>CM073502.1:20922500-30922500 GCA_037074495.1 Acacia confusa | reverse complement strand
ATTGAAATATAAACGATTTAAATTTTATTTTTTATTTAAATGTTATTTTATAATAATTTAATATTTTATTAATATTTTTATAAAAGATAAAATTTAAACTGTTTATATTTAAATCCAATGACTAAAATGAAGAAGATAATAGGAAGTGGATGGAAAAGGAAAAGGAAAAGGAAGGGAGCCAAGTCTGTCAAGTACTCAAGTTTAATTTCACAAATTTTAAATTCAAGATCTTGCTTAATTAAGTGTCACTTCAATTGTATTAAACTCAATTACTGTTTACCCAAAGGTATTTCTTTCCAAGAGTTATAAGGTATTTAAGTAAATCAAAACAAGGGTTAATATAATCTTTAATTTCTCAAATTTATCCTTCTTTTAGTTTAAGTCCCTCAAATTTTAAAAAAGAGGTTTTGGTTCCTCAAAGAACAAAATATTTCAGGTTTTTACTTAACTATAGGGACTAATATTTTAAGTAGAATGAAATTTAAGGGACTAAAACCTTTTCATTGAAACTTGATGGATAAAAATAAAAATGAACACAAATTTAAGAGACTTAAGATTATATTAACTCTGCGAAAGAAATTTAATTTATTTATTATTTTTTTTATTCCCCTCATTTGGAGTCACACTATTTTTTCGTCTGCGGGGATTTTTTCTGGGTTTTTTTTCCCAGGCGGTAATGTTTGTTTGGCTGACAGATTCCATGTATCTGGATAATTTAAGTTTGAATCAATCTTATATTATTATTATTTTGAAAGCATCCGCGCATCCACTAAGCAGAACCTACCAATAATTAATTATTTTTGTTTTTATGGCTTGTTCCCATCCACATGAATGAGACGGCATAGTTTTAAACTTTAGATTATGTTTTTCATTCTTTACATATACATAATCAGATAAGGATCCTAAGTCATGCTCATACATGGGCCCCAGGCTGGGTATTACAAGGATGTAAAATTAGCTTATCCTATGAATGAAACCCTTTATAATACATGTTTTTTTATGCTTATATTTACCATTTCTTTATTGTTAAACTATTTATAGAAGTGGTCTAGTAATGTAAGATTTTATTATAGTTTTTGGATCTTGAATTTGAGTTTTAGAAGAGATACTTATATTGGGAAGGGAAGCAACGAGCCTCGAAACAGATAATAATATAAAAAAGTTTCATTTAATTTTGTGTATTTATGATAAATAATTAAATAAATTAAAAAGTATATTAATTCAATTACAAATGGTTTGACCACAATCCAACCATTAAGTCTTGTTCAGAGCTTCTTATGATAAGTACTCCCTCTGGTCTTTATTATAATGCATCATTCACTATTTTTCAAGGATCAAAGAATGGAAGTTAAGTCATTAAATATATTCAAAATTAACAAATATTTCTAACTTTACCCTACTTTAATGATGTGAATTTAAAGAGTTAGTTAAAATGAGGGTATAATTAAAAAATAGTAATGAATGAATTGGTTAATGATAGTTGGTGTCTTATAATAACTAATAAAGACAAAAAAAATTTGGTAGTTGGTGTCTTATAATAAAGATCAAATGGAGTATGTTTACATTGAGACAAAATTATTTACATATATTTATCTCATATACCATAAATCATAATTGAAAAGATGATTTCAATGGGTTGGGATTATCATTTTAAACAAGTCTTAGGTGGCAGAGCATATTAGATTAATGATCGGTCTAATTTTTACGGCCCAAGAATTTTTCAACTTAGTCAGCACAACACTTAAGACTAATATGCCATTTATTTCTATCCACACATGAAGATAAAAAGTGCTGGGTGGTATATTGATAGTGAATTTTTCAACTTAGTCAGCACAACACTTAAGACTAATATGCCCTTTATTTCTATCCACACATGAAGATAAAAAGTGCTGGGTGGTATATTGATAGTGAATTTTTCATCTCCTATCCTTTTTATGGAATTGCTTTTGTTTAGATATTATTTTTCAAATTATTTCTAGATGTGTGATTGTCGAAAAAATGCCACTTTGGTCATATTTATAAATTATTTTTGGTTAAAAAATTTGGTCCTATTTATAAGTCTTTTTTCAAGGTAATAAATAAGATTATGACAATTTTTTTCATATTAATTATACCAATGAAAATAGAGAGAGAGATAAAGAGAGAAAAGGTTGAAAGATACACATTCATAAAATGAGAGTAAAATTAAAAATTTATCCCATAACTATTGAGTTAACTATCTCTTTTTGGTATGCATGATTTAGTTAAGATGAATTTATAAATAGGATCAAAGTGATATGATAATTAGAGAGATTTAGTTAGATTTTGATGATCTTTGGGATTAGGCCGTTTTAATTGGAGTGAATGTGAATAGGCATGCTTGCATGAATGTATGATGGGTATGATCAATTGAGAGATTTGTTAGATTATTGGGAGGAATTCTTAAAAAAAGTACAAAAATATCAATCATGGATAGGGGGAATTGAATCCAAAAATTCACAGTCTACCCCAAGCTCTTAAAGAAATAGGGTAGTCACTAAGGATATCAATCCTGGAGAGGCCCCCTTAGGGCATTAGTGATTTTATTGACATCTCATGGAATATGGTATAGCTTGACTTGCCAATTCCATGTTATAATCTCTTTAATTTGCACTAGAAGGAGGCTTCCATTGCGAAAATTGTCATATGCTAGTCTGGAAATTAGGCCACTGGCATTATATTGGACTATTATTCTTCTAAAACCTAGGTTCCAAGCAAGCTTCAAACCTTCCAAAATCGTCCAATCTTCAGTTGTATTTGCATTGCATATGCCTATTTCCTTTGTAAAGCTAGCTATTCAATGGCCTCCATTGTCTCTCAAAATTCCTCCACATCCGGCTTTAGACGAGGTGAGGTTACAGAGAAGAAGGAGGAGACATAACTCGAAAGAACTAATCGAAGCCATATATTGAAATCAAAGAGAGGGAATATTCTGGTGGGTGTGGGCTTGGAATGGACGACCCTAAAGGTGTTGTAAAAAAATATGAGAATATGTGTGGGTGTGTCAAAGAAACAAGTCCCACATTGCTTAGGAATGAGAGAGCAAAAGCCTATATATATAATCTTATTATGTTGGGCTTGTAAAGAGGCTTAGAGGAGTAGTGGGCTTGCGCGCACAACAATGGGCCACCGAAAGGCAAGCATAGTGGAAATCCGACGATTTCCCCCCTACGCACCTGTAATACATTATACCAGCAATTTTGTGAAAATATTTTTGCTCCCTGGAGATATTATTTTAGTTGTGTAAAATAAAACCCCTTCAGAAGAAAATGATTGTTGAAACATCGAGAGGAGTGGACTAAAACCAACTTATAATTGACAGCAATGACAACCCAACCTTTGTGATTGGTGATCCCATGAAGAAGGTTCAATGGGTAGGAACAAGTCGTTCGTTAGTTCTGACTAGCACAGAAAAATATCAGTCATCCCTTCCTATGACAATGGGAGAGTGCTAGAATGCAAGTGTTTTAGGTTGAGCAAAAGCTCTTAATGATTTCATAGTCTCATAGGACAGTGTGTTAAGTGCAGGTACACTTATATGAAAATAACCTCTATGAATGTGGAGTGTGGCCGCTCCTATGAGATCGTGGAGAAATCTCTAGAGCATTCATTATGCACCAGGCACGCGCATGGCCAACATAACGCAAAATCGTTATTAACAGTATAAATGTTAGGATATAATCTGACTCTTAATACCTCTAATACACACCAAGATTTGTTAGTTCATAGAAGCATGCTTCACTGACATCTCTGTGTATTAAGTGTTATTGGTCTAGGTCTGGTTCATAGTTCTAAGGACCACCAGATACAATGGTTATAGTCTTGTGGATAATACAATAAGTTTCTTTGACACATGTGGGGGATTGTTGTAAGAAAATATGAGAATATGTGTGGGTGTGTCAAAGAAACAAGTCCCACATTGCTTGGGAATGAGAGAGTAAAAGTCTATATATATAATCTTATTATGTTGGGCTTGTAAAGAGGCTTAGAGGAGTAGTGGGCTCGCGCTCACAACAATGGGCCACCGAAAGGCAAGCGTAGTAAAATCCGGCGATTTCCCCCTTGCACACGAGTAATATGTAACACCCGCCTTAAATACACCATTTTAATACATAAATATGTATATGGAAACGTACTATACATATACAAATAATCTTTCAATAAAATAAATCTAGCGAGAGTATAATCTCTTTCAATCTCCAACTATAACCCATGATCACCATCATTGTTGTACTCCTTATATAGTCTGCAAAATTAGCTATTCAAAAATATCCCTGGGATTCAAATGAATCCCAGTAGTAACGTGAATAATCACTCACATAAGATGCATACACAGTACATGCAAGACAACCATCATTTATACATACAATTCATTCAACACATTCAGCATTCATGCATCTCATATATATACATATAATGGTAAATACATGAATATAAAAGGAACACATAGTATGTGAGAGAAGTGTTACTACCTTACTTATATCCTTCCCTTTACCTTTCTTCTTCGGCCTTCCTTCCTTCCTTTTCTCTCTCTCTCTCTCTCTCACTCTCATAAGGCTGAACAGTGGAAGATGTGTGTTTGTGTGGTAGAAGAGAAGTGGTGAGGTATTTATAGAATTTTTCGGGTCTCAACTACCTTCCAAATATCACATGTCTATCTACCACTCATCTACCATAAACATGTCTATTTACTTATCCATCTACCACACATAAGTTCATCTACCAAACACATATATATCTATCATCTAACTACCTTATACTTATCTACCGATCAATCTAACTACCAAACACATGTATATCTACCATCTAACTACCATATACTTATCTACCGATCAATCTAACTACTAAACACATGTTCATCTACCATACACATGTCCATCTACTCATCTACCACTCACATATTATATATTCTATTATAATATAATATAATATAATATAATAACAATAATATTATATAATAAAATATAATATTTCGAGGTCCAAATAATTTTCCCAATTAAGACCTTGAACTCATAGGGGTCTAGTAGTCCTCTTATTTTAGTCTTATTTTGAAACTCTATACCTCAAAATTTGGGATGTTACATAATACATGATACTGGCACTTTTGTGAAAATAATATTTTTGCTCCCTGAAGATATTATTTTAGTTGTGTAAAATAATAATTTATTTTTGGAGGCTTACCGAAAAGATGTAATATTTAGGGGTTTAAAATTTAGAACCCTTCGTAACCAGACGTTGTCAGCGGTCGACCACATTCCAAATGAACTTTTCGTTGTCAATGTTTGGATTCATCTTTTCCGGTAGTGCCTGTTGGTCTCAGGGGTTGTGTCGTTCGAATAAACTCGCATCCATTGGTTATTTGTCAACCGTGTTTATAAAAGGGATTTAGACGAAGTGCTCGATACAATGATAACATTCTTTCCTCCTCTAATCTCTTGCCGTTATTATTATAATCTTCCGCATGTTCTGCCGCCCTGATCATCTTTAGGAAGGGTTTGTTTAATCTTGGAGAGTACCGCTTCCTCTTTGCCGGTGGTCATAGAATAGCTCTGTAGGACATTGTTTTTGGGCGTGACTCGGATCTTCTATTTCAACGTTGTATTAGTTTGTTCATGATTATTCAACAGAAGGAAGAGCTAACACAAACCATCTTACTTGTTGCTTTTTGGACTGCCATGTCTATGGCTAATCTCTGGACAAATATGGATGTCGTAGAATTAAAAAACATTCCATCAATCCTTTATTTTTAATTTGAGTAAATTTTAAGCTAAAAGATTAATATAATCATCATATAGTTAGCTTTTTATTAAATTTTGTTAACTTTAATTTAAAAATAGTTTTTAGTTCAAAAAAAAGAAGGTCCAAGTAGGTTCTAAGTTCTTCAAGTTTTGAACAAGAGGTTTTAGTTTTTCTTAAAGAGAAAAATATTTCTGGGTTTTATTAAAGGGAAAACATTTTCTCATGTTGTAGGAAAACCATTTTCTCATGTTACATACACATGAAATGGTGGGACCCACATACACATATATTAATTTATATATGTATATGTGAGTCCCACCATTTCATGTGTGTGTAGAAAACTTTTTTTTTCTCATGTAACATGAGAAAACCAAAGCCCTTTATTTAATAATAGGAACTAATGTTTCAAACCGAATAAAACTTAAAGGGTTTAAACGTTTTACTTGAAGAGGACCAAAATTAATTCTTAAAACAACAAATTGAATTTTACTGTTGTTATGAATATATTGATTATGTGGATGTCCATTGACTCCCGGTCTCCAAATAATTATAAGATGACATGGGACTCGTACATAGTACAATGCATAGTATTTTACTATTTGGTGGGACCCACACACAAAATTATACAACTCACGGGAATGCATTCCCGTGAGTGTACAGTTATGTAATTAAGAGAATATTGCATCAAATGACCCAAAGTGGAAATTACACTAAAGGCCCATTTTCCTTCTATAAATAGAGGCCTTCTGTAAACATTCAGAATACACTAGAATGAGAACTTCTCTCTACTCTCTCTCTCTAAAATCTCTTGTTTTTGTTATTTACTTTTCATCAGTTTTATATTATGTTATTAGCAAGATCACTCTACCAAAGGTAGGATTTTCTTATTATCTTTTATATTTTTATTATATATATTCATTTTATCTATCCGGGATAATCTTAACCATTATATGGAATTAAAGTTCTATTTTTACCGATTATTTTGAACATCGGGTTTCATGGTTAAGATTTGAGATCATTTACTATTTACTATTCACAATAAATAGTAATTTTTACTATTCATGTTAATTTTACCTTTTTCAGTAATTTTACATTTTTATTCATTTTGACTCCTATATAGAAGTCTAGATTTAATCTTTTAGTAATTTATTTTATTCACTATTTACAGTTAATAGTAATTTTACTATTCACGGTAAATTTATATTTTACTATTTACAGTAATTTATTTATATTTATATATTCTTCCCATTTATTTATTTCATGGTGGCAACATTAAGCTCCATTTGTAATTTAATTCTAATTCTTTACTTACTTCTTTATTTATTTATTTCATGATGGCAATACTAAACTCCATACCGACTTTACTAACATTTACTTTATGTCACTAACATTTAAATTTATGTTACTAACATTTATTTATGTATTTATTTACCTTTTATGGTGGCAACACTAATATTAGTGGGCTCCATTTATTTATACATTTATTTACCTTTTATAGTGGCAACACTAATATTAGTGGGCTCCATTTATTTATGCATTTAATTACCTTTTATGATGGCGACACTAATATATTTATTAGTAGGCTCCATTTGTTTATCTTAATTCTTTATTGCTATCTATATATTATATACTAAATATGCATCCTGTCTATATATTATATACTAAATATGCATCCTCTTTCTTACATTCGGATGAGATAGGTATCGCTGTGAGTTTACTACCATTCCTATCTCATCTTCTTTTTATTTTCTTAGCATGTTTATTTACAGTTCTTTAAATTATGTTTTAATTTATAATAAGATTTTATAATATGATTCTAATTATTATCATTATTTTTAGTTTGAATCATGTCTTCCAGCCTTTCAAATCTTGAATTTAATGCTCTTGACATCACCGGGAAGAATTATCTATCATGGGTTTTAGATGCTGAAATCCATCTTCAAGCAAAGGACCTTGGAAAGGCTATATTGCTGGGAAATGATGCGTCCCATCAAGAAAAGGCTAAAGCTATGATTTTTCTCCGACACCACATTCATGAAAGTTTGAAAACTGAATATTTAACGGTAAAAGATCCATTTGAATTGTGGATTAGTTTGAAAGATAGGTATGATTATCAGAAAACGGTGATTTTGCCTAGAGCTCGTTATGAATGGATTCATCTCAGGCTACAAGATTTTAAAACTGTAAGTGAGTATAACTCAGCAGTTTTCAAAATAAGTTCTCAGTTAAAATTATGTGGTGAGAAAATAACTGATGATGACTTATTACAGAAAACTTTTTCTACCTTTCATGCTTCGAATTTGCTTTTACAACAGCAATATCGAGAGAAAGGTTTTAAAAAATATTCTGAGTTAATCACATGTTTATTAGTAGCCGAGCAAAATAACGAGTTATTAATGAAAAATCATGAAAATTGTCCCACTGGATCTTCTCCATTTCCTAAAGCGAATGTGAGTGTATGAAATGATCATGGTCGCAGTCGTGGTCGTGGTCGTGGTCGTGGACGGGGACGTGGAAATCGTGGAGGCAGAAATAATCATGGTTCTTATCATGGTAGAAGAGGTTATTATAGTCCTTATACCCAACAGAAAAAGATGAATAATGAAGGATAGAAGAATGATAAAGAAGGTCCTTCAAAAGTTGTAGAACATAAATGTTATCGGTGTGGTATGAAGGGACACTGGGTACGTAATTGTCATACGCCAGAACATTTAGCGAAACTTTACCAAGCCTTTATAAAAAGGAGTGTTAATAATGTGGAATGTGGTGATAAGGCTCATAAAGATAATGATGTCAATGAGCCAAATGATGATGTTATGTTTCACTTGGAGGTGGAAGATTTTTATGATTAAATAAGTTTTGCAAAAATTGTAATAATTATTTTGTTTCGTTTTGACTTGTTGCCAATTATGTATAATAAATATGTTTTTAATGCATCTCCTATATTAAATATGTTTTAACGCATTTCTTTTCTTTTAATGAAGCTCATGGATATTTCAAATATTGCACAGAAGAATGAAGATCTATGCTTCATTGATAGTGCAACGACACATACAATTCTTAAAGATAAGAAATATTTTTCACATGTAACAAATTGTAGTACAAGTATCAATACCATAGTGGGTAATACGAGATTGATTGAAGGCTTTGGAAGGGCAATAATAATATTACACAATGGTACGAAATTTGTTATTAATTATGCTTTGTATTCCTCCAAGTGTCACAGAAATGTGTTGAGTTTTAAAGATATCCGCCGGAATGGATATCATATTGAGACTATAAATGAGGAGAATAAAGAATATCTACAAATTGTTAATGTTAGATATGGTGAAAAATATGTTCTGGAGATATTACCTATGTTATCTTCTGGTTTGTACTATTAATGTATTAGTACAATTGAAATAAATGTTATGGAAAACCAGAAGCATGCTGATAAAGGCATATTTAATGTTTGGCATGACCGGTTAGGCCATCCCGAGTCAATTATGATGCGACGTATAATAGAGAATTCATGCAGACATAACTTGAAACAGAAACATATACCAAAATCCTATGATTTCTCATGTGCTACATGTTCCAAGGGAAAATTAATTATTCGACCATCACCAAGCAAAGTAGAAAGTGAGTCTCTCACATTTCTAGAATGGATACAGGGAGATATTTATGGGCCAATATGTTGGTTATGATTAGTTTTGATGATGTCTTATATAGTTGTCATTAGTAAAAGCAAAAAGTTTATAGCACATATATTGACTAATTGCTACATTTAATGTAGATTTGTTCATGTGGAGAAAGAACAGGAGAAGAGAAGAAAGAAAGAGTTGATTCATGGAGAATAATCAAGAAGAGAGAAGAAAGAAAGAAGAACTTGTTGAATAAACTAAGAAAATCATTATACAAGTTCTTAATTTGATTCTAGAAGTCTCCATGATCAAATGAAAGTTAGAACAGCTCAATTCAGAGTTAAAACAAGCATATATCAGGTTCTGGATGAGCAAAATCGAGTCAGATACTTAAAAGTCAAGTTTACTACATTACTGGAAGTGATCTGCCTCTGGATTATGAGAAAACTCGAGTTTAGGACACAAAACTCGAGTCTGGAACTCAAAACTCGAGTTAGTCACTTAATGACTCGAGTTTGTAGTGTCTTCAGCAACTCTGGTGTCTCTGGATCAGCAAAACTCGAGTTAGCCAATGTAAACTCGAATTTGGAACTCAAAACTCGAGTTAGTCACTTAATGACTCGAGTTTAGCAAGCTTTCAGCAACTCTGTCCAACTTTGTTTCACGATCAGAACTGGCGACCTCTGGTAATTTGATGATATCTCCCAAACCAGAGATCGGTTTAAGGTGAAATCAATTTTGTATGAAACTAGACATCCAATACGTCATCTGGACAAATTTTCATGCCCAAGAAGCTGAGATGAAAGAGCTATAAATTTTTGAAGTTGACCCATCTGTTAACGTCACCCAGCAGACCCAGGTTCAGTAATTTGAGGATATCTCACAATCTACAAATCGAAATGAGCTGAAATCGGTGGCATATGAAAATAGACTCACATACCTTTCCAGAAACATAAAGATCATGGAAAACAAAGATCAAATGAGTGAGGTATGAATTTTTGAAGTTGACAATCAATTCAGGATGCTGGAAAAACGTTAGCTAAAGAACAACCTCTGTTCATCGGATCATAACTGTCAGATTGCAATGAGTTTGGAGCTGATTCTTCTTGCAATGGAAAGAAGACTTAAAGAGCTTTATGGAGATATGTACTGAATTCCAGGAATTGATCTTTATCAAGTCAAAAAGCAAAGAACTTGTGAAAAAGATATTTGACTGAGCCATGGAGAAGAAAACTCGAGTTTGTGTTAGCAAACTCTAGTTTTGCACTTAACAGAGAGCAAGATATTTTCATCTCTGAAGGAAACTCGAGTTAGTCACTTAATGACTCGAGTTTAGCATTAAGTTCAAGTGTGGTTCAAAATTCAAATCACGACATTCCTCTCTGGAAGACCTAAACTCAAGTTTGAATTTCCAAACTCCAGTTTAGCTTGCTGTAAACTCCAGTTTAGTTTACAAACTCCAGTTTGCATTTGAAAACTCCAGTTTAGAGTTTTGTAGACTTAAGCTTATTTTCACTTCAAAAGTCCAAAACTCGAGTTAGTCACTTAATGACTCGAGTTTAGCCTTATGTTCAAGTGTGCTACAAAACTCAAATCGCGATATTCCTCTCTGGAAGACCTAAACTCGAGTTTGGATTTCTAAACTCCAGTTTAGCCCGCTGCAAACTCCAGTTTAGTTTTCCAAACTCCAGTTTGCGTCACAGAAGTATAAGAACCAGATTGCGCCAATTTGCGAAATCTTTATGGGTTAATCTGAAATTATCATATCATGTTATATTATTATTCCTAACATTATTGATCAAGTCTTTGATAAGTTTCAGACAGGTTCTTCACAAGATCAAGGCGAAATCAAGATCCAGAATAAGTGCATTAAATGAAGAACCAAGAACAGGGCTGATCTTTCTCCCTTATCCCAGATGTTCTGTTCAGACCGTTGCAACACATTAAAATCACTTCAAACGGTCGAATTAAGATCATAGAATGACTAAAAATCTAAAAGACGCTCTGCAACAACATATTCCAAGATTCCAGCTGAGAATTGAAAGAACAGAGCAAAATATGCAACTATCATATTCTAGATTTACAGCTGAACTTTGAAGAATTAAAGAGAAGAAAATACAATGGCTAGTTCCTCTTCTTCATCTATATAAGAAGCTCATAAACGAAGAACAAGAGACACAGATACAAGAGGGAGAACAAGAACAATGACGTGAGCTTACACAGTGAAAATGTCAATATTCTAACGTCTGCTTCATCTACTCTCTGAATATCTCAATGATCATATATTTAGCTTAGAGAGTGAGATTACATGTATTATGCTTCAGTGTTTATTCACTTACTTCTGAGAGAGAAGATTCATTGTAATCATCATATTATTCTGAGAGTTACTCAAGATTGGGTGATCTTGAGTGAGAAACACTTTGTTGTGATTATAGCTTGTAAGGGGAGTGAATCCAAGTGTGGGATTACTTCGAGTACAGAGTGTGTAATTAAGCAAGTGAGTTGATTACGGTTTGTAAGGGGGAGTGAATCCTAGTGAGAGGATTACTTCAAGTACAGAACGTGTAATCAAATTCAAAGCAAATAGTGGATTGAAAATCTCAAGTGAAGCTTGAGGACTGGACGTAGGTCAAGGATTGGACCGAACCAGGATAAATCACAGTTTGCATACTCTCTTCCCTTATCTTTTACATTTCTAGTATATGCTCATCTTTGAATATCTAATTGTCAATTTATAAATTGTGAAAAGTTTTTTTAAAGTTCCTAAAGTTTATCAAACACCCAATTCACTCCCTATTGGGTGATAGCCAGGTCCAACACAATACACCCACCATGCGAACCATTTAGGTATTATATGGTTTTAATTGATGCATCAACTAAATGGTCGCATGTATGCTTACTATCTTCTCGAAACCTGTCATTTGCGAGATTACTTGCTTAATTGATAAGATTAAGAGCACATTACCCTGATTATCCTATCAAGAAAATACATCTTGATAATGCTGGTAAATTTACTTCACAGACTTTTAATGAATATTGCATGTCCATTGGAATTGATGTTGAACATCCCATAGCTCATGTTCATACGCAAAATGGACTTGCAGAATCATTGGTCAAACGATTGCAACTTATTGCAAGACCTTTACTTATGAAATCTAATTTACCAATTTCTACTTGGGGCCATGCCATTTTGCATGCAGCAATGTTAATTCGCATCAAGCCAACTAGTTATTTAAAAGTTTCTCCCTTACAAATGGTTTTTGGTGAAGAACCTAATATTTCCCATTTACGGACCTTTGGATGTGCAGTATATGTGCCAATAGCACCTCTACAACGTACTAAAATGGGTCCTCAAAGAAGAATGAGAATTTATGTTGGGTATAAATCTCCTTCAATTATAAAATATTTAGAACCATCTACAGGAGATTTATTTACTGCACGATTTGCAGATTGTCATTTTGATGAATTAGTCTTCCCAACATTAGGGGGAGAAAATAAGCAGTTGAATAAAGAGATTAGCTGGAATGAATTATCATTGGCTCATTTTGATCCTCGTACAAAACAATGTGAATTAGAAGTTCAAAAGATAATTCATTTACAGAATTTAGCTAATCGAATGTCAGAAGCATTCACTGACCCAAAGAAAGTGACAAAGTCACATATTCCAACTGCTAATGCTTCTATTCGAATTGATGTCCCGGTAGGACAGCCGATTATAAATGAATCAAAAGCACGCCTGAAGCGTGGTAGGCCTATTGGTTCGAAAGATAAAAATCTTCGAAAAAGAAAATGAGCTAAGATTATAGATGGCCAAGTCGAGGATAATCAAGAAAAAAGTGTAGCTCTGGATGAGCCACTTCATGAAGAGAGATTATCTCCAGAGGAGAATATTGTGGCCCCAGAAGAGATCCAAGTACCTGAAATGTATGAAAATAATGAGATCTCAATAAATTATGTCACAAATAGTATCAAATGGAACCGAAATGAAGTCAACGTTGACGACATTTTTGCTAATCATATAGCATATAATGTAATGAATGATGAAGAGGATCATGAGCCAAATCCATTAGCGAGTGCCAACAACGAAAAGATTGGCTCCTATGGAAAGATGCCATTAATGCAGAGTTAAAATCATTGGCAAAACAAAAAGTATTTGGACTTGTAGTCCATACACCTAAAGATGTAAAGCTAATTTGATATAAATGGATTTTTGTACGGAAAAGAAATGAAAATGGTGAAATTACAAGGTACAAAGCACGCCTAGTAGCCCAAGGCTTTACACAAAGACTTGGTATTGATTTTGAAGAAACATATTCACCAGTAGTAGATGCAACTACTTTTCGCTATTTAATTAACCTAGCAGCAAATGAAGGGCTTGATTTGCATCTAATGGATGTTGTAACTGCCTATTTATATGCCTCACTTGATAGTGATATCTATATGAAAGTCCCTGAAGGACTCAAGATGCCAGAAGCATTTAATTCAAATTCACGAGAACAATACTCGATCAAATTAAATAAGTCCCTATATGGCTTGAAACAATCAGGGCGCATGTGGTATAATTGTCTTAAGGAATATTTGTTGAAAGAAGGGTATAAAAATGACCCGATATGCCCATGCATTTTTATAAAAAGATCGAGAAACAAATTTGTTATAATTGCTGTTTATATTGATGATATCAACATTATTAGAACTCCTGAAGATATTTCAAAAGCAATTAATTGTTTGAAGAAAGAATTTGAAATGAATGATTTGGGTAGGACAAAATTTTGTCTTGGATTACAAATTGAGTACCTGAAGGATGAGATCTTTGTATATCAAGAAACTTATATAAAGAAGGTCTTGAAACGATTTTATATGGATAAGTCACATCCATTTTGTACTCCAATGGTTGTAAGATCTTTGAAAAAAGAAAAAGATCCATTCTAACCCCAAACAATTAACAAAAAAGGTGTAGGACAATTACTTGGTCCAGGAGTACCATATCTTAGTGTTATTGGAGCATTAATGTATCTTGTTAATCACACACGACCTGATATAACGTTTGCTGTTAATTTATTAGCAAGATATAGTTTTGCACCAACACAGAGGCATTGGAGTGGTGTAAAGCGTATTTTTCGTTACCTTAGAGGTACTGTGGATATGAGGTTATATTATTCAAATGTATCTAAACATGAACTAATTGGTTATTCAGATGCTGGATTTATGTCTGATCCACATGATGGAAAATCACAAATAAGCTATGTCTTTACATGTGGAGGTACAACTATTTCATGGAGATCTATGAAACAGACTATATCGGCCACTTCATCTAATCATGCAGAAATTCTAGCAATGCATGAAACAAGTCGAGAATGTGTGTGGTTGAGGTTAGTAATTCATCATATACGAACTACTTGTCATTTATCTTCTGGTAAAATGGTTCCAACAGTTCTATATGAGGATAATACTGCATGTATTGCACAACTTAAGGAAAGTTACATCAAGGGTGATAGAACTAAGCATATTTCACCAAAATTTTTCTTTACTCGTGATCTTTAACAGAATGGTGAAATAGATATCGAGCAAATCAATTCAAGTGAAAATTTGGCAGATTTATTTACCAAGTCACTTCCAGAAGCAATCTTTGAGAAGCTTGTCCATGGTATTGGTCTTCGAAGACTCAAAGATCTTAACTAATGTCATCAGGGAAAACAATACTAATATTGTCAATAGGGGGAGTCGATACACGCTATACTCTTTTTCCCTTATCTAGGTTTTGTCTCACTGGGTTTTTCTAGAAATGTTTTTAATGAGGCAGCACTAGATAGTGTATCAATGAATGATGTACTTTTTTCTTTGGCTAGGTTTTTATCCCATTGGGTTTTTCCTAGTTAAAGTTTTTAATGAGGCATATTCATAAATGGATATCCAAGGGGGAGTGTTATGAATATATTGATTATGTGGATGTCCATTGACTCCCGGTCTCCAAATATTACAAGATGACATGGGATCCGCGCATAATATCATGCATAGTAGTTTACTATTTGGTGGGACCCACACACAAAATTATACAACTCATGGGAATGCATTCCCGTGAGTGTACAGTTATGTAATTAAGAGAATATTGCATCAAATGACCCAAAGTGGAAATTACACTAAAGGCTCATTTTCCTTCTATAAATAGAGGCATTCTATAAACATTCAGAATACACTGAAATGAGAACTTCTCTGTACTCTCTCTCTCTAAAATCTCTTGTTGTTATTTACTTTTCATCAGTTTTATATTAACGGTTGTTTTTCCCCCTTTTCTTTTTGGGTTCCCCTCATTTGGAGGCACACTATTTTTTCATCTACGGGGATTATTATTATTTTTATTATTTTTTTCCCTTCCAGGCGGTAATGTTTGTTTGGCTGACAGATTCTATGTATAGGGATAATTTAAGTTAGAATCAATGTTATATTATTATTATTTTGAAAGCATCCGTGCTTGCACCAAGCAAAACCTACCAACAATTAATTAGATTTATTTTTATGGCTTGCTCCCATCCACATGAGTGAGAGGGCCTAGTTTTAAACTTTAGATTATGTTTTTTCATTCTTTATATACACACCCTATCAGATAAGGATCACAAGTCATGCTCATACATAATTGGCTTATTCTATGAATGAAACCCTTTAAAATACATGTTTTTTTAATTCTTAGATTTATTGCTTTTTTTTATTGTGAAACTATTTATAGAGTTAATCTAGTAGAGTAAAATCCTATTAGATTCTTTGGATTTTGAGTTTGAGTTCTAGAGAAAATACTTATATTAGGAAGAGTAGTGATACTATGATGATATAAAAAAAGTTTCATTTAATTTTGTGTATTTATGATAAATAGTTAAATAAATTAAAAATTATATTAATTCAATTATATATGATTTAACCACAATCCAACCATTAAGTCCTTGTCGAGAGCTTCTTATCATTAGTATGTTTATATCGAGACAAAACTCTTTATACATATTTATCTCATATACCATAAATCATAATTAAAAAGATGATTTTGATGGGTTGGGATTACCATTCCAAACAAGTCTCAGGGGTGGTAGAGCAGATTAGATTAATGATCTGTCTGATTTTTAAGGCCCAAGAATTTTTCAACTTATTTAGCACACCACTTAAGAGTAATATTCCCTTTATTTCTATCCACACATGAAGATAAAAAGTGGTGGGTTGGTGGGTGGTATATTGATGGTGAATTTCCATCTCCTATCCTATTTATGGAATTGATTTTGTTTAGATGCTATTTTTGAAATCATTTTTAGATGTGTGATTGCAAAAAAAAAATTCACTCTAGTCCAATTTAGAAATTCTTTTTGATAAAAAAATTTGATTTTATTTATAAGTCCCTTTTCAGCGTAATAAATGAGATTATTACAATTTTACCATATTAATTATGAGATAGGATATTCTTACTACTATTTTTTGTTACTACCATTTTTTCACTGTTAGATCAGAATCTCAATAAGAGAGAGAAATGATAAAGATAGATAAGATTTTGATCTAACGGTAAAAAAGTGGTAGTAACATTACTACTAATAAAAAATGGTAGTAAGAATATCTTATCGCATTAATCATAATAATAAAAATAGAGAGACAAAAAAGAGTTGAAAGATATTCGTTGATGAATGAAGGTAAAATTGAAAATATATTCCATAATCATTAAGCTAACTACCTCTCCTTAGTATGCGTTATTTAATTAAAATGGACTTATAAATAGGATATGAGTGGTATGATAATTAGAGATTTAATTAGATTTTGATGATCTTTAGAATTAGACCGTTTCAATTGGAGTAAATGTGAATAGGCATGATTGCATGAATGTATGATGAGTGATAAATCCCAATTTTCATATTTTTATCCCACCTTATTCATTTATTTTAGGGATTATTTTAGGCTAATTTGGAATTATTAGATAATATTTAGATTGTTAGCCTATTTTAGGAAATAATATAAATATGAATTAATTGTAAGATATTGAGCTTAAATTATTAAATTATTAATATTCTGATTAAATAATATCTCTTGATATATGATAGATAGTGATTTTATAAGATCCTATGGTGCAGGATTTTTCAGGATAGCTAAAAGGAAACCCAATGGTGAAATTTTATGGGACTACTTGAATTTTATTGGGCTCAAGTTAATACCCTAAAAGCCCTCTCTTCCTCCTCTTTAATTAACCTAGCACAAAGAGACCAGGACGCTGAGAGAATAATCACGCCACAAAGCCGCCACATGCTCTCTTTGAGAGCCAACACGCGCTGAGGCCGTGAGAATTGAAGACGCTGAACGCAAAAACGCCGCAAGCTACAGGCCGAAGATGAGAGACGTGAGGCGCAGAGGAGAATTGGCATCATTCCAATATTGTCAATTATCCATTCCAGTTGCCTGCATCCATTATTCTCATTCATTCACGACATCATTCAATTAGTGAAAAGTCTCCCACGGGACCCACCATTACTCCTCCTACATCTATTAAATCCTTTATTCATTAATTTGAATGGCCGAGAGTTGCTTGATGTTTGGAGGAGGGAGCACTGTCATGGAAGCTTAAATTGTTGTTGGAGGTAACTTGGGAGTAGCATGAAGGAGACTAGAGTCTAGGGTTTACATTTGAAGACTATAAGGGAGTGTCTTTCTTTTTATCTTTTTAATTCAAACTTGAGATTATTTAGTTTTAAATAATTCCGAGTTGTGTTAATTGAGAACAATCTAGTTTTAGATTGTAAACTTATTTCTTTTGGATTAGACTGGTAATTCAAAGTTTTATGCTTATTGTTGGACTCTTGTTTGCAACCTTTGGATTGTCAATTAAATTAGTAATTGAGTTTTCGTTATTAATTTAATTGTTAATTTGGTTTATCATCTTAATTGTTTAATTGGGTTGATAAATTATCTGATTGTTCAATTAGATAATTGTAAACAAGATTTCCAAGATTTTTTTGTGTTTGGTTTTTAACGGGTTTAATTAGCCACCGCTTATTCCATTATGAGTTTCCTAGTGGAATAGGTGTTATTGAGCTAGAGGGTTTCCCATGTTCGATTGGGTAATTAAATTCATTAATCTCCTTTTGGTCTAATTAATTGATTTAGGCTAAGAAAGTTGACTCCATGCAATTCCTAAGTTGTCTCCTTCGTCATCATAACTGAATTAAATCATTTTATTTTGTTTTTCTTTTAATCAATCTTTTTATTATATTTTAATTATTTTCTCATAAGAAAACCCCCCAAAAATTGCATTCAATTCATATAGATTAGTCTCATTCTTATATAGGTTTAAGAGTCAATTGCATTATTACATTTAGTTAGTTAATTGCATATAGGTAGTAGTATTTTGCATTTTAGTTTAGGTCCATTTACATTCTACTACATCTTTTATCACTTGAAAATTAGTCCTAAAGAAAACCCACAGCTTGCTCCTTAGGAGAATGACCTAGGTTGACCCTAAACTGCATAATTAATTAGGACCTAGTTTAATTGATCACTTTAACGAAAAAAGTACTATCGATTAATGAGTATGATCCATTGAGAGATTTGGTTAGATTATTGGGAGGGATTCTGACAAAAAGTACATAAATATCATAATTAGAAAGATCTATTAGATTTTCTTATTTTATTGTTAAAATTTCAATCCAAACTATAATTTTTCTAAAAAATTAAAATTATAATAAAATTACCTGTATAAGATAATAAAAAATAAATTTAAAATTTTCATTTTTGTTTTTATATTTATTTTTCATTATTAATTTTTTTTAAAATTTAAATGACCATTCTTTAATCCAAAAAATCAAGGAAAGTAATTATAATATTGATCCGGCGTGGATCACAACTTGGGTTGGACTTGGCCCGGGGTGAAATCCCGGGGTCCTACGTACCACAGTGTGGATCAAAGTCCACGTAGTTCGAGAGTATACGGCAGGCTAATGATAGCCAGAGGGGGTGGTGTGTGTGCGCTGTGTGAATAGAAAAGCTAGAGTTTCAGAAGTGTGTACCTTGTAAGGGGTTTACCCTATTTATAGGCGTACCTGGGCCCTTATCTTAATCTGTTGGATTTATCCTTTATTTTAGGGATATCAAGATATGCGTTTTTGAATAATCTCCTTCTTTCATAGGCAGTTACCATAATGATAGATATTCTTGATAAAACCACTCCTATTTTCAAGGAAGCGGTTATGAGCATAGCTGAAGTCATTTTGACTAGGCTCTTTGGTTATTGGGCTGGGCCCATTTATGAGATATCCGTAACAGTTGCCCCCCAGCCCGGTTGTTTAGGGCTCCGAGCAACCGGGATGTACTTGTCAGGTTACGTCCTGTGTTCTAGTTCATTTCGTTGTCCTGGGGTTTTTGATTTCTAGTTCTTTTTCCGAGGTCGGACATTTTTGGTCCCCGGGTTACCCCATCTGTCATCAATTTGCATTCCGGTTTATTTGAGTAGGACACGGGTGCCCCCCCCATCCCGATTAACGCGGGTTGCATTCGTTTGCTATCCCGAGAGAACATTAATGTTCAGTCTTAATGTTCTATAATTTTGATTCTAGGCCGAACTCCTCCTATGCCTTCTCGAACTTTCCTTCTTTATTCGTGTCGAGTAATATTGATATTTCTATCTGGTCTTACTCCTCGTTTACAGGTACTTTGTCCAGTTTTTCGTGGATCGGGACTAGTTGCCCCCAAGTTTGAGATTGCATGGGGAATTAGGTCGGGCGACCGGGGTGTATTCATGTGGTCGGCCACGTGAGCATTTCGATCCGGGATCATTGTCCGCCTCATCTGTTGATCCAACGCTCGTCTTATTTCGAGGCCACGAGTGTCATCATTGCCTCCTGCTGATTTGATGTTTACTAGCCGGCCTCTGAGTAGAGCAACTGCCCCATTATCTTGGTTTTCGTGTTTGCTTACCATCAGCATTAAATGCGCACGCCTTTTAACGTCCACGTCACCATTCGTATATGGGCCCTTTGGGCCTTTGGCGGTTGAGTTTCTTGACTCTCATCCGCCTGCTTGTTTTCCTTATAAAAGCCTTCGACTTTCCGCTCCTTGCATTTTGAAAACCGCCAAACCTTGAGTTTTCTTTCTTGAGACAAACTTGCAACCAGTCACCCGTTCATCTTCCTCAGATTCCCATTTTTGGTCTTCGTGGCTCGCGCATTTCCTCTTCCCTTAACTTATTTCAAACCAGGTACTTTCCTTGTTTCCTTCTCTGGTTATTTGGCTGTGTTTTCTCCTTTCTTTCTCTGTCTCTTGGTCTTCCCCCCCCCTTTTTTGTTGGGTAGGTTATTGTGAGTTCTTTCCAGTTTCTTCCCCTTTGGGTTCTGGCTTCTGTTTTGTTCTTGAACTTCTCTGAACTTCTGGTCTATTCAATCCTTTTTCTCCATCTTTGGTTTATGGTTTCCTGTTTAAATTCTATCTTCTCGGGATGAGCCATCAAGGTTCTCCTCCGCCTTTTAATCCAAATGCTTTTTCCCCGGAAGAGGCCGAGCTTATTCAGCGTATGCCTCCCCGGACAGCTTGGTGGCTGTACGGGAAACCTCTGACTGAAGAACAAAAGAGGGAAAACGTTCTCCGTGGTTATGGCGGAGAAGGTGGTAGTCAACCAGGATGGTCTGGTCGGGTTAGGGGAAGGGCTCGAGGTCGGTCTGAGTCTGTAGAGCCCGAAAGTCTAGGCCGGGGGATTGCTGCCACTAGGGTTTTTTCTTCAGAGCCGCCCTTAGGAAAGGGTAGGGGGAAAGTCCTCCTCTACTCGCCTCTTCCTTTCCTTCACGCGCGGAGCCCCTCATCTCCCTTACCCGGCCTATCGGCCCGTGCGAGGAGTGTTTCTGGCTGATATCTGAGGCCATGATGGTTGGCCGGTCATGGGAAGCTGACGAAATAGCTTCGCGATGCCGGCATATCCAACCGCGAGTTCTTGGAGCCGTTTCTACACGTCCCGCTTTACTATCTTCAGGTATCATCTTTATTTCTAATTTATTTTTGTTTTGCCTTTTCTAGGTAGTATGTCAACTTCTCCGCGTCCTGTCGAGGATTCCGGATCCGTGGAGTCAGCGGCCGTCAGTATTCCACGTCATCTTGCTGAAAAGTATGACTGGGTTGCGACCGGGGTGCTGTCTAGGCTATCGAATGCCACGACCAATCAGATCATCGAGCTCCCATTAGGGGACCGGGATCATTGTTCTTTATCTCTTCCCGGCCCTTCTGAACCGGTGTGCGTTGCCCGGGAAGGGAATGAGCATTCCTTTTTCTTCTTCTACCTAGACTTCGTCAAAAAACTCGGCCTTCGTTTTCTATTTTCTAGGTTTCAAGTAGATCTCTTAAACATTCTTCAGCTGGCCCCTACTCAGCTTCATCCTAACTCCTGGGGCTTTATTATTGCATTCGAGCGGCTTTGCCGATTTTTAAATCGTACTCCCACCACCGGAACATTCTTTTATTTTTTTAACATCCAACGGGCTCGTCAACCCGGGGAGCCTGAAGAAAAGAGGGGTTGGGTTTCTTTTCGGGGGAAACCGAACAAGAAGCTTTTCCATGTGGCAACTGACACCTGGAAAGGCTTCAAGGTTTCTTTTTTCAAAATCAACGCTGAACCCGGTCATAAACCGTGGTTTCTTAAGGGCGTCGATTCCAGCTCGGTGGAGCTGCTGTTTCCTCTGTATTGGTCGAAAACTCACTATGACCAAGACCAGAACATATTTGCATCCTCCGATGATAGCCTAGAGCTAGCCAAGGTTGAAACCGTGATAGCTCTGGTTGACCATGTGGCCGAGAAGGATGTTATTGATTCCCGGATTTTTATCCGACAGTCGGTGGAGGAATTGTACTCACCAAGTATGATTTCTGTTGGATGTTCTTTGGATATATACATATATTTTTTTTTATACGTATGCCTCTTGTCCTTTCTGATGTTTGTTATGTTTTTTGTAGTACCCGACATGGGGAAGGCTTCTTTCCAAGAACTGGCCGAGAAGCTCCGGGCTAAAGCCAAAAAGAAAGGGGAGTCCTCTTCCCAGAAGAAGGCTGTGGTTGCTCCTTCGCCTGCCAGGACTACTACTGAGAAGAGGGCTGCGCCCTCTTCGGCCTCTACGGACCTCATTCCGCGCAAGCGATCGAAGTCCGTGGCAGCGTCATCGATCTCGGTCGCAGAAGAGAGTCCGGCCTCTGTCCCGGACGCCGGTGCTGCCACAAGCGTCCCTCCTCCCCCACTTCCTGGCAAGTCTCGCCTTCACTCGCGGGGTGAGGTATGGACTGATGGGGTCTCGGAGGAGCTCAAATACGCGGTGAAGCCTCCCAGCAAGTATTTTAGTGGTGAAGCCTTTGCCGACTCCGACCTCGATCACCTGCAGGTCCTGCAGGACCACCTAATGGAGACAGCCGGCGTGTTGGACGCTTATGCTTTTGTTAAGCATAAGTACGCCAAGGCTGCAGCCGAGATTGCCAAAGCTCGGGTCGAAAAGAAAGAGGCTGAGATTAGGCAGAGGGAGGCTGAGGAGGCGCGTCTGAAAGCGGAAGAGGCGCAGATAAAGGCAGTGGAGGAGCTATCAAAGGCCCTTGCTGAGAGGGATCATTTTTTCACCGAGCTTGATGCCAGTCATGCCTGGGAAGACACCCTCAATGCCTCACTGCACGCCCTGCAGGGTCAGTATGCGGGGCTGGTGAAGGACCTCCATCTCGCCCATTCCGACCTCGACGCTTCCAAGGCCGAGCTCGTGGTGTCTGCTGCCGAGGTGGATAAGCTGGAAGTCCTGGTCATGGAGACGGCTGCTGAAGCTTTCAACGTATGCCTGGCCCAAGTCCGAGCTCTGAATCCTGACATTACGATGAATCTAGATGCTGTGGATTTCAGAGCTTCGGTAGAGGACGGGCAATTTGTACCAGCGCCGCTTTCTCCGGTCGAAGAGTCCGAGCATCTTGCGGAGAATGACCGTGGTCAATTAGCTGAGGAAGATGCTCCGACGACCGACGCCCCTGGCTCTCCTGTGCCCGGCCAAGCCCAATTTTGATGCTGTCCTTCTAGGACCTTTTTATTTTTTCCCTTATGTAGTATTTTCACTTTCATTTTTGTTTTTCTGTAATCTGGGGCCTTTGCCCTCAAAATTAATACTATGACAAGCCGGTGTTCCCGGATTTTTCTAGCATCCTCAGCTCATCCATCTTACATGTTTTTATTTTCATCCTTTAAACCAAACTCGTGTTTTAATTCACCAGTTGATGAGTAAAAGGGAACGTAATCCGTGCACGAAGCTCGGTTCTTTATTTTATGACTTGGCCAAAGTCAAGATATATTGCGCAGAATCTGCTGGATATTCAACCGACGTTTTAACAAACGGGCCATGTTTATTAATGGTCGGGCATTCTGAACAACAGACGATTTTCAAAAATCATCTAAGCACTTTATCTTGTAAAGTACCTTACCGAGATGGTAGCCAACTGCCACATGTTCGGGCCCTAATATCCTTTTTGAATAGGAGCCTAAACATTTCGACCTGATCAGGATCTTTTATGGCAATCTCACACCACCCCAGGGGACAGTTCCGATGCATCGTAACGCTTACAAGACTTGCTGACAAATCTTATGATGACCGGGATCGCGAAACCCAAGTCTTTGTTTAATTATCTTGCCTTTGTCACGGCTTATCTTTGCATTGATTTCACAAGTAATAACTTGGTTGGCCCATGAATTGAACCACCTTTTTTATTGATTGAAATAATTGGGATTACACAATTTAAAATCAATGGAAAATACTACCAAAAGCGAAACAATGCGTAATAAAAAACGGTTCTCGGTCACCACCGACATCCGTTGAAACTGAAAAGCGGTTCTTAGCCACCACTGACATCCGCTGTGCGTTTATTCCGAGTGCATCTCGGTCTTTAGCTGTAGTAAGTCCTTAGTTTGTCTGTGTTCCATGTTCGTTTAATGGGCGTGCCATCTAACGTCTCAAGGACATAGGTCCCGGGCCCCATTTTGTCTGAAACACGGTAAGGACCCTCCCAGTTTGCTGCAAGTTTTCCGTCCCGAGCATTCTTATTTCCGATATCCGCTCTACGTAATACCAAGTCACCTTTATCGAATGCTCGTGGTCTAACTTTGCGGTTATACTTAGCCGCCACCAGCTGCTTCGTTGCCAGATCTCGGCAGTGTGCCGTCGTTCTCACTTCATCGATGAGGTCTAGCTCGGCTGCTAACTGCTTGCTGTTAGCGTGTTCTCCCTCCTCCATGACTTTGGCTTTCCTCCATGATGTTTGCCCAATTTCAACCGGGATCATGGCCTCGCATCCATATGTCATTTGGAAGGGTGTTTCCTGGGTCGAGGTTTGGACACTAGTTCGGTATCCCCAGAGTACCGGGTATAATTCCTCGACCCAGTTACTTTCTGCATTGCTCATCCTTTTCTTAAGCCCGTCAACAATGATTTTGTTGGCTGCCTCGGCTTGCCCATTAGATTGCGGATGCTCTACCAAGGCGAAATGGTGCTTGATTTCGAGCTCGGACATCAACCTCTGGAAGCCTTGGTCAACGAATTGAGTACCGTTGTCAGTTACGATCTCGGCAGGAATCCCGAACCTTGCAATAATATTTCTCTCGAAGAATTTTTGTATTCGAGCAGCCGAGATGGTCGACAGTGGTTCGGCCTCGATCCACTTAGTGAAATAATCCATCGCCACCACAAGCCATTTCAGTTGCCCTGAGGCCGGTTTGAACGGTCCAAGGAGGTCCATACCCCATTTAAAGAATGGCCAAGGAGCCGTGATGGTCTTCAACTCGGTCGGAGGTGGCCAGAGGATCCGAGCATGTTTTTGGCAGCTTTCGCATGTTCGTACATGCTCTTTGGAATCCGCGACCATTGTCGACCAGTAATATCCAGCCCTTAAGGCTTTCCGGGCTAACGCCTTTGCCCCCATGTGTTGTCCGTTTATCCCTTTGTGTATCTTTAATAGCACGTACTCGGCCTCTGCCTGGTTTAAACATCTCATCATTGGGGATTAGAGGCCTTTTCGGTAGAGTTGGTCATCAACCACCGTGTACATTAACGCGGTCTGTGCTATTTGCCTTGCTTCCCCGGGATCGTCTGGGCTAACTCCCTTTTCTAGGTAATTTAAGATTGGCTTTCGCCAGTCTTCTGCTACTGCGATAACCATGATACACGTGGGCTCCTTCAGACTTTGTTGTATTACAGTCCGATTGTTTCCCGGGTTCCTGGTGCTTGCTAATTTGGAGAGGATATCTGCCCTCGCATTTTCTCCCCTGGGGATGTGGGTGACTACGACCTTATCGAAGTCGGCCATTGCCTCTCTGACTCTCCCCAGATACTTGATTAGTAAGGGTCCCTTAGCCGTGTATGAACCGTTGATTTGGGCCGCGACTAGTTGAGAGTCGGTGGAGAGATGAACCCGCCTGGCCCCATTATCTTTTGCCTGCGATAGCCCGGCCAGGACAGCCTCATACTCGGCCTGATTATTGGACGTTCTGAAGTGCAATTGCAGGGAGTGTTCCATGGCGACTCCTTCCGGGCTTTCGACTATGATTCCGGCTCCACTTCCTTTGGCGTTTGACGAGCCGTCTACAAATACTTTCCAAACGTCAAGGTTGGCTTTCGGGACTACCTCTGTTGGCACCAGTTCTGCGATGAAGTCGACTAAAGCCTGGGACTTAATCGCATGCCGAGCTTCATATACTATGTCGAATTCAGACAGTTCGATAGCCCAACTAGTCATTCTTCCTGCCAAGTCAGGCTTGTGGAGTATTTGGCGTATCGGCTGACTGGTTCGCACAATTATTCTATGCCCCTGGAAGTATGGGCGTAATCTCCTCGCCGCAGTGAGGAGCGCAAAGGCCACCTTTTCCAACCTTTGATATCTTAGCTCCGAACTCTGCAAAGCCCGGCTTGTAAAGTAAATCGGTTTCTGTTCCGTCGAATATTCTCTCACCAGGGCGGCACTTACTACTTCTGGGGCCACGGATAGATATAATATCAAATCTTCCCCGGGCTCAGGTTTGGTCAGCACGGGTGGTGATGACAGGCATTTTTTGATCTTGTCAAACGCGGCTTCACACTCTGAGTTCCATTCTCCATGCCGTGCTTCCTTCTTCAATAACTTGAACAAAGGAAGAGCGTTTTCTGCCGATTTCGGTAAGAACCTTGTCAGCGCGGCTAGTCTGCCAGTCAACTGCTGTACCTCTTTTTTGTTTTTTGGGGGAGCCATATTGAGGACAGCCTGACATTTGTCCGGATTGGCCTCAATCCCCCGGTTTGTCAACAGGAATCCGAGAAATTTACCCGCTGGTACCCCGAATGCACATTTAGCTGGGTTAAGTCGGATTCTGTGATCCTGGAGCTTATCAAATGTTTCTTGCAAATCTTGGATGTGGTCGAATCGCTTAACTGACTTTACGATCATATCGTCGATGTAAACTTCGACGTTCTTGCCGAGTTGTGCCTCAAACACTTGATTCATCATCCTCTGGTAAGTAGCTCTTGCGTTCTTCAGCCCGAAAAGCATGACATTATAGCAGTAATTAGCTTTTTCCGTGATAAAAGCTGTTTTCTCCTGGTCTTCGGGATGCATAGCTATTTGGTTATAGCCGGAATACGCATCCATAAATGAGAGCAGCTGGAATCCCGAAGAATTGTCCACCAGTTGGTCAATATTTGGCATGGGGTAAGCATCCTTGGGGCATGCTTTGTTGAGATCGGTGTAGTCGGTGCACACCCTCCATTTGCCATTTGGTTTCTTGACCATTACCACATTTGATAACCATGTGGTATACTGGATTTCCCTGATGAATCCCGCATCCAGCAGTTCTCTTACATGCTCGGTTAGGGCTTTCTGTCGGTTCGGTGCAATCTTTCTTTTCTTCTGCGAGACCGGCGTATATCGTGGATTTATGGTCAATTTGTGACAGCAGAACGCTGGGTCGACTCCTGGTAACTCCGAAGGTTTCCATGCGAATACGTCCTTGTTTCTCCATAACAGCTTTTTGAGCTCGATTTTTTCTTGCTCGGCAAGCAAACTCCCGATCTGGGTTATTTGTCTGGGCTCCTCTCCTAGTTGGTAGCCTGTGAGTTCTCCATCAGGCTCTGTTTTCATCAACTTTGCTTCTTCTCTTACATCCAGCTCTACCACGTTGACCGAGCTCGGCGCAATTGGCGCTGAATTTCGAGTTCCTTTCTGCTGCGAGCTGGATGTCCCGGGTTCATTGTTTTTAACTGTCGAGAAATAGCATTGCCGGGATTCCTTATGATCACCTTTAACGATGACGACTTCATTGTTCCGACTTACCATTTTCAGCTTCTGATGCTTAGTTGATATGAGCATGTCCCAACTATGAATAGTTGGTCTGCCTAAGATTATATTGTAGGACGAAGGGAAATCCGCTACAATAAACTTGACTCACTCAGTCTTAAAGGCTTCTTTAGAGCCCAAGGTCATTTTTAGTTCTATACACCCTTTGGGATTTGTATCCTGTCCGTTGAACCCGATTAAGGTTGTCCTGCACGTCTTTAGATTCTCTGGGTCAAGGTCCATGCGCTTAAAGGCGTCCCACAGGATGATATCCACCGCGCTGCCAGGATCGATGAATATCTTCTTTACACGGCATTTTCCCAGGAGGCCGGTTATAACCAGTCCGTCTTGATGACCCGGGATTACGTCCCTCAGATCTTCCTGAGTAAAGAACAGCTTAGGAGGCTCTTCTGTTTGCGATGGCTCCGGCTTGAAGGTCGGTCGTCCCCTGATGGTTAAGACTTCCCGAAGGTATTTCTTCCGCTGATTGGCGGTATCGCCGCCACCTCCGTAACCTCCACTAATGACATTGCAGTCAAACTCTGCTTCTGGGAACTCGTCCTCATTGTCGTGCTTTCTCTGGGCTTCGTTCGGTTTTCTCCTCTGGGAGACCGAGCTTGTACTCCGATCCGTCTGCTTGCGCTTGGCTTTTTGTCCTTGTGTTTTGATAACGTACTGACGTAATTTTCCATCTCGGATAAACTTTTCCACCGCATCTCTAAGGTCCCAGCATTCATCCGTTGTGTGCCCGGGTCCATTGTGGAATTCACAAAATCGTGTGCGGTCCAACTTTCCCTTATTATAAAGTGGTCGGGGTCGCTCCACCTTCCTCATCTCGGTCAGGGCTACCTCTCTCCATAACTGTGAACGAGGGACATTTATTGGAGTATATCTCTCATACTTCCCCTCATGCCTTTGTCCTCGTGTTTTCTGGTCCGAGTTACGGGGTCGGTCTCTTGCTGCCCGGTCCTTCCCTTTCGGAGGTGGGCTTTTCTGTCTCTCTTTTCCCGACGCGTTGGCTATCTGCATCTGCTCTATGTCCAGATACTTTTTGGCTCGTTTATGGAATTCTTCCAGCGTCTTGATCTCGCCAGATATGACCGATCTCCCCATTCTGGATTTGCTATCTAAGCTCGAGATGAGCAAGTGTACGTGGACGCTTTCCGTTAATCCCTGGATTTGTAATGCGGCAGCCTTGAAACGATCCAAATACTTCTAAAGGGTTTCACCGGGTTGCTGCTTGATTCTGTCCATCGTGTAGACCGACCTGGGTTGCTTTTTGCTTGTCGCGAAATTCAACAGGAACTTCTCGCTCAGGTCGTTAAAGTCGGTAATGGACTTGGGAGATAGAGTCCGGAACCAAATTTGGGTGGCTCCTCGTAAAGTTGAGGTGAACAGCCTGGAAATGATTGGCTCCTTGAATCCTCGGACCAGCATCTCAGTGTCGAAAGTGTTCAAGTGTGTCTGGGGATCCTGACTTCCGTCGTACTTAAGGAGGTCGGAGGTATTAAATTTCCTTGGGTACTCAGCTTCCGTAATTTCATCTGAGAACGGGCTGTTGTTTTGTCCTCCATCCCCATACCACATCTTGTACCTGCCGGAGTCTTGCGGAATTCCCTGATTGTCCGAGGTACGGCTGTCCTTCCTATGTGCCCGGGCTTGATCCTCCTGACTCGCGTCCCGGTGATTATTTTGCTGAGAATTTTTTGTTGAAACTATTTGGCCTTGCCCAGGATGGTCCTCCTGTAGGGGATCAATAGTTTGGTGATTGGTTTCTTCGTCCTCATTCTGCTGATCATCCCGGCGTTCCTCCTGAAGAGGGTCTTGTAAGTGTTTAAGGATTTGGTTCATCACCTCGGTCATATGGTCAATCTTCTGGTTCTGAAGATTGTCGCGTTCTTCCACATTCTCGATCCGTTTCATCATTGACTCAGCAATGTTATGTAGGAGTCGTATGTCCAGGCTTCCAATCTAAAACTTTGAGGGACCAGCGTGGTTAGTATTTTCCAGCGTTTGGCCTGCTCGTCCATCCAGGTTCGAGTCCGGGGACTCCTCCATTTGTTCCTGATTAACGCCTTGAACGTCCTGCTGTTGGGTCTCGCTAAAATTTTGTTCCTGACCTTGCTCGTGTGCATGCGGGTGGCTTTTGCTTCTGGTATTAGCCATCACGGGTCATGGGAATAGGACTTTACAGTCCCCACAGACGGCGCCAATGATCCGGCGTGGATCACAACTTGGGTTGGACTTGGCCCGGGGTGAAATCCCGGGGTCCTACGTACCACAGTGTGGATCAAAGTCCATGTAGTTCGAGAGTATACGGCAGGCTAATGATAGCCAGAGGGGGTGGTGTGTGTGCGCTGTGTGAATAGAAAAGCTAGAGTTTCAGAAGTGTGTACCTTGTAAGGGGTTTACCCTATTTATAGGCGTACCTGGGCCCTTATCTTAATCTGTTGGATTTATCCTTTATTTTAGGGATATCAAGATATGCGTTTTTGAATAATCTCCTTCTTTCATAGGCAGTTACCATAACGATAGATATTCTTGATAAAACCACTCCTATTTTCAAGGAAGCGGTTATGAGCATAGCTGAAGTCATTTTGACTAGGCTCTTTGGTTATTGGGCTGGGCCCATTTATGAGATATCCGTAACAAATATCAAGTTAACTTTTTTTTTAGAAAGATTAAGAAAAATAAATAAGTTATTTAATCGTATCATAAATTGTGTATCGTTAGATTATATATTGATTTATTAATTAAACTAATTAATTTAATTAAAATAATATTCTAAAGTAATTTACTTTACTTTTTTAATCATTCCAAAAAAATGAAGGGGCATAATCATGGTAGTTAAAAATTTATTTTATTATTGTGATTTTACATTTTTATAATTTCTTCTTTAAAACGATTTTATTAATTTTCTAAATGCTTTTATATTTTTAGGATTTTGTTGCGTTACTATTTTACTTTTACAATTTTTTTTTGCCGTCTTCTAATTCTAGGTAAAATTTCGATTTTGACAATCTTCATAATGCAACGACCGCGGGCCCTCCAATAATGCTTGTGGGCCCAAAATGGAAGGCTTGCAAGGAAATATCACTTTCCTGTGGGCCCCAAATAATAAAGAAGAGTCTCCGTCTCTTAAAAGATAACGTGGTCGTAACGTTCACCCGACAGGAGCAGGCAATGAACAGATTCCCAACTTTGCCGCCTCTGTCGCCACTTGCGACACGGTATTGGACACGCGTTATTATATGACTGGCCCTTTGGTCACGCTTCGTCGTTGCCGTAACTAAGTCGTTCACCTCCTTTGGTTATAAAAAGAGGCTCAAGCCCCTTCATTCTTTGCATTTCAATTTCGTTTACATTTCTTTTGTGAGAAAGCCTACTAAAACTTCTTCAAGGTTTTCTTCGAATTCCCTTCCCTTTTATTCTGCGTTCTTTGCTCTTTGATATTTCCCTCGTTTGTGGGGCTATTTGTTATGATTTTGTATTTGTTCAATTTGTGGTGGATCTGGATCGTTTTGCTCTTTTCTTCTGAATTATTTGACATCATTGAGAGTTAATCAAGCGAATCAAGTCTGATTCGGATTTACATGACGAGTTCTTTCGGCTTAAGCAGATTAATTCCTATATACGGATCCTATTTTTTTGCCGATTATTCTGTGGTTTGATTCACATCCTTTTATCTTGAAAATGACTTGCAGATCTAAAGGCTAGTGATCTGTGTTTACTGTTTCGATTTCAAAGTCCTTAATTGATCAATCATGAGTAGTATAGGATTCTGCATCGTCGTGCGGCTTCTTGTTTGAGTTCTTTCATGATTGTTTCTTACAGATCTGAAATATTTTATTGGCTGAGAACGATATTCAGATCTACTCCAGAAGCTTTAATATTTAGGAATTTCTTATTTCGTTTTCCCCCGTTCTGTTAAAGAAACTTATTAAAAGTAGTTTGTCTTGTTTTAATTTAATCAATTCATAATCTTGTTTGAGCCTCGTGTGAACTACGTTACGACTGTTCTAATCGGTGTTTTTTTTAATAACGTAGATGCAAATCTTCGTTAAGACCCTTACCGGCAAGACCATTACTCTCGAGGTCGAGAGCTCCGACACCATCGACAATGTTAAGGCCAAGATTCAAGATAAGGAGGGTATCCCTCCAGATCAGCAGCGATTGATCTTTGCCGGAAAACAGCTAGAGGACGGCCGTACCCTTGCCGACTACAACATCCAGAAGGAATCCACCCTCCATCTCGTCCTCCGTCTCCGTGGTGGTATGCAAATCTTTGTCAAGACTCTCACCGGCAAGACTATCACCTTGGAGGTCGAGAGCTCCGACACCATCGACAACGTCAAGGCCAAGATCCAAGACAAGGAGGGCATTCCTCCAGACCAGCAGAGGTTAATCTTCGCCGGAAAGCAGCTTGAGGACGGCCGTACCCTTGCCGACTACAACATCCAGAAGGAATCCACCCTCCATCTCGTCCTCCGTCTCCGTGGTGGCATGCAGATCTTCGTTAAGACCCTCACCGGCAAGACCATCACTTTGGAGGTTGAGAGCTCCGACACCATCGACAACGTCAAGGCCAAGATCCAGGACAAGGAGGGCATTCCTCCAGACCAGCAGAGGTTGATCTTCGCCGGAAAGCAGCTCGAGGATGGCAGGACCCTTGCAGATTACAACATCCAGAAGGAATCAACCCTTCACCTTGTCCTCCGTCTGAGAGGAGGGATGCAGATCTTTGTCAAGACCTTGACTGGCAAGACCATCACCCTGGAGGTGGAGAGCTCCGACACCATCGACAACGTTAAGGCCAAGATCCAGGACAAGGAGGGCATTCCTCCAGACCAGCAGAGGTTGATCTTCGCCGGAAAGCAGCTCGAGGATGGCAGGACCCTTGCAGATTACAACATCCAGAAGGAATCAACCCTTCACCTTGTGCTCCGTCTGAGAGGAGGAATGCAGATATTTGTTAAGACCTTGACTGGCAAGACCATCACTTTGGAGGTGGAGAGCTCCGATACCATTGACAACGTCAAGGCGAAGATTCAGGACAAGGAGGGTATTCCACCAGACCAACAGAGGCTCATCTTTGCAGGGAAGCAGCTTGAAGATGGAAGGACCCTTGCTGATTACAACATTCAGAAGGAGTCCACCCTTCACCTTGTGCTCCGCCTTCGTGGTGGTAACTAAGCATTCTGTTGTGTAGTGCCTTCGTTGGTCACTTTCTGGTGTTGTGTCTGTTTTTTCTTTCAAGAAATTGAAGTGTCGGGGTGCATAGTTTGCCCCTTAAATAAGTATGTGTTCTGGTTTTTAAAACTCTGTGTATTAGTCTCTTGTTTAAGACTCCCGCTAACGCGGGTTTATTCTCTTGGTGTCAAGACTTCCGCTAATGCGGTTTATTATAAATTCTAGTATGTTTTCTATTAATCCATCTTGGGCATGTCTAATTTGATTCTAGATTAATCCCCACTCCCTTAATTTGAATGGATGCTCTGGATGGTTTGATTAATCCTTTGGGTGATGCAGGGAAGTTAGGGACATAATTCTCAAAGGAATCAATTCCATATATCCTTTTTTATCACTGCACTTTCAGATTTGTTGAGTAATCCTAATCCCCCAATAATTCATATCTCATCGTTCATTGTGCAATCCAATGAAACGCTTGGCGAAGAGTACTCTCTAGGCTCTAGTTTAAAATTACTCGGCAACTTGAAAGGAACTCATGTGCGTTACGGTACACTCAACTCTCTATTTTTTAAACAATGAACTTGTATTATCGAAATGGATGTTAAAAACTAAACGAATACTACAATTATTTTATTTCCATTTGTTGTACGGTGAACGATCTACCAATAATCGTGCAGGATGCGAATTGATTAAAATCTTGATTCTTGAGTATTATTCTGAAAAGATTGTTGGACGTCTTATGCATAAGAATCCATATATATAAAGAAAGATATCCATCCACAGAAGACGGCCAATTAGGATTTTTACTAACTATAAGTCCTACAATCCTTCTGCATTACAGTGGGTTTCTGCTATTCTGCTGCACTGTATCCCATCCCCTTGAAACCTGCAAATGACAATGTCTAATAATCCCGCTATAAAACATCACCATCCTAATCCTAATAATACGAAAAATCCCAGAAACTTAGTGTTACTAGGAACATTCCTTGTTGGGATCGGTGGGAATGTTAGGAAGGTCCCTAACGCAATCTTGACGAAGCTGTTCAACTCTCTGAGCAAGGATCGGAGGTTAGAACTTAGCATCTCCGAAACAATAACACACAGCCTTGCGTATCTCAGCCGTACTATACATAGCACTCAATTGCTTCCCAGCGACAGCATCTGGGTGAAGGCTCGCTTGATCCTCCTCCCTCCAAAAACTCAAAACATGGCATCATTGTGCCCATCGCCTAGCTGCAAGTAACGCAAGGCACATCATTTCCTCCTTAGTTACTGCTTCTCCGCTCCCATACCACACCAGAGCCATAAAAACGAAACCCCATTTTGCCCTGTTATTGATCTCATGAAACTGAGCTTATTCAAAGCCATCAAGTCATCCATTGCATCCTGAAGATCTGGTATGTATATGCATTCGTCAACGAATCATAAACAATTTATCATAGAAGTGATGAATGCGATGCATTCAACGCTTACTATTTATTATAAACCCACTTAGTATTTATTGCAATAAACGCAACAAAGCAACAAGAATAATGGCATACACGCAGATTCATTATTCATTATTAATCCCATGGACTAAGAGAACACTCCTGGGGAGTTGTGTAGCGTTGAGAGTCTTTGCAATAATCATAAACGACGAGGTTTCTGAGAACCCAACCATGGTCTATTTTCTGGTCATTAGAGAGATGCCAAGCGTCATATTGGTCCCATCAATTCTGGGTTGTGGTGGACACACATGACAGGTAAGGTTCTTCCCATTGGCAAGCTTCAACAGTAATGTCCTTGTAGGATGACACAAATGGAGCTAGCCTCCAATCAGTCTTCTCTCGCCCTCCTCTTGTGCCCCACTTATCAGCATTCCATATGCTTGAAATTTATTATATTGGTTTCTCTGTTGGGAAGAAATTGTTCACCTCTCCCTTGTTCTTGTACACCTCTATGGCCACTTTGTCCGCAAAAAATCTGTTCATATTGACATAATTTGAACAAGAAATCAAATGGTGTGACCAAAAGTTATAATTTTTATGGCCACTTTGTCCACAAAGACTCTGTTCCCATTTACATAATTTGAACAAAAACTCAAATGGGTGTGACTAAGTTCTAATTTTAACGTGCAAGTGAAAGAAACAAGTGGGTGAGACTAAGAGTTTTAATATTTATGGTCACTTCGTCCATAAAGAACATGTTCCCATTTACATAATTTGAACAAAAAACTCAAATGGGTGTGACTAGAAGTTTCAATTTTTACCATGCAAACTAGTGAGATAAACAAGTGGGTGTGACTAAACGTTTTAATTTTTATGGTCGCTTCGTACACAAAGAATCTGTTCCATTTACATAATTTGAACAAAAACTCAAATGGGTGTTGCAAAAAGTTTCAAATTTTAACTTGTAGGTAAGTGAAAGAAACAAGTGGTAGATGAGGAATTTTCACGAGCTGGTGGTAGTTCCAGAGAATTGAGTAGGTATGGTAATCTTCAGTGGGGTCAAACCAAAGCATGTGCCTCATCTCACGTCCAGCAATTCCACTTTTATGCACGTTTGTTTGTATCAAATATGGCTCCCCTGTTCTGTTCCCCAAGAACTCAAAATCAATCTCATCTATCTGGTCCTGCCCCATTCTCTGAACACATCCGCAACATCAAAGCTCAAACCCAATCCCCAATTCGAAGAAAAAATTCTTCACAATTTGAAGATGGTGCAGAATTCAAACTCTTACATAGAATGCAGTAACTACACCAGCAGAGTCACCACCTACCAGCTTCATCTTCATGCTGAACCACCCAAATCTGTATCTTTGCTTTGTCTGGAAACCACATCCTATGATTTATCAATTGTCAGACATGTATTTTTAGCAGAATGAGAGGCGATAGTTCGATGAAATGAAGTGATTGTGTGCCTGTGTCTTTGTTGAGGTAGAGATACCAGATCTGTTCATCTTGGAGGTGGTGAAATGGTCTTTAGACCACATTATGTTAAAGCTGTCGTTGAAGGAAGATTTGGACATATTGGCTGCTTCAGATGAGAAAGGAGAAGCAGCCATGCTAGAGTGAGGAGGAGAACCATGGACGACGAAAAATTCAGCACTGTGAGCGTAAGGAGAAGGTGGAATCATAGACACACACACAGAGAGTTGGGAAGGAGATGGAGAAGAACAGAGAGATGGGGATGTTCGTTAAATGATCTGAGTTTCAAAAAATGATTTTTTTTGGGTTGAATACAGGAGGATTATCATATGCTATTGTCTCCTTACTTTTCTTTTGTTTTTGGACTGAAGCTGACATTTATTTGTTTCATTAATTGTATTGGGGGACCAAAGGGGAGTTGGGTTATGAGAAGGTTAGTTATTCATAAGTTAATGAATTTTTCTTCTTCTTCTTCTTTTTTTTTTTTTTTTTTGGCTCAAGATAAGTTGATGAATTAAGGTACAAATTTTTGTTGAACAACCATATTTAGCATCCGACCATACGGTCAAATATAATTGATACATGTACCTAAAAAAATTTGCTATTGAGGAATTTACTGCCCAGGAAATGAAAGTACAAATTTACCCATAACCACTTGATGTTGGATCTTGTACTCGTGAAACCAACAACTCACAAGATCATAGCTAGGGTTTTGATTTGCTTTCCTTCCATTGATAGTAATTAATTTGATGTTCAGCCATATTTAACGTTATCATTTTTCCCCTTTCAGATAGTAATGCTTAGTGGATGGAGAGCCGACAAGGGCATTACGGTGATCATACCATTATATATTTGAAATAAAAACGAGAGGGAACAAAAATACAGGCTGTAATCCAATGAAAATGTTAATGATAAGTGTGGCGTAGTTAGGGGTGGAAAAAGGTCAGAGGCATATAGCTTGACCTGTTAAAAGCCTAGTCAGGCTAAAAGGTCAGGCCAAGACCTATTAGGAGGTCTGTTTTCACTTAACAAGCTAGGCCCAGGCCTGATAAGAGGCCTTTTAGGCCTGTCAGGCCAACCTGATTATATTATTAGTATTAATTTATGTAATTTTGATCTGTTTTTCACCGGTTTAAAGTAGGTTTGTTTTCGGCTTGTGGCCTATTATTTATATTTTTAGTATTAATTTATGTAATTTTGGTTTGTTTTTAACCTATTTAAAGTAGGTCTGTTTTCGGCCTGTGGCCTGTTAGCATAATTAAATTAAAAAAAATTATTATTTCTTTTTTTTAAAAAAGGCCTTAACAGGCCACAGCCAGGCCAGGCTCAAGCCAAAAAATAGGCCTATAACAGGCTACAGGCCAGGCTTAGGCCAGTATGTTACTAAACAGGCCTGGCCTTTAAGGGTGAAGCCTGGCTTGTTTCCACCTCTGGGCGCAGTGGAATGAAAATGAAGGTGGTGGCCCAAAAAATAAAAAAAAACAAGGGTTAAAGTACAAAAACACATATGAGTTTTTTCCCTGGAGCGCCCAGTACCATGTGCTTTTTTTGGAGCAAAAATACACATGTGGTTACCATTTTGAAGCAAAAGTCACATCTCGCTGTTAAGTTACTATTCACCGCCGTTAAGTTAGTGTTTATTCAATCTCTTTCTTTCTCATCACGGTGAACAGTAACTTAACAGCGGGATGTGACTTTTGCTCTAAAATAGTAACCACGTGTGTATTTTTACTCAAAAAAAAAACACATAGTGCTGGGCGCTCTTAGAAAAAAAACTCATATGTATTTTTACACGTTAACCCAAAAAACAAACGGAGAAGAAGAAGAAAAATATCATCACATTTAGTTTATTGTTATTTCACTTCATTTTTATCAATTTTATGAACAGTGTAGTCCTGTTCTGACAGCATCGCGCTTCTTTCAAAATGTGGGAAATTCTTGCTGCTCTCAAATTTTAATCTCTCTTGTTTTTATTATAAATCATTAATTAATAATTCTTGTAAGTTAATAAAAACAGTTAAAGTCAATAAAGTTATCCTATAATTTAAGTAATTTTCACTCTTATTAATTATATTAAACTCTAATATTATATTAATTATTACTTTTACCCACTATCCTAATTAATTATGGGCAAATATGAAAAAGAAAAAACATTAATGCTCCTTAGAAATAAATAAATGCCTTATAAAAAAGATCAAATACACTTGTTAGTTGATACTTTAAAATAATGACCATAAGGAATATTGTATTTGGTTCTCCACGAGCTCTGGACTATGGTTTGGAAGTGACCACCGCAACCGCGGATCAAGCTTTTTGTTTGGGAACTTGCAAGAGGTATTCTGCCCACAGCTTCTTTCCCTAAGCAGCAACATCTTTCCAATATAGAGAGAGGTATCTTCTTCTTCCTATCTATGGGAATGGTAAATCTTTAGGGTTTATTTATTTAGTTTTCCGTTTTCAGTGATAAAATTTAGAAAGGGGATTGGTCTTACCCATAAATGAAAGGTAAGGTACTTGCCTGATTATACACAACTTGGTCGGCTATTGGTTACAATCTGTCATTTGAATAATTTCAATGTGCCTGCGAAGGTCATTAATTGGGATGGAGCATCTCAATTTTTATTTTTTATTTTTTTGTATTGCCCTTTTGGTAGATCAGGTTGGTTTGACTCTGTTTTGGGCCTCATGACAGATGCGGTATTCAATGGAATATACTTCAATGGCTTTTCTTTTGGTTCATCAATAATATTAACTTAAGAAATGTTACATTCTGCTTACCTATTTAAACAAGAGGTATTAAGCAATATGTTGTTTAGGCTTATATATGTTTGGGCCTTGTGGTAGTGTTCAGATATTATATGTAGTGCATTACAGTGGGCCCTTTGGCCACACGAACTAGTGTGTAAACCCTTGAACATTATTTGCCATAAATATAGAACATAGCAGTCAATTTCGTGTTAACTGGGTTTATTATTTCGGGGTCCATTTCCTTTGGTTTTCAATATATCGTTTATCCACAGGAAGAAGGTGATGTGAGTTTTGGATTGGCATAAATTCATTAATGAATATGAACCTTATGTCACTCGTCATTTCTACACACACATATATAAGATATGTTGTCGCCTCGTTTAGACAGGTGTAGTTTTATGCCAAAGACTAGCGATTCAAAAGAGTATTAATATTGACGTAGGTTTAAACTAGTGGTAGTAGAAGTGACTTATTCTCAATATCACTTTTATAATAAAAGTCAGATTGTAAATATAAATTATATTTGAAATAATGATTGGAGAAGTGATTTTTTTTGTGAGAAAAGCTGCAACTTGTGGCTTCTATCAGAAGCGGCTTTTTTACCATAAGCTTATCATAACCAAAAGCTATGCCAAACACTTACTTTTTTTTCCGTTAAGGTGTTTTTAAATGACTGTTGGGCTTTTAGACCTCCTAATGCTATGCTAAACAAAGCTCATAAGCCGGCACATTTGTACCTTGACGAGCTGGGCATTGATTGCGATGAGCAAGAGGACTATGACGTAATAAAAGACATGGCTATGTTCACGCCGACCATCATGAGCAAGGTTTTGTCTCGGTCGAATGTGAAGCTTTCAATATAGTGGCGGTAGAGGATTTGATTGTGAAGGAAGGGAGGGTCGCCAGGGTGGTGACGAATTCCTGGGCATCTGTATTGATGAATCATGGAACACAGTCGTGCATGGACATGAATGTGATGGAGGCGAAGGTGGTGGTGAGTTCTCGTGGACACGACGGGTCTTTTGAAGCCGTTGGAGTGAAGAGGTTGAAGAGTATAGGAATGATCGAGAGCATTCCAGGGATGAAGGCTCTTTATATAAGCTCATTTGTGATAGCGGGGTAAAAGTAATTATATTTTTTGAGCTTTTTTTTTATGAACCTTTTTTTTTTTTTAGGACTTTTCCTAATGTGATTTGTGTTTGAAATAGTAGTGACAAAAGTGGTTTTTTTCCCTAATGGGCACTTGTTTAGCATGACTTTTGAAAAGATAGTTGAGATGAAAAATGACTGAAAAGGACATAACTTATATATATATAAACGCGCGCGCGCGCACGCACTGTGTGTGCGTGAGAGAGATAATTTTGGATAAAAATAAATATAAATTTGCTAAATAAAATAGTGAAATTACTATTAAAAAAAAATTGCAACACAATGAAATGCTTAAATAAACCTATCCCCTATAAGTTGGTTTCTGATTTTATTATGAACACGATTCATTTGTGTTGAAGATAAAGTTGGGATAGGATCATAAGTTGCTTTGATGGGATCAGAAGCTTGGAGGAGATGAGGAGATGCTTCAGCCTAGAAGTGACTTCAACCCTTGAAGCCCATCAAACAGTGATGCTTCCCCAAATGTCCAAAAATGCAAGTTTTCACTTCTAAAGAGCTGCCACTAGCTTATTTTAACTTATAATGCTTCCCCAAATAGGCCCATATATCAATGAAGCAGAAGATGCGATTGTGAGGCTGATGAGGGAGGTTGTGCCTGGCATGGAAGTTGCAGAAATTGACGGGGAGCCCGGAGAATGGTATGTCATCTTCTTCTTAATTCCTTGATTATATATGCATACACACTGTGATGAAGTTGAGAAGTAATGTTTGGGTGATGAATGAATGAAATGCAGTGTACATATGAACTTGGAGGACAGTCAAGCTAAGAAGACTTGGTTTGAACTTTGATTTAATGCTTCTACTCTTTTTTCTACTATAGGTAGGTTTAACGTTTCTACTTTTACTGTAGAAATATTTTTGATGCCACACTTATATAAAGTTGTGTTTGGTTTGATAGGAGGGGAGGGAGGGAGGGGAGACTAATGTTTGAGATTAATATAACTTCAGACATTAATCTCTATTCCGATCAAACCAAACATGTCATCAAAGTCTGTAGGTCCCACTTATATTTTATTTTTCTTCTTTTTACAATGGGATACACTCACTATCATGTGAGTATGACTGAGAAAATATTTCTGTAATAAAGACATAATCATTAAATCCTATATATATATTTCACCAGCATATAGCAGAGGAAATTGAAATGAATTTAAATAATGATCTAATGTTGAAAGTGAGCCCATATATTTCATAATTCGTAGTGTTGTAAAACTGAATTTTGCCAAACACAAACTGAACCTACATATTATAATAAAGTAAAACAGAGAATATGTATACCTTGGGATTCCACCGATCCAGGGGAAAGTTATCAAAATTAACAATGCTTTACCACACATTATATAGTAATTTATTTCAATGAATTTTGTTTTATGTGAGGTAAACGTGTGGAAGGGGTTTAATCTTTTAAAAAGTTAAAATAGTTTTTTTAAAAAAGAAAAAGAATTAAACAAAACACCCACCTAAGGAAAAATTTCAGTCCAACCCCATGCAACTTATTATCCGGTAGCCTCTCGCCTGTGTTTTTGGTAAATGACTTAATTTAGGAGTAAATCCCTTATTCCACCAGTTAATGTAGATCGCATTCATGAGAATTGTAAATTCACTTATATTTTTCATTGTAAATGGCTTATTTTTAATATTTTAGTTGTAAATCCTCTCATCAATATTCGGTATTATTGAGTTTGAGATTTGTGACTGCTTTTTCTAACATAAGTATCTTATTTAAGACTTCAATTTAAGATCGAAAAGGATTTAATAGAGCTTTACACCAATAAATCAATTATATGTTGATAAATTCAGTTATTTTTAGATGACTTAATTTTAGTTGTAAATTATTCCACTTGTTTATTACAAATTTAAACTCGCCTTTGTTTTTTTCCCCATATATTAAACTATTAGAGGCTTGTTTGGGTCCTTAGAAGTTTATTCGCATAAATTAAGATATAATTTTTTTCCCACATACTTACTTTATATATCATATGTCATAATTAATAAGTTATTTTTGAAAGTTCTAATCATTATTTTAAATAAAATAGGGCTTAAAAAAACTTTGGTGATAGATGAACCTATTTCATTCCTGAGATTTAATTTCAGTCTTTTTGTGCTGTAGTGATTAGTGAATATTTGGGTTTGACTGAAGTTTTTGCTAAAATATTTCCCCATTAAAATTGAAGGCCTGAGGCCTTCTTTGGTTTAAGGAAAATTGAGGAAAGGAAGAAGAAAATATTAATTTTTTGACGACTACGATTGTTTGAAAGCATTTTCACCAGGGAAATGTTTTCTGGTAGCAGGCTATTTTCCTTTTAACATGAGAAAATCAATTCTCACAAAAAATGGTGGGAACCCATTTTCCAACGGATGGAAAAGACCAACCTACTCTTTTAACCACTGAGTTCGTCTATACGAGTAACACCTTGAGTGACGTTGACGACGATGAGGTCAATAATACCATGGCCATGTACATGTCTTGCTTGTCCATGGAAAGTTTTGAAAAAGGCGATGATGATGGTGGAGGGAGAAGATGATGGTGAAGAAGAAAAAAGACTTAGAGACATAGTCTACCGGTAGGGATGAGAGGAGGAGGAGATGCACACGCGTGCCAAAATTTTTTTCAATTGGAGAAGATGTGATTTTTTTGATTGTGTTGAGAGAATGAAAGGAGAAGACATATTTTTATTAGGCTTTGATTTATATAAGAATGAGATATTTTTCTAATCAATGTTGAGAGAATGGAAGAAGACGCACTGCACACTCAATTTTTGTGTGTGCACACTGGAGAGCACTCATGTGCATTTTGGGTGAATATGTGTTTAAAATAATATTTTATTTTTACGGGTAGAATAATATTTTACTTCATTTTTCTATTTTATTTTCTTCTAACTAAATAAAATTTTTCCTGTTAACCCATTTTTTATTCAAGTGAGAATCAAACTCATCGGGGCAAAATATTTTCCTTTATATTCCTTTCTATTTTTACTTTTTCTTCAATCCAAACGCGCCTAAGAAAAATCATTCATTGTCCACCGTGGAAAAAGAGGATTGGTGAGTGCTACACATGATACGCTTGCGTGGCAGTGTTTGATTGGTAGTTAGCCAACAAGCTGTGGAGGGATTTGTTTGTCCAAGTCTTTCTCCGTCGTCTTCACTCCACTCCCTCACCACCGTTGAAACCCTTCTTTCCCTCTCTTCCTCTCCGTCTCTCTGGGTAACCCCCAAAATCGCTGACAGCCATGGCTGCCATTCCCAGGTCGTCATTTCTGTTGCTAGTTATCGTTCTCTTCTCCCTCATTTCCCTCACTGTCTCCTCGGAATCCGATGACGACCGAGTCAGCGAGCTTCTCACGCTTCAATCCAGATCCCAATCTGGTCTAATCCGCCTCAACGATCAATCTGTCTCCCGATACCTAACATCAGTCAAAACCCCAAGACCATATTGGATTGTTGTCTTCTTTGACGCCTTACAGCTCCACGAGAAACCAGAGCTTCGCCTCAAGGAGCTTCGCAGTGAATTCGCTCTTATCGCTTCCTCCTACACCGCCAACAACAAAGACCCTTCGTCTCCATCTCATGGGAAATTGTTCTTCTGCGACGTTGAATTCAAAGAATCGCAATCTAGTTTCGCTCTCTTCGGCGTCAATGCCTTGCCACACATCCGCCTTATTGCGCCTCATCAAGGCCCCAAAGAGTCAGATCAGATGGACCAGGGAGATTTCTCCAGGCTCGCTGAGTCCATGGCCGAATTTCTGGAATCGAAGACGAATCTTGTTGTAGGTCCTATCCATCGTCCTCCGTTATTCTCGAGGGGTCAATTGATTTTGATTGCACTCGGTTTCTTGATTACTTTACCTTTTATAGTGAAGAAAATCTTGGCTGGTCAGACTATGCTCCATGACCGGAAGTTCTGGTTATTGGGTGCTGTGTTCGTTTACTTCTTCAGCGTTTCTGGTGCGATGCATAACATCATAAGGAAGATGCCGATGTTTTTAGTGGACCGTAATGATCCGTCGAAGCTCATATTCTTTTATCAGGGGTCTGGAATGCAGCTTGGAGCAGAGGGTTTTGCTGTGGGATTCTTGTACACCATTGTGGGTTTGTTGATGGCATTTATGTCACATGTTCTTGTGAAGGTGAAGAACATCAACGTGCAAAGAGTGTTCATGATTTTTGCGCTGTTGCTTTCTTTCTGGGCTGTGAAGAAGGTTGTCTACTTGGATAACTGGAAGACAGGATATGGCGTCCACGGGTATTGGCCTTCAAGTTGGTAATCATATTAGGGAGTTTTTAATTTCTTCTGCTTCCTTTGAAGTTGATTATAAACTTCAGCATGCTTATTTGTAGTTTGGTCAGAAGGTATATGTTACTTTCACTCTTTTGAAGAGCAAATTTTACATGGAGTATTATTAGAAAAGTCCACCTCTGCATGCGTTCTGATTATAACCTGAACCCCATTTATATGGACTTGTTTGTGATAAACAGCATTTTCGTGAGTTTCTTTTTTAATTTGTTAATCTGATATAGCTGTAAGTTTAGGACGGTCATCATTTGAATTCATGTCCATTTCTATCTGATTTTGGGTTGTTTTTCTAGTAGGACTATCCTTTTTGAATGTCTGTGTTGAATTTCCATGCTTTTGACTCAGATATATTAATGGAATTGAAGGTATATCTACAAAATAAAATGGAAACTATATGGACTTTAGTTGATAGGCAGGCTTTGCATAAAATTAGGCTCTTCAGTTTTGGCAATGAACTTCTGTTAGACACTGGGAAGAAAGAAAGTGAGAGTTTACTTTTTCTACTGATGCCTGATTTGGGGGCAAAATGTGGTTTTAACTTTCATCATCTTCTCAAGGGTTATATAAACTGAGAGTGTAGGGCTTTCGATTTATCTGTCATTCTGTATCTTGTTGCGTCAACCCCAAAGTGGCTGGAACACATGAAGTATAAAACTGGGCAAACCCAAAATGTTAAGAACAAATGCGTTGAAACTTCAAGATTATAAGACTGAGCAGCTCTGAGAAACAAAACTACCAAAAATCTTATAGTCTAGGAAATCCTGATCAAATTTAGCGGAGAAATAAATAGCCTAACTGCAAATGAAGCTTAAGCAGGCAGGTAGAATGCAAATCACCTTTTACAGCAGCTTTTGAGGAATATTTTGTATTAAGATTTGCACTAGCTTAGTAGATAGCAATTATAGGAGAAAAAACCATGTGACTTGATGATTCAATTTAATCCTGAAAGTCTGGAGCTAAGAAGCAGGCTTAAAAGCTAAAATCTCTTGGTTTCAGTATGCTGAAGACTGAATAGGATTCGTTTACATGCAACTTTTTAGCTTTTGTGTCTGCGCGTGTTTTGGAGTGAATGAATAATTTAGCCTGTCTATTTAGTTACTCAAACATTTTGAAAATAGTTGGAATACGACATATATAGGATTTCATGAGGATAGTGCTAATATATGAAGAGATAGAGAATTCTGAAATCAAATCATTAATTTGCTCCATTTTTGTAAATTCCCTGCAGTTCTATATTATTATTATTATTATTTTTTGTCTTTTCCGTGCAAGTTTAATGCTGATATGGTGTTGAATTACTCTATTGATGAGTAGATTAGATGCCATTAGCTCCTAAACAATACACTGAAGCTTTTAAGCAGCATGCTTACGACTATGCCACTATTTTCCTTCTGGGAAGAATGTTAGTCCAGAGTCCAGACAGAAATATGTTACGTTACATTTATGTGTTGAAGGAATCCCCACAAATGCAAGAAGCCAAGAACCAACATTTGCATTGCACAATCCTCATTTTCTTTATCCTTGAATATTAACACTAATCACGTAGCTTAGCTTCAGATTGATGCAATATGGATCTTGTTGAGTAAAACGCAATTTTTGCCTTGCCTTCCAAGCCTCAAGCAACTTTGTTCTTTAGTTTGAACCTGCATGTGTCCTTTATCAGCAAAGTGGCAAACCCAGGAATTGCTGGCAGGGTATGGTACAAATTAGACCAGAGATACTCCCTTTGCTCTAAATTATAAAACAACATTTTGGAGGGTATGGTATTGTTATGTATAAGACAGTTTATAAACTTTTTGGAGTAACTAATAGCCTTTTTATTAATTAAAATACTCAAGTAAAGAGACTTGGTACACCTTACCCTTTTTTCAAGGAAGAGAGGGCCTTAACCCTACAAATGAAAATTTAACTAATCTAGTGGAGAATGCAATCCCAAACAATAATTATCTACTAATGAGGTCCTAAAGTAAGAAGGACACACATCAAATAGAGAAGAGCCTGTCAACCCTTTTTCGACTAAGACATTAGCAACTCTGTTTTGCTTTATTGATACATGATGCACGTCTATTTCGCAGTGAAACTCCATCATACTTTGGATTTGCAAGCATACTAAACTACATATTTTCTCTGTACTATTGGACTGCAGCACATTAATTAAATTATTTACCTCGGATTCAAGAACAAGTCTCTTAATCCTTTAACTATAGCCCACACTTCTGCTCTTAAGGCACTAGTGAGTCCCGCTATCCAGCAACCTTTGTGGTTTCTTATCACTGTACCACAGCTTGCCTTGGAGTTAGCATTAGTCATGGCTCCATCAACATTTAATCTGACCCATTCATATGGAGGGGGATGCGAAAAGGGGGTGCTAGTAGATTGAGCTACCAGTGTTATGAACTTGAAACAAATTTCCCCAGCTAACCCAAATGATACGAGTAGTATGGTAGCAGGATCTGGCAGTTTTTCGAATCCGCCGTAAAAAACAGATTGATTCCTCACACGAGGTTCCAATTAGAACCAATGTCATCCCTCATTTCTTTTGGGGAGATTAATAGATATCCAGTCACGCGGGTGAGCAGCAAAAAATTGAGTGAGATAACTGGGATTAAGCTAACTTATCCGGCTTCAATGGGCCCGTTTGCTCTTAATAATGAACAAGAGGAGTATGTGCGGGACCCATGGATGATGATATGAAACATGGCTTTTTGACCCTTTTGTCCTTAATGAATTAATTAATAACCAAAATACCTCTGTCTAAAACTATATCACCTTTTTGCTTCTGTTTAGTCGATTGCATACGATATATAGTTGACTAAATAATAGTGTATTATTTTTTTTATGTTTTCTTGCATTGTAATCTTTTAAATAAAGTTTTATTATATATATACACACACTACAATATATTTAATTCTAGATTTCTTCCTGATATCTGATCTTATTAATAGAATAGTTTGAAATTCTTCGTAACCACATTGCTATCATCCCTCTTTATTTTTCATATACTTATTTTGAAAATATTTTATTTTATATATTTGTTTTATTTTTCAAAATTCGAATTTAATATTTAAACTTCCTGATAGCTAGCCGCACTAATAGCATAGTTTGAAATTCTTTGTAACCACTTTGCAATAATCCCTCTTTACTTTTTATATACTTATTTTGAAAATATTTCATATATGTAATCCTCAAAACAAAGTTTTATTATATATATATTGTTTTCCAAAGAATTTAATATTATGAGATATTTAATTCTAGATTTCTTTTTGGCCGTACTAATAGTATAGTTTGAAATTCTTCCTAACCACTTTGCTATCATCCATCTTTATTTTTCATATACTTATTTTGAAAATATTTTATTTTATATTTGTTTTATTTTTCAAAATTTTAATTTAAAATTTAAAAATTTGGGGATTAAAAAACTGATTTTGCGTGATGTAATCGACTAAGTTCACGGGAAAACATAAAAAAAATAATATGCCACTGCTTAGTTGACTACATATCGTATGTAATCCACCAAACAAGGGGAGGAGGGTGATTTAGTTTCAGACAGGGACATTTTGATTATTAATTAATTAATTAAGGACAAAAGGATCAAAAAGCCTATGAAACATAATAGATATAGTTGGGAAGAAAAAAGAAGAAGAAGAAGAAGAAACTACATTATCCCCAAAACTTGAGTAGTTAGGGATGATGTGAGCTTAGATTTTGTGAGTTAAGAAAACACATTAAAAGATGTGATCCATTTGGACCCGAGACAATCATAAAATAATAGTATGATTTTTCAAATGAATGGCTATGCAGTTCTCCTAAAAAAGTAATAAATTATTTTGGATATTGCTAAGAGTATAGCGGCAGCTCACATCTCCCTTAAATAGAAGGCTATACAGTCTACCCCTACAGTTATGTGGTGGGTGTGTATAATCTTCCTTGCCTCATAGGGCAGGGCAAGGTTGGGGGTTGTGTGTGTATATTTTAAAAAAGTAGATATTTTTTTGTTTCATTTACGACTTGTTTGGTTGGAGGGAATGGGAGGAAAAAATGAGCTCCTCCCTTCATCTAGTTTGAAATTTTGGAGAAGAGGGCACGGAGTTTTAATCTCCTCCCCATGGATTGTGAAACCGGACTGGACCGGCCAGTGCATATCGGAAATGGGCCAACCTGCTGGAAAAATATTCCGGTGTAGTGTAAAACTGAATGACTCGATGAACTCGGCCTAACCGAGCCAGGTCAACAAGGTCACCGGGTCTGCGAGTCACCATTTTTATTTTTATTTTCTTCTCCATTCAATTTGAAATGACTGCCCCCCCCCCCCCCTTTTTTTAAAAAAAAACTTTGGAAGGCAATCTGATCATATATTCATATCTAATTTGATACGAAATTGGTAGGCATGGAAATAGGCCAGGCCAAGCCAAGCTTTGGCTAAATAGGGCTGAGCTTGTAATGAGGGCAAAAGGCCTGAGCCTGAATTCAAGTTTTTTTAGGTTTAGGCCTGAGCCTTCATAAGGCCTTGTCGAGCTTGAAGCCTTTTTAAATGCCTACTTACAATGTAGGCCTTTAAAAAGGTCTCATATTGTAAGCTTTGGAGGCCATAAATAGGCTTTATACACTTTGAACTTATCAAAATCTATATAAATATAATTTGAAATTAGATATAAGAATGAAAAATAATAAATATTATATTATTTATATGATATACATTTAATTCTATTTATTTAATATATAGACAAGCCAGGCCTTAATAAAATAGACCTGACCTATTTACATATTTAAGTTTTTAAATAGGCCTTGGCTTGACCTTTTTGACAAATAGGCCAGGCCTAATTAGGCCCTAAATAAGTCAGGCTATAGGGCACCTAATAGGGACCTGTCATATTTTCACACCTAGAAATTGGCGTGATTTTCGATTCTTCGCTATGTCAAACTCAATTGCTAAACTCGGCGCTCTCTGCTCGACACACATTCGACACGCCATTTTTCCTTCTTCCAAATTTCTCTTTAGCAACTCTTCATTCTCCCTCCGCCCGACATGAAAATCTCTCCTTCCGTCCGACACGTCCTTTGCCGTTGCAAGGTTGCAGGGCTTGTGAAGAAGCTTCGCCGTCGTTGGTAAGTAGTCTTTACAAAGGTTTTGCTATTTTGCCATTGTGGAGTTCATTTTTAGGTTTTTTTTCTTGGAAATTTTGCCTCACACACTGCCGTTAGTTTCTTCAGGGTAAGCTGCTAAGGAGTTTTAGTCATCTCAATTTGCAGAGCTTCATTTCTGCTGCAAAGCTTTAGGTTTATTATTTTTGAATATTTCAATTTCTTTTTAGTTTTTAGTTATTCATTCTGCTGCTGCTCTAGTTTTTTTTTTAGATGTCATATTGGTTTGATTTGTTTTTTTTTGGTTTTCCTAAAGCTATCGTGGTTGATTCTCTTTCCGGTTGTCTTTGCTTAGTGGTTGGCTCTGCCTATTTTTGAATATTGGCTTTGATTTGCTATTTGGTTTCTATTATGCTCTGTTCAGTTTGGTTTGGATTCCTGAAGGTTTGGTTTGCTTTTCGGTGTGTGAGGTTTTGGTCTGTGAGGTTCTGTGTTTTCTTGAAACTATGTTAATAGAGGGAAATATTAACAATGATGGTGCCCAAAATACTACGACTCCTAATCCCAAGTCCAACAATCCTCCTATACATTCTAGTGTTAAAAAAATAGATATTGCTTTGGAATGTTTCTCTTGAGAAAGATGGGAAAGTGAATGTTTTTACATGTTTATTATGTGGTTCAAGTTATAGGGGACGTGGGATAAATAGGCTGAAACAATATTTAGCTAGTGTAAGTGGTCAAGTAAGTTCCTGTAAAAAAGTTTTTCATGATGTACGTGCTAGAATGAAAGAATCTTTAGTAGCAGGTTCAAAGAAAAATCCTATTCATAATGATAATGTAGATGAAGGAAATGCAGCTACAGAAAGTGAAGAACTGATTGTATCGAAGAGGAAAGCTCCTAACGTTGTGGGGGTTGAAAATTATTTTGCACCTAGGACAACTCATGGTGCTCAACTAAGCATCAAGAGTGCATGGGCAAGTCAAGAAGCACAACATACTGCGAAAAAAGTTTTTGATCAATGGGTTTATGTGAATTGTGTTCCATTTAATGCATTGACTTGTCCTTTATTTCAAAAAGTCATTGATGCTGTTACGGAAATTAGACCTGGGTTTGAGGTCCCTAGTTATCATAAGTACAAAGTTAGCTTGTTGAATGATTGTAAAAAAGAATGCCAACTTCACCAACTATAATTTGAGGTTAAAGTTTAGGTAAATGTCTTCTTGACTTTTTGATTACTTGTTTTATATGTAATTTTATACTTTTATTAGTATTACATATAGACATATATACTCTTTATTATTAATATTGGCTTTTTGCGATTTGTTTTGATGCTCTGTACTTGGATTCTCCAATTAATTAATTTACAAATTTATTTAACTATTGTGTCCTGTATCTTTATTTAATTTTTTTTAAAAAAGATACTGTACATGCTTGAGTTTTCAATTCTTGGATGACTGTCTCCATATTCAAGTATCCAATATTTATGTGAGTACATATCTTCCTAATTCTAAATGTACACGCCCTTTAAGTTGTGACTAGCAGCTAATTCATTATCAAGATTAAGTGAAGTATTTAAATTAGTTGTCTATCATCGGTGTGTCAAATATTCTTGCCACTTTTTTCAAAACTATCCTTATAATGAGATATCTTAACTATTAATTACTCCTTATTGTTAAGGCAAAAAAAAAAAAAAAAAAAAAGACACCTTATTGTTGTCCGTACAATTGCTTTAAAATGCTTGTCCAACACTCAAATCTTCTTGTTATGGTTTTTTGATTACTTGTTTTATAGTTTTATAATTTTATTAGTATTACATATAGATATATATGCACTTTATTAATGTTAGTATTCTATCATGTTGGCATTATAGGAATCAATTGAAGAAGAAGAAAGATAATTATGATCATATAGATTATGAATCAATTGATAAAGTATACTTTTGGGTGCTTGATGAAGACCTAACTCCTGAATTTGATGATTTAGATGCGACAAATATTCAACTTGAACAAATGGTGAGAGGTTTTGGAGGTTTCTAATGATCTCTTCTATTATATAAGATTATATTCCTACACAAAATAATATAACTATGTTTTTTATATAATTATTAATAATTCTATTTGTTTCATATATAGGTGATGATGATGATGTTAGTATTGTGCCTCTATCTTTAAATGATGATCATATTACTTCTAATGCCTTTATTTTTCCTCTTATAGCTCCACCTCCTGATGTCTCAATATCTAGAGAGTTGAATGATATCAATGATGATTACAATGATGATGATTATTAGTTTATCAGAGGTGAGAATATTTTGTCATCATATACTTGTTTTTGATATTTTGCTACCATGAATATTTTGTCTCAAATGTAGATTGTAAAGAAAATTATTATGAATATTTGAAATCTGAATATGTGACAAGTATTGGAGTATATGATTATTTTGCTATGAATCTAAAGTATTGAAATGATATATAATATTTTAACCTTTGGTTGGTATGATAAGAAATTTTAAATTATTTTCCAATTTTTTATACCTCACCGATCTATGCCCGGATTGACTCCGGTCTGACCCACTAACCCTTAACTCAGTACCTCGGCCAATTCAATGGCTAATACGGGTTTCAGAACCTTGCTCCTTCCTTCCAACACCTATTTCGGCTCTTTTGTTACTATTATTAATTTTTTTGGGTGTTGGGGAGTCAAAATTTTGAACCACTTACCCTTATAACTTATATGGTATTTCAATAATGCCATTTATCAAAATTATTATGATAAATAAAAATAATATTATTATATATTTATAAAAATATATTATTACAAAATTATTATAATTTAAAATATATTATTAAAAAAATAATTCAATATAAAAATATTCATTTATGAATAAAAAATTATAATAATGATAACATATGCCATACAAATTTAACTAAAAATTAACATATCACCAGAAATAAAAGTTATATTATTAAATTAATTTGAACAACAATATATTTTTATCACTGAAAATATTGTTATGAAATAAAATTTAAAAAATATTATTATAATTAAAAATATATTAGTTTCATTAAATTTAAAATAATATATATTTCTAAAAGTATAATTTTTATATTAAGAATATATTATCATGAAATTAATTTAAAATGAAAATATATTATTATAAATAAAAAATGCTATTATAGTTAACAAAAATATAGTAAATTAATTTAAAACAAAAATATATTATTATATTAATTAGATAAGTTGTAGATTAATTTATATAACATAAATAAAAATATAACTAAATATGTTAAGGTAGAATGGTAAATTGCTATAATTTCTTTTCTTGTATCTCATCTTAAATCAAACAAAAAATCATTAAGAACCCTCACCTCCTACCCTACCAAACCAAATAGCCCCTTAGGAAAGAAAGGGATACTCAACCCAAAAACTGTATTTGATATTAGAAAAAACCAAAAACTATTGGTACAATTGTTATAAAACTGAAAGAATTCTAGAGAGAAGTCAGAGGAAATTCTAGAGAGATGAATTGAATTCTCATTCAAGTGTAATGAATAGTTACAGGAGACCTCTATTTATAGAAGGATGCAAATAGTAGATTACTATGCGTATATACCATGTCATCCTGTATTTGGAGATTATGGGTCAATGGACATCCACATAATAAGAATATTCATAACACTCCCCCTTGGATGTCCATTTATGAATGTGCCTCGTTAAAAACTTTAACTAGGAAAAACCCAGTGGGATAAAAACCTAGCCAAAGAAAAGAGTACAACATTCATTGATACACTGTTGAGTTTTGCCTCATTAAAAACCTTTCTAGGAAAAACCCAGTGGGACAAAACCTAGATAAGGAAAAAAGAGTACAGCGTGTATCGTCTCCCCCTCTTGATTACATCAAACTTGCTCCCCCTGATGACCACATTGCTTCATTGTCTTTCTATCATCAAGTATTCATTGTATACCTGCAAGATCTAAATCTTTCAAGTAAAATCATAAATATACATGTGCATATTTATTCAGATAATAATATCATATGCACGATAAATGCTTTATGCTACATATGAATTCACTTAATTAATTATTCTCGAGAATTTGATGCTCCTAGCATCTTGAGTCCTTCAGGAACTTATTCTAGCGCCTTATGTTCTTCAGGAACATGTGCTTCTGGCACACACTAATATAGTATGACTCATGATCCTCATTATCATCATTACAGCATATGCTATCTTATAAACATAAATATCATCAATGTCGACTTTATTTTTCGGTCCCATCGGATTTCATTCATAATTTATTGAGATCTCATTATATTCACATATATTAGGTACCTGGGTCTCTTTTTAGACCACAATACACTCTTCTTGTAATATCTCTTCTGGAGATAACATCTCGTCAAAAGATAACTCTTCTGGAGCTTTACTTAATTATCCTCGACTTGATCATCTATATTTTATAGCTCCTTTTCTCTTTCGAGGATTTTTATCTTTATAACCGATGGACCAGCAACGCTTCAGGCGTGCTTTATAACAATTCATATAGGAGCATTTGCAGTTGGGACATGTGACTTTGTCACTTTAGGTCAGTAAATGCTTTTAGCATTTGATTAGCTAAAATCTGCAAATGAATTATCTTCTGAACTTTTAGTGCACATTTCTTTGTACGAGTACCAATATGAGCCAATGATAATTCATTTCACTTTATCTTTACCCAATCTGCTTATTTTTCTCCCCCTCATCAAATCATCAATTTTCTTTGTATATCCATCTATGTGCATTGTAATAGATTAATAAACATTACACATTTAAAACATTTCAAGATGGAATTAATCTGGCTCCTGACCAAAAGCCAATTATACGGGGAGAATTCTGTTGGCTTATATAATTGCTGCAAATATACACAACATATAAATTTTGTTCTCATAATCATTGATCTATCCATTCATGGATATTTTAATACATGATTTCTGGATCATTCAATCTGGAAATTGCGCGCATAATATATTGCAAACATCTGGTTGCAATCATCACTGCAAACTTTGCAGATCAATAATTTCATATGTACTCTTTCAATTTAATATATTTCTAAAGATCCGATTCCAATAATATTTTCATAATCATATCTATTTGAGAACAAGCAGCACATAATATGACTCGGATGATCAAACAAGTCATGCCAACATTCCATATAATTTATCATCAAATCCAATATCAATCTTGGGGGAATCAACACACAAACATTCACAGAAAATTAACACAAAAACACTCACACTTGATATATATCAATCTCCCCCTCAAGTATGAGTCTGTAGAAATTAATTCATGTAATTTCATACAATATTCCATATATGATATCTATTTCTACAGATATCATTAAAATTCCACAAATGCATTATCAATGCATTATTCTGTTACTTCTGGTAACAAAATTTCAATTTTCCAGAAACAACAATCAAATAAATACAAAATCATTGAAATTATCAAAATACTGTGGAATCACAGATGCATTACTGTGGAATCACAGGCGCAACATGTATCACTGTGGAATTGTCGTATGCATATATAGTCAAAAAGTGTCTAAGCTCGTGCTTGACAGGGTGCAGATCTGTAAAGATTCAACAGGACTGCGCATATCTGCAGAGATTTAATAGGATTTAATTCGGCTATAAATAGAAGAAGGCAAACGAACATGCCTCACAAACATTCAAGCATCTGATAACATTCACTACCATATACTAACTTATCATTTTTCTTCTAATCGCGTATATTATTGCAATGGCAGGTCCAAGTAATTTTATCCCAGTTTCTGATACATCTGACACAGCATTACTTGATGCTTTGTTGTATGATGATCAGACAAACCTGTCATTTACCTCTTTATTATCTCCTAATCCTTTTGAGATGTTTATTCCTCCTTCTACTATTCCTCCTTCTGCTTCAAATATACCTACTTCTCCCCCAAGAACAAATGTTCTTCTTCAATTTAGAAGGAATGAAGGTACAACTGAAGCAGGTTCATCAAGGAGGCCTGTTAAAAGGTGTAGAACTATGGCTGAACTAATGGAGTCTACTAGTTAAATTCAACCAATAGTCACAACAATCAATGATGATGGCAGCTGAAGAGGTAAGATTAAAGGGGGAGCAAACGATGTTAGAGATCTAAGAAAATTTTTTTAGAAGAAGGCTCAGATCGTCAGCATTCGTGCTGATAACGTGTTATAAAACTGAAAGAATTCTAGAGAGAAGTCAGAGGAAATTCTAGAGAGATGAATTGAATTCTCATTCAAGTGTAATGAATAGTTACAGGAGACCTCTATTTATAGAAGGATGCAAATAGTAGATTACTATGCGTATATACCATGTCATCCTGTATTTGGAGATTATGGGTCAATGGACATCCACATAATAAGAATATTCATAACAACAATATCTTTTTTTGTTCTTATATCTCGTGTCAACCAATTGCCTTTGACTTACATACACACATCACCCTCAAGCCTCAACCGCTCTTTTATTATTGTTACATAGCATAATTCAAATTTGTCCAGTAAACAATTTTCCTTCAGCTGATTTGGAATCAACGAACGTCATCCAAACATGACCTGACGCACTAATTATACTACTGTTATAACTTATCTCATTTTCCTTCTTCACATTGTGGAAGTGTTAATATTATATATACGAGTATATATATTAGGGCTGTTTCATTATCAGAAACAACTGGAACAAAAACGTGCTTCCGACCAATTTTATGGGAAATGCCAACAAAGCAAAGGAACATAAGTACAATGAAGAGGCAACTGATAATTGCTGCAAAACAATGTTTGAATCAGAAGAATCATGCTGACAACTGCACTTGCCCTCAAAAAAATGTTAACAAATTATATTATATCATGATAATTATTTGGCTTCACAGATATCATAACTTATTTTAATTAATAAATTTAAATGATCTTTAGTCTGCTTTCAATGGCTTTATCTGAATTAATTCTGCAGCTCTTGGCCATTCCTTTTTGGATTTTCTAGTTATGCCTGATATCTGATATGGTTGCTCCGATTAAGCTCTGTTTTAAAATATTTAAGATTTTTAGCATACAGTTCCTCGTTCAATTCAATAGGTAAAATTGATAAAAGTCCCTCATTAAAAATCTTATTGGTGAAAAATATCTAAATCAGTATACAAAAATTTGAAGATTACCATTTACCAGCTCTTTTTGTGTATTTTGTTTCAGACCATTCACACCACTAAAATTTATAATGAGGGACTTTTCCTAATTTTCCCTTTAAAAATTTAAAAAACACAAACAGAGAAAGACACAAATGTGTGAAGTTTGTAATCAATCAAAAGTTTTGATAATAAAGATTAAATAATTAAAGATCTATATATTTTATCAGAATTTATGAGCGGCAGAACTGCAGAAGCATTGAATAAACTTATCAGAGAAGTGAATATACATCTGCAGCTTAGGATTTATGGGTTAGAAAATAAAAGGGTTTAGGCTTAATGTACTTTTTGGGTGTTATATTTCAAAAAAATTCTTGCGCGTCAAGGGAAAAAAATTAAATAACATTCCATTCTTTCCACCACTACCCCCATCAAGTGCAGTACATTACATTCTAACATACTAGGGGGACAAGTTTTTTAATACATGAAAAAACACCTAAACATGACTTATATATTTCTTAAGGATGAGTTTTTTTTTTGAAACATGACGTGTATTTTAGATAAAATTCATAAATGGAACGAAGATGGTGGAAACGTAGGAAATAGATTTTCTCATCTTCCTTTCCTCCTTTTCCCTCCTCTTCCCTTATTTCAGCCGTTTATCTCAACTAAAAATTAATTTGAGATGGAAGAGGAGAGGAGATGAACGGCTGGGATGAGGGATACTGAGGGAAGAGGAGAGAAAGATACTGAGAGAAGCCAGGTCCGGAAACCTAGACAAGGAAAACAACAGAGATCGATAGTATCCAAGGCTGACATTAATGTAGGGTTGGTGCTGATATATCTGAACATGTATCTCCCCCAACTGACATGAATTAAATAAATAATGATTTGGCCTTCCTAAAATGTCTATATACACTTCTTTTATAAATATGTTTTAGTTCAAATGAATCAATCATCAAGGAACATATTTAATTAAGGAATCTGTTTATTTTGCCAGCTATAAAATATAGGTTCATACATCAAATTTTAGTTTACTCTTTTAAACTTATGAAGTATATAATATGAAGTATACCATATCAAAATAATTATATTAAAGAATAAGAAGTTAAGCATGCTTTGTCATTATTTAATTGTAAAGTATCACTTAATTTTTTAACTATGTTAGGATGGATAAAAAGTGGGAGGAAAATAGGGGGAGAGGATATTTTTATTTATTTATTTTTTTTTTGGGGGGAGGGGCTCCCAAAAACGTAAACTTTTCCAAATCGGTAAAACAACTTATTATATTTGTAGTTTAAGCATACTGGTGTATGACATAAAATTGTATTATGGGCTCATTAGAGTTTACTTCTATTAATAAATAGATATTAATAATATATAATTAAATAATCAAAGTATAAAAAAAGAGAATAATTTGATTTATATATATTTTAAATCCAAATACTTGACATTAAATCAATTAAAATTCATAATTTATCATAATCAACAATACAATTTCTATAAAACTCATATATAAAGAAAATGAACATGATCCAATTGAAAAGTTAGCATGAGTTTAAGAGTGAATTAATACGATTTGTAAGTTAGAAACATAAAATCGATGAACTCGATGTGCAAACTCACGAATTTAATCGAGTTTATGACTAACACGGGTTAAAAAGTGACTTAACAAGATTTTATAAAATATAAATATAAAAATGGTAAACTTGGAGAATAAATTCTTGAGTTTGATAAGAATATTCTTTCCTCATTACTTTTCTTCCTATCCAAAAATAATGTTAAATTTCCAAAGTTAGTATTTTCTATTAAATGAGATTGATAGTGTTAAAATTAAGGGCCCACAAATTTATTTTATAGTCCTTAGGACTACACAAAAACTTGATATAAATTTTAACAACTAAACATATTCTTTGACTAAAATAAAAATTATTTTTGATTTTCCCAAAATATGCTTGAGGAGAGACTTAAATAATATATATAAAAACACTTCCTCCTTGCATATTTTATAAAATATAGCATGTTGTGGGTAACTTTATTAATTTTTATAAAAAATTAGATTTAACTGCTTTTATTATAATTTTTATAAAATAATTAATTAAAACTGAAAAAGGCATAAAACACCACTCAAAGCTGTCAACCCAAAATATAGCATCTGTATCCCTGAATTTATTGACAATGTCCGAAATTTCAGAGGGCTACACCATTCCTTAGAATCTTTAGAAGAAAGACCCTTCCAAGGGATGAGAGAAACAGCCTAATGAGCCTATGACACCCAAACTTTACTCGTCCCAACAACCTGACGTTACATTAGTGGTATCTCTTCGTAAAACGAACTCTCTTCTTTCAAGCCTTTGATATTTTCTCATCTCTTCCGATTCTCTCTGCATCATTTTTCAAAGTTTCATGGATACCCACCTTCTGTTTTTCTCCTATTTCAAACCCTCTCTTCTTTTCTTCCTACACCGTTAATAAAAATCTCATCTTTCCTTAAAACCCACTTGTTGTCGCTATCCTCTTCCTTGTTTCTGTTGGATTTTTCTGCCTAGAGTTTCAGCACAAGATGCAGGCTTTGTATGTGTCAGCATTTCCCTTACAAGTTTGTTTCAGAAAGATGATGAATGGAGCTCAGAAACAACAACGCTCTCTGGAGATGTCCCTTCCTCTTTGAGTTGTTTCTCGCAACATTGTTATTGTCCTTTTCAGGTATTGGTATATGTTTTGCCCCAAAATCTCTAACCTATGTTTTCAGAATATTGTCGTTCGAAACTAAAATGCGAACATTTATGTGCATGATGAATTCTTAGCTGAAAATGTGTCCGTTTTCCTTGCAGGCAAAAGCATTATCTGTTGAGACACTTTCGTTTTCTTCTGCTTCAATCATTTCAGAGCTTGATATTTCCACCATGTCGACCAAGATTAAAGGGATCTACAAAAGTCTCAAATATATTACCCAAATCTTTGGTAATTATCCTAAACCATAAGTCTTGGGTTATTCTTTGAATTTCTCAAGAAAACGCGAGATTGTTCACCTCAAAAGTGAGAAAGATGTCTGAAACTCATTCCAATCTGGATGTTGATGTACCATACATACATTGTGTTTTTTCTGTTTCTCAAATCATCACAATCAATTTTTTTTTTTAATAAATTGATAGAGAGGATTTCAAATTCCAAAAACTCCACAGTTGTTAATCTTGAACTTGGTTGAGCTGTGAAAAATTGTTCTTGATGTTGTAGTCGTGAAGGAGCGCGAAATTGAAATTGGGTACCCTACAGACGTTAAGCATGTGGCTCACATAGGATGGGATGGCCCCTCAGGGAGTGGACCCAGTTGGGTAAGGAGGAGCTTATATGAATATGATTTCTTTGTTTCTGTGCACTTTTTTTAACTTCTTCGTTTGAAATCTTTGTTCCTTAGTACTAAAATGTTTCATCATTGTGTCTGTTCCTTTGTTGGCTTTTTCTTAATGCAGATGTCTGAATTTAAAACAGCTCCTGATTTCTCAACATCGCTTGGTAATTTGGAGGATAGAAGAGATCCCAACCCTTTATCTACCACCACTATGCGTCGAGGTATCCTATAATAGCTTCCTGTTGACCAAATGTTGTTTTTGCTTTCCAAAAGCTTCTGTTTCGATCCACTTAGTACATAGAATGAAATCGAATAAAAAACATAACAATGCAAAAAAAAAAAAAAAAAAAAGAAGAAGAAGAAGAAGAATCAATTTCGCAGATGAGTATTGTAGTCTCCAAGTTTCATACAATTTTAAATTTAATCTCTACAATTCGAAGCTTGTTATTGGATCCCTCTGGTTCCTCTGTTCTGTGAAATTTTTGCAAAGTGAGAACAAATATTGTGCATGGCATGTGATCACACCTAGATTAAGTAATTAAACCTTTGAAAAACGTGACGCCTTTAAATAATAATAACTTGTGTTCATGTGATAATGTGCAGTCTCCCAAACCTGAATAGTACAAAGAAAGGTTGTATCACAGGTCATTTAGTAGAAGGGGGATATGTAATTTGATAAATGTTTGATTCTTTGTCTCCATAGTACGAAGTGAGTTTGGCTGTTCTTTCACGTGACGAATAATTTCCCAATGAGGAGAATCTACTGCCTCCTTGACCTGACTTTACTGATGGAAAATGGTATCTAGTGGGGTCCATATAAAAAATCTTATTACCTTCGGTGCTAAATATAATATCTAGTTGATTTTTTATTAGAGAGATTAAGAAGCTAAATAAGTTATTTAATCTTATTATATGTTGTATATTATTAAATTATATATATATTAGTTTACAAGTTAAATAAATTAATTTGAAGAAAAAACAATAAATATAAATTCTTTAAAGCAATTTAATTAGTTTCTTTAATCACCCTCTATTAGATATTATATTTGAGATCAGAGGGAGTATTTTGGTTTATGTCAAACCTTTGCCTCGGCTGTGTTTTCCAAGTGATTAGCTTCCTCTACTTGACCAATATAGACCAATTAAAACAAAAGTATCACCTAATTGTAATATTTGCTTCTTCTAAGTCATCATCTGTGTGAGAGATGTTAATTGGACAATCAAATATCATATCTGAAATCTGTATGTTCTTTCTTACCTAATTATCTGTAATCATGTGTCAACAGCTAATTTGTGGCAGTCTAGTACATATCAAATTCCATAAGATGAGTTGTTATCCACCTCATCTGACCATGAAAAAGGCTGTAAATCACAGCCTTTGGTGGCCAAGAATCCGATTCTTCTGTGTCTGCTAATTTTAAATGATTTGGATTTACTTGAGCCAGATTTTTCAAGAGACATAGTTAAGTATGGGTACTTTAGGAAGGTAATTCTAAAGGCCCAGGCATGTGAAGTTGTGCTTTTGTTCATGATTCGGCTTTTCTGATGAGAAGAAAATTTAAGGTATGACCCACTCTGCCTCTCTTCAAGAGGAGAGTATCTTCTTCCCTGTTGATCCTTCTTACATATGATTTTTAACAGAAGAGTTCCATCCTAAACAACTGTTTTACAATGATTTCTTTAACCTTATATTTACAAATGCGGTTATGCCCTTTAATCTCGAGGGTCGGGTTTGAAAATTTGTCCCTCAAATTGCAACTAAGCCTAAAAGGGTCAGCTCTAATGGGCTAAGGGTCTAAAAGGGTCAACCTATTTAGGCCGTTTTATTTTTATTTTTTTAAAAGTTGTTCATATAATACTAGAAATTTTATATTATTAATGATCTTGCAAATATTTAGTTCTTATTATATATTTTTTTTTTAAATTGAATTTTATAAAATTGTTTGATTTATTTAGTCTTCCACCATGGTTTCTTCGTTTAAACTTTCAAAAAATTGGCTAATTTGGACATTAAATAATAATTTTAACTATAAATTTATGAGTTTTAATAGCAATTTTTCTCAATTTAAAGCAAAATAATTACTAGATTATAAAACTTAAAAGTGAATTTTATTTGAATTAAAATGAAGATTGCAATTTGCAGAACTTAAACGAGTATGTAGTATAAATGTAAGTCCCCCTAAAAAAGAGTTAAGTTTGCTCAAAATTATTACGTTGTATCTTTACTCATCACTTAGGAAAAATTCTTAAGTGTAGGTAGCCGAAAAGATTGTTTTTTCTTAAAAAAAAAATTGTCTATTGTCATGTGGCTACTTATAACAGTTTTCATGCGTGATAGTTATAGCATGCATGTGTAAAGTGTTGAAAATTTCATCCACGCTATCTTGTTATTTTAAATTTATTTTTTTTGTAGTTTAATTTTGATAATATTTATGTCTTCAATTAGAAATTTATTATTTCAACTTTATTTCTTTAAAATGATTTAAAAAAATAGTGTTTTTTTGGTTAAATTGGCCTATAGCCCATGGGCCCAGCCCTGTCCTAATAGTACAAGGGTCAGACTTCATAAATAGGGGTGTTACAGAAAGAATGCCTAAATAGGCCATCTGTTTAGGCCTCAACCCGTGAAGGACTGACCCTTATTCCTTACTCTATTTATGTTATGTTTGGATAGGAAGAAAATAGAAAAGGAAATCATACTATGAGGAAAAACTCCCAAAAATAATTTTTTTTTTTTTTTCACTATTTTATGAAGTTTTCGTTTCTAGTATTATCTTACTATATTTTCTTCCCATTTTCCCCTTCATTCAAACATAGGGTAAGGATGACTTGCCACCTGGCGCCTAATAACTGTCAACGGTGACTTCCCCAACACGCATCCCTCCATTATTTATGATTGTCATAAATGTTCACACAAGAAGTTACTTCTTTAATTTTTAATATAAGACATATTTATCTAATTTGCTTAGAATAAGGGAGTTACTTGAATTAATTAATATGATATGTATTTTTTAATATGCCTAAGTCATCTTTCTCAATTCCTCCCTCCTCAATTGTTATTGAAGTTGAAGGAGTATTAATAGAGTACATTAGAAAAAGATTGATAAATATGGAAACTATGTTTTATATTAAAGATAGAGATTAATTCCCAAAATATATCCTGTATTAAGGACGGGAAGGAGTATTTCATTTCCATGATTGTATTTCTCTACAGATCCGGGGTGAGAATAATTATTGGGAAGCGATTTTCTGTTTTTCCATCTCATTTCATTACATTGTCTGTTACTATCTCAGAAAATACTTTTTATTTGTTCTGTAGAGCTGCTTCATGTCACTAATATCTTCTTGATTTACCTCACTTTACTACTAAATGCTGTAACCATTCAATACATGATCCCTTGGACCAGATAATGCAGATTCAAGCCAATCATCATCAAGCAAGAGCAAGTTCAAGGACACTCAGTCTCATGAGCATCCTCGTGTTCCTAAAAAGCACAAGCGGAAAAAGGCCAAGTTGGGTTCTGCTAAATCTTCTCTAACTTCATCTTCCTCCTCCTCAAAGCATTCAAGAGCTGCAAAGCCAACGACAAATACTTACAATGAGATGGAAGCACCACAGCCGGTTGTACAAGTCTAATCGAGGAACGAGATTCAGCAATGTGAATAGCAAAAATTCGAGCCATGTTTCATACAAGTTACAAATGAGGGGGGATGTGAGAAAAAAATTCTTCTATGAACTTCTGTAAATCCTTGTCCATTTAAAAGAGGAAAAACCAAAAAGACTGGTGAAGAGGAATGCTTTGTTGATCTAGGGTAATTGGAATGTGAGAGAATTTATTCTTGTACTGTATTGATGGTAAAGTTTTGCAGATTTAAAGAAAGAACAGACTTGGTAGTAAGAACTAAGAGATGCTCATGTAACAAAAACAGTTTGCTAGTATTTCATGTGACAGAAGTCCTTGTGAGTTATGAGATTCAAATGTGGTCCACCTGGAAAGCTAAATATCTGCCTTGTGTCTACAAAGCTTCAACATGCACCCAGTAAGCTTCAATATCTGTCTGTGTGATGAAATTTGTGAATCTAGTTTCTATGGTTTTTATATGTGAACATTTGTTGTATGTATGATGTGTATTAATTTGGAATGAGTTCCTATAAGCTGTATCTTTAACTGCATTATTGAATCACTTGATTAAAAAAAAAAATTAACTATCTCCGGGCCTAGGGCCTGCTTATAAGAAACAAGTTATAGTATTAATATTTTATTATTTTCTCAACTCGGGTGAGTTTTGGAGCCACGGCAAATATTGCTACTGTGTGATCTAGAGGTCGCGAGTTAAATCCTATAAAATAATTTCTCTGCTTGTGGGTTAAGATGACATTCATATAATTATCTTTAGACCTAGGGTACGGATTATGGGAAGGTTAAACGTGAATGAGAATGTAAAGAGAACTTGGGAAATAATAGATTACTCTGTTTTTAAAAAGAAACAAGGATCTCACTAACTCTTTAAGAACAGTCTCTCTGAGATAGATAGTAGGCCAGAATCTCACCTATTCTCTAAATAGGCCCACATCCTTAGTAGTAGATGAGCCAGAATCTTTAACTCATCAGACTATTAAAGTCTAAGGAGAATCTCTCGTACTGATTAAGAATCTCATCCATTCTCTAAATCAGCCCACATCCTTAATAGTAGATGCTCATCAGACTATTAAAGTCTAAGGAGAATCTCTCGTACTGATTAAGAATCTCATCCATTCTCTAAATCAGCCCACATCCTTAATAGTAGATGAGTCAGAATCTTTAACTCATCGGACTATTAAAGTCCAAAGAGAATTTCTCATACTGATTTACTCTCTGAATATTTGACGCTTTATTGATGAGGCACTAGGCCTATTTATAATGATTTACAGAGGGTAGACTCTATTCAAAATATAAATACAAAATGTATCTAAATCTAAGATTTAGATAATTAACAATCATAAATCCTAACAACTAAATCTTAACTAATAAGATATTCATCTTATTTCCTAATTTTTAAAGATAATAATAAAAGATAATATCTAATAAGATATTCCTCTTATTTCCTAATTCCTAAAAATAATAATAAAAGATAATATCTAATAAGATATTCCTCTTATTTCTTAATTCCTAAAGATAATAATAAAATAATTATAAAAACAGATTTAATTAATTAAATATTAATTCCTAAAATCTCTAAACTTTCTGCAATTTCCATTATCTCCTGCTAATCCGGTACTCTATCACTTCATTTGATGAAAGTTTGAGCATCTCTTCTTTCTCTCAACTTTACTCCAAAATAGCCAAGTCTTTTTACTAATTGATTAGGGTTTTTTTTTTTTTTAAAAAAAAATTCTAATTACTTTTAAAAAGTTGAAAACTATCTTGTGTATGGGAATACCACATTCTCTACAATTTTGCCTAATAACTAGGAATGAAGGGAATGCGGCCTCTTAAAATTAATAATATGAGGGACATAATAATTTCATCAACTCAGTTAAACTTTTAGACTACAATTCAACACCGTTCTATGTTTTTTTTTTTTAAAAAAAAACTAAAAACAAGAAGAGGGGGAAAACTGTAGGCCTTCATCTTACAAGAACAGAGCCACGTGATTAGGTGCAAAAACAAGAAGAGGACAACTTCCAAAGCCTGCAGCCGTCTTTTTCATCCATAGTTTTCCCCTCCATTTACAAATTAAATATCATAAACCAAATTTCTCATTATAATCTAAATAACTAAACCCCCTCAATTTCACAGAAAATCCATATCTTTTACCATTGTCTTCAACTACAGTAACAACTAAAGCTTGTCCAACACATTCATAGGATCCTCCAAAACTCTGCATCACCACCAACACCGCCCCATACATAGTTCATTACTTTCCCTTGAATTCTCCAAAACCCTTTTCTGAAAATCGCAATGGCTTGTGCAATACGGTGTTCCAGAGGCCAAAAAATATGTTGTGGGGTGACAGCCATTGTTATTATTCTTCTTGTGGTGACTTTGGTCATCTTGTTCTTCACAGTGTTCAAGCCTAAAGACCCCATTATCATCATGCAACCAGTGAAGCTTGAAAGGTTTGATTCTGTAGTGTTCCCTGGATTATTAGAACTGAATCTGACATTAGGCGTAGTGGCCATAGTGAAGAATCCAAATCACGCAGCTTTTACTTACCGAGACAGTACGGCTTCTGTTAACTACAGAGAAATTTTGGTGGGTGAAGCTCCGATTAATGGCGACACAGTCCCTGATCATGGAGAGCTTACAGTGATCACAACTTTGGTTGTCCAGGTTGATAAATTGTTGAATGATGGGAATTTTCAACATGATTTTAATAATGGGGTTGTGTATTTTACATCAACGACCACTTTACACGGTAAAGTTAAGATCTTGAAGATCTTCAAGATGAAAGCTACAAGCTTTAGTACCTGTGATATATCTGTGCACACCCTGATCAAGACTATTAACTCTACCTGCCAAAATAAAGTGAAATTTTGACTCTCCCGTGTTTAGCATTGTTGTTTATTTAGAAAGTATAGAATTGATTCGGCACATGAAGTTGCTGGCTTACAAATAATCAAATTCCTGTTATTTAATTCACGGAAATTACTGAAGTTTCTTCTGTTTTTTGCGTTCTGTATCAGCATCCAATTTACCTTTAACTATAGCTTTATTAAGAAGAAACTTGTAATCTAGTATATTTTGTCACAAGTCAGTGAGTTACAATTTTGTTAACCTCATTTTTATGGTTCCCATATATAGTTCCTCAGCATTGTGTTTGTCATTATGATATCCGATTCCTTTCAGATCAATAACATTTAGGTTTTTTTTTTTTAAATCAATTTAATCACAATTAAATCCAAAACAATTTTGTTAAAAAATGAGTTGTAAATAATGGATTTGAATAGTTGCAAATATGGTAATTCTAATCTCAAATCAGAAATTTATTTCTCATCGACTACTTTCAATCATTTGCTACTCTCAATCACATATTTCCAATTGCCATTTCCACTTCTTTTCCTTGGTTAAGCTCTAGGCCAACAAAGATTAGTTTGGTTGATAAAAGAGTTGGCTTATAACTATTAGATTGTAAGTTTAAATCCTACTGATATAAGGATCTTTGATCGATGATACTTTTGTCGTTAAAGTGATCAATTAAACTAGGTCCTAATTAATTATGCAGTTAGGGTCAACCTAGGTCATTCTCCCAAGGAGCAAGCTGTGGGTTTTCTTTAGGTTAAAATTTAGGTGATGAAAAGATGCAATGAAATATAAATGGACCTAAACTAAGATGTAAAACACTCTACCTATATGCAATTGACTCTAAAACCTATATGAAAATGAAACTAATCTATATGAAATTGAACGCAATTTTTGGGGGTTTTTCTTATGAGAGAAGAATTAAAATCCTAATAAAAATGTTGATTAAATGCAAATAAAATAATAAAGGTCTAGTTCAGTTATGATGACGAAGAGGACAACTTAGGAATTACAAGGAGTAAACTTTCTTAGCCCAAATTAATTAATTAGACCCAAGGGAGATTAATAAATTTAATTACCCAATTGAACATGGGAAACCCTCTAGTTCAATAACACATATTTCACTAGAAAACTCATAATGAAATAAGCGTTGGCTAATTAAACCCATTTAAAACCAATCATAAAATAATCTTGAAAATCTTGTTTACAATTATCTAATTGAACAACCAGATAATTTATCAACTCAATTAAACAATTAAGATGATTAACCCAATTAACAATTAAATTAATAACGAAAACTCAATTATTAATTTAATTGACAATCTAAAGGTTGCAAACAAGAGTCCAGCAGTAAGCATAAAACTTTAAATTATCAGTCTAATCCAAAAGAAATAAGTTTACAATCTAAAACTAGATTGTTATCAATTAATACAACTCGAAATCTTTTAAAACTAAATTATTTCAAGTCTTGAATTAAAAAGATAAAAAGAAAGACACTCCCTTGTGATCTTCAAGTGTAAGCCCTAGGCTCTAGCTTCCTCCATGCTCCTCCCAAATTACCTCCCAAGTAGTTTAAGCTTCCATGAAAACCATTCCGAGAGCCGAACACGTCAAAGCCATATGATGAAGAGATTGCATAAAACTAGTTGTTGGTTGTGTGATGGCTGTGGGTCTCGCGGAGACTTGATGGTAATTGAATGGGGCCAATTATTCAATACTGCACTGTAGCTCTGCGTATGTGAATTGGAAAAGAGGAAAAGCAATAGATATATAATGATGAGATGCGATCCTGTTCCTTCAGTTCCAGCGTGAATCAACTATCCTCGCGACGTGTTGTGCTTCTCCGTCTTCAGTCTGTCTCGCGGCCTCACCAGCGTGTAGCGGCTAGGTTTTTTAAAGGGAGGAAGATAGGGCTTTTTAGGGTATTAACTTGAGCCCAATAAAATCTGATAAGCCTAATAAGTTCTACCATTGGGTTTCTTTTTAGCTTCCCTGAAAAATTCTGCACTTATAGGATATTATAAAATCACAATCTATCATATATCAAGAGATATTATTTAATCAGAATATTAATAATTTAAGCCCAATATCTTATAATTAATTTATATTTATATTATTTCCTAAAATAGGCTAACAATCTAAATATTATCTAATAATTCCAAATTAGCCTAAAATAATCCCTAAAATAAATGAAATAAGGTGGGATAAAATATATAAAATTGGGATTTATCAACTCCCCCACACTTATCTTTTGCACTCCTGGGCAAAACAAATCAAGACCAAGGGAGGATAAAATAAAAGCAAAACTAAAACTAAACTAAACTAAACCGAAACTTCAAAAAAAAAAAAATAAATAAATAAATAAATGAATGTTCCAATCACAAGTAATAAGAAAACAAAAGCATTTCAACACTTATCATATCCAAGTGATCTTCTCATAAATTAAGGAAACAAACATCATGGCAATTTACTTGACAAAGGAGAACCTAGGCCAAAAATCCCTCACCAAGGATAATGTGTATGTCACTCTTCTCTCTCAAAAGTGTATAGGTTTGTGTTTACACTCAAATCCATCCCTACCTAGTACTCTTTCCATAGGCTTGACAAGAATCTAAGTTCTCCACCACTAATAAAGCAAGTGCATGCATAAATCCAAAGGACTTTTATTAGGTTGTAGTGGGGCTAATGTTAAGAAAGAAAGGGCAAGTGTTTGGAAAAAAAAAGTTAAATATCTTAAAAGATGAAGAGAATGATAAATGGAGAATGTGGGATGCAAGAAACCAAACTAAATCTAAATCGAGTCATCATTCTTTTTCTCTTTTTTTTTTTTTCTTTCATATTTTTTTCTTTTTCAATTTCTTTTTTTTCTTTTTTTTTTGTTTTCTTTTATTTTCGTTTTTTTTTTCTTTTTCTTTTTTTTTTTTTTTTGAGATAACCTACCATATTTTTCACAATGACCCAGTTCCTACTTTTATGCATGTTCTTCATCCACAACAGATATAATGCAATTCTCTTCAACTCTCAAGACATTCAAAAGGGTGGATTTTTTTTTATTGACTATAGGTGTAGACAACTAGAAGGAATATAGGCTCAAGGGGCTAAACGAATGACATATGTATGAAAAGGGTAGGCTTTTTGGCTTATCTGGCTAGAATGAAAATGAATGCCTTTATCATTTTTATAAATGCACATGCAGAAAATATGGCCTCAAATAAGATTCAAGTCAAGTTCTAGATCAAGTGAAGAGATAAGGGTACACACAGAGAAAGTATACTAGGCTCAAAATCTCACTAGGTGTATATGATCATTAGCCTAAATTCACCAAAGTCAAATTCATTGCCACTTAGTTCACTAACTCAAAACATGATCAATCACTTTTCAAATAAAAATGCATCATACTAAAGTTACTTAAAACTTGAAATTTTCACATTCAACACAGTTGATCCCTCCCCCACACTTAAACATTGCATTGTCCTCAATGCAAAACGGTCATAGTATATCACAAAGACAAGTAATACGTGGCGCTACTCAACTCAGTAATATGACAATGAGTAATATGACAAAGCAAAATAAAAGAGTGAAGGAAGGAATACAACCGGGGTCTACGTGGTGTCACGTAGTGTAGCAGCCTCCACTGTCTGAGTGGAGAATCCATCAAAGAACGGCTTCAAGCGGTGTCCATTGACAGTGAAACATTTCCCATTTGTTTCTCTTTTGATCTTCACAGCTCCATAGGGGAAAACTTCAGTGACAATGAAAGGTCCCTCCCATCTCGAGCGGAGCTTTCCAGGCGTGAGTTTCAATCGGGAAACATATAGTAGAACTTTTTGGCCCACTTGAAATTCTCTCTTCATAATGAGTTTGTCATGGATTGCTTTAGTTCTTTCCTTATAAATTCTAGCATTCTCATAAGCTTCTCTTCTTAACTCTTCAAGCTCTTGCAATTGCAACTTCCTTTCAATACCAGCACTAGTAAGATCGAGGTTGCACCTTTTAATTGCCCAGTATGCCTTATGCTCTACCTCCACTGGCAAATGACATGCTTTGCCATAGACAATCCTATATGGAGACATGCCAATTGGACTTTTATATGCTGTCCGATACGCCCAAAGTGCATCATCGAGCCTTTTACTCCAATCCTTTCGGTTAGGTTGCACTGTCTTCTCTAAAATGAGCTTGATTTCTCTATTGGAGAGTTCTGCCTGACCATTTGTTTGAGGGTGGTATGGGGTGGCCACCTTATGCATCACCCCATATTTACTTAATAGGCTCTGAAAACTCCGATTGCAAAAATGAGTTCCTTGATCGCTAATGATGGCTCTAGGAATGCCAAACCTGCAAAGAATGTGAGATCGAACAAAGGAAACCACTACAGAAGAGTCGTTAGTACGAGTGGGGATTGCTTCAACCCACTTTGACACATAATCTACAGCCAACAAGATGTATATGTAACCAAATGAAGTGGGAAAAGGTCCCATGAAATCAATACCCCAGACATCAAAGACTTCACAGAATAATAAGGGTTGTTGGGGCATCTCATGCTTCCTAGAAATATTACCCACAAACTGACACCTGGAACACTTCTTACAAAATTCATGGGCATCACGAAATAGACTTGGCCAAAACAATCCACTTTCTAAAACTTTCCTAGCAGTACGTTTGGCACTAAAATGTCCCCCACATGCAAGAGTATGACAAAAAGTTAAGACAGACTCAAATTCAACATCAGGAATGCATCGCCTAATAATTTGATCACTACAAATATGCCACAAGTAAGGATCATCCCATATGTAGAATCTAACATCTCTCTTAAACTTATTTAATTGATGTTTATTCATGTCAATTGGCAGAACAGATGCAACTAAATAATTAGCAATATCAGCATACCAAGGGGTAGAAACAACAACCTCACAAAGCCTTTGATCAGGGAAGTCATCTAAGGGTGAAGATGTTACCGCAGGTGTTTCAATCCTACTCAAATGATCAGCTACCATATTCTCTACACCACTCTTGTCACGAATCTCCACATCAAACTCTTGTATAAGAAGTACCCACCTAATGAGGCGGGGTTTGGAGTCCGGTTTCTTAAACAAGTATTTGATAGCTGAGTGATCTGTAAAGACAATCACCTTTGTGTGAAGGATATAGGATCGAAATTTCTCTAGCCCAAAGACGATTGCAAATAGCTCTTTCTCTGTGGTAGTGTAGTTAGCTTGAGCAGCATCTAAAGTTCTAGATGCATAGGCTATGATATGTTGTTTCTTCTCTACTCTTTGGGCAAGAACGGCACCTAATGCATAGTCAGAAGCATCACACAAGAGCTCAAATGGAAGGCTCCAATTAGGTGGCTGAATGATGGGGGGTGTAGTGAGTTTCTTCTTTAACTCATCCCATGCATACCTGCAAGCATCATCAAAAACAAAACCCACATCTTTCTGCAATAAACGAGACAATGGCAATGCTGTCTTACTAAAATCCTGGATAAATCTTCTGTAAAATCCAGCGTGCCCAAGAAAAGAACGTACATCTTTCACACATGAAGGATATGGAAGAGAGGAAATAATATCAACTTTAGCTTTATCAACCTCAATACCCTCATGTGAAACAACATGGCCCAAAACAATTCCTTTCTTAACCATAAAATGACATTTTTCAAAATTCAACACAAGATTATATTGAATGCATCTTTCCAAAACCTTATCTAAACTAGTTAAGCATGCATCAAAAGAATCACCATAAATAGTGAAATCATCCATGAAAACTTCCATGCAATGCTCAAGAAAATCAGAGAATATGGAAACCATGCAACGCTGAAAAGTGCCCGGTGCATTACATAAACCGAATGGCATGCGTCTATATGCAAAGGTTCCAAATGGACATGTGAATGTAGTCTTATCTTGGTCCTCAGGTGCAATAGAAATTTGGAAATATCCAGAAAAACCATCCAAAAAGCAATAATGTGATTTATTGGCCAGTCTTTCTAACATTTGATCTATGAAGGGGAGGGGGTAGTGATCCTTTCTAGTTACCGAGTTCAGTTTTCTATAATCAATACATACTCTCCAACTGTTTTGAACTCTAGTTGGAACTAGCTCACCTTCATCATTGCGAACAACAGTAATACCAGTTTTCTTAGGTACTACCTGAACTGGACTTACCCAACGACTATCAGAAATAGGGTAGATTATACCTGCAGACAGAAGTTTAGAAACCTCTTTCTTTACCACATCAAGGATTAATGGATTGAGTCGTCTTTGTGGCTGTCGTACAGATTTGGCACCATCTTCTAGTAGGATTCGGTGCATGCACACATTTGGGTTGATTCCAGGGATATCAGCAAGAGTCCACCCAATAGCTTTTATCCGTTGCCTGAGTACTTCTAGGAGGCGGGTCTCCTCATCAGCAGCTATGTCGCTAGCTATAATCACAGGAAGTGTCTCGTCCTTCCCTAAATAGGCATACTTCAATGACTCAGGAAGCGCCTTCAACTCTAAGGATGGGGCTTGATCAATTGAAGGTATGAGCGGCTTCAATTCAGCATCTGTCAAACTAGAAACCTGCACAATAGACTCACAGACAGAAGAACAAACTTTCCCATCTTGGGAAGCATCAGTAGAAACTGTAAGAGCAGAAGAATCACCAATGCTACAATTAGGCACAGAAGCATTATGTTTAGAGTATCTCATATTCTTAATAGCATCAGTGAAAATATCAATATCAGCAGCATCAAGGTCAACACATGTATCACAATTACCAACTTTAGCACATGAACAAGAGATACTATCATCTAAACCAGTAATATCACATGATCTACTAAGCATGCTCTCTTCAAGATCTTCGACAGAATCATCCATAATAGCATCAACAACATTAACATCTATCTCTGCACAATCATCAAGGGGATGTTTCATAGATTCAAGTACATTAAATCTAATAGTTTCACCAGCAAATTCTAGAGTAAGGCTACCGGCATGAACATCTATCATAGCTTTAGCAGTTTTAAGAAAAGGCCTACCTAAAATTAGAGATGAGTGTCCTTTCTGTCTAAACCGACCATCATCCATATCAAGAACATAAAAGTCTGCAGGGAATATGAAATCTTTTACCTTAACTAAGATGTCCTCTAAGACGCCTTCTGGGACTGTGCAACGTCTGTCAGCAAGGGATGCAACAAGATTTGTGGGCTTAAGCTCTACACCATTGAGTTGATCAAAGACTGATTTTGGCATAACATTGATAGCTGCTCCCAAATCTGCTAAGGCATCTGAGAATTCAATGTCACCAATAGTGCAAGGTATGAGAAAGCTACCAGGATCCTTGCACTTCACTGGCATTGGCATTTGATAAAGAGAAGAGACAACTGCCCCTAAGTCAACCTTGCCTTCGTGCTTAAACTTTCTCTTTGTAGTACACAATTCCTTCAAGAATTTTGCATATTTAGGTACTTGTGTGACTAAGTCAACTAGTGGAACATTGATCACCACCTTCTTGAATATATCATAGATTTCATTTGACACCTCAATTTCCTTCTTTCTCCTTTCAGCTTTAGCCACCACGGTAGGAAAAGGGAGGGCTTGTGTTACCACTTGCTTTACTTTATCATCCTCCTCTTGTTTTTCCGTGGGCACCACTTGTGTTTCTGATAAGGTGGGTTGATCCTGTGATGTGGAAGTAGAAGGAGAGTCATCAGCAACTTCCTTGTCTTTGATGGTAACAGGATCTGCAGAGGGGATTATCTTTCCACGTCGGAGAGATATAGCATTAACTCCACCTATATTGGGATTCTGCTGAGTTCCAGCATTTGGATTGGTCACCACCTGAGATGGAAGCCTTCCTGAACCTTGACTTTGCTCATTACTCTGTATATTAGATAATTGACCAATATGAGTTTGAAGGCTTTGAATTTGTTGTTGTTGCTGTTGCTGTTGTTGCTGCTGTTGTATTAGGATCTTCATCATAGCATCCATCTTGCTTTCTAACCTTGAACCTTCATCTTGGACTGGCATTGATTGTCTAACTTGTTGAAACATCTTGCTACTAGAATTTCCACCTTGATTAAACTGTGCTTGTTGAGGTTGGCCATTTCCATATCGAAGATTTGGATGGTCACGCCATCCGGGATTATATGTATTGGAGTAAGGATCATATTTTTGGCCACCTTGAGTCATAGGTTTAGAAGGATATATTGCATTGCAAGATTCAGCTCCATCATTCAGGTAAGGGCAAGAGTCAGTAGCATGAGTAGCTAGAGAGCAAATAGAACATAGTGGCCCTATTAGAGCAGAAGAGTTGGGCTGTGAAGTAAAAGTAGTAGATGGTCCCATAGGATTGACCATATTAGAAGAATTTTGCATATTGAACATAGTCATTTTTTCCACAGCAGATGCAAGCCTATCAATTTTGCTCTCCAGGCGAGACTCAGAGAATAATCCTACCTCATTAACTTTTACTTGTTGTCTAGAGCCAAATTGTTGGCTATTCTCAGCTTTCCTTTCAGTCAATTCCCAAGCATCTTCAATAGTCAAGTGAAGAAGAGAACCACCAGCAGCTGAGTCTAACAAATCTCTTTCTAGAGGTAAGAGCCCTTCATGGAAGTATTGGATCAATAGTGTGTCCGGGATTTGATGATGGGGACAGCTGGAACACAATGTTTTAAAACGCTCCAAATATTCATATAAGGATTCCCCAACCATTTGTCGACATCCACTTATGTCTTTCCTGATAGATGAAGTGCGAGAGGCTGGGAAATACCTTTCTAAGAATAGTTTCTTCAGTTGATTCCATGAAGTGATGAATCCAGGAGGTAATCGAAGCAACCAGCTTTTAGCAGATCCTTCCAAAGAGAATGGGAAGGCACGCATCTTAATTTGATCTTCAGTCACATCGACTGGTTTCATAGCAGTGCAGACCATGTGAAACATCTTCAAATGGTTGTATGCTTCCTCCCCTGAAACACCATTAAATTTTGGAAGTAAGTGTATCAATCCAGGTTTCAATTCGAAATTCACATTCATATCAGGATAATTTATGCACCAATTTTGAAAATGCAAATCAGGAGAAACCAATTCTTTAATGGTCATAGCAGGATCAACATTATGAGCATTTGCATTTGCATTTACATTCTCATTAGCATTAACAACAATATTATTACCATCCATATTGACAGTAGAATCAGAGGATTCAAAAATAGGATTAACAAAGGAACTACTACCTACAAGAGTACTAGCTCTAGTTCTTCTTTGTTGATGAAATGTCCTCTCAATCTCAGGATCTAAGGCTAACAATCTTTCCGAAGAGGACCGAGTCATGCAATAAATGACTACCTACGAAGTTACCTGAAAACTCAAACCTAAAGTCTAACCGTTGCTCCCCGGCAACGGCGCCAAAATTGATCGATGATACTTTTGTCGTTAAAGTGATCAATTAAACTAGGTCCTAATTAATTATGCAGTTAGGGTCAACCTAGGTCATTCTCCCAAGGAGCAAGCTGTGGGTTTTCTTTAGGTTAAAATTTAGGTGATGAAAAGATGCAATGAAATATAAATGGACCTAAACTAAGATGTAAAACACTCTACCTATATGCAATTGACTCTAAAACCTATATGAAAATGAAACTAATCTATATGAAATTGAACGCAATTTTTGGGGGTTTTTCTTATGAGAGAAGAATTAAAATCCTAATAAAAATGTTGATTAAATGCAAATAAAATAATAAAGGTCTAGTTCAGTTATGATGACGAAGAGGACAACTTAGGAATTACAAGGAGTAAACTTTCTTAGCCCAAATTAATTAATTAGACCCAAGGGAGATTAATAAATTTAATTACCCAATTGAACATGGGAAACCCTCTAGTTCAATAACACATATTTCACTAGAAAACTCATAATGAAATAAGCGTTGGCTAATTAAACCCATTTAAAACCAATCATAAAATAATCTTGAAAATCTTGTTTACAATTATCTAATTGAACAACCAGATAATTTATCAACTCAATTAAACAATTAAGATGATTAACCCAATTAACAATTAAATTAATAACGAAAACTCAATTATTAATTTAATTGACAATCTAAAGGTTGCAAACAAGAGTCCAGCAGTAAGCATAAAACTTTAAATTATCAGTCTAATCCAAAAGAAATAAGTTTACAATCTAAAACTAGATTGTTATCAATTAATACAACTCGAAATCTTTTAAAACTAAATTATTTCAAGTCTTGAATTAAAAAGATAAAAAGAAAGACACTCCCTTGTGATCTTCAAGTGTAAGCCCTAGGCTCTAGCTTCCTCCATGCTCCTCCCAAATTACCTCCCAAGTAGTTTAAGCTTCCATGAAAACCATTCCGAGAGCCGAACACGTCAAAGCCATATGATGAAGAGATTGCATAAAACTAGTTGTTGGTTGTGTGATGGCTGTGGGTCTCGCGGAGACTTGATGGTAATTGAATGGGGCCAATTATTCAATACTGCACTGTAGCTCTGCGTATGTGAATTGGAAAAGAGGAAAAGCAATAGATATATAATGATGAGATGCGATCCTGTTCCTTCAGTTCCAGCGTGAATCAACTATCCTCGCGACGTGTTGTGCTTCTCCGTCTTCAGTCTGTCTCGCGGCCTCACCAGCGTGTAGCGGCTAGGTTTTTTAAAGGGAGGAAGATAGGGCTTTTTAGGGTATTAACTTGAGCCCAATAAAATCTGATAAGCCTAATAAGTTCTACCATTGGGTTTCTTTTTAGCTTCCCTGAAAAATTCTGCACTTATAGGATATTATAAAATCACAATCTATCATATATCAAGAGATATTATTTAATCAGAATATTAATAATTTAAGCCCAATATCTTATAATTAATTTATATTTATATTATTTCCTAAAATAGGCTAACAATCTAAATATTATCTAATAATTCCAAATTAGCCTAAAATAATCCCTAAAATAAATGAAATAAGGTGGGATAAAATATATAAAATTGGGATTTATCAATCTTATAAGTATTTCTATAATCAGTCTTTAATTTCAGAAACATACATTGATCTTGATAAGTCCTTGAGACCTGACTCACATAAATTTATTTATGTCAACAAAATAATTAGTAAAGCTCTTTATATTCATTCCAATTCTTCTATTGTAAGCCTTTTTTCTTAGCCACCTTTGTACATACTAATAGTTGAGCTTTTTTGTTACAATAATATGATATTCTTTTTATTTTTCTTTTGAATTAAAAAAGATGCTAAATCAATGTTGTGGTAGTGAACCCACAACCTCACTCATGCAAGATAACTACTTTACCATTAGAGCAATGCACCGATTATAATGATATGATATGATAATTTATCCTTTTATAAGTAGTTTAAATCAATTTGCTTTAAAGGTTTTTTTCATTTTATGAGGTAAACATATGATATGAGTTTTATTTCATAAAACAATTATTTATAGTGAATCTAAAAGGGCATGGGTACTTGAAGTCACTTAACGGGACTAATTTATTTGTATTAAGTGTATTCTTCCTCCCTCCCTCTATATATTTTGATGGACACAAGAACCTCCTAGTGAAGGCAATATTATTTGAAGCACTGACACATACTAAAAGTTGGCATCATTCAAAGGGATTTGAACTTTAATGTCTACTTTGTAAGGAATTAGTTCATTCCATTAGACCCGATCACATTGGTTACACACACACAACATGAGGGTCTCATTGACTATTTATAGATGGCATCTTTTATTTTTTATTTTTTGATCAATCCACCGGTATCTGGCGTTATTAATAACCAACTAGTTTGGTTCGTAGGAATGTAGGTTTACAATGAGGAATTTCGCTACCGCCAAATAATTATCGCAATTGCATACACTCGGTTTAAACACGAGACTACTAGTTAAGTTGAAACAACCCAATGATATATATATATTTTTTAAAAATATCAAGCCCAATAACGGTTTAGATGGCATCTTTATTGGGCAATTAAACCAAACCTAATCTTGTTTTCATATGCTTCCTCTAGGCGGGCTCTCTTTTGTTGGGCTACCTTAAAAGAATTATGAGTAAATGGACCAGAGTGCTGTATCCAAGGCCCACCTTATTTTATGTGTAGTAGTCTTAGCTAATAGACGAGCAAATCCAAATACATTTCTTCATAACAGGCTCGTATGTTTGGGAATTGGCTTCTCTTTCTCTCTTGCTTTTTCCTCCATTTTTCTCTGGATACATCTAAACTATTAGATCAAACTTGTAGTGGAAATTATGAAATTTTCAATGGCATTTACTAGTTTGACAATGATATTTACTAGTTTGTTTTTTAGGCTTACCATTTGTGTCTCTGTTTAAAAGAGAAATGAAAGTCAATTACTACAAAACTTTTAATGGCAATTACGAAATTTTCAATGGCATTTACTGGTTTGGCAATAGTATTGACTGGTTCGTTTTTCAAATTCTGTGTAAATAACTAATATATATTTATTAGTGTACATATATTTCCACCTAGAGGGGGTGCGTTCGAACTCCATCCCCTTCACTTTCCTTAAATATTTTTCTAAAAACCAAGATTCAACCCCCCCACAAATAAAAAACATCTCCCCAGATCTCAGGCCGGCAGTTGTAGGCCGTCAGGGCTGCCGGTCACGATGGTCATTTCTTTTTTAATTTATTTAAAAATTAGGGATAAAAGGGTAAATTCACCCAAATTTATATGTCCCTCAAATGTCTACATGTCCTTTTAGTCATTTTATAAATTCAATGGGCTTCTATAAGAGTTTTTCAAATTAAACTAGTATTTACATGAAATTTTCCCCTTTATTTATGTATGCGTGGCTTTTGGTACTTCTTTTTTTAATACAACAAGCTATATCTCTTCATACGATGTGCTGTCATGTAAGGGGTGTCAGAGTGTCAGGGAAGACATATCAGAACATAGTTTTTTTTATTTAAACGTATGAGAATAAAAATTAATTACTATCATTCTTGAAAAACAAAAGAAAATTTAATTTTAAAGTTATCAATATCTTAATTAATATTTAATTATCATCAAAAGCTGAAATAAATAAGTTATTGTCATATTAGTATTCTGATTACTATACTAATTGATAATACTCTATAAACTTCCTTTTATAAATTTCCAAAAATCTATAAGCATCTAAAAAATAATGAATTTCTTTTTATGAAGGCCAATGGGCGATAATTATTATCCTTAATGAAGTCAAAAGTCAATTTATTTTTGAAGTCAACAATATTATTTTGAAATATTTTTTAATTTCTTGATTAATACCCTAATCATAATTATTGTAGTATTAATATCCTAGTTACTAATCAATATTTGAAAACTTCATTTTCCACCTTTGCGGTATTGATACCATTGATGGAAACATTATTTTCGTTCACCACAATAAAAAATGATAATTACTATTTTAAAATCAAATCATTATCATTACGATATAATTTTTAAACATTAGTGCACTGATAACCTAATTATTAATATAATTTATGGAGATCCTTGCTACAATCATGGAAGGTGAAGTTCCTTGGTATGCTTGGATCATAAATATATAATTATTAATATAATTATGATTCTTGATTTTAGGTCTAATTTTTAATTCATTTTAATTCATTCCTTATATTCAAACCACAATAATTACGTATAAACAATTTTGATGGTGTAATTATCCCTTGTTAACCAAATATGAAGTAAACCGTTTAATTTAATCACATTAATTTAATTTTAAATATAATTTATTGCACTAATAACCAAGTTATGGAGATCCCTCGGATCATGGAATATGAAGCTCTTTAGTATACTTGTAACACATTAATATAATAATTATTATAATTATCATTCATGATTTAACATATAATTTCAAATTCAATTTGCTTCATTCTTTATAGCCAAAAAACCCAATAATAAGGGATGAACAATTTTAATGGTGTGATTATTCGACTCATTTTTGAGTTAAATGGGTTACTAAACATGTATTACAAGACTTCTAATATAGAGTTGATTGATTGATATAATTAGCTATATTATAAAAGAAACATAAGGCTTTTCTTTTTTTATTCCAAACTTTATACTTATTAGTAATATTTTTTTTTTCATATACTATAGTTGGATATATTATGAAAGAAACATAAGGCTATGGGCAGAGCCGTGCAAAAGATAATAAAATCAAATCAGATCAAAACCTAGTAAATTCTTGAGTTTGGGAGATGAAAATATTATTAAAGTTCTCATTATGCCCATACATACATTTATCGCCTAATCACAAGTAAACTCCATCATTAGTGGGAGATTAAGAATTTAATCTAACTTATAACTTCAAGTCGTTAATATTTATATATATCCCTCTAATTTCAGGGGAAAAAAAGTTTTCATGATAGGATTGACAAACAAACCAAACTTCTCTCTAGACATGTGTGCTTAAAAAGGAATTTGGTGTAATCACTACTATAAAATAGCCCTTTTATTAAATTGGTTATAGAGAAGGTATAAAAAGTATGATGGTAGTAATTTTCAAACATATGTTTTAAAAGGATAAAAATAATTAAAAAAAAATTAATGTTTCTCATGTTGTAGGAAAAAAATTATCTCATGTCACACACACATGAAATGATGGGACTCACATATACATATATTAATTTATATATGCATATGTGGGTCCCACCATTTCATGTGTGTGTAGAAAGTTTAGTTTTCTCATGCAACATGAGAAAACTAATACCCTTTAAAAAAAAAGATAAAAGAGCAAAAGTACACCAGCAACAATAAATACATACACGCACAAAGGAAAATAAAGTATATATTTTTATAAGACTATGCATACAACCAAAAAAAAAAAAAAAAAAAACAAGAGAAAGCACGATGACAGCAATACATACACGCACAAAGGAAAATAAAGTATATATTTTTATTGTAATATACTTTTGTTATGAAAATATATGTACTTGAACTTATTGAGTGCTCATTCTTCATTGTAATTTATGTAGCTGCATTTTAACAGCACTTAGTCTTACTTTTCTAAATGATAAGTTTGTAAAATAACTACATCTCTTATCACATCATCATCAGTATTCACTTGATTTCATGAATATTTTTTGGATATTATTTTATTATTTTATTTATATTATTTTATTTTTTAATGCATTTAAAAATTTCCTTAAAAAAAAAATTAGCAGCGTTGTCCCCAAACCCCTGAATTCCAATTCCCCTACCACTGGTGCCGACCCTTTATAAATTTTCGCTGGATCGGCCACTGTATATATATATATCCAGACGCACTCACGGCATGATTTTTAATATATATAGGTATATATATCAGTATACAAAAACGATAGCAGCAAGCTTACACGTAGGAGCCAAATATATACCCACTTCGACGCGCAACAGCCTCTGTTTTAATTAAAATTTTCAGGAAGCTTCATTTTAAATCTCTTAGGCTTCATTCTTTATGGAGCCTAGGAAAAGAAAGTATCATAATTACCTTTGAAGCTTTAGTCGAAGAGATGAAGAAAGACACCGAATGCTTCCCCTGTTTGTTAACGCTAGAGCAGGGGAAGGAGGAGATGATCAACTTTCTCTCTCTCTCCCTCGGTCTCTCTCTTTCTCTCTCTCAGCCTCACTCACCCTCAGCTCAAACCTTCAGTGGCTGTGGTTCTTGGAAAACGATGGAGGCAGAAGTGTATTATATATAATAGGGAACCCAGGTTGGAGAGTAACGGTGCAGAGGGCCTAGGTTAACCCTAGGTGAAAGCATAATCCCAGAGTAGCAAAAATGAATCCACTTTCATGCTTGGTACCAGTTGCTTCACCAAAAGAGCATCTGTTCAGCGTGGCCTAACGCCTAAGGACTGCCTGTGTTTGCGTTTTGGCTGAACTGATATTGCTTCTGCTTTTTTCAATGGGCTGGTGTGTTTTTTCCCCCATTGGAGAATGGTTTCAGCTGTGTATCCATCACGTTTTGGGCCTGATGGAATGTGATATGTGTGTGTGAACGTATGGGCTTTTCTTCTTGTGTGTTCATTTTATTTTATTTTAATTAAATTTTCAAATAATTAATTTAATAATTATTTCAGGACAATATTGTAACTTAATTTTCCATAATTTTTAGGCCTAATTATTACTTATTTGAAACTATTTCTTCTTCCCAAAAATAATTTAATGAAAATAATTTTTAATTTCAAATAATTATTTCATGAGATTAAGTTTGTTTCTAAATATAAGATATTAATCTACTTTATTTTTTGTATTTATCACTTTTTCTTTATAAATTATCCTTATTGATTGAACATGTCAAGATAATTGGTATGGATAGACCCTTTCAATAAAAATAAAATTTTAAAAGGTTTTTTTTAGGGAAAACAACCTACATTTTTAACAAATAACTACTTTCCACTAATTTTTGAAATATACCCTTATTAGTCAAGTTAATCTTGTACATATGTTGAGGGAGTAAATTACTTAATTTTTAACGAGAATTTAAGTACTATATCGGGCAAGTACGTTTTTGGTCTAACGTATGTGTGTGTCCTGCGAATAAACAGGATGCAGTACCCTGCGGTTGGGCCAGAGTGAAGCTATCTCAAAAGACGTGGCCGGGCGTCCCGATTTCTACTCAGTCACGGACCAACAAGCTCTTGATGGTACGTGTACCCTAGTAATTCTCATCCATTCACTCTAATACTCATTTTAAACATGCATTTCAGATCACAATATATATGTGGGAAAACAGGTTAGGCCCATCGGGCCGACCCTTTTAAGTCCTGACCCTTTAAGAGTCGAGTTTGAAAAATAGACGATATATTTGAAATTAGCCCTGGAGGGCAGGTCTTGACAAGCCTTGGGCTTAAACAGGTCGACCCTGGAGGGCCTCGGGCCAGCTCTGCAGGCCCTTTCCAATGTAACTTTTTTTTTTTCCCTTTTAAATTTTTTAATATATATATATATATATATATATATATATATATTTTGTATTTGTTATAGAGTTATTTATCCATTCAACTACAGATACATAATAAATATACTCTAATTTTATGATTTGATTTATTATTTGTTGTAAATAAAGATTATGGATGTGTTTATAATGCGGGAGAATAATTTCATGATATTCTTACTCTAGAGCTAGAGGCTACTATTCAAAGTGAAGAACAATCAAATGTCGTTAAAATCGATGATAGTGATGAAGATGACGACAATAATAGTTATCATACTAATGTCTTTTAGTGATATGTTTTTTATGTTTTATGTGAGTTATTTGTGAATATAGTTTGCTTTTGATTATGAATTAGTGACTATATTTATTTTTTGGATGATTTGTGTTGTAATTTACTAATTATATTAAAAAAAAAACAGTGAAGGAAAAATAGTTAAAATTTAGAATAGTAATTTCCGGGCCCTGGTGCTCTTGGGCCGGGCTTTGAAAAACATGTGTTTTTCTTACTCTGGGCCCTGGAGAGCTGGCCCTGTTAGGCCCTAGCCCTTCACGAGCCGGCTTTGATTCCCAGCTCTATATATATGTATGTTTTAGAGATGAAGATATACATAACTGGGCAGTTATTATTTAGGGTAAAGAAGCAAAAATATATGCGTGTTTTACCCCCGGGAGCGCCCAATACCATATATTTTTTTTTAGAGAAAAAATACATACGTAGTTATCATTTTAAAGTAAAAGTTACATTTCATCGTTATGTTACTGTTCACTTCATTTCTTTCTCTCTCATCACGGTGAACTGTAACATAACGGTGAAATATGACTTTTATTCCAAATTGATAACCACACGTGTATTTTTGCTCCAAAAAAAAGCATATGGTGTTGGACGCTCTTGAAGATAAAGCATATGTGTATTTTTGCTCATTTATCCTATTATTTACTGCCTCCCGTGTTCTTAATTATAAGATATTGTTCCCAGTACAATTTGCATGATGTAATGAGATCTTATATTAAAGACTCAAGGTAAAATTAACGTGTGTATATATAGTACACCTCTTATTAAGTTTGGATATATGTTTGATGTTGGAGCATATGAAAGAATGTGCGGATTGGAAGGGATATATCCATCGTTGGAAGCGTCACATACGTTTGGGATGACGAAGAAGCTGTTTCCAACTTTTCCAATTGTAGTAGCTGTGGAAACGAAGACGTGGACATGTAGTCTTCAAACACAAATTTAAACAGTTTGATGGATTACATATCAAACGTATGAATGATATGGCTCAACAAGCTGAGGATCACCACAAGCAACACATGTATTCCTTACGTAGTTGAACGTGTCTTTTATATACTGTGGACCAATATGTAACTAATTTATGCGAAAAAAGACAAATATATCGATGTAATATGTTGTAGTTCATGTTTCAATGAAATACAAGTTCCCAAATGTTTGACGGTTTCTGATAATTATTATAGGAAATGCCTATTCGTAGAAATTCTATGGGGTTTATTTGCTTGGAGAGTTGAAACAAACGACACTTAAATTATTAAATTGAAAAGATTCATTGTTTCTTAAACAAAGTTTTGAACTTAAGCCTTTTTAAATTAAAAATCACATTGATTCTGAAAGTTATTCGTATACTAGCTAGCTTGACAATAACATTATTATTGGAATCCAAAGTAGTCAGTAATCTTATATTTCATATGATTGGTTCAAAGAGAGGTCAACATCCATATCAATCAATTTAAATTGAGTTTTTTAATAATACAAACTGAATTTCTTACCCCAACCTTTGTTTTAATTAATGCTTTATTAATATTAATATTTATTTGAATTTAAATAATACTTGATTTTAAAATTAATTAATTAAATTAAAATATTCAATTGGAAATATTTCTTCTTGAGATAGTAAGAGCTTGTTAGGATTTTTTTTTGTATTATGAAAAAATACTTTTTTTTTTCAAAAATAAAGTGCTTTTTTGATCGATTTATGTGTTTGGTTGATATTTTTTTTTAAGAAAAAAAAGAAAAAGAAACAAAATAAGACTAATATTTTCCCCCCCCTGTTTATTAAGGCTTCAATTTACAGTTTTAGGAAAAACTAAGCGCAAAGAAAACAGATAATAAAAAAATAAATGATCCACTCTTTAGTGATTTATTTTGACTACGATTATCCTTAATTTTCAACAAAATGAGCTCTAGCTCCTTTATCTAGTTCATACTCTCCATCTCTGGCGACAAACCACCGTGCATACATAGGATCTTGTCGTCGATCACCACTGCCACCAGCAGTCAATTGAAACAGTTCATGAATACCTTACACAGTCACTCGCTAAATCTCGTCTTGCAATCGTCGTAGAATCCGTAGATCCTGTTTATGGAGGCACATTTGTGATTCCCTCGGAGAAGGAAAAAATTCTCCGGGTATTGATCTTGTAGGCAAGAACCAAACATATGGTTTCAATACTCCGTTCTCCTCTGTTGATGTAATCTCCGAGGAAGAGGTAATTCGATTGTGGCAGAAAACCACCGTACTCGAACAATCGCAACATATTTGGGTATTGCCCATGTATGTCCCCTGATCAACATTTAAAATATATATATATATATATATATATATATATATATTGTAGAAAATCATTCAAATTGGAATTCTCACAAGAAAAAGAATATGTGTAATCAATATGCATAATATATAAACATATAATACTTCTACACAAGAAAAAAAAATAGTAAAACTCACAAGACTGCCGAATATGATAATGAACAATGGAGAAATTCGGGCCCAACTTTCATTGTGTCCTTAAGATAATTTTGCTCCCTCAATATGGATGCCGAAGGTTTCTGAGCAATTGTCTCCCAGGATAGAGCGGATTATTCGTTTCTAGAAAGATGACTCTGTTTGTCTGAAGCCCAAGCAAATCCAACGAATCTGTTTTCGGAACGCACAGAATGTATATGTAGTATGCAGAAAGAGTGTATGTAGAAAAATCTTGCTTTTTTCTGTGATTAGGGCGCCTTCCTATTTATAGATTTTGAAAAAGCACGATCAGATGGACTTGTCTCTTGTTGGTGAACTGACACGACCGTGGCAAACTGACATGACCGGGAATGGTGGCGAACCAGTAAGATTTCTTATTCATAACCCATAGAATTTAGTCATAAATTCCAACAATATATATATATATATATATATATATATATATATATATATATATATATAGACACACACACGAGATAATTTTAATTGATTTTTTAATGTGATTTTCTGGATAATTCGGGGGAAAATAAAAAAAGTACCACGTTGATGGGAACTTCCAACTTAAGAAGGCTTGGTTGGTTGAGGAAGATTGCTTTAGCAGTGGTACAAATTAAAGGTTACACATTTTTTATTCAATTAATTGAAGTCTCTTGCCTCTGTTTTTCCTTGCTTCCAAAAGCCTATGTATCAACCCAACGAATCCTCAGCTCCCATCACCTTTTTGAGATTATCAAGCCAAGAATATATTATCTTATCATTAAGCTTGATCTGTTAAGAGTTTAGGACTTCAAATTATTAAGCCCTATCCAATAATATTGTTTAGAGATGGTCCAGAATTTATTAAGAAAGATGAACGCTATTGGGTATACTTTAAGGACTGTATAGGAGCTATAGATGACACTCGCATTGTTATTTTTTTTTTTACGCATTTTAGTAATTTTACTAATAATAAATTGCTTCTCCATTTTAACATCCAAACAATTTTTTTTAAATTTAAAAGTACTTATTTTATTAAATGGTGTATCTAAACATAAAATAGTTTTAACATGTAATTAAAATCCTTTATCAAAAAGCAATGCAATAAAAGCCTTTTTTTTTTAAAAAAAAGAGCCCATCTAAATGGGCTCTAAGGCCAGGAAGATTCAGTAGTGGAAAAAAATGTTTTAAGACCGCTTTATTTACAGCGAAGTATTAACGGCCCGATCTTAAAGATATAACTGGTGGCAATTTTGTAAATATAAAAAACTTATTGCAATGTATCCATTTTTAAGACTGCCTCATTTACAGCGGAGTATTGACACCCCGGTCTTAAAAATATGACCGGTGGCAATTTTGTAAATATTAATAACTTCTTGGAACGTATCAATTTTTCGATAGGTCTTAAATATATTATTCATATTGCTTAAAAAAACAACCACTCTTAAAATTGTTATGAAAAAAATTGAAATATGAATTACATTATAGAGAAATCTCGTACATCCTCGACTTATATTTTCTGAGTAAAAAATAATAAGGAAAATTTAAATATAATCGTATAAAACTTTTAAGATCGGACATATATAAATGATGATATTAAAGGTAATATTTTTAAGAGCGGATGTAACTTCTACCTGGTACTAAATAATGAAAAAATTTAAAATAATAGTTTATTACTATTAAGAATGGACATAAATAATGGACGGTTTTAAATGTTAACATTTAAGACCGTTGTTTAAGTTACTCCGTTCTTAAAATGAAAACATATACTTCTTCACACGAAACCATACTTACGACTTACATTGATAGGGGCGACTTCGGCAAGTGCACCGGTTGTTACAAGTAATAAAGTAGTGAGAAAGTATTGTCCCACGAGGAATAGTTATTCAATCACTAATTCGCTATTGTCGCCTTAGTTGGATAATTTTGAGTAACAAAGGATGAGTTGTAGTTAAACAAGAATTTCAAGAATTGAGGAAAGAAAAGAATGCAAGATCAAGATTTGCAAGAGAATGTTTAGAAAAGATAATCAGTCAAGTAAAACGTAGCTAGGACTTAGAATCCCCCTATGTTCTTTCAAGTATTTGAATTAAAGATCTAATTGATTATGATTCCCAAATTGACGATCAATTCTCTAAGGTTAGACTAAGTCCCAATGTCTTGATGCTAACTTAGTCTATTTTGTCTTTAAAAACAACCTAATGTCTTGGTATTGTCTAGAAAGATCAGATCTTGAACCAGAATCCTGTGATCGCATAAATTCGTAAGCCTATGTCTAGGTCATGCAATTTTATGATGAATTAACAAGTTTTAGTTAGATGCACCAACATCTCTATTGTCATACATCAACCTATGATCAATCTTAAAGGTGATCAATCTTCAAGAAAGCATTAAGCAAAAGAAATTTATTCAATTAAAGAAATCAAGATTCATACAAGATTTCAACCAAATACTTAAAGTTGCATAGGGTTCATCCTAGCCCTAACTACAAAAAGGAAATTAGCCAAGCATGGCTAGATTAACAAAATAAAGAAGAAAAGATGGAGAGAGAATGGTTCTTCAGAGGTTGGGGAAGGTTGATCTCCACAATTGCTTCGATCTTCTTTCTCCAATGCCGTAGAGCTCTTTCTTGTGCCAAAAGTTCTTTCTTTTTTTTTTTTTACTAGGGTTGCCTCTTTTATGTTTTCTGGTCCAATTAGGTTTCCAAATCTCCAAAATCCTTGATTTTCCTTCCTTTTTCAGGCCATAAAAACTTTCCAAAAATTAAAAATCATGATTCTCGCACTTCTGGCGCCCTGGGCGCCATTTTCTATGAAGGAAGCAGTGAGTTGGTGCCCTGGGCGCCAACTTACTGGTCTGGCCGAGAGGTGGCGCCCTGGGTGCAACTTTTGCACTGGATTGGCGCCTTAGGCGCCACTTTTGGTTCCTCTTTGTGGCTTCTCTTTTTTGACCTTCCGCGGAGTCTCCAATAGCTTCTTCTTATGGATAAAACCTGCAAAACACACAAGAAACTTGTAAGGGTATGTCTGACATCAAATCCATGTTTTTAGCTTATTATCCTTAAGCTTTTTAATTATATTTGATCAATTTCAAACTCAATTTGTACCTTAATACATGGTAAATTTGTGGCTCATCATACATCTTTTTGTCTGAACTCTAAAACCCCTATTCTCGTTGCGAAACCCCTCTTCCTGTTGCATTACATCTATTCCTCACCAACCACCACCATCCTCTGTTACTCTCTCACTTTTTCAGGCGTTCTTCTTTCGCACCACCACTCTCAACCTCTCTTCCTTTCTCGAAAATTAACGAAGAAAACCATTCTCTTCCTATTTAGTCAACGCTAGTTACTGATGTTACTGGTGTGAGCCAGAACGAACCCTCTTCATCTCAAAATGAGCCTCGTAACCGCCCTGCATGTCGTGGTAGAAGTGGCACACGAATGAGGGACGTATCCGTAAGTCAGAACACTGGGTCAAAGCTCGAGATTCAGTTTAATGAAAGGTTGGAACCTTTCGGTTCGAATAAAAACAAATATAATAGTTTTGTCAGCTATATGGCACGCAGCAAGGTCAACATCTTGATAGATGAGTGGAAAAATGTGGACCGTCACACAGTGAAGGATCTTATTTGGGATACTATCCAGCTTACATACACTGTCCCTGACTCTGAGAAGTTGAAAGACAAGACATTGTCTTATTGTGCTGATCGGTGGAGGAAGTTTAAGACCTTTCTAGCCAACACCTATATTTTTGCCAAGGATCAGCCTCCGCATAATCCTTGGGACAAGTGCACATTTATTGATCAACAAATTTGGCAACAATTTGTTTAGCTTCGGACCATTTCTGATGCTTTGGTGAGTTCATATTTAGTTTTGTTTGCTCTTTTTGTTTGCTTATTAACCTGTATGGATATGTGAATGTTATTGTGTTCGTCTAATCCTGTTAGTTAGATGGTTTAATGTGTGAATAGAAGTATATATTTCCATCCTTTGTCTTGCATTAGAGGAACATGTCTTAGTTATATGCATGTATGATATGTTAACTGATATTATATTCTTAGCTAGTTTTGTTATAGTAGTTAGTAGTTAAACATTGCTATTAGTAAGTTAGTATGTTAATTCTATACAATTCTACATTTTCCTTAAATAAAATGTTGAAACTTGATTAAGTGAATTTGACTAGTGTTTGAGGTTCATATGAAGTAGAAGTTCTCTAATTTCTCTTAGTAAGATGGATTGAATTCATAATTAATAGTTGTTTTCAATTTTTGTTTATAGAGAAGAAGGGAAAAAGCACAAGAGATAGGGAGAATGAATGATTGCCCCCATAGGGCTTCTCACGACGGATATGCAAAGGCCAAAAAAGAAATGATGGAGGCCAAGTGAAGAGATTGGAAGAAGAAACTGAATCTAATCCTTCTGTGATAGTTGATCAGCCATCATCCCCAATACGTCGCGAGGATTTGTGGTTGTATATTTGGCAACAACCAAATGACACCTATATGAGTGAACACACTCGTATAGTTGCTGAAAGAATTGTAAGTATCGTTATTGTTATGTTTTAGTTACTAAACATGTTTCATTACTAAGCTTCTCGTTATCTATATCTTACAGGAAGATCTTAAAAAGAAAGAAGGAGAGGGATCTTTTGTGCCGGGCGGGAGGAATGATGTTCTGACCATTGTAACTGGAAAATCGGATCACTTGGGGCGTGTAAGGGGGATCAGAGGACGGGTAGGCCTAGAGGGCTTCTTTGGTAAATCCAAACGCCTTAAACAAAGTATGGTTACCTGGGAGGAGATGGAATAAACGGTGGCCAAATTAAATGAGGAGGCAACAGCCAAAGAAATTGCATTGAAAGAAATGTTTGAATCCTAGATGAGGCAAATGAAGGAGGAAATGATTGAGATAAAGATTCTTATTAGCTCTCATTCAGAGACCAGTGTTCTCTTGACACATACACCTACACCTGTGCAGCAAAGCACCAGAGGGAGTTGTATTGTTGGACAGTCAGAGCAACCTTGTGACCTATATGTGACAGAATCTCATAGACAATTAGTTTCTAAAGGGACTGTCCACAACTTGGGATCAATTGTACACCACAAACAAATGGCTGATGATGAAGTCAGAGTGTCAGTTGAAAAGGTGATCATTGATGCATCTCTCCATCTCCCAACCGATCAATTGAAGTGTGTGAGTGATGTCAAGGGAACCTTCATCTCTTGGCCAGTGAAGGTTGTACATGTCTCTACTCCTCCTGATGCTTCATCCCCTCCTCCAGTTCCATCCCCTTGTTAAGCTCCATCCCTTCTTAAAGCTGCATCCCCTACTGCTAAGTTGAGTGCCAAGGATAAAATATCCTATATGGTATCCAAAGGAGATTTTAAATAAAAATCGTGGGATATCAATGAAGTAGTAGGGGTCTCTCATCCTCAACCGGTTTTCGTTGACACTAACAATATAAAGTCTCTGCTGCTTCCTGGATAGGAGCTTACATAAGCAATTGTTCAAATATTTTTAAAGTAAGTATCTTCTTCTATGAGTACATAATTTAAATGCATCGTTTAGACACACACATATATACTAATTCCCTGATCGATGTCATTATTGTAGGTTCATGCATTAAGAATTGGATCAATAGGGCAGAATCAATGATTTTGGATTCTTGTGCCTAGTATATGCAAGTACAACCTCCAAGGACGAAAGACAAGAGTACATATCAAGGAGGTTGTGTGAAGTGAGAAGGAAGGTGTACTTGTTTCCATATTACCATAGGTACATATCACAATTGATCTCTTGTTGCAATTCACTTAATTTTGCATAATATATCACTGAGTACTTTACTGCTGCACAATTTTCAGCCACCACTTGCAATTGATCGTCATGTGCATGGAGGTGCATACGGTGATCCTCTTATTCTCTACTCACAGCGAACCAGGGGCTATGTTGTTGCAGACCATCAACGAGTAAGCATGTCATTTTGATTCTCTTGTCTGAAATCTCTTATGTGAATTTTTAACGAACATTATTGATAAATTTTTGATTTTGATGATAGTGCCATGAGGACCTTCCAAATCCAGGTCATCAAAAAGTGACTGAATGATGCAAAAGAATCTAAATGGCTCTGTCCAAAGGTTAGTATATATTTGGACATTGACACACTGCCTTGTGAAGTTGGTCAGTAAGCTATATATGCTCGATCTTATATATATTTCTTGTTCTTTTTAGACTCGTTGGCAACCAACAGGGTCCAACTTATGTGGCTTGTACATCATGAAACACATCTATGATATTTTCACGCAACCAAGGACTAAACTCACTGCAAAGGTAAATGTATTTGATATTACATATTATGGCTGAATTCAGTTTCTGGCTTAATGTTACATATGAAATATGCACGCAAATTAATTCAGTTTATGTCTTTGATGTTACAGAAGTTTGCCTTTGCTACTCCCTTTTCTGATGATGAAGTACAACACATACGCAGTGTGTTTTGTCAACATCTTACTGACCTTTTAAAGTAAATACAACAATTACAATGCTGACTTCATTTGTAAATATATGCTTGTAGAGCAACAAATGTAATTACAGTACTATATCCATTTGTAAATTCATTCGGTAAATGAACAATTGTACAATTTGTATAATTCAATATATAATAAATTTGTTTATTTTTTGGAACAATTTTCTTAGCTTTTGTAATTTTGGTTTTCTGAATGTATTGGATGATGGATATTGCTTGAGATTTGAGTTTTGGAAAGTTGTAAATAGCTGTAAGAAATTCTAAAAAGTATTCGCGACTTTAAGGATTGTATATTTATTAAAGAATGCTCCTACAAAGGTCTTTGCATTTTTTTTTTTAAAAATAAGCCTAGATTTTAAGATCATATATTTGTTATATCTCCGGTCTTAAAAGTCTTAATATATGGTGCCACTTTTAGGAACACAAACTTATTAAAGAGATGGTCCTAAAGGTTATTATTATTATTATTTTTTGAAAAATAAGCCTAGATTTTAGGACCATATGTTTGATAAATCTCTAGTCTTAAAAGTCTTATAAAATATGGCGACACTTTTAGGAACGCTTATTTAATAAAGAGACGGTCCTAAAAGTCTTTGTTTTTTTTTTAAAAAAATAAGTCTATATTTTAGGACCGTATGTTTGTTATATCTATAGTCTTAAAAGTCTTATAAAATATGGCGACACTTTTAGGAACACTTATTTATATAACGTCTGGTCTTAAAAGTCTTCGTTAATTCTAAATTAAGTATGGCTAGATATTTAGGACTGTCTATTTGTTATATGTTCGGTTTTAATAGCCTTCCTGTAAATAGAAATGATGACTTGCTTTTAAGACAAATCATTAGGGTTCAAGAACACTCGAGTTTCTGGCATCCTGCTTAAGCTAGGATCCTCGTTGTCGTCGTTTTTACCCCTCTAGAAGTTGAAAAGCATTATTGGTGTCCCTTTTCTTTTTCTCTCGTCTTTTTGTCGGAAAAGATGTAAGATAATGAAAAGGACACTAAAATATTCAACTCTGGGTGTGGTAAAACTGACGACAATGATGGTCCAACATTGAGAAGAGTTGTCACTGTGTTTTGTTTTTATTCGTAATTCGTAAAAGGTAAACGTTGTCTTTTTTCATTTTTTTTGTTTTGTATGTTCTTAACTGTATTCTGTGAATTTTTATTGTTAATCACATTTCAGACAATGTTTTGTTTATTTCCTTTTTGTCTAAACCAAAATCGAGATAGCGGAAATGAATACGAAAAGGCAATCGAATATGGAAAAAAATATTTATCATATTTTTTCCTACCCATTATGGGGCAAGAACAATACAAACAAGGAACAATACAAACAAAAAAACATTAAAAAAACATAAAAAATTTAATCCCCCCCGTTGTTGTCGGATGGGAGGGAGGGTTCGGAGAGGTCAGAGACGTCATCATCAAAAAGATTGTACTCAATGTCATTGGCATCGAGTAGTAAGTTCAACTTGTTGTTGACAGCGTGGTAGACCTTAAACATTTGGCCCAAGTGTTGATCTATATGATCGACGCAGGCCAGGAGGTGCTACATCATTTGGTAGAAGGAGGGGTTGGGAGGCAACGGAGGAGGGTACAGAGGTGGAGATGGAGGAGGAGGACGATGATTAGGCACACACGATGGAGGTTGTAGAAGTTATTGAGAAGAATGTGAAGAACGTAAAGTAACAACGAGTTTAAATAGAGAACCCATCCTGAACAATGTGAAACACAGGAAACATTTACGAGGAGACGCATAGTTCATCAAAATATGAGGAGACACCTAGTTGGGAAGTTAATTTGGAAGCTGAAGAGACTCTGGATCATTCATTTGTACAGAGTGTAATGATACGACTCTGCTATCTCTAATTTGAAAAGAATGAACTTTTAATATCGGATATTGTAAGAGATTCGTTCTTAAAAGTATTATTTTTAATAAAAAATTCTTACTTTAAAAAATTTGAATTGAAAAACATAAATGAATTTTAGGACCGGATATATGATAAAAGATTGGTCTTAAAGGTAATTGAATAATATAAATAATACACTTTTATGACTGGGTATATTTTATATAACAGTCCTAAAAGTAATTGAATGGAAAAATAAATAATAGACTTTTAGGACCGAGGATATGTTATTGGTCGATCCTAAAAGTAATTGAATGGAAAAATAAATAATAGACTTTTAAGACCGGGGATATGTTATTGGTCGGTCCTAAAAGTAATTGAATGGAAAAATAAATAATAAACTTTTAAGAGCGGGGATACAGGATGGTCTTAATACACTTTTGCGTATTAACTCCTGCCTTTATTAACCTCCTCACACTTTCTCCCTGTCCTTCTTAACTTCTCATTACCTCGTAACTCCACACTGCGTAGCTCTCTGCCCTTCTTGCCCCAACTGCTCAAACAATAGTTAGATACAAGATAACCCCTCGCAAGGGTACTCATGAATCTCGTGCCTTCCTTAGATCTCTCGTGGGTTTAGGTCTAGTGCGTTTTATTCTGAAGGAGGAGTCTCAGGTTGTTGGATCCATTGTTATTTCGGACGATGAAGAGGTTGACAGCTCCCTCCAGCCTTCAGACCACGAAGAGGTTCCTACTCCCCCTCTCCAGCCTTGTGATAATAATCGCCAACTTCCTGGTCCCAACGCTCCTCCTCTTTCCTCTAATGATGAAGTGATATTGATGCACATAAGACAACAAATTGCTAATCCTCGACGCAAAATTTCTGTTGCTGAAGCCGATATCTCCAATAATTAGCTGATAAAAAGCATTAGGATTTTTAGTCACATTATATATTGTTTTTGTTAATTTTTAGTTTATTGTTCTTATTTTCCTTTTGTACTTGCATATTGTCCTAGTAATGTAAAAATTAATAAGAACTAAGCTTATATTTTATTTTTTTTCATATTATCCATTAATGGAAAAAGCTTATTCTCCAATCTCCAGTGTTCCTTTATTTTCATTCACTTCCTGCTACAATCTTTCATTTTAATTTTAAAAAATATTTGACTTTTAGGATCAGAGTTTTATAAAACATACGGTCCAAAATTAAATGAATTTTATGACTGCAGTATTCTAAACCTCCGGTCTTTAAAATTTCAACATAATTTAAATTAAATGAATTTTAGGACCATAGTCTTATAAACCTTCGGTCTTAAAAAGTTCAATATAATTTAAATATATCTTTAGGACCAGATTCCTTTTAATTGATCGGTCTTAATAATTTCCCAAATAATAAATGTCCTCTGTCGCGTCACTCACGTGGAAAAATTAAATTTCCCTCTTTGAACTTCTCTCGTCGACCCGAAAGTAATTACTCAGGTTCTGTCTCCAGTGTTTGTGTGTTGCTTTGTCACTGCTTCATGTTGCTGTTTCGACAACCACTTTCTGGTTCTTTAGCTCAACGTTTAAAGACCAAGCTATAAGAGTTGTTTTGGCTATATAACTATATGATTTTCTTGCTTATCGTTCTGGGTTTTTCATGCGTTGAACAAAATTGATGAAATGTTCTTGTGGGACCTACCCAACTGACCAACAAGTGTTTTTAGGTTACTCTTGCTGTGTGCAACATTAACGTTCATGGCAGGAGAAGAAAGACTCAACAAACACATTTGAACTTATATGTTACAGGTGAGTCCACAAGACCTACATGCGATGCATTTAATTATGCAAGTTTGTGTTTTTTTGGATTATGTATGTTAAATCTTTTCGTCTATTAGAATTCTATTATGGATCGCATTTGGATAAATGTTTTATGAACAAGTGTTGAATATCAGAATGGGATTAGGGAATTTATAGAATTTTCTAAACAAAATGACCATGATGATAGTGGGAAGTTTTATTGTCCTTATGTATAATGTTTTAATGAGAGACGACTAAGTCCTGAAGTTATACACACACATTTAATTTGTCAAGGATTTTGTAAGACTTATACAGTATGGGTATGGTATGATGAAAAAATGCCAAGTGGGTCTCAACATGGGGAGTGGCCTCTAATGATAATGACACGGATATGGATGATCGCATAAAGGACATTATTCGTGATGTAAGAGAATAGACTTTTCATCAATCACATGCATATGGTAATATGTACAGTGATGCAAAGACCCCAGTATACCCTAAGTGTAAAAAATATCAAGTGTTGAACGCTGTATTGAAATTCGTCAGCTTGAAGGCATGTCATGGGTAGAGCGACAAGAGTTTTTTTTTTGAAATGTTTAAGCTTTTAAGGACATACTTCCAGATGATAATGTGTTGCCTCACCGATATTATGATGCTAAGAAAATACTTTGTCTATCGAGGATAGAATACAAAAAGATTCATGCATGCCCGAATGATTGTGTATTGTATAGAAATGAGTTAGAAGAGAAGCTGAATTGTCCGATATGTAAAACCATAAGGTACAAGACAAATAAGGGGCTTGCAAAAGTGTAGTGGTATCTTCCAATCATACCAAGGTTCAAGCGATTGTTTGCTAATGAAAATGATGTAAAAAATTTGAAGTAGCATACAGATGAGAAAATTTCTGATGGAAAGATTTGAAATTCAGCCGATTCTTCTTAATGGAAGAAAATCGATCAATTATTTTCAACCTTCGACGAAGAACCTAGGAATCTTAGGCTTACCCTTAGCACGGATGACACAAATCCATATAAAAGCCTTAGCAGCATACATAATTCCTGGCCTATACTCCTGATTATTTACAACTTATCTCCTATATTATGCATGAAATGAAAGTACATCATTTTGTTTATGTTGATTTCAGGACCAAAACAACCCGGAAACAACATTGATGTTTACCTTCAGCCCTTGATCGAAGACTTGAAGGAGTTGTGGGAAGAAGGTGTGGATGTTTTTTACTCTTTCAAGAAGGAGGTCTTTAAAATGAGAGCCATGTTATTTTGTACTATAAATGACTTCCCAGCATATGGGAACTTGTCACGGTATAGTATAAAAGGCCATGAAGCATGTCCGATTTGTGAAGAAGGCACACCTACCATGAACTTCAACATGGAAGAAAGACGGTTTATCTTGGACATAGAAGATTTCTTAGACGGGGCCACCCATGTCATTGATTAAAGAAAACATTTTTTGGTGGCTAAGAGTATGAAGATGCTTCGGTGGCATTGACTGGGGAGCAAGTGTATGAAAAGGTGAAAAATATCAGTGTCATCTTCGGTAAGACTGTAAAGGGTAGAAAAGAAACAAATATATGAAAAAAAAGATCGGTATTCTTCGATCTTCCATATTGACGCAACCTTGATGTGAGACACTGTATTGATGTCATGCATGTAGAGAAAAACATATGTAACAATATTGTTAGCATGCTTCTCAACTTATAAGGTAGTACAAAGGATGGTGTGAAGGCGAGATTGGATTTGCAAGAAATGGGAATATGCGAAGATTTACATCCAAGGCCATATGGTAACAGAACTTATTGTCCCTTAGTTTCTCATACTTTGTCTAAGGATGAGAAACGTAGTTTTCATGAGTGTTTACATGGCACAAAAGTTCCATCAGGGTATTCTTCAAATTTTAAGAGGCTTGTATCAATGAAGGACTTGAAATTGGTAGGCCAAAAGTCTCATGATTGTCATATCTGATGCAACAGCTACTCCCAATAGCTATTCGAGGCATAGTCGAGTATGATCTTCGACACATTTTGACTAGGCTTTGTTTCTTCTTCAATGCTGTTTGCAATAAAGTTTTCAAGATTGAACAATTGGATGAATTGGAGAATGAAGGATATCTTATCTTGTGACACCTTGAGAAGCTTTTTGTTCCTACATTTTTTTGACATCATGGTTCATCTAATTGTTCATCTAGTGAAGGAGATAAAGTTGTGCGGCCCTGTCCATTTACGGTGGATGTACTCAATTGAAAAATCTATGAAATTCTTAAAAGGGTACGTGAAGAACGCATACCGGCCAGAAGTATCAATTGTTCAAAAGTAAATATCTGAAGAGGCCATAGAATTTTGTCAAAATTATTTAACCAAAGTAAGACATATCGGGCTTCCAAAACGTCACCATACTGAAGAGAGTAGACGAGGGGCTTCAGTAAAGAGTGTGGATCCTGATGAATTGTCACAAGTCCACTTATACATTTTGAATAATGTTGATGAAGTTCAAGCCAACATAACTGTAACATCCCAAATTTTCAAAAGCGGAATATTATTTTTTTCATCAAAAATCATTTAAAATCATCAGAGTAGATCATTTGAGCGGAAGAGTAACTGATACCTGTATTTCAAAATGCCGTAAGTCTGGCTGGATACAATAGCGGTACATCATACCAAGTATTTCAAAAGTAATGTTCAACAATAAAAGGAAGGCTTCCGCCGGAACATCAAAAGGAAGTCTTCAGCCAGGTCTTCTATGAGTCTTGTTTGCGCTTCCCCTTGTCCTCCGTTCTTGGTTCTCCTGACCCTGACGCTATGTTAAGAGCTGAGGTCCCATGCATACGGACCCCAGGTAACGGTTAACCTCATATTTACATATACAGTATATAAATACAGCAATTGGTTCACTTTCAAACACGTCACTCCCAGTGAATGCGAATGTATCGCTCCCAGCGAAATGTACCACTCCTAGTGAATACAGATATATCACTCCTAGTACATGCAGATGTACAATAAACAACATGATGTCATCCTTCGGTAATTTCATTGAACTTTGTCTGGTTGAATTCTGACCGTCGGATCTCACTTCTTGGAGGTGGCAAGATCTTGGCCTTACACCTCTCAAGGATGATGTCATCCTTAGTCACCAAGGTGATGTCACCAACTTTCTCAAGAAGTTTTCTACCGATAAAGTCTTTGTTCGGTGTTCTGATCGTGAAATTTTGTAAAATCTTAAAATTCCGGAAATAACACTCTGAAGGTCTTTTCTTCCTCTTCGAGAATACCGGGTTTTCCTAACCTTATACTCTCATTAAGGACATTCTGTTACCTGCCAAAAATCATCGGTAATCGCTACCGGTTACGGAAATATCGTCTGTCGGCGCCAACCTCTGGATAAAAATCCATTGATCAATAATATACTCTGGTTTTTCTCAACTTATCCTCGGATTTCAATCTATGAATTATTTTCCATCGGTTCTCATTTCTACTATCTGCTTTAATCCCACAAAATATCTTCCTGGCGGGATCTCCAAATCACTCCGTTGGTTACAGAAATGACTTCAGAGACAGTCCACTCCGAGATAGAAATTCACTTGTTCCTAATATACTCTGACTCAAGAAACCTAGTTCACGGTTTTCTAGGTAGGATTTTATTTCTATCTGTGGTCATTTATCATGTTCACATTTTTACTATTATAATATTACTTAATTACCACATGTCTTAACTTATAATGTTATTTTAATGCAAATATCTAGATATTAATTTCTTAATTTTCATTTCATTTTTCTTCTAATTTTCATTTTTATTTATATATGTATATTTATTTTAAGTAATTTCCACCTTTTTCTCTTTATCTTATGTCTAAACAATTCGCCATTAATTATCTAATTAATCACTTACTAATTGTTGACAATTTTCTTAATTAGTAATAATTATTATCTCACAACTTTTTTATTGACATTAATAATTTATGCTCCATGCATAATATTAAAAATCATAAGGTCCAATCTGGTCCCCAGAATACTTTTTAATTTTCTATTCTTCTATTTTCAAAAGAGATAATTTAATAAATTGTCTAAATTAGGGACAATATTCCTTCTAATTTTTAATAATTATTTCACAGCCCTTTATGATTTATCATCACATTTTTAGGATGTTTTATGGCCCTAAAATGCATTTTTCACATTTTTAGCAATAAATTCCATTTAATTTTCTTAGTATTTCCCTTTGAAAATAGACCAATTATACAACATTTTGAGACCATATCTATCATAAATGGACATAATATTCCAGATAATAATTATCCGGGTATTACAATAACTACACATAAAGAAGATGTAAGGAAAGAAGATCCCCGAATGAGTGAACAAAGGTTGATTAGGGAGCATAATAGAACTTTTGCAAACTGGTTCAAACAAAAGGTCAAGGGAGAGGAATCTGTTTCTGAGACAATCAAATGGTGGTCCTAAGGTTGATGTCATAAGTTGGAATTCGTATGTGATCAACGGTTATACATTTTACATAAAGTCCCTAGATGATAGGAGCACCGTCTAGAATAGTGGTGTAATGTTAGAGGTTGAATCTATGCACTTCTCCAGTTCTAAAGACAAGTGGTCTAAATTGGCAGTCATGCCATATTACATGGTTATTGAAGCGATTTGGGAGGTGGACTATGTCGTGATTAGATTTCCCATTTTCAAATGCAAGTGGGTTAATGTCAATAATGGTGTTCAGATTGATTAGCTAGGATTTACATTAGTCGATGTCAATAGTAGAAGTTTTGGAGATGAACCTTTTATTATGACAGACCAGGCGAAACAAGTTTTTTATATAACCGATCAAGCAAATAAAATATGATCTGTAGCTCTCCAAGGAAAATGGGTCATCAATATTGATGAGTCATGCAAATTATGGTCTTCCTGAGAGTACTCCTTTTTCAAGGGGTCTACCGGACATAAACGAAGAAGATGAAGCGTATTATGAACCCGACATAAGAAATGATCATCAAGAAAGGATATGGGAGGATATCCCTTTATAAAAGAGTCAATTCGTAAGGTAATATTCATTTGCACAAATCATTGAAAACTTTAAGGTTTTAACACTATTATATTCCTTCCATGTTCTTAAACGATGCCATTGACTCTATGAAGTTTGTTTTTGTTTTATTTTTATGGCAGGATCTGATCTAAAGGGGCATGTTATAAAAGAGGATGTTACGTTGTTGGATGGGAATTAGATGAAGGCATGGTGAATATTGGGCATGTATGTTGATTTAAGTGTTGTATATCTTATTGTAACTTATTGTATTTGTAACTCATAGTCGATAATATTTGTATTATGCTTTTTCCCAATTTAATTTATTCATAATTGTTTTTAGCTTGTAGCTTAAAGTATAGCCTTTTATGTGATGGATTAGGTGGTATGGATTTGTGTATATTTGATAAGGAAGAACATAACAGGGAAAAAATTCAGGAAAATTTATATTGAAAAAAATACGCCGGTCTTAAAAGTTCAACTTTTAAGATCGGATGTACTTATATGCGCGGTCTTAAAGGTCAGGTGACCATATTTGATATTAGTGCAGTATTAAAAGTTGGTTTTTCAAGACTGATGGTTTAATACGTCCGGTCTAAAAGGTTAAACTTTAAGACTGGATGTATTAATCATCCAGTCTTGAAAGTGAGTCTTTTAAGACCTCATATAATTAATCGTCTGGTCTAACAAGCCACTATTTTTTAAAGCACATTTATTTTTGTCCGATCTTAAAAATTAGACATTTTAAGTGCGGCTAAAGTTTTATCTGGTGTTAAAAATTCATTTTTTTGGACCAAGCAAATAATATTTTAGTTATATTTAGTATCACTTTTAAGACTTGATGTTTTTAAATGTCCGGTCTTATAAGTGTTTATTTAAGAACCGTTTAAGTTTGGTCTTAAAGATATATTGTTAATACCGGCTGGAACAAGACCGGTCACGAGTCCGGTCTTACGATGCCTCTTTTGTTTGGTCTTAAAAGCATTTTTTGTACCCGTGATTTCAGGAAGGAAAGGAAAGGGATGGAATTGAGCGGAAAGAAAAGGAAGATGAGGAGGGAATTTAAAAATGTGAGCCGCTTGGTATACTAGGGAATGGAATTTAAGTTGAGGGAAAATAAGATGTGTAGTATAAAGAATTGGGTATTGGTAAAGTGGGAAGGTTAGTTGAAATTTCCACAATGCCCCTAACCCGTTCAAACTTTGGTGTTTGAATGTAAAGCACTAAAGGGACAATGCGTTCAAATGAAAAACTGAACAGTAACCAAACTTGTGTAGGTGTTTATATCAAAAATATTCCAGGAACAACAATATGACATAAATAGAAGTAGGCATTTTTGACAGAAACAATAGTAATATAAATGCAAGCACGTCACAAATCCACCATCAGTGAACACATCATCTTCTTGTTATTGTTCATGTTGTTCCACTTTCTCTTCGCGGTCGTTCCACATCACAGACCCAGGATCGTGGCAAGAGGGTCGGCAAGATTTCAAAGAGTTGCTTGACTTATCGTTGAATTGGAAGCCACTTGGCTTTGTCATGGAGCGTCAATGGGTTTTGGTAATGCCTGCCATTGAAGCATCAAATCAAGCGACCGTGAAGAAGAAGCAAGAAGAAGAAGAACTACATGCAAAGATTGAGACTTTTTCGGATTGAGTATTTGAAAAGAAGAAGAACTAGGGGCAAAATTTTTCAAGGCTAATTTCGTCACATAATTTCACTCTTCCAGAAGATTTCAACTTTCCCTCCATTTTCGGATGGAATGAAGGTTCCCATATTTAAAAGAATATTGGTAGAGGTGGGAAGTCATCATCCTGGGAGAGTAACACGCCAAACACATTATGTGATGGAAGATCTGTAATCTTCCCTTTCCTTCGGCCTATCTTCCACGTATCAAACAGGTCCTAAGAGTGTCCTCTATTACCAATTGAAACTTGTCTCTCCTATAGGTTATTATAGATAATGAATAAAATTCCCTAACTAATGTTTACTTTATACATAATGTCAAAATCAAATTTCTAATTTCATGCTTAGAGGGTAGAAACCGTACAACTTATGCCAACGATATGCTCAATTGGGAAAAAATAGTTTAAACATGTATGTCATCCTTTTTCTGTTGTCATCAATAACCTTTTTACCAAAAAAAAAAAAAATTACTCCCTCCGATCTTTGATATAAGACATATTTGGAGAATTGATCTTGGTTTTAAATATAAGATATATTTTACATATTTGTCAATATTTTCTTAATTTACTTCTATTAATGTTCCATCAACAATAATCAATGAGGATGGGGGAATGAGGGAATTAAAGTAGATGATTAAAATGTTTTAGAAAATACATATTATATTAATTAGCTAACTTTTTTAATTTAACCAAATTATATAAAATATGTCTTATATGAAGAACCAGGTGAGTACAACATTTTGAAATATTTCAATCCAACCTGAACAAGTTACACTGGTAAATATCTTATATATGTGTGTTACGGATATCTCATAAATGGGCCCAGCCCAATAACCAAAGAGCCCAGTCAAAATGGCTTCAGTTATGCTCATAACCGCTTCCTTCAAAATAGGAGTGGTTTTATCAAGAATATCTATCATTATGGTAACTGCCTATGAAAGGAGGAGATTATTCAAAAAAGCATATCTTAATATCCCTAAAATAAAGGACAAATCTAATTGATTAAGATAGGGCCCAGGTACGCTTATAAATAGGGTAAACCCCTTATAAGGTACACACTTCTGAAACCCTAGCTTTTCTATTCACACAGAGCACACACACCACCCCCTTTGGCTATCATTAGCCTGCCGTATACTCTCGAACTACGTGGACTTTGATCCACACTGTGGTACGTAGGACCCCGGGATTTTAGCCTAGGCCAAGTCCAACCCAACTTGTGATATACACCAGATCATTGGCGCCGTCCGTAGGGACTGTAAAGTCCTATTCCTGTGGCCCGTGATGGCTAATACCAGAAGCAAAAGCCACCCGCATGCACACGAGCAAGGTCAGGAACAAAATTTTAGCGAGACCCAACAGCAGGACGTTCAAGGCGTTAATCAGGAACAAATTGAGGAGCCCCCGGACTCGAACCTCCCATCTCAAGATGGACGAGTAGGCCAAACGCTGGAAAATACTAACCACGCTGGTTCCTCAACAAAGTTTCAGATTGGCAGCCCGGACATACGGCTCCTACATAACATTGCTGAATCAATGCTGAAACGAATCGAGAATATGGAAGAACGCGACAATCTTCAGAATCAAAAGATTGACCATATGACCGAGGTGATGAACTAAATCCTTAAACACTTACAAGACCCTCTTCAGGAGGAACGTCGGGATGATCAGCAGAATGAGGACGAATAAACCAATCACCAAACTATTGATCCCCTACAGGTGGACCATCCCGGGCAAGGCCGAATAGTTTCAACAAAAAATTCTCAACAAAGTAATCACCGGGATGCGAGTCAAGAGAATCAAGCCCGGGCGCTTAGGAAAGACAGCCGTACCTCGGACAATCAGGGAATTCGGCCAGATTCCGGAAGGTACAAGATGTGGTATGGGGACGGAGGACAAAACAACAGCCTGTTCTCAGATGAAATTATGGAAGCCGAGTACCCAAGGAAATTCAATACGTCCGACCTCCCTAGGTACGACGGAAGTCAGGATCCCCAGACACACTTGAGTACTTTCGACACTGAGATGTTGGTCCGAGGATTCAAGGGGCCGATTATTTCCAGGCTGTTCACCTCAACGTTACGAGGAGCCGCTCAAATTTGGTTCCGGACTCTATCTCCCAAGTCCATTACCGACTTCAACGACTTGAGCGAGAAGTTCCTGCTGAATTTTGCGACAAGCAAAAAGCAGCCCAGGTCGGTCTACACGTTGGATAGAATCAAGCAGCAACCCGGTGAAACCCTTCAGAAGTATTTGGATCGTTTCAAGGCTGCCGCATTGCAAATCCAGGGATTAACGGAAAGCGTCCACGTACACTTGCTCATCTCGGGCTTAGATAGCGAATCCAGAATGGGGAGATCGGTCATATCTGGCGAGATCAAGACGCTGGAAGAATTCCATAGACAAGCCAAAAAATATCTGGACATCGAGCAGATGCAGATAGCCAACGCGTCGGGAAAAGAGAGAGAGAAAAGCCCACCCCCGAAAGGGAAGGACTAGGCAGCAAGAGACCGACCTAGGAACTCAGACCAAAAAACACGAGGACAAAGGCATGAGGGGAAGTATGAGAGATATACTCCACTAAATGTCCCTCGTTCGCAACTATGGAGAGGCTTAGCCTTGACCGAGATGAGGAAGGTGGAGCGATCATGACCACTTTATAACAAGGGTAAGTTAGACCGCACACGATTTTGTGAATTCCACAATAGACCCAGGCATACAACGGATGAGTGCTGGGACCTTAGAGATGCGGTTGAGAAGTTTATCCGAGATGGAAAATTACGTTAGTACGTTATCAAAACACAAGGGCAAAAAGCCAAGCGCAAGCAGACGGATCAGAGTACAAGCCCGGTCTCCTAGAGGAGAAAGTCGGACGAAGGCCGGAGAAAGCACGACAATGAGGACGAGTTCCCGGAAGCAGAGTTTGACTGTAATGTCATTAGTGGAGGTTACGAAGGTGGCGGCGATACCGCCAATCAGCGAAAGAAATACCTTCGGGAATCTTAACCATCAGGGGACGACCGACCTTCAAGCCGGAACCATAGCAAACAGAAGAGCCTCCTAAGTTGTTCTTTACTCAGGAAGATCTGAGGGACGTAATCCCGGGTCATCAAGACGGACTGGTCATAACCGGCCTCCTGGGAAAATGCCGCGTAAAGAAGATATTCATCGATCCTGGCAGTGCAGTGGATATCATCCTGTGGGACGCCTTTAAGCGCATGGACCTCGACCCAGAAAATCTAAAGCCGTGCAGGACAACCTTAATCGGGTTCAACGGAGAGGATACAAGTCCGAAAGGGTGTATAGAGCTAAAAATGACCTTGGGCTCTAAAGAAGCCTTTAAGACTGAGCGAGTCAAGTTTATTGTAGCGGATTTCCCTTCGTCCTACAATATAATCTTAGGCAGACCAACTATTAATAGTTGGGACATGCTCATATCAACTAAGCATCAGAAGCTGAAAATGGTAAGTCGGAAGAATGAAGTCGTCACCATCAAAGGTGATCAGAAGGAATCCCAGCAATGCTACTTCTCGACGGTTAAAAACAATGAACCCGAAACATCCAGCTTGCAGCAGAAAGGAATTCAAAATTCAGCGCTAATTGCGCCGAGTTCGGTCAACATGGTAGAGCTGGATGTAAGAGAAGAAGCAAAGTTGATGAAAACAGAGCCTGATGGAGAGCTCACAGACTACCAACTAGGAGAGGAGCCCGGACAAATAACGAAGATCGGGAGTTCGCTTGCCGAGCAAGAAAAAATCGAGCTCAAAAAACTGTTATGGATGAACAAGGACGTATTCGCATGGAAACCTTCGGAGTTACCAGGAGTCGACCCGGCGTTCTGTTGTCACAAATTGACCATAAATCCACGATATACGCCGGTCTTGCAGAAGAAAAGAAAGATTGCATCAGATCGACAGAAAGCCCTAGTCGAGCATGTAAGAGAACTGCTGGATGCGGGATTCATCAGGGAAATCCAGTATACCACATGGTTATCAAATGTGGTAATGGTCAAGAAACCCAATGGCAAATGGAGGGTGTGCACCGACTACACCGACCTCAACAAAGCATGCCCCAAGGATGCTTACCCCATGCCAAATATTGGCCAACTGGTGGACAATTCCTCGGGATTCCAGCTGCTCTCATTCATGGATGCGTATTCCGGCTATAACCAAATAGTTATGCATCCCGAAGACCAGGAAAAAACAGCTTTTATCACGGAAAAAGCTAATTATTGCTATAATGTCATGCCTTTCGGGCTAAAGAATGCAGGAGCTACTTACCAGAGGATGATGAATCAAGTGTTTGAGGCACAACTCGGTAGGAACGTCGAAGTTTACATCGACGATATGATCGTTAAGTCAGTTAAGCGATCTGACCACATCTAGGATTTGCAAGAAACATTTGATAAGCTCCGGGATCACAGAATTCGACTTAACCCAGCTAAATGTGCATTCGGAGTACCAGCGGGTAAATTTCTCGGATTCCTGTTGACAAACAGGGGGATTGAGGCCAATACGGATAAATGTCAGGCCGTCCTCAATATGGCTGCCCCAAAAAACAAAAAAGAGGTACAACAGTTGACTGGCAGACTGGCCGCGTTGACATGGTTCTTACCGAAATCAGCAGAAAATGCTCTTCCTTTGTTCAAGTTATTGAAGAAGGAAGCACAACATGGAGAATGGAACTCAGAGTGTGAAGCCGCGTTTGACAAGATCAAAAAATGCTTGTCATCACCACCTGTGCTGTCAAAACCCGAGCCCGGGGAAGATTTGGTATTATATCTATCCGTGGCCCCAGAAGCAGTAAGTGCCGCCCTGGTGAGAGAAGAATCGACAGAACAGAAACCGATTTACTTTACAAGCTGGGCTTTGCAAAGTTCTGAGCTAAGATATCAAAGGTTGGAAAAGGTGGCCTTTGCGCTCCTCACTGCCGCGAGGAGATTACGTCCCTACTTCTAGGGGCATAGAATAATTGTGCGAACCAGTCAGCCGATACGCCAAATACTCCATAAGCTTGACTTGGCAGGAAGAATGACTAGTTGGGCTATCGAACTGTCCGAATTCGACATAGTATATAAAGCTCAGCATGCTATTAAATCCCAGGCTTTAGCCGACTTCATTGCAGAACTGGTACCAACAGAGGTAGTCCCGAAAGCCAACCTTAACATTTGGAAAGTATTTGTAGACGGCTCGTCAAACGCCAAAGGAAGTGGAGCCGGGATCATAATCGAAAGCCCAGAAGGAGTCGCCATGGAACACTCCCTGCAATTGCACTTCAGAACGTCCAATAATCAGGCCGAGTATGAGGCTGTATTGGTCGGGCTATCACAGGCAAAAGATAATGGGGCCAGGCGGGTTCATCTCTCCACCGACTCTCAACTAGTCGCGGCCCAAATCAACGGTTCATACACGGCTAAGGGACCCTTGCTAATCAAGTATCTGGGGAAAGTCAGAGAGGCAATGGCCGACTTCGATGAGGTCGTAGTCACCCACATCCCCAGGGGAGAAAATGCGAGGGCTGATATCCTCTCCAAATTAGCAAGCACCAGGAACCCGGGAAATAATCGGACTGTAATACAACAAAGTCTGAAGGAGCCCACGTGTATCATGGTCATCACAGCAGCAGAAGACTGGTGAAAGCCCATCTTAAATTACCTGGAAAAGGGAGTTAGGCCAGACGATCCCGGGGAAGCAAGGCAAGTAGCACGAACCGCGTTAATGTACACGGTGGTCGATGACCAACTGTACCGAAAAGGCCTCCAATCCCCAATGATGAGATGTTTAAACCAGGCAGAGGCCAAGTACGTGCTATAAGAAATACACGTAGGAATAAACGGACAACACATGGGGGCAAAGGTGTTAGCCCGGAAAGCCCTAAGGGCTAGATATTACTGGCCGACAATGGTCGCGGATTCCAGAGAGCGTGTACGGACATGCGAAAGCTGCCAAAAACATGCCCGGATCCTTTGGCCACCTCCGACCGAGTTGAAGACCATCACGGCTCCGTGGCCATTCTTTAAATGGGGTATGGACCTCATTGGACTGTTCAAACCGGCCGCAGGGCAACTGAAATGGCTTGTGGTGGCGGTGGATTATTTCACTAAGTGGATCGAGGCCGAACCATTGTCAACCATCTCGGCCGCTCGAATACAAAAATTCTTTGAAAGAGATATTGTTGCAAGGTTCGGGATTCCTACCGAGATCGTAACTGACTACGGTACTCAATTCGTTGACCAAGGCTTCCAGAGGTTGATGTCCGAGCTCGAAATCAAGCACCATTTCGCCTCGGTAGAGCATCCGCAATCTAATGGGCAAGCCGAGGCAGCCAACAAAATCATTGTTGACGGGCTCAAAAAAAGGATGACCAATGCAGAAAGTAACTGGGTCGAGGAACTATACCCGGTACTCTGGGGATACCGAACTAGTGTCCAAACCTTGACCCAGGAAACACCCTCCCGAATGACATATGGATGCGAGGCCATGATCTCGGTTGAAATTGGGCAAACATCATGGAGGAAAGCCAAAGTCATGGAGGAGGGAGAACATGCTAACAGCAAGAAGTTAGCAGTCGAGCTAGACCTCATCGATGAAGTCAGAACGACGGCACATTGCCGAGATCTGGCAACGAAGCAGCTGGTGGCGGCTAAGTATAACCGCAAAGTTAGACCACGAGCATTCAATAAATGTGACTTGGTATTACGCAGAGCGGATATCGGAAAAAAGAATGCCCGGGACGGAAAACTTGCAGCAAACTGGGAGGGTCCTTACCGTATTTTAGACAAAATGGGGCCGGGGACATATGTCCTTGAGACATTAGATGGCACGCCCATTAAACGAACATGGAACGCGGACAAACTAAGGACTTACTATAGCTAAAGACCGGGATACACTCGGAATAAGCGCACAGCGGATGTCAGTGGTGACTGAGAACCGCTTTTCAGTTTCAACGGATGTCGGTGGTGACCGAGAACCATTTTTTATTAAGCATTGTTTTGCTTTTGGTAGTATTTTCCGTTGATTTTAAATTCTGTGTAATCCCGATTATTTCAATCAATAAAAAAGGTGGTTCAATTCATGGGCCAACCAAGTTATTACTTGTGAAATCAATGCAAAGATAGGCCGTGACAAAGGCAAGATAATTAAACAAAGACTTGGGTTTCGCGATCCTGGTCATGATAAGATTTGTCAACAAGTCTTATAAACGTTACGATGCATCGGAACTGTCCCCTGGGGTGGTGTGAGATTGCCATAAAAGATCCTGATCAGGTCGAAATGTTTAGGCTCCTATTCAAAAAGGATATTAGGGCCCGAACATGTGGCAGTTGGCTACCATCTAGTAAGGTACTTTACAAGATAAAGTACTTAGATGATTTTTGAAAATCATCTGTTGTTTAGAATACTCGACCATTAATAAATGTGTCCCGTTTGTTAAAACGTCGGTTGAATATCCAGCAGATTCTGCGTAATATATCTTGACTTTGGCCAAGTCATAAAATAAAGAACCGAGCTTCGTGCACGGATTACGTTCCCCTTTACTCATCAACTGGTGAATTAAAACATGAGTTTGGTTTAAAGGATGAAAATAAAAACTGACAAGATAGACGAGCTGAAGATGCTAGAAATATCCGGGAACACCGGCTTGTCATGGTATTAATTTTGAGGGCAGAGGCCTCAGATTACAGAAAAACAAAAATGAAAGTAAAAATACTACATATCAAAGGAAAAAATAAAAAGGTCCTGGAAGAACAGCGTCAAATTTGGGCTTGACCGGGCACAGGGGAGCCAGGGGTGTCAGTCGTCGGAGCATCTTCCTCAGCTACTTGACCACGGTCATTCTCCGTGAGATGCTCGGACTCTTCGACCGGAGAAAATGGCGCTGGTATAAATTGTCCATCCTCTACCGAAGCTCTGAAATCCACAGTGTCCAAATTCATCGTAATATCGGGATTCAGAGCTCGGACTTGGGCCAGGCATAGGTTGAAAGCTTCAGTAGCCGTCTCCACGACCAATACTTCCAGCTTATCCACCTCGGCAGCAGACGCCACCAGCTCGGCCTTCGAAGCGTCGAGGTCGGAGTGAGCGAGATTAAGGTCCTTCACCACCCCCGCATGCTGACCCTGTAAGGTGTGCAGTGAGGCATTCAGCGTGTCTTCTCGGGACTAACTAGCGCCAAGTTCGGCGGAGAACCGATCCCTTTCAGTAAGGGCCTTTGATAGCTCCTCCACCGCCTTTATCGAGCGTCTTCCGCTTTCAGGCGCGCCTCCTCAGCCTCCGTTTGCCTAATCTCGGCCTCTTTGTTTTCAATCCGAGCCTTGGCAATCTCGGCTGCAGCTTTGGCATATTTGTGCTTAACGGTAGCATAAGCGTCCAACACGCCGGCCGTCTCCATCAGATGGTCCTGCAGAACCTGCAGGTGATCGAGGTCGGAGTCGGCAAAGGCCTCACCACTGAAATACTTGTAGGGGGCTTCACCGCGTATTTAAGCTCCTCCGAGACCCCATCAGTCTATACCTCACCCCGCGAGTAAAGGCGAGACTTGCGAGGAAGTGGAGGAGGAGGGACGCTTGTGGCAGCACCGGCGTCCGGGACAAAGGCCGGACTCTCTTCTTCGACCGAAATCAATGACGTTACCACCGACTTCGATTGCTTACGCGGAATGAGCTCCATATGGGCCGGAGAGGGCACAGCCCTCTTCTCAGAAGTAGTTTTTGCAGGCGAAGGAGCAACCACAGCCTTCTTCTGGGAAGAGGACTCCCCTTTCTTTTTGGCCTTAGCTCGGAGCTTCTCGGCTAGTTCTTGAAAAGAAGCCTTCCCCATTTCAGGCACTACAAAAAACATAACGAACATTAGAAAGGACGAGGCATAAAAAAATCCAAAGAACAACAAACTACCAACAGAAATCATAGTCGGTGGGTACAATTCCTCCACCGACTGTCGAATAAAAATCCGGGAATCAATGACATCCCTCTCGGCCACATGGTCGACCAGAGTTATCACAGTCTCAACCTCGGCTGGCTCTAAGCTATCATTGGAGGATGCAAAAATGTTCTGGTCTTGGTCATAGTGAGTTTTAGACCAATACAGAGGAAATAGCAGCTCCACCGAGCTGGAATTGACACCCTGAAGAAACCACGGTTTATGACCGGGTTCGGCACTAACTTTGAAAAAAGAAACCTTGAAGCCTTTCCAGGTGTTGGTTGCCACGTGGAAAAGCTTCTTGTCCGGTTTCCTCCGGAAAGAAACCCAACCCCTCTTTTCTTCGGGCTCCCCAGGTTGACGAGCCCTTTGGATATTAAAAAAATAAAAAAATGTTCCGGTGCTGGGGGTACGATTTAAAAATCGGCAAAGCCGCTCGAACGCAATAATGAAACCCCAGGAGTTAGGGTGAAGCTGAGTAGGGGCCAGCTAAAGAATGTTTAAAAGATCTACTTGAAACTTGGTAAATGGAAAACGAAGGCCGAGTTTTTTAACGAAATCTAGGTAGAAGAAGAAAAAAGAACGCTCATTCCCTTCCCGGGCAATGCACACCGGTTCAGAAGGGCCGGGAAGAGATAAAGAACAATGATCCCAGTCCCCTAATGGGAGCTCGGCGATCTGATTGGTCGTGGCTTTCGAGAGCCTGGATAGCACCCCGGTCGCAACCCAGTCATACTTTTCAGCAAGATGACGTGGAATACAGGCGGCCGCTGACTCCACGGATCCGGAATCCTCGACAGGACGGGGAGAAGTTGACATACTACCTAGAAAAGGCAAAACAAAAATAAATTAGAAACGGGGAAGATGATACCTAAAGGTAGTAAAGCGGGACGGGTAGAAACGGCTTCAACAACCCGCGGTTGGATATGCCGGCATCGCGAAGCTATTTCCTCAGCTTCCCATGACCGGCCAATCATCGTGGCTTCAGATATCAGCCAGGAACATTCCTCGCACGGGCCGATAGGCCGGGTAAGGGAGATGAGGGGCTCCGCTCGTTGAGGAAAGGAAGAAACGGGTAGAGGAGGATTTTCCCTCCTACTCTTTCCCAAGGGCGGCTCTAAAGAAAAAACCCTAGTGGGAGCAATCCCCCGGCCTAGACTTTCGGGTTCTACAGACTCAGACCGACCTCGAGCCCTTCCCCTAACCCGACCAGACCGTCCTGGTTGACTACGACCTTCTCCGCCATAACCACGGAAAACGTTTTCCCTCTTTTGTTCTTCGGTCAGAGGTTTTTCGTACAGCCACCAAGCTGTCCAGGGAGGCATGCACTGAATAAGCTCGGCCTCTTCCGGGGAAAAAGCATTTGGATTAAAAGGCGGAGGAGAACCTTGATGGCTCATCCCGAGAAGATAGAATTTAAATAGGAAACCGGAACCCAGAGACAGAGAAAAAGGATTGAATAGACCAGAAGTTCAGAGAAGTTCAAGAACAAAGCAGAAGCCAGAACCCAAAGGGGAAGAAACTTGAAAGAACTCACAATAACCTACCCAGAAATAAGAAAGACCAAGAGATAGAGAAAGAGAAGAACACAGCCAAATAACCAGAGAAGGAAATAAGGAAAATACCTGGTTTGAGATAAATTAAGGGAAGAGGAAATGCGCGAGCCACGAAGATCAAAACTGGGAATATGAGGAAAATGAACTAGTGACTGGTTGCAAATTTCTCTCAAAAAGAAAACTCAAGGTTTGGCGGTTTTCAAAATAGAAGAAGAGGAAAGTCGAAGGCTCTTATAAATAAAGCAAGCAGGTGGATGAGAGTCAGGAAACTCAACCGTCAAAGGCCCAAAGGGCCCATACACGAATAGTGACGTGGACGTTAAAAGGCGTGCGCATTTAATGCTGATGTTAAGCAAACACGAAAACCAAGATAGTGGGGCAGTTGCTCCACTCAGAGACCGGCTAGTAAACATCAAATCAGTAGGAGGCAATGATGACACTCGTGGCCTCGAGATAAGACGAACATTGAATCAACAGATGAGGCGGACAATGATCCCGGCTTGAAATGCTCATGTGGCCGACCACATGAATACACCCCGGTCGTCCGACCTAACTCCCCATACAATCTCAAACTTGGGGGCAACAAGTCCCGATCCACGAAAAACTGGACAAAGTACCTGTAAACGGGGAGTAAGACCAGGTAGAAATATCAATACTATCCGACACCAATAAAGAAGGAAAGTTCGAGAAGGCATGGGAGGAGTTCGGCCTAGAATCAAAATTATAGAACATTAATGTTCTCTCGGGATAGCAAACGAATGCGACCCACGTTAACCGGGCTGGGGGGCACCCGCGTCCCACCCAAATAAACCGGAATGCAAATTAATGACAGATGGGGTAGCCCGGGGACCAAAAATGTCCGACCTCGGAAAAAGAAAGAACTAGAAATCAAAAACTTCAGGACGACGAAATGAACTAGAACACAGGACGTAACCTGACAAATACATCTCGGCTGCTCGGAGCCCTGAACAACCAGGCTGGGGGGCAACTGTTACGGATATCTCATAAATGGGCCCAGCCCAATAACCAAAGAGCCTAGTCAAAATGGCTTCAGTTATGCTCATAACCGCTTCCTTGAAAATAGGAGTGGTTTTATCAAGAATATCTATCATGATGGTAACTACCTATGAAAGGAGGAGATTATTCAAAAAATCATATCTTAATATCCCTAAAATAAAGGACAAATCTAACTGATTAAGATAGGGCCCAGGTACGCTTATAAATAGGGTAAACCCCTTACAAGGTACACACTTCTGAAACCCTAGCTTTTCTATTCACACAGAGCACACACACCACCCCCTTTGGCTATCATTAGCCTGCCGTATACTCTCGAACTACGTGGACTTTGATCCACACTGTGGTACGTAGGACCCCGGGATTTCAGCCCAGGCCAAGTCCAACCCAACTTGTGATTTACACCAGATCAACGTGTTTGTGAATCGATGACCTATGACTGATGATCGGACTCCAAATTAAATTGCAATTGATAATAATTCTAAAAATTATTATCAGATCTCAATGAAGAACTAGTATATATGTGGTTGTGAAGAACAGGTCCTAGATCATGTTGTGGATAGATAATTATTATCAGATCTCATGAAAGAAATATAATCGCTAAAAGTCCTATAATAAATGAGTAAAATGTAATAACAAATAGTAATACAGACATATCCATGAAACTCATTTGTTATGAAGACTTTTGGGTTATTATATTCATTGTTTAGAAACTCATTGATTTTTTATAATAATTAACCTAATTAAGAAGTTACAAATTTTTAAAAAATTATGGAGAAAATAAAAATATTAAAAATATTTTTTTTTTCAATGATGTGTTAAAAGTAAGAGAAAGAATTATTAAAACAATAAAAAGGTAAAATAAAAATTGTCAATTGTGCTGTTATTAATTAATAGTGGATGATGATTCACTTCAGTATAAACAATGGATTAGAATCGTTATTCGACGAACGAAATTTTACTTTTCTCCTAAAAACTTTACTATATGATGTGATTTATGACTTATGAGGCTGGGCTTTGCTCAATCAACGGCAGCTGAACTCTTGGCTTCTGTTTGGCATGTGAAAAGGCCAGAGGAGGGAAAATTGTCAGGAGTTCAATTTTAAGGAAAAAAGGAGATGTGAAGTTATAAAATTTTAATAAAAAGATGTAAAATTAATGAGTAAGAAATTAATTAAAATTTTTTAACTTGACGTCTTTAATTCTTTTAAATCAAACACATTGAAATTTTCTTAGGCCTCTCTCTCCTCTGTTTTCATCACTACTACAGAAAAATAGAGTTTACATTTTAGAAGAACGTCTGTTTTTCTAAAAGGGAAGTAAAAAATAAAAACATAATCTTATAAAATATTTTAATAATAATTGATATATTTGAATTATTTAAAGGAAAAAAAAGCTGAAAAAGAATTTTAAATTTGTAAAATCCCAAATCAGATTTGTTACCAAGAGTTGATAAGGGAATGACCCAACTTGATAAGTAGTTTACAACTCATTTTTTGGGAAAATCTATTGTTTGAAAATTTTCAATTTTGATGTTCTTTTTGTGTCTTTTTCTGGAACTTAAATAAAATCCTAATATCATAGATTTATTGATATAATATTATATAATGAGCGTTTTATAAATTGTTAAACATCAACAGTTTAAATTTTAATTTAGTTGCAGGCAGTGGTGGAACTAGAAAAATTTTTTAGCCCGGGCCAAAAAATAAATATGATGAACTATTTAAAGAATAATATCGCATAACATTAAAAATATGAATAAATAATAACCAACAATTGTAAATCAAAACAAGATATAAAATGATAATATTTTCAGTAGATATCTGAAATAAAAATTTTACTTTCCTCTTATAACTCAATGAGTAATGAACCAAATATTATCTTAAAGATATCACAAACACAATCATAATAATAATAATATATAATGAAATTTAATAAAAGTAACACTTAAATACACATTCCACCCTACCTCAAAACAAAATAATTGGAGAAAATAAAATAAATATAATATGAACCCCACAAAATATTTTAAAAAAACATAAAGATCTAATTAAATTTTAACTAAGCAAATAACATATTATAATCTATTTCTTAAAAGAGAAATTCATTATAAAATCAGAAGACAACCAAATAATTAATCCAAACTGATTAAAATTAGTCATTAATCATCCTCTACATATATATAGTTATCTATTGTAAAAACTCAAGACTTTGCCAAAATCATAATCTTAAAATTTTCACTAATATATTACCCTCATTAGAAAGTAAAATACGTAGAATAAAATACTTAGCTGGGGCCAAATTATTAGCCAAAATAAAATATTATATGATACATATATATAAATACATAAGATAAAAAAAGACCTGGGGCCAAGGCCCCAGCTGGCCATAGCCCCGCCACTGGTTGCAGGGATATAAAGAGGATAAAAGAAGAGGAAGAAAGATGGGAGAATGAGAGAATCATTTGTCAATTCATGAATGCTTTGAGGGACTCTGGTCTGATAAAAAATAGACGATCATTTCTTAATTTCCTTTGTTCGGAAGTCGGATCTTCAATATTTTTTTTTAAAATTTCTGATCCAATCCAGATTTTTGGGACAAAGATATGAGGTGCGGGCACGTGAGGTGTGAAAATAATAAGCATGGGAAAATTTTTCAATAGGATTAAAAGGCTCAAATATTTGGGAAAAAGGATCGAATTCAGAATCTGGAATTGTTCTTTCATAATTCTGCAATTTTTTTTTTTTAAAAAAAACAAAAAAATACTATGAAGGTTAAAGTCATCTTTCCCCAAATATTTAATTTATTTGATCCGAGAATTTCGATTAAGCTTGACTTTATGTTCTATGCGACCAAAAGATTTTGAAATCATATTACACAAAAGTAATTAAAATGAAATTGTGTTTTGATGGTAAATAATCAAAATACCTTTGGTCCATTTTTTTTGTTTACAAATGTACATGTTCATTTTCACAACTGATCATAACAAATTACAACTCCCAATTTACATTATGACAACTCATACAAAAAATTACAAATATTCATGGGTAATTTATTTTATAAATACACATTAGCGTTCTAACATATAATTATAAGATTTACAAATGTACATATGAACATTTACAACAGCTTAAACAAAAATTTGCAGATTGCAAATGAATTACAAGTACATATGAATATTATAAAGACTAAGAATAGTAAACTAGGTTAAGATGCATCCAACACCATAAAACATTTTTTTAGGTACATCCAATGTCCTAAAGTATGTTGGCAAAATCTATAAACAAAATAACAAAACATTTGATTTGAGTCATATCTAAATACGTTGTCTATAAGAATTATTTTGCAACCCTCTCAGTAAATAAGAAATGTCATTCCTTAGGATTAAACCAACCTTTCTTATAAGGATATAGAACAACAAAATTGGCAAAAGGAAAAGTAATTTCAGTAAGATCAGATAACTGAGGTTCCTTATTCTCTTCTACAAATGGTGTCATGATTGAAATATTTATAGGTAATGAATTTATACATTGAAGTGATACCTTTTGAAGCATTATACCTCTTTAAGTAGAAGTCATAATCATTTATTAAATTTACAGATCATTTTGATTCATGAACCAACATAAACCCCTTAATTTATAAAGAAATAATTAATTTCTCAAGATACATCTTTTTATTTTAAAATATTCCAATAATATTGAAAAAACTCTTTCTTTGACACATCTTATACAATATTTACAACAAAATACACTCTGTAGTTCAAAATGTAAAAGTCAAATTTGTGAGAGGGTCTAATTTTTCTATAAGATACCTTTTGGTTTTGTCTCATCATTTAATACATTTTTTTCAATTTCTCTCATCTCCTTTCTCCATTCATCATCTCTCATCTCGGTTTTTCTCTGCTACTTTCCCCATTCACCCTCTCCATAAAGAAGAGTGTTTTAGGAAAGGAAGTGTTTTTTTTTTAAAAAAAAAACTTATTCATTGTGTTTAACCAATTTTAACCAACTTATCAAATTGCATAATTTAGTTATTTGTATATTATATTTTGAACCAAATGGAGTATTTTGAGGTGCACCTAACATCTTAAAATATTTTTTATGGTGAATCTAGCACTCTGAAATATTTTTCAAGTGTGTCAAATACTATAAAGTATTTCTTTTGTGCATCTAACACTTTGAAGTATTTTTTTTTTTCATATTTATATAGCACCCTAAGTTATCTGAATTTTTAAGCACAAAATTGTATAAAAAAGTATTTCAGGGTTATTGACGCACTTGAAAATAATATTTCAATGTGTTGGATACATCACAAAATAATTTAGGACACTGAATTTTCCTACAAGTGTCTATATGAAGGAATGACATTTTGGTCTTTTAACATCAAAACATAATTTCACTTTGCTACTTTGATACTACTACAATACTATCTTTAGTCCTTAATATAATATTTAATTTATAGTGCAAGACTATATTTTATACTAAGTACAAGAGGTAATATATAATTTAAGAATCTTTTAGTACTCTTTCTGACACTTAATATAAGACATATTTTATTAGATTAAGAAGGTTAGTTAAGTTCATTAATTTGACATGTATTTTCTAAAATATCTTAGTCATATTCCTTAATTCCTTCATTTCTTGTCCTTCTTAATTATTATTGAGAAAGCATCTATAGAGGTAAATTAGAAAAAAAAAATGATAAATATAAAAATTACATCTTATATTTAAGACAAATATCAATTTCCTAAATATGTATTGTATTTAGAGCCTGAGGAAGTACTTATTGAAATTTTAAAATAAATATCCGGTAGTGGAGATTAACTGAAACTCCCTCAATTCTTTTCACCAATTTTTCCAATAAGCACAAGTATAATCGTTAAGTCGCAATCGCCCCAACATCAATGATACGTATATAAAGGGGAAGGGGGTGCATATATTTCACGTTTTACTCATAAAAATCCACGTTTATCACTATTAACTTGAGTGATCAAGCTTACGCATTATTACTTGTTGGTACGTTGTGACTTTCCAGCCTCAGCCCCAAATTAAAGACAAAGAAAATGAAACCCTCAAAGCAAGTCTTGATTTGACCTATTAATCAACATCCACCGGCCACCGCCACTCCATTTTCTTTGGGAAGCATCAAGTATCAAACGTTTCATTAATGCCTAAATTTCAAAATATAAAGGAGATTTTTTTAGGAGAAACATTAATCTCATTCCAATAATTGATTATTCTTTGTTTCCCTTATTTATTATCTCCTTCAAGATGATGTTTAATTACGGATTTTAGTATAGGGTTCGAGGCCACTAATCCTCCTTCGAATGTTCTATCTTCTTAATTTTGTTTTTTAATTTTATAATTAGCTTTTAGATAAAATATATAGAGATGTTTGTTTGGCTTAGCTTATTTTTACTATATGATGTAAATGCGTGAGATAAATTTTTTCTTAGTAAAGTGTAAATATATTATTTTAAAAAAATTTAAACCAGACAGTCACGAAAGATATTTTAGTATCTTGTAATCATGGGATAGTACATTTTTCTAATTTTTTAAATCTAAAACCTTAATGAAAACTACACAATTTTTTAGTATTTTTTTCTCAATCATTCTGAAGAATACAAAACAATTTTATAACTACAAGATAATAGAATACTTTTTATTTTATATAGAAAATAATGATTGAAAGAAAGAAGAAAGCCAAAATGAGGAGAGTGCCTGAAGTACAACAAAAGACATTAGAAATATGATATTTGAGATTCCAAGCCCGTTTAATATCACGCTTTTATTGTCACTTTTAAGTCCTACACACACACATTTTCCTGAATTCCCAATCTAGGATAGCTAGGGATGTAGCTAAACTTCAGATAATCAAATTAGTTTTATCGTGTTTATTACTCTAGATTTTGTACTTTTTTCATAATTTAAAAATAATTTCATATTTAATTATATTCCCTGTATTAAATATTAATTATGAACGACAAATGACTATGCATATAATTTCATTGTCAGAATTTTTAAATCCCATGTCCATCTTTTTCTCCAGCTCTATCTCCATTCTCTTCTTCATTTCCATTAAAATCAATTCCAACCCACCAAACAGGGTAAAACTATATTCTAGATTCTATAGTTAGCTAGGTGCTTGTGATTTGTTTAAGATCACAGTTTCAATAAATATAATTAATTTGATAATTGATTGAGATCATCGTTGTTTCTTATCTTAAGAGAAAAAAACAGCCAAGTTGATTGATAATTTTGTTCAACATTTTGGATTTATTAGTTTAAAGCTCAGTCATCTGACATTATAGTCCACTTTAATGAAGCCTTGGGAACCGATAGGTCATCAGGTTTGTTTCTAATTAAAATTCGAATGTCCCTGGTCTTCTTCTTTTTTCCCCCCAAACCATAAGTATGCTCCTATTCTATATTAGATTCGGGAAATCCGGCCGAGCCTATCGAGCTGGCCTGTTTAAGCCTTGGCCTTTTAAGAGCCAAGCTTAAAAATTATAGAAGCTAGATGAAATAAGTCTTGCAAGGCTGGCCCTGTAGGCCTCGGGTTTAAAAGAGCCAGTTCGATAAACATTTTTAATGGATATATATTCATGATGTGGGAAAAAGAAATTCATGATATTCTTACTCAAGAAGCAGAGCCTACTACTCAAAATGAAACACAATCAAATGTTTTTGAAATTGATAACAGTGGCAAAGAAGATGATAATGATAGTCATCGTACTAATGTTGCTTAATGGTATGCTTCTTATGTTTTATATGAGTTATTTATAGACAATAGTTTGCTTTTGATTACAAATTAGTTAATATATTTATTTGTTAAATAATTTGTGTTGTTTGGATATTATTGTTGACAACATATATTTGACAAATTACAACTTTAATTATTGTAATTTACTAATTATATTTCTTAAGGCGATAAAAGCAGAGAAAAAATAGTTAAAATTTATAATAGTAACTTCCGGGCCCTGTAGGGCTGGCCCTGACCCTAGTGCTCTCGAGCCCGCGGCTTTAAAAAATAGATTTTTTTTCTTTTTTTTTTTTTTTTACCTCAGGCCTTATAGAGCCGGTCATGTTAAGTCCTGACCCTTCAAGGGCTAACTCTTATTCCCAGCTATATTTCATATGCTATTGGACACTAAGTGCAGGTATATTTCTCAACAAGGATTTGAATTTTAGTTCTGCATGTTATGAAAGACTACCCTTTTCTGTTAAATTCATCAGTGTTATGAAAAAAAATCTTCTTGGTTGTGGGCCGCTAAACCAAACAAGGATGTGGTATATACATTATATCCACGCGATCCAATTTCTGAACTGACTATCATGAGAGTGTGAGACTCTTAAATAATCCCATAGAGTTCTAGAAACATTATCCCCAATCGTCACCCACCAAACATTCATGTAAGTCTCATCCCGTAGCATGCCCCCTCCCACATAACCTCCCAACCAGTGTATATTTAAACAGGCTGTGTATGTATGTGAGTTTCTTTGTCCCTTTGTTGTTTGGGCTAGTGTGTGTGTGTGTGTGTGTTAACGTTTTTCTTGATTCATCTATATGAAACTAGTATTATTATCGGATCGAATTCTAGCATATCCATTAAACGTCAAGTTAGCCAGCATGCCTCCACAGAGTTGCTAGCCACGACAACTTCTCGATTCCACCATATGTGGATTTGGAAGCACTTAAAATAAGTATTTTTGCACTTTAGGAAACAAAATTTAGCCCACAGTACATATTTACTTTAACATACAAGTTCATCTAGAATCTAAATAAGAACTACATCTATTTTGTGAGCTAGTTTATTGTTGAGCTAAAACTCAATGATGGTCATTAATTAAACCAAATTAATGACCTTAAACAAGTCAAACATGAATGATGTTAACGCAATTAATTACTCTTTCTAATCTTTAATATAAAATATATTAGGGGAATTGGTCTATGTACTAAACATTATTTGTCAATATTATATTTTTCTAATTTTTTCATATTAATGATCCTTCAAAAACGATTAAGTAGAATAGGAAATGATAGAATTAAAAAAGATGCTTATGGTGTCTCAGAATATGTGTGTAAAATTAACTAACTTAATTATCTTCCTTAATCTAATCAAATTAAAAAAATATTCATTATATTTAGAATTGAAGGAAACACGTTTTAACAAGAATCTATAGTGTATAGTAATAATGAAACTTTGTAGCCATTCTAAAGATGGCTCGTTCACTAGCTTTTCTCGTCCAGTTGCCTGATCTAATCCAATTTTTCTCACAATATATTATTAGCAGCACAACTTACCTTTTTGACTTCCTTACAAAATACTAACTTCACTATATTTTTTCTTTTTGTGGATAGTACTATATAGATTTTAAATGAAAATCTTTTCATAAATGTAGGACAAAATTCATGGAATACATGAATAAATTACAAATTACAATACATGAATTTTCTTATATTAGTAGTGGAAGACTTATAAGAATTACCTCTTGTTATTGCTAAGCTTTGATCATAGGGAGAACTTATAAATCCTGATGAAAGAGAGTCGTAAAAGGTAGTATAGATAGAATAAAATTGTCATGTCTCTTTCTATTTGGCTATAGCACACATCGATGACAACTGGGTTAAAGACCGTCGCCAGTCAAAGAACCTCAGATGAGCAGACTAGGATTTTATGACTCTCGTCAATCGACCTTAAACTCAAATGTGTTATCCACCATCACAAATATCTCATTAATAGCCAATAAGCCTGGTCTTAAGTCGGGTTTGGATCTGACTTACGTGCCACACTAAGCATATTTTAATTAGTTACCTAATTAATAATATCTGATAATAATTATAATATATTAATAAAATATCTTACAATATAAATATGTGGAAGATTATTGGGTTTATTTTGTAGCCTCGATCAACATCAAAAATAGCTGGTGCATCAGTTCACGTTTTACTCGGTTTCATTTCATATTTCCACACAGAAGCATCGTGCATCGTGTGCTATATGTATATTTGTGAACTCAAATTAAACCTTATTATTAATTGAGCCTTATCACTACTTTGAGTGGTGGAATATTTTTGATGTTGGTGGTGGGGCATAAGTACGGTAACTGAGTTATGTGTTCCTACTTTTATTGTTATCCTCAAAAAAAGAAAAAAAAGAAGCATATAATAATTTCACGAAGAGCATACATCTGATTTGATTGAGACACAAAATCGACATCATCGTCGCTCCAATAATAATTGATTCTTGTTACGAATATACTTATTATGTGGATGTCTATTGACTCCCGGTCTCCAAATATTACAAGATGACATAGTACCATGCACATAGTAATTTACTATTTGATGGGACCTACACACAATTGGGAATGCATTCCGTGAATGAGCAGTTGTATGTTTAAGGAAAACTACACCAAATGACCATGAAGTGGAAATTACACTAAAGACCCATTTTCCTTTTATAAATAGAGGTCTTCTGTAATTATTCAAGTGATAGTGAAATGAGATTTTCTCTTTTTGTAATCTCTTCTCTTATTCTTATTTATTCCCATCAGTTTTATAACATGTTATTAACACGAGTCTCTAACCAATTGAGCTTGTGTTGGTACGATCGCTTCTTCATCATCAGTTTTATTCTTCTCCTTCTTTATGAAAAAAAAAAAACACTCTGTTCTCTTTTTCCGCGTGATGTCTTTGTTGCTCTCTGAATTAATTGCCGTCACCACTCCAGACTCTTTTTTGTTTCTCCCATTAATTTCCCCTCGTCTTTTTCTCGGACCATCTAGTGCTCCCTCCAGCCGATTCTCTTTCGGCCTTCATGTTTCTTTCTCGTTTGATTCCTTAATTCCGTGCGCCTTTTCCATTCGTCCAGACCCTTAGCTCTTTAGGTCTTCACGCCTTAATCATTCATTGTTTTTAATTATTATTTTCCAAACAGTACTTAATTTGTCTCTTTATATTTAGTTACTTATCCACTGAAAAGCAAAAATCAAATAAACCCATTGTCTTTTAATTATTATTTACCTAACAGTTCCATGTTCGTCTCTTTATGTCCAGCTATCATTACTCCATGATTGTATAAATTCCTCATATATCTTCTTGTTTCTGGTCCATCCTTTTTCAAATCTCTTCGTCGAAATAATTTATACTTCAATGATATACATCTGCCGACATCAAAATAAAAATTAATTAATTAATTAATTAAATTAAATAAAAAAAAAGGAGAAGTAAAGCATATTGACAATCTAGGTAAGTAGATTTTTCAACTTTATTATTATTATTATTATTATTATTATTTTGACTCCAGATTGGAAGTCTAGATTTAATTTTTTCTTTTAATTATTTTAATTTGAGATTTTATTATTATCACTAACATTTACTTTTACGCATTTACTTTTATGTTATTTATTTTTATTTATCTTTTTGGCGGCAACAGTATTTATTAGTGGGCTCCATTTATTTATTTTACATTTATTTTTCTTCATGGAGGCACACTAGTATCTATTAGTGGGTTCTATTTATTTATTTTATTTAGCGTTTATTTATCTTTTATGGTGATGACACTTCGTGGGCCCCATTTATTTTATTTTAATTCTTTACTGCTTTATCTTTCATGGTAGCAACACTAGTATAGTGGGCACTATTTATTTTATTTACTGCTTTATTTTTCATGGGAGTAACACTAGTATAGTGAGCACCATTTATTTTATTATTTACTGCTTTATTTTTCATGGTGGTAACACTAGTATAGTGGACTCCATTTATTTATAATTCATTTACTGTTTCATATCCCCCTTCCCTTTTATCTTTTATTTATCTCTTTATAAATATCCCCCTCCCTTTTATTATTTATGGCAATGACACTAATATATACATATTAGTGGGTTTCATCTATTTATTTTATTATGCTTATATTTTATTTTTCCTGAAGATAAATTGTTAAAAAGCCATATGTATCATGAGATCAAAATGCTATGGAGATATGAGGAGGCATAAATTGGCTAAGAGATAAATTAGCCTGAAGTTAAGAAGCAAGTTAGCCTGAAACTAATAGACAAGTTAGCCTGAAGCCAAGAGATAAATTATGAAACAAATATATCCAATTTGCTCTTGTAGTAGCAATATTGTGATTAAGTCAAGAAATATTGTAGATTAATTTCTTGCCATGATCAAACAAATCAGTGAGTTATGGATCATGAATTTTTATTCAACTTCATTCCCAGAAGTGAATGAAGTAATAAATAAATTTGTTATTATGGATATATGATTGTTTTACTATTATGATTGGTTTTCCATAATTATAACAATTTTTGTGAATATGAGAGAGGAATATTCATAAACAAAATAATTAAACAAAAGGCAATATTATTTCAATAAAGTTTAATAGCGAGTGGTTCAACTCCTTTACAAAGCTTAATCATCTCATTCTGAAGATATTTAATGTCATCTTCTTTTGCTTCTCTTGAGATGGGATCAAGATGAGGTACAGCTCTTCGTAATATCGAGATCTGCCTCATAAGTTTTTGAAGCTTTTTGTATGGCCATTCTGTTAATCCTCCTTTTTGATAAATCTTTTGGATGGTGTGAGTACTCATATTGAATTGTTTACTCGCATCATCGAGGGTTAAATGAAAATAATTTCTTAAATCATGGAGCGTAGTTCTCTTTATTCTTTCCCGTTGCTTCATTGTTAATCTATATAATTCACCCTGTTTAAGGGATGAAGTATCATATGGAATATTAACCACGGGTTGTTTTCCCTTATCTAATGGATTTTCAATGTTGGTTTGAAATGAACTCCCGCAGGGTTCATTTGGATTATTTGTTCATTCCGAACCAACACAAAGGACCTCATAATAGGCCAATACAGGATCACGCATCAAGTTATATCCTAATGCTTGTAAATCTATACAATACTATGTCAGAAAATGTTTGATTTCTCTAAAATTTTTATTACTAAAATCAAACATTGGAAACCTGTCAGTATTGTAAGATTTATCATGTACATTTTCAAATAAAACAGCATGGGAAATCATACCTGTTCTCCTTCCGTGAACTTCAAGTTTATGACACTGAAGTCCTTTGGTATGTATGATCTCTCGTAAAACATCACAACAACTACATTCCAATAAGCTAGTAGTTGTTAACTGGCTAGAAGTTGCTGGCTGACTAGTGGTTATAGTTAGTTGGCTGGTTATGGTTGCTTGCTGGCTAGTGGTTGCTGCCAGACTAATGGTTGTTTGTTGGCTGATTGTTGATGGCTGACTGATGGTTGTTTGCTGGCTTGTGATTGCTGGCTGATTGATTGTTGTCAGTATTGGCTGAACTAGATTAGTAGACTCCATCAGTTCTGCCATAGTTCTACACCTCTTAACAAACCTCCTTGATGAACCTGCTTCAGTTGTACCTTCAATCCTTGTAGATTGAGGAATAACATTTGTTCTAGGGGGAGAAGTAGGTACATTTGATGCAGAAGGAGGAATAGTAGAAGGAGGAATAAACATGTCCAAAGGATCAGAAAATAGTAAAGAAGAAAATGACATGTTTGTCTGATCATCATACAACAAAGCATCAAGTAATGTTGTGTTGGATGTATCAAAAACTGGGATAAAATTGCTTGGTCCTGCCATGACAATAAAATTTAGTGAAAAATGTGTGAGTATCTGGTAGTTGATGGTATCATATGCTTGAGCGTTTGTGAGGCATGTTCGTTTTCCTTTCTCAATTTATAGCCTTATGTATTCCTATTGAATCTCTGCAGATCTGTGTAGTCCTATTGAATATCTAAAGATCTACTCCCTATAAAGCTCTTGTGTAGAGCCTTTTTGACTTTAAATGCATACAACAATCCGTATGGTTGCACTGTGATTCCACAGTGATGCATCTGTGATTCCACAGTGTTGCGCTCGTGAATATTTTTTATGAGATCGATGATTTTGTATTTTATAATAATATATATTTTGATGATCGATTCTGGAAAATGAAAATTTTGTTACCAGAAGTAACAAAATTATGCATTGATAATGCATTAAGAAATCTGTGGAATTTTAATGATATCTGTAGAAATAGATATCATATATGGAATATTGTATGAAAGTTCCATCAATTCATTTTTACAGACTCATACTTGAGGGGGACAATGATATAGATCAAGTGTGAGTGTTTGTGTATTAATTTCCCCAAAATTGATATTAAATTTGATAATAAATCATAAGGAAAGCTGGCATGACTTGTTTGATCATCAAAGTCATATAGCTGCTTGTTCTCAAATAGATATGATTATGAGAATATTATTGGAAATGGAACTCTGGAAATATATCAAAATGAAATATTACATGTGAGATTATAAATCTGCAAAGTTTGTAGTGTTATTTGCAACCAGAAGTTTGCAATATATTATGCGCACAATTTCCAGATTGAATGATCCAGAAATCATATAAGAGTAAATCAATGATCATGAGAACATTGTTTATATATATATTTGCAACAATTATATAAGCCAAGAGAATTCTCCCTGTAAAATTGACTTTTGATCAGGAGCCAAATAAATTCCATCTTAAAAAGTTTTGAATGTGTAATGATTATTAATCTTCTATAATGCACATAGATGGATATACACTGTATGATTAGATGAGGGGAAGAAAAATAAGTAGATTGGGTAAAGAGATCAAGTAGAATGAATTATCATTGGCTCATTTTGATCCTCCTACAAAGTAATGTGCACTAAGAGTTCAAAATGATAATTCAATTGTATAGTTTAGTTAATCGAATGCCAAAAGTATTCACTGACATAAAGAAAGTGACAAAGTCACATGTCCCAACTGCAAATGCTCCTATATGAATTGTTATAAAGCACACCAGAAGTGTTGCAGGTCCATCGGTTTTAAAGATAAAAATCCTCAAAAGAGAAAAGGAGCTATAAGAATATAGATGATCAAGTTGAGGATAATCAAGAAAAGTAATTAGCTCCAGAAGAGCCATCTCCCGAAGAGATGTTATCTTCAGAAGAGATATCTCCATAAGAGACCTAGATACCTGAAATATGTGAATATAAATAGATCTCCATAAATTATAAAATCCGATGGGACCGAAAATGAAGTCGACGTTGATGATATCTATGATAGCATATGCTGTAATAAATAATAATGAGGATCATGAGCCACAATATATTAGTGTGTGCCAGAAGCACATGTCCTTGAAGGACGTAAGGTGCCAGAAACATATGTCCCTGAAGGATTAAATATGCCCGAAGCATAATTCTTTGAAGGACTCAAGATGCTAGAAGCATCAAATTTTCGAAAATAATTATAAGTTCATATATTGCCAGAAGCAATTAGAGTGTGCATTTTTAATGAACATTTATTAAAATTCTATATGCACATGTATATTTATGAAAAGATTATTGTGATTTTATTTGAAAGATTTAGATCTTACAGGTATACAATGAATAATTAGACTGGGCGTTTCTATTTTTCCATAACGAATAATAGAATACTTGATGATAGAAAGAATGATATGCTCAGAAAGACATTGAAGCAATGTGGTCATTAGGGGGGAGCAAGTCTGATGTAATCAAGAGGGGGAGACGATACACGCTATATTCTGTTTCCCTTATCTAGGTTTTGTCCTACTAGGTTTTCCTAGAAAGGTTTTTAATGAGGCAGCACTCAATAGTGTATCAATGAATAGTGTACTCTTTTTTTTGGCTAGGTTTTTATCCCACTGGGTTTTTCCTAGTTAAAGTTTTTAACGAGACACATTCATAAATAGACATCCAAGGGGGAGTGTTATGAATATACTTATTATGTGGATGTCCATTGACTCCCGGTCTCCAAATATTACAGGATGACATGGGATCTACGAATAGTACCATGCATAGTGATTTACTATTTGGTGGGACCCACACACAATTATACATTCTCATGAGAATGCATTCTGTGAATGAGCAGTTGTATGTTTAAGGGAAAACTACACCAAATGACCCTGAAGTGGAAATTACACTAAAGACCCATTTTCCTTCTATAAATAGAGATCTTCTGTAACTATTCAAGTGATAGTGAAATGAGATTTTTTCTCTCTATAATCTCTTCTCTTATTCTTGTTTATTCCCATCAGTTTTATAATAATTCTTGGTTTCTCTTCTTTTATCTCCTATGTAAATAGGATATGTTTAGGATTTTAGCATTGTTAAACAAATCATGAAAAACTTCATTAATCATAAATGATTATTTGCAAAAGACAAATCAACCCTTCTAATTAAAGGTGATTACTAGACCATAAACCCCCAGGAAGTCATTGAGACAGATCTAAGTTACTCACTCACTTTCTATGGTGGGACCCTATATCCCTTCACATTAAACTGCTTTGCTGTGACCCTATTTATAGACTTGACATGTCATCACAAGCTAAACAAGATCTTAACAATTATTATAAAATCCCAACCTTCAATTGTATCAAGCTTTTAATGTATTTTTTATACATACATTGCTAAATCTCTAAGATGGGAAGGTATGTAGTTCGTCAAGTAGGAGAAGATAAATTTTCATTTGTGTTTATCACTCTAAGTTACTACATTTATCTTAAATGTAGGGCCTAATTTGTAGTACAAATTTAGGATCAACAGAGTATATATTATGTATAATATTTTTGGCAAGACAAATATAGACAAATTTCCGCGCATACTAGGAGTAATGAATTAATGTGTATATATACATTTGTCTAACCAAATAAACTCAAGCGAACTTTAAATGATTAATAATATTAATAATAAGTGCCAGACAAAATAATTGTAATAATAAGATTTTTTTAAAAAAATGAAATAAGTACTATTTTATGTTATAAATACAAGATTGATGTGACTTTTTTAGAGAGATTAAAGAAATTGGTTAAATTACTTTAAAATATTTTCATTTTTATTTTTTTCTAAATTAATTTGAGTAACCTATAAACTAATATATAATCGATCTAATAACATTTAACATGATAGGATTAAGTAATTTATTTAATTTTCTTAATTTCTCAAAAAAAAAAGGGCAAACGTACGGAAAAAACTTTAATTAATTAATTAATTACCAAAATGCCACTGAGGCAAAAGTATTAACCCATCTGCCCCCTGTAATCGATTACATGCCTTATGTAATCGATTACAGGGGGTCAGATCTCATTTTTCTCATTTTTTGCACTATGTAATCGATTACATCACTATTTAGTAATCGATTACATAAAATTGGCACCCTGTAATTGATTACACCAGTATGGTATAATCAATTACACCAGCTACAAAAGCACAATGAAGAAGAGATTTCGAATTGGTGCATGAAGAAGCTTATTTCCAACTTTTTTTTACCTACAAATGCGACTTGGGGAAGGTATTTTTGCCACCAATTAACCTTCTACCCTATACCTAGTCCATCGATGTCCCTATATCCATTTACATAACTATTTGGAATTTGCATTCATGATTTTCTAAAACAACTAATTATAAACTGAACGTCACAATACATCAACAAATACTAATACACATAAGTTCACCAATGTCATTATAAATGCAATACAATTACATAACTTGTCCACTTTAACCTTACCTATTCCTCAACGGACACATACGTATATTATGACCAACTTGCTTGCAATGCCGACATCGGGACTAACTGCTTGACGGTTGAGACTGCACCTAATCCATCTCATTCTGTATCCTCGTAGACTTTGGTCTTCCCTTTCTGCGGGACAAACTTGCATCCGGGATAACGATTGGGCCATCTACTTGTTGAATCAATCGTTCATTGCCTATCGGGTACCAATGTGCAGCATATACCTAATTAATGTATTGCATGGTGAACACCGGGTCAACATAATCATAATGGTTCAAATTTTCGGCCCTGCACACTGCTAACACATGGACGCATGGATACCGTCTTGCTGTAAACCTCCCACATTGACATTTGCGGTTTATCAAGTCAACCCTCATTGTGTCCCCGGCATGTGCATCCTCGTCCTCAAATAACCATAATTCTCTATCATATAGCACCACCCTACACGTGACTGTCTGTTCGTTCATCTTTTGTATGCAGTCTTCAACCTTCTTAGACACTATCTTACCTTCAGTCATGTGTTTAGTAATCTCAACACACCTTGTGACGAAATATTCGACAAGTCTACTACATGTGATCTTGACCAATGCGGTGATCGATAGATTACGTGCCCCCCTAAGGACCTTGTTGACACACTCTGATAGGTTAGTCGTCATGTGACCAAACCTCCTTCCGTCTTCATCGTACGACATACACCATTTCTCCTTTGGAGCCCGATCAAACCAGGACGAAACATGTGGGTTTGCCTTAATGAACTCCCAACAGTTGTACAAACGATTCTTTGTCAAAACCACTGAATACGAATTACAGATACAAATACAAATTTACTAACTTACCACTGTTAACTGGGTCAACATGAAGCTGTGACGATGAATCACCCTGGACATTAGTGTCTAACGAGTCACCTAGTGGAACCACACTGTCAGGTTCTCCCTCCTCTCTGTGAATATCCTCATCTTCCTCACACTCGTCTTTGTGATCCTCCCCCTCCTCCGTCAATCTCAGTTGACTTAATGCTTGTAACGGTGCATATAAACTGATGGCTCTGTCTTCTTAACCATAATATTGTGGAGATCTTGTACGTATTGGAACAGACGATGCTTCACCAGAGTCAACCTCAACATAAATCTCAATGAAATTTTGTGATTTCCGATTGTCAAAGGCATCTATAATGCACTCTACGTCTTCATCATCACACATATCATTACTAATGTAGTATACACTATCAAAACCGACAACAGTCTCCACTTTGGCAATCAACCGATGAATTAAGTGGCTGTCATGTAGCCCCAATTTTTAGCAAATCCTTTCTTTGAGCTGGTTGTACGTGTTGGCCTGATTGATTTTCATCATTTTTGTTTTTCCTTCAAATTGAACTCTGTCGGGTCCTTCAAAATGCCTCCCACTATGATAGATTACGGCAACGTAGTCGTTAGAACTTGAACTCATCCTTCATAACAGAAATTGAGAGCTATAAGGGAGTGGGTTTCATATTCTACACAAAACAAAGGTGGATGAAGTTAAACTACAAAGATTACACAACAATACCACATTCAAAGAGGAGAATGGCCTTACACTTTGATGGGTTGCACAAAAATCGTCCAAAACACGAGCAACCAGAAGCTTTAAGGCAGAAACTGAGAAATGAACACGAATGAGCTCAACTTGGCTTTTAAAAAACACATCTGTCGAAATGTAATCGATTACGGCACTATAGCGTAATCGATTACATAAAAATTACACTATGTAATCGATTACGCCACCCATTGTAATCAATTACATAATGCTAATTTTATATAATCGATTACTAAACAGTGACGTAATCGGTTACATAGTACAAGAAATGAAAAAAATGAGATCTGACCCCCTGTAATCGATTACATAAGGCATGTAATCGATTACAAGGGGAACATAGGTTAATACTTTTGCCTCAGTGACATTTTGGCAATTAATTAATTAATTAAGGTTTTTTTCCATACTTTTGCCAGAAAAAGTCAATTGGGTCTTATATATATAATATAATGAAAATAATGTTATATCGTGAATCGAGGTAGGCTTATACATTGGAACTCATTAGGCGTAAAGCATGTGACAATTATCGATGGGGTTGGATATACCGGAAGGACCTAGTCACTCACAATGTGACAAATCATTGTTTGAATCTCTGGTGAGAGATGTACCCACATTTAGTGCTTGACAAAGTTGATAACAAAATTACCTCCAATAGGAGGATACTAAAATTTCAAAAAAAAAATTATGACAAGTGGAGTGACATTAATAAATGGATTTGAACGCATGATGAGTAGAAAACATATTAAAAAATGCAAATAAAACAAAATGAAAATGAGGATTACACTACAAAAAAATTGTCAAGTCGTAGTAGTCAAAATGCAACGTTGACAAAAAACCGCTACAAATATTAGATTTTGTAGCGATTCATACCAAATCTGCTACTAATTTGTAGTGGTAGCACTCACGCAAAAACGAGCGCTTGTTTGATAAACTTTGTAGCGATTTTAAGAAATAAACCACTATAAAATTGGTGCCAACTTGGTGTATAATGGCCTGAAGGTTGTGATAGTGCTATTTGTCACGGTTTGAGGATAAAAACCGCTATAAGATTTGAAAAGTCACAACATCTATTATGGTTAGAAAAAAAAAACCCATAAAGAATGTAATTTGTCGTAGCTTGAGGCAAAAGCCACTACAAATTATCAACATTTGTATCTAGTATATTAAGAATATAATCGCTATAGACTTCAAAGTTATAAATACCCTAGCCCTCAAATTATTTTGTGAAGATTTTGTAACATGCAACCAAGTATTGGTTATAACATAGATGTCTTTCTCTGATGAAAATAAGTCAATGACTTTTTCGTCGGAGATTGGCATCTACCTTGCAAACCAATATTTTGTTGCATGTTGTACTAACTTCATTAATGATGACCTTGAAAACCAATATTTTGTTTCATGTTGTACTATCTTCATTGATGACAAAAACTTGTAAAAACCGCTACAAAATGCAAAGAGAAAAGACACTTCTAGAGGTTATAAATACATGCTACAAATTTTCTTGTTTTTGTAGTGGTTTTCCTCAAAAACCACAATAGAATGCCAAGAGTCAAGACATTTGTAGTGGTTAAATATAACCACTACAAAGTGTCATGCTAGATGAGGTAGGGTTTCGTATTGTGTAGCGGTTTCTTTTAAACCGCTACAAATATTTGAACTTTGTAATGGTTTTGGCATAAAACCACTACAAAAGTATGCCTTTAAAACTACGCCTCCTTGATAAAGTAATCCATGCAAGCTTTGAGTTATCACCACTCTTGTTTCATTCTCTCACATTCTCTTATGACATTTAGCTACAACACTCGTGATGAATTCTAGGAGACATATAAGGAAAGGGAAAGAGGTGGTGTGCAGTAGAATGCCTTTAAGGGGAGTAGTAGTCAAAGGGGCCATAATAGGGGCCGTGGAGAGGGGCATGGGGTTACAAATGTCCCTATGCCACCATAAATGGGAATTTAGATTGATAAGCTCTTCTCAGAGGAGCCAATCCCATAACAGGCGACCCCACATCAGGAGACCCTACTGGGAAATATTTTGGAAGAGGAAGTGCAGATAATTATTATTGACCATGGCAAAGATGTCTAGATAGACATCCAATTTCCTAGAGGCGAGGTAGAGCGATTTCTGGATCAGGAGCATGAGTAGGACTAAAGGAACCCTCGATCGTCGTTGTCGCGCTCAACCGGATTTAAGGTAGATGTCAAAGGTAAATTTAATTATTTTTGTGGCAAAATTGAAAGTTTAAATTCCATATGGTTAGTTAAAGTGTATTTAAATTTAATGAAAAAATATGGTTATAATTGTGCAAATCTGCAGGGGAACAACAGAAGGAGGAAGCTAGACATTCTCGCTGTCAATCTGTTACAGAGGCCATATGTGGTAGTTGACTGGAATGACATGACAAACCAACTAATCAAAAATGGTGGTCACCTCTCCAACCATTGTCTATACGCCTGAGCAGGAATTGGGTGTGGTTCCCTATCCACTTGCAAAGTTGGAAGCATGTTCCGCCTAAGTTGAAGACCAAAACGTTTGAGGATGTAGTATAGGTAAGTAATTTTGTTTTATTATAATTTAAATGTAACTAATTATAATTTTTTGTTTATTAATTAAATTATGATACAACATAAGTTTGAAGTCCGTAGCAACAGAAAGAGGTACTCACTAATGAAGATGGGGGACGGCTGGAAGAACCAGATGGGTCGTCTCTACAATAGAGTGAACAAGGATGAGATGATTCCTCTATAGCTGCTAATCGAGAGGGTGCCAGATGGCGTCCCTACATTAGACTAGGCGAGTTTTGTCCAATCCAGAAGGAGCCCATAAAAATAGGCACATTTTTAAAGAAATATTAATTTGTTAATAAATAATCTTGTTCTAATTATTGTAATGTTTCATACCTTATGCAGACTCTGTCCCATAGGAACACCATAAGTCAAACACAATAGAGGATCCATCACACGGTAAGATCTAAGACATTTACTGTGACTTATAATGAACTCATAATTTTAAAGTTAATTTATTTTTAACTTTATATTAGAAAACTATTGATTGTTTTATTTTTGAAATAACAAAGTTCATATTCTTTTAATTCTTTCAGAAGAGGAAGACTCTAGAAGAGAACCGTTAGATGGACTATGTGGTGTTATTCACATACACCCATAGAAATCATAACAGGAGGGCGACCTCATATCAAGCAGAAGAAGTTATTATATGTTACATACAACAATCTTATATATTTTGTGTAATTTATGTAAATTTTATGAAATTGTTTCATTAATGTTTTATAAAACATGCGTGCCAGGAGCGGATCAAGAAAACTTAGGTAAAGCTTTGCAGTCTTAGACCCCGGAGTCACAGGGGTTTGTGGATCCTACTACCCCTTTCAAAGTTGTCATAGGCCTAATTGAGCATCTTGGACGCATTAGGGGTATGGGTTAGGCGTTAGACTTAGCATGGTCTACCACAAGAGCGCCGCCTTTGAGGTCAGAACCTTTGACGTGAGAAGGCCGACAGATCAAGCACTTTAGGTGATGATTGACACGCATGTTGACGCAAAGGTTGATGCCAAGACTCAGGAGCTTACTAGGCGATTACAGGACCAGGCTGATTGTAATATTCCAAACTTGGGGATATAAAAATTTGTAATATTACATGAGAATTAAATTGTGAAATTTGGCCTAAAATAATAATAAAATTAAATATCAGAAATTAAAGCTTATTTTATTCTTTGAATTTTACAGGAAAAGAATAAATTCAAGGAATGTTTACAAGGGGTAAGTGTTGGCCTAAAATCTTAGAAAAGAAAAATGAAGAATTAGTGGTGTTATCCTATATGTGCAACACTTCTTTATTTTTACCTAATAAACTATTCTGACCAAGAAGCCATGTGCCCTTCTTACACAACCATTATTTTTTTTTACATTCATTGCAACATAAGAAGCAAAGCCCATACGTGCAGAACTACTTCAACCTAGCACATGATAGCTATAAAATTAGCACAGCAGAACCAATTCTCCATTCAACCCATTTGCATCCTTCCTTCTCAGCTTTGGCTCATCACGTGACAACAAGGAAATATATAAGCTCATGCAATTCAGCCAACAAAACACATCTAGCAAGACAAATCCCAACATGCAACCTTCCTCTTGTATTCAATAAATTTCCAACCTAACGCGTGAGAAACCCATACCATAACCAACATGCGCTTTTCTCAACCTCATCGAAACACATTAGGAGATATATATATTAGCAAGTAACCTCAGTGTCATTAACGTAAACAAAGAAAAAAAAAGAACAGATCACGCCATCAGAGCAAGAGATCACAACATCTTCTCCAAAAATGCAAAAGTAGCGAAAAGTCACCAACTCCATGCCTCTCATGGCAGTAAATCCAGACCACACCTTACCTTTTAAGCTAACCACGTCGTATACTCATTGGTCTGTTCTCCTTCCTCTTAAGATCGGACCCTTAATCCCTTATATATTTATGCTCCTTGGTTTCTATTCGATAACGTTTCCTTGACAAAGAAAAGAACAGAGCAGAGTTGATACTAAGAGAGAGAGTGGAGGAAGGAGAGAGAGAGAGCTTAAAACAAAACAAAAAACAATTGCTCTGCTCATTGCCACCGAAAGCAGGGGAACTATAGCAGCACTAAATTCTCATCGTTCATGCTTGGAGACTTAGGTAAGCCATCAAGTCTTCTCTTCCTCCAGTTTTTGTCAACTCCCTATCAAAAGTTATGAGTATTAAATCATAGAAAGCAAAGTCATAAGTTCTCTGTTGTGTGAATACCAAAACAAGGTTGGGTTCCTTCTGTATTATCGTTCCTGAGCATGTTTTCACTACACACAAACCATTAGAAATTAATAGGATATTTTAGTAGTATCTATAAGCATGGTTGTGCAGTGAATGGGAGGTCTTAACCGAAGTTGTTGTTCCTTATTTGTGTCTGTTTGTGTATGTGTGTGTTCACGTCAATGCCATGCATATATAGGTATATATATTAACAAAGCACATATATCCAATGAAGCATAAGAAAAGTTGCAATCGTGTGTGTGTGTATGGGGGGTTACACACAAACATAAAAATAAAGAGAGGAAAGAACTCACTATTATGCGTGTACGCCCACACACACACACACACATATAGGCGTTGCATATATGTAAAATAAGAGCTGAAAAACTTTGATGTCACATATACATACATATACATGTATCACATGAGAGCATAGGTTAGAAACCAGGAACTTGTTGTATAAATATTAACACTAAAAAATGTATTTGTGTGTGTATATATACATTATTGTTCCTGTTAGGCGCAATAAGAAAAGAGTGTTGGATATAATTAGTTTTGATGATGTTTTATATAGATGCCTTTCTTAAAAGCAAAAATATTGAGTAATATATTTATCTCATCTATTGATGAATTATTGAATTGAATGTAGAATCAAAGGTGTAAAGCTCAATCATGATGAAAGATGGTAGAAGTTGATGGATAGAATGAGGATATCAAGTCCAGGATCAGCTTAAATGTGAACGTGGAGAATGCTCAAAAATGAAGAAAGAAAGAATAGAATTGTGAATGAATGACCAAGTGAAGAGATTGAAGAAAAGGAAGATCTTGTCAAAAGGAATGAGAAAAATCAATATACAAGGTCTTAAATTGATATTACAAGTCTTCACAAACAAATGGAGGTTGGTTGGGTCAATTCAAAGCTAAAGACAGCAAAAATCAGCTTCTGGAAGAGAAAACTCGAGTTTCCAGGTCAAAACTCGAGTATACAAGCTTACTAGAGAAATTGGCTTCTGGATGAGAAAACTGTGGTTTGGAAAACTGAAGTTTGAGAAACTCCGGTTTGGGAGTCAAAGAGCCAAAACTTGACTATGGGAGTCAATACTCGAGTGTGGAATTTATATACTCGAGTATTGGGTGTTTTCAGCTTATCTAGCGTCTCTGGACCTGACAAAACTCAAGTTTCCAAATGAAAACTTGAGTTCCAGCTCTTCTAGCAACTTTGTTCACCTTTGTTTCACGATCAGATTAGGTGAGCTCTAGTAATTTGATATCTCCTGAACCAGACATCGGATTGAGATGAAATCAAATTTGGCTGAAACTAGACATCCAATGTGTCATCTTGACAAAGTTTCAAGTCCAAAGAAGATCATATGAGAAAGATTTGAATTTCCAAACTTGGATCAAATATTAACGTCACACATCAGACCAAGCTTCAATGATTTGAGTATAACTCTCAATCTACAAATCAAAATGAGCTGAAATCAGTGGCATTTGAAAGAAGACTCATAGGGCTTTGCATCAATACTTGATTCAACTAAAATGAAGATCAAACTAGAGAGATATGGTCTTCAAAAGTTGATTGATAATTCAAAACGTTGCAAAAACGATGGTTAAAGAACAATCTTCTTTCATCGGATCATAACGGGCGAATTCCAACAAATTAAGATCTTATTCTTGTTGCAGTGAAAAGAAGAATCTAAGAGCTATATGGAGGATAAGTAGTTTGCTAAATTAAAAGCTATATCAAGTTAGATAGCAACCAAAGTGCAGAACAGCTTGAAAACTCGAGTTTACGCATAAATACTCGAGTATAGCTCAGACAGAGAGCAATGAACATTAATAAAACTTCAATACTTGATTATGAGAAGCAAAACTTGAGTATAGATCAGATAGAGATGAATCTGAAGTAATGCTACAAGCTCAATACTCGAGTTTCCAATTCAATACTCGAGTTTCCACCGTAACTTCAAAAAAATCAAAGTTTTGAAAATCCTGAATCTGATCTAGATCATCCAGAAATTTACCCAAATGATTTGTAACATTTCTTAACATCATTTAAATCATTTGTGGACATGTTTCAGATTATCTAACGAGGGATTTCGTGGAGATCAAGTTACTGAGCTGTCAAGTCCCAAAAAGCAAAATAACGGTTATATTTCCAACTGCCACATCCTCAAACGGTTTTGATCACAATGACTATATTCTCCAACATTCAAAACATCCTTATCTATAAATAGAGCTGGATTCAAAATGCAGAAAGCTGATGGAAAGAGCTTACACTGTTATAATGTCAAAATGTTGAATCTCCTACTCTCTGTTTTTCAATGCTTTCTGAGTTTACAATATAGAGAGTGAAATCACTTGTAATGCACTTCAATGTTTATCATAATCACTTCTTTGAGAGGAGTTATTGTAAATCATATTTCTCGGAGAGATACTCAAGGTTGGGTGGCCTTTAGTGGGAAATTGGTTGTAACCTTACGAGTAGTAAGGGGTAGTCTCTGTGAAAGATTGTAAAGGTTGTACAAGTGCCTGGACAAACTTGTAGGTTGTAAAGGCTTGCCTTTTGTACTTGGTTAAACAAGGAGATAATGAAAATCTCAAGTGGAGCTTGAGGACTGGACATAGGTCAAGGGTTGGACTAAACCAGTATAAATATGAGTTTGCAATTCTCTTTCCTTAACTCTTTATTTCCAGCATACATGTTTGAATGATTGTTTATAACTTTATAACTTTTCATTATCATTCAAACTGATTTAACCGAATTGCGAAAAGATTTTAAAAAGAGAGCAAGTTTTTTATCTTCACCTAATTCACCCCCCTCTTAGGTTCAGCCGCATTTTTCAAAGAGGAATTTTCACTATTTTATATGTATATTCATGAAGCATGTTGTATCAATGTATGTGCATATATATATATATATATATATATATATATATATATATATATATATATATATAATTGCTGCTGCAATTCATAGGTATATATAAGCGTTGAATATATATACAAAGGAAAGAGAAAGTTTTGAACTTTCTCTTTGTGTGTGTGTGTGTTAAAGCTACACACACACACAAAGTTTATTTTGCATGGTGTTTGTATTTATTAAAGGGTTTTAGTTTTCTCATGTTGCATGAGAAAACTAAATTTCCTACACACTCATAAAATGGTGGGGCCCACATATACATATATGAATTCATATATGTATATATGGGCCCCACCATTGCATGTGTGTGTGACATGAGATAACATTTCTCATGCAATATGAGAAACATTAATCTCTTTATTAAACTCCTGAATTAAGTGCTAATGTCGTGTTTACTATTGAAATAGACTTAGAAAGTTTAAATTAATTGTAAAATAATAATAATAATAATAATAATAATAATAATAAATATTATTATTATTAGGAAAGGGAATAAGTAATCAATAAAAAGGGTATTATTGATAAGGGACTTTTTAGGAGTTAATGCACTTTTAATTCCCTAAAAATAATCCGCGTAGTTTGGTGCTTTGTGATGTTATAAGTGACTAAAGACAATCATAAACGTTTATAAGCATACCTGACAAATCTACTGATCCCAACACCTCCGGACTGAATTAAGGATTCAAGTTTGAGATAGGTAACTGTTATATTATTAGCTTGTATGTATGTATTCATGTATAACTAACCATGTCAGCTAAAAAATTTTCATATGTGTATCCTAGTTATGGATTGGGGCTACATGTCCCGTAAGACCACATGTCCTAAAATAGGGCTGCAGTCTTTGGCCAATAACTATGGTTACGGTGTGACTTGTTTACTATGAATTGTTTAATGCTTAACATGTGATATGTTGTCATTTATATTTCATAATTGTATATAAGATTAAATGCTTAACATGTCATTTATTTGAACTCTAGCTTGCATTAAAGAGACAGATAGTGGATCGGGATCAAGAGGAAAGATGCAGCTGTAAAGGTTACAGTATAAGAAACTTTTTGGAAAAATATGAGTAGATGGACTATATTATATGGTTTATTATTTATATTTTGGACAATTTTCTTTATTTCAATATGAATTTGTTAATACTAGTTATTATTATTAACATTAATCATATTATATAACAATTGTTATTGAAATAGAAAATGTGATATATATTTATTTAAAAATATTTATCATAAGCATAATTATGCTACTAAAGTATCAAATTTGAAATTCAAAATTTTGAAAACCCACGAGACTTTTGTAGCAATTTTATTCCAAAACTACTATAAAGTTTAACGGTCTACCTTTTGTAGCGGTTTGTCACACAAAAACCGCTACAAATTTGAAATTCAAACTTTTTAAAAGCCCACAGACTTTTGTAGTGGTTTCAACCCTAAACCACTGCAAAGGTAAACAATCTTCTTTTTGTACGGGTTAGTCTAGGGGTTTTTGCACCACTACAAAATGGCTTTTACTTTGCAACGGTTACTGTAGAAGTTTTAAAATCGCTACAAATGATCTAATCTTGCATATAAGCCCAACAGATGTAGTGAAGATAACTAAACACTCTCTCTTCACTTATATTCTATCCTAGCTTAGTTCACTACGTATGGATAAGTCATGGATCAAGTTGTCGCACAATTCTCCTGTATACTTGACAAGATTGAACACTTTCTTAGATTTTGCTTTCTCTTGTGCTAGCTGTACTGGTAAGACTATGTGTCCATGTTGTGAATTCAAGTTTAAGAAGTGGCAAACACGAGAAGTTGCTAAAGATCATTTGTTTTTGAAGCCTTTCTCGGAAGAATATACATTCTAGGAAGTTTATGGTGAGATACATGGTATGAGATACAGGGATCATCTTCCTCGAAGTTCACAAGTAGGAAATTAATTAAATGAAGATGATCATGTCAATAAAGTTGTTTGTGATGCTTTTGGTTTTCAAAACAACAACTTCACTATAGAGGTTCAGGTTGCAAAACCTATTTTCTTCAGGAATGATGCAGCTAGGTGTGAAAGATAGAATATCACCAAGATAGAGTGAATTAGGTGATTAAAAATTCTTATCGAAATCCCTTAAACTCACTATCTAAAAACAGAGCTTAACAGTAAGAGAGAGAGAGAGAGAGATTGACACATAATTTATACTGCTTCAGTCTCAACTATTAACCTATGTCCAGTGCCTAGATGCTATAGGATTTTCACTATCACTTGAATCAATTACATACTCTGTACTCAAAAGTAATCCCTTACTAGGATTTACAATCCTGATACTTTGAGATTCTTACAATGATTTATAATTAAAAATGATCTCTCTAAAAGAGAAAATAGATAAACATTGAAAATTATAAATATCCAAAGATATTACTCAAATGAATGAAACAATAAATGTGTATTGATCGCTTAAGTGTTTATTTTTTTTCTAGTAGGTCGAATGAATTGAATGCTTTAGCTTTTATCTAGTGAGAAGAATTAATGAGCATTGGAAGGCTTTAATACACCATTGAGAGTAATTAATATAGTCGTTAGACTTAAAATAGTTCGTTACTCACAGCGCTTGATTGATTGATTGATCATCGACATTCTTCATTGACATTCCTTGTGTTCTTCCCGTTGGATGATCTGGCGTTCAATTAAAGAAAGAAACCTTAAATGCCTCTAAAATGTGTGGAGAATGATTAACCAAATTTGTGGTTTGTTTACTAGGGACGCATTCAATGCAGGTGATGTAATCAATGCTTTTTTATTAATATGCATTTAATCATTCACTAATCATCTGAAACTCATTAACAAACTTATTAAACATAGTTAGGAATAATAATGAGTGATGATATGATGTAAGCAAATCATACTTAAATATTTAAGATTTACGAACACGGTGATTATAAAACAGTGATATATTATGCTCGAGTTATATACAAGCGAACTTAAGCAGGTGACTTGAGTTAAGTAATCTTGGCTCGAGTCACAAGTTCATCTTTTTTGAAAATAAGTTTAAAGTTTAAATGAAGATGTCTTTGTATGACTTTAACTCGAGTTTAAAGTTAATCATGGTATGCTCGAGTTAAGATCATCTTGCAAATATGAACTTCGAGATATCTTTTGAAAATGATTTGAAGTCGCATAGGCTCGAGTCATTAAGTGATGACTCGAGTCAATCAATTTCATTTGAAAAATGATTTTAATTAGCAGGCTCAAGTTAAGAGACACAAATTGGAGTTAGGGACATCTAAATTTGAAAAGAAGTTAAGTCCTCAAAGTATGACTTGAGTCAATTCTCACAGGCTCGAGGCATTATCATTTGACAAAATATTTCACAAGGCTTAGAACTCAAGTTAAATATTACTGACTTAAGTTAAGCATAGTTGAAAACATTTTGACAACTCTTTGTCTTATGTTGACTTGAGTTTAAAAAACCTGAAACTCGAGTTACTTCAATTTCAAAATATCTTGACAAGTCTTTGTCTTTCGCTGACTCGAGTTTTACAATTTGAAACTCGAGCCACTTTGACAGTAAGTTATTTGTTTAAATTTGAACAAGTTAAAACATTTTTTACTTAAACCATTAACTTCATTTTGGTTTACAATTGTCAGTTATCATCAAAACACATAGAAAACTAACACTAGGGAATTTTTCAACCTCATGAATGAGGTTAATCCTCATTTGTATCAAAGTTGTCAGAAATACTCCAAATTATCTTTCTCGATCAAATTGTACCATATCAAGTACTTGTGTGGGATTATTGATAAAGCAATGTTGATGTTGTTGGAATTACTTTGAGATTCTTTCCCTGACGCAGACATTCCCATAAGCTTCTATGATGCGAAGAAGAAAATTAACAAATTAGGCTTAAACTATGAAAACATTGATGTATGCCCTATGACTATATGCTTTATTAGGGAGATGACACTCGCAAGGAGACTTGTAAGAAGTGTCACAGTTTGAGGTTAGGATAATTTGAAAGGGGAAAAAGTGCAAGAAGAAACAAGCAAAGATTCTTAGGTACTTTCCTTTAAAATCCGGCTTACAAATATTGCTTATGTTATCGAAGACAGTTTAACATATGAGGTGACATGAAGTTGATAAGAATAAAGATGGTAAATTAAGACATCCACTAGATGCTGAAGTGTGGAAAGCGTTTAACTCAAACTTTCCAACTTTTGCGGCCTAGAAATGTTTGGCTCGCTTTGGAGATTGACAATTTTAATCCATTTGAGAATCTTAACACAAGCTATAGTATTTAGCTAGTTTCTTGATGCCCTACAACTTGCCCCTAGATGTGTATGAAACAAAGCTCCTTCATTTTGTCTATGATCATTTTAGGAAAAAAAAGCATCGGGAAATGATATTGATGTGTATCTCTAACTGCTTATTGCGGAGTTGTTGGACTTGTGGAATATAGGCATCGAGACGTATGACTCACACGAGAAGACACTGTTTAACTTGTATGTGACCTTAATGTTGACGATAAGTGAGTTTCTTAGCTAAGGAACATTATCCAGGTGGAATGTGCATAATAGCCTTACATGTCTAGCTTGTAATTTTGACTTTGACTCAGTATACCTTCCCTACTATCAAAAGTAGTGCTTCATAGGGCATCGAAGGTTTCTTGATGGTAGCACAAGTTTAGGTTGCAACGTAATCATTTCAATGGGCAACAAGAAAAAAGAAGACCTCCTTAGAATTTATCCAATGCAGAAATCTTAGAGCGGCTTAAGGATGTTAAATTTGAGTTTGGAAAAAAGGGCAACACAACAAAAGCTAGGAGAAAGATTGCCAAGACTTCTACTTCTGCACCTCAACAATGGTAGAAGATAAACATCTTTTTCACTTTTCTGTATTGAAAAGATAATTTACTCCGACAAAGTCTTAATTCATACACATTGAAAAAAATGTGTATGACAATGTATTATACACGATTCTTAACAAATCAGGCAAGTCAAAAGATCATCTTCAAGCAAGGAATGATTTATGGGCAATGGTAATTCATGGAAACACGTGGCTGGATGAGCATGATGAATTTCAACCAACAAAATTCACCCTAACAAAACCAAATAAAGAAATCTTCCTCATGATGTTAAAGAAAATAAAAGTTCCTGATAGGTATTCAAGCAACATTTCATTATGTATTAACATGCAGGCTCTAAAGGTTACTATGTTGAAGAGTCATAACTCACATGTGCTTATGAACAATTACTTCCGTTGGCTATAAAAAATACACTGCCTCTCGATGTATCAATCATTTTGATAGAGTCATGTTCTAAGGTTTTGATCGTGGAAGAGCTCGAGTAGTGCAACGAAAAATCATTTTTGCACCGTGTCTTTTGGAGATGATATTTCCTCCATCCTTTTTCACGGTGATGGTTCACTTGAAAATTTACCTTGTTCATGAAACAAAGCTTACTGGTCCAGTTCACTACCGATAAATGTATCTTATTAGGAGGTACTCATTTAAAATAAATCACATCAGCATTACTTGCTAGTTGCACATTTTAGCATTGATATATCGACATATATTCCTTCTTTATTTTATAGGTTTCTTGGGAAATTGAAATCTTATGTAAGGAATAAGGCATAGCTTGACAGTTCAATAGCAAAAGGTTATATAGGGTATGAGGTATTTTTATTCAAGGTACTTTGATAACATTGAGATGTCTTTCAACCAACCCCCTCATGTAGACATTTGTCTTAAGCCTAAGCCATATTCCACAGAGTTGTTGATCCTTCGTGTTGGTAAACCAGTTGACAGAAGTGAAAACTTTAAACTGATGGCAACTTAAAAGTTCCAAGCACATAGACATGTCTTGATTACTTGCACTAAAGTTGAACCCTTCCTTCAGTAAGGATTGTCCACAAATATATGTTATTCTATATATTTCCTTACATTTTATACTTACATTTCTTGATTGTCATCGCATGCTTAATTGCAAGGAATTTAAAAGTCATGTGAAGTGTCAACTAAGGATCAGTACATAGACATCCTCTAAAATTGATAGAAATGTTTAAACAGATTTTTCAGATTAGTTTATATGGAGAATACTAAATGACCATAACTCCCACTCACCAGAATTTGGAGCTATCGCACTTGACCCACTTGACCACGCCCAAAGATTTATGGCATATAATGTCAATGGTTTCAAGTTTTGCATGGTTTCACAAGCTCAAGGGTTGCTAACTCAAAACACGGGTGTTTCTGACACTTTTAGGACAAGGAGTTATGCAAGCAGCAGTGATGGGAACATGCAGTTTGATGACTTGTCATATTTTGAAAAGCTGCTTGATGTGGTCAAAATAAATTACCAAAGTCATTTTACTGTGATATTGTTCAAGTGTTATTGGCAAATACGACAACTTCTCAGGAACTCACAATTGACAAAGTAGGCATCAAATTAGTAAATTTCTCTTGGCCCTTTCACAATGGTTAGTGTAAAGATGATGAGCCATATATTCTTGCCTCAGAAACACATTAGGTTTATTAGGTTGCAGATAAGAGGCACAAGAATTAGAATATGGTGGTTCACTTAAAACCTCAGGACTTTTACGAGATGGGCGATGGTGATAATATCACTACCCTTTTTTTAAAAAATACAATGGTTTCCCCCTGTAACCCCCCTTCCTTTTCCCACTCCTAGTTCATCAATAAATAGTTTAAATCTCTAATATGTATCAAACCTTAAGATAATTAAATTAATTTTTTTTGTGTTTATTACTCTAAGTTTTGCACTTTTTTCATAATTTAAAAATAATTTCATATCTAATTATATTCCCTGTATTCAATATTAATTATGAACAACAGATCACTATGCATATAATTTCATTGTATGAATTTTAAACCCCATATCCACGTTTTTCTCCATCTCTATCTCCATTTCCACTAAAATCAATTCCAACTCACCAACAAGGTAAACTATATTCTAGATTCTATAGTTAGTTAGGTGCTAATTGTGATTCGCTTAAGATCACAGTTTCAATAAATATAATTAATCTGATAATTGATTGAGATCATCGTTGTTTCTTATCTTTTTTTTTTTTTGGGGGGGGGGGCAAAAAGAAAAGCCTAGTTGTTTGATAATTTTGTACAACATATTGGATTTATTAGTTTAAGTATCAGACATTTGACATTATCTTTATCGGTTGAAACTGTATTTTAATGGCCTTACTAGTTTATTATAATTCATCACTTAGTCGTCACCTTGAAGGTTTGTCGTAGGGTTAAAACTTAAAATTAATTATACGTGATTTATAAAGTCCTTTTAAATTATACACAACATACTCACATGCATTTGGGCACTACAAAAAAATCCAACATTTTTTAGCAATTAAAATTGCGTATTTGTACAATTTTAACAACTACATATAATAGTAGTAGCAGTTATACAATATTACAATTTATTTTGTAACGGTTCTTCAAAACTGTTATTGTACTTATAGCAATTTTACGTCACTGCTACAAGATGAGATCAAGATGACAGATTGTATGAATAGTTTGTAGCAGAAGTTTGTAGTAGTTGTAAAACCCATCCAAATATTGGATGAAATTTTAAAAAGTACTCCAACGCTCAAGGAAAATTTGAATTAAAATTTATGGTGGTTATAGAACCGCTACAAAATATCAAATTTTTTAGTGGTCATAGAACCATTACAAATTTTGGATGAAATTTTAAAAAGTGTGCCAAATTTTTAAGGAGAATTTGAATTAAAATTTGTAGTGGTTTTAAAACCGCTACAAAATATTGAATTTTTTTTTTTTAAAAAAAAAGATAATTTGAATCCATTTTTACAATAGTTTATTATTCAAGTGACATTTTAATTGATAATAATTAATATTTAAAATAATGATTAACTTAAGTTAGATAAATATAAATATTATATAGGTATAATACTAAGAATGTGTAGATAATATAAATTTATTATATTGCCCATTAAATGATATTTGATTATGAAATGAATATTGATGATGATAGAAGGAATATTGAGGAAATGTCCTTAAAGTTTTAGATAAGAAAAAAAATAATCAGTATCAATATTATAAGAAGGAAAACAAAAACATTGAAATCAAATATTTTTCTTACAAAAAGTACTATATATGATCCACACTTAATCTCTTTAGAAAACATTGATAGATAAGATAAAATGAGAGAGAATGTGGGTGAGATGAAATGAAGAAGTGTATAAAATTATGAAGAGTGATAGAGGTATTTATAGGAATTTGTGTAACTTTTAGCGATTGATGTGACAATTTTTGTACAATCATCTCCCGCAAAGGAATCATCTCATCCTTATTCATGAGGTAGTAAAGATAACTCTTCCTATTCTTCTAGTCATTCCCATCTTGATCAACATGTACCTCTCCCTGGTTTTGCAGACAGGAAACTTATCATGTATATCTTAATTGAATAAATAATAATTCAGCATAATTAATTAAAAATGACATAAATTATAACTATTTATATTTATAACATAATTAAATACAACTTATTGCCTTCAAAGCATTGTCCTGCATTGAATCCTTCGTTGCTTTAGGAAAATTCTTCCAAGTCCTGAAGTGGATTAGAAACCGCAACCAATTTGAGCCCAGCTCGTCCAAATATTGATTGAATAGGTGACCACTATTCTCAATCGGCTAGTCCATGACCTCATTCCACAGAACTATGACATGTGGCCCCTTCACCTTATTCACACTAGCCATGTCCACGTCTTGGTGGTAACATTCCCCTGCTCATATGCATTATACTTCTAAAATTTAATTAATCACCACAAGTGTACAAGTCATGAAAATAGTAAGTGGCAAATTAAGATCGTCCCACAAAGACTCATTTAAACTAGCAATTTGGTGTTAAATTTCCCTAGTTCATTGAAGTTAAATAAATCAGAATTATTTTCAATAATAATCAAAAGAAATTTAATAAGAATGCGCTGTTACTAATAGCAAAGACTTTGCACAACGAGCGAATTTCAATATCAAGAAGTACAACTCAAAGTTACTAATCCCTTGTTTGTTCCTTAGATTTTATCCCCACTAAATTAATTTTAACTTAACTTAATTAGCTAACTCATAGTATTAATACCTATAAATGTCTATCTTTCCATTTATGAACCTACCATCTCACACAACTAAATAAGATGTACTTTAAATTCGACTCACTCTAATTTAATTATGTGGAGCTTCTACATATATGTCTATCCATCATGCAAATTATATCAAAATCTAATTCCACATTATTTAATCCCAAGGTCAATTTAGGATTCCCTTTGTCAAGTTTAACCCTAAATCCCAAAACATGCTTAACAGTGGCCAATTACTAAGTAATAACAATAAAGATAAGATTAAATAAATTGAAATAAAATTAAGCAAAACTAATAAGTGGAAATAATCTCTAGAGCCCAAACAAGTTCAAAGGTCCTCTAGCTTGAAAAGAAAAGTTAGCCACACGTGGCATAAATAAATCCTTGACAAATAGATGAAACTCAGAACGAGCAACTTGGTGAAAATAAAGAGAACTATCACAGGACTCTCTATTATCGTCACCGTTGCAACTAGAAGGAAGTACGACGTTTGATTGCTCCTACTGTGTGTGGGCCGTGATCTCAGATTCAAATATCCTTCAAATCTTTCATATAATTCTCTCTCTCTCTCTCTATTTCACTAATGAGAATGTTGAAGTCGAAGTCTTTATTCCACTCCAAGTCACTAATACTGAGCTCAGCCCCTTGATCTTGTGCATGCAGCTGTAGTAGGGTCGCCTCCTGTGGTGTCGTTTACTGTGGCTACTCTGGGAGGAGCTTATGTGGTTAGGTCACCTCCTGCGATGGCACATGGGCATTTCTAGCCCTATGCTACCATTGATGGCCCCTACCACCACCCCATCTACTACTGCCCCTGCCTCTGTTATGAATTTGAATGTCATAGATGTATGAAATCTTTTTTATGGCACGTGCAAAATGAATTTGAATTTCCATGGTTAGAAATATTTAATTGTTTTTATTTTTTCGTTGGTTAATCGAATTTTTCATTCTTTACAATTAATTTATAATATATATATATATATATATATATATATTATAAATTAATTGTAAAGAATGAAAAATTCGATTAACCAACGAAAAAATAAAAACAATTAACATCTATAATTGACCATGAGATTCAAATAATGAATAGATTGTTATATCGTGAATCGAGGTGCGCTTAGGGATTGGAACTCATTAGGCGTAAAACATGTGACAATTAACAACGGTGTTGGGTTTAGTGGAAAGAGTAGTTTTCTCATAAGTTTCCCATCAATAAATCATTGAATTCAAATACAATGGTTTCCCTTTCTCACTCCTAGTTCATCAATAAATAGTTTAAATTTCTGATATTTAACGTATCAAAAATAAAATGTTATTATAAACAAATCAGTATAGCAACCGGGCTTCTAGATGTTTTTTTTTTTTTTTTGAAAAACAATATATGAGAAAACGATAAATTACATTCCATGAACCATCCTAATTTCTCTCGTTTATTAGGTGATACTTGCTATCATCATCCGCTACTTGCTATTACTTTGTCATCTTATTATCTAGTGGATTATTATGACAGGCCAGGGAAGACGTTGAGAGTCCTGATTCAATATTAAGGCATATAAATTTTGAAACTAAACTCAATCATAAAATCTGTGTTAAATCTATAATATAAAATAATGTTTTCATAACCATGTAATATATATTAGCTCTTAAAGCGGAGATATAATACATGTTAAGAGGTTAAATCATTACTGATGTAAAAATATTATTTTGATTTATGAATTATACAAATATATGAATATTCATATATCATATATGGGGTGCAACCCGTTTCCTTTTCCTTGTCTATCTAGAGGATAGGAAGGAGAGCTCAACCAATTGGGACCCAAATGACATCTAAACAACCCTTATTTAATCATTTTTACTTTTTATTTTTTCCAAAAAAGAATTTAATGAGTAGAGAATTTAAAATAAAAATAATCTTTGAACTAATATTTTTTTAAAAAAAAAATGATTTTTTTCAATTGAAAAATTATCAAATAAAAAAATTAAATATGGACCATCCAATTCTCATCTGAACTACCCAAATTGACCGATCAATTCCTATGGAGATAGGTGGGAGGAAAAAAAAAAGTAAAGATACATATGGTCCTACTTTCTATTCATGACACATTTTCATTCCTTTTAAATTTCTTAGAATGCCTTGATTGTTAGGCTAATCATGTAAGGAGCACACATATTACTCTGTTGTTTTTTATAAAAGCCAAAAATTTAAATTATCTTATTCTTTTTTATAATAAGGCAGCAATAGTTGTTTAAACATTATTTAATTAGTTTTTTCTATTTTTATCCTGTATTACTTTAATTAGAAGTTAGTAGTACTTATATTTACTTTATTTCTCAATCAAATCCCTCATAAATAAGGTTATACTTAAAAAAAACAAAATTTATATAAATATACTTATTATTTTTAACGAATTCTCAAACAAAGTTTATTTATTTATTTACGGATGTGGCTTTGTCTATCATCATCATGACCTAGCGCATCTACGGCGTTTACGCGGATCAAATTGCTAGGCTGAAATAAACACATGCGATAAACATGTTTTCTCCATTCCTGTATATATAAAGGGGCTCCAAGGATTCATATCCACACAGATCCATATTCTATATTTCTAAACTCTCTAATTCTATCTTGTTCAGATAGATAGGATACACTCAATACTGTAGCTACGTATATCTCACCTACAAACCCAGAACAATGGCAGCCAAACTTCATGGTTCTGTTTTAAGTACCCAAAACAATGCCTTCAGAAAAAGTGAGAATTTCACAGACAAGAGAAGAGTGGCCAAAATGCATGCTTCGGTAATTATAAGGGCTGAAGGTCAAACTGTGGTCACCCCTAGTCCTCAGGAAAGTCTGAGGACCTCTAAGTTGCCTGAACTGACGACTTCGGTGCTCTCCACTAGGCCTTTCTTCTCAAAAAGATCGCTTCATCATCTAGTCCCAAACACCCAACCCACCGATTTAGCTGCAAAGTTTGGTAAATTTGGAGGCAAGTTCGTACCTGAGGCTCTCATTGCTTGTCTCAACCAGCTTGAAGATGAGTTCCTCAAAGTCCTTCACGACGAGGACTTTAAGGAGGAGCTAGAGGAGGCTCTTAGAGACTACGTTGGGAGAGAAACGCCTCTGTATCACTCTCGGAGGTTGACTGAGTTCTATAAGACCAACAATGGCGGCCAAGGCCCTGACATATTCCTCAAGAGAGAGGATCTCTGCCATGCTGGCTCCCACAAGATGAATAACGCTCTTGCTCAGGCCATGATCGCCAGGCGCATTGGCCGGAAACTGGTCGTGACAGCTACCGCCTCCGGACATCACGGGATTGCCACCGCTTCCGCGTGCGCAAAACTGGGACTGGATTGCAAAATCTACATGGCCGCTAAAGACATGGAACAACAGTACTCTAATGTTCAGTTGATGACCTTGTTAGGTGCTCAGGTACGTAGTAGGCCGGACCATATTTCCCTGCCTATCTCAAACATAGGCAAGGGGAGCTCTTACGTACGGACGAGCTCCCAGCCATTTAGATTTGATCTAGATGGTCAAAGTTTTGTTTTCTTTATTTTTTATTTTTTTAAAAAAAAATATTTAATAGGTAGAGAACCTAAAATAGAGTTAACCTTTAAACTAACATTTTTTCAAAAAATGATTTTTTCATGTTTGAAAAAAAGAAAAACGAAAAATAAGAAAAATATTTCAGCTGTCTAGATCTAGATCTGGACGGACGAGCTCCCCTTGCGGGGAATCTGAATCCATACTATCCGTTGGTTACTCTTCTTAATTAATATAATTAATATAAGACATGTATTTAATAAAAAATACTTTAGTCACCTCTATTAATTTCTGTCTTCCTTAATTATTGTTGAGAATATAAAGATAAATTTCAAAAATATTTACAAATAAGAAAATTTTATCTTAGGGGTGAGCATTGTAGACATCTGGTACATTTTTATTTTTATAAGATTTTTTAAAAAAAATTTATTAGGATTTTTTTCAAGTACTATAAGTATCTTAAAATATCTTTTTAGTACAAGACAATAGCCTGAAATATTTTTTTCAAGATATTAAAATAATTTTTTAAGATTATAAAGTATTTTTCATCAGTAGTCAGTACCCTAAATATGTTTTTTAGTACCATGAAATACTTTTTTAAGATCTTAAAAAAATATTTTAGAGTATCCAATGGTATTTAAAAAAAGTAGTCAGTACCCTGTAGTATTTTTTTAGTACCAACTGGTACTTTGAAATATTTTTTTAAAATCTTGAAAAAATATTTAAGAGTACAGATTGATATTAAAATGATACTTTAAGGTTTTAAAAATTATTTTCAGATCTTGACAAAATATTTCAGGCTACTGACTGGTACTAAAAAGATATTTAAGAATACTTACTTAAAAAAAATGCTCAAAATTTTTTTAAAAAATATTATAAAAATAAAAATGGACAGATCTCCACAAGAGATCTGAACTGTCCAGATCTCCCCAGCACCCTCCCGCGTCCCCCTGCAGGGAAACTGATTCCCTACCACACATGTGTTATGGTAATGGATGGAAGGAGGAGTACTATAAAAGAGTTGCTAAGATCTTTTGCTGGGAACGATTTGTCGGGTATGGCTTCTCTCCGCTGCCATCCTTTTCTCTCCAGCGATCTTCTTTTACAGTTTTACGGGTACAGTGGCTTTTGGAACTCCAGCTTATGAAGGGAAAAGAAACTACGAAAACATTAAAGTAGATAATTTGGTCGGATAGTGGAACTCGGAGGAAAATTCCAAAAGCCACTCTACACTTACAACAACGTCGCTGGAAAAGGATGGCAAGGATATTAATAATGGGCTGCGGAGAGAAGTCATACCCCGATTTCTCACCTTGTTTGACTTATTGATGGATGTAAATCAGGTTGAAGGGGTTAATGGTCAATTCAAAGATGCAGCATCTGAAGCTATGAGGAGTTGGGTGTGTAACATGGAAGAAAGCTACCACTTGACAGGGACGGCGGTGGGGCCCCACCCATGCCCCACCATGGTCCGTCACTTTCAGTCGGTCATAGGAAGAGAGACGAGGAGGCAAGCTCTTGATAAATGGGGAGGTAAACCTGACGCGCTGGTGGCATGCGTGGGTACAGGGTCTAATGCGTTGGGGTTGTTTCACGAATTCATCGGAGATTCGGAGGTGAGGCTGGTGGGAGTGGAGGCCGGAGGTTTTGGGCTGGAGAGTGGAAAACACGCGTCGACTCTGAGTGAAGGAGAAGTGGGTGTTTATCACGGAGCCATGACCTATCTTCTTCAAGATGAATATGGTCAGACGACAGTACCACACTCCATCGCAGTGGGGTAACTTCATACTCCCTCGTGCCATTTTCACATTAGTTTGTGGTTGACAATATAAATAATATAATATAATAAAATAATTATCTCACAGGTCTAACGCACGTGCTTGTTGTGAATAAACAGGATGCAGTACCCAGCGGTTGGACCAGAGCTAAGCTATCTGAAAGAAATCGGGCGTGCTGAGTTCTACTCAGTCACAGATCAAGAAGCTCTTGATGGTACCAACTTAACCTCATATACTCATACATTATACACACACACACACCAGAAGTAGTGTACATAGTTATTGTGATTGATGAAATTAGAGAATGTTTGATGTTGCAGCATATGAAAGAGTGTGCAAAATGGAAGGGATATGTGTATCGTTGGAGGCATCACATGCGTTTGGGATATTAGAGAAGTTGTTTCCCACTTTACCAGACGGAGGGAAGGTGGTTGTGAATTGCAGTGCCCGTGGAGATGAAGACGCGGACATAGTCTTTAGACACAAACAGTCAGATGGATCACTACATAAACGTATCAATGATATGGCTCCACAAGTTGAGGAGCGCCACCACAAGCAAGAGATGTTTGTCTTACGTTAATAGTGTGTATTATATATTGTGAACCCGACCAGAATAAGTGATTGACGTAAGGTCAATATCTATTTCTGAACTGGACCCAAAATTAAGAAAATATCTCATATTCCTGAAGGACCGAAATGTGGAATGATGTATGCTGTACGTATTTAATAATTATTATTTGTTTTCTCCTCTTCCTGTAGTGCGACGAAGCTATATATACCGAACAAAAAGATTTCTTACATGGCATTACTGATTTTTTTCGTCAAATTAACAATTGATTACTGTGTCTGTGAGATTTATTGAAGGACATTTTGGTCATTTCAAATGTGAGAGCCATGAACCAACGATAACCACGGGACCAACACAAGTCGTAACGTAGATATGTCAACGCATTTTATTTTAACAATAATCTGTAGTAGTACTCATGAGACCTTCTAGTTATTCTAAACCAATGACTGGATCTGGTTTGATTGATAGATCTAATCCAGTTTTTATCACATGATATGAAGGGTCTTATTCTTGCCCCAGAATTATTAGTGAAGGAGCGGTGGTTCACGTAAGTCAAAAGTATATGAAAGAATCATGAAAACACGACACAAAGAAAATGACAGAGACCATGAAGCGTGTTGCACACAAATACTAGAAATTATGAGGTAGAAGCGTATGGGAAACAATTCTCCAGTCCCCACTCACACGCGTCAGATTTCATGGATAGCGCCAAGCATACAACATTAAGAAATGAAAAATGAGAAAAGTCAAGGTTCAATCCAAAAGGGAAAAAAAATCAACATAAAAAATTCCATGTCGTGGCGGTGCTTCCCCTCATATTTTTTATCCGTATATCTTTGAGTCCACTTCTGCTCGCTCCACATACTTTCTAGTCAGGTAGCCTCTCACAATTTTATACTCCCTCTCGTATAAAATATAAGATAGAATTACATTTTTCAGGGATAATAAAGAAACTAATTAAATTACTTTAAAATATTTATATTTATCTTTTTCTGCAAACTATTTTGCCTAATTAACTTATAAATTGATATAAAATCCAGTGATACACAATATATGATATGATTAAATAACTTATTTACTTTCATTAATCTCTTAGGGAAAAAAAGTAAGAATAAGATGCAATATCAATAATATTTAACGAGATTCATCCAAGGAGAAACAAGAAGACAAGGAATTGCAATTTAAGTACTTGTTTGGATTAATGATATAACATACTTTTTCAGCGTAATTTACGACATACGAGTTAATTATATGAGAGGAGTTTATCTCAATTTACGTGAATGTGCTTTTTGAACACTAATCCAAATAGACAACTTTATCCTACAAATTTGAGTTGGAGAAAAGTGAGGTGGATATTACATGTGTATGTCACCTCAACATAATTGAGTCAACTAATGTTTGATCATTTGGGCCATTAAAAGTAACATTGCTTTTTTTTTTTTAACACATATTGATCCAAAAAATTTCTAGATACCACTGCTCCTTAGTGAAGACTTCCAAACTAAAAATAATCATTAAACCAAAGAAGAAAACATAGTCATCCCCAATCATTAAATGGCACCATTTTGGCACAAAACACTCACCTAGTTCCTTTTTAAAATGTGTGTGTCTCTTTTATATATGTGTGTAGGTGTGTGTATATACATACATACTAGGGGTGTTCATGATACCCACAGCCCTGAGCGCCTGCCCAAGCCTGCAGAAAAATCGCCATGCCCAACCCAAGAAATAGCCGCCCAAGAAAAATTGAGCATAATTGGGCTAGACATTTTTACGGGTAGGGCTAGGCATTGAGCATTGTATGCCACCCTACCCAGTAGTATATATAGTATTATATATATTTTTTATTTTTTTATACAATAGTATTATATATTTTTTATTTTTACTTATGAGTATTTGACTATTTGTTAAGTCATATGGTTGTCTTTTTAATTTCAAGACTCAAGTTGTAGACTTATTTTAAAATATTTCAAAGTATAGAATTATATATTTCATTTGAAGTTTACAATATTATTTATTAGGTGTTATTAAAGTTTTTTCTTTCATATAGAGTATAGTATGGTATTGTCACTTGGGCAGGGAAGGCTCGCCCTACCCAAAATTGTTAGAGCTTTTATCAGGCAGAACCGGGCACTGGGCTCCAATTCCTTACCCAATGATCTTTCGCGTAGGGCATCGGACAAGGGTCTCGCCCTATGACGCCCGACCTTTGGAGCCGTCATTCATTAGAGTTATTGTAGAAAAGGAATCGAGGTGATGTGATTTGGACGACTTTAAATTATGAAATAAAAGTTTTTAAAATTACAATAATATGAAAATACGGGCTAATTTTTCACGATTCGATCTCGTCCGATAGTTGGACGTTAATTACAGTAATCCAAAATAAGCAAAATGATAAACCTCAAATATAATACAAATATCCCAAATGTCCAAAAGATTAATACAACTACTGTATCCCTTACAGCTGCCTCTTGCCCTTCGATTCCGAACTGATCCCTGTATCTTTCACATGAGCTGGTGTCCAAATGAATGGGCCCAAGGGTAACAATTAATCTCATGCACATGTATGAAAATAGAAATGACATAATAGAACATGTTTATAGCATGGAAGAAATTATACATAACCGTAACCGCAGTTAGCGGCCAAGTACCGCAGCCCTTTTCTAGGACATGCAGCCCCATGAGACCGCAGCCTCAAATCCATAGACAGTAAAATATAAACAAGTAATTCAACCAGCATACATGGTCAACTAATAATTGCATAACATTAATATACATGATTATAAGATTAAAGTTACCTACCTCAACCGTGTATCCCTTTTCCTTGTACTGAAGTTGTTGGGATCAGGTGGATAACAAGGTCTACATAAAAATGTTTATCATCGCTATCAGTCACTTATTCAAATCGCAGATAAACTAATTACGTAAATTAGTTTAGAGGATTAATAATAATTAATCCCTTAATTTTTCTCTAACAATAATAATTTTATTATTATTGTTATTATTATTATCCTTATTATTATTATTATTCTAAATAATAATAATAATAATCTCCCCTATCTATTATTTGACATTACCACTCCTTCCTTATAGTAATAATAACTTTATTTGTTATTATCTATTTATTCTGATATTACTAATTATTATTAACTCTCTCTCTCTCTCTCTCTCTCTCTATACGTATGCAGCACAACTACCCAAAGCATACATACATTTTTTAAGCATTTTTCCTTTCTTTATGTCAGCCACGTATGTATATGTTTATATATGCGGTGCTTAACATCCACATAAAATTGCAACATAAACACATGCACTCATAATGATATTTCTTTCTCTTTTCAAAACACGTAAAATATAAATATTAAACAGCAAAATGGATGAACAAGATGACAGCAAAAAGAGTGTGTAACAATGACAGCTAGCGTTCATATATATATATATATATATATATATATATATATATATATATATATATATATATTCATACAGAAAACTCACAAAATTCTCGGCCTCTTCTTTCCTTCTTTAACTTAAGACAGAAAAATGTTTCTCTGATAACTAAACCATGCCTGACAGCCACGTATGACCGAAAGAGAACATGACAGCAAAATATCCCCTTTTTTTTCCTTCTTCTTTCTTTTCACAACAGTCACGATATATATATACACATAATATATACCTATGCTTATCATGTAAACGCATATACACTTCCAGCACACTTATATGCAGAAATTAACGTTTTCATATATATTATTTTCTTCCTTTCTCTTATCTAACAGCAGATTTCAAAAATATATACATATATAACCATGCATACACCACATTTAGCGTTTTTGTTTTCTTCTTTTTCTGTTTATATGTTCACAGCCATGCCATGCTCATATATATTAATAGTCTTCAGTTTTTCGTGCATGTTTTCAGCAAGATTATAACAGCAACTCATTTACTCATCTATATATATTGTCTCAGCTTGTTCTCTTTCCCTTCACTGCATGCACCCAGAGATATACAATAACACATATAAACTCAGCGTACCTTTCTTCTTCTTTTTCTTTTAATGACAGCAAAATGAAAACATCACAGCAAAAATCACGGTTTCCCTCTTTCATGCAGAAAAGGATATAACTCCATAGCAAAATACATATACATGCACATATAAATGTTAAAGGCTCTCTTTCTGTATCATATATATATATCAGCATCAAAAGTAAACCAAATGAAGCCTAAAACCAGACGCTAACACATACAACACACTTAACTTTGATTCAGTTCATTTTTTTCCGATTATGCACTATCAGCCCCTGTTTTGCTTTCGTTTTCGGTAAGCTATTTATATACTTCTTTGGCTTTATGTTAGGCTTAGGCAGTGATGGGAAGAAGAAAAACGAAAGGGAAAGAGAGATGGATCTATCACCTTCGAAGCTTCCGATGATGAATGGTGATATTTTGGATCCCTCTGCTCCTCGGTACCACTAACAGGGCAATGCTTCGGTTCAGTTTCTCTCTTTTCTCTCTCAGTTTTTCCCTTCGATTCTCGCCTTGCGTCTCTGGAAGAATGAAGAACGAAAGAGCAGAAACGTATATATAAGGTTTAATGATCTCGCATGCACAGTGGAAGGCTGACATCTGGCTTTATGACGTGTTGCAGAGATAGGAAAAGAATCACTGTACAGATGAGAAGCATGGTCGGATGGTATTTACATGGGCCGAAGGGAGAATGGATGAAACCGAAAAGAGCATATTGTGTTTGGGCTTGGATCCATTCAAATAGTCTACTATTGCTGCGTGATTTGCCTTCTGGACTTTGATGTTTAATAAATTGAGGATATATATTCGTGTGTGCTTTGGAATGAAATAATACGGCTCATATGATTTTGGGCTTGATATTTAATAGGCTGAAGTTGTTTATATATATATATATATATATATATATATATATATATATATATATTATTTCCACAGATTTATTCCCTTGTTTTCACGTATTCATCATTTTTTTTAAAATAAGCCCATGCACTTGTTTCCATTTATTTCTTTAAAACAATATCCTATAATTAGGATTATTGCATAATCATAGGGATAAACCCAATTCATTTGCAATTAGACTTAATCGTATTTATGGAAATAAATCCCATAATATTTGGTTCTACAATTATCATTCACTATTTTCCTTAAATTTATTCTCTTTTCTCAAATAAATTAAGGAAAAATTAAACCTTAATCACAAAAAATTATTTTTGCCCAAACTTATATTTTAATTCCCATATAAATCTCAATTGTTCAAATTCCAGAAATTTGGGATGTTACACGCCCTACCCAGCCCTGCCCACGAACACTCCTAATACATACATACATACATATCATGTATGTATGTATGTATGCATTGTATTAGGGCACTGCCAAATACTAAAAAAATAATTCATGATATTGAAAAAATATTTTAGGATACTTACTGACACTTAAAATAAGGATACTTCATAATACTAACTGATACTGAAAAAATAATATTTGATCTTAAAATAATTATTTTAAGATCTTGAAAAAATATTTTAGATATTGACTGATATTAAAAATATACTATAGGATATTTTTTAAGATCATAAATTATTTTTTCAGTATCAGCTAGTATCTTGAAGTATCTTTTTTAGTACCATTTAGTATCCTAAAATATTTTTCAAGATCCTAAAATAACTTTTTAAGATCATGAATTATTTTTTTTAATACTTTGAATTTTTTTTTTCAAAATCCTAAAAAGGGATCAAGTGAGTGTTTTGCATCCAAACAATGCTGCTTGAAGCAATGGACTTGGGTCCGCAAAGGATGTAAGCCAAGTGCCAATAGAACCACATGCGGCATAAAGTTTGGCATGGCACATTCATTTGGTCCGATGTTGACATTGCACCTGATGCTACCAAAATTTAATTTAACACCACTAGTGTACGAGTCATGAAAATAATATAATAACAAATCAAGGTCGCCTCACATGTACTCAATTGGACTAGTGATTAGGCATCAAAATTCTCATTCTCATTTTAGTTGAACAAATCAAATAAGAAAGGTTAAAGAGAAATTTAAATAGAAGTAAAAGAACTAAATATAGTGTTTCAAAGATTTCAATTGATAAAAACAACCCAGAGCGAATCCCTTCTTCAAGCCATATTAGAACATGTAATTACCAAAATAAATGTACTTAATATTAGCTTGTTAATCTAGAGTGTTAATAGATATAAGTTTCTCTCGATCACCCTTTCATGAGGTGATAAATACTCAAGTTCACTCTAATATGACTATATGGGTCCAATAAATATATTCTTATGCTATTGACAAATTAGAATAAATTATAATTCTACACTACTCAATTTTATGGTCTAATTTAGATCCCTTTTCCCAAGAGCAATCCAAATTCTCCAAATTCATGATTGATAATTTCTTACCCCAACCTGTGTTTTAATTAATGCTTTATTAATATTAATATTTATTTGAATTTAAATAATACTTGATTTTAAAATTAATTAATTAAATTAAAATATTCAATTGGAACTATTTCTTCTTTAGATAGTAAGAGCTTGTTAGGATTTTTTTTTTTTTGGTATTATAAAAAAATACTTTTTTTTTCAAAAATAAAGTGCTGTTTTGATCAATTTATGTGTTTGGATGATAGTTTTTTTTTAAAGAAAAAGTAACAAAATTAGACTAATATAGGGTATTATAGATAATGAATAAACTTCCCTAACTAATGTTTACTTTATACATAATGTCAAAATCAAATTTCTAATTTCATGCTTAGAGGGTAGAAACCGTACAACTTGTGCCAACCATATGCTCAATTGGGAAAAAATAGTTTAAACATGTATGTCATCCTTTTTCTGTTGTCATCAATTACCTTTTTACCCAAAAAAAAAAAAATAATTAATTACTCCCTTCGATCTTTGATATAAGACATATTTGGAGAAGGTTAAAGTATACTTTTAGTCCTTTAAGTTTGATATAAGGTATACTTTTAGTTCCTTAACTTTATAAAGTATATTTTTAGTCCTAAAATTCTAACATTGTTAATGTTACTAACGGAAAATGCTGAACAATGAACTCAAGTGATAACTAATAACATTTAATTACACATATTTCATATATTCTTCAATTTACCCTTATTCTTAATAGCATTTAATTTTATAGTCATCATTACCGTTATTTCTTGAGTTTGCATTTTCCGTTAGCAAAATTAATGATGTTAGAATTATAGGACTAAAAGTATACTTTATAAAGTTAAGGGACCAAAAGTATACCTTTTGTAAACTTAAGGGACTAAAAGTATATATTTTAGCCTTTGGAGAATTGATCTTGGTTTTAAATATAAGATATATTTTTCATATTTACCAATATTTTCTTAATCTACCTCTATTAATGTTCCATCAACAATAATCAATGAGGATGGGGAATGAGGGAATTAAAGTAGATGATTAAAATGTTTTAGAAAATACATGTAATATTAATTAACTAACTTTTTTAATCTAACCAAATTATATAAAATATGTCTTATATGAAGAACCGGGTGAATACAACTTTTTGAAATATTTCAATCCAACCTGAACAAGTTATACTGGTAAATATCTTATATACGTGTTTGTGAATCGGTGACCTATGACTGATGATCGGACTCCAAATTAAATTGCAATTGATAATAATTCTAAAAATTATTATCAGATCTCAATGAAGAACTAGTATATATGTGGTTGTGAAGAACAGGTCCTAGATCACGTTGTGGATAGATAATTATTATCAGATCTCATGAAAGAAATATAATCGCTAAAAGTCCTATAATAAATGAGTAAAATGTAATAACAAATAGTAATGCAGACATATCCATGAAACTTATTTGTTATGAAGACTTTTGGGTTATTATATTCATTGTTAAAAAACTCAGTGATTTTTTTCTAATAATTAACCTAATTAACAAGTTACAAATTTTTAAAAAATTGTGGAGAAAATAAAAATATTAAAAATATTTTTTTTCAATGATGTGTTAAAAGTAAGAGACAGAATTATTAAAACAATAAAGAGGTAAAATAAAAATTGTCAATTATGGTGTTATTAATTAATAGTGGATGATGATTCACTTCAGTATAAACAATGGATTAGAATCGTTATTCGACAAACGAAATTTTACTTTTCTCCTAAAAACTTTGATTTATGACTTATGAGGTTGGGCTTTGCTCAATCAACGGTAGCTGAACTCTTGGCTTCTGTTTGAAAAGGCCAGAGGAGGGAAAATTGTAAGGAGTTCAATTTTAAGGAAAAAGGAGATGTGAAGTTATAAAATTTTAATCAAAAGATGTAAAATTAATGAGTAAGAAATTAATTAAAGGTTTTTAACTTGACTTCTTTAATTCTTTTAAATCAAACACATTGAAATTTTCTTAGGCCTCTCTCTCCTCTGTTTTCATCATCACTACTACAGAAAAATAAAGTTTACTTCTTAGAAAAACGTCTGTTTTTCTAAAAGGGAAGTAAAAAATAAAAACATAATCTTATAAAATATTTTAATAATAATTGATATATGTGAATTATTTAAAGGAAAAAAGGCTGAAAAAGAATTTTAAATGTGTAAAATCCCAAATCAGATTTGTTATCAAGAGTTGATAAGGGAATGATCCAACTTGATAAGTAGTTTACAACTCATTTTTTGGGAAAATCTATGGTTTGAAATTTTTCAATTTCAAAGTTCTTTTTATGTCTTTTTCTGGAACTTAAATAAAAGCCTAATATCATAGATTTATTGATATAATATTATATAATGAGCGTTTTATAAATTGTTAAACATCAACAGTTTAAATTTTAATTTAGTTGCAGGGAGAAGAGGAAAGAAAGATGGGAGAATGAGAGAATCATTTCTCAATTCATGAATGCTTTTAGGGACACTGGTCTGATAAAAATAGACGATCATTTCTTAATTTCCTTTGTTCGGAAATCGGATCTTCAATTTTTATTTTTTATTTTTTAAAAAAATTCTGATCCAATCCAGATTTTTGGGACAAAGATATGAGGTACGGGCACGTGAGGTGTGAAAATAATAAGTATGGGAAAATTTGTCAATAGGATTAAAAGGCTCAAATATTTGGGAAAAAGGATCGAATTCAGAATCTGGAATTGTTCTTTCATAATTCTGCAATTTTTTTTTTTAAAAAAAATACTATGAAGGTTAAAGTCATCTTTCCCCAAATATTTAATTTATTTGATCCGAGAACTTCCATTAAGCTTGACTTTATGTTCAATGCGACCAAAAGATTTTGAAATCATATTACACAAAAGTAATTAAAATGAAATTGTGTTTTGATGGTAAATAATCAAAATACCTTTGGTCCATTTTTTTTTTTACAAATGTACATATTCATTTTCACAATTGATCATAACAAATTACAGCTCCCAATTTACATTATGACAACTCATACAAAAAATTACAAATATTCATGGGTAATTTATTTTATAAATACACATTAGCGTTCTAACATATAATTATAAGATTTACAAATGTACATATGAACATTTACAACAGCTTAAGCAAAAATTTGCAGATTACAAATGAATTACAAGTAAATATGAATATTATAAAGACTAAGAATAGTAAACTAGGTTAAGATGCATCCAACACCATAAAACATTTTTTTAGGTACATCCAATGTCCTAAAGTATGTTGGCAAAATCTATAAACAAAATAACAAAACATTTGATTTGAGTCATATCTAAATAAGTTGTCTATAAGAATTATTTTGCAACCCTCTCAGTAAATAAGAAATGTCTGTAATACCCGGATAACTATTATCTGGAGTATTATGTCATAGTAATCAGAATGTCCGTTTATGATTATGGTCTCAAAATATTATATAATTAGTCTATTTTTCAAAGGAAAATACTAAGGAAAATTAGAGGAAATCTATTGTCAAAAATGTGAAGAATGCATTTTTAAGGCCATAAAACATCCTAAGGAAAATTATGAAAATTCTAGAAGGCATGGAATAATTATTAAAAATTTAGAAAACATATTATCCTTAATTTAGATAATTTAATAAATTACTTCCTATGAAAATAAAAAGAAGGAAAATTTAAAAGTATTCTAAGATTAAAATTGACTTTATGATTTTTGATATTTTGCATGGAGCTCAAATTATTAATGTCAATAAAATTGTTGTGAGAAAATGAATAATTTTAATTAAGAAAATTATTAGAAATTATTAAGGGATTAATTAAGTAATTTTCAGAAATTTTATAAGATTAGAGAAATTTAGGAAACATGAAAAATAAAATAAATATAAATAATTATTGTTAAGGGCCAAAATTTTTGGCCCAATTAAATAATTAATAAGGATGTAATCTTGAAAGGTAAAAATCAAAGTGTAACATCCTGTTTTCATAAACGTTTCTGGAGCTGAGAGAGTTGAAAATATTTTACATAAACAAAGAGTAACTGAATAACATTGTATTTAATATATCTAACTGAACGTTTACTAATACAGTCATCCAAGTCTAATACTTCTAACATAAGTATCCCAAAAAGATAACGCCTCCACAGGGTCCTCACACCGGCTTCTTACCCTTGTCCTTGATCCTGACCTCCCGGGATCCTGAAGCTATGGCAGGGGCTGAGGTTTAATTCCCATTGAACCTCAGGTAATGGTTAACCTCATGCTTATGTAAACAGTATATGACAGTTATCACAGAAGTACAACATAATCACGGTTTCAAAACAAATATCCACATGTAAGACAATAACATAACACAGCCACTGCAATATGTATGTTATCCCAGTCTGCACATAACCAGTGCCACGACAGCCCATCGTGTCCTCAGCGCTAGGAAAACTCAACGGTGTTATCAAGACTATAACCCGTATACAATTCAACATTCATGAACAAATTTTCAAAACAGAGTATTATCATGTGAAAGCAACTATCATATATAACCAAACCATAAACATAAGCGTTAATGTTACCATACGCGTCCATACCTGAGTTTAACGGGTTGTTGGGTACGTTCGTTAGCAGTACGCGTGCACAGTCTATCCTAAAAGGGTGATATTGTCCCAATTACTTCTCAAGCAATATTTCAAGAGACATCTTGGTCATACTTGACATTTTTACCCTTGAAGGATTTATTTTCATTTATTTCCACATAATTTTCGGAAAAAACGCTGATACAGAATTTCTGGGCAGAATTTCGACTAACTTTGAAAAATCATAACTAATTCCAGAAAAATCGAAAAGAGGATCCGTAAAATTTCCCGGAATCCTTGAGACATCTAATTTCAAGGAAAAATACTGGAACTTACCCAAAATTCATGGATAATTCCCAGTTTCCAGAATTCAAACTGCTGCCCAGAATTTCGCTCAGAAAATGTAACTTAACTTCTGGGATTTTTTTCTTTTTGCATAGAACTTCAATTGACACACTCTTTATATATTTGGAAATCCCTAAATATCTACTTTCATCATGAATTTTCCCAGAATTTTAGAACATCATCTTCATCATAAGATACTAGCATTTTTACTACTGACTCCAGAAGTTCCTATTTGCTGAAATTTCGTCAGAGCTTCGCTATTTTGATCATAATCTTCCAAAAATTTTGCTATAACTTCTTCATCAAATTTTCGAAATAAAGCTATTGGAAACCATAAAAACATGAAAATAAAACTGGAATTGGAAGTTTGATGATCAAAATAACATTTCTAGCATTTCTACTTCATAAACTAAGAACTTAAACTTGAAAGCTAAGAACTCTCTTACCTCTTGAAGACCACTTGCCTTCTATTTCCAGTAGCTCCTCCCTCTCCCTTTCTTCCTATATTTCGGCCAAGGCTAAGAGAATTGGTGTGGAGAATGTGCTAACCAAGGTTCTCTATTTATAGGCCAAGGAGGATTAAACATCTAACACTTCTTCCTTAACCATGGCTCTTGGATCTTTGCTTGGAGAGAAAGAAACGATCCAAGCCTTCCACCTCCTCCTCCTCCTTCTTGGCCGTCCCCCCCCCCCCTTCTCCTTCTAGAAATTTTCTTGCTTTGTCCCCAAGAAAAGCATCCTTCTTCATTAAGTTAACCCAATTAATCCCAAATCCTAATTTAGTTAGGTGTAAGTTGGTGTTTAAATTCAAAATCCAATTTCACTTTTGGAATCCTAATTTTATGATTAGATTTATGGTGATTTTTAATTCCCAAAATGTTTAAGTATGAATTTTAAAAGTAACCGAAAATATCTTTGGGAATAGCCAAGTTGAAGCTCATAATTCCCTGATTCTAAATATGTATTTATCTTGGACATTTAACTTCAATATCACAAGTTATGATTTAATTTCTATAGGTTTTCTCCTAATTTATTCTATTTAAGCAATTACTTGCTCCCTAAGACAATCAACTTGCTCCCCAAGTTGTTTTAATCTTTTCCTACACACTTCTTTAATTGACTTATTATTTTTCTTCCATTTCCCCTTGAAAAATTTCGTCCCCCCTCCCTTAATTCTAATTATGTAATTATGTCTTAATTGTTCTCACATGCTCAAGAAGACAATTCCCTCATTGGTCCATTTAGACTTTAGGATTTAGGGTTAATATCATTGTATAATTTATTTATTCTTACTTAGAGAGATTTTGTCTCATGAAGTTAAATTAGGAATAAATGAGTTAAGTCCTAATTTAATCCCTAAAATATTGTTTTTTATATCAACAAGCTAAATTAATTTTTATACTCCTAAATTCTAAGAAAAATTTCCTATAAACAAAAATAAATACAATACAAAAAAAATTTGAGACCCCATATTCACCTATTTAAAATAGGTATTATTGATGGAAATATAATATTTATGATAATTATTTTTTTTTTTCGGGTATTACACAAAGGCTTAGGATTTTTCAAGAAATTATAAAAGCCTAAAGCTATGTAATTATTATTGGACCAATAGGAAAATTTGGGAAAAATAAATGCAAGATAAATAGGATATTATGGTAAATGAAATATGTGTGTGTGTGTGTGTGTGTGTGGACCGAAAATTAGGGGGAGATAAGGATGAAATTATATATTTGTAAAATAATAATATTATAAGATTAAAACATGTGGTAATTAAATAATATTATATTAGTAAAAGATAAACAGGATAAATGACCATGGATAGAAATAAAATCCTACCTAGAAAACCTTGAACTAGGTTTTTAGGGTCAGAGTATATTATGAACAGGTGAATTTTTATCTCAAAGTAGACTATCTCCAAAGTCATTTCTGTAACTGACGGAGTGATTAGGAGATCCAGCTAGGAAGATATTTTACAAAATTAGAACAGATAATAGAAATAAGAACCGATAGAAAATAATTCATAAACTAGAATCCAGGGACAAGTTGGGAAAAACCAGAATATACTATTGACTAGTGGATTTTTATTCAGAAGTTGGCACCGGCCGACGTTATTTCTGTAACCGGTAGCGAATATCGAGGATTTTCGGCAGGTAACAGAATGTCCTTAATGGGATCAAAAATTTAGTTAAATTAAATAATTTAGAAGAGGAAGAAAAGACCTTCAGGACATAGCTTTCGGAATTTTAAGACTCTCCAAAATTTCGCAATCAGGACATCGAACCAGAGATTTTATATGATAAAGCAAGATGACATAAGCATGATGATGTCATCAATTTTGTCTTCTTTTGGGGGGAGAAGGTCGGCCAAATAGGTGTAGGGCCAAGATCAAGCCACTACAAAAAAGTGCGACCCGACGGTCAGAATTCAACCAGACAAAGTTCAGCGAAATTACGAAATTGCCACTCCCTTTTCCTATAAATACCCCTTCATCCTTTCACAATTCTCACACCAAATTCTCTTGAGAATTTCGAAAATTGGGAGAGGAAGGAAGAAGGAGGAGTCCAGAGAAATATGTAGCAAAGCTCTGAGTAAGTTCTTTAGTCCTTAGTTTTTAGCTTAAGTAGCTCTTTCGGTAGTTATAGTAAAATTGCTAGAGTAGTCTCTAATTTTTCAAGTTAGCTTAGATATCATGTTTTAGGAATAAATATGATATTTATCTCAGCAATCTGTTAGAGAAAAAGTTATAGCAAAAATTTTGAGAGTTTAAAGTCAAAATAGCGAAGCTCTGGCAAAATTCCACCAAGTAATTAAACTAGGGGCAAAATGGTAATTTGTACCTAAAATGCCTGTTATGGTCTTAAATATTCATATCGGTGATATTATCCTTCTAGGATATCCGAAATCACGAACCGCTGTTTTTGCTGTCACCGCGGTCGTATTGCCGTCGTCCCGCTGTCAAACGTACCATAAGTAGGCGAAAGTGCCAGATATCATCAACGGAGATACGGACGCGTATTGTAACCTTAACACTTATGCTGCTCATATACGTATATGTGATAAACATGTTTATATACTGAGGCTCTGTCTAGGGTTGTCAGTTATACATACAGCTTTATACGAGTTATAGTCTTGATAACACCGTTGGGTTTTCCTAGCGTTGAGGACACGATGGGCCGTCGTGGCACTGGTTATGTGCAGACATGTTGTGGGACTTTACATACTGCTTTGTGCTTATGTTCTGTCAATGTTGTGATCATGTATCTGCTGTGTGCTTATCTAGTGATTTACTGCTGTTATGAGTTGTGAATAACTGTTGTCCATATACTGTTTATTTGAGCATAAGGTTAACCGTTACCTGAGATCCAAATGGTAATTGGATCTCAGCTGTAGCTTCAAGTTCGGGCAAACCAAGGGGTTGAAGATAGGGAGGGGTTGAAGATAGGGGCGAGCGACTGGAGTAGGATGGCAGAAGGAATTTTATGGTTTTAGTTTTATATGGCTAGTTAGGTGCCGCTTTCTTTTGGATAGTAGATAACTGTATAAGTACACTTATACTGTGGTTATGTAATATAAAGATTCAGTTACTCGTTTTGCGAAAATGCTCTACTCTGATCAACGTTTAAAAAAAAAAATTCCGCTATTTTTAAGGTGGGATGTTACAATGTCATTCCTTAGGATTAAACCAACCTTTCTTATAAGGATATAGAACAATAAAATTGGCAAAGGGAAAAGTAATCTCAGTAAGATCAGATAATTGAGGCTCTTTATTATCTTCTACAAATGGTGTCATGATTGAAATATTTATAGGTAATGAATTTATACGTTGAAGTAATACCTTTTGAAGCATTATACCTCTTTAAGTAGAAGTTATAACCATTTATTAAATTTACGGATCATTTTGATCCATGAACCAACATGAACGCCTTAATTTATAAAGACATAATTAATTTCTCTAGATACATCTTTTCATTTTAAAATATTCCAATAATATTGAAAAAATTCTTTCTTTGACACATTTTTATACAATATTTACAACTAAATACACTCTGTAGTTCAAAATGTAAAAGTCAAATTTGTGAGAGGGTCTAATTTTTCAATAAGATACCTTTTGGTTTTCTCTTATCGTTTAATACATTTTTTCAATTTCTCTCATCTCTTTTCTCCATTCATGGTCTCTCATCTCGGTTTTTCTCTCCTACTCCCCCCCCCACCCTCTCCATAAAGAAGAGTGTTTTAGGAAAGGATTTTTTTTTTTTTTTTTACTTATTCATTGTGTTTAACCAATTTTAACCAACTTATCAAATTGCATAATTTAGTTATTTGTATATTATATTTTGAACCAAAAGGAGTATTTTGAGGTGCACCTAGCATCTTAAAATATTTTTTCTGGTAAATCTAGCACTCTGAAATATTTTTCAAGTGTGTCAAATACTATAAAGTATTTCTTTCGTGCATCTAACACTTTGAAGTATTTTTTTTCATATTTATATAGCACCCTAAGTTATCTGAATTTTTAAGCACAAAATTGTATAAAAAAAGTATTTCAAGGTTATCGACGCACTTGAAAAAAATATTTCAACGTGTTGGATACATCACAAAATAATTTAGGATACTGAATTCTCCTACAAGTGTCTATATGAAGGAATGACATTTTGGTCTTTTAACATCAAAACATAATTTCAATTTGCTACTTTGATACTACTACAATACTATCTTTAGTCCTTAAGATAATATTTAATTTATAGTGCAAGACTATATTTTATACTAAGTACAAGAGGTAATATTTAATTTAAGAATCTTTTAGTACTCTTTCTGACACTTAATATAAGACATATTTTATTACATTAAGAAAGTTAGTTAAGTTAATTAATTTGACATGTATTTTCTAAAATATCTTAGTTATATTCCTTTAATCCCTTCATTTCATATCCTTTTAATTATTATTGAGAAAGTATCTGTAGAGATAAATTAGAAAAAAGATTGATAAATATAAAAATTAAATTTTATATTTAAGACAAATATTAATTTACTAAATATGTATTGTATTTAGAGCCTGAGGAAGTACTTATTTAAATTTTGAAATAAATATCCGGTAGTCGAGATTAACTGAAACTCCCTCAATCCTTTTCACCAATTTTCCCAATAAGCACAAGTATAATCGCTAAGTCGCAATCGCCCCAACATCAATGAAACGTATATAAAGGGGAAGGGGGTGCATTTCACGTTTTACTCATAAACATATGGATATTTGAAGGACATACAAATTTGGGTGAATTTTCCCTTTTGTCCCTAGTTTTTAAATAAATTAAAAAAGAAATATCACCATCGTGACCGGCAGCCCTAACGGCCTACAACTGCTAGCTTGAGATCTGGCGAGATGTTTTTTTTTTTGTGGGGGGTTGAATCTTGGTTTTTAGAAAAATATTTAAAGAAAGTGAAGGGGGTGGAGTTCGAACGCACCCCTCTAGGTGGAAATATATGTGCACTAATAAATATATAGTACACAGAATTTGAAAAACGAACTAGTCAATACTATTGTCAAACCAGTAAATACCATTGAAAATTTCGTAATTGCCATTAAAAGTTTTCTAGTAATTGACTTTCATTTCTCTTTTAATCAGAGATACAAGTGGTAAGCCTGAAAAACGAACTAGTAAATACCATTGTCAAACTAGTAAATGCCATTGAAAATTTCATAATTTCCATTATAAGTTTGATCTAATAGTTTAGATGTATCCAGAGAAAAATGGAGGAAAAAGCAAGAGAGAAAGAGAAGCCAATTCCCAAATATACGAGCCTGTTTTGAAGAAATGTATTTGGATTTGCTCGTCTATTAGCTAAGACTACTACACATAAAATGAGGTGGGCCTTGGATACAGCACTCTGGTCCATTTACTCATAATTCTTTTAAGGTAGCCCAACAAAAGAGAGCCCGCCTAGAGGAAGCATATGAAAACAAGATTAGGTTTGGTTTAATTGCCCAATAAAGATGCCATCTATAGATAACCATTATTGGGCTTGATTTTTTTTTTTAAATATATATATTATTGGGCTGTTTCAACTTAACTAGTAGTCTCATGTTTAAACCCAGTGTATGCAATTGCGATAATTATTTGGCGGTAGCGAAATTCTTCATTGTAAATCTACATTCCTACGAACCAAACTAGTTGGTTGTTAGTAACGCCAGATACCGGTGGATTGATCAAAAAATAAAAAATAAAAGATGCCGTCTATAAATAAGTCAATGAGACCCTATGTTGTGTGTGGGTAACCAATGTGATCGGGTCTAATGGAATGAACTAATTCCTCACAAAGTAGACATTAAAGTTCAAATCCCTTTGAATGATGCCAACTTTTAGTATGTGTCAGTGCTTCAAATAATATTGCCTTCACTAGGAGGTTCTTGTGTCCATCAAAATATATAGATAGAGGGAGGGAGGAAGAATACACTTAATACAAATAAATTAGTCCCGTTAAGTGAGTTCAAGTACCCATGCCCTTTTAGATTCACTATAAATAATTGTTTTATGAAATAAAACTCATATCATATGTTTACCTCATAAAATGAAAAAAACCTTTAAAGCAAATTGATTTAAACTACTTATAAAAGGATAAATTATCATATCATATCATTATAATCGATGCATTGCTCTAATGGTAAAGTAGTTATCTTGCATGAGTGAGGTTGGGGGTTCACTACCACAACGTTGATTTAGCATCTTTTTAAATTCAAAAGAAAAATAAAAAGAATACTCCCTCCGGTTCTAATTATAAGACAATATTTGGGGGTTGGTTTTGGTCCTAATTATAAGACAACTTTTTAGTTTTTACCAATTTCTTCCTGAAATACCCTTATTTTATTATCTCAAAGTATGTTTGGTTTTTGGTAAGTATATATGTATATGGGTTGCAACACACACATGTGTATGTCTATAAACATATATATGTATGTGTGTGTGTGTCTATATATGTGTTTGTGTATATATATATATATGTATGTATACTTATATATGTCAGACTTCTTTCACACACACACATATGTATATGTGTGTGTGTGTCTATATATATGTGTTTGTGTGTGTGTGTCTATAAACATATATATGTATGTATATATGTGTGTGCGTTTGTCTATATATATGTGTTTGTGTGTGTGTGTGTGTGTGTCTATATATATGTATGTATGTATGTATGTGTACATATATATGTGTGTGTGTGTGTTTGTGTGTGTCAATATATATATCTTTGTGTAGATACATGCTTGTATGTGTGTGCGTGCATGATAGATCTACACACACACACACACATATGTATATCTAACAAGACCATTATTTTAATTAGAAAACATGTGGAAAGGAAAATTGGTTGGAGAGATATATTGTAAAGTTGTTGATTAACTTTTACTTATGTCATTTTAAATGTATATAAGGACGTTTTAGGAAAATGAGTAAAATTAACTAATTTTACTCATCTTCTTAATTTTTTCAAAACGGTTAAATATGTCTTATAATTAGGACTGGAGGGAGTATCTTATTTATGTACTATGTGGGCCCCAACAGAAAAATCCACGTTTATCACCATTAACTTCAGTATTCAAGCTTGCGCATTATTACTTGTTGGTACGTTGTGATTTTCTAGCCCGTGCCCCAAATTAACTCGATTTGACCTATTAATCAACATCCACCGACCACCGCCACTTCATTTTCTTTAGGAAGCATCGCCATCAAGTATCAAACGTTTCATTAATACCTAAATCTCAAAATATAAATGAGTTTTTTTTTAGGAGAAACATTAATCTCATTCCAATAATTGATTATTCTTTTTTTTTTCCCTCTTATTTGTTATCTCCTTCAAGATGATATTTAATTACGGATTTTAGTATATGGTTCGAGGCCACTAATCCTCCTTCGAATGTTCTACCTTCTCAATTTAGATAAAAATTATAGAGATGTTTGTTTGGCTTACCTTAGTTTAGATTATTTTTACTATCTGATGTAAATGCGTGAGATAACTTTTTTCTTAGTAAAGTGTAAATATATTTTTTTAAAAAAAAATTTAAACCGAACAGTCACGAAAGATATTTTAGTATCTTGTAATCATGGGATAGTACATTTTTCTAATTTTTTAAATCTAAAACATTAATGAAAACTACACAATTTTATAGTTTTTTTTCTCAATCATTCTGAAGAATACAAAACAATTTTATAACAACAAGATAATAGAATACTTTTTATTTTATTTAGAAAATAATGATTGAAAGAAAGAAGAAAGCCAAAATTAGGAGAGAGCATGAAGTACAACAAAAGACATTAGAAATATGATATTTGAGATTCCAAGCCCGTTTAATATCACGCTTTTATTGTCACTTTTAAGTCGTACACACACACATTTTCCTGAATTTCCAATCTAGGATAGCTAGGGATGTGGCTAAACTTAAGATAATCAAATTAATTTTGTCGTGTTTATTACTCTAGATTTTGTACTTTTTTCATAATTTAAAAATAATTTCATATTTAATTATATTCCCTGTATTAAATATTGTAACACCCCAAATTCCATGCTTGAAAATCGTGTCGGTTGACACTTAGTTTTTGAAAAAACCAACAGAGTTTGAGGTGCTACAGCTTAGAGTAAAGCGGAAATGGATAACGTGCGCTAATATTCGGACAATGAGTATCTGATATAAAATACCCAGACATATGTTGATGCCTGACATAAGGTGATATATTAAAAATTTCTCGAAGGAAAATTTATGTGATACAATACAGAGCTTTGTATAATTATAAATCTTATATGGTAATCATACAATCTTCAACCAAGCCGTAGCTAGACTTGGGGCAATAAACCTAACTCAGTTAATCAAACAGTTTGGCCAAGTAGGTGTCTATCATGGGAGTCTCACCGAGTTCACGGTGACTTATTGACTGACCCACATAGACTAGCCTTACCTTCGGCACCAAACCGTTTGAGATAACCTCGTTAAATTATGCCAAAATGAATACTCTGAGGACATTCCTCCGGCATTTGCTTTGACCGGTGTTTCTTCCCAGCTCCAGCTACTAGTGCCTTCTCACGGCTCCATCTACCGACACCTTCTCTATCCCGGTTTCTTCCCTGAACTATTCATTAAGACTGAGGTCCAATGCCCATTGGACCTCAGGTAACGGTTAACCTCATGCTTATGTAAACAATATATGTATGACATTACAGCATTAATCAACATATAAGTATATAGTAGATGCAAGATTAATATATCCACCGCACACATCACATGTAAGATTATTTATGCTAACAATACACATCGCATGTACAATTATCTATATAATTCACATGTATAGTTATCCATGTTAACAATACACATCACATGTAAAGTTATCTATACAATTCACTTGTATAGTTGTTTATCACATATAAGTATATAATAAGCATCAGAGTTAGTGTTACAGTACGCGGATGTACCTTTCACTGGGTAATCGTCAAATGTCCGACCTTTGAATCCGGCCCTGGACTTCCCGGATATCCTAACATATCACCATATCACTTAGAATAATACCCTAAGAGATACTGCCACCTCTATTTACCCATCTACCCTTGGTGGGTTTGTCATTTACAACTTTGCCCTTACATTTATTTAAAAACGTGGTGCAGTATTTTTTGGGTAGATTTTTCGGTAACTTTGAAAAATCATAACTAATTCTACAAAAATCAAAATGAGGATCCGTAAAATTCCCCGGAACCCTTAGGATGTATATTTTTGAGGAAAAATATTCATTTTCACCCAGATTTAGTGAGTCATTCCCAGTTTTAACGTTTTTCAACGTTGCCCAGATTTTCTTCCAGTAAAAATGTCTTAATTTCAAAAATTCATATCTCCTTGACCAGAGATCAAAACATCACATATTTTATATATTTGGAAAGTCTTACATGTCTACTTTATAACTGGAAAGTTTCATTATATTTAAAGTTCATTTGATACATCAAATACCAGCCTCTTTGTTCGCTGCCAGCATAGGATTCAAAACTGAAAATTCTACAATTTTCACAATCTTGATCCATTGATTTCAAAACTTATTCCCTAACATGTTTTCAATCTAATTTTCGTTTTAAACACATTAAAGACCTTAAAAGCATGTAAATAACTCTACTTTACAATTTCCTAGATTAAACTACAATTTTACAAAAAACTAAAAGATTAAGCTTAAGAACTTACCTCTTGAAGACTCTTGAACTCCTTCCTCCTTTTTGCTTCACTCTCCTCTTAAACTCTCCAATCTTTGGTATGAGTTTGGTGTGAAGAATGAAGAAGCTCAAGGTCTCTATTTATAGGAAAAACTCAATGGCTCAATTGGTAATTATCCTAGAGTTCCAAACTTCTTCTTGCTTTCTATCCCTTGGATTCAACTTGCATCATAAGGAGTTCATATCCACCCTATACCTCTTGGTCTGGACATTTTTTACTTCCTTGGCAAGTTGATGAGGTCATTTTGATGACACAATCGAGTGTTTAGATGTCCCTAAGCTCCACATGACTATGCCCAATTGGTTTGCCAATTAATCAAGAGCATTTGCATGTGTTTTATTATGAAATCTTATCCAAATCTTACTCCCTTATGTGCTGGAAGGTTTTATGACCTTTGGGGAAGGTTTAATAAGCTATAATCAACCCTCTAATCAAGTGTTTAAAGTGTAACATCTCATTTTTCAAAAGCGGAATAAGGTACTTTCATTAGAGTAGAGCATCGGGGTAATTTAAAAGAGCGAGTATCTGATATACATCCACTGTTGAGGTACCTAGTTGCTTATACAGCAATACAAATGTAATACCCCAAAAATCATATTTAGCATAACCACTATATGTTGATAGAAAATACCTATTAAAATAGGTGAATATGTGGTCTCAAAACTAGTAGAATAATTACCTTATTTCCTAAGGTGATTTCTCATGAAATTAGGAGGAATAAAGAGCTAAAAATTCCTAAGTGAAGTTATGGGTTACAAAATACTCTGAGGATGTTATGACAAATCCTACGATGCAACTAAATATTAGAGAGTATGTTGTCTCTAAATTAGGTAATTAGTGAATATTAAAACCAATTATGGGGCAAGTGAATTTTTATTAATTAAGTTAATTTCATAATTAGGCATAATTAGTCTTGGGACTATCTAAGATCAACAAATTGGAATATTTTTGAATAAGTATTAAAGAGGGATCAATATAAGTATCAAATGAATTTTCAAAGATTGTAATTGGTTTGATAATCAATTATAATCTTGGTAATTAAGTCTAGTAACCTCTAAAATACTATATTAGCAATAGTAACCAAGAATTTATTTAATTATCCCTTTAACTAATAAAAGTGGCGAAAATTACTAGATAAAGAGTGAAGAAATTATATTAACCCTTAATCCTAAAATCTAAGTAGACCAATGAAAGAATTTCCTTCTTAAAAATGTGAGAACAATAGAGCATAATGGATAATTAAATAAAATAGGAGTGGGGACAAATTGCTAGGGAAATAAGAAGTGAAAATTGTTGTAATAATAATACAAACACATAAGTCAATTGCTTGTGGGAGAAGATAAGAAAACTTGAAGAGCAAGTTGTTTAGCTTGGGGACCAAGTTGTTACTTATTTAGGTGGAAATAGATAGAAAATAAATCATATCTTGAAATATTGAAACTAAGTTTTAAAGATAAGAACATATTTAAGATCAGTGAATTATGAGCTTCAACTTGGCTATTCCCAAAGTTATTTTCAATTACTTTTAAGATTCATACCTAAGTGTTTTGAGAATTAAAAATCACCATAAATCTAATCTCAAAATTAGGATTTCAAAAGTGAAATTGGATTTTGAAGTAAAACACCAAAGTACACCTAACTAAATTAGGATTTGGGATTTATTAAGTTAACCTAATGAAGAAAAGGCTTTTCTTGGGGACAAAGAAAATCAATTCTAGAAGAAAGGAGGGGGGGGGAGACGGTTGGCATAGGTGGAAGGGTAAGATTAAGTCTTCCCCACCAAGAAAAATCTGATGGCTACATGCAAGAGGGAAGAACTACAAGAATGCCACTCCCTTTGCCTATAAATAGAGAACCTTGGTAGCACATTCTCCATACCAAATCACTTAGCCTTGGCTAAAATATAGAGAGAAAGGGAGAGAGTGAGGAGCTGCAGAAATAGGAGGCAAGTAGTCTTCAAGAGGTAAGAGAGTTATTAGCTTTCAAGTTTAAGTTCTTAATTTATGAAGTAGAAATGCTAGAAATGTTGTTTTAATTTTCAATCTTCCAAATATAGTTTTATTTTCATGTTTTTAAGGGTTCCACTGTCTTTATTTCGAAAATTTGATGAAGAAGAAGTTATAGCAAAATTTTTGGGAGATTATGATCAAAATAGCAAAGCTCTGGCGAAATCTTATCGATTAGTGATTCCTGGAGTCAGAGGTAAAAACGCCAATATTTTATGAAGAAGATGATGTTCTAAAATTCTGAGAAAATTCATGGTGAAAGTAGACATCTAGAGCTTTCTAAATCTATAAAGAGTGTGTGATTTAAAGCTCTGTGCAAAAAGATAAAAATCTCAGAAGTTAGGTTATGTTTTCTGTGCGAAATTCTGGGCAGCAGTTTGAAATGATTAAACTGGGAATTTTCCATGAGTTATGGGTAAGTTCCAGTATTTTTCCTCGAAATTAGACTTCTCAAGGATTCTGGGAAATTTTACGGATCCTCGGTTCAATTTTTCTAGAATTAGTTATGATTTTTTGAAGTTAGGCGAAATTCTACCCAGAAATGCTGGATCAGCGTTTTTTACGAAAATTAGGGAATAAATTGGAAAATAAATCCACCAGGGGTAAAATGGTCTTATATAGCCAAGATATCTCTTGGAATAATGTTTATGAATTAATAGAAACAATATTATCCTTATAGGATATCCCTGAATACGTTCTGACCAACTGTCGCACCGTATTCCGCCAGAAATACCGTATAGCGTCAAACGAAGGTACGTCCGCGTACTGGTAACTTTAACTCTAATGTTTATGGTATGCATGTATGTGGTATCTGTGTTGTATGTATAGGGTACGTTCGCGTACTAGTAACACTAACTCTGATGTTTACTATATGCTTATATGTGCTATGTGTTTGGTATGTTTATATGAGATAGCTGATAGCTCGGTGATATGTTCATGTACTGTTGTTATGATTATTCTTGCTGGGTATTGGGATACGCTTACTGGGTGTGAAATGCTTGGTGTGAAACAATTGCTAGGTGTGAAATGTATACTAAGTGTGACACATCTGCCAAGGGGCTTATATGCCAAGGATACATTTGTCTAAATGCTTATGAACTGTTTATGTTTGTGAATATCTGTGATCCATATATGGTATATATAAACATGAGGTTAACCGTTACCTGAGGTTCAATGGGCATTGAACCTCAGCTCTTAACATAGCATCAGACATAGCATCAGGATCAGGTGAACCAAGGGCGGAGGACAAGGGGAAGCGCTAGCAGGACGCATAGAAGACCCGGCTGAAGTCTTCCTTTTGTTATTTTGGCGGAAGCCTTCCTCTTGTTGTTGAACATCCCTTTTGAACCACGCGGTTATTATACCGCTATTGTATTCAGCCAGACTTACGGCATTTTGAAATACAAGTATCAGTTACTCTTCCGCTCAAATGATCTACTCTGACAATTTGAAATGATTTTTTATGGAAAAAAATTATATTCCGCTTTTGAAAATTGGGATGTTACAACAAAGGTCTGAATATTTACTGATATGGTAATACAAGTCCAAAAAGAAATTCTTCGGCCGGGACTCTAAGCGTGCTGCTTGCCCTTATCTTTGGTGCTTAGTCCTTTTGATCCTGAAGCTATATTAAGAGCTGAGGTCTATACATCGAACCTCAGGTAACGGTTAACCTTATACTTATATAAACAATATATGTATGACATCACAACATTAATCAACACATAAGTATATATCAGATGCAAGATTGATATATCCACCGTACACATCACATGTAAGGTTATCTATACTAACAATACACATCGCATGTACAATTATCTATACAATTCACATGTATAGTTATCCATGTTAACAATACACATCACATGTAAAGTTAGCTATACAATTCACTTGTATAGTTGTCTATCACATATAAGCATACAATAAGCATCAGAGTTAGTGTTACAGTACGCGAACGTACCTTCGTTGATGACTTTTGGTACGTTTCGACAGATTGCGATCACAGATATCCTATAAGGGTCATATCATCTCTATTAATTTACAAATATTATTTCAAGAGATATTTTGGCTATATAAGACCATTTTACCTCAGGTGGACTTATTTTCCAATTTATTCCCTAAATTTTCGGAAAACACTGATTTCAGCATTTTGGGCAGTTTTTCGTCTAACTTTGAAAAATCATAACTAATTTTAGAAAAATCATTTCGAGGTGAAACCAAAGCCAAAATTTCCCTTAATAAGTCTATTTTTAACGAAAAATAACGGCTTTAACTTGTTCAAACCATATCATTCCCAGTTTTGAATTTCCTCAATGTTGCCCAGATGTTATTCCAGTAAAAATGGCTTAACTTCAAAAATTCATATCTCCTTGACTAGAGATCAAAATGTTGCATATTTTATATATTTGGAAAGCCCTATATGTCTACTTTATTTCTGGAGAATTTCATGATTTTACAACTTCATTTGTTTCATAAAATCATAGCATCTTTTCTGCTGCCTGACAAGGACTTAAGAACCGAAAATTCTGCAACTTTTACAAATTTAATCTAAGGACTTCCAAACATCATTTCCTATCATGTTTTTACTTCTTCAGGCATTTTTCAATGCAATGAGGCCTAAAAACAAGTGTAGGAATTTATTCTCTAATTTTCTAGATTAAACTAACATTTATACTAAGAACTTATAAAAACTAAAGACTAGAAATTTAAATGCTAGAACTTACCTCTTGAAGACTCTCCTTCTTGCTTCAAGATTCCTCCTCACTCTTCTACTTAGAAATCACCTTCTTGAAGTGTGATTTGGTGTGAAGAAAAATGAAGAAGAAGGCTCCCTATTTATAGAAAAATGCTATGGCACTTTGGTAATTTTCAAACTCTCATCCTTAATCCTACCCATTGGATGATCTTTTCTAATCAATGGCTCATGGGTGTTGGTCTTTTATTAAGACACAAATTCAAGTCTCAAAGGTTCTTATTGGCTAATTTTAATTACATAGGATTTAGCCCAATTTTCTTAATTTTTCCTATTGGTTGTTTTAATTAATATCTTTATTAAAATAATATAAACTTTTCCTTCTTCCTTAAGACACCAAAAACGTCACCCTCTATCTCTCTCTTATCCTCTTCCATTTTCCATTAATGCACCCATGTGAACTCATTAATTGTCTCTTGTAATTATGCCATGTGTGTGTAAGTTTATATTAACAATTTTCTCCTCTTTTTCCACAAGCAAAACCGTGCCTACCATCATTCTTTGGCCCAATGGAAGTGTGTTTCTATTGCCTCTTAATAGCTAGAATTAAAGCCTCCCATTGGTTCATTCACATTCACATGGATTTAGATTATTTGTTTAATTAGAGCTTGAATCACAAGATTAGTAATCTTGTAAGCTTTAGGGATTAATTGTAATTTCACTTTATATACCACGTAATTATGTTAAATTAATTAGCTTCACCCTTTATACTAATTTTGACCATCCATTGGTCATTAATATCAAATTAGGGGTTTCATATAACTAACTTTGGTTATCTCCTTTATCTATATCTAAATAATTAGCCATTAATTATTTAATTAATCACTTACCAATTGTTGACAATTTTCTTAATTGAGATTAATTATTATCTCACAACTATTTTACTGATATTGATAATTTATGCCACATGCAAAATATTAAAAATAATGGGGCAATTTATGTTCCCCAAAATGATATTTAATTTTGCCTTATTATTTCCCAAGGAAAATAATCTCATAAATTATCTAAATTAGAGACAACATACTCTCTAATTTTTAATAAATATTTAGTTGCCTCTCAGGATTTATCATAATATGTAACATCCCAAGTTCCAGGTTCGAAAATCGTGTCGATCGACACTTAGTTTTAAAAAAAACAACAGAGTTTGAGATGCTACAACTTAGAATACTGAGGAAATTGATAGCGTGCACTAAGATCCGGACAACGAGTATCTGATATAAAAATGCCCAGGCATATGATGATGCCCGACATAAGCTGATATATTAAATATCCCGAAGGAATATTCATGTGATACAATTTACAGAGGTTAAATACAATCCTCTGATAAAGAAAGTCTTAAACTAAACCCATGACTTGGAACCTAACATCAGTTAATTAAACAGTTTAGCCAGGTAGAGGTCTATCATGGGGGCCTCACCGACTTATACGGCGACTGATTGGCTTCCCACATAGATTAACCCAGCCTTAGACACCAAACTGTTCAGAGTAACTTTGTTAAATTCGAGCCAGAAGCTATGTCCTAATAACTTCTACCGACCTTTGCCTTTAACCGCTGCCTCTTCACGGCTCTATCTACCTACGCCTTCTCCATCCTGGTTTCTTTCCTGTACTATTTATTAAGACTGAGGTCCAATGTCCATTGGACCTCAGGTAACGGTTAGCCTTATGCTTATGTAAACAGTATATGACAAATATCACAATGATAACACAGCCACTGCAATATGTATGTTATCCAAGTCTGCACATAACCAGTGCCACGATGGCCTATCGTGTCCTCAGCGCTAGGAAAACTCAACGGTGTTATCAAGATTATAACCCGTATACAACTCAAATCCATGAGCAATTTCAAAACAGAGTATCAACATGTGAAAACAATTATCATTTATAACCATACCATAAGCATAAGTGTTAATGTTACAATACGCGTCCATACCTTTTACCGCATAATCGTCAAACATCCGACCTTTGATTCCGGCTTTGGACTTCCCGGATATCCTAACATATCACCATATCACTTAGAATAACATCCTAAGAGATATTTCCACCTCTATTTACCATTCTACCCTTGATGGCCTTATTATTACAATTTTGCCCTTACATTTCTTCAAAAACGTGGTGCAGCATTTTCTGGGCAGATTTTTCGGTAACTTTGAAAAATCATAACTAATTCTAGAAAAATCGAACTCGTAAAATTTCCCGGAATCCTTGAGAAGTCTACTTTCGAGGAAAAATACTGGAACTTACCCAGAATTCATGGATAATTCCCAGTTCCCAGATTTCAAACCGCTGCCCAGATTTTTGCCTAGAAAACATAGCTTAACTTCTGAGATTTTTATCTTTTCGTACAGAGCTTCAAATGACACAATCTTTATATATTTGAAAAGCCCTAGATGTCTAATTTCACCATGAATTTTCTCAGAATTTTTGAACATCATCTTCTTCATAAGATACTGATGTTTTTACTACTGATTCCAGGAAACACCAATCGATGAAATTTTGTCAGAGCTTCGCTATTTTGATCATAATCTTCCGGAAATTTTTACCATACTCTTCCTTCATCATTTTTTCGAAATAAAGCTATTGTAAACCATAAAAACATGAAAATAAAACTGTTTTTGGAAGAGTGAAGATCAAAATAACATTTCTAGCATTTCTACTCCATAAACTAAGAACTTGAACTATGAAACTAAAAACTCTCTTACCTCTTGAAGAACACAAGCTTCCTACTTCTTGAAGCTCCTCACTCTCTCCCTTTCTCTCTATATTTCAGCCTAAGCTTGAGGAATTGGTGAGGAAAATGTGAAGAGGAGATCCTCTATTTATAGGAGAAGGTGATGGCAATCTTGCAATTTTTCCCTTTGCTTTTAGCCATTGATTTTTACTTGGGGAGGAGGTAAAAATCTCAGCCCTTCATGCCCTCTAAACCGTCCCCCCTCCCTCTTTCTTCCTTAAGCTTCTTTGCTTGGTCCTCAAGTCATTCTACTTCCTTCCCAAGTTGTCCTAATTAATCCCAACTTCTAATTTAGTTAGGTGTAATTGGGTGTTTTTATTCAAGATCTAATTTCACTTTTGAAATCCTAATTTTATGATTAGATTTATGGTGATTTTTAATTCCCAAAATACTTAGGTATGAATCTTAAAAGTAACCGAAAATAACTTCAGGAATAGCCAAATCGAAGCTCATAATTCACTGAGTTCAAATATGTATTTATCTATAATACTTAATTCCAATATTTTAAGTTATGATTTAATTTCTATAGGTTCTCATCTAATTTTATTTAATTACATCACTTTCTTGCTCTCCAAGTTTTAAAAACTTGGTCCCTAAGTTTGTTCAATCTTCTTCCATACTCTTTGACTTATTATTTTCCCTTAATTCTTGAAAAATTCGTCCCCCTCCCCTTAACTTTAATTATGCAATTATATTTTTAACTCTCTCACATGACTCAAGAAGGTAATTCTCCCATTGGTCCATGTAGATTCTGGATTCATGGTTAATATAATTTAGTTTTTCCATTTATTTACTATTAAATAGGAATTTTTTTTTTCATAGAAATAAATTAGGAATAATTATTTTAAATCCTAACTTTAATTTCCAACATCATGTTTTAGGGGTTACTAGGCTTAACTACCAAAATTGACAAGGTTTCTAATTTAATTTTGATAATGAAAAACTCCTTGTGTGCCAATTTTAGCTTCTGACTATCAGTTGATCCTTAATTTCATTGATATTTCCTTAATTATGCCCTTTATAAAGTAATTATTAACTAATTTCACAAATTACCAAAGTATCTCAATTATTGCAAATTTCAATTGCCCAATAATTGTCATCAATTTCCTTTAATTGATTTTATCATCCTCTGATGATTTTAATTGCTAAAAAAAATGGCATAATTAAGATTATGCTAGATTTTGATACTCTTAGGGTATTTTATGACCCATAAATTCACTTAGGGATTTTTAGCTCCTTATTCACCCTAATTTCATGAGAAATCACCTTAAGAGATAAGGTAATTTTTCCACTAATTTTGAGACCACAAATTCATCTATTATAATAGGTGTTATTTATCAAAATATGATATTTACATGTATTATGAAAATTGGGGTATTACATAATATTCTCAGGGTATTTTATAATCCACAAATTCACTTAGGGATTTTTAGCTCTTTATTTCTCATAATTACATGAGAAATCACCTTTGGAAATAAGGTAATTATGACACTAGTTTTGAGACCACAAATTCACTTATTTTCAACATGTATTATTTATGCACATAGAATATTTAAGGTATATTATTTATTTTAAGATAAAAAAAAATTTCGGGTATTACATAAAGCTTCTTAAATATAATTGTCATTGGTTAATTTAATTAATTGAAGGCTTAAGCTTAATTAGATGAAAATATCTTGAAAACACTTGGCTCTTAAAGCTCCACCATGTCATTGTTGACTTTTTGGGGCACAATTAATTAGTTCTAATTATGTGATTAATCCCCCTTTTATTCATGTTTAAACAATCAGCAATTAATTACTTATTTAATCACTTACTAATTGTTGACAATTTTCTTAATTAGGATTAATTATTTTCTCATAACTATTTTACTAATATTGATAATTTATGCATCATGCATAATATTAAAAATCATGGGGTAATTTATGTTCCCCAAAATGATATTTAATTTTGCCTCATTATCTCCCAAGGGAAATAATAACATAAATTATCTAAATTAGAGACAACATACTCTCTAATTTTTATAAATATTTAGTTGCCTCTTAGGATTTATCATAATATTCTCAGAGTATTTTATAACCCACAAATTCACTTAGGGATTTTTAGCTCTTTATTCCTTCTAATTTCATGAGAATTCACCTTAGGAAATAAGGTAATTATTACACTAGTTCTGAGACCACAAATTCACCTATTTTAATAGATGTTATCTATCAAAACATAATATTTACATGTATTATGAAAATTAAGGTATTACAAATATTAATTATGAACGACAAATGACTATGCATATAATTTCATTGTCAGAATTTTTAAATCCCATATCCATCTTTTTCTCCAGCTCAATCTCCATTCTCTTCTTCATTTCCATTTTCCATTTCCATTAAAATCAATTCCAACTCACCAAACAGGGTAAAACTATATTCTAGATTCTATAGTTAGCTAGGTGCTTGGATTTGTTTAAGATCACAGTTTCAATAAATCTAATTAATTTGATAATTGATTGAGATCATCGTTGTTTCTTATCTTAAGAGAAAAAACAGCCAAGTTGTTTGATAATTTTGTTCAACATTTTGGATTTATTAGTTTAAAGCTCAGTCATTTGACATTATAGGCCCCTTTAATGAAGCCTTAGGAACCGATAGGTCATCGGGTTTGTTTCTTTAATTAAAATTTGAATGTCCCTGGTCTTCATTCCCCCCCCCAAGCATAAGAATCCTTCTATTCTATATTAGGTCAGAAAATTGGGCCGAGCCCGTCGAGCTGGCTCGTTTCAGCCCAAAACTATAGGAGTTAGATGAAATAAGCCTTACAGGGCTGGTCATGTAGGCTTCGGGCTTAAAAGGGTCAGCTCTGCAGGGCCTCAGGGCCGACCCTGTAGGCTTTTTTAATGGATATGTTTATGGTGTAGGAAAAGAAATTTATGATATTTTTACTCATGAAGTAGAGCCTACTACTCAAAATGAAACACAATCAAATGTTTTTGAAATTGATGATAGTGGTAAAGAAGATGATAATGATAGTCGTCGTACTAATGTTGCTTAGTGGTATGCTTATGTTTTATGTGAGTTATTTATAGACAATAGTTTGCTTTTGATTATGAATTAGTTAATATATTTATTTGTTAGATGATTTGTGTTATTTGGATATTAACGTTGACAACATATATTTGATAAATTAGAACTTTAATTATTGTAATTTACTAATTATATTTTTTTAAGGGGGAAAAAGCAGAGAAAAAATAGCTAAAATTTATAATAGTAACTTCCGGGCCCTATAGGGCCAACCTTAACCCTAGTGCTCTCAAGCCCGGCTTTGAAAAACATATGCTTTTTTTACCCTCAGGCCTTATAGGGCCAATCCTGTTAAGCCCTGGCCCTTCAAGGGCCAGCCCTGATTCCTGTAACGCCCCTATTTCCTAAGTCCATTATGAGGTCCAATTATGATCCTAGATCTCTTTATTAAACTAATTCTTGCGTATTTATTAGAGTGAAGGCGTTTAACAGATCAGAGTAAAACACAACAGAGAGCGTACTTAATGGTTTGGACGATTGAGTAACTGATTTCATATGCGCAGACATATGCTAGTTAATTAAAATTCCCGAAGGAATAAAAGCGTGATACAACTTACAATCATTGCAGTGATCTTGGTTGACGTGTTAGGTTACAGTAATCCGAAAGGTTTAACAGTTCATATTTAATACAGTCCAAAATAAAACTTCTTCTGAGTCCTTACGTGTGCCACTTACCCTGTTCTCCAGCTCTCGATCCTCCTGAACCTGAAGCTGGGGTAAATTCTGAGATTCAATGCCCATTGAATCTCAGGTAACAATTAACCTTATGTTCAAATATAACAGTATATATATGATAGATATTCATTACATTCCAGCATTAACCATACATAGCATACGGTCCATGTAAGGTTCACAACACAACAATACATAGCACCAGCAAATGTAATGTAAAACAATCCATAGCACACAGCAAATGTAATGTCTCACAATACATAGCATATAGCTCATGTAATGTTCAACCATCGTTTGCACATAAACCAGTGCCACGCCCCCGACATGTCCTCAGCGTTAGGAAAACATCCATATGGCATTACCAAGACTGTAACTGTTGGTTATGATTAGTTTTGATGATGTCTTATATAGATTGCCATTAGCAAGAGCAAAAAGTTTATATCATATACATTGTCTAATTGCTACATTTAATGTAGATTTGTTCATGTGGAGAAAGAACAAGAGAAGAGAAGAAAGAAAGAGTTGATTCATGGAGAATAATTAAGAAGAGAGAAGAAAGAAAGAAGAACTTGCTGAATAAACTGATAAAATCATTATACAAGTTCTTAGTTTGATTCTTGAAGTCTCCACGATCAAATGGAAGTTGGGATGACTCAATTCAGAGTTAAAACAAGCATATATCAAGTTCTGGATGAGCAAAATCGAGCCAGATACTCAAAAGTCAAGTTTACTGCATTACTGGAAGTGATCTGCCTCTGGATTATGAGAAAACTTGAGTTTAGAACATAAAACTCGAGTCTGGAATTCAAAACTCGAGTTGGTCACTTAATGACTCTAGTTTGTAGTGTCTTCAGCAACTCTGGCGTCTCTGGATCATCAAAACTCGAGTTAGACAATGTAAACTCGAGTTTGGAACTCAAAACTCGAGTTGGTCACTTAATGACTCGAGTTTGTGAAGTCTTCAGCAACTCTGACGTCTCTGGATCAGCAAAACTCAAGTTTGGCAATGTAAACTCGAGTCTGGAACTCAAAACTCGAGTTAGTCACTTAATGACTCGAGTTTGGCAAGCTTTCAGCAACTCTGTCCAACTCTGTTTCACGTTCAGCACGGGCGACCTCTAGTAATTCGATGATATCTCCCAAACCAGAGATCGGTTTAAGGTGAAATCAATTTTTTATGAAACTAGACATCCAATGCGTCATCTTGACAAAGTTTCATGCCCAAAGAAGCTAAGATAAGAGAGCTATGAATTTCAGAAGTTGGAACAGGAATTCACGCCACACAGCAGACCAAGCTTTAATGATTTGAGTGTATCTCACAAACTACACATCGTAATGAGCTGAAATCAGTGGCATATGAAAATAGACTCACATACCTTTCCAGAAACATAAAGATCATAGAAAACAAAGATCAAATGAGTGAGATATGATCTTCGAAAGTTGACTGTAAATTCAGGATGCTGAAAACGCTAGACAAAGAACAACCTTCATACATCAGATCATAACTGTCAGATTATATTGAGTTTAGAGCTGATTCTTTTTGCAATTGAAAGAAGACTTAAAGAGCTTTATGGAGATAGGTACTGGATTCAAGGAATTGATCTTTATCAAGTCAAAAAGCAAAGAACTTGTGAAAAGGATATTTGACTGAGCCATGGAGAAGAAAACTCGAGTTTGTGTTTACAAACTCCAGTTTTGCACTTGACAGAGAGCAAGATGTTTTCATCTATGAAGGAAACTCGAGTTTGAGTTAGTAAACTCGAGTTTGTGGCAGACAGAGAGCTCCTCAATATTTTGAACTTTGAAAACTCCAATTTGCGTTCAAAGACTCCGGTTTTGAGTTTTGTGGACTTAAGCTTATTTTCACTCCAAAAGTCCAAAACTCGAGTTAGTCACTTAATGACTCGAGTTTAGTCTTATGTTCAAGTGTGGTTCAAAACTCAAATCGCGATATTCCTCTCTGGAAGACCTAAACTCGAGTTTGGATTTCTAAACTCCAGTTTAGCCCGCTGAAAACTCCAGTTTGGATTCTAAACTCCAGTCTAGCCGTTGCAAACTCCAGTTTCAGTCGCTGAAGTTTTGAAAATCAGATTGCGCCAACTTGTGAAAGCTTCATGATTGATCTTAATACTTCATATCATCTATTGCTATTGTTTCTAATCATGATTAATCATCTTTCTAGTAAGTTTCAGATGATCAAATGAAGAATTTCATGAAGAGTCAAATGCTGAGCTGTAAAGTGAAAAATGCACTACTCTATGTTTGCTGGAAGATGTCTATGATTAAACAAAAAGGATTATACAGGAAAGATCAACATTATCCTTAATATCCTCCAGATAAAAAGGCTGCTGAACATCATGGGAGACATTCTTGAAGGGACAAAACTCAAATATTCAAATTTGCAATTTCCCAACAGTCATATTCAAACAAAATTTGTCACAACAGCTAGATCCATGGAGAAACTCACACAACAGCTATATTTTCGAATGGGTTCAAGTCACAACGGATCTATAACGTTCATATACTTCAAATCAGTATATATACCTGAAGACTTGAAGACTCAAGTGTGGAAGAAGTACATAAAAAACGCAGAGACATAAGCTTACACCTCTAACATGCTAATACTCTGATTTTTGCATCATTTACTCTCTGTTCTCAATGTCTACATAGTTTATCATTGAGAGTGAAATGATTTGTATTGTGCTTCAGTGTTCATCATATTCACTTCTGAGAGAGAAGATTGATTGTTAATCATTTTATTTGAGAGATACTCAAGATTGGGTGATCTTGAGTGGGAAACACTGTGTTGTGATTACAGCTTGTAAGGGGAGTGAATCCTAGGAAGAGGATTACTTTGAGTACAGAGTGTGTAATCAAGCAAGTGTATTGATTACAGTTTGTAAGGGGGAGTGAATCCTAGTGAGAGGAATACTCCAAGTACAGAACGTGTAATCAAAGTGAGAGATTGTGAAGGCTGCACAAGTGCTCGACTAAACTTGTGAGGTTGTAAAGGCTTTTCTCTTGTGCCCGATTAAACAAGGAGATAGTGGATTAAAATCTCAGGAGGAGCTTGGGGACTGGACTTAGGTCATCGTGGATTGGACTGAACCAGGATAAATCACAGTTTGCATACTCTCTTCCCTAAACTCTTTTATTTCCAGTATACATATTTGGATAACTGATTACTGTCATAGAACTGATTTCAAATTAGTTGCGAAAAGTTTTCAAAGTTTCTAAAGTTTTATCAAACACCCAATTCACCCCCCCTCTTGGGTGATAGCCAGATCCAACAGTAACCCGTTTCCAAATCAAAGCTAAATGTATTTCATATGGTGACCTAAAACCCAGTCTTAGCCACAATCCATGACCCAAGACCCAGTCTTGTCCATGACTATATGAATCATCACATCACATATAAAGCATACAAGCAACATAAGAGTTAGAGTTACAGTACGCGTCCGTACCTTAGTCCTTGGCGCTAGTGGTACGTCCACCTTTCGGTACTGGTTTCAAACCTTCTCGGATATCCTATAATATCATCACCGTGTTATTTCTCTTACCATTAACATTCTAAGAGGTGGCATTGCCACTAATGACCCTTATACCCTTGGTAACTTCTATTCCATTTATACCCCTTTTTAATTATTACTATCACTTTCTATTGATAATTCTCTTTATTATTTCTTATTAATTCCTCTTTAATTAGTAGCACAAAAATCATTTTAATGTTCCGTCAACTCTCACACGTTCCTAGAGTCATCCACTTCCATAGAAAAATACTTTAAAAGATCAGGACAGGTCAAATAAATTTTCAGATTTCATATTTTCATTGACTATCCCGTTAATCTTCCAGAATTTATAGCTTAACTTTAAAAATTCATATATGGAGTTCTAGGTATTCAATTCAAATGTTTCAAAAACCTATGAACTCCTCCTTAAGCCTAGTTTTTGGTAAAATTGATTCCAACATTTTATCCCATGTCATTATTTCCCAGATTTCGAAAACGTCCAGACTGTTCAGTTTTTGCTTCCAAAACTTAGGGTCATCTTGTAAAAATCATATCTCCTTACTCAGAGCTTAGAAAATTCCGAAATACCCACCAAAAGAAAGCTATGCATCTCTAATTTCTTTCTGGAAAATTTCATAATTTTATCTTATCCCAAAAATTCCCAGTTCACAAAACCATCAGGTATGTCCAGAAAACGTTACAGGATTTTGACCCGTTTTCCAAAAATCATAACTCGAGCTATAGACCTCGGTTTGAGGTAAACCAAAGCTCATTTTAAACTTTAGCATGTTTACTATATGCTCATAAAATTTTAGGGTCAAAGAAGGTCTTTTGCTATTTTTTTGACCTTTTTAAAAATCGGTGCCCAGATAAAAATTCAGTACGTGAACAGTGACGTTATTACTACAGTAACCATGCACTGTTCCTTTTCGAAAATACTGTAGCAACCGTTGAAAACCTCTGTTTCTGACCAGAAAAACAGAGAAACAGACGTACCATGTAGAATGAACCTACGTTGGGAAAATTCTTAGAAAGGTTACCTAGTTTGCTTTTCTCTTTTCTCTTCTTAGACTCTCACGGTATATAAAGCATTATCATTGCAGAAAAATAATTCTCTTTCCTTTCCTTTACATGATAGCGAAGTGAAAACGCCACACATATATTTGACTTATTTTCAATAGTTTTTCTCTTCCTCATTCACGACATACACACAGATATATATACCTAAGTGCAGCAACTCCTATATGTATATATATATATAGCTGAAGAATATACACTCACTCCACCAAAACCCAAGGACCCGATGACACTAAATAACCCTTGACAGCAAAATATTGCTAGGTCCATGTCTTTATTCATTTTCAGTTCAGTTTCAGCCAGCTTATGTTTAATCCCATAAGTCTTAGTTTCTTATAAACTTTACGATAAGCAACGATGGAAAACTTAAGGAAAAGAAGACCCATTGCTTACCTTTAAGGATTTAGCTGAAACGATGAGGATAAATCACTACTCAACTCCCCTGGTTCAACGACAATGATCAGAGCAGCAAAACTCTCGCCTCTTCTTCTTCTCCTTATTCTATCTTACTCTTCTATCTCACAGTCACAGCTCCCCTTTCAGACTCTTGCTCCTTTTCTGTGTCCTTCATTTAGATTTCTTTCTCACTCCCCGACTCACTCTCTGTGATGCTCCGAACTCCCTCTCGGTTTTAGCCCACGCTCTTGCCTTCTCTCACGCTTCTCACTTCTCCAGGTGGCTGCCCGAAGGAATGGACCAGAAATGGAAGAGTTAATGGCGCACGAGGGAACAACAGAGCATGGCTTTGACGTGCATATCAATGGAATATGGTGTTGGTCCGTTTCGAAGAGATAAATGCGCGCACGAGCTGCTGGAACTTCGAGATAACAGAGGCAGTGGATCATGGGCGTCGAGTTGCATTTTTGGAGCAAGATCATGGAATTCAAAACACAAGAGAAGTGTCGGAACTGCTGTCTCCTCTTTTCTGTGTCTCGTGCCTCTCTTCTCTGTGTTTCTACGTGTCTGGCCGAAGAGACTGATGAGGAGAATAACAATTGCAACACTATGGGCCAGGACACGATAAGGTTGGAGATGGGCCGATGACAATGGACTGGCTAAAATGATGAAACGAGATGAGATGGGTTGTGCTACTACATTCATCTTTTCGGCCTTGCACTGGATGGAGATACCTTGCTATTAGTGTGATTCTTTATGGCAACCAAACTCCCTCCACGTGGCCCATATTATTTTATACACCACCTTTTATTTGCTATTAAACCATTCAATTTTGATTATTGCATAATCATGGAGTTTATTCCTTCTTATTTTATAATACTAATTTATTTGCAATTGGACTTAATTGTAACTTATTGAAAATAAATCCTCTAATGTTTAGACTATTTTCCTTAAATTTATTATCTTCTTAAAATAAATTAAGGAGAATTAGGCCTTAACTTTAAAATAATTATTCTCATAATTATTTTGGCTCAAATTTCATAATTCAATTTTATATAATTTTATAATATTATGATCCCAGAAATTTGGGATGTTACAATTCCGAGCTCTATTTCATATACTATCAGACACTAAGTGCAGGTATATTTCTCAACAAAGATTTGAATTTTAGTTTTGCACGTTATGAAAGACTAACCTTTTCTGTTAGATTCACCGGTGTTATTAAAAAAAAGAAAATCTTCTTGATTGTGGGCCGCTAAACCAAACAAGGATGTGGTATATACATTATATCCACGCGATCCAATTTCTGAACTGACTATCATGAGAGTGTGAGACTCTTAAATAATCCCATAGAGTTCTAGAAACATTATCCCCAATCGTCACCCACCAAACATTCATGTAAGTCTCATCCCGAAGCATGCCCCCTCCCAACCAGTGTATATTTAAACAGGCTGTGTATGTATGTGAGTTTCTTTGTCCCTTTGTTTTTTTGGCTAGTGTGTGTGTTAACGTTTTTCTTGATTCATCTATATGAAACTTGTAACATCCTAATTTTCAAAAGCGGAATATAATTTTTTTCCATCAAAAATCATTTCAAATTGTTAGAGTAGATCATTTGAGCGGAAGAGTAACTGATACTTGTATTTCAAAATGCCGTAAGTCTGGCTGAATACAATAGCGATATAATAATTGTGTGGTTCAAAAGGGATGTTCAACAACAAGAGGAAAGCTTCCGCCGAAATAACAAAAGGAAGACTTCAGCCGGGTCTTCTATGCGTCCTGCTAGCGTTTCCCCTTGTCCTCCGCCCTTGGTTCACCTGACCCTGACGCTATATTAAGAGCTGAGGTTCAATGCCCATTGAACCTCAGGTAACGGTTAACCTCATGTTTATATATACCATATATAGATCACAGATATTCACAAACATAAACAGTTCATAAGCATTTAGACAAATGTATCCCTGGCATATAAGCCCCTTTAGCAAATACGTCACACTTAGTATACATTTCACACCTAGCAATTGTTTCACACCAAGCATTTCACACCCAGCAAGCGTATCCCAATACTCAGCAAGAATAATCATAACAACAGTACATGAACATATCACCGAGCTATCAGCTATCTCATATAAACATACCAAACACATAGCACATATAAGCATACCATAAACATCAGAGTTAAAGTTACCAGTACGCGGACGTACCTTTGTTTGACGCTATACGGTATTTCTGGCAGAATATGGTGCGACAGTTGGTCAGAACGTATTCAGGGATATTCTATAAGGATAATATTGTTTCTATTAATTCATAAACATTATTCCAAGAGATATCTTGGCTATATAAGACCATTTTACCCCTGGTGGATTTATTTTCCAATTTATTCCCTAATTTTCGGAAAAAACGCTGATCCAGCATTTCTGGGCAGAATTTTGCCTAACTTCGAAAAATCACAACTAATTCTAGAAAACTCGAACCAAGGATCCGTAAAATTTCCCGGAATCCTTGAGAAGTCTACTTTCGAGGAAAAATACTGGAATTTACCCATAACTCATGGAAAATTCCCAGTTTAATCATTTCAAACTGCTGCCCAGCATTTCGCACAGAAAACATAGCTTAACTTCTGAGATTTTTATCTTTTTGCACAGAGCTTCAAATCACACACTCTTTATAGATTTAGAAATCCCTAGATGTCTACTTTCACCATGAATTTTCTCAAAATTTTCGAACATCATCTTCTTCATAAAATACTGGCGTTTTTACCTCTGACTCCAGGAATCACTAATCGATAAAATTTCGCCAAAGCTTTGCTATTTTGATCATAATCTTCCAAAAATTTTTCTATAACTTCTTCTTCATCAAATTTTCGAAATAAAGCCATTGGAAACCATAAAAACATGAAAATAAAACTATATTTGGAAGTTTGATGATCAAAACAACATTTCTAGCATTTCTACTTCATAAACTAAGAACTTGAACTTGAAATCTAATAACTCTCTTACCTCTTGAAGACTACTTGCCTCCTATTTCTGCAGCTCCTCACTCTGTCCCTTTCTCTCTATATTTCGGCCAAGGCTAAGTGTTTTGGTGTGGAGAATGTGCTACCAAGGTTCTCTATTTATAGGCAAAGGGAGTGACATTCTTGTAGTTCTTCCCTCTTGCATGTAGCCATCAAATTTTTCTTGGTGAGGAAGACCTAATCTTGTCCTTCCACCTATGCCAACCGTCCCCCCCCTCCTTTCTTCTAGAATTGATTTTCTTTGTCCCCAAGAAAAGCCTTTTCTTCATTAAGTTAACTCAATAAATCCCAAATCCTAATTTAGTTAGGTGTAAATTGGTGTTTAAATTCAAAATCCAATTTCACTTTTGAAATCCTAATTTTGTGATTAGATTTATGGTGATTTTTAATTCCCAAAACACTTAGGTATGAATCTTAAAAGTAACCGAAAATAACTTTGGGAATAGCCAAGTTGAAGCTCTTAATTCACTGATTCCAAATATGTATTTATATGTAATACTTAGTTACAATATTTCAAGATATGATTTAATTTCTATGAATTCTCCTTGATTTGCATTTGATTAACAATTACTTGCTTCCCAAGTTTCTTTACTTGCTCCCCAAGTTTCTACTCATCTTCTCTCACAAGCAATTGACTTGTGTGTTTATATTATTATTACAACAATTTTCACTTCTTATTTCCCTAGCAATTTGTCCCCACTCCTATTTTATTTAATTATCCATTATGCTCTATTGTTCTCACATTTTTAAGAAGGAAATTCTTCCATTGGTCTACTTAGATTTTAGGATTAAGGGTTAATATAATTTCTTCACTCTTTACCTAGTAATTTTCGCCACTTTTATTAGTTAAAGGGAGAATTAAATAAATTATTGGTTACTATTGCTAATATAGTATTTTAGGGGTTACTAGACTTAATTACCAAGATTATAATTGATTATCAAACCAATTACAATCTTTGAAAATTCATTTGATACTTATATTGATCCCTCTTTAATACTTATTCAAAAATATTCCAATTTGTTGATCTTAGATAGTCCCAAGACTAATTATGCCTAATTATGAAATTAACTTAATTAATAAAAATTCACTTGCCCCATAATTGGTTTTAATATTCACTAATTACCTAATTTAGAGACAACATACTCTCTAATATTTAGTTGCCTCGTAGGATTTATCATAACATCCTCAGAGTATTTTGTAACCCATAACTTCACTTAGGAATTTTTAGCTCTTTATTCCTCCTAATTTCATGAGAAATCACCCTAGGAAATAAGGTAATTATTCTACTAGTTTTGAGACCACATATTCACCTATTTTAATAGGTATTTTCTATCAACATATAGTGGTTATGCTAAGTAGGATTTTTGGGATATTACAAAACTAGTATTATTATCGGATCGAATTCTAGCATATCCATTAAACGTCAAGTTAGCCAGCATGCCTCCACAGAGTTGCTAGCCACGACAACTTCTCGATTCCACCATTTGTGGATTTGGAAGCACTTAAAATAAGTATTTTTGCACTTTAGGAAACAAAATTTAGCCCACAGTACATATTTACTTTAACATACAAGTTCATCTAGAATCTAAATAAGAACTACATCTATTTTGTGAGCTAGTTTATTGTTGAGCTAAAACTCAATGATGGTCATTAATTAAACCAAATTAATGACCTTAAACAAGTCGAACATGAATGATGTTAACGCAATTAATTACTCTTTCTAATCCTTAATATAAAATATATTAGGGGAATTGGTCTATGTACTAAACATTATTTGTCAATATTATATTTTTCTAATTTTTTCATATTAATGATCCTTCAAAAACGATTAAGTAGAATAGGAAATGATCGAATTAAAAAATATGCTTATGGTGTCTTAGAATATGTGTGTGTAAAATTAACTAACTTAATTATCTTCCTTAATCTAATCAAATTAAAAAAATATTCATTATATTTAGAATTGAAGGAAACACGTTTTAACAAGAATCTATAGTGTATAGTAATAATGAAACTTTGTAGCCATTCTAAAGATGGCTCGTTCACTAGCTTTTCTCGTCCAGTTGCCTGATCTAATCCAATTTTTCTCACAATATATTATTAGCAGCACAACTTACCTTTTTGACTTCCTTACAAAATACTAACTTCACTATATTTTTTCTTTTTGTGGCTAGTATTATATAGATTTTTAAAGAAAATCTTTTTCATATATGTATGACAAAATTCATGGAATACATGAATAAATCACAAATTACAATAAATGAATTTTCTTATATTAATAGTGGAAGACTTATAAGAATTACCTCTTGTTATTGCTAAGCTTTGATCATAGGGAGAACTTATAAATCCTGATGAAAGAGAGTTGTAGAAGGCAGTATAGCACACAGCGATGACAACTGGGTTAAAGACCGTCGCCAGTCAAAGAACCTCGGACGAGCAGACTAGGATTTTATGACTCTCGTCAGTCGACCTTAGACTCAAATGTGTTATCCCACCATCACAAATATCACATTAATAGCCAATAAGCCTGGTCTTAAGTTGGGTTTGGATCTAACTTACGTGCCACACTAATGATATTTTAATTAACTACCTAATTAATAATACCTGATAATAATTATAATATATTAATAAAATATCTTACATGTTATATATATATATATATATATATATATATATATATATATATATATATATATATATATATATATGAATGTCCATTATAATATACGTAACTATAGCCTCACATGTGAAAGTTTAAAGGAAAATTACCTCTTATGACCCTGAGGTGGAAATTATACTAAATGTCCATTTTCCATCTATAAATAGAGGCCTTCTGTAAATATGTGGATACACACATGAATAAGAACTCCTCCTCCTTTCTCTCTTGTGTTTTGTTCTATGCTCTTCTTTGTTTATATTTTTCTCTAGTTTTATAACACGTTATCAGCACGATTACAATTACTCAACCAAGGTAGGATTTTCTTATTGTCTTTTAATCTTATTATCTTTTCATATTTCTTTTCATATTTTCTTTTGTTTTATATTTCTTTTCTTATTTTCATTATATGTTCATTTTATCTATTCGAGACTTAATTTCTTTACTTCTTTATATATAGGATCGATCTTTTAGATTTGTCCCAAAAACATCTTGGAATCTTATATTACTAGTTAATATGAGAAACCAAGAAGTTATCTCAATTAAAGTCATAATTACTTTTACTCAAAATTTTATATTTTTACTATTTACAGTAATTTTACATTTTGTTCTTTTGACTTTTACATGGATGGTTTTACCTCCTACATAGATATCTAGACTTGATATTTACCTTTTTGCATAATATTTATTATTGTTACTAACATTAACATAACATTTATTTTTATGTTATTAACATAACATTTATATTATTGTTACTAGTATTTACTTTTACGCATTTACTTTTATGTTACTAACATCTAATTTTATATTATTAACATAACATTTATATTATTGTTAGTAACATTTACTTTTACGCATTTACTTTTAATTTTATGTTACTAACGTTTTAATTATTTACTAATATATAATGTTAGTAAAGAATTAAAACATAAAGAAATAAAATGAACAATAAATGCGTAACATAAGTTATTATCATAATTTTATTATTCTTAACATAAGTTACTAACGTTATTATTATTGTTTATTATTATTTTTTTACACATTTTATTCTTTATTATTATTGTTCTTTTAATAAGTTATGTTACTAACATAACTTTTATTGTTCTTTTAATTTATAACTTTTATGTTATTGTTACGCATTTACTAACATTTACGCATTTAATTCTTTACTGCTTTTATATATTTGCATTTGCACATGCTTCTTCTTTCTAATCTTTGAATGAGTTAGCTCTCACTGAGAGTTTACTACCATTCCTATCTCATCTTCTTTTTATTTGTTTAGCACGTTTATTTTCAGTAATTTACTTATGTTTTAATCTATTTATTGCTTTATATTTATCCCCCTCCCTTTTATTATTCATGGCAACGACACTAATATATTAGTGGATTCCATCTATTTATTTTATTATGTTTATATTTTATATTTATATATATAATTTATGTTTATCCTGAAGATAAACTGTTAAAGGCCATATAAACATCATGAGATCAAAATGCCATAAACATATGAGAAGGCATAAAATGGCTTGAAGGCATGAGGAGACATAAAATGGCCTGAAGCCAAGAAGTGGCATAAATTGACTTGAAGTCAAGAGATAAAATTAACTTAAAAGCTATGAGGCAAGTTGGCCTGAAGCCAAGAAACAAATTATGAGATAAGACTTTATACATATTTTTGTATGCCATCAGTTGTTTAAAGGCCTCAAAATTGAATATATGGCATTATAAGACTCCCTTGTTCACTAGAACAAATTAAAAGGGATTGTATGACCACCAGAAGATGGTTGTTCTTCTGAAAGTTTGTTATAAATTGATTACCCAATTTGCTCTTGAAGTAGCAAAATTGTGAGTTATGAATTAAATGTGGTCAAACAAAACAGAATTTTTGTTGCAAGAATTATAAATCTCAAGGCTTGATTTCATTCTCATAAGTAAATGAAGTAATGATGAATGGATCTAATTGTGGACATGATCATTGTAATACCTGGATAATTACTATCTGGACTATTATGTTACCATAATAAAAATGTCCATTTATGATGATTATGGTCTCAAAATAGAGTATAATTAATCTATTTTCAAAGGAAAGTATTAAGAAAAAAATTATGGAAAATTCAAGAAGGCATGGAATAATTATTAAAAATTTAGGAAATATATTATTCTTAATTTAGACAATTTAATAAAATATTTCCTGTGAAAATAAAAAGAAGGAAAATTAAAAAGTATTCTAGAATCAAAATTGATTCTATGACTTTTAATATTTTGCATATGGCTTAAATCATTAATGTTAATGAAATTGTTGTGAGAAAATAATTAATTCTAATTAAGAAAATTATTAGGAATTATTAAAGGATTAATTAAGTAATTTTTGGGAATTTTATAAGCCTAAATCCATGAAATTGCTTATGGACCAATAGGAAAATTTTGTGGAAAATGAATATAGGATAAATATAATATATGTGGTTAAGGAAATATATATATATATATATATATATATATATATATATATATATATATATATGTATGTATGTATGTATGTATGTATGTATATATGGTGTGGGCCGAAATTTTAGGGGAGATAAGGATGAAGAAGATATTTGAATATAATAGTAATATAGTTTTAAGCATGAGTTAAATAAGTAATAATATATTAATAATTAAAAGTGAACAAGATAAATGAGAACCAATAGAAAATAATTCCGTTGCGAGAATCTGGGGATGAGTTAAGCAAAACCAGAACATATTATTGGTCAGTGGATTTTTATCCAGAAGTTGGTGCCGACCGAAGTTATTTCTGTAACCGGTCGCAAATACCGAGGATTTTCGGCAGATAACGGAATGTCCTTGATAAGGGTATAAGGTGAGGAAAACCCAGTAACCTCGAAGAGGATGACAAGACCTTCAAAGGTATTGCTTTCGGAATTTTAAGTTTTTACGGAATTTCGCGATCAGGACACCGAACCAGGAACTTATCAGATAAAGCAAGAGGATAAGGTTTGATGATGCAGCTAGGATGAGGTCAGCAATTTGGTCTTTTAGGGGGGGCAAGAAGTCGGCCTAAATAGGTGGAGGGCCAAGATGAAGCCACCTCAGAAAAGTGCGATCCGACAGTTCAGAATTCGTCTGACAAAGCATGAATAGTAACCAGATTTTCCCTATAAATACCCCTTGCTCCATTTCATAATCCTCACACCATTTCCCTTCAAGAAGGCCGAAATTTGAGAGAGGGAGAAGAAGGAGGAGTCTGGAGAGAAATCCTAGCGAAGCTTTGAGTAAGTTTTCGGTCCCTAGTTTTAGTTAAGTAGTTTCTTCAGTAGTTATAGTAGAAACGCTAGAGTAGTCTTAATTTTTCGAGTTAGCTTAGATATTATATTTTAGGAATAAATATGATATTTATCTTAGGAATATGTTAGAGAAAAGTTATAGCAAAAATTTTGAGAATTTAGAATCGGAATAGCGAAGCTCTGGCAAAATTCCACCAATTAGTCAAACTAGGGGCAAAATGGTAATTTGTACCTAAATTGCCTATTATGATCTTAAATATTCATATCAATGACATTATCTTTCTAGGATATCCGAAATCACAAACCGTTGTTTCCGCTGTCACCGCTGTCGTGCCGCTGTCGAACGTGCCGTAATTTGACGAAAGTACTCAAAATCGTCAACGGAGGTACGGACGCGTATTGTAACCTTAACACTTATGCTACTTATAGACATATATGTGGTAGACATATTGCTATACTGAGACTCTGTCTAGGGTTGTCAGTCATATATACAGCTTATTACGGGTTATAGTCTTGATAATGCCGTTGGGTTTTCCTAGCGCTGAGGACACGATGGGAGATCGTGGCACTGGTTTATGTGCAGACATAGTGTGAGGCTTTACATATTGTTGTGTGCTTATGTTCTGTCCATTGTTGATCATGCATCTGCTGTGTGCTTATGTATTGATGTGCTGTTATGTTGTTATGAATATTTGTTGCCTATATATGATTTATTTGAGCATAAGGTTAACCGTTACCTGAGATCCAATTGGGAATTGGATCTCAGCTGTAGCCTCAGGTTCAGGAGGATCCAGGGTGGAGGTGTAACATCCCAATTTTCAAAAGCGGAATAAATTAACTTTTCATTTAAAATCATTTCAAACCATCAGAGTAAACCATTTGAGCGGAAGAGTAACTGATACTTGTATTTCAAAATGCCATAAGTTTGACTGGATATAGAAGCGGTATAGAAACCGAGTATCTCAAAAGGACTGTACAACAACAAAAGGAAGGCCTTTGCCGGATCAACGACGGGTATTCTTCCACCGAGTCTTTAAGCATGCTGCTTCCCCTTTTCCTCCGACACCGGTTCTCCCGACCCTGATGCTATGTAAAGAGCTGAGGTCCCATGCATACGGACCCCAGGTAACGGTTAACCTCATATTTACATATATGGTATAAAATCACAGCAATTGGTTCACTTCCAAACATGTCACCAACTATGTCACTCCCAGTGAATGCAAATGTACCGCTCCCAGCGAAAAGTATCACTCCCAGTGAAAACAGATATATCACTCCCAGTGTATGCAGGTGTACAATAAACAACAACAGGCATTCAACAACACACCACAACATGCATACAACACACATACCACATATACACATACTGTAAATATCAGAGTTAGTGTTACAGTACGCAAACGTACCTTCGTTGACGAGCGTTTAGTACGTTGATGGTAAACCGTACTTTTGACGGAAAACAGCGGAACGACAGCGAAATGACAGCGGGACAAGATTACTGATATCCTATAATGATAATATCACATTTATCAATATTTGATATCATAACAGGCATTTTAGGTACAAATTACCATTTTGCCCCTGATCCCCTAATCGGCGGAATTTCGCCAGCACTTCACTATCTTGACCCTAATCTTCCAGAATTTCCACATATCTCTAACTCCAATATATTTCCCAAAATAAATATCATATCTATCCTAAAACATGATATCTAAAATATACTGGAAGATTAAAGATCTACTCTAAAACTCTAAGAACTATCGAAAGAACTTAAGACTAAAGACTAGGGACCGAAAGACTTACTCAGAGCTTCGCTATGAACTTCTTGCTCCTCCTCCAGAGCTTCTCTCTCTAACTTCTCTCTAGGATTGTGTGAATTGGTGAAGAATGAAGAGGAATGATGGCCTATTTATAGAAAAGTCCAATGGCATTTTCGTAATTCCTTTGAACTTTGTCTGATCAGTTTCTGGCCGTTAGATCACACTTCTTGGAGGTGGCAAGATCTTGGCCTTACACCTCTCAAGGATGATGTCATCCCTGCTGCATCATCAAGTCTTATGTCATCTTGCTTTATATGATGAATCCCCGGTTCGGTGCCCCAATCACGAGATTCCGTAGAAACTTAAAATTCCGAGAACAACACTCTGAAGATCTTTTCTTCCTCTTTCACATTATCTAATTTAACTCAGTTTCTGATCCTGCTGAGGACATTCTGTTATCAGCTGAAAACCCTCGGTATTCGTGCCCGGCTACAAAAAGTAACGTTGTCCGGTACTAACTCCGGGACAAAAATCCACTGATTAACATTATACTTTGGTTTTTCCCCACTTATCCCCAGATTCCCACAACGGGATTATTTTCTATCGGTTCTCATTTCTACTATCTGCTTTAATCCCACAAAATATCTTCCTGGCCAGATCTCCAAATCACTCCGTTGGTTACAAAAATGACTTCGGAGACAGTCCACTCCGAGATAGAAATTCACTTGTTCCTAATATACTCTCACTCAAGAAACCTAGTTCACGGTTTTCTAGGTAGGATTTTATTTCTATCCGTGGTCATTTATCCTGTTCACATTTTTACTATTATAATATTATTTAATTACCACATGTCTTAACTTATAATGTTATTTTAATGCAAATATCTAGATATTAATTTCTTAATTTTCATTTCATTTTTCTTTATTTTTCTTCTAATTTTCGTTTTTATTTATATATATATATTTATTTTAAGTAATTTCCACCTTTTTCTCTTTATCTTATGTCTAAACAATTAGCGATTAATTATCTAATTAATCACTTACTAATTGTTGACAATTTTCTTAATTAGTAATAATTATTATCTCACAACTATTTTACTGAAATTGATAATTTATGCATTATGCAAAATATTAAAAACTATGGGGCAATTTATGTTCCCCAAAATGATATTTAATTTTGCCTCATTATTTCCCAAGGAAAATAATCTTATAAATTACCTAAATTAGAGACAACATACTCTGTAATTTTTAATGAATATTTAATTGCCTCTCAGGATTTATCATAATATTCTCAGGGTATCTCATAACCCACAAATTCACTTAGTGAATTTGTGGCTCTTTATTTCTCCTAATTTCATGAGAAATTACCTTTAAGAAATAAGGTAATTATTTCCCTAGTTTTGAGACCACCAATTCACCTATTTTCAATAGGTATTTATTTGTCAATATAATATTCCAAATAAATAATTATTCGGGTATTACAGGAGGAGAGCGGCAAGTAGCCGATGTAGGCGGATTGGAAGAGCTTATATGTTTTAATTTTTGAACTATTTAGATATTGTCTTTTTGGAATCAACAGATGACTGTATAAGGATGATTACACTATGGTTATGTACTTCTAAATATTCAGTTACTCGTTTAATCGAAATGCTTGACTCTGATCACGATTTGTGTTAAAAAAAATCAGTATTTTAAATTGGGATGTTACACAAAGCACGATGTTTCATCCTTATGATTGAGAGAACAAAAAAATGACGGTGAAGAAAACGTACAAAAAATAAATGAAAATGGGGAATTTAAATAGACGTATGGAACTTTGGAAAGGACGGAAGTTGAACATAATGTAATGAAAGGGTAATTGATTCTCCTAACAATAACTGGGTAATAAGAAGGCACCCAGAGTTGATCTGGCCAGGAAGAGAAAAGGTTTCGAAAGCTTTAATTTACTTTTATTAAGTCACAATGTTGAGTATGTTGTTTTTTGAAACCACAATAAAAGAATAATTAATAACCGTAAAGTATGAAGTTGTTTTTTACTATTTTTTAAATATTTTAAAAATGCAATAGTGATATCACTATTGTCATCCGAAGAAGAAGGAGATGAAGGGTCTTACTATGAGTCATATTCGACCTCATTGTGATATAAAGTATGAGGTTCAACTTCCTATTCAACTTGTTGACGTACATTGTGTGACTCCTTGTGTGGTGGCCAAGACCTACCAACAGCTGTATTAGAGCCTGAGAAGGAGGATGATGAGCTCCCTGGGATGTTAACATAATGGAGAGAAGGAGGAGTTCGACAAAGAAAAGTAGTAAGAATCAAAAGGAATATGTGAGTTTAAATAAAGGTCCAACATATGTTATGAAGGGTTATGACTTATGAAGATCCAACGATGGTATGGAAGGTTATGACAATTGAACTAGTACTTAGGGAAGATAGGTTATTTGAAATTCTTACATGACAGTTGTTTCTAAATATCGTTCTATTTTGTCTTTGTTGATATGAGAAGTTAGAAGTTGAATCATTTGTAAGTGTTACATAATAGTTATTTCAAAATAACTGTCACTTTTGTCACTAAATAAATTATAGTTTTTAACTACAACCATTATTTATAAATTTTCACAAATTTCGCCTTGCAATAAATCATGTTGTACATAATTAACCATTACATTTAAGATTTATATATCATTGTGCGACCTCCTCCTTGACATACTTGATGTTTATTAGCTGTAATTATTATGTATTTGGCGTTATAAACACCCAAATCTTTAGTAATTATTGTCTGAATCAAATTTTAACATTTTATTTTTATTTTTATATAATATTACAATCCAATTTCATTAGATATCAAAGCCCAACCATTAGGTTTTTAATTTAAAGGTGGGCAGAGGGGATAATTCCTATTTTTGTCCTGAAGAAAAGTAAAAGAAACCTACAATTCCAAAAAGAACATACCAATATTTGATTGATCAACAAGGGGGCATCATCCTTCAATAGTTAATTCTTGGTTTCTCTTCTATATCTTTATCTAAATATGATGTTTAGGATTTTTGTATCATTATTTTATTGTATTTTTCATATATGCATTTCTAAATCTTCAACCTAGGGTAGGAATAGATTAATTTTTATTTGTGTTTATCACTTTTTTATAGGTCCCACATTGGGTGAGATACCTTTAAATCTTGAGGGGAATTTGACATTGGATTCATAATCTTGAAATACAGGCCCTAAAAAGTCTTGAATTACTCAACTCCAACAAGTAATTTTTGGGACTTTATTCTTTTGAGGATTTGTGCACATTACATACTCTTAAGTTGTCTTACTATATAACTAGAAAATTTTGAAAAATATACCCTTAGAAAAACATTTACAAATGAACCTAAAAATTTCCTAGCTCCACACACACAAGTGTTAGTGATTATTACACCGATCATGTTTGTTGTTGTCTCAATTTATTTTCTTCTTATCATTCAATTCCTCCCATGACTCTGAGTTTGCCTACTAGTTCTATTGTCATTGCTTCTTTTTCTAGCACAGTACATTTGTCATATGTTTTGGTTATTTATAATGTTCTATATGTTCCATTAATTGTTCGCTTTCAATATCTTTTATGTTTCTCCCTTAACCACCTCTCTCAATTGTCATTTAACCTTCTCTTATACTTCTTGTCAGGTACACTCCCTTTAACCTTTTGTGATGATTAGTCTAGCTAAGGTCTTCAAAGGGCTTTACTTCTTAAATGAAGATACGCCTCCTTCAACCATTCATGTGACCACTACATCATCTACCTCAGATTTTACCCTCTGCATCTTTGTCTTGATCACCTCTCAAATTCTGCACTTATTGTTTTATATAAGATTGACAATGAAATTTCATGTATTCCACATTCCCTTGCTTGTGACATTTGTCATTTTGCCAAACAAAAATGGAATTCATTTCCTATTAGTTCAAGTTCAAGCAATAACATCTTTGATTTGATTCATGTAGATATGTGGAGTCCTTTTTGTATACAATCTATTCAAGGTTATCAATATTTTCTTTCAATTGTGGATGATTACTCTCATTTTTCCTGGTTTTTATGTTGATGCACAAATCTAATGCTATACCTCAACTTATATGTGTTTTCACTCTTGTTGAAAAACAATTTACTACTGCTATTAAGGTCTTACATTTTGAAAATGGTCCAAAATTTGCTTTGTCTGATTTTTATGCTTCTAAGGATGCTTTGCACCAACCATATTGTGTCTAGACTCCTCAACAAAATGGTTTTTTCAAGCAAAAGCATCAACATATTTTAAACTTTGCTGGGGCTTTATTTTTCCAATCAAATTTGCCTCTTGTTTATCGGTCATTTGCTATCCAACATGCTACTTTTATCATCAATAGGCTTCCCTTACCATTCTTGACAATGTTACGCCATTTGAAAAGTTACACAATATAGTTGTACTCCTTTATTCTCTAATTTTAAAGTTTTTGGTTCTCTATATTTTGCTTCTACTTTAACTGATAATAGTTCTAAGTTTGATCCCCATTCTCACAATTGTGTTTTTCTTGGCTTTTCTTCTGGCTCAAAATCTTATACTTTACTCGATTTCACTAGTAGTTAAATTTTTTTCTGTTTAGATATGTTATTTTCCATGAACTACTTTTCGATTAAAACTGACAGTGTCACTTCCATTTAATTTCCCCTGCTATTCAAAGTACCAAACCTACTATCTAGGATTTCTCTAGCTTTCTTGACCGTGAGTTTTCCCTTGACCCTACTTTGTCTTCACCTGTCATTGACACGTCTTCTTTTATTCCCATTTCTCAATCTCAACCACTTTGTCGCTCCACTAGACCCCATTATCCACCTTCATATCTGTATCTGTATGACTATCGCTATACTCTTCAATCTCTTACTAATTAATCATCATGCGATGAATGTCCTAGGTATCCGTTATCATCTATTTTATCTTACTCCTCTCTTTCTCCTTCATAGAAAAACGTTGTTTTTGTTGTCACCACTACTCCTGTCAAAAATTATGTTTAGAGGGATGCTATGCAAGCTAAGATAGAGACTCCTTAATGAAATTAGACCTAGGTTTTATAATCTTGACCACTTAAAAAGAAAACCATTGATTGCAAATGGGTTTATTGAAAGACACAAGGCTAGACTATTCATCAAAGGATACACTCAAACTGAAGGCATTGACTATTTCAACACTTTTTCCCCAATGGCAAAAATGAATACCCTTGAAATGTTACTCTCCATTGCTACTACTAAGAATTGGTTTTACACCAATTGGATGTCAATAATGCTTTCCTTCATGGATATTTTAATGAAGAGGTTTACATGGAGTTACCTCAAGGATTTACACCTTCTCCTAACTTGGTTTGCAAATTTTAGAAATCTGTCTATGGTTTAAAGCAAGCTAATAGACAATGGCACTCTAAATTATCTTCTGCTTTATTATCCTATGGATATACACAATCTGCATTTGATCACTCTTTGATCTAAAAAGTTCATTCTTCTTCTATTACAATTTTTTTAGTGTATGTGGATGATGTTGTTCTTGCTAGAATGATATGTCTAAAATCAATATTGTTAAAGGACAATTGGACAAACCTTTTACTATCAAAGACCTAAGTGAACTTCATTTTTCATTGATATTAAACTAGCTTGATCTAAGGAAGGTACTTTTCTCTCTCAAAGGAAGTTTTCTTTAGAATTACTTGAAGATACTGGTTATTTAGCTTCCAAGCCAGCTTCCTCACCTATGGATCCTCATTTTAAACTTTCCAACACTACAAAAAAATTCATTTTTTGCGACAGAAAAAATCCGTCGCAAAATAAAAATTTTCCGTCGCAAAACTGATTTGTGACGGAATTTGCGACGGAACTGTTCCGTCGCAAAAAAGGCATCACAATTGCGACGACATTTTGAAATTCCGTCGCAATTAGCGACGGATTTTAAAATCCGTCACAAATTTTCAAATTTGCAACGGACTAATAAATCCGTCGCAAATTTTCAAATTAGCGACGGATTTATTCCGTCTCAAATCCCACTGGGATTGCAACGGAAAAAATCCGTCGCTAATCCCAGTGGGATAGCGACGGATCTATTCCGTCACAAGTGTGACGGATTATTTCCGTCGCTATTGCAACGGAATAAATCCGTCACAAAAAAAGTAAAATTAAAAAAAAATATAATTTTTCAAAATATAAAAAAAGAAAATGATTAAAAAATATATATAATTAAAAAAATAAAAATTCATCAAAATGTAAATAAATTTTAAGATAAATATCACATATGATAAAATATAAAATAACAGTCATACATAATCTTTTACAACAAGAAAGTCATACTATATGTTCTAGAGTTATAAATAAAAGAAAGAGATACAAAAACATCATCTATAAAATAGCAGCATGATCATCGTCATCGTCTCCAGGATGGTCATCGCCACCACCACGAGGGTCATCACCACCACCAGGAGGGTCATCACTACCACCAGGAGGGTCACCAGGTGCCGGCCAAATACCCTTAGACTATAGTACAAGGGTCAGCTGCTTCACAAAGTCATTGGTACGCTGCTGCTCTTCTTCTTGCTGCCGTATCTTCTCATCTTGCGCCTGCAACAACACCTTCACCCTCCTAAGTTCATCTAAAAAAAACATTGCAAAGTGAGTTATTTTTTAAAAAGATGAGAGAATGAAAACATAACAATGTAGAACATTTTTATTATGTTTACCTGCATTAGCACCTTCAATTTGCGATGAGGACTGCATCGTAGGCTTTAGTCGGCTCGCGGAGGCACCCATCCCGAAGAGTCTGTCTTTCTTGTCAAATCCTCCCGCAGCTTGAATGAATATACTCTCGTTATCGGACTGAGAGGATGCGCGGTCGCCCTCACTCTAGGAGTCTCTCTCTTGCGTGAGCCTCTGATAGGTTTCCTGTAAGGAAAAAAAATAACAGATGACGTACGTGAAATTAAATAATTATGTCGGTGCCTGAAATAAATAACAAAAGTAATAAATATCTCACCGCAAATTGCTGCGACCTTGCGTTGATCCAATGGCGCCCACTACCATTGGTAGACTCCTGTGTATGGGTTCGCTCAAAGGTAGCCCACTCAAATGGATTTTGAGCGTGTTATACTCTTGAAATTTCAAACACCTACATATGGCACAGGGACATGCGATGTGTCTACTTGAATTGGATGAGTGCGCCAAAGCAAATTGAATGAACTCTTCCAAACTGTTCAGAAATGCTCGAGATATTTCTCTTTTCTGAGTTAGACGGTTGGACATCCAACTCCTATCACGATGGTTATCCATACCTCTCCAACCTAACCACTACACAAATATACAGAATGGGGATATACCCCAGTCCATAAAACAAGATCACTCAAATATAAGTGGTCAATGCCACTTATGCCAACTAATTGCCACTTAATCATGAAAACGAGAAACAAAAGCAATGCTAAAACTAAGAACAAATTCCAGCAAGTAACCAGAAAATGAAACTTTATAATTACATTTTAATGTCAACAGTAGTGATAATTTGTTTTTTCAAATTATCAGTATTTATTGTATAACCTGTTAAATATTGTTCAGATCAGAAAAATATATGAAATATATTTGAAAAAATATTTCCCGTCATTTTAATTTTGACTAACTCAACTAACCAATTTCACCAATTGTTAAATATAATACTTGGTTGATTTTGTTTTAATGATACACATAAGATTAAGTTAACATTGCAAAAAATAAATTTCACTGAGATATATATTTAAGATTCAAAGTAGTACCCCGGTTTCTAATATATAGTTTGTTGATAAATGGATTTGATTTTAAATATAACATCTTGATCGACTTTATCTGAAAAACTTATAATAAGTACTTGACAAAAGTTTATGTTTATTAAAAAATCTCTACCTACATATATTATTATATAATTAGTCAGATATTGCTAAAAACATCATCGAACAATTTATTTATAAAGTCTTTCCATTTTTATTAAAAATTACATTGGTACATAAAGTCACACATACTATCATTAATCTTTTTATAATTTAATTTTTTTTATCAAAAATGAATTTTATATAATGTGTGTGTAGATATTGTGTGTGGAGATAACAAAAACTTATGTTATAAAATCAATTTTTTATGTACACAATATTTATTATAAAATATGCATGCTATCAAATTAAGTTTTTTTTGTGAACATTGTATTACATTTCACATATATACTAAATTCCTTGTGTTTTGTAAGTATGTAGTGCATTGCGAAGATTTATTTTTGAAGGAAGTTTTATGCTAATAATTTTGTTTACTAAATTATAGTATTCAGCGTTTAATTGTAAGGTATAGAAAATAATTATTTATCAAGCAGTTCTTTCAATAACAAATAATAATTTAGATATAAATAAATTAAGTAAACAACGGCAATAAAATATAAAATTATTTATATCTATAACTACCACACACAAATTAATTAATTGAGCTATAGGGAGATTCAATTCTTCATCCACAGATAATAATCATGCATGTACGCTTCAATCCTTTTTTTTTTTTTGCATTAGACGGCAATTCTTCTTTGATTTTGAAAAACAAAAATAGCAACAATAGGTCTAAATGAAAATAAGTGAGGGTCTAAACCATATGCTAATAAGTAAAGTCCTATTCAAAAAAATGGACAGTATTAAAGGTAAATAAGTAAAGAGCAAGGGAACAAAAAAAAGGTAAAATACTTTCAACATAATTAAAATAAATAAGTTTTTATCAAGAATATATAAATAATTAGCATTGATGTTATGAGTCTTAAGTATTAATTTCAATGAAATTAAAATTACAAGATCATCACCTCAGCATCAATGGACGGAGTATTAATATTAATAAAAGAAGAAAAATAAAATTTTTTATTGAAGACTAGTATTTTATGGTTCAGTATTGATTTCTTGCCTCTAGTCATTCTGTTCGTCAATGCTTGAAAGCATTTTTACCCTAAAAATTACAACCTGCTTTATGCTAAAAGCAACCTTAAAAATTAACAGAAATACTCCCTAATTAAAAGAGTCAAAGTAAAACAAAATAAAAAAAAAATTCTAACTTACCTGGATCTTAAGACCGACGATGAATGGAAAAAAATGCTGGGAAGCACCGCAATTTTGTCACAGGAGGAAGAAGCAACAGTGCTTCAGGTGAGTTGAAGGACCACGGTCACCGGCACGGCGGAGCTAGGTGGTGTTTTTGGAGAAGGACAGGAAGAAATCGCGAGGGGAGGGGGAAATGTCGGACTTTAGTATATTTGAGAAGGAGAGGAGCTTCTTAACAAAAAAAGGAGAGGAGAGCAAAGTTGGCGGCAAAAATGCCGCCAACTAGCGACGGGAGGGCCACCCCGTCGCGAGCCCCACTTGGGTCCAGCGACGGGGCCCAAGTCCCGTCGCCGCCCCATTGGGGCCGGCGACGGGGCCCAAATACCGTCGCTTGCCCCAAGTGGGGCCAGCAACGGGGAACCAACCCATCGCTGGCCCCATTGGGGCCAGCGACGGGGCCCTAAAGCCGTCGTTGGCCCCACTTGGGGCCAGCGACGAGGCCTAAATTCTGTCGCTGGACCCACTTGGGGCCAGCGACGGGTCATATTTCCGTCGCTAAATTGCCTGCAGATGATTTTTTAAAAAATTTTTACTCCTTTTTTGCGACGGATTTTTTTTTCCGTCGCAAACTACTCCAATTTGCGACGGAATTTAAATTTCGTCGCAAATTTTCTCATATTTGTGACGGAATTTTTTCCGTCGCAAAATCAACATTTTCTAGTAGTGCAATGATAAAGGAAAACCACTTGATAATCCATAAATCTATAGGAAACTCATTGACCGACTTTAATGTCTCACTACCACTCGACCTGATCTCAATTTTACCACCCAACTATTAAGCCAATTGTAACATCCCAAATTTTGGGAATTGAAATTTAATATTTTATGAGAATTTAATTATGAGATTTAGTTGAAAAATAATTATTGGAAATAAAAGTATATTTTCCATAAATTATTTTGGGGAAAAGAATTAATGAGCTAATTGGTAAATTAAATAATAATAATGGCCTCCTAATCAACCTAATTATTCAGCCCTCGTGAGAAACCCATAGAATTATAAATGACTCATTTTCCCTCCACCAGCCTGACGTGAAAATGCAGAATCAGCAAGCAAAGAACAACTTCCACCGAAAACACAGAATCAGCAGCAAGACTCAATTCGTCTGGAGTCCCATCGAAAAAGCCCAGAACTATCTCTTGTAGGATTCTCATCAAAAACGCAGAAGTGTATTGAATCGATTAGATGTAGGAAAGATAAGAACCTTCATCGTTTTGATTACCTGGAAAGATGAAACCGGTCTGGAAGCCTCTCCACGAACAGTTCACTAATAGTCCTCGTCCGTTCTATGACCGATGTTCCAGACTATCTCTCGAGTGGGATGGGGTGGTGTGTGGGCAACCATTCAGATGATGAACGTCTGCCTCTTGGGTCTATTTCTGATGAGCTATCCTTATGAGGCACAGCAGGAGTAAGTTAGAATATATAGAGTTAAGTGCAAGACTTAATCTAACCCTGAGCCTCATGGGCTTTGGTCTCACTAAAGCCTAATAGAGCTTAAGTGACTAAGAGCATATATCCAACAATCTCTCACTTGCTCTTTTAAGATACAAACACAAACTTGAGCTTGTAAACCCAAGATCATGTAGTCCATGAGCCATCATCATCTGATTATATACCTCATCCCTTGTATCGAGTTAGCCTGGGGATCTATCATATGTCATTCATCAAGGCTCATGATAATCTACAGAAGATTATCTAGTTCGGTGCTACTCCACTAAAAGCCTGAACGTGATCTCCAAGATTAATGACACTTATAACATGTATATGCATCGCCCCTTTATAGAATGTCTATAATTGATTGACTAGTTTTCTGTAACCCAATCAATTATTTATTCCCTTGACTTTGATAGTTTCTCTAATTGATTACATGCACTGGCCAGTGTCTTCAATATCCAAGTACCGAAACATATCAAGGGGACATTTCCTATAAATTCCATGTTGTTTATCTCATAAACACCGATAACCAAATAGTCTCAATCCCAAAATACCAAGTTATTGGCCGTCATATAGATCAAACCTCACCCGTTGGTAAATCAAAGAATGAAAACTATTTAATTACCCATTTAAAATAAACTCAGGATTTAGAGCAACTGCATGACTATAGTTATCTGGAGATTTGATTCCTTATGACAGAAAGAACAACCTCAATCAAATCTCTCCTTGATCCATTCAATGTAAGTATTAATCCACACCAATATTTTATAATGATTTGGACAAAACCATTTCATAAAATATTGCAACCTAAATAAAGCGCCCAACTTAATTTAATAGCTATGAACCAATTCATCAATTGTGAGAACCTATGATCATGTCCTCCATGAACGTATCCATATGATCATATACTCCACAATTGATTCGGACCTTAATGTTTCTAAATTGTGTGCACAAAACAATGATAAACACCTCATTTGTAAAAATTCAAAAAATGATTACATTATGTCATTGTCTTACTCCAAGAGCACAATGAGCACAATATCTCCCACTTGCTCAATGCAATTCCGGGATCCTCCTAAGACCCAAAGAAGTAACATGGCTCTCGAACACAAGTTCAGGCAAACTCTTAATAACTGGGTCTGCAAGATCCACCTCTAATGCTATCTTAGTTTAATGTAAACTTCATAGCTCGAGGTCGATTTTCTTGAATCAATATCCACTTAAAAACTGAATTCGTGAAAGATTAGCTTTTCAAGACTCCCACTAGAATATACTAGCACATAATCTCTCATTCTCCGAAGATACTTGAGTACATGCTTAACAACAATCTAGTGTTCCTCTAGGACCATAATGGTACTGTCTCACTACTCCCACTGTGTGGCAGATGTCTGGTTTAATACTCCACATGGTATTCATAAGACTACCTATTATCAAAGCATAAGGTATCCTACTCATACATTCTTCCTTCCCTGGATTCTTTAGAAGTTACTCCTTAGGAAAATGAATTCCACATCTGAGAGACATGATTCCCCTCTTAGAATTCCCTATGTTGGGTTTTGGTAAAAGTTTTGTCAATGTAAGTAACCTAAGATGATGCCAACTTCTTGTTCTTCCGATTTTATAAGAGTTTCATACCAAGAATATAATTGGCTTCCCTTGGCTTTCATATTAAAACGCTTACTCAGCCAACTCTTTACGTTTGATATTACCTCCACTTTGTTTCCAATAAGAAGCATATCATCTACATAAAGTACCAAAAAAGCTACTGCCTCCCCTTGGATCCTTTACATACAAATACAAGCCATTAATCAAGGTTTTATCAAAAACATAATTTTGATAACTTGATCAAACCTGATGTTCCATGACCTGGATGCTTGCTTAAGTCCATAGAATGGACTTTCACAACTTGCATATAGTGTTCTTGTTCATTAGTTATAAACCTTTTTGGTCGTTGCATGTAGATGTTCTGACATCCAACTTCCAAAATAAAATCTCATAAATGAAACTTGTAACAACAACTAAGAGAATCTAGATAGACTCAAGCATGGCGCCTGACAAACATTTGCCACCAAACTTGTCTTGAAGGTTTTCACCTTCCTGTCTATCTTCTCTTTGCTTTGTAGGTCCACATACACATAGTGGGTCTTACCCCTCTTGGTGTCTTTACCAAAGACCGTACAGAGATGAAATACAAGTATTCCACCTCATTGTTCATAGCTATGAGCAACACTTGATCAACAACATCTTCCAGTGCATTATCGTAACTCATGGGATCAATGTCACCCAACAAGAGATATCTTGAGGGTTGAAAAGATTCTTTTCCACTACGAATGTACCACACTAGATATGATGTATCTACAGTAGATCCAAGTTTTGGGTCAGATGGTGGCTCTTCATATTACATGTTAACAAATCCTTGATATTATATGATACTAATATTTCTATTAGTTCCTACTTGAAGATTATTATGTTGAATTTCCAATTATGGTTCCCGTGTTTGTTCACCCAGAGGTATATTTTTCCCCTCTTTGAACAATCAAGGGAACAATGGATGAAGCTTCTAGAAAATTTTGTAAATTCTTGATTTGAGATAAATCTCATCAAGAATAACCTTACTCATAGGCTTATAATTTTCCATCTAGTCCTCCTTTAAAAAAAATCACGTGAGTTCTCGCCAAGACGATCTTATCTTTTGGACTAAATAAGATCCAATCCCTATTTCTCTTAGGTTAGCTAAAAGATATGCACACTTCCATGCAAGATCCCATCTTATTTGACCCCTATTGCAAGACATGTGCTGGAGCACCCTAAATCTGAATATGGTTTGAACTGGGCTTGCACCCTTTCCATAATTCTATAGGTGTCTTTACAATAGTCTCTGATAGAACCAAGTAAGAAGGTACATTCCCTTCTCCTAGGCATCTCCCCAGAACGACATTGGCAAGGATGAATAATTGAACACATACATCACCAAGTCTAGAAATGTTTGAATTCTGCATACTGCAACTTCATTCAACTAACGCATTCCTAGAGTTGATAGTTGTGAAAACTATCCCCTCTTGAATCAGGCAAGGCCCGAACTTACCAAGCAGGTATCCAACACTTCAGTCAGACCAAAGTTTTTATTTGAACACCTAGATGCTTTTCTGCCTTAGACTTAAACCTCTTGGAAATTTCCAAAAAAAACTCAAGACTTATGACGCACTAGGTTCATCTGTCCAAATCCAGAGCAACCATTCATTTAATGAAGTACTCATAATCTTTTATGGCTTGAACGCTAACTAGTCCACATACTTCAGTATGTACCAATTCTAGTTGAATAGCTTCGCAAAACCCTTTGACCTTGTAAGATTGCTTGGCCATTTTACCTTCAAAATAGGACTTACATGTAGCCTTTAGTTCAAAGACTATGGAACTTTCAGTCCCTCTTTTAACTAAACCATGTTTCCTATTTGAGGTAATCTGACTCAATCATAAAAGGCCAAGATATGTTTCATTTGAAACTTATTTCTTTGGTGAATATTCTTGTTCATGATCCTTTTAATTCAACATAATAAATTCAATGGGGCATAAGACATAGGTAATAAAGACTATTTAAAAAATGTGCCGGAACAAATAAGACAAAGAAGAACTTCGAAATGAAGCTAAGGAATCAATTGCATTCGAAACCATGTTTCAATGAAACAACTAACAACAATTAAACTCCTCTTGAAATCCGGAACAAATAAACAGTGGCCCAAAACTATAGTCTTAAATTATCAAAAGATAAATTAACTTGTGCTTCTGCTAATGCAAACACAAGCTACCCATCTTTAAGCTTAAAATTTCTTTGTCTAGGCTACCAGACGCCCTTTGTTTGATCTTTTTGGGCAATCTTTCTTCTGTGTCCTTTCAGTCCGCACTTGAAGCACTTGTCTTTTGGCTTCTTCATAGCAACTGGTTTGACAACTAATAATCAAGCCATGTTGTTCTTGTTACCACCCTTAGGTTTCCCCTTAGATTTAACAAGACTCTTAGCAAATACTGCACTGATTGCATTCTATCTAGCATAGCTGCTAGGCACTACAAACATGTCATTAAGAGTCTAAAACATCTCTACTCCACTCTTAACCATATACACTTGCTTCTACAAGTGTTTGGAGATACTGACAAGAATATAGCAGCGAACTACCATATCTGTCGTTTCCCAATATGAGTATTACGTCTTAGTTGCCTTAGACGCATCCTTTGAAGTGGCTATGGCTTTAGTATGGTAAGGACAAAATTAAGCTCTTTATGTTTGAGAACAACATCAAGTTTTGTTTTCCACTCTTCATAGTTGGTACCATCTAGAAGCTTTAGACTCAAAATCATTGCTAAATGATTGAAGGAAGATATTTTCTAAAAAAAACATACAAGGCACACAATTACAAACAAAAATGCAACAGACAAATTAAATGCAAGTAGATTCTCATAACTACTCTTGTCTATTGTTAACAATCCATTAATTATCTTTACAAGGTTTACGATGGGCAAGATACTTGTAAAACTAACATTGTTATTTCAGCCTTTAGTTCCATTGCTAGAGCCTCGATGGGAGGGTTAACAACTTTACCAAAGTTAAATGTATTTAACCATTGTTAACTTTCAAAATTATCTTTAGTGTCTAAGTGTTGCCGACGATGGGCCGTACAAAACTTTACTAAAATTTTGAAAATATTAGGGTTTAATCTAGCGAAATCCGATTATCCTTATCCGATGGGGCTTCAGCGATAACCATTTCACTAATAAACCAATAATTGGAGCCCGTTGGTTTTAAAATTAAATACTTAATTTAAAACCTTCACCCATTCAATATTTTTTCATGAGAATTTTCATAAGCTTTGTTGAACGTAAAAAAAAAAAGTTTAATTTCAAAATTATCTTTAATAGCTTAATATTGTCGAGCGATGCGTACAACACCTTATTAAAATTTTGAAATTATTAAGGCCCAATAAAATCCAATCATGCTTATCCGGTGGAGTTTCACATGATTATTTTATTGGCAGGCCGACAATGCGCTCAGAGGTTAAATTAATTTTTTAATTCAAATCTCCTCCCATTTGTTATTTAGGTCCAATCTAATAAAATCCAATCATGCTTATCCGTCAGGGCTTCACATGATTATTTTATTAATGGTCCTATAGTGCACTTGGAGGTTAAATTAATTTCTTAATTTAAATCTCCTCCCATTCAACATAAGCAACTTTCTGATTTCCAAGAATTGTTCAATTGAGAGTAACTTCTGTTTAATTTCAAGAATTATCCTTAGTATCCAAGCATTGCTGATGATGGGCCATTCAATACTTTACTAAATTTTGAAATTATTAAGGTCCTTAAATCCAGTCATGACAAGCAATATGTGCTTCACTCATGACCATTTTAGCAGACCCACAATTTACTCGCAAAATAAAATGGTTCTCTTAGGAAATTATCTGGGCTATTTGTCTAGATTTTAACTCCACAATTAATTAGTCCAATTATTATTCTAGATTTTAATTTAAAATCATAATAATTGATAATTAATTTTAGTGGTTATCTAGAATTTCATTCCACAATTAATTAATCCAACTATTATTCTAGATTTTAATTTAAAATCATAATAGTTGATAATTAATTTAGTGGTTATCTAGATTTTTATTCCACAATTAACTGATCCAAATATTATTCTAGATTTTAATTTAAAATCATAATAATTGATAATTAATTTAGTGGATAACCTAAATAATCTTACATAATAACCATCATTCTAGTCAATTCAAGACATAATAGCTACTATGCACTTATAGCATGTGATTATGCAACAATATGACATCTATCTATTCTATATGGCATGTTATTTCTAATCATGTTAATCACACATATAATTCATACTATTCAATAAAAGCATTAAATAATTAAACAAATAACTTTAATCTATGGCTTTCCTATAAAAGTAAAAAGATAAAAATTTACAACTTTGGAATTTCTCTATTGTCCAGTCCATAGTATTTCTCCAAGCCCCTTTAGGGTATCCATGGGCCCAAAAGCCCAAAAACCCAATATTTGGCTAAAAACCCTAGGACACAAAAGAGAAACCCTAACTATCATTGAAGCCACGCTGTCAACCAAAGTCATATCAGCACGAAACTTCAGGGGAAGCACCGCCACGGGGAGACGAGATCACGGCTGCCAGAACCACTGAAAACGGCATCCTCACGCGCCCTCACGCGCCTATTCTTCACATGCGCGTGAAGCCCACGCGCATAAGCTTGTGGCAGCGCGTGGAGGCGCGTGCCGGTGATTCTGGGGATGGGGTTTTTATATTTTTGCTCTTCTTTCCATTCTCTTTCCAATGATATACGGTTCATCCAATTCCGAAGTCCAAAGGTCCACAAAAAGTTTCCCGAGAGCTTTGGAAGCTCATCTTTTTGCAATTTCTTGATTCCAACTTTTACAGAAATTCATAATTTACATAGAAATTCTGAAAATAAAGTAAAAATAGCAAGGAGGAAACCTAATCATATGGGATTAGCCTCCTTGTTACAAATCAAGAAATACAGGGAAAATCTAACCATGGATTAAAGCGATTAAAATTAAAACTAATATTAAATAAGAATTATAAACGAATAATTATCATGAATTAAATAACAAATATAGAAACAGATGTCATATTTTCAAAATATAATTTTTGAAACGAATCACATGAAATATGAAATAATATCAAAACTGGGTTCTTTTCCTCATCAACCTGGCTCTGATGCCAATTGTAGGATTCTCATCAAAAACGCGGAAGCGTATTGAATCGATTAGATGTAGGAAAGATAAGAAACCTGCATCATTTTGATTACCTGGAAAGATGAAACCGGTCCGGAAGCCTCTCCACGAACAGTTCACGAATAGTCCTCGTCCGCTCTATGACTGATCTTCCAGACTATCTCTCGAGTGGGATGGGGTGGGTGTGTGGGCAACCGTTCAGATGATGAACGTCTGCCTCTTGGGTCTATTTCTGATGAGCTATCCTTATGAGACACAGCAGGAGTAAGTTAGAATATATAGAGTTAAGTGCAAGACTTAATCTAACCTGAGCCTCATGGGCTTTGGTCTCACTAAAGCCTAATAGGGCTTAAGTGACTAAGAGCATATATCCAACATCTCTTCAGCCCAGCAACATATGAATCCAGAACCATTTCTCCAGCTCATGTAACTATCAGCCCATATTATCTCGGTCAAACTAATTATCATCTGTCATCAAACAGATCGACCAAACCAGTAACGAGCAGATCACGTCGTTTTCTGGTTTAATCCTCACCGTCATGTAAAATGAAAGCCAGATGCAAGAAACGCCGAAAGTTGATCCTGGTGCAGCAGAAGATCGAAAAGATAATCTGGTTTAAGCATTGACTACGGAAAGTTGAGAGCAGATCGCGTGAACACAAAGAAAGACAGAAGGATCAGAACCTTCCCATACTCCTCGAGCCTTGTGCTTGATAACCGTTGGGCAAGCTCTTGGACCGTTAAGCCTCGTCTGAACTTGAGTCTATATATATGGTCTGCTGTTACACTTCCACTCCCATTGCATTTAGCGTTTAGTTAGGAAGAAAAACTATAAGTTGAAGAAAGGGAGAGACCGAGAGTGAGAAGAGGAAGGGAGTAAGAGTTGAGAGAGAAGCTGAAGCTCATCTTTAACCCTGTTTTAACGTTGGAAAACAGAGGTGAATCAGCATACAGCATCTGCCTTTCAAGCTTAAGAACTGAGGTAAGTTTTAGATCTTATCTTTCTCAAAGTTTCAGCGTCTTTGTCGAAAGTTTATGAAGATTAAACAAAAAGGAAAACCAAACTTAGGCATTTAAAACCGAAAGTAGAAACCAAGACAGGGGCTGTTTGACTAAAAGGGATCATGCTGAAACTGAATAAAAACTAGGGAGACTGGCGTTGAAAATGAATCTAGAACTGAATGTTAAAACTGAACTATATATGTATAAAACTTGCTGTCATCGGGTTCCAAAAAGAAAGAGTTTTAACAGTAGGTGGTTGCTGAATATATGGTGCAAGAAGAGGACGTGAGTTTTGGTGAATGTGTGTTTATATGATAGTATATATATATATATATATATATATATATATATATATATATATATGTTCGTGGAATCATTTTACTGACCGGCTAAAAGAAAGAAAAAGAAAACAAAACGCTGGAGCTATGGTATTTAGTGTCATCGGGTCCTTTGGGTATTGTGGAGTGAGTGTATATTCTTTAAACTACATATATATATAGGAGTTGTTGCACTTAGGTATATATATGTGTGCATGTCGTGGAAAGAAAAGAGTTAATTTTTTCTGCATAATATATGGAAGCCGTGAGAGTCCAGGGAGAAGGGGGAAAAAACCGATGGGTGTTGGTTTCTGCATGAGGATGAAAGACGCTAAACATATAAAGGACATGTCTGGGTGTATAAATATATATACTTAGATAGCTGAAAAAGAAGAAAATGATGTACGTATGAAACTTTAAGAAAATAAAAAGGAAGCACTGTGCGCTAATATATATATAATTACCTGGTCAATGCTTGAGTTGCTGTGTGTGTGTGTAAAGCTAGAGAAAGAAAGAAAACGTGTGTTAAGAATATATGTGTGTGCGTGATTTGCTGCTGCATATATGTGTGTGTGTGTGTGTGTGTTTAAAAGCGTGCAGCATGCTTACTGGAGGTGTGTACTCAAATGAATATATGTGTAGGCATTCCTTTATTGTGATGGAGTATATATTTCTGCATAAAAGGAACTCAAGGGCTAGTCACGTGAATATTGCTGTGTATGACAAGTATATGAAGTGAAACTCAAATTTTGCTTATGTCTTGTGTATTTGCCACCACCTGGAAAATTTTTATTGGGTGTGGTACATATACATAAAAGTGACAGATAATGATAAAGTTTTTGGGAACCTTGTGATTTTGTTGTTAGGAATTAATTTCAAAATATTTTTACAAGTAGTCTTAACTCAAAATTATTGGGGAACATAAATTAAGTTGTATTAGTGATTATCAAGGTTTTGAGAGAAACCATGAGAAACATTAAATAAAAATATTAAATCATATTCTTGTATGATGATGGAGATTTATTGATTTTTATTGGTGAATAAGAGGAAAATAAATTATTGATCAGTAATTGATAGGAGTTAATAATGATTGATAAAATAATAAGGAATAATTTAGTTATTTGGAAAAGGGAGTAACTAATAAAGGAATTATTATTAAAATTAGTATGATTATGTTTTGTAGAGTTTTTAAGAGTTATTAACGAATCGAAAATTGATTGTGATAGATTGAGTTATGGCGTTTATTGAGCTCTCGGATTAGAGGTCATGTATAATAGTTAGCTTTGGCGAGAGGTAACCACTTTCCACTTATTATGCTATTGATATGTTGCTGATGAGTATTTTTTTGAACTGATTATGCATGTTTTAAATGAAATTTGCCATGTGGAATTTTTATGAGTTGGGATACATGCTTTCATTTGAATTGAGAACTGAGATGTGATGATATGGCTATTGTGATTATTCTGGAAATTCCCCTACTAAAATATTGTGATAATTATGGAATGGGAGGAATTGGGAAAGATTGAGTTGTTATTTTTCACCACGTGGTGATGCCTCCATTGGTGCACGATGGTTGGCTTTTTATTATCCCAACGGTTCAATGAGGGACTAGCCCAACAGTTCAATGAGGGCTTACGACACCCCACAGTTCAATGAGGGGAAAAGACCCATGGTCTGGGACAGGTGCTCTGAGGATTTTGGCTGGCTCTCATCACTTGACTAGTGAGCTTTTAAGTAACCAGTAACATGGGTGTGACTTAGCCCATGGGTCTAGTCGGAGGAAATAAAGCGGTTCAGTTGGATTGATGGGAGGTATTATAGGGAATGAAATTCAAAAAGATTTGTGACACCCAATTATGATACAACGTAAAAATGTGATGTTTTATGATATTTCATTTACGATATGACATTTTGTGATGTCAATATTTATGAAATATATTTTTAATATTTGGTTATATAAATTGTTTCACTTGGCACCTCACTAGCACATAATTGATATTCATGATAAGTTGGATTGATGGTTACAAAATTTTTCCAGGTGAAAGCTCACGTCCAAGTCCATCAGGGAAGGCCTCAGAAGCTTAGACTACTCTAGTAAAAGTACTGCTTCTTTCTCCTTTGGTTTATGTTAGATAATTGTATATTATCATGTTAGGACTCATCTTGCATACTCTGATTAAATTTTAAACTTTTCGTAAATTTTAAGGCACAATTAGGTTAATGACTTAGCTAAATATGATTATTTTATTTATTTAACGGTGGTTGTTTCACCAATCCCTATGACATTCATCTTCAGGACGCACATTATGTTATAAGGTATATTATATCCTCTCCTAGTATTGGTTCTTTTCTTTCCTCTGCATTCGATTTGAAGCTACAAATTTTTAGTGATTCAAATTTGGCAAGTTATGTTGATACTCGATGTTCTGTTACTGGTGTTGATGTGTTTATTGGTTCTTCCTTAATCTCTTGGCAAGCCAAGAATCAAGCCATAGTCTCCCGTTCTTCTTCAAAGGTTGAGTATCGAGCTTTAGCATCCACTACTTACAAGTTACAATAGCTCATTTACCTCTTAACTGATTTCAATCTATCACATATAGATCATGCTCTATTATTTTGTGATAGTCAATCAATTATCTAGATTGCTTCCAAACCCATTTCTCATGAACGGACCGAGCACATAAAACTAAATGCTCATTTGGTGCGTGAAAAAGTCCAAGCTTGGATCATTCACATTCTTTCGGTCAAGTCTACTAATCAACTGGTTGATATCTTCACCAAACCATTACATCCTTCCCGGTTCCATGCAATCATTTCCAAGATGGGCTTGAAAAATATCCATGCTCTAGCTTGGAGGGGTGTCAAGTATAGGATAATATTATAAGAGCTTAATCATTATGGTTAGTATAATATTATGATTATAACAACTTAATCATTATGGTTAGTATAATATCATGGTTATAACAACTTTTTGTTATGATTATGTATTTAGTTAAAAGACTAACCATAGTTTGTTATATGGTTCTTGATGTATAAATATCATTTATTGCAATAATAGAACTCACTCAATTTTTGCAATCACATTCAATAATATATACCCTACTCAACACTCCCTCTCATCCTAAATTCAAGATCTAGTTGACTTTTTCTTAAGAAGTTAATAAATCTAAATATATTACTTAATCATGATATATATTGTGTGTCGCTAAATTATATATCAGTTTACAAGTCAAATAAATTGGTTTAGAGAAAAAACAATAGATATAAATACTTTAAAATTATTTTTTTAACTTTCTTAATATCTCTAAAAAAAATCAAATGGATTATATATTTAAGACTGGAGGTAGTATGCATGTTTTAGAGGCCAGAAATCAATTTGCACAAATCTTATATTAAGGACAAAAGGTAGTATTAACTGTTAATATATAGGGCAGCTAGCATGTTTTGATGTTGCAGCAAATGAAAGAGTGTGCAGATTGGAAGGGATATATCCATCGTTGGAGGATCACATACGTATGGGATAATAGAGAAGCTGTTTCCTACTTTTCCAAATGGAGGGGAAGGTGGTTGTGAATTGTAGTAGCCGTGAAGATGAAGACGTAGACATAGTCTTTAGACACGTACAATTTGATGGCTCCACGAGTTGAGGAACACCACCACAAGCACTAGATGTGTGCCATACGTTAAAAAGCATGTTTTACGTATTGTGTATATGATTGACATTATGTCAATTTCCATTTCTGAATTTGGTCTCAAATAAAAATAAAAATAACATATATTAAAAAAAATCTGTTTCTGAAGGACCTAAATTTGGAATAATAGGAATGAAATGCGAGGCCTCAAATGCTGTACATATTTATTAATAATTCTTTGTTTTCTCCTCTCCTAGTAGTGCGACGTAGCTTATCCAAATAATAAAAATATCCCCTCTATGGCATTATACTCAGTGGCGGACCTACAATGGGTCCTTGGTCTGCACTTGCAGACATAAACATTAGGCTTTTTTTAATAAAGTAAATGAATAAAATAGACTGTGACCCAAAATTTTCAATTTGTAAACAATTTCTAACCTTACTTTGAAGATGGTTGAGTTGAGAAAGAATATTGTTTATCCATGGGTCTATTTGTTGATAAAGTTGGCACTCGTTCTATCGGTAGCAACTGTTAATGTTGAGCGGGTTTTTTCTGCAGTGACTTTTGTTAAAGATAAGTTGCGCAATCGGATAAGTGATGATGGTTTAACTCATGCATGCTAACTTATGTTGAACCTGATATATTTGATACGATTGATGATAAAGATATATATAATGTAATATTTTAAAGGAATGAAGAATTGAAGAATGCTTTTGTAATCATTTTGATGTAAAGGTTAGTTGACTCTTGATTATTATTTTTCTATATTAAGTTGAAGTTTTCTTTTCTTTTATTATTTATATTCTTTTGTTTTTTAATGCGTTTAAAACTTTCCCTAAAAAAAATTTTCAGTGGTGCTGCCCTCGAACCCCCGAATCCCACCACTAATCGTGCAACCACAAACCTAAAATTTTAGATCCACCATTGATTATACTTAATATTTTGTGACGCAATTTTACCCCTAATGCATTAAAATTGAAGTTTTGCAAGTTCCAAGAAAACAAAGAACCAGTTTCACACCCACATCATCAGATTGGGCTTGTCTCTGTTTTTTCCCCACCCTCACCCTCCATACCGTAATAACCAGAATTCCCATTTTCACTGGACCACCCACATAGTTTTAAAAACAAAAACAGAAACAAACAGACTGAAGGAATGAGCCATTGTTGAATTATCATAAAGGCGAAGTACAAGAGTAAGAGGCAGAGGATAATGATGAGGGTACGGAAGGAGATATTCTCCTTATCTTATTTCTCTTTTTCTCTCATTAGCCAAATCTAGGTCGTTGATTGAAAAAATGAAAGAAAAGTAAAAGTAATATTGGATTGATTGGACGGATATGATTTAGAGATTATAAAGGATAATGAGAAAAAGATGGGGAGAGAAACCTAACCCATGAGGGTACTGGTCAGTGAAGATGACGATGATGGATAGGTTTTGCCCATGAAAATAAAGGAGATAAGGTCGGTGGGGAACCGGTTTCCCTACCAAGCAAAGTGGTTAGCAAAAACCAGTCCGGTGGGTGGAGTATGTTAGTTGGGATGGCATTGCACCAATTTTAATATATTATGGATAAAATTGCACCATAAAATATTTTAGATTGCTAAATATAACTTTAAAAAATCCTTTAAAAGTGGTGAATGCATCTTAGCCCAATTAATAATTGATGCTTGTGTCTCTGAGATTTATATTCTTTGTATAATTTTGACTTATGCATTTGAATGGCGTTTTGGTCATTTCATGTGGTAGCAACTAACATTGATATTTATTGGACCCATTTGTTACGAAGTTGCTGGATTATAAACGAGACCTTTGTTATTTTCCCTAAAATTAATCACTTTTTCATTCATCTGTTTTTAAAATAGCATACTGCCATAAATGATTATATCCTGTAAATGCAAAGAATCAAAATTCGTCTACCTTACATTCAAGAAATTCACAAAAGCGCTTATCTTCAGAGTTTGCAATGGATTTTGACATCCTAAACACATTCCGATTCATTCAGTCTGAAAGGATAAAAATGAACGCCTTTTATGATTATTCCTATTTAAAATAATTAACACACCTTTGTGGAATTGTGTGCCCTTAACTTTTTTGGGCCCCAACTGAATTTAAAAAAAAAAAAAAAAAACTCTTTTGGACCCAATGAGGAAAACCCAGAACCGAAGATATGCTTATTTGGAGAAAGTAATCATGGTATCAAAAAACCAAAAAAAAAAAAAAAAAGCAATCATGGGATTTAGGTCAAGATGTAAAATCTGAGATTAGGGTTCAGGGAAAAAAAATTATACGTTTCTAATCCTATTACACATGTACATGATTCTGCCACGGAGCCACGTTACAATAAAGTAAAACTCTGCCATTAAAAAAAATCAAGAGCTTTCATCACTAACTAGAAACTTTTTTTAAGTTACGGTACAAAAAAGGGTCAACTCCAGTTAATTCCGCATTCGTTTTCTTAGACTACCCTCTTCATCAGCGCCCTGCGTACACAGAGAACAGATAAATCAGGACAAATATTTACTAGAGACAAATAGAACAACACCATGTGATCTTCTGCTGAACTCAAGCTTTCATAAACCATGAATATCTCCACTTCCTAAACATGATTGTCATTTTCATACTAGTAGTTGTGCAGACTCACAATAGAATTCAATGTATTGACAGAGGAAGCCTTTAATTATCTAATGCCTCTGAATTAACAAAAACTGCAGGACACAAAGTAGATCACGCTCGTGTTCATCACACATGGAAAGGATAAACAAACAAGTTGAATTTATTAACATCTACTCCTGCCAATTGTCTATGAAGCACAGAAACTTCAGAAGTGGTCCTAATTGTCAGGCACTGATACGATCACGGTACATAATCACACGTTCAGACATGCTTTCAAAACAAGAAACGTGTGTTATTATAGACGCATATGCCTATACGTAATTTGGGGCTAAAAAAGGGCGTTCCCCATAAAAAAAAGGATAAATTGAAAGATCAGAAACTCATCCTTGATTTACTATTCTTTTCTCAAGCATGAATAATTTAAATATGGTTCAACATTATTTCATTTTGTAGAATTTTTTTTCCTTGGAAGATGACGTATAAGATATTAATATAGTAGAATTCTAATAGTATTTTTCTATGTAATTATATAAAATAAAATAAAATTTTTAGAAGTACATTCAAACACATGGCATGACATATACTGTGTTTCATCTCCCCCCCCCCCCCCTTTTTTTTTTTTTTTGCAAATAAGCTAGTTAAATATCTAAGTCATGTGTGCGTGTTTCAAAGTCAGATCTCACGTGCTCAATTGGTACATTCAGGTACAAATAGGATCAGCAGCAGGAGCATTGACCGCAACAGTTTCCAAATGCGGGCGAAGACTACATGATTGGTTAAATTTATTCCTGAACAACAATGCTCAATCAAAAAATACTTCCTAAGGTTACAACTATGTTTGATAATTTGATGCTCACTTCCATGGCATAAAAACTATGGCCAACCAATATAATTTAAAAGACAAACACATCAATGAATATTAAAATGGAACAAAAGAATCAAATGGTTAACAAGCTCAAAAAAATATAGCTAATAGGCGCATAGCAGAGGAGTGGGAAAAGAGATACTTACCCCGTCATCCTCTCTAAATTCTTCAGCAGGGACAGCATTAGATTCAGATCTGCATTTAGCATGAACAATTGGACCTAACTGTGACCTATCCATGCCTGTCACTGTTCCCTTGGGCACATTTAGGTATACAGCTCCTCTGTACATCCATTCCTCAGTTTCATCACTATAAAACTCTTCAAAAGGCTCTCCACATAACGCACATGTATTCTGCTCTTCGTCAGCCGGCACAGCCATCTCTTCATCTTCTTTATTTTCCTCCACAGTCTCAGTTGGCAAAAAACCAGGTGCTGCTTCTGTTCCCAGTGCCTCTGCACCACTAAGCCACATTTTCTCACTCACAAACCACCTACGAGAAGACTTCTGCTTACGATTTTTAGCCATCCGATTCTTCGTCACATGCCAATCCATATGACAACTGTGCTCCTCTTGAGACTTGAATCGAAGGCCACAAGTTGTGCATTGTCGAGGGAGATCAGAATATAAAGCACTAATCGCAGACTCATGCCGGATCTTCAGAACATCGGGATTAAATTCAGTTCCAACAGAATCCTAGAAAAACAGATAACTTCATTCAGATATAATCATGGGCTACAAACAAAGTCATCAATTTATGCAGGAGACAACAAACTTGAGTTAGATACCTGTGCAGGGTTTTGTCCGGTTAATGAAATCAAACCTTGTGCCATAAGTGAACCAATAAGACCAGAAAATCCACCAGCTGGCTGTTGGTTTGAGGTATATGGGCTACCATTTGTATGAGACAACGCTTGTGAGGGAGGACGGGGAGCTGGAAATGGAGCCAAGGATCCCTGCTGTATAGGAAAAGTGTTGTTTGCCATGTTTTGGACTAGTAAAGGAAACTGACCATTAGGTAACAACATAGACCCAGTTGCACTGATAGCAGCACCATGTCTTTGCAAAGAGCCGCCATGACTAGATTGAGAAGCTGCTGGAGCTTGAGAATCAGCAAAAATTTCTTGCACATCCTGAGGTGGAAAATTTTGAAGTTGTAATGCTTGCCCACGGTTACGCTGGTTTGAAGAAATTAGCCCTGATAGCTGATTAGGAATCTGAGGAATCACTAATTTACCAATATTGTTCTCACCACTGTCCAATAGCTGTTCAGGCATGAATAAAGATTTAGTAGGACCTTGATCTAAAATGGTATTACTACCACTTATTGCTTCAAATTGGTTCCTAACATGTTTCGGCAATGAAGGATTTAAGGAGGGCGGACGACTAGTATGCACATTTACTGGGGGCCTAGTTCGGAAAGAGGCAGGTAAAGTAGGTGGACGAATCTCAAGCCCATATGAGTTTACTTTAGTAATTGGAATGCTATCAATAGGAGACACATGAGCATTCCTTGTTTGACCTCTCATGTTAACGAGGTGTTGTGAAGAATTAGGCAAACGATGAGAAATCTTCCAGGTATCATGAGGAGGACGGGAGACCAGACCATGATTTTGGAATTCAGTTATCTGACCCAATGATCCACCAGCATTCTGCAGAAATAATATTTGAACTATCAGTTTCAACAGCAAAATATTATCAAGTTTACTTTCAAAGAAAGAACTACAGAAAAATATTGCACTACGAGTTGACACATAAACAGTTTAAGATAATTAGTTCACTCTAATGCATTAGCACATCAAAATTAATCTATCATCAAAACAAAAATAAGATGCTGCTGCTAGGCAAAGTTGTCAAGATTGGACTCAATCATAAGACCATAAGCTAAGATCCTGCCATGAGAAACCACAAGTACTACGCAACACTATTTCATTCCCTGGTCAGAGTGTCAGACAAGGATTAGACATCCTCTGCAATCCTGGAAAGGTTTTGTTTGAGTAGAAGACAACACTCTCCCCACCAAACACCATTTTACCACTTCCCAAGCCAGAATATTATGTTTTGGACACTCATTGCAAAACCCAGAACCCACCAGCCTTTTCTTCCATCCCCAAACACTGCAACACAAACCTAGATCCCAACCAACAGCCATTAAACCGAGTTATTATATTTATTTATATTTAAATTATATACTACTTTCTGAAATTTTTTTTGCATCTAATATCTCATTAATTAGTTTCCAATCCTACATTCAGTAATATTTATCTCTAACACCAGTACATAGAAACTATTAATTTGAAATACTTGGTGAAAAAAACATTTCAGAGAGCAACATATAATCTAAATATAAATAAATACAATATATATATATATATATATGCTCATTACTTTCAATAGAGGGATGGGCACATAATGAGCACCTAAGAGATGGGCACATAATGTGGACTCCATTAAACCAGGTTCACAAGCACAAGCCCATTACAGTATTTGTCCTCTCTTGCTGCAAAATCTTCCTCAAAATCTGTCACTTCTACATTTGTTCTGTATAAGGCATCAATATCTTCATTGTGAAATTGGATTTCTAAGGATCCATAATTCATTAATTTCATGAATTGTTATGTTTATCCTGGAATTTGTGGCTTTTGGCACTTAAGAATTGTCTTAATATATAAGATCTTGAAACTCTGTAAACTTATGACTTTCATAATGAACCTATATAGGTCCCATGCGTTGCATAAAATTTAAAAATGAGTTGGCATTAATCATGACTCATAAATAGTGCATCTTGTTCGAGTTTTTTGTATTTTATATATATATATATATATATATATATATATATATATATATTATGATAAGTATCATGCTTACCAATGAACCTAATTTATATGAACATACGCATGCATACTGATATTTTTTAAAGTTAACGTTTTGTCGAAGTTTATGATTCAGTCCTACAATTTCATCTCTTCAGCCCCTTGGCCAATCCTATATGTAAGATGACAATCCTGACAATCACTGTGCTATCGAAATATGCAAGACAAAAAACTGGTGGACTCATGTCTGCATGGGTGAATGCCAAGTATTTGATTTAAGCATCCATGACACAAACCTCATAACCAAGGAATTATCAGGGAAATTAAGATGCATCAATTAAAAACAAGAAGGCCATGACAGAGAAGTAGGCGGAACATACACCCAACAACACAAATGCATCTTCTGCTATAATTGAAGGATCATTCATAGGAGGAAGCTGAGATTGACTAACCCAATCACTTCTGGCATCTTGACCCAAAGCAGCGGCATTAGCTGCAACAATACCACTAGATCTTTCCCTAGATAACATAATTGATGATGGTAAGATACCATTGCTTCTCTTATGCTCCACTAACGTTGGACTCATATCTTCCCAGTTAAACTCCTCCTCTTCAGTATTCTGCCATGATGGTGACGCCATCTTGTTTTCTATACCATGTATGTCAAGCGGTTCAACCAACGGCTTATTGCTTGAGGTTTCTGTCCTCTTGTCACTGCCATAAGCATCAATAAGAGCTCTTGGACTTTGGCGTTGAAGCCCATTTGTAGAAAATTGGAATTGATTCCGGCCATCACGAGGATAATGTTTTCCCTGCCTGCTAATTGAAGCCTGATGCATCTTATTAGTTCCAAGGCCAAAATTTGTATGCCCCACGCTTCCTGTTGAATCCAACATTTCACCCCCATCCTGAGAGGAAAAACCAACCTCAACCAAATTCATATCCATTTTGAAATCGGTTCCTAAATATAAATTGAAAATGTTTATATTGCATGCTGAAAATTCAGCAGTAATCACTAAATAGCTGAAAGCACTCAACTCCTTACTGTCCCAATCCCCCAAAAAGTAAAATCAAATCTGGAGAGCTTCAAAATGCCCCAATCATGAGTTAGAAAACTTACAAGTCAGAAATTCAACCATAGAGGATTTCATAATCCAAATTTCTGGAGAGAATAATTCGGCCAAAAATAAAAAACAAAGGAAATGGGAAGAGTGAAAATTAAAAATACAGAGAAACCCAGTCGGAACTTTGAACTACTGTAATGAAAAGTTCTACTAGAATTATTTCTTTTTACATGTACACAATGCTATTGATGAGAAAAAGACAACTGTTGCTTTACCTAATATACAAGCTGCAGTCGAGTCCCCACAGCATTTTGAAAAAGAAGAGAAAAGTTTCATTGAAAAGCTTACAGTGTCCATAGTTGAGTTTTCCAGCTGTCGCAAGTATTTTGGATTAACATGAATGCCATGAGTTCGCTGCATAGCCTCAGACACACGAGGGGGATTAATGCTAGATGATATGTTCTGATTATTAACTGCTTGAGAAAAATGCAGCTGTCCTTCAATCTTGCGGAGAACAGAAGTTGGGAAGACTGTAGACCAGGTACCAAAGAGATGGCGCATTGCCTGGTGCAAATTAGGCTGAACTTGTCGATATGCCTCACAGAACACCTTCAGAAACAATAGAGCCACAAGTTTCAAGAACAGAATATAATAGTTCACCAATTAAACCCCCAATAAAAATGAATGAATATTTCTCAAATATAAATGATAATGCAACTCAAACCAACTTACTTCAGGAAGACGTGAGGAGAAGTATCTAACATACCCCCCACCAATATTCTTCACAATACTGTCTAAAAGATATAGTGAAGGAAGCTTTTGCTCCGAAGGCACCTGGCAAAAGGTGATTTCAGACAATGAAGGTTCCATTCAAGCAGTGGCAGAAAGCCAGACATAAAAATTGCAAAGGGAAGATTTAAAAAGCAACTGACATAATAATTTTATGCTAAACTATTTAATATAGGGAACTGAATCAACAAAAAATAGTCATACTCTTTGTTAAAAAAGTCAACAGCTAGAAGATACACCAACGGATGGCATGTTTGAAAACACTCTAAGAATGGGTTTCCTAGCTTCTTCTACTAAACACCTCTTCATTATAAATATTACATAGCCAATTTATACAAGGCCCAAATTATGGTGGACCTGAAATCTGCTTCTAACAAAAGATCATAGACAGAGATTTGAGATGTAATGATAAGAGAACTTGAATTCAATCAATGGAAAAGATAACAAACACCAAAATGTTATAAGCATCAAGTACTAAACAACTGCGGTAAAAAACCATTGGGTAAGGAAAAATGCTTGAGGAGAATTTCGTGTGCAGAGAATAAAAAATGTTATAAAGGTCATATGGCATGATACATAGCTAACTTGCATTCCTACAAAGCACAACCTAAACATTATCCAATCTTCGTTGGCAATTTGTCCACGCAGATTACTCTGACACTAACTTTGGTTAAATAGAAAGCCCTTTTTCATAACAAAGGCTAGAGATTATTGTTTCCCAAATAATTTACCATAGGTAGGTATGTGAGAAACAGACCACGACTAGAGAAGATACAAGGTACCAAATATGACAGTAAGTATATCTGAGCATAAAAGGTACAGAGCTCTATCTCAATTCTGCAAGTTACCAATGGATTTTATATCCTATAAAACACCAGTTACAATTTTATTTTGATGGATGGTCTGTATTGTTTGCTGCAGTCATTAAATAATCTTTTACTAGTGCCCTTAAGTTTTTTTCAATTTAGATTAATTATTCATATCTCTCAATGCCCCGTGCTAAACAATCAGTTTATAACTGGGCATAAAAATGTCTCCGGTGGCTGGTAATAATAATCAATTAGTGCAGAATATACTGCTTCTGTTAGCGACCTTAGCTGTTTTCGATCATGACAAGAAGCAAAGCAAATCCTTTGCCAAGACACGCATATAAATGTAACGCATAACCAAAGCCGCTAAATTATGAATCGAAGTTGATGAGAAGTGACGTTTTTCCAGATTACCGCGATTAAATTAAAATCGACAATAAAATTAAACCTTTTGTGTACATAGAATACTACTAGCAGAGAAGAAAGAAAATAAATTATATTCAACGAATCAGAACTAAAAACTTCATATTGGAAGTCGCTAGGGTTTGAAAAAACATCGATGGGGTAACTTAAACCAGAGGAATACAAAAGCTTCAACCCCAACATATTGACAAGGTGCGAAGGAGGGGAAGAAAAAGCTTTTCCGCTGCTATGATGACCGACCTCGAGAATTCGATCGCAAATTGCATCAGCTATACCCTTGCCATGCTCTTTATGGTCTCCTGCAATGATGGTAAGTTCGGTGATGATGGGCTTCGAATTTAAAGTAAGCTCAGACAAGACTATATCGTAAAGCTGCACAATCTCCTTAGTGGGCAGCTGCGGCACATCGTCATCTGCCAAAGACCCCCGTTCATCGTAGCGCCGCTTGAGCAGAGCCTTGAACCGTTCCAATATCGCCGGAGCAATTGGCTTCTGAACCATCTCAACGGGCATGGATTTTACAGGGGCAGAAGGGAGTACTCGCCCAGCAGGGAAACCCAGGGGCCTAGGGTTTTCTCGGGAAAGCAACAATCTTTGAGAGTCCATGAAAATCAGAGATTCCAGAGACGAGAGTAAAAGAAAAAGGGTCAGGTTGGGGTCCGAATTAGGGTTAGGGTTTTGGCCCACCTCGACAGGGTGAGAAGTGGAGCGAGATTTTTCTCCGCCACCATCGAAGGAGGGTCGATTTCGGTTCGAAGGAGATTGGAGAATTAAAGGGCATAACAAATAGAAGGAGATGAAGAATTGGGTTAGCTCGCCTGGATAGAGAGGGAGAGTGAGAGGGAGACACAGGAAAACCTTGTCTGAGAGAGCTCAAAACGGCTTTCAATCAATCTACGGATTTTAAAGTGAAGCCGACCCCACAATATATATGTCCAAATCCAATGCAATGGCCTCAAGATGGGCCAGCAGCGAGGCCCACTCCACCTATTCGTTATGGCCTGATGGGGTACCAAAAGGAGGAATATTATCATGGAAAATTTTACAAAAAGATTTTTAAAAATAGCAGAAGATAAATGGGATAAGTACCAATTTTGTCACGAAAGTTTTCCCTTGGGAGCACTAGTAAGAAAGAAGCTTTTTTTGTCTCATTTTTGCCATAAAAGTATGAAAAACGTAGGAAAAATGCTATACTGTCACAGAATTGCCACGTCAAACGTTAATGGCCTGACAACTCAAATTAGTGAGACTACAACTCTAGTTTAGAACTCGAGTTCTTATGTTGCTCTTACTATTTGCAATGTTATTCCAATTGCAAGTTCATTGGAGAATTTGTAGGCTTTTTGGCCAGGATTCTTCGATGGCTCTCGAATAATAACCTTACCTATTTTGCTTCTATTTTTCTCATTCTTCTGTCTCCTTTGCATTCTGATTGCTCCGTGTTTTTAGGAACAAATCGGATTTGTCTTCTTTTGGGTCTATCGAGTTTATTTTGTTTCCTTTCTTCATTTCTTGTATTGTCAATTTCAATAATGGGTTCGCACAAGTTTTTTCGGTGAATTCTTCTGCTTCGGCTTTATGCTTTGTTCTTGGCCTTAAAATATGGGATTTACATTGGGGATTCTATCTCGTGCCGCCTGATTCTATGCATTCAATTGTTTATATTCTACAATGGCAAATAGGCATGTGTCTTCTATCAGGGTTATGTCTCGGAGTTCATTGTATTGTTTCTTTATGATGATCTCAATCCTCTTTCCTCTTTCTTGGTTCTTTGTTCTACGTAGCACGAGGTGCACTTAGTTGGCGGGATTTCCCACTCCAAAGCTTTTCTCCACCACTGATGATTTAGATTCTCTCGCGCAAATCCAACATTCGGGAACCTCATTCGGAAGCCAAACATGCACCACAAATGATAATAAATCTGTTTTGAAGGTTTTCATGTATGATTTACCCCCCACAGTTTCATTTTCGTCTCTTGGATTGGAAACCCAAAGGAAATAGCGTTTGGCAATCATAAGAACTCAAGTTCTTAACTAAGACCTCGAGTTCTATACTAGAGTTGTAGTCCCACCAACTCGAGTTGTCTGACCATTAATTTTTTACACAGCAATTCCGTAACGATAAGGCATTTTTGCTACGTTTTTCATACTTTTATGGCAAAAATGAAACGAAAAAACTTTTGTCTTACTAGTGCTCCCTGGAGAAAACTTCTATGGTAAAATCGGTATTTATCCCAAAGATAAATTGATATTTCAAATATTTATAATACCAAATAGGTGTGAGCACCTACTTATCTTTTTTAAAATTAAAAGGAAATAACACAAATGCCCCTTACATTTTTTTTTTGAAAAAGTCAAATTTGGTTTCTAAGAGGATGAGCTTGCTGACATTTTTGGTTTATGGTCGCGGGCCAAAATCAAAAAAGAAAAGAGTGAGGGAGATGAGGAAATCATAGTGACCACATTCATTGTATTTTTGGCAACTTCACCGTCACCACCCTTGTTGGAAAGCACTATGCCACCTGATAGCGACTTCGACAAGTGCACCGATCGTTTTAAGTAATAAAGTAGTGAGAAAAAGATCGTCCCACGAGGAACAGTACTTCAATCACTAATTCGCTATTCTCGCTTTAGTTGGATGAATTGAGTAATATGGGATGAGTTGTAACTAAACAGAATTTTAAAGAATTAAATGGAGAACAAGAATCCAAGATCGAGAATTTCAAGACAATGTTTAGAAAAGATAAGTAATCAAGAAAAACGCAGTTAAGGTTTAGAATCCCCCTATGCTCCTCCAAGTATTTGAATTGAATCCTTAATTGATTATTATTCACACGATTGACGATCAATTCTCTAAAGTTAAACTAAGTCTCAATGTCTTGATGCTACCTTAGTCCGTTATCTTTGAAAACAACATAATGTCTTAGTACTGTTTGGAAAGATCATATTTTTAAACCAGAATTATGAGGTCGCATAAACTCATAAGCCTATGTCTAGGTCATGCAACTCTATGATGAATTAACGATTCTAGTTGAATGCACCAACATCTCTATTCTCATACACCAACATATAAACAATTTAAAAGGTGATCAGTCTTTAAGAAAACTTTAAGCAAAGATAATTCATTCAATCAAGAAAATAACGATCAATAGAGAATCCAAACAAATACTTTAAATTCGCATAGGGTTCATCCTTACCCTAACTACAAAAGAAAACTAGCCAAGCATGGCTAGATTAACAAAAGAAGTGAAGAGATAAAAATCAGAATTGTTCTTCAAAGATTGGGGAAGGTTGATCTCCACAATGGTGCTTTGATCTTCTTTCTCCTATGTCGTCAAGTTGTTTCCAATGTACAAAGTTCTTTTGTTTGCTAGGGTTTTTCCTTTTTATATTCTAGGTCCAATTATGCCTTCAAATCTCCTTCAGATCCTTAATTTTCTTTCCTTTTTTTTTTATTCTGGAAACTTTCTAAAAATTAAAAATCAACTCTTTCACACTTCTGGCGCCCCCGGGTGCCAACTTTGGCGCCCTGGGCGCCAGATTCCAACGAGCATCCAAAGAGTTGGTACCCTCAGCGCCAAATTCCAATGAGCATCCAGAGAGATGGCGCCCTCGGCGCCAGTTTTTCAGTGAGTTAGCGCCCTCGGCGCCAGTTTTCCAGTGAAGTGGCGCCCTCGGCACCAATCTTCAGAAGGCATTTTCGGCTCCTCTTTTTGTCTTTCTCCTAAGCTCTTCCAATTTGCTATCTCCTTGTAGATAAAAATCTGCAAGAACACGAGAATACTTATGAGGGTATGTCTGACATCAAATCCATGTTTTTTACTTATTATTCTTAAGCTTTTTAATCATATTAGATCAATTCCATACTCAATTTGTGTCTTAATACATGGTAAGTTTACAGCTCATCACCACCCCCATTGGACGATACCCTTCCTTAAGGAAGATTGCGAAGGTTTATGTTTGGAGGGAGAAGAACTTCATCTTGGAAGCCAAACCTTGAACGAAGAAGAAGGAAGGGAATCTAAAACCACTATCGACCACTATCATCTTCTCTCCACCTTCACCATTGTCAATCCCCTTATCTCTCCTCTCACTCCATTTCATCTACAGCACCAGCACCAATGTTCACTACCAACATCATTGTCACTTGCTCTGTTCTAACCATTACATAGCATAAGCTTTTCTTTCTCACCATCAACTTCCCTCCTTCTTGACCTTCAAAGATTTCCTCTCTCCAACTTCATCTTCCATCCTCAATCTATTGTTTCACCTTAGATGGTGTCGCACTGCAGATGCTTTGGCAGAAAGTGTTGTTTGTCTTTTTATAGTGATGATTGGTGCTATGGAGGTATTGATGCCTCATTTTTTAATTATAGTTTGTGAAAAGCTTGTTAAAATCTTATTTGAATTTGTGAAACCCTTATCAGATGTAGGAATTAATACCTTACATTAAGTAGTGAATTTTGAATTAGAATTTGTGAAAATCTTATGAGAACTTGTTAAAACCTTATTTGAACTTGTAAAACATTTACCATAAGTGGAATCAATACATTGTCATTTGTTTTAAGGGGTGATTTTTGAATTCGAATTGGGAAAAACACTTCTCATGTTGTAGAGAAGTGTTTTCTCATGTCATACACACATAAAATATATACACACACACACACACACACATATATATAAGAGGATCAAATTAGGGAGTAATATTATCAAAAATTTATTAGTTATGATCCATTGAGTCATACATGGTTATATGTTTAAGCAAGGTGAAAGTTTGGTTATGATCACATAAAATCATTGAAAAATCCAGATACGCCTCTAAATCTGTCGTACCACTGTGAGAAAAGTGGTTGTTCATGTGCTTTATTTCCAAATGATGCAATTAGAGCTGTTAAACTGCAATAATATACTCATTTCTTTTCCTCTGATCCAATTGTCCTTTTCATCTCTTGAAAGACAATGTTATAATTCTGGGCTCTAATATTACACATCTTGTTCTGGAATTCTTGTTCGTCTTCTATGTCTTCTTTGATCTCCGCATCTGTTTCTACTGGCTTCTTTGTCGTTCCAAATCTAATTAAGCTGATTGGAGGATAAACTTTATCTAGAGTTATTTCTGCAATGGTTGAATAAAATCTTATATACACTTTATATTGATTTACAATTCCTACATAAATCTTGACTACTTCTCTGATGGCTTCTGGCAATTCAGATGTTTCTTTCAGATCATTAGATGGATAGATGACATGTAACATTCCATATTGGTATAAGATCTTGACTAAATCTGGTGAAGTTCCTGGATAAGCTACAACTTTGTTAAAAGCAAAAGAAGAGGCATATTTAACATGAGGGTCTGATAATTCCATGTTTTCAATTTTCTTTACAAGGGTTCTAAAATATTTGAATTTAGAGTAGGTGTCAAATGATGGATCTCTAGTAATTCTAAGGCCTGAGGATGATGCTTCAATTGCTTTTCCTTTTTCTTTTCTTTGGGCTTCTTCTAACAATTGGGCTTTTATAATCTCATTCAAAAGGGTTATGTTATGGAGTGTTTCAGTTTGGGCTTGGGCAGTAGGCCCAATAACATTCTGTTGAGTGGATGACCCACTTACATTTGTTTGGGTTTGGGTGGATGACCCAGTCTGAGTGAATGACTCAGTTACATGGCTTGATTCTAAGTTTGTTTGTACTGTTGATTCAGCTGTACTTATATTTCTTCTTCCATCTCCTTCCAGCCTCTGTATTCTTTTGAATAGATCTTCCACTTGCTTGTTTAAATGTACTATACTGGATAAAATGCTTTGCATACTTGTGCTACATTGACTATTTAACAGGTTCATATTCATTTTTAGAATATTCAACTCTGTTAAAACAGTCTGACATGTATTACAAGTCTGATTAGATTTCATTTCTAAGCTTGAATTGGATCCATCTGCTCATAAAATCTGCAATAAGGTTATTTTTTCTAGGCACATATTCAATAATATAATCACAATATGTTAGATCTCCTTGCCATTTAAACAACATTTTATTAGCCAATTTTTATGTTTTTATTCCTTTATCTAACCAAGATTTTACTTGTGTATTATCAGTTCTAATTATAAATTGTGCATTAACTATGAAAAGTTCAAATTTTTCCATTGCCTTTACAATAGCTAATAATTCTTTCCAATTAGAATGATATTTCCATTGTGTTTCTTGGAATTTTCCACTAGCATATCTAGTTATGATTTCTTCTTCTTTTTCATTTTCATGATATAATGTTACACCCCAATATTCATTAGATGCATCAGTATAAATTATCCATTTTATATTCTTTTGTAAAGGTATTGTTAATTTTGGTAAATTTTGACACATTTTCTTTAATTGTTCTATTATTTTAATAGTTTCATTATTCCATTTCCATTCAATTTTTTCTCCTGCTAATTTAGATATTTTTTATGTCAATTTTCCTAAATTTGGAACATAATTTCTAACTTGGTTTATTAATCCTAAAAATTCTTGTAAATCTTTTTTTTATTAGTTATTCTATCAAATTCTAATACTTTTTTGCTTATATGATCTTGTAATTCTATTCCATTTGTAGTTATAATTTGTCCTAAAAAAGGTATTTCTTGTTTTCTTAAAATGGATTTTTTAGGTGATATGTTCAAACATTTTTCTTCAATTAGATCTACAAATTGGTTTAAATATTTTTTATGTTCTTTTTCATCTTTCGAAAATATTAATATATCATCTATATATATTACAGCAAAATCTCTTAGAGGTAATAATAATTTGGATACAAATTCTTGAAATATATTTGGACTATTATGATATCCTATTGCTAATACATTCCATTCATACAATACTTTAGATGTGCTAAAAGTTGTATATTTTTTACTTTCTTCTTATAATTTTATCTAAAAAAATCCTTATTTACAATCAAATTTACTAAATATTTTCTTTCCTCTTATTAAATTAAATAATAACTCCATTTTTGGTATAAGATATCTATTTCTAATTGCTATGCTTTTCAATTTTTTATAGTTTATAACCATTCTACTTTTTCCTCTTCTTTCTTCACTAAGTTTTTTTACAATCATTGCTGGTGACGAATATTCAGATCTACTTTCTCTTATTAAATCATATTTTTTTATCTCATTTATATGCATTACAAATTCTTTTTTATCCTCAGCTATCCAAGGATAAGGGTTACAATTTATTTCTTTACTGTAATCTTTTAATTATATTTTTGCCATAGACTTAGATTTCTCCCAATGTATTAATGGATTTTCACTAAAATTATCTAATATTTTTTGTTCTATGGTTTTTTCTTCTCTTATAGTTAGTGTGGCTAACATATGCTCTATTTTTACTGGCTCATTATTTTGTAAGAATTGTACTTCTTCTTTATGTTTTTTTCTTTTGAAATTTTTCATCTTTTCTCTTATATGGGCTTGTTATTCTAACTCCTATTACTTGATGTTTACAAGGTGTTGTTAATACTAAGGCTTTTTCTATAAATGTAAAAGGATAATATTTCTCTAAAAAGTCTAATCCTAATATTATATCACATTGAGGTTCATTATACTGATTTAATTCTTCTATTTTTAACTCATAATTTCCTATTTGTATCATCTATAAATGTAAAAGGATAATATTTCTCTAAAAAGTCTAATCCTAATATTATATCACATTGAGATTCATTATACTGATTTAATTCTTCTATTTTTAACTCGTAATTTCCTATATGTATCATTATATTTCTTGCTTCTAATTCTATCATATGTATTTCTCTTCCTACTAATTCCATTCTTATAATTCCATTCTTTTTTTTTTCCACATTTCTGGTGGTAATACATTATATTTTGCTACAGTTAGATTTGCTTCAGTATCTATTAAAGCATGATATTTTCTAGCTCTATATTTTTCATAATTAAATTTTATCAAAACATAATATAATGGTATAGTCATATCCTTGATAATACTTCTAATTTCTTTTTAAATATCTTCTTTTTTACTTTTCCTTCATATAAAAATTCTTTTATTCTCCATTCTGTGTCCGTATCTAAATTTTGTGTTTTCAGTCTTTATTGTTGTTGTTTACTTTGTTTTTCTATTTGTCTTATTAATTTTCTTATATAAGTTACATTTACATTTGGTTCTATTTTTCCTTTATTGGAAATTGATTCTCTTATTATAATTTTTCCATTAGGATGATATGTTTCCCATCTTATTATATGTATTCTATGTCTATAATGAAACATATTATTCAAATTATTCATATCCTAGACAATATATTCAAAGTTTGCTTAAAGTGCATTATTAGTAATTTGTTATTATTTATTATTGGTCCAATATCTAAAATTTCTTCATTAATTATATTTGGGTATCCCATATCTGTTATTATTTTTCTTAGTCTTATAGTTGTTTTAGTTGCTTTTCTTACTAATGCTTTCATTGCTATTTTTTCACATGCTCCTAATTTTATAAAACATTCTTCATTTCCATAGTAGGTATCTATTACTAGTCTTCCATTACTCATTCTTCCATTTCGTACAATGCTTTTGTTTTTCTTCATATCCTACTTAATAATTCTAACTTTTCTTCTAAGTGAAATTTTATAGTTTTACACGAATTCATCCTCCTTAAATTTTGATTAAAATACATTGTTCGATTAATAAAATTTTCAATTGTTAATCTCGTTTTATCCATCTTAATTTTCTGTTTCAATTTTCTAACTAATATTCTTATTAAATTTGTATCTATATCTGGTACTAAAGTAGTTTCATCTATTTCTTTTTCTATATCTTGTCTTCTATATATAAATACTATTTTCTTTCTATCTTCATTCCATTCAATAGTTATATCTTCGTAAATCATGATAACTTTGGCATTACAATTGTTTGATTATTTGAGTTTATCATTATTCTTTCATTTTGAATTCTACACGGTTTAACTAATTCTAAAAAGTCTTTTCTTAATATTATCTTATAATCATTTTCTGTTTTATCTTTCACTGTTAATGTTAAATTAATTATATCTCTATTGTTAAATCTTAATACAACATTAGTGGTTTACTACTTCCTTCTAATATTAAATTATCTTCTGTGAATGCTATTTCTATTTCACTGTTTTGGTTATTTTCTTCTATTTTTGCTATTACTTCTTTCCAAGACATTTCATATTTCACTTCTAATTTTATATAACTTGCTCTTTGTGGTCTTATTTCTCTTAGATTTGTACTTATTGGTCTTTCTGCTAATAAATTTCTTTGGTTAAAATTATCTTTAATTTCTTGTGATGAATTTAAATTTATAAGACTTAAAGTTCTATTAATTCCTCTATTAGATGATGGTCTGTTATATTCTAAACTTCTTCTTGGATTTATATTTATATTCAATGTTGGATTTTCTGATGTATTTATTCTTAAAGATCTTTGTCCTAATATGTTATTAGTTATCATTCTTCTAGGTGTTTCTTCATAATAACTTCTAGTATTATCTAATTATAATCTTAACATTTCTAGTATTGTAATTTGTTTTGGATCTGTCTTAACTTCTCTTATTATCGGCATAAAATATTTATCTATTGTTATTTTTCCTTTATTTTTAGGGTTAAGGTGCAAATTCACCAATAAACTATTGGTCCAGGAGCACCCAGCACAATTAATTCTCTAGTGGACCAAAAATACCAACAAACTTTTAAAAACGTAAAATTTTCACAATGCCGTTAGATTGGAGTTAACTGTCGTTTTCTGGGTCCGAAAAAAATTACAGAATCGTACCCAAACGTTTATGAAACTATATTTAAGCCCAAAAAAAATTCAAAATTTTTATTTTAGTCCCTCCATGTACTTTATATGGAGGGACTACAATGAAAATTATAAAAATATTTTGGGGCTAAAAGATAATTTTCTAAAACTTTGGGTTCTTTTCTATAATTCTTGCGGGGCCAACCCTACCCCCCAAAATCCGCCCTGATTACAGGCCTTTTTTTTTAGCTTTAGTTTGGCCTGTGGCCTATTAAAGACACGTGTAATTTTAAAAATTTTGTAAACAGCCTAAAAAACCACATGCCTCACCTCAAAACAAGCCTATTTCAAACAGGGTGAAAACATACCTACTTTAAACAGGCTGAAAACAGACCTACATCTAACAACCTGTTTAAAGTAGGTCTATTTTTTGCTTATTTAAAGTAATTATGTTTTCGCTTTCTTTGAAATAGGCTTGTTTTGAGGAGAGGTGTGTGGTTTGTTAGGCTGTTTACAAAATTTTTAAAATTACAGGCCTCTTTAATAGGCCACAAGCCAAATCAGGCTAAGGTTCAAAAAAAGGCCTGTAACCAAGAGTGGATTTTGGGGGTAGGAATGGCCCCCAAAAATTACAAAAAAAAAGAACCCAAAATTTTAGAAAATTATCTTTCAGCCCCAATTTTTTTTTATAATTTTCACTTTAGTCCCTCCATATAAAGTACATGGAGGGACTAAAATAAAAATTTTGAATTTTTTTTAGACTTAAATATAGTTTCATAAATATTTGGGTATGATTCTGTGATTTTTTCCAAACCCAAAAAACGGCGGTTAACTCCCATCTAACGGAATTGTGAAAATTTTATGTTTTTAAAAGTTTGTTGATATTTTTGATCCACTAAAGAGTTAATTGTGCTAAGTGCTCCTGGACTAATAGTTTGTTGGTGAATTTATACTTTAACCCTTATTTTTATTATATATATTCTATGTTCATTCGAAAATACAAGTCCTATCATTGTTGTTATACTTATGCTTCTAGATCCTAGTTGTAATCTTACACTATGTAAATTATGATATATTAAAATAGATTTATCCATGTGTTCTTCTGCTCTACTTATAGCAAAATTTGTATTTAAAGTAAATTTTAATTTTTGATATATCAAATTTCCTACTATCATTCCTAAAATACTATCTTCCACATTACTAATTATTCTTCCATCTGTTATAAGTAATTCTAATGGCGAATTTATTCCACTTTGAAAATAAGCTTTTACCATGATTTGTACTCCTGCAATATATATTTCTGATATTTCATCTTTAAAAGGTATTTTCGATATTTCATGTTCTATTAAAGTTTTACTTATTAGTGGTATTCTTAATACTCCTTCAGTTAAAGTTGATTCTATCGGAAATTTGTTTTCTAATACTACACAATGTGATTTTTCTTTTCTTTTTTAATATTTTACTTACTTTTTCCATAAAATTCTCATCTTTCTTAACCATTTATCTTGGTTACATCCCCATTTATGAGGTTTTTCTAATTCTGCACAATTTACCATTAATTTATTTAATTTATAATATTTTATATTTCTCCATGCTTCTTTACATCTTGCTGATAAATATTTTCTTAAATAATCTTCTCTTCTACCCATTGTATCTATTATTTTTACCAAATCTGGATCATTTGCATTTTCCATGGCTTGTGTATATTCTTCTACTAAATTTTTTGACATTAATCTGGGTAATTTTCTATAAAACATATCTAGGTAAAATTTCTGTTTCTCGGGTTCATGTATCTTAGCTTCATAAAAATATTTCTTATATTCGCATATATATTGATTTATATGTGTAGGTCCTAGACTGCATATTTCTATTTCATGTAAATATCTTATAGCTTTTGAAATTTTTGTATATTCTATGTTTGCCATTAACGTTCTTACAAATTCATTTTTCAACACATTTTCATATTTTAATAATATTGCTGCATATAAAACTTCTCTTCTTTCATAAGTTACTTATCCTAATCTTCTAACTTCCATTCTAAAATCTAGTGGTCTTCCTTCCCACAAGTTTAATACATTTTCAATAAAACTTGCTTCAATTATCATATGTACAACATCTGGTTCTATTTTTCTAGTTATTACTGCTATTAACCGAGCCTTTTTCCATTCTTCTATTCTTCTATCATTGTCTAAATTACAATCTAAATCTAACCATATTCCGGCATTTGGAATTTGTCTTGTTTCATATTGTTCTAATGGAGGTGGTATAAATTCTTTTCCACTTGTTGCAGGTTTTTTATAACTAATATCAAAAACTGACTTTGATATATTGCTTAAATCTTCTCTTGCTAAACTTCTTTGTCTTCTCATTTCATTTTCTCTTGCTGTTTGACTAAGTGTTTCTTCTACATTTCTTGATGTTCCTTTTTGATGATCTTGATTTGCTTTTTGTTCTACTTCTAATTGTTGAGTTGTTTGCATATTTACCTTATTTTCATCTATTATTTTTAATCCTCCTAAATCCTGTATTATTGCTTCTAAATTTGTTTCATCTTGGCCTATAAATTTTTCAATTGCATATTCTGATTCTGAATCTTCATTTCTACTTCTCATCATATTCAATTTTCTAATTTCTGCATTTTTGAAAATATTCATTAATTCTTTTATTCTATCTCCTGATTCATTTATCGTTACTGTTTTTTCTTTTTTATGTTCAAATTGTATTCCTTTTCTTTTATCTTCATAAAATTGATCTAATTTTTTTAATCCTTCTCTAATGTCTAATACATTTTTATCTACTTTTTCTACATTTCCATGAATTGCCCATAAATTATTATTTAATATGGTCTGTCCTTTTTTAAGTTCTTCTATTATTATTCTAGTTTGTTCTGCATTTGTATTTACAGTTTGTTTAGTTATATTTGCTATTGTAGTGTCAGATTTTTCCTAATCATATAAAGATTTCGTCATATTTATTTGTGGATTATTATTTATTGGTTCTAATTTATCATAAACTCGATCTTAAGGCTTCTTTAATTCCTTTTATATCATTGTTTATTTCTTTTAATTCTTTAGAATTTTGTTTTATTTCTGATTTCATTTCATATATATTTTGTTCTAATGGTTTTGTTATTTCTTTTAATCTTTCTAGTCTATTTCTATCTTCTACTTTTTCTAAAATATCTTTAGTTTCTTCAGGTAGTTATTCTAATATTTTTTTTATACTAAATATATGTAACAGATCTTCTATGTTAGGATTTATATAACTTCCTAATTGTTTCATTAGATACATATTAATCCAATTTAACTGATTCATTGCATATTCTCCTTGACCTCCTAATATGAATGGTGTAAAATTACATGCTTCTATTTCTCTTTCTTGTAATAAATAAGAACTATTAGGTAATTTATCATATTCTATTTCATACATTCTAGGTTCTAATTTCTTAATTATATTCATGATTATAACACAACTATAGTTTATACAAATATAAAACAAATAATAAGATTTCTCTTTCTCGTAAAGCAGATCAAATAATACTACTTTCAGAGGATACTTGAGAAAATTTTCAAACAAACAATATATAAGGCAATAAAATAAACAAAGAATTAACAATATCAAAGAAAAGGGATCAAATTTCAGTTTCATATTATCATTAATCCATAGCTCTGATACCATATGCGGGACAACTAGGTTATATGCTTAAGCACTAAGAAAATATGGGTATGGTGACATCCATATAATAAATTAATCCAGTTTTTGACCAACCATGATCCGGGTTATAAAAAGATACTTGTCCTTTTTCATACAGGAATACTTTTACAAAGAATAAAATTTCTCAGACCTTCTTCCTTCAGATCAAGATTAGCACAGCCTTCTTTCGTTTCCTACTAGAGGCGTATCTGGATTTTTCTATGATTTTATGTGATCATAACCAAACTTTCACCTTGCTTAAACATATAACCATGTATGACTCAGTGGATCATAACTAATAAATTTCTGATAATATTACTCCCTAATTTGATCCCCTTAGAAAGTTAAAAACTCATACCTTATATTTCTTCCACAGCAAAATAAAATATTCTTCAAAGAAAGAAATGATTAGACTTCTGCAATTTTATTTCTCAAGCACACTTAATACAAGAGAGTATGTAAGGTGTTTGAGTGAGAGTTCAACTCGGTGTGTCTTGCAATGCAGAGTTACAAGGCTTTATATAAACAGTCGACATTCCAACTGTTTATAATTCTGACAAAATACTTTTACACGTAATGAAACCTACTACTAATGCCTATTACAACTTTAGACAATCCTAAGACATAAAGGTGACAAAAGTTGACAAGCCTTATGCCTAATATTCTAATATGAAAGATACATTCGTAAGATGAATATGCAGAACTTTGAATAAAGGAGCTTTTAGAATTTTTGTCTTTTTGTGCTTTTCGTCTTTTTGTGATTTTTTTTTTTTACACTTTGTCGGCAAAACCTTCACCGAACACGTTGCATGGCTATCATTACATTTCTTCAATTTTCAAATTAGTCTGTCACACTTTGTCAGTGTCAGCAAGCTTTCTTCCTTGTCTTCTTTTATCTCTTTCTTCGTCGGTAGATTCTTCAAGATTCCTTAGAGGACACTGAGATCTACATCTGGATCTTCCATATCTTGCATTGCTCTTTCTCTTTCTTCACAATACTTACATCTGTGATTTACCTCTTCTTCTAAGAGCTTACAAATCTTCTTCTTTGTCTTTTCTGAGTGTGTGTGTATGTGTGTGTGTGTGTGTATATGTATGTATGTATTAAGTGGTGATTTTTGTGAATATATATACATGTGTGTGTGTGTGTGTAGGAATCTTCTTCTCATGCAACATGAGAAATTTAAACCCCATTAGAATTTGTGAAAACCTTATCAAAATTTATTAAAACCTTATTTGAATTTGTGGAACCCTTATCAAAAGTGCGAATCAATACATTGTCCTTGTAGCAAGTAGTGTTTTTTGAATTGGAATTTGTGAAAATGTTATCAGAACTTGTCAAAACATTATCTGAATTTATTAAACACTTATCAAAAATAGGAATCAATCTTGTCATTATAACAAGTGGTAATTTTTGAATTAGAATTTGTGAAAATATTATCAAAAATTGATAAAATCTTATCTAAGCTTGTTTAATTACCTTTATAAAAAAAAATGGGAGCATGTTTTTTAAACTCAAAAGGACATTATTGTTATTTACATTTGATTTTAAAACAGACAAATTATGACCTCAAACCTCTTTGATATTATGAATATTTAGAACACCTTTTTTTCCTTTAACATTTTGAGTTCTTTCTTATGGATTTTCCCTATTTTCATTAAAAATTGAAATAACAAATAAGAAGAATGTAATAACGAGTTTCGTGGTAGAAAATAATAATATATCTACTAATGGGGTTGGGTTTATTAGAAAAGTCTGCCTTCTCAATATGATAAATCAAGATTCTGATTCAAATACCACTAAAAAGGCATGCACATTTAATGTTCAAGAATACCTTGAACAAGATTGTCTCCAATAGGATGATACTTGTGCTTTGCCAAAAAGAAAACGACAACAACAACAATTACAATAATAATAAATTTATATTGCTCACTTAGCATTACTTGGGAGTATCTCATTCATCATGGTGCATGTGTGGCACTCTCTACCTTGGTCTTTGGAGTTATGTGAGTTGTGGCTTTTGATTCCAATATGTTATAAAATCTTTTTTACCGCTCAAAGTTATGAGTAGAGTGATATGGGTACTCCTAAGCACCATGACTAATGCTCCATGATTTGTCTCTCTAGCATTAGTGGCGAAAAGGCAGCCTTTTCTTTAGGCTTTGAAGATGCCTAGGATTGCGATGGTACATATTGTTGATTCATGGGGATTTAATTTTTATCATATTACTACTTTTTTTTTAATACTTAAAATTTAGAAAAGGAGTCAGTTCCTTTTTCTCCTAGATAATACTAATATTGAATAGAGCAAGCCGTATATTTCCCTTATACTTTTACATAGACAAACAAGAGTTAGGATGCATCTCTCAATGTCTTGACCAATTTCAAGATCGATCTTCGCCATCATTAGTTGTTAATCACTTACACCACATTTGCTGGAAATGTTAAAGGAGGGAAAGATGCTAGGTGGTTCCACTTTATCCATTGTTGTAAAAGAGAGCTTTTGTATCTCAAGAATCTTTGAATATGTTATTCACGTGCTAAGGAGTATGAAAGACTATACTGACACAAAACCACTCGAGCAAGCAATCCACGCTCACCTGTTGTAAGTAATTCTACATCTATCTCAAAAAGTATTGTTTTTTATTTTATCGTTTGGAAGGATGCACGATTAAAAATTCTATTGGTTACACAAATTAACTGACGAGATTTTCATTAAAAGATAATTCCAAAAAAAATTATTGAAAATAATATTTTAGGGAAAGTACTACACATTATTTTTGACAATTAACTCATTTCCCTTACTTTTATAAATTAGTTATCCAACTCCTATTATAAATACAAGATGAAATATTAAAATAAGGGAAAATTTCATAGAGACCTCAAGGATGTGACTTAATTTTAAACACCCCAAAAGATTCTGAAACTTTTTTTATTTTTTTATTTTTTTGCTAAGAAAATAGATTATGAAACTTCACTTCATCTCCTTATGTCAGAATTAAATTAAGTTTTATGAGGGAAAAGACAATCATACCCTTATTTCTTGTGAATTATTTTATTTATCTTATAAATGCCCATATTTATCTTGTAAATTTTTATATTTGTTTTGCAAATGACCAAAATATTTTAAATTCTCTAGATTCTTTCGAATCCTTTTATTTATCTTATAAATATTTTTATTTGCCTTGTAAATGTCCATATTTGTGTTATGAATTTTCATATTTTTCTTGTAAATGACTGAAATATTTTTATTTCCCTAGATTCTTTCGAATCATTTTATTTTTCTTGTAAATGCTTTTATTTATTTTGTAAATACTCTCATTTGTCATCGTAAATGCTCTTCTAAAAAACAAAAGAAAGTCATCTTATCTTTTCACCTACAAAACTTAATTTTATTTTAACCAAGAGGTTGTATTGAAATTTCAGAACCTTTTAAAAATCGACTAAAATTAAGCCACATTCTTAGAACTAAATAAAATTTTCCCTTAAAAAAAAAGTAATTGAAGATACAAACCACAAGAAGAGCTATAACCTACCCGCCACAGGTGAGAATGGATCATTAAGGCCAGACCTCATCCAAGCAAATATCATATATGACTCAGCCCAAATCCAGGCACCACCTCTGACCTGTGCCGCTAAAAGCAAATGGACATGCACAATTGTGCATATCGCGCCATCTATATTTTCGGTTATGGGTATAAGATATATTTATTTAATTAAATTAAATTAAAGAATTTAATTAAAATAGTTAATATTACATACAATTTTTAAGATATCCTAGTCATATTTCAATCCACTAATTTTGTTATATCAAGATTTTTTTTTTTTGGTTTTAAGTCAATATACAGTTTCTCTATTTTTGTTGATATTATACTTTTATTCTTAAAAATATGTTTTTATTTTTAATTTTTTACCTTTTTTTAATTGAGATCTCTCCAATAGGGAGATATTTTAACTTTTAAAATATGCATTTAAACAATTATAGATATTTTATATAAGACTTTCACATTTAACCTGAGTGTAGCCTCTTTTTTTCATCATTATTTTACATGAGATTCATACAAAATTTGAAAAATAAAAATCGATGACCGTGCACCTTTAATAAAAATTAAGAATACTACAACTCTCAGTCACACAGCAATCACCATATCCATATAAATGGTAGTGTAATCTATGAACACGATCCATGAAATTGACTATTCACAAATACAAATAAAAGAGAAGACCATTCATTCGTAGAGGATTAGTCCAGATTCTAGAACCTGACCCCCTAAAGGTGAACCAAGTAGAGGAACAAGGTCTAAGAGGAGCTGTTAGTATTTATTTTTTATACTTCATCTAGTATTTATTATAAGGCACCAAGTAAGAATATTTGGTCCTTTTAAAAAGGAACTTGTTTGTTTAAAAAAAAAAATTTATGTATGACCATAATTAATAAGAGTAGTAGGTGAGAGTAATAATTAATATAATATTAGAGTTTAGTGAAATTAGTAAAGATAATATTGAAATTACTTAAATTTCAGAACAAATTTAATGACTTCAGTTATTTTTATTGGTTTATAAAAACTGTTAGTTTGTGCTTTATTAAAAGGATCAAAGAGAGTAAGATAAAATATAAATAGTGTCCATACCTTTTATATAACAAAGTCACAACGTTGTTCTTGTGTGTGTGTGTGTTTTTTTTTTACATATATATATACATAGAAATTTTAAGAGAAGGATTAGGCTTATTCACAATCTAAGGGTATGGCACTTAAACCTACTCTATAAAGGAATTCAGGACTAAAAATACATATGTCTCCACCTCAATCTAAATTTACCCCAACATCATAAGCTTTAAGGTTTCCCTTCAGCGCTGCGACAACCAAAGGAATCAAACTCTCTCCATTTATGAGAGTGTTCGACCATTTAACCCACAAATGAGAGGTCTCACAATGTTGTTGTTGGTTTTTTTTTTCTTGAAAGAGAGAGCATTTATTACTTCAAGCTGGGCTGGGACTAACAGGCCACCGGCCCAAGCCAAATTTTGTTGTCCTCCTCTAATTACTTGGTTCCCAGGATTAGGATTACAGCTTAGAATGATATTTCTTCTCATCCAGAATATATTAAAAGTTCAATTAAATTAGTTCTTGATAATAATTGTGTATTAGTTTTCTTAAAATAATCCTTTTTATAATTATCTCCATGGAAGAAAATATCCTAATATATATATATATATATATATATATATATATATATATATATATATATATATAAAATAAGGGAAAAAACTGTTAAATTTGTAAAGAAAAGTGACTAGAGATTTTATATTTATGATAAAAAAGCCCTCTAAACTAACCCTTTTATATAGGATTAGAGGAGGAAAGAGTATCATGTACGTTCTTATTATGATGCACGAATAAGGTGTTTCTAATCATTTTTACATAGCATTTGTGAGTTTAAGGAGCATTAAATACATTTTTCGTATATGCCTTGTCTATATTTAATAAAGGGTAATATGAGAGAGTGAAAATTAATACTCATCTAATTCTAATCATAAGTTCCTCCAAGAATGTTTTATCGAACCAAGAAAAACCTTAAAACTCATACACTTTGCATTAAAATTTAACAATTTTTCAACTTTATCTTTATCATACAATATATCATATGATAACAAAGTCTACATGAAAATAAATGAAAGATAAAGTTGCATTTTCATATAAATATAATATTAAAAATTATTTAAATTTATAACCAATTAAATATTTTTATTAACAAAATGAATTAATTACAAGGGACAATCACTATCAAGTTGGATCATAGAGAATCACAAAAAAATCTCATACCAAATTCCCCTAACAAAAAATTCCCTAGGAAATTCTGTGTGAATAGCTGTTAATGTGAAATGACAAAGTTGCCCCCAAGAATAATCTAGGAAAAGGTAGGAGAAGGAGGCTTGTCATGCATTTTGTGTTCGTGCATCTGTGTGTCTGTCACTCCTTCGAACCCCCAACCTTCATCGAGGATGCAGACTAGCCAAATGTTACACCAAATTTTGAGAGGACTCTGGAAACCAAAATGTGAAGACCATATTCAAACTTCTAATTGAGTATGGGCATTAATTAACAGTTAACACCCATACAAAATTGATCGAATTTAAAGGTTTGAACAATTGTGTGATGTTTGATTTGAGTGGTTAACATAGTTCCCTACCACTCGTCACAGATAGGAGACCAAAGTTCGTCCAAGTTAGCGAACCATTTTCCCGTGGATTTATGAGGACTATTGGCCATATTTTAGAAGAACTGAAGGCAACTCCAACAATTGCAACAGTGATTTCCTTTCTTCCATTGATTCGCCTATCAAAGTAGGCTCATGATGGTGTCAAAATAGGCATAAAAAGTCTTTAAAATATGCATAAGCTACTAATGTGAAATTTAGGATAATAAGTATTGAAATTTCAAAAATTCTCGATGCATGAAAATATTATTGTCAAAATAGTTGTTGCTATTGTTAAAGTAGACATAGAAGTTGTTAAAATACATATAAGCTACTAATGTGAAATTTAGTAAAATGAGTACTAAATTTTCACAAATTCTCCAGGTATGAAAATATTGTTATTGATGTTGTCAAAATAGGCATAAGAATACTTTAAAATACGTATAAGCTACTGATGTGAAATTTGAGACAATAAGTATTGAAGTTTTAAAAATTCTCCAAGTATGAAAATGACATTGTCAAAATGGCTATTAATGTTGTCAAAATAGGCATAAGAAGTCATACATATAAGCTACTGATATAAAATTTGGGATAATAAGTACTAAGTTTCAAAAATTCTCTAGATTTAAAAATATTGTTGGCAAAATAGACATAAGAAGTTATTAAAATATGTATAAGCTACTGATACGAAATTTAGAACAATAAGTACTAAAGTTTCAAAAATTCTTCAGATATGAAAATATCGTTGTTAAAATGGTAGTTGATGTTGAGAAAATAGGTATAAGAAGTTGTTAAAATATGTATAAACTACTGATGTAAAATTTAAGACAATAAATACTAAAGTTTCAAAAATTCTCCAGCTACAAAAATATTGTTGTCAAAATGACTATTGATATTGTCAAAGAAGACATAAAAAGTTGTTGAACTACATATAAGCTATTGATGTAAAATTTTGAAACAATAAGTACTAAAGTTTCAAAAATTCTCCAAGTATGAAAATATCGTTGTCAAAAAAGCTATTAATATTGTCAAAATAAGTATAACAAGTTGTTAAAATATATATAAACTGCTGATGTGAAATTTGAGACAATAAGTACTAACGTTTCAAAAATCTTCCAAGTATGAAAATATCATTGTCAAAATGACTGTTGATGTTGTCAAAATAGATATAACCACTTGTTGATCTACGCGTAACCCACAGATGTGAAATTTGTGACAATATATCTACTGAAGTTTCAAAAATTCTCCAAATATGAAAATATCTTTGTCAAAAGAGACTCATGAAGTTGTTGAAATCGACATAACCACTTGTTAATCTACCCATAAACTATTGATAAAGAGGTCTATAAATGGACTCAAGACATTGTCAGGGGTCACACGCTTAAGCATTTAGATGTTGCATTGATTGGTTTCATTAATTTGCAACACAACTTAATTATTTGCTACAATGTATGGCCTTGAATGGAACTCATAATTAGAATTACTGAGATACATAAAATCACTCGAAATGAATGCAGAAGAATATGCTAACACCCAACACCTAATGTAAGTGTGTGGGAGACAATAGAGGGGAATGTTTCAAGACAAGAGCCAATTGAGCAGTGTTGACTAGGGTGAGTGCTATAGCTGCAGCGCCATACGTCCAGAACAGTATCACTGAGCACTCTTCTTGCCCCACGTCATTTTCATCATCATCAAAATCTTGCTATTAATAATCAATAATCATCGGCTTGCTGTGCCCGGAGTCACATACTGATATTCATAACCGGTGGCTGCATCACCAGCAGGTACTGAAACAGAGGATATGGTGGCAGCATGTTCAAGCTTGTCGCCATTTTAACAATAGAGAGTCCAATATTGGGCATCACTATATATTTGGATACTATTATGCTTATGATGCTCGATACTGTCACACTTGATGATCGCAACCATGTTCATTGTACCACCACAAATACTTGGTCACTTACCAATCATTGCCAACATAATAATATAACACGCCTACCAGCAAACTAGATTTTCCCTACACACACACTCGACTTGAGTGAGATTGCCGCCCAGCAGGATGGTGATGCAAGGAATTGTTCCCTCCGTGAGAAATTTTTAATATAAACTTAATCTAAGTCAAGCATGTAATTAATCTATTTGACAAGATTATGGATGATTGATTTAGTATATTTATGATTTTAATTCATACCCCATTAGCTGAATAGAGTTTTGGATCATTGCAAATGGAGCATCGTGGCCAATGATTAGGTTCCTCAACCAAGTAACACCATCAAAGAGGAAACCCAAAAATTAGGATCATCAAAAGAGGTAAAAATCTATCAACAAATTACAAGGACAAGCGATGGAGGTTGGGGTTCGGAGGAGCAACAGAGACAAGTGATGACACCAAATGCACGATAAGCCTCATTCTCTTGCCTTTTCCTTGTTTATTCTAAGGGACAAATTTATTATCTCATATTAACAACTAATCACAGAAGAGTCTCTGGGGATTTTCTTGATACGAAAATTTGATATGAGACTTTTTTATGATCTTTAGAACCTAAGAGTAATTGTCCCTAATTAGAAGTAGCTAATAATTGGAATTACCTTAATTGAGACATGAAAGGACATGGGAACCGCAAAAAATATCAGTGGTTTCTTGAGTCATGAATGTTTTTTTCCTTTGGGTTGATAGTGACGTGCGTGTGGGGTCACACGGGCCCATAAACGACTTCTGCCACATCTGAATTGTCAAGTGACGACGACACGAGGGATGGAACTTTGGGAGATCTTCAACTAGAGCCGTGGAATGTTTAGAAGCATTTTTCTTGTGGAACTCAACAAGAATTTGTTCAACATTTTTTTTAAAAAAAAGTTTTACACATATTTAATTATGTGATGAATATTTTTGCCCATAGTCGGAGGATATGTTTCACAATATTTAAAAGGTTCCACTCACTAAAAATAATTATACCAGGTTCTTTCGAATTTTTATTAAAAAAAAATGTAAAATGGGAAGTTTTCCCCAATTTTTCTTCAGATTTTTTTTCCTTAATTTTAACAAGTTTTGACTTCAACTCTTAATAAGTTTTGGTCCTACATTTAATGGCGTTGTTGTTAACTTTGTAGATTCATTTCAACTTTGATCCAAATCCTTATAAAATTATTGAAACTAACTTTTGCATGGAAGAAATCAAATTATAAGGATAACAAATCACAATTTGAAATTACATAGGATTAAATCAAAATCTAATTAAATTGTGGGGACTAACAATAATATTAACAAATAACACAAGTTGGCCTTGTTTTGGGGTTTGGATTCTCTCAGAATCTTTTTTCTCATTTGCTTCTCAGTATCTAATTTCTATCCCTAGATTTAAAATAATAAATGGTTCATATTTAATATTTTATAAAACTATTATTTTAAACATGAATAAATAAATTTAAACTATTAAATCATGATCTACAAAATTAATAACTGTAATATAAATAAAATTAATAAAAAAATAATTTATAATACACTAACATCATAATTTTAGAAAATATTAAATTTGAACCGTCAATTTTTTCATCTAAAAGTGAAAATAAGATTCTAATAAGAAAATAAGAAGAAAAAAAGATTATAAAGATACTTGCTTCCCTTGTTACTCTATAATGATTTTTGCTTAATTAGCATATACAAAGTTATTTTGCATAATTCATTTAAAATAAGTAAATTCAAATACCTGCCTAAATAAATTCAACGGCCACAAATTAACCTCAAACAAAAAAACTAAAAAGAAAATGAAAATTCGTGCACATGCATGTCAATCCTCCACTACCTGACTTCTTGTTAATCATTTTCGTTTTGTTGTTAACAAGCACAAACTTCTCCCTTTCATAACATGAAAATACATCCTCACTTTCCACTCACCTAAATTATTAAGAGAAATTAAATAAAACACGAAGGAAAATATAGAACATATTTAGATTTCAAATTAACTAACAAAAAATAGTCATTACCTAAAAATACAACATGAACCACAACCGCATCGGTAGTTATATTCTTATATGTTTAGCAACTTCTATCTCAGCTCAAAAAAAAAAAATTACATCAAAACGCTACCCATCACAATACATAAACATTCCTATACATAATATAAACTGACAACATCTCACATATGTTGCTAAACATTTCTGAAGATCTTATCAATTGGGTACTTCCTTAACACCCTTGATGCATTCAAAAGTATAGCCTCTCTCAAAAGCATTCAATCATGCACTCCCCCGTGCATTGCATGGGATGCATTTACTTCATTCCATATTTCATTCCTAAATATGTGTTTTGAATGACCCTAAATAGTAGGTTCAGGCTTTCAAATCATTTTTGTATGGCTTCGTAAAACAAAGCCATACTCTTTACTACATCATGATTTAACGTAATCTGATATGTCATTGGTTTTACCCAAAAAAATCATGACTTAATTCATCATTGCCAAATAGTTGATAAACCTTATTAGCCTTTAATTGAAAATAATGTCTATCAATGTAAGATGTGGTATCATGTGAACTTACATCAATATATTTTATTAGTCGAATAGTTTGTTTTTACATAAGATCATTCAACTAAAATTCCTTCAAATATATCAAACACAACCCCCCCAAGGCACATGTTGTGCAAGAGACATCTACTTATTTTCATATTTAGTGTTATTCACCTTGATTGACACTCATACAACAATTTTTTTGAATTAAACTAAATATGCAGCCTAAGATGGTTAGTAGGATGATGTGGGGAAAGTTTTGTTGATTTTAATTAAATAAATTAAATATTAATAAAAGATAAAATCATTATTATTCCAAAAGAAAAAGGAAAAGACTAATCAATAAAAGGCTAAAGCTATTAACTTTTGTAGAATTTTTGATAACTTGAAATGTATAATGAAAAGCTGACAACACATTAGTTCAACTTGAATTAAAAAAAGGTACTTAAAATATATTCTATCATTATTTAATTTACTTATCCAAAGATAGTCGAGTAAAACATAAGCATGACTTTGAGAAACTTGACTTGCTGTAAGAATATCAAAAAGAAATAAAGGAAAATAAATACTTCATTAATTTCTTATTTTTATTGTCCAATTCTAATTATTTGTGAATGCTCAACTTCCTATAGCTACACTTGCCAAAAGCAACATTCCTTCTGTCACTGTTTCTACAACTTAGCTTTTCACTAAAACTGAACGCATAAAGAAGAAAAATAAGATTATGCACTTCCTGATTTTTTATCTTTGAAAGCATTGGACCTTAGGCTTTATCTTAGAGGGGGAAAAAAATAAAGTAACCACAATACATAGAATCCAAGCTATATCATAGGAAAAGGACACGAACATTTTAGGCCTTGTACTACACCCGTGCTAATGCATCAACATTTCCATTTCCAATTGGTTGGAGCAGTTCACTTCTTGTGCCAACTCATCCTCTTTATTGTTTTACAAAGTACAAAAGAATGAAACCTATACAATAGCTATAAGCTTCGTCAACTTCACTGGTAAAAAAGCAAGACGACGACAAATATGAAATAACTTATCTTCTAACATTGTGAAAGCATTACATTAATGTGACAACATAATTACTAACCAAAAATGGAACCAAAAAAATCAAAAAAATTTCGATTAACCTCTTTTTTTTAACAAAAAAAAAAGGTCCATAAAAGATCATTGATCCACCTATATAAATTATGCAGACATTGAAAAAACTGCCATAAAGATCCTGTCATTACTTCCTTAAATGTCCAGAATACTTTTAGCCTTCTCTTGCTCAAATCTCGAAAGAGAATTGCATTGGCATAAAAGTCCACGAGTGTGTTCTAAAAATATCATTTAATATATTATGCATTATACAATGAACATAATAGGTGGGAAAAAAAATTTCAGATATAAAGAAAGAACTTTTTTAAGCCCATTGTTTCCAAATCAAATCAGAAAAATGATCCCCTGTCATATGGAAATGATACAGATTCAATATGAAGATGAAAAACAGTTAAAATTAACCATACTTTTGGCATTAAATTACATGGGGTGATTAGAGGTTGGGTTTCTCTCATAATCATTTTCTTATTATCCCTCATAATTTCTAAATCATATCCGTCAAATCAATCACTATACTACTTTAACCTTTCTCTCTCTTTCCTAATCAATAACCCAAATATGCTAATGAGGGAAAATGAGAAAAAAAAGATGATGAGAGAATCCTCTTCCTGACGATTAGACATCCCAAAACTAAAGAAGTACCTATAGAAGTAGCTAAGTGATGCCTATGGACATGGTAATCCATTTGGAACAAAATTACTAGCATACCAACCTTGTCATCAAATCGTACTCTTCTCCATACCCTCTCCATTCCATAAGCTGCATATAAAGGTGAAAATGAGATTCTGATAAGAAAATAAGAAGGAAAAAAAGATTCTAAAGATACTTGCTTCCCTTGTTACTCTATCATGATTTTTGCTTAATTAGCATATACAAAGTTATTTTGCATAATTCATTTAAAATAAGTAAATTCAAATACCTGCCTAAATAAATTCAACGGCCACAAATTAACCTCAAACAAAAAACTAAAATGAAAATGAAAATTCGTGCACATGCATGTCAATCCTCCACTACCTAACCTCTTGTTAATCCTTCGAGAGAAAAAAAAAAAAAAAAAAACCTCTTGTTAATCGTTTTCGTTTTGTCGTTAATGTGTGGCGTGTGGACAAGACCCAAATGTTAGTTTCGTCGTTCTCAAGTGTGGGTCCCACACACAGGGCCCTTTACATTCCAGCTATCATTTTGAGCACCCTCGTTCTCCCCCTAATTTTTTTTTTTTTTTAAAAAAAATCTCCCTTCCATTACCAACCTCACATCATCGTACTATTCCCAACAAAAAAAGCCCCTTTCTAATTCTTTTCATTCATTTTCTTTTATCACATTTTTCCCATTAAAAAAATCTTAATTTTTTGCACTATATTATTCTGGTTTTAATCCATCCTACCATTCCTTTCTTTTTTTTAATTAAGTTAAAAAAAATATATGGCAGATCTCATATATTTACTTGAAACTCTAGATAACTCTAATTATTACATTATTCGTATGATTGTTGTTTTTACTTTTTATTTCATTGATTTTTTCATTTTAAGGTTTGAAGTACCATATGTAATGACATGTAATATACTTCGACATGTCGCCACTATATTGAAAATAAAATATCAACATTTTCTTAAATGAGATTTGAGCCACAATATTTATATTAAGTATAATAAAACCACTTTGGCATAATATAACACGGCTTCTAATATTTTTTTAATAAATAGAATGAAAAATAAAAAATTTGGAAGAAATACATACGTTATATATTTGAGGTTGAATAATGCTTAAATTAAACTTTATAGTATTGTTGTTGTCAAACTCGCGAGTTGACTCTTCGAGTTTATCGTTTTTACGTTTCTAGCTTACATAAACGAGTCAAGTTACTAGTAAATTCGTGCTAATTATAAACTCGGTTAAACTCACGAGTTTATACATCGAGCTTATCCGTTTTTACGTTTCTAACTTATAAAATTGTTTTAACTTACCCTTAAACTTGTATTAATTTTTTTTTATTTGATCATGCTCAACAACTTTATATATAAATTTTATAAAAATTTCTTTGTTAAATATGATAAATGATGAATGGTGATGAATTTAATTTCAATTATTTGGATTTAAAATATATTTAAATCAAATTGTTGTCTTTTTCATATTTTAATTATTTAATTATACATTAGTAATACCTATTTAATAATAAAAGTAAACTCTTATGAGTTTACAATACGAGTTTATATCACCGTTATGAGTTTGCTTAAACTCATGAGTTTGACAACCTTAGTATTGACTATTGAATATCCTATATTCTCTTTAATCCTTAATATATGACATATTTATAGTATTAATTTTGTTCTTAAATATAAGATTTATTTTTTTTATATTTATCAAAATTTTTCTAATTTACTTTTATAGATACTCCTTCAACAATAACTAACGAGTAGAGGGAAGGAAGAAATCAACAAAGATGATCAAGGTTTTTTGAAAATACATATTATCTTAATTAGCTTATCTAATTAATTTTCTTAATATAATTAAATTATATAAATGTATTTAGTATTATAATAAAAAAAGAAAAGAGAACTGGATCAAGTTTTTCCCTTGCAATGAGAACGTAAAGATATGAAGTATGAATTGACTTTTGTCTTAAACGCAAGAAATGAACGATGGGGAAAACTCGGCAAAATTGTGCAATGAGAAGAAAGTTTAATTGTTGGATTTGTAACCAAGTTGGGCAGTGGATTTCATAAAATCGGCAAAATTGTGCAATGAATGGTGATGATGTAGACTTTTTTTTTTTTGTCCCAGCTTGAAGAGGTAGATTTTTAATGATATTTGAGATTTTTTTTTTTTTTTTGGGTTATGATTAGGAGCCGCTAATGAATGAACATCTTTTTTTTTTTTAAGTGTAAAAATACATATGAGTTTTTTCTCTATGAGCGCCCAACTTCACGTGCTTTTGTTTTGAGTAAAAATACACACGTGGTTACCATTTTGGAACAAAAGTCACTTCTCACTGTTATGTTACTATTTACTGTGATGAGAGAGAAAGAGATTAGGTAAATAGTAATATAATGGTGGATGTGACTTTTGCTTTAAAATGATAACCACGTATGTATTTTTATTAAAAAACATTACGTGATGTTAGACACTCCTAAAAAAAAAATCATATATATTTTTACACCACAATATTTTTTTGTTACAGGAGGAGTAATGGCAGTTGCAGACATGGCTGGGGAATTTGCGGTGAAGAATGCTCAAGTGCTCCAGGTTGGGGGGCTGGGCCCAATTATTTTTGTACTCCTTGCAATCATTCATGCTCCCCCCAATTTCCTGGGCTCCACACCCATATCAAAGATACTCCTTTATTAAAGGTCAAGTGGTTAATTAGAATAGCGATTATAACATTTAAAATAGATTTTTAATTATAATTTATGGTATAAAGGTAAGTGTATGAGATGAATTTTGTATCGATTTATATGAATAAGCGTTTGTTAGAGTCTTAAACATGATCACAAACAATCGCTAAGTTGCTTTGAGTATTTTTAGGTCTATCCAATGTTTTAAAATATTTTTTTCGACCATAAAAAAAATGTTTTAAAATATTTTATAGTGTATCTAATGTTTTAAAGCATTTTTTAAGTGTATCCATCACTTTAAAATATTTTTTAAAATATATTCAATCCCTTAAATTATCTAAATTGTTAAATACAAATTCATATAGAAAATATTTTAAAATAATGGATGTAATTAAAAAAATATTTTAAGATGCTGGAATAATGCATGCCCTCTTTGATACGCTGTAATTGGCTTCATGGAAATGGAATTAGAATTGAATTCCATGTTGTTAGCCTATTTGGTACAAATCTAGGCACATGGAATTAGATTCCGTGTGGAGGCCAATTCCATCAAAATTGATGGAAATGTTTTCCATACTTTGCAATTCCATCTCAAATAAAAAATCTTTTTTGTCCCTCCCCTTTTTTCATATCCAAATTAGAATTGGATATCTACACATTTTAAACCTAAATTTTAATTAAAAATAAATTACATTTCCTTACCCCGTGCCAAACATCTCTCCATAACTCATCTCCATATACATCTTAATCTCTATTAGTGTAGTGTTTCAAAACATGCCAAAACCTAGGTTTGCGTAAGTTGAAATAAAACTCTTCTTACATACTTATCTCGTAAATATCAACATGTAAATTTTAGAAGGTTTCTAAATAGTATATATTCACATCCATCAAAATTATTTTCAACCTACCAAATGAGCCCCTAGGCACGGGATGCTTTTAAAAATATATTTCAAAAGAATGTTAGATGCACTTTACCCTTATTCTACTTTAAACTTCACCATTGTAATTATTTTGCATATCTCTTACTCTACTATTGTTTAATTTTAGAGTAAAATACTCTGACTACCCTCTCATTTTACTTTAATTATATAGACCTCTTCTCTATTTTGGAAACCCATATGAACCTCCTTTAAAAAAAATATATATGTTACACAAGCCTCCCTTATATTTTAAAATTCTAATTCTATCCATCCAAATCGTTAGTTAGCCGTTAAATTTGACTTTTAATTTTTTTTTTGGACCAAAATGTTCCTCTTTAGTTTTATATATATAACTTTCTATTTTTTTAAAAAAATTATTAGTTTTGATATTATAAATTAATTTTGACTTAAAATATAATAAACTATATAAGTTCGAGTTTGTATGTGTCATTTAAATTTATAATTTAATATTTTTCCAAAAATATTTATAAACACATTTGATGAAGCATATGTATATTTAAAAACTTACTTAAATATTCAAAGTTTGTGATATTTACATTAACGAGTGCTAAGATCATCAAACAAATAACTATTTGTAAAGATAAAAATAGAAATTAACCAACAGATAAAAAAATATTAAATTCTTTAAAATAAGTTTAGTCAAAATGTGAAAGAAAAAATAAATACGTACAAGATAAAAGTAAAATTAGGGATTTAATATTAAGAGTAAAATAGTAAATAAATTTTATTTTTATATAAATTTTAATTAAAAAATAAATTTTTGCAAACTTTTAGGAATATTCTTAACGAAATTAATTATTCAGATTTCAATGTATGTTTTCAAAATAGAGAAGAGATTTATGTAACTAAGGCAAAACATGAGGGAGGTAAGAGTATTTTACTCATATATAAATACTAATGAGGGACATTTTGGTAAAAAAAAAGTTCAAAAGTCAAATTTAACGGCCAACTAACGGTTTGGGTAAATGGAAATATAATATTAAAATATAAGGGAGGTTTGTGTAAGATACATTTTTTTTAAGGGAGGTTTATATGGGTTTCCAAAATAGAGGGGAAGTCTGTGTAATTAAGATAAAACAAGAGGGTGGTTAAAGTATTTTACTCTTAATTTTAACATTCTTTTCTTTTTAATAAAAAAAGAAAATGATATTTCTAATAAAGAAGATAGTATTAAGGAAATAGTGCAACAACTATTAAAAAATACATTAGAAATGAAAAGACGAGAAACTGCATAAGCTTGGTAGCTAGAGAAGGATGAAAGATAAGAAGCAATGTCTTGTTCATTTCATCCTAATTTAGTAAAAATATTTAATTTATTATTAGATGTAAAACAGGGATATTTTGAAAAGCCTTTTATAAAGATTCGAATGTCTAAAATACGCTCAAGAGCTACTTACGAGATGTTAAATGTTGTGAGCCCCTTACGTATATTATGGCTCTTGCATCTATATTACTACTTATAAATAATGCTATTTATGTATTTTTCAAATATATAACAAATTCATTCTTTGTTACCCATGAGTAATACTACTACCTTCATTTTTAAATATAAGACTTAATTAACTTTTTATAAAGAGTTTAAGAAAATTAAATAAATCATTTATTATATTATATGTTATATATGATTAAATTATATATATATATAATGCGTGTGTAAATTAATTTATAAATCCAACAAATTAGTTTGAAGAAAAAACAATAATATAAATACTTCAAAATAATTTAGTTAATTTTATATTTAGGACATGGTTCAAAAATTTTATATTTAGGACTCAAGGTACTACTTGTTTTCTTAGATTTCATGCCCTCATAAATTTACATTAATTTTGATAACAACAAGGGGAAACCAATGTAGTAAATTATTATTATATATTTAGCAAAAGTAGACATGTAAAATCAAAGATTTTTCAAAACATCAAATAATCTCATGCAGAGTAATAAATAAATATTGGTTTGTTTTATTTGTCTAATATTAAAATAAATATGCTCAGATTTTTAGTTCAAGATATTATATCCAAAATTTGTGTTCTATTTGTTTTTTTTTTCACATTCGACTCCACTTGTAGTCATTGGATTGATTTATAAATTATTACCGGACTCTTTTCCTTCTAAATTAGGAGATGCAATAACACTGTATTTATCGGAATTATTTATTTATAAAAATCGATCAATCTGACTTAATATACCTATATCAATATAGCCTCTAGAAATTCAAGGGGGAAAAACTAGAAATAATTGAAATGAAGACAAGGATTGAAATTCATTTTGACACTATAGCAGCTAAGAAATTCTTATAGTGCACCTGGGGATGCAATGATTAAGACTATATTTCTTTATAGGGTTTTGTCACACACAACACAATTTGAATCGTTGAAGTTACATTCACAATGTTCATGAAATGAATGCTTCATAGACTTAATAGAGACGAGCTAAATTGACCTATAGTCACGTCACTTTCTTTGACAGAAATATTCTACTGGCTCTAAATATGGAATTGCTCGTCCAAACACGCTCGTCCCGTAAAACACGAGCGCTTAGTTGTTCAGATTTTAAATAAGATCTAAATGGGCCAGGTTTTTTCCCCTCATTTTTTTATAAAATTTTTTCAATCTCAGTAATAATCCTGAAATACTTTAAATAAATCTTTGAAAGTGCTAACTGATACTAAAAAGATACTCTGAGTACTGATTAATATTGAAAAATATTTCATGATTTGAAAAAAAGTTATTTTAAGATTTTAAGAAAATATTTTAATTTACCGACTAGTATTAAAAAGATACTTTAAAATTTTAACTTTTATTAAAAAAATTTATTAAAAAAAAAAGAAATCAGGACCGTCAGAGTCAGCATCTCATACAGAGATCTGACGGTTAGACACTCGTCCTTTATAGGACAAGCAGTCCAAACACGGTCCCTCTAAATATTGATGTCGGTTAAGAAGTTTATTTTTTAATCTTAAATGTAATATTTTCAATCCATTTTGGGTCACATAAATTGTAAACACCCCCCCCCCCCAAAAAGTTGTTCCTGTTGTTGATTAACTATTTTGAAGATATTTCTATCAATAATAATTTGAATATAAATAATTTTAATCATTCAAGTTTCAAACTATAAGTTTTAGTCCCTCATATTTTATTTTACTTGATATATTAATTAATCCCTATAACTCAATAAATACATGAACCATTTTACCCGAAAGATTAAAACCAAAATGAAAATAAATTTAAGGGACCAAATTAAAGATGATATTAACCCAATGATTAAATAGGATATTTCATATAAAAAGAAGAGGGAATTACATTGTGGTCCCAAGGAACCCAAAAAAATTATACAAAGTCTCAGAATTCTAATATCAAAAAAGTCCCGATTGTTAATATGACATTTTCAGTTGTTAAAATAATATTTTTTGTTATTAAAATTTTTGTAATTACTATAAACAAAAAAGTCCCTAAAGACTTTTTTGATATTTTTTCACTTCCTTAGGACCATAGTGTAATTCTCCCTAAAAAAAATCCATATATATTTTATAAGCAATTAATTTAAATAAATTTTTTAATTTTTATAAATTAATTATTTAGCTTTGTTTTCAAAATCGGATGGAGTAGATACTATCATGACGATATAATTATTTTTTTTTCCGTGCGTGTATCATTGAAGATAAATTTGCACATGAAAAACCCTTCATCCTTAACCTCAACTGATAAAAGGGTTGGACACTCTCACCAAAGGGAGAGAGTTCGATCATGGAGTTGGTCAAGGCGTTAGGAGAAACATCCTAACTTCTAGGTGCCTAGGTAAACGCCTGAGGGTAATAGACGGCTCGTCCTGCTAACATTGGTATCATATAGGAGGAAGGGAGATTTCACCCTGTCCTTAAATTATAGGTGAACCTAACCCATTTCCTAAAATTTCTGTATAAAAAAAAATTTTGCGCATGAAAATAATGCTGACTTTGAAGAAGTAACATCTTCTCCGCGTTGAAAATTCAAGTCGCCCTTCAAGATTTTTTATGACTATTAGCAATTAAGAAATACAAATTGTCTACGATCCTCCGGAAAGGACAAGGGTTTAGCAAGTATTTGTAAAAGAATAAACATGCTATATAGACAAAATATTATTATTTTTATTATTTTAGCCCAGTTCATATACCCTTCATCTTAAAACATACTTCCTTCCATCCTTAATATAATACATATTTAAAAAGTTGATATTAATTATAAATATAAAAAATAGTTTTTATATTTGTCAATATTTTTTTAATTTACTTATATTAATATTCCCTCAATAATAATCAAGGAGGGAAGGGAATAAGAAAATTAAGGAAGATAATTATAGTGTTTTAGAAACTATATTTCATATTAATCAATTTAACTATCTCTTTTAATATAATCAAATTAGGTAAATATATCTTATATTAAAGATCATAGGGAGTATGTTAGAACTTAATCAATGAAAATAACCACTAATTATGGAACCAAAATAAAATCATAAATTTTAATTAACTATTTATATTTGTTTGGATTAACGGTATAAGTTGTTTTTCAACGTAATTTATGGCATACGAGATAAATTTATTATAATAGTTTTATCTTGATTTTCATCAATGTGCTTTTCTAACACCGACTCAAATATGTCCTTAGTGGTTGTTATTATTGTTGTCAAACTCACGAATTGACTTTCCAAGTTTAACGGTTTTACGTTTTTAATTTACAAAATTGAGTTAAGTCAAAGATAAACTCGTGATTGTTGTAAATTTAGTTAAATTCACGAGTTTATATTCTAAAATTTTTATTTTTATATTTTCAGCTCACAAAACCGTGTTAATTCACCCTTCAACTCATATTAACTTCTTCAATTTAATCATATTCAGCGGCTTTAAATATAAATTTTATAAAAAAATTTTGTTAGATATGATAAATTATGAATGTTGATGGATTAAATTTTACTTATTTGAATTTAAAAAATATTTAAATCAAATTTTTATTATTTTTATATTTTAATTATAAAATATTAATATCTATTTAATATTAAAAATAAAATTTTAAAAATTTACAATTCAAATTTACGATATGAATTTATCTGACGAGTTTACCTGAGTTTAGTTTAAACAACGACTTTCACAACCTTAGTCGTTACCAACCCAAGTGACTCCGACGGCTGTCTCTCCTATATAAACCTCTGCCCAACCCCTTCCTCGCCAAAAGAAAACCATTTTCTCCTTATTCTTCCTTCTTCTCTCCTTGGCTTTCTCTTCGATTTTCTCACCATCCAATCTTTCCAAAAGCTCAAAACCTCTTTTCCTTCACCAACATTGCTAGAAGTTTAGAACTTTCCGCATTGCGATACTCCCGAAGCAACCCCATCAAGCAAAACAAGAGAACCCAACCCTTACACAAATCTTATCGATTCTCTGATATACCCATTGAGCTATTCTCCTGTTAACTGTCAAACTTACTTCATTCCTTGTGCATTTCGCTCAAGCTAATTCCAAGTATTCGCAATGATTTCTTCAATCAAGTACACAGCACCTTCACGGAGCTGCTCGGCTTTCTCAACAAGAAGCAGAAAGCTTTCTGTTTCAACAAGGCCTCATTTTCACACACTACCTGTTATTCAGAATGCTCAGCAAAACCCAGAAACTGAATCCTCCATCTCTTCCCAAAAGCCCCTTTACATTTCATCGACTAAGAGCTTCACACTTCTGGAAAATCCCAGAAGGAGGGTTACAGAATGCCAAGCCTATGAGGCAGAGAGGTCACGACCAATTGAGATTAACATTGAATTGCCTCATGAACAGGCTCAGATGGAGGCTGCTCAGAAGTTCAAGATTGGCTTGTATTTTGCTACTTGGTGGGCTTTGAATGTGGTGTTCAATGTTTACAATAAGAAGGTTCTCAATGCTTTTCCTTACCCATGGCTCACTCCCACTTTATCTCTGGCTGCTGGTTCTCTTATGATGTTGATCTCTTGGGCCACAAGGATTGCTGAAGCCCCCAAAGTTGATTTGAACTTTTGGAAGGCCCTACTTCCCGTAAGTCAATTTTTTTTTATTCAAATTTCTTGATTGACACGCAATCAATCATACTATAATTGAAGTAATAATAGTTAAGAGGTTATGATAAACCTATTATGGACTGTCTATAAGAGCTTTAAGCTTATGGTTTTGAAAAAAAAAAATTGTTACCATTCATGCAGAATATCAAAATTGATTTTTGTGAGATCCACATATTACTGTTAACATTAAATAAATTGATAGCAATAGCTTTAAGAACTTGCAAGGTTTTGTCCTTTCCCATTTTGAAGTTTAACCTCAGAAAAATGAGACCTCAGAGTCACTTTCTGTGTTCATGGCCGTCAGAAAGTGGGTTGATGTGAAGGATTATGGTTTAGGACTCACTGGGAAAAATTGGGTATGCAGGTGGCTGTGGCCCACACAATTGGGCATGTTGCAGCAACTGTGAGTATGTCAAAAGTTGCAGTTTCATTCACTCACATCATCAAGAGTGGAGAGCCAGCTTTCAGTGTTCTGCTCTCAAGCCTCATGCTTGGAGAGTCATTCCCTATGCCAGTTTACTTGTCACTGATTCCAATTATTGGTGGTTGTGCACTTGCTGCAGTCACCGAACTCAACTTCAACATGACTGGTAAGCAAGTTACTTGTCCACAAAGCCAAGAATTCGCGGCTTCACTACGTGTTTCAATATGATGTTGAGCTTGTGATTCTGATCCTATTTGTTTCAAAGATCTAATTACAAAACTACGTGTTCCAGGTTTTATGGGAGCTATGGTATCAAATTTGGCATTTGTGTTCCGGAACATATTCTCAAAGAAGGGAATGAAGGGGATGTCGGTTAGCGGAATGAACTACTATGCTTGCCTTTCAATGATGTCTCTATTGATTCTCACACCTTTTGCCATAGCTGTGGAAGGTCCCAAAATGTGGGCTGCTGGCTGGCAAACAGCAGTGTCTCAGATCGGTCCCCATTTCGTGTGGTAAGTGAAACAATCTACGACTATCAGATCATTGTTTATTTTCTATAGCCTCTTAATCACTTCAATTTGGTAGAATTTTGTTCTACTTTTGGCTGAAATGAAACTTTTATCAGTTTTCTTCATTAAATGTCAACATCACAAATGGATTCTGGTTTGAAATTTTACAGGTGGGTGGTTGCCCAAAGTGTCTTCTACCACTTGTACAATCAAGTGTCATACATGTCTCTTGATCAAATATCACCCTTGACATTCAGTATCGGTAACACAATGAAGAGAATCTGTGTAATTGTCTCTTCCATCCTTATCTTCCACAATCCAGTTCAACCCGTCAACGCCCTCGGCGCTGCCATTGCAATTCTGGGCACCTTCCTCTATTCACAGGTGATTTTCTTGCAATTCTGGGCACCTTACTCTATTCTCTGTGCCCTTCAAACCACTTCCAATGATTATTAGTATAAGACATATTTACCTAATTTTTAAGAAGGTTAGTTAAATTAGTTAATATGACAAATATTGTCTAAAACACCTTAGTCGTTTTCCTTAATTTTTCTTCCTCCTAATAAGGGTAAATTAGAAAAAGATTAATAAATATAAAAATTATGTCTTATATTTAAAGCCAATATCAACTCAACAAATATTTCTTATATTAAGAAACGAGGGAAGGGAGTATCATATAAAGCATTGTACATGACAGGGGGAAAACAGAGTAACTATAATGGAAATCCTAAAAGTAAACAAAGTCATAATGGAATGTGCAGGAATAAGAACACCTCAATTAATATCACTATTTGATGAGAGCATCTCCACAAATAAGTGATTATATACGTTTGGGACATGACTGAGAGTTTCAATATGATTTTGAGCAGGCCAAGCAGTAAACTGAAGGTGTCATGTGACAGAGGAGATGAAGAGAATGGATGAAGCTTGAAGTATCAGTGATCACAATCACAATTGAAGTTGGAGAAGAAGAATTATTGTGGTCAATGGCACTTTTATGCTGATTTACTAATTTTGAGAGGCCATAGTTAGAATTTATAATTAAGCTTTAAATCTGGTTGCCGTTGTAGACTATCTTCCTTCCTTCTTTTTTTTTTTTCTTTCTTTCTTTTTCCTGCAATCTAAAGGCTGAGCGAGATGTACTTAAATGGAATAACAATGATGTTTCAGACATTTTGAGGCTTCAAAGTTCATGAACTATGGACAAAATAACTGCTATTTTTATTCGTTCTTTGGAATTTAAGGCAATAAATAATGATTATTATAATTTATTTATTACTAGCCCGCCTTCAACATGGAACCTATAAAATTATTTCACAACTATTCAAGAATAGAGTTAATACTTTGATAATTCAATTGTAACATAACCATTAAAATGTAGAGCAGCAACAACGAACACAACGTAAAAGGAAAAGGGATCAGATCAAATGCAAATTAACTCATAATGACAATGATCATCATGGTTAAAAAAATAAAATAAAAATCATAGTGTTCATCCGACCCAGAGATTCGGTTGGATTAAATTAGGCTGATGCAGGTCATTTTTAGATTAAGGCAAACGTAAAACGTTGGGTTGAAACGTCAAATAAGACACTGTATCAAATCAAGCAAGTTCCAATAAGTAACGCTTAAAGGAAGTTCCAATAAGTAACGCTTAAAGGGTTTGAATAGGAGCTTGAGTATGGTTTTAAAACTTAGATTTTGATAAAAACTTTTCAAATAGTAAAAAAAGTTAAGAAGTTATTCTACACTAAAATTTAAATTTTGGGGGTCAAAACCTAGGTTTTAGATGGAAAAAAAAAATTCCAATTTTTTTTTTCTTTCTTCTGCCCTAATTAGTATTTTTTTCATTACCAATCAATATCTTCAAATATCTTTTTAGTCCTCGTCAGCATCCTGAAATATTTTTTTAAGCTTAGTTAGTACTCTAAAATACTTTTTCAAGATTTTACAATGATGAAGTATTTTTTAGTACCAATAAATATCCTTAAATATCTTTTTAGTATCCATCAGTATCCTGAAATATTTTTTCAATATCATTCATTACCCTGATATATTTTTTTTAAAGATCCTAAAATAAATTTTTATGATTGAGAAGTATTTTTTTTAGTACCAATTAGAATCCTTAAGTATCTTTTTAGTACACTTCAATACTCTGAAATCTTTTTTCAAGATCAGTCATTACCCTGAAATATCTTTTCAATATCACAAAATAAATTTTTACAATCATAAAGTATTTTTCAGTATCAATTAGTATCCTTAAGTATCTTTTTAATACTCTTTAGTACTCTAAAATATTTTTTTAAGATCATTCATTACCTTGAAATATTTTTTCAAGATCCTAAAATAAATTTTTACAATCATGAAGTATTTTTTTTAGTACTAATCAGTATCTTTTTAATACTCATCAGTATCTAAAATATTTTTTTAAGATTAGTCATTACCTTGAAATAATTTTCCAATATCCTAAAATAAATTTTTAAGACCATGTAGTATTTTTTCAGTATCAATCAATATCCTTAGTTATCTTTTTAGTACTCGTCACTCTCCTAAAGTATTTTTTCAAGATCAATCAATACCTTGAAATACTTTTTTAAGATCCTAAAATAAATTTTTACAATCATGAAGTATTTTGGGTAAAGGAGCAAAAATACAAATGTGCTTAACCCCGGGAGCGCCCAGCACCATATACTTTTTTTGTGAGCAAAAATACATACGTAATTACCATTTTTGAGTAAAAGTCATATCCCACTATTATGTTACCGTTCACCGCCGTTATGTTACTGTTCACTTAATCTCTTTCTCTGTCATCACGGTGAATAATAACATAATGGTGAGATATGACTTTTGCTCCAAAATGATAATCACGTGTGTATTTTTACTCTAAAAAATACATATGGTGTTGGGTGCTCTTGAGGATAAAGCACATGTGTATTTTTGCTTCTTTACCCAAGTATTTTTTAGTATTAATCAGTATCCTTAAGTATCTTTTTAATACCCTTCAATATTCTAAAATATTTTTTCAAGATCATTCATTACCTTAAAATATCTTTTCAAGATTCTAAAATAAAATTTTACAATGAAGTATTTTTTCAGTACTAATTAGTATCTTTTCAGTACACGTCAGTACTTGAAATATTTTTGGCAAAAAAAAAGTACTTGAAATATTTTTTCAAGATCGTTCATTAGCTTAAAATATTTTTCAAGATCCTAAAATAGACTTTTATGATTGTGAAGTAGTTTTTTTAGTATTAATCAGTATCTTTTTAGTATTTGTTAGTATCCTAAAATATTTTTTTAAGATCAGTTATTACCCTGAAATATTTTTTATATATCCTAAAATAAATTTTTAAGACCATGAAGTGTTTTTTTTATTATCATTCAGTATCCTTAAATATTTTTTTAGTATCAATTTGTATCTTGAAATATTTTTTCAAGATCAATAATTACTCTGAAATATTTTTTCAATATCATAAAATAAATTTTTAAGACCATGAAGTATTTTTTCAGTGTCATTCAGTATCCTTAAGTATCTTTTTAGTATCTATCAATACCCTGAAATATTTTTTCAAGACTGTAAAATAAATTTTCAAAATCATGAATTATTTTTTCAGTACTTGTCAATATCCTGAAATATTTTTTTAGTATCATTCAGTACCCTAAAGTATTTTAATTTTGGACACAAATTTATGTAATTTTTGGTATATATTATGATATTTAATATTAAAATATTTAAAATAAAACCTAATCCTTTATATGCAATTATCGCATAGGCTAATGTCCTTTTTAGTAATTTGAGCATGAAAAATTATTTTGATAATAATATCTAAACACTATCATTTTATCAAAATCACTTTTTTCAATAATTTATTATGTAAAAAGTTAGTTTAAAAAAAACCATTTTACCTCGTAAATTTTAAAAACTATTTTCTACAAACTAAACCCAAACGAGCTCTAAGTCTTTGCCTAGTTTCCAAAAGTTTCTACTCCCCAAAAAGTCCAAAACTAGTTAACTGCTTGGGATTTTCTCACAGCAACACCTCAACTATGTAGAATTTCCATCACACTTCATAGAATTCTCAAATAGCTTTAGATGGGGTGCCTTAATCTTTATTTGAGCTTACCAGCAAAGCAAGCGGTTGGAGAGATTCAATCTTTTACACTTCAAAACACTTGCGGCCCCTTTGGTTCATTGTAGTTGATATTGATGGAAATAAAAAATGGATATGAATATAGATATGAAGATGGATATGAATTTTAAAAATGTGTTTGGTATGAAATGGAAACAGAACCTGCTTTTTTTTAATTAAAATATGTATTGTTTGTATTAAAAGACTGGAATGCCCCTCACAATTTTTTCAGTTTGAAGAACCAAGATGACCCATCTTTGTCCCCATCGAAGCTCTTGACTCTTCTACAATTGAAACTTCCAGCTCCGGCTGACAAGGTCCTTCACCCTCCTCACAAGGCACTGAAGGTTCAAAAACCATCAACAAGAAGGAAAAATCGAAGTTACGCATAGCACTATTGTTAGATGTAATAAACACATTTTTCATTATATGAAAAATCGAAACTTAAACCCATATGGTTTTGTTCCTATTTCATAATAACAAGCACCGAGAGATCAAAACCATGAAATAGTAATAAAGTGTTGAACAATAAAACCATGGTTCTCTTGCTATTTCATACTAATACCGGCTTTTGATAGATATGGAAAATGTTAAGTTGCAAAAATACATATATAGTTTTTTGAAAAGTGTGTCTAACACCAAATATTTTTTTTATGTAAAAAAATGACTATGTGGTTACATAAGTGGGGCAAAATCACATATTCTGTTAAATTTAGGTGACGTTCGTTAGATTGAAGTTAACTTCATCATCTACATTTAATAGAATCTGTGACTTTTGTCCCATTTTTGTAATCATGTAATTATTTTTAAGGGTTTAATGTTTCTGTCTTTAAGGCAAAAACATTTTGTCTGTCTCATTCACATAAAAGTGAGTAGGTCCCATTATTATTTTCTCTTTTTTCTCTTGATAGTGGGGCCTACGTACTCACTTTTATGTGAGTGAGGCAGATAAAATGTTTCTGTCTTAAAGACAGAAACATTAAACCCTATTTTTAAACCTAAAAAATGCACTTATTGTTAGACGCACTTTTAAAAAAACTATATATATATTTTTGCACCATTACTTGAAATAGAATTTTAGCAAATTATGGGAGTGGCTACGGTTAGTAGACCGTCCACTTCCCCCCAAAATTGCAGTGAACCATCTTTTTTTGTTAATATTTTAGGGTATTGACGGGTACTAAAAAGATATTTCAGGATACTGACCATTACTAAAAAATACTTCAAAATCGTGAAGATATTTTAGTATCAGTCAGTATCCTCAAAAATATTTTTAGTAGCAGTTAGTACCCTGAATTATTTTTTTTAGTAGTGGTTAGTATTCTGAAATATCTTTTTAGTATTTGCTAGTATCCTAAAATATTTTTTTAAAAAAAGACGGTTCACTGCAGTTTTGGGGGGAAAGTGGGCAGTGGATCGTAGCCACTCCCAGCAAATTTCATGCTACCAGAACGTGCTCTAGGCATGGAATTGGGCTCCATTTATATTTCCAAGTCCCAAATTCCATCACATCAAACGGGCCCCGGATTGATTTGGTTTATTTAAATTATTTCGGAAAATTGCATTTAGATTCAAACAAAAGAAAATACGACTTAAAAGGTCCCTTAAAATCTAAAATTTGTAGTAAAATCTCGTAGGATATTTGGGTGATAAATTTCAATTGTGTAAAGACCAAAATAACCCCCCAATTATTCTTCTTCTATATAATCCTTTGATTTCTCTCTTTCTCATCACCTCCGCCCCCACTTTTGTATTGTTCCACCAGATTCAATATTGATCCTTTCATTGCGTTAATATTGTTCAATGGTGACAAATACGACCTCATCGTCTCCTTTATCAGCTCCTTTATATCTTTGTTCTCCTCATTCAAACACCTAGATTCATCGCCATTGTCTTCCTCGCTATTCACATCATGATTATCATCAGCAACATGTTCCATCCTTGATTCATCATTTGTCATCTCATCGTCGTTACTGTCGCCATTGCATGACTGTGTGCTTCGTCATCAAACGATTGTAGTTGTTGTCTAACTATCAGCGTCACCTGTTTGTTGTGGTTGGCAACACTTCCACCCATTGACCCTAGTATCTTTAGGGTCTCCCTCTCCCCCACTAACAAAGGCCGTTGATTTCGTCTTCCATTTGCTTTCTTTTTTGCTATATTGTACTTTGTTTATGTATTAAAAGTGGAAATTAATCAAATGATGTGAAAGTTTTGTAGTTGTAACTCTTGGTGTATGAAGTCAGAATAAGTTATTAACAAGGGCAGTGATAGTTGTTAATACGAGTGGTAAACTTGTTAATAACAACTATTTATGAAGTCCGAATGTGTTGTTAATAGGGGCAATGATATTTGTTAATATGAACAATAAATTTGTTAATGACAACTATATTGTGCAGGTAGACAGAGGTGATAACTAGTACGTCAGAGAAAAATCTCCTATGCTTCTTTCATTAAGGGAGATGATTTGTAAATAGTGGAGTTGATGATGAAACATATGTTAGGGTACAGTGAGATAAAAAAACCATTGAGGAAGACACAAGTTATGAAGCAAACAAATGGAGGCTAAGTGAAGAGAAAATGCAGTGTAACATATTCCAATACGGGGTCTTTCCACTACATTTTATATATATTAGGGTTAGGTGTAGATTGACCAACAAAGTGTTACGCTAAGAGCACCGGACACAAAAATATTTTGAAGCGAGCAAAAATATCAATGGACAATTGAAAATGTGCAAAAATATCAATAAAGAATTTGAAACTTTGACGAATAAATAAAAATGGAGATTATGCTATTTTCACCGGATAGTAATTTATTCATTGATATTTTTGCATATTTTTAATTATTCATTAGTATTTTTGCTCTCTTCAAAACATTTTTGTGCCTGATACTCCTAGCGTAACATTTTATTAACCAATTTACACCTTAATTCTATATATATTTGATGCCAATGTTATTCTTCATTATGCTTTTAACTAGCCCATGGTTTTAAACTAGGATTTTGATTGTCATAATTTGAATTGAAATACTGGACTGAATACATCAGAAGGTACGTTGTTCAAAAAAATCATCTGTACGGGTCCAAAAAAAAATCATCTGTAGTTTTACAATTTGTGGACCCCAGTGTCGGTTGTTTTCTCTACGGGTAGGGTCGGTTGTTATATAACTTTAAAGTATATCAATGCAAATTATAATAATTAAAAGAGCGCAAGATTCTACCTTTTATAAACAAAACAACATAGTTTTATCTTAATGGAGCTTGAAAGTATGTATTTAATTTGAAAGGAGGGGAGGGGAAGGATAATGAGGTATATTACCTTTTTTCGTTTGTTAGATAGGAGAGGAGGGGAGATGGTTCTTTGTAATAAGAGCCAAAAGTAAAAGGAGACAAGGAAATGAGAGTCAAAATTTTGGCTTTACTCCTATAAAAAAATTCAAACCAAATGAAGGAATAAAAACTTATCCCCTCCCCTCCCCTCAAACCAAGGGTGTGTTTGGATTGAAGGGAGGAGAGTGGAGAGAAAATTTTTCCCAATACCTGACCAATTGTCCTAAGTCCAGAAGGAGAGGAGGTGTGCCGTGACTTCACGCGGGGACCCAATCAGCCACTTGTAGGACACGTGTCTAAACCACAATGCCTTCGACCAGGCGCCTAAGTTATGTTATCAGGTCTATCCAATTGGAGTGCAGTGGGGACCATTGAGAATTTTGACTTCTCTAACATTTTACATAATTGTTTTTCATTTTTCTTAGTTTAGGTCACAATCTCCATCATTTCAATGATGTAAAATGCAAAAATTTAAAAACAAAAAGCTTTTTTACGAAACTCCACGACACTGTGGTCCCTACATGTTATTAGGTCCTGCTCCATGGGCAAGTTGGCAAAAAGTTTCCTTCCCCTCTCCCCTATCTAAAACCGAACACACTCTAACACTGTGTTTGGTTTGAGGGAAGGGTGTGAGAGAGAAAGTTGAGAGAGAAATTTTTTCTCTCATCTTTACAAAATTGCCCATAACAAATTTTCAATATTCCTAAGATATACTTTTAACAAAAAAGAATATTCTTTTTATTAATGGTAATTTGGTCAATGTACTTCCAAAAAAAAAAATTCCCTCCCTCTCCCTCCCACACCCTTCCCTCAAACTAAACATAGCCTAAGGGAGAGAAAATGCAATGAAGAGGCCCCACGCCTACAATTTATAAGATCATAAAGAACAATGAGAGAAAATAGAAAGAATTGGATTAAGTAAGGCATATAAGGATGAAGAAGGCAACATTTTGATTACTAATGGAGATATTAGAAATATGTGGGAAACCTACTTTTATAAATTGTTCAATGAAGGAGGGTAGGGTTGACTTATGACTTGGAAGATTTGACAACTTAAAAATGTGACCTCAATTTGTCATTTTACCGCAAGATTCAAATAGGCGAGGTTAATGAAGCTTTTAAGAAAATAAAAAAAGGGGTAAATCTATAGGACCTGATGGTATTCCCATTGAAGTTTGGAAATGTTTGGGGTGAAGAGGGTGTGTTGTTGTTTATTATGTTATTTAATGAGATTTTACGATCCAAGAAAATGCTAGATGAGTAGAGAAAAAGTACTTTGATCCCTACCTATACAAATAAAGGAGATATTCAAAATTGTGTAAACTATAGAGGAATTAAACTTATGAATCATATTATGAAATTGTGGGAAAATGTGATTGAACACAGGTTGAGGTTGAAGACTAGTATTTTTAAGAATTAATTTGGATTCAAGAGAAGAAGGTTCACAATAAAAGCAATTTATTTATTAAGATGGTTAATGGAAAAGTATTGGAACAAAGAAAAAAATTTACATATTGTTTTCATTTGGAGAATGTGTAAGACTGTGTGTCAAGAGATGTACTTTGGAAAGCATTGGAAAAGAAGGAGGTACGTGTTGCATATATCGAAGTCATTCCGGACATATATAAAGGGGTAACAACTAGTGTTAGAATGTCTGGAGATGAGGCACAGGACTTTCCTAAAATGATTTATTAAGGATCAATTTTGAGCTCTTATTTGTTTAACCCAGTGGCATATGTTTTAATTGAGCTTATCAAATAGGAGATCCATAAATACATGTTTTTTTGCGATGATATAGTTCTATTGGTTTAATCCAAGTAGGAGATTAATTATAAATTTGAGATATGGAGAATGACTCTAAAGTTTAAGTGCTTTAATCTAATTAAATAGGTATATGCAATTCAATTTTGATAAGAGATTGGTAGAAGTAAAGTAGAACTTTAGTTTGGGGGCAAGTCATTCCATAAATAACAAAGTTTAGATATTTGTGATCAATCATACGATAATATGTTAAAATTGATGGAGATGTTAATCATAGAATTTAATCTGAATGGTATAAATGGAGAAAAGCTACTGGAATTATTTGTAATCAGAAAGTATCTAAAAAGGTAAAAGGGAAGTTTTATCGCATTACTATAAGAATAACAATGTTATATGGTAGTGAGTGTTGGACTTCAAAGGGACCACATGAACATAAATAGGGGTAACCGAGATGATGATGTTGAGATAGATGTGTAGTCATACAAGAATTAATATATAATTTCATACTTATCATATATGCAAACGAGTTGAAGTGGCCTCAGTTGAAGAGAAAAGATAGAAAATTGTTTGAGGTGCTTGGATATGTTCAAAGAAAATCATTGAGTGCATTAGTGAGGAGGGTTGATCAAGCATTATGGAATCCTATAAAAATAGGTTGAAGAAGACCCAAGCGAATACTCAATGAGGTTATAGAACAAGATATTTTAGTTAAGAATCTACCTAAAGATCTAGTTTTCAATAGAGTATAATGACATTGTACTATACATATACCCGACACCATTTAATAGAATATAGAATAAGACTTTGTCGTTATGTGTGTGAAACAAGACTATTGTTGTCATTGTCGTTGTGCTCGCATTTGGGGGTTAGCAACAATTTGTGGCGTCTTCATTAGATTTCCTGTAATATATCTACAAAGATGATCACTTTGTCAATACATTATCAATGAATTTTACTATTATTTATATCAATATCATTAGTATACAAATATAAAACCTATAAAAGAAGGCCAAAAATCTATAAAAAGTCAAAATCATTATTAATTGTAGATGGTGGGAATTAGGAATTATCTGTGAAACCTTTTAATATATGCGGAAACTAGTTTAAATAATAAAAAATGTCTAATGTTTTATATATATATATATATATATGTATATGTATGTATGTATGTATGTATGTATGTATGTATGTCTATTATTCATTCACATGCGTCCACTATTATATCACATATTTACTATAACCTCACATGTGAAAGTTTAAGGGGAAAATTAACTCTTATAACCCTGTGGTGGAAATTACACTAAAGACTCATTTTCCTTCTATAAATAGAGGTTTTCTGTAAACATTTTGTATAGATGAAAATAAAAAACTCCCTCTATTCTCTATCTCTCTCTAAAATCTATTGTTATTGTACTTTATTTTCATCAGTTTTATAATACGTTATCAGCACGAGAGCTCTAAAGAAGTTTGAACCATGTCAAACTCAAACCTTGCAAAACTTGAATTTGTGGCTCTTGATATCACAGGAAAGAATTACTTATCTTGGATGCTGGATGTTGAAATTCATTTGAATGCACATGGTCTTGAAGATACAATTAAAGAAGGAAATAATGCATCTAATCAAAATAAAGCCAAATCCATGATTTTCCTACGACATCATTTACATGATGATTTAAAGACTGAATATTTGACTGTGAAAAACCCACTGGTTCTTTGGAACAATTTAAAGGAAAGGAATGATCACCAGAAGATGGTCATATTGCCAAAAGCTCGTTATGACTGGATGCACTTGTGTTTGCAAGATTTCAAAACTGTGAGTGAGTATAATTCGGCTATGTTTAGAATTACCTCTCAGTTAAAATTGTGTGGAGAAAATATTACTGATGATTATATGTTAGAAAAAACATTCTCCACATTTCATGCATCCAATTTGCTTCTGCAGTAGCAATATCGTGAAAGAGGATTCAAGAAATATGTTGAATTAATTTCTTGTCTTTTTGTGACTGAACAAAATAATGAGCTTTTATTGAGAAATCATGAATCTCATCCAACAGGTTCAACTCCATTACCAGAAGCAAATGTTGTAAGTAATGAATATTTTAGTAGCCATGGACGTGGACGAAAAGGTGGCTACAACCGTAGACATGGCCGTGGCCGTGGCAGGGATCCAAATCATAGTGGATTTAATTCCCGCCCTAAAGGAGGGAAGATAGAAAAGAACCCCAGAAGGGAAACTAGTGGGCATAACATGCATAACCCCAGAAGGGAAACAAGTATACGTAACAAGTACACTGAAAATGCATGTTATCATTGTGGTGAAAAAGGTCATTGGTCTCGTATCTGTCGTACGCCAAAACAGTTAGTTGACCTTTACCAAGAATCACAAAATAAAAGGTCAAATATTGAAGTAAATCATGTTGATATGGCTGTAAATTCTGAACATAAAAATATTGATGTTGATTATTTGGATGCTGATGATTTCTTAGAATAAATCATTTTTGTTTGAATCAATATGAATAAACTTGGTTCTATGTATTGATTATGTTTTTATTTATTTTCATGTAAAGAAGAATGAATCTCATTGGCGTCAATTCTGAAGATCTATGTCTTGTTGATAGCGCAACAACTCACACCATATTAAAAAATGATAAATATTTTTCTTCATTGGTAATGCAAGAAGCTAGTATTCAGACTATATCTGGTAGTATAAATTTGATTGAGGGATCTGGAAGAGCTCATATTTTATTACCTAGAGAAACAAAATTATACATTGAAAATGCATTCTATTCTACCAAGTCTAAAAGAAATTTATTGAGTTTCAAAGATATCCAAAAAAATGGATATCATATAGAAACAACAATTAAAAATAATCAAGAATGTCTTGCTATTTCAAATATAGTTTCTGGTAGAAAATGCATATTAGAATGTTTTCCTGCTTTATCTTCTGGTTTGTATTATACTTGTATAAGCATAATTGAAACATATGCAAATGTAAACCAGAAATTTACCTAAACAAACCAGAAGTTTGTAATTGTAAACTAGAGGTTTACTAATGAATTTAATGTTTGGCATGACTGGTTAGGCCATCTCGGGTCAACCATGATGCGACATATAATCAAGAATTCATGTGGACATACCCTAAAGTGTAAACAAATACCACAATCCCATGATTTCTCATGTATTGCATGTTCTAAGGGAAAGTTAATTATTTGAACCTTACTAAGCAAAGTAGAAAGTGAGTCTCTCACATTTCTAGAACGGATACAGGGAGATATTTGTGGGCCAATACATCCACCATACGGACCATGTAGGTACTATATGGTTTTAATTGATGCAACTAAATGGTCTCATGTTTGCTTATTATCTTCTCGCAACCTAGCGTTTGCGAGATTACTTGCTCAATTAATAAGATTAAGAGCACATTACCCTGATTATCCTATCAGAAAATATGTCTTGATAATGCTGGTGAATTTACTTCGCAAGCTTTTAATGAACATTGTATGTCCCTTAGAATTGATATTGATATTGAACATCCTATAGCTCATATTCATACACAAAATGGACTTGCAGAATCATTGGTAAAACGATTGCAACTTATTGCAAGACCATTACTTATGAGATCAAATTTACCAATTTCCGCTTGGGGCCATGCCATTTTGCATGCAATAATGTTAATTCGCATCAGGCCAACTAGTTATCTAAAGGTTTCCCCCTTATAAATGGTTTTTGGTAAAGAACCTAATATTTCCCATATATGAATCTTTGGGTGTGCAGTATATGTGCCAGTAGCACTTCCACAACGCACCAAAATGGGTTCTCAAAGAAGGATGAGAATATATGTTGGGTATGAATTTCCTTCAATTATAAAATATTTAGAACCATCTATAAGAGATTTATTTACTGCACGATTTGCTGATTGTCATTATGATGAATCAATTTTCTCAACATTAGGGGAAGAAAATAAGCAGTTGGGTTAAGAGATTAGCTAGAGTGAATTATTATTGACTCATTTTGATTCTCGTACAAAATAATGTGAATTAGAAGTTTAAAAGATAATTCATTTGTAGAATTTAGCTAATCGAATGTTAGAAGCATTCACTGACCCAAAGAAAGTAACAAAGTCACATATCACAGCTGATAATGCTCCTATTTGAATTAATGTCCCTGAAGGAAAACCTATTATGAATGAATCAAAAGCACGTCTGAAGTGTGGTAGGCTCATCGGTTCCAAAGATAAAAATCCTTGAAAAAGAAAATGAGCTAAGATTATAGATGGTCAAGTAGAGGATAATCAAGAAAAGTTACAAGCTCCAAAAGAGCCATCTCCTGAAGAGATGTCATCTCCAGTAGAGAATATTGTAGTCCCAGAAGAGACCTAGGTACTTGAAATGTGTGATAATAATGAGATCTCAATAAATTATGTTATATATCCGATGGGACGGAGATGAAGTCAACGTTGACGACATCTTTGCTTATCATATAGCATATGATGTAATGAATGGTAATGGGGATCATGAGCCAAAATCCATTAGCGAGTGCCAACAGCGAAAGGATTGGCCCCTATGGAAAGATGCCATTAGTGCAAAATTAAAATCATTGGCAAAACGAAAAGTATTTGGACCTATAGTCCATACACCTAAAGGTGTAAAACCAGTTGGATATAAATGGGTCTTTGTACGAAAAAGAAATGAAACTGGTGAGATTACAAGATATAAAGCACGTCTTCTAGCCCAAGGTTTTACACAAAGACCTGGTATTGATTTTGAAGAAACGTATTCACCAGTAGTGGATGCGACTACTTTTCGTTATTTGATTAGCCTAACTATAAATGAAGGGCTTGATTTACATCTAATGGATGTCGTGACTGCCTATTTGTATGACTCACTTGATAATGATATTTATATGAAAGTCCTTGAAGGAATAAAGGTGCCAGCAGCATCTAATTCAAATTCTCGAGAACAATACTCGATCAAGTTAAATAAATCCCTGTATGGGTTGAAGTAATTAGGGCACATGTGGTATAATTGTCTTAAAGAATATTTATTGAAAGAAGGGTACAAAAATGACTCTATATGCCCATGCATTTTTATAAAAAGATCGAGAAATGAATTTGTTATAATTGGTGTTTATGTTGATGATTTCAACATCATTGGAACTCCTGTAGAGCTTTCAAAGGAAATTAATTGTTTGAAGAAAGAATTTGAAATGAAAGACTTGGGCAGGACAAAATTTTGTCTTGGATTACAGATTGAGTACCTAAAGAATGAGATCTTTGTATATCAAGAAGCTTATACAAAGAAGATTTTAGAACGATTTTATATGGATAAGTCACATCCATTATGTACTCCAATGGTAGTAAGGTCTTTGAAAGAGGATCAAGATCCATTTCGACCTCAAGTAATTAATGACAAAGGTGTAGAAGAACTACTTGGTCCAGAAATACTATACCTAAGTGCTATTGGGGCACTCGTATTTTGCTAATCACACACGGCCTGATATATCGTTTGCTACTAATTTATTAGCAATATATAGTTCTGCACCAACACGGAGGCATTGGGAAGGTGTAAAGCATATTCTTCATTATGTCAGAGGTACTATGAATATGGGGTTATATTATTCAAATACATCCAAACATGAACTAATTGGCTATTCAGATGCTGGATTTTTGTCTAATCCACATGATGGAAAATTACAAACAGACTATTTATTTACATGTGGAGGTGCAGCTATTTCATGGCGATCTATGAAATAGACTATATCAGTCACTTCATCTAATCATGCAGAAATTCTAGCAATGCATGAAACAAGTCGGGAAAGTGTGTAGTTGAGGTCAATAATTCATCATATACGAACAACTTGTCATTTATCTTCAGATAAAATGGTTCCAACAGTTCTATATGAGGATAATGCTGCAAATATTGCCCAACTTAAGGAAGGTTACATCAAGGGCGATAAAACGAAACATATTTCACCAAAATTCTTCTTTACACGTGATCTTCAACAGAATGGTGAAATAGATATCCAGAAAATCAATTCAAGTGAAAATCTAGCAGATTTATTCACCAAGTCACTTCCAGGAGTAATCTTTGAGAAACTTGTCCATGGTATTGGTCTTCGAAGACTTAAACATCTCAACTGATGTTATGAAAAGGGGGAGTTGATACACGCTGTCACTACTAGAAAATTCATTTTTTGCGACAGAATTTTTCCGTCGCAAAATAAGCATTTTTCGTCGCAAAATAATTTTGCGGCGGAATTTGCGACGGAAAAGTGTCCATCGCAAAAAAAGCCCTCGCAAATCAGTTTTGCGACGGAAAAAATGTATTTTCCCTCGCAAATTCAAATTTTGCGGCGGAAAAATTTTCCCTCGCAAAATCTCAAATTTTGCAAGGGAAATCAAATTTCCCTCACAATTTGCGAGGGAAAGCAAAATTTGAATTTGCGAGGGAAATATTTTCCCTCGCAATTTGCGGGGGAAATGTGATTTCCCTCGCAAAATCTGCCAATTTGCGAGGGAAAACAAAATTTCCAATTATTTAAAAAAAATTAAAAAAATCCGAAAAAATAAAAAAAAAATGTAAAAAATAAATTAAATTGTATATCAAAAAAATAAAATATAATGTTCCAAAATATTACGAGTTTACATTATAAAAACAAAATATTACAAATGTAATGTTCCAAAGTAAACTAAAAACACTCCAAACAGCAACAGTCTGGTTATCGTCACCACTAATGTCGTCGTCACCACCAAGAGGCAGCCTCGTACCATTGCCCTTCAATAAAATATTTATTCTGAATTCAAATATTTGCATGTAACCTACAACAATAATTTAAAAGAAACTATAATATTCACATGTCTCAAAGTTTTAAAAGAACTTTATTTTTCAACAAAACATGTCTCAAGATAATTAAGTATGAAATAACATATGCATTCAAACCCACTACAATAACTACACATATTTTCCTAAGCAAAAAAAAAAAAAAAAACCCCCACTAACAAAGTCCTCTTAAATCAACAACCACTTTAAATATTCCTTATATTACTATATCCTTTAATATTAACAAACCTATATCATCCAGCCATCCACATAGACAAAGAACCAACAGGAACCATATCTAAATAAATCACTTTCTTCACACATATGTACTGTTGGCTTCCAAAAATTTAAAAATAAAAATAAACGGTGTTTGTCTTGAAGGAACACATACCTCTTGAAGGATATCTTGAGGTGGAGAAAGAAGAGAAGGGACGGCTCACAGGTGTGCTTGGACTGGAGATTGGTCGTGGAGGAAGAAGGCAGATGCAAGGAGCAACACGACGGAAGAATAAAATCGTGGCCGTGGAGGAAGAACGAAGACGCAAGGACAAGAGAGAAACGACGGAGAAATGAAAATGAGAAGGGGGTGAGGATTTTAAAAACACTTTGCGGCAGAATAAATATTTCCGCCGTAATTTGCGAGGGAAATTTGAATTCCGCCGCAAATTGCGAGAGAAATTCGAATTCCGCCGCAAATTGCGGTGAAAATCTAATTTCTGCCGCAAAGTTTTTGCGGAGGAACTCTGAGTTCCGCCGCAATTTGCGACGGAATTCACATTTCTGCCGCAAATTGCGACGGAAATGTGAATTCCGCCGCAAACTGTCGGTGGAGCCTTCCCACCGACAATTTTGCGATGGAACATGAGTGTTCCGCCGCAAAAACTTGCGACGGAACACATAGTTCCGCCGCAATTTGCGGTAGAAATCTAATTTCCACCGCAAATTGCGACGGAAATCTAATTTCCGCGGCAAATTGCGACAGAATTTGCATTTCCGCCGCAATTTGCGGCGGAAATTGCATTTCCGTCGCAAATTCTCCTAAATTGCGACGGTTTTTCCTGTCCGTTGCAATTTTGAGCAATTTTGCAACGGAATTTTATTCCGCCGCAAAGTCCGTTGCAAATTTTATGTTTTCCAGTAGTGTGTACTCTTTTTTCCTTATCTAGGTTTTGTCCCACTGGGTTTTCCTAGAAAGGTTTTTCATGAGGCAGCATTGGACAGTGTATCAATAAATGATGTACTCTTTTCTTTGGCTAGGTTTTTATCCCACTAGGTTTTTTTTAGTTAAAGTTTTTAACGAGGCACATTCATAATGGACATCTAAGGGGGAGTGTTATAAATATATATATGTATGTCCATTATTCATTCACATGCATCCACTATTACATCACATGTTTACTATAACCTCATATGTGAAAGTTTAAGGGGAAATTAACTCTTATAATCCTGTGGTGGAAATTACACTAAAGACCCATTTTCTTTCTATAAATAGAGGTTTTCTGTAAACATTTTGTAAAGATGAAAATAAGAACCTCCCTCTGTTCTCTATCTCTCTCTAGAATCTATTGTTATTGTTCTTTACTTTCATCAGTTTTATAATATCTAATAATTTTTTTCTTCTTATTGTATTCTCCTGAATTCAAATTTGAAATTCTGTCTCAAGAGTCTTGCCGATTGGACGGCCCTAAAGAATTGACAACTACATCCATATCAAATTGAGTTACGAGAGCAACTTTCCTCATTTTAAGTTTATAATAATTAATTAAAACTATTCTTCGACCCCGTTTGGTTGGAGAAAAATTGAGGAAGGGAAATGAAAATTTGAAATTTTCCATTGCCGTTTGATTGCATTTTTATGTGGAAAAGTATTTTTTAGACTCACCAACTTTCAGCTATATAATTAAAAGTGTATTCCCACCAAAATTGGTGTGAACCAATTTTCAAGTGGGGAAGGAAATGACTAAAGAAATAAAAACCATTCGATGCGACCATGTGATATAATAAAAGGAGTGGGTTCGATAGATATTTAAATAATATTTTTACTTCAAAGATAAAATGATCTTTTAGCTTATTTTCCTACCTCATCTCCTTCAAAACAAATAAAAATTTTCGTAACAATTTATTTTTTTTAGTGGAAAATAAATTAAACACCTATGGAGCAAAATATTTTCTATCTCATTCCTTTCTAGCCATTTTCTTTAAACCAAACGGGCTCCACTCATGGTTTATTAACTCAAATTAAGAAGTGATATATATATAGACACACATGCACTGAGAGAATCATAAGATTCACTAAGAATGGAGTTTGCAGCAGAATCATGTCTGCTTCATAAATTTGTCTTCATCATCTTGATGAGCTTATGCTTGTCAACTTTCATGGCAGCTTACGGTAGAACTGAAAATCTATCCATGAATCAGAATTCAGAATCATCATCTCCTTTTCCCAGTAATTTTCTCTTCGGAACTGCAACTTCTTCTTACCAGGTTCTTTTTGGTTTGCCTCATCTTCTTAATTCATATATTACAATTCAATTAAACATAACATATGTATGAATGGAATTAAGGGGTTTTGATCAGAGCATCATCTTCATCACACACACACACACACACACACACACACACACACACACACACACACACACACACATATATATATATATATATATATATATATATATATATTGTTTTGCAGGTTGAAGGAGCGTTTTTAAGTGATGGGAAAGGACTGAGTAACTGGGATGTTTTCACTCATAAACCAGGTTTTGTTTCTTTATCAACTTTTCAATATTATAGCCTTGAGTTATCGTTGTTGTAACCTAATGGCGTGAAAGTTTATGAGTAACTGGGAAATTATTTAGTTCAATTTTGTTTGGAACCTCAGGCGGCTGTTAGTGTTCGCCCATTTTTTTATTGTTGTGTTTTTTAGGCAAAATAGTGGATGGGACAAATGGAGATATAGCAGTTGATGAGTATCATCAATATCAGGTATTGTCTTTTATTCTTAATATAAGAAATATTTATCTGATTTAATTAAATTTAGAAGGCTTGTGAAATTAGTTAATATAACATATATTTTTTAAAACACCCTAATTATCTTTCTTAATTCCCGTATTCTCTTTCCTCTTTGATTATTGTTGAGAAAACAATAATAGGAATAATGGGGTAAATTAGAAAAAAATTTACAAATATAAAAATAAACAAAATCAAGTATTCAAATATATATGTCTTATATTAAGGACTTGAGAGGGTATTATTCTTCTATCATGTTTCTCTTTTTGGTCATTACAAACTTTCAGATATAATTATTCTACTAATTTTGATTAGTTTGTGGAGAAAATATTTAATTGTGAACCGTCACCATCAAGGTATAATTATTAGAATGAATTATGAGCACTTACGATTTGTAAAGTCTAACGTTTTTGGTATCACGATGGAAGAGAAAAAAGCCACATCTCCACCATAAAAATCAGTTTGTGATCTAAACCATATGTTTGGATCAAATCTTTTAGTGGCCTTGCTTCACACCCCCAAACCCACTTTTGTCTTGAAGCAACTTCTTGTTGCTTTTCATTTCGCTGCTTCTCCACCGTGAAAATCAGTTTGCGATCTAAACCATATGTTTGGATCAAATCTTTTAGGTGCCTTGCTTCACAGTCCAAACCCACTTTTGTCTCGAAGCAACTTTTTGTTGCTTTTCATTCGCTGCTAGGGGACTGAATGGACAAATGGGCGGGGGCCACTTCTCAATATCTCAAGTCTTTTCTCTTTTTTTCCATTATTTTCGGTGATTATTTAGAGATATGGCCCACAAATAATTCATTTCTAACTAATCCTTTCCCATCACACATTAATTAATTTTTGATATTTTGATATCTTATTTTTAAAATATGAGTAAAAAAAGTTATTAATATAAGCATGTATATGCTAGCAACATATACTCATCTGGTCCTATTGATTACTAAAGAAAAAAAGAAAACTTTTAGTCCTAAAGGGCAGAGAGAAATTTTTGTATATGAATATGCAAATTTGTCCTACATTTAATATTCTATTGATTTTGTTCTCATGAGTATAATGTATAGTATTAAATAAAGGAAAAGTTAGAAAATAATTAAATTTTATAGAGGAGTTAATGAAATTCAAGATTTTTCTTGTCTATGTATATTAGAATTGCCTTATAAATATGATTAATTAGATAAATATATAATCTATAATGAGACATACACCAACATAGTTGACTCTTATCTTTTCATTGCTCAAATCAGTTATTAAACATGTTCAATCAAAAACTAAATTTAATCGTACTTCCTCAATTATTTTCATTGTAAAAAATAAAAAATGAAAAAAACAAAGTGTTGATTCAGGGTTCAGAGCGGATTTTGCGTTATACAAAGTAAATTATAAGTAAAGTTTTGCTTCATAAAATGCAAAAGCTTTAATTTACTGGACTTACACAAAACTTCACTAATAAGCTCCAATAATATCTCAAAACCCTTATTTCTAAGTTCAACCCTAAAGTGTGGCAAATCTAAATGAACTAGCCCAAAATACTAGCTCTAGTGAAGCCAGCTCGTTTCTCAACTCTACATGAAACTCTCTAATCTTTACTGTGAGATCTTTTCAACCATTTCCTAGGATACCATTTAAACTTTGGTTAGAGATAGACAAGCTCATTAAATTTGTCGTTGTTTTAAACTTTCAAATTACTCTTAATCTCTCTCTTGGTCTAAAAGATAAATCATGGAGATATGGGCTATTTGGTAGGGGGAAAGGGAGGGAAATTAAAATTTTTAGGGAAAATTCCATATAAATACCATCTGAATTTGTAAAACCTCCAGAAGTCCACTGAATTTGTAAAAAGACTGAGATGTGACAAAGACTTTTGAGGGTTATGCAAATTCAGGGAAAAAGACCAATGTGCCCTTTAGTAACCCTAGCCCACTACTGTTATTGTCGTTGCCGTCGTTGCTGCTACCGTCCCTCACTGTTGCTACCGTTTTCGCCACTACCATTGTCATTGTTGTGTACGTTGGTTTCGCTACAACATTTTTGATTTTGGAATGTTCCTCGAGCATGCCTCCAAGGCATGTTGGAGGCATGCTCAAGGAACGTTCCATAATAAAAAATGTTGCAGTGAAACCAGCGTACACGGCGACGACGACGGACAGTAGCGGCGACGACGACAACGACACCAACGGTAATGGGCGAGGGTTACTAAAGGGCACATTGGTCTTTTTCCCTGAATTTACATAACCTTTAAAAGTCTTTGTCACTTCTCAGTTTTTTTACAAATTCAGTGGGCTTCTGGGGGTTTTGCAAATTCAGATGGTATTTTTCCTAAATTTTTTTGAGTTGAATTTAAAAGAATTGAAGAAGTGGGGTTATAAAGTTTTAATAAAGACAAGATGTAAGATAAAAGAGTATAAAAAATTAATTTTTTTTTAACCTCACTTCTCTAATTTTTTAAAATTCAACTTATAAATTTTTTTCCTCCCCCTCTTCTCTCATCCGAATGGCTCATTCCAAACAGCCCCCTAAGGACGACTCCGAGTTTGTTGGTTAATTGATTTGGTGGACACAGGAAGATGTGGATCTTATGGAGTTCATTGGAGTGAACAGTTATCGGTTTTCAATATCATGGGCCAGAATCTTACCCAGCAAGTTTTTCATCCCTCTCTTCATATCTAAATGGTCAATTTGTTTGTTATAAAAAAAAAAAAATTGTCAATTTGTTTGTTCTTTTAATTACATGCATTTCTATTAATCATTCTTCTTCTCTTTCTAACAGAGGGAAGATTTGGCAAGGTGAACAAACAAGGCCTTGATTATTATGATCGCCTCATCAATGCCCTTCTTAGAAAAGGTCAATCACCTCATTTTATTAATCTCACTAAATTTTATACCAATGTTTTAACAGTCAGACAAAACTAAAAAAGCTAACGAAGCTTGATTTTCTTAAATTATTTGATCAGATCAACTATCAGAGTCATATTTGTCAATAAACAAACCCACAAGATTGGACTGTTCTGGTTTCATGTAGGAATAGAGCCGTTCGTGACATTAACACACTTTGACATACCCCAGGAGCTTGAAGACAGATATCAATCATGGCTGAGTCCTAAAATTCAGTGAGCTCTATGATTCTAATCCTATTACCATACAATAATAATACTAAATAGTATAATGAACGAAGAAAATAATGAAGATTAATTAAGAATGTTTTGATCAGGGAGGACTTCAAGTACTATACAGATATATGCTTTGAGAAGTTTGGGGATAGAGTGAAGTATTGGGTTACCATAAACGAGCCTAATATAGCAGCAATTAGAGGGTACAGGAAAGGAATTTGGCCTCCTTCAAGATGCTCAGCTTCCTTTGGAAATTGCAGCCATGGCAATTCTGAGAAGGACCCTTTTGTTGTAGCTCATAACCTTATCTTATCACATGTTTCAGCTGTTCAACTCTACAGAACCAAATATCAGGTACCCCATAGTCTGAATAATTCATAGTATTTAAGATACTAGAACAGTGCTCCTAATAATTACACTCCGAGAAAATTAATCTTTTAGTTTGTATAGTTTTAACTTGGTTGTAACTTCTTCTTTAAATTTTGACTTGATGTACCTCAATCTTATAGTTTTGACTTAGATAAAACTTTGATGCTAAACTTTTACTTATTACAACTCAATTTATATAGTTGTAGCTATTTAAAACTTCAGTTCCTATGTTTCACGTAATTTATAATTTTATTTCTAAAATATATGGGATAATATTTTAAATAGTTAAATTATAGGGATTGAATTTCATCCAATCAAAGTTCAGAGACTAAGTCGCGGTTGATTCAAAATTATAGGGATTTAGTTGTGCCGAGTTAAAATTTAGGGGCTATATTACAATAGAATTAAAATGATAAAGATAAAAATATTAATTTTTTCTTAAATTTGTTGCCTGACAATTCAGAAAAAGCAAGGAGGAGAAATTGGAATTGTGATGGATGCATTATGGTTTGAGCCCTTTAGCAACTCCTCAGAAGACAAGTTAGCAGCTGAGAGAGCTCAGTCATTTTTCTTGAACTGGTATTTTACTTAAATTCTCTGATATGTACATATTAAGCATTAATTGTGATTGATAATTATTATTTAATCTATAATTATAATGCAACAGGTTCTTGGACCCAATTATATTGGGGAAGTATCCATCAGAAATGAAGGAAATTTTAGGGCAAGAACTACCAGAATTTTCAAAGTATGAAGTGGAAAAACTCAAGAAAAACGGAATAGATTTCATTGGAGTGAATCATTACACAAGCTATTATGCAAAAGATTGCATCTTTTCTGAGTGTGAACCTGGTTCAGGAGCTTCTAAAACTGAAGGTTTTGCCCTTTATGTTCATCAAAGGAATGGCATCTCCCTTGGAGATAAGGTATGAAACTCTAAATGATATGTACAGTTTTTAATGACTTTTCATATTTTAAGAGTATTGAATAATTTTCTTATTTTTAATATTGTAAAATATTTACTCTATAGAAATAACTTAGCAATCATTCAATCAATTCAAGAATTTTTTTATTTTTTCATGAGTTAAAGTGCAAATTTGTCTTGAAAGTTTTTATTAAGGAATAATATTACTTTGGAAGATTTTTCAAATTTAATGTTACTCTAGAAGTTTCGAAATGTAGCTATATTGCTCCATATTGTTAAAAAAACTCACATTGACATTAAAAAATAATTGACATTTGCTGCTGACTTTGTTAACAAAAAATGGGCAAGATTGCTTTATTTTAATACTTTTGGGGTAACATTGAACCTTATATAACTTTCGGAACAATATTTTTACCTAGTGAAAACTTTCAGGACAAATTTACACTTTAACGCTTTTTATAAATAATTAAGCCTATGAATATATAGTATGCTTGTTTTTATATTCCTTTTTTAAAGAATTTTTTACAACTAAAACTATCAATACAATCACAATTAAGTAATAAATCACTGAAATAAGTAAAGATGCCATGACTTAAGGTAGAGAGGATAAGGGTAGGGGGGAAAAGAGGTGTAGAAAAGAATAAAATAATAATGTAAAAGGGAATTATGTCTTGGTTGAGTCAACTTGAATTTAGAATCAAGGTATACTAATTTTTGGAAATGTAAAATTGAGTTTAACTATTCATAGAGTAGAATCATATATAATTAATAACTTAAAATAAAATAAAAATACGATATGTCTATAATAAATATGTGAAAGGGACAAAAATGTCACATAAGTAGTAATGCTAATAAACATTGGGGTCAATCAACGCACATTATGCATGCAAATCAACATACACATATATATAAATGTTTTTAAAAAAGAAAAAGAAAAAGAAATCCTTTGATGCATGTTGGCCGGCCCTGTTCTCATATGTTATATTTTCATTAAAAAATTGATAATAAATAATAATGAAAAATATTCATGTCTTATCCTAATTAACAATTTTCGAAATCAAAGTAATTATTATTGGTATATGTATGTCGGCAACAAAAAAAATTATTAGTATATGTAAATTATGCAGACTGCAGTTGATTGGCTGTATGTTCGTCCACAAGGAATGGAAAAGATGGTTACATATTTAAAGGAGAGGTACAATAATCTACCAATGTTCATTACAGAAAATGGTGAGTGCATTCAAATTAATTTTTATATAAATTATAGTCTAATCAATAAATCAGTTTTTCCATAATCTACTTGCCATGAAATCCTACACATACATGTCAAATTCAAAACAAACAAAAAAAAATACTTTAAACGTCAAAGTTAACATTTGTTAATAATAAAGGGTACCTTGTTGTGTTTTGAAATGTTTGATGGGAACGATACACTACTTAATAATTTATGATAAACCGTGCTCTTGATAGGATAATTTAAAGGTAAAAATGCTCTTTAAAGCCATTTTTTTTATATATAAATTCAAATTATTCGAGCCACAATATAAAATCTGTGATTGAATTATAATAATTATATTTGTTCATAATCATACTTATGGTTATGGGGTTGTTTTATTAATGTGTTATAGGATATGGAGAGGTGGAAGATCCCAACCCTACCACAAGGAACATAATCAATGATGTCGAAAGAGTGAACTACTTAAGTAGTTACTTGAATTCCTTGGCCAAAGCCATAAGGTATTATTACAATTCCACATCCAATTATTAATCATTCTTTAATTTTATGCAAATTATATACAGTCTTGAATATAAAATTGTGAAATTAATAAATGATCAGGAAAGGAGCAGATGTGAGAGGATATTTTGTGTGGTCATTGTTGGACAACTTTGAGTGGAAATATGGAGAGAGTGTAAGGTTTGGTCTTCATCATGTGGAATACGGCACTCTCAATAGAACAAGAAGACTCTCTGCTTTATGGTACAAACACTTCATTGCTCAAAATCTCCCTCCCAAACCTCCAACACTCTCCATTCTTTAATAAGTTTTTCTTGGAGCTTGTTTAGTGTATTAATTGGTTGTAAATCTAGTGGATTTGAAGTCCTATCTTGTTATAGTAGGATTTTTCTGCTAAGGATTTTCAAGAAATGAATCTTTATCTGGAAATACAGTTTATAGCGTAGTTATTATTGTTGGATTTGTTAAGAAGTCATGCTTGTTTGGTTGGATTTTCACACGTTGGGGTGGTTCGCGGCTGAACAGTGCCATCTAGGGAAGAAGTTTTGTGACTATGCTAGGTGAAGGGTTGAGTTTCTCTCATTATCCTTTTCTTATTGTCTCTCATAATATTTAAATTATAACTATCCAATCAATACATTATTATTTTAACTTTTCTTTCATTTTCTCAATCAGCAGCCTATATTGGATGAAGAGAGATAATGAGAAAGTAAATCAATGAGAGGATCCCATTCTCTAGCTGAAAGGGAAGTTTTTTTCTCCCTTCCTGAAAAGTTGACGCTTTCTTAAACAGATTTTGTTTATTGAATGAAGTTATTTTCTGCAAGCAATGCAAACTCAAATCAAATAGGACCAGCTACGACAATAAGCAGGATTTATATCAATAAAAATCATTACTACCGTATACAGACACATACAGCCCACACATAACAAATAAGGGTGAAGGCGAAAACAATGCCCACTACCATAGATTCAGAAACAACCATTATTTAAGACTTTCATAATCCTTTATGATATTGTCAAATTTTCATAAGGTATTTTCCTTCGTAATATCTGTTAGACATCTATCTAGTGCCTGTTTGGCAATTCTAAAAAAAGTGCTTTGAAGTTAAAACCTTGGTTTTAAAAAATATTTGTCAAACACAAGACAAAAGACTGAAAATTCTTTTTCCTCTAAAATCATAGTTTTGGAAAAGCTGAGATTTATAGGTTTTCACCTTCAAAGTCATGTTGCCACGCCGGATCCAGCTTCTGTCCGTTGAAGGTTCCCTCCGCTGCCCTTCAATGCTTTAAACTGTGCTGTTTTGGCACAAAAAACAGGTGCCTCTTTTCTTTTTTTTAATATTTCAGGAGACTGTGGGTATTGAAAAGATATTTTAGGATACTAACAGGTACTGAAAAATATTTTATTATCTTTAAAAATTATTTTTAAATCTTGAAAAAATATTTCAGGATAAAACTAGTACTAAAAATATATATTAGGATAACGACTAAGGTACTAACTAGTAAACTACTTCATAATCTTAAAAAATTATTTTAGGATCTTGAAGTATTTTTTCAAGATCCTAAAAAAATTTCAGGAACACGAAATATTTTTTTAATATCAGTTAGTATCCTTCATCGGTATTCTAAAGTATCTTTTTAGTACCATTCAATATTCTGAAATATTTTTTCAAGATACTAAAATAATTTTTTAAGATTATAAAGTACTATTCAGTATTTTTCAAGTACCATTCAATATCATAAAGTATCTTTTCAGTACCCACAGTTTTCTGAAATATTAAAAAAGAAAAGAGAAAAGAGACACCTGTTTTTTGTGCCAAAGACACAGTTTAAACTTTAAAGCATTGGAGGGCAGCGGACGAGAGCCTTCAGCGGACAGAAGCCGGATCCTGCTATGGCCTTGGAAAGGAAAAGAAAACATTAAAAAAATAGGGAAGAAAGCTGGAGAAAAAGAAAAGCCTCGGAGAAGGAGAAGAAAATATTAAAAAATAGGAAAGAATGCTGGAGAGAGAGAGAGAAGGAAAAAGGGAAGAAAAAAATATAAAAAAAAGGATGGTGAGAGAATTACGTACTAGGGAAAGAAATAAAAAATAAAAAAATGGAATAGTTTCATGTAAAAATTTGTATTAGGAAAGAAACAAAATGTTTATAAAGGCCTTAGTTAAATTTTGTAAGTTTTAAAACAAAGCATTACTCTAAATGTTTAAATTTCCATTTTTTAGCTATCAAATATTTAATTTAACTATCGAATAAATTATGTGTATCCATATAAAAGATAAGGTTTTAGATAATTACAATTTATAAAGGATTTTTTTATATATAATTTATTGATACATATATGTTTGGTCTATTTTTTATTATGTTACATAATTTACTAATGTTATAATTTTAATTTTGTACACAAATTTATGTAATTTTTGGTATTTATTATGAAATTTAATGTTAAAAATATTTATACAACCTTATCATTTATATGCCATTATAATCAAAGCTAATGTCCTTTTTAAATTTGACCATGAAAAAATTGTTCTAATAACAATATCCAAATACTATTATTTTATCAAAATCACTTTTTTCACATAATTTATTATGCTCATAATATATTTTAAAAAAACCATTTTTACCATTTTTTCTTCAAAAGCTATTCTCCAAAAGCTAATCCAAGCAGGTTAAACTCACATATTCCTTGTTATTTTTACTATTTTTCTTTATCGGCCTTCTCCTTCTCTCCTTTATCATGTTAAGATCTCATAAAGCTCCTCCACCCTTGCCATCCGTCCTTAATAATACTTCATACTTCATCACAATGAATATTGAATATGACTTGCAGTTAGACTCTTCATCTCCTTCTTCTGATGATCAGAATGTAGAGGATGGGGATGATAGTAGTGGTGATAACTTAATACCACTAATTTGAAGTATATAAAAAAATTGTTAACAAAAAAGCCTTAATCACAATAATAAATTAAAAATTGTAAAGTATTTTGATAACACTGATATACTTAATGGTTCTAACTTACCTCTCTTCTTCCCCACGATGACTCTGGGTACCTTTTGTTATACATTGATTGTTAGGAGAACCAAGTACTATTTCATTGCGTCATATTTCAATTTCTAACGCATGCAAATGGTTTTTTCATGTGCATTCTAGATGTCTATTTAAAATCCCCATTGTCATTTGTTTTTCCTACATTTCCTTTATCATCCTTCTCTTTATTTACTTAATTGCCAAGATGAAGCACCATGCAGAAAACTTTCAGCATCATCCTCTACCTCCTTATCCTCATAGTTCTCCACAACCTCCATATCCTGCTTCTCCTCCTTAACATCCGCCTCTACCACCACCCCTCCACCTCGCCTTTGCCGCCTCCTTCTTTACCTCCACATCTTATACTTCTTCAATTGGAAGCAATATTGTGGCAAGCAAAACAAACTGACCATACCGTAAGGAAGCTTTCTGGATATTTTTCGAGTATGAACAGGAAGGTCAATCTATTACTTGATGAGTATGGAATCGGCCATGGTTCTAACAATGACCCTAGCCAATTATTTGGTGACGGGTAGCTAGGTGATTTCATCAATTCATTAGGTGACTTGGCATTATTCATTTTTTGTTCTTTTTATTGTTTTAAATATATTGTAAAAAAAATTAAAGAATATATCTAAGTATTCTTATAGAAAAACCGCTATGAAATAAAATAAATAATGGTTTTTAAACTATTCTTTCTAAACAACTGTCATGAATTCAAAAAATAAATAACGGTTTTCCTGAAATAATTGTTATTAACTCATAGCGTGAGAAAAAGAAGAAAGGTTTTCATAAATCTCTAATTAAATTCACCTATTTTAATTATTTTTTCTATAATATGGTGGTTGATATATGCAACCATGCATGCATTAAAATAAAAAAAAAAATGTCAAATACATAACGGTTATTAAAAAAAAACTCTTACTTGTAGAATATCACTTCAATTCCTAACAGTTATTAAAAACCAATTGTCACCATTTATAAAATATAATTATCTATAAAACTAAGGGACACAACAACTGGATATTCCACGAAACCATCTCTATATAAACGTTTGAAAATTAAACTCTACTTTTCCACTTCTATCTATACTTCTCATAGCCAACTACAAGATTTTGTTCTTCTTCAACAAAATTATGGACAAACATAAGAGAACTTCTTCACCAACAAGCCTTAAAGGGCTCATCAACCCAACCCACAAGCTCCATCATATGGTCCAGGTTTACCCACGAGAGCAATGACTCATTGGCCAGTGCTTGAAGAAATTTACCACTCTTGTTCACTCTTTGAATGAGAAGGTGGACAAGTTACTGGAGAAAGAGAAAGCTGATGATGCATCAAATTCTTAAAACATTTCCATAACTTGTTATTTTTTGTTTTTTATCAACTCTGTCTTTTGTTTTTTGTTTTTAATTTTGTTGGTAAAATGGCGGTTGCATAATCAACCACCAATTTTTTTTTTTAAAGTGAAATACATAATGGTTATTAAGTAAAATTAGTCATTTATTAAAATATTTTGCAAATAAATAACATTGTAATTAGTAACCATTATATTTTGTCTCACAAAATGACGGTTGTTACACAAAAATTGTCATGATTGTTCAAAACATTTCCCCTTCCCTACACTAATTATAATAATATGTATATACTTCTTTGTTCTTTGATGATTAGGCATGAGAACCAAGAAACCATTCATTACACACCACTACGCGTGACTGATCCTTTTCAACTTTCAACTTGTGCAATGATAGTTTGAATTCGTCACATCCAACCTATTTAAACTCCATATTTCCTTATGTTTTTCTTACTATTTCTTTATCATTCTCATTTATTCTCTAAAGATAAAACCCTATACTGTAAACTTGCTAGAAAATCTCCGGTGTCATCCTCCTCCTCCACAACCTCCACCACCACTACAACCACCTCCATCTCCAAATCCTCTAATCCCTTAAGTGGGGGTAATGCGTCATGCAGAATGCATTGACCATGTTGTGAGGTGGCTAGTTAAATATTTGTCTGGTATGAACAGGAAGACTAGTCTCATTCACTACAAAAAAGTTAATTTTTGTGACGGAATTTTTCCGTCACAAAAAAGGCATTTTCAGTCGAAAAATTCCTTTATAACGGAATTTGCAACAGAATTGATTTCCATCACAAAATTCATTTTATTAAAAAATAAAAAATAATTTCATAAAATAATATAAAAAAATATAAAATTTCATAAAAAAATATGAAATAAAGAAAACTTGTATATTATAAAAATGTATAGTAACAATCTTAAAAAGTTTACAAAGAGAAAATAAAATATAAATAATAATAATTTTATTTTGAAGGATACTAAATTCATATTAACATGATTTACTATAAATTAATGTTAATTATGATTTAAAAATGTTACAAATATATTACAAATGGTACAAACAATATAATTCAATATTACAAGCTTTAAGAATAATCTTCCTTAAAACCACAATCCAAATTTCATATATGAAAACTACAAATATAATCTTAACAAATTAATGTAGCTCAACCCAATTACAAATTAATGAAATAGCCACCCACCTCTTCCAATCCACGCACAACACAACAAAAAGAAAATGCCGCAATTTATGTAAAAATCAAACTTGGAAGAATTCAGGAAATCAGAGAAATAGGAAGAAGCTAATATACATACCCACACAATTGAAGCAAGAGAAAAAGAGAAGTCAATGCTCTGCTTGCACCCATACAACAACGCCATGATACAGAGGAAAATGGAGAAAATAATTAAAACTTCAAATCACCCACATCGCAAAGACAGAACAAAATAACAAGGCTGATCGAAGATTAAGAGACAACATGATGAAAAAAAATGATGCTCTGGACACCCACACACAGCAACAACTCAGCGAAGAAGAACAGAGCTCATTCCGCTACCACACAAGTCGACTTGAAGAACAGAAAAGTGAAGATGCTTCGCCGAGAGAAATGATGGATGAGCGTTGGCACACTTAGCTGAAGGGGCAGCAGGGAGAAGAACGAGTACCTTGCTGATCTGCTTTGATGGGGAAAAGAAATAATGGGGCATTATAATGATTTTCAGGATGTTCAAAGAAAAATTAAAAAAGTCACTTTTTACGACGAAATTTCGTCGCAAAAATCCCACTTTTTATGATGGAAATAAATTTTGTCACAAAAAGTGGGATTTTTCGCATAATGTTATGACGGAAATGAAATTTTGTTGCCAAATTTTGCGACGGAATTTCATTTCCGTCACAAAAATCCCACTTTTTGTGATGAAAATAACTTCCGTCATAAAAATTGGGATTTTTCGCATACTTTTACGATAGAAATGAAATTCCATTGCAAAAATTTTGTGACGGAATTTAATTTCCGTCACAAAAAGTGAAATTTTTCGCATAATTTTGCGACAGAAATGAAATTCCATCGCAAAATACTATTTTTTTTTGCGACAGAATTTTACTTCCGTCACAAAAACCCAACTTTTGCGATGGATTTTATATTCTGTCGCAAATAAGCTAAAATTTGCACCGAAAAAATTCTGTCGCAAATTCGTTTTCTTCTTGTAGTGATATTGCTGATGAGTATGAGATTGGCCACCATGATTCTGACATACTCCTAAATGATTCAAGTCATTCCTCTAGAGACGAATAGCATGATGATGTGAGATATGCTACTAATTTTTGAAACTTTTAATTCATTCAAATTGAAGGAAACAAAGTTCCAAATTCGTAGCAAACCTCAATTCATCTATCATAGGGTGATATTTTTTTTAATTTTTATGAAATATAAAAATGTAATTATCCGGTCACTATTATTGGAAAAATCATACCTCATCATTCTCAATAAAGAACCGCGATAAATGTAAACTAATAAATAATAGTTCTTACAAACAAACCGTAATGTAAAATCTTAGACATGATAACCCAAAAAGTCCTACCATTCATCTTCTATTTAAACATCTGAAACAAAATACACTTGACACTTAATATGTTCAAATGATGAAACCCACTAACATTATAATCCTATGATTCTTGTTGTCTTTTCCAGCTATCAAGAGTCATTTTCATTTGAACCCCACCATAAAAAGCTTTGTCCAACTTCTCAATGGTAGTTGCGCTAGTGAATATCTTGACCCTTATCTCAGCGTATTGCACTAGTTTCTTTCACTTGTCGTAACTCAACTCAACTGATTGGGTTGCTTTTGTGAAATCACAATGCGATAAAACATCTAAGGTGATGTTAAATTGTTTTTGTGAATTTATGTTTTTCTTGAAAAACCTATTATTACTTTGATCAAAGGTTCCTTTCTTGTTACAACAAGTTATTAACATGTTGCTTTGATTCACGATTTCTACCCCATTGTTCTTTTGGAAGTAACTTATGAAGATATGGATTCCTAACTGAAAATCTCTCCTTTTTTTGATGTGTATGTGTTTGCAGAAGTTACTTCCATAAGATCAATATACATGTGATGAATAAACTAGTTTAATTGTACTGAGACAAGATAGAGCATCCAAGTTGACATTAAATTGCTATTGTGAAGTTATTATTTTTTTTGGTAAACCCATTATTGTTATTATCTAAGGTTCCTCTCATGTTACAGGAAGTTGTCAATTTATTGCTTTGACTGAATGTTCTTACTCTTTTAATCTTTTTTGAAGTAACTTCTAAAGATATGGATCCCTAGGCAAATATCTCTCCATTTTTGGAAGTATCCATACCTCCGGAAGTTACTTCAAAAATATTAAGAGAAATGTGATGAATAAACTAATTCAATTGTACCGAGATAAATCAGTAAAGCTCTTAAGGTGACATATTAAATTGTTTTGGTGAAATTATGTTTTTTTTTTTGAAAACCCATTATTGCTCTGGTCAAAGGTTTTTCTTATGTTTTTGTATTGAATATGTGGCATCAATTTAAAAGCTCTGAAATTCAACACTGTGATCAATCTTAGACTTTTCACTTTGAGAGTTTCGGGGCTACTTGGTATTGACTCTATCTAATAGATAGTATTTCCCATATTGAGTACCTATGCAATTCAAAACGGATCAAGATTTTATAGGCTTTGGGGTTAGAATCAATCGCATTCCAAACCTATACATCTCATAATAATAGTGCTAACCTATAATTCTTGTCTCTTCAATAATTAAGCCAAGAAAACAATGATTGAGTTTTTTTTTTTAAAAAAAAGCATGAATATTCATATACAAAAGACAACAAGATGTTCAATGTAACACCCCGCTGTTCTGTATTCAGAACAGGGTAGCGTTTTCTAAATTTGACATAAAATACCCATCTTTGCAATAATAGTGAACAACAATCATACACACTTATATCAAGTCCACTTCATACAACCATATGTATCTAAATATTTATACACCCCAGTAGCCACATACGGCTATTTTAAATTGTTATCTTAATCCAAACAAGTCATAGGAAATATAAATAAAAGGTGAAATAAAAGAAAGTAAGCTGTCCTATCAGCTTCACCATCTTCTTCAACTCACGCAGTATCTACCCTTTTTCCGTTTTCACCTTGATTACTAGTTTGCCCAGGTCCTGATTTGATGGAATGTCCTGAGATTCAAATAAATGAATCCCAGAGTAACATATTAATCTCAATTTTTAGTATAATCAATACATGTAAATCAACCAAAACAGAGTAGTCCACACAGCATATAAAGCAAACAGATTTCATATAACAAGTATTACATTCCATATGCAGCACGTAATACAAGTAATTTTTAAAAGATTTCAAAATACTTTAGCGCTAGAAAGTTCAATTCTTTTCATATAATAATTACCAAAAATTACTGAATGCATTAAGCTCTGTCTAGCCACTAGGAAGTTAGCCCCATGGTTGGCCCTTCCACTCAATCGAGCCACGAGTGGTGCTGGCCTCATATAGGCAGGACATACAAGTATTGGTAATACATAAACATATATTGGTATACAAAGAACGTGAGATTAGAGTTACTACCTGTTAATCTTACCGACAGAAACACCTTCCGTAAATTTCTTTCAAACTTGCTTGTCCTTCAAGCTTGGGCAAATATTACTTCCTATAATTAACATTTATATGGAGAATAGGTTATTAATTAATTTAGTCTTAATAATATAATTAGGATTTAGTCCTTAAGGCATTCTCCAAAATACTTGTCCTTTAGTATCCTTATGTCTTACAGATAATTACTTATTGGGGCTTATTTATTTAGATACCATATTCTAAAGAATAAATATCATCTCAATCACTTAACCTTTCATTTTATCCAAAGAAACCTTTTTCTTTGAAGTTAAACATAATTAACAACTTAGGTGACCCTTCTAAGACTTATCAGAAATTGACCTTTAATTTTCCACGAGTATTTAGAAAATTCATAACTTGGTCTGTATAACTCCGAATGGAGTAATTCCAATTTCTTTTTGTTCCTTGATAAGTCTATTTCCATAAATTAAAGTCACCAAATTAATTCATGGCTAAGAGAATTCCTTTTAATTTATTTATACCATCTGTTCCACTATAACAATAATAATTATTATCACTCCAAAAATATTATTTTGATATTTCCTCATAATTCTCCAAACAAATATACATATATTGGAATAACTAGCTTCACGTGACAATTCCCTTTTAATTTTCCCCACATACTTCTTTAATGTGTGTGTGTGTGTATTTTGACATTTCCATCCCCCACCTGTACATGCATGCACTAAATCCATAAATATATAAATTACTCTACCTTCACACATATATAGACACACAAACAGTAACCTTCCATGACAGCAATAACGGAACAACTGATGCATTTCTTTCCCATAGATGCTATTATATATCTATATAAAGAGATATGATGACAGCTAAACTAATGGGTGCAGTAAGCTTACCGGGCGTCTGATTTTTCCTTGATTCCAACGGCACAAAACAAAGTCCCTCACTCTCTCTCTCGGCCATGTTTGAGAAATGAGAAATGAAGAATAAAGTAGGTATATTAAATAATAGAAGAGTGTAAGGCGCATGATTTCATTATGTTGGCTACTGCCTTATCATTATTGTTGTAATGCTTGACCATAAGTGGATGTAATGGATAATTAAATAGCATATCAGTTGTCCCATATGCCTCTCTATTATGCGCTAAACAATATTAGGGATAAGATATGTGAGTTGGCATGCAATTGGATTTGCATATGTGTATTTCCGTGGAGATACTTTGCATAAACAAACAAAAATGATAAGGCGTAAATTTCCAATAAATAAGAAATGTTATCCAATATGTTTTTTTTTTCCTCAAATAATATTGAACAGATAAGACGTGAGAGCTATCCAAAAATAATATATTCTCAATGTTTCTATTATTGGACTATAATGGAGATTTGAATAGGATATTACATTCAAACCCTTAAACTGAGCCCTGATCCCTTGCTGTGCTTAAAGGTTTGCAATGTTTTCACGGACCTTCGTGTTTGGTGATATTGATGAAAATGATGGAGAACTGAACTGACCTGACCGTGGCTGCATATCTGATTGATTCCGGTGGCTGGGATTAGTCCAGAGTGAATGGGCGTTTACTGTACACAGTCATGCAATAGATGTAGCACGTAAGTTTATTGGGAAAATCTCCTCAGGACCAAATAATCAATATATTGTTAAAAAAAATCTAAAGAAAAGTCATATATCAGAAAAAACTCTAGGGCCTTTTTGAGTATTATTTCAGAAATGTTAACAACTATATCAGTACAACATTAATAACTAAATTAGTACACGTTAACAACTATATCTTAACAATTAAATCAGTACATGTTAACAACTATATTAGTATAACATTAACAATTAAATCAATATACATTAACAACCAGAGCCTTTTTTGACATGTGACTTTTTTTTAAGCCTTTTTTTTTACTTAGGTCTTGAGGGGAATTTTCCCAAGTTTATTCCCGAATATCCCGGTCTGGAGACTTTCACATAGCGGAGAGTTTACAGTGAAGTTAGCATATAATTTATTATGTGGACAGCATCCATCACGCTATGCTGGTCAATGTCTGGCGTAAAGTTTGGAAAATCCCATCTCCTCAACGGTGTAGACACTTATTGGGCTTGTTTAGGTTGACGATAGGAGCGGTGGCTTAAAAGCTATATGACTTTTATAAAAATCAGGTAAGAAAAAAGTCAGGTTAAGCTAATTGATGTGTGTTTGGATTGCTCATTTGCCTTTTTACAAAAGTGACTTTTTTTTTTTGAGGTGTGTTTGGATTATTATTTGAAAAGTCAGTTCAGATGGAAAATGATTGAAAAGGACATGAATCATTTTGAAACTAGATATACATATTGGTTGTATACATTGGGTTAATGAAAATTTTAATTTTTTTAAAAATTTAATATTATTAAAAAAAAATAAACAATAAAAACCTTAATTAAATATAAAAAAATTATATATATTTCAACAATTTTACAGCGAAATCTTTAGAATTCTTAATTAAGAAAATCAAAATTTTAAAACTTAAATTAAAATAGATTAGCAATTTACTGGAACTAAATTTAAAATTTAATAATTCATTTTATTATTAATACATCCCAAGTGACTGGCTTTCCTTTTGTGTTGACAAAGAGCACCTTTCGGGGGCCCCACACTGGTGACTGTGACTTCAGAGGGCCATGTAGCAAATTGCTTTAGAAAATAATGAATGATGTCAGCAAATGCAGACCCACACTTTAAAAAAAGAAGCAAGGAATGGAGGCTTTTAAAACAGTAGCATTTTAGTCTTTTTTTGATTTCGGCCCTGTGGAAACACCACCCAATCTAAACAGCCCGCGTTTTGGGTTTTCACAAAAAGTAACGTATTCGGCTTCTTTTTTTTTTTTTAAAAGAAAAAGCTGAGTTATAGGCATATTCAAACAAGCCCATTATGGTGGGGTTGCTACTTGCAAGGGACCATGAGGGGTCTGTTACGGTGTTACTAAGGGCAATAATATTATTCTGAGACCCTGAGCAATGCTGGAAAAAACTTTTTAAGCTGGTTTACTTTACACCTGATACACGCAGATGTATGAGCTAGGAAAGAGATATTGATTCCATTAAAGGCCTTTGTATTTTGTGATAATCCATGGAAATGAGCCACTTATGCTTTGACTTCAACAAGCAAAGGCCCCATTAGTGGTTTGTGAAGATTTCCCCAGTATCCTTCCCTCCTTATCTTTCAGTATCCCTTATCTGCACTATTGATCGTAATTAAAAGTTAATTTAAGATGAAAGAGGAGAGGTGAATGAACGACTGGATGGAAGGATACTAAAGAATGAGAAAATAAAGATACTGAAAGAATCTAAATCCATGATTAAGAGGAACTTGTCTATTTTGACGCACTTTTGTTGTGCCAAACATTGGACTTAGTAAAGAAAATGCTTCAATGTTTGGAGGAGGCAAATGAAACAACAATCAATCAATCAATCAGATTTTGTTATAATATTATTAGAAAGAGTATTAGTATTATTGAAATGAACGTACATAAGGCAATAAACAATGCCTTTCTTCTGCCAAATGTGCTTGGCAAAAGAATAATACGTTGCTTCTGTAGAATGAAAAGGTAAAACGAAAAAAGAAAAAAAGAAGCATCCATGTAATAAAGTATTTACCTTTATTCTCTCTTTCATTACCCATTTACTCTTACTCATTTTGGAACTTTTTATAAAAGATTATATATTTCTCAACCTAATAACTGTTTAATTTATTATGAAATATCTATAATTACGTTTTCATAAAATTATATATGAAAATTAATATAAGAAAAAAAATGTAATTTAATGGCTAGATTAATAAAAAAACGCTGGAGAATATAACATTAATCTTACATCTATATATAGATTTTTGCCAACAAGGGTTTGGTTCTGCTTTCATAACTAATAAGGCGTAAAAAAAAAAATACCCTTTTCCCCCCTTCCTTTTTAGGTATATTCAAAGAAACTTAGCTTACCAAGAGACATCTATATATAGATATTGTCTATTTTGTCACACTTTTTCTTGTTTCCCCCCTCCTTTTGATGCACCAAACATTGAACCAAGTAAACAATATGCTTAAATTTTTGGTAAAGGCCAGGAAAACAACAATCAATCTGCTGGCCCCCAAAAAAACAACAATCAATTAATCAAATTTGGATAAAATAAATTATTTTTAGAAAAAAATAAAATAAAAACAATGTTATAATTGGACAGACCAGAATTATTCGGTAGGTTTATTTTGTAATACGATCAGACATATTTCTTTCCCAATAATACTGTGATAAGAAATTAAGAATACAAGATATTTCTGAAAATAAAAAACAGAAACAATGATTCCAGATGTAACAGTTCATTTGATGTAAAAAAAAATGGTAATAATTAACACCCCCCCCCCTTTTTATGAGACACATTTTTTGTGGGACCAGTTTTTTTTATAAGCAATAAAATACTAATTAAAATATTCCTTAAACTTCAAAATCCTAAATTGATTTTTTAAAAAATGAGTAGTTAATTATTTTATTCTTATAATCAATACTATACTTTTGTAAGCAATAAGACTGATTTACGATTTTAATCAAGTGGTATTTTTTTTGTTTTGTTTTTTTATTTTAGGAAAAGATAGAAAATATTGTCAAAATTAGTAAAAGATAAATAAGTAAGTTGAATTTTCCTAAGTGATTGATTTGAAATTTGGAAATGTTGTAAAATTTGAGAAATTACCTAACTATTTTTAAATAAAAAAAACCCTCAACCCCTTGCTCCGGCAATGTTTTTTTTTTTTTAAAAAATTCTTAAACAAAAGTTGTCAATATAGATACTTAAATTTTAATAATGATACCAAAATTGTAAACAACAGTATAATGTATTTTATTTATTTATTTGGTAAAAGTTGTCATATAAGTTGTTAATAGCAATAGTATAATTGTAAACGTGATATTTGTTGAATGTTTTCTAATAGCTTTCACTGAAGCAAGCTCTGGTGGCTAACATTTTTTTTCAAAAAATTTCTCAGACTAAAGTTGTGAATAGAGATTATCTCTACATGAATTGTTAATAGCGATAATATTTAAAAAAAAATACTTGGTTTACAATTTAGGCATCCATATTGACAACTTTTGCCCAAAAAATAATAAAAAATATATATCAAGTTGCCGTTTTACAACTTTATTATTGTTATTAACAAATTAAGTATCTATATTGACAATTTTTGTTTGCAAAATTCAAAGGAAAAAAAAAGTAGGCTGCTAAATCTTTGGTGATGGTCGCTACCGGTAGTTACCAGTGCCAAGCTATTGCAGTTGGCAAGATAATTTTTTATCATCTTCAAATTAAGAGTTGATGACTTCTTAAATTAAGAGTGGTTAGATAATTTTTAAAATTTTGCAGCATTTCAAAAATTTTAAATTTGCACATATGGAATTATTGAAATTTAACATATTTATTTGTCTTTTATCAATTTTAATGGTATTTCTATTTTTTTTTCTTAATTTTTTTGTGATTTTTTATTTTTTAAATTTTGTATTTTTCTATTATACTCCCATTTAAATATTTAATTACTCATATTATTTATAAAATCATTGTATTTAATTCTCACAACATATTCTCTCTTCCACATGAATGTGGGTATTTTTTACAAAAAAAAAATATTTTTCATATCTATATTGGCTTTCACTAATTTTAGCCAATTTTTCCAACAATTTGATTCAGTTAATTTCTCTTGAAAAAACGGGAACCGAGTGAGTTTTTTTTTTTTTAACTAAATTAAGATTTTATTGCCGAATTAAAACTACAGCCGCCGTAGGACTCCAATGTAAACGACAATGCGCACAGGTTCCCATCTACTACTATCTAGTCAACTTCCGCGTCCATACCAAACGCAGACACCGCAAAGGTCAACAACAGCCCCGGTTATGCCAGTTTCAAGCTTTCAGCTTTCTCTTCAAAAAGCTTCAACCCATTTTCTTACCCCGTGGATTTCTTCTGAACCCTAGTCCTGATGTTCCCGACTCGATAACGATGACTTGGCCATTGGGCTGGAAGAGGCCCTCTGAGATTTTCCATCTTGCGCTTAGCTATGGCTCTGATAATCCCGCGAAATGCATTGACCGCACGACAACGTCATCCCAGTCCTCCGCTTCATCGTCATTGTCATACTCAACTACTTCAATTCTCTCTCAAAATCAAGACATTGGGTTTCGTATTGAACTGGACTGGTCTGCGCCGGAGAATGAGGACCAGGTGGCCTTAAAGCTTCAATCGCAGCTCATGGTGGCTCTGCCCATGCCGCAGGATTGCGTGCAAGTCGAATTAAGGCCTGAAGATATTGAGCTTGTGGTATTGGATATGAAAGTGATCAGGAGAAGAGATCCTTTGAGGGCTATAACAATGACCAAGACTGTTAACACTGGGCAACAAACCGATGGAGCTGGGGTTTTGACGCGCTTGTTAGGTTCAAATTTGGCTTCCTTAATGCCGGCTGTTGAAGAAGGGGTCCAGGCCGGTGATCATTGGAGGAGTGTGTCTTTGCTCAGTATTTGTGGCTGTAGCTTGTCGGTGAGTGTTATCGGCTTATGCGAATTTTATGTCTTGGACGTTTTTTGTTACGACTACTTGCTTGATCCATTTTACGCGAATAATATAAGAGATTGAAAATGTCTTCCTTTGAATATTTTACGCTTGAAGTTGTGGGGAAGATAATAGCAGCATTTGCAATTTGCTGGAGAAAAACATTGTTTTCACTTGGTGGAGGATAGTGTGAATAAGTTCTGGGTAGTTTATTCTTATATCTGCTGATTGTGTAATTTCCAACCGAGTTGTTATTTGATAGCGGTTTTTGTCCGCCCCATTGCTAATATATTTCTGGAGCAAATATCTAAGATTAATATCGTGCAGTTATGTTTGTTTGCATTTATCCCCTGGTGCCAATGAAGCATTTTGATTTCTGCTATTTAGTTATGGGTCAGACTTGAATGTGTTGAATCAGGCATATCTTTAAATGTCTTAGTTGCATGCAGGTACTCCCAGTTGAGCTGATTCAGTTGCCACATCTTGAAAAGCTTTACCTCAATAACAACAAGCTATCGGTTTTGCCACCCGAACTTGGTGAGCTGAGAAGCTTAAAAGTTCTTAGAGTTGACAATAACATGCTTTCGACAGTACCTGGTAAGACTTTTATCTCTGAATGACTGTCTCAAAATATATTACTGTAATTTGTAGGTATTGGAAGTGGAACAAATATATTTGGTGCCTAGGATGTGAGTATAATGCTTATGGTATATGTGTTAGATAATGATTATGATTGTGATTAGTTGTATTGAATTCCTTGTCTTTGTACTATTGTTCTATAAACAATACTACTTGTTTTTGAAGACAAAATTATCAAATTCTCACATACCCAAAAAAAAAAATGTAACTAATTTAGGTCTCATACTTGGTTCCATTTTTCCAGTTTTCCCTTGTTTAATGCTTAGTACTTTGTTAACCTTAAATGCTTTATATTATAATATGGGCTAGTCCTTTCATACATTTACTAGGGCCATATTTGGTTCTGTTGCACTTGCTGACCTTTGTTTGATTTATTGATTAAATCATGGTACAAGGGACAAATGGGCTTAACCCTCTAGCTGATTAATACAACGGCAATATATTGAAACAACATATTAACTAGTTCTAATAAAACAATGAATTAAAACTAAAAACAAAGAGATGTAGAATGTAAAAATTAGTGCAGAACATTAACCAAAAAGCAGCCAAGCAATGTAATCACTGACAGGAAGTATGCGTTATACATCCTTGAAGAAGCATATGAATTGGATTGCAAACTAGCTCACCCTTGACTCTCATGGATACTAGCGTTAAACTTTCCAATTCAATGCAAGCATTTGAAGTAATGTATATTTATTAGGATATGACTACAATGCTAGTTTTATGTGTCAGGTGATGTCTGAAATTAGGGTTGCAATTAGTAGGATTGAATGACTTGGCTTGTACTATCAACGCATCATAAATATATAATATAAAACCTATAGCAAACTATACTATTTATAAGTATAAATAGTAAAGCTCTTTTCTCGAGTTCTATACAGTGCATGGGGAAACATACCTAATTGCACTATAAATAACATGTTTCATGTATAGCAAAACTCACTGACTACATTTCCTACCTAGTATTTCTCTTAATCTCCCATTCGTTTCTTATAACTTGCAAAAATTGTATTCCCTCTAGTTCTTAATATAAGACATATTTACCTAATTTAATTATATTAGGGAAGTTAGTTAATATAACATGTATTTTCTAAAACACTCTAATCATCTTCCCCAATTCCCCCTACCTCTTCCTCCTTGATTATTGTTAAGAGAGTATCAATAGGGTAAACTAGGAAAAGATTGACAAATATGAAAACTATATCTTATTTTTAGGACCAAAATCAACTCCCCAAGTATGTTTTGTAATAAGGAATGGAGGAGTAGTGATTTGTATCTTATGTTGAGAATATTGAGTAATGAGTATACACAAGAACACAAAATTGCACCAATATCAAAGTTTCTTGCAAGCATGCTCAGTGATCTGATGTTTGTAGTCTTTTGATTAGTGGAACTGAGACGATGTGATCAATTGGTTGAATTGTCTCTGGAGCACAACAAGCTTGTTCGGCCTCTTCTTGACTTAAGGTCATTCTATCAGACAATTTCATATTAATTTAATTATAATCTGGGTTTTCCTCTCTTCTAATTGTCAGAGTATGTCAATGACAGGTCTATGACTGAATTGCGGGTTCTTAGGTTATTTGGAAATCCTCTTGAGTTTCTTCCAGAAATATTGCCTCTCCTCAAACTTTGTCACCTTTCTCTTGCAAATGTTAGGATTGTAGCAGATGAAAATTTAAGATCAGTGAATGTGCAGATAGAGGTAGCCTTGAACAAAGTAACATGAGTACTTTTTGGCTCTATTCTTTTGAATTACAGCCATTACTCAGTCGAATATGTTTTCCTTTGTTATTGCAGATGGAAAACAGTTCGTATTTTGTTGCATCCAGGCATAAGCTAAGTGCCTTCTTCTCTCTCATATTCCGCTTTTCCTTTTGTCATCACCCATTACTAGCTTCTGCACTTGCAAAAATAATGCGAGACCAAGGAAATAGAGCAGTTGTTTGTAAAGATGAGAATGCAGTGAGGCAGCTCATAAGTATGATTAGTAGTGACAACCAACATGTGGTATGTTTATTTTTCTAGACATCATGGCACACACAAATATATTCGTATACCTTTATTGTTTGTAATAGTTCTTATAAAATACAGGTTGAATGTGCCTGCTCTGCTCTTTCTGCTCTCGCTTCTGATGTTTCAGTTGCACTGCAGCTAGTAAAAGCTGACATTATGCAACCTATTAAAATAGTTCTCAAATCTCTGTGTTGTGAAGAGGTGATATCTGTACTGAAACTTGTGGTGGAATTAGCTTTTACGTCTGATACTGTAGCTGAGAAGATGCTGTCCAAGGATGTATTGAAATCATTGAAATTATTATGTGCCCATAAGGATCCAGAGGTAAGTATGCTAGTTTATTTCTCGTAGATAATTGTTAGTTGGTACCCTTTTTATTGTGATGTGATTTCATTTCAAGGTTATTATATCTATAGGTGCAACGGCTGTCTCTGTTAGCTGTTGGGAATTTAGCCTTCTGCCGGGATAATCGTCATATTCTTGTTACTTCTGAAAGTTTGCGGGAACTCCTCTTGCACCTGACCATTGCAGCTGAACCACGTGTGACTAAAGCTGCTGCTCGTGCTTTGGCAATTCTCGGTTTGTCTTTTGAAATAATTTTCCTCTTGTCTCTTGGAGTGTTTTGATCCTATTAGTTAGTTAGTTAATTGCTTCTCCATTTTTTTTTTTTGGGTAGGAGAAAATGAAAACTTGCAGCGGGCAATCCGAGGCAGACAAGTTCCAAGGCAAGGACTTCGTATACTATCAATGGATGGAGGCGGGATGAAAGGTCTAGCTACTGTGCAGATTCTAAAGGAAATTGAAAAGAGAACTGGAAAGCAAATACATGAGTTGTTTGATTTAATATGTGGCACATCAACGGGTGGAATGCTAGCTGTTGCTCTTGGGATTATGTTGATGACTCTAGAAAAATGTGAAGATATATATAAAAATCTTGGTAGATGCCTCTAAGGAATGACATCTGCTGTTTTTACTTATTGGTTAATTTAACTAAACTGATTGGGTGCTACTTTTAAATCAGGGAAGATAGTTTTTGCTGAACATGTGCCAAAGGACAGTGAAGCTGCATCTTGGAGGGAAAAGTTAGATCAACTTTATAAGAGTTCATCAAAGAATTTTAGAGTTGTTGTTCATGGATCAAAAGTATTTACCTCCTTTTTGATGTTTCTGTATTCTATAAAGTCTGTTAGTATTAATGACCATCCAATTTCTTGCTACGTTTTTTTATGGTAACAAACCATCCAACATTTGAGGCTATTGATTAATCCCAATTCAAGTTAGGTTTGGCCCTATTTGGGGGGAAGCAATGCGTAAATTGTATTAGGAACTTGGAGACTAAATAGGATTCATAACAATATTAAATTTTATTTATTTTTGTATGACTTTTTGAAGCTTGAAGTAACAGTGCAGAATGTGTTGTTTTCTTTAAGAAGTAGAAGCTATTTAAACAGCTGTACCTATGCAATATATGCCCTAAAAGGATACATTTTAATTTATTGTCCTGCAGCACAGTGCAGATCAGTTTGAGAGGTTATTAAGGGAAATGTGTACTGATGAGGATGGGGATTTGATGATTGATTCAGCTGTAAAAAATGTTCCCAAAGTTTTTATTGTATCAACCTTAGTAAGCGTGACACCAGCACAACCATTCTTATTCCGCAACTATCAGGTGTGAGGCCAAGAACTTTTGTTGTTTATATGTAGTTTTGATGTTGTCAAATAGATGCAAATTCTCTCTAACAATTTCTTTAATAAAAAATGCAGTACCCTGCTGGGACACCTGAGGTGCCTCTTGTGAATTCAGAAAGTTCAGGTATCTCTGAATTATCATCTCCTACAATAGGTGCCCAAGTTGGCAATAAGCGGAGTGCTTTCTTTGGAAGTTGTAAGCATCAATTGTGGCAAGCTATTAGAGCATCATCTGCTGCTCCATATTATCTTGATGATTTTTCTGATGGTACTGCTCTTTCAAATATTGTTGGCCTTGAGTTAATTGTATTTTCATGTTTTATTTTCTATCATGTTCTTTATATTTATATGTTTTCACCCTCAATCTCCCAACATTTCATAAGATGTCAACCGCTGGCAAGATGGTGCAATAGTGGCAAACAATCCTACAATTTTTGCCATAAGAGAAGCACAACTTCTTTGGCCTGACACAAAAATTGACTGCCTAGTTTCACTAGGGTGTGGTTCAGTTCCAACAAAGGTATCTGCTCTTCTTTATTTGCTTATTTTCCAGGGAAATTAAAAGGCATTAATATATGCTACTTAGACATGTTGAAAGTAATAATAGCTTACAAAAAGTTTTTCTTGCATGGCGATCATGGTCTTTCATATATGATCATTTGTATCTGCTCTTCTAGGTATCTGCTCTTCTTTATTTGCTTATTTTCCGGGGAAATTAAAAGGCATTAATATATGCTACTTAGACATGTTGAAAGTAATAATAGCTTACAAAAAGTTTTTCTTGCATGGCGATCATGGTCTTTCATATATGATCATTTGTATCACTTTAGAATCTAGTGATTTATACTGGTCTGTATTTGAGAAAATATGACATTGACCAAGTTACTACAATTTGTGCTGTTGTAGATGCGAAAAGGTGGATGGCGCTATTTAGATACAGGACAAGTGTTGGTTGAGAGTGCATGCTCTGTTGATAGGGTAGAGGAAGCCTTGAGTACATTACTACCTATGCTTCCTGAGATGCAGTATTTTCGTTTCAATCCAGGTATAAAGCTTAAGTTTAGGAATGTGGGCATCATAACTTGCCTTTTCTCTCTCTTCTTGAAGAGTATGTATTCTTGGAGTGAACTTTAAGTCTCATGAGTCTTTTTTGTTGGTTGGCCTTGCAGTTGATGACCGCTGTGATATGGAACTTGATGAGACAGATCCAACTCTCTGGCTGAAGTTGGAATCTGCAGTTGATGAATATATTCAAAAGAACCATCAGGCACTTGAAAGTGTCTGTGAGAAATTGCTTCTGCCTTTTCAACATGAAGAGAACTGGTCAGAGAATACAAAATCTAAACCGCCAAAGATAAAGGATTCAAATGAGGGTATTGTTTATGATATGTGGTCTGTTTGCAACATGTAAAATTTTCACCTCCGGCAATCCCAATTTAATACCGCTATATCTTTTCTGTTTTGCTTCACCAGGTGCCAGTGGCCCCACATTAGGGTGGAGGCGTAATGTACTACTTGTTGAAGCTTCTCATAATCCAGATTCTGGAAGAGTGATCCGCCATGCCCAAGCACTTGACTCATTTTGCACTCAAAATGGAATACGGTTAACCCGTATGCAGGATTTATCTAGGACTGTAAAGGCAGTTCCTGCAACAGCATTTCCAACTCCAGTTGCATCACCTATGTTTACAGGAAGCTTCCCATCAAGTCCACATGTCTATAGTCCTGATTTTGGTCAGAGGATTGGACGTATTGATCTCATCCCACCTCTAAGTTTAGATGGGCAGTTGGGAAAAATTACTGCATCACCTCCAGTCTCTCCTCGAGGACTCAGACAACCCCCTCTGCCTGTTCTGTTGTTGCATGAGAAATTACAGAATTCACCACAAGTTGGTGTTATTCATTTGGCTCTTCAGAATGACTTGGATGGCTTAATCATGAGGTACTTGCTCCTATATTTTCTGAATTCAATCAATTGTCTCTTTTTCCTTTCTCTCTGTGATGTGGGCCTGATGTTTATGGCTATTTCTCAGTTGGCACAATGATGTGTTTGTGGTGGCTGAACCTGGGGAGCTTGCTGAGAAATTTTTGCAAAGTATTAAATTTAGTTTGTTGTCATCGATGAGGAGCCGTCGCAGAAAGTGTGCATCTATGCTTGCCAATATATCTACTGTTTCTGATTTGGTTGCTGCTAAACCTTATTTCCAAATTGGAGGCATTCTTCACCGATTTGTTGGCCGTCAAACCCTGGTATGTGTTCTTGCTAATGGTGTTTTATTAGTCTAAATTGATTCATTGTTTTGGTGTTTGATACATTTATTAAAACTTGACTTTTGATGATCTAAAGGTTATGGACGATGATTATGAAGTTGGATCATATATGTTCCGTAGGACTGTGCCTTCTTTACACTTGACCCCTGATGATGTTCGACAGATGGTATACACTCTTGTTTTTTGAATTTACTTATCTTCCCTCTCTAAGTAGATTTTTTGGCTTTATCACCATTTTTTATCTGTCCGATTTTTGGTTTCATCAGTTGGTCTAGAGTTATTAAAATTTTTGAATGACGTGAGATGTTAATCATTTGATTCTTTAGGAGTCACCTTGATCTAGTGCCAAAAAGCATTAGAAGCATATTTGGATATTTTATTGTTTATTGCATTTGGTCACACGCCAATTTCAATAATTTATGCCTCAATATATAACATCAACTTCATACATTCTTGAGGAATTTTTCACATATAAATTCAAAGGCTACCCCTTGTGTGAACCTAGCTTTGGCTAATGTTGTAGATGATCTGGACTGTTGGGTATACTGTTGATGGTCATCTACAGGCATAATCTAACCCTTCTTGAATTTTCTTCCCTCATTTTATTGATGTCTTGAATGACTCAGGTTGGAGCATGGAGAGACAGGATCATTATATGCACTGGTTTACATGGACCCACTCCAGCTCTCATCAAGGCTTTTCTTGACTCTGGCGCTAAAGCTGTCATATGTTCTTCAAATGAACCCCCAGAACCCATGTTGACCCATTTTGATGGTTCAGGGGAGATGAATGCATTCGAAAATGGAAAATTTGAGATAGGAGAGGATGAGGTGGAAGATGAGACTGAACATGAAAGTCCATCAAGCGACTGGGAAGATAGCGACGCTGAAAGAATTGAGGAACAGACTACGTATATTTATGATGACAATGAGGAGGAACTTTCACAATTTGTCTGTCAATTGTATGAATCGTTGTTCCGTGAGGGTGCCAGTATCAAGGTTGCTCTGGAACATGCTCTTGCCTCACACCGAAGGTTGGGGTACGTGTGCCATCTCTCAAGCATGCAATGATTTTGTGCCGTTGCACTAGAAATACTTAAATATACTCTGAACATATTCTTATAGAGGTACAGTGGATGTCTTATTTTGAGGCATGAAATGACGTACATAAGGAAGGTAAAGTGGTCTCTTGTTTCTTTTTAAACCTTGACATGGCTCGATTATGGCTTTGTAATCTGACATTGTCAATCTTGTAACTCTGTGGGAGCCTAGACTCTGCCTCGCCCATATTGCACTGTTGGCAAGAACATTGGTGGCCTGGTATGTATATTCGTTTTTTATATAAATTGAAGATATGCATATTCTTTTGTGCATACAGTTAGTTACTTGGGCTACTCCTTGAAATTTCACTCTTCACATAAATGAGCGTAGCAATCAATAGGACCGCGATTGAACCATGGAGGCGGTGGTTTAAAAGTTGGTTGGTTAGATCAGTCGTGAGTAAAATAATAGAATTAAAGATATTATATTCAAATACAATATTTTCTTTAATTAAATTTGAAGTGTGCTTCGAGGGAAGTGGAGCATTTGCATTGAGGGGTAAAAGAATCATTGAAAGACATGACACAAAACACTGCACCTCTGTTCTTTCGTTCTCTTTCCCTTTTCTACTTCCAAGGGTACAATTTCCTTTCACGACTCATGAGGCTTCATTTCTCCCTCCCTTGGCTTGAATAATTTTAGAGCACCACAGGAAAAAAAAAAATTAAGAATTTGAATCTTCATAATGGCTTTCAAGGTTTTAGGCGACTATCTACTTTGAGCCAAAGTTTGACAAAGACCTACGTCTCCAATTCTATCGTTGAAACCCAAAAAGTGTTTATTTACATAAGTTGAAACAAAATTAACTTACCTTATATGCTATAAATTACAATTGAAAAGCTGTTTTTTAAAGATCCAATCATTGTTCCAGACAAGCACTAACCCAAAAAGTGTTTATTTACATAAGTTGAAACAAAATTAATTTACCTTATATGCTATAAATTACAATGGAAAAACAGTTTTTTAAAGATCCAATCATTGTTCCAGACAAGCACTAACAAGCACTAACGTCATCTTTAGTCTAGCTTTCCTCTACTTTTTCTTCAAGTCCCATCACTTTCAATAACCATTGCAATTTATGTTGCTCCTTCCTTTTCTCTTCAAACTCCCTCAATCTAGATCATTGATTTCCTATTGCTTTAGGCTTTGATTGTTTTTTTTTTTTAAAAAAAAAAACCCGGGTAACTCAAAAGATCAAGTTGCACATTGATGTATAGTTTCAGGAATAAATTATTAATCTCCTTTTATGAACATACTCATGAGAAATCAAACTTAAACAAAAGGACAAAAAGAAAAAGAAATGAAAAGGGACAACATGGAAAACTCGCAATAGAGAATAGACCAGAGGAAAGAAAAGAAAACAAATGAGAACTCAAAGGCTTCCCCAAAAACTTACTGTTGAGTGGGAGGGATGCTGGTAGGTCAGTAGGAGGCATACAGAAATCAGTAAGACAGCAACTACAGGACTACCTGAGCCCAATGTATGAAAAAAAAAAAAAAAAAGTGGCCTAGCGCATAAGACTCCCACTAGGTAGAATCTAGGGAGTGATAGATGTATGCAGAATTTTGACCAAACAATAATAGATGAAAGAGGTAGGATTCACCACTTGGAGATTTAAATTCAAGAGTAAACACACATCATATTCAATATGATAGTTACACTTTTGTATAGAAGAAGGAAATCATAATATTGCCATGCCCAGAAAAGAAAAAGTTCCATTGCGGACACAAGGAGAATATGAAGATCGTGGACTTTTTCAAAGTTTCAATCACGGGAAACTTCATTATTTCTATGAAGCGTTTTAGTATTTACCATTTGCCAAAGATGACAAGGCAAATGAAGATGCTCCAATTGAAAATCAAATTTAGACCTATGTCCCAAACTTTTTTCCATCTATAATTCTCCTCCAATATCCAAGATAAAATGGCTTCTTCTCCGGCTCCTAAGTAGGCACAAGGAGTAGCGCTGGATCTTAACTGAAGAAAACAAAAAATAAGTACTTCACCAAGTTTGAGTTAGAAAGGCAAGGAAGTTCTCAGGAAGCTCAACCACACATTGTAATTACAATTTCGAGCAGAGCCTATTCCAAACCCAATTTCTAGGTCTTGATTAAGACTTGGAAGAGGAAGACGAGAAGATGCACAACTGCAGAAAACAATACTCAATTAAACAGAATTCCTGGTCAAACCTTTAAGCAATGCAAGTGTTTCTCTAGAGGTAATTAGTTTTTTTTTTTTTTTTAGTATCACAATCAGGCAGTGTTTGGTACAATTTGCATGCAATTCAACTAATCTACCTCTCAAATCAAGTGTAGGGTATTTATCTTGGCACATATCACAATACTTGTGCATATTTAAGCCCCTAAAAGTACCCTAACAATTGCATACAACAAAATTTACAATCAAGCACACTCATTTTTGTTAGTTTTTGGTGATGAATCTACACCTGTTGGTCTTTGCGCGATAAATTATTGAATGTGGCCAGCAGTTCTGACTGTGGATCCAGTGTTGTCTATGATTCTCTATCTTTTGGTTTTGTTAGAAGCTCAAGAGCTTCCACAACTTCACCCATTGAAGGTCTTGCCTCAGCATCTTCTTGCAAACACATTGCTGCCACTGCAAGTGCTCGAAATAGACCCTTCTCAGGGTAGTTACCATCAAGCAAGGGGTCAGCCATCAGAGTAAACTTGCTTCTGTCCTTGAACAGAGGTTGTGCCTGCAAAAACCAAAACCAAAAGAGAACCGTCAAGGTTTAGGCCTTATTTGAAGATTACTGTTCTAACCACAGAACTTCAGAGGAAATCAAGATACTGACATAAGGTCATTGAAATTTTGTGTTTCACTTTTAACCCTATGTTAAAGTGAAACCGATTCATCGCTTGTTGAAAGAGAGAAAAATGGGAACGTACCCATTGGATCAGGTTCTGCTCGTCTGCAGCTCGTGTATCGTCAATAACTCTTCTGCCAGAGATTATCTCCAAAAGCACAACCCCAAAACTATAAACATCAGACCTGGTCGTTAGTTGTCCAGTAGCCGCATACTCTGGTGCACAATAGCCATAGGTTCCCATGACCCTTGTGGTGATATAGAGTTGGCCTTGTGTTGGACACATCTTAGCCATTCCAAAATCAGAAAGTTTGGGATTGAAATCCTCATCTAACAGTATATTTGATGCTTTAAAATCACGGTATATTACTTGTGGCTCGGCAATTTCGTGTAGATACTCAAGCCCTATTGCAGCCCCCTCAGCTATTTTCATCCTCATATCCCAAGATAAAGGCGCCTTATTTGGAGCCAAGTCTAAGACACAACTTTATTATGTAAAAGAGCTTTTGGCTCTCACAACAATTCAAAAGCGGTTAATGAAAACACACTAATACTCCCTCCAGTCTTTAATATAAAACCATTCCACTTTTTTTAAAAAGATTAAGGATGTTAAATAAATTAGCTAATCATTAAATATGTTGTATATTATTTGATTATACATTAGTTTATACATCAGACAAATTAGTTTGGTATAAAAAAGATGAATATAAATATTTTAAAGTGATTTATTTAACTACATTTATTTTTACAAAAAAGTCAACTGGGTCTTATATTAAAGACTAGAGGTAATATTATTATTTTGTTATGATGTCTCATGCATCTTCTTACCTAGAAGGCGATCTTCTAGACTACCATTGGGCATGTATTCGTAGGTCAAAATCCTGTGGTCGTCTTCAACGCAATAACCAATCAAATTGACAAGGTTTGGATGCTTCAACAAGCTTAACATCAAAACCTCAGAGATAAATTCTCTAGTTCCTTGCCTTCCTTGTCTGTCCAGTTGCTTCACAGCCACAACCTGAAAGCCAAACGAAGAAACCCCAGATGAATCTAACCTGTAGAAAAATCTTAGCAGAAAAAGAAAATCTCCCCTTAAGAGAGAGAGATAGAAAGAGACTTGATCAATGCTTTTTATGCGTCCTTTGTAGACCACCCCGAATCCCCCCTCGCCTATTTTGTGTTCATTGCTGAAACTGTCAGTTGCATCACCGAGTTCTTTGTATGTGAAAACTGTAGCTTCATTTTGTACGACTCCATGTTTTTGTATCTCTTCGGTTATCCTTCTGTGCCTGCTGCTACCTGCAGTTACGTAAAACTCAATCAATCACCGGCATTGAGCAATGGTTCAATAATGCAAGTTAGATTAAATTTTTATCCATTTTTCATGAACCTTTTGAAGAAATCACATTCTCACCGATTGTTCGAAATAACCTAGGCTTTTTCGAATTACCAGGAATGATCACTTAAATTCAGGGAGATCGATCAATGACAGAAAAATGAATGAAAATCTAACCCGACTGTTGTTAATCAATCTCGACAGAAAAGAAAACCAGGTTCACCAAGTAATCGTCGAAATTTTATTAAGGAACATTGCGAAGTTATCAATCAAATTCAGCAAAATATTAACCTAAAACAAAAGGTTAACAATTCAAATATGCAGAATCAATTGATTAACGCACCTGTCCTGAGTGAAATATTTGAAACAATCGATTTCAACGTATAGGATTTCAATTCTGCCCTGCGTTTCGAAACTTCTGTTGGTTCATCGGCGCCTTTCTCCGACGGGTTAATGCAACAGGGAAAGCAACGCATTTCTTCTCTTCAAATCCTCTTCAACAAACCCAGTTGATAAAGTTTTTAACAATAATAATAATAATAACAACTATTATTATTATTATTATTATTATCATAAAAAACTTTCACCTGAGAGAAACCCAGAACTTGATAGGATCAACTCATCGGTATCAAACAAGATAGATCTGATAACTCCTAAGATTATGACAACCTTAAATATATTGCCATTTGTCTTGGAAAACATGGCTCCACCCAAGTTTAGCAGGGGCTCCTTTAGGCTTGTTTGGTTGGACTGACGGGAAGGGAAGGGAGATTTTAATGGAGGGGAGGATGACAGAAGATTTTTTTTTTTTTTTTTTATATATATATACAAAAATCTTAAGGAAAGGGTTGAGTTCATCCACGATCCAATATCAGAGCAAAATCTCATTTTCTCTTAGGTGATATCAATATTGGGCAGGGCAGAACATTTATTACCCTTAGACTTTTACCTAGACACTCATGAACTAAGATGCCTCCCCCAGCCAGTGTTATCATACTCAAACTGATAATCGACCCGGTCGAGGTACTGGGTCAATGGGTCACTGGTTGAACCACATAACTATGACCCGGTCTCGAAAACCATACTATATTTATAAATTATACAACTATACTTATAAATATATATAAAAAAAAATGAGTTTACAAAATAAAAGTACCTAAAACATTTTTACAAGTTTAAAACATGAATAACCTAATTAACTAGGAGCAAAATTAAAGAAGATGGATTTTATTTTATTTTTTTTGCTTGAAGAAAGAAGAAGTGTTTACAAAATAACCCTCAAACACAATAAAATCATGGTAAAAAATACAAAGGTGGTGCATCAATGAAAGATTCTCTATCATCATCAAAATGATGTGGATGACCAACAATATTTTCAGCACAAAAAAAAGCACCAACCGGTTGGACCGGTTTTCTACTAGTTTTGACCGAAACTGGCAGTCAAACCGGTCTAAAACAGTTTTTGATGCATATTCGATCCTATTACTGGCTCAAACCGGTTGGGTGACTAGTTCGCCGATTTCCAGGTCGACCCGCCGGTTTTGATAACTATGCTCCCAGCGCATTAACCGAATTCGGGAGAAAAGAGGATTTTAATATTACCTTATTTAGATTGATTAGAAAGAAGGGAGGGGAATATATTTTATTGTTACCTTGTTTGATTTAGGAGGGGAGATGAGGGAAAAAAAATTCACATTGACAACTTTACCCTTTTATTATAAGAGAGATTTTAATGTTACCTTATTTGTTTCAAGAGGGGAGAGGAGAAAAATTATTCACATAGACAACTTTACTTATGTTATAAGTGGTTTTTCCAAAACTTTATCAAATATATAATAACATTTAATGATAAGTAACATTTTTATACCTTAAAATGAAAATTAACATTTAAAACATATATATAGCGAGCATGCGCACACAGTATGTGTGTAAAACACACACACACATATATGTATATGTATATATGCGCACACATATACATATATGTGTGTGAGTGCACACATATATGTATATGTATATGTATTTGTGTACACACACATATATGTATGCATACATACCCACACACACATTGAAAATCAAGACAACATGATACTATAATTTTGACAGATTAAGTGTAAAAAAGAATAAACATGAGTTTTTTTAAATGGATAAAAAATGTTACAATCGTTGATTTAGTTTTATGATTAAAGTACAAAATGATAATATATAACACGATAATTATAAGATAATCAAATGTAAAGATAATAAAACCAAACACTGGCATTTACCAAAATAAGAAGTTCTTAATACCAAAATATGAATAGTGGCATCAAATGTCATCACAAAAGCAAATAAAAATATGTAAGGTGGCATCAAAAGCTATCAAAAGCCATCCATCATAGACAAGATAAAATATCTTCAAATTTGTTTTCTAAGCGAATGAGCTAATCTAATCACCAAAAACCATTTGCATGATAACTTGCTTGCACATAGGAGGGGGCATTGAATTATTGCTTTGAGTTTGTTCGTATCATTGGATGATAGAGATCTTATCCTCATCATTTCCACTCTCTCGAATCAACTTAAAAGTGTCCTCCCCTAAAATTTGTCATACATATCTATCTCAAAAAGCTTGATTTCCTTCTCTCATTGCACTTACCATATCTTGTATTTGCTCTACAATTAAAGGAAGTTGCTTGATATGGATTAACTAAATTCTAGTTAATTTTAGCTGCTTTGTGTATCCATAATTTCTACTACTAAGATGAGGCTTTTAAATAAACTACATATTACCCGTAATTAAACACTTTTAGGCACAAAAAATTAACGATAAATAATATATTTATATAAAAAAGAATATTATATTTTGTGGGCTAATCTTATATTTACATCATCTAATTATCATAATTCATAAATATTAATTTAATAATAACATGAATCAAAATTAACTGTTTTTATTCTGGATTTTTTTTGCACTGTTTTATTACTAAAACTATAAAAAAACATGTTTAGGTAAGTTGAGACAACTCATTTCACATACTCACATCTTATATTATAAATCATGTCGGAAAAACAGCTTCAACCCTTAACAAAACAGGCACTTAAATTCATCCGTAAAAGTTAAATATAGAAGCATCCCGTGGCATTGACCAAACAACAAATGAAGTATCTCGATTCACATCAGAATCTACATGAATTTTGCAACGACTATTATGCAATCTGCATTTTATTGGGTAATTTAGAAACAAAAATTTGAAAGGAGGGGTCCATGGAAAGAAAAGAAAGACACTTCATACTCATTTTATGTGATTTAAATTTAAATAGTTTTCCCCCTTAGACATACAAACATTCATAACACACAAGGTCATCATACCTAAATTGGCTTGAAAATTGACAAATTAGTCAATAAACTGATCCAGATATGTGCCTAGTCTTTTTTTTTTTTTTTAAAAAAAAAAAATTCTTTACAATTTCATATTAATAACTTAAAATCTTTATTTTCTCACTCATTTAGCTTAGATTAGTTCTGGTTTGACTTCTGCCTAACACATTGACCCTAAAACCAATACCCTGACCAGTTTAGTGCCCAATTCAAGTATTAATAACCTAGATAACACATCATCGATGCAGAGAATTACAATCCACTTGCCCATTAATGTTTCTGACACTTCACAAACTACATTTTCTTGTGACCATCATCATTTGAAAATGATCATTCCTGGACACATGAGAATACACAAGATTACAAGATAGCCCCTCTACGGCAGCTTCGGCTCCTCAGCTCCTTCACAGCCTAAAATTGTAGATTCCTCTGAAGAAAAAAAGATAGAGAGAACATGAAAACTGCTAAACTTGCAGGATATTCCAATCAGTTGAGCTTGTTGGTAATAGGATGGCCAAGATGCTGAAGAAAAATAATAGAAATGAGGCTTGATGTGGGTGAGCCCTGATAATAACTTTTACTCTATTAGTAAGCACTTGATCCAACAACTCAGCAGAGCTAACTCAGAATAAATCAAACCAAGAGGTTATTGTGATCTCTTTTGCCACCCATAATTAGAGCATGAGTATCACTGTATCAGGCATTGGCAATCAACAGTTGTCAGTAGAATGGTCAGGAAACTAATGGTGGGCCAGTACCTGAAGTGAAAAATTCTCATGATAATGAGTTGTAAAATTGTTATGTATATTCATAATTTGGTCAATCCGCCTAACGGTTTTTAATGAGCTGATCAATATAGACAGAGGACATGAATGGACTTAACTTGATCAAGGAGGTTGCAAGCCATTTACGAGCAGAAGGTCATTCAGTTTTCTGGGGATTATCTGACTGAGATCACAGCCACCACTACGGAGGCAATTTGGCTTCAATTTCGTCCCATTGTCCATTTTTTATCTTGAACTTCTGCTTGATATGCTTAATAAGAAACTTAGCATCATCAAACTTGGAAAGGCCTATCAACCCATTCACAAGTCTTGTCATTACCGAGTAAGGTGGAAGCCAACCTTGCTTAAGACATTTCTGGGTAGCAATAAATGCATTTTCAAAACGCTCACCTTCGCACAGGAAGCTAATCAGAGTAAAGTGGCAAGTAGCAGTGGGTTTAATGGCTCTTGTTCGCATGTCACCGAAAAGTTTTGTCGCTGCATTGAATTTCCCTTCTTTACAAAGCCCATGAATCAAATGGCAGTAAGTAGCTGTATTTGGCTTCACACCCCTGGAAATCATGCCATCGAGCAAAGCCCTTGCTTCGCAGGACTTCTTCGTTTTACATAAGCTCTGAATCCTAGTGTTGTAGGTAGTAAGACCCGGTTTAATGCCATAATGTACCATCAGTTTCAATACCTTCCCTACCTCTTCCAACTTCTCTTCATTGTAAAATCCAGCAAGCAAATTCCCAAAAGTAGCTTCATCTGGCCTTACACCTTTTTTATCCATCTCAGCTAATATCGAATATGCAGAACTAGACTTACCCGCAATGCAAAACGCCTTGATTCCCACATTATACGTGTCAAGGTTGGGTTCTATTCCATATTTTTTTGGGAATTCAAGGAAAATTCGACATGACTCATCATAATTATTAGCAATCTGACAAGCAACAAGTAAAGCATACAACGATTTAACTGAACGAGTAATACCAAACTCATCAAGTTGTTTGAAAGTGAGAGTGGCGTCTTCAAGCATGTTAGCTTGACCATACCAAATGATAACGTGGCACGCTAAACCCTCGTTCTTATTAAAGTCCGGCCGGGTCTTCAATTCCTCAAGGAACTGACGAATACCTTCAAAGTGTTTGGATTCAGTGAGCTTAGAAATGGCAATGGAGAAACAAATGCGATCAATATAAGCGTCAGGGTTGAGCGTAGTGGAGCGACAAATCTCGAGTATCCGCATTGGATCCTTCTCGGCCTTCAGACGAGCGAGAACTGGCCTGGATTCCACCCTCGAGGAAGGAGAAAAGGGACCTGGCCATTTGATATGACTGTTAGCCTCAGATGAATTAGAAAGTGATGCGATTGTGCAGTAGAAGCGATATCGACACGCTTGGCGAAGTCGAGAAAACAAAAACATCGTCGCAATTGGGGAGGGGAATCTAGGGTTTTCAGCAAAGAAGATGAAGGGGAGTGCTAGTATGGGGGCACGACGAGTGATCCACCGGTGAGTCCCTCGATCAAAACCCCATAGGGGATCAGTTTAATCTCATGCCTTTTGACGCTGCGTTTTGATGGGGCAACAGTCGAAAAACAAGAGGAACTCTTGGGATTTGAACCCGACGTGAATCGAACACGCAACCTTCTGATCTGGAGTCAGACGCGCTACCATTGCGCCACGGATCCCCTTTGGCTATGAAGCCTATCAATGATTTTTATTGTTTTCACAAAATGAACTGGAAGTTATTAATAGTTAAAGAAATTAAATATATAAAAGATGTCACGTATACTCATATTTATAAAAAGAGCATAGGAGAGATAATGACTAACAAATATGGAAGAGTATGGGTATAAAATATAAGAAATAATGTGTAATAAATAAATAAAAGATAATAAGTGGTGAGCGGGGGTAACTAATATAAAAATATATATTTAATAGGGATAAAAAAATAGTTTAAATTTTGAAACATAAGAACAAAATTGTTTATAAAAATAATCAACAAAAAAAAGTTGCTTATAAAAAAGACTGGAAAGAGCAATTCTCTTATTGTAAAAGTTTTTTCTTGAAAGCAACAAGAAAAAAAATTTGGAAAATTTTCAGTTGAGAACTACTGGAGCAAGAAAATTTTCATATTGCATTATAAAATTTCACTGCAAATAGTAGAACTAAAGTCTAAAATAAAATAAAATTCTAGGGTGAAAAGAAATTTATGTCATTACGTTTTTTGAAAAGAATATGAAAGGATAAAAATAACCTTACATGCAAGTAAAATTCTCCTAGATTCACAGCTTCTTCCTTCGTCTTCCTCATCCACAATTGGAACCCCCCCCCCCCAAATCACTATTGCCCCCTCATTTCCCTTCATCCTCTGTCTTCCAGCAACCCTCACCTCATCGATGTTCCTATATGCTCTTGTCTTCATCTCTTGTAGTGACCTTCATTGAACAAGAGCATATAGGAACTAGTTTGACAATGGAAGTTCAAACAAGAATGAATAGGGACCAGCTCGAAAAGTTTGGTTGTAGAGATTCTAAACAAGAACAAACAAAAATAATGGAGGAAAAGGTTGCCAACAAAAAAGCATCACCATCATATAGGAAAGCCACCAGTGGATGAGTGTCGACAATGGTGAGGGTGAAGGAAGGGGATGGAGAAGTCAAAGATAAGTGTTTCATTTTTCATATTCTCACATGCTATAATCCAAATTCTTTACCTTTAAAAGTGGAATTCATGTTACTTTATATGATAAAATCCTAATACGTTAAGATTACATAAATGTACCAACCAAAACATTTGGAAGAGGGCGTTGCATACAGAGATTCCTGATGCAATGCGTGAAATCAAATGGGCCAAAAGAATCATGCTTTTACAACATACCAAACATACACATGCAAGGATTCAATTCCTATCTCCCTTTCCTTCTTCTTGATTCCAACTTTCCAATATACCAAACGCAGCCTAACGTCTATCATTCAAGGGATGAGATTGATATGGTTTTGTTATAAATCAGAGAGAAAACATGGGATTTTTTCTCATCATGAGCAGATTCACTACTATCCATGAGGACCATGACCCACATGAAGACAAATAAAGACCCCATTTGGCTCAAAGAAAATCAGGGAGAGAAAAGGAAAATTAGAATTTTCCAGTGGTGGCGGCCATTTAGATCAAATTTTCCTTGGAAAATATTTTCCTGCTGCACGCCATTCTCCCATGTTTAAATGAAAATGGATTCCTACAAAAAATGGTGAGAAGCCATTTTCTAGCGCCTATGAAAATGACCTAAAGTCCATTTTGCCTTGATCACATGACAGAGAGAGAAGAGAGTGACGTTGGAAAATATTGTGAAAGAAGGAGGAGGAAGCCATCGACAGTAGGCTCTTTGTCACTGCAAATCTGTCAAACCGGAGGTGACACTCATGTAAGTGTGCACACTCACTTCTCTTTCTCTCTCAGCAACAACTCATCTGTGATTGTGCACACTCTTACACACTCATGAGTGTTAGAGGAGCTGAATCGCTAAGAGAGGGTGAATTGGGGATTCTGAAAATTTTTGTCGTTTTTGCCTCTAATGGTGATTATTCGAATGAAGAAACCAGTGAGCAAGGAAGAATAGTGATGCAAGACAATCTGTACTGGTTTGGCCTAACTCCTTGGCCTACATCCAGTCCTTAGGCGCCCTGAGCTTTTCACTATAATCACTTGATTACACACTCTGTAACTCTGAAGCAATTCTCTCTTTAGAACTTGCTCCCCCTTATAAGTTGTAATCAATGATCTCCCAAATCTCCAAGTCCCCCAACTTGAGATACCTCACAATCAATCAAATACAATTGATAAAAATCTCTTACAGAGCAGATTAATGATCACTGAAGTTCTATAGCGTCAACCGACACTCTATACAAGTGAGCACAACTATAAATGAACAAAATAGACTTCTGTTTTGTTTTCAGCTCAGTGTTCTAGTAGAGGCTTGAATGCAACTCTATTTATACTCAGAGAGGCATTAATAGTCGTTGCTTGCATTCATTTGACCGGTGGAGAAGTTTCCCTTCAGTTAGAAGCAGTTTGGTTCTTTCTCTCTCTACACTTGTGCTTGTTTCTTGACTTATAGGATGGAGAGTGACTTCTAATCGTTTATATCCGTTGGGATTGTCAGTCCTCACTTAAATGAAAGTCTCTTAATCCTTTTTCCACCGTGGAAGGCTTGGTAGTTGAGATTACAGCAGGTTTGGTGGTGTACATTTATTGCTTCTTACAAGACTTTGCCTTTTGTGTTATCAGCACCTTTAATCCCTTTGAATCATCTGTAATTAGGCTGAAATACACTAGCAAACACATTAAACATATCTGGTAATGATGATAATTAAGAATATAAATCATTCAGATCATTCCATAAGCATTACACAGATTTCACAAATTTGAATTCTCAGAAGGTGCGACCAATACTCGAGTTTGTGCACCAATACTCGAGTTTGTCACTATGTACTTAAGCCAAAACTCCAGTTTCTGAATCAATACTCGAGTCTTCTTGTTACAGAGACGAGACTTGCGATTTGAGCTTTGGAGTTTCTAATGAACTAAAGTCAATACTCGAGTATTCTTCCAATACTCGAGTTTCGGACTCTTGATGAGTAAATATCCAAAGCCTCAAAACCGGAGTTTCCATCCTATACCGGAGTATTGAAGGCTTAGAAAACTTGAATGCTCTTTGTATGGCTCAATACTCGAGTTTCAGTTTCAATACTCGAGTTTCCACCTTAGTTTTGAAACTCTGAAATTAATTGAGTAAATGTTAAACTGTGGTTTTCAAAACTATGGTTCTCAATACCAAGGTTTATAACTAATTTAATTTTAATAACCTCTTTGCTTGGCTCAATACTTGAGTATTCTAATGATACTCAAGTTTTCAAAAACCATTTAAATTCTGGAGCCAAATTGGAAAACTTTCTTTTCAAATTCCAAATCGTAGTTCTCAAAACCGTGGTTTTCCAAACTGAGGTTTTCTATTTTTTAGCTTAAATTATTTGAAGAGTCACATAAGCCTAAACTCGAGTTTTCATGTCAATACTTGAGTTTCCCTTAATGTAAAACTTGCGATGCTGTCTGTAACTCCCAATACTCGAGTATTTATTTGAATACTGTGGTATTGACCTATGTTAAGTGCATTGAGCTTTTCTTTGAAATCTCAATACTCGAGTATTGCCTCTTTTAGCAAGTTTTGCTCTCTTTGAGACAACTCTTCAATCTTGATTTTTCAATTGATTGTTATTATCAAAACCTATAGAGAACTAACAATGAGTGCACACTCGAGTGTGCACTTCTCACACACTCGATGGTGCCTTGTGTGTCATCACTCTTTCTCTCCTCATTTAAGTTACCGAACATAAAAATCTAATTCTTTGCTTCAATTTCTTTCTCTCATGTACATTAAGTTTTTCAAAAATCCTCTCCACTTTATTCTTTTTCCCCTAAAGATGAAGCCATCGTCCTAATCGGCCATTGCATGGGCTCTGTCCAAAGAATCTCCCCTTTTCTTCCACAAAAAAGGTTACCCAAAATTGATTTTTATGCAAGGTGCTGCAAACTCAATAACGCTCTAGAGTAAAGGAAGAAAATGAAATTCCTGCAAGGTGTACTACCAAAGAGAGAATGAATATCTTGAAAATGAAAAAAAATTGTTGAAAAAATTAAGGTGCTTTTGGTTCTTGGTTGTGTCTGTGTTTATACAGGAAGAGATTCTCCTAGATTGGTTTATTTGCATTCGATTTGGGTACAGAAGCATTTGCATTTATAGTTGAATCAGCCTAAGGTACACTAAAAAAAAATAAAATTACATGCCAACGAAAGGTGTACCCAGATGTGAAGAATCCTTCCTTTGCCTTATTGTTCTTGAATATTAGAACCTTTTGATCCTTGTTTTATGGATTCAACATTTCATCCTTGAGTTTGAAATATTTGGCTTTGCCATCATCCCCCACCACAGCCTCCGCCTTTGCCTCCCTTCTGCCTCTAGCGTCACCTCTACCTCCTGGATCTTTGCTGCTGCCGCTGCCACCACTACTACCATCATTAGCCCCGATGACTCCACTATATCCCACTCCCCTTATTAATGAAGTGATGATGGACAAACCTCCACCACCTCGTCTTGATGACAACTACCTTAACCAGCTTCAGTGATCGACGCCCTTTATGAATGCTGGGAAGTAGATTGGGCAATTATTTTTTTGGTATGGCATCAGTAATGCAAGTTAGGCTATTACTTGGTGCATTTACTCTCAATGTTCATGTTGTTGTATACATTGTGGCTAGAATCCGTGAAATGGCCAACCATGAATGCTTCATCTTTCTTTTTTTTTGTTTCGAATAGTGGCTTCATCTTTTAGGGAAGAAGACAATGAAGTGGAGACGATTTTTGTAGAACTTGATGCGTGAGAGAGAGAGAGAGAGAGAGAGAGAGAGAATTTTTTTTCCTCAAAAAGAGAAAAAGAAATTAAAGAGAATAGTTAATAAAATAATTTTAATGTCAGGTGACTTAATTGAGGGGAGAAAGAGTGATGACACGGGTTTCTTTTATTATCATTTTCACATCATCCTTTATAATCTTTAAATTATGTTCGTCTAATTAATATAATGTTACTTTAATTTTTCTCTCATCTTCCTAATCAACGGTCAAGATCGGCTGATGATGGAAGAGGAGAAAAAAGGCTAAGGAGATAATCTCCTTCCAATGACACATAGGATAAAGTAAGTCTAGTATGTCATAGTTTTATCATAGAGCACACAAATATGGTGCACTTGGCTCACACAAGAATTTCTCTAGATTTTAAAGCCTCACCCAACCCACTTCTGGGGATTTCAAGGGGAAGTCTCATGTAAGAATAGACAAAATGATTTTAAATAAAAAAAAATGTTTTATAAATTGCATATAGTAAGATATCCTACTAAGGAAGTAAAAGAAAGGCAAAAGCAAATGTAAGAGATAGTCTGAACACTGAGAAAATAAAAATCATCTAGTAAAGAAAGTATTTCCTGCCATGTGATGCTGGTGCAGAGTTAGTAAGGGGTTTGCAAGAAGCATCTGTTAACATTATAAACTGAGAGAGGAGACTTGGTTCTAAATGCTATCATACCAAAATTTAAACTTTAAACAAAATAAGTTATGAAATATTTTTATAAGAAAGCAATGAGACTGTTACATGAACTTTAAGTTTAAAAATTTTTTTTAAAAAAAGTAGCAGTAGAAAAAAAACTCAATAGGAGGTGTTTGAGTTGGCTTTTATCCAACTAGGTTTTTTTAAAATAGCTCCTTTAATTAGAAGCTCCATGGGGTATCTTTTAGGAAAAAGTTCTTAGCTTTTTTACATGGGCCCCACCACTTCTACTACTATCAATTCAAATATAAATCATATTTACAACTTGACTTTCTTTTTCTATCAGGCTTCTGCAAAATTCATATAACAAATAAACCACCGCTTTCATCACTAACCTAAACAAGCCCAATGTAGATTGGATTGATTTCTCAATAAGTACTCTTTCAACATGGATCCTATAGCTAAAAAAAGGTTACAATGCCTTTTGTATTTGTAAAAAACCAAATCCCAACCTCCATGATTATAATGTAAGGCATCCTTAACTAGAGAAGGTGGTAGCTATTTTTTTTTCTTGTCATTAAATGAGAATGCAAAAGTGTTAGTTCTCAACTTAAGTTTTGATGATAAAAACACTTGTTAGTTGTTGGTTTAACAAGAACTAGAGTTCTGGTTCTTAAAACTAGAGTTCTGGGCATTAAAACTCAGGTTTTAGAAAAGTTGAGTAGTAAGAACTCTAGTTCCTGGTCATAGAACTCGAGTTCGCGGCCTCTGATAAGAAAGTTCTCAATCTGTCGAATTGAGAACTTGAGTTCTTGGAAGTAGAACTCAAGTTCGCGTCTTCTGATAAGAGAGTTCTCACCCAGGCAAGTTGAGAACTCGAGTTCTTGGGAGTAGAACTCGAGTTCGCGGCCTTTGCATCATACAAAATTTTTCAAACCATAAGAACTAGAGTTCTTAAGTGGTGAACTAGAGTTCGTGTTTGAGAACTAGAGTTCTTTGGTCAAGAACTAGAGTTCTTGGCATAAGAACTCAAGTTCGCGAATTATGTCTCGCTGAAATTCTTCAAACAAAAGAAGGGAATTTAAAACTAGAGTTCTTCATTCAAGAACTAGAGTTCTTGAGAAAGAACTAGAGTTCTTCACGAGGAAAAACAATCGGACCTTTTTGGAAAGCACAAGAACTAGAGTTCTTGCATGTAGAACTAGAGTTCTAAACTAGAGTTCATCTTTAAGAACTCGAGTTCCTTTGAAACCTGGTCTCGGCCAGTATACAGAACTAGAGTTCTTGTGATAAGAACTAGAGTTCTTATACGGAAAAAACGCGAATCATTTCTGGAACTCTCCAAACATTTTGAACTTAAGTATATACTTGTCAGATTGATAAATAATCATTTGTAAAACATCTTTAACCTGTTTGCTAGTGATTTCAAGATTCAAAACGAAGTAATAAATGAAAAGCAACATAAAGCGAATGCTCACATCACAGCGTTAGGCATTTATTGCAGAGCAGAAAAACAGAGCAACATATGGAATTAACGCTGCAGCAGAACAAAGACATTCTTCGAGACATTCTTATTCCAGCTTTCAAGTACAACCAATGGCACAATACATTAAATGTAAGAAGCTGAAGATTCAACGGTCCATTCTGATTAACGAGGAACTTGAGCCTAACGAAAATTTAAACAAGTGACAATGGTCACCTTCCAGTTTCTCCCAACGGCATTAATGGCGAAGGATATAAAAGCTCAAGCATTCAATATCGCCAACCACCGAAACTCTGCTCATTTACTCTGAGTTATTATCTTATCAGTTTCATTACTCTCAACTTGTACTTCAGTGATCATTTATTATTCAACTCGTGAGCAGTTACTTAAACATTCAATTTTCATTCGTTTGTAAAATCTTAAGGTTGTAGAACCTTAAGTAAGGGTGTACAATTACAAGTAGTAAGGGGGAGTGAGTCTGAGGGATCATTCCGAGTTGTGTAATTGTATTCTGAAGATAGTGAAAAATCCCAAGGTGTTCTTGGGGACTGGACGTAGGTTAGGATAGACCAAACCAGGATAAATTCTCTCGTGTTCCTTCTCCTTTAAACTCTTGCTTAGTTAGTTCATTAATTTGTGAAAATTTTAATTAAGCAGTTAGATTTTTAAATCACCTATTCACCCCCTCTAAGTGATATTCCATCTTCAAAAAGAAGTTATATGCCTTATTTCTTAACCATGGAAGAGGTTGATTTTCCTTGATGAAGGACTAGCTAGACTGTGTTTACTCTAAATAAGACTGATTAAACATATGATTCGATACACCATATCAACACGATCATATTTATACATTGCACAAAGATTGTCTTTATCTAGCTCTTCAATTTAGAAAAATCATGAGTGGGAATTATGATTGATATATTACCAAATCATAGGGATGGAGCTAAAGGACAAGTAAGAAACATGTGAAAAATAGTTTCATCATTATCGCATCCAAACACACTTAATCTAGGAGAATGCAATTAGTGCAAAATGTAACATCCCAATTTTCAAAAGCGAGATAATTTATTTTTCATTTAAAATCATCAGAGTAGTGCATTTGAGCGGAAGAGTAACTGATACTTATATTTCAAAATGCTGTAAGTTTGGCTGAATACAATAGCGGTGTAGTAATCGCGTGGTTCAAAAGGGATGTACAACAACAAAAGGAAGGCTTCCGCCAGAATGTCAAAGGAAATCTTCAGCCGGGTCTACTATGCGTCCTGCTTGCGCTTCCCTTTGTCCTCCGTCCTTGGTTCTTCTGACCCTGAAGCTATGTTAAGAGCTGAGGTCCCATGCATACGGACCCCAGGTAACGGTTAACCTCATGTTTATATATACCATATATGGATCACAGATATTCACAAACATAAACAGTTCATAAGTATCTAGACAAATGTATCCCTAGCATATAAGCCCCTTGGCAGATATGTCACACCTAGCAAGAGTTTCACACCAAGCATTTCACACCCAGCAAACGTATCCCAATACCCAGCAAGAATAATCATAACAATAGAACATGAACATATCACAGAGCAAATAGCTATCTCATATAACATACCATACACATAGCACATATACGCATATAATAACTATCAGAGTTAGTGTTACTAGTACGCGAATGTACCCTATACATACAACACACATACCACATATATGCATACCATAAACATCAGAGTTAAAGTTACCAGTACACGGACGTACCTTCGTTGACGAGTTTTGTTCTGTCGGTCAGAATGCGGTCACAAATATCCTATAAAGGTAATATCATCTCTATTAATTCAAAAATATTATTCTAAGAGATATCTTGGCTATATAAGACCATTTTACCCCTGGTGGATTTATTTTCCAATTTATTCCCTAATTTTTGGAAAAACGCCGGTCCAGCATTTCTGGGCATAATTTCACCTAACTTCGAAAAATCATAACTAATTCTAGAAAAATCAAACCTAGGATCCGTAAAATTTCCCGGAATTCTTGAGAAGTATACTTTCGAGGAAAAATACTGGTTTTTACCCAGATTTTGCAGAAAATTCCCAGTTTCATTATTTCAAACCTCTGCCCAGATTTTGCCCCAGAAAACGTAGCTCAACTTCTGGGATTTTTATCTCTTTGTACAGAGCTTCAAATGACACACTCTAGGTATATTTGAAAAGCCCTATATGTCTACTTTCACCATGAATTTTCTCAGAATTTTAGAACATAATTTCTTTTATAAAATATCAACGTTTTTGCTGCTGGCTCCAGAAATCGCTAACCGATGAAATTTTGTCAGAGCTTCGCTATTTTGATTCTAATCTTCCAAAAATTTTTGCAACACTTCTTTTTCATCAATTTTTTGAAATAAAGACAATGGAAAGCATAAAAACATGAAAATAAAACTAGATTTGGAAGATTAAAGATCAAAATAACATTTCCTAACATTTCTACTTCATAACTAAGAACTTGAACTTATGAACTAAAAACTCTCTTAACTCTTGAATAACCTTGCTTCCTACTTCTTGAAGCTCTTTCACTCTCTCCCACACACTTTAAATTTCGGTTGTGCTTGGAGGACTTGGTGAGGAGTTTGTGTTGCCTCAGGCCTCTCTTTATAGCCAAAAAAAATGAGTAGCCTCCAAGCAACTTGAATTGATCTTGGCCCTTAGTATTTACTTGGAGAAGAGGGAAAAATCTTGCCCCTACAACTCACCAAAAACGTCCACCCTCCCCCCTTAGCTTTTAAGTTGTTGCTTCATCTCCTATTTACTCCCAAATGCTAATTTAGTTGGGTCTAAGTTGGTGTTTTAATTCAAAATCCAATTTCACTTTTGTAATCTTAATTTTATAACTAGATTTATGGTGATTTTTAATTTCCCAAAAACTTAGGTATGAATCTTAAAAGTTTACGAAAATAACTTTGGGAATAGCCAAGTTGAAGCTCATAATTCACTGATTCCAAATATGTATTTATATTTAATACTTAGTTCCAAGATATGTTTTAATTTCTATGAATTCTCCTTGATTTGCATTTGATTAACAATTACTTGCTTCCCAAGTTTCTTTACTTGCTCCCCAAGTTTCTACTAATCTTCTCTCACACTCTATTGATCATGTGTTTGTATGTCTTTTAATACAATTTCCCCTTCTTCTTAGCTCAAGAAAATCGTCCCCCTCTCTCTAATTTTCAACTATCAATTTACATTTTATTTGCTCTCATATCTTAGGAAGAAAAACCTTTTATTGGTCCAAGTAATTTCACAAAGATTTAGGATTAAAGGTTAATACAATTTCTTTATTCTTAAATTGATAATTTTTGCCACTTTTATTAGTTAAAGGGAGAATCAATTAATTCTTGGTTACTATTACTAATATAGTATTTTAGGGGTTACTAGACTTAATTACCAAAGTTTGACAAGTTTCTAATTTAATTTTGATGATTAAAAACTCCTTGTATGCTAATCAATATCATTTGGTCTTTAATTATGACCTTTAAAAAATTACTCATTAACTAATCTCAAAAATTAATAAAGTATCTCAATTACTGTAATTTCAATTGCCTAATAATTGTTACTAATTTCCTCTAATTGATTTTATTATCCTCCGATGATTAAAATGGTATAATCAAGATTATACTAAATTATGATAATCTTAGGATATTTTATGATCCTCAATAAGATTTAGAAAATTGGATTTGGATTTATTAGAATCCAAAGAAAATTCCCCTAAAAATGATAATAAATCAATTAAAAATTTAGAGACAACATACTCTCCTATTTTAATAGGTATTATTTGCCAAAATATGGTTCTTTAGGAGAAATATAAATTTTAGGGTATTACACAAAATGTGAACATCACAAGATGGAATAATGTTGTTCAACAATTTTCATACAAAAAAGTTGTTAAACAGGTAGCTTAGCTTTCCCATAAGAATTTCCAAAATGGATCACTAGCCTAGTTGTTTTGATCATTTAAGAGAGACTCAACTCCTTCTTTCACAAGAGCTAAAAGCTTTACCACGCCATAAAAACTTGTCAAAATTGTGCAATATGGAAATAGGGATTTAGGCAATACGTACTCCCTCCAGTCCTAAATATAAAATATAATTGATTTTTTAGGGAGATTAAAGAAGCTAAATAAGTTACTTAATCATATAATATATTGTGTATATTTAAATTATATATCAATTTATTAGTCAAACTAATTAGAATGGAGAAAAAATATCTAAAGTAATTTAATAAACTTCCTTAATCTCTTCAAAAAATCAATTTTGTCTTATATTTAAGACAAGAGGAAGTAGCATTTACCATGTGTGATTGGTAAAGTGACATGAGAAGTGGCATATTCCAAGATACTAGGTTCTAGAGAAAGGACATGCAACATATAATAGATCAATTACATGATTAATGCTCAATTGAGGTAGTTTGATCCCGCAACATGGGCCACCAAAGGTGGTAGTTAAGAGAAATGGAAGTGCCATTGCCTACTCTCCACTTGAACTTTTGAACAATTAATTGGAATATTCCTTAATACCTTTCGGAATCCATGATGAATTATAAGGCTATGAAACAATAACTTACAACTACCTTAAATTTTTAAAATGTAGTTTCATTAAGCTTAAATTTTTAATCTTTGAAATATATTGTCTCGGATCTTGAATATATGAAAAAACATTTTTACTTCAAAATTTTTTAGAAATAGTTCATTGAAATATGGTTGCATGTCTTTCTTTACTTTGTTGTACTCATGAATGTTTTTTTACACATGCTACTCTCCTTCTATATTATACTTAATAATCCTTAATTAATACGACGATTATTAAAACCAAATCGGTTATTGAACTGGTCAGGGTAGTGGGTTAAGAGTTAATGGATTAGACTAGGGTTAAACCGAAGAGAAATTTAAGATTTCATATTATTAATATGAAATTATAAATAAAATAATTTCCTTTAATAATAAAAATATCTTATTAACTAAAAAAGTGTGTGTGTGTGTGTGTTGCAATAATGAGCCAACTCTCTTTATTCTCTTCAAATATTATTCAAATTTTAATATTTATATGTAATTAGGGTGATTGAAACAGATGAGATGGATGGGAAATGTGCAAGACTTTATGTGATAGCCAAACTTTGGTAAAAGAGATTTGGAAAACCAAGCCAAAATTTTCAATTTCCACTCAGTTTCTACCTACAACATGCTATATATGTCAGGGAGGGTTATCAATTATCATTAATGTAGAGACAAATTTGAAATTTCCTTAGAATTTCAAGTTGTAACATTTCTCAGCAGTCTCTCACTCAACTCTCCCCTTCGTCGCCATTCCTCTCACAAACACAATAGGTGACATTGTCATCCCATCCCATCTCAGATACAGCTGATGGGTCATGTGTGTCTTCTCTTGCTTCACGTCTCCATCCCTATTTTCCTTCTCATCCATCCATTCGTTCTTCCTTCTTCTCTTTTATGTGTTTACTGCAAGTTATAGAGATTTTTCTCTGTTTATTGTGAAATTTCTATGGGTCTGGTATGTATTTTTATTTGCATCTCTTGCTCTATTTTCCTTCTCATCCCTCTCTTCTTCCTTCTTCTTCTTCCACATGAACTTTCTTCTTACTTCGTGTGGGTCATGCGGCTCACTCTAGGTCACCTCGGATCAAATCTGGCTCATATCGTGAAATTTCATGACCATGCCAAATACTAATTTTAATTTAATGAATGTCACAATCAAGTTAATATAATTAGTGCTCTAGATAAAAGCTCTATCTTTTCAAGGTTAAAAAACACAAGAAGCTCTTTATTTCTTATTATCTAAACAAAAATAAATTATAGAAAATTTTCTAATATACTACCTTCAGCTCTTAATATAAGAGTTAGATAATTAATTTTCATATATTAAAAGAATTGGTTAAATTAATTATTTGTAATATATATGTATTGGTTTAACTAAAATATTCTTTTTAATTTTGATGATTGAGATTGTAATACCTGATTGAACACTCCTTTAACACGTGCAAATATTTAGAATACTTTGGACTTTGGATTTTATCGGGAAAAAAAATTATAAAATTAAGGGACAAAGTCGATTGAAGTTTCATTTGACACCAAATTAAACCCTTTATGTTGCCTTTGTATTATAGATAGAATGAACTAGTATTTAAGAACTGAGGTAATCTATTTTTATGCATATAGAACTAAGGAGATAATTAGATGATAATTGTTTTTTTTATACATAAATTTTAGGAAAGGGGTCGGGCTCACCCACAGTCCAAGGGCAGGGCGCTTGGAGCCCAGTCCATAGGGAATACTGGCTAGAGAGTACACATGTCTCTACCTCTACCAGCGTTACTATTGCTTCCTAGACCCCTAAAATGCCTCCCCCAGCTCCTTGACCAATGCAGGGATCGAACCCCCTCCCTAAAGGTGAGGAAGACCGACCCCCACGCCAGTTGAACCTAAAGACGAGGGGTATTAGATGATAATTGTTAGATATATGTTGTCTAAGGCTTTTATATGTTTGGGCCTTATGATACTTGGTTATTGTGTGTAGTGTGTTGCAGTGGGCCTTGGGGCCTCAAGGACAAGTTATGTAAACTCTAAATATAATAGTTGTTATAATTATAGAGCCTACCAGTCAATTTTGGGTTGACTGGGTTATTATTTTCTTGATCATTTCCCTCTGCTTTTCATGGTATCAAAGCCAACCTGTTAATTCTAAAATCCATATCCCTGGGAAATTATTTGAAGCTCAATATTATGATTTGGTAAGGAACAACGTCGTTTCTATTTTTCACAAGAATCATAGTCTTGCTTGTTCGACATAGCTCTAGAAGCTACAAGCCCTAATTTCTTGATCAATCCTCTGCATTCTTGCGTGCGATAAGGGAATATGGTTCTTTCTTGGTAGAATGCGCCGGCTATATGACCATCATTACTATGCAACCCTTTAATTCAAGTTTCATTTTGTGGTTTACTCATATTTTTCTCAATCCTTTCAAGAAATATAGGCACTTGATTAAGTTTGGTCATTTCTTGTGAATCTGTGCTTCGCTAGTTGTGTTCTTGGATAAAAGCGATTGGAGCATGATTCTTTTGTACTTTGCTTGGTTGCTTCAAGTGATTTTGGCAATTGATTGCATCTGGTCAATTATTCCTAAATTTGTGCTTCGCTAGTTCAATTCTTGGAAAGAGGTGACAAAGTCGTGACACCTCCTCAACAATTCTTTCTTGATTAAGGTTCTTTCAATACTCCTTTCCCTTTCTTGTCAGCTTCCCTAGAAGTGTTTCATCTTTCTTCTTGCTTGAGGCCACTCAAAGAATTGACAATATGGCTGTGTAAAAACCCACCATCGATGATAACCATCCATTATATCTATATTCTCTAGATACTCAGGCTGTCACCCTTTTACCCCAAATTTTAACTGGCATCAACTAGGCAACAACTACACAATATGGAGTCATGCTAAGCGTTTGACTCTTAAAGTTAACAATAAGGTAGGATTCATTGACGGTTCTTACAACTAGGATAAGGAACCTAAATTTCAAGCTCAATGGGACTGATGCGATGTAGTTGCGCTTTCTTGGTTGATTAACTCGCTTGATAAAGAGATAGCAAGCGGGATTATATTCACATATATTTCTCATCTTGTATAGGTAGACTTGTATGAGCATTTTCAAAAGCTAGACATTACTAAAATCTATTCCCTTCACAGAAGCATTTCTTCCATCACTCAAGGGAGTCCTATTGTTACAGCATATTTCACCAAACTCAAATAAATGTGGGATGAATATTTTATCCTAGTTCCCCTCTCTTCTTGCAAATGTGATACTACTTCATGGGAATATGTCAAAATTGTCCAACAACAACGCCTAGTTTAGTTTCTTATGGGGCTCAATTACTCATATTAGCAAGTAACATCACAAATCCTCCATCACTAATACCGTGTGCGAATAAAGCATACTCTATGATTATTCAGGATGAGGATCAATGTCTCATTTCCTCCCAATCTGCCCACACTTTACTTAAAGGTGCAACTATGTTTATGAGAGGGGGACTTCAAGGATGAGGTAGAGTGTGTGGTCGCTCTCAAGACAAGTGTTCTTACTATAATAAAAGAGGTCATAACTGAGAGTTGTTACCAGTTAAATGACTATCCCAACAATTCAAGAGGCAAGAAGGAGGTTGACAACTGTATTAATCAAGCAATCAGAGACCAATCCTCCTAAGGACAAAGTTCTAGCTTGCTCAGCCCTCCACCAACCTTGACACAATAACAGTATGAGCTTGTTATAAAGCTATTAAAAAAGGATTCATAGGAGGTTGCAGTCGGTATGCTTGACTATATTGAAGAAAACGTCTCAGGTTTAGTCAATACTATCCCACTTACATCATCTAGACATTAGACTTTAGATCCTGGGGCCATATATCATGTAGTTGGTAGTTTACATATGCTAGACATTGTGACTATATTTTCTGGACCCTTAAGGAAAATAAAAATTCTTAATGGTGATAAGATAACTATTACACATACTAGCACAGTGAAATTATTTGATGAAATTGTGTTGCAAGACATTTATTATACGCTTAAGTGCTATTTCAACCTAATTTCAATCTTTAAGGTCACTAAAAATATAGATTGTGTTATTTCTTTTTGCCCTGAGTTTCGTACCTTACAGGGGATTTCAATTGGGCAATCCTGAATGATTGGTAAACTATGTGATGGATTGTACCTAATTGGGAAGACTTTAAAGTTAGATGATATTATGAACTTCTAGGACAATGCATACAGTTTACGCATTTCTAATTTGTGGCATAGTAAACTAAGTCATGTACCTTTAGATGTTCTTAAATACTTAGATATTGTTAGGGGGATATTGGTTTTAGCTCTAGAATTTATGGATTAGATTGTAGCGTGTGTTCTTAAGCTAAACAAACTTGCTTACCCTTTTATCCTAGTGTCTCTAATACTTCTTGTTGTTTTGAGCTCATCCATATAGACTCTTGGGGACCTTACAAAGAACCCACATATCATGGTCATTTATATTTTATTACTATGGTAGATGATTTATTTTTTCTTTTTTGCTCGATTTGTGGTAAATGATTTCTCCATATGTACTTGCGCATTTTTTATGCTTAATAAAAATGATGTTTTTCTATGCTTACAATATTTTATTGCTTATGTTTTAAACAGAATTTTCTGTTGATATCAATAAGATTATGAGTGATAATGGATTATAGCTTGTCGATAATAAAGTTCACACATATTTAGACAATAAATGTATTATTTATGAGACTACATGTCGACACACACCACATCAAAATGGTGTGGGGGAAAAGAAGCATAGGCATGTATTAGGCGTAACACATAGCCTTATTCTCCAATTGGGTTTTCCTTTGAAATTTTAGAGATAATGTATCAAAATTGCTTTTTTATTTATTTATTTATTTTTTTTCAATAGGACTCCATCCAAGGTCCTTGGGTTCAAAGCTCCTAATGAAATGATTTACCATAAACAACTTGAATTAGATTCCCTTAGGACTTTTTGGCTTTTGCTACTAATCAAACTACTCTTGATAAGTTTTCTCCCTGATTTAATCCTCATGTAAATATAGGCTATCTGACAAATAAAAAGGGCTTTTTATTATATAATCTTAATATTGAGTGTATGATAACTAGTTAGCATGTCACTTTCTTCGAAAAATAAATTTCCTCTTAAAGACTCTACACTTAGTACACCTTCACAAGGCACCATGTTACACACCTACTGACCTCGCTCTTTTGGGTGGCGGGTAGTGTGATTCTTTACTTCTATTCAATTTTAAATTATTTTCCTCAAGTTAATTTATGTCACACATTAGAGTATAAGCAGTAGAGCACGCATTGGTTTGGATAATAATATACTAATAATAATACGAAAAGATAAATTTTTCCTCAAAGGAATCAAAATATACAATCATATGGATAATGGAGCCTGACAGGCCAAAATAGAATATTGCAGTCATCCAAAAATCAAATTAAATATCCAAAAGAAAATTATCAACATCCTTCTTCGCACTAGCCCATCAACATCCACTATCACACTAGCCTGCTCCAGAGCCTTACATATGTCTCTTTGCTTCGCTCTAGATGAACTGCTAGACAACTTAAAAGGGGTTGGGATTCAGAAATTGAATTCTAAAGTAACCATTAATCTCATATAAAATGTATAAATAATGCATATAAAAAAACCGTAAATAAACAAATACCACGTGACATTTAATATCAAGGTACACAGCCAAATCTGGAACTAGCAGTCCTAATAGTATAAAGCATAGATTGTAGTGGTCCTAATAGCATGCAACACATACCACCGAGTACTGCACACATCATGACCTATAATGCACACAGCATGTTCCGGTACCATAGCACTTGGAAATAGATTATAACTAAATATATGTAATATACACGATAAAACATACATACACAAGTCACACAGAATATATGAGTATTAAGGTTACAGATAAAAATAATTTCCCCAGCGTAAAAGATCACAATCAACCCTACAAAAATAATAATAAAATATAAATATAGTTAATTCCACCTCAATAAATATTTTATTTGATGACTTAAAATAAGCCAAATTAATGTGTCTATAATCACTAAATCCTTTTTTTTATTAAGGAATTTAATATGAGCTTATATTCCCCTAATTTTTGTCCAAATTTTCAATTTCTAGCAAACAAGTGGCTGGTCTTCAACAATTCATAATTAAATCTATAAAAATCCTTTTGGGTTGGTTCCAAAGCCCAAATGACCCTTAATATATCTTTTTTTAAACAAAAAATACTCATTTGGGTTAGACCAAGTCAAAAATCCAACCATAGCATAAAGCATCACTATTGTTTGAAATAATTTCCAGTTTTTAGAGTCAGTTTTCAAACATTTATTTCTCTTAGCACGACATTAAAAAAATATGTGTTACCTATGAAATTAATCCTTGCGATGAATAATTTCTCCTTGTAAAATTTCATAATTTTTCAAGTCCATTTACTAGGTAAAAGATGGAGTTGAACCCAGCTAACTTCACAAAAAATTCACAAATCAGCCACCCAACGTTTTTTACACTTTCATCTAGGTTCCAACATTTTGATCTAAGTCCACCCTTACACAAAATATTCTTTTAAATACTTTAAAACCCTCAAAATTACCAAAATAAATTCACATCCACATGAAAAACCAGCTACACGAAAATTAATATTTAAACACAAAATATCAAACTTCCATTATAATTTCATAACTTCCACATACTAAGTTTGATCTACCATTTTAGGCCATGACCCTTAGCTTTAACTTTGTATTCATATTTTCCTTTTACCAAAACAGATGCATTTCATTGCATAAATACTCATGGATCAACTATTTCCAAAACTAACACTATAGAAGTTATAAGGAAGTTCAAGGTAACTTACTTGACCTAGGATCTTCAACAACTTTTGAGCTCTTGAGTCTAGTTTTTCCTTTTCTTCACCTTTCAACCTTCCCTTTAAAAATATAACAAGAGAAGATTTTTTTGTAGGTCTTAACCCTTATTAAAAAGAGTAAAAGAAAATAGATTGAGATCCCAAATCCTTATCTTACTCTTAAGCTCCTTGAATTTCCTTTGCTTGAATTTTCTTATGTTGTCTTGTGGAGAATTTCTTTTTTTTTTTCCTCTTCCTTTCCTTTCTCCAACTGTGCCAACAGCCCCAAAAGAGAGGAGAAGTGAATATTTAAAATAGTCTCAAGGTTTACTTACTCTCCAAGCACTTGTGGCTTACCCAAAAAGCAATTTTAGTCTTGAATGCTCTTAGTCCTTCTTTGTGAAAGAGGAGCTGAATCACCAAGAGAGGGGTGAATTGGGGATTCTGAAAAATTTTCGCAAATTTTGCCCCTATGGTGATTGATCGGGTGAACTCAGTGAGAAGGAAAGAATAGCAATACACGAAAGTTAATACTGGTTCAGTCCAACTCCTTGGCCTACATCCAGTCCTCAGGTACCCTAAGCTTTTCACTAAATCACTTGATTACACACTCTATAACTTTAAAACAATTCTCTCTCTAGAACTTGCTCCCCCTTACAAGTTGTAATCAATGATTCCCAAATCTCCAAGTTCCCCGACTTAAGATTGTTACAATTAAATGATAATACAAATGAAATACTCTATAAAAGAGAAGATAAGTTAATCACTGAAGCTCAAGTAGTATCAACCGCTATTCTGTACAGAAACTCTAAGAGTAGTTGAACAAAATTAATGCTTAATCAATTTTCTGCTTTGTTATTCTTGTTGAGAGAATTGAATGCAACTCTATTTATAGTTAGAGTGTAGTTAATGGCCGTTGCAGGAATTCAATTGACCGCTGGTGAAGATGGTTATCAGTTGGAAGCACATTGTCTCTTATTTCTCTACTCTTTTGCTTGAACTTTGATCTTTTTAATAGAGGGTGACTTCTAGCCGTTTATATCCGTTGGGATTGTCAGCCCAGAGTTAGGTGTATGGCACTTTAACCCTTTTGCTTCGTGTAAGCCTTGGTAGATCAAAGTATAGCTGGTTAGGTGGCTTTGCATTTAATGCTTCTGATAAGACATTGCTTTGTGTAATAATAACACCTTTAATCTCTTTGAAACATCTGTAATTAGGCTGAAATACACTAGCAAACACATTAAGCATATCTGGTAATGATGATAATTAAGAATATAAAACATTTGGATCATTCCATAAACATTACACAGATTTCACAAATTTGAATTATTAGAGGCGCGACCAATACTCGAGTTTGTGTACCAATACTCGAGTTTGTCACTATGCACTTAAGTCTATACTTGAGTATTCTCCTTCTAGAGACGAGACTCGCGATTTGTGCTTTGGTGTTCCTGATCAACTTAAGCCAATACTCAAGTATTCTATCAATACTCGAGTTTTGGACTCTTGATGCATATTTGTCCAAAACATCAAAACTGGAGTTTCCATGCTATACCGGAGTATTGGAGGCTTAGAAAACTTGATAGCTCTGTATGGCTTAATACTTGAGTTTTCTCCTTGGTTTTGAAACTCTGAGATCATTTAAGTAAATGCTAAACTGTAGTTTCCAAAACTGAAGTTTTCAAAACTGGAGTTTTCAAAACTGGAGTTCATAAATGCCAGTAATTTTAAGAACATCTTTGCTTGGCTCAATACTTGAGTATTCTAATGTGATACTTGAATTTTCATTTAAAAATGAAAATATTTGAATTCTGGAGCCAAGATGGAAAACTATCTTTTCAAATTTCAAACCTTAGTTTTTGAAACTATAGTTTTCCAAACCGAAGTTTTCCATTTCAGTTAAAAATGCTTGAATAGTCACATAGGCTCAAACTCGAGTGTACATATCAATACTCGAGTTTTCCTTGATGGAAAACTTGCGATGCTCTTTGTAAGCTCCAATATTAGAGTATTCTTCTGAATACTGTGGCATTGTCCTTAGTTAAGTGCATTGAGTTTTTCTTTGAAATTTCAATACTAGAATTTTCCTATTAAAACTCGAGTATTGCCTCTTTTAGCAAGTTTCTGCTTTCTTGAGCCAATACTTCAATCTTGGTTTTACAATTGATTGTTATCATCAAAACCCATAGAGACCTAACACTTTGTACTTGCTTCATGAGTGAATCACTTTTTCTTTTCTTCTTTCCCTCTTTGGGAAGTGACTTGAGCTGATGGGAGGAGGGATGTTTTGCTTTTATTCTCTTAAATGTTATATCCTTAGTCATAATTCTTCTAAGCTTCTTAGGTTAACATAGGTATCTACTTCCATCTTTTTTTCCCCTTCTTTCTTTCCTCTTCATAAACCATGTGGGAGGGAGGGATTTTAGAAGATTTTTATGTTTTACAAGTCCAATCGAATGTCCTCTTGTATTTATGAAGGTGATGATGTAAGTTAAATGATGTCATCAATTTCACTCTTCAAAGTTGGGCTTCTTGATGGCCCATCTTCCAAGAGCACATTTTTGTTTACCTCTTCTTTCTTCTTATGCGAATTGGGCCCTCTTCTTGGGCTTCAAGAATTGTTTTTCCTACTTAGGCCAATAGCCCAAAGTTCTTGTTAGGTCCATGACTCCTTCTTGGGCATTTTTGGCATTTTATGGTCTTTTCTCTATAATTTCTTCCATTATGCATTTTTCCTAAGGATAAAAAGGGAAAAAGAAATATGTTTTGACTTTCATTTTCATTTCTTTCTTAGTGCTGTCCCTAACCATACTCATTTAATTACACATAAACAAATAATTTCACATCCTCATCTTATTCTAATTATTTCATGCAAATAAATATTTATCACTAACACATGACTTCATACAAATTCATAATGCATATAATGTCACATTGATGCACATGAAAAATGGGGTTGTTACACACCACATATAAGCTAAACCATTTTCTTTTTGATGATCAATTATGTTCACAACTTGTTACTATGCCTCTTGCACTTGATCATAAGCATCTCCATGACGATTCTGATGTTGTACCTCTAGGTAATGAGACTAATTTTGATTACAAATAGCACTTTAAGCATCTAATCAAATCCACTCTTGGCAAAAGGCCTTTCGCTTGGCTAAACAATTATATATGCTTGACTGGTGCTGCTTCATAGGGTGCAACTGAGGTAAAATGTTGATATCCCTTTCATGAGTATGTTACTCATGCTAATCTTTTCATTGAATATAGACATTATATATATCTTGACTACTCCCATGTAGTTTTTAGGTATCCGTTAAGGAACCTAAATGAGCACAAGCTATGAAGGAAGAAATGAGTGCATTGGAACAGAATTGCACATAGGATATTGTGAGCATTCTGAAGGGCAAGCACCCTATTGGTTGCAAGTGGGTCTATAAGGAGAAACATGACTCCAAAGGCAATGTAAAAGGGTATGATGTAAGACTAGTGGCTAAAGGCTATAGCCAACCAGAAGGCATTGACTACTAAAACCTTTTCCTCAGTAGTCAAAATGGTTACTATGATAGTTGTACTCACTCTTGTAGCAATGCATGGTTGACATATATTTCAAATGGATGTCAATAATGCATTTTTGCTGGGGGACTTGCATGAAGAAGTCTATATGCGGATCTTGTAAGGATTTGATCATTTTGGTGAAAACAAAGTTTCTAGACTCAACACATCCTTGTATGGGTTGTAGCAAGCTTCTAGGAAATTGAATGCAAAACATATAGAGGTTTTAATCAAAGGGGATTTTAATAAAGCAAACTTGACTATTCTTTCTTTTAAAAACAACAGCAAAATGTCATTGTTATAGTTTTAGCTTATATAGATGATTTGATCATAGCTAGTAATGATTTTGCTATGATCAATGATGTAAAGACACACTTGTATCATAGATTTAAGATTAGGGATCTTGGGCAGCTTTGGTATTTTTTTCGGCCTTTAAGTGGTGATATAAAAGAAGGCCATTTTTCTTAATCAAAGGAAGTACACCCTTGACCTTTTTTCCAAAATGGGACCGAGTGGTGCTAAGCCCTTGTTAATACCTATAGATTGAAACCTCAATTTATCCCTAGAGGGATGAAATGACAGCAAACGAAGCAAGTACAAGAGATAGAAACACAACACACTCAAGGATTCAGACCCTTTTCTCCAAGATCCAACTACATACTGAAGGTTGACTGGTAGGTTATGTTATTAAACAAATACACATCATGACATTAGCTTCGTTATGCAGGCCTTGATTCAATACATAAGTGCACCTAGGAAGTCGCACATAGACACCATGATTTGAGTTGTGAAATATCTTAAAGGAATCTTAGTTTGGGAATACTTTTAAGTGCAAGTGCAAGCTAGAGTGTTACATGGACTCTAATTGGGCTACATGTCTTGATACGAGAAGACTAGTCATAGGGTATGTTGTTAAATATATAGGTTCATTGGTTTATTGGAAGTCCAAGAAGCAACATACCATGTCCAAGTCATATGTTGAAACCGAGCATAGAGCTCTTAGTATGGTTGTTTTGGAGTTGGTCTAGTTAACTCACATGCTTAAAGACCTTCATGTGAATAATCTTGAACCTTTTAAGAGTCTTTTGTGACAACAAGGCAGCTACGTTTCATGAGTGTACCAAGCATATCGGGATAGATTGTTACTTTATAAGAGAAAAACTACAAGAAAGAGTGATTGATTTACAACATGTGTGCTCTAAAGAACAGCTGGCAGACATATCAACTAAGGTGTTGGGCAAGGAAGGTCATGAGAGATTATTGGGCAAGTTAGGGATCATGCATTTGTGTGAACCCTAACTTGAAGGGGGCGGGTGTTAGAAATATGTGCATTTTTTAATGGGAAAATATCACTTAGACTCTATGAAAATAATTTTATTTTAATTAACCCTCAAAAGATTCTAAAATTTCATTGAATCTTGTTGGGTTAAAATGAAATTAAGTTTCATAAGTAAAAGGACAATAATGCTCTTACTTATTTTTTCATAAGAGCATTTATAAGACAAATAATGATATTAATAAGACAAATAAATGGATTTAAAAGAATATAGGGAGTTAAAACAATTTACAAAATAAATATAGGCATTTATAAGATAAATATGTGAATAACCAAAATTTCTTAACTTTCTGGGTTTTTTTAAATCCCTTTACAAGAAAAATATAATCAATTATAAGACAAATATAGACATTAATAAGACAAAAAATGCTTATGTCTACTTTTAACCTAACATAAGATAACCGTGTGGAATATTTATAGAGAAATAGTTTATCACTAAATTTATACTTTTGACATTCTAAAATATATTAAAATAATATAGTAAGAAGATTGGTGATATCCACATTATAAAAAATAATGAAAGTTAGTAAAGGTTAATGGCATAGGTATACATTCTACCAAACAAAATGATTACATCTACTTTTACCGTTTATACCCCAAAATAGTTAATTTAAATTGGGTTCTCTTACGCAGATAATTCGTTACTAAATGTATACATTCACCCTTCTTATAAATATAGAGCCTACCAATCAATTCTAAGTCTATTGGGTTATTAACTTATTATTTTTTGGGTAATCTCCCTTTCGTTTTCAATAATTAATGAAACAGAATGAGAAAATATGAAAAAAGTTAATCTTGAAACTACCGCGATTCTGCGCTGGAGCTGTCATTCTCTACCGCCAAACTTGCAGGTGGAGAGGTGTCCACCGTTACACACTGGAATCAAGTCCACGTGATGACCATCCAAGTCCACACAAGAAGAGTTGTATTATTTATAACACATAAACAATTTATATGTTTTGTATTTTAAAAGAGAGACAAAATTAAATAGCAAGGACTGGTTGGTGCACGTAAGGACCCCAGTTAGGTTTACTCCGTGACTACTCACATTATACTATTCAATGTAGTATTCATACGATGACGATGAGCAGCCTTGATTAGGTGAAATTTATTATATATGAGTATATGACTCTTTTTTCTTTTCTTTTTTTATAAGGTAGTATATGAACATTTTTTAGACTTTTGCGGTTTTGCCACATTTTTAGAGCTAAAATATGTCAAAACTCAATTAATGTGGATGCTATAAAATATATGTCATGCAGCCCCGCTTGTCTCATGCCTCTTTTTTCTCTTAGTAAAAAGAAAAGGGAAAATCTAAGTACAATCCTAAAGAAAAGAAAAAAAATATATAAAAAAACTTTGAGTATATGATTTACTATCTAAAAATACCTGAAGGATATTAGTGATATAAATTCAAATTTTGATTAATATGACACAAAATTGTCAACATAAGAGTATGACTTATCAATATGGTATATACATTTGTTAATATATGAATTTGTCAATGGTAACATTAAGACTTCATAAAAGGGTAAACATGTAATTTCACAATTCGGTCCAAATTTTAATTCTTTACTATAGTTACTTTTATATTTTAATTCTAAATAAATCTTTTGAAAAGATATTTCAACATTTAAATTTTTTGAGTCAATATTGTAAATTTACTGATTTAATATTTTTCATTACTGAAATTAAAACCAAAAACACACTCTTTAAAATTAAAGGACTAATAAAATGGAACATCGTCTAAACTTAAGGAAGCAAAAATATACTATAAATATATTTACAGGAAAAATATGAGAAAATTGGTCTAAATTAAAAAAGGATATTAAACCATGTTAAAAAATATAGAGAGAGAGAGATGTAAAATGATGATACTTTTGACTAAACAAAACAAGATATGATACTCATTCCTGTTTTTTTTCATAAATTCTAAAATTTGAATTAGCTTGATTAATTTTATAAGAGGCCCAAGTTTGATAAAAGTTGTCTGAAAATTTAATTATTTTTTATTTTATTTTTACCCTTTATTAATTATATATATGATATTGATTAAACGGTTCATAATATCTATGTTGATTCTATTTCTTTCTCATATTTATCTCTCATTTTTTTGGACAACCATATTTATCTCTCATAAATATAAGCATAAGTGAAAAAATTTAGTTGAGGCATTTTTATTATTTTAAATTAATTTTAATCATTTTTTAAATCACATGATTCGCTTAACAGATTTTTATAAATAGTTTGTGTGTTTATATTTATCAAGAAGAATTGTGTAACATTAATTTTTGAAAATATGGAAAGGAAAAAAAGGGTTAAAATGCAAAAATACACATGAGCTTTTTCCCAGAAACAAAAAATGCACATGTGGTTATCATTTTGGTACAAAAGTCACATTGCACCGTTAAGTTACTGTTCACCATGATCAGAGAGAAAGAGATGAGGTGAACACTAATTTAACGACGATAAATAGTGACTTAACGCCAAAATAGTAACCATATGTGTATTTTTACTTCTAAAAAAAACATATATATATTTTTGTTCTTAAAAAAGATTTATATGTATTTTTACAACAAAAAAAAAAAAAAAACTATTAGATGGGAACTAAACCCAAACCTTTTCGAGGGGAAAAAAAAAAAACCCCAAACCTTCTGCAAACAAAAAGTTGTCATAAAAGATAAAAGAAACTCAGAAATCGATGTGATCAGATTTTGTGTTCGAGTCCTTGGGGCAGGTCAACAAGTTTCACGAGGGTATCACTATAGAGTGGTCCTTCAGGGACTGAGAGTGGTACTTTGTGAGTGAATTAGAATTAGAACTACTTGTTCGTGTGCCTGAATCGAATTGGCTTCTCCGCTTCTTTGATTGATCTCGGACTCTTCATTCGCATGAGGGATTTGCCACTGAGCTCGACGTTCGTCGAGCAGATTCCTTCTCTTCTCGTCTCCAATTGGTGGGACGATATCAACAATTCCACCGTGTGGCAGGCCGCCAGCTACTTCTCTCTCTGCGGATGCTATGCTCTTATCTCAACCGCTGCTCTGGTCTCGCTCTTCCCTTTATTGTGACTGAAATTTTCCCTGATCTTCTTTCTCGTGTGATTCTTTTATGGGTTTACACGCTTAATAAGCCATGACGCAGAAGTGATTTTGCATCCACATTCCGGGTCCCGATTGCGCTTTCTGGATCAGTTGCTTTTATAACTTAGAGTTTCGATTCTTTTTCCATTAAATTCTTGTTGCGAAAGGCTTTTCTTGATTAATTGCTCTTTAACATCTATAGCATTGTGTATTCCTGTTTAACCTTCATAAGTATACTTGCTTAAGCTATTTCAGGAAAGCGATTTTGTATCCACATTCTGGTTCCCGATTTCGCTTTCCGAATCAGTTGCTTTTATAACTTAGAGTTTCGATTCTTTTTCCTATTAAATTCATGTTGCGAAAGGATTTTCGTGATTAATTGCTCTTTAACATATATAGAATTGTGTGTTCCTGTTTAACCTTCATAAGCCTCCTTCCGTTTTTGACATTGGCCGAAGAACAGGGTTTTATCCATTAAAAAAACCGTTTTCTGCCACTGAAAAGGGCTATATTTTAACTAATTATTAAAGCTTGGTAGCTATTAGGTGCGCTCATATCTTGGTATAATTATTTTGAAGTTGTGCATTTGGAGCGGTTTGATAATAAAATATAATTAAAAAAAGTGATTTCGTTCTATGGAAATGTCTTTTATACTACAAAAAAAAAAATAATGATGATGATGATGATTACTGTAAACTAGTGATATTGTGTATATCGATAAGATATTATGTTCTGTTTTTTTTTTGGCAATATAAAAGAACTGATGTCCCATGGATCATACGAAACGCCCTGTGCTCGACTTCAAGTAGCTGTTTATTTCCTACTACTTGTTTTGTTCGTATAGCTTTATGTCCCTATAGAATGTCCCTCCTGACGTTGTCTTCCTGGTTTCAAAATACTGCAGATTCAATTGATAAGAATTGAATTGAGAGTTCCTGAATATGGTTGGACAACACAAAAAGTTTTTCATTTGATGAACTTCATTGTCTGTGGAGGTGACGTTGAGAGTCATGCTGCTTTTTATATTTTCATTGTTATGGGCAATGTTGGGCGTCTTACTCTTTTTGCATTTCCATATTGCAGTGCGTGCAGTGATATTTGGATTTCACCGCCAAGTTTTTATCTTACATCCAAAGGTTAGTATTGCACCCATACTCTTTATAATTGCTAAGTGGAAGAGGGAATCTCTTACTAAGATCAACAATTTTGTTAGTTTTTATATTGATACAGAGTGGCTGTATGTTGGATTAGGTATCAGTTTTGGTTCTATTGGATCTTCCTGGACTTTTCTTTTTCTCGACATATACACTTCTAGTTCTTTTCTGGGCAGAAATTTATCATCAGGCAAGTGTTTGTTCTTTCTTATCATATTTACAATTATTGATTTTAATTTTGATAACCAAGGATATTACTTTAGTGAATTAAATGATACCTACTCTGAAAAGTAATTACCAATGAAGGAAATTCCTTGGCTTTCTTCATTTGTTTGTCTTAGTATTTCTAATCTTTTTCCAAAATTGAGCAGGCAAGGAATATACCAATTGAGAAGCTCAGGATAATCTATGTATCTATCAACGTGGCAGTGTATTTTATTGAGGTATCTATCTCATACCATGTTGTAAGAGCGTTTTATGTTTGCTGATTAGAACTGTATTCGGTTGTTTAATTCCATTATACTTATCTTAATGCACTTTTCAATTGTTATCCATCTAATTCCTAATTGTTCATATCATATTCTTGGTTCGCACTCCTTGGAATTCTTAAAATCTTGCATTGCTGAATATTCTATGATCAGAATTTTTTAATATGGTGTTGGACAGCATCTCCATGTAGCAATACCTCGTCTTATGAGCTAGAATACTATTAACAGCGGATCTTGCCTCCAATCTCTTTTGCTTGAGTGAATATGTTGTAGACAACAGTAAGGGGAGGATTCAGTCTTGAGATATTCTTCTGGAATCTGAAAATTCTTTTCCCATCAATTCCTAGGAAATTCATCCATAGCTTATTGGTTTTTGGTGACATACAAGATATGCAATTTGGTATCTATTCTGGGTGTTATTTATGGTTTATTTATTTGTCATTTCTGCAAGATGATGTCAAATTCGGCATAAATCTCAGTGGCTTATAGAGCAAACAAGAGCTTGCCTTTTTTGTCACTTTGTCCGTATATAACTGTAGAATCCCAAAACTGAAGGAGCAAAATCAGAAACTTAGGAAGCAAGTTTAGATCCAAAATTAGACGGAGTGATTAGGATAAGTAATTTTGATTATTTCCTGATTTGTATAGTACATAATGGGACCTAATTAATACCTGATTTTGTCATATGTGTATATATATGTAATCTTCCAATGTGAATAATATACCAATCAATTCAGTTCAATTATTCTCTTCATGGTATCAGAGCAAAGAAGAGATTAAATCGGATGTGTTCTTGTCTAAATCAAAAGGTGTTGTCCTATCGTCAATTCTCAGCAAAGTTCGAACTATTCCTTAGGTCTAAGTAGTTCGTTCTCAATTTTAGAATCTTGGGACTTTCTTCAATCACACACAGTCTCAGCCTGTTAAGTGCTGATTGTCAATTTCGGTGGTATTTTCATGATTGCATGTGCCCGTCAGTGCAGATTGTTAGTTCCAACAATTCCTTCACAGTGGCACGTGGTCAATTCTATTTCTCCGGTGTCTCAAGTCACGCTCAATTTGTGATCATCGGCATGTTTCCTTCAAATTTCAGTGGTTGTGATCGATTCTCATCATCTTTGCTTAGGTCAGGTCAGGTCACTCATTTGTTTTTTCCCAGAGTAGAACCCACTCGGGTCTATCATCTCCTGCTCGTGCCTCTAGCTTCTAATTGTATTTCTCTGTTTTTTTTTTTTGTAATTGTATTAAAAAAGGGGGTGTTTATTGGGTTGGGCCTATATTTTTCTTTTTTTTTTCAAGTCACTATGTCTACTATCTCCGACCACCTCTTCCTCTATGCCACGATCTAGTTCTAATGACATCTCCACTATCCTTGTCTCTGAGAAACTTATTAGTGACAATTAGTGGGAATGGTCTCAATCAACGATTCTTGCTCTTGATGGACAGGATAAACTTGAATATATAAATGGTGAAGCAAAAGGGCCCCCAATATTGAAAACAAAGGAGTTTTGAAAATGGAAGTTTGAGAATGCATTGGTATCCTCTTGGTTGATCAATGCAATTTCATCCTCAATTAAGAAGAGTTTTTTGTACCTTCCTTTAGCTTGGGAAATTTGAGATGCCCTTCGTGAGACATATAGTCTTTTAGGCAATAAGTCTCACTTATTTGACGTTATGAAAAAGTTGTGGTAGCTGATACAGGACCACATGTCACTTGATGATTACCATCTTATAAAATCAATGCTTTGGCAAGAGTTTGATGCCCTAAGGAATAAAATTCATCATTGTAAGGTTGATGCTAAAGAAGATTGTAAAGAGAAAGAAGGGGAGAGAGTATAAGAGTTGCTAGCTGGTCTTAATGTGATTTGTGATAATGTTCAGGCTCAGATTCTCAGTCAAGAATCCTTGCTTTATGTGCGTGAAGTTTACACCATTTTGCGCAATGAAGAGGATAGCTGCAAATCAATGCTTTGAAATCAGAATAATTCAGCTGCTACTCCTACACCTCCTAAGGCCTCAACACTTGTTCAGTCCATGGAATCCAAAGATTCTAAAGGCCGGCCATCCTATGATCATTGTAAGAAACATGAGCACACAAAAGATACCTGTTGGGATCTTTATGGTAAACCTGCTGACTAGAAGCTAAAGAAAGGGAAAGCAAGAGGTTATGTGGATGAAGCTTTCAAAGAATTAGCCCAAAGTGACAAGCTAAGCAAAATCATGGAAATGCTAGCTGATAGGATAGTTGTAGAAAGAAGATGATTTAGGAGAGAAAACAGAGAGGCAGAATTGCTGCACTCCTCATTCATTCATCTTTACTCAACATTCATCATCATATTTCACATGACATCCTTTTATTAGCCCAAGCCTCATATATATAGGATAGAGACTTGTGACTTACAAGGCAAATCATCCCAACTGTCATAACAGATGCACACATATCAGATTACTACTACTACTACTCCTTCCTTAACTAACCCAATAGAAAAAACAGCATCAATAGTAATAATAATACTGACTAACTCTAATATATTATACACCTTACATATCAATACCCCCTTCCCAAAAAACATCCTACCCTCAAGGATGACAACAACAAAATGCAAAACTAAACCTCAAAAATACAAAAATGATGCAAAAAAACATAGGCTTGAAACTTTGAACTTCTACTGGTTTTGGAAAACTTCTTATCATAGCAAAAATCTTCAACTTCAAACCTTGACCCCAAAATATATTCCTCCACATATTTGGCTTTCAATACTGCTGCACCCTTCTTTTCTTCTTCTTCTTCTTTTTTCTCTTGTTTTTTCCCCCACTCAGAGGACAGATCCTTCCAAAGAGCATTGTAATTAACTTGCCCCTGAACCAAATTTGCAGCAAACTTTGTGTAGGAGAATATTGAAGAAAGAACACTCCTTGCAACAGCCCTTTGCTGATGATACCCATATAAATTGTAAGACCCAATTGTAAAGCTATTGGGCTCATGTATGTACCTCTTAAGCCCAATTGTCCATTTGGATTTAGTAATTCCAGGGAGTCCAAGGAATCTGCCAAATATCTGACACCTAGTAATAATAGGAGCCAGCTGTGACTTTTACCCTTCAACACCAGATTTTAACAGCCACGTACACCTCTGAATACTACCCATACCCATAACTAGTTTAGTCTTTCGATCAGGCGAAAGAGATAGCAATGACGGACAAGACTCCAACGGCACGAAGCAATTTGAAACAAGGAACATCGACAAAGTAGAAATGGACAAAAACGAAGGAAGAGGACTCAACTGTGAAGAGCAAACAGTTACTGATAGAGACAAGAGAGTAAGAGGATATAGCAATGGTGCCAAGCACGAAGTTGTCGGCTACGAGACCTCTTGAGAATTTTTGGGAATTTCGATACTTGAACACCTATCAATACCCATGATGATACTTGTCACTTCCCTACTATTGGTGGCGCGTGGGATGCCTTGGAAACCTTCAATAGGACTAAGGAAGAGCCATCCCTTTCGTGATTACTGTCGAACGCACACCTTGGTCCTTTCTCAGTGTTGTCATTCTTCCTGATTGCATCTTCTGTGATTCGAGCAGCATCATTGCTCTATGTTTTTTTCTCATGAACAAAGGATTTTAATCCTTCTGTCGATAAAATCATGATGGGTTTCTCTCTTTTATCTTCAAGAACATCTTGAGGACCTGTCTATGGTTGCCTATTGGTTTTCGGCGATTCTGTGAAAGTCATCTTTGCAACCTCAACAGCTTTGTGAGTTGCCTTTTCTGCACATACCCACCTTCTTGGTTCGTGAAACTTCTCCATTGGCTGGCAATATCCTTTTGTCTCATCTCAAGGCCTCGGGATGGAGCCACAATTGTTCCATGTCGACGTTCTTGGTAAGCTTATGTCAGTCAGAGGCCCAAAACGGACCTGCAGTGCTTGTTTGTACCTTTGCCAAGAAATCGGCCTACCCGCTTCTTCCTTCGTATAAGCCAAATGCCAAATATAACCTTTTTCATCAAGATTCATACTTGCCATTCAAACTTTCGAATTTTCTGGGGTCCCATCGATTTCAAAGAAACGTTCACATTGGTCCAGCCATACCTGTATGTTGTGTCGCTGAAATCAAGGAAAGTCGATCTTGGTGAGTCTTGTTGGAGGAGTATAATCGTCAATCCCTGTTCTGATTCTTTGGGGGCCTCGGCGTTCATGCAGACGGTGACCATCACCGGCGGTATCTTGTGTGGTGTCTTCATGCTGGTGCGATTCCCTGTCCGCTGCCATTGTCATCATTTGAGCAGACAAAGCTTGAAGAGTCACCTCAATTGCTTGGAGTCAATTATGAGTTTCCTCAGTGTCGGCCATGGATGCAATGTCAGGAATTCGAACTGTTTTGTGGATGACTTGTTGAACATGCAACACGTATTGTCTTGTATTTTCTTGAGTGTCTTTGACTATATTTTTGTCTTTTCTGTTTGAATCTTGAAACGAATCTGGGCTGGGTCTTTGAATTTCACTGGTGATCACTTCTGGTTTAATTTCTGGGTTGACAAGAAGACTGAATCTTTGAATTCTTGATGTCTCTTTTTGGGAATTTTTCTAGGTTACCATGAAGAAGAAGATGGTTCTGGACTAAATCAAGAATTCTAGAGATCACAGCAGGGGAGCCGAGGATGACTCGCTTGATATCACTGATAGGATAATTGTAGAAAGAAGAGGATTTAGGAGAGAAAATAGAGACAGGAGAGAGGTAGAACTGCTGCACTCCTCATTCATTCATCTTTACTCAACATTCAATATCATATTTCACATAACATCCTTTTATTAGCCCAAGCCTCATATATATAGGATAGAGGCTTGTGACTCACAAGGCAAATTATCCCAACTGTTATAACTAACTGCCATAACAGATGCACACATAATAGATTACTACTACTACTACTACTACTAACTGACCTAACTACCCCTTCTTTAACTAACCCAACGGAAATAACAGCAGCAATAGTAACAATAATACTAACTAACTCTAATATATTCTACACCTTACATATCACTAGCCTTACTACAGACTACAAAACAGCCTATTGCCTTAGTAGTCAGGAGAGATAATTTCTTTCAAGCCTTGGCTATGATAAGAGGTCTATTTTTAGGAAATTGTTGGATTGTTGACTCAGGTGCCTCGAGTCATATGATTGACAATAAGTGCCTGTTTGGATCCTCTTATTTTAGGCTTATCTTCTCCTTATAAGTAAAAGCTAGGCCAAACAATATTTTATAAAAGCTCTTATAATAAAAAGAGCTTTTTTTTACATGAAGGAAAAAACTAAAAATAAAAAGCTATCCTAGAGGAGCTTATTTTTTAAGTTCTTATTTTTTAAGAGAACCCTAGTCTTTACGCTGCGACTCCTCTGTTCTATTCGCCTTTTTCTCGGCCGGCCACCCCAGTCGCCACCGGCCACCATCGACGACCGGCAGCCACCGCCTCCATGCGGGCAACCACCTCCGGCAACTTTTTTTTTTAAAAAAAAAAAACTAAGGGGAGGTTGGCCACCCCACGCTGGTGGCCGCCACCGGTGACTGACAGCCGCCGCCGCCCCATCGTCGACGACCACCTCCGACGATTTTTTTTTTTAAAAAAATACTATTTTTTTTTTAAAAAAACACTAAGGGGTGGCCGGCCACCACACATCGATGACCTGCCGCCACTCCCCTCACCGCCGGTGACCGACCGCTACCGCCGGCGAATTTAAAAAAAAAAACTTAAAAAAAAGTGCTTATGACAAAAATTTTACCAAACGACTTATTTTAAAATTTCAGATTATAAATAACTTTTAAACTAAAAAATTTATATTATCATCAAACAGTTTTTAGCTTTTTTAAAAAAGTTTTTTTTTAGCTTTAGCTTAAAAGTAGCTGTTAGCTTAAAAATAAGAGGATCCAAACAGGCTCTAAGACTCGCTTCTCATCCTATACTCTTTTCTCCAATGGAGTGACTATGTGAATTGTTGATGACTCTAAGTCTGTTGTGATTGGAATTGGTTCTATCAAAGTCTTTGTTGTGCTTACTCTTCACTCTATATTACATGTTTCAAAGTTGAAGTGTAATTTATTATCAGTCAGCAAATTAGCTAATGATCAACGACGCCAGGCTAACTTCTGTGCTACTTATTGTATTTTATAAGATCTGCTGACGGGGATGATGATTGGGAGTGCAAAAGAGCTTGATGGTCTTTATTACTTTGATAAAAGTGATAATCCTAGGATTAAATCTTGCAATAAAGTGTCTCTTCCTAAAACTAGTGACTTAGAGTTATGGCACAAATGTTTAGGTCGTCCAAATTTTAATTAAATGTCTCAATTGTTTCCATCTCTCATTTCAAATAAAATTGCTACTAATTTTCATCGTGATTCATGTGAAAAGGCTAAATGTCATCATACTTTATTTCCAAAAATTCCATATCTAGCATCAAAACCCTTTTCCACAATTCATAGTGATTTATGGGGACCATCGCGCACACCAAACAGATCAAAATCCAAAAGGTTCATCACATTCATCAATGATCGTACATGTGTCAGTTGGGTTTTCCTGTTGAAAGATAAAACAAAGGTGTATCAAACCTAAAGACTTACACAATATGATATGAACCTAATTCCAAACCCTCATTCAAATCCTAGGCACTGATAACGGGAATGAATACTTCAATCATTGCTTGTCCACCTTCCTAACTGAAAATGACATTGTTTACAAAAGTACTTGTCCCAGTACACCCTAGCAGAATGACATTGCCGAACGAAAGAATCATCATATTCTCAAAACTACTAGAGCCATCGTGTTTAGTAGTAATGTTCCTAAATATCATTGAGACGATGCTATCCTTACTGCTAGTTTCCTCATTAACTGAATGTCAAGTTGACCATTGTCTAACAATACCACTTCAACTCCTACACAAAACTATAACCTCTCATACATTGAAAACACTCTGTTACTTAGGGTGTTTGGCTCCACATCCTATGTTCACCTCCATCACACCAACAAACTTGACCTCAAAGCCTTTGGTTGGATATTTCTTGGCTACTCTAATTCCCAAAAAGGATATAAGTGTTATGACCCGGTCTTCAAACATTTTTTCGTCACCTATGATGTCACTTTCCATGAAAATACTCTATATTATTCCTTATCTGCAATTCAGAGGGGGAGAGATAGTGAATTCCAGACTAAAGGACCCAAGAAGATGACCAGACAGTTACAATTTATAGACCTACCCAAATGGAACTTGATCCTACTTTTGATAACTCTGATAATCCTGATACCTATGAAGCTCTTGATAGCCTTGATACCCCTGATAATGTGTTAATTCCAAGGGGAGACACAGACAAGTGGGGAAATACCTACATAGGACGACACAAAAAGGTAATGAGCCACATGCTTTTAGCACTCACTAGGAGTTAGAATCGGAGGCAGGTCCAGGAGAAACAACGGTAGCAAATGGTTCTAACCTTGATCTTCCCATTACAGTATGGAAGAGGCCCAGATCATGCACTTGACATCCCATTGAGAGGTCTATCTAAATATCATTCGTCTCTCATCTTGATAGTATCAAGGTACCAAACATGATTAATGAGGCCATGGCTATACCTAAATGGAGGCCTTGGAAGAGATGGAGGTTCTCAAATGAAATAAGACATGAGATGTAGTAGATCTACCTTGAGGAAAGAAGCCTGTTGGATGCAAATGGGTGTTTGAATACTTGAGAAACACAAAGCTAGATTGGTTACAAAAGGCTTCACTCATATATATGGGGAAGATTACACAGAAATGTTTGCTTTGGTAGCCAAGTTGAATACCATCAGAATTTTTTTATCTATTCCAATAAATTTAGATTGGGATATGGACTAACTTGATGTAAATAATGCCTTCCTCAATGGAGAACTCAAAGAAGAGGTATACATGAAATTACCTCCTTGGTTCTAGGGAAAAAGGCTAACCAAGTCTACAAGCTAAAGAGGTCATTATACGATTGAAGCAACTTCACGTACTTGGTTTGACAGATTCACTTGGGTCCTGAAGAGACATGGGTATACTCAAGGGCAGAGTGACCATACTTTGTTCATTAAACATCATAAGGGTAAGATGGTTGTTCTAGCTGTGTATGTTGATGATAGAATCTTTACTGGAGATAACAGGGTGGAAATCAATCAAATCAGGGCAGCCCTGGCACGAGAATTCCAAATCAAATATCTTGGAGAAATGAAGTACTTTCTTGGGATGGAAGTTGCTTGATCTAAAGGAGGAATATATATATCCCAAAGGAAGTATGTACTAGACCTTCTATAGGAAACATGGATGACAGGTTGCAGACCTAGTGACATTCCTATATGGGTTGATGAAATAGATGAAGAAGTAGATATCGGTAAAGCCGTAGACAGAGGGAACTATCAACAGATGGTAGACAAACTAATATATATATCTCATACTAGACCAGGCATTGCACTTGCAATAAGTGTGATCAGCCAACATTCCCAATAGGAACATTTAAATGAAGTCTACAGGATCTTTTGTTATTTGAAGGGATCTCTGGGACGTGGTTTGCTATTTAAGAAAACTGACAAACAGAATTTCGAGTTTTTTACCGATGCTAATTGGGATGCTAATTGGGAAGGTGATCAAAATGACAAGAAGTCCACATCTGGATATTGTACGTATTTGTGGGGTAACTTGGTCACATGGAGAAGTAAAAAAGCAAAGTGTTGTTGCAAGCAGTGCTGAAGTTGAATACAGGACTGTAGCATTGGGAATTTGTGGAGGCATATGGATAAAGCGTGTCCTTGAAGACTCAAGGAAGTGCATAAATTTGCCAATCAAGGACTATTGCGATAATATGATTGCGATTAATATTGCTCATAATCTGGTTCGGCATAATAGAACCAAGCATGTCGAGATAGATAGACATTTTATAAGGGTAAAAGTAGATGAGGGTATCGTTGATCTAAGATATATACCTTCCAAAGAACAGGTTGCAAACATCCTCACTAAAAGACTACCCAAGGATAGGTTTGCATATCAAATTGGCAAGTTGAACTTGATTGATATCAATAGTCCAACTTGAGGGGGAGTGTAGAATCCTAAAACTTCAGGAGTAAGATCAGAAACTTAGCGAGCGAGTTCAAATCCAAAATTATAGTGAGTGATTAGGATAATTAATCTTAATTATTTCCTTATTTGTATAGTATCATATTAGGACCTAATTAATACCTGATTCTGCCATATGTGTTATATATGTAATCAACCAGTGTGAATAATGTACTGATCAATTCCTTCTGATTATTCTCTTCAATAACCATTTTACTAAAGTGCTGCTTTGGTTTCAGATTTGCATTTGGCTTTATCTTTGGATGGATTACAATCGTGTTGTGGAGGACATCGGAAATATAGTTTTTGCTGGTTAGTTTTTCTTCTCTTAATAATAATTATAAGGTGCTTTATGTTTTTACACCCATATGTGAGCTTGAGACTTTGCTTTGGCGCTGTGAAATGAAACATTGCCTTTTGTAATGACGTCTTTTGAAAAAATTGTTTTCTTTTTCAGTTGTGTCATTAGTGGCTGCATTGGGCTTCTTGCTTTGTGGAGGAAGGTGACGCCTTTGTGTTTTGTTTGTAATGCTATGGTTTATTAACTTGGTCACAGTTTCTTCACTAGTTTCTATGCTTATTGTGGTGGTCTTTTCAATTGTCTGATACGCATTGAACATATATAGATTGTTTCTCATGCTGAGGCACTTCCCCATTGAATCTAGAGGGAGAAGGAAGAAGCTTCATGAGGTATGTGCATTTCCGTCTTAGTTGGTCTATTTGATAGAAATTGTTCTGGGGAAATATTTTGTGTTATCCTTTGCCTGTAAATTTCGTTGTGTGCCAGAGGCCAATGTATGCAGCTTAGTTTCTTCACATGGTGTTATTTGCTTGTCGAAAAGAGCAATTTTAAGTTTTGCCACTTCTTTCATCCTTATTCATTGCCCTCTACTAAAAAAACAGTAATGGAAAGAATAGAAATCTTTTATTGTTGCGCAAGTATTTGGAAGTACAAGGTGAAGAGTTTAGCAATTGAAATTTGTGGACATTGTGACTAGCTTCTTTGCTGGCCTTCCTTTTCTAATTTTCTTCTTGGGCTAGAAATTTCTTTGCTGTCTTTAGCCACAGAAATGTGTGAAGTACAAAATCATGTTTGTCGCCATATAACTAACCTCTTGAACCACCACTAAATTAGAATGGCTATAGATTTTTCTCTATAAAAGTTCGTACATTCTGTGTCAGAACTTTCGGGTAAAATATGAAAATGAATGGATTTTATGCTTGTATTGTTGTGCATCATTTGTGCCGCATTACAAATTAACGAAGGAAGTTAAAACTTTGGGGATCTTGGATTGCATCATGAAGTTATGAACAAGAATAGAAAAACCTGTTAAAAGCTTCTCATTTTATTCAGTCTGAGCATGGATCTAAAAAATGAAATGCTGAGTGTTATAAAAAATGATATTGAAAAGTCAATAGTATCATTTATTAGTGGGAAAATTACATTGGGGTCCCAAGGACCAGAATTAATTATAAGAAAGTTCTAAACCAGAATCCCATTACAAAAAAGTCCCAAAAAAATCTCTGAGACTTTTTTGTAATTAATTGCCCAAGATGACAAAATCCTCTAACAATTGGAAATGCTATATTAACAACTGAAAATGTTATGTTAATAACAAAAATTCTCAGTTGTTAACATGACATCTTAAGTTGTTAATACGGCTTTTCAAGTTGTGATAATTTTTGTTGTTAACATAGCATTAGTTGTTAATATAGCATTTCCAATTGTTACCAGCTTTTGTCATCTTGGCAATTAATTACAAAAAAGTCCCAATAGGATTTTGGTTTGGGACCTTTTTATAATTAATTCTGGTCCTTGGGACCTCAATATAATTTGCCATTTATTAGTTGTGTTGACAGAATATGAGCTGTCTATTGCAGGTTGGATCTGTCACAGCCATAAGTTCCACCTGCTTTCTAATCAGATGCTTTATGGTAACCACTGACTATTTTATTATTGTTATTATCTTAAATATGTTGATGGAACTTTTTCTTGAGCATTTGGACGTTAATTCACCGTGTGTGTAAGTTTCTTATTGTTTCTTCTTGAACTACACCATCTGTGCTCTGGTAGTCCTCTCCCTTATCCTTGCTACTGTTGGGATGCTTAAAGAAAGCAAAAACAAAAACACGAACATTTCTACCAACTTTAGCGCCATATCCTGTATGCATAATAGATATTTAAATTTATAATATTCTAAAGATGGAGTATTTTAATCTAAACTATGACTGTTTTTGTGTTCTATGAATGAGTATATTGTGTCACTGCACAATTAATGAACAAAGATAATAAGGGAAAGTGCAAAGTATGTATGGTGTCTAGCAGTTAATAATGTTGAAAATAAGAATGTAATGGACTTTGTCTATTAGAAGCCAATTGTGGCACTGCATAAATGGGAAAAATCCTATCTCGTGTTTTCCTGAGTGTTATCAAGACTACAAGAATCGCTGGTAGAAAGTCTTGGTATTAGGTTTTGGAGTCATTGATAGGCAAGATTGGCGGGGTCAAATGCAAAGAGTGGTAGAAGAAGACAGAATATAGGGGGAAAGGCTTGAAGTCCTTGTCTTGGGAACTAAAGCTGCAGGATTAAAGTTAATTGATAGTATCAATAATTATGCTAATATCCTTCATGCATTATAGCCTTCTAGGTTCTTTCTTATTTTTTGTTAATACTCTTGCAGGTATTTCTTGGTACATTTGATTCAAAAGCATCACTTGATGTTCTGAATCACCCAATTTTGAACTGGATTTACTACATGGTAAACCTGCAGAATTTTGCTTTTTGTCAATTGCCTCCAGTATCTGGGTTTGATTATATTGACATCTGGGCATTTTTCTTGTCAAACAGCTAGTTGAGATCATTCCTTCAGCATTAGTCCTTTTCATCCTGCGCACATTACCCCAAAAGAGGATATCAGTTCATTATCATCTTGTCCAATAACAACAGTGCCTTCGGGATTTAAAAAAACGGTGCCTTTGGGATTTGGGTTGAGGTGCATTTTCACCAACAAAGTTATAGGATGCAAATTCACCAAAACCATTAATTTTTACCAAATGCTATTAGAGTTTTCTTCCCTTATAATTTAGTTGTCGATTGATCAAATTTAATGGTTTTGGTGAATTTGCACAATTTTAAATTGTTTATTGGTATTTTTGTCCCTTACAAAACTTATTTGTGCCAAATGCTCCTTGGGAAAAGAATTTATTGGTAAAATTGTACCTTGAACCTTGGGATTTTTATTTATTCTTTCCCACTAACCATGATTTGGCTGGATGCAATTGAAATTCAGCATGTGCAGAGAGACAATCCCAATATAGTCCATCGGATACATCAACCCCTGCCAGACACACAGCAGCTACTGCTTGAGACTGATAATTTAGATTTATTTTTCTAGGCTGTAACTAGAGAAGCTATTAGTCCCCCCCCCCCCCCCCCCCCCCCGAAAAAAAAAAAATTTGAGGAAAGGGAGGAGGTTGTTGAGAGGGTTTAGGAAATAGAAATTTTCGTGTAGGTTAGGGAAGTAGGATGGGGTTTTGAGCCCCCAATTTTTTACTTAAATATAGGTGTTCCACTAAACTTGTTCTCAAAAGTTACGCAAACTTTATACTACCTCCAATTCTAATTATAATTCTAATTCTAATTATAGGATCACATTTGTAATACAATTGCACTAGTCTTCTAATTAGGATATGAGGTAGTACTATATAGGAAGTACTTCTTTTAGAGAAATGTCATATCTGATTGATTTGAAATTTTGTTTCCAAATCATAAAGAAATAATTTATCTTTAAATTGAAACCAATCCAATTTGTTTAATTACCCCCCTCCCATTCTTATTATAAGAACTAAAATTTTAAAGGTTAAAGTATACTTTTGGTCCTTTAAGTTTTACATAAGGTATACTTTTAGTCCCTTAACTTTATAAAGTATATTTTTGGTCTTAAAATTCTAACACCGTTAATGTTGCTAACGGAAAACGCTGACGCAACGAACTCAAGTGATGACTAATAACATTTAATTACACATATTTTATATATTCTTTAATTTACTCATATTCTTAATAACATTTAACTACATAGTCATCACTTAAATTTACACCGTTATTTCTTGAGTTTGCATTTTTTGTTAGCAAAATTAACGGTGTTAGAATTATAAAACTAAAAGTATACTTTATGAAGTTAAGGGATCAAAAGTATACCTCATGTAAATTTAAAGGACTAAAAGGATATTTTAGCCAATTTTAAATTGGTTGATCCCCCTTTTTATCATATTCACTTTGGTAAGTAATTTTCACTAGGTAGGATTTGGGGGCACTTTAATATTAAATGGTTGCAAAGGGTGTGGTGAAATTTTCTGTATTAAATTCCCAAATGAACTATTCGCCCCATTAATATTTTTAAACAAAAACTTGCCTTCAAATCCAAAGAGCACTAAATGCAAGAACTTCTGGTGATGTTATAATAGTCACACTAAACATTAAAATAAACTATCAGCATTAATGATCCAATGTAGTTTGTGGTACGACAAGGCGAACCAATAGTTTACATAGCCGCATATTATGATTTTTGGGGTGGGGGGGGGGGGGTTTGAGAAAAAAGAAACACATCAATAGTTAAAGATAGAGAATTCATTCATGTACGTCTAAAAAATGTAGGACTAAAAAAACAAGCATAGGAAAAATGGTGTTGAATAGGGTTAGATGGGGCCTCACACTGTGAGTGTCGCCTGGTTGTTGCTGCAAATTTTGAGTCTTCTTGTTTTGAACAGAAGGAAAAGCAAAAGGTGACAATGCATATATAAAAATGGAAAGATGGAGCCAATACCCGTTATTAAGCCATGAACTGGAACAACTTAAAAATTAATTAATTTTTTTTTTTTAAAAAAAGCCGGCGAGCCTGAGCAGGAAGCCTAGAATAACATGAGAGAAATGGAAGGAGGAGAAAGAAAATGGGAAAGGAAAAAAGAGGAAGATATGTTCAAAAATGATGGAGTACAAAAACTTGGGGGTGAAAAGGCCACTTTTTGAATGAAAGGGCTGGTTCTGAGACTTCTCGTTGTTGCTTTTCTTCATGTTAACTATTTTTATTTTCAACGATGGAACTTGTCCTCAATTAAATGTATATTAATTTTAAAATAAAATATAAAATAGGCAATCAAGGTTGATTCAATTGGTAAAAGGATTGTTTTGCAATCGTAACATTGTGAGTTTAAATCTTGCCGATGTAAAGACCTTTAGGTGGTGATTTGTACGTATTTCTGTAATTGTTTTTCAAGCTTGGAGGCATTACAGGATATGAGGAGTCACCGAGACTCAACTCATCTAAACTTTTTGTACCAAAATATATATATATTTATTTTACGGATAATTAATATGCATGTCATTATAGTTTCAACAAATTTTAAATTAGGTCCCTATAATTTTTCCACCCCTTTTTTATCAAATCTTTATACTTTCACTTTTTTTTAATCAGGTCCTTATGGGTTTTTCCCTTTTTATAAAGTCCGTATTGTTTCACTAGATTTTTAATCAAATCCTTGTAGTTTTTTGGATTTTGGTTAAAGTACATTTTTAGTCATTTAAATTTACATGAGATATACTTTTAGTCCTTTATTTTTGTAAAGTATATTTTTAGTTCTATAATTCTAACATCATTAATGTCACTAATGGAAAATGCTAACACAACAAACTCAATTGACACTATGTAAATATAAGTGTTGACTGTATAATTAAAATCTATTCATTTTAAATTAAAATATGCATAAATTAAAAAATATCTAAATCCCTAATGAAGTAGTCATTATCAAAACCGCGATTATATTAAAAAAATTTAGTTTAATGATGTAAATAAAAAAATTAGTTTAATAATATAAATATCAAAATCTTGATTTCATTTGCAATGATTTGTCATTTTATTTTATTTTAGTAATATAAATATATAATATTACGAAAATTAAAACTTAAATATACTATGTCAACTACACAGTCATAAGTTGAGTTTAGAGCACTGACATTGTCCATTAGTAACATTAACGGTATTAAAAATATAAGACTAAAAATATACCTTATGAAGTTAAAAGATCAAAAGTATACCTCATGTGAAACTTAAAAAACTAAAAATATATTTTAGCCTTATTTATTAATTTAAATTTAAATTTAAATAAATTAATGATATTAAATATAATTTATTAATAATAAATTTAAATTAATAATTATATAATTTAAAATATAATTAATTATAATTCTATTCAATTTTTATAAGAAATTAGTATTACGATTCAAATTTTATAATTAAAAAATTATAATTAAAAATAAATAATATGAATATATATTTAGTTAAAAAAATATGAACAATATTTAAATAATTCATAAAAAAATAATGTAAAAATAAATATCAAGATAATTTATTATTCATAGAATATTATTATTTATAGAATAATATTATAAATAATAATATTAGGACCTAATTAAAAATCAAGTCAAACTATAAGGACCTTAAAAAAAGGAAAAAACTACAAGGACCTAATAAAAAACAAGTGAAAGTATAAGGACGATATAAAAAAATTGTAGGGATCTAACTAAAACTTAGTTGAAACTACAGGTACTTGCTAAATTATCCCTTTATTTTATTAACATTAATTACTACAAAAGGGCGCCATCTACTGCGCTCTGCGATGCTATGACTTTGTCTCCACCGCTGCTCTGGTCTCGCTCCCCCCTTTCCTACTCTGTTGATTTACTGTGACTGAAATTTTCCCTCACCTGCTTTCTCATATGATCCTGTTATTTGATTACTTGCTTCAGCTATTTAAGAAAAGTGATTTTGCATCCACATTCAGGTTTGGGAAAATTTCATTTAAATACCAACTGAAATTCCTAAACCCCTAAATGTCTCTTAAAATTTATAAAAGATTTAAAGGCGATAAGGATCGAATTGAGGTTTTAAAATATTAGTGAATTTATCGTTTTATTTTCAGTTTTTAAATAAATAAATAAAATAAAAATGACCCTCACCGGAGGACTGCCGCCCACCTGCAACCTGGCCTCCGGCAAGAATTTTTTTCTTGGGTGAGGCTGAATCTCTTTTTTTTTTTTTTTTTTTTAAAAAAAAGGAACAAATGAAGGTGTGAGGATGGGTTGGAACCCACCTAACTTTAAAGAAGCCAAGAGGTCTACCTTTCACACACACACATACGTACGTATTAATAAGTATATATATTCTTCTTAATAGTTTTTTCATCGAAAAACACTTTTGTAGATCTCATTACAAGTGTTATGAATACCATTGATGAGTTAAAACCCATTACTAAATTTGTTATTCTCATTATAAATTTTGTTCATAGTGCTGAAATTTTGTTTAATCTTGTGAATCCACGCGCATACACACACTTCATAATCTTAAAAATTTATTTTAGGATATTAAAAATATATTTTAGGGTAATGACTGATTTTGAAAAAATATTTCAAGGTATTATCGAATACGAAAAAGATACTTAATAGTACTAGTACTGAAACAACACTTGTCATGATCTTAAAATTTTATTTTAGGATTCTTAAAAAATATTTCAGGGTACTAACTAATCTTTAAATAAAAAAAATTTAGGGTATTGATGGGTACTAAAAAGATAGTTAAGGATATTGAAAAAAAATATACTTCATGATCTTGAAATTTTTTTTTAGGGTATTGAAAAAATATTTCAAGGTACTAAAAAATATTTAAGATATTGATTGGTACTGAAAAAATATTGATGATGGCAAAGGAGAAAGAAAAATCTGAAAAAAAATAGCTTTACCCAAAACCTAGGTTTTAATGCAAAATAGCTTCTGGCAGAAATAGGGGTGTTTAGCAAGCTTATAGAAAAACCTAGATTTTGATGCAGAATAGCTTCTAACAAAAATAGAGGTGTTTGACAAACTTATGGAAAAACCTAGGTTTTGTTTTGGTTTCCCCCAAACAAGAGCTATTTTACATCAAAACTTAAGTATTTCTTTAGTATATTGAAATATTTTTTCAATATCCTTAAAAAAATTTTCAAGATCATGAAGTAATTTTTTTAGTATCCTTAAATATCTTTTTAGTATTTGTTAATACTCTGAAATCTTTTTTCCAAATTAGTCAATATTCTGAAATATTTTTTCGAGATCCTAAAATAAATTTTTAAAACCATGAGAAGTATTTTTTTAGTACCAATTAGTATCCTTAAGTATGTTTTTAGTATCCATCAGTACTTGAAATATTTTTCCAAAATCAATTATTACTTTGAAATATTTTTTCAATATCATAAAATAAATTTTCAAGATCATGAATTTTAGTATTTTTAAGTATCTTTTTAGTACCCGTCAATACTTTAAAATATTTTTTCAAAATCCTAAAATAAATTTTTAAGATCGTGAAGTATTTTTTATATGAGTTAGTACCCTTAAGTATTTTAATTTTGTACACAAAATTATATAATTTTTGGTATTTATTATGAAATAATACAACCTTATCCTTTATATACAATTATACTAAAAGCTAATGTCCTTTTTGATAAATTTAACCCTGAAAAGGCTATTCTGATAACAATATCTAAACACTCTCATTTTTATCTAAAATTTATTCTCCAAAAGCCATTTTTATCTCATAAATCTCAAAAGCTATTCTCTAAAAGCCATTTTTACCTCATAAATCCCAAAAGTTATTCTCAAAAAACTAAATCCAATAGGGCCCCAATTGACATCATTGTATTGACATGATTTCAATGGTTAATGAAACTTTGCAGGTTTATTCATGTGTACAAAAACGAGTTTGTCAAAATGAATGTATATAATTGGTAATCATCATATTTTGTATCAACATGCAATTGACAAGTGCAAGGAAATGCACTAAGAAGTCAGGGAGCTAAGAATGATAATTCTATTTTTTATCAAAATATTGGATCCATATAACATGAGAATATATGTGAATTTAAATGTAATTGTTGACACGTAAAGGGGAATGAACTGACAAGTGAAAGGGCATCCTTTAACAAGTATGAGGGCTTTGTTAACAAGCTATGAAGCTAAGAATGACAACTCTATTTTTTGTCAGAGTAGGCTCATGAATTTGTCAGTGCAATCACTTGCACTTATTAATATATCTTCATACACTTTTACATATTGTGGTCAAAATGCAATCAGGTTATTAACAAGTTATAACATCATATTATGTTGACAAACAAAAAAGATGACATTGTCACCTATCTTACTTTTCAATGTAGGCACCTAGACTTGTCACTATACACTTATAGACTTGTCAATGGACACTCATGGACTTGTCACTGTACTGCTCTTGTTAATATATCTTCATGTATGTTTACATAATAAAGTCACATGCAATTAGTTTATAAACAACATTTGTTATTAAAAAAAGTTGTCACTTCCAACTTTTTGACTCATCAATATAGGTACATGGAATTGTCAATAGACGTTCATGGACTTATCAATATATCTTCATGTATGTTTACATAATTTGATTAGATTGCAATGATAACACTAAGTTTACAAATGTTGTTATAATAATAACCAATCATATACAAAATTTTTGGATAAGCTTAATTAACTAATAATATCATGTCAATACAATGAGTCACTACGTTGATCATAAGTTACAAAATATAATTCATGAATGTTCATGACTAATCCTAATTACAATGAAACCTGTTTGTCTATTTTTTTTTCTCTCTTCACTTGACCATTTTCTCGTATTAAGTAGTAAGACATTATTTAAGTGTCATCTTCTTGAAATGACTTGAACTCATCATCATAATCCTCCTTCCCCTTCCCCTTCCCCTTCCCCTTCTTCTCCTCGTAAAATTCTTCAATAAACAAAGTGTAACCAAAAAGAAGTTTGAACATCTTGTCTTACTTCATAAGATCCAAATCCAAAGAGTACACTGTGCATGAAGTCACCTCTCTTTACACACATTTTTTCTCTTGACTTTCAACTTACTGCAACTCCTAAGCTGGTTTAAAACCAAGCAGGCAGGCAATAGTGAGGCCACTAACAGAAACCGAGTTCACCCAATCCACTGGACTTTGTCGTCCACCTCTAATTGCCTGGCCTGTCAAATACATGAAATATAAATTTTAGGAACTCAAAACGATAAAGAAAGAAAAATAAAAAGGCATCTTAATTTAAAAATAATTTGTCAAAAACATGCGAGTTGTCACACCTTATATTAACACTAACTAATAGGTTCTAATTTACTTATTTCCAAGTGAAGATAAAAGTTTCTGAAGGAAGAAACATATCCATACTTAAAAGATTACAAAGTGTTTGTATGTCGTACTTAAGGTATAAAGTCTCTAGCCCTGTTACAATCAAATTCTTGCCATATTTAAATTCATACAAAGAATAAAGTTTCTAGCCCCCTGTTATTCCACAATAGAATTTAGCAGCATGTGTTCACAACTAATTTCATTTTATTCCTTGCAACAATAATGCAAAACAGAGGCATGAGAAACAGGGAAGAGAACAATCCCTACTGAAAAAAGCATGGAGACCCACCAAATATTTCGCAGAAGAAACGAAAGAAATCCATGATGCTCAGAGAATGGTATGGTCCTTGACGAGAAAAGAGAAAAAACAAGTGATCAGTTATGTTGGGAAAGAGAGTAACAAGGTGATAATAGTGTGTTGTTTTGGGTGTAACTGTAAATAGTGATAACTGCTTCTGCCGAATTTTGAGCGAGACTCAGAACCGTTTGCTTCACAGTTATGCAGTGCCATTACGTGCGTGGTTATCTGCTTTGGTTTTTAGCCGTTAATGTGCATTCGCTAGTTTTGTATCTTCCAACTCTCTCTCCCCGAAACATAGAAATCTGTTTTGATTCAGATGAGATTGCCATACGATTAATTGATTAATACTATGTCCTCTCTTTAATACAAGACCCACTTTACGTATATGGTTAAAAAGCCATATTTCTGAACCTGTAAGGTTAAAAAGCCAGCTTCTGAAATCTACTTCACGCCCACTAATGTTGGCCACCACCCTCTACAACTCTCCCAGAAGGCTCACGTGTACGTCTTTCCATGTCAGGCCTCAACATTTTGTTTGCCGTATCAACAACTTTTCAACTCTGTAGAGGACTTGTTTAACAATTGATATGGACTATAGAGACAAAACAGATAGTTTTCTCTAGTTTCAAGTACAATTTTTAAGTTGTAAGTCATTAAGTTTTTCAAATTATTATGCGATGACATTTTCAACAAGTCAACACGATGGTGTTAATTAAGTAGTTAATTTCATACATGAACTTCATGGCAAATGGTCAAAAGGTAAGAAAAAAGATTGGTCTCAAACTATATAACGTGAAGCACAGGAGAGAGAGGCAATAATCAATAGACACAATTTTAGAAACCTGGAAAGAACCAAAATTAAAAAAGATTTATACCACTAATTTCTAAAAAAAGGTTGGAGAAAACTAACACTTGGGCCAGTAACTTTCAACAGACATCTATGTATGACCTCCAGTACTAAACATGGGACCACAAACTGGGTCCTATGTTTAGGACCGGAGGAGTGTGTTTATAATTTTTTATGTTTATAATTTTATGCAATGCACAGGCGCTTGAAGGTTAGGTCACCAGGAAATGGAATTTCTAAAGCCTCTCAAGTGTGAGGCTTCATCTGTGAATATTTATTCAATCACGGTGAGGGACTATGGCTTGTGGCGGAGCAAATCTAACGTTGTCTGGCGGGGCCACCACAATAGGCTCATTAGCAAATAGCAATGTTATCAAACTCGGACCGGTCATTGACCTGGTCGAAGTACTGGGTCTAGGGATGTAAAAAGGCCAGGGCCTGTCAGGGGCCTGTGGCCTGGCCTGTTAAAAGCCTGGTCAGGCCTGGCCTGTCAGGCTAAAAGGCCAGGCCAAGGCCTCTTATGAGGCCTGTTTTCCCTTAACAGGCCAGGCCCAGGCCTGATAAGAGGCCTTTTAGGCCTGTCAGGCCGGTCTGTTTATATTATTAATATTAATTTATGTAATTTTGGCCTGTTTTTAGCCTGTTTAAAGTAGGCCTGTTTTCGGCCTGTGGCCTGTTATTTATATTATTAGTATTAATTTATGTAATTTTGGCCTGTTGTTAGCCTATTTAAAGTAGGCATGTTTTCGGCCTGTGGCCTGTTAGCTTAATTAAATAAAAAAAATTAAAAAATTTTTTAAATTTTTTTTTTTTTTTTAAAAAAAAAAACACAAGCCTTAACAGGCCAAAGGCCAGGCCAGGCCTATATACAGGCCAGGCCCAGGCCGAAAAGTAGGCCTGTAACAGGCCACAGGCCAGGCTCAGGCCAGTATGTTACAGAACAGGCCTGGCCTGTTAAGGGCAAGGCCTGGCCTGGCCTGTTTACACCCCTAACTGGGTCAATGGGTCACTGATTGAACCGTATAACTATGACCCGGTCTCGAAAAGCATACTATATTTATAAATTTATACAACCATACCTATAAATAAATATATATATATATATATATATATATATATAAATGAGTTTACAAAATAAAAGTACCTAAAACATTTTTACAAGTTTAAAACATGAATAACCCAATTAACAAGGAGCAAAATTAAAGAAGATGAGTTTATAAAATAATCTCCAAACACAATAAAATCATAGTCAAGAATCTAAAGGTGATGCATCAATGAAAGGCTCTCTCTATCATCATCAAAATAATGTGGATGACCAACAATATCTTCAACAAAGTTTAAAAAGAAAAAAAAGAGCACCAACTGGTTGAACCGGTTTTCTACTAGTTTTGATTGGTTTTCTACAAACCGGCCGGTCGGACCGGTCCAAAACCGTTTTCAACGCATAACCGATCCTATGACCGCCTCGGACCGGTTGGGTGACCGGGTCACCGGTTTTTTGGTCGACCCGGCCGGTCCAAGCCGGTTCTGATAACCCTGGCAAATAGTGCCTTGATGAATGAAGGAGTTCTTAGAGGCCGCCAACCGGTCATCCGAGGGTAGACATCTTCTAGAAGGTAGTATGCATGACCAGCAATCATTCCCTAAAGAACATAAGCCATCCAGCGCATAAACAAATGATTCAATCCAATAACAAATAGTGTATATATTACTTAAGCAAGAGACATACCAACAAATCCACCCAAGGACTACCACCCACAAGAAAAGATAATCCCAAGAAAACCTACATTCATACAACAAAAAGATCAGATTGCTTATTTTCAAAATTGAGAGGAACCTTAGTTACAACATCATATAAATATTACTCCTCTGGTCCTTAATATAAGACACATTCTGGGAATTAATCTTGGTCATAAATATAAGACATAGTTTTTACATTTTTCATTCTTTTCCTAATTTACACCTATTGATGTTTTCTTAACAATAATCAAGAAGAAATGGAATGAGGGAACTAAGGAAAATGATTAAGGTATTTTAGAAAATACACGTCATATTAACTAACTTAACTTACTTCTTTAATCTAATTAAATTAGGTAAACATGTCTTATATCAAGAACTTGAGGGAATATAACAAGAGCATTTACTCTTTACTCACCCAAGGAAGGTAAGCTGCTGTGAAAGTAAAGAGGCCCAGGAAGCTCATGCGGATGAAGGGATTTTGTTTGCTCCATACATACACCTGGAAAATGCACGTTGTAAAGTCTTTTTATAACACAGACGAACATAAAGTTTTAACAACAAAACATCAACGAAAACACAACTGACCATCATAAATGTTAGTGAAGTGCTAAGGAAGAACTTTCTTGAAAATAACTCTGCGAGGTAAGGTATCATCAAACCACCACAAACAATCCCAGTCAATAAAGTAGCGCCAAATAAGAGCATGTAAAAGAAATCAGCTGTCCTTCCCCGGAAGGAATTCTCCTCTAGAAGCTTACAGTACCGGGCTAGAAAGAACATGTGAAGCAAGAAATCCATGTCTGCCAATGCCATGTCAAAGTTAAGTCAGGGGGTAATTCACAACCTTCAAACTAAATACAACTGATATGCCAAAAAGCAAAAAACAAATAATGGAACACAATTCAGGGATGCGTAGTCTTTTCTGGTAAAGTGTTCCTTAACTAATGTGCATGATATTTAATAGAGAAAAAAAGAAATGAATACAAGGTTGTTTTGAAATGCTGACAGAACAGAGTAGATGATTAACTCCATCTTACTTATCAGGGTTTTTAGAGGGAATATGATGCAATTTTAAGTGCGCAGATAAGTTATCTATACATAATAGCAGCTAACAAACGAACCCATAGATAAAAAACATCATCAGGAAAAGAATGAAAGTAGAGGACTTTGTGAACCATCCATTCAAATTAAGAGTATCATGATTAACATATACATATACATTACTTTGACAATCAGTTCAAGCTTTTGTTAATGATTTTAAGAAAAAATTTCATGTCGGAAGGGTATCACATGCATGTATGAGCTAAAACTAAATAAGGCATCCTAAGTTAATAGGCTGTCAGAAATACCATACAATAATTCCACAGGTTCTGCCTTCTAACAAGACCATTAAAGCCCACCACCATAATTACTTGTGTCCTAAAAAAAAGCAAGTCAACTTGTTGAAACTAAAATCCATAGTCAACTGATTGCCATAGTTTCCGCCTACACTTCTTTGCTTCAGTGGAGGACATCTGGAAACACTCTGGTTGCCAGTTGCTACTTCTCTTCTCTTTAAATTCTCCTGCCTACCTTCACTCTCTCTTTTATGTCATCCATTTTCTCATAGTTATTTTGAAGTTTGTGACAATAAAATCATTTATACGTATGAGTACAGTTTCTCCTAAATATAATTGGTTTCTTTTTTTGATACAACTGGCAGGGGTTGAACCCCTGAGAGGAGGGGGGAGGCAAGACTCCTAAGTCTGGCACTAGTACCAACGCGCTACAAGGCGCTTGGCATAATTGGGCTTTTAATATATTGTTGTGATGTTGTCTTTCCAAATCTAAATTTAATATAGGTAGTATAACATGTATTGTATCATATTTCAATGTAGCCTAAGCTATGTCACATATAGCATTAAGAGTAGAAAACATTATGAATATTTTATATAAAACATTACAATGCTGAGAAAGCAGAGCAGAAAAGGAAGTCGCTATGAACTACCAAACCAATGTCAATCAATAACAATCCTTTACAAGATAAATTGCAAGCATTACCCATTCTACCAAAGTAGAAGAAATTGGTAATGAGACGCCAGAATTGGTGTTGCTTAACCACCAGTTTAGGGTTCAAGTACAAATGAAACGGAGAAATTATCTGCAAAGCCATAACAAAAATCATTACTCAATGCATAAGTTTGAACAACAAATGTAAAAGAAATAGAAATAGTAACTGAACTGAACCCAATCATAACATGTTTCTAAATCTTTAAAGCGGTTACGTTTATCCTACCGATATTCAGTGGTGGAACCAGAAAATTCTTTTAGCCTGGGCCAAAAAATAAATATGTTAAACTATTTACTTAATAATATCCCATAACATTAAGAATAGAAATAAATAATAATCAACAATTATAAATCAAAACAAAATATAAGATAATAACATTTTTAGTAAGTATCTCAAACAAAAATTTTACTTTCCTTTTGCAGCTCAATGAGTAATGAACTAAATATTATCCTAAAGATATCACAAATATAATAATAATAATAATATATATAATGAAATTTAATAAAATTAACACTTAAATACATATTCCACCTACCTCAAAACAAAATAATTGGAGAAAATAAAATAAATATAATATGAACCCAAAAAATATTTTTAAAAGACATAAAGATGTAATTAAATTTCAGCTAAACAAATATATAAACTTATAAACTATTTCTGAAAAGAGAAATTCATTATAAAATCATAACACAATCAAATAATAAATCCAAACTGATTAAAATTAGTCATTAATCATTTTCTACATATATATATAGTTATCTATTGTAAAAACTCAAAACTATGTCAAAATCATTATCCTAAAATTTTCACTAATCAACACAAATTACTCTTATTAGAAAGAGTAAAATACGTAGAATAAAATATTTAGCTGGGCCAAATTATTGGCTAAAATAAAATATTATATAATACATATATATAAATACTTTAAGATAAGAGAAGGCTACAAGGTGGCTCCGGCACTGCCGATATTTCCGGTGCACTCCCTCCTGGAAGGGATATCCCAAGAACTTTAATTCCACAAATTGACCCCAAATTGCGTACATACCCCATCTTCTTAACAGAGAATTACCGAAAGCTAAAAAAAAATACTCATCGCCAGTATTGAAAAAGAACTAGCAAAATCATAAATCGATGAGAAGAGAAAGGAGTATATACATGGAGAGAACAGCTGAGGGTGGTAACAATTGAAGCTGTGACATAGGAGCGTGTAATGATGGGCATCTGCTTATACCAATCTTCAACAGCTTGAGCCATTATGTGAAAATGTGAATTAGAAGACGACGAGTGATGAAATTTTGTATTGCAGGTATCGAGTGAGAAAAACAAGACGAGGAGACTTTATATTGAAACTGAACCAGGAGGAGACCAGTGCAGGGGGCCGCAAGAGAAATTTTGGACGAGGAATGACGCAGACGTGGCGAATCTCAGAGACGGTGACGTTCACGCACCAATTACAAATTATGTGAGTGTGTTTAATAATCGAATCTTGTTGTGAATATACTTATTATGTGGATGTCCATTGACTCACGGTCTCCAAATATTATAAGATGACATAGGACCCACGCATAGTACCATGCATAGTGATTTACTATTTGGTGGGACCCGTACACAATTATACAATCATTATGGGAAGGAAATCCGTGACTGAATAGTTTTGGTTCTTGGGGAAAACTACACTAAAAGACCCTGATGTGGAAATTACACTAAAGTCCCATTTTTCTTCTATAAATAGAGGTCTTCTGTAATTATTCAATTTATAGTGAAATGAGAACTTCTCTCTCTACTTTCTCTCTCTATAATCTTTTCTCATATTCTCACCAATTTTATAACATGTTATCAGCACGATAGCTTCTCCGCTATTGATGCCTGATCCTTTCTTTTCTCATACCACCATTTCCTCTTTCATTCGTCAAGCCACCACCATCTCCCTTCCAGGATCGTCCAGTCACAACCGTGGTTTCCACCACCCCTGAGTGTTTTGCGTGCTTTGTTTCTCTTCAATTTATCCGTTCCCATACACAGATTCATATTCTCCTTCCATTGCTACGTTCCAGTTTCTTTTATTCCTCCGTGTTGCGTCTCGGCCTCCGTGTTCCTTTAATTGCCGCCTCCTCTTGTTTTGTCCAGATCCTAATTGCCGCCTCCTCTTGTTTTGTCCAGATCCTTGTTTTCTTTAATGGATATAAGTTCAACGTTTTGGACCCATGTCCAAATCCAATTCATTCATCAACTTTTGAGTTTTTTTTCCATTCATTAATCAATTCTTCATCGGTGGGCCCATGCACAATTTGAATTATTCACTAAGGTGTTGTCCTCACCATTACCTAATCTTCCACTTCCCACATATTCACAACTAAAATGGCAACAGAGAGATACCACGTGAAGCCGACATTTTTCTATTAAAAAAAAATAATTAATATTTCTTTTATTTGTTTTAATTTACTAACTTTACTAACATTTATTTTTATGTAACTAACATTTACTTTTATGTCACTAACATTTATTTTATTGTTACTAACATTTATTTATCTTTTATGACGGCACATTAGTATATTTACTAGTGGGTTCTATTTATTTATTTTATTAAGCATTTATTTATCTTTTATGGCGGCAACACTATTTATTAGTGGGCTCTATTTATTTATTTTATTATACATTTATTTATTCTTCATGGAGGCATACTAGTATCTATTAGTGGGTTCTATTTATTTTATTTAGTGTTTATTTATCTTTTATGGTGGTGATACTTTGTGAGCCCCATTTATTTTATTTTAATTCTTTACTGCTTTATTTATTTTTCATGGTAGCAACACTAGTATAATGGGCACCATTTATTTTATTATTTACTGCTTTATTTATTTTTCATGGTGGTGACACTAGTATAGTGGACTCCATTTATTTATTATTTACTGCTTTAAATCCCCTTCCCTTTTATTTTCATTTATTTATTTACTGCTTTATATATCCCCTTCCCATTTTTATTATTTATGGCAACGACACTAATATATACATATTAGTGGGTTCCATCTATTTATTTTATTATGTTTATATTTTATTTATCCTTAAGATAAACTGTTAAAAGACCATATGTATCATGAGATCAAAATGCCATGGAGATATGAGGCATAAATTGGCTTTAGATCAAGAGGCAAGTTAGCCTTAATCTAAGAGGCAAGATAGCCTGAAGCCAAGAGGCAAGTTAGCCTGAAGACAAGAGACAAATTATGAAACAATATTTGATCCATAAATTTTGTATGCCATCAGTTGTATAAGGCCTCAAAATTGTATATTTGGCATTAAATACTCTCTTAAATTATGAGACAAGGGATTGTATGATCATGATTGATATTATAAATAAATATATCCAATTTGCCATTGCAGTAGCAATATTGTGATAAAGTCAATAAATATTGTGGATCAATTTCTTATTGTGGATTAATTTTTTGTCATGATCAAATAAGATCAGTGAATTATGGATCATGAATTTTTATTCAACTCTATTCTTAGAAGTGAATGAAGTAATAAATAAAATAGTGATTATGATTGTTTTACTATTATGATTGGTTTTCTATAATTATAACAATTTTTGTGAATACAAGAGAAAGAATATTTATAAATAAAACAACTAAACAAAAGGCAATATTATTTCAACAAAGTTTAATAGCAAGTGGCTCAACTCCATTACAAAGCTTAATCATCTTATTCTGAAGATATTTAATGTCATCTTCTTTTGCTTTTCTTGAGATGGGATCGAGATGAGGTAAAGCTCTTTGTAATATCGAGATCTGCCTCATAAGTTTTTGAAGTTTTTTGTAAGGCCACTCTATTAACCCTCCTTCTTTATAAATTTTTTAAATGGTGTGAGTACTCATATTTAATTGTTTACTCGCATCATCAAGGGTTAAGTGAAAATAATTTCTTAAATCATGGAGCGTTGTTCTCTTTATTCTTTCTCGTTGCTCCATTGTTAATCTATAGAATTCACCCTGATTAAGGGATGAAGTATCATACGAAATATTAACCACGGGTTGTTTTCCTTTATCTAATGGATTTACAATGTTGGTTTGAAATGAACTCGCGCGGGGTTCATTTGGATTTTTCTTCCATTCCGAACCAACACAAAGGACTTTATAATAGGCTAATACAGGATCACGCATCAAGTTATATCCTGATGCTTGTAAATCTATACAATACTGTGTCAAAAAATGTTTAATTTCTCTAAAATTTTTATTACTAAAATCAAACATTGGAAGTCTGTCAGTATTGTAAGATTTATCCTGTACATTTTCAAATAAAACAGTGTGGGAAATCATACCTGTTCTCCTTCCGTGAACTTCAAGTTTATGACACTGAAGTCCGTTGGTATGTATGATCTCTCGTAAAACATCACAACAACTACATTCCAATAAGCTAGTAGTTGCTAACTGGCTTGTAGTTGCTGGCTGGCTAGTGGTTGTTGGTTGGCTAGTAGTTGTTGGTTGGCTGATTGTTGCTGGATGACTCGTTGTTGATGGCTGGCTGGTGGTTGTTTGCTGACTTGTGAATGTTGGCTCATTGATTGTTGTGACTAATGGCTGAACTTGACTGGTAGACTCCATCAGTTCGGCCATAATTCTACACCTTTTGACAAGTCTCCTTGATGAACCTGCTTCAGTTGTACCTTCAATCCTTGTAGATTGAGGAAGAACATTTGTTCTTGGGGGAGAATTAGGAACATTTGAAGCAGAAGGAGGGATAAACATCTCAGAAGGAGGAATAAACATCTCAAAAGGATTTAGAGATAGTAAAGAAGTAAATGACATGTTTGGTTGATCATCATACAACAAAGCATCAAGTAATGCTGTGTCAGATGTTTCAGAAGCTGGGATAAAACTGGTTGGTCCTGCCATGAAAATAGAATTTAGAGAAATATGTGTGAGTATCTGGTAGTTGATATTATCATATGCTTGAGTGTTTGTGAGGCATGTTCGTTTGCCTTCCTCTATTTATAGTCAAATTAAATCCTATTGAATCTCCGCAGATATGCGTAGTCCTGTTGAATCTCTGCAGATCTACTCCCTATAAAGCCCGAGCTTAGATACTTTTTGACTATATATGCATACGACAATTCCACAGTGATGCATGTGGCGCCTGTGATTCCACAGTGTTGTGCTCGTGAATCTATAGTGATACACCTGATGATTTTATAATAATATATATTTGTTTGTCGATTCTGGAAAATGGAAATTTTGTTACCAGAAGTAACAAAATTTATGCATTGATAATGCATTGTAGACATAGATATCATATATGGATTATTATATGGAAGTTCCATGAATTAATTTTTACAGACTCACACTTGAGGGGGAGATGATATATATCAAGTGTGAGTGTTTGTGTTAATTATTTATGAAAATTTGTTTGTTAATTCTTTGTAATGTTTGTATGTTGATTCCCCCAAATTGGATATTAGATTTGATGATAAACCATATGGAATGTTGGCAAGACTCGTTTGATCATCCGAGTCGTATAGCTGCATGTTCTCAAATAAAAATGATTATGAAAATATTATTGGAAATGGATCTCTAGAAATATATTAAATTGAAAGATTATATGAGAGATTATAAGTCTGCAAAGTTTGTAGTGATGTTTGTTAATTCTTTGTGAATGTTTGTGTGTTGATTCCCCCGAATTGGATATTAGATTTGATGATAAACCATATGGAATGTTGGCAAGACTCGTTTGATCATCCGAGTTGTATAGCTGCATGTTCTCAAATAAAATGATTATGAAAATATTATTGGAAATAGATCTCTGGAAATATATTAAATTGAAAGATTATATGTGAGATTATAAGTCTGCAAAGTTTGTAGTGATGTTTGCAACCAGAAGTTTGCAATATATTATGCGCGCAATTTCTAGATTGAATGATCCAAAAATTATATATGAGTAGATCAATGATTATGAGAACATTGTTTATATATATTTGTAGCAATTATATAAGCCAACAAAATTCTCCCTGTAAAATTGGCTTTTGGTCAGGAGCCAGATAAATTCCATCTTAATAGTTTTGAATGTGCAATGATCCACTATAATTCACACAGATGGATATACACTACATGATTAGATGAGGGGGAGAAAAAATAAGCAGATTGGGTAAAGAGGTAAAGTAGAATGAATTATCATTGGCTCATTTTGATCCTCGTACAAAGAAATGTGCACTGAAAAGATAATTCAATTTTAGAAGCATTTATTGACCTAAAGAAAGTGACAAAGTCACAAGTCCCAACTGCAAATGCTCCTATATGAATTGTTATAAAGCATGCCTGAAGCGTTGCAGGTCCATCGGTTTTAAAGATAAAAATTCTCGAAAGAGAAAAGGAGCTATAAAAATATAGATGATCAAGTTGAGGATAATTAAGAAAAGCTCCAGAAGAGCAATCTCATGTAGAGTTATTATCTCCAGTAGAGATATTATAAGAAGAGAGTATTGTGGTCCAAAAAGAGACCCAGGTACCTAATATATGTGAATATAATGAGATCTCAATAAATTATGAATGAAATCCAATGGGACCGAAAAATAAAGTCAACGTTGACGACATTTATGTTGATATGATAGCATATGCTGTAATGAATGATAATGAGGATCATGAGCCACAATATATTAATGTGTGCCAAAAGCACATGTCCTTGAAGGACGTAAGACGCCAAAAACACATATGTCCTAGAAGGACTCAAGATGCTGGGAGCATCAAATTCTCGAGAATAATCAATTAAATAAATTCATATAGTGCATATAGCATCATTATCTGAATAAACATTTATTAAAGTTCTATATGCACATGTATATTTATGAAAAGATTATTATGATTTAGATCTTGCAGGTATACAATGAACAATCAGATCGGGCGTTTCTATTATTCCACAATGAATAACAGAATACTTGATGATAGAAAGGATGATATGCTCAGAATGATATTGAAGCAATGTGGTCATCAGGGGGAGCAAGTCTGATGTAATCAAGAGGGGGAGACGATACACGCTGTACTCTTTTTCCCTTATCTAGGTTTTGTCCCACTGGGTTTTCCTAGAAAGGTTTTTAATGAGGCAACACTGAATAGTGTATCAATGAATGATGTACTCTTTTCTTTGGCTAGGTTTTTATCCCACTGGGTTTTTCCTAGTTAAAGTTTTTAATGAGGCATATTCATAAATGGACATCCAAGGGGGAGTGTTGTGAATATACTTATTATGTGGATGTTCATTGACTCACGGTCTCCAAATATTACAAGATGACATGGGACCCACGCATAGTACCATGCATAGTGATTTACTATTTGGTAGGACCCGCACACAATTATACAATTATCACGGGAAGGAAATCCGTGACTGAATAGTTTTGGTTTTTGGGGAAAACTACACTAAATGACCCTGATGTGGAACTTACACTAAAGTCTCATTTTCCTTCTATAAATAGAGGTCTTCTGTAACTATTCAATTTACAGTGAAATGAGAATTTCTCTCTCTACTTTCTCTCTCTATAATCTCTTCTCTTATTCTCACCAGTTTTATAACAAATCTGATTATGTGTGTATATATAATTAGCAATTAATTAGAATGAAAATATTTCATATAGTCTTGATAAAGTCAACAAAGTATTGTCGGTTGGTTCATCCCTTGATAATTCTTAAACATTCATTTATATATAATACTAGATTCCTTTTTCATAAACTTATAAATTTAACTTTTATTCTTAATATAAGAATTAATTTGAGTATAGTAGATTAAGGAAATGAAACAAAATTAGACAAGTATAAGTGTTACGGCCTTATGCATTAGGCCTGAAGGATCCAATGGCCCAATAAGAAGGCCCTGCGCAGAGCTCGGCTTACATACAGGTAAAACACTAATCACCCCTTAACTATGCCACTAAACTCGAACCGTATAGGTAGTAGAGCAGGCAGGAACGGTTCGTGGAGCAGGAGTAACCGAATGGGGGGACCACGCAAAATATGCATCAGTGTGCATAGTGATGCGGCGCATACCACAATGGATAAACCCTTGAGGTAACACGTATATATAGCAAAGAGAACCTCCAGGTATAGACGAATCACTCTCTCTTTACTTTCAGTCTCACTGCGCACACACCCCACCCCTATTGGTGGCTCGGACCACCATAGTGTATGTACAGTGATCTGTTATAATCTTGGTAATATCTGTATTCATAGGCATTACCGAGATACTTACTATTAGGTATCCATACTCAAATACCTGGTAGAGCTGATTGATCACATATTAATATCTACTGGCTCCTCAGAGCTAGACATTTGTGTTCGTTAAACGGAACATTGGCGCCGTCTGTAGGGACGATAAACTTCGATTCCCCGAATCTATACTGTTGAAAATGGTACGCACCAGAAGCCGAGGGCAGGTCCCAGGGCAGGAGCTTCCCCAGCCAAACTAGCTCCTTTAAGAGGAGGAACAGTAGCTATTGGAGATCCCTGTCTCGCCAGGACTGTACCCTATAACCCAGTTTGAGATGAGGGATCGAATGTCCTAGGATATGATCATGTCGTAGTGGAAGAAATGGAAGATACCGCTTCCTCACCAGCTCCAGTGTTGGCGCAACAGCATGCCGGACCTCAAGCTCCATCCTTGGGCATGCCTGTAGCAAGGTTCCAGTAGACTGATATTTACAAAGTGCTCTCAACGCTATTATGAAACGAATGGATAGAATGGAACAACAAAATCACTTGCAAAGGGAGGCTGACCTCAAGCACTTGCGAGAAGATTTGGAGAACCGAAATGCCACATGGACGCAAGAGGAAGCTGAGCGAACTTGTTTGTTAAAGGAAAGAATGAGGCAAATAGAAGAGTTTGTGGGTGGCAGCAGCCGAGAAACTGTTGGCTAGGGTCGTGGAGAGGTTTCGAGATCAGTTAGAGAGGCTGGAAGGGCGACAAGCCAACCAAACGGAGGTCAGCTCGGTAGAGCGAAAGCAGAATAAAAGCAGCCACATTCGGAGTCAGGTCCGGAATATGGGAACCCGAGATCAAGAGCCCATGCAAACTAACGGGCAGCAAGCTAAGCCAAGCCGAGCTGAGGAAACGCCTAATAGGGAAATGTGATTTTTTAATCCAGTTAGAAGTATGCCTCCGCCGAAATCTGGGATAGTTGGCAAGTACCGAAGGATTTATGATAACGGAGTAGATAATATTAGCCCATTTTCGAACAAGATTGCCAACGTGACATATCCTAAAGCTTTTGATTCCACCGAGTTAACTAAGTATGATGGGACTTAAGACCCGCAGGCTCATCTCAATACCTTTGATCTCAACATGTTTGTAAAAGGATATAGAGGGCCCATCATATCTCAGCTCTTCGTTGGGACTCTTTGCAGGGCGGCTCAGAGGTGGTTCCACACCCTGCCTTCCAAGTCAATCAAGAGTTTTGAGGATCTGGGAGACAAATTTCTCTCCAATTTTGCGACTAGCAAAAAGCAGCCGACGTCAATCTATACATTGAACAAAATATAGCAGAAGCTGGAGGAAACCCTACACAAATATCTAGACCGGTTTAAAGACGCGGCACTGCAAGTCCAGGATCTGGAGGAAAGCGTGCATTTGCATCTGTTAATATCTGGATTAGACTCCGAATCCAGATTTGCACAAGCTGTGATAAAGGATGAGGTTAAAACCTTGGAGGAGTTTAATACGTGGGCCAAGAACTATCTGGAGCTGGAGCAATTGCAGATCGCTAACATGAGTGGTAAAGAACCCTAGGCGAGAGGATCCCAACCTAAGAAGGAGCAATAAGGAAATCCGAGATCAGATTTATGAGGTCGGAATGAGGATAACAAACCTAGGGGTGGTAAGCCGGAAGGTCAATATGAGAAATATACACCCTTGAATGTGTTGAGATCACAACTTTAGAAGGAGGTTGCCCTGACCGAGATGGAAAAAGTGGATAGATCCCGTACCATGAGCCACAAGGCGACACTAGACCAATCTCAGTATTGTGAGTTCCATGATCAGTCGGGGCATACAACATATTAATGTTGGGATCTCTGGGATACCATTGAAAAATTTGTCCAAGATGGTAAATTGCGGCAGTATGTGATAAGGATGCAAGGTCGAAAATACAATAAGCGCCAACAGGAGGCGCCGGGCTCGGGTCCTGAAAAGAGGCGGAGGGAGCAGGGTCCCCGAAAACCTGAAGGAGGAAATGAAGAATTCCCGGAACCCGAGTTTGAATGCAACATCATTAGTGGCGGATTTGGAGGAGGAGGGGATACGGCAAGTCAGAGAAAGAAGTATCTAAAAGAGGTACTATCTATCTGAGATATACCAAAGTTCAAAGATGACACTAACCACCCTGAGCCTCCACTTTTGGCTTTTATGAAGAGGGATTTGGAAGATGTGGTGCCTGGGCATCAAGATGGTTTGGTTATTTTCGGAACTGCGGGAAAATGGCTGGTTAGGAAGATCTTTATTGATGTAAGAAGTGCATGCGATATTATTTTATGGGCAGCATTCAAGAAAATGAATCTCGACCCAAAGCATCTGAAGCCATGCAAGACTACTCTAACAGGTTTCAATGAGTAGTACACCCAACCTAAGAGGTATATAGATCTAAGGCTAACTTTGGGAATGAAGGAGGCATTTAAGTCGGCACATGTTAAATTCATTGTTGTTGATTTCTCGTCCAGTTACAATATCATCTTGGGAAGGCCAACCATCCATAAGTGGGACATACTGGCATCCACTAAGCACCAAAAGTTGAAGATGATGGGCTGCAACAATAAAGTGGTGACGGTAAAGGGTGATCAGCAAGAATCTCGGCGATGCTATTTCACCACTGTCAAAGGGAGTAAAGAAGATAGTCAATTTTGGCCATACCAAGATCAGGAGCATACCGGTTCGTCGGCAAATCGATATATCTAGTGGAACTGGATGTTCGTAAGGAGGCCGAGGCGCCAAGGCCAGAGCCGAGAGGGGAGCTTGAGGACGTAACGTTGGGCCAGGAGCCAGGACAAGTCACGAAAATTGGCAAGGCCTTGGACCTAGACGTCAAGGCTGGATTGATCGACTTCTTGAGGGCAAACCAAGATGTGTTTGCTTGGAAAGCATCAGAGTTTCCTGGAATTGACCTAGAATTTTGTTGTCACAATTGGCTATTTATCCAGGGGCAACCCCGGTGGTGTAGAAGAAAAGGAAGTAGGGACCAGAGAGGATCCAGGCGTTGGAAAACCATGTTTAAGGAACTCCTAGAAGCTAGTTTCATAAGGGAGGTGCAATACACCACCTGGTTGTCAAACGCGGTGTTAGTTAAAAAGCCTAATGTCAAATGGAGGGCATGCATGAATTATACTGACCTTAATAAAGTCTGCCCCTAAAGATGCCTATCCCATGCCTAGCATTGATCAATTAGTGGATAATGCATCTGGTTTTCAATTGTTATCTTTTATGGATGCTTTCTCGGGATACAACCAGATTTCCATGCATGTTGGTGATCAAGAAAAAACAGCCTTCATAATGGAAAAGGCAAATTATTGTTATAACGTCATGCCTTTCAGGTTAAAGAATGCTGGAGCTACATATCAGAGGATGATGAACCAGGTCTTCAGGGAGCAGTTGGGCAAAAATATAGAAGTTTACATTGACGACATGATAGTTAAGTCAATGAACCCCGAAATACACATCTAAGACTTGCAACAAACCTTCAACAAGTTAAGGGCTTATAGAATTCGTTTGAACCTAGCTAAGTACGCCTTTGGTGTCCTAGCAGGGAAGTTCCTGAGATTCATGTTGACTAATAGAGGTATAGAAGCGAACCCGGATAAGTGCTAAGTTGTCCTAGACATGAAGGCTCCTAGAACAAAGTGAGAAGTCCAGCAGTTGACGGGACGATTGGCCGCATTGACCAAATTTTTACCTGAATCTGCCGAGAATGCTCTCCTATTCTTTAAGCTTCTCAAGAAGGATGCCCAGATTGAATGGAGTGTGGAGTGTGAAGCTACATTTGCAAAAGTGAAGCAATGCTTAGCAGCCCCACCGGTCCTATCTAGGCCCAATCTGGATGAGGTCTTGATTTTGTATCTGGTGGTGGGGGAAGAGGCTGTCAGTGCTATGTTGGTCAGGGAATTGAAAGAGGGGCAGATCCTTGTTTATTTTATTAGCAAGGCTTTGCAGGCCTCGGAAATAAGATACCAAAAATTGGAAAAGTTCGCCTATGCTTTGTTGGTGGCGACATGAAAGCTCCGACAATATTTTCAGGGGCATCGGATCATAGTCAGAATAAGTCAGCCTATCCGCCAAATTTTACATCGGCCAGATTTGCGAGGAGGATGATGAACTGGGCTGTAGAACTGTCTGAATTTGACATTACCTACAAGGCTAGGCAGGCTATCAAGTCGCAGGCTTTGGCCAACTTTGTAGTGGAACTCACTCCAACGGATTAGGGAAAGGTGAGGGATTTGCTAGTGTGAAAGGTGTTCGTCGATGGATCCTCCAACCATTTAGGAGGAGGAGCAGGGATTATCATTGAGAACCCAGAAGGAATAACGATAGAGCATTCCTTACAATTGACGTTTAAGACGTCTAACAATTAGCCTGAGTATGAAGCTTTGTTAGCCGGGTTAGCGCAAGAAAAAGAAGCCGGGGCTAGAAAGGTGCAAGTTTTTATTGTCTCTCAGTTATTTGCAGCTGAGGTAGATGGAACATATCAGGTTTGAGGCCCTTTGCTGGTGAAATACCTAAGCAGAGTCAAGACGACCATAAGAGATTTTAAAGAAGTGGTGGTCACCCATATTCCCCGAGGGGAAAAACCAGGGCTGATATCTTGTCGAAATTGGAAAGTACCATGAACCCGGGCAATAATAGAACTGTGATACAGCAAAGCTTGACCATACCGAGTTGTGTAATGATGATCTCGGCAGCCGAGGATTAGAGGAAGCCCATAGTGGATTATCTTGAAAGAGGGTTATTACCTGATGACTCTTTCGAAACCAGGAGGTTGATCCGGGAAGCATCCTCATATACCATGATAGAAGACCAACTCTACAGGAAAGGCATCCACTCACCGATGCTTAAAAGTTTGAATCTGGAGGAAGTCGAGTACCTTCTGTCCGAGGTTCATGAAGGGATCAATGGACAGCACATGGGCGCCAAAGCCCTATCTCAAAAAGCTCTTCGGGCGGTTTTTATTGGCTTACATTGGCTTAAAAGGTGCGATAGCTGTCAGAGGCATGGGAAGATAATCTGATCCCCGCCATCAGAGTTGAGATTTATATCGACACCATGGCCTTTTTATAAGTGGGGCATAGATCTACTTGGACCATTCAAAATGGCTCCAGGAAAATTGAAGTGGTTGTTTGTGGCCATAGATTATTTCACAAGATGGATAGAGGCTGAACACTTGTCCACCATTTCCTCTGCTCGGGTTCAGAAGTTTTTTGAAAGGAACATTGTGTCCCGTTTCAGGATCCCAACAGAGCTTGTTACAGATAATGGAACCTAGTTTGCCGACTTAGAATTCCAGAATATGATGAGGGCCTTCCACATCAAACAACGGTTTGCTTCAGTAGAACATCCGCAGTCTAATGGACAGGCGGAGGTCGCCAACAAAGTGATTTTAAATGGCTTAAAGAAGCACATGGAGAACGCTGAGAACGACTGGGTTGAGCAACTCTACTTTGTATTATGGGGATATAGAACTAGCGTGCAATCATCTACTAAGGAAACTCCTTTCTGGTTGACATATGGTTGTGAAGCCATGATTCCTGTGGAGATTGGACAAGATTCATGGAGAAAGACCTCAACCTTGAAGGCTGGGGAGGCTAGTAACAATAAGGCAATAGCCCTGGAGCTAGATGTCATTGATGAGGTTAGGGTTGCAACCCATTGCTGAGATCTAGCCATGAAACAACTTATCACGACGAAGTTTAACAAAAGGGTGCACCTAAGATCCTTTTGTAAGGGTGACCTTGTACTTCGTCAGGCAGACATATGTAACAGGAATGCCAGGGATGGCAAGCTGGTGGCAAATTAGGAAGGACCCTACCGAGTTAGGGAAGAAATAGATCATACAACATATCGCTTGGAAGTTATGGATGGAAATCCTATTAAACGAACTTGGAATGCTGACAAGTTGAAGCCATATTATAGCTAGCCGACTCATGGTAAAGAGGCAATAGCATTGTTGAGGCAGTCTTTGAATTTCCTTTATATACAATTCCTTTTAAGGATTTGATCATTAAATATCATATGCGTGGATGAATTTTCAAGCATGAAAACTATTGCAAAGTAAAGATTCTTGCGAAATTATAGCTTTGGATAATAAATAAAGCACTATGAAGGTTTATTAAAACCTAGATACATCTAAAACCGACTTCCGGGATATTGAAGTGACTAGCCTTATCTGACCCTGATCAGGTCTAAGTGTGCATGAGGGGAAGAAACTCGGTAATGTGCGCGGGGCCGGTTGCCTTATCACGGATGATAATCGGGCCTTATAAAGGTCTGAGCGATATGTAAAAATCATAAGGTTTTTATGAAAAATCTTAAGCTTGGGAAAATCTCGAGCAAACATATATGCGGATTCCGTGATAACATTTATGACCGTGGCCGGGTCATTACATTCGAATTTCGGACCTAGAGGTTCAAATTCACAAATAAGTATATAGCAACTGGGAAGTGAAATACACAAGAAGATCATAAAGGTCTGAATAGCTTGCATTTAAATATTTAAAGTCAAGACGTGGTACAATGACAAAGTATTACATGAAAAGAACTTAATTAAAGATAAAACAAAAATATGCTTCCCGGCTCGCTCAAGAGCTCTCAGTCCTTTCATCTTCAGACTCAGGCCCATCCTGTTCATCACCAGGGGGAAGGGTCACAGCGCGAAGAGCTGAAGAAGGAGCAGGGACGAATGTTCCGTCATCATCAATATATGCCTAGTGATGTAACTTCGTTAGATCCAAAGGCACCTCAGGATGGAAGTGTCGAACTTGATCCAGGGAATTTTTGAAGGACTCTATCACCCCTTGCTCAAGCATAGATATCTCGGCCTTCTGCTTAGCGTCGACCCCTTCAAACTCTGCTTTCAATGTGTGATGTTTTATTTGCAACTCTTCTATCGCCTTCACGTCTTGAAGGTGGGTCTGAGCTGCGACTGACAGTGATTCTTAGGCGGCAGAAAGCTCTGCTTTGACTCGAGCCAGCTCTTTCTCGGATTCTTCTTTCTCCTTATTAGAATTCTTTGGAGTGGCTTTAAGTCGGGAGGCCTCGTCTATAACCTTAAAAAGTTCCATCTTGGCCTTCTGAAGGTCCTCGTGGGACCGGGCACCATGATGCTTCAGGAAAACCACAAAGTCAGGAAGACCCGTAACCTTCACCATGGTGTCCTCTAGGCTTTTCAATTCCCTAACCTTGGCCTCGGTAAGGTGGTTGGGGTCATAAAAGGCAGCAGGAGGGTGAAACCCTGGGTGATTGAGACCATGAACCCCGGTTTCCCAGAATTCGGACTCATTGAGCTGAGTTGGATTTGAGGGTTGGGACTCAGAAGGGAGGGATGGCAAAGGAGGAAGGTCGGGGGATGGAAGGACATCGGCCCCAGAAGCGACTACCTCCTCTACTTGTACTAAGGTGGCAGGCTCGGAGACCGCCAGGATAGAATTGTTTTCCCCCTTCCTTAGCCTTTTCAGTTCAGGGCCGGCCTCCGGGGCCTTAGTCACCGAGGGAGCACGCTTCACTCCAAAAGTGGTGACCTCCTCAGCAGCATCGCCAAAAGTCTTGGTATTCATATACCTCGGCTTTCCCATCTTTTGAGCTGTGACAAATAAAGTGTATCAATAAGCAAGAAGTAAGAAGGTAATGAGGAAAAGAACATGAAAGCAAATTAAACAACAAGCAAGTTAATCATACGTTGAGCCCGTGGGATGACGACCCCGGACCATGATACAAAGTTAATCGACTTTATGAAGCTGTGCTCCTTCACATGGGACATTATCTTGGTCAGGGTTAAGGCATCACCATCCGACAACTCTCCTTCCGAGAAACGGAACTCAGAGGATTCAAAGGCATGGTAGTTTCAGAACCAATACAAAGGAAAGAGTGTCTCGTCCACGCCAGCGGTTAAGCTTTTAAGGAACCAGGGGACTCTCCCGGCTTCGGCCTGGACCTTGAAGTAATTGAGTTTAAAGCCCTTGAAGGAGTTGGTGAAGACGGCAAAAAGTTTGGGCATTTTCACATCTCCCTGTATTGAGACGAGTCCTTTTCTGGGGGACTTACTGGACTCATGGACGGTGAAAATATGGAAAAAGAGTTGAAGAGAGTATGCCAGCCCCTTAGATTTGCAGAATTGTTCAAAAGCGATGGCAAAACCCCACCTATTTGGGTGAAGTTGGGTGGGAGTTACGTGAAGATGGTTTAGAATTTGTATTTGGAATTCAGTAAAAGGGAAACGAACACCAAGTCAAGTGATCAAGTCCCGGTACATGAGAAAAAAGGGGGGAGATAGTTCATCATCCTCTGGCTTAGCTCAGACAGATTCAATAGGGGAAGGTAGAGTCAGGGTATACCCATCCCCGCTTTGAACGGGCAGGTCTGCTAACTCGGTAGCCGACATATCGAACCTAGCCTTCAATAGATCATGTGTGACCCATGACCTCGGATGAAGATACTCAGCGGTTTGCTCAGCTTTATTTACCTTGGTCTTTTTTGAGTGTTTAGGAGCCATACCTAAAACGGAAAATAAAAAGAAGATCAGAGTTGAGTCCATTGTAATTAAAGAAAACAAGAGAAAAGGCAGACAACCAAAAGACTATCTCCTAGGGGCGTTAAGAATAGGTGTGAGCCCTAAAACATAGTTGTGTTGGTAGGAGGATAAAATGGACTCAACTTTGATTTCGAAACCCCAGGAGGAATGTTCACTGGCCAAAAATAGGCAGTTGTTGCAAGTATTAACTACTGCATCTTAGTTGCTTCCTAATTCAAAACGAAGAAGCCTCTGTGAACAGATGGAGAGCGCGTTAGCAACGACTTGGAACTCAGATTGGGGTGATGGAGGAGCGTACACACTAATGGGGGTAGGGTTTACACGAGGCATCGGTGATTTTGCCTTGCTACCAGCACCCTTATGAGCACGGAGTGAGATCTCTTGCTTTTGCTCGTCAATTTGGTCTAACCCCCAGAACCAATAAGGAACACTAGGAGTCAACCTCAAGAAGAGTTCATACTCTTCTTGAGAAACTGGTTTCCCTTTTATGGTGAAAGAAGGAGGAGGGGCTCCATCCATGAATTTCTAGAAAGAAAAAGGACAGCATAAATAAAACAATAGGTATTCTGTATGGCTCCGACCAAGCAAGTAGCAACTACAGAAGATGAAATGAATCGCTATAGTCATCACTGCCTTTCAACGAAAAAAGGAAAACAGAGAACAATGTAGTACAAAATTTAACAATGCAATACAAAATTTAAAAGTATACAGGTTTCAATTGGAGCATGACGGATTAGTGGTTTTGATGGGTAATAGCGTTTTCAACCCGTTCAAAATCAGCGAGGAATTCATAAGAAAATCATCATCTCCGTCAAAGGCTGACCAGATAAACTAGGCAAAGAACTTCAAAGAAGAAAGGAGTTTCAGGGAAGTTTACCTGACAGTTTGAAAGAACACGAAATGAAGCGATGAATCCCAGGAAGATGAGCAGAAGGCAGAAGGTATGTAGAAAATGCCAAAACCTTTGGGGCAAATAAGCTGCTGATGAAAGAGTGAGAAAATATATAAGGGCAAGGGTTGAAAGGCACGAATTTGAAAAGTCAAGGGTAAAAAGGCCAATGGGAATAGAGAATGATGATGGCGCTCAGGAAATGATGTAGGTTTTTAATGCGCCTTAGGGTTACAGGTGTCCAGGTGCGACATTTGGGTAACCAACCAATGGGGAGCGGCCAACTGGCATGTAGGAAATGGCACTTGCGTGATCTCAGTAGAGATTGAAATGCCACCTACGTAGGTAGCACGGCTTACCTAGGCAAATCAATGGTTCACATTGAACCAGGCCAGTCACATCCTAATCAAACTCGGTTACATGTTTAAGAGCCTGGCTAAAGACATCCCGATGAAAGAAAGGACAATGGCTACATAAAGCCATCTCAGAAATGTCCTTGGAGTTCGAGATGATGGACCGATATAATGCTCGCAAAATTCACTGGCATCACAGTGGGCGAAGCCCCCTTAAAGGATTCCCTGCCTCGGCAGTATGCATCCCGCCAGCTCGGACACCGAACTGCCGGGCTGAGGGGCAACTGTTACGGCCTTATGCATTGGGAATGAAGGATCCAATGGCCCAGTAAGAAGGCCCTGCGCAGAGCTCGGCTCACATACAGGTAAAACACTAATCACCCCTTAACTATGCCACTAAACTCGGACTATACAGGTAGTGGAGTAGGCAGGAACGGTTAGTGGAGCAGGAGTAACCGAATGGGGGGACCACGCAAAATATGCAGCAGTGTGCACAGTGATGCAGCGCATACCAAAATGGATAAACCTTAGAGGTAACACATATATATAGCAAAGAGAACCTCCAGGTACAGACAAATCACTCTCTCTTTACTTTCAGTCTCACTGCGCACACACCCCATCCCCATTGGTGGCTCCGACCACCATAGTGTATGTACAGTGATATGTTATAATCTTGGTAATATCTGTATTCATAGGCATTACCGAGATACTTACTACTAGGTATCCATACTCAAATACCTGGTAGAGCTGATTGATCACATATTAATATCTACTGGCTCCTCAGAGCTAGACATTTGTGTTCGTTAAACGGAACAATAAGATATATGATTTGATCCCTCGACTATAAAATATGCATATATAAAATTATATTATATGTTAATTTAATGTTAGAGAAATTATCTTAGAAAAAATATAAATATGAGAAATAAAATGGATTAAAATACTATATTTTAAATCAAATCAAACTCCCAACTAATTATTAATTATTATATTAAAGATTGAGCTAGTCCTTGATATACATAATGAATTTTAGAGGGTATGTTCATTGATTTGTTCAATAAACAAATGAGGAGCGATAATGAGATGTATGTTGCTGGTACTTTTATTTGTTCAATAATTAAATGTTTTCCTTATTACAAAAAAAATAATCAAATGTACAATGATTGTTCACATCATAGTAAGCAAGGAAGATGAATTCTATCCAACTAGTCTCTCTCATTAAGCTATATAGGTTTTGAAAAGCCAGCGCCCAATGGTGATCTAAGCCGGTCAACGTCTGGTAGAGTAGAAAGCTATAGCCTTAGTGAAAAAGGCCCAGTTTGCTTTGCTTTATCACAAGATGGAATTTGACCGGACTTGATTTGATGATCTGTGCTTTACATGGGGCACATTTTTTTTTTTTTTGCTATAAAGGATGGCAAGCTGCCTACATTACGAAGAAGAGAATGACACACCAAGGGGATTTAATCCTATACTCTCAGGGTCAACGCAGGACCTTAAGTACCTAGGACACTCATCAAGGATATCAGATTTGGAAATGCCTATCTTTGCTAGAGCATCTGCTATACTATTGAACTCCCTAGGAATGACTCTCATATCCACTTGCCAATCTAGAGCAAACAACTCTCTAGCTTTCAAGATTAAGTTGCTACAAGAATTACAAGACTGGTCTAGAATTAAATTAATAACATTATCAACATCAGATTCTAAGATGATCTTCTTAAAACCAAGGTTCTGAAAATCGGATCGGTCACTGAACCCATGGGAGTACTAAGTCAAGGGTCAGTGAGTCAGACCAGAGTCAAACCGGGTCAGACTGATATTAATTAAAAAATAGAATTTATTTTAAATACATAAATATTTATATTTTAATAATAAGATATTTTATATAAATATGGGAGAATGTGTAATTTTATATTGTTATTTTGAAGAAAAGAGATCACACATGGCACAGGCTTGAGCTCTAGGAAATGTGAGAATTTTTTTATTTATTAGTGTACTACTTTAATGACATTTCACAGTGTGAAAGCGATTTGGAGAGAGGGCTTTGTACTTTTGTTTATCAAATTGCAAGGATTTTTCTGATTTTATGTATAGGTTCATGGGCCATCTTCATTCTTCAGCAGATCTCAGTTCATTCTTTAGCAAATCTCAGTCCCTGCCGTCGACGAAGCTCTACAACATTGAAAATAGATGAACAAAGCTCTTTAGTCTTTAACCTGAAGAAATTAATGGCAGTCGACGAAGGGTGTGTCGACGGTGGGAGAGGCAGAGAGCTTTATATGGCAAACTTGCCCTTTTAACTCGGCCGGTTTACATTGGTTTTACTGGGTCAGACCGGGTTCACCAGTTCAATCCGGTTTATCCCTAAACCGGACCGGTTTTTCGGCCGGTTGACTGATTCCTAGTTTGAACCGGCCTGTCCGGTTTGGTTTGACAAACATTGCTTAAAACCCAAGTCCCAAGCCAATTGCATCCCTTCAACCACCGCCCATTCTTTGGCAGTACTGGATTGGCAATCACCGACCAGTCTAGTGAACCCAACAACTCAATTGCCCAGATGATTCCGAATAACACCACCACATCTGGCCTTGAAGGATTGAGAGTTTTGCACCCCTTCCAATTCAGTTTTAGCCACCATGTGAAGGCTTTTCCCATCTCAACATCGTATCGTTGTTTTGGTGATTCAACTTGCTGGGACCGTCAAGTAAGGAGACAAATCTAGTCCATAGTGAAGAAATCACCAAACCCGGATCCGTAGGCTTGAAGAAGGTACCATAAAAAATACAGTGATTCCTCCATCCCTAAAGTTTCCATATGGTTACTCCAAAAAACAGACTCCAATGTTCATCCTACTTGAGCCCAACCTGATTATTGAGATTAAAACTCAACCAATTTCTCAAATCTAAGGAGAAGAATCGGTAAGCATACCTTGGCTTAATTAGGGCTAGCCACAGACTCTTAGCATACGCACAGTTACGCAAGATGTGCAAAATATCCTCAACTTCTACCTCAAACATCCCACAGAGGGCCGTGGTATGTAGCCAAGTGCTCCTCTATAGATTGGTAAGCAATTTGTTCAAGGAGGCTTTCCACATGAAAATCTTGACTCTCTCTACTCCCCTCATCTCCATATGTCTCTATAGAGCTTATCACGTAAGGATGGTGGGTTGGGCTCAAGAATAAAATAAGCACTCTTAACCGAGAATTGACCATCCCCAGAAGCTCCCTAAACAAGACAATCGAGTTTAGCATTGGTTCTTGGAGGCAAAACCGCATATGCTCTTCTCAAACCCTGAATATTAAGGATGGAAGATAATTTGTAGGTATCCCAAATTCCTCCCACCACCCAATTTGCAAACACTGAATTTTCTTCCTCCTCAGGTAGTGGTCGTATGCAATAATTAAGGAGTCTAATGCCATCTCAACCCAACAATCAATAAAGAAGTTTGCAACTAGCCCATTTCTCACTTGCCATTTAGACCTTTGGTCTACCACTTCTCGATGATCGCATATAAACTTCCATAGTCTAGAATCCCCCACTTATAGGATAATAGAGATTCACTATCTCTTGTCATGTACCTCTGAGAGAGGATGTTGGCCTATAGGCCCTTAGCCCCATTGATTAGGCGCCAAGCCAACTTCGTGCCACAAGCCTTATTAACTGAAGTAAGTCTTCTTAGACCTAAACCATCGTATTCTTTTGGTCTTACAAGTTGATCCCATCTGATAGAGTGTGGATACCTATTAGTCTCATCATGACCCCATATGAAATTCCGTTGCAACCTTTTGATTTCCTGGCAAACGCTTGTCGGAAGTCTTGCAGCTAACATAGGGTAAAGAGGAATGGTGCTTATGACTGACTTGGCAAGGGTAATTCTTCCAGTCATGGATAGGCTATTCGCCTTCCAAACACTAAGCTTGGATTTTACTCGCTTAATCACATACTGGAATTTCTCCTTAGGCCTTCTACTATGGGACAAAGGAAATCCGAGATATCTTCCAATTTCACTAGAAATATTCATGTGTGTCATTGCCTTAATTTGTAACTTAGTATGTAATGGCACACGAGGGGATAAGAATATAGATGACTTGGCAATATTAACTTTTCCTCCTGATGCCTTCATGAAACACAGTTCATCATACAAGTTGCTTGTGCCTCGGAGGCGACTCCAAACAAAAGTAAATCATCTGCAAACATTAGATGAGACACATTGGGGCCATTTTTGGAGACATAAATAGATTTCCATCTACCATCCTCTACAGCATCACATATCAAATGAGATAATCTATCCATACATAAAACAAATAGGAGGGGAGAAAGTGGGTCTCCTTGCCTAATGCCTCTTTTAGGGTGGAAAAATTCAGTTTTAGAGTCATTCCATAGCACATTGTAAGAAACAAAGGTCACATAGTCAATAATGAATTCAGTAAAGTCTTTATCAAGACCCACATCAAGTAATACCTGCTTAAGGAAAGTCCAATTGATTCGGTCAAACGCTTTTTCAAGATCAATCTTGACTGCCATTAGCCCTTTTTTACTTCTATTCTTCCCCATAATATGTAGGATCTCTTGTCCCACAATGATGTTATCTTGGATGCATCAGGAACTTCCTGGCTATGGAATTTATCCTAACTTTATTAATGGGGATTGACTTACTAAGGGTAGGGCTGAGGATCCAACATCCCAACTAGAATTAGAAGGATGCTCCAAATAAATAGCACAAATATTTTTTATGTACAATTAAACAAAAATTATAACACATTCCCATATGTTGCACCTAATTTGAAGAATGAACCTATCAATTATGACCTAGAAATTGGTTGGTCCCTCTTTTTTCTCTTCTCTTCCTCTTGACCTATTAGGTGGTAGGAGCTCTTCTCTCATTGTTGAGCAAGTTTTTTTTTTTTTTTATAGCGTCTCCCTCTAATTTTGGCCATGGTGGAGACATATGTATTTTGTATCAATCTCCGTTTATTTTCATCTCTTTTAAGTTCTTATGATGGTGTTGATTTTCTTTGTGGCAATAAATTGTGTTTGGAGTTTCAATAGTAGAAGATACCACATAGTGGCTACATTTTTCGCTATTTTGGGGTTAGGATTTGGTAATTATAGTTTTATATATTGTTGGCTCAATTTCAAAAGACTATTATGGGTTGTTGGCAATGATGAATCCGATTCATATGTCATGATCAATACCATGTGGTTTATTGTGCAGTTGATGGCTTCTTTGTCTTCCTCTTTCTTAATGGTGTTTGTGGTTGCCTTTCCTTATATGAGATATTTTCATGAAGTTTCTTCAACAACTAATCTGGTTGTTTTATTGTTGATAGAAGCCATGGATCTTTTGGGATGGTTATTTGAATAATCATTTCTTACAATTGCTTTATTGCCGGTGACAACATTTTTCTACCCATGGATTCTAATAAAGGGATTATGAAGACAGTAGGATTCTTGGCTATGATGTCAGCTCCCTCTCACCTATTTTAAGTTTAGGTTAGTTTAAAGGTTTCTTTGCATTGTTATTTATTTAGGTTTTCTATTTGCATGTCTTTTATTTTGGGCTTGTATCTCTAGTTAGATTAGTTTTGATGAAATATTATTTTCTGGCTGAAAAAATTATGACACATAAATAGTTATACTCCTCTTATCTATGGATGGAAATATGCTGGGCTTTACCTAAGCATGCAACATAGATTTAAAACTTGAGCCTGTATGCGAGTTTCTTCTTTATGCTTGAGTCTGTGTCTTAAAAAAGTTTGGTAAGGCCTGAAACCTATTTAAAAGGATACTTAAAATGTATGCATTTAAAATCCATGTCTCTAAATTCATATAGAACACTTCTAACTTATTTACAATCATACATTACGTCTTAAAAATTGAACATCTATTTTTGTTGTAATATAATGGCTTAGTAAGGGGGAAAAAAGAATGTCTAATGACAACAATTGTCCTAAAAAATAGGAATAAGGAAAACAAACGAAAAATTACATTTAAATACCAGTTGAATTGGCTAAACTCTCAAAAGCCCATTGAATTTGTTAAAGGACTGAGAAGAGAGGTGGGGCAATGAGGGACATGCAATTTTGAGTGAAAAAATGAAACTACCCCTTCGAAAAAAACAAAATATGTCTTCCTTCCTTGTTCAGTCATACAAAAAAAACAGTGGGTGGCTTCGAGCAACAAAAAAGAAAACACAATGTGTGGAGGATGAAGTAAAAGGTGAGCTTCAAGGATCGTACTCAAAGAAAGGGAAGCTAAAGGAGGATTAAAGGGTAAGTATCTTTCATTCTTCCATTGACATTAATTTAAGGGGAGACCTGAAAAAAATTGAGATAAAGCTCCAAGAAGTCTGACAGAACTTTAAGTAACTTAGATACTTACCCATAAAGCTTGTATGCAAAAAAATTCCAGGAAGTCCGACTTTGCATACAAGTTTACTAAGCTTGTGTGACTTAGGATTCCTAGAGCTTATAGGCGACAAAATGGCTTCTCCAATAACCATTGTTGCTTTACGTAAGTTCGATGAGATTGACGTTGTGGGGTTCGTTACCAATTTATTTGTTAGTGTTAGTTGGAAGAGGGAGTATAATGAAGAGGATATAGAGTTGTTATGACATGATGTAAATGGATATTGGGGTTCTTTGGTATTGTAAATGAAAATGTTTTGTGGGCATGATCAAGTGCAAGCGTGTAGCCATGACGTGAATGTGAGGTGACGATGTAGAAAAGGTATTTCAACATTTTTATTATAGTTGATGTCATTAACAATTATGGTGTTTGGTAAACTCCATTATTAAACTTGTAATTTCCATTACATAATTTATGAAAACCATTAAAATTGGAGGAAGTAGTCATTATTGAAATTGTAATCACCATTACTATATCGTTCACTTGTAAAATATTATATATACAAGGTCTAATATTGTGATGAAATATTCATTTTTTGTTGCAGGTTAGAATACAAGATGACATCAAATATGGAGGTAACACCTTCTTTAAAGTCACTTCTTTAGAGTCACGATTTCACAACAAGAAACTTTACTATTGTAGCTCATGCCATGAAGCAGGACACACAACAAGAACCTAAAAAATCCAAACCTAACTTAACTTGATGATTGTGCAGTCATAGGGTAAATATTTTGCAAGTCATCTTTTGGTTTTTATACAATGACTTGGATCCTTTCACATATTTTTGGATAGAAAGGCTATAAAGCTTATAGGATAACTCTTTTGTGTAATTATTGTAAATGATAAAAAAATATATTCTTGTGTGGGAATGACACAAAAATATTACATTAATGTGGAATCGTAATGTTCGGTTGTCATTTGATTTTATTTTGTACATATTGTCATCCCATTACAACTTTTTGTATATGCCAATAGTGTACTTATCAATGCCACAATGACTTATGTTATTGGAGACTCTGTAATTATAGTTACATTTATGAGAAGGATCATAGAGAAAATCTTGATGAAAGCATTGGTAATTATTATTACTAAACTTGTAAATGCCATTGACGAATAAATAATTCTCATTACAAGGTTTGTGATAATTGCCTCTTATTTGTTGTTTCATTAAAGACACAAGTGATAAACTTGATGAAAGCTCTGATAATTATCATTACAAAACTTGTAAATGCCATTGACGAATTGGTAATTCATATTACAAGATTTGTGATAATTTCCCCTTATTTGTTGTTTCATCAGAGACACAAGTGACACACCTGATGAAAGCACTGATAATTACCATTAATGAATTTGTAAATGTCATTGACAAATTGGTAATTTCTATTACAAGATTTGTGATAATTGCCTCTTATTTGTTTCATTAGAGACATAAGTGATACACCTAATAAAAGCACTAGTAATTACCATTAGTGAATTTATAAATGTCATTGACGAATTGGTAATTCTCATTACAAAATTTTTGATAATTGCCCCTTATTTATTGTTTCATTAGAGACATAAGTGATACACCTAATAAAAACATTGGTAATTACCATAAATGAATTTGTAAATTCCATTAATGAATTGGTAATTCTCATTACAAGATTTGTGATAATTGCCTCTTATATGTTGTTTCATCAAAGACATCAATGATACATCTTATGAAAGCATTGGTAATTACCATAATGAATTTGTAAATGCCATTGATGAATTAGTAATTCTCATTACAAGATTTGTGATAATTGCCCCTTATTTGTTGTTTCATCAGAGACACAAGTGATAAACCTAATAAAAGCACTAGCAATTATCCTTCTTAAACTTGTAAATACCATTGACAAATTGGTAACTCCCATAACAAAATTTGTTATAAATAATTTACTTTTTGTTAATACCATATTCTTCATTGACAATAACATTCCTGATTTACTAAGACCATGTACAAAAAAAAAAAAAAGAATACTATCCATCCATTTATGGAGAGCACTAGATATTTACACAGATTGACAACAATCCTAATTGTTTGATAACATAATATGCATTTAATAATAATGATCATGTCTTTCTTTATATGAAGGAGTCCTAATGCAACATCGTCTTATTCAATTCATGGTTGACAAGTCACCACATGAGGTAGTGCCTATACTCTAGCACCTCATTATCCCTATACTGCATACTTGCACCAGGATTCCAATTATGCAACCAAATCATGACATGGACACCATAGTCTCACCTACAAATTACATAAACACACAAGTTAATTGTTCTAAAAAAATCTTGAACACATCGAAGAATATACAATCATAATAAAATTGTTAGTACCTAATGCTATTCCTTCTTTGAACATTGTCTTCAAAGCTTAAATGTTCATAAAATTGATAAGCAATCAAGGATTATGATTTAACCAAACAAAAAGGGGCATTCAACTTCTTTAACTACTAAACTAACAGGGGATAGAACAATGAAAATCAACAACTATTTCCATAACAGCAAATTCATCACCATCGAGACTAAATTAATCACCTAATAGAAAAAGATTAAGATTTTAGCTTTTGGGTGTCTTTTGACAAACAGAAAGAGATGAAAATGCTAATCTAGTACTGACCTCAGAAAGATTTTGGTTAATAAACATATTATTAGCACTTGCTTCCATAAAGCTTTGTACTTCTTATTAATAATGACCTTAAAGACATTCAAAACTATTGATTGTCAATTTAATTGTAAAACATCTATGTGGGAATTCTCTAGCTGCCAAAGAACAGAACAAAATAGAATTATCCATGTGTAATTACCACTAACTTGTAATCAAAGAGGGAAGGTTCATGCAAGTTCGATATCTTCCTAAAAATTATAAGACTGTGAGAGTATTAAACTAAAACATACTTCCGATGGCTAGTGAATGTGAGAACGAGACCATGAGTTTTTTAAACGAGTCTACAACAGATCGATCGATAGCGTTAAATCGACTTCCTTTCCTTCTACAATGATCGACTGCCGGTTGGAGATATTTCTGTTCAAGGTTAGCAATTGATGGTGATGAAGATGAAGAACACGCACGAAGGCAAGCTAGGTTCGAATGAGTGAATGATGCTGATGATTTCTTATTCCTCCCTCCACTGTCATTATAACCTAAGTTACTTAAGGGCAATTTCATCTTTTTTTCCCCAAATTATATATCCCTCATTGCCCCACGTTTCTTCTTAGTCCTTTAACAAATTCAGTGGGCTTGGGAGTTTAGCAATGTCTAACATCCATTTTTGTTGTAATATAAGGGCTTAGTAAGGGGGAAAAAAGTCTAATGACAACAATTGTTAATAAGAAAAACAATAATCTATTGATTAATGAAATATATCTTTTAAAATCGACCATAGCAATTATTACGCTTTAGTGGATGGCACAAATCAAGGGAGAGTGAGTGAGTTAGCATGTCCACCTCAACAATTGAAGAGGAGAGAGGTATGTGTAAATGATTGATGTGAAAGTAAGAGTTGAGTGTAAATTTATAAAATTATTTAGATAATATTATATATATTTATTTTATAGTATTATCCGATATTTGGTTTGGGGTTTGTGACTTCATCTCTTAATACAAATGTCTCATCTGGGATTAGAACTTGATACCCAGAGGGCTCTAGCAAAGTTTTACATTGCTAGATCTACTCTATGTTGGTTGATATTATATATACTTATATTATAGTATAATTTTTTTTAAAAAAAAGGCTAAACATGTAGACTTGTATGCTAGACCTTATGAAAATAGATCTATCATGTTTACCTAAATAGGCCTTAAAGTAGGCTTAAGCCTGAATTATTTCCTAAATATATTAGGCTAGGTCATAAGCCTTTGTTTAGGGCCTTGTGTGTTTCTATCTCTATTCTTATCATTGATGTAAGACCTAATTGATAAGTTGATCTTAGTCTTATATATAAAACATATTTTTATATGTATCAATTTTTTCTAAATTACCTCAATCAATACTCTTCAAAATAAGAAAGAATGGGAGGGAAATAAGTCATTTGAATAAGATGTTTAAAAAAAATGTCATATTTATTATAATTAACTAACTTACCTAATTTTAACTAATTGAATTAGTTAAATATATGAGGAACTTATTTTTATTGTTGGCATGTTGTTAAACGGTAAATAGCGAGCAATTGCAGCTTCATTGTTTTTAATTTGTTTCTTCTTGCCATTGTTATGCTTCATTGCTCCAGCTTCATCATGTACGTTGTGAAAATTTTGGTATATGGTGCTGTTTCCCATCTTTAATATAAAAACTAGTGTGTGTGTATTGGTTTGAAATATAAGAATTTCATTAACTTTATGTTCCAAATTTATAATTACTTTCACAAACTCTTCTTATTGATTATATATGTTAAGGAGATTTTTATGAGTGACACTAAATGGGTGCTTTAAGAAAACAACATATGAGTATATTTTATATAAATAACTATCTTAACTAATTTTCTTAATTTTTGTAAATAAGTCATCTAACTATTATATTTAGAGAAATACTTATATACTCTGAGAGTGCCATGTCACGTAATCTTTGTCTAATAAAAATTAAAAATAAAATAACTCATATCATTTTAATCCAAATTAACGGATGACTCATTTAGGGGGAAAAATCACATTTCATTTTGTTTTTATAAAAAATATTCATTGATCATTTTATTTTATTTTTTAAATTAAAATGTTTATTTTTCTCAAATGCATAATAAAATGTGAAATTTTTTCATATGAGTCATTAGCCCATTAAAAAAAAATGATATGAGTTGTTGTGTTTGCATTATATAAAGTTCAAATAACATGGTATCATTAGAATATGTAGATATTTCTCCTATATTTATTATTAAGAGGCGGTATATTTTAATTTTTCTTCCAGTAACAATAAATTCTTTGGAAACATTAGAAAGTATGAGAGAATCTCCTATATTTATCAAATTCATTTTCATTAAAATTTATTCACTTAATATAAGGTTGGTCCTAGTTTAACAAAAATTCACACCAAGAACTTATAACTCACAAGTCATGATGGCAAGGAGGTTGTGGGCTGGCCTTAATAGATGTGGGTATGTGAGTAACTGCATATGTAAAACATATATCTTCGTACGTACGTATAAGCACACACTTACACGTACAAAAAAAAGGGAGGGGGGAATTGGGATCCATTTGAGAAATTAATCGAAAAATAGGACCTATAAGTTAAAGGACCCCATGGCTTTACCTTTTCCTAAGTCTCATTCTACTTAATTTTTCAACTTTTTCTTTTCATAACAATCCAAGTTTTTATAAGATATAAGCAAATATTATGTCATGAGTTTCATATAAAAAAATATTATGTCATGATAAAGTTATTTTTAAGGGAACTTTATCATTAATTTATTGTCAAGACTCGAGGTACTTTACACTTGTTTAAGGACTCTAATGCAACTTATCTCTAGTATAGGTGCAATTATTCTACAATATTTGTGATCTAACCTTAATTTATGAGTAATTTTTAAGCATGCGTGAAACAAAAGAGATTCTTATATAATTAAAAATATATTAAACATAATTGAAAAAGAGTTGCACCGATTAAAAAAATGGGTCCTTATACACCTTTAAATAATAAGTTTTGTAGTGAGGGATTTTTTTTTTTTTTTACCTATTTTCATTCTTTCAAATCCTGATTTTAAATAACGAAAAATAATTTGTTATTTATTTTATTTATTAGTGAAAATTAATATTGTATTTATTTAATTATTAACTCAATTATAACTTAAGCTCTCAACTATGTTTCAACATTACTCAGTCTTTAAACTTTAAACTTATAACTTAATCCCTCATCTTTTCATCTTTTTTTATATTTTTATTCTTAACACTTGCGACTTAATTTTGAGTCATCCCAAGTGACAAAAATTGCTTCCAACTCAAGGTTATTATCCTTGCTTTCAAACGAGGAAGAATTAAAACTCACGTCGTCCAGGTTTTATCTGCATTATGGGTGAAATTTTAGTCAAAGCCTTCCAACAAGCGATGGAGTCCGACTTTGGAATTTCATCAGCTTGGTCTTCAATATGTAAAAAGGTTTCCAATGATCCTGTAATCAGTGGCGGACCCAGGGCTTAACAACCCCCTGAATTTCAATGTTAACCTTTTTTTTTTTGCACTTGCTTTTACCCACAAGATTAGATTTTTGGGTACCCTACTTCCCTTCATCCTTACAATGAGGTTGATGTGCAAAGTGATCTTGATTTTTTGGATTTATAAGGAATAGCTGATGTTATCAAGATAATGGTTGAAAAGAAAAAAATATTTTGTATATCTTTTAGTTTATTTACTTATAAAGTTAGCATTAATTTTGCTTGTAGCAACTGCATACGTGGAAAGAATATTTTTAGCTATAAAATACATACATCAAGACTGCACTTCTTAATCGGATGAGAGATGAATGGTTGAATAATTGTTTAGTGCTTTATATTGAAAAAAATGTATTTGATAGCATTGATAATAAAACAATTATAACGAAATTCTAAAAAATAAAGCATATAAAGATGGTATTGTAATTATTTTTATTGTAATATATTTTTGTTATTAAAATTTTTTTTTGGGGTCGTTAACCCTGAACCCCCGACCCCAAATCTCTCCAATGGAGCCCCTTGATAAAAATCCTACGTGCGCCCCTACCCATAATTCATTTAGCTCTAAGTAAGTTAGACATTACTAATTTTCTACTTTAAGGAGTGTAAATCTCTTTTACAAAACCATATTAGGAAGAGTCACCCATTACTGTTGCGCTATCTGAGCAAAAAAATACTGTTGCACTGGTCAATCAACCCCCATGAAAGTTGAGTTGCAGGCAATTTTTGCCTTGCTTAGAATTAAGGAGAGAAGTTGCAGGCAATAATTACTAGAATTTAAAGAAATTAAGGAGAGAAGTTAAAGTAGTTAATTTTATTGATTTTTCTAAAATACCCTTGCTTAGAATTAAAAATTAGAAGCTTGAGCTTGATACGAGCAGTTCCACTATGGCTTGTGTCTTGTTCCCATGGACTCAGATAATTTGAACCAAAAGTATGATAGTTCGAAGCATGAGCCCAATATGATAATTAATTTATTAAGCCTGTGTGAATAATTGGACTACTCAGATCATTTGGACATTGATAAAGATATTTTAAGAAGTTAACAAAAATTAGAATGTTATCCTATAATTAGAATCAAAACTAACTTTCCTAAAGGGAGTAATATGAAAAAAATAAAACACACAAGGGATTGAGTCATAAGACTTGTTTGGAGGGAAACAAAACCTAGGGTTTGTCACAAGTCTTCTAAACATTTTTTTTTTTTTAGAAACTATTCTATATCAAAACCTAGATTTTGTCATAAGTTTACCAAACACCCCTATTTTTTTCAGAAACTATTTTGCATCAAAAAGTAGGTTTTGAGGAAAAAAACTATTTTTTTCCATATTTCTCTCTCTCCTTTGCAATCATCAATGTTTTTTAAGTATCAGTCAGTATCTTTAAATATTTTTTAGTATCCTTTAGTACCTTGAAATATTTTTTTCAATATCCTAAAATTTTTTTTCAAGATTATGAAATATTTTTTCAGTATTAGTTAATAGTCTTAAGATATTTTTTAGTACTTTTCAGTAATAGATATATTTTTTCAAGATTAGCCATTATCCTAAAATATTTTTTCAATATCATAAAATAAATTTTCATGATCATGAAGTATTTTTTCAGTACCCTGAAATATTTTATGATCTTAAAAAATTATTTTACGATATTAAAAAGATATTTCATGGTAATGGTTGATCTTGCAAAAAAAATATTTCAGGGTTTTGATAGGTACTAAAAAGATACTTAATACTAATTGGTACTGAAAAAACACTTCTTATTATCTTAGAAATTTATTTTAGGATCTTGAAAAAATATTTCAGGGTACTGAAAATCTTGAAAAAATAATTTATGATACTAACGGGTATTAAACAGATATTGAAAAAATACTTCTAAATCTTGAAAGAAAAATTTACCAAAAAATATTTCATGGTAATGACTAATTTTGCAAAAATATTTCAGAGTATTAAAAGATACTAAAAAATATTTTAAGGATATTTACTGATATTGAAAAAATACTGATAATAGCAGAGAGGAGAGACAAAATTGAAAAAAATAGCTTTTCACAAAATTTAGGTTTTAATATAGAATAACTCTTGGAAAAAATAGGGGTATTTGGTAAGTTTATGACGAAATAACTAGGTTTTAATGTAAAACAACTTTTAGAAAAAATAGGAGTGTTTGACAAACTTTTGCTAAAACATAAGTTTTGATGCATAATAGTTTCTGGATAATTTTGTGGTATTTGGTAAACTTTTGTCAAAACATAGGTTTTAAATTTATTTAAACACTATCATTTTTTTTAAAAGTTATTTTTCAAAAATCATTTTATCTCGTAAATCTCAAAAATTATTTTTCAAAAGTTATTCTCCAAAAGTCAGTTTTATCTCGTAAATCTCTAAAACTATTCTTCAAAAGCTATACCTAAATAAGCCCATAATCAAATCAAAATTTCTGGGATTGAGTCATGTGGCCATAGTTGAGGGATTAAATTATATGGACGATAATAATTGAAGAGCTACAATTCTTTATCATATTTTGTTCAAAATACATCTTCCGTCCGTGATGGTCTCTATGGAGGACCCAATCCTATCAAGGGCCACCAGCGAAGCCCATGACGATAAACCTTTTCCCCCCCTTCATTCTGTGTCACAAAAACGGGTCAAACATTATATCAAAAAAAAAAAGGGGGGGGGGGGGGGGGGGCGGGGTCAAACAATCTAATCACCCATTCATTTTAGAATATTTCACCAAGGTCCCGAATAAAAGAAATTTACAATTAAATAATCCCTTAAAACCTTAAAATTTTGGTGAAGCCCGGGTGAATTTTTTTATATATGAAAAGATGCAAATGACCAAATGTGCCTATATTAATAAGTCAATGTATGTTTTGATAAGTTTATATCCCTATAATGACATATCTATATGAATGTGTTAATAAATTTATGAGCTTATTTTAACAAATCCATGATCCTATTTTCACAAATCTATGAACTTGTTTTGGTAAGTCTCTATACTTATGTTTATGGAAAATATTGCAAAAAGAGGCTTGGCCACAATTTTAAAATTCCAAAGGACAATTTTATTGTATTTTCCCATTTTCCGGACTTTGATGCAATTTTGGCTTTCCTTTTAGGGTTAGGGTTTGAGGCTCTATATAGCTCAAGCCCGAAGCTACTTTCGCTCCCTCTCTTTTCCGTTCACTCTCTCATCTCCCCAGATTTCTTCCCAACGATGATGCAGCCTGGACCTGGTATGGCTCCCCCAAACATGGGTCAACAACCCACCCAACAATACCAGCAGCAGCAACCCTACATGATGATGCCACCGCAGGCTCAGGCGCCGCCTATGTGGGCTCCTTCTGCCCAACCCCCGCCGCTGCAGCAGGCCGTTGCTCCACCGCAATCTACCCAACATGTCCAGCCTAGCAGCGCCGATGAGGTCCGTACCCTTTGGATCGGCGATTTGCAGTACTGGATGGATGAGAACTACCTGTATAATTGTTTTGCGCATACAGGCGAGGTAAATGTTAGTATTCCTTTTGTAGTTTCCTTCTATTAGTCCTTAATTGTATTTTATTAGGTTTGATATTGCTGCTCTAGTTTATATTCCTCGGTTTGTTGGAGCCTGGGGGATATAGCATTTAATTGCGTTGGGATTATAAGGTGGAATATGATGAACAGTGGGTTGGGATGGGCTTGTATCAAATCAAATCCAGAATTTAGTGAATGAAAACTGGATCCTTCAGTGATTTGTATGAGATCTTTTATCATGGATCTCGTGTGTTTGAGCCACCGGTGGTCCGCCGCCTTTCTTGCCTCTGATGGAAGAAATCATTTTGTTGCAGGTGGCTTCTGTGAAAGTCATTCGTAATAAGCAAACTAATGCATCGGAAGGTTATGGGTTTATTGAGTTTTATACTCGTGCTGCTGCAGAGAGAATTCTTCAAACATTTAATGGCACAATTATGCCTAATGGTGGGCAAAACTATAGACTGAATTGGGCAACTTTTAGTGCTGGTGATAAACGTCATGATGATAGTCCAGATTACACTATTTTTGTTGGAGACTTGGCTGCCGATGTCACCGATTACCTGCTGCAGGAGACCTTTCGGGCTAGATATCCCACAGTTAAGGGTGCAAAGGTTGTAATTGATAGGCTCACTGGGAGGACGAAGGGTTATGGTTTTGTCAAGTTTGGAGATGAGAATGAACAGATTCAAGCTATGACTGAGATGCAAGGGGTTCTTTGCTCAACAAGACCCATGCGAATTGGACCAGCCACAAACAAAAATGTTGGAGGACAGCAAAAAGGTTTTTCTCGTTCATGAATTATGTGCTGGCCTTTTGTTGCAAATGTCTGCTTGTTGTGCTTGGCTAACATGTTTGAAAGAAAAACTAACTTTCTTCTTGTTTGTTTCTCCTTCGTTGTAGTGAGGAATACTAATTTAAATTTAACATTTTGCTCTTATAATTTACTATGTGCATTCTAAATTTTATTGTTCAAGTTTGCCTCCTTTCAGTTACGCTCTAGAAGATATGCTGTCCCGAGTCATTTCTTCCTATAATTTCCTTTAAGAATTTCGGATAAATAAATGATCTAGAATCAAAAAAACTTATAGTACTCCTGTTGTCTCAAAGCAGGGTGTCCGGAGGCTCTGTCATCTCGGAGCCTGGAACTGCTTTCAGCTGAAATGGTTACCATTTTAGTGCATGGCCTTCTTAGGTCAGTTACCAATTTATGTCTTGCCCATTACTTTCCACGTCATTTTCCTTTCCACTACAATTTCCAATCGTTCTTTTCACTTCATCTGGCTGGTTTAGTTTTTAGCCAAGTTATATTGTAAGGCTATTTTAGTTATTTATATTTGTTCAGTCAGCCTTTCTTTATCTTTACTCCTTACATTTTATTCCTATTAGCTTGCCAGAAAAATTACATCTTTAAAGTTCTTTCTATTTGTTCCCTTTTTCCAAAGCAAATTTCCATACATTTTTATAGTTTCTTTTGATGCTCCAACTACTGCCTAGCCGTAATACGTTCAGCTTCCAATCATCAGTCCATAAGACAAAATTTGGGGAGCGCCAATGCAGGCTGATTGTTATTTCCAGAAACTGCAGTTTACCGGCTGTGATGTCATGGTTATGGTTTCATAACTGCTATTTTTTATTACAGTGCTTAAATATTTGAAGTTGTAGTTTATCTTTATTGGCCTATTTCCATTTAGGTGGGTAACTTGTGAAATAGGGTGGCAATAATATTGCTTGCACAAGCATTTGACGTTAGCCTTCCTTGTTTTCCGTCTCTTTTGGCAACTTCAAATCTCATGTCTTTTGTTGGAAGTTGGCTGTTAACAAGTGGAAAAAGATGTGGGAAGTTGGGGTAGTAAATGATGTGGGATGATTTTTAAGTTTATAACACAACTTTGCCGATATCCTAACTTTTTGAGTCCTTTTTAGTTTTATTTGTCTCTACTTCCTCAACAATGAATGTATTATGTCACTGCATATTTGCCTCCAATTATGAACACTATCCAATTATAATTGTATTGGTGTGAAAATATTTCCAACACGTTCATGAAGTGCTCTTTGGTTTTTTGTCTTGCTGCCATGCTTGTGGTTGGCTTCTGTGGTTCTCCTTGATTTAGTTTGGGTTTCAAGGTCTGGGGTTGTGTGGGTTGTTTCGGGGTATTATTTGTTGTTGAGTTGTCCTTGTGTGACCTATTCGTTCTTTGCTTTCGGTGAAGTGTTTTGTTTGGTCCTTGGTGACACAGTTGGGTGTTTTTGTCTATGGTGAGACGTTTGGAGTATTGTTTGTTCCTTGGTGAGATGGTGGGTGGTTGTTTTGGTCCCTTGTAAGACCTTTTCTTCAGCTCTTGAAGACCTCATGAAGAAGCAAATTATTGGTATTTGTTGCTGCTCTCATTTAAGTTGCTTTCAGCTTGAGGGGAGTGTTGAAGAATAGAATGTTTATTATTAAATTAAGTATTTATTATTATAATTAATTATTATTATTATTAAGGATCACAACTTTGCCAACATCCTAACTTTTTGTGTCCTTTTTAGTTTTATTTGTCTGCACTTCCTCTACAAATGAATCTTTTATTTGTCACTGCATATCTGCCTCCAATCATGCCTATTCTCCAATAAAAATTGTAATGGTGTGAAAAATATTTCTGTCGAACTCACTTACTTGGTTGGTTGAACTTTCTAACTTTCTACGTGGAGGCTGTCTTGTCTATGACTTGTTTTTGGCTATAGGATGAATGGTATTTGATTTGTTTTGGAGTTGTGGTTTATGTGTGGTACATAGATTTTTTACGATGGTGTAATTTCTAAAGTTATTATATGAATTATATGAATATTCATCTGGTCCCAAAGATAAGGTACAGGTAATTTCTTCACAAGTATTGAGAAAATTAATTTAAATTAGTTAAATGTATTTGATTATTTAATTTGTCACTAATTGCATAACTTTATAATAAAACGAACAGTAGAGTGGGTTGGTTTTCTCACATTAACTGCTAGCTTTTGGGTTGTGTTCTCCATCCAATTTAGCTTTGAATCAATTGGTATCAGAGTTTGGTTATTGATCCTGCCGTGGAGTTGCTGTCCTGGAGTCTTCTGATTGGCATGGGGCGAAGTGAATTGTCGTCCATAAAGCCTTCTCATGCCAGCATGGGGCGAAGTGAATTGTCGTCTGTAAAGCCTTCTCATGCCAGCATGGGGTGAAGTGAATTGTTGTCCACAAAACCTTCTCATTGGCATGACACCGAGTGAAGTGCTGTGGGATGCAGCAACATTTTGCGCTGTGGGGGCCATCGATGAAATGTCGGCTTTCCATGGAGTCAATTTATGGAAACATAATTTAGGACCTGAGGGAGTATAAATTGTTATTTTTAACCTACACCCTAACTACCAGCCCTACACCCTAACTACCTATTAGGGCTGGTTGTATTTCCATATTAAACTTCGATGTTGGGCCTTCTTTAAATTAAATAATTAGGAGTCCAATATTTCATCTATTTGTTTGCTATTTGTTCATGTCTTTTATGTATGAAGTTTTCCCTTCCCTGCTTTATTTTTCATCTTTTTATTTCTCTTCTACCTTGAACTTGCAGCTTCCTATCACAATCCTCAAGGTTCACAGAACGAGAATGATCCAAATAATACAACTGTGCGTACTTCTTTGCAACACAAAATTCACTTTCATCCCTGCTTGTTTGTGACCTGTTATTTTTCCTGCTGCAGATTTTCGTCGGCAATTTGGATCCTAATGTCACTGATGATCATTTGAGGCAAGTTTTTGGTAAATACGGAGAATTAATACATGTGAAGATTCCAGCAGGCAAGAGATGTGGATTTGTCCAATTTGCCGATAGGTAACACTATTTTCTCAATCATCTTATTAAAACATCTTCCAAACATGTAGCAAGCTGTCTCTGATTGTGCCACATGTTTTCCTTTTTTTTCTTTTTTTTTTCATGCACACCAGGAGTTGTGCTGAAGAGGCTCTGCGGATTCTAAATGGAACACAGTTGGGCGGTCAAAGTGTTCGCCTTTCATGGGGCCGCAGTCCTTCAAACAAGCAGGTAAATATGAAAACCGATTTCCGTAAATAACGTATCGCCTGTGCATCAAAGATTTTTGCGGTATCGAGCTGCATCATCTGAAGCATTGAATTTGTTGGTGATGTTCAGGGTCAGCCAGATCCAAGTCAGTACGGGGGATATTATGGGTACGCTCAAGGGTATGAGAATTATGGATATCCTCCTGCTGCTGCTACACAGGACCCCAACATGTATGGAAGCTACCCTGGTTATGCTAACTACCAACCACCACAGCAACAACAGCAGATGGGGTATAGCTAAGCTATAAGTAAACAATGCATTTTCTGCTTGTGTAATCGTAACTATACTTATTGGTGTGGCCCATCTGTTCCTCTCTTGCCTTGCTCCTGTTTACTTTGATTGCTGATACCATTATTTATCTTTATTTGAACCGTATGTTATGGAGTACCAACCCTATATTTACTTGTTGCGTGTATTTTCCTCTACTTTAATCTATTTAAGTTATTGCTATAGCTTAAATATTTGTGAATCACCACCCACGATTTTATTTATCGAGCGCACTCGGTTATAATCCGTCTTTTAAGTAATTTGCTGGTGGGTTGCAGACCTATCTGCTATACCCTCCTGTTTTGGTATTAACAAGATGGGGATAATTGGTAAGTCCTCAGTAAGTGCTCATAAAGCCCGAGGTTGTGCTCCTCCTTGGTGGAGGACTGGTGTTGAACCCCTCCAAAACTTTTTCAGATAAAAAAAAGATGGGGATAAATGTCCTTTTTAATGTTTAATTTGAGTTTCAGAAAGTCCAAAGCGTCCTTGAATAAAGGATTTACATCCTCCATCTTCTTGGCTATAGATGCCGTCGTTAATTATCTTCTTCACGATGCCTACGAAAGCGTCCTTTAATTTTCTATACATCCCAAGTTCAAGAGCGCGTAGCCTTACCTTGAATTTTTTATGACATACATTTCTATGAAAACTAGAAAGTAAGAGATCGACTAAGTAGGGACACGCATGTATAAATGGAAAAATTAATATCTAAAACAGATGTTTTCAAGTAGCTAGCGACAAAGTGAGTATAAGAACGAGAGAATTGAGAGGAAAACAAAAATGTGTCACATGATTATAGCAAAAACATTTCAGAAGTTGATAAATATAATGTGAAGAAGACTGCGCAACCAAGCGTCCTTTTAGCGGTGATTATTGAAGCTCCAGATGCCACTAAATCTGTAATAAGAAAAACCAGGTAGAGAGAAAGAAGTACCTAGAATAGAACCTGTTACGGATATATTAAAAGTGGGCTCAGCCCAGTGATCCAAGAAGCCCAGATATAATGGCTTACTTATGATATTCTAACAACCTCCTTGGATTAAGGAATAATCTATCGACATATCCATCAAGATCATAATCATCCACAAATCAAGGATATATTATTAAAAGATATCTTAATATCTTTTAATAATAAGATAACAGAAGCCCGCTAATTTAGGGCCCAGGTAAACCTATAAATAGGGTACAAACCCTAATAAGGTATACACGCTCTAACTCTAGCTATTCACATTTAGTGCACATAGAGCACACACCCCCACTCCCCTCTGGCTATAAGCCTATTATTTACAAACGAACTACGTGGACTTTGATCTCACAAGTGGTATGTAGGCCCTTGGAATTTCACCCCAGACCAAGTCCAATCCGTGTTCTACACCAGAACATTGGCGCTGACCATGGGGAGTATAAAGTTCAATCCCCGTGACCAACGATGGCTAACACGAGAAGCAGAAGCCACATGCTTGCACACGAGCAAAATCAGGAACGAAACAACGATGACAGTCAGCAACAGGAAGACATCCGAGGTGACGATCAAGGGCCGTTAGAGAAACCACAGGATACGAATCCTCCTCACCTTAAGGACGGATCCACAGACCAAATGTTGCAGCGGGCCAAACAAGCCAATTCCTCACAGTCATTCCAGATTAATAGCCTGAATATACAACTGCTGCACAACATCGCCGAATCACTACTCAAGCGAATTGAGAACGGCGAAAAACGCAGCGACCTTCAGAATCAAAAGATTGACCGCATTGCTGAGGTAATGGAGCAACTTCTCAAGAAGTCGCAGAACCTACTTCAGGGGGAATGAATGCCGAGATGATCAACACAATGAAGACGGAGACACCAATCAGCAAACTATTGATCCACCTCGGTTAGACCAACCCGAGCAAGGCAGAATAGCTTCAACTACAAATTCTGACTAAGATAACTATCGGGATGAAAGCTGGGATGAACAAACTTGGACGCTTCAGAAAAACAATCATTCTTCTGAAACTCAGGGAGCTCGGCAAGACGCGACCGAGAAGCATAGGATGTGGTACGGAGAAGGAGGACAAAACAACAACCCGTTCTTGGATGAGATTACGGAAGCAGACTACCCAAAAAAGTTCAACACGTCCGACTTATCTAAGTATGACGGAAGTCAAGATCCCCAAACACATCTTAACACTTTCAACACTGAGATGCTCGTGCGAGGGTTCAAGGGACCAATCATATCTCGGTTGTTCACTTCAACATTGCGGGGTGCTGCACAAATTTGGTTTTAGACCTTACCCCCAAAAATCTATCACTGACTTTAACAATCTAAGCAACCCAAGTCGGTATACACACTAGGCAGGATTAAGCAGTAACCTGGTGAAACCCTCCAAAAGTACCTGGACCACTTTAAAGCAGCTGCTTTGAAAATTCAAGGATTGCCAGAGAGTGTTTATGTGCACTTGCTAATTTCGGGCCTAGACTGTGAATCAAGGATGGGAAGGTCAGTCTTGTCTGCTGAGATCAAAACACTGGAAGAATTCCATCGACGGGCTAAGAAATATCTAGACATTGAGTAGATGCAAATAGCCAACATGCCGAGGTAAAGAGAGGCAAAAAAGCTAGCATCGAAAGGAAGGGATCAGGCGGCAAAAGATCGATCAAAAAATTCAGATCAAAAAACTCGAGGCAGAAAATATGAAGGAAAGTATGAAAAATATACTCCTCTGGACGTCTCACGGGGTCAAATTTGGAGAGAGGTAGCACTAACCGAAATGAAAAAAGTAGAACGACCACACCTGTTGTATAATAGAGGAAAACTGGATCGATCTCGGTTTTGTGACTTCCATGACGGACCCGGGCACACAACCGAAGAATGCTGGGACCTCAGAGATGCTGTTGAAAAATTTTTCCGAGATGGAAAATTACGACAATATGTCATTAAGAAACAAGGGCAAAAGAGCAACAAACGCAAGCAGACAGACCGAAGTAAGAGCCCGGTCCCTCAATGAAAGAAGCAACATGACAGCCAAAGTAATAATGACGATGATGACGAATTCCCAGAAGCCGAGTTCAATTGCAACGTCATTAGTGGAGGTTATGGCGGAGGAGGCGACACAGCAAGCCAACAAAAGAAGTACCTCCGAGAAGTTCTAACGATCAGGGGATGACCAACTTTCAAGCCATAACCCCTAAAAGCATAACCTCCCAAGTTATTCTTCACTCAAGACGACTTAAGGGACATGATCCCGGGCATCAGGACGGTTTGGTCATAACCGGCTTCTTAGGTAAATGTCGTGTGAAGAAGATTTTCATTGACCCCGGCAGTGGGGTTGATATCATCCTCTGGGATGCCTTCAAGTGAATGAATCTCGATCCAGAAAACTTAAAGCCGTGCAAAACAACCTTGATCGGATTCAACGGAGAAGACACATACCCCAAGGGGTACATAGAGCTAAAAATGACGTTGGGATCTAAAGAGGCCTTCAAGACTGGACAAGTAAAATTCATTGTGGCTGATTTCCTCTCATCCTACAATATCATCCTAGGCAGACCAATCATGCACGGTTGGGATATGTTGATATCCACCAAACATCAAAAACTGAAGATGGTGAGCAGTAAGAATGAGGTCGTTACCATAAAAGGGGATCAGAAGGAGTCTAGGCAATGCTATTTTACAAGGGTAAAAAACAATGAGCCTGGGACATCCTCTTCTCAGCAAAAGACGGTGCAAGACCCGACACCACCAAGCACAAGTTCGGTAAATGTGGTTGAACTGGATGTAACAGAAGAAGCCAAGCTTATGAAAACAGAGCCTAAAGGAGAACTCATTGACTCCATCTTAGGAGATGAACCCGGGCAGGTTACCAAGATCGGCAACACGCTCACAAATAAGGAACGTGCTAAACTAGAGGCACTACTGCTAGAAAACAAAGACATCTTTGCTTGGAAACCATCTGAGCTACCAAGTGTCGACCTCGGCTTCTATTGTCATAAGTTGACAATAAACCTGAATTCCCCGCCTGTCATGCAAAAGAAAAGAAAGATCACACCAGACAGGCAAATAGCACTTGCCGAACATGTGAAGGAGTTGTTAGATGCAGGATTCATCAGGGAGATTTAATGCACCACATGGCTATCCAATGTAGTGATGGTTAAAAAACCCAACGGCAAGTGGAGAGTTTGCACGAATTACACCGACCTCAACAAGGCCTGCCTAAAGGATGCTTACCACATGCCAAACATAGATCAATTGGTGGACAATTCATCCGGATTCCAATTGCTCTCATTTATGGATGCTTACTCCGGGTACAATCAGATAGCTATGCATCCTGATGATCAGGAAAAAAACAGCTTTCGTCACAGATAAAGCTAACTACTGTTACAACGTCATGCCGAAGGCTGAAGAATGCCGGAGCCACCTATCAAAGGATGATGAACCGAGTATTTGAGACTCAGCTCGGCAAGAATGTGGAAGTCTACATCGACGATATGATTGTTAAGTCAATCAATCGATCGGACCATATCCAAGATCTTCAGCAGACTTTTGATAAACTCCGGGCACACCATATTCGTTTGAATCTGGCCAAGTGTGCATTTGGGGTACCCGCTGGAAAGTTTTTGGGATTCCTCTTAACGAATAGGGGAATCGAGGCAAACCCGGACAAGTGCCAGGCTATTCTCAGCATGACGGCACCACGAAATAAGAAAGAAGTACAACAGTTAACAGGCAGGTTAGCAGCCTTAACAAGATTCCTGCCGAAGTCCACAGAAAATGCGCTCCCACTCTTCAAGCTATTAAAGAAAGAGGCACAACACGGTGAATGGAATACAGAATGTGAAGCTGCAATTGACAAAATCAAGAAATGCTTGTTATCACCCCCTGTATTGTCGAAACCTGAGCTCGAGGAGGACCTAATCCTCTACTTGTCTGTAGGTGAAGAGGCTGTAAGTGTTGCACTAGTCAGGGAAGAATCAACAGAACAGAAGCCGGTCTACTTTATAAGTCGGGCCTTGTAGAATTCTGAGTTAAGATATCAAAGGCTTGAAAAAGTGGTATTCGCACTTCTTACTACGGCTAGAAGGCTCCGCCCTTACTTTCAAGGACATCGAATAATTGTCCAAACAAGTCAACCAATTCGCCAAGTTTTGCATAAGCCATGCTTGGCAGGACGAATGATCAACTGGGCTATAGAACTGTCCGAGTTTGACATTGTTTATGAGGCCCGACATGCCATTAAATCTCAGGCCCTAGCTAACTTTATTACGGAGTTAGTTTCGAAATCAACAACAGAAGGGGATAGTCACGAACTTTGGAAGGTGTTCGTAGATGGCTCCACAAATGCCAAAGGAAGCGGAGCAGGGGTCATAATAGAAAGCTCGGAAGGGGTTTCCATGGAACATTCCTTACAGTTACACTTCAAAACTTCTAATAATCAAGCCGAGTATGAAGCAGTTCTGACCGGGCTGTCGTAGGCCAAAGAAAACGGAGCTAGAAGGATCCATCTATCAACCGACTCTTAGTTAGTTGCAGCCCAAATCAACGGATCATATACCGCCAAGGGACCTCTGTTGATAAAATATCTGGGCAAGGTAAAGGAAGCTATGGCCAACTTCGACGAAGTCATTGTAACACATATCCCAAGAGGAGAAAATGCCAGGGTAGATATTCTATCCAAATTAACAAGTACAAAAAGCCCAGGAAACCATTGAACTATAATCCAACAAAACATGACCGAGCCTACTTGCGTCATGGTTATTGCAACAGTAGAAGACTGGCGAAGGCCTATCCTGGATTACCTAGAAAAAGGAATCATCCTGGAGGAGGCAACGAAGGTGAAAAAGTTGGCAAGAACAGCTGCAATGTACACGGTCATCGATGACCAACTATATCGGAAAGGCATCCATTCTCCGATGCTAAAATGCTTAAACACGGCAGAAGCCGAATACGTGCTGGCGGAGATACACGAGGGAATCAATGGACAACACATGGGAGCTAAGGCTCTAGCCAGGAAAGCCCGCCGAGTCGGATTTTACTGGCCGACTATGGAAACCGATTCCGCGAACCACGTAAGGAGATGTGAAAATTGTCAAAAGCATGCTCGAGTAATTTGGCCACCTCCAGCTGAATCATCATGGCCCCTTGGCCATTCTACAAGTGGGGCATGGACCTCTTAGGACCATTCAAATCGGCCCTAGGACAAATGAAGTGGCTCATCGTAGCAATTGACTACTTCACCAAGTGGATCGAGGCCGATCCCCTCGCGACCATCTTGGCGGCACGAGTTCAAAAGTTCTTTGAACGAGCCATCATGGCAAGATTTGGCATTCCCGCCAAGATCATAACTGATAATGGAACTTAGTTCATCGATAAGGGTTTCCAAAGGTTAATGTCCGAACTTAGGATCAAACATCATTTCGCTTCAGTAGAACATCCGCAATCCAACAAGCAAGCTGAGGTAGCCAACAAAATTATTGTGGACGTACTCAAAAAGTGAATGGCCGATGCAAAAAATGATTGGGTTGAGCATCTATTTCCCGTATTATGGGGATACTGGACAAGTGTTCAAACCTCAACTCAGGAAACACCCTTCAAGTTAACTTATGGGTGTAAGGCTATGATCCCGTTTGAAATTGGGCAATCTTCATGGAGAAAAGCCACAATCTTGCAGGAAGGAGAATCGAGCAACAATAAACAACCAGCTGTAGAGCTAGATCTCATTGATGAGGTCAGGATCAAGGCACATTGCTGAGATCTGGCCACCAAACAACTAATCACGGATAAATATAATCGCAAAGTTAAACCACGAGCATTCAGCAAGGGAGACCTGGTACTTCGCAGAGCGGATATCGGCAATAAAAACGCTCGGGATGGAAAGCTCGTGGCAAATTAGGAAGGACCTTTTCGCATCTTGGATCAAATAGGACAAGGAACCTATGTCCTTTAAGCTTTGGACAGAAAAGCAATTAAGCACACATGGAATGCAGACAAATTAAGAACCTACTACGGCTAAAAAGCCAAGCTTCACTTAGAGCCCGATAGCAGCAGAAGTCAGCGATGGTTGAAAACCGCGTTTCATTTTTGGATTATTTTGCTTTCACGCATCATTTTCCCTTTTTATTATTTTAAATTTCATTTGTAATTGCAACTATTTCAATCAATAAAAGAAGGTGGTTTATCGTTTGAGCCGACCTCACGATTGTTTATCAAGTTCAATGCAAAGTTTAGCCTATAAAGGCAAATTATCAAAAAGCCCGGGCAACATGAACCCAGCCCTCATAAGATTTGTCAACAAGTCTTATGAATGTTACGATGCATCGGAACAACATTCTGGTATAGTCTTGTCATTGTCATGCCGACCCTGATCAGGTCAAAATGTTTAGGCTTTTTATTTTTATTAAGTCTCGAACATGTGATAATTGGCTACTATCTCGGATTATTACTTTACAAGTTAAAGTATTTAGGTGATTACTTGAAGTCATCTGTTTATTCAAAAATGTCCAACTACTAATAAACATGCCCGTTTATTAACGTTGGTGGAATATCTAGCAGATTCTGTATAATATATCTTGACTTTGGCCAAGTCATACAGTAAGAACCGAGTTGTATACTTGGATTGTGTTTCCCTTTATTCATTAACAAGCGAAATTAACGTAAGTTTGGCTTAAAGGATGAAAGCAAAAATTTGACTCGATGAAATTCAACATGTCTATGTACTTATAAACCACGGAAAGAACCGGGGTTAAATTGTCATTACAATAACTGGGATGTAAGCCTGGATAACAAATACAAAATTCAAAAAACTAATAAAAAGAGCCTAAGTGTCACAAGAAAATTTCATGGCTGGACAATGGCAGGAATTGAAGAATTCGGTGCCTTGGTTGTCGGGGTCTCTTCTTCGGCAGTTTGATCTTGCTCCCCCCGACCTGAGCTCCCGACTCTTTAGCTAGAGACAGAGGCGCCAGAATAAATTGCTCGTCCACCACCGAAGCTCTGAAATCCACTGCATCAAGGTTCATTGCAAGGTCAGGATTCAGAGCTCAAACCTGGGCCAGGCAGTCCTTGAAAGCGTTAGCCGTTGTCTCCACCACTGAAAAATGCGGCTGAACCCAAGAGGGGGGTGAATTGGGTGAAGATAAAAACTTGATTCCTTTTAAAATCTTTTCGCAATTCGGTTAAATCAGTTTGAATGATAATAAAGAATTATAAAGATATAATCAATCATTCAAACATGTATGCTGGAAGTAAAGAGTTAAGGGAAGAGAATTGTGTAACACCCCGAATTTCATATCATGTACATATCAGAGTAAAACGGAATAGAGAGCATGCACAACGTTTAGACAATGAGTAATTGATATAAAATGCCCAGGTACAGACTGGTTATATTAAAATTCCCGAAAGAATATTCATGTGATACAATTTACAGAACTTTAAATACAACTCTCTGCTAAACCAAGTCTTAATTAGACATATGGCTTAGAATCCAACACAGTTAATCAAACATATTGGGCAGATTGGTATTTAGTCTAATGGGAGTCTCCCCGTCTTTTACGGTGACTTGTGACAACCCACCGATAAACCCTTTCTTAGTTTAAGTACCAATTAGTTTGAAATAACTTTATCGAATTTAGACCATGGACTAACCTTCTTCAAACTCTTATCTCAAATGGTATGACTTTATCTACATCGTCCATGTCGCCTTCTCGAATCTATGCCTCTTCTTTAACCTTTAAAATAAATTTGAGATTCAATGCCCATTGAATTTCAGGTAACAGTTAACCTCATATGAATAATATAAACAATATATGATATATAATCACAAGATACATACATTTAGCGTTATCATATAAATACAACCATCCACAACCAACTTTGTCAATAAACTTTTACAGAATATATATATATATATATATATATATATATATATATATCACTTTGTCAATATGTGAACTGTGAACTGAAAACTTTTTATCATGCAATATGCAGTCTCCCTTATATCCTCTTCCACCTTATACCGCTGACCGGAACCATAGGCTAACACATAGTCCAACAGGAATACATCCATTTGACTAAATTATCCCAAACTCACCAAAACTTATGATACACCCGGCCAAAGGTATAGAGCTTAAGTCTAGACTATGGCTCCCCTCCTTAATCACAACTAAAGAGGTGTCACATGTCCCACAACTCCGATGAGATCCCGGCCAGAGGATAACATGGAAGAAGGGGCCCTAACAAGTACCATCCACTGTGCACCAAGTGATGGCATTAAAACAGTTTATCATATCAATCCCTCCTAACTCCGTCCCATCAAATACAGCCGCCATAATAAACATATCTATTTCAAATTAGTAATTCAACATCGTATGTTATTTTATCGGGTTATATAGTCATTTTGAAATCTGGGACTTAAATAGTAAATTACTATTAAAAAATACGTATAAGTTACTTATACAAATAGTAAATCACTATTAAAAAATACATACAAGTATAAATAGTAAATCATTATACATTTCATTGATAGATTGCTATTCCAGATAGTAATTTACACAACCAACTGAATGCAACCACTCATGATTCAATCAATCATATCAATGTCATACCAGTCATAGGAGAGTTAAAGTTACAGTATGTGAACATACCTTTCACCACATAGTTACCAATACGTTTGACCTTTAAATCCGGCCCCGGACTTCCCGGATATCCTAACATATCACCATATCACTTAGAATAATATCCTAAGAGATATTTCCACCTCTATTTACCTCTCTACCCTTGGTGGCTTTGTTATTTACAATTCTGCCCTTACATTTAATTAAAAACGTAGTGCAGTATTTCTGGGCAGATTTTTTGATAACTTTGAAAAGTCATAACTAATTTTACAAAACTCGAAATGAGGATCCGTAAAATCCCATGGAACCCTTAAGATGTCTAGTTTTAAGGAAAAATATTCATGTTCACCCAAAATTAGTGAGTCATTCCCAGTTTTTACGTTTCTCAACGTTGCCCAGATTTTATATCAAAAGAAATCCCTGGATGTCTACTTTATTTCTGGAAAATTTTATGATTTTTAAAGATCATTTACTATTTAAAATAATTCCCACAACGTGACTGACTCCAGAAAAACTGAAATCTAGGAATTTTCTCAATCTTTCACAATATTATTCCTTTGATCTCAAAAATCATTTCCCATCTTGTTTTCACTCTAATTTTCGTTTTAAACTCATTAGAGACCTTAAAAACATGTACAGAAATTTAGTTTACAATTTCTACAATTCTACCAAAAATCTATAAGCTATAGCTCAAGAACTTACCTCTTGAAGTTCCTACTCATTCTTCTTCTTGCTCCTATCTTGCCTTACTCTCTATCTTGATTTGAGTTTTGGTGTGAAGAATGAAGAGGAATTCAAGCTCTATTTATAGAATTTTGGGTCTCAACTACTTTTCAAAAATCACATGTCTATCTACTATTCATCTACCATAAACATGTCTATCTACTACTTATCCACCATACATAAGTTCATTTACCACTCATCTACCAAACACATGTTCATCTACCTTCATCTACCATACACATGTCCATCTACTCATCTACCAATCAAATATCAGACACACACACACACATACACACACACACGCACACACATTATATATTCTATTATATTATGATAATATAATAAAATATAATTTAATAACAATAATATTATATAATAAAATATAATATTTCGAGGTCTAAATAATTTTTCCCAATTAAGACCTTGGACTCATAGGGGTCTAGTAGTCCTCTTATTTTAGTCTTATTTTGAAACTCTATGCCTCAAAATTTGGGATGTTACAAATTGCAAACTCAAATTTATACTGGGTCGGTCCAATCCATGAACTACGTCCAGTCCTCAAGCTCCACTTGAGATTTTCACTATTCTCCTTGTTTAACCAGGCACAAGAGACAAGCCTTTACAACCTACAAGTTTATCCAGGCACTTGTACAACTTTTACAAACTCTCATAGAGACTCCCCCTTACTACCCATAAGGTTACAATCAAATTCTCACTCAAGATCACCCAATCTTGAGTATCTCACAGGAAAATATGATTTACAATGATTCTTCTCTCAAAGAAGTGATTATGATAAATACTGAAGTGCATTACAAGTGATTTCACTCTCTATATTGTAAACTCAGAAAACATTGAAAAACAGAGAGTAGGAGATTCAGCATTTTGACATTATAACAGTGTAAGCTCACTCCATCATCTTCTTGCATTTTGAATTTTGCTTTATTTATAGATGAAGATGTTCTAATCGTTGGAGAATATAGCCGTTGTAATCAGAAACATTTGAGGATGTGGCAGTTGAGAATTTAGCCGTTATATTCATTTTTCACTTGACAACTCAGCATGTGTAGATCTTCTTGAAACCCTTCATTTGATCATCTGAAATATGTCCACAAATGATTAAATGATGATAATAAGTGTTAGAGATCATTTGATTAATCATCTGGATGATCTTGATCAAATTCGTGATTTTCTTAATCTTGAATTTTCTGAAGTGACGGTGTATACTCGAGTATTGACTTGAATACTGCAGTATTGAGCATATTTCTTTACTTCAGATTCGTCTCTGTATGTTCGATACTCAAGTATTGACTTACATACTCGAGTATTGAAGATCCACTAACGTTCATTGCTCTCTGTCTGAGCTATACTCGAGTATTCATTTATAAACTCGAGTATTCAAGTTTTTATCGGCCTTGATTGCTATCTGACTTGATTTAGCTTCTAATTTAGCAAACCACTCATCCCCATATAACTCTCCGTGTCTTTAATCCAATGCAACAAAAATCGGATCCAAACTCGTTGTGATATGTCCATTATAATCTGATGAAGGAGAGTTGTTCTAAACCAGCATTTTTTCATTGTCTTGAAACAACAGCCAACTTTCGAAGACTGTATCTCTCTGGTATGATCTTAATTTTTGTTGAATCAAGTATTGATGGAAAGCCTTATGTGTCTTCTTTCCAATGCCACTGATTTCAACTCATTCCGATTTGTAGATTGTGAGTTACACTCAAAACATTAAAGCTTGGTCTGATGTGTGGTGTGAATATTTGATCCAACTTTAGAAATTCAAAGCTCTCTCATCTGATCTTCTTTGAGCATGCAACTTTGTTAAGATGACGCATTTGATGTCTAGTTTCAGCCAAATTTGATTTCACCTCAATCCGATCTCTGTTTTAGGAGATATCATCTATTTACCCAAGGTTGCCCAAAGCTGAACGTGAAACATGGATGAACAGAGTTGCTGTCAAGTGTTGATACTCGAGTATTGAAGTGGATACTCGAGTATTATCGGGACCAGAGAGCCAGAGACGCTGAAAAACACCCAATACTCGAGTATATAAGTTCCATACTCTAGTATTGACTCCTATACTCAAGTTTTAACTGTTTGACGCTCAAACCGTGGTTTCTCAAATTGCAGTTTTCACAACTTCAGTTTTCTCCGTCCAAAAGCAAATTTTTTTTCATTAAGCTTGTATACTTGAGTATTGACCTGGATACTCGAGTTTTCTCTTCCAGAAGTTGATTTTTGCAATCTTTAACTCTGGATTGAGCCTCCCAACATCCTTTTGATTTTGAAGACTTATGATATCAATGTAAGACCTTGTAAATTGATTTTTCTTATTCTTTTTGACAAGATCTTCTCACTCTTTCTTCTCTTCACTTGATCATTCTCCACAATTCTATTCTTTCTTTCTTCTCTTCTCTTGAACCTTCTCCACACTTATATTTGAGCTGATGTTGAATATCAACTTCTTCCATCTTCCAACTCTCTTCTTCTTCTTGATTATCCCCAAAGTCTATCAACCAAGAACTTGAATAATAATATTCAATCCAGTAAGTTCTTTCTTTTTCAATCTCTCATCTTCTTCTTTTTCTTATCTTCCTTTTCCTTATCCTCATCTATATCCTCGACCTCCTTAATCTTCATCTTTTTGACATTCAATGCTTCTTGATCATTCTTCATGATTCAACTCTCTCTCAATATGAAACTTCTTATCTCCTTCTTGATTAACTTTAACTTGAATTAATCTCTATTAAATGCAACAGTTAGTCAATGAAGAAGATAAACATATTACTCAATCTTTTTGCTCTTACTAATGGCATACATGTAAGACATCATCAAAACTTAATTATATCCAACAACTACCATAACCTCAAGCTTCTCCACCTCAGCTGTCGCCACTCCCAGCTTGGTTTTGGCGGCGTCCAGGTCGGAGTGAGCAAGGTTAAGGTCTTTCATAACGCCCATATATTGATCTTGCAATGTGTTTAGGGAGCTGGTGAGGGTGCTTTCCTGAGCTTAAGAAGCAATCAGATCCGCCTTGACCTTTGCTAGCTCAACATAGGCCAAGTCTTTATCTGCCACAGCCTTGGTCAGACACTCCACGGCCTTCACCTGGGCCTCTTTAGCCTTGTTTCGCTTACTAACCGCAACATCCTTCTCAATACGCGCTTGCTTAAGATCGGGCACGGCTTTACAATACTTATGCTTCACAGCAGTATAAGCATCTATTACACCGGTCGCCTCCATCAGGCGATTCTGCAAAACCTGTAGATCATCGAAGTCAGCATCGGTGAAGGCGGCAGCATTAAAATAATGGATAGGGGTCTTCAGCAATGCTTGAGCTCGTCTGACACCTCGTCTGACCACACTTCCCCCCGCTTATGAAGATGGGGAGGAGGAGGAGGTGCCCCTGCACAAGTCGCGGCTTCAGAGGAGGACACCGGGATGGCCTCTGAGGTTGAGGCTGAAGGGGTGGCGGCCGAATTTGATCATTTCCGCGAAATAAGCTCTGCGGAGGGCAGAGGAGAAGAAGCCCTCTTCTCGGACACAACCTCCTTCTTCGAGGAGGATCCGACAGCCACCCTCTTCTTCAATGGAGATCCCCCCTTCTTCTTGGCTCGTAGCTTCTCAGCCAACTCTTGGTAAGAAGTTTTTGCCATTTCGGGCTCTACCAAAGAAGCAAGGAAAATGTCAGCAAAATGTAGCAAACATTATAGGACAGATATTAGAAACAAGGAAAAATTAAACCCTACTCGGTGGATATATCTCTTCCACTGATTGTTTAATAAAAATCCAAGCATCAATAATGCCCTTCTCCTCAATATGAGCTACTAAATCTATAACGGTAGCGATGTCGGCCACCTCTAGGTCGTCATCCTCAGGCTGGAAGATCTTTGTGTCTCGGTCATAGTGATCTTTGGTTTAGTAAAGGGGAAAGGTCAATTCCACCGACTTAAAACCTACATCTTGTAAGAACCATGGTTTATGACTAGGTTCGGCAGTAACTTTGAAAAAGGAAGTCTTGAAACCCTTCCAAGTGTCGGTGGCTACTTGAATGAGTTTTCTTTCCGATTTCCCTCGGAAAGAGATCCAACCTTTTTTCTCTACAGGCTCCCGGATTGGTGAGCCCTTTGGATACTAAAGAAGTAAAAGAAAACTCGGCTAGAATGGGTATGTTTCAAAAATCTACAAAGTCGATCGAAAGCGACAATGAAGCCCCAGGAGTTCGGATGAATTTGGGTCGGGGCTAAATGCAGAAAATTTAGCAGTTCTATTTGGAACTTGGTGAACGAAAAGCATAAACCAAGCTTGGAAACAAAGTCCCGGTAAAAGAAAAAATAAGAACGCTCATTCCCTTCCCAGATCGTACACACCAGTTCATCGGGACTTGGAGGAGAAATTGTGCAATGTTGCCGGTCCCCTAATGGGAGCTCGGTAACTTGATTAGCAGTAATAGTGGATAGTTTGGATAAAACCCCATTTGCAATCCAATCGTATTTCTCCAATAGGTGTCGAGGAGGGCATGCCGACGCCGACTCCACGGACCTAAACTCTTCAATAGGATGAGGCGAAACAGACATGCTACTTAAAAAAGCAAAAACAAAGATAAATTAGAAAAAGAAATGAAAAATACCTGAAGATGGTAAAGCAGGACAGATAGGCTTGACTGAGATGACCTGCGACAAGATGTGTCGACATGACGAAGCTATTTCTTTAGCTTCCCACGACCGGCCCACTATCATGGATTCGGAAACCAGCCAGGAACACTCCTCACATGGGCCGATAGGTCGGAAGGAAGTTGTAGAAGGCTCAACCCTTAAGGTCAAGGAGGCAGCAGGCACATAAGAGCCCCTTCCCCCGCGACCTCTTGAAGTCGGCTCTAAAGAAGAAGCTTTCACAGGGGTATTTCCCCAACCTCGTCCCATGGGTTCTACAGACTGGGACCGACCTCTAGTTCTACTCCTAGCTCGACCGGACCGATTGGGCTAACTCCTACCCTCACTGCTATACCCTCGGAGCATGCTCTCTAGTTTTTGCTCCTCGGTTAAAGGTTTCCCAAACAGCCACCAGACCGTCCGCAGAGGAATACGCTGGACAAGCTCTTCCTCCTTGAGGTAAGATTGCTGGGCTTGGGAGGAGATGAAGATTTTCCCAAATTCATTTAAGTTAATACAAAGAGGAGAATGTGGCAAGTTTGGTTGAACAAAACAAGAAACCAGTACCAAATTCCCAGGAATCTCGGCTAAGGCACGAGATTGGGCAAACTTGGGTCGGACTTCGGCCATAAGAACTAGTGCTGACCTACCCATGTAGTTTCAAATGGGGGCAATAGTCCTAATTCGAGAAAACCAGGGTAAAAACCCAAACAAACATGGTAACTCGAACTCGAAATTATTCGACCTCAACAAAGGAAAGAATTTAAAATAAGCATGGGAAGAATGCGGCCCAAAAACAAAACATTCAGGGTAAGGCATTTCGGATCAACAAACAAATCCAGGCCCTGCAAATTCATCCCGGCAACCTAGAGTCCTGAGCTACCGGGCTGGGGGGCAACTGTTACGGATATATTAAAAGTGGGTTCGGCCCAGTGATCCAAGAAGCCCAGATATAATGGCTTACTTATGATATCCTAACAACCTCCTTGGATTAAGGAATAATCTATCGACATATCCATCAAGATCATAATCATCCACAAATCAAGGATATATTATTAAAAGATATCTTAATATCTTTTAATAATAAGATAATAGAAGCCCGCTAATTTAGGGCCCAGGTAAACCTATAAAAAGGGTACAAACCCTAATAAGGTACACACGCTATAACTCTAGCTATTAGCATTTAGTGCACACAGAGCACACACCCCCACTCCCCTCTGGCTATAAGCCTATTCTTTACAAACGAACTACGTGAATTTTGATCCCACAAGCGGTACGTAGGCCTCTGGAATTTCACCCCAGGCTAAGTCCAATATGTGTTCTACACCAAAACAAACCCAAATCGAATCTGTGATTGGAATGGGAAATATAGCTACTCTCAACTCGCCCTCGTGTTTGTGCTCTTGCCTAGGGCTTTCAAAAAAAAAAAAAAAAGATTTGACTTCACGAATCATTGCTTTTTGGCAAATTTTGTCCTTTCATTTATTGAAGTACCTACCCCTGTCCGTTATTGCACTACTTAGGCGATAAATTCAAAAAAAGCAAGGAAGTTGTCCTTTTTATATGGGCTAAAGTAGAAATAGCATCCATAAACTTATTTCTGAAGAGTACCTGGCATCTATGAAAAAAATGGGTAAAGGTGTAAAAATGCACATAAGTTTTACTCTCAGGAGTGTCCAACACCATATACTTTTTTTAGGTGTAAAAATACCAACGTTGTTATAATTGTGGAGCAAATGTTACACGTATGTTAATAAAAAATGGTCAAATGGTGATGAATTAATTATATGACAAATTAAGTCAAGCCACGTAAATAAAAAAAATTCACTGACATGGCAAAGTTAACATGATTTAAACGGATGATTTTTGCTCTGTTAAAGTTTATGTGACTTTTGATCTTAAATTATAACACATTGGTATTTTTACACTTAAAAAAAGTATATGGTGCTGGGCGCTCCTGAGGGCAAAACTCATGTGCATTTTGCACTTTTTCCCAAAAAAATTTTTTGATACAAAAGTGTTTGTGAACTTTTCTAAATAGAGGCGAAATGCCATCACCATTAAAAGAATGTAACCGTTTCTTTTTGGCTGAGTGGATGCCACAAGTTATTTTTGGGTTACAAAAATACCGCTTAACTTTTTTTTTTTTAATATGAATACCGCCGAACTTTTATCAAAAGAAGAATTGCAACTGGGTTATCGCGGGATGGAACAAAATATTGAGGCTCTCACTCAAGAAATTAGAGCCTTAACACGGGAGGCCCAAAGGAACCAGCAAAATGGACAACCTAGAATTCAAGAAAATAAAGATTGGGCTAAGTGGATCTCAAATGTCGAATGGTGGTACAATACAACAATCCAGGCAGCAGCAAAATCTACACTGTATGAGTTGCTTTATGGGAAGCAGCCTCCTCTCTATACTCCTTATTTGCCTCACCATTCGGTGTTGGAGTTAGTAGACCGTAGCTTCACGACTACAAAGGAAGTTCTAGCACTTTTGAAGCATCATTTGCATAGTGCAATAAACTTAATGAAGCAAAGGGCATATTTGAATAAGACTGATCATAAATTTCAGGTTGGGCCCTATAGACAGATATTTACAGCAGCAAGATCTTCTCAGAAGTTAGCTCCACGATTTTATGGGCCTTATAAAGTTATACAGAGGATTGGGCCAGTAGCATACAAGCTAGATTTGCCACCAAAATTCAGAATTCACCCTACTTTCCATGTCTCGCTATTGAAGCTTTGCCCAGATCCTACCGTTAGGCCGAGACACCCTCCCACTAAGTTTCTAGAATTACCTCCAGCCATGGAACCGGAGAGAATTCTGAACCGAAGAACTAAGAAGTGTAGAAAGAAGATGATTACAGAGGTTCTAGTTCAATGGGAGGGCCTACTGGATGAAGAAGCATCTTGTATACCTCTACATTTTTCAACAATTTCCTACATTTGTTGTTCCAAATCCTTGAGAGCAAGGATGTCTGAGGGTATTGATATGATATTGTGATTAAATGTTCTAAATGTTAGTTAGGTTATTAATTAAAAGAGTGGCATTAGTTATTACTGGCACCGGCCATTGTCTAGAGCAGCCCTTGCCAAACTAGCTAGCCGTTCTTGTTAGTGATAATAATGGGCAGAGTCTGGATTGTTGACGACAAAAATACACGATTATAACAGATAATTTTTTTTTAAAGTTTTTTATTTTTCTAGTATGGATTGTTGATCATGATTTCTTGAAACTGTAGATGGTGGAGGTGGTGTGGTGGTGGTGGTGAAGAGTGGAGATTTTTTTTTTTTTTTTTTTTTGGGGGGGGGGGGAGGGGGGTAGAAAATAGCTATTAGAGGGAGATAAAAAATCACCAGATTGCGCAGTAGCTATAATTTCTTATTAAGGGAGTATGTCAGTACTTACATATCGTAATATATGGATGTTAGTTAGCTCTAATGGTTTTGCCTTAATTTTAAAAGTTTATAGTTATTTTTTAAAATAAATAATTTATTATTATTGATGCTCTTTTAGTAAAAGTTGAAAGTTATTTTAGCATCTTAACCTTTACATTTATCATTTTTTCTCTAAGCTAATTTGCTTTAACATATAAAATGACATATAATTTAATATTACATAATGTATGATGTCATTAAATAATTTATTTAGCTTCTTTAATTTCTTAAAAAAATTAAATATATCTTATATTTAAGATTAGAACTACATAAGAGTTTAGTTACTTAACCCTTAGAGGTATCAAAACTGTTAATAATCTGTCATGGAAAATCAACACCTTTTCGCGAAAACGAATTTGATGGAGGGGGCCATTGAATTTTAAATTCGAAATAAACTAATACTTGAGGACAAAGTTGTTTATTTATGAATAGGAAAGAAAAAGAAAAGAATTAGCTGTTGACACAGGAGTCAGGAGAGTCATGATTAGACCATTAGTAGAAGTGTCTTAAAACAAGGTCCAAGAAATCGATATTTATCTCACACAACATGTGGCTATGTGCATTCGAATTATACTTTTTAATGTAGGACTAGCTACCTGGTCTAGAATATAAGAGCCAAAAAATGAGTTTCCTGTAGTCCTAAAATTCCTTCATATGTTTAATATAAGATATATTTATCTAATTTGATTAAATTAGGGGAGTTAGTTACTTTATTTAATATAACATTTATTTTCTAAAGCATTCTGATAATCTTTCTTAATTTTCTCATCTTCTCTCTGATTATTATTGAGAGATCATTAAATGGGTAAATTATGAAAAAAAATTGACAAATATGAAAATTATTTCTTATATTCATGGCTAAATCAACTCCGTAAATATGTCTTATATTAAGGATTGGAGGAAGTATAAGAAGACTTCAACTCACTTTTGTCACCCAAATTTATATTTAAACCCTCTTTGGTTCTGAATGTTAGTTCTTGGATTTATGTTTTAATGATAACAAACTTGTAAAAAAGGAAAAAAATTAATTTAGTGTAATATGAAGATTTGGAATTGTTATTAAAGTATTGTAGCTTAATCTTCAAAACATTTGAGTCTTGTGATGGTTACTCGAATATACTAAAGTATGTGATACTTACTCGAGTAAGTAAGTGATTACTCGAGTAAGACATTTTGATCAAGATGGTTTATTATTTCTCATTGTTACTTGAGTATGGATCTATCTTATTCAAGCATGTTACTCAAGCACATGTGTTTTGTTAACTAATCCTTTTGCCTTTCAAGTTGTTTATTTGAGTACATCTTATTGTTACTCGAGCACAATACTCAAGTAAAGAAATATTATACTCGAGCACATGTGTTCTATTAGAAAACCATTTGCCTTTCAGGTTGTTACTTGAGCACTCAAGGAGTTTTACTCGCATACATTACTCAAGCAAAGAATATGGTTGCTCAAGTAAGTATGATTAAATTCAATGCAAAGAGTTTTCTTTAAGGCTGTTACTTGATTACATAGAAGGTATACTCGAGCAAGCTACTCGAATAAGGGGTTATATTACTCGAGTAATGTTGGCTAGCAGTTATCTTGCAAGTTTCCTATGTAAAATATTGAAGGTTTCTCAAGTATAACAATGAGTTACTCGAGTATGCCACTCAAGTGACGCAAATTGATACTTGAGAAATGGTTTTCCATTTCCTTCATACTTTGTCTTCCTTGCCTTCATAAATTCAAATTTTTTTGTTATCATTCCATAACGTCTAATTATTACTCATTGCTATTCTCAGTGCTACTAAACATGTTTGTTAGTGAGTTTCACATGATTAGTTGATGAATTACACTCAGATTATCATAAAGCAAAATTTGTGTTAGAGGCATTAAATACAGTTGCAAAAAATATAGCATACATGGAAAGCAATTCAGAGTAGGTCAAATGATCATCTTCTTAGAGACCAGTTCCAACGAAAGCGAAAGCAACACTTCCTAAGTTAATTACTAAAACCAAAGGCGTGAAGATTTTTAACAACGATACGAAAGTGACATATATGTAAATCTTCCAACGACTCTAGCTTGTACCTAACTGAAGGCTTCTGAGTCTAATGGAAAGTTTGAAGTCTCTAATGGATAGTTTGAAGCTTCTCCAAACATTCATTAATGAAGTTCAACTATAAATACAAAGAGCATTCAATTTTGGAGCCACCAACCAACGATGATAAATTTATTGCTCATTCATTTTCTTTGAGATATACTGTGATATTCAATATTCTTTGGTGATCATATATTTACTATATGAGAGAGTTTGTATCATTTAATTGATTGTTGTAAAATTTCAAGGTAGTAGGATCTTGAGTATGGTTGTCCGATTACAGTTGTAAGGGGGGTGAATCCTGTTCAGGATTACTTTAAGCTTATTGTAATTTTTGTTGAAAGATGGTGGAAATCTCAGAGAAGCTTTGAGGTCTGGAAATAGGTCACGAGATTAAAGCCGAACCAGTATAACTCTTTTTGCACACTTTGGTGATATCTTTCTAACTCTTTCTTCATGATTTAATTATTTGTTAAGATTGTTTAATTTTTATAACTCACCCAATTCACACCCCTCTTGGGTGATACACTGTGACTAACACTTAATTTGAGACATATTTATCTAATTTGATTAAATTAAGGGAGTTAGTTAATTTAGTTAATATGATATGTTTAGTTAATTTAATTAATATTATATGTATTTTTTAAAATACCCTAGCCATCGTCCTTCATTTTTTCATTCCAAATCCATTACTGGAGTTTAAAGCTTCTCCAAATGTTCATTAATGAAGTTCAACTATAAATATAAAGAGCATTCAATTTTGGAGCTACCAACCAACGATGATAAGTTTATTGCTCATTCATTCTCTTTGAGATATATTGTGATATTCAATATTCTTTGGTGACCATATATTTACTATATGAGAGAGTTAGTATCATTTAATTCATTGTTGTAAAATATCAAGGTAGTGGGATCTTAAGTATAGTTGTCTGATTATAGTTGTAAGGGGGAGTGAATCCTGTTCAGGATTACTTTAAGCTTATTGTAATCTTTGTTGAAAGATAGTGGAAATCTCAGAGAAGCTCTGAGGTCTGGACGTAGGTCATAAGATTAAGGTTGAACCAGTATAACTCTTTTTGCACACTTTGGTGGTATCTTTCTAATTCTTTCTTCACGATTTAATTATTTGTTAAGATTGTTTAATTTTTATAACTCACCCAATTCACACTCCTCTTGAGTGATACACTGCAACTAACATTTAAGTTGAGACATATTTAATTAATTTGATTAAATTAAGGAAGTTAGTTAATTTAGTTAATATGATATGTATTTTTTAGAACACCCTGATCATCTTCCTTCATTTCTTCATTCCATCTCTTCTTTATTTTCTGGAAAGATCACTAATTGGGGTAAATTAGGAAAAGTTTGACAAATGTCAAATTTATGTCTTATATTTAAGACTAAGACCACTCTCTAAACATGTATTATATTAAGAACCGGGAGGAGTATAAAAAGACTTCATCTCACTTTGTCACCCAAATTTATGCTATTTAGTCCTATATGTAAGACCTAGTTAATACTTTGTAGATGTAAAACTTAATTTGTAGTGAAAATTGTATTACAAACTAAGTCTTACATTTAGGACTGGATAAGTCATATCTTTCCCATTGTATCCTATTGATTACACATATGAAGAGAGTTTTCATCAAAGGTAATTCCAATGCACAAGATTAAAGAGACTATTTTTTTAAAAAAAAGAAAATCAACACATATATTTATTACAAATAACTAATTTCTTAAATTTTTGTAAATTAGTTAACTCTTATATTAAAAAATCGAAGGGAGTACTTTAGTTACTTTGTGTATAATATTTTCCCCGTTGATTCCACTGCTAATACGTTTTTGTTTTCAGTTACACCCATTATATCCTTTGGAAAGAGTTCAAACTCATAATATCAAAATTAATACTCTTTTCAATCTTTTTTATAAGAAATAATTACTAAAATTATGTGATTCAAAATATTAGTTAAAAACAATAAATGTGTAACTTATGTATCTTTATTTTCAATTATACCCTTGTTTAGAAAAAGTGTACATGAGAGATAACAAATAAAAATTTATTATAGAGATAATGAATGACATATATTTAATAAGGATAAAAATAGAAAGAATATGCCAAAATTTCAAACAAACAGAATTTGGGATTAGGGGTAAATTTAGCAACGAATTATTGTCTTATGGGCACCCAATAGACTTAACTATTCTGGGGTACAAAGGTAGACAAACAATTTTTTTTTATACAATATATAGAAGCACCCCTAATCTTGGTTACATTTTGTTACTTTTTGCATTGTGAGTCGCACCAATATTCTCACTTGTTATTATTTTAATATATTTTTAGAAGGGCAAATGTGCAAATTTAGTAATAAACTTTTTCGCTATGAGCATCCAACACTATTATTTTTTGCTAGATCTAAAACTGGGCTTAAACATTTTTTGTCTTAAAATTCCTTATTTGTCTATAAAAGAATTTAAAAGAATCTGAGGAGTTAAAAAATTTTGTTCGTTTACATAATTTTCTTATAAATTCTCATATTTGTCTTGTAAATTTTTTTTAACTCCCCGGATTCTTTTAAATTCATTTATTTATCTTTTCAATGCTCTTATAAAAAAAAATTAAAATAAGGGTATTATTATCTTTTCATGAAAAAAATTAATTTCATTTTGATCCAAGGGTGCAATGAAATTTCAAAATCTTTTGAGTTGACTAAAATAAAATTGTTTTTATAGGGTCTAGGTTATATTTTCCCATTAAAAATGGACATATTTCTTATAATATATTAAAATAATAACAAATAAGAAGATTGATGGGCTCCACAATACAAAAAGTAAGGTGTTACTATATAAGCTACTAAAAAAATTGATTATGTTTACTTTTACATCCAAAATAGTTAATTATGTATACTTTTAGTTAATTATGTTAGGCGCTCATAGGAAAATAGTTCATCGTTAAGTGACGGAACCAAAAAAAATTTTTAGCCCAGGCCAAAAAATAAGCATATTGAACTACTCCTATGAGTTCTTATTATAAGGTAGGAACTAATTATAAGTGTATTTGGTCCTTTTTATAATACACTTGTTTGTTTCCAAAAAAAAAAAATTAAATATTTTTTCATGTATACCCATAATTAAAAATAGTAGTGAGTGATAGCAATAATTAATATGATATTAGAGTTTAATGTAATTAGTATGGAGAATATTGAAAATTACTTAAATTTTAGGACATATTTAATGACTTTAACTATTTTTATTAGATTGTGAGAATTATTAGTTGGTGTTTTATAATAAAAACTGGCAGAAGTATTTACTAAATAGTACCACATAACATTGAAAATACAAATAAATAATAATTGACAATTATAAATCAAAATAAGATATAAGATGATACTAATATTTTCGATAGGTATCTCAAATAAGAATTTTACTCTCCTCTCATAGTTCAATGAGTAATGAATCAAATATTATCCTTATAAAAAAGATAAAAAATTAGCTGCGGCCAACTTATTGGCCAAATAAAATATCATATAATAAATACGTATATATATTAATAAATTTTAAAAGATCAATTCGGGCCAGCTGGGCCTTGGCCCCAACTGGCCAAGGAATAGCTCCGCCACTGTCATCATCGTTGTTTCTTAACCATATAATTTTATTTTTTATATGAGTGACCACTTTCATAAAAAAAAAAATGTTCCTTATAAAAAAAGATCAGAAAGATCAGAAGGAAGGAGTAATATATCAAGGAAGGTGATTATGAAATTTGGAATACGAGGCCCCAATATTCCCCTAGTAAGACATGGATCATAATTTTGATCATTAAAACACCACGTGGTGTTGATATAAAGTTTGTACTTTGAAGGAAGCCATCGGAACGAGTGGAAATTTGGTCTGGTTCATATTGAGCAAGCCACATGCTATACCACCTTACGACAAGGTGTGCCCTAATAAGTGATGTGGTGACCTAAGCTAGCTAAATTTAATGAATGCTTCTACGTCGGTGATTTATGAAAATCCCATTTACATATCGCATCTTCATATAGTCATTTATGAAAATCCCATTCTCATATCACATCATTATATAATTAATTAGTTATATATGATTTTTTTCGAAAAAAATTATACATGATGACACAATATATACATGTACAAACACACTACTTATATACAATTCATGCCGGCAGTTCTTATTGTTGACTTATCATCCATATGGTTGGATCAATATTTAATTGGCAATTATTGAGGTCAAGGAACCTTGTTTAATTATCAACCTAAAATATAGGTTCTATACAACATATAATTTATTTGGGTTAAAATGCAAATCCACCTCCAAAATATTGCGGAAACCTCAATGTAGCTCAATAAGTTTTTCTGGTCTCACCCTTGCTCAAATAGTTTCCATATGTTGATGGTTAAGTCTTCCCAACATGCATGCCACCTCATCTTTGTTCTAAACCAATTATCACATTCCAACTCAACAAAAATTCCACGTCATCTCCTCTCTCCGCTCTTCGCTCCCTCCTCCCTGCCTCTCTTTCTATTGCCCTCCCTCTCTCGCCTTCCTTTCTCCATAGAATCCCCTCTCTCCCTCATTGTCGCTGATATGAGCTTCTCCCCTTCCTCTCCGTCGAAGCCCCTCCCTCCCTCCTCTCATATGTGTAACATCCCAAATTTCAGGTTCGAAAATTGTGTCGGTCGACACTTAGTTTTAAGAAAATCACAGAGTCTTGAGATGCTACAGCTCAGAGTACTGCGGAAATGGATAATGTGCGCCAAGATTCGGATAATGAGTATCTGATATCAAATGCCCAGACATATGATGATGCCCCGACATAAGCTGATATTTTAAATATCCCGAAGGAATATTCATGTGATACAATTTACAGAGATTTGAATACATTTCTCTGATAAAGAAAGTCTTAAATTAGACCTATGGCTTGGAACCTAATATCAGTTAATCAAACAATTTGGCCAGGTCGGTGTTCAATCTAATGGGAGTCTCACCAACTCTATGGCGACTTGTGACAACCCACCGATGAAACCTTCCTTAGTTTAAGCACCAAATGGTCCGAAATAACTTTGTTAAATCCGTGCCAGAATACTCTTCCAAAAACTAAGTCCTAATAACTTCTACCAACCTTCGTCTTCAACCGCTGCCTCTTCACGGCTCTTTCCACCGGCACCTTCTTTATCCCGGTTTCTTCCCTGTACTATTCATTAAGACTGAGGTCCAATGCCCATTGGACCTCAGGTAACAGTTAACCTTATGCTCAAGTATAACAGTATGCATGATAGATATTCATTTACAATTCAGCATATAACTATACCACACAGCACATGTCATAGTTCATATCACAACAATACCTCTACATAGCACACAGCCCATGTAAGGTCCATATAGTTTGCACATAAACCAGTGCCATGCCCCGGAGCGTGTCCTCAGCGCTAGGAAAACATCCATACGGCATTACCAAAACTGTAACCCTTTTTCACATAATAGCTTAATGTGCAAACAGTGACTTAAGACAGAGTTTTAATCACGGTGCATGACCCAAGACCTAGTCTTGTCCATGATTATATGAATCATCACATCACATATAGAGCATACAAGCAACGTAAGAGTTAGAGTTACAGTACGCGTCCGTACCTTTCACTGGGTAACTGTCAAACGTCTGACCTTTGGATCCGGCTCTGGACCTCCCGGATATCCTAATATATCACCATATCACTTAGAATAATATCCTAAGATATACTTCCACCTCTATTTACCCATCTACCCTTGGTGGATTTGTTATTTACAACTTTGCCCTTACATTTATTTAAAAACGTAGTGCAGAGTTTTCTGAGCAAATTTTTTGGTAACTTTGAAAAATCATAACTAATTCTACAAAAATCAAAAGGAGGATCCGTAAAATTCCCCGAAACCCTTAGGATGTCTATTTTTTAGGAAAAATATTCATTTTCACCCAGAATTAGTGAGTCATTACCAATTTTTACGTTTCTCAACGTTGCCCAGATTTTATTCCAGTAAAAATGGCTTAACTTCAAAAATTCATATCTCCTTGACCAGAGATCAAAATGTTGCATATTTTATATGTTTGGAAAGCCCTACATGTCTACTTTCTTTCTGGAAAATTTCATGATTTTATAACTTCATTTGTTACATAAAATCATAGCATCTTTTTCGCTGCCTGTCTAAGATTTAAGAACCGAAAATTCTACAACTTTCACAACATTAATCTATTGCTTCCCAAAAATTATTCCCTACTATGTTTTTACTTCTTCAGACATTTTTCAATGCAATGAGGCCTAAAAACAAGTATAGGAATTCATTCTCTAATTTTCTAGATTAAACTAACATTTATACTAAGAACTTATAAAAACTAAAGACTAGAAATTTAAGAACTAGAACTTACCTCTTGAAAACTCTTGAACTCCTTCCTCCTTCTTGCTTCACTCTCCTCTTAAACTCTCCAATCTTTGGTATGAGTTTGGTGTGAAGAATGAAAAGAGGAGAGCTCTCTATTTATAGCCAATCCTTGGTTAACTTCCTAGCAACTTTAATTTCATTCTAACCATTGGATTTAAACTTAACTAGGAAGCTTAAATCTTGACCTTACACCTTTTACAAAAATGCCACCTCCCCCCCTTTTCTTAGATTCATCTTTTCTCTTTCATCCACTACACACACACACACACTCACAACACACACATGTGCTCTTGTGATGTCATCTTGATGACATAATCAAGGCTTAGGTGTTATTGTTGACTTTTTAATACTAATTAGCAATTCTTAATTATCATGTTAATCAAGTGTTTACATGCTCCTTAATTATATTTTGTCATTAGCTAACTCAATTACATGAAGATTTAAACTTAATTACTTGAGATATTATTTCATTCTCTTTGGCTTAATTATTTTCAAATATAATTAGCCCTCATTTGATACTTTTAATTTGTCTTTAATCATCTTGAAGAATTATGCAACTAATCTCAATTAGTGCAAACTTATTTTGTTAAGAATAATTGTAATTCACTTAATATACCTCTTAATTATGCTAAATTAATTAGCAACACTCTTTATGCCAACCTTGACCCTCCATTGGTCATTAATATCAAATTAGGGGTTTCATATAATTAACTTTGGATATTCCCTTTTATTTATGTTTAAACAATCAACAATTAATTACTTATTTAATCACTTGCTAATTGTTGACAATTTTCTTAATTAGGATTAATTATTTTCTCACAACTATTTTACTGAAATTGATAATTTATGCATTATGCAAAATATTAAAAACCATGTGGCAATTTATGTTCCTCAAAATGATATTTAATTTTACCTCATTATTTCCAAAGGAAAATAATCTCATAAATTACCTAAATTAGAGACAACATACTTTCTAATTTTTAATAAATATTTAGTTGCCTCTTAGGATTTTATCATAATTTTCTCAGGGTATTTTATGATCCACAAATATTTCAGGGACCTATTTGCAAATTATCTAATGTTTTAGGGACCTTTTCGCACATTTTTTAATCTTAGGAGAAACTGTCTTAATAATAAGGTAAATTCAATACAAGGTGTTTGAGACCTCATATTTACCTATTTTCAATAGGTATATTCTATCAATTTATGATATTTACCCTAATTCAAATTTTAGGGTATTACAATATGCGTCATGATGCTTTTACTAGGTCAACGTCGTTTAGGGAGGACTTGGACGACGAGGAGGCGCTTCGGTGGGCTGCACTGGAGAGGTTGTCAACTTACTCACGAGCATGTCGAGGCATTTTCAAGGACCTTACTGGTGAGAAGGAGGAGGTCCATGTGAGCGAGCTCGAGGCAAAAGAGCGAATTCTTGTTCTTAAGAGATTGACTGATTCCATTGGTGATGACCCCGATAAGTTCTTTGATCATATGAGAAGCCGATTTGATGGAGTTTTTTTTTTTAATTTTCTTTTTAATCTCTAGATTTGATTATTGCTTATGGATTTTTTTCCCCTAATTTCCCTTTCTATCAATCAAAATTTTCCCAATTTTTCTTCTTTGTTCATTAAGCTCAAGCAGCTAAAGAACTCTCGTTTCTCTTGATTTTGTTTGTAGCTTTTATCTAAATTTTGTTCATGGGATTCATGGATTTGTATATATCGGTTCTTGTTGGTCTGTGCTGGCCAGTTGATGGGAGAAGATGAAGTTGATATGTGGAAGAACAAAGAGAGGACTTGGGCTGATTCGATGAGGAGAATCGACAGAGGAAGAGGTGGGAATGAGTGAGGGTGTACGGAAGGGACGAGTAATTACGTGGCAGCCACTTGGCATTAGTTGGATGATAAGGTGACATTATTTCCTCTATGGCGAACGTCTGTTTGCCTCTCTATTAACCGGAAGAGAGAATTGTAACATCCTAATTTTCAAAAGCGGAATATTATTTTTTTCCAACAAAAATCATTTAAAATCATCAGAGTAGTGCATTTGAGCGAAAGAGTAACTGATACTTATATTTCAAAATGCCATAAGTCTGGCTGAATACAATAGCGGTGTAGTAACCACGTGGTTCAAAAGGGATGTACAACAACAAAAAGAAAGCTTCCGCCGAAATAACAAAAGGAAGACTTTAGCCGGGTCTTCAATGTGTCCTGTTAACGCTTCCCCTTGTCCTCCGTCCTTGGTTCACCTGACCCTGATGCTATGTTAAGAGCTAAGGTTCAATGCCCATTGAACCTCAGGTAACGGTTAACCTCATATTTATATATACCATATATGGATCACATATATTCACAAACATAAAACAGTTCATAAGCATTTAGACAAATGTATCCCTGACATATAAGTCCCTTAGCAGATACGTCACACTTAGTATACATTTCACACCTAGCAATTGTTTCACACCAAGCATTTCACACCCAGCAAGTGTATCCTAATACCCAGCAAGAATAATCATGACAACAGTACATGAACATATCACCGAGCTATCAGCTATCTCATATAAACATACCAAACACATAGCACATATAAGCATATAGTAAACATCAGAGTTAGTGTTACTAGTACGCGAACGTACCCTATACATACAACACACATACCACATACATGCATACCATAAACATCAGAGTTAAAGTTACCAGTACGCGGACGTACCTTCGTTTGACGCTTACGGTATTTCTGGCGGAATACGGTGCGACAGTTGGTCAGAACGTATTCAGGGATATCCTATAAGGATAATATTGTTTCTATTAATTCATAAACATTATTCCAAGAGATATCTTGGCTATATAAGACCATTTCACCCTTGGTGGATTTATTTTCCAGTTTATTCCCTAATTTTCAGAAAAAAAAAAAACGCTGATCCAGCATTTATGGGCAGAATTTCGCCTAACTTCGAAAAATCATAACTAATTCTAGAAAAATCGAACCGAGGATCCGTAAAATTTCCCGGAATCCTTGAGAAGTCTAATTTCGAGGAAAAATACTGGAACTTACCCATAACTCATGGAAAATTCCCAGTTTAATCATTTCAAACTGCTGCCCAGAATTTCGCACAGAAAACATAACCTAACTTCTGAGATTTTTATCTTTTTGCACAGAGCTTCAAATTACACACTCTTTATAGATTTAGAAAGCCCTAGATGTCTACCTTCACCATGAATTTTCTCAGAATTGTCGAACATCATCTTCTTCATAAAATATTGGCGTTTTTACCTCTGACTCCAGGAATCGCTAATCGATGAAATTTCGCCAGAACTTCGCTATTTTGATCCTAATCTTGCAAAGATTTTGCTATAACTTCTTCTTCATCAAATTTTTGAAACAAAGACAGTGGAACCCATAAAAACATGAAAATAAAACTATATTTGGAAGATTGAAGATCAAAACAACATTTCTAACATTTCTACTTCATAACTAAGAACTTGAACTTATGAACTAAAAACTCTCTTACCTCTTGAAGAACCTTGCTTCCTACTTCTTGAAGCTCTTTCACTCTCTCCCACACACTCTAAGATTTCAGTTGTAGCTTGAGAAATTGGTGAGGAGTTTGTGTTGCCTTAAGCCTCTATTTATAGCCAAAAACATGAGTAGCCTCCAAGCAACTTGAATTGATCTTGTCCATTGGTCTTTACTTGATGAAAAGGCATAAATCTTGCCCCTACAACTCACCAAAAACGTCCACCCTCCCCCCTTAGCTCTTAAGTTGTTGCTTCATCTCCTATTTACTCCCAAATGCTAATTTAGTTAGGTCTAAGTTGGTGTTTTAATTCAAAATCCAATTTCACTTTTGTAATCCTAATTTTATGACTAGATTTATGGTGATTTTTAATTTCCCAAACACTTAGGTATGAATCTTAATAGTAACCGAAAATAACTTTGGGAATAGCCAAGTTAAAGCTCCTAATTCACTGATTCCAAATATGTATTTATATGTAATAATTAGTTCCAATATTTCAAGATATGATTTAATTTCTATGAATTCTCCTTGATTTGCATTTGATTAAAAATTACTTGCTTTCCAAGTTTCTTTACTTGCTCCCCAAGTTCCTACTAATCTTCTCTCACAAGCAATTGACTTATGTGTTTGTTTTATTATTACAACAATTTCCCTTCTTGTTTCCCTAGTAATTTCGTCCCCCTCCCCCTAATTTTTAATTATCAATTTACATTTTATTTGCTCTCACACCTTAGGAAGAAAAATCTTTTATTGATCCAAGTAATTTCACAAGGATTTAAGATTAAGGGTTTATATAAATTCTTTAATTAATATTTTCGCCACTTTCATTAGTTAGAGGGAGACTTAATGAATCCTTGGTTACTATTGACAGTATAGTGTTTTAGGGGTTACTAAGCTTAATTACCAAAATTTGACAAGTTTCTAATTTAATCTCAGCTTCTAAATATCATTTGATCCTTAATTATGACCTTTATAAATTAATTATTAACTAATTTCAAAAATTAATAAAGTATCTCAATTATTGCAATTTCAATTGTCCAATAATTGTTACTAATTTCTTCTAATTGATTTTACCATCCTCCGATGATTTTAAATTGTTATATTTTATGATCCTTAATAAGATTTAGGAAATTGAATTTTGGATTTATTAGAATCCAAAGAAAATTTCCCTAAATATGATGATAAATCAGTTAAAAATTTAGAGACAACATATTCTCCTATTTTAAGGAATGTTTAGTTGCCTCTTGGGATTGCTCACGATATTCAAAGTGTTTTATAACTCTTAACTTCACTTAGAAATTTCTAGCAATTTATTCCTCCTAATTTCATGAGAAATCACCTTAGAAAATAAGGTAATTATTCTACTAGTTTTGAGACCACAAATTCACCTATTTTCAATAGATATCATTTACTAAATTATGATACTTATCCTAAGTAGGATTTTTAGGGTATTACAAGAATCCTATGTTTTAATATTTCAAACATGACATTGAGACCAAAAAGTAAAATAAAATAAAATTCAAAGCTATATTCAGATTTCTGCAATACTTCTGAGATGAATTTGCACATTAACCCTTAATAACTAGATTATCTCCTTTAAGTTTAACAATGTTGGCAAAAAAATTCTCTTTTAACAAACCAAATTAAATTAGCACTCGTGACCTTAATATAAGACATCTTCTACAAGATTCTAGGGTAAAAAAAAATGTCGATTACTAAAAACGATCAAATTGTAGCCGCTGATTAGTCTAAAACAAGAGCAAATTTGCAATGAGAGCACTAGGCTAAAATGCACACTGGTTAAGCAACGAGCCTTGTAGCGGTTATGAGTAAATAACCGTTACAAAATATGGCGCCAAGCTGACACCAATTTTGTAATGGCTATATTGTATTGATTGTTTTAAGAAATTGTCACAAATGTGGCACTAGCTAGGCGAGTTATGATGTGAAAGTTGTGGCGGTTTTTTTCGTGGCTGTTATAAGGTATTAACCGCTACAAAATGCAAATAGTATGAATATTTGTAGCATTTATATGGTATAAACTGCAACAAAATGCAAAGAGGCTTGCACATTTGTCACGGTTAGGACATAAAACCACTACAAAATGCAAACAGTCTTGGAAATTTGTGGCGTTTACTTATAAACCTGCTACACATTTTAAGCTATATAAACATTTTGCCACTAAAATCATGTTATGAAGAATATGTAGCATGAAGCCAAACATTGATTACAAAGTAGGTGCCTCCCTCCCATGAAAAAAGACATTAAATGTGATGTGGTTGGTAACATGTTATATATATTATGTTACCTAGCTCTACATTTGTCTTTTTTCCACTAGAGATTGGCACCTACTTTCAAACTAATGTTTTGGTTCATGCTGCTCTTCCTTCACTAATAATGAAAGTTTGTCGCGGTTATGATAGAAACCACTACAGAATGCAAACGTCTCTTTACCTTTGTGGCGATTAGCACTAGAAACTGCTACAAAATACAAATACTTGGCAAACTTGTGGTTTCCTACAAAAACCACTACAGATTTGAAGCCTATATAAGCAACTTGCATATTATATTTTGTGAAAAATTAGCAGAAAGAAATCATACATTGGTTTAAAAGTAGTTGCCTTGTTGAAAATTTGCAAATGGGTTGTGTTTGGTATCATGGTATACATATCATATTATCTAACACCACATTTACATTTTATCAAGTGTGGCAACTACTTTCGAACCAATGTTTGGCTTCTTGTTACTATTCTTCAAACTCACAACAAACTGTATAGCGGTTATAAGCAAACCGCTATAGAACGCAAAGAGTTTTCACATTTGTAGCAGTTACTCACAAAAACCATTACTGAATGGCAAGAGTCTTCACATTTGTAGTGGTTTTTGTTACTGCTACAAAGTGTCATGTGGAACAAGGTAAACTGTAGGGGTTAGTGTAGCGGTTTTATTATAACCGCTACAAATGTTCAAGTAAATTATCAAGGCGTTTTCCGCGTGATGCTTTTCAAGTGTTTGTAAGAAAATACATCAACTTCTCGAGAACTCACAATTGATGACTTAGGCATCACATTAGTAAAATTTTCTAGGCCAATTTACACCGGTTAGTCTCAAGATGATGAGCCACATATTTTTGCCTTAGGACACACCATGTTTATTATGTTGAGGATGAGAGGCATTGAGATTGAAATATAGTAGTTTACTTAAAGCCTTGGGACCTTTATGATAGGCAATGGTGTTAACATTGCCTATGAGAGTGAGCCGTTCTAGCCTGCCAATTTCGAAGATTTCTTCCCTAAGGGCAATCAAAGTTTACCTATCGTTTAGTGAGTTTTTTTAAGTTACGTTTTATTATCAATTAATTTAAGTTTCATTTGTGTTCAAACATATTTAACTCACAACTAACATTTTCTCCCTACCTTTTTTGTAGTAATGATGACAAAGATTGATTAAAAAAAAAAAAAACAATCCTTATCTTACTGTAATCCATCTATTTTTTTTAACAAAAAAAACCAATGTATTTTTTGTAGTGGTTTTAAAATTGTTACAAAATAATAATAAAAAAAGCTCTACAGAGCATAAAACTGTGACAGACTCCATCACATGAACCGATACAAATATCTGTTGGAATTTAGGAAGAAATCCCATAGTTTATGAATAAGAAGAAGGATGGAAAAGAAGAGGAAAAATAAGAAGGATTGTGTGTGTGGTACTAAGTCCCATATTGGTTAGGAGAAGAGAAGTTGGAGGGTATATAAGTCCCAACTTGGCTCCTACTAGTTGGGCCCTTGGGCCTACCCACTTTTGTGAAGGGGTGAGGACTTAGGCAACCCTTGGTCCACCACACACACGCACGCCCGTCGTCCGTTCGGCTGGCACGACTCGGTTCAGTCGGTCGCGCGCGCCGCCTGCCTGGTCCGATCGTGTGAAATAAAATAATAATTTTTTATTAAATTATTTTTTGAATAAAATAATCCTTTTATTTTTATTTTCGTTGTGCCTCTCCGATTTTTTCCAGCGGCTACGTACGACTCATTCAACCCCGTCTGTTTGCGTCTGTTCGTACGACCCGTCGACCTGTTTAGCTCCGTCTGGTGCGTCTGTTCGTGATACGCACTAGTTCGTCGGCAACAGACGCAGGTCGCCTCTGTTCGTTCCATTCTAGTGTGTCTTTTCGCACAACGTACCAGTTCATGCAACAGACGAGTCCATCTGATCGTGTTTTTCTGGAGTCTATAAATAGGGGCCCCTAATCACAGAATTTTTTTCGTTCTTTCTTCTCTGCATACACTCTTTCTTTATAAACATTATGTAAGTTCTGAAAGCTGATTCATTGGATTCGCTTGGGCTTCAGACAGACAGAGTCATCTTTCTAGAGACGAACAATCCGCTCTATCCTGGGAGGCAATTGCTCAGAAACCTGTGGCATCTGTAGAGGGAGCAAAATTGTCTTAAGGAAACAATGAAAGTTGGGCCCGGATTTTTGCATAGTTCATAACCATATTCGGCAGTCTTGTGAGTTCGTTTATAGCTTTTTCATATGATACAGATTTGTTACATGCTCTCTATATGTTATATTTTGTTAAACACAGATTGTTGTTATACTATTTTATTTACTGCATATTCAATTTCTACCTACTCTATGCATTAGAAACAACAATATCAACCGGTAAAAAAACTATCACATGGACCGCTACAAGTTTGACATATATATCCCTATAAATACCACCACCACACCTCATTTCACACACTCCTTCATTTATTCCTCCCCAACTTCTCTCTCATTTTATTTTTCCTATCAATGTTTTTTGGAGAGGTTAAGTGCTAATCAAGCTTATCAAATATGATAAATATCTTTTCATATATCTTTCATTTTCTTATTATATATTCTTTGATGCCAATTGTTTTTTTTTTCAAAACAACATTCCCTCTATAATTATCAACATTCATTTTATAATCAAATATCATCTAGTTGTAACATCCCAATTTCCAAAAGCGGAATAAATTTTTCATCATTTAAAATCATCACAGTAGAGTATTTGAGCGGAAGAGTAACTGATACTTATATTTCAAAATGCCATAAGGCTGTCTGGATACAATAGCGGTATAGTAACCACGTGGCTCAAAAGTGAAGTAAATAACAAAAGGAAGGCTTCCGCCGGAACGTCAAAATGAAATCTTTAGCCGGGTCTCTAAGCGTGATGCTTTCCCCTCTCCTCCGTCCTTGGTTCTCCTAACCCTTATGCTATGTTAAGAGCTGAGGTCCCATGCATACGGACCCTAGGTAACGGTTAACCTCATGCTTACATACACAAAATGTGGATGACATATACCACAACATCAACAACATATACAAACAATCCATCACAATCAATGCATATGTATCGCTCCCAGCATGCAACCATATCACTCCCAGCATATAGACATATCGCTCCCAGCATTCAGACATATCGCTCCCAGCATATGGACATATCGCCCCCAGCATTACAGATACCCTCTAACCTTTATATGCATTTCACAGTATAAACACTCTATACATACAACACACATATCACATATATGCATAACATAAACATCAGAGTTAGTGTTACAGTACGCGAACGTACCTTCGTTGATGACTTTCGGTACGTTTCGACAGAAAGCGATCACAGATATCCTATAAGGGTAATATCATCTCTATTAATTCAAAAATATTGTTTCAAGAGATATTTTGGCTATATAAGACCATTTTACCCCTGGTAGATTTATTATTTACAATTTTGCCCTTATATTTATTCAAAAACGCAGTGCAGTATTTTCTGGGCAGATTTTTCGGTAACTTTGAAAAATCATAACTAATTCTAGAAAAATCATTTTGAGGTGCTGTAAAATTCCTCATGACCCTTGGCATGTATATTTTCAAGGAAAAATATTCCCAGAATCTAGAACATCATGAATCATTCCCAGTTTTAAATTTTCTCAACGTTGCCCAGATTTTATCCCAGCAAAAATAGCTTAACTTCAAAAATTCATATCTCCTTGACCAGAGATCAAAATATTACATATTTTATATATTTGGAAAGCCCTACATGTCTACTTTATTTCTGAAAAATTTCATGATTTTATAACTTCATTTGCTTCATAAAATCATAGCATCTTTTTTCGCTGCCTGATAAGGACTTAAGAACCAAAAATTCTGCAACTCTTACGAATTTAATCTAATGACTCCCAAACATTATTTCCTATCATGTTTTTACCTCTTCAGGCATTTTTCAATGCAATGAGGCCTAAAAACAAGTATAGGAATTCATTCTCTAATTTTCTAGATTAAACTAACATTTATACTAAGAACTTATAAAAACTAAAAACTAGAAATTTAAATGCTAGAACTTACCTCTTGAAGACTCTTGAACTCCTTCCTCCTTCTTGCTTCACTCTCCTCTTAAACTCTCCAATCTTTGGTATGAGTTTGGTGTGAAGAATGAAGAGAGGAGAGCTCTCTATTTATAGGCAATCCTTGGTTAACTTCCTAGCAACTTTCATTCTATTTTAACCCTTAGATTAAACTTAACTAGGAAGTTTAAATCTAGCCCTTACACCTCCTACAAAAAATGCCACCTCCCCCCTTTTCTAGATTTATCTTTTCTCTTTCCTCCACTACACACACACACATGCACAACACTTAGGCACACACACACTCACAACATACACATGTGCTCTTGTGATGTCATCTTGATGACATAATCAAGGCTTAGGTGTCATTGTTGACTTTTCAACACTAATTAGCAATTCTTAATTATCATGTTAATCAAGTGTTTACATGCTCCTTAATTATATTTTGCCATTAGCTAACTCAATTATATGAAGATTTAGACTTAATTTCTTGAGATATTATTTCATTCTCTTTGGCTTAATTATTTTTAAATATAATTAGTCCTCTTTTAATTTGTCTCTAATCATCTTGAAGAATTATACAACTAATCTCAATTAGTGCAAGCTTATTTTGTTAAGGATAATTGTAATTCACTTAATATACCTCTTAATTATGCTAAATTAATTAGCAACACTCTTTATGCCAACCTTGACCCTTCATTGGTCATTAATATCAAATTAGGAGTTTCATATAATTAACTTTAGATATCCCCTTTTATTCATGTTTAAACAATCAACAATTAATTACTTATTTAATCACCTACTAATTATTGACAATTTTCTTAATTAGGATTAATTATTTTCTCACAACTATTTTACTGAAATTGATAATTTATGCATTATGCAAAATATTAAAAACCATGGGGCAATTTATGTTCCTCAAAATGATATTTAATTTTGCCTCATTATTTCCCAAGGAAAATAATTTTATAAATTACCTAAATTAGAGACAACATACTTTCTAATTTTTAATAAATATTTAGTTACCTCTTAGGATTTTATCATAATTTTCTCAGGGTATTTTATGACCCACAAATATTTCAGGGACCTATTTGTAAATTATCTAATGTTTTAGGGCCCTTTTCGCACATTGCTTAATCTTAGGAGAAATTGTCCTAATAATAAGGTAAATTTAATACAAGGTGTTTGAGACCTCATATTCACCTATTTTCAATAGATATTATTTACTAAATTATGATACTTATCCTAAGTAGAATTTTTTTAGGGTATTACACTAGTGGGCAACATAATATTTTTATATTATCTACACTTTCTCAATATTATTTCTATATAATATCCATAATCAAATATCATCTAAGTGTATTATTTTTTAAAATATTAAAATTTATCACATAAATTTTCAATTAACAAATAACACCAAAATGACAAAGTAATAAAAAAAAGCACTAGAATTACTAACTTTTTTAAAAAACGTAATTTTCTTTGTAGATGTTAATTAACCGCTACAACATTTACAAAAAAAATTTTGGCACAACTTTTAAAAATTGGTGGCAAAAATTTATAACAGCTATAATTTTAATTCAAACTTTTTTACTTCATTGTTATAATTTCATCCAATATTGTAGCGGTTACTAGACCACTACAAATAATTTCAATTTTATTTTGTAATGGTTTATGAACTGCTACAAAATATTCACACAATTGTTAGTTCTCAACTTAAGTTTTGATGATAAAAACACTTGTTAGTTGTTGGTTTAACAAGAACTAGAATTCTGGTTCTTAAAACTAGAGTTCTGGGCATTAAAACTCAGGTTTTAGAAAAGTTGAGCAGTAAGAACTCGAGTTCCTAGTCATAGAACTTGAGTTCGCGGCCTCTGATAAGAAAGTTCTCAATCTGTCGAATTGAGAACTTGAGTTCTTGGAGGTAGAACTCGAGTTCGCGTCTTCTGATAAGAGGGTTCTCACCCAGGCAAGTTGAGAACTCGAGTTCTTGGGAGTAGAACTCGAGTTCACGGCCTTTGCATCATACAAAATTTTTCAAACCATAAGAACTAGAGTTCTTAAGTGATGAACTAGAGTTCTTGTTTGAGAACTAGAGTTCTTTGGTCAAGAACTAGAGTTCTTCGTTCAAGAACTAGAGTTCTTGGCATAAGAACTCAAGTTCGCGAATTATGTCTCACTGAAATTCTTCAAACAAAATAAGGGAATTTAAAACTAGAGTTCTTCATTTTATAAATCAGCGAAGTTTCTTTGAAAACACAAGAACTAGAGTTCTTTATCAAGAACTAGAATTTTCATTCAAGAACTAGAGTTATTGAGAAAGAACTAGAGTTCTTCATGAGGAAAAACAATCGGACCTTTTTGGAAAGCACAAGAACTAGAGTTCTTGCATGTAGAACTAGAGTTCTAAACTAGAGTTCATCTTCAAGAACTCGAATTCCTTTGAAACCTGGTCTCGGCCAATATACAGAACTAGAGTTCTTGTGATAAGAACTAGAGTTCTCATATGGAAAAAACGCGAATCATTTCTGGAACTCTCCAAACGTTTTGAACTTAAGCAGATACTTGCCAGATTGATAAATAATCATTTGTAAAACATCTTTAACCTGTTTGCTAGTGATTTCAGGGTTCAAAACGAAGTAATAAATGAAAAGCAACATAAAGCGAATGCTCACGTCACAGCGTCAGGCATTTATTGTAGAGCAGAAAAACAGAGCAACATATGGAATTAACGTTGTAGCAGAACAAAGACATTCTTCGAGACATTCTTATTCCAGCTTTCAAGTACAACCAACGGCACAATACATTAAATGTAAGAAGCTGAAGATTCAACTGTCCATTCTGATTAACGAGGAACTTGAGCCTAACGGAAATTTAAACAAGTGACAACGGTCACCTTCCAGTTTCTCCCAACGGCATTAATGACGAAGGATATAAAAGCCCAAGCATTCAATATTGCCAACCACCGAAACTCTGCGCATTTACTCTGAGTTATTATCTTATCAGTTTCATTACTCTCAACTTGTACTTCAATGATCATTTATTATTCAACTCGTGAGGAGTTACTTAAACATTCAACTTTCATTCGTTTGTAAAATCTTAAGGTTGTGGAACCTTAAGTAAGGGTGTACAATTACAAGTAGTAAGGGGGAGTGAGTCTGAGGGATCACTCCGAGTTGTGTAATTGTATTCTGAAGATAGTGAAAAATCCCAAGGTGTTCTTGGGGACTGGAGGTAGGTCAGGATAGACCGAATCAGGATAAATTCTCTCGTGTTCCTTCTCCTTTAAACTCTTGCTTAGTTAGTTCATTAATTTGTGAAAATTTTGATTAAGCAGTTAGATTTTTAAATCACCTATTCACCCCCCTCTAGGTGATATTCCATCTTCAACAATAAGTCGTATGGATGTCATCATATGGTGATGAATTATAACTGCTACAATATCAATAGTGTTGTGAAGATATTTCAGTAGCAGTTTGTAGTAACCGCTACAAAACAGCTTGGAATAGTGCTTTTTGAAGTGGTTTCTTTGACAGCTACGCATGTCATTAATAGCAGTCAAAACTGCTATAAGTACATAGTTTTGACCGCCACAAAAAGTCATTTTTTTGTAGTGAAAATACTCTATCTAGTCCTTAATATATATAAGACATATTTATACAATTTATCTTGTATCTAAATATAAGATATAGTTTTTATGTTTGTTATTATTATTTTTTTATTTACCCTTATTGTTGTTCCCTTAACAATAATCAATAATCAATGAGGAGATGGAATGATGAAATTAACTAGGATGTTTTAGAAAATACATGTCATATTAACTAACTTAACTAACTTCCTTAATCTAACCAAATTAGGTAGATATATCTTAAATTAAGGACAAGTGAAAGTATTATTTTCTTTATCGAATTTAGTAGAATTTGAATGGAACTGTTATCCTATCCAGGATGATTTGATGTTTATTCTTTTCGGTTGGGCAAAAAATGTTTATGATTTGTCTAAAAAATGTGTATGCTTTTACATGTCTAACTCAAAACAAAACCACTAAGTTAGTGAGTAACAACTTGGTTAATCATTTCGGTTAAATGATTTTGTTAAATAGTTTACGTTAAAAGCCTATACATTAAAAGTAAAGTACCAACCGTGACCAGATTTGATAATAAAAAAATATGGATGTGAGTGTATGTTTCTGGTAAAGAAGTTTGACAATAATAGGCTTAGCAAATGCGTGAAATTTGTGAAGCAGATGTCCAGGGAGGGTTGAATGCTGTTGAGAATCCTCCTGATGGTTTATTTCTTTTTCTATTAAGAGACTTGATGAGAGTTTCACTTCCAAGATATTGTTTATTTGATGAATATGAAGAGTTTGGGCTTGCTGCCCTACTTTAATTTGACCTAATAAATAAATAAATAAAGTGCTCATAAAAGATCGAATTCTTTTGAAAAAATGAAATTAAAAAATGTATCTGTGTTTGAAAGATTAAAATTTCAAATGTCGATTATGAAAATTCAAAGTTGTTTTTGTAAGAATTTCGAGCATACCTAGAATGATCTGACTAACTCACTAAAATACCAACACGAAACTGGAGCAATGACGTAAACCTTGATCAGGTTACACACAACAAGCTTATTATATAGAGGAAGAAAAGAGGCATTTATATGAGAGAGCCTTTTTAAAGGGAGGATCACATTATTCTGTGTGTTACAATCAAATTATCTATTCCTTCAATTCCACATCCTCTATATATATAGCATACATATAGAATTAGGGATCAGGGCCGGCTTGACCCTCCAGAACCCGCAAGAAGAAAAGCCACATGTTTTTCGAAGCCTAGCTCTAGAGCACTAGGGTCAGGGCCGGCCCTCCAAGGCCCGAAAATTACTATTCCAAATTTTAACTATTTTTCATCCGTTTTTTTCCAAAGAAATATGATTAATAAAATACAACAATTAAAGTTCTAATTTATCAAATAAATATTATCAACATTAATATCCAAGCAACACAAATTATCCAACAAATGAACACATTAATCAGTTCGTAATCAAAGCAAACTACTGTCCACAAATAAAACACAAAATATAAGAAGCGTACCACTAACAACATATGACTACACATCTTTTTCATCATTATCATCAACGTCAAAGATATTTGATTGTGCTTCACTAATCGCACTAGACTCTATTTCATGAGTAAAAATATCATGTATTTGAAGCGCTCAAGCCCAACTTTAACTTCAATTTTTTTAAAAAAAAATGCAAGGCCTAACGGGCTGGCCCGTCGCCCTGCAGGGCCTGAGGCCTTGCAGGGCCAAGTTCGTTTATCTCTTCAAATTTTTAGACCCTGCCCTTGAAAAGCTAGGGCCTAAACAGGCCAACTCGATGGGCTCGGCCCGATTTTCCGGCTGTACATACATATACTCTCATAAGAATAAATATAATTGTCAACTGCCCGGTGAAATAGGAATAGACATGAGCCTTAAACTATAAAGGAAGATTTCTTTTTGTGAACACATATCTCGCCTTATTTGCACAATAGCCCCTCTAAAATCAGATTTGAGAACTAATTCACCACGGTAAACTAGGTAAATTGCAAAAATTTTTAAGCCTTCGTTTTTCTTTGGTAAAAATAACTTCTGTCTGCTTACTTAATTGAATCCCAATGCTTACATAAGCAATTGACGAGAAATATTTTCTTATTACAACAACACACTCCATTTACGAAATTCAAGAAAAAGAAGTAAATCAAATAGGACTGTTTAGCTAGTATGAAAAGAAAATAACATTGGAGAGTGTGTATATTTATTATTATTTAATTGTAATATGGCGCTACCTTCTTATTCCTCTTCCAAAATAAAAGTAAAAAAAATAATCATTTTTAATATTTAATTGAATTATTAATTAGTGCAGGTTTATTAATTATTTTGATTAATGCAAGTCCAGCTCAAGAACAGATCGGTCATCACCTCTATTATTTTTCCTTTAAAAACATTAGTCTATACACTACAGTCCACATGCCATGTGGCCCCACCTTCGACCCAATGAAGTAATAATTAATTTAAATATCTCTAATCTATACGCGCTCCGTTAAAAATATAATTCATGACCTTATAGAAAAATTCTTTGATCATAATATAAGCCACATGAAGAATAATTAATGCGTATTTATCAAATTTATCCTTGTTATTAATGCTTAACTGTGTACGTTTATTGTGTTTTCTTTCTTCTTCAAAGTCTCATTCAACAGGAATATAGTGGAGTCTTTTCTTTAATTTAAGATAAATTTAATGAGTTAAGTATTTAGTTGGAAGTGACTTGTATTTTGAATCTAAGAGTATACAATCACACTTTGATTTGGGGATATAAATATTTAATTTATGGGAACCACTATATATATCAAATTCGAACCCATCATCTTGGCATCATATATCCACATTGTCCTCTTGTATAATTTGCGTCTCTGCGTCTTATTGTTGAGTAAGAATATTCAAGAATGGCTCTGGCAATGAAGAAGCCGTATGGATACTCAAAGGTGGAGAAGGAAGACCCAGAAGAGATGAAGCACAGAAGAGCACAGTTCTTGATCTACAAAGTGATGCAGCAAGCTGATCGATTTGATTATTCTCATCGACAAAATAAAGCAAAAGCATCATCGTCCTCGTCATCGTGGTCGTTGAGGATCAGAATATCGAAGCTGAAGGTGAGAATAGGCAAGAGACTAAGGAGATTCAGGAAGAAGATTATGCCATCGGTTTCTGCCGCTAAATCTGGGTTTCATGGACGAATCATGTCCCACTTGAAAACTTGGAGGAACATCATAAGCCTTCCTAGACCTTTGTTCAAATGATCTTTAATTACATATCCTGGTTGGTATTATATATTGAGTTTCATATGTGTCCGATGATATATAATAGATCGTTTGATACACAATGGATGCTGCTTTTATCGATATACATACATATATGAAATCTCGATCCTGTCTGTTATGTCTGTAAACGTGTCTTTGTTCCTTAGATCAGCACACAATAGTACTGGAGGATTTGTTATGTACTGCTTGATTCTGAACTCTATACAAACACAATGAACTGCATGATCTGGGTTCTTTTCTTTCTTGTTTTTTTTTTTAAAAAAAAATTAATGTCTCTAAGACTGCATGATTAAAGAGATCACAGAAAAGACACCGGATACCGGTTCATAATATAAAAAGAAACAGAGAAAGATCGAGCAGATCTGGAAAGTTTTCTTCCCTGGTTTTTGTGTAGTTATGAGATCTCTTAAAGTCGTACAACCAAGGGCATGCTAAGGACAGGAGGGAGTAGCTTTAGATTCCCTGACTTTAATAGTTAACTTTTAGATTGTGATTTTCTAGTAAAGACGAGCTATCTCTATATTGTAATTTCATTAGATATAATCAGTTTTGAAATTGCATATTATAATTTGAATTCAGTTAATTAATATAATTTTGAGGTTAACAAGTGTGATACTCTGACATTCTTGAGAGTTGATGATAGCAGGGTAAAAAACATGTTTGTGAGAGCTTATATAAGGAGTTTATGGAACTTTTGGAGTTTATCATAAGTGCTTATGAGTTTTTTCTCAAAATTTTTGTATGGGTGAAAAAAGTTGGCAAAAGATCTTATGGCTAAATAAGTACTTATTTCAAAAGCTCCAATTCTTAGCTTATAGATAAGAGCTTATGATAACCTCTTATGATAATTTTCTAGTTATTTATGTAATATTTTCATTTGATCAAATTATGTATTTTAGTATTACCAAATTTTGTAATTTAACATTTTTCTTATTTTTGGTAATTTTGATTTAAATTTTTTTCTTATAATTATCTTAAAAGTCATTTATCCATAAGTAATTCCAAACAAGTTTTGTACTCAATTGGACTTTTCCATAAGCTACTTATGCAACCACTCATCTAAACATAAAATGTAACATCCCAAATTCCATGTTTGAAAATCGTGTCGGTTGACACTTAATTTTAGGAAAATCAACAGATTTTGAGGTGCTACAGCTTAGAGTACTGCAGAAATGGATAGCGTGCGCTAAGATTCGGACAATGAGTATCTGATATAAAATGTCCAGACATATGCTGATGCCCCGACATAAGCTGGTATATTAAAAATTTCCTAAAGGAAGATTTATGTGATACAATATACAGAGTTTTGTATAATTACAATTCTTACATGCAACTATACAATATTCGACCAAGCTGTAGCTAGACTTGGGGTAATGAACCTAACTCAGTTAATCAAATAGTTTGGCCAGGTAGGTGTCTATCATGGGAGTCTCACCGAGTTCACAGCGACTTATTGACTGACCCACATAGACTAGCCCTGCCTTCGGCACCAAACTGTTTGAGATAACCTCATTAAATCATGCCAGAATGAATACTCTAAGGACGTTCCTTCGGCATTTGCTTTGACCGGTGTCTCTTCCCAGCTCCATCCACTGGTGCCTACTCATGGCTCCATCTACCGGCACCTTCTCTATCCCGGTTTCTTTCCTGAACTATTCATTAAGACTGAGGTTCAATGGGCATTGGACCTCAGGTAACGGTTAACCTTATGTTCAAGTATGACAGTATGCATGATAGATATTCATTTACATTTCACCATATAACTATACATAACACACATCGCATGTATTAGTTCATATCTCAACAATACCTATATAGCACACAACCCATGTAAGGTCAACATAGTTTGCACATAAACAGTGCCACGCCCCGAAGCGTATCCTCAATGCTAGGAAAACATCCATAAGGCATTACCAAGACTGTAACCTGTTTTCAAATCAAAGCTAAATGTATTTAAAAATGGTGACCTAAGACCTAGTCTTACCCACAGTCCATGACCCAAGACACAGTCTTGTCCATGACTATATGAATCATCACATCACATATAAAACATACAAGCAGTATAAGAGTTAGAGTTACAATACGCGTCCGTACCTTCATTGACGATATCGGGTACTTTCATCGAAATATGGTACGTTTGACAGCGGTACGACGGCGGTACGACAACAGAAACAACGGTTCGTGTTTTCAGATATCCTATAAGGATTATATCACAGATATGAATATTTAATATCATAACAGGCGTTTTAGGTACAAATTACCATTTTGCCCCTAGTTTGATTAGTCAGTGGAATTTTTCTAGAGCTTCGCTACTTTGACTCTAATCTTCCAAAATTTTGTCATATCTCTTTCTCCATCATATTTTCGAAATAAATACCATATTTAAACTTAAACATGATATCAACAACATATTGGAAGACTAAAAGATCAAACTAACATTTCTACCATAACTACCGAACGAAGCTAGAATCTTAAGATTAGGAACCGAAGAACTTACCCAGAATCTTGCTACTCCTTCCTCTCTCTAACATCTCTCTAGATTTCGAACTAGGCAAGTGAATTGGTGAGAAAATGAAGGAAAATGGAAGGACTATTTATAGAAAAAGGCAATGGCATTTTGGTAATTCCTTTGAACTTTGTCTGATCAGTTTCTGACCGTCGGATCGCACTTCTTTAAGGTGGCAAGATCTTGGCCATACACCTTACTATGCTGACCTCATCCTATGTCACCAAGGTAATGTCACCAACTTGCTCAAGAAGCTTTCTACCGATAAAGTCCATATTCAGTGTTCTAATCGGGTAATCTTGAGAAATCTCAAAATTCCGGGAACATAGCCCCGAAGATTTTTCTTTCTCTTTTAAGATACCTGGGTTATCTAAATTTTTGATCTCATTAAGGACATTCCGTTGCCTGCCGAACATTTTCGGACAACCGCTGTCAGTTACGAAAATAACGTCGGACAACGTCAACTTCTAGATGAAAATCCACTGATTTATAATATACTCTGGTTTTTACCAATTTATCCTCGGATTCCAGTTTATGAATTATTTTCCATAGGTTTTCATTTCTACTATCTGTTCTAATTCCACAAAATATTTTTTTGTCTTATCTCATGATCACTCTATCGGTTACGGAAATGACTTCGGAGATAGCCTACTTTGAGATAAAAATTCACTTGTATATAATAAGTCCTTATGTTATATACTTAGTTTATATATTTTGAGATAGGATTTATTTTCTATCAGTTCTCCTTTATCCTATTTGTTTTTTCTCAAAATATCTCACTTTATATTATTATTATAATTATAAATATGTAGATATTATTATTTTGCTACTACACACACACACACACAACACTTAGACACACACACACTCACAACTCTCCACATCTCACAACACTCACACACCACACATCTCACACACACACAAATTTCGGTTTTTCTTCTTTATTCATGTCTAAACAATTAGTCATTAATTATTTAACTAATCACTTACTAATTGTTGACAATTTTCTTAATTAGTAATAATTATTATCTCACAACTATTTTACTTACATTGATATTTTATGTCCCATGTAATATATCAAAAATCACGGAGTCAATTTTGGTTTCAGAATACTTTTTAATTTTTCTTCTTTTTATTTTCAAAGGAAATAATTTATTAAATTGTCTAAATTAAGGACAATATTCTTTCTAATTTTTAATAATTATTTTACTACCCTTTAGAATTTACCACAATTCTTTTTAGGATGTTTTATGACCCTAAAATGCATTTTTAAGCCTTTTTGACACTTAATTTTCTTTATTCCTCCTAATTTCATGAGAAATCACCTTAGGAAATAAGGTAATTATTATACAAATTTTGAGACCACAAATTCACCTATTTCCAATAGGTATTATTTGTCAATATAATTATCCGACTATTACATAAATCACATTTTACAATCGGACTTTTACCTAATTAGATTTTTTCTAAGTTATATTACCCACCGATATCCCAAACAACTGAGCTTGAAGTTGAAGTAGCATGTAGCTTGCCTGTATTAGATGCATTATTTTTGTTCAATTATGTACACACACAGATATTACTATTATTATTATTATTATTGTTGTTGGCAAGTTTATCACATGAGCAGTTATGGAGTCAGATTTGAAAGCGTGACACATGAGGTCAGATCATTTATATATATATATATATATATATATATATATATATATATATATATATATATATATATATATTTTGCTTGCTCGAAGTCAGATCATTTATATATATTATATGTACAAGTATAAAGAGTCGTCGGTGCAGATTATATATAGTTTATTAAGTTAATTATAATAGATTGTTGAATATGGTCATTATCAGCTTAATTAATTAAATAGATCCATAATTTTGTCATGAGATGAGGATCGTCCAGGAAAGTAACATATGTTCAACTGTTCAATTCATCTTTTATAAATTAATATATATATATCCAACAAGTTTTAATGATGTAATTATCAACTTTAGAACAATAATTGATAAAGTAGCAATGGTATGGTGCATACATGCATATGAAGATAATATTAATTAGTGTTATTCACTTGCTACTATTTGTCTTATTAGAAAACAATATATGACATCACAATATATATATCTCCCCATTTAACAACTTCCATCTCCATACTTCATTATTCAATGGATCATATAATTAGTTACACGGTTTTAATATGACAAAACTCTTATTACTTTCGCTCTGGTCCAAAATAAAAGTTACTTATAACTCTTTTACACACAAAAATCAGATCAGTTAAAAGCATTAAAATTTTATAAAATTTAAGTAATTTTTAATATTACTCTTATAAAGGATACTATGCTTCAAAATCATATTAATTTATCTCCTCTCCTAGTAATCATTATCCTGATTAAATATAGGTATAAATAATAAGAATATTTAATGCTCGCTAAAATTAACATATACCTTATAAAAAAGATGAATAACACATTCTATAAGGCGCCCTACAATATAGACAAGAAGGGTACTATACTCTTATATATATCCTTTACTCTTATAAAGGATACTATGCTTCAAAATCATATTAATTATAACGCACTAACTAATAAGTGTATTTAGTCATTTTTATAAAGAATTTGCTTGTTTCTAAAGAGCATTAAATATTTTTTTTATGTATACCCATAATTAGTAAGGATAGTGGGTGACGTAATAATTAATATGATATTAGAGTTTTGTGTAATTAGTAGAGGTAATATTGAAATTTATTTAAATTATAGGAAAAAGTTAATAACTTTAATTGTTTTTATATATTTGTGAGAATTGTTAGTTGGTATCTTACAATAAAAATTAGAGGAAGTAATATCTCAATTAAAAATAATAAATGTTTCAAACATGTACTATTTTTTTTAATTATACTCTTATTTATAAAGAGAGTACTGAGAGATAATGAGTAATACTTTATTCCATAGACATAATGAATTATATATATTTAATAGGAATAAAAATGTAACCACAAGTTTAAAATTTAAAAAAAAAATTGTTTTTTTTTTATATTAAAGACTATAAAAAGAATATTGCTTATAAAAATCATTAGAGTAATTAACATCAATAATATAAAATTATTGTTATGGGCATTATTGGGACAGGAATAGTCAACTGATATTATGACGGTCTGTGAATGGATCCAGCTACGTCCTGTACGGTACGTATCTGCATTAAATAAATAAATAAATAATAATTTTGTGCAATTTTCTATGAAAGACTACAGATATTTACTTACAAGCAACTGATGGTAAGTTGGGATTTGACTCTCATTCACTTCTCTTTTTATCATTTTCTTTATCTTAATCATTGGATCAAAATATCAATAGTTTATATTTTTATTTTTTAAAAAATATTAATAAAAAAATAAAAAAATAATATTTTTATAAAAAACAAAATCTGAAGCCACTACCAGAAAGCTGAGCAAACCAGAGTCCCTCCAATAATTCATCTTCTCAGCCAACAAGGATTATATCCACGGAAAAGGATTAATTGCTCAAGAAGAGTCAATGTTTGAATTCCACTGCTAAAAAAGGCACCTATATTATATTTGCTGACTATAGTGCCCGGAATGTAATTTATTTTCAATAAGAGAATACATATAACTATAAGGAAAAAAAAAAAAAAAAAAAACATCTTCTTTGCATAAGATGAATAGTATTTTATTTGGCCCTTTCTGGCAAAGCAGATAATTAACAATGGCTGCTTCACATTCATTGTGAACAGTTCAATTAATTGATTAGAAATAAAATAAGAAAGGTTTTTTTTTTTTAATACTGAAAATGGTGTCAAAGTGTACAACTATTCCGAGTTTCTGTTAGACATCGAAACACAAATCTCTCTCAGAGAAGTTTTTTGCATTCATAAGGGCTCGAAACTAAGACCCTTGCTTAAGCGACTAGAGCCCCTTCCACTTAGGCCAACTTCGGTTGATATAAAATAAAAAAGTTGAACCTGGAAAAGCACGCACAGTTGAATCTGCATGGCACTCTCAGTTTCTACTTCTACCGCAATTGTTTCATGCAACCCCACCATTACTTTCAACTCCTTTCCTTTTATATATGTTATTATTGTTGTAAATATAAAATTTAATTGATTTTTTTAAGAAATTAAGGAAGTTAATTAAATTATTTTAATGTATTTATATTACCAATTCAATTCTTACTAATTTATTTGACTTATAAATTAATATACTATATTTGGTCATATAATTAGGATCGGAAAGAGTATAAATTTCATTACAAAAGTGATCCTATAATTAGGACCAAAGGAAGTATAATCTAATCATATATAACATATGATATGATTAAGTAATTTATTTAATTTTCTTAATCTCTTAAAAAAAAGTTAACTGCATCTTATATTTAGACGGGTTAATATATATTATACATAAACACACTAATATATATTATACACAAACACACTAATATATATATATATATATATATATATATATATATATAGAGAGAGAGAGAGAGAGAGAGAGAGAGAGAGAGAGAGAGAGAGAGAGTGTGTGTGTGTGTGTGTAACATGTGCTTGCCTTCACGTTGGGAGCTTTGAATTGAAGGAGACCGATCCAGTCCAAGTCAACTCTCGGCATGTGTCTGCTTTAACGAAGCTGCATGGTTGTTAATTTTCAATGTCATTAAGAAAGAGTTAGGCTCCGGTTTTTATTATTACAAGGCACTTCTAATAATCTCATCATCAAAATTAGGAGAGGTGGTTTAGTTATTTAAATTTCACCGTATATTCTCTTTAATGGTGAAATATTGAGCGTCAAATATTCACGAATATATAGCACTGAATTTATCTATATTTAAAACAATGAATTACATTTTGTAAAATATAAAAAATTTGTATCAAACTTTAAATAAGGATAATTTTATATACCCTACTTAACGATTTCAACGATTTCTCTTTTTATATACCCAATTTACTTCATTTATTTCATATATTGTAATTACTTAATACTGATTTATATAGAAGTCACTCTTAACTAAGCAGACTTCATGAAAAGTTAGTAAAAATAATTAAGTAGTCTAAAATTTGTATTTCTCTCTATTTTACCTTTAACAAAAACTATTTTAAAAATTTATTATATTATAGCTAGAGCATTGGAATGTGATTATGAGGGCATTTATGGAATGATTCATTCAATTCTGCATCAATAGATGAGAAATAACTTATATTAATAAGGATCATGGCTTCCTTATAGCTAAGGTGCCCAATATAATGGACTAGAGGGAGTAGAGCAAGCGTGTATTTAGACTAGTTTTTGAAGAATTATTTCACAAAGACAAAGTGATAAGAGTGATTTTAGAGAATAGATTTTGAAAGGTAGAAAAAATAGTTTTGAAAAAGGGTTAAGATGAAAATTTGCTCTAAAAGTTTTCACAAAGAGCCGATATTACCTTGAAAATATTTTTAGATTTAATTTGCCTTATAAGTGTTAAAATGGAGTTATGTTGTCTTTTACGATTAAAAAGTTAACCGTGAACACCAAGTTTTTAATGGAATAGGACAATATTGCTACATTTTTAAACTTATCTGGTGACATTGAACTTAAAAAAACTTTTAGGATAATATTGTTTTTTAGCAAAAACTTCTGAAATAAATTAGCACCTTAACTCCTTGAAAAATCATGGTTTTCAACTTTCAAACCATAGCTTTCTTGCCAAAATGCTTTTGTGGAAAATTTGTAAGGGTTTGGATACCTTAACCCAAATCACAATTTTAAAATTAGTATTTAGTTACTTCACTTTTAAATTCAAGGTTTGGGTTAAAACCATAATTTTAAAAGTGCTCTAAAACACACAGTAAATTGTGACTTTAAAGCAAATGGGAAGATATGTGCCAAGAATGGATGCGGGGTGGTGGTGGCTTCAAAAAAATGGATCAACACAATACGGCTTTCTTGATGAAACTGGTTTTTACAGTAAAAACAAGGCCTGATCTCTTATGGGTCCAAGTTTTGAGGACAAAGTATGGTGTGGTTGACGCCTTTCAGGCCCCAAAACGGCATCACCGACCCTCATATTTATGGAGACATTTGCAGCACATATGGGGGGAGGTAGAGTGTGGGATGCGCTGGTCAATTGGAGATGGGGCACGTGTGAGATTCTGGAGTGACAACTGGGTCCCAGATGTTGGTCCTCTTCGGTTTTTGACCTTCAAGCCTTTATCACAAGCAGAATTAGACCAACCTGTGAGCCACTTCGTGAATTCCGAGGGATTCTGGGATTGGACTCGCATTGGATCTGAACTGCCAGAGCATATTCTACTGAGAATCTCGGCCTGCCGTCCACCTGGAAATAGCGATGGGGAGGCCATTAGTTTTTGGGATCTTTCACCCGACGGTCGTTTCACGGTGGCATCAGCCTATCAGCTTTTAACTGGTTCAGAGGGTGAATGCAATGAGAGGATATGGCAAGTCATCTGGAAATGGAGAGGTGCACAGCGAGTTAGGGTCTTTCTATGGTTGCCTGCTCGTGGAAGCTTGCTAACAAACAAAAACAGGAAACATAGGAAGATGACTGATTCTTATGCATGTGCACGCTGTACTGACACAAAGGAAGATGTGGATCATATTTTGAGGCATTGTGTTTTTGCTAGGAGGGTGTGGGACCTCCTAGTACCACAGAGTCAACGGCCAGCTTTCTTTCAAGGGGATCTACGGCACTGGCTTCTGCAGAATCTTGACCCAGGGTTAACCGCAGGAAATGATCACTCTCAATAGGTTATCTGTTTCGGTCTGACGTGCTGGAAACTGTGGGATGCGAGGAACAAGGCCATTTTCCAAAACGTACATATTCAGGCTGAAGCGCTACTTTGTGAAGTTAGAAGTGTGGTCGAGTTCACGCTCCAAGCTGAACGAAGGGGTGACATGGTGACAATTCGGCACTCGGAAAAACGACCTAGTCTAATAAGCTGGTCTAAGCCTCAGCAACCATACGTGGTGCTCAACTGTGATGGAGCAAGAAAGGGGGAGGCTATGCGAGCAGGGGCAGGCTGCATGCTTCGTGATCATGAAGGTAGATGGTTGGGTGGATGCTATAGGAATATAGGAATCTGCAACTCTCTTACCGCGGAACTGTGGGCGCTGTGTGATGGTCTGGAATTGGCATGGAGTCAAGGTTATAAGGATGTGGAAGTTCAGATTGATTGCCTGGTGGCACTGAGCTTAGTGACGGAGGCCAGTGCAGGTGCTACTAATACTAATAGCAGTTTTATTAGACGGATCAAACAGATGATGGACCAGGAGTGAAGAGTTTCTATTATTCATGTTTACCGTGAAGCAAACCAATGTGCCGACATGCTAGCCAATTTAGCTCTGAATATGGAAGAAGGTTTTCATCATCTTCAGGAACCCCCCACCGACATACAACCCCTGCTGCATGCTGATGCAATTGGTGTAGGCCGAATTCGAATGTGCCCAATAGTTTCTGATTAATGCATATCAGCCCCTGGAAACAAAAAAAAAAAAAGGAAATACTTCCTCTGGTCCTTATCATTATAAGACACCTCCACCGTAATTGCCTCATCAAAATTAAATTAAGGAGGAAGTCATTGACTTTGTTTGAAAGAGTAAATGAAAAAGACTTCCAAATTTTCTCATATTTAATACCATCAATTACATTATAAAAAAAAATATTGAGATTTCAAATAGGGACTTAATGACTTTTAATAAGCCTCCTTTATTTTTTTCTGAAATATGTCGGAACTCGGAAGGAGTATATCATTATGGAAATCAGCCTTGCTGCTCACGCTGTGCTTCGTTCCGATCTTGCCACTTGCGAACTCGCTTTTTAGCTTTGTCCACCTGTACATTTTCCCCCATTTAACATTAGTCCTCATTGTCCTTATTGGGCCAATTAAGCCCACTCATTTGGGAAGTAAGGCCCAACAGTTTAGTATCAATGAGCCTAATGGGAATTGGCAGATCCAAAATTACCTCATGATCCCAATCAGTGCGAAAAGTGATCCACAGCAGAATAAGAGTCTGCATCATCGTTCCACCGATCATGCCTGACCATATTCCCTACACGTCATTCACGTTCACCATTATTCTTAGTTTTAACGAAACAGATAGATAAATCAGAGAGGGTATATAAGGAATTTTACAATTCAAAAGTGTACTAAACCAGTACCTTAATGCCGAGGTTGAACTTGAAGCCGAGAAGACAACCAAGTGGAATGCCAACAACATAGTAACACCCAACATTTACGTAAGCTACGAGGGCTTGCCATCCACATCCAACGGCCACTCCGGACAAAACTGGCTGAACGCCGTTGAGGATGAGGGTGACGGCTAAGAATGGGCAGAGATCAGAGACGGCGTTGGCCACCGTTACACCGTCGGTGAAGGCGTAGCTGACAACGTGGCGGAGACAAAGCACCACCATGGCTTCTACGATAGCTACTATCAATGACACCATGTTTACTGTTACTACTGAGAATTTTGCTGCCTTTGCATTCCCTGCTCCTAACTCGTTGCCCACCCTCACGCTGTTCATTATGTGCCCACCTTCATCATTTATAATCCTCCTACTTCTCTTTAGCTTAATTATATATAAAACGAAAAATTAATCTTTTTGTTTCTTGGTTGTTTTCTCTCGGTTCAATTATTAAATTTTGACCAAGTGCAATTCAGTTCTTAAAATTAGAACTAGTTTTTAAATGATTAAATTATACGCATTGAGTTGCATTGAATCACATTGAATCAATATTTTGCCACCACCGAGTCAAAAATACAGGAATGGAGTTGAAAGGCTAAGTTAGGTTTGAGTTAAAATTACAAAAAAAAAAAAAAAAAAAGCATCAAATTAAATAAGACTGACCTTGCAGCTGCTTGAAATCCAATTCCAATCTGAAGCAATAGTCCCGCTATTGCCATGCTGCATGCCACGACATTTATTATCACCATTATTGACACTAGGTCAAATCAATAAACTACCTTATCCTCAATTATTTTTGTCTGCTTTTGATTAAAAAAAAGGTTAAAGTATAAAAATACACATGAGCTTTTCTCCTACGAGCGTCCAGCACTACGTGCTTTATTTTGGAGTAAAAATACACACGTGATTATCATTTTAAAGTAAAAGTCATATCCCACCGTTATGTTACTGTTCACTGTGATGTGAGACTGTGATGTGAGAGAAAGAGATGAAGTGAATAGAAACATATCCCACCGTTATCATTTTTGTCTGCTTTTGATTAAAAAAAATGTTAAAGTATAAAAATACACATGAGCTTTTCTCCTACGAGCGTTTAGCACTACGTGCTTTATTTTGGAGCAAAAATACACACGTGATTATCATTTTAAAGTAAAAGTCATATCCCACCATTATGTTACTGTTCACTGTGATGTGAGAGAAAGAGATGAAGTGAATAGAAACAACAGTAAACAGTAACATAATAGTGGGATGTGAATTTTACTCCAAAATGGTAACCACGTTTATATTTTTGTTCTAAAAAGAAGCACGTGATACTAGACACTCCTGAGAAAAAAGCTCACGTGTACCTTAATCCTAAAAAAAATGTTTTTATCTGCATCTTGCAAATAATACCAACACTTAAAAGTGTAGAAACTTCGGATAATAAAAAAAAAAAACCTTAATCCTTTCAAATACCATGAAGGTGAGTGAAAAATAGGAAAGCTTACCAAACAGAAATAGCATCGAGAGCAAGTTCAGAATCATCAAGCAACCCCGTGACCAACACAAGCACCTGAAAATACCAAATCTCAAGGCACAGCATGACTGCGGAAGACGCCGAGAGCTTTAAAAAAGCCCAAAGCCCATAAAAGGCCTGCGAGCTAAGCCCAGTCCACGTATGCTTACATCTCTCAGACCCAATAATGTACAAAAATTGGGCCACCACTATGATCCACCAAGACAGGCTCAACATTAAAGAGGCCCCAATCAGGCCCAAGCCCAACTTGTAGACCACAACCCAACTCAGCAACATGTGAAGCACGAATGTGGCCGTGGAAATGTAGGCACTGGGAGCTACAATGCTCTGCGCTTGGAGAAACTTCTGTATGGGGAAGTTCACGGCGTAAGCGTAGATCTGCGGGATCAGGCCGTACACAAAAATTCCTGCAGCTGACGAGAGAGCCGTCGATTCGCCGATCAAGAGCAGGATTTGTTTGGAGAATATGAAAACCAGGGTTAGTGGTATCCCGGTGAGGGTCAGCACTACGATAGCTCTTTGCATGTACACACCAAGCATTTCATACTCGTGCGCACCGTAGGCTTGCCCGCACAGCGTCTCTACCGCACTTCCCATCCCCAACTTCAGCAAAACAGATCACATTAGGGAAAATTAGTATTCAGGCCTGTAATTTCACCTTATTTATAATTATTTGTCTTTATAGGAATTTTTTCCCCAACAAGTTAAAATTAGTTTATTTTTAGCCTAACAAAAACCCCTCTCTCTCTCTCTCTCTCTCTCTCTCTCTCTCTCTCTCTCTCTCTCTGCTCCTGAACCAAACAAAAAAAAGAAGCCTGGTTCTTGTTTGTTCTGTTAAGTAAAGATCCCAAATTCATTTATGACAAAGTGGTATTGGGAAAGCCTTATATCCACACAATTTAAGCTGACTCGACTTGACAAATCAAGACCTAATATAATTTCTAGAAAAAAAGCTTAGATATTTAAAAAAAGTGTAAAAATTAAAATAGAAAACGATATGGCTCAAAATGAATTGAGAAAAGAAAGAGATTTGTTCAGGATCTTATTATTCAAGTGATAAATAGTTAAAAAAAAAAAAAAAGGAAGAAGAGAAATATGTATATGATCGATGCCAAAATAGGTGGCAAATGAAAAGAGGGATTGATATAATATACTATATATATACCATGAGGCCGTAAGCAAAGAGCTGAATGCCACTGTTGCCAAGGTTGGCAGCGGCATACTCGAGGTTGCCGAGGTGGCCGGCAAAGGCTCTGGTGGCGGTTGACATGAAGTTGTTGACGAGGTAGACGAAGATGGCCGGAGCGGCGATCCGAGAGAGCAGGCTCAGCTCGATCCAGGTGGCTGATCGGAGCCTCTTGAACCACGGCAGGTTGGTGTCTGACAGAACATTTTCCAGTCTAGAATCAACAACATGAGCTCCGCCACCGATAGCTTCTGCATGTTCCTCCGGTGGCGAAGTTGAGTCCAAGATGGGCCGGTGAAGGTCTTCTTCTGACTCCATGTAAGTCTATTGCAGTGGAGAGAAGTGATGCTTTTATTGTGGCTGGCACATAAATACAGAGATGGGATGAGACAGAGCTAAAATAAATACATCGATACTCCCACCCACAGTTGACAAGTGACGGTTTAGTAGTGGTGGAAAAAAAAAAAAAAAAAAAAAAACACCATCCTTCCATATAGTCCATTAGACTTGTCTACTTCAGCCTGAGTTCGGATTGGTGCCGAATAAGACTAGGTTTTGGATTGTCTTATACAGCCATATGTACTATCTAGATTAGACCTCGGGTTGAAATTAAACTTGGGATGGTCTAATCCAAGCCCTCGAAGAGAAAAACAATTAATATAGAATCTCGATTTTATTGAATCCACAGCTCGTCAGTTTTTATTGAATCTCGATTTTTTTAATAAAAAGATCAATTATATAAAATAAACAAAATTATAACTTCTATATTAAAATTTGAGTTGAGTTTCTCTCTCTTTTTTTCATCATCTTTTATAATTTTTAAATTATGTTCGTCCAACAAATCTAAAATGTCATAATACTATTTTGATTTTCTTTTTCGTTTTTTCAATCTTATCAATCAATAGCCAAAATTGGATGATGAGGAACAATGAAAAAAAAAAAAAAAAGAAGATCTACTTCTAAAGTTGGTAAGTTCGAATACAGGAAATGGGGAAATAATAAAACTCACTAGTTTTATACAAAGAGTGACCGGGAAAAAAAAAAAAAAAAATTGAAGCAGCGTATGGATCGTTGCCTCTGAATAAATAAAGGGGACCAAAATCTCCCTAGTGTAGTTCTACGAATGCAAAACATTATCTTATAATGTTTTGCCGTAAGAGTATTTAAGATATTAATTTCTTCTAAATTATATGATGTTTATCTATAATGTTTGAATTTTAAATCTTATAAATATAAGTTTTTTAATTTAATATCATTATATTGTTATTATCAATGATTATATTCTGTCTTATATAACAAATAATAATGGTAAAAATAAATAAAAACAAATAATAAGAATAACTATATATAATTAAAAAAGAAGAAGCTAATACATTAGGATTATTAATACAAAATCGTTATATATGCGTTTAATATATTACGGTTTGAAAACGTTATTTATTTGTGCTGAGCATGCATACATAGTGTCTATATATATCACGGTTTGAAATCATTATATATAATTGATAATAGCTGTCATAAAATACTTTTTTTAATAGTAGTAAAAATACACTTATTGAAAAGTACAAAAATTCTTTATGCAATAAGTTGGGTAAGGAAAACTTTACCCAAATAATAATAATAAAAAAGTCATGCAAGTGATCTAGAATGACCTTTCTCTCTCCAAGTTATCAAAATGACTTATTTTTGTTTTTTAACCGACCTTGAGATATCAAAATGTCTTGAAGAAGCAAGTACTTTGAAAAAGGTCTCCAGTATTTGTTACTTTTATTGACTTTGAATTCTTTAAGAACAGTTTTTGTCGTGAGCAAATGATTTTAATAGGTCTAATCAGAATTTAGTTAATAAACGAGAGTCACGTTCCTGTGCTTTTAATGATGCTCATCCAACAAAACCTACACCTACCATTAATTAAAGGGAAATTGTTGAAAAATAGTCCATTAAAATTAACTGAATTTTTCTTAAAATTTAGGTCTTTAGGGGGATGCATCATATTTTCATCTTAAAACATGAGTTTAGAGGGGTTTTTCATCTCATATCCATGAGATTTTTTTACAAAAGGCTTATTATTATTTATAATTAAAATACGAGTAGACTATAATTATGTTACAGAATCATAATTCTGTAATGAGAAAGAAGAGGGAAATAGAGAAAAGAAAACCAGAAATAGGGTAGAAGAAGCAGAAGATAGAGATCAAACAAAAACAGAACAAAAGTGAGATTATTCCATCATCAATTATAATCTGAATTACAATAGGGATTAGGCCTTTATTTATAGACTAGAGTGACTTAATGACCAAGTCAATCCTAAACTAACTAACTAACTTCCTAACAAATTTAATTCCTAACAACCCCTAACTAAATCCTAAACTTTTATTATTTTTACATATCAATACCCCCTCCCTCAAAACATCTTTGCCCTCAAGGATGCTAAACAACAAAATACAAATTTGAATCAATAAAAAATGTCCCCTTCAAAAACCCACTTCCGATTAGCCGTTTCTCAAAGAACACACTATTGATTAATGGAGAATTTCTTGGTTTCCCTTCAACTGTTGTCCCATACCAACAAGAAGAGGAATCTTTTTTTTTTTCTTTTTGTTTCCTTCAGCCATTGTCCCATACCAACAGGAAGGAAGAGTTTTTTCCCCCACAAGAAATTAGAATTACAGAAGAACCAGAAACAAAGATCAGAAATTTATTGATGGTTTCTTGAAGCTCTTGATGAATTGTTGATGAAGACAGTCACCTCGGTAATCACAGTACTGGAACCAGTTCCCAAAAATTCGACAGCGGACAGAAATGGAGAAGCATAGACTATTTGGTGGTATCAATACCATTGTTACAGAATCATAATTCCGTAATGAGAAAGAAGAGGGAAATAGAGAGAAGAAACCAGAAATAGGGTAGAAGAAGTAGAAGACAGAGATAAACAGAAACAGACGTACAGACAGAACAGCGAAAGGATCAGATAGAACAACGAAAGAGGGAAGAGGATCGAATCCTCTGATACCACTGTTATAGAATCATAATTTTGTAATGAGAAAGAAGAGGGAAATAGAGAGAAGAAAATCAGAAATAGGGTAGAAGAAGCAGAAGATAGAGATCAAACAGAAACAGAACAAAAGTGAGATTATTCCATCGTCAATCATAATCTGAATTACAATAGAGATTAGGCCTTTATTTATAGGCTAGAGTGACTTAATGACCAAGCCATTCCTAAACTAACTAACTAACTTCCTAATAGATTTAGTTCCTAACAACCCCTAACTAACTCCTAATCTTTTATTATCTTTACATATCAAATTACATGTCTGAAATTTTTAGTACTCTATTGTCCTTAATGTATAACTTAATTGATATATAAGAAGTTAATCTTAGTCCTAAATATAAGATTTTTTCTACATTTATATTTGTTTTCCTCAAATTACCCTTTTTAATATTCCCTCAAATAGAAGAGGGAGTGATGAAATTTAGGAAGATAATTAAGATGTTTTAAGAAAAAAATAGAATATTTATTATAATTGACTAACTTAGCTAATTTCTTTAATTCAATAGGTTTTATATTTAGAATAAGATATCATTTTTTTCATTTTATCCACATTAGTTATTGGTTGGTTTCACTGTATTGATTACTAATTTTCTCATTTTCCCACACTCACTCACTCTATAAATAGAAGTGTTTTTGACAAATAAATTTCATTTTTATATATTTCCTTGATCTTTATTATAATAAGGCACCAACTTACAAATATTTTTTGTCCTTTTTATAAGGCACTTATAATTTTTTAAAGTGTAATTAATTTATTTTTTCATATTTACCTATATTTTTCCATGTTTGTGGACCGATGAATTAATTTTCTCAACAAATTAACATTACTTTATTTTAGCCTAACAAAAAACCTCTGTCTCTCTCTATATATATGCATGAGTCAAACTGGCTGGTGCTCCTGGACCAAAAAAAAAAAAAAAAAGGTGTCTGGTTCTTGTTTGTTCTGTTAAGAAAGGATCTCAAATTCATATTGGACAAAGTGGTATTGGGAAAGCCTTATATCCACAGAATTTAAGCTGACTCGATCTAGACTAATCAAGATCTAATATAATTTCTAGAAAAAAAAAATTAAATATTTAAAAAGAAAGTGTAAAAATTAAAATAGAAAACGATATGGCTCAAAATGAATTGAGAAAGGAAAGAAAATTTGTTCAGTGTTATGAATATTCTTATTATGTGGATGTCCATTGACCCATAATCTCCAAATACAGGATGACATGGTATATACGCATAGTAATCTACTATTTGCATCCTTCTATAAATAGAGGTCTCCTGTAACTATTCATTACATTTGAATGGATTTCATCTCTCTAGAATTTCCTCTGACTTCTCTCTAGAATTCTTTCAGTTTTATAACACGTTATCAGCACGATTGCTGATATCTTCTTCTTCTCATCCCGCAGAGGACTTGTTTCTTCTTTTTCTCAACCTCTTCATCTTCTCATTTTTCTTCAGCCTGCAGAATTCAAGATACCGAAATAGCCAAGGAGCTTCATCTCTTGTCCTTCGTGAGGGCTTCTGAGAAGTAGATGAGAAAGAACGGAGGAGGATTCTTTGCTTAGGTACGTTTTCTGATTCAATGTATGAATGATTGAAGTTGATGAATATAGTAAGACAAAACATGAATAGTTAATAGAAAACAATAGCAATGAATTATTAAAGCATGATCATAGAGTAGGTGGTTAATGTGTACTGTTCGGAAGAGACCAGGAGATAAGTAATGTTGTATTGCATTTTTCTTTGCACGGGGTCCACACATTTTGTTTTATGCATTTTGATTGATTGCATAATTAGACGTGAATGAAAGTTGCAATTTGAAGTTACATTTTTATTTGAGCGGGGTCCACACATTTTGATTTATACATTGATTCACGGAGATATAAAAATTTCCACTGGGTCCTAGGTGTTTGTATATGATATCATAATAAATATTTTATAATATTCTATATTAAAAAAAAAATAGCATTTAACTAACCTATAATACGTAATGTTATTATGTGTGTATTAATAGTACCTTAACGTTGGTGGGTATTATATTATATTAATAAAATTTTTGATTAATTATAATTATTTTTATATTATAATATATTTCATATTAATATTTTCTTTCTCACTTCAATTTTATTATTTATGTTTAAGATTTTATTATTATTATTTTTTTTTTGTTATTATTATTTAATCTATTTGTCAAACCGAAGAAAGCGAAGTAGGACACTCTGATTCAGGTAAGTTCTAATTAAATTTCTATATTTAATCTTTTCTTTTAATTGTTTTAATTTAATTTTATTATTGTGACTAACATTTACTTTTATGTATTTACTTTTATGTTATTTAATTTTATTTATCTTTTATGGTTGCAACACTAATATTAGTGGGTACCATTTTTTTTATTTTATTTACCGCTTTGTTTATTCTTCATGGAGGCACACTAGTGTCTATTAGTGGGCTCTATTTATTTATTGTATTTATTTATTTTTTTATGGTGGTGCACTTTGTGAGCCCCATTTATTTTATTTAAATTCTTTATTGTTTTATTTATCTTTTATGGTAGCAACACTAGTATAGTGGGCACCATTTATTTTATTATTTAAAGCTTTGTTTATTTAAATTCTTTATTGTTTTATTTATCTTTTATGGTAGCAACACTAGTATAGTGGGCACCATTTATTTTATTATTTAAAGCTTTGTTTATTTAAATTCTTTATTGTTTTATTTATCTTTTATGGTAGCAACACTAGTACTGTGGGCTCCATTTATTTATTTACTGCTTTACTTATTTCTCATGGTTGCAACACTATATTAGTGGGCTCCATTTATTTATTTACTGTTTTACTTATTTCTCATGGTTGCAATACTATAGTGGGCTCCATTTATTTATTTTAATTCTTTACTACTTTATTTATTTCTCATGGTAGCGACACTAGTACTGTGGGCTCCATTTATTTATTTACTGCTTTCTATATATTATATATATATATTTGCATTTGCATATGCATCCTCTTTCTTACCTTTGGATGAGATAGGTCTCGCTGTGAGTTTACTACCATTCCTATTTCATCTTCTTTTTATTTATTTAGCACGTTTATTTCCAGTCATTTATTTTATTTTTATTTATTTATTTACTGCTTTATATAAATCCCCCTTCCCTTTTATTATTTATGGCAACGACACTAATATATACATATTAGTGGGTTCCATCTATTTATTTTATTATGTTTATATTTTATTTATCCTGAAGATAAACTGTTAAAAGGCCATATATATTATGAGATCAAAATGCCATAGAGAGATGAGGCATAAATTGGCTTGAGACCAAGAGGCAAGATAGCCTTAATTTCAGAGGCAAGATAGCCTGAAGCCAAGAGGCAAGTTAGCCTGATAACAAGTGACAAATTATGAAAAAATATTTGATCCATAAATTTTGTATGCCATCAGTTGTATAAAGGTCTCAAAATTATATATTTGGCATTAAATATTCCCTTAAATTATGAGACAAGGGATTGTATGATCATGATTGCTATTATAAATAAATATATTCAATTTGTTATTGTAGTAGCAATATTGTGGTAAAGTCAAGAAATATTATGGATTAATTTCTTGCCATGATCAAACAAATAAGTGAGTTATGGATCATGAATTTTTATCCAACTTCATTCCCAGAAGTGAATGAAGCAAATATATTATTATGGTTGTTTTGTGATTTCTATGATTATAACAATTTTTGTGAATACGGGAGAGGAATATTCATCAACAAAATAATTAAACAAAAGGAAATATTATTTCAACAAAGTTTAATAGCGAGTGGCTCAACATCATTACAAACCTTAATCATCTCATTCTGAAGATATTTAATGTCTTCTTCTTTTACTTTTCTTGAGATGGGATCCAGATGAGGCAAAGCTCTTCGTAATATCGAGATTTGCGTCATAAGTTTCTTGAGCTTCTTGTGTGGCCACTCAGTTAACCCTCCTTTTTTTGATAGATTTTTTTGTATTCGGATGTATCAGAAACTGGGATAAAACTGTTTGGTCCTGCCATGACAATAGAATTTAGAGAAATATGTGTGAGTATCTGGTAGTTGATATTATCAGATGCTTGAGTGTTTGTGAGGCATGTTCGTTTGCCTTCCTCTATTTATAGTTGAATTAAATCCTATTGAATCTCTGCAGATTTGCGTAGTCCTGTTAAATCTCTACAGATTTGCTCCCTATAAAGCACGAGCCTGGAATATTTTTGACTTTATATGTATACGACAATCTGAGTTGTCGCGCCTGTGATTCCACAGTGATGCGCCTGTGATTACACAGTATTGCGCTCGTGAATCTGCAATTATACACCTGATGATTTTGTATTTAATATATATTTGTTTGTTGATTCTGGAAAATGGAAATTTTGTTACCAGAAGTAACAAAATTATGCATTGATAATGCATTTAGAAATCTGTGGAATTTTAATGAAATAGATATCATATATGCTATTATCATGGAATATTGTATGGAAATTCCATAAATTAATTTTTAAAGTCTCACACTTGAGGGGGAGAATAATAATGATATATATCAAGTGTGAATATTTATGTGCTGCATGTTCTCAGATAGAATTAATTATTGGAAATGGATCTCTGGAAATATATCAAATTGAAAGTTTACATATGAGATTATAAATTTGCAAAGTTTGCAGTGATGTTTGCAACCAGAAGTTTGCAATATATTATGCGCGCAATTTCCAGATTGAATGATCCATAAATAATGTATTAAAGTATCCATGAATGGATAGATCAATGATTATGAGAACAAAATTTATATGTTGTGTATATTTGCAGCGATTATATAAGCCAACAGAATTCTCCCCGTATAATTGGCTTTTGGTCAGAAGCCAGATTAATTCCATCTTGAAATGTTTTAAATGTGTAATGATTATTAATCTATTACAATGCACATAGATGGATATACAAAGAAAATTGATGATTTGATGAGGGGGAGAAAAATAAGCAGATTGGGTAAAGATAAAGTGAAATGAATTATCATTGGCTCATATTGGTCCTCATACAAAGAAATGTGCACTAAAAGTTTAAAAGATAATTCATTTGCAGATTTTAGCTAATCAAATGCTAAAAGCATTTACTGACCTAAAGTGACAAAGTCACATGTCCCAACTGCAAATGCTCCTATATGAATTGTTATAAAGCACGCCTGAAGCGTTGCTGGTCCATCGGTTATAAAGATAAAAATCCTCGAAAGAGAAAAGGAGCTATAAAATATAGATGATCAAGTCGAGGATAATTAAGTAAAGCTCCAGAAGAGTTATTTTTTGATGAGATGTTATCTCCAGAAGAGATATTACAAGAAAAGTGTATTGTGGTCTAAGAGAGACCTAGGTACCTAATATATGTGAATATAATGAGATCTCAATAAATTATGAATGAAATCCGATGGGACCGAAAAATAAAGTCGACATTGATGATATTTATGTTTATAAGATAACATATGCTGTAATGATGATAATGAGGATCATGAGTCATACTATATTAGTGTGTGCCAGAAGCACATGTTCCTGAAGAACATAAGGCGCTAGAATAAGTCCCTGAAGGACTCAAGATGCTAGGAGCATCAAATTCTCGAGAATAATTAATTAAGTGAATTCATATGTAGCATGAAACATTTATCGTGCATGTGATATTATTATCTGAATAAATATTTATGCACATGTATATTTATGATTTTACTTGAAAGATTTAGATCTTGCAGGTATACAATGAATACTTGATGATAGAAAGACAATGAAGCAATGTGGTCATCAGGGGGAGCAAGTCTGATGTAATCAAGAGGGGGAGACGATACACGCTGTACTCTTTTTCCCTTATCTAGGTTTTGTCCCACTGGGTTTTCCTAGAAAGGTTTTTAATGAGGCAAAACTCAACAGTGTATCAATGAATGTTGTACTCTTTTCTTTGGCTAGGTTTTTATCCCACTGGGTTTTTCCTAGTTAAAGTTTTTAACGAGGCACATTCATAAATGGACATCCAAGGAGGAGTGTTATGAATATTCTTATTATGTGGATGTCCATTGACCCATAATCTCCAAATACAGGATGACATGGTATATACGCATAGTAATCTACTATTTGCATCCTTCTATAAATAGAGGTCTCCTGTAACTATTCATTACATTTGAATGGATTTCATCTCTCTAGAATTTCCTCTGACTTCTCTCTAGAATTCTTTCAGTTTTATAACATTCAGGATCTTATTATTCAAGTGATAAGTAGTTAAAAAAAAAAAAAAAAAAAAAAACAGAAGAGGAGAAATATGTATATGATCGATGCCAAAAAGGGTGGCAAATGAAAAGAGGGATTGATATAATATACTATATATATACCATGAGGCCGTAAGCAAGGAGCTGAATGCCACTGTTGCCAAGGTTGGCAGCGGCATACTCGAGGTTGCCGAGGTGGCCGGCAAAGGCTCTGTGGCGGTTGACATGAAGTTGTTGACGAGGTAGACGAAGATGGCCGGAGCGGCGATCCGACAGAGCAGGCTCAGCTCGATCCAGGTGACTGATCGGAGCCTCTTGAACCACGGCAGGTTGGTGTCTGACAGAACATTTTCCAGTCTAGAATCAACCACATGAGCTCCGCCACCGATAGCTTCTGCATGTTCCTCCGGTGGCGAAGTTGAGTGCAAGATGGGCCGGTGAAGGTCTTCTTCTGACTCCATGTAAGTCTATTGCAGTGGAGAGAAGTGATGCTTTTATTGTGGCTGGCACATTAATAATATAGAGATGTGATGAGACAAGGATGAAATAAATACATCTATACACTCACCTACAGTTGACAAGTGATGGTTTAGTAGGGGTGAGATCAAACGAAAAAAAAACTTGGGATGATCTGATCCAGATCCTAGAAGAAAAGCAATTAATATAGAAAGGGCCCACGGCTCGTCAGTTGCTATTGACTCTTCATATTTTTAATAAAAAGATTAATTATATAAAACACACAAGTTTTATATGAAGAGTGACAAGAAAAGAAAAAAAAAAAAAATTGAAGCAGCCTATGGAATCTTTGCCTCTGAATAAATAAGGGGAGTAAATTCTCCCTAGTGTAGTTCTAAGATTGCAAAACATTATCTTATAATCTATAATGTATTGAATTTTGAATCCAAGAAATATTAGTTTTTCATTTAATATTATTATCTTGTTATTATCAATATTATATTGTGTCTTATATAATAAATAATAATGGTAAAAATAAATAAAAAATATTAAAAATAACTATATATAATTAAAAAAATTCTAATACATTACTATTATTAATACAGAACTGTTATATATGCCCTTAAAAATTAGGGTTAAAAAATGTTATTTATTTGTGTGGAGAATATATATGACAGTTCAGAATTTTCTTATGTGATTAATAATAACCATCATAAAATACATTTTTTTATAGTAGTAAAAATACACTTGAAAAATACAAAAATTCTCTACGCTATAGGTTCGGAAGCAAAACCTTAACCACGTAATAATAAAAACAAATCATGCAAGTGATCAAGAATGACCTTTCTCTCTCCAAGTTATCAACATGACTTGTTTTTGTTTTTTGACCGACCTTGAGATATCAAAATGACTTGAAGAAGCAATTACTTTGGAAACGGTCTCCTTTGATACTTTTATTGACTTTGAAAAAGGTCTCCTGTGTCACTAATCAGAATTTAGTTCATAAACGAGAGTCCTGCGCTTTTAATGATGCTCATCCAATGAAACTTACACCTCCCATTAATTAAAGGGAAATTGTTGAAAAATAGTTCATTAAAATTAACTGAATTTTGCTTAAAATTTAGGTCTTTAGGCGGATGTAACTTATTTTCATCCTAAAAAACATGAGTTTAGAGGGGCTTGTCATCTCATATACATGAGAATTTTTTACAATTATTATTTATAAGATACGAACACACTATAGTTACATGTCTGAAATTTTTAGTACTTTTTTGTTTTTAATGTATGACTTAATTGATATATGAGAAGTTAATCTTAGTCTTAAATTATATATATATATATATATATATATATATATATATATATATATATTTGTATTTTCCCCCTCAAATTACCCCTATTAATGCTTCCTCAAATAGGAAAGGGAGTGAGGAAATTTTGAGGGGCTCAGTTATGTCATTTTTTACGACGGAAATTTTATTTACGATGGAAATTATCCACGGAATTCTTTTGGTAAATGACATTACTGACAGAATTTTATGGGTAATTTTTACCTATGGAAATTATCCACAGAATTCCGTGGGTAATTTGCGACAAAATTTTTTTCGTCAGTTATTTCATGGGCAATTTGAAGTTTTTTATTTTTTTATTTTTTATAGTGAATTCAGTTATTCGTATCAGAGAGTAAGTAACAGTAACGAGTCTGGACGAAGGTTCCAAGGTTGAGGTTGGTCCCACAGCTAGGGAAGATATAACTCCATGGTAGTTGAACTTGCCAAGCTTTCTCATAGATTAGAGATCAACTATTGTGTCTCTAATTACTTTCCATCTATCAGCCGAACTGGAGGTGGATATATGGTGATGCAAATAGTGGAGTATTATTGTTGATCACATTTTCTCAAGTTTGGGAGTTTAGAGGAGAAAAAAAGAAAAGAGATGTAGGGAGTTTGAAGGGGGAGGAAGGGAAATGGAAAATATTTTCTCCCCTTGTATGGGAGTTAAAAAATAGTAACCGAGGAAGATGGAGGATTAATAAGTTATTGTTACTATTTTGTCATTTTCTTTAAAAATTGATATAATTATTATACTTTACAAATAAATTTAAATTTGAATTTTTTAAAAAATTTATTTATGTAATTTTTATATTTAAAAAATATTCTCTCTCCAAAAATATTTTCCCATAAAAAAGTATTTTCTCTCTCTAAAAAGTACTTTCCCTAAAACAATATTTTCCCCTACAAAAGTATTTTCCCTCTCTAAAAATATTTTCCCCTACAAAAGTATTTTCTCTCTCTAAAAAATATTTCCCCCTAAAAAGTATTTTCTCTCTCTAAAAAATATTTTCGTGTTCATTTCAACAATAAAAAAAAAATCAGAAATAACGAGAGTGTTTTATTCAAATGAGGATAAAAAAATAATTAATCTATTTTTCCTCTTAAAACCCTCCATATTAGGGGAATTTTATTTTCCCTCCATAAAGGGTTTTGGGGAATTTGTAAAAATCCCTTATTCCCTCCCTTCTTATTTTTAAAACTTTTAAATAAGGGAAGAGACTACTAAAACCCTTTATTTCCTTTTCCTTCCCTCCAAAATAGAACTCTCAAACAAAGCCTTAGGAGTTAATGGTATTTTAGTATTTTCTATTAAAAAATCTGGACAAAGACAAGAAGCCGGCATAACAAGACAAGAAGCCGGAATAACAAGTTTTGGAAAAAAGATAAGAAGTAGGCACAAGAAGTTTGGCTGGTGGAGTATTTTGGGAAATTTTTGAAAATAGACAAAAAAAAAATTGTCAAAATAGACCAATAGAGAAACATTTTTCACATCTAACCTAGTTGGTGGCGCCACATCAGCGGGCGTCACACATGGCGCCACTTTGTGTGTGGCACACCACATACTGGTCCACATAATCAAATTAGAGTGAGCCCGAGTTGGATTGCATCTTAATTAGTCGTGTAAGACATTGCATAATTAATTGAGATAGGTATATAAATGGATCGGAAGACATTTATAAACATTAATACTCTAGATTAGCTGATTAAATTAAGTTAAAATTAATTTCGTGGGAATAAAATCTAATAAACAAATAAGGGATTAGTGACTCTAGGTTGTCCTTTGATATTGAAATTTGCTCTCCTGATGAGTCTTTGTCGATATTTATTTCTTATCCTATTTGCATTTCTTTCTATTCATTGAAAACAACTCTATTCAACTTAAACGAAAAAAGGAAATTTGACACCTAATCACTAGCTGGATTGAGTCTTTGTGAAATGACCTTGATTTACCACTTGCTATTTTCATGACCCGTACACTTGCGGTGTGCTTAGTTAAATTTTTGTAGCATCAAGTTTTTGGTGCCGTTGCCGGGGACTCAAGACAATTGGTGATTAGTATTAGAAATCCTTTAGTAGTTTTAGTTTGAGTAATATTTTTTTTCTTCTTTTCTTTTTAGTTTTTAGTATTAGTTTGATACTTTGAGATCTATTTGGTTTTGCAGGTACTTTGGTCTATGCCTCGTAGATCCAAAGCTACTAAAACACCACTGAAAACAAAGAATATCCAAGAGCTTTTGGAAGCTAACACACCTGAAAACCAAGAGGAGGAAGTGGTACAGATTGAAACTGAAGAAATGACTGAGGATGAGAATGATCAACTCTATATCAATGATTTTCTGGAAAGACAATCTCGAGGATATCAATAAGGAATCAGAGTGCCTAAGTTTCAAGCCAACAATTTCGAAATCAAGTATACTATGCTTAAGATGCTTGAACTACAAGGTCAGTATTCAGGACATGATTCAGAAGATCCCAATCGGCACCTGATACAATTTCTTGACGTTTACAACTCATTCAAGCTCAACGGAGTTCCTAATGGTGTGATTCGCCTGCGGCTTTTTCCTTACTCTCTACAAGGGAAAGCCAAAGAATGGCTCAACAACTTAGAAGAAGGCAGCATCACTTCTTGGGAGGCATTGGAAGAAAAGTTCAGATCAAGATTCTTTCCACATAATAAGATGGTAGATGCACGAGCTGCTCTTACCAATTTCTCTCAACAATTTGCTGAGCATCTGTACGAAGCATGGGAGAGGTTCAAGTTGCTGGTTAGGCAGAGCCCTGGTCACAATTTGGAGAAATGGGTCTTGCTTCAAATCTTTAGTACCCAGTTGACTCCTGAATCTAAATCAGAGTTAAATGCTGTCACCAATGATGGAATTACAAAGCAACCGGTGAATCATGTCTGGCATTGTTTAGATGACTTATAAACTGACTCTATACAAAACAACAATGAAAGAAGGCCAGTGAAGTCGATTGATAAAGTTGTTGAGGACTCTTCCTCACAGATGATGACACTGTTACATACAATCAACAAGAGGTTCGATCACTTAGAAGCCCAAGTAAACCGATCTAATGGTAGACACATGGGAGTGAATGGTATTCATGCTCCTTGTGATTACTGTGGAAATGGCCACGATAATGGACAGTGCCTTATATCTCAACAGATTGAGCCAGTGAACTACGCAGGAAACTACCATGGCAACAACCAGAACAATCCCTACTCAAACACCTACAATTCCGGGTGGCGTAAAAACCCCAACCTCTCTTAGAAATATGGAGTCACTCTTAATGAAGCATCAACCTCTAATACAAGGCAAGTAACACCTCCTGGCTTCTATCAATTGGAAAAGGAAATCATTACTACGCAAGAGCCTAAACCTGATTTAGGGGCAATGGTATCTCAGCTAGCAAGTTTTCAATTAAAGAGTGCTCAGGAGCAAGCAGCGATTAATGCAAGAATGGACTCATCTATCAAGAATCTTGAAGTACAAGTGGGACAAATTGCGAATGTTGTGAATGTTTTACAACAAAGAGATTTGCCAAGTAATACTTTGCCTAATCCTTGTAGAGATGAAAAAGCGGAGTGTAAAGCCATTGCCCTTAGAAGTGGTAGAGAATTACCTGAGATATAGCAACCAACAATGAAGCCTTCAAGTTCTAATAGCGAAGAAGCTCCTAAGGATCTTGTAGGAGATGATAAAGAGTCTACACAAAAAGCTAAGGGTGTAGATCATGGGGATAGTGAATCCCAAAAGAAGGAGGTACAGAAAAGGGCAGTTAGTACTGAGATTCCTAAATGGAAACCACCTCTACCATTTCCTCAAAGGTTCCAAAAGAAGGCGTTTGATGAGCAATACAAGAAATTCTTGGATATTTTCAAGCAATTACACATTAACATCCTGTTGATAGAAGCTTTGGAGCAAATACTTAAGTATGCTAAGTACCTGAAAGAGATGTTGAGTAAGAAGAAACATTTTACTGAGTTTGCAATTGTAGCATTGACCAAGGAGATCACTAGTGCCATTAAATCTAATGTTCCTTTAAAGTGCAAAGATCCTGGTTCCTTCACTATTCCATGTGTGATTGGTGACCAATTTGAAGGTTGTGCATTGTGTGATTTGGGGTCTTCTATAAATCTTATGCCTCTATCTCTTTTTAAGAAGCTTCAACTAGGGGTAGCTAGTCCTACAACTATTACTCTCAAGCTAGCTGATCAAAGTCTCTTTTATCCATATGGCATCATTAAGGATGTACTGGTGAAAGTTGGCTCTTTTATCTATCCTGCTGACTTCATTGTTCTTGACATGGAAGAGGATCAAGAGATTCCACTAATTGATGAGGAAGTCAAGTTTAAGAGGGACAAAGCAACAGAGTCTCAAAATGAATTCAAACAATGTGCAAGGGTTGTTGTGATAAATGACCTCAATCAAACTGAATTGGATTCAATTGCCATTGAAGAGCCACTTTTTGAGCAACATAATGTGGAGAATACTTATAGGCACAGTGAACAAATTCCGAAGGCTTCTACATCCTTTTCTGGGAAACAATGGCACTGCTTGTCTCAACCTCCTTAACATTTTGACATAGTTAGGCTGAAGACTATAAACCAAGCGCTTTTTGGGAGGCAACCCAATGGTTTGTTTGCAGTTATTATTATTATTATTTGTTTTTATTCCCATATCTTCTAGGTATATGCCTATCCTAGACGCAAATTAAATTAAAAATCTAATTCCACATTATTTAATCTCAAGGTCAATTTAAAATTCCTTTTGCCAAGTTCAATCTTAAATCCCCAAAACATGTTCAATGGTGGCCAATCACTAAACAATATCAATCAAAACAAGATTAAATAAACTGAATTTAAAATAAGCAAAACTAATTAATAGGAATAATCTCTAAAATCCAAACAAGTTCATAGATCCTCTAGGCTGAGAATTAAATTAGCCACACATGACTTTATTTAAATTCATCTCAGCAAATCAGAATAAAGATTTAGATTCAAGAAAGAAGTAAAAGAAAGAGCAAGAAGATAAGAACTCTCAGCACTCCTGCTTGCGCGTACGTCCAGAGTCTCTGCTTCTTTTCTTTCCTGCACGTTTCGTTCAGTCCTTTCTTTTTCCTCGTCCTGCACTCCAGCCGTCCTCGCGTTTCTCCAATTCGTATCTGGTTCTCCTCCTTTTCTTTGATTGTCGTCCGACTCCTTTTCAATTGCCCAACCGCGTGCCTTTTAATAGATGTGATTTAGGTTTTTGTCTTTAGCTCCTCTCAATGACTTGGGCCGTGGGAGATACATGTTGGACTCCTTTGTTCATTCCCTTGGGCCCACGTTATAACTCTCATTATTTTGATTCAAATATATAATTGTTGTCATCATTTTTTTAGGTCCACGTCTTTATCTTTTCATTTAATTGCAAGCCCCATGCTTCTTGTCTCTTCTCCTTCATATAATATCCCCTGCACACTTAAATAGGATATCAATAGATTTATGTCAAAATATTATTTTATCCTATACTTAATTAAATGATAGAAAGATATATAAAATATAATTAAATAGGTATAAATTACTAATAAATCCCACTAATTATATTATAAAATATATACCTATTTAATTATAAAATATATACTTATCAACTAGATGATGCTCGGGCATTCCAAATGCTATGCTCGGATAAACCTTAACTTAAACATATATTACTTAATTCAATAACTTAGGATTTGTGATCATCAAAATACCGAGAGCTAACAACTTAAACTATTCTATCATAAGGTGTGTGAAATATAGTTTGAATGTCTAATACATTTCTTTCCCTTTGAACTCTATCCTGATGATTTCCCTTCAAGTCTTGGCAAGTTTTTGAAACATTTACCACTTAAATTTTAACACAAATTCAAACATCAAGTTTTATCTTATTAAATAAAATCGGCTACGTGAATCTGATATATATATATATATATATATATATATATATATATATATATATGATGTCATTGTATTGCAGGTACAATTAATTTCTTAGAAAGATCATTCATCAAGATTCAATAATATGATTTCTTTCAAGTGCTTATAAAAAGCCTCTCATTACAAAATTTATTGTCTAAAGAACTTAAAGACCTAAGTCCTTGAGCTTCGGGTAAAGAAAAAGACCCAAGTCCTTGAGCAATTGCAACTCATTTTCAGCAAATTATGTAACTTTTTTTTCAGCTGTGTGGATCATACTTCAACTTTGTGAAAATGTCCTCTGTTCTGCATATAATTAAAGAACAATTGCACACAGTTGAAGAACAATTGCACTTGCTTAAGATAGGTTGATCTATGTCCTTAAAACATATTTTAGGTCGTTTGGATATTACAATGAGAATTTTTTTAGCAAATTTTCTTTTGTTCAATGTAACTCTCCAAATTGGTGCTTTCACCAGGTTTTTTTATTTTTATTTTTTTTATTTTTTATTAAATGGTTACAAAACAGGATAAACAAGATAGTTAGTCCTTGATCAAAACAAATTTTGGGATAGGGGTGACCCCTACTTTCCTCATTAAGGATACTATCAAATACTGCGTGATGCCTTTAGGGTTCGTTTCGAATTCATACAAAAGTCCCAAACGATCTCTAATTATTTTTTTATCATTTTTTCTCACCTAATTTTAGCACTTCAATAATACGCCTCCCATTAAACTATTGGATAACTTTACGGCTACAATTGGCTCTTAATATCTTCTCCTATTCAACCACCCAATTTGTATCTTACACAAAAATCTACATTAACTTTACCAACATGTTGTAATATTAATACTAGATACTTAATTTTTACATGCTTCCGAGATGGTCTTATTGCTATCTTGTCTCCTATTAAATTTGCAGTTGTCTTTACTTCTAATCTGGCTGAAACCGTTCGGTTCAACACAAACCTGAACATAGCTAGTGAAGTTTTGTAATATAAATTCTTATATCCTATATTGAAATGCTAGAGTGAATATGATACTCCCTCTGGTCCTAACTATAAGACAACATTTGAGAGTTGGTTTTGATCCTAATTATAAGACAAAATTTTAATTTTTGTCAATTTCTTCTTATAATACCCATATTTTATTCTCTTAAGTATGTTTGGTTTTTGGTGAGTATATACATGTGGGTGCATAGATTCTTCTAGTCAGTGAAACTTTTAAATTGTTGAATTTTAATTTGTTTGTCGATCAGTTGACGTTAATTTGCCAACACACACACACACATGCACGCACACACATATATATTTATATATGTGTACACACACACACACACATACATATGTGTGTGTATTTATGTATATATGTGTGTTGATATATATATATATATCTCTGTGTGTGTGTTTGTCTCTCTTCGAGGGGTGTATGTGTGTAGATATATGTATATATGTGTGTATACACACACATAAATATGTGTGCGTGCGCGCACGCGCGTACGTGTGTGTGTACAGACATATGTACACACACATGTGTATGTTGGATTTTTATGTCTAACTAAATCCCATAGCTGGTTATGAATAAAAAGTCCTAATGGTTCGCTACCGCTAGTCGCATCGGCTCACTAATAAGAGTCAAGTCCATCTGATTAGTTTCCTCTGTCTATAAATAGGGCGTGCTAGTGATAGAAAATCGAATCCAAAATTATTCTTAAAAAAAAAAAACTCATCTCTCATATACTTCATTCTACAAACTTATTCTGTACGATTCTGGAAGTAGACTCGTTGTGTTCCCTTAGGCTTTAGATTGAGAGAACCATCATTCTAAAGACGAAAAATCTGCTCCATCCTATAAGATAATTGCTCAGCAACCTTGGGTATCTATATTGAGGGAGCAAAATTGTCTTCAGGAGATAAAGTACGTTGGGCTCGAATTTCATCAAAGTTCATTATCATTTTCGGTAGTCTTGTGAGTCTTTACTACTTTTTCTATATTATACAGAATTGCTATATGTTTATAAATTATATCATACTGGTTACACAAATTTTTATCTTAGTGAAATTTCTACTTCGAAAGTATTTTCTTCAACAGTGTATACATATGTACACACATATATGTATATATAGCAATATCATCATTTCAATTAGAAAGCATGTAATACCCCAAAAATCCTATTTAGCATAACCACTATATGTTGATAGAAAATACCTATTAAAATAGGAGAATATGTTGTCTCTAAATTTTTAATTGATTTATCATCATATTTAGGGAAATTTTCTTTGGATTCTAATAAATCCAAATTCAATTTCCTAAATCTTATTAAGGATCATAAAATATCCGAAGATTATCATAATCTAGCATAATCTTAATTATACCATTTCGGCAATTAAAATCATCAAAGGATGATAAAATCAATTAGAGGAAGTTAGTAACAATTATTGGGTAAATGAAATTGAGATACTTTAATAAGTTTTGGAATTAGTTCATAATTAATTTATAAAGGTCATAATTAAGGATCAGATGATATTTATAAGCTAAGATTAGCATACAAGGAGTTGTTAATCATCAAAATTAAATTAGAAACTTGTCAAATGGTAATCAAGTCTTATAACCCCTAAAACACTATTATTCCTAAATTATCTCTAAGGGGGCGAAAATTCCTATTTAATGATGGAATAAATTACACAAATAAAATAAACCAATAAGAGATTTTTCTAAGAGTTTGTGAGGATAATTAAAACATAAAATTGTAATTAAAAGATTAGGGGGGGCGGTTTTATCACTTGGGCAACAAGAAAGGGAATTGCTTGAAATAAACCTATAATTAAATTTCTAGAAGAGAAGACTTTTGAGGCTTAATGCAATGGAAAAGGAAGAGGAAGGTGGTGTGTGTGTGTGTAGTGTGCGTGTGTGTTGTGGGACAAGGAGGAAAAAAATAATAATAACATAAGGCAAATAAGTAGGGTGTGGAAGAAGATTGGGAAAAACTTAGGGAGCAAGTAGTCAAACTTGGAGAGCAAGTTATTATTTAATTAGCAAGATTAGATGAGAATCTATAGAAAATAAATCATATCTTGAAATATTGAAACTAAGTATTTAAGATAAATACATATTTGGAATCAGTGAATTAAGAGCTTCGACTTGGCTATTCCCAAAGTTATTTTCGTTTACTTTTTAAGATTCATACCTAAGTGTTTGAGAATTAAAAATCACCATAAATCTAGTCATAAAATTAGAATTTCAAAAGTGGAATTGGATTTTGAATTAAAACACCAACTTTGACCCAACTAAATTAGCATTTGGAAGTAATTAGGGGATAAAGTGAAACTTAATGAAGAAGTAGAATGACTTGGGGACAAAGCAAGACTACTTGGTCAAGAAGGGGGGGAGGGTGACGTTTTTTTGAGGTGTAGGGGGGGATTGAAGCTTCTTTGCTAAGAAAAATCCAATGGTTAAAATGCAAGGGGGAAAAACTACCAAAATGCCATCACATTTCACTATAAATAGAGGCCTCCTCTTCACAAATTTCTCACCAAGTCCTCCAAGCACAACCGAAATTTAGAGTGTGTGGGAGAGAGTGAAAGAGCTTCAAGAAGTAGGAAGCAAGGTTCTTCAAGAGATAAGAGAGTATTTAGTTCATAAGTTGAAGTTCTTAGTTATGAAGTAGAAATGCTAGAAATGTTGTTTTGATCTTCAATCTTCCAAATATAGTTTTATTTTCATGTTTTTATGGGTTCCACTGTATTTATTTCGAAAATTTGATGAAGAAGAAGTTATAGCAAAATTTTTGGAAGATTATGATCAAAATAGCGAAGCTCTGGCGAAATTTCAGCAAATAGGAACTTCTGGAGTCAGTAGTAAAAATGCTAGTATTTTATGATGAAGATGATGTTCTAAAATTCTGGGAAAATTCATGATGAAAGTAGATATTTAGAGCTTTCCAAATATATAAAGAGTGTGTCAATTGAAGTTCTGTGCAAAAAGATAAAAATCCCAGAAGTTAAGCTACATTTTCTGAGCGAAATTCTGGGCAGCGGTTTGAATTCTGGAAACTGGGAATTATCCATGAGTTCTGGGTAAGTTCCAGTATTTTTCCTTGAAAGTAGACATCTTAAGGATTCAGGGAAATTTTACGGATCCTCGGTTCGATTTTTCTAGAATTAGTTATGATTTTTCGAAGTTAGGCAAAATTCTGCCCAGAAATGCTGGATCAGCGTTTTTTCCGAAAATTAGGGAATAAATTGGAAAATAAATCCACCAGGGGTAAAATGGTCTTATATAGCCAAGATATCTCTTGGAATAATGTTTATGAATTAATAGAAACAATATTATCCTTATAGGATATCCCTGAATACGTTTTGACCAACTGTCGCACCGTATTCCGCCAGAAATACCGTATAGCGTCAAACGAAGGTATGTCCGCGTACTGGTAACTTTAACTCTGATGGTTATTATATGCGTATATGTGCTATGTTATATGAGATAGCTATTTGCTCGGTGATATGTTCATGTATTGTTTGCTGAGTGTGAAATGCTTGGTGTGAAACAATTGCTAGGTGTGAAACTCTTGCTAAATGTGACATATCTGCCAAGGGGCTTATATGCCAGGGATACATTTGTCTAAATACTTATAAACTGTTTATGTTTGTGAATATCTGTGATCCATATATGGTATATATAAACATGAGGTTAACCGTTACCTGAGGTTCAATGGGCATTGAACCTCAGCTCTTAACATAGCGTCAGGGTCAGGTGAACCAAGGGCGGAGGACAAGGGGAAGCGCTAGCAAGATGCATAGAAGACCCGGCTGAAGATTTCCTTTGACATTATGGCGGAAACCTTCCTTTTGTTGTTGTACATCCCTTTTGAACCACGCGGTTACTACACCGCTATTGTATTCAGCCAAACTTGCGGCATTTTGAAATATAAGTATCAGTTACTCTTCCGCTCAAATGCACTACTCCGATGATTTTAAATGATTTTAAATGAAAAATAAATTATTTTGTTTTTGAAAATTGGGATGTTACAAAGCATAGAAAGGAAAATTCTAGGTCAAAGAGGTATGTCATAAAGGTTGTTGATTCACTTTTATGGATGTCATTTAAAATTTATATAAAGGCATTTTAGAAAAATAGGTAAAATTAGCTAATTTAACTCCCTTCCTTAATCTCCCCAAAATTGGTTATATGTCCCATAATTAGGGCTAGAGATAGTATTAATGAACCATCAAAAGGCAACAACATTAGAAGAAGTTTAAGGGGAAAATCTGATAAATTAAACGATACAACACCGCTGCAATATAGTAGACGCAGGCCACTTAGCCTATTATGCTCTTGTCTTGAAATTAAAGCAACTTGCTTAGAATATTACAATGAAAGTCGCTTTTTGTCCTTAGCCTTCAATAATCTGAATTGGGCCTAATTAATGATCATCATCGTGATCCTTCTTGTCTTGCCACGCACTCAATCGATTCTTTGCCTTTTCAACCTGTACAATCTCACTCGTTAAATTTTATATCTCCATATGTCTTCAACCCTATTATCTGATTATCTGTCTTATCTAATGAGTTTTTTTAACACACACAATTTAATTGATTCAATAAATTTTGATTGGGAAATTAAGTTTCATTAAAACAAGAATGCTTTGTTTGGATGGAGAGAAAAGTTGGTAAAAAGGAAAAATGGGTGGGAAAAAATATAGAGAAGAGAAAATTGAAGAGATAATGCTAACACCCTTTCTATTTGATGAACGGGAGAAAATATGTAGGAAATAAATTGGTCAAATGTCACAATGTTAATAATATATCCTTGTATCTTAATTCATTATATCTCTTGTTATCATTTATAACAAAAGAACATAAAAATAAACGTTATTAAAATATTTTCAAATTAAAAAATATATATTTTCATATTTGTATATTTTAAAATCAAATAATAATCTTGTATGTTTAGAAATATATTTTTTAAAACTTCACCTAAGAAACTGATTGAAAAATTAAATGATATCTATTTTTAAATATATTTTTTCGTATTTGTGAAGGTGACTTAATGGGGCTGGCTAAAGTGAAAAGATGGTGTGGGGAAGATCACTCAATGGGCCAGGTTGGCTATAGTGAGAAGACGGTACGGTGAAGGACAATAGTGGTAGGATAGTTTTCTTCCAAAAATCCCTCCATATTAAGAGAGAAAAGTTGGATCTACTTCTCTCCTCTACCCATTTCCATGCTTTTACCCCTTTTTCTTTTTTCTATCGATAGATTAAGATCTCAACAGTCTAGATTTATTATTATTTTTTACCATTCTTTTTCTTTATAAAAATATTTTTATCATATGATAAATCTGGATAGTTGAGATTTTAATTCAACGACAAAAAAATGAAGAGAATGAGAAGGGTCAGAGGAGATAAGCCAAATCTAGAAAAGTGGGGGGATGGGGCGGGTTCCACCCTCACATTTCATTCCCCCTTCTTTTCTTTCTTCTCACTTTTCTTCTCTCATTCAAATAATGAAAAATTCCAATCCTCCCATATTTTTTCCTCATATTTTCTTTCCTCCCTGCTTTTCCTCCCATCCAAACATGGAGCAAAGTTCTTTACCTCGTTGATCCAGTTAGTTCGGCATGTGACCCAGAGGAGGATCACAGTCTGTATGAAAGTGCCCGTCATCATTCCTGACCATATTCCCTACAAACATCCCCAAAATAAATAATTTTACAGTAACCATTAATTTAATAATATTTTTTGTAACCATCTTTGGCCCCTTAAGTGTATCCTCATTTTGGTTTTGGTAAGAGTAAAATGATTTAGGTTTTTATTACGTTATAGTATTCAATGTTTTAAACGAAATGAAAATTAAGGGATTAAAACTTATGGTTTGAAACTTTAGAGACCAAAATTAAAATGGGAATAAACTTGAGACACTAAAGATTATATTAACCTTGAATTAAAGAATGATGAATTTAATTAAGATACCTTAGCACCAAGATCAAACTTGAAACCGAGAAGGGCACCCAAAGGTATTCCAATGATATAATAGCATCCCACATTCACGTATGCGACAAAAGCTTGCCATCCACATCCAACAGCCACTCCTTCATATTATTCATACGCACAACTACTCTTATCAACTTATCTTCCAACCCAATTTACCTTTCCTTGACGGTTAGTTATACTATATATATGTCTGTGTCTGTATCTGTAAGGATTCTATGAACAGAAACGTACATAACTAAATCAAAGGTAAAAACACAAAAGAAGGAAATATGTACCAGAGAGAACAGGTTGGATGCCATTAAGGATGAGAGAGACAGCCAAGAAAGGAGCAAGTTCTGAGACAGCGTCGGCCACGGTGGTGCCGCTTGTAAAGATATAGCTGATCACATGGCGGAAGATGATGATGGCGACGGCGAAGATTAAAGCTATAAACAGAGATACCATCGTTACCACCACTACAGAAAATGCTGCTGATTTTGGATGTCCCGCTCCAAGCTCGTTCCCTACCCTCACACTACACACACACACATCACATTATTACCAACACATATATAGTTGCCACTTCAGTGAGGATAAAAAGTTGATTAAAATTAGAAATTTTTTGTGTTGTCTCAAAATTTATCCTTGATGAGGCTATTAGTGATAAGAGAGTTTGGTTGATTAGTTAAGTCTTTTATAATGGATGAAGGATATTAAATGGAAAAAATTAATGGTTTTAGACAAAACATGTTATTCCATACCTGGTCCTAAATATAGCTATGATGCTTTTTAAAAGAAATTTTTGATCTTTAATATAAGCCACTTGATGGGTTGTTAATAAGCTTTTTTTCAAATACTACCCCTATTATAATTTATTATGGGTAGACTTGAAGTCTAGTGTAGTGTATTCCTATACTCTTACTGAGCAAAAAAATATAGCAAAGTTGAAAAAATATTTCATTTTTAGTTTAATTGATGAGTCAAATACCTCTCTTGTTGATTTTTGATGAGATTGTTAAAGGTGGCATATAAGATGGACAAATGAAATAATATCATACAAGACTTGAGCATATATTGACAATAATAATAATAATAATAATAATAATAATAATAATAATAATAATACAAAAACATATCATATCTAACAAAAACAATACCAAGTTCTATTTTGTTAAAATGAAAAATAAGAATTTTATGTTAATTGTGTGAATGAAATGAAATGAATGACAAGTCATTTACTGCAAAGCTGATATGATGCCAGACAATTATTCACTAGAATTCAACGATATCACTGTGGTATTTACTCTAAGTTCAGTTGGCCAAATTTTTTTATTCTAAATATAAATCTACCCTAAGAGTTAGTAATACTTATTTTCCAATTTTATTCCTATGGAATGAGAAAAAATAGGTGAGAGAAAAAGCATAGCATTTTTTTTTTCAATACTCAGCAAATAAGAGTAAATTTGAAAAAGTATATATCTTTACCTCCATTTCATATTACCTTAAGAACAAGAGTGGTACCTTATGGGGAAAAAAAGAAAAAGAAAAAGGAACGATACCTTGCCGCTGCGTTAAATCCCACTGCGATCATGAAAACCCAACCAGATATCGTCATGCTGCATCATGGAAATAACAAAAATTGTTTAGACACACACACACACACACAAGTACCCATAAAGATAAACTCCATTATTATTGTTCATGCATGTAGAGAATTGTTATATAGAGTATATATGATAGGTTCAACCATGCGTGTTTACAGCAATATAGTGGTAAAACTAAAGAACTTTAAAAGTGCCAAGTCAATACAAAGAGATCAACACAAGACAAGTTTCATACAAGTGAATCATATGTCTCACTTTTCGTCCTTTTTTTGTTTAGTTTTCTTTTGGGGGCGTTTGTTTGCCTTCCAAACATTCTGGCCAATCGACAGATATATCTATATGTGTGTGTGTGTGAGTGTTGACTGTTTGTTATGAAAGTCTTGTTAGATGGTTGGCATATATCGCATGCAGACCCCACACAAGGTTGTCATCAAATAATATCATTAGAGATGTCTATTCGCACAGAGTAACATGTGCACAATTCACATCATACATTTGTTCCAGACGATTTATAGCATCCTTAATTTACTACGCAGCGATTGATTACTATGATGGGGTTGTAATCAGTGCACCCAAGTTAAGTACAACTACGACTACTTAGCGATTGATTACTATGAATCTATTATTGAATGCTCACAACCAAAACAATATGGTACTATCATTGGGTTTCATTTTCACTAACAAACTCATATTTTCACTGTTGTATGACGTCCCTTGTCCGGGGTTTGGAGCTTCTAATTTGATTCCTTCTAATAATGTCATTTGTAATGTTTCAACCTCCTAGATATTTTTGTAAAAAAAAAAAAAATCGGTGAAAAGTTTTATTGGCTAGGGAAACTTGAATTCAAGTACAAGTAATTGATGCATATGAAAATGTATCACCTCATTCTAAACCATATAGATTTTAAATAAGGATTTTTCACCGATTTTTCAATGCCTTCTCTTTTTGGGTAAAGTATGTAACATCAAGCGCCCTCATGTTATATCCTAATTGCATTAAGTATCCTAATATTATTCATGATATATCCAGGAAAATATTGATGGATGCATTGGGAAAATAACATCAAGGGATTGGATGTACAGTATAAGAAATTCAAAACTGCACCGTTAATTTCGCAATCAAAAAGTCACTCATCATATGTACAATTAAAAGACCAAAAAGGAAACGTCTTCTTTATGTGGTGCAATACCATTGGAGTATTCTATTCAACTAAAACAAAGATAGAGAAGAATTGATGTGAGAATGTGTTACCAAACAGAGAGAGAATCAAGGGCGATCTCAGCATCTTTCAGAAGACCAGCAATCAAAACCAAGATTTGATAATACCAAGTCTCCAAAGCCAACATAACAGCAGAAGCCACTGAAAGCTTTAAGAAACCCCAAAGTCCCCTAAAAGCCTCCAGACTAAATCCCCTCCATGTCCTCTCACACCTCTTACTCACCAATATGTACACAAACTGAGCCACCACCACCACCCACCACGAAAAGCTCAACACCAACGCCGCCCCCAGCAGCCCTCCCTCCAACTTAAACACCACAATCCACGTCACCACCAGGTGGCCGGCAAACGTCGCCGCCGATATATAAGCGCTCGGAGCCACTATGCTCTGCGCCTGAAGGAACTTCTGTATCGGGAAGTTGGCGGCATATGCATAAATTTGAGGAATGAGACCGTACACAAAAATTGCTGCTTGTGTTGCTATAATGGTGGACTGACCCATGAGCAGTAATATTTGTTTGGAAAATATATAAATGAGTGTGAGTGGAATCGCCGTCGCCATTAGAAGAATCATCGATCTCTGCATGTATATACCGAGCATTTCGTACTTGCGAGCTCCATAAGCTTGACCACACAGTGTCTCCACCGCACTTCCCATCCCCAGCTGCAAAATACAACAATACATACAACAACTTAAGTCACTTTTTAAAATATTTTAATGTTTAATTCCATGTTACATAGAAAAATATGACCCCAGTCTATATATATTTACCTTAGGATCCATTAATTCAGGAATCATTATGTTTCTACTAACTTCAATAGAATATATACATAAATCTACTCATGTATACTTCTACCTTAGGATCTAACAATTCTCAGGAAACACACCATGTCAGTGTGCCTATTTCTGGTTGAACCTGGAATATGAAATACACAGAGAGAAAGAGAGAGAGAGAGAGAGAGGGTGAGATGGATAGTGAATATATGTGTATATATATACCATGACGCCATAAACGAAGACTTGAATGCCGGTGTTGCCGAGATTAGCGGCGGCAAGCTGAAGATTACCGAGGTGGCCGCAGAAGATTTGAGTGGACATGGAGGTGACATTGTTGAGCAAGTAGACGACCACGGCGGGGCCGGCGAGGTAGTACAGGGTCTTGAGCTCGATCCAAGTTGCCGATCGGAGGCGCTGCCAGTATGGGAGGTCGGTGTTTGACAGGACATCTTCCAGCTCCGAACTTACGGTGGCGACTGGCCCTTCTGATGATGCCTCTTTCGGTTCCATCAGAAGGGGCTCTTCTGCTTCCCTCTCTGATGATGATGAAGCCATGTCTGATCGAAAAATTGGTTAGATTGATTCTGAAGCTGAATAGAATTTGTTCCTCTCTGCTGTCAGGCTGATAACTGAGGATATATACTCCTTCTGGTCCCTGTAAAGACTCCTGGTTTCATGGATATTCCCTCTTACGTGGTGGTCCTATGAGGTACAATCATAAATATAAAATAAAGTTGATTTTTCAGATAAATTAAGGAAGTTAACTAAATTACAATTACAGTATTTTTATTTTTTTCTCTAAACTAATTAGTTTGATTAAAAAGTTAATATATAATCTAATAATACACAATATATATGATATAATTAAGCATTTTATTTTGCTTCTTTAATCCAAAAAAATTAACTTTGTCTTATGTTTAGGATCGGAAGGAGTGCTTTTTATAATTAATTTCCAACATTTTTCACATAAATAAAAATCAAATTTAACCATTATTAGCTTTGCCTTAAAATTTAACTTTTTAACTTTATGGTAATTTAATATAAAATATACCCCACAACAATAAAGTCAATAAATTAAATAATAAATAAAGAGTATAATTATACATTTAGATGAAAAAATTTAATAATTCTAAATAGAACCAAAATAAACGTTCTCCTTGTAGGAATCTCATCAAAAAACACGGAAGCGTATTTAACTAATTTGATGTAGGAAAATAAGAACCTTCATCGCTTTAATTACCTGGAAGGATGCAGCGGTCTGAAAGGCTCTGCACGAACAGTTCACGAACAGTCCTCGTCCGCTCTATGATCGATCTTCCAGACTATGTCTCAAGTAGGATGGGGTGGGTGTGTGGGCAACCGTTCAGATGATGAATGTCTGCCTCTTAGGTCTATTTCTGATGAGCTATCCTTATGAGGTACAGCAGGAGTAAGTTAGAATATATAGGGTTAAGTACAAGACTTAACCTAACTCTAAGCCTCATGGGCTTTGGTCTCATTAAAGCCTAATAGGGCTTAAGTGACTAAGAGCATATATCTAACAATCTCCTACTTGCTCTTTTAAGATACAAACTTGAGTTCGTAAACCCAAGATCATGTAGCCCATGAGCCATCATCATCTGATCATATACCCCATTCCTTGTATCGAGCTAGCTTGAGGATCTATCATTTGTCATTCATCAAGGCTCATGATAATCTAAAAAAGATTATCTAGTTTGGTGCCACTCCACTAAAAGCCCAAACGTGATCTCCAAGAATAATGACACTTATAACATGAATATGCATTACTCCTTTATAGAATGTCTATAATTTGATTGACTAGTTTTCTGTAACTCAATCGATTATTTATTCCCTTGACTATTATAGTTTCTCTAATGGATTACATGCACTGGCCAGTGTCTTCAATATCCAAGTACCAAAACATATCAGGGGGACATTTCCTATAAATTCCATGTTGTTTATCTCATAAACACCGATAACCAAATAGTCTCAATCCTAAAATACCAAGTTATTAGCCGTCATACAGATCAAACCTCACTTGTTGGTAAATCAAAGAATGAAAACTATTCGACTACCTATTTAAAATAAACTCAGGATTAAGAGTAACTACATGACTATAGTTATCTGGAGATTTGATTCCTTATGACAGAAAGAACAACCTTAATCAAATCTCTCCTTGATCCATTCAATGTAAACATTAACTCACACCAATATTTTATAATGATTCAGACAAAACCATTTCATAAAATATTGCAGCCTAAACAAAGTGCCCAACTTAATTTAATAGCTGTGAACTTATTCATCAATTGTGAGAACCTATGACCATGTCCTCTATGAACATATCCATATGATCATCTACTCCACAATTGATCCGGACCTTAGTGTTTCTAAATAGTGTGCGAAATAAATGATAAAACACCTCATTTATTAATATTCAGAAAAATTGCAATGTCATAATGTCTTGCTGAAAAGAAACACAAAATAACAAAGTGAAATAACAACTTCCTAAAGCTATAGCAAATCTGGAATCCTCCTAAGACCCATAGATGTAACATGCCTCTCGAACACACGTTCTGGCAAACTCTTAGTAAAAGGGTCAGCAAGGTTCTCGTCTGATGCTATCTTTACTACCACAGTATCTCCTCTTTTAACTGTATCTCGGATCAAGTGGTACTTCCTCTCTATGTGTTTTTGTCTCTTGTGACACCTTGGTTCCTTGGACTGGGCTACTGCCCCACTGTTGTCACAGTAAAGTGTGATAGGACAGTCAACACTTGGTATCACTTGAAGGTCCGTTAGGAACTTCTTTAATCATGAAGCTTCCTTTGCAGCCTCAGAAGCAGCTACATATTCAGCCTCTATGGCAGAGTCAATCATACATGATTGTTTTACACTTCTCCAACAAATGGCACCGCCATTAAGGGTATACACATATCCCGAGGTGGATTTTCTTGAGTCAATATCTTCTTGGAAATCTGAGTCTGTATAACCAATGGTTTCAAGATTCCCACTAGAATAGACAAACATATAATCTCTCGTTCTCCGTAGATACTTGAGTATATGTTTAACTGCTACCCAGTGTTGCTCTCCAGGATCAGATTGGTACTGGCTCACTACTCCTACTGCATAGCAGATGTCTGGTTTGGTACATAACATAACATACATGAGACTACCTACTGCTGAAGCATAAGGTACCCTACTCATGTGTTCTCTCTGCTCAGGAATTTTAGGAGATTGCTTCTTAGAGAGATGAATCCCATGCCTGAAGGGTATAATTCCCCTCTTGGAATTTTCCATGCTGAACCTGGCAAGTATTTTGTCAATGTATTTGGGCTGGAATAATGCCAAAACCCTATTCTTCCGGTCTCGTAAGAGTTTAATACCAAGAACATAATTGGCTTCCCCCAGGTCCTTCATATCAAAATGCTTGCTCAACCAAGTTTTTATGCCTAACAATACCTCTGTATCATTTTCGATAAGGAGTATATCATCCACATAAAGTACCAAAAAAGATACTGCATTATCTTGGATCCTTTTATACACACACGGCTCATCAGGACTTTTCTCAAAACCATAAGACTGAATGGCTTGATCAAATCTGATGTTCCATGATTTGGATGCTTACTTAAGTCCATAAATGGACCTTTGCAACTTGCATACCATTTTTTCTTGCCCTTTGGCTATAAACCCTTTTGGTTGCTACATATAGATTTCTTCTTCCAAATTTCCATTTAGAAAAGCAGTTTTGACATCCATTTACCAAATCTCATAATCAAGATTTGCTGCAACAGCTAAGAGAATCCGGATGGACTTGAGCATGACAACTGGCAAAAAGGTTTCTTCATAATCTACACCTTCCCTTGGGAAATATCCTTTCGCCACCAATCTAGCTTTGAAGGTTTCAATCTTCTCGTCCGATCCTCTCTTTCTCTTGTAAATCCACTTACATCCAATAGGTCTTACCCCTTCAGGTACATCTACAAGAGACCAAACTGAGTTGGAATACATAGAATCCATTTCACGATTCATAGCCTCAAGTCATTCCTGAGCATCAACATCTTTTAGTGCTTCGTCATAACTTGTGGGATCATCATCTTCATCAAAGATGACATCCTGATTTGACTCACCCAACAAGAGATATCTTGCAGGTGTACGAATCACTCTCCCACTATGACTTTGTCGCACTTGATGTTATGCATCTACAGGGGGGTCCATATTCTGTGGGTTAACAATTTCTGGATGAGGACCCTCATTAAGTGGATTAACCAATTCATGATTTTGTTCTTCCATAAGTTCATCATCATGCTGAACTTCATTATCATGTTGAACTTCTGGTTCTGTATGTGATTCTTGTGTATGTTCATCAGGTATATTTTCCCCTCTTTGAACAATCACAGGAATAAAAGCTGGAACCACCTGAGGTTGCGGTAAAACTTGATCTGAGACTAACTCATTAAGAATAACCTTACTCCTTGACTTATAATTTGCCATATAGTCATCCTCTAAGAAAGTCGCGTGAGTGCTTACTATGACCTTTTCTTTTGGACTATAAAACAACCAACCTCTGGTTCCTTTAGGATAGCCTATAAACATGCATACTTCAGTACGTGAGTCCATTTTATCTAGTTTCTGTTGCAAGACATGTGCCGGAGAACCCCAAATCCGAATATGATTCATGGAGGGCTTACACCCTTTCCACGATTCTATTGGTGTCTTTGAAACCGATTTGGACGGTGCTAAGTTCAATAGATACATAGCAGTTTCTAAGGCATATCCCTAGAACGAATCAGAAAGAGATGAATAACTGAGCATAGATCTTGTCATTTCTAAAAGGGTTCTATTCCTCCTTTCAGCAACTCCATTCTGCTGTGGTGTCCCTGGAGAAGATAATTGTGAAACTATCCCCTCTGTAGTCAGGTAAGACCTGAACTCTCCAGATAGGTATTCACCCCCTCGATCAGATCGAAGAGTCTTAATTTGAACACCAAGATGCTTTTCTACCTTAGCCTTGAACTCTTGGAATTTTCCAAAAGCCTCAGACTTGTGATGCATCAAGTACACATGTCCAAATCTAGAGTAATCATTAGTAAATGTGATGAAATACAGATACCCGCCTCTGGCTTGGACATTTATTGGTCCACATACATCAGGATGTACTAATTCCAGCTAAAGTGTAGCACGTTTTCCCTTGGCCTTGAAGGATCTCTTGGTTATTTTATCCTCTAAACAAGATTCACATACTGGTATCGGTTCAAAGTCCAGGGATTTTAAAATCCTACTTTTGACCAAACCTTGTATCCTGTTAGAGTTAATATGACCCAATTTCAAATGCCAAAGATAAGTTTCATTTGAAACTGTTCTTTTCTTTGATGAATTAATATGCTCAACATCTTTTAATTCAACATGATTTACTTCACAGGGAGCAGGATTAAGGAAATAAAGACTATTAAACTTTATACCAGAACAAATAAAAGAAGATGAACTTCTTATAGAAACTGAGGAATTAACTGAACTGTCAAACCATGTTTATCCAAACAACTAACAGAAATTAAATTCCTCTGAAATTCTGGAATAAATAAACAATCTTCTAAAACCAAAGTTCTGCAATTATCAAAAGATAAAACAACTTGTCCCACTGTTTGTGCAGACACAAGCTCCCCATTTTCAAGCCTCAAATCTCTTTGTCCTTTACTTACAGGCAAGCTATCTCTTTGTCCTTTACTTACAGGCAAGCTATGTTTAAACCACTGTAAAGAGTAACAAACATGGTTAGTGGCTCTTGAATCAATGATCCATTTATCATTGTAATTCTCCACTAAACAAGCCTCAATCACATGTAAATTACCCATACCTGGTTGTTTCATATATGGGCAATCTTTCTTCCAATGCTCCTTTTGTCCGCACTTGAAGCACTTGCCTTTTGGCTGCTTCATTGCAACTGTTTTGGCAACTGGAGTTCCTGATTTCTTCTTTTTCTTGTTCTTGTTCTTTCCTTTGGGTTTCCCCTTAGGTTTCACAGAACTCTCACCAACAAAAAGTGCACTTCCCTACTTGACTAGAGATTGTTCAGCACTCTCAAGCTCGTGCATCAATTGAGTGAGATCAAGATTCATCTTCATATTATAATTCATCTTGAATTGATTGAAGTATTCAGGCAGTGATTGTAAGAGAAGGTCAACTTTCACTTCTTGTTCAAACTTCATACCATGGTCATCAGCCTTCTTGAAGTTTGCTATCATTGTCAAACAATGATCCCGCACACTTCCTCCAGACATTACTGTCTTGGTGACTGCATTTAGCGCATTTTGCCTTGCAGAGCTGCTAGGCGTGGCAAACATGTCATCAAGAGTCTGGAGCATTGTTGCTCCACTCTTAATCATGCTTACTTGCTCCTGAAGGTGACTGGCGAGACTGGCCAAAATATAGCAGCGAACTGCCACATTTACCTTCTCCCATTTTTCCTTCTCCTGTTGAAATTGAGTCCGAATTGGATCAGACACATCAGCAGCAGGTTGCGCTGGCTTAGGGGTAGTTAGAACAAAGTTGAGCTTTTCATATTGAAGAACAATATCCAAATTAGTTTTCCATTGTTTGTAGTTTGTACCATCCATAGGTTTTTGGCTCAAAATAGTAGCTAAGGGATTGAATGAAGACATTTTTCTGAAAATAATGAAAAGCACACTAATTACAAACCATAATTAACAACAAACAAATATATCGCTAGTAGATTCTAATAACTACTATTTGTTTATTGTTTAACAATCCATTAGTTATCTTTATAAGACTTATGATGGTCAAGATACTTGTAAAACCAATATTGTTAATTTGGGCCTTCAGTTCCATTGCCAGAGCCTCGATGGGAGGGTTAATAATTTTACCAAAGTTGAATGTATTTAACCATTGTTTACTTTCAAAATTATATTTAGTGTCCAAGTGTTGCCGACAATGGGCCGTACAAAACTTTACTAAAATTTTGAAAATATTAGGGTTTAATCTAGTGAAATCCAATTATCCTTATCCGATGGGGCTTCAGCGATAACCATTTCACTAATAAACCCACAATTGGAGCCCATAGGTTTTAAAATTAAATGCTTAATTTAAAACCTTCATCCATTCAATATTTTAAATTTAGAATTTTCAATTTCCAAGAATTTGTTCAATTTAGAGAAATCATTAGGAATCTAAAATCTAGTCATGTTTGGCAAAATTTGCTTCACATGACCATTTTAAATAACTCACAAATTACTCAAAATTACAATTCTCTTAGGAAATTTCCTAAATTATTTATCTAGATCTTAATTCCACAATTAATTAATCCAATTATTATTCTAGATTTTAATTTAAAATCATAATAATTGATAATTAATTTAATGGTTATCTAGATTTTAATTCCATAATTAATTAATCCAATTATTATTCTAGATTTTTTTTTAAAAAAAATCATAATAATTGATAATTAATTAGTGGAAAGCCTAAATAATCTCACATAATAACTATCATACTAGTCGATTCAAGACATATAGCTACTATGCAATTATGACATGTGATTATGCAACAATATGGCATCTTCCTATACTATATAGCATGTTATTTCTAATCACGTTAATCGCACATATAATTCATACCATTCAATAAAAGCATTAAATGATTAAACAAATAACTTTAATCCATGGCTTTCCTATAAAATTAAAAGATAAAAATTTTACAACTTTGGAATTTCTTTTTTGTCCAGTCCATGGTATTTGTCCAAGCCCCTTTAGGGTATCCATGGGCCCAAAAGCCCAAAAACTCAATCCTTGGCTAAAAACCCTAGGACACAAAAGAGGAACCCTAGCCTCCACTTTTGCCACGTCATCCACCGAAGTCAGATCAGTACCAAACTCCAGGGGAAGAATCGCCATGGGAAGACGAGTACAGAGCCGCTGGAACCACCGCAAAAGGAGGTCCCACACGCCCTCACGCGCCGGTTCTTGGCCTGCGCGTGAAGTCCACGGGCAGCCCTTGTGGCGGCGCGTGGATGAGATTCTGGGGTCGAGGTTTTTATATTTTCGATCATCTTTCCGTTCTCTTTCCAACGATATATGGTTCATCCAATTCCGAAGTCCAGAGGTCCACGAAAAGTAGCCCGGAAGCGTTGAAAGTTCATCTTCTTGCAATTTCTTGATTTACAACTTTTCAAAAAATTTACATGGAAATTCCGAAAATAAAGTAAAAACAGCAAAGAGGAAACCTAATCATATAGGATTAGCCTCCTTATTACAAATCAAGAAATACAGGGAAAATCTAACCATGGATTAAAGCGATTAAAATTAAAACTAATATTAAATAAGAATTATAAACGAATAATTATCATGAATTAAATAAAAAAATATAGAAACAGATGCCATATTTTCAAAATATAATTTTTGAAAAGAATCACATGAAATATGAAATAATTTCAAACTAATTTACAATATAATTTTTGAAAAAAATATAACGATTTTCAATCCAAATATAATCATTAGGGTGATTTCTAACTAATTTACACAAATGTGTGAAGAAGATTTTTGGAACTACTATGTCGGATTTATATAATATAAGAGTTATTTAAGTTGAACAAATATGCACCTTCGTAATACACTATATTATATAAGTTGAATAATTATTAATTTAAAAAAAGAAAAATATTAGAGATAGAATGAATCAAAATCTTATATTTAAAAGTTGAGATCGATCAAATCCAACTTTCAACTAATTTATATATGAAGCACACCAAGAAATAATAATGGGTGGGGGAATAATTAATGAAGTTGGAATGAAGCAATGTCAATTATATTGCCCAATGAAGATTCGTTTTCGCTCCCGCTCGAGTGGCTTCCCTCGGACAAGTCACTACCTATGAGTTGTGCGCCTAATATTGATTATGGCTCCATTGGTATGTCTTGTCATTTTTGTAATAGTAGTATTAAGGTCCCCATCCGACTCGATGTCTCTCATTTTACTTAATTTCCTTTATTTTTTATGATCATTGGATCAAGATTTAATAGTGTATATTTAATATTTTCTTCACATCCTTCTCTCTATTTCAATATTATTTTTTTATAAAATATTAAATATAGACTATATTAATCTTATGATCATGAAGGGGGTAAAGATGGAAGCGGATAATATATATATATATATATATATATAGAAAAGCCAAGTCCCCTTTCATGTAAGCTAAAAAAGCAAAAGCAACCTGCTAAAGACCCCTTGCTTGCGGATCAGGAAGAGAGGCCATTAAACTTTCTATAGTTCGATCATCAACTTAGTATTAGTACTTGCTTTTAAATAAGAGAATATGTTGTCTCTAAATTTTTAACTGATTTATCATCATATTTAGGGAAATTTTCTTTGGATTCTAATAAATCCAAAATTCAATTTCCTAAATCTTATTAAGGATCATAAAATATCCGAAGATTATTATAATCTAGCATAATCTTAATTATACCATTTCAGCAATTAAAATCATCAGGGGATGATAAAATCAATTAGAGGAAGTTAGTAATAGTTATTGGGCAAATGAAATTGCAATAATTGAGATACTTTAATAAGTTTTGGAATTAGTTCATAATTAATTTATAAAGGTCATAATTAAGGATCAAATGATATTTAGAAGCTAAGATTAGCATACAAGGAGTTGTTAATCATCAAAATTAAATTAGAAACCTTGTCAAAATTGGTAATTAAGTCTAGTAACCCCTAAAACACTATATTAGAGATCAAAATTAGGATTTAACTAATTATTCCTAAATTATCACTAAGTGGCGAAAATTACTAATTAAAAGAGTGAAGAGATTATACTAAATCCTTGTGAAATTAAAATTGGACCAATGAGAGATTTTTCCTTCTTGAGTTGTGAGAACAATTAAAAACAAATTGATAATTAAAAAGATTAAGAGGGGGACGAATTACTAGGGAAACAAGAAAGGAAAATTGTTGTAATAATAATACAAACACATAAGTCAATTGCTTGTGGGGGAAGATTAGGAAAAACTTGGGGAGCAAGTTGTTATGCAGTTAAGTAAAATTAGATGAGAATCTATGGAAAATAAATCATATCTTGAAATATTGAGACCAAGTATTGAAGATAGGTATATATTTGAGATCAGTGAATTATAAGCTTCAATTTAGTTATTCCCAAAGTCATTTCCATAAACTTTTAGGATTCATATCTAAATGTTTTGGGAAGTTAAAAATCACTATAAATCTAGTTATAAAATTAGGATTTCAAAAGTGAAATTAGATCTTGAACAAAAACATTAGTTGATACTTAACTAAATTAGCCTTTGGGAGTAACTTGGAGAAAAAACAAGAAAATCTAAGAGAAAGGAGGGGGAGGTCGGTTTTAGTGAGGTGGAGGGACAAGATCTTTACCTCCTCACCAAGCACAAACTCAATGGCCAAGATCTAATGGAAGATGCTAGATGTTTAATCCTCCTTTGGCTATAAATAGAGGCTTCAAGCTTCATGAATTCTCACCAATTCACAAGGCATAACCGAAAATATAGAGAGGAAGGGAGAGAGTAAGGAGCTTCAAGAAGCAAGAAGTAGGAGTCTTCAAAAGGTAAGGAAGTTCTTAGTCTTTTAGTTCTAGTTCTTAGTTTTCAAAGTACAAGTGTAGGAAATGTTATTTTGATCTTTAATCTTCCAATTATAGTTTTATTTTCATGTTTTTATGAGTTCCACTGTCTTCATTTTGAAAAATTGATGAAGAAGAGGTTATAGTAAAATTTTTGGAAGATTAGGATCAAAATAGCGAAACTCTGGCAAAATTTCATCGATTAGCGATTTCTGGAGCCAGTAGCAAAAACGTTGGTATTTTATGAAAAAGATGATGTTCTAAATTTCTGATAAAATTCATGGTGAAAGTAGACATATAGGGCTTTCCAAATATGTATAGAATGTGTCATTTAAAGTTCTGTGCAAAAAGATAAAAATCTCAGAAGTTGAACTACATTTTCTGGGGAAAATTCTGGGCAGTGTTTTGAAACATAAAAACTGGGAATTATCCATGAATTCTGGGTAAGTTCCAGTATTTTTCCTTGAAAATAAACGTCTCAAGGATTCTGGGAAATTTTACGGATCCTCGTTTTGATTTTTCTAGAATTAGTTATGATTTTTCGAAGTTAGGCGAAAATCTGCCCAGAAAATACTGCCCTGTGTTTTTGAATAAATGTAAGGGCAGAATTGTAAATAATAAATCCACCAGGAGTAAAATGGTCTTATATAGCCAAAATATCTCTTCAAATAATATTTGTGAATTAATAGAGATGATATTACCCTTATAGGATATTTGTGACCGCATTCTGACCGACAAAACAAAACTCGTCAACGAAGGTACATCCGCGTATTGGTAACTTTAACTCTGATGTTTACTGTATGCGAATATGTGCTATGTGTATGGTATGCTTGTATGAGGTAATTAATGTACATTCGTGTACTGTAACACTAACTTGATGTTTATGGTATGCATATATGTGTGGTATGTGTGTTGTATGTATAAAGTGTTTATACTGTGGTGTGCATATAAAGGTTAGAGGTTATCTGTATTGTTGAGAGCGATATGTCTGTATGCTGGGAGCGATATGTCTGTATGCTGGGAGCGATATGGTTGCATGCTGGGAGCGATACATATGCATTGGTTGTGATAATTCGTTTGTTTGTGCTGTTGATGTTGTGGTATATGTCGTCCATATACTGTGTATGTAAACATTAGGTTAACCGTTACTTGAGGTTCAATGGGCATTGAACCTCAGCTCTTAACATAGCTTCAGGATCGGGAGGTCCGAGGACCGAGGAGAAGCGAAAGCAGGCCACCTAGAAGACCTGGCTGTAGACTTCCTTTTGTGTTCCGGTGGAAGCTCTCCCATTGTTGTTTTACTTCACTGTTGAACCATGTGGTTACTATACCGCTATTGTATCCAGCCAGACTTATGGCATTTTGAAATACAAATATCAGTTACTCTTCCACTCAAATGATCTACTCTGGTGATTTGAAATGATTTTTGTTGAAAAAAATAATATTCCGCTTTTGAAAATCTGAGATGTTACACACTGCAAAAAAAATCCATAAATTCCGTAGGCATGTTTTGTCGCAAATCTATTTTGCGACAAAATTTGTCTATTGCAAAATTTTGCCTCATAATTGCAAGCGGAAAAAGACAATCCCGTTGCAAATTTCAAAATTTGTTACAATTTTTTTCCTATCGCAAATGACGAATTTTGTGAAGGAAACTGATTCCGTTACAAATGTCAGAATTTGCGATGGAATTCGTTTCCCTTGTAAAACTCCAACATTTGTGACGGAATATTTTTCTATCGCAAATGTCTGACATTTGCGACGAAATCAGATTCCGTGGCCAAATTCATTGTTTTTAAACAAATAAAAATTATTTAAAAATAAAAATTTTACAGAAATATAAAAAATTGCATAATTTTTTTTACAAAATATATAAAATTGCATTAACAAATATATAAAAATAGCATAAAGAAATTCGAAATAAAGAAAACTTGTATATCATAAAAATATAAAATAACAATCATAAAGAGTTACAATTCCATAAAAAATTTTACACAAATATATAAAATTGCATAATTTTTTTTTTTACAAAATATATAAAATTGCATTAAAAAATATATAAAAATAGCATGAAGAAATTCAAAATAAAGAAAACTTGTATATGATAAAAAATATAAAATAACAATCATAGAGTTTACATAGAGAAAAGAAAATATAAATAATACTGTTGCAAACAATATCTACTAAAAAATAGTCTAAAAAGCAGCAGTATGACACCCGGGCTCTAAGGCCTTTATTTTATAAGAGTTAACGCGGCGCCAGGGATCGAGAAGATTTGGACGACTTTATTGTAGAATAAAAGTTTTTGAAACTAACTTAGTTTGGAAAATACGAACTAATTTTTCGCGATTTGATTTCATCCATTAGTTGGATGTTAATAGAATAATTCCAAAATAAACGGATGATAAACATTAAATTACAATCTAATCACTCCTAACTGTCCAAGACATTCCGTCTGCTGTAACCCTTACAGCTACTTCTTGCCCTTTGATCCTGAACCAGTACCTGTATCTTTCATGCAGGCTGGAGTCCAAATGAATGGACCCAGGGTAACAGTTACACTACAAAAAAAGGTCATTTTGTAGCGGTTAGATAGTAGCGATCATAAAAAACCGCTACAAATACAAGTATTTGTAGCGGTTTTGCACAAATTCGTAGTGAAAAATTGCCTCCAAAACGCGCACGTGTTGGAACGGTATTTTGTAGCGGTTTAATAATGAAAAACTGCTACAACTTTGGCGCCAGCTTGGCGCCTTATGGCGGGAATATTTGTAGTGGTTCATTTTCACAGTTAATATTACGAAACCGCTACAAATTTGGCACCAGAGCTCGCGCCAAAATTTGATAGAATTTTTGACGCGTTTATATTGTAGCGGTTAGTAGTTAGTAATCGCTACAATAAAGCAAAAAGGACACAGTCTTGTTGCGGTTGGGATATAGCGCTACACTAACCGCGACAAATAACTACAATTGGTAGCGGTTTTGCTCATAACCGCTACAAATTTGTAAAGTATATATAGGGTGGTTGTACCTCAAACAAAAAAGATATAAAACGAGAAATTACCGAATATGCATTGTCACTGAACGAGCTAACTCGGCTTAGTAAATGAAGACATGCGGATATATGCGGCCCTCATTTCTTTTCTCGAGAGATGAGCGCGGCAGATATTTGCCTCTCTCATCCTGTAGCTGAAGCTAGCTCTTCAGTGACAATGGAAATTTGGTTATTTCTCAAACCTGAACGCTTCTATTCTTCTTAATATCATCTAACAAGCAACTGATAGTTGGGTTTTTATTGTAGCCACATTTTTTCTGTAAAATAACTCTGATGGAAATGAGTCAATAAATATCAGTGAACCTTTTCAGAGAGATCGATGGCTACATGGAAACCCAATCTTCACAGACTTGTTAGACTATTTTGAGTACACTTATCAAAAAATAGACACACACACACACACACCAAACTAATTGATTTATTAGTGAAACTAATAAATCAATTAGTTTGGATTTTTTTTTAATAAAATTCAAATTAGTAGCGGTTAAGGGAGAAACCGCTATTGAAGTTGAACAATCAGTAATTTTGTAGCGGTTACTGTAGTAGTTACTCATAAGCGCTGCTGAATTTGAACGGTCAATAAATTTTGTAGCGGTTTTGGTAGCAGTTATCATAAACCGTTACAACATATTGCATTTTGTAGCAGTTCTTCAAGTATAACCGCTACAAAATGGCGCAGTTTAACCATTCACCCACATCACTTTCTCCCACCTTTGTCATTTCATTTTAAATTTTCTCTCATCTTTGTCCTTTTCTTTCACTTTTACTTTTACTTGTATACTTGTACAGTAAAACTCGAACTTTATGGCTAACGGTGATAATGGGAAGGGACTTCCACCGGCGAGGAAAGTTCTAAGAGGAAGTAGCAGCAGATCGCATACGAGAGGGCGAGGGCGTAGGCCAGCAAATATCCCTCCGCCTCCTCCGCCCTGAGACATTTGAGAATCTCTTCGCTGGTCAGCCAATCCCAGACCTTGAGACAGTAGGAGGAGCACAAGGCGCTACTCTTTCAATTAGTGACCTCGATGAAGATGAAGAGATAGATTTTGGCATGCCGACGAGTAAGGCGCAGTAGTTCCTGGACAAAGAGAATGAGCGGGACCAAGGGAACCCTCGACCGTGGTCTTCGCGTTCCACCGGATTTGTGGTGGATGTCGAAGGTAAATGTAATTAATTTTTTCACTAAATTTAAATTTCATTTCCTTAATTTTAAAAGTAATAATATGTTTTTTCATTTGTGCAGAGACAAATGGGAATAACACCAGAAGGTTGCTCGATGTTTCTGCGGTTACTCTGTTACAAGGGCCAAAAGTCGTGGTCCCCTGGAACACGGAGATGGACCAGCCTGTCGGCAACAGTGGTCACCTATTCAACAGGTACCTATCGGAATTGGGCGGGAATTGGGCTTGGTTCCCGCTCAACTTAATAAATTGGAGGCAAGTTCCAGATAGGAACAAGAATGATGCATTTACAGATATTGTTCAAGTATGTAATGTAATTTCTTAATTTAAATTTACATGTTAATATATCATAGCTAAATATTATGGTTTATTTATTTATTTACTTTAGGTAGTTAATTAATATTTAAATTATGAAACAGAAAAAGTTTAACGTAGGAGGGAACGCGAAACGGTATGCGATGCTGAAGATCAGGGATGGGTGGAAGAACCGAAGGAATCGTCTGTACAACAAAAAGAATGGAGATGGGACGGTTTCTCTGCAGCAGCTGATCAAGAATGTCCCCGACGGAGTCGACCCAAATGACTGGGCAGGTTTTGTCTAGTATAGGAGGAGTCCAGTTGGACTGGTACGTTTTTTAATTAATTTCACTATATTTTTTTGAAATTATTTAATTTGTAGTTTGTCTTTATTTAAATGAACTTAATTGCAGGCTCTGTCTCAGAGGAAAACCGCAAGTCGAGCACATCAAAGGGTCTATCAAACGGCGGGATCCAAGATGTTTGCCGTGACCTACAGTGAGCTGGTAATTGAAAGTAAAATCAATTTTATGTTTAATGATTGGTTGTTTTATTTTTTACTTGACAAACTTGTTATTCTTTTAATTCTTTCAACAAACGAAGGTGAGAGAAGAGAACCGGCAGACGAACTATGGGGAGTTGTTCACACGTACCCATAGACACCGTGATGGGACACCGACCTCTGAGGAAGCATAGCAGATTATAGTGAGTGACACAAAATTCTTTTATATATAGTTAATTTAATATATTTAATTTTAATTAAATTGTTTCATTAATAGTTTAAATAAATTTGTGCGTCAGGCCCGGATTGAGCAGAGCCAGGTCGAGCTCCAGTCATCGCTACCCCCAGAGTCACAGGGGTCTATGGATCCTACGGCCCCACTGAAGGCTGCTACGGGACTGGCACAGCATCCCAGACGGGTTAGGGGTATGGGCCTAGGCGACAGGCCAAGCGTTGTCTACGGCAAGGCCTCCGCCTCTGAGGCAGGAACCTCCAGCACGAGAAGGCCACCACCGGATGACTTGGAGGCGATAATTGCCCAGCTTGTTGCCGAGGGGGTTGCTGAGCAGGTGGCCGCGCAAGCGGTGAGGCAAGCTGCTAGGGAGAGGCGAATGTAGGAGAGATTTGATCGCTGGTATACTGGACAGCACACCTACATGGATAAGTGTGCTGGTGCCTTGAACAGGATGATACCTGACGATCACTTTACACCTCCTCTACCTCCCCTGCCATTTATTGACGATGATTCTCCCCCGCCTCTAGATCCGTTCATCTATGAGAATGATGATGTTGCTGGACCTGCTGTTGTTGCTAGACCAGCTGCTGCTGCTGGACCTGCTGATTCTGCTGATGAGGAGGGCGTTGTTACCTCTACTCCTGCAGACGCCCCCCTCGAGACAGGACGTGATCAGGCTCCAGATTCTTAGTTTTTTTTTTATTTTCACAGACATTTGTTTCCTTTTTAATTTCAATATTTAGATTTCGTTTAGCAAAGTTTATTATATTTACATGAAAAGAAATACCTAAATAACTTCTATAAAAAAATTTAAATATTGGACACAAAAAAAAAAAAAAAAAAGATTTGAACAACATTTGTAGAGGTTATAAACCGCTATAAATTAAAAATATCTGTAGCAGTTTACAACCGCTACTTATTTCTGGCGGATAAATTTGAAACAGATGAAATGTCGGCTTTCATTTTGTAGCAGTTTGTAACCGCTACTAGTTTCTGGCGGGCTTTTCAAATTTTTTTGAATATCCTTACATTTTGCAGCGGTTTGGGCAGCGGTCAGAGAAACCACTACTAACAACTGTATTTAGTAGCCGTTATAAACCGCTACAAAGCGTTTGTAGCGGTTTGTCTAGCGTTTTTTGAACCGCTACAACATAGCCTATGTTTCATTTAATCAGTATGAAGTCATTTGAAGAGAATTAAATCTTCTCTCTTCAATTGTATTCTATCCTATAATTGTTTACTAAATATAGATAAGTCATGGATTAAGTTGCCGGTCAATTCTCCCGTGTACCTAGCGGGATTGAAAAATTTCTTTGATTTTGCCTTCTCCCACACTAGCATTAATGGGAAGATCTTATGTCCCTATGGTCGATGCAAGTTTAAGAAGTGGCAAACGCGAGACAGTGCTATGGAACATCTTCTTGTGAAGCTTTTCTCGGTAGAATATACATTCTGGGAAGTTCATGGTGAGAAGCATGGTATGCAATATGGGGATAATCTTCCTCGAAGCTCACAAGTAGGAAATAGTGTAGCTCAAGATGATCCGGTTAATGAAGCTGTTCACAATGCTTTTGGTGTTCAAGATGACAATTTCACGGCAGAAGTTCAGGTGCAAAACTTATTTCCCTCAGGAATGAAGCAACTCGGGAATTTTTCAGCCTTATGGATGAGGGTGATCGTCCGTTGTATCAAGGTTGTCGGAAATACTCTAAATTATCTTTCCTGATCAAGTTGTACCATATCAAGTGCATGTATGGGATCACTGATAAGGCAATGTCGATGTTGCTGGAATTACTATGAGATGTGTTCCCTGACGCTGTCATTCCTAAAAACTTCTACGAGGCCAAGAAGATAATTAACAGATTAGGCTTGAACTACAAAAAGATCAATGCTTGCCTGAACGACTGTATGCTTTATTGGGGAGATGACGCTTGTAGGGAGTCTTGTAAGAAGTGTCACACTTCGAGGTTTAGGACGGTCCGGAAGGGGAAAAAGCAGAAGAAGCCAGTAAAGATTCTAAGGTACTTTCCTTTAAAGCCTCGTTGATAGAGATTGTTTATATTAAGGGTGTTCAAGAAGCCCAAGGCCCGGTGCGCCCGTCCAAGCCCGGCAAAAAAATGCCTTGCCTGGCCTGAAAAAAAGAAGCCTGAAAAAATTTGGGCACATTTGGGCTGGGCATTTTGCGGGCAGGGCCGGGCATCAGGCAGGGTATGCTGCCCTACCCATTTGGCCCTGCCCGGTACTGTATATATATATATATATATATATATATATATATATATATATATATAATCTATTGTCATATTGTGCATATATTTTTTTAAAAAAATCTATCGGTATGTTTATTTTAATACTTTAATTCCAGGATTTCCAGCTGAATCGGTATGAACTTTTTTGTCTTTAGGGATGAGGTTGAATTACCTTTCTTGTAATTGAATTTATATTTAATAATGATGAATGATTTTATTAGGCAGGGATATGAAATCATATTTTCCTTCTTATCTTTTTCATATATATTTTTTTAAAATTCTAGGTTTCTTAAAATTTTTTATTTTATACATGCATATTTATTTGTATGGATGTCTATATGATGATATAATCAATAACTTGATATTTTCTGATCCGAAATATCTGGCTGGATGATATTTTTCCTTGTACAATCCATTAAATATCTCGGTCCCCTAGTTCATATTTGAATAGAGTACATTGATTGTGGATTAAAATTATTGAGGACCATCTTTGAACTTTAATTTCTGCTCCTTAATTAATCTTTATTTTTTAAATAATGGCTGATAGCTCTTCTCAGAACATAGAAGAACAAACGAAGGTGACGTCATGACGTGGGTGGATATGTCTCATATAAAGATTGAAGTTTTATTTTAAAAGTGTGATAGGTTATGGCCACTTGGGCATTGATGGCCCGCCCTGCCCTGCCCATTATTGCCCTGTCCAAAAATGTTCGGGCTTTTATCGGGCATCGGGCCGCATTTTGCTGCCCATTGATCTTCCGGGCAGGGCATCGGGCAAGGGTCTCGCCCTGCCCAGCCCTGCCCACGAACACCTCTTGTTTATGTAGTCCAGGACTGCTAAGTATATGAGGTGGCATGAAGCTGACAAGAATGAAGATGGTAAACTCAGACATCCACGGGATGCTCAAGCATGGAAAGCGTTCAACTCTACCTATCCAGATTTTGCAGCGGACCCTAGAAATGTCCGTCTTGCTTTGGTGACTAATGGTTTTAATCCGTTTGGGAATCTCAGCACAAGCTACAGTGTTTGGCCGGTTGTCTTGATCCCGTACAACTTGCCTCCCTGGATGTGTATGAAACAAAGCTCCTACATTATGTCTATGCTCATTCCAGGCAAAAAGGCACCGGGAAATGACATCGATGTGTATCTCCAACCGCTGATCTCGGAGTTGCTCAAGTTGTGGAATGTAGGGGTCGAGACGTATGACTCGCATGACAAGACACTGTTCAAGATGCGTGCGGCCTTGATGTGGACTATTAGTGACTTTCCTAGCTTGGGAACGTTGTCCGGGTGGAATGTGCATACCGGCCTTGCGTGTCCAGCTTGCAATTTTGACTTTGACTCTGTGCGCCTTCCCCACAGTTGTAAGTGGTGCTTCATGGGTCATCGAAATTTTCTGGATGGTACGCACAAGTTTAGGTTGCAATGTAATTGCTTCAATGGGCAACAGGAAAAAAGAGGACCTCCTCAGATTTTATTCGATGAAGATATCATCGAGCAGCTTCAAGACGTTGACTTTGAGTATGGAAAAAGAGACGATCCAGCAAAGGCAGGTACAAAGACCTCTAGGGCTTCTAGTTCTACGCCCCAGCAATGGCGGAAGATAAGCATTTTTTTCACCCTTTCGTATTGGAAAGATAATTAGCTCTGACATAGTCTGGATGTCATGCACATTGAGAAAAATGTGCGCGACAATGTGCTCTACATGATTCTAAATGAACCTGGGAAGTCAAAAGATCATCTTCAAGCGAGAAAAGATTTAAGGGAGATGGGAGTTCGTGGAGACGCATGGCCGGATGAGCATGACAGATTTCAACCGACAAAATTTACCCTAACAAAACCGAATAAGGAAATCTTCCTCACGACTTTAAAGAAAATTAAAGTTCCAGACGAGTATTCAAGCAACATTTCCTGATGCGTTGATGTGCAGGCTCGAAAGGTTACTGGGCTTAAGAGTCATGACTCACATGTGCTTATGCAACAGCTACTTCTGCTGGCCATCAAAGATACGCTGCCTCTCGATGTGTCGATCGTTTTAGTCGAGTTGTGTTCTTTCTTCAGGAAGTTGTGTTCCAAGGTTTTGACCGTGGACGAGCTTGACCAGCTACAGTAGAAAATCATTATTACGATGTGCCATTTGGAGATATCTTTCCTCCATTTTTCACGGTCATGGTTCACCTTACAGTACACCTTGTCCACGAAATAAAGCTAGCTGACCCGGTTCACTACTGATGGATGTATCCTATTGAGAGGTACTCATTTAAAATTAATTACTTTACAATTACTACCTAGTCACACATTTCAGCATTAAATGTCTAATCTTTTTTCATTTAATGCTTCATAGGTTTCTTGGTAAACTGAAATCCTACGTGAGGAATGAGGCGTGGCCTGAAGGTTCAATTGCAGAAGGTTATATTGGGGATGAGGTCTTATATTTTTGCTCCAGGTACTTTGATGACATTAAGACGTCATTCAACCGATCGCCACGTGTCAATGATTGTCCAGAGCCTGAGACAGAGTCCTCAGCAACAGAGTTGTTCATCCCTCATGTTGGTAGACCAATTGGCGGAACGGAGAACTTCAAACTGACGGCACTTGAGAAGGTTCAAGCACACAGACATGTCTTGATAAATTGCACTAAAGTTGAACTGTATCTTCAGTACGGATTGCGAACAAATATATGGTATCCTCAATATTTCCTTACATTTTATAGTCACATTTTATGGTCTTCTTCTCATGTTTAATTGTAGGGAATTCAGGAATCATGTCAAGCGTCAACTGAGGATCTGGACACAGACAGCAGCCGAGATTGATAGAAAGGTCCACAGAGAATTCCCGGGTTAGTTTAGGAGGAGAATAATGAATGACCATAACCCGCACACACCAGACTTTAGAGCTCTCGCACTCGAGCCGCTTAACCACGCCCAAAGATTTACGACATACAATGTCAACAGTTTCAAGTTTTGCACCGTTTCACGAGATCAAGGATTGCTGACCCAAAACTCGGGTGTATATGGAACGTTTGGGACAAGGAGTTATGCGAGCAGCAGTGACAGGAAATGCAGTTCGAGGACGTCCCGTATTATGAAAAGCTCCTTGATGTGGTTAAGATAAATTACCAGGGCCGTTTCATTGTGACGTTGTTCAAGTGTTTGTGGGCGAATATGACAACATCTCGGGGACTCACGATTGACGACTTAGGCATCACATCAGTGAATTTCTCCCGCCGATTCACACTGGTCAGTCTGAAGATGATGAGCCTTATATTCTAGCCTCAGAGGCCCATCAGGTTTATTATGTCGCCGATGAGAGGTACAAGGATCGGCATATGGTCGTTCACTTAAAGCCTTGGGACCTTTACAACATGGGCGATGCTGATAATGTCACTTACAAGAGTGAGCCGTTCCAGCCAGCCAGCTTCGAGAATTTCTTCCCTGACGACGATGACAATTTACCGATAGTTCGGTACCTTTTTTAATACATGCTTTCTGAAATAATAACATTTAATTAAAGTGTTTTTTGTGTTCCAACATATTCAACTAAATAGTAACATTTTATCCAAATTTCTTTTTTGCAGGAATCATGACGAAGATTGAGAGCTAGAGAAAAAATTATGCTTATGACTTAATCTATAATCTTTTTTTTTTTCAAAACATTTCATCTGTAATCATATAATTATATTTTTTTTAAAAAAAGATTAATTTGTAGCTGACTATTTAATCTGTAATCTTTTCTTTTGTAAAAAATTTTAATAATTTATTATTAGCGGTTAGAAACCGCTACCGATATCATTCAGAACCGCTATAAATAGAATAACCGCTACAAAAATTGACGCACAAACCGCTACTAATAGTAAACACTACAAAAACGAAACATCAACTGCTACAAAACAGGTACGCGGATACCAATATAAAAACTCCTATCAAACCTCATTTAATACACTCCACTTCCATTTTCTACTCTTTTTCTCTCGAACTTCTACATTTTCTCTTGAGCTTCTACATTTTCTCATGGAGATTAATTGTTTTGATAAGGTAAGTGTTGGTAACCCGAATATAAAGTTATTATCGTAATGTTTATTATTTCGCTCAACATATGTGTTCCTAATTATTTTTTTTCTGATTACTATTATTTCTGTTTACTCTTCCACACGAATTATATTGTTTCATTTCCCTTTATACGAATTATTCATATATCTTCACAAATATTATTCTATTTTTGTTCACACACACATTATTTTATTTATATCAAACCGTAATAAATTGAAGTTAATTAATAACAATTTATTAATAAAATTCAGTAATAATTTAACTATACCATATAAATTAAAAATAAGATAATGAACAAATTTTTATTAAAATAAATTGTTGATAACCCAACATTTAACTAATTAATTATGATAATTAACGAATTTATACTAAAATAAATTATTTGAACAATTTATTTTTTTATGTCTTTTATACATTTGTAGTGGTTATATAACCACTACTAATTTAACTAATTAACGAATTAAAAAATTTCTGAATGTCTAGTAGCAGTCTGAAAAGTACGCTACATAGTGAAATTTTTTTTAAATGGGCAAGAATTATTTTTACAGGCAAAATAATGGCGGGAATATTTTGTAGCGGTTAAAAACCGCTACAAATTAATTTCAAAAATATTTCCACCACCATTTTTGGTGAACCTTTTTTGTAATGTTGTAGCGGTTATGAAACCGCGACAAAATTATCATTTTGTAGCGGTTTCTACAACCGCTACTATGTCATCACGAGGATGTCAGCTCGTCCACATGTAGTGGTGGTTTTCTGTAACCGCTACAGATACAGTAGCGGTTCTTTGTTATGCAGTAACGGTTATTGATAATCGCTACAAATCATCTTGCCACGGTATGTTTTGTTGCAGTTTTTACAACCGCTACTACATTCGTTTGTAACGGCTAAAACTGCTGCAAATATACATTTTTAACCGCTACTAAATGACCTTTTTTTGTAGTGTTAATCTCATGCACATGTATGAAAATAAAGATGACATAATAGCACATGTTAAAGCATAGTAGAAATTACACATAACCGTAACCGCAGTTAATGGCCAAGGACCGTAGCCCTTGTCTAGGACACACAGCCCCATGAGACCGCAGCCTCAAATCCATGGCCAGGAAAAATATATAACAAGTAAATCAACCAGCATACATGATCAGCTAATTAATGCATAAATATTTACATACATGATTATCAAATTAGGGTTAGCCACCTCAACCGTGTATCCCCTTTCCTTGTATTGAAGTCGTTGGGATCAAGTGAATATTAAGGTCTGCCTAAAAATATTTATCATCGCTGTTAGTCACTTATTCGAATCACAAATAAACTAATTGTATGAATTAGTTTAAAGGGTTAATAATTATTAATCCTTTACAAAATTTCTCCAACAATAATAATTTTATTATTATTGCTATTATTATTATTATTATTAATCCTAATAATAATAATAATTCCTCATATATTTCCTTTACTTTTAATTAATTAATAATCCTTATTAATTATTAATTAATCATTCCCCTTTTTTTAATGATAATAATAATTTATTATCATCTCTTCAATTTCTAATTCATGTCTAAATATGCTTGCTTCCCTTCAATATAATTTATAACATACAATATAATATTAAAACAATAAGGGAAATTCAATTAGTTTCAATTTCTACGTTTCTTTTAAATGACAGCAAGCTCTTTTATGCATCAGCACTTATGCTTATACCTACACATGACTTGTTTCATGTGCATCATTTTTCTCTCTTTTTATTTGAAAACCATGTCTTTAATATAGGTACATGGATGCAAGAAAGAAAAGTAGTCTCACCCATACAACACTACACATAAATATAACACACATATATATTACTTCCATCTTTTCTCTTTATTCTCTTTGACAGCAACCCATTTCCTTTTCTCCTTTAACCTTACACACGCATACATATTTATACTCATCACACATACATGCTTACATGTTTATTCAACCTTGATTCCATCATTGTTTAGCCACGGTATGCATAGTTTTACTTATAAAAACAAAGAAGGCCAACACATATATATTCATTTGTTTAGCTTCATTCTGTATTAACCCATATACTCTCAGGAAAAACACTTGCATATAACTTCTCTTATATATTCTTTTCTTTCCTTTAGCCAACACGTCACACACACACACACACACACACACACACACACATACTTTTAGTTTTTCATTCCTTTTCTTTTCAGTTCTCAATTTTTGACAGCAACCACAACATGACTTTTATCTTCCTTTATGCCTTATAACTTCAGCAAGGTTTGGATGGTAAGAAAAATAGTCTGCCCGTGATAATGACAGCAAAAGCCTTCACTATAATACATTTTTAGTTAAACAGCCCCCCACCCACGGTCAGCGTTTCAACCTTCTTCCATCATGAAAGTGTTCGGCCACACTCCTTGAAAACCAAAGGACCGATGACAGTGCAGAAAAATTTCAGCATGTATCATTTCAGTTTAAGTTTGAATAATATAGCTTCAGTTTTCTGTTCCTCGCTTTTATATGTGTATAGATATACACAACACATACATTCCTTTAAACTTTTCATTTTGCAACCCGACGACAGTAGGTCTTATACATACATAGTTCAGTTTTAACTTCTCTTTTACGCTGAAGCAAGAAGAAACAAAGGAAAGAAAGGCATAATAAATACCTTCAGCTTTTAAGCTTGCGAGACAGAAAAATTTTGTTGTTCCCTCCTCTGATCTCCGACGGCCAAACAGAGCAACCTTTGGGTTTCAGCTCTCAGTCTTCCTTCTCTCACTTTCTCTCTTTCAGTTTTCTCATTCTCTTCCACATGCACCTCTGTTTCGGTGACTCAAAAACAGAGCAAAGAGTTTTTAGTCTCCTCTCTTCTTTCTATCTTCAGCTCCCTCTCTCGGCTCTCTCGGCTCTCTCTCACTCCAGCTCTCTCTCTCTGCATCTCTGAAAAATGAAGGAGCAGAGACGTATGTATAAGGGTCCAATGACCCAGTGGTCCGAGAAGAGCAGAGATGGAGTGTCCGACGTTGGGCTCAAGGGGGTATGGATCATGTCTGATCCTCTGCTTTCGGATAGGCATAATGATCTGCTGCTTAATAAATGCCTTCTGCGTTTCCCACCTTTCTGTCGAAACTAGCGAAAAGAAGTGGTGTTTTGCTGATTCTATGTCTCTTTTCACGTGGTCTGAAGGTGCATCTTGAGTTGAAGGAGTGAGCTCTTGCATAATGGGTTTAAGTTGCCATATCTTGGGCTAAACAAACCTTATTCATGTGGCCCAAAGGAAAGTGTGTTCATTTCCACTTCATTCCTTCGTTTTTTTTTTTACCATTATTATATTTACAATTAGCTTTAATTGCAATAATTACATAATTCCAAAGAAATTAAATTATTAATTTCATAAGCCATTAAATATTAGTCTTATAATATTTAGGCCTAATATTGCCACTTATAAATATTCCTTGAATTTATTCTTTTATTTAAATAAATCAAGGGAAATTAAACCTTAATTTCCAATAATCATTTTAGGCCATAAATTAACCCTTCCAAATTTTCTTTGACTTTATTCTTTTCTCAATCAATTTATTTTGGCCATAAAATGTCACTTCCAAAATATTTAGGCCAAAAATTTATTTCCTAATCACTCATTAATTTCTGTGAAAATACATCTTTAATTTATGAAAAATATGCCTTAAATTCTAAATTCTTAATCTTTAAAAACTCCTTAAGGCCAAATTTTTCATAATTAATTCTTGATTTCCAAAGCCTAAAATTTGGGATGTTACAAGTAGCATGATCATCAACATCGTCACCAGGATGGTCATCGTCAGCAAGAGCCGACCACGTACCCTTGCCTTGAGTTAGGGATTGGAGTACAAGTTGCATCTACCTCCTCATCTCTTTTGTCGTTGCAGGTCTTATGCTTGCTGCCTCACCTACTGATGTGTCTCGCTCAGCTAGGATGTTTGCATGCTAATATGAGATTCTTGCGCTTATATATGAGATGCTTGCATGCTAATATGAGATTCTAGCGCTTGCATACGAGATGCTTGCTCCTGCACCAATGCCTTCATCCTCTTAAGCTCATCTAAAAAAACAACATTAGAAAGTGAGTTTTTTTTTGTACTTCATTTAAATGGACAAGGGAATGAAAATATAACAAACTATAGCAAATGTATTATGTTTACCTGCAATAACACCTTCACTACTAGATGAGGAGCGCATTGTAGGCTTCAGTCGGCTGGCAGAGGCACCCACCCCGAAAAGTATGTCTTTCTTGTTAAATCTGCCCACAACCTCAATGAATAGATTCTTGTTATTAGATTGAGAGGATGTGGGGTCGCCTCACTCTGTGAGTCTCTCTCCTACGTCAGCTTTTGATAGGTTTCCTACAAGCACAAAAATACATGACAAATAAGGTATGTGAAATGAAATAAATATGTTGGTGCCTGAAACAAATAACAAATGTAATAATTGTCTCACCGCTACTTGTTGTCACCTGACGTTGATCTAGCGGCGCCCACCACCTTTAGAAGACTCCTAGGAATAGGTCCGATCAAAGGTAGCCCACTCAACTAATTCTGCAGGAACTTCCCCAGACGCTTCCTGCAAATACAAATGATGACTGTTAATTAATTACTTCACAATACAAAATATTGAATACTGAAATAGAAAATAATTGTACTCACAATTTTTTGTCGATGCTCACTGTATGGAATAGAGCCACTAGCATATGACAGTCAATCCATATAGGCCCTATTTGATTTATTTTCCTCACTTTTCTCTTTTGATTTGGGATCGACAGCCCATCTTTGAAGTAATTGATCTGCATCTCGGGTTGAATCCAATCAGTCTTGCCTAGACTGTGTCTCTATTTATAAAACCTATCAGACAACCACTTGCTTCCCTTGGAGTTGTAAGCTTTCGTCAAATCTTCTCGATAATCAGGCAACCACCTAAAGTGAAGCTGAAAATCAATAATGAACAATTAGTGCTCCAAATGATAAAAGTACTTAATCAATTTGCATTTGGATAAGAAATTAATAACCATAATTTATAAATCTTACCAATAACTCATTGAACCAAGCTTCCCGATATTCCTTAGGGATCTCTTTCCAATGGGTCCAAGGATGATTGAAATTACAGAATATTTGGGTCGACAAGAAATCTGTGACCAGATTATAAAGGTCAAATATGGATATAGAGAAAATGATGCAAATATTAGCATACAAACCAAATGTAAAAAATCGTAACATTATTAGTAACTTTACATGACTTACTCTAGGTTTCCAAGAGGACAGATCCACACCAGCCCTATCTCAGGATCAATTGATCCCTACACTAGTGTGATGGAGGAACTACCTTCCCTGACCTGGCTTCGAGGAGATGCAGTGTACTGAAGAAAGAAATGTGACGTATTGCAAAATTTTAGTACATAGTTAATTAAATAAAACAAAAAATGTGAATCAATCAGAAATTATAAAGTAAATCTGCTTTGCCCTTTGTTGTGGATAAAGGGGAGTGAAAGGCACACTTGTACTACTCATAATAGAGTCGGTAGTGGACGGTGAAGATGACATATGAAATGGCGGTAGCTCTGGGGAAAAGTTAAACCCTCTTCCTATAGAAGGGTTAGATGGTATCGCCTTACCACCTCTGATAAGACAGGGCTGGGCTCTACCACCAATACGACCACTGCTTGAACGCCCTGCTGAATGATCCATCAATGAACATTGACAAAGATTATGTCAAAATATATAAAAGACATACCTAATATGACACAATCAAAGTAACAAAGTATCTAGTATAACAGATGGTTATAAACCTAACACAAGTCAACCGGATGATTTTTGTTCTTCGACCTCTCCTTGCATGCCTTCCTCTAGAGTCTCATGGTCATCGAATTCAAACTCACTATCAAAGTAATTCTCTTGCACCTCATCATCTAATTCCTTATCCACAATATGGATAGGAATCAACTCTAACTTTGCAGCGGAATTAAACAGATTGCTTGGTACATCATCCTCGGCAACAATTACGGGTAGTACGTGTTCTACATCAGCTTAGAACGGTTCAGTCATATAGTCATTTGTTTTTAACTCTTTCAACTTAGGTATAGTATTTCATGCTTTGGTTCTGATAACTCCCTTCCACCCTTGGCGGGATGTGGCGTATGATGTATAATAAACTTGTTCCGCCTATTGAGCAAGTATGAATGGGTCATAACCAACCGTATATCTCCTTGACCATTGGATCTCAACATTTCCATATTTGTCAACTTTTGTCCCACAAGGAGACTTATCAAACCACTCACATTTAAAACAAAGTCACTGACTTATCCCACTGATAATCCAGCTAAATTTATCAATTAACTTCCCATAGTAGTCACCCTCAACTCCATCAACTAGACCACCTCGGCAAATACACCGTAATTGCAACTTAGTGTATTTTTATTCACTTCTACAGTTGCAAAACAATACCCATTGATTACATATTTTTTTACACCAGGTAACAACTATTATAACTCTGTAAGATAAACTCCACGCAACATTATGGGGAGCTAATTGATTTTGCACAAAGTAGGATCGGAACCATTGAGGAAACTCAACAAGCATGAATTGATCAACTTCGGAATCCAACATCAAAGGATGTGTGAATCGGACCCAATTAGATAAGTAACTGTAACAAAAAATGGAATTAATACTTTAATACTTACCATAACAGAAAAATACAGGAAATCTTACGTTAAGTACTGGGCAGCCTCTTCACAGTTGTTTAAAATGTACCACTATGATACTTACTTGTCTCTTTCTTCCAAAGTTGACCTATATTGTTTTCCCATGACTCGACCCAAAAAATTAAATATAGATATTTGATCGCTCGTATCACCGCCATCATAATTGTGAGGTACCCCTCTCCATCTTGATATAATTTCAGAGGGATAATAGTATGACACAAATTTTGTGGCTTCTTCTACTAGATACGCTTCAGTTATAGATCCTTCAATGTACCTTTGATTTTTGATCTTGTACTTGAGAGAGCGTAAAAACCTATACTGGACAATCACAAGGTATTTATAAACTTTAGCATCATATGGGTCAATTAATAACACAGCGAAAGATATGTGTGTGTGTGTGTGTGTGTGTGTGTGTGTGTGTGTGTGTGTGTGTTACCTCTCAAATAGATACATCTACCTATATTGTTGCGGACCTTCGACCCTTGCTTCATAGGCTAAGTGAACAGGTGTGTGTGTGTGTTACCTCTCAAATGGATACATCTACCTATATTGTTGCGGACCTTCGACCCTTGCTTCACAGGCTAAGTGAACAGGCATATGCTCCATTGAGTCAAATAAGCTAGGAGGAAACACCATCTCTAACTTACATAGCGTTATTGGCATGCTTGCCTCCACCTACCCTAATTTGTCAACATTAAACTTAAAAGCACAAATTTCTCTAAAGAATGAGGAATATTGTGTCAGAATACTCCATATATGCTTCAGTAATGCTTTAAAGGCCCACGACAACAATCTCTAGAAAAAAACGTGACAATCATGACTCTTTATATTGGATAACTTCGCCTCAAGCATGTTGAAACATCTTAACATGTTTGATGCATAACCATCTGGGAGTTTTAGATCTTTAACCATCGCAACAATTCCAAAGTCCGCTCTTTGTTGAATGTGTACAGTGCTCTAGGTTTGGAAGTCCGTCCTATGGCATCTACCACCAAATGCAAATCAGGCCTTCTACAAATTTCTTCTATGTCTTGTCTTGCGTTGATTGTGTCTTTTGTCTTTCCCTTAGTGTCCATCACGATGTACAAAATATTACAAAACACATTCTTCTCAATATACATGACATCGAGGTTGTGTCTTAACAATTGATCTTTCCAATATGTTAGTTCCTAAAAGATGCTCTGTTTGTTACAATGATGATCAACGTCATATAGGCACCAAAAATTCCTGCCACCCGATCATCTACTTAGGAGAAATAGAAAAGACTTCACGTGGAATGCGGTCGAACAAGCAAATCAACCTCATCGATTAAGTGGTCAAGAAATATGAGACAAGGTCAAGCATATTCGAAGTATTGAAGAGGGGCTATTGCCAACAAACCTGACATGCAAGCTTCCCTGCGATTTGCCAACTACTCAATATTCCATATACAAGAAAATCATTTATCGTCCACATTGAGGCAACCCGCATGATGAAATTCTGGATCAATGATATATCGTATGTAAGAACCCCTTCACTCCACAACATCTTTAATTCTTCCATCAAAGGCCTGAGGTACACATCTATCTTCTTTTTTGGGTTGGATGGCCCAGGGATTAACGCGTTAAGGAACAAAAACTCTATTATCATGCACAATCATAGGCCAACAGGAATACTTCCTGCTCGTCTGGTTGAAAGGAGTGAATCCATCCAAACATAAACCAAGACGGACATTACGGGGATCCAATGCAAACAAGGGTTTGCCTCGTTAAATTTAAGCCAAGCTTCGGCATCAGATGGATGCATCACAAATTTTTCATCCCTCCAATGCTCTTGATGCCATCTCATGTGAGCGGTTGTTTGTTTTGATGAATACAATCTTTGAAGTTTGGGAACGAGGGGAAAGTACCACATCTTGCTGAATGCTTGACGGGTCGTTTTCCTTTCATTCCTCACAAATTTGTATTTGTCATGTTCACAGAATTTACAATTGGTCAGCTCAACATCTTGTTTATAATACAACATACATCCTCTGAGGCAGCAATGGATTTTTTCACATCTAAGCCCAAGCTCTTTCACCTTGTTTTATTTGCTTGGTAAGAATCCTTCAGAAAATTATTGTCTTTTGAAACAACCTTACTCATGATCTGCATCATTTCGTTGTAATCCCTCTCACTTATATAGTGATCAATCTTCAAGCTTAGTATTGCTAGGGTAGTCAATAGTGATGAGTGTTCATTACTTTCAATGTGTTTGCAACCTTCCCATAACAGTCGTTGTGCATCTTGTAGCATTTTATAGAACCTATCGACTTCCGGATTAGGATCTTCTGCCATGTAACATGGTTGATTATGCGTACTAGTCTCCTCTTCCACGGATGATGGTTCAACATGAGTAAAGGGATCAAAATATTGGCCAATCGATGGTCCTGCGGTATCCATCACTAACTTTTCGTATTGATTAAGGTTTTCTCGATGACTACTGTTCCCGTAATACCCACTCAGTGTCTATCAGACTTTGTCATGACATTCCCAACATTCATAATCCTTCATGAACCCCTTTCTACACAAATGGACTCTGACCGTGCCCTAATCTTGAAATTTTAAACATTTGCATTTGACACACGGGCAACTGATGTATGTACTTGAATTAATTAAGTGCGCCAAAGCAAATTGAATGAACTCTTCCAAACCCTCCTGGAATGCTCGAGTTTGTTAATTCTCCTTTCTCAATTAGATGATTGTATATCCAACTCCTATCACGATGGCCATCCATACTTCTCCAACCCAACCACTACAAAAATATATAGAGTGGGGAGATACCCCAGTCCACAAAACAACATGACTCAAATATAAGTGGCCAATGCAACTGACCACTTATGCCAACCAATTGCCACTTTATCAAGAAAGTGAGAAGAAATAAACACATGGATTTATAATTGTGTTTATTGTACCTATGCAGTGTCATGTTTAGTGTTAAAACTCAAAGATGAAAAGTAGAGAAAACTTTTTGTTACGTATATGGATAGTTCAATTAATTAGAATTGGGGTAAGTCTTAAAATGTTAATTAAAGAATATAGTGATAAATAATTAAATATAGAATTTATTTTATTTAGAATCAATTCAAGCTAATTATACAAAGTCTAACTAAATCAATGTAAATTCATTTAAATTGAATGAAGTTTAATATAAGAAAAATAAAAATTACTATGAAGTTTTAAAGAATGACAATTATTGCTAAGAAATTCACAATAAGTAAAAAGTATGTAATAATATATTTTGGTGTAAAAGTGTGAAAAATGACAACATGACTCTTGTGATACTTATTTGTTATTTTTTGGGCGTCAAGTTTCCGCTACGAATTTGTAGCGTTTTGTTGTAAAACCGCTATAAATACTATATATGGTAGCGGTTTTTTATAACCGCTACAAATCATACTTTTTTTTGTAGTGCAGGATATTTTTGGACATTTAGTATTTTCAGATCAGAATAATTACTATATTATTATGATTTTGGATAAAAAATAATAAATTATTCATCATTGAAACGTGTTCCCAATTTCCTTACCGGCAAATCTTATCTCCAAAAACAACTAAATAGTCAAATTAAGTAGTCGGTAATGTTTTTTACACAAATATACAGAGCATACTAAAGTTGAATGTGATTCAAAAAGCAAGAGAATGATTCCTTTCTTAAATACTTAATTTTACCATATAATGCTTAATGATAAAGATGAAGAATCATATGATGTGGCGCATGCGATTTATTTTCTCCTCATTTGAACAACGAAAAATATAGAATAAACATTATATTTTAAGTAGAAAATTTGTTTGCAGAGATTTAAAATACTAATAAACTACATCTAAATTTAATTCTTATCGGAAATCAAATTGAGGGGGGACAAAATCAACTTTATTTTAATCTTCCTAGACAAAAAAATTACTTCAAGTTCTGTCCCAAAAAATAAAAAGGAAAATATTTCTTAAATAAACAAAACACAACAAATTTGTATAATTGTGGATCTTGTGTAGCATACAAATTCTCCTTCCAAGTTCCCACAACATGTATCAACATATATATAGTCATTAGCATAAAACAACAACAACAAAATCATGCTAATTCACCCAACCAAATGGCCTCCAATCATTTTTTTAAGACATCATTGAAAGTAATAAAGAACCTGGAAGAATGAGTTGACAGGAAGAGGGCTGAGCGATGGATGGACCACAACGATGGCAGTGATCGAAAGACGAAGCAGCGGATTGTGGAGTATGGATGGCGATTAAGTGAGAGGGAGAATGGATTGAAGCGAGAGAGAAGGAAGCAAAATGGCGGGGGAGGGGTGTGAATAAGGAGTTTGCGACGGAAAAATTTTTCATTGCAACTCCTTTTTCTTGCAAAGGACAGCTAAGTTTTGTTGCAAAACTTGCAATGAAACTCAGCAATCCGTCGCAAGTTGGCGGCTACTGCCAACTTGCAATAGAAAGTGGTTTTGTCGCAAGTCCCAAAGCGGACTTGTGATGGAACAAGCCTCCATCACAAGTCCTTGTCGGGACTTCCGATGAAGAAAAATTCCGTCGAAAGTCTTAGCCGGGACTTGCGACAAAATGAGATTCAGGGACTTGTAATAGAATTCCTTTCTGTCGCAAACCGACGGAATTGTCTCCACCTTTTTGCGGCGAAATTGGAATTTCATTGCAAAATGGTTGATTAAATTCCGTTACAAAAATAAGCCACTTTGCAACATAATTCCAATTTCGTAGCAAAAGAGCCCAAATTTGCGACAGAAAAAATTCCATCGCAAACTCCATTACAAATTCGCTCTTTTCTAGGAGTGTATCAATATTAGTTGTCCCTACATGTGGGGAGTTTGAATCAGGTTGGCCCACCTTATATGGCCCACTATCATTTTTTGTTTTGGGCCATCATTAAAACTCATGAATATCATACTTATCCAATATCTCTAATAGTCATCGGTTCAACATTTGACCTTTTTTTTTCAAATATAATGATAAAGATCAACCAAATTTCCATAATTCAAAGAGCATGAAAAAGTTTCAATCGTATGTTGTCTTGCAAAATTCTGCTCCCACGTTAAATAATTGTTACACAAGACTGAATTCAACATTGATGCTTCACAAAACCATTATTATTCATTCTGTTCATTTTGTTAGGCATGTTTGATTAATCCATCACCAACTTTGCAGTTGACTTGATTGAATTCAAACAGGACTTACAATTTTTACGATTCTTTTCATTGCGTTTAGTTCGTCTAATAAATACCAATATTGTTAGAATTTGAATGAACAAGAACCTATAGAAATGTTATTGAAATCTTAATATTTAATCATTTGTACAAGTAACTAAGCAAGGGCCTTTATATAGGTAAACATAGACTAATCCTAGAATCTAATATAATATAATCTGAATAAATCTAGTCAAATGATAATATTAACATAAGATATATAATATCTCAAGATGAGAATATACCAGATATTAATATAAGATATAACAATATCTTAACACATCTTCAAACTCAAGATCATCTTGACAACTTGAAGAAGTAGCTACGGCAGTAGGTGGACTACAAGTAACATCTTGGAGCAAGCGTCGATTTGAACGTAACTTATTTGTATGGAACCAAATAGTCTTTGAATCTGGGCGGAATGAGGCAGTCTAAAGATTTTGGTAGAATCAGATGGTCAAAAGATATAGGTGGAAATAGATGGTCTTGTTAAAAGATTTGGGTAGTTCCATATGTTTTTGTCAAAAGATTTGGATAGACCTCTAAGATGGAACCCTACACTCTCCACGAAAACGGGCCTGCAGATCTGGACAGAGCTTTAGGATAAAACCAGACGCTCTCTAGAAATGGATATGAGATGGAACCATATAAATCTACAGAGGAAAGAACACATGAGTAGTGGCGAAGGTGATCGGAGTAAGGAACTCTTTCATAGTATGAGACAATCAAGAGGAAGATTTATGAGTGTTCTATTTATGGATCTAAATTTGGCTTCAAGTGGTCACATGAGAAGGCACAAAGAAGAATGAGACGAGACTAGGTCTTTCTCCTCCTGCTCCTCTTCCTCAACACTCAAGAAGCCCCTCGTTCTCAACACTTAATGAGGCACAATAACTAAATAGTAGATCTGCCACTATGTGCGAGAGAAGGAATGCATGTCCTCTATTTTGGCTCCAATACCATGTTAGAAATTGAAGGAAAAAAGGAAATAAGAACCTCTAGAATATTATTGAAACCTTAATACTTAAATATTTGTACAAGCAACTGAGCAATAATCTTTATATAGACAAAACTAGACCAATCCTATAAGCTAATATAGTCTAACCTAAATAAATCTAATTAAATAATAATATTTGTAATACCCCTAATTACATACTACTTATCATTTATATAAGCACATAGTAAAAATGAACATCATCAGAGTGGAGCGTTAGAGAGTACGTGTCAGGTAAGTACTGATACATCTACGTGGCTACAAATTTAAACTAACTACGACATATCCGGTCGGTATAATAACGGTTAATAATTCGAGTATTTAAATACTAAATATCTAATAGTATAAATACAGTCCAAAATAAAACTCTAGTTGAGTCTTCACGCGTGCATCTTACCCTTTAAATTGGCTTCCAATCCTCCAAATACTAAAGCTAGGGTCAAATTTGAGATTCAATACCCATTGAATCTCAGGTAACAGTCAGCCTCAGATTCAAGTAATAACAATATATATGATAGATATTTATTACATTAAGTAAACAACAATACATAACACACAGCAAATGCATGTCAATAGTGTTTGTACTAAACAGTGTCACAAATCCACGTGTCCTCAGTGCTAGGAAAACATACAAGTGATATTATCAAGACTATAACTCACATAAAGCTAAATCCACAGCTAAATTGAATGTAAACAAACATATGACCTAAGACCGAGTCTTAGTCATGGTGCTTGGCCTAAGACCTCATATTGTCCATTACTCAAGCTAAATCAAACAATCATATCTAAATATACAAGACACATAAGAGTTAGAGTTACAGTACGCATCCGTATCTTTCTTCGCTTGGTACGATTCTCTTTCAGTACTGATTCCTGACTTTTCCGGATGTCCTATAATACCATTATCACATTATGATATTATAATGAATACCATATATCTTATAAAAGATATCCTAAGATATATTCTTGCCACTATTGACCTTTTTGCCCCTGGTAGATTTATTATTCCCATTTTACCTTTACATTTCCTTAAAAACTGAATTTCAGCATTTCTGCCTATATTTTGCACTAACTTTGAAAATCATAATTAATTGTAAACAAATCAAAATGATGTGATTCCAAAGCCAAAATTTCCCTTGACAAGTCTAGTTTTATGGAAAAATAACGCCTTTAACTCGAAATCTCTAGGTCATTCCTAGTTTTAATTTTCTTAACCACTGTTCTAGTTCCCACTTCAGAAACATGGGCTAACTTGGAAAATTCACATCTTTCTGCAAAAATTTCAAATAATTACACGTTATACATGGATGGAAAGTTCTCATGTCTATTATATCTCCAAAAAATTTCAAGATTTTGAGATACTAGAATGGCCAAAACTCATGCATAACAACCACTGTACAGATTAACATCCAGAAAACAAGGCTTAACTTCAAAATCTTTTATCTCCTTGTAGAGTGCTCAAAATGTTACAAAATTTATATCAAAAGAAATCCCCGGATGTCTACTTTAGTCCTGGAAAATATCATGATTTTTAAAAATCATTTACTATATAAAACAACGCCCTCACAGTGATTGATTCCAGAAAACTGAAATCTAAGATTTTCCCCAACTTTCACCACTTGGATCTTTTGACTCAAAAAATTATTTCCCAACATGTTTTCCACTCCATTTTTCATTTTAAAAGCAATGGAGACTTACAAACATGAAATGAAAATTTTCCTACAATTTTCTAAATTAAACTCCTATATTTACTAAAAACTAAAAACTTAGGGTCAAGAATTTACCTTAGATTCTTGAACTCCTTCTTCTTCTTTCTCCTATGAATTTCTTTAACTCAATCAGTTGCTAAATGAGTTTTTTGTGTGAAGAATGAAGAGGCAGAACACCTTTATTTATAGGTAAAATCCAAGCTCATTTGGTCCCAAATCTCATGGAATCATTTCCCTCGTCTTCTTCTCTAACCATTGGATGTATTTCACTTTATGATATTTCATCTTGCCCCTACACATGCTGGCCGACATTCTCCTATTCTCCCTAGCTATTTGATTAATTATCCATGTGTTAATAATTCAATGATCAATTACTTTGATTGGTTGATTGAATTTCAAGAGGATTAAGCTTAATTAGGTAATTACTTTGGACCATTGGATGTAATTACATATGCAACAATCCATTGGTCTTAGTTGCAATTGTTGACTTTTCAAAGATGATTAATAAATTTTAATTCACATCTTAATCATGTGCTTATATGCTTTTCAATTAAATTTGTCATTGGTTAATTTAATTGCATGAAGACTTAAGCTCACAACTTTAGATAATATATATAAAACACTTGGTCCTCCTTGCTCCACTATTGCAAGATGTAAATGTGGACTTTTGGGGTAGATAAAATAAGCTTTGATTAAATCTTTCATCATATGCTTAATTGGCTTTTTAATTGCATCTCTCATTTATTAATTGGTTTACTACTAGAGCTTTATTAGCAAATTAATTTCATCTCTTAGGCCCTTGATATTTTCAAATTGTAACAGCCCTATTTTGATGATTTAATTGTTGTTGCAATTAATCTTTAATTAATGCAAGCCTAAGTGCCTTTTTGTAATACCCGGATAATCATTTGTCTGAAATATTATATTAAGATAAATAGAACGGCTACTTGTGCTAAGTGAGAATATGGTCTCAAAGTGTAAGATAATTAGTTATGTTCAAAGGAAAATATTAAGAGAATAAAGGAAATTAAGTGCCAAAAAGGCTTACAAATGCATTTTAGGGTCATAAAACATCCTAAAAGGATTGTGATAAATTCTAAAGAGCAGTAAAATAATTATTAAAAATTAGAAAGAATATTGTCCTTAATTTAGACAATTTAATAAATTATTTCCTACGAAAATGAAAAGAAGAAAAGTTAAAAAGTATTCTGGGACCAAAATTGACTCCATGATTTTTGATATATTACATGGGACATAAAATACTATTGTAAGTCAAATAGTTGTGAGAAAATGATTAATGCTAAATGAGAACATTATCAACAACTAGGGAAAGATCAGGTAAATTATTATTGGCTAATTATCTAAGCATGAATCAAAAAAATATTCAAGTTAATTGTGTAAGAACCCTTTAATTGCATAATTAGTGGCTAAATTAGCATAAAATACACTTGAAAGATTAAGAAAAATATTTGAGATTTAGTACATAAAAATCCCTAATTCTAAAAGAATTGTTAAGCACATGATTAGGGCACTAATTAAACTTGTAAATCAAATTAGATAAAGTAAATAATTACTAAGGTTAAGATGTAATCTTGAAAAGCTAAGATCAAAGGTTTAGAATTATTCAAGTGATTTTAAGAGTCTAAATCCATGTAATTACTTATGGACCAATGGGGAAATTTTATGAAAAATAAATATAAGATAAACAGAATATTATAGTTAATTAAAAAAAAAAGAAAGAAAAAGAAGAGAAAAAAAAAAGAAAAAAAAGTGAAAACCGAAAAGGGGGGGATTTTGTGATGATTATGATATTTTGATAATAATAATAATATAAGTTGTATATTTGGTAATAAGGTTGATAGGATAAATGAGAACCGATAGAAAATAAATCCTATCTCAAAATATGTGAACTAAGTATCTAACCTAAGGACTTATTATGAACAAGTATATTTTTATCCCATGGTGGGCCATCTCAGAAGTTATTTTTGTATCTGGCGAGATAAACATAAGATCAGATGAAAAGATATTTTTAGAAAAAGGGACAGATAATATAAATGAGAACAAATGGAAATTAAATCATAACTCAAAAACCATGAACTAAGTTTCTAAGACCAGGACATAGTACAGACAAGTGAATTTTTATCCAGAAGTTGGTGTTACCAGAAGTCATTTCTGTATCCGACAGCGTTTGTCCGGAAATTTTCAGCAGGCAACGGAATGTCCTGAATGGGATTAAAAATTTACTTAACCCAAGCATCTTGAAAGAGGAAGAGGAGATTTTCTGGGCTATGTTCCCGAAATTTTGAGATTTCTCAAGATTACGCGATTAAGACACCGAACAGGAAGCTTTATCAGTACAAGACCAAAAAGCAAAGAATGATGTCATAAGGATGACATCATCTTTGAGAGGTATATGACCAAGATCTTACCATTTCAATGAAGTGTGATCCTCCGGTCAGAATCTGAGCTGGGAAAGTTTAAAGGAATTACGAAAATGCCATAACATTTCCCTATAAATAGGTGAGGACTTCTTGCAAAGTTTCTCACCAATTCCTCTTGAGAATTTTGAAATATTGGACTAGAAAAGGAAGGAAGAGCTCTGGAGGAAGTTGTAACGGAGTACTAGGTAAGTTCTTCAGTCCCTAGTCTTAAGTGTTAGTGTTTCTTTCGGTAGTTGTAGTAGAAATGTTAGGTTGATCTTTAATCCTCCAAGTATGATTAGGAATCATGTTCTAAGGGTAATTAAGGTATTAATTTCGAAAAATATCATGGAGTTAGAGATATGTCAAAATTCTGGAAGATTATAGTCAAAGTAGCAAAGCTCTGACGAAATTCCGCCGATTAATCAAACTAGGGGCAAAATGACAATTTGTACCTAAAATGCCTGTTATGATGTTTATCCCTAATAAATGTGATATTATCCCTATAGGATATTTGTGATCAAGTACCACGGTTGTGTCTCTGCCATATCGCTGTCAAATGTACCGAAATACCGTCAACGAAGATACGGACGTGTACTGTAACACTAATTCTTATGCTTATATGTGATAGATGATTTTATAGACTAAGACTTTGTCTTAGATCACTGGTTATACATTCAACTATACACGGGTTATAGTCTTGATAACTCCGTTGAGTTTTCCTAGCGCTAAGGACACGATGGGCCGTTGTAACACTGTATAGTGCAGACATGGGTTTAACTTTACATCTGTTGTGTGCTTATGTGTTGTTGTTGTGATAATCTTGCATTTGTTGTGTGCTTATGTAATGATTTACTGCTGTAATGTCATGAATATCTGTCATACATATATTGTTCTACATAAGCATGAGGTTAACTGTTACCTGAGGTCCAATGGGCATTGGACCTCAGCTCTTACTATAACATCAAGGTCTGGAGGACCGAAGGGTGATGACAGGGGTAATCATCCCGTTTGAAGACACGGCCGGAGACGCCTACTTTTGGGATGCATATTATATTTAGTTAAATGTACCGTTATTATGACTAACTAGAAACATCATAGTTGTAATATGTATAAGATACTCAATTACATGCTCTACTTTGATAAATATATGTTATTCCGCTTTTGAAAAATGGGGTGTTACACTTTTAGTATTGGGAAAATTAAAATAAAGGACCTAAATAAAATAATATTTAATTAGAAGGACCATAAAAATTGTAATTATTAAGAAGGACCGAATAAGTTTAAAAGTACTAAATTACTCTTTAGCTTCCTCAACGTAAAAAACAAAGAGCAAAGCGCCTTCTTCTGTCCTACCGTGAATATCAATGTGAGGCCATTTGGGAATCCAATATTGGAAATTAAAAATGACAATATTTGGTAAAAATGTATACATAGTAATAAAGTTCAAGAACAACTTTATTCTAATTAACTTCTTGTTTTCATGGGATTATAAAAAATTGTTGTTTTTAACTTCTAATACTGGATTTCCAAATGGCCTCACCTTGATATTCAAGAGAGGACGGAAGAAGGTACTTTGTTCTTTGTTTTTTGTGTTAGGAAAGCAAAAGGGTAATTTAATATTTTTAAGCTTATTCAGTCCTTCTTGATAATTATAATTTTTATGGTCCTTCTAATTAAATATTATTTTATTTTGGTCCTTTATTTTAATTTTTCCTTTAGTATTTGCTAATTTGCTTTAATTTTCTTAAGCATTTCCATCACATTTTCTTGCCTTCTTTGATTACAAAATAACCATTATTTTATATCTTATTCATGTCAAATTTTATTGTCCTTATATATTGTCTCAAAACCTACCATTTAATTTTTAAATTCCATGAAGAAATATGTCCAAAATTATAATCAATAGATTAAAATTTCTTTGAGACACATTTTCACCATCATTTATATATATTATTCATCAAAATAAAATATTTATGATGAATTGGAATTTTAAGATATTATAATATCAACATAAGATATATAATATCTCAGGATGAGGATATACCATATATTAATATAAGATATAAATATATAATAATATTTTAACAAATATTAGTATATTAAATGGCCTGTCATTATTATGACCAATATTATACACATTTAAGGTTGAGGTTGGTTTGAAATTTATACATTATTTCATTTTCAAGAGTTTGTGAAAAAAATTTGAGAGAGATTTTGACTAAACTAAAAAAATTAATCCTAAATCAAGAATGTATGCTCCAGGTCGGTTTTACTTGCCAAAATATACGAAGAAAACTTGAAACAAGGTTCTCAATAGAGTCATATACAATAATATTTTTCAGATCTCGTTTGTTTGATATTTGTGAATTATGGCTTTCGAAATTTCAAATGTTGAAAAAATCAGTTTGAGCTTGATTTTTTTGTGTGGGTCAAATACGATCCGCACAAGAATTTTAAGATTTTAGTTCTTGTGAAGAATAACTATTTTCCATTAGATTTAATACGTTCTTAAACTTATTATTAACTATAACTGGGATTCAGTTTCGACTTTTGTGTGTTTCAAATTCGTGTCCTTCCCTACCCTAGTGATTAAAAAATAACGAAAAAACATACACATACTTGTACTGCTATGTTAGAAAATTAAAGATATATACGATTTTTTTATTGAAAAAAGTTTTTTAAAAAAAAAACTGACTGCTCAACTAAATTAATTATCTCCTCCTATTTCTTCATATGATTTTATTACTGTCATGCAAATTTCTTGCATTAATATTAAATTTAAATTCGGTCGAGAGTGACTAATTGACTATATCATAACATATATTTACCCAAACAAAGAAGATCAAAGAAGAAGAGTCGTCATTTGCCACGACTTTTAGGTTTTTTTTTTTTCCTGGTAGTGTGGTTGTGTAACTATTCTAAAATTGACGATTACAGTACACTCAGGAGAAAAAACAAAACAAAAGCTAAACGACAGTTATAATCCACCTTATAAATCTTAAAACGACATAGAATTAATTAATTAATTAGGCGAAGATCCATGTAAAAAATTACGTAACAACAAAATTTCAGACAAGAAACATTGACAGGAAGAACAGTCACTGTATATAAAAATAACCTGTGAAACACTTTCACAAGCGCCAGACGGAACCTTGTTTAATCTGACTTCTTGTGATTTTTAATTTGTTCTCAACATTAACTAACGAATTAATTAATTAACACAGCACATATAATTATAGATTAAATCATATATACCCACATAAATTTCCACTTGTATTTATTTACAAACGTGGATGTATATATTCACATAAATACGCCGCCTGATGAAAACAGCACCCAATCTAGCTCCTCTACAACAAATTACAAGATCAAACCCGAATCAAATAAAAAAAATTAACAAATTGATTGCTGTGACTTCTGTACAGTAAATTACAACCTAGTTCCTATTTCTTCTGTACAGATTTGATCATGAAGCTTACTATCGTCTTTATTGTTCGTCAACTTAGATTCCTCGAACACCTTATTGATTCAGCTCTTTTGATTCCTGTTATTGTTGTTTGATACCAGAAAACTCCAATCTCGCCACCCCAGTAGTAGTGGGCTGATGATAAGGACGACATCGTTCCGCAACAGTTTCCCATATATGAATAATGGATGAGAGAAATTATTGCAGGTATGAAAATGATTGTGTTACGTAAGAATAAATGAGCAGATGAGCTTGAGAAATTCAAAGCCATCACTACTAGAAATATTCATATTTGCAACGGACTTTTTCCGTTGCTAATGACAAAAATTCCGTTGCAAATATGATTTTCAACGGAATTTTCAACGGAATTATTCCATCTAAAAATGCTCCGTCGGTAGGCAACGGAATTTGTTTTTCCGTTGCAATTTTCAACGGAAAATTTTTCCATTGAAATTTTCAACGGAATTTTTTCCATTGCAAGCCACATTTTTCTGTTGACAAATAAAGAGATAATAAAATATTTATTTAATGAATTCCGTTGGAAATTTCAACGGAAAATATCTCCATTGAAAATTTCCGTTACAGTTTGCAACAGAAAATAATTCCGTTGAAAATTCTTCACAATTTGCAACGGAATTTAATTACAACGCCGTTGGAAATTGCAACGGAAAATAATTCCGTTGAAAACTTCTTCACAATTTGCAATGGAATTTAACTATAATTCCGTCGGAAATTGCAACAGAAATATTTTCCGTTGGAAAATTGCAACAGAAATATGTGATTTGAGCATGAGGCTTTGCCATGAAGTTGACAAATGAATGATAGTGGACAGATACTTAATTACGGAATCAAATTCTTCTACCCTACGCTGGGAATCATCAATAACGTCTATATATACCTCTTCGAAGCAAGAAGTTAACCCATTGCTTTATTTCTATTCCTATTCTAGTTAATCTTGATACTAACATTACAAATATTTTGACATCTTCTCAAGAACTAAATACCTTTATATGTATATACGGCACATTTCCTCCATCTATTTTCTTCCCCATGGGTTCCAATCCAAAAAAGAATGCTAATTTACATGTTCAGCATGTTATGACAGAAAAGTGCCTCATGTATATATATGTGTGTGTGGTCATCATTGACTTAATTTACCCAACTTAAATAAAATTAATCTACTATGGAATTTCCCAGTACTCTAGTGTAAATTTCACTTCATTCATCAGTTTCATTTTCAATCAAGGAAAATAATTTTCCCAATAACATGTGAAACACTAGGTTAAAAACAGCACCAGCAACTCCTCTATTTCCATTTCTTTCTTCATATCTCTCGGCCTTTTGTCTAAATCATGAAACTTAAATGCATATAAAGAAAAAAAAAAAAAAAGAGTTCACAATTTTCCACCCTACATAAAAAATCATCAATTCTTTGCTACCTATCATCAGACAAGTAAAGTTTGAGCAATATTAAGGGTTTGTTTATGAAAACTTACTGCACATTTTACTTGAAACTGAGATGACCTTGATTGCAATTGAATGGATGGAAAAGTTTTCCCTTTAATTGAAAGGGAAACTGAGTCTGGGCTAGATATCCCAGCAAGAGAGGCATGTTTTTGCATCCAAAAATTAACGAAAAATTTAATGAGTACGGGGAGAAGTACAAATTTTAAAAAAATTACTGCAAACACAGGAAAAACAAAAAATAAGACTAATATCATCAAGCACAACAAAGTCAATAATTGAATGTAACATAGAAACTAAGAAGCAGCTAACCAGTCAATAACCTATACTGTGCTGAAAAATGAGAAATGTCGTCTAAAATAATTAGATCATCCATCCAATCAAAACAACGGTGACATAAATTTACAATCGATTATGGATATTACTTTGACAAAGCTACCATGCCATTAGTGTTGAATCTATTAAAACTTTAAGGAAATAACTCAGAGAGGACCTAGTAAAAGTCACAAGATTTTATACTTAATTACCAACTTAAAGCAGGCAAGATGTTTAGTCTTTCAATAAATTACTCAGTTCCCTTCAACGTTTGATTTGGTTTGTCTAGTTAGAGACCAAGGATTTGAACAAATATGCCAATCATATTTATAGAGGAAAACGAGCAAGAAAGCCTCACTTTCTACATAATACAACACATCACCCCAAACTTAGTTTTCGACGGAAATTTTCCGTCGCAACTTTCAACGGAATAAAATTCCATTGCAATTTCCTATTACTTGAATCTTGTTTCAATCAAGATTAAAGAGATTTGCCCACATATTTACGTATTTTCTATTAATTGGTCATGAAAGTGGATTTGAGCATCATTTTTGTATGCTTACAAAAAAATACTCATAACTCTACCCAATACTTCAACACTTTCAGTTGTTCATAGTCACTGTTATAATACCATAAATAGTTATAAACGACTTGTTGCTTGCATTAATGATATTTATGATTTTTTATAATGTCAAACTTCATACCACAGGAATATTAAATAGCAGGTGATTCCTTGACTTTTGAAATTTATTTAAAATTTAGTTGAGTTTTTCAACGGAAAATAAATTCCGTTGCAATTTTCAACGGAAATATTCCGTTGCAACTTTCAACGAAATAAATTTCCGTTGCAATTTTCAATGGAAAACAGTTTCCTTTGCAACTTTCAACAGAAATATTCCATTGCAACTTTCAACGGAATAAAATTCCGTTGCAATTTGCAACAGAAAATAAATTCCGTTGCAATTTTTGTAACATATTATGAACAAATATTTTTTCCGTCTGTAATTCCGTCTCTAATTTCAACTGAATATTTTTCCGTCTCTAATACCGATGGAATTCCGTTTCCATCGAAAAGTCTGTTGCTATTTTCAATGGAATATTTTCCATTGAAAAATTCCGTCGATAATTAAGCCTTTTCTAGTAGTGCACTACTATAAAATATAGGTTTTACTTCTCTAAAAAAAACATCCATTTCCCAAAAATGAAAGTTAAAATAAAGCTGGTGACATTCTTATAATTATGTGCGGAATTTTGACATATTAGGTATCCCATTTACATAAACAGATGCCAAAAATATACTTTGGGAACTTTTGGCATCTCAATTATTTAGAAAAAGATACTAAAATGAAGGACTTTTGGCAACTTAACTCTAAAAAAGGATGTTAAAAGTAAAGTTTTTGACACTCCTTTTAGAATTGGGACACTAAAAGTGGTCTTTTGGTTGAATTGGGATGCCTAAATCCCCAGAAATGTCAAACCACCCATGACACTCTTTGGACATGCGGCCTCATTTTGTATTACACCATATATTGTGAACATTGAGACCACACCTCTGTCCTCCAATGATGCTCGTCCTTGTAGCGATATGATCTCCTTCTTAGTCATCCCCACCGGCGTCCACCTCCAGTGTTCACCACCTCCCCCTCTAGCATCCACCTCCCTTTGATCTCGTGCTCATCTTCCTCCTCTTCTCCTCTTCTTTTTTCGACGTTGTGAACCTATCTATCCTCTTTTACTGAAATTGAACTCTGATCTAACGCTAATGAAGCACGATTATGGTGTAGGTGATGGAGGACAACGCTTTGATTGTAGATCTATGACAGAGGATGGTGAACCTCCAATATTCTTCTTCTGCTTCTTTTGATCTGCGAATGACGATGGCCCTTTGACTTCCAATCTTCTTTGTCTTCTTCATTCTTTCTTTGTTTACTCTTTCCTTACTTTTGTTTCTTTGATTTTGTTTCCAGATTTTCTTGGTAGCTTTTGGACCTTCGAATCAATCCTTTTCTCAATCAATGTTCGGCGATGGTTACAACTTTGCCAGTGAGAATGGTGTGCTAAATCAAGGGTTAAAAGTTCCTCGAAGGTAACAGACCTTGGATTTGTAGATTTTTTTTAAAAAAAAAATTGAGTTGATCTTGTTATTAAGGTGAGCAAGAACACATATCTACACCGATATATCCTCAAAGACGGTGGTTATGCCGCTTGAATTTGTGTCTTTCTTACATATCCGTTCTAATCCATTTGGGATCCTTGGATTTGTTGTTGTAATCAGTTTGTATTTGTGTAATTTTAAGTTGTGTAATCTATAATCAAACGCCAATGCATGGTAAGGTGGGTGGAACACCGTCACTCCTCCCAAACATTGCATGTTTGGTTTTTGTTCTTTAAAAAAAAAAAAAATTTATGACGTCCCTAATTAAGAAGGACGTCATAATTCTCTTATGGCGTCCCTATTTTAATGAACATTATTTTCATATTTTACTACATCTCACACATAGGCATATCCTAAAAAAAAGGACATAAAAAGAGCTTAAAAATAGACATTAAAAAGGTTTTTTATAGTAGTGGCTTAAAAATGAAGATGAGAATTGCAATACCATAATTTTCTCAATTCTCATAAACCTTGTATTTTTGGTAAATGATTAGTAAAATATAAAAGTGAATATGTGTCTCAAAGAAATATAATTTATTAATTATATTTTTATCGAAATTTCATGGAATTAATTAACCAATTGTTAATTAATGAGACTATGTATTAGGAGCTATAAAATGTGACATAAAATAATAGCTATTTTAATTTAAATATTCATGAGACTTGGAGGGGAATAGAGAAACACTTAGTTTAATTGTTATCTATTAACAATTATCCTTAGCAAACAAGCTTATACTAATTGAGATTAGTTGTGTAAATTCTTCAATTTAATTAGAGACAATTAAATACATGAAAAAGAAGGCTGTTGTTTTTCAAGAATTAAGGGCCAAAGATGAAGAATTAAGCTTGTCTAATAAAGTACTAATTGCCATGGTTAGCTAACAAATCTATTAACCAATAGCAAATGTAATTAAAAGGCATATAAGCAACTTGATTAAGGGGATAATTAAGCTTAATCAAGGCTATCCCAAAAGTCAACAATTGCAACTAGGATCAATGGTTGAGATTGTTACACATGTAATTCAATCCTATGGTCCTAATTAATCCTATAATTAAGCTAAATCCTTAGGAAATTAAATCAACCAATTAGAGACTTAAGCTATTGGATTGATGCCATTTTCAAAAAGCACATCCAATGGCCAGGGAATGAGCATGGTGGTTGGCAGCCAAGAGAAGAGAGGAGATTGAATTTCATAAAGTGTGTTTTGGTCCAATGGTTAGGGAAGAAGAGGAGGAAAATGATTCCATGTAATTGGATTCCCACAAGCTTGATTATTTTTTTATAAATACAGGTGTCTCTCCTCTTCATTCTTCACACCAAAAACGCATATCAAAGTTGATTGAGTTAGAGAAAAACACAAAGGAGCAAGGTGAAGAAGGAGTTCAAAAATCAAAGGCAAGTTCTTGAGCTTAAGCCATTAGATTTTGGTAAAATTGTAGTTTAATCTAGAAAATTGTAGGATAAATTTCTTTTAATGTTTTTAAGTCTTCATTTCTTTTAATTTAAAATGAAAAATGGAGTGAAAAACATGCTGGGTGTAACATCCCAATTTTCAAAAACGGATTTTTTTTTTATCAGAGTAGAACATCGGAGCAAGTAAAAGAATGAGTAACTGATATATCATTAATTGTGTCATATCTGTCTGTTTATAATGTACAGTACATTCGTCAAAGTGATATTATAACGGTATACATCTAAAAATAAGATCTTCAATCGGGTCCTTACGCGTTCTGCTTACTCTGCTTACTCCTATCTTCAATCCTTGGTTCCCTGGACCTGAAGCTATGGTAAGGGCTGAGGTCCAATACCCATCGGACCTCAAGTAACAGTTAACCTCATGCTTATGTAAACAGTATATGACAGATATCTCATAATAAGTACATAATTATAACTTTCAAAATCATAACAACATGTAAGGCAATAACATAACACAGCCACTGCAATATGTATGTTACCCCAGTCTGCACTATTCACCAATGTCACGATGGCCTATCGTGTCCTCAGCGCTAGGAAAACTCAACGGTGTTATCAAGCCCATAACTCATATTCAATTCAATATTCAAAGAGAAAACTTTCAAAACAGGTTTCAACAAGTGAGTACAACTATCTTATATAAGCATACCATAAGCATAAGAGTTAATAATACAATACGCGTCCGTACCTTCGTTGACGGATTTTGGGATACGATCGACGGTCGGAACATGTTCACAGTTTATCCTATAAGGGTAATATCGTTTCTATTAATCCATAAACATTATTCCAAGAACTATCTTAGCTACAAATGAAAATTTTATCCTTGGTGGATTTATTTTCAATTATTTCCTCAAAATTTCAGGAAAAAACTCTGATTCAGCATTTTTGGGCAGAATTTCGCCTAACTTCGAAAAATCATAACTAATTCCAGAAAAATCAAAACGAGGATCCGTAAAATTTTCCGGAATCCTTGAGATCTCTACTTTTAAGGAAAAATACTGGAACTTACCTAGAATTCACGGAAAATTCCCAGTTTCAATGTTTCAAAGTACTGCCCAGAATTTACCCCAGAAAACGTAGCTTAACTTCTGGAATTTTTATCTCTTTTCACAGAGCTTCAAATGACATACTCTATACATATTTGGAAAGCCCTATATGTCTACTTTCACCATGAATTTTCTCAGAATTTTGGAACATCATCTTCTTCATAAAATATTAACATTTTTGCAACTGACTCCAGAAATTACTAACCGATGAAATTTCGCCAGAGCTTCGATATTTTGATCATAATCTTCTAGAAATTTTTGCCATACTCTTTCTTCATCAATTTTTCGAAATAAAGGCAATGGAGAGCATAAAAACATGAAAATAAAACTATATTTGGAAGATTGAAGATCAAAACAACATTTCTTAACATTTCTACTTCATAAGCTAAGAACTAGAACTAAAAGACTAAATGCTTCCTTACCTCTTGAAGAACCTTGCTTCTTGCTTCTTGAAGCTCCTCCACTCTCTCCCTTACTCTCTAAATTTTGGCCTATGCCTTGAGGAATTGGTGAGGAGTTGTGAAGGAGAAAGCCTCTATTTATAGCCAAATGTTATGGCATTCTTATAATTCCTTCACCTTGCATTTTAGCCATTGGATTAGCCTTAGCAAAGAAGCTTGAATCCCTCCCTTACACCTCCTCCAATCCGTCCTCCTCCCCCTTCATCCCCAAGTTTACTTTCTTCATCCCCAAGTTTACTTGCTTCATCTCCAAGTTTACTTACTTCATCGCCAAGTAACTCCAAATGCTAATTTAGTTAGGTGTATGTTGGTGTTTTTGTTCAAGGTCTAATTTCACTTTTGAAATCCTAATTTTATGACTAGATTTATGGTGATTTTTAATTTCCTGAACGCTTAGGTATAAATCCTAAAAGTATACGAAAATGACTTTGGGAATAGCCCAGTTCAAGCCCATAATTTATTGGTGTCAAATATGTACTTACATTTAATATTTAGTTTCAATATTTCAAGATATAATTTATTTTCTATAAACTATCAACTAATCTTATCTAATTAAATAACAACCTGCTTCTTAAGTCTTCAAATCTTCTCTCATACTCTAAGCTTTCCTTCTTGTTGCCCAAGCAAGCAAACTGTCCCCCCTATATTTTTCTTTAATCAATTTATGTTTTAATGTTCTCACATATTTTAAGAAGGAAAATCTCTCATTGGTTCACTTAGATTTTAGGATTAAGGGTTAATATAATCTCTTCACTCTTTTAATTAGAAATTTTCACCATTTTTATTTAAAAGAGAGAATTAATTAATCCTTGGTTACTATTGCTAATGTAGTGCTTTAGGGGTTACTAGGCTTAATTACCAAAATTTGACAAGAGTTCTAACTTAATTTTGATGATTAATAACTTCTTGTGTGCTAATCTTAGCTTCTAAATATCATTTGGTCTTTGATTTAATTGATATTTCCTTAATTATGACCTTTATAAATTAATTATTAACAAATTCCAAAAATTATTAAAGTATCTCAATCATTGCAATTCCAATTGCCCAATAATTGTTACTAATTTCCTCTAATTGATTTTAATTGTTAAAATGGTATAATTAAGATTATACTAAATTATGATAATCTTAGGATATTTTTATGACTCTTAATAAGATTTAGAAAAATTAGTCTTTAGGCTTCCTAATTCTAGGAAAAATTGTCCATAAATAAAAATAAATATAACACTAAAATTTGAGACCACATATTCATCTATTTAAAATAGGTATTTTCTATCAAAATATAGTGGCTAGGCTAAATAGGATTTTTAGGGTATTACACTGGGAAATAATTTTTAGAATTAGTAGATCATTATGTTGAAAGTTTGAAAAACTATTAGTTTTTAATTTAGTGCTAGCAATGAATGTTGTGGATGATATTTTAGGTATCAAATAAGCTTTAAAAATAATTAAATTTTTTATGAATAAGTATACATCTGGGGATTTCTATTGATATATAATTTATAACTTTTTGAGCTCTGAATAAGAAGTTAGGAATTTTTGAAGTTATACCTTATTTCTGGAGTTATAATTTGAAAGAAAAAGATAAAATTGGGAATGACTCATAAATTTCGAGTTCTAGGAATTATTTTTCCATAAAAATGGACTTGTCAAGGAAAATTTTTGCTTTGGAATCACATCATTTTGAGTTTTGTATAATTAGTTATAATTTTTCAAAGTTAGTGAAAAATCTAGGCAAAATGCTGAATTTCAGAAGTTAAGAAAAAGTAAGGGTACAAATGGAAGAACAGATCCTATGAGGGTAAAAGGGTCAAAATAAGTGAAAATATTCCTTTTGATAATATTCTAAGTGATATGATATTTATCACAATATCATATAGAGTATGGAAAAAGGAAATAATACAACGATAATGTTATAGGATACCCGAGAAGTTCAGGATTTGATTCAAAGGTCACGCGTATTGCTAACTACACGGTGAAGATGGAAGAAATCACCAAGAGGAGGGTGAATTGGGGATCTAAAAAAAAAAATCTTTTGAATGACACCCAAATTTTCGAAGCACAACGTAAGAAGGCAAAGAGAGAAAAGCTTGAACACAGAATATTTATATTGGTTCGATTCTAACCTTGACCTACATTCAGTCCCCAGATATCTTATGGGTCCTTTTCTACTATCAATATTCTCTTATTACAACAATGTAACATTCAAACAATTCTAATCTACTAGGATTTGCTCCCCCTTACACTTTATAATCAAAAGACTCAACTCACAGGTTTCACAACCTTGAGTTTACACAATCAAGTAATCAAAAATTGATTTTTAAAACAGTACTCTCAAAAGAACAGATATTGATAAACACTAAAATTCAAATAAAATGGCACAACAAAGACTCAATTTGAAAATGTAATCAATAATAGATCGGTGTATATCTTGCAATAAGTCTTCCTGGGTATTTATAGCCAGATCAGAGAAACTAGCTGTTGCATTTTCTTCTCTTTTATTCTTTAATGTTTTGCTTCAATTCTGGAATATGTCCATTGCATACTTTTCTCCATTCTTTCAATTCTCAGCTTGAATCTTGGATGTAGCCGTTGTAGGTGATCTTCCAGAGTTCTTGCTATTCTATGATTCGTTTTTTACCGTTGGAGGATGATTTGATCGAGCTGTAACAGTCTAAGCTGAACCATTGGGATAGAGAAGTTTCAGACTTGTTCTTGATTCTGCATTAAATGCATTTGACCCAGTTCTGATCTGCTGAATTCATCTGAAATAAATAAGCATTTTGATCAAGTATATGTATGTAGGATGATTCGCAACTTAATATGTGAGTAAATAAACTTGAAAGTCTGAATCAAATTGATATGTGATCTCGTCTATAAAACAGAGTTCTAACAAACTCAAGTTAAACTTATGTAGGCTCGAGTTTATTTGTGTTGTAAACTTCTTGATATTTCTCTGTTTGAGCCAGACTCGAGTCTGAGTGCCAGGCTCGAGTTTACTTCTCTTAGGCGCGTTGCAACTCAAGGATAGGCTAGAGTCTGTACAATTGTGTTCGAGTCCATTTTTCAAGGATGCTCTCTGTATGTGTTAAGCTCGAGTTTAGTTTATTGCACTCGAGTTTGCTTTTATGATCAACTAAGAGACATCTTCCTGCAAGACTTAAACTTGGGTTAGAAAAACATGCTTGAGTCTCAAAACAGTCGACATGCTCTCTGTAAGACATAGGCTCGAGTTTATTATGCTAGGCTTGAGTTTGACTTAGAGTAAATAGCTTGTCTTGCTCTTTGTAACCTTTAGGCTCGAGTTTAACATAATGGACTCGAGTTTATCTCAGATGAAAACGTGAAACTCGTTCTCTGTTATGAGTAGGCTCGAGTTAATCAAATGAGGCTCAAGTTTGCATAAGTTCATAGTGTTTTTCCTTCTGTATGTTAGGCATGAACTCGAGTTTAACATGATTAGGCTTGAGTTTGACTGACACAGTAAGGATTAAAATTAATATTAGCAAACTTCAACCTTACTTTGAACTTTAATATCAAAGTCTTATTCCTTAGTTTACAATTGTCAGTTATCATCAAAACACATAAAGGACTAACACATGGAATGAAGGTACGTTCACATATTATAACTTTAACTGTTGTGTGTCATATGCCTATATATAATTGTTTGATTTGTGAGTTATGGACAAGACTGTGGATTTAGTCGTTTATTTACATTCAATTAAACTGTGGATTCAACTTAAAGTGGAGTATAGTCATAATAAGGCTACATGGTTTCCTAGCGCTAAGAACATGTGGATTCGTGGCAATGGTAAGTGCAAATGCTATTAACATATATTTGTTGTATGCTATGTATTGTAATGCTAAATGTAATATTGTTATGAATATCTATTATATATTGTTTATACTTTGCATATGTAGTTAACTATTACTTGAAATTCAATGAGTATTGAATTTTAGACTTTATTAAAGGTCCAAGGAAGGAAATCTAGACCTGGGAAGGCAAAGTAGACAGCAGAGCCATGAAGAGGCACCGATCAAAACGAGAGTTTGAAGAAGGTTATTAGAGTCTAGTTTTTTGTATGAATCTAATAAAATTATTTCAAACTATTTGGTGCTTAAATAAGAAATGGTTGGTTTATGTGGTTACAATAATTAGTCACCGTGAAAGACAGGGAGACTCCTACTAGATTAACACTGGCTTGCCCAATAAGTTTGATTAATTGTGTTGGGTTTCAAGCCACAAGTGTAATTAAGGCTTGGTTTAGCAGAATTTAAGATTGTATAGTTTTTGAGTTTTAATTATACAAGCTTTGAATAATTGTTTGACACATATATCTCTAAGGGGAATTGATTTAACCAGTATATGTCTAGGCATATAATATTAGTTACTCATTGTCTAAACGTTAATGCATGCTTTCCATTCTGCTTTACTCTGATCTATTAACACTGTCGACTGTGTTGATATTTCTCATACGTGTCAACAGACACAATAAACAGTATATAATTAAGGGTATTACAAAAATAAGATAATAAGTTGAGGGGTCTATATATATAATGGTTGAGAAGGGAGGCAACAAGTACTTACGACATGGTCAATTGACCTTTAGTTTAATTGTATGACCTCGTACGAAGTGGCTGCTTTGTCCATAGGCTGTGTTATTGACCAAATTCAATCCTCTTTGCCATCTTTATACGTACATATTGTATGGTATATGTTATGAGTCACCTCTAATCATTCCAACCCGAACTAATTTAGGAGAGGTAATTGACCCGTTAATTATATCCATTTAATATTTTCTCAATGCTTTTATTATTTAAAAAGACCGTACATATAAAGAAACACTACATATCATTAGCTTCCAAATCTTCTCCTAGTAAATTGTAGTGGTAATAATATTCACAACTAGTTCATTAATGATCTCATTTTGTCTCTCTCAAAAGTGTGTTTCATTGGTTCAAACTTATGATTTCCTTGAACATTTACCACCCCAACCAACAATTTGTTGTTCTAGAGCGTAAACATCATTTCAAAAATCCATATGCATATTAAAACTTATTTAACTTATGATTTCCTTAAATATTTACCACCCCAACCAACAATTTGTTGTTCTAGAGCGTAAACATCATTTCAAAAATCCATATGCATATTAAAATTTATTTAATTTAACTTATGATTTCCTTGAACATTTACCACCCCAACCAACAATTTGTTGTTCTAGAGCGTAAACATCATTTCAAAAATCCATATGCATATTAAAACTTATATCATTTCAAAAATCCAACAATTTGTTGTTCTAGAGTGTAAACATCATTTCAAAAATCCATATGCATATTAAAACTTATATCATTTCAAAAATCCAAGAATTTGTTGTTCTAGAGCGTAAACATCATTTCAAAAATCAAGAAGAAGAAGAAGAAGAAGAAGAAGAAACAAAAGTGTATGTTTAGTGAATTTTCATTTTTTAGCTTCTAAAGCCACACACACAAGTTCAATATTTTTTTTAAAAAAAAATTAAATATATTTTAAAAGAATGGAAGATGTCTAGCACACTCTGTGTACTTTAATTTAAAAAGTGCATAAATATGTTTAACCAAAAAAAAAGGTGTACTAAAGCGCAAGTGCGAGCGCGCGTGCACCCACACACATGCATATATATTAAATAAAAGATAAAAACAAGTGTACTGAACTGCACGCATACATGCTGTTTATGTATGTGCGTGCTTCAGTACACCTGTTTTTATCTTCTATTTTTTAATGTATACACACATATATATGTATATATTTATATTAAAAAATAGAAGATATTAAATAATCCTTGCAAAGTTTATGGACTAAAAAGTTAAAAAAAGAAATTTTCATTTGCATATAGTAAACATACAATGAAAAGAATTGAAGTTTTATATGTGCATAATATAAAATTAAAGAGTTATTTGTCTAATTTGGTTTATTATATGTGCATCTTTTTGAAAGGGAGTGTGTATGAACTTAGATTTGAACAGAGGAATTTGGACCAGGGATATTTTCATTTTTATTAACTTATTAATAACTATTAGCCTTCAGGTGTCTGCTATTAATTTAACCATTAATATCCACTTTCCTTTATTTGGTTTGATTATTCTCAATTACACACAGACACATATGCGCTCTGATATTTAACTTAGTACTTAAATTAATTTCAAATTAAACAAATTTTAAATCTTAAAGAAATTTTCTTTTAGATATATTTTTAGCCAACTTTTTGAAATTGATTTTTATTTTTAATTAACATTGATTAATAAATAATAATTTAACCTTATTTGTAATATAAACTTATAAGCATAATATTAATAACTAATAATGTATTTTTAATAAACATTCATTAATACAAAATATTATAAATATTATTTTAATAAAAAATTTATTATAAATATAATTTATTTTTTATTTTTTTGCAGAAAAATCAGAAACAGAAAAATTATGGGGAAAATGATAGAAAAATGTCACTTGAATTTCAAAATCATATTGACAACAATAATAATGGAATTAACATTAACAATAAAACAATTGACGACTCATTTTATTAGAAAATCATTTATTTGAGATTTTGAAATTCAAGTAATATTTTCTTAAAGTTTTCCAAAAATTCTATGACTAAATCTAAGTAATTTTTTTGTCAGAAAAATTTCCAACAAAATATTAGCCACACACAAAAATTTAATGGTTAATTCTATCAAATATTGAGTGTTTTTTAGTGTAAAGCCCTCATTCAAAATATTGTAAGTAGAGAAACCCCCAGACCCGCAGGTTAGGGTTGGCACTTTTGCAACTTGGCGAGTAGGATTTGTCCTAAACAAAAATCAACAAAACTCTAAAGTTCCACATTCCTACCTTGATATTTCCCAATCTTAAATAGAAAAAATTGCAACATTCTTCCTCCTTCTTTAAACTAAATTATTATCCTCATTGTTTGACAATAATTTGATATTTTTTGTGTATAAACTTTGTTAAATTTGATGATTTTATTTCCTGAATTGTGGGTTATATTTTTGGCTTTTTGTAAGTGGAATGATTGATGCTAAGTAAGAAAATTTAATGACCCCATATATAGGTGTTTTGAACTCTCGGCCATCTTTAAAAAATAGAAAGAAAAAAAATGTGAAGGGGTTTGTTAGGGTTGGCTTTTAGACAGCAGCTCGCGCCTCACTCTGGCTAGCCACTAATTCAACATTTGACCCCTTTTTCTTAATTAATATAATGATAAGGATAACCAAATTTCCATAATTCAAAGAGCATGAAAAAGGTTCAAGTCTTGTACCTTTGGCAACATGCTGTTTCTATGTTAATTAATTGTTAAACGAGACCGAATTCAACATTGATCCTTCACAAAACCATTATTATTGATTTTGGAACGTTTGATTAATCCACACATAACCAACTTTGTAATTGACTTTAACTAGTTGAATTCAAACTGAACTTGCAATTTTTACTCTTCTTTTTATTGCGTTTAGTTCGTATAATAAATATCATATTATTATATACAATGGCCCACCATTATTACAAGTATTACCAATATTATCTAACATATTTTCTAGGAAAAATCTCATATAAACCTATCATAACTAGGAAAACTCGAAATCTAGTTGGTAAATTCGGTAAATCCTTGGTTAAGCTATTGACCTAATTTAGAGTGTCCTTGCTTTGTAATTTATTTTTTTCAATATATATATATAATAAGAAATATAAGTAAATTACCTTATTGCCCTTTCCTAGTATCCTCTCTCCTATTGTTTTGGAAGGATTATCAACAACAATTCAAGCAAAAAATGGGAAGTATAACACCAATATCAATTAAATAGTTTTTAGTTTAATGTTGAGAACTGAGAAGAAATTCTCTTAGACTTGAATACTTTTACCAGAAGAAAATCAAAATTTGTTAATAAAAGATCAAACTTGTGTGATTTATCAAATTATATATTGATGAGTTTAGCTACATGCAATAAAAAGGAGTTTTGACATTAAAAAAAAAAAGTTTCATTAACGCTAAAAAAATCAAAATATATATCTCACAAGTAAGAAATGTGTGATTAATGTAGTACGATTTAACTTTCATTGAAAAAAGAAATAAATCGAGTTGTTCCAAAAATAAATTTTTTTTCTATTCACAATATTTAACTAAGAATAATTTAATTCGTATTGGGGTTATGCTTTTTTAAATTTTTTTGGATTTAATTATTCTTAATGATCCTTATAGTACACAAAAATTTGATTTAATTTAAGTGAATTATATTATATTTTATTATATATTAATGCTTATATATATACGTATTGAAAAACTAAATTATAAAGCAATAAAACTCTTTTAAGAGAGAAGAAAAGACTCTGAAAGAACAATAAAGTGATTTTACTTCTATTTTAAAACTCCAGGTCAATAACTTAGCTTGAGATATGTGATTTGTTAATTTTAACAACTTAATTTAACATCTTCTTGTTTCAAGGAATTTTATATGAGGTTTTCCCTTTTTTCTAACTCAACGGATATATTTAACTACTTACATATAATAATTGTATAAAATGTTATTACTAGGTTCACTAATTTATTAAATTTAAAAGTACATTATATACTAAAATATCAGGGGTCTTACGAAATTTTTTTTTAAAAATTGATACTGAATTTCGCTAAAATGACAGCTATTTTATTAACATCCTTTGAAGTTATGAAAAACCAATAGGCATCTTAACTAGGTTCTGACTTCTGAGGTTTTTTTGAAATTGCACTTTTTATTTTATTTTCAAGAGTTTGTGAAAAAAATCTATGTATATATATATTTTAACTAAAGTCAAAAATTTATTTTAAATCAAGAACGTATACTAAACGTGATCTCTTGTACTTGCCAAAGTATATATGAAGAAAACTTGAGACAAGGTTCTCAGTAGAGTTATATACAATGATATTTTTCAAATCTCATTAGTCATTTGTTTGATATTTTTGAATTATGGTTTTCGATTTTAATTTTTTGTGGGTCAAATACGATACGCAATAATTATAATTAAGATTATAGTTCTTATAAGATGAATTTATTCAATTGGTTGAATATTTTAAGAAAAACACTGTGTCTTGTTCCTTTGAACAAAGATATGACTACCTTTAGGTTTTTTTTGCCAGAACTGTCAATTTTTTTTAATGCAAAAATGGCTAAATATAGGTTGAAGTCTCAATTTGAGAGTCCAAGAATAGGTTGCAAAACTTGTGAAAAATAGTTGTTTTCTTCCATACAATAGTGATAAAATAAAATAAAAAGCTTACGCATAATTGAACAGTCGAGCAAGAAAATTAAAAATATTTATGGATTTTTTTTTCAAATAAAATTCAATTATCAAATAAATTAATTATCTTTTCCCATTTCTTTATATGATTTTATGACACTTATCATATTGTGATGTCTTGCATGAATGTTAAATTAAAATTCTGTCAGCAGTGACTAATTGATTGTATCCTAACATAACATATATAGTATACCTCTAATTCTGAATATAAGATTTAGTTTTTTTAGAAATTAAAAAAATTAAATAATTTATTTAATATTATTTAATTATATCATATATTATTTCTGATTAAATTATATAACAATTTATAAGTCAAACAAATTAATTTGGAGGAAAAATGATAAATAAAAATATTTTAAAATAATTTAATTAACTTTCTTAATCTCTCAAAAAACTAAATTGTAACATCCTAAATTTTGTGTTTTGGGAATTAAGAACTAATAATGGAAAATTTAGCCATGAAGAATTTTAAAAATTACTAATTTAAAATTTAAGGCATATTTTCCATAAATTAAGGACAAATAATTAGGGAATAAGTTTTGGTTTATATATTTTGGGAGATGAAATTTTATGGCCTAAGAAAATAAATGGTGAAAGAAAAATCCTTAAATAAAAATAAGGATTTATTTCCGTCACTTAATTAATGTTACAATTAAATTGGGAAGAAGAACTAATTCCAGATAAGGAATAATTAGACCTAAAAATTATGAAAAATTAAAATACAATATTAGGCCTAAAAATTATAACATTTATTATTGGAAATTTTGGGATTTTGGGAATTTAGGATTTTATTTTTAGATTATCCAATAATTGCAAATAAATGAATAAACATATATATATATATATATATATATATATATATATATATATATATATATATCAGCATTTTCACACTCCATTAAGCCATGGTGTTCGGCCCAAACAGTGAATCAGCAAATAATTATTTTTTCCCTCTCCCAGCCCATTGAAACGCAGCAACAAAGGAATGCATATATTGACATATTAGACTCACCAGATAATAGAAGACCCGATCCAAGTGCAAGCCCATCTCTTGGGCCATCGTGTAAGGCTCAAAAGGAGCTGGAACACACACACCCAGCCCATATTTATTCAACCCAATGTATCAGTCTCAAAACAAGGAAGCAGATCACGTAACAGCAGCAAAAATCACGCCATCAGGATATGTAATATTCATTGCAGCGACATTCACGCGATCTGGGCAGCAGGAAGACCATACTCCATCCTTCTCGAGCCTTGCAATGTTACTACCTCTGGTCCTTGCTCAAGCTCTATATATCCTTCTTCCATTCATTTCAGTTTGCATCAAAAACCAGAGAAGGAAAAAGAGAGAGAGGGAGAACGAGATACAGAGGGAGTTCGAGAGCATGAAGAAACAGAAAACAGAGACTGAGAGTGGAGACTTAAAGCTGAGAGGGTGAGAGTTTCCATCTCCATTCTTTTGGCCAAGTGAGCATCAAGAGCAATGGAGGTTGAGAAGAAACCGAAGAGTTAACAGAAGCAGAAAACTCAGAGAAAGAGTGAGAGAGAGAGTGGGTCATTTTGGCTCTGTTTTATTGCTGCTGGATCACAGGAGCTAGACCAGCAAACTAACCCATCTCTTCAACTTGATCCTTGTAGGTAATGTGTTAAGCCTCTTCCCTCTAGTTCCCAACGTTGGTTTCTGCATGTATATCGTATATGCTTGCTGAAACAGAGACATCGAATCATATTTTTATATGATATTTCATAATTAAATTAAGGTTTTTAATGTATTTTTTGGGACATTGTTATATGATTAAACACTAATTTGAGATATTAACATTTGTATTGAATTAAGTGAAATTAGGGTTAACATGGTCATAATTTATTAATTATTCATACAAATGATTTCTTGGACTTTTGATGTGATATTGTGTTTAATTTTGCATTGTAAGTGTTTAAAAAGAAAATGAGGTTTCAAAAAATGTCAAGTGGATCAAAATTAATATTTTTGAAGACAAGGGAAAAGTACAGACAAGGGCCCAGAATTCCTGGAAATTACAAATCTATGAAGGAAAAAATCCAGATAAAGATTACAGAAAGAGATCCAGAATTTTTGGGAAATTCAGTTATGCCTCAGAAACATTTCTAAAATCACACTTTAGTCCCTGGCCTAAACTTTTATTCTTTGCATTTAAGTCCCTGGTCAAAACTTGCGTTTACCAGGGAATTAATTAGGTCTGAACATTCAAATGGGCGAGAGAGGCGACATTGAATATTAAAGAAGGCAGAGACTTGAGCGGCGGCGGAAATATTGAATAAAAAGGAAGGGACGAGCACGGATCTGGGAGCTTGAACGCCGCACACCACGACCTGAGCCTCTTCTTCGTTCCCTCTCGCCGGCGGCTTCTTCTTCCACCACAGTCGCCGGCGAGCTACCTTCTTCCTCCTCCATAGGCGACCTCTGTTTCAGTTTCAGTACCACCGACGACCTCCCTCTTCCTCTCCATTCCAGATTCAGTTGCTGCTAGTGTGGAGTTCTCCAACTTCATTTTCATGCAGCTGGATTTTACTGTTCTTCTTATTTGGGAGTTTGGCGTTTTTGAAGAGGTATTATTGCAGATTTAATTAATGAGGTGCTGATCTGTTTTGCTTCATATGGATCGTGGCTGGAATTTCAGAGTTTAAAATAGGGGAGTTTATTTTGTTCAATTTATTTTCTTGGGTTATATTTGAATTTCCTAATTTTAGGAATATTTGATCATATTGTTATATTGTTGAGATTGAGTTTACCCGTTTTTGGATAACTTTGTGATTGAACATATGTGATTAGATTTGATTTTTGTGGCTTGTTAGATTTATATATATTTTTTCCTTATTGATTTAATTTTATTATGTTTTCTATGTATTATTATTAGATAGTATAATTAGATTGAATTAATTGAGTGGCGTGTTATGAATGCTAAGAGGAAACAAGTTGCATTAGTCTAATCTTAATTGTATACTAATTGTACTTCAATAGTGTCTTAAGAGGTGATTGCTAATTACGTTAGTAGGAGTAATCATTAATTAAGAACACTAGACTCAAACATTTGCCTGGAGTTTTTAATCAAGACTTAGTGAAAATTTACTCATATATTTAATTGAACCATGATAGTCACTACTTCATTTCCAAGAGCATTCATTCATTATACATTTCATACCATTTCATACTCCATTCACTCATTCACCATTATTTTCCAAAAATACCAAAAATAGTAGTTTATCATTTATTTAATTGCATTATTATTTTAGGTTATTAATTCAAAAATCCAAAACCTATTTTCCCCTTGTTTTCATTGCATTTTCATGTCATTTAGATTACTTAGGAATCAATAAAAGACTCCTCGAGAGAGAGAACGATCTCAGGTTTGCTTATATGCAATCCTTGGTTATTTTGTTGATTGTGGACCCCAAGGCTAAAGACAAAAAAGGCCGCTCAATCAAATTTTGTGGTTTGGTTTTCCGTTTTGGGTGATTTCATGTGTCTTTCATTCTGCATGGATCCTAAACTGAACCGGAAGCTTCTGTTTAAAAGTGTTAGAGTTCGGTTTTAATATGAAAATGCCTAGGGAAGCCTAAACGAGATGCTAAACATGAAGTGATAAGCTATTTCTGGAAACCAAGCTTTTGTAGCTGGACCACCAATCTTTGAGCAAAGTGAAACTAGGGAAAACGACCTTCTTTAACCCTGAAATTTCATAGACATTTAGTAGACATGCTAAACTTTAAAATGAGCTTTGATTCATCTCAATCATGGGTCTGTAACTCAAAATATGATTTTTAAAAGATGAGTCAAAATTTGGGAACTTTTCTGTAACGTTTTATAGACATACCTGATGTTTTTATAAACTGGGAATGATTTGCAAAAGATAAAATTATGAAAATCTTACAGGAGATAGTACTCTCCTTAAGCTTTAAAATAAGCTTTGGTTCACCTCAAACGAAGGTCTACAACTCTAGTTATGATTTTTAGAAGTTGAGATAAAATCTGAAAATGTTTTTGGTATTATTCTAGAGGAAGAAAATGACGTGGCATTTCGGGATAGGTAAAAAACCTTATAAAATTATGAAAATTTTCAGATTTGTATTAGACACATAGAGCTTTAATTTTATAGGTAATTCGTTGTATTTTGATAAGTATACAAATAGTTATGAATTTTGGAAAATATGTTACAAATCTGAAACTGTTTCTGAACAGAGACTACAATTTTGAAATCTTGGAATGAATGACATGTGATAACATAATGAAACCAATTTTCATAGAAACTAGACTCTTCAAGGAGTTCATAGATTTTTGAATCTCCTAAATCCGATGCCTAGAACTCTAGATATGAATTTTTAAAGTTGCGTTATGAAAATTGATAAGTTTCTATTCTCAGATTGGATAGTGTTTAAGTTTTTGAAATTTGAGAATTTTTCCCACCCATAAATCAACTTGGTGACTTTAGTTTATTAAAGTAGACTTATCAAAAAATAAATAGAAATTGGAATCACTTCATTCGGAGTTATATAGACCAAATTACGAATTTTCCAAATACCCTTGGAAATTAAAGGTCAATTTCTGATAAGTCTTAGAATAGTCACCTAAGTTGTAAATTATGAAAGAATATAGAATACATGGTAATCCGACTGATGTGAATAAAAAGTAAATATATAAGAATTATTAATTAATAATAAATGAGGATTATTATTAATTAATAAAGAGTAAAGGAAATATATGAGGATTATTAATTAATAATAAATGAGAGTTATTATTAATTAATAAATAGGGGTATTATCAATAAGGGGAATTTGTAGGGCTTTAATTACTTTTAATTCTCTAAGAGTAATCCACATAGTTAGTTGCATTGCGACGCGATTAAGTGACTAATGATGATGATAAACATTTATAGGATATTCATAGATGTCTTGATCGATCCCAACACCTACCAGAGAAGAGTTAAGGATTCAAGATCGAGATGGGTAACTCTAATCTTATAAGTATGTATGTAAGTGTTTATGTATTAAAGAACTGACCATGTATGCTGGTTGATTTACTTGTTATATGTTTTTCTTAGGCATAGATTTGAGGCTGCGGTCTCATGGGGCTGCGTGTCCTAAATAAGAGCTGCGGTCCTTGGCCGTTAACTGTGGTTACGGTTATTGTAAATATTTTCATGCTTTAACATGTGCTATTCTGTCATTTATACTTTCATACATGTGTATGAGATTAATTGTTACCTTGGAGTTCATTCATTTGAACTCCAGATCGCATGAAAGAGACAGGTGATGGATCAGGATCAAGAGGAAAGATGTAGCTGTAACGCTTACAGCAAAAGGAACTTTTGGGAGGAGATGTCTTAAAGTAAATAGAACTTTTTAGAAAATATGAGTAGATAGATTTTACCAGATCGTTTATCATTCGTCAAATTTAGATTACTGTATTTATATCCAACTATCGGATGAATTCGAAGCGCGAAAAATTTGTTCTAATATTTTCGAATTAAGTTAATTTCAAAAACTTTTATTCCATAAATCAAGTCGTCTAAATCACCTCGATCCCCATACAGTTAACTCTGATGAATAAAAACCACATAGGGCAGGCGTGACATAAATTGTATGTTATATTCATAACTGAAGGTAGTACATACCAAAAAAGAAGAAGAAGAAGAATTTTCATTTTCCACGAGTTTTAGCTCAATCTTTTTTATATCAAGTATATTCTTTTCTGGTAGTGTCATTGTGTAATTATTCTAGGATTACTGTACACTCAGAAGAAAAAGAAACTTCTGAACAAAAAAAAAAAAGAAGAAAAAGAAACAAAAGCTAAAGGACAGTTACGGTATGCCTTATAAATATTAAACGACACGGAAATTAATTAATTTATTTGGAAAACTATTATTCAAACGGCAAGATCCATGTAGATAAAAAACAACAAATTTTCAAACAAGAAACACTTCGGTATAAGCGCCAGACGAAACCTTGTTTAATTTGATTTTGTTGTGATCTTTAATTTTTGCTCTCCACATTAACTAATCATGAGTTAATTAGCACAGATCACATATAAATATAATTATAAATTAAACCATACCCATAAAAATTTCCACTTGTATTTATTTGCAAGCTTCGATGTATAAATATACAGCCTGATGAAAACAACACCCACCCAAGCTCCTTCACGACAAATTGCAAAATCAAACCCCGAATTAAGTAACGATTAGTGGCGGAGCTATCCTCTGGCCAGCTGTCGCCAAGGGGTCAAACTGATTTTATAAAATTTATTAGTATGTATATATGTATTTATTATATGATATTTTATTTGATCAATAATTTGGCCTCAGCTAATTTTTTATTTTCTCTATAAAGATAATGTTTGGTTCATTACTCATTGGACTATGAGAGGAAAGTAAAATTATCGTTTGAAAACTACCGAAAATGTTAATATCATCTTATATCTTATTTCGATTTATAATTATCGGTTATTATTTATTTTTTATTTTCAATGTTATGTGATATTATTTAGTAAAAACTCCTATTGGTTCTATTATAAAGCATCAGCTAATAATTCTTACAATCCAATAAAAATAGTTAAAATTATTAAATTTATCCTAAACTTTAAGTAATTTTCAATATTATTCATACTAATTACACTAAACACTAATATCATATTAATTATTACTCTCACTCACTACTATTTTTAATTATGGGTATACATAAAAAAAAAATTAATGCTTTTTGGAAACAAACAAGTGCCTTATAAAAAGGACCAAATACACTTATTAGTTGTTGTCTTATAATAAAAATCAAAGAGAGTAGTTTAATATGTTTATTTTTGGGTTATGTAGTAAATCTGCCTTGGAAGTACATGCCCGAGAGCAATGTTGCCCTGAAAGTTTTTTTAGGCTCAATGTTGCCCAAGAAGTCTAAAAAAATAACAATGTTACCCTTTTTCCGTTAAAAAATTAACGGTTAATATCAATATTTTAATGGTCAATGTTAGTTTTTTAACGAAAAAGGGCAACATTGCTACGTTTTTAGACTTCTAGAACAAAATTGAACTTGAAAAAACTTCTAAGGCAACATTATTCCTCAACGTATACTTCCCGGACGAATTTACTACTTAAGCTTTTATTTTTTGGCCCGGGCTAAAATTTTTTTTCTAGTTCCGCCAATGGTAACAATATTAACAAATTGATTGCTGTGATTTTTGCACATTACATAAACAACGTAACCTCGCTATTTTATAGCGAAACCTTAATCTGATGATGTGTATGCTTCAGGAATACTCTCTAACACAGGGTTCCAGTTGTTGTGGCCAGTACGATGAAGTCTTGCCTCCATTAAACGAACCAGGACTTGCTCTGCAGAATTCTTCTTCTTCTTATTCCTCTTCTGCTTCTCTAATTCCCTCAATAAAACTTGAAGCTCCTTCTTTGTCATCTTTATCTTGATCTTCCCGTTACGAGAAGTAGAAGAAGCAGTCAAATCTTCCAGATGATCATGAAGCTTATTGTTCGTCAACTTGGATTCATCAAACACCTTATTGGTTGAGCTCTTATGATTCCTATTATTATTGCCGCTCGATGTCACCAGAAAATTCCAATCCTCGCCACCGCAGTAGTGGACTGATGATGACGAGGAGGAGGACGACGTCGTTGCGCCAGAGTTTCCCATGTAAACGATCGACGAGAGAAATTATGTACCAAAGTGATTGTGTTATGTAAAAAAGAATGGGTGGAGATAGATTAGTAGATAAGGTTGAGAGAAAAGGTTTGAAAATGAAGATGGGAATGAATGAGATAAGATTAAGAGACGAGGGTCAATTGACCATTTTGTTTCCATATGAGCTCCTATGTAACTCCTTTGGACATGGTTTTTTATTGACCAAAATTTAATCCTCTTTGCCGCCGTCTCAGACTTACCACTTAAATTAATACTAAAATTAAAATAGGGTTAAGGTGCAAAAGTACACATAAGCTTTTTCTTCAGGAGCGCCCAACACCATGTGCTTTTTTTGAAAGCAAAAATACATATGTGGTTACCATTTTGGAGCAAAAGTCACATCTCACCGTTAAGTTACTGTTCACTACCATTAAGTTACTGTTCACTTCATCTCTTTCTCTCTCATCACGGTGAACAGTGACTTAACGGTAGGATGTGACTTTTGTTTCAAAAAAGTAATCACGTATGTATTTTTGCTCCCGAAAAAAGCACATAGTGCTGGGGGCTCTTGAAGAAAAAATTCATGTATATTTTTACACCTTAACCCTAATAAATATATATACCCGCAAGCATGCAGAGGCAGAGCCGGAACTATAATTAGAGGGGACAAAAATTACAGAATTTGACCCAAATGTTCATGAAACTACAATTACACCCCATAAATATTTCACAATGTTTATTTTAGTCCCTCCATGAAACATTAAATGAGGACAAAAAGTGAAAATATTGAAATTTTTATGAGAATAAAATATAATTTCCTAAAAATCTAGGTTCTATTATATAATTTTAGGGGGCTAGGGGCGACCCCTCCCTAGTTCCGCCCTTACAAGCATGCATGCATACATAAACACATATCACTCTAATCTTATTTATAAGTTCATTTTAACCAAAAATTTTGTGGTCTATAAGAATATAAAGTAACTCCACTAATGATGATGTTATAAATATTTAGTATAACGTAGTACCCCACTCAGTTTTCCCTAGTTGGCGAGGGCACTATATATCAAAAGAAAATGGTCAAAATGAATTAAAGCAATTACAAAAGGGATTGTCAATTAAAAACTTGAATTTAGAAAATTTACTTTGGACCGACACCACTTTGTGGTCTTAACTTTAGTTTTGTGCTTCCCACCCATCACATAATATGTCTTGAGCGCACTCATTAACTTCCCCCATTTAATGCTCACTACTACTACAAAAAGTGGATATTACTTCATAAAAGACATCCTTATTTTAAAAAAGGAAGTAAAAAGTATAGGCAAAGATTTAGACATCCTAAATATAAGTTTAGAACGCCTAAAATATTTAGGACGTTTAAAATTAATTTTAAAATTTAGGTGCCCTAAATATATATTTAGGGCGCCTAAACATTTTAGGCGCCCTAAACTTATATTTAGGGCGCCTAAAATTAATTTTTTAGCTCTAATTTTTTGTTGTGCTAGGAAATTTTTTAAGACAACTTAAATTAGTATATAGGACGTCTAAAATGAAATATTTAGTGCATTTTAATAATTTTTTGACCCTAGAAAATTTTTTAAGACGACGATAAATTAGTATATACGAGCGCCTAGGTTGTTCAGGTAGCCAAAAACCCAATTTATGGCGCCCTATTTGATAGTCATAGTCAGGTTGCCTAAAATCCATTTGTGGCGTCCTAAGAAGGTTCAAGTCGCCGTAAAGCCGTGATCAAGCCCATTTAATTTATTATCACTCACTCTCATCAACTCATTCTCACGTACTCTCTCTTCCCCGCCCCCTGCTCTCAACCCTCAGCTGTGCTCGCGTCTCTCTTCCCCGTCCCCAAAGCTTCTTCTTCAACCTTTATTTCCCCAAATCTAGCTTTCTGGTAAAGATTCGAACCATATCTTGATCTATTAGAAACGATCCAAATTAATCAACGAGAAATCGCTTTAATCCAGATCTTGATGTATGATTTTTCTGCAGAAATGATATCAGCTAGTTTTCTCGAGATCCTCTGGTAAAACTTCTTCTTCAACCTCTATTTCTCCAAATCACATATCTGAGGTTGGTTGAATGTAGTATCCAGAAGATCTTCCAGATCTAGGGTTTGTTCCTTTCTTTTTTTGGTTCTCGAGGTGTTTCTGCTCGTGTTCAGTTCAGCTCTTTGTTTTGCACGAATCAAGCGCATAATGATTCAGTTTTGAGTTGCCTTTGCTCTTTCAAGCAGAATGTGCCTTTTAATTTTATTTTTTTTGTTGGGGAAATATTATGATTTGGATTTGGACTTTTATTCTTTTTCATCCTGTTCGGCTTATTTGATGCTAGTTCTGTTTTGGCAAGGGGTGCTTTGGATCTGTTGTGCCATGGCTTGTGGTTGGGAGTAATTTGTGTGATTCTATATTCTAAGATGGCTGATTCTGAAGAGGGAGAGGAAGAAAATGATAATAAGCTCTTGTGGAGGTAGTTTCTTAGGCTGGCTTACTTATTTTTGCTGATATTTAAACAGTTGTAGTTACTAGCTGTTGTTTATTCAGTTACAAAGTCTGCATACTCTCTATGTTCAAGATTATAGACTATGACATACCGTAGTTGCTTATATTTTCTTCCAGGTGCACATTATTAGAGTGAAGAGTCCTACTCCTACGGAGGGCAATTAGCTCTGTAAATGAATGACACTTGGAGCTTTTCAAATTATTCTAGGTATTTCTTTTACTTGGTGAACGTATTGAATCTTAGACATCTTCAGTTGGATATGATGTTGCTGATGTCACTGCCATTGTTTTTTTTCTCTTGGTCGCCTCAGAAATTTCTCTTGGAATGAAAATGTAAATTTCCTGATAGGTTCTGTTCATTGGCTGCTTGCTATCTTGACACTGCATGTATAAGCTCTTGTCTGCTTAGCCTGTTCACTGCTAGTCGCACAAATAATACTAACTCCAAATCCGGTCCTTAATATAACACCCACTTTAAAAAAAAAAAAAAAAGATAGACAAAGTGAGTGTTATATTAAGGATCAAAGGAGTAATATTGTATCTCAAGTTAATGATGTCCCCATGAGGTTAGGTGCACTTCTAAATTGGGTGTGGCTGGTTTCATTTAAAATTTCCCCTCAGGTTCTTTACTTTTAGTTTATTTATTTATTATTATTATTATTTTTTTTTTTTGGCGATGCTGTCTAAACTTGTTTTTTTAATACTTAAACTAAAAATACTGCATCAACTAATCACTGCATGGTAGGTCCATTTTGTCTTCAACTTAAACATGATCCATATGTTTGCCTCTTCAGCTATTGAAGACAGCACTTATTGTAATCCTGATTTTTTCTGCTAAGTTACCTGACTCACCCTATGGGGCAATTTTTATTTTGTCTCCAAGTCATAAAGGTGTTTGATTTTTCCACAGGTACAAAACAACAACAGATCCAAAGTTGTTGGTGTACTTAAAATCATATCGAAATACGGTTCCTGTACCAAGGCATTGGTGTCAAAAGAGGAAATTTTTGCAGGTTAATAAGCATGAAAAGGTTTTCCTTATTCTCTGTCTCTTTGCTTTTAATATGTTCATTCACTCAGGCCATGTAACTTAATTCTCATTCATATTTATATGATAAGTGTTAGAGATTGGTTAGTGACAGTTAAGCTCTATATTTGATTATACTTGGTAGCTAGGACTATACTTGTGCGGGGAGATACTGGCAAAACAAGAGAAAGGAGGGAGTGTGTTATATCTGTCCGTACTCGTGAGTTTGTTAAATTCCTTTTTTGTCAGTTTCCCTTTCAATAAAACATTTGCTTCTCAATACGTGAGCGCGAATAAAAGAGAAACAACCCATAATTATGGCCGCACAAATAATGATTTCTATTTCTCTCTGTTCAGGGTTCCTCTGTCGTGCCTTACCCTTGTGTAGGTGCAACCACCAGCTCAACGCTACAATCTTCCCTTAACTCTGTTAGTTTCTCTCTCACCTCTATCTTTTTTTTCCTCATCTGAATGTGTAGTTCGCTACTCTGTTTGCTTTGCCAATTGCATTGAAAATTTTTCTGCCTACTCCGTTTCCTGGATCCACATATTTTTTTTTTTGTCTGTTGGCCTAGTTTTGTTACTCGTGGCTTTTTAATTCTGATTTTCTTGTTCATTTTACCGACAAGCTTGCATTTATTTCTTTACTGTTTTTCATTTTTCTGGGTCGAGGAAGGTTAAGTATGTGGATATGTCTTCCAGCTATGCTGAAAATGGTTGTTCATTGCTCTGTAGCTTGCATATGGGGACACCCGCTCTAATATTTGTCGCCTATTGTAATTAATGTCAGTTATCTTTCTTTACTTTCATTTGGGCATCATTTGACCAGAAGAAGAAATGCAGATGTTTATTTATATCTTTGATTGTGTGGATGTTGCTCTATTTCTTCTAGTGGTTAGTATTCATTTTCAAATACATATAAGGCATCCTTATATATATATATATATATATATATATATATATATATCAAGGACGCCATATAAGGCATCCTTGATATATATATATCAGGCGTTCTGAATTAATAATAGGACGTTTTTTTTAAGGCGTCCTATATTTAACATAGGACGTCTTATAGACTATTTTTATAACTACCCCTATTCAGACGTCCTTCTCAAAAAGGATGTTTATTGCCTTTAATTCAAGATGTTTTTGACGTTTTTTTTTAGTAGTGGCTTATACATCTGCCTGGTGTTTGGGACATCGTATGTTTGCTACAAAGAAAAAGAAGTTAGATATTAACCAAAAGAAATAAAAATATAAAGTTATAAACTAAAAGTTGTTCTCAAATCATCTTCGTGTCTGTTGGAACTTCCTTCTAATTTGGCCATAGAATGCTGACTTCGCTTCAGCTCAAATAGCCAACGTAGCCATTGAACATGTCTTCCTTTGGCCAGTTGGATTCAAATCAACATCATGGACCTCCTCCTGTTGATCCTTATGACGTGCAACTATTGGTCGAAGGTTTGTGCTTCCTCTAGCCTTCTTCCTAACAGATGAGGAACTTGAGTTTCCCGCACCATTGTTCCCTTCCTTTGAGGTAGCCTTATTCCTGCTAAAAAGGTCAAACAAGGTGATTTATTTACTAATATAATAATGGTAACATAAAAAGGCATGTTAATTTGGAACCATATGTGCCTAAGAGCGACACCACTATTATGACTCTTGACTATTGTTTGATTTTTCTTCAATAATATAACAAAATCATTAAATTTCATAGGGGAATAAGATGAGCATCTTTGAAGTTAATACCAATAAACAAAGCAACAAAACTTTTTGAGTCATATAATGCCAACTTTTCCTTTAGTCACACTAGAAAACAACTACTTCCCTATAAAATCTGTGAAAAAATTCATCACCCTTGAAAATATCTACATGAGAAATAAAAGGTGAGTTTAAAAATATCAGACTTAATATGTTTGGAAATTAGCATATACCACTTGAATCTTTGAAGGTTGAACTTGTTTTGGAATTTTAATGACATGCTAATTTAGATGTGCTTTTATACGTATGCATGTATGGTAAAATGTTTCTATCAGAGATTATCAACCGGAGTGTGCACCTCATCATCAAGTTATGATTCACAATAGTAAGCGACTACATAATAATCATTGGAATGGCTACATATAATCTGATATGCAAGAACATTTCTCCTGCGAGGCATGATTAGTTACGTTGATCCTGGTTTTGTCTTTTCCTTGGTTGACCAAACTGTTAATTAAATAACTTGTTCATATTTCTGATTAGAGAATGACATATATAAAAGAGGATTCTCAATGTCATTTTCTTAGGTATCTATCTATATTAACATTCAAGCGGTATAGGCTCAATTAAACCTACAGATATGAATTTTGTTTGAGAACTAAGTCCCATTGTGTATTTGTAAAGAGAAATTCTAAATATTAAAGGTTTAATCTAATGCATTGAATCTAATTCGTTGCCTCTTATACGCTATTATCCTTTGATATTTAAGTAATGAGACACATATAGGAAAATAATTATGAGGTTTTTTTTTTTTTTTTTGGAATAGGGGTCACAACATCTACCCACACAAAATACTAAGGGAAGTAGCTTTGTTCAAAAACAGAGAGAGAATCAAGTATAAACAATCTTGGCAGCAAAAGAAACACACAATCTTGGTAATGTCGCCTTGCCTTGGCAAAACCAAAGCAATACAAATAAAGGACAGAGAAACCATAAATAAGTAGAGAAACCCATACAAACCATAAACTCAAATATTCACATTTGCGCGCCTAACATTTCAGAGTAGAGAAACACACAATTGAAAGATTAAGTACAAGAAATGAAAACGAAAACAAACATAAAGAAGAGAAAGAGGGAACCTTGTCGCAATAAGTGTCATTGAAGTGAGGGTTCAACAGAGGAGGAGGATAAGAGACGGTAGCTAGAGGACACAAAGTTTGAGAAACAGAACAAGCTTAGGGCACGACAGAGGAGGAGGAGGAGGGACTATAGCTGGAAACCACAAAGTTAGATAAACAAAATAGGCTTAGGCAAAGGCACAACAGAGGAGGAGGGAATGTAGTTGGAGGACAAAGAGTTAGAGAAACAGAAAAAATCTTAGGATTCAAATAGAGTTCAGATATTGGAGGAGGAATGGAAGGTGTGGGCACAAAGTAAAAAAGGGGAAAACTGAAATATTCACATTTGAATGTCTGGTTTCATAAAACTAGTCATCCAAAGTTGTTTTCAAAACCAGTAGTTGTAAATAAAAAAAAAAAATTAAATTAAATGGTGTGAGAGGAGTCACCTTTCAATGACTGGTTCTATAAAACTGGTTGTTGAGGTTTGAACTCTTGACCTGGTTTGAACTCTTGACCTCAGCATAATTAAACAAACACTTTAGCCAACATAGCCACTAACACATTGTTAAAGGATTCAACATCTGTTTTATTATAAAACAGTCATTGTAGCTCAAAACAATCAAACAATTAATTGGCATGATGAGGGTTCGAACTCTCAACTAAAGGATAACTCTCCACCGCTCTAGTCAACTAAGCCACAACTATTTTTATTAAGCCAGTCGTTATAATTAAAAAGAAAAAAAACATATATATGGGGTCAGGGAGCCTAGATCCCTAAACCTTAGGAATATATACTTGGTAAAGGCTCACTCCAATTTCCTCAAGACATCAACTTGTTGAAATGTTCAATAATTGTCTCTTATTAAGCAATCGTTGAACTAGTCATTGTAACTAAAAATTATATATATATATATATATATATATATATATATATATATATATGAGGTCAATGAGGCTTGAACCTTCAACTTTAAGAATACTTGGCAAAAGCTTATGCCAACTGCACCAAGACACTAGCTTGTTGAAATGTTTAACGATTGTTTTGTATTAATTAAATAGTTGTCATATAAAAAAAAAACGCATTGAGTTTCAACAACCAGGTAAATAAAATCAGTTGTTGAATTGCAACTTTCAAGCTGATTTAAAAAAAAAAAAAATTATAGTAACAAAAAAATATTGATTTTTTTTTTAAAAAAATTGAGCTTAAATTTCAATGTGTATTTAAGAATAGTAGTTGAAAGTTGCTTACAACAACTGTGTTTCTTGAAATAGTTGTTGAATGTTAAGAAAAAATTTTAAAAATGTCATCGCCTTTTTTTTAACTTCTATTTTCAAAAATTAGACATTAATTGACATTATTAAATCTATTTTTTGTAGTAGTGACTCCTTCTTATCTTTTTTATAAGGAACTTTCTCTTGGGATTAATATTTTTTTAAATCTACTTTTTCCTTGTGTCTCAAAATTTAAACTACTTTTTCCTTTTTCACCTCAATTAAATACACATCTTTATATTTATTATCCTTTATTTACGACTAATTCTCTTTCATTTACTCATTTATTATACAATTTGTCTTATATTTTATACTTATACTCTCTAATATGTGTTATTCTTTCTCTCTCCTATGCTCTTTTCATAAATATGGGCATATTTAAAAGAAGGGTTGAGGTGTAAAAATGTACATGTGTTTTACCTTGAAGACGTCCAACATCAAGTGCTTTTTAAAGATACAAAAGTGCATGTGATTACAAATTAGGTGCAAAAATATTGTTTGACTGTTGAGTTTGACTTTTTTTGTTGGCTGGATAATGACATGGCTTTTAAAGGTGTAAAAATACACATGTGGTTTGGCAAAATGTCCAACACCAATTTTTTATTTTTTAATTTAATAATTTTATTTTAATTAAAAGAAAATTATTATTTCTCTAGATATAATTCTAGAAAGGTCAAATTTTTTATTTCCATAATTTATTTTCTATTTTAAGAAAATACTTATTAAATTTTCTAATTAATAATTAATAAATGAGTATTCATGCATTTAAAATTTAATATTATTAATAATATATTTAATTAAATATATATTTGATATTATTAAATATATTTAATAATTATTCTTTAACTGTTTATTTTTCAAAAAATAAAATTATTTTTAACTAAATATATTATTTATAATATCAAATTTCAAATGCTTAAATACTCCTTTATCAATTATTAATTAGAAAATTTAATAAGTATTTTTTAAAAAAATAAAATAAATTATGTAAATAAAATTTTTATCATTTTTACCCATTGAATAATCCTTCTTCCCAAAATGATCAATCAAAAGAAAAAATTTGGCCTCCTAGGAATTATGCCTAGAGAAATAATATTTTTCCTTTAAGTTAGATAAAATTATTAAATTAAAAATAGCATTGGGTGTTCAGCGCTCTTTCGGCCAAATCAAATGTGTATTTTTGTATATTTGAAAGCTATGTCATCATCCAGTTAGTAAAAAAAATTAAATTTAACAGTCAAAAGATATTTTTGCACCTAATTCATAATTATGTGTACACTTTTGCACATAAAAAAAATACTTGATATTGGGTGCTCTTTGAGATAAAATACATGTGTATTTTTGCACCTTAACTCTTCAAAGAAACATGACAGTTTTTGCACTTTTAATGTTATTAACTAATATTAACTGTCAATTTATTTTACGCAATAAAAATAAAAAGTATTTATAAAAATGAACGTAGGGAGTAACAAAGAGCCACTACCATTTACCAAAAGCACTCCCACTCTCCCAAATCCCATTTCTCAAGACTCAAGAGCCCTTTTTTTTCATGGTCAGTGCTTCCATTCTCCACGGTGTCACCATAAAAGCACCAAATTTTATACCCCATAAAAATAAAGTCAATATGATAATAATTAAATGAAGAGTATAATTATAAATTTAGATTGAAAAAATTAATAATGTGACTTATAAATAGAACTAAAATAAATTTTTTCCTTATCATATAAATAGGACAAAAAGAGTATATAAAAATTTTGTTTTTAGGAATGACATGTTACTTTTTATAAAAGTCTATATGAAATTTTAAGTATCTTTTTATTTTCTTTTTTTTTTTTTTCATTTTTACCCCATTGATTATTGGTTAGTCTTGTTCCGTTATAATAAAATTATCTGATCATTCTTCTCTTTGCACACCCACAGTAATTCTGAACGCAAGAGTGGAGAAGAGCATACATTATAAGAGTGGGTGTTAAATAAAGTTTACGAGTTAATCCATGTCAGGCAAGTGATGGAACAATTTTCAATCCAAATATAATCATTAGGTTGATTTCTAACTAATTTACAAAAATGAGTGAAGAAGATTTTTGGATCTACTTCCTCGGATTTATATAAGAGTTAACTAAGTGTTTAATTTGAACAAATATGCATTTGTATTACGCTATATTATATAAGTTGAATAAATTCATGTAGAAAAAAAATGATAAATATTAGAGACAAAATGAATCAAAATCTTAATTATATTTAAGAGTTAAGATCAAACCCAACTTTCAACTAACTCATATATTAAGTACACACATGGAAGTGAGAAATAATAATGGGAGGGAAAATAATATGAAGTTGGACAATTATATTGCCCTATGAAAATTCGTTTTTGTTCCAGCTCCGATGGCTTCCCTTAACCAACCAATTACTTTTGAGTCGCGTGCCTATTTTTGATTTGTAAGGGGGCTCAAGCTTTTTGGCAATATTAAGATCCCCTACCCACCTTTGATAGGACTTGGCCCTTCTCATTTTCTTTTCCCGTCTGCTCTTTTCCTTTAACCCTTTTATGATTATTAGATCAAGAACTAACGTCTATATTTAATATTTCTGTAACGCCCCTATTTCCTAAGCCATTTATGGTGTCCAATTATGATCCTAGACTTCTTATTAAACTAATTCGTGTGTATTTATTTAAGTGATGACATTAACAGATCAGAGTAAGTCAGAACAGAGAGCATGCTTAACGTTTGGACGAGTAAGTGACTAATTTCATATGCGCAGATATATGCTGCTGATTAATTTAAATTCTCGAAGGAATAAAAACGTGATACAAATAAATTTATCGCGTTTGATCTTAGTTAACGCGTTAAGTTACAGTGATCTGAAAGGTTCAACAATACATACTTAATACAGTCCCAAAATGCACCTCCTCCCGAGTCTTTACGCATGTTGCTTACCCCTTTCTCCTGTTCTCGACCCTCCTGATCCTGAAGCTACGATAAATTCTGAGATTCAAAGCCCATTGAATCTCATGTAACAGTTAACCTTATGCTCAAGTATAACAGTATATACATGACAGATATTCATTTATTTCAGCATTTAACCATACATAGCACACAACACATGTAATAGTTCATGACTCAACAATTACATAGCACACAGCAAATGTAATGTTCACCTCTATATAGCACACAGCCCATATAAGGTCTACATAGTTTGCACATAAACCAGTGTCATGCCCCCGGCGTGTCCTTAGCGCTAGGAAAACATCCATACGGCATTACTAAGACTATAACTCGTTTTCAAATTAAAGTTGAATGTATTTAAAATGGTGACCTAAGACCGAGTTTTAGCCACATCCATGACCCAAGACCAAGTCTTGTCCATGATTATATGAGTCATCTCATCACATATAATCATACAAAACAATATAAGAGTTAGAGTTACAATACACGTCCGTACCTTAGTCCTTGGTGCTAGTGGTATATTCACCTTTCAGTACTGGTTTCAAACTTTCCCGGGTATCCTATAATATTATCACCACATTATTTTCATTATATTTAACATCCTAAGAGATGGCCTTACCCCTATCAACCTTTCTACTCCCAATGAAATTGTTACTTCATTTATACCCTTTTTAATTTACTATTAATTAATAATTCCTTTTGTCATTAATTCCATTATCACATATTTCCTTTTCTAACATTTTTCATTCCTTTTCCTAATAATAATAATTTATTATTATTATTATTATTATTATTATTATTGTTATTATTGTTATTATTATTATTCCCACTAATAATTTCCTCAATTATTATTTATTATTAATCAATTTAAAATTAATAATGACCAACCATCATATGAGAATATAATTAAATGTATTTTTAATGTTTCTCATGGTTTCTCTTAAACTTTGATAAATATTAATACTACATGACTTATGCTTCACAATATTAACATCTCATTAAAATAAATTTTATAAATATTAATTTGAATATAATAACTCCAGAATATGTGTTCATATTTATTTACTCACCCACTTAAAATAATAAAACTCCATAACATGAATACATATTTATTTAGTTATTCATACACTTAAAAAAAATATAACAATGGGTTAAAATAGCAGTCTATATGTTTAAATTTCTCACACCACCATACATGTATAACTCAACCACATAACAATAAAAATATGCGCTTATACATAATTTATTTCATGTGCATCATTTTTCTTTCTTTTCACTTGGGAACCACGTTTTTAATATATATATAGGCTAAAATGTACTCTTAATCTTTTAAGTTTTATATAAAGTATACTTTTGGTCCCTTAACTTTATAAAGTATACTTTTAGTCCTAAAATTATAACATCGTTAATTTACTAACGGAAAGTGCTGACACAATGAACTCAAATGATGACTAATAACATTTAATTATAAAAATTTTATATATTCTTCAATTTACCCATATTTTAAATTTAAGTCTAATAGTATTTAATTACACAATAATCACTTAAATTTATACTATTATCACTTGAGTTTGCATTTTCCGTCAGGAAAATTAACGGTGTTAGAATTATAAGATTAAAAGTATACCTCTTGTAAACATAAAGGACTAAAAGTATACTTTAGCCATATATATATATATATATATATATATATATATATATATATATATAAATGGATTTTTTCCCAAAGTATCCCTTTTTAGGAAACTATTTACCAAAATGCCCCCACTTTCAAACTATTTCCCATTATACCCTTCCCTGGAAACATATTCTCTGTCTACCCCCATTTAGTCGACTAAATAAGGGCTTTAGTCGACTAAATGGGGGTTTAATTTTTTTTTCTTGAAAACTGTCGACGTTTAGTCGACTAAATCCAGGATTTAGTCGACTAAATGTCGTAGGGGTGAAATTTTTTTCAATAACCCCGATATTTGGTTGACTAAATCCCAGGATTTAGTCGACTTAATATCGACAGTGAGCTTTTTTTCAATAATAATGACTATTTAGGAACAAATTAATTCAAGTTATATTATTTAGGAATAAGTTGGATCATATCATTATCTTCTTAATTTCATGATTATCATTATTTTTACTTCTATTATTATCCATTATCCATTATTATTATCATTATTATATGATAATAATATAACATATACATATATTCCCTACCTATTAGTTGGTTAGATCCTAGTATTTAGGGATACCTTAGATCAAATCCTATAATCTCTAATATATTTTATTTATTGCTTTCCTAATATTGTTATTAATATTATTATTCTTTTATAATTAATCTACTATTCACTATTTTTATCCATTATTGTAAAAATATGTATTCATCAATAACTTTGCAAAAACGCACGCATGGCTCTCTGGCTTTTTTTTTTTGTTTCAGTTTACACGCACTCACAGTGATCATTATGATCATTTATAACTATGTTCTTCTTTTCTTTGCAGATCCTCGTCGTTTTCTTTTTCTTCTTTACATGATTATTTTTCTGTGAGTGCATGTAAACTGAAAAAAAAAGCCAGAGAGCTAGGCGTGCGTTCTTACAAAGTTATTGATGAATACATATTTTTACAATAATGAATAAAAATAGTGGATAGTAGATTAATTATGAAAGAATAATAATAATAATAACAATATTAGGAAAGCAATAATGAGATGAATAAAATATATTAGAGATTATAGGATTTGATCTAAGGTATCCTTAAATAATAAGATCTGACCAACTAACAGGTAGGGAATATATGTATATGTTATATTATTATCATATAATAATGATAATAATAATGGATAATGAGTAATAATAGAAGTACAAATAATGATAATCATGAAATCAAGAAGATAATGATATGATCCAATTTATTCCTAAATAACAGAACTTGAATTAATTTGTTCCTAAATAGTCGTTATTATTCATTATTATTGAAAAAAAACCCACTGTCGACATTTAGTCGACTAAATCTTGGGATTTAGTCGACTAAATGTCGGGGTTATTGAAAAAAATTTCACCCTCACGACATTTAGTCGACTAAATCCTCCTGGATTTAGTCGACTAAATATCGACATTTTTCAAAAAAAAAAAATTAAACCCCCATTTAGTCGACTAAATGGGGGTAGACAAGGAATATGTTTTCAGGGAGGGGCATAATGGGAAATAGTTTGAAAGTTGGAGTATTTTGATAAATAGTTTCCTAAAAAGGGGCACTTTGGGAAAAAAGCCCATAGCTACTCCTTAGTTTAAATCATTTCTCCCATATTTTTTTTTTCTTTCCTTCCCATCGGCAGAAGCAGTAACCATGCATATATAAACAGGTTTGATTTATATATTTATTTATTTCCCACCCACACAACAGCCCCATATATTTACATACAATATGCCTTTACGTAAGAAGAGAAAAACCAAGCAAACCGAGAACCAAAACCCATGTGAATTCAGCAACTTCAGCTTTAGTTAAACAGAGACCATTTTCACTTTCTTGGCAGCAAACATATACCAATACCTATTCAGCAAAGCTTTGAATAGAAACAAAACGAAATGACAGCAAAAGCATTCACCGTTATAATGTATTTTCAGTTAAACAGCCCCCCTTAAATCCATATTTCAGTTTCAGTTTCAGCTGTCATAAGTATGGTTTCCAGCAAGATTTGATTCCATATCTAAAGCTTATACTTAGCAGAAAAACTGATGGACTAGAGGGAGGAGGAGCCAGTAGATTACCTTCGTTGTTTTCAGGCTTAAATGGCACTACAAGCTGCTTGCTGATTCTCCTCTGTTTTTCAGTGCCAAAACAGAGAAGACAATGGCTTCAGCTCTCCCTCTACGACACTTCCTCTCTCCCTTCCTAACTCTCTCTCTCTCTCTTTCTTTCACTCTCTCGAACTCACCGTGAAGGCTGAAGGGAAGTGAAATGGAGGAACCGTTAAATAAGGCTTCGAAGTCCAGACAAAACACAATGACCCAGAAGCAATGACCATCGGTTCATCCATGAAGGGCTCGAGAAGCATGGCTCCTTCTGAGTTTCTTCGTTAATACGCGAGCTGTTTCTTTCGGTTTGGCTGATCTTGCGTGATTTAGTTTCTTTCGTTTCTGGACTTCCATTTCTTTGGGTCTGAATTAGTTTAAATTCTGGACTTCTGCTTCTCATTCACGTCAGGTCGGGAAAAATGAAATCTCATTTTGCTGATATATCTCACGTGGGCCAGGATCATCAGAGTATATTTTCTTTTCCTCTGGTCTTAGCGTGTCTGGCCAAGAGGATTTAGAATGGATCAAATAATGAGATACATTTGTGTAGGTGGGCTGGACTAAAGCAACTGAGATGGGCTGAAGAAAACAGATAAGTTGAATGCTGAATAGGTTCAGTATGTGCGTGGTGTTTGCGTGATGGCTGATGATCTTTTCTTGGTCTTATTTCTCCTATCTCTCACGTGTTGGGCTGAAGGGAACAAATGAGTGGAAACAAGCTTCATGCTTCTCACGTGGGCTGCATGTGTTGGGCCAAAATGTGTTTCCATTATGATTGGTTTAGGTTTCTCAAACAAGCCCATAAACTTATTCCATTTGTTCTTTATATTTTCCTTTTTATTTTTATTTGCATTTATCAACTATAATCCTTAATTCCCTTTGCCAAATTATTTTTCCTAGGCCATAAAATATTAATCTTATAATATTTAGGCCTAAAATTATCACTTTTAATTATTCTTTGAATTTTATTTTTTTCTCAAAATATAGGCTTTAATTCTCAATAATTATTCTCATAATTATTTTAGCCCGATTTCACGATTTAAATTTCCATACTATTCCAATATTCAAGTCCCAGAAAATTGGGATGTTACAATTTCATTCTCATCAGTTTCTCCATTGTAATAATATTTTTATATAATATTAAATGATTATCATTAGATCTTGATCATATGATTAAGAAGGGGTAAAGGATAAAAACGGACAAAAAAGAAAAAAGAAAACCAAGTCCCCTTTCATGTAAGCTAAAAAAGCCCCTTGCTTGCGGGTCAGGAAGAGAGCTCGTTAAACTTTCTATTAGTTTGATAATCAACCTAGTTATAGTAATTGCTTTTAGTTACATTTTTGTTGTTGTTAATAACTGTCGCTTCGTTTGATATCAAACAAAGTAGGTTTATGATTCAAAAGTACTCACTCCTATTTTTATCACAAGTTACTTCCAATCACGTTACTCAAATTATGAAAAAATAGTTAACTCATCAAAATCTTCTTTAAAGTAATAAAGTTTCAACTTTCAATCACCTTCTTGTTCCCCACGCTCTCACTTCTGGTCTTCCCTTTCCTTCCTCGTTCTCTTGCCTTCCAAACCCTCATTCAAGGGATCAAATTTTAAATGAAATGAACTTCAAAAACTGATTCGTGGCAAATTAACTTTAAATGACTGACTTATAACAGAATTAAAAGTTGAAAGATCAAATAATTAATTTTTCTTTTATTTTACATACCAAAACCATGTCTAAATATATATATATATATATATTTTGATAAACCATGTCTAAATATTAATTGTACCTATATGTGGGGAGTTTGAATCAGGTTGGCCCACGTCATATGACCCACTTTATAATTTTTTGTTTTAGGCCATCATTAAAACTCATGAGTATCATACTTATCCAATATCTCTAAGAGTTACTGCTTCAACGTTTGACCTTTTTTTTAATATCATGATAAAGATTAACCAAATTAAATTTCCATAATTCAAAGAGCATGAAAAAGTTTCAACCGTACGTTGTCATGCAAAATTATATTCCCACGTTAAATAATTGTTAAACGGGACTGAATTCAACATTGATCCTTCACAAAACCATTATTATTCATTCTATTCATTTTGTTTGGAATGTTTGATTAAATCCATCACGAACTTTCCAGTTGATTTAATTGAACTCAAACAGGACTTGCAATAAATACCAATACTTCACAGTTGATTAATCCTTCACAGTTGATTCTTTTCATTGCGTTTAGTTCGTCTAATAAATACCAATATTGTTAGAATTTGAATGATTGAAATAAAGAGGAAATAAGAACCTCTGGAATATTATTGAAACATTAATACTTAATCATTTGTACAAGCAACTACCTGAGTAAGAGCCTTTATACAGGCGCACATAAACTAATCCTAAAGTCTAATATAATCTAACCCGAATAAATCTAATCAAATAGGAATATCAACATAAGATATATAATATCTCAATATGAGAATATACCAGATATTAATTTAAGATATAACAATATCTTAACACCCTCTTCAAACTCAAGATCACCTATATTTTGTCAAATTAAAACTAGAAGCGACAACCGGAAGAAGAAGTAGGTGGACTACAAGTAACATCTTGGAGCAAGGGTTGATCTAAATGGAATAGAAATGTCGTTGAGCTGATCAATACTAAGCCAAACAATCTTCAAATTAGGGTTAAACCAAAGGTCTTCGGATTTGGATGGAACAAGATGGTCTAACATCTTGGGGAACCAGATGGTCAAAAGATCTCGTTGAACCAGAGGTCTTCGGATTTGGATGGAACCATATGGTCAAAAGATCTGGGCAGTATGGACGAAGCTCTAAGATGGAACCAGCACTCTTCAAGGAACAGGTATAAAAATCTGGATGGAGCTCTGGGATAGAACCAAACACTCCAAAAACAGCTATAGGATGGAACCATATAATCTACAAAGGAAAGAACACATGAGTAGTGGTGTCCACTACTCATTGGACAAAGGAAGGTGACCAAAGTAAGGAACTCTTTCATAGGCCGAGATGACCGAGAGAGACTGACAAAGAACCCGACAGAGAATTTTTGGGTTAAGGATAAGTAAATCTTACCAATAAGAGGAATATTTATGAGTGTTCTATGTGTCCCATTATACTTTGAAAATTCTGGTACTTTGAAAACCTTAGATACAACCAAAATTTGGTACAAGACAAATCGCAATAGGTGAAACCGTGCTTAAATGCTTCGCCCCCTCAATGGTTCAGAGCTAATCCTTAAAGTCTGAAATCTTTCGGTCTCTTGATTCATCCATTATTGTTTGTAAGACCAATATTTGCATCAGAAAGGCTTTTCCCCTCTACTCGAACTAATCTATACGTTTGGCCAAGCTTGTTCACTTTAGGAATGAAATTGTGATCTCCGACAAAACTACTCTTGAGTTGGTTGCCAATATACCAATCAATTTCTGAGACTGGGCTTTTTCTTTCCTTTTCACTATGCCTCCTAGTTTAAGTAAAGAATGATTGAAACATCTTCAATATCTAGGTCGCAAGAGTCCTCCATTCATCTGTTTTCTCTTTTGAACCCACCTAGGATGAAGGGGTGGTGCTTCCTCTCCTCTCTCAGCCTTAGTAGCCCGTCTATGGTACTAATTCCGCTATCGGTCTATAGTTTGTGGTTGTTAGTGTTTATCAAGTAGGGCAAGCATTTTAGCTTCCCAAAGATGCTTCTCATCGAAACATGACTGGCAACAACAATCTTTTCGATTCTAGTACAAGTCTCAATTCAATCCAATAAGTGGGATTAGAGAGCAAGCTGGCGTGGGGGCAAAGGCAATAACATCCGAAGCAAGCCCTATAAAGAAACCCATCACGAAGAGGAATTCTTTGATGGCCATGAAATTTGACATGGAGGTTTGTCAACTGCTCAATGGCTGGTAAATCAGGCTAGCTAGTTCAGATGCTCGCTACGGGTAGCTCCCTATCGGTTCCTTCAAGAAAGTTATGGGTAGCTCCTTGTCGGTTCGGTCGAGAAAGTTACGACTGGGTCGTTACGCCGTTTGAATTCAAGTGAAGAAGCGATCCCCCTAGCACGACAGCTTGTTACAAGCCTTGTATTTTGAAGCTCTAGCGATCAGGGAGCTAGTCTTTCAGTGCCCCCGAAAGTTGGATAGGATGGCCCTTACGTAAAGATTATGTCACTCCCTATTTTTTATGAAATACAAGATGCTCATTAAATGTAAATGATAAAAATAAGAAACTAATCCGCACCACTTCTACAATGCCATATATTCCTTGAATATTTGTTTAGACAAAGTAATTGAAGTTAAATCAAACAAAATAATTGAGGTCTTATTTATATTATTATGGATGGGTTAAATAAAAAATGTAGGGATTTAAGAAAAATTTGAGTAGGGTTCTCATTGAGATTTTAAAGTTGTTAAGATACTTATTTCAATGAGTCGAGCTAATAGGATGAACTAAAAAAGTTCTACATCGGATCTGAATTTCAAGTCCACTACAGTCGGGAAGGAATGCATGTTCTGTATTCTTATTATCTAGCTCTGATACAGTGTTAGAATTTGAAGGATTGAAATAGGGAGGAAACAAGAACCTCTAGAATATTATTAAAACCTTAATATTTAATCGTTTGAACAAGCAACTAATCAAGAATCTTTATATAGACAAAACTAGATTAATCCTAGAATCTTATATAATCTAACCTGAATAAATCTAATCAAATAATAATATCAATATAAGATATATAATATTTCAACATGAGAATATGCCAGATATTAATTAATACAAGATATAATAATATCTTAACAAATATGATTATATTAAATGGCCTGTAATTACTATGACCAATATACACATTTAAGGTTTTGAGGTTGGTTTGAAATTTACACATTATGCTTTATTTTCAAGAGTTTGTGAAAAAAAATTGTGTGTGAGAGAGAGAGAGAGAGATTTTAACAAATTAAAGCTAAAAAAATTTATCCTAAATCAAGAATGTATGCTCCACGTCGGTTACACTTGCCATAATACATGAAGAAAACTTGAAACAAGGTTCTCATATACAATAATATTTTTTAGATCTCGTTTGTTTGATATTTGTGAATTATAGTTTTCGAAATTTCAAATGTTCAAAAAATCAGTTTGACCTTTTGAAAAAAAAAAAAAAAAATCAGTTTGAGCTTGATTTTTTGTGTGGGTCAAATACGATACGCAAGAATTTTAAGATTCTTGTGAAGAATCATTATTTTCCATCAGATTTAATACGTTTTTAAACTTATTAACTATGACTGGTACTCAGTTTCGACTTTTGTGCATTTCAAATTCGTTTCCTTCCCTACTCTAGTGGGGAATTAAAACTAAAAACCATACATATGATTTTATGTAAGAAAATTAAAGATATATACTAATTTTTTATTGAAAGAAGTTAAAAAACTGACTGCTCAACTAAATCAATTATCTCTTCCTATTTCTTCATATGATTTTATGACATTGTCATGCGAATTTCTTGCATTAATATTAAATTTAAATTCGGTCGAGAGTGACTAATTGACTATATCATAACATGTACTTACCCAAAAAAAGAAGATCAAAGAAGAAGAATTGTCATTTGCCACGGCTTTTTAGTTTTTACCTCTTTTTATGTCAAGGTTTTTTTTTTTCCTGGTAGTGCCACCTTATAGATCTTAAAACGACATAGAATTAATTAATTAATTAATTAGGCGAAGATACATGTACAAAATAACTTAAGAACAAATTTTCAAACAAGAAGCCATTGACAGGAAGAACAGTCACTATATATAAAAATAACTTATGAAACACTTTCACAAGCGCCAGACGGAACATTGTTTATTCTGAATTGTTGTGATCTTTAATTTGTTCTCCACATTAACTAACGAATTAATTAATTAACATATCACATATAATTATAGATTAAAGCATATATACCTACATAAATTTCCACTTGTCTTTATTTACAAGCCTGGATGTATATATTCACATAAATACACACGCTGATGAAAACAACACCCAACCTAGCTCCTTTACAACAAATTACAAGATCAAAACCCAATCAAAAAAATAAAAAAAATAATAATAATAATAACAACAAATTAATTGTTGTGACTTCAGTAGAGTAAATTACAACCTAGCTCCTATTTCTTCTGAACAGATTTGATCATAGAACTTATTCTCGTATTTATTGTTTGTCATCTTGGATTCATCGAACACCTTATTGATTGAGCTCTTTTGATTCCTGTTGTTGTTGTTGTTTGATACCAGAAAACACCAATCCTCGCCACCCCAGTAGTTGTGGGCTGATGATGAGGACGACGTCGTTCCGCAACAGTTTACCATATATCAACGATGGATGAGATAAACTAATATGTAGGTATAAAAATGATTGTGTTATGTAATTAAGAATAAATGGGCAGATGAGCATGGGAAATTCAAGGCTTGAAACTGAATATGGGAATAAGATAATAAGTTGAGGGGTATATACATATAATGGTTGAGAAGGGAGGCAAACGTACATACGAATTGACCCTTTAGTTTAATTGTATGACCTCGTACGACGTGGCTGCTTTATCCATAGGCTTTTATTGACCAAAGTCAATCCTCTTTGGACCGTGTATGCCCACACTGCATAACCAATAGGTTGGCCTGGACTAATTTTTCCTGGGCAAGAATTATGGTGCCACACTAACACCTCATTTTTTAAAAACGGAATAATATATTTATATCAAAATAAAACATTGGAGCACATAATTGAGTAATTGATATTAATAGTTATGGTGTTTCTAGTCAGTCATATTAACGATACATTTATCTAAATAATATACATCCTAAAATAAAAATCTTCGGTCGTGTCTTCAGGCGTGCTGCTTACCTTGGTCATCAGCCCTTGGTCTTTCAGACTCTGATGCTATGGTAGAAGTTGAGGTCCAATACCCATCGGACCTCAAGTAACGGTTAACCTTATGCTCAAGTAAACAATATATACATGTATGACAGATATTCATAAAATTATAGCAATAATCAATACAAAAGCTCATAACAGATGATCAATAATAGTACAATCACATGTAAAGTTAATCCCTGTTTGCACTAACTAGTGCCACGACGGCTCATCCTGTCTTCAACGCTAGAAAAACTTAACGATGTTATCAAAACTATAACCCGTATATAGCTGAATGTATAAATAGTGATTTAAGACAGAGTCTTAATCACGTACGGTGCATGACTCAAGACCAAGTCTCGATCATGACTCTATGAAATTATCTCACACATACAAGCATACTACAAGCATAAGAGTTGAAGTTACAGCACGCGTCCGTATCTTAGTTCATACGGATAGTGATATGTCCATTCGTTCGGTACGCCCTTTGATTTTTCGGATATCCTATAATAGTAATTTTACTTTATTAATCCATAAATAATATCCTAAGAGATATTTTGGGCCACTATTTACCTTTTTACCCCTAGTGGATCTATTGTTCCAATTTTACCCTTATATTTCTTTAAATACAAAATGCTGGATTTTCTGGGCAGATTTTTCAGCAACTTTGAAAAATCATAACTAATTGTACAAAAATCGAAATGATATGAAACCAAAGCCAAAATTTCCCTTATCAAGTGTATTCTCAAGGAAAAATAACGAATTTAACTCAGTCCAACCATATCATTCCCAGTTTTCACGTTTTTGGCCTCTGCCCAGATTTTTACCCAGAAAACGTAGCCTTTCTTTGTGAATTTTTATCTCTTTTGCAAAAAGTTCAGATTGACATACTCTGGGTATATTTGGAAAGCTCTATATGTCTACTTTATCCATGAAAAATTTCAGAATTAATCAACTTCATATTCAACATAAAATTATGGCATTTTAATAACTGACTTCAGGAATAGCCTACTGGATAAGATTTTGTCAGAGCTTTGCTATTTTGATCATAATCTTCCAAAAATTTTGCTATAACACCATCTTCATCAATTTTTTGAATTAAAACCATTTTTAACCATAAAAACATGATAACAAAAATATATTGGAAGATTAAAGATCAAAACAAGCAATAAACTAAAAGCTAAAGTTTAAGAACTAGAGAACTTACCCTTGGAGAACCTTGCTACTCCTTCTTACTTCCCACTAACTCTCACTTTCACTCTATTTTCAGATCCTTCTTGCTTGTTTTGGTGTGAGTTTTGTGAAGGGCAAAGCCCTATTTATAGCAAAATGTGATGGCATTTTGGTAGTTCTTTCAAACCTAACTCATCTTGCATTTTGGCCATTGGATCTAGGTTAGTTATGAAGCTCCAATCCTCACCCTTAAACCCATGCAAACCATCCTCCCTCTCTCTCTTTTCTATCCTCTTCCATTTTCATTTAATCTCCCTTATCCAAAGTACACCTTACCTCTCCAATTTGTTCCCTTAATTAATGTTAATTTAGCACGTGTTAATAGATTTATTGGTAAGCAATTCTTGGCCCCTTATTCATGCCTCCAAACCGTGCCCTCTCTCCCTTGTTTCTTCAACTATATGCTTCAAGAATTAGTTACTTTAGGTTTCTTAGTTTCTAGATGAAATTCATAGTTGGTTGCTTTAACCAAGCAAAAAAAATGTTTTTAGAGGTTTAACTTTAAGTTTATTCTAATCTCTTCTTTAACACTTCAATCACAAGAGAAAACTCATGGTTCAATTAGGAGTCTCTAATTGCCCCTAATCATCTTTAATATTAATTATGCAAGTTGGCCAAAAAGACTTTAATGATACTTAATCTCAAGAGTAATTTTTGTGTGTTCAAGATTAGTCCTTATACAGTGGCGGACCTAGGAATTTGATTAAAGGGGGGCGAAAATAAAGATATTATATCAGAAATAAAAATACTTAAAATATAATACAAACCTAATATTAAAAAAAAAACCCACAACACAATAGAATTCGACTTAGTAGCAAGGTGAGGGAGATGGTGAAGATTTACCATAATAACATGGCTGTCCATACCTCATCCGTTCAATTAGTCATTTTTATTCTTTCTTTCCTATTTTCCTGGTTGAACTTTTATTCTCACCTTTCAATGGGATTATATTGCATCGTTCCCCAATAATTCCACACTATAAAACCAATTCAAATCAAATTGTAAAAAATCAAACGTAGCATACACCTCAACTCATATACATAAATGGCCATTAAGTGGAAAACAAAAAAGCAGCTCAAATGCTATATCTCCCTCATTGATAACCACACCAATTTCCGTCCTTTATCACTTTCAATATCTTCTTTTTTTCTAGAACTCTTTCAGTACATATATGTATTATAAAAATTATTACGGATCCTAATCAGATTCATGCTGTGAATACCGCAATGAAAAGCCGTGCTTCACTCGTCATTTCATCGCCTTGACGTCAAGCTAGCCTTGAGCAGGCACGTATAGATTGCCCTTTATAGCTACCTCCTTGGCTTCACCAAGTCAAACAACGCCAGATTCTTCATTTGTTGAGTCTATGTGAACTCAAATCCAAAATAAAGAACTCACGCCTAGTCTTCGTTCCTGCTCCCGATATGGGTCTCATAGTGTCCACCATCGAGTTCATTTTCCTTCTCCATTGTTTTTTTCTTTAAATTTTAGGGGGGGCGGGGACCAGGGCCCCGCACATTCCGCCTATGTCTTTATGTCTACTCTATGATTAAAATCCCTCCTTGTATAAATTTATTTGCTTAGGTTTGCATTATGTTTGTTACCTTGAGTTTTATTAATGTTTACTCTTTGATTTTGACTCTTCTTTCTTACTTTTTCACTACACACACACACCATAGCACCCCCCCTCTCTTATCTCTCATCATCTTATCCTCTTCCATGTAATTAAAAGCTTTAATTACATAGTACACTTATCCTCTTCCAATTGCCTCTAAAGTCTCCATGTCTTAATGCTTGACTACGGTTCATTCTTGCATGTGTGAGTTGTTTATAATAAACAATTCGCTCACCCTTTTCTAACTTGTATGTGTGTTTCATTTGACTTATGAGATCAAGAAGAAAACCCTTCATTGGTGGATTTAATTTCACATGGATTAAGATTAATTATTGGTTTAATCACAACCATTGGATTTCATTGTGTTTGTTTAGATTAAATCTTCTCCCTTGATTGCCTTTGATATTAATTAATTGATTTATTAACTAATCATGAAAATTAGTGCTTAATTAGGCAAGTATTATTCCACCCTCATTTTATACTTTTTATTTTGCATCTTGATTATTTTGCAACTAATCCCAATTAGTGCAAGCTAAATTGTTCATTTATTGTTGCTAATTCCCTTTAGCTTAAGTGATTTCATAATATTTTCTTGCTCATTTAATCATATTAGAACTATGGTTTAATATGGTATTTATATCATATTTTATGATCCTTAAATATAATTTCAAAATTGGCCCTTGATTCTTCATTACGTTAAAATATCCTTAATTGATGACTTTTAATTGCCACTAGATTTATTATGAAGATTTTATAAAATTATTTTAATTAACGTAAATTTAATTATCATTTATTTATTGGAAATTTCCTTTAATTGATTTAGGTATTTTCAAAACATTTTATGACTCTCTATAATTAAATAAAAACTATATTGTAATATGATAATTTTACAGTATTTTATAATCTCTAAATGAAATTAGAAAATTTGGGTCTTTGGTTTATTTAATTCTAGGAGAAAATTCCCTAAATTAAATAAGCTACTAAATTTTGAGACCACATATTCATCTATGCTAGTGTAATAACGGTTTTATGCTAGTGTTCTAAGTTCTAGATGTTTCAAAATTATAGAGAGTATAAGACTATTTGGTTTAGATTATGAAAGATGTGCACTAATTGACAGTATAGAGCAAAAGCATTTCCGCAAGCTTGTAGCATTTCCGCAGAATAGTTATTATTCTAATAAAACTATGAATATCATACTTATCCAATGTCTCTAATAGTCACTAGTTCAACATTTGACCCGTTTTTTTAATTAATATAATGATAAGGATAAATCAAATTTCCATAATTCAAAGAGCATGAAAAAGTTTCAAGTGTTGTACGTCTGGAAAAATTATGTTCCCATGTTAATTAATTGTTAAACGAGGCAGAATTCAACATTGATCCTTCACAAAACCATTATTATTGATTCTGTTCAATCTGTTATTTTAGGAACGTTTGATTAATCCACACATGACCAACTTTGTAGTTGACTTTTGAATTCAAACTGGACCTGCAATTTTTAGTATTCTTTTCATTGCGTTTAGTTCGTGTAATAAATATCAATATTATTATTTAAAATGGCACACAATTCTTATGAGTATCACCAATATTATAGATAATGCTACCAGAATTAGGAAAACTCTTAATCTGATTAGTAAATTTAATAAATCCTTAATTAAGCTACGGACATAATTTAAAATTTCAAAATATGAATAAAATAATTTTACTGCCCTCTCCTAATCTTCTCTCTCTTCGTAAAAGAGTGTCATTGCTTTGTAATTTTGTTTCCCAATATGTGTGTATATATATTGACATTAATATATAATAATAAAAAATACGATTCAATTTGAAATTTCAAAATGTGGATAAACCAACTTTATTACTCTTTCCTAGTCTCATCCCTCCAAGTGTTTTGGAAGGATTATCAATAATAATCCAAGCAAAATATGGAAAATATAACCCCAATATCAATGAAATAGTTTTTAGTTTACTGTTGAGATTTTTTTTTTTTGAAAAAAAAAACTCTCTTCGACTTGAAATTTTTTTACGAGAAGAAAATCAAAATTTGTTAATAAAAAAATCACACTTGTGTGATTTATCAAATTATATATTGAAGAGCTTATAAACTACATGTAACAAAAAGGAGTTTTGACATTAAAAAAAAAAATTTTTCATTAACGTTAAAAAGTCAAAATATATATCACGCGTGTAAGAAATGTGTGACTAATGTTGTGTGATTTAATTTGCATTGATAAAAAGAACTAAATCGAGTTGTTCCAAAAATAATTTTTTCTATTCACAATATTTAACTAAGAATCATTTAATTGGTATTGGGGTTATGTTTTTTTTTTAATTTTTTGGATTTAATTATTCTTCATGATCCTTATAGAACACCAAAAAAAAAAATTCATTTAATTTAAGCGAATTATATTTTACTTTATTTTATTATATATTAATGTTGATATATATACTTATTGAAAAACAAAGTTACAAAGAAATAAAACTCTTTTAGGGGGAAGAATAGACTAGGAGAGGATGATACAATGATTTTACTCCTATTTTAAAACCCCGAATTAAGCCAATAACTTAATTAGAGATATATGATTGTTAAGTTGATTAGCAACTTGATTTTGAATTTCCCTATTTCAAATAATTTTATATAGAATTTTTCTTTTTTTCTTTTTGTTTTCTAACTCAATGGATATATTTAACTACTTACATATAACAAATGAATAAAATGTTATCACTAGGTTCACTAATTTATTAAATTTAAAAGTAAATTATACCAAAATATCACGGGTCTTACTAAAATTATGTTTTAAAATTGATAGATTGAATTTCGCTAAAATCACAGCAATTTTATTAACAACCTTTGAAGTTAGGAAAAACCTGTAAGGTTCTGACTTCTGAGGTTTGTTTGAAATCACACTTTTTCATTCTCAAGAGTTTGTTGTTGGGGGGGGGGGGGGGGGGGGGGGGGTGGGGGGGGGGGAGGGGGGGGGCAATATGTATATATATGATTTTAACTAAAGTCAAAAATTTATTTTAAATCAAGAACGTATACTCAACGTCAGTTTTATTTGCCAAAATATATATGAAGAAAACTTGAGACAAGTTTCTCAATAGAGTTATACACAATGATTTTTTAAAAATCTCATTAGTCATTTGCTGGATATTTGTGAATTATGGTTTCGAAAATTTCATATGTTCAAAAAATCAGTTTGCGATATATTTTTTTGTGGGTCAAATACGATACGCAATAATTAATTAATTATAATTATGATTCTAGTTCTTCTAATTAAAACGAATTTTTTAAAATGGTTGAATATTTTAAGGAAAAAACAGTGAGTCTTGTTCCTTTGAGCAAATATATGACTATCTTTAGGGTTTTTTTTTTTTTTGGTTGCCAGAACTGTCAATTTTATTAATACAAAAGTGAATCGATATGGGATGAAGGGTCAATTTGAGTGTCCCAGAATAGTTTGCACAACTCGTGAAAAAATAGTTGTTTTTGTTTTGCTAGGTGAAAGTTTGTTTTCTTCCGTACAATGGTGATAAAATAAAATAAAAGGCATATGCATAAGTGAAATTTTATGCAAAAAAATTAAAAAAATTTACTGATTTTTTTTTCCAACTAAAATTGAATTCTCAGGTAAATTAATTATCTTTCACTATTTCTTCATATGATTTTATGACACTATCATGGGAAATTGCGAATGTCTTGCATGAATGTTAAATTAAGATTCTGTCAAGAGTGACTAATTGACCGTAACATAGCATATAACACCTCTAGTTTTAAATATAAGATTTAATTTACTTATTTTTTTAAAGAGATTTAGGAAACTAAATAAGTCATTTAATCATATCATTTATTTTGTATGATTACATTATATATCAGTTTATAAATTAAATAAATTAATTTGAAAAAAAACGATAAATATAAAACTTTAAAGTAATTTAATTAACTTTATTTATCTCACAAAAAACTGAATTTGGATTTGATATTTAGGACTGAAGGTAGAACATAATTGAAAAAGAAGAAGAATTGTCATTTGCCACGAGTTTTAGCTTTTTTATTTGTTTTTTTAATTTTTTTTAATTCAGTATGTTTTTTTTGGTACTGTCATTGTGTAATTATTCTAAACGTGAGGATTACAGTAAGCTCTGAAGAAAAAGAAGCAAAAGCTAAACGACAGTTACAGTCTACCTTATAAATATTAAACGGCACAGAAATTAATTAATTTATTAGGAGAAGTATTATGAAAACGGCAAGATCCATGTAGACAAAAAAACAACAGATTTTCAAACAAGAAACCATTTGCAGGGCGAAGAACAGTCACTATACCCATATATATAACTTGTGAAACACTTCCGTAAATGCGCCAGACGAAACCTTGTTTAATTTGATTTTGTTGTGATCTTTAATTTTTGCTCTCCACATTAACTAATGAATGAATTAACACAGATCACATATAAATATAATTAGAAATTAAACCATAACTACAAAAATTTCCACTTGTATCTATTTGCAAGCTTCGATGTCTATATTCACATAAATACATACCCCGATGAAAACAACACCCACCCTATCTCCTTTACAACAAATTGCAAGAACAAACCGAATTAGATAAAAAAAAATATTAACAAATTGATCGCTGTGATTTTTGTACATTAAATAAACAACGTAAACTCCATATTTGCTAGCGAAACCTTAATCCGATGATGAGTTAGCTTCAGGAATACTCTCTAACACAGGGCTCCAGTTGTTGTGGCCAGTACGATGATGTCTTGCCTCCATTAAACGAACCAGAACTTGCTCTGCAGAATTCTTATTCTTCTTCAGCGTCTCTAATTCTCCCAATAAAACTTGAAGCTCCTTCTTTGTCATCTTTATCTTGATCTTCCCGTTACGAGAAGTAGAAGAAGCAGTCAAGTCTCCCAGAAGATCATGAAGCTTATTGTCGTCTTTATTGTTCGTCAACTTGCATCCATCAAACACCTTATTGGTTGAGCTCTTATGATTCCTATTATTATCGGCGCTCGATGTCACCAGAAAACTCCAATCCTCGCCACCGCAGTTGTGGACTGATGATGGTGATGAGGACGACGTCGTTCCGCAACAGTTTCCCATATAAACGATCAACGAGAGAAATTACGTACCAAACTGATAGTGTTATGTAAGTAAGAAAGATGGGTGGAGATAGATTAGTAGATAAGGTTGAGAAAAAAGGCTTGAAAATGAAGATGGGAATGAATGAGATAAGATCGAGAGACGAGGGGTTATATATATAGATGAGAAGTAAGGTCAATTGACCTTTTCGTTTCTATATGAACTCCTACGTGGCTGCTTTGTCCATGGTTTTTTATTGACCAAAATTCAATCCTCTATGCCGTCTCAGATTCACCACTTAAATTAATACTAAATATAATACACGCAAGCATGGATGCATGTACACATACATAAACACATAATCCAGTCTTATTTATAAATCATTTTAGCATTGTCCCACACAGATCAAGAAAAAAATTAAAACTTCATTAAATTTGCATTAAAATTCAATAAATTTTTAGCTTTACCTTTATTTAATAACATGCATTATACCCCAGGAAAAACAAACAAAGCCAATACAATAATAAATTAGGTTAAAATTTTACATTTATGAAAAAACTTCTCTATATGTATACTTTCCTTGTCTCATCTATATTACTAAGTCACCTCTAATTATTACACCAGGCCTAAGGAGACTTAGTATGCTCATTAACTTTATTTGAAAATGAAATTTTTTTTAAAATTTTTTTTACCCATATTTAAGAGTATAAAGAAATAATAATACATTGTACATTATACAAATAAACTGTTGATTGAGATAATAAGCAGGCTTGTAAGAAGGAGAATACAAGTTTGAATCCTAATAAGGAAAAGGTGAAAACCCTTTATGACATAAGCCTAGTAGGATTATACACTTAATCAAATAAAAAGAAAGAAACACCACATTGTTAGCCTTCAGCTCTTCTCCTAGTAAATTTTAATAGGGAAAATATTTGAAAAAAGTCCTTTAATAATCCATTAACATATTTATATTAAGGATCTAGAATATTTTTTTTAGTAGCACCTCATATATATTTGGAATCGGAGGGAGTAGATATAGAGAGAGTCATTTTTTTTTTATCGATTTAGAAATAAAAAATATGAACAAAAACATCTTGAAAAGTTAAAGAATTAATTATTAATTATATCAACATCTCCTGAATATTTTACAATTATAATAAACTGTCTGTGTACACATTTGAGTATATTAATAACAAAAACATTATTTCAAAAATGAAATTGGAAATTAAAACTGTTAATTTTGAGAAAAATAAATAAATAAAATGACATATTTAGTAAACTTTTATTTTCCTAGGTTTCTAAAATTACACGCACACACATTCAATCTATTTTATTTAAGAAGATTATTATTTGCATTTGCATGATAAATATACAAAGAAAAGAATTGAAGTTTTATATACGTATTGTAGAGTTATATGGAGGTGTGTGAAACAGGTGGAGGAAGTAGCATCTTTTGGGAAGGGAATCCAATAGTTGTGTGTGTGAACTTAGATTTGAACAAAGGAATCTTGGACTCAGCCAAATTTACACTTTTATTAATTAATTAAATAATAGCCTTCACGTGTCTGCTCTTAATTTAACGCTTATTATCCACGTTCCTTTATTGATTTGATTAATTGTCAATCATATATGTGTCCGTGCTCTAAACTAGCAGTCCTTAATTTGTTCACCGGTATTTAATTTGTTCAATATCCGACTGCTTATTAATTGATGATATTCATATAGTGAAACAGTCAAATAACTTTTACCAATATTCAATAATCAGTATCAATAACTTGAATTATCTAATAGTATTGTTCTATCTATTAATACTGGGAATGACGGATTAAAAATGTAAAATCCACCTGGATCTTCTTTTACACACACACACACACACACACACACAATATTATCTTTTAATCTCTTTTTTCTCTTATGTAACGTAATAAAAATGTAACTACTTTAACACGCACACATATTTATTGGTGCATAATTTTTTATTCGAGAATTCCATCATTTTCCCTAGAAAAAAACAATTTATAGAGAATTTGACTGCAACAGTAATAAATATGTTAATTTTCGGGGGAATAAATAAATATGTTAATTTATTTAGCAGAACTAGATTCATTCCTCAAACTAATTAAATTAACCTAAAAAATTTATTTTGTATGCAAATAATCTCTCTTAACATTTTGAGTAATGCACACATAACCTATTAATTTCATTTAAAGTGACGTAAAGATAATCCCTTCAGGATTTTATTAGTGAAATCGATCGTATAAATTCAAAAGCACACGTAATATATTCAAGTAATATACCATTTATTGACATTAATATCATAAGAAAATCTGTATTCAGAATTCTGACGTTATCAAGCTAGAAACTAGAATGTAGAATGGAAAATCACATCAACGTTTCAATTAAGAAAAATAGTATTAAAAAAATTTATGACTTATTAATGATAATTATTTTACTTATTAATGACTGGTATTTCACTTGTAATTGACAAGTTATGAGAATTTGTTGATATTATTTGGGACCTTAATTTCATTTTCCCAAATACATATCAAAGAGCAAGCCAGCTAGGCATCAAATTAAAACGCTGGAATATATTATATTCAGGAATTAATAATTGATTTTTTTTATTAGTAACAATCATCGATCGGTACAAGTTATAGTTTGTAGTATATAGTTGATTAATTATTTTTAATTAGAATGAATGTGTTATTGTGTTGTTAGAAATTTTTTAGGAAAATTAAAGATGAGACTTGAAGTCAGAGTAAGATGTTTTGATTCATAAGTAATCAAATGAGAATTGTTTGCATCAAACCCACAGAAAAACACCATAGCACCACGATTTGAAGCACACACACATGATGGGAAGATAGAAAAAAATTGCAAAAATTCTCTATCAAAAATTTTATTTATGAGAATGATCTGATAAACTTTTGTACACAAAAAAATGTAGATACTTTTTTATTCAATTTCCTCGATGTTATTAAGATCATTCATACATACACACGCGATAATCTATAGCTTGAAGGTTTCATTTTGAATTAATGTTTTGATAAGATTCTTAATTGTCATTATCCCTATCAAGTAATAATATATCATTGTATAAAGATAAATGTGTGTAAGGAAATGCAATAAAAATGAACATATATACTAATTTTTTAAAATTCATTTCATTGATGATTAATGCAAACATTTTTGCAGTTATCACTCTTGACGTGACATAAGACAAGAATATGCTCGTCATCTATCTATACTATTAGATTAATTTTGAATGGATTAGATTCAATTGTTATATTTTAAATAACTTTTTTTAAAAGGAAAAAAGATAGAAAAATATAATCAAATTTGATAAAAGACAGCACGTTAAATTTCAATCATTCGAAAGGCATTGATTTGAAATTTTTGAAATTTTATGTTTTTAAAAAAGAAATTAAAAGATTCTCAATTTCCTTGTTGCACCGCCGGTCATCACTGGAGCTCCGGTGACCTTGCCAACAGCAAGCACACGCGCGCGCACACACACATATTGAATTTCTCAAGCAAAATTTGTTAATATAAACAATTTTGTTGTTAATATAATGATACTACAGTTGTAAACAGTGGCCTAATGTATAAATTTCTTAATTTGTTAAGCAAAAGTCATCAATATTAATATTTGAATTGTTAATAACTATACAAAAGTTGTAAATGTGATATTTGTTGAATATTTAATTTCCTAATCACTAGAGCTCCAACGACAAATTTTTGTTGTTGAATTTCTCAAGAAAAAGTTGTGAATATAAATATTTGAGTTATGAATATGAATTTTCAAATTGTTAATAGTAATACTAAACTTGTAAATGAGATACTTGTTGTTGAGTTGTTAATAGTAATATTAAGGTTGTAAATGGAGTATTTGTATACCCCATTTATAACTTTAGTGTTATTATTAATAATTCACGTATCTATATTGATAACTTTTGCCTGACAAATATATATATATATATATATATATATATATATATATATATATATATATATATATATTAGTATATTAGACTATCGTTTACAACTTTAATATCATTATTAATAACTTAAGCATCTATATTGATAACTTTTGCTTGAATTTTTTTTAAAAAAAATATATTAGGTTGTTGGAGCTCCGATCACCAGTCACCAAAGCTTTAGTGGTGGTTTGTTGGCAAGGTCACCAGAGTTCCAGTGACGACTAACAAGCAGTAAAGGGTTGAGAACTTCTATTTAAGAAAAAATAAGGATATTTAAATAATTTCTCAAATTTCACAACATTTTAATATTTCAAATTAGTCCCTTTGGACCGCAGGCCAACAAAAGGGTTGAGCATTTTTTATTTTAAAAATAACTAAAGGTAATTAGGTAATTTCTCAAGTTTTGCAACATTCAAAATTCTAAATCAATCCCTTAAAATTATTGAAATTCAACATACTTATTTATCATTTATTAATTTTGATGGTATTGTTTTTGTCTTTTTCCTTATTTTATAATATATAAAATTTAAAATGAAAATAATTTTATAAGTACTACTTATCATAAAAATTAATTTATTATTTAAAAATCATAAATTAAAAATTTTAAATTTAGACCATTGATATTAACTATAAACAGTTTAGATGTCATCACTCATCACTATGATGAGCAAATGCGAACCCTTCATTTTTTGATAGGTTGGTAGTTGGACGCCCAAGGAATATTTCTAAACGTATTGGTACACTATTTTTCAGGTCCCCTAAAAATTAATTCAATGCTAATTTTTTATTTATGAAATGAATTCAGTATCAATAGATTTCTTGTTATATATATAGGGTTAAGGTGCAAAAATACACATGAACTTTTTCTTCAGGAGCGTCCAGTACCACATGCTTTTTTTAGAGTAAAAATACACACGTGGTTACCATTTTGGAGTAAAAGTCATATCCCACCGTTATGTTACTGTTCACCGCTGTTATATTACTTTTCACTTCATCTCTTTCTTTTTCATCACGGTAAACAGTTACATAACGATTGGATGTGACTTTTGTTTCAAAATGATAACTACATGTATATTTTTACTCTAAAAAAAGCACGTGGTGTTGGACGCTCATGAAGAAAAAACTCGTATGTTTTTGCACCTTAACCCTATATATATATATATATATATATATATATATATATATATATATATATATATATATATATATGGACAGAGAGAGAGAGAAGGGATGTTATGAAAAATGAAGGTGATCAAAAAATAGTTTCCCATTTTGAATATATAATTAACAATAAAACCAATATGATTTATCTTTGTTTGGTTGCGCATGGGTATTGTTGGTTACTTTTCTTTGACTGAAGTTCTGGGATTATAAAGTGATTATGGGTCTCATCTGGTTTTGACTTATAACATGATAGTTTTGCATAAAGATTATGAGATATACTACTATAACATTTATTATTATTTTTATTAACATTATTAAAAAAATAATTATATTATTTTTATCCAAATACTCCCTATGTTTCTTATTATAATACATAAACTATCATTGATTTTTTATTTTTATTAGAAGGTACAAATTGCTTTTAACTAAATTATTTATTACTATTTGTTTTTATTATACCCTCATTTTTAAATAACTCTTTAAATTCACACAATTAAAATTAAAGTATGGTTAAAGTTAAAAATATTTATTAATTTTGAACTAAATTAATGATTTAACTTTTATTTATTAACCTATAAAAAATGACAGTTACGGTTAGTACTTAGTATTTTATAATAAAAAGTAGAATAAATTTGAACCATCGACTCTATGCTTGAATGATGTCGCTTTTCATAGTTTGGCGTGAAATCACTTTCCTTCCGGACTTTCAATTTCCTCGATTCTTTTCATATTTCATGAATTCATACTACACCAACGGATTTTTTTTTTCTCAAACTCCTCCTTTTTAAAAAATTATTTACCAATATGCCCCTCTTTTAAAACCATTTGTTATTGTACCCTTTTTTTGAAACTATATTTCTCATTGTGTCTCTTTTTAGTCGACTAAACCAAGGTTTAGTCGACTAAAAGTCGAGGCTTCAATTTTATTTTATTTTTTTGGTCATGACATTTAGTCGACTAAATCTTGAGGGCAGTCAAAAAAATGAAGCCGCCGAGTTTTCTATGGATTATCATACTTCATGAACTTTTCTGTGGATTCTGATACTTCAATTTCGGACATCTTATCTGGAGAAGAAGATAATTCTAGATATGAATCTGCTGGATTGGAGAGTGTGAAGCCTCAAGAACCATGTTATTCACCGTGCAGTTGATCGGAGATGTGGAGGCCATATTTGATGTTGTTCACAAGGCTGCTCACCTTCTTCTCTCTCCATCAGAAGCCTTTGGGACATTAAAACGGTTGTTTTCATCTCATGAGAGTAGCGTTAAGGAAAAACATGATGTTGTGGATGTTTCTGTTTCTACAGCTGTATTTGGGAAGAATGACCCAAAACCTTCAAGGGTTTGAAAACCCCAATCATGTAGAAACACAAAACTAAGAATATATCCATTTGCAATGATCACATGAATAGCGTCATATAAATGGATACCTGTCAGAGTAAGGAGTATAAATCATGAAACAACCAATTAAAATTTCAAAATCAATAAAGATTTATATGAAATAGCCTTTACCCAAGGTCTGGTATGACATTGTGTCCGGGCATTTGTATTTATAGACCGATGAAAGCTGATATTCCTCTCTGAAAGTTTTGGGTCATTATTCCCCAATATAGTTGTAGAAACAAAAACATCCACAACATCATGCTCTTTCTTAATGTCATTCTCATGAGATGAAAACAACCATTTTAATGTCCCAAAAACTTCTGAATGCAAACATGAAGAATGAGGACTTCAGAATCCACAGAAAATTCAGGGGCTTCAATTTTTTTGACTGCCCCCGAGATTTAGTCGACTAAATCACAGGATTTAATCGACTAAATGTTGTGGCCAGAAAACAAAAATTGAAGCCCCGAATTTTAGTCGACTAAACCTTAGTTTAGTTGACTAAAAAGAGGTACAATGAGAAATAGTTTAAAAAAAAAAGGCATAATGAGAAATAGTTTCAAAAGAAAGGTATATTAGTAAATAGTTTTCTAAAAAGGGGCAATTTGAGAAAAAAGTCACACCAACGCTCCCATCTTTTAAAATATTTCTGAAGTAATTTTATAATTTCAGAGCGTAAAATCGGTGTTAGAAATAAATTAAAATACTTTTGATGCCCTGCCTTTTTTTGCCCCCCTTTTTCCCACATGAACTGAGACATTTACTTGTTGATATTGCACTTGATAAAATGATTTATTACTCGCTCGTTTATATTATCAACATTGACAGACAGCAATCTTCAAATTATATATATATATATATATATAATATTCATGAGCTACAAAATAGCATTGTGATTTTTAAATTTCTCTATGCAAAATACTAGTGGGACCCTGACTAGTTTTTTTCCTTTTATTAAGAATAATATTAGCAGTATTCAAAAATTTTATGTCAACTTTTCTTTAATTTTGTTTTTTTAATTGGTACTATTATTAGGTCTGATCTGCGTAAGCGCCCACCTTATTCTGGATAAGGATGACCCTCTCACTATTGTATCCTCAAATTTTTTTTAAGAAATAATTTTGACAAAGAATTTTTGCCCTAGTCAACATCTATGCCATTTATTGCATCAATATGTCACATTATACTTGTAATCGCATTGAACCCGTTTTCCTCCAAACTTATTAGATCTAGATCGTTAGACCTGAATTAGATGGTCTAAATCTGATTTTTAAAAGTCTATATTTTTAATAAAAAAATATTTTAATTGGTATAAAATTTAAAATAAAGACAATATCTTAACTTCTATGCTTTTAAGAAATGATTATTTATTTAAAAAATCATCATTTAAAAAAAACTCAAATCTGGAACATCTAAAATTAGATCTGGAGGCCCAAATCTGATGAGTTAGGAGAATTAAGCAGTGTTTAGCCCTAAAATCAAGTCCTTGAATATATAGATGCTTGACAGAAATATTTTGCAATACTTTCAGCTAATATGATCACCAATGGGCAAATTAAAAGGTGATCAGTTTTTTTTTTTCCGCACAGAGGAAACCAAAGTTTGGGAAGGAAAGTGAAGATATTCAGAAATCGGGAGCTAAAAAGTCAAATTTTAATTCTTATCTCTACGAATTATCAATGAAATATTTAATTTTCCGTTGTGTCGTCAGCCATTGAGTTTTTAGACAGCAGCGTATTGAAGCTCTTACATATATTTCAATTTTTTTCCCCCTTAATGTTTATCTTTTGCCAGAACACTGTTGGCTTCGAAAGGTATTTTCTCAACGTGAGTTGAATTAAATCTGCATATTATAATGTTGAAAAAAATGCAATTTAAAAATATAAGTGTTTTTGGAACTCCACATCATTTCAAAGTCTCAATCACTTTGTGTAAAGGCAACAAGATAATGATGATGATTGATTGATTGCTATTTACCTTTCGTTTGGAACATCTAATGGATTTGAAAATGTTTGGGCTTAGCCCAGCTCATCATTAGGCGGTTTTTTACTTCTGATATCAAAATAATAACAACCATTAGCCTCGTCCTTGAGTTCAGGAGGGGTTGGTCTTCCTCACTTTTAGGGAGGGGGTTTGATCACTACTTCAACCAAGACGTTGGGGAAGACATCCTAGGGGTCTAGGAAGCAGTGGTAGCGTTGGTAGAGGTGGATGCATGTGTACTCTTTGGCTAGTATCCCTTGTGGACTGGGCTCCAAGCGCATTTGGACTGTGGGTGAGTCCGACCCATTTCCTAAAATTTATTTATCAAAAAATAATAATAATAAAACCATTTTACCAAAAAAAAAAAAGCAAGACTTTATTTTCTTCTTTTTTAAAAAAAGTAATATGTGAATTTTGTTCAAGTAAAAGGTAAAAATATATCATGTACAAAAAAACAAAGGTTAAAAGATACATAAGTAATGGGCTTCATCAAATAAAAATTACACTACAGATCCTAAAAACCTAGGCCAAGGCGTAGAGAAACATCAACTAAAAGAAAAGATAGAATTATACCTATCTTAACTTTTGATGGAAAAAAAAAAGGTAACCCAAAAGAAAAACCAAACTCACCAACGATGAAAATAAAAGGATATTACAGTTAGTTCCAACGTTAGGACTGTAACGTCCCTATTTTCTAAATCCATTATGAAGTTCAATTATGACCTTAGGGTTTTTATTAAATTACTTTGTGTGTATTTGTCAAAGTGTAGGCGTTAACAGATCAGAGTGGAACACAACAGAGAGCGTACTTAGGCGTTTGGACGACTGAGTAACTGATTTACAGAGAGCGTACTTAGGCGTTTGGACGACTGAGTAACTGATTTCATATGCGCAGACATATGCTGATTAATTAAAATTCCCAAAGGAATATAAGTGTGATACAACTTACATTCAATGTGGAGATCTCGGTTGACGTGTTAGGTTACAGTAATCCGAAAGGTTCAACAATTCAAACTTTATACAGTCCCAAAATCCAACTCCTTCCGAGCCTTTATGCGTGCTGCTTACCCTTTTCTTCTGCTCCCGATCTTTCTGATCTTGAAGCTAAGATAAATTCTGAGATTTAATGCCCATTGAATCTCAGGTAACAGTTAACCTTAGGTAACAGTTAACCTTATGTTCAAGTATAACAGTATATGCATAACAGATATTCATTACATTTCAGCATTAACCATACATAGCATACGGTCCATGTAAGGTTCACAACACAACAATACATAGCACCAGCAAATGTAATGTAAAACAATCCATAGCACACAACAAATGTAATGTCTCAGAATACATAGCATACAGCTCATGTAATGTTCAACCATCGTTTGCACATAAACGAGTGCCATGCCCCTGGCGTGCCCTCAGCGCTAGGAAAACATACATACGACATTACCAAAACTGTAACCCGTTTCAAAGCTGAATGTATTTAATAAGGTGACCTAAGACCCAGTCTTAGCCATAGTCTATGACCCAAGATTCAGTCTTATCCATGACTATATGAATCATCTCATCATATATAAAGCATACAAGCAGCATAAGAGTTAGAGTTACAGTACGCGTCCGTACCTTAGACCTTGGCGCTAGCTGTACGTTCCCTTTCGGTACTGGATCCAACCTTTCTGGGTATCCTATAATACCATCATCGCGTTATTTCCCTTATAATTAACATCCTAAGAAATGGCCTTGTCATTCCTGACTCGTATTCCCTGGTAAATTTTATTATTATTATCATTATCATTATCATTATTATTATTATTATTTTCACCCCTTCCCAATAATAATAACACTATTTGTTATTATCATTATTACTAATTATTCCTCTATAATTTATTTAAACTCCCTACCCTTAATAATAATAGTTACTAACACTCCAAAAATATACTTTATATGTATTACATAAAAATTCAGTAACTTTAATATGTTATATGCGCATACACATAACAACAATATTTATTTATAGTAGCATATACACATCTATACATGTCAAGAATTTTATGCAACAATGCTTGAGTTTAATATATATATTTATACACATGCTTACACTTATGGCACGCATATATGATACACACACACACACATTCAAAGTCTTACGGCATGCTTCATATAAAATGTTATTTTATATATGATAAGATAATAATAATGCTACTTCTTAAATACATGCATACGGGAACACAATGGAGAATATATATATATTATTAAACACCCCTTTTCTTTTTTTGTTTTGTCTTATATGTATGTAAACATCCAGGAAATACTCACACAACTCACTCTTGACACAAGGCATGCATTAATATTATATATTGATAAATTCTTCATCTTTCTTATTCTCATGCTAGCGTCAGTAAGCAACAAAAGTTTCACAATATATATTGAGAAATATTTATAGCCAACAGAGGCAAGGTTCGAAAACGCTACAGGTATTTTATATATATATATATATATATATATATATATATATATATATATATATTCAGAAGCTTTTCACAGCAACGTTCTATAATGCATGAAGCGAGAATAGGTATGGCAAATTCTTCTTTCTCCCTATATGAACAGTAAAAGAACAAGGATTATTATTCAAGCACACACACACACAGACCCGATATACACATCCCTTTAACTTCTTTTATGTTTTCAGTTTTCATTCCATCTTCTCGGCATAAAGAGAAACCTAGAACCCCACCCATGTTTTCAGTCAAGTTTTAACAGAAGGTAACGGTAGGACAGACCCCTTTTGCATCAACATTTATTTATCTACTGGTTTTTATTTAGTTCAGCAAGGAGTTCACTACTATAATATATATGGTCCAGCCATATAAGAATAATGCAGAAACGCAAAAAAATTAGGTGCCAAACTACTCTGTTTTCGGTTTCATCTTCTGCAACAACTCGTGATCTCTCTTCCTATGGTTTACTACCTCGTTAATCGATAGGGAAAGTGACGGCAATCAAGGGAAAAAGTCTCGAAAACTCACGTATAATTTCAGGCTTGAACGATGTACTCCCGTGGCTCACTTCCCTCCCTGTTTCTGACAGCAAAACAGAGCTAGAAGACGCTATGAATACTTCAGCTGGCCTCTCCTCCTTCCTTCCTCGACCCTCTCCTCAACCTCTCTCTCTCTCCGCCTTACTTTCTCACTTTTTTTTTTCTTTCTCTGTTAGTTTTCTCTCTCTGGCCGAAACTGAATGAGGGAACGGGGAACTGAGAGGAGGGAGTGTTTAAACAGAGCTTCCACGTCCAGATAATGCTCAATGGTTCAACAGTTTGCCCAACGGTTATAAATCACGGAGCTCAAGACGTATGGGGATGATCTGCAGTTAGCGGCGCTGAAATCTACTTTCTGATATAGCGTGATTTGCTTCTCCGTAATAATCGCTGGAGCTTGCTTATTTGCGTGATTTTCTTCAGTTGTTTTCGGTTTGACTGAGACAATACAGGCTGAGGAATTGGGCTGAAGAAAAACCTGGGCTTTTGTTTTATTGTTCTTGTCGGGTTTGAGCTGGATCATTGAGTTTTTATGATCCAAAAGCAACTGAACTGTTTCAGCTTTGCTTCTTGTCGGGACTGGAGGTTGAAAGATTGATTCATACATAGGTGTTTTTCACGTGGGCTGTATGAGGACTGAATAATTTTGCATTGGGCCTTACTTGTTGGGCCTGCTAATTGATCCTACGTTTTTGGGCTAAGATGTTGGACTTCTATTGTGATTGTTATATGCTTCTCAACTAAGCCCATGCATTTGTTTCATTTACTATTCTAAAACATTATTCTATTAGCTTTTTTTTTTTTCCAATTTAATTTATGGACAAAATGAATCTTTATTCCCCATAATAATTCATGGAAAACACACTATCTTTTTTTTTTTTCCATAATTACTTTTCAGCTAAATCTCATAATAAAATTCCTATAAAATATAACATTCCAAACTCCTAAATTTGGGATGTTACAAGGACATGAACAAGTAGTATAACCCGTGGAACTGCACGGCCACATAGTGAGAAATCCATAATATATGGGAGGTTGATGAAGAAGCTTATGCTATTAACCTCGCTCTCGAAAGAGGACAAACAGTGAATGGGTTTCAAAGGAATGGGTGTGACTCCAACTGTGAATGAGGAGGCTCATAGTGCAAGCGCTGACAATATTCAGAAGTTCCATTAAAGCTATATTTGATCAAGTTACTGAATTTAGACTTCAAGACTTGTAACAAACAAAAACTAAGAAAACAAAAAGAGGTTTTAGGTGATTGCCTGAGTCCTTGGAGGAACCACAATATCACTTGTGAATTTGATTTTAATATTCATATTTTTTTTAAAAAAGAACCTAATTAATTAGCAAATACGCAACTAGTTTTTCCTATCCAGTTGTTGTATTATTGTTATCTTGGAACCATCCATTAATTAATCAATACAAAAATGAATGCGCATGTGTCTATGTATGTGTGTAAATATATGTATGGATATAATATGATTGATTTACCCTACAAAAAATTCACTTATTTATAGCGGTTCAAATGACATATTTGTATTGATTTTAATTGCTACAAACACTAGTAATAACGGTTGGGTAAACCGCTACAAAATTCAATGTTGCAAGCGTTTTAGTAGCAATTATTGAGAACCACTATTGTATTTTTAGCGGTTGGTGTTACCTGCTACAATGTGCATCCATCAATTACATATTATAGGAGCATCTTATAGCATATATGAAACAACTGTAAAGGTAATTAAATATTGGTGACTATAAATTTTTATAATTTTTTTGTGGTTGTTTGTCAACCGTGAAAAACGTTGGCGCCAAATTTTTAGCTAAAATTTGGGTGTGATGGCAAATAAAAATTGAAAATTTGACACCAACATACAAATTAATTTTAGAAACTTTTAATTATGGTGCCAAAATTTTATGGTGGTTTGGGAACCACTACTAATTTTTATCTTAATTTTAATTTAACTTTGTAGCAATTGAAAATTTCAAAAATTAAAAGAAAATTCTTCAATTATATTTTCAATCTATTGTTCCTATAGTATTTTGAATATTTTATAATTTTAGTAACAATTTAAATAATAGTAACTATTATTTGAGGTGAAGATTAAATTAAGTTAGATGAGTATGAATATTATGTGTGTTTAATATTGAAATTGTGTGGGTAATAAAGATTTAGGTTCTCCACTAGTTTATAAAATTGAAGTTGAAGATGTTGTTTGGTTATGGAAGGAATGTCTTCAATACTTGTAGAAGGAAGAAAATAAAGAAGCTAAATATCAATAAGTATTAAATGAAGAAGGAAAATAAAATGAAATATTTTAGAAAAATAAATTTGCCATTATGCTAAGTATTGCCATGTTTCTAACAAAATTAGAAACATCCAGATTGAGGAACCTCTACTTGATCAAATCAATAATCTTCTTCTTGATACATATTCTGGATGTGAAGAAGAATCTTCCTCCACCTCCTCTGAAAATTTGAATCAAATTCAGGATGATGAATTCAATTCAACGTCCGAAGATTCTTCTCCTGCAATAAATGTCATCACTAAAGAGCAAGATCTGCTCCTTGATGTTATCAACAAACTTCCTGATTGTGACAAAACTGAATATCTTTCAAAATTTAAAGATATTCTGTCACAATCTTCTCCTTCATCTTCTTCTAAACCTTCTGATAAATTATCTATCTTCCAAAATAACTTTGATTTGACCAAAACATTCGAAAGATTCAAACACTCTACTAAACCTGCAACTATTCAAGATCTTCAATTTGAGGTTAATAATTTTAAAATTGAAGTTCAAAATCTTAAGTCTTCCCGAGATTCTCATGAATATGCTTTATTGCACATTCAAGAGATTCTTTCTTCAAATCAAAATTTTCCATTCAATGAGAATGTTGATCAAGTTTTGGAAAAAGAAAACATAGATGAAACTCTTGAACCTGATGAAACTCCATTTTTAAATGTTATTTCAAAAATTTTCTTACAAAAGTTTTATACACAAGCAAAAATCATTATCAATAATGATCTTGTTATAGATCTGTGTTATTTGATACTGGAGCACAATCCAACCACAAATTTTTAAAAAACTACTGAGCGGTGTAGTGTTGTAAACAAGTTTTCACTAGCTGTTCAGTATGTATGTATGTAGGGGGGGGGGGGGGGGGGACGTTAACGTTGCATATCTGTATAAACAAAAACGCTGCCTAAACATTTATATCGTTGCTTTTGCTGTGTGAATATATATATATATATATATCGATATTTTTCCTGTACAGGAAGATTTTGTTGTCATGAATATATATAGATATCCTAACTGATTCACGTCTTGCGTCTGAGTTTTGTTAGCATTCGTTTTACTGATGCATATATATATATATATATATATATATATATAGAGAGAGAGAGAGAGAGAGAGAGAGAGAGACACGCATATATATATTAAGTGATATATCATTATCTAATGCATACCTTTACACATTTGTTTTACTGCATTTATTTCGCTTTCATGCATATATGGTAAGTATATATATTATTTGCTTACTCATATGATATTACCCTGTGTGTGTGTATTAAGTGATATATCATTATCTAATGCATACCTTACACATTTGTTTTACTACATTTATTTCGCTGTCATGCATATATGGTAAGTATATATATTATTTGCTTACTCATATGATATTCATATTACCCTATATGTGTGTGTCTGTGTGTGTATAACTTGCTCTGTGTGTGTATAAATATAAAATATCTTATCTATATCATATTATACATATGTAATCATAACTGAGTTTTCATAATCTTGGTCAGTTAATAATTTGAATTATTTATATTCTTGATAAAGCTAATATATTCAAATGTGAGTACAGGAAATATACTGAGATATTTTAGGCATATATTACCTATATATTTGTAGAAATATATATAAAGTATAGAAATCTTAACCATATATTTAAAATATATAAATATGTGTATATAACTATCCTGAGATTTAGCCATATATATATAATATTTTGGAAAACCATGAGAAACATTAAAATTTATATGATGCAGTATTTATAAACTCATAATTTAAAATGTCAGGATAGCCTATGGGAATTTAAAATAATTGTGGTATAATAATGATAATAAATAGTAAAGTAGCAATAATAAAGTAAATAAACAATAATAATAATTATTATTATTAGAAAAAAGAGAATAAATAATGTTAATATTAGAAAAATGAATCAATAACATTAGCATTAGAAAAGGGAATAAATAATAATTAGAAAGGGGATCTATTAATAAATATTAAAAAGGAAAAATTTATAGTTACAATGGTCTCCCTAATTTTTCAGTAATTTTCCCACTTCAAACATTCCAAATTTATTATTAAAATTTGTATATTTTAAATTTTATGAAATTATAAGTTATAATTTTGAATATGTAGAGTTTTAAAAAGTTATTAATGGTTAGTAAATTGGTTGTGGTAGATTGATTTTTGGGCTTGTGTTTGAACTCTTAGATTAGGAGCAGTTGGATAATAGTTAGCTTTGGCAAGAGGCAACCATTTTCCACTCTTTATGTGTATTAATATGTTGTTTGTGAGTATTTTGTGAAATAATTATGAATATTTTAATAGAAATTTCCTTGTGGAACCTTATGATTGGAATTATGAAATATATGCCTATATTTATTTATGCATAAGGATTGAGAATTGAGATATTATGACATAGTTATGAGAATTATTTAAATAGCATGATATGGATGTGAAAATCTTGGAAAAACTCCTATTGAGTTATTTATGATAATTATGGAAATGGTCAAATTGAGAAGAAATGGAGTAGTTATTCCACCACGTGGTTAGACCTCCATTGATGCATAATAGTTGGCTTTCTATTGTTCCACCTGTTCATTGAAGGACTGGCCTACTAGTTCAAAGAGGGCTTACGACACTCCACTAGTTCAATAAGGGGAAAAGACCCATGGTATGGGACATGTGCTCTCAGGATTTTGGTTGATCCTTATCACATGACCAATGAGCTTCTGAGTAACCAGTAACATGATGTAACTTAGCCCATGACTCTAGTCGAAGGAAATAAGGCGATTAAGTTGGATTGATGGGAGGCATCTTGGGAATTGGGTTAATGAGAAATTGTAATACCTAATTTATGATACATAATTTATTATGTGAAATTTTGTGATGAGGATATTGGTGAATTGTATATTTAATATTTTGTTATATAAATTGTTCTACTTTGCACCTTACTAGCACATATTAGTATTTGTAATAAGTCAGATTGATGGTTACTACATTTTTTAAGTAATAGTTCCCGTCTGGGTCCATCAGGGAATGCCTCAGAAGCTTAGCCTACTATACTAAAAGTAGTGCTTTTGTCTCTTTTAGTTTATGTTAATGATTATATATTGCCACGTTAGGGCTTATCCTGCATACTCTGGCAAATTTTGGATATTTCATTAAATGTTGAAGCACCATTAAATTACTGATCTAACTAATATATAATTATTTTGTTAAGTAAAATGGAGAATGTTTCACAACCTCTTCATTTCCATTTCTAATATTGAGTCTCAACGGACAAATGGAACAATGAATGTCAACATGAAATTATAGCGCTAATTGAAGAAAGCATTTGTCTGAGCAAGGGTTAAAGATAATTAGTCTCAATGGTCATTTTCATCAGTTACAATGAATAATGCATGAAGCTTATCAATGGTCATAAATGCCATCAACTATAAAAGCCAAAATCATTAAATTTTCCATCTATCGAAACGTTGTGCATTCAATTTGTGAAAATTAGCATTTACTGCTTCTAACCATCGAGTAATGTCTTCGAAAATACATACACTTCATTGTTCATTCATTTACTCTTTTAGAGAGATTCTCAATTTATCATTATTGTATTAATCTCAAGGTTGTGGAACTTTTAAGATTTAGGTTAAGTGATTACAACTTGTAAAGGGGGTAAATTCTAGCGAGAGAATTGCTCTAAGAGTTACAGGGTGTGTAATCACTTCTTGAGATAGTGAAATCCCAGAGAGTCTAAGGATTGGACGTAGGTTAAGATTTTGAACCGAACCAATATAAATTTCTAGTGTCTTATATTTCTTTATTCTTCTCTGTTTATCCCTATTTTACTTGTGTAATCCAGAGGATTAAGAAGAAAATTTTTAAATCATCCAATTCACTCTCTCTTAGGTGATATTCTATCTTTCAAAACTGCCTTCCTCAAACTAGATATATGGATTCCCATGGTACGTCAGATTTCTGATACAACCAATCCCATCATCAGACATCATCATCATTCTAGTGTAACCATAGCAAAAGAAAGACGGTAAAATCAGGAGAAGCATATTGCCGTGGATCCTCTATCCCTGAAATACTAAGAACCAGCAATTGTTCCGCCACCATTACAGTCTCCAAAGTCCAAGTTCTTGAGCATAAGCCAAGCTAATTCTGCCACATCCTCCCTCCGCTACACCTCCATTCACTCCAAAAAGAAATCCAAAGTTGATAGCCTAGAATCCCCGCCATGCCCTGCTCAATCTCACTTGCACAAAAGAAAGTCATGTGGCGAAGGAAGAACACACCCGCTCATATAAGTTTGGTCTTTGGTCCATAACCAAACACAATTCCACCAATATTCCTTGAAAAACAAATATAATTAAAGATTTTCAATAAAATAGACAAAAATCAATAAGGAAGATTCGGAATGGAAAGAAGATGTGAATCAGATAGTGAGATATGCTTTATATGAATAGAAAAAATATAAGAAGATTTGCAGATAACATAGGGACAATCTAGTCTTTCTATTTTTTAATATTTTAAGAGAAAATTAGAATAAAGGACCTACAAGAAAAAATATTTATTAAAAAGGACCATAAAAATTGTAATTATTTAGAAGGATCAAATATAAGAATATAAAATTAATAATACTAAACTACCCTTGAGGAAATCTTCTCCATTCCCTCCTATATTCTCTCCCACACTCTAATTTGAAAACCAACACAAAATTTTAAATTTTTATAAATAAAATAAATTTTTTCTCAATTTTCATTTTTTAGAAATTGTATAGATATATCTATGAAAAAAAAAATCACATTCTTCAATTTTTATGGTCCTTCTCATTATATATTTTTTCCTCCAGGTCCTTTATCCTAATTTTTCCATATTTTAATTTCTGATCTTTTAAAATAATTACTATTTTTATAATCCTTCCTAATAAATATTATTTATCCTAGTTCTTTTATTATAATTTTCTCAAAAGTTAATTAAAAGATGTTGAGGGAGTAATCTTTTGCGATAATTCCGCAGTAGCGAGTGGTGTGATGTCTCCACAGATCAAAACACGGAAATGACTATAGTCCAATCTTTTTAACTGACACAATCAACTACTCATTTACTGATTAATTAATGCACGTAGCTAATAGAAAGTTCCCATAATAACTCGTTTTCCCGGTTGGCCAAAATTTTTTTTTTTTAAAAAAAAGTTCGTTTTGCCGTCACACACACTGATCCTACTAATAACCTATAGGGCCATAAGTCCATAACAACTTCAATCTATTCCCCTTTCCATTTCGGATAAGTTTTTTTTCTTGGTTCCTAATGTAACAAATTCTATCAGTCTTTTTCTTGCCAACATGAAATAAACTCTTCAAATCTCAAAATAAGTTTAACGAATTCATCGGAATGAAGAAGAGACATTTAATTTATTAAGTTTGTCTTAAATGCCTTTTTTTTTTTTCAAGTTTACTATATTAAATGAGATTTTGAATGAGAGAAAAAATAAAATCAGCCACATTATTTTAAGCATTGATTACAGTGATAAAATTAATAAAATAATATTGATTATCCTCTAAGTGATTTATATTGTAAACCACAAAACTCATTTTCAAGTAACTTTTATTGGAAACCACAAAGTTGACATCACAAAATTTAGCATCCACATAACAAGTGACATTTTTTTATAAGCACATGTATCATAAAATTGACACTACAAAACTAAGCAGCTACACCCTCAGGAGATATTTTTATTGATAAGCACATGTACCTCCATTTGGAGGCTATATTCAAGGCAATATTCCACATTAAATGTAAGTGCTTATCATAGTAGGATTCAAACTTTGGTTTGTTATGTTTTGAGAAATTAGCCCCTCCTATTAGACCATACTACTATGGAAAAAGGGCTTTAATCATGGCTATTATTGACCACACATCACAGTTTCAAATCATCATATATGAAGGTATTATATATGCTCAACACAAATATATAACATTTTCGAATTGTGATGTATTCATTATCTATTATAACAATTCTAAGAGAACAATAGTTATGTATTAGGCTTGATGCGTGTAATGCTAGCATAATTAAAATGGGTTCACATAAACAATCGACATTTATTTAGTAACACTCATAATGGTTGTTAAGTAATAACCATGAGCTTTTATAATACATGATGGTTGCTACATAATAATCATAATGTATCAATGCTATACTCTTTATGTGAGAGTTTCCAATCTAGTTGGATTAAGCTATATAAAATAGAACAATACTTCACACAATGAGTTGACATGCAATTTGAAACATTTCAAGGACTGTGGGAAGAATTAATGGCATTTCTACTTAGCTATATATGTAATTATGTAATTGTTGGCATATACCTTGTGTTTCTTTACAATAATTAAGCTAGAGAAACAAGAAGACAGTGAAAAAGGATGAATATCCCTATTGGAAAGAGTGCAAGAGGTATGCAAACCTCAATCTGTCCCCTCCTTCTCTATCAAGAGACATAACATATAGGTAAACAATTAAGGTTATATATATAGAGAGAGGGGGGGTTAAGAGTGTTGTTAATTCTAACTACAAAACATAAAAAATCTTGACTCATCCCAAATTTTATGATTACACAGTCTGGGAAGTATGACTCTATTACATAGTCAAACCTAAGTAGCTCAAAAAGGGTGGCTTCGTTGTGTGTTCTCGTCATCTACTTAGAATATGCAAGCAAACTAAGAAGTGCACTGCTTAAAAGAAGTTGCCTACTAAGTCCTAGCCCCCCACTCAGTCCAAGAAGAGGAAATTAAGAATCCCACCCCCAATGATCGATCTAGGAAGAAATTAATCTCACAAAATAAGCTCATTGGTTAATATACCTAGAAGTCCCTCAAGAAGTTCATCAACAAGTTCTCTCTTCAGACCCATTTCCAATGATCAAATTGAGAGAGATGTTCTTGACCTACCAGACCAATAAAAATCTGTGAGCCAGGAGAGTGTTTTTGAGGTCCGGAACAAGGAGATGACAAGTACAAGCTCTGTCAACTTCTTTATAAAGTATTTCTTCAATTGTGATTAAATAGTTGGCATTTTAGAACTTTGATTACTTTTTGATATGTTGGTTTTGGCATTTCAGGAACCTATATCATACTTACATCCCCCCCTTGCAGCCTCTAGAACATGATTAATTCATTTGCCCTAACAATCTCAATAACCAAGAGAAGGGCATGAAGGAAGATGTTGAGCAATATCACACAAGGTTTCTAGGGATGTATTCATCAGGAGTGCACCAGACATAAATGATAATTATTTCTTTGTGCCTTACATTCAAGGGTGGGAACATGATTAACTTTATTTAAATTAATTTTTATTTATTTTGTAATATAATTGTCATGATGGTGTGATATATCATTGAATCACTGGATGCTCATAATAGTAAATCCAATGAGCAAAAACATTTGTATTATGATGTTATGAGCAAGGTTCTAGATACGGCATTATACATACAGGAGACATTCAACCAGTAAGTTATACATTCATTATCTTTTATAATTAAGTTCATATTGCACTTGTTTGTGTGTATTATTATTATTATATCTCCACAGAGTGGTGTACATTTACCACATGGAAAACGGTCTTGAGTACACCAAAACCAACCTCATTGATGGCCACTACAAATGTGCCTTCTAATGGTTGCATTCAAAGATATATATATTATTCATCAATGACTATAATATTAAATTGAAGCACACATATATTTTATATATATGACTGACTGACAAATTTTTCTTCTCATTTCTATGTAGTGCTCAAAGCAACCAAACATGAGTAATGGTTGTGAGTACTATGTGATGCACTACATAAAAGACATAATCACATATGAAGATATTGATACAAATAATGTATATTATATACTCAATTTGTTCATATATACAATCGGTCATCTATATATTACAGTATCTAATTTCCATCTATTGTTTTCTTTTGCCTGCAATATTTTAATGCATTGTGCATGATGTTTAGCAACTCACAATTGGAAGAAGTGGTTGACGTGTTGGCAAAATCTCTACAACATCAGTGGGAGAGTAAATACATCGAATGACTGTAAATTTATAGATATTGTTTATTTTAAAGTTTTAGTTTTAATAGTGTATACATGTACTTAAATAACGGTAAATATATTTTGATTTGTTGTATTATTCTGTATATGAATGATTGTAAATATATATTATAATTCGTTCAATACAAATGTATATGCAAGGGGATATCGAATGCATAAATACCCCCATTTTTTTTTTAAAAAATAGCTTTGATGTATTACAGTTGTTATGTAACAACCATTATTTATATCAACTGTATACAATGGTTGTTTAAATAAATCCTTTAGCATTATTAATTTATAACGGTTGTTTTGAAGGAAATGTAATATATGCATAACATATATAATGGTTGTTAAATAGAAACCTGTTGGACCTGGCTATCACCCAAGAGGGGGGTGAATTGGGTGTTTGATAAACTTTAGGAACTTTAAGAAAAACTTTTTGCAATTTATAAATTGACAATTAGATATTCAAAGATGAGCATATACTGGAAATGTAAAAGATAAGGGAAGAGAGTATGCAAACTGTGATTTATCCTAGTTCGGTTCAATCTTTGACCTACGTCCAGTCCCCAAGCTTCATTTGAGATTTTCAATCCACTATTTGCTTTGAACTTGATTACACGTTCTGTACTTGAAGTAATCCTCTCACTAGGATTCACTCCCCCTTACAAACCATAATCAATTCACTTGCTTGATTACACACTCTGTACTCGAAGTAATCCACACTCGGATTCACTCCCCTTACAAGCTGTAATCACAACAAAGTGTTTCCCACTCAAGATCATCTAATCTTGAGTAACTTTCAGAATAATAGGATGTTTACAATGAATATTCTCTCTCAGAAGTAAGTGAATAAACACTGAAGCACAATACATATAATCTCACTCTCTAAGCTAGATATATGATCATTGAGGTATTCAGAGAGTAGATGAAGCAGACGTTAGAATATTGACATTTTCACTGTGTAAGCTCACGTCACTGTTCTTGTTCTCCCTCTTGTATCTGTGTCTGTTGTTCTTCGTTTCTGGGCTTCTTATATAGATGAAGAAGAGGAACTAGCCGTTGCATTTTCTTCTCTTTGATTCTTCAAAGTTCAGCTGTAAATCTGGAATATGACAGTTGCATATTTTCCTCTGTTTCTTCAATTCTTGGCTGAAATCTTGGATTTAGTTGTTGTAGATGGTCTTCCAGAATTCTTGTCATTCCATAAACTTAATTTGACCGTTTGAGATGATTCTTATGAGTTACAACAGTCTGAGCTGAACATCTGGGATAAGGGAGAAGGATCAGCCCTGTTCTAGGTTCGTCATTTAATGCATTTATCCTGGATCTTGATCTCACCTTGACCTTGGCTAAACCTTATCTGAAAAACACTCAAAACTTCATCAAGGACATTAGAAACAATAATATCATATGAGGAAATAATTTCAGAAAGACCCATTAAGATTTCACAGATCAACATCATTTGATTTTTCAAAATCCCCGATGCAAACTCGAGTTTGTTTTTCCAGACTCGAGTTTGGGGTTCATCCAGAAAGCATGTCTGTTGATTAGTGGTCTAAACTTGCAGTCTGTAAAAGCTAACTCGAGTTTGGTTTTTACAGAGGGAACTGTCGGGTTCTGGGCTTGGGATGGAACTTTGGGCAGGAAGCTAAACTCGAGTCAATTAGTGACCAACTCGAGTTTGGGTCTATGTTTGAAGAACAAGCCTAAGTTCGTGATTTTCCAGACTGGAGTTTAGGGTCATAGACTGGAGTTTGTAGTGTAGCCAAGTGAATGATCTTTCTGTATGGTTTAGACTCGAGTTTGGGAAGCAAACTTGAGTTTCAGTGACTACTGAAATATTTGAGGTTTATCTGGGTCAAGTGCAAACTGGAGTTTGGAAGGCTAGACTAGAGTTTGGGAGTCTATTGAGTTTTCTGGGTTCCTTTCTGTTTGGTCTAAACTCGAGTTAGGGAATCTAGACTCGAGTTTGGCTTGCTTGGGATTCTGAGTGCTCTCTGTATCTTCCAGACTTCAGGTTTGATTTGCAAACTGGAGTTTAGCTTAATGTGAAAATTTTGGATTCATTTCTGTATCTGTACAGACTCGAGTTTGTCTATGTAGACTCGAGTTTGACTTTTATGTAAAATTGAATATCTTTCTGTCAAGTCTCAAAACTGGAGTTTGCTAACACAAACTCGAGTTTTCTTCTCCATGGCTCAGTCAAATATTCTTCTCACAAGTTCTTTGCTTTCTGACCTGATAAAGATCAATCCCTGGAATCCAGTACCTATCTCCATAAAGCTCTTTAAGTCTTCTTTCCATTGCAAGAGGAATCAGCTCCAAACTCACTGTATTCTGATAGTTATGATCTGATGAATGAAGGTTGTTCTTTGCCAACGTTTTTGTAACTTCTTGAATTTATAGTCAACTTTTGAAGATCATATCTCACTCATTTGATCTTTGTTTTCCATGATCTTTATGTTTCTGGAAAGGTATGTGAGTCTACTTTCATATGCCACCGATTTCAGCTCATTCTGATGTGTAGATTGTGAGATATACTCAAATCATTGAAGCTTGGTCTGCTGTGTGGCGTGAATTCCTGTTCCAACTTCTAAAATTCATAACTCTCTCATCTCAGCTTCTTTGGACATGAAACTTTGTCAAGATGACGCATTGGATGTCTAGTTTCATAAAAAATTGATTTCACCTTAAACCGATCTCTGGTTTGGGAGATATCATCGAATTACCAGAGGTCGCCAGTTCTGATCGTGAAACAAAGTTGGACAGAGTTGTTGAAAGCTTGCTAAACTCGAGTCATTAAGTGACTAACTCGAGTTTTGAGTTCCAAACTCGAGTTTACATTGGCTAACTCGAGTTTTGATGATCCAGAGACGCCAGAGTTGCTGAAGACACTACAAACTCGAGTCATTAAGTGACTAACTCGAGTTTTGAGTTCCAGACTCGAGTTTTGTGTCATAAACTTGAGTTTTCTCATAATCCAGAGGCAGATCACTTCTTGTAATGCAGTAAACTTGACTTTTGAGTATCTGACTCGATTTTGCTCATCTAGAACCTGATATATGCTTGTTTTAACTCTGAATTGAGCCATCCCAACTTTCATTTGATCTTGGAGACTTTAAGAATCAAACTAAGAACTTGTATAATGATTTTCTCAGTTTATTCAGCAAGTTCTTCTTTCTTTCTTCTCTCTTCTTGATTATTCTCCATGAATTAACTCTTTCTTTCTTCTATTCTCTTGTTATTTCTCCACATGAACAAATCTACATTAAATGTAGCAATTAGACAATGTATATGATATAAACTTTTTGCTCTTGCTAATGGCATCTATATAACACATCATCAAAACTAATCATAACCAACATCCATTATGTATTACACAAGCATTTTTATAATGGTTGTTTACAAGTACCAATTAACTATTATCACATAAATATGTATAGCATGGCCTTACCTAGCCTCAAAATATAACAAGTATTATATTATAACTGTTATAATATATCAAGAATAAATAACAGTTCAAAACAATAATTTATCTATGTAGTGCATATGTAGTGCTGCATCTATGATGGTTAGCAACTATATATATGACATATTATAACCGCCATAAAATATATTTTCTATAATAGTGCATTAAGAATAACTCAAGCCAAAAAATAAAAAGTAAAAGCATAACCCCAATATCAACTAGATGTTTTAAATTTAAATATTGTGAATAAGAAAATGTGTTGTAGAAGGAACCCAACTTAATTTTTTTGCCAATAAAAAGAAAATAAAACTTCATCAATCACAAGTCATTTTTTTTAGTCAGTTTGTTTTTTTTTATCTTATTGAAAATTTTTTTAAAAACCATTAATAAAAATCTTTGTATGTAGTTTGATATATCACGCAGGTCATTTTTTTTATTAACATAGTTTAATTTTCTTCTCATTAAAAAAAGCATCAAGTAAAAAAAAAAAAATTATATTCTCATTATTCAACTACAAATCATTTAATTGATATTGGGGGTGTTATGCTATCCATTTTTTTCTTGACTTGATTTATTCTTGATGATCCTTACACAACATAAAAAATTTCTTTGATCTAAATTAATAATATTTTACTATATATTAATGTTGATACACACACTCTTATCAGGGGGAAAAAAAGTAACATTACAGAGCACTGAAACCTTTTTTAGTGAAGAAGGGTAGTAAAGTCATTTAATCTAGATTTTAAAATTTTAAATTTGGTTGATAACTTAATTAGAGATTTATTAAATTTATCAACTTGATCTAGAATTTTCTTATTTTAGATAGTTTTATATGTGATTTTTCCTAATCCTAGCTAAACCAATGTATAACTAGCTCATCAATAGTTGATCCGATTCTTTTTACTTACTTGTCATCTATTCAAATGTGTTCAGATCTAATTAGGAAGATTAGAATCTTGAAAAATTTAAACTTCTTTAAAAACATAACGAAAAATGGTTAAAAGTACGTGTTTAATAATTTTATTGGGTATAGAGAAGAACATTTTATAAAGAATAGAAAGCCAACCGCTAACCTAAATGATAAGGCGAGGCACGAGGTTAAGATTGCGGTGACTCAAACCTATAAATAGGTGAATATGGTACATAAGATTATGTGGAGTTTAAGATTGAAGTAACTCAAACCTATAAAGAGGTGAGTATGGTACATAAAATTAGGTGGAGTTTAAGATTGAAGTGACACACACGGTCACACCTAAATACCTTAATTAGAGAACACCCTCCTCAATTAAAATGGTTAATGGTTTTACCAAACAGCACCTAACAGTCACATTAAGTCCAACTTTATGAGTTTATTCATTACAATAACTGGTGCCAATAACTCTCCACGTGTTTCGCATCACCCTACCTCTCTCCCCAAAGCATACAACTCTGGTCCTATTTATAAGTTTTTTTTGACTAAATCACACATATCAAGAAGAGGTAGTTAACTCAATGATTATAAAGTAATTTTTCAACTTTTCCCTCATTTGTGAATAGGTATCTTTCAACTATTTATTCTCTCTCTATTTTTATTGGTACAATTAATATGGACAAAATTGTCACAATCTCATTTATTATTTGAAAGAGAACTTATAAATAGGATCAAATTTTTTGGTCAAAATGGACTTATAATTAAATAGGACCAGAGTGGTATCTCTCTACAATTACATCATCATACTAATCTCATCCTATTTGTAGGTTAGACTTTAGAGAGCGATTTTCTTAACGTTAATATATGTCACCTCGTTCGAATTTAGGGAAAATGACAGAAAATACTATTTAAATTTTAATATCATGTTATAATAACAGTAATGTGATTAACAAAAATAATAAAGTAATTGACAACTCATTTTATTAAGAAATCACTTATTTAACATTGTAAAATTCAAGTGTTATTTTTCTAGTATTTTTCCTTGAATTTATTCTATGAATGTACTCCCTCTTCAAATATATTAAGTTTGTCTTAAATTAAAAATATTTTGTTAGTTTACCTACATCAAATGAGGTTTGGAAGAAAAATGAAAAATATGATGAGCCACATTATTTGAGCATTATAATAACTATAAGGAAAAAATGTATTAAATAAACATTAATTACTCTCTAAAAAACTTAAATTATAAACAAACAAAAAAAATTCTACAAGGTGACTTTTATTTTAAACATGAATTTTACTCTTGATTTGTTGTTTTTGGAATTCTCAGTTTTCACTCTAAGATGAAATAGTTATTGAATTTTAAAACGGATTTAATAGGGTGTAATATCTTTCTTAGTTTAATAAAACATGTTAGAAGTGGATTATAAATATAATTAAAAGAGTATATATATTCATTTGGGTCCTTTAATTAAATAATAAGTTTGTAATTTTTTGTTTTCAATTTTGGAAAAATAATACTATTGGTGTAGCATATTATATCCAAAAAACATGAGTGGCTTATTATTAATAAGATTGACTATATACTTTGTATAAAAAAAATGTTGACTATATTCTTTATTAAATTATTGATTAATTATGATTCCTGTTGTCCAATTTGTAGGGAGGACCTGGTAGCCCGTACTTGCTCCGATCACAATCCGAGATTCGGATTCATTAAAAATATGGGAGAATAAAAGAAGGATCGATTGAGAGGACCACAAATTTGTAAAATACTAATGCACAAGGATTAATATTTAAGATAAAAAGTAAAACAAAAGCTACTTTTTCGTAATTGGGGACATATACTCTCAGTTCGCTTAGAAAACCTAATTATAAATCTTGAAAACTCAGTTGTAAATCTTAAAAATTAGTTGCAAAACGGATGTAAATTATAGAAGTTGTATTAATGTGGAGGAATTGCCATTCCTTCCTTCCTTTCTTTTTCTTTTTAAATTTTTTTCGAAACTCTAGCATCATGTTTAGATGCTAATAATTTGTACTATAGATATTTTTTAGTAAAACAGTGTCGATCCATACTAATGATTAATTATTAATCAAAGGTACTATCACAAGTTATATATGTCTATACTATCATAAATTATATATATGGGCTTTTATTCATCCTCCGAGTTTTTTTTAAAAAAATTAATTAAAACATGTACACCATGTTTTGATGCTATACATTAGTATAGGCTAAGAATTTTTTTGCTTGGCCGACGCGAGGTGGTTAAAAAATCATGATTAACATACCAAGCTTTAATATAAGAGTATGAAGAAATTAAATAAGTAACATTAAAATATTTATATTTATCTTTTTTTTTTCAAATCAATTTGTTTGATCTATAAACTTATATATAATCTAATGATATACAACATATTATATGATTAAGTAACTTATTTATTTCTCTTAAAAATCAATTAATTCTTATATTAAGTATCCAACGTAGTATATAACTTGTAAAAAGTTAATAATTGATCGTTGATCTGAGTTGATACACTTTTTTCTTCTTCTTATTATTAGTGAATACCTTAACTGGTTTTGACAAAAACATGTGACCTTTTGATCATGATAACACGTTTTCACGAAAAAAAGTGCCAGCAATTATTACAAGTTTTCAAATTTTAGAGTGTTAACTACTCTTCCATAAATAATTTAGGGGTAAAAATGTTCTTTAACTCAAAACTAGCATAAAGTTAACAATTAACGTCAATATTTGTCAACACTATTGTGGTGTAATGGTGTGTAGATCCATTTGTTAAAACAAGTATCTCCACTAATCTTTTTTTTTTCCTCCACTTAATTTCTTTATCATTGTATTGGGTTTTAATTGTAGATATTTTATACAGTATTAAAAATATTATTGTAATATTTAATATTAATAAAAATAACATTTTTACAGAACAAATCTCAACCATTAAAAAAAATACAATGATAAAAAAATTAAGCAGAGATTAAATTGAAAGAGAAACTCATGGAAACACCCTTATCCCGGTTGGCCTATAGTGCAGCTTTTAGGGTTCAAATCAGGATGCAAGCATTTAGCTTGCCAACCCAAAAAAATATGTCAATATCATTAGTTAAGTGACATTATAACATTTTTTCTATGTGAAAGCAAGATCACTGATCAAATAAATAGTTTAGGATACCTGGTGTTTCTTTCAAAAATAATTCTAGATGAAAAATATATGAAAAATACTCTATTCAGTTTTTTTCTGCAAGGAGCAACATTTTTTTATAGAGGTGATCCTTATTATAAGGAATAAATTATTATTTTCTAAAATTTTAAAATAATAATTTTTTTTACCCCTATTAAATGGATATTACTTATTATCTTTTTGCAATAAATATTCATTTATTATCTTTGATGATATACTCTTTTTATAACAAGGATATAATTTGGAAAAAATAAGAAATATTTTTTAGGACTAATAATAGGCGGCTTAGTAGGTAATGTTATTTTCTTTTTCTTTACAAATTATGCATATGCTCGTGGGTTAAAGTGCAAAAGTAGATATGCGCTTTATCTTGGGGAGTGTCCAACACCGAGTATTTTTTTTAAGTGTAAAAGTGTATATTTGATTATAAATTAGGTGTAAAAATACTGTTTGACTGTGTTAAATTTGACTTCAATCGTTAAGTTTAACTTTTTTTTTTGTTAACTGGGTAATAACATGACATTTTAAAGGTGAATATATATATATATATATGGTTTAGCAAAAAGTTTAAAAATACACATGTGGTTTGACAAAAAAAAAGGTTCAACACATGTGTAAAAATGTCACACCATTGCTCAATCAGCAAAAAAAAAAGTCAAATTGCACAGCCTGGTATTTTTACATCTAAGTTGTAATCACATATATACTTTTACACCTAAAAAATTATTTGATGTTGGATTTTCTTAAAATAAAATATATGTATATTTTTACACCTTAATCATTTACTTAGAGTAGAAGATGCTAATAGTAATAAAGAAAGGGAGTTAAAAGAGGGACAGCCGCGGAGGCAAGAAGCCTGCATTATTATAAGTACGCATACATAGTAAGCAGTGCCTGTCATTCACAGCAGAGCAGACAGACAGACATTCCCAATTCTCATCTTTTGTTTTTATATTCTCTCTCTCTCTCCCTCCTTCCTTTTCTCTTCTCTCTTTCCTCCCCTCTGTTCATTCATGGCCTCCCCGCCTGCTCTTGCGCAATGAGCTCCTCCGCTGGGCCCCACTCTTTGGCGATAACCCGTCGCCGGAAGCGCCCGAATTCATCACTTGCAGCTGTCCTCCGCCGCCATTATGGCATCCTCCGCAATTATCCTCCCTCCCAATGTAACCTTCACAAGAAGAAAAGCTCCTTGGTCACCCCAAGTGTCAGTTCCCCGGTGAATTTCCACCAAGGATTTCTCAAATCCCAGCTATCCGCCAGGAAGCTGGCCTCTGGGTTGTGGAAGCTTCGATTTATGAACCGTCCAGGGAATTGTGGCGGTGATGGGTCGGTTTGTTCGTCCAAGTCCGAGGTAAACGGAAAATTCTCTGTTTTTTTTCTTCTCCCTTAGCTTCATTTTGATGTCAATTTTAGAATGTTCTGTAGTGGAACTGTCAACTGTGTGGTCGCTAGCCATAAAACAAGGCCAGTGGGAAAGAAATTGCGCTTTGATTTTTAACTTTTTTCTCCTTTGAATCTACGAATTTATCTGACGCTTGGCTGTAAGCTTGTACAAAAAGATAAAGCTAGGATATAATTTCATTTGTACTACGGTCATGATAGTTAATGGTTGTTTGTGTAATGGCTAACTTTCAGGTTTTCATCTGCCATTAATCTGTTAGTGAACTTGTTATCATGTTACTTTTTTTTTTTTTTTTTAATTTCAACTTTTGGGTTATTAGATTAAAGTTTTGTCTTGTTGTCCACTATTGTTGAGAATTCTTTATTTTGGATTCCTTATATTTTTGCTATTTGAAATGGCCTACTTCTCACTAGCTCTGCAACTCAATGCTTTCCAGTTTCAAAGGTGATTTCCCTTTTTAAACTCAAATATCAGCCATCCTGCATAAAGTGTATGTGTATAACCAAAGCTAGAAGACTAACTGATCAATATATGATCAAAAGAATCTGTACTGCAAAAATTGATGCCAATCCTGCATTAATAAAAAAATAAAGTCGCCAAGCAAGAAAGACTAGTGCATTACTCCCTCTGGTCCAAAATATAAGTCCTGTTTCTAGACACAGAAACATGACTTATGTTTTGAACTGAAGGAGATACCCCATAAAAAAGCAACGATACCATGTACTGGCTTATTTTTTTCATGTGTCATCTGCCCATAATGAAATCAGTTTGGCTTATAACATTTTTCAATCATAAAAACCAAAGTCTGATGACTACCTCTGCTCATTATTGTGATTCATTATTTTATCTCTTCCAATCAGCATATTAGAGTATCAGAAGGCTTGATATCAGAGTTAGGTCTCTACCATTGCCTTCTTGAAACTTCCTAGTGCTTTTGGTGCTCCCATAAAGCCAAATTGAATCAACATACTTATTTCTAGTAGTTTTTGGCTGTGGTTTTCACTTCTTGCTTTTATAGTGTTTGTCCTTCTGTCGTTAACATCCTGCACATGTTCTTTACTTTAGCTAGCTAATGAGGATTTGAGGATTGAACCTCCCACTCATCATGAAATCATAGATGAATTCGAGAAGACGAAAGATCCCACATCAAGGCCTCATACTATCCCGCATTCAAGAAATGGAATTCAACATAAGGTACATAGTTTACATGCATACTTAATATTTGCTTCAACTTTGAACAATATAAAGGGGAAGCACTTTAATCCGTTCTATTAGTCTATCTAAGATTAGGGGTGAGCAACAGGCCCACAACCCGCCCAACCACCCACAACCCATGAAGTTTTCCCTGGCTCAAGACCGCCCAAATTGGGCTCGTTACCCGTAACGGACTGCCCCGTACCCGTTTACATTATACGGGCGGGTCACAGGTTGAGTCACGGGGCACCCGTGCCCGCTCGCTACCCGTTTAGATTTGTTTTTCCCTTGGGCGTCAGGCCTCACTGCCTCAGTCTAGCCCAAGTTTTTTTTTTGTTTCCTTTTCCCCTCAGCCCGTTACCCCTTGGCCCATTACCACTCAGCTCACTTTTTGACCCAAAAAAAAAAACAAGCCCTCAACTCACTGCTCTCGTCTTGCCTCACCTTACCCTGTGACCCTATCTGCCATATCTCAGAAAAAAAATAAAAAATAAAAAATAAAAAATAAAAAAGCAAAGTCGCCTGCCAAACCTGTGACTTTCCTCCCCCTCAAACTCATTCATACTCATACATTCCTTCTAAAAAACATGCATCAAACAAATTTATGTGTGTTTTTAGATTCATACTCATTCATTGCATCTGTGCAATGAAAAAAATCATTACTTTTATCATACTCATTCGTTCCTTCATCAATGCATCTGTGATTTGTGCGTGGGGTAAGTCTGAAACAAAAAAACGCATAAAAAAATTTTACAGCAAGAATTATAAAAAAAAAACGCATAAAAAAACTGTTTTGGGCCAAACAAAAACGTAGCAAAAAATATGATTTGGGCCCGAAAAAATGTTCGACAAAAAAGCTTCTCTAGGCTAAAAAAGCTGTTCAAGAAAAAAAAGCCCACATCTATAAATGGGTTCCTTGGACCCATTTTTTAAAACCTGTGTAACCTGTACTCGTTTTTGTACGGGTTACACGGGTTTGACCACGGGTACGAGGCAACCTGTACCCGTGCAAAATAAATGGGCGGGGCGCGGGTTACCCCCCGGAGCAATCTCGTCTGCCCGTTGCTCACCCCTATCCAAGATTGCAGATTTGGGTCTAAGTAAAGCCAAGAAATCGGGCCGAGTCCGTTTAAGCTCTATCCCTTCAACAGCCGGGCCTAAAAATTTGAAGAAATAAATGAAATTGGCATTGGTGGGTCGGCCCTGCAAGGCCCTGGAGGGCCACGGGCCAGCCCATCCCATTAGGCCCTGTATAATTTTTTTTAATTAAAGTTGAAGTTGGGCTTGAGCGTTTCAAATACAAGATATTTTTACTCATGAAGTAGAGTCTACTGCGGTTAGTGAAGCACAATCAAATATCTTTGACATTGATGATAGTAATGAAGAAGATGTGTAGTCATCTCCTGTTAGTGGTACACTTCTTATATTTTATGTGTATTATTCGTGGACAGTAGTTTGCTTTTGATTACAAACTGATGAATGTGTTTATTTGTTGGATAATTTGTGTTGCTTGGATATTAATGTTGATAATATTTATTTGATAAATTAGAACTTTAGTTATTGTATTTTACTAATCATATTTCTTTTAAAAAAATGGACAAAAAATAGTTAGAATTTGGATTAGTAATTTCCGGGCCCGGAAGGGCCAGCCCTGGCCCTGATGCTTTCAGGCCGAGCTTTAGAAAATAGGTGTTTTTCTTCTTTCGGGCCCTGAAGGCCCGACCCTGTTAGGCCGCTGGCCCTTCAAGGGCCAGCCCTGGAGAGCCAGATCGACCCTGATTCCCAGCTCTAGGTCTAAGATCCATATTTATCAATTGTTTGAAAACAAGCTTATAAATGAAAATTGATACTACCTCCAATCTTAAAGACCCTATTGACTAATTTGAGGAGATCAATAAAGTTAAATAAATTACTAAATTATAATATACGTTATGTGATCTTTTTGAAATATTTATGCATATTATTAAATTATACATCAATTGGTAAATTAGTTTGAAGAAAAATTATAATTATAAATACTTTAAAGTAAATTACTTGACTTCTTTAATCTCCCCAAATATATCTATCCTATTAGTTCAATGATATTCATGAAAGAGAAGATGCAACATTGAGATACTAATTCCTAATGGCGATTTTTGGTTCTCAGCTACAATCTTATCTTCCATGTCCTAAGTGTTGTAAGGAAGAGGCAACCAAATGGGATACTGGTCTTCTTGAAAGATCCAATACGTTCAATCAGATTCATGTTAGTAACCACAATGAAGAGAGGAAGTTACCAGGTAGCTCAATTGTCTCTTCTCTTCTAGCGGAACTAGTTCAAGCTCAAAGGTGCATAAACAAGCTTAAAGCTGCAAGGAAGTCCTCTAAGAAAAAGACGCAACAATTTGTTCACAAGTTTGAGAAAGAAATGATCTTTTGGAAGCAAAGTGAACTCCAAAAGTTTCAGACAACAATAGATGAGGTAAAGGATAAACTGAGAGGGGAAAGGAGAAGCCGAGAAAGGATGGAGCTGATGAATGCCAAGTTGTTACAAAAGTTAGCCGAAGCAAACCGATGTGCGAAGCATTTCAAGAAGAAGTACGAGGAAGAGAAAAGAGGAAGAGAGTTAATGGAGGAAGTGTGCAATGAGTTAGCCAAGCAAATAGGAGAAGACAAGAGTAGGTTTGAGGAGTTGGAGATGGAATCCATGAAGATTCTCAATGAAGTGGAAGAAGAGAGGAAGATGATGCAAATAGCAGAGCTTTTGCGTGAAGAACGAGTTCAAATGAAGCTAATGGACGCGAAGCTTGCACTAGAAGATAAATACAATCAGATGATCCAGTTCTCTGCTTTTCTGCATAATTCCCTAAGATCAGAAGCTGCAGCTGATGAGCTAGCCAGAAACCAACACCTTGTGGAACTTTCATATGATTTCTTAAATTTTGATGATATCCTTTCCATCTATGAGAAGCTCGGAAATGACGGGGACTGTGAGAAAGTAATAAAACCATATGAAGAAGAAGAAGAAGAAGAAGGCTTGGACAAGAGGTCAAACTCATCCTCTGACTACAATAATACTGGTTTACAAGTAGTCAAAGCCAACCATGAGAAGGATAATATGATAAGGAGAGTAGCAGAATATGGCAAAAACACTTGCTTGGAATCTCCTGAGAGAGAAGTTACTGAGGTGTTAAAGAAGAAAGCTTCTTCATCAAGCTGTAAATTAAGGCCATGCATAACTAATGGAACAACCAGTACTACTGTAATTGCAGGGGTTTTGTCTTCATTGGAAGGTTCAGGAGGTGATGAAGGTAGATTCTGCAGGAACTGGGAATCAGAAGCCATGAATATGAATAATCCACGCATAACTCGTGCCATGAAAGGTTGCATAGAATGGCCACGAGGAGTCCCAAAAAGTAACTTGAAGACTGTGTCTTTAGACGCAAGAGTGAGAAGCCAAAGGTCACAGTTGCAACACATTCTCAAGTCCAAGGCTTAGGAACATATTTGATGGAATCAGGTGTTTTTTTTTGGTCATGTGTTGCTCTCAGACCCATCTAGTAGGAGTCTTCTATACCAGATCACCCTTCTAAGTTTTTTGGTTATCCATACACCTAAATAGGTGAATTCAAACCGGTTTGAAGAACAAGATTGGAATCAATGACCACAATTATTTCAAGCAACTTCATTCACTTTATGAGTGTTTGGTGGCTGTTTTGTTGAAAAATCTAGTTTTGGCGTTGGAAAATTACAGTGGCAATTTTCTCATCGGAACAACCTTGGAAACATTTCACGCACTCATATTTTCAAGAGAGTTATTGATATATGATGATTATTTGTAAAAGGAAATCAAGTCTTGGTAATTGTAATTTGGATATCAAGTATGGAGAATTGAAAAACTATGTATTTCGATTTGTTTCTGAAGTATGTTTCTTCGAAATTTTCATTCCATTCATGTTGCTGTACTTCAATTTTTTTTGTTCATTTTATAAAAAGAAAAAATGATATTGATGATAAATATGTCTTACGAAGTTCTAAAACATAAAAAACAGATATAACAATTAAAATATAGTGAGGATGTCCGATAAGGAACATGTTGAATAGAGCTTTTCTAGGCGAACCTTTCAAATCTTGAAAATGCATGGTAGGAACTCTCATGTTGAAGAATCCAAACCACAAGCTAGGCTTTATGTAGGGACAGGTAAAAAAATATTTATTCCAAAGATTCAATTATATCACAGCCAAATAAGCATTTTTCAATGACATTCATGTGATGTCTTCTCAGTATATAGCTTCAGGTAGAGTCAATAATAGGGGTTTGAATTTGAAAGGTTGGATTGTGAAAAATTGAGACTATTTTGATGTGGGTCTTTTCAGATTAGCCCGTATTTATCTTTTAAAATTTTCTAAAATTCTAAAGTAAACAAACAAAACACTCTGTCTCTAACAATGTGTTGATTGTATTGAATGCTAATCATGGATTTGAAGTTTATGTTTAGTTTGTAATGTGTTGAATTTTGATGTAGGTTTAATTTATAATGTTTAAAACTTTGAATTCGATGTTTTATTATCACTTTATATTTTTATCTTTATAATTTAGATATGCAAAAAGAGATGCTATGCATTTTATTTTATGTTTGGTATTAGTCTCATAGATAATTAGATAAATATTCTTATATTGCTTAAAAATATTTAAAAAACTAATATAAAATTTTAAAAGAAAAATAGGTTAGACGAGCTAGCCTGTAACCTATTGATTACATTTGGGTTGGCTAAATCCCAACCTGCTTTCATGCAAGTCTTTTTAGCCTAACCTATCGAGTTGTCAACCTGCGATGGGTCGACCCATAACAGGTAAATTGACTCATATTACCAACTCTAGTTTGACGGGTTCACATTTGGTGTTTTTCTCTTACATGCTTGTCCTTCTAATTAGAGGGATGAGACAAATTTTTTTATTTTTTTATTTTTATATATATTTTATTTATGTAGATTAAATTATATGATGCATTTTGAAATATTTTTTACACTCAGTATCTCAAATTAATTAATTTTCAACACTGCATTCAGAAATATTTTTCCTATAACACCAGTATTCTGAAAATTAATTAATTTGAGATACTGGGTGCAAACAAATATTTCATGATGTATCATATAATTTAATTTACATAAATAAAATATAAATAAAAATTAAAAAAAAATTGTCTCATCCCTCTAATTAGAGGGACAAACATGTAACAGAAAAACACCTAATGTGAATTCCTTTTCATAATAACTCCCCATTAAAAAAAAAAATTATAATTGAAATTCCTTGAATGATGTGATGAGGAGAGAAGAGTGCGCTCCAATCTATTTATAGCAATGAAAGCGGTAACAACAGCCTCTTAAACCGTTAAATCCTTTTATTAAATTAAATTAAATTAAATTTTTTATTTTAAAAAAAAAAATTTAATGAAATTTTTTCTTATCATTCATATTTGTTGAAAGTCCACCTCTGGTTATCTAGGCTTATATAAGAGTTCAACTTGATTCCTTAATTTCATAAAATATTTCCAGTTTCCTAATCCTTACACAATTAGGCGTCTCTATTCTTTTTTATAAGAAATATTTAATCCAATCTTGAGGCTCAACGTAAAATAAATGTGTCAAAATTGTTATTAGTTTTTTTCACTAAAATACCCTTATTTATAATTACATAGGAAATAAAAGAGAGAATAAAAATTATCATAATAAGAAAAATTGCATAAGAGAGAGAATAAGAAAATAAATATCGTAATTAAAAAAAAATATTTTTTAAAAATAAAAAATCTTAATTTAATTTAATTTAATAAAATGATTTAACGGTTTAACAGGCTGTTGTTACCGCTTTCATTGCTATATATAGATTGGAGCACACTCTCCTCTCCTCATCACATCATTCAAGGAATTTCAATGATAATTTTTTTTAATTTATTTATTTTATGGGGAGTTATTATGAAAAGCATCCCCTCTCTTAAAATTTTCTTCTTCTTATATGGAACCTTCTCAATGGGCCTATTCGCCTATTCCCTCAAGCTAGAGTTGGTAATATGAATCAATTTACTTGTTATAGGTGGACCCACCACGGGTTGACAACCCGATAAGTTAGGCTAAAAAGACTTGCATGATAGCGGGTTGGGATTTAGCCAACTCGAATGTAATCAATATGTTACAGGCTAGCTCGTCTAACCTATTTTTCTTTTAAAATTTTATATTACTTTTTAAAATATTTTTAAGCAATATAATAATATTTATCTAATTATCTATGAGACTAATTCATCAAAAATAAATTCAAATATAATTCCTAGACCCACACAAAATTGCACAATTGATCTCTGACGACCTGATATGGCAAATTTGGTAGACTAATGTCACTTCCTTTTAGGGTTAACCGTCATTTTTACCTAAAAGTATTCTTGAATAATAAGTATTTGGAAGTGTTTTCCCCCCTTAATATCACTGTAGAAGTGTAAGAAAAATTTAATAGTTAGAGCGATATTGCTCAATTTTTAGCATTTCTAAAGTGATATATTGAACCCAAAAAAAAAAAAACTTTTAAAAAGGCATATCCCTACTGCTTCGCAAATAATTTCAAGACGAAAATAAACATTTGACCCTTCTTCAGAAGGAGTTTGGGCCATGTCCCATTTCCATTGTGGCCGATCATTCTCTCAGACCAATTATTAATCATTGCCTTAGATGTGTGCCCCTCCTTAGGCAGATTCCTCCTTTTGCTCCTTTTTGCCCAGGGGATATTGGCAGCCATTATGGTTCTCCTCTCAAGAGTAGATTCTTACGTTTTACTCACCAGTCCGCCACTCAAAACACCACTTCCTGTCCTACTTGCATGTGATCAATGATAGGCATCGATCTCTGCAATTTTAATATCATTAAATTGTGGGTATGAACATTATTAGAGTGGGAGACAGACATCCCGTATTTAAGCATATGTTCAGTATTCAATAGCTAGATTTTTTGGTTTATCTGATGAATTTCCAAGCTCACTTTTACAAGCATATTTTTTTTAATCGAATCACTAATGTTTGCAAACTAAAAATTGCAATCATATAAACCTCAATTAATTACCCACATCACATTATAAGAGAACAAAGTTTGTTATTGTTAAAAGAAAGTTATTATAATCTTCCTCGATCATAAAGTTTCTTCCTAATACATGCATGGCCGTATGATTATATATATTAGGTTAAATTATACAAAATTCCTTGTATTTTAAATCAATTGTATTTAACACCCTAACATTTCAAAGTAAGAATTTAACCCCTTGACTTTTTTTCTTTAATTATTAACATATTGTTGTTAACTGACAATTATCTTTTTAATGGAAATGGTCATGTTAGATAAACAAATGACACATGGCATCCTACATAGCATTATTTGTAAATTACTAATTTCATATAACTTTCCTAAACTTTAACTTGTTATAGATAGCCTCCTGAACTTTCATCAATTACAAATAACACCTTGAAATTTCAAAATTTAAATTAACTCCTTTAAATTTTGGTTTATAATATTAAACCCATTTTTTATATTCCATGTTTTGATAATAACAAAGCTAATAAATATTAAACCCACTTTTTACAAAAATTGCTAGATCACTCAAGTGAGGTTTTCATCACTGGAAGTAGAAAAATATATCACTCGAGTGATGTGATAAAACTTAACTAAATCATCATGGTGATTTTTTTGGTGAAATCTATTTACAAAAAAGGATCACTTGAATAACCATTCAAGTGATGTGTTTGAATTTTCGTCACCAACACATCACCAAAGTGATTCATCTAGTGATCAGTGTTATGAAAAACAAAATCAAAGGGAAACTCACTCAAGTGATGTGTTCAATTTTATTACTAGCAAACTACTCAAGTGATATGTCCCAATGATTTGAAGAAAACTTCACTCAAGTAACCACTCGAGTGATGACTTGAGATAACTAGAGTGACCACTCCAATGATGAGTCAAAGAGCATCACTAGCACAACACTGAAGTAATCCTAGAAATGTTTGAAGTCTGAACAATTTCTTAAGTGTAAGACCACTTAAGTGACGTGTTAAAACAACATCACTAGCAAAACAATCCAATGATGTGATCAAGTAAATGTTTCTCTCAAAATCATCATAAACAAGATTACTTGAGATGATTCTATTAGTTATCTATGTTTTAAAAATAACAGACAATTGTAACGAATATTGATTTGATTATTCAAGTCACTTAAGTGTATGTTTAATAGCATTTAAGTGAATAACCTTTGTTGCAATCAAATCTTGAATCAAAGAGCATTTTAATGTGTCTGGCATAGACACACTCAAGTTAGATGTCTTTGACTCGAATGAAAGGTTCTGTATAACTTTTGAATCAAAGGTAATAGCTCGAGTTACCAATGCTAGGCTCAAGTTACCAATGCTAGGCTCGAGTTGATTTGATGATTGCTAAAACTTATCTTTTCAAGTCTTAACTCCCGCACTCAAATGTCATTTTCAAGAGTCAAAAGCTTTAAACTTAAGTTAATATTGTTATACTCGAGTTACTTGTTACAGTTAACATTTCCATACTCAAGTGTCGTTTGTTCAAACTCGTTTTCAATGTATTTCTCAATCTTTATTATGTGAACAAATTTTTTCAAGACTTGAGTTATATTCTTGGTGCACTCGAGTTACTAGTTAGAGTCATGATTTTAAGACTCAAGTGTTATTATTTTGAATTTCTCTTTAACTTAACTCAAAGTCTTCTGTTCATGAAACAAATCTTCAGACTTGGTGCTAAAGACTTGACTAGAGTGAACAACTCAAGTCAATAGTTTTAGACTCGAGTCATGCTTTGCAAAATGATTTCCTCAATTCAAACTTCTAGTTCAAACATATTTAGGTTTAAAAGAAAATAATCTTCACTCAAGTATTGAAAGAACTAACTCAAGTCATTAACACTCGAGTCAGTTAATGATAACTCGAGTGTTTCATGTGTCTCAGTAAATCACCATGCCCATAAGTTTAAAATCATTGATTATGATTTTATTATTTCATATCATCACTCATTATTGTTTTTAACTATATTTAATCAGTGTATTAATGAGTTTTAGATCATTATATGGGTGATTAACTTCAAAGTCTCAAAAAGCATTAATTATATTAAAAGCATTAAATGTTGTTGTAGAAAACTAAGCACCAACTTGGTAACCATTATCTGAGCAACCCAAAAGGCATTTCTATTCTCTTTCCATATTAATTGCTACAACACAATGGACAAAACAAAAGGAATGTTAAAAGCGGCAAAATGACGACGATTATTCTATAGAATCGAAGTTATGAGTAATAAACCAACTTCAACAGTCAGACGACTATAATCATTATTCACAATGGATTTATTGAAGCTTCTCAACGATCCTTAATTGCTACTACCAAATATAAGGAGAAGCATTCAATACGGATGAACAATTGAAAAATTTTCGCTTAATCGAATTTATTGTCAATTACTGTTTCATTCAATACTCTATAATATCTTAATATATTTTGTACTTTAGTGATTCTTTATCTATTCTATAAGAGAGTTATTATCTTATCATTATCTCTATAAGAAACTCAAGGAAGAGGGACCTTGAGAGTGGGTGTATAGATTACAACTTGTAAGGGGGAGTGAATCCTAGAGAGAGGATTACTCAAGTTATAAAGTGTGTAATCATGTGAAAGTGTTAGTGAAAACCCAGAGTGTCTGGAGACTAGACATAGGTCAAGGGTTTGGACTGAACCAATATAAATCCTCTGTATTCAATTCATTTCTTCCCTAACCTTTGTTCTATTATCTTATTCGGGTCTTAATCGCGAAAGTTTTTGAAATCACCCAATTCACCCCCTCCTTTTAGGTGATATTCCGTCTTTAGACTCATGCATCTTTTTCTAGCTCGTCCTTTTTCACAACATTTGTGAAAAGGTTGACTTACAAGTCACTACTTCAACCCCGATTGATTCAATGTTGTTGGAGGTTTAAGAGAACTTATTATTAGTTAATAAGTTCAAGTTGCTGCAAATTTTAGGTTTTATCTCCAAGAGTTTGAGTCAATATTATATAGGATTTTGTATTTAAAAACTCATTTGAATAGCTTCCCTCCAAAAGAATATTTCAATGTTAACCATATGTTGCAGCTAAAATCTTCTTAGTAGTTGTACCAACTTTAATCCAAAAACAAAAAGAGAATCAATATAGACTCAATTTGAATGTTTAGGAATCTCTAAGTGTAGAACAACACTTTATTGACTCAAGATAGATCCAAAATTGCTACAAACATATGCAAATTTCATATCAAATTGAATCTATTAAATTTAGGAATTTTTAGAAACAAACCATGTCTCAATCAAATGTCTGTTGCCCTTACATGCACCCTAAAAGATGTTTGGATAAAAAAGTCCTCAAATTTTGGAAAATTTCTATGCCCACTCTTGAAAATGGCGTGTGTAAGCCACGTGCCACCTTACAACCTCCATCTGCCAATACATGTTAGTTGCTGGTCTTCCATATGTCATCCTATGTCAAATGGTCTTGGCCACATAGTGGAAGGTGGCCCCTATTAGTCCCACACACAACGTGGCATCTCAATTTTTTTTAAAGGAAAACAAATCAAAGAAATCAATGTTCTACATTTGACTGTTAACTGATCAACAATCGCATTTGACCTCCTAGCCTAGCTGATGACAAGGTATGCATGTATTCAGTCAACTGATGATGTGGCTAGACGCGTTGACTAGTCAACTAATGACATGGCCTAGTGTTGATCGACAACATGTCTACTCGCTATGGCAATGAAACGCTGACGTGGCTCATGCTCACTAGGCCACATTGCTTGATTGAGTGATGATGTGGCATGCTTAATGCTATGTCATCGTCTTTAACCTCTAGTCGAGTTGTCTTGACCCGTTTAGATCTCTAGCAAGTCATCACAACCTGAAAACATCAAAAGGTCATATCTTACTTGTTTTAGCTTCGTTTTTCTTGTTCTTAGTGTCGTTGGACTCATTGCAGAACAAAATACAAGTTCATGGCATTTATTTGATCAAAAAACATCTTTTTCATAGATCAAATCATGAGTAAATTTGTAGCGACATTAACATGACCCGCCAACTTCTTTCCTTCATATATCCCTCATTTGAACTCTGTTGAACACGTTCTAGAAGTCATTGGAATCATCTCTTCAAGATCTACACACCCATGGCTTCAATTCAAGAAAAATATTTGGATTTCAAGAACCCAATTTTTGAGCTTCTTCAGCCCATGTCCACAATACTCCATAACACAAATGTCATTTTTGTCGTTCATACTTTATGGTCAATAGATATAACCGTTATGTCTGTGTTTTTGTTGATGTAAGGTTAGAAGATGAATCGTTTATAAATGTTACATGATGATTGTTTTGAAAGAATCGTTACTTTTGTCAATAAATAAATAACAATTTTTAACTACCACTACTACAAAAAGTAGATATTACTTCCTAAAAAAATATCTCTTTTTAAAAAGGGAAGTATAAAATAAAAATTGTGGCCTTTTTATAATTATGTGCAGAAATTTTGACATATTCGGTGTCCCTCTAACAAAAAAGGATGCCAAAAGTTGATTTTTGGCGTTCCTCTAAAAATTGGGCGCTGAAAGAAGGGAATTTTAGCATCCTAATTGTATGATCTCTAATTTGTTGACTAGGCTCGTGCTAAAAGTGAATGGGAAGAATGAAAATAAATACTAGGAAAAATATAACTGATGAACTTTCTTTCAATTATCTTAAGATTCATTACAACTCAACCATTGTAGTTTTAATGTGTGAGTGAATTATAGAGAATATAATAGGGATTGAGTTATGTCGAGTGAAGAAACTATAGAGATTGAGTTGGTCTAAATCAAGAAACTATAAAGACTTTATTTTCAAGTTATTGTTTAAAATTTATAGATCTATAATTAAGGCAAAATTCAAGAACCAAAATTCTTATTTTTCCTAAATAATATATATTCACGAAGAAAACGACAGAACAAATACGGTAGTGGCGATAAGTTTCCCTTTTATTCATAATAAATAAAAGGAAGTGGGGTTTCATTGTTAGGTGATTATATTCCAAAAGAAGTAAAGTTTGGTTTCAAAGAGAGGTTAGAGGTATAGGATAAGCATTAGCACAACAAGGATGTATATATTATCCAAAGGATGATGAAGATGATAGGGAAAAATCAAGGTCGAATTGAAATATCTTTTATTGTAGGCCATGCCAATAATTACTCACACTTGTCATTAATAGCCGATCACATTGCTGATTTGATCTGTCTCCATGGACCATATTCTTGGCAAAATCGATATAATGTAAGCTGGGTCATTATTCAAATGTTGTGCTTAGCTTGCTCAAATTTTGTCAATTTTTTGAAGGGAAAATCAATATACAAGTTTGATTGATTTTACCTCAATTTAAATTAAGTTTTTTATAGTTTTTTTGTCTTTATAATTTTTTAGTTATAGATATATGTTCCTATACGCATAATTTGTTAATTAATTTGTCAGAGATATCGGTTCCAAACAACACCATCAAGACAAACATTAATCCTAAATCAAAACTAACAGGACTCATGCATCATTGCTGCCACTGCCATCGCCAAAAAAACAAAGAACTATTGGAAACTGTTCTGTCTAAAGAACACAAATGTCTAGCTCAAGGGAGCTAGTGTATGTTTATATCTAATCAACTGGATTCTGCCAGGTATCTTGATAAGAATACCCAGAAGAAGAATGCACCTCGATAATATCTATGGATATAAATATCACCAAGTGTATAACAGATCACTGCACATACACAACGGTGGCCGGAGCCACAAATGGGGGTGGGGTGTGTGCATGGTGGGACTGAAAGTAAATAGAAAGCGTCTAGCATATACCTGAAAGTTAACCTCACTATTTATAGGAGTTACCTCTAGGGTTTATCCATTATGTTATGTGCCGCGTCCATGTACCACGTACGTTGTTGCATATTGCTCATGGTCCCCACGTACTGTTATTCCTACTCCACTATTTGCTCATGCCTGCTCCACTACCTTTGCGATCCGAGATTAGTGGCATGGTTAGTGAGTGATTAGTGTTTTACCTGTACATAGGCCGACTTCTGTGCAGGGCTTTCCTATTGGGCTATTAGATCTTCCTAGCCCAATGTATAAGGCCATAACAGAAACCATGTACGATGCAAGGGATGAGGGTTCAAAGAACCAATCAAATGGTCCCATCCCTTTGAATCATTCGTATGCTATGATGAGAAAGATGACTTGTTTATTTCAAGCTTTTCATCTAAGAGAGGGTGAATTGGATGAAATTAAAAAAAAAATTAAAACTCAAATACAAACGTAATGAAGAAAATAGAGTTAGAAGGATATCACTGAAGAAAAACACATAAGATGTATGTTAGTTTAGTCCAAACCACTTAACCTATATCCAGTCCTTATAATCCTTTATGAGAGTTCCACTATCATCCCAAAATTCACAGGGCTCTTGGTGCCTCAATATATGCAAACAAGTTCTTCTTCAAAGAGCACTCGCTCTCCTTTACACTTTACAATCTATCCCCACACTCAAGGTCACACTACCTTAAGTAACTTAACAGTAACAAATGATTTAGTAATGTCTCTCACAAGAGTAAATTCATAATCACCGAAGTACAGAATGACATAGAAATAGAGCTCACAACTTAACAATTAATGCAATAGTAAATATGCATAGAGAATTGGTTGTTTGGTCATGTAATACCCGGATAACTATTATCTGGAATATTATGTCACAATAATAAAAATGCCTATTTACGAAGATTTTGGTCTTAACATGTTATGTGATTAGTATATGTTCAGAGAAAAATATTAAGAAAATTACAGGAAATTTAATATCGGAAATGTGAAAAATGTGTCTTAAGGCCATAAAACATCCTGAGAAGAATTAGGAAAAATTCTAAAAGGCATGGAATAATTATTAAAAATTTAGAAAGCATATTATTCTTAATTTAGACAATTTAATAAATTATTTCCTATGAAAATAAAAAGAAGGAAAATTAAAAAGTATTCTGAGACTAAAATTGACTTTATGATTTTTGATAAATTGCAGGGAGCTTGAATTATTAATGTCAATAAAATTGTTGTGAGAAAATGATTGGTTTTAATTAAGAAAATTATTGAAAAGTATTAAGGGATTAATTAAGTAATTTTTGGGAATTTTATAAGATTATAGAAATTTTGGGAAAATTTTGGGAAAAATAAATACAAGATAAATAGGATATTAGGATAAATGAAAAAAAAATTAATTAATTATATATATTTATATGTGTGTGGGCCGAAATTTTTGGGAATGGGAAGAGATAAGGATGATGAAAATAATAATAATATAAGATTAAGACATGTGTTGATTTAATAATATTATATTAATAAAAAAATGAACAGGATAAATGACCACGGATAGAAATAAAATTATATCCAGAAAACCTTGAACTAAGTTGCTTGGGTCAGAGTATATTAGGAACAAGTGAATTTTTATCTCGAAGTAGGCTGTCTCCGAAAGTCATTTCTGTAACCGATGGAGTGTTTTGGAGATCAGGCTAAGAAGATGTTCTGTAGAATTAAAGCAGATAGTCAAAATGAGAACCAATAGAAAAATAATTCGGATGCGAAATTTCGGGGATAAGTTGGGAAGAACCAGAGTATATTATTGATCAGTGAATTTTTGTCCAGAAGTTGGCACCGACCGAAGTCATTTCGGTAACCGGTCACGAATACTGAGGATTTTCGGCAGATAACGGAATGCCCTTAATGAAAGTATAAGGATAGGAAAATCCAGTATTCTTGAAGAGGAAGAAAAGACCTTCAGAGTGTTGTTTCCGAAATTTTAAGATTTTACAAAAAATTTCGCGATCAGGACATCGAACCAAGAATTTCATCTGATAAAGCAAGATGACATAAGCATGATGATGTCATCAATTTTGTCTTCTTGTGGGAGGGGGAGGTCGGCCTATAGGTGTATGGCCAAGATCAAGTCACTTCAAAAAAGTGCGATCCGACGGTCAGAATTCAACTAGACAAGTTCAGCGAAATTACGGAATTGTCACTCCCTTTTTCTATATATAGCCTCTCATTTCTCTTCATTCTTCACCAATTCACTCACAATCCTAGAGAGAAGTTAGAGAGAGAAGCTCTGGAAGAGGAGTAAGAAGTTCATAGCCAAGCTCTGAGTAAGTTCTTCAGTCCTTAGTCTTTAGCTTAAGTAGTTCTTTCGGTAGTTATAGTAGAATTGCTAGAGTAGTCTTTAATTCTTAAGTTAGCTTAGATATCATGTTTTTAGGAAAAAATATGATATTTATCTTAAGAGTATGCTAGAGGAAGGATTATAGCAAAAATTTTGAAAGTTTAAAATCAAAATAGCGAAGTACTGGCAAAATTCCGCCAAATAGTCAATCTAGGGGCAAAATGGTAATTTGTACCGAAATTTGCCTTATATGATCTTAAATGCTCACACCGGTGATACTATCCTTATAGGATACCTGAAATCACGAATCGCTGTTTCCGCTGTCTTCACTGTCATACCGCTGTCAAGCGTACCACAATCCTACTAAAGTGTCCGGAATCGTCAACGAAGGTACGGACGTGTATTGTAACCTTAACACTTATGTTGTTCATATACTATATGTGATAGACATGCTTATATACTGAAGCTCTGTCTAGGGTTGTCGGTATACATACAGCTTTATACGGGTTATAGTCTTGATAACGCCGTTGGGTTTTCCTAGCGCTGAGGACACGATGGGCTGTCGTGGCACTGGTTATGTGCAAACATTATGTGGGGCTTTACATACTGCTGTGTGCTTATGTTCTGCCAATATGTGATCATGCATCTGCTGTGTGCTTATGTAGTGATATACTGCTGTTATGTGATTATGTACATGCTGTTATCCATATACTGTCTTATTTGAGCATAAGGTTAACCGTTACCTGAGATCCAATCGGGAATTGGATCTCAACTGTAGCTTCAGGGTCGAGAGGACCAAGGTCGGAAGAGAGAGGCAAGCAGGTTGCGTAGGACCCAAGACAGAGTTTTATTTTGTTATGTCTCTAGTTATGTATTTTACTTTCCTTCGGATGTTAGAAGACTGTAATAGAACAATGACACTGTGGTTATGTTTTATCAAGGTTCAGTTACTCGTTTTGGTCAAAAAGCTCTACTCTGATCACCATTTAAAAAAAAAATTCCGCTGTTTTTAAAATGGGATGTTACAGTTTGGTCTTCAATGTCTTTAATGCTCTTCTATTTATAGTACAATGGTAATTGATGATTGTTGCTGATTGTTTGAATCTAGCTGTTGAGAGTGTGTAAGGTCATTGCTTTTGTCTGTTGAGTGTGTTAGGTCATTCCTTATGTCTTTTGAATTAGTCATTGGAGACAAAGAGGATTTGAAAATGTTGAAGTTCAAAGCATTAAATGCTTCTAACTTAAAAGCACGTTTTGTTAATCTTGTGTTAACCCTCAACTAATAACCTATAATATGTTCCAAAAATGATATAACAATGTATGAAATTAGTTAGAAGTACAAGGAACAAGCGTAGAGATTATGTGAATGAGTATCAAGATTTTCTAAGGTTGTTCTATTTTTGAGACTGCATTATTCAAGTGATCTTCATTTTGTCCAAAACGTTGACTTTGAAAACAAAAAAAGATCACTTGTTGGTTCACTATGGTGATGTGAGAGTGATGAGCATAATTAGGGTCACTCGAGTGCTCGTGATCATGCTTTATCTTAGTTCAAAAATAAAAAAATAGATCACCAAATGATTCACTATAGTACAGTGAAAGTGATGCACTTTTCTCACATCACTAAGTGGTCACTCAAGTGATCTCTTTGCAAAATATTCTCAAAAATACTGAGAATAGCTTGTGTCATTGTAGTGTTGTGCAAGTGATGTCAAAATACCAGGGTAACTTGAATAATCTTTTTGAACTTAGTTTTGGAAAACTTGATCACTTGGACAAATAACGTACAAGAAGTGATGTGAAATTAGATACATCACTTAAGTGGTCACTCGAGTGATTTACTTTAAAATTCATTTAAAAAAACTAATCACTAGCTACCTTTGATGTGGTGAATTGAAAGTGATAAGATTTAGAACACATCACTCGAGTGGTCACTTGAGTGATCAATTTGGAAAATGTATTTCAGAGATAAGATCACTATTAGAGTCACCATGGTGAAGTGGGATGATTAGGAATTGATGTATCACTTGAGTGGTCACTCGAACGATCTTCAATGAAGATACTTGATCACTTCCAATAGCTGTTGTGGTGCATCTTTTTCAAAACATATCACTCAAGTAGTCACTTGAGTGATCAACTATAAAAATCCACAACTAGCTTGATTACTGCCAGTAAAGTGAAGTGACAAAGTTTGATCATATCACTCAAGTGGTTATTGAAGTTATCAAACTTTCTCACATTACTTTCATCAACCATGGCGTCGCCTTCAATCTAAATCGTTCATGCTTGATTAGCATTTCAAGCAGCAAAATTATCTCAGATCTAGTCCTCCATCCTTGGATCAGTGCAACATATATAGATCAAAATGACCATCAACAATGAAGAAAAAACAAAAAATCTAACTCCAAAAAACAAATAATCCTAAGTTGGACGACCTTCTCCCCAGCCTACGCTATTGAGAGAGGTGGTGAAAAGTGTCTCTGGCAAAAGGAGATGAGATACTCTCACGGGCGGGGAGAGAGTTTCACTCACACGGGAGGAGAAATTTTGCTTATGACTACTGCTTATAATTGAGAAAACTATAAGTGCTCAGTTAAAAAACACCTATAAGGGTTCAATTAAAAATTAGGTTAAACTATAAGATTGACGAATTGTTTCTTTTTGGACAAAGAAAATGAATCCATCCATATATAATTTGAAACTTTGTATAATTTTATTGCACATCCCATTATAGTTCATATACATGGAGTCACAAATTTTTTCTATGGTTATTAAAAAAAACAAAACAAAACAAAAGGGACCGGGTCAGCTGGGTTGACTAGAAATCAATCACCTAATCAGTTCGATCCAGCCAATTTGATAGGTTCAATATTTATTGAGAATTCCATGAGTTCAAAAATTTATATGTAATTTTATATATTTTCAAAAAATATAAATTAAGACCCTATGAAAAACTTGATATGTCTACTTTCTATTGCAAAAAGAATCACTCAAAGATATTATTATCATTTGATCCTAAAAAATTCTCAAATCTCAAAACTATTTGAAAAGCCTAGAGATATAATTTTCAATCATTGTCATTAGTGTTTCTAAATCTCAAACATTCAAATTCCACCTCTTGATACCTCAATCTCCTATAATTAAATCTTATTTAATTCTAAAGCTCAATATTACAATTTGGGATGTTACAATTGAGGTATTGCAATTAGCAACTACACCATTTTGGTGTCGTTTGAGTTCACTTCCTCTCCAATCTAGTCTGAGGTTAACTTTAGTTTGGCTATGATCTAACTCACTAACCCTTGTCTTACTACCCTAACCAATTCAATGACCAATCCCGATTTAATAGCCTTGCTTTTTTTCATAGTTCAGATTATAAGAAACACACAAGCAAATTTACTTATCTATTAGACAAGTCCAGTTGGGGGTATGTCCGTTGGGTCAAATCAAAAGTAGAAATCAGGAAATAAGGTGTTCACATACACATTATTGCTTCCAAAATTTTGAACACATATATATCTTATAATTTATGATGCATCATAATAACTTAGTTGAAATAACTTTTATCAGAATTCAAAACATCAAACACAATGATTTACAAGGACGGATCAGGAGGCAATGAGGGGTGATTCTTAGCTTGCCCCCACACCCATGAATTTTTCAACCCCACCCCAAACCTCACAAAAATAGAAATATTGCAACAAAAAATAGTAAAACGAAAAAGTAATAAAATTTGGAACCATCCAAACCTCATCTCAAAAGTAAAATGAAGAAGTGCATTGTGCCAGGTCACTGTTGATCCTGATTAAATCAACTCCAAAAGTAATGGCCTATCAGTGTCTCATCATCAAACGCCATGACAGAAACAAAAGCAATTAAAGATTGCGAAAGCATATGATTTCTCTCTGTCATCACAGAGACACATAACAACACATTCACATGGAGTTTCTCTCTACTTTACTTGTTGCATGAAGAAAAAGTAGAGGGAATCGTATAAGGCCTTTGTTTTACGGGCAACCTGATGAATTAAACTTGAGGGAAAAATGAATGTCCTAGCTATAAATGTTATATATATATATATATATATATATAAATATATATATAAAGAGGATTCGGCATCGCTGCCCACAAATTTTTTTTAATAATAAAAATATATTACAATGAAAATAATTACAAAATTATTCTTTTAGGTCTTATTTTTTTGAAATTCCATTATAATTGTCTTATTATCAATACTATTAAATATATATTTTTCAATATAAGATACTAAACAATCATGTTAATGAATTTGGGCCTATCCTTTTTCTTTTTAGATTCAAGCAAACCTTGTTTTTTTCTTCTTTACTTCATCTTTTAAATCATATAATTTAATTAATTAATTTCTTTTCTTATTAAACAAAATTTGAAATTCCAGAGGGGGCATTGCCCCCTCAACTCTCTGAACGTAGATCCGCCTATATGAGATTCAGTACTTATACGGAGATGAGTGAAAAGTTGTGATTGGTTGTTTCAGTTAAATAATGAAGGGAAAGTCTGATCAAAGAGTCAGACACGAAAGTAGTGGAGGTGAGCTAGGCTTTCCTTCTTTATTTATTTTCATCTTTTTTTTTTCCATTTACCATTGGATTAAGATCTTAACAATCTAAATTTATCATATAATAAAAATATTATTATATAAGAAAATGAGGGAAAATTATGATAAAAAAAGATAGTAAATCTAGACCATTGAAATTTTAATTCAATAGTAGAAAAGGAAAAATGAGGATAAAAGATATAAGATGAAACTCAAATCATAAAGGGAATGATAGCTAGCTATATAGCTTTACAGAGAATTTTAATAAGCTAAGGGAAGCGACCTAATGAGGAAGCCTATTTAAATGAGGAAGCCTATTTAAATTAGTGGTAGAAAATATTTGATGTAATTTACTGTATATGAAATAAATATAATAGAAAAATTTTATCCCAAGTTATATATGAACCATATATTTTACACGTCATCTCAATCAAAATCAAACCAGCTTGGAGAGAAATTGAAATAGTTGGCTGACGTATACTGCAACATTGAGTTGCTATTATATAAGATGCCTATGAGAATGACCTTACACCAACCCAGCTAGCTTCCCCCATTACAAAAGTACACTTCTTTCACTTGTCTTATTTTAGAAAATGCCTTTTCTTAATTACTTTCTTTCCCTACTTCTCTCGCCCACTCTTGTATGTTTACCCACTTGCCCTACCTTCCTCATCCCCATGCTTGCTGTTTTCCGAGGGTAGATACCAGTAATCGAAGTTGGGTCGAACTCTAAGGTATAGAAACTCAAGTCATGAGGACCACGCTTACAATTCCTCATCCCCATTTTGCAATAACACGAGCCTTGACTTTAGAGCTTATTGAAAAATTAGCGTAAATGCAATAAGATGAGCACAACAAGAATAGAAATCTAATGTGAAACAAATACATAAAAGCCCGTTTAAATTTTATTGTCTAAAAATAACCTATTCATTGATCCTTTATCAGTTTAGCTTTCAGAATTTTAAGTTTGAGCTGTCAAAAGAGTTATCACTAGAATAATTGGCTTGTGGCGGCCAAACATTTATAAAGATATTGCTTTTTCAGTCATTCTCTATTGTCTTTTCTCATCATTGAAGATGAGACTGTACGTGGTGAGGTTATAGTGAGGTAGTGAGGTAGGATAGTTACAGCCATATTAACAGCTTCTGATTTTTTTAAATTTTCATGTTATGTTATCGTCTTTCGTTTCTAGTGTAGCCCTTAATTAATTATAAAATTCTCCTAAAATTTGAAAAATATTTAAAAGGAAAAGAAGCTAATATCTTTTCTATAAATTTTATTATCGTTACAATAAAAAATTTTTAAAAGCCCTACAGTTTTTCGATTGTAATTTGTTAGATTTCACATTCAAAGAAAAAAAAATATATGCATGATGTAAAAGTCGGAGGGGAAAATTATATTCCCAAAAGTTGTACCAAAAAATTCTAATTCCAAACGAGACAAAACTCTTGACTAGTAGAGATGATATTTGGGAGCGTTTTGTCTAAGGTTTAATAACTTTTCTGTTTATATATAGAGCCCATTGTTTGGATTAACCTGAAAAAACACTTTTAATGATGTACGTATGAGTTAAATATATGAAAGAAGTTTTACCTCACTAAACACTAAATACAAAAGTGATTATTTTGAGATATTACAAACTCATTTAGGATCATATAAATAATAGGTATAGTTTAAAGACCACATACATTATATATTTTTGGACTATTTCATAAGGGTTTAAACCATTGACCTTGTTCATACTTCACCTCATAAGTGGCTATATTAAATATTTATTTTTTATTTTTTTCTCTTTGTTTTTTTCTCACATTAGGTTTTGTGAACCTGCCAACTAATTAAAATTGAAGTTAATGAAAAGGGTAAGCGTGAAACCATAGTTTTTCAAAAGCTTTTTTTTCTTAAGTCAAGATAAAGCTTATATCACATATTTATCTCGTAAATCGTAAAAGCTATTATTCAAAAGCTAATACGAACACATATCTCTCTTCTCTCCGCTAGGAAATCAGGTACAATAAAGGTGTAATTTCTTTAACAATCAACAAATACAGGTGTAATTTACCACCATAATCATATTTTTAAGTTTCTTTTGACTAACAAATTTAATCTTATTTATAAGTATTCTTTCAGTTAATAAATGAGATTGTGACAATTTTTTTATATTAATTGTCTTATTTATAAGTCTCTTTCAACCAATAAATTTGATTCTATTTATAAGTCATCTTTCAATTAATAAATGAAATTGTAACAATTTTATCTATATTAATTATACCAATGAAAATGGAAAGAGAAGAAAGAGTTGAAAAATAATCATTCATAAATGAAGACAAAGTTAAAAATTTACCTTATAATCATTAAATTAACTATTTCTACTTGATATATGTGATTTAGTTAAAAATATAAATAGGACCATTATCCTTTTAACAAATATATCAAGCACCAGTATTAAATGTTCTCCAAAAAATTCATCATTATATACATAGCACAATTAATATTTTTAAATCAAATATGAGTATTGTAATTTCATATTTCGTTCCAATGCTCTCGTGTCTGCATCAATATATTTAATTATTACGTTGTCATGGTACTTCTACGCATATTATCTGAAAGAAGAAAAGAAATTGCAGAGCCCAGCTAATAAGTTAAAGTGACTGATGTCGATCGATGTTGAATAAAGTATAAAATATGTTAAAGCCATTATCGTAAAAAGTTGAGAAGAGCCCAATTAAATCCAACTGAAATACATAAATTCATTCAGATTTAAACCTATACTTTTAACAAATCCCTTATAACGTCCACCAGCCAGGTATCTACGATGGCAACTGCCCTGGTATGGCTTGGACGCAACCTATCTGCACCAGAGGTCTAGGCATCTACCATGGATTGTATGCTTAATTTCTTACTTTTGTAGCAATAAAATAGAGTCTGCTAACATTTTACTACCAAGAAGACTGATTGAGAGTATGTTCTTTTTTGTTCTTGTCCATATTCTAAGATGCCAGAGAGCAAGAGATGGAGTTAACACGGTTGCTTGGTGTGCAGATGGTGAATTGGAGATCCAGAGATGGGACAGGAAGGAGAAGAGCTAGTTAGAGAGGAAGAGCAAGAGAGCATATAGGTAAAATGACCGAATTCTGAAATCCCTCGTTAGGCTTCTTGGCCTTATAAAGGATTTGTTATTAAAAGTGTAAGCTTGAATGTTAATTTAGGTATTTCAGTGGAATTTAATTAGAATTTTCTCTAAAAAATTTGTGGTGATGTAAAAAATAATAATTGAACCATTTTTGATTTAATAAATTAAAGTAAGATTCCCGATCTGCGAATCATTCATTGTCATTTAATTTGTAGCAATGATAACACTTGTAGAAAAAAATGTTTTAAGACCGTCTCATTTATAACGAATTATCAACGCCCCGGTCTTAAAGAAATAATCGGTGGCAATTTTGTAAATATAAAGGACTTTTTCACCCGCATCAATTTTTAAAATCACCTCATTTACAGCGAAGTTTTGAGACACTAGTCTTAAAGATATGACCGGTGGCAATTTTGTAAATATAAAGAACTTCTTTTAACGTATAAATTCTTAAATATAATATTCAGGCCACTTAAAATAACCAACCGTTCTTAAAAATGTTAAAAAAAAATTAAAATATGGATTACATTATAGAGAAAACTCGTACATCACCGACTTATATTTTCTACAGTCAAGAATAATAAGGAAATATTTAAATATAATTGTATAAAACTTTTAAGACCGGACATATATAAATGACGATCTTAAAGGTAATATTTTTAAGAGCGGACGTAACTTATACCCAATACTAAATAATGAAAAAATTTAAAATAATATTTTATTATTTTTAAGAACGGACATAAATAACGGACGGTCTTAAATGTTAACCTTTAAGACCATCGTTTTAGTTACCTCGGTCTTAAAAATGGAAACATCTACTTCTTCCTGCGAAACCTTACTTATGACTTACTTCTATCTGTCTGAGCTCTGAAACCTTTGTTCTCTTTGCAAAACCTCACTTCCTGTTGCATTACGTCTATTCCTCCCAACCACCACCATCCTCTGTTACTTTCTCACTTTCTCAGGCGTTACTCCTTCGCACGGCCACTCTCTTACTTTCTCGAAAATGAACGGAGAAAACCATTCTTTCCCAGTTCAGTCAACGCCAATTACTGATGTTACTGGTGTGAGCCAGAACCAACCCTCTTCTTCTTCTCAAAATGAGCCTCGTGACCGCCCTGAACGTCGTGGTAGAAGTGGCACACAAATGAGCAACGTGTCTGTAAAACAGAACGCTGGGTCAAAGATCGAGATTCAGTTTAATGACTGTTTGGAACCTTTCGGTCCAAATAAACACAAATATAATAGTTTTGTCGGCTATATGGCACGTAACAAGGTCAGCATCTTGATAGATGAGTGGAAACATGTTGACCAACGCACAGTGAAGGATCCTATTTGGGACACTATCTGGCTTTCATACACTGTCCCTGACTCTGAGAAGTTGAAAGCCAAGACATTGTCTTATTGTGCTGATCAGTGGAGGAAATTTATGACCTTTCTAGCCAACACCAATATTTTTGTCAAGGTTTAACCTGATCATAATCCTTGGGACAAGTACACATTCATTGATCAACAAATTTGGGATCAATTTGTTAAGCTTCGGACCACTTCTGATGCTATGGTGAGTTCATATTTAGTTTTGTTTGCCCTTTTTATTTGTTTATTAACCTATGTGGATATGTGAATGTTATTGTGTTCGTCTAATTCTCTTAGTTAGATGGTTTAATGTGTGAGTAGAAGTATATATTTCCAACATTTGTCCTGCATCAGAGGAACAAGCAAGTAAGTCAGAAGTGAATTTGAGTATGATTGTTTAATGTGTGAGTATGCATGTTTGATATATTAACCATTATTATATTTTTAGCTAGTTCTGTTATAGTAGGTAGTGGTTAGACATTGCTATTAGTAAGTCAGTATGTTAGTTCTATACAATTCTACATCTTCCTTAAATAAAATGTTGAAACTTGATGAAGTGAATTTGACAAGTGTTTGAGGTTCATATATCAAGCAGAAGTTATCTAATTTCTGTTAGTGAGATGGTTGGAATTCATAATTAATAGTTGTTTTTAATTCTGATTTACATAGAAGAAAGGCACAAGCACAGGAGATTGGGAGAAAGAGTGATTGCCCGCATAGGGCTTCTCGCGGGGGATATGCAAAGGCCGACAAAGAAATGATGGAGGCCAAGTGGAAGAGATTGGAAGAAGAAGCTGAATCCAATCCTTCTGCTATAGTTGATCAGCAGGCATCCCCAATACATCGTGAGGATTTGTAGTTGTATATTCGGCGACCAAAAAAAGGCGCCTACATGAGTGAACAAACTTATATAATTGCTAAGAGAATTGTAAGTATTGTTATTTTTTTTTTTAGTTACTAAACATGTTTCATTACTAAGCTTCTTGTTATCTGTATCTTACAGGAAGATCTTAAAAAGAAAGAAGCAGAGTGATCTTTTGTGTCGGGCAGGAGGAATGATGTTCTGACTATTACGACCGGAAAACCAGATCATTCGGGGCGGGTAAGGGGGATCGGAGGATGGGTAGGCCTAAAAGAATACTTTGATAAAACCAAACACCTTAAGCAAAGTATGGTTACCCGAGAGGAGATGGACCAAACGGTTAGACAATTAAATGAGGAGGCAGCGACTAAAGAACGTGCATTGAAAGAAATGTTTGAAGCCCAGATGAGGGAGATGAAGGAGGAAATGATGGAGATGAAGAAGCTTATTAGCTCTCGGCCAGAGACGAATGTTCCCTTCACACATACACCTGCACCTGTGCAGCAGAGCACCAAAGGGAGTTGCATTGTTGGACAATCAGAACAACTTTGTGACCTGTACGTGGCAAAACCAACTAGACAATTAGTTGCTAAAGGGACTATCCACAACTTGGGATCAACTGTACACCACAAACAAATGGCTGATGGTGAAGTCAGAGTGTCAGTTGAAGAAGTGATCATTGATGCACCTCTCCCTCTCCCAACCAATTAGCTGAAGTGTGTGAGTGATGTCAAGGGAACCTTCATCTCTTGGCCAGTGAAGCTTGTAAATGTCTATACTTCTCCTGATGCTTCATCCCCTCCTCTAGTTCAATCCCCTCCTCAATCTCCATCCCCTCATAATAAAGCTGTATCCCCTCCTCAATCTCTATCCCCTCCTAATAAAGCTACATCTCCTACTGCTGAGTTGGGGGCCAAGGATAAAATATCCTAAGTGGTATCCAAAGAAGAATTTCAATTACAATCGTGGGATATCAATGAAGTAGTAGGGGTTCCTCATGACCCTCAACCGGTTTTCTTTAACACCGTTGATATAAAGTCCCTACTGCTTCCTGGACAGGAGCTTACATCAGCAGTTATTCAAATGTGGTGTAGGTAAGCATCTTATTTTATGAGTACATAATTTAAATGAACCGTTTAGACACACATACTTATATACTAATTCCCTGATCGACGTCATTATTGTAGGTTCATGCATCAAGATTTGGAGCAACAGGGCATAATCAATGATTTTGGATTCTTGTGCCCAGTATATGCAAGCACAACCCCCAAGGAAGAAAGACAACAGTACATATCAAAGAGGTTGTGTGAAGTGAGAAGGAAGGTGTACTTGTTTCCATATCACCATAGGTACATATCACAATCGATCTCTTGTTGCAATTCACTTAATTCTGCATAATATATCACTGAGTACTTTACTGTTGTGAAATTTCAGCAACCACTGGCAGTTGCTTGTCTTGTGCATGGACTCGAATACGGTGTTATTCTTATGCTCCACTCATGGCAAACCAAGGGTTCTATTACAGCAAATTATCAACAAGTAAGCATGTCATTTTGATTCTCTTGTCTGAAATCTCTGATGTGAATTTTCAGTGAACATTATTGATAAATCTGTGATTTTGATGATAGTGTCATGAGGACCTTCCAAAACCAGGTCAACAAAAAGCGAGGGAGTGATCTCAAAGATCTTAAATGGCTCACACCAAAGGTTAGTACATATTTGAACACTGGCACACTGCCTTATAAAATTGGTCAGTAAGCTATATATGCTCGATCTTATATATATTTCTTGTTCTTTTCAGATCCGTTGGCAACCAATCAGATCCAACTTATGTGGCCTATACATAATGAAACACATGTACGATATTATCACTCAACCAAGTAATAAACTCATTGCAAAGGTAAATGTATTTGATGTTACATATTATGGCTGAATTCAATTTCTGGTTTAATGTTACATATGAAATATGCACGCGAATTAATTCAATTTCTTTCTTTGATGTTGCAGAGGTTTGCCTCTGAGACTTCCTTTTCTGATGATGAGGTGGACCACATACGCAGTGTGTTTTGTCAACATGTTACTAACCTTTTAAAGTAAATACAACAATCACAGTACTAATTCATCTGTAAATATATGTTTGTAGAGAAACAATTGTAATTACTGTACTACATTAATTTGTAAATTCATTCTGTAAATGAACAATTTTACAATTTGTATAATTCAATATATATAAATTTGTTTATTTTTTTGAAAAATTTTCTTAGCTTGTGTAATTTTGGTTTTCTGAACGTATTGGATGGTAGATATTGCTTGAGATTTGAGTTTCAGAGAGTTGTAAATAGCGGTAAGAGATTCTGAAAAGTATTCGTGACTTTTAGGACCGTATATTTATTAAAGAGACGGTCCTAAAGGTCTTTGTTTTTTTTTTTAAAAAAAATAAGCCTAGATTTTAGGACCGTATGTTTGATACATCTCCGGTCTTAAAAGTCTTAAAAAAGTGACGACACTTTTAGGACCACATATTTATTAAAGAGACGTTCCTAAAGGTTTTTGTTTTTGTTTTTTAAAAAAGATAAGCCTAGATTTTAGGACCATATGTTTGAAACATCTCCGGTCGTAAAAGTCTTATAAATATGGCGACACTTTTAGGAACGCATATTTAATAAAGAGATGCTCTTAAAGGTCTTTGTCTTTTTTAAAATAAATAGAACTAGATTTTAGGACCGTATGTTTATGATATCGCCGGTCTTAAAAGTCTCATAAAAAATGACAACACTTTTAGGATCGCTTATTTATATAATATTTTGTCCTAAAAGTCTTCAATAATTCTAAGTTAAATATGACTAGATTTTTAGGATTGTCTATTTGTTAAATTTGCGGTCTTAATAGTCTTCCTTTAAATAGAAATGATAACTCATTTTTAAGACAAATAATTAGGGTTCAAGAACACTTCGAGTTGCTGGCGTTATTCTCAAGCTCAGGACCCTCATTGTCGTCAGTTTTACCTCTCTAGAAGTTGAAGAGCATTGTCGGAAAAGATGTAAGATAATGGAAATTTTCAACTATGGGTGTGGTAAAATTGACGGCAATGGTGGTCCAACCTTGAGAATAGTTGTCACTGTGTTTGTTGTTATTCTTAAAAGGTAAAAGTTGTCTTTTTTCCGTTTTGTTTTGTATGTTGTTAACTGTATTCTGTGGATTTTGTCTGAAACATTTCAGTTATGGTTTTGTTTGTTTTTATTCTTAAAAGGTAAAAGTTGTCTTTTTTCCGTTTTGTTTTGTATGTTGTTAACTGTATTCTGTAAATTTTGTCTGAAACATTTCAGTTATGGTTTTGTTTATTTCCTTTTTGTTTGAAACAAAATCGAGATAACGAAAGGATATACGAACAAACAATCGAATATGGAAAAAAAAATTATTTATCATATTTTTTTTTCCTACCTGTTGTGGAGCAGGAATAGTACAAACAAAAAAAAACATATAAGAAAAACATAAAAATATCTAATCCCCCGCGTCGTTGTCAGAGGGGAGGGAGGGATCGGAGAAGAGGTTAGAGACGTCGTCGTTAGAGAGATTGTACTTGACGTCATTGGCGTCGAGTAACATGTTCAGCTTATTGTTGACGGCGTGGTAAACCTGAAACATTTGGCCCATGCGTCGGTCTATATGAGCGACGCGGGCTAGGAGGTGCTGCATCATCTGTTGGGCGGAGGGGTTTGGAGGCAGCGGAGGAGGGTACGAAGATGGCTGTTGGGGTGGAGGGGGAGGATGATGGTTAGGCACACTTGGTGGTGGTGGAGGGGGAGGACGATGATTAGACACACCTGGTGGTGGTGGAGCGGCCATTACAGTGGAGGTTGTAGAAGAAGTGATTGAGAATAACATGAAGAAAGTAAAGTAACAACGGGTTTAAATAGAGAAGCCATCCTGAAGAATGTGAAACGCGGGAAACGTTTACGGGGAGATGCATAGTTCATTAGAATATGAGGAGACGCCTAGTTGGGAAGTTATCTGGTAGCCGAAGAGACTCTAAATGATTCATTTGAATAGAGTGTAAGGATACTGTTATCTCTCATTTGAAAAGAATAAACTTTTAATACAGGATATTGTAAGAGATCCGTTCTTAAATGTATTATTTTTTAAAAAAAATTAATATACTTTTAGGACCGGTTATAACATAAATGACTGGTCTTAAATGTAATTGAATGGAAAAAAAATTAAAATACTTTTAGGACCGGGTATTATATAAATGATCGGTTCTAAAGGTAATTTAATGAAATAATAAATAATAAACTTTTAGGACCGTGGATATGTGATATGACGGTCTTAATACACTTTTGCGTATTAACTCATGTTGTCCTGCCTTTATTATCCTCCTCAGTGTCCTCACGCTTCCTCTTTGTCCTTCTAAAGTCCTCATTACCTTGTAACTCCACACTACGTAGCTCTCTGCCCCTCCTTCCCCAACTGCTCAAACAATGGTTAGATACAATATAACCCCTCACAGGGGTACTCTTGAAGCTCGTGCCCACGCCAGATCTCTCGTGGGTTTTCTTCCAGTGCGTTCCATTTCGACAGAGGAGTCACGGGTCGTTGGACTCATTGTTATTTCGGATAATGAAGAGGTTGACGACCCCCTCCAACCTTCAGACCACGAAGAGGTTCCCGCTCCCCCTCACCAACCTCCTGGTCCCAACGCTCCCACGGATGATGATGATGAAGTGAAACTGATGCACATAATACAGGAAATTGCTGATATTCGGCGCGAAATTGTTGCTGCTGAAGCCGATATCTCCAAGATATTAGCCGATAATAAGCATTAGATTTTTAGTAACATTATAAGCTTGTTTTTTTGTTAATTTTCAGTTTGTTGTTCTTATTTTCCTTTTGTACTTACATATTGTCATAGTAAGAACTTAGCATATTGTCATAGTAAGGATTTTCAGTTTGTTGATAATAAGCATTAGGATTTTTAGTAACATTATAAGCTTGTTTTTTGTTAATTTTCAGTTTGTTGTTCTTATTTTCCTTTTGTACTTGCACATTGTCATAGTAAGAACTAAGCTTATATTTTATTTTTTCTATTAAAGAAAAATTTTATTCTCCAATCTTCAGTGTTCTTTATTTTCATTCAGTTGCTGTTGCAATCTTTTATTTTAAAATTAAAAAGTATTTGACTTTTAAGATCGCATGTTTTGTTTTATAAAACATGCGGTTGCAAATTAAATGAATTTTATGACCACAGAATTATTAACCTCCAATCTTAAAATTTTCAATATAAATATAAATTAAATTAATTTTAGGACCGTAGTTTTATAAAACTTCGGTCTTAAAAAGTTTAATATAATTTAAATATGTCTTTGGGACCGTATTCCTTTAAAATGACCGGCCTTAATAATATCCCAAATAATAAATATCTCTCTTGCGTCACTGAGCAAAAAAAATTAAATTTCCCTGTATGAACTTCTCTCGTCGAGCCGAAAGTGATTACTCAGATTCTGTCTCCAGTGTTTGTGTGTTGCTTCGCATTGCTCTCTCGACAACAACTTTTTGGTTCCTTAGCTCAACGTCTAAAGACCAAGCTGTACGAGTTATTTTGGCTATATAACTGTATAATTTTCCTACTTATCGTTTTGGGTTTTTCATGGGTTAACCAAAATCGATGAAATCTTCTTTTGGGACCCCCAACTGACCAACAAGTGTTTTAAGGTTACTTTTACTGTCTGCAACATTAACATTCGTGGCAAGAGAAAAGAGACTCAGCAAATGCATTTGACCTTATATTCTACAGGTGAGTCCACAAGACCTACTTGCGATGCGTTTAATTTCCTCGTCATGCATTTATTTTTCTTCTTGATTCAATGTGATACATTTATGACCATAAGACAGAACCGACATTTAGCTTATATACGCATTTGTAGTTGGCTTATTTTATATGCAAGTTTCAGTTTTTACGGATTATGTATGTTAAATCTATAACACGTGGTCCTGAGGTTGATGTTATAAGTTGGAATTCGTATGTGATTAATGTTTACACATTTTACACGAAGTCCCTAGATGATAGGAGCACCGTCCAGAACAGTGGTGTAATATTAGAGGCTGAATCTATGCACTTCTCCAGTTCAAAAGATAAGCGGCCTAAATTGGCAGTCATGCCATATTATAGGGTTATTGAAGAGATTTGGGAGGTGGACTATGTCTTCATTAAATTACTCATTTTCAAATGCAAGTGGGTTAATGTCAACAATGGTGTTCAGATCGATCGGCTGGGATTCGATGTCAATAGTAGAAGTTTTGGAGATGAACCTTTTATTATGGCAGACTAGGCAAAACAAGTTTTTTATATCACTGATCAAGCAAATAAAATGTAGCTCTTTAAGGAAAAAGGGTCATTGATATTGATGAGGAAAGTCATGCAAATTATGGTCTTCCTGACAGTACTCTTTTTTCAAGGGGTCTATCGGACATGAACGAAGAAGATGAAACAGATAATGAACCCGGCATAAGGAATGATCATCAAGAAGGGATATGGGAGGATATCCCTTTATAAAAGAGTCAATTCGTAAGGTAACTGCACAAATCTTTAAAAACTTTAAGGTTTTAACACTATTATATTCCATTCATGTTTTTAAACAATGTCACTAACTCTATGACGTTTGTTCTTGTTTTATTTTGGTGCCAAGATCCAATCCAAAGGGGCATGCATGTTACAAAAGAGGATGTTACGTTGTTGGATAGGAATCAGATGAAGGCATAGTGAATATTGGGCATGTATGTTGATTTAAGTGTGGTATATTTTATTGTAACAGCTTATTGTATTTGTATTTGTAACTCATGGTCAATAATATTTGTATTCCGCTTTTTCCCAATTCAATTTATTCATAATTGTTCATAGCTTGTAGCTTAAAGTGTAGCCTTTTCTGTGCTAGATTGGCTGGTATGGATTTGTGTATAAATCATTCAATTTATCCATAATTGTTCGTAGCTTGTAGCTTAAAGTATATCCTTTTATGTGCTGGATTGGCTGGTATGGATTTGTATCTATATGATCAGTAAGAACAGAACAGGGAAAAAATTCAGAAAAATTTAGATCGATAAAACAAAAACGCCGGTCTTAAAAGTTCAACTTTTAAGATTGGATGCACTCAGATTTACTTAAATGCGCAGTCTTAAAGGTCAAACGACATATTTGATATTAGGTGGTATTAAAAGTTGGTCTTACAAGACCGATGGTTTAATATGCCCGGTCTAAAAAGTTAATCTTTAAAAACGGACGTATTAATCATCCGATCTTGAAAGTGAGTCTTTTAAGACCACGTATAATTATTCGTTGGTCTAACAAACCGTTACTTTTTAGAGCATATTTATTTTTCTCCGGTCTTAAAAATTAGAACTTTTAAGAGCGGTTAAATTTTTGTCCAGTCTTAAAAATTGAGTTTTAGAACCGACAAAAAAAATATTTCGGTTAGATTTAGTATCACTTTTAAGACCTGGTGTTTTTAAATGTTCGGTCTTAAAAGATTTTATTTAAGATCAGTTCAAGTCCGGTCTTAAAGATATACTTTTAATACCGGTTGGAACAAGATCGGTCGTGAGTCCGATCTGCCGATGCCTCTTTTGTCCGGTCTTAAAAGTTTTTTTTGTACCCATGTAAAAAAAATTGCGGTTGAGTAAAAAATTGTGTAGTAAAGGAATATATCTATGAAGTAATTTTTCAAAAATTTAAATAACGTGGGTTTATATGATCTTAATGAATTAATTATTATTAGAATAGTGATGGTTTGAATTATTGGTGATCAATCAGTAGACCAGTGGAAGAATTAATATTGACGTGGCTATCACTGTGATGTGCTACACTAACCAATTGGAATTCGTCAATGGGTCCATGAATGAGTTAATTATTAAATAAAAACTAAGAATATATATGGTCTTCAATTATTTTGCGACCTTGTAAGGGAAACTTTCAGCTCTAGAAAAAATTAACAATATTAACATGAGATAATATTTATGCATTGTAATGTTACACAATTAATTGGAAAAATTTAGCAACTCTAATTATTTTTAACACACGAGATCACATCCATTTACAAGTTTAAATAAGTGAAGATTTACCAACAAGCTAATGGTAGGTGGTATGTAGCCTCACCCCTACAAAGAAAGTGAATAAAAGTTTAAATCTCAAAAAGTATACTTATTAAAAAAAAGAAAAAAAAAACATTTGTGCGCTTTAAGCCATAAAAGCAATTATAATGTCAAATCCAAAGGGGCTCAGGTTTATTTTTAATCAAATAAAAAAAAGTGAAGATTTATTACTCGTATTTTTATTAATTATCATCGTCACATTCATGAATTGCTAAACATATTAGTGCATAAATTGAAGGGAAAAATCTTCATAGCGAAACCTACATGAAATTTGTTTAAGGACACATATGATCTATCTTTAGCGAGAACTCTTTTTCACATGTGTTCAACCTACCTTCAATGATGTACAAAAAAGAAGTCATGTGTATACAGCTGAATATATATTATTATACATAAGTGAACAAGAGTTGCATCCACCGACTCAAGGACATGGGTCTTTGAATATCTTTGGGCAATAAATTTTCTAATGAGATTTTTTCCAGCAATTTCTACTAAATGAAATGAATTTAATTATGGACGAAAAACGGTGACCATTATATTGTTGAATCAAACAGTTCAACCAACCTGCAAGACAGGAGATGAGCACGTGACACACTGTGATGGGTGTCCCAAGTTCTCATCATCACCTTCTGAAAATAACAATTCAGAATTGAAATGAAATAGATAGAGATTGATGATAGACCATATTCACCACACTTTCACTTCATCAAAAGTATTACCACTATCACAACACTTGATCATTTTACCTATCACAGTATATAGAATCTGAGAAATTAGGATTGTTCAAACTGTTAAAGTTTTTGTGTTATATATAAGTATATAGATGATGAGTTATGGAATTTCATTTTGATGGTGGCACCTGCAATATTATTGTAGGTGAAAGAAAGCACTGATTTTTTGGACCAGAAAATGGCATTTTGGAATTTTGAGTGGTGGACTCCGTTGATAGGGACTCATAAGAGAATATGTTCCCTTAGAAAGATGACGACCTGACCTAACATATATGATTAATTAAGAAATTTGGGTATAAAAAAGGAAAATTAAAAAAAAAAGTTGAATAAATTGATGATATATAATCAGAAGTTGGGATCTGGTGATATATATGGATGATGGCACATGATCTGGAATCTGGAATGGCTTTGTTTGATAGTAGCAGTTTTAAAATTAAGCTTTATCATGGTAATCGGAATCTGGAATCTCAGATTCAAAAAGAGACCGCAGAATAAGGACAACATGTACGTGAGAACGACGTACTTAAATTCTGATCGGTGGTTCAGCTGTAAGTATATACAGATTTTTATGTTTAATCTTATCAAAGAAGGCACTTTAGTCCGCTTAAATATACTGCAATTTTTATCGTTTAATCTCTGCATGCCTCTCATATATGTGAGTTTTATGTATATACACACACATTGGGTTAAGGTATAAATTTATCCCACAGTTTTTACCTAAGAGTAATATTACCCAAGAAATTTTCTTGGGTTTAAGTTTAAGGTTGCCCCAAGCTTGTAATGATACCCATTTATATTAAAAATATTAACGGTTACAGTCAATTTTTTAACGATTATTGTTTTTTAATTGGGGTGAGATATCATTGTTACATTATAAAATTTTTGAAATAACATTAAATCTAAAAAAAAACTCAATACAACATTACTATTAAAAAACAAATCTGCACCCTTATGTAAGAACATACGCTTGATGCAAAAAATTATGGGCTGATGTAAAGATTATTGATTGGCATCTAGGTAATTAAACCTGAACCGAAACAGACGGTTCGAATCGAAAACTAATGAACTGGTCTTGTTCGAGTATCAACCTAATTCATCTTTTTTAAAAAAATGATTTTTTTTCTTTATAATTTCATATCAATTATTTTGAAGTTTTCATTTTCTCACTAGTTTAACCATGAGTTAGCTTCAATTTGACTCATTGACCTTTACCTCAGTATCCCAGTCGGTTCAATGGCCAATTCAGGTTTAGCTACAAGTTAAAAAAATGAGCAATCTAGTGCACAAGGCTCTACTTGGTCAGGTTTGAGGTAGTTACAAGTTAATGTAACTTTATTATTACCACAAATGATTATCATATTTATTATAGGGTTTAATGTTTCTACTTTTGTTACAGAAATATTTTTTCTGCCACACTCACATATAAGTGAGTAGGTCCAATTAATATTTTCTCTCTCTTCTTTTTATAATGGGACTCACTCACTTTTATGTAAATGTGGCAAAAAAAAAAAAATGTTTCTGCAGCAAAAACGGAAACATTAAATCCTTCTTTACATAATTAAACGTTTGTATTCTAATGGGGAAAAATAATCAAACCTTTTTCACATTATACCAAGTCTAACAAGGGGGTTGAACTTTGATATTTGATTTAAATTTTATATATTTTACTTGATAAGTTGAATAGACAATCCAAACAACATAAATAATAGGGAAAATCACATGGAAGTCCCAAATAAGAGAAATAAACACAATTAGGTCGATCTCTTAAAATCACCAAATTACACTTAAGTTTCAAGGATATTGGTGATATTAATTCTAATTGCGAAATGACCATCTTGCCCTCTTACTCCCATTATGGACGAAAATAGTTAGTGACCCCAAAAAATCACGCACAAGAAATGCAAGAAGAAGACGATTGATCCATAAATCTTGCACAAAGCTCTTCTTCAAACTAGCGAACCTTCCCTCACCTTAAAATCCAATCCAGAGGCCACCGCCGCATGTGAATATTTCTCACTTTCTTCTACAAGCACATGGCCAACGCCACCACACCTTCAACATCGCTCACATTGCCGAAAAGCAGAACCAATGTTCCCACAAGCGCAACACAAAACATCAACCCTAATGAAGTCCAAACCCAACCTGAAACCACCAAACAACCCATGAAACCTGCACACAATCCGGTGGCTCTCATCCATGAGAACCATATCGCGAACGCACCTTCTTTCCTCGTTGGCACACACTACACCACTCGCTGTGAATATCAGCACGTAACCCTCTTTCCAGGAATTATGATCAAAGAAGAAGCCAAACCCAAAAGAGAAGATGGATAACAGAAACCCCAGGATTTGTATTCTATTTTTCTATCTTTAGAGATTGATTTGTCAAAACGTGAGGGTGGAATTGTCAAAATGTGGAGATAGAATTGTCAAAATGTGGTTTCAAAACTAGGAGATGGAATTTTCAAAATATGGAGTGTAATTTGGTGATTTTAAGGGACCTAATTTTATTTATTCCTCTTGCTTGGGACCTATTTGTGATTTTTCCTAAATAATAATCAATTCCTAACTTTTAAGTGACAAATTGAATCCTGAAATGTGGGCCTTTCAGGTCTTTCTCTCTCACTACTTCCAAACCCCCCACCATCACACACACATATTATATTAGTGGATAATTAAGAAGAGTGACTCATAAAACATGGGTAGACATGAGAAAACAAGTTTATTTTTTGGTGCAAACATGAAATGCCCTTTTTACTTGTGAATCAGACAAAATCAAATTAATCGTATCACATGCATACAACTTTGAAAATAATCAAATTATTTTATAGTCTGCCTTTTGCTTTACCTTCAACTAATTAAAGATTTTGATTCTGTTTTCTTCCTTTGATCACTATATAAAATACCCTTCATTTTTTACTGTAAAACAAAAGGCCATTTTATGTGATCTGATAATATTCACTTCTTATTATTATTAATATACTTGTGTAATATTTTGATTTAGCTGCCCATCATAATGATTCCTCTCTAAGGATTAACTCATGATTATACATCCATAAACTAAAAAATACATGATAATTGACACTCCCTCTTAAGCTTATTCTTAATATAAGATTCATTTTGTGGTTGGATTTTTTTATTAAAATATATATTATATTAATGACCGTATGTAGTAATTAGCAACTACAGAGCCGAGAGACTTGCATAGGATGCTTGGTTTTCTCGATGGGTCCAACTCAAGGCAGAGTTGGGCAATGACCCGTGGCCCACTTCTGTAATATTCAAACTAATTCATGTGGGACCCCAAAGGTCGGGTCACAGTTAAATGTGTGGCCCACTCCACAATTTCAGGCCCATAAAAATGAAACTAGCTCAGTGACACAGTCAAAGTGGCTGTTACTTACAGTACTAACATAGAGTCTAAGTACATTGGACGGGCACTGTTGGCTATTTTGGTGAAACTTCCAAAATTTGTAGTGGGCCCTAGTAGTCTGGCCCAGGGCTGAGCCTATTGATAGAGAGGTTTGTTTTTCATTTTCCGTGTGGGCCCCACCTTTTTCTGGACCGCCTAAGGTGCCTGATATTAATGCCCCTCATTACGTCACTTAAGTGGGATTAGCTGGTTGCCCTAATTACAAGTTCATAATTATTACGGAATTAGTACACCACTATTACTTGCATGAGCCATTCAATGCAATCATCATTGTTGTGAACCTTCCCACATCTTAAGCATTTTTTTATTTATAACATATTAATAACCGAATTATGCGGTTTTAGAAAACAGTTATTAGAATCAAATCAATTCCAATTTTGGGCTCTTATCAAAAGAACCGAAGAAGAGAATATCAGATATTGAATGTGGACATTTCTCCTGATAAAAGTTCAAAACATCAATTAGTTGTGTTGTATTGGCTTTTTTTTTCTAATAAACCCAACCATATTGATAAATGGTTAAAGTTAAATTTTGCTCTAAAACTTGTTGCCCGAAAGCAATGTAAGTTTTTTTAAGAACAATTTTGTCATGAAAAAAAATGCAAATTGTAACAACTTCACCCCTGTTGTTATCTAAGTTATATTTGATTTTTAGTTGACTAAATATGCTGATTTTCCAAGTCTACGTGTCATCCAATTCATTGTTTTCCCAATTCAGATTTATAAATAAAGATTTTTTTTTTTAAAAAAAAGTATCTTGTTTGAAGGATTAGAAAAAATCAAAGAGGTGATAATATGTTGTGCGGTGAAGAGAAAATCAAAAGTTACTCATCTCTCTTGATGTTGTTGGGATACAACAGTGAATGATTTCCAACAACATTATTCTCAACAATCTTCCTTAGAGTTTCCAACATCTAGTAATTGAACCTTTTTTCTTGATTACTCACTAGCGAATGTGCACTCTTCCTCATATGTGAGATCTTCTTCATTGTTGTTCAATCTGTTAACTCAGCATATTTTGTCAATTAACAACTAAATTTAACCTGGATAACGATTTCGATGACATTACTATGAGTTGAAAACTTTCGAAGTAAAATTAAACCTAAAAAACTTTTGAGAAAAATCCTCACCTTAACAAAAATTATATGAATGACATGTAAACATGTTAGTTCGGTAAATTTAGTCAATTAATAATTAAATTTAATACGGATAATAGTTGGGGAAAACTTGTTATAATTTTAAAACTTTTGGGTTAAAATTACTCCTAAGAAGACTTTTAAAACAATATTACTCCTACGTGACAACTTCTAAGACAAATTAGACATTAACATTATATCTTAAGAATTTTACAAAGGGGCATTTTTCAGCAACTTTAACTTTGAGATGAGTTCAGTAAAGATAATGCAAAAATTCATTAGTATATAGTTTTCCTCAATTATATAATCTAGTATGCTTGTTTCATATTTTATTCTATGTCAATGATATAACATAATATTTAACCCTTCTATAGTTTTTTCCCAAAATATAAGGGGAATCATTGTAAGATCTAGAAAGGTATTTAATAACCTAAAAGTATGACTCATACCTATTCATTAGATAGAAGTATGTTATTTTTAGAGAGAACTATTGTGAAGTTAAAAGAAAGAGATTTAATTATAAAAAAAATTCAATGATAAGCAAGCAACATAAACATGTTTTCATATTTTATATCACATTGTGTGTTTCTAAGTTGTTATTAGATTTTTCAGTTATTTATGCATATTTGGGATCATTTTTGGAGTTCTAAAAGTATTTATTCACGTAAATCAAGATAAGACTCATATCACATATTTATCTTATATATTGTGGATCATAATTAAAAATATATTTTTAAAGACTTCAATTACTATTTTAAACAATAATTGCTATGCTTCGGTCATAATGCAAAAAATTATTCGCTCTTAAGATATAAGACATGATACTTGAGTTGGTATAAATATAGCATGTTTTATAAATTTTTCACAGCCTTCATTTGATTCATCATGTATACATATTGCCGTTGGTGGAATCAGAAAATTTTTTTAGCCCGGGCCAAAAGATAAACATATTGAACTACTCCTTTTAGTTCTTATTATAAGGCTCTAATTAATAAGTATATTTGGTCCTTTTTATAAAACACTTGTTTGTTTCCAAAAAGTATTAAATATTTTTTCATGTATACTCATAATTAAAAAAGGTAGTGAGTGAGAGTAATAATTAATACGATATTAGAGTTTAATCTAATTAGTATTTTTTTTTGCTCAGAATTAATCTAATTAGTATAGATAATATTGAAAATTATTTAAAGTTTAGGCACAAATTTAATGACTTTAACTGTTTTTATTGACTTGTGAGAATTATTAGTTGGTGACTTATAATAAGGACCAATAAAGTATTTACTAAATAGTATTACATGACATTAAAAATAAAATAAATAATAACCGACAATTATAAATTAAAACAAGATATAAGATGATATTAATATTTTCGGTAGGTATCTCAAATAAGAATTTTACTTTCCTCTCATAGCCCAATGAGTGATGAACCAAACATTATCTTTATAGAGAAGATAAAAAATTAACTGGGGCTAAATGATGGGCCAAATAAAATATTATATAATAAATACATATATTACTAACAAATTTTAGAAAATCAGTTTGGCCCCAGCTGGCGAGAGAGTGGATCTGCCATTGCATATTGCTACCACACACACACGTATGATGATCCCCAATCTCATCTTTCACGTACCAACAAGTCATAGTGAAAACTGGAAAGTAACCATGACAACCATATGACATTTTTTATTATATAAAAATAAGAAGTGGGGTCCAGTGGAGCAGGAATCGCACACGTGGTAGGTGGTGAGAGGTTACAAACACAGATAGCGAAAATGATCGTAGCCACCTGGAGTGTGGAGATCTTGATTTGATGCCATATGACGTCCTCCCAACATGATACGCCTCAGTCCAATCCAATAATCCACGTGGACTTTCTCTTTTGTTAATTAATGGACGTGGGTATTTACTTATTCCGATTGGTACTTCTAACCCTTAATAAAAAAAATATATTTATTTAATATAATTAGATTAAAATAATTAATTAAATTATTTAACATAACATATATTTTTTTAAATAATCTAGTTATCTTTTTTAATTTTCTCATTTCTTCTTCTCATTAATTATTATTATAGGAGTATCAATTGGGTAAATTATAAAAAGATTCATATATCTAAAATTTATTTCTTATATTTAGAATTAAAATCAATTTTTTAAATATGTCTTATTAAGTTCGGGATGGAATTTTATGTGTTCCGCCACCCATGCATTTAGTTATAAAGATCGAATTTATCTTAATCCACCCTAAAATTTGACCAAACCCTAAATTCTACCGACTAATTCCAATATCCATTAATCACTTTTAATGTAAAATGTCATTTTTGTTGTCTTATACTTTCAATAGTATAATAACCCCGGCACCCTTTATATTATAACATTTTGTTTAAATTGTTAATTTCTTTAACCCCATATTCATAATTAAATAATTTTTGTTGATGAACCATCCACAATTAATTATTAAAATTCCTAACTATAACCCTAATTTTAGCTATTTTTCTTAACACATGTAAAGTAGTTAATTGAAACTTATAAAAAGATTCAAACAAGAATATTGTTTTGAACCTCAATCAACAAAATGTTTATTAATTAACCATCGGTCCTTAATATAGACATAATTAATTTTTTTAGAGATTAAGGAAATTAAATAAATTACTTTAATATATTTTATCTTTTTTACACTAAGTCATTTTTCTAACTTATGAACTAATATATAATCAAATGATACACAATATATGCAATAATTAGCTAACTTATTTAACTTCATTAATTTATTTAAGAAAAATAATCATGTCTTATATTAAGGACCGAAAGAATACCATTGTTATGTGGTCATATTGGTTGATGAAACAAAAATTCACATATTGCATTTGATGTAAAAAAAATAATAATGATAATAATAATAATAATAAAGTGGAAATCGGTGAAATAAATTGCTCAAAATTTGCTAAAAAAATTGCCAATAAAAAAAAAAGGGAAGAAATCGCCGTGAATGAAATTCATAGAATTAAGAAACCTATTAGTGCACACAACATAGCTCCTACTACTTCTTGCAATTTTCACTTTCCATAGCAATATGCCAATATCAAGTAAAATTGGACGAAATGCAGAGCAAATGAACTTCAAATTCAAATGAAATTCAGATGGTGGGACCAGGCCTCTGAAAACAAAAATTCTATATATACACGTCCAAGCTCCTCCGTTCCGCTTATGTCCAAACCTCAAATGGCACTGAACTTCTAATTTCGGCAAGCTTGCCGGCACCACTCCATTCCGCCGCCGTCCATGGCTAAGGGCCGCAAATTGACCACTTCCCTAAGCGAGCGCTTCTTGGGAACCTACTCCAACGCTCACACCAGCGGATTTAACCCCGCTGACTCATCCGAGCTCGGAGAAGCTGACGTCTGGTCAGCGGCGGAAGACGCCGGCGAGAACATGGCTAGTGCTCCTTGCAGAGATTGGGAGCCACGCTCAGCCTCGGAGAGTAACGGCGGCAGCTCTGTGAGGAGCAGGCGCCGAATCCCGACCCACCACGTCGGTGGTTTGTCCCTGGCGTTTGAAGACTCGGCAGATGATAATGCGACGACGTCGTCGATGATTATGCACCAGTATCGGGGGCATGAGAGCGTGACGTCGACGCGTGGTCACCACATGGCGACGTCGGCGCCGGTGAACGTCCCGGATTGGAGTAAGATACTGCGAGTCAATTCGGTGGAGTCTATGCATGAGGTGGACGACGGTTCCGACGAGGACGAATCGGAGATGGTCCCACCACACGAGTACTTGGCGCGTGAGTATGCACGGAACCGGATGATGGCATCAAACTCGGTTTTTGAGGGAGTCGGGCGAACGTTGAAGGGCCGAGACATGAGGCGGGTTCGTGATGCAGTGTGGAGTCAGACCGGGTTCGATGGCTAGCTGAGGACGGTTCAGACCGGTCTGGTAGTCGCTATATGTTCGTTCTTGTTAGTAAAATTCAGTAATCTGATGAGAAATAGTTTTTTCTTGGGGCCTTTTGGGTTGTCATTTGTGGGCGATGATTCGGTTGAGTTGACTCAGTTTCAGACAATCAAACTCAGCCTCGAGTGAGCCTGAAATGCATAAATTGGAAATGGCAATTTTAGTATTCTCATTAATTATGAATTGTATAGCATTTGGCGTTAGTTAATTTTGTTACAATGTTCCTCTTTTATTTGTAGGTTTTTTTTATTCTAATACTTCAAAGTTTCAAACATAAGTGACATCTAATTAATTCACACATATTCTTTTTAGTCTACAATATGAGCCATATTTTAATTAGGATAATTTTTTTACTCATGATATGAGGCACTTTGATGGAAATTATTATTATTATTATTATTATTATTATTGCCAAATTCTTCATATAATTAATTCTTGGACGTGTCACCTTGTAGAGATATATTTTCCTCTATCCTTCAAAATCTCATTTAATAGAGATAAAGTTGAAAAAATTAATTTAAAATATATATAATTAGGTAACCCACTTTAACTTAATTCTAGTATGATAATTGAGACTTGAGAGTGACTTGTTATATTGTTGAGTGGATAGCACACTAATAAAGATAATTAAAAACATTAAGTTGATTATAAAACTCAAGTGATTTTTAATACTATTCCGTATTTTGGAGAGGTGCTTGGTATTTGTTTTATATATATATATATATTAACTCTAGTTTTGCCAGTTACGCCTAAGTTATTAATATCTACAAGATAAACTCTCCTAAAATTGCTAGGTTTATCAATGTACTCCGTACACAATGATTGAGCATGGATGGAATTTAATAGTTTTTTAGTATTTCACACTCACTAAAATTTTATTAAATTTTATTTTTTTTATCTTAATAGTTCATAACATAAAATTGGACCTATTCAACAAATATTTTAATTCAAAATTTTCAAGAATATTTTTTATGACTAACTTTTCAAAATAATAATAATAATAATAATGTTTACATTTTTTATCGAATGTCCCTTGGATGTATGATTTTCTGACGTCTCCTGTGGGAAATATACCTGTGTCCTTCAATGACTTATGACTAAAAAAAAATATTATTAAAAAATAAAGGCTTAAGTTGCAATGACGATATAATGATTTACATTTTTTTTCAGTAGCACTCAATATTATAAACTAATTTTAAATTATTTTTATAGTAGCAGCCAATATCTAAAATAATTTTTGGTGCTATTTTTCATTTAATCTGTTTTTTAAATAACAATAGACACTTTAAATTTAAGATATTGTATACTACTGAAAAAATACTTTTTAATGTTGGATGCACTACAAATTACTTAAAGATACTGGGTGTTACATGAAAAATGCTTTAAAACACTTAATACTATTGAAAAGATAATTCAAATTAAAGTGTTGGATTCTACTTAACCAAAAGTGAATTAATTAAAAATAATATTTAAAAATGGAAGTAAATAACTTTGAGTTTAAAAGATAAGGATTGATGGAGACAAATATAAAACAAAGAAAAGGATTGAAAGCACTTAGTTTGGGTGGTTGGCATGGAAATGATGAGAATCACATCAATTCTTGCATATGAACGAATAAAGAAAGATATTAATTTTTTTTTTAGATTATATTTTAAATAGTCAAATTGCGAATAGAGTAGTTGAGTCGTGGAAGTTAAAGATTCCATACCTAAATAATAATAGTATGTTCTTTGTTGGTAACATAATTTTTGACTTTGTTGAAAATGAGTGAAGGAATGAATAAATGGAAGATCTGATTTGTTGCAAGCGTGGCTGACATACGGACTTGTACATCTAATGGATGAGAAAGTTTCATATATCTTTTAACATTTTCTAAAAAAAAACTTAATTTTGATTTGCTTACCTATATTGACATAATTGATTCATTTTTTTTTAATCAAAAAACAAACTAGATTTTTTTAATGATATAATCCCCGGGTTTTTAAAATAAGATTTTTTTTTAACACAAAATAAGATTTCATTCATAGTATATAGGATCTTATATTAATGACTGGATGTAGTAGTATTTATTTGAACAAAATTCAAAGTAAGAAATTCTAGAATTTGAATTGAAAAGTTTTTTTTCCCCGGAAGAGCCAGATTAAAGAAACAAGATAGTGATAATAGATATGGCATTACTTATTCCTTATAAAAAATGTAATTTATAGTTAATTATGCTACATCTGATCTCATTATTTGAGTCCAAAGAACATGTAAATCCCTGTATAAATGGAGAGGACAATGATGAGAAAAGGGTGTTTTCTCTTATTTGGATGAAGGAAGAAAAGTGGAAGTAAAGAAAAGTTTGGGAGAAAATATAATAAACGGCATTTTCTCCGTCAGATTGCATAAAAGGTGGACATGTTGCGACGGAATTTGCAAAATTTGGGATTTTTGCAACGCGATTAAAATTTCATCGCAAAAATCCCACAATTTGTCTGTCACAAAATTCACACATTTTGTGAAAGAAAATTGTCCGTCGTAAATTCAGTATTTTCTAGTAGTAAAAATGACATGTGGCATCAAGGGACACTTAAGCCCTTAATTAAGTCATCAAATCACATCATCATCTTGTCCAAGTCATGGATTTTGGCTGGGCACATGGGTGTGATTAATGAGTCAAGATTGAAAGATAAGATAGTCAAGATTTGCATGATATGATCACATGGCTCATAAGCTAAAATACCTTGATATTTCTTAAGCTTTCTTTCATGAGATTGGGCACATGACAAGACAATTTTTGAGGGCCTTGGTTGAGGGCCAAGTATGATGAGATAAAGCTTGTCAAATGATATCTCAATGTAACTTGATAAGCTAATTAACCAAACTACAAATGATCATCTAGTTCAAAGGAGCAAAAGGCTTGTCTTGTGGCATTAATTGACATCATACAATCAGCCCAAAAAGTCATAAAAAACGTCCAGCGCATGGGGAGGGAGATTAGGATAAGATTTCATGATAAAACACATGCAAATATGAGCTAAAATCTTTTAAAAATTTAAAGCACAATGACATGTGGCATTTAGGGACACATAAGTCCTTCATTGTGTCATCAAAACACATCAACTTGCCAAAGAAGTCTTCATTTTCAGCTAAAGCACATGGGGTCAATAGAAAAAAAAGGGGGTCAATTTGTAGCGGTCAAAATGACGTATTTGTAGTGGTTTTAACCGCTACGAAAGCAATTTGTAGTGGTTACTAGAACCGCTACAAAATCTACCATGGCAAACAAATTTATAGCGGTTAGAAAAAACTGATATTATATACTCCATAACCGCTACTAACACTGTAGCGGTTAAACATAACTGCCACTATCTGAGTCTAACCTGACGTCAACGTCATACATTAGTAGTTGTTAGATAAACCGCTACATGGTGAACTATTGTAGCGGCTGTAAAACCACTACTAATTTTGTACAAATTCGCTATGTCGTAGCGGTTACTTAACCACAATAAAAGGTTCCAACATTATTTGAGGGAAAAATGATTTTGCCGCCAGTTTGAATTCATTTCATAGTTGTAGTGATTTTATAACCACTACAAAATATTCCCGCCATTTTATACGGAAAATATTTTCCTTCCATTTTCAATTTTATTATTTGTATATTCCCGCCATTTTATCTGCAAAATATTTTCCCGCCATTTTCAATTTTGTTATTTGTAGAAGTTTGAAACCGCTACAAAATATTCAGTCATTTTTCTGAAATTTTTTTACTTCATATTTGTAGTGGTTCAGTAAACCACTACAACTTCATAAAAGGAAAAAAAAATTTCTCAGTCGTCATTAAAATTAAATATTTAAATGATTTATATTTTATAAAAAAATTAACCAATAATATTTATAATTAATAATTATCAATATTTCAATAAATATTAAATATTTAATTAATTAAATATTTTATTATCAATAATATCTATTTTATTAAAATAAATGATATTAAAATGTGATAATTGATTATATATATTTATTGTATATGTATAGTTTATTATAGGTTAATTTAAATAATATTTAATATTAAAAATAATGTGTGTAAAAGTAAATTAAATATTGTGTGTGAAGGTAGATAGAATAATGTGTGTGAAAGTAGATGAAAAAATATGCGTGAAAGTGGAAAGAAATTTTAAAAAAAATCATACAATTCTTAATTAAGAAGAATCAGAATCACAAATGTAGAACAAAAATAAATAAATATTGCGATAATCATCATATTTGATCCGGTTGAACAACACTTACCTTCTTGAAAAACTTAATCACTTTGAGAAAATGTGCAAATTTGAGAGACAACGAGGAGAAAATGTGTTAGAAAACGAAAGTGGAGCATATTAAATGTGGTTTGGTGGGGGTGTTTATATATTGGTATTTGCATACTTATTTTATAGTGGTTGATGTTCGCTTTTTGCATCGTTTAATATTGGTAGCGGTTAAAGTTGCAGTTTTTGTAGCGGTTATATAGTTGTAGCAGTTTTATGTTATTTTGTAGCGGTTTATAACCGCTACAAATAAGTTTTAAAAAAATAAACATAAACTTAAAATATGTTTTTTTTGGCCAAAAAAAAAGTTACAAATAAGTTTTTCTTAAAAAAAAAAAAGATTACATATTAAATCGTAAGCATAACTTTAATTTTTCCTCTCAATCTTCGTCACCATCCCTACAAAAAAAATTTGGGTAAAATGCCACGTATGAGTTGAATATGTTTGAACACAAATAAAACTTTATTTAAATGTTCTTATTTCATAAAGCATATATTAAAAAATGTATCGAATTATTGATAAATTGTCATTACCGTATAGGAAGAAGTTCTCGAAGCTGGCGGGCTGCAACGGCTGACTCTCGTAGGCGACGTTATCAGCATCGCCCATGTCATAAAGGTCCCAGGGCTTTAAGTGAATCACCATATGCCAATCCATGTTGAAAATGGAATATCACCTAGAGGGGAGGTGAATAGGTGATTTAAAAATTTAATTTGCTTAATAAAAATTTTCATGAATTAAGGCTAAGCACTACTTAAAAGAAGATTCAAAAGGGGAAAATGGATACGAAGCAATTTATACTAGTTCGGTCTAATCTTGACCTACATCCAGTCTCCAGGAACTCCTTGGGATTTCCACTAACTCTTCAAGAATTACAAGTACAACTTTAGGATGATCCTTACACTCTCGGACTCCCCCCCTTACTACTTGTAATTGTACACCCACACTTAAGGTTCCACAACCTTAAGATTTTACAACTGAATGAAGTAAGTGTTTAAATAACTCCTCACGAGTAGATAAGAAATGAAACACTGAAGTATAGGTAATATCCAAAGATATTGAATGAAACTGGTAAGAGCGATAAATCAGAGTAAATGCGCAGAATTTCAGTTGTTGGCTAAATTGAATGCTTAGACATTTATACTCTTTGTCATTAATGCCGTTGGGAGGAACTTGAATGTTACCGTTGTGACTTATTTAATTTTTCGTTATACATAGCTCTGTTCCTCGTTCAACCAAATGGACCGTTGAAGCTTCATTAAATGAAATCTATTCTTTCATTAAACGCGTTAATCGTTGAGTATGCTTTTGCAGAAGAATATCTTGATTAAGTAATCATTGGAAGAATGTTTCTTTCTGCTGCACAGCTTCATTCCATTTGTTGCTATGTTTTCTGCTTCAGCATTAAATGTTGTGACGTAATCATCTACTTTATGTTGTTTTCGAATAATACAATGTTTAAATCCCTGAAATCACTAGCAAACGTGATAGAAACATTTTATAAGGCATGTTAAGTGATTTTGGAAGCCATAAGCTAAAAACCAGTCCTTTCGCAGAATCAGAGATCAGTGACAGCGACAAGAACTCGAGTTTTCAAAGTAGTACTCGAGTTCATGAACTTGAGTTGTTAAACAAGAACTCAAGTTCTTTCGTTTTTCTTTCTGAACATCTCAGGTTAGCTGGCCAAGAACTCTAGTTGATTTCCAAGAACTCGAGTTCTCAATTGAGGTGCAAATTGGTTCTCAAAGAACTTGAGTTCTTAATCATGAACTCAAGTTCATGAACTTCAGTTCTTTCCTGAGAACTCAAGTTCTTAAACTTTGATCAAGTACCACACAAAAGGAACTCGAGTTCTTTACTGAGAACTCAAGTTCATGAACTTGAGTTCTTTTCCAAGAACTCAAGTTCTTAGTCTTTGACTGAATTTCTCATAATAAGAACTCGAGTTCTTTACCAAGAACTTAAGTTATTGAACTCGAGTTTGGTACTAAAGAACTCCAGTTCTTAAGCTTTAGAAAATTTTTCATCTCCAAGGGTCGCGAACTCGAGTTCATCACCCAAGAACTGGAATTCTTCATTTTGGTTGATTGAGAACTCTTCTGCCAGGAGACGCGAACTCGAGTTCTATGACCAGGAACTCGAGTTCTCAATGTTAGAATTTTCTGAAACTTGAGTTTTAAAGACCAGAACTCTAGTTCTTGGTAAACCAACAATTAACAAGTGTTTAGTTATCATCAAAACTCACTTGAAAACTAACACATGTGCCTCTCATCAGCGACATAATAAACCTGATAGGCCTTTGAGGCAAGAATATACGGCTCATCATCTTCAGACTGGCCAGTGTGAATAGGCTTATAGAAATTCACTGATGTGATGCTTAAGTTGTTAGTGGTGAGTAGGGGTGTAAACAGGCCAGGCCAGGCCAGGCCTTGCCCTTAACAGGCCAAGCCTGTTCTGTAACATACTGGCCTGAGCCTGACCTGTGGCCTGTTACAGGCCTACTTTTCGGCCTGGGCCTGGCCTGGCCTGTGGCCTGTTAAGGCCTGTGTTTTTTTTTTTTTTTAAAAAAAAAAATAAAAAAAAAATTTTTTTAATTTTTTTTTATTTAATTAAGCTAACAGGCCACAGGCCGAAAACAAGCCTACTTTAAACAGGCTAATAACAGGCCAAAATTACATAAATTAATACTAATAATATAAATAACAGGCCACAGGCCGAAAACAGGCCTACTTTAAACAGGCCAAAATTACATAAATTAATATTAATAATATAAACAGGCCGGCCTGACAGGCCTAAAAGGCCTCTTATCAGGCCTGGGCCTGGCCTGTTAAGGGAAAACAGGCCTCATAAGAGGCCTTGGCGTGACCTTTTAGCCTGACAGGCCAGGCCTGACCAGGCTTTTAACAGGCCAGGCCACAGGCCCCTAACAGGCCCCTGGCCTTTTTACACCCCTAGTGGTGAGTCCCCAGGACGTTGTCGTATTCGCCCACAAACATTTGAACAGTGTCACTATGAAAAGGCCTTGGTAATTTATCTTGGCCACATCAAGCAGCTTTCCATAATATAGGACATCATCGAATTGCATGTTCCTGTACTGCTACTCGCATAACTCCTTGTCCCAAACGTGCCATATACACCCAAGTTTTGGGTCAACAATCTCTGATCCCGTGAAACAGTGCAAAACTTAAAATCATTGACATTGTATGTTGTAAATCTTTGGGCGTAGTCAAGTAGGCCGAGTGCGAGAGCGTTGAATTCTGATGAGTACGGGTTGTGGTCATTCATTATTCTCCTCCTAAACCATCCTGGGAATTCTCTGTGGACCTTTCTATCAATCTCGGCTGATGTCTGTGCACGGATCCTCAGCTGACACTTGACATAACTCTTGAATTCCCTACAATTAAACATGCCAAGAAAGCAATGAAATGTGAGTACAAAATGTAAGGAAATATAAATGATAACATATGTGTGTGTGTGTGTGTGTGCAATCATTACTGAAGGTACAATTCAACTTTAGTGCAATTAATTAAGACATGTCTATGTGCTTGAAACTTTAGGGCAAGAATCGATTTTTTCATAGTTCAAGCCTAATCTGTTTATTATCTTCTTGGCCTCGTAGAAGTTTGTGGGAATGTCCGCGTCAGGGAAAGCATCTCATAGTAATTCCAGCAACATTGACAATTAGTGATCTCACATAAGCACTTGAAATGGTACAACTTGATTAGGAAAGATAATTTGAAGTATTTCCTACAACCTTGATACAACGGATGATCACTCTCATCCATGAGGTTGAAAAATTCCCGAGCTGCTTCATTCCTACGGAAATAGGTTATATACCCTGAACTTCTACCGTGAAATTGTCATCTTGAACACTAAAAGCATTGCGAACAACTTCATTAACAACATCATCTTGAGCTACTTGATTTCCTACTTGTGAACTTCGAGGATCATGATCCCCATATCGCATACCATGTTTCTCACCATGAACTCCCCAAAATGTATATTCAACCAGGAAAGGCTTGAGAAGATGTTCCATAACACCCTCTCGTGTTTGCCACTTCTTAAACTTGCATCGACAACATAGACACACAATCTTCCCATTAACGCTAGCGTGAGAGAAGGCGAAATCTAAGAAATATTTCAATCCTACTAAATATATGGGAGAATTGCGCGACAACTTGATCTATGACTTATCCATATTAAGTAAACAAGCTAGGATAGAATACAAAGCTAGGATAGAATGTTTAGTTCTCTTAAAATGACTTGAAATCCATTAAATGCAACGTTAGATCAATTGTAGCTGTTAGCAACCGTTACAAAAAAAATTCCATTTGTAGCGGTTAAACAACCGCTAAAAACACATTGCAATTCAAACTGAATAAATCCTACTAGAGATTAGTAGCGGTGGTAAAACCACTATAAAATGTAAGCCGTTGAATAGTTTTTTAGTTTGAAATTTAAACAGAATTGATCCCGCCGAGTCTTTGTAGCAATTCTATAACCGCTACAAAAACCGCTACCAAAAGTTGGATACTTGTAGGGTTCTTATCCGGTAACCACTGCAAATGGTATTTAATGTTACAGTTGTAGCGGTTATGGTCATGTAACCGCTACAAAATGTATTTATTGTTTTTTTTGTTAATCAATATGTAATTTTTTTAAAAAAAAATATTTACAAAATTAAAATTTGTAGTGATAACGACAACAAATTATTTTTAAAAAATGAATTTTTATTTGTTACATATTTTTTTTATTATTATTTTTACAATACCTATTTTATGTAACTATAATTATATAATATAAGTAACATTAATAAACTAATGTAAATGGACATAAGTATTTATAAACTAGAATAAATGAAATCTAAGTATTTAAATTATAATCCAACAAACCAAATAACATAAAAAGAGAACAAACACTTTAAATAACAATATGTCTATGAAAATAAAAAATAACAATCAGGAGCCTGATGATTAGGTCCTGTGTCAGTAGGGGCGTGTGCAGGAGCAGAGGTAACGACGCCCTCATCATCATCATCAGCAAAAATAACAATAGGCAGGGGGATCCTCGTGGATGAACGAAGGGGGGAGAATGGGAGGAATCCTCGTCGATGAACAAAGTGGGAGGTTGGGGAGGTGAAAAGTGCCTGTGAGGTAACAACTCTATCAGGGCACCGGCACAAGCATCCCAATTATGCTTTTAAGAAGCATACCAAAGGTCGATCCTGTCTTGAATGCACCTCTCCCTAGCAGCTGCTCTACTGCAATCCGAGCCCTCTCCGCCGCTTGTGCAGCCTCCAAGGCGGCCGCCTGCTCAGCAACCAGGGCAGCAACCCATTCGGCAATTATTGCCTCCAACCCCTCCATTGGTGGCATACATCTCGAGCTGGAGGTTCCATCCTCAAAGACGGAGGAATTTCTATACACAATGCTAGGCCTCGCACCTAGGCCCATACCTCTAACGCCTGGGATGCTCGAATGGGCCCACAACAGCTTTTAATGGGGCCGTAGGGTCCACAGAGCCCTATGACTCCAGGGTCTAGGACGCTCGTAGATCTGCCTAGGTCTGATTAATCCAGGTCTGACGTGCAAATTTCAACAAACATTAATGAAACAAATTAATTGAATTTGAATATATTAAATTAACTATATCAAATTTTTTTGTAACTTACCATGATCTCCTCTGTTACCTCAGAGGCCGGTGTCCTATCACAATGTTTATGGGTACGTGTGAAGAGCTCCCTATAGTTCGTTTGATAGTTGTCCTCCTGCGCCTTCGCTTGTTGTAAGAATTAAAAGAATAAAAGGTTTGTTATTTCAAAAATGGAACAATCAATCATTTAAACCTCAAATTAATTTAACTTTCAACATATCATCTCATTGTAGGTCACAACAAACGTCTTGGATCTTGTCGTGTGATAGACCGTTTGGTATGCTCAGCTCCTGGTGTTCCTTTAGGACAAAGCCTGCAGTGAAATTAATCTTGTGAAACTATATTAATCTCAACTGTAAATTAATTTAAACTATATTTATATTTTTAAACTACATTTAAACAAAGTTCATTTACAGAAAATTACTATAATTAATTGAAAATGTACTTGTCTATTTGCACTCCTTCTATACTAGACAAAAGCTTCCCAGTCATTGGGGTCCACGTCGTTTGGGACGTTCTCAATCAGCTGCTGTAGAGGAACTGTCCCATCTCCATTCCTCTAGGTGTACAAATGATTCCTCCGGTTCTTCCACCCATCCCTTATCTTCAGCAAAGAGTATCTCTTTGTCTGGCCTCCCACGTTAAACTTTTTCTGTATCATAATTTAATTACTAATTAATTAACTAATAATAAAATAAATAAATAAATAAACAACTAACTAAATAAACAAACCACAAATTATAAGTATTAACATGTAAAATTAAATAAAGCAACATAACTTACCTGGAAAATGTCAGTAAATGCTTTGTCCTTGTTCTTGATCGGAAAACGCCTCCAATCCTTGAAGTAGATCAGGAACCATGCCCAATTCCCACCAAATTCATATAGGAATTTGTTGAACAGGTGACCACCATTGGTGATTGGCTGGTCCATGTCCATGTTCCAGAGGACTAATACACTAGGCCCCGGCAACAAAGTGACCCTGGCAACATCTATCGTCCTCTTGCTGATGTTCCCATATGTATGTGCACAACTTAAAAAAAAAACATGTTTTCATTGCTTTTAAATATAATTTAATTAAATGTAAGAAAATGAAATTTAAATTTTCTCAAAAAAACTAATTACATTTACCTTTGACATCCACCACAAATCCAGTGGAACGCGAAGATGACGGTCGAGGGTCCCCTTAGTCCCGCTCGTTCTCCCGGTCAAGAAACTATTGTGCTTCGCTCGCGGGAAAGTTTATCTCAATGTCTTCATGTTCATCAAGGTCACTAATCGACAGAGTGGTGCCTCGTTCTCTGCCTACAGTCTCTAGGGCATCATCCCCTAGTATCGGTTCATCGGCGAGTAGGTGCTCAAACTCACTCCCCGTCTAAAGGGGCGGAGGGAGATTTACAGGCCCACGCCTTCTCAAATGACCCCGTCTACTGCTACTTCGTCTCAGGATAGCCTTGCTCCGTGAAACCCCTTCCCCTTTGTCTCTGTTAACCATAATGTTATTTTTTACCGTACAGAGAAGAAAACCAAAAGTCAAAAGCGTTGAGAAATGAATAGTAGTGTAAGGGGAACCACTATTAATAGCACGTCATTTTGTAGCAGTTATACTGAAAAACAACTACAACAATACACATCTTGTTGCGATTATAAGAAACCACTACCAATTTACCTCAATCTTCGTAAAAACTTACAACGGTTTCCAAAACCACTACAAGTTGACAGACGTTTTAGTTTTTACAGCAGTTATTTGATGTAACCGCTACAAAATGTTTGACCATTCATATTCAATAGTGGTTACCCGACAAAACCGCTACAAAATGTTATCATTTTGTAGCAGTTATACTGTAAAACCGCTACTAATTTAATTTTTTGGCAAAAAAATTCGAAACTAATTAGTTTATTAGTCTATTACTTTGACTAATAAACCAATTAGTTTGGTTTTTTTTTTTTAAAAAAAAATCTTTCTGATAAGTATATTGAAAATAGTCTAACATGCCCATGAAGAGTAGGCTTTAATATAGCCACCGATCTCCTTGTAAAGACTCACTGGCTCATTCTGATTAGAGATATTTTACAGAGAGAAAAGTGGCTATAATGAAAACCCAACCTTTGGTCGCTTGTTAGACAATCTTAAGAATAATAGAAGTCTTCACATCGGAGAAATAACCAAATTGGGATTGTCACTAAAGGAACTGCCTCATCTTCAAGGGTGAGAGAAGCATATATCTGCAGCACTCACCTCTCGAGATGAGAGATCCATGTTGCAGATATCTGCATCTCTTCGACTATGAAGCCGAGCTAGTTCCTTTAGTGATAATGCAAAGTTGGTGATTTCTTGGTTTTTATGTTTGTTGGTTGATGTACAGACAGGTGGTTTATATAGGTGAAATTTTAGTAATGGCTATGGGAGAAACCACTACCAAATAAAAGAATTTGTCATAGTTCGTGTGTCGCTAAACCTCAACGGCGACAAAATTGTGTTGTTTCGCTTTCTTGTAGCAGTTATTCTAATGTAACTGCGACAAACATTCACACCATTACATGTGAACGCTGGTACCAAATTTGTAGCAGTTTTGCTAAAGAAACCGCGACAACTTAACCACCACAAACATTCATGCCATTGTGTGCCAAGCTGGCGCCACATTTGTAGCCGTTTATTTTGTTAAATCTGCTACAAATATTGTTGCAAACAGGTGTGTGCTTTGGCGCCAATGCTCCCGCTACTAATTTCTTGTAGTTTCGTGTATAGCCACTACAAGTACATGATTTTGTAGCGGTTTTTTGTGACTGCTACTGTTTAACTGCTACAAATCGTGGTTTTTTTTTGTAGTGGGTTGATTAATGCCAAGATTTGGATAAGATTTGAGGATAACAGTGCATGTGGTTAAACTAAAATATCTTTATATTTTTTAAGCTAACAAGCCATGAGAGTTTGACATATGGAAGAGCAATCCAAGGGCTGGAAATGAGCAAGGAAAAATGTCCAAAATGAATGGATGGGCTGGAAGATGAAAAAACTTCTTGATAAAGTCAAGAAATTTAAGTGTGATATTTTGCAAGGGTAGTTTAGTAGTTTGATTTACGGGTTTGATTTCCACTATGAATAAATTCTCCTCCTCTTCATTTTCTTCACATCAAAACTCCAATCAAACTGATTGAGTTAGAGAGGAGAGGAAAAATAGGAGCAAGGAGAAGGAGTAAGAACTTCAAGAGGTTAAGTTCTTGAGCTCTAGCTTTTATATTTGGGTGGAATTTTTGTTTAATCTAGGAAATTGTAAAGTAAATTTATTTACACATTTTTAAGGTCTCCAATGTGTTTGAAATGCAAAATAGAGTAAATTTATGATAGAAAATGATTTTTGAAATCAATATGTCAAAATAGTGAAAGTTGAGAAATTTTCAGATTTTAGTTTTTCTGGAGTTCGTCACCTTGTGGACATTATTTTATGTAGTAAATTATCTTCAAAAATCATGAGATTTTCTAGATATAAAGTAGAAGACATCCATGACTTTCTATTGATATAAAATTTGTGACATTTTGAGTTCTGCACAAGGAGTTACGAATTTTTGAAGCTAAGCCTTGTTTTTGGAAGTTTAATCTGAGCAGGTTTTGGATGATCTAATGATTCTTAAAAATCATGAAACTTTCTAAAAATGTAGATGATACGAATAGATTTATTTTGATGTATAACAAGTCATTTTTAGAGTTTTCTACAAAAAGACATGAATTTTTCAAACTGATGTTTGTTTTTGGAAGCATAATCAGAACAATGAATGAAAACAATAAATCTAGGAATGATTCAGAATTTTTGGGTTTCTGGGAATATTTTTCATTGAAAATAGACATGTCAAGGGCCATGTATATTTTTATATCAAACTAATTGGATTTTTTTATAATTAATTATGATTTTTCAAAGTTTCTGAAAAATCTGACATGAAAAGTCAATAATCCAAAAATTAAGGAAATTAAGGTTAAAAATTGGATAACTTATCCACTAAAGGTAAAAGGGTAAAAAAAGGTGAAAATAACCCTTAAGGAATTAATCCAACTAATATGGTCTTTATTATAATATTATATGAAATATGAGAAAGGAAAATAATCCGATGAAATATTATAAGATACCCGAGAGGTCCAAGAATGGTCTCTAAAGTCAGGTATGCTACTAATTACGCGAAGAAAAGTATGTTATCATACGGGTAACTTTAATCTCTTGTATCTTGTGTGCCTATATATGCTTGATTGATTCATGATTGTGGTTTCGTGAACAAGACTAGATCTTGGGTTATGTATTTGTTTACATTCAGCTGTCTGTGGATTATTGTTTTTATATGATAATCCTACATGCTTGTTTTCTTAGTGCTAAGGATCCGTGACTAGGTCATGAGGCACTGGTGAGTGCTTAAGGCAGTAACGACAAATGTGCTATGTGCTATTGTATTCGAGTTACGATGTGTATGCTGAATAATGTGTATTTTCTAAATTGTGAATATCTATCATATATTATTTATGCTTGCATATGAGGTTAATTGTTACTTTGAGATTTAAATATGAATTGAATTTCAGACATGCGTAAAGTATAGGAAAGGATCTAGACATGGGAAGGCAAAGTAGACAGAGTCGTGAAGAGGCACTAATTGAAACAAGAATCTAAAGAAGGTTATTAGGGCCAGTTTTTTGCATGAATCTAATAAGGTTGTTTCAAACCGTTTGGTGCTTAAACTAAGAAAATGTTGGTCTATGTGGTTACAATAATTAGTCATCGTGAAAGATCGGAGAGACTCTCATTAGACTAACACGGGCCTAGCCAAGAGGTTTGATTAACTGTGTTGGGTTATAAGTCATAGGTCTAGTTAGAGCATAATTGGGTTTATATAAATTTATCACACGGATATTCCTCTAGGAATTTACTTTACCAGTATATGTTTGGACATATAATATCAGTTACTTGTCGTCTAAATTGTAATGCATGCTCTCCATTTCGTTTTACTCTGACTTGTAACACCATTAACTCTGTTGATATTCTTGATGCTACGTGTTATCGAACATAGTACGTGGTATGAAATTTGGGGTGTTATAAAAAATTGGGCGTTAGACTCGCATTATTTTCTTTCCAACTTGTCTCTCCACATATAGAGATAAAATAAGAACAAAACTCATTTTCCATTATTTACCCTCGTACGCATTAGTAAAACTTATTAATCAATGACACGCACGCACTCATTTAAGAATACATTTTTCTTTTTCTGACTTTGTCCTTTATTTATTTATTTATACATTTTTATTATATTTAATTTTAAAAAATTAGAAAAAATGCAAAAAGGTATCTACTATTATTTTTTTTACCTTAATATTTTTTATGTAATCAATTTATCAAGATATTATATTATATTTTAACCCTTTCACTTTTTATTAATAACGTTAGATAATGTATAACTTATTTATTTCCTATTATTGTATTTAATTTTAAAAAATTATCCACTTTTCTTACCTTGAAAAATACTACATCTGATTATAAATATATGACAAAGTTTATAGTGTGAATTGTATTACAAATTTTGTCCTATATTTAGGGTTGGAGGGAGTAATTAAAATACAATAACATGAAAATATATGTTACCAAATAATATGGTTTTAGATTGTATGATGATGCAAATGTTAATTTGATGCATTATGATATTTAATTTGATTTTAAGTATGATATTTTTTCACATAGAAGGATATTTTAGTCATTAACATACATACTCATTTTCTTTTCCCTATGTTTTCCCCCGTTTGATAATATTTTCTCCCTAATTTTCTCACCTTCTATTTTTTTTCCCTCTCAATTTGTCTTTGCATCCAAAGTAGCAATAATCTCACGAATATAAATATAAATAGGCATCTTATTTCAGAAATAACTCCCCCCCGCCCCCCCCCCCCCGCCCAAAAAAAAAAAAACCTTTCCATTATCTCTATTGCTCTTTGACAAAAAAAAAAAAAAAAAAAGTCCATCGCTGATCGCTCTCTGTTCTCGATTTCTCTATTGTTTTGCTTGCTATATTATACAGCAGTTAGCCAAAAAAAATAAAATTATGATTGACATTTATTTAATTTAAATTATATTCGTAAAAAAATTATTTGTATAATTTTTTTACAAATATAATTATATAAATTATTTAATTTACTACTCTACTCCACATGTGTTAGGAAATTCTAAATTAAACAAGTCAATCCATTTAATTTTCATATATAAATTATTTAATTTATTTAATATTAGATTGTATATCAGTTTATAAATCAAATAAATTAATTCAGATAAAAATAATAAATATAAATAATTTAAAATAATTTATTTAATTTCATTAACATTTTTTAAAATGATTAACTGACTCTTATAATAAGAACAGGAAAGACTCATTGACTTTGTCATAACATGATTACGTCATAATGTCTTGGCAACAGATTTATGAAGCCACGATGTGGTATTGTTGTTAAAGAAGTTAATTAAGGATTTTATATACTTAAAGAAGTCGCAGTCCTTGTTTTACGCCATGATGATTCTTTGATTCTTCATTGTCTATAAATTGAAAATTTCTGTCCTTAAATTCCAAATTGAGTGGACAAAAATACAGTGTGGTCCACATTCTTGTGAGAGAAGGGACATACTGCTTTTAATGGAATAACAAGACCATGGTGCCATTTGAATTGACAAAAATATTACTATTAAATATTAGAAAAAATCATGATCATTAATATATAACGTCCGTTTTTTTTCATGAGTTCTATAATTTTTTGTAGTTCATAAATAATTCAATTTTTATCAAGTTTTGTAAAAATAGTGATAGTGATTTTTTCATGCATACTTTTTCACTGGTTTTGGGTAAATTTTAAGCTTTTATGTATATTATATGCAATATATATCTGTATAACAATTTAAAAATATTAATATAATAAACAAGTGAAAATACTTCTTATACATGGTGACTAGTGGTACTTATACTTTTGAGTTTTGATTCATTGTAACTGAATCCATAAACTTTATTTTGGTGTAACCTAATTTCTAAATTTTACTTTTTTCAATTATTAATACAAGATATATTTAGGGAATTGATCTTAATCCTAAATATAAGATATAACTCTCATATTTGTTAATCTTTTACTAATTTATGCATATTTATTTTCTTTAAATAATAATTAAAGAGAAGAGGGAATGGTGGAAGTAAGGAATATGACAAAGATATTTTAAAAAATACAAATCATATTAACTAACTCTTCTAATCTAATCAAATTAAATATGCATGTCTTATATTAAATATCAGAACACTAGAGGAGTATCTCAATACAACTCAGTCTCTATAGTTTTGATATAGTTGAAACTCGATCATTAAATTTTAATCCAATACAATTTAACTGCTATAATTTTAACCATTAAAACATTAGTCCCAAAGTTTCAAAAAACAATTTGAGTTCTTATAATTTATTTATAAAATGTAGGAATCCATAATTTAAATGATCAAAATCATAAGAATTGAGTTGTACTATAAGTTAAAGTTTATAGAATGAATTTTGAGGAAACAAAATAATTAATTTTTGCAATATATATCCGAGTAGGCCAAAAAAGACTTGAAAGGAATAGGGGAGCAAACATTGAAAGGCTGAATTAATGGGTAATGGAGGAACCTTTTTCATGAAAATGACAAATCTTTTATATGCTGCACTCACATGACCAACTAGCCTTACCACCATTCAATTTTCTCCTAACAACTTTTTGGTACCCACACTTTGTGCCATACTCGTCACAATCATCTCAAATTTTTTTTTTTAAAAAAAAATTTACTGAAAATAACAGTCAATACAAAATTTTTTCTTTTTTTATAAAAAAAATTATTAGTCCATTTTAATTTTTTTGCTACATGATTTTGAAGTTTTGGCTATACATTTTCCCCCTGAATTTCTTAAAAAAAATGTTTATTATTTTAAATAAAAAATTATGTATAATAGTGAACTTTTGAATAAATATTAAATACGAAATTAGTTAGCCAACAAAATATAGGCTTTGATTGATTTCCTATCTATTTCTAGAAACCTTTTTGTTCTTTAAAAAATTAAAAAAAATTGATAATTAATTTTTAGTTAAATATTTTGCAAATGAAAGTAGTAATATGTTTTTTTTAAGAAAAAAAAAATTAGAAGAATTTTACATGTTTTTTTTTTTTGGGGTAAAATCCTTTTTAATAGAGTACAATTTTCCCATAATTTTCTTGCCATCATATGCTCAGTTTTCGCTGTCTCCTCAATAGCGATTTTTTTTTAAAAAATAATTTTAAATAAGTTTATATATATATTAGTTCTCAAGTATGATTTTTTGGAACAATCATTCAAATGTATTTTTGTTTTCTTTCCAAATTTTATTCTGAAAAACAATTTCATAAAATAAAAATTAAAAACAGAATTAAAAAATGCCACAATTTTTTGTGTGAGGGAGAAAAATAATGCCCTAATTAGGATGCTGAAAAGAATTATAATTTACATAAAAGAAAAGATATGCACTAACGTTTTGTTTTTTAGGGCAAGGAACAGTTTTGGTCCATCCATTATGGAATACATGGAGAGGCCATAATTAGGCTTTCCCAAAGTACTAATCACAAAAGGCAAGTGCTTTAGATTTAGGAATCATTCTTTTTATTCACACATAATATAAATTCATGTTCCTTCTTTAATTTCTGTAAATGGTTATCTGTCTATTATATTTGAGCATTATCAAATCTAATTGGGGAAACCCTCCCAAAACAGTTTACTACTGTTTTTTTTTTCTTTCTTTCTTTCTTTTTTTTTTGCTAGGTACATATATCTTTTTAATGGAAATAATCCTTTTGAAAGCACTAAATATGGATACTTATTCTAATGGGGATTCAAATCGTATGTTGTTTTTAAAGGACATTTTGTTTAGGCTATGGGCTTATCACAGCTGCCTCCTCTTTTTAGGCTGCCTCCTTTTTTTGGGCTCGTGTAAAGGCCCAAATGTTGCCTCAATAAGAAGCAATAATATGGTGGCCAGATTGAAACCTAGTTTTGTTTTGTTTTTTTTTTTTTTTATATGAAAAAAGTTTTGGAGGGGTTCGACACTAGTCCCCCACCAAGGCCAGGGCATGGCCCCAGACTCTATGAGCACTTACTGGGGACTTACGAGATCGCCTACCAAAGGAGTTCCAGCGACGGCAGAGGGGATCGAACCCACGACCCAAGGGCCTAGTCCTGAATCTCTTACCATCTGTGTCAACTCTCATTGCCTGAAACCTAGTATCTTGAATTGAAACTTTCATTCTTTTTATATACTCCTACATAAAAGCTTAAGCTTGTTAAGCTTCAAGTTGGGGAAAAAAAAAGAGCTTGGCCTAGATTTCAGGATCATAGGGCCAGCATTACTGGCCATTAATTTTTAAAATAAAATTATACCATATTATAATATGTAAAAGAGTTGCACTTTTTTTTTTGATAAAATGATAAATATTTCTGTTACGGATATGACAAAAATGGGCTTAGCCCAATGACCAGAGAGCTCAGTCAAATAGCTCTAGCCACAATCTTAACTACTCCCTTGAATTTAAGGGCAGTAATCAAGATAGTGGCCAAGATCATAACCACCCAGAAGATAAGGGGAGGTTATAAAAAAGGAATATCTTAATACCTCTAAATAAGAGAGATATCAAGGCCCATCAGAATAGGGCCCCAGGTAAGTCTATAAATAGGTGAAAGTTCTCACAAGGTACACACACTCGAAACCCTAGCTTTTCAATTCACACACACTACTCCCTCTGGCTATCACAAGCCATACAGTGTACTCTCGAACTACGTGGACTTTGATCCCTAATTGTGGTACGTAGGACCCTGGGATTTTACCCCAGGCCAAGTCCAACACCTCTTGTGTTCTACACCAGAACATTGGCGCCGTCTGTGGGGACTATAAAGTCCTATTCTCGTGACCAACAATGGCAAACACTAGAAGCAAAGGCCATGCGCTCACAAACGAGTAGGGTCAGGAACAAAATACTAACGAGAACCAGCAACAGGAAGATGTCCGAGGAGTTAATCAGGAACAAATGGAGGAACCACCGAATATAAACCCTCCCCTTGTGGATGGACGGATAGAGCGAATTCCGGTGATCACTAATCAAGTCAATTCTTCATCAGAATTCCAGATTGACAACTCAAATATACGACTGCTGCATAACATTGCCGAGTCGATGCTAAAACGAATTGAGAACGTGGAAGAACGCGATAATCTCCAAAATCAAAAGATTGATCGCATGACCGAGGTGATGGACCAGATTCTCAGTCAGTTGCAAGTCCCTCTTCAGAGGGAACGCCGGGATGATCAACAGAACGAGGACGAAGAAACCGACCAACAAACTGTTGATCCGCCGCAAAACAACCAGCCCGAACAAGGCCGAATAGTGTCAACGAAAAATTCTGAACAAAGTAATCACTGGGATATGAACCGGGAAGATCAAGCTCGGATAGTTCGAAAAAACAGTCATGCCTCGAATAACCAGGAAATTCAGTCAGAAGATCCCGGAAAGCATAGGATGTGGTATGGGGACGGAGGACAGAATAACAGCTCGTTCTCAGATGAGATTACGGAAGCTGAGTATCCAAAGAAATTCAACACGTCCGACCTCCCTAGATATGACGGAAGTCAGGATCCCCAAACGTACTTGAATACCTTTGACACTGAAATGCTGGTTCGAGGATTCAAGGGATCGATCATATCAGGGCTGTTCACCTCAACATTGCGAGGGGCTGCGCAAATCTGCTTCCGGTCTCTACCTCCTAAGTCCATTACCTGTTAGTTCTCTAGGTGTTTTGATGATAACTGACAATTGTAAACTTAATTTGAAGTTTGTCTTTGAAAGTTGTAAAACTTTCTGTTTAAGGCAAACTCGAGTTAGGTAGCTAAACTCAAGTTTGGACTTGATAGACAGAAGCTCAGTTTTTAACAAAGAAGGCCAAACTCCAGTTTGCATAGGCAAACTCGAGTTTGCAAAGTTACAGAGAGCAATCAAAGTTTCTAAAAGTTGTAAACTCGAGTATGTATTTATAAACTCGAGTTTAGACCAAAGGCATTAACAGTCGAATTTAAACCTACTTTCAAACTCTACCTTTGATTCTGAGAAACTCCAGTTTACAAGAAAGTTTAAGCGCTAAAAAGTTCAAAAGACTTGTAAACTCGAGTCTATGTTTTGGAAACTCGAGTTTTGAGACCAAACAAAAGCTTCAACGTTTTATCAAGTTTTCTAAACTCCAGTTTACCAAATGGAATAGCCTTTCTGTTTTCAGTTTTCACTGGAAACTCGAGTCTGGATTATGTAGACTCGAGTTTGGCATAAACAGAGATACTTGAGTTGATACTTGTTTTCTAAACTCCAGTTTAAGTTTCAGTGACTCCAGTTTGTACTTAAATGAAAAGTTTTCAAAGTTTCAATGTACACTGAAACTCGAGTCAGATTTCTGGAGACTCGAGTTTAGGACTATTTGAAAATACTCGAGCTATTACATGATTTCTAAACTCCAGTCTTGAAAATGAAAACTCCAGTTTGAGCCTTCAAAGTTATTTCAATGTTTCAGTTTTCACTGAAACTCGAGTCTAGGTTTTGGAGACTCGAGTTTAGGTCAAACAGAAAGCACTCGAGTAAATGACTATTTTGAAAACTCCAGTTTGAGAAACAGAAACTCCAGTTTACACTTATAAAGATTTTTCAAAAGTTTCAGTTTACACTGAAACTCGAGTTTTGTATATCAAAACTCGAGTCTGAACTATACAGAGAGCTAAGTAACATTTCAGGTTTTGTAAACTTCAATTTGCATTTTCTAAACTCCAGTTTTGAAGCTCTGAACTTAAACTCAAGATTTTCATAAAAGCTTCAAACTCAAGTCAATTACTAAATGACTCGAGTTTAGCACTGTGTTCAAAACTTCATCCAAGAGCAACTCGCGACTTTCCTCTCTGTAAGAACCAAACTCGAGTCAGTCACTAATCAACTCGAGTTTAAGAACCTTTTCAAAACAAGATGCTCTCTGGATGAACTCCAAACTCGAGTCTGGGCTTGTAAACTCGAGTCTGTAACACACAGATTTGAAAAATCAGATGGCGCAAATTTGCGAAAACCATTTGAATGATCTTAATACTTCATATCTTTAATTGCTACTATTCCTAACATCTTTTAACTAGTTTGTTAGCAAGTTTCAGATGGTTTATTGAAGGAAACAATGAAGATTCAGACAATGAGCTGTAAAGCAAGAGAGAGAGAGAGAATATGTTGTCTTATAAAATGCTCCAACTTGGATTAAATAATTACAACTTTAAGTACAGCCCATTCCAACACAGGGACATTAATATTATCTTCATATTAATTAAGTCTCACATTGCAAGAATGTCTACAACAGATTAGACAAAAGCAGAATCCATCCATCAAGAAGATTTTAGTGGATTCTTAACAGCTAGTTTCTGGAAGTGGAGCTTCAACAGTCAAAATTCGTAGTGCTCTTCCAACAGCTATGTTCTTCATTCAAAATGAACTTCAACAGCTACAAATATGACTAAGATTCGAAGAAGAAAAGATATAGACAATATACAAGACATTTACAGTGAGCAACATTGAGATTTTTGTATTCATTCTTCTATAAATTATCCTGAGAGATTTGAGCTTCAGTGTTTATCAATATCTGCTCTTAGAGAGATTTTGTTTTTGTTAATCATTTGATTGTAAAGAATCTCAAGTCGGGGGACTTGAAGATTGGTTGTACAACTACAACTTGTAAGGGGGAGTGAGTCCTAGGGAAAGGATCATCCTGAGTACAAAGTGTGTAGTTGTGATATCAGTGTACAACTTGTAAGGGGGAGTGTATCCTAGTGAGAGGATAACTTTCGAGTACAGAGTGTGTAACTGATTGAAAGTGATAGTGAAAATCCCAGATAGTCTGGGGACTGGACGTAGGTCAAGGAGTTAGACCGAACCAGTATAAATCTTGCTGTGTCTTGTTCTTCTCTCACATTCTCTGCACTTACGCATTCCTGCGATTAATTTCCAGAATCTTGTAAAAGATTTTTTCAAATCCCCAATTCACCCCCTCTTGGTGATTTGCTCATGTTTTTCATTACCGACTTCAACGACCTGAGTGAGCAGTTCTTGCTGAATTTTGCAACGAGCAAAAAGCAGCCCAGGTCGGTCTATACGTTAGACAAAATCAAACAGCAACCCGGGGAGACTCTACAAAAGTACTTGGATCGTTTCAAGACAGCCGCCTTGCAAATCCAAGGATTAACAGAGAGCGTCCACGTACACTTGCTCATCTCGGGATTGGATAGTGAATCCAGAATGGGGAGGTCAGTCATATCCGGCGAGATCAAAACTTTGGAAGAATTCCATCGATGAGCCAAGAAATACCTGGATATCGAGCAGATGCAGATAGCCAACGCGCCGGGGAAGGAAAGACAGAGAAGTCCACCTCCAAAAGGAAGGAATAAGGAGTCAAAAGATCGTTCCAGGAACTCGGATCAAAAAGCACGAGGAGGAAGGTACGAGGGGAAATATGAAAAATATACCCCTTTGAATGTCTCGCGTGCACAGCTGTAGAGAGAAGTGGCCCTGATCGAGATGAGAAAGGTAGAGCGACCACGACCCCTGTATAACAGAGGCAAGCTGGACCGAACTCGGTTTTGCGATTTCCATAATGGACCCGGGCACACAATAGATGAATGCTGGGACCTCAGATACGTGGTAGAGAAATTTATCTGGGATGGAAAGTTGCGCCAATATGTCATCAAAACGCAAGGGCAAAAAGGTAGCAAATGCAAGCAGGCGGATCGAAGAAAAAGCCCGGCCCTTCAACGGAGGAAACCGGATGAGGACCGGAGAAAGAATGACGACGACGATGAGTTCCCAGAAGTTGAGTTCGATTGCAACATCATTAGCGGAGGTTACAGAGGAGGCGGCAATACAGCAAGCCAGCGAAAAAAATATCTCCAAGAAGTCCTAACCATTAGGGGACGACCTTCCTTCAAACCGCAACCTCTGTAAGCAGAACCCCCGAAGTTATTCTTCACCCAAGAAGACTTAAGGGACGTAATCCCAGGTCATCACGATGGGCTGATTATAACCGGCCTCCTGGGCAAATGCCGCATAAAGAAGATATTTATTGACCCCGGCAGCGCAGTTGACATCATCCTATGGGACGCTTTCAAGCGGATGGACCTTGATCCAGAAAATCTAAAGCCGTGTAAAACAACCCTAATCGGGTTCAACGGAGAAGATACAAGCCCCAAAGGATGCATAGAGCTGAAAATGACGTTGAGATCTAAAGAAGCCTTCAAGATCGGAAGAGTCAAATTCATCGTGGCAGATTTCCCCTCTTCTTACAACATCATTCTAGGCAGACCAACTATTCATAGCTGGGACATGCTAATATCTACCAAACATCAGAAGCTAAAAATGGTGAGCAGGCGGAATGAAGTCGTCACCATTAAAAGGGATCAGAAGGAATCCCGACAATGCTACTTTTCGACGGTAAAAAACAATGAACCCGACACATCTTCATCATGACGGAAGGGCACTCGAAACCCAACACCAGTCACACCGGGTTCAGTAAACGTGGTAGAACTGGATGTAAGAGAGGAAGCGAAGCTCATGAAGACAGAGCCTGATGGGCAGCTCACGGATTACCAACTAAGACACGAACCCGGGCAGATAACTAAGATAGGCAATACTCTCACTAAGCAAGAAACAACCGAGCTTGAAAAGTTGCTGGTGAAGAACAAGGATGTATTTGCCTGGAAACCTTCTGAGCTACCAGGTGTGGACCCTGCATTCTGTTGCCATAGGCTGACAATAAATCCACATTATACACCGGTCGTACAAAAGAAAAGGAAGATAGCTCCAGACCGACAAGTAGCCCTCGCCGAGCACGTAAGGGAGCTCCTGGACGCAGGATTCATCAGAGAAATCCAGTATACTACTTGGTTATCAAATGTGGTAATGGTCAAAAAACCTAATGGCAAATGGAGGGTCTGCACGGATTACACCGATCTCAACAAAGCATGCCCCAAGGATGCTTACCCTATGCCAAACATCGACCAACGAGTGGACAACTCCTCTGGATTCCAGTTGCTCTCGTTAATGGATGCCTATTCTGGTTACAACCAAATAGCCATGCATCCTGAGGACCAGGAAAAAATAGCTTTTATGACAGATAAAGCTAATTATTGTTAAAACGTCATGCCCTTCGGGTTAAAGAATGCTGGAGCTACTTACCAGAGGATGATGAATCAAGTATTTGAGGTGCAGCTCGGTAGAAACGTGGAAGATTACATCGACGATATGATTGTTAAATCAGTCAAGCGGTCTGACCATATCCGAGATCTGCAAGAAACATTTGATAAGCTCCGGGATCACCAAATCTGACTCAACCCGGCAAAATGTGCATTCGGGGTACCAGCGGGTAAGTTTCTCAGATTCCTGTTGACTAACAGAGGAATTGAGGCCAACCTGGATAAATGCCAAGCCCTCCTCAATATGGCTGCCCCAAGAAACAAGAAAGAGGTGTAGCAGTTGACGGGTAGGCTGGCCGCATTAACAAGGTTTCTACCGAAGTCGGCAGAAAATGCACTTCCCTTATTCAAGTTATTAAAGAAGGAAGCGCAGCATGGAGATTGGAACTTGGAGTGTCAAGCCGCATTTGACAAGATTAAAAAGTGTCTGTCATCGCTACCGGTATTGTCAAAACTTGAGCCCGGAGAAGATCTAGTATTGTACTTGTCGGTGGCTGCAGAAGCGGTAAGTGCCGCCTTGGTACGAGAAGAATCGACCGTGCTTTGCAAAGTTCAAAGCTGAGATATCAAAGATGGGAAAAGGTGGCCTTTGCACTCCTCACTGCTGCAAGGAGGTTACGTCCCTACTTCCAAGGACATCGGATAATTGTCCGGACAAGTCAACCGATACGCCAAGTATTGCATAAGCCTGATTTGGCTGGAAGAATGATCAGTTGGGCTATCGAGCTGTCCAAGTTCGACATTGTGTACGAAGCCTAGCATGCGATTAAATCTCAGGCCCTGGCTGACTTTGTTGCGGAATTAGTACCGACCAAGATAGTCCCGCAGGCCAATCTCGATATTTGGAAAGTGTTTGTTGACGGATCGTCAAACGCAAAAGGAAGTGGAGCAGGGGTCATAATAGAAAGCCCGGAAGGAGTTTCTATCGAACACTCCCTACAGCTACATTTCAAAACTTCCAATAACTGTCGGTCTCTCCTAGACTCGAGTTGTTTACCTCGTGGCTCGAGTTTTCCCAACATTCTCATATACTTAGAATAGGTTAGACTCGAGTTTATACTTATTGGCTCGAGTCAAAAACTCTTCTCCATTCTTCAAACTCTCGGGTTGACAGAAACTTGAGTTAGGTGTTGCATGGCTCGAGTTTGTAACATCCTGAATTTTTCAATCAACTTCTGAAGGCCATATCTCCCTGGTCTGATCTTTGTTTTCAGTGATCTTTATATTTTTGGAAAGGTATATGAGTCTAGTTTCATATGCCACCAATTTTAGCGCATTCTGATTTGTAGTTTGTGAGATATGCTCAAAATACCAAACCTCGCTCTGCTGTGTGACAGTAACAGGTAGTTCAACTTCAGAAATTCATAACTCTCTCATCTGATCTTCTTTAGACATGAAACTTTGTCAAGATGACACATTAGATGTCTAGTTTCATAAAAAATTTGTTTCACCTTAAACCGATCTCTGGTTTGTGAGATATCATTGATTTACTGAACGTCGCCAGGTGAAATGCGAAACAGAGTTGCTGAAGATCAACATTGACTCGAGTTTCTCTTGTTTGACCAGAGTTCTAGACTCGAGTTTGGGTCATCTGGCTTGAGGCAAAAAGTGTCCTGGAAATGCAAAACTCTCAGGTTCTCACTTGGCTCGAGTTTTGGTCACTTGGCTCGAGTTTGTTCATACTTGACTCAAGTTTTCAAGTAAAAGTTCGAGTTTTCTCGTCCAGAAACTTGTTCTAACTCCGAATTGAGTCATTCCAACTTCCATTTGATCATGGAGACTTCTAGAATCAATCTATGAACTTGCATAATGATTTTCTCAATCAATTCAACAAGTTCTTGTTTCTTTCTTCTCTTTTCTTGATCTTTCTCCATCATTTAATTCTTTCTTTCTCCTCTTATCTTGATTATTCTCCACAACTCTTGTTCTTTCTCCACATGAACAAATCTACATTAAATGTCACAATTAGTCAATGTATATAATATAAACTTTTTGCTCTTGCTAATGGCATCTATATAATGTTAGTTCTCTATGTGTTTTGATGATAACTTGACAATTGTAAACAATAAAGATCTTGATTTTATTCACTCTCTAAGTTTCTGAATAATTAGCAAAAGTTTTGGAAAAATCTTACTCCAGTAATGTTCTCCTTACTCCAGTAATATCACTTGTTTTGAACTTTCATTACTCCAGTAAGTCGTGCATTACTCCAGTAATCTGCCTTGCTAAAACGCATTTCAGTGAAACATTACTCCAGTAATGATTCTGTTACTCCAGTAATGCGCCTGTGTTCAAAATATTTTCAAAGTTATATTACTCTAGTAGTACACTTGATACTCCAATAATATGTCTTTGTCCAAAGTGTTTTTCAAAATGCATTACTTCAGTAACGCCTAAAGCTACTCCAGTAAGTCTGACATGAAGTCTTCTGTAAAACGACTCTGTGACCACACTTACTCCAGTAAGGTTACTGTAGTAGTCACTTACCTACTCCAGTAAGCCTTCATTCTCAGATACCTCCAGAACCAAAACCTAATAGTCTGTCGAAGTTACTCCAGTAACAATTTTGTTACTCTAGTAACATACTAGACAGAAAGAACATGAACCTAAACTACTCCAGTAACGAAGACCTTACTCCAGTGATATCGAAGACAGAAGCAAAAGAAAGCTGAGTTACTCCAGTAGTCAAGTGGTTACTCCAGTTACACCTCTGTTATAAAAGTAAGATTACTCCAGTAACTTATAGACTACTCCAGTCAAACTGAAGACAAAAGCGAAACCTGATTTAGCTACTCCAGTGAGTTAATCCTTACTCCAGTAACATTGAGACAGAATCGATATAAACCTTGAGGATACTCCAGTAGGCCAATGATGCTCCAGTCATGGTGACAAAAAGACATGATATGACTCTAGTAACATTGAGATGACTCCAGTAAGCGTATGACATAAAGTTACTCAGTTGTGCAATATGAATTAGACTACTCCAGTCATTATCTCTTTACTGCAGTAACCTTTCTGGAAAACGACAGAAAATGTGATTTGATCCATGTTAAATGTTGAGACAATTATTATTCTCATTCTTTATTATTGTTATTCTTGATTAACAAATATTTTTGATGAAGTTCATATGAATTGAATGAGGATTGAAGTTTGAATCAAGTGAACAAGGTTGCTGAGTTGTAAAGGAAGTCTTCAATATGGTCTACCAGCACCTCTGTCGGGAATATTCTACAACTTGGAATAAATTAATTTGAACATTCTTTTGCTACCCATTCTGATAAAGATAATCAGGATTACCTTGAGATTAAATATCCTGCAGATAAGAAAGTACAGACAGCAATGGAATAAACAGCCTGGAATCCAGAAATGCTCAACGGTCAAGCTTTTCAATGGACTTCCAACATCAAAATCTTGAGTGGAGCTCCAACATCCATTTCTGGATATGCATTATTCAAAAGAAGTTTCTCAAGTATAAAAGGAAGCTCAGAAACGCAGAAAACATAGAAGCATATGGATCAAAGCTTACATTGAGTTTTTCAATCTGTTTTCTGTAAAATACTAGAGAAACATTTGTACTTCAGTGTTTATCATTATCTACACTTAGAGAGAGTGTCTTTTGTTGTTATAATCATTTCTTTGTAAGAATCTCAAGTCTGGGGACTTGGAGATTGGGAATATCAGTTTACAACTTGTAAGGGGGAGTGTATCCTAGTGAGAGGATAACTTTCGAGTACAGAGTGTATAACTGATTGTAAGTGACAGTGGAAATCCCAGAGAGTCTGGGGACTAGACGTAGGTCAAGGAGTTAGACCTAACCAATATAAATCTTGATGTGTCTTGCTTTCCTCTTCTTGTCTCTGTTCATCCCTGTTCCAACGCATATATTGCAGAGCATTGTCAAGAAATTTTTTTAAATCCCCAATTCACCCCCTATTAGTGATTTACTCCGCTTTTCATGTAAGACATCATCAAAACTAATCATAACCAACATTCTCCCCCTTTTTGATGATGACAAATACCTTAAGAAAAATATGTATGAATGTGAAATCTAATTAGACTCAACATATTTTTCGTGCCATTTCTCTCCCCCTTATTTGTCATTAGCAAAAAGTTGAAAGAGAGAAGATATACTTGTGAAGAGGCAAATATGAAATCAAATTCTCTCCCCCTTATTCTCTCTCCCCCTTAGTTGAAAGTATTCAAGTTTCAATATGATGTAAGTAGAAGAGACTTTTCAAAAAAGGTTTTTTGAGGAAAAAAAATTTGGAGAGGTTTCTCAAGAAACTTAAACTTCCATGATTAAAGCATATTGATATCAAACATGTGCAGAATATAAGATAGAGTTTAGAAATGCTCATGTAGATTCTGCAAATTGATGAATGATTGAAGAAGTCCATCTGCTCGCTTTCTTGTTGTAAGGGACCATTTCCATCCTTTTCCCTTTCTGCATATAGTTGTTTTGCAAGAACATGTCTCAGCTGGCTTCAAGAGGCTTCCCTCTTTCTTTTAGAGTATAGCTTAGCTTCAATGTGATTGAACATCAAAGCATCTTTGCTTAATTTAATGATATCTCATTGTAGAACATTAAGGAAAGTTCTTGCACAGACCAAATTCTCCTGTCACAATTATAAAAATTTCTTGCAAGAGAGAAGTATTAGTGCAATAAGATATCAAAATATTTTCCTTGAGTTGATGCCATGAGTCATTATGATTTCGAAAATAGTTTTGAAAAAAAAAATGTTTCAGAGAAATATCAACTCTAGTCATTATGCCTTGCCTTAAGTTTGAAACTCAAGTTAATTGTTTTAGGCTCAAGTCAAACATATTTTTGCAAAATGAGATCGAGAGACTTCTGAAAAATATTGGAAGAAGGCCTCAAACTCGAGTCATTAAGTGATGGCTCGAGTCATCAATACATTTGAAAATAACGTTCAAAACTTTGGCTCAAGTTAACGAAATTGACTGGAGTGACACACTCAAGTTACGAATTGGAGTCATAAACTCAAGTCACAAACTGGAGTCACAAACTCAAGTCACAAACTGGAGTCACAAACTCAAGTCACAAACTGGACTCACAAACTCAAGTCACGGATCCCAAACTTAAGTCTCTTAGTTATGTATTTCGAAAACAAACTGTAAGCTTACAAATCTTGACTGGAGTCTCCAAGGATTGGATCGAGTTTTAAAACTTGAGTTACCAAAGTATGACTCAAGTCACGAACTCATTTTGAATCAAGACACATAAGGCCTGGCTCGAGTTTGATAACTTAAACTCGAATCAATGACAGCACGATTTGGTGACTGCAAAAGGTTAGTGAACTGCAATAATACTCTGTTACTCTCAGTTCTTACTTATCTTTACTTAGCCCTGCAAAAACATAGTCTACAAGCTCCGATGCTTAAGTTAGTGAATTGTTATCATCAAAAGCATAAAAACTAACATTAAGTAAAGATAACTTACAACTCATTGGGATTTACCATTCCCAATTCTCTTCTAATGAAAACAAATTGCTCCTTTGCTAATGGCTTTGTGAAGATATCTGCAAGTTGGAGATTTGTGGGAATGACCATCATCTTGACATCCTTCTTCTGAACATAATCTCTTATGAAGTGATGTCTAACATCAATGTGCTTGGTCCTTGTATGTTGGACAGGATTCTTAGCTAAGTTGATTGTGCTAGTATTGTCACACAAAATTGGTACTTCCTTCAAATGAACTCCCAAGTCAGATAATTGTTGTTTTAACCACAAGACTTGAGTCACAAACCCTATATGCAGCAACATACTCAGCTTCAGTTGAGGATACAGCTACAGAAGTTTGCTTCTTGCTGAACCAAGAAACAAGTGAGCCACCAAAGAATTCGCATTGACTACTTGTGCTCTTTCTGTCTGTCTTGTATCCAGTATGATCTGAGTCCATGTATGCAACTAGATATTCAGCTTGACCTTTGGGATACCATAGACCCAATGACATTGTATCAGCAAGATATCTGAAAATTCTCTTAACATTTTCAGCATGAGATTCTTTTGGTGCTGACTGAAATCTTGCACACATTCCCACACTGAATTGAATGTCTGGACGGCTAGCAATCAAGTATAATAGAGATCCAATCATCCCTCTATACTTGGTTATGTCAAAAGCTTTGCCCTTCTCGTCGGCATCTAAGGCAGTGGTTGAGCTCATAAGAGTATCAGCTCCATTACAATGCTCCAGACCATATTTCTTCAAGAGATCCTTAAGATATTTTGTCTGAGATATGAATATTCCGTCTTTCCTTTGCTTGATTTGTAAGCCAAGGAAGTAATTCAATTCTTTCATCATAGACATCTCAAATTCACCTTGCATTATCTTAGAAAACTCTTCACATAAAGCTTCATTAGTGGAACCAAATATAATATCATCCACATATATTTGAACTAACAAAACATCTTTTAATTCATTAGTCTTGATAAAAAGAGTTGTATCTACTTTTCCTCTAACAAATCTCTGATCAAGAAGGAATTTGCTTAATCGCTCATACCAAGCTCTAGGAGCTTGCTTAAGACCATATAAGGCTTTCTTAAGACGATAAACATGATCAGGATGATGACTATCCTCAAATCCAGGAGGTTGTTCAACATAAACTTCCTCTTGAATAAAACCATTTAAAAATGTAGATTTCACATCCATTTGATAAAGTTTGATTCCTTTTAGACAAGTATAGACTAGAAGAACTCTTATGACTTCCAATCTTGCTATTGGAGCATGAGTTTCTTCATAATCAATTCCTTCTTCTTGATTATAGCCTTTTGCAACCAATCTTGCCTTGTTACGGACAATGATTGCAGATTCATCACGTTTGTTCTTGAATACCCACTTAGTGCCAATGACTGGATGGTCTTTAGGCCTAGGTACCAAGTCCCAAACTTGATTCCTCTCAAATTGATGTAATTCCTCTTGCATTGCTATCACCCAATCATTGTTTGAAATGGCTTCTTCAATTTTAGAGGGTTCAATTTCTGAAATGAAAGCAAAAAAGGTAACTTCATTCAAAACACTTTGTCTGGTTTTTACTCCTTGATTTGTATCACCTATAACTTGGTCCAGTGGATGACTCTTACTGTATTTCCAAGCTCGAGGTTGAGTTTGACCAGAATTTTCACAATCATTTTCAGGTTCAACTTCTGGTTCATTTTGCAAATGATTTTCAGAGTTTGTCAAAACAGAAGAAATTTTTGAGAGGGACTGAGGAATAGCTTCATCATCATCATCCAAGGATTTGTTAGGATTGGTTTCACAGAAAACAACATGAATTGATTCTTCTATAGTTTGAGTAGAATAATTATATACTCTATATGCTTTACTTTTAGAAGAATAGCCTAGGAATATACCTTCATCAACTTTAGAATCGAATTTTCCTAAATTTTCCTTACCATTCTTGTGTATAAAACACTTACAGCCGAATATATGCAGATGAGCTAAGTTTGGCTTTCTTCCCTTGTACAACTCATAGGGAGTTTTGTTTAGCTTCTTTCGAAGATAAGCTCGGTTAGAAATGTAGCATGTTGTGCTCATTGCATCTGCCCAAAACACTTGGGAGGTCTGATTTTCATTCAGCATTGCTCTTGCCATTTCTATGAGGACTCGGTTCTTTCTTTCTACTACTCCATTTTGTTGAGGAGTCCTTGGGGCAGAGAAATTATGATCTATTCCCATCTCATCACAGAACCTTTGAAAGAAATGATTTTCAAATTCACCTCCATGATCAGTTCGAATTCCTGCAATAGAGAAACCTTTCTCGTTCTGGACCTTCTTGGCAGAAACAGCAAATTGATCAAATGCTTCATTTTTAACAGATAAAAATAGAGTCCATGTGAATCTTGAAAAATCATCAACTATAACTAGAGTGTACAGATTTCCACCGAAACTTTTCACTCTAGCTGGACCAATTAAATCCATATGCAATAATTAAAGTGGTCTATTAGTTGAAATCTCAGTCTTTGATTTAAATGATGATTTAGTTTGTTTAACCTTTTGACAAGCATCACAAATCATATCCTTTTTAAAGTTATGTTTTGGTAAACCAATAACCAAATCCTTTTTCAGTAACTTATCAAGTTGAAACATGTTGACATGACCTAAACGTTTGTGCCACAATCAACTTTCATCTAAGTTCCCGATAAAACAGTTTTCAGAAGATACACTATTGCTAGAAAGATTCAAGGTGTAGTAGTTACCTTCTCTAGGAGCTCTGAATAGAGAGCTTTGGATTTAAGATTGTCTAATTGCATATCATTCTTGCTAATAATCAAGCATTCCTCAGAATCAAAGATAATTAAGTTACCTTTATCTGCACTTTGGCTTACACTGAGGAGATTATGACATAGACCTTCAACAAGGTAGACATCTTTAATCTGTGGTCTATCATTGTTTCCAATTTCACCAATGCCAGCAATCCTACCGGATTGATTTCCACCAAATGCCACATTGCCACCATCTTTATGCTTGATTGTTGCAAACTTAGAATGATCCCCTGTCATATGTCTAGAACATCTACTGTCAATGTACCATTTGTTGGATTGTGATGCTCTTAAACAAACCTGCAAGATTTAATAGATCAAGCCTTAGGTACCCATCTTTTCTTGGGTCCTTTTGGGTTAGTCTGTGTCTTAAGAATCGTATACGATCCTTTAGGCACCTATCTATAGTTTCCTGTAGGTTTATTCTTTCTCACCTTTTTGTGGAAACAAGATGATGTTGTATGTCCTTTTCGATTATAGTAGTTGCAATATGCAAAAGGGTTGGAAGAATGAGCTTATTTTCGAAAATAGTTTAAATTTGTCTTTTCTCCATTTTTCTTCTTTCCTTTCTTCTTATCAAAGTCAGGTCTATAGCCAATACCTGATTTGTCACTTGTAAATCTTTGTTGTTTCAAAATCACCTTAAGCATTTCACTTCCTTAAGTGAATTTCTCAAGAGTTTTAGTAAGATGATCATTTTTCTTTTCTAAAACTAAACACTTTTTACAAATAAATGTAGAAGGTTTTTCACAGACAGAAATTGGAGGAGGAACATTTAGAACTTGTTCTTCAAGAGTTTTAATCTTTCTTTTTGAAGCAAGAAGTTCTTTAGCTATTTTACAAAATTCAGAATGAAGACTATTGTATTCAGAAAGTAATTCATCAAATGTAGGTTCAGAATCACTTTCCTCTTCATTCTCAGATTCTTCTTGAGCAACCAAGCAAATGTTGGCTGTTTGCTCTTCATCATTTTCATCTTCATTAGATGAACTATCTCCCCAAATGGCTGACACATAGGCATTCTTTCTGAATGAGCTGAATCTTTTATTTTCTTTGTTCTTCAGCTGAGGGCATTCAGATTTGATATGGCCAGGCTTGTCACATTCGTAACATATTATGGGTTTCTTTGATTCAGTGCTGGAGCTACCTTTGTGAGACTTTCCGAATCCATGGTTCTTCTTGTAGAATTTCCTAAACTTTCGGACTATCATGCCAAGTTCATCATCTTCATTCATGTCCTCATCATCATCTGATTCTTTAGACTTATTGATAGTCTTAAGAGCAATTCCCTTATTCTTACCATCAATCTCATCAAGTCCTTTTCTGAACTTGATTTTTCCCTCATATTCAGACAAGTTGCCAAAGAGAGCTGCCATTGATGCCATTGACTCTCCACGGGCCTCTTCAATGGCTGTGACCTTAGCTTCCCATTCCTTGGTAAGAACATTAAGAATTTTTCTTACTTGAACTCGTTGATCGTATTCTTTACCTAAGGCAGCAAGTTGATTAATCAACTGAGTGAACCTGAGCTGAAATTCGCCAATGGATTCCCCAGACTTCATATGAAGTAAATCATATTCAGTCATGAGGGTGTTAATTCAATTTTCTTTTATTCCAGTAGTTCCTTCATGAGCAATCTCCAGAGCTTTCCACATATCTCTTGCAGAAGGGAGAGTGCAGATTCGAAAATGCTCTTTCTGACTTAGAGCACTTTGAAGAATGTGAATAGCCTTGCTATTGAGAGTCACAAGCCTTCTGTCATTCTCATTGTATTCTTCTTCTAGCTTAGGAGTTTTGACTCCGTCCTCCATTGATGATGGAACATAATCTCCTTTCTCAAACACATTCCATAAACCATATTCAGTAGCCATGACATAGACTTTGAATTCTGATTTCCAGAAAGAATAATGTTCTCCATCAAAACCTGGGGGTATGTTGATAGAAGCTCCTTCAGGTAGTATTCCCTCCATAGAGATCCTTCTCAGGATGTTAATCCTTTAAGAGAATACCTTCCTCTGATACCAAATGAAAGCGGAAGAAATCACCAAGAGGGGGTGAATTGGGGATTTTAAAAACTTTTTCGATTGCTTCTGAAATATGAACACATACCATAATATGTTACAGAGAAGTAGAAGAAGCTTGACACAGAAGATTTATATTGGTTCGGTCTCAACTCTTGACCTACGTCCAGTACCCAGACTCTCTGGGATTTTCACTATCACTTCAATCGATTACACACTCTGTACTCGAAAGTAATCCTCTCACTAGGATTCACTCCCCCTTACAAGTTGTAATCAATAACCCAATCTCAAAGTCCTACTACCTTGAGATTATTACAAAGCAAATGAATTAGTAACAAACTCTCTAGAAAAGTATGTCGATAAACACTGAAGTATAGATGTATCAAAGATACTTTACAGAAGAGTAATGAATAGAGATTTGATCGTTGGTTTTTTCTATCTGTCTCTATGTCTCTTCTCTTCATTTTCTTAGCTTTTTATACTTGAAGAAATTCATTTCAATCTTCTATCCAGAATGTGACTGTTGGAGGTCCACTAAGAAGATTGCCGTTGGAAGCCCACTGAGATTATGGCAATTTGAACACTCCATGATTTCTGCTCTTGGTTTCCATAATGACTAGCAGTCTTTTAATCTGGAGGATATTGAGGATAATGTAGATCTTTTCTATATGATCCTATCACAGACATTTTCCGACAAACACGTCGTAGTGCATATTTGACTTTACAGCTCAGCATTTGAATCTTCATGTAATTCTTCATTTGATCATCTGAAACTTACTGGAAAACTGATTAATCGAAGTTAGAAACAGTAGTAAGTGATGATATGAAGCAATGAAAATCATTCTTAAAGATTCAGGAATTTCGAATTGTTGTTGGTAGAACAGAGTTATGTGCATGGCTCGAGTTACACGTATAGGCTCAAGTTTGAGACTTGAGTTTCCACTTGAAGACTCGAGGTTCCTTATCATATGTTGTTTATCAAATTCTCTAGCGTGGCTTGACTCGAGTTTACAGCCAGTGGCTCGAGGTAAAAAGTCTTCTCAAATTGCTTAACTGTCGATATCTCCTAGACTCGAATTGTTTACCTCGTGGCTCGAGTTTTCCCAACATTCTCATATACTTAGAATAGGTTAGACTCGAGTTTATACTTATTGGCTTGAGTCAAAAACTCTTCTCCATTCTTCAAACTCTCGGGTTGACAGAAACTTGAGTTAGGTGCTGCATGGCTCGAGTTTGTAACATCCTGAATTTTTCAGTCAACTTCCGAAGGCCATATCTCCCTGGTCTGATCTTTGTTTTCGGTGATCTTTATATTTTTGGAAAGGTATATGAGTCTAGTTTCATATGCCACCAATTTCAGCGCATTTCGATTTGTAGTTTGTGAGATATGCTCAAAATACCAAACCTCGCTCTGCTGTGTAATAGTAACAGGTAGTTCAACTTCATAAATTCATAGCTCTCTCATCTGATCTTCTTTGGGCATGAAACTTTGTCAAGATGACACATTGGATGTCTAGTTTCATAAAAAGTTTGTTTCACCTCAAACCGATCTCTGGTTTGTGAGATATCATTGATTTACTGAACGTCGCCAGGTGAAATGCGAAACAGAGTTGCTGAAGATCAACATTGACTCGAGTTTCTCTTGTTTGACCAGAGTTCCAGACTCGAGTTTGGGTCATCTGGCTGGAGGCAAAAAGTGTCCTGGAAATGCAAAACTCTTAGGTTCTCACTTGGCTCGAGTTTGTTCATACCAGACTCAAGTTTTCAAGTAAAAACTCGAGTTTTCTCGTCCAGAAACTTGTTCTAACTCCGAATTGAGTCATTCTAACTTCCATTTGATCATGGAGACATCTAGAATCAATATATGAACTTGTATAATGATTTTCTCAATCAATTCAACAAGTTCTTCTTTCTTTCTTCTATTTTCTTGATCTTTCTCCATCATTTAATTCTTTCTTTCTCCTCTTATCTTGATTATTCTCCACAACTCTTGTTCTTTCTCCACATGAACAAATCTACATTAAATGTTACAATTAGTCAATGTATATAATATAAACTTTTTGCTCTTGCTAATGGGATCTATATAAGATATCATCAAAACTAATCATAACCAACAAAAAAGCGGATGACAAGTGCAGAAAACGACTGGGTTGAGCAATTATATCCAGTACTCTGGGGATATCAAACTAGTGTCCAAACCTCGACTAAGGAAACGCCTTTCAAATTGACCTACGGTTGCGAGGCCATGATCCCGGTTGAAATCGGACAAACATCATGGAGGAAGGCAAAGGTCATGGAGGAAGGAGAGCGCAATAATAGTGAACAATTGGCTGTGGAGCTTGACCTTATTGACGAAGTCAGAATCACAGCACATTGCCGAGATCTTGCTACAAAGCAGCTAATTGCGGCTAAGTATAATCGCAAAGTTAGGCCACGAGCGTTTAGCAGAGGTGATCTGGTACTTCGTAGAGCGGATGTCGGGAACAAGAAAGCTCGGGATGGAAAGCTTGCGGCAAATTGGGAAGGTCCTTACCGTATTTTAGACAAAATAGGGCTCGGACCTATGTCCTAGAGGCAATGGATGGCATGGCTATCAAACGAACTTGGAATGCGGACAAACTAAGGATCTACTATAGTTAGGGACCGAGGTCAACTCGGGTCCCGCGCACAGCGGATGTCAGCGGCGGCTGAGAATCGTTTTTCAGTTTCAACGGATGTCAGTGGTGGCTGAGAACCATTTTTCTTTTTAAGGATTATTTTGCTTTCACGCATCATTTTCCATTTATGTTAAATTTCTTTGTAATTGCAACTATTTCAATCAATAAAGAAGGCGGCCTACTTTGTAAGCCGACCAGATGATTGTTTACGAAGTTCAATACAAAAATAGCCGAGTAAAGGCAATTCAATAGAGAAATAGCCGAGTAAAGGCAATTTAATCAATGAAACCAGGATTTTCGCGAGCCCGGTTGTCATAGGATTTGTTAACAAATCTTATGAATGTTACGATACATCAGAACAACTCCCTGGGATGGTCTGAGATTGCCATAAAAGATCCTAATTAGGTCGAAATGTTTAGGTTCTTCATCTAAAAGAGATTAAGACACAAACATATGGCAGTTGGCTACCATCTCGGTCAGATACTTTACAAGATAAAGTACTTAGGTGATTATTGGAAATCATCTGTTTAGTTAAAACGCCCGATTATTAGTAAACAAGCCCGTTTATGAACGTCGGTAGAATATCTTGCAGACTCTGCCTAATATCTTGACTTTGGCCAAGTCTAATAAAAAGAACCGAGCTTCGTGCCCAGATTACGTTTCCCTTTACTCATTAACGATCAAATTAAACGCGAGTTCGGTTTAAAGGATGAAAATAAAACTGACAAGTTGGGCAAGATAATAATGCTCGAAATGCCCGAGAAAAATCAGGATAAAATTGTCATTGTATTAAAGTTGGGCCATAGGCCCGGATTACAGAAAAACAAAAAATAAAAACTGAAGTTACTAAAAATGAAACTAAAAAGCCTAAGAAAACACAGCATCAAAGTTGGGCTTGGTCAGGAACAGAGAAGTCGGGTGCATTTGAGGCCGAAGCATCTTCCTCGGCAATTTCATCACGTCACCCTCCGTTTGATGCTCAAACTCGTCGACCGGAGAGAGCGGTGCGGGAACAAATTGCCCATCCACTACCGAAGCTCTGAAATCCACAGCATCGAGATTCATGGTGATATCAGGATTCAGAGCTCGAACTTGGGCCAAGCACTCCTTGAAAGCCTCAGTAGCCGTCTCAACAACCATGACCTTCAGCTTCTCCACCTCAACAGCAGACACCTCTAACTCGGCCTTGGTAGCATCGAGGTCAGATTTAGCAAGGTTCAGGTCCTTCACCAGGCCCGCATATTGGCCCTGCAAAGCATACAACGAGGCATTCAGCGTGTCTTCCTGGGCCTGACTGGCGTTGAGTTCGGCGGAGACCCGATCCTTATCAATAAGGGCCTTCGATAGTTCCTCCACTGCCTTTATCTGCGCCTCTTCGGCCTTCAGACGCGCTTCCTCAGCCTCCACCTGCCAGGCCACAGCATCTTTCTTCTCAGCCCGAGCCTTATTAAGCTCAGCAATAGTTTTGGAATACTTATGCTTCATGGTAGCATAAGCATCTAGCACTCCGGCCGTCTCCATCAAGTGGTCTTGCAGGGCCTGCAGGTGATCTAGGTCAGAGTCGGCAAAAACGTCGGCGTTGAAATACTTGCTAGGGGGCTTCACGGCGTACTTGAGCTCGTCCAAAACCCCGTCAGTCCATACTTCGCCCCACTAATGAAGACGTGATTGCCGGGGAGGAGGAGGTGAAGGGGTGCCTGTTGGAACGTCAGCTTCAGGAGTAGAGGACGGACCAACCTCTGCAGTCGAAGTCGAAGAGGTAATTTCCGACTTCGACCTCTTGCGGGGAACGAGGTCTACGGAGGCTGGAGGAGACTCAACTCTCTTCTCGAGCACAATAGTCCTCTTGGGCGAAGGAGAAACCACAGCCTTCTTGTGCGAAGAGGACTCCCCCTTCTTCTTGGCCTTGGCACGGAGCTTCTCGGCCAATTCCTGGAAGGACACCTTCCCCATTTCAGGCACTACAAAGAACATAACAAGTATCAGAAAGGCCAAAAGGACATAAAAATGGGATAAAACAGCAAACAACCAACAAAAATCATACTAGGTGGATACAATTCCTCCACCGACTGCTAGATAAAAATCCGGGAATCAATGACATCTTTCTTGGCCACATGGTCAACCAGAGCTATCATGGTCTCTACCTCGACTGGCTCCAAACAATCATCGGAGGATACAAAAATTTTCTGGTCTTGGTTATAATGAGTTTTAGACCAATACAAAGGAAACAACAACTCCACCGAGGTGGAGTCGAAACCTTGGAGAAACCACGGTTTATGACCGGGTTCGGTAGTAACTTTGAAAAATGAAACCTTGCAGCCTTTCCAAGTGTCGGTTGCCACATGAAAAAGCTTCTTGTCTGGTTTCCCCCAGAAAGAAACCCAACCCTTCTTTTCCACGGGCTCCCTGGGTGGGCGAGCCCTTTGGATATTGAAAAAGTAGAAAAATGCCCCGGTAGTTGGGGTATGATTTAAAAATTGGCAAAGTCGCTCGAAGGCGATGATAAAACCCCAGGAATTGGGATGAAGTTGAGTGGGGGCCAGCTGCAGAACGTTTAAAAGATCTACTTGAAATTTAGTAAATGGAAAACGTAAGCCGAGTTTCCTGACAAAATCTCGATAGAAGAAGAAAAAAGAGTGCTCATTCCCTTCCCGGGCAGTGCACACTGGTTCATCGGGATTTGGAAGGGAAGGGGAGCAGTGATCCCGGTCTCCTAATGGGAGCTCGGCAAGTTGGTCGGATGTTATTAAAGAAAGCCTGGATAGCACCCCGGCTGCAACCCAGTCATATTTCTCTGAAAGATGACGAGGAACATAGGCTGCTGCTAACTCCACAGATCCGGAATCCTCAACAGGACGGGGAGAAGTTGACATACTACCTTGAAAAGGAGAAACAACAATAAATTAGAAATGAGGAAGATGATACCTGAAGGTGGTAAAGCAGGACGGGTAAGAACGGCTTGAACATCCCGCGGTTGAATATGCAGCATTGCGAAGCTATTTCATTAGCTTCCTGTGTCCAGCCAACCATCATGGATTCAGATATCAGCCAGGAACACTCCTCACATGGGCCGACAGGTCAGAAAAAGGAAATGAGGGCCTCCACTCGTTGAGATAAAGAAGAAGCAGGCAGAGGAGGACCTTCTCTCCTACTTCCTCCTAAGGGCGGCTCTAAAGAAGAAGCCCTAGTGGTGGCAATCCCCCGACTTGGACCTATTGGCTCTACAGAGTGGGAACGACCTCTAGTTCTACCCTTGACCCGACCTGATCGACCTGGTTGACCCCTACCGTCACAACCATAGCCCCGAAGCACATTCTCTAGCTCTTATTCCTCGGTCAAAGGTTTCCCATACAACCACCAGGCCGTTCTAGGAGGAAGGCGTTTCACAAACTCTTCCTCCTCGAGTGGTAGGCTGTTGGGATTAGGAGGAGAAGAAGATTCTCCCAAACCCATAAGAAATGGAGGAAGGGGAGAAGGAGGCAAGTTTGGGTAAAACGAAACAAAAAGCTAACACTAAATTCCCAAGAAAGAGGATCAAGGAAACCAAAAACGCGGGGCAATCAAGAACAGTGTGACCAGATAAAATGAAAGCAACAAGCAAAAACCCAGAAAAAAAAAAAAAGAAAACTCAAAAGTAGACAAAGAACTACCGAAGAAACAGAGAAGGAAAGAAGAAAGCGCGGCCAAATAACCAAGGGAAGAACGGAAAAAATACTTGGCTTAAGATAAGTTAAAGAAAGAGGAAATGCGCGAGCCACGAAGTTGGAAATGGAGATTGGAGAAAGATGAACTGGTTACTAGTTGCAATTTTCTCTCGAAGAAAGTTCAAGACTTGGACGTTTTTAAAGTAGGAAAAGAGAAAGGCCGAAGGCTTATAAACAAAGAAGCTGACGGATGGAAGCCAGGAAACTCAACCGCCGAAGGCCCAAAGGGCCCATACGAAGATGATGACGTCGACATAAAAAGGCGTGCGCATTTAATGCTGATATTAAACGCGCACGAAAACCAAGGATAGTGGAGCAGTTGTTCCACTCAGAGACCGGCTAACAAACGTCAAATCAACAAGGGGCAATGATAACACTCGTTGCCATGAAAATTGGCAAACATTGAATCAACCAATGAACTAGAAGATGATCCCGGCTTATAGCGTTCAGGTGGCCAACCGCATAGATGGACCTCGGTCATCCAAACCAAGGCCGACCTCCCATGCAATTTCAAACGGGGGGCGGTAAATCCAAGTCCGCGAAAAACAGAGTAGAAGATCGCAAACAAGGAAAAAACCTGAGCAGAAATATCGACACATTCCAATCTCAATAGAGTAGGAAAGTTTAAAAAGCATGGAAGGATTCCAGCCTAAAATTAAAACTTCGGGGTAATGTTCTCTCGGATCAACAAACAAATCCGACCCCCGCTAGTTCATCCCAGCAATTCAGAGCCCTGAACAACCGAGCTGGGGGGCAACTGTTACGGATATGACAAAAATGGGCTTAGCCCAATGACCGGAGAGCCCAGTCAAATAGCTCCAGCCACAATCTTAACTACTCCCTTGAATTTAGGGGCAGTTATCAAGATAGTGGCCAAGATTATAACCACCCAGAAGATAAGGGGAGGTTATCAAAAAGTAATATCTTAATACCTCTAAATAAGAGAGATATCAAGGCCCATCGGAATAGGGCCCCAGGTAAGTCTATAAATAGGTGAAAGCTCTCACAAGGTACACACGCTCGAAACCCTAGCTTTTCAATTCACATAGAGCACACACACCACTCCCTCTGGCTATCACAAGCCATACAATGTACTCTCGAACTACGTGGACTTTGATCCCTAATTGTGGTACGAAGGACCCTGGGATTTTACCCCAGGCCAAGTCCAATACCTCTTGTGTTCTACACCAGAACAATTTCATTAATAGAATCACAGAGTACCAAATGATACAAGAGTACAGGACAACAACTACTATCCATCACAGTCACCAAAAAAGAAGAAGCAACTGTAATTAAGTGATGGGATAAGAATGAACCGTTACAAACCATAACATGACTAAGTCTTTTCCTTCCTTCCTTCTTTAACTGCACAGGAATTTGCCAATCATTGTTGAAGGTCGGGTTTGTGTTCTGTGATGGGGAATTTAAACTGAGAATTCTTTTTTTGTCTCCTGCGGCACTATCAAAAGCCAAGGATGAGAAGGAAACATGATTGGCAATGTCTTTAATAACTTGATCCGGGGATTTCAGGATACCATTGTGAATAACAGAATCCCTGTTCAACCAAATAAAGTTTACTAGAACAATAATTCCTTTCATCAACAAGCATTCATCACTTAGTTTTGAAGCTATCAGTGTGCTTTTCAGCCAGGATGCGAAGGAAGAAAAACTATTACAATCTAATCTTATAGACAGGCAACCATACCAAATAGCCTTAGAGAAAGGGCAGAATAAGAAGATATGTTCAGGAGTTTCTTCATAATCACATCCGAAAGGGCATAAATTCCTTGTTTGAAGATGATGCCTTGAAAGAACATCAGCTGAATGAAGAGTTTTTTACAAAAGCTTCCATATTAAAAAGGACGTATTTCTTGGGTAAAGAGATTGACCGAAGATACTTCCAGAATTGATAATCTGGCTCATTGAAGTTATATGATTCTTGCAAGCAGAAATGAAAGCCATCTTTGACTTTTTATGTCCTTGAAAAGTTTCTTTTCCAACTCAATGAGTCTTATTGATTTAAAAAGGAGAGTGGAAGAGCAGTTATTTCCTTAGCATATGAAGGAAAATATAGCCTCTTTATAAGGTTAACATTCTATTTCAACGATCTACAGTTGAAAGAGGTATGAAATATAAGATTTGACGCTAGAAACGGAGCTTTGAGGGGATAAGAGGGGGCCATGGCCCCCCCAAAGTTTAAAGCCAGATGTAGGGTTGTATGGGAAATCGTATGTGGCATCAGTGTTACAGGCAGCTATCAGGAAGCTTTAAACTTCGTTGATGAGATGGTGCAATTAGTGGTGTCTCACCTAACCGAGTAACTTGGGTCCATCATGTGAAAATCCATAACAATATAACATGGTGGTCCAAGGACAATGTTGATCCAAGGCCTCTACGATAATTTAATTTTTAATTGTTTATAGTGTTTAATTGTTGGGTTTTAGTTTTCTCATGTTGCATGAAAAAATTAAACTTCCTACACACATATGAAATAGTGGGATCCACATATACATATATGAATTAATATATGTATATGTGGGTCCCACCATTTTATATGTGTGTAACATGAGATAATTTTTTTCCTACAACATGAAAAACATTAATCCCTTAATTGTTAACTTTTAATATTTTTGTATCAAAATTTTTTTAAAAATATTTTGATATATTATATAACAGGTAATCTTCCGGAATTTCATGATATCTTCTTATTTTGTAATTGATATAACATTTGTACTAGAGACATGCATGTTATCTTATACATTAGAATTGTTAAAATATTTTTATTATAAATCTGAATATTTTTTTTCTTTTCTTATACATTTGATATTATTTTCTTTTCTTGTTTATATTCTTTTGTTTCCTTTAAAAAAATTTCAGGGGCCTGCCCCCGAACCCCTGAATCCCCCGCCACTATTTGGCCCCCCACAAATATGTTTTCCAAGCTCCATCCTTATCTAACGCACAACTCAGATTTGTTGAATGATCAGTATCTAGATGTATAGGCCACCATAAATGGTGGTTCAAAGGGATGTTTGGACCAGAACCAATTCTCCATTCCATATTTTGAGTAATTAGATTGGCATTATCCAATAAACCTTTTCCAATCCAAGAAGTATTATAAGGGCACTTGATTGTTGGAGCTTGATTAATGTCGAAGTATTTAATCTTCAGAGAGTGAGAAAGTAGTGAGTCATTATAGAGGAAAGGGTTCTGCAAACCTGTTTTGCCAAAGAGCTTGATTAAATTCCTTTCCTGGCCTTCTACCTAAGCCTCCTTTTTCAATAGGCTTAAACAGTGAGCTCTTTGTGACAAGATGCATATTCTTCTTATATCAGAGAAGCCCCAGAAGAAGTCAACGCATCTTCCATCTATTTTTGAGAAAATCTTTTTTGGAAGACATATACATAATAGAACATGATTATTAACTGAAGAGGGAGCTGATCTCAATCGGCAGAGTCTGGCTGCTTGTGATAAGAGTTTTGCTTTCAGGCGCTCGTTCTTTTCTCCACTGCTTCTACAACTTGGTTATAAATAATAGACTTCTTTCTTCCTGGATCAATCCAGGAGCCCAAGTATTTCCCCAGCCGTGTGGAGAAACTGAAATTTAAAGAATTGGCTACTCTAAATTTATCGGAGTGATTAACACTCAGGCCGAAAATCGCTGAAGATTTTGACTTGTTTGCCTCTTGGCCTGACCAAAAAGCATATTTCTCCAAGATCTCCTTGACTGCTCTGAAGTAATTCTCATTCCCTTCAAGAAATAAAAGAGAGTCATCCACATAAAGGAGATGAGAAATTGCAAATGCATTTGAGGAAACTTTGACTCCATTCCATACATTCAGTGATTCATCTTTTAGGACTAGACAAGAGAGAATGTTGGCAAAGAGGATATATAAAAAGGGAGACAAAGGGTCACCCTGTCTGATTCCACTTAGTGGATTAATGCAGCCAGTGATTGTGCGCCATTAAAGTGAACTTGATATTGCACAGTAGATATACATTGGTAAATCAAATTAGTCCACTTTGTTGGGAAGTTCATTTTCCTCATCGCCGCGACAATAAAATTCCATGAGAGTTTGTCGAAAGCTTTTGAGAAGTTACCTTGATTGCTGCTAGTATTTTCTGCCTTTTCCAGATGAGTGAATTTGATGCATTAGATTTACTACTAGGATGATATTGTCTGAGATTAGTCTTCCCTTTAGAAAAGCACATATATAAGGAGATATGAGACGAAACAAAGGGGTCTAGATTCTGTTGCAAAGGACCTTGGAGATGATAGTATAAGAGACATTGCATAGGCTGATAAGCCGAAGGTCTTTACAAGATTGTGCCTTTTCAGATTTAGGTATTAAAATCACAGAAGTTTTGTTGAAAGACTTAAAGAGATGCTGAGTTCCAGAATAAATTGACCATGTCAAAAAGATCTTTGCTGACAAGGTCCCACCTATCCTGCTAGAAGTCAATGTGAAAACCATCTGGACCAGGAGCACTACCTCTTGGCAGACCAAAACTGCTTCTTTTATTTCTAAAATCTAAATTGGTGAGAGAAGGTTTTATATTTCCTCTTCTGATAAACAATGGACGTTTAGATCTTCCAATCCAATTAGGATCTCATCTAAAGAGGAGTTGGGAGTTTGATAAACGCTACTAAGGTGTTGAAAAATAAGCACCGAGAGATCCTGAGAGCTTTCAGTCCAGTTGCCATCTTCTTTCTTTAGAGTAGTTATGGTATTGTAAGCTCTTCTTCAGCTCATTGTGGCATTAAAAAAATGCGTTCCTTTCTCCTTCAGTGTGCCACCTAATTTTAGCTCTTTTTTGCTCAAAAACTTGCTTGACAATCATACTAGAATTCTAGCTCAGCCAAAATTGGGGAAGCAAACCTTTTTGATGTATCAAGTCTCAGAGATAGAGTTTGAAGAGTCTTTTCTAGGGAGGAAATTCTGTGATTTAGATCGCCAACATTAGATCTACTTCATGCAAAGAGAGATGAAAGGGTTCTGTCAAGTTTCCTTTGGAGATTAAAACTTGGAGAACCAGATACTTCTTGATTCCAGCAGCTATTAATAATTTCAGTACATTCACCGCAGTAATTCCAGTAGGATTCAAATCTCCTAGGCTTGTAGGATTTAGTTAGTTGCTCTGCATATAACTGTTGGAAATTATGCCCTAGGGGCTAATCATTAAATAACTTCCTAATTTGATTTATGAAGATAAATCAATAATTTAATAGATATCATATCTCAATTAGACAAATTAATTTATGAAGATAAATCAAATCAGTTGGCTTCTAATTTGCATTAAATTGATTGAATCAATTAGACAGATTTAATTTCTAATTCAATTTCAAAATTAATAAGATTGATTTTGAATATTTAATGCAGCCCATAAGGGTTATAAAATACCCTTAGGTTGTAAGTAATTTGATTAGACACACAAGAGAATTGTAGAGCCACAAAAGAACCCTAGAAGAAAGACGTGAGACAAAAGCTTGAAGGCGCTAGCACGCTGCCGTTTGTGTTAGAGTGTTGTTCGGTGTGGATACCGGTAGAGGGAGTGGATTCGTAGAGTCGGCTCCTAGAGATTCATTGATCAAGAAGATGTTAGCCCACGAGTTTGCAAAGCACGCACACGAGATCACATAGGCACGGTTTCTAATTACTAACCCGATTTAAACGCTGTTGATAGATCCTCTTCTTGGGATTCGTAATTTATTGGATAAATTTAATTCCATTGCGTGTACGAATCCCAACAGTGGCATCAGAGCCAGATTAATTGTGCGTTTAAATTGGGTTTATGTTCTTAATGTGATGTTATATAGGATATAATTAAAAATCAATTTGTTTATTTTCAACATTAATAACGTAATTACTTTGTGAAATTGCATGTTCGTTAATAGCTTTTTTTTTAAAAAAAAATGAGGGACGTGCAATAGGACCATTTTAAGGCATTTGAAGAAGTATATGTTTATATATTATTGATAATATCATGGAGGGGACCCATATAAAGTAACGTTGGATGGGGACATGTGGTGTGATTTGAATCACCATGATATATGCCTTAATGTGTGCCAATGGACGGTCATTTTATTAATGTTAACATGATTGCTTTTACGTGAGATATATATGTGATATTAGGTTAGTGAAATCTACAATATTGGGTTAATGATATATATATGTGATACATATATCATTACGTGGTGTGATTATATATTAATATATATTGTGTTCATTTATTTGATATATATTAATGTTATTTTAATTTGATTATAATAACGTTATTGGTTTCATTAATTGTATGTGTTTCAATATATTTGTGCCACAATTTAAATATATGGGATATATGGTTAACGCACAAATATAAACCATATTGTAAATTGAGAATTGTGAATTAGCATCATATTATAATTATTATAATTATTAATTGATGGAGAAATCATGACACTTTATTTCATATTGTATGAATTAATATCTGTTGTGATTTACTTTCAAATTGTTTGGGTATGGTGAACAACATGACTTTAGTTTTTATAATGGTCGTAATATTTAAATATGGCTTACGAGCCATGCCTCTCTCTAAATATTCTTGATGTACATTCTCTTCTCATCTCACTCCCCTTGAAATGTTTAAACGAAGTTTCTCTTGATGTAATTTTCTTTTCTTATTTAGAGAAATCCCCTCATTGGCTTGAGGGGATTTTAGGTTAGGTGATCCATGTTGTGTCACGTTTTAATTATGCTTTTGATTAGATCATAGCATGTTTATTTTGCTTATTATGTGTTGTTTGTGTGAGATACAACTATTATTGCATTCACATAAATATAATTAATTAGATTAAACCCTCAAAATGAAATCTTAAGTCGTAATGCCGTCAATTAATGGATACTTGTCAAAGCCTAGATCGCTTATTTGTATGTTCCACCAAAGTGGATGCACTTGAGTTATCTTGGTGAGACAAGAGTGGGTAATGGTGATATTCAACATTCATTATTGTCTTTACTTAATTGAGATTATCAAAACGGTTTTGGATCTCAAGGCATTAGATGGGATTAAACATGCCAAATCATAGGATGATCGAATCCTATAAAGATCTAAGAGTTACATGTGATGTAATTGGTAAAGAGGTTACCTACCTAAATAACTTGATTTTAAGCGTCCTGCCAAAGCGGACTTAAATTTGAGCCAAATATGAATCTTAGCCCACTAATTATATTGAGGGTTGTTAATTCAGTGGGAGATTATTAACTTTGCATATATTTTTTCAATTGTAGAATCATGTCGACTAGTAATACCGCTACATTATCACTGCGATCAGTCCTTGAGAAGGACAAACTAAATGGGACCAACTTTCTTAACTGATTTAGAAACTTGAGAATTGTTCTCAAGCACGAAAGAAAGGGTATAAAAAGGAAAAGCAAGGGCAAAGGAAAGAGTAATAACTCAATTGGTAAGACCAAAGAGTCAAACAGGCCCGAAACTAAGCCTACAGCCAAAAAGGCAAAGCCTTCAAAGGATGGAGTTTGCTTCTTCTGCAATGAACCTGGTCATTGGAAGAGGAACTGCAAACTCTACCTTGAAGATCTAAAAAAGAACAAGAAGGATGGAGGGGCTATCTCTTCAAGTATTTATGTTATAGATATTCATTTTTCTACTTCCTCTACATGGGTATTAGATACTGCATGTGTTTCTCACATTTACACCAATGTGCAAGGTCTTAAGAACAATAGAAAATTGATGAAGGGCGAAGTGGACCTACAAGTTGGAAACCAAGCAAGAGTTGCTGCTTTAGCCGTAGGCACTTATGAATTAGTTTTTCCTAGTAGGCTTTTGTTAATTTTGAACAATTGCTTTTATGTTCCTGCTTTGAGTATCAACATTGTTTCTCTTTCTTATTTGGATAAGGAAGGTTTTACTTCCATTACTAGGAATGGTAAATGTTCTATTTATCATAATGACATTTTCTATGCTGATGGTGATTTGCATTCTGGTCATTATTTACTAAATTTAGAACATCCTAGTAATGGACATATCTATAACGTGTCTACTAAAAAGATCAAGTCAAATGATTTGAATCCGACCTACTTATGGCATTGTCGTCTAGGCCATATAAATGAGAAATGCATTTCAAAACTCCATCAAGATGGATTTCTTAACTCATTTGATTTTGAATCATTTGATACATGTGAGTCTTGTTTATTAGGAAAGATGACAAAGGCACCTTTTATTGGGCATAGTGAGAGGGCCACTGATTTGTTGGGCCTTATACATACTGATGTCTGTGGACCAATGAATACATCTGCCAGAGGAGGTTATATGTACTTCATTACATTCATAGATGATTTTAGTAGGTATGGGTATATCTATCTAATGAAACATAAGTATGAATCTTTTAAAAAGTTCAAAATATTCCAAAATGAAGTGCAAAACCAACTTGGCAAAACAATTAAAGCACTTCGATCTGATCGAAGTGGTGAATATTTAAGCCAAGGGTTTATTGACCATCTTAGAAGTTGCAGGATCATCTCACAACTAACTCCTCCAGGAACGCCACAATGGAATGGTGTTTCTGAGCGGAGGAATCAAACTCTATTAGATATGGTTCGATCTATGATGAGTCAAACAGATCTTCCGCCGTCCTTTTGGGGCCATGCCCTAGAAACAGCTGCGTTCACACTAAATCGTGTTCCATCAAAGGCAGTTGAAAAGACACCATATGAGATATGGACTGGGAAGAAACCTAGTTTGTCATTTCTTAAAGTTTAGGGATGTGAGGTTTACGTTAAACAACAAGCCTATGATAAATTATCATCCAGATCCTAAAAATGCCTTTTTGTAGGGTATCCTAAGGAGACTAAAAAATAATATGTCTACAATCCTACCGATCACAAAGTGTTTGTTATCTGGAATGATGTCTTTCTAGAGAAAGAGTTTATCTCTAAAAGGACCAGTGGGAGTAAGATAACCCTTGAAGAAGTTCAAGAGTCACAAAACAACGTAGAACCACAAATGGAAATTAGAGAAGACTCACAACAAGTTGATGAGCCTGCTCTAGTAACACAAGGCCCACGAAGGTCCGATAGGACACGGCAAAAGCCTCAGAGATATTTACTTCTGACTACTGGAAGTCGTGATATCTTGCTCATTGAGCAGAATGAGCCAACTACCTATCGTGAAGCCATAATGGGACCAAACCCCGAAAGATGGCTAGATGCCATGAAGTCTAAAATGCAATCCATGTACAATAATAAGGTATAGGCCTTAGTCAATCTACCTGAAGGTGTAAAAACTATTGGGTGTAAATGGACTTTCAAGGAGAAAACTGACATGGATGGCAAAGTAAGTGTCTTCAAGGCACGACTGGTTGCAAAGGGATTCACTCAAGCTCATGGTGTAGACTATGATGAAACATTTTTCCCAGTTGCAATGGCCAAATCAATCAGAATCCTTCTTTCCATAGGAGCATATTATGACTATGAAATATGGCATATGGACGTCAAAACAACCTTCCTTAATGGAAAGCTACTTGAGGATGTGTACATGACACAACCTGAAGGCTTTGTGCGTCCAGAGGAATCTGGTAAAGTTTGCAAGCTTCAAAGATCCATTTGTGGATTAAAGCAAGCATCTCGGAGCTGGAATCATCGTTTTGATGAAGTAGTTAAAGAGTTTGAATTCATTCAAAATATTCATGAACCTTGTGTTTACAAGAAGGTTAGTGGGAGCATAGTTGTATTTCTGATGCTTTATATAGATGACATCCTACTCATTGGGAATGACATCCCTACCTTGCAGAGTGTCAAGTCTTGGTTAGGAAAGTCTTTTTCAATGAAAGATTTAGGCGAAGCCACTTATATCCTAGGGATCAAGATCTATAGAGATAGATCCAAGAGGCTGATAGGCCTAAGTCAGAGCACATACATAAACAAGATACTACATAGATTCAGTATGCAGGATTCTAAAAGGGGTAACATGCCCATGTCTCATAGCATCCACTCAGTAAGGATCAGTGTCCTAGTACACCTGATCAAAGAGATCGTATGAGTAAGATTCCATATGCCTCTGCCATTGAATCTATCATGTATGCCATGTTATGTACTCGACCAGATGTCTCATTTGCCTTAAGTATGACCAGCAATATCAACGAGACCCTGGTGAAGGTCATTGGACTGCTGTCAAAAATATCCTGAAGTATTTAAGAAGGACTAAGGACTCATTCTTGGTATATGGTGGCTTGGAGGATGAGCTCTATGTAACTGGTTATACAGATGCAAGTTTCCAAACTGACCAAGATGATCTAAGATCGCAGTCAGGATATGTATTCCTGTTAAATGGTGGTGTGGTAAGCTGGAAGAGCTCAAAGCAAAGCACTGTAGCAGATTCTATAATGGAAGCTGAGTATATAGCAGCATCGGATGTAGCTAAGGAAGCCGTTTGGATTAGAAAGTTCATTACTGAACTAGGGGTGGTTCCTACCATCTCAAATCCAATAGACCTGTTTTGTGACAACAACGGGGCTATTGCGCAGGCCAAGGAGCCTAGGTTACATCAAAGGACCAAGCATATACTCAGGCGTTTTCATCTTATCAGAGAAATCAATGATAGAGGTGACATAAAAATATGCAAAGTACCGGGAGAAGACAATGTTGTTGATCCTCTTACTAAGCCACTTGCACAGATAATACATGAACGTCATGTAAGGACAATGGAAATTAGGGAAATCAACGATTGTACCTAGTGCAAGTGGGAGTCTTCTATTGGAAAGGCTAATCATTATACTTTAAACATTATTGAAAGTATTTCTCCATTTTGTTATCATAACATTTGCATGTTTATTATGATGACTGTATCCTTAGATGTATCTTAAAAATTGTCCTAAATGTCCCTGGTCGGTCATCTATGCGGGAGCAAAGATGAAATAAGACCAGTATGGCTTCAATAAGGTATAGGATACGAATCAAAGTCATAGGCACTTGTAAGAGTACAAGGTACTGGACCGACCCACTATGAGAAAGCTACATGGATTAAGTCATAAGCTTTTCTCATATATAACCACGTCATAATGCCCTTTGACCTGAGATCATCATGGATTCCTACATGAGAGTCGTTGATCTTTGACCTAGTCAAAAGTCACCTTTAATCGGGTGATGATAAAGGCTTCGATCGGGATTAGTGGTTTTCACATAGAGGAATATGAATGATCAAGATGGAATTTGTCCCTCACATTTGTAGAGAGATAATACTAGGCCCCTCGATGAGTGAATCTAAGAAATGTATGGTCATACTATGATGGAAAGGAGTTTCCATTTCAATTATTAAACTACTCAAGAATCGAGAAAGTAATGGTCAAGAAAAGGAAGTTGACATTATCCATGCCTCATCCTTGACCAAATTATCGTGTGACAAAAGGGACGTGACATGGTTGTATGATAGGTTGTATCGAAATTCGATCCTCATGTGAATTAGGTAGTCGCAATGTCTTGTTAGAGGTCGCTTGCGACTTGTGGGCTGGTACAGTATTAGCCCGCTGCCAATCTCATGTGAGCCTACAGAGTCACACACAAGAATAGCCTAACACGAGCAATAATGTCCAGATTCATTGAATCTAAGATATGTCTAAGATTTAATGAATACAACGTTTTATCTAGGGAGGATATATATCTAATGATTGCACCTAGTGCAAATGGGAGTCTGTTGGAAATTATGCCCTAGGGGCTAATCATTAAATAACTTCCTCATTTGATTTATGAAGATAAATCAATGATTTAATAGATATCATATCTCAATTAGACAAATTGATTTATGAAGATAAATCAAATCAGTTAGCTTCTAATTTGCATTAAATAAATTGATTGGATTAAATCAATTAGACGGATTTAATTTCCAATTCAATTTCAAAATTAATAAGATTGATTTTGAATATTTAATGCAGCCCATAAGGGTTATAAAATACCCTTAGGTTGTAAGTAATTTGATTAGACACACAAAAGAATTGTAGAGCCACAAAAGAACCCTAGAAGAGAGACGTGAGACAAAAGCTTGAAGGTGCTAGCATGCTGCCGTTCGTGTTGGAGTGTTGTTCGGTGTGGATACCGGTAGAGGGAGTGGATTCATAGAGTCGGCTCCAAGAGATTCATTGATCAAGAAGGTGTTGGCCCACGAGTTTGCAAAGCATGCACACGAGATCGCATAAGTACGGTTTCTAATTACTAACCCGATTTAAACGTTGTTGATAGATCCTCTTCTTGGGATTCGTAATTTATTGGATAAATTTAATTACGCTGCGTGTACAAATCCCAACAATAACATGATTGGGCTGTGATCAGAGGTTGCAATGGGTAGGGTAGTTACTAAGAAAAGGGAAAAAAGGTAGCCGTTGGTGATTGCAAGAGGCCATGTCTAATCTTTCTAACACATTGTTTAAACCTTTTTTCTATTATTACTCCAGGTAAAAGAAGGACCATCGTGTTGGATGAGTATTAGCTAGGAGTAATCAACATAATTCGCAAAGTCTGCCATACCCGACGAGGATGATAAATTTGTTGGAAGAGAAGATAATTTGATTAAAATCTCCTATGAGTAGCCAAGGGCCGGATATATTATTAGCAACAGATTTGATCCAATCATAAAGAACAAATTTAGAGGCTTGATGAGGAGATCCATAGCAAAAAACAAGTAAAAGGAAGGGAGAATATTATTTAAACTAGTAATAAGACACTGACAAAAGAAAGGAGATATACCCAGGACTTGCACATCAAAACACCCTTTCCATGCCACTAAGGTTTCCCCTCCCCCATTACAAGCTTATGTGCCAGAATAGAAATCATATCCTAAGGAAATTAAATGAAAGTAAGCAGCTTCAAGTGAGATTTTCATTTCTGAAAGATAAACAAAGTCAGGCTTATGAGTCCTAACAAGCTGCTTACACCTTTGAATTGCCATGATTTTTCTAAAACCATGGCAATTCCAACTTAATATCCTCATGGCTTATTGGGAAGCATTTGATTAGCTGCTTCCTATGCCTTTGCAGAGTTGACAGGACTTGAGGTTTCAGAGAGGTTCTTCAGGCGCTTAGCAATAGTTTCCACAGTGAGATGAATATCCTGAGCCCTCTTCTTTTGTCCGGAGTTGATAGCATTAATCTTATGATTTTCAAAGTTGAAAATAGCATAAGCAATGAAAGGAACAGGTTCAGGCGAGCTCATAGGAGGGCGAATTGAGAAGAGGATAAGACATTTGTCCTCTAGCATAATTGTATCTGCAGAGAAGGCAAATTGAACATTACCAGCATTGGAGTAGTAAAAGAAAGGCAAGTTGAGCAGCATTGGCATGAAGTTAAAATGAGCATTAGGAAGTACTTGCCAATCATACCATCCAAATCTCTTTGCCTGGCAAGCCAGACCAAAGAAGTCCGGTTTGTCTTCAAGCTCTTCTTTCTGAATATTCCACCAGTTGATGAGGTTGTTTAGAGAACTTGGACAGGCATTTGCCAGAAACCATTTGGAGGATCTGAGTCTCGCTGCATCTTCTTTTGGGAAAAAGAAACTTGATCCTCCTTTAGCAACAGAGGACTTTCCAAAAATCTGTAAGCATTCTTTAATTAAAGAGTCAATGTCATCATCAATGGCAGTAGAAGTGTTGGAAATACGGCACTTTTTTTCCCTGCTCATCACCCAGGGAGTGTGGATTTGCACGTGACGAAGGGTATTTTCCAAGCAGTGGTGGAATCTCTTCAGCATCAATTAGTTCAGGTGAAAACGACCTTCTATAATTATCATATTATTAATTATTCCAAACAACTTAGTAAAGCATTGAGTATTACTATGGTAGATAATAAAGAAACTAATACAAAAAGATTATCATGGTCAGAATAATTTCACTAAACAATTTGAAAAAGTTAACTAATGGTAGAAAGACATAAAACCAAACAAATAAAAGTCTCTCATGGTCAATGTAACTTCAACTTTGTAACAAAACAATCAAGACCTTATCATGGGAGAAAAGACTCTAATGGCAGGAAAATCTTTAACTACTTGATTGATACAATATAAGCACAATTAATACAATTCACACATGGGTTAGGGCATTTGAAACCCTCATTATAATTATAATGACCCCAGCCCATTATAACAAATATATATTAGCATCTAAATGTTTAAATTCATTTCATACACAAAAACATTTAAGCCTGGACTCTAATAAAGTAACACACAATAAACAACATATTAAAGGCTTTGACCACAGTACAAATCCAAGTAATAATATTCAAAATATGCAATGTATACCAAAAAGGCTCTAAAGTTCGGTAATATACATTAAACAATACTCATGTAACCAAACGAAATATACAAGATTGATAAATCAAATCAAGTCTTGGACGCCTTCCCCTTGATAGCACTACCTAAACTCTCACTTGAAAAATAATAAATAAAGACAAGATGAGTCATATGGATCTCATAACCACAATCCCAATTTAATAAGTATGCAGGGAATGATTACAAGATAGTTAGACGGGCAAAATATACCTTCATATGCCATAAAGTCTAAATAATTTTCCAAAAACATTAGTAGTTCAAAAGAATCATTCAATATTCATAGAACTCCACTAACTATCCTTATAATCTTCTTATAACCGCTAATAGAACCTATGGGCTACAACACATAATAGGATTATTTCTTTGACAATATTATACCAAGTTCAACAATGATAAGGTTTAGCCTAGCCAAAGTTACAGAACTCATATTAGACTAGGGGTTCCCCTTTTTCTAAATATGGAAAGGTGTCACATATACATTTGAATTGACCCTAAACCCAACCAAAGGAAGAGTGATACCAAAGGCCTAATTGGTAAGTTGTTTAGGGTAAGGTGACTAGATGTTGCATGTAGATGGTCAGAAGATGATAACCGAGGAAAGGAAGAGGCAAAGAAAAGAGGAGGAATAGGGCGACATTATGCTATAAATTTTGGAAAGATTGAAGCCATTCCTTAATTAAGCATGGGGAAAGAGATATTACCACAGAAAAGTATGGGTTCATTAAATGAGGCGAATGCATACGAATAAAATCAGCTAGACAAAAGAGCCATAAAACATTAGGTAGTGTTTGATTTGAGGGGAGGGGAGGGAAGATATTGACCAAATTGTCATTAATAAGAAAAATATTTCTTTTTGTTGAGAGTATATTTTTACAATATTGAAAATTTTTCATAGACTATATAGTAAAAATGAGAGAAAATTCTATCCCCCCCCCAAAAAAAAAAACAAACACTCTTAAAGAAGAACATAAAGGTAAAACTTGATGTAGTTTAAAGAACTGGACGGAGAGATAAACACAACGAGCCAAGCTTAAAGGAGGAAAACTCTTCTCAGACAAGAAGGAAAAGGGACTTTCCTCTGTCCAGAAGAACCCTTCTCTTTATGCTCAAATTTTTCCTAAATCATGTGTTGTATTGGGTCTAGTTTCTTTCATCATCCCTTTTTTCGTTATCTCTTATAATCTTTAAATTATGTCTGTCTAGTCAATCTGAAAGGTGAAAAATGAGCCACATCATTAAATTATTAGTCCTTCAATTTTTCTCTCTTATTCTCAATTAATAGTTCAAAGGGATTTATGAAAGAGAATGAGAAAAAGAGATTTTTTATATATATGAGAAAATGAGATAATGATATGCTTCCGTGTTGCATTGGATGTGGTGTGGTTAAGACCCAAAGGCTAAAAGGAACATGGCCTGGGGCTTTAGTTAAGAATTTTGAAAAGATAAATTAAAACCATTAAAAGAAAAGGGGCCGGCCTTTATTTTATGAGGGCCAATAGGGGTCAGCCCATGTGGGCATTATGATCAATTGTTTAATATTTTTTTAACTGAAAAATCATAAGAAAATACCACTTGAATTTTAAAATATTAAATAGTTAATTTTCTAACAAAACAAATTGCTAATCGCTTTACTATTCTTATTAATCCAATTTCTATTATTGTTAATAGGATTTTAAAGTTCAAGTGATATTTTTCTGTTATTTTCCCTTTTTCAAAAAAGTTCAATTCTTTTTTCTTTTTTTTTGAAAAAAATCCATAAAAAATCCTTATTTGAAAATTTTATTGGCAATAAGGACTATATATGTTTTTATTATCATATGTTTTCGCCTTTTCCAAAAAGTGAGAGTCTTAAGATTCAAATTTATATTTTTTTTTCTTACGGGGTGAGACTGTTTACTGTCTCAATTAACAATTTATTAGTAAATTATATATCTATCTATCTATATGTGTCTTCGAGCTTTTTTTATAATGAAATTTATTAGGAGGACCATGTGCAACTATTCCTTTAAAGATAAAGTTCATATATTCCCTGACATTTATCCTAACAATGAATCAACCTTACAAAAGGGGGAAAAAAAAAAAAATTCAAAGATTCTCAACAAAATGCCAAAACACCAGACTTTGATTCTGTGTACCCGTATGGTGTGGACCCTCCTCTTCGTTTGGACTGCAAAAACTTCAATTTGTTTTTCTAAGATAAGAAATATTACCTCTTCAATTCCTTCCCGTATATATTTCACTCTGTCTATCCTCAAAGGACAGAACAGAACAAGCCTCACGTGCATGAATAATATCATAGACATGGTGAGGAATCTGTGGTGTCCAGTTTAGAAGTTGATGGTGAAAGAAGCTCTTGTGGCGCATTTATTTGAGACACTAAAAATGAAAATTGGATTCTTGCTTTTCTTTGTTCACCGGGTTCGTACACATTCTTCCAACCGTTGTGAATTATTGGATACGATACAAGAGCTACAACTTTACTACAATAGCCAATAACCTTATAGCTTTCATGGTACATGATCTTTAACCTCAGGCCATTAGTATGTGTCTTTCTTTCTTTTTTTCCTCAAGAAAAACTTTTCAAACTTCTTAATATTGCAGGTAAAATTTGTCTCGGGATTCATTGTAGTTCTACTCAGCCAACCTTTTGAAATTTACTTGCAACTAAAGCAAGTGGAGGTGCTTGGTGATTATGTGATACTGATAGCTATGAATGTGACCACTCGAGACTAAAACAGAGCCCACCGTTACCAAGCAGGCTAAATTGGTGTTGCATGATATCTCTTTTTGCTAGGAATTGGCATGCTTTTTATAGATTTTTATGTATACGAAAGCAAATCAATGTATTGACTTGTTAGCCAGGTTTACTCATAATCAGTTATGATATTTTATACCTTTGAATCATTCACCCACCTTATTATGAGGAAGTGGTAGATGATAAAAGTGGTTAAGTGGAATAAACTTGTAATTCCTTTGTTTTGCTGAATGACACTCTCAGTTTAAACTTGAGCGAAAAAAGAATGACACTCTCACTTTCATTTTTTCCCCCCAAATAAATAAAAAAAACATAATCAACATCCTCACACAGATTCATGCTTCATCATTCACTTGCATCATTAATACATACCCCATCATTACCATCGTTAGAACAAGCTAAGGATTACAAGTAGTGGAACTTAAAAGAAACAATACAAACACTTATTCAAGTGAATAAACAACCTTGGCGTGCATAATGAACACCACAGACATTGTTGTTATCATCATTCACTTGCATCATTATCACTAAAGCTAGTAGAAGGAGCACGGCTATGAGAGGGCGACGAAGAATGAACCTAAGAGAAAACAAACACCTTATTATAAGTAGTTCTTACACTTTTCTTCCTCTCACACAGACACAGCAGAAGAAGAAAGCGAACTACTGAACTTTTGGAGGCATATTAGAAGGCAACTCAAGGCTCATCATGATCATGGTGCTTGTTGGCAACATTGCATTGCCTTCTGATCTCACCCTTTGTGCCAGTAAGAGGGTTGTTTTCGGATAAGAGAGTGATAGCTCTGGCAAAGTGCTTGAAGAAATAGTCCTGGCTTTTGGCCATCTTCTTCACAAAAGGCTTGGTCCTCTTGTCATGGGCCAGTTGGTGATCCACTATCAACAAGCCCTTGTTGTCCAATATGTTCCTGTTATTAGAATATATTAAGTCCCACATCGACATCGACTAATTAGAAGATGAATTAAAGATATACAATCCTAAGACAAGTCCTATCAAATTGATATAAGCTATTTTGATAGAAAGACGAACTCTAATACCTGTAATAGTTGTTGTCTAGAATCATGGGTGTGCCTCGATCATTCCTCACGTACTGCACTGCCTTCGGATCAGGAATGGCATCCGGGCACTTCTTAAGCATGTGAGGTACATGGTCTGGGTTCAGTTCTGGGGCTACTTCTGGGTACAAACGGTGAACCAGCTTCACACAGTGGGTTCTTCCTACACTGTGTGCACCTGCCCCAACACAACACAAACATCACTGTCACAAACCTTATCTCTTGTGTGTATGTGTATGCAAGTGACTTCAACCCTGATACTTTAAATCATAATTCATAAGTATCTCTCAAGTGACAAAAACAAGTAAAGAGTGTTAGATCTAAAATTTTACTTTCACCCCAGATCCTCAACTCTGATGAAGACATGTGTATTTGTGGTCCATCCATTTATTAAGAGAAGTTCATTTACACACATCTTAAAGCAGAAGACGTGTATTTGTGGTCCATCCATCTATTAAGAGAAGTTCATGTACACACATCTTAAAGCAGGACAGTTTTTAATGCGTATGTATGCCTTAGAGATTATATCAGATCTTATTATGAATGTCAAAAATATTTTCTGAAATGAGATCGCAGTGTATGAACTTGTGCTTTATCTACTCTCTAATTCTAAGTAGAAATTTTCAAAATCAAACCAAAAACTAGAACAGGTTAAAACATAGACCAGAACTTCTAGAACAGGCTAAAACATAGACCAAAACTTAGTTCAGTTATGAAAAGACATGGTTTTCTAGTTTTACCCAGAAGTGCAACAACACCAGGTGTGTCAATTCCCATGGCAGAGAACTTGCCAAGAACAGAAGAGATGCTTTCATTGTGATCTGGGAGGTACTGTTCAACCACATCAGCTCTGCTTCTTCTTCCATCTCTTCTTCCAGTTTTAAGTGGAATATAAGGTCCTCCTAGCTGCAACAAACTCATTTCAGAACACTAATTTTATGCATAAAAACAATTAATTATGATCAGAACAAATCTGGACTTTGGGGTCCCCTCTTCTAACTGTTCTGCTATCATGCAAAAAAATATCAGACTTCGCAGAGATAAATCTGGGTTCTGAACTCATTTGGTGAAATGGGGGGACTTAGAATTGAGAAATTACCGAAACAATGCCATCTCTAGCAGAGAGAACAAGAATGTCAGCACAGGAAACAACTCCAGGACACTCTCTCTCTACAGCTTCTTTGATGGTCTCAATGTATCTGAAGTTCCTCAAACCAAAGCTTCGGTCTGTCTCCTTCTCAGACAAGGTCCTTCTAGTGGAATCCAGAAGCAGAGAAGCATCACACCTCTACTCCACCGAAAAAAAAAAAAAAATCCCCAGAAAACCACATCACTCAAAGATTAAAGAAAAAGGCAAAATCTTGTGGGAAAAAGGAAGAAGAGTGAAAACCCTAAATGTTAGACGAACCTGAACAGCACAGTCATGGAAGATATTTCTGAGCCATGAGAAAGCCGTGTTCTTGTGGCGCTTGTAGAGAAGTTTGACTTGTTCTCTGATAATGTCTTCAGCTTGAGGGCAAGTTTCCTTGTAGAAGTTCATAACAACGCCTGGATCGTCGTCATGTTCCTCAGTCCCCGCAATAACAGGACTCAGAGACAGTGATGAGAAGCAAAGCAGAACAAAAAAGAAGATAGCTTTCGGGGCCATTATCGCCAACACTCAGTAGTGACCACCTTGCTTTGCGCTCGACACCACTTAAATAACAAAAACCAACAGCTCAACAAGGTGGCCATGCTTAATTTATTGTCACTGAAACGTGTACTGTGGGGCTAATAAAGTTTGGATTTTTTTTTTATTGCCAAGTTGCTAACTTTGATGCTTCTGATTTTATTATTTCCCAGAAGCATTTATTTTACGCCAAAGGGAAAATATAGTTTTTCTTTTTGGCTAAAAATTGTGGGTTTTCTAATATATGAGTAAATTTTTAAATTTTTTTATATATAATATTTTAATTGAACAATTTATTTAACTTTACTAGATTACTAATTGTTTGAAGTCTTTGTTTATGTGTCCTTGAATGAATAAAGCAGATAACCTAGAGAAAATCCTAGAAAAATGCCTCTATAATTTCATAATATCAAATCGGTGATTTGCTACTAAAATGTATGTGATATGGCAAAACAATGAGCTGGTTAGACATCTCATACTTAAATCCATAACCCCCTTATTTAACTTTATGTAGGTACTGGCTAACCCATACCCGTACCCCAGCCTATTTAAACCTATGTAAACGAGTTAGCACTTAAATGGGTGGGTTAACTAATCTTAGGTAACCCATCTACATTTGAACTTTATATTAAAAAAAAAAAAAAATACATACATAAGCATCCATCATCCCATCCAAATCCATTATTCTAAATTATGAAATTTGAATCTTCAAAGTTCAATAATCACATTCACACAAAAGAACCTAAATTTAAACAGTACCATCAAAACATAATTTTGTGAGACTACAGTTGAGCTATCGAGGAAAAATAGGTATTACACTATTATTTATTGTTCTTAGTGTCTTGTTGTCTATCCATGTATCTAATCTTTAAAAGAAATCAACTGAATTGGCAAGTATAGGAAATCCGAAAGTATGTCCATTGTCCGCCCATTTAAGTCTTAAATGAGTAAGTTTTAACCCAACTCGTTATGAATCATTTTGGACAAGCTCAAAATGACCCAATTACATTGGGTTACGGGTGGATTCATCGGGTTGCGGGTTACTTACTCAGCTCTAATATGTGAGTTTTTTTATCCTTTATTATTTATGGGAATTAAACCTGATTCAATATTTTAAAGTTTTGGAGGTTTTTTTTTTTGGGATTTTCCCAACTTTTTATCCAAATATAATGGGAAAATGTTTCTTTTCCATTTTTTTTTCCTCCATAGAGTGAAAAAATGATCACCATAATTGGTAAAAGAGAGAATATAATGTAATTTTAAAATATCTCTCAAAATTCTCATTAAAAATGAATCCAAGTATAAATAGATTATCATAGTAGGGAATTATTTTCCATCATAATTCAAGAGTGATGTTGCTTGCCATACGCCTATCTTATATTTCATATATTTTGCCATGAACAGTATGTTGATTTTCATCAAGAAACTATTAATATATCAATATACGTAAAATAAAATTTATATTTATAATAAGGTATGCTATGAACAAGTTATCAATAGTAATATTTATTTTCCAAATCGAACATCCAGGAAATTTTTTACCTATATTATCCAATCAAAAAGAAGGTAACTTGTTCATTTTTTAAATCTTTAATTTTCACTCTTCTAATACAATGCTATAGGTTAACTTGACTCCCTTAGCTGAGAGATACGCATGGCTTTCTTAGTTACACAAGCTGCTATAGAGGACATGAGATTTGAAATACCAAAAGACAAAGTGAATAATCAACAAGGCAATCATGTAATAATGTGAGAAAGAAGTAGAAATTTGCACTTATTGCGTTATAAGTAAAATGGTTCAGTGAATCTAAACAACAATTTTAGTGTTCAGAAAAAAAAAAATCTAAATAACAATTTTAATTGTCATTTATTTATTAGTCCGTGAGAATTAATAGTTTGCCAATCGTATTAATTAAGAAGCAAATATAGTACTTCATTTAATCTTTATTATAAGGTACCAACTCACAATTCTTATAAACAAATAAAAATAATTTAAGTTAATAAAGTTGTTCTACAATTTGAATAATTTCTAATATTACATCTACTAATTGTACTAAATTATAATATTATATTAATTATTACTCTCACATAGGAACCTTATTAAGTAGGGGCATATGTGAAAAAAATAATAATAATGCTGAGGAATCAAAAATCAATTGCCCAAGATATAAATAGAGATAAGACTTATGCTAGAGTCACCTCCTAATTGCAGAAGTCTCTTGAATTATGTTCGACTGCATTTTATTAAGGCTTTGTCTAAAGGAGATACTCTCTTCAGTTCTTATCAGTCAAGTAATTAACTAAGTAACTAATTGAATTATGCGGTTTAAAAAAACTGTTAAAAATAACAAATATATAAGATTTTTAGGAAATGAGCAAGTAAGATAGAGAAATAAAGTAATGTCAATAAAAGAAAGTATGATAGAGAATGTAACTAGAAAAAAGATGAGGAGAGAGAATGCAATTAATTAGGGGTAAAAATAGTAAACACACATTAAATGTTAAGACAACCATATTTTATAAAAAGAATCAAGATAATTCAAATTTTAAAATCTTATGAAAAAAGAATGGAATGGAGGGGTTTTTTTTCTCCCCTACAAGACTGGAGGGAGTAATTTTCTAATTGAAACCCTGCTTTTATTTCCCAGAATTAATGAATTAAATAACACTCATTCAATCCTTTATATAAAACGTGTTTATTTAATTTGATTACATTATGAAAGTTAGTTATATTAGTTAATATGACATATATTTTTTAAAACACTCTAATCATCTTTTTTAATTTCTTCATTTTCTCTCCTTTTTAATTATTGTTGAGACGTATCATAATGAGTAAATTAGAGAAATGCTGACAAATATAACAATTATGTATTATATTTAAAACCATAATAAACTCTTTAAGTCTATCTTATATTAAGAAGTACTTTTATCAAGCCTTCAATATGATATCACAAAGTTCATTGAAAAAAAAAATGATATCAAAACATAAACTGTTTTGGACATATAAGTTTTTTTGTACAACTACTTCTCTTAATTTTTCCCCCCTTAAAATCCTCAATTTCAAGTGGGGTAGTCATTTTTATTTTATTTGAAATATGGACCTCTTTCGAGGCAAACGGGGACTAATAGAATAATTGCATATATAAAATAATTGCCTTATTCAGGAGTAATATTGACGTTTGATTTGAATAATTGCATATATCAAAAAGGAAAAAGAGTTGGATCACAAGTAATCAGTAACGTGGAAACTAGCCCTCCAAAACAGGTCATGAAGAACTTGTCCTTATTTCAAAATTAATAAAATATCCAAATTTTAACTTATTGGCGCTGAGTTTCTATGCTTGAGAGTTGAGATTAAGGAGTGAACTACACAACTCTTTAGAAAGCTTAAATTTATTGAGTCCATACACAACTCTTGCCAGCTTAAACTTAATGAGTCTAACAATTATGGTTTAAAAATCCCAATGATGCGTAATTGTGTTTAAGAAAATTTTAATTAAAGGGATAAGTTATAGTAGAGAAGGAAGCTGTTTAATTAAATTTTCATTATTTTTTAGTAAATACTTTTATTGATATTTATGTAAATATTTTTTTGGGCTAAAATATACTTTTGCTCTTTTAAATTTAAACGAGGTTCTATTTTATCCTTTTAACTCTAAAAAGTGTGATTTTAGTTCTTTTAAATTAACAATATTAGCCTCACTAATAGAAAGTGTTAATTCAGCAAATTTAAAATGCCCACAAAAATCTAAAATACTAACATGTTTTCCTAGAAGATTGATTTTAAAATTAAAATATAAATGTAATTATATTCAAGAATTAAAATTTGGACGTGCCCGCATTTTAAATTCTCCGACTTACCATTTGTTTTTTTGTTAGTGACGTTAACTATATTAACTTAAAAAATACTAAAAGCACATTTGTTTTTGAAGTTAAGGAATTTTTTTATTCTGGAATCACAATATAACTAATAATATATATCATCATGGTGGAAAATAAATATTTTTCGGTGAAATGATTAGATGTTCTTTTATTCTGAAAAAATTGGAACAAGTAGATCCAATTGATTCCTTTATTATATCAATTCATATGATTTATTTTCTTGTAATAAGTAAGAACTCAATAAAAAAAACTATAACAACTATATATGAGAGAATTATGCTTAAAAACCAAATTTATAAATATATTAGTTTTAAGGACCACTAATGATAAGTACTCAATTATTCATTATTTCACTTAAAAATTTGCGTAATTGGAATGGTGAATAGTGTTAAATATCTTTAGTTGTAAATTTATGTTATATAAATAGTAAATATTTTTAAGTTGAGGAGGTATTTTAGTTTCAAAATTTGTGTTATGTGAAGGGTTAATTTGAGGACAATCTTAATAATTAATTTATAAAGTATAATTCTCCCTACTTTGGTGCTGTAAGGAGGTAATTTGGTAAATTCTTTGAATTGGACAAATTGAGAAAATCATACTCTAATGGGGAGTCTTGAGGGAGAGATTAAATTCTATTGTTATCGTTATGACTGTTAAACTCATAAGTTATTTTGTTAAGTTTAACAAGATCATGTTTTTAGCTAATAAAATAAATTTAAATTGCTTGCAAACTCATAGTAACTCTGGGCTATGTCAAATTCGCCCATCACAAAGTTAAATATTAACCACATTATATTGATCAAATCTTTTCTTTTTTTTTTTACCTGAAGAAATATATTTGTTAACTCTTAACCCAATTTCAATTCACAAAGGATTAAATTGGAATTTTACTAATAAGGTTTTTGTTATGAATATTTGACACAATTAAATTTTAAATAGTGAAAAGGTAAACACAATCTTTTGAACACAAAACAAATTTTGCAATTCCGTTAACTTGGCACAAACATCCGACACTTTTTTAATGTGAACCTCACTAATCCTCCCTCTAACTTTTTAATCGAGTCTAGATCAATTTAACATAATTATTAAAATTGTTTCCATTTAAAAAGGTTATATCTACTTTTATTCCATTCAAAACTTAATTGTTTTATATACACTCATGATGAAAAACTTTGTTCTTAAACAGGCGATTAACAATTACAAAATATAGTTGAAATGGAAGTGACTTTTGTAAACAAACCATTACTTGCTGAACTAAACTCTTTATCCATACCTTATTTGGAAAAAAAGAAAAAAGAAATTTTAAAAAAAAAAAAAACAGAGAGCAAATAATGGATGAAGCGTGGAGTGAATTAAAGCATTTGCCTTTTGGACCATTAAAGAAATTTTGTAGGCTAGTGGCCCCTCACCGCCGACATTATAAAATCCCAATGCCTCCCATTGCCCCTATACCACTGCTTTTATTTTTCTTTTCTAAGAAAATTTTACTGCTAAAAAAACATATTAAGGTCTTTAGCTTCATTATACTTTTTTTTATTTGAAATACACTTTATACACTTAATTATATTTTGTTAGCCGCATCAAATGTTAAATTTATAATATTTTGATAAAAAAATAAAATTGATCAAAACATAATGCAATTTTTAAATAAATATACTAAAAAATTTATGCAATTTATTACAATAAATGAAAAATAACATATTTCAATTAAATATATAAATGCGCTGAACATCTTTATTAAATAAATAATATACATTTCTTTAGCAGATAAACATAATTAACAATTCAATCTTCTCTTTAATATCCATAGTTCATTATAATTTGTCATTTGCTTATGAATTTGGTAGCGTGCAAGCTTTTACATATTTGCATCAACAAGTTCTTTTCCCTCCTTTTTCCTTGGGGGTGATGACCGATGAGTGATTGAAGGTTCTTTATTACTTTAATAATCTGATAATTGTTATAAAACTGATAAGAATAAGAGGAGAAATTATAGAGAGAGAAAGTAGAGAGAGAAATTCTCATTTCAACTGTATCTTGAATAGTTATAGAAGACCTCTATTTATAGAAGGAAAATGGGACTTTAGTGTAATTTCCACCTCTGGGTCATTTGGTGTAGTTTTCCCCAAAGTACAAAACTATTCATTCACGGATTTGCATTCCCATGAATGTTATGATTGGTTGCGGGTCCCACCAAATAGTAAATCACTATGTGTGGTACTATGCATGGTACTATGCGTGGGTCCCATGTCATCTTGTAATATTTGGAGACCGGGAGTCAATGGACATCCACATAATAAATATATTCATAACACTCCCCTTGGATGTCCATTTATGAATGTGCCTCGTTAAAAACTTTAACTAGGAAAAACCCAGTGGGATAAAAACCTAGCCAAAGAAAAGAGTACATCATCCATTGATACACTATCCAGTGTTGCCTCATTAAAAACCTTTCTAGGAAAACCTAATGGGACAAAACCTAGATAAGGGAAAAAGAGTGCAGCGTGTATCGTCTCTCCCTTTTGATTACATCAGTTTTGCTCCCCCTGATGATTACATAATTTTTAATGTCTTCTGAGCATAACTCTCTTTCTGTCATCAAGTATTCTGTTGTTCACTTATAAAACAATTATAGAAACGCCCAATTTGATAAATCATTGAATACCTGCAAAATCTAACTCTTTCAAGTAAAATCACAATAATCATTTCATAAATATACATGTGCATATAAAATTTAAATAAATGTTCATGAAAATGCACACTCTAATTGCTTCTGGCAATATATGAACTTATCATTATTCTCGAAAATTTGATGCTTCTAGCATCTTGAGTCCTTCAAAGACTTATGCTTCTGGCATATTTAGTCCTTCAGAGACTTATGCTTCTGACATATTTAGTCCTTCAGAGACTTATGCTTCTGGCATATTTAGTCCTTCAGGAACATATGTTTCTGGCGCCTTACGTCCTTCAAGGACATGTACTTCTGGCACACACTAATATATTGTGGCTCATGATCCTCATTATCATTTATTACAATATATGCTATCATAAATATCATCAACGTTGATATCATTTTCGGTCCCATCGGATTTCATTTATTGAGATCTCTTTATATTCACATATATTACGTTCCTGGGTCTCTTCTAGGACCATAATATTCAATTCTAGAAATAATATCTCTTCTGGAGATAACATCTCTTCAGGAGATGACTCTTCTGGAGCTTTTCTTAATTCTCATCGACTTGATCATCTATATTCTTATAGCTCCTTTTCTCATTTGAGGATTTTTATCTTTAAAACCGATGGACCTGTAACGCTTCAAGTGTGCTTTATAACAATTTATATAGGAGCATTTGCAGTTGGGACATGTGACTTTGTCACTTTCTTAAGGTCAGTAAATGCTTCTGGCATTCGATTAACTAAACTCTGCAACTGAATTATCATTTTGAACTCTTAGTGCACATTTCTTTATACGAGGATCAATATGAGTCAATAATAATTCATTCCACTTTATCTATTTTACCCAATTTGCTTATTTTTCTTCCCCTCATCTAATCATGCAGTGTATATCCATCTGTGTGCATTATAAATAATAATTGCACATTCAAAACTTTTAAGATGGAATTTATCTAGCTTTTAACCAAAAGCCAATTATACAGGGAGAATTTTGCTGGCTTAAATAATCGCTACAAATCTACACATATAAACAATGTTCTCATAAACATTGATTTACTCATATATGATTTATGGATAATTAAATCTGGAAATTGCGCGCATAATATCTTGCAAACTTCTGGTTGCAAACATCACTACAAACTTTGCAGATTTATAATATCACATGTATTCTCATATCATTCAAATTGATATATTTCCATAGATCCATTTCCAATCATAATAAATAATATTCTCATAATCATTTTTATTTGAGAACAAGCAGCTCATAATATATGACTCGGATGATTAAGCAAGTCATGCCAACTTTCCATCAAATCTAATATCAAATTTCGGGGGAATTAACACAAATATTAACGGAGAATTAATACACAAACACTCACACTTGATATATATCATTCTCCCCCTCAAGTGTGAGACCTTAAAAATTAATTCATGGAATTTCCATACAATATTCCATAATAATAGCATATATGATATCTATTTCTACAGATATCATTAAAATTTCACAGATTTCTTAATGCATTATCAATTCATAATTTTGTTACTTCTGATAACAAAATTTCCATTTTCTAGAATCAACAAACAAATATATATTAAATACAAAATCATCAGGTGTATAACTGCAGATTCACGAGCGCAATACTGTGTAATCACAGATGCATCACTATGGAATCACAGGCATAACATGTATCACTGTGGGATCACAGGCGCAACAACTCAGATTGTCGTATGCATATAAAGTCAAAAAGACTCCAGGCTCGTGCTTTATAAGGAGCAGATCTGCAGAGATTCAACAGGACTGCGCATATCTGCAGAGATTCAATAGGATTTAATTCGGCTATAAATAGAAGAAAGCAAACGAGCATGCCTCACAAACACTCAAGCATCTAATAATATCAATTACCAGATACTCACACTAATGGAGTCTACCAATCCAATTCAGCCAATAGTGACAGCAATCAATCAGCCAGCAATCACAAGCCAGCAAACAACCATCAGCCAGTCATCAACAATCAGTCAACAAACAACCATTAGTCTGGCAGCAACCTACAGCCAGCAAGCAATGACTAGCCAGCCAGCAACAATAATCGAACCAACAATAACCAACCAGCCAACTACAACCAGTCAGCTAGTGACTACCAGCCGTTAGCAACTACTTCCTTATTGGAATGTAGTTGTTGTGATGTTTTACGGGAGATCATACATACCAACGGACTTCAGTGTCATAAACTTGAAGTTTACGGAAGGAGAACAGGTATGATTTCCCACGCTGTTTTATTTGAAAATGTACAGGATAAATCTTACAATATTGACAGACTTCCAATGTTTGATTTTACAAATAAAAATTTTGGAGAAATTAAACATTTTCTAACACAGTATTGTATAGATTTACAAGCATCAGGATATAACTTGATGCGAGATCCTGTATTGACCTATTATGAGGTCCTTTGTGTTGGTTCGGAATGGACAAATAATCCAAATGAACCCCGCGGGAGTTCATTTCAAACCAACATTGAAAATCCATTAGATAAAGGAAAACAACCCGCGGTAAATATTCCATATGATATTTCATCCCCTAATCAGGGTGAATTGTATAGATTAACAATAGAGCAACGGGAAAGAATAAAGAGAACAACGCTCCATGATTTAAGTGATTATTTTCACTTAACCCTCGATGATGCGAGTAAACAATTAAATATGTCTACTCACATCATACAAAAGATCTATCAAAAAGGAGGGTTAACTGAGTGGCCACACAAAAAGCTTAAAAAACTTATGACGCAAATCTCGATATTACGAAGAGCTTTGCCTCATCTTGATCTCATCTCAAGAAAAGAAAAAGAAGAAGACATTATGTATCTTCAAAATGAGATGATTAAGGTTTGTAATGGAGTTGAGTCACTCGCTATTAAACTTTATTGAAATAATATTTCCTTTTGTTTAATTATTTTGTTTATGAATATTTCTCTCTCGTATTTACAAAAATTGTTATAATTATAAGAAACACAAAACAATAGTAAAACAACAATAATGACAAATTTATTTCTTACTTCATTCACTTCTGGAAATGAAGTTGGATAAAATTCATGATCCATACTTAATCACAATATTGCTCCTACAAAAGCAAATTGGATATATTTATTTACAATAAATCATGATCATACAATCCCTTGTCTCATAATTTGAGGGAGTATTAAATGTCAAATATACAATTTTAAGGCCTTTATACAATTGATGATATACAAAATTTATGGATCAAGCCTTGTATCATAACTTGTCTATTGGCTTCAGGCCAACTTGTCTCATTAGCTTCAGGCTAATTTATCACTTGACTTCTAGCCAATTTATGTCTCCTCATGGTCTCAGGCCAATTTATGCCTCATATCTCAATGGCCTTTTAACAATTTATCTTCAGGATAAATAAAATATAAACATAATAAAATAAATAGATGGAACCCACTAATAGTGTGGTTGCCATAAATAATAAAATGGGAAGGGGATATATAAAGCAGTAAATAAATAAATAAAAATAAAAGGGAAGAGGGATATAAAGCAGTAAATAAATAATAAATAAATGGAGTCCACTATACTAATGTCACCACCATGAAAAATAAATAAAGCAGTAAATAATAAAATAAATGGTGCCCTGTAATACCCGGATAACTATTATCTGGAATATTATGCTACAATAATAAAAATGACCATTTATGAAGATTTCAGTCTCAACATGTTATATGATTAGTCTATACTCAAAGGGAAACACTAAGAAAATTAGAGGAAATTTATTGGCGGAAATGTGAAAAATGTGTCTTAAGGCCATAAAACATTCTGAGAAGAATTAGGAAAAATTCTAAAAGGCATGGAATAATTATTAAAAATTTAGAAAGCATATTGTTCTTAATTTAGACAATTTAATAAATTATTTCCTATGAAAATAAAAAGAAGGGAAATTAAAAAATATTCTAAGACTAAGATTGACTCTATGATTTTTGATAATTTGCATGGAACTTGAATTATTAATGTTAATAAAATTGTTGTGAGAAAATGATTAGTTTTAATTAAGAAAATTATTAGAAATTATTAAAGGATTAATTAAGTAATTTTTGGGAATTTTATAAGCTTATAGAAAATTTAGGAAACATGAGAAATAAAATAAATATGAATAAGTATTATTAAGGATCGAAATTTTTGGGCCAAATTAAATAAATAATAAAGGTCAAGAAGTAATCTTGGAAAACCAAGATCAAAAGCTTAGGATTATTCAAGGAATTTTAGAAGCCTAAATCTATGAAATTACTTATGGACCAATAGGAAATTTTGGGGAAATAAATGCAAGATAATAGAATATTATGGGAAATGAAAAAATATATATATATATATATATATATATATATATATATATATATTTATTTATTTATTTATATGTGAACTGGCCGAAATTTTTAGGGGGAGGGATAAGGATGATTTACATTTTTGTATATAATAGTATTATAAAGTTTAAGACATGTGTTAATTAAATAATATTATAATAGTAAAAATGTGAACAGGATAAATGACCACGGATAGAAATAAAATCTTATCTAGAGAACCTTGAACTAAGTTTTTAAGGTCAGAGTATATTATGAACAAGAAAATTCTTATCTCAAAGTAGGTTGTCTCCGAAGTCATTTCGGTAACTGGTCGCGAATACTGAGGATTTTCGGCAGATAACAGAATATCCTTAATGAAAGTATAAGGATAGGAAAATCTAGTATTCTCGAAGAGAAAGAAAAGATCTTCAGAGTGTTGCTTCCGGAATTTTGAGATTTTCCAAAATTACGCGATTCGGACACAGAACTGGGACTTTATCGGTAGAAATCTTCTTAAGCAAGTGTGTGACATCACCTTGATGACTAAGGATGACATCATCTTTGAGAGGTGTATGGCCAAGATCTTGCCATCTTAAAGAAGTGCGATCTAACGACCAGAAACTGATCAGACAAAGTTCAAAGGAATTACCAAAATGCCATTGCCTTTTTCTATAAATAGCCACCATTTCATTTGGAATTCTCACACCAAATCCTCTTGTGATTTTTGAAAATTTAGAGAGAGAAGCTCTGGAAGAAGAGTAAGAAGTTCATAGCAAAGCTCTGAGTAAGTTCTTCAGTCCTTAGTTTTTAGCTTAAGTAGTTCTTTCGATAGTTATAGTAGAATTGTTAGAGTAGTCTTTAATTCTTAAGTTAGCTTAGATATCATGTTTTTAGGAATAAATATAATATTTATCTTAAGAGTATGCTAGAGGAAGGAGTATAGCAAAAATTTTGAAAGTTTAAAATCAAAATAGCGAAATACTGGCGAAATTCCGCCAAATAGTCAATCTAGGGGCAAAATGGTAATTTGTACTGAAATTTGCCTGATATGATCTTAAATGCTCACACCGGTGATACTATCCTTATAGGATACCCGAAATCACGAATCGTTGTTTCCGCTGTCATACCATCGTCGTACCGCCGTCAAGCATACCACAATTCTACCGAAGTGTCCGGAATCGTCAACGGAGGTACGGACGCGTATTGTAACCTTAACACTTATACTGCTCATATACATATATGTGATAGACATGCTTATATACCGAAGCTCTGTCTAAGGTTGTCGGTTTTACATACAACTTTATACAGGTTATAGTCTTGATAACGCCGTTGGGTTTTCCTAGCACTGAGGACACGATGGGCCGTCGTGGCACTGGTTACGTGCAAACATGTTGTGGGACTTTACATACTGCTTTGTGCTTATGTTCTGTCATTGTTGTGATCATACATCTACTGTGTGCTTATGTAGCGATTTACTGTTGTTATGTGTTGTTAAATAGCTGTTATCCATATACTGTTTTATTTGAGCATAAGGCTAACCGTTACCTGAGATCTAAATGGTAATTGGATCTCAGCTGTAGCTTCAGGTTCGGGCGAACCAAGGGTTGAGGATAGGGGCAGGCAGCTGGAATAGGATGGCAGAAGGAGTTTTATGGCTTTAGTTTTATGTGCCTAGTTAAAGGTTGTTTCCTTGTGGATAGTAGATAACTGTATAAGTACACTTACACTGCAGTTATGTAATATAAAAGTTCAGTTACTCGTTTTGCAAAAATTGCTCTACTCTGATCAATGTTTTTTTAAAAAACATTCCGCTGTTTTTAAGGTGAGATGTTACATGCCCACTATACTAGTGTTGCTACCATGAAAAATAAATAAAGCAGTAACGAATAAAATAAATGGGGCCCACAAATAAATAGTGTTGCCGCCATAAAAGATAAATAAATGTTAGTAACATAAAAATAAATGTTATGTTAAGAACATAAAAGTAAATGTTAGTAACATAAATTTAAATGTTAGTGGCATAAAGTAAATGTTAGTAAAGTCAGTATGGAACTTAGTATCGCCACCATGAAATAAATAAATAAAGCAGTAAATAAAGAATTAGAATTAAATTACAAATGGAGCTTAATGTCGCCACCATGAAATAAATAAATAGGGAGTGAGAAGAATATATAAACATAAATAAATTACTGTAAACAGTAAAATATAAATTTACTGTGAATAGTAAAGTTATTATTCACTGTAAATAGTGAATAAATAAAATTACTGAAATATTAAATCTAGACTTCCATATAGGAGTCTAAATGAATAAAAATGTAAAATTACTGAAAAAGGTAAAATTAACATGAATAGTAAAAATTACTATTTACTATGAATAGTAAATAATAAATAATCTCAAATCTTAACTATGGAACCCGATGTTCAAAATAATCGGTAAAAGTAGAACTTTAATTCCATATCATGGTTAAGATTATCCCAGATAGATAAAATAAACATATAGTAAAGGAGATGGTAATAAAATCTTACCTTGGTAGAGTCTTCGTGCTGATAACGTGTTATAAAACTGATAAGAATAAGAGAAGAGATTATAGAAAGAGAAAGTAGAGAGAGAAATTCTCATTTCAAGTGTATCTTGAATAGTTACAGAAGACCTCTATTTATAGAAGGAAAATAGGACTTTAGTGTAATTTCCACCTCTGAGTCATTTGGTGTAGTTTTCCCCAAAGTACAAAACTATTCATTCACGGATTTGCATTCCGTGAATGTTATAATTAGCTGCAGGTCCCACCAAATAGTAAATCACTATGCGTGGTACTATGCATGGTACTATGTGTGGGTCCCATGTTATCTTGTAATATTTGGAAACCGGGAGTCAATGGACATCCACATAATAAGTATATTCATAACAATAATTACATTTTATTTATTCTATTCCCACTTGATAATTGAAAATAAAATATAATTAACCAACATTTTACTTTTTCGTTGCTTTTGTTTATTTATTGCTTTTGGCATCTTTATTTTTAATGCTTCTTATTTCCTCTAGGGAAGCGCAGTTACTTTGGATTCACTCCAACTATCATGTGAGCCAATGTGGATATAAGTGAAGCGTTTTATCACTCAGGATAATGACACTCACATGATGCCCTAAATTTATAAGAATATTAAAAATTGTAATATATCTTTTTAGTATAAATGAATTAATTAATACTAGTATCTTCCTGGATTATACCCTTCTGAGTTTTGTCCTTTTTTTTATAAATTAGAAAATTTTAAAATATTTTTGGGCATTTTTTTATAAATTACACTTTGATAATTTTTAAATTTTAATGTACCCCTTTTATTTTTATCCTTATTAATTCTGTATTAATTATTTTTCTATTTCTTATACCTATTCCCTCTCACCTAGCCCTTTATATAAATAAGGATATAATGTATTTGAAAAAAGCGTACATTTCTTGTGTATATTTATCATGTTTAACCAGTTTTTAACCATTCTATGTGATTTAGTTATTTTTAATTTATATATATATATATATATATATATATATATATATAAAGGCAGGAGTGAGTATTATTTATGTTACAAATATTTTTCAATAAAATTATTTATAAAAATTAGGGAAACTCCCGGACTTTTATCTTTAAATATGCTAAAGGATAAAATATATTTCGAATATTCTCATAATACCAAAGAAAGGTGAAGATTTGATTTATCCTTTTCAAAATTAAATAGAAATGATATATCTGAATTTAAAAAAGGTGCTCTCATATGTTATAAAGGCTTAACAAGTTCATATAATGTTTTAACAAGTTATGATAAAATTTTCAAAAATTCCCATTAAAAAAATCACCGCTTATTATAATGATAAATTATTGATTTTCTATTTCTAATAAGGGTTTAATAAATTCACATAATGTTTTAACAAGTTTTAATAAGATATTCACAAATTTCAATTCAAAAATCACCACTTGCTATAATGAAAAGGTATTAATTTCTACTCCTGATAAGAGTTTCACAAGTTCGTATAACTTTTAAATATGTTTTGATGATATTTTCACAATTTTCAATTCAAAATTCACCATTTGCTACAGTGACAAGGTATTGATTCCCACTTTTGATAAGGATTTCACAAATTCAGATAAGTTTTAACTAGTTTTGAAAACATTATATCAGAAGTGGGAATGAATACCTTGTTAATGTAATAAGTGGTGATTTTTGAAAGTGAATTTGTGAAAATTTTATTAGAATTCATTAAAACTTTATCTAAACTTGTTAAACCCTTATTAGAAAAGGGAATCAATGCCTTATCATTGTAATAAATGGTTATTTTTTAATTGAAATTTGAGAAAATTTTTTAAGAACTTATTAAAACATTATATGAACTTGTTAAACCCTTATAAAAAATGGGAGCACGTTTTTAAAACTCAAAGGGATATTTTTTGCATTTTCATTTAATTTGGAAAATAATAAATCAAGCTCTCACACCTCTCTAACATTATGAATATTCAGAATACCTTTTTGTGCTTTAACACTTATAAAATTATTTTGTTGAGATGTTCCTTAAAAATTACAAGTATAATATTTTTCTTGTTATAGCAAGGAGGTTTGAATCATGAACCTTTATTTAGATCTATTTCAGTCTACTCACGTCAGCTCTTTACGAATGGCTAAGATTATTTTTCAAATGTGGAAAAGTTCAAGTCTTTGTGTGCAAAATTTCTTATAATAACTCGCAATTTAATGGACCATGTAGTTTATTAGTAGATTTTTTTTACCCAAACTTTAGTAGTAGATTAGACACTTTCAGTTTTTGTTATTTTAAATTAAGATTTTATTTTAATAATTGAGATCCTGTCTCCCCCATTTATTTATTGTTATTATTGCTATCACGCAGGATCAAATATAGTAATGATTCTATAATATTCCTGCTTCATCCTGTTTGTCTTTTTCTTATCAGCTGCTTATTTTGGAAGAGAATTTTTTATTGACTTTTCAAAGTTACATTATAAAATAAGGGTAAATTTGAGAATTTATTTAATTTTTAATCAAAATATATGAATTTTAAATCTCTATTTGATTCTAATAATCATTAAAATACTACATATTGTCTTTAATATAAGAGTTAGTTGATTAATTTAGAAATATTATGAAAGTTAAATAAATTATTGAATTATAGTATATATTACATGATTTCTCTAAGATGCTTATATGCATCGTTAAATTATATATAAGTTTATAAGTTAAAAAAATGAGTTTAGAGAACAATGATAATATAAGATATAAAATTTTAAAAGATATTATATTTAAAACCGAAATTCACTTCTAGATTAAATTTTATATTTAGGACAAGAGATATTATCTTGTAAGAATAATCAAAAGAGTAAACTCAATTGTTTTGTGGTATAGTTGTATGAAAGTTCTTTTATAGGAGGTTGCCCATTGCGGGTTCATTCCACTTATAATTTGAAGTAAGGGAAGATTGCTAATAAACACTATTTTATTTTTTATTTTATTTTTTTCTCAGAATGACCTACGTTTATTTTAAGGACCTAAGTCCTTTAAGGCATATATGAATGAGAATTAAATGATTAAAATGGTCATGTCACCATACGGCACTACTTTTATACTCTTGCACTCTCTTCCCTTGTGTCACCGCTCACTCTCTATCTTCCACAAATCGCACTCACCGTTTGCCTCACCCTATTCTCTCACATCAATGGTTGCGCCTTACTCACCATCTTACCCACAACCGCTTTCTCCTTGCTCATCTTGCTCATGAATGACATCAGTGAGAACAAGCTCCTTAAACAATTATGACAACAGCCTCCTTTGAAATTGGCAACAACAGCTTCCAACTAGAGGACAATGTTTTCTCTAGCCTTCAACTTAATTTGGAATTTTTTAACCATATCCTTCATTTCTTCTTCTCCTCTAAAACTAGACTAAGGAATATGGGCCAATTTGTGGGTTGGAGGCTGGCCTTCACTAGCTTGTAGGCTATGCGATATGGGCTTGTGTGGCCCCCAATTTCATGAGCTAGGAAATTGCCAACTCTAGCCCACATGTGTGGGTTTGCAAGCCATCCTTTAGCATGCACAATTGTTTTACAAAAAAAAAAAATCCGCCCAGTTTTTTAATACATTTTTTCCCTTTTTCTTCTCTTACTTGCTGGAACTTCCTTGTACACTTCATTCTAATGCATATGATATAACTTATATATAAATATAAGCCTTCAATGTTTGTTACGAAAAGTCCTAAAATTTACCAAACAAATAATGAGAAGTTGAATAAAAAATTAGTATAGAGGGTTTTTTCTATGAAGTAGTACTCAATTAAAGATTCTTTTGTTGTGTTCTTTCTTCCCCCATGCACAAGTAGAACAACCACAAAAAAAGGAATATCATCTAGAAGCACTAAGAAGAAGAAGGATACCTGAAATCTGGGGAAGAAGGTCAGGTCGAAGAAAAATGGAAGACAACGGCTCCTAATAGTGAGAAAGGGAGAGGACTGAGTATAGAAGTACGCCTCATATGAGCCAAAAAGAGAGCCGCCAAGAAGGACTGAGTCAGGAAGTGAGAGATCAGAGGAGTAGTAACTCACCGACGTCACCATGACTGTCTCTCTGAGGACAAGGAAGCCCTAAGATGCCAGAGATAGACTAAGCGGCAGATTACCGTGAGACGAGACTGAGTCAGTAAGAAGAAAGCCTAGAGAGGAAAGGATGAAGGAGGATTCACATTTTAGGGTTTAGACTTGGGAGGAGTTAAGGTCATCGAGTCAAGAAGGGGAAGGTCAATGGAAGAGGATTGGGGATAGGGATGGAAACAGGTCAAGCGGCTTGTCAAGGGCCTATAGCTTAGCCTTTTTGGAGCTTGGTTAGGTATGACTTATCAATATAAAAAGCTAGGCCAAGACCTATTTCAAGGCCTGTTTTGCTTAACAAGCCAAACCTAGGCCTAATAATAAGCCTTTTAGGCCTATCAGACCGGCGTATTAAGAATTAAAAAATTATAAGGATAAAATTTAACTACTCCTTCGGCCCTCCCTTGAGAGTTTGGCATGTATTGATTTTCAATCCTTCTTTGAAAACAAAAACTTAACCTTCAATTGTTTGGCCACTCCTCTCAATTTCAAGTCTTACTGACAAGCACCAATCCAACACCGCCCTCTCCTCTCTCTATCTTCTCTTAGTTGTCCGTTGTGAAGGCGGGATATCACCTAGAGGGGGGTGAATAGGTGATTACGAAAATTCTTTTCAATAAACGTAGAATAAAACACAGTAATGAAAATCAAGAGAGATGACACAGAGAATTTATACTGGTTCGGTCCAACTCCTTGACCTACGTCCAGTCCCCAGACCCTCTGGGTTTTTCACTAACTCACAAAGTACAATTACACACTCTGTAACTCAGGATGATCCTCTCTCAATAGGACTCACTCCCCCTTACAAGTTGTAATCGTACACCCACTCTCAAGGTCCCTCTACCTTGAGTTCACACACAGAAAACAAATTCAGATTTAGACAAGAACTCTCTCAAAGAGTAGATTTTCTATAATCACTGAAGCTCAATATCTCTAAGAATGAAAGATAGTAAGAGTGAACACAAGATGATAACAGAAATATTTCAGTCGCTAATGGTTCTACCCTTTCTTGTTTGAAAACTTCTCTTTATATTGAGTAGAGAATGATGACCATTGAGAAGTTTGAACAAGTGTCCGTTGAGTAGTGGAGGCTTCGGATGATTGATGAAATGTTTCCCATGCCATTTCCATCATCTCTTGTCTCCCACGTACTTTATTCTTCTTGTCCAGATTGTCATACTGGTGAAATGTATCCGTTGTGAATATTCGTGTCTCTGCGCCTTCCAGTTTCCACTTTATAATGTTTCTCTTTCCAGGTTGTCGTACCAGTGAAATGTGTCCGTTGAGAAGTGGAGGCTTTGGATAATTTATGAAATGTTTGCCCATGTTGTTTCATCAGTTCTGTCTTCCACGAGCTTTATTATTCTTGTCTGGATAAGTCTACAACTTCAGAGTGTTGAGTGGAAGTACAACTGGAATGCCTCTGATGTAATTTATTTTAATTGAATTCAAGTTTCAACAATTGTCCAATAATCTGTAACTCACTTCAACAAACGTGATTAATTTAAGAGTAAATATAAGTATAACAATTAAATCAGTTAACCATGATTTCATATTCAAGTACATCAAATGATGAGATCAAATATTCATGTTGTATGGGCAATATACTGAGGTCTGCTTGCTGCCCCTGTTTTGTGCAAAATTCAATGCTACTTAATAAAGGTTAGAATAAATTATCCTTCTGCAATTTTACACAAGAAATATGATTAGTGCTAGCATAAGAAGTATTGAATGATAAGGAGAATCAATTAAATGATAAACTGAAGTATGAGAAAATTGTCACAGAGATGTTTCACGTCAGTTGATATCTTATACTCAAGTACTCTTACTTAATACTTGAGTATCCATATAGTGAACACTTCCAGATACTTGTCTTTGGACATTACTTGAGTATGCCATTGTTAATACTTGAGTATTATTGCATTTAATTATGTCAGGTATTGATTGTTGATTATACTCGACTATCTGCTTCGTCGTACTCGAGTAGTAACTGTTTTTACTGAAAGAAATCACTCAAACAAAATGTGTTAGTAAGATATAATCAGATATTCATTCAACCTACTCGAGTAACAAACAATGAATACTCAAGTAAACTTAAACCCGAGAGCAAGTAATTTCTGACAATAATCATACTCGGGTATTATTCTGCTTGTACTCAAGTATCATATCAGAACATCATTTGATAACTGTTATTCACTTCATACTTGAGTATCATTTATCCTTACTCGAGTATCTTTACCTGGAATAATTACACAGACATAATAGATCAAATGTGCTTGAGTATATTTCATGCTTACTCGAGTATGCCCTGTTGCATATAATTAATCCTGAATCAAAACCTTAAATACTAAGTCTTGTTATCATCAAAACCTTAAGAACTAACACGTTGGACCATCACAAATATCCTCTCTCCGTCCTCTCTTAGTTGTCCGTTGGATCATCACAAATATCCTCTCTCTCCAATAGCCATTGTTCTCTCCTTTCTCTATTGGCCATCCTTTCTCCAACTCACTAAGTCACGACTTGAACTCTCTCTTCCTAGAAGGGGAATCAACAGCAGATCTCCAGCTCTAGTAAGTATTTGTTTTCTTCTCTTCTAGTTAGATTTTCTTCTCTACTTATTTCTTCTAGTTTGATTTGTTTGAGTTTAAGTTTATTTTAGTAATTTCTTCATGAGTTTAAGTTTCTCTTCCCCTGATTTCTAAGTTTCTTTGATTTGTTATTTTGTCAAAACCAAACTCCTAAAGCAATCTGTTTGTTTACTTTCTCTCTCTCTCCTTTTTTTATTTTGTATGTTTATGGTCTTTTTTGATGAGCTGCTAAACAAGGTCATTTATGACATTTTTTGAGTTCTAGCTGAATCGTATGGCTTTAGATATTCTTTGAGTTCCAACTAAATCATATAGCCTTTCTTGTCAATTTGTTATGACATCCTGGTTGGTTCCTTCCTTCAGTGAGACTTGAAAATCCAATAAGTTAGTCATAACAATTTTTTAAGCCTATCATTATGACTTGTTGTTATTACCGTTCAAATTAGTGACCATTATGTCATGATAAGTTTGAGGAGGACCTCACATTAACATTTGAGTTGGGGTTATCCATAAAGAGAGCCCACTAAGTGCTTGATGATTTGTTTCAGCAATACTAGTATTTGAAATTGGCTTGAAAATGGAAGGGAAAATGAGTAGTTATGCTTATGCCAACAGGCCCTTGGGAGTTTTCAATGATGGTGTAACCTAGAAAGGAGTTGGCCATTGTAGATGCTACATTCACTTTTGTTGTCTCTTCTGCTAAGGCATTGATGAGCTGTTTTTGTCATTAAAATGATCAATTAAACTAGGTCCTAATTAATTATGCAGTTTAGGGTCAACCTAGGTCATTCTCTCAAGGAGCAAGCTATGGGTTTTCTTTAAGACTAACTTTCAAATGACAAAAGATGCAGTGGAATGTAAATGAACCTAAACTAGGATGTAAAACACTACCACCTATATGCAATTAACTAACTAAATGTACCAATGCAATTGACTTTAAAACCTACATGCAAATGAGACTAATCTATATAAATTTGAATGCAATTTTTGGGGGTTTTTCCTATGAGAGAAGAATTAAAATCCTAATAAAAAGATTGATTAAAGGCAAGTAAAATAGTAAAGATCTAATTCAGTTATGATGATGAAGGGGACAACTTAGAATTCACGTGGAGTTAACTTTCTTAGCCCAAATTAATTGATTAGACCAAAGGGAGGTTAATGAGATATTGAAATTAATGAGTTCAATTACCTAATTCAAACCCGGGAAACCCTCAAGCTCAATAACACATATTCCACTAGAAAACTCATGATGAAATAAGCGGTGGCTAGTTAAACTCATTAAAAACCAATCACATTTAATTCTAAAATAATCTTAGAAATCTTATTTGCAATTGCCTAATTAAACAACTGGACAATTAACCAACTTAATTAAACAATCAAGAGGATAAACTTAAATTGACAATTACATTAATAATGAAAACTCAATTAATAATATAATTGACAATTTAATGGTCTGCAAACAAAAATCATAGAAAATATCTTAAGCACAATTCAAATCCAATTTACTAATTTAATCCAAATTAAATAATATGTTTACAATCTAAATCTAGATTGTTCTCAAGAAAACAACTCAAAATTATCTAAAACTAAATAATCTCAAGTCTTGAACTAAATCAATAAAAGAAAGACACTCCCTTGTGATGTTCAAGTGTAAGTTCTAGGCCTTAGCTTCTTTCATGTTCTTTCCAAGTTGCCTCCTAAATAGCTTACGCTGCCATGGAATTTCCCTCACCAAGCCTTACAAACGTCACTGCCATGTAAAGAGATTGTGGAGTAGTAGCTGATATGGCATGGGACCTGTGAGATCAAACTGAGAATTGAGAGGGTGTCTGTGTGTGAGAGGAAGAGAAATGAATTAATGGATGTTGTGCATGAGAGACCAAATTCCCAAATGGTGATGATGAATTAATGGTGTGCCGAATAGATGATCCTTCAATCTCCTCTGTCTTGGTCTTCAGCGTCTCACTCAAACCTAGTAGTTGCTAGGTTAATTATAGGAAAGGAGAGGGAAACTATGGGTATTCACTTGAGCCCATTAAATGAAAAGCCTAATAGAATTCTATCATTGGATTTCCTTTTGGCTTCTCTAAAAAAATTCTGCATCATAAAATTTTTCATATGCTTTTTTTTATTGGCAAAAATTAAATAAAATCATGATATATCATATATTCAAAAATATTATTCAACCAGAATATTATTAATTTAAGCCCAATAATCTCATTATTAATTCAGATTTATATTATTTCCTCAAATTGGCTAACAACCCAAATATTATCTAATAATTTCAAATTAGCCTAAAATAGTCCCCAAAATAAATGAAAAAGGAGAAATTAAATATATGAAAATTGGAATTTATCAGGCATCGCAAAATGCCTTGTAAGTTATGAAACTGTCTCTCTTGCTTAAACCAAACCTCATGAATTAATCTTAAGCAACACAAACTAGCCAGCTAATCATTATGACATTCTGGTTAGTTCCTTCCTTTAGCAAGACCTAAAAATCAATAAGTTAGTGATTGTTACTTCACACTTTGATTTGGGGTTCCTTCCAAACTAGTCAAAACAATATCTTGAAGTTTTCCCTGCCACTACACATTAAGTAATTGCTACTTCACACTTTAAACTGAGGTTTCTCTTTCCCTTCCTTCCTTTCATAATTTTCCTAAGCTAATGCATTTGTTAAAGGTGTTTTTTCTTAATTTTTTCATTGTTCATTATTGAATTTGATTTTCTTTGACAAGTACTCATTTTGTTCAAAACAGGTTATGAATAATGCTTTACAGAAATGTTTTGACTTTGTATATTTATATATGTTTTTTGTTGCTTATGTTTCAGTTCTAGTTAATGTTTCAGTTAACTACAAAAACATTACTTTTCGTGTTTCGGTTCTAGTTAATGTTATCTCCATTTGAAAGTAAAACAATGCCATCTAGTTCAGTTCCTCCTAATGCTATTGAGGTTTGTCAACAAGCACCAACATATTCAAGTCAACATACTAATGAGAAAAATGATAGTGATGATTATATCATTAAGAAGAAGAGGCAAAAAGCCTAAGCTATTTAGGATGATTTTGATCAAATTGACTCTAATGATAGGCTCAAAGCTAAATGCAAGTATTGCAAAAAATTTATTTTAATACACAGGGAAGGGATTTAGCACTTCGCATCTATGAGACATGACAAATCTTGCGATTCAAGGAAGTTGCATGTTGCTTCAAAAAATAAGCAACCCACCATTCTATTTCAACCTTCTAGCATTAATCCATTTTTGGCATTAAGTGCTACATATTCTAATGAGAAGATCTGTTAAATAATTGATACCGCAATCATGGTGCATGATCATCCTTTTAGCATTGTTGAGGATGAAGTTTGGAAGTAGGGCTTCCAATATGCTAATTCTAATTTTCAGAAATTCTCTTGCAAGACACAATAAGAACTGATTGTTTGGCCATGTATGAGGTAGAAAAGAAACAATCGAAGGCCTTATTACAAGGTGTGGGCAAGATTAATTTGACTACTAATATGTGGAAATCAAGTCATCAAGTGACTGAATATATGGTTATCATCGGGCATTTCATTAATGCGGGGTGGAATTTTCAAAAGAGGCTTTTGAGTTTTGCTAAACTTCCTGTCCATAGACAAGGAATTGAGATGGCTGATGCTATTTTTAAGTGTTTGAATGCATAAGGAATTGGAAACAAAGTGTTTTTTGTGTCATTTGACAATGCTTCTTATTATGATTCTTGTTTTTGGAACACCTTATCACTTAGTAGTTCATTACCTCCGGGTGATAACTTGTTTCACATTAGATATTGTGCACACATATTAAACTTTGTATGCAAGATGACCTTAGTAGAATTAAGGAGATTATAAATAATGTATGTGAGAGTGTGAAATATATTAACTACAAGGGTTAAGTAGCAAATCTGCCCCGAAAGTATACGTTGAGGAGAAATGTTGCCCTAGAAGTTTTTTTAGGCTCAATGTTGCCCCAAAAGTCTAAAGAAGTAGTAATGTTGCCCTTTTCTGTTAAAAAAACTAACGTTGATTGTTAAAAAATTGACGTTGACCATTAAATTTTTAATAGAAAAGGGTAACATTGCTACTTCTTTAGACTTCTGGGGCAATATTGAGCCCAAAAAAAACTTTCAAGGCAACGTTGCCCTCAGGCGTGTACTTCCGGGGCAGATTTGCTACTTAACCCTAACTACAATGATTTAACGCTAAAAGCATTATATGATATTGTTGAACATAAATGTTTGAAGGAAAAGAAGCTCATTCTTGATTGTCTAATAAGGTGGAATTCTACATGTAGAATGTTATTTACTGCTTTGAAGTTCAATGTTGTCTTTCCCGACTATAAGGAAAGAGAACCACATTATAACTATGCACCAATAGAAGAGGATTGGAAGAAGGTTAAGAAGATTTGAAAACTTCTAGAAGTGTTCAATCTAGCCACTTGTGTCATATTAAGTAGTGAGTATCTTACTGCAAATTTAAACCTTCATGAAGTTTTGTGAGCAAAACAAGTAATTGATTGAAAGATGGCGATTTCTTCATTGTAGAAATGGAAGTCTCAATGAAAGAGAAGTTTGACAAATATTGGGGGGAATGCAATATGGTAATGGCTTTTGCAAGTATTCCTGATCTTAAGTGCAAATTATTTGTTATCAATCATTGCTTTCCTTTGATTTACAAGCCTTATTATGCTATTTTTGAGAATATAGAAAGTGGTGAAAGTTTTATACTCAATATATGATGACTATGTTGTCGTGTATAAGGGAGAGACAAATAATGAAGTTTATAATGTTAGCAACAACTTTTCTTCCAATGTACCTAGTTCTTCTATAATTACCGGATTTGATCAAATCATAAACATTTTTCGTGAAGAGCATACAATTCCCCCTACGAAATCAGAATTGAAAGTTTATATTGAGGAGGATGTTTATATAATTGAGGGCAATTCTAACTCCTTAACCGCCCTAGAATGGTGGAAAATTAATAGTTTGAAGTATAAGATTTTATCTAAGATGATTGTTGACATACTAGCTATTACAATCTCAACCGTGGCATCAAAGTGCACATTCAACGCTAGAGGTTGAGTTATTGATGAATATCATTCTAAATTGAATGAAATGTCAATTGAAGCACTTATTTGTGGTGAAACAAGTATGGTTTAAAGAAGAAATAAAAGGTATACATTTTATATTGTTAAAATAATATCATTTCTTATACATAATACTTGTTAAATTATGTTATGTTCTAATACTATACATTTAATTACTTTTTTTCAAGGTCTTCGAAGCAGAAGAAGAAATTATATTGAAGATTTGATGTGAAGGTCTAATGGCTTTACATTGATTCAGTTTAAATTGGTGAACTTGTAATGAAAATTGTTATGATTTTATGATGTATTTTAGATCATTATTATTAATTTAAGTAATTTAGCCTATTTCCAACCTGTTTAAGGTATGCATGTTTTTGGCTTGTTTGAAGTAGAATTGTTTTACTATGAGGCATGTGGCCTATTAGCCTATTAAAAATGTTCTAAGATTATAGGCATCATTAACAAGCCATAGGCTAAGCTTAGGCCACCTTGTTTCAAAACAAGTCTGGTCTGTTAAGAGTGAAGTCTAGCATGGCCTGTTTCTATCTCTAATTGAGGATTGACTAATTGAGGAGAGTGTGACGTGTGCAAAATCAGGGAAATTTTAGAGTTAATTAATAAAAATATTGAAATAGGTTGGTTAGGCTCTTTTAACTTTTGGACTTTGCCTTTACTTCCTACCTCAACACAACAAACTATTCTTAAGAAAACAATTTTGTGAGCTAGCCTATAGGCTTATCGGCACCTGCCCACGGGTTACACAGTGCAAGCTTGTGTGGCCCACACTTTTTTAGGCCCTAAAACCCCAACCCTGACCCTATCCTAACCCATGAGCTATGGGTTAAGCTCATTTTACTGGCTCTATCTACAACCCTATCTCACTATTGGTAAAATACAGGTATTGCATAACTTTCAAGCAAATACTCATAAGGTTGAAAAACAAAAAATTGTTAATCATTGTCGAACTTATAACTCCTTACGGTCCTCCTGAGTTATTAATTGTAACTCCTCAAATCAATGAGTTATTGTTATTATTTTTCTTTTCTTAAACTCACAACTCTTTACGGTAATCATGAGAATCCATAACTCTTTACGGCACTCATAATATTTAACTTTTTACCCAAAGAATCTCCTTTCTCATTAACTCATAACTCTTTATAGTGCTTATGAGAACCTGTAACATTTTATGGTGCTCATGAGTTATCACACGTAATCTTTATAGTACTCATGAGTTATAATATTTAACTCTTTACTTAGAGAATCTCCTTTATTCTTAACTCATAGCTTTTTATGGTATTCATGAGTTATTCCATAACTCTTTACAATACTCATGAAAGCTCGTAACTACTTACAGTACTATTGAGTTTTAGTTCTTAGATTCCAGATACTCTTTCAAGTTAGATTCAAGAGTTACCATTATTTTAGAGTCTACTTGTTATAACACGTAAATGGGTTTTAGGAATACCTTTGATCAATTAAAGAGATGAAAAAGATTATGACATCCTCTAATGTTGATCTGCATGGCTATTTCCCAATTACAATGAGAACTCCTCCTCCTTAGATGCTTGCTAGGTGATGGCAAGGTAGAGGTTTCAAGTTCTTGGATTTTCTTTTTCTTAAAAAGGTGATGGTTTCTTGAGATTAGGTATCGCACAAGATTGGAGGATGGGGTGAACAAGATTAGGAACTTACCTTTTTTTGAATTGATGGCACACACCAATCAAATTGGTGTCTTGTTTTTCTATCTTGATAAAAATCCAAAAAGGGGTACCCAAAAATCATCCACTTAATTAGAGTTTAACCCTAATTCAAGCGTTTATAAGAAAGATCCAATCCAAGTTTGAATTTGAAAAAACCAAGATAATGGATCCTATCCATATCTTGAATTCAAATTCAAGACAATGGATCTTATCCTTATCTTGGATTATATCTTGAATTCAAGATTACTTTTTATCCAATCTTTATTAGATGTGTGTGTGTGTGTGTGTGTGTGTGTAAGACAATTCATAATCATATTTTATACCCTAACCTCTTGAATTTAAATTTCAAACTTAAACTCAAAATTTGAATTCCAAATTCAAATTGGCCTAAGACCCCGATTGGTCTTCTAACATATTTGGACCTATTAGTGGAGAAACTAATTTCCCACTAGTGGACAAAATGTGGTGCCATTTCGTTATTGGGTGTGGAGTGCCACTCTAACCTAAATACACATATTGTCTTGACAAATCTCAAAATATTAATTATTGGCCAAAGGTTGCTAATTTTAAACAATCTAGAATAATCTTTGTGTGTGACCCATTAGGCCCAATTAGCTGCTAATAAATAAAGTTAGACCAATTAAACTCCTTTAATGGGCCCAATTTATCTAATGACCACATAAGACACTAATGATACTCTGTGGCCCTATAACTAATTGAGTTGATCAGTAATCTACCTTTCTAATTTGAATACCATGTCAGCATCATCCCTCACATTATTATTCATATTTAGTTGAGAGAAAATATATAGTATTGTCTCTCTTGGTTGAATGAATATTGTTTTTCTCAGAATAAAAAATATTTATTCGATTGACTCTAAGATAGATCATGACTCTTCATGATCACTTGTTATGACGGTCTTGTAAACAACTAATCCCTTGTAAGAGATTGAGTCCTTTTGGCATATCCATCTATACTCATGTATTCGAGCTACACCCAAGAGTATATTGTTCTACTCATTCTTAAGTGGATAGAGTTATATAGTCAAAGTATAATTTTAGGACACAGTGTTGGATGACATCCTCAAATCTAGGATGATCCGCACTACTAAATGATGAGATACTTTACATATCCAATGACACTTTCTACAAGGAATCTTTGTGGAGTCTGTTGGCTGGTCTATTCAATGCTATTTGTACTCCAATAGATCCACCCAAGACATCATTTAAGACATCCCTATGCCTATATTTCATGAGGTCCCTATCTTGTTTTTAAATACAAGTAGATGATGTCGTACTAATTGAAAACGGAAGAAATCACCAAGAAGGGGGTGAATTGGGGATTTAAAAAATCTTTTCGAAAAGCACTCAAGTTTTTGAAATGAAAACAGAGTAGAAGAAGGTAAGGAAAGAAAAACTTGGACACAAAAGATTTATATCGATTCGGTCCTAACCTTGACCTACGTCCAGTCCCCAGATATCTTCTGGGTTTTTCAACTATTAATATTCCTGAATTACAACAATGTAACTCTCAAGCAAACCTATTCACCTAGGGCTTGCTTTCCCTTACACTTTGTAATCAAAAGACTCAACTCACAGGTTCCACAACCTTAAGTTCTTTCAAACAAGTAATCAAATTGATTTTCAAAAACAATACTCTCAAGCAGAGCTTATATTGATAAACACTGAATCTCAAATATAATAGAATGCACAACAATGACTCAAAATGAAAATGTGATCAGTTGTAGCTCTGTGTGTTGTTGCAATGAGTCTTCCTGGGTATTTATAGCTTGATCAGAGAAACTAGCTGTTGCATATTCTTCTCTCTTATTCTTCAATGTTCAGCTTTATTTCTGGAATATGATAGTTGCATATTTTTCTCCATTCTTTCAATTCTCGGTTGGAATCCTGGATGTAGCCGTTGCAAATGATCTTCCAGAGTGCTTGCTGTACTATGATCCGTTTTTTACCATTGGAGAATGATTTGATTGACTTATAACGGTCTGAGCTGAACCTTTGGGAAGAATGAGAAGTTTCAGGCTTGTTCTTGGTTCTTCATTAAATGCATTTGATCCAAATTTGATTTCACCTTGATCCTTGCTAAATTCATCTGAAACATATGAGCACATAGATCAAGTGTATATATAATGATTCGTAACTTAAGATCAACTTATAAATCTGAATCAAATAGATATAGGATCTTATTCGTGAAACAGAGTTCCGTTAAACTCGAGTTAAAACCATGTAGGCTCGAGTCTAATCGTGCTATAGACTTTTTGACAACTCTCTGTCTAAGCCAAACTCGAGTTTGTAAGTTCCAGGCTGGAGTTTGCTTCGGTCAAGTACTTTTCAAATCAGAGATAGGCTTGAGTCTACATAACCATGTTCGAGTCTACATCACAAAAATATTTTGAATACTCTCTGTAAGGGATAGGCTCGAGTTCATTATGTCAAACTCGAGTTTAACTAAGAGCGACAAACTTGTTTTACTCTCTGTAAGGCATAGGCTCGAGTTCATTATGTTAGACTCGAGTTTAACTAAGAGCGACAAACTTGTTTTTCTCTCTGTAACCTGTAGACTCGAGTTTAATACAGTAAGCTCGAGTTTAATTCAGATAAAATCATGAAATTTGCTCTCTGTCACGACTAGGCTCAAGTTTATCAAAGGAGGCTCGAGTTTGCCTAAGTTCAAGAACACTTGTCCTTCTGTATGTTAAGTATGAACTCAAGTTCAATAGGATTAAGCTCGAGTTTGACTAACATAGTAAGGATTAAAATCAATATTAGCAAACTTCTACCTTTCTTTGAATTTTAACAACAAAGAGTTACTTCTTAGTTTACAATTGTCAATTATCATCAAAACATATGGGGAACTAACACTAATCTTATTGAGATTACCAATGACCTTTCTTATTGATTCAAGACTAGGAACAAGTTTCAGGTAATAGATATGTAGTGTCCTCAAGTCCTCAAAATCATGATTCCTATTATAAATCTTTCAGTGAACACTTGTTCTATTCCTAGAGCTTTTATCTTTAAACGCATTTTGACCTTAAAATAAAGGCTAGACACAAATATAATAAAAATAAAATGTGTTCAATTATATTAATCATAAAATACTAAATAAGAAAAGGCATTCCTCAGTCAAAACAAACTATCTCTAGGACACCAACATACTAACACTTACTACCCTCAATTTGTTGACGCCTCTCATTAACCCCCTATTTGACCAACTAATTTGTAAATATAAATCTCTGGGTACAATTTCTAGAGGTATGAGTATGAGTGGCCAAAATTTTTATGGAAGAGGAAACTGTGAAAGTTTATTTGCACAATAGGGGAAGATAGTTTGCATATAAGGGAAGATTATTTCCACAAAGGGCAAATCATTTCCACTAGCATAATTTTCACATATTGGCTTAATTTTGAGACACATGGGAAGATATTTGCTTATGGGTAAGATTTATAGCATACAATGGACACACAAGGAAGATTAATTGTACTGCACATAGGGAAGATATATATTGCACATAGGGAATATTGTTTGTACATAAGAGAAGACCATTTCCATAAAGCATAATTTGGAGATTATGGCTTAATTTTGGGACACAAGGGGAGACATTCGTACTTGGGGGAAGATGATTTACATGTTAAAACTGGCTAAAACTCAAGAACGGGTGAATTAGGTGTAAGATAAAAACTTGATAACTTTGAAAATCTTTTCGCATCTTAGTGAAAGAAATAATTTTGAAAGTAATGAATAATAAATCCACAGTTAATTATTCAAATAATATATGCTAAAAATATAAGAAATAATGAAGAAGAAGAAGATGCAAACTATGATTTATCTTGGTTCAGTTTAGTACTTGATGACTTACGTCCAATCCTTAGACTCCACTTGAGATTTTCAATCCACTATCTTCTTATTTAATCCATACATAAGAGAAGCCTTTACAATTCTAAAAGTTTAGTTGGACACTTGTAAAATTTTTTACAAATCATAGACTATGAGTTTGTTCAACATTAACTTCCTCACACCAAGGCAAAAACTCCCCCTTACACATCATAATGAAACAACCTTAATGATAAAAGATTATAATTGATCTTATCTCTCAGAAGTAAATTAAGATGAACACTGAAACACAATTGAACGATCTCTCTCTAAAATAAATTATATATGAACTGGAGTACAAAGAGTATAAGACTTTGAATTTTGGAGTTAGAGTTTTAGCATCTTTACGGTGAAGGCACACTCTCTATCTTATTCAATTTTGAATGCCTCTTCTATTTATGGTTGATGAAGAGTATTTGACTGTTATGATCAATCTTCTTTTTGAGGGTGGAATATCACCTAAAGGGGGGTGAATAGGTGATTTAAAAAATTTTTCGCTTAATCAAATTTTCGCGAATTAAGACACAGCACTAACTAAGCAGAAATTTAAGGAAGAATAAACACAAGGCAATTTATCTTGGTTCGATCTAATCATGACCTACATCCAGTCCCCAAGAACTCCTTGGGATTTTCACTAACTCTTCAGAGATTACAAAAACAACTTGGGAATCACACCCGGACTCACTCCCCCTTGCTACTTGTAATCATACACCCACACTTAAGGTTCCTCAACCTTAAGATTTAACAACCAAATGAAATAATGAAATAAGTGTTTAATACTCCTCACGAGTAGATAATAACTGAAACACTGAAGTACAGGAAAAATATCCGGAGATATTGAATGAAACTGGTAGAGTAATAAATCAAAGTAAATGCGTAGAGTTTTCGATAGATGGCTCAATTGAATGCTTCTTCAATTTATAACTGCCAATTACTGTCATTGTAAACTAGTTGTTGTCTTGTGTAATCTTGGCAAGTAAAATGACCATTGGCATTTAATGCTAGCAGTTTACCTTTGGAGAGATAGCCGTTTGAACAACATTCTTATTCCCTTGATGTTTCTGCTTCATTTGACCGTTTGAGTTGGACAGAAGGAATGTTGTCACTTCTTTATCTTCAAATATCACTTTTCGTCTGATATCTCCTGTAACAATAAATGCTGATGACATCATTGTTTACTTTTCATCAGAGCATATGAATTCCTGAACCTTTCATGGCAAGACAAACTTGAATCATAGTTTGTAATATAAAGTAATTACAGTATGCAAATAAGATCAAGTGTAGATAAAATAAGTGCAGAGATCATATACAGAATTTCACAAAATCATTTTTCAGTTTAGAGTCTTTCAACCTCGAGTTTCTTAGACAGCCTCGAGGTTTTACATTACCTCGAGTTTCATAAGACAACCTCAAGTTTTAAATCAAGACTTAACCTCAACACAAACGGTGTCATGAGCATTCCATCAACCTCGAGTTAAACTTACTAACCTCGAGGTTACCAGAAAACTCGAGGTTCATTTCTAACCTGGAGGTTTGTCATTCAAGAAAATGTCTGAACAGAGAGACCTAACCTCGAGGTATGGATCCAGCCTCGAGGTTTGGCCCAACCTCGAGGTTCTATATCTTGCCTCGAGGTTGAAGCAGCAGAATGATCAGAGAGGGTCAAGCACTGAAACTCAAGGTTTGATTCTAACCTCGAGTTTTGGTAGAACCTCGAGGTATCTTGACCAACCTCGAGGTTATAATGTTAGAACTCAATTTTCTAATTTATCACAATTGATAATCTGTTAAGTCATCATCAAAACATTTGTTGTTTATGAGAACTAACACTTTTTGTTCAATTTTTCTTCTTTCCATTGAGAGAGTTTTTGACAAAAAGTAGCTTTTGACCGTTGAGCTCTAATCCAGGTTTAATCTCCTATAATCTTTGTGTAAACTTAATTAGCAATGATTAAGAAAGTTTAGGAATAGGATAATTGATATTTAAATGAGTTTGAAAGGGTTTCGAATAAATCCGAGACGTTGATAAAAACTATGAACAAAATCACTTTCATATCACAAGAGTGATCCTTGCCAATGATAGATCATCACTTAAGTGTTCACTCAGTGATCCTCTAGGATCTTCAAAGTGCACAATGCATTACTTTCATATCACTTGAAGTGATTTTTCTAGTGAGACTCATTTTAACTTCAAACTCATCAAATAATATATCTATAGAAAGATCTTTAAGTCTAATTTCCATTGCAACAAGAACTAGTTCCAAATTCATTATATTCTGAAACTTATTATCAAAATCCATACCTGTTAGTCTGGAGCAACATCTATATAAGAGCGTGCACTTCCGAAATTCATATCTCTTCCATCTGAACTTTGTTGAGCTTGATCTTCGCATTGTTAAAATTCCTATCGCGCCTAGTTTTATATGTAATAAGCTTCAGTTCAAAACTCATTCTTGGCCAAAAGTTATAATTTGAAGAGTGATTGCTTGTTTGGAATAAGGTCTCATATTCGAGCATCAACTTATTAGATTCATATCTCTTTCATCTGAGATTTTTTAAACTTGATCTTTACTTTTTTTAAAAAAACTCATTTTGAGTGTAATTTCATATGTAATAAATTTCACCTCAATTGGAGTTATGGTTTAGGAGATATGTCCAAATTACTGCACATCTGTTATGCTAAACGAAAACATAGCAAAGCAGAATGGTCATCACTCAAGGGGTCACTTAAGTGATCAACAAAAATTCATATATGAATGCGCCACTTGAGTAAGTTGGTATAAGTTCCATATAAGGCATCTTAATTTCAAATTGAATCATTCCAACTGCTAGTTAACCATAGGGACCTCCAATATCACATCTAATAACTTGAATCTTGATTATCCTATTACATCTTACAAGTTTTTCTTTCTTAAATCTCTCTTTGTCTTTTAGATCATTCTCAATAATCCAACTCAATAAAGTTTTTCTTTTCTTGACTTCCTTTCCCTCTATTTGATAATTTCTTTCTTCGATGTTGGTTATGATTAGTTTTGATGATGTCTTATATAGGTAACATTATCCAGAGCAAAAAACTTGCATACTACATTTATCTTCTACTTTAATTAATCCTTATATATTAATGTAGATATGAAGTTTAAACAATGAAGAATGATCAAGAGGGGATATTGAAGAAATGAGAATATCAATATGAAAGTCTCTATGATCAAATGGAAGTTGAAATGACAGAGTGAAAATAAGTTACAGTTGGATTCTTGAAGTCATTCTTGAGCACAACAATGTAATTCTCGAGCATGACACATAAACAGCTCCTATCTAGGCAAAAATTCTAGTAATTCTCGAGTACAAGCCATCAATTCTCGAGTATGGTACTCATTCTCGAGTATGAAACATCAATTCTCAAGAATCAACGTGTTTCAGCTACTCTGCTCAACTTTGTTTCACGTTTCACCTGGGCGACATTCAGTAAATAAAAGATATCTCTCACACCAGAGATCAGATTGAAGTGAAACTAATTTTGTTGGAAACTAGACTCCCAATACGTCATTGTGAAAAAACTTCAAGCCCAAATAAGTTCATATGAGAAAGCTATGAATTTCATAAGTTGAAACATCAATCAACATTGAACAGCAAACCAAGCTTTGGTATTTTGAGTGTATCTCACAAACGACAAATCCAAATGAGCTAAAATCAGTGCCATTTGAAACTAGACTCACATACATTTCCAAAAACATCAAGATCACCAGAAAAAAAAGATCAATTAAAGGAGATATGATGTTCTAAATTTGATAGTTTGTTCAGGATGTTGCAAAAAAACGCTGATCAAGAACAACCTCCATTCATCTAATGATAACGGACGAAATACAACGAGTTTGAAGTAGATTCCTCCTGAATTGGAAAGAAGACTTAAAAAGATTTCAGAGCATGGCTAGTTTGACAAAATTGATATTGCAGAGCAATTCTTGATTATTGGGAAATTGATTCTCAAGTACTAGCGAGATTGCTAATCTTCAAATATCCAATCCTCAACAAAAGCAATTCTCGAGTACTAGTGCTTGATTCTCGAGAATGAGAAAATGATTCTCGAGTATAGGCAGGATATTCTCGAGTATGCTTAAGCTTAATCTCTTTGCATTTTCTTTGATCATAATCTTTCACATTCTTTTCTTGTCATATGCCTAATTCTCGAGTATGGAAATTAGGATTCTTGAGAATGCTTGAATACTTAAATGGTTACAAGATTTCACAATACTCTATAATTCTTGAGTATGCATATGGATAATTCTCAAGAATCCTCGAGATACACACATAATGGAAAGCACGTGAACAATGATTCTCAAGTATGTATGGATAATTCTCAAGAATACATTTCCTGAATCTATATCATACTTCATGCATCATTAATTGTTCTGAAAATCTATAGGTCATTATCTATTCTTCTTTAATCATACTCAAACTTGTTCATATTATATTTAATCATCTTTTTGAGTGGTTTGCAGTTGATTAATCCTGTTTAATTCAAGATTGGTCGAAAAGCAATCCTACGTGTCAGTAGCATTAAATATGTCTCAAAAAACAGAGCAACAATCGAAACTAAAGTTCGTGGTAGACACAAACATACTTATTTCAGCTATTATTTTGAGTCATGAAATTAAGAAGCTCCAATGGCTACTTCCAAAAGACAACCAATGGTCATATTCTAAAGTGAAAGAATAGTCTAATAGTCAAATGCTTGCAACGATCAAAACACAAATACCTATAAATTGCAAAGTCTTCAAACTAGAAGGAAGACGACGATTGATGAGTGATTCGACGAAGCCAACAAAATGATTTTACTTCTTTACCGTCAATAATTCAATAACTCATACACTATGTTTCTTAATGTTTACACAGCTTACAGTAGAGAGTGAGATTACTTCAGTATTTATTTATTTACTTCTGTGAGAGAGAAGATTTGTCTCTAAACATTCTATCTGAGAGTTACTCAAGGTTGGGTGATCTTAAGTGGGAAACACTTAGTATTGGTTACAGCTTGTAAAAGAAGTGAATCCTAGTAAGAGGATTACTTCAAGTACAGAATGTGTAATCAAGCGAGTGTATTGATTACAATTTGTAAGGGTCATGAATACTAGTGAGAGGATTACTTCGAGTACAGAACGTGTAATCAAGTTGAAAGCAGATAGTGGATTGCAAATCTCAAATGAAGCTTGGGAGCTGGACGTAGGTCAAGAATTGGGTTGAACCAGCATAAATCACAGTTTGCATATTCTTTTTCCTAATCTCTTATATTTCCAATATATGTTTATTTGACTATCTAACTGATGATTTAGAATAAGCAAAAAGATTTTCAAAATTCCAAGTTTTTAATCTTAACCCAATTTACCTCCCTCTTGGGTTCGGCCGGTTTTTCATTCAATATCATCTTATTCTTCCTCTGGATCATTCTTCATACCCAACTTGATATCTTATTCCTTTGCCTGACTAATTTACAAGATATTTCACATTAAATATAGTAGTTAGTTAAAGTATAAAATAAATACATTATGTAAACTTTTTTATCTTAATATTTGACATTATTGAAACTAAGTATATCTAAGATTGCATATAATGAAAGTTAAGTTGCAAGTAAGAAAGATGAATTGCATGCAAGGAAAATATACTATAGATAGGGAAGATTATTTGCACAAGGCATAATTTGCTCACTCTGATTTAATTTTAGGACATAAGGAAATACATTTTCACACTAGAAGATGGATTGTGTATAATAGAAGTTAAGTTGCACATAAAGAAAATGTATCACATAAAAGAAGGCATATTGTACATAGGGAAGATGAGTTACTATTAAGGAATATTATCATTTGCACATGGGATAATTTGCATATTTAATTAGGCTTAATTTTGTAACACAAAGTAAGATATTTTCACATAGGGAAGATATATTGTACCTAGAAAAAGATGAATTGCATGCAAGGAACTGAAATGGTGATTTAGACATTTAATCCTTATTTCTATTCACCCTAAAGGATTAAGATCTTTTGAAAACTTGAGATACTATTGGTCGATAAACTTCTCAAACAAATGCTTTTAAACAATTTTTCCTTTAAGTTATTAGTGTAAAACATAACCAAAACACATATAAGCTTTTTTAACCCAAAAAAACACATTAAGTTGTACATTCTTTGTGGGGTTTAACCAGGCCTAAAAGCCCAAATAGAGCTATTATGGAATATATAGTTTGGAGTAAGGGGCATTTTTACCCTATAAGTTTTTGCAAAGGGGTAATTTTGCCTTAAAAGTTTTTCATGAAGCGATTTTGCTTGAGCCCATTATCTCGATTAATTTTGAACATTAGTTGACCAAATATGTAAAGCTAACAGTTCATGTGTCATTCAGGTTATTTTTGTTAAGTTGCAAATTTGCCCCAAAAATTTTAAATCTAACTTAAAAAAAAAGATAAAATAAATGATACATGAACTTCCAACACAAATTTATACATTGACAAAAATAAAGTGGATGTCATATGAACTATCAGCTTAGTATATTTAATCAATTAATAGTCAAAATTAACTAGCAATCAAAGAAAAATTGCTTACTTTTTTACGCTTCCAGAAAAAAATTTTCCAAATTACCCCCTATCCCATATAGTTTTGATTGAACCAAATTAAGGGCACATTTGCATGAGCATTTGTTATTACCGTTCTTATTATGCATATTTAATTTAAAATAAGAAGTTATGTTTAACAATTCGTTACTCTTGTGCATACTAAAATACTTTTTTTCCATAAAAAAATAATATCACCTTTTTTAAGAACATGTTACCTATCCAAAATCTAAAAGCTATTGTGAAAAACTACATAAAAAATTGGTAGCTCTGATCCAAAATATAAATATAAAGCATAGTTGCCTTTTTTTGTCTTTAAGAGGTTAAGGAAGCAAAATTAGTTATTTAACCATCTCATACGTTATGTATGATTAAATTATGGGTTTGATGTTTCTGCCTTTGCTACAGAAATATTTTTCTTGACACACTCATATAAAAGTGAATGGATTCTATTAATATTTTGTCTCTCTTCTATTTACAATAGGACTCATTCACTTTTATGTGGGTGTGGCAAAAAAAATATTTCTGCAGCAAAAACAGAAACATTAAACCCTTAAATTATATACCAATTTATAAATCCGATAAATTAGTTTGGAGGAAAAAAAATAGATATAACTACTTTAAAGTAATATAATTAAATTCCTTAATCCCCTGAAAAAAGTCAATTGAGGGTTATATTTAAACTGGGGGTAGAATGTAATATGATATCATAAAAGTATAATATTTTTTTTAAAATTTAGTGGTCATGGTCAGGTACGGTTTACATTTTTTCCCATAAAAGAATGGCAAATAATTAAAGAGAGCGAAAGAAAAGGACTAAACATTATGGAGAAAATATCAGATTGTTGCTGTTTATTTCAATTGGTGGTCGTTCAGATATCTTGGTTAATGATAAAATAGAAGAGTTAATCAATTTTTTTTTAATGGGACTAGATTTGTCATTGTTATACTACATGTCTTTAATACAAGATCCATTTATTTTATTTTTTTGAAAGATTTAGGAAATTTAATAACTTACTTTAAAGTATTTATATTAATCTTTGTTATACTAAACTAATTTATCTTACTATAAACTAATATACATTAAAATGATACCCAACACAAGTTATTATTAACAAATTTACTTAACTTTCCCAACATCTCCCAAAAAAAAAAAAAATGCCAACTGGCGCTTATAAGAAGGTTTAGAGGGAGCATTTGATAAATTCCACTCGGAACATTTAGAATGAACACTAATTGCAAAAGCATATGCAGCACTAAGCTGACGGAACAAAAATTTCAATACAAATTGTCACTACCACAATCAGAAACTATCAATTCAATCCCCTTTCTACCCCATCTGCAACATTTAAAAGTCCAACAAAAACTCTTTTACTTGTTCCACATCATTCTTTTTGGACTTGTATGATTCAGATTGGGCATTTGTATATCAGCAAAGGCTTAAGACTTGTGAATACGCTGGCCCTTCCCTATCTTTGGGTTTGTCTGCATCTTACATCTACAACAAGGTGGCGAATGTGGGGAGCATACCATTTAACCCTCTCCACGTGTTCTATAGAAACTTCCCAACAATAACCTGTGGAAATCAAACCAGTATAAGGTTTCAACAACAGTTCTTACAAAAAACCTAGATCTTCATGGTTAAAAAAGTACTTTACCTTCAGATCTAGCAATTTCTTCTATTGACTTCAAAACGTGTTTGGTCCACTGGCCTTCCTCGGAGTCCTTTGCATTTCCATGCACGTGTAGTACTCCACCTTCACTCCTGCAGCGTTTGATTACATGACAAATTCAGTTATAACTTTTTTCTTTTGCTGATTGAAGTTCAGTTCCAACTTGGCTTAAACTTATGGCACTAAACAACCATGCCACTTTCAATCCAGATTGCTGTGGAAATATAAAGGCTGCGGTTGACACAGGTTTGGAAGATCGTCTAGATATGATAACAGAGTGATACCATGTAGGTTTCTTGAAAGAAATTACGTACATAGGCATCTCAATTACCTTAACGCCCTCACGGCTGTAACCCAACTACACTCGCTAGACGGAAGGAGACCTAGACAAGCTCTATCAGCAACACCCTGGATGCATGCAATCGAATTATATATATTGACAAACACTTAGGAGATAAAGTAAAATCGATCAACAAAAGAAGAAATGAACTTGAGACTATACTTTGGGAGCCAAACTTCGATTATCTCCCTCAAGAATGAGACATTTGTCAGTCACAGAATTTGCTTTCAGATTATGTTGGAGTGCCTCTATGGCATGGGGATTCCACTCACAAGCATATACAAATTTTGCCTTCGCCCTGCTCAAGATCATGCAAAAGGAATAGGAATAAAAATAGATTGTCAATTTTAAAGGAAGGTCACAAGGCATAAGTATAATGAGCTAACAGCCAGATTTCTGTTGCACTGGATGCTATCAGGAAAAAAATCAAAACCATAACCTCTTTTGGATAGGCCCCATCCCAGATGCCAATCAGAACATAATATCAAAGGCAGACAAAGGGTGTTTATGTCAGGTTATATAAAGTGCTTGTTTGGAATAGTGATTAAAGCTTTCAAAAGCAGTTTTTCAGTTGTGATTTATGGTGTATGAGAGAAGTTTAGTCTTGGCTTAAGTGAACATACTTATGATAAGCAGCTACAAACAAGCACAAAATCTTTGCAGGAGGTTGTAATATAATATTCACAAAATTGTACAGCCCTGTGAGTAGGAAACATACAGCAGTACAAATTATGAAGCAGATAAACCAGATCAGCCCTTGCTGGCTGGTTTATTCAAGAAAGAGGAGAAGTTATGCTTAGATGGTAGTTATGTATTAGAAAGTTATGCTTATATGTTTGAATAAGACCTATTAGGAAGTTAGGAAGTTATGTTAGGAGTATCTTATCTTTTAGGAAGTTAATTGCAGTTGGCAGTTATGTATTTTTTATATATCCACTCACTTTGTAAACAGACGGTTTCCATACTGAAATACAAATCCATGTTATACTCTCTAATTGGTCAGGAACTTCAGATTCTGGGTTCTTGAATTGTGTATTTAGATCATAAATCTATAGGATCTATCAATTTGGTATCAAAGCCCTATGAACTATTGGAAGAAGCAGCAATCGATTGATCAGCCACCTTCGAGTCATGAAGCAGAATCTTCTGAGGAACCAGAAAATAATCCTCTAAATGATGACTTGAATCAGCAAATGGCATTCTTAATCAATAAGATTCAGAGCATTGACTTGGAGATGAAGGAGTTGAAGTACCAAAATAAAATGGTTAGAGATGAAGAAAACAGAGAAACAGGAAGGCATACCGTGGATTATGAGGAGTTTGAGGCAGAATATCCATGGTGGACTAAACCTGTGCATAAAAGGCCGTATACAAAGGTAGACTTTCCAAAATTTGAAGGAGATCCGAGGAGATGGATTATGAAGGATGAAAAATATTTCCGCTATTACCAAACTCCGGAAGATCTCAAGGTTGAAGTTGCAGCCATGAATTTGGAAGGGGATGCCTTAGATGTTTTTACTTGGGTTTCATCAAGCCGAACAATACGTTTCTGGGATGAATTAATTCAGACCTTTCAAGATAATTTCGGTCCGACAGAATTCCAAAACCCAAACATCTATTTATGTGATATTACGCAGTTGAGAACCGTGGAGGAATATAGAAAAGAATTTATTAAACGCTCATCCAAAGTAGAAGGTTGGCCAGAACATTGCTTATTAGCAATTTTCATTCATGGGTTAAAGGAAGAATTGAAGGCTGATATAAAAATTCAGAAGCCCAGAACCGTATATAAAGCTGCAAGTTTGGCTTTGGAATATGAATCCAAGTTACAAAGTCGGCAGGTTTCACGTCCTTCTCAAAGATATTCACATTCTCGTGGAGTGAAGGGAGTAACCAATTTATTGAGAATAAGTTTTCAGCACCACGTCAGCCTTATGAATATAATATCGCAACTAATGAAAACATGCAGCGGAATGATTTCGGACGAGCGGCAGTTAATTATCCCTCCAATCAGTTTTCTCATGCGAATCAAAACAGAGCACCGATATCCACAGGATTCACGGGTAATTCGACAAATCAGTTAATTATCCCTCCAATCAGTTTTCTCATGCGAATCAGAACAGAGCACCGATATCCACAGGATTCACGGGTAATTCGACAAATCCGACCTTCTCACCACAATCTAATATTTCCAATTCTGATCGACAGTTCCGACGTGATAAGGGACTCTGTTACCGTTGCGGAGAAAAATTCTCGCCTGGTCACCAATGTAAGTCTTTGACGCTGAGAATTATGGAGATCCCAAAAACTATCGACGAAGATGGCAATTCAGCGATAAACCCAACAGTTGATGATGACAATTCCGGCGAATCCCCCCTAGCCGAAATATCGCTGCATGCTATTCTTGGTAAGGCCACGACAATGAAGGTGAAAGGAGCATTACTCAACCGTGAGATTCTAATCTTAATAGACAATGGGTCAACCCACAATTTCCTATCCAACACATTGGTGGCAGAATTGGATATTAAGCAACAACATTTAAATCCATTCGGAGTTCAAGTGGGTGACGGCGCATTAGTTTCCTGCAGTTCTATCTGCCGCAACTTAGAAGTACAGGTACAGGGATTAAAAATTTGCGATAAGTTCTTCCCTTTCTCACTTAGCGGTGTCGACATGGTGTTGGGTATAAAGTGGCTGGCTTCATTGAACACTGTTGAAGCTAATTGGCAGAAGCTATACATGATTTTCTGGGTCAATGGCAAAAGATATAAACTCCAAGGTATCACTCAACCCCCTTCCAATATCTCTCTTCAAGGTTTGGATGTTATGGAGATTGTCCGGCGCTTTGAAATTTTACAAGACCTGCAGTAACACTTCGGTGATATCTTTAATGAACCTCAATGTTTACCTTCAATCCGGGAAAAGTGTCATGCCATTCATCTCCAACCAGGATCTCGTCCCCCTAATATATGTCCATATCACTACCCCCATGCTCAAAAGGATGAGATTGAGAAGCAAATCACAGCATTGTTGAACAAAGGGTTCATTCAACCCAGTGTCAATCCCTTCGCTAGTCCAGTTTTGTTGGTTCCAAAGAAAGACTCTTCTTGGCGATTGTGTGTTGATTATAGGGAATTAAATAAGACCACAATCCCAGATAAGTATCCTATCCCCACTATTGATGAGCTGATTGATGAGCTTCATGGCGCGGTATATTTCTCTAAAATTGACTTACGCTCAGATTACCACCAAATTCGTGTTCATCCTCAACACAAACATAAGATGGCCTTTCAGACACAGGTCATTATGAGTTCACTGTTATGCCCTTTGGACTAACCAATGCCCCATCTACATTCCAAGCTATCATGAATGACCTATTTAGACCATATCTCTAGAAGTTCATCTTGGTGTTTTTTGATGATATCTTGATATACAACCCCACTTTTGAAACTCATATATCCCACTTAGAAATAGTTTTTCAACTCTTGCGTGATAATGAATATTATGCAAACTCTGACAAGTGCGATTTTCTACAAATTGATATTTCTTTTTTGGGCCACATCATTTCAGCAAAAGGGGTTAAAGTGGACCCTGACAAAATTATTGCAATTGATAAATGGCCACTTCCAAAAAATTTGACTGAACTGCGTGGCTTTTTGGGACTCTCAGGTTATTACCGTAGATTTATCAAGCATTACGGTCAGATTGACAAACCCCTAACAGATATGACAAAGAAAAATGTTTTTGTATGAGATAAGGTTTCTTTATCTACCTTTCAAGATTTACAGAAGGCCTTGATCAAGGCTCTTGTTCTACAACTTCCAGATTTCTCCAAGAAATTCATTGTAGAATGTGATGCATCTTCAATAGGCATTGGGGCTGTTTTACACCAAGAGGGCCATCCAATAGCTTTTTACCGCAAAGGCTTATCTCCATCAAAGCGTACAGATTCAGTCTACAATAAAGAACTATTGGCATTAGTCTCATCTTCACAAAAGTGGCGCCATTACCTATTGGGGCACAAATTTGAAGTACATATTGACCATTTCAGTCTCAAATACCTCCTACAACAACGCATTACAACTCCTTCTCAACAACGGTTAATCTTGAAACTACTTCCGTTTGACTTTCAAATCATTTACAAGACCGGCTCTTCCAATCAAGCGGCTGATGCTTTGTCTCGCATACCTCATTCGAGTGAATTCTTCTCCTTGGTCATTCCACATGCTACAATCTTTGAGGACCTTCCTACACTATTGGACCACGACCCTTACACTTCGTTGGTTAAGACATCCCTTCAAGCAGATCTGCATTCAGTGCCCCATTTCTCTCTTGTAGATGGCCGCTTGTATTATAAAAATCGTCTGGTGTTACCTTCTAAATCATCTTTCACTTCTCAATTGATTACTGAATTCCATTCTACTCCAATTGGTGGTCATGGAGGGGTTTTAAAAACACTAAAGAGGATTCAGCAATACTACTTTTGGCAGCATATGAAAGATGACATCACTACTTTCATCAAAAATTGTGTGGCTTGTCAACGTGGCAAATATATACCTCAAGCTTCTGGTGGATTATTGCAACCTTTGCAGATTCCAGCTCATATATGGGAGGATATCTCTATGGATTTTATCACCAACTTACCTCCTTCACAACATTTAGAATGTATCCTTGTTGTGGTTGATCGGTTCAGCAAATCAGCTCATTTCATGGCATTGCAACGCTCTTTCACAGCTAAATCAGTTGCCTCTCTTTTCTGTAAGGAAGTGGTTAGATTGCATGGCTTTCCTAAGTCAACTGTTTTCGATCGTGACTCAATATTTTTGAGTGCTTTTTGGAAAGAATTATTCCGTTTGAGTGGTACAACTCTCAAAATGAGTACTTCCTACCACCCTCAAACAGATGGACAAACAGAAGTGGTTAAAAGATGTTTAGAGACCTACCTAAGATGCTTTTGTCAAGACTTTCCCAGGCGCTGGTCACAATTTCTGCATTAGGCAGAGTTCTCCTACAACACTAGCTATCATTCTTCTTCGGGTTACTCTTCATTCAAAGTAGTCTATGGAAAGGATCCTCCTACCCTGCTGCCCTTTATTCCAGGTGACACTCGCATTGATGATTGGGAAGCTTTCTTTGAAGAAAGAGATGCTGTTTTGGCCATCATAAAAGGTAATCTTGAGGCTGCCCAATCAAACATGAAATACCAAGCTGATTAACACCGTCATCCAGTCTCTTTTGAGGTCAATGACATGGTGTCCTTGAAAATCCAGCCTTACATGCAGCAATCCTTGACTAATCAGAAATTCCATAAATTGTCTCCTCGCTATTTTGGTCCATATCCCATCAAGCGCAAAATAGGTGCAGTGGCTTATGAACTTCAGTTACCTCCTCATTCCCGGGTGCACCCAGTCTTTCACGTCTCCCTCCTCCGTGCTGCTCATGGCTGTGATACTTCTGCACCGTTACCACCACTACCCATTTCTGCTGATTAAGAGCTACTGTTGGAACCTGGGAGGGTGCTTGATTCAAAATTTTTGTCGCTGCTGATGCATCCTCAAATGTCCATTTACTTATTCAGTGGAAGAACCGCCCTCCTGAAGAATCTAGCTGGGAACCTTACGACTTAATTGCTACCCAATTTCCTCATTTTCGCCTTGAGGACAAGGCTCGTTTTCAAGGGGAGGGTAATGATAGGATACTAGCAGATAAACCAGATCAGCCCTTGCTGGTTTATTCAAGAAAGAGGAGAAGTTATGCTTAGATGGTAGTTATGTATTAGGAAGTTATGCTTATATGTTTGAATAAGACCTATTAGGAAGTTAGGAAGTTATGTTAGGAGTATCTTATCTTTTAGGAAGTTAATTGCAGTTGGCTATTACAGTTATGTATTTTTTATATATCCCCTCACTTTGTAAACAAACGGTTTCCATACTGAAATACAAATTCATGTTATACTCTCTAATTGGTCAGGAACTTCAGATTCTGGGTTCCTGGATTGTGTATTTAGATCCTAAATCTATAGGATCTATCAAATTACCTGACAAGAAATGGCAGCACAAAGTATCCAATGCCTGCAAACAGATCTACTATAATCTCATCCTGACAATCTAATTGGGCCATCCGGAGCTTCTCAGAAAGATTGCCCCATGAGAACATGCACTTGCTAGCGTCAAAAGAATAGAGTATTCCATTTTCTCGGTGATCAACCCATCCATTATCTCCAACAAGAATCTGCAACGTACTATCTCTTGTACCGTTTGCAGCAACTGGACCCTATAATAGCCATCTTTGTAGTCATGAATAAATAATGAATTCATATAAAGATATTGAAATCCCATTGAAGACAACATTATTTTGGGATGTATGATCATCTAAAATATTCAGAATGAGTGTCTTGACGATTAAAGTTTACTGACAATTCCAATATTTCATCCTCCTCAGATACCCCTACCAAGCAGATCCATGCATTGCATGTTTATAGGTATGTTTGAAAAATTTGACGCAACCACAGATTCATCTTTTTATAATGGTTCCACACTTCATAAGAATGTGTTGCCACAGGTTCCTTCTATTCTTGCCTTCATAATTTTATCAGGGAAAATTAACCTTAGTTAGACAGTTGACACAATTTTGGTGATTACCATACATGTTTCATAAATCACCATAGGATATTCCCTAATCTTCACCACAAATATTATTTATGCCAAATCTCCAATAACAAAATTTCCCAAAAAAGAAACTATGCAACAGAAAATATTGTTAGTTCCAAGGTGTTCAAAGAAGCCTATATATAGATTTGGATAGTTACAGAAACCATAAATTTCTAACTATCTATGAAGTAACTTCAAAAATATCGTGCTTATGAATGTTGATATACATTCAACTGGTGCTACTTATGCAGCGTATTAGTACTCTGATTGATTTGCCAACACAAAGCATTGAATTCAAGGACCTGGCTCATGAACTAGGAGCAAAGAATTCACAGGCAATCACAGCAAAATTCAAGATGATAATGAAATCTTTTAAGAGGGGGGAAAAGCAGCAAGGCCTTCATGCTTGCCTAGATCAAAGAAATTTTCAGTCTAGATTAGGGCAATCAAGCTATGAAAGAGGCACATGCCAATTATCACGTTTACTGAGCATAAAACACTTTCACACATAAGCTAATGTCAAAGAGAACACGGATAGTTCTTTTAGAGGATTTCACTCTCTCCACACTTAGAAGATGAGTTGTTTAGAAGAGGCAAGACATGCAGATGTCAAGCTTTATTCACAAATTTGTTGATTTGACTTAATTTCTTTATAAATAATAATTGCTTGCTTGAGCATTCATCAACTGTCAACTATTGAATTAAAAAGTTGAAGCCCAGGCAGAGTAAAAAAAAAAGCATAAATTTACAAATTGCTCAGAAATATAGTTACTTGGCGAGCAAGACGATGAGCCTTAAGGGATTTGGCAACAGTGGGCCAAAGCTCTTCTGCAATGGAGTTCCACATTGGATCTTTGAAAGATGTAGTTGGAAGTATAACAATATCTCCAAGTCGATCCCACCTAGAATGTTTAATGAAATAAGATGGCTAGAAAACATAACATCAAGGGGATTGCATTCATAAAGAAAAGTGCTAAAGGCATGAAGCCTTGAAGGATAAAATGAGCCATCACAAAAAAGAAAATTAATAGAAATATAGCAGAACCTTGTTGGTAATTCCTCTAGCAGCTGTGCAGGTAGGCCATACTGCTCAATCAAAGTTGTTATTGCTTCAGTCATCACTTTCAAAGGAGGTTTTGCAGCTTTTCTGACTTCAACAACTTCATCTTTCTGTAAATATGCACCATGCTCGTGTAAAAGACTCAAGGCGTTTGGACCAGATAAGCCATTCGATTTGTATCCATTTCCTTTAGATAGTAGCTTGGAGAAGTTGACTTCATCTTTTCCTTCAATTGTGTCTTCAGAGTGATTCTTTTTTTCATGAAATATATGAAGAAAATCATCAATTACAGGAAAACAGATATGTAATCCATCCTCCTGTGAGTATGCTTTCCTACCTAGGTCTAACCATCCAAATTCCTTCAATATATCCTTCCCTAATTTTGCATATCTCTTGTCTAGCTTCAGAACATAATGTGATTTAGCCATCTGAAATTGGTCATTTGTGACAGGTGATTCATCATCAAGATGCTTATCCCCATTGCCAGCTATATCTGGTACACGCTCAAGTTTTGGTTCTTCAAAATTTTGAATCTTAGTCTTATTTTCCTCATCATTTTGATTACTCATATGCTTTGTTTTGTTTTTAACATCTATATTATCATCATAAGAAGGCATTAAATGTAGCAAACTAAGTTTTGCTGGCTCACTAAACTTGGTTCCAAATGCATAGCAAGCTGCACCACCACCAACCATAACAAGGTCATCACCAATGACACAAGCTGTACTGCGCACAAATAAATCTTTGCCAACAGAATTAAGGTTTACATGCTTCCATTGGCAAAGCTGCAAATCAAATAAAGCCAACTCTTGAAAATTCTGTCTAACTGGACAACCACCAATAATTCCAACATAATTTTTATAGACAAACATTGAGTGGGAAAACCTAGCATGGGGATTCCTTCCGGCTGTCTTTTCCTTCTTCCATTGACCCTTCTGAATATCAAAGCTATACAGATCATCAAGTGCTTTTGCACCATTGTATCCACCAAACATGAAGATCTGAGAACCATAAGCCACCATTGCATGAGAGTGACGAGCACAGGGCCAGTCTCCCAAAATTGGCACCTTTTTCCAGATTAAGTTGATTGTGTCAAGAATATAAAAGGAGGAAAAGATACTATCATTATCAAGTCCCCCGAATACATAAATATTTGAGCCAACAACAGCTGCAGCATGACGATGCCTATCCAACATGAAAATTTAGACTTTGAATTTTTTTAGGTGAGCTAACTCAATCAAACCACAGAAAATGAAATTAGCACATATATTTGCCATCGAGTTGTGAGAATCTATGCAAATGAATTAAATTTCTGCCACTAGAACACATGAAAAATATAAACTATTGTTATTTTCACTTGTTTCATGTGTGCTTCTCATTCAAGGCTACAAAAGAAGGGTGCAAGAAGCATTACCTGGGAATAAAATCACTACCTCCACATTGCACTAACTTCCAACAATTCTTAGCTGTCTTGAGGACCCAAACCTCACTCAGAATCTTATCAGGGCCAGTACGGCCTCCAATCAAGAAAATGTGATCTCCAACTAGGGAAGATGTATGGCCTAAGCGTGGAGATAAAGATAAATCACCAACAGTTTTGATCGTTTCCAAAGTACCAGAATATGGATCAAACAACAATAAATCATTTCTTCTTGCATGTCTCCCCATGCCTCCAAAGCCACCAAACACGACTACTTTGTTGTGGCTGGCATTATCCAATGCACAAGCAGAATGACCCCAAAGGAAAAGCTTTTCCGCTGGTTCACCTACAATTTCAATATGGACAATCTGCAGACTACAACCAGGAAAATCCACAAGCCCTGCCAACAATTGAAGGATTCAGACTTTTGTTTGATATTAAAAGGAATGTTGTCCCGCAATCAGTTACATGTCAAATATGAGTACTGATTTGATTACATTTGCAAATTCACAGTGGCACACTTTTATCATTTCTAGATAATCTCAGGACTAAATAGCACAGAGGCAAACACCCTCCAATCACAGAATAGAATTTCAAGCCACCAGTATGAGCGGAACAGGAATGAATTTATCACAGCAAGAAAATTATAAATAGCTTGTCCAGCTCACAAAGGATGAAAACAGTAAATTATATAGATACCTGAAGAGGTTTCACCATTCCTCTTTTCTAACTCATCACCTCCTCCAACTTTAACATTATCACAAGCAAGACCATCTTCATGCACGGAAACATCAGTAGGATTCAGTGACTCATTTACAGACATATTATTACTATTATCCACATCCATAGATCCTACAAAGACATCGGACTGCAACAATCCAAAAAACCTTTCGGTTCTCTTCCTATTCGCTTCCATTTTCTCATTTGCGACTTCAACAAGGTACCGAACATACTCAGGCGTCACCATAATCTTATGAGTATCCCCTAGAGGCACCTCTAATCTTATCGAACACCGAATTGCTATAATCACACGCTTGTTAGCATTGGTAATGCCCGACTCTCTGAACCCGCAAGATATAGCCAAAGAAACAAGCGACTGAGCCGAAGAGAGGTCTTTGCACTCAACAGCAATGATGAGGGGCTCGAATCTGAAGACAAATTCAGACAGCTCAGTTGAAACAGAAGACGGAGTTGGATTGCAGTGAAAAAGGAGGCTGAGGATAGAATCAGGATCGGCAGGGTCGTGGGACACGAAAAGCCAAGAACCTCCTCTAGCTTTTTTCTTTGGTTTTTGCGCATCAATGGTGTGGTTGAATAAAGGTTGCGAAAGGATAGAGATTCGACCAGAGCATGAACTGGAAGTGTAGAAACAAGGGTGTTGATTGATGGTGTTGAGGAGAGGGATGATGGGTGCGTCCAATGAGCCTTTTGGCGATTTGTCAGCTACCACTGAGCTAAGAGAAGCTAGAGTTGCTGCTTTCCTCTTCTCAAAGTTCATCGCTTTGTCTCTGTTTTCTGAACCTGTTTGCGAAAACCCACTCATAAACCTCCGAAAGCGGGACGAAGAGGGGCGAGTGAGCGCGGAGGAGAAAGGGGCAATTCAGGGATATGCATTTATTGGGTCACGGAGGCTCAGGCTCTGGTCATGGGCTTTTACGTTTCTGTATAGCGAGGAATGGACTTCATAGAGAAGTTGTCTCGTTTCTTATGGAACGTTCTTAAGCCTTAACCCAAAGGAATTGTTTAGTGAAGGACTCATAAGTAAAGGGATTGGTGACTTTTTTTTTTTAAATATGGCACCAATGGTCTGGACAGAGTTCGAACCCTGATTACAAAGACTGGATAACTAACGTCATACCACTGCGTTACACTAGCGCTTGGTAAAGGGATTGGTGACTTTGTGCTTGAAGTGAAAGATTACTTTAGTCTAATTAAAATATTAATAAAAATACTAGTAATTAAATTAACCGTGTTTTGGCTCGAACAGGAAGAATTTAATATTTCTTTTCCCTTTCATATTTATGCTAATTAGCTCACGTAAAACAGAGTTTATTTGCTTCAAGTAAAATCAAGACTTAAATCCGACAATGTTCAAATGTGATATTACTTTTTTAAATGAAATTCATATAATTTCTGGGAAAAAAACAAAATGTATACTGAATACTTAAAAATTACTCATGTTAAAGAAAACAAAAGGCTGAATGGAGGCTTTGATGCCCAAATGACACCAAACACCTATCTAAAGTCTTCATTATGTGTAAATTATGAGTTTGAACTCTAAGAAGATATAATAGTGGTGTGAGTTATCAAAGCAAAAAAAAAATACAAAAAGCATAGTAAAGCAGCAAAAAGGGGAGGGGATTAAAATATTTTTCCCCGATTAAAAGAGGAACCAAATCTGCAAGCTTTCACTAATAGGAAAGTTTATTGGCAAAGTTCTTACAAATACATTATGTAATCCGAGTCACGTCCAAGGACATTGTCTAAAAGAGCTATTTCATAACCATCGGCTGATTGGAAGTGATGCTCCTTAGCATAAAAAGGATCCCTACTGCAGATACAAGGTGACAAAACAGCAAATTACAAAGTAACTAGAAGGCAGAAAGAATAAGCCAAAGAGGAAGAGAGTTCTCAAGATTTTCTGACCAAGATGCCTAAACCTCCAAAATGCCTTCTATAGACCTTTCATGAGCCCCAAAACGTTGGGCAAAAATCAACCGCAATGAACATGATTAAACTAGCAATTTCTGAATGTTGAATGTCATAAAAATAATTTATTGATCAACGTCAGAATCGGGAGATAATTGCCTGGCAATGGCCGGTAAAACAAAATAAAATTTAGTTAATGCCCCTATAACCAAAACGTGGAGATCCATACTTAACTCACGTGTAAAAAGAAAATCGTCGAATTTCCATTGCATTTATCTCCAAGTAACCTTGTTTGTTGTGGGTGTGAATCCACTCTTCATCTTGCCCAATTTACTAGCCTTTTTTTTTCCCTCAACATTTAATAGCCTAAATTGACAAAGTGTAATATACACACTTGTACTCTCTCTCCCCAAAAGCAATTTAAAACTTGTTCCATTTGACACATCTACTTTGATGTTAAGACTCCAACAAAACTTATATGCCACTAGGCTATAAGGTGATTTTTGTGGAGAGGATGAAAATCTATCCGGTGGGTCACATCCCACTATGTTAATATTATACTATCAATATATCTTATAAGTTATAACTTTAACAAGATTAAGAATTCAAACTATGCAAAAAGAAAATGAAAATTTATCTTCGAAGAAATAATTTTAAATGATATATGGAGTTTAAATTTGTATACCAGAGGCTAGGCTAGCTAGATTAAATTATGCATTTCTGCAATACCCCGAATTCACCATAATTTTCTACAACTAAAAACAAAGGCACCTTTGAACTGCAACAACAATCTATTCATTATTGTAATATATTTGGGTAAATACAACACCCAATTAGCTTAAGAAGTAAAATCAAATTACAAGGCATTTATAGTATTATATATATGAATTAATATATATAATTATACATGTATATATAAGATGGGATGCGATTCATGAAGAGCACTTTGAAAGTCCAATACTTTTCAATCTCCTGTGCGGTCCTTCCAGGTATTCTACCAGCAATCAAAGACCACCTGTAATCCAACAGAGAAAAAAACCCTCAACACTTTGATCACTATAACAATTTCATCTCTGTATAATCGTCCTAATTAAAATGTCCGGTTCTCATTTCTAAGTTTTTAATATGTTAGGCGAAATTGTAAGAAGGACTACTCAAATTGAAAAATCTTTAGACAGGCCATTTCGACTCGATATCCATATATTAGCAACCTAACCAGCTTAAGTGTTGGCTTCTCTAACAATGGATATGTATCATATATAGTCACCCACGATGATATTATGGGTTCGTTTGGATTAACATTTGCAAAAATGGCTTTTATTGCAATTGACTTTTCCATATTGAAGTTGAGGCAAGAGTCAATTAGAGTATATGTCATTTATGTTTGAAAAAGTTTTCATAAAAAAGGCACTTTGATATATATATATATATATATATATATATATATATATATACAGCATGCATATAACAAAAGAACCTGTTGCCAACCAATCTGAACATTGTATTCTAGCAATGAGTACTTCCTCGTCTTCAGAGAATTCCAGCTGCTGCTCAGCATCTTCATATCTTGTATCTAACAGACAACAAACAAAATCATAGACACGACAAGTTAGGCTTGGTTCAAAAACAAACACAATCAATGTTTGAGTGTCATGTTGGTTGGTTGCGAGGAATAGATTCCTCCCCACATGGTCACATGTTTGATACACATTGAGAGAAGAGAGGGTAAAGAAGAGAAAAACAAACAAGATCAAACTTGTTCAAGAGAGGACGTAGTAGAAGTATGTACCGTTGGCAATTTTGCTTGCATGATTAGAGTTGTATTGTATGTCATGTTCTTCGTCTCCACCACAAGATAGGCCTCCAAATATATCAGAAACTTGACTGTGATGATTTGGTAGTTCAGATAAATGAGGACTTCTAGAGCATCTTATATATATAAGAATGGTGAAGTTTGCGTGATTGAGCTTTTTCGTGCGAGACAAAAACCCTTAATTTACGCCCAAAAACAAGGTCCTAAATGGATTCCTTCATTACCAGCTCTCTCAGCCAATATAATAATAATAATAATAATAATTTTATCTTATGTATTGCTTTATGGAGCCCATTTATCAAATTAAATCACTCAATGAATCTAATTTGAATAAATTAATTAAGGTGAAGATAAGAGATTGCATTTAGAGTTAATTAGTAGAGATATCATACCGGGCTAAAATTTATTCGTGTTCAATCGTATGATTGAATTCTGATATTAAACTGATAATGAACCTGTAAATAATTAATTAAATAAGACTAAGATATTGCTATTTTATTCTTTTTGTTTTGTTAACCTTAGTATTTTAATTTTTATAATTTTGATTGGATTGTAATTTAGTCGTTAAACATTAATTTGGTGTATTTTTACTCCTATAATTAGGATAAATTAGGATGAGTATATTTTCCGATATTCGAACTTATGTTCTCTTTCTTGAAAGGATGAAGTCGTTTATCGGGTCTGAATCCTCTCATTAACCTTTTTTTTATTGTCCCTGAACTATACATTTGATATAATTGTTCACATCAACAACCTCTTTCCTAAAGATCAATGGTTTGCATTGAAAGATTGAGAGATGAGGAGAAAGTCAGCTAATGGGGTTGAGTTTCTCTCATAATCTTTTTCTCATTATCCCTCATAATCTTGAAATCATATCCGTTCTATTAATCACAATATTACTTTAACATTTTTCTCATCTTCTCAATTAAGGATCCAGATTGGATGATGAGAGGATATGAGAAAAAGGATAAAGAAAGAATCCTCTTCCATGAGGGAATCCTCTTCCGTCGCTTATTATCCTAACCAATAGCTTCTTGATAACTAATAAATATCATAGGTCTTTTATTGATATGATGTGACGATTTCCATGAAAAAGATAACGATAATTCAACATTAAAGGGTCTATTATTTTTTTAAAAAAAAAAAGTCAGAAGGGTTAAATATAAACTTTAAAATATAAAAAAGGTTATTGACAAATTACCTAAAATTTATAAAAGTATGCATTTTATAGAAATTAAATTGGCCTGAGTTTCTGTTTAAAGATTCAATTTTAACAATCCTTTTTTTCCCAACTCAACTTTCATATTATCATTAACAAAGGAACTCAGTACAACAGCTTGGAAATAAAACTTATAAACCATACAGAGATAATAATAAACGCTAAATAAACTAAACATAAAACTATCATCCGACTAACGAAAGTTGTTGGAGATTATTGTTAACCAGTTGTGTCTGCAAGGGCAATGGAGGTGGTAGCACCCAATTTGAAGGGTAAGACCCATCCAATGAAGCTTTAACAAGCCAAACAGCTACTTAATATGCATTTCAGGGAACCAAAAATACAAGAATCGTTTCTAATGAAATTCCCCAAGACTATTATATTTTATGGACTATTTGGTTTAAGAGGAGGGGAAGGGATGAATTTTGCTCCCCTCCCCTTGTTTTGCAACATAAAACTTTAAAGAGGGGACGGATTTTTTTTTTTTTTTTTTTTTTTTTGAAATTTCCCCTGCCCTCCCCTTATAAACGTCTCCCACAACATGGGGGGATTTGGAATGAAGGGTAAATATTTCGGTATGGTGTGACTATTATGATCATAAAATTTTTTTAATATTCCTATGGTACCCTTCTTATTTTCTTTATCTCCATCCTCACTTTAATATTTTGGTGTGATATGACTATTATGCTCATGAAAGTTATAATTGTTCAGTTTAATAATTATAAAATTATAATTTTATATAATTATTAAAAATTTATTGTCCAAAAAAATTAAAATTTTTGAAAAATTCAAAAATGACTTAAATAAAATAAGGATAAAGTTGTCCATATGAATTTTTTTTACCTCCCCTCCCCTTATCAACCAAACAAGATAACATTAGACTCCCTCCCCTTTTCTATCTTATCAAAAACCGAGGTAATATTAAAATCCCTCCCTCCCTTGCCTTCCTTTCTTCCCCATTGAAATCTCCTACCTTCCCTTCCCTCTGCTTAACCAAACAAACTTAAAGGAAAATTCTAAATAAATACCATTTCAACTTTGAAAACTCCAAAAAGTATGTTAAACATGGAAATGATAGAAATGTGACAAGGGACTAATTTGGGATTTTAAAATGTTAGTAATTTTACCATAATACCCCTCAACTTTTTAAATAAAAAAAGGGGGCACCCCTCACCAGAGCACCACCACTAGCCAGAGTTGTGCCGGCAAGCACCTTATTACCACCAAAACTCCAACGCTAGTGGCTTTTTTTGTTTTTTGTTTTTTTTGTTTTGTTTGGGGGTGTTTAAATGAGGAGCGAGTAGTGAGAGTGGTATTTGAATTCCCCCCCCCTAAAAGGCATGGTAACCATTGGGCCACCAAGCCCTTTTGATAAATATTTGCATAAGAATATATTTTATAGTACAGATAAAGACGTACTGGCCGATTTTTGGGGTGGGGATCAGCATAGCTGGAATTGATTTTGGGATGGGATGTGATCTACGACTTGGTGAAATTTGGGGTAGGAAAAACGAAAAAAGAAGAAGAATAGGAGCAAAATGGTATTTTCTCTTATTTTCTTTCAATCAAATAAAAATTTTCATATCAACCCATTTTCTTTACTAGTGCGAATCAAATGCATCCAAGAAAAATATTTTTCGTTCTATTCCATTCTTTTCATTTCCATTCTTACATTCTCTTCGATCTAAATAGGGCCTTGTATTCTCTCTCCCCAAAGCAATATGAAACTTGTTCCATTTGCACCTACTTTCATGTTAAAACTCCAACAAAGCTTACATGCTACTAGGCTATAATTTGTGAGGAGGGGATTAAAATATATCCGATGAGTCACATTCAAGGTTATTAAAACCGAACCGATCATTGAACAGGTCTGGATATTGGGTTAAGAGTTAGTTGATCAAACCAGAGTCAAACTGGAACTAAACCGGTGAGAAAGTGAAAATTTTGAGGTTATTAATATATAATTATAAAAAAAACAATTTTCTTCAATAATTTGACTGAAATTTAATATTAATTTATTCTATTTTAAATTTTACTTTTTAAGTTCTGATTTGTTTTATCCATCATTTTATCATTAGCTTTCCATAGTCTGTGATTGTGCAGCAGTACGTTTTTTATTTTAACCACACTATTTTGTCATTTTCAAAAAAACTTTTTTTCATTTATTGTGATTGTCAATTTTTTTATTTTAACTACACTATTTTGTCATTTCCAAGAAAACTTTTTTTCATTTATTGTGATTGTCAATTTTTTTACCCACCATTTTGTCATTTTCAAAGCCTATGAGCTTACCTCCGCAAGAGTGATTTTTTTCTTGGGAAAATATGTGTAGGGGCCTAAGTAACAGAAAAAAAAAATTTAAAAAAAGGCCCCAAGATTCTGAAAATATGTCTTTTCTGGTATAAATTCATTAAACCTTTAGTTGTTAACGGGGCTGATATAGTTGTTAATGGGGTTGATATAGTTGTTAATGAGGTTGATATAGTTGTTAACGTTTTAATGAATTTATACCAGAACCGTCATGGGGCCTTTTATGGTATTTTCATAATATTGGGGCTTTTTTGAAATTTTTCTGTTACTTGGTTCCCTATACAGATTTTCCCTTTTTTTCTTTCCTTTCGCTGCCAATCTCTATGCCATCACAAGAATTATCTGACTTCTCTCTTAGAACACACAACTATCATTTTGTCATTCATTCTTTTTTCTCCTCCCTCCTTCTTTCATCCATTATTGTTCTCATCCTATGTGTTCCCCCGGTCGTCCACCCCTTAGCTTTACTCAAAGTCACTCACAATCTTCAGATTTGGAAAATAAGGCTTCATAGTGTAGCAAATGGAGAAAGAGGAGACGAGTTTGCCGGTGAGTGCTCTTTTCTCATCGTCAAATCTTGATCACTCTTCAAATCTCCTTCCCCCCCCCCCACCTCATTCTCCTTCTCTGTCTAGCTCTTTTTCTCATCATTGATTTGACGATGGCGCTCTGTTAGCTCGGCTCGGTAGTTCACCCCAGTTCACTCCGAGCAGTCCGGGTTAGATCCAGTTCAGGGGGTGACCCCAGTTTCTATGCTATACCGGACCGATTTCATGGCCGTTTTCCGGTCTAAACCGGCCGATCTGGTCCGGTTTTCATAACCATAGTCACATCCCATTGTGTTAATATTATAGTACCAGTACTATATAAATCTTATAGCTTTAACAAGATAAAGAATCCAAACTTTGCAAAAAGAAAAAGGAAATTTATCTTGAAGAAATAGTTTTAAATGACTTGTGGAGTTTAAATTTGTATACCAGAGGCTAGGCTAGCTAGATTAAATTATGCATTTCTGCAATACTCCGAATTCACCATAATTTTCTACAACTAAAAACAAATTAAAGGCACCTTTGAACTGCAACAACAATCTATTCATTATTGTAATATATTTGGGTAAATACAACACCCAATTAGCTTATGAAGTAAATAATCAAATTACAAGGCATTTATAGTATTATATATATGAATTAATATATATAATTATACATGTATATATAAGATGGGATGCGATTCATGAAGAGCACTTTGAAGTCCAATACTTTTCAATCTCCAGTGCGGTCCTTCCAGGTATTCTACCAGCAATCAAAGGCCATCTGTAATCCAACAGAGGAAAAAACCCTCAACACTTTGATCACTATAACAATCTCATCTCTGTGCAATCGTCCTAATTAAAAGTCTGGTTCTCATTTCTAAGTTTTTAATATATTAGGCTAAATTTTAAGAACCAGCGCTCAAATTGAAAAATCATTAGACATGCCATTTCGACTCATATTCATATCATTAGCAAGCTAGTCAGCATAAGTGTTGGCTTCTCTAACAATGGATATGTATCATATTAGTCATCCACGATGATATTATGGGTTCTCGTTTGAATTAACATTTGCAAAAATGGCTGTTATTGCAATTGACTTTTTTTTTATTGAAGTTGAGGTAAGAGTCCATTAGTGTATATGTGATTTATGTTTGGAAACATTTTTATAAAAAATGCATTTTGATATAAAAAAAATTATTAAGATGATATATTGAAAAGTCTGAAAAAAATGAATCAACTATAAATAAATTAAAGTGGTTTTTGGACAAAAGAGTTATAACAGTGATCCAAACAACATGAGCATGAACTTTTCTCACACTCAATTTTTATTTTTCTCTCTTCTTAATTTCTCCGAGCCTTACAAGAACTTCACAATCGCCTGCGACCTCTAGGTGGGTGTTGTGTTGCGGGGAAGGGGATTTTTAGTAAAGAAATGAATGGACACTGATAAATAATACTAAGAATATACTGCATGCGTATAACAAAAGAACCTGTTGCCAACCAATCTGAACATTCTAGCAATGAGTGCTTCCTCATCTTCCGAGAATTTCAGCTGCTGCTCAGAATCTTCTGCTCTTGTATCTAACAGACATACAATCAACAAACAAAATCACAGACACGACAAGTTCGGACAAGTTAGGGTTGGTTCAAAAAAAAGCACAAAGTCAATGTTTGAGTGTCATGTTGGTTGGTTGTGAGGAATAGATTCCTCCCCACATGATCACATGTTTGAACTGACATTGAGAGAAGAGAGGGTAAAGAAAAGAAAAACAAACGTGCAGATCAAACTTGTTCAAGAGAGGATGTAGTAGTATGTACCTTTGGCAATTTTGCTTGCACGATTTGAGTTGTTCATGTTCTTCGCCTCCACCACAAGACAGGCCTCCAAATATATCAGAAACTTGACTGTGATGGTTTGGTAGTTCAGATAAATGAGGACTGCTAGAGCATCTTATATATATAAGAAAGGTGAAGTGTGCGTGTACGATTGAGCTTTTTTGTGCGAGACAAAGATCCTTAATTTATGCCCAAAAACAAGGCCCTAAATAGATATTATATTTGCCATGTTAGGTATTGACGGCCAAAATAATAGTAACAAATAGATCTTATATTTGCTTTGTGGGGCCCATTTAACAACTTAAATCACTAATTGAATCTAATTTGAATAAATTATAAGTGACTAATTTTAGAATTAGTAAAGATATTGAAGCATTAATTGATGGAAGAGTATATACCGGGTTAAAATTTATTCGTTCAATATGGTATGTCCTTTTACACTCAAATCCGTTGCCCTCCTTTTCTTCTATGCGGCACCGTTTTGGTGTCAAAATTGCACTGTTCTAGTTTTTTTTATTAAAAAAAAATAGCACTCACCATCCTAAGTATTTTTTTAGCATCAATCAGTACTTTGAAATATTTTTTGGAAAAATTGACTTGGAGGCCCAAATTACCAAGATAATTTCAAAAAAGGCCCTACACACTTTCTCATATAGGGCCTTTTCTGGTATTAATTTCCAAGGCAAATTACCAAAAAACCGCCACTCACACCCATTTCATTTGCTTAGACCTACTCACTCACGCCCTGAAACATTTTCGGATTCTCCTTCCTCTCCGAATACTCTGCCCAAAGCTTCCTTCATTTCGAATCGAACCCACGCACGCTGTGAGCGCTCTCTCAGAACGGTGAACGCCTCGCCGAAGAGAAAAACTTGCCGCTGCCACCATGCCCTTGTGAGTGGCACTCCGCGCACTGAATGGTGTTGCTCTAGTTTTCGAGTTCATAAAGGATTTTGCATTAACGGACCCTATTGGTAAGTTTCCTCATTTGGTGCTTGTGCTTCTCCTACTCAGCTGTGCGCGGCGTCGTTTGCTTGACTTGTTCTTTTGAAATGTTTTCTTGCCTTCCTTGATTTTCTGGGTTGTGTGGTGGTTGATTTGCGGAGGATTTTGCGCCATCAGACACTGTTCACACTCTTCCTTATTGGAATGATTTGTTATCTTACCCTTATTGCTATAATACATCCTATCTGGTTCTTAACTTGCAGCTTATATTCTTGACATTTACAAGTGCTAGGATTAAATTTGTTGAGTATTCTCCATAGATTCATTTTGGATGTTTAATTAATGGTTCGACTTCTGGAATGCTTTTTCTTTTTTCTTTCGTGTGGTGTTATGATGTTTTCCCCCAAATCAAGGTTTAAGAATTTTTTGTATGCCATGTTAATAGTGACATATTGAGTTGAAGTTATTTCAAATTATTGATGTTTCTGCTTTATTCACATTTGAACAAAAGAACGCCTTATTATTTATATAGAGATTCCTTCTGCTTCCTTATCTAATCAAATGAAATTTGATGCTTGTCTTGAAATACCCTATATCAATGTGGCTTAATGCTAATATTTAATCTGTAAATGGGAACTAGTAAATTTTTTCAGTAGCTTATTTTTGTATGTATTTGGTGACCTTAAACAATATTTATACTGCATAATTCAAGCTTATTAAGTTGTTGATTTGAGGAAACCTTTCATGCATCTAATATTTTGTGGTGTCTGATATAAATCTAATCAATTCAATGTACTATCGGTTGCTATATGTAAATAGTTGGTGCTTAATCAATATTTGATTATGTTTTTAATTATCCTTTGTTGCATTATCCTTTGTTGCATCTGAATGTTTTTATTACATTCTTGCGGGATGGGATATGGATAATAGCTGTGCTACAAAAAGAATGCTTGGTTTGTGTTTGTGTATCTACTTAATAACTCCCTCTGGAGACTGGGACTGTGGTATGTTAGTCACATTAGTTATAGCTTTTGTCAATATTTCTTATAGCCCGTAGCTAAAATTTTGCAACTATTATTTGATATTGTTTTAAAAACTCTTTCTACTATAATATTTTCTACTAAAACTTTCTCATTACCTCCTTTATGGTGTCTTCTAGCTTTTTTTTTCAACGTCCCTTCAGTATCATGCATGCATTTGTTCTTATGGTCGAAAAGGGTTTAGTGTTTGTGATGAAAAGCAGTCCAACTATGTTTAAATTGATTTGTTGGCTGGCTATTTGAGTTCTTAAACAACATTGATTGTGTTCACCTTGATTTTGTAAATGTGTTCCATGAAGTAGCTCCATTACAGATCAGGTTGGGATTGTTTGGCACCTCTCTTGATCTTCATCCAACTCCATGGCTTATTTGGCGTGAATTATCAAAAATGTATACTTTGCTGATAATTTTTGCATATGGGATCAATACTCTGGATGCCAAGCTTAAGGAATTTTTTTATTAATCAATGGAATTTGTGTTTATATGCACAGGCTTATGCATGCAGACACTGCGAGCTGCTTATTTTTTTTCTATTGGATGGAGTGGGGGAATAGGTGCGTTTGGGGAAGGATTTGATGAGGCATAATGAGTTCTATTGATTGCTTGCTATTTATGCTTCTTGGCCTATGTTTGAACCTGTATTATTTTTGGATAAAATATGTAGTACTAAATAGTAAAGAAGCTTGTGAGACCTGGCAGTTTTATCGTAGAAAGTTTGGCCCTAACCTCAGGTGCAATCAAACTAATATGGTTTCTAGTTTCTACGAAATAGCTCTTTGGTATGAATTACAAATATCTGTAGTATTTTGTAAGGTCAAACCTTGTTCCCTTAGACCCCAAGTCATCAAACCAGAAAGAGAATAAAAGCTTATAACAGAACATAATAACAAGAGTCAAATATTTTGAAACAGCTGTCCAGCCACTTTGCATATCAGATCAAGAATTCTCCTTGGAAAGAGGTGCATTTTCTAAGCACCAAAGAATGGCCATATACACAATTATATCCCATAGAACAATTAGAGATGATATTTCCTTTATTTTGCTTGCATTTCAATTCAACCTAACAATTATGCTATTTTTGTTTCTACTGTATTTCTTTCCTTTATTTTCAGGTTTCATGTTTGTTGTTCTGTGTGTTTTATTTTCATGTTTGTTTAGTACAATAATATTTATCTCACCTTTCCAATAGAAGTTCATATTTTTGTTTTTATTTTCCTTTCATAACAGATCATGTTTGTTTTAAATATTTGACATTACACATCCAAAATTTTAGAATATTAGGTTTACGACCTATGAGTGCTTCCTATACATATACTCTTTTCGAATGCTTTTATTAAGCATGTTAGTAAAGATGCCTGAAAAAGCACTATTGACCCATCCATTGAGAAGAAACATTCAAGTATTCCTGAGTTGACAATGATTTTTTCACTTTTGAATGTATCTATGCAGTAGCTGAAAGTTTATCAATGTTGCATTATTATTCTGAGTCTTTTGGTTGCAAGTTGTAAGCTTATTTGATTATAGTTTTTATATTGCAGATTTGATAAGAATGAGTACTTCAAAGAGGGCAGCAAGGTTCTCTGGCTATAATTTGTTCACTAAAGAGTTCTTTAAGAGCTACGATGAAAAACAAAAGATCAAAGGCAAGGGAAAGAAAAGTCAAGAAAGTAAAAAGACATATGAAGATTTAAGTGCAGAAATGAGGGAAGCATGGAAGGGGTTCAGTGCATCTGAGAAGGCTGAATACAAAAGGAGGGCCCAACTACTAAGAGGCCCGGCTAAAGCGATAATTTATGTCTGAATTGTTTAAATTTTGTATATGAATTTCTGAATTTTGTTGGCTGGCTGGTAGATTAGATTACACAACTTGTTCAAAACACTTGAGTTCATTGGTAGGAGCTAGTTTTGTAAATGTACTGATGTAGTCGATGTTGTTGACTTGACATTTTAATATGAATGACAACCACAGTTGATTCCAGCAGCTATTTATATTTTGGTTGTGTATGTATGAGCAAAAACAAAAGAATATGATCAGGTACCCGTTTGTCTTAACCATCAGCCCATTTTAACAACACCATCAGACCCTTTAGCAACACCATCAACCCCTTTTAGCAACACCATCAGACCTTTTAGCAAAACCATCAGACCCTTTTAGCAACACCATCAGCCCTATTAGCAACACCATCAGTCCCTTTAGCAACACCATGAGCCCCCTTAGCAACACCATCAGTCCTTTTAGCAACACCATCAGCCACCTTTAGCAACACCATCACCCCTCTTTAGCAACACCATCAGTTCAAATTAGCAACATCATCATCCCTCTTTAGCACCACCATCAGTCCGATTTAGCAACACCATCAGCATCCTTTAGCAACACTATCACCCCTCTTTAGCACCACTATAAGCATCCTTTAGCAACACCATCAGCATCATTTAGCAACACCATCAGTCCTCTTTGGCAACACCATCAGTTCAATTTAGCAACACCATCACCCCTCTTTAGCAACACCATCAGTCCATATTAGCGACACCATCAGCATCCTTTAGCGACACCATCATCCCTCTTTAGCAACACCATCACCCCTCCTCAGCAACACCATCAGTTCAATTTAGCAACACCATCAGCCTTTTTAGCAACACCATCACCCCTCTTCAGCAACACCATCAGTCAAATTTAGCAACACCATCAATCCAATTTAGCAACACCATCAGCATCCTTTAACAACACCATCACCTCTCTTCAGCAACACCATCAGTCCAATTTAGCAACACCATCAACCCTCTTTAGTAACACCATCAGACCACTTTAGCAACACCATTAGCCCAATTAATAATTACATAAGCCACTTTGACAAAAAATATCAGCATCAAATGACAACATCAGAAAAATATGACAGCAATACAATCACTTTTAACAACAACATCAACACCCTTTAACAACACAATCAGTTGATTTAGCAACACCATCAGCCCCCCATTAACAAGGACATGAGACCTTTTAACATCAGTATCACTGAAAAATAACACATAAATCAGCCCATTTTGACAGCAACATCAGCAAACAATAACAATCAGTTTTCGCCATTTGTAACAATATTAATAAGTTTACATAAATGAAACCTTGATACAATTGTGTCAATTGTGTGTTATATCCAACTTTCATTTACATCAAAAAATATGCGAATAAAATAAAGATTACAACTTGACACACCACCTCCAAAAAATAACGTGGTGGGGATTCCTATTTATGGCCATTTACAACAAAAGAGCGTGACACGCAATGCCCGAAAAATAAACAACATGAATGTTCTTCTCCAGCTCTATATGTCCTAAAGATTAGAAACTCAGTCTCTTGATGCTCTCCTCCAGCTGAATATGCACCAAGGTACCAAGGACAACTATCAACCTTACACTTCACTATTATCTTTTGTGGCTTGTTCTTCACAAATTTGTAGGCAAAGTTGTGTGCAATGCTATATTTGTACAACATCTCACGGAGGGTCACAACATTTGCAATAATCTGTCCTGCTCCCATGATCAAATCTTTCCATTTACCATGATTCATTTCAGGACTCGTTAATGGCACGGTTTGAGAAGAACATGGCAATGAGGGCAACTCTTGTGTTTCATTGAATATTTCAGGGGGCGATATGGACAACCCGGCTGAACCTCCATAAACGTCATAACTCCTGTGACAAACAACAAGTATTAGTGCTTGTAATGACAATGTTTCAGATTTTATTCGCAACTTATATATGAAAAAAATGCATTTCTTAACACATCAAGACTTACACTTCTTCTTCTTTCGCCCCTGCAAGTCTATTGTCATTATTCCCAATTTCTTCAACATACACATGACCATATTCGTCATTATACCGTATTAAGTGATCCACCCCTTCATCATCCACAAGATCAATAAATGTCGATGTATCCATGCTAACTTTGAATCTCACGCAAATTTGATTACTTTCTTTCCCAATTAAAGATGATATTGTTCTTTGCAACTTCTCATATGTGGTCCCTTCCTTGATGCATCTTGTTCTTACCATTCCTCCAACATAATCACTTTCATCCCCTCTAACTTGTAGAAACTTCCCCCCCACATGAAAGAAACATAATATATTCTTCCCTGAACTACTAGCCATCTGTAATTACAATATGCAACAGAGTTAGTATTAACAACTTTAACTGTCGAATTAACAACTAAAACTGAAGGAATTAGCAACTTACACTGTAGGTATTGGCAACTATCCCATATAAATTTTTTTACATTCAAACATTCTCACTAACAGACCTCACTCTGTTTCAATACCCAAAAAACAGAGCAACCTTCATCCCCTTCCACATTTTCAAATTCACCTCATATTAACAAGTTAAACAGCCATATTAACAACAAAAACAGATGGTATTAACAACTTCCACTGTAGGTATTAACAACTACCAAAATTCAATGTTTTTCAATCTTCATTCCTTAATCACTTTCACCCATTCCCACTCAAATACATAAATTTTTCTCTGTTTCTGTGACAAAAAACAAAGCAACATTTTATTGACTCCACCCTAGAAAGATTAAAAACAAGGAAGGATGATGATTAAGCTATCTTGATGAAAAACTTAGCATTTCTTGCCTATATTCTACTAGATAATTACATAAATGAGCTCAAACTCCTACCTTTCATTAACCCAAACTTTTGGCTGAAAAAAAATGTTGATGAACAGCAATAACCACCAGGAAGAGTCAGCAATATACAACCAGGATAAGTTTTTTTCAGTCCAACAGATGAAAAAAACAAAAGACAATGATCAAAGGAAGCAAGACGAAGGAGATAGAAAAACGATCATGGCAGCAGAGAAACTTTCGGAAAGCTCACGTTCTGATTTCAGCGCCAAAACATTCCGCTCTTCCTTTTTTAACACAAGGGGCGTTTTGGTAATTTCCCTTTGAACTTAATATCAGAAAAGGCCCTAGGGCCTTTTCTGGTATAGGAAAGTGTGTAGGGCCTTTTCTGAAATTATCTTGGTAATTTGGGCCTCCAAGTCAATTTTCCCATATTTTTTTAACATTTGTCAGTATTCTGAAATATTTTTTAATATCATTTAATATTCTTTAATATTCTAAAATATTTCTTAAAGAACATAAAGTATTTTTTCAGTATTAAACAGTAAACCTATCTTTTTAGTACCAGTCCATATACTAAAATATTTTTTCAAGATCCTAAGATAATATTTCAAAATCATGAAGTATGTTTTTCTAGTACCAATCAATATCTTGAAGTATTTTTTAGTATCAGTCGGTATTATAAAGTATTTTTTTAGTACTAATTAATATTTTGAAATATTTTTTTAGCACCAGTTAATATCATGAAATATTTTTTTTCAAGAGGAAAAATACTTCATGATACTGGATGGTACTAGAAACATACTTCAAGTTACTGACTGATACTAAAAAAATATTTCATGATACTGAATGGTACTAAAAACATATTTCAAGATACTAGCGAGTACTGGAAAAAATACTTTATAATCTTGAAAAATTATTTTTTTTCAAGATCCTAAATATCTTAGAATCTTAAAAAAAATACTTCAAAGTATTGATTGGTGTTAAAAAAAATACTTCGGATGGTGAATACTATTTAAAAAAAAAAACTAGAAAAGTGTCATTTTGGCACCAAAACAATGTTGCATAGAAGAAAAGGAGGGCAATAGATTTGAGCGGAAAAAGAGGCAAGTTTGGTCCAATTGAATTAGACTAGGCTTTCCTCCAATACAGTTAATATCTGTTGCACTCCTTTTCTTTTGGTACGGTGTGGTTTTGGTGCCAAAATGGCACTATTCAATTGTATTTTTTTTAAAAAAAAATATCATTCACCATTCTGAAGTATTTTTTCAACACTAGTTAGTATTTTAAAGTATTTTTTTAGTGTCAGTCAGTATCCTGAAATATTTTTTCAATATCATTCAATATCCTGAAATATCTTTTTAATATCATGCAGTACCTTAAAATATTTTTTCAAAATCATACAGTAATTTTTTAAGATTATAAAGTATTTTTTCAGTACTAACCAATATTCTATAGTATCTTTTTAGTATCAATTTGTATCCTAAAGGATCTTTTTAGCATTAGCTAGTATTTTGAAGTATTTTTTTAGCGTCAATCAATATCTTTTTAGTAATACTTCATGATATTGGCTGGTTCTAAGAAAATACTTCAAAATATTTACTGATACTAAAAAAATACTTTATACTGATTGATACTAAAAAAAATACTACAGGATACTTGCTAGTAGTGAAAAAAATACTTCATAATTTCGAAAAATTATTTTTCTTTCAAGATCCTAAATATTTTAGGATCTTGAAAAAAATACTTAAGGTACTAAATGATAATAAAAAAATATTTGAGGAAGATGAATGCTATTTTTTTATATAAAAAAAAAACAAATTTGAACAATGCCATTTTGGCACCAAAATGATGCCATATGAAAGAAAAGGAGCACAACGGATGTTAACAGTATTGGAGAAAATCCTGGTCGGATTGAATTATGATATCAAACTGATAATGAACCTGTAAATAATTAATTAAATAACACTAAGATATTGCTATTTTATTCTTTTTGTTAACCTTAGTATTTTAATTTTTATAATTTTGACTGGATTACAACTTAGTCATTAAACTTTGATTTCGTGGAACTCTGATCCTAGACTTAGGATAAGTACGACTTGAGAATTTCCATAAAATAGATAGCAATAATTTAATAATAAAGGGTCTATGATATTTAAAAAAAAAAGTCAGGAAGGTTAAATAAAAACTTTAAAATATAAAAAAGGTTATGTGCGAATTACCCAAAGTTTATAAATGTTTTGTATAATTTAATCATAAAATTATAATGATAATGTTATGTATTTAATCATAAATGATTAAAATTATAGAAACTAAGTTAGCCTGAGTTAAAATTTAAATATTCAATTTTAACATAGTCGTTTTTTCCCCACCTCCATTTTCATTATCATTAACAAAGCAACTCTGAACAACAGCATAAAGTAAGGAAATAAAACTTACAAACCATGCAGAGATAATAAACACTAAATAAACTAAACATAAAACTATCATCCGACTAACAAAAGTTGTTGGAGATTCTTAGCCAGCAGCTGCTGTAATGGTAATGGAGGTCGCAACACCCAATTTGAAAGACAAGACCCATCCAATGAAGTTTTAGTAAGCTAAACAGCTACTAAATATATTTCTCTGGGAACCAAAACACAAGAATGGTTCCTGAAGAAATTTCCTGGGACTATTATATTTTAAGAAAATTCTATTTAAATACCATTTCAATTTTTAAAACTTTAAAAGGTATGTTAAGACATGGAAATGACAGAAAGGTGAAAGGGAACTAATTTGATATTTTAAAGTGTTGGTAATTTTACCATAATGCCCCTCAATTTTTTAAGTAAAAAAATAAAAAGAAAGAAAAGGGCATCACTCATCAAAGCACCACCGTCGCTCGGCCGTCAGAGCTATGCCGTTGGACACTTTCCAACTAGAGGTTGCCAAGTGGTGAGGGCGGAGTTTGAATCTATCAACTTCCTCCAAAAGGCATGGTGAACATTGGGCCACCAAACCCTTTTGATATATATTTGTGTAAGGGTATGTGTATAATACAAATAAAAGTCTATTGGTATTTCACTAAAGGCATAATGATATGATTAAAGGCGTAATGATATTGACTAGAGGCTTAATGGTATTTACTAAATGAATAATGTTGTTAACTAAAGGCATGATGATATTTATTAAATGAGTAATGTATTCACTAAACAAGTAATTTTAATAACTAAAGGTACAATGATATTCACTAAATAAGTAATGATATTGATTAAAAGGCGTAATGATTTTGACTAAATGAGTAATGAAAATGACTAAATGCGTAATGATATTGAGTAAAAGAGTAATAATATTTACTAAACAAGTAATGATATTTATCAAAGGTATAATGATATATTCATTAAATAAGTAATGTTATTAACTAAACATGTAATGACATTAATTAAACGAGTAATGATATTCACTAAACGAGTAATAAATTGTCTAAAGGCATAAATGTTTTTACTAAATGAGTAATGTTATTAACTAAATGCATAATGATATTGACTAAATGAGTAATAGTATTGACTGAAGTCATAATAATATTGACTAAAGATGTAAATCATTACTCATTTTTTGTTAATAATATTACTTATTTAGTTAATATCACTACGCCTTTGGCTGATACCATTACTCATGTAATCAATACTATTATGCCTTTAGTTAATAACATTACCCATTTAATTAATAACATTACTCATTTTTGGTTTGTTTGGTTTAAAAGGAGGGAGGGGAGGGAGGAGAAAATCTTTATTTCGTTTTGATTAAATTGTTCATGAAATTTTTCATTATTCCATAGTTGCCGTCTCAACAAAAAAACTTTATTTTTCTCATTTATAACAATTTGGTAAAAACATTCCCCTCCCATTAAACCAATCATACTATTAGTGAATATCATCACGTTCTTAGTCAATAAAATTACTCTTTTAGTAAATACTATTACGCCTTTAATTAATAACATTACTCATTTAGTGAATATTATCATAACTTTATTTATATTATACACATATATTCTTATCCATGTATAAAATATCGAAAGGGCTTGGGGGCCCAATAGTCACTGTGCCTCTGAGAGGACCAAGAGGGGTTCAAATCCCACCCTCACACTATTTGGCTCTTCAATTTTTTAAATAAAAAAGAACCCCCCCACCCCCCAAAAAGGGGGAGCACCACCATCAGTAGACACACCAATTGGCTCCTAATTTTTTTTTCAAAAAAAAAAAAACCCACAAAAACCAGCCACCGGAAGGTGTTGGGTGGTTAATGGGGGTGCCATTTTCCCAATATTTTAATGTAGTCAAAATTATATAAATTGATCAAAAGCCCGATTCAAAATTTTAAATTGGAGTATTAATTTTCCATGTTTGGTTTAGGATGGACTATTTCGGGCCTGTTTGGGAAGGGGGTGAGAGTTGAAAAAGCACCGTAAGAATATAAAAAGAACAATGAGTGAGAGTAAAATGAAGTGGTTAGGTTGGCATTTTTTTAAATAAGCTTTTAAACCAAAAGCTAATTTTATGAATAAGCCACTAAAACATATTTTTTACAGTATAAATGATCTTTTTATGATAGTCTAAACCGTAAATCATATTTACAATTTAATAAGTTTGTAAAAGTCAAAAAACCACTCCTACCCCAGCAGCTAATGTAAACGGCCCCAACACGCGAACTTGGCCCAAGTCACCATGCCCGCTACTCTCATGTGCTCTTCCACTAATCTTAACCGTACTACACCGCCCTCACTGCCCTTCTTCTCTCATTTTCATTCATCCGTCGCAGCGCATTTTCCTCTCTCGCCTTGCTTATTGACAGTTTCTTCAATGGGTTGTTGCTGGAGTCTAGCAATGACGAGGTGGTCGCTCATTGCCCTGGTTCTGTAAGTCTTTGTGATTCTGTAAGTCTTTGTAGTACCTTTACAAAACTCTCTTTTTGTTGTATGCGAGGTGTTTGATGAAAGTCTTGAGTGAAAAATTCTCAGATGGGAAAAAACAGAAAAAGAAGAGAAACAGCAGGAACTAGACCTAGGAAATCCCAATAACCCAAACAACAAAATAGAATACAAGAGCCCTCACCACCCAGCACAATCATGATGCGAACACAGATCGGGGGAAAAAAAAAAGATACAAGCAACTGACATGTTTAGAAACAATTGACGAGAACATAGGGAAAAGACAAATGAATTGCTCTTGTTTCTGTACCAAGTTCACAACTTTCTTCAGCTCTTCCCTCATGTCTTCGTCAGTCATCAACAATAACCCAGTGCACCCTACAATGGCAAAGAAATATCAACAAGTGTCTATTTATAAGTCACTTATATCCACTTTGTCAAAAAAAAAAAAAAAACCTTATATCCTTTCACTCAAAATATAAGTCATTTGTGAGATATTAAAGGAGGTTTTGTCAATTTTATTCCTATTAAATATATTAATAAATTAATAAGAGGGGGGGGGGGATAAAGACCCTTTCAAAAACAAGGGCAAATCTAGAAAAATTTATCCATTTAATATATATATATATATATATATATTTTAAGTTTACGGGAATGGGTACAAGCGACTTATCAGTAGGTATTGAGTGGTAAACTTCATATGAAATTATGAATAACCACAAAATCTAACCGGGAGAAAAATGAATAGGTTTTGGGAATTGTATAGAGATGATTTCTTATGGCTATGTGGAAAATGTGAATACCAATAAACTGCTAATATGTGCCTCTCCTAAGGATGGTAGATTAACGGAAGTTATTTTTGTGCTTTATCATGTTAAAGGGTGGAATTTTTCCTAATGTGGTTTCTTCCAACCTGACGATTGATGGGGCGTGCAAAATTGGTGACTTAGATCTTGCTTTGAAGCTTATCACAAAGATGGCGCTGATGACAGGAGGTTCTGTTTGAGCCAAGCGTTAGGACTTATGCTTCAAGGAAAGGAAGCCAAACTTGGTACTAATATACAATTCTGTCCTTATATGGTCTATGTAGCGTGGCCTCAATGGATGTTGCAAAACGTCTATTTGAGGATCTGGGAAGGAGACAGTGGATATTGACTCTATCAACCTTCTCTCTAAGTTGGAAGCCAAAGAATTGATGATGAGGATGATGATTACGCTGGGTATTCATCCTGACCAGAATACATATGATGTAAGTACATCCCTGTGTCTGGTATTTTTTGGATCATATTACTAAGTATCTAAGCAACCAACTAATTGGGATCAAGTGGGATTCGAACTCAATTTGCCCACTTTGAATCTAGCTAGTCCACCACTAGACAAAGTACCCTTGGGTTATGAAGTTGTTTACATCTTAATAGGTCACATTTTCAGTTTTCCAAGTAAATATTTATCCAAAATCATTTCTCATCTTCAGCGCACACCAATTTCAGACATTATGTTTACTATTCTCATTTGGCACTTACTAGTAGTTTTCTTTCAATGCTGAAATCTTAGGCAACTTTTCGTGAGGGTTTCCATTATGATGGTAAATGAGATGCGTTTTGGTTAACTGCATGTCTGGAAATAACCGAGGTTCAACTAAGCTGAGTTTGTTTAATTCATCGTTTCAACATTCCCAACTTTTTTTTTAGATAAAAAACATTCCCAACTTGTTCATGCTAAAACCTATTTATTTATTCATAGGCTTTGTGAAGGCAGCGGGAAGTGGGCTGGGCCGTTGTTACTTGAATTCCCCTCCAAATAAAGCCTTATTATTATTTTTTTGTTGGAGGGGGGGGGGGAATTTACCTTGTATGGTTGTATATATATCTATGCAATGCCTGACCCTAAGGTGGAAGAGCTTTGGCTGTGTAAACACGAGCTTGATACTCCCAATTAGGTGACAATGTTTTGAATGGGTTGGGTTTCTCTTATAATCCTATTATCATAATCTCTCATAATCTTTAAATCATATCTGTCCAATCAATTACAATACTATTTTAATATTTTCATCTCCTTCCCAATCAACAGTCTAGATTAGATAATAAGAGAAGATGAGGAGAGAATCCTCTTCCACTCCAAATTTGACTCAGCTAGGCAATATATAAAAAGTTATCTATCCAATGCGGAACTGAAGTTATAAAGTTAAAACTATCATATTATTTTTATTAATTATTTCATTTATAATAGATTTATACATATCTAGGCATGGTGAGGAATCCAAATTCGAACAATACAGATCTATACTCAATCTTGATACTCACACATTTTGAATAGTTCAACCCATTGCTAAGTCTAGAGACACGAAAAAATCCAGTTGGAACTGAAGAGAGAAACACAATCAAGAAAATCTCACTACAAACTATGAATATTGTTTCTGCATGATGGTTGAAAAGATGAGGTAGTTGAATTTCTTATACGTAATTCATAAAAGAACTCAAGCTGTTTATGAATGTGAAATATTGAAAACTGAAAAGGTGGAACCCGATATTTTTGTTTGACGAACAAAAAAAACCCCCGATATTTTTACCTACTGAAAGAGTATAACCCGTCGAACAGTCGCATATACTCATGGAGCTGCAGAACCTGAACTATCATGCACTGTGATCCACTCAGATGAAACACATCAGATTCTGGGACCCACACTAAGAACAAGTGATGAATAACGTATTCAAAATTTTGAGCTTCGGCTCATCTCCTACAGTCAAAATCGTTATCCTTAAACCTCATCCACTCCCTCCTCTCCCTCCACTCATTCCTCTTCTCCTTCCTTCCACCTCATAATACAATCTCTATTTCTTCTTCAAGATAAGATCATCAAAAATCAGAGGAAAAAAAAAAAAGACACCACCTTTGCCGCCCCAATACAAAACCCACATTCCCTCTCCCTCTTCTTCTTCTTCCTCTTCCTCGGAGAATCCCCATATCGACAACTATGTCTTGCTCCAATCTGACAATGTGGGTCTCTTCGAAATCTTCTTTATCCGATGCTTCTTCCCTCTCCTTCCGTCATTCCCTTAACCCCTTTTTCCACCTTCCCTCTCAGAATCCATCTCCTTCGCGATCCTCTGCAACGCAAATCCAGTGTGGTCTCCGTGAGCTCAGAGGCCGAATTGATTCTGTGAAGAACACCCAGAAAATCACTGAGGCCATGAAGCTCGTCGCCGCCGCGAAAGTCAGAAGAGCTCAAGAAGCTGTCGTTAATGGCAGACCTTTCTCTGAGACCCTTGTCGAAGTCCTTTACAATATCAACGAGCAGCTCCAAACTGAAGACGTCGATACTCCCCTCACAAAAGTTCGGCCTGTTAAGAAGGTGGCTTTGGTTGTTTGTACTGGAGATCGAGGTCTCTGTGGGGGTTTCAATAACCAAATCATTAAAAAGACTGAAGCAAGAATCGCTGAATTGAAGGTTCTGGGTCTTGATTATACCATCATTAGCGTTGGGAAAAAGGGTAATTCGTATTTCATTCGTAGGCCTTATATCCCAGTGGATAGATTTCTCGAACAAGGAACTCTTCCAACTGCAAAAGAAGCTCAAGCCATTGCTGATGATGTTTTCTCTTTATTTGTAAGTGAAGACGTTGATAAGGTTGAGTTGTTATACACAAAATTTGTGTCTTTGGTGAAATCCGATCCTGTGATTCATACTCTACTTCCTTTGTCACCAAAAGGAGAGATCTGTGATGTGAATGGTGTCTGTGTGGATGCTGCTGAAGATGAGTTCTTTAGGTTGACCACAAAGGAAGGAAAGTTGACTGTTGAGAGAGATGTTATGAGGACCAAGACAGACGATTTCTCCCCAATCTTGCAGTTTGAGCAGGACCCAGTTCAGATTCTCGATGCCTTATTGCCTCTGTACTTGAATTCTCAGATTCTTAGAGCATTGCAGGAGTCACTTGCCAGTGAGCTTGCTGCTAGAATGAGTGCTATGAGCAATGCTACCGATAACGCTGTGGAATTGAAGAAGAACTTGTCAAGAATATACAACAGGGAACGTCAAGCCAAGATTACTGGTGAAATTCTGGAAATTGTTGCTGGTGCCAATGCCCTATCATAGAGGAACACAGTGGTGATATGAAGCATTGGTACATCAGATTCCACCATACTACAGAATTTTGTTGTGTTGTAGTGTTCTTCTTTATTTGTGCAAGTATCCATGCTTCTTGAATGATGGCTCTTCTTCTCAGTCTCACATTCACATTTGTGTTCCTATGTAGGTATTATAATGGTATTTTTTTCTTAAAATCCAAATATGGTTATTTAAGAGCAGTTGTGCCATATTTTAGACCTTTCGCCCCTCATTGTTCTTGCTTATCTGTACAACCTTTCGTGCTTCTAGGGAACTGCAATGTAATAATCTGAAACTGACAGAGCGTACCAACATTCTCTGTGAGCTAAATTCTTCTTCTCTCTCTGCCATATATATATAAGTACGAAATAACAGTGCGTTTTAAAGATTCCTCATAAGTTATCCATCTGATTCACATATCTACTAATTTATTCTCACCCTCATCTTGATTGTTCTTTCAGAGAAATTTTCTCCTAAACTCATCAAACTCATAATTTCTAGCTGTTGTGCATTTGTGATTGTAATGGTTTGTGTCGTGAGCTTTGTAGAATTATTCATACCTTGGATCTAGACTATGAGTCTTACAATATGTCATGCTGCTATGTCTTAAACTGAAGTCCAACTTTTAGAATCTTTTTTATGGCATACCAAATTTATCCAACCTGACCAGGAGAGATATTGAATTAGTTTCTTTGATTGTTAGTTCTATGAAATATCTGTTTGATAGCTCATTTGTCCTGCCAGCTAGATTTTTTTAAGCTTTTTGGCAATGGCCAAAGGTTTAAATCTAAAATTTCATATTAACTACTAAAATGACATACTCCCACAGCATTGGATCATGATTGTCTTAACAGTGCTTTTAGAAGCTTAAGTGACAAAGTGGTCAGGAATTCAGCCATTCTGTTCTTCATGCTTCCCAATTGAATGAACTTTCATCACTATGTAGGAGAAGATTCAAGTCTAAAGATTCTTTACTTGAAGAAACGTGTTAACCAGTCCTTAACAAATCATGATTCATAATTCTTATTCTCTCTCTGGTTTTTAATACAAGACATAATTACCTAATTTGAGTAGATTAAGAAAGTTAGTTAAATTAGTTAATATAATATGTATTTTTTAAAACACCCTAGTCATCTTCCTTAATTACCCCTTTCATTCTCCTATTTGATTATTGTTGATGGAGCATTAATAAGAATAATTAGGAAATGATTGAAAATTATAAAAATTATTTCTTATATTTAGAATCAAGATGAACTTTTTAAATATGTTTTATATTAAGGACCGGAGGGAGTATTATAAGCAAGATGTTTATCCAATCCAGCTTGGCCACTTTGGATTCTGGTTTAGCCTTATATCTAACATTCTGATATCACGAGAAAACGCATCTTAAGCAGAGAAATTTGCGTAAGTGGCACAGGTGCTTTCACCAAGTGGGTGGAGAACATTGCTTCTCTGTTTTCTCTGGGGATACAACACTTGTTTTCTTTCAACATGACCCTGCTGCTCTGTTTTTTTGTTGTTGCTGTCAAGTTGTTGCTGTGCGAACGACCTGCAACATACAGCTAAATATTTATTGACAACTTGATCACGGAAAATGTAATTTTTTGTCCATTGTTTCTTACTTTTTTTTCCTTTGAACAATTATTTGATATCTAGTAATATTAGGTTAGATTAGAATGACTAACAAGGGTTGAGTTTAGCGGAAAGGGTTAGTCTCTCTCAATGTGGCGAATTAAAGTTTAAATCCCCTCTAGGAGAAGTTGCAGAAAGGGTTAGTCTCTCTCAATGTGGCAAATTAAAGTTTAAATCCCCTCTGGGAGAAGTTCTAACGTTTAGTGTCCAATAGTGTCTCAAAGATAATTGTCTTCTGTTAGGTAATATTAATAATTGATGTTGATATTATCAATTAGTATCACAAAAAATCACAGATTAGAGATTATTAGAAATCATCGTAATGAGCCCATTAACTGTAGGGCCTCTCTCTTGTGTATATATACCCCTCTTGTATACATGAATTTGTAAAGGAATTCAAATTATATTCCCCCCCCTCCTTATGTCATACATGGTATCAAAGCCTTAGGGGTCTCTCTGCATTGTTTTCATTCTCATGGTCAAAACTGCTGCCATCAATGTTCATACAACGAGAGAGAGAGAGATTGTCACTTGGAAGATTCCCTACCATCAAATCGGCATATCCCTGGCGGTCCGGTCACATTTGGACGACACATGTATATCTTGTTTCGCCGGTGACTTCCTTCTCTTGCGTTGACTTGGTGAATGCGACCCATTTTCAATGATTTTGTTATGTGGTTCAACGTTCAGGTGATTGGGCTTGTGCTTCTTCTTCACATTTTTGGCACTGATTTTTGTTGTTTGGGCTGCTTCTTTGTTGGTTAGCTTGAATTGAGGCTGTTGGTTGGTCTTTACTATGCTTGTTGTTGGTGCGGTTTGTGATTATTAAGGTATTTGTAGTGCTTCCCTTTGTTTGGACCTATTCCGGTAATTTCATTATCCGTGTGGCTTTGTCTTGCACTTCTTTGGTCATTTTCTAGACTGTTTGGGTGCTGTAATCTCAGGTTAGACTATTCTGTTGTGTTTAAGAGGTTATTGGTGTCTTGTTTGCTTGCTGTGACCATTTTCTTTGGGCAACTTTACTGGTTATTTGGGCTTCGTTTGGACGTTTGTGCTTTGGCTTTGCTGTTTCCAACAAGTTTTCTCTCTCGTGATTTGAACATTGGTCTCTTCCTCGTTTCTCTTTGGTGAGGTTTTCTACTCACTGTTGGAAATAGTGTTCTTTGCTATCAATTGGAGGTTCGTTGATCTTTTCAGTGGCTGGTGATGTTGCTTGCAGAGTTTGTTGTAATTGCCCCTTTGATTATTTGCTGTTTGGTTCATCTAATTGTTTGATTTCTTAAGAAACTTCTTATATTGTTTGTTGTGGAGCTCAACTTACTTCTAGTGAGGATCAATGGTTGAATCTAAGTCTAGTCCTTCAGTCGCTCTTGCTATAGGTAATATTGCTTATAGTCTTGCTACTTCTTCCTCAAAGTAGATCATCGATTACGGTATCACTGATCATATGACAGGTAACAATTATTTGTTCTCCTCGTATGCGCTTTATGCCAATCTCTCTAGCATAACAATTGCCAATGGTTCTTATTCTCGTGTTCTTGGACCTGGCACTATCAAACCTACTCTGTTTTTTTCCTTATCCTATTTCTTTCATGTCCCTAACCTTGCATTTAATAAAGGAGGTTGGTCTCGTCATGCCATTGCCTGCGAAGTTGTGGTATGATAATAAAGTTGCTCTACATGTAACCTCCAATTTTGTGTTTCATGAACGTAAAAAACACATTGTCATTTTATATGCGATAAGATCAAGGAAAACTTCATTTCTACAAGGCATGTGTAGTCTAGTGACTAATTAGGCAATCTTCTGACTAAAGCCTTCAATGGGACTCAAGTTGACTATCTTTGTAATAAGTTGGGCTTGACTAACATCTATGCTTCAATTTGAGAAGTATTAGGAAACATTAATAATTAATGTAGATATTATCAACTAGTATCACAAAGAATCAGGGATTAGAGATTATTAGAAATCAATTATCATAATGGGTCTATTAACTTTAAGGCCTCTCTCTTGTGTATATATACCCTTGTATACATGAATTTGTAAGGGAATTCACATAATACTCTTTCTGCGCTCGTGCGTGTGCGTGTGTGTGTGTTTCATACATCTTCAATTGAAGTATACTTGTTTATAAAATATTCAACAAAGTTTTACGTTGGTTGTCGAGGGTTTAACAGTCTTCGTGTGTGTTGAAACAACCACCGTTTACTTAACTAAATAACCATCTATTAATCAGAGTAATCACATAATAATCTGAGTTAACCAGATAATAGGATTTACATGGAACTTAAAAACAACAACCGTTTAATTAACTAAATAACCATCTATTAATTAGAGTAATCACATAATAATCCGAGTTAACCAGATAATAGGATTTACGTGGCATTTAAAATTTTCAAAATATACCAGAGTATGCAACATGAGCCCTAGAGCGTGGCAATATACAGTCATCCAAAATATACACCAAAAGAACAGAAGTCCTACTCTTAATGAAATAAACTAAGCTTCTGTTGGCTTCCCAAACGGACCTGAACAATTATGATTACCTGAAAAAATTTTGTAACCATCAGTCTAGCTCATTACGAATATCGATAAATGCTAGTGAGGTGACAAGTGGATTAAAACAGTTCAACTCAAATAAACAATTCATCAACATTCTTATTATATAATATCACATTATGAATTGGTACCATGATCGGATGTAATAAATGCAATACCCAAATACCTTCCTTCAATCCAACCGAACCACCTTAGTTCCCTCCGACTAGACCCATGGGCTAAGTTACACCCATGTTACTGGTTACTCCAAAAACTCACTGGTCAAGTGATGAGAACTGGCCAAAATCCTCAGAGCACCTGTCTCAGACCATGAGTCTTTTTCCCACTTTAATCTAGTGAGGTGTCATAAGCCCTATAAACTGGTGGGCTAGTCCCAATAAACCGGTGGGACAATAAAGAGCCAACTATTATGCACCAATGGAGACCTCACCACGTGATGGAAAATAACTATCACATCTTCCCTCAATCCTTCCCTTTCCCATGATTGTCATGATATTTTAATGCATATAATTTCAATTCATAAAATCCACATGGAAAAATTTATTTAAAACATTCATAGTCAGTCAGAAAAATACTCAAAAGCAGCATATTAATATTATAATAAATGAAAAGTGGTTACCTCTCGCTCGAGCTAACTACTTTCACACTGCTCCTAATTCCAGAGCTCAAATACACTCCACAATTCAATCTATACAAATCAATTTTCTAACCATCAATAACATCCTTAAAATTCCATATATCCAGAATTAAAGATATACTAATTTTAATAATAATCCCTTTTTTATTTATTTCCATTATTATTTATTTCCTGATTCCTAATGATAATGATTCATTATTATCATTATTATTATTCTTTTATTTTATTAACTTGAATTCCCCAACACTTGGTATTGACACCTTAAATAGACACTAATTACCATATAATTTTTAATGTTTCCCATAGTTTCCTAAAATATATGCTATTAATTCCCTATTATAACTGATAACATTATTCATTATTATTTACTTTAATTACTATTATTATTATTATTATTATTATTATTATTATTATGTATCATCACTATTTCTCTATAATGATTTTAATACATAATAACACATATAAATATGTTTCATTAAATACTTTCGTATACATATATATTCCATCTATGTTTTAAATAATATCAAGTATAGATATATGTGGCGTATATGTATATATGTTTAGTTTTTGAATAACATCTACACATATTATTCATTCTAGGGAGTAAATAATATCAATTATATGATATATATGTATAGGTATATAAGCTTTTCCCAGTACCACGTTATATGTATTTGTGCTTATTTCTGATCAAGTTTCTCTTTCTACATGTTGTTAAAGCCCGACACGAGACACGAGATACGGCACGACACGACACTTTAACACTTTAATTCTAAAAAAATCTAAATTTTGACATGTTAGGACACGTTTTAATATTTTATATATATATATATATATATATATATATATATATATATATATTATAATTTACATTCAAATTCAATATTTCGTAAAATCCTAACCTGCTTTGGTTCATCGTAGATTTGGCCTTACTATAAAAGCCGTGCCTCCTTTTTTTAAAAAAAATACAAAAAAGGAAAATTCATCATCAAATCAGTAAAATTTAAAGCCACACATATTTTTTAAAAAAATAAGAGTGTCGAGAAGTGTCAAATAGTGTTGAAGTGTCGGACGGTGTCGGAGTGTCCAACACGCATATTTTTAAAAAATAAAAGTGTCCGTGGTTAAAGCTCTATTTTCCATCTTAGTTTTCAGCAAGCTCAACATTTTATCACCTAAGGCTTAACGTTCAAGGATCTTTGACGGAAAACGATAGAAGCTAGAGGAAAAGAAACTTGATGCGTTACCTACAAAAATCAGGCTGAAAGAGTGAGAATAAAGCGCTGAGATCTTCCCCTGTTCTTAACGTATATGACAAAGAAAGTGAGCTTCAGTTTGAAGCTCTCACGATCTCACTCTCTGCCTCTCTTCTCAACGTCCTGCTCTCACTCTCTCTTCACTATACTCAATGCTTTACTTCTCTGCTTCTTGGCGCTAAAACAGGGGAAAAGAAATTATCCATTTTCTCTCTATGCTCATCGGCCTCTCACTCTTTCTTTGTCTCTCTCTTCTCCTTTTCTGCAACTCCTTCTCTCTCTTTCTCTCTCTGCTCTCAAACCTCTCTCCCTCGGTTTCTTCTTCAGTTTCGTCTTCTGTTTTTCTCTCCTGGCTTTTTGGTTTTGTGGAGATGAAGGAGAATGAAAACAGCAATATATATATACAAATAGGTATTGGAGGAAAAAGCTTGACTGAAACAAGAGACCGAAGGACAAACCGAAAGACCAAAAGAAACACTACTCTGGGCTCGAGAATATGACTGAAGCAGCATGGGTTCTGGTCTTGCGTGATTTGCCTCTGATTGCTTGCGTGAGTTCCGCTGGTTTTTCATCTTTCCTGCTGCCTTTTTTTTTATACAAGGCGAGGGAAGGGGGGATCGCATCTAGGACCTAGGGGGGAAATGAATTTCAATAACACTGCATGCATACAAGTAGTGCTGGTTCTTTCCTGCTGCCTACGTGATCTGCGTGAAGAGCTAAAAGAATGGGCTAGACAACAATGGAGGAGGGAGAAAGTATAATATATATTGGGCTTGGTTTTATAGTTTGTGGGCTGAAGGAAATTGCTTGTGGGCCGAAATGAAGAGCTGGGGGAATATATATATCTTGCTTTCTTTCTTCGTTGACTTCCAGCTGCCAATATGAAAAGGTGTTGCATTTTCGGTGGTTTTATATCCAGTTGCTGATTATCTATATGGGGTATAATGGGTTAATTAACTAGGCCCACGAAGGAGATGTGTTAGGCCATGGTTTAATGGATCAATAGGCTTATTGGTTGCTACTATCTCATGATGGTTGTGAATATATATATATATATAGAGAGAGAGAGAGAGTGAGAGAGGTAGTATTTATTTTGTTTATTTAATTGAAATTAATAGATAACATAAATCTTTAATTCCTAGGCCAACATATAAACTCTATTTTGCTTTGGTTTAAATTATCCTTAATCTCAATCTTTTCCTACAATAGATTTAAGGTAGGAAGAAAAATAGGCCCTAATGCAAGTACTTATTTTGTAGTAATTTTAGGCTAAAACTCGTTATTTAATTTTTCATATACTATTCTCATAATTATTTGTCCTTAGATTTCATATATTAACTTTAATATTCATGAAGGACAAATTTTCCATAATTAAACTCATATTATAAATCCCAAAAAGTTAGGATGTTACACGCGCGTGCGTACGCGCACACGCATGTGTGTTTTATACATCTTCAATTGAAGTGTACTTGTTCATAAAATATTCAACAAAGTTTTACGTTGGTTGTCGAGGGTTTAACACAGCCTTCCTCTCTTACCTGGTCTTGGAACTAACTATCAAACCTAGGTGGAGTTGGAGTGGCATTTATTGAGAAGAAAATGATAAAAATTCATTTGAGATGATTTGGACACGTTCAAAGAAGGCTATTGCGTGTGCCGGTGAAGAGGGTTGATCAAGTAAAATAGAGTCATCTAAAAAGAGTATAGAAAACCAAAACTGAACACTCAATGAGGTAGAATGAGATCTTTTGATTAATAATCAATCCAACTATCTAGTTTTTGATAAAGTATAATGACATCATGTGGGTCGTGTAGCCAACCCAGATAAAGCTTTATTATTGTTGTTGTAGTATACCTACACCTAGCCAAAAAAAAAAAAAGTTAGATTAGATTGGGCATCCCTCTGAAGATATTTTTTCTTCATTCTCGAAGTTCGAACCTTGATGTTTTTTAACGTGACTGTTGGGGAACCTTCATAGTTTTGTCTATTGATTAAATCTTTTCAATTTATTAATGTAAAGGAATGTTATAATGGAAACTCTAGTCCTCATTTAGCCCTTAATGTTTGAGATATCTATTTTATTTTGGGAGATTAATAAAGTTAAATATATTACTCAATTAATACGATCTCGCTAAAATATTTCTATGAAACATTAGACTAGTTTGAAGAAAGATCATAAATGTAAAAGATAAAATAAAATAAAAAAGTCTTATATTTATTATCAAAATTTACTCCAAACTACATACTCTCTCCGGTCCATAATATAAGGCACTTCAAGTAATCCATCAAAATCAATAAATAGTAGTTAATTTATTAAATATGCCTTAAATTGATTTTTTTTCCTAAATTTACCCATATTAAATTAGGTCTCAAATGGGAGAGATATACACATTGTTGTCAAACTCGCGAGTTGGCTTTTCGAGTTTATAGTTTTTACGTTTCTAATTTACAAAAACGAGTTGAGTTGAGTCACTGTTAAACTCATACTAATTGTAAATGCCGATTTTACGTTTTATCTTTAGTAAAACAAGTTTCATTTGAGAAAAAAAAAACGTATATGGAGTAAAAATGTAAAAAAATGAAGCTAAAAAACGTAAAAGCGTAAAATCAAACTTTTTTTTTAAAAAAAATGGAACTTAGGCCCAATGTTGGATATTTTGAAGGGAAAATTACATTTGGGCCCCAAGGACCAGAATTAATTACAAAAAAGTCTCACACCAGAATCCTATAGGGACTTTTTTGTAATTAATTAAAAAAATTTCAATCCGTACTTACAACTAGAAATGTTATATTAACAACTGAAAATGCTATATTTACAACAAAAATTTTCAATCCATATTTACAACTGGAAATGCTATATTAACAACTTAAAATACCATATTAACAATTGAGAATTTTTATTGTTAATATAGCATTTCTAGTTGTAAATATGAATTGAAAATTTTTCAATTAATTACAAAAAAATCCCAATTACTTTTTTGTAACTTTTTTGTAATGGAATTTTGGTACGGGACCTTTTTGTAATTAATTTTGGTCCTTGGAACTAGAATGTAATTTTCCCTATTTTGAATTGTATTAATGTTATTTGCCTTTATTTAAATAATATTTGGTGACAATGTTGGATATTGTGATTGATTTTGCATTGATAACTATATGTATGGATTTATGGAAAATGACAAATGCCTGTATTTGAATGATATTTTAATTGATATTGCATTAATTAGTATGTGTATGAATGATGACAAGTGCCTTATTTCTTTTAAATTTTTTTATTTATATATACAGATAAATACTACATTTTATATTATGATTTTACATTTTAAGATTTTTTATTCCCCTTCCGTTGTAACAACCTTGCTTAGACTTTAAATCTGCTTCCTTCACTTCTTTCGGCCAAAAGCCTTCCAAACATCAATTTCTCCTTTCATTTTCCCATGTCACATGTCACGGTCCCTTGGCCCCGGGATTTAATATGGCTTTAAATTAATTAATTAATTAATAATTAATGTAGGAGAAAACTTACTGCGAATATTTTCCTGATGTGGCATGTTCCTGTCGGATGCTGTACATTTTGGTTGGTTCTGTCCGTTGCATTCTATCATCCCCACAAACCTCCGAAGATCATAACAGCCTGTGCATCATTCCATGAATCAAATCTCAGACACCTGTCTCCATTTACTAGGCTGTGACCAAGCTCACGAGTCACGACAATCACCCCACACAGACACCGTCCAATCCCATACCTCATCGTCTTAGCATAGATCCAACAGTCAGGAAACTTGACACAGTCTTCAATGTTGTACCGAACGAACATTGTGAGCTGTTTGGGAGGGGAGTGGGGGTGTTGAAGAAGCCCTGAGGAGAAAAGCTTAATTAGAAGGTGTTTATGTTGATTTTTTTTTTATTGGGTTTTCAGTAAAAAAGAAACTTAAAAAAACAAAAAACTCATTAGATCTGTTTTTCACCGTGAGTGTGAGTGCATCACGGTAGATTGAAAAATTGTCATAAGGCCCTATGTCATCACTTCTTTATTGTTCGATCACCCCCTTATATCTCTATCCTTTGTTTATTTCCTCACCCTTTATCTTATTTTAACTTGTTTAAACGTGACAAGAGATATCTATTTTTTTTTAATCAAAACATATAGTTAAACTTTAGGTTGTTAAACAATATTTGTTAGCAAAAAAGTGTTGGAAAAAGGGTAATTGTAATTTTAGTAATAAAATAATATTTGGTTAAAAAACTAAAAATTATTAATATTTGTAATTTTTATAAAATTATATCCATAAAAAAATATCTAATTAAGTATTACTTAGTATTTACAAATTTTTCTCAATAATATATCAATTATCAAATTATATACATTTAATAAAAAATTCATATCTTTTTAAGTCATTTTCCATATAAGCTAGTTTTTCAAATAATAATCTAAATAAGATTGAAGTTGACAAAAAAATCACTTCCATTATCACTAGTACTAACATAAATTTTATTTACAATATGAGTTTGTATTATCTTAAATATATAAAAATCATATTTAAAAAAAATCACTTCAATCATGCAGCAACTAATGCAAACGGCCCCTAAATTTTATACATATGGCTGAGATTGAAGCTGGCCTCGCCGCCGTTATCAAAGAAGGCGCGGAAGCGTAGGCACATATTACAATTATTTTTTCTTATTCTTTGGAAATAGTGGAAGAGAAATCTATTTATTTCTGTTTATGAGCCTGAATTTATGGAGGGATTGCTCGGTTGCTGAATCAACAGAAGCGTGTTTTGGTGATCACTGATATAGTAAGAAGAGTCATTGGAGAACGAGCATTATCGGGAGCAGAAGAAGCCATGGAGATGTCCTTACATTTGCAGAGTCCTCTGAACTGTGGTACTCTGTTCGGTGATAGAGGCTGCGTGAAGTTCAAACCATTTACTGGATCCTTTCCTATTGAAAGAACTTCAGCTTCCTCCCAAGTAAATCCCTGTGTTTTCTTGTCGCTAAAATTGTTTGGTGGCTGTTTGTATTCCGTCTCTGTGTTCGTTGCTTGTCTGAAATTTTGAACAGTTATAATGACCTATTTTCTGATTCTGAAGATGGATTTTGTAGTTCAGAATGCTCTACTTAATTTGCCGAGTTTGTGGTAGAAATGGTCTTTGGTGGTGATTTTGTTATTTTACTGATTTCATTCAATCATTCCCTATCTTTCTGATTGTACTTTGGTCCTCTTACACTTTTTACCCTAATTACTTATACAATTTGCTCTCCACAGAGCCACATATTTGAACTTTGAACCTTAACTGTAACTTTAGATGTTTAGTTTCCATGCTAAATAGATTGAGTTAATCCTTGACGTTACAGTGTTTGGTATGGCGCAAAGAGTGCATGACAGTTTGGGGTTCTTATTGCATCAACTCTAGTTCAGGTTTGAAAGAAATCTTTTAATTGATATAGCATGCTTGTTTCCCGCCTCCTTGTTATAATGTACTTTTCTCCTATAACTGGGGTCTTTATGATTTTCGTAGATTTTTCTCGTAGGAGACTGAGGAGGATTTCATCTGCAAGGTCTAGGGGTCCTCCTCCAAAGGGTTTCATGCCACGACCACCGCTTGGAACAAGTAACCATAAGAGGGGACGAAAAAATACTGGAGTTAAAGGGGATTCATATACTCCAACAGCTAGTGGGATCTCTGGGGATGATAAAAGAGCGGTTGATGTTAAGATTGAACCCGAGGAAGAGGGGGCAGTTATATTTTCTCAAGAGAAGAGACCTGAGCAAGATAGAACAAATGAAAGTGCTGTGAAAACTGAAAACAGAATCACTTCCATTACTGAAGAGGATCTTCTAGAACCTCAGAAGGAAGAAACTTCTGACATAAGGAATATTGGCAATGTTCAGGATTCAGAGGGAAAGGCATCAATATATGAAAACAATGATGAAAGTATAAAAGGAACTGATGTTGATAGTGATAATAAAATAAGTGAGAAAGCCTCCTTACTGTCAAAGTTGGAGAAGCAGGCCAATTTACACAAATTGAAAGAGGATGCTCAACAAACGAAGTTAGAGATGGAAGCAATACTCAAACAAGATGAAGCTTCTCAGTCATTGAACTTAGAGATGGAAGAAAATTTACAAAAAATAGATGAAGCTTCCCGAATTTTGCAGTTAGAAATTGAGGAAAATTTACGCAAACAAGAGGAAGCTGCACGGCTATTGAAGCTAGAGATGGAGGAAAAGTTGCGTAAACGAGAGGAAGCTTCTCGGCAGTTGAAGTTAGAGATGGAAGCTAAGTTACGCAAACAAGAAATTGAGAGGATTGCAGAGGAAAATTTTTCTCAAGGGAACAAGCTGTTTGTTTATCCTTCTGTGGTTAAAGCTGATCAAGAGATTGAAGTATTCTTGAACAGGAGTCTGTCAACTTTAAGTAACGAGCCAGATGTTTTAATTAAGGGGGGTTTTAATGATTGGAGGTGGAAATTATTTAACCAACGGTTGAATAAAACACAACTAAAGGGTGATTGGTGGTCTTGCCATCTGAATGTTCCTAGAGAAGCTTATAAAGTGGACTTTGTGTTCTTCAATGGGCAAGATGTCTATGATAATAATGATGAAAAGAACTTCTTCATATCTGTTGATGGAGAAATGGATGCATTATCATTTGAGGATTTTCTTCTAGAAAAGAAGCGTAAGGAATTAGAAGATCTTGCCAAAGAGCAAGCAGAAAAGGAAAGGCAGGCAGAAGAGCAGAGAAAAATGGAAGAAGAGAAAGCTGCACAAGAAGCTGATAGGTTGCAGGCAAGGGGGGAGACTGAAAGATTGCGAGAAGCATTTCAACAATTGATTAAGAAAGCTGTGAGATCCATGGATAAAGTTTGGTATATAGAACCTAGTGAGTTCAAAGACAAGGACTTGATCAGGTTATATTATAACAGAAGTTCAGGTCCTTTGTCACAAGCTAATGAAGTATGGGTTCATGGGGGACACAATAATTGGATGACTGGGATATCATTTGCTGTGCAGCTTTTCCCTTCTGGCTCTAAGGATTGTGACTGGTGGTATGCAGATGGTGTGTTCATTAATATCTTCTTTCCCTTATCTTAGATTCATTTTTGTTCTAATTACTGTGTTGCCGGCCATATAAAAGTCTGCATGAACAGAGAAATTAAGAAGCTAAACTATGATGTATTATGCTAGAAGGTTGAGGCATCTCCCTATTTTTAAAATCCTTGTCTGCTGATTATTTTTCATGGTATCTTCCAATATATGGAGTCCATTGGTCCACTGCAGATATCTGCTGTAAGGACTATTAATTGATTCCGGAGTACCCTTTTATTCTAAAGATAAACCAAAATAGAAATAAATGATTTTCGTTATCTCTTCCATTTAATCATATAGTTTAAGCATTGAAGAAAACTGGTGCAAAGTTTGAAAAGAAGCTAAGATATATATCAATGTGATACTCCTTGTTGAAAAACTATTCACCTATTGAGAATGATCTCTCTTACTCATCAAATGCAATATTGCTAGAACTGATTTTAACAACTTCTTCCTACATTATGAGTATGTCTTGAGCAATGTCAACATGAATGCATGATTATGAATAGGTACTATCTTGGAAGTCTGTTGAAGATCTTCAGTCATCTCTTGCTCTGTTTTTGAAGGACTTAATTTCATCTCTCTTAGAACTTGATTCCAAGTAGAGAAGATATTCTTGATCAATTCTGTTTTATGCAGTTGTTGTACCTGATCAAGCCTTTCTCCTGGATTGGGTGTTTGCTAATGGTCCACCGGCAAAAGCATCTGTTTATGATAACAACCATAGGCAAGACTTCCATTTTGTTGTCCCAAATGGTATTCCCAACGAACGATATTGGGCTGGGAAAGAGCAGTTGATATACCATAAACTGCAAGAGGAGAGGAGGCTTAGGCAAGCAGCTATACGTGCCAAGGTTAGTTTGTTCTGAGAGTTGAATTTCATATTACAACATTAAAGTTCCTCCTTGCATAAATAGATAAAATCCTTTTAAATCATCTGGTTCCATATCTTTGTCTATGTAAGGTTATACACGTAATATGGTGGCCTAGTATATTTTGTAAAAGGGTTAATATAATGTTTGGTCCTTATAGTTTGCCCTCTTTTTGGTTTTGGTCCCTATAGTTTCAAACCATAGGTTTTGTTCCCTCAAGGGGCGAAATGATCCAGGTTTTTATTAAAATATAGGGAGTAAGATTTTGGATGGAAAGAAACTTGAAGGACCAAATGCTATGTTTTGAAACAAGAGTGATCAAAACCAATGAGGGCAAATTATAAGGACCAAACATTGTATTAACCCTTCATAAAATTATTGTCTTGCTCTTTTTATTTCTGACTTTGATCTGATAGACTATTTAGAGTGCATTTGGATTTTAAAAAACCATTTCCTATTTTCATATTGTGATTCTATTCCATTTTCTCATTTTCAGTTTCTTAAAGTAGTAAGCAGAATTTCCTTAAATGAGGAGCCTGTTGCCTAAGAGAAAAAATAGCAAAAGGAATTCAACCATTCATGTCTGTTTTCAATCTTAAATGGAAATGAAAACATGAAACGGTTAAAAGCAAACATGCCCTTCAGTTCTTTTAGTGAGCAAGTACCTGAAACATTGTGTTTATTTTGATTTGAAGTCTCACGCTCTTGATTTTGGGATAAAATGGGGGAAAAAATCTTGGGTATTTAAGCATCTCTTCTCATTCACTTGGCCCTATTCTTGTTGTAGGCTGAAAGAACAGCACGTATGAAAGCTGAAACAAAGGAGAGAACTTTAAAAAGGTTTTTGCTTTCCCAAAAGCATGTTGTCTATACTGAGCCTCTTGATGTTCAAGCAGGGAGCCCAGTAATAGTATATTATAATCCCACCAACACAAATTTGAACGGAAAACCTGAGGTTTGGTTTAGATGTTCATTTAATCGTTGGACACACCATAGACTTGCTGCTGTGAGAATGTTGCCTGCAGAGAATGGAACTCATCTCAAAACCTCTGGTGAGTTTTATCTCATGATTCATATTTGAAGGATAAATTCAGTGTACTAGGAATGCAATTAGCAGCATGATGGATTTTAATGTTTTCTGAACTGAGCCAACAAATTGCATGTTTTCTTGTCACTTATTTTTGTATTTGTAGTGTAAAATAATCTAAAATAGCTTGTTTATTAATATAAGCAAGAGGGATATTTATACACAAGAAAGAGCCCTTAGAGTTATTGGGCCCATTATGATAATTGACCCTAATCCCTAATTTTACTTGTATTAATATTTCCTAACACCCCCTCAAGTTAGAGTATAAATGTTAATTAAGTCCAATTTGTTATAAAGATCATTAACTTGAGTCCTATTTAGGGCCTTAGTCAGAAGATCGCCTAATTGGTCATTGGACGTCATATGCCTTGTAGAAATAAAGTTCTTCTTGATCTTTTTGCATACAAAGTGACAGTCAATCTCAATGTGTTTCCTATGTTTATGAAACATAGAGTTGGAGGCTATATGTAGAGCAACTTTATTATTACACCACAATTTCACAGGCAATGACATGACAAGACCAACTTCCTTCATTAACTGGTGAATCCACACAATTTCATGTGTTGATTGAGCTATGGCTCTATACTCAACTTTTGCGCTAGATTGAGAAACCATATTTTGCTTCTTACTCATCCAGGACACTAAATTTCTACCCACAAACACACAATATCCTGTGATAGATCTCTTGGTAGCCTTTGACCCTGCACGATTTTCATCACAAAAGCATTCAATCTTGGTGTGACTATAATTTATATAGAGTATGCCACGACCCGGTGAGTCCTTCAAGTGATGTAAGACATGCTCCAACCCTTCCCACTGAGCAACGATTGGTACTCTATCATGAATTGGTTGAGCACACTAACTGGAAAGGTCACATCAAGGCGAGTCACCGTGAGATAGTTCAATTTCTCAATCAGTCTATGGTGTCTCTTATGATATGTAAGCGTTTTGATCTTCTTAGGATCAACCTTTTTTCTCACTTCCTCAGGTAGCTTTTCAAATGGTAAATTGTCATCAATACCCAAAAAAAGATTAGGAATCATGGGAAAGCTACTTGGCCTTGTTCAAAGTTTCCCAGTTTCTTTTAGTAAATGAAGAACATATTTCCTCTGTGTCAAGTAAATGCCTTTATTTGGAAATGAGAAAGTACTTAAACAAACCCAAATCCTTCGTTTGGACATGAGTATTGAGATAGGCCTTAAGTGATGAGATTCAAGAGTTATTGCTACTCATAATAACAATTTCATCAATGTATATCACTAAGAGGATTACAAGATAGTACTTAAACAAACCCAAATCTTTCATTTGGAAATGAGAATTAAGAAAGGCCTTGAGTGATGAGATTCATGAATTATTGCTACTAGTAATAACAATGTTATCAATATATACCACTTAAAGAATTATGCTTGTATCCGTCCTCTGATAAAACATAGAATGATTACTCTTACTTTGATTAAGATAAAACCTCTTAACCATGGAGCTAAACCTATCAAACCAAGCGCAAGAGCTTTGCTTCAAACCATATAAAGACTTCTGAAGGTGACATACATTCCCACGCTCCCCCTGAGCAACAAAACTAGGTGGTTGCTTCATGGAGACTTCCTTAAGAAAATTACCATTCAAGAAAGCATTTTTAACATCCAACTGATGAAGATCCCAACCATAAGTGGCTGCCATAGAGATGAAAAGGCTAACAGAGGACCTTTTTTCCATAAGGTTGAAGGTATCTGAATAGTCAACACTATAGGTTTGAGTATATCACTTTGCAACCAATCGAGCTTTCAAACGTTCCAAAGTGCTATCAGCTTTTGTTTTAATAATGAACACCCACTTATACTTAATAGCCTTCTTTCTCAGAGGTAAACGAACAAGAGTCCAAGTATCCGCCTTATTAGCAGCATGTCGATCAAGATGGGCCAAGGCTTGGCGGATAGTAGTAGGAATAGTGATAGTCTTAGGATGCTATGAAGGAGCGAGATGGAGGAGACATGTGGTTATAGGTAACAAAAGAAGAGATAAAATAGTTACAAGTGTGTTTATCTTTACGTAGGGCAACGGGCAAGTCTTTAGAAGTATCAGAAGTAGTCACTGTTTCTGGTTTAGGGCAGGTGTAGGGAGAACTAGTTCTGGATTAGACGCTGAAGCGGGTACTGGCAGGCCATGAATATGATCAACTACATTACTTTCCTTGGGGCGTTTTTGATAAATATGATAGAGTGGTGGTCTAGTAGGTGGCAGGACAGACGCTTGCATTGGTAATACATGAACCTCATACACTAAAGTATCATTAAGACCTACTGTGTCAGTAGATTTAGGTAGGGTAGAGGAAAGATAAAACGGAGTTGACTTATGGAAGGTGACATCTTTAGACACAAGATAACGACGAAAAGTGGGAGAATAATATCAATAATCCTTTTGAACCTTTGAATACCCAAGAAAGACACACTTGAGAGACTTGGGATCAATTTTTGTAATAGGGGGACAAACATCCCAAATGAAACAGATGCAACCAAAGGTTTCTGGATCAATAGTGAAAAAGGAGTTGGAAGGAAACAGAGTTGTGTACAAAGTGTCACCATTGAGAACAAGAGAGTGCATATGATTGGTAAGAAAACACGCAGTTGACATAGTATTAGCCCGAAAAAGTTTAGAGAGGTGCATTTGAAACGTTAGAGCTCAAGCTACTTCTAATAAGTGCCGGTTTTTTCTTTTTGCAAGACCATTTTGAGTTAGTGTATCTGCGCATGATGATGAATCATGTCATGCTGTAGCATATAGTTTTGAAATTGAGCAGAAGAATATTCTTTAGCATTTTCACTTCATTTGGTTTTTATAGATACACCAAATTGAGTTTTGATTTTAGCACAAAAATTGCCAAATTGAGAGAAAAACTCTAAATGATTTTTTTATTAAATAAAGCCAGGTGGTTTGAGAAAAATCATCAACTAAAGTAACGAAATACCTAAAACTAGACTTGGACTCATTATGACACGGACCCCAAATATCGGAATGAACTAAAGCCAAAGGGGACATAGCCCGTTTATTGACTCAAGGTGCTAGGTGAACATGGTGTTGTTTAACAAACTGACACGACTCATGCTCTAAAGATGACAAATGATGAAATTGATGATACATCCTCTTTAAAGAGGACAAAGACACACGACTAAAAGGACAATGAACTTCAAAAAGAGACGAACCACCCGAGCAAGCAACTAAATGAGGCACCCAATGGTCGAGAAAGTAGTAGCGCCAGATTCATATCCCCTACCAATAATGCATGTTGCGTGAGATCCTAAATTAAACAATGGTGTGCTTCATCGTGAGATCTTGAATCAAACAATTGTTTGGAAAAAGTGAGATGGAACAGTCTTGATTGGCGAGTAAGCTTGCTAGGGGACAAAAGGTTAAAAGCAAGGTCAGTAACATTAAGAATAGACGACAGGGAAACAAATGGGGTATGTTGTAAAGTGCTAGATTTAAGAACACGACAGTAAGAGCCATTGGCCATTGTTATTGAAAAGGAGTTGGCATAAGGTGCATATGCAAAGAACAATAGATGGTTACCTATCATATGATCAATGACACAAGAATCAATGATCCACTTTTTGGAAGAAGTAGCAAGACTTGAATCATAGTTACCTGTAGTAAGTGCACTTGGAGTTGATGGAGCATTATCAAAGTTATTAGAGGACTGTGTCATATGAGCAAAACTACTACGCTGCAGTTTAGTTTGTAACGTGTGAAGTAACGTTTGTATGACCAGGTTCATTACAATAGAAGCAGACAAACCCCCCCCCCCCCAACACCAGGATTCTAAGGACTGTTTCCTTGTCTTGAGAGGCCTTGGTTCCTATTATCAGCATAAACAAGATTCTGAGTACCCAGTTCCTTGTCTCAAGAAACCTTGATTCCTATTATCAATAGGAACAACCAGATAAGAGCTTGTTTGTGTTGATGTGGAAAAGCCCATTCACGCAAGTTGAGACAAAACTTCTCTTACAAACTTACCTCATATACTGTAAATCACATTGGAAATGCAGTCTTTACCGCTAACCCAAACAAGTACTAAAGCGCTATCATTAGGATTAAAAGTTGGTTGAGACAAACTATCTGCACACAACTCACAAAAGTATATATCTTGAAGCGAAGGAAGCTCAAAGCTAGATAGAATCTAAGATCGAACTTTCTCATAAGCTGGATCAAGGGCAATACGGAAGATGATACTCGCCTGTTTTTCCATATTATCCACTTGTGCCTGAAGATTAGTTGTAGGTGGCATTAACATTTTTATTTTCTCATACATTTGCTTAAAATCCATGAAGAAGTTATTCAGGGGGCGGCCCTACTTTCAACATGATAGAAACCTTTACAGACCTCATGAATATAAGTAATGTTCCCTTTCCTAGAATACATAAACTCTATATTGTCCATAATTTCTTTGACAACATTAGAATGACTAACAGAGGAAAGGATGTCACTCTTGATAGAATTTTGAATTTGCAAGAATAACCGGACATCTGCTCTAGCTTAAGCCAACTTAAGATCATCCTTAGGAGGAGCTTTAGTCAAATGACCCTCTATTTCAATACTTAGCAAATTTCCTAACGGTCTTGCTTCTATCTAAATAGTTTGTCCGTTTTAACTTATGATTAGTAATTTTATTAGAAATAGAGACAAATTCAGCTGTTACACTAGTCTTGGAATCTGCCATGGAGAATTAGAAAGTGAACAAAATCTATAGCATTGAGATTACCAAGAATAAGAAGGCACAAATAGCCACAAAACCCTAATGTCAGACTAGTGACCAAATATAAGTTTTTCACAAAAAAAAGAGAGAGAGAAAGAAAGAAAGCCAGAGACTGAAAGAGTAACCCAAAAGATAAACTCAAGATTAAGCCATGAAAACGCTTGGGATGCACTGAGGATGAGGAGTTGATGGTTGAAAGAAGCATCACTGCCAAAGACAAGCCTCTACACGCCGCTGAAACTTGATCGAACCATTAGGGATGGGCCGATTGGAGGGTGGGGAGTTGAACTAGGAGGCGCGTGTCACCAACGGAGGACCTCAACCGAAACACACAAACTCTCTTTTTCTTTCTCTGTTTGTATGATGACGACAATGGAGAATGAAATACAAACTGAAACCCTAGAAGCCCTAGTGCTTTGATACCAATTAGAGTAAAATAATCTAAAATAGCTTGTTTATTCATATAAACAAGAGGGATATTTATACACAAGAAAGAGGCCTTAGAGTTTATGGGCCCATTATGATAATTGATAACCCTAATCCTTAATATTAATTATATTAATATTTCCTAATAGTACTAAAATTCATTGCAAGGGTCATGGCTTTAAAATATGATCAAGACAACTTCCAAATTTTTGTATTATGAATTTTGATTTGGGATTTGCAAATATTAGGGCTAAGAATAGGCCCGACTAGGCCCAAGTTGAAGCAGACCCATAGCCTAGCCTGGTCACAAACTTAGGTTGGGTTTTCTCACCCCAGCTCACCAGCTATGTAGCACGGAAACGCCAAATTTTGAGATGAGAACGTTTTCGAAACGTGGATCTGTCGGAAACGCTGGGAGACGCCAATTATACGAATCAGCTGAATAATATTATCATAATGGCAGTTTTGTAATTTTTTAAAACTTGGAGGGCATTTTTCAGCTGAGCTTTTTGGGCCCTAATCGGAACGTGAAATATGAAATGCACTGTTTTATGCAACAAAATACACTGTTTTGTCAGTTGAGCTTTTTGGGCAACAAAAATGCCCTACAATTGAGCTTTTTTAAAAAAATTGTTTTATTATATTTTGTTAATGTGAAATACACCATTTATATTAAAAGTATTATTTAATACTAAGACGTTTCGGAACGTCTCGAAATATTAATATTTTTGAAGTCACGTTTCGATATCACGTTTCGGCAACGTCTCGAAAACACTGTATCAGTATCGGTGCATCATAGCTCACCAGCTTGTCCTAGTGGATTCTGGGCCGGGAAAAACCAGGATGGATTAGGCTGAGTTGGGCCAGGTTATCTCATTTGCTTTTCTTATAAAGGTGCATGTAACTAATGCAAAACAATAAAATGTTGTGCTGAACTGAATATTCAAATGGGAATTGCATATTCAACAATGAAATCATCAATTCAACCATAAACATAATTGATGCAACCAGTAATATCATCACATCATCATTCAACTTAAACATTCCATAGTCAACGTTCAACTTTACAACAAAATAAACTCACATGAACATTACACTTCAACTCTAACCATAAAGTTTCAAGAACATTGAACATCATTAAAACAACATCATCATGCATAATATGTTGTGTGATATAGATAAATAATTTTTTTTTTTTTTGCAGCATGTGCCCTCTCAAAATCACTAAAATAGTTATCATATATCTTCATTTGCTTGACATCTACATAATACAGAAAAAGGGAGGCTAAACACGAACCAAACTCAGCAACTCTAAATTTTTCATTACAGCAAGGAAAAAGAAGAACAAACACAGCAAGCAAAAGAGGAGTTAAATCATCCATTACAGCAAACTATCAAATAGGGCTAAATATAATAAGCGAAAGAGGAGCGAAATCACTTGAAGGACATAATAATGAATTAGTTATTCAGTAACTTGTAATTTTTTTTGAGGAAGCTTTATGATTTTGCTTTCTGCAGTCAAGGTACCATTGGATGCATACATGATGGACTTTGTTTTCTCTGAGAGGGAAGACGGTGGGGAATTTGACAACAAATTTGGAATGGATTATCACTTCCCTGTTTTTGGAGGAATTGTGAAAGAACCACCTATGCATATTGTACATATTGCTGTTGAGATGGCCCCAATTGCTAAAGTATGTTAGTTACTTCAATCTCATATGCATAAATTGGTGTGGACTAATTTATTTTACTTGTGACTTCCAAATTTTTTTTTGGCATATAATGAATTCAATTAGAGTAATATCATCACTAATCTTCGGGATGTGTGATGATAAATACCTTTGTAAAGATTTTGGTTTTCATTGACCTTTCTAGCATGGAATTTAATGTGCTAGTTGTATTTCCCGTTGCTTTAAATTCCCTTTATATTATAAAATACAGTTAGCTTGCATGGATGGCTGAATTTTTTAGTGGTCATGGAGTGGGCATCAATACAGTTTTCACTTGGTAATTGTTGAATTCATCAAGGCCTTTAATATATGAGAAAACAAACAAAATTTCCTTCTAAGTGAACTGAATAAGGAATATATTAGTGAAATGTTGATTCTCTATCTCTCTTTTTCCTGTCTTAACCTCAAGGTGTTGGCATGTATTAGTCTTATGCGGTGTACTACTGTACTGGAAATAATTCTTTTGTTCTGCCTAGTCTTTGTGCTGCTTTCTCTATCTGATTTAAATTAATAGTATAATTACATTAAGCTGTGTCATTTTTTTCAATGGAAGACTGCTTATATGACTTATCATTCTTTCTTTTGCTTTTGATATTAGGAAAGCAACGTTGTCACATTATTATTGTATTATATACAACCCTACTTTTTCAAACAGAGATAGGAGAAAATACGCTGAAATTTAAGAGTAAGGTACATGATCATGATGTTTATGTAATTGTTTGGAGGAGCAGTTGGCAATTATTATTATTATTATTATTATAGGTAGATAAATGGCAGATAGCTCTCAAGCAAAATAATTTCAGAGATTTCAGTTCTAATATGAGCTGAGTGTTAGTTGTAGTCAATCAGAATTTCTCCTTTTATAGCCTCGTTGGGATGAATTTGCAATTATATGGTTTTTCAATTCTGATTTTCTGCATGTTTTACAGGTTGGAGGCCTTGGTGATGTTGTTACCAGTCTCTCTCGGGCTGTTCAGGATTTAAATCATAATGTGGACATCATTTTTCCAAAGTATGACTGTTTGAACCTTAGCCATGTAAGTTCTTTGCCTCCACTTTTGTCCTTATATTGCTTCTGTTTTTTTTTAACTTTTCTTTTCTTTTTAATGTCATGAGAAGAGCCTGTGGTTATATAAATGTTGTTTGGGGTGTTATAGCAGAAGTTGGAGATGAAAATATTTATTTTGAATTTCTGCAAAGAAATGTGATGAATTATTCATTAAATTTGGAATTATTTGTTGAAATTTCTATGGTTGTGTTATTGAATATAGCTGAATGTAAATGGGGACCTATATGTAAAATAGGTATTTGAATGTTAGTTAGTTAGTTGGTCCTCAAATGACCGTTAGGGTGTTAGGCGCTAGAGAGGGATCTAAGTGAGGTTATGACATTATAAATAGTTCACTATCCCTATTGTGAACTTGTCTGTTCAGTTTGTGACTCAATAGATAATTGCAAGGGATTATTCAGAATCCTTCTTCTTCTCTCTACTTTTGTTTTCTCTCTCTAATCCTCACTTTCTCTCACTTTTATTTGAATACCTTAACAGTGGTATCAGAGCTTACTATCCTTGGCTCTCTTTTGCACTGCTAGAACTTTGATGCATAGTTACTACTAGATTAGGATTTTCAAGAAACGTGGAAGACATAATTGTGACCATTGAAGAAAAGATACAAAAACTAGACAAGGTTGAAGAACATAAAGAAACTTTTTTGGGTTTCAAGGATGAGCTTTGAGCCATGGGCAGAGAACCCAAAACTATGTGACAAGCGGCTCAAAACAACCAAGAACCCAGACTGAATGGGAATCCAAGAAATGGCCATGGTGGAGTTCAAGTGAGATACCAACGGCCTACTCAATTCATGAAAATGGAATTCCCAAGATACCAAGGTGGAGATGTCAATACTTGGATTCTTAAGTGAGAAAGGTTTTTTGAGTTTGATGGTACTCCTGAAAACTCCAAGATTCGGATTGCTTCAATATACTTAGAGAACGACAGTTTTTCTTGGCATGTAGCGACCGAGAAACAATGGGGCACCAATCCACCAAATTGGGAAGGTTATGTGCGGATGCTCAAGGACCCGTTCGGTCTTCCTTTTGAGAAACCAATGAGTGACCTTACTCGTTTGTGATAGACAACGACTTTGGCAGAATTCAATGACATCTCGGCAAAATTGGATTTGTTGGAGGAGTATTTGTCGATGTATATGTCGCAGCCCTCAAAGACGAGATTTCTAATTTGATTATGATGTTTAATCCACTAAGTCTTGGTGAAGCCGGAAGATTGGCGCGGGTTCAAGAAATCTCATTAAGTCAGCGCGAGTCCTAGGTTGCTGGTGAGAGACTATTGTGACACACCAAAAATCTCTCTATCATCACAAAATACTTCCACGTCTGCGAATAATAATAATAATAATTGGAATTATTATTGAGCTAGGTCCCAACAGAAAGATACGGCTGTCAATTCTATCATCAATTCGAATGTTAAAAACGCCAATTCAGCCGAGAGAACAGCCACAAGATCATGGAAATCCTCAAAGATCCTTTCAGCCAAAGATGGAGCAGAGCATTGCACCAAGAACCTTCTATTGCCATGAAAAATTCTCTAAAGACCACTAATGCCTCTAGCACCAAAGATTGTGACTTCAATATATGGAATTAATTGAAGAATATGAAGTTCTCGATACCCATGAGATTGTTGAGCAAGATTTTGGTTCGGATAATCACACCCCCTTAATTTCTTTACATGCTTTCAATGGGGTAGACACAGCAGAATCTATGCGCATATAGGGAAGCATAGGTAAGCGCACAATTCAAATTTTAGTGGACAATGGCAGCACACATGATTTCCTTGATTACAACTTGGATGTGAAGTTAGGATGTGTGAGACAGAGCCACTTTCTTCTCGGGTTCAGGTGGCAGGGGGTCGAAAATTGAAGGTTTTTGGAGTTTGGCATAGTTTTAGGTTGAAGATGTATGGCATGGATTTTGAGTGATATCAGAATCACTCAATTGCAAACTTTTGACGTGGTGCTAGGATTATAGGCCCATTTGGGATAAGGGCGGTAGAAGTGGCTTTTGTTTCTAATGGACTTTTTTTCTTTTGAACTTTTCCTGATGTAATTTGTGTTTGAGATAGCAGTGACAGAAGTGGATTTTTTCTTAATGAGCACTTGTTTGGCATGGCTTTTGAAAAGATAGTTGAGATGGAAAATGACTCAGAAGGGGCATGAATTGTGTGTGTGTGTGTGTGTGATAATTTGGGATAAAAAGTTTAAAATAAATATAAATTTGCTAAATAAAATAGTAAAATTACCATTAAAAGAATTACAACTCAATGAAGTGCTTAAATAAATCTATCTTCTACAAGTTGGTTTCTGATTTGATCACGAACACGATTCATTTGTATTGGAGATAATGATAAGGATGTTTCATCAAGTGGATCATCATTATCTTCATCACCCATATTTTCTTTTTCAGCTTGACCAAATTCCACATCATTTTGGAAATATCTCCAGATAAAATTATGTATCTTCAAATTCCACACCATTTCTCTCATAACCTATTAGGCTTGTTCCTCCCATTAATCTCCAAATTTACTCTTAATAGACATAGTTACAGCGCATACCAATTGCAATCCCAAATAAGCAAATCTTGGCATAAATAGTTGGAGGATTCATGCAATTCTGATTAAATTAATCGTTTTTTGTTTAGCAATAGAATATGCTTTGTGGGTTTAGTTGTTTAGTTTAGACAGATTCTAAATACTGCTAGATGTATGAGGAATAAAAAGATCTAATTGACAAATAAAACCATTCATAATCAAATTTTAAAATTTATAAAAACGCAGGATAATTGAAGTTGGAAGCTGAAACTATGGAAAAAAAGTTAGACTGCTTTTTTTTTTGGGGGGGGGGGGGGGGGGGTAATGGTCCTTTCAAAAGAAAAGAGGCTTGGCGATGGGGTAAGAAGCAAGGAGATTGTGGCTTCAAGGTATGAAGTCCATCAAATAGCTAAAGCTATCCCAAACATCCAATTATCTAGCTTCTACTTTTACTTTTGCTGGACTTTTTTTAGCTTTTGAAGCTATGCCAAACAAGCCCTATCTTGGTTGAAATCTATAAAGAGTGCCTTCTAGGATTATGAACATCTCTCCATGCAGTTTTGGTTCAAGGGCCGGCTGTGCAAGCTACAAGCAAGTTCAACAAATTCCATGAAGGTGGTCCCATCTCAGAGGCTTGAAATTGATTTCTTTCCTGAGCAACAAATGTTCTTAGTTCAATTACTGCACCCATTAAAGGAAAAACAGTAGTGCTGCACCATAACAGAATTATTAGTGGGGGTACCAGCAGTGATTTAGGACACTCTGGACAAGTTTGAGGCAGTTTTTGGTGAGCCAAAAGGGCTGCCACCCTTGAGACCAGGGCATAATCATGCTATTGTGCTACATGAAGGCACTAATCCTATTAGCCTTAAACCATATAAGTACTCTACGGCTTAAAAGGATATTATAGAGAAGCAAGTGCCTGAATTGTTACAAACAGGAATTATTCAAGAGAATTCCTCTCCCTTCTCAGCATCCATTGTTTTGGTGAAGAAAAGATATGGGACTTGGCGTGTGAGCATTGACTTTCATGAATTAAACAAAAAGACGGTTAAAAATCAGTATCCGGTCCCTTTGGTAGAAGATTTGCTTGATGAATCACATGCTGCCAGGTGGTTTACAAAGCTGGAAGATCGAGCTGGCAATCATCAGGTTAGGATGGTGCCTAGAGGTTGCTACAAAACGGCATTCAAAACACACTCAGGCCATTTTGAGTGGTTGCTGATGCCATTTGGGTTAACAAATGCACCAACCACCTTCTAGGGAGCCATGAATGATATTTTTAGACCTCCTTTAGGAAAATTCGTTGTAGTTTTCTTTGACAACATTATGATCTAAAGTTCTACCATTGCAGATCATGCATGGCAACTAGATGGAGTATTGGGAATTTTGCATGATAATCCCTATTTCATTAAGAGGAGCAAGTGCACGTTTGCTGCCAAGAGTATTGAGTACCTTGGCTATATTATCAGTAAAGGCAACGTGGCGACTACTCCAAAGAAGATTCAAGTTGTTTCAAGCAGGCTAGAACTGAAGTCAGCCAAGCAATTGAGGGCTTTTCTCTGTTTGGTTGGTTATCATTGGCGGTTTATTAAAGGGTATAGATCACTAGCAAAGCCCCTCACCCTCTTGTTGCGAAAGGATGCTTTTAAGTGGTCAGAATCAGCAAGTGAAACCTTCCAAAAGTTGAAAGAAGTGCTGGTTATAGCTCCTGTTCTAGCGTTGCCTGATTTTTCCAAGGAGTTTGTTGTGGTGATTGATGCATGTGGTGTAGGGATTGGAGCTGTGTTGATGCAAGAAGGCCAGCTACTAGCTTATTTTAGTAAGGTTCTTGCTCCCAAACACTTGAGCCTCGCCATTTATGAGAAGGAATTGTTGGTGTGGTGAAGCTATTGAGTATTGGCACAAGTATTTGGAGTGTAACAAGTTCATCATTAGAACTGACCAGCAAAGTCTCTAGTACTTGTTGGGGCAGAAATTAAAGGCCCCATTCCAAATGTATTGGATAGTGTTAGGGACCAACAAATAAGCACTGAATTTACTACCTGAATCAAGTACACAAGCTGTATTATAATGAATAACAACAGTTTGTTAAGAGTACTACACTCTCTACTGCCATAAGGAAGTTACAAGTCTGCTACACAGAACTCGTCCCCCTCTCCTACACTCTCATACCAAAATATGCTTACCTTTCCTGGTCCCCCAATGACTAATATAGTCAAAAAGCACCTTTCATGGTACCTAAAATATGTGCTAACTGCTATAGGGCTAAATAACTAAAGACACTCTACTTAGCAGCTTTTGTGTCCTACCTTTTCGCCAAAATAGTGAAGTCAACTCTGCAACCTTAAAAGCATCTTTTCCTTTTGCTTGTGTTGCTTGTGTCTTCCTAGGTTTCCTTGCATAGATCTTACCAACGAATGGGGTCCTTCCATTAACTTCCCCTAAAAGTTGCACCTTGTCCTCAAGGTGAGGAGACTCATAAGTTGTGTCTATAGTTCCTATCCAAAAGCATTAAAAATTTTGTAAGCATGGAATCAAATTTGCTAGCACCTGAATATTCTCTTCAAATTCAACTGCTTCCAAAATTTTGCTACACTTTATCAATACCTTGGAGAGATCTCTATTTTCTTCATTTTCTTTCTTTGCCCCTGAGAAGATTTGAAGCTTTCTGTTCTGCTTGGCAGAATAAAAAACCAACACTTCGTCTCCTGTTTTTGCTTCAATTATGGAGCCCTTCATAAACCCCTTAGCTATAGCACTATCCTCAACTTCTCCAACATGACCATGCTTTAACCTACTTCTGAATATAAGTCCATGCTCAAAGAACCAAACTATTTTTGCCTCCTTTGTGTTTGTCTTCATGGCTACTACGGTGTCTTCCTCTTCGTGTCCTCTCAGCTTGCAAAACCTGAATAGTGCTTTAACCAGGACAAAACATGCATAGGATATTTATAATAGTGTTCACTTTTAGCTTTTTTAATGCTTCTTGGTTCTCAAATGAAAAGGCCCAATTATTTTTCTCAAACATTCACCTATAATCAGCAAACTCCTTTGTTTTTCCTTGTATTGATATATCAACATCAATCAGAGTAAATCACGTACCTGGCTTGCTAAGAACAACACTTGCTCCTTGTGAAATTCGTATAGGATTATGGATTTTCTGATAAGTTTCTTCAAAAGCTTCAGCAACACAGTAAAGTTCTCCATGTGAACCCCAACTTATGAATGGAGAAGTAACTTGTGAAACATCCCTTAAACCCAACACCCAATCATTACAGAGAGCAGCCTTGAACACACTGCTTCTACTTGTGTCGAAATTGAAAAAGTAAGAAAACCCCTCTAGCTTACTGTTTGTCCTTTCCACAAACAAAATGTCCACTATTTTTAATGCTTCAGTCCTGCTCAATGTAGAAAACGTTGTTGGCTTGTTTGATGCTGTCTTACTTAACCTGGACAAGGAAACTCAAGGTGGGGAGGCTTCTTTGTTTGCTATTGCCACGTGAGTAGTGAGTGAGAAAAAGGTTGGGTTGCATTGATGGGTGTTTTGTGGCACGCAGCAACGTTATTTCTTTGAAGGATTAGGGTTTTCTCTCTCACTTTAAAGCCCAAACCCATTAGCTGCTTCATAATTGTGAGACTGAATGTTGGGTGCGGCTAGGCTATCCTTCGTTTATAAATTAAGAAGCCATTGGACCCAAGAAAACTACAATAATTTAATTTTGGACTTGTACAATTAATAAACCTAGCCCGATCTAGTCTCCACCTTTTCTTCTCCTCTTTGCTATCATCGTCCTTCCTTCCAAAGCTCTGTTTCTATCCGTCATCTTTCTTCATGTTGTTCGTGTGTGACATTGATTGCAACGACCACCTTCGGACTTGTTGAGTATCTTTGGGAATGTTTATCATTGTTTTGGTTGCTTCTAAGACTTGAGAACCTTCAATTTTCATCTTGGGTTGTCACCAGAAACTTCTCCTAGCTTCTCTTCATGTGGAAAAGGTGACAACTTTAGTTCTGCAGGTTCTTTCTCTTCCTCGTTGACCTTTGCTTCAGTTTTCTCCTCTTTCGCATCCTCATATAACGTGGAAAAGGTAACACCTTTTCCTCTGCTTCAATTTCCTTCTCTTCTTTCCCCTTCAATTTAAGGGAAAAGCCTTTAGGTCTCAGCTCTTCTTTTGGGTGGTCGTTGACAACTTCTTTAAGCTCTTCTTCTGCTGAAAAAGGACCTGACTTTAATTGTTTTTCAACATTGTTAAGTTCTTCCTCTATTTCTTGAACTTCATCCCTCTGGGATTCTTGCATCTACTTCTCTACTCCATCAACACTGTTCTACGGTGGTAATAGAATTGCATCTAGCATCTAAATTTGTTCTCTGAAACTGAGTACACTCAACTCTCTCCTCCATTCTTCCCTAGGATCTCACTGTTCTGATACCAGTTTGTTAGGGACCAACAAATAAGCACCAAATTTACTGACTGAATCAAATAAAGAAGCCGTATTGTAATGAGTAAGAGCAATCTGTTGAGAGTACAACACTCCCCACAACCAAAAGGAAGTTACAAGTCTACTACACAGAACCTGTCCCCCTTTCCTACACTCTCATACCAAAACATACTTACCTTTCCCAATCCCCTCAAAGACTAATATAGTCAAAAAGCACCTTTCTCGGTACCTAAAACATGTGCTGAATGCTACAGGACTAACTAACTAAAGACACTCTATGATGGATCTTAAATCCACCAGGTTAATCAGAAACCTCCAAGGATCAGAATCTAATGCCTTGGCCGAAATACATAATAACTTGGATATTCATTCATTCATAATATGTGTGGTTCTGTTACATGAGATATATAAGCAAGCATAATACAAATAAGATAACTGACAGTAACTACCTTATAACTTCCTAGAGGATAAGATAAGACACCTTAACTTCCTAAAGATAAGATAACATAACTTCCCTACAATAAAACAGAACAACATAACTTCCATACATTAATTATCCTTATTCACATGCTTTCTTCTTGAATAAACAAGAAGAGGGCGTTGTGAACTCTGTGAACTCCTATCACTCTACTTAGTAGCTATGTGTCCTACCCTTTTGCCAAAATAGTGAAGTCAACTTCGCAACCTTAAAAAGCATTTTTCCCTTTCGCTTATGTTGTTTGTGTCTTCTGAGGTTTCCTTGCATAGGTCTTACCATTGAATGGGGTCCTTTCACATAGCAAAGTTGATGAGTTATGACTATGAAATCCAATACGGATAGGAGAATGACAACATAGTGGTTGATGCTCTATCAAGGCTACATGGTTCTCAATTGTTGCAGATTTCTTTAAATACTACCTCTCCTGAATTAATTGAAGAAACTAATAGAAGTTGGGAATCAGATGTAGGAGTTGTAACTATCCTAGCTGAAGCGAAAGAAAAAGGTGGTGTTCTCAAGAAGTATTCTTGGGATGGCACTTATTTGAGGAAGAACAATCGTTTGGTTGTAGGTAATGATGCTGATTTGAAGCAAAAGCTGTTGGAATGGCTTCATGCTAGCCCTCAAGGAGGTCATTTAGGTATTCAAGGAACCTATTACAAGGTTAAAGGCTTATTTTGGTGGAAACATCTTCATAAAGATGTTGAGGACTTTGTGAAGGGTTGTGATCCATGTGCAAGATGCGAGTATGAAACTGTTGTTGCACCAGAGTTATTGAATCCATTGCCAATTCCAAGCAAAGCATGGGAAAGCATATCAATTGATTTTATAGAAGGCTTGCCCAAATCTGGAGGTAAAGAAGTAATTTAGGTGATTCTTGATAGAATAAGTATACTCATTTTATCCCTCTTTCTCACCCCTATTCATCTTCTACACTTGCACTAGCTTTCTTAGATTAAGTTTACAAATCACATGATGCTCCGGTGGAAATTGTGAGTAATAGAGATCCTCTCTTCCTTAGCAACTTTTGGAAAGAGTTTCTCAAGGTTTTGAAAATGCAGCAAAGTCTCTCCTACGCTTACCATCCACAAAGTGATGGTAAACCGAGGTGCTTAATAGATGTTTGGAGTCCTACTTGTGTTGCATGTGTTGGGAAGCACTAGAGAGTGGAGTAGATGGTTATTTTTGGTGGAGTGGTGGTATAACATCAATTTTCACACTTCAACCAAGGCAACTCCAATAAGCTTTTGTATGGGCAAAAGTGTTCGGTTTATGTCCCCCATATGCCTAGATCAGCTATAGTTGAGGCTGTGGATTGAAGTTTTCAAGCCAGAGAAAGGATGATTGTGGTTTTGAAGCATCATCTACATTGGTCAGCCAACACTATGAAGCAAAAGGCAGATTTGAAGAGGTCCAATAGAGAATTTGAGGTGGGACAATGGGTGTTTCTCAAGTTGCAACCTTATAGGCAAATATCAGCAGCTACAAGAAGCAACCAGAAGCTGGTTCCCAGGTTTTATGGTCCATATAGAGTGCTGGAAAGGGTAGGGCCAGAGCATATAAACTGGATTTACCCTTGAAACAAGAATCCACTCTACTTTTCATGTCTCTTTGCTGGAATTGTGCTCGGATCCAAGTGTGAGGCAGTGTCATCCTCCCATTGATTGGCCAGCAGTCCCTAGTTCAGTATATCCAGAATCAATATTGAACCAGCAAGTCGGAAGGAAGAAGTGTCACATCATCACTGAAGTGTTAGTTTAGTGGCAAGTGTACCTTGATGAGGAAGCTACTTCGATATCATTGTTCAACTTGAAGAAACTGTTTCCTGAGTTTCAAGTGCCAAACTCTTGATGGCAGGGGCTGTAATAGGCATTTGAATGTTAGTTAGTTGGTCAGTCCTTAAACGACCGTTAGGGTGTTAGGCGCTCAAGAGGGATCTAAGTGAGGTTATGACATTATAAATAGCTCACTATCCCTATTGTTTTCAGTTGGTGACTCAATAGAGAATTGCAAGGGGTTATTCAGAATTCCTTTCTCCTCCTCCTTCTTCTTGTCTCTAATCCTTTTTTTCTCTCACTTTCATCTGAATACCATAACAGGTTGCCCAAACCATCACTTTATGCTAGTGAAATTATATCCATCTCTGTTCGTCATGTGGTTCTGCTGGAAGATTTGTGAGACTATTGTTTAACATGTTTATTTGCATTTGGTTGAAATTTTATATATTTCACTTTTGATCTGTTTACATGCTGATACTTGTTCTTGAAATAGCTATTTCATATGTGCCTTCTGGTGCAGGTAAAGGATTTGCAATATCGGAAAAGCTACTCCTGGGGTGGAACTGAAATAAAAGTATGGCATGGAAAGGTCGAAGGCATCTCTGTTTACTTATTGGAGCCTCAAAATGGGTAAGGATATTTTGATTTACCGGTCCTTGTATTTCTTTTTGTTTCTTACTTAGTTTTTCTTACCACCCCTTATTTTTCTTAATAAATTATAATCACATTTTTAATTTTGTCTCTCACAAGCTAAATTTTTAAAATAATTATTATTGACAACCTTCTTTTTAGTGCATTTATCCTGTTCATGGTCCTTTCTTAAAAGGTGACTTGAACAACTTCAACTGCATCCAAACTCAAATTGTCCTTCATCTGATTTATAATTTTTGTTGCAGATTCTTTGGGGTGGGCTGTGTATATGGCCGTGGAAATGATGGTGAGAGATTTGGTTTCTTTTGCCATGCTGCTCTCGAGTTTCTTCAACAAGATGGATTTCAACCTGTAAGATAAATTTTACTTCTAATTGAGTTGTTACTTTAAAACTTTGATGAAACACGTACTAACCTGATAAGTCTATGTGCACACAATCATGTTTCCGTCAATAGTTAGGTATCCACAATCAGGTTTGGTCTTCCCTCTGCCTTATTACACTTTTATTTAATCGTGATAGATTATGTGTTGATTATTCCAGGCATGACTATTGGCCATGCATATCCATGATTGTGTGCGAAATTTTGTAGAATATTTGAGAGAATTGTATATCTTCTTGATTTGAATAGCACGGGACATCTGAATATATAAGCAGAAGGAAAACAAGAGAATAAATGTAATACAATCACCTCATACTCACTAACCCTATCCTAGAAAATATCTACAGTAAATGCAAAAGATATTTCTACACTTCCCCTTAAGTTGGATTGTAGATATTGATCTTGTCCAACTTGCGTACACTTTTTCAATATTCTCTCTTGGTATTCCCTTGGTAAGGACATCGTCAACTTGCTTCTTAGATGGGATGTATATTAAGCACACTTCTCCACTTTCTCACCCTTATACAGCTGCCACACTTGCACAGCAGGTTATGGATCATATTTATAAATTACATAGTGCGCTGGTTGAGATTATAAGTGATAGAGACTCTGTGCTTATTAACAACTTTTGGGGAGAATTTCTAAGGTTTTTTAGGTGTCAATCAAAAGCTGTTATTAGCCTATCACCCACAACCTGATGGGCAGTCCGAAGTCCAACCTAAGGAATGGAGCATGTGGCTTTCACTAGTTGAATGGTGGTGTAATGCAGCGTTCCATATAGCAGCAGAGCCACTCTCAATGAGTATCATATGGGCAAAAACCTCCCCTACATGTTCCTTATTTGCCTAAAGAAGCTATTGTTGATGCTGTAATATAGAAGTTTTGCTTCTAGGGAAGAGATGTTGGCCGTCTTAAAGCATCATCTTCATAGGGCATCCAACTGAATGAAACAAGAAGCTGATGCAAAGAGAACTGATGGAGATTTTGAATTGGATCAGTGGGTGTTCTTGAAATTATAGCCTTATAGACAAATTTCTGCTGCCACAAGAAGCTCACAGAAATTTAGGCCTTACTGAGTCAAAGAAAGGGTTGGTCCAGGAGCATACAAGCCAGGACTACCTCAAGAATCAAGGATACATCCTGTTTTTCATGTATACCTGCTGTAACTTTTCCAGATCCATCGGTTAAGCTACATCACCCACCTGTTGAGTGGCCAACAGCACCTACACACTCAGAACCAGAGACTATTCTGAACTGAGTTGGGAGGTGTGAGGGAAGAATTATAACAGAAGTTTTGGTGCACTGGAAGGCATACCAGATGAAGAGGCCACTTGGGTTCCCTTATATCAGTTTCAGCAACAGCTTCCAAGTTTTAAAATTCCATCTTTTGGATTTTTTATTTTTTATTTTTGTGTTGGGGGGGTGTTTGTAATGTAAAAAATACAATAGGGAATAGGAATTAGTTTGTTAGTTATTATAGTTATAGTTTAGATACATGTGACTTGACTGTTAGGCTTTAGATTCATGAATAAAGGGGGCTAGTACTATGATTGTGTTATGTTGATGTTTGTTATTAGATTAATCCAATTCCGAATTCTCTCTGTTTCTCTTTCCGCCTTCTATCTCTTTCTCTCCTTCCCTCTTTTTACCCTTCTACCTACATCACTTTCCTCTGCGACTCCGCTGTTTCTTTGTGACTCTTTTCTTAACTTCATTTGGGACTATATTTTTGGAAGTGTAAACCTGTAACAAAGTCATTTTCTTTTGAAGGAAAAAATTATCTTGTATTTGATTATTTGTCTCCTAGAATGTATCGTAATTGATGCTCACCCAACTATGGGCAGGATATCATCCACTGCCATGATTGGTCAAGTGCGCCCGTTGCATGGTTATATAAAGATCACTATATGCAATATGGTCCTAGGAAAGCACGAGTTGTCTTCACAATTCATAATCTTGAATTTGGAGCTGCCTTGATTGGAAAAGCTATGGCATATGCTGACAAGGCTACTACTGTAAGTATCTGTTATGCTCGAAACTTATGAATTTTGATAACTTCTATTTAATATTCAATTTATCACCACAACCTTTTTCCTTGCTGTTAATCAGTCATAGTATTCAATTGGAAGCCTTGTGCACTAGGTCACCCATTTTTAGTCAGTCATATTATTCACCTGTAATGTTTTGACTTGTTCTCTCTGAAGTTCATGTTTCATTTTGGATACAGTGGAGGTTTAACAACAGAGAGAATAGTTTTCTGAAATTGTGGAAACAGTGGTTGGGTTGGGTTGGGAGGAAAGGAAATCTGAAGATGAAGAACGCTTTGTAAAGAAAATTTGTCAAAAAGAATCATCAAAGATTTTTTTTATTTCGTCATAGAAAGCCAATGGTCTTCCAGAATCAGATTATTGGTTCATTAACCCTGTCTTTCTGCTTCAATCACTCAAATCTAAACCTGTGCAAAAACCACCGTATCTGAAATCTCATTCTACTGTGTATTTGTGAGGCCTGAGGAAATATGTTCTTAGAAAACTCCTCCAAATTTTGTATTAGTACCTCTGGATAAAAGTTTGGTCATCAACGTAAAATATGAAAAAGTATGGAGTCATGCTGATTATAAACCATAAACAGTGTGCCTCATCTTGGGATCTGTGAACATGCATGATACCCACTTTAGTTTACTTTGAAAACTTGCACTTTCAAACACTGTAAAAATAAGTGAACACCATTAATTGAGCTTGTAGATAGCATACACTTTTTCTTGTAACTTTTGTCTTATTTTGTTTACTACTTTTTTCTGTTTTCTTTGGAGGGCTGTCTATTCTGTTATTTGGAATGTGTTTCAGTTAATGATATCAATGAAATCATTTCTGGTACTCTACCTAACAGCTCAAACTTTTGTGACATTTCTTTTTGGGCTAAAAGCTTTTGTAGAGTTGGTTCATTCTAATGCCCCAGATTGAGCTGATGGTTATTGGTTTTTTATATTCATCTGTCAGATGATAGGCCTGTCGTGACTACATAGGAAACGTTTAACCAGATTTGTCACAATAGCCACAATTAGATGTTTTATATATTATAATTAAAAAGGCCTCATTAATTGTTTTCGAAGTGCTGAGATCTTACTAAAAATCATATAAAGGTTTAGTGACAACCCTGTGTGATTACACTAAACTTTTATTGAAAATTAAGCTTCCAATTATGAATTTGACAATTAAGCATTTGGAAATCTTGAAGGGAGCAAGAAGCTGATTGTGATTTTCTTTCTTTTTCTTCATAGCACGTTCATGATTCCTGTTTATGTTGGCAGGTCTCCCCTACTTATTCAAGGGAGGTTGCAGGAAGCCCTGCAATTGCTCCTCATCTTCAGAAGTTCCATGGCATATTAAATGGAATTGACCCAGATATATGGGACCCATATAATGATAAGTTCCTACCTGTAAGTTAACATCTGCGCTTACTTTTTTAATCTTACATTTAGACTGACATATAGTTCTCAAACTGACGTCCTGAGATTTTAACCACTTCATAAATTTGTAATATATTTTTGGCAAAAAAAATTGTAACATATTTTTACTTCCCTTGTGTAAGAAACTGCAATGACTTGTTCATCTGTATGCAATCATGCTATCTTATTCGTAACCCAATTATAATGCTCTATATTGAAGATAATCGCCTTATCTTTTTTGTGACTACTTTGGGAATGGTTGTTATGGATTGATAAGAACACGTTTTTTGTGTCATCAAGATCTGTTATGTCTACCAATGGGATTATGATTTGGTCTGATATCACATTATTTCAGGTATCATACACCGCAGAGAATGTTGTTGAAGGAAAAAGATCTGCTAAGGAAGCCTTGCAGCAAAGGCTTGGTCTAAAACGGGCTGATCTTCCTTTAGTAGGAATTATTACTAGATTGACTCATCAGAAAGGAATCCATCTCATCAAGCATGCTATATGGCGCACCCTGGAACGTGGCGGACAGGTCTTCCTTTATTTTTCTTTAATATCAAACCCTGCACTGTTTTTTTGGTGATATAATTGTGCATTTCCTGCATAATGGCATATCAATATTCAGAACATAGACATTAACAGAACCAGTTGTAGGCCTTTGAACAATATATAGGTTTTAGAATTTCCTTGCCACCGGGACTGTCCCACCTATGTACATTGAAATCCTATGTCAATCAGAGAACAATATGATTCTGCTGCATATTTATATAATACTACCTCTGGTGTTGTAGTGCAATTTACACTGCATAAGTGCTCCTATAATTAGGACCAGAGGGAGTATTCATTATGAGCCAAGGGTCAAAGTCAACGCAAGGCTGCATAAATTTGCTGTTAGGTTTCCTTTTCTGATTTGAAATTTGCTTACATTATAAAGTGAGTGAATTGAGGGTAAGCCTTTGCGCAGCAGTAAGGTTGCTGCCATATGACTTGAAAGTCATGGGTTCAAATCTTGGAAACAGCCTTTCCAATTGTGGGAGTAAAGCTGCATATATCTATTTCTCCCAAACCCCACCGAGTGGGAGGGCCTGCCCCTTTTCTTTTTTTTAATAAAGTGAGTGAATTACCAGAATAATTGCAAATGCAGGTTGTGCTACTTGGTTCAGCTCCAGATCCTCGTATCCAGAATGACTTTGTGAATTTGGCCAATAATATGCTTTCTTCTCATCATGAACATGCTAGACTGTGTCTTACATACGATGAACCCCTTTCACACTTGGTAACTTACTCCTGAAAAAATGATTTTTAGTAATGTATCATTCATAAAGCTAATGTGCAGCAGCGTTGGTCATTGCTGACTCATTTTTCTTTCTGTTTTCCACCTAGATATATGCTGGTGCTGATTTCATTCTAGTTCCTTCAATTTTTGAGCCATGTGGACTAACTCAACTCACAGCAATGAGATATGGTTCAATACCTGTTGTTAGAAAAACTGGAGGTTCGTACACTTCTTTCCAGTAAACACTCTTTCTTCAGTGACTCCTGTGTTTTTTTAATATTTATATACACACACACAAATACTTTTGAATACATTAGTATGAATATTATTAACCGTCCTTATAGCTCTACTACCATCAGTAATCTCCTTGCTCTCAGTACACAGAACAAATTCATCTCCACTCCATGAGATTCCTAGACGGCAAATCAGCACACTGATTTACCTCATAAGTAGCCTTACTTCCTGATTTATGCAACGTTCTGATTTGACGATCACCTTATTATTGGAATGTTAGTCTTGCTTTTTAAATTTTCTTAGTCAGTTTGCAGATTCCTTCATACTCCCTCCAATCTCTATTATGAGAACCTATTAACAACCTTACATAGATTAATGAATTTGGTTAAAATTAGTTAATGCTTTTATAATTCATTAGTTAGATGAGGTTGTTTAATTGATTAGTATGTTTGCTTTGTTTAGTTGATTGCAAAGCAAAGGACCCTTGGGGCAAAAAATTAATGCTTTAGACGTTGAGTTTTGTTCAAGGACCTTGGGAAAGTGTCTTATAATAAATAAAGACTGGAAGGAGTATTTGATATTGAAGAGTATTAGATGAGAATAATTGATAATTTATTCAGATGAGAGAGCGATTACATTTATAGACAAGAGATCTAGATTTGAAATTTGAAAAGAAACTAATATCCTAACAATACTCTCCTATAATCTTTAGGTTTAGTTAATCCCTAATTATGGGACTAATAAAATAATCTAATAATAACAGATTCTACACTCCCCCTCAAGTTGGACGGTAGATGTTAATCAAGTCCAACTTGCCAAATAGATACTCAAATCTGTCCTTGGCCAATCCTTTGGTGAGGATATCTGCATTTTGTTCTTTTGAAGGTATATACCTTAGATCAATAATACTCTCATTGACCTTTTCCCTTATAAAATGTCTGTCTATTTCCACATGCTTGGTTCTGTCATGTTGAACCGGGTTATGAGCAATATTAATTGCAGCCATATTATCGCAATAGACCTTGATTGGTAGATTTATGCATTTCCTTAAGTCTTCTAGGACACGCTTTATCCATATGCCTTCACAGATCCCCAATGCTACACCCTGTATTCAGCTTTAGCACTACTTCTTGCAACTACACTTTACTTTTTACTTCTCCATGTAACCAAGTTACCCCACACATATGTACAATACCCAGATGTTGATTTCTTGTCATCTTGATCACCTGCCCAATCAGCATCTGTAAATAACTCTACATTATGTTTGTCAATTTTCTTAAATAGCAAACCACGTCCTGGAAATCCCTTCAAATAGCGAAGAATTCTGTAGACTTCATTTAAATGCTTCTGTTTGGGGTTATGCGAATGCTGGCTGACAACACTTACTGCAAATGCAATGTCTAGTCTGGTGTGAGACAAATATATTAGTTTGCCTACCATTCGTTGATAGTTCCCTATGTCCACCGCTTTACCGAGATCTGTGTCTTTGTCTACTTTATTTACCTGTATAGGTGTCACTGGGTCTGCAACCTGTCATCCCCGTTTCCTTTAGGAGGTCTAGTACATATTTCCTTTAGGAGATATAGATTCCTTTCTTGGATCGAGTTACTTCCATCCCAAGAAAGTATTTCATTTCTCCAAGATCCTTGATCTGGAATTCTCGTGCTAGGGCTGCCTTGATTTGATTAATTTCTACCTCGTCATCTCCAATAAGAATTATATCATCAACATACACGGCTAACACAGCCATCTTACCCTTGTGATGTTTAACAAACAACGTGTGGTCGCTCTGCCCCTGAGTATACCCGTGTCTCTTCAGAACTCGAGTGAATCTGTCAAACCAGGCACGTGGAGATTGTTTCAACCCATATAATGATCTCTTTAGCTTGCAGACTTGATTAGCCTTTTTTCCTGGGAACCCTGGAGGTAACTTCATGTACACTTCTTCCTTGAGGTCTCCATTGAGAAAGACATTCTTAACATCAAGTTGGTGTAGATCCCAGTCTAGATTTACTGTAATTGATAAGAGAATTCTGATGGTATTCAACTTGGCTACCAGAGCAAACGTTTCAGTGTAATCTTCTCCATATATTTGAGTGAAGCCTTTTGCCACTAGTCTAGCTTTGTATTTTTCAAGTGTCCCATCTGCTCTATACTTTGGGGTGAATACCCATTTACATCCAACAGGTTTCTTTCCTTGATTGTCTTATTTCTATTTAGGGCCTCCATTTCTTCCAAGACAGCTTGCCTCTACTCAGGTATAGTCATAGCCTCATCAATAGTGTCTGGTATCCTTATACTATCAAGGTGAGAAACAAATGTCCTATATTTAAATGCTCTACAAACTTCTCAATAGGATGTTGAGTGCATGATCTGGGATTTTTCCTTACTGCAATGGGAAGATCAAGGTCAGAACCCTTTGTTACTACTTTGTCTCCTGGACCTGCTTCTGGTTCTGACTCCTGGTGAGTGCTAATAGCTTGTGACTCATTACCCTTTTTACTTCGGCGTACGTAGGTCTTACCCCACTTGTTTGTGTCTCCCCTTGAAATTGGCACATTATTAGGTTTATCTAAGGTATCTGGTTCTATTGGGATAGGTGTGTAGAGTGGAGGTGTATAGATTGTAATTGTTTGGTCATCTTTTGGTGTATGAAATTCACCATCTCTCTCCCCCTGAATTGCGAACAGAGAATAATAAGGAGTAGTTTCATGAAAGGTGACATCACAGGTGATGAAAAAACGTTTGGAAACTGGGTCATAACACTTATACCCCTTTTGGGAATTAGAGTAGCCAAGGAAGACACAACGAAGGGCTTTAGGGTCAAGTTTGTTGGCATGATGAAGGTGAACATAGGATGTGCAGCCAAACACTTTGAGTAGCAGAGTGTTTTCAAGATATGGGAGGTTATAATATTGATGCAAGAGCTGAAGTGGTGTTTTGTAAGATAGTGGCTGGCTGGGTATTCGGTTGATGAGGAATGTAGCAGTAAGAACAGCATCATCCCAATGATATTTAGGAACATTACTACTAAACATGATAGCTCTTGCTATTTCAAGAATATGACGATTCTTTCGTTCTGCAATGCCATTTTGTTGTGGTGTATTGGACAAGTACTTTTGTGAATAATGCCATTTTCGGATAGGAAGGTAGATAGGGGTTGATTGAAGTATTCGGTTTCATTATCAGTATGTAGGATCTAGATTTGGGTTTGGAACTGGTTTCGGATCATACTGTGGAAGTTGAGGATCCTCGGTTTTTTCTTTCATGTAAACCCAGCTGACACACATATGGTCATCAATGAAAGTGATGAACCATTTGGATTTTGATCGGTTTGGTGTGCAAGATGGTCCCCATGAATCGCTGTGGATTATGGAAAAAGGTTTTGATGCATGGTACGAAATCTTTGGAAATGAAGTACGATGATGTTTAGCCTTTTCACATGAATCACATTGAAAATCAGACGCAATTTTATTGGAAACAAGAGATGGAAACATCTTAGGCATGTAATTGAAATTTGGATGACCTAAACGTTTGTGCCATAACTCTAAATCACTAGTCCTAAGGAGAGACACTTTATTGCAAGATTTAATCTCACTACTGGCGCTTTCATTAAGGTAATAGAGACCATCAAGCTCTTTAGCACACCCAATCATCATCCTCGTCAGCAAATCCTGGAAAATACAGTAAGTAGCAAAGAAGTTAGCCTGACATTGTTCATCATTAGCTAATTGACTCACAGATAATAGATTACACTTCCATTTTGGAACATGCAATACAGAGTGAAGAGTAAGGGTGGCAGAGATTTTGATAGAACCAATGCCGACTACTATAGACTGAGAGTCATCAACAATCCGCACAGTCACTCCATTGGTGATAGGTGTGTAGGATGAAAAAAGAGCTCTATTGTCAATCATATGATCCGAGGCACCTGAGTTAATAATCCAGCAATTCCCTATACACCGACCTTTAATGACAGCTAAGGCTTGGAAAAAATTACCTCGCATGACGATTGTGGTAGTTGGTTGTTTTGTAGTCTGTAGTGCAGTTAACATTTCCATGATCTTGCTTAGCTGGTCATTTTGGGAGGGTTCTTTGGAGGCTTCAACTACATAACCTCTGCCTCTTCCTTTCCCTTTCTTCGGCTGCCAGTTAGCAGGCTTACCATGAAGATCCCAGCAAGTGTCTTTGGTGTGCCCTGTCTTCTTACAATGGTCACAGAATGGTCGTCCTTTAGGTCCTTTTGATTCCATAGATTGAGCAGCAAGTGCTAAGGCTTCAGAAGGTACTTGAGTAACAGCGGAATGGTTTTGATTCTGAAGCATTGGTTTGCGCCTATCCTCTTCATCACGCAAGGTAGTATAGACTTCATGCACAGAAGGCAAGGGCTCTTGACAGAGAATTCGTGCCCGAACATCATCATAAATGACATTAAGACCAGCCAACAACTCGTAGACTCTTTCCTCTTCTTTCTCTTTGCGGTCTGCTTTAGCATCAGCCCTACAATGATGAGTTTTATTTTGCAGGGCATCAAACTCTTGCCACAGAGCTGATTTTTCCAAGTAATAATCATCAAGTGACATGTGGTCCTGTTTCAAGTGCCATAATTTTTTCTTAACATGAAATATGCGAGAGCGATTCCCTACAGGACTATAAGTCTCACGAAGAGCCTCCCAAATTTCACAAGTAGAAGGAAGATACATGAAGCTCTTCTTAAGTGGGGAGGACATGGCATTAATCAACCAAGAGGAAACCATGCCTGGGTTTCTGATTTTGGAGGCATTGCGGCTTCACCATTAATATATTCAAGTTTGTCTCTTCCATCTAGAGCAAGAATCATAGATTGAGACCATTCTCGATAATTGTCACTGGTAAGTTTCTCAGAAACAATAAGAACTGTAGAGATATCATTAGACCTAGATTGTGGCACTAAGGATGAGGCGTCAGACTTAGTGGACATATTGACCGGAAAAAAATTCTTAAAAAATATAAAGCTCAGAAAAAAAATATGAAGCCCTTTAAGAAAACAAATGCAGCCCAATGAGTGCTAAATAATAAGGCCCAAAGAGAAACAGTGAAGCCCGAAACAATGAAGCCCAATAAAAGTCCAATGAGAAACAATGATCATTGAAGCTCGATTATTCAGATGGTTTTGCGATAACACGCAACTTCAGAACTAGAAGCAAAAAGTCGACCGTGGTGAATCGAGACGAGAGGAACTGGCTCGGATGAGGCCTGACAGAGCCCAGAGATCAACGAGCTGAGTTTTTCGGATGAGACGCCGTGACAGGGCGCTGAGACGGAACGTGGATGTGTCCGATGATGACGGACCTGAACGATGAGGACGAGACTGATCGTCGAACGAGGCACCTGCACAGTAGCGTCACTGTAGGACGCCGGAGATTGCAGATGAAGAACGACGGTGACGGTGACGGTGATATGAACGTGGTCGTCGGATGAGCCACGGATGAGTAACTGAGCTATCTACGACGAGAACACAGACGGACTGATCTGGTTAAGATTGTCGAAGCAGAATCAGTTAAAGACAATGGGCAATGTTTACGGCTGTTGGCCCAGATGGAGAAACTTGAGATTTTGACGTTGCAGTGGGCAACGTTCACACGGCCGAGTCTGTGACGGTTCAGACTGTCGGACCAGACGGAGAAGCTCGAGTCTCTGACGTTGCGGTGGGCAAAGTCTGAATTAATCAATTAATCTCTTCTTAGTCCTCTGATACCATGAAGAGTATTAGATGAGAATAATTGATAATTTATTCAAATGAGAGAGCGATTAGATTTATAGACAAGATCTAGATTTGAAATTTGAAAAGAAACTAATATCCTAACAATACTCTCCTATAATCTCTAGGTTTAGTTAATCCCTATAATTATGGAACTAATAAAATAATCTAATAATAACAGATTCTACAGATATCCAAGTCTTGTTTTCTTTGGAAGCTTGTCATTCTTCCCTTACAGTGATAGGATCAATGACTTGAAGTAATTTATGGATAAATTTCATGCTCATTCCATTGCTATGGATTTGTGGTACATTTGATCATGTATCTTCTTAAAATTTTGCAGGACTATATGATACCGTATTTGATGTTGATCATGATAAGGAAAGAGCACAAGCGCAAGGTCTTGAACCAAATGGATTTAGTTTTGATGGAGCCGACGCTGGAGGTGTTGATTTTGCTCTTAATAGGTGAGTTATATTATCGGTGATGTTAGGGAGCTAAAGCCCAGTTGAGTGAATTTTGACTTGCAACCTCCAGGACTTCAAAACCATTTGACGTTTAGCTTAAAAGGTTTAGAGTTAAACCATCTACATCAATTTACGTTGGGAAAATACAATGTTTGTCGCTTACCAATCACCTTTATTTTAGTTTTAGTCCTTCAAGGTCCCCCCCCCAAAAAAAAAACTCTAGTCCCTATATTTTAATAAAAACCTGAAATCCTGAAGTATTATGCCCGTTGAAGGACCAAAACTAAAATGAGGGTAAACTATAAGGACTAAAATATTGTATTAACTCATTTATTTTGGATTCCAAAGTCAGACTATACTTTAGGACTCGTATTCCTAGTGTTGGGCATGCATTTGAAATGCCACATATTTTTACTTAACACGTGAGCATTTATAGTAAAGTGTGTGAGCTTTGGTGCAAAAAGTAAAGTTACTCTCATGTGACTTAAAGGTTACAAGTTCAATACCTGGAAACAGCTTCTTTGCTTGCAGGGTTAAAACTACATATATCTATCCCATCTTAGACCCCACTTGTTCGGAGCTTCACGCACAAAGTCACCCCCTATAAGCATCTCTAGAAAAATAATGTTTTATCGTGTAATATCTAAATATCAATTTATTTTTTTCCACAGGGCTATATCAGCATGGTATGAAGGCCGTGATTGGTTCAATGCATTGTGCAAGACTGTGATGGAGCAAGACTGGTCATGGAACCGGCCTGCTCTTGACTATCTGGAACTTTACCATGCTGCACGCAAGTCAGTATGAGAATTCAATTAATGAGCCATCTGCAGTTTCAAGTTTCCCTTTTTCTTTCCTGTACAGGCTAAGTGATAAGCTTTAATTTAAACATTAAATTAAATTATTGTATATATTGAACCTTTTTTGGGTAGCATGCAATAATAGGGTCGATTACGTCATAGATTAGTTGTTCCTTTTATTGGGAGGCAAGTGATCTTTGTTGGTTCATACCTTTGAACAGATGAGCCCTTGAAATAAATGCAATGCAAAATAAATTATTTTCAAGTTCTTTTTGTTCTTTTATTATATTATGAAGTTGAAGATAAAATGTTCAAAAATGTAAGTTCATTCAATACGAGGATCCCAGGGGGAGAATCCTTTGGAAAGCAAGGTGTTCAAGTCCTCTCCGTGTATTAAAACTGGCAAAAATATGCTTTTAATTCTCAAACTTTATACAAGGTTTTAGTTTAGTCCTCTGATTTTATATAGTATCATTTTTAGTCATCGAACCCTAATATCAATAATCTCCAATAATGTTTTTATTTGTAACAATCATTATTGTTCTGAAAATTAAATTTAATATGTAAGTATTTGAGAATATTTTGTCAACATTTATAATTTTAATGTCCAACATTTTTTTGTTAAGGAATTTATAAGACTAAAATGAAATCATTCAAATGTGCATTATTGATGTTCATATTTTCTTAAAACAATATAAAATGAAGAAATTATTGGAATTCTTTGATTGGAAAAAAGACTGCATGTATGACTCTAAATATTGCATTAATGAATGAGGAGAAAGATCGCATTATTAAATGACACTAAATAAGGAATTGAACGGACTCTTGAAGTGTAATATTTATACCCTTACCCCATTGAGAGTGAAGTAGAAGATGAAGTGGCTTAAGCTTTGAGTCTCTGGTGGACTGCAAAATTAAAGTTTGGTGATTTATATTGTTGTTCTTTTTAAGCCCCGGAGACTCTTCTCTCTGTTTTTTCGTTTGTTTGTTGTTATTATTATTATTATTATTATTATTATTTTGGTTCAATCTTTTTGTCTTTTTTTTCCTTCTTTGTCAATTTTTTTTCCCAAATGAACATGAAATATAAATAATAAAATTAGAGTTAAGGATTTTAATTTTAAATTGCTGGTTTTAAGATATCTTGAATTTGAATAATTTTTACATTCACATTTTTTACTATAAAGATTTCTTAGATCTTTAATAATAATTCTCTTAAATTTTTTGCTGAAGTTTGGTCCCATGGTTTAGCGATAAAAAATCATCATGTTTTTTTAATTTTTTTTTTTACAATAAAATCATGGTATTTTACCACTATCCACTCTCCAACTAGCCTCATTCAAAACAAGGGAAAATTGGAGAAAAGTATAACATTAATTGTTTTTGCGTAAAATACCATTGAAAATTTTATTGGTAATAAGACGGTAAAAGTATGGAAAAAACCTTAATTAATTAATTAATTACTAAAATGTCATTGAGGTAAAAGTATTAACCTATCTGCCCCCTATAATCGATTACACGCTTTATGTAATCGATTACAGGGGGTCAGATCTCTTTTTTTTCGTTTTTTGCACTATGTAATCGATTACGTCACTGTTTAGTAATCGATTACATAAAATTTATACTATGTAATCGATTACGATGAGTGGCGTAATCAATTACATAAAATCAAAAGTTAAATGTGGCAGTTACCACGCAATGTAATCGATTACGGAACGGGCCGTAATCGATTACATATTGCGAAATCAGTTTTTAAAAAGGTCAAACGCCTCATTTTCCCTCATTTCTCATTTCTCTAACCGATTAGGGCTCCCCCACTCTCCTCCATTGTGATTTTCGGCCAGAAAGCTGCGGATTCAAGCCGTGGGTTGAGGAAAAATAAAAGATTTGCTCTCATTTGCGTTGATTTCGGTAGGTTTTCGGTACCCATTGCGAATTTGTCTCTATTTTCTCCGTTTTTCAGAAGATATGGTTCATGTAATTGATTAGAGTTTGTTTTCTTTGGGTATGTAGTGTTTTGATCATTGATTTGAATTGTTTGTTGTTGTTTTTGAACAAGTAATAGATTAAATTGATGTTTTTGTGCGTTTCGGAAACAATGTGTGTATGTTTGCATGTGAAACTGATGTAAACAGTGGGATTGAAGCACAAATTACATGTTATTGTGTGTATGGATGTTGAAGATTATTGATTATGTGGAGTTTGATTGTTGATTGTGCATTTTTCTTTCAATTTCACTGTCTCTGTTGACCGATATTGATCATGCATTGTGATTATGTCATTAATTGTGTTTGTTTCATGTTTGTTGATGGTTTATATTGTATCTTTGTAGGTATTTATTGTCATCATGCCTCCACACAGACGAGTTGACCCTCAGACCGAGAGATGTTCGAAGGCACGGATGGAGGGTGAGACATTCGGCTTTCAGGCACAGCCGGCAGATCTCCGATACGGAATTCTCCTAGACAATAATGCAGCATCCCACATATCCTTCATTCAGCACTTTGCGGGCAAACCCGTGATCAAGCCCAAGTCACTAGACATGCAGTTTTTTGCAGAGGAGGGATTTGATATAATCCCACTGGTGGAGGGTTCGCAACTATGTGGCTTGGCAGAGTTCGTCAATCCCTACTCAGAGGATATGGTTAGAGCCTTCTACCATAACCTCAGTTACATCGGTGGAGTGCTGAAGTCGCGCGTCTGCAGCATTGATATAGAGATGACTGCTCCGATATGGGCCCACATGCTGGGATATGATTTTGACGGGGCGGGCACCACTCTGTACGATGGGGATACCAATGTCAACCTGTCTGGATATAACCGAGCCATCGCCGTCAACGATATCAGGAGGCCTTTGGGTCAGAGAGCCCTTTTCACTGTGGGTCAGATGACTGTGGATGCATGGATTCTTTTCTACGTGCTGACCCATATTTTGTTCCCCCGGGCCTACAATCACTCCAGGGTGTTGGAGGTTGATATCCCGATCATGTAGGCCATCCTTCACGCCAGGGCAGTGAACTGGAGATACTATGTTTGCTGGATGATGTACAAGGTGAAACAGAAGGAGAATGCCGCCCTCCCATTCGCCTACCTAGTCCACCGTATATTGCTCCACTTCCGTGTGCCGATGCAGACGTTTGAGATGGTGGAACAGACGCAGTGGAACACTGTATTCGAGAGGCGCCTACTGGAGCAGTGCAAGTTCGTTCAGAATGATCAGGGTGTCTAGGTATGCACCGCCGCTGACGAGGACGATGCACTGCTCGCTCCCCCCGTGGTTCATCCTGAGGTCCCTATGTCAGACGATGACGATGACGAGGATGAGGAGATGGTTGAGCCGGATGGTGGATTCCAGCTCCGTGACATCATGTTGCAGATGAGGCAGATGGACCTTCGACAGAGAAAGCGGTGGAAGAGCCACGAGCAGCGGTGGAGGAGCCACGTTGAGAAGGAGAACTAGCGGTGGCGGTGGGTGCAGAGCCGAATGCACGGGCTGGAGGTCGAACTACGGCAGTTACAGGACGAACAGCACCAGGAGGCAGCCGGAGATGAGCACCATGTGCATGAGGAGGAGGATGAGGATTCAGAGGAGGATGCAGTTTAGATAGCTATGTTTTTTTTTGTCGAACATGATGTTTGTATTTGGATCTCGTAATTTTTTTTTAGACTTGGTGAAGTTGTACTGACTATAACATTTACTTTAATTATGAATGTTTATGCTTTCAGTTCATATGATTTGAGGTGATGAATTTGCAAATGATATGTCATAGGCCGAAAAACGGATATAGGGACATCGATAGACTAAGCATAGTGTAGACGGTTAATTGTTGGTAAAAAGACCTTCCCCAAGTCGCATTTGTAAGTAAAAAGAAGTTGGAAATCAATTTCATCATGCACCAATTCGAAATCTCTTCTTCATTGTACTTCTGCAGCTGGTGTAATCGATTACACCATACACAATGTAAATTTTATGTAATCGATTACTAAACAGTGACGTAATCGATTACTTAGTGCAAAAAATAAAGAAAAAAAAAGAGATCTGACCCCCTGTAATCAATTATATAAGGCGTGTAATCGATTACAGGGGGCAAATGGGTTAATACTTTTACCTCAGTGACATTTTGGTAATTAATTAATTAATTAAGGTTTTTCCTGTACTTTTGCTTAATAAGACTTGGATCTTTCACAGCAATAAAATTTTTAATGGGGACTTTTCCCAAATGTTCCCTTTAAACAATGATTTTTCTTACTTCTTGCCATAAAATAAGAACTAATAACAAAAGGAATGAACTAAAGAAAATAATATCAAGCTAACTTTTAACATTTAGTTGAGTAAATATTGTATCTAATTTTACCTGAATTTTTTTTTTGTTGTAAGAAAAAAATATTTGGTTTAAGGCTTTAAACTTTTACTCGTATTTTTTTCAAGTGAAAAAATAAGCTTTTATTTTTGTACCCAATTTTGTTCTATTCAATATGATTTTCATTTCATCAGATAAGATAATCCAATGTAGGAGGCAAATAAAAATTAATTCAGCAAACAATTTAACACAAAAGATTATAAAAATTGGAGGGTAAAATTAAAATATGAAAGATTCAAAATAATTAAAAGAGGATGGCCAAAAAAAAATTAAAGAAGTATATAAAAATAATTAAATTAATGAGTTATGTGAAATAAGATTGAGAGATTGAAAGAGAGAGAGAGAGCAAAGCTTGCCTCTATTCCTCCCGCTATAGTAAAACTTATTGGAATCACTAAGAGATTTAATCTTTTTTTATCTATGGGTTTCAAAAATATTGTCATTTATTTTGATAGAAGCCATTAATTTTTTTAAGAACTATGATGTGAACTATCCTTTTAAAGATATAATTGATAATGCGCATTTATTGCGAGTTTGATTCAAGCATACATCTAAAGATTAGTTAAACATTGTTATCAAAAAAAAAAAAAAAAGATTACTTAAACATTGTTGCATAGCTGGACAACTTTTGCATTCTAGATCAATTTTAACCTAATAATTTGATTTGGTGAATCTTAATGACAGATAATGTTTTGTTTGTATTTTCCTGAGTAAGTTGTATTGATATCTAGTTCTATTATTTAAAAAAAAAAAAATTAAGTCATGGTGATATCAAATTACTACGGTAAATAAATTATTAACTTCTTAAAAATTTATTAATTTATTATCTATAAATTATTAAATTAGTAAGTTTATCTAATTCATAAATATATTGATAATTTGGTTTGGCCCGGATTTAAAAATGTCCATGAGTATCTATATAAAGCACTTTATGCATTTTAAAAAAGGGTTTAATGTTTATACCTCTCTGAGGTAAAAACATTTTTTTGTCGCATTCACATTTAAGTGAGTGGGGCCCATTTATTTTTTTAAAGAGTTTAATGTTTCTGCTACAAAAACATTTTTTCTACCACACTCACATATAAATAAATAGGGCCCATTTATTTTTTCTCTCTCTTCTTTCTCATTTTTTTCTCTCTTCTTTTAATAATGGCCCCACTTACATATAAATGAATAGGGTCCATTTATTTTTTCTCTCTCTTCTTTCTCATTTTTTTCTCTCTCTTCTTTTAATAATGGCCCCACTTACTTATATGTGAGTGCGCAAAAAAAAAAAATGTTTCTGCCTGAAACATTAAACCCTTTAAAAAAATGTCCATTAACATCTGTCATTTTATGATTTTGATAAGCTAATCTTGATCTGGTAATTATATACTATTTTTATTGACTTCTTGACGCCCTTCAAGTTTTTAAATAATCTAACGGCTCTAATCACTCCAACGGCTCTAAATATTTCCAACGGTCAAATCTCCCTCACGAATTAAATTCTTTGAACTGCTCTCCCTCCTCAAATTATAGCCGTTACGTACTACCATCGCATCTCCGACGTTCTCAATCAAATTTTCTCAGATCACTTCTTGATTGCACTTCCTTTCTTGTCAATACTCTCACCTCTTTCTCTCTCTCTCTCTCTCTCTCTCTCTCTCTCTACTCTGCATCTCATTCGATTCATTAATGGCGACGTCTTCTTCTTTAGCAGCAGCATCAAACAGATCAAACCCTAATCTGAGAAACTCAGAGATCAATAACTCGGTCAGAAGGAGTTTCAGTGGAAACCCATTCCACAAACCTTCTATCATCGCAAACTCTCGAAGCTTCAACCCCAACACACCAGCCAATAGCCCTTCAGGTTTTACTTTTCTACTTATTCATTCATATTTTTCATTTTCCGTAATTTTCATTATTTATATTAAGAGTAAATGACAATAGTAATACTGGTTGTTCGCTGAGAAAATGTTTGAAAGTCAATCCACTTCTCTTCCTCGGACAGTATGTGAGTGTTCTTGGAAATAATCTAGTAGTTCTTGGTGTTCTTGAGTATTTTCTTTCGTTATATTTGCCGCTGGGTCATTGAGAAATTGTAGGAATATTTATAAATTTATTTATTCTCTTTACCAGAAGAATGAATATTTCGAATCAAAATATACATGTAATGATGTTAGTTTGTGGGTTTCTCTAGACAATATCATGACTGTTCTGAAATTTTTGGTAGATTTCCCAAGAAGAAACTCTATTGGCGACCTTGATGACAAAGAAAATGGAAAAGATCATATTCTAAAGTCATCAAAGGTTCGATCTCCAGCTGCTTCAACGAAGGGCATGAAAAATTTCATGTCCCCAACTATATCTGCTGCTTCTAAGATCACAGAGTCTCCAAGAAAGAAAGTGCTCGCGGACAGGAATGAGGCAGCAAGAACTTCATTTTCTTCCTCCACTGAAGGGAAAATCCCCAATCCAAAGGTTACTGTCGTAGATTCTATGGATGAGAAAACGTTCCAAACTTTTTCTGATGGGATCATCAAGGAAGAGAGAGAGAAGTATAAAAGCCCCAATCGTAAGGTGACATTCGCAGATTCTGTTGACGAGAAAACGTTTCAACCTTTTCCCGATTGGCTTGGCGAAGAGGACAGGGATGAACAAGCAGCTTCCATGGTTTCTGAAGATTTGAAAATGGAAGCCAAAAGCCCTAATGGAAAGGTAACATTTGCAGATTCTATTGAAGAGGAAAAGTTTCAACCTTTTACTGATGGGGTCATCAAAGACGACGATACAGAGGAACATACGTCTTCTATTGTTTCTGAAGATTTGAAAGATGAAGGTTTGGAATCAAATAATGAAACAGAATCTGCATATGAACCTGTGACTAGTGAACTTGATTGTGTTAATCTTGATCCATCTTTTAGGCTTAGTCCTACACCTCCTCCATTTTCTTCAACCTCTACCATCATAGCCCCGCTTGATGCTGACCCTTTGATTCCTCCATTTGATCCTAAAGCTGACCCTTTGGTTCCTCCATATGATCCCAAAGTGAATTACCTTTCTCCAAGGCCTCAATTTCTTCGCTATAAACCAAACCCAAGGCTTCAACTTTACAAAGAAAGTGAGTCTATTAAGTTAGATGATGGCTCTTCAGATACAGAAATGACAGAAGATGCATTGTCTGGTGGGTCAGAGAAGGAATCAGAAGTTTCTTCGGATGAAACAGTAAGTGAAGATCAGAATCATGTTTCTGAAGCAAGTACTATCAATGGTACACTCATGCCGGAGGAAGAAGTTGCTGAAGCAAAAGGAGTTGCTAAACCTGGCTTCTCCATGATATCAAAAGTCATTGCTCTGCTTTTGCTTCTCTCAGTTGCTTGTTTTTCAATCTCATATACAAATCCTCAGGTCTTTGATCCAGTCCTTAAAGAAATTACCACTTGGTCTCAGACTTGTGATTCATCTGAATTTTACCAGTTTGCAACAGTCAACTTTGATCATTTATCAGGTGTAGCAAAAGAGAATTTAGATGGCTTGAGTCGAAATTTTCATACCTGGTTGATCAAGTGGATGTCCTCAATTTCAGAATTGATATCATCATTTAGAAGAGTCCAAGATTCTGGTCAATTGCATTATTGGAACCTGACTGATTTGACAGAAAATACTGCGGTTTATCAGTTTCCTACATTTGGTGAAGATGGAAATCTAATACGACAAGCTCCACAAGCGGTTATGCCAGTGTTGATCGTTGAGGAGACTGATGATATCACAGACACTTCTAGTGATGATGATATTGGAGATATTATTATGGCAGATCATTATGCTTCAGCATATGAAGAACAAGTTCAGGAATTGGAACCTGTTTCACCAATCACAGATGACAATGATGCTGCCAAAGAGATTAACACTGATGCAGTAGAAATAACTGAAATTGAAAGTGCTTCATCTGCTTCAAAAATTGGGGAGTCTAGTGAACCCAATCAGTCAGAGGCCCATGAGATTCAAACTGAAGTTGAAAATGCTTCATCTGCTTCGAATATTGGGGAGGTTAGTGAGCCCAATCTGGTTCATGAAATTCAAACTGGAGTTGAAAGTGCTTCATCTGCTTCGAATGTTGAGGAGGTTAGTGAGCCCAACCAGTCTGCAAGTTACACTGACCATCCAGATTCAGAGGCTCATGAAATTCATACTGAAGATTTTGAAGCAAATAATTTACAAGCAGAGAAGGCGGCTCCTGAGGATGCTGCTACTGGCAGCATGGACCTTAAGGAGGGTCAGTCAGATTTGAGCTCTGAAGTTGCTGAAACTGCTGAGATCCATACAGATAGTGAGCCCGAGTCTGAGACTCATGATGTGCTACTGAAATCAGAGGAAAAATCTCTGGTAGCTGTTACTGTTGCCTCTATCTTTCTCTTTCTGTCCATAATTGCAGGTGTAGCGTTCAAGTTGTTGAAGAAGAAAGATGAAGGAAGAAGAAGAACAATGGCTACTACTAATACCATTTCTAAGGAACAACCTGCTGCCTTGTTGTTGACTAAGACGTTGCACAAAGATGAGGAGGAGGCTGCTTCTTCACTGGAAAAGCCATTCCTAAGGAATAACCCGATAGAAATGGACGTTCATGGAGAGTCATACCAACCTTCAGAAATGAGCAGCTTTGAGAGGAGCTCATCTTACTATTATAGTCAAGGAGAAATGAAGGAGAAGAATGAAGCCCAAAGCAGCCTGGAGAAGAAGCCAAAGAGAAGCAATAGGAGAGAATCTCTGGCTTCATCTTCAGACAACATGGCTGGTTCTGCCTCCTATGGAAGCTTCACCACTTACGAGAAACTCTCAACCAAGCATGTGAGTTTTCTTCTTCTTCATTTGTTGGCTATTCTGACTCATTTGCTTATATGATCGTCGTTTTGTTGTTTGTTCAGGAACATGGAGATAGAAGAGGGACTGTGACTCCTGTGAGGCGTTCAAGCAGGATTAGGAACTTAGTCAATTCACCTCTGTGAAGAAGATGATGATGATGATGCAGCAATTTAACATTGTGAATGATGTTAATTAGGTTATGATTTGTTTTAAGCAGAAGAAGCTCTTATCTTCTGAACCTGATCATTGTATGTGACGAATGGCTCTGATGGATTATTATTATTATCATATTAGCCTTAACTTTCTTTTGGCATTTTCCTGTTTTTCTGTGTTTGGATGGGAAAACAGAAGGAAACTTTGGTGCTTATGTTTCCCAAACGATAATTAACATAAAATCTAATTAATTAATTTGGATATATTAAAAATGCTAGTCGAGTAATCTAATATCTAAAACACCGCAATCATCTTCCTGAATTTTCTCTACCTCCTTTACTTGATTATTATTAAAAGAATAGAGTTGATTTGGAAACATCAATTCCCTCATTAAGTCATTGGTTAAAAACAAGTAACTTTTTTTTTTTTTTTTAGTTCTTGTAAGTTCAGAATATAAAAATAATTTAGATAAATAAATGTTGACCAAACTTTCCATGGTATTGAACGCAATTTCTGCAGATTTTGATTGACGTTGACCACCCTCCATTTTTGTTACTGTTTTTTTTTTCTTTTTTAAGGACGAAAACTAGAAACGGGGGAATCATGCCTCCTTAGCCTTACTGTATTTTCATATTTTGTTCGTAATAGTTGGAGGATGAAAATATTTGATTCAGTGAATTAGAAATATATTACTCGTGGTATATTGGTTTGATTATAATAAGAATAAGAATTATATTTTAATGATCCGTATCATTAGTAATTTTAACTGAAATTTATAATATATCACGATATTGAGTTTTATTATTTTAAAATTAATACTGTTTTATTTTATTAAAATTACAGATGGAATCATTATCATGATAACTTTACAATTCAAAATTATATTACTATCAAAAAATAATTATTAATAGCAATATTTGGATCCAGACTTTTTCTTATACAACCATAGTTCATAGACTGATTCCTATGAATATTTTCAAAATTTTAGAAGATTGTGATGCCAAATATTATATGTAACCGGTATATCTTTTATTAATTTTTTTTTTGGGAAAAAAAACCATTCATCCCATAAAACAATAATCTAATTTTTTAAAAAAAAATTAAAATAAAAACGTGCTGTTTTGGAGTATCAGCGAAGATCTCTTCAGAAAAGGGCGATCCCTCCGGGATGCGTTAATTAGGAAACTAAACTATAAATAGCGATTTCGTTTTGCTGTTTCCCCAGCGAAATCTAAAACCCTGATAAGCTTCTTCGCCTGTGAAGCCTCACTTTCGTCTTAAATTCCCTTTTATCTCACTCATCTTCTTCGCTTCCTCGTCTCTTATTTTTGTTCGGTGTGTTAATTTCGTTTTTTTTTTCCCGGTTTGGAGTGAGCGATGTTAACTGTATAGATTGTGATGTTTTGTTGTTTGAAATTTGCAGTGAGTTATCTCCGTGTGGATTTCGTCATGGCCCAGAGTTTCTACAAGATTAAGTATTCATTAGGTACGTTCTGTTTTTACATTTTGATTGTTGAAGTTACGCTAGTTCTGGTACTGTTTGTGTGGGTTATTTATAGTTTAACTGAATTACATGATTTTGATGCCGCATTAAGTGGAAAAGTACTGCACTGATGTGATCAGCTTAAACCTTCGTTTGAACCTCTAATATCGAGTCTTGATAAGCAGGTTTAAAAACTTTTTGCTGGAACTTGGAACCTTTTGAGCCTTTGGATTCTGGGTTTTCTTATTCCTGCAAGAGAATCATCTTTCTGAAATCATTGGAAGGATATTTTCTAGTCTTCACAGATGGAAGTATGCCTGCATTGTTTTTTAGTAAAAAAAATAAACGATTTATTGGTATCTGGCTATCTGCGCCTCTCTTCCTATAAGTTCCTAGATTATTTATGTGTGTATTTTCTTTCCAGCATGAATGTATGATCGTTACATTCATGTGTTTACGGAGTGTTTTTCTTCCAGCTATTTTGAAAATTTTGTCTTTGACACTCAACATTTGAAAATAATCGTACCAAATGAATGCCAAGGCTGATGGTTCTAAGTTCTAATCTCTCCTTGTAATTTTTTGTTGTTGAATGTGTGTTGGAAATCATTTGATCTATCTCTGGTCGTCACTTTTATCTTTTAGAGAGGAAAAATTTGACCTGGGGCCGCTTACCATGTTTTACATAGATAGTATGTTGCTTCAAAAGAATTACCTGGTTCTTCCTATTTGTGAATTGGATAATTGAAATAGGATTTTATTAACAGCATAGTATATGAAAATAAGGGTGAGAGAAAATATGTTTCAATCATTAAGTTGACAAGTTTGCGAATTTATCAGGTGTCATCTTTATTATCTGTATGAAGATCTTGGCATCAAGCTTCAAGGCCATATCTTTTGTTGCTACATTCTTTTAATTATTTTTTTGTTTCACCTTGCTATTCCTTGGTTTAGAGCGTTCCTTGATTTTTCATTTGGTCTTGAATATTTCAGAAAGAAGGAAGGACGAATCTGCTAAGATCAGAGAGAAGCATCCTGAGAGATTACCTGTAAGATTACCGTGAAGTAGAACTTGTTTGCTTGTTTGTATTTTCCAAAAGTACTGTAGTTGAAATCCAGATTTTGCTTGCAGGTTATTGTGGATAGGGCTGACAAAAGTGATATCACACGCATTGATAAGAATAAGTAAATACTTTTGTGACATGGCTTTGTTTTCAATCATTACATTTAACTTTTCAAGTTACTATTGAATCCCCGTTCTGAGTTCCTGTGAGATTGTTCTTATTTGACTGAATGAATCCAATCAAAGTTGGGCGAGTTTAAGTAACCTTGTTCCATATAAGTCAGATGAGATTTCAATTTTGGAATATCAAAGCATGCTTGATTTTCTTGTTCTCTTCTTTCAAAGGATGGGATCAATAGTTGTTTATTTGATCAATGTGAACTGGTGACCTGATTTTCAGTTCATTTATGGATTCTCATGATCCTGTTCTCATTTGGTTATGATTTCAGATACCTTGTTCCAGCCGATATCACTGTCGGTCAGTTTGTTTACATTATACGCAGAAGGATTAAAATCAATGCAGATAAGGCTATATTCATTTTCGTCAATAACACTCTGCCTCAAACTGGTAAGTGAAGATACTTCATTCTGAGTAATTCTAAAGCTTATGAACTCAACTACTTGTTGTAATTGCAGGTGCATTGATGTCTGCTATTTATGAGGAACATAAGGATGAAGATGGCTTTCTTTACCTGACTTACAGTGGAGAGAACACCTTTGGATCCCATTAGGCCTCAATTTATGATCACCTCTGTGAATAGCTTTTGCTAGATGATTATTCTTTTCTGTGTTTTTAATCCCATATTATTCTTCATTCTGTCTATTTCCTAAGCCGTGGATTTTAACACTAGTTATTGATTTACTGAAATTCAATTATTTGGTGCCGTTTATTTAATATTTACCCATTTTAATATATTATCATTTTTGTGAATGGTGTTCTCTTGCTTTGCAATAAGCTACTAATTTGTTATGCTTTCTACAGCTGAAATTTGAGTATAATTTATTAATTTGAAGCTGTTTAAAGCCTTAGTCTTTATATTTTGTGGAAGTTAAAATGTCACCTTGTTAAAATGATCAACTATTATAATGGGGTCAATATTCAACTGAGGTTAAACAAATTTGTACAAGCAGTCGGCACCATTAGAGAAGCTTCTGACTTGTCTCTTAAAGAACAAACAATGATGCTCTGTTTTGTACTGTAGAACCCTTTTGAATGCTTTTTTGCTTTGGTACTTAGGGGTATGGCTTTTTTTTTAAAAAAAAAAAAAAAATCTCTGAATTCCTGATAAAAAGAATTCACAAAATTGGTAATTTCGTTGTTGTTGTAACTTGTGGCGAAGTAGATCTGGAAGCAAGCAGGTCTTGTCCATGTGTTTTGTGAGCTTGCTTTAGCTAATTCCGATGAAGTTGATTTGTTCAACGAGAACAGAACAAAGAAAACAACAAGTGAAACAGAGTGGCTTAAGGATCAATTCATGTCCAACACCAAAAAAGTGATCCAGTTGTAACATAAGATCGTAGGTATCATCAAATTACAGTTACAAATATTGCACACAGATACGTATATGTGATCGATTTGAATCTACCTTGTTCTCTGGCATTTATGTTTGATCCATTTGACAGAAGAACAAGTCCCTGTTCTGATCTTTTGCACACAAACCAGAGCAGCTGTTTTGGCTTTGGAAGCAAAACCAGATTTGTCTTTCTTGTTCTTAGCTGTGTCATTTTGGGATCTCGTGGCATCATCTTCCATAGCACCAAACCCTCCTGCTCCCCACTGATCAGCCCAACTCGGTGCTTCACTCCCCATCTTCCTTATTTTGCTGCCATTGAAAACAACCAAAGATTAAGAACTGTAACTAAAATCTTGAATCTGATCAAAATATTCTTAGGATTTTACCGTATAAGTATCTGTTTCTCAAGAAATCAATTGGGGTGTCTGAAAGTAAATGTGGAGTTCTAAAAAAATATTCAGATAATATGGTGATAGACGCATAAAAGAGATTACCTGTGAATTTGATAACAGAGGTAGAAGGAGGTTGAAGAATGAGAAGGTTGAAGTCAGGTGAAGCTGATTTATAAAAGAAGGGACGTTTTAGTTAGTGTTGATGTTGTAGTTAGATGGCCTGTCTTTTGAGAGACTCTGTTTTAATTTGCTTTTAAAAGAACTAACTTTATCTTGTTCTGAGCAACACGACGTGCTAACTCACTGGTTTTGAGTATTTGCTTATGGTTTAAGCAAACTCTGGCGGCATATTACTTCCTTGTTACACCTTCTTCTACTTGCATGCTATGTTGTGGGCACTTTATTTTGTCAAGTGTGTGCTTGTATGAGTGCGAGTGTGAGTATGACTCAGCTACCCCACTTCTAATAAACTCTTTTCTTTTAGGGTGGAAATACTACTATACTTTTCTGTGTTAAAAAATAACAAATTCTTATCATACTTAGTGGAGTTGACTACATAGATCGTATGACGCTATCGTGCTCTATTAAAAATCAGATCTTTAAATATATTAAAGAATAGATCTCGCTCTGTAATTTCATTGAGTATTCGCTTCAGTCTTCCTCTTCTATTTTCTAGAAGACTCCATACTCCTACCAATGCATTCAATAACCTTCTTTGAACGGGTCCAATTCACTTTTCTTTTTTTTTGGCCAAAAAATCACTTTTGTTTAAAATTGTACTAAATATGAGTTAGGTAACTAATTTAAACATATTAAGAAATTTAGTTAACCTAATTATTTAGAATAAATTTTTATTATTTTTTAAATACCCCCATTTAATGATTACCCCATTAAGGAAGACCACATTAATATATACAATCAACAATAAGGATAATTTAGAAAAAAAATTATAAATTTAGGAGACAAAGTGAATTGAGAAAAATGAAACTTTAACTAACTTTAAAATTTAGAATATCAAACATCAAGCAACTTTTGATAATTCACCTTTATGTTATTCATTATATATATATATATATATATATATATATATATATATATATATAGGTTTATCGTTTGTCATGTCACTGGATATAGGCTTTTGTCCAATGAAGACAAAACTATGTTGTTTTATTATTGAAAAAAATTATAAAATAAATTGAAAACAAAGTCTTCCCTCCCCTTCCAATGAACCCAAAAAGTCGTAGAATAACTTCTCAATAAACAAAAAAATCGGAATATAAATTGCTGTCACAATTCCATATTATTAATAAATTATCAATCCTAGAATTGTGACTGCAGTTTATATTCCAATTTTTTGGTTCACTGAGAAGTTATTCTACGACTTAGATTGATTTGATTTTATTAGTTTAATATTAGTTTTATTTTATTAGTTTAGATTGATTTTTTTAGTTTAGTTTTTAGTTTAGATTGATTTGAATTTATTAGTTTAGGTTGATTTCATTTTATCAGTTCCGACTTTTTTGTTTATTAAAAAGTTATTGTGCGACTTTTTCAATTTATTGGTCTGTGGAGGGAAGAATCTGTTCTCAGTTTATTTTGTACTTTTTTTTTCAATAATAAAATGACGTAGTTTTGTCTTCACTAGACAAAATCTTATATCCAGTGACATGACAAACGATAAACCCTATATATATATATATATATATATATATATATATATATATATATATAAAATTTAAAAATCTTAAGCAAACTACAAATAACTTTTCTTGCTTTTTTTTAACATCGTAGTATAGTCTCATGGGATTAAAAAATATTCAAAAGCTCTCAATATACGAGTCACAGTGTTACCTTGATAAGAGTATGTGCCATATTAAAAATGAAGCAAATAAGTAATTTCACAATTTGAACCTATATCATTGTGGTCCTTCAGAAGTTTTTAGATAGTACATAATATTATGGGCTTTTTGATATTTTTTTGCTATTCCTTATAACCATACTGCGATTTTCTCTCTAAATATTTTATCGCTTTTCAAAATATAGGAAGTTAAACATCTTTTGGCTGTGTTAGATTATTATTTTATTGTTTGGTAGGCAAATATAATTTAATATAGTTTTTATAAGAATTAACTTTTTTGTTGGCGGCTCAAGATCAAGATCACAGGTGTTGGATATATGCTCTTAGTCACTTAAGCCCTATTGGGCTTTAATGAGACCAAAGCCCATAAGGCTTAGGGTTAGATTAAGTCTTGTACTTAATCCTATATATTCTAACTTACTCCTGCTGTGCCTAAAAAAGGATAGCTCATTAGAAAAAGACCCAAGAGGCAGACCTTCATCATCTGAACGGTTGCCCACACACCCACCCCATCCTACTCGAGAGATAGTCTGGAAGATCAATCATAGAGCGGACGAGGAATGTTCGTGTAGAGGCTTTCAGATCGCTGCATCTCTCCAAGTAATCAAAACGATGAAGGTTCTTATTTTCCTACATCAAATCAGTTAAATACGCTTCCGTGTTTTCTGATGAGATTCCTACAATTGGCATCAGAGCCAGGATGATGAGGAAAAGAACCCAATTTTGATATTATTTCATATTTCATGTGATTCGTTTCAAAAATTATATTTTGAAAATATGGCATCTGTTTCTATATTTTTTATTTAATTCATGATAATTATTCGTTTATAATTTTATTTAATATTAGTTTTATTTTTAATGGCTTTAATTCATGGTCAGATTTTCCCTGTATTTCTTGATCTTTAACAAGGAGACTAATCCCATATAATTAGGTTTCCTCCTTGCTGTTTTTACTTTATTTTCGGAATTTCCATGTAAATTTTTGAATTTGTGAAAAGTTGTAAATCAAGAAATTGCAAGAAGATGAGCTTTCAACGCTTTCGGGCTACTTTTCGTAGACCTCTGGACCTCGGAATTGGACAAACCATATATCGTTGGAAAGATAACAGAAAGACGAGCGAAAATATAAAAACCCCGACCCTAGAAGCTCATCCACGCGCCTTCACAAGGGCTGCGCGTGGACTTCACGCGCCGGTAAAGAACCGGCGCGTAAGGGCGCGTGGAACCTCCTTTTGCGGTGATTCTGGCGGCTCTGTACTCGTCTCCCCATGGCGGTTCTTCCCCTGGAGTTTTGTGCTAATCTGACTTCGGTGGATGACGTGGCAGAAGTGGAGGCTAGGGTTCCTCTTTTGTGTCCTAGGGTTTTTAGCCAAGGATTGAGTTTTTGGGCTTTTGGGCCTATGGATACCCTAAAGGGGCTTAGACAAATACCATGGACTGAACAAAAGAGAAATTCCAAAGTTGTAAATTTTATCTTTTAATTTTTATAGGAAAGTCATGGATTAAAGTTATTTGTTTAATTATTTATTTAATGCTTTTATTAAATAGTATGAATTATATGTGCGATTAACATGATTAGAAATAACATGCCATATAGAATAGGAAGATGTCATATTGTTGCATAGTCACATGCCATAATTGCATAGTAGCTATATGTCCTGAATCGACTAGTATGATAGTTATTATGTGTGATTATTTAGGCTTTCCACTAATTAATTATCAATTATTATGATTTTTTTTTATATTAAAATTAGCAACTATATTAGTAGCGTTTAACAACTATATCAGTCCCCGTTAACAACTAAATCAGTCTAATTAACAACTACATTTTAACAACTACATCTGTAACAATTAATAACTACATCAGTAGCAATTAGCAACTATATCCGTACACTTTTTTTTGAAAAAATTCCAGAAAAGGCCCTGATATGTGAATGTTTTTTGGGTCTTTTTTGTAATTATTTTCCTAGCTTTAGCCCTGAAATCAATTTTCCCAAAAAAAAATTGTATATATATTATATATACACCCACACACACAGTCCGAAGTGAAGAAACAGGCGGTGAGGCGTGAATGATGATTTTTTTTTTTTTAAAAAAAAAAAACTACAACACAACACGCACAGAAAGAAGGAGGGAGAGCCATGACAAGACAAGACAAAATGATAGAACGGCAAAAAAAAAAAAAGAAGTACAATGTGACTTTTATCTAATATTAAATTTATAAAAATTATAATTAAGAAAAATCATTTTTGCCCCAGCTATTACAAACACACCCATAATATAAATTTTTTTAATTAATATAATCATTTTTATATTTTAAAGTTAAAATAAATCCATTAAAAAATTTAATGAAAACAAAGCCTACAATGCCATCGTCTTCTTCCCTTCTACTGTTCCACAATGGCTTCTGCGTTTCGGGTTCATTCAATGGGCTATGTAGTCCTTCACTACTGTTTGTTTTCTACCCCTACTTCTTTTCATCCACTTTAAGATTAATTAAACAAACAGTAGATCTTGAATGCCACAATGGAGATCCTAAAATGCCTAAAAGGGAAGAGATATATATCTGCCATCAGAAGTTCGTGGCACTTTTATTTTTTTGAGCGCATGCGTACTCTGCTTTACTTTTGGTAATTCACTTTTATTTTAACGTCAAACAAATTTTGTTTTAAATAATAAAAAAAAAACCTTTGTGGCACCAGCCTCAATGACACCACTAAGTGGCGTCTTTCCTTCCTGCACCACTTTATCAGTGGTGTCAGATGTAGCGCCTTGTTAGATGGCGCCACCAAGTGCATTAATCCGATAATATATTTGAACAATGTCTTATTTTAATTCTTTTCTTTTTAAAGGTAAATTTCCCAGTGCATCACTATTATTATTATTTGGATGATGATTGTTGTTTTGGGGCTGTGGCCTCCTCCTCATCGCTTCACTTTCAAATTCCTCACAACTCACTCTGCTTCTTCTTCTTCTTCCTCCTCCTCCTTTCCACATAAAACACTCAAACATCTTCCACGCCATCCCCACCGGCGCCGCTTCCTGGTATTCTCTTCCTTGTTCTCCTAGCCCAATGACTTACTCAAGTTTTGGCTTGCTTTTATTATCTAAATATACACACACACACACACCCAATGCTTTAATAATTTCTTCCTATTTGTTTTTGGTTTTTGAATACTGCTCACGTTTCATATAATTGTCAATAAAGATTATGTTTGGCCGTTGAAAATTGGTCCAACTAGTAGTGATTTGTTTCATACTCTCTCTTTAAAGCCAATGCTTCAAATTACAATATGCATGTCAGAAATTGTGATGGTCGGTCAGGAGACTTATTCTCTCCGCTAATGAGTTGATTAATTATTTAACACATTCCAATGCCAATATTATTTAGATTAGTTGGAGAAGCTCCTTTTTCAACGTGATTTTAAATTTATGGAGTAAATGTGTAACAAAAGTTTTATCTTGACTTACGTGAATGTGTTTTTCTAACACCAGCTCAAACATGTACGTCCTTCAATTAAAGCAGGAAATACATGTTTAGTTTATTTTTTGAAATTTGAGTATTTTTAGCACTAGAGGATTGTTTCCAACATGTTTTCTTGAACATGTTTGGGCTCATGCTAGTCAGCAAGCCTCCAATTTTTTTCGAGGGAAAATTAGAAAGAAGGACATAAAGGAAAATATATTTATTGAGAAGAACCATAAAATTATAATTATTTAGAAGGACAAAATATAAAAATACTAAAATACCCCTAAGAAAATCTTATGCATTTCCTCCTACTTTTCCTCCCATATTCTTATTTTTAAAACTAGCACAAAATTCTTTTTAATATTACAAACTAATGCAAAATTATAAATTTCATTAAATTAAAATTAAAAGCTTTCTCAATTTTTATTTTTCATAAATTTCATAGATACCTAAGGATCAGAATTAATTACAAAAAGTCCTTGATAGTAATTACAGAAATTTTAACAACAGAAAATGTCATTTTAACAACTAAAAATGATATATTTACAACTAAGACTTTTTTTATATTGGAATTCTAAGACTTTTTGTAATTTTTTCTGTTTCTTGGGACTCAAATGTAATTCTCCTAAAAAAATATGCATTCTTCGATTTTTTTCAAAATTATAATTTGTTAAAATAAAAAAAAATTGATTAAAAATATTTTATAATTTATTATATATGTTAAACAAATTTTTTTATATGATTGTTTTTTTAAGAAATATATGTGGATTAAAAAATTCATTTAATGTTAACAAAATTAAAAAATCAAAATAATCTATTATATATTAATAAAATATGAAATGACTTTAGTTTTTATTTTATAAAAAGAGCTTAATTGATATCAACATTGATATTTGCTAATATAAATCCATCAACTTAATAATATATTCGTTAATTAATAATCTATTGATTATATGAATATGGAACTTGATGGAAAAAAATTAAAAACATGAGTTTGAACCGTAGTTAATTAAATAATATATTGATTTTACATGAGTATGAAACTTGGTGAAAAAGAAAAATTAAAAAAAAAAGATTCGATCATATTACATGTGAATGATAGGAAGTTTCACTTTTAATTTAGTTATTTTTTAATTATGAATATAGGAAATAATGTAAGAGATTTGATTAGGGAGAATTTAATAATTTTAAATTTATATTATGATGTTTGGTCTTTCTAAGTTATTACAATTTTTAATTGAATGTTCACTTTGGTCTTTATAGTTTTAAATTATTGGTTTTGATATTTACATGACTATAATTTCAAAAGGACTCTGTCAAGTAAGAAAACATATGGACTATTTATTAAAATCAAACTAAATTCTTATGAAACTATAAGAATCAAAATCAATAATTTAAAACTACATTAACTAAAGTTAAAATTCAATCTATTTATAAGAACTAACCATGATATTAACCCTAAATTTAAGTTTAACTTATTTTAGTTTAGATTTTGAATTTACACTGTACATATCCAACGTTGGAGAAAATGTTGGCGATTTTGAGTGAGGTTTAATTATTTTAATTAATTAAAAGAGCATAAATATATTTAAAAATTATTTTTGGTAAAAAAATAAATTTAGATCATTCAAAGGGATTGGATTGCTATGTTGGCCCAAGGAAAAGGGATTGGGTAAGGATTAAAACTATTAGATTCATCGAACCATTGCCTAAAATTGGTAAAAATGAAATGTCCATAAATGTACGTACGTGCACACATTGATTCATACTAAGAACATACATGTGAAACATGTTCTTGGAATGTAACTTATTTTTCTAAAAACACTCTTTATTTATGAAGAGTGAGTGAATGAGTATGCAATGAGATTAACCAATAATCAATATAAGAGTGAAAATGGAAAATGATAATAAAAATTTCACTCAGACTATTAATGTCTTTCATGGATATGAATAATGAATAGATCGTTCATAAAACGATTCGTTTGTATGTATAAAAGCGAAGCGAGGAGGCACATAGAAGAACAAGGAAGAGGAGGAAGAGAAAACCAGGAAGCGGTGCCGGCGAGGATGGCGTGGAAGATGTTTGAGTGTTTTATGTGGAAAGGAGGAAGAAGAAGAAGAAGAAGAAGCAGAGTGAGCTGTGAGGAAGTTGAAAGTGAAGCGGTGAGGAGGAGGCCACGGCCACAAAATAACAATCATCATCATCCAAATAATAATAATGTCTCACTTGTTTGGATTCTTTCCAATCCCATCATTGGATTGCTATAGCTTCTTCTCTCTCAATATACTCAGTGCTTTAATAATTTCTTCCTATTTCTGTGTGCTTTTTTTTTTTTGGCATTTGAATCCTGCTCTTGTGAAATATAATTATCAATAAAGATTATGATTGGCCGTTAAGAATTGGTCCAACTAGTAGTGGTTTGTTTCATAATCTCTATAAAGCCAATGTTTCAATTTTCAATATGCGTGCGAGAAATTGTGTGATGTCGCTCATGAGACTTGTTCTCTCCACGAATTTCTTGATTAATTATTTGGGGTATTCCAATGCAAATATTATCTATTTGTTTGAGTTAGCTGATTTTTCAAATCTAGTTTCTCTCCTCTACCCCATCTCATCCTTTTCCCTCTTTTTTTTTTTCTATTATTGGATTAAAATCTCAACAATCAAGATTTACCATCATTTTCCCTTGTGATAATATTTTGATCATATGATAAATCTAGATCGTTTAGATCTTAATTCAATGGCATAAAAGGAAAAATAAGGAAAAAGGATGAGAAGGAGTAGAAGAGAGAAGTCAGATCCTATTTTTTTCAACGTGATTTGCAGCTTGTGAAATGAGTGTGTGAGATGAGTTTTTATCTTGAATTATGTGAACATATTTTTCTAACACAAACTCAAACAAGCATCTAATGTCCTTCAATTAAAGCAGAGTCAAGGGCTTTTTTTTTTTTTTTTTTGAATTTTGAGTATTTTTAGCATTAAAGGGTTTTTTTTCAGCCCGAAAAGAACATGTTTGGGCTCATGCTAGTCGGCAGGCCTCCCATTTTTAGCAATTTCCTAAAAAGACTAAACGCTAAAGCATAGCCTCTTCCCTGTGTGTTTAACTATAGAAAATGAAGACGAGGTCAAGGAGAATTGGTACAGATGGTAAGGGATCTAAGATTAGGCCCTTGGGTTGTGGGTTCGATCCCCTCTGTCATTGCTGGGACTCCTTTGATAGGTGATCTCGTAAGTCCCCAGTAAGTGCTCATAGAGCCCGGGGCCGTGTCCTGGCCTTGGTGGGGGACTGGTGTCGAACTCCTCCAAAACTTTTTTCTATCAAAAAAAAAAAATGAAGACGAGGATGAAGAAATATTAATTTTTGTATTTGTAATTTAGAATTTATAAATTTTATTTTAAATGTGTTATCCAATTTAGAATTTAGAACATTTTAATTTGATCTCTTGTATCATACAAATTGGATTTTACATATTTCTTGTCTGTCCTTTTAAGTTTAATTCAAATATATATTATGATAATGCGATTTTTTTTTTTAAAAAAAAAAAATACTATCAAGGCTTTCATGCTTCAGAAAATTGTCAAAATAAGTTCTAAGCCTGAGCATGTATGCGCTAGGCTTGCTCATTTCGAAGCTTTAGTCTTGATTCTGATAAAGTTATTCAATCTTTACTTCATTTAAACACTTTTTTTAATTTCTATAAAAAAGAGGATGATGTATATTACCTAAATTTAAATTATAATTTTTAGGTACAAATTCTAAAAGTGCATGGTTTTTTTTCCTAACAAAAACACCCTCCACCACACACCTTGAGATTTTGATCATGCAACCTCCATATTGAAAGATGCTAAGTGACGCCATCAAGCTATTAACAAGGCTTTTGGACAAAAAGAAAAAAAGCTATTAACAAGGCTTTTGTCTAAAAGTCCCTACATTTCATTCTATTGTTATTTTAGACTTTTATTTTAAAAAAAATTTATTATTTTAAAAATAGAAATCAAAAGCGCCTGATCTCATTCAATAATTATATTTTTTCTTATCGGCTTTTCTTTTCACCCATTGTGATTTTTTTTTTAAAAAAAATCTTTTTTCTCATTCTCCATCCTAAATTAAGATGCTTTAATAAATATATAGCAATATTTTACACTAATTAAAAAAATTTATTTACATAAATCTTAGAATGGAGATTATTTCATCAACTACTTGCATAAATCTTGATGGCTGTTTTGGGATTGGGCTCTTCAAAATTTTGACAACCCCAGGCCCATAATCTCATCATGCCTCCTGCCCAAAAAATGTTCGCAATATTACAACTACCATAATGTTACACAGCATAAAAAAACTATATTCCTTTTATATAACCAATAGGGTTGGCATAAGTGGTAAGTAGCTCGTGTCACTTAAATAAGGTCTCGAGTTTAAACCTTATGAATGCAGAAAAGCCTCGTGGAGAGACTCTTCCACTATAGCCAAGTGCGTGATGCAGGCCAGATCCAAATTAGTCAAGGCGAACTCTGGATACCGGATGGACGACAAAAAAAAAAAAACTTTCACACACAAATTCATAGGAAATAAAATTAATATGTAATGCAATTATTTAGGAAAAAATTAAAACATTTTGAAAGGAACAACTCTGAAAACTATAATTCAGTTGTTTAGAATTAATTTAGCCAAAATTCAAACGGTGACTCATACACAAAAGCTTTAGTGAGATTGGCGTAATTAGGGTCCAATATTAAGATGAGCAGAATCTCCTATATGAATTGAAAATAAACTTACATTTTGTCATATAACGAGTACTATGAGCCCAAGATTAAAAAAAAAGATTATGTGATGAATCAATAGCACTATGAACTGAACCCTTCCAAAATTTGTTTATATATATATAAAAAAAAAAATAACACTATGAACTAGCAGTATACAAATTCTCTTGTCAAATAGGAGGTTACAAGTGTAATTTCACTTATAACTTTTTTAAGTTATGGCATAAAATAAGTGATTTGGGGCCATCCTGTCTAACTATAAAGGGTGTGTCTACCAAGTTATAGGTTCGGTTAGAAAAATGAGACATGGTAGCAACAAATGAAATACAATGATGGTCCTAGAAAATTGAAGCTTTATTTATGAGCTCGACATTAATTAAAGGAATTTAATTGAAGTAGGTGAACCTAGGCAAGAATCCAATTATAGTTAGAGCCAGCAATACAAATCAAGATCGATCAAACTACTCGTCAAAGCTCAAGAACCAAGTTCTAATCCGAATTTTCTTAGTGCAAAAAAGACTTATACTAGTATTAAACAAATTATTTATTAATGCTTTTAAATTATGAAAATTCACCAAGAACAATTAAGGCGTATATGATATTTATATTCTTAGTAGTTACTCCTCTAGTTCCAACTGTTGTAAATATAAAATATATTTGGGGAAGTTGATCTTAATCTTAAATGTAAAACATATTTTTTATATTTATTAATTTTTTTCCTAATTTATCCATAGTGACATTCCCTCAACAATAATCAAGAAAAAGAAGAAATAAGGGAATTAAAGAAAATGACTATAATATTTTAAAAAATACATATACATATTAACTAATTTAACTAACATTCTTAGTAGGGTTAAGTATCAATTTTGCCCCGGAAGTACACGCTCATGAGCAATTTTGCCCTAGAAGTTTTCGGCGTAGCAATATTATCCCGAAAGTATCAAAATGTAGCAATGTTGCCCCTCCGATAAAAACCCTAACGGTCAATGTTAGGGTTTTTAACGGAGAGATAACATTGCTACGTTTTGGTGTAGCAATGTTGCCTCTGAAATACGCGTCCAGGAGCAATTTTGCCCCTCTGTCAAAAACCCTAACGGTTAACTAACAGTCAATGTTAGGGTTTTTAACGGAGGGGCAACATTGCTCCTGAGCACGTACTTCTGGAGCAACATTGCTACGCCGAAAACTTCCAGGGCAAAATTGCTCCTGGGCTTGTATTTCTAGGGCAAAATTGATACTTAACCTTTCTTAATATAATCAATTTAGATAAACATGTTTTATACTAAAGATATAAAAAAAGTACATGTTATACATTTAAGAGTTTTGTATGTGAGTGTTACTCTGACAATCTAAAATTTCTAGGTTGGTGAACCAAATAAAAAGAGAAGAAGAAACTCTCTTTACAATACATTTTTGGGGTGCTTGGCTAAAGAAGAAAATTTTTTTTGGGGTTCCCTCTAAAATTATCAGCATTAGACATTAATTTTAGTGGAAGGGTTCATGACCACCTACCTAGATATAAGCTTTTGAGTTTGAGTTCATCCAAATGTAAAAAGCGTTTTTAAAAAGACTAAATACATTTTAGGGTTAAGGTGTACAAATACATATAAGCTTTTTTTTCATAAGTAAAAATACATATAAACTTTTTTTTGGAGCAAAAATACACACGTGGTTACCATTTTGGAGCAAAAGTTACATCCCACTGTTAAGTCACTGTTCACCATGATGAGAGAGAAATATATGAAGTGAACAGTAACATAATGACGGTGAATAGTGAATCAACGGTGGAATGTGACTTTTTCTCTAAAATAGTAACCACATGTATATTTTTGCTCAAAGAAAAAAACTTATGTGTTTTTTTGCTCTCGGGGAAAAAACTTATGTGTATTTTTGTATCTTAACCCTACATTTTAACTCTAATAATGTTTAAATCTAACCACACACATATATATTCCAACATAATGCATGCTTGGAAAATAATCAAATTGTAATTTCAAAAACTCAGAGACAAAACTCTATTCAACCAACTCTAAAAGGCAACCTAACCAAATCAGTTAGGTACATGCGTGCGTATAAAACAATGAACAAAGTCATAAAGATGAAATCACCATTTGTGGATACGTCCAATGTAAGTGGTAATTACTAGTGATTGGGTGTCACGTTCACAATACAATCAAAATGATTTCTTTACCAGACTAATTAGGGAAAAGGGTCCCACTAATCCATATTAATTCCTTAATTAATTATAGCTTCCTTTTGCTTTTTTGGATGAACAACCCCACTTCCTTAATCTCCCACCTACCACACACACCATTATTCAGAATGTAAGCAACCCATTATAAATTATGCTCCCGTCTGAAATATAAATCACCATTTTAAGTTTTAACAACCATATTAAAATTAAACAAGAACAGTTAACTGATTAAATTTATCTTAAATATAATTTCACTTTGAAAATTTAATTATATCGGTAGAACTAGCTAATAGGAAGTAATAATTACCCTTCAAGTTACTTATATATAGCATGGATCAAAATATTTTTTAGAAAGTGACTTATATTTTAAATATGATAAGCAGCCATTTTACTTTTAATAATAATAATAATGTTAAGACTCATTGGCTGGCAAAAAAAAAAAGGTTAATTAAGGCTTATTGACCGATTCACAGGAGATAGAAATTTAAACCGAAGTGGAAGTGTGGTGTAAAAAAATCTAAACTTATTGTTTGGTTATACTTCTCTTATCCTTAATATAAAATATATTTATTTAAATTGAAGAGATTAAAAAAATTAATTAATTAATTAATTAATACATATATATGATACATTAAATCTCTACAATAAATATATTAATCCATAAGTAAAGCAATTTAATTGGGAGAAAAATGATAAATATAAAAGATAAAATGAAAAAAAAACCCTTATATTTAGAATCAAAGTTCAATCCCAAAATTAGATATTTTATTTAGGACTGAATGAGTATATTTTTAAAGTTGGATTCTAATTTTTTTAATAATGAATTCTCAAATTTTTATATATGCACTAAAAAAATCCCTTTGCAGTTATTTGTTTTATGTCAAGGAATTATAAAACTTAATTGTTCTAATCAAAATTTAGAGATTAAATTGATAGTTGAGGAAAAAGTTAGGATAAAAAGTTCTATATTTTTTTTTTCAAATTTTTCTTCGAAACATGGGGAGCAAATTTTTTTTTTTTTTTGGTTGATGTAAGCCTGAAGTAAATTCACCATTCAGTTAGAAGACATGTATCACTATAATTTCTTTGGCAAGTGAGGATGTATCACTACCATGGAAAGTTAATAATCTCATCTTTTAATATCATCTACAGCAATTTTGCCTTGGTCTATCCAAGTTCAATCAATCTTACTCTTAGTAAAATACATAAAATAAGAAAATGGAAACAAATCTCAAAGTTCAAACAATATCACTTTAATCCGGCTGCATCTAGGACTTTTTAGCGTAGTTCTAGAAAAAAATTTGTCAAACTTTGAGTGTTATTTTATAATTTCATCAATGTATTACTCTGTACTATATTATATGACGCCTTTTTCTAATATTTTAATTAGAAGCGACTTACCATATATTTGGAATAGGAATGCTACTATAAAAAAACTTTTTTCCCAACTTAATCATTAACAAGCAATTAACACTAGTGCAAAAACGTATTTTAAGACCGCCTCATTTATAGTGGAGTATCGATGGCATGGTCTTAAAAATATGACCGGTGGAAATTTGTAAATATAAAGAACTTTTTGGAACGTATCAATTTTTAAGATCGCCTCATTTACAGCAGAGTATCAACGCCGCGGTTTTAAAGATATGATAGGTAGCAATTTTGTAAATATAAAAGAATTTTTTGGACCGTATCAATTTTTTGATAGGTCTTAAATATATTATTCAGATCGCTTAAAAAAAACAACCGCTCTTAAAACTGTTATGAAAAAAATTGAAATATAAATTATATTATAATGAAATCTCGTACATCCCAACTTATATTTTCTGCAGTCCAAAATAATAAGGAGATATTTAAATATAATGGTATAAAAATTTTAAGGCCAGACATATATATAAATGACGTTCTTAAAGTTAATATTTTTAAAGTCGGATATAACTTCTGCCTAGTACTAAATAATGAAAAAAATTAAACTAATAATTTATTACTTTTAATAACAGATATAAATAATGGACGGTCTTAAATGTTAACCTTTAAGACCATCATTTAAGTTACTCCGGTCTTAAAACTAGAAATATATATTTCTTCGCGCGAAACCTTACTTACGACTTATGTCTTTCTATCTGAACTCTTAAACCTCTGTTCTTGTTGTGAAACCCCTTTTCCTGTTACATTACGTCTCTTCCTCTCCAATCACCACCATCCTCTGTTACGCTCTCACTTTCTCAGGCGTTCCTCTTTCACACCATCACTCTCAACCTCTCTACCTTTTTTGAAAATGAACGCAGAAAACCATTTTCTTCCTGTTCACTCAACACCAGTTACTGATGTTACTGGTGTGAGCTAGAATGAACCCTCTTCATCTTAAAATGAGCCTCATAACCGCCTTGCACGGTGTGGTAGAAGTGGCATTCGAGTGAAGGCGTATCCATAAGTCGAAACACTAGGTCAAAGCTCGAGATTTAGTTTAATGAAAGGTTGGAACCTTTCGGTCCTAATAAAAACAAATATAATAGTTTTGTCAATTATATGACACGTAGCAAGGTCAGCATCTTGATAGATGAGTGGGAAAATGTGGACCTTCGCAAAGTGAAGAATCATATTTGGGACACTATCCGGCTTACATACACTGTCCCTGACTCTGAGAAGTTGAAAGACAAGACATTGTCTTATTGTGCTGGTTGATGGAGGAAGTTTAAGACCTTTATAGTCAACAACTATATTTTTGCCCAGGTTCAGCCTACGCACAATCCTTAGGACAAGTACATATTTATTGATGAACAAACTGTTAGTTCTCTATGTGTTTTGATGATAACAAACCATTGTAAACTAAAAAGGATTTTATTGTTGCTAAAAGTTCAAACATACTTAAAGATTGTTAAAACTGATTTAAATCTTGTAATGTGAGTTAAACTCGAGTTTAGTTTTGATAAACTCAAGTTTACACTTAACAAAAAGGAAAACAAGCATTTTGAACTTAGGCAATCTCAAGCCTAACTTAATAGACTCGAGCCTGCTCGTGACAGAGAGCAAGTTTCATGTTTATAACTAAGGCAGACTCGAGCCTGTTAAGGTAAACTCAAGCCTACGTCTTACAGAGAGCAAATTAAGTTATTGGCTCTCAGTTAGACTCGAGTCTACCTAAATAAACTCGAGCTTGTGCCTTACAGAGAGCATGTCACATTTTTCACTTGAGCATGCATTTCTTAACTCAAGTCTAAGTCTTACAGAGAGCTCTTCAAACAAACTTTCATATGAATAGACTCGAGCCTATGAAGTTGGACTCGAGCCTTTCTCTTCCAGAGAGCAAACAAAGATTTATTCAAAAACAGGCTCAAGCATAACTTTGTTAACTCAAGCCTATTTCAGATTGAAAGAAGTCTCAAAAGCGTTTAGCTGAAGCAAACTCGAGCCTAACACTTACAGACTCGAGTTTGGCTCAGACAAAGAACTACCAAATTTCACAGCCCGATCAGACTCGAGCCTAAGTTTTCAAACTCAAGCCTACGTCTTTGGACCAAAGCTTATTTTCATTCCAAACAGTTCCAGACTCGAGCCTGTCACTAATAGACTCAAGTTTGTTCACTTTATCAAAATGATTTCAAAAACTCATCACGATAAACTCTGATCTCTAAAGGATAAACTCAAGCTTACTTATTTTATGCTTGAGAGTTCATAAACAAACTCGAGTCTATTGAACTCAGACTTGAGCCTAACGGATCTCTGTTTCACTCTTCGCGTTTCTCATCTTTTTAATTCACTCTCATGATCTGTTTTGCACTTAAATGAAATTAAGAATCATCATATATATGTTTGATATGTTTGTTCATGAGTTATAGACTACATTAACACGTTTCAAGTTTCAGATTACAACAAATCAGATCTGGGTTAAGAGCATTTAATGTAGGACCAAAAACCAGGATGAAACTTCTCCTCTATCCCAATGGTTCAGCACAGACCGTTATGGATCAACTAAATCACTCTCCAACGGTCAAATAAAGGTTATGGAATGACAAAATATTTGGAAAACCATCTGCATCTACAAATTCCAGGATTTCGGCTGAGAATTGAAAGAATGGAGGAAAATATGCAACAATCATTCTCCAGATTTACAGCTGAACATTAGAGAAAAAAATGCAATGGCTAGTTCCACTAGTTAGCCAATAAATACCCATGAAGACGCAGTGCAACACACACAGCTGAATCGCAACTGATTGTATTTCTGATTTCTTGCTTTGTTGTGTGAAAATATTTTCTGAACTTCAGTGTTTAAGCTTATTTACTCTTTAAGAGAGTGTGATTTCGAAAATCATTTCTGATTACTTGTTTTGTGAGAACTCAAGGTTGTGGAACCTGTGAGTTGGGTTGTTTAATTACAAAGTGTAAGGGGGAGTAAGTCCTAGGTGAATAGGATTGCATGTGGTTTACATTGTTGTAATTAAAGCCTGTTGAACTACTGGAAATACCCAGAAGATATCTGGGGACTGGACGCAGGTCAAGTTTAAGACCGAACCAGTATAAATCCTTTGTGTCCAGCTTTTCTTCTTTTACTCTTTCGTTATCTGTTTTTCAAGTCTTGAAAAAGAATTCAAACATCTTTCAAAAGAATTTTTGAAATCCCCAATTCACCCCCTCTTGGTGATTTCTTCCATTTTTACATACTTGACAACAATTTGTTCAGCTGCGAACCATTACTGAAGCTTTGGTGAGTTTATATTTAGTTTTGTTTGTCTTTTTTTGTTTGCTTATTAACTTGTGTGGATATGTGAATGTTATTGTGTTTGTCTAATCTTGTTAGTTAGATAGTTTAATGTGTGAATAGAAATATATATTTCCATCCTTTGTCCTACATCAGAGGAGCATGTCTTAGTTCTATGCATGTCTGATATGTTAACCGTTATTATATTCTTAGCTAGTTTTGTTATAGTAGGTAGTGGTTAGACATTGCTATTAGTAAGTTAGTATGTTGGTTCTATACAATTCTACATCTTCCTTAAATAAAATGTTGAAACTTGATGAAGTGAATTTGACTAGTGTTTGAGGTTCATATCAAGCAGAAGTTCTCTAATTTCTGTTAGTGAGATGACTGAAATTCATAATTAATATTTGTTTTCAATTCTGATTCACAGAGAAGAAGGGAACAAGCACAGGAGATAGGGAGAAAAAATGATTGCCCGCATGGAGCTTCTCGCGGCGGATATGAAAAAGCCGAAAAAGAAATGATGGTGGCCAAGCGGAAGAGATTGGAAGAAGAAGCTGAATCCAATCCTTCTACGATAATTGATCAGCCGCCATCCTCAATACATCGCAAGGATTTGTGGTTGTATATTCGGCGAAAGCCAAGCGGCTCCTACATGAGTGAACAAACTCATCTAGTTGTTGAAAGAATTGTAAGTATCGTTATTGTTATTTTTTAGTTACTAAAAATGTTTCATTACTAAGCTTCTCATTATCTGTATCTTACAAGAAGATTTTAAAAAGAAAGAAGCAGAGGGATCTTTTGTGTTGAGCGGGAGGAATGATGTTTTGACCATTGCGACCGGAAAATCGGATCACTCAGGGCATATAAGGGGGATCGGAGGACGGGTAGGCCTAAAAGAATACTTTAGTAAATCCAAACGTTATAAACAAAGTATGGTTACCTGGGAGGAGGTGGAACAAATGGTGGCCAAATTAAATGAGGAGGCAGTGGCCAAAGAAGCTTCATTGAAAGCAATTTTTGATGCTCAGATGAGGGAGATGAAGGAGGAAATGAATCAAATGAAGATGCTTATTAACTCTCGTCCAGAGACCATTATTCCCTTGACACATACACCTGCACCTTGGTGGTTGATGTTTAATCCTCACCTGACCTTCTTGATTCTGCAATTTTATGATCGAGACATGTAAAAAATAAAAGAATATTGTTGAAAGAGTTTTATACCCATGTAATTCTATAGGTGCAAAAAAACTACTTACTCCTCTTGTCTTTAAAACAATATATATTTTAAAAGTTGACGTTAGTCTTAAATATAAGACATAATTTTATTTATATCATTATTTTTCTAATTTACTCTAATTGATATTCTCTTAATAATAATCAATAAAAAGGGGAATGACGGAATTAAAAAAGAAGACCACAGTGTTTTTGAAATTACATATCATATTAATTAATTAAATTAAATTAGATAAATATGTCTTATATTGAATATGAAAAAGAGTGTATGTTTGTTATTCAAACAAATGTTATAGTCAATGATATGGTGACAAATTGTTTTTGGTATTACTTGTCAAGTATTACAATAAAAATGAATTCAAGATCGATTTGTCAATATTTTATATAGAAATAATAATTTTTCTAAAATGATTTTATAAATAAAATTTTCCCATGGAAGTAATTATAAATTTAATATTATTTTTATTTAGATATTTTAGGATCTATTTTTCGATCTCAAGTTAATCATCCTTGAAGTTATCTTCCAAATTGACATATTTAAAAAGAAAACAAAAAGACAAAAAATCCTTGATCTTCTTCTATTCGTACGCTGACTCCATCATAATTTATTCGTAGTTGACTGATTGACTTTATTGTACATTACCTCTCATCTTTAATTATGGTTCAAGGAGGATCATCAACAATAAATTAAAAAATTGATAAATAAAAAAAAAATCTCATTAAAGACCAGATGGAGTTTTTTTTTTTTTTTACCTGAAAAGTGGAATTCATACTAAGAAAATGGGGAAAAGAAAGTTGCAACAAAAATAATAAATCAACAGTGAGAATAATAATATAATAATTAAATACTTTTTAACTTGTATAGTAAAATCTCTTCTTCTTTTTTTTACCCTAACTCACGCATGCATTACATCATTCACAAAAGTTTCGAACTCACAACCTCACATGAAGAAAATCTTAATGGACAACATTTATAGTGTTAAACTGTTTAGGGTAGTGGACTAAAATATTTTTCTTTTTATTTTAGTTACATATAATAAGTTTGGGTAACCCCAAAACTATAGTTTCAAAAGTCTTTTTTTATATATTGAGATAAAAATCTTTTCACATATTCAGCTAATAAATCGTAAAAAGATATTTTTCAAAAGTTAATTTAAACACATACAAACCCCATTACATTTATCCAATGAGGGAACTGGAAGTGAAAAATTAAAAAACAAGGCTATAAAAAGGGACAACATATATGTATATTATTGCCTGAAAATATAGAAATAACCCTGGTAAACAAAGACACATGACAACTACAAAATAGGTTATATTAAAAAATACGAGGGAATTAACAAATCTAATTTTCCTACAGATTCATAAGTTCTAATACTGAATGAACAAGTGAAAATATGCACACGAACTGTTAAAAATATGTGTTTAACAGAAACATGTACATAAAGGAATCAACAACTGTCATTTTATAGATTCTCAAGTTTTGATAGATTTTTTTTTTTTCAAAAAAAAAATAGAAAGTCCATGTCTCAATGAACAAGCTTAGTTAATTTCATTTTTGTGCATGCATTGAAATTTTAGAATTGTTTGGAGTGTGAATGGAGATATAATGTTGTTATAGTGGTCCTTTAATGAAATTTCTCCAACTTTTTATGAGTTCTCATATACATCGTGGATTAATCTAATAAAAGATTTTTACATTCTCATCCCAGAAAAAAAAAAAAAAAATCCTTACATTCATAAAGTGTCTGAGGAGAAATTATTTGATTTTTTGTGAAGCATTTTTATATTCATAGAACGAATAAAGAAAAATACAACTAGACTAGATTTTTGTTTGTTCATATCGTATTTTCTCTGGTCCTAAATATAAAATATAATTTTTTTTTGGAGAAATTAAAAAAGTTAAATAAGTTATTTAATCATATCATATGTTTATGTAACATTAGATTATATATTAGTTTATAAGTTAAACATATTACTTTAGCCAAAAAATAAAAATGTAAATACTTTAAAGTGATTAAATTAACTTTCTTAATTTTTCTAAAAAAAGTCAATTATATGTCACTTCAGGTACTTTTCTCTAATGTACTTATTACATGCTTGTCTTTTTAATTAGAGGGATGATGCATTTTTTATGTATATATTTGACTTATTTAGATTAAATTATTTGCTGCATATTAAAATATTTTTTGCATCTAATATTTTAAATTAATTAATTTCATGTCCTACATTCAAAAATATTTTTCTTAGTAACGCCGGTATTATGAAAATTAATTAATTTAAGATGCTAAGTACGAAAAATATTTTAGAATACAATAAATAATTTAATCTAAATAAAAAAAAATACTCCCTCCGGTCCTAATTATAGGACATATTTAACTAATTTTGGAGGGATTAAGGATTGAAGTTAAATTAGTTAATTTTACTCATTTTCCTAAAATACCCTTATATACATTTTAAATGATATCATTTGATCAAAATGGAAATTTTGTCCATTAACAACTCAAAATTCTGTTGGAGTTTTTACTAGTGTTATTTTCTTTCCTTTATTTCATGACTGATTGGCAAATGGGAAACATTAAAAAATATACAAGTGTGTATTTTATTTAGCGAAAAATGTAATTTCCGGAAAACAAAATGATAACAGGGTCTATCAAAATGCAAAAGACCTGGTAATTTGTTACCTATCCTTAAATGCTACATATATTATTTCAATACTTTAAATACCCTGCATAAATAAAAATACTCCTTGCAAATTTGCTTTTTCATGTGGTGCTGTATTAATTGAGGTGTATTATTGATGGGGTAGTTTAGGAAAAAATTGACAAAAATTAAAATGTTGTCCTATAATTAGGACCAAAGCCAACTCTTAAATTTTGTCCTATAATTAAGACCGGAGGGAGTACCTCATCCCGTAATATGAGAGACAAACGTGAATTTGATTCACTCACACCGCAAAACACAACACACGCTCTTCTTCTTATATTTAACCACGTGGGGGATTGATCCCCTAAAAGAGGAGAGCCATGACGCCACTTGAACCAATTCATATCATAGTTTGAAAACAGATAGGAATTGTTCCATACAATTTTTTTTAATATGCATTATTACATACAATTTACATAAAGGTGTATTTGCTTTGATGCTAATTTTAAATTAAAATGTTTACAAGTCTAAAGGAGTTTTATTAAAGTCTTTAAAAAAGGAGCCAAGTAATGTGAAGAAAAAACAATATGAAGAGGAGTAGTGCGAGATGAAAAAGTGTGAAGTTTGGATAAATCTTAATAAAAAAAAATTTAAAAGTCAAAATATAAATATATGAGATGTAAAATAGATATATAAAACATATAATATAAATATATGATGTTATATACATCAAACATGTAGGCACGTCTAATATAGCATGTTTATATTTGGTTCACACTTCACAATATTTATATTTATGATCAAATGTACATATATTTTTATATATACACAATAATAGAGGATCTTATTTTTTTTCTTGGGCAGTAAAATGTAGGATCTTATTAATTAGATTACAAGAATTAACAAATATAATTAATCTAGGCAGTTTCATTTAATATTGTTAAGCGTGAACCAAATGATCATAAACTAGTAAATAATTAAATCACATAGTAATGAATTTGTTGTCCAATCAACATCAAACACACACACACACACATATTGGTTCAACAATCAACATCAAATATAAAAGGTATAACATGTCTTATTTAGTGCATATTTAGTTTTAGGGGTTGAATTTTCTTATGTTGCATGAGAAAAAGAAGATTCCTACATATACATTAATTCATATATATATATACACGTGTGTGAGTTCCACCATTTTATGTTATGTGTGTGTGACATGAAAAAACACTTTTGCTACAACATGAGAAGTGTTTTTCCCTTAGTTTTATATTAAAAACTTGATAACATACCAAAGATCTTCTGATCTAGTGGTATAAGATGTACCATTTATAAAATTACGTATGCTTAAAGAATTGAACTCACAACTTTACATTTAAAAATACTTTAAGAAGTATTGAGTGTCATTGAACTCCATTGCCCAACTTTACAAAATTTAGTGCAATAGTTTATATGATATATTTTTAAAAAATCTCTGCATGCAACAACCCTTAATTTTACCTAAATAAGTTATATTGATATTCGTTCAATAATAATTAAGTATGAGAGAATGAGCGTATTAAAAAAGATAATTAGGATTTTTTTTAAAAAAAAGTCATATTAACTAAATTATTTAATATAATCAAATAATTAGTTAATTAGATCTTATATTAACTATTAGAGGAATATAATTTTTTTGAATTGGTGTGTTTATTTTTATAAATTGCACATTAGATCTATCTAAAATTTTGATGCATTTTTTTCATTATAAATTTTTTCACTTATTGTCTCTGACTCAGCCTCCCTGGTACATTTGGGGAAAAAAAATCTTACTTATTTTTTACCTTTATCTAATTTTAATAGAGTTTAACTTAATTCAATTACTTTGATTTTTTTTACCTTTAGGCACAAGTCACCAGGTAAGTTCTCCCTCCCATCCTTAATATCTAAATAGATGATACAAAAGAGTTGATCTTAATTTTAAATATAAAATATAAAATATTTTCATATTTATTGATATTTTTTTAATTTACTTATATTAATACTTATTAACAATAATAAAAAAAGCAGAGGATAAATGAATAAATTAAAGAAGATGACTATGTGTTTTGAAAAATAACTAAATTTTCTAACTTTCCTAATCTAATTAAATTAAGTAAATATATCTAATATAAAAAGAGTATCAATTATACTTCATTTGTTTCTAAACATAAGACATAGTTGATTTTTTTAGAGAGATTAAAAAAAGTAAATAAGTTATTTAATCTTATCGTATGTTGTATATTTAAGATTATATATTAATTTATTTATTAAACTACTTAATTTTTTTAAAAATAAAAATATTTTAAAATAATTTAACAAGTCTTTAATTTTTTTCCCCCTCAAAAACAAGTCTTTAATAACCCACGCTCATTGATGATGAACACCACTTTCCAGTCTCCAGTCAATATTCATTGGTCTCTTCTTCCTTTTTAATTCTGTTTTTTTTTACCTGCCTAACCTCTCTTTATTGCAAGCTTCAGCTACATGTTGCTATTCTCCCTCCAATCTGAGAAAACGTGTATCGCTACCTAGCCTCCCTCCTCTCTGCTGCCTCCCCTTTGCTCACCTTCCCTTTCCACCGCAATCTCATCGCTTTACCTCCCATAACCTCCATTCTTCATTTGGGCCCTTAATATATATAAAGATTTATATATATATACACCTTCGTCTTCCTCCTTCTCCTCCACAATGTCACTCTCAGTTTAACCGAAACTCGCCTTCTATCTCTTCACCTATCACAAGCACGTTGATGGGTGTGGACTTCTTCTGAATTTCTCCGACACTCTGTAGTTGTTTTGCGAGTATACAATTTGAGTTCTCTTATGGCTCTCAAGTGTGTATATATCGGCGGGTGTTCGAAAACTCCTCAATTAGGGGCTGCGACTTTTCATCCCGGAAATTCTGGGCTAATTATGAGTCTGAGATATGATCTTGAGAAATGCCGGAAATGGGAGTGTTGTTGTTTGGGCGTTTTAGCTCAGAAAGCTGCGACTCCTATTGAAGACGACAAGAAGCCAACTGTGACCGGGGATGAGTCTTCTGGCTCCATTACTGGAGTTCAGGGAAATGAATCCAAGGGTTTTCTAAACCTTCTTCCAAGTGAGTTATGACCATATCGCATTTCTTAGAAAGAAATTTCGCATTTTATGTTCTATCACAATTTGGAGAATGCTTTTCTTGATCATTGCAGGTTCTCTCCATGCACAACTTTGATTCTGTGACCATTTAGTTATATCAGTGTTACATTTATCAGAATCAAAGTTCTCTGAGTGGCATTTAAAGAATAATTTTGTTATCCATTATTTATCTGCTCTGTTTCCACAGAATTTTGAAGTGGAAACACCAAAATTCCTTAAGATGTTAAAGCGCGTCTTTTTTACATTTGATCAGATTCTTATGGATCTTTAAAATGCCCGAGACTTTTTTCCCTCAGCCTCATGCTCTTATGAGAAAGCATACGAGGGAGAAAATGGCTCATATTTTTGTCAATTATTGAGTATTAGAGGGCTGTTTGTATTTGTTAATGCTCTTTATGTTATTCTTATTTCTTAGTTGATATTCTGAAGGTAACTAATGGCGTGATAGTGGAACAAAGTCCTGCTCACAAAGGAGACATAGCGAGTCATATTCTGAATTTTGCATTACTTATTTCTGAGCATTACCTGATTTTTTGGGCCTACCCACTCCCTTCCATCATCCTGAAAATGAGAACTACTAGAATAGAGAAAACTGATCATGATGCGATTAGTCCTCTTTGAAAAGGAAATATAAAGAGAAAAGAAACAATGCGACGTGTTTATACAGATAGCATAGTCTACTTGTGCATGGAACATAAATTATTCTTCATGTTTAATCTAGTGTTTTGCATCTGGAGTCATTTTGGTGAATTAAGTCAACAGGTGGACTCAGAGAGTATGATCTAAATTCTTGACACAGTATGATGACCTGGAGGAAGCATGGTTCTCAGTGCTGGTATGCACTCCATGCTCCTAAACCTTAGATATCTTAGATTCCAACAGAGAAACTTGTGGTTACTTAAATAATCCTTGTTCCCATGGATCTCATAAGTGGTTACAAAGCTACATATTATATAATCTCCGTGTAATGTATGATTCCACGAATTTTACTCTAAATGTAATGGAAGAAGCATGCTTTTCAGTGCTGGCATGCACTCCAAGTAATGCATAATTATAATTGATCTCATAAAATAAAATACAATCATGCTATTGATGATTTGTGAGTTGAACTCTAATTGTCAAAAGTACAGTCTGAACCATGCAACTATTCATGCATATGCATGTGTGAGTGCATAGAGAAATGGAAGATTCATATCATACCACAATCTACATCTTTCATGCTACTGATAAGCTCTTAAAACCTTTCGTCCTTTATTTCTTATGTAATTTTCTTAATTGCAGAGCCATTAAGTGCTGATGTCTTCTCATCTTCTCCTGGTGATGGGTCAAAGGTGCAGGTTGCTTATCAGGTATAATTCTTATTCATTTCTTGTTAAAAATACTTACATTCATAGCATTAGGGCCATTCTTAATTAATCAGTTGCCTGATACAGGGCCAACCAGGAGCATACAGTGAGGAAGCTGCTTTAAAAGCTTTCCCTAATTGCGAACCTGTGCCATTTGATGATTTTGAAGCTGCATTTAGGGTTTCAATACTTGACTCCTTATAATTTCTCTTTGCATTAGTCAATTGCTGTAATGATGATGCAGTTGTATAGTAAACGAAAAAAAATGATGATGCAGTTGTATTCTTTAATGCAGGCGGTCGAATTGTGGATAGTTGATAAAGCCATTGTACCCATTGAAAATTCTGTTAATGGAAGCATCCACCGCAATTATGATTTACTTCTTCGCCATAGACTGCACATTGTTGGAGAGGCGCAGTTGCAAGTTGACCATTGCCTCTTGGGATTGCCTGGTGTGAGAAAGGAGGAGCTCAACTATGTCATAAGTCATCCTCAGGCCAGCCTCTGACTCTTAAACCATATACATTTCAATTCAATTTGCATCATAATATGATGCATTGTCTTTCCTGTTCTGACCGCAATGAACAGTCCATATGTACCCACCTTATGATCCCATCAACTTTGCCCAAGTTGAATAGATGAAATTATTTCCCAATTATGTTTTTTTTAACTTTTCCATTACTTGACAATTAATTAAATGTAGGAATAGAATTACTGGTGCAAGTCAACTGATATCTTTGAATTGGATCCATTCTGGCTATTGCTGATATTTTTTAATACTCTGATTTTATCATGTAGATGACCATACCAATTGGCAAGAAAAATATCTAGCTATAGTTATCTCAATTTTTAAGATAATAATTTTACATCCAGGCTCTTGCTCAATGTGAAGAGATGCTTGATGATTTAGGTGTTACTAGAGTTGGTTTTCCAGACACTGCTGGCGCTGCTCAGGTATATTAAGATTTTCGTTGGTTGAGTGAAAGCAAGGATTGGTAATATTGTAAAAGGTCACTGTCTAACAATTTGGAAGTTGTGAACAGAAAGTGTCCGCAGAAGGTCGAAGAGATACTGGGGCCATTGCAAGCTCCAGAGCAGCACAATTATATGGCCTTGGCATTCTTGGGGAAAGAATCCAGGCATGACTTTCATTTCTAGCTTGAAAAACAGAGTTTCAACAAATTGTAATCTTATCTTGTGCTATTTCTCTTACAACATGCTTTCAATTTTATTTTATTTTTTTAAAATGGAAAGACATATAAAATTGCAGGTAAGATGAACTAAGATCTGCAAATGTATTGGGATGAGGCTGCATCCTGCCCCCAATGCTCATATTCCAAACTTTTGATTTTCTGCCTAAGCATTGGATAGGAAGATATTTAGCTGTCATTTTCTAAATTTTGATGACAATCTTTTAAATTGTGATTTGGTCATCATTATCGAATCTGGGAATAAGTTCTGTAGTATGTTGAGTATGTAGTTTTGATGCTACCACCTATACTGTATCTGATGCTTCATTATAAGACTGGAAAATGAGCCCTATATCTCCCTTGTGTCGATCGATCATGCTTTTACTTTTCTTAACAGTAATTTTTAGACTTGTCTTTGAATGAAATTCATTTGCTTGCGCTTTGTCCTACTATTTAAGTCCATTATCAAGATACAGAGCTGAGACATTCATTAGATGTCTTTTTTCTATAGAAACAATGTTTATCATTTATGATTCACTGACGAATGTGTTGAACTTCAAAATCTTACAACATCCCATTCTTTCTATCCCTTTATGAGAATTTACTAAAAAACATGTTAGTAGTTGCTAGTATGTCAGACTAGAGTTGTGCTTATTCTTGGCTGTCTTGTCAGGATAATGATGAGAATATCACTCGTTTCTTGATTCTTGCAAGGGAGCCAATAATTCCAGGAACTGACAGGCTCTTTAAGGTATAGTGATCATAGCTCTTCGTTTATATATATATATATATATATATATATAAATAATATATATATATATATAAATGTTCTGACAAATTCATGACATTTCTCCCAGACTAGCATTGTTTTCAGCCTTGAAGAAGGTCCTGGTTTACTTTTTAAAGCCCTGGCAGTGTTTTCTCTAAGGAACATTAATTTGGCAAAGGTGAGGAATAATGAAGATCTTTATTACAATGTAGAATTTAACTATTTAAGGTACTCATTTATTATGGTTTCTTTTTTTATGTGATTTCAGATAGAGAGTCGTCCACTGAAACAATGTCCAATAAGGGTTGTTGATGACTCAAATGAGGGAAGTTTCAAGTGAGTATGGATTTTCCCCCGTTTGTGAGATCTGCAGTCATAGATAAACTTTCAAGTGTAGGCGCACATTGGCTGTCACGAATGTTTGATCCAGTCAACATACATGAAGATGAGATGAAATGGGAGGGGATGTGAAATAATTTATAATATTAAGATGATCAAATAACTTTTAAGTTGTTTCAAACTTTCAAATACTAATTCATCAATTACATCTTTCTTCTATGATGAAAAGTTTATTTTTCCACTTCCTTTCGTGATGCCACAGAAAAAGCTGAGGAACAGGGCTTTGGTGTTATTTCATGAGCAGGATCAAATCATCCTGGTATTCTAAATGGAAGTTTGTTGTGAAATTATGATTATGACCTAAATGTCCTGGTGGCAGGTACTTTGACTACCTCTTCTACATTGACTTTGAAGCTTCTATGGCAGAGCCTCGTGCGCAGTATGCTTTAGGACATTTGCAGGTTAGCCCATCATATTTCATGGACTCAAGTTCAATATTTTTTGTTTCATGCGATATCATTACTGAATTTAATTCAATATTCTTTTGATTACTCTCATCTACAATTCTCTTAGCCTGACGTTTTCTACTATCCATGGAATTGATTTTCTCTAACTTTCATATTCTGACACTGGATGAGACTGTTTAGTTATTCAAGCCTGAAGCATCCATTTTGATTTTCAGATATATAATATTATCTCATGTCCTAAATATAGGACCTAGTCTGTGGTGCAAATATTTAGACCAAAGGGTAACCCAGTGTATAAGGATCCCACCCGGTGGTGTCTAGGAAGGGATAGATATAAGTAGCCTTACCCCTGCAAAGGGAGAGGTTGTTTCTTGAGCTCATTAACTCCAGGTCACAGTAACCTTACTGCTGCACCAAAGCTCATCACCCTCTTGTTCAAACTGCTTTATACTTTAAATAATTTAAAGGGAAAATCTCATTTAAATACTATATGAATGTTCAAAACCCAAAAGGTCTTTTACAAAATTAAAAAGACATAGAGGTGGGTTGGGAGGAATCTGAAATTTTGAAATTTAAATGTTTTTACTAAAATACCTATCACATATTCTTTCTCTCTCCTTATCCTCTTTTCCTCTTCCCAATACTTCCGGCCAAGCGGCCTTTGGAAAGCTTGGGCCATATGTATCAGTACAGCTCTCCAATGGTGCCTCCTCTGACCAAGATCATGTTCTCTCTGCATCTCACTAAAGAAGACAACCTTCTCCTTTCCATCCACGACTTCCTCTCTCTCTCTCCCCTTGTCTCCTAAACAAAAATGAGAAGCATTTGAAGCAAGAAGGAATTGGTGGGGTGTTGTGGGTTGTGTTGTGGGTTTTGAGAGGTAGCGCTAGGAGAGAAGATTTATGTAGCTTAGGGAAGAGTTTGATTGAGTATATTGGAGAATCCAGGAGGCTAAGGAAGAAGGTGAAGAGGAATAAGATTGACAAAGTGAGTGATGAGATTGACAAGATGAGTAATGAGATTGACAAAAGACATTAGTACTGACAATATGTGTAATGACACCAATTGAGTAATGAGATTGACAAAAATGTCGATTAATCCTGTCTTGCACGTTTTCATTAGCAAATGCTTTTGTTAAAACCATTACAATTCTTGTCAAAACCATTACTAAACTTGTCAATCCTATGACGAATTTTGGTGAAATATCACAAATGTTGATAAATCCTTCCTTGCATGTTTTCATCAGTAAACTCTTTTGTCAAAACCATTACAATTCTTGTCAAAATCATTGTTAAACTTGTCAATCCCATTACGAATTCTGGTGAAATGCCACAAATGTTGGTAAATCTTGACTTGTATGTTTTCATCAACAAATGCTTTTATCAAACCCATTACATTTTTTGTCAAAACCATTATTAAACTTGTCAATTCCATTACGAATTTTGGTGAAATGCCATAAATGTTGATGAATCTTGACTTGTATGTTTTCATCAACAAACTTTTTTATCAAAAACATTGCAATTGTTGTCAAAACCATTACTAAACTTGTTAATCCCATTACAAATGTTGTGAAGCCCGTTTTACATTTAGTTAATACTACCTCTGGTCCTAAATATAGGATAGAGTTTGTAGTGCAATTTGCACTACAAAGTTTGTCATATATTTAGGACCGCAGGGAGTACCATATCAAAATTCATGAGACATTGATGACTAGTTCTTTGAAAACCAAACAAGATCGAAGGTGAAAGAAAGCACATAAACATAGAAATCAAGAAACAATCATCATTAACAGAAAAATTATGAAGATCTTGGATATTTTTTTGATTGAATGAAGATCTTGGATTAGAAACAAGAGAGAAAGAGAATTTATTGCACCAGATGCATAGAATCGAATGAATGAGAGGGAGAGAGCGTGCCAGCCATTAAACCAAGTAGAGAGAAAAGAATATGAGAGACATAAGGAAGATCTTTGGTTTGAAACCCACGCCTTTGGAAATCCACACCTGGATGAGATGGTTAGGGATTTTTTGAAGACAGAGGCACAACGGAAAAAGAATTTGAGACTACCATTTTCTCCTCTTCATCGCCTTCTATAACCAAGCACTCTCATGATTGCTGCTGACCTCTACCTCCACTACCATCGTCGCCGGTGAGCTTCACAACCTCGCCATCACCTTCCTCCATTTTTTCCAGTGGCAATTCAGACCAGGGAAGCACCTTGGACACTTAAGCCTAGGAGACCTTTATCTTCCACAATTTTCATTTTGCTTTACCTCTCTACCTTCGCTCCACCGTTTTTCTTTTTCTTAAGCAAAAATTGAGGGCATAATAGTAAATTCATCATTTTAAAAATCCTAATTTGATCCATGTCACCTTTATGTCCTCTACAAATATTAACCGATCTTTGGGGGTTTTTAAAATTTCATATGGTATTTATCTAAGATTCTCTCTAATTTAAAGTGGAGAGAAAATCTATAAAAATGTGGTGTTTCTTTCCTATAAAGATTTTCAATAGAACAATTGATTGATAAATTACAGGAATGTTTACGGATTTAGATCTTCTGAAGTTACAAGTTTGTGAAATGCTTCTAAAGTAAGAGAGAGAGATGTATAAAGAGATAAGAGAGAGTGGGTGGAAGGAGAAGAAATTTCTCCAATACACTATTCTACTGCATGTGTCATCCTTTTTCTAACTTTCTGGGGCATCTTTAACTTCAGAGAACCTAAAACTAGAATGGCTGTTAATTAATCTTTTTCTGCTATATCTGAAATTGTTCCCAATAAAGCAGCCTCACATATGTAGACTAACATATGCTCGACAAAATTAAACTCTAATTTCCAAGTCAGCTGCATGTTACATTGTAAAAATCCTGTGTTTCATATTTGATATTCAAGAACTCCCAGTCATGTCCTCAATATGGTTCTGCCAAAGGTATCCTTCTGACATTACTTGGAGAACAAGCAATAATATCATTATCTCATTTGGCGGCTTTAACCATTGTTAGTGAAATTCTATTGTTGACTTGCATTGTTAACGCAGTAAAAAAAAAAATTCAATTTCAGGAATATGCTCGGTTTCTTCGTGTTCTTGGTTGTTATCCTATTCACACAAGCAGAGGTTTGTGACTGGGAGGGGCATCTATCAACTCCAATTCTGTAGCTGTACAGTTTACTGATCCAAGAACAAGCCATAACTGCTGGAGGTTTAATTCTTTATATACAAACGAGAGAGAAGAGGATAAAACATCCTATGAAAGCATTCTTGGCATCTCCTAAGGAGGCCAACTAGAATATGATGTCATGTTGTCTTTACAGTGTTATAAATCCCCCCCACCCCCCCAACCCCCAAAAAAAAAAAAATCAATAAGGGGATTATACTTTAGTCTATAATAATATATGAACAATACATGTATAGTCATAGAAATTCGTCACATTCAAACAGCAATATTTATGGGTTTTTAGCTACATAGTAGCTTCCGGTTTTTTTAGGCAAACATGATACGTGGAGCAGTTGTTTTTATGTGTTCTCTTTTCTTGCAAAAGAAGAACGCAACTTTGTTGCATTTGGTTTTAAATTGTATACTTCGCTCTATGGGGCCAAGTATTTGTTTCCATGATTACCTTAATTAAATATGTAAATATTTTTTTATGAACCAATTAAGATGCTATTAATATTTGATTAGTCATCAATCATCATAAATAATAAATTCCTAATCATATAACCCTTGATATATGATTAAAATTATTAGATAACAAACTTATAGAGATTTAGAAAATTACTTATTTGTAAAATGTGTATTGGTTTTTTTTTTTTAAGGGTTAAGATGCAAAAATGCTCATATGTTTTACCCATGTTTTAACCTGATGAGCGCCTAACACCAAATGGTTTTTTTAGGTATAAAAGTGCATATGTGGTTACAACTAAGGTGCAAAAATATTATTTGACCGTTAATTTTGACTTTGACCGTTAAGTTTGACTTTTTTTGCTAACTTGACAATGACGTGGTATTTTTGCACATGTGTAGAGCGCTTCTTTTGCCAAACCATATGTGTATTTTTGTACATTTGAAATGTCACGTCATCGCTCAGTTAGCAAAAAAAGTCAACCTTAATGGTTAAACGGTATTTTTGCACATAATTTGTAACCACATGTACACTTTTGCACCTAAAAAAAACATTTGATGTTGGACGTTTCTCAGAGTAAAGCACATGTACATTTTTATACCTTAATCCTTTTTTTAAAATACTCACTTTGCATTGAAACTACCCTATTGAATAGGGGTGGACATAATGCCTGGTACAGTAAAAAATTGCCCAGCTCAACCCTAAAAAAGTGGCCCGAAATTTTTTTGGCAAGGCTAATAATCGGGAATCGGGTAGGGGTCCTGTCCATTTGGCCATATCTGAAAAATTATTTTCATTTATTTAAATATATAATTTTATATCAAATAAATATTATTCTATATATATTATTTTATTTCAAATATATATTGTCTAATACTGTAAAATGCTCTTCGCCTCTTCCGGTGTTCTTTGACTCTGTTTTGCTGTCCTAGCTGCTTAACCCTCTCGTCTCAATCTCTCAGGTTTCGTTGTCAGCTTTCTCTCGTCTTAGGATCTCAGTGACTCTCTCTTCTCAAGTTTCATTCTTCACTGTCGTCAGAGCTAACCGTCGCTGTCTTCCATCACATTTCTTCTTCTTATCCCTTTATCCTATTTTTTTTGCATGGTTACTGTTGGCTGTTGTAGTGCTTAATCTTGCACTATCTTTATTCCATAAACGATTTCTTGCTTCCGTTTACTATTGGCTATTGCTGTGCTTAATCTTGCTCTCTCGTCTCTGTGCTTATTGTTGGCTCCTTCTTGTGGTTACTTGGGTGTTCACATCATATAAATATTATAAATTTCTAGTCCTGTGCCCCTTCCTTTTCCAGATTTCATTACAACAAATATATACATACGGGCTACTGGTTTGTAATTATTGCATTAATTCTAAGGGATATAGGTGCAAAAATGCATATATGCTTTGTCCTCAGGAACACCCAACATCATATGTTTTTTTTTTTTGTGTAAAATTACCCATAAACTTTTATAATTGGTACAAAAATATGTCCGTTAACATCCGTTAGGTTCTGTTAGTTTTGTGCTGGGCCCACTATATTAAAAAAAAAAAGTTAAAATTCTCTAATTTCCCTCACTACCCCTCTACCCCGCTCAACCTCAATGTTTCACCTCCACCATTTTGTTCCAGCGGTCGATTCCCTCTAGTCCAGTAGGTTCCCTTCAGGAGTTGGGTTATGGTCAAGTGGGTTCCTCTAGCTAACTCATTCACCTTCATGAGTCAAATCCGTTCCCAAATCGACTTTGAGACCTCCTATGAATCTAGCAGCGACGATGACACTGAGCACCCAAATCGGTGACTCGATTGAGGAATTTGTTTTTGGTTCTTCCGATTTGCAGCCACGTTTTTGGCTATTTCTTGTCATTTAACTCATTCACCACTAACACCGAGCCTTACGTCATCTTCATCGAGATAAATCGAAGCACAGTATGAGCGCAGAGGAATTTGTTTTTGGGTTTACTTTAATTTGCGATGAAGGTAATGATTTCTCTGCCGGGTTTGTGATTTCAATTTTCGTTTAGCATTTGGGTTCAAGTTTCCGGTTGATCTGGGTTTGCGATTTCTTTGTTTTTGCTATGAAGGTAACGATTTCTCTCCTAGGTTTGCAATTTCGATTTTCGTCTAGCATTTGGGTTCAACTTTCCGGTTGATCTGGGTTTGCGATTTCTTTGTTTTTGCTATGAAGGTAACGATTTCTCTCCTGGGTTTGTGATTTCGATTTTCATCTAGCATTTGGGTTCAACTTTTCAGTTGATCTAGGTTTGTGATTTCTTTGTTTCTGCAATGAAGGTAACGATTTCTCTCCTGGGTTTGCGATTTCAATTTTCATCTATCATTTGGGTTCAAGTTTCCGATTGATCTGGGTTTGCGATTTCTTTGTTTGTTCTATGATAACAACTTTTGGGATTGCAATTTTGATTTCTCTCCAAAGCTGGGTTTGCAATTTTGATTTCCGTTTAGCATTTGGGTTTGTTCTTTGCAATTTCATTTCTCTATTTGTTCTTTGTTTGTTCTGTGATTTCATTTGGATTATGGTTAGATTTTGTTTTTGGTTCTTCCGAAACATTGAGGTTGAGTGGAAGGTATTCTGGTGTTATGTTTGATTTGTCTGTGATTTCATTTTTTTGGGGATTATGGTTGATCTGTCAGTGATGAATTTGGAAGGGAAGAGGATGAACATTGAGGTTGAATGGGGGTATTATGGTACTTTCAAATGGTAATAAACGGAAGTTAGCAATTTTTAACGGAGATGGTATATTTGCACCAATTATAAGAGTTCATTGGTAATTCTGTGTAACATCCCAAATCTTGGGATTTGAAATTTGGATATTTTAGGGAAATTAATTATGTGATTTTGGTTTAAAAGAATTTTGAGATTAATTATTGTAAATTTAGAATTATTTTTCCCTTAATTTATTTTGGGAAAAATAATAATTTAAGTTAAGGAATAATGTAGGCCTAAAAATTTTGTGGAATTTATATTTAATGGCTTAGAGGAATAAATTAGGAAAAGGAAAATCCTTATATGGAATTAAGGAGTTTATTGATTCTCTAATAATTACGATCATATAAATAATGGGCCTAATTGCAAATAAAAACTTTGAGGAGAATTAAGTGGGATAATTTTACAATCACATACAAAACACCTATTCTATTTTTATTTATTCATTAAACACCCAATTAATATTCTTATCTTGGCCCAACAACAAAACCCACGGCCCAATATAATACACTGATACTCCCTCCAAACCCAACGTGCAGCCCATTTATATTAAAAACCAATGATCTATTCCATCTTCATTCCTTCTCGGTCAATATGTAGCAGCTGGACAAAAAAAGATTAAAAAAAAAAAACAGGATCAGACCACGCAAATGACCAGCTGCAACACGCAAGATCAACGAGTCAGCGACGCCATGCCTTCATCAGTGTCTGGAGCCCTACAATGATTACCCTCTGGTTTTTGACTTCTCAAACCATTAGTTTTTCTTTGGAATGGATCTCCCGTATAACATTTACACCTCTGTTCTTCATTCCCATTCATTCAGCAAGAGACCGAGAGGGAGTTGAGAGCATCCGAGAGAGAGTTGCAGAAGAGATAGAGAGAGACAGAGGGGAGAGTAGAAGGAAGAGTGAGCCGAGAGAGTTTTAGAGAGCACCAGAGAGGGAGCGAGACCAAAAGGTAGTTGAAAGTGAGAAACTGAGAGGGACCTTCGAATGGAAAAAGCAGAAGGTGAGAGATAGTGAGAGAGGGTCAGACTATCATAGTTGTGTTGGTGAGAAGTCGAGAGTGAGAGACAAAGAGCGAGATCGAGAGAGCTTCGAACTAAAATTCATTTCCTCTGCCATATCACGTTGAAAACAGGGGAAAATCAAGTCACCATTCTTCAACATATTAGCTGGAAGACGAAGGTAAGCTACGAGTCTTCTTATCCTTTGAGCTTTTGCCATTTTCCCATCGCAATCATATATTCATATGATAGCAAAGCTACGGAAATGAAAACTGAATATCTGCGCATTTAAGTAGCTCGAAACTGAAGTATTGCTGATTTATATTTTTATATATTGTATCCGTGAATGTATGTAGTGAGCATGCCTTGCGTCAGTATGAATAATTCATGCATGTGAGTCTATAAGAAACATACTATGAGCATATAAGTCATTGTCATCGGGTTTTCCTTGTTTTTCTTTTGCTGCATGTGTGTATAATATATGGTATGCTGTGTGTGTGTGTGCGCGCACATCGCATGCTTTGCGTCAGTGGCTAATTCTGGATATTTAAATACATATAAGACAAAACAAATGAAGGAATGGGTTGTTGAATAATATATATATATATATATATATATATATATATATATATATATGTATATATATTATAAAAGTTGTTGTCATAAGAAGAGAAGGAAAAGATCATTGAATATATAGCCTTGCTTAATTTTCTTTTTGTTATGTATATGTGTCTCACTAATGAATCCTATATAAATATGTGCCTACGGAGGAGGAGTGTTTAAATGAATATAAATGCGGGAAATCATATGTAAATATATAATAATATTGTATGTCTATGTAATGAAGAGAAAGAAGGGGAAAATAAATAAATAAACTTCAATGATATTTGCTAAATTAATTCTAGAATAATAATGTTCATAATAATAAAAATAAAATAATACGTAAAATAATAATGACAAAAATAGGATAAATAAATAATAAATAAATAAATATTATTATTATTATTTGGAAAAGGGGTAAATAATATATAGAAAATGGAGTTATTAATTAATAATAAATTGAAAGGAAACATTTATAGTTACAATGGTCTCCTTAAAATTTTTCAGTAATTTGCCCACTTCTAGCATTCCAAATTTATTATTAAAATTTGTATATTTGTAATTTTATGAAATTATAAGTTATAATTTTGAATATGTGGAATTTTAAAGAGTTATTAATTTGGTTGTGGTACATTGGTTTGTAGAGTGTGTTGAGCTCTTAGATTAGGAGCAGTGTGGTAATAGTTAGTTTTGGCGAGAGGTAACCACTTTTCACTTGTTATGTATATTGATATGTTGTTTGTGAATATTTTGTGAAGTAATTATGAATATTTTAATAGAAAATTTCCTTGTGGAACCTTATGATTTGAATTATGAAATATATGCATTTATTTATGATGATAATTATAAAAAGGGTTGAATTGGGAAGAAATGGAGTAGTTATTCCACCACGTGGTGACTCCTCATGTAATACCCTAGATTATTATTATTATTATTATTATTGTTAATAATAATAATAATATAGATATTAAAATTAAAATTAAAATTAATAACATAGTAATAAAACCTCATCTAATCAATAGGATGTTGCACTTTGATCATTTAAGGATAAGGTTTTAAATTTATATTTGTGTGAATATACTATAAAACACTTTTGGAAAAAATGTTGGAAAAATAAAAAGATTGCTTTCACTAGATTATGGTATTACCAACATAAATCATCCGGTATAGAGAGCTTGTTTCATTTAGTGATAAAAGGCAGGAAAATAAATGTCATTATTAATTGTTTGATATTAATTATATTCCTTTGAAATTTGAAAATTATTTTATAATTTTATATCTAAATTACTATTAAAGCGATAATTAAGAGTATAATATTTATTATATATATATCTTTAAAATCCTAGGTGTTGGTTTTATATAAATCACTAATTGTTATATATAGTGTTCCCACCTGGTTTATTATAGTAATAATATAGTAATAATTATAAATAAATAAATAAATGAATAAAAAAAATTAATAAATTTAAATTAGAATTTAATAAGTGACTTATTATTTTTCTTCATTAGATTAGTAATAGTTTAAAAAAAAAAAGAGAAAAACAAAAACAAAAAGGCCCAACCCACAAAGCCCAGCTCATAACTAAACCCTAAGAGCCTAATTGTAAGTTAGGTTTAGCCGCCTAACTTTAGTCATCGCTCATCAGCTCTCTCTCTGAAAAGTTCTTTGCGGCATAGTTTCTCCTCTAGGAGCTTAGCAAACACGGAGACCAGGTAATCCTAATCCCTAGAACAAATTTTTCTTTTTCGACTGAACATAAATGATTGATTACGATTTCTTGTATACACCTATATCTCCCTCATCGATTTACGTGAGTCCCAACTTTTCTTCTATGCATCCCTGCAACCTTCTAATGTATATACTTTAGTTTCCTTCCTCTTTCATTTATCTTCATAACATTATTTCCATGCTTGTTTCGTTACTAATTGTTATGTTTTGAATTAATAAGACGTAGCTGTCAACAATTATTTCTCTCCCTTGGGTTACACTTACAGGCGACATGTTTTGGGTTTGCCTTCAGGTAGATTGATTATTTCCAGAACAAATAGGTCCTTGCATGAACGTTGGCCATACAGTTAATGGGTTTATTTCTAGAGAAACCGAAAAAAAAACTTCTGTTTAGATGCATAGGCCTTGGGGGAAAAAAACTAACTACTTGAAATCGTTGGATTGGAAATTTATCGGAATAATCAGTGTAATTGCCAAATGGGATATGTATTATGAATTTCTTTGCGGCACTTGTTTGTGATTTACAATCAATCTCGAGCTGTTGGTAGCCTCGGTCTGGACTATATTTCGTCTGTGTTAGTTTAGAAGATGAAGTTTGGAACCGGATGGAGTCATTGTCGAGTACAATAAAGAATCAATCTAAATTTTTTCATCTATAGTTTGAGCTAGGTTATTATATGATATAGCCACTATATTAAATATTTTGGAATGTCTCTGGCCCTACGTGTAATACCTATTAATTAATTGTGTTGGCTTAGTCCTTTTTTTTTTTTCTTTTCATGATGATTACCTTAAATCATTTATGTTCTTCGGTTTTATTTTTATTCTCATTTTATTATTTTTTTATGTGATTGAAATAATTTCATTGTGGGAAAACTCACAAGCTCTCGTAAAAGAGTTATAGTTCCTGGGTTTGTGAAATTAAGATCTACACTTTCTTGTAGGATTAAGGATTTTATTATTATTATTATAAGTATCTGGTTCCACATGATAAAAATAATTTAGGAATTTTATTACGAGTTTAAAATTATTTAAAATAAATTAACAGTGGGAGGATAGCTTTGGGATGGTACCTCCTAAAGTAATGAACACACACTTTTAAGGCTTTGTGCCTTCGAAAAAGATTATTTGATGTAAACCGATATATTCGTTCTTCCTAAAGTGGTGCCTGGCAGGATATCCGGGGCACTAGTAGCAACTTTGAGAAGAGGTGTGCACACTAGGAAGAAAATGAATTATGGCCAATTTGATGATTTGTGACTGGCAGGTTTTCGGGTCACAAGGTAGACTGGCAGGATACTCGGGTCTACCATGGTTCTCTTCCCACTAAATAGACTGGCAGGATTTCCCAGGTCTAAATAAAATTTAAAATGATAATGATTAAAGTTTGATACAATTACCGCATGATCATATATATTTGCTTTGATTAATATATTTGTGTCATTTAATTTGTGTTTTATTAGGATTACCAGCTTTTGCTGATGTGTGTTGTTCTTGGGTTGCGATAATCCTTCGGGGGAGCAGAATTTCAGTGAAACAGGTGCCAAGGGTTGGGGCTAGCAGTGAGAGTGAGGAAGATGTGCAATTTCAATTTTGATTTTATTTAATTATTTTATTTTGTTTTGTTTTGCGGAAAACATTTCTACTTAGGTTTAAATTTATTTAATGTAATAAGAAGCCTTGCACTTGTCCCATACAAGTGCGGCGGTGACACTCCCCGAAGTTGATTATTTTGGATTTTTAATTATCATTTAGGAAAACCATCGAAGTTCTGTGTTATTTTGACTCTGGAAATTCGGGGGTGTTACACCTCCATTGGTGCACAATGGTTGGCTTTTGATTGTCCCACCGGTTCAATGAGGGACTGGTCCACTAGTGTAAGAAAGGCTTATGACACCCTACTAATTTAGTGAGGGAAAAGACCCATGGTCTGGAATAGGTGCTCTGAGGATTTTGGTCGATCCTCATCACTTTATGAGTGAGCTTTTGAATAACTAGTAACATCGGTGTGACTTAGCTCATGGGTCTAGTCGGAGGAAATAAGGCGGTTCGGTTGGATTGATGAGAGGTATTTTGGGAATTGAGTTCAAAAAAGATTTGTGACATACAATTATGATACATAGTAATATCATGATAATTTATGGAAAGGATGTTGATGAATTATTTTATTTTGAATTGCATAGTTTTAATCCACTTGGCACCTCACTAGCACATATTGGTATTCGTAATATCATGCTTTTTTATTTTGTCCAGGTCCTTCTGGGAAGTCAACAGAAGCCTAGTCTACTTTGCTACAAGTAGTGCTTCTGTCTTTTTGTATATGATTGGATAACTCTATATTGCCACACACTAGGGCTCATTATGCATACTCTGACATATTTTGGATATTTTATTTATTGCTTAAATCCTATTATATGACTAATCTGATTAATATATGTTTATTTCGTTAATTAAATGGAGAACATTTCATTTTGCATCCAAAAAAAGCATATGGTGCTGAGTGCTCCTGAGGGCAAAGTATATGTGTATTTTTGCACCTTTACCCTAATTCTAAACTCAAATTGTCTAGCTGTACTTGGAATTGAAATTTTGACATAATTTTGTGCGACTTTCTTGGGAACTTGCTGGTGTAAAGAGTGGACTTCAAAGTTTGATGTGGATTGTTGCTTTACATTTTGATTCTAACATGCTAATACTGAATATGTTAATTTTCCTTCATAATATGAAATTGCTGAAGTTTTAGAATTATATTTTAGTTGTTAAGCTTTGTTTTTTGTTGTAATTAATTTAATTACCTTGCGTTTATTACTTTATACATATATGATATTTGAGATATAATTATTTTAACAATTTATCATTTAATTACAAGTTTAATGGACGACCAAGCTTCTAATTCATCACCCTCCCTTCAAGGAATATCTAAAGGTGCTTCAACCCCTATGCAAACACCAACTCCTAATTCTAATGGACCTAGTAAAACTCCTACCCCTATTGCTCCTCCACCTACCACTCGATCTTCCCTTCCCCCTCGCGTGGTCCTATAAACACTGGGATAGAAACACTGTGATAGAATTTGTCACACAGATAAGATATGTTGAAGGTAGGGGTACAAAGAGAAAAGAGAGAACCCAAGCACACATGTGGGAATACTTATCAAGTTGCCAATAGAAGAAACTAATGGGATCACTTTGTAGCTTGCAAACATTACCATACCAAATACAAAGCTAATCCAAATCGCTATGGAACACACTCTATGTTGAGGCATATCTCAAAGTGTTAGAAAAATCTAAACAAGGCTACTAAAGATAAAAGCCAAGCTATGTTAAATCTTTTCTTTGGTGGGACGAGTGGGCAAGGAAGGACTTTCGTCCCATATTTATATGATGATAAGCAATGTAGAGGAGTTTTAGTAGAATTTAGTGCATGTGCTGAGAAGCCATTTAGAATTGTGAAGAAACTTATCTTTAAGAAATTGTTAAATGTGTTCGAACCTCGCTTTGCAATCCCTTCAAGAAGAATAATTGGAAGGGATGTGTAGCAATTATATCTTGGATAAGTGAAGGTATTGAAGAAATTCTTGAAGCAAAGTGCTGAATGTGTTTATCTCACCATAGATTATTGGACATCGAGTCAAAATTTCAACTACATGTGTTTAACAACACATTTTGTATATGATGAGAGGAATTTGAACAAGAGAATTCTGAATTTTGTTATGATTGAAAATCATAGAGGCCATATGATATGTAAATTGTAAAAATATTAATTAAGGTAAATAGTGGGAATTAGTTAGCTAGTTCAATTTCCCTAATCCTCTACAAGAATTCTAACACCATATATTATAAGGAGGGCCATTGAGCAATGTTTGTTCGATTGGGCGATTGAGAAGGTGTTCACCCTAAATGTGGACAATGCCTCAAGCAATGACTTAGCTTTGTAATATCTTAAGAGGCGGTTGAGGAGTTGGAAGGGCTTAATTTGCCAAGGTGATTCTCTGCAATTAAGGTGCTGCGCACATGGCATTAATTTGGTTGTCAAAATATGTATTAGAGAAATGATAGATAGTTTTGAAGTAATTCGAAATGTCTTTAGATATGTTCATTCTTCTCCTTCATGGTTTCGAATCTGATTGGGAGAAGATTTGAAATTCAGATTTGAAGCAATTTGAAATGCATATTCACAAGTTGTAAATCAAATTTCACCGTCACATTGGTATAATAAAAATATTAATTATTGAAATTGAATTTGGATGGCATAAGATCTCACTAGTGATGAACCCCTAAACTGACGGTGGTGATTGATAGCAGGTTCATTCCCACCATGCATTAGTTTGCCATCCAAACAAACCGCATCATTACCATCCAAAAAAATTTTCAAAATGAGGTACTATGCAAAGTATTTGCTAAAATATGGCAGTTGGTGGCGCCACAAGTGTTGCCAAGTCACATGGCGCCACCGTACAGATGACGCCGCCACGTGGGATGCCACCCGTTTTTTTTAAAAAATAATAATAAAAAAATTGTTTAGCTGCCGTAGGTAGCTTTTACCTGGCAGCTTTTTTTGAGTAGGGGGCTGACGCCCCTACTCAGATTTTTTTATTTTTTATTTTTTTAAAATATTATAATATATTATATTATATAATTTAATATATAATATAATTTAATATATTATTAATATATATATTATATTATTAATAATATAATAATTATATAATATATATAATTAATATAATATATTATTAATAATATAATATATATATTAATATATTATTTTATATAATATATATAATATATACATTAAAATTTATGGTAGAAGTAGGCTAGATTCTATTCTATGATATCTCGATCAGAGTGAGAAGGGGAGAGAGAGAGAGAGAAAGGTTTGAAGAAGAAAAGGGCAGTTGATCGATGAGGGAGGAAGAAGAGGGAGAACGGGACATTGATATAGAGGAAGATGGGAATCGCTGATCGCTGCTATGCCTACAGTAAATAGCGCGACCTTCGAGGTGTTTTTTCTTCCCCCAGACTTCCCTCCTATACGTGTACACTTTTTGCACTCTAAACTCATTCATTAATCAATATAAAAATTATTAAGGGTTAAAGTGCAAAAATACATACGAACTTTGTCCATAAGAGCGCCCAGCATCACATGTTTTTTTTTTAGTGCAAAAATACACACGTGGTTACGTTTTAAGAGCAAAAGTCACACAGGTCGTTAGTTGACCAAAGTTAACCGTTAACTTGGACAAAAATGAATAGTAACTCAGCTGAAATTACCATTTTGTCCTTATTTTTAAGCTGAAATTACCATTTTGCCCATAATTTTAAATTTTTTTAAAATAAAATTAAAATAAACCCTTCCCCGCTGGTGGGCCCCACCACCGCCGGCGGCCACCTTCGGCGACCTTTTTTTTTTAATTTTTTTTTATTTTAAATTTCAAAAACTAAGGTTTTAAATAATTTTTTTAAAAAATAAAACTAAAATAAACCCTTCCTCGCCGGTGGGCCCCACCACCGGCCACCCTCCCCACCGCCGCGCGGCCACCTCCGGCGACTTCTTTTTTTTAAAAAAAAAAATTAAAAACTAAGGTTTTAAATATTTTCTTTAACAAAAAAACACTAAAATAAACCCTTCCCCATCGGTGGGCCACACCACCGGCAACACCACCGACGGTGACCGCCCTCCCCACCGCCGGCAACCGGCGGCCACCTCCGGTGACTTTTTTTTTTCATTTTTAATTTTAAAAACTAAGGTTTTAAATATTTTTTTTTTAAAAAAACTAAAATAAACCCTTCCCCACCATCAGCCACACCACCGCTGGCCACCGCCCTCCCCACTGCCGGCTGTCGATAGCCATCGGTGGCCACTCGAGGTGGGGAAGGGTATATTTTAGTGTTTTTTTTTAAAATATTTAAAACCTTAGTTTTTAAAATTAAAAAAAAAAACGTTGCCGGAAGTGGCCGTCAGTTGTTGGCGGCGGCCGGTGGTGGTGTGGCCCACCGATGGGGAAGACTTTATTTTAGTGTTTTTTTTTAAAAAAATATTTAAAACCTTAGTTTTTAAAATTAAAAAAAAAATCCCCAGAGGTGGTCGCCGGTCACTGGCGGTGGTGGGGAGGGCGGCAGCCGGTGGTGGTGTCACCTGTGGTGGGGTCCATCGGTGGGGAAGGGTTTATTTTAGTGTTTTTTTAAAAAAAATATTTAAAACCTTATTTTTTAAAATTAAAAAAAAAGTCATCGGAGGTGGCTGCCGGTCGCCGGCAGCGGCCAGCAGAGGAGAGGGTGGCCGGTGGTGGGGCCCACCGGCTGGGAAGGGTTTATTTTAGTTTTATTTAAAAAAAAATTATTTAAAACCTTAGTTTTTTAAATTTAAAAAAAAAAGTCGTCGGAGGTGGCTGCCAGTGGAGACCGGCGATGGGGCCCACCTACGGGGAAGGGTTTATTTTGATTTTTTTAAAAAAGCAATGTTAAAGTAGGGGCAAAATGGTAATTTCAGCTTAAAATAAGGGTAAAATGGTAATTTCAGCGGAGTTACTATTCATTTCCGTATAAGTTAACTGTCAACGTTGGTCAACCAACGGGCCGTGTGACTTTTGCTCCTAAAACGTAACCACGTGTGTAGTTTTGTAAAAAAAAAAACATGTGATGCTGGGCGCTCCATGGGATAAAGTTTGTGTGTATTTTTACACCTTAACCCAAAATTGTTCTTGTTTTTTCTTATTAAGACAAAAATACATACCTTTGATTTACAAACTGTCTATGATATCTACTAAATTAACAAAAGTAATTAATAGATAATCTAATAATAAAATAATATTTTAAATTTAAAAGGTTCAAGTTGCTCATTCATATTTTCTGTGTAGTGAAAGTCTGTTATTCTTATATTTCATTTCAGATATTATATATAATATAATATATTAATATATAATTATTATATTAATAATATATAATATAATATTATATTATAATATTTTTTTTAAAAAAATGACGCCCCTGCTTAGAAAAAGCTGCCGTTGGCAGCTTTATATAAAGCTGCTTGCAGCAGCTGAACATAATTTTTTTAAAAAAAAAAACAGGGACACCACCTACGTGGCGACGCCACTTGTACGGTGGCGAGCCACTAGTACGGTGGCGTCACGTCACTTGTGGCACTGTCTGACGTGGCGCCACCAATTGCCATATTTTGACAAATACTTTACACAATACCTCATTTGAATTTTTTTTTTTTTTAAGAAAATGCAAATATTTTGGCAATTTTCCCCCAAATTTTCATTGACCTACAAAACTCCCTATAATATATCCTAGGCATGGAAATGTAGACATAAATTGCTCAAGATGCGAGTACAATCCGAAATAAAAGCCTCACGCCACAAGAAAAACACACATTTCAATAGGTAGATTGATCAAATTTAGCTCATACATAGGTAGATAGATGCATCAAACATTGTTTCTCAGACAACTGCACAACCACATCGCTAAAAGCAAACACTAGAGAAGTAAACACAAAGACGTCTGTATGTTCACTGATCACAGACAGCTTTCATTATTTATTACGAAAGCACTAGTAGAGCCGCCATCACTCATTCACTTCAATTCCTTCAGGAAGTCTTCATTGTCAACCAGCACCTACAAAGTCACATAAAAAATGAATTAATGGAATATACTTAACAATGACAATGGCAGAAGACTAACACAGGAAAGTGCATGCATGCTCCAGAGTTACTACAGTTCAGCATTCACATTTTGGCTGCAATCATGGCATCGTTCTATTTCTTTTGAGAAAAGGGATTTCAGAATATGCTTGGCATATGATGCAATGTCTTGGTTGAAGCTAAGGACAAAGCAAAAAAATTCAACTCCTACACCAAAAAAATATATTTAAAAACAGGGTGTTGGAGGTTTGTAATTAGCAATGAGCCATTGAACAACATAGCAAGACCTATTAATCCACTTTAAGAAAGCAGATAATGAGAAGATTAAAGATAGAGTTTTTATTAAACCTAAGAAAAAGATGGTTTTTGATTTTTATGCAGTGGACCACTATATATATGCATAATTAAAAAAAGAACTACAAGCATTATAAACGTTGAATTCTTCGATTAAGGGAGGTCTACATCTTTGGGTCATTAAGAAGTGATCTACAACTTCATTCTATATTAGAACTATGATTATTGATCTTCTAACAGCTTTCAAAGATGAATTTGATGACACAAGAAAAATAAACAAAAAAAAAAAAGGCATCAAATCACAACATTGCCAATCCTAAAAGCAAATAGATATCCATGCAAATAACATTCTAATTCACCTATCATTCATCAAACTACTCTTGTGCGCAAACAAAAGGGAGGGGAAAAAGTCATCCCTAGCATGGGGAGAAAAATTTAAAACTCACAGTTTTCCAACCATCTGGATCCAAGAAAGAAGTGATTTTTGTGTTGAGGCCAGGAATTGGCCCTGGTTGCCGAGTAATCTTCCCTCCTACCTCTTGTATGACATGGTTGACTACCTCAGCGCTCTTGTATACATCATCAGTGCCAATAGCAACCTGAAAGAGATATCACAATTTTTATCAGAAGAGGCAAACAGAGATGAGGAGATAAACCAATTTAGAATGCAAATAATATTAAACCTATAATGTATTAACTAACCTGGGCATATGCATTTCCCTTGGTGTATTCAGTGACACCATAGTTATATGTCAACTCTAATACGGTCGTCTCATGCTCCTCTGCATACCCAAGCATGGCTAACGTGTACTACAATAGCAAGCAATAAGATGGTTCAGAAAAATTGAGCAGTTCATGATAAAAGTATTTAGACTGCTTTTTAACGTCAGTTTAAGAAAATTTACCTTGTATTCAGGTCTATCAACTCTCTTTACCACCTTCATACCCAAAGCCTACAGAGATATACCATGAGAGCGTGACATCAGATTATAAAATTAGATTATTTGATTTGGATCATAATACAAGTGCACCTTGGATGCCCTAAAGTTTGCATAACAAGCAAAAGCTGGCAATTCCTAATCCAGGTTCTGAAATTGATGTGAAATAGAAGGTCAATGTTTCATCTCTTGTGCATTTCAGTGAACTAATAATAAACCATAAAAATGTAGGTAGTTGGTCATCTAACTTTAAAACCCACGGCTGAAAGATCTGCCTATAGGATGTGAAATTAAAATATTAAATGGAAACAACACAGAACAACCCTTCAAAGCACTACTTCAGCCAACAGGCCTACAATTGCATTGCTATTTTACTAAATATGTCAGCAGGCAAACGTTCTTTCTTGGAATTTAATTTAGTGAGGTTCTACAAAGTAACATCTTCAAGTATCAAGAAAAAGTTTGCAGAAATTAAATCGGAGAGCATCAAACTGCGAAAATAAATTGGAAATGGACTACTACCTTTTCATAGAACTTAATTGAGCGCTCTAAATCACCAACACGAAGCATTACTTGACAAAGTGGCTCAGGGGTTGACTCTCTTTGGATGATCTCAAAAATATAACCATCAGGGTCCTTCACAAATGCAATGACAGAGGACCCACCCTTAACTGGACCAGGCTCCCTAGTGATGTTTCCACCCTTGGCCCTGATGTCTTCAACCATTTTATAAACCTAGAAAACAACACATTCAATAAATTTTCAACACGCTTAAATTGATACTTGAGCATCTGTGAAGGTGATGACAGGCTTACATCTGGGGTTGCAATTGCGAAATGTCCAAAGCCAGTTCCAATATCATAGGAGCTCACCCCATAATCTGACAAAAAATTATAGTTATACAGTTAAGAATAAACTATATCATTTTTGTTGCAAAGAAATTATCTCATATGCAATTCAATGAAATGCAGTTCATAGGATAAGTGATTGTCAAGTACTCAAAGCAAAACAAACAAGTTATACTTGACGAACAAAATTCAAGTGCAGTAGTTTCTATGTTCCGTTTGAAGGTCTCATGTGAATATTCTCTTCAACTCAAAATCACACAATTACACTCTTCACAAAATGGTTCCACGCCATATGATAGCAAACACCTGACGAACTTACAAGGATATATGGCCATGAACCACTCACTGCATGCGTAAAACATAACACAATAAGCAAAAGGTTGAGTAACATACTATATGTTAATTCCACAACAAAATGGTTTTCTTCAGGGCCAAATCCAAGAAAAGCATTGGAATATTTTTCCTCTGGAACATCTCTTTGCCTCAAAAGCTTCATTCCAAAACATTCAGTATAAAACCTGAAAGAAGTGAAGAAAAGTTGAGCATCTAAAGGCACATATATAATAATTAAGAAAATCATTGTATTGTTGCACAATCCTACTTGATGGTGCGATCAAGATCACCAACACGGTAGACAGCATGAAGGAAGCGGCGCTTATCTTTCTGTGGCCATTCCAACAATTCTGGATTAGGACCAACTGGCGTAGTCTCAGCCATAATGTTAGAGCTGTAAAACAACCAGACGACGCATCAACTTGATCAGAAAGAGACTGATCTAGCAAACAAACTGCCCCAACTCCTTTTAGAATAAAGTTATATCAGAGAAAAATTCAGCAGATAAATTAGTGCCTTGACATCTTATGTTTGCATACGCATGCTTCCAACTTTCATCTCGAACATAATGAATTCCAAGTCAAATTGAGTAATAACAACAGATAAACCATTTTGATCTATTTATTCAGACGCATCCCTGATGTCGCAGTTTAATATACGAAAACGAACACACTCATAATTTGGTCCCCAAATTACTAGGCCCATTTAGCTTTAATAAGTTACCGAGTCAATCTCTGAGTGGCTTTGAGTTTAACATCAACATATAAATTATCCGAGCGAAAATATAAAATAATCATTACGGCTTCCTCCAAGGTTCGGGAAGTGAGCTCTCTAACACTATATTAACTAAGTCGTAAAATACCGAGCTTAAAGCTTTCCTGACGACCAGCACCCAGATTTAAATGCACGATCGAAACCTCAAATAGCTCACCAACAATCACCGATTACAACAGTGCACAAAATCAAACACCAGCAGACGCAAACGAACTCAGACAGAAAAATAAAAATTATTCATCGCAGCTCACATACAAACCATGATAAAAATTTCTAGCCAACACTATCGGTGAATGTGAGTTCAGTAGAGAAATCTACACACAGAGAAGACTAACCAGAGAGAGCGATGATCGAGTGAAAGTGAGGAAGGACACGACACCAAAGAATGGGCGTTACTAATGATATTCTAAGCGGAGTTATTGCAAGCGCGACGGCCTGTCACGTGGTTGCCCACCTGGCAACAGAGGATTGAATAGTTCAAAATATCAAATAAATCATACCACTCAAGAATATAGACGCGATTTTTGCGTTTGAACAAGAGAAGAGGATCGTGGCAGCTGTTAGGCGATTCTGTGCTCTTAGGTTAAGTTAGCGCTATTTCCCCGGGGAGGGCCCGTTTGGCTTGTCGGTAAGTGAGTAAACAATGGAAGAGGTATGGGCCAAAAGTACACTCAATAAAAATAACAACTATTAGTGTAGGATTAGTGTAGCACAGTGGTATGATATTGAGTTATTAAATCTTTGTATTAGGGTTTGAATCTTGGCCGGACCATGGGTCTTTTAAAAAAAAAAAAGTATTATTTTTTCTTGTATTTACTAAATTGTTTATATTTTTTTTATATTTTAAAAATATACTTTCAATAAAAAATATTATTTTTCTTATTAATGATAATTTAGTAAAGATTTTTCCTCCCCTCCCATCTCCTTTCCTTTCATGGTTGTAGGTTTTCTGCCCACGCACGCTAATTCTTAAAAGATACTTTTCTTAAAAGGAAAATTTGAAAGAAGATATAAAAATAGAATTAAATCATAACACTATCAAGGACTTTTAACATCTCAACATCTCATTAAGTGTAATTTATTTTTCCAACATCTCATTAAATGTAATTAAATCATACGTAGCCGTTCATATAAAAAATTAAAAGTTAATTATTACTTTTGGCTTAATTTTTTTTTTTAAAAAAACAAAAACAAATTGGTGATTGTCCCTTTTACCGTGAACTAGAAAATATTTTTTTTTTTTCGTTTTCCAATATATCAAAAAAAAATATAAAATACTTTTTTTAATTTTTAGGCCAGAAATAGGAAAAAAATCGGATTTTTTTTAACAGAAAATTGGGGACTAGTTCCAACTTCCAAGGAATCAAATTAATTATTACTATTTTATAAATTTGACATAGTATTAATATATTTTTAATAATATTGTGCAAAAATTCAGAAAATAAGTTGAAAATGTCCACTATTTTCTTAAAATATTGAAGCAGGATTTGTAGATTTATTTTTTAAAAATTATCTGGTGTAGGATTTAACTCAGAATTTTTGTTACTATATAGTTGTGGGATTTACGAATAATTTTCTGAAATTGACACCCTAAGACTTGTAAAATTTTTAAAACTTCTGCATCTTATAATTTATTTGTAATTAATTTTCTAAAATTTACTACAAAATTTGAGATTCACATGAAAAGAAACTTAGCCCAAAATATTTAAAGTCAACGCTCTCATCCTTCATAGTTCATAGTCTTTTACCATTTGTATTTTTCCACGTGGTCCGTATGCCTTGTCGGACCAGAGTGCTCGGACTTTTGCCTGTCCAAGGAATTATTCATACGGCAAGGGTAAAATAACAGATATGATTTCTGAAAAAAGCAAAAGGCCAAAAAGTTGTGGCTTACATGATTTCAGATTTCTTAATTCTTAGGCCAAAAAGTTATGGCTTACATTATTTCAGATTTCTTAATTCTTATTATTAAAATTATCCTCAGAATATTATGATTGTAGTTCTGGCAATAATTAAGGGTTCAAAAAAAAAAAAAGGTATAAGGTCATGATTAGCATGTATTTTCTTAATTCTTTTTATTTTTTCAAAAAAAAATTCTTAAACCCCCTTGTCAGTGACCACTGATGTGGCCCGTCACTAGAGCCTTGACCCTGACTACCAATGACTTGAGCTCTAATGGTGTAACATTTTCTTAAAAAATTTCTTAAACAAAAAAGTGGTTAATATAGGTACTTGAATTATTAATATCAATACTTAAATTATAAATGATGACAACCTAATATGTTTTTTTTAAAAAAAAAAAATTATCAAGCAAAAGTGGTCACTTTTGATATTTGAGTTATTAATAGCGATATTAGAGTTGTAAATAGGGACCTCATTTACAACTCTAGTATCGCTATTAAAAACTCATATATCAAAATTGACACTTTTGTATGTGACACACACACACACATTAGATCACTAGAGTTTGGTGGAAGTTATTAGAAAATATTTAATAAATACACCGTTTATAATTTTAGTATTGCTATTAACAACTCAAATATTAATAATAATGACTTTTATTGAGAAATGCAATATATATAGACTGTTGGAGCTATGGTAAAAGTAAGTTATTAAGAAATATTTAACAAATGTTCTATCTACAACTTTAATATTACCATTAACAATTCAAGTATTCATATTGATAATTTTTACCTACGAAATTAAACATATATATATTATGCCATGGTTTACATCTTTTGTATCTCTATCAATAACTCAAATATCTTGACAACTTTTGGTTGGGAAATTTTAAAAATAATATATAATAGGTCACTGGCAAGGACACCAGAGCTTAGGTACCCAACCGCCACTGTCATTGAAGCTTCACTAGTTAGCAAGGAGTTTTAGGGAATCTTTTTATAAAAAAAATAAGAAGTAAGGACATTTATATAATTTCATACATTTGTCAACATCTCAAAATTATAAATAAGTCAATTGGAAATTATTGAAATTCACCTCCCTTAGTCCCTTATTTATCGTTTACATATTTTGACTGTATTTTTTTTTATCATTTCCCCTAATTTTTTTATTCCACACCTTTTCATTCCATTTAATTTTGCTACTTAAATGATTCACAACCAAAAGTGGCTTCTGCATTTCACATAAAATTGGGGAGCCAATGCCACCCCAAATACTTATTTAAAATTAAAAATAGAATCATGGTTTTGGATTGTCATTTTCCTTAATGCATATAAGCCTTTTGCAGGATAAAAGAGTAAATTACACAGTTGTTTCTCCTAATATTTGAACTAGCTTAGCTTAGCTTTTCTTTTCTTTTCTTTTTTTTTTTTTTTGATTTGGCCAAGGGGACTTAAAAGTGTAAATGGTTTCGTCTCTCTCAATGAGTGTGGTTTCCAAAATTTGAGTTTGTGTTCTCCTCTTTACGGTAATGAAGCTGCTTACCATTTTAATTAATAACTTCTTGATGTCCCTAGCTTATCTTTTAAATATATTCAAACACCCTTTACGTATAATACAATGAAGCTCAAGAGATATCCTACGTGATTTATTTTGTTCTTTTGAGAGGCTTGTGGTGATTTTCAAAATAGAGAAGAAAGTTGCGTAATTATTGTGAAAGTTAGAGGATATTCCTCATAATTTACCTTTTATTATTAAAAAAAAAGATAAGATAGTTTTAAAAAATGGGTTAATACAACATTTAATTCCTTAAGTTTCAAATCATAGGTTTTTGTCTCTTAAGTTTCATTACATTTAAAAGATTGATCCCTATAACTTAATAAATGTCTGGACCATTTTATCCTTTAAGAAACCGAAAGTTATAATTTAAAACTTAAGGTACTACAACTAAAATGAGCTTCCCTTATACCAATAATTTCAGTTATGAAAATTGAGGGGACTGATAAACGGTTGGTTTCGCAAAAAATTGTGTTACATCTTCGTGCTTATTCCTTTTCTTCTATACTCTTTGAAAATTATTCTTTCTTGGGTAAAGGAGCAAAAATACACACGTGTTTTACCCTCAGGAGTGCCCAGCATCATATGCTTTTTTCGGGAACAAAAATACACATGTGGTTACATTTTAGGAGCAAAAATCACACCACCGTTAAAATCTAACTTAATTGTGCATTTGTAACAGAAAATGTAATATTTACAATAACATTTAAACACCTGGATTTTGAACATAGAAAGGTCATTTACAACAAAAAAGGCTATCTTTACAACATAAAATGCCATATGTATAACAACATTTAAACACCTGGATTTTGAACATAGAAAGGTCATTTATAATAGAAAAAGGCTAGATTTACAATAGGAAGTGCTGTATTTACAACAAAATTTAAAATATGGTCATTTATAACAGAAAAAGCCATATTTACAACAAGCTATATTTACAACAGGAAATGTTGTATATACAACAAAATTTTAATGATGGTGTGACTTTTGCTTCTAAAAGGTAACCACATGTGTATTTTTGCTCCCAAAAAAGTATATAGTGCTAGGCGCTCCCAAGAATAAAGCACATGTGTATTTTTGCACCTTAACCCTTCTTTCTTTCATAGTGTTTCATCCAGATTATGGCCTATAATTGGAGTCTTGCTAATATCATCACTAGGAACAATGATCATTATTTATTAGCCAATATATTGATCATAACTTACGGAGCAGAAAGTCAGCTTGAAACATCAAAGGGAGGCATTTTCCTTACTTTATATACATTTTGGGCTTATACATAAGATTTGCTATAACTTTCTGTTTATGGCTTTTGATTCTTGGAATGGCAGGAAGAAAATTACAATAGAATATTTGGTCCCATTCAAATAATAGACATTGTGGGCAAAGTCATGTGCTTCTTGCAATCTGCAATGGACCATGGTCCAACAAAGAGTAAACAAACGTCAAGGCAAGCGCAAAGTGAGATCACATGGCAAATTAATATCATAGAAATTTATCAACAACTATTAAGAGCAAGTGGAAAAAGACTTGCTTTTCCTTAACCGCGTTGTCAGTTCAACGTGTGGGAATAAAAAAAATAGTATTAGGAGCTCCTTCCCCACAAACGTGAGTCGACTCAGGCAATTCTAGATAAATTGGAACTGAAAGTTCTAATAAACCGGATGGGTAACCAAAAACAAAAAATTATAAAAATTTGGGGGTCTTAATTATAAAAAATTATAAAAATTTGTTGGTACATATTTATTAACTGTCATAAGGACTTAGTTATCAGAATCAGAAAACAAACCAAAACGCTTTCTTGAAGAAAACGATCTATCAAAATGAGAGACAGAGAGAAAAACCTGACATCTCCATATTCAAATTGTTTCATTCACACAAAAATGCCGCTCACAGTGAATCTTGTGTCAGTCAGAGTCACCTAATGGGCTAGAGTTGGAACTATAACTTAATCCCTTACTTTGAGATATATTGCCTCATAATTGGAGGTGCTCCTGGGTACATTTGTGATTTATCCATAGGGATACTCTGTTAATTTCATGGCTACTTGATTCTACATTTATTCTTCCACCTCGTTTGCTTCTCCTCCTTCCACTAGTCCATCCTTCAAATCCAAGGATTTTGATAGCTTTCATTTTTTAACTTATGAGCTCAACTCAAAAGCAACATTAATATCATCCAAGGATCTAGCTTCAATAACTTTCAAGTCTGATGAATAAGCTTCTGAGTTACCTTCTTCAAACTTTTCTCTTGCAAGCTGATCTTTGATCGTGGATGGAAGGATGACCTCCTCAACATCCGCTCCTTCTTGAAGTTGTTTAAAAGCCAGGTCAATATCTTCAGCCGATCTTACTTCAAGAATTGGAATTCCGCTCGGCTCATCCTCTTCCCTCTTTACATCTCTTGGTGACCCATCAGCAGGCGATCTAAATTCAGGGGTCTGGGATGCATCAGATATGTTTATGGCATCATAATATATTCTCCAGCTCCATCATTGTTGGGAGTGCCTACATCCTGAATGAATTTTACGTTCATGACATGATTTTGCACCATGTCAAAACGAATACATGGTTAGATTCTCAGTCATGGATGAGTAACTAAACTTATAGTTCACCAATTCAATGCTGGTATATCAGTTGGTGTTCATTTGATTAAACACATAAAGGATACAATAGAGGTTGTGTAGTGTGTACACCTAGCATGCACATGCAAATACAATGAAAAATCCTCACCTTTAAGTATATCAGTGAAATAGAAATTTCACATTAACATTAAGCATGCCATTTGACATCTATTTGCATTATGTATTTTTGAAGAATTTTCGACCAGTGATCTTTTCTTCTGTTTCTTGAAAGGGGGTCTTCGGTAAGAAGCTAGACAAAAGGGACACTTAATCTGATATTCTAACCCACAGCAAGTACCAAATTTGTCAATTTCTTTCATTAGCAATGATTGTGAACTGTTACATAAACCAGCAAAACAATGAGGAAATAAAAATGGACAAACCCTATCGCATGGAACTAAAATGTATATTTAAATCAAAAGAATTTTTGAGTGGTAACATTTTGTATATCTTACCTGGTTTTCATCGTGATCATTAATAGATGCTGTTGCAACAGACTCATCTGGGCTTGATAGGTTATTCTCTGTTGCGAAGGTTGTAGAGAATTAGGAGATTAGGGAAGAAGACACATTCGAAACAACACTGTTGTGTTGCTCATTCCATTCATACACAATATCTGAACATACATGAGTCATTTAGCCTAGGCTCTCCCTTTATATAGAGTATGGCCTTAGACTTAAGCAATACAAATTAGACATAACAACCTAGTTGTCCTAACTAACTCCAATGGCCTCATAGGATTAGTCTAGTGCCATGTATTTATTCCTACTAATTATTTATACAAATTCATGCTTTATATAACAATACCCCCTCAAGGTCCCTTGTTCTCGAGGGTCAGCTATGATAAAACTAGGAAATTGTTGCTAGAACTGATATAGCAGCATCCAAGATGCTTCCTCCTCTAGTAGCTGCTTCCATTTAACTAGGGCTTCAGTGACAATCCTACCTTTTCTCCTTCCCATTCTTCGCTGCAAAATCTGTTCAGGTTCTTTAAAACTTGGCAATTCTGGCCAATTTTCTGGTGGATGCCGAACCTTGACCGACGGATCAGGGCACAATTTCAGCAATGAAATGTGGAATGTATCATGAATACGCGTCTCCACAGGCAAGTCCAATTTATAAGCGACTGCCCCTACTCGTTGCTTAATTTGATTGGGTCCAAAAAACCTTGGAGCTAATTTTTGACTGCTCCTAGATGCTGCTGAAATTTGCCTATAGGGTTGAAGTTTTAGAAACACCTATTGACCCTCTTGAAACTCACGATCTGTTCTATGAGAATTAGCCCTTTGTTTCATCATATTAATAGCACGTGAGAGATGATGTTTAGCCACTAACAAGGCTTGTTCTCGTGCCACAAATGATCTATCCACTGCTTCAACTACTGCTGATCTAGAGAAATAGGGTACATACAATGGAGGTTGCTGCCCATATAGTAACTCATGAGGAGTAGACCTAGTAGAAGAATGTTAATTCGTATTATACCACCATTCCGCCATAGGTAACCATTTAGCCCACTCCTTGGGAAGCTCCCAACTCATGCAACGTAGATAAGTCTCTAGGCATCTATTTAATACCTCCGTTTGTCCATCAGTTTGAGGATGATATGAAGAAGATAACTTCTGATCCACCTTGAGAACTTTGAGGAACTCTTGCCAAAAATTGCTTATAAAGATAGGATCACGATCAGAAATAATCTCTATCGGTGCCCCATGTAACCAGTAGATACTATTCATGAATTGTTGGGCTAATTTAGAAGCTAAAAATAGGTGAGAGAGGTTAGTAAAATGCTCATATTTACTCAAGCGATCTACGATCACCCAAATGGTATCTTTCCCATGAGATTTAGGCAAACCCTCGATAAAATCCATAGTAATGCTTTCCCACACCTTGCTAGGAATAGGTAAAGATTGCAATAACCCCGGATAGGCTACCGTCTCATACTTACATCTAGCACAAACATCGCAATATTTAATAAAATCCTTCACATCATCAAACAAGTACCTCCACTAGAAGAGAGTCTTAACCCTTTGATATGCAGCAGCTTCAGGTGTCCATTTGAACTGATTTTTCTTCATCAAATTAGTTAAAGGCTTAGCTAACACCCCATAACCTTGAATGAAGCGTCTATAATACCTGACCAAGCCCAAAAAGGATCGAAGTTGACTGATTGTTGATGGTTCAAGCCATTCTAGGACAAATTTTATCTTTTGTGGGTCCGTGGAGACAACCCCATTCTTAATGATATGACCCAAATACTCTATTGTGGTGGCTGCAAAGGTGCACTTGCTCTCTTTCACAAAATATTGGTGCTGTCTCAAAATTTCCAGAATGGTCTTAAGATGTTGAAGGTGCAAAAACATGCTAGAACTATAGACCAAAATATCATCAAAGAAGACAAGCACAAACCTCCTCAAATGCTCTCTAAAAATAGAGTTCATGGCATCCTGAAATGTGGCTGGAGCATTGGTGAGTCCAAATGACATTACTAGCCATTCATAATGTCCAGAGTGAGTATGAAATGTTGTCTTGCATGAATCACAAGACTCCATCCAAATCTGATGATAACCAGCCCTAAGATCCAATTTCGTGAACCATCGAGCTTCCTTGAGTCCATCCAATAACTCTTCGACCAAGGGAATTGGGTATTTATTTTTGATTGTGACCTTATTAAGCTCCCTATAGTTGATGCACATACGCCATGACCCATCTTTCTTTTTCACCAATACAATAAGAGATGCAAAAGGCGAGGTACTCTCTTGTATGACCCCTGTTTCTAGCAACCCCTTTACTTGCCTCTCTATCTCATCCTTTTGAATGAAAGGATAACGATAAGGGCATAGGTTTACCGGATCTGCATTTTCACTCAAAGTTATAGCATGGTTATGTCCTTCACGTAGAGGTGGTAATGAATGAGGTTCAGCAAAAACATCTCTAAATTCCTTTAACAATTGTTGAATGCCACTCGTAGCTTCCTTGGAAATGTTCTTCAATGTATATGGTTGTGTTCCCATTTCACTCTGAGTCTGCAACATAAAAAGCTGACCCCCTTTTGTCACATTAGCATTAATTCTTCGAGTTACCTTGCAAGTAGATACAAATGCAGGTTTCAAGGTATAACTAGTTCCCTTATACATGAACGTCATCGACAAATCATCATAGTTCCAAGAGGCATGGTGCACAACTTGCTGTAACCAATCCAATCCAAGAACTGTATCATAGGTATTTATCTCCATGACTTGCAAATCGAATGTGAAGTCCCTACCTTGCATTTTCCATTTGAAACTCCTCCAAATACCATAGATCTTCAATTTAGCTCCTCCCGCTACCTCTACTTCACCTTCATACTGTGCACTTCTTTTCCATCCCAATCAACAAGTCAATTTATAATCAAGGTAGCCATGTGAAGCCCCATTGTCAATTAGAATTTGCACTGGTCATCGACCCACACACCTTGGAATCCTCATAGAAACAATGCCCACATTCCCTTGAATCGCATGAAGTGAGATCTGCAAGCATTCCTCATTATCAATAGAAGGCCCTTGCAATGGTGCATTATCCTCTTCTAGTATTTCCTCACCCTCATCTACTTCATCCGAATCCAATTCTATCATTTGAAGTTGTAGTTTCTGTTTTTGTGGACACGTGTGGTTCTGAGAATAGGGATTGCAGCAATAGAAGCAAAGTCCCTTTGCCCTAAGTTCATCAAAATCCTTACCTTTACCTATTGTTGACCCTTTTGCTTGTGACATACCGGTACGAGCTGTGGAGAGAGTGGAAGATCCAACATTGGTATTACGATTGAAGGATGCATAAGATCCTGTAGACCTAGGCTGAAAGCTAGCACGTGAGGTAGCCCCGATCACGGTATTGGATCCCAACTGATTCATGGAGTTCTTCCACCTAGACAATGAACCAAAAGTGTCACCACTCCCACAACGTTGGGTAGTCTTATTGTTGGATTCGTCTTATAGATTGTACTCATATATCTTGGCGATACGTCTTGCTTCTAACAACGTACCTGGTCGTTGGAGTCGAACTTGATGTGCACAATCCTTACGAAGACCCTCAATGTAGGCCTGAATTGCATAGTCTTCCCGGAGGTGTAACTTACATTGCAACTTGTCAAAGTCATTATTATAGTCATCCAAGGAGTCCTTTTTATAGAAGCGCTTGAAATCAGCCATAGGATATTCGAATGGTGGCTCAAAGCGAGCTAGAAGAGCAAGGCAATATTCTGCCTAGGCAACGTTACGCCCATGTTCTTCATGCATATTAGACTGATGCCATAAGTAACCCTTGTCGTCAAGGTTAACTCTTGTCATTCTAACTTTCCAAGCTTCCGGTGTACTCTCAATCTCAAAGTATTTCTCACATTGATCAAGCCATCCCTCTATGTTTTGACGTTGAAACTTGGGGAAATCAAACTTGGTCAACTGGGGTAGGAGGTGTATAGTCATTTTGCTACCTATGGTACTCATGGCGCTCATGGAAGCCACGGTTTACTTCTGCGGCTTGGTGATGTTCAGGTGGTTGCCGTGCAACAAGAGTAGCCAATGGTGCAGCAATATTTTGCAAAGCATCTCCATGATTTTGTAGGGTATCTTCAATTGCCTTAAACTGGGTTTCATTGGGATCAGCCATAGATGCAAGCTGGGCTCTTGTGTTAACCATACAAGGTGTAAGAATTGGCTGTTAAGATGTAAGAATTGATGCTAATGGTTCCACTAGTACATTAGATTGTAGGTGGCAAAAGTAATTGATCCAGCCTCAAAACTTTAATAGATAAACCAAAAAATCCGACTGCATCAGCAGAGAAGCAATAACCAGACCAAGAATCAGCCAGAAAAATTATATCCAAACCAAAGAATTCCCAGAAATAGAGACTCAGAAGTTGTCGACAAGGATCATAAATAGAGAACCAGACTTAGGCGATGTGGTTCGTAGGATGATTCAGACCTTGCCCTGTTAAAATAGACAAAAGAAAACGAAAGAATGGCATAACCGAAGGAGACTGAAATTTCAAATTCAGAAATGACAAGCAAGGCAAGAATGGCATAACCGTAATTCCCAAAGTCTGACGATGACAGAATTCATAATCAAATGTTGCGATTAGCGGTAACCAAGATCCAGAATCTTGGGTAATCAGAAATGAATCATGAATAAACGACCACCTTTGTTGCCGTGATCGGAGAAGACCAACCAGAAATGAAGAACCAGTCGAGAACTATCGAGAATGACAGCTCTTGTAAAACTGAAACTAAATTCTAGAACTGACGCACTCCCAAAAACAAAAACGTAGAACTAGTCGACCAAATGGAAACAGTTTCGGAATGGTACCAGTCAAGTCAATTAAAATGACAATCAAGAATCAACTAAAAGAAATAACGAATGCCCAGGATTTCGTTAATGCAGTTCGAACCATAAACAGAGACTCCACTTATGCCATGTGAATGAAGAATCGGAATTCACAGACCTCGTCGACTTGTTGAAACATACCGACAAAACCAGAGACTTCCACGTCATGTAGTCACAGGGACGGAAATGCAGAACCCAGTCGATGAGGCCAGAAATAGAGACTTACATATAGACAACAGTGCATTCAAATACTCAGACTCATTCGACACAAGAATACCAAAAGTTGATGAGAAGGCGCCATAACTCAAATAAAAAATCAACGTGGCAATTATGTGGACCCAGTCAACGACGTGGCTCAGAATTTTGACCAAAAGCAGATGCGAACCCAGGTCCCGTCTCTGGAATCAGAACCGAAAAACCAGAATGTTGCGACGCTAACGGTGACCAAAATTCAAGACGAAGCCGATATTGATCTAGAGTCAAACGAATAGAGGCAGGAGACGAATTCTTGCTTTTTCTTTGAATTTCTGGTGAACCCAGAGATGAAAGAATTTAATAGAAATGGCTGACTATTAAGAACTCATAACTGATATAGAGTTCTTGAATAAATTTTCAATCTTTTCAGTTTCTTGATTTGTTCTTGTCACAAATTTGAACTTCATAGAAGAGAAGAATAGTTCAGAAGATAGCAAGAACTCCAGAGTGTAACAGAAGCGAACCGAGGATGACTCGGCTTTGATACCACTATTGCGAAGGTTGTAGAGAATTAGGAGATTAGGGAAGAAGACACATTCGAAACAACACTATTGTGTTGCTTATTTCATTCATACACAATATCTGAACATACATGAGTCATTTAGCCTAGGCTCTCCCTTTATATAGAGTATAGCCTTAGACTTAAGCAATACAAATTAGACATAACAACCTAGTTGTCCTAACCAACTCCTAACTAACTCTAACTCCTAACTAACTTCAATGGCCTCATAGGATTAGTCTAGTGCCATGTATTTAGTCCTAACTAATTATTTATACAAATTCATGCTTTATATAACATTCTCCATGTCGGATGGAGATTTTTCTTCAGGTTGCACATGTTGACAATTGGAAGTTATAGAACCATGATTCTTATCCAAATCTTGATGAAGTTCTACATCATCCTGATTCATATGTGGCTAGGAAGAGGCTGAGTGGTCTTTTGCATGATCACGAATATTAGTATTTTCTCTCTGATCATGCAGTTCAAATTTTTTTGTGTCACATTTGCAGCCTTTTCTATTGAAGCTAGATGCGAAGTTCTTTCTAAGATATCTGTAGTTGAATCAAAATATATAGAATAAAAAGATTGAAGCTTTCTAGCAACTGGTGGGCTAGAGTCATAAACAGGCTCCTTGTACTGATGTTCTTCCTCTTCACCTTCAAACTGCAAATCCGAGTCTTCTTCAGAAGCTGGTGTCATAATTCTAGATTCCTGAAGGTGGGTTTTTCCTTCTTGCTGCACACTAGCTGATTTTTCAAGGTTTGCATCTGGAACGTCATTAACCACTTTCGATAGAGAAGACTGGCTTGATTGGCTGCTGCTTTCCTCATCAGCTACTTCTCTTCTCAAATGTGTTTCAGCTGTATTGAATTCCTCTTGAATTGCAGCCTCTCCTACTTCATAATAAAGTTCAGTCTCAGAATTATTTTCCACACCACCCAAAACTATTTCATCTTATGCACTAAGAACATTTGTTTTCTTTGTTGGTATAACCTTCATTGAATCAATGTTGCCGGAGGATTGGCTTCTACATTCAACACGACCAGTAACATGATCTATGGTGGACAATGACTCTCCTTCTTGAGGCAAATCTTGTTCATTGAACATCATTTCTTCTTGATCAGTAGAACTCCCTGATTCACTTCTAGGAACAGAACTCAATTTTGAAGCACTTACTTCTCCCAAAACTATTTCAAATTCTTCACGATGCACAATTCTCTGCTTTGCCAGTGTAATCTCCATTGAGTCAACCTCGCCGGAGGATTGGCTTCCACTTCCATCATGGCCAATAACATGATCTATGGTGGATATTGATTCTCCTTCTTGAGGCAAATCTTGTTCATTGAACATCCTTTCTTCTTCATCAGTTGAACTCACTGATTCACTTTCAGGAATAGAACTCAATTTCGAATCACTTCACTTTGTTGGTACGAGGAATATCTTGTTCCCTCTGAAGCCATTTGCTTCGACACAAAGACGGGTTTCCAATAAATATCTGGTCTCTCATATTTAGCCATCCTCAAGCCAAATGATCCCAAACTGAAACTTTCGTGCCTACTGAAAAATGTCTCTTTATGATTAAAAATAGGGAGCTCTTCTTTAGCACTGTCTCCTTTAAGGACAGGTTTTTCTTCATTGGGGTCAAAAGGAATATCAAAAGGATTCTTCCTAGGTTGCAAAATAGATGGAGCTGATCCAGGAATATCATCAGATAGGTCAAATGGATTGCGTCTTGTTACAATGGGTGGAACATTTGAGGGAGCTTCAGTACTATCCAAGTCTATTAGATTCTTCTCAGTCATCTGCATCCAAGCTCTTCTTCTTGCAATGATATTCTCCAAACATTGGTTTCTTTCTAGCTCTAAAGAACCCAAATCCATGAGACTCTTTTGATCATCCTTTGTCCATCTTATTGCAGATTTACTCTCATCCTCTATGCCACTTTCTTCTGCTTCATCTTCCTCGTAATCTGCCCCTTCATCTGATTCAACACTGCCATTATCGCTTTTCAGAGACTTCTCATATTCAATGCCTGAACCACCAGGGGATGAAGGAGCATTTTGTTGGCCTTCCATCTCTAGTAGTGGGTGGAGCTCATCAAGCACTGAAATTATGTCAGCCATGGAAGCATCTAGTGAGGAGCTCTCAATATCATCATACCCCAGATCCGATGACTCACTCTCCTCCTCGTCCTTCTCCTCCTGAATAGCTTCAAAATTTCTTGGAACTCCTCTATCCTTCAATTTCTCCTCGTGAACTTCCCTCTCCATTTCCTCCTTTTCTTGTTTCTCATGTTGAATATTCAGAGAATTTTTATCAACCACTGGCACATTTAATGAAACTAAACCATCATCGTGATGAGCCTTGTTAACTTTATCTTTCACCAAACTTGCTTCTTCAATGCTACTCTCCTCTGTGATACTTTTGTATCCATATCTCCGGACAATAACAGTTCCACTCTCTAAAAATCCTTTTTGAAAGGATGAAATGTTATCAGTAAAATTCTTTTCTTTTTGAACTTCGGCTGAGTTAAATTGCCCCAAATACAGAAGTGTACCCAGCAGAGCACCAGTGCAGACCAGAACAGGGGACATATATACCAAAATGGAAACCATAAAAGGGAACCACCTGCACAGAATAATCAAGAATCCCAGAAAACACACAAGACATGGATGACAACACACAAATATGTAACACGCCCTGGTTAGAGAAGTCAGCATATTCCTCATTCGGATTCCAATTTCCAGTGCAGATCCCATCTTCCTATTTTTCCTTGATTCCGTCTATCTTTAAATTCTATTCCCTAATTTAAATCTGTTTCCACCCTTCATGCAGAAGAAAACCAGCACAGACCAAGAGATATTGAGCGGATTCATAATGAACAATGTAGCTCCTGAAAACCGATATATATATACACGAATGAATTAACTAGAGTAGCCGACTTTATTAATCAAACCATTTTTAATCTCTGCTATTGTCGATAATTATCAAACAATAGACTTTATACCACGCAATTTCGCAATGATAGAATTAACAAAAAATGAAGACCCCCCAAAGACCAAATGGAAATCGTTCCTTCAATTCTCAATTGATAATGGCGGGAATAATTAAGAAATTGGAAATGGAAATGCGAATCATCATGTATGGTTCTTACCTGAACTGGAACAATGCAGAAAGCAAATGGCGCACATAAGTAGTGAGTTTCTGGGGATAACGAAATGCGCCAAAGATGAAGGTGATCATTTCGTGCTTGCTTGGCATCCAAGAATGGTTGATTTCCGGGTCCCAACCCCAACAAGCCAGCTCCGACCTCTTCGGCGGGAAACTCTGCCTTGCGCCACGGGGAACGACAAAAATCTATCTAATTTTTTATTATGTTGACTTAATTGAATATAATTAATTTAATTATGTACCCAAATGTTAAATTCCTAATTAGAGGTTCGGAATTCTGTCAAAAAAAGAGAGAAGCAAAGAGGAAAATCATTTTTCTTACTTTGATTAGCCGGAAAGAAATGCTATATATGTGGTTTTCCAAAGTTGAATGACCAATAAATCAGCATCTGCGTCGAGAAACTGTCCCATTTTGTGATCGAGAAAAAAGACTGCTCGACCAACGAAACCAGGTCAAGCATGAGCAAAATGGTAAAAGATAGATTTTTCATTTGATGCATTAAATGGTGAATATAAAATACTCTTTCCCTCTTTGATATTATTAACTCCAGGCAAAAAGAATCTAACTAACGGGTCCTAGTCCAACTCTACATTAGTAACTACCTATTATCCTCTTTCAAAAGAGCTACTTTAGATGTAAAAATACTAATCTGTTTAAAGTAGCCTAAAATGTTAGTTCCATTAATTTAGAGTATTATCTAATCTAATTACACAAGATTATGAGTCATATTCATTATTGTTAAACTCGTGATTTAATTTTCTAAATTTATTGTTTTTACGTTTTTAGTTTACTAAATTGAGTCCAGTCACTAATAAACTTTTTATCTAGTAAACTCAGTTAAACTTATGAATTTATACACTGAGTTTACCGTTTTTGTCTTTCAAATTTATAAAATTGTGTTAACTTTTTTTATTTTATGTGAGTTTTATACAAATTACTTTGTTAAATATGTTAAATTTTGAATATTTATGAATTTAATTTCAATTAATGAATTTAAAATATATTTAAATCAAATTGTTGTCATTTTTTTATATTTTAATTATTTATTATATACCATTAATACCTATTTAATAGTGAAAGTAAACTCTTACAAATCACAATACAGATTTACGTCATAATCACGATTTTATTTAAACTCACGAGTTTAACAAAATTGGTTATATTTATTTCATGTAGATTTACAATTAAATATTAATATTTCAAAAATAAAATACATAATCACGTGTAATTAGAGAATTTGATATAATAATTGATATAAAAACTTGACATAAGTACTATCTTCATAAAAAAAATTCATATATAATATTTAAATTATAATTAATTATGTCAATTACATGATTTAGAATAATATAAATATTTTCTTAAATTTTTTCAGTGCACAATAATAATAATAATAAAAGTACAAGATGTGGGGATTAACATTATGAAAAATTGGTGAACGAATCTAACGTGCGTTTTGTTTCGTTTAATTATTCTACATCTCTCCCTTCCTCCCTCAAAATATATGATTGTCATTAACGAAATCCAAAGTCTTAAAAATAAATTATATATAACATAAACAATCAAACTAAACAAAAACTATCTAATATCAAAAGCACAATGGTGGTTTTTCTTATATTTGAGTTGGCGATAGTCTAAAAGCCCATTTTAATCCAATCGCACAATAAGGTAAAAACGAACTTTTTATATAGCTTATAAGCTAAGACGAGCCACAATCTCCCTTTTCCACTTTGAACCTTAGGCATCTCCTGGAGGTGAGAACAACGAGGGACTAAGGCCCTGTTTGTTATAGGAAAGATTTAAGGAAGGAAAGGAAAAAACTGGAAGTGAAAGAAAAGGAAAGGAAGATTATGAGGAAACTTAAAAATGTGAGCCGTTTGGTATATTAGGGAATGAAACTTAAGTTAAGGGAAAATGAGATGTTTGGTATAAATAATTGGGTGTTGATTAAATGAAAAGGTTAGGTGAAATTCTCATAATGTCCCTAAATCGTTCGAACGCTGGCATTGGGTTCGAACGTAAAGCACTAAAAGGACAACAAGTTTGAACGAAAAATTGAACAGTAACCAAACTTGTGTAGCTGTTTATATCAGAATATTCCAGGAACATAGAAACAGAAGTAGGCATTTTTGATAGAAAAAATAGTAATATAAATGCAAGACAGTAAAAGCCACATCACAAACCCATGATCAGAGCAAGAGGGTCGGCAAAATTTCAAAGAGTTGCTCGACTTATTGTCGAATTGGAGAACGCATGGCTTTTTCGGGGAGGATCACTGGGTTTGGTGATGCTTGCCATTAAAGCATCAAAACAAGCAACCATGAAGAAGAAGCAGGAAGAAGAAGAAGAACTGCACGCAAAATTTTTCAAGGCAATTTCGTCATAAGATTTTACTTTCTCGAAAGATTGCAGCTTTCCCTCCATTTTCGGATGGAATGAAGGTTCCCACATTTAAAAGAACATTGACAGAGGCGGAAAGTCATCTTCCTAGGAGAGTAATGCACCAAACACATTCTGTGATGGAAGATTTATAATCTTCCCTTTCCATCGTCCTATCTTCAACTTATCAAACGCGTCCTAAGATTGTATACTAGAAGCAAATGGTATACCCCATTTCTTAAATAAAAAAGCTTTGCTTAGGACACTTGGATATCATCCTGTTATGACACTTATGGAGAAACTATAAATCCTTTCGAGGAATTATTGTATTCCACCAATAATAGGTGGTTTATGAATTAATATCCATTTCGTTTTAAGAGACGGTCGGTGTGAAAAAAACAATTAAAAGGGGAAAAAACTTACATTTTATCATAATATAAAATTCAGATCATTTTTAGTCATTTTCCATGCAAACTTATTTTAGTTTGAAAAAAATGTCATTTTTGTTACCGCCAATTCAAACATAAATTACATTTACAATCTGAATTTTATCCTATCTTAAATTTTCAAAAATTAGATTTTAAAAAAAAATCATTTGTGCCACTATCAATCCAAACAGACTCATTCAGCTCACATTCAACTTGAGGGTGGTCTGGTCTTTAGAAAAGACTAGTCCATGGTCATTCTCAGTATATCACTAATGTCGCCCCTCTCATATACTAAGAAATAACTATTCATAGTCGTACGTTGGGTCTCCAGAACCAAGGAATAACTTGGAGCATAAAAAAAGAACAATGTTTGATGGGCAGAGAGCTAAGAATCAAAGCCGACCTGATTCTACGGGGCTGACCCTTAAAGGGCTAGGGTCTGGAGTAAGAAAAACACATGTTTTTTCAAGTCCGGCATGAGAGCACCAGCGCCAGGGCCAGCCCTACAAGGCTTGGAAGTTACTACTCCAAATTTTAACTATTTTTCCTCCGTTTTTTTTTCAAAGAAATAATTAGTAAATTACAACAATTAAAGTTCTAATTTATCAAATAAATATTGTCAATATTAATATTCAAACAATACAAATCATCTAACAAATAATTACATTCACTAATTCGTAATCAAAAGCAAACTATTGTCTATAAATAACTCATATAAAACATAAGTAACATACCACTAAGCAACATTAGTACGATGACTATCATTGTTATCGTCTTCACCACTATCATCAATTTCAAAGACATTTAACTATGCTTCAATTTGAGTAGTATGCTCTGTTTCATGAGTAAGAATATTATGAATTTCTCCTTTCATGAACACATCTATTAAAAGGGCCTGCAAAGCCGGCCTGAAGCCCTACAAGTGTAACATCCCAGATTTTAGGAATTTAAGATAAAATGAAATAAAATAAATAAATAAATAAATCAGTAAAATAGAATTTTTTTTTTGGGGATTAATATAGGAATTTATTCTTGATAATTATTTAATGTTCAATGTTTATTAGGATAAACACTTCTACATTTACATAAAACTTCACGGACCATAAGTCAAGAGTAATACCCATGCACAAGCCCATAAACACTAAGACCTAAACTCATTTATTCAACCCACATACACCTTCCATATCTCACTGCAAGTTGGGCAGACGTGATATGTGTAACCGCATATCAACTATTATTTAGCCCACATCAAACCAAAGCCAAATGAGCCCATACTTGTAGTATTGTTATCTTCGGCCCAGACAGAAACAGAAGCAGTAATATATATATATATATATATATATATATATATATATATATATTCCCTAAACTCAGCCTAGAAAATGCAGAAGCAGACCACGTGAAACACTAGAAAATGAAGAAGCAGATTCTTCCATACTCCATTGTCTTGGGTTTCGGTAACGCATGCTCCGTGACCTCCCTCGTGTTTGTAGCAGCTCATGCTCCACCATTTCCTCTTGAATCCAGCAACACACACGACTTCATATATATATATATATATATATATATATATATATATATATATATATATATATATATATCTTCTTCTTTCTCATTCATTTCGGGTACCCAGTCCAACCACAGAAAATACAGCTAGAAACCGAGAGAGAGAGTGAGCTACTGAAGGTAGAGGGTGAGAGAATTGAAACCAGTGTTCCTCTGTTCTGTCATCGGCGAAACAGAGGAGGAGGGAAACAGCAAGCATCCTTCACCGTTTCAGTTAGAGCAGCGAAGGTGATGACTTCTAGCCGTCGTCTCTGTTCACACTACCTTCCAAGCCGTCGTCTCTGTTCACACTACCGTCCAAGCCGTCTTCTCTGTTCACACTTTTTATTCCGTTCACACTTCTCTGTTCACACTGACCCACCCCTATAAATAGAGGTACATTTCTCAGTTGTAGAGCATCACAAACAAGAGCGATCAACACCAAGAGTGAATATATCCCTAAGAGAGTGGAGTATTCCTAGTGAGTGGAGTGATCCAGTTTTGTGTGAGTTTGAGAGTTTTTTTGTGAGTTTTTGTAAATACTCGTGTAATATATTCTTGTGAGTAATAGAATTGTTTTTCTCTCAAATTCATGTTACCAACACCCAATTGATCCACATATCTCAACAAGTGGTATCAGAGGAAAGGTTAGAGGTGTTGGTGGAGGTTTTAGGTGACGGGCCGAATTTGGGTTTTATGAGCTTTGCTCAAAATCCAATTCTGACTACACCATTGGATTCGTCTCGTTGAACGGAGTCCAACACACCAAACGGCAACCTAATCGGAGTTCAAACGAGCCTAGAAATCGCAGTCAAAGTTCGGTCAACTCTGCTGGAAAACTCGCCGGAAAAGACGACTGTCGCCGGAAAAACTCACCGGAAAAGACGACCAGTCAACCAGAGTGCTGAGTCAGCAACATCAGCGCCAAGTCAGCTGTCACGCAGTGCAGTCTGCCACGTCAGCACAATTTTTCAGATATTACAGTTTGGTCCCTTAATTTTCATAAATTGCAGTTTGGCCCCTCAATTTCTAGAAATTTCAGATTGGCCCCTCAACTTTCAGAAATTGTAGTTTGGCCCCTCAACTTTCTGAAATTGCAGATTGCCCCCTCAACTTTCTGAAATTGCAGATTGGCCCCTCAATTTTTTGAAAATTACAGTTTTGCCCTTATAGTAGAATTTTAGTCGTGAAGTGTCAATTCCACCATTTTCGACCATTCCGGACGTAACGGTGAGCTTCGTTTTAAAGATTCACCCTTGATCGTGTTGAAAAATTATTTGTAAGGTGATAATGTCCATAGAAGAGTCAACATCATCTTTCGGAGCCATGATTATGCTCACTGCCACCAACTACACGCTGTGGAAACCTCGGATGGAAGATCTCCTCAGCTATAAGGATTTATTCGATCCCATCGAATTGAAGGGTAAAAATCCTGATCTCGCCAAAGAGTCAGAGTGGAAGAAATCAAACCGGAAAACTATTAGTCAGATCCGTCAATGGATTGATCATAATGTCTTCTACCATGTTGCACAAGAGACAGACGCATATGCCCTCTGGAAGAAGTTGGAGGACATGTATCAGGCTAAGACCGCTCGGAATAAAGCCCTGTTGATGAGGCGTTTAGTCAACATGAAGCTTAAAAGTGGAACTTCAGTTGCCGAGCATACCAGTGAGTTCCAGAGCTTGGTCAACCAGTTGTCATCTGTAGAGATGCTACTTGGCGATGAAGTTCAGGCGCTACTACTACTCAGTTCCCTTCCCGATAGCTGAGAAACGCTGGTCGTATCACTCAGCAACTCAGCCCCAAATGGCAAACTTACCATGTCAATGGTCAAGGATGCCCTATTCAGTGAAGAGGCAAGGAGAAAGGACATGGGCACAGATCAGACCCATGCCCTTGTCACAGAGAACCGGGGGAGGCAACAAAAGAGTAGTAAAAGCAAATGGAAAGGCAGAGATAAGAGCAGGGGCAGGTCCACTGATGGCAGAAAACCAGCATATAAGTGCTATCATTGTGGAATAGAGGGACATATGAAGAAGAACTGCTACAAATGGAAAGAGGAGCAAGGCCAGAGCAGTTCGCAGCCGAAGAACAAGGGTGGAGAAACATTAGTTGCTATATTTGGTGATGTAGCTTATTGTTCAACCCATGATGAGACATGCCTTCACGTCTCACGAGAAGACACAGAATGGGTGGTAGATACTGTAGCGTCCTACCACGTGACTCCATACAAGGAATACTTCACAACATACAAAGCCGGTGACTTTGGAGCTGTGAAGATGGGAAATTCCAGTTCCGCTGGGATTTTCGGAATTGGTGATGTTCAAATAAAGACAAGTTCCGGGAGCACAGTCACCTTGAAGGATGTTTGCCATGTGCCAGATCTTCTGCTGAATCTACTTTCTGGAGTAGCTCTCGACAAACAGGGCTATGATAGTCATTTCAGTAGAGGCACATGGAAATTGTTAAGAGGCGCCATAATGGTCGCTCGAGAACACATTTGTGGCATACTATACAAAACTCATGTGAAGATTGATACAGAGAGCCTTAATGTTGCGGAAAAGGAGGCTTCACAAAATTTATGGCACCAGAGACTCGGCCACATGAGTGAGAAAGGGTTGTCTACCCTGATAAAGAAGGGGCTTATCAATGTGAATAAGGACGCTGCACTAGATCCTTGCAATCATTGTCTATTTGGTAAGCAACATAGAGTCTCGTTTAGTTTCTCTTCAACGAGAAGATCAGAGTTGCTCAGTCTGGTACACTCTGATGTTTGCGGTCCCTTAGAGGTTGAATCAATCGGCGGCAACCGATACTTTCTAACGTTCATCGATGATGCTTCTCGAAAGGTATGGGTGTATTTCTTGCGGACGAAGGACCAGGTGTTCGATTACTTCAAACTGTTCCATGTCATGGTAGAACGTGAGACAAGAAAGAAGTTGAAGTGTCTTCGATCCGACAATGGAGGTGAATACTCTTCCAGGCAGTTCGATGCCTATTGCAGATCATATGGCATCCGACATGAGAAGACGGTTCCACGCACCCCTCAACACAACGGTGTAGCTGAAAGAATGAACCGAACAATCATGGAACGTGTTCGGAGCATGCTCAGTATGGCTAAGCTGCCAAAGCCATTCTGGGGAGAAGCAGTCAGAGCCGCCTGTTACTTGATCAACCGATCTCCATCAGTACCATTGGATTTTGAAGTTCCGGAGAAACTTTGGTCTGGAAAGGATCCATCATATTCTCACTTGAGAGTATTTGGATGTTTGGTGTACGCACACGTATCCAAGGAGCTCAGGTAGAAGCTGGATGCAAGGACCACTCCATGCATATTCATAGGCTATGGAGATGAAGAATTTGGATACAGATTATGGGATCCAAAGGAGAAAAAGGTGATCAGAAGTAGGGACGTGGTGTTCCATGAAAGCCAGACAATAGAAGATATTGAAAAGCCCACAATATCTTAGAAGTCAAATGTTGCTCAGGTGCCAAAGGCAACAGCAGAATCATTCATGAGAAATGAAGATAGAGTGCCAGAAGAAATGCCAGAAGTAGAAGATAATGAGGAAAATGACGGTGTTGAGCAGGGGGAGCCACAACCCCATCTGCCAGACGTTCCAGGACTATCACAAGGCCAAGATGATGGTGGATCTCCTCATATTGTTCCAGAAGTTCGTAGATCTGAACGAGGTCGGATTCCATCGAGAAGATATCCAGAATCCGAGTACCTTCTACTTACTGAAGATGGAGAACCAGAGAGTTTCCATGAAGCAGTATCTCATAAGGACAAAGAAAAGTGGTTGCTCGCAATGCAGGACGAGATGGAATCTCTGCAGAAAAATCAGACTTATGAGATCGTAGAACTTCCATGAGGGAAGAAGGCACTGAAAAACAAATGGGTGTTCAAGCTGAAAAAGGATGGCAGTGGAAAAGTGGTGAAATACAAAGCACAGCTTGTAGTCAAAGGATTCCAACAGAAGAAAGGGATTGACTTTGACGAGATATTTTCACCAGTAGTCAAGATGACTTCAATTAGAGTTATACTTGGATTGGTCTCAAGTATGAACTTGGAGCTTGAACAGATGGATGTAAAGACAGCTTTTCTTCACGGAGATTTAGAAGAAGAAATCTACATGGAGCAGCCAGAAGGTTTTGAGGTTTCGGGAGATAACCTCGTATGCAAGCTGAAGAAAAGCTTGTACGGTCTGAAACAGGCACCTAAGCAGTGGTACAAGAAGTTTGACTCTTGCATGGTGAGTCAAGGGTACAAGAAAACTGTCGCAGATGAATGTGTTTACATTCAGAAATTTTCAGATGGGAATTTCGTTGCTCTTCTACTATATGTAGACGACATGCTGATTGTTGGAAAAGATGCAGCGAAGATCAGTCAGCTGAAGAAAGAACTCTCTAAGTCTTTTGATATGAAAGACTTAGGACCGGCTCAACAAATATTGGGAATGCGGATCATCCGAGACAGGAAGAACCAAAGGTTATGGCTATCTCAGGAGAAGTATATTGAACGGGTGCTAGAAAGGTTCAATATGAACAATGCCAAACCAGTTAGCGTTCCTTTAGCCAACCATTTCAAGTTAAGCAAGAGATCGTGTCCCTCATCCAAGGAAGAGATTGGGGAGATGTCGTCAGTACCATATTCTTCAGCAGTCGGAAGTTTGATGTACGCAATGGTGTGTACAAGGCCAGATATTGCTCATGTAGTGGGAACGGTGAGTCGTTTTCTCTCCAACCCCGGGAAAGATCATTGGGAGGCAGTAAAGTGGATTCTCAGGTACCTAAAGGGTACAACGAAGATATGTTTTTGTTATGGGGGAGCTGATCCGATCTTGGAAGGCTATACAGATGCGGATATGGCTGGAGATCTCGATAGTAGGAAATCTACTTCCGGATACATTTACACTTTTGCAGGGGGAGCTATTTCATGGCAATCAAGACTGTAGAAGTGTGTTGCTTTATCCACAACTGAAGCAGAATACATTGCTGACGCGGAAGCTGGAAAAGAAATGTTGTGGTTAAAGCGTTATCTCCAAGAATTTGGAATCAAGCAAAAGGAGTACAAGGTACATTGTGACAGTCAGAGTGCTCTAGATTTGAGCAAGAACTCTGTGTACCATTCCCGTACAAAACATATTGATATTCGCTATCATTGGATACGCGAGGTAAGGGATCGACAACTGTTGAGACTAGTGAAGATCCATACAAAGGAGAATCCTGCGGACATGTTAACGAAAGTGGTGACTCGAGAGAAGCTAGAGTTATGCAGAGACATAGCTAGGATGTTTTCTTTGGACACGACTAGAGGGGGAGAATTGATGACTTCTAGCCGTCGTCTCTGTTCACACTACCGTCCAAGCCGTCGTCTCTGTTCACACTACCGTCCAAGCCGTCGTCTCTGTTCACACTACCATCCAAGCCGTCTTCTCTGTTCACACTTTGTCCGTTCACACTTTTGTGTTCACACTTTTTATTTTGTTCACACTTCTCTGTTCACACTGACTCACCCCTATAAATAGAGGTGCATTTCTCAGTTGTAGAGCATCACAAACAAGAGCGATCAACACCAAGAGTGAATACATCCCTAAGAGAGTGGAGTATTCCTAGTGAGTGGAGTGATCCAGTTTTGTGTGAGTTTGAGAGTTTTTCTGTGAGTTTTTGTAAATACTCGTGTAATATATTCTTGTGAGTAATAGAATTATTTTTCTCTCAAATTCGTGTTACCAACACCCAATTGATCCACATATCTCAACAGAAGGTAAGCATCGATCTCTTCTTCCTTCATTTTCCGTTACCATCTTGCGTAGCATGAAGCTAAAGAAATCTGAAATGTCGTTGTGGAAACTGAACCTTAAGAGACAAACCATAAGCTCGCTGAAAACTAAAACAAGGAAGAGGAAAACATGAAACATATATATAGTCACAACGATAGAAGAAAGAAAGAAAAGAACACTGGAGTTTTATGTTCGTTGTCTGTATTCTTCTTCTGCATTCAGGTTCTATATTGCCGAAACTCCTAGGCTGTGTATTTGGATCTGTACGTGTGTATATAATATAAAGATATATCTAACTAAGTTTCAGAAAAGAAAAGAAAGAATAGGAAACCATGCAGCTGTTTTCTTTCACTAACGTATACATATATATGTTGTATCATTGTGTCTTGGTCTCATAAAATCATAGGTAAAAGTCTGGACACAATTATAGGATAGTGTGTGTGTGTGTGTGCAGTATGTGTGCGTGTGAAGAAAAGAGAGAAGTGAGAGATAAGCTGCTGAATCTTACTTGCTGCATTTTCTTTACTGCCTGTGCGTTTTCTGAATGAAAAAAAAAAAAAAAAAATATATATATATATATATATATATATATATAGGTGTAACGTTATTTGCTGTCATATTGTTCTTGCATGAGTAACTGCACATGGAAGTAAATATATATACATAAGACATGCATGGTATCTCTGTTTTTCTGGATTGAAAACAGAGTTTTATCACCGGTGCTACAGTAATTTTCGTAGATGAACAGTGTCGTGTTACTGTAGCAATTTACTGTTCACGTGCAGAATCTTCAGCTGGGCAACAATCTTTGAGTAGGTCAAAAATATAGTAAACATCCTTCTTTGACACTGAAATTTTATGAGCATTTAGTAGACATGCCAAAATTTAAAATGAGCTTTGTTTCATCTCAATCCGAGGTCTGTAGATCAAGATATGATTTTTGAAATATGGGTCAAAATTTGGGAACATTTATGTGACGTTTTCTGGGCAATGGTTATGTTTTTATAAACTGGGACTGAATGGAAAAAGATAAAATTGTGAAAATATTCCAGGAGATAGAGGACATGTATAGTTTTAAAATGGTGGGTATTTTGTAATTTTCTAAGATCTGAGTAAAGAGTTATGATTTTTACAAAATGACTCTATGTTTTGGAAGGCTCGCTGAACAGTCTAAATGTTTTTGAAATCTGGGAATTATTGGGAAAGTTATGATCTTTGAAAATATTTTTATATGGAAGAGAACTTGTATATGAACATGTGAAAGTTGACGACATATCAAAATGATTTTTGTGCAATTAATTAAAAATACCTGAAGTTGTTGGACATTTAAGGACAATAAAAGATAAAGTCTGAAAGTAGTAAGTTTAAGGTATTGTAAATATACTATAGTGAAATAAGTGTTAAAAAGGAAGATGAATGGATTTCTAACATTTCAAATTTATTATTTGTGTACTTCTAATATGTCAAGTTTTAAAGAGTTGTTAACGGGTAGTAAATTGATTGTAATAGATTGAGTTTTGGCATTAGTGGAGCTCTCGGATTAGGAACAGTGTAAATTAGTTAGCTTGGGTGACAGGTAACCACTTTCTACTTGTTATGATTATTAACATGTTGCTATTGAGTATTTGTTAAACTGATTATGATTGTTTTAAATAAAAATTGCCTTGTGGAATTTTGAGTTAAGACTTGTGCATTTATTTATCATGATATTTATGGAATGGGAAGAATTGGGAGAAGATGAAATATTATTTACACCACGTGGTGATGCCTCCATTGGTGCACAATGGTTGTCTTTTTATTGTCCCTCCGGTTCAATGAGGGACTAGCCCACCAGTTCAAGAGGGCTTACGACACCTCACCAGTTCAATGAGGGGAAAAGACCCATGGTCTAGGATATGTGCTTTGAGGATTTTGGCCGATCCTCATCATCTGACCAGTGAACTTTTGGAGTAACCAGTAACATGGGTGTAACTTAGCTCATGGGTCTAATCGGTAGAAATAAGACGGTTCGGATGGATTGATGGGAGGTCTTTGGGTATTGAATACGAACTGAATTTGTGACACCCATTATGATATTTATTATTATTGTGATACTCTGTAAAAAGAACATCGATGAACTATTGAATTTTTGATTAATTTGTTTTATTCCACTTGCCACCTCACTAGCACGTGTTGATATTCATAATGAGCCGGACTGATGGTTACAAAATTTTTCCCAGGTGACCAGTCATGTCCAGGTACTTCAGGGAAGCAAACAGAAGTGTAGTGTAGTTATTCCAAGTAGGACCTCTGTCTTTTGATGTATGATATGGATAAATGTATATTGTCACACTCTAAGGCTTATGATGCATACTTTCGCATGTTTTGAAAAATTTAAATTCCGCGTAAAATTCTAATATTAGATTAACTCTGAATATTTAGGGATACCTCCGGTCATTTTTAAACGTTAATTTAGTTAATTATAAAGTGGTTGTTTCAATAAAGTTGGCTCTTTTAACCACGAGGTTCTACAGGGCTAACCCTACAAGGTTTATTTCATTTAGCTCCTCTAATTTTCAAACCCGACCCTCTTAAAAGGGTTGGTCCGACTGGTTTGACCCAATTTCCTGGCTCTAGAGAATATTCAAAGCCAACGGGGCCTGGGCGTGAGCGTACGTGAGTCTCAAAGTTCTCATATGTACACTAAGCTATAAGATTCAATTGGACTCATTCTATACTTTTACAATTCCCATGCTCACCTCTGTCATTGGTACTTCCATCAACATTCCTCTTCTTGGAAACTGAATATATATCAAATATCCCACTATAAATAGAGTGTTAAGCAGGGGATCGATTCATCATACAACCAAAATCTAATCTTGCCTTCAATATATTTTGAGACTTCCTTTGTGCCCTTACCCTAAAGTTTATATAGCTGCCTTATATAATATCCTGAATTTGTTTGGGATTTAAAAGTTGAAATACTAAATGGAGGTTTATTATAAATTTTGGGTCAAGAATGGTTACAATTGGAAATTTGGACTTATTTCTTTAATAGTTCATTTTGGGACAAAGGAATTTATACAGTACCCAGATTATTTGAATTGCTCCAGCCCAATTAAATAAATTCGGCCCACAAGGAAGCACCCAGTTCATTAATTTATATTTAAGTTCAGTCATTCATGAAAAGGCAGAGAGAGAGAGAGAGATGACAGTAAAATATGATTAGCCATACTTCACTAGCGTATTTTCCTCTTTCTATGAACAAGCAAGATCGGTGGTACCATGCTTTTTGAACTCAACACCACCTGCCTCTGATTTGCTTTCAGCCAAAGGGACCCTTAAGCCTATATAAGGATTGTTCCTGACATTTCATTCACTCTTTTGCAACCAAGAGTTGAGGCTGAAAAATAGAGAGAACAAGGAGGAGAATCTATTGTGATCAATTTCTGGAGATTTGCTTCAAGGACGAGAGAGTGAGAATCCAGTGAAGATCACAACGTGTAGACTAGCAAGTTAAAGGTAATCATTGGTCCTCTCTTCATTTCAGTTTCTATCAGTTAATTTTTGGGACTTTGAGTTATAAACCGTAAGAACCAACCTAGGAAGTTTCTGCTGAAAAAGAAATGGTAGAAACCAAGTGTTAAGACTTTTCTTTTGCATAAAACCATAAATCTGGGGCTGGGACGAAAGAGAAATAGATTTATGCTTCTGAAATGCATATATCAGTGTTATTCATGCATGATAAGGGAAAGAAAACTTGGGTGGTATGTCTACTTAGATATTGGAAACCATTGAAAAACGACTCTAACATCAACCATAACACACAACCTCATCCCATATCCCGGATTCGGACAACACACAACTCCATCCCAGATCCTAGACAAACTCTATCCCAGTAACCACAACTCAACACATCAATCACAACACATAACCCCATCCCGAATTCCGGACAAACTCTATCCTAGCAACTATAACTCAACACATCAACCACAACACACAACCCCATCTCGGATCTTGGACAAACTCTATCCCAGCAACCACAACCCAACACCTCAGCACACGTACACTTTAGCATGATTCTGGCACCTTCTTAGCCCATAAAACATATCTCTAACTTGGCACCTTCTAAGGATTCGATAAACGCCTTTAAGTAAGGATAACTGAGCTGATGAAAAGGGTATTATTAGCAAGTCGCGTAGCTATGTACCTTGCAATACAACAAATGATTGATGATAATGATAAACGTTTATAAGCATTCCGTGGCACCTCTGCTGATCCCAGCACTTGCAAGTGAGACTTAAGGACTGAAGACTGAGGTGGGTAACTATTATCTTATTAGCTTGTATGATTGTATTCTTGTATGATTAGCCATATCTGCTAGATAATTTCATGTATGCATCCTAGCTATGAATTAGGGCTTCGTGTCCCGTAGGGCTGCGTGTTCTACAAACAGGGTTGCAGTCCTTGGCTGTTAACTGCAATTACAGTGCAACTTATTTTATTGCTAATTAATTCTTGCTTAACATGTGCTATGCGGTCATTAATGCTTTATGTTTACATATAAGATTAACTGTTACCCTGGGGTTCATTTATTTGAACTTCAAACCGTATGAAAGAGACAAATAGTGGATCAAGATCAAGAGGAAAGTTACAGCTGTAAGGAAAAGAGACTTTTACGATAGTGTATTTTAGTTGGATTGCATTAATTCATTTATCATTTTGGAATATTGTATTAAATTCCCTCACGGGATTGATTCCGCACTCAAAAGAATTTATCATTGTGTTTTCAAACTAAGTTATTTGTGAAAGTTTTATTCCACAATTTAAGTCGTCCAAATCATTATGATGCAAGTACGCGGTAACTCTGTTAAATAAGAGGCCCTAAGATTAGGCGTTATAGTTTTGGTATCAGAGGATTGATTTGGACAAATTTTCAAAAAGGGAAAACTAGGAAGACTTGGTTAGATCGGAAATCGGAATAAAGGCCTAGGTTATGTACCTCATGTCGGATGAGGATTAAGTAAGGAAGGAAGTCGGATATATGCTAGACAGTATAGTGGGCACATATTGACCATCCCTGAAGCCCTAGGGAGATCAAGAATGACATTTTAATAAGTACTTTATGTTTATTAAAACCATAGATTGTTAATGACAAGTATGGCAAATGTTCTAAGTATATTACTACTAGGATGAAGGTATTGCCATTATTAACAGGAGGTTTTCTTGACATATAGTAGTGGGATTGAAAGATGGTCAACCAAAGGACAAGTCGTAGACGAATTCTGCAGCAAGCACCTTAGCAGGAAGTAAACTCGCCTACTCGAGGAAGGGCAAAGGCCGAGGCTGAGGTAAAGGCTGAGGTAGAGGAAGGACTAATCAGCTGGAAGCTCAAGCTCAAAATCCCATGCAACAAGTATTGGGGATTTTGGATGAACACCGAGATGCACTAAGGGAATTAAGAGAAGAGGTGTTCCTGCTGAGAGCGAAATGAGATGAAGAGAGGCAGTGTGCTGAAGCTATGGAAGCACAATTAGCTCGAGATGCTGAGGAGGAAGAAGAGAACCCGGAAGTCGACCCTTCACGGGCCGAGATGCCATCTCCTGCTTAACGGCAACGACAGAGAACAGTTAAGGAGTCTCAATTTTGGACCGTACAGTTTTGTAAGCATAGCCTGTTGTCATACATGGGTGAAATGGACATGCAAGCTGCTGAGAATTGACTCCTTCAACTGAAAAAGATCTTTGCTGTAATGGACTGCCTAGAAGAATGAAAGGCACAACTAGCAATCTACAAGCTAGAGGGTGATGCAGACCATTGGTGAAGAGTGTAGCCAGAGCTCTGCGTACCCAGTACATCCCAATTACTTGGGAATTGTTCCAAGAAAAATTCAATGAGAAATATTTTCCTCAAACAGCCCAAGCAGAGATGGAGGTCAAATTTCTATCCATCAAGCAGAAACAGAGCAATCTTTTGACTGGAATCTATCAAGATTCATTAACCTGTCTCGCTACTCCTCCTACTTAAAGAAAAATGAGGATGACATATGGAAAGAAAATATGCTCATCAAAGGATTGAAGTTTGAGATGAGAAATAGATTGATCTTCCAGTGACTTCTTACATTCCACCAAGTTGAGGAAGAATGTAGGATAATTGAGTGCAACCTGAAGGAGTTGTATGCAAGTAAGAGGGAAATGACTCACAGTGGGACTAGTTGTGGGAATTCCACGGGTAATCAAAAATGAAAAGGGAACTGGTCTAGTTACAAGGGCAGAAACAAGAAGCCCAATTACTTCAGGCAAGACGATTCAAGACCACCAGCGCCCCAAAATTGTGAGAAGTGTGGGAAAAGCCACCCGGGGAAAACAGGCCACAAAATCAAGGAAGGGTCTTTGCGTTGACCCTAGAAGAGGCCAGAAAATCTCCTAACATGATTCAAGGTACAATCTCGCTAAATGGTAATTCTTTGCAAGCGTTATTTGATTCGAGTGCTAGCCATTCTTTCATTACTTGTGATTGTGCTAACGGCTAGGAATGAACACCCATAGATTACCATATGATTTGATTGTGAATACGCCGCTCGGTGTTAAGTCCATAGTGTCTAATGTATGTTTGAATTATGTATTGGTGGTAAATGGACACGAGTCCACACTAGACTTGATTTGTCTACCATTGGTTGATATTGATGTCATATTGGGATTGAAATGGTTGATGGCCAACAACACTTTGATTGACTGTGGAAATAAACGAATTCTGTACTCACAATCAGTAGCGAATACTACGGCGAATAGTTCAAATCTTCTCACTGCCCAAGAAGTGAAGAAATTCCTGAATCAAGGTTGCCTAGGGTATATGGTATTCTTCTCTCTACAAACAGAGATCGAACCATCAATGTCGGATGTACCAGTAGTGAACGAATTCCTAGAAGTGTTTCCAGAAGATGTGAGAGGATTGCCACCGGTAAGGGAAGTTGAGGTTTACTATTGAGCTGATGCCTGGCACAGGACCCATATCTAAAGCACCCTACAGAATGACACCTAGTGAAATGGCAAAATTGAAGAAGCAAATCGAAGAGTTACTCGAGAAGGAATTCATCTGACCTAATATATCACCCTAGGGAGCTCCAGTACTGTTTGTGAAGAAAAAGGATGAGAGTCTTCGACTCTGTATTGATTATAGGGAGTTGAACAAAGTGATAATTAAAAACAAATATCCACTCCCTAGAATTGATGATCTGTTAGATCAATTAGCTGGTTCCTACATATTTTCGAAGATTGATTTGCGCTCGAGATACCACCAGTTGCAAGTAAGAGCTATGGATATTCCAAAGATAACATTCAAGACCAGATATGGGTACTATAAGTTTATAGTGATGCCCTTTGGTTTGACTAATGCATTTGCAGTGTTCATTAGTGCCCCAATTTATAAAAGGGATGCCAAAAGTGGTCTTTTTGGGTGCCAAATTTAAAATTGGCATGTCTAAAATCTACTTTGGCCACAAAGGCATAGTTTGAAGTGAACGAGAGAGACTCTAGATCCAGACTAGATCCCTCTCTCTCATTCTGTCACCCCCTCTTTTCCTTGACCCCTCTCTACCTTACTAGCACTGATATGAGCTTCTCCTTCTTCCTCTCTATCAAAGCCCCTTTCCCTCTCACCTATATTGATCTCTGCCTCTCCCTCTTCGTCGAAGTCCCTCTCTCCTCTCACCTGTGTTGATTGACACCTCTTTATCTCAAAGTCACAAGTGGACACAACTTTCCTTGTAAGAGTCTCTCTGAGGACGATCTACAAGAGATGAAGGCTTGCATTGAGCTTGGGACGGTTTTATTTGAAGCTGTTGAATACTATTTCCAAAAAAGTCACAACTACTAAATCCATTGCAAAAATGATTTTTCCATCACAAAAAATGTCACTGCAAAGAATATTTTGCGACGGAAAAAATAAGTTCCATCGTAAAATGTCCAATTTGCGACAGAAACACGTTTCTATCTCAAATGTTCAATTTTGCGATGGAAAATTGATTCTGTTGCAAAATGTCCAATTTATAACTTACTAAGAAGTCATTGAATCAAGAATCACGAAGACCTTGAGGAATCGCTATCCAATTGCCCTAAGGGTGATTGTAACTACGGAATAATTAGTACTCCATGAAATCTATAACCACATTGTAAGGCTCAAACCTGTAAATAGAGGAAATATTGTAAATATTAGTATACAAATTAAAGGTAAAAAAATCCGAACATTACTAGTAATATTACATGACTTACTCGGTGGTGTCGACAAGACGGATTCACGTTAGCCCTGTCACAGGATTAACTGATCCCCACACTAGTACATTAGAGGAACTGTCTTCCTCGGCTAGGCTCCTAGGTGAGGTAATGTGCTAATAAAGAAATTAAAGTATTAAAAAAGTTAATACATAGATGCTTAAAGAAAACAAAATATATGTAAAAATTCTATTTTTGGAGTATTGTATTTCTAGTATTTTCATAATGTTTGTGTTCCTAGACCCTACTTCTACTTTTGGAGGGAGAAGGGTATAAAGTTGGTGATATTTGTCGATTTTAATGTGTTGGTGTGAAAAATTATAGTTATATGGTTTCAGATTCCTAGCTCGTTCTGTTTTAAGGTGTCAATCAATAGAAGTGTGGGCAAAAGATTACAATCATGCATCCATTGCATGGCCTTACTTTATGGCTACTTTCTACTGGTTTGATTAATCCATATTTTAATGGTTAAAGAATCTTTCAATTACAGAATGGCATCCAACAGGGGTCAGGGTGGAATTCAACAGCTACTGGGTGCAGAACAAGAAGCTCAACGAATTGTTAATGCTGCCAGAAATGGTACTCTCACTGAATTTATCCTTGTTATTATGATGATGTTGTATATGTTTCCTGATCCATGGCTCCATGCATCTATTTTGATCAATTTTATACGTTTGACATAGTGATGATGCATACGAGTGTATTTTTTGTAGTTTGTTCTAGATTCAATATTCTTTTCCTTGAGATAAAACAAGTTCCCAGGTCAAAATTATTGCTGCTATATGCTAGCCTCCCCCTCTCCTCCACTTTCTTACCATGTTTTACTCATGTAATATGTCTGCGATCAATTTGCTTGCTCAATAGCTAATCTGATGCTTTTGATTGTTACAATTAGAAAAAATGGCAAGGCTGAAACAAGCCAAAGAAGAGGCTGAAAAGGAAATTGTTGAATATAGAGCTCAGGTGGAGTATAAATTCCAAAGGAAATTGACGAAGGTATGTTTATGATTATTGTGGCCTCATAAGACTGTTCGGTTTTTGTCTTATAAATTTTGAACCCGACCTTTTTGCAACCTCTTTGATGAATATAGAGTAGTAGAGATTCCGGTGCTAATGTGAAGCGGCTTGAGCAAGAGACTGAAGCAAAGATCCAGCACCTGAAAACAGAAGCATCAACAATATCACAAGATGTTGTCGCCATGCTCCTCAAGCATGTGACAAGTGTGAAAAATTAGAGCCTTAGATGACATATATATTGGAGCAGAGAATTACTGAATAATGTTACTTGTCGTGAGTTTATGTTTCACTTGAATTGATTAGCACAAAGAAGGTTCTTGTTTTTGTTACTTTGTGCCTTGCTGCAACATTTCGGTATTTATCTATAGACAGTTCAGAAAACCTAGGTATGCCTATTTGAAGTGAGTGTGGAAAGCAGGGCTTATTCTTTTGTAAATACGCCGACTAATTTTATTTTGCTGTTTTAAATGTTGCATTTCCTCTTTATTGCATCTTTAAACCGTTTTCAGTGGCAGGCATTCTCGGCATCCATGTGGTCCAATATTTTGCTATAGTCAATATCGTAGTAAAACTTATCTTGCATGACAAATTCAATTGGAATACACATCTTTTGGATCCTTCGCATTGTGAGGAGTAACGAACAAAATACTTAGAATTCCTTTCTCTAACTTTGAAAACCTAGAGTTTTTAATCTGGATACCGGATACGCCATCTTTGCGATTATACTCTGCAAAGGAAGAGATAAAGCCCGAGCGTAAAGAGTAGCCCAAGTTACGTGGAAGATACCTAGCGTAATGTCACAGTCTCACCTTGACGAGTCCCACATCGGACAGGATGAGGAGGGTTTCTGGGGAATATATAATATGGAGTGCGCCTCTGCTATCAGCTTAAGCTTTTGGCACGTTGGTTAGTGCTCCTTACAGTTAAGCGTGCTCAATTGGGGAAAGTTTCAGGATGGGTGACCCCCTGAGAAGTTCCCTATGCTGCCGCGTTTCCGGGCGTGACAGTAAGCTATGGCAAAGCATAACTGGATCAAAGATGGAGGCCTCCACTTCTAAGTTAGCCTTTCACATTAGTACATTCAACTCGTCGACTTCGTTCTTAGCTCTTGCAGAGATGTGGTGGTGGTGCGGGGTCCAATGCCAAGAAAGGAGGAAGAAGAGAAGGAAGAAGATGACGAGGTGGGATGATGAGATGGTCGTGATGTGGCTGTCCAACTTGATGTTCTACGTGTCAACTAATCCTACGTGACAGATAAGTTACAATTCAGAACTTCAATGACAACATTGCTACTTAACCCTTGTTTTACAGTCTTATCCTAATGAAAATAAATAATAAAATTTTTTTAAAAAAAGAAAAACTCCTCCATTAAAAATTTAATTGGCATACATAACTTTATAAGTTTATATGTAAGAAGATACTCAGATTAAGATCATTCTCACAAATTAAATTTTTAAAGGGGGATTTTTCTTCAATTTTTTCTAAAATTTAAGTAACTTAGTATTTTCAATTTTCTCTAAAAAAATATATTAACTATTTTATTTTTATTAAGTTTATGTCATTTTTAACTATGTAAACAAGTTTTCCTTTATCAAACTTACTTTTTTAAAAGATAATCAAAACGTAAATTTTATATTACCTAATTTAACTTTTCCTCTACCTTATATTTATAAAAGTCATATTAAAAAAACAAAAGTATCCAGTTAGAATTTAGAGGTTGACACATGGATGCATTGGGCACTGCTCCAGACAAAAGGGTTTGATATCTTTAGCACAAAAATAAACTAGACTTCAAAGCAGACAAAATCAATAATAGTAAAAGCAATATAAACTTATTTAATTTATATTTTGATGAAAGAAGAATTAAAACCTTTAAAGTGTAAACATGCATGTTTCAATTTATGCTTTTATTGAGAGACAATTAGTTAAGTGCAACAAGGAATGAAGGAAAAATACATTCTTATACCTTCTTCAACAGACTTACAATTGACAGGGGGAAATCAAATAAATGAAAAAAGTGAATCAAATAGTCTAATTTTATTACAGAACAAAATGAGAAATAATCAAATAATTCTGGTGGCCGGTGACTAAAACGGAAATTAAACTACATAGACAAGCTAGCTAGTCGATCTTGATCTTGCTGCCAGCTTGTTGGTATACATGTGGAGATTTCATTTCCCGCAATCTTCTTTCTTTTGAAAGCATTTTGGCAAATCTGCAAACATTAGGGATACCCAAACAGTTAATAAGGATTTTCAATTATTTAATCTAAGTAAATTTAATCGCTTTACTAGCTTGCATCGACAGGTTCATGAGGTATATCAATTAGTCTTACTTTTTAAGGGCAGCTTCATTGGTCCCTCCATTTTCGACGGGTTCACACAGACCCGTCTTTAAGTTGACTCTAGAGACTGGTTTCTTCAACAGCTCTTCACCAGTTTGGCACAGTTTTTCCAAATTCTCTTTGGTAGAAACATCAACCGAAGAAACTGTACCCATCAATGTATCATCCTGCATTTTTCCGCCACCAGCAAGGAAATCATTAAATTTTAGCTTAGGGCATAGATAGAAAACACACACACACACTTATACACACACACATATATAGATAATATAAGGGAGATATATTTACCTGTATTCTAAGGTAATTATCTTGGGAATGAAGCGCTTGGGTAGCGGCTGCTAAATGGAAATCGACGAGGAAAGCACTGTATTGGAAAAACACGTCGATTAAAGGAGTTGAACCATCGTGGGTTAACCAACCCAACAGTCCCCATTCTTGGTTGTGCCTGTGCCTATAGAGATTATGAGGAATCGAGCGTAATCCATGGGCCTGATGGAGAAGAAGTCTGGATTTTCATTGATGACCTGCTGCGTTACTTGGCTAAAGGCCACTAAAGTCTGCAACATTGAACAATCAAAAGTTAACTAATTTGGGACTCATCATTAAAAACAATAGTTTTGTGGGAGAATAGTTTAACCATTGTTTGTCAAGATTCCCACTCTTGTCCTGTTTATAACTTCAGTTTGAGAAAAAAATTTGTTTTTATTATAAATTCACCATCAAAGTAATAAAGGTAGAATATTCATTCAAGGGTGTTTGCTTTCGAAGCTTATTCAACTTACAGGATTATTTGCGCAAACGCCGCCATCGATAAGGTTGAATTCACGGACGTTGCCTTGGGCATCTTCGTTCTTGAAGTAGTAACCAGGAAGATAAGTAGGTGCAGCTGAGGTGCTGATGCAAATGTCAGAGAGTCGAGCATCCAAACAAGGAGACTTGTTGATCTGATAAGATGAGAATATGGTTGGCTGCATCGTCTTTATGTCGAAGGTGGGGATTACAACGTTGGTGAGTGTCTCGTGCAACCGAGTCTCTCCCAACTTTTCTCTCACTACCTCATGAAGGTATTCCCCATTGTACATGGGCCCAGCCATTGATCTGAACAATTTTCCTATTGCTCCAAATGGGAATCTGGATATTCATTCGTAACGATAGAGGTTAGATACCATAAACAAATCATTATATTTAGGCTCTTAAGTTTCATTGGTTTAAACTGAAAAGAGAAACCATATACTTTTGTGGGAATATGTTGGGACAGTGGTCGAGGTAAAAGGGCTTGATGTCCTTGGCAGCAAAAAGTGGTCGCTTCTGTTCGTTTGGAGCAGTGAGCATGGAGGTTACGAGACCCCCCGTGCTGGTTCCTGCAATCAAATCAAAGTAGTCTGCCAGCCTTGCTTCTTCACCATCCAGTTCCTGCATGCGGCTGGCCATCCAAATTACAATTAATTTATACATCAACTGTTATTAATTCATTCCTAATATCATATGGTTTAGAAAATTTATACCTGGATTTGAGATTCAAGGAATTCGAGAATGATGGCGGCAATGATGCCCCTGATGCCACCTCCGTTGATGCTGAGAATGGTGATCAGGGTTCCATAGGTGGGGGCTTGAATCTGAAGAAGGGATGACTTCGTTCTCTCCATGTGTACTTTAACGTACCTCTCTAGGTGCGTACGTGTTAATCAGTTATTTATTTATTCCATTGGTCGCGCCAAAAACAAGATATTTATAATAACTATGGACTGCTGATAAAGAAGACGAGTTGACAGCCAAAATTATCTCCCCTCTTCATGATGGCAGGTTCGGCGAAGCTTTAACAGCCAAAATTATCTCCCCTCTTCGTGATGGCAGGTTCGGCGAAGCTTTAACAGCCAAAATTAATTTTCGTGATGTTTAATATGAGTCATCCGGCAATACAAGTCAAATTAAGTTTTCGTGATGTTTAATTAAGTCATCCGACTGTATTATATTTCAAACCAAAATTAAAAAGCCAGAGGGCAAAATTTGACAGGAACATTTATAAAGTCTATCAGCTATATATCTCAACTCGTCTTCTTTATCAGCAGTCCATAGTTATTATAAATATCTTGGTTACTACTTCAAGAATCAAGATGCCCAAGGCAACGTCCGTGAATTCAACCTTATAGAACCCACGGCTGCCCTGTTCGAATCCTGCTGAGTCCGTGTTTTCAGCGTTTCTTTTGGTTGAAATCAAGCGCCAAAACAGACTGGGCCAATCAGAACGCGTCTGCCCCAATTAACATTATAAGTGAAACATTGTGTTTCACTTAAGCCCAAAAAACAAAACGACGCTGGCCCAAAGTTTTTTTTTTAAAAAATCATCTTCTTCTTCAAAACCAAATCCCTAAAACCTGACCCGCTTCTCCACCTTAACGGGAAACACAGCCGCGACTCTAGAGCTGATAATCAGGACCGAGCCAACCCTTTAGGGCCTGGAAGAAGAAAAACACCCGTTTTTCGAAGCCCTGCTCGAGAGCACCAAGGCTAAAGCCTGAAAATTACTATTCCAAATTTTAACTATTTTTCATCCGTTTTTTTTCCAAAGAAATATGATTAGTAAAATACAATAATTAAAGTTTTAATTTATCAAATAAATATTATCAACATTAATATTCAAACAACACAAATTATCCAACAAATGAACATATTCATCAGTTCGTAATCAAAAGCAAACTACTATCTACAGTCTACTATTGTACACAAATCAAACACATAAAATATAAAAAGTGTGCCACTAACAGCAGATGACTACATATCTTCTTCATCACTATCATCAATGTCAAAAACACTACTAGAAAATACAAAATTTGTGGTGGAATTTGCGAGGGAACATTTTTCCCTCGTAAATATTTGTATATTTGCGACGAAACTAAAAATCCATCGCAAATCCATCGCAAATCCAGCAATTTTGTTAGGGAAACCTATTTTCCTGGTAGAATTGATGGATTTGCAAGAGACTTATTTTCCTTTGTAAACCACTACTAGAAAACAGTTAAATTGTAACGGAAACATTTTCCGTCACAAAATTGAGACTTTTGCAACAGTACAAGAAATTCCGTCACAATTTAAAGCATTTTGTGATGGATAGGCATGTTCGTCACAAATCTCACCTATTTTGTGATGAAAGCTCCTTATCCGTCGTAAAAACTCAATTTTGCAACGGAAAAGGAGCTTCCGTAGCAAAAATTGGAGCCATTTTTCACAAAAATGTTGGTGCCACTGACAGTTTGCAACGGAAGAGGGCCTTCCGTTGCAAACTTAGGTATTTTTACGACGGAAACAAATAGGTGGCGAGTATGCCACCAATTTGCCTAAGCATAACGTTTCCTCCTTTCCTCTCGCTTCGCTAATCTTCGGTTTTCCTACTACAATATCTACTTGAAGTGGTTGGTGTTTCGTTTCCAATTCTCTTCTCTGATGAAAATTCCTTTTCTAGGGGTTATAAAGTCCAAACGTTTTCTTGCTGATTTAATTGTAGGGTAGGTCTAATCGTTGATCGAATTTCTCTGGATGGAACCTCGAGTTGGAAACAAGTTCCATCTTGGCCGGAAGATTGGTAGCAGGTCGTTTGGAGAGATCTACCTCGGTGAGTTCTAATTCCTTCCACTTTTAATTGTTCCTTTTTTTTTTTTGCTGGGGAATCTGAATGCATCCTTTCTTGTTGTCAGATACTAATATTCAGACAAATGAAGACGTTGCAATTAAGCTTGTGAGTACCCTGACCTACTTGAATATGGATTTTTTGAAAACAAAAATTCTTTTTTTCGTGGGCGAATTTGGGATTGTAGTTTATAAATCACCTTCAATTCGTTAAACATATTGCAGCTTTGTTTAAACTCGGTAATGATATGTTAGTTTAGTTTTTTGTTTAGCATTCTGGAATATGCTGCTGGGAAATGTGGATGATCGTAGTGTCATTTTGTAGCATTAGATGCACGTGTAAAATTCAAGAAATAATTTGGTTTTCTTGTTTAATTCATTATGAATGCACAAACCAAAATGCTTTAGTACGTATTGCTGTTGCACAAGGCAGAAGATTGTCTCCAGATGTCTCCTGCATATCTGATGTACATCTTATTATTCTAGATTCTACGAGATTGATGTGAATTTATCTGAATATTTTGTTGATAGTTATTTAATTTGTTCATCCAGCATGCTGGTATATGGTAATTGTAGCATTGATTATCGCCAGATGGACTTTATATAAAGCCTGAACTTAATTTCCTGGATCCTTTTCTTCATACAGCGCTTTGTTTTATTATCATTTTTAACCCTTGCACAACTTCTTTGTCATTAAGTTCACTGACATGAATTGACTTCTTGGAGAACTATGTTAGGGATAAGAGTTGTGTTTAATGAACTGTTTTCCTCCCTCGTGGAAAATATATAAGCCCTTTTTTATCGGATTTGAATCGATCTGACAATACCATACCATAATCAAAAGGTACAGTGGTTCGCTATCCTAGATCAACTCCCTCGATCCAAAACCAAGCACCCCCAACTTTTGTATGAATCGAAGCTGTATAAAATACTACAAGGAGGAAGTGATGGCTCTTGTCACAATATTTCTGCCTGCTGGATTTTTTTTTTGTCACAGGTTCCACATTATTAACTTAGCTTAAACAATTTCTATCTAACTGCCTGTATATATTTGGCAGTTAGAATCCCAAACTTAAAATGGTTTGGAGTTGAAGGAGACTACGATGTGCTTGTAATGGATTTATTGGGGCCTAGTCTTGAAGATTTATTCAATTTTTGTAGTAGGAAGTTGTCCCTCAAAACTGTTCTGATGCTTGCTAATCAAATGGTTGGGTTCCTGCACCATTGAACATTTTTCTCTACATTTTTTTTCTGTTATATTTCATTCTCATTTTTTTTTCTTTTTACTAAATGTGGTAACTATGGACTATTTTCTGATAAATAGAGTTGAGTTTGTCCATTCTAAATCTTTTTTACATCGTGACATCAAGCCAGACACTTCCTCATGGGTTTAGGAACAGAGAGGTTGGTTTAGGAACTCACAAAGTTTGAGATTGACGCACAATATCATAATTAATCAAGTGGTCTTCGTTGATGAAGGTAGCCGGCTGCTGGCATACATTTTGTTAATTAATGTGTTGTATTTGTTTATCCATTGTCGTGGCTTATTTATTCTGCTTTGTCATCTCATTATAATTTGTAATATTTTGTTTTTGCTATGTAAACTCATATGATTGTCATAATTTATTTTTACGATACACAAATCTTTTTATTTTCTACTTTTTACAACTTTTTAATGTAATTATTTTTTTTTAATTTTTTATATTTTTTAAAAAATAAATTGGAATTTGTGAGGGAAAAGGATTTCTCTCGCAAATACTAGAAATTTGCAAGGGAAAATAGGCTTCCCTCGTAAAATATCAGAATTTGCGAGGGAAAGTTTTTCCTTCGTAAATTTTGAATTTTGCGAGGGAAAATGCATTTTTTCTGTCACAAATGTGATTTGCGAAGACAATTTTTGCGATGGACAGTTTTCCACCTCAAATAAATTTTGTGACAGAAAATGCTTATTTTGCGATGGAAAAATTCGGCCGCAAAAAATGGATTTTCTAGTAGTGAGATATTTAATTGTGTTTTACTAACTACAGCAGACTCTGTTTCATGAGTAAAAATATCATGTATTTGAAGCGCTCAAGCTCAACTTCAACTTTAACTTCAACTTCAATTAAAAAAATATATATATATGCAAGGCCTAACGGGCTAGCCTGTGGCCCTCCAGGATCAATTTCATTTATCTCTTCAAATTTTTAGGTCCGACCCTTGAAGGGTCAAGGTCTAAACGGGCCGGCTCAACGTGCTCAGTCCAATTTCCTACTCTACGCGACCTGCGACCAGCTGCCGTGACCTTCCGACTATCGGAAAGCTCAACAGACGGCGTTTTCGACGACAAAATCAAAGAAAAATGATCTACTTCATATAAACATGAAATCAACAGATTTAAATCAAAACAAAATCCATTGATCAAATCCAAAGATGAAATCAAAAACTGAAAACAAATGAACTCAAATGAATAGACGTCTCAGTTCCCGACGGCGTTTTTCGACGACAACAACTCCAAAAACGAAAACAAAAATATGACTTTTAAATCAAGATCTCAATTCCTTCGTTTCATTCATCAGTCGGTAATCTCCACAATCAAAATTTTGAAAAACCAGACAGAAACCATTAACAGCGAAGATGCATAGTTTTGAAAAGCATAAAGGGAAATTAACACCAGGTCTCAAATTAAATAATTGCTATTGCGAAGCATAATGGATTCTATGTATGAAGGCGGTGGATATAAAAAAAATATCCTCTCATCTTATGCTCCTATAATCCAAAAGATAACATAATTTGCAATTTAATATCAATTAAAATAAATTGCAGGCAGTAAGCAATTATTCAGAATGAAACGTGAGAGCTTAATCGAATAAAAATCAAAGTAGAGGCATATGAAAGGCTCTAAAACCAAATGTTGGAAATTTAAAGCAATCTAATTAATTATACTAATTGACTGAATAAGTAATTAGATCAATATTGTGGAATTTAAGAAAATAACAAACAAAAATATCTCCAACCATTAATTCGATCGTAAAAGAAGAAACTAGTCCTTCTAAGTTCTCACCCTCACCCTCTTTAGATGGTGTTGTGCGTTATCGGTGGTGCGAGCAGACTTAGGGGACCAAATATGTAGTGAAAAGCACATACTATTCCCCCACATCTTCCCATCAAAGACGTAGCAGTCAAACGTGCTAATTACTAATGGGTAGCTGAGAAGTTAGTGGATCTAAATGTAGAACATTTCAAAATTAAATAAATCTGAATATTAATTCAAATTAATATCTAGATATTAATTCAAAAATTCTAAAATTAATAACAATTGATGTATAAATTAATTGTAATTTGTATGGTCGGGCATGCAGGAACTGGATGGTGAAGAAGCAAGGCTGGCAGACTACTTTAATTTGATTTGATTGCAGGAACCAGCACGGGGGGTCTCGTAACCTCCATGCTCACTGCTGCAAACGAACAGAAGCGACCACATTTTGCTGCCAAGGACATCAAGCCCTTTTACCTCGACCACTGTCCCAACATATTCCCACAAAAGTATATGGTTTCTCTTTTCAGTTTAAACTAATGAAACTTAAGAGCCTAAATATAATGATTTGTTTCTGGTATCTAACCTCGATCGTATCGTTACGAATGAAGATCCAGATCCCATTTGGAGCAATAAGAAAATTATTCAGATCAATGGCTGGGCCCATGTACAATGGGGAATACCTTCATGAGGTAGTGAGAGAGAAGTTGGGGGAGACTCGCTTGCACGAGACGCTCACCAACGTTATCATCCCCACCTTCGACATAAAGGCGATGCAGCCAACCATATTCTCATCTTATCAGATCAACAAGTATCCTTGTTTGGATACCAGAGGCGGAATCAGGGAAGGAGGGGTTAGGGGTGGTCCCTACCCCCTAAAATTATAGAACATGATTTACATTTTTAGGAAATTGTATTTAAATCTATAAAAATTTTATAATTTTATTTTAGCCTCTCTATGTAAAGTTGCATGGAGGACTAAAATGAAAGTATTAAAATTTTTATTAAGTTAAAATATAGTTCTATGAAAAAAAATTTGAATTTTATTTAATAATAACATGACCCCTGTTGGATGCTCGACTCTCTGACATTTGCATCAGCACCACTGCTTCACCTACTTATCTTCCTAGTTACTACTTCAAGAACCATGATGCCCAAGGCAACGTCCGTGAATTCAACCTCATCGATGGCGGCGTTTGCACAAATAATCCTGAAAGTTGAATAAGCTTCGAAAGCAAATTAGTTAAGTCAATAAATATGATAATTTTTTTGGTTTTTTTTTTAAAATTTTACCCTTGAATGAGTATTCTACCTTATTCTTTTGAAAGTGAATTTTAATAAAAACAATTTTTTTTCCTCAAATTGAAGTTATAAATGTGACAAGAGTGGTAATCTTGATAAATCATGTTAAACTATTTACCCACAAAACTATTGTTTTCAACGATGAGTCCCTAATTAGTTAACTTTTGATTCTTCAACGTTGCAGACTTTAGTGGCCTTCAGCCAGGTAACACAGCAGGTCATCAATGAAAATCTAGACTTCTTCTCCATCAGGCCCATGGATTACGCTCAATTGCTCATAATATCTATAGGCACAGGCACAGCCAAGAATGAGCAAAAGTTGGATGCAAAAAGAGCTGCCAAATGGGGACTGTTGGGTTGTTTAACCCACGGTGGTTCTACTCCTTTAATCGATGTGTTTTTCCAATCCAGTGCTTTCCTCGTCGATTTCCATTTAGCAGCCGCTACCCAAGCCCTTCATTCCCAGGATAATTACCTTAGAATACAGGTAAATATATTGCCCTTATATTATATAAGTGTGTGTATTTTCTATCTATGGATTAAGCTAAAATTTAATAATTCCGTGCTGGCGGCGGAAAAATGCAGGATGATACATTGACGGGTACAGTTTCCTCGGTTGATGTTTCTACCAAAGAGAATTTGGAAAAACTGTGCCAAACGGGTACAGTTTTTTATAAGGCACTTACAAAGTCTTCAATGAGCATTTAATTTATCTTTTCATGCTTGCTCATATTAAATAAAGGTAGTGTGAGAGAGTAATAATTAATGTGATATTTGAGTTTAGTATAATTAATAGGGGCAATATTGGAAATCACATGAATTTTTTGACAACTTCAATGTTTTTAACTACTTTTATTGGTTTGTGTGAATTAGTAGGTGATGCTTTATAATAAGGACTGGAGGGAATATTATTTTGATACTATTCATAAGTATTTTTTATTAAAAAAATTTGGTTTTATTTATAAGTCATATTTCAAGTAATAAATGAGATTGTGACAATTTCACTCATATTAATTGTACCAATGAAAATATAGGAAGAATAAAAAGTTGAAAGATACTCATTCATAAATGAGGGAAAGTTGAAAATTTATCCCATAATCATTGAGCTAACTATCTCTCTTTAATATGTGTTATTTGGTCAAAAAAACAAACTTATAAATAAAATTAGAGTGATACTTACCTCATATTCTATAAATCACAGTTAAAAACTTGTTTTTAAAAGCCTTCTTGTTCTAAACAAGGGCTTTTTTTTTTCCTAAAGTGCCCATTTTTAGGAAACTATTTACCAAAATGTCCTTCTTTTCAAACTATTTCTCATTATGCCCCTCTCTGCAAACATATTCCTAGTATGCCCCCATTTAGTCGACTAAAACAGGGGTTTAATCGACTAAATGTCGTAGGGTTCAATTTTTTTTGAATGTCCACGACATTTAGTCGATTAAACACTGTGGTTTAGTCGACTAAATGTCGACAGTGGGCATTTTTTTAAAGCTCACGACATTTAGTCGACTAAACCACAGTGTTTAATCGACTAAATACAGACACTAGGCTTTTTTAAAGACCCCAAACTGCAGCAACTTGAACCCTAATCGATTAAAAACCTCTCCAAACCTCTCCCCAATCTCTTTTTCCCCAAATCCTTGCTGAATCCGTTGGTGGGTTGCGTAGGAAACTTCAATCTAGTGGCATTTGTGTCGATATCGATATGTTTTCATCTCCATTTCAGATTTCCGCTGTCTTTTTGTATTTATGTGAACCCCATTTGCGTTTTGTGCGTTTTTTTGATTTCATTGGGTTGTTTTGTTGTGTATCTTTGATTGATTTGAGTATTTATTCCTATTTATGGAGGAAAATGATGAATGTACATGTGAAAGTGAAAAGATCTACATCGGTTGAGAATTTTTTTATTTTTGGAAGAATATCACTTTGTTTTTCAGCAATTTTTTTATTTGGTCAGCTGAAATCCTCCATTTTGCAGATGAAATTCTGGTGTCAAGGATGAGTTCAAGTTTAAACACTTACATGACTATAATCTACCACAGTGGGAGGCATTTTGAAGGTCCCAATGGTGTTAAATTTGAAGGAAAAATGAAAATGATGAAAATCAAACGGGGTACCACATACAACGAGCTGAAAGAAAGAATTTATCAAAAATTGGGGCTACATAGCATGCAATGCATTCATCGGTTAATCATCATCTATACCTATGCATACAAGATCCCCACAGTATTTTGGTGAAGAAGACAGACATGTAGGTGTATTTGCACCGTTGCAAGTGTTAAGTCAGGTAACATTGATGGATGAAGAGGAAGATGAGAATATGCACAACGATGAGGAAGATGGAACAGAGAGGTTTATTCCACTAGGTGACAGCTCATCAGATACAGATGTGGAGGGTGATTTTGATGCTTGCCCGAACCTAGTAAACCCAGGGACCGCAACAATGCCACCACTTCGTGTTGACCCAATTAGTAGTGGTAATTTAGTAAATTTGTATTTTTGGTTGTATTTGTAATGTTTATTTATTGGTTTTGACAAAAAAATCATATTGACAGATGTCGGGCCTGATAGTGAGCCCTTTTGGAGCGAAACCCTGCACTATTCTCAAATTAGTGTGGTGGACTGTGACGATGACTTAGAGATGTTGTATGGTGATGACGACAGATAAGGTGGATGGCAGTTAAGCAATCCATTATATGTGTGTCAGCAGTTTCCTTCTAAGTCTGAGTGCATCATGCCATGAAATTGTATTGCATGAAGACTCATTGTTCAGGCAAAGTTGAAAAAAGCGATGAACGGAGGTTTGTGATGAAGTGTCGAAATCATGCTGACGGTTGTCCTTGGTATATGAGGGCAATGGCAGGCAAGAATGGAAATTGTTGGTGGTCCGTAAGTGGGTTAAAGATCATACCTGCCTGAACTAGAGTCTTGCCCGGAATCATAGACAACTGGATTCAAATGTCATATGTGCAGGCATTATCAGTATGTTTTGTATTGTTGTTGCTCTCAAATTCGGTTTGTTTATTCACATAATATTTACAAGTTTTGTTTGTTTTAACCAGGTATGTTAAGAGAAGATCCAGCTTTAAAACCGGTGCTGATACAAGAGAGGATGCAGCATCTGTATGGATATAATATAACATACAAGAAGGCTTGAAAGGCGAAAATGAAGGCCATATTGAAGTTATTTGGTGATTGGGAGGAATCATATGCATTCTTACCCAATTGGTTGACATACATGACGTAGGTTAACGTGGGTTCTATTTTCAAGCTTGATACAGATGAATGTTCCAATCATCGTCGTTTTTATGTCAACTTACGCGTCTTTCGTAGAGTTTTTTGGACATTTAGCCCGACTATTGAAGCCTTTAAATACTGTAAGCTCATACTGCAAATTGATGGCACCCCACTTGTACGACAAATACAAAGGCACTCTCTTGATTGCGACTTTATAGGATGGGGATGGGAAAGTCTTGCCAATTGCCTTTGTTGTTGTTCCTCCTGGTGAGATGTATGATGATTGGTGGTGATTTCTTTGTCTCCTACGTGATCATGTGACTCAGCGGATGGGCATTTGTTTGATATCTGATCGTCACGCCAGTATCATAAAGGCAATTAAAGATCACCTCACTTGGCAGCCTCCATATGCCTATCATGTGTATTGCCTACGTCATGTCGCGAGCAACTTTAATACCAGATTCAAGGATGTGCAATTGAAGAAAACAGTTATGAGATTAGGTATTAAAGTTCACAATTTCTGCTTGGCTTGCATCTTGGCCTGGTGTTGGAGGGCTTGCATGACATCATGAAAGGAGAATCCACCATCCGGCTCAACATAGTCCTCCATGTGAACATCGCCGTCGTCATCATCGACCTCAGGAGGAACAATGGGTGGACCCTAGCCAGCATCGGGAAAAATGGGTGGACCCTGGCCAATATCAGGTGCAACATCCTCTTCACCAATGTAGTGCCACACACCATCTGCCCCCTTAGTGATCTTGCATTACTCTAGTAGGCGCTGTCCAAAGCTAGCATTCTATGTTTTTTGCTTCACCATCACCTCATTGTCCATAGGAACACCAAATTTCTCCAAAATCTTCTGAACCAGGTAGGCACATGGGAGTGCACCTTTATGTTTTGCCTTATACATATGCCAGCAAATATAATAACTCCAGTTAATCTCAATGCCATGCCGAATCGCCCACATAACACAGGGATGTCACCTTCCAACACCCGTGAATGATTGTAGGCCCGAGGAAACAGTATGTGGGTGATGACGTAGAATAGGATCCGAGAACTAATAGTCAGCTGGCCCACAGTAACAATAGGTTTATGCTCTCCTGGCCTCCTGGACTCATACACAGCCTCATCTCGAGAATATCCCTCCATGACAAAAATGTTGTCCCCATCAAACTGGTATCTATCTCCAGCATCAAAATCAAATCCCAGTAACTCCGTCCACATGGGAGCCGTCACCAGTATGTCAACCCCACAAACACGAGATTGCAGATCATTATTGATGTAGCTCATGTTATGGTAGAAAGCTCTGACTATAACCTCAGAATAAGGACAACTCATCTCCGCCATCCCTCCCAAATGCGAAGTCCCCAATAACGGCACAATCTCAAAGCACTCAAGTGCAAAGAATGCCATGTCTAATGACTTCGGCTTAATGATGAGATTGCTCGCAAAATTGTCCACGAATCGTTCATGCTCTGCTTCATTATTATTGAACAAATATCCAAACGGGAGGTCAATAGCAGGCTTAGGCGCAGGCTTCGGTGCTTGCTGTGTTCTAGAGGTGGATGCCCTGCGCATTGCTTGGTGCTTGATCCGTCTCCCACGCTCATTGCCGGTGTCAAAAAGAGGTTGTCTACGACGCATGATGACAACAAAGACCTACAAAGGGACATTACAAACAATCAAGAAACAAGAAACATCGAGTTATTCGAAATAATTAACATCAAAGTAACATAAAAAAACATTAATAACTATAAACAACAAACAACAATCATTTTAATAAAACGACTAGTTTTAGCCATAGTGACATTTATGAAAAATGATGTGAAATTCGTCCAAAAATAAAAAAATTCTCATAAACGCACAAAAATTCTCATAAACATGTATATTCATCATTTTCCTCTATAAATAGCAATGAAATACTCAAATCAATCAAAGATACACAACAAACCACCAAAAATTGATTAAAAATGAAGTGAAATTCGTTCAAAAATAAAAAGTTTTTTATAAACGCAAAACAAATTCACATAAACATGTACATTCATCGTTTTCCTCCATAAATAGTAATGAAATACTCAAATCAATCAAAGATACACAACAAACCACCAAATATTGATGAAAAACGAAATGTAATTCGTCAAAAAATAAAAAATTTCTCATAAACGCAAAAAAAAATCACATAAACATGTACATTTATCGTTTTCCTCCATAAATAGCAATGAAATACTCAAATCAATCAAAGATACACAACAAAACCACCAAATCTAGGCATAAAACAGTAAATCTATAATGGGGTTCACAATAACAAAATGACAACGGTGGAACTCCGAAATTGGGACGAATACCGAAATTGACGCAAATGAAACTCTATTGAAGTTCTCTCCGCAACCCACCAACGGCTTTAGCAAGATTTTGGAGAAAAAGGGAGGGGGAGAAGTTTGAGGACGGCTATTAGTCAATTACATAGGGTTTAGCGGCGTTTAGGTTTTTAAAAAACCTAACTGTCGACATTTAGTCGACTAAACCAGGGGTTTAGTCAACTAAATAGGGGCATTGGGGATATGTTTTCAGAGAGGGGCATAATAGAAAATAGTTTGAAATGAGGGGCATTTTAGTAAATAATTTTCTAAAAATAGGCACTATAAAAAAAAAAAGCCTCTAAACAAGTATTTAACTTCTATTCCCTTCGAACGTACAAATAGAGGTAATTTAATAATTTCATAGGTCACGTCTCCTAGCTGCGACGCCCAAATTAAAGCGGCAGGTGAAAATTTTCTAAAGCGATTGCTCTGACCCATGCATCCATGTGTCAGCCTCTAAATTCTAACTGGTCGAGATATTTCTAGCTTGCATAGTTGACATTGTTTTTTAATATGATTTATATATGTGTGTGTATAAAAGGTAGGGTAAAAGTTAAATTTAGATTGTGTCATATAAAATTTATGTTTTGACTATCTTTTAAAAAAGGTAAGTTTGATAAACGAAAACTTGTTTAGATAATTAAAAATGACATAAATTTAATAAAAGTAAAATAGTTAATATATTTTTTAAAGAAATTTGAAAATACTAAGTTACTTAAGTTTTTGGAAAAATTGAAGAAAAATCAACCTTTAAAAATTTTATTAGTGAGAATGATCTTAATTAGAGCATCTTCTTATATATAAACTTATAAAGTTATGTAAACCAATGGAGGAGTTTTTCTTATTTTTGAAATTTTATTATTTATTTTCTAAGACTGAAAAATAGTCTGCAACATCGAAGAAGCAAAAGTTAAATAATTAGGGACTCACCATTAAAAACCGTAGTTTAGTGGGAGAATAGTTTAACATTGTTTATGAAGATTACCACACAAAAAAATGTGTCCTTCTTATGAATTCTTCTTTTGCTTCTACGTTGCTTGGTGTTGTGTTTGGGGAGAAGGCCGCTTATAAATATAACGCCATACCCCTGGATGCTTAGCGCTTAAGGCTGGCCACACGCCAGGAAGCTTCGCGCTGAAGTCTGGCCATTTATATCAATAAATAAATAAATAAATAAAAGCCTGGCCATTTGATGCCCCTCAAAATATTTTATTATTTATTTTTATTCCTCGTCTTTTGTCCAACCTTTTCATTTTGGTTATGAATGTTTAAATCTAAATTACTAAATTCAATCCAGCCATCTATAATTGGAGTAATTTCTCTAATAAGAGAGAAAAAAAGGGGTCATTTTCGCAATTAAATTATCTTATAGTATATCTTAACTAACATTAATCGCCCAAAAAAAACTCTCAAGTTCTTATCCAACATCATATAAATCTAGTAGTACTCCCTTTGGTCCTTATTATAAGACAACAACTATCAAGTGTTTTTAGTTCTTTTTATAAGGAACTTGCAAGTTTTTAAGGAGTAATTAATTTATTTTTTCATATTTGCCCATATTTAATAAAAGTAGTGTAAGAAAGTATTATATTTGAATTTAAGGTAGTTCATAGGGGTAATATTAAAAATCATTTTAATTTTATGACAACTTTAATGATCTTAACTAACTTTATTGGTTTTGTAAAAATTGGTGATTGATGCCTTATAAAAAGGATTAGAAGAGGAACTGCTTAGTTTTTAATTAGAGAAATTGGGCGTGTACTTGATGAAGTAAATTATGAATAGTTTGACATATTAATTAGTTATAACGTGTTTGAATTAAGTTGGGAAGTTCTAGAAGTCATCGTCGACGCAGACATTCAACATTTTCCGACCCTATTTTATAAAATCTTTGACAAAAGGTATTACAATTTGTATCCAAATCAAATCATTTTTTTCCACATATGAAATCTTCTTGGTACAACTAAGTGAAGTCAAATAACGCAATCAACTAGGTAAAATTGCACATTTTATTTTATATAATATTTGATTTTGATCCTTAATTTTCTAAAATATATTTTTCATCATATAGTTAGCAAATGATTTCGATTTCCATCAGAAAAAAATGACGTGGATATTGAAATTTTAAATCTTGACAAAGTTTTAAAAAATGATAATGATTCGCCTAAAAAATATCACTTGAGTGAAATTAATTAGGATTAAAGAATCGAAGAGAAATTTTATATAATTAAGAAATCATCCCCAATGTTTTAGAAAATTGCATCCACCTAAAAATTAAGTTAACCTCGCCCACGTTATTCCTCTGTGATATCCCCGCCACGTGTCGTGGATGTGAGACAAACTCAGAGACAATCATACAAACACTTCGTTTAAAAACATAAACTCCCAGCCTATGACGTTACGGTAATTTCTGTATACGTCCTAGCTTCCTTAATTACTGTATACCTCCTAGCTTCCTTAAATTACTTATGCCTCCTTGCTTCGACATTTTCTCTACCATTCCTTTTTACATAACTAATTAATAGTCACCTAGAGAGATACGTTAAAGTACACCCATGGAGAGAACGAAGTCATCCCATGAATACATGTGGTTCGTCAGACTAGAATTCATATAGTAGTTGCTATATGTGCAATATTTGACTTACATCTAGAACAGTTAGATGTTAAAACTGTATTGCCTCATGGAGATCTTTAAGAAGAAATCTATATACTCCAACAAGAATGAAGAGCCAAAACAACGAAAAGTTAGTTTACAAGTTGAACAAATCTCTGTACAGTTTCAAACAAGTGTTGAGGTGTTAATATAAGATATTTGATTCATTCATGAGCCTTGAATAAAACAGATTAAGTTCATTCCCTTATGATTATTTTAAGAGGTTTGATAATAATGATTTCATTGTACTACTGTTATATGTTGATGATATGTTGGTAGTAGGCCCTAACATAGATGTAATTTAAGAATTAAAGGCACAATTGGCTAGGGAGTTTGAAATGATAGATTTGGGACAAGCAAACAAGATTTGGCTATCTCAAAAGAATTGCAAAAAATCTTGAAGCGCTGAAACATGTAAGATTGTAAGCCAATTTCTACCTATTTTTTCTTTTAATTTCAAGTTAGCTCTAAGTATGACTCCTAGCAGTAAAGCAGAGAGGAAGGATATGTGTCTCAAGTACCGTATCTATCAGTAGTAGGGAGTTTAATGTTTTCTATGATCTGCACAAGATCAGACATTGCACATGCAATGTGAGTGATTAGTCAATACATGACAAATTATGATCGATAACATTGGACTGATGTCAAGAAGATCTTGAGATATTTCAAAGGAACCTCAAATGTTGCTCTATGGATTTGAACATATAGTCAGAGGATATGTTGATTCTAATTTTACAAGTAATCTTGAAAAAAAAAAAAATCTACCACATGCTATATGTTCATGAGCGATTGGAAAAAGAGCCATTAGCTGGGTGTCTAAACTACAATTAGTTGTGGCATTATCTATGATAGAGGCTAAGTATATGGCAGCAACACAAGCTTGTAAGGAAGCAATCTGGATAAGAAGATTCATGAAAGAATTCGGACACAAAAAACAACAGATGTTGTATTGTGATAGTCAGAGTGCTTTACACATTGCAAGGAATCCAACATTTTATTTCAGCACAAAATACTTTGGAGTTCAATATCATTTTGTTTTTGAAGTGGTAGAAGATGGAAGTAGGGACATACAAAAGATTCACACTAAAGAGAACATAGTAGATGCACTAACAAAGGCAATCAACATTGATAAATTCATATGGTGTATATCTTCATTTGGCTTGGAAGAGATGTAGAGAATATGAAGATAATAAGATAGAAAAAATGGTGTGGAGATTGATTGGTTCTCAGTAACATCTCCAAGTGGGAGATTGTTAAGCACACGCCAGTGGACATAAAAGAATGAAGCGGTGGGGAGGCTATAAATAAAACCTCCCCCCACCCCCCCTCAATACAATTAAAGAGATTTCCATATTAAATTGAACAAGAAGTTAAATATTTGTTTAGAACAAGAAGCCTTTTAAAAACAACTTTAATTTTTAACTGTGATTTACAGAATATGAGGTAAGTATCACTCTGATTCTATTTATAAGTTTGTCTTTTGACCAAATCACACATATCAAAGAGAGGTAATTAGATCAATGATTATGAAGTAAATTTTCAACTTTTCTCTCATTTATGAAGGAGTATCTTTCAAGTTTTTATTCTCCCTCTATTTTCATTGGTACAATTAATATAGGCAAAATTGTCATAATCTCATTTATTATTTCAAAGAAGATTTATAAATAAGACCAATTTTTTTGATCAAAATGAACTTATAAATAATACCAAAATAGTATATAAGAAGAGATTTGTCATAATATTTATAAATAAGAATTTTTAAGGTGTCCAAAAGTGATCACAACCAAACACTAACTTCGAGACAGACAGAGCTGAGAAGAAGAGAAAATGGTTGGCTGCAGGTTCTTGAGATCGAAGGTGGGAATGACAACATTGGTGAGTGTCTGGTGCAAATGAGTTTCTCCCAGCTTCTCCAGCTTCTCTCCAAAGATCCAGTGAAGATATTTTCCATCATATTTTGGTCCATCTAGTGATCTGATTACATTTTCCACCGCCGGCGCACACAGGCCTCTGCCCAAATTATACAACAAACACTAAAAAAAAACTTTAGATTATTCACAGAATTTCTGACGGAAAAAATTCCGTCAAAAATTATCCACGAAATTTATATATTTTATAAGTTGAGAGATCAAATCATATATCTTATACTTATCTAATTTTGTTTCATTTCCTTAATATACTATACTCAAATTAATCCTTATATTAAGAATAAAAGTTAAATTTATAAGTTTGTGAAAAAAGAATCTAGTATTATATATAAATGAATATTTAAGAATTATCAAGTGATGAACCAACCAACAAAACTTTGTTGATTTTATCAAGTCTATATGAAATATTTTCATTCTAATTAATTGCTAATTATATATATACACATAATCAGATTTGACTCTCACATAATTTTTAATTGGTGCGTGATAAACACCGTCTCTAAGATTCGCCACGTCTGTGTCATTCCTAGTCCAAATTCTTGCGGCTCACTCTCCTGTTCTCCACTTCTCCTCCTGTTTCAGTTTCTATATAAAGTCTCGTGGCGAGATGGGGTAGTACAGTTTTCACTTGGTCAGCCAAACTCGAATGTACTAATACAGTAATACCCTCTTCAATCCTCTCTTGTGACACGTGCTCTCTCTCTAGCAATAAGAATTAAAATTAGAGGCAATAAGAATTAAAATTAGAGCCAAACTCGAATGTACTAATACTATAATACCCCCTGATCCACTTTCCCATGCCAACTAGTCAGCTATTGCGATTTCAAATACCTCTTTCATTTAAATTTTATTTTCATCGCACACCTTTCTTCTTCTTCTACATCTTCTTCTTCCTCCTTCTTAAAACCCATTACAGAGTAAAGACTTTGAGACTTTAATTACTGTATACAGCTGCCTTAATTACTGTATATCTCGTGGCTTCCTTAATTGCTGTATATCTCCTAGCTTCCACATTTTCTTTATCGTTCCTTTTTACATAACTAATTAACACGCACCCAGAGAGATACGTTAAAGTACACATGGAGAGAACGAAGTCATCCCTTCTCCAGATTCAAGCCCCCACCTATGGAAACCTGATCACCATTCTCAGCATCGACGGAGGTGGCATCAGGGGTATCATTCCTGCCACCATTCTCAAATCCCTTGAATCTCATCTCCAGGTACAAATTTTCTGAATCAATAACAGTTGATGTATAAATTAATTGTAATTCGGATGGCCGGGCATATATGCAGGAAATGGATGGTGAAGACGCAAGGCTGGCAGACTACTTTGACGTGATTGCAGGAACCAGCACGGGCGGTCTCGTAACCTCCATGCTCACTGCTACAAACGAACAGAAGCGACCACTTTTTGCTGCTAAGGACATCAAGACCTTTTACCTCGACCACTGTCCCAAGATATTCCCACAAAAGTATATGGTTTCTCTTTTCAGTTTAAACTAATGAAACTTAAGAGCCTAAATATAATGATTTGTTTCTGTTATCTAACCTCTATCGTATCATTACGAATGAAGATCCAGATTCCCATTTGGAGCAATAAGAAAATTGTGGAGATCAATCGCTGGGCCGAAGTACGATGGGGAATACCTTCATGAGGTAGTGAGAGAGAAGTTGGGAGAGACTCGGTTGCATGAAACACTCACCAACGTTGTCATCCCCACCTTCGACATAAAGGCGATGCAGCCAACCATATTCTCATCGTATCAGACCAACAAGTCTCCTTGTTTGGATGCTCGACTCTCTGACATTTGCATCAGCACCTCTGCTGCACCTACTTATCTTCCTAGTTACTACTTCAAGAACCAAGATGCCCAAGGCAACGTCCGTGAATTCAACCTTATCGATGGCGGCGTTTGCGCAAATAATCCTGTAAGTTGAATAAGCTTCGAAAGCAAATTAGTTAAGTCAATAAATATGATAATTTTTTTTTTTTAAAAAAAAAAATTTTACCCTTGAATGAGTATTCTACCTTTATTATTTTGAAAGTGAATTTATAATAAAAACAATTTTTTTTTCTCAAATTGAAGTTATAAATGGGAGTGGTAATCTTGATAAATTATGTTAAACTATTTACTCACAAGACTATTGTTTTCAATGATGAGTCCCTAATTAGTTAACTTTTGATTCTTCAATATAATGTTGCAGACTTTAGTGGCCTTGAACCAAGTAACGCAGCAGGCCATCAATGAAAATCCAAACTTCTTCTCCATCAGGCCCATGGATTACGCTCGATTGCTCATAATCTCTATAGGCACAGGCACAGCTAAGAATGAGCAAAAGTTGGATGCAAAAAGGGCTGCCAAATGGGGACTGTTGGGTTGGTTAGCCCACGGTGGTTCTACTCCTTTGATCGACGTGTTTTTCCAATCCAGTGCTGTCCCCGTCGATTTCCATTTAGCAGCCGCTACCCAAGCCCTTCATTCCCAGGATAATTACCTTAGAATACAGGTAAATATATCTCCCTTATATGTGTGTGCATATAAGTGTGTGTGTGTTTTCTATCAATGCATTAAGCTAAAATTTAATATTTCCGTGCTGGTGGTGGAAAAATGCAGGATGATACATTGACGGGTACAGTTTCCTCGGTTGATGTTTCTACCAAAGAGAATTTGGAAAAACTGTGCCAAACTGGTGAAGAGCTGTTGAAGAAACCAGTCTGCAGAGTCAATTTACAGACGGGTTTGTATGAACCCATCGAAAATGGAGGGACCAATAAGGATGCCCTTAAAAAGTAAGACTAATTGATATACCTCAAGAACCTATTGATGCAAGCTAGTAAAGTGATTAAATTTACTTAGATTAAGTAATTGAAAATCCTTATTAATTGTTTGGGTATCTTTTGTAGATTTGCCAAAATGCTTTCCCAAGAAAGAAGATTGCGGGAAATGAAATCTACACATATATACCAACAAGCTGGCAGCAAGACCGAATAGCTAGCTTGTCTATGTAGTTTAATTTCCGTTTTAGTCACCAGCCACCAGCATTATTTGATTATTTAATTTCTCATTTTGTTCTGTAATAAAAGAAGACTATTTGATTCACTCTTTAATTTTCTTGATTTCCCTGTCAATTGTCAGTCTGTTGAAGAAGGTATAAGCCTGTATTTTTCCTTCATCCTTGTTGTACTTAACTAATTGTCTCTCAATAAAAGCATAAATTGATGCATGCATGTTTACACTTTAAAGGTTTTAATTTTTCTTTCATCAAAATATAAATTAAATTATTAAGTTTATATCGCTATTTTATATATATATTATATAATTTTATAGCTGCAGTTCATGAAGTGCGTTGGTGATTGCTGTACGTCAACTTGATTAATTATATAATATTATATAATTAATCAAGTTGACATATATAGCAACCACCAAACGAGGCCATATATATTATACTGTTATGAATATACTTATTATGTGGATGTCCATTGACTCCCGGTTTTCAAATATTAAAAGATGACATGGGACCCACGCATAGTGATTTACTATTTGCATAGTACCACGCATAGTAGTTTACTATTTGGTGGGACCCGCACACAATTATACAATCACTCACGGGAAGGAAATCCGTGAGTGAATAGTTTAGGTTTTTGGGGAAAACTACACCAAATGACCCAGAAGTAGAAATTACACTAAAGTCCCATTTTTCTTCTATAAATAGAGGTTTTCTGTAACTGTTCATGTATTGAATGAAATGAAAATCTCTCTCTCTACTTTATCTCTCTAGAACTTCTGCTCTTCTTCTTATTATTTTTATCAGTTTTATAACATATATAACTTTAGTTGCAGTTTTGAAGTGTGTCGGTGAGGCTTTTGCTTTATTTGTTTGTCTTCCCTGACATTCTCTTGTCATCATCCATTGGGGTTTTAAAATTTTGGACTTTCACGTCATTCACAATCACCACTTATTTGACCTTGACAAAGTTCTCTATCTACTCCTATTATATTAAAAAATTAGTTATTTTAGATCATTATTCTGCAATATATTGAACTATTAGTTATGTTTGTTACTATTGGTTAAAAAATGTGTGATTTGGATTCTCTAACATATTATTTTTAATTATATGAATAGAAACTACTCTGTGTATCAAAGCCCTTCTTTATTATATGTAATTAATATGAATAGTTTAAGGAAAAAATTATATATTTCTGAGACAAATAAATTGATGTGCTAAGTATTACATTTATAATTAAAATAAACTCTTCTACTAAATCATATGTTTAGGAAAGGATGGAGTACAGTAAAGAACACTATTCATTTTGGCATTGGTTGGTGAATTCTTCTGGCTCTTCAAATTAAAATGCATATTATCTATTTCTTCTGCATCATTGATGAAAAGTAAAGTTAGAAGAAGGACAAGAAAAAAAATACTTGTTGAATGATGGGGCAGAGGCCTCACTCGAGGTAGATAATAGAAGTTCCAATTCTCCAAAATTTGTAATATTAAGAATACGAATTCATATAATTTTTGTGATGTATCCTCTTTGTTACAAGCATATGTATTTTTTAAATTATCATAAACCCAAGTTATTAACGGCATATTAATTTTTTCATTTTTCCTTTCTCTATATTTTTCAATATTTGGCTCCCATCCCTTTTTCTTCCCATTCTCTTCTCTTCCAGTGTTCTCCAATTTGGTTCCATGATCAGTCTCTCCTCTCTCCTCTATCACAATAATTTCCTGCCCTTTTTATTAATACTGTTTAGAGGAGAGACTAATAATAGACGGTTGTTGGTCAATAGTGGGGCTACACTAATAATAATACCAAACGATCCAAATATAAAACGCAGTTGGTCTCATTTCAGAAATGAACAGGTTGGGCAAAAGATGAGGAATAAAAATAAATAATAAAAGATTTTGAGGGGCATCAAATGGCCAGACTTCAGCGCTAACCTTTTTAACAGTTACTAAATCCCGATAGCTCTAGGATTTTCAAAAAACATGTCTCAACTAAGAGATATGGATAAAATAAAAATAAAAAGTCTAAGCAACTTATACCATGTAAAGATTTATTCTAGAAATCGCCCTGTATTTTAAAGGGAAGAGAGTATACTGAAAATTGATTTGAAAATTTTTAAAAAAAGGGAAATAAATAAAATATAATTATAATATTTATCAATTTTATAGAATACATATCATATCAACTAACTAACTTCTTTAATCTAATAAAATTAAATAAATATTTCTTATAATATGAATTAGAAAAGAACCTTTTGGTTCCCCATTTATTAATTTACGATCCAACTCATGGGGTTACGTTGGTCTCATGTTGCTTTTGCTGAGTTATAAATATGGGACACATATATTGATCAATCATCTTCTTCACGGACTTCATTCATTCACTTACCTAGAAACTCCATGGCCAACTTTCTAATTAGCTTCCACACATTTCCCTTATACGTTATTCTCTATCTCCTTATCTTCTTCCAAACCCATGAAGCCATTCAGACTCAAGCCCCAACCTGTGGAAAGGTAATCGCCATTCTCAGCATCGATGGAAGTGGCATTAGGGGCATCATTCCAGCCACCATTCTCGAATTCCTTGAATCTCAACTCCAGGTATAAATTTTCTAAACCATATGATATTAGGAATGAATTAATAACAGTTGATGTATAAATTAATTGTAATTTGGATGGCCGAGCATGCAGGAACTGGATGGTGAAGAAGCAAGGCTGGCAGACTACTTTGACGTGATTGCAGGAACCAGCACCGGGGGTCTCATAAGCTGCATGATCACTGCTCCAAACGAACAGAATCGACCACATTTTGCTGCCAAGGACATCAAGCCCTTTTACCTCGACCACTGTCCCAAGATATTCCCACAAAAGTATATGGTTTCTCTTTTCAGTTTAAACTAATGAAACTTAAGAGCTTCAATGTAATGATTTGTTTCTGGTATCTAACCTATTGTTACGAATGAATATCCAGGTTCCCATTTGGAGAAACAGGAAAATTGTTCAGATCAATGGCTGGGCCCAAGTACGATGGGAAATACCTTCATGAGTTAGTGAGAGAGGAGTTGGGAGAGACTCGCTTGCACGAGACGCTCACCAACGTTATCATCCCCACCTTCGACATAAAGGCGATGCAGCCAACCATATTCTCATCTTATCAGATCAAAAAGTATCCTTGTTTGGATGCTCGACTCTCTGACATTTGCATCAGCACCACTGCTGCACCTACTTATCTTCCTAGTTACTACTTCGAGAACCAAGATGCCCAAGGCAACGTCCGTGAATTCAACCTCATCGATGGCGGCGTTTGCGCAAATAATCCTGTAAATTGAATAAGCTTCGAAAGTAAATTAGTTAACTCGATAAATACGATAATTTTTTTTTTTTAAAAAAAAAATTTTACCCTTGAATGAGTATTCTACCTTTATTATTTTGAAAGTGAATTTATAATAAAAACAATTTTTTTTTCTCAAATTGAAGTTATAAATGGGACAAGAGTGGTAATCTTGATAAATTATGTTAAACTATTTACCCACCAAACTTTTGTTTTCAATGATGCATGAGTCCCTAATTAGTTAACTTTTGATTCTTCAATATAATGTTGCAGACTTTAGTGGCCTTGAACTAAGTAACGCAGCAGGTCATCAATGAAAATCCAGACTTCTTCTCCATCGGGCCCATGGATTGCGCTCGCTTCATCATAATCTCTATAGGCACAGGCACAGCCAAGAATGAGCAAAAGTTCGATGCAAAAACGGCTGCCAAATGCGGACTGTTGGGTTGGTTAACCCACGGCGGTTCTGCTCCTTTAATCGACGTGCTTTTTCGATCCAGTGATGTCCTCGTCGATCTCCATTTAGCAGCCGCTACCCAAGCCCTTCATTGCCAGGATAATTACCTTAGAATACAGGTACATATATATATCTACCTTATATTATATATGTGTGTGCATATAATTAAGTGTGTGTGTATTTTCTATCTATGCATTAAGCTAAAATTTAATGATTCCGTGCTGGTGACGGAAAAATGCAGGATGATACGTTGACGGGTACAGCTTCTTCGCTTAATGTTTCTACCAAAGAGAATTTGGAAATACTGTGCCAAATTGGTGAAGAGCTGTTGAAGAAACCAGTCTCCAGAGTCAATTTAGAGACGGGTCTGTGTGAAACCATCGAAAATGGAGGGACCAATGAGGATGCCCTTAAAAAGTAAGACTAATTGATATACCTCAAGAACATATTGATGGAAGCTAGTAAAGCGATTAAATTTACTTAGATTAAGTAATTGAAAATCCTTATTAACTGTCTGGGTATCTTTTGCAGATTTGCCAAAATGCTCTCCCAAGAAAAAAGATTGCGGGAAATGAAATCTCCACATGTATACCAACAAGCTGACAGCAAGATCAAGATCGACTAGCTAGCTTGTCTATGTAGTTTAATTTCCGTTTTAGTCACCGGCCACCAGAATTATTTCTCATTTTGTTCTGTAATAAAAGAAGACTATTTGATTCAGTCTGTCATTTTCTTGATTTCCCCCTGTCAATTGTAAGTCTGTTGAAGAAGGTATAACAAAGTATTTGGCCTTCATCCTTGTTGTACTTAACTAATTGTCTCTCAATAAAAGCATGTATTGATACATGCATGTTTACACTTTAGAGGTTTTAATTTTTCTTTCATCAAAATATAAATTAAATAAGTTTATATTGCTTTTAATATTATTGATTTTGTCAGCTTTGAAGTCTAGTTTATTTATAAGAACTTGAATGACCCGGGCACATTCCCTTCAAATGGATTCCATAAATTGATCCTTCCAAAAATTGTTGATTTGCTTTGTGGTCTTTTGTCATTTGCGATTGGTGGTCCCTCTCAATGAATTATTTATAAGACATATCCAATATGTTTCATCCAAATAATAAAAAACGTTCATTTTATCAACCCCCAACTTTGCCCTTTACATTATAACCCATGCCCCTGGTTGGTGGGAAGCAAATGCTCTTCCCATCCCTTTATTTTATTATTATCTCTTACCAGTCAATAATTGAGAATATAAAAAAAAGTCATAATATTGCCACGTTTTAAATTGACATAATTATTTAGAGGTTTTTAAATTGACATGATAATTTAGCAGTTAGGATGGATGATTAGAAAATGACGATGAGAAACTCAAAGATTCCCGTCCCTGTGAGGCTCTGACTCCATGCCTGTCCCTCCAACATCTACCTTCGACGAAAACATCTCCCCAAGAAGCAGCATCGATCCACCAACACCTATAGTTCAATTTTGGTTATTTTGTTTCTGGTGGCGGAGAAGGAGCAAGAGGAAATAGTTCTCCTCCAAAACTGGTTCATGGTCGGTGACTGTTTTTTTTTTGGGTGTGTGTGTCATGTGGTGTACTCCGGCATTGGTTTTAGGGAAAATTGATGTTAGGGCCCAAGGTAGCAAAATATTTACAAAAAAGGCCCAAGAAACATTCACATGTCAGGGTCTTTTCTGGTATTATTTCAAAAAATGTTAGCAACTATATCAGTAGGGAGTAACAACTATATCAGTCCACATTAACAACTAAATCAGTCTAATTAACAACTACATTTTAACAACTACATCTATAGCAATTAACAACTATATCAGTAGCAATTAGCAACTATATCCGTATACTTTTTTTTGAAATAATGCCAGAAAAGGGCATGTGAATGTTTCTTGAGCCTTTTTTGTAATTATTTTGCTATCTTGGGCCCTGAGATCAATTTTCCCTTGGTTTTGTCATGAGTGAATGCCATTTCTTTAGAGACAAAAAAAAAAAAAAGAAAAAATGCCATTTCTTTAGAGACAAGGGCATTTTGGCCTTTTAATAATAAAAATACACATATTGAGTGAAAAAATATATCTCAGACATACCAATCATTATTAATCTTTAAGTGGCCTTGTATAATTAGGATAAAAAAATTATGTATAAATTGATTTATAATAAGAAGTAGAATATTACTTTAATAAAAGAATGTGGAACCCAATGAGAAATTTAAATTTTTCTCTCTATAATAAAATCTAACCTTCTCCTCTCACACGGTAGAAATCCGGAAAGCAGCCGAAACTCTTTAAAAGTTGAGTTGAAATAAAAGCTAATACAAACCTCGCAATTATACAATCGTACTTTTTCATCCACGCCCTGTCAAACACACACTAAGCGATCAGCTGTTACGTTCCAGCTGTAAGGGAGCTCTATCATAGACATTTTAGGCTCCAAAGAAACCACAGTACTTTTTATAATACTGGATAATCATTTATTTAGAATATTATATTAAGATAAATAGAATGACTACTTGTGATAAGTGAAAATATAGTCTCAAAGTGTAAGATAAGTAGTTTATGTTCAAAAGGAAATTAAGTGCCAAAAAAGCTTAAAAATACATTTTAGGGTCATAAAATATCCTAAAAATATTGTGATAAATTCTAAAGGATAGTAAAATAATTATTAACAATTAGAAAGAATATTATCCTTAATTTAGACAATTTATTAAATTATTTCCTTTGAAAATAAAAGTAAGAAAAATTTAAAAGTATTCTAGAAGCCATAATTGACTCTATGATTTTTAATATTATGCATGGTACATAAATTACCAATGTCAGTGTAATAGTTGTGAGATAATAATTAATCTCAATTAAGAAAATTGTCAACAATTAGTAAGTGATTAATTAGGTAATTAATGGCTAATTGTTTAAGCTTGAACAAGAGAATATTCAAGGAAAAGTATACAAAAACCCTTTAATTAAATACTTGTGGCTAAAATTAGCAGAAATATACTTGCTAATTAATTAGTAAAGATTAAGAAATATTGGTGAGAATAAGTACATAAAAATATCTAATCCTAAAAGAATTGTTAAGCACATGATTAGGGCACTAATTAAACTTGTAAATCAAATTAGATAAAGTAAATAATTACTAAGGGTTAAGATGTAATCTTGAAAAGCAAAGATCAAAGGTTTAGAATTATTCAAGTAATTTTAAAAACCTAAATCCATGTAATTACTTATGGACAAGGGAAATTTTGTGAAAAATAAATATAAGATAAATAGAATATTATAATTAATTAAAAATAAAAATAAAAAAGGCTGAAAACCGAAAAAAATAAAAGGGGGAGGGAGGTGGAAATTTGTGATGATTGAAGAATTAGGATATTTGTATTATAATAATATTATAAGTTAAGATATTTTGTAATAAGATTGATAGGATAAATGAGGACCGATAGAAAATAAATCTTATCTCAAAATATGTGAATTAAGTATCTAACATAAGGACTTGTTATAAACAAGTATATTTTTATCCCATAGTGGGCCATCTCAGAAATTATTTCCGTAACCGACGGAATAATCATGGGATCAGGTGAAAATATATTTTTAGAAAAAGGGACAGATAATATAAATGAGAACCAATGGAAATTAAATCATAACTCAAAAACCGTGAACTAAGTTTCTAAGACCAGGACATATTACGGACAAGTGAATTTTTATCCAAAAGTTGGTGTTACCAGAAGTCATTTCCGTATCCGACGGCGTTTGTCCGGAAATGTTCGGTAGGCAACGGAATGCCCTGAATGGGATTAAAAATTTAGTTAACCCAAGTATCTTGAAAGAGGAAGAAGAGATCTTCGGGGCTATGTTCCCGGAATTTTGAGATTTCTCAAGATTACGCGATTAGGACACCAAATAAGAAGCTTATCGGTACAAGACCAAAAAACAAAGAATGATGTCATAAGGATGACATCATCTTTGAGAGGTGTATGGCCAAGATCTTTCCATTTCAATGAAGTGCGATCCTACGGTCAGAATTTGAGCTAGGAAAATGCAAAGGAATTACGAAAATGCCATAACATTTCCTTATAAATAGGTGAGGACTTCTTGAAAAATTTCTCACCAATTCCTCTTGAAAAATTTTGAAATCTTAGAGTAGAAAGGGAAGGAAGAGCTCTAAAGAAAGTTGTAGCAGAATCCTGAGTAAGTTCTTCAGTTCCTAGTCTTAAATGTTAGTGTTTCTTTCGGTAGTTGTAGTAAAAATATTAGGTTGATATTTAATTTTCCAAGTATGTTTAGGAATCATGTTCTAGGGGTTATTAAGGTATTAATTTTGAAAAATATCATGGAGTTAGAGATATGTCAAAATCATGGAAGATTAGAGTCAAAGTAGCGAAGCTCCGGGGAAATTCCGTCGATTAATCCAACTAGGGGCAAAATGGTAATTTGTACCTAAAATGCTTGTTATGATGTTTATCACTGATAAAATATGATATTATCCCTATAGGATATTTGTGATCAAGTACCACAGTTGCGTCGCTGCCATATCGCTGTCAAGCGTACCGAAATACCGTCAACGAAGGTACGGACGCGTACTGTAACACTAACTCTAATGCTTATTGTATGCTTATATGTGATAGATGATTTCATAGACTGAGATTCTGTCTTAGGTTATACATTCAACTATACCACAAGTTATAGTATTGATAACACCATTGAGTTTTCTTAGCGCTAAGGGCACGATGGGTCGTCGTGACACTGGATTGTGCAGACATGGGTTTAACTTTACATCTGCTGTGTGCTTATGTATTGTTGTTGCGATAATCTTGCATCTGCTGTGTGCTTATGTAATGATTTACTGCTGTAATATTATGAATATCTGTCATACATATATTGTTCTACATAAGCATGAGGTTAACCGTTACCTGAGGTCCAATGGGCATTGGACTTCATCTTTTACTATAGCATCAGGGTCTGGAGGACTGAAGGTTGATGATAAGGGTAAGTAGCCCGTTTGACGACACGGCCGAAGATGCCTACTTTTGGGATGCATATTATATTTAGTTAAATGTACCGTTATTATAACTAACTAGGAACACCATAATTGTAATATGTATCAAATACTCAATTGCATGCTCTACTCTGATAAATACATGTTATTCCGCTTTTGAAAAATGGGGTGTTACACCTTCTTTGTTCAAGTTGTATAAAAATATTTTTTGATATATTTTATCATGACTAGATTGACTTACTTGATAGGATAAGACTTATTATTATTGATTGGGTTGACCCGGTTCAACGACAGGCAGCCCATTGACTCTTACTTTATGAGTGAATGGAAGGAAATATAAGAGAAAATATGGGACAAAAAGGTTTGGTCAAGTTTTGAGATATCCTTACCCTCACTTTATTTGGTTAAAAGTTTAGGGCTATTCTAGAATTATTAGAGGCCAAAAGTTTTTAGATTTCCTTACCCTCACTTTATTTGGTCAAAAGTTTAGGGCTATTTTAGAATTATTAGAGAATGATCAATGCAGAGGTATTTAACGAAAGTGGCATTTTAGGGCCATTTTAAAATCATCTCAAGCATTTTTGCACCAAAATTTTTCTTATGTTGCCACTAACTCTTTTTGAAAAAAATAAAGTGTATTTTTACTTATTTACTCTCTATGTCTTTATGTCTAACTAGGCATTATAAGCCACGTGTCAAGTTCCAAAATTCAAAGTTAACAGCCATCACTCTAAATTAATGGAAATGGCATTTTTGGACTCTTTTTTTTTTTTAAATGTTGATGGGTATTTTTACACACAAAAATTGTTTATTGATAAGTATATATTTTATAATTAAATAAATATAGATTCTGAGATATATGGGATTAAATTTATTTATATTTTATATTTATTTAATTATATTTTATATATTTTTCTATCCTTTGATTAATTATATGATAAGAGGATATTTTGATACAAAATCTAAACATATCCTACTTTATTTTGTAGGAGATATTATGAGATCTAAAACAAGAAAATATCAAAGCGAAATTATAGAAGAAGAAGCGGATCGCTCTGGAGCTTGAAGAGAATATATATATATATATATATATATATATATATATATATATATATATATATAATTTCATGAAGGAAATTGAGGGGGGAAAACACACACACACCGAGGCAGAATCAGGGAGGGGCTAGGGGTGGCCCCCGCCCCCCTAAAATTACAGATCATGACCCACATTTTTAGGAAATTCTGTTTGAGCCTATAAAAAGTTCATGATTTTCATTCAAGTCCCTTTATGTAAAGTTGCGTTGAGGGACTAAAATGAAAGTATTGAAATTTTTATAAGGCTAAAATATAGTTCTATGAAAATATGGGTTCTATTTTGTAATTTTCGCCCCTCCGAAGTGTAATTTCTGGTTTCGCCCCTATATATATATATATATATATATATCATGATGAAGAAAAGAGCATCACAAGATTTGCAAAAAAAAGCATCAGGATCACGAGGCAAGGCTTGGGGCATCAATCATTTATTATACTCTCAAATACTGTCTTATAATTAAGACGGGAGGAGTATGATCTTATTTTGAGAGAAGCATCAAGAGGGAGCACCATTATTTTCGGAATGCTTTTGTAGAGCTGGGAATTAGGGCCGGCCCGTGAAGGGTTAAGACCCGGATTAAGAAAAACATCTGTTTTTCAAAGCTCGACCCAAGAGTACCAGGGCCAGGGTCGGCCCACAAGGCTCGGAAATTACTATTCCAAATTTTAACTATTTTTCCTTCACTTTTTCTTAAAAAAATATAATTAGTAAATTACAATACTAATCATCTAATAAATAAGCACAGTTACTAATTCATAATCAAAAGCAAACTATGTTCACAAACAACTCACATAAAATATAAAAAGCATATTACTAAGCGATATTAGTGCAATGATTATTACTATCGTCATCTTCGTCACTATCATTGATTTTAACGACATTTGATTGTTTTCACTTTGAGTAGTAGCCTCTTGCTCATAAGTAAGAATATCATGAAATTATTCTCCCACATCATGAACACATCCATAATCTTTATCTGCAACAAATAATAAATCAAATCATAAAATTAGAGTTTAGTTATTATGTATTTGTAGTTAAAAAGATAAATAACTCTATAAAAAATACAAAAAATATATAAATTAATAAATTTAAAAAGGAAAAAAAAGAAAAAGTTACAGTGAAAGGGCCTGCAGGGCCGGCCCATTTAAGCTTGAGGCCCGTCAGGGCCGACCCTCCAAGGCCTATTTCGTTTATCTCTTCAAATTTTTAGGCCCGGTCCTTGAAGGGTCAGGGTCTAAATGGGCAGGCCCAACGGGCTCGGCCTGATTTCCCGGCTCTATGCTTTTGGGCCATTTGGAGATTGAATGGAGTTGGGCCCCACTAATTAAATAAGAATTGGAGACCTAAAATCAAAGAAAACGCACAGAGAATATAGACGGCAAGAGGGATGGAGAACGCGCAAAACAAGAACAATAAATTCAAGAAGCAGAGACACTTGAAGATGGCTGAACAAGATTCAAAAAGCAGAGACATATAGGAGGGCACACGAAGAACTAGACGGAAGTTTTCGACGGATTTGCTTTCTTTGTTTATTTCATCTCAACTCCTATTTTTCCATCATGAATTTTGATTTAGCCATGTGTGGCTAAATTTTTTTACAATCTAGAGAGCCTATGAACTTATTTGGTTTTTAGAGATTATTCCCACTAACTAGTTTTGCTTAATATTAATTTAGTTTATTTAATCTTGTTTTAATTGTTATTGTTTAGTGATTGGCTATTATTGAGCATGTTTTGGGGGGTTTATGATTGGACTTGACGAAGGGAATCTTAAATCGACCTGGAGATTAAATAATGTGGAATTAGATTTTAATCTAATTTGCGTCTAAGATAGACATATACCTAAAAGTTCCTCATAATCAAATTAAAGTGAGCCCATTTGAATTGCATCTTAATTAATTGTGTGAGATATTACATAATTAATTAAGGTAGGTACATGAATGGATTGACAGACATTTATAAACATTAATACTCTAGATTAACTGATTAAATTAAGTTAAAATTAATGTAGTGAGAATAAAATCTAATAAAAAAATAAGGGATTAGTGACTCTAGTTTGTTTTTTTGATATTGAAATTTGCTATTTGTGAAAAGTTTTTATTGATATTAATTTCTTGTTCTATTTCCATTTCTTTTTACTCATATGGAAAACAACTCTAATTTATTCAACTTAAACAGAAAAGGAAAATTAATTATTAACTGAAGTTGTGGGTACTAAGTTCTTGTGGGAATGATACTTTACTTACTTTGTATTACTTGATACTGCTCGTGCACTTGCGAAGTCTTAGGCTATAAAGTTTTTCCCTATCATTTATTATACCTATAGCTCTTTTGAAAAGAAAAGAAAGATAATGGTAGTTACCAACATAGAGTTGGCCAATGACGGACTTTGGGATAAATATTTTAGAAGGCCAAATGTATATTTAGTAACTAATTAAAAATTTTATATTAATTTTTCGATTAACAAAATAATTGGGGGCCAAAATTAAATTTTACATTATATTAAATCTTTTTAAAAAATTCTACATAAGTCTCATAAGCTCTGTCTTTAGACTTGGCCTAGTGGTGCAAAGGCCCACTAGATTTATTTAGGTTTTAAGTTAGAGTCCAAAAGTATTCACTTCTATTTGAAGGCGAAGCTATGAACCTCAAAGTGAGTACCATATGGCTGAAGGAAGTTGGCATAGATGGTAAGAGATTTGGTTAAGTCCCAAAGGGATGTGTGTTCGATCCCCGCTATTGTCACTGGTACTCCTTCGATAGGCGATCTCGTAAGTCTCAATTAAGTGCTCAAAGAGCCCGGGGCCATGCCCAGGTCTTGGTGGGAGACTGATGTCGAATCCCTCCAAAACTTTTATGTATAAAAAAACAAAATACCATATGTTAATATTAAAAAATGTTAGTTGGTAGTTTTGCTCCTTAATTGTGAGAAAATAAAAGGAATTTTGGACAAGTATAAGAAACAATAATAGTCTTGGTCCAATTTGATATCTGTACAGCGACTTTGCTTGTGGTGTTTTGTCATTTGCAGTTGGCGGTCCCTCTCAATGAATTATTTACAAGACATATCCAATATGTTTCATACAACTTAAAAAAACCTTCAATCTCATTCATTTTAATTATCTTAAAATTTAACACCAAGTTGCTAACTTCACCCCTATTCAATGTATATGTTTTAATAAGAAGTCTAAGAAAATAATCATTTACAGAAAATTAACCAGACGTTAAATTATAGATAATACATTCATATATCTAAATTTAATGAGATGACATATACTAAAAAAAATACTGAATATATATCTTATCAATAGGATTAGACGAGTCTTTTATAATTGATATTATGATCAATGGCAAATCTCAGAATTTTTTTTTAATTTAATATAATGTAAAAAGCCTTGTTAAAATACTTTTATTTTAATTAGTTAATGAGTATATATTTGGCCCCCAAAATATTTATTCCAAGGCCCACCATTGATTATGATCATAGCATACCAAATTATATATGTAAATAGAAATCTTAAAATCCAATAACAACATATTACACGAGCTAAACAATAAAAAAGGAGCTGTAGAATCATGAAAAAGTGGGTGCATACAGCAGTTTTATCACTTTAGGTGGCTTAAAATAAGAAACATGGAACAATCAACTAATAACGTTAATTGAGTTTAAAAGTTTTTTTGGAGACTGTCTCTTCACCTTTCACTTGCAATTTCGAATGTCGTCACCTCATTTTCTTTTTGGCTCAATCGTCACGTCATTTTCAAATGCATGCAAACCACCTTTTCCCGTTGAATCAGAGAGCCATGCATTAATGCGCCGTTTGGTTCGCTGGAACCGAGCCTGCAGAATTAGAAGTGAAAGTGAAATTAAAAAAATAAGATGTTTGGTACAATATAACCCACATTCGTATGAGAGTTCACATCCCATCACTACAAAAAATTTCATTTTTTGCGACGGAAAAAATCTGTCACAAAATAAAAATTTTCCGTCGCAAAACTGATTTGTGACGGAACTGTTCCGTCGCAAAAAAGGCGTCACAATTGCAACAGAATTTTGAAAAATTAGCGACGGATTTTAAAATCCGTCGCAAATTTTCAAATTTTCGACAGAATAATAAATCCATCGCAAATTTTCAAATTAGCGACGGATTTTTTCCATTGCAAATCCCACTGGGATTGCGACGGAATAAATCCGTCGCAATAGCGACGGATTTAATCTGTCGCAATAGCGACGGATCTATTCCGTCACAAGTGTGACGGATTATTTCTGTTGCTATTGCGACGGAATAAATCCGTCACAAAAAAAGTAAAATTAAAAAAAAAATTTCAAAATATAAAAAAAGAAAATGATTAATATATATATATATATATATAATTAAAAAATAAAAATTCGTCAAAATGTAAATAAATTTTAAGATAAATATCACATATGATAAAATATAAAATAACAGTCATACATAATCTTTTACAACAAGAAAGTCATAATATATGTTCTAGAGTTATAAATAAAAGAAAGAGATACAAAAACATCATCTATAAAATAGCAGCATGATCATCGTCATCGTCTCCAGGATGGTCATCGCCACCACCACGAGGGTCACCACCACTACCAGGAGGGTCATCACTACCACCAGGAGGGTCACCAGGTGCCGACCAAATACCCTTAGACTGTAGTACAAGGGTCAGCTGCTTCACAAAGTCATTGGTACGCTGCTGCTCTTCTGCTTGCTGCCGTATCTTCTCATCTTGCGCCTGCAACAACGCCTTCGCCCTCCTAAGTTCATCTAAAAAAAATATTGCAGAGTGAGTTATTTTTTAAAAGGATGAGAGAATGAAATATAACAATGTAGAACATTTTTATTATGTTTACCTGCATCGCACCTTCACTTCGCGGTGAGGACTGCATCGTAGGCTTCAGTCGGCTCGCGGAGGCACCCATCCCGAAGAGTCTACCTTTCTTGTCAAATCCTCCCACAGCTTGAATGAATATACTCTCGTTATCGAACTGAGAGGATCGCGGTCGCCCTCACTCTGGGAGTCTCTCTCTTGCGTGAGCCTCTGATAGGTTTCCTGTAAGGAAAAAAAAAATAACAGATGACGTACGTGAAATTAAATAATTATGTCAGTGCTTGAAACAAATAACAAAAGTAATAAATATCTCACCGTAAATTACTGCGACCTTGCGTTGATCCTGCGAACAATTTATTTATAAAGTCTTTCCATTTTTATTAAAAATTACATTGGTACATAAAGTCACACATACTATCATTAATCTTTTATAATTTAATTTTTTTATCAAAAATGAATTTTATATAATGTGTGTGTAGATATTGTGTGTGGAGATAACAAAAACTTATGTTATAAAATCAAGTTTTTATGTACACAATATTTATTATAAAATATGCATGCTATCAAATTAAGCTTTTTTGTGAACATTGTATTACATTTTACATATATACTAAATTCCTTGTGTTTTGTAAGTATGTAGTGCATTGCGAAGATTTATTTTTGAAGGAAGTTTTATGCTAATAATTTTGTTTACTAAATTATGGTATTCAACGTCTAATTGTAAGGTATAGAAAATAATTATTTATCAAGCAGTTCTTTCAATAACAAATAATAATTCAGATATAAATAAATCAAGTAAACAACGGCAATAAAATATAAAATTATTTATATCTATAACTACCACACACGAATTAATTAATTGAGCTATAGGGAGATTCAATTCTTCATCCATAGATAATAATCATGCATGTACGCTTCAATCCTTTTTTTTTTTTTTGCATTAGACGGCAATTCTTCTTTGATTTTGAAAAACAAAAATAGCAACAATAGGTCTAAATGAAAATAAGTGAGGGTCTAAACCATATGCTAATAAGTAAAGTCCTATTCAAAAAAATGGACAGTATTAAAGGTAAATAAGTAAAGAGCAAGGGAACAAAAAAAAAGGTAAAATACTTTCAAAATAATTAAAATAAATAAGTTTTTATCAAGAATATATAAATAATTAGCATTGATGTTATGAGTCTTAAGTATTAATTTCAATGAAATTAAAATTACAAGATCATCACCTCAGCATCAATGGACGGAGTATTAATATTAATAAAAGAAGAAAAATAAACTTTTTTTTATTGAAGACTAGTATTTTATGGTTCAATATTGATTTCTTGCCTCTAGTCATTCTGTTCGTCAATGCTTGAAAGCATTTTTACCCTAAAAATTACAACCTGCTTTATGCTAAAAACAACCTTAAAAATTAACAGAAATACTCCCTAATTAAAAGAGTCAAAGTAAAACAAAATAAAAAAAATTCTAACTTACCTGGATCTGAAGACCGACGATGAATGGAAAAAAATGCTGGGAAGCACCGCGATTTTGTCACAGGAGGAAGAAGCAACAGTGCTTCAAGTGAGTTGAAGGCCGGACAGACCACGGTCACCGGCACGGCGGAGCTAGGCGGTGTTTTTGGAGAAGGACAGGAAGAAATCACGAGGGGAGGGGGAAATGTCGGACTTTAGTATATTTGAGAAGGAGAGGAGCTTCTGAACAAAAAAAGAAGGAGAGGAGAACAAAGTTGGTGGCAAAAAAGCCGCCAACTAGCGACGGGAGGGCCACCCCGTCATGGGCCCCACTTGGGGCCAGTGACGGGGCCCAAGTCCCGTCGCTGGCCCTACTTGGGTCCAGTGACGGGGCCCAAGTCTCGTCACTGACCCCATTGGGGTCGGCGACGGGGCCCAAAACCCGTCGCTTGTCCTAAGTGGGGCCAGCGATGAGGAACCAACCCGTCGCTGGCCCCATTTGGGGCCAACGACAGGGCCTAAATTCCGTCGCTGGACCCACTTGGGGCCAGCGACGGGTCATATTTCCGTCGCTAAATTGCCTGCAGATGATTTTTTTTTTAATTTTTACTCCTTTTTTGCGACGGATTTTTTTTTCCGTCGCAAATTTTCTCATATTTGTGACGGAATTTTTTCTGTCACAAATTCCGTCGCAAAATCAACATTTTCTAGTAGTGCATGCTCATCTAAAAGTTATGTATGTAGTGTTTTATCCTTCTAATTTTGAAGTGGAGATTATTGTTATCAAATTCGCGAGTTAATTAATTCTTTGAGTTCATTGTTTTTATGTTTTTTATTTATAAAAATGAATCGAGTCACTGGTAAACTCATATGAGTTGTAAACTTAGTTAAACTCACAAATTTATACACTAAGTTTAAGTTTAATGTTTTTACGTTTCTAACTTATAAAACCATGTTAAATTACTTGTAAACTCATGTTAACTTTTTTTATTGGATCATGCTTAGCGGCTTTATATATAATTTTTATAGAATTTTTTTTTGTTAAATATGATAAGTGATGAATATTGATGGATTTAATTTAATTATTTTATTATATAATAGTAATATCTATTTAAAAATAAAATCAAACTCTCAAGAATTTATTATCCGAGTTTACGTCATTATTATGAGTTTGCTTAAACTCATGAGTTTGACAATCTTGGTGGAGACCATTTTTTATGTATTTTATTTATTTGGATTAAATTATATGTTGTGCTCTGAAATATTTTTTGCACCTAGTATCACAAATTAATTAATTTCTAGTTCTGCATTCATGAATATTTTTCCTGTAACACAAGTATCTTGAATATTTTTCTAGTAGTAACTAATATCTAAAATATTTTTTCAATATCTAATATCTTACGTTAATTAATTTTTAGTACATGGAGTATTTTTTTTTCAAAAGAATTAAAAAACCCATTTGATTTGAGGATGAGCACTACATGCTCATGTTTTGGATGAGCAAGAAATGTGGATTCCAAAGGTCCATTGATATGAAAGCCACTCTTTTGTTTTACGGTTGAGTAGAGGAAAAAACAGAAAAAAATGAGAGAGAAAATCAATCTTATTTGTTTATTTGATTAAGGTTATAATTGATTTCGAAGCTTCTAGTGCAAAGTATTTTCATCTTTTCTAACATGTGCATTTTCCAGATTTAAACTTTTGTTCTCTCTTTATGATAATGGTCTTATAATCCTACGTACAATCTTAACTAATAACTTGGTGGTAAAATCAATCTTATTTAAATACAAGAAAAAAAATTAGGAAAAAAAATGAACAAAGAGGAATCAATTCCATATATATTGTTTGGGCAAAAAAAAAAATCCATATATATTGTTTCTAAGGTTCTCTCTATAACTGAAAAGATTTTAGAAAAAAAATATGCTTTTAAAAATTGAGCCTGAACAAAGAAAGAGAGACGCGAGGCTCCATATCTATCATTTAATTATTTTTGTTGTTGTTGTAGAATCAATTGTTTTTCTTTCATGTATTTTCTAATTTTCTGATGCTCATCAAAATATAAGGAGGGAAAACATAATTTTTCCTTTCTGTTGTCTCTATTTTTTCATCCCATTTTCTGTTTTCCTCATTTTCTTTTCTCATAATACAACCATCGGCCAAACAAAACAATAATGATTGCCATTTATTTTGTCATAAAAAAATGTAAATTTATGGCCCCAAGAAAATTATGGATTTTTGAATAAGATAAATAATGAAAGAAAGAAGGAACAATCACAAGTTTCAGGCTTCAAGTAATGATATTGGTGGACATGGGGAGGATGCAATAAATTATGGATGCAGTTGACTTTAGCTTATTCAATTATATTATTTTTATCTTCTTTATACAATATTAGTTTTTAAACTTAAGAAATTAGCTAAAAGTAAGAAATTATACAACTTTATTAAAAAAAAATTATATCATAATCTAGTATCTGGCTCGGGGGTTTGTATTTGGTCCTTTAACATAAGTGTCTCTTCTAGAACTTAAATTCATTTATAAAATTACTTTTTATCTTACTAAAAATATTATTTAAATGAGTGAAAGAGCTAATAATTTTGAAAGTAGGTTATTAATATTTTATTAATTTTTAAAATTAAATTGTATTAAAACCAATGGATAGAATTTGAGGAAAATTTCCCTAACTATGCATTTTTGGACTCTTTTTTTTTTAATGTTGATGGGTATCTTTACACAAAAAAATTGTTTATAATGCCTATAGCTCTTTTGAAAAGAAAAGAAAGATAATAGTAGTTACCAATATAGAGTTAGCCAATGGCAGATTTTGGGATAAATATTTTAGAGGGCCAAATGTATATTTATTAACTAATTAAAAATTTTATATTAATTTTTAGATTAACAAAAAAAAATTGGGGGGCCAAAATTAAATTTTACATTATATTATTTTATTTTATTTTTTTTGGGGGGGGGGGGTTGCCTCCCCATAAGCCTTCTAATGTTCGTCTTTGGAGTTGGTCTAGCGGTGTAAAGGCTCAATATATATATTTAGGTTTTGAGTTCATCCTAGAGTATTCACTTATATTAGAAGGGGTAGTCACAAACCTCAAACCTAGTACTAGATGTTAATATTAAAAAATGATAGTTGGTAGTTTTGCTCCTTAATTGTGAAATAATAAAAGGAATTTTGGACAAGTATAAGAAACAATAATAGTCTTGGTGCAATTTGATATCTCTACAGCGACTCGGCCAAGGAAGCTGTTTGATTTGCTCGTGGTCTTTTGTCATTTGCAATTGGTGGTCCCTCTCAGTGAATTATTTATAAGACATGTACAATACGTTTCATCCAACTAAAAAAAAAACCTTCAATCTCATTCATTTTAATTATCTTAAAATTTAACACCAAGTTGCTAACTTCACCCCTATTCAATGTATATGTTTTAATAAGAAGTCTAAGAAAATAATCATTTACAGAAAAATTAACCAGAGGTTAAATTATAGATAATACATTCATATATATATAAATTTAATGAGATGACTTATACTAAGAAAAATACTGAATATATATCTTATCAATAGGATTAGATGAGCCTTTTATAATTGATATTATAATCAATGTCTTTTATAATTTCTTTTAATTTAATATAATGTAAAAAGCCTGGTTAAAATACTTTTATTATACATTTGGTCACCCCAAATATTTTTTTTAATTAGTTAATGAGTATACATTTGACCCTCCAAATATTTTTTTAAATTAGTGAATGAGTATATATTTAACCCCCAAAATTTTATTCCAAGGTCTGTCACTAATTATGATCATAGCATACCAAATTATATATGTAAATAGAAATCTTAAAAATCAATAACAACATATTACACGAGTTAAACAATAAAAAAAAGGTATAGAATCATGAAAATTAAAGTGGGTGCATACAGCAGTTTTATCACTTTAGGTGGTTTAAAGTAAGAAACATGGTACAATCAACTTATCAATTAATGACGTTAATTGAGTTTATCTTATAAAACTGATGAAAAATAAATAACAAGAATAAGAGATTTTAGAGAGAGAGTGAGTAGAGAGAAGTTCTCATTCCAGTATATATCTGAATGTTTACAAAAGGCCTCTATTTATAGAAGAAAAATGGGTCTTTAGTGTAATTTCCACTTCAGGGTCATTTGACGTAGATCTCTCCTAATTATATAATTAATTACCCATAGGAATGGGTTTCTGCGGAGTGATCAGGTGTGCGAAAGATTTCAGTGGGATGAGTGGTTTTGTACGCGGGTCCCGTCAAATAGTAAACCACTATGCGTAATAGTAAATCACTATGCATGGGTTCCATGTCATCTTGTAATATTTGGAGACCGGGAGTCAATGGACATCCACATAATTAGTATATTCATAACAGTTTAAAAGTTTTTGGAGACTGTCTCTTCATCTTTCACTTGCAATTTCGAATGTCGTCACATCATTTTCTTTTTTCTTTTTTGCTCGAAATCGTCACGTCATTTTCAAATGCATGCAAACCACCTTTTTTTCCGTTGAATTAGAGAGACATGCATTAATGTGCCATTTGGTTCGCTGGAACTGAGGCTGGAGAATTAGAAGTGAAAGTGAATATTTTTTAAAAAAAGATGTTTGGTACAATAGAACCAAGGTAGTCAAGATCGCGATTTTACTTAAGATCGGAAAGGGGTAACAAGATCGTAAGTTGTGGGATCGGCATGGATCGTAAAGATCTTACTATTTTAATTTTAATAATAAAAGAATGCATATAAAATAACATTTAACTCACAACTTTGTTCCGTTGTTGAATTATAAAAGAGTTGGACTTGGCCTGGGGTGAAATCCCAAGGTCCTACGTACCAAAGTGGTGGATCAAAGTCCACGTAGTTTGAGGGTAAACCGTTTGGCTTAAGATAGCCAGAGGGGGTGGGGTGTGTGCTCTGTGTGAATTGAACAAGTAGGGTTTCTTGTTTTTCTTCTGTACCTTATGGCTGCATGTTGGTATTTATATGGCATACCTGAAGGCCTTGATCCGATATTCACTCTGCACGTGGCCCCACTTGCATCTGCACGTTTCACGGCGGTTGGCGAGATAGTGGGTTAATGCCTTATTAGCCGTTTCCTTATCTTCATGGCTGGATTGCTGGCTTTGGGCCTAGCGGAGCCCAATTCGCCCGTCCGTAACAAATGCCCCCAAGCTCGGTATTTCAGGCCTCTGACATGCCGAGCTTAATTGGGTTAGAACTATCCTCGGTTGTATCTCGAATGAAATCTTTGACTCCTCGTTCTTTACTCATAACCCGGCTCGATTTCCTCTTATTCTCCGACTTACTTTGATTGCCTCCTTTTCACTCGTATCCCGGTTACATCGTCATGTTATGTCGAGTTACATTTGTATGCCACGTGTTTCCTCGACCGCCCTTAATTCGAAGCGTTATCTGGAACCGACTTAGAGATACGCGTGCTCTTGCCCCTTGGCATGCGTAGCGTCGTGTTGGTTTGTTTGACACGGGAACGCGTAGCGTCGTATTGGGACCGATGCCACCCACTCCGCTATCAGCTGTTCACGGCTTTCGCGCTTCTTTAAATGCTCGCGACTTTCCGAGACTCATGATGGCCATCTACTTTAGGGCTTCGCCAGTTGTACCTGCCTTTTCGTATTCCCCTGACGTCACGGGTCCCATCATTTCGCATTCGTGCCGGCTGGGATCTTTCAAATCCGCCTCTTCAGATCACTTCTTTATAACTTGAATGTCGCGGTGTTCTCCTTTTTTACGCCCTGAGTTTCCAGTTTTCAAAAGAAAATACTCACCACCCAGGCGTTCCAAATCCAAGTCTCGATCCTTTCTTTTACCCAGTTCTCTCTCAGGTACATCTTCATCGTCAGTTTCTGTTTCAAGTGTTTACTGTTTTTCCCTTCTGTGTTTTTTCCCATAGTTAAGTGTGTTTCATGTCATTTGCATGTCTGGGTTCTTCTGGTTTCAATCCTGGGATTTCGTATACTAAACCTTGCATTTCTGGGTTTTCTTGGGAAGTTCTTGAGTATTTCATGGATAAAGACAAAGATATACCTGTAGACATATATGGTAGGCCTATTCCAGAAGAGGATTGGGAAGATATTAGGAACATGCCTGAGAAAACTGCTTTTTGGCTGTACGGTGCTCGTCAATCTTCTGCAGCCATGGCTGCAGATGTTCTTAGACCTTCTGGGAGTGGTGACCGTAGGAGAGGCCCTAGAGTTCCACCTCCCCCTCCAAAAGCTTCTCGACCTCCATTACCTCGGCCTCCCCTTCCTAGGCTAGCCATTAGGCCTTCGTTTCCTGTCAGGGCGGTTCCTATTTCGGCCGTTCGGCCTTTGCCTGTTAGCGAAGCCCGGCCTAATCTAGTTAGCCCTTGTGAGACTTGTCAACACGAGGTTATCGCCTTCGTCAACCTTGGCCGGGAGGTGGTTGCCCAGACAGTGCTTAGGAGTTGCACTCACAGATCTGTTCCCATCCTAACATTGAAGCGTGCGTTGCATCATACGCCTTCTTCTCAAGGTAGATTTCTATCTAACTCGTCTTTGCTTTTGTATTTATATAGGTATAGATGGTCTCTTCTTCTCAAAGTAGTGAAAAGTCGGTTGCTAAGGAGTCATGCTCTACCAATGCCGCTCATAGTGCCGAGAATAACCCATGTCGTTTCGTTATATGCCCTCGAGTGTCCTGGATACAAAACAAGATGACCTTTGAAGAGTTTAGGGGCCCACCCTTAAAGACGGAGAGGGGTATACTGTTAGGTTACCTTTAGAGGGAGAGTTGGTAGCATCATGGCGTGGTAGAGATTCCCCTCATTTCTTCTTTATGTATCGAGATGTGGTTACCGTCCTAGGTGCTTCATTCCCTTTCTCGAACTTCACCACGGAGATTTTGAACCATTTGTATTTAGCCCCCACACAATTACACCCAAACAGTTGGGCTTATGTCCTCTGTTTCGAGAACTTCTGCAAGGAACAAGAGATACCTTGTACCCTTCCATTGTTTTTCCACTTCTTTTCCCCAGTAAATACCTATAAAACCAAAGAAGAGCCCCTAGAGTTTGAGTGGACCCATCTTCGGGGTATCCGTAATAAGAAATTGTTTAATCCATTCACCGAATCATTCAAGGGCTTTAAGTCGGCCTATTTTAAAGTAGAGGCTATTCCTGGCCAGGTTCCGTGGTTCCTCCATTTGAATGATCGGGGACAGTTAGAGGGGAGATTCCCCCTTTATTGGACTCCCAACCATCACCACTTTGGAAATAGGGCTTTTAACTCGAAGGTGTTTAAGCTTTCCCCCGAAGAGGAGAAAGTTGAGGAGCTATTGAAAGACCTCGGCCAGGCGATGGGGCCTTTTGATGCCGGGATGTACTTATCTGTTCCTTTAAAGAAACAGAAAAGAAAAACAAGTATGCTGTGTCTGTAGCAGTGTTTCCTGTTGTCTTATTTTATCACGTTACTTATTGTTTTTTATTGTGCAGAGACAACCATGCCGCCAAAGTCTACAACTCCAGCAGTGCCGACTTTCATGAGGAAATTCAGCAGAAAGCGAAAGGCAGCTGAGGCCGAGAAGACGGGCCCTGCTAAAAATTCTTCCGTCACTCCCGCACAACTAATTACCAAGGTGGCTGAACCAATCACCAAGGTGACTACACCTCCATCTTCTCCCAATGTAGGAGCTACCTCTTCTCCTACCGCGGCCGTTCTCTCTCCCAGCCGGTATACTTCACTGTCCTTCATGTTCGAAAATCCGGTTGACTCTGAGGTCCGGAATGGTATTCGCCCTCCATTGAGCTGGTTCACACCTTCGCCGGCTTCTGCTGAAGAAGAGAGCATGCTGATGGATATCGAGCATTTTGCTCTTCGAGCCGCCGGGCTTTCTCAAGCTGTGGCCTATTTCAAGGCTCAATGGGCTGAGTCGGATGCGAAACTCAGAGCCGTAGCATCCGAACGATTCGAAGCCATTAACAAAGCTATTGTTGAGGTGGAGAAGGTGAAGAAATCGGCTGAAGAGAAGGTTATGGCGGCACAGCTAGAGTTGGAGAGTGCAAGACGGAAACATGTTGAAGACGCCACTGAGATATCTCGCCTTAACTCCAGCCTACAGAGCCTGCAAGAGCAGACATCCTCCGATGCTGCCTATATTGCCGACCTAGAGAAAGGCGTGGAGGAGTCCTTCAATAATGCTTTGGTGTAGGTTATTTTCCTCAATCCTAACGTCACACTGAACCTCGAGGACACTCGTGTTGATGGGATTGTGATGGATGGGAAGATTGTGCTTGCAAGCGCTTTGGCAGAGTTGGCTGGAGAGGGCCCATCTGGAGTGGGGGGAGATACTACTGATAATGCTGAGTCTCGACCTCCGACCCTTCCAAATGATGTCGGGAATGTTTGACTTGCCGGTGTTGTTTTGATAGGCCGTGTTTGTGTTCCGGCCTCTTTTTTCTTTTTCTTTCCATTTGTAACTAAATTTAATAACGAATAGAGACTTTCCTTTTTGCATTTTCATGTGCACTATGCCTTTATTAGCAAATTTCAATCACTTTATCATCCAGTATTCTACCCGAATTAACAATAATACCTTATGGCTTAAACTTGGTGAAACCAAATCTTAACCGGGCCGGATTGATCAAGTCCGGCCTTAACAGTCTTATTTCGGGCGCATTTTAATTGGCCTTGCCTATGCTTTCCTCGTAGGTTTAGCACGGTCTTTCGGGCTATAAATATGGCACCGAGGAATTGTCGAAAGCGGGTTATGGATTCCTTTTCTTAATTCCTTATTGTGGAAATCGGAATATCCTTATGATTTAATGGGCCTATCATTTTAATACGGCCTTGTGGAATTCATTTGAAAATAGGTTTTAGAACTCTTTTTCGTGAATTCGTGTGGTTTTGACGGTGCGATCTCTTTCGCGACTTTTATGAAGCTATCATATAGTCGAAATATCTTGATAAAAGCTAACGTTCCTCAATTAATTAAAATGGCGACTATGTCGCTAACAAACAAATACTTGCATAGACTACGCTAAAACATCAAAACGAAACTTAACTATAGTAGATTCTCAATTTGTCGGCATTCCAGGTTCTCTTTACTGGTTTTCGGACCAAAGTTTCAAGTTCGTATGCCCCGTGCTTCAGTACCTCCCTAATTCGGTAAGGTCCCTCCCAATTGGGAGCTAGCTTCCCTTCTCGTGCATTTTTGTTGCCTATGTCGGCTCTCCTTAGTACTAGGTCGCCTTTGCTGAAAGAACGGGGTTTGACCTTTTTATTGAACTTTGCCGCGATGAGCTGTTTCGTTGTTAAGTCTCGGTAATGTGCTATGGCTCTTACCTCGTCTATGAGATCTAACTCGGCCTTAATGGCCTCGTTGTTCTCAGTTTCAGATAAGGCCTTTTCCCTTCTCCATGACGGTTCCCCGACTTCAATGGGTATCATGGCTTCACATCCGTACGTGAGTCTATAAGGCGTCTCTCCTGTAGCGGATTGAACACTAGTCCGATATCCCCATAACACAGCGTACAGTTGTTCAACCCAGTCGGTTTTGGCTTCTTGCATTCTCTTTTTGAGGCTGTCCACGATCACCTTGTTTGCTGACTCAGCCTATCCGTTAAACTGCGGGTGCTCTACTGATGCAAAATGTTGACGGATCTGGAAGTCCGTCATCATTTTTCGAAATCCTTTATCCGCAAATTGTGTCCCGTTATCGGTAATGACTTCCGCCGGGATTCCAAAACGAGCGATGATATTTCTCGCCATAAACTTTTGTACTCTAGCTGATGTTATGGAAGATAGCGGTTCAGCCTCGATCCATTTAGTGAAATAATCCACTACTACTATCAACCACCGGAATTGCCCCGGTGCCCTCTGAAAAGGTCCCAAAAGATCTAACCCCCATTTGTAGAACGACCATGGTGCGAAGATATACTTCAGCTCAGATGGGGGAATTCTAATGATTTTAGCGTGTTTTTGGCAGCTGTCACATTTCCAAACATGATTCCTTGCATCTGTTGATAGCGTCGGCCAGTAGTACCCGGCCCTTATAGCCTTCCGGGCTAGTGTCTTGGCTTCCATATGTTGTCCATTGATGCCTTCGTGTATTTCAGCTAATACGTATTCCGCCTCTTCGGAACTAAGGCACTTTGCCGTTGGTGCGTGTAGCCCTTTCCTATACAGTTGGTTATCTACCATTGCGTAGGATGCCGCCGTTCGTATCAGTTTCTTGGCCTCTTTGGGTTCATCCGGTATAATTCCTCGTTCTAGGTAATCTGCGATGGGTTTCCTCCAATTGTTTTTGTTCGTTATGATCATCATGCATGTTGGGGCTTCCAATCTTTGTTGCACTATTGTTCGGTTGTTGGTCCCTTGGGTGCTAGCCAGCTTGGACAGTACGTCGGCTCTAGTGTTATTTCCACGCGATATGTGCCTTATCTCTACTTCATCAAATTCATCCATTATAGACTTAACCTTTCCGAGGTACTTGACCAATAAAGGTCTTTTAGCTTGATAAGTCCCATTTATATGTGATGCCACTAGTTGGGAATCAGTAGATATTAGTACTTTCCGAGCTCTGTTTTCCTTTGCTTGGATCAACCTAGCTATCAGAGCCTCGTATTCGGCTTAATTGTTGGAAGTTTTAAACCCGAGGCTCAAGGAGTATTCAATAGACACACCCTCCGGGTTTTCGAGGATTACTCTGGCCCCACTTCCTGTCGAGTTAGAAGAGCCGTCTACAAACAGCTTCCACTGTGTGGCGTGCCCTTTTATTGGGGCGAGTTCTGCAACAAAGTCGGCTAAGGCTTGAGATTTTATCGCATGCCGAGCTTCGTAACTAATATCAAACTCGGATAATTCTATGGCCCAGCTAGTCATTCTTCCTACTAGGTCGGGTTTATGCAGTATCTGCCGGATGGGTTGATTAGTTCGAACTACAATAGGATGGCTCTGGAAATACTGGCGTAGCCATCGGACCGCGATCAGCAATGCGAAAGCCATTTTCTCAATCTTTTGATATCGTATCTCAGCTCCCTGGAGGACTCGACTTATGAAGTATATCGGCATTTGACCTTCATTTGGTTCTCGCACCAGGGCCGCGCTTACCGCCTTATTGGTTACCGCCAAATAAAGGATCAAAACTTCACCCGTTATAGGCCTGGTTAATACTGGTGAGGCTGCCAGGCATTGCTTAATCTTTTCGAAAGCTGCCTCGCATTCAGTGCTCCATTCGTGAACAGCTTCCTTTTTAAGCAACCTGAAGAAAGGAAGTGACTTTTCTGCCGACTTTGGGAGGAACCGAGTTAATGCGGCAAGTCTTCCTGTGAGTTGTTGGACTTCCTTTCGGCACGCAGGGGCCTTCATTTCTAAGATGGCTCGGCATTTATCGGGATTGGCCTCTATACCTCGATGGGTTAACATGAAACCCAAGAATTTCCCTGACGGGACTCCGAAAACACATTTGGCCGGATTAAGCCTGATTCTATATGCTCGTAACTTATCGAAAATCTGTTGTAAATCCTGAATATGCTGCCCCTGGTCTTTCGACTTAATGATCATGTCGTCGATGTAAACCTCGACATTTTTTCCCAACTGATCTTCGAACACTTTTGTCATCATTCGTTGATACGTTGCTCCGACATTTTTTAACCCGAAAGGCATTACATTGTAACAGTAATTCGCCCTTTCCGTGATAAACGCCGTTTCTTCTTGGTCCTCGGGGTGCATAGCAATTTGATTGTATCCGGAGTATGCATCCATGAAGGATAAGAGTCTAAAACCTGACACGTTATCTACTAATTGATCCACATTAGGCATGGGGAAAGCATCTTTGGGGCATACCTTATTCAGGTCTTTGTAGTCCGTACATACTCTCCACTTGCCATTGGATTTCTTTACCAGCACGACGTTTGACAGCTAAGTAGTGTACTGGACCTCTCTTATAAAGCCGGCCTCCAGAAGCTCCTTAACGTGCTCTTCAAGAGCGACTACTCTGTCTGGGCCCATCCTCCTTTTCTTTTGCGCGACTGGGATAGAACCCGGTCGGATTGCCAACTTATGGCAACAAAATGTTGGATCTATGCCTGGTAAATCGGCAGGTCCCCAAGCAAATATGTCGGCGTTCTTCAACAGGCATTCCGTCAAAGCATGACGAACCTCGGCACTTAATTCGCTTCCGATCTTCGTGGCTTGTTTCGGCCTACTGCCCAGAATGAAGTCTCGCAACTCTCTGTTAGGCTCGGGCCTTTGGATTTTTTCCTCCGCTCTCATGTCCATCTCAACCAGATGAACACCTTTTTCTTCCCGAGTTTGTGACGAGGTTGCGTTCTCTTTGTTTCCCTTCACCGAATCATAGTAGCATTTCCGCGAATCTCTTTGGTCTCCTCGGACAACCACTATCTTGTTCTTTCTACTGACCATTTTTTCCTTTTGATGCTTAGTGGATACCAACATATCCCAATTGTGGATTGTTGGCCTTCCGAGAATGACGTTGTAAGGGGATGGGAAGTCGGCAACTACAAATTTGACCACCTTAGATTTAAAAGCTTCTTTAGTACCCAAGGTCACTTTCAAGTCTATACACCCTTTAGGTCTAGTATCTAGGCCATTAAAACCAGTTAAGGTTGTTTTGCATGGCTTTAACTCATCAGGGTTCAACTTCATTTTCCGAAATGCCTCCCACAGAAGGATGTCCACCGAGCTTCCATTATCAATGATGATTTTTGGACTCTACAATCCAGAATCGTGCCTGTTACACTAGGCCATCGTAATGATCGGGGACCATGTCTTCCAGGTTGGCCTCGGTGAAACTGAGTATCGGTCTATCTCGCTCCTTTGTTTCCTTCTTAAATTGTGGGTGGCCTTGGATGGTCAAGACTTCCTTCAGATATTTGCGACGTTGATTTTGTGAATCTCCTCCACCGCCAGGTCCCCCACTGATGACACAACAGTCATACTTTACTTCGGGAAACTCATCATCGCTTTCTTCCTTCCTCTTTTTCTTCTCCGGACTTTTATTTTGTCCCACCCCAAGGCGTTTATTACTTGAACGTCCCTGCGTTTGAATCACATATCTCTGCAACTTCCCTTCTTGAACAAATCTTTCTATTGCATCCCTTAGATCCCAACATTGGTCCGTTGTATGGCCGGGTTGGTCATGAAATTCGCAATACCGAGACTTGTCTAGGACGGCTTTGTGCCGCATAGGCCGTGGTCGCTCTACTTTTCTCATCTCGGTTAATCCGACCTCTCTCTATATCCGTTCTCTGGACACCTTTAAAGGCGTGTACTGGCTGTATTTTCCTTCTGCCTTGTTTCCCCGGTACTGGTTATCCATTGGCCGTCTCCTAATGTCCGACTTCAAACCACTGTGAGAGTCTTTATTCCTCGGAGGTGGGCTCCTATTTCGTCCCAAGTTACTTCGGTTGGCCATCTCTAATTGTTTGAGTTCCAGGTACTTCTTCGATCGATCTCTAAATTCAGCTAGTGTTGTGACATTGTCTTTTACTGTCGACCTTTTGAGACGAGAATCATCATGTAAACTGGAGATTGCCAGATGCAAATGCACGTCCTCCTTCAAGTTTGGTACTTGAAGGGTGGCATCTTTAAAACGCTCGAGGTATTGCTGTAATGTCTCGTTTGGGCCTTGCCTTATGTTTCCCAATTGGAATTGAGTTTTGAGTTGCTTTCTGCTTGTCGCGAAATTCAGTAAGAACTTTTGGCCGAAACTCTCCATATCTCGGACTGATTTCCATGGTAAAGAATGGAACCATAATTGGGCTGCCCCTCGCAATGTTCTCGCAAATAATTGGGGCACTATTGGTCCTTCAAACCCTTTCATCATTATTTCTATGTTGAAGTTGTTGAGGTGGACCTGTGGGTCTTGAGTTCCATCGTATTTTGGCAAATCCCTTGAGTCGAAACCCTTTGGGTATTTTGCCATCTGTACCTCATCAACAAAAGGTCCTTGCACCCCGCCGGCATGATTTTTCTCCGATACTTCGACGTTAGCCCGGGTGGTTTCCGGCGTCCCCTTATCTCGAATTTTCTCAGTGCGTGGCGCATCCATATCTGTAATACTTCGAGGCGTTGATGCATCTGCCTGCTGTGTTTCTACGGCGGCATTTGGATTTTCTTCTCGGTCATTACTCTGCTCTACCTCCACTAAGCTTCCTTGCCGAGTTTGCGTTGCCATTCGACTTGGGTCCTCCTTATCCCGGCCAACATTCTGATTGTTGTTCTCTTCTCTCCCTAGCCTCTCGTCCAGAATCTGCTGGAGTCTCCGACCTTCCTCTAGCTGCCATAGAGCATCCCTGCGCTCCATATCCTCCTACAAACGCTTAATGTCGGCCTCCCTTTGTAGAGCATGGCGTTTTTCCATGTCCTCTATCGGCTTGAACATGGTTTCTATTACTGACTGTAATCTTTGAACGTCGGGATCCTCAATTTGAAATTCTTGCGGAGTGTTGAAGTACGGGTGACGGCTGTACCGGTCGCGAAATTTGGTTATCAAGGGCCTGAGCTGTTTCCACAAGCTCGTGTTCTGCTTCCACTAGCATTAGATTATCCTCTGGAGTTACTAACCCGTCTCGCGTTCCCGCCTCAGGATTCGCAGGCGGTAGCGACTCTGGTTGTTCCTGCCGAGGTGCCTGATTCCGGCCTCTGGTGTTTGCCATTCTCAGCTGTTTCGTAGGTCGGGGAATCGTAATTTAACTCTCCCCATGAACGGCACCAATGTTTCGTTGTTGAATTATAAAAGAGTTGGACTTAGCCTGGGGTGAAATCCCAAGGTCCTACGTACCACAGTGGTGGATCAAAGTCCACGTAGTTCGAGGGTAAGCCGTTTGGCTTAAGATAGCCAGAGGGGGTGGGGTGTGTGCTCTGTGTGAATTAAACAAGTAGGGTTTCTTGTTTTTCTTCTGTACCTTATGGCTGCATGTTGGTATTTATATGGCATACCTGAAGGCCTTGATCCGATATTCACTCTGCACGTGGCCCCACTTGCATCTGCACGTTTCACGGCGGTTGGCGAGATAGTGGGTTAATGCCTTATTAGCCGTTTCCTTATCTTCATGGCTGGATTGCTGGCTTTGGGCCTAGCAGAGCCCAATTCGCCCATCCGTAGCAAACTTAATCCTAAAAGACAATTTAATCTTCAAATAAAAATATATAGCATTCAAAATAACATTTCATAAGTCCTAAAAGACAATTCAAAGCATCAACTTAAGTCACAATTCCACAAATACAAAATACCAAATCATCAAAATCAAAACAAAATACTCCAAATCTAATCTATCAAATTTTTTAACTAATGCTTAATGCCTTAACCTATCCACATAGCAGAGAAACATGACATATATAATTATATTGAACACCCAAGATCAATAACTAGAGACATCAGACATGGTTCCAAAGAAGGGGAAAAAAAATTCCTGTCGAGACTTAGAGAGCAAATGATAGTTTGCAGATGGGTTTCAAACATAAAGAAAATAAGAAAAAAAGCAAATGAAGATGATTACTAAGAAAATAAAATAAAGAGAAGAAAAATCACATACCGTCGGAAGTGAGGAACGAGGAAGAAGGAAGTGAGGAACAAGGAAAAAGCCGAAGTAGGAGAGTGAGAAGGAAGTAACTGACCAGTCTTGACCAGTCACAAATGAGGAAGAATGAAAGAGGCAGAGAATCGCGAATGAGGAAGAACGGAAGAGGCAGAGAACAATGAAGAACGAAAGAGGCAGAGCGGATGGTCGATGGGTTAGGGCTTGCAGATGGGTTTTACGCTAGGTAATGGGCTGTTTGTCAGGTTTAAACTGGGCCTTCAAGATCATCAATCCACCACGATTCTGCGATTTCAAGAGTTTAATCGGCGATCCTGCCAATCTTGCACCGGAGCGATCTTGAAGGTAAGCCAGCTCGTTTTCTTCCCAGAAAATCACGATCCTAATGATCCAGATCGGGATCTTGACTACCATGAATAGAACCCGTTGTCACATATGAGTTCATATTCTATGCTTGTCTAAAGTTGTGTGTGTAGTGTTCATCCCTCTAATTTTGAGAAGGAGGTCATTGTTGTTAAACTCGCGAGTTAACTCTCTAAGTTTACTATTTTTACGTTTCTAACTTAAAACGAGTTAAGTCATTGGTAAACTCGTACCAATTGTAAACTTGGTTAAACTCACAAGTTTATAAATCAAGTTTACCGTTTTTACGTTTCTAACTTACAAAATCATGTTAAATTACTCTTAAACTCGTGTTAACTTTTTTTATTAAATCATGCTTAGCGGCTTTATATATAATTTTTATAGATTTTTTTTAAAAAAATATGATAAATGTAAATGTTGGTGGATTTAATTTTAATTATTTAATTATATACTAGTAATATCTATTTAAAAATAAAAGCAAACTCTCAAGAATTTATGATACGAGTTTACGTTATTGTTACGAGTTTATTTAAACTCATGAATTTGACAACCTTGGTGGAGACCATTTTTTTTTATGTATTTTATTTATTTGAATTAAATTGTATGTTGTACTCTAAAATATTTTTTGCACTTACTATCACAAAGCAATTAATTTCTAGTCCTGAATTTAGAAATACTTTTCCTGTAACATAACTATCTTAAATATTTTTCCAATAACAATTAATATCTGAAATATTTTTTCAACACCTAGGATCTTAAGTTAATTAATTTTTGGTGTGTGGAGTATTTATTTTTCAAAAAAAAAACCATTGTATTTGGGGATGAGCACTATATGTTCATCTTTTGGACGAACATGAAATGTGGATTCCAAAGGTCCATTGATATGAAAGCCACTCTTTTGTTTTACGGTTGAGTAAAGGAGAAAATAGGAAAAAAATGAGAGAGAAAATCAATCTTATTTGTTTATGATTAAGGGCATATTCTATTTCGAACCTTAGAGTACAAAGCGTTTCCATTTTTTCTAACATGTGCCCTTTCCAGATTTAAACTTTAATTTTCCTCTTTATGATAATGACCTTATAATCCCCTACTTAGAATCTTAACTAATAACTTGGTGGTAAAATCAATCTTATTTAAATAGCAAGAAAAAATTAGGAAAAAAAAAATGAACAAAGAGGAATCAATTCCATATACGTTGTTTGGGCAAAAAGAAATCCATATATATTGTTTCTAAGGTTCTCTCTATAAGTGAAAAGATTTTAGAAAAAAATATGCTTTTAAAAATTGTGTCTGAAAAAAAAAAAAGGAGACGCGAGGCTCCATATCTATCATTTAATTATTATTGTTATTGTAGAATCAATTGCTTTTCTTTCATGTATTTTCTAATTTTCTGATGCTCATCAAAATATAAGGAGGGAAAACATAATTTTTCTTTTCTGTTGTCTCTATTTTTTCATCCCATTTTTTATTTTCCTCATTTTCTTTTCTCATTATACGACCATCATCCAAACAAAACATTAATGATTGCCATTTATTTTGCCATACAAAATTTTAAATTTATGGCCCCAAGAAAATTATGGATTTTTGAACAAGATAAAAAAGGAAAGAAAGAAGGAACAATCACAAGTTTCAGGCTCCAAGGAATGATATTGGGGGACATGGGTAGGGTGCAATAAATTATGGATGCAGTTGACTTTAGCTTATTCAAATTATGTTATTTTCATCTTCTTTATATAATATTAATTTTTAAACTCAAGAAATTAGCTAAAATTAAAAAATTATACAACTTTATAATTTTTTTTTTATATCATAATATATGGCTTGGTTTTGTATCTGGCCCTTAAACATAATTGTTTGCTCTAGTACTTGAACTCATTTATAAAATTACTTTTTACCTTACTAAAAATATTATTTAAATAAGTGAAAGAGATAATATTTTTGAAAGTAGGTTATTAATATTTTATTAATTTTTAAATTAAATTGTATGAAAAACCAATGGATAGAATATAAGGAAAATTTCCCTAACTATGCGTTTGAAAATGTTATTACTCATTAATATTAGATATATTTTTATACACAAAAAGTATCATACTATGAAAGTTTTTGGATTTGGCTCCCATCCACTTCCCTTCCCATCCTCTTTCATCATCTTCTTCATCTCAACCGTTGAATTGAAATATGAACGGATTAGATTTCGTCTTTAAAAAATTATTAATAAAATATTAAAAAATTAAAAATAATATTTTTATAAAAGAAAAAATCTGAATCGTTCAAGAGAATGGAAGATGATATACAAAAATATAGTTATACTAGACTTATGAACAAGATTTTTTTCAAACAGATGTAAGTTATTTATGAGCAATTTTTCTAGAATTTATTAATAAAATAAAATAATTTTATAAGTAGAATTGAAAGTAGCAATTGGTAAGAATGCTTTGTGAAGTCTAACAACGGCAAAGGATACCTTTGAAGTGTCAAGGATTATGGTCCTTCTTTTATTTAATAATGCATCATAGTGGCATTCAAGTGTTTCCACATATCAGCAAGAATATTTTGCTACTTTTGTATTTATGTATCCGTTGCTAGTCCTAGTTGTGTGGGGCTCTCTCTCGCTCTCTCTGGGTCTCTCTCTTTGGGTCACTGACTCTGATAGTGGCTTGGGCGCGCACCACTGCGATTGCTTTCTGTAATAATGGCAATGCGAATAGTGCTTTCTGTAATAATGGCAATGTGAATAGTGAATTGATAATATTTTGCTTGAATCTCTCTCTTGTCTTCTTGTATTCCTCTCTCTCCTCTTTTCTACTCTGCTCTTTATCAGAAATTATGCTCGCTGTTTCTTCTTCTTCTTCAACTGCGATTTCAACTTCAGGTTTTACTCGTTTGGTTTCCTAAGCTGAGCCTAAAGGTAAGTTCATTTACTTCTTGATTGTCTGGCGGCTAAGAATACATTCGGACTTGGGCAAATATTATGATTCGAATTCAATTCATGTGTTCGGTTAATTTCAGCTCCGAAAATTGGTTTGTTTCTGGTTTCTGAGATACCCCATGAGCTTTTAGCTTGTCTCAAATACGGTGCTTGGTGAATTCCGTTACGCTGAAGGATTCAGTTGTTCCTCTTGCAGCAACCATCGGTGCTTCTGGTAAGCATAATTTTCCACTTCGATTTTCTGAGTTCGTTGTTTGATTTTCCCATTAATAGGACCGTCTTGTAGTAGCTGCCTCATTAGGATATGAGTATAGTGAGCTGCACTTTGGTGATTTAATTGCAACAAAAACGGTATTATTACCATAGGCTACTTTTCCTACTTGTTGCTCTCTATGCATGGGACAAACTATGCCACTTTGGAATGTAGTCATATCATTTTCCAATTCATCGAAACCACTTTTAGTGACTTCCATTCATTCCGATATCCATCATTCCATCCACCTTCTCCACCCGATAGACACAAAAAAAGACGTTAAAAAATTAATCTAAATTGCCAAACATCTCAATAGCACTCACGATTCGCAAGTCCTAAGCCATTTACATTGTCTTCCAACCCACTCAATCCGTACGAATGAAATCATTATTAGAGAGCAGACATTCCACTCCAGACCCCATTGTGGTGGTGGTCGTCGTCCTCTCACCTCCGGGTTTGGTGCTTTCTTTTTCCTTGTCTTCTGTTTAACACATGTAAAATAAGAATGCATGTTATTTGATGCTTCAAATATGTCTTTTTGAGTGGGTTTATCAAGTGACCCACTGTCCATCCATCACAAATTGCTACCTTTAATTTTCCCCTTCAGTCCTTGGATAACCTCTACATAGTGATAGAGACAAGTTCTAACCCACCAATCTGCAAAGGGTTCTTTCTTTTCTCTAATGAACTTCACCTTTTTTTCGCTGCTCTGCCTATAATCTCGTAAGTCCTTATTTCTTCAAAAAAAAATAATATCATCGTGTGACATGATTTCCATTTTTTATGGGAATTCACTCCTTTGCAACCCCTTCTTTCTCTCCAATTCTCCTCACATAAAATAGTTTGCAAGTTTTGGTCTTTGTTACTTTATGCTGATTCTGTGTTTGTTCTCTCATCCCTTTTAATTCAAGTGGTTCTTTATCCCAGCCCTACTTCTTGACATTTATGGAGCTGAATATCTCTGTATTCTGTTATTTATTTTTCAATTTTCAATTATTAAGTTTCGGTCCACCTGTAGGAACTTCACCTATGAGTTCGTCATTCATCATAGTTATATATTTACTATGGCTTGCATCAACGTTGACACTCATACATGGGGCATCAAGGGAAGTAGCTTCAAACCCGGAAGTTGTGAATATTGGAGCTATTATAACATTTAAAACTATAAATGGACGAGTTTCTAAAGTTGCCATCAAAGCCGCAGAGAAAGATGTGAATTCTGATCCACGCATCCTTGGTGGACGAAAATTGTCCATAACCCTGCATGATGCCAACTTCAACGGTTTTCTTAGCTTCATTGGAGGTACTTCTATCATCTCTTTCTTGGTTGATTACTCAGTAGTTATCTCTCTCTCATACACTTAAACACACACTTGTAGATTTGATGCATTTGGCACCATGGAAGTAATATTTAACTTCAAAGTCATTGTCTTGTTGGTTGGTTAACTTGTCATGACTAAATTTTTTAAGTGTTAACAGCACTCAAGTTCTTGGGGAGAGACTCAGTTGCTATTATCGGTCCACAAACTTCAACAATGGCCCCTGTGCTCTCACATTTGTCAAACGAACTCCATGTTCCCATTCTGTCATTTACAGCTCTGGATCCTACCCTATCACCTCTGCAGTACCCTTATTTTCTGCAAACAGCACCCAACGATCGATTCCAGATGACCGCAGTGGCCGACATGGTTAGCTATTTTGGTTGGAAAGAGATTGTTGCTGTTTATTCTGATGACGATCAAAGTAGAAATGGTATCGCTGTATTGGGAGATAAACTTGCTGAAAAGCGCTGTAGGATATCTTACAAAGCAACACTGCCCCCTGATCCAACTGCTAGTCGAAATGATGTTACTATTCAGTTGACCAAGGTTCAAAGTATGGAGTCCAGAGTGATTGTTCTTCACACCTTCGCCCAGACAGGTCTCTTGGTTTTTGATGTGGCTCAGGAATTAGGAATGATGAGTGAAGGTTATGTCTGGATAGCTTCTTCTTGGCTATCAACTGTTTTAGACTCAAATTCAACACTACATTTGAATACTTCTTACTCAATCCAAGGAGTTCTTACGCTTCGTCCTCACACGCCGCAATCAAAAAGAAAACAGGCCTTTATGTCCAGGTGGAACCAGATAAGCAATGGTTCAGTTGGGTTGAATCCATATGGACTCTATGCTTATGATTCTGTTTGGATCATTGCCCTTGCATTGAAATCATTTTTTGATCAGAAAGGCAATCTTTCATTCTCTAACAATACAAATTTAAACAGAATGAGAGGGGAGACTCTGGATCTTGGTGCACTGAGCGTTTTTAATGGAGGGAGACATTTGCTTGATAACATACTGCGCATTAACATGACCGGATTGACAGGACCTATTCAATTTCATCCGGATAGATCCCCCTTAAATCCATCATATGACGTCCTAAATGTCATTAATAGTAGTTATTATAGGAAAGTCGGGTACTGGTCTAATTATTCTGGGCTGTCTGTTATTCCTCCTGAGAAACTTCACACTAAGCCAGCCAAACGATCAATTTTAAACCAACATCTGTCCAATATAACTTGGCCTGGCAGTACAACAGAAAAGCCTCGGGGATGGGTTTTTCCAAATAATGAAAGACAGCTAAGAATTGGTGTTCCCAATCGAGTTAGTTATCAGAACTTGGTCTCACAAATAAATGGTACCAATAAAGTTCAAGGATACTGCATAGATGTCTTCCTGGCTGCCATTAAATTGCTACAATATGCAGTTCCATACAAGTTTGTTCTGTTTGGAGATGGACAAAAGAACCCCAACTACTTTGAACTTGTCAATGAGATTAATTCTGATGTAAGACTCCCAGAATCCATGATGCATTTTCTACAAATAAGTAAAACTTCGCTATATTGATCATGTTTCAGTTGCATTTACAGGTGTTTGATGGTGTTGTAGGTGACATTGCCATTGTTACTGACCGAACAAGGATTGTGGATTTTACTCAACCATATATAGAGTCAGGCCTTGTTGTGGTTACAAAAGTAAAAGAATTAAAGTCAAGTGCTTGGAATTTCTTGCGACCTTTTACTCCATTAATGTGGGGCGTCACAGCTGTTTTCTTCCTCATTGTTGGAGCAGTTGTGTGGGTTCTTGAACATAGAACAAATGATGAGTTCCGAGGGCCTCCTAGGAAACAAATTGTTACAATTCTTTGGTGAGAACTTTTCTTCTTCTTTTTTCCCCTAAATATTTTTGCTTCCTAACCAACAGACCTAGGAAAACAAATTGCTTAGGTTTATTCTATTGTCTGTAACAGGTTACGGAATTATTCAATATTTGTCCAATCCTTTGTTTGACTGAACTCAATGGCGTCGTTTGATCCGACTCCACCAAGTGGAATAAAGGCTTTATTGTTGTTGTTGTTCAATCCTTCATAAATCTACAAGCACAATTCATTGTTGGTTTGGCCAAGCATGCTTGTTTTTCAAAAGCTTTTCCTTTGCTGGTTATATGTTTCTAGTCTTTTTTTATTTTGTTTCGAAGGTATTCGATTGATTTCTTTGCTGTATGTGACTAGTGTTCCTGTAGTAATACAAATTATTTATTACAGAATTTTGTCATCTCATCTGATGATTACACATTCCTAGGGAATGTTTTTGCTGCTCGTCCTTTTTGATTTCTTTGCTGTATGTGATTAGTGCTCTTGTAGTAATACAAATGGAGTATTTATTACAGAATTTAGTCATCTCATCTGATGATTACACATTCCTAAGGAACTCATTTCCCTGCTCGTCCTTTAGAGCTCCTCCCTTGGGGGAGCACCTAGGCCTTCCAAATGAGATTTGGATGGTTCAGATTTCTTTTCTTTTTTTTTTTTTTTTTACTTTTTTGTAAAAATGAAAAAACCATTTTTAAAAAAAATGTGAATTCTGAAATTACCTTTATTTTAGATTCTTTACCATTAAAATAATTTTTTGTTAAAAGTAAAAAAATGAAATCTAAACTGTCTAGATCTCATATAGATGGCCCATGTGCTCCCCCAAGGGAGGGGCTCTCCCTAGGACGAGAGGGAAACAACTCGTTCCATATTCCTAATTTATGAGTTAGATTCATGATACCAACCAAGCAGGGTATCCTACCTATGATAGAACCTGCCTCAAATTCACTATCGCATCATTTCAGATGCTGTCAAGTCAATCTAAACATCTTCTTTGATAAAACTGGAAGCTTGCACAACCACATATATAATCTAAACATCTAATGAGAGAACCTTTGCTCTGGTTTTCAGGTTTAGCCTCTCCACCATGTTTTTTGCACACAGTAAGTCTGCCTTTTGTTTGAATTCATATCATGTTATGCCCTGGAGTATTTTTTATAGTTGAAACAAATTAACCTTGGTTTTTGCTTGTCATTTCAGGAGAGAACACAGTTAGTGCACTTGGTCGTATAGTACTAATCATCTGGCTTTTCGTGATTTTGGTAATCAATTCAAGCTATACTGCAAGCCTAACATCAATCCTCACTGTGGAACAACTTTCCTCCCCAATAACGGGAATTGATACCTTGATAACCAGTAATGGACGTATAGGATTTCAAGTAGGATCATTTGCTGAAAACTATCTTTCTCAGGAACTCAACGTACCAAAATATAGACTTGTTCCTCTTGGTTCACCAGAAGAATATGCCATTGCTCTTGAGAGGGGAACTGTGGCGGCTGTTGTTGATGAACGGCCATATGTAGAACTCTTCATGTCAAATTACTGCAAATTCTCCATTAGAGGCCAAGAATTCACCAAAAGTGGATGGGGATTTGTGAGTGTCTCTAACTCTTGTGTAAAGTACTCTTAAGTTACTTAAAAAGACGTCAATAAGTGGAAAACAGCCAAACCCTAAATTTTATAAAAGGAGAAAAGCCATAGTGAGTGAAATGTCCAACATGGTTAAGAGTGAGAAGTTTTGCTATCAGAATATTCATTATTGGGCTTTCTTATTTCCAAAGCTTAACAAAGTAAAAGAGCTTATAAGTACTGTCATTCCAAAGGATATATCAAAGAGCAGGAAGAAATGCTTTTGGAAGTGTTATGTTGCCCAAGTTTCAAATCAAGAATAACCTCTCAGTAAATATAAACATTAAAGACAAACTGCTTCGAGCAATTAGGAAGTCATATAATCAAAAGACTATCCACATGTTGTCTCTAAGGAATCAGATGATTGAGCATTTGACAACAGTTTGGAAGTGCTTCTATTTTTCTCTTACTAGTCCTCATCATTTTATGAAGTTTTATTAGATTTATTTCAGAAAGCCGCTCAATATCTCCATGTGTTGTTCTTGCAGGCTTTCCGAAAGGACTCTCCTTTATCCATTGATATGTCCACTGCCATACTGACTCTGTCTGAAAACGGTGAGCTCCAGAAGATTCATGAGAAGTGGCTCTCAACACAGGCTTGTGCATCTAAGAGTGCAGAGGAGGGATCTGAGCAGCTTCAGTTAGGAAGCTTTTGGGGCCTGTTTCTGTCATGTGGGGTAGTAAGTTTCGTAGCGCTTCTTGTCTATTTCATCTTGATACTCCTCCAATTCTTCCGTGACTTCCCCAAAAATGATGGTCCTGCTAACGGTGGCAGCTCGCGCTCTGCGCGCATCCAGACATTTCTAAGTTTTGCTGATGAAAAAGAAGACTTGTCACAAAGAAAGCTTAAAAGAAAACGCAAGGATTCTACATAGAAAGCATAGTTATCAAACTATGGATGTGTATTTCTAAGTTCTGTTTTAGATATTCTGCTTGTCCATATTTTTCTCTTGTTTTCAGAGAATTAAAATGCCTATATAATCTGTACAGTGAGCTTACAGCTCACAAAGCATCTTGTAAAGACTATGGATGTATATTTTACTCGCTGGATAGGAGGGTGTAGAAATTAGAGTTATGAATAATGTTGTTTATCTCTAGAGAAAGAAAGCTTGTTTGTAACTCCTTTCGAAATGACCCTTTCAAAATAAAAATAAAATCACACAAATACCCTCGTATATATCTTTTTCTCATTCTTCAAATCATGTAGTGAAAATCTTGATTTATTGATTTTAGTTTGTGTATGAGCTGCAAATCTACACTGCAAGCTATTTTTCTTGGGTTTGATTTTGGCTTGACTTGGTTCAAGTGGGGATCTCCTCCGGACAACAACGATGATAGCCATAATGGGACCGGGAATGTTTTAACAAAAACTTATGAATGAAAAGTGTGGATTTGTTAATTGTTAGACAAAAGTTTCTTGTGAAATGCCAGCAATGTCTTCACAAAATTTATGAATGACTTGAAAGTATGGATTTGTTAATTGGTAAAGAAAAGTTGGTAAAACTTAATGAAATGTGGGGAATGTCTTAACAAAATTTGTGAATGAAAAGTATGAATTTGTTACTTGGTAGACCAAAGTTTCTAATGAAATGTGAGGACTGCCTTAGTAAAACTTGTGAATGATGTGAAAGTAAAAATTTGTTACTTGCTAAACAAAAGTTTGTAAAACCTGATGAAATGTGGGGAATGTCTTTATAAAACTTGTGAATGAAAAGTGTGGATTTATTATTTGGTGGACAAAAGTTTCTAATGAAATGTGATAATTGCTTTTTCTTTTCTTTCTTTTTTTTTGATACAAAAATGTGATAATTGCTTTAACAAAACTTGAGAATGATTTCTGAAAGTATGGATTTATTACTTGGTATACAAAAATTGGTTAAACCTAATAAAATATGGGGAATGTCTTAACAAAACTTGTGAATGATCTGAAAATATGGATTTGTTACTTGACAAACAAAAGTTGGTAAAACTTAATGAAATGTAGGAAATGCTTTAACAAAGCTTGTGAATAAAAAAGTGTGAATTTTTTACTTGGTAGACTGAAGTTTCTAATGAAATGTGATAATTGCTTTAACAAAACTTATGAATAATCTGAAAGTATAAATTTGTTAAGAAGTATAAAAAAATGGTTAAAACCTAATAAAGTATGAGGAATGTCTTGACAAAACTTATAAATAACATGATAGTATAGATTTGTTCCTTGGTTAAAGAAAGTTAGTAATACCTAATAAAGTTGGTATATGAGGTTGGCTTATAACCATAAGGTTGTGCCCCAACTCACATAAAATTTTTTCAAAAAAAAAAAGTGGTGGCCCTTAACAAAACTTGTGCAAGTTTTTTTTTTTAACAAAAATTTTAGGAAAGGGGTTGGGCTCATCCACAGTCTAAAGGCAGGGCGCTTGGAGCCCAGTCCGCAGGGAATACTGGCCAGAGAGTACACATGCTTCCACCTCTACCAGCGTTATCACTGCTTCCCAAACCCTTAGAATGTCTCCCCTAGCGCCTTGACCAAGGCAGGGATCGAACTCCCTACCTTAAGGTGAGGAAGACTGACGCCCACACTAGTTGAACTCAAAGTTATTTATGCTAAAAGTGCCTTGACCAAGGCAGGGGTAAACTTGTGAAAGTTATTTATGCTAAAAGTGGCTAAGTCCCCGCTTGGACAACATTTTGCGCAAAAAAGCCCAGTGAAAAGACCAGTAAAGAAAAAGCCCATGGGGAAGTGTTTAAGGTAGCTTTTATCCCACTTCGGAGAACAAGCACCATCACTAGTGACACTCACGGACCTTGCTTTCGGCACAGTGGTAGGTCTTCTTTTGGCTCGCTTCCCGTCCTCCTAGAGGCTTCAAACAAGCCAATTTACTACAACGTGGATCCCACAAATTTCAATTGTAAGATGTTTTTCTTCCGTCCATACAATTATAAAATGCAATGGAATAAATTTTTAATTTCAATTATATATGAATATTATTTAGTTAAAAATTTAATATTTAATGCTTTAAAATATTTTTTATGCCTATATTTATAATATATTAATTATTTCATATTTATTATAATTAAGTATTTTACCATTTAATAAGATTTATGCATTTTTTAGTTATTTTTCATCTCATCTTGCTTTTCAATTGCTAGCCCAAACATGTCTCAATTTAGAAAAATGTCAGTTTTATCACTATGAATATAAACACAAATTACATTTATAATTTGACTTTTTTCTTATATTACTTCCGTAAGCGCGTTGTTACTTTTTGAAAAGATATATATAGGGGGTATTTGCGTAATTTTATTTTATCTAAAAAGGGCCAAAAGCCTCTCGCACTTCTCTTAATATGATGAATATTAAAATTAGCTTTCTGTCTTTTACTGTTTTCAATGATCGGGATTTTCTCTCTAATGATTGTAGCATAAAAATCCTGTAAAAAATAAGATGTAGCCTAACTTGAGCACTATGGAAAAGTGGGTTGAGGATTCATCATCCATCCTCACCTTTGAAATTTTGATCTAAGGGCCCAAAAATATTTTTTTAAAAAATAGATGCAGAAGGGATAAGGAGGAATTTTTTTTTAAAAAAATATTTTTAGACCCTTAGATCAAAATTTTAAAGATGAGGATGGATGATGAAGAGGGATGGATAGAAAAGTGATAAGGAGAAAATCTGGACACGGAAAAGTGGGAAAGACTTTTGAGAAATAGTGGAGTTCTTACTTAATCCTGTGAATATATTGATTTTTTTCTGAAAAGTTAAAAGAGTAAATCATTTCAAAATATAACAATCTTTATCGAAGATTACACTTTTGATATATCTTGTTACTTTTATCATGCATGGTTTGAAATTCGTGATTTTATTGTTTTTTCTTAAATTTTTTCTCAATTTTCAGAGGGTAAATGCTCGTTACAGCTTATAACTGGATCCTAATATAAATACATTATCTCCAAACGGAGAAACCATTTTTTTTTTTTCAATTTCTTATTGAAAATAATAAGAAAAGTATAAGAATATAATATTTGGTGAGTGGTGAATCACCATTGGTGATTCTTGATGGGAACTGACCAATTACAGCTTGCCATGTAAGCATGACCCTCCCTCCTAAATCAAAATCCAGGTTTATACCAAAGTGAAGACAATATTAAAAACAAAGTGGTTCAAGCATTTTAGGCACTAGTCATGTAACGGTTTTGGAAGTATTTGTAATTTTATAACGCTTCTGTCTTTTTTTTAAAGTGCTTTTTCTATGAAATCCATGAATGTTAAGTATTCAGAGATACACTCACTCACAACTCACAAGTCATAAAAGACGTTTGTGGTTTCAAAACACTAAATAAATTGCAAATCTTCTAGTGGGCGGCGAATTTTATTTATTGCAATAAATTTAGAAGATTTGGTTCTTTGTATAATCATATAGGAAAATTATTATAACGTTCCAAGAAAGATTTCATCAAAATGGATAGTAATTGAGGAGCATGTAATTATAAAATGTTTTTATTGCTCACTTGTCAGGTTAAAACTTTTTTGTCATTAGATTCTTTGCTTATAAATTAAGTAATTCTCCTTACAATTAGAGCTGTAAAAACATGTCGAACCCAACTAACTGACCTTTTTAAGTCGAGAGTTGGACTTATAATTTAGAGTCTCAAAATGAAGTTGAGTTTAAAATGGCCAGCTCTGTAGGCCATAAACTTAAACGAGCCGACTCATTTAAACTCCATTGGTGTTTTTCTTAACACAAAATAATATTTATTACCAAAACCCTAACTAATCATTTCTATATATGGATAGTGATGATGGGGGAAAATATTCTTATTCATATTGTTTAATGTTTAGTTTATGGTTTATGACTTTATTAAGCTATTGATTTGATTGTGAACAATAGTTTTTGGACTTAGTATCTGTGTGTTGTTAAATATTGATAATGTTTGATGTTGTAACTTAATTTTGATAATATTTATGTTTTAAATTAGATATTCTATTGTTCTAACTTAATTTTCTATGAAAATTTATAAAAAAGTGAAAATATTTTAAACAAGCCTAAAGTCGTGGGCTATGAAAAATGTGGTTGAACCCAAGAGATGGGTGAATTAGGTGAAAATTAAAACTTTCTCCCTTTTTAAAATCTTTTCGCAATTCGGTTAAATCAGTTTAAATGATAATGAAAAGTTATAAAATTATAAACAATTATTCAAACATGTATGCTGAAAATAAAGAGTTAAGGGAAGAGAATTGCAAACTCAGATTTATACTGGTTCGGTCCAACCCTTAACCTACGTCCAGTTCTCAAGCTCCACTTGAGATTTCCACTATTCTCCTTGTTTAACCAGGCACAAGAGACAAGCCTTTACACTCCACAAGTTTATTCAGGTACTTGTACAACCTTCACAATCTCCCTCGGAGACTCTCCCTTACTACTCGTAAGGTTTCAATCAAATTTTCAACTCAAAGTCACCCAACCTTGAGTATCTCTTAGGAAAATATGATTTACAGTTTATCTTCTCTCAAAGAAGTAATTATGATGAACACTGAAGTGCATTACAATTGAATTCACTCTCTAAATGATAATCAGAATAAGCATCAGAAAACAGAGTGAAGAGAGGATTCTGAATTTCGACATTATGACTGTGTAAGCTCACTCTTCCACCTTCTTGCGTTTTGAATCTAGTTCTATTTATAGATGAAGGTCTTCTAAATGTTGGAGAATATAGCCGTTGTAATCAGAATCGTTTGAGAATGTGGCAGTTGGAAACTAGCCGTTATTTTCAGCTTTTTGGGACTTGACAGTTCAGCAACTTTGATCTCCATGAAATCCTTTGTTTGATCATTTGAAATGTGTCCAAAAATGATGTAAATGATGATAATAAGTGTTAAAGATCATTTGGGTAAACTTTTGGTTGATCTGGATCAGATTCAGGATTTTTGTCACTTTGATTTTTCTGACATTACGCTGTAAACTCGAGTATTGATTTGAACATTGCAGTATTGAGCTTGTTTCATAACTTCAGATTCATCTCTGTATGCCCGATACTCGAGTTTTGCTTCCCATACTCGAATATTGAAGATCCACTAATGTTCATTGCTCTCTGTCTGAGCTATACTCGAGTATTAATTCGTAAACTCGAGTATTCACGTTATTTTGGACTTTGGTTGCTTCCAGACTTGATATCGCTTCAATTTTGGCAAACCAATTATCTCCATACAACTCATTGTGTCTTCTTATCAATGCAACAAGTGTCAGCTCAAGAACTGTTGGATTTCATTTGTTATGATCCAATGAAAGAAGATTGTTCTTTAACCATCGTTTTTGCAATGTTCTGGATTATCAGTCAACTTTCAAAGACCATATCTCTCTAGTCTGATCTTCATTTTAGTTGAATCAAGTATTGATGGAAAGCCCTATGAGTCTTCTTTCAAATGCCACCGATTTTAGCTTATTTCGATTTGTAGATTGAGAGTTATACTCAAAACATTGGAGCTTGGTCTGATGTGTGGCGTGGATTTTTGATCCAACTTTAGAAATTCATAGCTCTCTTATCTGATCTTCTTTGGGCATGAAACTTTGTCAAGATGACGCATTGGATGTCTAATTTCAGTCAAATTTGATTTCACCTCAATCTGACGTCTGGTTCAGGAGATATTATCGAATTACCAGACCTCACCCAAAGCTGAACGTGAAACAGAGATGAACAGAGTTGCTGACCAATGCTGATACTCGAGTATTGAAGTGGAAACTCGAGTATTGTCGAGACCAGACACGCCAGAGAAGCTGAAAACTCCCAATACTCGAGTATATAAGTTCCATACTCGAGTATTGACTCCCATAGTCAATTTATGACTCTTTGAGACCCAAACTGTGGTTTCCCAAACTGCAGTTTTCAAAACTTCAGTTTTCTTCGTCCAGAAGCAAATTTTTCCAGTAAGCTTGCATACTCGAGTTTTGATCGTGAAGACTTATGATATCAATCTAAGACCTTGTATATTGATTTTTCTCAATCTTTTTGACAAGATCTTCTCTTCATTTGATCATTCTTCACATATTTATTCTTTCATCTTTTCTTCTCCTTTTCTTGAAGCTGATATTGGACTTGATATCCTCATTCTATCCATCAACTTCTTCCATCTTCCAACTCTCTTCTTCTTCTTGATTATCCCCAGAGTCTATCAACCAAGAACTTGAATAATAATAATCAATTCAGCAAGTTCTTTCTTTTTCAATCTCTCATCTTCTTCTTCTTTTTTCTCTTCCTTTTCCTTATCCTCAACTATATCCTTAACCTCCTTGATCTTCTTCTTTTTGTCATTCAGAGCTTCTTGAACATTCTTCATGATTCAACTCTTTCAATCTGAAATCTCTTATCTCCTTCTTAATTGACCTTGACTTGGATTAATCTACATTAAATACAATAGTTAGACGATGTAGGAGATTAACTATATTACTCAAGCTTTTTGCTTTTGAGAATGACAACTATATAAGACATCATCAAAACTAATTATATCTAACAGGCTAGCTCTTAGCCCTTAAATTAAAAGGCCGGGCCTTAAAGTTATGTAATTTTATCTTACTCGTTTAGGCCCTTTTTCCCAACTTTATTGATATAAACATGGGTTAAAGTCCAAATTTGCCACGGAAGTTTTGCGAATGGAGCATCTAGCACCCGGAAGTTTTTTGGGTACCAAATATACCCAAAACTGACAGAACTAAAACATCTGTTGGCCACGTCGGAAATGTTTTTTTTTTTAAAGTTCAAATTTGCCATGAAAGTTTTGCGAATGGAGCATCTAGCACCCGAAATTTTTTTGGGTACCAAATTTACCCCGGAAGTATTAAAATGGTACCAAATATACCCAAAACTGAAGGGGGTCCATGTTGCTGGTTAAAAATGCCACATGGCAAGGGAAAAAACAGGGTGGAGGGTGAACATTTGCCACATCATATAATTAAATGATGCTTCTTATATCTCGTTCAAAAAAAAAAGGGTAAGTTAAGTATGTATGTTTAGGACGGGAGTATAACATCTCCTTCGCGTACGTAGACTCACACTGTAACTCTATCCATGCGGTTTCAAAACTCCAATCTCTCATCTCCATTCATTGGCAACTCAGGCAACTTGTTTCCATTATTGAAGAAGCCCATAATCACTTGCTTTTACATTTTCATATTGATTTTGATGCCTGTTTAATGCGCACCTATGGTGTTTGGAGAGTTCAAGGCATGCTCTGTGTCTTCTCTCCCTGGATCCCGAACATTCGGTTAGCATCACTCATGTCTCGCTTTGGTTCTTCATCTACGACCTTCCCCTGTTGCCCGCCTTATCGCCTCTTATCGCTGAGTTTGAAGAAGGAGAAAAATGGTGAGCCTCCTCTTGCGAGAGCTACAAGGAAGCTCTGTAATGATCTTCTAGACTACAATGCTACTCTGCTATGTTTATCTACTTGTTGTTTTAGTTCTGTCAGTTTTGGGTATATTTGATACCATTTTAATACTTCCGAGGTAGATTTGGTACCCAAAAAACTTCTGGGTGCTTGATGCTCCATTCACAAAACTTCCGTGGCAAATTTAGACTTTAACCAAAAAAAAAAATTCTGACGTGACCAACGAACATTTAACGTTCTGTCAGTTTTAGGTATATTTAGTTTCTTTTTAATACTTCTGGGGTAAATTTGGTGCCAAAAAAACTTTCAAGTGTTGGATGCTCTATTCGCAAAACTTCCGTAACAAATTTGATATTTAACCCATATAAATATACACACTTTTATGACAATGTTATATTTTTCAAACCCATCATTTGAGAAATATGACACATTTAGTTACAATAGAAATTTGAATCTTTTAAACCACTCAATCACTCATAGTAATTTGCCACTAAGACAGGCATATTTGCCACTGTCTAAATTATTACTTCATAATATTATTTATAAGATACTCCATCTCATTAAGATTTTCAATTAATCCACACGAATTAAAGAACATAATTAACTCATTAAATATGTTTCAAACTAATCAAATTTTTCAAATTTATTTTTATTAATGAATTCTTGAAGAAGAGAAATAAATATAGAGTCACGTCTAAGCATTCATTATCAAATAAGTATTAATTAATATCCAAGGGACTTATATTAAAAACTAAAAAATTATTCGTGTCTTATAATAGGAAGAGGAGAGAGGATAAATAACCCAATTACATTGATAAATTTTTTTGTTAAAAGCAATAAATATATAAAAATATGTTTTATTTTTTAAAAATACACATATGGAGTATATGGGAGAGATTGAACTTGAGAAAATGAATAGGAAAAGGCGGGGAAGGGGTATGTGTGAGACAATTCTAATAAAACTGGGGGAAAACATATAAAAAAAAAATTGGTTAAAATTCCAGACATATTTTCAGTATATATTATAATTTATAAATAGGATTATGCCTACCAAAAATATTGTATCTTTGATACGATATTGTATCTAATATATAGGACTAGAGAAAATAATATTTTATGAGGTATGACCTATTTATAACAAAATTTGTTGTGATCTGATTATTATGAAAGTATTTGCCATCGTAATCATTATGAAATCAAACTTTCGAAACATAATTTTGGTATATATATAAAAAAAAAAAAGGGAAAACATTTTCTCATGTGGTAAGAATATCATTTTCTCATGTTATATGCACATAAAATGGTAGGACCCACATATACATATATTCATATATGCATATGTGGGTCCCACTGTAATACCCGAAATTTTTTTTTATCTTAAAATAAATAATATACCTTAAATATTCTATGGGCATAAATAATACATGTTGAAAATAGGTGAATTTGTGGTCTCAAAACTAGTGTCATAATTACCTTATTTCCAAAGGTGATTTCTCATGTAATTAGGAGAACTAAAGAGCTAAAAATCCCTAAATGAATTATAAACTACCCTGAGAATATTATGATAAATCCTGAGAGGCAACTAAATATTTATTAAAAATTAGAAAGTATGTCGTTTCTAATTTAGATAATTTATGGGATTATTTTCCTTGTGAAATAATAAGGCAAAATTAAACATCATTTTGGGGAACATAAATTGCTCCATGATTTTTAATATTTTGCATGATGCATAAATTATCAATATCAGTAAAATAGTTGTGAGATAATAATTAATCTCAATTAAGAAAATTGTCAACAATTGGTAAGTGATTAATTAAATAATTAATGGCTAATCGTTTAGATATAGATAAAGGAGATAACCAAAGTTAGTTATATGAAACCCCTAATTTGATATTAATGACCAATGGAGGGTCAAGATTAGCATAAAGGGTATTGCTAATTAATTTAGCATAATTAAGTGGTATATAAAGTGAAATTACAATTAATCCCTAAAGCTTACAAGATTACTAATCTTGTGATTAAAGCTCTAATTAAACTTGATGATCAACTTAGGCAAATTGAACATTAAGTAATGGCTAGGATTGAATTTCATAAAGTAAGATCAAAGGCCTACAATAATTCTAGCAATTTAAAATGTCTAAATCTATGATAATATTTAAGAACCAATAGGAGGCTAGAATCTTTGGTTATTAGAGGTAAAAGAAACATATATTGAAGAGCCAAGAGAGGGGCCACGTTTTTGCTTACAAGAGGAAAGAAGAAGTTGTTTAATATATAATTAAAGAAGAATGAGAAGTGATGATAGTTTTGTGTTGAAAAGTCAATTATTTCAACACACCAATTAGAAATGGAAACATGGAGTATTTAATTAATTAAAAGCATCCATATAATGTTGAGCAAGGGAGTGACGTTTTTTTGGGGACTTGAGGAGGAAGAAGCAATTTATAATATTCTAATGTAGATATTATTTCATAAGCACATGGGATAATTGCATTGAACCAATAGGAAAATTAAGGGGGAAATGCTCTAAATCCTATGTAATTAAAATTAGCCAATAAGAACATTTGAGGCTTGAATTTGTGTCTTCATAAAAGACCAACACCCATGAGTCATTGATTAGAAAAGATCATCCAATGGGTAGGATTAAGGATGAGAGTTTGAGAATTACCAAAGTGTCATAGCATTTTTCTATAAATAGGGAGCCTTCCTCTTCATTTTTCTTCACACCAAATCACACTTCAAGAAAGGTGATTTCTAAGTAGGAGAGGGAAGAGGAATCTTGAAGTAAGAAGGAGAATCTTCAAGAGGTAAGTTCTAGCATTTAAATTTCTAATCTTTAGTTTTTATAAATTCTTAGTATAAATGTTAGTTTAATCTAGAAAATTATAGAATAAATTCCTATACTTGTTTTGGGCCTCATTGCATTGAAAAATGCCTGAAGAGGTAAAAACATGATAGGAAATGATGTTTGGAAGTCCTTAGATTAAATTTGTAAGAGTTGCAGAATTTTCGGTTCTTAAGTCTTTGTCAGGCAGCGGAAAAGATGCTATGATTTTATGAAGTAAATGAAGTTGTAAAATCATGAAATTCTCCAGAAATAAATTAGACATGTAGGGCTTTCCAAATATATAAAATATGAAACATTTTGATATCTGGTCAAGGAGATATGAATTTTTGAAGTTACGCCATTTTTACTGGAATAACATCTGGGCAATGTTGAGAAAATTCAAAACTGGGAATGATATGGTTGGAACAAGTTAAAGCCATTATTTTTCCTTAAAAATAGACTTATTAAGGGAAATTTTGGCTTTGTTTTCACCTCAAAATGATTTTTCTAGAATTAGTTATGATTTTTCAAAGTTAGACGAAAATCTGCCCAAAATGCTGAAATCAATGTTTTCCGAAAATTTAGGGAATAAATTGGAAAATAAATCCACCAGGGGTAAAATGGTCTTATATAGCCAAAATATATCTTGAAATAATATTTATGAATTAATAGAGATGATATTACCCTTATAGGATATCTGTGATCGCAATCTGTCGAAACGTACCGAAAGTCATCAACGAAGGTACGTTCGCGTACTGTAACACTAACTCTGATGCTTATTGTATGCTTATATGTGATAGACAACTATACAAGTGAATTGTATAGATAACTTTACATGTGATGTGTATTGTTAACATGGATAACTATACATGTGAATTGTATAGATAACTGTACATGCGATGTGTATTGTTAGCATAGATAACCTTACATGTGATGTGTACGGTAGATATATTAATCTTGCATTTGCTATATACTTATGTGTTGATTAATGTTGTGATGCCATACATATATTGTTTACATAAGTATGAGGTTAACAACCGTTACCTGAGGTTCGATGCATGGACCTCAGCTCTTAATATAGCTTCAGGATCAGAAGGACTAAGCACCAAAGATAAGGGCAAGCAGCATGCTTAGAGTCCCGGCCGAAGAATTTCTTTTTGGACTTGTATGACCATATCAGTAAATATTCAGACCTTTGTACTGCTGTATAAGCAACTAGGTACCTCAACAGTGGATGTTTATCAGATACTCACTCTTTTAAATTACCCCGATGCTCTACTCTAATGAAAATACCTTATTCCGCTTTTGAAAAATGGGGTGTTACACCCACCATTTTATGTGTATAGGAAACTTTTTTTTTTTCATGTAACATGAAAAAATCAAAAACATAAAAAAAAAAAAACCTTTTTGTGGAAAAGTGAAAAAGACACAATAACTGTCTTGGTGCAATTTGATATATTGGTCAATCCGGAGGAGTCCCTTTCACATTTTGCTTTGTTTTTTTTGACTACCTTTCCCCTCATCTAATCCCTAATAATTTCATATATTTTTTCTTTGTATTAAAATAATTATGGTTCTAGAGTTTTAGTTTTGTTCTAATTGTTTTTGAAATTAAATTCAACTTAATTTCAACACAATGATGAAGAGTTTATACTATTGCAGGCATGACTTTCTACGCTTGTGAGAGCTTCTTAGATAACCCTATAGAGAATAATCCACAAGAAAGTGGTAATCCCTCTAATTATAAATATAAAGAAAAATTGATTTTTTTTTTAAATTAAGGAAGCTAATTAAATTACTTCATAGCATTTATATTTATATTTTTTTTTCTCTAAACTAATTATTGTGATTAATAAACTGATATATAATCTAAGTTATAATTAAGTAACTTATTTAACTTCTGTAATATTTTTTTTTAAAAAATCAATTATATCTTTTTAGGACTAGAGAAAGTATTAGAATTAGAATATCTACTATAGGTGATAGGTTTATTAGATGAGCGAAATCATGACTAATAATTTTTTTCTCCAACTATTTAATATTCAATATTATTTTTTTTTAAAAAATGTATTCATAACTTTTGTTTTAATTAATGAAAGTGACTGGGATTGACAAAATTTGGGAAACAAATTATTATGAGTTTATGTGGTTGAGAGACAAAAATAAGCCGCGGCTTAAGTTCGATGTTCTTGGAGTGGCTCTCCACATTTCACACCGCAAATAAATAAAGAAATTATACCATCCACTACGTTTAAAAACAATTTATGTGGACTAAAATAAATTATTATTTATATTCTCAATTAACATATAAGGACGGGAGCAAATTCCAAAGTAAAAATTTTATAATATGAAAGAAATAAATTATACAACATAATATATTCTAAAATAATTTGTGTGGAGCATTTGTTTTAGATTTTTAATTTGCGTGTATATAATGATTTACAGACTGAATAAATTGTCTGTATTTGAATATAATTTTAGCTGATAAATTCTAAAATAACACAATTTGTTTATATTGCTTGATATAAACAAATTGTTTATTTCTATCTCCTAATCACTAAAATGTACATACATTATGCATTCATGTAAGATAAGAAAAATATAGTTATATTTGCTTTATTTTCTATAATTATTTGTTAATAATTATTTATAAAATTCTATTTCACACTTTGTTACCTTGCTATTTCACACCTTCAAGACATTATCACCTTTGGTAAAATTATCACTAACAACATCAAATATATATATGATATAATTTTTATATTTTTCATTTTTTTTCTCAATTTACCTCTATTGATACTCCTTAATAATAATCAAGAATAGAGGGAATGAATAAATTAACGAAGATAACTAGGATGTTTTAGAAAATACATGTTATATAAATTAATTTAACTAACAAACTTAATTTAATCAATTAAGTAAATATATCTTATATTAAAAAATGGATGAGTATATAATATGCATTAGGTCCAATTAGAGAAAGGATATTTTTTCTCGGAAGAAAATATTCCCTCTTGTCTTTTTTTCTGAGAGCCCAAAATTTGAACTACATTAGTCTTTTTTATAAGAACACAACAAGAGTTATCTAAATATTTAATGAGGTTTTTTTTTCCATTTTTATCCCTCATTAAGTATATGTTTCACATTAATTAAAAATGTCAGTGATAATTATATTAATTTTATTTCTCTCTCTTTTTACCCTTCATAAATAATGGCATAATTAAAAAAATTATTTTAAATATATATTTTTTATTTTTAACTAATTTTAATTATTTTTCTTAAACCATGTAATTCACTTTGCTTTTTTATTTTTAATAAATGGTAGGGGAGGGAGTAGTGAGTGTTTAGGTAACGGTCAAAGAGGCTTCAGAAGTATTGTTTTGTGAGTGGAGATTAAACTCATAAATTATAAAACTATTTTTTAAAAAGATAATCCAAACCACACGCAAACCGGAAGATTCCTTTGTGATTCTTGCGGACATCCTCGTCCCAGGTTCGAAACAGAACCCCGCAAGCCAGGCCCTCGCCACGGGTTTCGCATGGTCCAATCACTACTCGCCCCGTAAGATCACCTCCTTCCTCTAATCTCGTCCAGGTTCCCGATGTAGGGAAATGGGGTCCGATTCGCTCTATATATTATTTGCGTTTTCTTTTACCTGGGGTGGACACACACATCTAACCCACGTCTCTTGTACACACAAATAGCCAAATTTTGAAACCTCTTGGTTTTTGATTTCTCAAATGGCACTGGCTTCTTCTTCTTCTTCTTCAACTTCCATTTCAAGTCCTGGTTTTTCTCGTTTGGTTTCCTCGGCCGAGCCTAAAGGTATTGTTTGGCTGCCAAGAAAATATTCGGGATCGTTTAAAATGATTCATATTTCATTCAAGTGTCCGGTTAATGCTTGGGATTATTGATGTTTTCTTATTTCAGCTCGGCCAGTTGGTTTGTTTCGAGTTGGGGAGAAATCCCATGTTTCTTCCCGAAATCTGATCTTGTCTCAAATACGTTGCTCGGTGAATTCCATAAATGCTGAACCTCCACGGAAGGAATCGGTTGTTCCTCTTGCAGCAAGCACCGTTGCTCATGGTACGCTTATTTATTTATTGAATATATCGTCTTTGCTTTTGGAGTTTGGAGTTTGCCGTTTGATTTTTCATTTTAGCCAATTTAAACAAAGGTTGTGATGTTTTGTGTGCAATTCTTCTGATTTTGCAGAGGTTTCCGAGAAAGAAGAGGAACATTATGAGAAGTTGGCAGGAGAACTTAGTACTGCTTCCCCTCTTGAAATAATTGATAAAGCCCTGGAGAAATTCGGCAACGACATTGCTATTGCTTTCAGGTAGGCATTAGAAATCAATAAATGGCTATTAGCTTATTAATTATGACCTCTTTTGATGTAATCCCTCTCTAGTTGTAGAAATTCTAAAGTAATAATCTTCTTAGTGGTATTTTTGTGTAATGAGCTTCATTGGTTGAGCAAAAAAGACATTGCTTTTCAAATGATTATTTCAATTCTAAATGTTAAACGGTTTGGAGAAGGCCCGTGATTAAAGTTTTTCTTGGACCATTCATAAACCATGAATAGGGTGACTTAAGTCTGATTCCATGCATGAGAAAATGCGTCTAATTATCTGCTGAAATTTAGCTTTTCTTTCTGCTAAGAAATGAGAATATCACAGATTTGGCTTAAACTCTTAACCATTTTGTTTCGGCGATTGTGGTGGTGGATTAAATACTCTGCAACTCAAACTTTTTAAGCTGTTACTCATAAACGCTTGATATGATTAGTAAGAAATGAGAATATCACGGCTTCAACTCTAAACCATTTAGTTCCGGATTTTGTTGTTGTTACTCAAAAACACTTGACTTGATTAGTGAATGTGTTTTCTGAATTTTAATGGTTAACTTTGGCTTTGTGCAGTGGTGCTGAAGACGTAGCTTTGATTGAGTATGCACATTTGACAGGTCGTCCCTACAGGGTGTTCAGTTTGGACACTGGAAGACTAAACCCAGAAACTTACAGATTGTTCGATGCTGTCGAGAAGCATTATGGAATCCGAATCGAGTACATGTTCCCTGATGCCATTGAGGTTCAGGGACTAGTAAGAAACAAAGGGCTCTTCTCATTCTATGAGGACGGTCATCAAGAATGCTGCCGAGTGAGGAAGGTTAGGCCCTTAAGGAGGGCCTTGAAAGGCCTCAGAGCATGGATCACGGGGCAAAGAAAAGACCAATCCCCAGGCACAAGATCTGAAGTAGCTGTTGTTCAGGTTGATCCGGTTTTTGAAGGAATGGATGGTGGAATTGGGAGTCTAGTAAAGTGGAACCCTGTGGCTAATGTGAAAGGCAATGATATTTGGAACTTTCTTAGGACTATGAATGTTCCAGTCAACTCATTGCACTCACAAGGGTACATTTCTATTGGTTGTGAGCCCTGCACAAGGCCTGTTTTGCCCGGACAACATGAAAGGGAAGGAAGGTGGTGGTGGGAGGATGCCAAAGCTAAGGAATGTGGCCTTCACAAAGGAAATCTAAAGCAGGAAGTCGATGGGGATGGAAATGGCGTCGTCACCCAAGCAAATGACACTGCTGAAGTTGTAGACATCTTCAACACCCAAAATGTGTTGAGCTTGACTAGGAATGGAATTGAAAACTTGGCCAAGTTGGAGAACCGAAAAGAACCCTGGATTGTCGTTCTCTATGCACCATGGTGCCGCTTCTGTCAGGTAAACACTGCTGCCTTTGTTCATATATTATTCATATTTTGATGGGTACCTAAGTGAGATAGGGAACTCTAACCCAAAAGCTAGCTGTTGAGGTGAGACAACCGATTTAAATACCTCATTGAGGATCCCCTCCTATTCAAGCTCCATCAATTGGCCCTCGTGTAAAGCCGACATCCTGGCGGTTGCACTCCATAACACTTCAATCGGCCGTTGATGGATACTTGGTAGTATGTGATACTAAAATCCCACATTGAGTAGGATGGAATGCTCAATGGGTATTTAAGTGGATTGGTTCTCCTACCTCCGAAAGCTCACTTAAGTACCCATCATATTCTAACTATTGTGTGTGTGAGATTCTGATACACCATTACCTGTCTGAAAATAACTGCTTTTATAGTTTATGGTTGGCTAATGATATGTTTGATGCTGATATGAAATAGGGAATGGAAGAGTCATATGTTGAGTTAGCAGAAAAATTGGGAGGGTCAGGGGTGAAGGTTGGGAAATTCAGAGCAGATGGAGATCAGAAAGAATATGCAAAGAGTGAATTGCAGCTGGGAAGCTTCCCAACTATACTGTTTTTCCCAAAGCACTCAACTCGCCCAATAAAGTATCCTTCTGAAAACAGAGACGTAAATTCGTTGATGGCTTTTGTTAATGCCCTCCGGTGATAATTGGGGATAGGTATAAAAAAGCAGTTTTGACTGAAGTTTTCTGCAGCAAGGAATCGTAGATCTAATTTCTAGTGTTTTTAGATCTTTCCTTCAGGTTTGGCGTAGTGGCCATTCTTTAATAAGCAGTAGGCTTTGGTTTGATTGCAAGTTTCTCTCGTCTGTATAAAATCCCAGAGTTCCTCGTGTAGGCCATAGTTCTCACGAATTGTTGCATCATCCTGATATGTATAGTTTGGATGTTTATATGATATCAGATTTCCAAATCATGTTTTGTGACTGAATCCTTAAAATTTTCATGAACACGGAGAGGGATTAATGTATGGTTATGTTGGAAAAGTAATTCACTCAGATTCTAAAATTCAAACTTGACCTCTCATTACAATAGTTTTTCTTGCATAAAAAAATTCCTCATGCTAGTTTTCCTTCATACAAAACATGTAAGTGCGGAAATGCCAATGCTTCTGAGATAAGATAAAACCATTTTTATTAGAAACCTCAATAACATCCTCCAAAAACACACTAACTTCAAATTCACCACTAATCCTTTCAAAGACTACTCTAGCAAATAAAATAACTAAAAGTAGCGTAAGTAAATAAAAATCAATTTTAATTTACATCAATTCACTATTTATTTTTTGACCTATGTTCTTTTATTAATTTAGATATGCAATGTTACTATTATAAGCAGGTTTTGTACTCAACTAGAGGAATCTCAACTAACCGAAGGTAGTACTGTCCATGATTTAATAATAAATGATAATTCAAATAACTATTCGAACATGATATGACTGGACAAGCTAATGTGGATGCCTTGAGCAGCAGCAGTAAAAGAATAATGCTTGCTTCTCTGGATGAACTGATGCATAGGATGCCTTCCCTTCATGAAATTGATCATCCATGTGGCTAGATTGCATGCTTTGTCTCAAAATATTCTCTCTCTCTCTCTCTCTCTCTCTCTCTTTTTTACAATAAATGTCAGTCATTTTTCTTCTTCTAAAGAGAAGTGTGGAATAAGTCAAAGTCTTTACAAGTAGTTTATACTAAACTTCTTAAACATGCAAGATTAATGTGGGAGAGAACGTCATCTAATTTGAGTTATTTGACCAAATATTCTGGGCATTCCATATGCAAATTTTTAATTATTTAGAAATTCTTCTTCTTTTTTTTTTTTTTTATAATATTGAATCACCAACTTTGTTTCTGTCACAGTAAACTGTGTTTTTTTTCCTTGTCTTATTTTGGTTGTTGCTTTGTTCATTATTGGCCTTTGTTATAGTAATTTAGTTTTTAAAATATTTTCTATTCATTCAGTCAGACAAAAATAGAGAGTGGGTATCCTCCACTTGTCATCATGGCGACAATTTTGTAATGGCATCTATGAGAAGAGGAAATGTGCATGCGGTTCAGTTCCATCCTGAAAAGAGTGGAGTCATCATCTGATTTGTGCTTCATTTTGTAGAGTACGTGCTTTTGATACCTTAACCATGTAGAAAACAAGAATTTTTTTAATGTTTTGTTACTAATTGTTGGTCAAGCAGGAGAGAAATTGAATGATTCGATATTTTCTTTTTTGAAATAATTAGGTAATAAAGAGTATATCTAATTCTTGTAGCAGTCTCTCTGCTGGAGGCCTCATTGACTCAGAAAAAATGAAATGAAAAGGAAAATGAGGGGAATGTATCCACTCTGATTTGTAATTAAAATTTTACTTTAGCCTTTGATTTTCTTAGTTCCTAAAGTTTGAGTTGTTTATTGCTAATTGTTATGCTGGTTACCAAAATTTAAGTTTTCTGATGTTGGTCTTTCTGTTTTTAAGAAGATTTTTAAATCCATGTTCAAACAGGACAAAGGAGAAAGAGGTATTTGTTATGAAACTAATGAAAATAAAGAGCAAGAGATTCTAGAGAGAAAGATCGGTAGAGAAAAGTTCTTATTTCAGTGTATTTCAATAGTTACACAAGATCTCTATTTGTAGAAGAAAAATGGGTTGTTTGTGTAATTTCCATCTCTAGGTCATTCATTGTAATTTTCTCCTTAGCCTATATATATTCAATCTGGGCAGCTGAGGATAAGGAAATTATTGACGGCAGTCCATGTACAAATAGTGACACATTATGTGTAAATAGCAAATCACTATGCATAAACCCCATCGTACTAAATAATATTTGATGGTAAGAGTCAATGTACATACACATTATTGATATATTCATAACACTCCCCCTTGGATGTTCATTATGAATGTGCCTCATTAAAAACTTTAATTAAAAAAAACCCAGTAGGATAAAAACCTAGCTAATGAAAAGAGTACATTATTTATTGATACACTATCTAGTGTTGCCTCATTAAAAACCTTTCTAGGAAAACTCAGTAGGACAAAACATAGATAAGGAAAAAGAGTATAGCGTGTATCAACTCCCCCTCTTGACAACATCAGTTGATATCTCTGAGTCTTCGAAGACCTTTGCTATGGACAAGCTTTTCAAAAATTGTGCCAGGAAGTGACTTAGTGAATAAATCTACTAGCTTTTTACTTGAACTGATTTGCTAGATATCAATTTCACCATCTTTTTTAAGGTCACGAGTAAAGAAGAATTTTGGTGAAATATGCTTCATTCTATCACCTTTGGTAACCTTCTTTAAGTTAGGCAATACATGCAGCATTATCCTCATATGGAACTATTAGAAACATTTTATCTAAAGATAAATGATAAGTTGTTCGTATATGATGTATTACTGACATCAACCACACAAATTCTCAACTTGCTTCATGTATTGTTAGAATTTCTACATGGTTAGATGATGTGGTTGATATGGTCTGCTTCATAGATCGCCAATAAATAGCTGCACCTCCATATATAAATAGATAACCTGTTTGGAATTTACCATCTTGTGGACCAGATAAGAATTCAGCATCTGCATAACTAATCAGTTCATGCTTGGAGACATTAAAGTAATATAACCCCAAGTCCATTGTATCTTTGAGGTAACGAAAAATGTGTTTTACTCCATTCCAATGTCTACGTGTTGGTGCAGAACTGTATCTTGATAATACATTAACAACAAATTATATATCAGGTCGTGTGTGATTAACAAGATACATTAATGCTCCAATAGCACTAAGATATGGTACTTGTGGACCAACTAATTCTTCTTCGCCTTCTTCGTTAATTATTCGAGGTCGAAATGGATCTTTATCAACCTGTAAAGATTTTACAATCATTAGGGTACATAATGGATGTGACTTATCCATATAAAATCACTCTAGGACCTTCTTTGTGTAAGCTTCTTGATATACAAAGATCTCATTTTTTTTAACCAAGCACTAGTGTAGTGCAGTGGTGTGATACTGGGTTATCCAGCCTTTGTATCAGGGTTCGAACCCTGTCCAGACCATTGGTTCTATTTTCAAAAAAAAAAGATCTCATTTTTAGGTATTTGATCTGTAATCCAAGACAAAATTTTGTTTTACCCAAGTCTTTTATTTCAAATTCTTTCTTCAAATAATTAATTGCTTTTGAAAGTTCTTCAGGAATTCCAATGATGTTGATATCATCAACATACACAGCAATTATAACAAATTCATTTCTCGATCTTTTCACAAAAATACATGGGCATATTGGGTCATTTTTATACCCTTCTTTCAACAAATATTCCTCAAGACAATTATACCACATGTGCCCTGATTGCTTCAAGCCATACACCATACAGTGGCTTATTTAACTTAATCGAGTATTGTTCTCGAGAATTTGAATTAGGTGCTTTTGGCACTTTAAATCCTTTAGGGACTTAAATATAAATATCACTATCCAGTGAGCCATACAAATAGGCAATCATGACATCTATTAGATGCAAATCAAGCCCTTCATTTACTGTTAGGCTAATCAAATAACAAAAAGTAGTCGTATCCACTACTGGTGAATACGTTTCTTCAAAATCAATGTCAGGTCTTTGTGTAAAGTCTTGAGCTACAAGACGTGCCTCATATATTGTAATTTCACCCTTTTCATTTCTTTTCTATACAAAAACCCATTTGTATCCAACTGGCTTGACATCTTCAAATGTATAGACTATAGGTCCAGATACTTTTCGTTTTTGCCAGTGATTTTAATTCTGCATTAATAGCATCTTTATATAGGGGCCAATCCTTTTGTTGTTGGCACTCGTTGATAGATTTTAGCTCATGATCCTCATTATTATTCATTACATCATATGCTCTCTGGTAAGCAAAGATGTTGTCAACGTTGACTTCATTTTGGTCCCATTGGATTTCATTCATAACATAATTTATTGAGATCTCATTATTATCATACATTTCAGGTACCTAGGTCTCTTCTGGGACTACAACACTCTCTTCTGGAGATAATGTCTTTTTTGGAGATGGCTCTTTTGAAACTAGTAGCTTTTCTTGATTATCCTCTACTTACCATCTATAATCTTAGTTCTTTTTTTTTTTTGAGGATTTTTATCTTTAGATCCGATAGGCTTACCACACTTCATGAATGCTTTAGATTCATTCATAATAGGTTGTCCTTCAGGGACATCAATTCAAATAGGAGTATTAGCAACTGGGACATGTGACTTTGTCACTTTCTTTGGGTCAGTAAATACTTCTGGCATTCGATTAGCTAAATTCTGCAAATGAATTATCTTTTGAACTTCCAGTTCACATTGTTTTATACAAAGATCAAAATGAACTAATAATAATTCATTTCACCTAATCTCTTTATTCAACTGCTTATTTTCTCCCCCTAATGTTGGAAAAACTGATTCATCAAAATGACAATCAGCAAATCGTGCAGTAAATAAATTTCCTGTAGATGGTTCTAAATATTTTATGATTGAAGAAGATTCATACCCAACATGTATTCCCATCCTTATTTTAGGACCCATTTTGCATTGTGGTGGTACTACTGGCACATATACTACACACCCAAAAATCCGTAAATGGGAAATGTTAGATTCTTTATCAAAAACCATTTGTAAGGGGGAAACCTTCATCTAACTAGTTGGTCTAATACAAATTAGCATTGCTGCATGTAAAATGGAATGGCCCTAAGCAGAAATTGATAGATTAGATCTCATAATTAAAAGTCTTGCAATAAGTTGCAATCGTTTTACTAATGATTTTGCAAGTCCATTTTGCATATAAACATGAGCTACAAGATGTTCAATATCAATTCCAAGGGACATATAATATTCATTAAAAGCTTGTGAAGTAAATTCACCAGCATTATCAAAACGTATTTTCTTGATAGGATAATCAGGGTAATGTGCTCTTAATCTTATTAATTGAGCAAGTAATCTTGCAAATACCATGTTGCGAGAAGATAATAAGCAAAGATGCGACCATTTAGTTGATGCACCAATTGAAACGATATAATACATAAATGGTCTGCATGGTGGGTGTATTGGCCCACAAATATCTCCCTGTATCCGTTTTAGAAGTGTGAGAGACTCACTTTCTACTTTGCTTGGTAAAGGCCGAATAATTAACTTTCTCTTGGAACATGCAGCACATGAGAAATTATGGGATTGTGGTATTTGTTTACGCTTCAGGTTATGTCCACATAAGTTCTCTATTATATGCCGCATCATGATTGACTTGGGATTGCCTAACCGGTCATGCTAAACATTAAATTCATTAGTAAGCTTCTGGTTTATATTAACAAACTGTTGGTTTGTTTTGGTAAACTTCTGGTTTACATTTGCATGTGTTTCAATTATGCTTATATAAGTATAATACAAACAAGAAGAGAAAGCAAGAAAACATTCTAATATGCATTTTCTACCAGAAACTATATTTGTAATAGCAAGACATTCCTATTTAATTTTAATTCTTGTTTCTATATGATATCCATTTATACGGATATCTTTGAAACTCAATAAGTTTCTCTTAGACTTGGTAAAATATAATGCATTTTTAATGCATAATTTTGTTCCTCCATATAATAAAATATTAGCTCTTCCGAAACCCTCAATCAAATTTATATTATCAGATATAGTTTGAATATTAGCTTCTTGCATTACCAGTGAAGAAAAATATTTATCATTTTTTAATATGGTGTGGGTTGTTGAGCTATCAACAAGACAAATCTTTAGGATTGATGCTAATGAGATTCATTCTTCTTTAGATGATACATGAAATAAATAAAAACATCATTAAAATAAATTCATATGATAACAACAAGTTTATTCAGAGTAATTCAAACAGACAAAGATAATTTATTCTAAGAAATCATCAACATCCAAATGATCGATATCAATATTTTTATTATCAGCATTTTCAGCCATATCAGCATGATTTACTTCAATATTTGACCTTTTATTTTGTGATTCTTGGTAAAGGTCAACCAAGTGTCTTAGCGTACGACAGGTATGAGACTAGTGACCTTTGTCTCCACAACGATAACATGCATTTTCAGTATACTTGATACGTACACTAGTTTCCCTTATGGGGTTATGCATGTTATGTCCACTACTTTCCCTTCTGGGGTTCTTTTCAATCTTCCCTCCTTTAGGGCAGGAATTAGATCCACCACGATTTGGACCCCGGCCATGGCCACGTCTACTGTCGTAGCCACCTTTTCGTCCACGTCCACAGCTACTAAAATATTCATTACTTACTACATTTGCTTCTGGGAATGGAATTGAACCTGTCGAACGGGATTCATGATTTATCAACAAAAGCTCATTATTTTGTTCAGCCACAAGGAGACAAGAAATTAATTCAGCATATTTCTTGAAACCTCTTTCTCGATATTGTTGCTGCAGGAACAAATTAGATGCATGAAATGTGGAGAATTTTTTTTCTAACATATCTTCATCAATAATATTTTCTCGGGTGAAGGGTCAAAAATACATATGACTTTTACCCCAAGGATCACCCAGCACCACGACCTTTTTTTGGGATAAAAAATATACACGACGTTACGTTTTAGGGTCAAAAATACCACGGACCGTTAGTTGACCAACGTTGATCGTTAACTTGGACGGAAATGAACAGTAACTTGGCTGAAATTACCATTTTGCCCCTAGTTTTAAATTTTTTCTTTTTTAAAAAAAAAACACTAAAATAACCCCTCCCCCGCCGGTGGGCCCACCACCAATCACACTACTGCCGGCCACCACCCTCCCCACCGCTAGCCTCAACCGGCCACCTCCAGCGACCATTTTTTTTTAAAATTTTTTTAAAAAAACAAAAAACTAAAATAACCCCTCCCCAGCCGGTGGGCCCTACCACTGGCCACACCATCACCGGCCGCCACTCTCCCCACCTCCAGCCGCCGCCGGCGACCTCCTCCAGGAGGGGTTATTTTAGTTTTTTGTTTTTTTAAAAAAATTATAAAAAAAAAGGCCGTCGGAGGTGGTCGCCGGTCATCAGCGGCAGCCAGAGGTGGGGAGGGTGGCGGCCGGCGGTGGTGTGGCCGGTGGTAGGGCCCACCAGTGAGGGAGAGGTTATTTTAGTTTTTTGTTTTTTTAAGAAAATTATTTTTTTAAAAAAAGGTTGCTGGAGGTGGCTGCCGGAGGAGGTCGCTGGCGACGGGGAGGGCAGCGGCCAGCGGTGGTGGGGCCCAACGGCGGGGAGGGGTTATTTTAGTGTTTTTTTTTAAAAAAAGGAAAAAAATTTAAAACCAGGGCAAAATGGTAATTTCACTCGAGTTACTATTTATTTCCATCCAAGTTAACGGTCAATGTTGGTTAACTAACGGCCCGTGGTATTTTTGACCCTAAACGTAACGTCGTGTATATTTTTTATCCAAAAAAAAGGTTGTGGTGCTGGGTGATCCCTGGGGTAAAGGTCATATGTATTTTTGACTCTTCACCCATATTTTCTCCACAAAATTTTAACTGAGAAGTAATTCTGAACATGGCTGAGTTATACTCGCTCACAGTTTTGAAATCTTGCAAATGCAAATGCATCCAATCATAACAAGCTTTTGGCAGGATGATCATCTTCTGGTGATCATACCTTTCTTTTAAATTGTTCCAAAGAACCAATGGGTCTTTCACGGTCAAATATTCAGTTTTTAAATCAACATGTAAATGGTGCCGTAGAAAAATTAGGGATTTGGCTTTATTTTGATTAGATGCATTATTTCCTTCTTTAATTGTGTCTTGAAGACCATGTGCATTCAGATGAATTTCAGCATCTAGCATCTAAGATAAGTAATTCTTTCTAGTGATATCCAGAGCCACAAATTCAAGTTTTGCAAGGTTTGGGTTTGTCATGGTTTAGACTACATTAGAGTTATCATGCTGATAACGTGTTATGAAACTAATGAAAATAAAGAGCAAGAATTCTGAAGAGAAAGAGTAGAGAGAAGTTCTTATTTCAATGCATTCTCATAGTTACACAAAATCTCTATTTATAGAAGAAAAATGGGTCGTTTGTGTAATTTCCATCTCTGGATCATTCATTGTAATTTTCTCCTTAGCCTATATATATTTCAACCTGGGTGGCTGAGACTAAGGAAATTATTGACGGCAGTCCCATATACAAATAGTAACACACTATGAGTATATAGTAAATCACTATACATAGACCCCACATTGTACTAAATAATATTTGATGGTAACAGTCAATGAACATCAATATTATTGATATATTCATAACAGTATTGTAGATTATGTTTATTTTATTTTTTATTGGGTTGCTCATGTTAAAAGCAATAGAATCAGCGTTGCAGCACAAAGAGTCAAAGTCACAAACTACTCATCAGGATAATTAATTCAACTAAAAGAAACAAAACATGATGATATTTAAATGTTTAATAGGTTGATTAATTTTTTGTTCTGTTATATGATTTCATTAATGAACAATTCCATTAGTGATGTATTTTACTGTTTGAAGTTTTAAACTTATTCTCTCCTTCGCTATCAGCATCCACCACAACAGTTGGGGGAAATGTTACTTACTCTGAATTTAATTAAAAAAACGCATATAAATATCCAGTATTTACCCTGAATTTCATTGTTATTTTATTCACACTACTAGAAAAAAAGGCATTTAAGATCACCAAATCTAGATCTCTTATAGGTGGAGGCGGTTTAAAAACTAGTACCGGTGGCATTTTTGTAAATATATGTGAAATTTTGAGCCAATTCTGTGTAAAACATGTTTAAAATATGCTTTTAAAATCCGCTTTTTTTATGACTAGTCTAAAAGACATTAAAACATTTTTTTATAAAAATAATATTTATTGGCTTTTTAGGTTTGTTCAGTATATAACTGGTCTAAAATATACTTTTTAAATTTGGTGTTTGTACAATCAATCTAAAAAAATATCAAAACTAATTTTTTTAAAAAATATTGACAAGTTTTTATACTGAATTTAACAATCTAAAGGACTTTTGGGAACAAATGATGTACAACCTATTTGATTTTTGTTTGTTGGGTACAAACCCAAAAAAGTAAATTAGACTAGGTTGCAAGTGATCCCATACAATCTCTTTGGGGCACAGGTCGCATGTTGCAAATGAGCTGGGCAGCCATCAAAGAAAGAGGAGCAAGCTAAGGCAAACTTTCTTTGGCTAAGGCACCCGCAAGGTCATTTTGTTCACCAGCAATGTGAGTTATCTTCACCTCCCACTAATGATTTTGAATCAAATTCAAGACAGACCTTTTTAAATCCAAACTCTCATGGTACTTTAATTAAGACCCTTGAACATAGCCCATTGCTCAGCCTCAAGGACAGCATAATTTTCAAGAGTATGTGTGAAACATATAATCCAGGAGCCATTGTAGTTTCTGATTACCCCTCCACAACCTAGTCCGCAGGTGAAACTTTCCAAGCATCGATCATTCTTCCTCAAAAAGAAAACTTGTTCCTCCATTTCCACAGGTACCATATGGATACACACTGTAACAGATTCCACATAAAAGAGTCATGATTCCGTAATTCTTTATTCAGGTTCAAGGCAATCCAATCACAAAGAGAAGCAGCAAAGATTTGGAAATAATACCTTGGATTAACTAAATTCAGCCAGAGTTGTTTAGCATAGATGGAACCTCGAAAACTCTTGATCACAGTATGGACACAAATGGGTAAAATTAGGAACTATTTGCTTCTTTATTCATTAGTAGGTAATCTAATATTAAAAGCAATCCATAGGAAAACTCTGATTCTGTCCAGATAGCTTTGTAAGCTGAGCTATAAAGTCTCAGAGGGTTTTTCAATCATATAATAAGTGCTTTTAATAGTAAAATTACCATGGGAGTGCGCACTCCAAGTCATAATCACGTCGTTCCCAGCTTCTAATACTAAAGGATGAAGCGCTACAACCAGCTGCTAAATTACTTCACAATTAACCTATTTGATTTTGATATGATAAATCCAACTTAAAGTAGCCCATAAACAGTGAATGTGGAAGATATACTGGGATTAGTCATGAGACGGAGCCATCTAAATTGATGCAGAGGGCTTCTTTTAAGTGTGTGTATTGATATAAAAATTTTAGGAAAGAGGTTAGGCTCACCCACAGTCTAGTCTAAAGGTAAGAGCACTTGAACCTACTCTGTAAGGGAATGTAAGACTAAGAGTACATATGTCTCCACCTTAGTCTAGGTTACCCCTACATTCCAAGTTTTAGGATGTCTCTCCTAGCACTACGACAACCAAAGGAATTGAACCCTCTCCACTTGTGAGAGTGTCCTACCTTTTGACCATTTAACCCAGGGACAAGGGGCTACTTATTTCAAGTATATGATACCATGGCAAAAAAGACTTGTCATGGAGCTTCTGTTTTGCCAAGATGATGGCCCAACCATAACGAAAACATTCAATGAAGAAAGTCTGCATTGTTGGTTCGGTTGAGAGGAAGCCAAACTTGTGAAAGTCGTCAAAAGGGTTAAAACTAAAATCAGGAAGCCTAATGTAAAAGCAGCCAAACCAAAGGGATTTCACATAAGAACACACAATAAATAAATGCTCCAATGATCCTTCATTAGGACAGCCAAAATGGCTTTGACGAGAGACATTCTGATGATGTTTTTTTGAGAGTTTACAGTAACAGTACTATTTTGATCCATTAAATACTTTGGCTTGAGCATATGTGAAGTATGTAGTTCCGTAGTTTTAGCCTTGCTACAGCTTGTCATTGTTTTTTTATTTTTGGCAACAACGCTTATTATTTATTGTTTTGTAATTATTGTAAACCAAAAATTCAACGTCGAATGAATCCACTTGCTCATTATTAGAATGTTGGTGTTGCCGAAAGTTTGGTTTTATGCACTTACAAAGCAAGCATTAGATTCATCGCCATGATTTTTTATTATTATTTTTTTTTCAAAAAATAATATGTTTTGGCTAGATTTATTGCCATGATTGTGCTCTTAAAATTAATAATCACCGTGCAAATGTGAGCACTAACATTGGGAACGCTGCCTCTTCTTTTCTCTCCCCATCCCCCTTCCCTTTTTATAGCCATAACATTAATATTTAAATAGTCTTAATTTCATCTTTTGTAAAATTATTATCAAAATGATTAATTATAAAATGAAAAATTGTTTATTAAATGAAAACGTTAAACTTTTATATGGATAATTTAATGCTAGAATAAAGAAAATAAACAAAACATCGTATAATATCAAATCTAAACTATTTAAATATTATTCTAATTGCTCATCATTCCTCATAGGTCCATCTAGACATTTAATTTGATTAAATCGTGGCTGTCCATTCCCGTTCCCAACTCCTCAAATGCTTTCTACTTTTTGCACCTTTCTTCCTTAGCTTGGCGAGAAATACACAATGAAGCAAGGTAAAGACTAAAAGAACTAATCCCTCTGTTTCTTTTATTAGATTAGATAGTATTAATCAAAATTGTGTTTTTCAAAAAGTTAGTTAAAATTAGTTAAATACAGTACATATGTGAAAAATGAATTTCACTTTCAAAAAAATATCCTTATTGTGTGAGAGAGACAGACTATATGATGGAGATATACCGAGCAGTAAAAAGAGAAAGTTATTTTAAAAAAGAAATAAAGTATTAAATAAGTAATTTTTATAATTAAGTTAGGGTAAAATAAAGAGTTTACAAAAAAAAAAAAAAGACATTCTATAAACCTATGTTATAAAAAAGAAACGTGACATACTCAAGAATTTGTCTTATAAAAAAGAACATGGTCAAAAATCCTTTGGTCTAGCATCCCTTTGTGGCACCAAGTCTAGGGTTCAATCTCCACACTTTTGAAGCCATACGTCTGCTATCCAAATTCAAAAAAGAAAAGAATAGAAGGGGTATTTTTCTCATAAAAAAGTACATCTTTTAAGTTTTTTCAAAGTTAATTACTTTCACTAAAATCTCTATTATAGGGATTTTTGACATGCAAGCTTATCTCCATTCAAAGTGAAGTTTCTTTTTATTTTTAGTTCATATAAGATACTGTATTGTCCTTATTTAACATTGTAAAATATTTTCTTAGTGGTCTGTCCGTAATTACTATCGATCATACAACGTAAAATGTGTTACATTTTTGTGGCTGGAATATATAGCTGCTTTGCTGTCTGACAATATGGTTTTTATTCCTTTTGTTGCTGTCGTCATGTGCAAATTGTTTTTAGTTTTTGTGTGTGTATTGTACTTTGTGATACCGCCCATAAGATTCTGTTTTTGGTATCACTTTGCTATTATTTTATGGGTTAAGTACCAATTTTATGAGTCAAGAATTTTTTTCACTTTTTCTCATAAATAATTTTGAAATTTATTTTTTTTATGGGTCGGAATCGCTTGAAATTTCAATATATTAATATTAGGAAAAAAAGATAGAAAATGATCTTTAAAATTGTAAAATCTTAAATCAGATTTATTATCAAAAGTTGATAAACTAATGAAGAAACTCAATGATAAGCGATTTAAAACTCTTTGTTTTTTTTTTAAAAAAAAAACCTGATTTAAAATTTTATAAATTAAATTTTTTTCTTATCATTTTTCTTGAAATACTATTAATATTTTGTATGGGGAAAAAATCTTCAACCTATAAAACCCTAGTAAGATTGTGGCACCTCCTTCTTGTCCCATCCAAGCATAAGCATAGGATCGCACGTTTTTCGGAACATGTCACAGTATGCTGTTGCAAATATAAAATAAAGGGTAAAAGTACAAAAATACCCATATACTTTACCCTCAGGAGCGTCCAACATCATATGCTTTTTTCTGATGCAAAAATACCCATACAGTTACAAAATAGGTGCAAAAGTCACAAAAAAACGTTAATACAGGTCATGTCGGTTTAAATGTCCATTAGGCAACTGGGTGAGGGTGATGAAGTGAAATAAATTTCCTATGGGTCCCGCAATCTCTACTTGGTCCCTTTATTTCCACTGTTGAGTGAAATAAATTTTCTGTGGGTCAACTCATCAACTCACCTCTCTCCTTCACTTATACTCAACTTTTCTCTCACCGCCATTGTCGCCAGAGAACCGTCTTTCACTGCCATCATCTGCTAACAGATTCTTGCTAAATAAATGTTTGGGAAAATTGACATGGAGGCCTAATTTACCAAGATAATTTCAAAAAAGACCCTCCACACTTTCCCATACCAAAAAAGGCCCTAGGGCCTTTTCTGATATTAACTTCCAAGGCAAATTACCCAAACAGCCCTGGTGTTAACTGACAAATGAGAATGAAAATCTCAATCTCTCTCACTCTCGCGTCTCAATCTCTATCACTCTCGCGTCTCTGTGCTCTTCACCATCTTCCCCTCTCTCACTTTCTGTGCATTTAGGCGTGCTTGAGAACTAAACCTAGCAACCATCCTCTTCCCAATATTCAGCCTCACTCTCCGTCAGTCTTTCACTCAGAAAGAGTGACTCATCGCTTCAAATCAGACATTGTCGGCGTCGCTCTCTCGTTCAACCCTCAAGACCTCCAGGTATTGGCATTTTTTTTTAAAAAAATATCGAGTTCAGTATTTATCAAGTTCTGGTTGATTGATTTCTCTTCTCAGTGAAAAACCGAAATTAAGAAGATTCATCAGTTCAATAAAATACTTTCAAAAGCAAGGAAAAAAACTAAAGTCCAACTCCCAAGCTCTCTATTTGCAAAAATGAAAGGATGTAGCTGTAAAGTTCATCACAACTAGTTGGTTTAATTCATCAGAGGTGGACTTTTGAGAAAAGATTGTGGTCCACCTATATCTAAGAAGCTTAAGGAGCCCCATAGATGCTCAAAACTATCAAACTGGGGCTACATTTACTGTATTCGTTCCTTTAGAATGTCACCTGTATTAAAAAGTGGCATAAAGTTGGGCTATCAGGAAGAAAAGAAATCAAAACTTTAAACAAAAATTTAAAATTTTGTATAAACACTAGTGCTGATATTATTGGTAGAAAAGACCCACTTTATGGCCACCTCTATTAATTTTCTATCACTTTCTGCAGCATCTATTTTGGTATTAACTGTAGATTGATCAATAAATCAACTACCTGTTATTTATGATTTTGATCAGGCACTTAGTGCTGAGAATCAGCAACTGATATCTGGGGCATCAAGTTCCACCACTTTGACGCCAAAAATATCAAATTTGGAGGATAATACCTACAAGGTTCGGAGACTTTCTATTGAACAGAGGCAAGAAAAGTAAATACTTGGTATGATCAGTTTTTGGCTTCTATTTCCTTCTGTATAAGCCTCGTTTGTTGAATGCTCACTCAGGCTAGCTATGGATTTAAACAGCGAATGACAAATCATTTGGATATTTGAACCCGAGTCTGGGGAAAAACGGTGTTTTTTTTTTTGGAACAACAGGGGATCCTTTTGAACGGCCTTATGCTTGTCCAACGTAGTCACAAATTTATCCCGCAACTGATTTTTGTAATAACAATGTTAAGTTAAATTTTTTAGCTAGCCTTTTTAAACTATTTTATGGTCATTAATTCCATTTCTTGAACTTTTATCTATATTTGTCTAGTCACTGATTCCTTTTGGTAAAAATAATTCAGGTAGGGTTCTTTATTTGAATCACATTTTTGCATTCTTGGTATTGAATGAATGAATGCATGTGGATATATATTGAAGGCTTTCTGCAGCAGTGGTATTGTTCAATCACTGAAAGAAGTAGGCTTTAGTTTGCATTACTGGGTTAAATAGATTTCGCTGGTTCTCATCTAAAGGCATCTGGTTGGTTTAAATGAAGATGATTGATCATTGTCAAAAATATTCACCATGGTTCCAAATGAGTTGGACAAGACATGGATTATTAAGTATGTGTACTTGGAAGTAGGACTTTACTTTCGCACAGTGTTTTGGATTTGGAGAAATCTGATAAAGGATGTTTGGTTATGTATGTGTTTTATCAACATTATTTCAGCGCACAAGTTCTTGTCCTTTTATAGCTATATGCTAGCTGCACTTATTGACCTTTCTAAAGCTCATTATTGAAGTTCAGTATATGAAACCTATTTAGATTTTTTAATATACTGATATTAATTCATATTTCTGTCTCTTTTTTCACAAAGCTACTAACTACATGATATCTAGTATAGTCATTCGTGTCAGTGTAATGTATAATAAGTATTATGTTACTAGACCTTTCTCTCCTTTTAGATGGATGAATGATAATGACTATACACTGGATTGTGTGGATTGTAAGAAAACTTTTTTGTTAGCGACGCCTCCTTTTACATGTCTTTATGTCAGAACTCTTTCCATGTTTCCAGCATCCTTTAAGGCCTATGGAAAAAAATTTCCTGAGTGTTTTTTCTTATCAACTGCTGATAGCATAATAAGTGGTTTATTTAAATGTCACATGTTTTATCCTCTCATTGCAACCTTTTGGTTGCAATGAGAGGATGGATTTTAACATGTGAAGTTACTTTCCTATGTTGTATGTTGTTCGGTATTATTTTTGTGTCATGTACATTGCTCTTTCACCTTCTTCTCTTCGACCACCTTCCTCTTTCTTTAGTTAGTTTTAGTTCCAGAAAATGTTAGTGACTGAGCGGGTGGAAAGAAATGAGAAAATTGGTTATTTTTCATTAGTTAGTTTTAATGGAGATTTGGAAGCTTGAGCAGGATGGTTGCCCTTGTCGAATACGAAGATGCTGCCTTTTTTTCAAAAAAAAATGTTGGTGGTTATTAGGTGGAGGTGGATTGAAAGCCGTACAAGCATTTTCAGTTCAGTAAAGATGCATTTTGTTTTGACTCTCAAATGCTTTTATTAAGCATGTCAATAAAGATGCCTCAAAAAGCACTATTGACCCATCCATTGAAAAGAAACTGTTTAGTACCGATGAGTTGACAATGATTCTTGCACTTTTGAATATATCTGTGCAGTAGCTGAAAGTTTATCATTGTTGCATTATTATTCTGAGTCTTTTGGTTGCAAGTTGTAAGCTTAATTGTTCATATTTTTCATATTGCAGATTTGATAAGAATGAGTTCTTCAAAGACTTCAAAGAGGGCAGCAAAGTTCTCTGGCTACAACCTCTTCACGAAGGAGTTCTTTAAGAGGCACAATGGAAAACAAAAGATGAAAGGCAAGGGAAAGAAAAGTCAAGACAGTAAAAAAAACCTATCAAGACTTAAGTATAGAATTGAGAGAAGTATGGAAGGGTTTAAGTGCCGCTGAAAAAGCTGAATACAAAAGGAGGGCCCAACTACTAAGAGGCCCGACCAAAGCCCAAGTGGACAAATACACCGCACCATTCCTAACAAGATGCGCACCCAACACTTTCATGCAAGTGGCTGAACAGTTAAAGGACAAACTTGAAGCCATGGCAAGGCTTCAAAGGATAGGGTTTGATAGGTTACTTGAAATAAGCTGCAGAAAGATCAACCGGTCCCTATGTGCTTAGTATATGAAATGTTTTGACCCCCTACAAAGGAAGTCTGCATTCAAGGGGAGACCCGAGCTTTAAGGGCTGAAGATGTCCATCAACTTATGGGACTACCTTTGGGTGGGCGAGAGATCGAAGTTACCGTGAGCGACCAAAATCCTATTTTTGTGGACTTTAGGACTGTATACAAGAAAGTGAATTATAAAATAATCGGTGACATGTTGTTAGGAACCATTGATGACAACTTTGAGTTTCTGTTTGTCCTATTTACCCTTGGTACCCTCTTGGCACCAAGTGCATCCGTCTATGTTAGTGGCCGTATGTTGAAGCTGATGACGGTCACAAAGGATGCACTTGGCCAATTCAATTGGTGCTCCTTCATCCTTCATGAACTCGTCAAAGAGATCGCTGAGTTCAAGGGAAACTCCCACAAGTCTAAAGGAAAAAAGAACAAAACTGTTGGAGGATGTGTATACTTCCTCATGGTAAGTTGTGTCTACTTGAATTTGTATTTAAACATTATACATCAGTTGCTGGGTGTTGTTATTAATGGTTTGAAATTGTTTTTTCTTTTTTAGCTGTTTTGTTTGCAGAATTTTCCTTTGGCTGACGCCATAGCTCCTACACCCAATTCAGCCATGGCTTATTGGATGGATGACATCGTTAAGAGTAGAATGGTTCTCGAGAAATGAAGCCAAAAAGACCTTCTGGTTGGTCACTCTCATTCTCAGCGACTAGGCATCGACTCATAGCCATCGGGCTCCGCGTCAGCATCGTTTGGCCCTGAAACGATGCTTACTTACCCGGTAATGTGTGACTACAATTTTTGCTGAATTACTCTTTTAAATTTCAAAATTTTAACATTATGCCATTTTATGAGTACTAACAACACATTTTTTGCTTTCCAGGAAGTTCGCATGACCTATTATAGGCTTGTCTCTATGGTGGGGCAAGAGATGTTGGCCCTTCAAGAGAGACTAACATCGGGTAGTAATAAAAATGAAGGGCCACAACAAGGAGCTGACAAAGACAATGACAAAGATGATGAATCCCCACACAACCATCCTACAACTTCTGGGGACTCTGAGCAACACAATGATAAAGATAAAGATGGGTCTGAAGAAGACGATGACAAAGAGAAATCTGATGATTCGAAGGCTGAAGATATTCAAGACACTGATGATGACGACCACCACCAACACTCAAGTGCTATTGTCGAAGCACCTCTTGACATCGAGCCAATTTTGATTGACCTCGTGGAATCACAAGTGGCTGAAACTAAAGCCCAAGAGGGGGATGGTCCTAACGTACAAATAAGAAGATCCAAGTGAGCGTTAACACGTAGCAGTGTGTTAAAATCCCCTTGGATTGATCCTAACCGAAATTCCAAGGTCAAGAGGCACTATGATGAGAAGGACCAGCTCTATGAGTTGTGTACCAGAACCAGTGCAGCAACGACATAGGAGCTTAATGAGTAAGTGTATCTAATATTGTGCACATGGATTTACAATTATGTTTGAAAAATACATACCATTATTAACAACGTCATTTTTTGGCATTTAGGGATTTTATTGACATGCACGGTTTTTACATGAAAAGGAGAGAGCTAGCTTGTCTCAAACCACGTGCTTGGATCAATGATACAGTATGGACTGTGCAATTCTATTTTGCGATCCCTATGTGGGGGATTTATCTGAAACCCTCCTGAACATGTTGAAAAAACATATTGTTCATCTGATCCCTTGGTATAGATGTTTTTACAACATGGGTTCTCACTGTTTGATGTTATGTCCATTTTGATAGTACTGCTGTGTAGTTTTAGTAGTGGTTCTGTTTGTTTCTAGTGTTGCTGGATTGTTAATCGTTTTAGAATGATTCTATTTGCATGCTTCTTCTGCTTGGGGCTCGCTTTGATTTTGATTGATTTACTTCTTAATTAACTTTTTAACATTTCTTTGGGGTTGGATCAATATTCTTGTTAATTGTGCCCTGTTGTTTATAAGATGGAGAAATTTATTGTATTCAACACAAATCTCGATTGGGCTCAAATAGTTTGGTATGCTTCCTCTTTTGGAATAATTGTGTCTGACCTCAATGTTGCATCTATTGTGACCTTGTTTATGATGATGAATAATTAGTTTCATATGCTGAATCATCAATCAAGCTTGAGAAAAAAGATACTCCACCTGGTTTCTTTTCCATTGTCTAACTCTACCTAAGATGCATCCAACAGTAAACGTATTGCAAAAATAATTTATCTATTAGTTTTCCAACATATTTTTATATCCTCCTCTAAAGCTCTTCAGTTTCCAGCTTTACCTTCCACCACCCACACCAATTCTTATTTCAATGATGCATATTAAGGGAAAAAAAATAATGTCTTTTACAAAGCATCACCCCCTTCAATTTCAATCCCATCAAATTTTGTAGTAGTAAAAATTCCTTTATTTCTTCCCCTAATATGTTTATGAATGAATCAGAAAAATATAGGGGGTAGAAATACCCAACCATAGTTTTCTGATGCCAACATGATTGCCCAAAACTCAAAGTTCATTGCCTATAGAACTAGATCATTTCCATCACAGCAGACTGCAATGTGCTAACTAATTCTTGCAATATGTTTCAAGGACACGTGATTGGATAAGTCGTTTAAGTTGAAAATGTCACTTAATAAATCCAAAATGTGAAAGGCTTAGAAAACATTTATCCACAATGTTTAAGGGAACTTATTCTCACCTTGCAGAAGGAAAAAGCCTGTGCGGCAACAATTTAGGGATATGAAACATAAATCTCCAATGTTGCTCTTTTTAACATTTATGATGATGAATAATTTAAATTTTTATTACTTTTAGTTGTTTTTGTAATAAATCCATTTGTGCATTTCAGTTAATGAGTATGGTTGCACGGACATTGGTTGCTGATCAGCGAAATGACGGAGGGGTTGTCACTCGCCACATATTCAGCTTGCATTTTATGCACAAGATCATCCGCTCTCCAAGAACATGGTCAGTGGAAGACAATGCAGCTGAGATCTTGCCGGAGCTTATTGGGTATAACATCGGTGATTGTCGCTTCATATTTGGGCCGTCGCTTTGGCTGAACCACTGGTTCTGTTATGCCCTAGATACGACAACGATGACCTTCTTCGCGCTAGATTCGTTGGTAGAAACCCACACATATATGTGCATTCAGAGGGAACTGAAAGAAGGAAAGAACGTCGCAACCAAGTCCAAAAAAAAGGCAAACAAACTAGCCTCATTTGATGCCAAGGGAAAGATGGCAAATGAAGTGGTAATCTGAAGCGAATTTAAATGTGTGGTTACGTTAAAAATGCTTGGCATAATTAATATCTAATTGCCTGAACTTTAATTTCAGCGAAAGTGCTTCATGGACATTTTACGAAGGGTGAAGCCTCAATTGTTCGAAAACGAGGGCAGAATTCCCAAGGGGTGACATGGGCTAAAGTCCATGTCCAAAGCGATGTGTAAGTGTCTATTAAGTTGTTTAAAATTCATAAGTATCGTGTTTAAGTTACATGAAGCATGTTTTTAACATCTTTGTATATTTATTGTTTGCAGGGACTCGTGTAGTGTTCATGTCCTTTCTTGGCTCCAGTCATGGGACGGCACAGAGAAAGAGGATGGCTACACAATGCCTTCATATCAAATGGATGATCTGAGAGAAATTAAGATTGCCATGTTGTGGTGGCTGGTCAATCACCCAAACAACCTACATCGAGCCAAGGTGCTATCATTGATCCAGGAAGCCCAAGCGTGGAAAATGAGTCGATAGTCTATGTCTAACTTGTTTAAATTTTGTATCTGAATTTCTGAATTTTGTTGGCTGGTTGTTAAATTAGATTATAGAACTTGTACAAAACACTTGAGTTCATTGTTAGGAGCTAGTTTTGTAAATTTATTGATGTGGTCGATAATGTTGACTTGACATTTTAATATGAATAACAACCACAGTTGGTTCCAGCAGCTATTTCTCTATTGGTTATGTATGTATGAGCAGAAACAAAGGAATATGATCAGGTACCCGTTTATCAAAACCCTCACCCCTTTTTTGGCAACACCATCAAACCTTTTAGCAACACCATCAACCCCCTTTAGTAACACTATCAGTCACCTTTAGCAACACCATCAGCCCTCTTTAGCAACACCATCAGTCACCTTTAACAACACCATCAGCCCTCTTTAGCAACACCATCAGTCACCTTTAGCAACACCATCAGCCCTCTTTAGCAACACCATCAGTCACCTTTAGAAACACCATCAGTCCAATTTAGCAACACCATCAGTTCAATTTAGTAACACCATCAGTCACCTTTAGCAACACCATCAGTCACCTTTAGCAACACCATCAATCACCTTTAGCAAACCATCAGCCCAATTTAGCAATACCATCAACATCCTTTAGCAACACCATGAGTCCAATTTAGCAACACCATGAGTCCAATTTAGCAACACCATCACTCACCTTTAGCAACACCATCAGTCACCTTTAGCAACACTATCAGTCTAATTTAGCAACACCATCAGCCCTCTTTAACAACACTATCAGTCCAATTTAGCAACACCATCAGTCACCTTTAGCAACACCATCAGCCATATTTAGCAACACCATCAGTCACCTTTAGCAACACCATCAGCCCAATTTAGCAACACACCATCAGCATCCTTTAGCAACACTATCAGTCACCTTTAGCAACACCATCAGTCCAATTTAGCAACACCATCAGTCACCTTTAGTAACACCATCAGTCCAATTTAGCAACACCATCAGCCATTTTTAGCAACACCATCAGTCAACTTTAGCAACACCATCAGCACTCTTTAGCAACACTATCAGTCACCTTTAGCAACACCATCAACCCTCTTTAGCAACACCATCAGCCCTCTTTAGCAACACCATCAGTCACCTTTAGCAACACCATCAGTCCAATTTAGCAACACCATCAGCCCTTTTTAGCAACACCATCAGTCCAATTTAGCAACACCATCAATCCAATTTAGCAACACCATCAGTCACCTTTAGCAACACCATCAGCCAAATTTAGCAACACCATCAGCATCCTTTAGCAACACCATCAGTCACCTTTAGCAACACCATCAGTCTAATTTAGCAACACTATCAGCCCCCTTTAGGAACACCATCAGTCACCTTTAGCAACACCATCAGTCCAATTTAGCAACACCATCACCCCTCTTTAGCAACACCATCAGTCACCTTTAGCAACATCATCAGCTCAATTTAGCAACACCATCAGCATCCTTTAGCAATACCATCAGTCACCTTTAGCAACACTATCAGTCCAATTTTGCAACACCATTAGCCCCCTTTAGCAACACCATCAGTCACCTTTAGCAACACCATCAGTCCAATTTAGCATCACCATCAATCCAATTTAGCAACACCATCAGTCAACTTTAGCAACACCATCAGTCCAATTTAATTACACCATCAGCATCCTTTAGCAACACCATCAATCCAATTTAGCTACACCATCAGCCCTCTTTAGCAACACCATCAGTCCAATTTAGCAACACCATTAGCCTTCTTTAGCAACACCATCAGCCCAATTAATAATTACATAAGCCACTTTGACAAAAAATATCAGCATCAAATGACAACATCAGAAAAATATGACAGCAACACCATCACTTTTAATAACAACCTCAGCACCCTTTAACAACACAATCAGTCGATTTAGCAACACCATCAACCCCCGTTAACAACACTATCACCACAATTAACAACAAAATCATCCCCCCATTAACAAGGACATGGGACCTTTTAACATCAGTAACAGTGAAAAATAACACCTAAATCAGCCCATATTGACAGCAACATCAGCAAACAATAACAATCAGTTTTCACCGTGTGTAACAATATTAATAAGTCTACATAAATGAAACCTGGATACAATTGTAGCAATTGTGTTATATCCAACTTTCATTTACATCAAAAAATATGCGAATAAAATAGGGATTACAACTTGACCCACCACCTCCAAAAAATAACATGGTGGGGATTCCTCTCTATGGCCATTTACAACAAAAGAGCGTGACACGCAATGCCCAAAAAATAAACAACATTAGGAAACGACAATCATCAACTTAGATTTGGATTCTTGCAAGTCCTGACGGTGTGTCCTGCCTCATGGCATCTAGGACAATGATAAACCTTCTTGTTTTGGAATTGAGACTCACGTCTTTTTCTTTTAGGTCTACCTGGAGGCCTTGTCGTGATTGGAAGATCCAAGAAGGTCTCTGTGAGCATTTCTGTGACCGTTGGAGCATCAGCCCGTGGACAATCATGTGTTGCAACGAGCCTCATGCTATGTGCATAAATTTTCTCTTGTGCTGAAACTCTAAAGCAATCATCTACAAATGAGTATACACTACCATTGAGAACCTTGATTGCCGCACATGCATGTGGACAAGGTAGTCCACTCATTTGCCATGTCAAACACGAGCACTTTTTTCCAGCAAGATCTACATTAACATGAATGATGGCATCGCCGCATCTAGTTTCAACCGAAAACTGGTAGTCCTCGTAATATGCAACATGCATATTTTCAGCTAGGGAAACTTGTTGCATCAGTTTTTTCTCAACATTAGGTCCAACACCATTTTTCCAATCAACTAAAGCCATCTTGCTTGCTAGTAACTTTGAAGCCAACTTCTCTCTATGCTCATGTATCAAAACTGTCACGGTGTGCCTTCTCTCTTTCAACATCCATGCATTAAAGGACTCGGCAAGGTTGGTGGTTATGTTATCCCACCTTTGGAAAGGAAACTTGCTAAGAGTCCATCGATTAATGTCCCCATGAGTTTGAAGCCATTGTGCCAAATGTGGGTTAAACATTTGTAATTTTCCCATTGCGACAATGAAGTCTTCATGCAGCCTCGCATATGCAATTCCATCAAGGAGATGCAATGCGGTATCCTTAGAATTCTGAGACGTTCGTGTGACCCCTCTATTTATTTTAAGGAACACCGCACTATAATTTTCCTTCAAATGCCTATAACAAAATGCATGTCGCTCGGTGCCAAATACATCGTTTACAGCACCAATGATGGAATTATTCCGGTCAGAAACAATTATTATCACCAGTGGTCTTGTAATGTCTTTTACTTGGTTTAGGAACTAAGCCCAATCATCATATGCTCACCACTCACAATGGCATACGCTAAGGGAAACATGTCATTGTTTGCATCATAAGCACAAGCTGACAATAATGTTCTCTTATGAGGGCCACTAAGATGGCATCCGTCTATGTAAAGAATTGGACGACAACCGTGTACGAAACCTTTAATTGAGCACCCATATGCAATGAATAGCAGCTGGAATCTATTATCAGGTGACCCTTCCTATATTGCGACAGTGTCTGGATCACTCTCTACCAGTCTGCGACACATCCAAGGAATAACCCGGTAAGAGTCTTGTACTCGTCCATGTAATTGCATCACCGCTCTTTCTTTCGCCCTATAAGCTTGGTGATAGTTGAGCCAGACCCCATACTCTCTATATAAGTCAATTCGGATTTCATGGGGTGTCTTCTCAATATTGCATCTCAAACCATCCAACACAATCGATGATGTCAGGGTACACTTAGGTGGATGAGATACAATAAGGCTATCTTGTGCATGGTGTCTATGTTCACCTCTATATGTCCTGATGATTAGAAACTAGGTCTCTTGATGTTCTCCTCCAGCTGAATATGCACCAAGGTACCAAGGACAACCATCAACCTTACACTTCACTATTATCTTTTGTGGCTTGTTCTTCACAAATTTGTAGGCAAAGTTGTGTGTAATGCTATATTTGTACATCATCTCATAGAAGGTCACAGCATTTGCAATAATCTGTCCTGCTCCCATGATCAAATTTTTGCATTTACCGTGATTCATTTCAGGCCTCGTTAATGGCACAGTTTGAGAAGAACATAGTAATGAGGGTAACTCTTGTGTTTCATTGAATATTTCAGGGGGTGATATGGACAACCCGGCTGAACCTCTATAAACGTCATAACTCCTATGACAAACAACAAGTATTAGTACTTGTAATGACAATGTTTCAGACTTTATTTGCAACTTATATATGAAAAAATTGCATTTCTTAACACATCAAGACTTACACTTCTTCTTCTTCCGCCCGTGCAAGTCTATTGTCATTATTCCCAATTTCTTCAACATACACATGACCATATTCGTCATTATACCGTATCAAGTGATCCACCCCTTCATCATCCACAAGATCAATAAATGTTGATGTATCCATGCTAACTTTGAATCTCATGCAAATTTGATTACTTTCTTTCCCAATTAAAGATGATATTGTTCTTTGCAACTTCTCATATGTGGTCCCTTCCTTGATGCATCTTGTTCTTACCGTTCCTCCAACATAATCACTTTCATCCCCTCCACCTTGTAGAAACTTCCCCCCCACGTGAAAGAAACATAATATATTCTTCCCTGAACTACTAGCCATCTGTAATTACAATATGCAACATAGTTAGTATTTGCAACTTCAACAGTCGAATTAACAACTAAAACTGAAGTAATTAACAACTTCAACTGTAGGTTTTAGAAACTATCCCATATAAGTATTTTTACATTCAAACATTCCCACTAACAGACCTCCCTCTGTTTCAATGCCCAAAAAACATAGCAACCTTCATCCCCTACCACGTTTTCAAATTCATCTCATATTAACAAGTTAAACAGCCATATTAACAACAAAAACATATGGCATTAATAACTTCCACTGTAGGTATTAACAACTATCAAAATTCAGCGTTTTTCAATCTTCATTCCTTGATCACTTTCACCCACTCCCACTCAAATACATCAATTTTCCTCTGTTTCTGTGACAAAAAACAGAGCAACATTTTATTGAACCCACCCTAGAGAGATTAAAAACGAGAAAGGATGGTGATTAAGCTATCTTGATGAAAAACTAAGCACTTCTTGTCTATATTCTACCAGATAATTACATAAATGAGCTCAAACTCCTACCTTTCATTAACCCAAACTTTCGACTGAAAAAAATGTTGATGAACAGCAATAACCACCAAGAAGAGTCAGCAATATACAACCAGGATGAGTTGCTTTCAATCTAGCAGATGAAAAAAACTAAAGACAATGATCAAAAGAAGCAAGACGAAGGAGATAGACGAACGATCATGACAGCAAATAAACTTTTAGAAAGCTCACGTTTTTTTCCTGATTTCAGCACCAAAACACTCTTCTTTTCCTTTTTTAACACAAGGGGGCGTTTTGGTAATTTGCCTTGGAAGTTAATACCAGAAAAGGCCCTTTTCTGGTATGGGAAAGTGTGGAGGGCCTTTTTTGAAATTATCTTGGTAAATTGGGCCTCCATGTCAATTTTCCCTAAATGTTTTTCTTCCATCTATAATACCCTTCATTTGTTTTTGGTTCCTCCTCCATCCTTGTTTTTTTTTCCTCCTCCCTTTTGAATATATTCGAGTTCATACCAAAGCATATAGATGGAAGACGATATGTTTCTAGCGTTTTTCTTCCTTTTATGCTTATTTGATTTCTTTTTGTGCAGCAAACTAAATGGGAGACGATGACAGTTATTTGCTTCCATGATATATATATATATATATATATATATATATATATATATATATATATATATCTTCATGCATTAGTCCCCATGGCCGTAAGAGAATGATACTCATGTGTTCTTATGACAGCAAGAAAGAGAAAGAATAATCGATGCAAGACTCTACAGGGCTCAGAGACTAACCAACTGATGCATTAATCATTTAAGCACCCCCCACAGCAATGTTAACCAAAGCACACACGCAGACCCCCTGTTTCAAACCATACTAAACTGAGCCAACTGAAACTACAAGAAGGATATCCAAATACTCACCTTGATCGATACTCTTCTTCTCTCTCAGATGTTCTACACTTCCTCTCGGTCGCTTGCTCTGTTCTGTTCTGTTTTTCTTTCTCAGTCTCATCTCTGCTTTTCTGTCACTCTCTCCGTCTCTCTCTCTCTCTCTCGCTCTTTCTCTTTGCAACTCTTTCTCTTTCGGCTTAGTCTCAACAACTGCTAGGCAAAACCACGATGGAGACAGAAAGCAACCATATATATAATATATACATCCTAAAACTTCAGCAACGGTCCAAAAAGAAGAAAGTCCAGTGGGAAACGGCGGTGGGCTCGAGACGTGAGGAAAAAATCCAGAAGAAGCATGGGGGTGCTGATCTGTTTTCCTAATCTTGCGCTGCCTCTAGATTTTGCGTTTGCGTGTTTTTGATATTTCCTTCTGCGGTTTGAATGGTTTGGGCGCACGAGGAGGAAAAAAAACACCATATGTTTTTTGGTAAGCACTCGAATATATTTAGAAGGGAGGAGGGGAAAAAACAAGGATGGAGGAGGAACCAAAAACAAATGAAGGGTATTATAGATGGAAGAAAAACATTTATTAAGCAAGAATCTGTTAGCAGATGATGGCAGTGAAAGATGGTTTCTGGCAACAATGGCGGTGAGAGAAAAGTTGAGTATAAGTGAAGGAGAGAGGTGAGTTGATGAGTTGACTCACAGAAAATTTATTTCACTCAGCAGTGGAAACAAGGGGACCAAGTAGAGATCGCGGGACCAACATGAAATTTATTTCCCTTCATCACCCTCACCCACCCAGTTGCCTAACGGACATTTAAACCGACGTGATCTGCATTAACGTTTTTTTGTGACTTTTGCACCTTTTTGTAACTGCATGGGTATTTTTGCACCAGACAAAAACATATGGTATTAGACGCTCCTGAAGGTAAAGTACATGGGTATTTTTGCACCTTTACCCTAAAATAAAAGAGTCTTGTGATACAAGTGATTTATTTATAATATTATTTTTATAAATATAAAATAGAATAAAAATTAAATTGTAAATATGATTTATATTTTAAATAATGGTAGAAGAAGTGATTTTTTTCTAAATAGACTTTTATTTAAATGATGATTTAAAAAATTAGTTGAGATGAAAAATGATTAAAAATAACATGAATCTTATTGAATATCATACATACATACATATTGTGACAATTGAAAATAAAAATAAAAAATTAAATTTGTTAAGAAATTAAATTATCATTAAAAACAATTAAAAACTCTAAATTACTTAATTAAATATATTCTAATGGATAAATTAGAATTCATATAAGTGCATATTTAATATTACATTATTTATTTGATCACTTATTCCTAACATTTTTCTTCAGAAATTGAAAAAAAGTCACACCAGAAACTAAAAAAAGTGATTTCTAATCAAAATAATTTTTTGAGTTAAAGTGAAAAAATACACCTAAGCTTTTTCTCCAGGAGTGTCCAGTACCACGTGCATTTTTTAGGAGCAAAAATACACATGCGGTTACCATTTTGGAGCAAAAGTCACATCTCACCGTTAAGTCACTGTTCATCATCGTTAAGTTACTGTTCACTTCATTTCTTTCTCTCTCATCACGGTGAATAATATTGTTAAATCTGTTAGATATGATTAGTTTTGATGATGTCTTATATATATACCATTAGTAAAAGCAAAAAGATTGAGTAATATGTTTATCTTCTTCATTGACTGATTCTTGTATTTAATGTAGAAACAAAGATGTGAAGTTCATCTATGAACAATGATCAAGAAGAAGATCAACAAAGAAGCAAGAAGTTATCAAAGAATTTTGGGCATATTCAAGAAGAACAAGAGTGATTGAAGAAGAAAGATCTTGGTGAATGGAATTCAAGATCAGCTCAAGTTCTTTAATGAAGCATAATCTAGATGGGAGATGAGAGATAGAAAGAATAGAATTATGGAGTCAATTATGGAGTCAAATGATAAAGAACAAGAGAAGAGAAGAAAGAAAGAGTTGAATCATGGAGAATGATCAAGAAAAGAGAAGAAAGAAAGAAAGACTTGCCAAATAGAATGAGAAAATCATCATACAAGTTTTTAGATTGATTCTTGAAGTATCCACGATCAAATGGAAGTTGGAATGGCTCGATTCGGAGTTAGAATAAGCAAATATCAGTTTCTGGATAAGTAGACTTGAGTCTGTCACTTATACACTCGAGTCTGGCTGATTTCCAGCAACTCTAGCTCCTTTGGTACGAGCAAACTCGAGACTATACTTATAAACTCGAGTTTGGATGATTTCTAACAATTTCGGCTCCTCTAGTACGAGCAAACTCGAGCCTATACTTATAAACTCTAGTCTGGCTGATTTCCAGCAACTCAGTTCTCCTCTGGCATGAGCAAACTCGAGCCTGTCACTTACAAACTCGAGCCTGACTGATTTCCAGCAACTTTGTCCACCTCTGTTTTGCGTTTCAGCTGAGCGACCTCTGGTAATTTGACGATATCTCCTAAACCAAGAATCGGATTGAGGTGAAACCAATTTTGTATGAAACTAGACTCCCAATGCGTCATCTTGACAAAGTTTCATGCCCAAAGAAGATCAGATGAGAAAGCTATGAATTTCGAAAGTTGGATCAGAAGTTCAAGCCACACAACAGACCAAGCTTCAATGTTTTGAGTGTAACTCACAATCTACACATCGGAATGAGCTGAAATCGGTGACATATGAAAGTAGACTCATAAGGCTTTCCATTAAAAGTTAAATGAACCAAAGTGAAGTTCAAACCAGGGAGATATGGCCTTTGTAAGTTGACAGAAAATTCAGGATGTTACAAACTCGAGCCTATCACTTATAAACTCGAGTTTGACTCAGATAGAGAGCTAGTCGCGATATGATATTCGATAAACTCGAGCCTAAAACTAATAAACTCGAGTTTAGCTCAGACAGAGAGCTATTGAAGATTTCCAACACGATTAAACTCGAGCCTACATAGCTTAAACTCAAGCCTAATGAATCTCTGTTTTACAAATGACGTCTTCCATCTATCTGATTCAAACTTATGAACTAATTTAATTATTTTTTAGGTTTCGAATCATAATATATATTTACTTGATTGATATACTCATCAGTTTCAGATGAATTCAGCAAGGATCAAGGTGAAATCAGATCTGGGTTAAATGCATTAAATGAAGAACTGAGAACAAGCCTGAAACTTCTCCTTTTTCTCAAGGGTTCAGATCAGACCGTTATAGGTCAATAAAATCACTCTCCAACGGTCAAATAAGGTTTATAGAATGACAGAAAAACTGGAAGATCATATGCAACGTCAAATCCAAGATTCCAGCTGAGAATTGAAAGAATGGAGAAAAATATGCAACTGTTATATTCCAGAAATGAAGCTGAACATTGAAGAACAAAAGAGAAGAAAATGCAACGGCTAGTTTCTCTGATTAAGCTATAAATAGCAAGGAAGACTCATAGCATCGACATACACAAAATTACAACTGATTGCATTTTTATTTTGACACTTCATTGTGCATACTTCAGTATGTGAACTTCAGTGTTTATTCATATCTACTCTTTTTTAGAGTCTTATTTTGAAAATCATTTGATTACTTGTTTGAGAGAACTCAAAGTTATGGAACCTATGAGTTGGGTTATTTAATTACAAAGTGTAAGGGGGAGCAAGTCCTTGATGATTAGAATTGCTTGAGAGTTACATTGTTGTAATTAAAGAATATTGAAATAGTTGAAAAACCCATGTATCTAGCTTTTCTTTCCTTGCTTTGTTATACTCTGTTATCGATTTAAAAACTTGAGTGTTTCGAAAAGTTTTTCAAAATTACTAAAGTCTTATCAAACACCCAATTCACCCCCCTCTTGGGTGATAGCCAGGTCTAACAAAATCATTGTATTAAATCATTTGAAGTTTCGGAAAACAAATGAACTACAAGGTAAATAATATTGTTACCTTCTCACAGTGCCTACACTTCTGGTCAAAGTTGAGAGAACAAGAAGCAGCCTTAGTTTTAACTTTCGCATTCTTCCCTACTACAACCCAACTTTTGATAAAGCTAATGGGAAATGAAAAATATAACCAAGTGAGACATGTATAACATAGTATTACCAATTTAAGGAAAATGAGAGCCTAAATCTAGAATTATGTAAGTCAACCTTGCATTTGCATCATCCTCATCCTACATACTCATTAGGGCATGAATCCGCCCACAACAACTGTGCCTAATGACTATGACAATGGTTTTAATTCTTCCTCAAAATAGAAGTATACAAATGTCAAGGTATTGGTTTCAGATGAAGGAATTGATTTTTTAAAAAAAATATTGAAAATGCAAAAATAAATCTAACATCATATGCTTTTTAAAGGTAAAAATTACTCATAAATATTTGAAATATGAGAAAAATGTGAGGACCATAAATATAACATGATACAATTACTTTTTTTTATTGGACCCACGCTATTTTTTCATATGCCTATATAACAGTATTATGTTATATTTAATAATCCTGTCATTTTTTCATTAGATTTTGAATGTTTATAAGTATTTTTATATATTCAAAAAATACAGTATTAGACACATTTTGGTAGAAGCTATCGTAAATATTTTTCACCTTAACTATATTTATCTAAGGGCTTTGGTTTTCTCATGTTACATGAGGAAAAAAAAAATTCCCTACACACACATGAAATGGTAGGACCCACATATACATATATGAATTAATATATGTATATGTGGGTCCCACCAATATATGTATATGTGGGTCCCACCATTTCATGTGTGTAAAACATGAGAAAATGATTTTCCTACGGCATGAGAAAATGTTTTCCCTTTATCTAATTAGTAATTACAAACAAAATTTTAAGGGACCTGACTCATGAGTGTTATTTCACATGCAATCTGAAATGGCTTCTGATTAATTTTGACAGCATTTGACCAATTTTGAGCAAATGACTCGTGATGGTTGATTTTTTTCTCCGTTTTTAAATAGTGTATTCATATTTTTCATGGTGATTGGTCCATTGCTCTTTGCCCAAGATGAATGTACTTTTTTTTACTCTCATCTTTCCAAGCAGCGTTGAGTATTTTGAAGTTTTAGATCTGGATTAGGTCTCATCTTATATTGACTAGTTTAAAAAATATGTCATTACCAATTGGTAAGAGGACCGGTATTAAAAAGTTTTAATTTAAAATAAAAAAATGCCCCCTTATAGACTAGGTAAAGTGGACATTTTTTAAAAAATATATAATTTATTTTGTTTCATAAAAGCTCCGGTAGCCTTGACAAAAAAAAGAAGAAGTCCTTTTAGATATTATTATTATATCTATAAAGTATCTTATGCAATATAAATTGGTAAAATCTGTATAGGGGTCCAAGTTACAATTATATCAGTCTCATTAACAACTATATCAACATCGTTAACACCTAAAGGTTTTAATGAATTTATACCAGAAAAGGCCCTGTGGTCTTTTCTGGTATTTTCATAATTTTGGGGCCTTTTTTGAAATTTTTTCTATTACATAGGCCCCTATATAGATTTTCCCATATAAATTATAAAGATAGAGACAACCCTAAAAACCAAAATTCAATCAACATTAAAAATAAATATAATTAATAATCATGAACCTAAAACCCTATATTATTATATAGTTAGTGTGTCTTAATTCTAACATTTATTTTTTCAATGGTTACTTTTTTTCTTGTATTTCCCCACCTCCAAAGGATTTAAATTATTTTGGTAGTGTTGGATTAAGTGGATACAATTTTAGGCTCGACACTTACATGCTATTAATGCATAATTTATATTGTAAGCATCCTTATAGTTGAATGCAGCTTACCCATGGGTTGGCTGTTAGATTACCATACTTATGCATTTTAATCATTTTGGACCTCAAATATGAAATGACTTTGCCCTACCCTAAATATCAAGTGATAAAAGAGAATATTCTTATTTAGTGAACTTGAGTATAACATAATTAATAGACAAAACAAAATTATCTAGTTTGTATGTCAACCATGTTTGTACACAGCTTTATTAAATAAGATACTCCACATTTATCACTTAAAATTGAGGTAGGTCAAAGTCATATTCTATTTGAAATCTCAAAAACCTAGCACCCAATCTAAAGGTGGCAGCATTCGATTCTAGAGAAGACCCACAATACAAATGACGCATTTACAGCTCCTACACGTTGGGGTTAAAATTACAATTGATGTTCCCACCAAGGAGGGGTCATAAAAAAATAAAAAATAAAAACTTGACAAGAACAAAGGCATGGCAAACAAGATTCAATCAACAAATATGTACACAAACTTTTGTCTATAGAATTCATAAATATTGGATTTGTGAAACTTACCATTTTGAGAATGATATAATGAATTTGCATTATTGTCATAATCACAATTTTCACAACTCCAGTCATCAAGAATTCCAGGGACAAAAATCTCATACAGTAATTCCAATAACCACAAAGAATATACCGCCATAAAAAAAAATATAAACCAAGAAATTCACAATTAACATACCTGTGGAATTAAGGCTTCCCCCCTATGTGTGCAAACATATAAGAAATAGCTAAAATAAACACTCAACTTGGAGCTTTTCAATGATAATTAATCACTAATCCCTGATTTCCTCTAATCCCTGATTATTAGGGATACTAATTATTAATTGACTGTTACAATATTATTTCCTAATACAATATTATTTTCTAACACTCCCCCTCAAGTTGGAGCATAGATATTAATCATGTCCAACTTGTTATAAAGATAATCAACCCGAGTTCCATTTAATGCTTTAGTTAATAGATCGGCCAATTGGTCGCTAGACCTGACGTGCCCTATAGAAATGAAGTTCTCCTTGATTTTATCACTCACAAAATGACAATCTATCTCAATGTGTTTTGTGCGTTTATGAAATACAGAATAGGAGGCTATGTGCAAAGCAGCTTTGTTATCGCACCACAATTTTGCAAGCAATGATGTAGTAAGACCAACCTTCATTAACTGATGAATCCACACAATTTCCTATACTGATTGAGACATGGCTCTATACTTAGCTTCTGCCCTCGACTTAGAAACCACATCTTTCTTCTTACTCCTCCATGATACTAAATTTCCACCCACAAGCACAAAGTATCCTGTGGTGGATCTCCTAGTAGCCTTTGATCCTGCATGATCTACATCACAAAAACATTCAATCTTGGTGTGACCATGATTCATATAGAGTATGTCACGTCCCGGTGAGCCTTTCAAGTAATGTAAGACATGTTCTAATACTTCCCACTAAGCAACGGCTGGTGCTGTCATGAACTGACTAAAACACTAATTGGAAAAGTTACATTAGGTCGAGTCACCGTAAGATAATTTGGTTTCCCAATCAATCTATAATATCTCTCAGGGTAGGAAAATGATTTGATCTTCTCTGGGTCAACCTTTTTTCTCACATCTTCAGGTAACTCATCAAATGGTATGCTATCATCAATATCCAAGAAAAGATTAGGAATCATAAGAAAGCTACTCGATGCTGCTCCAAGTTTCCCAGTTTCTTTTATAAGATCAAGAACATATTTCCTCTGTGTCAAGTAAATCCCTTTCTTGCTTCGCATAACTTCAACTCCAAGAAAGTACTTCAATAGACGCCAAACATCCGAATGAACTAAATCAAAAGGGGACGCAACCCATTTATTGATGCGAGGTGCCAAATGAACACGATGATGTTTTGCAAACTGGCATGACTCACACTCTAAAGAAGACACATGATGAAATTGAGCATACAACCTCTTTAAAAATGACAAAGACACATGACCCAACCGTCAATGAACATCAAAAGGAGAGGAACCACCAGAACAAATAACAAAACGTGGCACTTGATCATCAAGAAAGTAATGGCCGCCAGATTCATACCCCTTACCAATAATCCGTTGCGTCGTAAGATCCTGAATCAAGCAATGGTCAGGAAAAAGTGAGATGAAACAATTTAATTGGCGAGTAAGTTTACAAGGAGATAGAAGGTTAAAAGCAAGATCAGGAACATTAAGGACAGACGAAAGAGAAAGAGATGAAGTGGGCATAACAGTGCCAGATCCAATAATACGAGAATAAGAGACATTGGCGATTGTGATGGAAAGGGGTTGGCATAAGGTGCATATAAAGAGAACAAATGATGGTTACCTGTCATATGATCAGTAGCCCCCTGAGTCGATGATCCACTTCGAGGAAGAAGTTGTAAGACATGAATCATAGTTACCTGTAACAAGTGCCGTTGGTACAAGGGAACCATTATTAGAGAATTGGGCCATATGAGTAGATCCACTACACTGCTGCTTCTATTGCAACTTATGACAATTGCATTTGGTATGACCAGGTTCCCTACAATAGTAGCAATTAATGTTACTAGCACTAGCATTAGGGGGGTTGCTACCGGGCTTTGGGAGGCTTAGGTTCTTTGGAGCAGCAACTACAAAATTTGGATTTAGACCCTGACTAGCTAAAGCACTAGTATGAGGATTTAAAGGTGGATGGGCCAAACTTTTTTCACACAACACAGGAGAGTACATATCCTGAAGCGAAGGAAGCTTAAAGCTAGACAATATTTGAGATTGAACAATCTCATAGGCTAGGTCGAGAGCAGTAAGAAAGCTCATAATCGCTTGTTGTTCCATATTATCCACTTGGGCTTAAAGATCAATCGATGGTGGCATCAACCTCCTCATTTCCTCATACATCTTCTTAAACTGCATGAAGAAATTTTTCAAGGGCCAACCTTGTTGCTTAGCCTGATAGAAACCCTTACAGACCTCATGAATCCGAGTAATGTTACCTTTTCCAGAATACAAAAACTCCAAATACTCAATAAGTTCTTTAACAGTATTACAATGACTCACTAAAGGAAGAATATCGCTATCGATAGAATTTTGAATTTGTAAGAACAGCTGGGCATCAGCTCGAGCCCATGTCATGGTCGAATCATCCTTTAGAGGAGCTTGAGTTAAATGGACTTCTTTCTCAATACTAAACAAGTACATGCGAATAGTTTTAATCCAGTTTGAATAATTGGTCTAGTTCAACTTGTGATCAGTAATTTTGTTTAAAATAGGAACCTTCTCATTCATGACACTTGATTAAGAATCAGCCATAGGTAGCTATATAAAAGTAATTCCACAGAGAAAACAATCTTAAATGAACTAACAAAGGCGAAATAACCACCAAAAAGCAAAATCCAATAGCTATAACAACTACCAAACCGTAGAAACACGGCCAAAAATGATCAAAGTTGCACCAAATGGTCACACAAGGACCAACAAAACACTACAAGCACGTAACTAGCCAAACCAACTTTGCAAAGCCCAAAAAGAAGACCACAACTGAGCAAATTTTAATAGATTAGAGAGTCAAACCACAAGATATGAGTATGAAACCACTTGGGTCAAGACGGCAACAGTGAGTCAATCCCAAAAAAGCAAACGGCGACGAACAACTCACCGAAAAACAGCGTCACATGCCGGCGCGTGTATCAAACGGTGGAGCTCCGGTGAGCGCGTGATAGTCCACGCCCCGGTGAAATGGAAGGTGACCAGTTGGATTCTGCCAATCAGGACCTCCTGAGCACGGCAAGGCAGCGCATGGTGGCTGAACTCAGTAGGAACTGGACCCTCACTCCCTCTCCCCCCTCACTCTCCCTCTCTCGCTGAACAGACAGAGAACAAAAAACGGGAAAAAAATAATTTTCAAGAATCAGATCCCCATGGCTCTGATACCATGTAGAAGCAAATAATCTGAATTCTTTGTCTATTCATGTACATATGATGTATATTTATACAAGAGGAGAAAGCCTTTGCATTGATGACTCTTAATGATAATTAATCACTAATCCCTGATTATTAGGGATACTAATTACTAACTGATTGTTACAATATTATTTCCTAATACAATATTATTTCCTAACAGTTAGAATGATCACCAATTGCTTCAAATGTAATATATTATGTACAAATCATATGGTCATAAGCTACATTGAACTTAAAGTAAGCATGAATATACTAGCCTACCCACACCACCACATATATCACATATTGGACACTTTTCAACTCATGAATATATGGTCTGTTTGGTGTTCATCTAGCCTCTGTACTATATGTGCATGTCTTGTGCAAATTTCCATCACAGGTTGAACCTTGCGACATATGTAGTAGTGTTGGTAGGCCTGAAGTATGTTAGATATGATTAGTTTTGATGATGTCTTATAAAGATAGTATTATTAAGAGCAAAAAGTTTTATATAATCTATTCATCTCCTACATTGACTAACTGCCTTTTATAGGTTAGTCTAAAGTTGAATTATAGAAAATGATTAAGAGAGGAGATTGAAGAAAAAAGAACTTGATCAATATTATGAGAATATCAATATCCAATGCTCTATAATCAAATGGAAGTTGGAACGATGCAATTCGAAGTTAAAATAAGCAAGTTGAAGCCTCACGATGAATAGTAACTGAGTTACTACAGTGTACGAGTTGCTACAGTGATTATGCTATTGTACCAGCTATTCCTCGACCTTGCTCGAGCATGAAAATGGGTCTACTCAAGCATGAAAAACTGGTTTGCTCGAGCAAGCCATACATATGCTCGAGCAAGCCTATGTTTCAGCTATTTCAGCGACACTCTATTCAACTCTGTTTCAGGCGATGTTCAGTAATTCAATGATATCTCCCAAACTAAGAATCAGATTGACATGAGATCAATTTTGTATGAAACTAGACATCTAACGCGTCATCGTGCCAAAACTTCAAGTCCAAAGAAGATCATATGAGAGAGCTATGAATTTTTGAAGTTTCCCCATCTATCACCGTCATACAGCAAACCAGGGTTTGGTAATTTGAGCATATCTCACAAAATGCACATCGGAATGAGCTGAAATCAGTGACATATGAAACTAGACTCACATACCTTTCGAAAAACATCAAGATCACAGAAAACAAAGATCAAATGAGAGAGATATGATTTTTGGAAGTTCATAGTCTGTTTCAGAAGTGTGCAAAACTTTGGTTCAAGAACAGCTTCTATTAATCTGATTATAATGCTCAACATACAATGAGTTTGGAGTTGGTTATTATTGCATTTGAAAGAGGACTTGAAGAGCTTTATGAGTATGGATGGTTTACCAAAATTGACGCTCACGAGAAATTGATTGTTGTGTTGTTCACCACATTGAGGAGTAAAGGTTTTCGTCTCTACCTGAAAGTATTCATCCTAATAGATTGATTAAATATTTCAAAGAGACATGCCCGAGCAAATCATTGATATGCACGAGCAGCAGCGAATTAGAGAGCTGAAGAAGTCATCTTCATGCTCGACAATTAGCGAGGTCGAGCCAGAAATCAGAGTATGTGTGAAGTCGTGCTTGAGCAGATAATCAGCGTGCCCGAGCAAGAACGTATATCGTGCCCGAGCAGATAATTAGCATGCTCGAACAAGAACGTATAACATGCTCGGGCAAAGAAAAAGGCTGCTCGAGCAAAGAACAAAAGTTTTATCTACGTTGTTATGCTCGAGCAAGAAAAAGGCTACTCGAGCACTGGCGATATCATGCCCGAGCAAAGAGAGTTTCATGCTCGAGCATCAGCGATAATTCAAAGTTTTAACAGCTTCATTCAAGTGTTTCCCGAGCAAGCTCTGGAGTGCTCGAGCATAGTTCCTTGGCTGCCTGAGCAGACGCCCAAGCATGATCATCTATGTTTTTTAAATCACCGTCTCCGGAAAATTCAAATCAATTGATTATGATTTCTTTTCTTCGGATCATTACTCATTAATATACTCAAATGTTTTTAATCAATTTGCTAATGAGTTTCAGATGATCATAACCCAGATTAACATCAGATTACCAAAAAGTGGATGATTATGTCAGCTCATAACGGTAACTTTGAGCAAGTCACAACGGTCATATTCCAACGGGAAGAATTACTTAACAGACAAATTGATCTTCATTGCCTATAAATAGAAAAGTCTTCAAACCGAAAGAAGGGACGACGATTGATGAGAAAATCGACAAAGCCAACAAAATGATTTTACCACTTCATCGTCGATAGCTCATATACTCTGTTTTTACAGTAAAGAGTCGATTATGCACTTCAGTGATTAATACTCTATTTACTCATGAGGAGTTTAGAATTCTTATTTGATTATCTGTAAAATCTTGAGGTTGGGACCTCAAGTGTTGGGGAAACAATTATAGCTTGTAAGGGGGAGTAAATCCGAGTGTGAAAGGATTACCCTGAGTATAAAGTGTGTAATTGTATCCGTGGAGATTGTAAAGGTTGCACAAGTGCCCGAATAAACTTGTGGGTTGTAAAGGCTTCTCTTGTGCCTAGGTTAAACAAGGAGACAATAGAAATCTCAAGTGTAGCTTGGGGACTGGACATAGGTCAAGGATTGGACCAAACCAATATAAATCTCTGTTTGCATATTCTCTTCCCTAAACTCTTACATTTTAGCATATATGTTTTGAATGACTGTCTATTTGTTTATAAATTATTATTGTCATTCAAACCTCCTTTAGTAAGTTGCGAAAAGATTTTCTAAGTTTCCAAAAGTTTTATCCGACACCCAATTCACCCCCCCTCTTGGGTGACAGCTAGGTCTAACAAAGTAATCACAACCATGTGATTAGGGCATATACCCAATCAACATCACTACATATATCACAAGGTCACATGCCCTGCAAAATTGCAGAAAGAAAAATTTCATAACCAACCTCAGAGAATATCAATCAAGCATTATTGTTTCGGAAAAGAAAGAAAATGAGCGAGCATCAGTGTTTCTATAACTACAAAATTACAAAAAGTATGCAGCCAACAAAACAAAATGTAAACTTTCATGTAAAGTTGCAAATATTTTTCACAACTAAAGAGAGAGAATATTGATCAAGCAAAAAACTTTCATTCATGTATATGTAAGAAAAAAGCTAAACTTTCAATCAAGGTTTTGACAAAGAAAGAAAAGGAGTATCGAGGGTTTGTGAAGGACAACAATTAAAACTTCTATGCAAGTAAAAACAATGAAATAGAACACTATCAAAATGCGACAGCAAAACATCTATTGAAGGTTTGTGAAAAGAAATGATTTTTACCAAACATGAGGGCAAAACTACGGCAATAGAGAGGGAGAGCCCAACAGAAAGGAATACCAAACCATCTTAATGGTGGAGAGAGAGACACCATGGCAGCCCAAGGCGACAACGAGAGGAAGAGCATCAGTGCAACTAAGAGAGGCTAGAGATGAAGGCTAAGCACGAAAGTGATTATACATACTTAGGGCAACCCTTTCTTGACCAACTTTCATTAATAATCGGTGTCCATAACCTTTTCTACACCGATTCTCATTAAAGATTGGTTTCAATATGTTAAGAACATTTTTAAATCATAACGATAACATCTTTTGAATCATCTGGTCTAGACTATAATTTTTAGAACATATAAAATTTTGGCAATAAGTAGTTTCACCCAAATGTTGAAACTTTTTCATCAAAATGTATAATAACACGAGATAGATAAATATAATAATCAACAAGAAATATCAAAAGACATAAAAGACATAAACTTTTTCATTAATCATTGCTTAAAGGGGTAGTATACATACATGAAATCAAAATTACATCAAAATATTATATATGATGATGATGATCAGCTACAAAATAACAACTGCAATACTACATCAAAATATTATAACAATAATGGGGGTTCTTGAAACCCAGGCTTTTAGAAGATCATCATCATTCCAAGAGACTTGACTTGACTAGTCCAAATGTTTAGCGCTGTTGTTCAACACCACTACCCCTTCCTCCAGTTGTTCGAAGAAGCAACATTACTTCGCCATTACCTCGATTATGGTGCCCTAGAGGCGAAAGATGGCCTCATCAATTTCCTCCAACATTGGAGGTAGAGGGGGTTGTGAAGAGGAATCGTCAGTATTTGCCACCAGTGGGGAAATACTGCCTCTCTGATCTGGCCAAATGCATCAGTGGAAGTGTTGCTTCTTAAACAAAAAAGAGATAAGTTGGAAGGAACTTTTAAATTTGAACTTAGGAACTAAAGATGCCTTGGTAATTATAAATGGGATTAATGGTTGAATTGTTCTGATGATACTTGTGAGACATGATGATAGGCATTAGAAGTTGGAACATTACATAGTTACGCCAATTGTATTTGAAATGCAATCTAAATAATAATTCCAAAATTGGATGCTCATCTTATCTAGTGTAAAAAAAAAAGAAGTAAACATTAAAAAAATAAACAACATTCACAGAGGTCAAGAGTTAAATGATTGTTTACATTAACAAATTTATACCTTGTACTACTATTATCGGTCTGAATATAATCAAATTATATATTTAAGATGAATATAATTAAGTTGAATATATATTATAAATTATATAATTAAAAAACTATGAAACAAAGATAAAAGAGACCTGATCAAGATTAAGATTGAACAAGATGAAGATTAAAAGTCAAAATAATTTTTTCATTAATAATATATTTCTTATGTTACTCGATCATGGGCAACATCGAAATAAAGATTTAAAAAAATATATTACATAATAAAAATAGCCCACAATGTTCCTCTTCATCGCCGGAGGCAAAGGAGGAGGAAGGGGAAGAAGAAGAGAGAGGTTGTTTGAAAGATTGTGCTCAGCATCATTGACATTGAGTACAAGGTTAAACTTGTTGTTGATAGTACGGAGCAACACGACGAGTCTTTCGATGCATCTGTTTATATATGGTCCACCCTCTTATAGAGCTATTGAAGAAGGTGCTTGGATGAATGTGGTAGAAGAGGTAGTGGAGGTGGCTGTAGAAAAGAAGGAGGAAAAAAAGGATGAACAAAATTAGCCTTCCCATGTACCATGTTGATATTCTAGATGAGATGAAGTGGAGCTGCATATGAAGAAACAAAAGCAATGAGGAGTTTAAATACATCAAGATGGATGGAGATTAATTACATTTATTAAAGTGACCTCAGATTTCGAAGAGACGCGTAATTGAGAAGTTTACCTTGGAAGTTAAAGAGAGTTTGAAACATTTAACTCTAGATATAAAGAAATGATGGTATCTAAAAGGATATTTAAACCAGATGTTATAGCGTTCAGTGTAAAAAGAGTTTAATTTTTAAATGTTCTTAATATTTAATATTTATTTACACCGCATTAACTTACAATCGATCTAAAAAATATTATTTAGATCACTCATAAGTGCGACTGGTGTTAAGTTGTATCAATATTTATAAAAAAATTATCGATCATAGTTTTTAAACCGTCTCCAGCTATAGAAGTCTAGATTTGATAGTTTTATAGGTATTTTTTTAATAACCATATTTATTGAAATTTGTTGATTTACTGATGGAGTAAAAAATACAAACTAATTCAAAAAGCACTAATGTAGTCGTGCCTATTTGGGTTAGTGGTAAAAACTACTTTTATACTATGATTTATAGTATACAAGGTAAGTATACAAGAACAATTTTACCTCAACTTGCTTGAACGTGCCTCTCGAACATCAACTTAAACATGCTACATAGTATGAGAAAAAAAATTGAATATAAGAGATAAGAGAATTTATTTTTGACGAAACAAGATATAGTAAGGCTTATTTAACATTAAATTACAATTTTTAAATAAAGCTTATATTAAGATACTAGTACTCCCTTAGGTCTTTACTCTTTAATATAAAATTATATTTGATGGGTTTATATGGATCCTAAATATAAAATGAGGCTTAGTTTTCTCATATTGCATGAGAAAACTAAGATTCTTACACATACATGAAATAATGGGATTCACATATACATATATGAATTACTATATATATATATGTGGGTCCCACCATTTCATGTGTGTATGATATGAGAAAACACTTCTCCCACAACATAAGAAGTGTTTTTCCCATATAAAATATTTATAACATTGGTCAATTTTTTTCTTAATTTAATTTTATTGATCTTTCCATTAAAATAATAAAAAGAGAGGAAATAAAATGATTAAAGAAGATGAATATGTTATTTTTTAAAAATAAATATCATACCGGCTGATTTTCTTTGTCTAATGAAATTGTCTAAATATGTTTTATTAAAGATAGGAAGAAGGATCGTATTAAGGGGAAAGGGAGAAAGTAATTCTGTACTGTAATTTCAACGGAATGTTCCTTTTTTTTTTTTTGGGAAAAATCCCATACAAAAAAAGAAGTTCAAAAATATAAAAATGATTAAATAATGTTTTGAATTCTAATAATAAATAAGATCTCTTTACTTTTTTTATTTCTTTCTGAGAAGAATTTTATAATTTTACATAAGGTTTTTATAAGTTCAGATAAAGTTTTCACAAATCTCAAAATGTTTGTGACAAATCTCAAAGTGTTAATAAGTTCACATAAGGTTTTATAATACGTCTTTTATGATTATTTTTATTAGAATGACAAAAATTTTGCCAAGCAACTTAATTTAATTTGAATTTTTAAGTAACTTTTAAATTAAACAATTTATATAACCATCAAACAATTTTTAATTTTTTCTTAAAAGCTTTTTTTTTCAGTTTTAGCCTAAAAATAGCTTTTAATTTAAAAAAAGTGGATCCAAACCGGCTCTTAATTATTTCATATGTTGTATATTCTTAGATTATATATTAATTTATTAGTCAAACTAATTAGTTTGAAGAAAAAAATAAAAATAAAAATACTCTAAAATAATTTAATTAGCTTCCTTAATCTCTTTAAAAAAATTAACTATTTTCTTATAATTAAAACTGGAGGGAGTATTTGGTTTGCGGGGTTAATTTAGACATTTCATGGCTGGAAAAATTATATTGAATCAAGCACGAAATAGCAGGACACTCCAGAACGCTCCCAATAGCTCCAACCATCTTCTTCTTTTCTTCGTTCTACCATTCAAAATTGCTCTGCAAGTTCACACTGACCACCATACATTTAATATTTTTGATATTTTTATTCTTTTCCTTTAAAAAACAAACTTCTCATGAGATAATGCAAGGATCTGTAGCGGAACAACCAGAAGCACTCGAGGATGAGGAACTGAACTCCAAGCTCCTTTTCAATGGCGAACTCTAAGCTTAACCTTCTGTTTCGCATCATCTTGCTCTTCTTCGCCATTTCTGAACCTATCAGTTCATCGCTAGGTGATAATCACTTACCAATCTTGTTCTGCTTTTTGCGATTAAACCTTTTTCTCTAACTTACTTTTATGGGTTTTGCAGTTGAATCTTCCAATGCAGAGCAAAAGGAAGACACACAGCCTTTCGTGGGAGTGAATATCGGGACAGACGTTTCGAATCTTCCTTCTCCGTCGGACTTGGTTGCGTTTCTGAAGCTTCAGAAGATAACGCATGTTCGTCTCTACGATGCGGACCAGGACATTATCAGAGCCTTGGCCCAAACCAGTATTCGGGTCGTAATCGGAGTACCCAACAACCAGCTCCTGGCAATCGGGTCTTCCAACTCTACAGCCGCTTCCTGGATCAACCGAAACGTCGTCGATTACTACCCGGAAACCCTCATCACCGGAATCGCCGTCGGCGACGAGGTTTTGACCTCCGTTCCATCTTCAGCTCCACTTATTCTTCGTGCAATTCAATCGCTATACAATGCTCTCGTTGCTTCGAATCTCCATGACCAGATTAAGATTTCGACCCCTCATGCGGCTTCAATCATTCTCGACCCTTTTCCTCCGTCTCAGGCTTACTTCAATCAAACCCTAGTTTCCTATATTCTTCCTCTGCTTGAGTTCCTTTCCAAAACTGGCTCGCCATTGATGATGAATCTTTACCCTTACTATGTATTTATGCAGAACAAAGGGGTTGTTCCACTGGACAATGCCTTGTTCAAACCCTTGACGCCTTCACAAGAAATGGTGGATCCCAATACCCTGCTTCATTACGAGAATTTACTCGATGCTATGATCGATGCTGCCTATTTCTCCATGAAAAATCTTAATTTCACCGATGTTATGGTTCTTGTCACTGAAACAGGGTGGCCTTTGAAGGGTGATTCTAAAGAGCCTTATGCTACCAAAGACAACGCAGACACCTACAATTCGAACTTGATCAAGCATATTTATGATCGTAGTGGAACCCCTTTGCACCCAGAAGCCACTTCGAGCGTGTACATATATGAGTTGTTCAACGAGGACTTAAGGTCTCCGCCAGTGTCGGAGGGGAATTGGGGCCTGTTTTACGGCAACACTACGCCGGCTTATCTGCTTCATGTATCTGGAATTGGGACCTTTTTGGGTAATGATACAACGAACCAGACATACTGTATTGCCATGGATGGGATTGATACGAAGACAATGCAGGCTGCATTGGATTGGGCTTGTGGACCGGGGAAGGCGAATTGTTCAGAGATTCAACCTGGAGAGAGTTGCTATCAACCTAATAATGTGAAGAACCATGCTTCTTATGCGTTTGATAGCTATTTTCAGAAAGAAGGGAAGGCTCCTGGATCTTGTGACTTCAAAGGAGTGGCTATCATCACTACCACTGATCCAAGTACGTGTTACTTTAGTTAATTTCTTTTTGCTTGGGTGAAAGTAGAGTCCTGGTCTTGCTTGTGAAATCACTACTGCTAGCTGCTACCTGGGGAATCTTAGGTAAAAAACAGCAACATCTTTCAAAACCCTGTTTAATTGCCTTAGTTTATTGTTTTCTTGGGATAGAGTATTAAGGAAAAAATAGAAGCAATACTCTTAGATGCATGTGCAGTTTTGTCCGATATCTGGATGCCCTGCATTTAGCAGGTCAATACATAAAATGTGTCCTTGGAGAGAAGTAGATGGTGAAAATTAGGAAGTGAGTGGAAAGAGAGGATGTAAGATTCTGTACAAACTCTACTCAAATGCCTTGCACGTTCTCTTAGATACTTAATGCATTATTAAAAAGAAATCACAATTCGTTTTAAAACTATTTTCTTTAGTCTGACCATAACATTGGCCATTGTTTTTATTTGAAAACCTAGTTTATTTGGCCCTAGTTATGGTGTTAATATTGTGGTAGAGTATAATTATACAAGGAAACAAGAGATGGAAAGCGAGGCTTGAGTTGTGAATTCTGTGAAAGCCTTTTGTGCGGCACCCACGTTGAAGATACACTTTAGCCTTTGACGTGAAATATTGGAAAACAGAGGGGTATGGTGATCTCCTTGTCCTGGACATATTAGGAAACTATATGAAGCAATCCTTGAATTGTAGCTGTATGCTGGTTTTAGTTAGTGTCCCAATGAACCTCCTGACACTTGAAACGATTCATTTTTGAGTCATGTTTTCTAGATTCCCTCCATATGGCAGCAGCTTCATAACGTCAATTTTCTCTGAAAAGTCCATTTCTCGCCACGAAACACTGTTTGATGTGGCTCCACATATTTGTGTGGTTTCTCTTTGTTGTTTTGTCCAAGTTAAACGCCAGCGTTAATTCCTTTTGTTTTTTTTCCTTTTCATGTGGGGATACCCATTGCAGGTCACGGAAGTTGTATATTTCCTGGAAGGTGAGGAAGTCTCCTCTTTCTTGTTGCACTCTTGTTTTTTAGTGCCTTGCTCCTATAATTGAGACATTTTTCTTTTAATTTTTAATACTGTCAACGTCATGTGAAATAGTGATGTCAATGAGTTGGAGTCTAGCAATCTGGTGGGATCGGTTTGACACAGCTATATTTGGTTGGGTCTGACAAAAAAAAATTAAAAAAAAAAAAACCCAGAGAGAAATGGTTGGGTTGGTAGGCTTGGTCCATTGTGGTTTAGAGAATAAATACAAGGATATATATACATTTTTTAAAATTTAATTTAATCTTTTACTGGCATAAAATGAGACTTCCCCTTTGAAAAATGAGGACACTTATCTTAATGAATTAAGGAATTCGGTTTAAATTAAATCTTGTTTACTTTTTCAAAAATTCCAAAATTACCATGGGTCTCAGTGAATTAGAGAAGGTTTTTCAGTTAAGTTGGGATATTGTTTAGCTCAGTATCAGGGCAAATGATGCTTAAGGGAAAAATGATTTATGCTTTTCAGCAATCGGTGGGAAGTGTCTTGTTTTTGCATATTTTCTGAGTGTGTTGCTTGATTGTGTTTGATGCAGTAAGAAAATAAGCAACAAGACGAGGCAAGCGTCCAATTCTTCTACTGAAACCAGCAGTGCAGGGAATAACATGTTAAGGATGAGCAGCATCCAAATAAGTGCTTTTAACAACGTTTTGCACATTTTTTTCTTCCCCTTTATGATGGTGCTGTTCCATTTTTTATGCTAAATCAAATTTTGGTTTTCTTTGGGGGAATAATGTACGGATTATTTTTTGTTTCCTTCGGTAGAGGGTTAGAGAATAGAAGCTGTGGCCTGTGGGTTGCAATGTCCTGTGTTTGTGTAGAAGCTTCATTTTGATCAAAGGAGGGTGAATAATCTGTAATCCATCCTGGGTTATTGTAATTAAATTATCTATTCATTTATATTATAGTTCTTAATTGTTAATTAATTTTGGTTGATTATTACGTGTCTGAATTACTAAATAAGGTCCGGCATAGTTGACAAATCGTTGAGTTTTCCAAACTATTGTAAGGGTTTGATCCCAGGCCATGTGATTTTTATGCTGCAAAAAAGGATTAATCCTTAGTGGTTGACCCTCTGTAGAAGAAGAGGGAAAAGAGAGAGAGAGAGAGAGAGAGAGAGAGAGAGAGAGGGAAAATCTCAGGGAAAAAAACTTTTAAAATTTCAAAATCTTTAATCAGTGACTTCCTAGTAAAATGATTTGTAAATTTTTTATGAAATGTAATCAATTGTAAGAAACAAACCCAATTTTTGGGGTTTTGAAATTTTGGAGGTCTTCTTTTAGATTTTTCTCAAAAAAGAAAATTGAAGTTTGGATTTTTAATAGTTAATAAATAAATTTATAAATGTTTGAGATGTGATTAAAGTAGAATAAAAATATTAGAAGGTAAAAAAGAAAACTCTACACGGTTTTATATTTTTATGTACTACTACGTAGTATTATCAAATTCAAATGTGAAGTAACCGAATGGATTATTTCAAAGTGTAACTTTACACCCTCCAACCTTAAATATAGGATAAAGGGAAAGTTTGACCCTGGTCATTTTTATTCTTACCTTCCCAAAACATAATTATCGATAGCAATCAAGATTCAAGCATGAAGTCAGACGACATCGTTGAAGTTGCCGTTTAAAGAAAACATTATTGGTGCGTTTTGAGTTGATTCGATTCTCCTCCCACACTAGGCGCTGGAAATTTGAAATGAAAGTGTTGGTGTCATCGCCTTGTCAAGCTTTCTCTCAAGCCCTAGGAAAGCTGGTCGCTTGCTGTAACATTTCAATGTCTTGGCACTGCAAAAGATGCACCTTTCTGAATCCTCCGTCACAGAAGTCGACGTGTCAAGTCTGCTTGTCAACGCCTCCTTCATTGTCTCCACCTCCTTCTTCATCATCTTCTTCGTCCCCTAAGTGGTCATGCAAGGCCTGCACTTTCTTGAACCCATATAAGAACTCTAACTGCGAAATCTGCGATACTAGGTGCCCTGTTTTGTCCCTGTCCAACTTTGAGGATTTGAATAACCCCCTTTACGAGGGCGATTTGGATCCTTCTGTGGGGTCTGTCTTTTTCCCTCTGCGATCTTGCAAGAGGAAGATCACGGATTCAATTCACATTGATGACGATTGCGCTAAGTCAGGAAGCTTTCGAGACGTCAAGGCGTCTAGAAAAGAGATTCAGATTAGTGCCACTGGTGAGTTTGTTTGTTTAGCTGGGTATTGCTTATTATTGGTTTCTAAGTTTCATTACGTTGGAAGAAGTTTTTGGCGGTCTAGTGATAGAGGAGAAAGAGATATCTCGGCAAGAAAACGTAAGGTTTCTTTTTGGTTGTATATAATAGATACACGGTTTGAGAAATAAAATATTGCAGGTGAACGGCCTACTTTGAGAAACTAACTCAATATGAATCTACTTAGTTACAAGCTTGAAAGGACTAAAAAAATGCTCTGAATTACGACCTATGCCCCTTTGGCTTTTTAAGGACTGATTTTTACAAACTTGAAAGGACTAATTTGACTGTTGGACTAATTTGAAAACTTAATAGTATACATGTATTTAGTCACAAACTTGAAAGGTCAGGGTAAAAAAGGGTTACAGACTTGAAAGGACTATTTGTGCGTATGAATAAATCAAATGTTTCGGATAATGAGCTATGCCCTTTTGGTCCCAATTAAGCCCTTTAGTTTTCTGGTGCTTTGTCGGCAGGCTTATTTTATTTGTTTGGTCACTGCTTTCATATTCTGTTTCCACGGTCAATCTTATGATCATATCCTAACACCTTGTTCTTGAGGTTCAACCCGGCCTTCTTCCTTTATAATAAACTGTCTGGCTTATACATTACTAAACACAGACTAACTATATGGCAGAGGATTTAGGCAAGTCTCTCAGTTCGTTGAAGCTCCTAAGTTACAATGTTTGGTTCCGGGAAGATTTGGAGGTTCGTAAGAGGATGAAAGCAATTGGTGACCTTATTCAACATCATAACCCTGATTTAATCTTCTTTCAGGTTTCCTCTGTTACATATTTCTGTTGTGTTTGTTTGTAATTGCCGGCAATTTGGAAACATATTTCTTCATCTATCTTTGCCTCTTCTTGAATAGGAGGTTACTCCGAATATATATGACATTTTTAAGGAATCTAGCTGGTGGAATGTATATCGCTGCTCAGTTTCTTTAAACAAGGCTTACTCAAGGCAATATTTTTGTATGGTGGTAAGTTTTACATTGCCATCTATATTTTATATGCCTCTGCACTCATCACACGGCTGATGATCCAAGCATCCTGATGCACGTTTTGCAGTTCAATTATACAGATACAGGATATGAATTTGCATTGATAATGGAATAATTATCTGCATATCAAAATTCTTTAGTTGATCGTATAGATTTAATAGGCATACGTGCTCCTTTGTCTGCTATCATGCAGTTTGTTGAGTAGCATTAAATTTGTTTGTTGAACTATTGTTATTTTTGCAGTGATATTCATGAATTGGAAGTTCTATGCTTCTGAATTGGCAATTATTTATGGTATTAGTGAGGAGGGACTATATGAAGAAACACTATACTGATGTTGTACTTGTCAAATCATTTGCAGTTAAGCAAACTGCCTGTTAAAGCTTTCAGCACTGTACCCTTCAGTAATTCCATAATGGGAAGAGAACTTTGTATTGCTGAGATTGAAGTTATGAATGGGAAGCCATTTGTTGTTGCTACTAGCCATCTTGAGAGTCCCTGTCCGGCACCGCCCAAGTGGGATCAGATGTACAGCAAGGAACGTGTTGAGCAGGCCCGTGAGGCCATGAATGTCCTTTGCAAGTACCCAAATGTTATATTTGGAGGGGACATGAATTGGGATGACAAAATGGATGGTCAGTTTCCTTTAAAAGATGGGTGGATTGATGCATGGTCTCAGCTAAGGCCAGATGAAAATGGATGGACCTATGATACCAAGTCCAACCAGATGTTGGCTGGCAACCGGACTCTTCAAAAAAGATTAGATCGCTTTATCTGCAGTCTTCAGGATTTCAAGATAAGCAGCATTGATATGGTTGGGATGTATGAAATACCTGGTGTGTCTTATACCAAGGAGAAGAAAGCAAAGAAAGAGACTAAACAACTGGTGCTCCCTGTTTTACCTAGTGACCATTTCGGCTTGGTTTTAACAATTTCTACTAAGTAGTTAGTAGTGCTATTTTGGTGAGGCTAAGCTGTTGTTCTCTGGTCTTTGCCAATTTCTAAAGCATGCCTTGCATGCAGTTTTGTGTAGACGGAATGTAATCTCAGGTTAGTAGCAGTGCTTTTTGGTTGAAACCAAGCTGGCTTTTTGTATCTTCCTGATGTCTTAAGCATCCAGTGTTGTGTAGATTACTGGCATTATGTAAAGTAGGGTTCTTGACATCATACTCTTGGACTGAATTGTATAAATTTCTTAACCTTTATGATGCTTATCACTAGTTCATTTCATGGAATTTTTTTCGCCTGGCACAAAGATTTACTTTGTATTTTTGCTTGAAATTTAGGTAATGCACTTTCATATACTTACCTTATAAATCGTAAAAACATTTTTAAAAAGTTAAAACAAATAGGCATTTATCTTTCTTATTTTGTTGTTCTTAACAAGCTCTTTAATTAGGAGAATCAGTAGATGTGCGAGCATCATTTTTCCGGCCTATTTTGTAATATAAAGTAATCTGTTAGCTGAATTTTCCTTGGGCCATTAAGAATATAGACTTAATTATGCTTGGCAGGATGCAAAAATAACACTAGCATTTCTCTTTATACCAAATTCTTGAACCTTTATGACAAAGAAAAGGAATCAAGAATTGAAACTTGAATTACTTTCAAGACACTTTGATATTCCTCCTGCAGCAAAGTCTCCTTCTGCATAATGTCAGCATCAGAATCAAGAGCATGAATTATTGGTGGCCTTATTTTTCTATTTGCCGAGATCCATATAGTAAGCATATTGCGAGGCCGACAATAGAGACATTGAGAGATAAACATGGTGGGGATAGTTTGGATTGAATGACCTGTAATAACCACAGAAATTTACATGAATGGTACAATGTGTTGAATTATCGATGCAGTGAGGGGACCATTTAATGTGTTTTGACGTTCTTAAAGGTCCCATAATCTTTTGAATTGGTTGTCACTCTAATGACTGAACCAGAAGGGTTTTGAATGCAAAATCACAGACGTTAATGTGATAGTCAGTTAGACAAAATCTGAAAAACTGAAAAACCTGAAATGCAGAAAAAAAATATATAGAGGGAAACAAATATAAATAAATTAGAAGGAAGACAAAAACCTGAAAATCTTAATGCGGTGAGCGTGGATCGAACACGCGACCTTCAGATCTTCAGTCTGACGCTCTCCCAACTGAGCTATCCCCGCAAGTTGCTATGGGTTAAATTCGACTTAATATAATGTAATGTATGATACAATTGTTTTAATTCCCTGAAGTTATTTCGTTTTCAGGAAGGAGAAATGGTAAGACAAACTATTTTATTATTTTCATATGAAGGTGTGCTTTGGGTTCGTTCGAATCAGACAAATTGTTTTGTCTTTGGATGAATGTAAATTTTCTGTTATTCTCAAGAGAGTAATAGTTATGGTGCTCAACGCTACTAATATTTCTTTCTATCTGGCAATCTATATTTCTATAAATTATTCAAAGTTTATAATAAGATGTGATATTCGTAAACTATAAGTAAAGTAAACACTTTCACAATCTAATTTGAAGGTTTAGAGAAAATCATAAACATAAGAGTTAATATCATCTTTACCCTTTCAAGTTTATTGTTTTTTGATTTTGATCTTTTTAAGTTTAAAATCTAAGGTTTTGGTCCCTCATGTCTCATTCTATTTATAACATTAATCTCCATAGTTAACTAAGAGATTGGAACATTTTGCCCCTTAAAATATCAAAACCTATTGTTTGAAACATGAAGGATTAAAATTAAAATGAGGACAAACTTGTGAACCAGTTTCATTGCTCATCACAATAATGAGCACCGAGAGCTATTCATTGTTGCAAATCGTCCTGATCTAATTTGAATTATTTATATTGAATTTTTTACTTTTAATTTTTTAAAAAAATTATTTTAATGTGTACAAAATCTAAAATAAAAATAATCCATTAACTATCTGCTTTTCAAAAAGTGATTTTTTTATTCAGAAATCATTAGTAGAAAATTTTAAATTTAGACCGTTGGAATTTTATGTGAATTGTGTGGATCTCACCATTGTGAATAGCTCTTAGTATGATGAGCACTAAAACTGGTTTTGCAAACTTGAGGGACCACAAATTGTATTAAACCCTAAACAGAATATTACCATTACAGTTTAAGAACTAACAAAATATTTGGATTAATTTCTGTAATCATATTTTAAAGATGACTAATAATGATTATGTTAGTTGTGTAGCAAATTAAAGAGAATCTAATGTTGATGAATAATTATAATAAATTCATTGTTAATTGGACTAATTGAATGATAAGATGATAATTTTTTCTTAATTGAACCAATATCATATCCGAAAAAGTCTAATGCCAATCCAACTTAAAATTTGAATTAGTTAGTACTATCAAATATAAGAGGGAAATTTACCTAAATAAAAATAATTTTTTAAAAAATTACTAGACTAAGGCACTGTACAAACTATTTACCAAACTAATGTGGCGTCAGAGCAATTACAACAATTGCTTTATGATATTAAAAAAAATTTACTACACTACATTTATTAAAGCATGGCCCTGCTCTATGTTTTCTCTACCTCTGTGAACTTTCTCAATAATTACGCCTTTGCTATGTCTTTTCTCTACCCACTCGACATTTTGCTCTCTCCTTAAACCCATCATCTTTCATTGTGTTTGCTATTTCTCTCCTCCCTGTTTCTTAATTTTAAAATATTTCATTGTATCACCTAATAATCTTAAGGGAAAATTTGTATAGAGGCCCAAATAACAAAAAAAATTTTAAAAACAAACCTCAAAATTCTGAAAATATGGGGCCTTTTCTAGTATAAATTCATAAAAATGTTAACAACTATATCAGCCCCATTAACAACTATATCAGCCCCGTTAACAACTAAAGGTTTTAATGAATTTATACCAAAAAAAGTCCCATGGCCTTTTTTGGTATTTTCAGAATTTTGGGGCCTTTTTTAAATTTTTTTGTTACTTGGGCCCCTATACAGATTTTCCCTTAAGATTATGAGGTGATACAATGAAATATTTTAAAATTAAGAAACAGGGAGGAGAGAAATAGCAAACACAATGAAAGATGACGGGTTTAAGGAGAGAGCAAAATGTCCAGTGGGTAGAGAAAAGACAGAGCAAAGGCGTAATTATTGAGAAAGTTCACAAAGGTAGAGAAAAACATAGAGCAGGGCCACGCTTTAATAAATGCAGTGCAGTAAATTTTTTATTTTAATATAATAAAGCAATTGTTGTAATTGCTCTGACGCCACATTAGTGGCGTCAATACTACTCACGCCAATAGTGGCATCTTCTCTCACGACCAGGGTTATTAAACTCGGATCGAACCGGTCGATTCGGATCGGAAACCGAAAAACCGACAGTGAAACAGATCCGGTCCGTCATAGAATCCCATGTTAGCTCCATGTGTGTTTTGATGATAACTCAACCTCAACAGAGCATAAAAATCATATACTAAGCCTTCTGTCAAATTGACTCGAGGCAAGAGGATGTGACTTGAGTTTGAACTAAAACTCGAGCCAGAAAATGTAACTTAAGTCAAGTCACTTGAGAAATTTTAGGATATGAACTTTACTGACTTGAGCCAGGAGAATATGACTTGAGTTTGATCCAAAACTCGAGCCAGAACACATTGCCTCGAGTCAACATGTGTCTCTTCTAAGATCTGATTAATTGAGACTTAGCCGTTATTTTCAAATTCACCTATGCTTGACTCGAGCCTACAACTAGTGGCTCAAGTTTATGCTAAGACTCGAGCCAGGAAAATGTGACTCGAGCCAGAAGCTCTGATGAATTTTCATCGTTACCTTTGAAAATAACTCTTGTGCCTTAAGCCCAAAAGAATGACTTGAGTTTTAGACAAAACTCGAGGTAGTATCACCAGACTCGAGTCTATGGTGTTTCAAATAGAAAGGATTGACTCGAGCCAAATATGAGAGATTTTGAAAAATCGCTGCTTGAGTCATAACAGTTTTAAATGTGCTTCAATTGGTTTATGCTAATTCAAATTATTACTTTCTAATCATGTTTTAGTAAGTCTATTGATGAATCTCAGGAAGATGAAGATTAATGTCAATCTGTAATAAAGCATAAAGCAAGCGCATGATGTTAGCTGCATTTAACGTTTATCCTCCATAGCAGTAAGAAATCTCTGAACACTGTAAAGTAGCCACACTCTTTACATTCTGTTTCAATGGTCGAATGGTCAAATGAAGAATATCAATGATAATCCAAGAACATTCTCTTACGGATAATGAAATTCTTAAAGCCTATTTATTTTCCCAAGACAAACCTTCACCAACCACCAGCATTTAAAGAAGCAGCAATAGTCATATTATCGACGCCAGAACTAACAGAATTACGAACTAGAGACAACAGCTACATTTATAACGGCATTAATGGCGAAGCTATAAAAGGAAGAAGCATTCATTAGCGCCAACTACTGAAAACCTACTGAAACGCTGTGCAATTAAATAGCATTCATTGTAACTCTGTTTCTGTAGTATTTCATACTCAATTGTGCACTTCAGTGTTTAACACTTAATCTACTCATTAGGAGTCCAAAAACTTTACTTGATTATTTGTAAAATCTTGAGGTTGGCAACTCAAGTGATTGGGGCAAACAATTATAGCTTTGTCAGGGGGAGTGATCAGTGAGAGGATCATCTAAGTATAGTGTAATTGTGTTGTGAGTGTTAGTGGAAATCCCAGGTGTTCTGGGGACTGGATGTAGGTCAAGTTTTAGACCGAACCGGGATATATTGTGTGCCTATGCTTATCCTTCTATCCCTCTGATTTATCTTACTTTGATTTGTTTGAAAAGTTTTTCAAAATTTTACGATATCACTTATTCACCCCTTCTAGGTGATTTTCATTTGGTATCAGAGGGTGGTAGCTCAGTTGGGCTTAACATCCCAAGTTCTCGATCTTCAATATGGACGGATTGTTACCTGATGGTGCTTCGATTAATCGATCTCCTGGATTCAACGGTCAATACTACTTATTTTGGAAAAACAAATTCAAGGTGTTTGTGATGGCAACGGAGTTTGGGTTGTGGAGAGTGTTCGAGCAAGGAAACTACGAGCCAACTGTTCTTGAAAATGGCCTTGGACTTCCAAAGCCAGAAGAAGACTACGATGACAATGATGAAGGAACGTGACACTGAATAGCAAGGCTATTCTTCTCCTTCAAAGCGTTCTTAGTCAACAAAAGTATTTTCACATCTGTAATCTCGAAACAACTCAAGAAATGTGGAATGAAGCATTGGAGGTGGCATATGAAGGAACATCGGCTGTAAAGGAGAATCGTGTCAACACACTTACAACCGAATATGATCTTCTAAGAATGAAAAGCGGAGAATCAATTGCTAAATTTCAACTTCAGTACACTCATCTGATCAACCAGTTAGCAGCTTTGGGTAAAGCATATCAACAACGTGCCCAAGTTAGAAAGATTTTCAATGTTCTAACCAAAGACTGGGAAGCCAAAGTCACAGTAATAGAAGAGGCTTGTGGTGAATCAATGACATCGATTGCTGCCCTGTTCGGAAGCCTGTCTGAATATGAAAGTAAACTGAAATTCAAGAAAGATTTAGATGAAATCAATAACAACAACAAGAACAAGGGAGTTGCTCTCAATATTGTGAAAGAAAAGGAAGATAATGACGATGACGATGACGATGATGAGATGGGTATGTTCGTGAGAAAATTCAAGAAATTTTACAAAAGGGATCAAGGCTTCAGAAATCGATTCCAGAAAGAAGGTTCCAGCAGCAACAGACGTGAACCTAAAGATAAGGACCAAGTCATCTGTTATGAGTGTGAGAAACTTGGGCACTATAAATCAGAATGTCCTCAGCTGAAGGGAAATGAAAAAGACAAAAAGAAGAAATTTAGTCAGTTTAAAAAGAAGGCATATGTCTCAGCCATATGGGGAGATGACTCATCAGAAGAATAGAGTGAGGAAGAAGGAGAAACAACAAACATATGTCTGATTGCAGAAGAGGAACAACTAGATAATAATGAGGTAAATGATCCACTACCCACCTATGATGAGTTATTTGATGAATATAATGAAATGCAATATGAGTTTGAAAAGCTTGCCGAAAAATATTTTGATCTAAAAAGGAAAAACACAACTCTTGAACTGTAAGTTAAGAATTTCACTGATAAAAATATAATTTGTGAAGACTGTCTTGATTTGGAGAAAAAGAACTCATATCTTACAAAAACACTTGAGAAATTCACCAAAGGAAGTGAAATGCTTAATGTAATCTTAAATTCTCAGAGATTTACAAATGATCGTTCTAGTATAGGATACAATCCTATTTTTGATAAAAATAAAGGTAAAAAGAAAACTGGTGGAAAATCATATCTGAACTACTTTCAAAAAACTGTCCATAAATCGAATCCATTTGCTCATTGCAATTAATGAAATCGTAAGGGTCATAGTACATCATCTTGTTTTCATAAAAAGAAAAGAAAAGATAAACCCGTTGGGAATTATCAGTGGATACCCAAAGATACTCATGTTCCTAAGTTCCAAACTAACCCCAAATGACCCAAGAAAAGATGGGTACCTAAAGCTTAATCCTTTTTTATTTGCAGGTCTGTCTGAGAGCATCAAGAGTCAACAAATGGTACATTGACAGCGGATGTTCCAGACACATGATGGTGATCAAGACAAATTCATTGCATTAAAGTCAAAAGACGGTGGCAAAGTCACCTTCGGTGGGAATCAATCTGGGAAAATCACTGGCATTGGTGAGATTAGAGCAAAAGATGGTCCTCTCATCAAGGATGTCTATCTGGTGGAAGGGTTATGCCATAACCTTTTGAGTGTGAGTCAAAGTGCTGATAAGAACAATTGGATTATTTTTGACTCAGAAGAATGCCTCATTGTCAACAAAGATGATCTTCCAATCGATAAAAGTAAACTCAAAGTATTATTTAAGATTCCTAGAGAAGGTAATTGTTATACATTAGACTTGCCAAAAACTATTTCAGAAAAATGTTTTGTTAGTAACTTGGATAAGAGTTGGCTGTGGCATAAGCGTCTAGCTCATGTGAACATGCATCAACTGGACAAGTTATTGAAAAAGGATTTAGTTATTGGTGTGCCCAAAATTCACTTTAAAAATGACATAATCTATGATGCATGTCAAAAGGGCAAGCAAACTAAATCATCCTTCAAAAATAAAACTGAGATTTCAACAAATTGGCCTCTTCAACTACTTCACATGGACTTAGTTGGATCGGCCAGAGTTAAAAGCTTAGGTGGTAATCTGTATACCTTAGTCATAGTAGATTGTTACTCTCGTTTTACTTGGACAATATTTTTATCTTCAAAAGATAAAACATTTGATCTATTTACCGTGTTTGCCAAGAAAATGCAAAATGAGAAAGGTATATGTATTACAACTATTCGAACTGATCATGGAAGCGAATTTGAAAATCAAGTCTTTGAAGAATTTTGTGAAGCTCATGGCATAGACTACAACTTCTCAACTCAAAGGACACCACAACAGAATGGTGTGGTGGAAAGGAAAAATTGAGTACTAATTGAGATGGCTTGTGCAATACTGAATGAAAACCAGACTTCACAAATCTTCTAAGAAGACGCTATGAGCACAGCCAACTACATCTCAAACAGAGCTTATGTGTGCAAGAAGCTGAACAAGACTCCTTATGAACTCTGCAAAGGAAGAAAACCAAACTTGGCCCACCTGCACATTTTTGGCTGCAAATGCTTCGTACATAACAATGAAAATGCAGAGTGAATTCGAAATGTCGATGATGAGGGAGCTGAACTATTTTCTTGGCTTACAAATCAAGCAAAGGAAGGATGAAATATTCATTTCACATACCAAATATCTGTGTGATTTGTTAAAAAGATTTGGAATGGAGCATTGCAATGGAGCAGATACTCCAATGAGTTCGACTGCTTCTTTGGATGCTGATACAGAAAAAGGAAAGGACTTTAACATTACTAAGTACAGAGGGATGATCGGATCACTCCTCTACCTAACTACCAGCAGACCAGACATTCAATTCAGTGTAGGCATGTGTGCTAGATTTCAAGCTGCTCCAAAGGAATCACATGTTGAGCATGTAAAAAGAATATTTCGGTATCTTGCTGACACAAAGGAACTTGGACTGTGGTTCCCAAAAGGTCAATAAGAGTTCTCGGTTGCATACTCAGATTTAGACCATGCAGGATATAAGACCGATAGAAAAAGCACCAGCGGTCAATGTGAGTTTCTTGGTGGATCATTGGTATCTTGGTTCAATAAGAAACAGACTACAGTTGCAGTCTCATAAACAGAAATAGAATATGTTGTTGCTTCCAGTCGCTTTGCTTAAGTCCTCTGGTTAAAGCAATAGCTGTCTAATTTAGGAGTATACTTGAAAGAGATTCCAATCCTTTGTGACAACATGAATACTATAAGTCTGGTGAAGAATCCTGTTTAGCATACCATAACTAAACACATCGATGTCAAACATCATTTCATCCGTGACCATGTTCAAAGAAAAGACATGAAGGTGATGTTCATCCCCACTCACTTACAGTTGGTAGACATCTTCACCAAGCCACTCGCTAAGGAACAATTCCTGTTTATTCAAAGAGAATTGGGAATGGTAAATCCCAATGAACTTTAAGTTTAAATAAGTGGATGATATTTAATTAAGGTTAATTGTGTTTTGATGAATACTAACTTAATTGAGACTGAGCATACAAAATTGGTGGGAGACATGAAGCAGCTTCAAGATGATCATGTTGATTTGGCTGATGAGGTTGAAAACATGTCTGGGCACATTAAAGACACACAATACCTTGTGGACTCTAGTCAATAAGGTAGATAAGCTTCTAGCATCTCAACAGCCTCCTCTAGCAGCTATAGCAACTTCACAGCCTCCTCCATCATCTTCTATCCAGTCTTCTGTACCTCCTCTTCATTCCCCTCACCCTCCTACTCCAATTTTCTCCAATTCTCTCACAACTCCTGCTACCCTCATTCTTCCATCACTTGTTATTGCCCTCATTCCTACTCCAGCCACTCTGCCTCTTCCATCTCCCATAGCCTCTCCTCTTCACATTAGCTATTCAGGCAGTTCCACTGTTGATCTGTTTGAGGAAACCGACCTTGGAACTGAAATCTCTTCGTCACTGCCACCTCCTATGTTTTCTTCATCTCCTTTGCCTTTTCCATCCTTATCTCACCCATTTTCCTCTTAGCATCAACTTCCTCCTTTTTTAATGATGCCAAAGGGGGAGATGGTAAGTAGCAGAAGGGCAAGAAGACAAGAGAAGCATTAGAAGTCAAGCAGCAGAAGATTGTGGCTTGCAAGACCAGAAGATTGTGCCTTGAATTTCTTTTTGATCATTTTGTCTTGTGGAATTTCTTAGTCTGTCTTGTAAAATTTTAGTTGATTAATGTCATGATTTTTGATGTATGTTTTGTTGATATATTCTATTTTAATCCAAGAAATCTGACTTGTCAACTGCAATGAAATAGTTTACTGCTACTATGTATTATTCTTTGTTATGCCTTCATGATTTTCTTGGCCAATTCACATGTTTCCTTCTTGCCCTCTAAGTTCAAGTTTTGTTATCATCAAAAAGGGGGAGAATGTTAGCTTCATGTGTGTTTTGATGATAACTCAACCTGAATAGAGCATAAAAATTATATACTAAGCCTTCTGTCAGAAAATGTAACTTGCGTCAAGTCACTTGAGAAATTTTAGGATATGAACTTTACTGACTCGAGTCAGAAAAATATGACTCGAGTTTGATCCAAAACTCGAGCCAGAACACATTGCCTCGAGTCAGCATGTGTTCTTCTAAGATTTGATTAATTGAGACTTAGCCGTTATTTTCAAATTTACCTATGCTTGACTCGAGCCTACAACTAGTGGCTTGAGTTTATGCCAAGACTCGAGCCAGGAAAATGTGACTCAAGCCAGAAGCTCTGATGAATTTTCACTGTTACTTTTGAAAATAACTCTTGTGCCTCAAGCCCAAAAAGAATGACTCGAGTTTTGGACAAGATTCGAGCTAGTATGTGTTTATTGTATGTGATTGCTTAGTGAAGCTGGTTGGTTTCAATTTTGAATTTAAATTTCATGCATTTAAATTTTTTTTCCCTAAAAAAGAGTTTAATCCTCTCACTCAAATTGCACAGTTAGTGCTAGTGAGATTATAAGTATATGAACAGATCATTTATTAATGAACTAAAACAGATCATTCTTATTTATAATTGGAAATTGATGCTCCTATCATGGTTTTGCAAGGCTACAAATGCTACCAGACAAAGGGTAGCTACATCAATGGAAATCATTTGGAGGAAGGCGCTAATAAATCAACTTGATCCTATTAAGAGAATTAATATTTAAAAATATGACCTTACATCTTTTTTTTTTTTTTTTTGCTTAGCATTGACAATCAGAGTAAGGTTGAATGTGACCTTACACAAAATTTAGGCAAAATTAAATATAACTTATTTAAAAGTTATGTTATGTACATGTACCATCCTTTTTCTTTTTTTGAGTAAAAAAGAAAGTGTATAACTGAAATCTTCTAATAGAGTCACCATTTAAATTCATTGAGTCATAATTGTTTATTAATGAAACTACTACATTTAAAATTGAAGGATTAAAAATAAATTTTATAAACCTAAGGGACTAAACACAAACTTAATGTAAACTTAGAAAACCAAAAGTATAGTTTAAACATAATTTTGTACACATTTATTTAAGTTAAATATACTTTTATTTCTTTAAATGAGTATGAAATTTTATTATAATCCATCAAGGTTTTAAAGATTTTTTTTTTTTTTGATAATATGAAGGGTTTCTCCTTCAAGGCTTAGCGTAAGTATACTTTTAATCCTACAATCTTAATTAACACTCTTAATATCAGTAACAAAAAATATTGACGAACAACTGATTAAGTGATGAATATATAACACTACAATTGACAAAGCATGCCTAATTTTTTTTTAATATGATTTTAATTTTTTGAATAATTTTAATATAATTCATATTTATTAGTTTTAATACTTTTATAAAAAATTATTTGAATATAAACATAATGAATTATTTAAAATTCTTCAAACTGGGAAAAAGAGAAGATGATCATATAATGAGAGAAATTGAAAAAAAAATATTATATTTTCCACTAAAAAAAAAACCGAACATGTAATTGTTTCATTCAGTATTAAAATTATTTTTAATGATATTTAAAATGTAAGCATGCTTTGTTAGCTTTATAGTCTTTATTTAAATTTTCTGAGTCAACACTTTTAAAAGTGTTAAAATTATAGGGCTAAATTACATTTTATAAAATTAAATGATCAAAATAAAACTTCATACACATTTAAATGATTAAAAGTATACTTTAGCCATTTTATTTATACAAAAGTATATATTGATAAAATTGAGGCTAAAGTATACTTTTAACAGGAATCCCATATAAAGTAACTTGAACTAATAAAATTATAAATCAGATTGGTAAATTCAACAAAACCTTAATTAAGTCATAAACTCAATTTAGGATTTTAAAATGTTAGTAAAATTATTTTCCCACCCACAACAACATCTGAGACCCTTCTCCCTGGAATCAATCATTACTTTTTCACTGGCGGGCTTGGGGCTTTCGATGAATGAGGTAAAAATTTTCACGTCTTTTTAAAATTTTATTAAAAGTTTATAATAAATTATTATTTAAATAAATATATTTAAGGTTTAAGTAAATTTAATGAAATAAACTCAACAATAATATGTTTATCTTTCTATTCAAAAAAAAGAAAAAAGAAAAATCATATTCAAATTAATATGAGTATCATACATTTTCTTATCAATTGGGGTTATCCCTTATTGTGTAATTGTTAGTGCGTGTATGTGTGCACATGCATACTACAGATGGGTGTAAAAAGCTGGAGCATGCAGTAGCTTTTAAGGAATTAATTGACAAAGAAATAAAATGATTATGTTTTCAATTTTGTTGTTTTAATGATTAAAGGATACCTGGATAATTTAACCCAAATTTTAAATATTTAATTATGATATATAATTTTTTAAATTTAGTAATCTAAATTAGAATTTGAGAAATTCAACCGTATTTTATATGAGATTTTCTTTACTTTTAATCCTTAATGTTTATATGAAGTACACTTTTAATCCAATATTTTTTTTATATATATAATATTAGGGGTCTCCACTTTTGAGAGTTAGAGCACAAATAACTTTTCATATCTTCTAATAAGTGCGTTCTTCCAGGATTCAACCTTGTCTTACTAGGTGAGTCTGCATAATTTTTTTTATTGAAATATTTAAAAGTAACATTTTAATCATAATTTACGGTTTACGAAGTAAGTTTATAAGATAAATATTGTTTTGATCAATATGACTAAGCACTTGGGAGCTTCCCCATCACTTAATCCGCTAGTGTTGATGTGGGTAATACTTGCTCAGCTTTCAAATAATTGGTCAACACAATAAAACGAATTATGACTAATAATATCTGATGTTAATTCTGGCGAATGGGTAGGTGCCGAAGGCCAAGAGCAAGGAGGAAGAAGTGAGAGGCAACAATTTTGTTGAGGCGTGCTTGGTCGGGATTTTGGTTAGGAATCAGGAATGGAAGGGGGTAACTGATAAATTAAATAATTAATTTTCCCTGCAAATAATAATAATGATAATAATAATTCACTATCTGACGGCAAAGCACCATTGACTATTTGGGTGGACCCCATCGCATGTGAAGGAAGACGGTGCAGGTACACTACAGTGTAATGGTACTGGCCACACTAGATCGATTTCACGTCACGGGCCATCACTGCTTGTCTGCTTCTGCTCTCTCTCTCTCTCTCCCTCTCTCACACAGTTAGGCCACACTCCTTCACTCTACTGACAACTCATTTGCCATCTCTTCCAAGACATTTTTTTTAGACTGTACCATCTGTCTCTCTTAATCTCTGTATATAATACTTCCAAACAATTATGTTTCCCACCGATGTTGTAGAGTCCTCTTCCTCCTTTTTCAGCCTTTTCTTTCTCCCTTATTCTTCACAGATCTGCCTTTCCCCATTATTATACCCAACATGACACATTGCATTACCCTTTCTTCTTTCTTTGTTTTGCTTCTTTTTCTCCTTCATGGTGCCGAATGTGAAGACCCTTACAGGTTCTTCACCTGGAAAGTCACCTATGGTGATATTTACCCTCTTGGTGTTAAGCAACCGGTACTTCTTTGTTCTTTCTCTTTCATTTTTGCATGTGCTGTTAGCCATTTACTCTTTCTGTGTAGTTTTCTCTTTTCTTCTTTGGGTGTTCTTTAGATCCAATGTGGCTGGCTTATTTTGTTCAATTTTTGCAGGGGATCTTGATCAATGGCCAATTTCCGGGGCCACATATTGATGCTATTACTAATGATAACTTGGTCATCAGCGTGTTCAACTACCTTAGAGAGCCATTCCTCATTTCTTGGTAACTTCTTGAATTTTCCTCCTTCGATTTACATGGAAAGGAACTTTATACTTTCTACTTTTGTGGAGCATTGCCATATGTTTGTTGCTTCTGAGTTTTATATCAGTAGATCTCGCCAAGATAGAATCTTTCTTTAATAAGCAGGTATATTCCGTTAATTAAGAGGTCAATGGGGGAAATTAAAGAAAGCGTTGTGATTTTAAAATAAATGGAAAAAAAGAAATAATGATAAAATGAGGGCACATAAATAGGCTTGGTTTCCATGTTCGTCACTCTGGTTGAACAGCACAAGTTGGTTATTTTGCTTGTTTTGTTGGCCCCGAGCTGAGGAAGTTAGCATGGTTTTGCCTTATGAATTGAATAAAGATTAACCTAAGTATGTGAGGTACTCCATATAATAAGTACTAAAATGAAAAAAAAAAAAAAATCAGATTTACCCATATTTAATGCCATGGATCACATCAAGAAGTCATAAAAGCTGCAATTAATGATATTTTAAAAGGGGCAATTTCGGAAAAATGTAATTAATACCCCCACTTATTGACTTATAATAAGGATAATATGTTTCTACTGGAAGGTTCCTTATTATAAAAATAAGAGGTACTAACCCAACAGTGGTCTCAGGGATCTCTGACAGGCTTCATTGAAGATGCTAAATTATTATACTATGTTTTAACAGTTGGCAAAATACTGGCTGCATATGTCAATGTTTATTGAATTATTCTCCTCGAGAACTTGGCAACATGTGAATCTCACCAATCCACATGCTTATATCTTATGTCTTTTCTACACAAACATTAATTGTAAATTATGAGGTTGAGTAAGGGTTTGGATATTCTGCATTTCTTTAAACAGTTATATTAACTTTGGAGAGAGAAAATTACTTTCATGCAAGATTAACATTATAATTTCATACTGTTTCTATTTAATAGGAAAGTGTCTGATAAGATGACTTTTATGAATTACTAACAGATAGGGAGAAATCTCATGATCTACACCATCTATAACATAGGAGGAAGCTTATCAATGTCAAGCAAGTTCTTATAATCACATCTGATATCTTAATCTTACCATGGATTTGCATAACTGTGCTGATAATTTTGTGATATTTCTTTAGTTATTGATTGATATTATAATTGAACCATAGCTGTGCCTATTCCTCACCAAAATGTACAACGAGACTCTGATGACTAATTTTCTGTCAACAGTTCAAATATTCAAGGTACTTATATCAATTTCTAAAACTTTGGGTATGAGACAACAATTAAAATGACATCATCCTATGCATTCTGTCTTCTTGAACAGCACCAGGTACCTTAAATACCAGTGTATCTGGTAAGGTACCGAATCTGAAGCTTAATCTGGTTATAAAGAAGAAGCAAGTATCTCACTAACTTTTTTAAAACAACCAAGGAGAATTTCCAATATCAATTTACTCTCTGAAATATTCAATATTTCATTGAGGAGGCAATATTCAATTCATAAGAGCAAATTACAAAAAGATGGACTCAAATTCAAAATTCAAATGACCAACAACCCATGATTTTAGCGACGGACTCCTATTAGTGTAACAGTTTGCTTATTTTTCAACTACTTAAGAAAATAATAATAATGTCAATAATAATAATTAAAACAACTAAAGTATATATTAATAAAATAAAACCAGACTAATTTAATTTGTGTACAAAACTTCAAACTTGGTATTCTATCAGTATTAAACATAGACATGTTAGATGGTTCTGGAAATGCAAAAACTTTTATGTTGGTGTAACAAATGCTTGATTGGTTTCACCATTGTGTAGGAATGGGTTACAGCACCGGAGAAACTCATGGCAAGATGGAGTGTTTGGAACAAACTGCCCTATCCCACCTGGGAAGAACTTCACATACAGTCTGCAGGTTAAGGACCAGATTGGAACCTATTTCTACTTCCCATCTCTGGGAATGCAGAAAGCTGCAGGTGCATTTGGTTCTCTAAGAATCTGGAGCCGTCCTAAGATTCCTGTCCCTTTCCCCTCTCCTGCTGGTGACTTCCCTGTTCTTGCTGGAGACTGGTTCAAGACAGATTACCGTGTAATAATTCCATAACATTTGTTTCAGTTTCTCCCTTTTTTGTTTTTGGGTTCTCTAATTGACCTCTTCTTGTTACTGAACTATTGCTAATTTCTGTTTGGTGATATGTAGAGATTAAGAAGGGTCCTTGAGAATGGTCATAATCTTCCATTCCCTGATGGGCTTCTTATTAACGGACGTGGCTGGAATGGTTACACTTTCACAGTTGATCAAGGTTGGTTGGTTTTTAACTAAAGTTTGATTTCTCCATTTTAGGTTTCATTCATTACTAAACTGCATCAACAATGACTCCAGACTTGGCCATGCACTTGCATTAGATACCTTGCTTGACACCCAACTTAAGTTATAATCAGTTTCTAGCTTAGTTGTCAAAAGGCCTAGGCCTAGCTTGGCCTGACTTGAATATAATTTATGAAGATTAATATATAAAATTCGTTAGATCGTTTTTATTTTTTATTTCCTCCTTCAAAAGTCCTAACTGAAATCAAAATCAACTTGTGAACCGCCTGATTAACAGACATTGAGCATTAATTTTTGAGCCATTAGTGCTTCATGGCTAATTTTCCTTCTTTTTTTGCAACAAAAGCTGACATTATTTCACAAACTTCCAAGGGTGTGCCTGTGGTTACATCATTGATCCATTATCTTATACTGCAGGTAAGACATATAGATTCAGGATATCAAATGTGGGTCTTACAACATCCATAAACTTCAGGGTACAGGGTCACAAAATGAAACTTGTAGAGGTGGAAGGGTCACATACACTTCAAAATGTGTACTCTTCCCTTGACATCCATCTTGGCCAAAGCTACTCCGTTCTGGTCACAGCTGATCAGCCCCCTCAGGATTACTACGTAGTTGTCTCTACTAGATTCACCAGAAGGATACTTACGACAACGGCCATTCTTCATTACAGCAATTCTTTTAAGGGGGTTTCAGGTCCTGTTCCTGCCGGACCTACCCTTGATGTTGCTTCATCCATCAGTCAAGCCAGATCTATCCGGTATGCTTTCTCTGTCACTTCATTGTTTTTTTTTTTGAAAGCCTATCTGTTTGAATTTGAAGCTTCATGTAGCATTACACTATGCTTACTCTGTTTATCATTCTCACTGTCTGCATCCACATGAGAATGCTAATAAAATGAACGACTTTGTGGTTGAGAGTTTGCTTCACTCATATCTTGAACATTTTATAGGGTTCTAAGATCCCCACCCCCACACCCCCCCCCCCCCCGGGGTTTGGGCCTAGTGCAATGTGCTTGTTATTTTTTATTGGTAAATACACTCTGCTTGTTATTGGAATTAAGCAGATATTCAATCTTATCCCTGTAACAAGATTTTAAGACTGATGCTATTTGATGTATAGAATAAAAAATTACTTTAACAATGTTTTTTTCATTCTTTTAATGTTAGTGTACATTTCTTTTATGGTTGAGGCCAAATACCAGAAACAAATTAGAAGATAATGAAATTAACTATAAAAAAATTTGCGTAGCGACCTTTAAACCGAAGGGAAACTATAATTTACCTTATCTTATCCTCTACCATCAAGAACACTAATTGACCTGAATATTATTCATTTGTAGTTCTGTCTTGATTGCAGTGTTTCTTACTTATTTAAGAACCTTGTCACTGCATTCTTTATTGGTTTATTTCAAATGGGAAACTATTCAATATGGACTAAGACTGCTTTTTCTGATGCTCAAACCAGTTGGAATCTGACAGCAAGTGGACCAAGACCAAACCCTCAGGGCTCTTACCACTATGGAATGATCAAGCCTTCTAGAACCATTATGGTTGCAAACTCTGCTCCTTTTATCAATGGGAAGCAGAGGTATGCTGTTAATAGTGTGTCATATCAACAACCAGATACCCCATTAAAGCTTGCTGATTACTTCAATATCCCTGGAGTTTTCTATGTTGGAAGCATTCCTAGCAATCCCACTGGAGGAAATGCCTACCTCCAAACATCAGTCATGGGTGCCAATTTTAGAGAATATGTGGAGATTGTGTTCCAAAATTGGGAAGACACTCTTCAGTCATGGCATATTGATGGTTTGTCCTTCTGGGTTGTTGGGTAAGCTTGTGCATATATCTCTAATAAACGGTCTTTTCTGTTCTTTTCCCATTTGGGTAAATTACTATTTGCTCTTTTGTGGTTTGGCTCAAACTTAAGTTGTCCTCTGTGATTCAAAGTTCATTATTCAATCCCATACGGTTTGTTTCATTGTTAACTAACCATGTCAATTTGTAATTGAAACAAAGTCAACTATTTATTGACCTAATTATTTTCCCTAGACCAAAGCTGAATAGGTAATAACAGAACCAATGGCATGAGAATTATAGGGAGAAATCATTTAGGTTCAAACTATGGAGTCTCAAGTGTAATTTACCCTTTTTTGTTACCATTCCAGATATCTGACTTGCCATTTTGTGAAATGTTCAGGTTTGGTAGTGGCCAGTGGACAGCTGCAAGTAGAGATAGCTACAATCTTAGAGATACTGTCGCTAGATGCACCACTCAGGTAAAAACCATGGAAGAATGTCCTGCTAATCATTTGAGTAAATTTTTTACTGAACAGAAAAGTTTTAACATCTGATTTCTAAATGGTACATTCTCAACTAGTATTACTTAGCCCGGTTGGATGCAAGGAAAAACCTCAAACACTGGATAGATCCATTGTGTCTTTCTAACTTTTCATTATCTCTGGATCCAAATCACACACGCATTAGCTTTATAGGTCTTTTTTATTCATTTACTATGATCTGAGAAACAAGTTATCTTGCGGTATAATCCATAATTGAAACAAGAATGCTGTGTTGTTCCAAATGAAATCAGGTGTATCCAAGGTCATGGACAGCGATCTACATGCCGCTGGACAACGTGGGAATGTGGAACATAAGGTCAGAGAATTGGGCAAGGCAGTACCTGGGACAACAATTCTATCTTAGGGTATATACAGCTTCTAAGTCTTGGAGAGATGAATACCCAATCCCAAGGAATGCTCTTCTTTGTGGCAGGGCTAGGGGTCGTCACACAAGACCTTTCTGATTTCATGTTTAGTTGAAAATTTATTCAAGAAGTTTACTTTTCATGATACATGTTGTCTTGTTAATTTATGTAAGTAGACACGTAAATTTTGATTGTCACGAGAGGGTGACAAAATATTATTATTAACAATTTGCTTGCGGGAAATTTAAATTCTAAAGCTCATTTTCAGCTGAGTTATTAAAGACAGGAGGTTGAAATTCTATCAAGTTCATAAGCTTGGCAAGTCCTTCCAGAGATTTTCTTGTTTAATACCATTAAGCAACAAATCATTGGAGGGAGGAATGTGAAATTTTTTATGATGGAATATTTTTGGGACGTGGTCAGAGCGTTATTGGGTCTAAGTAGAGGTTGGTTTTTTCCCCAAGCTCTTAACTTGATTTAGAGAGATTAAGTTCCTCTCACTTGACCTAATTACCCTACAATTAATATACACATTATGATAATTTTTATTGGGATGCGTGCATGTCCCCTCTGATACTACAAGTGCCTAATTTTTATTTTTATTTTTTTAAAAAGCTGTAATTTAGGCATTATCTATGGGGAAATATAATATACTCTTTGATAAAATATTATTAATTCTTTTGTGTGTGTGTGTAATATTAGTAATTCTTGACTAGGGGTTGTTTGAATCTCATGACAACTTACCCTTTTAACAAATTCTTTTGTTTTGAGGAGCACTTACCCAAATACCTTACTTTGGATTGCATGGATTTTTTTTTAAATAACAAAACCTTTTTTTTAAAAAAAAAAAAAGAAATCCAAAGATTACTATATGCTTGAATCCTGGTTTAAAAGGCCAAAACCATAGCTTTCCATGAAGCTAGAGAGTCATTATTTTTTAGAAAAATAACAAGTTATATCTTCCGGATTTGGCTCCCATCCTCAATTCCCTTCCCATCCTCTTCATTTCAGCCATTGGATTGAAATCTAAATGGTTCAGATTTCATCTTTTTTAAAAATATTATTTTTAAATATTATTTAATATTCTAATAATATTTTTATAAAAGATAAAATCTGAGCCGTTTATATTTTAATCCAACGGTTGAGATGAAGAAGAGGACGGAAAAGGATGGGAATGGAAGAGGATGAAAGCTGGATCCATATCTTCCGAAGTGTTGCACAAGAAGTGTTATATCACAATTGTGATAATAGTACATATGATAATGTCAACTATTTGAATTGGGCGTATAAGAACAAAATTTAGGTGGCATGATTAATAAAAGTATGATGAGAAGATAATCAACATGTAGTGTTAAAGTTTTATTTTAAGAAAACTCATAAAATAGATCTTACACTAAAGATAAGATGAGAGCGGATAATCTTAATTTGGATAACTTAAATATCAAATTGGACCCCGCACTATAAAAAAAAGCTTCAAAACTTGGTTTCAATCTAGATTCGGATACTCTCATCACCTTTTTATCCTCTTCTTCTCTTCATTCTATCTTCTCCGTTAGTTTAAAAATTGAACTTTGATATTTAATATCTTATGAAATTATATTGTAATATTACATAAAATTTAAAAACAACTAAAAATTTTACAACTATAGCATATCCATATTTGTAAACTCATCTTACATAACGTCTCACTCTCACCTTTGTTTGTCCAATTCAATTTCGTGTTACTTATTCATGCCGCGTTGAAGAATTTGTTGTATATGAAGCCTGTTGTTGAATGCTTGATTGCATAAAAGTCTAACACAAATGGGAACCAAACAAACTTTGCAACTGGTGCAAATATAACCAACCGCATTAGATATTTGTACCTATTGCTAGTGCTCTCACCGACAACAACATTCCAATGCTTTTCACCGCAAGTTTGCATGCTTCTGCTATTTGTTGATGCAACCAACTCATTTTCAACAATATAGTGATTTTTCAATATTATTGAATTAAAATAACTAAGGCTTTTTATTTATACACACACAAATGAAAAGAGATAAATGTCAGATGATGAGTACCCCTAGAATACAGATATTCTTCATCTTTAGGTTGAAGTACCATTAAATACTATACTTTTAACATCCCCATTTTCATGTAAATTAATTATTGAAATATGAGAATTTCTCACCTAGTAGTCAATGATATATATATATATATATATATATATATATATATATATATATATATATATATATATATATATATTTGACAAGATAAATTAATTAGTAGGAAAAATAATGTGGAATTATTGAGATGTGGTTAATAAATTTGGTTATAGATAATTTGAGATAAGTAATATCAAAGAAGGTAAAAATATATTTTTCCCTCATTATTCTTATATTTTTCGTCCTATAAAAGGAGGGGGGAAAATCTGATGAAAAATTAGTGGAGTTTCAATATAAGTCTAATTTACTTTAGAAAGGTGGACATTGGATGAGACTTATGACACAAAATATTTTCTCCACATATATATTTTTTTCTTTGATGGCATACGTGCAAGAGGGAGGAAAAAAAAAATGTATGCATAGCCTCAGATGTGAGAAAGAATAGATGAATGTGTGTGTGCTACCTCTTGCTCTTTCAAAATTGTAGAGAAGGAAGGAGTGATGATGTGACAAATCACAATTAATGGAGTCTCAAGGAGTCTGAATAAGAGAAGCCAAAGGAAATAATTTTTTTTAAAAAAAGATAATTGTAATATGATCTTGGGAGTGCTTATGAGATGCAAGATGGGAAGGCAGAGACAAGTATAATTAATGAAAGATAAGAGGGGCTGTGCACGTCGTTTTAAGCAAAGCAATTTGAATCGCTAAATTTTTTCCCTCAATCCTCTCAACGTGCCTGACAAGAAAGAAAAAAAAGAGAGAGAAAAAGGATCACATGGAGAAAGCCATGGAAAAAAAAAATGTAATAAATCTGTCTCCAATGCTACGGGCCACCCAAGACGCAGGATGTAAGTGCGAGTAAGAGGAACTGAATTTTTTTCCCAAAGTTCTCCAAACCACTGGCCGAGAGAGAAGGTGAGATTTTTTTTTTTTTTTTTTTTTTTTTTTTTTCTGGGGGGATATATATAATCCCCTAGATTTCTCTAGGGGCTAAATGAAACAACCTCGGATTTATTGAAGGGGACTTGCCTCTCCCATTTCTGCTGTTGGACGTCCGAAGAAGGAGATACAAATAGAGCTAAGCAAAACATTCAAAGAGGTAAGTAAGGTCTTTAGATTTTTAAACCACTTCATTCTACCTTCTCTTTTTAAACCACTTCATTCTACTTTCTCTCATGTAAACTAAGACCTTAAGGAAAATCTTCCATGGTGGGTTAAAGGTTGAGGCCGAAAAAGAGAAAGAAGAATCAATAAGGATCCCAGCCTCAAGTTGGTAGAAAACCAAGATCAAGTAAGTAATAGCCCTAACTACTTTATGATCTTATAGTTGCCAAGTTGGAAACCTCTGTTCCTTGAGTATATAAACGTGGTTGGGTTTGACTAATTGATATAATGGGTGAATGGAGAACCCAACCTGAAACTTACGGTATAGGAAGAAATATTAGTATGGTCTAATAAGAGTTGGTGGTTAAAAATGGAAGATTGATTGCGTAATCTAGAGGAAGAAATTTCAGCCAGCCTCCTAAACGCCATGATCTGATTCGTTTTTGGTAATGTTAATGTCTTTGAAGTGTTTAAAATGATTACTTGTATAGGAGAAAGCCTGGATCATGATTTTTTTTTTTTTTTAAAGAATCGAGAATAAAAGTTTTAGAAATGTTGAGAAAGGATTTGGAGTTTTGAAGAATTGAGAAAGGCTTATATTGAGTCATCAAATAAATGTCTTCATGAATGAGTTATTTATATTTATTTTCTGATTATTTTAGGGTCACTTTGATTTTTGTTTTTGTGCACCCAGAGAAAATTTTTTAGACACTTATAGACAAGCTATCAGGTTCAGGTTGTAACCTTAATTCTCATGTGTTATGTGTTACTTTGTATGTTTGTATTTTCCATGATTGTCCTGTGTCTAATGAAAAAAAGGACATACATTTGTGTGCATTCAGTGTGGTTTGAGTTCAGAGCCTAATTACTGTATTTTTCCTAGCACTGTGGATCTGAGGCTTGCTTTGTTGAGTAGTTCTACGTTTGTTTCCAGGACATGTAGTCCTTCGCAGTTAACACGGTATACTTGGTATGTTGTATTTGTGTTACTGCACGTTTATTACTGAATGTTATTATTTGGTGTTTTCCTAATTATGGTTATATACATACACTGTTTATGCATTACATATGAGATTAACGGTTACTCTGGGATCCATTTATAAATCCCAGATTTTTGTAGAGCCTTTGGAAGTTCTTTGAGGGTAGATTCTGGAGAAAAGGGTAAGACTACTAGGCAGGAGTAGATGGAGTCGTTGGTGGCAGTGGAAGACTATTTTGTTATTTATTTTGAAATTGGATAACTGTATATTCTTTTGGCTTTATAGGCACCGGTGGATTACTGTATATTTAACCCTTTAGGGTTATATTTTGTTACTTACTTTTAATTATACTAGTATTGTCTAAAATTCAACCGGGATTTGCTCTGCCGCGCTAACCCCTGATGCATGCTAACAAGTAGTAATTAGATGATATTTGGTAAATATAAAAAGGGAATCCCTCTATCTGTCATCCGAAAGGGCGAGGCCGGTAGGGGTGTTACAATACTAATCCAAGTACCAAAGAAGAATATTATTCTAAACCACTATCCATTTGCTTCTCCTTCTTTCCCTGTGCTATTCCATCAAGTAGTTTGCTTTCTCCATTTCAACCAAGCTTGAAATTTTCATGCAATGATATTTTTCTCCAAAATTTCATGCCAGTCAAAGCCCAAAGGATTTAATAAGGAAATGATGGGTCAATGACCAAGAACACACCATGAATCACATTGAGCGCGGCACAAGATTCATCCTGTTGGATCTCAACAAAATAACGCTTGAAAAATAGAAGAGAATTTACTATCACTATCATTATTGACATAAAGAGGGATTATTCATGTCACGATTGTGGCATATAAATAAAGAAAATAAGAGAATAATGATATTTGATAACATTGAAAGCATTTTGGAAATACAAATTATGTCTATATTGCATAGTCATAAATCAATTAAATATCTTTATAACTAAGACATCATTTATGGGGATGAAAAAACGGAATCTTCATTATTTATGGAGATGTAATGCCATTTATGGAGAGATAATTTTCACTCATATATTGCCATTTTTAGATGTTTTTTTGGTCAAATGGAGTAAGTTATAAATTAAAGAAAATTAGAGAATTGAAAAATTATGAACTCATTTCCAAATATAATTGATTAATCAATCAAATATGAAAAAAATAATAATTAGAATTAGGAAATATTATGAAATAATGATTAAGACCATGTATTTTAATGACGGATGGATCCGACCCGTTGCTTATGGAACCGAGTATTACAAGTTTTCAGGAATGAAGTTGATGATTGATCATCAAATCATTTCCAAATATAATTGATTAACCAATCAAATATGAAAAATATAAATAAATAAAGTTAGGAAATATTGTGAAATAATGATTAAGATGTTGTATTCAATGATGGATCCGACCCATTTCTTATAAATCGGGTATTATAAGTTTTAAAAAATAAAGTTAATTGATAACAGTGTTAGAGGGAAAAATGTTAAAAAAAAACCCTCCCCCCAATTGCAAACCCCCTTCTTTTACGTCCTTTTTAGCAATTTAGGCATAAAAAAAAAAAAAGATTTTTGATAACATCTGTCCAAACATTTTCGTTAACTTATTCTACTCGAAATCTATTGGTATTTGGCTTGCACTGTTGCTAGGGACGGATCTAGAAAATTTATGAAGGGTGGGCACCAGTGGTGAAGGGATTCAGAGGCTGCCCCTGAATATGTGTGTGTAAAGGAAAGTTTTAAATGCATTAAAAAATATAAGAATATAAAGAAGAAAAGAAAAAAATATCAAAAAAATATTCATGAAATCAAGTGAATACTAATGATGTAATAAGAAAGATAATTATTTTACAAACCTATCATTTAGAAAAACAAGGTCAAGTGTTGTTAGAAATGCAGTTTCATAACTTATAATAAAGGGTGGACACTTAGTAAGTTCAAGTATGTATATTTTAATAACAAAAGTATATTGCAATAAAGATAATTACAATGTCATCCTTCTAAGCTTTTTTTTTGGAATTCCATCATAATTGTCTTATTATTAATGCCATCAAATACATCTTTTTCAATATAAGACACTAAACAATCATTCAACTATTCATCCCCTATCCGATTATGAAGTGTAGTCTTGATGTATTAAAGATGGGCAATCATTCAAACATGTATTAATTTTTTTTAAAAAAAATCCCCAATTCCCAATTCATGGTGGGCACTTACCCCTCTTATCTTATCTTGTATGTGGATCTGCCCTTGACTGTTGCACTCTATTGGCTGTTTGTATCCATGTAAACATATCAAAGAAACTCTTGCACTTGTTACTAGATTGAATTAAAATCCAACGGATCTTTCAATAACACACTAATATATAGTTCAGGAGAAAACGTCAAACATGTTAATCACTCCCAACAATTTCTTTAAGCCCAAATCCCTACAAGCAAGCAGCTTTAATCAACCAAGCATATATAGACAGACCTGCACAAATCCTCATATTTGCTACTATAAACTTTTATGACAAATACAGACGACGACAGTGTTAAAAGGGTGTAAGAATCAACTAAAGTAGTTTTAAGGGCAGTGTTGTTTAAGTCTAATAAAGGAGAGGGGTGACAGCAGCAAATTAAACGTACTACTTTGTGAATGGATTTAAGGAATATATGTATATACAACATGAGCCGTGAAGACACTGTAAGGTTTCTGGAATCCTACGTAAGATCACACATGAGACAGGGAATATTCTGCACATATTCCGTAACCGCCTGATCTCTCCTCCATGCATATATATATGTATGTCAGTAATAAGATCTCTGATTTTCTCAGCAACCTTGGCTTTGTCCTTAGAAACTTCCAACTAAAAGCCCGCTTTCCTCATTATTCCCAGTAAGGTGTAAGTGTGGGAGGATATTCCGACATGCCAGCTATTTCTACGTGGCAACTAATACTAGCAACAACGTTTGGACTCACGCACACAAAAGAACACCACTGTCGCCGTCGTCGTCTCTGCGCCGGATAACCAGAGTGTTTTATGAACTGATTACAACAACTACGTACTTCGAATAATTTGACATTCTGGGTATTCAATAATTCAGGCGGCTCGCATATGAGAGAAAAGTGATGGGAAAATAAGAGAAATAGAATATTAGGAAGGAAAACTCTAAAAAATAAAAAAAACATTTACTTCTCTGGTCCTTAATATAATATAAGACATATTTACCTAATTTTATTAGATTAAAGGAGTTAGTTAAATTAGTTAATATAATATTTATTTTCTAAAACACCTTAGTCATCTTTTTCAATTCTCTCATTTTCTTTACTTGATTATTGTTGAAGGAGTATCAATATGGGCAAATTAAAAAAAGATTAAAAAATATAAAAAAATGTTTTATATTTATGATCAATATCAACCTGACTAATATATTTTATACTAAAGATTGGAGAGAGTACTACTTTTAGGAGTTTTTTCTCTTAATATTTTTTCTTCTCTAATTTTCTCACCATTCAAATATAAGAAGGAGTGTTGCTTCCATGGAGACATCATTTTGCTTATGTCATCTTCTTTCTAAACTTTTAAAGTTTCAAATTCGCCCATCTTCACAAAATTAACTGGACGTGATGTACTCAAGTAGAGATCAAAGAAATTAGATTGGTATAATAACTAATGATTAGATATGGGCCTTAAAATTATGCTCCCTCCATTTCTATATACAAGTTCCTTTCAATCAATCGAATCATGGAATTCTAGAAAATAGTTAAAATTAATTAAAAATAATAAATATATAGGAAATATATTTTTTTTAATGGGAATATTATTTTTGCCTTTAAGGCAGAAAATTTTTCTGACTTAAACCAAAACTACGTCGTTTTTGCTCTTTTTTTGTTTTTGTTTTTTTTTTCTTTGCTCTTTTTTTGTTTTTGTTTTTTTTCCCTTCTTTTCCTTTTATCTTTTCATCTAAAAAAGAGCCAAAACGACGTAGTTTTAGCTTAAGGCAGAAAACTTTTTCTGCCTTAAAAGCACAAATAATATTCCATTTTCTAAAAGATGCCCCTATTTATGAATAAGTAAAAGAGGAAGAGTAATGATGAGAAAATAGAGAAAAAAGATGTATGGTAAATAAATGATGTGAGAGAATCATGGTAAAATATGTAAAATTGTATTTATTATTTATTATAGAGACAAAGTTAAACATGTTATAAAAAGGGACATGCCCATTTAAGAAAAATATCTTATATGTAAGGATGGAGGGAATATTCTTCTTTCACTTATATATATATATATATATATATATATATATATATATATATATATATCCATTATTATGTAATTTTTTTTGGAATCTTTTTGTAGGCTATTTTCTAATTATGCTTGTTCATTATGCTTTGGCTCTTTTATAAAACTTTTAAGCATCTAATATTATTTTGTCCTTTTATCAAAAAATAATTGAGTGAAATTCAGGTATTGTCACGCTCATGCCTAATTAAGAGCAAACCCTTTTAAAACTGTTTAATACGTTCATACGAATTCGAATTTGAGACGTCCTAAGCCACCATATAACTTCATATACTTGTTTGCTTTTGTTTTTTGTTTTTTGTTTTTAATTTTATTTTAATGGATCTCTATTCCCATGATGATCGCACAATTATAAATAATTTATTTTCTTTTCAATGTTATTGATTCTTTTCATGACTAAATTAAAGGATATATTGATCTCCTCAAATTACCTTGGAATTTACTTCAATTCTACATAAAAGCACATTATTTCTTTCATCACTGATCACTCCTTAATTATTTCTTTGTTTTAAAATTTTCCCTTAATTTTACCAAAATAAGCCTGTTAATATCTTGTCTTTCCTTAATTAATCAACATGATATTCTTTGTTTGGGTCTTTTCTGATCCCCTCTCGAGCCAGTAACGAGATTCACATGGGGTGAGTTTTATTGAAAGAGAGGCGGGTGAGTTTTATTGAAAGAGGGGCCAAAGTCTTGGGCTTCCAACTTTAATAGTTAGTTTTTGAGAGTGGGTCTCCTAAACTGATGCAATCGAAGAGATTACCGTTTTACTGAGTCGGTTGTTACAGGCTGCAGTTACAATTACAATGTGATGGGAACATTTTATATTTTTCACAAACAGGGGACATGCCCTTTTATAAATGGAGAGGTCTTTGACATATTCATAGCAAAAAAGAATCTGCAGGGAATACATAATCAATGGCAGTGGGGTTTTGTCAATTTTTGTCGTTTAATCGTACAAAGATATACATCTGAATAAAATGATATCTCATTTAGACTATTCCTGATGCCAATACCTTTCTAGCTAAAACCTTTCCTTTTCATCCCACTCATCATGAACCCAACTTTGAATTACTATAAGATTGGGGATCATGAGTCACGAGTAAAATCTCCAAAATATTTTTTCAAATTAGCACACACACTATGTTTGATCTTAATATAAGAGTTACTTGATTAATTTAAGAAAATTAAGAAAGCTAAATAAATTATTTAATTATATCATATTTTACCTGATCTTTTTAAAATATTTATGTGTATCATTTGATTATATATTAATTTATAAGTCAGAAAAATTAATTTAGAGAAAAATGATAAATATGTGAAATAAAATGAAAAAGAGTGTTATATTTAGGACTAAAATTCACTTCAAAACTATCTCTTGTATTAGGACCAGATGTACTATATAATGATAACAACACATCACAAAAGGCTTTAGCAGCAACAGACGAGTGTGAGTCTGTGTTTTAGTATATTTATTCAGGTTTTGTTCCTTTTACGAACCGATTGCTTGTAGCTAGCCAGCAACACAGTTAAGAACACAGAATAGTTACCATTAACTACTCTACTCTCTCAAAGTCTCTCCAATAATATCATCACCTTCTTCTTCTTTGGAGATGACAAGTAATGATGATCCGCGTTTGGGATGGCGGTCGACGGGGATTGGGCCTTATGTACGGTCGAAAACGCCTCGGCTTCGGTGGACAGCTGATCTTCACCGTTGCTTCTTGCTTGCAGTTCAAAGGCTTGGAGGGGAAGAGAGTATAACATATAATTAATTAAGCTTTTTTATTGCTCATTCACACTTATACTTTTCTGAAATTTTGTCTTCTTGTTCTTCGTCGTCTCCTGAAAATTTAATAAACACGTTTAAAATTTAATGACTATATGTCTGAATTTGCAGGGGCAACACCAAAGTTGGTGCTACAGCTCATGAATGTAAAGGGCCTTACTATTTCTCATGTCAAAAGCCACCTTCAGGTAGTGACGATACCCCATCACTCCATTATATTCTTTCTTTCTTCTTGTTTTTTTTTTGGGGGTTAAAGAACTAATTAAACTAAACCATTTTTCTTTCAGAAATAATTTATTCTAATTTCCAAATTTAATGTGTGATTTGACCTTTATGCTTCTTTAATTTTATAAACAGATGTACAGGATCATGAAGCATGAGCAGGCGAAAGGTACACAGTTATATTATAAATACGCGTGCCGCTGGCATTCCTTAATCTGAACTAATTTTCTAATTATATTCTACTTTGATATTACATCTGGTATTTAATAACAGAACTAGTTGACTAATTTAAGTAAATTATGAAAAATAGTTATACTAGTTATTTATAACAAATATATGTTAGTTTTTCTAAAATATCATCTATCGTAACTACTTTTGATAAAAGCTTAATGTGAGAAATTAATGGGATACTTTGGTTTGGAAAATTATAAAATTGACAGACAACATTAATTGAGGTCTTATATCTAAGAACAAATTAAATTCCAAACTAACTCTTACATTAATATAAGAACCGGAGGGGTGTGTGTACTGATTTTGAATTTGTGATGGTTTGAAGATGATATAGTGTGTTTATGCTTATAATTGACAATAATTTTACTCATACAAAACAATAATTTAGCGGCAGGAGTAGCAGCAAAGAAGAAGAAAGAAAAGGCTGTGGGTTTCTTACAAGATTGGTCCTTTACCTCAAAAAGTTATGTCGAAGAGAATGATGTGCATCAAGCCCAGTGGTACTAGCTTAATTAGTACCATCAACTCTTGCTTAAATGACTTTTTGTGAATTTAGGGAAATTATGATAAGTCTTTTATCTATGACTCGCTATACTCGATCCTTGAACTTTGAACTTCCAACTCGATCGATCCTTAACTTTTTAGCTCAGTTAAAATTCAATTCATAATCTTTTCTGATTATTTAATAAATTAATCCTTGTCATATACCTATATAATAACTCGCCTTGCAATTGACTACATTCTCAGCCGCAAACAACATTTTTTCAACAGTATCAGCAACCTCTTTTATCACAAAGCTAGTATGAATGGATGACAAACTGAGTTATGCATGACAATGATTAATTTATGGAATGAGAAAATATTAGGGGCTGAGTTTAACGAAGTTAAGTTCAGGGAACAGAATTGTGCCGAGTCATAGTTAAATGATTGAGTCTTAACCGAGTTCAAACGTGAAGAAGCAAAAGATTGATTTTCCCATGAATTTAAATGGGATTATATAGATTATTGACACCAATTTTACGTACGTACCCTCCAAGTAATGATGAAAGCAGGAATATTAAGAAACAAGAATATAATGAGAAAGATGGGAGGCAGGAGGAAGAATCAGTAGGTGATGCAGAAGAAACAACTTACGGTGACTGCAGAGAGCAGACACGTTCCTATATCATCTTCAACGACCTTTTCAAAAACCACAGTGATACTGTAATATTCTTCTCTCTCTCTCTCTCTCTCTCTCTCTCTCTCTCACACACACACACACACACACACACACACATGCACGCACACACTCACAATTACTTGCACTTTTTTTAATCACCATAATATGCAAAAATTAGATGGAAGCATTGAGCTTTTAAGTATCAATCTAATTTGACATACATGTACCTGTACGTTGCTTTAAGTGTTGGAAAGTCAAGTGTTAGTGATTGACGAAACCACGTACGCTACCAAGAATCCATAATTTTTAAAAATTTTGTGGCCACTTTGGCAGAGGTTTTGAACTGCTAATGTCACATTTCTAGTCTAATAATATATCATGTAATTTGGTAGCAGGTTAATTATTGTGCCGCTGTTACACACACACACACATATGTATGTATATATATATCTATATATATGTGTGTTTGTGTGTATACATATATACGTATATATATTTGATGAAGTGTGTCGCTGCTAATATTATATATAGTGGGTTTGACCAATATGGGTTACAATTATTGCAACTAAACCACTTGCCACGGATTTAGGAGGAAGAGAGATTTTGCCCTACCTTGGATTGTGGGTGAACCCAACTCATTTCCTAAAATTTTTGTATATATATTAAAAAAAAAGTAATAGTTTGTCACGCTACCCATGCCGCTACAAATGTTGAAAAAAATCGTTAAGGATTTTTTTTTTTTTTTTTGGGTAGTGAAAGAAGAGTTACATGAGTGAGAAAACTTAAATATAATTTAAAATTTTATCTTATCTGTTTAGTTAAGATGTGGTGTTGAGACTATTTGTATGATCCGTTACTTTTTACGATTATTCCTATTCATAAGAGTTAGAAGTTGTCTCAATTTTTGTGGTTGTTGATTTCCTATTTTACCACCATTTAATTACTCATATTGCCCATATCATTATATTTTATTCCCACATATTCTCTCCCTTTCGCTTAAACGAGGATACTTTTGATAAAAGAGTTATATTTTTTTTACCTCTTTATTATCTCGAACAAACTTTTTTATCAACGTGATTCGGTTAAAGATCTCTTTTGATCAGGAATCGGAGTATATTTTTTTCCTCTTTAGAACACTATGCTATGTATGTACATGTTCAACTAGTGACACTCAGACTAGTTTAACATGAAATTTACTTGCAAGGACTTTATAATGTAACGTCAAAGGCTAATATTTATTCGACTTCTGGTGCATAGGAGAGGAAGGATATCAAAGCAGAAAAGGAGGCACAAAGTGGAGGTGGTGGTAATGATAAAAGAGTGGAAGTGAAAGATTTGAAGGAGATAGGAGAGAGAGTGGATGTTGAAGACGACGACAATCTGTCTCTGTCAACTATCTCAAAAGCTTTTCGGCCATGACTCAACCAAGCTAAACGCCTTGGTCTTCACCTAAATGATGTCTCCCTTCAGATCACTCTAGCTCCTTCATCAACCAAGAACACTGACTCAACCTACCTCCTCATATATATATATATATATATAGACACACACACACGCTACTGAATTGGTATAATTCATCATAATAACAATCATGTCTTGTGTCCATTTATTACTTCATTATTATATTATATCCCCATAATTTATATCACCTATAATTGTGTGTTTGTGTGTGTGTATGAATATGATTGTCGCTATTGCGTGCTCTATATTGTTGTTGTCGGTAATGTATATTAGATTTGAACAAATGATATATAAGAGGGATTTTTAGCTTCAACACCACTAGGAGTCTATGATACTTGGAAATTGACCACTCCCTTCCGTTTTAAATATATAACATATTTGTACTATAAACTATATTCTATATTTAGGATCGGAGGCAGTATATTGTTTAACACTTCTGTAAGCTTGCTTTCTCCAAATCTTATCCCACCTAAAGTGTATGTTATTTTAATCCATAATTAATTTATGTTTGGAATTTTAATTTCATTTGTTATTTAATTTAATTTTAATTTTCTCTCTCATGATTCAATTGTATTTGCTATGAGTAGAGAGTATTTTATTGGAGGATCCAAAAATCATCACAACCCAATTGTAATAATACTTTATTTAGTCCTTAATACAAAACTACTAGTCAATGTAGACTGATTAAGGAAATTAGTTAAATTGATTATTTGTAACAATATAATTTGATTTTCCTAAACTACCCTTTTTTTTTAATTATAGCCACACTCGGATGAAAACCTTTGTGTACAAACAAAATTAGGATAATTTAAAGAAATAACGATAACTTTAATTTGAAAGATAGAGGAGATTAAGGTCTTATATAATTATGACCAAATCCAAGCCACCCACTAACTTTTATATTAAGAGCTAGTTTGATTTGAGAGAGGGAGAGGGAAGGGGAGAGGAGGGAGAGATCTTTTACCCTCTTTTTACAAAAAAACTCATAGAAACTTTTTAATATTCCTAAAATATACTCTCAACAAAAAAGAATATTCCCTTCATTAATGACAATTTAGTCAATTCCCTTCTTCCCATACCCTCCACTCAAACCACACACGCCCTAAAGATCAGAGGTAGTATAAGATGTGGTGTATATATATTCATATTTTGCTATGATCACTGGTCTAAATGGATTAGCTTGTTAGATGAGATTTGAGAGGGTCCCATCCCAACAATGTTAAGAAGTCTCACATGTGAAATGTGCTTTATAATTATTAAGGGATTCTCCAACTCAATAGACTAGCCTTTTAAGATAAATTTTCCATTTAGACTTATGATCATGTAGTAAATACTACCTCGGAGATAATATTTATATAAGATATTGCGTATATATATTCACATTTTGTCATGATGACTAGTCCAAAAGGAAAGTGATTTTAAAAGATTAGCTTGTTAGATAAGAGAGGGTCTCATCCCTATAATATTGAGAAGTCTCACATACTTGTGAAATGTGATTTCTAATTATTAAGGGATTTTCCAACTCTATAGACTAGTCTTTTAAGATAAACCTTTAGACTTAGGATCATGTGATAAAAGGCTTTTTTGTTAAGAGATCAATGTTCATAAAAAAGGCTACCTTAGAGGATTATGTTTGATAAGAAGCCAAGTGAAGTGTTGTAATGTGAAGTCACCAGACTCAATAGATTAGTCTATTGAGATGAGCTCTCTTTATCAATGTGGGCACATGCGCACATATGTACATATACGTATGTGTGTATACACATAGAACGCATAAGCATAGATATATGTACGTACATATGTATATCACTATTAGAAAATAGTGAATTTGTGACGGAAAATATTCCATCACAAATTTGAGACTTTTTGCGACGGAATTCGAATTCCATCGCAAAAAGGCGAAATTTTGCAATGGAAAAAAACTTCCGTCGCAAAATTGTGACAGAAAAATAATAAAAAAAAGATTTTTGCGACGGAAAATAAATTCCGTCGCAAAATTTCACTTTTTTGTGACGGAAAATAAATTCTGTCGCAAAATTTTGCAACAGAAAATAAATTCCGTCGCAAAACCCTTGAGGTTTTGAGATGGAAAATTTTTCCATCGCAAATGATCAAGGGTTTTGTGATGGATTTTTTTTTTCTGTCGAAAATTTTTTCAAATTTGCGAAAATAAATTATGTCACAAAATTTTGTCAAAAAAATAATTAAAAAAGAATTTTGCAACGGAAAAAAAATTCCGTCCCAAAATTTTGTCAAAAACAAAAAGAATTTTGTTAGAAAAATTATAGGGTTTTGCGACGGAACCCCGTTCCGTTGCAACTCCCCCCCTTTTTTTTCCTTTTTCATGCATTTACTTTTCATTCTTTCATTCTTCTTCATTTTCTTCTTTGTTCTTCAACTTCCCTTTCACCGTTTTCATTCTTCTTCACTTTTTTCTTTGTTCTTCAGTCCGTGTTCGCCCTTCCTCCTCCTTGTGGTCGCCAGCCGATCTCAGTCTTGCTTCAATCGATTTCTCCATCTTTTTCACCAGGTAAGTGGGCTTTTTTCTTCCTCTTTTCTTTTCAATTTAATATAGATTTGCACATTTTTCTTTTCTAGTTTATTTTTCATAATAAGAATCGAATCTGCAGCAAAATTAGAAATTAAGATCCTGATATTATTGTTAAGATAATATGATTTCATATACTAATCATACTTATATTTTTAAGTTCCTAATTTTTTTAAGGTGAAAATGAATCATGTTTGTATAGAGTATGTGCTTTATTTTTGTTGTGACATGCTTTATTTTTTTTAATATGAAAATGAAGATTATGTGCTTGTTTTTTTTTTCTGGTTTTATTACTTAGTTTTTTTTTTTGTGGGAGAAATATTATGTATAGCTTTTATGATGACCACATTTATAAATCATATATTTTTATGTTTATAAATATATCATATACAAGTTTTTATTAAAATTTATTTATTTTTTAATCATTTTTATATATTTGTTAAAAAAATTTTATATATCTTTTCATGAAATTTTATATATTTTTAATATTTTTTATGTTTATAAATATTTTTTATGATTTTCTATTTTTTTTTAAATTTTGTGACGGAATTGGGTTCCATCGCAAAACTTTTTGGGTTTTGCGACGGAACCCAATTCCGTCGCAAAACCCAAAAGGGTTTGCGATGGAAAAAGTTTCGACGCAAATTTTGAAATTTTTGACGAAAACGAAATTCTGTCACAAATTTCAAAATTTGTGACAAAATTTAAATTTTGTCACAAATTGCGATGGAAATTCAATTTTCCGTCGCAATTGTGAGACCTTTTTTGCGACAGACAAATTCCGTCGCAACCCTATTTTGTGACGAAAAATTGGAATTTTGCGATAGAATTTTTTCGTCATAAAAAACTAATTTTTTTGTAGTGTATACACAATCTGCGCGCGCGCGTACGCACACATATGCATGTATATATGTATGTTTACACATACACATATATTTATGTTTGTGTGTCTGTGTATGTGTGTATATGTGTATATACATACATAAAGAGACATATGTGTGTGTGCGTGCCCATGAGTTTAGGTGAGTTGGGTTTTGAGGTTTTGTCAAGTCAAAGTGTGCCTCTTGGTTTAGAATCTTCTTACAAAAGTATTTATAAATTGCTCACTAACAAAGTCATTACATGACAACAGTATTTGAACTCACAACTTTATGTGTCATGAATCAATTTTTTACTAACTAGACCAACCTTTATTGGAAAGTACATTCTTTGTTATTATTATTATTATTATTATTATTTTGTAGGATCTAGGTGATATCCCTCAGCAACTCAGGATATTATGTCTAAGAGACCCGATTTACCAACAATCGGTCATTCTTTATTAAATTGAACTAAATATACTCCGGTAAGATTCCTTGGATCTTCCGTATGGCCCTGTATGTTTTTTGGGCCAATCTTGAGCAAGGGCTTTTGATCGCGACTCACGGATAGAGCATAACAAGAGGGAAAAAAAAAAGTCAAACAATAAGAAAACAAAAAAAAGGAAGGAAGGAAGAAAATTTTGACCTGAAAATTTGCGATTGAAAATTTTTCGTCACAAATTTTAAAAAATTAGAGATTTAAAATTTACAAATTCATTAGAAAATCGTAATACCTTTAGTTGAATTATGATTAAAATTTTCTATTTCCGTGACGAATTTTTCAGTCACTATTTTTTCTTGGTAGACATGTGGACAGACTAAATACGTGAAATATTCAATGTTGATTCGGCATATCAGTTTCTTTTATACAATTAGGCATATCAGTTAATAATGCATAATATGCTATCGATTTTATATATAAAAAGAAAAGAAAAGAGATCTCACTGAAAATATTTGCAAATTTTGTAACGTCTAATGATTTGAAGAATAATTAGTTCAATCAACACTAGTGTCATTGGGATAACCTATACTGTCCCTATGTATATAAGCATTGGTGACTGTATTCCACTTTTGTGATTATTATAAAAGTTTGGCGTTTATTGACTTACAAGGGCCGGAGGATAATTTTATATAATTGTAATAAAAGTAGCAGAGTGGGAGTAGTTGAGCTTCTTTGAACATTGAACAAATACATATATTCATATACATAAACACCCAAAAAGTTGATTAAAATCTATTGTAAGCGAAGAGAGGATTGAATAAAGGAGAATAAAATCTTGTAAAGGGATTACCATAATAAGAAAAATCTTGCAGGAGATTATTGACTCTCCAACAATTGATCTATTCCTTAAAAAAATGGCACTGTCTTTGTCTCTTAGAAGTAGAATTACTAATTTATCTTAAAGATGGCCTTAATAATGATAATACGTGTCAAACATTAATTACAAGTTGCAAAACATAAATTATCCTCTCATTATGAAAGGTTTATAATTAATCTCATCAAAATCCAATGAGTTATTTATTGTAACTTGCTCTTCGTAATTTTCAAAAGAGGGAAGGCGTACGTATAATTATAACAAAATTCAGAAATTACCTGTGGCACACACTTTCTACTTTTAAGAAATATTATGTGCAAGTTTTAAACATAAAAGAATTTTTTTAGTAATTTTAACGTATGAACTATAGGAGAATTAATAATAATTTATATGATTTATTCTTTTATTAACAATGACTTTGATGCGTTTACCTTCAACACTAATCAACTAATAGAAAATTGCATGAAAAGATATGGAAGTAAACCCACTAAAGGCATATACTTTAAACTAAGTGAAGGGTTTGATTAAAGATTAATTATTGTATACAAAGGTGATTAATAAAGCCGCAGGTAATTAATTATATATGATGCTTCCTTTAACAAGGAAATGCAATGTGATTTGTTAAGAGAATGACAGGTATGATAATATTGTCCAATGAAAAAGATCTAAAAATGTAGTGATAATGGTTAAAGTGGTCCATCAAGGATCCAATAAAACCAGCAAGCCAAGCTGTATCGAACTTTAAGATGAAACTTTAAGATCGATCGAAGAAGAAGAAGGATTTTGCTTCTACTTTAATTCGCTACGTGTACACTTCAAGTGTCTTAGCCTCCACCAGACCAAACAATTTAACAAACTCAACAATACAATTAATATATATCTAAGTGGCAAAAACACAATACCTTTGTCTCCATGTTATTTCTCACATGGCTTCCACATGAGTGTTTTCGAATTAATATAATCATGCATTTTGCACTTTATACATATTAATTGGTCAATATATACACGTCTATAAAAATTAAATTATAATTTTAGGGATACAAATGATTTAAAAATATCATTTTTTCCAATTATTTACAAATATTTAATATTTTTGTCGCATTACAAGTTCGATATTCCTGTAATTACCTGTATTACATATCTATTAGATAATGACCATGAAAAATTTAATATTCACCTGTCAGTTTATTTTGCATTAGTGGGAACATATATACTAAAGAATAAAACTGAAGTGAACATCACATGTATTATTTCCTTTATACTATTCACACATGTATAAATTATACTTGCTCTCGAATTTCAACGCATATGCATCGATCGAGATGATAGAGTCACCTACTCCACTACTAGAAATTATACCATGATCACATAGCTAGATTTGATTAATAAATTTGCAACTCTACTGAAGTGCTTTAATTCGGATTTGATTATACATATAAGAAGCATCAACTCGGCTTAGAATTCTTTAATATTTTTAGTCGGCTATATATGTTTACCAAAGGGGATACTTATTTGACATTTCTTGACTCAGATGTCTTCCATCCACATATAATCATTTTCCCATAACGCTTCCCTTTCAAATGAATTAATATAATATTGTGAAAATATTACCTCAATAGAAACGAGTCTATATATAAATAGGGCCAAGTAGAGGGGTCAATAATCATTACAAACACGAAGTTCGAGTTTCATATAGAGAGAAAGATGGATACTAGAACTACTGCTAGGCTGATATTCGTGGCATTGTTTTCGTGGAGTAGCTTTGGTGCTTTGAGTGGCATTGTTCAAGGGAAGGACGTGGATGTTCAAGACAATGGCTTTGTTGATCCAAGCCGATGGAGGTTTGGTGGTGAAAATATTGGTGATTCTTGTTCTTATAGGAGTTGGAGAGGGTGTGGGAGTTTCTATGGAAGAGGTGTGAGAGACAATGACGTAGCTGGTGGGGGAGGAGAAGGCGGCGGCGATGGATTTGGCGGGGGCTCTGGACAAGGTGAGGGATATGGTGCAGGTGGAGGTAGCAATGGAGGTGGTGGAGGAGGGGGAGGAGAGGGAGGGGGAGGGGGAGGAGATGTGGGAAGTGGTGGGTCTGGCCATGGAGAGGGATTTGGAGCTGGAACTGGAGTAGGTCAAAATGGAGGTGGTGGAGGAGGAGGTAGTGGTGGAGGTGGTGCTGCAGGTGGGTCGGGTCATGGTAGTGGATTTGGAGCAGGCGCGGGAATTGGGGGAGCTGGTGCTGCAGGCAGTGGTGGAGGAGGGGGTGGAGGAGGAGGGGGAGAGGGAGGAAGCAATGTAGGAAGTGGTGGAGGGGAAGGTCATGGTAGTGGTTTTGGTGTAGGAGCTGGCATAGGAAATGAGGGAGGAGGAGGTGGAGGAGGACGCGGAGGAGGTAGTGGTGAAAGTAATGGCAGTGATGGAGGATATGGTGAAGGCAGTGGACTTGGTGCAGGCTTCGGCATAAGCAACCATGGAGGCGGTGGAGGTGGTGGTGGTGGTGGTGGTGGTGGAGGTGGAGGTGGTTTGAGTGGAGGCTCAGGTCATGGAAGTGGTTTTGGAGCGGGTGGGGGTATAGGGAGCATGGGAGGAGGCGGAGGCGGAGGTGGCGGTGGAGGTGGAGGTAGCAATGGTGAAGGGTATGGTCATGGCAGCGGCTTTGGTGCTGGTATGGGAATGGGCGGGATGGGAGGAGGAGGTGGTGGAGGAGGAGGGAGTGGAAGTGGAGGAGGACACGGAGGAGGGGAAGGAAGTGCCTATGGAGTTGGGGGAGGAAATGGTAATGGAAGAGGAGGGAATATGAATAACAATGGAAATGGAATAGGGATGGGATTTGGAATGGGAATGGGAATGGGAATGGGATTTGGATTTGGAATGGGAGCAACCAATGGAGGAACTGGAAATACTGCCATCAATATCAATTCTCACAAACCTTAGTTTGCTGTTATCTGTCTCCTTCCATGACATTAAAGCCTATTAATTTGTTTGATCTAGTAGCCATTCTACTGTTCTACGTAGAGAAGAATCATATTTCATGATCCTCATGCAAAATAAATTACCATTTCTTTTTTCATCCGAGTTCCAATGATTTCTCTCTCTCCACTCCTCTCCGTTATATGTAATCTTTTTTGTTTTACTTTATTCCTGCTTCCAAAAGCTTATACCTTTGCAATTAATAATATTGTATTTGTGTAATCTTTTTATGCAACAGTAAGTGCCTAATAAAAGAAAATTAGAGCCATTATCATTTTGAATATTTGGAGCCTATCAATTTTTGTTACAACTCTCAATATCATCACAGTAATATAATTATATCAAATCCTGGCAAAAAAATATATATCAAATCAATTAATTAATAACAATTGACAACGGATCTGATGCATGTCAACCCTAAGGTTTTTTTTTTTTTTTTTAATCATCTGGTTCAGAGTTTGTAGATACCTTTCTCAACACAAGTTAGTCTCATCTGAAACTCAAATTTGAGACACAGAAATCTAATAAGGCCTTACACCATTAGATGAATTCAATGTTAGTGTCAACCTTGAAGTTCTGAATTAGAAACTTCATTAACTTTTGTTTTTATTATATATCCGAGATGTGTTTACTTTATCATGTTAAAAGGTATCATAACAAGAAAATGAAGAAAAAAATATCGTTTAGGAACTATTATTTATTTGATAAGACTACCTAATTTTTACGCTTCTTTTTAATACGTCGAAATAATGGTTAAATTAAATCACGTGAAACAACAAATTTTCAATTCTCACTATAAATGAAAAGAATTTATATTTTAAGATAATATTAAACTTTTTACAAATATAAATTGACGTACACAAATACATATATATGACAACTTTATCATTAAACTTTAAGAATAAAAACTAATCGTTTTGTTATACACGCACACGGTATATAAAACAAGATATAGTAAATCGCACTATTTTTATATAAATAATAAAGTTTTATAGATTCATGTAATACATCAAAATTTAATATTTCCAATTATTGAAAAACAAATTAAAACCATTAAGGAGAAAGTGCTGTTGGGCCGGACAGAGGGGAATGATGGTAGCTGTATGCCCCCAGGTTTTAATTTTCTTTTTTGTATTATATAGAAGGTATCTGAGTTTTTTTTTTAATCCTGAGACTCTTCAATTTTATATGAACTTTGTCTTATGTGTTTTTTAATCTTAGTTCCTGCACTACTATAAAAATTACAATGTATATGACAGTTATTAACTACTACATATAATGGTTTTGAACCGTCATATATACGAGCGTTATAAAAACTCGACATAGATATATTAAGGTTCTGAATAGTTATATATTCCGGACGTATTATAACGGTTATAATATAATACTCATTATGTATTTAAATTTGATGAGACCATGATATGTTCATCGTTGTTATAATAATTAACAACTACATGTAAACAACCGTCATAATATTTGGTACGTACGTAATACTTGCATAATACATAACAGTCTCATTTTATAACCGCTATTTATTCAGTAATATACACAACGATTTGTATATAAGAATCATACTTTTAATAAAAATAAGAACCGTGGACTTTTATAATAAATGACAGTTTTAATTTAATAACCGTGATAAATTGATGTAAGACTCTTTAGTGAGAGTTTCTAAGCCAGTTGGCTTTCTCTATATATAAAATAGAACAACAATACCTCCCACATCGACTTTCTAAGTAATTTGGGTTGGATCAAGATATTATGGGTTTTCTGAAGAGAACCAACGGCAAATGTTGACGTATATAAGTGATAATGTAATTGTTGAATTATATATAATCATATCTTTTTACAGGAATTACGTTGGAGGGGCTAGATCTCTGAGGAATATAAGAAGAAAGGATAAAGAAGAAAGTAGTTACAATGTCTTCAAGTCGTGGACAACACTTTCCTTAACTTTAAACTTAATTCACCTCCACCCATTCCTTTGTGATGAGGTGCAATTTGGATTGACGGGTGAATTTCCCGTAGGATACAATGGAGACCCTTGAATATGGATTGTAATCCCAATAGTTGTGCCAAGACAACAATAGCTTTTACAAAATAATAATTTGACTTTACCTATTTGTGCACTCAAGGATAAAGACAATAAGTTTAATCTCTTGTTATTATGTGATTTCTGATATTGTATCATATGGCATAAATAAAGTGATGGTGTATGTTATTTATAAACCATGAAGTGATATCTTGAAGTGGTGGTACCACTTAAAGCAACACCACTTCAATTAAAAGTCATAACTATATGTTAAATTCATGAACCCAGCCTTATGAACCAACATAAATAACCAATAATTATTTAAAATAACTCTTCCATAAAGAATTACATCTTTATAGTATGTAGGGTTTTCTTTAAACAAACACAACATTTCACCAAAAACCTTTGGTCATAACCTTTCACGTGTCTTTAGGAACCAAAGAGACATAACTTTGGTGACCTATAGTATTATAACTCCCTACACAACCCGGCCTTCACATAAATTCTTTAATTTATTGGGATATGACTTTTTAACGAACACATTTTTTTATTTTAAAATATTCCAACAAATTAACTTTGGAAAGTAAAGAACTTTGGTGAAAAATCATATATCCCTATAAAAAAGGACGGAAGGGTTATGCAAACACTTGAGTTCAAGAGTTTGTATAAACTCTATGCCTTTTCTCATTGGGGTATTTGTTTTTTACCCCATCTTCCTTGGCTTTCTCAAGTTTTTGTGTGTGTGTGTGTGTGTGTGTGTGTGTTTTAGGAGTGCAATTGATTCTAGCTACAAAGTCCAAAAAATCTTGATCCATCTAAATTGCATCGCTACTTGATGTAGGAAGTTCTATTCTATTACACACAAACAAACACACACACACACACACACGAGCGCGCGCGAGACCAAGTAACTTAGAAACTCTCACATTGAAGAGTCTAGGATTGACCACAATTTTGATTTTTATGGTGTTTAATTTGGTGCCACCTGCTTAATAGAAAGATAGGAGATAAACCTTTAGTTAGAGCAATAATTATAAGATGTCCAAAAAAACATCACTTAAAAACAATAAATTCAATATGTCACATAAACTAGTTTATTCACATAACTTGTTCATGTATGACTCTTGGTACATCTGAACAAGTTTATTCCCAGAGCTTGTTCATGTATGACTCTCTTATGAACTAGTTTATTCATCACACCTATTGAACTTTTTGAAGTAACTTAATGAGATATTGATACTTCCGAAAAAGGAGATGTATTTGCATACAGATCATATGTCTACAAGTTACTTCAAAAAATATCAATAAAGTAGGAACTTTTAGTCAAAGTGATAGGTTGATGAAAGAGAAGCTGAATCACCAAGAGGGGGGGTGAATTGGGGATTCTGAAAAATTTTCACAATTTCCCTTCTTATGGTGATTGACTGAATGAAATTAGTGAATAGAGAAGAATATCAACACACAACAGTTTATATTGGTTCGGCCCAACTCCTTGGCCTACGTCCAGTCCTCAGGCGCCCTGAGCTTTTCACTATAATCACTTGATTATACACTCTGTAACTCTGAAGCAATTCTCTCTCTAGAACTTGCTCCCCCTTACAAGTTGTAATCAATGATCTCCCAAATCTCCAAGTCCCCCGACTTGAGATGCCTCACAATCAATCAAATACAATTGATAAAAACTCTCTTACAGAGCAGATAAGTGATCACTGAAGTTCAATGGTGTCAACCGACACTCTGTACAAGAAAACACTCAAATAAATGAACAAAGTTAATGCAATTCATTTTTTCAACTTAGTGTTCTAGTAGAGACTTGAATGCAACTCTATTTATACTTAGAGAGGCATTAATAGCCGTTGCTTGCATTCATTTGACCGTTGGAGAAGTTTCCCTTCAGTTAGAAGCAGTTTGGTCCTTTCTCTCTCTACACTTGTGCTTGTTTCTTGACTTGTAGGATAGAGTGTGACTTCTAATCGTTTATATCCGTTGGGATTGTCAGTTCTCACTTAAATGGAAGTCTCTTTATCCTTTTTCCACGGTGGAAGGCTTGGTAGTTGAGATTACAGCAAGTTTGGTGATGTGCATTTAATGCTTTTGACAAGACTTTGCTTTTTGTGTTAACAACACCTTTAATCTCTTTGAATCATCTGTAATTAGGCTGAAATACACTAGCAAACACATTAAACATATCTGGTAATGATGACAGTTAAAAATATAAATCATTTAGATCATTCCATAAGCATTACACAGATTTCACAAATTTGAATTCTCAGAAGGCGCGACCAATACTCGAGTTTGTGCACCAATACTAGAGTTTGTCACTATGCACTTAAGCCAAAACTCCATTTTCTGAGTCAATACTCGAGTCTTCTTCTTCCAGAGATGAGACTCACGTTTTGAGCTTTGGAACTCCTGATGAACTTAAGCCAATACTCGAGTATTCTTCCAATACTTGAGTTTTGGACTCTTGATGAATAAATGTCCAAAACATCAAAACCGGAGTTTCCATCCTATACTGGAGTATTGAAGGCTTAGATAACTTGAATGCTCTCTGTATGACACAATACTCAAGTTTCTGTTTCAATACTCGAGTTTCCTTCCTAGTTTTGAAACTCTAAAATTAGTTGTGTAAATGTTAAACTATGGTTTTCAAAACTGTGGTTCTCAATACCAAGGTTTATTGCTAATTCAATTTTAAGAACCTTTTTGCTTGACTCAATACTTGAGTATTCCAGTGATACTCGAGTTTTCATAAAACATTTAAATTCTGAAGCCAAGTTGAAAGATTGTCTTTTCAAATTCCAAACCGTGGTTCTCAAAAACCGTGGTTTTCCATAACTGAGGTTTTCTATTTTCAGCTAAAAACTGTTTGAAGAGTTATGAGGACCTAAACTCGAGTTTTCATGTCAATACTCAAGTTTTCCTTGATGTAAAACTTGCGATGCTCTCTGTAACTCCCAATACTCAAGTATTCATCTGAATACTTCAATATTGAACTTAGTTAAGTGCATTGAGCCGTTCTTTGAAACTCAATACTCGAGTTTTGTTGCCAATACTCGAGTATTTCCTCAATCTGCAAGTTTTCAACTTCTTGAGACAACTCTTCATTCTTGATTTCACAATTGATTGTTATCATCAAAACCCATAGAGAACTAACAGTTGAAAATTCATGTAACAGAAAATAAACCTTTGATTAGAGCAATAATAGGTTTTCCAAAAAAATATAACTTCATAAAAGCAAGTTAATGTCATATTGAATGCTTTATCGTGTCGTGACTACACAAAGGAACCTTAATCGAATAAGGAGAACAGATCATCAAAGGAATACAACCTAGCTAGAGATCACGAACAACAAAAATGCAAGTTAGGGTAAGTGAAATCAACTCGCTTAGCAGTCACTTGGATAAATGTGAATGTATTGACTAGCACGGTTGTCATTGAGCAGTAAGACAAAGTCTTTTTATAATAAGGCTTGACTGAAAACGACTTTTAACGACCTTGTACTAGGATTATGATATAAGTGTCAAGTGTGTTTTGTTTTAGACACTTAAATAGAAGATGAAGGATAAGGTTTTTTGGTTTGTTGTGCTGAAGACTTTACATAACGTATCAATAAAACTGTTTTTTATTTGTTTATATTTATTATGGTTCATTGTTAATAACCATAAGGTATGATATTTTTTTAAAAAAAAATTTAGGTAGTTAAAGCCTAGATAATTACACTTTTATATTTTATAAAATTAAATAAAAAAATATCACTCTTTGGTGACTAGTTGCCTCGTAAATGATATGAGCTCTGCTGTGAATTTAGGAAATTTTGTTTCCTTCAATTTGAATGAATCAAAAGTTTGATAAATTTGCAGTAAACCATTCATCATCATGCTACTGGTCACCAAAGGAGTGGCATGAATCATTTGAGAGTATGTCAGGATTATGGTGGCTAATACTATACCCATCAAGAATGAGATTGTCTTTCTTGTTCATACTAAAAAAAATTATCCAACCAACCTCTTTACTACATGGTCAATGTGTTATGCGTATTGCATCATGGCCTCTACTTGAGGTAGAGGTGAAGGTAGAGGTTGTGGAGGAGAGGGGGAGAAGGAGGTGGTGGAGATTGTAGAGGAGGGGAAGGAGGTGGAGGAGGAGGATGACGCTGTGGATTTTCTAGCAAGTCTTTAGTTTGGCGTTTTATCTTGACGATTGAAAGAACAAAGGAGGACAATAAACATAAAGAAATTGGGAGTGATAGATAATGAAAGGGTACTTAGTTCTCATGTTGATAATCAAAGAACAAAGAAGTACATAGTATTCTCATCATGAGTGTGGGGAAGGGAAAATGTTTTAGATGTTTAGTTGACGGTTATTTAAGAGAAACTATTATGTTTTTTTTTTGTTTATATGAAGTTAAAAGACAAATTGTTTGTTTGTTCATCTAACATTTTATAACCTACCAAAAGAACCTTTACTGTTTACCATAAGAATCATCATTCTTGTCAGTCAATATATGACAGTTATAAAATACAACCATTATGTATTTGTATGGTATTTTAATAAGTGGCGGTTGTTGCTTAATAACCGTAATGTATATACCTTTCTTAAAAATTTTGGTGGTTGATTATGCATACACCATTTTACCAAAAAAAAAAAGGAAAAAAGAAAAGTCTAAGTAAATAAACAAATTAAAAATAAAAAGTTACATAGATGTTTTTAGAATATGATGCATAATCAGATTCTTCATTCTCTAATAACTTGTTCACCTTCTCATTCAAAGAGCAAACAAGAGGTTTGTTCCTTCAAGGACTTGTTCATGCGTTCTTGCTCTCGCAAGTAAACATGAACCATATGATGGAACACATAGGTTGTATGGATGGGATCTTCAATGTTTGTTGGCGAAGGGGTTCATCTTTTGGTTTTTTGCTAGATGATGAATTAGAAGTTCTCTTGCATTTTTCCATGATGTTTTGTTGAATCAGAAGTTAGCTTTGAGAAGTTGAAATGAAAGTAGAGAAGTTGAGTTTAGTTTTCAAACATTTATGTTGTAATACTCGGATAATTACTATCTGGACTATTATGTTACCATAATAAAAATGTATATTTATGAGATTTTGATCTCAACATGGTATATGATTAGTCTATGTTCAAAGGAAAACACTAAGAAAATTAAAGGAAATTTATTGACGGAAATGTGAAAAATGCACCTTAATGCCATAAAACATCCTGAGGAGAATTATGAAAATTCCAAAAGGCATGAAACAATTATTAAAAATTTAGGAAGCATATTATCCTCAATTTAGACAATTTAATAAATTACTTTCTATGAAAAAAAAAGAAAATTAAAAAGTATTTTAAGACTAAAATTGACTCTATGACTTTTGATAATTTACATGGAGCTTAGATTATTAATGTCAATAAAGTTGTTGTGAGAAAATGATGAGTTTTAATTAAGAAAATTATTAGGAATTATTAAAGGATTAATTAAGTAATTTTTGGGAATTTTATAAGCTTATAGAAATTTAGGAAACATGAAAAATAAAATAAATATGAATGAGTATTATTAAGGATCGAAATTTTTGGCCAAAATTAATAAATAATAAAGGTCAAGAAGTAATCTTGAAAAACCAAGATCAAAAGCTTAGTATTGTTCAAGAAATTATAAAAGCCTAAATCCATGAAATTGCTTATGGACCAATAGGGAAATTTTAGGGGAAATAAATATAGGATAAATGGGATATTATGGTAATTGGAATATATATATATATATATATATATATATATATATATATATATATATATATATATATATTTGTGTGTTGGCCGAATTTAGGGGGGGATAAGGATGAAGTTTGATTTTTATCATATAATAATAATATAAATTTAAGCATGTGTTAAATAAATAATGTTATAATAATAAGGAGTAAACAAATAATGGAAATAAGAACTGATAGAAAATAATTCATAAACTAGAATCCAGGGATGAGTTAAGAAAAACCAGAGTATATTATTGATCAGTGGATTTTTATCCAGAAGTTGGCGCCGGCAGAAGTTATTTCTGTAACCGGTCACGAATACCGAGGATTTTCGGCAGATAGCGGAATGTCCTTAATAAGGGTATAAGGTGAGGAGAACCTAGTAATCTCGAAGAGGATGACAAGACCTTCAAGGTATTGCTTCTGGAATTTTAAGTTTTTACGGAATTTCGCGATCAGGACACCGAACTAGGAACTTCATCTGATAAAGCAAGATGACATAAGGTTAGATGATGTCATCAATTTTGTCTCTTTGTGGGGGGGGGGGGGAGGTCGGCCAAGCAAGGGAGGGCCAAGATCAAACCACCTAGCAAAAGTGCGATCCTACGGTCAGAATTCAGCCAGACAAAGTTCAAGGAAATTACGAAAATGCCATTGAGATTTTCAATAAATAGCCTTCATTCCTCTTCATTCTTCACCAATTCACTTACAATCCTAGAGAGAAGTTAGAGAGAGAAGCTCTGGAAGAAGAGTAAGAAGTTCATAGCAAAGCTCTGAGTAAGTTCTTCAGTCCTTAGTTTTTAGTTTCAAAGTTCTTTCAGTAGTTATAGTAGAACTGCTAGAGTAGTCTTTAATTTTTTAAGTTAGCTTAGATATTATGTTTTAGGAATAAATATGATATTTATCTTAGGAATATGTTAGAGGAAAGTTATAGCAAAAAAGTTTGAGAATTTAAAGTCGTAATAGCGAAGCTCTGGCAAAATTCCACCAATTAATCAAACTAGGGGCAAAATGGTAATTTGTACCTAAATTGCCTATTATGATCTTAAATATTCATATCAATGACATTATCCTTCTAGGATATCCGAAATCACAAACCGTTGTTTCCGCTGTCACCGCTGTCGTGCCGCTGTCAAACGTGTCGTAATTTGACGAAAGTGCCAGAAACCGTCAACGGAGGTACAAACGCGTATTATAACCTTAACACTTATGCTACTCACATACTATATGTGATAGACATGCTTATATACTGAAGCTCTGTCTAGGGTTGTCGGTATACATACAGCTTTTTACGGGTTATAGTCTTGATAACGCTGTTGGTGATTCGACTTGCCCTTAGTCGCCTCGGGGTCGAATCACTATTTACCACGAATTAAATGCAATACAGTGCAATTAACTCGGGATCGTTCTCTTAATCAAGGAGCCAAATTTATTTTGTATTTCCTAAGATAAACTAAGTGATATAAACATGGTTAGAGATTTGGGGTTCCTAAATAAGTTTTTCTCTAATTAAAATGCATAGGAAAAATAAAGAAACTATTCCTATATTTTTTTGGTCTTTTTGGAAATAAGGAAAAAACACTTTGGATAGAAATAAGATTAAATGGTTAATGCTCTTGGTAATGAAGAAATGACTATCCTTGCTCTTAAAAGATTATGGGAGTTAAAATTCATTAAGTCTTAAAAAAAACCTCAAGATACCACTTGAGTCCAATAATCCCAATTAATAGTAGCTCCTATAACCATAGCTAACTACTATCCCTTGAGAGATTGTTCGAGCCCACTTAATGCGTAATTGAAATTGGAATTATGCAACATGAGACTTCTAAATTTGAGTACTAAACAGTCCCTCAAAAGTGTACAAATCAACCACATTAATTAGACAATACCACGCTAATCAACATAGCTTCATTAAAACCACAAAGAAATTCATTCACATATAAAAATCACACTACAAAATCCAATCTCAACTACAAATATCAAACTAACAGAGATAATTACCATTAATCTCAGTTCTAGAATCATATATCAAAATTTAGCAATTCAAATATATAATCCTAGACTAATAGTAAGATAGATAAAACTCCCCTAATGTAGTCCAATGAGCTCAAGAACAAGTCTTCATCACCAAGAACAGAGAAATTCAGCCACTCATAGCTACCAAACAGTCCAGAAAAATCAGTGAAATCAAATTAATCATGTTCGCAGGAAAATTGCAAGTTCGCTGAAATCTGGAAAAAGTCGCCGGAAAATTCAAGAACTCGCTGGAATCTGCATAAGCTTCGCCGGAATCTGGGATTTTCTTTCTTTCTTCAGTTCAGCCGCCCCCTCTGTTCTCAACCAGCTCAGCTCCCTCGTTTCTTTTCTTTCTTTTCTCCCTTCCAGAACTCTCGCCCAGACTCTCGGCCTTCTTTTTTTCGTTCCCAGCTTCAGAGTTTCCCTTCCAGCAGACTCACGGCCTCCTCTGTTTGTTCGTTTTTTTTTTCTTTCTTCCAGACGCCTTCCAGAGTTTCCACCAACCTCCCTTCGTTCCTCCACCAGCTCTCGGCCTTCGTTTTTTTTCTCTCCAGAACTCTCCAGCCTCTGTTCTCCGCCAGCCTCCCTCCAGCAAACTCTGGTTCGTCCCGCCCCCCCCCCAGTTCAGCAAAAGCCCAAACCTAATTAATTGGTTCCTGGTCAAAACGCAAGTTTTGACCAGGGACCAATTTGCAAAGTAAAAAAAGTTTCAGAGAGGGACTAAAGTGTGAAATTTTGAAACATGTTTGGGGTAAAACTGACATTTCCGAAAATACTGGGTCATTTCATGTAATTTTTCTCTGTCTTCAAAAATATTAATTTTGACCCAAAGAACATTTTTTCCAAATTCTTCCATTTAATTCTAAAATTCCTATAATGCAAGATTAAGCACAATAGCATCAAAAATCTAAGAAATCATTTGTATGAATAATTAACGAATATTGACCATTTTACCCCTAATTTCACTTAATTCAATGCAGATGTCCTTAACTCAAATTAATGCTTAATCATGCAATAATGTCTCAAGAAAATGCATTAAGAACCCCAATTTAATCATAAAATATCATGTAGAAATATGGTTCAATCAGTTGGGTTTTCCTAGCGCTGAAGACACGATGGGCCGTCGTGGCATTGGTTATGTGCAAACATTGTGTGGGGCTCTACATACTGTTGTGTGCTTATGTTCTGCCAATATGTGATCATGCATCTGCTGTGTGCTTATATAGTGATATACTGCTGTTATGTGATTATGTACATGCTGTTATCCATATACTGTCTTATTTGAGCACAAGGTTAACCGTTACTTGAGATCCAATCGGGAATTGGATCTCAGCTGTAGCTTCAAGGTCGGGAGGACCAAGGTCGGAAGAGAGAGGCAGGCAGGCGGTGTAGGACCCAAGACGGGGTTTTTATTTTGTTATTTCTCTAGTTATGTATTTTACTTCCCTTCGGACATTAGAAGACTGTAATAGAACAATTACACTGTGGTTATGTTTGATCAAAGTTCAGTTACTCATTTTGTTAAAAAGCTCTACTCTGATCCCCGTTTTTTTAAAAAAAAAATTTCTGTTGTTTTAAGGTGGGATGTTACATATGTAGAGAGGGTTTTGTGGATTATTGAGCGGTCGTGTCTTTTAGTATTAAAGATAATTATATTTTAAAAATGGTGACGGTTAATTCTTAATAACTGTTATGTATTTGAAACTTGTTTTAAATTTAGGGTTAAGGTGCAAAAATACACATGAGCTTTTTCTCCAGGAGCGCCCAGCACCACGTGCTTTTTTTGGAAGCAAAAATATACATGTGGTTACTATTTTGGAGCAAAAGTCACATCTCACCGTTAAGTCATTGTTCACTGTGATGAGAGAGAAAGAGATTAAGTGAACAGTAACTTAACAGCGGTGAACAGTGACTTAACGGTGGGATGTGACTTTTGCTCCAAAATGGTAACCACATGTGTATTTTTGCTCCCAAAAAAAGCACGTGGTGTTGGGCGCTTCTGGAGAAAAAGCTCATGTGTATTTTTGCACCTTAACCCTTAAATTTATTGGTGTCTATCACTAGTTGTATAATCAACCACAATATAACTTAGAACCGTTAAGTATGCTAGCAAAAATACTCTACGGTTCTTAATTAATAACTTTGAACTATTAATTTTTATCTCCCTCCTCCGATGATGAGAATGAGGATGATAAGAAAGAGGAGGATGAACAAGAGGATAAGGATGACAGGGGCGGTGATTGTCGTCCTTATCGTTCTATTCATCCTCTCACTACTACAAAAACACTTTTAACATCTTTTTCTAGGCCCTTTCTCTGTTGCTTTACAGGGGGACCCCTATGTGAGAGACATAGTAAAGTTTAGGAATAACTTCTATAAAAAAAAAAGGATGATGTAAGAGACTTACGCCATCTCTTTTTTAAAATGGACGTCATAAGGTTTTTTTTTTAAAAAAAAAATCTTTATATTTTGCACTACCTAGCAATCAAACCCTACAAAAACATCATATTTAAATTCGGTTGCTTCAATTTTTTTCCTTTACTCAACCTTAACAACAATAACAACAAAGAGAACATTAGAAGTATTAAAAAAAACAACGCATTGTATTTTTTTTATAAAAAAAACCACTAAACCTGCAATGTTCTGCTATTGAGGAGGGAGGATCCATGGTTTTCTACCACTAAAGATGAAGGATTGACAATAAGAGAGGGAGAGAGGAGTGACAGTCGAGAAGGAGGGAGAATTGATAGTGTGAGAGAGGATTGAGGATTAAGGAGCGACAATGTTGAGGGAGAGAGGAGGAAGAGCGACGACGGTAGAGAGGGAGAGACGAACCATGAGCGTGATGACAATGGAAGAGTGAGAGGACAAAGCTAGGATGATATAGTTTGATAGAGTATGAATGAGGACGAACTACTTTTTTGTGTTATTTTACCCTTTCAAAAAGGACACCAAAAGTAGTGCTTTTGAAGCCAAAAACCTTACTTTCGGCATCTCAATTTTGAAAAGGAACGCCAAAAATCAACTTTTGGCATTATTGTTTTTTTATCAAAGAGAGGCCTAATATGTTAAATTCCCACACATAATTACAAAAATGCAACCGCCTTTATTTTTTACTTCATTTTAAAAAAAAAAACATATGCTTTTTAAGGAAGTAAAATCTCTAATTTGTAATAGTGTTCTCTTCCTCATCCTCTTCCTCCTCTTCATCCATATTCTTATTATCATAGGAGTGAGATGAAGGCCAGGTTAGAGCATAATCATCAGCATGGAAAAGAGGAAAGATTTCGAACCATCACAACATTTGTTGTTTGATGACGATTTTTGCTTAACAACCTTTATTTTTGTATGGTTACTAATTACCACCATTATTTATTTGCTTGAAATTTTATTAAGTGATGAGTTTTACTTAATAACCGTTATGTATCTTAAGTACCGAGGATCCCAACCACGTAACCCCTTCCGTTGTAGTTGGCACCTACACCCCCTCTACCAATCCATCTATTGCGCCATATGAAGAGATGGCACAAGAGAAAAGAGCATTGAGAAAGGGTCTTGTTGTCATAAAGGAGATCCAAAGAAAATTATGAGAGGAGAGGAATCTTACTATGAGGTGAAACAAGAAAGGATAAATTATGAAATGTAACAAATTGTGAACTTGTCAATTTTCATAATTTGACCTTTCTTGTTCCATCTATAGTAAGTTTTATCCTCTCTCTCTTAATTTGCTTTGTGAACCTCCTTCATGATAATAAGATCCTTCTCTAGTGCTCTTTTCTCTTGTGACATCTCATCATTAAGTGCAATAAATGAATTGTTGGAGGGGGCGACATGGTTAAAAACCCTCAATAGTTGAGCCATTTGTTGCCACCAACAATCCTTAAGGAGGAAAAGGTAGAGGAGGAGGGGGTGCGACGGCAGAGAAGTTCTCTAGGATCGTTAGTAAGAGGAAGGAAAGAAGGATGAGACTGATAAATAAAAGTAATAAGAATCACAACAAATAGTTGAGTTTAAATAGAGGTCTAACAAATTGCGAAGGGTTATGAGTTATGACTATGAAGGTCTAATGAGATTATAAAGGGTTATGACATTGAAAGTTCAAATGTTATAAAAGGTTATGAAAGAGTTAAATGATGGTTGTTTCTCAAGACAATTTTGTCTTCGCTGATATAAATGTTTAGAAGATGAATTGTTTATAAGTGTTATATAATAGTTGTCTTTTAATAACCATCATTGTTTTTTTGGTAAAAGAAAGTTTAGGTGGGGTAGACACCGGTAACCCACCAAGGCCAGGGCATGCCTCCAGACTCAAAAAGCGCTTACAGAGGTACTTACAGATTGCCCACCAAAGAGGCCCTCACATCGACCAGCGGGAATCGAACCTCCTCCCTTTTGTGGTGAAGGCCGATGCCTTAGTCAATTGTGCCACTCCTCATTGGCAATAACCATTATTTTTGTTACTAAATACAGTCGTTACTTTTGTGTTTTCGTGAATTTCACGTTGACATACATGACATTTATTAGCTGTAATCATTATATATTATGCATTATATATGTCGAAATATATAGTAGTGCCATCATTCTTAAATTTTTCTCCCTTCTCAGAGCGTGAGTGTTTGGGGTGACATAGTAGCTTGTTATATGCTAATAAAAAAATAATAATAAGACTTCTAAGGGATTGCCATAATAAGTATCTAAGAGGAGGTTTTTTTCCCCCTACCACCAACAATTTGATATGTTCCTAAAGGGCACTATCTTTATCTCTTATAAGTTGTCTTACTATAGTATTTGTGAAAGATGATGGACTTAATACTCCCTCCATCTCTGTATATATATAGGAGTCCTTTAACTGAATCGTAATATTCTAAAAAACAATTAAATGTACTAATTATATAAGAAATTTAATTTTTTTGGCCAAAAATGCCCCTATTTATGAATGGGTGAGAGAGAGAGAGACTAATAATGAGAAAATGATGAAAGAGAATGTGTGTAATGCAATAATCAATTGGGGGCACAATGGAAAAAAGTACATTATTTAGGGCATTTAAAAAAGGCTCTTATATTTATGGATAGAGGGAGTAGTTAGTAATACCTTGTTATTTGTGGCACAAGCATCTCTGATACGTGGCATTGATTAGAAGTTGCAAAATCATTAATTATCCTCTCATTAACAATCAAATGAAAGGCTTACAATTAATTTCATCAAAATTAAATAAGATATTTATTGTAACTTGCTCTTCATTTTCAAAAGAAGTTTGTGTAAGCTTCAAAAAGAGAAGACATGCTAGGATGTGTGTGTTTTGATGAGCTTTTAAAGAATATATTTTGGAGAAAGATGATTTCCAGAAGAAGAGATGAAGAAAAAAATGATTTTTTTTTTTTTAGTATGATGAATTTTGTGAACTAAGTTAAAGTTGTTCTCCCCAAATTATATACCAAAACCATAGTTTTCTTGAAAAAATCTATTGTAAAAACAGTCTAACAAAAGTCAGAAACTATCAATGGTACACATTTTCTATTTTTAAGAAAAAATATGTGCAAGTTTTTAAACATAGATGGATAATTTTTTAACAGAAATATAGGAATAGTAATTGTATTATTTACTCACCAGTCACCATGTATTAATTTTTAACGATGATTGACTTTGATGCGTTTACTTAGCTTGCAACACTAATCAACTAATAGAAAATTGATGGCAAAGATATGGAAGTAAACCCACTAAAGTAAAAGGCACATGCTTCAAACTAAGTGAAGGGCTTAAGGAAAGCTTAATTATATACTCCATAGATAATTAATAAAGCTGCAGGTAATTATTTATTGTACTACCTTTAATGAGGGAATTCAATGTGATTTGCTAATAAGAACATGACAGATGTGATATTATATAATAAAAAAGATCTAAAATGTAGTGATAATGGTTAGAGTGATCATCAATGATTTAATAAAATCAGCAAGCCAAGCTGTATCGAACGCGCGTGTGTGTGTGTGTGTAAATAAGTGAATGATGAAACTTATTGGAGCAGAAGATCAAAAAAGAAGGATATTTGCTTCTACTTTAATTAAGCTACGCGTACACTTCAAGTGTCTTAGCCACCACAAAACCAAAAAATATATATAACAAACTCAACAATACAACTAATATATCTCTAAGCGGCCAAAACACTGTACTTTTTTCTCTCTCCACGTTAATTCTCTCATGGCTTCCACATGGGTGTTTTCGAATGTAATCATTTTGCATTTTATAAATATTGGTAAATATATATATTCTTATCTGAAAAAATTTAAATTATAATTTTATGATCTACATTATCTAAAAATATCATTTCCCCCCAATTCTTTACAGATATTTCATGTTTTCCTCGTATCACGAGTTCTATAATCCTGTAATTTTCTGTATGTTATATCTCAGCTAATGACTAGGATAAATTTAATATCGACTTAATTATCAATTTATTTTGGATTAGCGGGAACACACACACACTAAAGAATAAAACTGAAGTGAACATCCCGTATCATTTACTTTATAGTACTCTCATAAGTATAGATTATACATGCTGTTATTACCAAATATATATGTATGTACATATGTGTGTGCGTGCGCGCACACACATATGCTCTCGAATTTCTTCGCATATCGAGACGTACGATGGAGTCACGTGCTCCACTACATCTAATTATGCCATGTTTTCTAGTTCTATAGCTAGCTTTTATTAATATATATGCAACATATTACTAAAGTGATTTGGGATTTGGTTATCCATATAAGATGCATCAACTTGGTTTATAATTCTTTAATATTTTCAATCGGCTATGGTTGACCATAGGGGACACTAATTTGACACTTCTTCAATTGGATATTCAAGATAGTGGATTTGTTGATCCAAACCGATGGAGGTTTGGTGGTGGTAATAGTGGAGATTATTGTTCTTATAGAAGTTGGAGAAGGTGTGGGAGTTTCTTTGGAAGATGTGCGAGAGATAATAATGACGTAGCTGAAGGAGGTGGTGGTGGTGGAGGAGGATTAGGATATGGTATGTAATACCTGGATAACTATTATCTGGAATATTATATTACAATAATAAAAATGTCTATTTACGAAGACTTTGGCCTTAACATGTTATATGGTTTGTCTAAGTTCAAAGGGAAACACTAAGAAAATTAGAGGAAATTTATTGTCAAAAAGGTGAAAAATGCATCTTAGGGCTATAAAATATCCTAAGAAAAATTATGAAAAATTCTAGAAGGTATGGAATAACTAGTAAAAATTTAGAAAGCATATTATCCTTAATTTAGACAATTTAATAAATTATTTCCTATGAAAATAAAAAGAAGGAAAATTAAAAAGTATTCTAAAACTAAAATTGACTCTATGATTTTTGATAATTTGCATAGAGTTTGAATTATTAATGTCAATAAAATTGTTGTGAGAAAATGATTAGTTTTAGTTAAGAAAATTATTAGAAATTATTAAAGGATTAATTAAGTAATTTTCAGGAATTTTATAAGATTAGAGAAATTTAGGAAACATGAAAAATAAAATAAATATAAGTAATTATTATTAAGGGCCGAAATTTTTGGCCCAATTAAATAATTAATAAGGGTTAAGATGTAATCTTAGAAAGTAAGGATTCAATGGCTTAGGATTTTTCAAGAAATTATAGAAGCCTAAATCCATGTAATTACTTATGGACCAATAGGAAAATTTTGGGAAAAATAAATGCAAGATAAATAGAGTATTAGGGTAAATGAAAAAAAAAATTATTATATATATATATGTGTGTGTGGGCTGAAAATTAGGGGGAGGGATAAGGATAAAATTAGATATTTGTAAAATAATAATATTATAAGATTAAGATATGTGGTAATTAAATAATATTATATTAACAAAAAGTGAACAGGATAAATGACCACGGATAGAAATAAAATCCTAACTAGAAAATCGTGAACTAGTCTTCTAGAGTCAGAGTATATTATGAACAAGTGATTTTTTATCTCGGAGTAGGCTATTTCCGAAGTCATTTCTGTAATCGGTAGCGACTACCGAGGATTTTCGACAGGTAACGGAATGTCCTTAATAAGAGTATAAGGTTAGGAAAACCCAGTATTCTCGAAGAGGAAGAAAAGACCTTCAGCGTGTTGTTCCCGGAATTTTAAGATTTTACAAAATTTCACAATCAGGACACCGAACCAGGAATTTCATCTGATAAAGCAAGATGACACAAGCATGATGAGGTCATCAATTTTGTCTTCTTGGGGGGGGGGTCGGCCAAATCATGAATGGCCAAGATCAAACCACCTCAACAAAATGCGATCCAACGGTCAGAATTCGATCAGACAAAGTTCAATGAAATTACGAAAATGCCATTGGGTTTTTCTATAAATAGCCCTCAACTCTTTTCATAATCTTCACACCAAGTTCTCTTGAGAATTTCGAAAATTTGGGAGAAAAGGAAGAAGGAGGAGTCCGGAGAAATTCATAGCGAAGCTCTGAGTAAGTTTTTCAGTCCTTAGTCTTTAGTTTAAGTAGTTCTTTCGGTAGTTATAGTAGAATTGCTAGAGTAATCTTTAATTTTTCAAGTTAGCTTGGATATCATGTTTTAGGAATAAATATGATATTATCTTAGGAATATGTTAGAGGAAAGTTATAGCAAAATTTTGAGAGTTTAAAGTCAAAATAGCGAAGCTCTAGCAAAATCCCACCAAGTAATCAAACTAGGAGCAAAATGGTAATTTGTCCCTAAAATGCCTATTATGATCTTAAATATTCATATCGGTGATATTATCCTTATAGGATATCCGAAATCACGAACCGCTGTCACCGTTGTCGTACCGCCGTCATATCGCTGTCAAACGTACCATAAGTAGGTGAAAGTGCCAGATATCATCAACGGAGGTACGGACGCGTATTGTAACCTTGATCCTTATGCTGCTCATATACATATATGTGATAGACATGTTTATATACTGAAGCTCTGTTTAGGGTTGTCAGTTATACATACAGCTATATACGGGTTATAGTCTTGATAACACCGTTGGGTTTTCCTAGCGCTGAGGACACGATGGGCCGTCGTGGCACTGGTTTATGTGCAAACATGTTGTGGGACTTTACATACTGCTTTGTGCTTATGTTCTGTCAATGTTGTGATCATGCATCTGCTGTGTGTTTATGTAGTGATTTATTACTGTTATGTGTTATGATTAGCTGCTGTCCATATACTGTTTTACTTGAGCATAAGGTTAACCGTTACCTGAGATCCAAATGGAAATTGGATCTCAGCTGTAGCTTCAGGTTCGGGCGAACCAAGGAGTGGAGATAGGGGCAGGCAGACGATGTAGGATGCTAGACGGAGTTTTTATGTTTCTAGTTTATGTAATTGTCTTCTTTTGGGTATTGGATGACTGTATTAGAACAATTACACTGTGGTTATATATCTTTAAGGTTCGGTTACTCACTTGCTAGAATGCTTGACTCTGATCACTGGTTTTTTTTTTAAAAAAGTTTCCGTTGTTTTCAAATGGGATGTTACATGGTAGAGGGCAAGGAAGTTGTGACGACCGCCTTTTGGGGCCTTTATTTAATCAGAGTTAACGCGGAGAGACATCGAAGAGATTTGGACGACTTAATTGCGGAATAAAAGTTTCTGAAAATGACTTAGTTTGAAAACATGAGGATAAATTTTTTGCGATTCTAATCTATCCCATAGAAGATATTAATACAATAATCCGAAATTAACAAATAAATGATAAACGAACTATTGTAGTCTACTCCGTATATTACTGAGGAAGTCCCTTATGCTGTAGTCCTTACAGCTGAATCTTTCCTCTTGATCCCGATCCATTACATGTCTCTTTCATGTGATCTGGAGTTCAAATGAATGAACTCCAGGGTAAGAATTAAACTCATGCACATGTATAAAAGCATAAATGACAGAATAACACATGTTAAAGCATGGAAGCATTTACAATAACCGTAACCGCAATTAATGGCCAAGGACTGCAACCCTTATCTATGACACGCAGCCCCATAAGACTGCAACCCTTGTTTATATCCTTGCTTGCTGGTGGTTTGCGTGAGTTAATGGAGAAATCACATGATTATGCAATGGTGTAGGTTGTAACATTCCAATTTTCAAAAATGGAATAATTTTTTTAAAAAAATCATTTCAAATCATCAAAGTAGAGCATCAGAGCAAATAAGAGAGTGAGTAACTGATGTATCATAAACTGTGGCATATCTGTTTGTATACAATGTACAGCACATTCATCAAAGTGAAGTTGTAACGGTATTCGTCTAAATAAATGGGATCTTCGGTTGGGTCCTTGCGCTTCCTGCTTACTCTGCTAACTCCTATCGTTAGTCCTTGGTTCTCCGGACCTGAAGCTATAGTAAGAACTGAGGTTCAATACCCATTGAACCTCAGGTAACAGTTAACCTCATGCTTATGTAAACAGTATATGACAGTTATCACAGATATATAACATAATCACAGTTTCAAAAACCATATCAACATGTAAGGCGATAACATAACACAGCCACTGCAATATGTATATTACCCTAGCCTGCACTATTCACCAGTGCCACGATGGCCTATCATGTCCTCACCGCTAGAAAATTTCAACGGTGTTATCAAGACTATAACCCGTATTCAATTCAATATTCTCATAGCAAACTTTCAAAACAGGGTTTCAACAAGTGAAAACAACTATCATACAAAAGCAAACCATAAGCATAAGAGTTAATGTTATAATACGCGTCCGTACCTTCGTTTGACGGGTTCTTAGGTACGTTTGTCGTCGGTACACGTGCACAATCTATCCTAAAAGGGTAATATCGTCTCAATTAATTCTCAAACAATATTTCAAAAGACACCTTGGCCACAATTGATAGTTTTACCCTTGAAGGATTTATTTCCAATTATTTCCACATAATTTTCAGAAAAATCGTTGATCCAGCACTTTTGGGCAGAATTTCGCCTAATTTCGAAAAATCATAACTAATTTCAGAAAAATCGAAACAAAGATCCATAAAATTTCCCGGAATCCTTGAGATCTCTATTTTCAAGGAAAAATACTGGAACTTACTCAAAATTGATGGATAATTCCCAGTTTCCACGTTTCAAAACACTGCCCAGAATTTTCCCAGAAAACGTAGCTCAACTTCTGAGATTTTTATCTTTTTGCACAGAACTTCAAATGACACACTCTTTATAGATTTAGAAAGCCCTATATGTCTACTTTCATCATGAATTTTCTCAAAATTTTCGAACATCATCTTCTTCATAAAATACCAGCGTTTTTACTACCGACTCTAGAAATCGCTAATCAATGAAATTTCGCCAGAGCTTCGCTATTTTGATCATAATCTTCCAAAAAAATTTTTCCATACTTCTTCTTCATCAATTTTTCGAAATAAAGTCAATGGAAAGCATGAAAACATGAAAATAAAACTAGATTTGGAAGATTGAAGATCAAAACAACATTTCCTAACATTTCTACTTCATAAACTAAGAACTTGAACTAGAAACTAAAAGCTAAAGCTTAAGAACTAGAGAACTTACCCTTGAAGAACCTTGCTTCTTGCTTCTTGAAGCTCTTCCACTCTCTTCCACTCTCTCTAAATTCGGCCTTTACCTTGTGAATTGGTGGAGAATTTGTGTTGCCTAAAGCCTCTATTTATAGTAGAAGGTGATGGCATTTTTGTAGTTTTTCCCCTTTGCATTTTAACCATTAGATCTTACTTGGTGAAGAGGGTTTAATCCTTCCCCTTTATCCCTCCTAGCCGTCCTCCCTCCTTCCTTCTTCGAGAAGTTCTTTTGCTTTGTCCCCAAGTCATACTACTTCTTCCCCAAGTTGTCCTAATTAATCCCAAATTCTAATTTAGTTAGGTGTAATTGAGTGTTTTTATTCAAGATCTAATTTCACTTTTGAAATCCTAATTTTATGACTAGATTTATGGTGATTTTTAATTCCTGAAACACTTAGGTATGAATCCTAAAATTATACGAAAATAACTTTGGGAATAGCCAAGTTGAAGCTCATAATTCACTGATTCCAAATATGTATTTACATTTAATACTTAGTTTCAATATTTCAAGTTATGATTTAATTCCTATGGATTCTCATCTAATTTAGCTAATTAAACAACAACTTGCTCCTCAAGTTAAACAACTTGCTCCCTAAGCTTGTCTAATCTTCTCCCACACACTACTCTAATTGACTTATTTCTTTCTCCTTATTTTTTTAAAGAATCCGTCCCCCCCCCTACTCTTAATTATTCAATTATGTTTTAATGTTTTCACACCTTTAAGAAAGAAATTCTCTCATTGGTCCACTTAGATTTAGGATTTAAGGTTAAGGGTTTATATAATTTCTTCTCTCTATAATTAGTAATTTTCGCCACCTTTATTAGTTAAAGGGGAAATTAGTTAATCCTTGGTTGCCATTGCTAATATAGTGTTTTAGGGGTTACTAGACTTAATTACCAAAATTTGACAAATTTCTAATTTAATTTTGATGATTAAAAACTCCTTGTGTGCTAATCTTGGCTTCTTAAATATTATTTGATCCTTGATTTAATTGATTTTCCCTTAAGTATGACCTTTATAAATCAATTACGAACTAATTTCAAAAATTAATAAGGTATCTCAATTATTGCAATTCCAATTGCCCAATAATTGTTACTAATTTTCTCTAATTGATTTTATCATCCTCTGATGATTTTTAGTTGTTAAAATGGTATAATTACTATTATATTAAATTATGATAATCTTGGGATATTTTATGATCCCTAATATGATTCCAGAAAATTTAGTCTTTAGGTTTTCTAATTCTAGGGAAAATTGCCTAGGAATAAAAATACAATACAAAAATTTGAGACCACATATTCACCTGTTTAAAATAGGTATTTATTTATCAAAATATAGTGGCTATGCTAAATAGGATTTTTAGTGTAATACCCGGATAACTATTATCTGGAATATTATGTCACAATAATAAAAATGTCTATTTACGAAGATTTTGGCCTTAACATGTTATGTGATTAGTATATGTTCAAAGGAAAACATTAAGAAAATTAAAAGAAATTTAATATCGGAAATGTGAAAAATGTGTCTTAAGGCCATAAAACATCCTGAGAAGAATTAGGAAAAATTCTAAAAGGCATGGAATAATTATTAAAAATTTAGAAAGCATATTGTTCTTAATTTAGACAATTTAATAAATTATTTCCTATGAAAATAAAAAGAAGGGAAATTAAAAAGTATTCTAAGACTAAGATTGACTCTATGATTTTTGATAATTTGCATGGAACTTGAATTATTAATGTTAATAAAATTGTTGTGAGAAAATGATTAGTTTTAATTAAGAAAATTATTAGAAATTATTAAATGATTAATTAAGTAATTTTTAGGAATTTTAGAAGCCTAAATCTATGAAATTACTTATGGACCAATAGGAAATTTTGGGGAAATAAATGCAAGATAATATAATATTATGGGAAATGAAAAAAATATATGTATATATTTATATGTGTGTGGGCCGAAATTTTTGGGAATGGGAAGAGATAAGGATGATGAAAATAATAATAATATAAGATTAAGACATGTGTTGATTTAATAATATTATATTAAATGAACAGGATAAATAACCACGGATAGAAATAAAATCCTATCCAGAAAACCTTGAACTAAGTTGCTAGGGTCAGAGTATATTAGGAACAAGTGAATTTTTATCTCGAAGTAGGCTGTGTCCAAAGTCATTTCTGTAACCGATGGAGTGTTTTGGAGATCAGGCTAAGAAGATGTTCTGTAGAATTAAAGTAGATAGTCAAAATGAGAATCGATAGAAAATAATTTGGATGCGAGATTCCGGGGATAAGTTGGGAAAAACCAAAGTATATTATTGATCAGTGAATTTTTGTCTAGAAGTTGGCACCGACCGAAGTCATTTCGGTAACCGGTCGCGAATACCGAGGATTTTCGACAGATAACGGAATATTCTTAATGAGAGTACAAGGATAGGAAAATCCAGTATTCTTGAAGAGGAAGAAAAGACCTTTAGAGTGTTGCTCCCGGAATTTTAAGATTTTACAGAAAATTTCACGATCAGGACACCGAACCAGGAATTTCATCTGATAAAGCAAGATGACATAAGCATGATGATGTCATCAATTTTGTCTTCTTGTGGGAGGGGGAGGTCGGCCTATAGGTGTATGGCCAAGATCAAGCCACTTCAAAAAAGTGCGATCCGACAGTCAGAATTCAACCAGACAAAGTTCAGCGAAATTACGAAAATGCCATTGGATTTTTCTATATATAGCCTCTCATTTCTCTTCATTCTTCACCAATTCACTCACAATCCTAGAGAGAAGTTAGAGAGAGAAGCTCTGGAAGAGGAGTAAGAAGTTCATAGCAAAACTCTGAGTAAGTTCTTCAGTCCTTAGTATTTAGCTTAAGTAGTTCTTTCGATAGTTATAGTAGAATTGTTAGAGTAGTCTTTAATTCTTAAGTTAGCTTAGATATCATGTTTTTAGGAATAAATATGATATTTATCTTAAGAGTATGCTAGAGGAAGGATTATAGCAAAAATTTTGAAAGTTTAAAATCAAAATAGTGAAGTGCTGGCGAAATTCCGCCAAATAGTCAATCTAGGGGCAAAATGGTAATTTGTACCGAAATTTGCCTGATATGATCTTAAATGCTCACACCGATGATACTATCATTATAGGATACCCGAAATCACGAATCGCTGTTTTCGCTGTCTCCGCTGTCATACCGTCGTCGTACCGCTGTCAAGCGTACCACAATTCTACCGAAGTGTCCGGAATCGTCAACGGAGGTACGGACGCGTATTGTAACCTTAACACTTATGCTGCTCATATACTATATGTGATAGACATGCTTATATACTGAAGCTCTGTCTAGGGTTATTGGTATACATACAGCTTTATACGGGTTATAATCTTGATAACGTCGTTGAGTTTTCCTAGCGCTGAGGACACGATGGGCCGTCGTGGCACTGGTTATGTGCAAACATTATGTGGGGCTTTACATACTGCTGTGTGCTTATGTTCTGCCAATATGTGATCATGCATCTGTTGTGTGCTTATGTAGTGATATACTGCTGTTATGTGATTATGTACATGTTGTTATCCATATACTGTCTTATTTGAGCATAAGGTTAACCGTTACCTGAGATCCAATCGGGAATTGGATCTCAGCTGTAGCTTCAGGGTCGGGAGGACCAAGGTCTGAAGAGAGAGGCAGGCATGCGGTGTAGGACCCAAGACGGAGTTTTTATTTTGTTATTTCTCTAGTTATGTATTTTACTTTGCTTCGGACATTAGAGGACTGTAATAGAACAATTACACTGTGGTTATGTTTTATCAAGGTTCAGTTACTCGTTTTGGTCAAAAAGCTCTACTCTGATCACCGTTTTAAAAAAAAATTCCGCTGTTTTTAAAATGGGATGTTACATTTAGGGTATTACATAGGTCGGCTGGACGAAGAGAATGATTATGGACTAGCTAATTGTGTTTGAATACTTGGGCTGAAAGCACTATCATCCAAGTATATATATGCGCTGGATGCATTACTGAGTAACAAATAGTGGTTTATTGAATATTTGGGGAAATCATGAGTTTTTTTTATATTTATAAATCCTATAATTCTTTTCCCAACAATTCATGGAAATTAGGACTTAACTTCCAATAATTATCCCTTCCAAATATTCTTTGACTTTATTCTTTCTTCAATTAATTTATTTTGGCCATAAAATACCATCTCCAAAATATTTAGGCCAAAAGTCAATCACAAACTAATTGTCCTTACTTTTGGAAAAATAAGTCTTAAATTCCAATTCTTAACTTTAAAATTTCTTAAGGCTAAATTTTCCATCATAATCTTCCTTGTAATATTTATGATTTACAAATCCCAAAAGTTTGGGATGTCAGAAGTGGAAATAGAATGCGTTTGAAGTGGGGGCAATCAGTTGAGGAACTGAAAATATAAATACTGCCATCAATATCAATTCTCCCAGACCCTAGCTAGCTCTTATATCTCCTTCCTTTCATAACATACAAAGTCTACTGATTTTGATCTTGTGGCCATGCTACTGTTTTACTTAAAGATGAATTATTTTTAATGATTCTCATGCAAAATAAATTACCATTTATCTTTTCTTCTGAATTCAAATGATTTTGTATAGGCTAAAGTATTCTTTATGTTTGCTTTAAGTATCAATCTAGTCCCTTTAGTTTGCAAAGTGCGTGTTTGATCCCATAATGTTAATACCGTTTGACTGGCTTAATGAAAAACACTAACTCAATAATTTTAAGTAATGAATTTGCAATTAAATGCTCATCAAGCATACTTATATGTTAGTTAGTATTTTCAATTCACAGGATTTAAATTTTAATTTATTAAAATACTAATATATAAGCATACTTGATAAAAATTTAATTGCATAATAGTTTAAAATTGTTGAATTAGTATTTTCTATTAAGCTATCTTAACGGTGTTAACATTAAGGGACCAAACGTACACTTTATAAACTTAAAAGAGTAAATTGATATCTGAAACAAATATAAAAGACCAAACATATACTTTAGCCTTTTGTGGATTCTCTCCACGCTCCCTTGTATGTAAGGGCCCGTTTAGCATGTTGGAATTGAGGGGTGTGGAAATAGAATTGGATGTCAATTTCATGTTTGTTAGGTATAATGGAATTATAAAATTTTCCAATTCCATGTGGAAGTCAAATAAGTCAATTCCACCCAAATGGCTTCAATCCAAAAGGCTCAGTTTTGCAATTCTATGGTCTCATTTCTGACTGTATCCTCTCTGTCTTTTCAATGTCACCCACCATGCTCCACCACCTGGGATGCTCAACAGATCTCCGACAATGGTGGACGGCAAGTCCGATGACCAACGACTCCGACGTCGAATCTAGCAGCCAACCCCACACAGTTCGACAGCCATCAAGCTCGTCATCGGTGACAACCCACCTTGGATCTAGCGGCTTGATGTTGGCAAATGGTGGCGGCGTGCGATGACTTTATCTGGCTTCTTCGATCTCTATCTTTGGCGAGTTTCTCTGATTTGTGGTTGACCTCCGTCAAATCTGCCATGGAGATTTCTAAAAAATTTTGCTGAAAATGTTTAACTTCGAAGGAGACAAAGCTGGTTGCGGAAAGATCTGCATTTTGGTCTTTTCACTTAAAAATTATTTCTCATTTCCATAACATACCAAACATAGTTTTAAGCCCCATTTCCATATCCATATCCACATTCATATCTATTTCCATTTCCATCAGAATCATTTCCAGCGTATCAAACCAGAGAAACTCGCTTCCATGAGCTAGCTTTGCAATTAATATAATATTATTGTATAGATTAAGTGTCTAATATCCTTTCAGCCAAAAATAAGCGTCTAATGTAAAAGAGGATTATTACGTAATTTTTTATTTTAAATATTTGGGGCCTATTAATTTTTGTAAAATTATCAATATCATCACAGACACTAATTATATCAAACCAATTAATATTTTAAGATAATATTAAAAGAATGTAGATATAAATATATGTTACTTAACCATCAAGCTTTTAGAATAAAAATAAATATCTTATGTCTAACAATGCTTTAAATAAGTTTTTTTTTTTTTTAATAAGAGGATATTACATATGCCTAACAAAAATAAATAAATATTTTTGTTAAGTACATATATTCCATAAAAGAACATAATGAAGTAAATCGCACTAATTACATCAACTTTTATAGCTTTATGTAATACATCTAAATTTTACCTTGCCAACTCTTGAAAAATAAGATCATTCTCAAATTGGGAACATGACTTAGTTTTGCTAAGATAAGAATGTGATTTGGTTAACAACAAGGACAAAGACTTATTATTGTACTAGGTGGCTTCAACTACATAGATTATATGATATTATTTTACCCTATTGATAACCAAATTTTTGGATACATCTTAACTATATAAAAGTAAAATAGTAAGCATCTATCTGACTAACACATCAGCAAAATGACTGGTTCAAAATATTAAAATAAAAATAAAATAAAAAACAAAGTGGTTATGAAAGATGAATAATGGAGAAGGTAGTTACATAATATTTTGTTAATTGATAATAAAAAAGCAAGGTAGTTTTAAAAGACAGGAAAGGAGAAAGATGGATAATAAGAAAGGTAATTATATAATATTTTAAGGTTGTGTTATGAAAGTAGTTCTATTATTTTAACAATTAATAATGGGATTATAGGTACAAAATATTTAGTAAATATTTAATTTAATATTTTGATTATTCCCTTATAAATTTAAATAAAAAACAAAAAGCAAAGTGGGCATTGAAGAGGGATAATAAGAAAAGTAGTTATATAGTATTTTGTATACTAATAATAGAGGTGATAGGTGCAAAATATTTAGTTTATTATTTTAATTATTCCCTTAAAAATATAAATTTTTTTTTATATAACAATATATTAATAAATATCTACCTGCGCATCGCGCAGGCCTTGGCTGGTTGTTAACTAAAAGATCTCCTTTAATAACTTTATTGAGCATTTTTTTCCCCAGTTTTCCTCTATTTCTTTTTATATCTATACTGTTTAATTAGCCCTTCTTACTAGTGCATTTAAGGGCCATTTTGAATATATCCGTAGAAATTTGTATCTTTATGTACATGTTACTTAAATTGTAAATTATAAAAAATCTTTACATGATCACTGTTGAAATTACATAATTTTTTTTCTCCAAAATATACAAAAATCTTCATTATAATAAAAATGTATCCTTTACTTTAGTATATTTCTTTTTACAAAATGCTTTTTGTTCTTTACCTTAACATACTTTTTCAACTAAAAATTTAAGTTGAGGGTATTTTATTATAAAAAATTTAAAATTTAAACTAAACATTAGAGTATTTTCTTTCAAATTTACATATTTTTAAATATAAAAGTGACATGAATTAATTTTCTTATATTATGATCTAATATTCAATTCGACATTCGTGGCTATTCTTTAGTGCCTTAATTTTAATTTAGTGGCTCCATAGAGGCAACACTCAACCAGAACTCCAGAAGCCTTAAAAACAACATAAACCCAAAAGGGGGAAAAAAAGGTTTGCACGTATTTGCAAATGATTAACTAGAGGCCCATTATCACTAGTTGGTACTATTAGGCCTAGAGAGACAATTAAACTTATTAGGATTCAAGAGTGCAATGATAATATAAAACTGATGAAAAGTAAATAACAAGAACAAGAGATTTAGAGAGAGAGAGAGAGTAGAGAGAAGTTCTTATTTCAGTGTATTCTGAATGTTTACAGAAGGCCTCTATTTATAGAAGAAAAATGAGTCTTTAACTATAATTCTATTTATGGGTCATTTGATGTAATTAACCCATAAGCTAAATAATTCATCACCCGTGAATCAATCCCGTGAGGCAACAGTGAAGCTGAATAATTGTATGTGGGTCCCACCAAATAGTAAATTACTATGCGTGGTACTATGCGTGGGTCCCATGTCATCTTGTAATATTTGGAAACCGGGAGTTAATGGACATCCACATAATCAATATATTCATAACAAATAATATGTTGTAACAAAAAATAAATGCAATTAACACACGGTTCGTTGAGGAAGTAAGAAAAAACAAGCTTGTATTACACGGAGTGCAAATATTGAAAAAGACGAAAACCTTTGTATGTTTTCGTTATGATGAGTAATTTTAAATAAGGTAGTTAAAATCGAGATTTTACATAAAATTGGAAGAAGGATAAAAAATCGTAAAACGTAAAATCATAACGTAAAAAAAAAAATCATAAAAACATAAAAGAATTTAGAAAATTAGTAAAATTACTTTAATGAAAAAAATCATAAAAACTTAAAATCACAGTAATAAATCAAGATTTTAACTACTGTGATTTTAATAGTTCTTTTGTTTGTTATATAAAAGATTGCTTTTATTTCTATTTGTATTTTTCATTTTTAATAAAAATTTTCATCCTCAGTAATTAAAATACATATTTTATGTTTCATATTTTTTCTCTCCTCTCTCTTGTCATGCCTCACCTCCAACCTCCCTTAGATATTTCCAGCGAAGCAAAAAGAAGAAAAAAAAACCTTAATTAGATTGTGTTAGATATTTTGGACTATAGCAATAGCTAGCTCCCTACCAATACCTGTCCTTGAATCCTAAGGTGTTTCACTTGTTGTAAACAATTTTGCTTTTAAGCAATTTGTCGAATCTCTTAAACGACCCCCTGCCAGATTCATCTTTGTTAGCTCCAAATGTTTTGATGATAACAACATCAAATTCTAAGGTTTTGGATCAAGCTTAAACCAAGGCATTAAGTATTTCAGGTTACAATTATTGAGTATACAGAGATGATTCTCGAGAATGGCATGACAATCTATTGACTCTGCTAAGGTAGTGATTCTCGAGAATAAGGTCACATTCTCAAGTATCAACGAGCCTACTCATCTGAATATCCAAGTCAAGCAATTCTCGAGTACCTATGTTGATTCTTTAGAATGAGTGTACAATTCTCGAGAATGAGTTTAACATACTCAAGTACTAACGAGAACCTTCAGAATCTAACTCCCACGTAGTCCTCAAGTACTGGTGTTAATTCTCGAGAATGGTTAGACAATTCTCAAAAAATGGTAAGCTATTCTCGAGAGCACTTGACTTGATCCATTTGCATTTCTCTAGACATAATACTGATTCTCGAGTATGGGTATTTAAATTCTCGAGAATGCTTGAATGGTTATAATGCTTACTCGCTTACATACACTATCATTCTCGAGTATTCCTGGTCTTAATCTCTTACATTGTTTTTTGGCCATATGACTAATTCTCAAGTATATGAATTGAAATTCTTGAAAATGCTTGAATGGGTAAATGATTACATGATTACATACTTTTATACACTATAATTCTCAAGAATCATTGAGACATATACTTTGCAATGCGCATGTTCAATAAATTCTCAAGTATGTATGTATAATTCTCGAGAATATATTTGTTGAATCTATATTATACTTTACGCATCATTAATTGCCTAAAACTTTATGGATCATTATCTTTTTTTTTGGTAATCAAAAGTTTTAGAGGGGTTCGACACCAGTCTCCCACCAAGGCCAGGACACGGCCTCGAGCTCTATGAGCACTTACTGGGGACTTGCGAGATCGCCTACCAAATGAGTCCCAGCGACAGCAGAGGGAATCGAACCCACGACTCAAAGGCCTAGTCCTGGATCCCTTACCATCTGTGCCAACTCTTATTGGCTTTATTCTTATTAAATCATACTCAAACATGTTCATGTTATATTTAATCATCTTTCTGAGTGGTTTGCAGATGATTTAATACTGTTCAATTCAAGATTGAGCGAAAATCAATCCAACGTGGCAGACGCATTTAATGCTACTTAAAAAAATAGAGCAACAATCGAAATTAGTTTTTGTAGCAGACGAAAACATTCTTTTGAGGCATACCTATTCCAGCTATCATTCTAAGTCACGCTCTACACAAGTACAAACAACGGCAAATACATTTAATGAAAGCAGCGATCGCATTTAATGAATCAACGGTCAATTTGGCTCCACGAAAAATAACTATGTCTAATGGAAATTCAAATAGTCACAACGGTATTAATAGCAAACGATATTAATGCTCAAACATTCAATATTGCCACCTACCGAAACTCTGCATATTCATTTACGCAATTATTGCGATTAACAATTTCATCTAGTTCACCTGATATCTTTGGATATTTATTATTCTTCAGTGTTCATTTATTATCTACTCGTGAGGAGTTAGTAAACAATCATATGATTTTCTGTTTGAAGCTTAAGGTTGTGGAACCTTAAGTTATTGGTGTACGATTACAATGAGTAAGGGGGAGTGAGTCCAAGAGTGAAAAAATCATCCTGAGTTATATTCGTATTTGAAAAATTAGTGGAAATCCCAAGGTGCGCTTGAGGACTGGATGTAGTTCAAAGTATTAAACTGAATCAGTATAAATTGTCTTGTGTTCATTTTCTTTCTCAGTATTCTGTTTTTATTGTTGTTCAAGCAAGCTTTGTGAAAAATTTTGAAATCACCTATTCAACCCCCTCTAAGTGATATTTGATCTTCAATCTTGAGAAAAGTAAATGAAGAGGGAGAGTTTGAAGAGAAAAGGTGAAGAGACGGGTTAGAGCCTCATAGGTGATGGAATGAGAGGAAAAGGAGAGAAAAAGGTGGGCGCAAATATCTAAAACAATATAAGTGTACACCACATGCCGGCTAGAAGAACCATGATACCCACAAAGTAAGAAAGGGATAGACGTTAGCTCAAGTTAACGAGAGTGCCAAATTTGCTATCTCTTAAAAATGTTTTTGTCTATTTTTGCACCTATTAAAAATGATTATGTCTAATTTTGTACCCAACAAAACATAACTGTGTTTGTTGCTCATAGCGAAAAACTTGATTTCTAAATTTGTACCTTTACCCTTTGTGTGTGTGTGTGTGTGTGTTATCTTTCACCAACTAACTTGTTGATCTACATAGTTAGTTATTAGTATCTTATAAAAAAGAACGGAAATAATATAAAATAATGCATTTAGTGCACCTCCACCATGTGTTACCACAAAGTTCAAGATAGATTTTCAATCATGATATTTCTTTTAGTCCTATTTATAAAAACTCAAAAATTGAATTATGGGGTTTAAGAAAATGGTTAATTTTTTTTGCAATAATTTGCATGAAGGGAATTTTCTTGGACAGGGTACAAACACCGGAAATATTAATAGATAAAGCAAGAAATTACTATAAAAATATAGAATTAGAAGATAAGAGTAGCTTTATTATATATCTTTGTTGAATACAACATAGTAGATGAAGCGTGCCAAGTACAATATAAAGAAATAAGTGAAAGTGAGTAAAATAGATTGTCTTTACTAAGCATATTGTTGCCTCAGTTTATAACTTAGGATCAGCTGGGTTTATTCCACTTTTTGTGGATCTCGGCGAGTTGAGGAGGAAGAGATAATTTAATTTTTTGGATATGTTGCAACAAACTGAACCTATGGTTTGACCAGGTGTACTATAATGAAGGTGAGTTAGTTTTTTTTTTTTATATTAAAATTTTAGGAAAGAGGTCAGACTCACCCACAGTCTAAGGGTAGGGCGTTTGGAGCCCAGTTCACAGGGGATACTAGCCAGAGAGTACACATGCCTCCGCTTCTACTAGTGTTACCATTGTTTCCTAGACTCCTAGGATGCCTCTCCCGGTACCTTGACCAACGCAAGGATCGAACCCCCTCCTTAAAGGTAAAAAAGACCGACCTCCATACTAGTTGAACTCAAGGACAAGGGGTGGATGAGTTAGTTTTGGGTGTACCATAATGAAGGTGAGTTAGTTTTGGGCTAGACGCATGTTCTTGGGCTTGCTTTGGTTGCTTTGTGCTTGGGCCGCAAGTGGTAGAATTTGGCTTTACAATTTGAATTAGTTAAAAATAATAAATATGTTTAAAATAAACTTTATTTTTAAAGTATATCCTTAAAATTACTTCGTAAAGTTGTCACCGGAGTGGTATTGTTCTGCCGCATACCACACCAAATGAGGTGTAATATGGCGAACGTACAAGGGCTAGGAGGAAAGTAACCTAGCAGCTAATAACTAGTGATGAGGCAAATTATGCGGAATTAACTAGAGGATATGGATATCTGGCTAGGTGAGAACAATCATTCGCTTGACTAACATCAAAAGCAAGCACCTATCAATGGGTGGCCTCAAGTCAGGCAAGAACACACACTCTTTGACACCTCCTCTTAAGCGATTCAGCGGTGTAGTCTGATTTGCCATACTATCCATAAAAATCAAGATAGATCATTGATGCATAGGGTACAAATTAAAGACGCTGGTTCAAAAAAAAAATGTAGTTACCTATGATAAAATGGACATCCTTTCATGGGGAAATTCGCACATATAAATCAAAATTTTTTTTTTATCAAAATAGACCAGTGGGAAAAAAAAATTTCAGATCTAACCTAGTTGGTGACGCCACGTCAGCGTGTGGCGCCACTGTGAAGGTGGCGCTGCCACGTGGGACGCCACCTAGGTGGCGCCCAAGGTGGCAGCGCCAACTATTTTTTTTAAAAAAAAAAATTTCAAAGGTGCCACAAGGCAGCAAAGAGCTGCCTTGAGGTAGCTTTTCTGACGCCCCTTGTCAGATTTTTTTTTATTTTTTTAATTATTATTTTTAAATATATAATATATATTATATATTATAAATAATATAATAATTATTTATTAATATTTATTATTAATAATTATATACTAATATATATTATATAATTATTAATAATATAATAATTATCATATTAATAATTATTATATTATTAATAGGGTTTATTGTTAAATTAATAATTATATATTTTAAAAAATATTATTTTAGTTAATTAGTAATTCTTAATAAATTAATTATAATTATTTCATTTATTAAAAAAATATTATTAATAAATTATCAATCATAGAATTGTGATAGTAGTTTATATTCTGATGTTTTTGTTCACTAAAAAGTTATTCTACGATCTAGATTGATTTGATTTTATTAGTTCCGATTTTTTTTTTGGCCCAAATTTGATTAGTTTAGATTGATTTGATTTGATTAGTTTAGATTGATTTCATTTTCTTAGTTTAGTATTAGTTTTATTTTATTATTTTAAATTGATTTTATTAGTCTAGTTTTTAGTTTAGGTTGATTTGATTTTATTCGTTTATGTTGATTTGATTTTATTAGTTTCGATTTTTTTGTTCATCAGGAGGTTATTCTGCGACTTTTTCGATTTACTCGGAGGTAGAGGGAAGAATTTGTTTTCAAATTATTTTGTAATCTTTTTTAATGATAAATTATTAATAATTATTAGTCGCAGAATAACTTGAAAAAGATTACAAAATAATTTGAAAACAAATTCTTCCCTCCGAGTAAATTGAAAAAGTCGCAGAATAACTTGCCAATGAACAAAAAAATCGGAACTAATAAAATCAAATCGACCTAAACGAATAAAATCAAATCAACCTAAACCAAAAACTAGACTAATAAAATCAATTTAAACTAATAAAATAAAACTAATATTAAACTAAGAAAATGAAATCAATTTAAACTAATCAAATCAAATCAATCTAAACTAATAAAATTTGGGCAAAAAAAAATCGAAACTAATAAAATAAAATCAATCTAGATCGTAGAATAACTTTTTAGTGAATAAAAACATCAGAATATAAACTGCTATCACAATTCTAGGATAGATAATTTATTAATAATATTTTTTGTAATAAATGAAATAATTATAATTAATTTATTAAGAATTACTAATTAACTAAAATAATATTTTTCAAAATATATAATTATTAATTTAACGATAAACCCTATTAATAATATAATAATTAATAATATGATAATTATTAATAATAATTATTAATAAATAATTATTATATTAATAATAATATATATTAATTATTAATATATCATTATTATATTATTTATAATATATATTATATATTATATATGTAAAAATAATAATTTAAAAAATTAAAAAATAAAATCTGACAGGGGGCTGACACCCCTATCAGAAAAGCTGCCGCAAGGCAGCTCTTTGCTGCCGTGCGGCAGCTTTGAATTTTTTTTTTAAATAGGTGGCGCTGCCACCTTCACAGTGGCGCCACCAACTAGGTTAGATCTGAAATTTTTTTTTCCCATTGGTCTATTTTGATAAATTTTTTCTTTTTTGGTTTATATGTGTGAATTTCCCCCTTTCATGTCTCAAATAAAAGCGGTACAAAGCAAGTCTGTGATCATGGAGAATGTAAGAGAGAGTGTAATACCCGGATAATTATTTATCTAGAATATTATATTGACAAATAAATACCTATTGAAAATAGGTGAATTGGTGGTCTCAAAACTAGGGAAATAATTACCTTATTTCTTAAAGGTAATTTCTCATGAAATTAGGAGAAATAAAGAGCTAAAAATTCCTAAGTAAATTTGTGGGTTATAAAATACCCTGAGAATATTATGATAAATCCTGAGAGGCAACTAAATATTTATTAAAAATTAGAGAGTATGTTGTCTCTAATTTAGATAATTTATGGGATTATTTTCCTTGGAAAATAATAAGGCAAAATTAAATATCATTTTGGGGAACATAAATTGCCCCATGGTTTTTAATATTTTGCATAATGCATAAATTATCAATTTCAGTAAAATAATTGTGAGATAATAATTATTACTAATTAAGAAAATTGTCAACAATTAGTAAGTGATTAATTAGATAATTAATGGCTAATTGTTTAGACATAAGATAAAGAGAAAAAGGTGAAAATTACTTAAAATAAATATATATATATATATATAAATAAAAACGAAAATTAGAAGAAAAATAAAGAAAAATGAAATGAAAATTAAGAAATTAATATCTAGATATTTGCATTAAAATAATAATATAATTAAAACATGTGTTAATTAGATAATAATATAATAATCAGAGGAAAAATGAACAGGATAAATGATCACGGATAGAAAGTAATTCCGTTGTGAGATTCTGGGAATGAGTTAGGAGAAACCAGAATATAGTATTGCTCAGCGGATTTTTATCCAGAAGTTAGTACCGACCGAAGTTATTTCTGAAACCGGTCACGAATACCGAGGATTTTCGGCAGATAACGGAATGTCCTTACTGGGAGTATAAGGGAAGAAGAACCCAGTATTCTTAAAGAGGAAGAAAAGACCTTCAGCGTATTGTTCTCGGAATTTTAAGGTGCTACGGAATCTCGTGATCGGGGCACCGAACCGGGAATTCATCAGATAAAGCAAGATAACATAAGACTTGATGATGCAGTAGGGATGACATCATCCTTGAGAGGTGTAAGGCCAAGATCTTGCCACCTCCAAGAAGTGCGATCCGACGGTCCAGAATTCATCTGACAAATCATGAATAGTAACTTGGATTTTTCTATAAATAGCCCTTCATTTTCTCTTCATTCCTCACCAATTCACACAAAATCTAGAGAGAAGTTAGAGAGAGGAGCTCTGGAGGAGGAGTAAAGAGTTCATAGCAAAACTCTGAGTAAGTTCTTCGGTCCCTAGTCTTTAGTTTTAGTGTCCCTTTTGGTAGTTGTAGTAGAACTGCTAGATTGATCTTTAATCTTCCAAGTATGTTTAGAAATCATGTTCTAGGGGTAATTAAGGTATTAATTTCGAAAACCATCATAGAGTTAGAGATATGTGGAAATTCTGGAAGATTAGAATCAAAGTAACGAAATTCTGGCGAAATTCCGCCGATTAGGGGATCAGGGGCAAAATGGTAATTTGTACCTAAAAGGCCTGTTATGATATCAAATATTGATAAATGTGATATTATCATTATAGGATATCAGTAATCTTGTTCCGCGGTCATTTCGCTGTCATTCCGCTGTTTTCCGTCAAAAGTACAGTTTATCGTCAACGTACTAAACGCTCGTCAACGAAGGTACGTCCGCGTACTGGTAACTTTAACTCTGATATTTACTGTATGCGTATATGTGCTATAAGTATGGTATGCTTGTAAGAGGTAATTAATGTACGTTCGCGTACTGTAACACTAACTCTGATATTTACAGTATGTGTATATGTGCTGTGTGTTGTGTGCATGTTGTGGTGTGCTGTTTGAGTACATGTTGTTATTAAAGGATAGCTGTATATCTGCATACACTGGGAGTGATATATCTGTTTTCACTGGGAGTGATACTTTTCGCTGGGAGCGGTACATTTGCATTCACTGGGAGTGACATGTTTAGAAGTGAATCAATTGCTGTGATTTTATACCATATATGTAAATATGAGGTTAACCGTTACCTGGGGTCCGTATACATGGGACCTCAGCTCTTTACATAGCATCAGGGTCGGGAGAACCGGTGTCGGAGGAAAAGGGAAAGCAGCATGCTTAGAGACCCGGCGGAAGACTTCCTGCAGTTGTTCTGGCAGAAGCCATCCTTTTGTTGTTGTACAGTCCTTTTGAGATACTCGGTTTTCTTACCGCTATTGTACCCCGCCAGACTTATGGCATTTTGAAATACAAATAACAGATACTCTTCCGCTCAAATGGTCTACTCTGATGGTTTAAAATGATTTTAAATGAAAAGTTAAGTTATTCCGCTTTTGAAAATTGAGATGTTACAGAGAGAAATAAAGTAAATATAAGAATCACCCGATATTTAATTAATGCAAATGCACTACATATAATTAATAAGGGGTGAAAATGAATAAATTCATTAAATGTTCACACACAACTCTTGTCAAGCTTTTACAAAAAGAATTAAGATAATTCAAATTTTTGGGCTCTTATAAAAATGATTAGAGGGAGTAGTTAGTACTTCCTTCGGTACTATTTATAAAAGCCAAATAATCAAATTATGCGGTTTTAAAAAAGTTGTTAAAATTAGTTTAAAGCAATAAATGTATTTGAAGTAAACTTTTTTTTTTTCAAGTATGCCCTTATTTATGAGGAGTAAATAAGAGAAAGAAATAAAGTAAATACAGGTATCACAAACCTTTTACTTAACAAAATATTTATAATTAATGAAGAGCAAAACTAGGGGGAAAAACTCATTAAATGTTTAGTCTACTCTTATCAGATTTTTATAAAAAGGACCAAAGCTATTTAAATTTTGGGCTTTTATGAAAAATGACCGCATGGAGTAATACATTGGGGTTCTAAATTTTGGATTCCATGCAACTGTAACGTGTGATTTGGCATTTAGCATACTCCCCTTAATCCAATATAGGGTGCTTTTAAAAGAATAAATTGGTCTAAAATATAACTCACTTCTAAGATAATTAATTCTTATTTTTTTCAGTTTTATCTTTATAATTAATACTCATCTCCAATTTTTCCTACTCATTAAACTTTCAAATACATTTTTCAATAAGGGCAAAAGTAGATTTTTTTTTAAAAAATTTATGACATATTTAATGAGTTAATTGTCACTTTTTATTTCCTGTGAATTACTTAAAGTGCTCTACATTATGGACCAGATTTCGGTGAACTTAATTAAATGTGTTTTTATGTTTTACTAGACAGAATCATCTTTTATAATTATATATTGTAAAATGTAAGTCATTCAAAATAAGATGATCCTAACATGTACTTAATAGAATTCTGACAAATCTAGGGTTGTAAATAAGCTATTAGCCCTTTAAGAATGAAGGCATAATCAAGGTCAAGTAGTTAATTCGAAAGTTCTTATATTTAAGAGAATCGAATCTTTTCATGTTGGGTTTAATCTTAGAGATTAATGTCCAACCCTTAATCTTTCATTTAACTACTTTAATATTTTCATTAAAAAGTTTATGAATTACACAGTAATATAATTTATAATTTTTTATAAAAATTATTTAACAAAAAATATTGTCATATCATCACCCCATGTCCCCACTCTCCACCTCATCACCCACTATCTCTCTCAAGTAGGTTTGCTTGGAACGTTCGTAAAAATATTTTTTTTTACTGATAAAATTTAAATATTTATTGTCAACTATACAATAAAATGGTGAAATTGAAGGAGATGTTAATCATAAAATTCAAGATGGATGGTATAAATAGAGAAAATCTACCAAAGTTATTTGTAATAAGAAAGTACTTAACGAAATAAAAGGGAAGTTTTATCACACTATTATAAGACTAGCAACGATATATGGTATTGAGTGTTGGGCTTTAAAGGGATAATATAAACATAAAATGTGGATAGCTAACATGAAAATGTTGCCATGGATGAGTGGTCATATAAGAAAAAAAAAGTTGGAGTGACCTCTATAGAAGAAAAAATAGTTGAAAGTCGTTTGAGATAGTTTAAACTTGTTCAACGACGGTTATTGAGTGCTTTGTTGATGAGGGTTGATTAGGTAGTATAGAGTCTTCTAAAAAGAGGTTGTGGAAGGCTAAAACGAAGGCTCAATGAGGTCATAGAGATGGATCTTTTGATTAATAATACATCTAAAGATATGATTTTTGAAAGAGTACAATGACATCATGCGTTCCATAACATACCTAGTGGGATAAAAACTTTGTTGTTGTTAGAAAAATAACTTTTGTTCCAACTATAATTTTCAAAACGAAGTTATATTAAATTTTTTTTTTGATAAAAAGTTATATTAAAAGTTAGTAAACCTTAAAAAGTTTCCAAGTCAGTTTGGGACAAAAAATGCTAGTTTGATAAAATACTGCATGTTTTTTTCTTTTTTTTTTGGGTTAAAGTCACATAAAAGTAACCTTACACATTTGATTTTTCTTTAAATTTGACATTATTGATTTTTTTAATAGATCATTCAAAAAAATTTCTATGAAATTGACATATTTATAAAAGTTTATCCAAATATAAAAATCATATTACATTGGTTGGATTTTACTCTAATTTCAATTTGCAAAAATAAAATAGATAAAAATCACTTTTACAAATATTAATCTAAATAAGCACGTGTAATTTATGTTTGAATATGTTTTTATGAAAACAATCAACTTAACACAAGGATGATATATCAAAAAATCAATTTTAAAGAATAAGAAAAGTCATAAGCTCTAAAATCAGATTTAGCTTTAATTTGACTTTTGACCAAAAAAAATATATTAGGAAAAATTCATTCAACCCTCATACAAGAGACTTAATATTAGTCAACCCTAGGGGATTCTGAAACTTTATTGCATCCCTGGGTACAAAATAAAATAGTACTAGTAAGTTTTATGGGTGAAAAGACAATGCCCTTACTTTACTTTTTTTTTTTTTTAAATGGGACCAATGGTCCGGGCAGGGTTCGAACCCTGATATAAAGGGTGGATAACCCAGCGTCATACCACTGCACTACACTAGTGCTTGGTCCTTACTTTACTTTTTGAATCTTATTGTTTGTCTTGTGAATGACTAAAATATTCTTAATTCTTTGAATTCTTTTAAATCTTTTTATTTGTCATGTAAATATATTTATTTGTCTTGCGGATATTGTTATTTGTCTTACAAACGCTTTTACAAATAAAAATAAAAATTAGGGCATCATTTTTTTTTCACTCATAAAATTTAATTTCATTTTGGGCCAAAGAGATTTACTAAAGTTTTAGAATCTTTTGAAAATTAACTAAAATTAAGTCTTTTCTATGAGAAATAAACCAAAGTTTTCCAAAGAAAAAAGAAACTATTTATCACTACAACAATGCCCAACATCCTTTTAAGCTTCAATTATTTTTTCGGTCCAAAAAGTTTTAATGACATAAAAGGCTAAAACCATGCCAAATAATCAATTTCTGTTGAACTTCCCATCCCCGAAATCAAAATTCTAAATTTGGTTTCCTCTCATTAAACACGACAATATTAGCGTAAAATGGGAAAATCTCCATTAGGGCTCAAGTTATAAAAATATTGTTAAAAAATGCCTAAAAAAAATTCACATATCAAAAAAGGCCTTGGGTCTTTTTTGGTATTATTTCAGAAAAATTTAGTTATTAACGGGTACTAATATAGTTGTTAACAGGTACTGACTGATTTAATTGTTAACGGCTATTGATTTAATTGTTAACGAGCAGTTGTTAATTGGACTGATATAGTTGTTAATGGGGTACTGATATAGTTGTTAATGTTTCCTGAAATAATACCAGAAAAGGCCCCTATGACTTATTTTGACATGTGATTTTTTTTTTGACCTTTTTTAAAATTATCTTACTTAATTGAGCCCTCATGTGGATTTTCCCGCATAAAATTACCAGAATACTGTCAAATCCCCATCATCACAACCATTGGATACTTAGGATATACACAAAAAGCAGAGTTGGGTGGATGAACGGTTGATTAGCAAACAAGAGAGAAGGCGATGGGCAAACTCGTCTGGTAGTGCTTCTACCACTCACTCCCGATGGGGTGTTCTCGGCTCTCACCTCATAGCCACCCACCAACCCCTTCAATCAAAATTCCTTTTTTTTTTTTTGGAAAAAAAAATATTTTTAAATATATATTTTTCTTCTTTGTTCTTTTCTTGCTTTTCAGCAGATAAATGATGCTCTCACGCCAAACACTAATAAGAGAGTCTATCTCTCTGACTATCCTCTGTTGAGTGGATCCTTTCCAGGCTCTCAGATTTGGCTCATTCTGAATAATTGCAGATATAACAGAAACCGAACCTGGTCAGTGCTGTATTCTACCCTCGTTTTTCTCTTTTGCTTTGTGGATCGTATTTAGTCTCATCTGCTTACACTGATCTGGGTGTTTGTTTTCTGTTTACGTGATGAATCTGGGGATTGCCATTTAGATCTAGGAAATTGATAGAGATTAGAGTTTTCCCAGATTCTTGTCTCTGGGTGATAGAGGAGAACTTGTTTTATTCTATGGCTTTCCATGAAATTTTGTTACATTGTTTGAAAACGTGAAATTTAACACCCATTAAAACACAGTAACTTGAGGAAGCCTGACGTCCTGTTTTCGAAGTCAGGAGTATCACTTTGTTTGTGTCAACCACATTTGGATCATTTTTGTGAATCATGACCATATTGAAATGCGGTTACATCTGATGGACAATCAGATTCTCTAGTCCGATAGAAACTACAGAGAATGTGTAAAGAGGTAAAGTGAGTTTCACATGTACTCATACTATTCTGTATCACTCTTTCTTCAAATGCACGAATTTACAATAGCTTTGCAGGGCATCCCATTTGCCTGGTGGATTCTTTGTTAATTATTTTGAACTGAGCCTGATGGATTGTTTGAGTTTTCACTCTTACCTGTGAATGCTGTCCCTTTTTGATGGGTAGGATATTGAAATACCTTGTTTGTAATCTACTTTCCTAAGAAATGAGAGGATGTCATTGAATGACTTCCTTTAGCACCTATCAAGCATTAGGTTAGTTCTGTTTATTAACATTTCAGCCTCTTCTTTGTATTGCTCAGAAACCTTAGAAGATGAGGGGAAGCTTATGGCAGCTTGGGCAATCAATCACACGCCGTTTTGCCAGCGGTGATAAGAAGGCTGTGGCTCGCAGATGTTTTGCCACAGAAGCTGAGCTGAAAAAGACAGCTCTTTATGACTTCCATGTTGCTAATGGGGGAAAGATGGTGCCGTTTGCTGGATGGAGCATGCCCATTCAGTACAAGGACTCAATCATGGACTCAACCCTGAACTGTAGGGATAATGGTAGCCTATTTGATGTCTCCCATATGTGTGGGCTAAGTCTTAAAGGAAAAGACGCCATTCCTTTCCTTGAAAAGCTTGTAGTTGCTGATGTTGCTGGGCTTGCCCCTGGAACTGGAACATTGACTGTCTTTACAAATGAAAAGGGTGGGGCTATCGACGATTCAGTGATTACCAAGGTGAAGGATGATCATATATACTTGGTTGTGAACGCCGGGTGTAGGGATAAAGATCTGGCTCATATTGAGGCGCATATGAAAGCATTCAAGGCCAAAGGTGGTGATGTGTCATGGCACATCCATGATGAGAGATCCCTTCTTGCTCTGCAGGTCATTTCATACACTATTAATTTGTGTTTCTTTTATTATGTAAATGTTTCTAAGAACTTCAAAATGTGTTCTTTAGTTGTTAACCTGTTAGCTTATTATTCTCTATTAGAAAAATATTGCAAAAGCACAATTAACTTCACCGCAGCCTTGTCTTCTCTCTATTTGCCACTGCTAATATCTTATGCATAGGCCTTTCAGCATTGCTCTTTGCTTCTATGATTTGCCCTTGTTTTATTCCTTTTTAAAGAACACCAGATGCTTAAATTTGTTCTTCGATTTCTTGTTTCAGGAAACTTTCTTTCCTCCCTCTGTTTCCGTTGCTTTTTGTTTCGACATATTGTATATAATACATATGATCTTAATTGGTTACTGCACATATGCCCTGTGCGTAAAGTGCACCTTATTCTCTCATTCAGAAGTTAATTCTTGAGCATACTATTTGGATCAGAATATGCTTTTTATTTCAATTTAGTTCTTAGAAGATAATACCATCATTTTAGTTCAAAATTAATTGGGAAAAAATAATGTGATCCTGTCATTAGCACAACCATCAATGTAGTTCACAGCAATATTATGTTAATGAACTTTTAAAGATATTGAAGTGACCAAATGAACCGAAATGATTGTTTCAGCGTGTACTGCTATCATTAGATGATTCAGATTTTGTAAAAGTGATTTAATAATGTTTGTTAAATGACAAGAATGAAACTGAGAGCTATTTTGAAACTTAGACATTGGTAAAAGATTATGTCTCTGGTGCAGGGTCCTCTTGCTGCCCCTGTTCTTCAACACCTGACAAAAGAAGATTTGAGCAAGTTGTACTTTGGCGAGTTTTGTATGTTGGACATCCATGGTTCACATTGTTTTCTTACTAGGACTGGGTATGTTCTTTTGAAAAGTCACTTCCCTAAAATTAGCTATCTTCTCCGCAAACTAACGAGCCAGTGTTTAAGTCTTGCTACCTTAAATTCCAGCTTGGAGAACTTTGGCTGTATAAGTGTTTTGGGCAGACTAACTGTCTGCATGGCCTTTCTATTTTTCTCCTTGCCTTCCCCTCCACAAATAAAATCAGTTGCTTAACATGCAACTATAAGGTGATTGAGGTTTGACAATTATCTTGTAAAAGTGCTTTCATCATTGTCATTTTTGTTTGGCTAATTTCTCAGAAAAACTTTTATATTGGGAAATTACTGGAGGACTTATTTAAAGGAAGGAAAGGATGAAATAAATAACTATTAGTGATTTTCAATTGGAGCGGCTGCTTTTGTCCCAAAGAAGTTCAATTCTAGCCTCTGATTCAGCTTCAAAAAACTTCCAATTTCTTTTCTCTGACAGAAAGATCCATTCAATCATTGCAAAGCAATTTGTTGTCTATGCATCCTCTTTTTTCTCAAACCACAGTAGTTCATTGTACCGCTAAAATGATGAGATTATAAGCTTTTTCTGGGTTTTTCTGCACATAATGCTTAATCTCTTTATTTGTCCATTACATAATCCAGCTCTCTATTATATACTGATACTTTCAGGTATACTGGGGAAGATGGGTTTGAGATCTCAGTTCCTTCAGAGAATGCAGTGGATCTTGCCAAGGCAATCCTTGAGAAATCTGAAGGCAAGATAAGATTGACAGGACTGGGTGCTAGAGATAGTTTAAGGCTTGAAGCTGGACTGTGCTTATATGGGAATGACATGGAACAACACATCACACCCATAGAAGCAGGACTCACATGGGCTGTAGGCAAAAGGAGAAGAGCCGAAGGAGGGTTCCTTGGAGCTGAAGTTATCCTGAAACAGATCCAAGAAGGTCCCCCGATCCGGCGTGTAGGGTTCTTCTCTACCGGACCTCCTCCTAGAAGCCACAGCGAGATTCAAGACGAGCAGGGTAACAATATCGGAGAAGTGACCAGTGGAGGGTTCAGCCCTTGTTTGAAGAAGAATATAGCAATGGGGTATGTGAAATATGGGTTGCACAAATCAGGGACCAATGTGAAGATTGTGATTAGAGGAAAACCCAATGAAGGAGTCGTCACGAAAATGCCATTTGTACCAACAAAATACTACAAGCCTTCCTGATCCATGAGTTATTATTATTCATCTGCTTTGTGTTCTTTCTGCTTGAACTTACTCTCTGATCACTCTTCCTTGTTTGAAGATTTTAATCGTATAATCATTTTCAAGAGTGTTATAACCAATTTAATGCTTTTGTCCTAAGCACATCAAGTCTTTATAGCACAAATTTATTGCATATTATGGATATGGTGATTGAACTTAACATTGTCATCTTCAAGTCTACTGACACGGCCAAATCCTTAAATGCAAGGGATCAGGCCCAGGAATGTAGGAGGGTACTTAAGAGACGTCAATTTCTGTGGGTTACTTGTCAATTAAACTTTGAAGTTCCCAACAGCTAATGAATTGATTTTTTAGGAAAATTATGCTTTAGGCCTCAATTATAAAAAATAATATTAGAAAAGTTCTCATTGATAAGTGAAGAGCTATAATGAAAAACTTGTAAAATTTGTCAATATATTATTTGCCCAGGTTAGAAGATAAATGATATTCTCCCTTGATTTTCCCCCTTAATTTTATAATAACAAGTTACAATAAAAACTTCTCAACTTTTTTTTTTTTGGTTTAAAACATATATTTTATTAAGAAAATTGATTTTTAATCTTAATTTTTGAGTTTATTTCATTTCTCTTGTGCAAGAAAAAATTCCATTTTTTTTTTTTTTGCCGACTAATCTTATTTAGAAGAAAATAATTACTGAAAAAATCTTCCTCAATTCAACACAACAGGCTGTTGATGTGTTTAAAGGTATATTTTAATAGTATTCACCTTAAAAAAAAATATAAGAAAATATGTTTTGTTTGAGTTGTCATTGTAAAAGTACGTTTATATAAATTGGAGGTAAAACTTTTCTCTTATACTTTAAATCACAGTGAAAAACAATTTCTGCCATTAATTTAAACAGGTACTAGTTGCCAATTTGCTTGTAAATAATCTTTTTTGACCTATCTACTTTATATGGCATCTACTACTATTTTATAGCAGTTACATTATTTATGTAGGGGAAATGATCTAAAAAGATCCTGAAAATTATAAAAATTCTAAAATGGTATTTCTCATAAAATAAGTTGTGAATTACTTATCAAGTGTCATCATTCCCTTTCAAATTCTAGACAACGAGCATGATTTGAGATTTTCCAATTTCTAAGTTTTTTTTTTTTTTGTCATTTTTCCTTTTAAGTATGCCCTTGCCATTGGCAAGCTACAGTGCTTTCCGTCATAGTTGGATGGAGTCTCAAATTCGAGCTTGGTATTGATATGCTTGTACATTTAAATTGATTGGAATAATAAAAAAAAAGGTATTTCCTTATTATTTTGACCCCAAAAAAGTGAGTCCTTGTTAAAGTCAATAATTTACATCCTTTTTTTTTTTGTTATTTGAGAACAAAAATATTATTTAATTTTTTAAACATAATTTATTTTTTATATTTTCCTCCTTCCATCACATAAAAATAAAATAATACTTTTAAATTTGTGCGCACATACATATACATACATGATTATAAGTTGTTTTGGGAAAATATCAGTTGGCCCCCATAGAAGCAATTTTACTTTGGTAAATTCCTAAAGATTCAGAAATTTCACTGCACCATTTTGGGTCAAAATGAAATTAAGTTTTATAAGTAAAAAGACAATAATACCCTTGCCTTATTTTTTGAATTCTTTTATTTGTTTTATAAATGCTCATATTTGTTTTTGTAAATTCTCTTATTTATCTTGTGAATGACTACATTTTTTTTAACTCCATATATTCTTTTAAATCCTTTTATTTGTTTTGTAAATATCTTTATTTATCTTGTGAATTGCCAAAATGTTCTTATTAACTTATTGGTTTTCTTCGAATCCCTTTTTTTTGTCTTGTAAATTTCTTTATTTGTTTTGTAAATGCTCTTGTGAAAAAAAATAAAGCAATGATATTATTGTCTTTTCACAGACAGAATTTAATTTAATTTTGATCTAAGGGGATGTACAGAATCTTTTGGGATTGACGGAAATAAAACTGCTTTTATAAGGGAAAAGTGAAATTTTCCCAAATTTTTTTAAAAGAACTTTGACGTAACAAATAACAACAACAAAGTAAGATAACGTATTTTATTGAAAAATTAAATAAATATAAAATATCTTCCATTTTAATGAATGAGATATCTAAGTACTATCCATCATCCAAGTCTAAAATTCAAGAGGCCTTGCATGGGATGCCTCTGTTTCTTCTTTTCCTAGTGTTTGTTTCCCCGATAATGATTTAATGTCGTTTTCTGGTCAAAATAAAATGTCGTTTTAATACAACGAAAATGACACTTGAATAATTACAATGCTTGATTAGAACCTTGAAAAGCAAAGTACGGTCACTTGCAAACAATATTATCAACTTTTAACGGATTGACTATTTTAATTTTAAAGCTTAAAGCGTGATTAACCCCAATTTTCTTTTACACCCTTTAAAATACAAGTCCGATCCTTCACTTATACAGGCTCAAATAGGTCAACCTCATAGGCTTAGCTTGTTTTAATAGCTCTACAAATTACCGTACTTGATTGGAACCTTGATAAGCAAAGCATGTGGAATTCGAATTCTCAACTAACAAGCAGCATCTTTTGTCTGTGTAAATAGCTTTTGATATCTGTACAAACACCTAAAACAAGCATGTCCAAGACATGACCAAAGGATTTCGACCAAGTCAAATTAACCATTTTTTCAATATATGTATATATATATTGGAGAATTAGAATTGTGAGCACTATGAATATTACATCTAATCTCTATCACATAAACTAACCTCAAGTTTTGAGCCAAAAAAAAAAAAAAAACTAACCTCAAATATCCTTGAACCAACCTCTCCGTCAACCTAAAATCTAAATTGGTCTCTCTTTTTTTCTTTTTTCTGAATTAAGAAGAAAAATTAAAACTTGAAACTTGAAAGTACTAACTTTATCCATTTTGAGAGAACAAACTACAAAATTCACTAAAACTATAATATCTATAAAATATCAAGAATACAACTCATCTTAGAGCCCATGCATAACGTAGGCCTAGCTATCTATCTAATTAACCCCAAACCTGGACACAAATTCATTCAGGCCTCACTAATACAATTTCAAAACGGGCCAATGTTTACATTTGAATGAGTCTTTTTTATAACACACACACACACACACACACACACACACACTCAGCATCTTCCTTCTTGATTCGTATTAAAAAAAAACTTGGTTCTTAACCTTAAAAACACTTCTTGATTAGAAAGCTTCTTTTAATCCCTAACAAAATTTTAAACACAGTGAATCAGCTTCAATTAAAACTCTATATTTGAAGCTTTATTACCAAGGCACCTGAAAATCCTCTTCCTAATTGAAATTCTGTATATAAATAAATGGCACACAATTGAAATTCTCTATCCCGTTGAAAATTCACCTTATTTGGAATCACTTTCTTAGCCTCCTCTTGCATCAGTGGAAATAAGATAAAAGCAGGAGATAAGTCAGGCAGTGATTGGTAAGCATGACCTTGCTAAAGAACCTTCAAATGAACCAAAACATAAATCGAATTTTGAAGCCTCCCAGGTGCCAGGTCACTGATGGCAGGTCAGCGGCCAAAAACTCAGTGGTATATCAGTATACATGAAAACTTGCTTCAGACAGCTTCATACATCAATAAGCAGCCTGCGGGGATCCTCCACAACATCTTTAATGCGACGCAAGAAATAGACCGCCTCTCTTCCATCGATTAGTCGATGATCGTATGTTAGAGCAATGTTCATCATTGGCCTTGCAACAATCTGACCACCAACTACCATTGGACGATTCACAATTGAGTGCATGCCCAGGATAGCTGACTGCCAAAGTTTAGGATAATACATGAAAAACATGAGTCTTTTTCTTGATAAGGAGTCATAGACATAATAATTATCAGAATTCCAATATTCATAATCATTGAAACAGATCTTCCTAAGACTTGAATGACAAAGTGGAATGAATCAGAACACAAACCTGAGGGGGGTTGATGATTGGTGTACTCAGAAGGCTTCCATAAACACCGCCATTTGATATGGTGAACGTACCTCCAGCCATTTCATCTATTGATATAGTACCATCATTTGCCTTTTTTGCAAGGGTGTTTATTTCTTTCTCAATCTCAGCAAAATTCATTCCATCAGCATTGCGTAAAACCGGAACAACAAGACCCTTGAAACAAAGTTCCATGAAAATTAACCATGTTTAGATACATAAAAGATCTCATGCCAGACACTGGTAAAAACGGAAATGTTTAGCCAACAAAAATGTAATGTTAAAAAAGCAAGGTTTGGCTCTTATAACACTAAAAGTTCACTGATCAATTCTTCTTGAAAGCTAAAATCATGATAAGAAAATCTTCTACCTGTTGTCCCTGACTTAATAGTTATCTTGATATTGAAAAAAAGATTATTTGAAAATCTCACACTACAGCATGTGCAAAAGTGCTAAAGGAAACAAAACAGGCTCATCTTGACTTGTGTCTTTCCGAGTGGTAGCAGAACCAAATTAGCTATAACATACAGATCCCACACATTAAACCCTGAATCAAGACTCTCGCAACATAATTCTAAACTTCATTCAAATAATAACTCCAAAGACTTTTAAAATGAACACACCTTTGATGTGCCAACTGCAATACTAATGTCAATATAATCTCTGTAAATGATGTCTTCTCCATCAATGACGCCATTAACAATTGGCTGATGCTGGAGTGCACTCACTGCAGCCTAAAATAACAAGATATTATTATTAACCGAGGATGATAAAGACACAATAAAACTAACTGTATAACACATGGCACAGCTACTACCTTAATAAATCCAGACATCAGTCCTAACTTCACACCATGTTTATCAACAAAAACATCCTTGTAATCAGCTCGGAGCTTCATTAAATTAGTCCTAAAATATATAGCATTAAGAAATCACCATATTATCAAATCAATAAATTTGGCTGCAAACAACATAGACTGTACAAATCTTAGCACACTCAATGGCAGTTCCAGCAGATACTACAGGCAGATAAGTGTCTGACAGTAATGATCTTAAACTATGGACAAGATACTTACATATCAACTTCATTAAATGTTGTCAACATGGCAAAAGTGTTCTGTGCATCTTTCAAACGCGTTGCCACACGTTTCCTAAGTCTTGTCATGGGAACCTGAAAAATAATTTGCATAAAAACAGTGGTATTAGCAAGATATTAAACAAATAATTTTAAAAGGAAACTAAAGGTGAGAAGATAAAACTTACTCTTCTTTCCCTCTCCTTCGGTGGAAGTTGAGGTTCTTTCACTGGGGCCTGAGAGGGCTGCGTTGTCACAGATGGAGCTTGGGGCTTTTCCTTAGGAGGAGGTGGGGCCTTAGGACTTTCCTCAGCCACCTTTGTCTTTGGCTTTTTTTCTTGAGATGGCTTAGGAGTTGCTTTGGTGGGCTCTTTTTCAGAGGGGGCAACATGTGCCACACCTTCACCAGATTTTGAAATCACAGCTACCTTATCACCTGGCTTAACAACATCACCTTCTCTTGCGACAAGCTAGTATGTTCAAGAAAACAACATGTGACAATGGTTATCTTTTTTATTGCTTTTCTTTGACATCAGTGATAATGTATTAAAAGCTTCAAAATACTTGACTACATTAGTAATTCATAGTATTGGTACCTTCTGTATTATGCCAGCCTCAGGACTGTTCACATCAATGGTCACCTACTTGTATCATATGAAATGTAATTAGGAAGAATTCAATAATCATAAATGGTAAAACACCGTTTTCAAGATGACTAAGAAGTCATTTCTAGACTACCTTGTCAGTTTCTATTTGAGCAATTGGCTCATCAACTTCTACACGATCGCCAGGTTCTGCTCCCATGTGAAACCACAAGCACCAAGAAGTTTAGAGCAAAAGCACAGAACCAATCATTTTCAGTTTTTTACGTAGTTTTGAAAGAAGCCAGTAAAACAACATACTCTTTAAAAAGTTTGCAAGGGTCCCATCAGTAATGGATTCCCCCATGAAGGGAACAACAGCATCAGTAAGATCTCCTGCAGAACAATCATAACAGTAGTATAAGAAACTTCTTAAATTGTATAATGCTCATCTTCAACAGATATTAATAACATACCATTTTCAGAAGAATAAAATCTATTCTGCAAAGACATTGGAGACACTGCTCGGAACTGAACCAATCGGCTGTAGAAAAAATATTAAAAGTAACTCATTAATATGCCTTTAAAGTAGGAATTGATCAGAGGAGGAAGAAGCCACAAACCTAATAGATTTGGTATTATCGAAACACCCTGTCAACAAGTTCAAGCTTCAAATTAATCATATGAAATAACTGACTTGGAGAAAAGTAACATGCCAAAATAAAAAATCATCTAAACAGATCAGTGCAAATACCCCGATAACCTTGGTAGCCAAGACTGCTCATGGCATTTGATCCTCTTCCAAGAAGTAGCGACTGCCATGAAATTCAACATTTATGAACATCAGAAAGCAAGCTAATTAACCAGAGGGCGAGGCTATAGTAAATCAGCATCATTTGTCTAAGCCCCAACTAGTCTGTAATAAATGTTTTGCTCGGTGGAAATGAATTATATATAAGGTCGGCAGGTAAATCAAAATCCAGAGTTTAGAACATTAAAGGTTATAATTCCTTGGTTTCAAATATAAGTCCCTTTTAAGATTTCATTTTCCCCCAACTTTACCATTCTTCAATTCTACCAATCGTTAATTATTTGCTAGGAAAGAGGCAAGTAACTTCGATATACTCCTAGAAGCATTATAGGTAAAAGCCTATTAATTGCTCTTGGAATTTTGCGAATTACCTTACATTTTGAAACATTAGATTTTACAAAACATGAATCGGGATGAGGCACATTTAGAAACTCAAGATATACGTATCACATAGGAGCAGATAATCAGAAAAATAAGCACAATTGGTTACAACCCAACTAAGACATGATGGCAAAGACACATTAAACAGCTAGAAGACTAGAGTAAGCTCGATGGATTATGAAGATTCAATTTAACGCAGGCATAGATACCTCTTTAGCTCTGGTGGCATAACGCCGTGAACATGGAGCTCGAGTCCCCTGCACCGCCTGCTTCAAAACCTGAACTCTCCCACCAAAAGTGGAAAAAACATAATTACAGGAACAAAATTCACATGCATTAGAAGAATAACACACTAAATTAAAGAATTTACCGTGGCTGAGGAGCCACCAGTAGCTACTTTCCTCCTGAGGATTCCCCACATGATAACCTCCCTATCAGAATAACTGATCAACAATTAAGTCAATATCAATCCTCAATGCTTCGGGATGACGAAACTCAGCTACGACAAACAGACAAATCCAGCCCAAGTCTCCGAAACCATCAATTGTATATCACAGTTGCACAAAAACGAGACCAACATTCAAAAATGGAAGAAAAATACACATTCAAAGACCGTTCGCACAACATAAAACTTATTTCGATCTGGAAAATAAATAAAGAATAGAAAGATGGCCGGAGATAGAGATCAAACCTAATAGATTCAAACGAAGGAAAGAGTGATAAGGAAAGGTCTGGAGCAAATCAATCAAACTAATCTTACAGAAATAAATATTGATATTTCAGACAGAAACATATTTCGTAGATAACCTTTTTTTTCATGAAAATTTTGGTCCGAAGGTGAAGAGTCTGGACTCTCGACGCGCCGATGCGAGCTTGCTCGTCTGCTAGAATTTCTTTTGTCCCTCTTCCCACTCAGCTGGATTCCGCCTTGTTAGTTGCGTAATTGACTTGACCATGTTTTCCTTTTTCTTATTCAATTTTAAAATCTCTCCATTTTTTTTTTAAGAAAATGCTCCTATAATTAACTTTTGCCTTCTAATTTTATATTATGGGATTGATTTTGTATTAAAGGCAAAATGATCTTAATAATATGAATGTTTATATAGAAGAATAAGAAAAAGAACAAAATTGTAACTTGAAAAGAAAACAACGTCTTACTATGTGAATATCAACTCCCGGAAAAGGAAGAAAGCAAATGGTAAATGGCATGTTAAATAGTACCTGTCTTTATTATAATGTATTAACTAATAAGTGTATTTAACCTTTTTTATAAGATATTTGCTTGTTTTCAAAGAATATTAAATATTCTTTTATATGTATGCTCATAATTAATAATGTTAGGGGGATTGATATAATATTATAGTTTAGTGTAATTAGTATGGGTAATATGGAAAATATTCTTAAATTTTAAAACAAATTTAATAACTTTACTTGTTTTTATTGGTTTATGATAATTGTTAGTTTGTGCCTTATAATAAAAATTAGAGGAAGTACATGCTACAATTTATCCAAGGAGATGATTTTTTTTTGGGAAAATTGATTACAGGGCCCAAGGAAGCAAAATAATTACAAAAAAGGTCCAAGAAACATTCACATGCCAGAAAGAGGCCTTTTCTGGCATTTTTTCAAAAAAAATTTTACGGACATAGTTGCTAATTGCTACAGATGTAGTTGTTAAAATGTAGTTGTTAATTAGACTGATTTAGTTGTTAACGGGGACTGATATAGTTGTTAACCGCTACTGATGTAGTTGCTAACGTTTTTTGAAAAAATGTCAGGCCTTTTCTGGCATGTGAATGTTTCTTAGGCCTTTTTTGTAATTATTTTTCTTCCTTAGGCCCTATAATCAATTTTCCCTTTTTTTTTTTTCCAAACACAAAGTACTCACAAGACTTCTTTCTTGGATGAGGGTAGAATATTTGAGTTAATGATCCGTAACAAAGCACCACGAAAAGATGCTAGGAACATGAGTAGATGAGCATATTATATTTCCAAAGAAAAAAAAAAGCCTATAAAACCATCAAATCTAGATCTATGACTGGAGGTAATTTTATAAACATTGATAAATTTTCATACCAGTCGTGCTTATACGTAGTCTAAATAATAATTTTTAATCCTGTTGTGGTGTAATGCGGTGTCAATAAGTATTAAAAAAATAAAAAAATTAAATTCTTTTTACATTGGATGTTATATACAGTGTGAATATCCCTTTAGATACTGTTGTTTCTTGGGAGAAGGAGCAATAATACACATGAAGTTTGCCACCAAGAGCGCCCAGCACCACGAAGTTTTTTCTGGACCAAAAATGCATACGAAGTTAGGTTTTGGGAGCGCCTAGCACCACGAGCCGTTAGTTGACCAACGTTGACCGTTAAGTCTTATGGAAATAAACAGTAACTTTGCTAAAATTACAATTTTGCCCCTAGTTTTAAGCTAAAATTACCATTTTGCCCTTAGTTTTAAATAATGTTTTTTTAATAAAAAAACAATAAAATAACCCCTCCCCCCAGTGGCCCCACCACCGGCCGCCCACCCCACTGCCGGCCACCTCCGGTGACCTTTTTTTTTCTTTTAAATAAGGTTTTTCCAAAAAAAAAACTAAGGGGAGTCCAGTGGGCCCCACCACTGCTAGCGGCCGCCCTCCCCACCGCCATCCGCCGCCGGTGACCGGCGGCCACCTTTGATGACTTCTTTTTTAAAAAAAAACCTTAGTTTTTTTTTTAAAAAAAAGTCGCTAGAGGAGATCGCCGGCGGCGGTGGTGTGGCCGGTGGTGGGGTCCATAGAACTCCCCTTAGTTTTTCTTAAAAAAACCTTAGTTTTTTTTTAAAAAGTGTTTTTTAAAAAAAAAGTCGTTGGATGAGGTCATCGGAGGTGGCCACCAGTGGGGAGGGCGGCCACCGGCGGTGGTGGGGCCCACTGGACTCTCCTTAGTTTTTTTTTAAAAAAACCTTATTTAAAAAACAAAAGTTGCCAAAGGAGGTCGCCGGAGGCGGCCGACAGTAGGGTAGGCGGCCGGAGGGGGTGTGGCCAGTGGTGGAGCCACTAGGGGGAGGGGTTATTTTATTGTTTTTTTAAAAAAACATTATTTAAAACTAAGGGTAAAATGGTAATTTCAGCTTAAAACTAAGGGCAAAATTGTAATTTCAGCGAAATTACTGTTCATTTTCGTTAGACTTAACGGTCAACGTTGGTCAACTAACGGCTCGTGGTGCTGGGCGCTCCTAAAACTTAACTTTGTGTGCATTTTTGGTCCAGAAAAAACTTTATGGTGCTGGGCGCTCCTGATGGCAAACTTCATGTGTATTATTGCTCCTTCTCCCTTGTTTCTTTATACTCGATGTCAAATGTTTCAAAATTTCTTCAGCTTCTAAGATTAACTTCCCAACTACACGTCTCTTCAAAATCTAAGGCCATTTCAATAAATGTAGTCCTCATATGTCTTGTCTATTTAAACTTTTCATTGCTTTCATTTCTATAAATCCCGCTTCTCATCCTTTCCTCTCTACAACATCAATATGGTATGTGCTAGGGCTAATTCTGTTCATCCTCATTTTTCTTCTCTTCCTCTCTAACATTACATTTTTATTTTGACCGAATGAGCTATGCATTTAGTCTTGTAAATATTATTTAGACCCATTTCAAATACGATTAGTGTAAATACGTAACATTTTAACTTCCAATGCTTATCATCATGGCTCATCAGTATCATCTGAACTATCTGGCCATTAGTCCCGTTTATAAATACCAAGGCGCCTATAGTTCCTAAGTTCAAATTCAAAAGTTCATTTCTACTTCCTTCTTTCTTGTTTGAGTGACGACACTTCCACTGATGTCAAGATCAAAGAGGCAACATTCCCTCTCTCCTCCTCGACATCCCTTCCACCTCCAATGTTGCAAGGAATTGCTATGGCCATCTTTCGCTTATAGGGCACCGTTTTGGAGGTCATGGCAAGGCAAGATCGCTTTTTCAAGTGATTGGAGGAGTTTGTGGCGGAGTTGAATGGCATTGTTGACCATTTGGACTAGCATGACGAGTCTCCTAGAATGATGATGATCTTCTAAAGGCCTAGGTTTCAAGAACCCCTATTGTCATGATATTTTGATGTAGTTGTTATTTTGTAGCCGATCATCATCATATATAATATTTTGATGTAATTTACCGCCACCTTTAGGTGAAAATCAATGAAAAATTTTCTACCTTTTTATGTCTTTTGATAGTTATTGTTCATGATCATCATCTCTCTCATGTTATTAATCTATTGTAGATGAAAAAGTTTCAAACTTTAGGCACAATTAAGTTTTTGTTTCTAAAATTTTATTCTATGTTCTAAAATTTACATTTTAGACTAAATAATTTAAAAGACGGTATCATTATGAATTAAAAATATTCTTAACCTATTAACACCAGTCCTTCATGAAAACCAGTCTAGAAAATGTTATTGACACCAGTATTTAATGGGAGACAGTTTAAAAAATGGTGCCCTGAGTATATATACTAACTTTTGCACTCAGTTTTAATCTTTAGCCTTTCTTAGCCCCTGCATGCTCTCTTCCTCTCTCTGTCACCTTCGGGCGCCATGATGTCTCTCTCTCACTGTCGAGATGGCTTGGTATTCCTTTCCATTATGATCTCCCACTTCGTCATTGTCGTCTTGCTTGTGTTCGGTAAAAATCGTTGCTTTTCACAAACTCTCCATAGATGTTTTGTTGTTGTGTTTTGTTAGTGTTCTCTTTCATTATCTTTGCATGCATATAAGTTTTAATCATTTCCTTTTGTTGTCTTTCACAAAAACCCTAGATACTCCTTTTCCATCTTTGTCAAAACCTTGATGCTTACTCTTATTTCTTTGCAAAAGCACTTATGCTTATGCCTTTTGTCCTCTTAACAATGTACACATTGTGTCCTCCAACCACCACAATATCACAACGTTGAACCTGTAATGGAAATGGACATACAAGGTTTGTGCATATCGTAAAAAGGCTAAATGGACGCATGATGTGTGCTTGATCAATATTCTGTCAGGTTAGTTATGATTTTTTTTATTTTTTTTTTTTGCAATTTTGGATGGCAAGTGTCCTTGTGATATATATGGTGGTTTTGATTCAGGCATTTTCCTTAATCACTTAGTTGTGATTAATTTAGGCCAACCAACACCACAATATATATATACCACAAAGTTCAGCTTGCGATGAAAATTTGCACAAGACATGCATACAAAGCATAGAGGCCAAATAAACCATATATTCATAAGTTCAGAAGTGTTTAATATGTGATATATGTGATGGTGTAGGTAGGCCAATATATTCATGCTTGCTTCAAGTTCTATGTAGCTTGTTAACATATGCTCTGTAAGTATAATATATTGAGTTTGAAGCAAGTAGTGATAATTTTGGCCAATCAACACCACCACACATAGCAAAAATAGTAGATGAGTGCCAAATAGACCATATTTTCATAAGTGTGAAGAGTCTATGAAGAGGCCAATATTATTTCATTTGCTGCTTTAAGTTGAGCATTTTTTTGTAGCTATCACTAATGTTTTTGTACACATGTGAAAAGCATTACATAATCTGATATAATATGTAACTCCTTGTAATTGAAAACAAGAGATCAGATGAACATAGTTGGAGGTTGCAGATACATGTAAGACATTCCTTGCACATGTATAAATATGACATTCCTTTTATACTTGTTGCCTTTTTGTATGTTCTTTGTGTAATACATGAAAGTTTACATTTTTTCTGCTGGTTTTATAATCATTGTGATTGTTGTAGTTATTGTATGTGATTTGTGTCCATGGAATTTGGCATGGTTGGGTTTGCGAAACTTGTGATTATGACAATGATGTAATTTTGGTTTATCATTTATCATTCTCAAAATGACAAGTTTCACAAATCTAATCCTTATGAATTCCATGGAGAAAAATTTGCGTACATGTATATAAATAGATTATTGTTTGACATGCCTTTGTTCTTTTCAAGTTTTTGTTTTGTTTGGATGCCCCACCTTGAAAGGGCTTAGATCATTATTGAGTGTTTGATGTTTAACCTTGACGTATGGGAGTCGTAGGTGCGTGGTTTGTATTGTAGGCCATCTTTAGAGTTGAATGCAAACACCCTTGAATTTGGTGCTAAGTTTACTACTTTTAGGCATTTTGGTTATTTTTCAGATTTCTAATAGAATATAGCTCTAACCTACCTCAATTTTAAGCTATAAATGTGAAGTATCTTATTTAATGAAGCTAAGTCTAAAATGGTTGATATACAAACTTGAGAATTCTATTTTGCATGGTTGAATTTAGTCGTGTGATGAGTTATTGGTTAAGATGAAAATCAAAGTGAAGACTAATAATACGGAGTTACTTGACTAAGTAGAGTTAATAATGATGGGTTGATGATTAAGACATCTAAATTAGACGTTGAACAAAGCTAAGCCAGTAATCTAGTCTTGGAAGGAAAAATTTGTTAAGTTGGATGACCTAGTGATGATTGGTCAAATCAACTTTTAAATGAGTAAATTGTTACAATCAATGCCAGGTCATTTGGATCAACAAATTTGTCATTCCAAGTGTAGATTACCAGCCCTATGTTTTTTATCCTCCAATTTAGAGTTATTAATCCTCACCCATTACTTGTATTTTCACTAAGTCGGTTATTACTTCCTTAAGATTGGCCTTCAACTTGTTTTTCTTCTCATCCAAAACATCATCACGAAATCAATTTCACTCATATAAAATTCAATTATCATATTTGTATATTAATTCTGTTATATTTATATCTAGGTTTATGAAATAAGAATATTCTCTTTTATCACCTAAGACTAAAGTGGGTAGAACCATTTCATATTTGAGGTCAAGAAGGATCAAAATGCATTAGTATGGGAATCTAGCAACCAATATATGGGTGGTTGCATTCAACTGTAGGGATGCTAACAATATAAATCATGCGTCAACAACATGCAGATGTCGAGCCTAAAATTGCATCCATTAAATCCAACCCTACAAAAATCATCTAACTGCTTGGGAGGTAGGAAAATGCAAGCAAAAGAAAAAGTAAATCTTAAAAAATGATGGAATTAAGATTAACTAACTATCTAATAATATAGGTCTTTAGATTCATGGTTATTAGTTATATTTATTTTCCGCGTCAATTGCATTTTTGTTTTTAGGGTTGTCTGTAAAATTTATATTGCATAAGTTAACTTTTAGATATAATGATAATATCTAACAGGGCTCTGGTGAAACAAAATAAATCATGTATTTAAAAAAATGCCCACTTTTTAGACTACATATATAGAATTACGCAGTCTAAATAGTGAACTTGTTTTTATAAATTAAATTTTTTTTAACACCATTCATCTAACTAGCTAGTTTGAAAGTAACTCTTTAGACTATGTATAGAATTACCCAGTCTAAATAGTGGATTTTTTTTATTATTATTATGAATTAAAACTTTTTAACATAAGTAATCTAACCAACTGGTTTGAAAAAGTAACTTTTAAGACCGTATGTCCAGTTTTAATAGTGATAAACTTTTTGAATCGGTCAATATAAGATGAGATCTAAGCCTGATCTAAAATGCCAATTTCAACCTATCTTAAAAGCTTTTTATTTTCCCCTAGTAGTGAAACTATAACAAAGGCAAACCATTAAAACATATGATCAAGTGGCAAAAGGGAGTTTTCTTATGCTTTTTCTTGGACACAATAACAATTCAACTATTGTTAAAAATGATGCGGGGGTGTGGTGGGTGATATCAACAGCCTCTTGAGATGGAGCTTCATTGGTACAATGGCCCCCTAAAAAATTTTGGTGTTCCAAACATTTATTTAGAAATGTTTTTAAAAAAATTAATATAATGTAAAAAAAGTATTTTATCTTATACATTTGGCCCCCCAAATATATATATATTTTTAATTTATGAGTATAAAATTGATCCCTCAATGTAGCACCCCAAATTCCATGTTTGAAAATCGTGTCGGTTGACACTTAGTTTTAGGAAAAATCAACAGAGTTTGAGGTGTTACAGCTTAGAGTAATGCAGGAACAGAAAGCATGCGCTAATATTTGGACAATGAGTATATGATATAAAATGCCCAGACAAATGCTGATGCCCCGACATAAGCTAGTATATTAAAAATTTCCTGAAGGAATATTTATGTGATACAATTACAGAGTTTTGTATAATTACAACACTTACATGGTAATTATACAATCTTCAACCAAGCTGTAGCTAGACTTGGGGCAATGAACCTAACTCAGTTAATCAAATAATTTGGCTAGGTAGGTGTCTATCATGGGAGTCTCACCGAGTTCGCGGCGACTTATTAACTGATCCACATAGACTAGCTCTGCCTTCGGCACCAAACCATTTGAGGTAACCTCATTAAGTTATGCCAGAATGAATACTTTGAGGACGTTCTTCCGGCATTTGCTTTGACCGGTGTCTCTTCCCAGCTCCGCCCACTGGTGCCTCTCTTACGGCTCCATCTATTGGTACCTTCTTTATCCTGATTCCTTTCCTGAACCTTAGACAAATCTGAGGAACAATACCCATTGGACCTCAGGTAACAGTTAACCTCATGTGAAAAGTATAAACAATATATATGATAGTTATTCAATACATGCAGTGGACAATATATAGCACAAAACAAATGCATGTCAAAAACACCACACATAGCACACAACTCATGCATGTACGACCATGTTTGCATATAACCAGTGCCACGATGGCCCCTCGTGTCATCAGCGCTAGGAAAACATACAAATGGTGTTATCAAGACTATAACCCGCGTCAAGCTGAATCCACAACTACCCTGAATGTATGCAAACGACTGAAACCACAGTCTTGCTCATAACACATGAATCATACAATCATATATAAGCATACAAGACATACAAGTGTTAAAGTTACTAGTACACGAACGTACATTTCACCGGGTAATTGTCAAACATCCGACCTTTGAATCCGACCCTGGACTTCCTGGATATCCTAACATATCAATAATATCCTAAGAGATATTTCCACCTCTATTTACCCATCTACCATTGGTGGATTTGTTATTTACAACTTTGCCTTTACATTTATTTAAAAACGTAGAGCAGTATTTTCTGGGCAGATTTTTCGGTAACTTTGAAAAATCATAACTAATTCTAGAAAAATCTAAACGAGGATCCGTAAAATTCTCCGGAACCCTTAGGATGTCTATTTTTGAGTAAAAATATTCAATTTCACCCAGAACTAGTGAGTCATTCCCAGTTCTAACGTTTCTCAACGTTGCCCAGATTTTATTCCAGTAAAAATGGCTTAACTTCAAAAATTCATATCTCCTTGACCAGAGATCAAAAAGTCACATATTTTATATATTTGGAAAGCCCTACATGTCTAATTTTTTTCTGAAAAATTTCATGATTTTATAACTTCATTTGTTACATAAAATCATAGCATCTTTTTTGCTGTTTGTTCAAGATTTAAGAACAAAAAATTCTACATCTTTTACAATCTTAATCCATTGTTTTCCAAAAATTATTCCCTACTACGTTTTTACCTCTTCAGGCATTTTTCAATGTAACGAAGCCTAAAAACAAGTATAGGAATTTATTCTTTAATTTCCTAGATTAAACTAAGGGTGTGTTTAGTTTGAGGGGAGGGTGTGGAAAGAAGGGAATTGACCAAATTGCCATTAATGAAGAGAATATTCTTTTTTGTTGAGAGTATATTTTAGGAATATTAAAAAGTTTCCATGGACTTTTTTGTAAAGAAGGGGGTAAAAGTTTTCTCCCTCCCCTCCCCCTCCCTCAAACCAAACTAGCTCTAACATTTATACTAAGAACTTATAAAAACTAAAGACTAGCAATTTAAGAACTAGAGCTTACCTCTTGAAGACTCTTGAACTCTTTCCTTCTTCTTGCTTCACTCTCCTCTTAAACTCTCCAATCTTTGGTATGAGTTTGGTGTGAAAAATGAAGAAGCTCAAGGCCCCTATTTATAGGAAAAACCAATGGCATAACCTTGTAATTCTTGTGGAGTTCCAAATCTTCTTCTTGCTTTCTATCCCTTGGATTAAACTTGTCTTATAAGTAGTTTCCTAATCTCCTTCCGCCTCTCCAATTTGTCCCTATCTTTCCCTCTCTCCTTAATCCTCTTCCAACTTCCAATTAATGCACCCATGTGCCTAATTATCCATAATATCTATATTAAATATTATAACTCTTCTTCCTCTCCAAGTCTCAAAAAAAATGTGGCCCCCTTCTTAGCTCTTCAATTTGTGTTTCTTTTATCTCTAATAATCAAAGATTCTAGCCTCCTATTGGTTCACTAAGCTTCACATGGATTACACTTTATGAGGGTTAATTATAAGGCCTTAGGATTTAGCTTTATTAGACTTAATCTTGGCCTTTGATTTTAGCTACCCACTTTGACTTTTCAAAGTTTAATTAACAAAGCTTAATTTACTTTTTAATCAAATGCTTAAAGCTTCTTAATTATAACCATCATTGGTTACTTTAATTAATTGAAGACTTAAGCTTAATTAGATGAAAATATCTTGAAAACACTTGGCTCACAAAGCTCCACCATGTACTAGTTGCCATTGTTGACTTTTGGGGCACAATTAATTAGTCTTAATTATGTGCTTAATCCCCCTTTTATTACTAATATGATTAAGGCTAATTGGTTTGTTAGCTAACCATGGCAATTAGTGCTTTATTAGACAAGTTTAATTCTTCATCCTTGTCCCTTAATTTTCTTTCAATAATCAGCCCCTATTTATTTCAAAAATGATTACTTTAATTTGCACATAATTAAAATGAAGAATTATGCCACTAATCTCAATTAGTGCAAAGCTTATTTGCCTATTCTTTGCTATTTGGCACTTAATCAAGGTAATCAGACCATTATTAGCAACTTGATTTCATCATTTAATCCCTTGATATTTTCAAAAATGATCAGCCCCTTTTTAATGATCTCAAATCATGTTGCAATTAATCTTTAATTAATTCCTTTAATTGCCTTTTAATCAAATTGAAAATACTCACATTTGATTAGGCATTTTTCTTTTAATAGGCATATGCAATTTTAGCATAAATTGCCTTAACTATTATGCATTTAATTTCCTTAAATATCTATTTAATTTTGTTGTTATCTACCTCTTGTCTTTAGGCTAAATTATAGCCCCTAAGTAATGTCTCATAATTAACCTTTGGTTAATTAATTCCAAAGAAAAATTGCCTAAAATTTAATTAATAATTTACACAAATTTTGAGACCACATATTCACCTATTTTAATAGGTGTTATTTATCAAAATATAATATTTACATGCATTATGAAAATTAGGGTATTACACTCAAAATATTTATCGCAAACTCCATCCCTAACTTGAGGACTGTTAGTACGTGAAAAGGTTATACTTGAAAAGTTAGAGAGCCAATAATTTTTTGAAGCGCAATGTTCCTTTTATCCCCTATAGTATCATTAATGAGAATGCTGATACCTTTTAATAAAATATAATGGTCATCGTTGTGCAGATGTGTTAAGGTTGATTCAAGCCAAGAATGGAAAGAATTAATATTACATTATCAGTGAATTTGATTGGTACCAAACCATATTGCTCAAACATAAGGACATGTGATGAAAATGTGGTCCAAGATTTCTTCAACATCACAATCCTAAGGACACGTATAACTATAGTAGCCCAATGGTGATAAAAATGTCACTTGAAGAAAGACTATTGTGCTGTTCCAAATGAGAAGCAATTGTTTGAAAGGAAATGAGATGAACTAAAGAAATTTCCAAAAGGAATTAAAGGATCCCATGCAGGGAAAGTAAGACTGATCGAAGGCTTGTTATAAAACCATCTTGAGCATTAAAAATACCAGAAAAATTACTAGTCAAATGATGTTAATTTAATAATTTTAATTTATTCTTTTAATTTAACATCATAAGGGTCGAATGATGATTTTTTTTTAACAATCAATTTTTTTAAAAAAATTAAACTTAATATGTAATATGTTAGCCTATGAGAATATTTTGTCAACATTTAAAATTGTATGATGATATTTTTTTTGTTACAATTAAATGATTAAAAAATACTTTATGAAATTAGGGATCAAACTTTGAATAATTTCTTTCCCTCTATGAATTGATTGAATTAGTGCCTTGTAAGGGGAAATCATTTCTTCCCTGTCGCAAACGGATAACCAATAGTGTTTTTTTCCCCCACCATCGATAACCAATAGGCTTATTGTATCAATTATTTTATATTAACAGCAGTGCTTATACTCTAGTAGTTAACGTTTTCTTGGTTTTCAAATCCTTCCAATAAAAGGCAGAAGATTACATAAAGAATAACATGAATATAGGGGCTCGCTTCACAAGATTTATAACCTTATAGCTGAGACTAATGTCTTAAATTATATATACTTCCTAATTTTTTTATGAAACAAATACATACACATATTATAAGAACTCGAAAATCTATGTGATATGTGTGTGTGTGTGTGTTAAATGGTACAGTAAGAAATATTATATTTTTTAATACATTTTTTAGCTCTAAATATAAGACCTATAACTAGTTCAATAATATTAAGAATTTTGGTTAAGTTGGTTATTTTCTATTATTATATGAAAAAATATGCGAAACTTTTTTTAAATATCTTTCTCTGAATAAAGCCATAAAAATAAAAGATAAAAAAAGTAAGAAAACTTTGAAATTAATTAATTAGTGTAACGTAAAATATAGTATTAAATAAGCAAATGCAGAAGATTGATGAGATAAGGTCTGAACTAGGGATCTCATTTATATGTGGTTTTTTAGAAAATATGTACTATAGCCCCTAAAAATTTGTATTGGAACTTATAATAGGAAAAAAGTTAAAAATTGACCTACATTTAGAGAGAGACCAAGTATTAGTATTGCTGATAAAATAAATCCCTTCATCTTTGATAATGAAAACAAAAAAAGAGTAAAGTCTAAAAGCCTACCTAAATTTCTAGTCAATTGGATATAACCCTGGCCTCTTGATGTTTTAAAATTTAAAAAATTCAATTTCCTTAATGTCTTATTTTTCACATTAAACCCACTACTGTTAATTTTGTTGTCAAGTTATTGACGGAAACTGCAACATAACCAATGAGGATGCTAGTTAATAAAAAGAATTAAATTTTTGTCATTAAAAAGAATTTAAATTTTGAAATGTCATGGTGTTCTATGCAACTACCCTAAAGTTTAAGGGGTTTTGTATATAGTATAGCCTCAATTGTTTTGTACCATATATAAATGCCTAAATTCTTTTAAGGATTAAGGGGTAATTTTGTCTTAGAAGTTTTCGTCAAGAGACAATTTTACCCAGCCATTTTCCCAGGTAATTTTGACTGTTAGTTGACAAAATATATTGAGTTGACAATTCACATATTGTCCATGTCATTTTTGTTAAATGCGAATTTTCCTTAGAAATCATGTGTCATACTTCATTTTTTAAAGTTAGATATAAAATTTTTGAGGCAAATTTTCACTTTAGCAAAAATAACGTGGATGACATATAGACTGTCAGCTCAACATATTTACTTAATTAATAGTCAAAATTAATCAGGATAATGGCCAGAGCAAAATTGCTTCTTTTTTGACAATTTGGAGACAAAATACTACCACAAACACTAAATTTATTGACATTAATTAACGTCCATTTTTTAAAAATAGAAGTTAATAAAGAGGCTATGTCATTTTTGAAAATTTGACTTAACTTTCAACGACTTATTTTAGATAAACAATCGTTTCAATGACTGTTTTTAAAAATAGTTGCTATAGAAAACATTGTTCAAAAGAAAGCTATAATTTTAAAAAATATGAATATTTATGAATTTCAATGACTATCTTTTAAAAAGGTCGTTGAGAGTAATAAAAAAAGGTTACAATGAATTGAAATTACTTTTAATAATTGTTTTTGACAAAAACACTTAAAACAATCGTTGAAAGTATTAAACAAAAGATACAACGACTTATTTATGAAGAATAGTCGTTGTATTTTTTTTTTTAAAAAAAAAACTAGGGTTTTACAATCAGTCGTTGTAAGTTGAAATATTCAAATTTTTGGACCTCATAGTCTCAAGCTTCCGACATTTTGAATCCTACATATATAAAGAGTAGTAGGTGTATCACTTCTTTCACTTCCGACATTCCTTAATCTCCATCCATTTCCACTTTAACATCAGACATAGCATCCTCGTATAAAACAACAGGTGGCTGTTTGGTTTCATTGAACTCTCAGAGTGAGAGAGAGTGATTCTGACAGGCGAAAAAAAAAAAGATGTTGGAAGGGAAAGCTACAGTCAAAGAAGCAAACATGCCTGTGAAGATGCAAATCCAAGCCATGGCATCTACTTCTCATGCTCTTGATCTCTTTGACGTTTCTGATTACGTCTCTATTACTGCTCACATAAAAAAGGTTAATAAACTAAATAAGATTTTGTTTGAGCTTTTAAAAAGATTCAAACTTTGCTTCTGGGGTTCGATTATTTCTTTGAATTGCTTCATGGGATTATGTGGGATATTTCAGGCGTTTGATAAGATGTATGGAAGTGGATGGCAATGTGTGGTGGCTTCCAATTTGGGGTGATTTTTCAGCCACTCACCTGGAACTTTCATCTTCTTCTCTCTCGAGTCCCTTAATTTTCCTGATCTTCAAAGGAGACTCTTCTTGATCTATCATCAGAGAGGCTTTATTACATGGAAAAGTGTTCGATTCTCTTGAACTGCGAACAAAGGGTGAGTGTGCTTATTGTACATGGATATAAGACTTGAGTGTTAATACAAAGGGACTGGAAGTTCAACTGTCTCCATCATAAATCTGTTACAAAACTGAAGCAACCCCGAATGATGCTAAAAAAACCTGGGGCTTTACATTACAACAATTTTTTTTTTTTAAAAAAACAGTCATTGTACGTAAAAAAAAACTAGGGCTTTAAAATGATTGTTAGATGCCATATCATCCTCATTATTATTTTCCCCCTTGAATTTAAAGGGTAGACACTAACTATTGTTAGACCTGACTGTCATCCAAGAGGGGTGATGAATTAGGTGTCTGATAAATCTTTGAGAATGTTAAAAATCTTTTCGCAACTTACATAAAGCAATTCGTATGACAGTAATGAGTTGCAGACCAACGGTCATTCATTTAAACATATATGCTGGAATGTAAGAGTTTAGGGAAGAGAATATGCAAACAGAGATTTATACTGGTTCGGCCCAATCCTTGACCTACATTCAGTCCCCAAGCTGTACTTGAGATTTCCACTATCTTCTCCTTGTTTAACCAAGCACAAGAGAAGCCTTTACAACCCACAAGTTTACCCGGGCACTTGTGTAGCCTTTACAATCTCCACAGAGATATTCTCCCTTACAGATACAATTACAAAGTCTGTACTCAGGATGATCCTTTCACCCTAGGATTCACTCCCCCTTACAAGTTGTAATTGTACATCCAATCTCAAAGGTTCTACAACTTTGAGATTCACTAAATAGGTAATGAAATAAGTGTTTGGACTCTCTCACAGAGTAGATGAATAATAATCACTGAAGTACAGAGAAATATCCGAAGATATTAAATGAGACTAACGAAACAGATGATTGTAATAAATTCTAATTGAATGTACAGTGTTTCTCCGTTCTTGGCGATATTGAATGCTTGGGCTTTTATACTCTTCCCCATTAATGCCGTTGGGAGGAACTGGTAGGTGACCGTTGAGACTTAATTAGATTTCCGTTAGACCTAACGGTTCCTCGTCAACCAATTCGACCGTTGAAGCTTCATTAAATGAGTCTACTTCTTTCATTAAATGCGTTGTCCATTGAATATGCTTTTGCAGAGGTACAACTGAAACAAGTAAGCCTCGAAGGAATGTTTCTTTCTGCTGCAAGATTTCATTCTATATGTTGCTCTGTTTTCTGCTTTCGCATTAAATGCTCTGACACATTTTTGCTTTATGATGATTTTTGAATAATACTTCATTGTAATCCCTGAAATCATTAGCAAATAGGTTAAAAGCATTTTATATATCATACTAAGTGATTCTGGAAACCATGAGCCAAAGATCAGTTCTTTCGCAGAATCAGAGATCAGTGACAGCGACAAGAACTCGAGTTTTCAAAGTAGAACTCGAGTTTATGAACTTGAGTTCTTAAACAAGAACTTAAGTTCTTTCGTTTTTCTTTCTGAACGTATCAGGTCTGCTAGCCAAGAACTCGAGTTGATTTCCAAGAACTCGAGTTTTCAATTTGGCCACAAATTGTTTTTTAAAGAACTTGAGTTCTTAAACATGAACTCAAGTTCATGAACTTAAGTTCTTTTCTAAGAACTCAAGTTCTTAATCTTTGACCGAATTCCGTATAAAAGGAAGAAGAACTCAAGTTCATGAACTTGAGTTCTTTTCCAAGAACTCGAGTTCTTAGACTTTGACCGACTTCCTCATAATAAGAACTCGAGTTTGGTACTAAAGAACTCTAGTTCTTAAGCTTTTGAAAATTTTTCGCTGACAAGGGTCGCGAACTCGAGTTCATCACCCAAGAACTTGAGTTCTCAACCTTACTGGTCGAGAACTATCTGTTAAGTCTTTCCAAAGCTTGAGTTTTAAAATATGAAATCAAGTTTGTCATTTTGAACGAGGCTGAAAACATAAGTTCTTTGAGAAAAACATAAGAACTTAAGAACATTGGAGATTCCATAACGTCTTCAATATAACTTCAATTTTGGCAAACCACCCATGTTCATAAAGCTCTTCAAGTCTTCTTTCCAATGCAACAAGAATCAGCTCCAAACTCATTGTATGTTGAACACTATGATCAGATTAATAAAAGTTGTTCTTGAGCCCACGTTTTTGTTACATCCTGAACTGACTGTCAACTTCAAAAATCCATATCTCATCCATTTGATCTTTTTTTTATGTGGTCTTGATGTTTTTGGAAAGGTATATGAGTCTAGTTTCATGTGCCCCAATTTCACCTCATTCCGATGTGTATTTTGTGAGATATGCTCAAATTACCGAACCTTACTCTGCTATGTGATGGTAACAGGTGGTGCAACTTCACAAATTCATATCTCTCTCATCTGATCTTCTTTGGACTTGAATTTTTGTCAAGATGACGCATTGGATGTCTAGTTTCATCCAAAATTGGTTTCACCTCAATCTGATCTCTGGTTTGAGAGATATCATCGATTTACTAGAGGTTGCCCAGGTTGAACGTGAAACAAGGGTGAACAGAGTAGGTTGGAATAACATGAACTCGAGTTTTGAAAAATGAACTCGAGTTTTGCCCTAAGAACTCGAGTTCTTAAGTGGGAACTCGAGTTTTCATGTATACTTTCCTGAAAGCTCGATTTTGCTCATTTTAACTCTGAATTGAGTCATTCCAGCTTCCATTTGATCGTGGAGACTTCAAGAATCAATCTAAAAACTTGTATGATGATTTTCTCATTCCATTTGGCAAGTTTTTCTTTCCTTCTTCTCTTTCTTGATCATTTTCCACATAAACAAATCTACATTAAATGTAACAATTAGTCAATGTATATGATATAAACTTTTTGCTTTTTGCTCTTACTAATGGCATCCATATAAGACATCATCAAAACTAATCATAACCAACAACTACTAGAATTATAATAAGTGAGATTAAACTTATAACCTTCACTAATAAGGGAGTATTCATACAACTAGGCTACAAGGCCTTTGATATGTTCATCATTATTTGAATGTCACAGTTTCTGTAATTTAGCTATAAAATCAACAACATGTGGTTTAAAGTCAAAAATTAAAAAGGTCAAGGAGATTAAATGTAAAGGAAGAGGCCTCCGGAGAGAATTCTATATTTTAGTCTTTTTCAATCCAGAAATGATTCCTTAGGAAACTTCCCAAAGTTTCCGCGGGGTGACAACATTAGAGAGCATAAATGACGGAGATGCAATATAAAATTTGGCAGGGAGAATGAAATTAAAAGTTAAAACAAACAATAAAATATGCATTCGATCAATTGCTTTTTTTTATATATGTATATAATGCATATTTATTAATTAAATATAAAAGACGCAAACTCATGGATCCAATATGGCAGTTTGGCTGGAGAAGTAGATTTTTGAGGATAGTTGGTAATATATATATTTATATATATGGAGGAGGATTTGTGATAAAGTTTTGAGTGCTGCAGGATAAATTAACAAAGTAGAACTGAAAAGATGCCTGCTGATGAAGAATAAGGTTCTCTTTCTCTGATCCGTCACTCAATTCAGACATCTCTTTCACTTTTTCATCTCCAAACTAATTCCTTTTGAAACAATCACTTTGTTTTTTTGCCAACCCTTTTGTAACAATCACACCAACACAACACACAGCCACTTTTAATTTACCGTACAATGATAAGAGTTGTGAGAAAGGAAGGTGCTCAAATGCTCACATTCCCATTAGGCTGGCTCTGTGGAGAACCGATAACCGATTCAATCATGTGGAAAAACTGGTCAGGTAGAAAACCAGTCAAGAATGGCCTGATAGAGAAGTGGCACTACTAGAAAAAGAAAACATTTTAGAACGGTTGAAAATGACTTTTTAGGTTAGGTTTAGGTATAGTCTTATATCGACCGCTTTAAAATATCTGTCTGTTATTAAAAACTTACCTACAACCAGTCTTAAAAGTTACTTTTTAAAATCGCTTGGTTAAATGACCGGTCTTAGAAAGTTTCAATTTATAATATACAAAAAAAAAACCACTTTTTTAGTCCAAGTAATTTCTTACCCATTTTAAAAAGTGGGCAATTTCTTTAAAGTGTATGTTTTATTTTGTTTGATGGAAGCTTTGTTGGATATTATTATATCTAAAAGCTATATTATGAGACATAAATTATACGACACTAAAAATACCAATGCAATCAATATAACACTCCTACAAAAAATGACTTTTACTTCCCTAAGAGACGTCTCTTTTTGAAAAAGGAAAGTAAAAAATAAAGGCAGTGACATTTTTGTAATTATGTGGAGGCTTTTCATATCCTAATTTAAGAAAAGGACGCCAAAAGTAACTTTTGGCATCCTAATTTGAAATTGGGATGCTTAAATTGACGGTTTAGGCGTTCCAAATTAAATGTAAGCCACCAAAAGAAGCATAATTTGGTAACACTGGTGGGAAAGGAACATTTTTGGCATCCTAAAATTAATATAGGATGCCTAGAACATTATTTTTTTGAGTCTAAAATTAATTTAGGACTCCTAAGTAGTTTTGAAATTTTTTTTAGTTTCTCTCTTTTCACACCTACTCTCTTTTCACATCCACTCTCGATAGTATACACACCCTTAACACTCACACATCAACCATTCGTGTCTTTGCTCAGCTCAGCTTTCCCTATCTTTGCTCAACGTAACTTTCAATTCACACTTGACCGACCACACACTCACACCCACTCACTGTCAGGATCTGGGCTCAGGTTGGTTTTGGTTGTCTTTGGTCACGACGATGGCGAACATTGAAGGCGAAGGCAATGGCGGGCAATCAAGGTGAGGTGATAATGAATGGTGAGTGCAAAGGCAAGGTGGACAGTGAACACAATGGCATCAGTGAAGGCAAAGGACGACACTTCAGTTTCAGATCTCTGATTAGTGACAGCGAGTTTTATATCTCGTTTGTTTTTTCTTCTACTCCCTCTTTAAGATCTGTGACAGTGAAGGACAATGGACAAAGGTGAAAGATTTAGTTTCAGATCTTTGATTTGTGACAAAGAAAGTCAGATCTTTGCGATGATTTGGTTATTTCTTGTAATCATTTATGGCTACTAGAGGTGTCATTTCTTTGCTTTCGGTTCTTTGGTTTGGTTTTATCTCTACTTGATTTGGTTTGGTTATTTATCTGCTCGATTTAGTTCTTTGATTCTAGTCCTTGATTTGGTTTTGATTTCGGTTTCTTCCTACGATTTTTATAGCTATTGGAGGTGTTGTTCCAGGCCAAGTCGGCGACGACAATTTTTTTTAATAAAAAAACATGCCTTATGACGTCCTCTTTTAGATAGGATGTTGTAAGTCTATTACAGGTCCCTTATAATGTCCCTATTTTTTTGGGATATCGTATCCCTAACTTTACTACTTCTCGGGCATAGGCGTCCTCATGTTTTCAGACGTTAAAAAGCCCAAAAAATTGACGCTAAAACTATTATTTGTAGTAGTGTAAAACATAATTATGAATCTAAAACATAATTATTACAGGTCCCATATAATGTCCCTATTTTTTTTTGGGATGTCGTATCCCTGACTTTACTACTTCTCGGGCATAGGCATCCTCATGTTTTTAGACGTTAAAAAGCCCAAAAAATTGACGCTAAAACTGTTATTTGTAGTAGTTTAAAACATAATTATAACTAATAACCATGAATCTAAACCCTATTATTATTAGATAATTATTAAATCTTAATTTATGCATTTGTTTTTTCAAGGTTTACTTTTTCTTGCTTGCATTTTCCTCACCTCCAAAGAAATGAGATGATTTTTTAGTGTTGGATATTGTGGATGCAAGTTTAGGCTCGACATCTACATGTTGTTGATGCATGATTCATATTATGAGCATCCCTACAATTGAATGCAGCTATCCATGGATTGAGTGCTAGGTTACCATACTTATGCATTTTGACTCTTCTGAACCTTAAATATGAAGTATGGCTCAGCCTTACCCCGGTCTGAGGTGATCAAGGAGAGGATTTTTATTTAATGAAGCTGAATATAACAGAGTTAATACACAAGTATAAGAACTAGATTTTATATGTGTGAATATGATCTCGTGAGGAGGTCTTGTTTGAGAAGGAAACCAAACTGAAGGTCAAAAATAAGGACTTAACTGTCTAGGTGGAAATACTAGTGACGAAGTGATGATTACTAACTCTAAATTGGAGAATTAAAAACAATGGCTGAATGATCATCATCTGAAAGGATAAATTTGTCAGATTAGGTTGTAATCCAGTTTAACGAATTTTTTCTTGCAAGCATTGATCACCCACCCTACGTTTTTTCATTGTCAAATTTAGATGTCTTAAAAATCAACCTGTCACTAGTAACTCCACTTAGTTAAGTAACTCCTTATTATTGGCCTTCACTTTGATTTTCATCTCAATGTAACCAATACCTCATTACACAACCGTATTCAACCATACAAGATAGAATTCTTAAGTTTATATATCAACCATGTTATACTTAACTTCATTAAATAAAATACTATACCTTTATGGCCTAAAACTAGGGTAGATTAGAGTCATATTCTATATGAAAGTCTCGAAACAACCAAAATGCCAAAGGTTACTAAACTTAGAACCCAATCTAAGGGTTGCAATATTGGAATATAAGGATGGCCTATGATATAAACCAGACATCAATAGCTCCTACATGTTGGAGTTAAATTTACAATTAACACTCTCACTTAACACTCAATAATGATATAAACCCTTTCAAGTAGGGGAAATCCAAATACCAAAAAAAAAAAGAACTTGAAAAAACAAAGGCATGTTAAACAAGATTCAATTAACATACGTGCATGCAAACTTTTGTCCATGGAATTTGTGATGATTTGATTTTTGATACTTGCCATTATGAGAATGATATAATGAAATTGCATCATTGTCAAAATCACAAGTTTCACAATCCTAACTATGATGAATTCCATGCGCAAAAACATGCATACAATGACCACAACAATCGAAAAGAATATCAAGCAAACAGAAAAAATATAAACTTTCATGTATAATAAACTTTCACACTCAAGTGAACATACAAGAAGCCAATAAGCGCAAAATGAATATCATATTTATACCTATGGAAAAAAGACTTCTTCTTTTTCATTTTTGAAGTCTTATAGGAATGGCTTATTGGTCTGTATTTGCAACATCCAATTGTATTAATCCTTGTTTTCGATTACATAGAGTTAAATCTTAGATCAGATTATTTAATGTTCTTCACATGTATACAAAAACATAAGTGATAGTTAAAAAAAGCCACTCAACTTGGCATTCTTTACATGTATTTTCAACGCTCTTAATACTTTGTTATGTAATTAGAAAGTTGTTTACTCACTCATGAATATATGGTTTGTTTGGCACTCATCTAGTCTTTATGCTATGTATGGTGGCGTTGATTGGCTAGAATTGTCAATAAATTCAATGTGTTACTTACATATATTCATGAGCTACAATGAACATGAAACAAGCAAATTATTCTAGCCTACCAACACTACCACATATAACACATATATAACAGACATTTCTCAATACATGAATATATGGTGGCTCTCACCAGCCTTTGTGCCATGTATGCATGTCTTGTGTAGATTTCGACTACATATAAACCTCATGATATATGTGGTGGTGTTGCTAGGTTGATCTAGATTAATCACAACCAAGTTATTAGGGAATATGCCTTAATCAACACCACTACATATATCATAAGGTTCAATATGCAATGTAAAATTGCAAATATTTTTCACAACATGCTATGCAAGCAATTTTGCCCTGAAAGTACACGCCTAAGAGTAATGTTTGCCTGAAAGTTTTTTTAGGGTTCAATGTTTCCTTAAAATTATGAAAACATAGCAATATTGCCTCTACTAACTGTGACCAAACGTTGACAGTGAAAATGCCAACGTGGCGATAAAAAAAGAACAGGGTGTGAGCCAGATTGGAAGACACATGGAGAAGGGTGCTAAGTAGGAGTTAGGTAAGTTTGAAAACCTGTAATGAAGACACCAATGTACATGGATGAACATGAAGAAGACCTTGAAGCAAGATTCCCAATCCCGAATGAGGCCACCATGCGGAAAACAAGGAGCATGAATTCATCTTCACAGAGCATAAGAACTCTGACATTCTAGATCACGATGACGGATTAAGAGTCCCCATTCCTTCTGATATGCCATTCAAGCCTCTAGGATTATTGTGGAGGAGACAACACGTTATAACAACATCGCAACTTCTTTGGCACAAACAATCCACCATCAATACTTCACTGACTAGGAAGAAGATCATTGCAAGAAGAGGAAGGAGAATAGGAAGGGGAGGTGGCTAATTGGAGTTGTTGTCATTTATTTCCTTCACTACCACCGCATGTGACATGTTGTAACATCCCAAATTTTCAAAAGCGGAATATTATTTTTTCCATCAAAAATCATTTAAAATCATCAGAGTAGATCATTTGAACGGAAGAGTAACTGATACTTATATTTCAGAATGCCATAAGTCTGGTTGGATACAATAGCGGTATAGTAACCGCGTGGCTCAAAAGTGAAGTAGACAACAAAAGGAAGGCTTCCGCCGGGACGTCAAAATGAAATCTCTAGCCGGGTCTCTAAGCATGCTGCTTTCCCCTCTCCTCCGTCCTTGGTTCTCCTGACCCTGCTGCTATGTTAAGAGCTGAGGTCCCATGCATACGGACCCCAGATAACGGTTAACTTCATATTTACATATACGGTACAAAATCACAGCAAATGAAACACTTCCAAACATGTCACTCCCAGTGAATGCAAATGTACTGCTCCCAGCGAAAAGTACCACTCCTAGTGAAAACAGATATATCACTCCCAGTGTATGCAGGTGTACAGTTATTTCTTACCAAACAAGTATTCAAACAACACACCACAATATGCACACATACCACATATACACATACTGTAAATATCAGAGTTAGTGTTACAGTACGCGAACGTACCTTCGTTGACGAGCGTTTAGTATGTTGACGATAAACTGTACTTTTGACGGAAAACAGCGGAACGACAGCAAAATGACAGCGGAACAAGATTACTGATATCCTATAATGATAATATCACATTTATCAATATTTGATATCATAACAGGCATTTTAGGTGCAAATTACCATTTTACCCCTGATCCCCTAATCGGCGGAATTTCGCTAGCACTTCGCTACCTTAACCCTAATCTTCCAGAATTTCAACATATCTCCAACTCCATAATGATTTTCGAAATTAATACCTTAATTACCCCTAGAACATGATTTCTAAACATACCTGGAAGATTAAAGATCAACCTAGCATTTCTACAACAACTACCGAAAGAAACACTAAGACTAAAGACTAAGGACCGAAGAACTTACCCGGCATTTTGCTATTTCCACAGACTCCTCCTTCTCTCTAAAATCTCTCTCTAGAAAGCTTTAGGATTTGTGAAGAATGAAGAGAAGGTGAAGGCTATTTATATAAAAAGACGATGGCATTTCGGTAATTTCATTGAACTTTGTCTGGTTGAATTCTGACCGTCGGATCGCACTTCTTGGAGGTGGCAAGATCTTGGCCTTACACCTCTCAAGGATGATGTCATCCTTAGTCACCAAGGTGATGTCACCAACTTTCTCAAGAAGTTTTCTACCGATAAAGTCCTTATTCGGTGTTCCGATCGCGAAATTTTTTAAAATCTTAAAATTCCTGAAATAACACTCTGAAGGTCTTTTCTTCTTCTTCGAGAATACCAGGTTTTCCTAACCTTATACTCTCATTAAGGACATTCTGTTACCTGCCGAAAATCCTCGGTAATCGCTACCGGTTACGGAAATATCGTCTGTCGGCGCCAACCTTTGGATAAAAATCCACTGATTAATAATATACTCTGGTTTTTCTCAACTTATCCCTGGATTTCAATCTATGAATTATTTTCCATCGGTTCTCATTTCTACTATCTGCTTTAATCCCACAAAATATCTTCCTGGCCGGATCTCCAAATCACTCCGTTGGTTACAGAAATGACTTCGGAGACAGTCCACTCCGAGATAGAAATTCACTTGTTCCTAATATACTCTGACTCAAGAAACCTAGTTCACGGTTTTCTAGGTAGGATTTTATTTCTATCCGTGGTCATTTATCCTGTTCACATTTTTACTATTATAATATTACTTAATTACCATATGTCTTAACTTATAATGTTATTTTAATGCAAATATCTAGATATTAATTTCTTAATTTTCATTTCATTTTTCTTTATTTTTCTTCTAATTTTCATTTTTATTTATATATGTATATTTATTTTAAGTAATTTCCACATTTTTCTCTTTATCTTATGTCTAAACAATTAGTCATTAATTATCTAATTAATCACTTACTAATTGTTGACAATTTTCTTAATTAGTAATAATTATTATCTCACAACTTTTTTATTGACATTAATAATTTATGCTCTATGCATAATATTAAAAATCATAAGGTCCAATCTGGTCCCCAGAATACTTTTTAATTTTCTATTCTTCTATTTTCAAAAGAGATAATTTAATAAATTGTCTAAATTATGGACAATATTCCTTTTAATTTTTAATAATTATTTCACAGCCCTTTAGGATTTATCATCACATTTTTAAGATGTTTTATGGCCCTAAAATGCATTTTTCACATTTTTGGCAATAAATTCCATTTAATTTTCTTAGTATTTCCCTTTGAAAATAGACCAATTATACAACATTTTGAGACCATATCTATCATAAATGAACATAATATTCCAGATAATAATTATCCGGCCAATTATACAACATTTTGAGACCATATCTATCATAAATGGACATAATATTCCAGATAATAATTATCCGGGTATTACACTTGTTTTGGTTTATATTGTAACATAATCCCAGATGGATAAATTATTGTCCAATACTTAGGATTAACCTCTTTGTATTAAACTAGCTTTAATTTGAAGATGTTAAAGTTATCTACATAATTTGGTGTTCCTCCGTCCACCTCTTCTGCCAACCCCTATTTACTTAACTTGAAATAGAGCTAAACATAGGCCACTTCTATGTGTCTTTATACTTGAGTGAAATCATGCATCCTCGAGTGCCATCGAGAAATGTTTCAGAAAAGGTGCACACATGATAAGTGATGGAGTGCACACCAGTATACAAATGGATATGTAATTTATACTATTTAATTTATAATATCATTTAAAAATGAATTTCTTATTTATACATTTCATTTTCATTTTTCTATTTAATTTTTGAATTTGAAATATGAATATTTATTATTATTATTATTATTATTATTATAACATTTAGAACTTTTATTATTAATTTCATAAACTAATCATTATTAATATTGTAATAGAATAGAAAATGAGATTTTTTTTATAAAAAGATTACTACAGTAAAAAAATTGAAATTTAAAAGTTAAAAAGAAACAATTTAAAATGGCACCGGAGTGTGATAACATCACACTCCAGTGTCATGTTAACACCCTAGGAATGTGAGTTAGCAAAGTGTGTGATACGACTACACTGGAGTGTGATGTTATCACACTCTAGTGTCATGTTAACACTATAGGAATGCGAGTTAGCAAAGTGTGTGAGCAAAGTGTGTCATAGGACTACACTAGAGTATGATAACATAACACTCAGTGTACACTTATCACACTCCAGTGTGGTAACAAACGATAGTGTGGACATCATTAATATTAATTTCATTATTTATTATTATTATTATAACAGTTAAATATTTCATTATTACTTTCATTAATGATTATTTGAATATCGAAATCGGTTATTATTATTAATTTGGACACCGTAAAAATTAAAATAAAATTAAAAAAATCACACTGGAGTGTGAGAACATCATACTCTCCAGTGTACATTGTAGTGTGACAATATCACACTCCAATGCCATCTATTAATCACGGCACCTCCCACCTCCTCCAAAACCCATCTTCCCCATTTGAACTCCTAACCATTCCAACCAAAACCCCCATCGGGTAGACCCACGGAGTTGAGCTGTTCAAACACGAATTCATGGTGGCCAAGCAGAAGCGTTCGGAATATGGACTACGGTGGAGTAGAGGCATTCGAAATCCACTCAGACCGACGATGGATTTGAAGATGACGAAATCAGATGGAGCCATGGTGACCTGATCGTGCATCATTCGAAATCCACTCGGTATGCCTTGATGATCATGTTTTTTTTTTCCAGATGACAGTCTTCCAAATTTATGGTGCAACTGGAAATACAAAATATGTCTCATAAATGCTCAAGTATCCTGGCTATAAATTCCTGGCTTTGTGTTGCTTGTTTACTCTCATTGAAATTGCATGTAAAATTGCACTCCAAACAAAATATGCAGCTCATTTGATCTATGGCTTTTTATCCATATTCCTTGAGCACTGCAGTAATAAGAACATGTCCCTGTTAAATTTGCTCTCATTTTGGTTCTTCACTTCTTGGCTTCTTGTTTGGCTTTTACTGCATCTTGTGGGGTTCAAGGTTACTGGAATGTGTAAGCCAAAGATGAACAATGTGCCACGTGAATCAAAACTTAGATTGACAAGTTTTATTTGGCAGTTTATTTTCATATATAGTTTATGACTTTATGGGACAGCTTATGACTATGATTAATCAGTAATCGATGAAGTAAAATATGTAATTAACATAGTGGCTTTTGGAGAAAAGTCCTTAGCTGCAGCTAGTTAGAAGGTTAAAATGACAGTGTTTGAGAACATTATACCAGTAGATCTGATAAGAGTTTGAGGTTTACTTGTCGATTAGCTTTGGAGGGACCCGTGAACTTCTTAAGCTCTATAGGATGCTTGGTGTAGTGCTTAGTTTTTCCCACTTGATTGTGCAGTTCTCACTAACGCACAAATAAGCCAAGAGTAAAGTCTAGAGTATCCAAGATCTATTAAAGCTTTACATTGTGTTTGTTAAATGGCGCTGACATGTGTCATATATTGACGAACTCCTTTAAAGTGTTAACTTTAGGAAGACCATATTATATTGCTTGTATCCTTAAGGATATGGATTCATGCCCTATGTGCTAGTAAAAGCTATTTGTTTTCTTTTGAATACCCATGTTTGTTTACTTTACAGTTTTCTCAAGCATCTATCTTTTGTAGACCTTTTTTCAAAAGAAAATAAACATAAATTGCTACTTACATGTTTGTGCTTTGTTTTGTGCTATGAAGAGCAAAAATGAGAAATTGTTGGAGAATCCATACCTTCAAATGCGTGGAATAATTCAATTGGCAAATGACCTAGGAATTGACTTGTAATATTGCTTGACCTGGCTTTCTGGAGGCTATATTTATTAATTTGGAGTGTAAGATCTTTTTTCAGGTGGGATACAATCACACAAGAGTGTGATAATCACACACTTGAGTGTGATCACATCCCATCTAAGATTTTACACTCAAATTCTAAGCAATAATTTATTTTTTTTAAAAAAAATATCATTTTCTAGTCTTTCAATATTATTTAATGAAATTTGTTAGCATTATTGAAATTAATAATAGAAGCTTTAAAGGTTATAATAATAATAAATATTAAGTAGTCCAAAAATTATGTAGGTCTGTTATGAATTTTTTAAAATTTTATTATAATATTAAAATGAAATTTAGAAGTGAAAAAAAATTAATGAAATCACACATCACACTCCAGTATTATTGATTATATTTTATCTCCACAGACTCCACAAAACCTATCTTCCTATTTCAATCCCAAACCAGGTGTCCCATTTCAACCCCAAATCGTCACCCAAATCATTTGTCTGGAATATTATATTAAGATAAATAGAATGGCTATTTGTGATAGGTGAAATTATGGTTTCAAAGTGTAAGATAATTAATTTATGTTCAAAGGGAAATATTAAGGAAGTTAAGTGCCAAAAAGGCTTAAAAATGCATTTTAAGATCATAAAACATCATAAAAATATTGTGATAAATTCTAAAGGACAATAAAATAATTATTAAAAATTAGAAAGAATATTGTTCTTAATTTAGACAATTTAATAAATTATTTCCTTTGAAAATGAAAAGAAGAAAAATTAAAAAGTATTCTGGAACCAAAATTGATTCCATGATTTTTGATATATTACATGGGACATAAAATACCAATGTCAGTCAAATAGTTGTGAGAAAATGATTAATTCTAAATGAGAAAATTATCAACAATTAGTGGAAGATTAGATAAATCATTATCGGCTAATTATCTAAGCATGAATCAAGAGAATATTCAACTTAATTGTGTGAGAACCCTTTTTAATTAGATGTTTGTAGCTAAAATTAGCAAAAATATACTTGCTAATTAATTAGTAAAGATTAAGAAATATTGGTGAAATTAACTACATAAAAATCTCTAATCCTAAAAGAATTGTTAAACACGTGATTAGGGAACTAATTAAACTTGTAAATCAAATTAGATAAAGTAAATAATTACTAAGGGTTAAGATATAATCTTGAAAAGCAAAGATTAAAGGTTTAGGATTATTCAAGTAATTTTAAAAGCCTAAATTCATATAATTACTTATGGACCAATAGGAAAATTTTGTGGAAAATAAATGTAAGATAAATATAATATTATAGTTAATTAAAAAAATAATACTAATAAAAATAAAATGCTGGCCGAAATTTTTAACAAGGAAGAGATAAGGTTTTGGCAAAATAAATATCTAGATTTTTTTATTATAATAATAATATAAGTTAAGATATTTTGTAAAAAGATTGATAGGATAAATGAGAACTGATAGAAAATAAATCTTATCTCAAAATATGTGAACTAAATATCCAGCATAAGGACTTATTATAAACAAATATATTTTTATCCCATGGTGGGCCATCTCAGAAGTTATTTCTGTATCTGGCGGGATAATCATGGGATCAGATGAAAAGATATTTTTAGAAAAAGGGACAAATAATATAAATGAGAACCAATGGAAATTAAATCAAAATTCAAAAACCATGAACTAAATTTCTAAGACCAAGACATATTACGAACAAGTGAATTTTTATCCAGAAGTTGGTATTACCAGAAGTCATTTCTGTATCCGACGGCGTATGTTCGGAAATATTCAGCAGGCAACGGAATGCCTTGAATGGGATCAAAAATCTAGTTAATCCCAGTATCTTGAAAGAGGAAGAAGAGATCTTCGGGGCTATGTTTTCGGAATTTCGAGATTTCTCAAGATTACTCGATTAGGACACCGAACAGGAAGCTTTATCGGTACAAGACCAAAAAGCAAAGAATGATGTCATAAGGATGACATCATCTTTTAGAGGTGTATGGCCAAGATCTTGCCATTTCAATGAAGTGCGATCCTACGGTCAGAATCTGAGCTGAGAAAGTTCAAAGGAATTACGAAAATGCCATGCCATTTCCCTATAAATAAGTGAAGGCTTCTTGCAAAATTTCTCACCAATTCCTCTTGAGAAATTTCGAAATCTTAGAGTAGAAAGGGAAGGAAGAGCTCTGAAGAAAGTTGTAGCAGAATCCTGAGTAAGTTCTTCGGTACCTGGTCTTAAATGTTAGTGTTTCTTTCGGTAGTTATTGTAAAAATGCTAGGTTGATCTTTAATCTTCCAAGTATGATTAGGAATCATGTTCTAGGGGTAATTAAGGTAATAATTTTGAAAATTATCATGGAGTTAGAGATATGTCAAAATTCTGGAAGTTAGAGTCAAAGTAGCGAAGCTCTAGCGAAATTCTGTCGATTAATCAAACTAGGGGTAAAATGGTAATCTGTACCTAAAATGCCTGTTATGATGATTATCACTAATAAATGTGATATTATCCCTATAGGATATTTGTGATCAAGTACCACAGTTGTGTCGCTGCCATATCGCCGTCAAACGTACTGAAATACCGTCAACGAAGGTACGTTCGCGTACTAGTAACTTTAACTCTAATGTATCTTGTATTATTATATATGATTGATTAATTCATGTTGAGTGCGGGAAAAGACAAGGTCTTGGGTCATGCACCGTGATTAAGACTCTGTCTTAGATCACTGAATATACATATAGCTATATACGGGTTATAGTCTTGATAACACCATTGAGTTTTCTTATATAGTGCAGACATGTGTTTAACTTTACATCTGTTGTGTGCTTATGTATTGTTGTTGTGATAATCATGCATCTGCTGTGTGCTTATGTAATGATTTACTGCTGTAATGTTATGAATATCTGTCATACATATATTGTTCTACATAAGCATGAGGTTAACCGTTACTTGAGGTCCAATGGGCATTGGACCTTAGCTCTTACTATAGCATCAGGGTCTGGAGGACCGAAGGTCGATGACAGGGGTAAGCGGCTCGTTTGACAACACGGCTGGAGATGCCTACTTTTGGGATGCATATTGTATTTAGTTAAATGTACTGTTATTATGACACACTAGAGACATCATGGTTGTACTATGTATCAAATACTCTATTACATGCTCTACTCTGATAAATATATGTTATTCTGCTTTTGAGAAATGGGGTGTTACACATCATATGTCCTACAATCCAAAACATAGAGTAGAGAAATGTTGAGACTTTGAGTGGAATACGTGGCCCATAATCGGACCTTTTATTATGAAGATGCAAATTAAGAATATGAAAGATCTAATTTCCTTTTGAATGTACCTGTATGTAGGACACTTGAAATAGTGCTCTTTTTGTAGAGCCGAGAATCGAGTCTAGCTTGTCAGTAGGGGCAGACCCAAGAATTTTACTTACGGGGGGCGAAAATAAAAAAAAATGTTATATCATAAATAAAAAAAAACTTGAAATCTGATATAGACCTAACATACAAAAAATTAAAAGAAATATATTATAGAAATTAAGTTTACTTCTCACTTGACTCTTACTTTACGTGTTTTCATATTGTTAAAATCATCTATAATTGAATCCGTGTTAAAACTCAAAACAATTTCTTTTTCAATGTATATAATCAAAGCATCATCAAGAAATTGGTCTTCCATTCTATTTCAAAGCCCGCGCTTGATTATCTTCGTAGCAGAGAAAGATCTTTCAGTAGTTGCTGTAGAAACTGGAAGAGTGAGTACAAGTCTAATCACTCTATCAATAAGAGGGTAAATTGTGGATCTTCCAATTCTTGCTAGTCCTTGACATAATTCAGATGTAGTTGACAAATTAATGAAATCTGGATGCTTAGGAATGTCAAACTCAAAATGTTGTAACTTCATTTTCAAATGTAATTTTTCTTGTTCTGTGAAATCTCTAGAATAAAATTTATCAACAAGTTTGCAAATATCATCATTATTAAATGATGTGTACCTATTTCTTGAATCTAAGGCCATGCTCAAAGCAAGTAATTCAACAGTATTATCGTTCAACCTGCTATTTAATTCTTGCAATTGATAATCAATGGAAGCACAAAATATATTTACCTTGTAAAATTTCTCAGTAGAAAAATCACCTTGTTCATTTCGAGCACGACCTCTCCTTCCAATATATTTTGCACTCATATCTGAAATGTTAATGTCGTGTTTTATGCAAAATTTTTGAACATGAACTAAGAAAGCATCCCAACTTGTTTCTCTTAATTTCTAAAGTAACTCTTTTGTAGTTAAAACTAGATGTAAAACATTTGAAATATCTTGAGACTCTTGTTGCAAAGCTTGACAAAGGACTTCAGTAATACATATAATTTTTCTCATAAGGTGCAATATGATGACAAAATAAAAAAATGTCAATGATGAGTAGGCATTATCTGCATCTCCACAATGTGATGTTGCCTTTCCTTCATAAGAAATATTATCAAGAACTTCACATGTGGCTTGAAACATTTTAAATAAACTGCATATGGAACTGTAATGAGAACTCCAATGAGTAGCTCTAGCTCAATGCAAATGATAGGGCAAAACTTTAAAGCCTATAACTTTGCAAGTGCACGGACCGTATCAAGTAATAAATAGTGAGTAAAGTATCATTCCCATGAGGACTTAGTATCCACAACTTTAATCAGACATTGATTTTACACTTTCATTTAAGTTTAGCAAACCCAAGTGAATTTAATTAAAAGAAAAGAAATTAAAATAAACTAACTACCACAAATATCAAATAGGCAACTCAGAGTTACTAATCCCTTATTAGCTTCATAAACCTTGATTTCACTAATTTAATTATCGTCAATATCAATTTTGTTAATCTCGAGTATAAATAGCTATAAGTGTCTGTCGGTCCACTTACAACCCTCTCTCAAGTATAATTCGTTATGTTTAACAAAATTACTCAAGAGGCAATTTAATTCGGACACACTCTTCTACAATTATATGGGGCTATTAGGTATATGTCTATCCTAATTGCAAATTAAATCGTAATTTAATCTCGTATTGTTTAATCTCATAGCCTAATTAAAATTTCCTTCGTTAAGGTAAATCCTAATTCTCAAAATCATATTTAATGATGACCAATCACTAAATAGATAAAGTTAAACAAGATTAAACAACCAAAATTAATACTAATTATAACTAAACCATGAAAACAAAGTTTAATCCATTAATAAGTTCATAGTTACTCTAGGTTGCAAAATAAATTAGCCACACATCGCTAAAATAAACTCCATAAAATTAAAATGAAGTTCAAATCCAGGAAACAGTAAGAGAAAGAGCAAGAAGATAAGAACTCTCAGCACTCCTGCTGCTTGCGCCTGCGTGTTGCTTGCTGTCGTCCAGAGTCTTTGCTTCTTGATTTCTTCTTCAGCCCGCCGTCCAGTCTCTTGCGTCTGTATGTTTTCTTTATTCAATCCAGGCGGCTGCTCCTCTCTGGTCCGCGTGAAGCTTCCCGTGGAGCGTCTCTTCTTTTTTATTTGCCGTCCAGCTCCCTCCTCCACGTCCAGACTCCCTCTTTTTGATTTAGGTTTATTGCCATTGAATCATTTGGATATGGGCCCACTTTCTTTTCCTTCCATTGTCCAATGTCAATGCGTGGCCCAATTCCCCTTTTCTTCAATTCATTTTGTGCGTGTCTTCCTCTTCTTGTCTTGGATGAATTGGTGGGCCCATATCTGCTTCATTAAATGCAAAGCCCATTTTGTCAATTCCTTGAAGCAAGCCACCGAAACACCTGATCCAGTTCATTCCTTCAACTTATATAATAATAATAGTAGCAATAATAATATAAATAAATCTTTATTTCTTCTTTTCTAATTTTAGAAAACTTATCATCTATTATTTCCTAAACTTAAAAACATTTATTTTAAATTGAAACCCCACAAATAATGCACCACTTTGATTTGATCTTATAATCATATAATCTCACAGAAATCTCTCAATATTGTTTAGATATCTCCAAAATATACCTTAAATATATAAAATATAAAGAGTTATCAACAAAGTACCAATCTAATTAAGACCAACTCTTGATTCAAGTTCATCAATAACAATCATTCTTGCTATTTCATTTGCTTGGGCAACCCTTAACTCATCATTACGCTTACAAGAAGTAACAATATTAATTATGAAGTTCAATTTTTCAAAAAACTGATGAACATGTTTTACCTCATGAGATGCAACAACTAAGGCAAGTTGAAGGCGATGAGCAAAGCAATGGACATAATAAGCATATGGGCACTCAACGCAAATTAAAGCTCGCAATCCATTCCATTCACCTCGCATATTGCTAGCTCCATCATAACCTTGTCCTCGAATATTTTGAATGTCAAGATTATGGTGATGAAGAGTGTTAACTATTCCTTGTTTTAGAGTCTTAGCACTTGTATTTTTTACATGTACAAGATCAAAAAACCTTTCCCGTATAAAACCATCTTCATCAATGTATCTCAAAACAATAGCCATATGCTTTTTTCTAGATACATCACTAGCTTCATCAACAATAAGACAAAACTTGGCATTGGAAATTTCTTCCCTATTGTGTTCTTTACTTTTTGAGAGAAAGCATAAAGAGTTTCCTTTTGAAATCGAGGGGAACTATATGATGCATTTTGAGGAGCTTTTTCTAAAACAACTACTGCAACTTCTTGATTATAGGAAGCTAAAAACTTTATCATCTCAAGAAAATTACCCCGATTAAATGAATCTAAGCTTTCATCATGACCTCTAAAAGCACATCCTTGAAGAGCAAGCCATCTTGTCACGTCCACAGAAACTTGTAGTCTCAAACGATTAGCTGCAATCTCCTGAGAAGTAAGTTTTTCAACTAATATCTCAATATATTGAGATTGATTCATAAGATCACTACATGAACTCACAACATTTTTATGCATTGACATAACATTTTTCCCAACATGGCATAGAAAAACACAATTTTTTCCATCATTAACCTTTTTCCAATTTTTAAATCCATCAACAACAAATGTATTAAGTCCAAAGCGACTACTGCCTGGTTTACTAAATAAATAACAAGGCAAACAAAATGCAACATCTTTACTTGGAGAATATTCTAACCAAGATGGAAACAAATCAAACCAAGAACAAAAATGATGTTGATTCTTCTCTAGCCCAAAAAAAGGATAATTTTGAAGCTTGCATTGATATGGACCAAGTTTAAGATAAGCACGACAAATATCATCTTGTTGATTTATCGGATATTTCTATATTGGAGGGCGCAGTGCAGGATCTCTTTTTAATGAAGCAAGATCAACTTCTTTAGCTACTTTTTTATTTTCAATTCTAGGAGACTTTGAAGAAGGAGTCTCAGTATTTGACAATTCAACATTAAGAGTAGACGAGAGCAAAGACTCACTATTCTTTCTCTTAAAATAAGTATCAATTGTAGCACTCTTCCCCATAATAATCACCTACAAACAGCATGAATTATTTCATAACCAATATGATTTTAAAAATATTATTAACAACAAAAGTGAACGAATTAAAATTAAATATTAGTCATCATCCATATTTCCATAGCCATTTGTTAACAAAACTCAAAACTTGTCTAAAATTCTAACCATAAAATATTCTCTAATCAGTATAAAAGTAGTATCATTAGAAAGATAAAATCACGTATAATGAATTTCATGAAGGAAATTTAATAAAAAAAAGTGATTTTAAGTAACTTATTGATTCTTAAAATTTGCCTTAGACTGTTGAAAAAAATTGGCCGCCGGTGAGAGGAATAAGAAGCTGCTGCTCGGATGAGATTTTGGTGACATTGAATTGAATATATATGATAGCAATTACTTTCTCATTCTCTGCAACATCAGGATGGCTTTGCTGTTAAGAACAATCTTCTTTTGATCACTTTCATCATACTCTTCTCTCTTTTTTGGTACTAGACTCTCACCAACTTTCTTTCTAGGAACATAATTCCCTTTCTCAATGACTTCCCATAGACCATACTCACTGGCCATCACAAATACTTTGAATTTGGATTTCCAGAATGAGTAGTGTTCACCATTGAATCCTGGTGGTCTGTTAATTGAAGCACCATCTGGTAGAATTCCTTCTATTGGATTTTTTTGTCTAGGAGGTGAATCCTTTAAATAGACAACCTACCCTCTGATACCAAATGAAGATGGAAGAAATCACCAAGAGGGGGGGTGAATTGGGGATTTAAAATTTCTTTTGGACTCCCTTTTTTTAAAAAACCGTGAGAAGTAAATGATGAGAGAGTAAAAGTAGAAAAGCTGGACACAGAGAATTTATACTGGTTCGGTCTCAACCTTGACCTATGTCCAGTCCCCAGATATCTACTGGGTATTTTCACTAGTTCAACAGGCTTAAACTACAACAATGTAAACTACAAGCAATCCTATCCACCAAGGACTTGCTCCCCCTTACACTATGTAATTAAGCTTCCCAACTCACAGGTTTCCACAACCTTGAGCTTTCACAAATACAAATGATTTCAAAGAATCAAAACTCTCAAAAAGAGTAGATAAAGATAAACACTGAAGAACAAGTTGAAAATAATAATACAGACTCAAATTTCAAAGTATAATCAAGATAGCTTCGTTGTGTGTCTTTTGCTTTGAGTCTTCACAGCCTTTTATAGACTAAATGGATGAGCTAGCCATTGCAATTCTTTCTCTAATGTTCAGCTGCAATTCTGGAAAAATGGCAGTTGCATATTTTATTCTGTTCTTTGAATTCTTAGCTGGAATTTTGGAATTTAGTTGTTGCAGAAGGTCTTCCAGATTTTCAGTCATTCTATGATTGTAATTTGACCGTTTAGAGTGATCAGAAGTGTTGCAACAATCTGAACTGAGCATCTAGGATAAGGGAGAAATATCAGCCCTGTTCTTGGTTCTTCATTTAATGCACTTATCCTGGATCTTGATCTTAGCTAAACTTATCTGAAAAATACTCAAAATTTCATCAAAGACATCAGAAACAATAATATCATATGATAGAAAAATTTTAGATTGACCCATTAAGATTTCGCAGATCAACATTATTTGATTTTTCAAAATTCCCGATGCAAACTCGAGTTTGTTCTTCCAGACTCAAGTTTGGAGTTCATCCAGAAAGCATGTCGGTTGGTCAGTGGTCTAAACTTGCAGTCTGTAAAAGCTAACTCGAGTTTGGCTTTTACAGAGAGAACTGTCGGGCTCTAGACTTAGGATGGAACTTTGGGCATGAAGCTAAACTCGAGTCAATTAGTGACTAACTCGAGTTTGGGTCTATGTTTGAAGAACAGGCCTAAGTTCGTAATCTTCCAGACTGGAGTTTTTAGGGTCATAGACTCAAGTTTGTAGTGTAGCCAAATGGATGATCTTTCTGTATGATCCAGACTCGAGTTTGGGGAGCAAACTCGAGTTTCAGTGACTACCGAAACATTTGAGATTTATCTGGGTCAAGTGCAAACTGGAGTTTGGAAGGCCAGACTGGAGTTTGGGAGTCTATTGAGTTTTCTGGGTTCCTTTCTGTTTGGTCTAAACTCGAGTTTGATAATCCAGACTTGAGTTTGGCTTGCTTGGGATTCTGTATCTTCCAGACTCCATGTTTGATTTGCAAACTGGAGTTTAGCTTGATGTGAAAATTTTGGATTCCTTTCTGTGTCTGCTCAGACTCAAGTTTGGCTTTTATGCAGAATTAAACATCTTTCTATCAAGTCTCAAACTCAAGTTTATATACCTAAACTCGAGTTTGCCTTTGACAATGAGTTTTTCATATTGTCAAAAACAAACTTCATATCAAGTTTACAATTGCTAGTTATCATCAAAACACATTGAGAACTAACATTATGCTTCTTATGTTTTATGTAAATTATTTATGGACAATAGTTTGCTTTTGATTACCTATTAGTGAATGTTATTATTTGTTAGATGATTCATGTTGTTTGGATATTAATATTGACAACATTTATTTGATAAATTAAAACTTTAATTGTTGTAATTTACTAATTATTTCTTTGAAAAAACGGAGGAAAAATAGTTAAAATTTGAAATAGTAACTCTTGAGCCCTATAGGGTCGATCTTGACCCTAGTACTCTCGGGCCGGGCTTTGAAAAACAGATGTTTTTCTTACTACAGGCCTTGTTAGGCTCTGGTCCTTCAAGGGCCATCCCTGATTCCCAGCTTTATCTTTTGTGCAGATTTTCTCTAATTGATACCAATTTGGTTTTAGGCGAGTTTTATCTATTGAAAATGACATGAGGCAATTCCTATGGACTTTTCTTGAATTGAACTAACTTTTAACTATTGAAATCTAGGATCCTATTCCTGGATTTTCCAAATGATTTTGCCAAAATTCAACGATTGTTTAACATGGCCATTTTATACTTTTGAGGCATTTTTTGAAAGCCTGATTGTGCATTAGATCTAAAAACATTGCTTCATTAATGTGGTATTGGGCTGATATCTGAAGGTTAGACTTGCATGACAATATGACATTTTGTTGTTATTGCTTTATGCATGTGGTCTTAACTTTAGAAAAGCCAAAGCTAAGTTTAACTTGTTCTTGACGCAGAATCAATATGATGCTCAAAAACTATATACTCACTCTTCTTTCGGAGTATTATTAGAATAGGTTTTTGTTGTCTCTCTGTTTCCTCGTTCCATATTCTCTATTATTTCCTTCGCACCTCTCTTCTTCTCTTTTCATATTACAATCACGGTCATGCTACATATATATGTGGAATAAAATAAACTGACATATGGTGAAATAGATCACTTGATGTATTCTTTGCTTGCTCATTTGACTCAACTTGTTAATGTAAATGTGTGATACAAGAACACTCTGGATGGTATACTTTCATTACTCTTTGCTAAAACAAAGTTTGAAATGTAAATTGGATGTAGTAAGGTGTCCCTATTCATTGGTTTTCTTTTTGGATTCCTACATTTGACTTTACTTTGCTCCCTTGAATTAGGCAAAACCCCCAATTTCCTTAGCAAGTCCTCCCTGCTCCATTCTCCTTAGCCCCACATTCTTGTCATTCACATTCTCTACATGTCCTACTAGCTCATTTATCATCTCTTTTGCCCTCTCTCCTATTTTATCGTCGTGAAGCGTTTATTTAACTAATTTCCTTGTACAATGAAATTAGTTAAATAAACGCTTCCAAAATCAAATCATTACACTGGACAATACGCCCCTTTAATGCAATCATAATAATCAAATCCCACGATTTACACTTACATGTTGATAACTTCTGTATCCAAAGAATCTTCTACCTAGATTTTGCTCAGTCTAGGATGTATACAATCGTGCAACCATCCCATAGTCGCACATCGTCGATGGATGAGGTTCTACAACATCTTTGTGAACACGCAATTGCATCGTGGCCCTCTTTCGCCTTGTTGATGTTGTAGATGCCATCGACTTCCCCATTCCTTTTCTCTGCTCCATCCTTAAGTGTTCCACAGTACAAATCTTCAACAACTTTGGCATTACCCATACCTAACATAGTCATAGTCATGACACATTTAACTCATGAATCCAATGTGTCAACTAATCCTACATGGCAGATGTCTGTTAGTCTCGCAATTATTAGAGGGCAACATTGCTACGATTTTATACTTCCGGAGCAACATTGAGCTCAAAAAAACTTCTAGGGCAATATTGCTCCTCGATGTGTACTTCTTGGGCAAAATTACTGCTTACCCATTTTTAATAAAAAAAACAAAAGATGATGTTTTAATTTAGAGTTGTTTTACACCAAGCATATCTTTCACTCCCTCTGGTCTTATTTATAAGCAACTTTCTCTCTTTTGGAAGTGGTCCTTGATATACACAACTCTTTTCAAAGTTTAAAATATTTTTTTCCTACTCATATTAAATATCTATCTTTCTATTAATGAACAACCAATTATCTCATTAAATTATTTATTACTAATTCTTTGTCGTATTTTATACTTATTCTCTCTATGCGCTCATAAATAGAAGTATGTTTGGAAAAGATATGACATTTTTGACAAATATATTATTTTTAACTAATCTTAACCATGAGTTTGTTTTGCACAATCAAGCAAAAGTTGTTTATAAAAAAGATTGGAGGGAGTATAAGACATATTTACCTAATTGATTAGACTGAGAAAATTAGTTAAATTAGTTGATGAGACATGGATTATCTAAAATACTCTCATCATCTTCCTTAATTTCGTCATTAATTACTTCTCTTCCGTGATTATTATTGATAAAGCATAAATATGGGTGAATTAGAAAAAAATTTGACAAATATTAAGACTATGTTTTATTTATTATTAGGATTAACTTCCCAAATGTATCTTATATTAAGGATAGGTGGAATTTGTTTTATAGAGTTTAAGAAATGAGACGATACACTTCTCTTAACTAGTAAATAATACAATTTGTTAAAAATTTTATATTTTTTATTTTACATGTAAATATATAAATTTGAAGAGTAACAAATAATAGCTGTAGTCTTAAATAAAGATAACCCAATATCTAAAATCACATACTCGACTAATCCAAATTTGGGCCGGCGACAATTTTAAATGAGGATATTCACTGGGATTAATGTCTGTTGATTGTCAATTAATCATTTTTAATAATGATGGTATCAACCTTTTGCATACTCCATTAAGTTTTCTCAATCTTTTTAAATTTTAGACTGTGTGTACAAGATGGATGAGATATACTTAAGTGATAAATCCCATTTAATTTGTGGTAATCATTCAAATAATATATTTCAGTTCTTATGTATGTTCTCATTTGTTCCTAAAATCTTGACACAAGAAACGGAAATATTTATCTCTCTCAAATAGCTTATATGTGTGTGTCTTTTCCATTATGGTGGAGTTTGGAATTGGATCCTCTTACTTTCAGATTGATTTCACAAAAAAAAAAAAAAAAAGACGGACATAAAATATGTGAGGCCATGAGGGTGATTTGAATGGCGATAAAGATATTTATGAATTGTATATGTGTTAATCAATAATAATAAAAAAAAAAAATGCATAGTCAATCAAGATTAATTCAACTGAAAAAATTTATTGGTCACTGGTTCCTTATGATGTGTCTATTTCTCATCAAAATTAACAAAAATAGAAAGGATCAAAATATTAAATTAGACTATCCTCCAAGTTTTCTATGGCATTGAAGACAGAAAAAGAAATGCTGACTATAAAAATTTTAAAGTCGAAGAGTTTTTTGAATCAGTATAAGTACCCTTTTGTAATTTAATTTTTTGCTATATTCGGAAGATTTGAACTCACCCATACACACCCACTCCTAAAATTTGTTGTTTAAAATAATTAAACTAGAATTTATTAAAAAAAAAAAAGAAATAATCAACCTGGATGCGTATTTACTTTGGAAGGGAAACTAAGCTTAAATTATCAATACCTAAGGAAAATTATAAAATAGAAGTGGTCAGTCAGGTCAGACAAGGAAACTATTGACCGCCGTTACGGTTGACTCGTCTTGGGCAAATATACTGAAACGACGCAGTTTCAAGGGCACCCATATCGAGTTCATAAAAAGAGGATTTGTAGAAGCGTATAATATTATGCGTTGATTCAGATTTCTAGCCTATTATAAAATTACTTGACCATTTTAAGTTGTTAACAAGATTAATTACTCTCTCTTTATAGGCACTACTTCTTAAAGAATTATAAATTAATCTGATTTAATATTCCAACTTTTTATCTTTGGTCAAAGATATAAATATAATAATCCAACTTGATACTTATTATATTTGTCATTCCTTAATATTATATATATAATATTATGGTGCCAAATTCAATACCAGCCGCTACAATTTTGCATTCGTCAAACTACCATATTTCATTTATTTACCAACATATATATCCGAATTAAATTACTATAAAGTACTATGACCCGAAGGAATTAAGTATAGATCACCTGAAGAAAAACAACTTTTGAAATTTTGATAATTTTTCAGGGATTATTAGGTGACTCAGTCTTTTCATGTAACTTTATTTATTTGGTTAAAGAGTGACATATAAAATGAGTAGAACTGTAGAAGTATATATGTGTTAGTTTAGTGTAATTTACTTTCTCAATTTACATGCATGTTTAAAGCACACTTGTGATTATTAAAAAAAAAAAATCTAAATTTATATTTTTAAAAAAGAAACCATTTTGCCGGAAATATCTCTCTTGGTGTTTTTGTGTGAAATCCCTTGTTTGTGTTGCAAGTTGATTGGATTTTGGAAAATTGAAACACTGAAAAGAGTAAATATATATTCAAGGTCAAATAAAAAAAAAGAAAAATATATAATATGCATAAAAATGAAGATTACACCAATAATCTTTGAAAATTCAAAGGACAATGTGTAAATGGAAGATATCACCAAAAGAGGAGTGAATTAGGGATTTTAAAAATTCTTTTCAAAACACCCAAGTTTTTAGATTGAAAACAGAGTATAACAAAGTAAGGGAAAAAAGCTAGACACAATAGGATTTATACTAGTTCAGTCCTAACTTTAACCTACGTCCAATCCTCAGATATTTTTGGGGTTTTCAACTACTCCAATATTCTTTTAATTACAGCAATGTAATTCTCAAGCAATCCTAATCACTAAGGACTTGCTCCCTCTTACACTTTATAATTGAATAACCCAACTCACAAGTTTCACAACCTTGAGTTCTCTCAAACGAGTAATCGAATGATTTTTAAAAGCAAACTCTCAAACAGAGTAGATATGAATAAACACTGAAGTTCAAATACTGAAGTATGCACAATGAAGTGTCAAATAAAAAATGCAATCAGTTGAAATTGTCTATTGTTGCTATGAGCCTTCTTGGGTATTTATAATTTAATCAGAGGAACTAGCCATTGCATTTTCTTCTCTTTGATTCTTCAATGTCCAGCTTCATCTCTGGAATATAACAGTTGCATATATTTCTCTATTTCTTTAATTCTTAGTTGGAATCTTGGATTTAGTTGTTGCAGACGGTCTTCTAGAATTCTGGTAATTTCATAAACTATATTTGACTGTTGGAGAGTGATCTGGACGATCTATAACGGCTTGAGCTGAACTATTGGGATAGAGGAGAAATTTCAGGCTTGTTCTTGGTTCTTCATTAATTGCATTTGACCTAAATTTAATTTCACCTTGATCATTGCTGAATTCATTTGAAACTAATGAGCATATCTATCAAGTTTGTGTGTGTGTGTGATTCACAACTTAAGATGTAAGTAAATTAATTCATAAGTTTGAATTAGACATATAGAAGACCATCTGTAAAATAGAGATCCGTTAGGCTTGAGTCTAAACCATGTAGGCTCGAGTTTGTTCATTGACACTAAAGAGAAAATATATAGGCTTGAGTTGATGCCTTCTATTTTCAGTAATCATTGGGATGACCTTTGGAAATTAATTTGAAATAACGCACAAACTCGAGTCTATAAGTGGCAGGTTCGAGTTTGAAACTGTTTAAAATGGACATAAGCTTTAGTCCAGAGATGTAAGCTTGAGTTTGACAAATGTAGGCTCGAGTCTAATCGTGTTGCAAAATTTGATAGCTCTCTGTCTGAGCCAAACTCAAGTTTGTAAGTTTTAGATTCGAGTTTGCTTCAGCCATAGCACACTTGAAATTCTTTCAATCAGAGATAGAGATAGGCTTAAGTTTATATAATCATGCTCGGGTTTATATTTGAAAAACCTTTTGAATGCTCTTTGTAAGGCATAGGCTCGAGTTTATCATAATAGACTCGAGTTTAATTGAGAACAAATAACTTGATTTGTTCTTTGTAATCCGTAGGCTCGAGTTTAACATAATAGGCTCGGGTTTGCCTAAGTTCAAAACACTTGTCTTGCTTTCTGTTAAGTATAAACTCAAGTTTAACAAATTCAGGCTCGAGTTTAACTTACATTACAAGGATTAAATCAATTTTAACAAGTTTCTACCTTGTTTGAACTTCAACAACAAAGAACAATTTCTTTGTTTACAATTGTCAGTTATCATCAAAACACATAGAGAACTAACACAATGTACAAGAAATGAAGATTAATCATTGCCAAAAAAAATGTGAATAATGAAATTAATAATTAATTAGCTTTAAAAATGTAAATAATTTACAGCTGCTTTTCTACAGCAGTTATTGGATAGAGATGGTGTATAAATAAATAGTGGGAATGTTGATTTTCTACCCTGGTCTAATTTCACAATATTTTTACAATCTGCACCGGGGAGAGAATCTGAATTCAGATTTGTAGACCACCGCCCCCCCCAACCCCCCCCCCCCCCCCCCCCCCCCCCCCCAAAAAAAAAAACAGAAAAAAGAGTTTCAGAAAAGCTTGCTGGCGAATTCATCCACGTCAGCTCCATGTGAACGGCAGAGAGCAGATTTAGAGGCAAGTTTTCTGAGTTGACAAACGCTTCTTCCCAACATGAGAGCCATCTTCATCTCAAAAATCTCCCCATTTTCCCTTTTGTCCCAGTCCTTCTCTTCGAGCGTCGTTTCAATCGTCTCTTCCAAAAGCTTAAAGAACCCTGCACAATATCTGTACATGTCTAGAACCGTCCCTACCTGCCCTCCATGCTCAAACGCGTTCAGAACACTCGCCATTGCACCGGCAACTACCGGCACAACCGTCATCACGCTTCCCCACGCGCCGCCATTATCGTTATTATTATTTCCCAGAAATATTGCAGACCCTAATGCTGCAATTCCTGTGAGTAATGGACCTGAAATCGCCATGGCTTTGTTCATCTTCAAAGCCAAGTTTCCTAGCCTCTCATAGTCCTCCATGTCTTTTCTCTTCACCACTTCAAGAATCTCCCTCATTTCCATTTCCAGCTCCTCACTCCATCCATTCTTCTTCGTGGGCGAACTTATCGAGCTTTTCATCAGCTCTGGAGAAGACGAACACGACGACGGCCACCAAATGGCAGGCTCAAACTTTGAAGGGAATTTTTCAAGCATGGCTCCTCCTAGTAAGGGAAGTGGATAAGCTTTGTCAAGTGCTAGAATCTTCTCTATGGAGTCATTTACATCTTCCTCGGTAGCGTTTCCGACTGCGATGGTGGTCTGGATCTGAGCCTGAAGCTGTCTGAACAAACTCGTGGCGTTTCGCTGTTCCTCGGCGAGCTGGGAGGGTTGGATTTTGCTCATGACGAGGGACATCCACGTGGCAGCAGAGAACAGAAGAGTGGACGCCAGCTTCAGACTGATAAAAAGCTGCTCTGCGCTCGAGGCGGCCACGATGCCCGCCATGATCGTGGCAGCGAGCGTGATCATGTTGGTGGAGTTCAAAAGAAGGGAGTTCCAATTGTCACGTTGCTTGCCAACGTTGTAATGCATTTCGATTCTGTCACCTATTGTCTCTAGGATCGTGTAGAGTTGAAGAGAGGCCTTATCATTATAATTGGACTCGTGCTGATTATTACAGAAGACGTCATCGTTTTGGTTCTTCATCTTCACGCAGTGATCTTCTAATGAGACAGCGTTCATGGCAGCTTCCTTTGTTTTCTGAATCAGCTTTCTTGAACTTGATGATACATTCATAACTGAGAAACATTTTCGTGGATAATAATAATAATCAAACTTTGATGATGATACATTGCGATTCTTGAAAGCAGAAAGTGAAGATATTGATGAGGATTGTAAGGAGGCGACCGCCATATGTGATATATCGAAACGAAAGAATGTTTTGGAATAATCATGTAGGTGACGAGTGGTTTGTTTATATAAATATGGTGTGATTAATTAATTAATTTGTTGGGAAAATTACACTGTGGTCTTAAGGACCAGAAAAACTTACCAAAAAATCCTAAACCAAAATCTCATATAAGAAAAGTCTCAAAAAAAGTCCTTGAGACTTTTTTGTAATTAATTGCCTAAGATGATAAAGACCTTTAACAACATAAAATATCATATTAACAACTAAAAATATTATATTAACAACAAAAATTCTCACAACTTGAAAAGCAGTATTAACAACTTAAAATGTCAAATTAACAATTTTTATTGTTAACATAACATTTTCAGTTGTTAATATAACATTTTCAGTTGTAATTAATACAGAAATTAATTACAAAGAAGTCCCAAAGAATTTTTTGGTACTTTTCTGATATGGGATTTTGGTTTGAGATTTTTTTATAATTTTTTCTAGTCTTTGGGACCACAATGTATTTTTCCCTAATTTGTTTAAGGATAATAATTTTTTTCAATAAAGTCTCGATGAATCGGTTAAGATGAGAAGACTAAGCCCAGTTAGCTGACTTTTTCTATATTTTATGAACTTTGAGACTTGAATCGTTCCTAGCTGTGCCCCACAAAAATGGCTAAGCTCGTCGTCACTTCAACATCATGCGACATGGTAAAACCACGTGTTATTGTTTGGTTGGTTTTCTTGCATTGTAAGATAACAGATGCTATACGATCCACGAATTTGAATAATAATGTTTATACGTACACTTCTTTTCTTTTTGTAGTTTTTTAACATTGTCCTTGCTTGTTTAACTAGTTTTATTTGATTAGTATAACCTGATCGAATTTTCAAAGGCAAAAACATGTCTCCGAATTATACGCTTACGCGTGAACCGATTTAAGTACTTAAAAAATATATATGTAATCATACAGCAGATCCTACAAGAGTTCGTAATGCAGTGAATTATATAAAGTGTGGATTATTCAGTTTGAACTTCTATAACTTGAACAAAATTAACGTAATTGATGAGTTATAGTGATGATAATAAAACTAACATTATTTTTAAATATATTGTTCTGAATGATCTCATTATTATCTTTTAAGTTTACTATTATTGATATTTGATTTTGAAACTGACATGTTCATCTTCACAATATCATAATTAACTAAACATACATGTTATCAATTTACAGGTGAAATATATTTTTGAAAGATGAAAATTATTTCTTATTAAAATTTAGATATATAAAACATATTTAAATAATAAAATAAACTTCAAAATAAGACACAATATGTGATTTTATATGAAATAAAAAATGTGTCTTTCATTTTCTTAGTGTCACTGCTTGTTCTCTTTTTCTATTATTGAATATTGATTATTTGTCCAGTTCAAATTATTAGTCTATTCAAATTGTCAACTGCTGATATATATTATTTCTTTTTCTTCTCTTTTGTTTTTGCAAAAGCTACCGATTAGATTATCTCAAAATATTATATAAACTTAATATCGAATACGGGTACTTTCATTTCCCTAATACTCGATCTAATACTTCGTTTACTTGCAACTTCATGTACGATAATCTCTAAACGACGTGTGTTTTGTTTTAAAACTGGAAGAACTGGTAATTAAATTTTGATTTTACGGGGAGACTTATCCTTCAAGCATTCTAAAATCAATTCCCTTTTACTATTTTAATCATAAAAATCTTTCTTCTATCTTGATTTTCTGCAAACATATACACATGAATCTCTCCCTAAATAGATTTGCCTTATAATATCTCCACTATTTTCCCTCCATCCATTTTGATAACAGTTGTTGAACCACTCATTTTAAAATTCCTCTGGATCAAAATACTTTTATAACATAAACAGTATTTAACAATCTTTCAAACAACCCTTTTTTTATTTTTCTAATAATATTATAAAATTAATTAATTTAATTTTATTGTAAAATTGATTAATTTGATAATTCAAAATTTTAAAATATATATTTATCTTAATTTTAAAATTATTTCTTTAGTAATATAATCTTCTGAACACGTATATTGGCCACTAGTTTATCACCCTTTTTTTTTTTTTGTAGATCGAACATTTTATCACATTTTCACAAGAGGCAAGTGAGGGAGGAAATCTCATCTCAGGGAGATCAGTTTGGGATTAATTAAAATAATGTTCATATTATACGTATCCATAACTCAAGGAATATATATATGATATAATATAATGGCCATTTGATTATTGAAATTTGAAAGTACATGTACTATACCCAGAATATAATCTTAGGTCTATAATGCGCGTGTTTAAAGAGAAATTGGCAACAAAATAAATTTAACATCCAATGATCAGTGATGGGGATGGGGATTAAATGATTAAGAATTTTATGAATTAGGAATTTAGGATATAAGAGTACTATATCAGTAGTTTTATATTATTGTAATATAACTTTTAATCAATAAAATATAATACACATGTCAATAAAATATAAAGTAATAAATATTATTGCGAACAATTCTCACTGAAGTACAAGGTAATTTACTAAAAAAAAATTTTAAACATATGCTTAATGAGCAAGAATAGTAACTTAATTATTAATTATGAAAAAATATATTAGATATATAGTCAAAAGGTATATATGTCATAGGGCTGACCGGCTCCGCTGGATGAGTCCGTCAATCCGTACGTCAAATTGGGTTCAGATTAAAATAAAATGATGAGTGGGTCTCAAGGTTGTGATGCTTTCGGTGTCCTCCAAATTAACAATCATAACTTCAACTCTTTAATTAAAAAAGATTAAGTTTTAATTACCCAAAAAAGGGATTAATTCTCATGCACGATGGACTTATGATGCTCCTTATATTTTTAGTTTGTATTGATGAGAAAACTTATGTATTTGACAAGTAAATTTGTACAAAACATCCCAAAATGTCATCAATCCTTAATTCCGTACGTGGGAAAAAGGTGCCATCATTTTTCTCTTTCTCCTTTTCTTTTTAAATATCTCACTTACATCTTAGATTAAAAATAGATAGTTCAAATATAACATTTTATAAAATTACTATTATAATAATTTTAGAAATTAAATTTTTTATATTTTTTTATTGCAATTATGGGCCGTGTGGATCGAATTTGGGATAATCTCATATAAAGACGGTTAAAATAAGAAAATCCTATATAAGGTTGGTAAACTCAATAAATCTTAAATTAGGTCAATGACTCTATTTAGAATATTAAATGTTGGTTATTTTTTAGTAATACACCTAAGCTATGGTTCAAGGAAGGTTTAACCTATTATATTTTGGGCACACTGAACTAGAAGCCTTTTAGTGAAGCATCTTTCACAGAAAAATGACAACAAAACTACGAAAGAGATCGAGATTTAACAATGAAATCAACGAAATTGGTTTCTCTAGCTATTTATTGCTGGGGTGGCTACATACACTTAAAAAAAACTTCGGATTACCCATGAAATTACCGATGAAAAAAATTCCGTCAGAAATTACCCACGGAATTCCGTCAATAACTAACATTACTGATGTGACTAAATTCAGGTAAGACATTTTTTGCGACAAAAGTTTTCTGTTGGAAATTTTATTTACCGACGGAAATTACACACGGAATTTTGTGAGTAATTTCCAACGGAATTTTTTCTGTTGATAATTTTGTGGGTAATCCGAAATTTTTTTGTAATGTAAATAGAATTAATTGTAGCCCTTGGGCTTTACTTAATTCCCTTCCTCATTCAAATTAACGATGTCTTGATCTCTTTGCCTCCCACGTTAATTCCAAACCACCATTATCATGATGGCTCCTATCCTTATTTTCTTTTAATGAGTTCAGTTTTAACAGAATTGTTCAATTGATACAGTTTGCAAGAAGTGCATCATGGCAGTGGCACAGAGAAGAGATTACCGACGAACAAACACAGTGTACACTACTCTGCAGTGTAATGAAGACGCGGAAATAAAACAATAAAACAGTGAAAGTAATATAATCATGAACACAGATGTATGCAACACAACGCATCATGGTAGCTAGGTGGCCATATAATTGAAACGAATTCAAATGAACCAGGCCTACAAGGAGTTATGATTTTTTATTATTAGGTTCTTATGTACCTAAACAACATTATCTTGTCTCTCCAATGTTTTTTTTAATTACTAAGGGATATATAAGGGATATAAAAGTAATTTGGCTCAAACTATAAATCCTTTGTTGTGTCAAATAACCTAATTAATAATTTGTTGAGTTTAGTAATTAAATTAGAATTTAAGTAATTCAATCATTTTTATATAAGATTTTCCCATCAATTTTTTAACAATTTAATTTAATTATTTTAATTAAAATAATTTATAAAATATTAAATATAAATCATCGATATTTTTTTATATAAGGATGGATAAGAGATTTTTTGTTTTGTTTTAATCAACGGATATGAGATTCAGGAAAGAGGAAAATTATAGAATCTTGAGCCAATGACGTATATATAAAATTGGGAGAATTACACTAAGGTCCCAAGGACCAAAAATATTTACAAAGAAGTCCTGCCCCAGATTTCCATTACAGAAAGGTCCTAAAAAGTTCCCTAGGTCTTTGTTGTAATTAAATGAAAGTGTGAAATGACTATCATGCCCACAGTTTGCAACGCCCAACACCTCTGTCCGTTCTCCTTCTTTGTTCTCCTCTCTCTCTCCTGTCTCCCTTCTTCTTCACAACATAAATGCCCCTACAAGAACCATACTTTGAAGAATCACTTCTCAACCCACGAAGAAGCAACGTCTTTGAATTCCTGATCATTTTTCACCCCTTGTCATCCTCCTCTAGTTTTTGTTGATGTTAGATAGTTGGTATGATGGGTAAACAAGGCTTTGCGAGATGTTGGACAAGCTTCCTACAGTGAACTTAAGAGACATTTAATGGGTGGCGAAAAAACGATCGGGAAATATCGCAAGTATTGGAAATTTGAAGCATTCCCACAACATTATTCCACAACTCAAAACAAGAAAGAAAACATACAGTTTGTGAATCCCCAATAATATGGAAGAACATATAAAACCGTTTTGGTTGTGTTTCGAGAAATGAAAAAATTCCTGGTATTGAAAATTTGCTATAGATATATGCTTTTCAGTTGTAAATAGGGCATTTGTTGTTGAAAATAACCTCTGGACTTGAGAAATAAAAAAAAAAATCCTGATTTTAAAGGTTTACTTGAGTACAAAGATGAATTGTCACGTCTTTACTCGAGTATGATAAATCAATACTCGAGTACAGATATATTTACAACAAGAAATGCCATATTTACAAGTGAAAATGCCATTTTAACAACAAAATTTATCACGACAGGAAAAACCTTATTAACAACTGGAAAAACTATAATAACAACTCGAAATGCTATTTTTAACAACAAAATTTTGTAACATGGACACATTTTGAAACTTGTGTTTTTTGATGGCCCTCAAGATGACATAGGGGTTGAAACATGGTATACTCAAGTAACAATCGACTGTGATGTTGTGAACGTTATCATTGTAAATATGGCATTTTTTGTTGTAATTATGGCATTTTAAGTTATAATTATTACATTTGTTGTTGTAAACGTGGGGTTTGGAGTTGGTACTCCGTCTTCCAATGTACTCGAGTAAGAAACATGGTATACTCAAGTAACAACCAACTGTGATGCTGTGAACGTTATCATTGTAAATATGACATTTTTTGTTGTAATTATGACATTTTAAGTTGTAATTATTACATTTGTTGTTGTAAATGTGGGGTTTGGAGTTGGTACTCCATCTTCCCAAGTTGTGGAAATTTTTGTTGTAAATATGGCATCTTGAGATGTAATTTCGCTATTAGTACTTGTAAATATATCATTTGGAGTTGTAAATGATGCATCTGGAATTGGTCATGGCATTTTTTCTTGTAATTGTGCCATTTTGAATTGTAAATATAGCATTTAGAGTTGTAAATGATGCATCTAGAGTTCGTCCTACATTTTTCAAACTTCTAGAAGTTTTAGTTGTAAATATTGCATTTTTTGTTCTAATTGAGCCATTTTGAGTTGTTAACGTGACATTTCAAGTTGTAAATGATGAATTTGTAACTACGGCATTTCAAGTTGTAAATTGTGCCATTTTGCGTTGTAAATATAGCATTTGGAATTGTAAATTATGGCATATTTCAACTACAGCATTTGGAGTTGTAAATTACAACAAAAAATGTCATATTTACAACTCCAATTGCCACGATTACAACTAAACATGCCATCATTTACAACTCCAAATGTTAAAAATAGCATTTGGAGTTGTTAAAACGACTTTGCCTATTGTGATAAATGTTGTTGTTAAAAATAGCATTTGAAGTTGTTAATACGGCTTTTCTTGTTGTAAAAATTGTTGTTGTTAAAATGACATTTTCACTTGTTAATTTGGCTTTTCATGTTCTTCAACCCCTATGTCATCTTGAGGGCCATCAAAAAACATAAGTTTCAAAATGTGTCCATGTTACAAAATTTTGTTGTTAAAAATAGCATTTTGAGTTGTTATTATAGCTTTTCTTGTTGTTAATAAAGTTTTTCCTGTCGTGATAAATTTTGTTGTTAAAATGGCATTTTCACTTGCAAATATAACATTTCTTATTGTAAATATATATGTACTCGAGTACTGATTTATCATACTCGAGTAAAGGCGTGACAATTCATCTTTGTACTCGAGTAAACCTTTAAAACTAGGATTTTTTTTTTTTCCATTTCTCAAGTCCAGAGGCTATTTTCAACAACAAATGCTATATTTACAACAACAAATGCCCTATTTAGAACTGAAAAAGCATATATCTACAACAAATTTTCAGAACCAGGAATTTTTTCATTTCTCAAAACACGACTAAAACGGTTTTATATGTTCTTCCATATTATTGGGGATTCATAAACTGTCTGTTTTCTTTCTTGTTTTAAGTTGTGGAATAATGTTGTGGGAATGCTTCAAATTTCCAATACTTGCGATATTTCTCGATCGTTTTTTCGCCACCCATTAAATGTCTCTTAAGTCCACTGTAGGAAGCTTGTCCAACATCTCGCAGAGCCTTGTTTACCCATCATACCAACTATTTAACATCAACAAAAAGTAGAGGAGGATGACAGGGGGTGAAAAACGATCGGGAATTCAAAGACGTTGCTTCTTCGTAGGTTGAGAAGTGATTCTTCAAAGTATGGTTCTTGTAGGGGCATTTATGTTGCGAAGAAGAAGGGAGAGAGGAGAGAGAGAGACGAGAACGAAGAAGGAGAACGGACAGAGGTGAGGTGCTGGGCGTTGCAAACTGTGGGCATGATAGTCATTTCACACTTTCATTTTAATTCCAACAAAGTCCCAGGGACCTTTTTGGGACCTTTCTGTAAAGGGAATCTGGGGCGGGACTTCTTTGTAAATATTTTTGGTCCTTGGGACCTTAGTGTAATTCTCCCTATAAAATTCAATCTGATATGTCCAAATAAGAAAGTTTGCATAAAAGAAAAAAAAAATTACGTCTGCCCAAAAGCAGAGGGAAAAAATTATAAGTGATCTCAGAACAACTTGCTAGCAAATTCTTCAATGCCAATTCCTTCGGATTCATAGGCACCAAATTTTGAGGCAAGTTGTTTAAGTTGTGAAACACTTCTGCCCAATTTCATTGCCACCTTCATTTCAAAAAGCTCGCCATTCTCTCTTTTCTCGAAGTCTTTCTCTTCAAGTGTTGCTTCTATGGTCTCTTGCAGCAACTTGAAGAAACCTCCACAGTTTCTGTACATTTCAAACACCATCCCCACTTGGCCTCCATGCTCCAACGCATTTGTAGAAGTCGCCAACGACCCTGCCACGGCCGCCACAATGCCTGGCCACGACGAACCATGGCTCCCAAATGCAGAACCTAAAGCTGCAATCCCAGTGAGCAAGGGACCTGATTTGGCTAAGGTTTTGCTGACTTTGAGAGCCAAGTTTCCCAGCCTGTCATAGTCCTCCATGTCTTTTCTTTTCATCACTTCAAGAATCTGCCACATTTCCGTTTCCAGTTCTGGAGTCCATCCATTATTCGTTTTCTTCTCCAATCTTAATACTTGCTTTTGGAACTCATTAGTGTTAGTTTTGGGCCACCAAACAGCAGGTTCATATTTGAAAGGGAATTTTTCAAGCATAGCTCCCAAGAGAGGAAGCGGGTAAGCCTTGTCAAGTGCCAAGACCTTATCCATTGCACTGTTGACGTCTTCCTCAGTTGGGTTTCCGATAGCTAAAATAGTTTGGATTTCGGTCTGAAGCTGCTTGAACAACCTAGTCGCATTTCGCTGTTCCTCGGCGAGCTGCGACGGCTGCATCTTGTTCATGATGAGCAGCATTCCGGTGGCGGCAGTGAACAATACGGTTGACGATACTCTAAGGGCAGAGTTGTCAATGGCAGTGTTGAGACCAACCATGGTTGAGGCAGTGAGGGTGATCATATTGAGAGAGTTCAAAAGAAGGGTATTCCAGTTGTTTCGTTGCTCGCACATGTTGTTGTGCATTTCTATTCTGTCGGAGACAGCCTCTAAGATTGCATACAATTGAATGGTAGCCTTGGAATAGCTATCTTCGTATAGTTCTGTGGGCGTGGTGACATCTAGTCGTGATGGGATTATTTTGTCTATGGATCTATTCACTTCCAGAACCAGCTTTGTAGTACTGATTGGGGGTATTTTTGGAAGTGAGAAACGAACTCGTGGGAGCTTAGGGACATTAATGGCGGCGTTGACTTTCTTGATCGAGGAAGTAGAAGAGGAACACGTAGAGATTTGTAAAGAAGACATTAGCTTGTTTGAAAGATGCGGTGTCGTTTAAGTGAGCTGCAGAGAGAGGAGGAAGAATTAAAGGTTGTGAGTTTTGGAATGAGGATGAGGGGATGAAGTGGGTGGGGGTGGTTGATCCTATTTATAAAGGCAATAAGGAAAGAAGAAGTAAAAAATGACCATTGAGTTATTATTAATTGAATAATATATATGAATAGTATAGGTGGACCAGGCTTTAGCATCTGACCTGTTCCATACAAAGTTAGGAGCTTATAATTTTCAATTTTAGAAATGTCGATGGTCTAGCTTTTGAGTCTTGATGATCTGCCTCAACATTTCAAGGCACGCTTCAGTTTTTCGTATAAGTTGCGATGTTGAAAAAAATTAAGATCTTTGTCGTATAAGTTGCGATGTTGAAAAAAAATTAAGATATTTGTTTTATGCATTTAACATATGTAGTTGTGCCGGTTATACTATCTCTGCTCTTTAATATAAGAGTTAGTTAATTAATTTAGAAAGATTAAATAAATTATTTAATTATAACATATGTTATTTAATCTCTTTAAAATACTTATATTTATCATTAGAGATATCTTAGTTTTAAAAAAAACGATAAATATTAATATTTAAAGTACTTTATTAAACTTTCTTAATATTCCCAAAAGGAGGCATTCATCACTTCCTAATGAATCAGCTTCGTTGGTGTTGCGGCTTACAGGGGAGACATTAGAATGAACCCAAAATGGAAGGCGAATGAGTCATATTTGGAAAATGTTGACTATAACCTTTATGACCTTTTCCTTATCTTATGTCTCTCTTATGTACCTTTCAATTAAGAGTCTCTTATAGTTATACTCTTACTATGATATATAATATATACATGTTCCAACATGCCAACCCACCATGTTTCGCTTTTCTACGGCCAACCCACCAGGAGAACATCCACGTGGCTGCAGTGTCAGAAGAATTAACGACAGTTTCAGAGCAAAAAGCGGTGCTTGTTGCATCGTGAATTAAGGCGGCTCGCCACCGTGATCATGTTGATGGAGTTCAAAAGAAGGGAGTTGTTAATTGTCACGTTGCATGCCAACGTTGTAATGCATTTTGATTCTGTCACAAGCTGTCTCTCTAGAATGGCCTTATTATTATTATGATTATTGGACTCGGGCAGATAATTATTGCAGGAAATCAACCTTCATCGTTTTGGTTCTTCACATAGACGTAGGACTGATCTTCTAATGAGACAGCGTTCATGGCTGCCTTCCATTTTCTGAGCCGGCTTTCTTGATGTTGATCGATATACATTCAGAACTGATAAACATGTTCGTGGAAAATCAAGCTTTAATGATGCATCGGGAGAGGCAATAATGTTAAAAATGTATATTGTTAAGCAAAGAAATTGGAGAAATTTCATGGAGAAATATAAATAATCATTTATATAATCAAAGGTTAAGGTGTAAAAATATAAATGTGTTTTACCCGATGAGCGCCCAACACTAAGTGTTTTAATTTTTTTAGGTGCAAAAGTAACTACTTGGTTACAAATTAGATGAAAAATATCATTTGACCGTTAATTTTGACTCACAGTTAAGTTTGACTTTTTTTGCTTACGATGATGTAACATTTAAAGGTATAAAAGTACATAATAGTTTGGTTAAAAAAGCGCCAACACCAAGTATTTTTTTTTTAATAATTTTATTTCAATTAAAAAAATTATTATTTCTCTCCTAGAAATTAAAACAACTTCACTGTGATGAGGAAGACGGTTATCACTGGCTTCTATCTTCTTGCAGGCCTTTGTTTTCAGATCAGCCAGGAGTAAGATCAGTTCTTGGAAGAGCAAAACAGCTAAATAAAACTTCTCCAACGGCTCTGGTACATAGGACAATGTAGCACTGGTTAAGTCCCAGAACAGATCGAATTTATTATTGTTGAATAATAAAGTTTAGGAGCCTTTTCTTTTTTAGAAGAGCCATGGCTGTGTTTCGATTTCACAGAGGCGTCGTTGATCGCCTGATGAGTCATACGTTACAACATATAGGTCTTCATCTATGAGATTTTAGGTCCATGTGACTGTGATGAAGCAGGGACATGTTTTCTGATTCACATTGATAGACACAAGAAGCCACATTTTGTGATGCTTATGTGGCCGAGAAGGACAATTCAGCAACCTGAACGTCGTTTTCCCCAAAGCAAGGAATAAATTCCTTCATGGCCTCGCTAGCTTCTAGAGAACTTATTATATGACACCTCTTTTCTGTGATCATACCTTTTGGCTTCTTTCACGTACGAGTGATCTGAGTTTGAGCTCAAAAGATTACAAGATTGGCTTTAGAATGCTTCATTTTGTGCTAGGTTTGTGTTTTATGAGAATGTGATTCAAGGGGAGGAAGCAAGAAAACAGATGAAGATGAAGAGACCGTTATCCATAACTTTAAATCACTCCTGCCCTTTTTTCAAGGTTAAGTTACAATTTAGGCTATACATTAATTATTAATAACTTCATTCATCTCATAACATAATAATTTTAATTGAAATAAAATTATTTAATTTTAAAAAAAATACTTGGTGTTAGGTGCTCTTTTGGCCAAACCACTTGTGTATTTTTTTCACCTTTGAAAGTTATGAAACATCTACCTTTTAATTAACTAGATAATCATATATAGTGAACATAGTTACCACAAAATAATCAGAGTTAACCAAATGATGGAATTTACGCAGAATTTAAATTTTTAAAATATGTTTAAGTATGCATCATGAGCCCTAATGTGTGGCAATATACATTCATCCAAAACATACTCAAGTACAAAATTCCTACTCTTAGTAGCAAGTAGCTAAACCTCTGCTTGCTTCCCAGAAGGACCCGGACCTGACTGGTCACCTGGGAAAAATTGTGTAACCATCAGTCCAGCTCATTACGAATATCGATAAGTGCTAGTGAGGTGTCAAGAGGATTAAAACAGTTCAACTCAAATAAACAATTCATCAACATCTTCATTATATAATATCACATGATTCTTTAATATCATGATCGGAAGTAATATATGCAATACCCAATACCTCCATATACGCCAGCCGAACCGCCTTATTTCATCCGACTAGACCCATGGGCTAAGTTACATCCATGTTACTGGGTACTCCGAAAGCTCACTGGTCAAGTGATGAGGATTGGCCAAAATCCTCAGGGCACCTGCCCTAGACCATGGGTTTTTCCCCACTTTAATCCAGTGAGGTGTTGTAAGCCCAATAAACTGTAGGCTGGTCCCAAACAACTGGTGGGACAATAATAAAGCCAACCATTATGCATTCATGGAGGCCTCACCACGTGGTGTATAATAAATATCACATTTCCTCCCAATCCGTCCCTTTCCCATGATTATCATGATATTTCAATGCAAATAATTTCGGTTCATAAAATAATCCACATGACAAAATTTATTTAAAACATTCATAATTAGTCAGAAAAATACTCAAAAGCAATATATCGATAATGTAATAAGTGGAAAGTGGTTACCTTTCGCCAAAGCTAACTATTATACATGACCTCTGATCCGAGAGCTCAACAAACGCCATAACTCAATCTATCACAATCAATTTTCTATTCGTTAATAACTCTTAAAAAAAACTCTACAAAACATAATAATCATACTAATTTTAATAATAATTCCTTTGTTAGTTACTCCCTTTTCCAAATAAATAATTATTCATTATTATTTTATCAATCCTTATTAACTCCTATTAATTACTGATCAATAATTTATTTATTTATTTATATCTTTCCCTCCATTTATTTATTATTAATCAATTAAGATTATTAAAGGCCAATCATTAAATGTAACTATTTAATGATTCTCATGATTTCTTACAATTTCCCATAATATAGTGCGAAATACTAATATGCATTTTAATGTTTCTCATGGTTTCCTACAATTTTCCATAATATAATGATAATTATGGTTTCCAAATTATTTAATAAATATATACTTTAAATTAGGCTTTAATAAATATTACTACTCTTCAATAATATGTTCTATATGTATAAAACCCTGGAACAAGTATATGTATGTATAAAGTCACCAGACCATCTTTTAAACTTCTCATAACTTCATGTTTTATAACATACATATATACTCACCATACTACCAGTAACCACGTACAGTCCTGTTTATAAATATTTATGCTTTCTCAAGTTTCCCCCTTCTCATTCACGTTAGATATATCTATATAGGTATGAAAATAAAATAACTTCTCTTTCCTACACTGAAAACAACAACCACATGTGTACATATATACATATTAGGAGTTCTCTTTCTTTAACAAACAGTAGACACAACATATATATATATATATATATATATATGTCCATATTTATCTTAGTTTGTCTTCTTTCTTTCCCTATTCCTTCAGTATATCATGCAGCATTTTATTCTTTTATTTTTATTTTTATTTTATTTTATTTTATTTTATTTTTTTCTTGGACTTAAGACAGCAAACACAACAGGCATATATAGATACTTATTTTAGCTTATTTTCTTTCTTTTCCACGGCATGCCCTCAGTCCATCACATAGCTTTTAGAGACACAAATACATACATATTATTTGACAGCAAATTGATTACTCATTCAGCAAACCTAGAGAGACCGATGACAGTAAAAGATGATCATTTCATGCAGCAAAAACCGTTGACAGCAAAGAACTCCAGCATGTACGTTCACGTGACAGCAACATATATATTCAGACCCTCATACACACTAAGATGACAACCAAGATCCACAACTCCAGCGTTTTCTTTCTTTCTTTCCAGACAGCAAACACATTGGCTCTTAAATATCCCTAAGTCCAAGTTTTTCATTTAGTTTTTAGCATGATTCCTTTTAGTTAAACAGCCCCTGTTTTTCATCATTTTCTGTTCAGTTTCCAACTAGCTTATATTTAATCTTCTTAGACTCAGTTTTTAACCTACTTCCCGAGGTGCAACAAGGAAGAACTTGAGGAAAAGAAAGTCCGCTACTTACCTTAAGTTCTCAAGCCTGAACCAAAGGAAGTAGCTTGCTGCACCGCTCCCCTGTTTCTTCGACACTGAGCAAAGTAAAAACTCCAACCTTAAAGACACAACTGAACGGTGACTCCTCTGTTCCTTGTTACCCGAAACAGGGATAAGTGGATTCAGTTTTTTCTCTCTCTCTCAACTCTCAATCCCCTCATCGTCTCACTCTGTGTTTTCGCTGGGAATGAATGAATGGCCGAAGGAAATGAATAAAATGGAGAAGTGAAGAGTAGCAGTATATAATATATTGGAGGCCCAGTCCAAGAAAGAATCTAGCAGTCCGAGAGATTGGAACAGGGCTCGAGACGTATGGCTGTTTCTCTGATCCTTCAGTCCTTCCTTGTTGATTACGTGATCTACTGAATCCATTATCCCGTTAATGACGCTGGTTTGCGTGATTTGCTGATTACGTGATTCACCACTGCGATTTGCTGATGCATTACGTGTTCAATCTCTGTTTTGACCGACTGGATATTGAGAAGGGAGTGTGATTGCGTTTGGGCCAATGAATAGGTCAAGTGTTTAGGCTTAATACATCTCAATGTGGCTTGGATCTGTTTGGTCGCTAGCCCAAAAATAAGATTGCTTCTTCCTTATGTACACATAGGATTTGGAGTTGGGGAGAAGAAACAAAAATGGTTTATGTGTCACTGGTATAGTGTTTTCGGTGGGGCTAAGGCAATGGATCACAATGAATAATAACGGCCTACACGTAATGGGCCAAGACAATGGTCTTGAAGAACAAACATTGGGCTGAAAAATGGTTCTACATATATACATAAGCACATGGCTAAAGGAAAGTAAGGAATTGGTTCCAATATATGAGCTATAATTTATCCATACTATCCCAATTAATTTATTTTGGCCATAAAATATTATTTCTAAAATATTCTGACCAATAATTATTCCCAACTAGATTGTCTTTAATTTATGGACCATACGCATTAAATTCCAATAATTTACTTCGTAATTATTATTAAGCCAATTTACATAATGAATTCCTCAAATAAATTCTTAATTCCCAACATAAAATTTTGGGATGTTACAAGTTACGTCATCATCCAGTCAACAAAAAAAGTCAAACTTAATTGTCAAAATCAAATTTAATGGTCAAACGGTATTTTTACACCTAATTGTAACCACGTAGTCACTTTTGCACCTAAAAAAATCACTTGGTGTTGGATGCTTCTCAAGATAAAACACATGTGCATTTATGCACCTTAACCCCATAATCAATAGAGCAACATGCTCAAACATCCATGGTTACCCAATTGGATTTACCATAATCATCTCTTACTTAAGGGTTATTAACCAACCCCACTTTGGGAAGTACTCGAGAGAGACTTTTCTCTCTAGAGAAGGACCCAAGTTATCCTCTCAATAACATAATGAGGATTTCACTATCATACACACTAATTAAAACCCTTTATATAGGCTAGAGCCATATAATAATTAGATGATTAACACTAATCATTCTAACTATTTCATCCTTCTACCATATATATAATATCTAAATTAACATTTTACACATATTCTTGATTACTAAGAATAGTAACTTAATTATTATAAAAAATATAGATAAGATTTTTTCCCCCATATTTCATCCTTCCTCCTATCCATTATACTTTATAGAGGGTTCAATCTTGCAACCACATGCTTAGAAAGGCATTAAGAGAGGTGTTTGGTGTCAATTGGACCACTAGATAGAGAGAGGTGTTTGGTGTCAATTGGACCACTAGATAGTGATGACAAATATAGATAAGATATTGTTGAAAGGTTTCAATGTCATAGGGTTGACCTACTCCGCTTTGTGAGTAGGCATCATGATGTGCGTTAAATTGGATTCATATTAAAATAAACTGATGAGAGGGACTCAACGGTATGATACTTCCTATATTCCCAAATTATCTCAACCTAAATTAAAGAAAGATTAATTAAGCTTCAATTACCCAAAAAGGGTTTAAATTATATTGTTAATTATAAGTACGTACACCAAATAGAAAAAGGGATTAATGCTCATGCTTATATAGGCTTATGATGCTCCTAATATTGTGAGTTTGTATTGGAGAGAAAACTAATGCACATGAGAAATAAAATTGTGCAAGACATTCCAAATATAATGGCATATGCTCCCCATGTCCTTGATATGCAGGACTTCATTAAGGAATTGATGTCCGTCCTAAATGTAAGATATATTTCATATGTTTATAATTTTTTTTATAAATTAACTATATTAATATTCTCTCAACAACAATCAATTAAGTAGCTAGGTTAAGGTGGGAGGGTTAAAGAAGATGATTAATGTGTTTTAGAAAAATCATATCATATTAACTAACCTAACTAATATCATTAATCTACTTAAGCAATTTATTATGTCTTACATTAAGGACCAAAGGAGTATATGATAATTGAATGTATAGATGGCTTCAGGCTTAGTGTACCAAATTTGTTCAAAGCCCTTTTTGTAATTGAAGAAGTGTGTCGGCATATGCCTTAGCAACTTCTTTGAAAAATAGCTAAGGATTGCAATATATAATGCAATCTTGATCGTATCTTGATAAGCCTTTGTTAATTACCTAGAAACTAAATGTGATGATTGACATGAAATAATAAAAAGGATCTGAGCTTTTTAACTAGGGTTAAGGTACAAACTGGCCAACGAAGTGTTTCACTAGGAGCATCTGGCACAAAAATGTTTTAAGGGGACCATAACTACCAACATAAAATAAAAAAATTTAAGAAAGAAACACAATGCGGTTAGTTGCTAATGTAATAGTCATTTAAATAAATAGTAGGGGGAATACTTTGATCGGAGTTGATGACATGGCGAAGAGGAAATGAAGATGTGGCAATAATATGTCAGGAAAAGGCAACAATCACTCTCAATATGTCTTATTTGAGTTCATATGTTGAAAGAGGAGAACGACAAAATAAAGAGAACGACAGAGCTGAGGAAAAAGAAAGTACCACAGAAGGGCGAACTCAATAAAACCCAATAAAAGGGGGAGAAAGTGGTGAAATCGAAGTAATGGAAGCAAAAATTGAGAGCAATTCTCTGACATAGGTTGCAAGTGAATGTATTTGAGGAGAATCTAACAAAAATTGTGCATGGAAGGAGAGAATCAACAACCATACTAGGGTTTAGAAAGCTAGTACTGTTGATAAGTAATGCTCAATTTTCACAAAAAAATTGAGCTCCTTTGTGGTTTATGGTGTGTTACCAATGATGTGTGACAATTTATTACTTGCTTAACTTGTTGTAGCAATAATGGTGAAATAGCTAAAGACAGAGCTTGTGTCAAAGAGGTGACTGAATCTATGGTAAGAGAAAACAACAAGGCAATGGAAAAGAACTACTTGACTCAACTGAATAAGGTAAGTGAAGTTGTTTCTGTTGCCAAAGAAATTGTGAAACTCTTGTTGATAAGGTCGGGTGAAAAGGAAAATGAGCTTGACGATGATTATATAGAAGAATTAGGTGAGTTAGATGACATAGGTGGGTTAGAAGACATTCCATTGAACCAAAATGTTGGAGAGACAAGGGAAGACATTTAGTTCAACCATAATGTTGGAGAGACATGGGAAGGTGATTGTGAAAATTCTATAATGGATGATGAAGATGACTCTGATAGTAATGATGATAGTTATATGGCACAGCCAAAGTCAGAATCTTCTGATAGTGCAGAGAGTTTAAAGGATGATTATGAAATACATGAAGACTATGAGGATAAGAAAAATTCAAAGGATAGTGGGACTTTACAAGAATGGCTTCGTTTAAGTTAGTTGGATGGGTCTGAAAGAAGGCCCTACTTCATGTTAGGTATGACATTTTTGGATAGAGGTGAATTGAGGGGCTATTGATAAGTATGATGTTGAGAATGTGGTTAATGTGAAAATAGTTAGAAGTAAAAATATGGTAATTGAAACTTGTGAAGAGGGCTACCCATTTAGGTTCTATGCATCTAGAGATGGCGTTGGAGTTGGGTCCATGTTGAAAATGCTAGCTCACAAACATATGTGTCTAGGGTTTATAAGAATCCAAGAGAAAATGCAAGGTGACTAGTTGAACACTTTAAGGATAAAATCTAAGAGAATCCTCAACATAGTATAAGTGAGATGAAGAAGGAGGTTGAACATGAGTTCAAACTTTTTATCAATAGATATAAGTACAAGAGGGCCAAAAGGACAATAATACAAGACATGGATGGGGATTTTGTAGATGAATTTGGGAAATTATAAGTTTACTGCAATGATTTCAAAGTGTCAAATTCAGGATCCAATGTAAGCGTTGAGTTAGGTGTCAAAGCTTTATATCAAGGCAGGAGGGTGTTTAGAAGAATGTGCATGTGTTTTAATTCATCTAAGGTATGCCATTCTTGTGACTTAGTCTTATTCACAGTATGTTATATCTTCTTTTCATAACAAATAGTCCCTTGATTGGTTTGTAAACTTGTTAGTTAGCAAAGATCGTACTATTGTTATGGGATTTAGAGTTATTTGGTTTGTTTGTAGCCATCAAGTTGTTTACTTTTGTGGGTTTCAAGGACAACCATACTTGTATGAGTTCATTAATCAATAGCATTGAGACCAATCATTGTTGTTGTTTTCAAGTAAAACATTAGGATGAAATGAGTACATCAAATTTTCATCTACTTAGCTAAGTTCATGTACTTTTTCATGCATGGCAAATGTTCTAGTCTTGTTTTCCTTTTAGGTCAAGTTTAAGCATCTCAACATGTACACTCTATTGGTATATTCACTATGTGAGTTATTTTCTTGGCTTTCAAAATATGTAGCAGTTTGAAAATTTAACTTTTCATTTGATTTGTATAGGGTTGAGTGCAAAGTTGGTTGTAGGCCATTTATTGGGCTGAATGACACTTTTTTGAAAGGGAAAGCTAGAGGGATTTTGTTAATGGAGCTTCCCATGACTACTTAGATTATGAGCTTGCTTGCAAACTTGGTTGGAAGGGAACATTGATTGCTAAGAGTGAAGTAGAAGTGGCAGGGGGTGCAAAACTGAAGCTTTTTGGTGTGTGGAATGGTTTTAAATGAAAAATGTAGGGTCAAGATTTCATGTTCAATTCAAGTGTTATAAAAATCAAGGCATATGACATTGTCTTGGGTTTGCATTGGTTGCAAGAGGTTGTTCATCATGCTTTGTGAAACTATGATGACTTATCAATGACCTCATGGTATAAGGGATCCATGTGCACCTTGAAACCAACCCATTCATCCAATCGCAAGGTTGTCAATTGGATCAGTGATTCTATGGCTGGAGGGAGTTAACTATTCCTCTTGTACTTGCTATAAGGGCATGATACTTCTGCTTATTCCCTTACTAATGGTAATGAAGAAGCTTATGGTTGTGTTAAGAAGTTATTAAAAGAATTTGGGGATGTATTTTTAGAACCTAGTTGACTGCCACCTCTTCATGAGAGCCATAATCATCTGGTAATCCTTAAAGAAGGTGCTGATCCAATCAATTTTCAACTCTATCATTATCCAGCCATACAAAAAGATGAAATTGAAAAGCAAGTTAAGGGTCTCTTAGAGATTGGGGATCATACAAGAAAGCTCATCTCCTGTTTCCTCACCTATAGTATTAGTAAAAAAACAAAAAAAAAGGACGCTACGTGGCGAATGTGCATTGATTATAGGGAAGTGAATAAGCTAACTATAAAGAACAAGTATCTCATCCCACTAGTTGATGAATTATTAGACAAGTTGAAGGATACCAGATGATTTACAAAGTTGAATCTCCAAGATGGGTATCACCAAATTAGGATGGAACTAAAAGACACTTATAAAACTGCTTTTAGAACTCATTCGGGGCATTACGAGTGGCTTGTTATGCCCTTTAGCCTTACAAACACACAAGCTACGTTTCAAGGGGTAATGAATAGTATTTTTTGAGATCAACTGAAGAGATTTGTTTTGGTGTTTTTTGACATTAGTTTAGTATACAGCTCTAGCATGACATTGTGCCTTAAGCACCTATAGTTAGTATTGCACTTACTTAGGCATCATCATTAGTTCATTAAAAAGTCTAAGTATATGTTTGCTGTTAGGAAGGCAGGGTATTTAGGCCACATTATATAGGAGGGGGTTGAGTCTACCGACCCTCAAAAGATTCAAGCAATAGATGAATGGCCTGAATTGTCTACGGTAAAATGACTTTGCTCTTTCCTTGATCTAGCAGGGTGAATTTATTCGAGGTTATGGTATTTTGGCAAGGCCTCTAATGAAACCTACTCTATAAAGATCAATTCAAGTGGTCTCAAGAAGCTGTAGAAGCTTTTAGACAATTGCAGCAAACCATGGGTTCAGCACTGGTATTGGCATTACCTGATTTATCCAAACATTTGTGGTGGAAACTAATGCATGTTCTATTGGAATAGGTGTTGTTGTGATCCAAGGTGGCTAGCCATTGGCATTTTTTAGCAAAGGTTTAGCTCTAAGACATCATAGCCTATCTATCTATGAAAAGGAACTACTTGTGGTGGTCTAAGGGGTGGAGCATTGACACGAATACTCAGAGGCAGACATTTCGTGATTAGGACTGACCAACAAAGGCTGAAGTACTTGTTGGACTAGAAGTTAAAGACTTCTTTTCAAATGTATTGGATCTCAAAACTTATGAGGTATGACTATAAGATTTATTACAAAAGGGGGTCTAATAACAATGTAGCTAGTGCTCTCTCTCATATGCTTAAAATGAAACTATTTCAGCTTACTCTCTCTACTTGTTCAAAGGAATTGTTGCTGGACATTAAAAAGAGTTAGGATGATGACTCTGAAGTGGTGTGGAAGGTAAATTTTCTTGGTTTGATGACTTATTGCATAAGGAGACTCGGTTGGTAGTAGGAAATAACCCTACTGTGAGACAGAAAACTCTAAAATGGCTCCATTCTTCCTATTTAGGAGGTCATTCAGGTACACACACACACACACACACATACTACATATCAAAGGGTAAAGGCGCTGTTTTGGTGGAAGCATATGTTTGATGAAATCAAAGACTTCAACAAGCATTGTGATGTGTGTGCCCATTGTAAATATGAGCGATGGCTTATCCGAGATTGCTTCAGCCTTTACCTATCCTTGATAAGGTTTGGGAAAGTATAATTATATATTTTATTGAGGGACTTCCTAAATCTAATGGAAAGGATACCATATGGGTAGTGGTTGATCGCCTGAGCAAGTGTGGGCACTTTGTTGCTTTATCTCATCCATTTTCAGCTTCCTCTTTGACTCAACAATTTTTAGATGGAATTTTTAAGCTACATAGGACACCTATGGAGATCATTTCAGACTAAGACCCTATTTTCATTAGCAACTTTTAGCAAGAATTTTTGAAAATTCTAAAAATTGAACAAAAGTTGTCTTCTTCCTATCACCCACAAATGAATGGACAAATGAAGGTTCTCAATCGATGTTTAGAAACCTATTTGAGATGCAAGTGTTGGGAATTTCCCAAGGAATGGTCTAAGTGGTTACCACTTGTGGAATGGTGGTACAACACTACATACCACACATCTACTAAGGTAAAGCCTCATGAATTGTTATATGGACAAAAACCAACACTGTACAATCCATATTTACCTTGTACAACAGTGGTGGATGCTGTTGATATGTCTTTTGTTGATCAAGAAGGTGCTTGACTAGTTGCTAAACACCATTTGAAGCGTGCCATCAACATTATGAATCGGCGCTTGACTAGTTGCTAAACACCATTTGAATCGTGCCATCAACATTATGAAGCAACAGGCTGATTCTCACAGGACTGATAGGGAATTCCAAGAAGGACAGTGGGTTTTTCTAAAGCTTCATCCCTATAGATAGATCTCGGCCGCATCTAGGAGTAATCAGAACCTTGCTCCTAGGTTTTTTGGGCTTTACTGAATTAAACAGAAAATCGGTCCAGTGGCATATAAGCTTGACTTGCTAGAAGAAACCAGAATACATGACACCTTTCATATTTCTTTATTAAAGTTGTGCCCTGATTTAGCGATAAAACCTCGCCATTCGCCACTTGACTAGCCAAAACTTCCGATTATGAAGGAACCTGGGTAGATCTTGTAGAAATGTGTTGGTAGAAGAAGGGGACACATAGTTACTAAAGTTTTGGTCAAATGGAAGTAGTTACCTAAAGAAAAAGAAACTTGGGTGTTGTTGTACCGCTTCCAACATCAATTCCCCAGTTTTGTCCTTGCTCTTAGGGTGTGTTTGGTTTGAGGGGAGGGAGTGGGAGGGAAGGGAGTGGAAAGGAGGGAATTGACCAAATTGTCATTAATGAAGGGAATATTCTTTTTTGTTGAGAGTATATTTTAGGAATATTAAAAAGTTTCCATAGGCTTTTTGGTAAAGAGAGGGTAAAAAATCTCTCTCTCCCCTTCCCTCAAACCAAACTAGCTGTTAGGCTTTGTTTGGAAGTTTGGAGGGGAAGGAAAGGAAATAGATGTAGGGAGTTTGGAGAGGAGGAGAATAAAAGGAAATAGAGGATATTTCCTCCCCTTGTTTGAGAGTTAAAAAAATAATAAGGGAGGAAGATTGAGGATTAATGAGTTATTTTTACCATTTTGTCATTTTCTTTAGAAACTAATATAATTATTATACTTTACAAATGAATTTAAATTTAAATTTTCTAAGAAAATTATTTATGTAATTTTATATTCAAAAAATATTTTCCCTTACAAAAGTATTTTCTTTCTCTAAAAATATTTTCCCCTACAAAAAGTATTTTCTCTCTCTAAAAATATTTTCCCCTACAAAAAGTATATTTTTCTCTCTCTAAAAAGTATGTTCTTTCTCTAAAAATATTTTCCCCTACAAAAAGCATTTTCTCTCCCTAAAAAATATTTTTCCCTAAAAAAATATTTCTCTTTTTAAAAAGTATTTTCGTGTGCATTTAAACAATAGAAAAGAAAAAAGAAATCAGAAATAACAAGAGTGTTTTATTTGAACGAGGATAAAAAATAATTAATCTATTCTCCCTCTTAAAACCCCCTATATTGGGGGAACTTCATTTTTTTGAAGAATGAGGGTTTTGGTGGAATTGTAAAAATCCCTTATTCTCTCCTCTCTTATTTTTAAAACTCTCAAACAATGGAATGGACTACCAAAACCTTTCCTTTCATTTCCTTTTCTTTCCCTCTAAAATGGAACTTCCAAACAAAGCCTTAAGGACAAGGGTTCTTAGGGGCATTGTTATGTAGATTATGAATATAATTAGGTTAGATAAATTGGGAATTATGTTAGGTTAGATTGGAGATTTATTAGCACAAATAATCATATGAGACTAGTGATGTGGCACAATACTAATGCTATGAGGCCAAAAGGGTAGTTATATAATTAGTTAATATAGAGTTAGTTAGTGACCGTTGAGACTACTGTGATGCATAAGTGAGTAAGGCAGTACTTATATAATGTGAAACCTATGCCTAATATATTCTATGTTTATTGTTGATTGTGTATGAAAGAATATCCAAACAACAGTAGTGTTCCTAATTCTCTTCCCAACTCTTCTGTTCCTTCGTCTCCCTCACATTCTCTTCTCAATCTCTCTAGTTCTCCACAACAATCCTATCATTACTTTTCAAAAATCAATCAAGGTAAATCAAAAAATATATGACATTTTTGCCCCTTTTAACCTTAATTTCATGTAAATAACTTTAATCAGAATTAATCACAAAGAATGCATTTTAAGTTTAATCATTATGACAAAACCGCCCAAATAAAAATATATACAAATTATGGATTTGTCATTGATATAAACTACTTCAAATATTCTCTTATTTAAAAATGATTGATTGTTCAGAGAAACACACTTACGGAGCAGGATAGTTTGATGTAGTTTAAGTATATCAACTTAATCAATTCCCCTATTTGCATTCTTCATAAAATGGATAGGGAATAAGTGAAATAATCTGATTTTAGTTAGGGAAAAAAACTGGTGTGATTCTGACTTAATTATCATGAAAGAAACAAAGGGACTTCAAGATTCTTTAGAATATACAAATCTCTTGTCAACTACAGATCTTATTCAATGTGGGTTGGCCGGCCCTAAAGGGTGAGCTAATCCTTGATGGGCTTGGGTTGAAAATGGACATGCCTAGCCCACCTACTCAATTTTTTTTTTTTTTTTAAGCTCCGCCTCGAACATGTTGTCTTAAAGGCTAGCCCACGAGTTTTGAGGTTCTCTTAATTACTAAATTTGAATTTTTTATTTATTTTGTTTTAGGCTAATATGCCCATGGGCAGTTTTGAATTGTGTCCTTGATAGGAAATTTTTTTAAAAATATTTTAAAGTATCTAAAAGTAAAACAATATATCTCATGAAATTACTAATTCAAATTATATATATTAGCAAAAATAAAGTGTTTAAATCCTTATTGTTTATATTCTAAAAAGATCAAAATTAAACAAATTAGACAAGTCTTAAACCCAAAAAAATAAAGAAAAACAACAGCAAAAGACCTTTTCTTCGCCTCCTTCAAGGAACAGAGGAACTATTTTGATTAGTAATTATTACATAATACTTGTTTGAAAATCAACATGTATACATTCTAAATGATAAGAAAGAAAACCCCAATGAAAGAATAAGTCAAGAAATGCAAGTTGAAATCCCTCACTTCAATTACAATTTCGTCACTCAATTTCTCCCATGCCCCACCTTTCAATAATAATTGAGTCATTAGGCAAGCATTAATAAATAAAAAAAATTAAAAAAATGATAACTCAATAAAATTAATTTTATTCAAAATAAGATACACATCAATGTTAATTGAGTTTGCATTAATGTAGAAAACGTCCTTGAGAGAATTATCCAATTGAGCTCAACAATGGTAGAATTTAGCATAGTCAAATAGTTATAGAGAAAAAGGATTAACTCATGCATGTATGGACTTACAATGCTCCCAATATTGATAAGTTTATAATGGAGAGAAAAATAATGCGTTTGAGAAATAAATCTGTGCATAAGATTTCAAAATATCATCCGGAAGGAAAGCCCTAATGGCATGTATATAAATTCAATGTTATATGTCCAAATAAGAAACTTTACATAAAAGAATAAAAAGAATGCCTCTGCATAAAAGCAGGGGGAATAAAATTGAATCAATGAATGAAAAAAATTAGTGATCTCAAAACAGCTTGCTAGCAAATTCGTCTATTGCAATTCCTTCTGAGTCATAGGCAGCAAATTTCGAGGCAAGTTGTCTGAGCTGCGAAACACTTCTTCCCAATTTCATTGCCACCTTCATTTCAAAAAGATCGCCGTTTTCTCTTTTCTCACAGTCTTTCTCTTCAAGTGTTGCTTCTATGTTCTCTTGCAGCAATTTGAAGAAACCTCCACAGTTTCTGTACATTTCAAACACCATCCCCACTTGCCCACCATGCTCCAACGCATTCACAGAAAGCGCCAACGACCCTGCCACGGCCGCCACTACGCCTGGCCAAGACGAACCATGGCTCCCTAATGCAGAACCTAAAGCTGCAATCCCAGTGAGCAACGAACCTGAGATGGCTAAAGTTTTATTTAACTTGAGAGCCAAGTTTCCTAGCCTGTCATAGTCCCCGATGTCTTTACTCTTAGCCACTTCAAGAATCTGCCTCATCTCCATTTCCAGTTCTGGAGTCCATCCATTATTTGTTCTCTTCTGGAGTCCATCCTTATGTGTTTGAAACTCGTTAGTGTTAGTTTTGAGCCACCAAACAGCAGGCTCATATTTGGAAGGGAATTTTTCAAGCATAGCTCCCAAGAGAGGAAGAGGGTAAGCCTTGTCAAGTGCCAAGACCTTCTCCATTGCACCGTTGACGTCTTGCTCAGTTGGGTTTCCGATAGCTAAAATAGTTTGGATTTCGGTCTGAAGCTGCTTGAACAACCTAGTCGCATTTCGCTGTTCCTCAGCGAGCTGCGACGGCTGAATCTTGTTCATGATGAGCAGCATTCCGGTGGCGGCAGTGAACAATACGATTGACGATACTCTAAGGGCAGAGTTGTCAATGGCAGTGTTGAGACCAACCATGGTTGAGGCAGTGAGGGTGATCATATTGAGAGAGTTCAAAAGAAAGGTATTCCAGTTGTTTCGTTGCTCGCACATGTTGTTGTGCATTTCTATTCTGTCGGAGACTGCCTCTAAGGTTGCATATAATTGAATAGTGGCCTTGGAATAGTTATCATCGTATATTTCTGTGGAGGTGGTGACATCTAGCTGTGATGGGATTATTGTGTCTAAGGCTCTATTCAATTCCTGAACGTCCAGCTTTGCAGTGGTTGGGGGTATTCTCGGAAGTGAGAAACGAACCTGTGGGAGCTTAGGGACATTAATGGCGGCGTTGACTTTCTTGATAGACGACGAAGAACAAAAGGAACAAAATGACGCAGAGATTTGTAGCGAAGACATTATTAGTTTGAACGAATCGGTATCGTTTAATTAAGAAGCTAGCTTTGTGAGTTGCAGAGGGATTGATCGAGGAGGAGGAAATAAGGTTTTGAGTTTTGGAATGAGGAAGGTGATGAAGTGGATGGGGGTGATGGATTTTATTTATAGGAAGGGCGTATAGGAAGAAAATATTGACCCTACCATTGACTTAGTATATGTCTGACCTTTTCATTACGAAATTAGTAGCCTTCTAATTTTCAGTTTTGAAAATTAGATGGTCTAAATTTTGAGTCTTCCTCTGCCTGAACATTTCAATCCATAAGCTTCAGTGTACCGTATAAGTTGTGGTGTTGAAAAATATTTAAGATATTTTATTTTTAAATTTGCGGAATGTTTTGAAGATTTTTTGTGAGGTTGTAGCATCTTTGTCTGGTGGAATATTCACTTCCTAATGGTTCGCCTTCGTTGTTTGTTGCGGCTTATAGGGGAGACACTATTATAGAAGGAACCAAAATGGAAGGCGAATGAGTCATATTAGGAAAATGTTGAACGTTGCCTATATGACCTTGTCCTTGTCTTATTATGCCTCATACCTTTCTATTTAACAGTTTCTTTTACTCTTAACATGGATAATATACATGTTCCAACATGCCAACACACACTAAGTTTCGCTGTTCCTCGGCCAACCGCGAAGGTTGCATTTTGTTCATGATCAAAGAGGACATCCGCATACGTGGCTGCACAGAACAGAAGGGTGGACGACATTTTCCGAGCAAAAAGCGGCGGTATACCCGACCCCCGACATGGGATGGCGGCGAGCTTGATCATGTTGGTGGAGTCCAAAAGAAGGGGAGTTCCAATTGTCACGTACGCCAACGTTGTAATATACATTTCGATTCTGTCACAAACTGTGTCTCTACCTAGAATCGCGTAGAGTTGAAGAGTGGCTTTATTATTTTGGCACTCGTGAAGATTGTCGAAACCTTCATGGTTTTGGCTCTTCATATTTGACGTAATCGATCTTCTAATGATGAGACAGCGTTCAGGCATGGCTGCCTTCGATTAATCGATCTGAACCAGCTTTCTTCAACTTGAATTAGAACTTAGAAACATATGTTCATGGATAAGTAATCATGTTTTTATGATGGGTTAAGGTGCAATTTTGACAAACAATTGGCCCAGGAACGTCCAGCACAAAAAACAATTGAGGGTATCTTAAATGCTAAAAAACAATTACAGAGAAGTATCCAGCACAACGCAGTTAACTTGGGGCTAACGCCGTTAACTGAATTAGCACAAAAATTACAGAACAAGACCCAAATATTTATAAAATTATGTTTAAGCCCCAAAAATTAGAAAAAAAAAAATCTATTTCAGTCCCTCCACATGCGCAAAAATTACAGAATAGAGTCCAAATGTTTATGAAACTATATTTTAGCTCAAAAAATTTTAAATTTTTTTATTTTAGTCCCTACACGTACAAGGACTAAAGTGAAAATTATAAAAAAATTTTGGGGTTGAAAGATAATTTTCTAAAACTTTGGGTTCTTTTCTGTAATTTTTGCGGGGCCATCCTTAGCCCCCAAAATCCACTGCTGGTTACAGGCTTTTTTTTTCGACTTTAGCTTGGCCTACCTGTGACTTATTGAGAAAGCCTGTAATTTTAATAATTTTGTAAGCAGCCTAACAAACCACAGGCCTCACCTCAAAACAAGCCTACTTCAAGCACGGTGAAAACAGACCTACTTTAAACAGGTAAAAAACAGACCTACTTTAAATAGGCTGTTAGATGTAGGTCTGTTTTCAGCCTGTTTAAAGTATGTCTATTTTCACCGTGTTTGAAGTAGGCTTGTTTTGAGGTGAGGCCTGTGGTTTGTTAGGCTGCTTACAAAATTTTTAAAATTACAGGCCTCCTTAATAGGCCACACGTAAGCCAGGCTAAAGCCGGAAAAAAAGTCTTGTAACCAACGGTGGATTTTTGGGGGTAAGGATAGCCCCGCAAAAATTACAGAAAAGAACCCAAAGTTTTTGAAAATTATCTTTTAGCCCCAATTTTTTTTTATAATTTTCACTTTAGTCCCTATACGTGGAGGGACTAAATAAAAAAAAATCAAATTTTTGGGGCTTAAATATATTTATAAACATTTGGGCCCTATTCTGAAATTTTTGCATGAATTCAGTTAACGACGTTAGCCCCAAGTTAACGGCGTTGTGCTAGACGCTTCTCTGTAATTGTTTTTTGACATTTAAGATACCCTTAATTATTTTTTGTGCTGGACGCTCTTGAGCTAATTGTTTGTTGGTGAAATTACACCTTAACCCTTTTATGATACATTGGAGTGATGGCTATAATATTTAACACGTATATTGATCTAAAACATGAAATTTTAATTACTCGAAAAAAGGTTTAAGTTGTTAATTATAACAAAGGAAGAGAAAAAATGGATTAATGTTCAAGCATGTATATATGGGCTTATAATACTCCTTATATTGTGAGTTTGTTCATCGAAGAGAAAACTAAAGCATTTGAGAAATAAATTTGAGCAAAACATTCCAAAATGGCATATGGAGCCCTAATTAAACACGCGCGCGCACATACAAAGGCTATTATATATTGTTTTCTCTCTACTCTAATCCTTCAAATTCTAATATGATATTAGAGCTAATGGTGAAGAAGAAGAAGAATGGACAACGTCCATTTCTGTTCTCCCATAGTGATAGATATACTATGTAGTTGTACTTTTTTTTAGAGTTGAGGAAGAGGAGAAGAATCTAGTCTCGCTCTCATTCCTTCCTTCTCTTGTGGCCACCTAAAGCTTGATTATTGGCAATATTGGCTTATCCTCAACTAAAAACTTCTCTATCAGTTGCTCTCTCAGTCATCTCGACCTATGAAAAAGTTCCTAACTTTAGTCACCTTCCTCCGTTTGGTACATAGCAGGTGCCACTATGCATGTACTCTTCCCTTTGCAAACTATCTAGTTCCATCCCCCTAATCTATTCCTAGATGGTTTCGCCTCAAATCTTGGTCAAGATCCATATACCCATTCCCTAGAAAGTGTATGGTTCCATCCTAGAGCTTTGTGCAGATCCACAAGTCCGTGTTCCTAGGGATTGCATGGTTCCATCCTAGAGCTTTGTCCAAATTCGTGTACCTGTGTCCCTGGAGAGGTATGATGCCATACTATAGCTCCACCCAAATCTCTTGACCATCAAATTTCACCCAAATCTTTTAATCATTTGGTTTCGCCCAGATCATCCATAACCTAGAGAGTGTATGATTTTAGTTCCGCTCAGATCTGAAGACCGCCTAGTTTAATATTAATATTTGATATATTCTCACATATTATTTGTTGATATTTGATATATCTTGAAAATGTTATTATTAGAGTTTATATTTGATTAAGATTTATTTATATTATATTAGTTTATATTTTAGGATTAGTTTAGGTTATGTTTTGCCTATACAAATGCTCTTATATTCTCATTTATTCAAGGATCAAGTATTGAGGATTTAGTAATATTCTGATACTCTTGCTTCCAATATACTCTAATCTAATCCTTCAAATTCTAACAGGGTAAATATAATTAATCTAAATATTCTCTTATCTCATGATTGGTTGTTAAGAGAAGACTCCTTACATAGGATAGGATCATGTTTTTCTAACTACTCTATTTACATGCCCAGTGGCTATTTGTCATTGAAAGGTTGCTGTCCCAATGGCTGTTGTTGATACCATCGACGACGAAAAAACGGGTCATCACTGAAAGTATACACTCATCTGCAACATTTTATGTCGCCGCGGAAACAATACTCTCAGCAATGATGAAAGTTTCAAAGCTAAAATGTTGACACTTCGTTGCACCACTAGTTGCCTGCGAAAATCAATTCAAATATGGTCCCATAATAAATTTGTTTGAACCCAATTCCTCCTTCCTTTTGTGTCCACGCTTCTTGCCATAATAAAAGTTATTGAAATCAACCATCAATTATTATATAAATTTTGTGAAAATGCCGTGATTTATGAATGAGGACAAAATTTGTTTCATATGATATCTTAAACTATAAGCTTTGTTTTTGTATTAATTTTCTTAAAAAAACATTTACGTTATTAAGCCTCGTGCCTTGTATGTTTACTTTAAGGATTTTTATTCTAAAAAAAGAGTAACAAGCTAGATATAAAATTTACAAATGCAATGTAGCTAGGGAAGAAATAATTAATATATTTAGATTTTCTAAAAAATTATATCAATCTTTCTAATATTTAAATTCTAATAAATTATGAAGTGAAGCATTGACAGAATAAAAATAAAATTGCAAGAGTTCAATAAAATACACAGAAAGGTTTTCTTTAAAAAATTTACATAGCTAGGTCCAAATTAAATAGAGCAGCATTTTAATTGAAGTAGATATATGATGGCGAAGCTAAGTTAATAAATTAGTGATTACGATATAATTGGGGCGACAATTTATATATTATTTTTCAGTTTGACAATAACGCTTTAAAGAATGAAGAATCTCAATTTTAATCGGTCTCAATTTTTTAAGGATTTACAACATCACAGTTTATAAGATGAAGACTCAAATTCGAAAAGTCAGAAAATTGAAAAATAATAAGCTACTAATATGGTAATGAACAGGTCAGAATATACCAAGTCAACTGAACGGTCAATTTTTTCCTCCTATATATGCCTTCCTATAAATACGATCCATCACCCCCATCCACTTCATCACCATCCTCATTCCAAAACCCAAACCCATATCTCCTCCTCCTCGATCCCTCTGCAACTCACAAAGCCAGCTTCTTAATTAAACGATACCGTTTCGTTCAAACTAATAATGTCTTCTTTACAAATCTCTGCGTCATTTTGTTCCTTTTGTTCTTCGTCGTCTATCAAGAAAGTCAACGCCGCCATCAATGTCCCTAAGCTCCCACAAGTTCCTTTCTCACTTCCGAAAATACCCCCAACCACGACAAAGCTAGACGTTCAGGAATTGAATAGAACCTTATACCCAATAATCCCATCACAGCTAGATGTCACCACCTCCACAGAAATATACGATGATAACTATTCCAAGGCCACTATTCAATTATATGCAATCTTAGAGGCAGTCTCCGACAGAATAGAAATGCACAACAACATGTGCGAGCAACGAAACAACTGGAATACCCTTCTTTTGAACTCTCTCAATATGATCACTCTCACTGCCTCAACCATGGTTGGTCTCAACACTGCCATTGACAACTCTGCCCTTAGAGTATCGTCAATCGTATTGTTCACTGCCGCCACCGGAATGCTGCTCATCATGAACAAGATTCAGCCGTCGCAGCTCGCTGAGGAACAGCGAAATGCGACTAGGTTGTTCAAGCAGCTTCAGACCGAAATCCAAACTATTTTAGCTATCGGAAACCCAACTGAGGAAGACGTCAACGGTGCAATGGAGAAGGTCTTGGCACTTGACAAGGCTTACCCTCTTCCTCTCTTGGGAGCTATGCTTGAAAAATTCCCTTCCAAATATGAGCCTGCTGTTTGGTGGCCCAAAACTAACACCAATAAGTTCCAAAAGCAAGTATTAAGATCGGAGAAGAAAACGAATAATGGATGGACTCCAGAACTGGAAACGGAAATGTGGCAGATTCTTGAAGTGATGAAAAGAAAAGACATGGAGGACTATGACAGGCTGGGAAACTTGGCTCTCAAAGTCAGCAAAACCTTAGCCAAATCAGGTCCCTTGCTCACTGGGATTGCAGCTTTAGGTTCTGCATTAGGGAGCCATGGTTCGTCGTGGCCAGGCATCGTGGCGGCCGTGGCAGGGTCGTTGGCGGCTTCTACCAATGCGTTACAGCATGGAGGGCAAGTGGGGATGGTGTTTGAAATGTACAGAAACTGCGGAGGTTTCTTCAAGTTGCTGCAAGAGACCATAGAATCAACACTTGAAGAGAGAGACTTCGAGAAAAGAGAGAATGGCGAGCTTTTTGAAATGAAGGTGGCAATGAAATTGGGAAGAAGTGTTTCACAACTCAGACAACTTGCCTCAAAATTTGTTGCCTATGACTCTGAAGGAATTGGCATGGATGAATTTGCAAGCAAGCTCTTCTAAGAAGACTAATTTTTTTCATTTTTTGATACAACTTTATCCTTTTGGACAAAAACATTATTTTATTCTTTGTTCATGTATTATAGTGATCTAACTTAGGACACACCTATGATTTTACAGAGAAAGAAATTGTTTAAATTCATACAAATTGAGCAGTTCTTGCATTTACACTAATGGCTCAAATCTTGAATAAACCCTTCAAAAATCTGGGACCGTCTAAATCTTGATTTGATTGTTTTATGTCTCATCACTATAACGTGAGCACACGGTGCTCATTGCAGTGATGAGCGTGCAATTAGGATGCAAAAATAATGTTTGATATGAGAAAGTAAAAACCAAAAAGAAAAAAGAGAATTTCAGTACATGAGAATCAATTCTAAGGGCATGTTCGATTAGTGAATACATTTACAGAGAATGTGATAATATAATTTGATGGGAAAGAGTTAATTATATGTAGCATGTCATGGAAAGAAATAAACATTCATACTCAATAGGATATAATAACGTCTTCATATTAATTAAAATATATTAAAGAATTTTTATCAATATTGAAGTTATTTATAAAATTTTAACATATTTTTTATATAAATATAAAATATGCAATCTTAAATTTGTTAATACAGTAGTTCATTTAAAAAATGTAGCATATTGTATTTTAATAATATAATTATTCAATATAGGTGAAAAAAGTAATGTAACAAAAAAAAAGTGCTGCTCATGTGTAAGTGTAACAAAAAATAGTTGCTAATATATACATGTGTGTGTAAGAGCGTGAGAATAGTAATTATTGATTAAAATAATTCGATTTGTCAAAGGTAGATTGGGTCATAGAGCTGAACTGCTCCATTTTTTTTGGTCAAAGAACTGCTCCATTTAGGACAAATCAGATCGTCAATTTTTGATTACGAGCTTGGTCAACCAACCATTGATAATTGCAATTGTACAGGTGCTTTTGCTACAAAAATTATTTTACTTTTATAAAAATATAAATTATTATATTAAATCGGGAATGCATGCATTATTATGTGTTTCATATAGATGGGCCTAAAAAAAAAAAATTTACAAGTTCAGAGATTCTCCGGATTAATCTTTTAAGTTTGATTTGATCTCTTCTCAAGACTTGTGCTGGTAAAAACTTCTCACGCAACTAAAATCTTATTTGCAGCAATGAAATAGCATTACGTGAGACCAAGTATGGATCTCACACGAGAAATTTTGACGAATGGTATTGTCTGCCGATAGCAAAAGGTGTACGTTAACTAAATTTGTGGAATAGTCTGGAATTCATGTAGAAAAGCAAAATTAGTACTCAATTTTAAAAAGGTCGCCGTTCTCTCTTGTCTGTTGTCGCAGTCTTTGTCGTCAAGTTGACTATTGACAGAATTAATTAGGGGACCGCCGTATATGACCTTTTCCCTATCTTATGTCTAATACGGAGTACTAAAAAATTTCTTATATTCTGACTTTGATGCGCTATACAAGGACCAACATGCCTAGCCTTCAAGTTTATTCCTATATGTTTGGTCCAAAAAAGAAAATGTTTATTACTATATCAATTCTGGTTATTTATTATTCCAATCTTTAAGTTTCTTTTAGGGTTAAGGTATAAAAATACATAAAAGTATTTTTTTTCAAAAGCAAAAATATACATGTTTTTTTTAGGAGCAAAAATACACATGTGGTTACCATTTTAGAACAAAAGCCACATCTCACCGTTAAGTTACTATTCACCACCGTTATGTTACTGTTCACGTCATCTCTTTTTCTCTCATCACGGTGGAACAATGACTTAACGGTGGAATGTGACATTTGTTTCGAAATGGTAATTACGTGTGTATTTTTGCTTATCAAAAAAGCATGTGTATTTTTGCTCATGGGGAAAAATGTCATGTGTATTTTTTCACCTTAACCCTTTATTTTATAACTTCAAGTTGGGTTTTTAATGCTATGTTCCTTTTTCCATTTCTAAAATGATCTTTTATTTTATTTAAAATTATGATATGTTACTAATTTTATGTGCGTTCTAAGTATATTACTAACTTGTTAAAGAGTATTATCATATTAAAGAGTAATTAGACACTCTAATCTTAGTAATGCAATCACAATTACCATTGCATGCATACAATACGGTTGAACCAAAATGAGCTTGTTTTAACAAAAAATATATCGTTTCATTGATCTCATTGGCGCCTATAGTAGCGTTCTTATACATGTTAAAATTACCTTAATCGATTTCTTATTTTTCTTCTACAATAAAAATAATTTCAAAATTTCTTCGTATGTGACAATTATTCTGGGTCTAGGCTGTTTTGGTGTGAGTGTGATCATACATGCATCCAATTTTACATTCTTGTGTATGTTATTTCTATAGTTTTTTACTTGTTATGTTTTAAAGCACCCAGCATTAACTATTACTACCCATGCTTTTTAATATAAGATCTCGTTTAAACGATTCATCTTCCCACTTTTCGCGCTCTTACCCTCATTTGGTATGATAATCAAGTGTCTTTTTATTACACACCATCCGTTGAAACTATTCATCTTCAACTTCCAACTTGCAATGATGGTTCGAAATCGCCATTTCCACTCTATTTAAACTCATCTTTTCCATTTATTCCTTAGTTATCTTTATTAATCTCCTCATTCTTTCCTTCAACATGGTGAGAATAGGCTAGAAATCTCTTGTTGTTGGCCCCCATTTAAGCACCCGCCTCCAACTCTCCAACTGGAGATCCTCTGATTATGATGATAGCGGGATACAGTACCAGTGATGGTTAAGCTTTTTTTTTTTTAATATATGTTTATATTTTCTAAAAAAATATATTTATGTAATGGGGCAATAAACCCCTTAATTAAAAAAGCACTTATAATACTTGACAGTTATTAAGAATTATTTGTCAAATATTGTTGTATTTTTTCAATGTTAATACTAAATTGTACTTGACTGCTGTTATATAGTCGCACCGTCAAGTGTTGTTTTACAACACTCGACAATTGTTAAATTATAATCGTCAAGTAAGAACTTTTAGAAAGGCTTTTGCTTCCTCGACATCTGGCATTTGGAACTTACCTCAAACTGACAGAAAGCTCTGTGACATTCGTGCTGGTCACTGAACCTCTGGCGCCGCAGCCATCAAAGCTCATAATACATTTTTTGAATTTTTGAAATAAGACTAATTGATAGTGAAACCAAAATAATAAATAATGAAATCAAAATATTAAACACGACCCATGTTATTTGTTAGTTACTACTTTGGTTTCGCTATTTATACTACTTTTATTTTGGAAATTCTAAATATGTATGACAAACTTTAGTGGCATTGGTCATCGGAGCTCGGTTGCCTAATACATTTTTAGAATTCTAAAAAAAAAAACAGTTACTAGCGAAACTAAATTAGTTATTAGGAGATACTAATTATCAATAGGGTCCCTGTTTACTTGGGTTTCACTATTTATACCATTGTTTTGGAAGTTCCAAAATTTTATTAAGAGCTTTGTCGGCCGTGCAGAGGTCTGGTGACTAGGGGCTAGTAGGGTCGCTGGAGTTCTGGGGGTCAGTCACTAGAGCTCTAGTGACTGATCGTCAACAGTAGAGCTCTTTCGTGGCTGGTCAGCAAGCGATTTTTTCAAGGAAAAAAAAAAGGTGAGGGCATTGATATCTTTTAACATTATTTTCAAATTCCAATAGGCTGACTTAATACTATTGAATGTTGGCAAACTAATTTGTCCCTTTTATTATTTAAGGGTATTTTATGTCTTTTTCCCTGAATTTAGTATAATAGTAATTATTGATTAAAGTGAAAACCATTCCTGAAGTACATAGAGTTTCATTTAATTTTCAATTTGGTACTTAATTGTTTTTCTCTTTCCATTAAATCCTTTCATATTACTCTGTTAACACAAGTAGCTTCTGTAGGCTAACGGTACTAAATAGAGCAAAGTATGATTAAAAGATAACACAAGTAGCTTCTGTAGGCTAACACAAGTAGTTTCATTAGTCCCTATAGGACTAATGATTCAAAAAAGTATGATTAAAAGATTTAGGGGTTAAGGTCCATTTTTTCCTTGCAAGTAGTAAAAAAATGCCAATTTTGTCTTAAAAGCTTTTTTGGAGCAATGTTACCTTAGTTGTTATTTAGGTTAAGTTTAACCTTTAATTGACCAAATATTTAAAGTTGGCAGTCTACATGACATCGATATCATTTTTATTTTGGGTTTTAGGTGCAAAATTATCCCAAAAGTTTTCAAAATGTAGCAATTTCACCTTGATTATTATCCAAGTTAAGTTTACCCATTAGTTAGCTAAATATCTGACAAGTTCATGTATTATTCACTTCATTATTTATAGGTTAGATTTATAAACAATTTTTTTTTTTTTTAAAAAAAAGCACTCCATCTAAATGATTAGAGAGAATCAAATAGGTGAAAACATTTTGTGCAATAAAGAGAAAATAAAAGAGGCACATGTACTTCTCGACGTTACTGGGGCACAGCAATGGAGGGTTACCAATGGCTTTGTTCTTGGTAGTCTTACTTAGTATGTCTTGATTCTACTAAATGAATATTTTTCTTCATTACTCCCTAGCAAACATTAGCTATTCATCCATCTATGACTTCTTCTTCAATGTCGCTTATACTATTAGCTTAATATATTTGATCGATTAATAGTTAAACTTAATCTTCATAATGGTTAGGTTGACATTGGTATAATTTGGAAACTTCAATTCCATGGCAAATTGAACCAACAAATTTCTAAGACAATATTGTTTTTGAATTAAAACTTATAGGGTAAATGTGCACCTCGACAAAAATAACATGGATGGCATGTAGACATGTTAGCACAACATATTTGGTCAACTAACGGTCAAACTTAACATGGATAAAAGCTAAGGTGAAATTGCTATGATTTGAACACTTCTAGGGCAACAACATTGCTCTAAAAAAACCTTCTGGGGTAAAATGATATGTATATATTTTTTTCCAACAACTCTGTGGGCCAAAATGGACCTTTACTAAAGATTTAATAATGAAGCACAAACTATTGGTTGAGACGGTAAACGTTTTCATACATTTTCATCTTGTAAGTAGGATACCATAAGTTCAAATCTCATAAAATGCATTTTTTATGAGAGAAAAAAACTCTTTACGTTTTAAACCTTGAAAAGGAAAATAAAACTTAGTCCAAAAAAAAAAAGACTTAGCAATGAGAATAACACATAGGTACCGAATTTGAAATTTAAAGAAACAAGTATCTCAAGAATAGTTTTCCCTTAATTGAAATAATGAATTTGTCAAAGGTAGATTGGGTCATATAGCTTAACGGTCCATATAGGACAAGTTAGATCGTCTAATTTTCTTTGCGAGCTTGGTCAACGAACCACTAATAATAGCCGTCGCACAAGTGAGCTGATTAATTTATTTGTTTTCATTTGAATATTTACAATTAAATAAGATTTAGTCTCTGAATTATCAGATTTATTATTTTAATTTGTTGAATAGTTATATCAAACAATAAAATCAAATGAGGAGTTAAAGAGGTAGCGACTTGCATATGACTTTAATGTTTTGCTTAAAAAATTTCATTTTTTAAGGGGATAATTTTTTTTTTTTTTTTTTTTTGACGATAAGAAGGAAAGGGTTTTTGCCTCTATCTTACCATATTCGCTTTCCCGACATGTGAATTTGTGTTCTCCTGCTTATGGAGTGAAGCACTAAACACCCCAACCAATGCTTGTTGGTGTGACTTTAATGGTCAGTCTGGAAGGATTAAAAAAAAAAAAAAATAGGAAGGATAAAAGAAGAAGAAGAAACAAAATAGAAGGGAAGATAAAAGTAGAGACATAATGTTATTTCTCCTTTTATATTTAAATTCTCCTCCCATTTCTTGTAACAATACCAATACAATACAATTAAAATAAAAATAAAATCATCAAAATGAAAAATTATAAAATTTAAAATAAAATTGTTCTAATTTTATATTTAAAAAATAAAATATTTAGCTGCATATAATGCACGCACACACCTATACTTTTATTCATCTAAGGTTTACCTAAAGTATACTTTTAATTCCTTAACTTTATAAAGTATACTTCTACTACTATATTTCTAACATCATTAATATTAATATTCCTAACAAAAAATGTTGATTTAACAAACCCAAAAAATGATTGTACAACTTCTAAAGCATATTTAAATTTTAATTGTTTAATATAATATATTTAAAGTATTAAACTAAAATAAACAAAGAAATCGGTGCAAATGAAACTGAGGTTTTTATATTTAATTAGATGATTAAACTAATACATTTAGATTATCAAACTCAGTTTTTTTTAATATAACCGAGGTTTCAATATTGACTGCTTCATTGATTTTTTTTTGTTATATTTTTCAATTTACACATATTTTAAATTTAAGATTAATAGCATTTAATTTCATAGTCATAACTTGAGTTTGCTATGTTATTGTTTTCGGTTAGTAATATTTGCGCGGTGGTAGAAAAAAGAGCCAAAAGTATACCTTATGTAAATTTAAAAAACAAAACATATTTTAGTCATACATAAATACACACACATTGTCACTAACAAATAAGTACATATATACACTGACTCACACACACACACATCACTAACAAATAAAAAGAAAAAGAAAAATAATATATATCCACATCAATCCTACTTAACATATTATATGAAGGGGAAAAAAAGAAAAACATATGGACACAGGGTTTAATGTTTATAATTGAGAAATCTGTAAGAATTCAATAAAAAAAATTATAGCACCATAATTAAAAATCAGGTAAAACTATAAATTCTTATAAATTAATTCTTTTTTTTTTAAAAAATGAAAAGGATAACTAATTACAAAGCAGAGGGAACAAGACTGGTAGTTGGGAACGCTTCTTCTCAATTGCATTTGAAAAAGCTTGCGGCTCTCTCTTTTCTCACAGTCTTTCTCGTCTAGTTGACTATTGAGGCACTTAATGGTGGACCGCCCTGCTATGTGACATATTCCCTATCTTCTAAAGTGTGATATAGTTTAACTTCGATGTTATATACATGCTCCAACATGCAAATCCACCAAGTTTATCATATGGATTATGAATTCTTAACATTGCAATTTTCAGCTGTTTATGCATCTTCTTACAATATTAGGCTTATAATTAAGAGTCTCTTTTTTTATTTTCAAAATACAAAAAATTGAGCTTGTCATTAAATCAATCGAGCTAGTTAGGTAGTAGCTGTAAGGTTAGTGATCTAACCGTAGTTGAACCAGAATCAATTCATACAAGATTGATACTATTTCTTAAAACTCAAAATAGCATTAGTCCAACCTAATTGAATTGTCCAAAACTCTTTATTGAACGGTCAGGGAATTGGTTCACTAGCTTAAACCCAAATCGGATTTTAATACTATATTTCAAATACTTGTCTTAACATAATAACTTGAATGTTAATAGCATATAATATCACATTTGCAGAGGCTTTCTTGAGGTTGAAGGTCAGTGCAAGTGCAGTGTTTTGGCACGGCACTTGTCCCATACTCTGCAAGGAACTTCTCTGCACAGTCGGTTGCACCTCTGGTATCCGCACATGTTCGATCCTCCTGAAGCCATCTCCTCTGGACAGAACTTCCCACCACCTAAACAAACACATTCATTAATCAATTAATTCACTGCATTAATATTCACTACACACACACATGTATTCATGCCTTACCTTGAGCTTGAGCGTGGGGGCTAAAGAGACAGAGAAACTGAAAATAGAGAGGAAATAGGAGTAAGCTAAGCTTCATGATTTATGTTCTTTTCTACATGGGGCTTGCTATACTTGCTCGAGTAATGTCAGTGTTGCAACCACATCATTTTCTATTTATATGCACATAGCATTGGGTTTTCCTTTATTGGAAATGGATTAGATATTTGATATTTTTTATGATGTTCATTATCTGACTGCTGGGATATAGAGCCTGATTTTGACTTTCATAAAACATCTTGTCGTGTCCTACGCTCCCATCCATGAATCTGACTTAATTATTAGGTGCAAGAACATTCATTTGTACTAAATGCCAAATAACTTTTTTATTTTTATAATCAAACATAATAACAATTCTTTGAATTTGGGAAATGGAAAATTAGAATAAAGGACTTAGACAAAATAATATTTAATTATAAGAACCATAAAAATTGTAATTACTAAGAAGGACCAAATAAGTTTAAAAGTACTAAATTGTCCTTTTGCTTCTCCAACATAAAAAACAAGGAATAAAGTGCCTTCTTTCTTCTTCCTGTGAGTATTAAGGTGGGGCCATTTAGAAATCTAGTATTGGAAGTTAAAAACGACGATGTTTGATAAAAGTGTATGCATGGAAGTAGGATCCGAATGATCAAAAGAGAGAGGAGATACGATGTAAGCATTTGCTGGACATATTGATCTATTCTTCTTAATTCTTGCATACGTCCATATCATGTTTAGAGGTTGTTCAACCCATCAATAAAAACCTTAACAAATGTAGGAAGCCATTCTAGTTGACTATTCACCTATGGCGGACCCACGATGGGTCCTATGTGTGCTGGTGCAAACATAAAAATACAAGAGGGCAATGGAGGAGTATGGGAAATAATACTGGGATGAAGAATAATTGTTTGTCTATATAATCTAAAATTACACAAACATATATAACTTGATGCCAAAATTGTTTGTGCATGCGAACATAATTTTTAAAGGTACATCTAAAATTACACAAACCTATATAATCTAAAAATATATATGTTTATGGGTGCAGACATAATTTTTTTTCCTATATAATCTAAAATTATTCGCAACTTTTTTTTCTTTTTAAATAAGCATAATTGTTTGTGTTCTTTGTAAGCGTATAGGATGATTTCACAAGAGGGAGTATGTGATGAAGCGTCTGAGTACGGGGTGAAGCATCTAAGTCTTTTTTGTAAGCATCTGAATCTTCAAATTTATGTTCTCATTATTATGAGGTGATGCCACTTACTACTTCAACCAACAGTTTGTTGATTAAATCTATTCCAAATTTTAACGAAATATAATTTTTTTTTTCTAAGTTAGAGTGAATACATACACATTTTAAGTTTATTAAAAAAAGGTTATAATTTGAGGCAAAAGTATGGAAAAAACCTTAATTAATTAATTACCAAAATGCCACTGAGATAAAAGTATTAACCCATCAGCCCCCCTGTAATCGATTACATGGGGTCAGATCTCTTTTTTTTCTCATTTTTTACACTATGTAATCGATTACGTCATTGTTCAGTAATCGATTACATGAAATTTACATTGTGTAATCGATTACACCAGCACCAGCAGCAGAAGCACAATAAAGAAGAGATTTCGGATTGGTGCATGACGAAGCTGATTTCCAACTTCTTTTTACCTACAAATGCGACTTGGGGAAGGTCTTTTTGCCAACAATTAACTGTCTATACTATGTCTAGTCAATCGATGTCCCTATATCCGTTTTTCATCCTACGACATATCATTTGCAAAATTCATCACCTCAAATCATATGAACTGGAAGCATAAACATTTATAACTAAAATAAATGCCATAGTCAGTACAACTTCACCAAGTCTAAAAAATAATTACAAGATCCAAATACAAACATCATGTTCGACAAAAAAAAAACATAGCTATCTAATCTGCATCCTCCTCTGAATCCTCCTCCTCCTCCTCCTCCTCATCGGAGACATCAGGCACCTGGTCCTCCTCTCTGGCTGCCTCCTGGTGCTATCCGTCCTGTAACTGCTGAAGTCCGGCCTCCAGCCTGTGCATTCAGCTCTGCATCCATCGCCACCTCTCGTTCTCCTTCTCAACGTGGCTCCCCCACCTCTGCTCATGGCTCCTCCACCGATGTCTCTGTCGGAGGTCCATCTGCCTCATCTGTAGCATGATGTCACGGAGCTGGAATCCACCATCCTGCTCGACCATCTCCTCATCCTCATCATCGTCATCGTTCGGCATAGGGACCTCAGGATAAACCACGGGGGGAGGAGGCGGTGCATCGTCCTCGTAGTGGCAGTGCATACCCAGACACCCTGTGCATTTTGTTGTATCTTGCACTGCTCCAGTAGGCGCCTCCCAAAGACAGCGTTCTAATGTGTTTGGTCCACCATTTCAAATCCCTGCATCGGCACATGGAAGTGGAGCAATATATAGTGAACTAGGTAGGCGAATGGGAGGGTGACGTTCTCCTTCTGCTTCACCTTGGACATCATCCAGCAAATATAGTATCTCCAGTTCACCGCCCTGGCATGAATAATAGCCCACATGATCGAGATATCAACCTTCAACACCCTGGAGTGATTGTAAGCCCGGGGGGAACATAATATGGGTCAACACGTAGAAAAGGATCCGTGCATCCACAGTCAGCTGGCCCACAGTGAAAAGGGCTCTCTGACCCAAAGGCCTCTTGATATCGTTGATGGTGGCGACTTCGTCATATCCAGGCAGGTTGACATTGGTATCCCCATCGTACAGAATGGCGCCTACCCTATCAAAATCATATCCGAGCATGTGGGCCCATATCAGAGTAGTCATCTCTATGTCAATGCCGTAGACGCGCGACTTCAGCATTCCATTGATGTAACTGAGGTTATGGTAGAAGGCTCTAACCATATCCTCTGAGTAGTGACTGACAAACTCCGCCAAGCCACGTAGATGCGAACCCTCCACCAGTGGGACTATCTCAAATCCCTCCTCTGTAAAAAACTGCATGTCTAGTGACTTGGGCTTGATCACGAGTCTGCCCGCAAAGTGCTGAAGGAAGGATATGTGGGATGCTGCATTATTGACCAGGAGAATTCCGTATCGGAGATCTGCCGGCTGTGCCTGAGAGCCGGATGTCTCATCCTCCATCCGTGCCTTCGAACGTCTCTCGCTCTGAGGGTCAACTCGTCTGCGTGGAGGCATGATCACAACAAATACCTATAAAGATAAAACAAATATAAACCATCAACAAACATGAAACAAATATGTGATTAATGGCATAATCACAATCCATGATCAATATCGGTCAACGAAGACAGTGTAATTGAAAGAAAAATGCACAATCAACAATCAAACTCCACGTAATCAATGTTCTTCAACATCCATGCACACAATAACATGTAATTTGTGCTTCAATCCCACTGTTTACATCAATTTCACATGCAAACATACACACATTGTTTCCGAAATGCACAAAAACATCAATTTAATCAATTACTTGTTCAAAAAAGACAACAAACAATTCAAATCAATGATCAAAACACTACATACCTAATGAAAACAAACCCTAATCGATTACATGCACCATATCTTCAGAAAAAAGGAGAAAATAGGGACAAAATCGCAATGGGAATCGAAAACCTACCGAAATCACCGTAAATGAGAGCAAATCTTTGATTTTTCCTCAACCCACGCCTTGATTCTGGAGCTTTGTGGCCAAAAATGTCAATGGAGGAGAATGGGGGAGGCTAATCGGGTATGAGAAAGGAAAATGAAGGGTTTCGAGTGGTTTGAGCCTTTTAAAAAATTGAAACCGCTCAATGTAATCGATTATGGCCCGTGCCGTAATCGATTGCATCACGTGGTAACTGCTAGACTTGCCTTTTGATTTTATGTAATCGATTACGCTGCTCATCGTAATCGATTACACCATATAAATTTCATATAATCGATTACTAAATAGTGACGTAATCAATTACATAGGATCTGGATGATAATTTATCAGAGGTTTGTTGTTTAACATAAACCTTACATTCCCAAATCTTAAGAAATGACAAACTGGGTTCCTTCCCAGTCCATATCTCATATGGTGTTTTTTCAACTGCCTTTAATGGAACATGATTTAGTGTGAATGCAGCTGTTTCTAGAGCATAGCTCCAAAACGACGGCGGAAGATCTGTTTGACTCATCATAGATCTAACCATATCTAATAGAATTCGATTCCTTCGTTCAGAAACATCATTCCATTAAGGTGTTCCTGGAGGAGTAAATTGTGAGATGATCCCACAACTCCTAAGATGGTCAATAAACTCTTGGCTCAAATTTCTCCACCCCGATCAGATCGAAGTGTTTTAATTGTTTTGCCAAGTTGATTTTGCACTTCTTTTTGGAATATTTTGAACATTTCAAAAAATTCAGACTTATGTTTCATTAGATAGATATACCCATATCTACTGAAATTGTCTATAAATGTTATGAAGTACAAATGACCTCCTCTAGAAGATATCATTGGTCCATACACATCAGTATGTATGAGGCCCAATAAATCGGTGGCCCTATCACTATGTCCAGTAAAAGGTGTCTTTGTCATCTTTCCCAATAAACAAGACTCACATGTATCAAATGATTCAAAATCAAATGAATTAAGAAATCCATCTTGATGGAGTTTTGAAATACGTTTTTCATTTATATGTCCTAGACGACAATGCCATAAATAGGTCGGATTCAAATCATTTGACTTGAACCTTTCAGTAGTTATGTCATAGATTCGTCCATTATTAGGATGTTCTAAATGAAGTACATAATGACCAGCATGCAAATCACCGTCAACATAGAAAATATCATTATGATAAATTGAACATTTACGGTTCCTAGTAATGGAAGTATAACCTTCCTTATCCAAATAAGAAAGTGAAACATTGTTACTACTCAAAGCAGGAACATAAAAGCAATTGTTGAAAATTAACAAAAGCCCACTGGGCAGAACTAATTCATAAGTGTCTACGGCTAAAGTAGCAACTCTTGCTCGGTTTCCAACTCATAGGTCAACTTCACCTTTCTTCAATTTTCTACTGTCCTTGAGACCCTGCACATTTGTACAAATGTGAAATCCACATGCAGTATCTAATACCCATGTTAAGGAAGTGGAAAAGTGAATATCTATAACATAAATACCTGAAGTGATAGCCCTGCCATCCTTCTTGTTCTTTTCCAGATCTTTAAGGTAGAGTTTGTAGTTCTTCTTCCAATGACCAGGTTCATTGCAGAAGAAGCAAACTCTATCTTTCGAAGGCTTTGCCTTCTTGGCTGCAGGCTTAGATTCAGGCCTATTTGACTCATTGGTCTTACCAGTTGAGCCTTTACCCTTTTGTTTGCCCTTGCCTTTCTTTTTCATACCCTTTCTTTTCTAAACCATCAAAACAAAGCTACGCTTCTTCTTAATGCTTTGCTCGGCTGTTTTGAGCATCCCATGCAGTTTAGAAATGGATTTTTCCATGTTGTTCATGTTGTAGTTCATGACAAACTGGTCATAACTTTCCGAGAGTGGGTTCAAGATCATATCTATAGCCAACTCCTGGCTTATGGAAAATCCATGTTAGACCTGGTTGTCACCCAAGAGGGGGGAGGAATTGGGTGTTTGATAAAAACTTAAGAACTTTGAAAATCTTTTTTCAACTTATAGAAAATAGTTCCTATGACAATAATGAGTTGTAAACCAACTGTCATTCATTCAAACATATATGTTGGACATCTAAGAGTTTAGGGAAGAAAATATGCAAACTATGATTTATCCTGGTTCGGCCGAATCCTGGCCTACATCCAGTCCCCAAACTCCACTTGAGATTTTCTCCACTATCTTCTTGTTTAATCCAAGCACAAGAGAAAAGCCTTTACAATCACACAAGTTTACCCAGGCACTTGTGAAGCCGAATCTCTCACCAAGATACCCCCCTTACATACCGTAGTGTTACAATCTATTTCTCACTCAGAATTACCCAATCTTGAGTAACTCTCAGATAAACAAATAAAGTGTTTAAATGAATCTTTTCTCTCTCAGAAGTGAATAAGATAAATACTGAAGTACATAATCATTCATCTCACTCTCTACTGTAAAACTATATAAACATTGAGAAACAGAGAGTGTAAGAGATATTGACATATCGACGGTGAAGTAGTAACATCATTTCATTGGCTTCGTCGAATCATGCACCAATCATCTCTTCTTTCGGTTTGAAGACTTTTCTATTTATAGGCAATGAAGATCGATTTGTCTGTTGAGTAATTCTTTCCATTGGAACATGACCGTTGTGACTTGCTCAAAGTTACGTTGTGAGCTTTGACGTAATCATTCACTTTTTAATAATCTGATGTTAATCCGAGTTATGATCATCTGAAACTCATTAGCAAACTGATTAAAAATATTTGAGTATAGTAATGAGTAATGATCCGAAGAAAAGAAATCATAATCAGTTGACTCGAATTTTCTGAGACGGTGATTTGAAAAACAGAGATGATCATGCTTAGGCATGATTGTTTGTCTGCTCGAGCATTAGTTGAAATATGCATTGTAAAAGCTTGTCATCACATTATGCTCGAGCATGAAATTGAGCTTGCTCGGGCATGGTGTTTTTGTGCTCAGGAATGAACGTTCAGGAATTTAACACAACTGCACATCTCATTGCTACTTGGGCATAAAGCTCTCTCTGCTCGAGCATCATATCGCTAATGCTCAAGCATGCCTTTAGTCTTGCTCGATCACAACCACATACAGAGGCTTTTGGTTTGTTGCTCGAGCATCATTTTTCTCTGCTCGAGCGTGTCATACGTTCTTGCTCGAGCATGTTGATTATCTGAAATATGAGAAAAAAATGAGGCAAATCTGATGTCTAGTTCAAAAGTTATGGTTAAAACAGTGAAACATATTAAATTTGGAATTTTTATCATGAAAATGAATTAAATCCAAATAAAAGCCTAAAACCCAAATAAGCATTAAAGCCCATTATTTATTAGCTAACAATCCTAAATTTATTACCCAAAAGATACAAAATAAGTGTGTAAAATATTCAATTATCAAATTCCCCCACACTTATCCTTTTGCACTCCTGGGCAAAATTAAAAAGAAAAGAAAATTGAAAGAAGGAAAATTCTCATTTCTAGTAATTGCCAACAATGTAAAAATCAATCAAGGATCACAAGGTTTTAAAAGACCAAGCAATCAAGACCGAAATCCTTTCATCTCAAATTACAAATCATGGTAATCTCAATCAATGATGCTAATGACACAATGTGATCTCTCAAGGGATGCTCTTAATCAATCTCTCAAGTGTATAAGGATATAAGTGTATCACTCAAATTCTACTCAAGAAAATTGTTTTACTATAGGCTTGCTCAATTTCTACTTCTCCACTACTCACAATACATGCATGCATAAATCAAGAGAGCTTATTATTATTGGTTGTAATGGGGTTAGGGTGAAGGTAGGTAAGCATGGAAAAGAGAGGCTAAGCACCAAGGAAATCTAAATGAACACTAGTTAAAGAAAGTGAAATGACTAAAATGATATATGTGCATTCTTATTCTTTCTTCTTTGTTTTTGTTTTTTGTTTTTATCTTTTTCTCTGTTTTTTTCTCTGTTTTGTTTTTTTTTTTGAATCACCAAATCAATGCCAATTGATGAATGGAATGGCACCAAATCAAATATCTCTCCCCACACTTAAACTGTTGCACTCCTGAGCAACCCCCACACTTAAACACAAACAAAAGTGAAACCAATGCTCAATGTAATTCCAAGGTGCAATAAAAATTGGTTTTACACTTAGGCTTGTAATGTGGTTTGTAAAAGGATGAGTCATAAAGGCACAAAGGGGCTAGCAAAGAGAGTATGATGCAAGGGAAAGCTACTTGGCCAAAGTAGGGAAATGAAAGAAAGAAAACAAGCCTCTATCATATTTACACATGTAAGTGAAAATGCAATTTCAAAAAGAAAGGGAGCAAGTTTTAGAAAACATGAATCATGACTAGATGCATACATAAAAGAAAGAAGGGTAAAAGATGAGTTCCATTCAAGCAGACCCGAAATCTCACATGGGCAAATATCAAATCATGCAATCAGCACCACAAAATCAACTACGAAGACATATAATCCAAGAGTCCAGAATTGCAGTCCAAAAGAATAATTTATCAAAACCCAAGTGTCCAAGTTTGTGATATATGGCAATCATAGAAAGAGAAACTATGTTATTCACACACTAATTTTATTTGGAAAAAAAAGTGTGAAATGGAAGAAATAAAAGAAAAGAGAGGTATAGAAAGAAAGAAAAAAGAATACTCCCCAAAGTGTTTATGGAGGATAAGTGGCATCAATGAGGAGGATCTCTTCTTCCTTAGGTTGCTTCATGTCTCACTCATGAAATTGCTTGAGGCGGTGTCCATTGACTTTAAAGGTCCGTCCAGTGGGTGGATCACACAACTCAACAGCACCAAAAGGGCAAACATTAGTAACCACAAAAGGGTCATCCCATCTAGATTGAAGTTTACCTGGCATAAACTTCAGGCGGGAATTGAATAGAAGAACTTTCTGACCCACAGAAAACCCTTTTCCTCAAGATGTGCTTATCATGGAATGCCTTTGTCTTCTCCTTGTACAACCGTGAACTCTCATAGGCATCCAATCTAAGCTTATCCAACTCTTGCAGCTGCAGCTTTCGTTCCATTCCAGACTTAGCCAAATCCATGTTACACCGCTTAATGGCCTAATAGGCTTGATGCTCCAACTCAACTAGAAGATGACATACCTTACCAAAGACAAGCCGATAGGGAGACATCCCAATTAGAATCTTATAAGTGGTGCGATATGCCCATAAAGCATCATCCAATCGCTTACTCCAATCTTTTTCGGGTGGAGTTAACAGTCTTTTAAAGGATTTGCTTAATCTCTCTGTTTGAAGCTTCAGCTTGACCATTGGTTTAGGGGTGGTATGCTGTGGAGACCTTGTGAAGCACTCTATACTTGCGTAACAAGGCATTCATGCTTCAATTGCAAAAATGAGGGCCTTGGTCACTAATGATGGCTTTAGGAATGCCAAACTTGCAAAAAATGTTAGACTTAACAAAATCCACCACCACAAAAAGAATCATTAGTCCGGGTGGCTTTCGCCTCAACCTATTTTGAAACATAATCCACAGCCAATAGTATGTAAGTATTACCATAAGAAACAGGAAATCAATACCCCAAACATAAAAAACTTCACAAAATAATATAGGATTTTGAGGCATCTCATGCCTATGAGAAATACTTTTTACTCTCTGATAGTTATCACATGACTTACAAAACATATGGGCATCATGAAATAGGGTAGGCCAAAATAAGCCACAATCTAACACTTTCCTAGCAATTTTTTGTGGTCCAAAGTGACCACCACAAGCAGAAGCATGACAAAAATGCAAGATAGAATCAAACTCATGATTAGGCACACATCTCCTAATTACTTGGTCACTACAAAATCTCCACAAATAAGGGTCATCCCAAACATAATATTTAGAATCACTTTGCAATTTCAAAGTCTGAGCTCTAGTGGAATCAGCAGGTAAAACTCTAGCAACCAAATAATTAACCAAATCGGCATACCATGGAATCTTACCTTACAGCTGGGAAGAAGCTGCTCATCAGGAAAATCATCCTGAATAGGAGAGGGGTGAGAGGGAGAATGAGAAACGCGACTCAAGTGATCATCCAACCAGTTTTGTGCTCCACTTCTATCTCTAATCTCAACATCAAACTCTTAGAGCAACAACATCCACCGGATAAGTCAGGGCTTAACATATACCTTTTTCAAAAGAAACTTCAATGCAATATGGTCAGAGTAAACAATAACTCTACTAGCTAATAGATATGATCTAAACTTATCAAAGGCAAATACTATAGCTAACAACTCCTTCTCGGTGGTGGTGTAATTAGACTGGGCAGAATCCAAGGTCTTGGATGCATATGCAATAACATGAGAAGCTTTGTCAAGCCGCCGAGCCAAGATAGCACCAACAGCATAGTTGGAGGCATCACACATAATCTCAAATGGAAGCAGTCAATTCGGTGGTTGGATTACAGGGGTTGTAGTCAAGCACCGCTTCAAATGATCAAAGGCGAACTTGCACCCATCATCAAATACAAAGTCAATGTTCTTGTGCAAAAGGTTGGACAAAGAGCGGGTTATCTTGTTGAAATCCTGGATAAATCTCCGGTAGAAACCTGCGTTACTAAGAAAAGAACGAACTTCTCGCATAGATGTGGGGTAAGGCAAAGTAGTAATAACATCAATCTTAGCAAGATCTACTTCAATACCCTTTCTAGACACTATATGCCCTAAAACAATCCCTGACTCAACCATAAAGTGGCACTTCTCAAAATTCAGCACAAGATTGGACTCTATACACTTATGCAAAACTCTAGACAAGTTAGCCAAGCATGCATTAAAACTAGACCCATATACAGTAAAATCATCCATGAACACCTCCATGCAATCCTCTAGAAACTCAGAGAAAATACTTACCATACAACGTTGTAAGGTGCCCAGTGCATTGCAAAGGCCAAAGGGCATCCATCGGTAAGCATATGTTCCAAAGGGGCATGTGAAGGTCGTCTTCTCCTGGTTCTCAGGAGCAATATGGATTTGGAACTAGCCGGAGTATCCATCAAGGAAGCAATAGTGAGACTTACCGGCCAACCACTTTAACATCTGATCAATGAATAGTAAAGGATAATGATCCTTGTGGGTGGCTTGGTTGAGTCTCCTATAATCAATGCAAACCCTCCAACTATTCTGGACTCTAGTAGGAATGAGCTCATTCTTTTGATTGGCTACCACAGTTACTCCAGACTTCTTGGGAACTACCTGAACTGGGCTAATCCACTGGCTATCAGAGATGGGATATATGATACCAGCTTGCAGAAGCTTAGTGACCTCCTTCTTCACCACATCAAGAATAAGGGGATTAAGGTGTCTCTAGGGTTGCCTCACTAGTTTAGCCTCATCTTCTAACAAAATCCAATGCATACACATGGAGGGGCTAATACCAATAATATCAGCTAGTGTCCACCCAATCGCCTTGATTGCATTCAAGAGAAGAATGTTGATCTCAACCTTTCTGAATGTCTCTAGGATGTCCTTTTCTTGTGCTAGTGCCTTTTCTGCCACTTTCTTGGATTAAATGGATCTTTGAGGGAAAGGAATAGGAATAAGGATGTCCTCTTCACTTTGCTTCACTACCTCCTTATCTTTAGAGTCAATCTTCACATTTCCTGACTCTATATATGATGTAATTACATTTGCAGCTAGCCTAGGCTCTTCCAATTGCTTGTCAGACCATAGGGAGATTGCACTCACATTCCCCTTAGGGTTGGGAATGGTTTGTGAAGGAAGAGTGTTGTTGGAACCTTGAGGTTGGAGTTGGTTCAATAAAGTTGCCAATTGGCCAATCTAGGTTTGTAAACTCTGAATGGAAGTTTCAGTTTGTTGCTGGAATTGCAATGTATTCTTGGCAAATTTCTTTATCATATCCTCAAGTGAGGAACCAGAAGAACCACTACCACTGCTACTAGGCTGCTGTGTCACTGGTGGGGGTGCACATATGGCTGGTGGGGGAGGAAGAGCTGGAAGAGGAGGTGGTGCAGAATGTGGGAAACCTGGTGGTCTAAAATGCCTCTGTTGGTAACTACCTTGATTCTATTGAAACTGGTTGCTTTGATTTTGGTAGCTCTGATTACCTTGATTCTAGTTCTAGTGGAAATTAGGGTGGTTTCTCCACCCAGGGTTGTAAGTATTAGAGAAGGCATTATTCTGTTGCTGGTATTGAGACTTACCTAGAAACACACCAACTGCAGCTACTGAATGGTCCTGATAATTGGGATCTTGGAAGGTAGGGCAGGACTCAGTAGGATGGTAAGGATCAGCACAATATCCACATAAATATCCCATCTGAGGAGGGGAAGCATGTACTGTTTGGGTAATGGCCAACTATCTAACCAGAGAAATCAAGTCATAAAGTCTATTTTCAAGTCTTTGTTGATTTGCAATCTGAGGTGTTTGAATGTGGTACATAGGGGTACTGTTTTCTCTAGTACCAAATTGCAGTGAGTTGGCAGCCATGGTAGATATCAAATCTCTAGCTTCCTCAGGTGTCTTATTATGCAAAGCCCCACCACTAGATGCATTAACCAGATTTTTGTCATTAGGCAACAGACCCTTATAGAAGTATGTAATAAGAAGTTGCTCTGTGATATGATGGTGTGGACAGCTTGCACACAACCTCTTGAACCTCTCCCAATATTGATGTAGGTTCTCCCTATTCACTTGTTTAATGCCAATGATTTCTTTCCGGATGGATGTGGCTCTTGAGGATGGAAAGAATTTCTCCAGAAACAGCTTGGCCATATCATTCTAGCACGCAATAAATTGAGGTTGAAGGTAGAACAACTAGTCTTTAGCTCCCCCTTCAAGTGAGAAAGGAAAGCTCTCAGTTTGATATGCTCCTCATCAATTGTTTGTGGCTTCATTGTGCTACAGACCACATGAAACTCTTTCAAATGCTTATCGGGACATTCACCTGTAAGACCATGAAACTTGGGAAGCAAATGGATAAGACCAGATTTAAGTTCAAAGTTAGAACCAAGTTCAGGATATTGAATGAACAAAGGTTGATTGACTACTGCAGGGGCAGCCAATTCTTTCAAAGTTGGATGGTTTTCTTGTTCTGCCATATTTTCAGAGTTAGCAAAAGTACTACTAGAATCAGTAAATTCAAAAAACTCAAGAGACACAAAATCAAATTTAGAATCTGAAACAGGATCTATAGTTACTAATTGACTTAACCTCACAGTATGTCAAGCAGTTAGGATGATTCTCTCTATTTTAGGATCTCTTTCTAATAGATCATGTGGATAAGTAGTACTCCTGGCACTCATACAGCAGCATATGGCAGAATGGAAAACTCATAAAACAGCAAAAACAAACTCATAAAACCACAAAAACAGTCACAAAACAACAAAACACTAAAATCACACTAGAAGACTCAAAACACAAAAACAGAAAACCACACTAGAAAATAACCAAAATAAATACAGAAACACTATCAAATGATTTTTAAAATTTATGAGATTTATATAGAAACACTCCTAGACCATTGGGGGACCTAAAAATGCAATAAAAAACTTGAAAAATTGAAAAAGTGGTTAAAACGATGGAATTTGGCTTAAAAATGAAGACCAACATTGCTAAGCAATGTGTCTTGATATTTAGGCCGAAACCTATCAACCTCCCAAGTTTTAGCTCAATTTGAGATAATTGCAAAGTCTAGTATAAATCCTAGAACAATTTCAAAAATACCGGCTACGTCCCACCAAGACCAAGAAAACAGCAAATACAGGGCCTAAACGATGGAATTTGGCCAATTTCCATGTGGGAAAGCCCTGATTCAAGTGATATGGGTGAGAAAATTTTCTGCCTAACCACCCGAACTGACTAATATACTCCTAATCTGTTACTAATCAAACCAATGCGAATTCCCCGACAACGGCGCCAAATTTTGACAGAAATTTGTTGCAATCTCTCCCAAAATAACCAAGTTAACAAAAGATTTGCAATATAGTATAACCTGGATCGTTTACTCAATGAATTCGTAGTAGGTTTAAATAAGTAACAATGAAACAAAACAGTAACAATTTTAGGGGAGTTTTTCAAATTGCAAAATAAACAAAATTAAAACAGAAACAGTAAAGGAAAATGAGATTAACCAAACTAAAATGACTAACCTAGAACCAGGGATTCCAGAACCTTCATCAGACGAAAATAAAACATCGAACTCGTGATCTATTTCTAGACAAACCAAAATCTCTACGTTTGCCCAGAATTTCCTTCAACTGAACAATCGTCCAAAATGTTTTCGAAACAGTGACGTGACACTGAACAATCGCACAATGATCACTTAAACCCAGTTCAAATTATGTCCTTGGGAATAATTGATTTAGATTTTTTTTATCAAAAACCCAATCTAAATCTAGAATCGAATCCGATAAAAGAAGACAGAAATGAGTTTAGATGTTACCGATTAAGCGCGAGTCCTCTAGAATATGGAATCCCTAATCCGTGGGTTAATCAGAGAGGTTTAGCCAAGCATAGATGAGTAAAACAGTGAAGAACATGAAGAACAGATTAAGAACATTTCAGAGAATTGTAAAAGTCTATATTTGATGTTCAAAAGTCTAAAAAAACGAAAATACAATCTGTTTGTAGCCACCATCTGACCTAACTTAAAATAGCAAAACGAAATGGAGCTCCAAGTCATAAAATATTTAGCCCAAAAAGAAATAGACTAAAATAGCAAATGGGCCTTCACAAAATTCGGGCCTAAATAAAAATCCAAAAAAATGTCTCTGACTTCGGCTCCAAGTTTGACCATCCTCTTGACCGAATTTGCCTTCCGAGTCTGTATAACATTTGTAGCCCTTTGAATCATTTGAAATATGAGACAAAAATGAGGCAAATCCGATGTATGATTCAAAAGTTATGGTTAAAACAGTGAAGCATATTAAATTTGGAATTTTTATCATGAAAATGAATCAAATCCAAATAAAAGCCCAAAGCCCAAATAAGCATTAAAGCCAATTATTTATTAGCTAACAACCCTAAATTTATTATCTAAAAGATACAAAATAAGTGTGTAAAATATTCAGTTATCAAGTATCACCATTACTCACTCATGTCTCACCAAGATAACTCAAGTGCATCCACTTTGGTGGAACATACAAATAAGTGATCTAGGCTTTGGCAAGTATCCATTAATTGACGGCATTATGACTTAAGATTTCATTTGGAGGGTTTGATCTAATTAATTATATTCATATGAATGTAATTATAGTTGTATCTCATACAAACAACATATAATACACAAAATAAACATGTCATGTTCTAATCAAAAGCATAATTAAATGTGACACAACATGGCTTACCTAATCTAAAATCCTTTCAAGCCAAGGAAAGGACTTCTCTAAATAAGAAAAGAAAATTACATCAGGAGAAACCTCGTTTAAACATACGAGGGGAGTGAGATGAGAAGAGAATGTGCATCAAGAATATTTAGAGAGAGGCATGGCTCGCAGACCATATTTAAATATTACAACAATTGTAAAGACTAAAACGATGTTGTCTACCATACCCAAACAATTTTAAAATAAATCACAACAGGTAATAATTATCTATGATGCCATTATAATATATTTAAATATATTCTATAAAGGCATTGCGTAAATAAACATATGAATTAGTTAAATATATAAAAATATATATTTAACGTTATATACCACAAACGTTATATATAAAAATACATATTTAAATGCATTTATAACTCCTACCATTATATCACGTTATATATCAAATAACGTTATATCAAATAACGTGATGCCATTAACAGGTAATAAGTTCTTATTTAGTGACAATATATGCAATTGTGCGTATATCACGTTAATACATATCATGATTTATATTTTGTTTAAAAAATATATATTGTTAATCGCATTAACAATAAAATATATATTTTTCCGATCCGATTGTAACTCTAATGTGAACTTTTGATTTAAACGCATACAAAATATGGTTAAATATAAACGCACAATATATCTCATATATGATCGCATTAAGAACATGACCCAATTTAAACGCACAATTGATCTACCTTTGATACCATTGTTGAGATTCGTACACGCAACGGAATGAAATTTATCCAATAAATTATGAATTCTAAGAAGAGGATCTATCAACATCGTTTAAATCGGGTTAGTAATTAGGAACCGTACCTATGCGAACTTGTGTGCGTGCTTTGCAAACTCGTGGGCTAACACCTTCTTGATTTATCAATCTCTAGGAGCTGACTCTACGAATCTACACCATCTACCGGTATCCACACGGAACAGCACTCCAACACGAACAGCAGTGTGCTAGCACCTTCTAGCTTTTGTCTCACATCTCTCTTTTAGGGTTCTTTTGTGGCTCTTGAATTCTCTTGTGTGTGTAATCAAATTACTTTCAACCTAAGGGTATGTATAACCCTAATGAGCTGCATTAAATATTCAAAATCAATCTTATTAATTTTGAAATTGAATTGGAAATTAAATCTGCCTAATTGATTCAATCCAATCAATTTATTTAATGCAAATTAAAAACCAGCTGATTTGCTATAAATCAAATCATTGATTTATCTTCATAAATCAAATATGGAAGTTATTTAATGATTAGCCCCTAGGACATAATTTCCAATAAGGGATAGGTGGAGGAATTAAGACCAAATGAAATAATGGAAGCAGTCGGGACTAAGTGGGCCTTTTAGGGTCTCTAAATGGAGAAGGAGAGGGGAGTAGGGATAAGGATAAGGATAAGGAAAGGAAGAGGCCAGTGGGAGTAGGGACCTAGGATAAGTAAAGGAAGTGGCCAATGGGAGTGGAGAGAAGAGGATAGGAAAAATGAAGAAGGAAATCAATGAGAGACCTACTGAAAAATAGGGAACACACTGTTGCTAAAGTGGGAGCTAATAAATAAAGGTTAGGAAAATATTAAAAATACTTTCTATGGCGCTTATTGAGCCAAGCGCTACACAAAGTGAATAGCAGCTATGACGGTTCTTTGAACAATTGTCACAGTTGCTACTTTAGTTTTTTTTTAACACCTTATGCCCAATTTTAATTAACGATAGAAGCTGTTTTTCCAATATTATTTACGGTATATAAGTTTACGAAAAAAGTTTTACCTTAAATTATGCGAACAAACTTTTCCTACTTAACTCAAACATGCCATATATGGCACTTGATCAAGCAAGTACCACATAAGGCCTACAAGCAACTGTGGCACTCACATGATAAAGCGCCATAACATCCCAATTTTTGTATAAAAAAAATTCTAGAGAAAGTTGTGGTACTTCTTTAAAGAAGTCCCACAAAACGTTGCCAGTATTTTCTACAGTTGTAGTAGTGTTACTTTCTTAAATATCACTCTTTGTGTGCGGCCAAAAAATAGATTTTAAATTATCTCACTAACACTAGTTCTATACACATGAAGGGTTTATTCAGATTAGAAATACTAAAATTGGCTTTTATTTCAACGTAATTTTGTAAACTTAAATTTAAATAAAAGTCAGATAGTGTAATACTGTGATTTTTGTTTTAGAAGGGCTTTTGTAAACATTAAAACAAAGGTGAGATCGTACCTCTTCCCTTCATGCGGCATCTAATTTCTTCTCTCTTTATGTTAATTAGAAACCTTCTTCCTCTACGGTGTAAAACATCAGAAAACAACTAATTTCTGCCAAACTGGTCCGGCCCACCGCCAAAATACAAACGTCCCCATTTCCAGCATCACATGTTTTATAATTGGTACTGCGTATTTAAGCATCAAATCGTTGTCTCAAATAAATGCTAAAACCACCTTTAATCGATTTCTTATATTTTTTTCCCAAATAGGCCAAGAGGCTTTTCTTCATCCATGACCACACATCCAATTTTACATTATTATACATGCTATTCTTTTTGTTATTGTTGTCTTTTTAAAGGCCACCATTAATAATTAATTATCATGTAGTTTTAATTCTCTAACCATGTAGTAAAACTTCTTATTTAAAATTGGTAAGTATACTCTTCAATCACAAATGACTCTTGAATCTTGAATACTTTTTAAATAAAAACAAAAAATTTGATCACCTATTGGTATACTATTACTTCATAATATCAATCTCAAATACTACTATCTGTAGTTCTTATGTAAGAACTTGTTAATAACAAATTAATTAAATATTTGTACTATGAATGACACCTTACATTAAGAAATAGAGATAGTATTAAACTTTCACTTTAAAAATAAGTTTATTTGAAGCGGTTCTCCTGTAGTAGTTAGACAAAACTGCTACAATTATAGGTATTTGTAGCAGTTTTAAGTCAACCTCTACTGATATACTCCCTATGATCCTTATTATAAGACATTAACTACCAATTCTCACAAACCAATAAAGTTAGTTAAAAGCATTAAAGTTGTCATAAAATTCAAGTGGTTTCTAATATTACCTCTACTAACTACCCTAAACTCAAATATACTACTCTTTTTCACTGCCCTTATTAAATATAGGCAGACATGGAAAAATAAATTAATTGCACTTTAGAAACTTGCAAATGCCTTATAAAAATGACCAAAAATACTTGTTAGTTGGTGCCTTATAATAAGGATAAGAGGAAGTATATCATTTTGACCATGCGCCTATCATGTTGCTTCCTTCATTTTGCCACATTTAGAAAAAAGTTCGAGTTCCTTTCTCTCCCCATCTAGATTTAAAATCAACTTTTCTTTTCAAGTTAGTAAATTTTATTTACAATTAAAATATTTACATCTCAATTTAACTTAATTGGATTTATTTTATTCTATAATAAATTTTAATTACATTTTATTAATTATTATTTAAAATGAATTAAAATTAGATTCCATACATTGGTTGTCGGCCTCCTAGGAAGGACGTGGAGCATCCACCATCCAGAGTCATCGATCTGGAGCAAGTGGTAGAGACGATCCTCTGGCATAGTAATCAATGCCTCATCCTTACAATAATATTTTATCAGAGGACAATGTGGGAATCAATGATCCAGTTTCGGGTGCTATCTTTGTCTATCTTATTTGGATTGTCTAAATGAGATCTAGATGATCCAGATTTTTTTTTTTACTTTCTATTTTTTTTAAAAAAATATTTTAATAGATATAAAATCTAAAATAAAAATAATCTTTGAACTAATATTTTTTTTAAAAAATAATTTTTATTAAAAGATCACCCTTTTAAAAAAATCAAAACTGAATGATCCAGATAAGATGGACAAATGTTACCTGTCTTTGAGATAGGCACGAAAAATAGATGCGGGAATGAATATGGGCGACATGGAAAAAAAACAATGTACGTAGCTGTAGATTTTATATATAAGGATGTCGAGCTGGAACGCAATATACCTCAGCTTTCTGGAGGTCAGGAGAGAGGTTTTCGCCTTTGTATACAGAGTACATGATTTTTTTTTTAATTTTTTTTAAATAAGAAGGAATTTAATTTAATTATTTTTATTTATAATTTACAATTATGTTTTAAATGCAGACCCTGATGGTCACATTTATGAGGCAACACTGGTTTTGAAGCAGTTTTTCCTCCTACCTCTTGTCCATTATGTGATCGTCAAGTGGAACGAGGAGACAACTGGCTTATTGGCCAGGGCGGTATTGTATACAATCGGTGCCTTTCTAAGGTTGGCTGTAATTATGTCAGCTTTCCAAATTATGAGGAAAGTTGGCCCAAGGTTAGTAGCGATACCAAAACCGTTATTTGCGACACTGTTAAGGTAAGTAGTCCCTCCCTCTAATCTTTTTTATAAGGCACCAACTAACAATTCACATAAACCAATAAAAACAATTAAAGTCAATAAAATTGTCTCAAAATTTAAATAATTTCCAACATTATCCCTACAAATTACACTAAAATCTAATATTATATTATTTATTATCTCACTCACTATTCTTATTAATTATGAGCAAACATGAAAAAAAAATTAATGCGCTTTGGGAACAAGCAAGTGCCTTATAAAAAAAACGAAATCACTTACTAGTTGGTGTCTTTATAATTAGGACCAGGAGTAAAGAATAGTTGATATCATTTAATAATATATGAAAATATTTATATAAATTAGCTTTTTAAATTTATTTTTTATGCTGCAGACAAGATCCAATGTCAGGGATGACAGGAAGACCTATGGCATCCAGAAGGGTGACGGCTGGATCGAAGAACTACAAGTCTACAATAATCAGAATTGGGATGGGACGAGACCCATTGGGGAAATTATGGGTAACGTGCCCAACAACTTCAGGAGAACTCCTGCACGATTGGTAATTTGTTTATTAAATTAAAAATCTAGAATATTATTTGAATTTCAATATTCTCATTACCATTTCTTCCAATTTGTTCTTTTACACACAACACATATCTAGGCGGAATGGGAGGAGCAGGGGCCTCTAGCGGATCCACCATACGAGTGGAACAAACACTTTTGTGGTTACGATGAGTGATGATTGCCCTACCTTTGGTCCCTTCTGTTGGAAAATCAGTCGAAGGATCTTGGTAGATCAAGCTTATTCCTAAGAAGAAATTGCAAGCCCATAGACATGTATTAACAAATTTTCCTCGAGTCTTTATTCAATATGACAATCATTAACCTTTAATTTATATCATCGTAATTTGCAATAAAATAATATTTCTTCTTAATTGATTATATACGAATAGTATAATCGGGAATTCAATAGTCATGTATGTTAGGCAATAAATACAAAGCCGCACACAATCATTTGTTGAGGATGATAGACTAGTTCATAGGGAATTTCCAAATCTGTAGGTATGCTGAATAGTTATGGACCGTGCCTCCCACTCACCTGATTTTCTGGTCCTGGCTATGGACCTTCTTGTTGATTACTCTCTGACCCTTGTTATAAGGTATTCCCTCTTGTTTTTATTATAAGGCACAAATTACCCATAATTCTTTTTGTCCTTTTTATAAGGCATCAACTACCTTTAATTAACTATTTTTCTATTATGCCCTTACTTTAACAAACTCCTTTGAATCTATCTCATTAAAGTTGAAAACTTTTAGTAATTTTAGGCTCATTTAAAGACTTAACTTCCATTTTTTAATTTGTGAGAAAAGATAGTTGATACCTTATAATAAAGAAAAAAATTGTTAATAGTTAATACTACTTATTATAAGGCATCAACTACCTTTAATTAACTCATTTATTACATTTTCATATTATGCTTTTACTTTAACAGACTTTTTTAAAACTACATCATTAAAGTATGAGTAAAGTTGGAAATCTTTATCAATTTTAAACTAATTTAATGACTCAACGTTCATTTCTTTGATTTACGAGAAATGATAGTTGATGTTTTATAATAAGAATTAGAGGAAGTACCACTCTGGTTATATTTATAAGTCCCTTTAATTAAATCACACATACCAAAGAGAGATAGTTAGCTCAATGATTATAAGTTAAATTTTTAACTTTGCCTTCATTCATGAATGAGTATCTTTCAACTATTTCTTCTCTTAGCTCTATTTTCATTGGTACAAATAATATGGATAAAATTATCACAATCTCATTTATTACTTGAAAAATGACTTATAAATATAATCAAATTTTTTGATCAAAATGGATTTATAAATAATACCAGAGTCATATGACAAGGTTTGCATCATGGAATATTAATGACTTTAAATATTGCACCATTGTTCGTAATCAACGCTTGCCTGCGCAGAATTCAAGGGTTTTGGCTTTTTTGTGATGCGAAATTATGCAAGCATCAATAACGAAGACGTGCAGTTTGATGGTATCCCTTATTATAGAAGACTTGTTGACATTATTGAATTAAATTACCATGGGTATTTCATAGAAACTCTTTTCAAATGCGCCAAAAAACGTTCACCAAATTTTGCATCGCAGTTGTCGTGGTGATAAAAATCGCTGTAGTGGGAGCACCAAATTTTTTTAAAAAAACATATTTTCCTATTTTAGGGGTTAGACAACCACTACTAATGTGTATTCGGGATTGTCTCTTTTATCATAAGTCTTGTAACGGTTTTATATAAACCACAGCAAATATATTAGTGTTTTGATTGAAAACCCATTCAAAATAATCTCTACAAAAGCGTTTTCCATAAAAAAATTTGTAGCAATTTCAAAAACCCTTGCACATGTCATTTGTAACAGTTTGAACCGCCATACATGAGCAATTTTAACTGCCACAAAGAAAAAACAAAAACAAAAACAGTTTTTTTGTTTTTTTTTTTTTTAGCGTTTGGCATTTGCAACATGACAGCGTATCATATTTAGACCTCAAAATTTAATATTTTAAAAAAGCAATAGGGTTTACAATATATATGTGTGTGTATATATATATATCTACCTATATGTAGGTAGATATATTTTATTGTTGATACAACAAATTCAAGTGCTGACTGTGCAACTACTAAAGTATATTTGAGTTTTAGTTTTTTTAATATAACATGTTTATATTATTAAACTAAATTAAACTGGCAAGTTACTACAAATGAAAAATCGAAGTTTTGCTATTAAGATTATTAAAATAATGCATTTAGATTATTAAACTAAACTTTTTTTTTTAATACAGTCGAGGGTTTGGTATTGATTACTTCATTAGATTCTTAGATAATTTTTAATTTATATATATTTTAAATTTAAAGATTAATAACATTTAACTATACAGTTATCACTTGAGTGTATTGCTCTAACATTTTTTGTCAGTAACATTAACATTGTTATAATTATAAAATCAAAAGTATACTTTATATAGTTAAAGGATTAAAAATATATTTTAACCTATATATATGTTAAAAGCTTTCCCATATATTAATACGAATCTATATAACAATTAATATAAGAATTATTACTATTTGACAAAGAGACTGTACATGCATAAAGAACAATATAGTTAGCCCTTATACACAGAAGTTAAAAGTATTAAACGGAATCAACGAATTATGAAGAAATAAGATTGTCTTCGGACGCCGTGTCCAAAATTCAATCAGCTTGCATGAAAATAATATTGTGTAACAACAAATAGCTGAATGAAGACATCATGAAGGGGGATTTATACAAATTCTTTCTTCTTTGTAAAACTATAGGTGTGTCCTAAGTTAGACGACTATAATACAATAAATAATGAAATAATGTTTTTATCCAATGGGATAAGTCTGTATCAAAAAATTGTCAATGATCTCAGAACAGCTTGCTTGCAAATTCATCAATGGGAATTCCTTCAGAGTCATATGCAGAAAATTTTGAGGCGAGTTGTCTGAGCTGCGAAACGGTTCTTCCCAATTTCATTGCCACCTTCTTTTCAAAAAGCTCGCCATTCTCTCTTTTCGCACAATCTTTCTCTTCAAGTGTTGCTTCTATGGTCTCTTGCAGCAACTTGAAGAAGCCTCCACAGTTTCTGTACATTTCAAACACCATCCCCACTTGGCCTCCATGCTCCAACGCGTTCATCGAAGCCGCCAACGACCCTGCCACGGCGGCCACAATGCCAGGCCAGGACGAACCATGGCTGGCTAATGCCGAACTTAAAGCTGCAATCCCAGTGAGCAAGGGACCTGATATGGCTAAGGTTTTGTTGACCTTGAGAGCCAAGTTTCCTAGTCTGTCATAGTCCTCCGAATCTTTACTCTTCATCACTTCAACAATCTGCATCATTTCCTTTTCTAGTTCAGGACTCCATCCATTTTTGGTTTTCTTGTGGGTTCTAGCGACTTGCTTTTGGAAGTCATTGGTCTTACTAGTTTTGGGCCACCAAACAGCAGGCTCAAATTCGGAAGGGAATTTTTCAAGCATAGCTCCCAAGAGAGGAAGAGGGTAAGCCTTGTCAAGTGCCAAAACCTTCTCCATTGCACTCTTGACATCTTCCTCACTTGGATTTCCAATAGCTAAAGTGGTCCGTATTTCCATCTGAAGCTGCTTGAATAACCTTGTCGCATTTCGTTGCTCCTCAGCGAGCTGTGATGGCTGCATCTTGTTCATGATCAGTAGCATTCCGGTGGCGGCGGAGAACAAAAGGGTAGACGATAATTTGAATGCCAACATTGGTGCGGTACTGTCATCAATGGCGGTGGTGGCGCCAACCATGGCGGCGCCAGTGAGGGTGATCATATTGACCGAGTTGAGAAGAAGGGAGTTCCAATTGTTGCGTTGCTCGCCAATGTTCCTATGCATTTCAACTCTGTCAGCTACAGCCTCTAATAGTGCGTATAGTTGAATAGTGGCCTTATTGGACTCGCTGGGTTTGGAAAAATCAACATAGGTTTGTGAGGTTGAAGCATCTTTCTCTGACGGAATTACTGTGTATATAGATCCGTTGAGCTCCTGAATCAGCTTCTTCGTTGTTGTGGAGGGTATTTTCGGAAGTGAGAAAGGAACTGATGGGAGCTTTGGGACGTTAATGGCGGCGTTGACTCTCTTGAAAGTCGAAGAAGAAGAAGAAGAAGAACAAAGTGAAGCTGAGATTTGTAAACAAGACATGATAATGAGAAGGATTTAATTGAAATGGATTTCTGGCTTTGGTTTGGAATGAGATCGAATGGGTTCTGATATTTATAGTTGTATACGGCAGACATTAATTAGGAGGGAACAGGTCATATCTGGGAAAATATTGACTATTGACAAATTCAATTAGACCGGGCCTTACTTTTGACCTTTCAAGGACCTCATAGCTTCAATAATAACTAAAAAAAACAACACTCCTATAGGTTTTTATTTTTTTTATATATATAAAAAAACACGAACACTGAAAAACATTGAATTTTATTTTGCAGGGAAGTCGTTATATTAATAAATATTAATGACAAATATACATACACGCACAAACACATATTTTCCGTGGGTATTATACTATATATTTGCCTTTTATTTTATATATAACATATTATTTAAAAAATACATAAATCATATCATAATGTAAACAATAATTATGAAAATTAATTTTTATATATTTATATGGTTATTAATATCATAAGTTTTATTTTTATAAAGATATTATTTTTAATATAATTTTTTATTACAAATATATATATTTTTTTCGGTGGAATCATCAACGGAATTTGTTATAGATAATTTCATGGCTAAAGAATTAACTAGGGAAAAATTCTGTGGTTGAACAACTAGCCACAGTTTGCCATGCATTAGCTATAGAATATGCCACAAAAAATTTTGGGCAACAAGCAGATTTATTACTGGGTAGGGTAGTTTTTCTTGTTTTGTGTCATTGGCATTGATGGCATAATCCCAAGGATCCGCCGAAGGAAGGTCGTTATGGTGCTTACTGAAACAATTTTGAATAGATGAAGAACTGATCCGAGAACCAGAAAATGAACCTGATGTCGTGAAGAACTGAGAGAGGGAAGAGAGAAAGTAAAGTTGAAGAAATTGTAAACCGGAAAAAAAAAAAAAAAAATATATATATATATATATATATATATTCTGATATTTGTCTTTCTGTACATGTACGGTGGCATTTATTATAGTCCCTATGTACATGTGGGAACTAAACAAAATCAGTTACATCCAAACTTATCTGTTACAACAAATAACAATACAACTAATAATAAGAACTAAGTTAAATACATGGGTTACAACTCAAACAAAATAACAAGTATCCATTTTCTTTATTTATATATTATGTCATTTACCATCGAAAATATACAACCAATGGCTGGCGGCAACAGCAGAATGAGCTTCACTGTGAGTGAATGATAAAGTAGAGCAAGTTCTCCGACCATCTTTTGGGTTACGGGTGTCTATACAATGTATTGCTGTACGGCCACCCCTTGATGATACTTTGCCCATCGATCACATAAATGCAGGAACCAATGACTTGGCAGTTGGTATCTAAAAGAGCAGGATCAGAGTGATTAGGTCGAGTTATAAAGCTCGAGTCAATTCAATAGCGTCGTTGTCGTCGCTTTGTTTGATCATACACTAATCATTTGATGAACATGTGACAAAATTGTCTTCTTTAGATTCTCCATACCTAAAAACGTTAACATATATCAACTTCTCCATCCCTAATTCTCTATTGGTGATTACGCTGGCGATCGAAGGCGGATCTGAATCGCAAATCTGAAGGCCTCAAATTAGGATCGATATTATTGAAGTGAATGAGTGAGAGATATATCAAGGGAGAGGAGGAGAGGAAAAGTTGAACAACAGATTGTGGCGACCGTCAATGAGAGGAGCTCCGGCGATGGGCAATAGGGCTTCTTCTGCATGCCAGAGAGACGAGAACGAGAGTATTCTTTCTAACCCAACCCAAAATTCTTATATATGGTTACAGAGTCTTAAACTTCAATTGCATTAGTACAAGAATATTGGTTTTTGGAGGCGGTTATATTGGCATTTAGAGGCAGTTTAAACCGCCTTTATTTTCCAATGCAGGCGGTTAGAAAACAGTCGAATTTACCACCGTCGAGAGGCAAACTAAGACGGTTTAAATCAGATGCTGGTATAACCGCCTCGTAGGAAACAAAGGTGGTACTTTCGACGGCTATTAATGCCTCAATCAGCATAACAAAAGTCCTACTAGAATATAGAGGCGGTTTCCAGAACCGCCTCTGAATAATATTTTGAGGCGGTTTGCAGAATGGAATATAAAGACGGTTAGTCTTAACCACCTCAGATTGGTATTTGGAGGCGGTTATAGTGGCCGCCTCGAAATATTATTCAGAGGCGGTTTAGTAAGTGCCTCAACATGTCATTCTAAGGCGGTTTATAGATGGTTATTTATGAGCCAATATATATAAAAATAATTTTTTTTACTTTTTTTATTTTTATTTTTAATTTTAACAACAAAAGGTAGTTAATAGGTGATTTTTTACAATTTCAATTTAATATTTTTTTCTAATAATGAAATAATAACTTGTTGCATTTGATTTATCAAGAAAAAAAAAAATTATTGCATTTCAACATACATATCCATACAATTTAAAAGCCCTTAATTAAAAGCATAAGATATATAAATTCACCACAATCACAGAAGTCTCAATTGTCAAATATGTTTAACAACCATAAACAAAGTCATAAGTGCTAAACATGCTAAATATGTTTGCATACATTATCCAAAATCATGGAACAAAATATGTTTAACAACCATAAACAAAGTCTCAACTGCTACTAAACATTGGATAAATTCCCTAGATAATGACAACAATACTATCCAAAAGCAATATCTAAATAAAATATTCAAGGTTGTGGTTGTGGTGATGGAGATGAAATACGAGGTGATGAATCCGGTCCGTCACGATACGGGTCATGACTAGCATGAGAAGATCTTCTGAGCCCAGGAAACCCAAATTTGCATCCTGATACATTGAATCAAAATTGAAAACAAACATCAAATGCTAGCTACAATGTCTTGTTCAACCATTTTTCATTGCATCATGGCATCAACATAACTATCAATTTAGCATATATCAAGCACAATACAAAGAAAGCAGTCTAGCATTTAGCAAACAAAATTTGAGCGGAGTTGAACTCTTTAAAACCTGATGTAATACGGCTATTTTCCTTTTTCTGTTTTGAATTCAAGTTTGGTAAGAGCAGAAAAAAAAAATGCAATATTCAATTACATTAACCCATCCAAAAATATTGACTGAACCAGTGAAAAAATAAATCAGTTCACTAATTTTAAAAAGGCATACTAAGATAAGTTTTAATGGTTCGAATAAATGCAATATTCAATTACATTAACCTATCTTGTATTGAATTTGATGAAATTCCCCACAGGAAAACAAAAAACAATTCTAACATAAATATAAATCTGCAACAATCCCTAATCTTTCCTGCTTACCAAAGAAATTTCAGGTCAATAAAAATATGCAAGAGAGAACAATCTGCTATATGTTAAAATACTGAGATAAAGTAAACTAAGTAATTTGTCTCTATCATTTCAAAAGAATAATAGTAAGACTTGCATACTAAAATCATAGCCGTGATTGATGAAACCAATGTTTCTTTCTTTTCCTTTGCATACTGTTACAGTACACTCCTACTACTAACATACCAATGTTCATATGCTTACATGACCACACGAGCAGATCACACAAAACTTGGCTCAAGCATATATATATGATCACCAACGTTCAAAATCTCATGACAACAAAATAATCCTTTTGACGGCAAAATAAAATGGTCCAGAGACAAACAACTCAGAGACAAAAGACACCAACAACAACTTTATATATATATATATATATATATATATATATATATATATATATATATATATATATATATATGGTTCAGTTTCATATTTTCTTTCTTTCTTTCTTTCTTTTCCTTCGGTACTTGACAGCAAAATAACACTCTTCCATGCAAATATACACTATACTCATCGCACCATAAAAATTCAATGAATACGTTGACAGTAAGGAACCCGATGGCATTAATAGAAAAAAAAAATCCTGACAGCAAAACTTAACCAAATCATGCAGCAAAGCATGTTTTCAACAAACATAGACCCAAACATAATAAAGAAACACCAGCAACACTAAAGCATATTTATATACCGTGATCTATTCATGCATGAGGAAACCGAAACAAAAATGACAGCAAGTTCATTATTATACTATATTTTCAGTTAAACAGTCCCTACCTATGTTTTGACTTCAGTTTTGATTCAGTCTTAAGCAAGCATCGGGTTTTATTTATCTTTCCTTGCCTATGAGTTTCAGCAAGACTTAGTTTTGGCACTTTAAGTTCTCATTATTATATATATACGATTATACACACACATAGTATATATATTTAATTCCAAGATTGAACCTACGATTTAATTCCAAAGTATATAATTAATTATGACACAAAATTTACCTCATTGAAGGGAAAATGAGAAGGTTGTTGAGCACCAATATGTTGCAAAATAGAAGCCATTTGTGCTTTCAAGGCGTCAAGTTTTGTCATTTTCCCTTTTAATGTGTCAAGTTCTTCTTTGAGGGAATCATACTTTGCTTGAGAAGGACCAGCACTAGAAGATGATGCAAAACCACTAAAGCGCTTACGCATTTGAGATGGAACCACCCCAAACCCCATTCCTCTAACGCGTCCAAGGTGCTCTTTCCCAAAGACATGTTCATAGGCCTCTTCTTTAGAAGTCGTTTCCTCCATCTCAAATTTCTTGCCTCTTTTTTAGGAAAACAAAGATTTCTTAATCCGAATCTTGGAATTAAACCTAATTATCTTTTCACTACACATTGCTGCAAATAAGCATTAATCTAAAAGCAACACTAACTAGAGCACATTATAGAAGAACAAACAGGGGAAAATGAAGCGAAAACGACAGCAGCATACAGAGAAGAAATTAGAAGTAGAGAAACAAAAAAAAGAGACGAAGAACAGAGATGGATGAGTGGGAGAATACCCATATTAGAACTTGAAAGCATGGATGGAAAAAAAGAAATATAAGAAATAGAAATAAAAAGGAAAAATACCCAGATGACGAACGAGCTTCAAGCCGGCACCGGATCTGAGACTGAGGCTGACTGACTATGAAGTGAGTAGGCGACGGGAAGTGAGGGACCGAACTGTTCCCTGAGCGGAGAGCCGTCGGTGAGTGACTGACTGAGGGACCGAAGGGAGAGTTTGAGACTTTGAGGGTCTGAGAGAGTTTGACGGTGAGCGACTTTGACTGAGGGAGTAAGGGGTAGGGCATTTGGCTGCTGGAGATGAGGCGGGCTGATGAAATGAAAAGACAAATGAAACATAAACCGCCAAAAAAGTCCGCCAAAAAAGTCCGCCAAAAAAATAGGACCTTTTAGTGAATGGGTTATCTTAGTGGAGATTTTTTTGCGTGAAATAGAGATAGAGATTTAATTAATTGGTTAATTTAATAAATATATCTTTAAAATATAATGGTATATTTATATCTCATCAGTCTTTATCTCTATAAAAATGACTGAGTTCTATCATTTTCTTTTCATAATCTCATATATATCCACAAGTATATAGTTCAAATTTAATATTTTATGAAATTATTATTAAAATCACAAAAAAAATAATTTTAAACTATTAAAATCTTATCTACACAATTTATAACTACAATAGTACTGAAAAAATTTTAAGAAAAAAATCTAAAAAAAATACTATATTAGTACTTTATAAAATATTTAATCTAAACAATCTATTTTTTTTTTTTTTATCTAAAAGTAGAGATAGAGATAGGATGACAACTATGAACCCCCGATAGAAATAAGATTATGAGGGGAAAAAATAAGAGAAAAAAATTATGAGAGGGTCTTCTTCCTTATATAAATAGTGAGCCGCCTTTAAGAACAAAACAAACCAAGAGTGATTAAGAAAAATGGGATCGTTTAAAGTTACAATAATGCTGTTGGTCCAATTTTCTTTTGCTTTTCATGCTTTTGCTTCTCACAATCCAACTCCTTCACTGGTTGTCAACACTCAATTTGGAACAAAAATTGCAGAAACATTTTTTGGAATATTTTTCAAGGTGAGTATATATATAAAGCGAGAAAGAAGGGAAATAGTTTTTTCAAGCACATAACTCTTAGCTCATGTCTGAATAAAAAGGAGACTGGATAATCCATGATAAACCAAGTATTAAGCACATAAGAGGGATTTTTTTGTTGATCTTATAGTTTTCTCCCATTTGATGACAATCACTGATTGTTCTTGAAAACCAATGCATATATCTTACAAAATTTATTTCCCTTTTCTTTGAATTTGTCCATAAAGACAATCCATCTTATCAATGGAAGAGCACTTTGATGATATATTGCTTCACAATTCATAGTAAGTGTACTAGGAAAAACAATATCTATAGAAAAAGCTATAGAAGTAGAGGCAACTACCTGGTCAACTTCCTTGATTAAAGATAATGGGCACACTGAACTTTATTTTTTGGTGGACCTTTTCATACGGAGGGAAACAAGTCCGCCAAAAAATAGAGTTAGAATGTTGTAAAGAAATGAGAAACATGAATATTAAATATTTATATTTTAAAAATAAAAATATTATCAAACTGTATCCAAAACTGCCTCTAAAGGTCTAATGGAGGCGGTTTAGGCCAAACCGCCTCGATTTAGTGTGATTTTCAATGAAGTCGAAAAACACCTCACGAACTGCCTCTATATAATTCATTTGGAGGCGGATTAACATAAACCGCCGCAGTTGTATATTAATATTGAGGCAGTTTGTTTATATGCCGGTAGAACTGCCTTTAAATGTATTTTAGAGGCGGTTCACTTAAAACCGCCTCTAATAGTCGGTCGGTATTTACCTTTTTTCTTGTAGTGAAGGTGCAAAAATATAGATGTGTTTACTCTTAAAGTGCGCTTAGCACTAAATATTATTTTGAGGTGCAAAAGTAACTAAAAGCATTACTATAACAGTGTGTGTTTCTTGCTCAGAATGCTCGATTCCTTGTGCAATAGACCCGTTCAGAGTGATTTGGGTGAGAAACAATTCTACTCAGTCACCAGAACCACACTACTATTAAACTACACTAAACTACACTATATTATTCTACTAACTATATTACTATTAATACTAGACTAATGCAAACTCTGTGGCAGCAACACTAAATTTTGACAATGAGTTGCCGAGCTCTCGCAAAATAACCGAGATCACTAAAAGATTTGCAATATAATGAAACTTGGATTGTTTCCTATAGAATTCACAATAGGTTTAAGAACAACAGTCAATAAACCAGTAAAAAAAGGGAGTTTTCAATACAATTAGAATTAAAATGAAAACCAAAACAGAATGCAATGAAAATAGGATTAACATTTTAAAATAGATTAACCTAAAATTGGGATTCCAGAGACTTCCATCATAGAACGAAATATGATCGAACTCGTAATTAATTCTTGATAAACCGAAATCTTTATGTTTGTCCAAAAACTCCATCGACTAAATGATCATCCATAATTTATTCAAACACACTGCATGTCACTATGCAACCGCACAGTATACACTTCAACCCAGTTTGAATTATGTCTTTGGGATATATCAATTTGGGTATTTAATGAAATACCGAATTTGAATCCATAATTGAATTTGATACAACAACAAAAAAAACAAGTTTGATTACTGATTGAGCGTAGCTTCTCAAGATGAATTATGGAATCTTTAGCTATGGGTCAATCACAGAAGTTTAGCAATATGATACAAGAAAACAGAAACAAGTTTGATTACTGATTTAGCGTAGGTTCTCAAGATGAATTATGGAATCCTCAGCTATGAGTCAATCACAAAAGTTCAGTCAAGCATGGCTAGAAATGACAAAGAACAAATGAAGAACATTGCAGAGAAAATAAGAACTTCTGTATTCAACCTAAAAATGTTCAAAAATGTAATGACTAATGTGTTTGTAGCCACCATCTAATTTAACCTAAAAGGGAAAAATGAACTAGGCCTGCAAATACGGCCCAAAAAAAAAAACTAATAAAAAGTCTTTTAATTACAAAATTCGGGCCCAATAAAAATCCAAAACAACGCGTCTGATTTTGGCTACAATTTTGTCGTTTCTTCTTCTTTGAATTTGCCTTTCAAGTCTTCATATTAATTCAAGCTCTCTAAATCATCTAAAAAATGAGACTATAATTAGGCTAATCGGATGTATAGTTTAAGAATGATGGTAAAATTAGAGAAGCATTATAAATATGAAATTTTATCATTAAAATGAATTAAATCTAATAAAAAGCTCAAACCCAATTAAGCATAAAAGCCCATTAGTTATTAACTAAACAATCTTAAATTATTAACTAATAGATACAAATAAGAGTAAGAAATATTCAATTATCAATGTCTACTTGGAACCTTTGATGGAGGTCTAAAAGAAGTTGTGGGAGGATGGCGTAGATGTCTCTGATGCGTATAAGCATGTGTCCTTTAAGCTATGTGCAATGATTTTTACCATGATAAATGACTTTATTGCATATGAAAACTTGTGTAGGGTATAGTGAGAAGGGGCATACAACATGTCCGTTTGTGAAGTAGGCACACACTTCCATCAACATAAGCATTGAAAGAAAATGGTCTACCTTGTTCATAAGCAATTTCTTCCTCAATTCTACCCATGTTGTAGGCCAAAAAAGAGTTTTAACGATTTTCCAGAGAATGTAATGGCTCCAAAGCCATTAACTAGAGAGAATATTTATAGTCAGGTGGAAAGAATCAAGGTTCATTCACTTCAACTAGAAGGATGGACATCTTTTTGCCATGGCGCTTGGGAAGCCATATCACCTTGGTCAAGTTAAAGGGAACCTAGGGGAGTCGGTCTCACAAGATATTTTGGATGGACTTCCTCACATTCTAAACAAAGTGAACCAAGTAGAGAGCTTATGGACAAGGTTTGAAAGGATGTTCGTGACTCAATTCAAGAGGAATTTCGTGACTGAATCCGAGAAGAAGTCAAAGTAGAGTTCAAGTTGTAACTTCATCGATCACTTCGAGAAGAGCTATTGGAAGAGCCACGAGGTGAGATTAGATCGTTGATGATCTTGAGTATTTGAGCTGGGATCGGTCAATTGGAACATAGATCTCAGGTTTGTAAATAAACTCAATTAAGATAACACTAAGTTTTGCCTTACATTAGTCTAATTACTTCTTTCATATCTCTTACCTAGGAATCCCCGACTTTCCTAGTACAAAAGGCAGGTACAATTCCCCAGATATAGGACTTGGTGACCCTACTCCTCCACTAGATGTTGGAGAACCTTGGTCTCTATTCTTGGATGTTGCGGTGTTGTGTGAAGTTGTTGATGTTGTTGTATATAAGCATGTAACCACCTACCATGGTTATCCAATTCAGGACGATCAACGTAAGGCCAACATTGCAAGTGTTCAAGTAGGGAGGAAGGTGTAGACATCCAGGTCCCCGATGAGGAGGTTGCCCTACTTGGTCAAGCAAAAGGATCTTTCATCCTTTAGTCTCAACATCTAGTTCAGATTGCAACAATATATTCAATGGTAAGAAACACCTTACTATTAATTACTTTAATTTTATTTGACATCTTACTTACAATCTTTAATTTTTGTATTGCTAGGATCAAGAAAAAGTAGAAAACTTATGCTTCTTAACACGACTCCAAGCCACACAAAAATTAAGAGGGTTGACTTGCATATGCCTTCTGGGATTGTGGATAGACAGTACTTGTATAACTATATGCTTGATAGCAAAGATATTAGAGAGTTCTTGTCTTTAGAGAAGATATACATAGGATGAGTTATGTGTCACAATCAAGTGATTTTATATTTTATTTTTAGGGTTAAGGTGTAAAAATACACATGTGCTTTGGTTAAAGGAGCGTCCAGTGACAAGTGCTTTTTTTAGGTGCAAAAGTACACACGTGGTTACAAATTAGATGCAAAAATACCGTTTGACCGTTAAGTTTGACTTTGACCGTTAAGTTTGACTTTTTTACTTTTTCAAAGGTGCAAAAATACACATGTGCTTTAGCAAAAAGAACACCTAACACCAAGTATTTTTTTTATTTAATAATTTTATTTTAATTAAAGGAAAATTATTATTTCTCTAAGTATAATTCCTAGAAAATTAAATTTTTTCTTTGGATTTATCATTTTGGAAAGAAGAATTTATCCAATGGGTAAAACAAGTAAAAAAAAATTATTTCCATAATTTAGTTTCCTTTTTAAAAAAATCCATATTAAATTTAGTTTCCTTTCAACCTTTTTCTTCTTTTTGCTCTGTTTGGCCGACGAGGAACAGAGGCTTGTGCAGCGAGTGATTCCTTCGGTTCAAGCCTGGATATTAAAGGTAAGACAACTTGATCATCTTTCGCCAAAGTCCTTAGCTTTCCATCGGTAGTGGTAAGGATGAGAGAAAGCCAAGCATAAGACACTTAAACAGAACTTAAAAATTGAAAAGGAAAAACAGGGTAGCTGTAGGCATTTCTTTTTCTACCTTTAGGTTCGGTGTTGCTGCATAAAATGATCTCATATTGATGTTAAATGATATATGTGTGTGTGTGTGTGTGTGTGTGTGTATGAAATACAAAAGGTGAGTCCTTAACGTATAGATGCATGGCGTGATATTATTTTGTTGTCATGGATCTGGGTGTGGGCAGTTTCAGCTGTCATTGTTTTTTTTTAATATATATGGGAGGAAACTTTTGCTGCATGAAAGAGAGTATTATTTTGCTTTCACTTAAAAAGGAAGAGAAAGAGAACTCCTAAGATACATACATATATATATATGTGTGTGTGTGTGTGTGAGAGAGAGAGATCTCTGTGTTCAGTGAAGGAAAGAGAGGTATTTAGTTTTTTTTCTCTGACATGGAAAACACTGAGCTAAGTAAATAAGTAAATATACAGATATATATGAGCCTTGCATAAACCCAAGAAAGAGTGAAAAGGAAAGAAAACCGATGGACATAGCTCTTATGTAAGTATTTTACTACTGAATATATATATGTATTCATATGTGTATGTCGAGAGTTTTGATGAGTTGCTGTGTGTATCTGAAATGTGCAAATATAGATATATGCATTGTCAAGCTTGCTGTGATACGTGAGTATATATATATACATATGGTGCACACCGTGGCTACGTTGCTCGTGAATATATATTAGATATCCCTTGCCTACCGATTCGGTATATACATATGCATATAACCGCTGGAAAGATTAAAACCAATGGATATATATATTGGAAATTTTTTTTTTTACCTTTTTTACCCCTTGGATAGATTAAAACCAATGGATATTTATGGAAATAATTTTTTTTACCTGTTTTACCCATTTCTTTCCAAAATGATAAATCAAAAGAAAAAATTTAATTTTCTAGGAATTATACTTAGAGAAATAATAATTTTCCTTTAATTAAAATAAAATTATTAAATAAAAAAAATACTTGGTATTAGGTGCTCTTTTTGCTAAAGCGCATGTGTATTTTTGCACCTTTGAAAAAATAAGAAAGTCAAACTTAACGGTCAAACGGTATTTTTGCACCTAATTTGTAACCACGTGTGTACTTTTGCACCTAAAAAAAACACTTGTCACTGGACGCTCCTCTGACCAAAGTACATGTATATTTTTGCACCTTAACCCTTATTTTTAAGTTTAATTGATGTAGTGATTTTTATTATTCTATATCCACTAAGTCATTTTTCATTTTAACTATGTGATAGCTGCTTCTACCAAATTTGTGCCTATCCTATTCGAGAGACTCACATCCTATGTGTTATTATGTTCTAGGCATGTCACAAGGAATAGGAACAAGATGGCAGAGTGGATGACCTATGTGATGTATACAATCGGAGAGACTCAATTGTCATGTTATCTAGCACCAATTGTTGACAAACAAGTAACTTTTTTTTTTTTTAAAAAAAAAATCTATTTAAGGAAGACTGAATTTGTTAAGTTATAAAGCATTATGTTAGCTAATCCCATTTTAATCTTTATATTTTATTATAATTATCATTGGAGTCTATGTGTTGCTTGTCCCTTGATCAACAATATCTATTGGTTTGATAACTAGGATCGCGTGTCGAACAATGAGACCAAAATCATTTTCAACACACAAGTTGTTTGTAAATCATTGATTTTTTACTTGAACAAAGTGTTTTAATGTCTTCTTTTCATTCTAAATGATAGCACATTCAAGATGTATTCTATGTTGGGTGAGAAGCACAAAACTAAAGTTACTATCACGAAGTGGTACCGGCCTAAAGTAAGTTGTTTAAATTCAAGTTCTTTAATTGATAATCACTTTATAAGTGTCTTAATTCATTTTGATCATTTTCTTTTGATGTATAATTCCCTTGCCAATCAAGGAAAATTTAGTGTGGGTACTATGTTATACTAAATATGTATAACATTATCATCAGTGGAGTTACTTCGGATTTTGAGTAGGTGATTATGTCTTCATTCTCAAATGATTTTCATTTTTGTTCTTATAAGTGAATTGTTAGTTATTTCATTAAATTGATAGATTTATGTTAAATTGTTCTTCAATTTGCCCGTAGGTTTTTGGTCAAGAGGAACCTGGCCTACGTAATGGAAGACATTAATGTGATAAGAGACCTTTTTGCGAGACATCTTGTACAATAGATAGAAGATGTGCATATGGATAAAAGGTTTATTTTACTTAGTGTAGTGGTTCAGAAATACTTATGTTCCACTTGATTATATAATCTTATGAACTTGTGCGTACTCTTGTATTAGCCATGTTCAGAGAATGTGTGTGTGTGTGTGAGGCATTATAATATGATGTCACTTAGTTTTCTTTATTCTTTGTCCTGGTTGTTTATCTAAACAAGAAAGTGGACAGAAAAACAAATTTTATTTTTCTTAAAATGAAAAGAAATATATACAATTGGTTTTATGCAAAAAGCCATTGTAATAATCAACTTACAGTGATTGTTACTCACAAGCCCATCATTGTAAGCGATTATTTTTTTTAAATAAAATAAAATATAGACAACAGTTTTAAGCAAACAATTGTTGTAATGGTCAACTTACAACAACGGTTATTCATAAATTAGTCATTGTAAGTGATCATTTTTAAAATAAAAATAAAAAGAAAAAGAAATATAAATATAGATGACTGCTTTTAACAAAATAGTCACTGTAAATTGACTACTAAATTTATTGGACAATCTATGTGCCGTTTTTTTTAATCCAAGAGGCTGGGTTTCTTTCCACTAAATTTATTTCTATCACGCTTCTTCAGGATAGTTTTGGTCTGGTCATGTTAGAGTTTAAGGGCATAAATTTATTTTCAGTTTTTAAAGCAATCAAATTTGACCTAATGAGAACTGAGAAGAGTTGTTTGTTGCGACAAATAATTAGATTATTTGTCAAAAGATTGGGTCATGAAGGACAAATTAGGTGACGAAGCCGTCTAATTGTTACAAATAATAAATTCAAAGGGGGCGCTTAAATATGTTCAGGTTGAGATGGATGGATGGCTATAAACTTATAACTCGTCAAAATTTCTTTTGTGAGCTGAGTCAACCCACCAAAAGCGTAGCCATTATACAACTGATGAGCTGACTTATACATATAAAGTGGCTTGAATCGAATAAGGCTATAATCTAACATGAAGTTGCAGGAGAGCACTGAAGAAATAGCCAAGAGTCCTTCAAATTAAATGGCCTAAGCAGTAATGTGGATAAAACAAATGGAAGAAGAAGGCGAGACCAGTAACAATCAGGTGCGAGAAAATTACGTCTATCCATGGAGTCTCCGAGCTTGGTTCGTAAGAAAATTACTTGCGGTTTACTGGTTTCTTTTTCCCATTATAACACTGCTGATAGTTTCATCTTTACTGGTATTTTGTTTCTTTATTGATTCTTTCTTTTTTAGTTTTATTTTGGGTATATATTGGAGCCACATCACTATATAGATGAAGTTGAGATGCTCTGTTTCCCTCTGTATCATCCTCTGTTTTAGATTGGTGAAAGAGGATGATGCAGGGAGGCTTTAGAAGATAACTGTTTAAGTGGTATTAAGGTGATTAGTGGGTTAGTATCTTATAATGCAGTAGCTGTTAAGATTTTGTATTAGTTGATGATCAACCTTGTATAAATAGGGGTCTTAGCAAAGTGATTTAGTGTGAAGGATATTGTTTCCCACTATCTAAAGAGAGAGGAGAGGATAACTTGTATCTCTCTATCAAGTCACCAGAAGAGGTTGGTTTGTCACCTAAAGTGGGGGAAGATTATTGGTAAATCCAAGACGGTTACAATGAGTAAATTGTATGAGCATGTTGCTCTATGAATAATGTACATGATTCTTCATTTTTCTCCATAATATTTCTCTCTAATCACTACAGTTAACAATAACATCTTCATATTGTACGTTGATATTGAACCATCAAAGAATCTATCTACAAGTTCTATGAGTTGATTTTAGCTAAAGTGTAAACAGAAGCATTAGACTAAAAGGATTTGGTGATTGTATAATAATCATTAATCAAAACAAGAACAATTTATTGCCATCGTTAGCAAGTATATGTGTATTCCACTTCTTCTAAGGGAAAAAGAAGATCTACCCATCAGGATTTGTTTCGCGGATTCATGAGGACCCTTCTAATGATTTTCTTAGAAACCGAACGGTTGTATAAGGTGGGTTAGAGAGATCAAACATGAACCAACCGCCATAAAAATAGAACTTATCAAAGCACAAACATAACACTCTTCTTTTTTTTATTAGATCAACTTCTTCGACAACGTGCAATCTCGTTGCATTTTTAAGCTACTTCCGTTTTTTTTCTTTTTTTTTTTTCTTGTTTTCGTCATTTGATATGTGCCTATTTTGCGATATATTTTTCTATCTATTTATGCTATTTTATAATTATTACTGATTGTTTTTTAGCCAAATTATAGTGTGGTTAGGGGTATTATGTGTTAACTTATCACTTATACTCCTTAAATAGGCCCTATGACCATCACTAAAACCTAAATGCATGTCTTCCATGACCCATGAAGAGCAAAAACGTGGCCAATTACAATTAATAAAAGGTAGCAGCCAATTTTACAAGGTTACCTACTCTCCGTGTCATAAGAATACGCCACCTCATTAATGAAGTGTATGAGGGTCATTCTACATGATTTCTTCTCTTACAAGTTACAAGCTACATATGGCACCACCTAAGGAGGTGAAGACCAAGTCAACCAAGCCTTACCCCTCAAGTTGCCACATGTCACCATGAGAATTAGTTAGAGATATTTTATAAAAATTCAAAATGTATCCCAATCATATCTCAATTCTCAATTCGCCATATCCCAATTATTATTTTTATTTGAATTCATCTCTTCTTTTCTTCCTCTCCAAGCCATCACACCTATATCCAAAAAATATCTCCCTTTAACCCATTCAAACACTAACCCTAATCCACCATCCACCTATCACCTAGCCCCTTATCACCACGACTTTTCATCTTATCATATCTTTCACATAATTCACGTCATTTCCCCCCTTTTTTTCTCCATTAGTTTTATTTAATTTAACTCATATCCTATTATCCATTCATATTTTTACAAACCCTAAATCCTATTATTTTCTTCTCTGTCTTAGATACGAATGCGATATATTATCATATTTTCAATTAAAATCTTTATCCTTTCCTTATTTTCACTATATTCACGTCTTTCTCATTATCCTTTTGATGAATTCAAATTCAAAAGTATATCTTTTAATTCAAAAGAATTAAATTTTAATCAATCCTGCATTATCTTTCAAATTCAAATTCAAGAAAAAAGATAAAGATTCATCAAGATCATCATCCTCTCTTCCTACTACTTGAACAAGGAACATTAAGAAGGCTATAAAAGAAGATCCAAGACGCCAATAATCATCACTCAATCATCTTTCTTGTTTTCTTTTATCGACATGGTGCATTATAGTCAAGTGAGTAGCTATTTTTCTTCGATTTTCAAGGAGAGATATAGTAGCTTGAGTCACATGTTCTTAATTGTGAGAAAGAGTTTTATTAGGATTTTAATATCTCATATGTAAGTTTTATGATTTCCTAATTTTAGGTTTTGAGATTCTTTACATATGGTTTGCAATTTTGTTTGAATAGTTTTGTGGACTAATTTGTGATTCTTATTTTAGTTATAATTTAAGTTCCTATGTTTTCTTTTTATCATTTCTTATGTAGTTCAAATATGTTGTTTGTGACACATCAGAGCATTATATCACAACATAGTAGCAAAACAATTTGGGTGTAGTATAATGATAATATATTATAAATTTTGGTTATAAATTTTAAACATAGTTACACAAATTTTGCTACAAATATCCCTTGACTAATCTGAAACCTGTCCAGCACCTTCATTTGCTGACATCCACCTCCTTGTCCTAGGAGCCGCATCTAAAACACTATACAATTCTTAGGTAGTAACAAGGGCTAGAGTCCTGAAGGATCCTAGATTAGAGTACAAACAAGCATACACATATATATAGAGTATGTGAGATTAGAGTTACTATTTGGTAGATGTTTTGACTGACAACCAACTCCTAAATTCCTTAAAGACTCTAAGCAACGACACTCCCAATAATTAATACAATTATAAATAATGTTTGTCACTTACAATTCTCTATAATTCAAGTAATACTGGAATTAATTATCATTCTAGGCCCAACTTATGGCTAGAAGTCTTTTATTAATTGGAAGGACACAAATTAATTAGCTTTGACTTCTTCCATTTTCATACCATTTCTTGAAACTATCCAAAATGTTCAACAACTTTGAAAATTCATAGCTAATTATACAAATTTCTACCCAAGGTGATTCTAATGGCTATGTGCTCCTCAACATGTTCATATTCAAGGAAAAATATCACCAATGGTCAAAAAAATTTGTACCATTCCTAGAATAATTAAATGTCACCACTATCAATATTTAAAGTTCCAAAATCATAGGTCAATCTTGTAAAATTCATATCTCATTGCACAAAACTCCAAAAATTACAAATAACCTATCAAATGAAGCTCTATGTATCTTCTTTAAATCTGAAAAGTTTCGCGACCATTTGATATCATTTACTTATTCAAAAACTGTCACAAGTTTGCTGCTACATACGCAAGAACCACTAAAGTAGCTTTAGAGTTTTTGTCCAATCTTATGATTTTATGTCTCAAATGACTTCGTAACTCATTATTTAGCCCTTCAACATATTTTAAACCCTTTTTAGACATTTGAGTAGAACCCCCTTAGGGTTTATGGTTTCCAAATTACCAAAGTACAAGGAGAAATTACCAACAACAATCTCAAAAACATCTTCTTACCTTGACTTTTGCTTATGTTCTTGGAGCTTTTTCTTTCTCCTTGGCTCTTCAATATTTCAGCCTCTTCTAGTAAAACACCATACACAAGTTATTTATTAGAGCTATGCACTTATACAAGGGATGGAAAGGAAAGTTCTAAGATGTTCCAAACATCTCACCTTGATCCTTGGTTTTTTCCTTTCCTTTTCTTTCTCCAATTTTTTGGCTAGCTCACTTTCTCTTGGTGTCTTCTTTGCTTTTGTCGACACATCATGCAACAATCGAAAGGAGGAGGGTGATTTTATAATTGGTATGACATATGTCTAAAAAAAAAACAAAAAAATCCCTTTTCGTCATTTTAACAAAACACCCTTCTTAAAATTTTTATACATGTGCCAAAAACGTCCTTGGCTCCTTGTTTGCTTCTAATACTTGTGATTTTATGATTATACACATAGTAGCTCCTAGTACACCTTTTTTAACCTGTATTGTTGCCTTAATGACTTTCCTTTGCTTCATCTCTTCCCTTCTTGCCACTTGGTTGAAAATTAGGGCACTTTGGAGAGGCTTGTTGATCACATTTCTTGACTTATTTTCACATAAGTGGCAAAGTTGGCAGAATTTGTCAACCAACTTTGAAAATGTACATCTCTATGTAAATATGTCCAATTGGAGTGATTCTAAAGGCTATGTGACCATTAGAAATTGTCTATTTTTAGGGAAAAATACCTTCCACAACAAATCACATGCTAAATATTCCAAAATTAACATTTTGTACACACTACTCAAAATTATGTTTTAGATTCCAGGGCATTTCAAAAATTTATAACTCAGTGTATGCAGGTCCAATTGACCAATATTACATATCAAATTAAAGCTTATCATATCTACTTCTATCCTAGAAAATTTCATAGCTTTTGAATATCATTTGTATAGTCAAAGTCATGTCACAAGATAACTGTCTCCCTAAAAGCCTTAATCTACCACCATTAATAGAAATTCCCTTCATAATACACTACAAAAAAAAGACATTTTGTAGTAGTTAAAATGTCGTATTTGTAGTGGTTTTACCTGATACAAATAACATTAGTAGCGGTTGGCCAAACTACACTAAATACCCTGTTACAAGAAAATTTGTAGGGGTTATAGGAACACGCTACTACATGTAACTTAATTGCAATTGTAAGTGTAATAGTTTAAGCTACCACTACGAATTGAGGCTGAGATGACGTTATGTGTGAAGACTTTGTAGCAGTAAGAAACCGCTACAATTTGAAATAAACCACCTTTGTAGGGGTTATATAACTGCTAATAAATTGGTGGTAAAATTTTATAGCGGTTTAAAAACAACTACAAAATGGGACGAAATTTCAAAAAATGGCCAAATGTTTGAAATTAATTTGTAGTGGTTTTATAACCGCTTCAAAGGTTGCTGCCATTTTGTTGAAAAATTTTGTTGTCATTTTTTAAATTTTATCTGATTTGTAGCCATTGTAAAACCACTACATACTTAAGGTGAATTGTAAAATCTGTAATGGTTTTGGAATTGCTATAAATGAATAACATTTTTAAAAAAAAACTGAAATGGTCATTTTAGATTAATGTAATAATCAACTAATAATTTAAATAAAATGATAAAAATTAATTTTAAAAATAGTTCATTTGAGTATTTGACATTTGATTACCTATGGTTATCATAAAGGTGAAAAAAATTGAGAATTTTTTAAATTTTATATGATTTGTAGCTATTGTAAAACCACTACATACTTAAGGTGAATTGTAAAATCTATTGTGGCTGAGGAATCACTACAAATGAATAACATTTAAAAAAAAAACTGAAATGGTCATTTTAGATTAATGTAATAATCAACTAATAATTTAAATATAAATGATAAAGCTTAATTTTAAAAATAGTTCATATGAGTATTTGATATTTGTTTACATATGGTTATCATAAAGGTGTAAAAAAAATGAGAATGTGTAAACAATAAGAACTTATTATTCTATCCTTTAAATAATGAAATTAAATAGAACATTAATGTATGTGAAAGGAGGCGGAATGTTGAAGAATGTCCTTAAGATTAGGAATAAAAAACCAAGATTAGTACTGCAAAGTTAGAAAAGAAATAAAAATTTAGAAGAAATTATCATCATAGATCGACATTTAACCTCTTCAAACACTTCTTGAAACAACGTTGAAAAATGAGTGAAAACATGTCCGAGAAGAGAGGATGAAGTGTATTAAATGAGGTGTGGTGTGGGTATTTATAGGGAAATATACGTAACAGTTGTAGTGGTTTATATGACATCTTTTGTAGCAGTTTATATGACTATGTTTGTAGCGGTTTTTGTTGTTGTAGCGGTTTGGGTTATTTACAAATTATATGATGGTTTTTCCCCCTAAAAAAGTATAGGATTACATATTAAAAATGATATCGTAAGCATAATTTTTTATATCAATCCTCGCCATGCCTACAAAAACAGTGTGGATAAACTATTATGTATGTGTGAGTTTAATATGTTTAAACACAAATTAAACTTAAATTAAATATTATTTCATAAAACATATCTTAAAAAGTGCATCGAACTATAGGTAAATTGTCATCGTTGTCTAGAAAGAAGTTTCTGAAACTGGTAGACTAGAACAGCTTACTCTGATAGGCGACGTTATAAAGAAAGTACATGATAAATAAAGTGTATAAGGGGGTACTAAGTCATATATAAAACCCTAAACGAATGCCATAGGTAATAATAATATAGTTAATAATCATACCTAGAACTATCATACAGCTATATCAACTAAATAATTATTTAAATATCTCTTAACATGTGAATTCTAATAATAATTATATTTTGTTTTCCCAAAGCAAGAATTATCGATCAAACGATATATTCTCTAACGAAGCAAGCAAACACTATGCTTATTATAAGTATTTATCCTAATAATAACACATTTGAGATACATAAGAAATCATTAAAAAATATGGGAACTCAAATTATAATTAAAATAAGAATCACAAATTCATCCATAAAACCATTCAAACAAAATTGAAAAACATATGTAATGAATCTCAAAACCTAGAACTAGGAAATCATAAAACCTTACATTTGAAATATTAAAAGGGAAAAACAATTCTCATGTTGTAGAAAAAGTGTTTTCTCATGTCACACACACATGAAATGGTGGGACCCACATAAACATATATTAGTTTATATATGTGTGTGTGGGGGGGGGGGTTCCCACCATTTCATATGTGTGTAAGAATCTTAGTTTTTTCATGCAACATAAGAAAACTAAACCCCATATTAAAATCTTAATACAACTACTTCTCACAATTAAGAACACGATACTCAAACTATTACATCTCTCTTAGAAAATCAAAGAAAACTAGCCACTCATGTGACTAGAATACATCATATGATAAAAGAAAGCAAGAGAGACAAGTGAGTGATGACTATTGGCATCATAGTGTTAGATTCGGCTTACACCCAAGAGGGGATGAATTGGATATACAATAAAAACTTAGGAACTTTGAAAATCTTTTTTAATCTTAGTGAAAATAATAAGTATGAATACAATAAGCCATAAAACGACAATCAATTAAACAAATCAGGTGTGATGAAAATATAAGAGATAAGGAAAGAGAATATTCAAACTATGATTTATGTTAGTTTGATTCAATCCTTGATGACCTACGTCCAGTCCTCAAGCTCCACTTGAGATTTTCAATCCACTATCTTCTTATTTAATCTGAGCACAAGAGAAACCTCTACAATCCTACCAGTTTAGCCTTATAAATTCGTTTATAAATCTCTCACTGAAACACTCCTCTTACGCATTGTAATGATACAACGTTTATGATAAAGGATTACAATCAATCTTCTCTCTCAGAAGTGAATAATGAAGTACATTAATAATCTTACTCTCTATGGTAAATTGTATAATCACTAAGAAAACAAAGAGTAAATGAGATAAATGTCATAGTGTTGGCATTTTGACAGTGAATGTGCAAGCTCTTGTCTCGTTGTCTCCTCATTCCAATTTTAATGCTTCAAAATTTATAGGCAATTAATATTAATGACCAATGTGAGTATTCGTTTATGTTTATTGGAAAGAAATAGTCATTGTACATTTCAATGATAAGTTGCTTTCGTGTTTGCTTCAAAAAATGTTTAAGACAAAATTTGTTTGCTCTACTCTGTAATTTCTTTCATCTGCTCTATTTTCTACAACACAATTAATGTTCTACTGAAGGAAATTGCTTTGTTTGCTTTTAGAGTTATTCCAAGGTTTAATGATCTAAAACTTACACATAAACATGATTAGTAGTATATTGAGAAGATGAATAAGTAATAATCAAGTTTAAACAGATATTCTTCGTCACTATCAAATTTGTTGAGATGTTAATTTATAAAAGATGATGAACATGAAATAAAGTGTGATTCTGGATAGTTTGTGAGTACTCTCATATCACTCAAGTGATTCTCAGGATCACTTAAGCGATCTACTATTAAGATCACTTCATTCTTGATTCCTCAATAAACACCTCGTTGAGAACTTTGCACCATCACTCAAGTGATTAGCTTCAACTTTCAGTGCCTTGTTGTAACATCCCAAATTTTGGGAATTTAAAATTTAGTATTTTATGGAATTAAATTATGAAATTTGGCCTTATTTATATATGAGAATAATTATTTAGAATTTAGGCTCTTTTTCCTTAATTTGTTTCGGAAAAAAGAATAAGGGAGAAGGAGCAATTTTACACATGAAGTCTGCCCCCATGAGCGCCCAGCACCACGAAGTGTTTTTTGGACAAAAAATGCACACGAAATTACGTTTTGGGAGCGTCCAGCACCACGGACTATTAGTCAACCAACGTCGACCGTTAAGTCTGACGGAAATGAACAGTAACTTCGCAGAAATTAGAATTTTGCCCCTAATTTTAAGCTGAAATTACCATTTTGCCCTTAGTTTAAAATAATGTTTTTTAAAAAAGAAACAATAAAATAACCCCTCCCTCCGGTGGCCCCACCACCGCCGACCACCCACCCTACCGCCGGCCGCCGTCGGTGACCACCGGCCACCAGCGACCTCCTCCGGTGACTTTTTCTTAAAAAAAATTAAGGTTTTTTTTTAAAAAAAAACTAAGAGGAGTCCAGTGGGCCACACCACTGCTGGTGGCTGCCCTCCCCACCGCCGTTCGCCAGGGATGGCCACCTCTGACCACCTCCTCCGACGACTTTTTTTTGAAAAAAAAAAAAGCTAAGGCTTTTTTTTAAAAAAAAAAACTAAGGGGAGTCCAGTGGACTCCACGACCGGCCACACCACCTCCAGCGGCCACCCTCCCCACTGTCGTCCATCGCCAGCGACCGGCAGCCACCTCCTGCGATTTTTTTAAAAAAAAAACCTTAGTTTTTTTTAAAAAAACAAAGTCACCGGAGGAGGTCACTTAGTGTTTTTTTTTTTTTAAAAAAAAACCTTAGTTTTTTTATAAAAAAAAAGTCGCCGGAGGAGGTGGCCGTCGCCGGCGGCACGCGGTGGGGAGGGTGGCCACCAGCAGTGGTGTGGGCGGTGGTGGGGCCCACTGGACTATGCTTAGTTTTTTTTTAAAAAAAAACCTTATTTAAAAAAAAAAGCCACTGCCAGCGGCAGGAGGTGGGGTGGGTGGCTGGCGGTGGTGGGGCCACTGGGGAGAGGGGTTATTTTAGTTTATTTTTTTAAAAAAAATTATTTAAAACTAAAGGCAAAATGGTAATTTCACCTTAAAATTAGGGGAAAAATTGTAATTTCTATGAAGTTACTGTTCATTTCTATCAGACTTAATGGTCAACGTTGGTTGACTAATGGTCTGTGGTGCTGAACGCTTCCAAAATGTAACTTCATGTGCATTTTTGGTCCAGAAAATACTTCGTGATACTGGGCGCTCATGGGAGCAAACTTCATGTGTAAAATTGCTCATTCTCTCAAAGAATAATAAAAATAAGGAATCATAAGGCCTAAAATTTATGATTAAGTTGCCAAATTTTCCTAGAAAGATCATTAACCTAAATATTGAAAAAAAATTAAAGATTTTATATTTGATAAATATTAAAGATTTTATTGTATCTAAGTGCAAATGAGAAAAAAAAAATTATTATGGGCCTCCAAATTAACCCAATTATTCATCCCAAATTTCAACTTCAATTATCCATCAATTCCACCTGACCCAATGCGTGGCATTCTATGGTATAATCCAAAACACTCAATATCCATTATCATCTGCTATGCTATCCAGCCGCCACAACACGTGAAAAACCAAGGAGAGATCCACGACTTAACAGCAGAAAGCCCAAACCAAAACACTTCAGTCAAAACACCCATTAACTAATATCCTTTGTTCTAATATAAAAAAAAAAAAAAAAAAAAAAATATATATATATATATATATATATATATATATATATATATATATCCATTGCTCTGTGATCCATCAGCTCGTCGGAAACCAATTTAAACCAGAAAGTCAAAACTGCAAAGCATCAACAAATCATAATTAAATCAGCAGAGCAGATCACGTGATCGGATAAGAAGGTTCAGAGAACAGCCATACCTCTCGAGCCTTGTAGCCGTTGACCCATGAGATTTTCGCCTGGACCAGTGGGCAATGTCTGGACTCTAAGTTCCTATATAAATGGTTTCTAGTCTCAGTTTTACGCCTTCATTCAGTTTCGGCCAGAGAAAGGAAGAGAGGGAGCTAACCGAGAAAGGAGAAAACTTAGAACAAGTTGAGAGCTGAAACTTTGCTCTGTTCTTGAGCCACCGAAACAGAGGTGAAAGAGAGAAGAGAGTGAGAGTAAGAGGCTAAGCCGAGAGTGAAAGAAGAGAAGCTGAACCAGGGCCATCTCTGTTCTTGAATCGAAAAACAGAGGAGGAAATAACATCAAGAATTTAAAACTAAACTTTTCTGTATCGTATAACCTACTTTTCCTTAAGTTCTTCATGGTTTCTCATCGGGTAGGGTGTTAAAACTAAACTTTAAGAATTTAAAACACTAAGCCACTGAAACATGGAGCTAAAACAGAGACTAGTAGTGTATCGTATATGAACCTGAAAAGTAAAGGAAAGAAAGAAAACCGCTGAACATAGGTTAAGGGACTGTATATATAGGTGGATTGGGTTTGTTGCATATAGGATAAAAACTGATGCCAAGCTTAAAAATATATAAAAACATACAAACCTATAGCAATTAGTATTATCTTATGAAAAAATTGTAGGAAAATCATGAGGATCATTAAATAAAGATATGGTTGGTCTTTATTAATTTTAATGGATTAAATAAAGATATTAAATCATATTTATGTATGATAATGGACAATTATTTTTTATTGGTAAATAAGGAGGGAAATAAATAATAAATAGATTACTAATTTATAGAGAGTTAATAATAATTGGTGAAATAATAATATTAGGATAAATAGATGGAAACTATTGTTATTATTAGGATAATAATAATAATAACAACAGATAATGTTATTATTACTGGGAAAGGGTGAAAATAATGAATAAGGAATAAGGAATTATTATTATTATTGGGGATGATAATAATAATAATAATAATAATAATAATAATAATAATAATAAAATTATATTGGTAAGGGGAATTATTAACTAATTGAAAGAGTTAGTAAATAATAAATGATGAATTAAAAAGGATGTAAATAAAATAAAAATTCACCGGGAGTGGAAAGGTCAATAGGGGTAAGGCTATTCTCTTAGGATATTAATTGTAAGAGAAATAATGTGGTAATGGTATTATAGGATACCTGAGAAGGTTTGGAACCAATACCAAAAGGTGAACGTACCACTAGCGCCAAGGTTTAAAGTACGGACGCGTACTGTAACTCTAACTCTTATGTTGCTTGCATGCTTTATATGTGATGAGATGATTCATATAGTCATGGATAAGACTGGGTCCTGGGTCATGGACTGTGATTAAGACTGGGTCTTAGGTCACTATTTTAAATGCGTTCAGCTTTGATTTGAAAACGGGTTACAGTCTTGGTAATACCGTATGGATGTGTTCTTAGCGCTGAGGACACGCCTCGGGGCGTGGCACTAGTTTATGTGCAAACTTTGTGGACCTTACATGGGCTGTGTGCTATGTAGAGGTGAACCTTACATGGGCTATATGCTATGTAGAGGTATTGTTGAGATATGAACCATTACATGTGCTGTGTGCTATGTATGGTTATATGCTGAAATGTAAATGAATATTTGTCATGCATATATTGTTTATACTTGAGTATAAGGTTAACTATTACCTGAGATTTAATGGGCATTGAATTTCAGAATTTACCCTAGCTTCAAGATCAAGAGGGGCGGGAGCAGGAGAAAGGGGTAAGCAACATGCGTAAAGACTCGGAAGGAGTTTTATTTCGGGATAAGAATATGTATAAGCATGTTGAGCTTTTCGGATTACTGTAACCTAACGCGTTAACTGAGAACAATGCGATGAATTTAAATTGTATCACGCTTTTATTCCTTCAGGTAATTAACCAGCATATGTCTTGACATATGCAATCAGTTACTCAATCGTCCAAACACCTAAGCATGCTCTCTGTTGTGAATTACTCTGATCTGTTAACGCCTACGCTATGATAAATATATGTGAATTGGTTTAATAAGAGTCTTAGGACCATAATTGAACTTCATAATGAACTTAGAAAATAGGGGCATTACACTTGTGAGTTACTCACACAATTCTTGTGAGTCATGTTTGTAACGCCCCTATTTCCTAAACCACTTATGGTGTCCAATTATGATACTAGATCTCTTCTTAAACTAATTCATTTGTATATACTTAAGTGATTGGGTTACCAGATCAGAGTGAGTCACAACAGAGAGCATATTTAACGTTTGGACGAATGAGTGACTGATAACATATGCCCAGACATATGCTGGTTAATTAAAATTCCCGAAGGAATATAAACGTAATACAACTTAAACTTCTTTGCGGTGTATTCGATTGGCACGTTAGAGGTACAATTATCCGAATATTCAAAAGTTATACATAATACTATCTCAAAATTACAACTTCGTCTGAAGTCTTCACGCGTGTTGCTTACTCTTTTCTCCAACTCCCGATCCTCCAGATCTTGAAGCTAGGATAAATTCTGAGATTCAGTGTCTATTGAATCTCAGGTAACAGTTAACCTTATGCTCAAGTATATACAGTATATGTATGATAGATATTCATTACATTTCAACATTTAACCATAGCACACAACACATGTAATAGTTCATATCTTAACAATATATAGCACGCAGTACATGTAATGTTAACACTGTTTGCACATAACCAGTGCCAAGCCCCCCGCGTGTCATCAGCGCTAGGAAAACATCCATACGGCATTACCAAGACTGTAACCCGTTTCCAGAGCTGAATGTATTTAAAAGGTGACCTAAGATTGAGTCTTAGCCACAGTCCATGACTCAAGACCAAGTCTTGTCCATGACTATATGAATCATCTCATCACATATAAACATACAAGACAACATAAGAGTTAAAGTTACAGTACGCGTTCGTACCTTAGTCCTTAGCGCTAGTGGTACATTTACTTTTCGATATTGGTTCCAAACTTTCCCTGGTATCCTATAATATCATCACCGCATTATTTCTCTTATAATTATCATCCTAAGAGATGACCTTGCCACTCATGACCCTTATACTCCTGGTAAATTTTATTCCATTTATACCCTTTTTAATTTATTATTAATTAATACTAACACTTTCAGTTAATTAATAATTCCCTTTATTTATTTTGTTATTATTATTATTATTATTTTACCAATTATTATAAACTTTTATTAATTACTTATTAATAATTATTTTTATTTATTTATTTATTCTCCCTTATTTATTTATTATTAATCAATCAAAATTAATAAAGACCAACCATCGAGAATATGATTTAATGTATTTTTAATGATTCTCTTGGTTTTTCTTAAGACCTTGATAAATACTATCTTTGCATAATTTATGCTTCATGTGAATTCTGAGTTAAGAATATTTATAAAAATACATTTTGTAAATTAATTTCTAAAAATCACATTAACATAATTTTTATAAATACTAATTTGAATGTAATAACTCCTCCTTAGTAGGCGCGCGCGCGCACATATATATATATTTCTTTAGCATTCATGTATGACCCAGATATGCACAAAACGTACATATATATATTGGTATGTAAAAGCAAAATAGCTATACTCTCTTTTAATACAGAACAACCACGGTTTCATACATAAAAATGCAGAAAAGAACTCATATCCCATGCAACACATATATATAAACACGCATACACTCACTAATCTTCAGCAGCATTTTAAATCATGGCATGATTCCAAACTAACAAAATCCATGTCTAACTTTTGACTGATTGGCACATTTGTACATGAAAGACAGAAAAGAAAAATGCCATAAAAAAAACTGAAGAAAATACCTTTTCTAAAAAAACTGACGAGTAAAAGATACCAAATTTATAACATGGAGAAAGCCTCAATTTTGGGTTACAGAAAGCAAAATTTAAGTAGATGAACATATGCTAGTCTACAAATGCCAACCAAGAAAACTTGCACAGTTGATGGATTAATTTCTCACAATCTTCACAAGTTATCTGGCTTGTTAGTTTTTAACTTCATCTTCATCATGCCTCACGTCTGATACATATATATACTTATAATTACTTAACCTATGTGTTTTTCCTTCCCTCTTTTTTTTTTTTTCTGCTTATGACAGCAACCACGTTCACACACACACACACACAACTTAGCTTGTTTTTGTCCTATATGCATATGATTATCCAGGAAACACTTTCTAACTAGCTTTAGAAAGTATGCCAATCATTATTTTCTTAATAAAAATCTGGAACTTGTTTCCTAATATAGGGAATAAGCAAAATCACTACTCCATCCGGTCTTAATTATAAAACAATATTTAAGGGTTGGTTTTGGTCCTAATTATTGGACAATTTTTTAGTTTTTGTCAATTTCTTCCTAAAATACCATTATTTTATAAACTCAAAGTGTGTTTGGTTTTTGGTAAATGTGTGTGTGTGGGGGTTGCAACACAAACACATGCACAAACATGTGTATGTCTATAAACATATATATGTATGTCTCTCTCTACACACACACACATGTGTGTGTGTACGTGTGTCTATATATATGTGTTTGTGTATATATGTATGTATGTATGTATATATGTACGTGTACATATATATGTGTGTGTGTGTGTGTCAATATATATCTCTATGGGTAGATACATGGTTGTGTGTATGTGTGCATGATAGATCTATATGCACACACACACATACACATATCTAGCAAAACCATTATTTCAATTAGAAAGCATGTGGAAAGGAAAATTAGTCGAGAGAGATATGCGGCAGAATTGTTGATTAACTTTTACTTATGTCATTTTAAATGTATATAAGGATATTTTAGGAAAATGAGTAAAATTAACTAAATTAATTCCTCTCTTTAATTTTTTTAAAATCGGTTAAATACATCTTACAATTAGGACCAGAGGGAGTACTTTAATTAGCTTGACGATATAACCAGAACTGTAAGTTTCTTTGTGAGAAGGAATTTTGAGATCCATTGCCTCCATTTCGTTTTTAAAATATCTTTCATTTTACTAAAAAAAGTATCTTTCATTATTTTGACTTGTGCGGATTCACCGTCTGATGTGGCACTTGTGAGAATTGAGACTTGATATGGTTGGTGCTTACCTGGATGAGAGGGGAAAAATAAATGACTGAATCTAATTTCAATCAACAGGTGAAACATAAAATATTTACCACAATTTATAATGTATGTAAATAATTTGGAATCGTTCTCTTATCAAAAATCAGTTTATTTTGAATTTACTAGGTCAAACTAAATGCTAAAAATATGGTTAAAAAGAGGTTTTCTCCCCTGTAAATAAAACTATTTCTACTCTTTTTTTTTTTTTGGTATCTTATGGAAAACAATCAAAGAATGTTTAAGATTGGAAGGGATTTTATGATGGATGGTAATAGAGAAAGTGATTATCCTTCTTAAAAAAAAAATCATGAGTTAAAATTCATTAAGACTTAAGAAAAATGTTAAGATAACACTTAAATTTAATATTCCTAATAGCTTATACAAATTTAGCTATTTAATATGCAGCTGAAATTGAAGTGTCACAGCAGGAGTCTTCTTGAATTTAAGAGCAAAACAGCCATTCCAACTCTCAAATCAACCATATTAAGTAAACAATAACAAGTTAATTGTCATAATTTTATTACCACCACAAAAAAATTCAAATATATATAATTTTCACATTCACATTTCAAAATCCCATCTCATGTATAATTATCAAATCAATAAAGATAGATTAACATCAATTACAATTCCACAATCATATAAAATAATTTCTTTAATTAGCAAATCTAAATATATAACTCTAAATATTAATATTATGATGAAATAACTCCCTCCATTTTCAAAACTTAGCTCCCCAGTTATAAGAGAGAACCCCACAACCGAATTGAGCATGTAAACTGTCGGACTTGACGGAAAAGAGAAAGAAGGCCGTGGGTTCTTGAGATGGAATGGTAGAAGGATTGTAACATCCCAATTGAAAATGCTGAAAATTTTTTTTTTTTTTAAAATGAACTGTGATCAGAGTCGAGCATTTCGGTTAACCGAGTAACTGACTATTTAGAAGTACATAACCATAGTATAATCATCTTTATACAGTCATCTGTTGATTCCAAAAAGACAATATCTAAATAGTTCAAAAACTAAAACATATAAGCTCTTCCAATCCACCTACATCGGCTACTTGCCGCTCTCCTCCACCCTGGATCCTCCTGAACCTGAGGCTACAGCTAAGATCCAATTCCCAATTGGATCTCAGGTAACGGTTAACCTTATGCTCAAATAAGTCATAAATAGGCAACAAATAGTCACAACAACATAACAGCACATCAATACATAAGCACACAGCAGATGCATGATCAACAATGGACAGAACATAAGCACACAGCAATATGTAAAGCCCCACACTATGTCTGCACGTAAACCAGTGTCACGATCTCCCATCGTGTCCTCAGCGCTAGGAAAACCCAACGGCGTTATCAAGACTATAACCCGTAACAAGCTGTATGTATGACTGACAACCCATGACAGAGTTTCAGTATATAAACATGTCTACCATATATATGAATATGAGCAGCATAAGTGTTAAGGTTACAATACGCGTCCGTACCTCCGTTGACGATTTTGGGCACTTCGGTAGCGTTGTGGTACGTTTGACGGCGATACGACGGTGATTTGACAGCGGTGACAGCGGAAACAGCGGTTCGTGATTCTAGGTATCCTATAAGGATAATATCACCAGTATGAATATCTAAGACCATAACAGGTATTCTAGGTACAAATTACCATTTTGCCCCTAGTTTGACTTTTTGGCGGAATTTTGCCAGAGCTTCGCTGTTTTGACTTTACGCTTTCAAAATTTTTGCAGTAATCTTTCCTCTAACATATTTCTAAGATAAATATCACATTTATTTCTAAAACATGATATTTAAACTAACTTGAAAAATTAAAGACTACTCTAATAATTCTACTATAACCACCGAAAAAACTACTTAAGCTAAAGACTAAGGACCAAAGAACTTACTCAAAGCTTTGCTATGAACTTCTCCCAGAGGTTCTCTCTCTAACTTCTCTCTAGGATTGTAAGTGAATTGGTGAAGAATGAAGAGGAATGGAAGCTATTTATAGAAAATCTCAATGGCATTTTTGTAATTTCCTTGAACTTTGTCTGGTTGAATTCTGACCGTAGGATCGCACCTTTGCTAGGTGGTTTGATCTTGGCCTTACACCTATTAGGCAGACTTCTTCCCCCCCCCTAAAAGACAAAATTGATGACCTTATCCTAACTGCATCATCAAACCTTATCCTCTTGGTTTATCTAATAAGTTCCTGGTTCGGTGTCCTGATCGCGAAATTCCGTAGAAACTTAATATTCAGGAACAACACTCTGAAGATCTTTTCTTCCTCTTTCAAATTACCTAATTTAACTCAGTTTCTGATCCCGCTGAGAACATTCCATTATCAGCTGAAAATCCTCAGTATCCGTGCCCGGCTACAGAAATAACGTTGTCCGGTGCCAACTTCGAGACAAAAATTCACTGATTAACAATATACTTTGGTTTTTCCCCACTTATCCCCAGATTCCCACAACGGAATTATTTTCTATCGGTTCTCCTTTTGGCTATCTGCTTTAATTATACAAAATATCTTCCTATTCGGATCTCCAAATCACTCCGTCGGTTATAAAAATGACTTCGGAGACCGGCCATCTCGAGATAAAAATTCCCTCGTTCACAATATACCCTGACTTTAGAAACCTAGTTCACAGTTTTCTATGTAGGATTTTATTTCCATCCGTTCTCGTTTATCCTGTCCAATTTTAATTATTATTATATTATTACTTATTTATCACATGCTTAAACCTATATTACTATTATATTCAAATATCTTCTTCATCCTTATCTCCCCTAAAATTTCGGCCCACACCATATATATATATATATATATATATATATATATATATATATATATATATATATATATATATATATTCCCTTAACCACATATATTATATTTATCCTATATTCATTTTCCACAAAATTTTCCTATTAGTCCATAACTAATTACTTGGATTTAGGCTTTCATAAATTCTTGAAAAATCCTAAAACATTGATCTTTACTTTTTAAGACTATATCTTAACCATTATTATTTATTTAATTAGCAAAAAATTTCAGTCCTTAATAATTATTATTTATATTTATTTTATTTTTTATGTTTCCTGAATTTCTCTAATTTTATAAAATTCCTGAAAATTACTTAATTAATCCTTTAATAATTCCTAGTAATTTTTTTAATTAGAATTAATTATTTTCTCACAACAATTTCATTAACATTAATGATTTAAGCCCTATGCAAAATATTAAAAGTCATAGAATCAATTTTGATTCTAAAATACTTTTAAATTTTCCTTCTTTTTTATTTTCATAGGAAATATTTTATTAAATTGTCTAAATTAAGGATAATATATTTCCTAAATTTTCAATAATTATTCCATGTTTTCTTGAATTTTCTATAATTTTTTCTTAGTACCTTCTTTTGAAAATAGACCAATTATACTCTACTTTGAGACTATAATCATCATAAATGGACATTTCACGTAACTATCCAGTATTACAAGGATGAAGATGGTAGACTATAGTGGAGGTTAGCTCAGAGCAAGGCCGGCGGTGATGGTCTCAGCCGTGGTTGTGAAGATGCGATGAAGACGAGGATGATGGAAACTGACGGTGGTGCTCCGTCCTCTCCGATCTCTCTCTGTTCTCTCCGGCGGTGAACTCTTCTCTCCAAACCAAACGGCGGTGGTAAGAACAGAGGGGGAATAGTGGTGGTGAGAACGGAGTGACAGTATGACAATTCGATCTCTCCTCTCCCCAAAATTCCAAGTCTCGGCCTCCAATCGTCTCTCCAAGCTCTTTCCCATTCAAAATCGCGGCGCTGTGGTTGTGGGATACGGCGTCACTGAAGACGCAGACCAGCGGTGGCGAGAGCGTAAAGGTGGAGGAAGGTGAGGCAATGTTCTCGTCTTCCGCCGCGCGCTCTCTGGAAGTGTCGAGCTTCCACAAGCTCTGAAATCTGAGACCTAATTTTGGTTGAGAGCAAAACGATGCAGCTTTGCTCCTGGGGGCTTTTCTGCAATTTTCAAAACCTCTGAGCCCTTTCTGTAATTTTTCCTAGTGCGAAAAAATATTAATTCTAACTTTTTTTTTTTGCTCAGAAAATTCTAACTTAATTGACTTTTTCCACATTCTCCAATTTTCTTCTAAAACGCTTACACTTTAAGACTAAACATAATGTAGCATTAAAAATCTAAGAAATTATTACATATATAATTCATAAATTATGACAATTTTATTTCTAATTTAATTTAATTAAATATAAATGTTCCTAATTCAAATTAATGCTTAATACAATAATGACCTAATAAATATATTTAATTTTCCAAATGAATAATGAAGAAGAATATCAAAATATGGTTCAATAAAAATTGTACACGAGTCAAAAATTAAGGTGCTAAGTTGCATTAAGTCATAGTTAAGGGACTCAGGTTAAAGTTGAGAGAGTAAAAGATTAATTTATTATTATTATTATTATTATTATTATTCACAAACTGTTGTCCCTTTTTCCTATAATTAACCCAGGCAAACATTTAGGGAAAGATCCTAGGTACCCACGTTAATTAATTTTAATGTCACGATTGTTGTCTATGTGCCATTGCCTGTTATATTGCTGTGTATAATTCTTGTAATCTCTGTTTTTTTGGCTGAGTTTTTCCTATTTATAAGAGTGAACTTCAATACTCTATAATAGTCATAATATGACAATACAAATAAAAATCTATAATAAGGTCAACCATATCAAAATCTCATAAATCTTTAATTTCAATAATAAATCACATCTTAACTATTCGAATGTTATATGGGTCTACTTATCATGTTCACATCTTTAACTTGGAAGGTAGAACCATGGGTTTATTAAACTATCATACACCTTTATCAACTCTTAATAAAGATGGAAAATACATATCAATAAATCACTTCAAGCTTTAAAAGGTTCACGCTTAGCAAACTGACCAACAAATATGGATGGAATTAAATCACTTCAAGCTTTAAAAGATGTGAACCTTTTATAAGATAAGAAGTTGTTCACATCTTAATATGGATGGAATTGATACTCAATATATACGTAGAAGTTAACAAAATAGTTGTTCCAACAAAGAGCTGATGACATTTTCTTTATTAATTTAAGAATACACTTTAAAAAGTATTTATATTTTAGAATATAAAGACATCCCTTTACCTTTGATGACAATGAAAAAAAAAAAAAATCAATCATTTTTATGCCTCACAAAACATGCATGTCTTACACTACCAACCACAAAAATTAACGTAAAAAGTTTAAATAAATACTAACATACCAAAAGGATCAATCACCTAAAGCAACATACAACCTCACAAGAATAAACTTTCACCATCTAAAGCTCCACATGGATATGAAAGTGACAAAGCTATATAAGATTTTAGTTAACTCAAAATAGATACTGAGAATTTAGATTTACTCAAGTAAACATATGGAATTGATTGAACTTGAAAGTTGTAATACCCTAAAATTTGACTTAGGGTAAATATCATAAATTGGTAGAATATACCTATTGAAAATAGGTGAATATGAGGTCTCAAACACCTTATATTTAATTTACCTTATTATTAGGGCAATTTTTCCTAAGAATAAATAATTTGCAAATAGGTCTCTGAAATATTTATGGGTTATAAAATACCCTGAAAATATTATAAAGAGACAAATAAATATTTATTTGAAATAGGGAAGAATATTGTCCCTAATTTAGGTAATTTATTAAATTATTACCTTGGAAAAATTAAGGGAGAAAAATCAAAAAGTATTAGGGGACCATATTGGACCCCATGATTTTTAATATTTTGCATAATGCATAAATTATCAATTTCAGTAAAATAGTTGTGAAAAAATAATTAATCCTAATTAAGAAAATTATCAACAATTAGTAAGTGATTAAATAAGTAATTAATTGTTGATTGTTTAAACATGAATAAAAGGAGATATCCAAAGTTAATTATATGAAACCCCTAATTTGATATTAATGACCAATGGAAGGTCAAGGTTGGCATAAAGAGTGTTGCTAATTAATTTAGCATAATTAAGAGGTATATTAAGTGAATTACAATTATTCTTAACAAAATAAGTTTGCACTAATTGAGATTAGTTGCATAATTCTTCAAGATGATTAAAGACAAATTAAAAGTATCAAATGAGGACTAATTATATTTGAAAATAATTAAGCCAAAGAGAATGAAATAATATCTCAAGTAATTAAGTTTAAATCTTCATGTAATTGAGTTAGCTAATGGCAAAATATAATTAAGGAGCATGTAAACACTTGATTAACATGATAATTAAGAATTGCTAATTAGTGTTGAAAAGTCAACAATGACACCTAAGCCTTGATTATGTCATCAAGATGACATCACAAGAGCACATGTGTGTGTTGTGAGTGTGTGTGTGTAGAGGATGAAAGAGAAAAGATGAATCTAAGAAAAGGGGGGAGGTGGCATTTTTGTAAGAGGTGTAAGGGCAAGATTAAGACTTCTTTACTAAGTTTAAATCCAATTGTTAGAATGGAATTAAAGTTGCTAGGAAGTTAACCAAGGATTGGCTATAAATAGAGAGCTCTCCTCTCTTCATTCTTTACACCAAACTCATGCCAAAGATTGGAGAGTTTAAGAGGAGAGTGAAGCAAGAAGGAGGAAGGAGTTCAAAATTTTTCAAGAGGTAAGTCCTAGTTCTTAAATTTCTAGTCTTTAATTTTTATAAATTCTTAGTATAAATGCTAGTTTAATCTAGAAAATTAGAGAATAAATTCCTATACTTGTTTTTAGGCCTCATTGCATTGAAAAATTCCTGAAGAGATAAAAACATAGTAGGAAATAATTTTTGGGAAGCAATGAATTAATGTTGTGAAAGTTGTAGAATTTTCGGTTCTTAAATCTTAGACAGACAGCAAAAAAGATGCTATGATTTTATGTAACAAATAAAGTTATAAAATCATGAAATTTTCCAGAAAGAAAGTAGACATGTAGGGCTTTCCAAATATATAAAATATGCAACGTTTTGATCTCTGGTCAAGGAGATATGAATTTTTGAAGTTAAGTCATTTTTACTAGAATAAAATCTGGGCCACGTTGAGAAAAGTTAAAACTGGTAATGACTTACTAATTCTGGGTGAAAATGAATATTTTTCCTCAAAAATAGACATCCTAAGGGTTCCGGGGAATTTTACGAATTCTCATTTCGATTTTTGTAGAATTAGTTATGATTTTTCAAAGTTACCGAAAAATTTGCCCAGAAAACTCTGCACTACGTTTTTAAATAAATATAAGGGCAAAGTTGTAAATAACAAATCCACCAAGGGTAGATGGGTAAATAGAGGTGGAAGTATATCTTAGGTTATTATTCTAAGTGATATGGTGATATATTAGGATATCCGGGAGGTCCAGGGCCGGATCCAAAGATCAGACGTTTGACAATTACCCGGTGAAAGGTACGAATGCGTACTGTAACTCTAACTTTTATGCTGCTTGTATGCTCTATATGTGATGTGATGATTCATATAGTCGTGGACAAGACTAGGTCTTGGGTCATGCACCGTGATTAAGACTCTGTCTTAAGTTATTGTTTGTACATTCAGCTATTATGTGAAAACGGGTTACAGTCTTGGTAATGCCGTATGGATGTTTTCCTAGCGCTGGGGACACGCTCCGGGGCGTGGCATTGGTTTATGTGCAAACTATGTGGACCTTACATGGGCTGTGTGCTATGTAGAGGTATTGTTGTGATATGAACTATGGCATGTGCTGTGTGCTATGTATAGTTATATGCTGAATTGTAAATGAATATTTGTTATACATATACTGTTATACTTGAGCATAAGGTTAACCGTTACCTGAGGTCCAATGGGCATTGGACCTCAGTCTTAATGAATAGTACAGGGAAGAAACCAGGATAGAGAAGGTGCCAGTGGAAAGAGCCGTGAAGAGGCAGCGGTCGAAGACGAAGGTCGGTAGAAGTTATTAGGACTTAGTGTCTATCAGAGTATTCTGGCACGGATTTAACAAAGTTATTTCGGACCATTTGGTACTTAAACTAAGGAAGGGTGATAAACCCAATTTTCATATATTTTATCCCACCTTATTCAATTATTTTGGGGATTATTTTAGGCTAATTTGAAATTATTAGATAATATTTAAATTGTTAGCCTATTTTAGGAAATAATGTAGATATGAATTAATTATAAGACATTGGGCTTAAATTATTAATATTCTGATTAAATAATATCTTTTAATATATGATATATTGTGATTTTGTAAGATCCTATGGTGCAGAATTTTTCAGGATGGCTAAAAGAAATCCAATGGTGAAATTTTAGAGGGCTGCTTGAATTTTATTGGGCTCAAATTAATACCCTAAAAGCCTCTCTTCCTTTCCTATTAATTTAGATTGTCAATTAAATTAATAGTTGAGTTTTCGTTATTAATTTAATTGTTAATTGGGTTTGTCATCTTAATCGTTTGATTGGATTGATGAATTATCTAGTTGTTTAATTGGATAATTGTAAACAAGATTTCTAAATTATTTTGGAATCAAAGATGTTGGTTTTTTTTATGAGTTTAATCAGCTACCACTTATTCTATTATGAGTTTTCTAGTGGAATATGTGTTATTGAGCTTGAGGGTTTCCCAAGTTTAAATTAGTTAATTGAACTCGTTAATTTCAATATCTCATTAACCTCCCTTGGGTCTAATTAATTAATTTGGGTTAAGAAAGTCGACTCCGTGCAATTCCTAAGTTGTCCCCTTTATCATCATAACTGAATTAAATCATTTTATTTTATTTTCTTTTAATCAATATTTTTATTAGGATTTTAATTATTCTCTCATAAGAAAACCCCCCAAAAATTGCATTCAAATTCATATAGTTTAGTTTCATTCTCATATAGGTTTTAGAGTCACTTGCATATAGGCAGTAGTGTTTTACATCTTAGTTTAGGTCCATTTACATTCTACTGCATCTTTTATCACTTGAAAATTAGTCCTAAAGAAAACCCACAGCTGCTCCTTGGGAGAATGACCTAGGTTGACCATAAACTGCATAATTAATTAGGACCTAGTTTAATTGATCACTTTAACGACAAAAGTACCATCGATCAAAAGGTTCATCGGTGGGTTGTCACGAGTCGCCATAGAGTTGATGAGACTCTCATTAGATTGAACATCGACCTGGCCAAATTGTCTGATTAACTGATGTTAGGTTCCAAGCCATAGGTCTAGTTTAAGACTTGCTTTATCAGAAAATTGTATTTAATCTCTATAACTTGTATCACATGAATATTCCTTCGGGATATTTAATATATCAGCTTATATCGGGGCATCACCATATGTCTGGACATTCTATATCAGATACTCATTGTCCGAATCTTAACGCATGCTATCCATTTCCGCATTACTTGAAACTATAGCATCTCAAACTCCGTTGATTTTCTTAAAACTAAGTGTCAACCGACCCGGTTTTCAAGTATGAAATTTGGGGTGTTACAAAAGTTATTCTTATTATATAGTTAGGCAAGCAACATATGCAAGGCGCCTAAATACTCTTAGATTATTATATGGGATTCTAAATATTTAATTTAAAACATACTTAAGACATTAACCGTTATTTCTTGATTTGTGTGAACTAAGTTAAAATTGCACGGCAATAAGGATCTGTGAGAGTATCAGTATATGGTATATTCAGGGGATTTCCTTTGTAATTTAGCCTAAAAAAAATCAAAATTGCTTCATGCGTTGTATTAAATGAATGAGAATGAAGGAGGTAGAGGCTGACGCGGTCCCATAAATGTAATAAAAAAAAGAAGATTGGGAGAGCAAAGCGGGAGGGGATGGCGCGTGGTAGTGAGTCAGCGATTTCAAAGGGAGTGGGGCCCAGAATACTCGTGTTGACTTTGGATTTGATGGCTGACCCGTTTACATAAAAATAGGATCTTCTATATGAAATAGTATTATTGTGACTCCATTTACTTATTTTACTGTAATGAATCTATCCAGGTATTTAAAGTGTATGTAACTATCAGTCAAAGTCAATCCTTCATCCTCTCCACATCCTTCAATTATTTCCTCTTCCTCTTCCTCTTCCATCTCATTATTCCTCTCCCATTTTTCCCAAAGATCTATCTACAAACTATGAAATATGGTGTCATAAAATCTAAATATTTTTTAAGGGATTTGGTTAACTAAGAAGGTGACAATCTTAATACATCCCAATATTAAAATGGAACTCCTGATTATAACGTGAATTCTCTTGTTATTTGCATTAAAGTACTATATTTTATTCCTAATATTTCATTTGCAGTGTCAGGACAAGTTGTCTTTAATTCCTCGCTCTCCAAATTAATTTCTAAGCTCATGATATGTGAATTTAATGCCTTTATCATTCCTTACTTTCTTCACATGAAGCGATAATTATATTGAGTTAGAACATAATTTTGTAATAAGAAGGTATATGATTGGTAGTTTCAGATCCATGCAGCTCACAAATAATCATCAACTATAGCAATAAGAAGGTAATGATGTCCTAGATGCGTAGATACCTTGTAGGGTCCTCATGCAACCTTAAGCAACAATTCAAAGTACAGGTGACTTTTAACCATATTCAAGTCTTTGAAACATATTCTTTTTTTCCTTTTAATCATATTTTTAATATACAAAATACAGCCAATCCAAGCCAAAGAGAAACAGAAAGAGACTAATCAAACTGTCTAATACAAACTATGACGCAAGATTCCGTGATGTAGACTTGGTGGTAAAAGTTTCCCGCATGTAATCTATGCTGGCCAGAGACACAGTTACAAAGAGGGAAATTACTATTAACCATGCATAAGAGTGAACATGTAAAGTGAATGTTAGGGTATTAGCTAGAACTGAAAAGTAGATGGCTTGGGAAGCCACTGACAATAAGAGAAAGAGTTATATCAACTTTATACGCTCCTAGAAACTTATTTTATAATCCCTAAAAGGGCATAATAGTTTAACAAACTCGTGGTTGTAGCCTGGTAATATAATTAGCATGAGGTCATTCCTCACATAGAATGAATGTCGTTAAAATTAAAAATATAAGGTTGTTAAACAAAATTCATTACTAAACCCATACTTTCCCCAGAGTTCAATAAAATAAATATCCAAAGATTCATGGGACTTATTCTGGAAGAAGTAAATAAAGAACAAAGTTGTGATGTAATTTGTATCTGAATAGTTTAACAAAGTTGGGCGTTATCTCTTTTCTCAGAGTATTTATGTCTCTTAAAAGAGACCTAAAAAAGCCCTCTAAAAAAGACATGAAAAGTATATGCTGCAGTTATATCTCACACATGTCCGGAGACTAAGCATAAAGAATAAATATGGTGGCGCCAAAATGATAAAAATGTTTCTTATATGTTCATAGGGAGAGTATACACAAAGAATAAAGAACAGATGAATGGTTCGATACAAAGTTAAAATAATAAAATTGAATCAACGAATCAGTCTTCGAATTCGAACAAGCTGGGTTGTTAATTCATCAATCAATTCCTTCAGAGTCCCAAGTTGTTTGAGCTACGAATCGCTTCTTCCCAGTTTTGCTACCTTCTTTTCAAAAAGTCTTCTCATAGTATCTCAAGTGTCCCCAGTTTTGCTACCTTCTTTTCAAAAAGTCTTCTCATAGTCTCTCAAGTGTTGTTTCAACTTTCGCTTCTTCCCAGTTTTAATTTGCTACCTTCTTTTCAAAAAGTCTTCTCATAGTCTCTCAAGTGTTGTTTCAACTTTCAATTGTCTAGTTTCAAATCACCGTACATTTCAAACACCACCACCTCGATTACTTTCAAAAAATCCGCCAATGATCCAGCCATGACCTCCACCATTCCTGCCCAACACGAACCACCTCTCTCCAATGCAGAGCTTAAAATTTCAGTCCCAGCAAGCCAAGGATTTAATATGTCTATGGTTTTGGTAATCTTGAGGGCCAAGTTTCCTCCCCTCATTTTTGTTTCTAGCTCGGAACTCCATCCATTATTTGTGTAAGTCGCATTTCGTTTGGATGTCTGAATCTTGCTCGTGATGAATACCATCATCACTTTGGCGAAAACCAACAAAAGAACTAACGTTAATTGGGGTGATTTGTAGTGAGTAATGGCAGTTTTGAGATGACCCATCATCGTATTGATGGAGTTCGAAAGAAGGCATTTCCATTTATTTTGCTGCTCGCCAATATTTTTGTTCTGGTGCATTTCAACTCTGTCAGCTACAATCTTCAAGATTGCATGTAGTTGAATGATGGCTTTGAGCTTGCTTGGATCGTAAGAATCCTGAAATGTAATTATTTGGGAGGTGGTGGTTATATCTTTTTCCAACGATACTGGTATTTGTCTGGAGCCATTGAATTGGTGAACCAATTTAGTAGATGATATGGGTTTCTTTCGAAGTGAGATTCGAACTCGTTCAAGCTTTAGCACATCGATGGCAGCATTGTAGGATTGATGTCTCTTCTGAGAAGAAGAAAAAGATGTTGGTGGAATTTTGATTTGTAAAGACGACATGGGAATAATTTGGAAGATGGGTTTTCTCTTTAGGGTTCCAGCGTCGGTTGTAGGTTGGTATTTTGAATGAAATATGCGAAGGATGAGAGGTGATATATAAGTATATATAGAGAAAGGAAGTGAGGAAGAGAAAAGTCGGTCAAGCAAAATATTTAATCCTTAGATATATTTATCTTTTCTATACTAATTTATCTTTTTGATATAATAAGTTTTAAATCTATCTAAATTTATTAAGTATCTCTAATATTGATAAGTTTATATTTTATAATTTAAATGGGTGTTGATTCTTACATATATTATCATCTAATCTATAAATAATTTATATCTATTTGATTTATTTTATATATTTTTCCACCAAATCTATTGATGAGGATAAAATGTAATATTTTTACAAAATCCATTTGTTATTAGATCAAGATCAAGGGTTAGTAGATCATATTAAAATCAAACTAATTTTATTTAAAAATTTTAATAAAAATAGAAAAAAAATCATATTTTAGTAATATTCATATAATAAAAATTTCTTCAAGCAAAAAAAATATATATATTAAAATTTTAAAATAGGTGAGTAGGACTGTAGGAGTCACTTTTTGTTTACCTAAACAGTATCCCTTTTTACTCTAGTAATATTTTCTTATAAAAATACAGATCAAATCAAAATTGATGCGACAAAACGGTAGAGATGCAAAGATATGAAGATCATCTTTTTATTTTTACCAGACTCCAATTCTTATTATTATTAATAAAAATCAAAATCGATCCAATCACAAAAGCCTTCAAATTAGTTGCGGCCTCGTGGGCCATTAGGCGATGCGGGTAACCTCACTTTTTCCTACGGTTCTTGGATAAAGTTACATTTCAACAATTGAAACTGACTCATATCATAATTCACATTTTAACCTCTCTCTCTCTCTTCTTCTTCCTCGCGACGATGCCCTCCTTCCGCTCTCCTCGTCCGGCTCAATCCCGTTATTTCTGACGAGCTTCTCTCATTTATTGCCCCCGTACGGTTCGCTCCTCTGCTCCGATTCAGTGGCTGCTGCATATTCTGTCGCCGCCCCGAATGCCGCCGCCCCGGTGAGGAACACAATTCGCTCAGTATCATCTCCCTCCTCCTTCTCGTTCTGTGTCTCGGTCACAGAAAACGTGGAGAGTTTTCTGCCTCCACAGGTCGCTGCTCCTCCTCTGACATCCACAGCAACATCGCCGGTGACCTTCGACAAACCTAGATCTCGATCTCCATCTTCCACTCTTTAATTTCTTCTTTTGAAAAAAATACTGGGTACCGTTCAACTGGCTGGTTCAAGTGTTGGACGAGTTGACCCAAAGTTATAGAGTCAACCCGTATTTTTCCTGATTCGGATAGGCTTCTGGTTGATTCAGTTTTTTGCCTGTCTTCCTAAACCATGCTTCTTTTTTTTATATATATACAAAAATGTTTTGGAAGTGTCGGACATCAATCCCCCACTAAGGTCAGGTACGGTCCCGGGCTCTTTGAGCACTTAATGGGAACTTACGAGATCACCTACCGAATGGGTCCCAGCAACACCAGTGGAGATCGTACATACATCTCTTTAGGACTTGACCAAATCTCTTATCATCTATACTAACTTCTTTCAACTAAACCATGCTTCTTATGTACTATTTAAATTTAAAATTCATTTGTTTCTTTTAGTCCAGTTATTGCCGTAGCTGCTTCTTACTGTTGTATTGATTGAGATATATACTATATAACTTAGATTGATATTATTATTTAATTAGATTTATTCAGGTTAGACCATATTAGCTTCTAGATTAGTCTAAGTTTGTCTACATGTAAAGGCTCTTACACGGTTAGTTATACTCAGAATTAAATTAAGCAATAAGGATTTAGTAATACAATAATATAATAATATTTAAAGACTCTTATTTTCTCTGAACTATCATCTTTCAAATGGACTACATTTGCCGGACGCCCAACCCCTTGGACTTTCTAAATGAGATCTAGATAGTCCAGATTTTTTTTTATCTTTTGATTTTTAAATGAAAATTTTTTTAAAAAATTATTAATTAAAAATTATCTTTATTTTAGATTATCTATCTAATAAAATAATTTTTTTTTTTAAAAAAATAATAGATATGAACCATCCAAATCTTATCTAAACGGTACATGTAGGTGTCTTTGAATAGACCGGGAAAACGCAGTGCCTTTCAAATTCTAAGATCTTCAAATCAATTAATAGAGTAGCTAAGCCCCTTGAGTTCCGTATCATTTATGTTACCTGTTATGATACCCATAAGAAGTAAGAGGAACAAAAGCTCAACATATATGCTCATTGGCGTCATTACCATTAGGGGTGGAAAAAAGTTAGAGGCCTGTGGCTTGGCCTGTTAAAAGCCTGGTCAAGTTTGACCTGTCAGGTTAAAAGGCCAGGCTAAGGCCTCTTGTGAGGCCTATTTTCACTTAATAGGCCAGGTCTAGGCCTAATAAGAGGCCTTTTAGGCTTATCAGCCGATCTGTTTATATTATTAGTATTAATTTATATAATTTTGGTCTGTTTCGGCCTGTGACCTGTTATTTATATTATTAGTATTAATTTATGTAATTTTAGCCTGTTTTTAATCTGTTTAAAGTAGGTATGTTTTCGGCCTATGGCCTATTAGCTTAATTAAATAAAAAAATTTAAAATTTAAAAAAAAAAAAAGGCCTTAATAGGCCATAGGCCATGCCAGGCTTGTATACAAGTCAGGCCCAGGCTAAAAAATAGGCCTGTAACAGGTCACAGGCCAGACTCAGGCCAATATATTACAGAACAGGCCTGACCTGTTAAGGATGAAGCCTGGTCTGACTTGTTTCCACCCCTAATTACCATCTTCCATATCTGACTCAACGGTTCTTTCTATTCCAGGAGACCATGGATTCGATCGAACATAAAAACCTTGTGTGACTTGTGTCTATTGACACATCAGCGGATGATGACGTGGGATGCCAATTGTCATGGAGAAAATCCTTTTTAGAATTTAAGGGATAAGAAAATATTAAAAAAGTCCCACAGAAAATCTTGATATTAAAATAGTCATATTAATAATTCTTTCAGAAAATATTAACAACTTTACATGTGAGTTTTAAGACTTTAGAATCAATTTCTTTCATTAAAATCTTTTTGATATTTTTTATTTGTTTTTTAAGACTCTAAAAAGATTTTCCATTTTCACCAGAATTCCTATATCACTGGTGATGGCTGGCTTCTTGGTCAACCCAACGTCTGATTTCTTAACAGTAATACCCCAGTACTTCCCTTGTCTTTGGGCCTATCCAAATTTGATTTTGCTAATGATTTCTACTTTCAAGCCTTGCTAATTTGGATCAAATCAATCGTCCTGTTTGAAATTTATATATATTGTTATGAAAATAAGAAAAATATAAGAGATTGTTCCGAAGGAGATAGAGAATAAGGATAGAAAGTCGGAGGAGAAATACAGAGGAGATATCATTTTCTTTAATTTATTCTTGGTGTCAATGTACATGACCTTAATTTTTTTGACCTTTATTTATATGAATCTTTACAATATATAATGATATTAATTACAAGAAACTCTCACAAACTATTTATTAGGGAAGTTATAGGTTTAGAGCATTGAACACATAAAGAATCTTGAGGGTGAGAGGTTATGGACATTTACAATATATATATATATATATATATATATATATATATATATATATATATGTGTGTGTGTATATATATATATATATATATATCAACTCGTAAATATTAATAAAAAAAATAATCACGATCTGATTCGTTTTTGTTTTCCATTGTAACCAAATAAAAGTACAAACAGAAAAAAATTATTGCCACAATGTTTCTAAGGATTTTGGGGTAAACTGAAGCGTCTTGGGTTGGTATATCGTCTCGGGCTAAACTGATCTAAAAATTGATGTTGCATTATATTTTTGCTTTTTGCTTAATGGATTTCGCTTTTTTAGAAGATACTAATAAAATTTTAGGAAAATGACAGAAAAAGGAATTTGGAAACTGAGAAATCCTAAATAAGATATTTTCTTTAAAATGGGTTTTGAATTGTCTATCAAATGTAGTTATTGCTTTATAAATCTAGGCAACAAACCTAATTTTAATTTTTTTTTAATTTCCATTATTTTATGTTATTTTTCCTAATATTTTCGCACTTTTGGCCCATAATCTTGGGCAGAGGAGGGAAATTTACCATAATTCCACTCGCCTATGGGAAGCGTGGATTCAATGGATCAGCTTATCTAGGACTGAAAATTTGATTATGAAAAGTAAATGGCAAATAGGAAAAAAGAAGGGGGAAGCCTAATTCAAACTAAAAACAATGAGGAAATATCAATTAAATCAAGCTAAAATAATCATAACTGAAATAAGAAACCTACACCTATCATCAAGTTTCCTTCTTAGCTACAGATGTAATTTTGGTATTTTTATTAGATTTAATTGAATTTTTATTTTTTATCTAGTTTTAGTTTCTAAATGCATAACAATATATTAATAATAATTTTAATATAAAATTTCAAAAAAAAGTTATTAAAATCCATAATGATCTGATCCATCGAGCACATTCAGTCTATCGATTCAAAAGAAAACTGTAATTCACTTTCATAAAAAAGAAGTAAAATACCTAATTAATCACAACTTTTAGTTTTAGATATTTTTAAGATTTTAGTTTATAAAAAAAATGTCGAGAAAATCTCATTTAAATTCAACTGAAATACAAAAATTCAAAATTAGATTTACACTTCTAACAAATTCCCAAACATGCTAAAAAGCTTTGAGGAAATCTTAATCAAATTCAACTGAAATACTACAAAAATTCAAAATTAGATTTACACTTCTAACAAATTCCCAAAGAGGTCAAAAGGCTTAACTAAGGATTTTTTTTTAAATTTTGTTAAAATACTGAAAAGACCCTATATAATTAAAAAATGATTGCATCATCCCAACTCTTAAGCCTATCCTGCCTAAGTAGAGTTGTCAAAATTGACTACAAAGCTAGGCTTAAAAAAGGTGACATGTAGATGAAAGAATTCGAGATGGAATGCTTCAGCATCCTGCACATGAGGAACGAAGTAAATTTGACTTTGAGTATCCCAAATTTGTTGAAGAACCAAGAAACCTCCACATAGTATTAGTTGCTAATGGGATGAACCCCTTTGGGATACAAAGTAGTACCCATTGTACATGGTAGGTTATGTTGTTTGTATATAATCTCCCTTCATGGCTCTCGATGAAACTAAAGCATATGATTTTGTCAATTCTAATCTCATGGCCAAGGCAACTAGGGAATGACATAGATATATACATTGCGCCACTAATTGAAGACTTGAATAAGTTATGGGATAAAGGGAAGCCTGTATATGATGCTCACAAGATACAAACATTCAATATGAAGGTCATGTTATTTGGCACAATCAATGACTTTCCTACATATAATAATTTTTCAAGATACATCATTAAAGGCCAACTTGGATGCCTGATTTGTGAAGAGGGTATACAATTGATTAGGTTGAAGCATGGTATGAAGAATTCCTATATGGGACATCACATATAGTTGCAAAAGGTCATCCATATGAGAAAATACTTCAATGGAGAATAAGATGAAATGATTGCACCTGAAACATATAGACTGCTGAGGAGGTTTTTGATAAAAAGAAACATACAGACTGTAAATTTGGGAAGCATTTGGAAAATATGTTGGGAAAAGTGGTAGAAGAAAAAGCCTATTTTCTTTGATCTTCCATTTCGGAGTTCCTGTAATGTTACATATTTTCTTGATGTCATGCACATTGAGAAAAATGTGTGTGAGGGTATTTTTGGAATGTTACTCCATATTCTTGAGAAGACGAAGCATGGCTTAAATGTAAGACTAGACATTGTTGAAATAGGAATAAGGGAGGAACTGGCACCGAAGGAGAGAAGATCTCATACATTCCTTCAGCCTGTGGCTTTCACACTATCTAACAAAGAAGAAAAGATATTGTGAGTTTTTTGCTGCAATGAAAATGCTAGAGATTATTCATCAAACATGAGCAACTTTGTATCAACGAAGGACTTGGAAGCTGAAGGGTCTTAAATCACATGACTACCATATGTTGATGAAAAAAAAATTATTCCTCTAGCAATCCCAGGTATTTTACCTAATAAGATGTGAGTCATGATCACGAAGCTATGTTTCTTTTTTAAGTCATTGTGAAGTAAAGTGATTAACCCTAAGAAATTGCCAAGGTTACAAACCCAAATCATGACTATGTTGTGTGAGTTAGAAATGTTTTTCCCTCCAGCTTTCTTTGACATAATGGTGAACCTAATTGTTTACTTGGTTAGAGGGGTATAAATGTAAAGAGGAGGCTAAATTCTATACTGATTACTTGAAAGATGCAAGTGATATTGGCCTTCCGGTGTCTCGACATGAAGGAAGGGCATTTGGGCAAGGGTTAATAGGAAAGAAAGTTATCTCTATCTCAAATCAACAATGGGAGCAAGCATACCTATACGTACTTGACAACTCTAAAGAGATTGACGAGTATGTCGGTATTCATATGGATAACCTTAGGAGGAAAAACTGCAACAAAGTACATAGTTGGTATGTCAAAAGAACATCATAAATAATTCACAGCATGGTTGAACCAGCACATAGATGATAAGTACAATGTTGATCATAATTTAGTTCCATAAAGAGTAATGTTCGTCAAAATTGACATGTGCTTTCTTTCTCAAGCTACGTCATCAATGGATATACCTTTTACACTAAAGAGCAAGATGCCTGAAGGAAAATGCAAACTAATGGGTTAAATGTTATTTCTAGCAACATGCATGTATCAAATGTAAAAGATAAGAATTATATCTATGCAAATATGTCATATACAGGGACGGAGCTTGCGGTAAATATTTGGAGGGGCCAAATATAGTGAAGGATCCAAAAATTTTATGAAGGGTGGGCACTAGTGCCAGGGGGATTTGGGGGTTCAAAGGCAACGCTCCAGAATTTTTTTTTAGGGAAAGTTTTAAATGCATTAAAAAACAAAAAAAATATGAACAAGAAAAGAAAAAAAAAATCAAAAAAATATTCATGAAATCGAGTAAATATTGATGATGTAATAAAAGAGACAGTTATTTTACAAACCTGTTATTTAGAAAAGTAAGACTAAATGCTATTAGAAATGTAGCTATATAGATTATAATGAAGGGTGGATACTCAATAAGTTCAAGTACATATATTTTAATAACAAAAGTATATTACAATAAAAATAATTACAATGAAGGGTGGTCAAATATAAAATCATGAACTAAAAAAATATTTGGGAGGCCAAATGTATTAGATAAAATATATTTTTACATTATATTAAATTTTCTAAAAAAAATTTTGGAACACCAAAATTTTTGAGGGGGCCATGGCCCCCACTTGTCCCAATCAAGTTCCGTCCTTGGTCATATACTTTGGGGTGATTGAGCACATTTATGAGTTGGATTACATAGGATTTCAGGTTCCAATTTTTTAGTACAAGTGAGTTGACAATATTAATGCTTTGAAAGTGGATGAGCTAGGGTTGATGCAATTGAATTTGAACAGTTAAGGGTATAAAGAATAGCCTTTTATTTTGGTTTCTCAAGCTAAACAAAATTATATATTTATGATCCTACTAATAAAGACTGGTCTATTGTTTTGTTATCAAACAAAACAAATGAGGATGCAAGAGGTGGATTCAATGAAGATGATCCTTTCCAAGGGTTGTCCTTGAAACACAATTCAATGAGGGTGATGCTCTGAATGTTAGGCATGACCACAATGCAAGAATTTGGATATCGAAGAGGGGGAAATTGCTTCACAAATAAAATAAAACAATTGTTACTAAAAGGAACATCAAAATTATTAAAACTGGAAAAAGAAAAATGGGCACCTGATTAATGTAAATTCCCTTACCTTTGATGTATTCGTAATTATCGAGATAGTATTGGATGATTTTGTTTTAATTTGTTGGCACTTGTGGCCAGAATTGATTATTTTGTATATTGTGATACATCTAACTAGAACTGGTTCTATTTGAATGTTTGGTGTATATATGTTGTTTTTGTAGGTAATTTTGCAGGGGCTAAGGGAAAGAATACTTAATAGTTTTTTTTATTAATAACTGTTAAGTATTACACACATATCATGGTTTTTCCAAGTAACCGTCAAATAAACCCTTTTCTCTAATGATAAATACTTTAACTTTCATAATTTTAACTGTTAAGTATTGTACAAAATATTTCACAATTATTAGTAAACAATCATTAAATATAGATTGTTATATGTAACAGTCATTATCTTACAACCATTAATCATAGTGCCCTATAAATAACAATTGTATTTAAACAACCATGAAATGTATTGCCAATATTTAACGGTTGTTAACCGTTAAATATAAATATTTAACAGTTAAAAATTATTAAATATAGGAAAATATAACCACTGAAATCTGTAGTAGTAAGAATACCAAACATAGACAGACTGAGCTCTATGTCATCAATTTGCTTGATATGTGGTCAGCAAGCAATATTTGATGAGATCCTTCGCCCCGAACTAAAATATTTGAGATGCTTAAAATTATGCATATATGAGTTTGTTCTAAAACAAAAAAAAAAAAAAAATTGAGAATCGCCCTACACAAATAAAGACCAAGTAATGCATTGAATCTCTTGCCCATGACGTCCCCCGGCTCCTTAATTAATTCTCTCTTAATTTCTCACTCAATTCCAAATCTTGAAGTACTCTTAAAAGTAAACCATACCGTACATAGTAGGCTGCTTTGAATTCAAAAGGAGACCGATTTAACTTAGTAATAGGTGTTTAGAATTCAACTCAACCATATGTTGGCAACTTATAATTTATTTTTAGTCGTGCATTCCTTTATTTTGTTACACTTTTAGGTTCATATTTTTATGTTATAACTTAAAATGTTTTGTTTATATAAATTAATAGCTAGTATGATTTGATTAATGAGCTTTTCTTGCAAGACTTAAAGGGCAAAAGGATTTTGCCTTTCCCAATAAGTTCACTTACCACAATTCGAACTTCTTTTTTCTTCCTTACAAGAGCTAATCTACTTGCCACATTAGCCAACAGTTACATTAATGGTTTAGCATTTTCTTATGGGATAATAATAACCAGGCTTCATGCAAACATAAATATTAAGGTTGTCAACTCATGAATTTAAGCAAATTCATGATAGTGGCTTAAAATCATATCGCTAACTCAAATTGTAAACTTATAAAAGTTTACTTTTATCAATAAATATATGTATTAGTAGTATATACTTAAATAATTAAAATATAAAAAGTGACAGCAATTTGATTTACATATATTTTAAATCTAAATAATTAAGATTAAATCTATTAACATTCATAATTTAATTATCATATATACTCAATAAAGAATTTTTATTTTATTTTGCTTTTTTACAAAATTCATATATAAAGCCACTGAACGCGATCAAATAAAAAAAGTTAGCATGAGTTTAAAAGCCTGTTAATATGATTTTGTAAGTTAGAAAACGTAAAAATGATAAACTTAATGTGTAAACTCCAGGTTTGACCAAATTTACAGCTAACATGAATTTAATAGTGACTTAACATGATTTTGTTAGATAAAAAAATAGTAAACTAAAAAACTTATCTCACAAGTTTGACAACAATCAACATAACTATTCAAATACATATCATTTATCGCAAAATCTCATGTAGTAGTCTTCTTAAATGTGATATTTAGTCTTGCACGTGATCATTTTAAAGGAAATTCTAATATTTATTTAAATTAAATGAGAATTGAAGTTATGTTTTCATTTAATCTAAATGATTTAGATTTCATATTTTTATTTTTTTAACTTAATTTATTATTTCCCTATTAATAAATTAATAGTTGTTACAGTAATATTTGACTTTATTCAAATATATCATTCAGGAGATCTCATTTGATATTCTTCTGTCTCCCTCTATAATTTTTATTGGATTAAAAGTCGTCGAATCAACTCTTTTAATTAACATATCCGTGTCATACTTCTCGAAAGTCAAAACTATTGTAATCCATTTTTTTATCATTTTCTCCAATGTTTGGATTCATGCTAAATTTCCTTACATATAATCATTTTGAAAGCATATTGAGTTTCTTGTTGAAAGTTACAGACGCATAGTTCATGATTCTTAACGTGAAACATACTATTGTATTTTTTTTATTTAAAAAAAAAAAAAACGCATCTTTCTCAATATGTTGATATCTACTGTGTTCGAAGTCAAATTTTCATTATCATGTTCCGGAAGTCTTATGGTAATGCGTTAACTTTCCCATTAAGATAGGTGACGAGCATATTTTATAATCACAAATGATTTATGATGTCATTATTGTTTTAACCACTCAATTTGTATCCTATGCATGAAATATTTAGTAACATTAATCCAAATACTTAAACTTTGACACTTTGTTAAAAGAATATATAAGCAAATACGAAAATTGAACTCAAGCCCCTCTTGTATATATAAAAAATAGAGCAAATAAAACACAACGTGTCATATCTTTAAATAGGGGCCTTCATGAGACGAGACAGAACCGAGACAGTCTCAACCCGCTCCTATCCTGCTAAACAGGGACAAGACATATTTTTCGTCCCGTCCCGAGGGCGTCCTTGATCCCTAACGGGGCAGGACATTTGCCCAGACTCTATTTTTCTTAGCGTAAAGGTCATTCAAAAGCTGGATCTGTTGATATCAAAGCACAAGTCTACAATATAAAAGGCTTGCAAGAAAGTTTTGTAACGAAAGAAACAATTGATTTCTTAAGGCTTGCTCTCCAAGAATGAAACTTGGTTCAATGTTATTTATTATGCATATGCACAATGCAAGTGGAGGGGTATTATAGTTTTATTATCTAGTATATAATTGACCAGTTCCATGTCTTTTTCAATCCCTAATAGTATCATTAGTTCATATTCTTATATTTTCTGGTTCTCTAAGATTACTATTAATTTAAGGGTGAAGGGTCAAAAATAAACATGACCTTTGCCTCGAGGATCACCCAACACTATGACCTTTTTTTTGGATAAAAAATACTCATAAGGTTACATTTTGGGATCAAAAGTGCCATGGGGATTAGTTGACTGTCTAGTCAACGTCCATTTGGATGGACATGAACAGTGACGCTGGCGTGGAAGCTTATTTGGACTGACAAGAAGCCAAATCAGGAGGCTAACTAGGATTGAGAAATTAATTAAAACAAAGAAACTTAAATTACAAGGACCAAAGTCAGGCATTCACACACCGTCCTTCATCACCCTGGGTTTCGACTAGCAGATTGGAGAAAAGGATAAACTCTAAAAATTTCGACCACCGTCCTTCATCAGCTCCGACCATCGTCCTTCATCTTCTTCGACCACCGTTCTTCCTTCTTCCCTGATCAGACGCTGCCTCTGTCTATCGTCACCGACAATCATCTACAAAACAAGGTGAAAGAGTTTCGACCACCAGATTAAAGTGAACGATTTGTGATTTGCGAGACAATTAGAGCGACGCCTTCTGATCAATCTTGGAGTGATTTTGCAGACAATTATAGCGACAGTGAGATGCAAATGCAAGGCTATGAATTTCTATATTTCGATTTATGATTTTCTCATTTCTTGTTTTTTGATCTGAAATTTCTGGGTATGCTTCTTCTATTTTAAATTATTTTGGGTTTATCTTTTCCTCCTCTACCTTTTTTTCTATACGGTATTTTAAATGAGAGTGTGAGGGGAGGACCCATAACCAGAATGTTTGGCAGATCGCTCGCCATTGACGGGGTTCTGAGAGGAGAGATGCTGAGAGCTGAATAGCTTATACTGAGTTGAGTGAATTAACATTTGGGGGTTTTAATATTGTGAATTTGTGTTATTTTGTTAGTTTCGGCGAGCTTCATGTCGCCTCACTTCACTTGCCCAACTTCTTAACCATCTTCCCTGGACTACAATATTCAATCTCTCTTCTAAAGCTTGCTTTCGTTACTTCATCAATTTTCATAAACATATTGCACAAAATTGGTGAGTTATATTCATAAACATATTTCGACGATGATGAACGGCGGTTGTTGGAGATGATTAGGGTTTCTTGTTTTCCCAATTTGATCTTCTATTTCTGTGGTGTGAATGAACCCGATGGATGGATTTTGGACTTTGGGTGTTTAAATTATTATTTTTTAATTGACTTCTGAATCTTAGTCAGCCTCCTTATTTGGCTTCTTGTCAGTCCAAATAAGCTTCCACGTCAGCGTCACTGTTCATGTCTATCCAAATGGACGTTGACCAGACAGTCAACTAACCCCCATGGCACTTTTGATCCCAAAATGTAACCTCATGAGTATTTTTTATCCAAAAAAAAGGTCGCGATGCTGGGCGATCCTCGGGGTAAAGGTCATGTGTATTTTTGACCCTTCACCCCTAATTTAATCCATAAAATGAAGAATATTTGACGCTACTACACAATTTTAAACTAAACCTGCAATTACGTTCAAGGATAAATATATTCATTAATTTATTGGGTTTATTCTTGGTTGCTAGCTTCTGGATTTGCCACAGTTGAAAACATTATTTTTATTTCTTGGGGTGGTAAATTTTCTATTCCATATACAACAAAGGAAAATTTGGTTAAAATTATACGTTTGGAAAATTTTCAATTATAAGGATCTTATATGTTTTCATATATAAAAAGTATTTGTGTAACACTCCAAATTCCACGCTTTGAAAATCATGTCGGTTGACACTTAGTTTTAGGAAAAAAAAATCAATAGAGTTTGAGGTGCTACAGCTAGAGTAATGCGGAAACGGATAGCATGCGCTAATATTCGGACAAAGAATATCTGATATAAAATGCCCAGACATATGATGATGCCCCGACATAAGCTGGTATATTAAATATCCCAAAGGAATATTCATGTTATACAATTTACAGAGATTAAATACAATTCTCTGATAAAGAAAGTATTAAACTAAACCTATGGCTTGGAACCCAATGCAGTTAATCAAACATATTGGCCAGATCGGTGTTTAGTCTAATGGGAGTCTCCCAATCTTTCACGGCAACTTATGACAACCCACCGACAAACCTTTTCTTAGTTTAAACACCAATTGGTTTGAAATAACCTCATTAGATTCATGCCAGAAACTAGGTCCTAATAACTTCTACGTACCAACCTTCATCTTCGATCGCTGCCTCTTCACGGCTCTATCCACTTCGCCTTCCCAGGTCCAGATTTCCTTCCCTGAACCTTTAGTCTAAGCTGAGGTCCAATACCCATCGGACCTCAAGTAACGGTTAACCTCATGCTTATGTAAACCAGATATGTATGACATCACAACATTAATCAACACATAAGTATATAGCAAATATATCCACCGTACACATCACATGTAAGGTTATCTATGCTAACAATACACATCGCATGTATAGTTATCTATACAATTCACATGTATAGTAATCTACGTTAACAATACACATCACATGTAAAGGTATCTATACAATTCACTTGTATAGTTGTCTATCACATATAAGCATACAATAAACATCAGAGTTAGTGTTACAGTACGCGAACGTACCTTTCACCGAGTATTTGTCAAACGTCCGACCTTTGAATCCGGCCCCAGACTGCCCGGATATCCTAACATACCACCATATCACTTAGAATAATATTCTAAGGGATACTTCCACCTCTATTTACCCATCTACCCTTGGTGGATTTGTTATTTACAACTTTGCCCTTACATTTATTTAAAAACATAGTGCAGTATTTTTTGGGCAGATTTTTCGGTAACTTTGAAAAATCATAACTAATTCTAAAAAAATTGAAACGAGGATCCGTAAAATTCCTCAGAATCCTTAGGATGTCTATTTTCAAGGAAAAATAACTTCTGTAACTCTGTCCAACCATATCATTCCCAGTTTTTACGTTTTTAGCCTCTGCCCAGATTTTTACCCAGAAAACGTAGCCTTACTTTAGGAATTTTTATCTCCTAGCACAAAACTCAGAATGACACACTCTAGGTATATTTGAAAAGCTCTATATGTCTACTTTAACCATGAATTTTCGCAGAATTTTAGAACCCCATCTTCAACATAAAATACTGGCGTTTTTGCTACTGACTTCAGAAATCATTAACCGATGAAATTTTGCCAGAGTTTCACTATTTTGATCATAATTTTCCAGAAATTTTGCTATATCATATTTTTCATATAATTTTCTAAATAAATACATATTTAACCATAAAAACATGAAATCAAAATTATAATGGAAGATTAAAGATCAAACTAACATTTAATCTAAGAATTATAAGAACACCAACTTAAAACTCAAAAACAAGGAAGCTTACCCTTGAAGAACTTCCTCCTCCTTCATGCTTCCTACTCTCTTTCTCTCTACTCTTGCTCTCTAAGAACTCACCTATTTGATTGAGTTTTGGTGTGAAGATTATGAAGTCTTAAGCCCTCTATTTATAGGGAAATTTTGGGACACCTAATGGCAATCTCCTCCACCAATTCCACCCACCAACACACATACACACCTCCCCATTTACACCCACACACACATATACACTCACACACCCTTACAAACACAATACTCACCTACTTCCTCCCCTCCCATGTGGCTCTCTCTTCTTCCACTCTCTTTATTTTTTTCAATTTGTGCTTAATTCTTTTCTTTCTACAAATATCTTAGGTTAATTGGTTGGCTACTTAATCAATGTAATTATACCATTATTAGAAACTTAATTTCATCATTTAATCCCTAGATATTTTTGAAAATATAACAGCCCCCTTTTAATCATTAATATGATTAATGCTAATTGGTTTGCTAATTAACTCAAGTTATTACAACATTATTAGCAATTTAATCTTCATCGACTAATCATTTTTTTCCAACATACCAACCCCTTTTCTTGATGATTTAACTATCTCAAATCATGTTACAATTAATATTTAATTAATGCCTTTAATTGCCTTTAATCAAATTAAAATAATTACACAAGTTAGTTCATATTTGATTAGGCATTTTTCTTTTAATAGGCTTATGCAATTTTAATTTCCTCAAATACATATTTAATTTTGTTGTCATTTAACTCTTGTCCTTAGGCTAAATTATAGCCCCTAAATAATGTCTCATAATTAACCTTTGGTTAATTAATTCCAAAGTGAAATTTAGATAAAAATATAATCAATAGATTATAATTCTTTGAGACCATATATTCATCTTTGTATTTTGCTAATTAATTTACCAAAATACAATATTACATGTATTATGAAAATTAGGGTATTACAATTTGTACTCAGATTTCATGTATAGAAAGTACCGATACTCAAATTCAAGTCTTTATAATAAATAGAATTTTTAAACAAGTATTTTTAACTAATTTTCCGGATAATCATACACCAACAGCAATTTGCCGCAAACAGACTCTTCTAACCGAGACAACAAAACTAAACCAACATCTGAAGGCCTACACATGCATGCCATAACCATTAATAAAAAGATACAAAATACAAATGCAAAGCTAATCCGTCCCCAGGATAGGACCGAGTCCCATCCTAGCCACAATTTGTTTCAGTTTTGTTCCGTCTTGTCCAATCTTTTTTCAAGCCTAGACCGCCCCTTTTTAGGTTAGAAGAGCGAGACCTAAATAGGATGAGATAGATGTGAACACTAAATTTAATTTAAGAAATTCAGTGTTTTATATTAAAAAAATTTCCTTATAAATGCAAATTTTATACATAACTTGTCAAAGTAAGAATATTTCATACTCACTAAAAGTAGGAGTTTGATAACTAATTTATAGTATTAGAAAGTAAAGGAAGGGTGAGGAATGTACCAGTTCCATTTCGTGGTAGAAATGGGTCTAACCACATAAACTCACATAAGATTTAGACTATACTAAAGCTAGAAAAATGGTACAATAGGTGCACCACATAAAAGACAGAGAGAGGAGAGATAGCTAGATAACTGAATGGCTGGGATGAGGAATAACTGAGCTGAGGTACCCTCTATTTATACCGACACGGTGACAATATTTTAGAAAGGTGGGATCATCATTCTCATTTATTAGAAAATATCTCTTGTTTTGCCCTTCAATTCGCTCAATGGATTAATCCGTCCGTATCAAAGGTAGCTCATTCCTCTTGATTCGCCACACTCTATCCATCTCTGAATCGTGGGGCCCGAAGCAGTGTTGACATGGCCGGATTTTGATCCGGCATAGCACAGTGGCGTTTCATATTCCTCTTGATCCGAGGATCGTCTCGTCTCGCAAGCACAATAAGCCGAAAAGCACTTCCACATACTTGAGCGGAGTGCTCACGCCCTTGATCCAATTTTTATGCTGACTGAAAGATCACAATAAGGAGTACCAAAAGTAGCAAGACACACGAATAAATTCTTTCACTAGCAGTTGCCAAAAAGAATTATCTTTTTTTATTCAATTTAAATTCAAAATATTATCGAAATATTTTTAAAGAATATTAATTTATAAATATTTAAAATCTTCTAATAACATCTAATATATTAATAAATATTTATATTTTATTGTTCAATTTATTAGAATATTTAATTATAATATTGTTTTTTAATAATAATATGAATATAATATTATTTATATAATATTTTATATTTTATATATTTCTATTAATTCCGTTGGTAATTCCATCTCTAATCCGGCATTTTGTAGTCGATCATCCAGATCCAGTTCAGGATTGTGACAACCCCTCTCAGCATAGGTGTCTCATTTCGGACTTAGACTCAAAATTTAGGGTGATCTAGTGGAGCTAGACCCACTCTATATTAGTAGAGAAAAAAACTAGAAAAAAAAATTATTTATTATTAACTCTTACATTTAGAACTGGACACCTTTTATGTCCAGAGACTACATAAACAAGAAAAAAATCCTTAAGAACATGAGTCAGAAGAGCCTATGTGCAATTGATCGACGGCAATTCCTTTAGAGTAAGAGGCAGCAAATTTAGAGGCAAGTTGCCTGAGCTGCCAAACGCTTCTTCCCAATTTCCTTGCTACCTTCTTTTCAAAAAGCTCGCCGTCCTCTCTTTTCTCAAAGTCTTTCTCTTCAAGTGTCGTTTCAATTGCCTCTTGTAAGAATTTGCCACAGTTTTTGTATATTTCTAACACCATCTCCTCCAATGCATTCATAGAATCCAACAATGACCCCGCCACGACCACCACAATACCGGCCCGAGACGAACCATGGCGCGCAAATACAGAGCCTAAAGCTGCAATCCCAGCGAGCAAAGGACCTAATATGGCAAAGGTTTTGGTGACCTTGAGAGCCAAGTTTCCTCGCCTCTCACACTCCTCCATTTCTTTTCTCTTCACCACTTCAAGAATCTGCCTCATTTCCTTTTCTAGTTCAGGACTCCATCCATTATTCTTTTCCTTCTGGGATTTCAAGACTTTCATCTGGTTGTCATTACTTCTAGGCTCAAACTTTGAATTCCTCATTGCGCCGTTGAAATTTTCCCCATTAGTTGGATTTACAATAGTGAACGTGGTTTGGATACAAGTGTGAAGCTTCTTGAACAACCTAGTCGCTTTTCTTTTTGACGTTTGAATCTTGTTCTTGAAGAGTATTATCCCTTTGGAAGCAATTAACAAAAGAGTGGATGCTAATTTCAACAGTGTTGTGAATGGCGGTTTTGAGGTGAACCATCATCTTATCAAGGGAGTTCATCAAAAGCAGACGGTTCCAATTGTTTCGTTGCTGACGAATATTTTTGTGCATTTCAACGCTTTGAGCTATAGTCTTCAAGGTTGAATATAGTTGAATGTTGGCCTTGAACTTGTTTGGATCGCAAGAATCCTGAAACGTTGTTTGTGAGGTGCTGGTTACATCTTTTTCTGATGGAACTATTGTTTGCATGGAGCCATTGAATACCTGAACTAGTCTGATGGATGATGATGGTTTCGTTGGAAATGAGATTCGAACTCGTGGGAGTCTTCGAGCATCGATGTCAGCATAAGCATGAACCCTCTTTTGAGAAGGAGGAGGTAAAATTGAGATATGTAAAGAGAACATGAGAAAAATTTGGAAGCTTTTCTCTTTGGCGTGTTACAGTAGTTGGAGGTGGAGGTTTTGGATGAAAAATGAGAAGGACGAGAGCTGATTGATATATATATATATATATATATAGACACACACAGAGAAGTTAAAGAAGAAGAAAATATTGAATCTTGACGCCTTAAAAAGAGGGGGCTTATTGGCTGAGATTTTACATGTGTGAATATATTTTTCCCTTGCACGATGATCATCTAAGACGTGTGTGTATAAATATATGGAGGAAAAGGAGAAGAGAAAAGTCAAAGAAGAAGAAAATATTAAATCTTGACGCATTTAAAAGAGGGAGCCTTATATTTTGACCCAAAAAAAACGCGTATTTTTTCCAGTGTTTTTTCTTAAAAGGCAGAACAATAACTTTTTTATTGTCAAAGGCATAGTTAAAAAAATGTCTATCACATGCGGTAAGAATATTTTAATTCCTATGTCTTCTTCTTTCTCTTCAGCGTACTATTTCTCTCTCCTCCTTCTTCTTTCTTCCTCTTCTCCGTGTCTGCTATATTTCTTCTTATTTCGTCATCTTTCTTTCTCTTTATTATCTTTGACGTTGCCAGTGATGGAGCGCAGGCATGCATGGGCGCGTGTGAAATAATGGATCAAGGGTTCTGTGAATCACTTGAAAATTTTAGATATTAGTTAAGCTCCAAGTGTTTTGGTTCTTATTTTAACAGTTCAAAACCTAGTTCACACCGATCCAAAACCGCTCAACATTAATTTAAAAAAAAAATAGATTTTCATGTGGCATTGTGGTGTCCAAGCCGCATTCTTCCCTGCACGGCAGTTAGATCCATCGGTCGTCGGACTGTGCAGCCCTATGAACACTAATCAGGAGGTATTTGGTAGTATTAAAGCTAGGAAGCGCAGAATTATGGCAAGACTGGGGGGAGTTGAGAAAGCGCAAGAATCGAATCCATGTCCTCGTTTGTCCCGGTTGGAGCATGAGCTACGAAAGGAGTTTGAGCACATATGCGAACAGGAGAATTTGACATGGGCTCAAAGGGCAAGATGTGATTAGCTAAAGTTAGGTGACAGAAATACGTCCTACTACCAAGCGAAATCCATCCGTAAATGCCGAAGGAAGTTGATCACTACTTTAAGAAGTGATGACGGGGAGTGGTGCACAGATAGAGCCATCCTTAAAGAATGGGCATTACAGTTTTATAAAACTTTATATTCTATGGAAGGAGAATCTGCTCCCCTTTACCCATATAGAGGTTTATTTCCTGCCCTCGAAGACTCTATGTCTCGGTCTCTAAGTTCTACCATCTCACAACCGGAGGTTCATACTGCATTATTCCAGATGAAGCCATTGAAAGCCCCTGGTATTGATGGGTGGCACGCAGGCTTCTTCCAGGAACATTGGAAAGTAGTGGGGCCCTCAATTCTAAATATGGTCAGGAGGTGTTTTGACTATGGGATTATTGACCCAGGTTTGAATGAAACTCTCATTACGCTTATCCCGAAAGTTCCATGCCTTGAGAGACTGAAGGATTTTCGCCCTATGAGCCTTTGCACTGTCCCCTACAAGGTTATTACAAAGGTATTGGCGAATCATTTAAAAAAATGGTTACCATAGCTTATCCTTCCTAATCAGTCTAGTTTTGTAGCAAGTAGACAGATCTCTGATAATGTTATAATTGCCCAAGAAGTTATTTATTCAATGAGAAGGAAAAAAGGCCCTGAAGGTTGGATGGCCATTAAAGTTGACCTTGAGAAGGCCTACGACCGCCTTAGGTGGGACTTCATTAAGGAAACTCTATATGATGCTGGTCTCCCAAGGAAATTCGTAGGAGCTGTGATGGCTTGTGTGTCGGGTTGTAGTATGCGTGTAGTATGGAACGGTGATCGCTCTGAAAAGTTTACACCATCTCGTGGTATCCGCCAGGGGGACCTGTTATCTCCATATATTTTTATCTTGTGCATGGAAAGACTATCGCAAACGATCACCAAGAAAGTGGAGGAAGGCCGCTGGAAGCCAATCGGAATGGGTAGAAGGGGTCCACCTTTATCTCATCTATTTTTTTCAGATGATTTGGTCCTATTTAGCTCTAATACGGACACCCAGGTACAACTAATTAACAACATTATGGCTAAATTCTGTGAAAGCTCTGGTCACAAGGTGAGCAGGTCCAAAACGGTTGTTTTCTTCTCCAAAAATGTGCCACCAAGTACCCAGATTTCCCTGAGTGAGGAGTTGGGATTTAAACGGACAGATGATCTGGGTGTCCCACTTTTAAACAAAAGAGTGCGGAGAGACACATATGCACATATTGAAGAGAAAATTCATAATAAGCTTTCTGGATGGGCGGCCAAAACTTTATCATTAGCAGGGCACATTACCTTAGCCAAAGCAGTGTTGTCAGCTGTGCCATTATATACTATGCAAACAACTAAATTGCACCTTGGCCTGTGTAAGCGAATAGAGAAGCATATCAGGAATTTCATCTGGGGAAGTGTTGGTCCAAGCCGTAGGCCTAGCCTGGTCAAATGGGATGACATGTGCCAACCACATTCAGCTAGGGGTTGTGGCTTCAGAAACGTTGAGCGACAGAACAATGTGTTCCTTTTAAAGATTGGATTTGTATTATGTTCCAGACCGGATCTCCTCTGGGTTCGAGTACTTCGGCATAAATATGGGTGGGATGAACATACAGGCTTGTACCAACAGAACCACAGCTGCTCGTATTTATGGAGACATTTGCGAAGGCTCTGGTTGAACATGGAGCTGGGGACACGCTGGGACATTGGCGACGGTTCCTGTACCCGATTCTGGCATGACAATTGGGTGCCGGAGGTTGGACCACTGCATCTTCTAGCTTTCCGAGATATTACGCCAGAGGAGGCCACCTTGACAGTGAATAATTTTGTGAGGCCTGATGGGGGTTGGGCATGGCATCTATTTGAGGATGACATCCCAGATCACGTGCTTTCACGAATCTCGGGTCTGAAAGTCCCTGCGAGCGAAGATGGAGATGCTCGTTGTTTCTGGGATCGCTCGGCTGATGGTCGTTTCACCATTTCTTTTACTTATGAGCTGCTCGGTGAAGGGGAGGCAGCAAGTCCTCAGAAACTTTGGGAAGCGATATGGAAGTGGGACGAAGCTCAAAGAGTAAGGGTTTTCTTGTGGCTAGTGGCCCGACAACGATTGCTAACCAATATGGAACGTCGCAGACGCCACATGACAGAAGATGTTTCGTGTTGGAGGTTGGTGGGACCTGAAGATGTCAACCATGTTCTTCGGAATTGCAAGTTCGCGAAGGAAGTATGGAAGTTCCTCTTGCTGGACGTAGTGGGCTACAGGGCATCCTAGCTAGATCTTGAGACCTGGTTACTAAGGAACCTGTCGCAAAAACGCAGAAGAGCTGCAGGTGGGGCCAAATGGTCAACTTTGTTCAGTCTGACATGTTGGAAACTTTGGACAGCGAGAAACCTGGTGGTTTTTGAGAATAAAAATCCCCCTGCCCCCAGTCTTGCTCGAGAGGTTATGGTTCTCGCTGGATTTAATGAGCAGGTGGCGGAGCGATTTAGCATATTACGCGGCGAGGCCCCAAGGAAGCAAGAGAGGATCATCCGATGGTTGAGACCTCCTGATAATGTTGTCTCTTTGTGTTGTGATGGAGCGAGGAAAGCAGATTCGTTACAGGCTGGAGCCGGATGTCTTATCCGAGACCATGAAGGACGTTGGTTGATAGGAGGATGCAGGAACATTGGAGTTTGCTCGTCGCTACAAGCAGAGTTATGGGCGTTGACGGATGGACTAGAAATGGCATGGTCTGCTGGATATCGTGATATTCTAATCCAGGTCAACTGCTTGGTTGCGATAAGCTTACTGAATAATACAGACATGGCCCCTAGTGCTAACGCGAGTCTCGTCAGGAGGATTGTGCAGTTGATGAACCAAGACTGGCGAATTAATATCTCTCATGTTCATCGTGAGGGAAATTGCTGTGCGGACTTTCTAGCCTCCTATGCTCTAAAGTTGAATGTCGGCTTTCATGTATTATAGGAACCACCACCTGGGATCTATGGCCTTCTGCATGATGATGCCAATGGGGTGGGACGGGTGCGTATGTGTTGTAATAACCTCTGATTCTTAGAAATCAGTCCCCTCAGAACAAAAAAAGAAATTATAAATATGCTTCAATGAAAATTTTGAAGATAAACTCATTCTATTTAATTAACTACATAATTTTCAAATTGATATATCAATATACGATTTAAAATATACATAGAAAGTATGGATCAATGATATAATTATTAATTAATGAATTCACTAAATAAGTAAAATATAATCATGTTACACACAGAGAGAGACGTGCAACCAATTAGTTGTTGGTTGATTGAGATAGTAAGCGGTCTCATCCTATAAGGAAACTACAATCTCCAATCTTTAACACACATAAGATTTAGTTTGTAGTATTGCACTGCAAAGTAATCACTCAACGCAAAGTGATGCGCACCTAAAATCTCCTACTTATCTATGTTACTCACACATGCATATGGAATTATCGTTCTATGTTTGCTAGAAAATGCAGCCAGTCATTAAAAAAGCTAAGTACAGAAAAAAAAAACAAAAAGAAATTTTGTACTAGTAGAAAAAAGTTTCTAATATTGACCGTTTTATACTACTAGTTATAAAAAAGATTATTTCAAAAATAATGACATTTTTCAAATAAATTGTAATTCATTTTTACTTTTTACTGTGATTAAAATAATATTCATGGTGAGGATTGAGAAGAACACAAGTTCAAATTCTAAGAAGCACACTTACTAAAAAAGGTAAAAACTTTTTCTGTTTTAAGTATTGAAAAGTTTTGAAAAGGAAAACCCTTGATCAAATAAAAAAATTCTTTGTAGTAAAAAGTGTGGGAAGTGGAATTTTCTTAATAGTTTATAGGTTTTTTTTTTGTTTAACTTTCTACTCTGATTATTATTTTAAGTAACGGGTGTAGATTTTTATTTTGTTTTTTACTTTCTAAATAGGTTAATATAATAACGAGAGTAAAATCTCTTCCTGAAAACCATCGTAGCCCTTCCCCTCTTCTATCGCCTTACAAAAACACTTTTTCCTATGGTGCAATCTCCCATCTCTGGTGATGCCTTTACCTTCTTCATCTAAATTCACCTTCTATCTTTTCAAAAATTCATAGAGCTCATACTTCTATTGTACGCCGCGATTCTGTCGCCTTGATCTTCACTTTCATGCACATTGTTCATTGCCCTTCCCAAAGGAAGAAACACACATAAGAAGAAGAAAGGCGTGAAGTTATTGAAGAAATCTGTTGATAAGTTATTAAATAGTAGGAGGTAATTTTATATTATTTATATAGTGAAAAGTATTCAAGAATAGATCTACGTGTAAGTGTTAAAAAGAACGCGTAAACCAACGACGTTGTTTTGTCTACATTTTAATGTGAATGACGTAAAAAGTAACTTTTTATGTCGGTTATTTTGATATAAATAACTTACGTAAAAACTAAACTTTAGAACACATTAAAATTCAAACCCAGATCTACGTCTCATAGAAGTTGAGACGAGAAAGGCAAAATAAGATCGAAAAAAAAATTTTTTTAAAAAAAAAGAGAGAGAGAGAGAGAGAGATGGAGCGCAATGGAGTTTTAGTGACAAATCTGTTAACCTCTCTTCTTCACTTTCAAAACCTCAAGGTTGGAGAAATCAAAGATTCACCTTTTGTTGGAAATTATGCCCTAGGGGCTAATCATTAAATAACTTCCTGATTTGATTTATGAAGATAAATCAATGATTTAATTTATAAAGATAGATATCATATCTCATATTTGATTTATGAAGATAAATCAAATCAGCTGGCTTCTAATTTGCATTAAATAAATTGATTGGATTAAATAAATTAGATAGATTTAATTTCCAATTCAATTTCAAAATTAATAAGATTGATTTTGAATATTTAATGCAACCCATTAGGGTTATAAATACCATTGGGTTGTAAGTAATTTGATTACACACACAAGAGAATTGTGGAACCACAAAAAGAACCCTAGAAGAGAGACTTGAGACAAAAGCTTGAAAGGCACTAGCACGCTACCGTTCGTGTTGGAGTGCTGTTTGGTGTAGATACTGATAGAAGGAGTGGTGTGGATACTGATAGAGGGAGTGGATTCGTAAAGTCGGCTCCTAGAGATTGATAGATCAAGAAAGTGTTAGCCCACGAGTTCGCAAAACACGCACACGAGATCGTATAGGTACGGTTTCTAATTACTAACCCGATTTAAACGCTGTTAATAGATCCTTTTCTTGGGATTCGAAATTTATTAGATCAATTTAATTCCGCTGCGTATACGAATCTCAACACTCTCTTCTTCACTTTCAAAACCAAATCTATGAAAATCATCATCAAACAATAACCCAGCGTGATAGAATGTCAAAAAATGAAGAAAATTTACAGTAACGGTTTTCGACCAACTTCATTCATCTTATAAATTTGAAGATATTTTTTTGTTCTTTAATTCTTCCAAATTTTCAAATATAAATTTTTATTTTACACACACACACATATAACCTTTTGATCCTATTTATTGGAAAGAGGGAGAAGAAAAATAAATTTTGATCTTATTTATAGGGTAGAGAGAATATTTTTATTTGAATGTCCAATTTTACTTGAATATTTGAATATATATCTTAAATTATATAGAGAGAGAGAAGAAAAGTATTTGAATATTTTTATTTGAAGGGTAAAATTGGACATTCAAATAAAAATATTCTCTCTCTCTCTCTATATATATATGTATAGAGAGAGAGAGGGGTAAAATTGGAAAGTTGATGAATTTTAAGACAAATACAATTTAAGATTTTTCTTGATCTATGTGAAACATGTGAAAAATGCCTTATAAATAGGACTAGATAAGTTTTTCTTTTTAATCAATATAAAAAGTCATACTTTCTACATTGACCACGTAAAAAGCCTCCATAAAATAGTAGTCTCTCCAGTCCTAATTATAAGACCAACAGTTTTAATTATAGGGCAAAGTTTGTGGTGCAACTACAAACTTGACCCTCGGTGGCATTAACTAAAGTGTTTTTTTTCCTTAATGTCCTGGAAACACAAGAACACTGTCACAACTCCCACAGGCCACAGCTTCCTCAGGTGTACATAGTCTTTTCCAAAATAATGTCCTTCGAAGTTCGGACACAGCTTCCCCTTCACTAGGTACATAGTCCTTTCCAAAACAAATGTCCCTTGAACACAACTTAACCACCAAACCACTGATCCGGTTTCTCTCATAAGCCATTTTTTGCTTATCTCTCATAAGCTCTCAATATAGATTAAGCCACATGATTGATAGGGCAAAATTTTTAAAGCCTAAGATTCCGCAAGTGTACGGGCCGTATCAAGTAATAAAGATGAGTAAAGTATCGTTCCCACGAGGACTTAGTACCTACTACTTCAGTTAATAATTAATCTTGCACTTTTCGTTTAAGTTGAGCAATCAAATTCAATTTAACTAAGAAAATAAAACCAAAATCAAACGAATAATCTACGCAATAATCAAACGGGCAACCTAGAGGCACTAATCCCTTATTAATTTCATAAACATTTATTTCATCAATTTAATTACTCTTAATATTAATTTTGTCAATCTCGAGTATAATAGTTATAAGTGCCTTCCGGTCCACTTACAACCCTCTCTTAAGTAAAAGTTGTTATGCCTAACAAATTTACTCTAGAGGCAATTTAATCTGGACACACTCTTCTACAACTATATGGGGCTATTAGGTATATTCCTATCCTAATCGCAAATTAAATTATAATTTAATCTCATATTGCTTAATCTAGAGCTTAATTAAAATTCCCTTTGCCAAGGTAAATTCTAATCCTCAAATCCTATTTAAAGATGGCCAGTCAATAAATGGTCAAAACTAACTAAGATTTAAGCAACCAAAATCAATATTAATCATAATTAAACGATGCGAAATAAATACTAATCCATTAATAAGTTCATAGGTCCCTAAGTTGCAAAATAAAATTAGCCAGACATGGTTTCAATCCAGATCACAGCAAAATCAAAACTTAGGTTCAGATTCATGGAGAAGGATAAGAAATTGGAATTAGACAAACAAAGAATGAGAACAAGACACCAGCACTGTGCTCTGCTTCTTCCTTGATTGCCGTCGGCCTTCGCTCTTCGTTCTTGCTCTGCGTGTTACTTTGTTCAATGCCCAGCAGTCTCACGTCTCCGGTCTTCCTTTTTGTGCCGTCACCTCCTCTTTTTCGTGTCTCGCTGCTCTCTCTTCGCATGAAACTTCCGCCTCCTTTAATTCATTCTCTCGCGTCTCTGTCCTTTTTTTCTTGCGTCCCGCGGCTCTCCTCCTTTTTATTGCTATTCGGTGCTTTTAGGTTTGATTCAATTGAATCATTTGGGTGTGGGCCTAATTTCTATTTTCATTCAATCTCAAATCAGCCCAAACTCATCAGCCCACACGTCCAAAATAATGCTCCCTCCTGATCCTTCTTTTATTCATTCATCTTTAATTTCGGTGGGCCCCTGAGCAATTGAATCATTTAATGTCCAATTCATTAGTCCATCCGAAATGATTATCCTGATTTTTCAAGCAAGGGAAAGTCACATAATATTAATGCTACTACTAATACTAATAAATAATAACAATAGAAATAATTATTTATTGTTTTTATTTTCTTTTTTTTTTAACTTCTAATTACTATTATTTATTTCCTAAACTCAAAAACATTTATTTTAAATTGAAACCCCACCAATGATGCACCAATTTCATTTGATCTTATAATCACCCAATCTCATAGAAATCTCTTAAAATTGTTTAGATAACTCTCTAAATATGTCCAAAATGTACCTTAAATATATAAAATATGGAGAGTTATCACACCCCCACACTTAAACCAAATCTTGTCCTCAAGATTTTAAATCCTCACACAACCTAATTCAAGAACATCATGGAAGCAAGATTTCGAAAGCAAGCACTAAAAATTTGAAGTTAATTCAAACTTTTCAAGAAACAGACTTTCTTAGAAATCTTTTCCACATTCCAAAAATGCAAGTAGCAAGGCAATTCATTTGACAAAGATACATCAAATAGAATATCCCTCACAAGTTAGTGTTTACACTCTTTTCTCAAGATATTTATGGGCTTGTGTGTCACTCAATTCCACTCATTGCACCTAATCTACCATATGCTTGTTTATCATCTCAATCTCCACACAATATATTATCCCATTGCACACTCAAATCAAAAGGACTTTCTCTAGGTTTTAATGGTTAAGGTAGGATAATGAAATGAAAGTGATCAAATGGTATGGGAAAATACTTCAACTAGTGCTAAGCAATTTAATAAAATTCATGATGAAGAATGAAGGAGTAAAGGAATAGTCATCAAGAGAAAACAAACTCAATAACACTATATATGTACAACCTTTACTCTTTTGATCTTGACAATCTTTTTCTTTCTTTCTTTCTTTCTTTCTTCTTTTCTTTCTTTCTTTTCTTTTTTTTTTTCTTTTCTTTTTTTTTTTTTTGTTTTTTTTGTTTTGTTGTTGTTGTTGTTGTGTTTTTTTTTTTTTTTTTTTTTTTTTTTTTTTTTTTGCCCACACATACTTCTATAGTGTTGAGTTTCTAACTCCTTCACTCTTTAAACTGCTTTTACTTAGCACTTACTAAAGTAACGAGGGGAAAATGGAAAATTGCATACATCAAATGAAGGGTTATTTACTCTATGCAAATTTCTTTAAAAAGGCTCAAATGGGGTAACAAAGGATTTTCATGAGATAGGGATAGTCATTTGGCCGAACTAGCTATGAAATGAACGCCTAAATCATCTTTGTGCATGCAAAGAGATTTCAAGTTTCAAAAGAGATTCAAGACAAGTTCTAGAGATAAAATCACAATAGGTGTACTCCCTCTTAAAAAGAAAAAATTCAGGCTCAAATTCCTCACAGGTTCTTTGACATCCTAGAGTAAAGTACCCACACCAAATCTTTGCCTCTTTACTAACATTCAAAGAACATAGAATAAATCTCTAATCAAATTCACTTCTTTTCATGTTCAAATCAAACAAATCATGACAATGCTCCTGAACTTTGAAAAGAAAAAAAAAATGAGGACAAGATATGACAGGTAAAATTGAGGATACCCTCACCCCCACACTTGAATGTCACATTGTCCTCAATGTGAACAAGTAACAACAAGTAATGGAAGTGAAGAGCAACCATATCTAAAGTATAAGGGTCACACCAATTTCAGAGATTTCAAATTTCCTCCAATGAAACAAAATAAGTGCTAATAGCTACTCAATAGTCATCACATATGTATTCAAATCAGACCAGCACTCAACAATTTATCATCAGTAATCAAACAAACCAATATCAAAGAAATCATATCCCTCCCCTACACTTAAATCAAACATTGTCCTCAATGTTGCAAAAATTAATAGAGGGAAAGGAACTAGTACTCCCCTGGTTTAAGCCTCTAACTTTGATGTGGAGTGCTTCATCTGGTACCATCCATGATGTTTCAACTTTTGAGAGGCGAAAGAGTACTCGAGCAAGACTTGGCAGCCACAAGAGGAGTGATCATCTTTAAACCTAAAAAAATGACGCAAAGAAACAAGAAAAAGAAAATAATAATAATAAAAAAATTGCACACAGACCATTGGGTTGCCTCCCAAGAAGCGCTTGGTTTATAGTCCTCAGCCTGACTGCATCATCAGTCTAAGTAGGTGATGACAAGCGGTGAACCATTGTTTGCCGGTCCACTTCACCACCATGGTAATGCTTCAGTCTTTGCCCATTCACTTTAAAGCAATTTCCTGTCCTCTCATCCTTAACTTCAATTGCACCTTTTGATGACACCGAAACTACTCTGAAAGGACCAGACCACCTTGATTTAAGCTTCCCAGGAAATAATTGCAGTTTTGAGTTGAAGAGAAGCACCAACTGCCCTGACTCAAAAGAACGCTTCAAGATATGGCTATCGTGCCATTTCTTCGTTCTTTCTTTATATAATCGTGCACTCTCATATGCTTGAAGTCTGAACTCTTCTAACTCATTCAGTTGAAAGAGCCTTTTAGTTCCTGCTTGATTGTGGTCCATATTTAGCTTCTTGATTGCCCACCATGCTTTATATTCCAATTCAAGAGGTAAATGACATGCTTTTCCGAAAACCAAACGATATGGTGACATGCCAATCGGGGTGCGAAAAGCTGTCCTGTAAGCCCATAAAGCATCATCCAGTTTGTCAGACCAATCCTTCCTAGTCGGGCCCACAGTTTTCTCAAGAATTCTTTTAATTTCCCTGTTAGTCAACTCACACAAACCATTAGTTTGTGGATGGTATGCAAGTGACATCCGGTGGTGGACTCCATATTTTTCCAAAAGAGCTCTGAAATTCTTGTTGTTGAAGTGGGTCCCTTCATCAGTGATGATTGCTCTGGGGATGCCAAATCTTGTCAAGATATACTTCTTCAAGAATCGAATCACTGTGTTGGCATCATTAGCTTGGCAAGCCATAGCTTCAGCCCATTTGCTCACATATTCCACAGCAACTAGGATGTATTTGTTTCCTCTTGAAGATGGGAAAGGACCCATGAAATCCATCCCCCAGACATCAAATAACTCAACTTCAAACATTCCAGATTGGGGCATCTCGTGTCTCTTAGAAATATTACCTGTTCTTTGACATCTATCACACTTGGTAACAAAATGGTGAGCATCTTTAAATAAAGTAGGCCAATAAAAACCAGATTCAAGCACCTTAGATGCAGTTCTTTGCCCCCCATAATGTCCCCCATATGCAGATGCATGACATGCATTCAAAATGTCCTCTTGTTCTATCTCAGGAACACATTTTCTAATAATCAAATCAGCACATCTCTTAAAAAGAAATGGTTCTTCCCAAATGTAGTAGGCAATATCATGTAAAAACCTCTTCTTTTGATAGAAATTCAATTCAGGAGGTAATACGTGACATACAAGATAATTCACAATATCAGCATACCATGGTAAACCACAACTACTCACAGCAAACAATTGTTCATCAGGAAAGCATTCATTCACCAACAAATCATTCACATGATCAGAAGGGTTCACAATTCTAGACAAATGATCAGCAACTTGATTTTCAATTCCTTTCCTATCAACTATATGCACATCAAATTCTTGTAGCAGCAAGACCCATCTAATCAATCTAGGTTTAGACTCTTTCTTTCCTAACAGATATTTAATGGCAGCATGATCAGTGTAAACTATAACCTTAGCACCCATCAAATATACCCTAAACTTTTCAAAAGCAAACACTATAGCAAGCATTTCTTTTTCAGTAGTGGAGTAATTTACCTGAGCTGCTATTAAGGTCCTGCTCGCATAGTAGATCGGATGAAAGATCTTCGCACGCCTCTGTCCCAACACAGCTCCAACCGCATGGTCACTCGCATCACACATTACTTCAAAAGGTAGTGACCAATCAGGAGCGACGATGATAGGCGCTGAAGTTAATCTTCTCTTCAGCTCTTCAAAAGCCTTCATACACTCCTCATTAAATTGAAAGGGAGTATCTTTCTCCAGTAACTGTGAAAGGGGCTTTGAAACCTTGGAAAAATCTTTAATGAATCGACGATAGAATCCAGCATGGCCCAAGAAGCTTCTTACAGCTTTGACATTAGAAGGGGGAGGAAGCTGCTCAATTACAGAAATCTTGGCTCTATCAACCTCCAAACCCTTTTTGGAAACTTTATGACCCAAAACTATTCCTTCAGTCACCATGAAATGACACTTTTCCCAGTTCAACACTAAGTTTGTCTCTTCACATCGATTCAACACCTTATCCAAATTTATCAAGCACTCTTCGAATGATTCACCAAACACCGAGAAGTCGTCCATAAACACTTCCATTATTTCTTCTATCATATCAGAGAATATACTCATCATGCATCGTTGGAAAGTGGCAGGAGCATTACATAAACCAAACGGCATTCGTCTGAAGGCAAAAGTGCCATAAGGACAGGTAAATGTTGTTTTCTCTTGATCTTCAGGAGCAACCGCAATTTGATTATATCCTGAATACCCATCTAAGAAACAGAAGAATTCTTTACCAGCCAATCGATCTAACATCTGATCAATGAAAGGAAGTGGAAAATGATCTTTCCTTGTGGCGTCATTAAGTTTTCTGTAATCCATGCAAATACGCCAACCAGTGATGGTGCGAGTGGGGATAAGCTCATCTTGCTCATTAGTAATCACTGTCATACCTCCTTTCTTAGGAACACATTGCACTGGGCTAACCCATGAGCTATCAGAAATGGGGTAGATTATTCCAGCATCTAACCATTTGATAATTTCCTTCTTGACCACTTCTTTCATCATAGGATTTAGTCTTCTTTGATTCTGAATAGATTTCCTGTGATCATCTTCCAAGAGTATCTTATGCATCACAATTGACGGGCTTATGCCTTGTATGTCTGCAATTGTCCACCCTATAGCTCTTTTGTGACCCTTGAGAACTTTCAACAATCGTTCCCTTTGATCTTTAGATAGAGAAGAAGCAATGATAATAGGTAGTGTCTCAGATTCACCCAAGTATGCATATTCAAGATGCGGTGGTAAGGGTTTAAGCTCTAGAATTGGTGCTCGCTCGATAGAAGGCTTCAAAGAAGTAGTTGGCCGTGATTCCATCTCTAATAACTCAAATTGCTGTGATGGTTTGCTGTAATAAGGGGAGCCTTCAAGTAACTTCTTGCATTCAACTATAATACCTTCTTCAATTTCATCATTCCCAAGTAGTGCAGCTGCTAACGGTTCTTTTATAGAAAATGACTCCAAAGTTTCTTGAATTACCTCATCAAAAATGTCAACCCTGAAGCAATCTACAACATCTCTAGGATACTTCAATGCCTTGCTCATGTTGAATATAACTTCTTCATCGTTTACCCTCAACTTGATCTCTCCTTTTTCAACATCAATCAGAGTTCGAGCTGTAGCAAGGAAGGGTCTTCCCACAATGAGTGGTAGATCTCTATCTTCATCACAGTCCAAGACAATGAAGTCAGCAGGGAAAATAAACTTGTCAACTTTAACCAAAACATCTTCAATGATGCCCTTTGGAAAAGCTAAACTTCGATCCGCTAGCTGAAGTGTTACGGAAGTTGGTTGAGCTTCACCTAGTTGCAATTTTCTAAACACAGATAGTGGCATCAAATTGACACTTGATCCTAGATCACATAATGCTCCTCCCTGAAATTTTTCTCCAATTATGCAAGGTATGGAAAAACTGCCTGGGTCTTTCTGTTTAGGGGGTAACTTGTTGAGAAGAATAGCACTACACTCTTCAGTTAGAGCAACAGTTTCATAGTCACCAAACCTCCTCTTCTTACTCAGCATCTCCTTTAGAAACTTCACATAGTGAGGCATCTGCTCTAACGCTTCAAGGATAGGGATATTAATGTGTAGTTGCTTGAAAATCCCTAAAAACTTCTTATATTGCTCATCTGATGCTTTCTTCTGAAATCTTTGAGGGAATGGTAGGGGTGGTACCCATTTGGAATTCTCTTGAGTTGCTTTCTTGTTCACTTCACTCTGTTTAGATTCAATCCCAACTTTCTCTTCATTGACTTTTCCATTCATCTCCTGTGTAGCCTCTTCACCATCCTCCGTAGGATTTGTTTGATCATTGAAAGCTGAGGGTTGCTTCATTGGTTGTGGGATCTCTGGTAATTCCCTTCCGCTTCTTAATTTAAGAGCTTTGCATTCCTCTTTTCCATCTCTACGGGGATTAGGCACAGTATTGCTTGGCAATTCTCTTTGTTGTAAAGCATTCATAGAATTTGCAAGTTGTCCCATTTGTACCTCAAGATTCTTGATAGATGAGTCTAGTCTTGCATTAGTAACAGCTTGATCTTGAGTACTCTTTAATTGAAAACTTGCTAGCTGAGATATCACTGCCTCAAGATCAGATTTAGGCTCTTGGGTCGGGATGACTTCCTTTTCCATTTGATAGAACCCAGGAGGTGTCACTTGCTTCGTATTAGAGGTTGATGCTTCATTAAGAGTAGCTCCATATTTCCAAGAGAGGTTGGGGTTTTTTCGCCACCCAGAGTTGTAGGTGTTCGAGTAGGGATTATTCTGGTTGTTGCCACGGTAGTTTCCTGCATAATTCACTGGCTCCATCTGTTGAGATATAAGGCATTGTCCGTTGTCATGGCCATTTCCACAGTAATCACAAGGAGCATGAATAGCATTTACCCCCATGTGTCTACCATTAGATCGATTTACTTGAGCTTCTAAGTGGTCGAACCTCTTGTTGATTGTATTTAACATTGCCATCACCTGTGAGGAAGAGTCCTCAACAGCTTTATCAATTGACTTCACTGGCCTTCTTTCATTGTTATTCTGAATAAAGTCAGTTGATAAGTCATCTAAACAGTTCCAGACATGATTCACCGGTTGCTTTGTAATTCCACCATTAGTGACAGCATTTAACTCTGATTTGGATTCAGGAGTCAACCGGGTACTAAAGATTTGAAGCAAGACCCATTTCTCTAGATTGTGACCAGGGCTTTGCCTAACCAGTAACTTGAACCTCTCCCATGCTTCATACAGATGCTCACCAAATTGTTGAGAGAAATTGGTAAGAGCGGCTCGTGCATCTACCATCTTATTATGTGGAAAGAATCTCGATCTGAATTTTTCTTCCAATGCCTCCCAAGAAGTGATGCTGCCTTCTTCTAAGTTGTTGAGCCATTCTTTGGCTTTCCCTTGTAGAGAGTAGGGAAAAAGCCGAAGGCGTATTACACCATTAGGAACTCCGTTGAGCTTGAATGAGTTGCAAACGTCAAGAAATTGTATCAGGTGCCGATTGGGATCCTCTGAATCATGTCCTGAATACTGACCCTGTAGTTCAAGCATCTTGAGCATAGTCTGCTTGATTTCGAAATTGTTGGCTTGAAACTCAGGCACTTTGATTCCTGACTGATATCCACGAGATTGTCTTCCAAGAAAATCATTGATACATAGTTGATCATTCTCATCCTCAGCCATTTCTTCAGTTTCACTCTGTACCACTTCTTCCTCTTGGTTTTCAGGTGTGTTAGCTTCCAAAAGCTCTTGGATATTCCTTGTTTTCTGCGGTGTTCTAGTCGCTTTGGATCTACGAGGCATAGACCAAAATACCTATAAAACCAAATAGATATCAAAGTATCAAACTAATACCAAAAACTAAAAACAAAAGAAGAAAAGAAAAAAAAAAAAAAAAAAAAAAGAAAAGAAAAAAAAAATATGACTCAAACTAAAACTACTAAAGCTCAATCAATTCCAACCAAAAAGTTATGGCACATAAGTCCCCGGCAACGGCGCCAAAAACTTGATAGGGCAAAATTTTTAAAGCCTAAGATTCCGCAAGTGTACGGGCCGTATCAAGTAATAAAGATGAGTAAAGTATCGTTCCCACGAGGACTTAGTACCTACTACTTCAGTTAATAATTAATCTTGCACTTTTCGTTTAAGTTGAGCAATCAAATTCAATTTAACTAAGAAAATAAAACCAAAATCAAACGAATAATCTACGCAATAATCAAACGGGCAACCTAGAGGCACTAATCCCTTATTAATTTCATAAACATTTATTTCATCAATTTAATTACTCTTAATATTAATTTTGTCAATCTCGAGTATAATAGTTATAAGTGCCTTCCGGTCCACTTACAACCCTCTCTTAAGTAAAAGTTGTTATGCCTAACAAATTTACTCTAGAGGCAATTTAATCTGGACACACTCTTCTACAACTATATGGGGCTATTAGGTATATTCCTATCCTAATCGCAAATTAAATTATAATTTAATCTCATATTGCTTAATCTAGAGCTTAATTAAAATTCCCTTTGCCAAGGTAAATTCTAATCCTCAAATCCTATTTAAAGATGGCCAGTCAATAAATGGTCAAAACTAACTAAGATTTAAGCAACCAAAATCAATATTAATCATAATTAAACGATGCGAAATAAATACTAATCCATTAATAAGTTCATAGGTCCCTAAGTTGCAAAATAAAATTAGCCAGACATGGTTTCAATCCAGATCACAGCAAAATCAAAACTTAGGTTCAGATTCATGGAGAAGGATAAGAAATTGGAATTAGACAAACAAAGAATGAGAACAAGACACCAGCACTGTGCTCTGCTTCTTCCTTGATTGCCGTCGGCCTTCGCTCTTCGTTCTTGCTCTGCGTGTTACTTTGTTCAATGCCCAGCAGTCTCACGTCTCCGGTCTTCCTTTTTGTGCCGTCACCTCCTCTTTTTCGTGTCTCGCTGCTCTCTCTTCGCATGAAACTTCCGCCTCCTTTAATTCATTCTCTCGCGTCTCTGTCCTTTTTTTCTTGCGTCCCGCGGCTCTCCTCCTTTTTATTGCTATTCGGTGCTTTTAGGTTTGATTCAATTGAATCATTTGGGTGTGGGCCTAATTTCTATTTTCATTCAATCTCAAATCAGCCCAAACTCATCAGCCCACACGTCCAAAATAATGCTCCCTCCTGATCCTTCTTTTATTCATTCATCTTTAATTTCGGTGGGCCCCTGAGCAATTGAATCATTTAATGTCCAATTCATTAGTCCATCCGAAATGATTATCCTGATTTTTCAAGCAAGGGAAAGTCACATAATATTAATGCTACTACTAATACTAATAAATAATAACAATAGAAATAATTATTTATTGTTTTTATTTTCTTTTTTTTTTAACTTCTAATTACTATTATTTATTTCCTAAACTCAAAAACATTTATTTTAAATTGAAACCCCACCAATGATGCACCAATTTCATTTGATCTTATAATCACCCAATCTCATAGAAATCTCTTAAAATTGTTTAGATAACTCTCTAAATATGTCCAAAATGTACCTTAAATATATAAAATATGGAGAGTTATCAATGATCCAGCTTTTAACTCGGCAAAAACAAAAAAAAAAACACACAAAATTTGACCTACCATGATCGCTGAAGCCAATTCATGATCAATCAAAGAAAACATGGCCAAATCACTCTCTTCGACAACTGAGCAACACCTACCGGAATGTGATGATTTGTGGTGCTACCCCTACGACAAGCTTGTGTCTGTAGAGTCGCATCCTAAGGGCCCGGAGATCCTCTACCGCGAGTTCAAGCATGGGTTTGTCAAATCGATTCCTTCACCGTCTTTGGCTCCGCTCGATTTGGTGAATTTTGGCTCATCAGCGACACGATCTCATCTGGTCATGAAAATTTTGAGTTATGACGTCTGGTTTTTGAAAAAAAAACAGCCGTTGTAATAGTTTCCATGACTAGTTTTTGAAAAAACAATCATTGAAACTAAAATTTTGGTCGTGAAAATTTTGAGTTTCTATGACTAGTTTTGAAAAACCCGTCGTCGTAACTCAAAATTTTCCCAACCAGTTGAGATCGTGTCGCCAATGAGTTAAACTTGATGATCTGTCAACCATTAACTCAAAAGTTCATGTGTAATTTTGTAAAAAAAAAAAAACATTTGGTACTGAGCTACTTCTGATTGCTTCCATACTAAACAAAATATAGTTTTCTATCATATTGAATAATAGCCTTTTTTACTATACAAAAGGAAACCAAACTCTCAAGAAAATGAAGATATTTCATATTTTCATGGATGTATTATGTTTGAGCTGGGTATCAAAAAAAAGGTTCAACTGTAATGATTGGCTCAGATTTTGGATATTGAATTGTCATTTCAGACATCAGCTATGAAATCATTTAAAAGGGGTATTCTTTTTATGGAAGAAAGTTATTTGGATCTCAACTTTGCTTCCTTAACTTCCCGCCCAATTGTCGAAGAACATATAAGCTATGAGAGTTAGGAGTGAGCATTTTTCAGGAGCTTGAAATGAGTTTTAAAAATGTAAAATGGATGGTCATGATTAGATGAAATGGACAGCTAAGATGAGACTGTGAGAGATTATGAGAAATTAGCTAATGAGATAATCCCCTCCCCCAAACCACATTCAAAGTTTCAAACAAATAAAAACCATCACCGATTCCGTACGTTCGTTGGTTCATCAGCCAACATGTCATTATTTTATACACACACACATGTCTGTGTGTGTTCCTTAAATGTCACTCTTGCCATTTTCCAAATCTTGGGAATTGATTGAATATTCTTAAAGGTAAACCTTGCCCATGACCTAGTCCAGTATAGGCTGATTTGAATTTAAAAGGACACCGATTTAACTTATTAATAGATGTTTAGAATCATCCCAACCATCTGCTTGCAATTAATTAATTTGAAACCCTGCTTTTCCTTTATTTAATTAAATGCTTAAAACGTGTTCTCCCCAAAGTGATGCCAATCCGAGTTGCTTGAGCTGAATCAAATATACTCGGTCAAGCAGGTTGTGATATCCTCAAATTCATTGTTGAAAATTTTGAGTTTACTTTATGTACTACTTAAGTGACAGAGAGAATAAATAAATAAATGCTCATATCCAAAGTCAAATAATTAAACTGAATCAACGAACTGAAAATGTTCGTCTTCAAAAAACGTTTGCTTGCAAATTCATCCCTTCTGAGTCATAGGCAGAAAAAATTGAGGCAAGTTGTTTGAGCTGCAAATTTTGAGACTTTCTCTTCAATTTTTGCTTATATGGCCTCTTGCCAGCTGTTAGAATATATTAGTCTATCTTTGATAGATTAGGGCCCAAGTTTGATTCAAAAGGGGCTATAACTGAGAGGTATAGGTTTGTGTAGAGAAAGATCCCTTTTATGGTTTAATAGTTGTTTCTATTCTTATGTAACCGTAGCTAAGTTGTAATCCTCCGTTATTTAATAAATGACATATTTGGAGAGGTAATTCTGATTCTAAATATAAGACATAATTTTTATATTTGTTAATGTTTTCTTAATTTACTCATATTGATACTCACTCAACCATAACTAAGAATGAGAGGGAAAAAGGGAAATAACGAAGATGACTATAGTGTTTTAGAAAATACAAATTATATTAACTAACTTAATTAACTTCGTTAATCTAATTAAATTAGGTAATATATATTATATTAAGGATCGAAGGGAGTACATCCGTAACTATACATACACTATATATAGGACATGGGATTGAGAGGGTAGATTATTTGAATTACACACAGAATAATGTTCTTCTCACTTTGAAGGATCTCTCAAAAGAGTGTTATATTTTTTTTTCTCTTTCTCTCTTTAATTTAGTGTATATGTTGTGTAATGTAATCGGAGTCCGTATCGGTACTTGGGATTAAAGCCAAAAAATCAGGCCGAGCCTATCAAGCTAGTCGGTTTAAGCCGTGAAGGGTCGGGATTGAAAATTAGAGAAGTTAAATGAAATAAACCCTGCAAGAATAGCCTTATAGGGCCTCGGGCTTCAAAAGGCTAGCCTTGTACGCCTTGGGCTGACCCTGCAGACCCTTTAAATGGATGTATTCATGATGTGGGAGAAGAAATTTATAATATTCTTACTCATGAAGTAGAGCCTACTACTTAAAATGAAGAACAATTAAATGTGTTTGAAAAAATTGATGATAGTGGTGAAGAAGATGACAATGATAGTCATCGTACTAATGTCATTTATTGGTATGCTTCTTATTTTTTATGAGAGTTATTTATGGACAATAGTTTGTTTTTCATTACGAATTAGTGAATGTATTTATTTGTTAGATAATTTGTGTTATTTGGATATTAATGTTGACAACATTTATTTGATAAATTAGAACTTTAATTGTTATAATTTACCAATTATATTTCTTTGAAAAGAAACGGAATAAAATAGTTAAAATTTAAAATAGTAACTTTTAAACCACATAGGGCAGGTCTTGATTCCCAACTCTACTTGGGGTTTAAGTGGATACTTTAGCCCGTTAATCATAATTCATATACGCCCGAAATTATTACACCAGTAATAAATAATTGTTTGATCCTACCCTAAAGAATCAAATTTTATTTTATGTGATTTCTAAGTTTCTTAAGAAATTATTAATTATTAAATATAATAATAGTTTAACTCCTTCTCAAGATAAATTATCACAACTTAAGTTTTCAAATACAGCTTCTCTCAATTCAGTGATCTCCTAATTTAAAATTTAAAAAAAAAAAAAAAAAAACAGCCTCTTAGTATATTGATAATGATGTCTCAAATATTGGCTTATGCATGGGTATATTTATATGTAGTATATAAACATACATAAGACTTTTTTTTCTCCTTTTTGACCTGAAAGCATAAGGCTTTTCTATGCATTGGAAAAAGGATTAGATATTAATACATTTGATTTTGTGATGTTCATTAGCTAACTCCTAATATTCAAACTACCTGACTTTTTGCTGGCAAAGAAAAACCCACCTGATTTTGACTTTTATAAAATATCTTGTCTTATTCTGCACTCCCCATTCATGAAACTAACTTATTAAGTGCAAGAACATTTAAATGTATGTAACCCCGCGCGCGCACAAAATGCATTAAGGATTCTAAATTTCTTCAAGCTCTCCATCAAGTTACTCATATATTCATTAGTTTCAAAACATAAATGATTTAGATTTCATTTTCATATTTTTTATCTTTAAAATTAAAGAATTATTTCCTGTGGAACATGGACTCATCAAAACGTGTGTTTAAATATAATTTTTAGCATACAATCTCATTTTATGTTATAACTTTCTCAAACGTCATTCTTTGTTTATAACCAAAAAAATATCTTTTAATTGATCTCATTGACGCTTCTAGCCTTTACACACTAAAACTACCTTAATTAATCGATTTCTTTTTTTCCCCCCACACACAGTAAGGAATATTCCAACTTTTCTTCATATATAAGACAATTCTTTGGGATCTAAACTTTTTTGGCGTGATTGTGACCATACATCCGATTTTACATTCTCATATATAATATTCTTTGCTTTTAATTTTGTTCTTGTTATCTCTTTAAATTAAAGCCCAACATCAATTATTATATATCATTGGTCTTCTAACATCAATATAGTGAAACTTCCCTTTAAGGTTAGCAAATTAAAATATACTCTGCAATCACAAATGACTCTTGATAGTTTTCTTTTTTATCACCCAACTTGTATTCGAAGCATGGTATTTCCATTAATTTCACTATTGGAAATATCAATCCCAAATATTAAACTTTGACATTTTTGATATGTTCTATTTCCAACTTTACCTCTAAATCATTTTTAAAGTCTAATGGAATTAGATTGTCAAAAGAAGTGAAGAAAAAGCTAAAATTAAAGTCAAGTCCCTTCATGATGAAAGAAGAAGGGGATAAAGGATAGTTTTTGTCAATTTTAGACCTCAATTTAATTAAAAATAATCTACTAACAAAATAAAAAACTTTCCATATATTAACGCACATTTTTATAACGTTTAAATATAAGAATATTCTCCCCATGTCAAGAAACTATACATAAAGAATAAGATAATCCTTATATTCAAAAACTGATTAGCATTAAACTAAATCAACAAATTACAACAATAAAGCTTTAATCCCACTAGGTAAGATTGGCTACATGGATCAAACAACATCATTGAGCTAGATCAAAAACCAAATATGAGGATAAATTGTTAACTAAGAGATCTTGCTCAATAAACTTATTCATCATTCTCTTCGGTCTTTGGTCTCTCTAGATATTTAATTGGGCTACAAGCAACTTAATCTACTCTCCTCTCCTCATTAGTGCATCCACTTGCCATCTTTATATATGTTCAAACCACCTCAAATGAGTTTTGACCATTTTTTCTTCAATAGTTGCCAATCCAGCCCTTTCTCATATAAGTTCATTATTACAAATGTCATTTTTACTTGTATAACCACACATACATCTCAACATACTCATCTCAATTACCCCATTTTGCATTCATGAAGCCTCTTCAAAGCCCAACATTCACTATCATAAAGTATTAATGGCCGAATAGCAGTACGACAAAATTTCCCTTTTACTTTATCAGGTACTTTTTATCACAAAATATCTTTTCTCCATTTAAACAGCCTAAATTTTATGATTAACATCTGCATCAATTTCACCATCTTAAGCTTCTTGCAAAATTGATCCCAAATATCTGAACTTTTGTCACTTGTGGAATGACCTGATATCCTATTTTAACCTTCAAATTATTGCTTACTCTCCTCTTATCAAAAGTGAAATGCATATATTTTGTCTTAATGTCCTCTTATCAAAACTAAATCAACGAATTATGAAAAAAAATTAAAAAAAATTAAAAATATTTTCTTCTGACTTGGTTTCTGAAATTCGAATCATTTTGAATTGGTAATTTGATCAGTGTGTATGAAAACAAGAAGGACTAATTTTAAGAGAACGATATGAATTATTGGCTCCATATCTTAATATAAAACCGACTTTGTAGCTCAATTTCTTTATTAAAGTGGATCTTTTAACTATATAGTGGTCCTATATTAAGGATTGGAGAGGGTACTTTTTACTACTCTATCTAGTACATATTTAAGGTGAGAGTTACTAAATTAATTGGGTAGATTATGAAATTAAGTAAATTAGTAAATAGTAAATAGTAATAAATATGATTTCATCTCCCGTACATTATCTGTATATATATATTTTTTTTAAGAAAAAATAAAAGGTGGCATTAAACGATTGAAATTAAAAATAGAAAGAAGGAAAGGTTACGGTTAAAAAACAATAAGATTAATATTCTATTGGGCTATTTTTGAAAGGAAGAATTCAATCACTTTTAATGGGAACATGCATGAATGTTTTTTTTTAAAAAAAAAAAACTTAAAATATTTTTTACAATAATAAATATTTAGAATTTTTATGTGTATGACGTTAACGAATTTCTTTAATTAAAACAGCAAGCCATTATTACTCATTATAAAATATATGGGAGCATTTGATTTATTGTTGAGGGAATATCAATAAAGATATTTTAAAAACATAAAAAGTATAGCACACTAGGTGTATTGAGATATTACATTTAAAACCAACCTTTTATCGAATAAAAATAATCAAACCTCTTAATTAACGAGTCCATATTCCATACCTATCTCTTATTTGCTTGTTATGTGTCCATCCCTCTATTAGAGGAATGAGCATATTTTTTTAATTTTTTTTATATATTTTATTTATTTATATTTAAATTATATGATGTTTTTTGAAATGTTTTTTCACCAATTATCTCAAATTAATTAATTTCCAGTCTTGCAATCAGTAATATTTATATGTAACACCAGTATTATAGAAACTAATTAATTTAAAATATTGAGTAAAAAAATATTTCAGAAAGCAACATATAATATAATATAAATAAATAAATATAATATATAAAAAATAAATAAATAATATGTTCATCCCATTAGAGGGATTGGCAGATGGCACCCAGTTATTAATTTCAAAACCCAACCTCTCAACTAGCTCAATATGTATTAAGAGCTATCAAATACCAATCATCAAATTAACTCTAACACCTCTTCCTAATTGCATTGCCACCTTCATTTCGAAAGTGTCGCCGTCCTCCCTCTTGTTGCAGCCGTCTTTCTCTTCAAGTGTTACTTTGATTATCTCTTTTAACAACTTGAAGAAACCACCACAGTTTTTGTACATTTCAAACGCCATCCCCACTCGGCCTCCATGCTCCAATGCATTTATAGACGCCGCCAACGAGCCTGCCATGGCTGCCACAATGCCTGCCCAAGACACACCATGGTTCGCTAATGCAGAACCTAAAGCTGCAATCCCAGCGAGCAAATGTGCTGATATGGCTAAGGTTTTGTTGATCTTAAGAGCCAAGTTTCCTAGCCTCTCATATTTCCTTTCTAGTTCAGGACTCCATCCATTTGCGTTCTTCTGGGTTTTGAAGACTTTCGTTTGGTTGTCACTAGTTTTAGTTTTGGGCCACGAAAGAGCAGGCTCAAACTTTGAAGGGTAGGCTTTGTCGAGTGCAAAAACCCTCTCCATTGCCCTTTTGACATCGTCCTCAGTTGGATTTCCAAGAGCTAATGTGTTTTGGATATCAGACTGAAGCTTCTCGAACAATGTAGTGGCATTTGGTTTGGATGTCTGAATCTTGTTCATGATGAGAAGCATCGCTTTGGCGGAAGTCAACAAAAAAATGGACGTTAATCTGAGTGCATTGTTGTGAACAATGGAAGTGTTGATGAGACGAGCCATCATCAAATTGATGGAGTTCAAAATAAGGCAGTTCCAATTTTTTCGTTGCTCGTCAATATTTTCCTGCATTTCGACCTTCTTAGCTACAGTCTTCAAGATTGCATGTAGTTGAGTTATGGCCTTGCACTTGTTTGGATTGCGAGAATCTTTAAACATTTTTGAGGTGGTGGTTGCAGTTTTTTCTGATGGAACTATTGTGAGTGTGGAGGCATTGAATTCCTGAAGCACTTTAATAGATGATGTGAAGCTTTTGGGAAGTGAGATCCGAACTCGTTGGAGTGTTGGGGCATTGATGGCAGCATAATAAGCATGAACCCTCTTTTGAGAAGAAGAAGATAGATTTGAGATTTGTAAAGAAGATCTAGACATGGGAATAATTTGAGAGCTAGGTTTTCTTTCCGGTGTGATACAGTGTTGGAGGTTGAGATTTTGAATGAAAAATGGGAAGGACGACAGATCATATATATAGAGATAGATACATTAGGAAGAAGGAAAGAGAAAAGTCAGACAAGAAGAAAATATTTCCTCTATCCCTAAATATATAACCTCTAAACAAGAGGTTTGCTTTGATTCTAAATTTAATATCTCAATTCACATGCTCTCTCAAATTTCCTAAACTTTCCCAATTGATTGGATATAATAAGGGGATTTCCATTTATGTGTAATTTCAATGCATGAAAGAGAGAAGTTTTTAGGAAACTACCACACATTTGTAATGAACCATTTGTTGGATTTTTATGTTTAAATCCTTGGGTTATGAATAAGAAGTCTCACTCGTTCGCCACCACCGGTCGCGTCAGTTTGTCACGGTCATGTCGGTTCACCAACAAGAGACAAGTCCATTTGATCGTGCTTTTTCATAATCTATAAATAGGGTGTCCTAGTCACAGAATAAAAACAATGTTTTTCTGCATACACTTTTTCTATATACTGCATATACATTCTGTGCGTTTCGAAAGCAGACTCATTGGATTTGCTTAGGCTTCAGATAAACAGAGTCATTTTTCTGAAGACGAACAATCCAATCTATCCTGGGAGGCAATTGCTCATAAACCTGTGGCATCCGTAAAGGGAGCAAAATTGTCTTAAGGAAACAACGAAAGTTGGGTCCGGATTTCTGCATTGTTCATAACCATATTCGGCAGTCTTGTGAGTTCGTTTATAGCTTTTTCATATAATACAGACTTGTTCTATGTTCTCTATATGTTATATTTTGTTAAACACAAGTTGTTGTTATACTGTTTTGTTTACTGCATATTCAATTTCTACCTACTCCATATGCTAGAAACAACACCATTAACTAAACTAATTTTTATAATTTTGTGCCAGAGATTGAAGTATTAAATCTTGATGCATAAAAAGGGGGGACTTGGTCTTTCATGGCTCACATTCCTTTCCTTTTTTGAATTCAAACAGGCAAAAAGACTATAATATATATATATATATATATATATATAAAGACATACAATTAAATAACTCCAGCTTTATCTGATCTCAAGTCAGCGCGTTCGCCTCATTAAACTAATGTACTTCATTGGCAATATATAGTATGAAAACTGAATATTCTGACGTACTGCGTATTTGACTTCAAATGTCTCATTCCGAGAATATCGTATCCCTTACCTTATTGATCTCGATCTAACCTCAACGGATTATCAATATCATATGGAAAGGTTCCAAGAAATTACTATAAGTCAAAACCCTGTTAAATTCTTATCGTTACATAACTGAAGACCGGTAAAGAGGGCAACTAATTTTGATGAATTGTTGAGGGTAAATCCTTTTTTTTTTTTTTTCTAAATGAGTTAAGGTGCAAAAATATTCATGTACTTTTCCCATATGTGCATGTGGCACCATATCCATTATTTTGGTGCAAACATGCCCATGAACATTTCTAAATAAGGTAAAAATGTCAAATGTGTTAACCAAATCAAATTTCTGTTAACTTTTGGTTTTTGACCCCACACTAATAATTTTTAAGGGTTAAGATGTAAAAATGCTTATATACTTTTTTTTAAATGTGCATCTGGCACCATATACAATTCTTAGATGTAACATTACACACCAACTTCGCTTGAGAACAAAAATGTCATATTAAAGGTACTACTGTACATGCCAGTTAATGTTAATTATATTGATCCATTTTTCCATTCGATAATTGAGGGAAGAAATAAGGAAGATATTTTTAGCTTGTTAACACCATACATACCTACATCATTACAATAAGCTTGCATAAATCCTCACTGGGAGTCTACATCACCTTCAGTTTTGATTCTAAAGCCTAGTGAACTAGATGGTCTACCGTAGTGTGATTGGGTGGCCTTTTTTGTCTTTAGCCTTGGGGTCCACAATCAAAGATAAACCAAGGATTGTATATAAGCAAATTTGGGATCGTTCTCTCTTCTCGAAGAGCCTTTTATTGAATCTTAGGTAATTTAAATGACATGCAAATACGATAAAAACAAGGGAAACTCGGTTTTGGATTTTTGAATTGATAAACTAAAATAATGATGTAATTAAATTAAATCCTAAACTAGTATTTTTGGTATTTTCTTTATAAAATGGAATGGAGTATGGAAATGTGAATGATGAATGCTCTTGGAAATGAAATAGTGACTATCATGTTTCAATTAAATGTAAGAGTAAATTTTCACTAATTCTTGATGAAAAACTTCAAGCAAATGCTCAAGTCTAGTGTTCTTAATTAGTGATTACTCCTACTAACGTAGCTAGTAATCACCTCTTAAGGCATTGTTGAAGTATAATTAGTGTGTGATTAGGATTAAACTAATGCAACTTGTTTCCTCTTAAAATGAATGCGATAACACGCCACTCAATTAATCCAATTCAATTATATTATATAACAATAACACCTAGAAAGCATAATATCATTGAATCAATAAAGGAAATATATATATATAAATGCAACAAGCCACAAAAATCTAATCTAATCACATATGTTCAATCCACAAAGTTATCCAAATGGCTAAACTAAGTCTCAACAATTAAAACCAAAAATCTTAAAACTAGAAAATCCACATTTAATAAGAGAAAATAAATTGAATAAAATTAATTCCCCTATTAAACTTTGGAACTCAAGCACAAATCCACTCCAAGAGCAAGGGATCAGCCAAACACAGCCATAGAATAATATCCAACACAGTCACAGTCAGAGGACAACTACGGCCTGAACAGAAGAAGAGCTAAGAAGGAAAAAAACCAATCTGATTGATTCTCGTCGATGAGGAAGGCGCTGTGTCTTCTCTGTTCTTCCGACGGATCTATCGGCTAAAACAAATGGTAGCTGGGTTGTGGAGGTCGTCGGAGGACGGAGGTCGCCGGCGACGGTGAAGAGATGGTGAAGTGACGAGAGGGAAGGTCGGATTTGCGGCGCTCTGTGTTTGCGTGATTTCCGACTCTGTATCTCCGTCCTCCTTTTTTTGTATCGGGTCTGTGTTTTTTGAAATATTCATTCCATTCAATTTTCAGCTGCCTCACGCGCCTCACTCTTCCCTGGTCCAGTCCACATGCTCCCTTCTCCAATTCTCCTTTTAATTCCCTTTGGGCCGAGTCATGCAATTAATGGGCTTGAATTTATATTCTTGTCCATGGCCCACGTCTTGTCTCTCAAGTTTTTTAATTGTCCAGCAGCGCACTTTCTCAGGTCTCTTCCTTCCATTCAATAATTCCAAGCTGAACCTAATAATTCCACCAAGGGACCAAAGTGCAAAGAATTTAAAACTTCCAGAGGGACTGAAATGAAAGCTTTTATAATTTGAGTTCAAACTTTCATTTTCAAATTTGATCTTATCTTTTTAGGTATTTATAATGAAAATAATTAATCTAACATCAAATATTCTCAGAAAAATCAATGATCAAGAGTAATTACAATTTCTTTGACAATTTTTCTATTTTTAACCCTAATTTAATGTATTTACTCTTAATCTCAATTTATCATAAGAATGGCATTTTAAGCTCAATAACTATGACAAAATCTATTAAAAACTCCAATTTAATTATAAAATATCATATAAAAATATCGTTCAATCATAGTGTTTACTTAAATAATGGAAATCTCAGTCTCAATTTAGGAGATCCTTGACTTATAATATTATTGACTTATCTGCTCAAAGAGAGACATCTCCCTCTTTTACCAACAAAATCACATCATATGAGTCAATAATCCTACAGCAACCAAAACAATAACCCAGTGGCGTTCCATGAAAGAGTAAGAGAGAGGGCAAAGAGAGAGAAGGGTGAGTAAGAGGAGAGAGAATTGGCATAGATGAGAGAACATGGAAGAATGAGGAATTGTCACATGGATAAGTGTTCGTGTATATATTTGCACCAAAAAAATGTATTTACTGGTGCAAGATGTACGTTTGGTAAAAGTACTCGATTGACATTTGGGAAAAAAAAATTAATGTTAAATAAATTGAAAGACCCACCATATATCAATGTTTGATAAATATAAATTTTGTTACCAAATTGTTAGGTATTCTATACGCAATAGAATTTGGGGTAAAGAAAATATTCAATATATTAAACATTCTTTATAAAGATGGAGTCTTGGCTTTCCATGTCAAAGATGATAAAAAAAAATTATATTTCTTTATATTATTAATTAAAAAAGATAAATAAAATGTAAGTAATGATAAATCAATGAAAGAAGCGCAAACAACTTGTAAGTAGGCAGGTGAAGCAAAATTCATTATTTGGGTGCGGCTATCCTCCTTGATAAGGAAGGTCTGCTACACTCCTTTTCAATGCAAAAGTTGACATAAAAAAAAAAAAAAAAAAAGTAACATAACCAAAAAAAAAATCCTAATTGCTCCTAGGTGCAGCGGAGAGGGTAGCCGCACCCTTATTATTTCCTATTGGATTAAAAAATAACAAACAAGTTCAAAGATATTGCTTCATCTTTTAATAATAGCTATAAGTCAAAATTAGTTGGTGCTAGCTTTATGAGTACGTATGTATTGTTTCCAGAGAGTTATAGACAACAATCAGATTTTAAAAATATTGTAGGTGTTTAAACGATATATATGCTTCCCCGCACAACGAAGCAAATATTCAGCTATAACCAAACAAATCAAATAAAACTCACCTTATCGTTTTTATTGTATGGGTCTTTCAAGAATTAACCAATTCCATGTTTAGCAAAATTAACATTAGTTTTACACAGCCAATATATCTTCTATGATACCAGTACATATGTTCTCAATTAATTAATAACTAAAATATGTGTACTGTATTACATTATTTTTTATTTCATTAATTAATAAAAAATATGTCGGTATTATATTATATATTTTCGTTTTATTTTATATATAATATATTATTTAAAATTACATATATTATAACATAATTTAAAAAATAATAATGGAATAAATTTTATATATTTATATGGCTATTAATCCCAGAATTTTTATTTTCATAAAGATATTATTTCAACAAATAATACATTTTTTATTTTTCAGACAGAATTACCCACAGAAAAATTTTATAGAAAATTCCATGGCACAAAAATTTTCCAGCAGTTAGCCATGAAAATTTTACCTTGGCTAATTTTGCCACAGAAAAAGCTTCATCAGAAATTTTTCCTACAGAATTTACCACAGAAAAATTTTCCATGGCAAATTCCATTGGAAATCGAGTATTTTTTATAGTGATAGTTAATCTTTCTCTGTGGATTTTTCTATGGGAAAATCATTATGAAATATTAAAGTGGAAATGTAATTATTAAAGTGAGTAACATGTAATGATAATTTCTTATATAGAAAATGATAATAAATTTACGATACTCGTGAGATTTTTTTTTTTTTTTTTGTGATTGTATTCTTTCTTTATAATTTTATAGTTATTTTTATTTCTTTTATTTAATAAAATGCTTAAAAGGCTCTCTTAGAACACACACACACACACACATATAATTTCGTTATAAAAAAATTGTAGTCGTTTTCAACTATGTAATGTCATGTAATCATGAATTTCTTATTCTCCCAGCTTCCTTTGTAATTAAAACTCAAGCTGGTAAAAAAAAAAAAAACGTAATTTAAAACTGTTTTTTTTTTTCGGCCCCTTCCTCACAGATCAAGCCCGCACTAGATTTCCTCTTCTTTTTCTTTGGGTTTAGATTTTCTCTGTTGTTCTAAACCAACATTTTATTTAATTGGGCCCAAAATGAGCCCAATCTAAGTTGTTTAAGATGGATCAAGTATACTAGTTGGACGGGGTTAAAATTTCTCCCTATGAAACAAACTGACTGATCTACAATATCTTACTGAATTTAATTTGGTGAATGATATGTCTGGCATTGATTCATTTCGATCAGTTAGAAATCTTTCAAACTAGACTTCGAAATTTTAAGCCCGCGGTTATGTTATACTACTTAAAAGAGCCTATCAGAAAATAAATAAATAAATAAATATATGATTGAAACTAAATGGCACAAAAGATACCAGAGTTGTTAGCGTGGAAAACTGCTAAACTCAAAGGTAAAAACCACAAGTCGTTTGGACTGAAAAAAATCATATCGAATACAATCAAAGCAAGCTACAAGAGAGTCTCAAACACATGCACAAACACATATAATCACCTAACTAAACAACTAAAGTTTCAAGCTCACAATAGAGAACAAAGTAGCTAAAAATACCATAAATACATCCCTAATTACAAATATATTTTCTCTTGCACTAGACATCTAAACAACAATCCCACTGTTAAAAACAACAAACTATATATTTTGGACTAGCTGGCTGACTTAGTTCGTTCCAATGGTTAACAAGTGTGTAAACTCCGATTTACTGATATGAATATGTGAAGTCATGTTTCTCTCTTGTGGCCGCAACATATATAAGATGTCTCTAACATCTCCATCCTTGACCTATCCCTTCCCGATGGAGCCTTTATGTCCAAAAACCTAATATGCCCCTTCTCCATTTTTTTTTGCTCAGACCCTTCTCCATTTAAATAAGTGAGACACAACATCAAATTAGGAAACTATAGAATATTCTTTCCCATGGAATAATAACAATGAAACTTTCTTTTTCTTTTTTCTTTTTTTTTTCATTTTCTCATGCTTTTCCTTTTTTTTCCTTATTTTTTTTTTATTTTATTTCCTTTTTTATTTTTATAAAAAAGAAAATATATATTTTTTGATAATAACATTTTAGTAAATGAGTTGTTCACCCACAGACCAAGTGCAAGGTGCTATGGCTTTGCTCCCCAGGGCATATAAAACTGAGAGTATACATGCATTCACCTCAGTCTACGTTTCCACAAGTTCACATCGCCTAAAATGCCTCCCCAGCGTGTGACCAACTCCAGAATCGAACTCTTTCCCTTTTGGTGAGAATGTCTGACCCCTTTACTAGTTGAGCCATGAGTGAAAATATATATAATTGAACAATTCAAACATAAGCTTTTCCCTTTCCACATGGGAAGGGAACCCCGATCTAACAGATTCATAAATCATTAAAAGTTGAAAGTATAATCTAATTCTTCCAAAAGCTAAAAAAAATTCTTGTGTACAAAAAATGAATATTTTCTTAGTTAATATAAGGATATTTCTTATATGTCCAGAGACTATACATAAAGAATAAATGAATTCTCCTATCCAAAGTTTTTTTTTAAAAAAAAAATTGAATCAATCAACAAACTGAAAAAGTTAGTCTTCAAAAAAGTTTGCTGGCAAATTCATCCATGGGCATTCCTTCAGAGTCATAGGCAGCAAATTTTGAGGCAAGTCGTCTGAGTTGGGAAACGCTTCTTCCCAATTTCATTGCCACTTTCATTTCAAAAAGCTCGCCGTTTTCTCTCTTCTCACTGTCTTTCTCTTCAAGTGTTGCTTCTATGGTATCTTGCAGCAACTTGAAGAAACCTCCACAGTTTCTATACATTTCAAACACCATCCCCACTTGGCCTCCATGCTCCAACGCATTCACAGAAGCCGCCAATGACCCTGCCACGGCTGCCACAATGCCCGGCCAAGACGAACCATGGCTCCCTAATGCAGAACCTAAAGCTGCAATCCCAGTGAGCAACGGACCTGATATGGCCAAGGTTTTGTTGAGCTTGAGAACCAAGTTTCCTAGCCTATCATAATCCTCCACGTCTTTACTCTTAGCCACTTCAAGAATCTGCCTCATCTCCATTTCAAGTTCTGGAGTCCATCCATTATTCATTTTCTTCTGTGATCTGAATAGTTGCTTTTGGAACTCATTAGTGTTAGTTTTGGGCCACCAAACAGCAGGCTCAAACTTTGAAGGGAACTTCTCAAGCATAGCTCCCAAGAGAGGAAGAGGGTAAGCTCTGTCAAGTGCCAAAACCTTCTCCATTGCACTCTTGACATCTTCCTCAGTTGGATTTCCAATAGCTAAAGTGGTCTTTATTTCCGTCTGAAGCTGCTTGAACAACCTTGTCGCATTTCGCTGCTCCTCGGCGAGCTGTGACGGCTGAATCTTGTTCATGATGAGTAACATCCCGGTGGCGGCAGTGAACAAAAGAGTGGACGATAATTTAAATGCAGTATTATCAATGGCAGTGTTGATACCAACCATGGTTGTGGCAGAGAGGGTGATCATATTGAGAGAGTTCAAAAGAAGAGAGTTCCAGTTGTTTCGCTGCTCGCCCATGTTTTTGTGCATTTCGACTCTGTCAGCCACAGCCTCTAAGATTGCATACAGTTGAATGGTGGCCTTGGCGACATCTTTTTCTGGTGGAGCTATTACTGTGTGTAAGGATCCATTATTATTATTGGATTCAAGAACCAACTTTGTCGTTGATGATGTGGGTAGTTTTGGAAGTGAGATTGGAATTCGTGGGAGTCTAGGGACACTAATGGCAGCGTTAACTGTTCTTAAGGAAGAAGAAGAAGAAGGAAGAGTTGAGATGCGTAGAGAAGACATGAGAGTTGTAATATTCAATATGCTGATGAAGGTTTTTGAGGTTTTTGAATGAAAAATAATGGGAAGGATGAGACATGTATATATAGAGATGTATAGAAAGAAGGAGAAAAGTCAGAGAAGAGGACTTGGCCATCAAGTTCAAGCTGACATTTCAATTTTTCAGCCTCTTTACTTGTTCCGCTTCAATGTAAGTGACCCTCAAGCCTTGAACCAAAGGATGCGCTTTTGAAAATTTCAAGATAGACTTATTCTATTCAAATTCTGGGCCATTTCAAATAAATAACTATTTATATATTTGTGGTCTAATGCTACTAACTACTACTATTCTTTTTTTTCCCGGGTAAGCGGTCTAATGCTTCTATTCTTTTTATAATATTCTATTCGTTGTTATCTTATGGATTGGGCCATCTTTGACTATTTGTGTGAATGTCTGGATTGGGTTTGGCCCATTATCAATGAATTTAATAAAAATATAGTAACATAATTGCCCTTATCCAAAATTTATTCTTTTAGCCAATGAGAGTTGGCGCAGATGGTAAGGGATCCAGAACTAGGCCTTGAGTTGTGGGTTCGATCCCCTCTGTCGTCGCTGGGACTCCTTTGATAGGTGATCTCGTAAGTCTCCAGTAAATGCTCATAGAGCCCGGGGCCGTGCCCTAGCCTTGGTAGGGGACTGATGTCGAACCCTTCCAAAACTTTTCTATATCAAAAATAAATAAAAATTTATTCTTTTAAAAAATTGGTGTTAGAATCAAATAAAAAGTTGAAGGATTGAAGCATGATTCAATTGGTAAGGGGTTAGCTCATGACTATAAGGTTGTGGGTTTAAATCTTACCGATGTAGATATTTTATTAGTAGATAATTTATAAGTATCTCTGTAATCATTCTTTAAAGCCGAAAGCATGTCATGGCCTTGATGAGCCACAAGACCCAAATCACTTAAGCTTTTCATGTATTAAAAAAAAAAAATTGCATGATTGAAATCTAAAAAGAAGCTATGCATTAATCATAAAGTAAATTCAAATTGTTGAGACTTAGACTTGTGTATGGATCAAACTTAACTAAGAGTTTTCTTTTATATAGCATGAGAGAAGTTTATCCTTTACTCTTCTCAATCCAAGAGAGCTGTTAATAAATAAATAAATTATTAATAGTCATAATTTAATATTAACTAATGTAATAAATATAGCAAGAGCTAGTTGAGAACTTTGTTTAATTTAATCCTAAAAGAAATAAAGACTTTAATCCACTTTATCTTTTAAATTTATAATTTCTTAAATTATGGTTATTAATTAGTATTAGACATCTTAATTGAAAAGAGTTTTCATTAATAAAAATAAAGATATTTTTTTAAAAAAAAAATCAACATACATTTAATTAAGTTAACTTGTTTTTCAAATACTACTCCTCTAATGTTATTTATAAGCCATTTCCGTAAGAAGAAGATTATGAGTTCGAATCCCAAGAAGTACAGTGAGAACTCTTTACCGCTTTAAAGAGAAAACCCTTGATTTAATCAAAAAACCTCAAATCTCTTTAATAACATTGTCTTAAAATTATCAATTTCCCAACTTTATCCTTATTTAACATACAATATATTATATACCCATAAAAACAAAGTTAACATAATAGTAAATGAATGGCAAACTTATACATTTATATAAAAAATTTAATAATATATATATGACTAATAAATAGGATGAAGATAAATATTTTTTCACCTTTGGGAATAAATACTAATTAACGTTAGGGGAGTATAAACTAATATAACATCAAAAAAAAGTACTCATTGTTCTTAAGTATAAGTTTTAAGTTTGAGAATATATCCATCCTAAGATATAACTTTGTTTTAGTTTTGTCTCAACATTTATTGCTTTCTTCCAACTTTACTTTTGTTGATTGTGTGTGTGTGTCATAAGGGCGTTCGTGGGCAAGGCTGGGTAGGTTGAGACTCTTGCCCAACGCCCTGTTAATTCTCTATGGGTTTTGATGATAACAATCAATTGGGAAATCAAGAATAAAGAGTTGTCTCAAGAAGTTGAAAAATTGCAGATTGAGGCAATATTCGAGTATTGATAACAAAATTCGAGTATTGAGGTTCAAAGAATAACTCAATGCACTTAACTTAGGTCAATACCGTAGTATTCAAGTGAATACTCGAGTATTGGGAGTTACAGAGAGCATCACAAGTTTTACTTTAAGGGAAACTCGAGTATTGACATGAAAACTTGAGTTTAGGCCTATGTGACTCTTCAAATGTTTTTTTGGCTGAAAATAGAAAAACCTCAGTTTGGAAAACCACGGTTTTTGAGAACTACGGTTTGGAATTTGAAAAGACAGTTTTCCAATTTGGCTCCAAAATTTAAATGTTTTTATGAAAATTCGAGTATCACTGGAATACTCAAGTATTGGGCCAAGCAAAGAGGTCCTTAAAATTGAATTGGTTATAAACCTTGGTGTTGAGAACCATAGTTTTGAAAACCACAGTTTAGCATTTACTCAACTAATTTCAGAGTTTCAAAACTAAGGTGGAAACTCGAGTTTGGGAACTGAAACTCGAGTATTGAACTATACAGAGAGCAATCAAGTTTTCTAAGCCTTCAATACTCCGGTATAGAGAGGAAACTCCGGTTTTGATGTTTTGGACAGTTATTCATCAAGAGTCCAAAACTCGAGTATTGGAAGAATACTCGAGTATTGGCTTAAGTTCATCAGGAACACCAAAGTTCAAATCGTGAGTCCCGTCTCTGGAAAGAGAATACTCGAGCATTGACTCAGAAACTCGAGTATAGGCTTAAGTGCATAGTGACAAACTCGAGTATTGGTGCACAAACTCGAGTATTGATCGCGCCTTTTGATAATTCAAATTTGAGAAATCTGTGTAATGTTTATGAAATGATCTGAATGATTCATATTCTTAATTATCATCATTACCAGATATGTTTAATGTGTTTGCTAGTGTATTTTAGCCTAATAACAAATGATTCAAAGAGATTAAAGGAGCTGTTAACACAAAAAGCAAAGTCTTGTCAGAAGCAATAAATGCACACCACCAAACTTGCTGTAACCTCAACTACCAAGCCTTACATGGTGGAAAAAGGATAAAAAGATTTTTATTTAAGTGAGGACTGACAATCCCAACGAATATAAAACGACTAGAAGTCACTCTCTATCTTACAAGTCAAGAAACAAGCATAAGTGTAGAGAGAAAAAGGACCAAACTGCTTCTAACTGAAAGGAAACTTCTCCAACAGTCAAATGAATGCAAGCAACGGCTATTAATGTCTCTCTAAGTATAAATAGAGTTGCATTCAAGTCTCTACCGGAACACTGAGCAGAAAAACGAAACTGAATTCAATTTGTTCAGTTATTGTCGTGCTTTCTTGTACAGAGTGTCGGTTAACACTATAGAGCTTCAGTGATCAATTATCTGCTCTGTAAGAGAGTTTTTATCAATTGTATTTGATTGATTGTGAGTTATCTCAAGTCGGGGGACTTGGAGATTTGAGAGGTTATTGATTACAACTTGTAAGGGGAAGAAAGTTCTAGAGAGAGAATTGCTTCAGAGTTATAGAGTGTGTAATCAAGTGATTATAGTGAAAAGCTCAGGATATCTGAGGACTGGACGTAGGCCAAGGAGTTGGGTCGAACCAGTATAAACTGTTGTGCATCGCTATTCTTCCCTGCTCACTATTTTCATTTGGTTAATCACCATAATAGGCAAAATCGCAAAATTTTCAGAATCCCCAATTCACCCCCCTCTTGGTGATTCAGCTCCTCTTACACGCCCTGCCTGAAAGATCATTGGGTAGTAAAATGCAGCTCAGTGCCCCACCTTTCCCCAATAGAAGCCTTAACATTTTTGGGTAAGGCAATAATGAGCCGGGTACGGCGGGCCTTCCTTGCTCAAGTGGCGATACCCGCTACACTTTATGTGAAAAAACAATTTCAATTTTACCTAACAAACAATATTGCAAACTTGAAATAAAATATATAATTCTATACTTTGGAATATTCCAAAATAAGTCTACAATTTGAATATTGAAATTAAAAAGACAATCATATGTCTTAACAAAGTCAAATACTCATAAGTGAAACTAAAAAATATATAATACTATTGTATCAAAAAAATAAAAAAATACTATATATACTACTGGGTAAGGCCAACTGGGTAGAGCAGCATACCATGCCCGATACCCAACCCTGCCTATAAAAATATATAGCCCAATTATGCCCCAATTTTTCTTGGGTTGCTTTTTATTGGGCTAAGGAGAGTGATTTTTCTAGGGGCTTGGGTGGGTGTATAGAGTCATGGGCATCATGAACACCCCTAGTGTATCATATTTGTTTTGACATTGCCTCAATGAAGGCTGATGAGATTTATATTTACAATGGAGGCATAGTTGGAAGAAAAAAAAAATTACTTATATACTTATTGATTTTAACTACTTTTTTGTAAACAAAAAAAAATTATTTAAAAATTTATATTTATGGACAAAGGTAGTATTAGGCTAAGATAAAGAGTATAAACTAGAAATAATTCCTGGATTTTTTCTTTAAAAAAATGACAAAAATGAATTATGAATATTCATAATGCTAGAACGGTGTGAGGGCTTAATTTATCATATTCAAAATTAAATAGAAATGATAAAAATATCCTTATTGGTTTACAAAGCATGCTTCCATGTTTTTTTTAAGTGATTAACAAGTTCAGATATGGTTTTTATAAGATCTGTTAAGATTTAAACAAATTCAAATTCAAAAATCACCACTTGCTAGGTAAGGTATTGATTCTCACTTCTGATAAAATCTTATTAGAACTTATTAAAACTTTATCTGAACTTATGAAACTCTTATCAGAAATGAAAATCAATACCTTGCCATTATAGTAAGTGATGATTTTTGAATTGGAATTTGCGAAGATCTTATCAAAATTTATTAAAACTCTATCTGAACTTATGAAATTCCTATCGGAAGAGTGAATCAATACCTTGTCATTATAACTAGTGTTAAATTTTGAAGAATTTATGAAAATCTTCTCATAACTTATTAAAATTGATCTGAACTTGTATAGGTCTTATTAGAAGTAGGAATCTATACTCTATCATTGTAGTATGTGATAATTTTTTAATTAGAATTTGTGAAAATCTTATCAAAATTTGTTAAACCTTTAGTAAAAATGGGAGCACATTTTTTAAACTCATAGGGACATTTTTGTCATTTTTATTTAATTTTTTAAAAAATGATAAATCAGACACTCACACATTTGTAATATTATGAATATTTAGAATACCTTTTTTACCTTGCATTTTTAAAATTCATTGCTAAGAATTTTCCCCATAAACTAACTAGGGAAAATTAGAATGAAAATTTGAGAGGAAAAGATATTTATGGAGAATGACTATAAAAATTGTAATTATTTAGAAGGACTAAATATAAAAATATAAAAATTAAAAGTACTAAAATGCTCTTAACAAAATTTTCTACATTCTCTTTCCCATTATATTTTTAAAACTAATACAAAATTCTAAATTTAATTAAATTAAACAATAATTTTCTCAATTTTTCATTTTCACAATTTTAATATATGTCTATGAAAATAAAAAATTACATAGTCTTCGATTTGTAAAAATTAGAATTTTTTAAATCAAAAAAATTTTAATTAAAAATAGAATTATATAATTTTAATAAAAATCAAGGTCTTTTATATTTATATATATGTTAAACTAAGAAAGTTTGTATGATTTTTTTCATTTTAGAAGCAATTTGTGTGGGTTAAAAAATTCATGTAATGTTAATAAAATTAAAAAATCTAATCAACCTATTATATCCTAAGAATATGAAATAAATTTAGTTTTTATTTTTATAAAAAGAGTTTAATTAATATCAACATTGATAATATAAATTGGACAATTTAATGATTTAAATAGGTAGTTTTAGTTTTAAACTTAGTTATTTTATTAATTATGAATACAAGAGGTAAAACATTAAGTTTGATTAGAGACAATTTAGAAATTTTAAATTTATTATATGATGTTCTATCTAGATAATTACAAATTTTATGATTATTTTTAATAAATATTTTTTCCTCTACGTTGTGTATTTTAATTTTGTCAACTAACCATCTGACCGTTTATTTTTTGTCCGGGACATTGGGAGTAATAACAAAAGAAAAATTAAATAGCACGCGCCACCCAATTTCGTCGGCACAACCCGCCGTATGACTTATGAGCGGTGCCAAGTGAAAACACCTGCTATCACCTTCTTCATCTTCAATTCTTGAGCTTAGAAAGTCTCTCCGATATCTTTCTCAATCATCTACTTGCCAGTTTCTTTTTCCGTGCTCCCATTTGATTCTGCGAATATGAATTACTAGTCCTTACTTCCCTTTTGGGTCGTACCAAACAAAACCTCTCTCAATCGAACCTTTTATCGCCACCCGTCAATCAGTCTCTCTGAATTTTTTTGCTCCAAGAGATGATTGGCTTAATATTCACGGCAATATTCTTGGAGGAGGTGACGATAATGTTGCTTCTATTCAAAACCCCCTTGAGGAAACTGGTGATTATGTGCTTGGATCGGGTCAAGCGCGGCCGGGGACCCGTTGTGATGAAGACCCTTGGAGGGACGGTTCTTGTTATTCTATTTTCTACTATCGAGATTCTGAAGATTCAGAAACGAAGAATCGAGGACGGTGCAGTCACTCATGCCGATCAGGTTCTTATGGCTAAACACCTTCTTGAAGCCACTCTTATGGGTATTTCTTCCTTGATTTGTTCTGTGTCAGTTTCCACTTAATCATTCTTAAAGGACGGTGCTAATATCAATGTGATGGTCGACATGACTTGTGCCGCTCTACTTTCCAGAAGTATGATTTTACTTGAGCCCATACAATGCTTATCCTTGAAATATTGTATTGATCATTCTTAGTGCATTTGGAGGGATGAAACTGGAAAAATAGAATCTTTCTTTGAGATGATGGTACAAATAATCTTTAGAATATTGACTTGATATTGACTTTCATCTAATTGGGGTTTTGAGAGTAGACGTCATTGAGTAAAGTGTGAGGCTTGAAGAGTGTAATATGATTCATTTCTAACATTATATGCATTTGCTTCATTATTCGTTTATATAATGTGTTAAATTTTAGCTGAGGCTTATTTTTCATTATGGTTTTAATCAGCAATTCGAAGATATGTTTCATAAGTAGATTTTTTGTTTTTGGTTTCTAATTATTAGTTGGAAAATCTGGTAATGCTGGTGAAGTGATTTCACTTTTCCCTGCATGTAATAGAATGGACAGTCTTCCTTTGAAAGGAAGTTAATAAGGGGAATAAAACAAGGAGGAAACTAAAAATGAGGTTCAACACGGTCAGTATATGTTGCTAAACTAGGCTTAACTTTCTGTTAATCTCTGTTCAATCTTTGGGCAACTTAAGGTCTATATTGACTTTCCCACTTCTAGACCCTTCCACCTTATTTCTCTAATTTATTTTCTCACTTCAGTGTCCTGAATTGTACTGTTGTAATCATACATAAGTGCTTCAAGTAATATATATCTATTTGAAAATATTAGGACTTATTTGATGAACATAATTTAGCACTTTTTAGCCCATATTTTAATCTTGAAGCCGTTTTTGCTTTAATTCGAAAGTCCATATTGATGGAAAAAGAGAACTAGAAAAACTCGTTTTGAAGCTTTTGGTCCTCAAATCCAAGCCCTCCAGCTCTTCTTCTACCTCCTTGGTACTCAAAACAAAGCGCTCTTATGTCCATATATCTCCCAACATCTTAAATAATATATGTAGGTACAAAGTTCATATATATAGCACTCAAAGCATAGGAAAAGGTTTCTAAACAATAATATGGTGGCATATCTAATTTAGGAAAATAACAAAAAAAAAATCTTAAATAAAACTAGGAAACTGATATTTTGGTCAAGAATTTTCATGCAAGGCTCTGAATCTTCCGAAAATAAGCCATAGGTGTTAGTTTTAGAAAATTGAAGGTTAATGGTTGCTCTAGCTGGTCAACGGTTTATGTGCAAATGCTTACAGCTCAATTTGGACCGTGATGATTATTGAATAAACTCGAAACATCAAAATTGTAGCTCTCTGTCTTAGTTCTCTAATACATGTTAAAATCACCTCAATTGGGCTCAAGACAAAAGTTATGGTCAAAATATTTATCGGTGTCATAATTGTCCAGACACTATTCATATCCTTCGATCTTCAAATGCGTCAACTCCATCTTCATAAGACCCTGTAAACGTATTGTAACTTACGTAAGGGGCATAAATCTGCTCAGATTCAACACAATTGAACCGAAAATCACATATTTCCGCATTTTATTATCCTAAATCCCAGCAAAACCATTTTCCAAGTTAATGAACTTCAAAAACCGTATAAAAAACACTGGAAAAGAGTGCATAAAAAGAATGAATATCTGATTATTAACATATGTATTTAAGCCAAAATACTAATTTTAGTTTTAGATCCTGTTGTTTCTTAGTAATTAATTATTTAGACTGTGTCTTGTTGGCATTCATCATTTTGCTTAGGTCTTTTATTGGTAGGTGGCGTCCTTTTCCATGCACTTATGGTAGACAGACTACATCATTACGTGAAAGAACTCCAAATCCAAAGAAAGAATATAAAAGCTGTGAAGAAAGAAGCCCAAGAGTTGAAGAAAGAAGCTGAAGAATTTAAAGTTAAAGAAGCTGAAGAAATGAAAGCCTTGGAAAAAGAAAAGGCCAGATTGGGACCAGAACTAGAAGGGCTGGAATCTGAACTTCAGGCAAATATTAAAAGGGTAAATGTTGCAAAAGTCAGTGCAGTTGCTCTAAGGAAACAATCTGAAGGATTCCTTCTTGAATACAATCGCTTACTCGAGGAAAAACAAGAGCTGCGTGTCCAACTGCAATCCTTGGACTATGAGAAATTGTCACGCTCTCCTCATAAGAAGAATATGTAAGAAGCGTTTCGGGCAGGAATGGCCTCCATTTATGCTATTATGAAGGTGGTTTGCCAAATTCCCTGCTACAAATCCTTGTAAAGATGTTCCTTGAGAAATAGGTTTTCCAACTTTAGCTTCATTGATGAGGTATAGAGAATTTGGATCAATTTTTTCCTGGTAAATTGTGATTTTTTTAATTGATAAGATAAAATATAGTGCTGTCTTGTACTATCTGTCTGTTTGTGTGTGTGTGTGTGTGTTTTTTTTTTTTTTTATTGGCTATATGTAGAGGTGATTTTCTTAACTCAAACCCCCACTTCATATTGAAGGAGGGAAGTGACTGGAAATAGTGCTTGGTGGTATATATGTTATGCCAAAGATCAAACCAGGATTCTCAATAAGGATTTCTGTAATAATGAAAAAGGGATACAACAATGGGTCTTGCCTCCGTCCATGAGTCCCATAGAATAGGGGCCCACCTTGCTCTCTCTCTATCTTATCATTTTGGAGGCAAGTACTTAAAGGGGTCCATTTTCCAATTAACTTTTTTTTTTTTGATAAAGTTTTCCATTTAACTTATTCCGCTATCATTGTACCTTTTTGTTGGGCTCCCCACTTAAGACTTGGAAGGGTGCTTTCTTCTTGACAATTCAACTTCCTGTGTTAAATTATAGCCAAAAAAAAAAAAAAACTTCCTGCGTTAAACAGATATATCCACCTTAATCTTTTTATCATTTGATTAAAGATAAATTCATATACTCGCGTTTTTCTTAGTAAAACATTTGGTATTTGTTGATATCAAATTGGTGCTGTATTCTTTTCCCAGTCATTTATTTTAATTTAATGTAGTGTTTGGTTAAGTCTGTTGCACTCGTCCACTTCCTTTTATTTTCCTTACGAGGAGAAGAAGAAAATTGCAGCTTAATAGAGGTCAATTTTAATCTCGTGGTTTTTTTCTAGTCAAAGTTATTTTATTTTCTTGCTTCTTAAGTTATTATTTTTCCCTTTTTAATTTTTTTAGGAGTAAGAAAGAAGATTAACCTTGAGATTTCTTACTTTATTGTTATTAGCAACCGATAGTTGAAGCATTTTTATATAGCAGCCTCTCAATTTTGAGTACAGTGATTAGCATCAAGCCAATGTAAACCAACACCAAAAGCACCCATTTTGTCAACATTAACCCTGAAGCTGTGCTACCTTTTACTTCAACTCAACAGCATATTCGACTGAGACTAGACCAATGAAGGTTATAGGGAATGAGTAATCCCACCATTTAACAGTCAACATTCTCATTAATTTCTTGAAGAGAGCTGGCCTGCAAGTTTGTTTTGACTTTTGAAATAGAAGGATCACCATGTTACAAGCAAGATGAAGAATAAGCAAATCACTTTCATTTTCTAATGTGGAATTTGAACCAGCTCGGAACCTACCAGAGATACAGAGGAAAAATGACAGAAAAAATATCATCTCTGATGGGGTATCAAAAAACCTGGGGATGGACTTCCAAGCTAGACTTGCCATGCTTGTAGCCGCAAAGAACAGAAAGTAAGTTGGCCTCAGCGCTGTAGGAAACTGATTGTTACTGGTTAGATGCTGATGCAGTGTTACAAACAAAATCAGATAATGTGAAAACCTATCTCTGCCATGACTTGAGCAGCCACTTAGTTTCCGATCACTGATATCTGGCTTACAGGGTCTGCTACAACCGACAGAAACCGTTTATCAGTTGTAAGCCATTATCCGTAGAGTTTCATATCCAGCACCAATATTGGAAGTGCAAGGGTCCGGCATAGAACTTGATAAAAAAAATCTTGAAGCAGTCAAAACAGTCATGGGTGCAGATTGAATAATGAGAAGCCAAGAAATCCAATGAGCATACATGTAGTTCCCTCCTATGTGATGTAAGAACTTGGTATTCACCATATCAAAGTGAAAGGAGCACCTGAGAATGCATAGAAAAGATAGAGAAGTTGCACTGAATACAGAGAGACCCCATAGCAGGAGAAAACCAACGGAACGTAGTGCATTAAATGCATGCCAGAGAGCTTTTGAGTCCACCTTTTGCTCACTCAAACTCTTCCATAATAAAGCTTGTGCACCGAGGGAAATGCATATGGAGAAGTAGCCTCTCTGATGTTGCATTAAGATTCGTGGCTTTGATGACTTGCCATTGGCATTTTGTTGGATTTGTCATTGCGTGATGGTGTTCTCGGCAGCACTTATCACAACCTGAACTGAATGTTTGATTGCATTGTCACCCATCATATGATTTTTAATGTTGATAGGAGAGGTTTTGTCTATAAGATGAACTGTGTATCTTATTTTGCCACTGCAGGATATATTTATACATTCTAAGCACAGGATTGGTGGAGCATCTTTAGGCACGAGACAAACTGATTTAGGTGGCGGCTAGAACCCTTTGAAGGACCGGTGAAAAGGTATCAAGTTGGTTCGTGCTATCAAAGAAAATTCTTGTGCTTATATGTCTGTGACTGTGCCCTCCCACGCAGGATTAGGATGATAAAGATGGTACCTGTTCAGAAATCTCATTGAGATGTGAAGCTCTAAAAGGATTCTGAGAACTTTTGGTGACAAAAACATTGAAGCAGTTAATTCCTATTGTCAACTTCAACCAATATAAATAACGATGGATTTGGAGCATTTGATGTAAGAAACTCGTGAAGTAACTCAGAAATAAGACAGTAGAAAGAAAGTCAGTCTGGTACACATTCATGTTTTGCATCATTAACTCCTATACCTCTGAGATACTTCAACTTTGGAATCTAAATTCTTTGTTGTTATACTTTATATTTCACGTTATACACAAGTCACATTTGAAACTCGGGTTATGTATGTCACTTCACTTACTTGAACCCCTCTTCCACATTATAAGGCTTCCATTATAGTATTATATAAGCTTCGCTCATCCATTCTATACCTTGAAGTACTTCAACTAATCATGTTTTACCTGTACTAGAACAAGCTAGAAAGGATAGTACCCACGTTGAGCGTGCAATAACTTTGGTAGAGATGATCTCCATATCTTACCTCCCTGTCAAATCTAAAACTCTTTGGTCTTGCGATATTATAAGGTCCTGCTAAATCTCACTTGTGTTAAGAAGGGGAATCACGAACCTTGTATTAGATACTGGATGGTACTACCTCTGGTTTTAAATGTTGAACATAATTTTACATTACAAATTATATCCTAATTTAGGATGGGATGAGTAATATATTAAAAAAAAAAAAAGACAAGAATCATCGTGGCTGGATGAGTATTATAGATGTAGGTGCGAAGTAACTGGACGTGGCTCACTGTATGGCACATTGTTAAAATTTATTTGAGGATGTGCATCAATTCAGTGGTTGTAAGCAGTTTAGATGTGCATTTTTGGTACGGTTCCATTTTTATCTTTATAGCTCAAACATCAGAAGAAAATATGCAATGTGTTTGGCATACTGATATATATAATAGACTTCACTTATTTTATTTGGAAAAAATCGACAAATTATATTTACTAACTCTTGTTTAAAAAATGTTAACTTTTCAGTCTGAATATTCTCCAATGATTAGAAGAAAGGAAGAGATGAGACTTGTATCCACAGATGAGTTTTATTCCTTCTGACATATTTATTTTTTTAAAACTTCAAGTTACTCAGAAAATCAGTACTATCTTTTGACCAAAAAGAAATATCAGTACTATCTATCCTATTATGGAGGAATCAAAGGGAACGTTGAACTATAAGTGGTGGAAAAAAATGGACGGTTGAAGGGGTAGAGAGCAAAAGAAAAGGGCAATGATATCAGGGAGCAGCTACGGTCCACTGCCTTCTAACAGAGAGAAAGCCTTTCTAAAAAAAACAAAAAACAAAAAAATCATACACTAAATGAGGGGGGTAGCGGACGATCCATTGTAGTAGACCGTAGCTGTTCCCGTGATATTCATTAATTCCCCTTTCAATATTTTCATCCACTTATTCATGGGAAAATTCATGAAAAATCTCGGGTTGGAAACTTTGTTTGTTAGATAAACCTGATATATTTTTTTACATAGAAAGTATCGGTATTTGAATTTATATCCTTCTGACTAATAAAATTTCCTAATTTTCCTACCTAAGTACAGGTTTTGTAATCTTGGATTCTACTTCATAAGTTAGTAATAGGTATCACGTCCTTCAAAGTTTGCTAATTAGTTGTCATACCCTCTGATTCATGTATCAAAAGTCCAAAACTAACTCAGACTGCTTTTAAACAAGCCAACAAGCCTTTCTTTTTATGCCAAACTCAGTGACTCACTATTTGGCACCTTTCCCCCCCAACACATGATATAAAAAAAATAATTTTTAAAGAAGTCTCTTACATAAATGTAGTTCAATGAAAATTTTATTCATAAAATGGCCAACAAAGTTTAGTCTAATGGGCAAAAATATACATGGGTTTGAATTCTTTTGCCACAATGTAAGGACTTCATTGATGAATAATTTATAAGTATCTTTATAAACATTTTTTAAGCTTGAGATATATTCTGACCTGAGTAAGTCTCAGGACCTAGCTCATCTTTTTCTTACATAAAAAAAAAATAAAAGAAAAGAAAACATGGCACAATGCTTTTAATCTAACCAAAGTATAGTAGTATTTCTTTTCAACAAAATTAGCTGGACTCACCTGTATGAGAAAGCAATGTTTCAGAAGGGGAATGTGTTTGTTGTCTTCATTGTAAAAGCCGAAGCTAATCAAGTTAGGTGATGGTTTTAGAAATGACTCAGAAGGTAAATGTGTTCATTGACTAAATTTTAAAAGCTCAAGTGAAGTTAGGTGATGATGGAATAATTGTCTTGTCATATGTTTTAAAAAAGAATAAAATTTATACAATCTTAAAATATTTACAAAAAAAAAAGTGTTTAGACTATGCATTATAATAAAAATATACATAAAGTTTACTTAACTAAAAAAATCGGTTGCTCCCACTAATCTAGACCCTGCATTATGAAAGTAATTGAAAAATAGAGTTTCCAAATAACACAAGGTTAAGTATCTCTGTTTGGAAACTCTCAAAATCTAGGTTTACACAGACTGAGATAAAGTTTTTGTTACATACTTACTTCATAAATTCTAAAAATAATTTTAAAAAACTAATCCAAGCGGGTATTTAATGTAATTCAATTCCTTTTTATCTTTCTTTTTATTTGGGGTTAAATGTGATCTAGTTTCTGCAAGACCAGAAAAATCACACACCTGCATGTGATTCTACAGAGAGCCTAGTTTTCTGAAGTAATCATGATCATGTATATATCATATGTGGCCTCAAAATTTGACCTACTTCGTTATTATGATTTGAGTTGACCACATGTGAAACCATTATAACCCATAATGCCCCTATAGGGATAGACACAGAAGCAAATCATGAACAATTATTTCCTTATTTTGAGATTCAATCGTCCTTTTCCCAACAATAATTCTAATACATAACCAATCATAATAACCTAACAATAATCCTTTGTTACAACCATTAACCTTACAATTAATATTACAATTACAAAGACCCAACTCAACAGTAATTACTGTTTTGGGTTCATAACAACGCACCAAACTAGTCTCATTTCCAAGGCCAATATCGTAATTCTCTTTTGTCACATTGCTATTTCTCACAGTAATCCACTCTCCTTCCCATTCCCAGTTGGGCTCATAGCCGTCAAACGACGTCGTAGCTTCTGTGCACAACCTACGAATCCTGTCTCTGCCAGAATTGCAGGAGTGAATACGGGTCGGATTTTGGGTGGGTTCCCATGAATCCCAGATGGATCCATCCATTACACCTGTTGGAGTATCCGACTTCGAGCTTCCAAATTCTTTCATGGACGAAGTTGATTCTTCCACGAACTCATGTCTGAGGAATTCGCTCACGGACCAACGCTCATTCGGGTCTATCTTCAGACACTTGCTCACAAAGTCCCTCCCTTGCTCCGACATGAACCCGGGAATCTCCGGCACATCGCCGGAAAACCCGATTCGATAAATCGCACTAACCGGGTCGGATACGTCCGGCCAGGGAGCTCGCCCGGTGATCGTCTCCAATACAGTACACCCCAGAGACCACACGTCAGCGGCGAACCCCTGTTGCTCTCCACGCGCCACCTCCGGAGCCATGAACACTGGTGTACCGGCAACCCCTCCGCCGTAACCCACTGTCTCAGACACCGTCCGAGCACAACCCAAGTCTGCAATTTTAGCCCCTTCCTCTGTCACCAAAACATTCTTACCTTTAATATCGCCATGCACTATTCCATTAGAATGAAGATGGTCAAGCCCCAGCAAGATTTGGCGCGCATAGGTTCGGACCACCGCCTCCTCCAGCCCGTCTCGCTGGCGAGCCATGTCAGCGAGCGTACTGTAAGGTGCATACTCCATGATCAGATTGTACCACTGTACATTACTCTCTAATGTAACATCATGACCTTGGTATGCTATTATGTGAGGAGATTTCAGTGTGGACAGAATTTTCTGTTCCCTCTGAAGCAACTCCGACCGGTTGAGCTCGGCTGATTTGACCGCGAACAAGCGACCTGACCGGCGATCATGGGCAATGGAGACGGTGGCGGTGGCACCCCGGCCAACGGTGGGACCCCTACACCAGTCCATAGAAGAGAGCTCTAGTTTGGAGTTGGGAGCTCTAAAAAAGGGTTTGGAATGTGAAGGTATAGATTTGTTTTGTTAGGAACTACCATTGTGCATTGCCTATATTTATATATCTGCAAAGGTTAAATAAAGTTTGGTTTGGTATGGTTGGCTTGAAGCAAAGCGATGGATGTAGTACAAAGTTGTGAGATTTAATTAAGATTCTATAGAGTCTTTAGTTATTGGTTGTGTTCACATCGATCTTCTCACACAACTATGCTAAGAGAGATCCACGTGTCAAAAGAAGTGTGTGGGGCTAGCAACTTCTTTGTTAATTAGCCGGCGTCGCACATATATTGGGTTTTTTTCTTAAAGTGCCTTTTTTTAGGAAATTATTTACCAAAATGTCCCTCCTTTGAAACTATTTTCCATACCCCTCTCAAAAAACTATTTTTCATTATGCCCCCATTTAGTTGATTAAAACCAGGCTTAGTCGACTAAATGTCGGAGCCTCAATTTTTTTTTAACTACTCACGACATTTAGTTGACTAAGTCCTGAGACTTAGTTGACTAAGTCTTGGGGCCGGTCAAAAAAATTGAAGCCCCTGAGTTTTCTGTGGATTCTGAAGCCCTCGTCCTTCATGTTTGCATTCAGAAGCCTTTGGGATGTTTTCATCTCATGAGAGTGGAATTAAAGAAGAGCATGATACTGTGGATGTTTCTGTTTCTACAGCTGAATTGGGGAAGAATGACCCAAAACCTTCAGAAGTTTGAAAACCCCAATCATGTAGAAACACAAAACTAAAAATATATCCATCTGCAATGATCACATGAATAGCTTCATATGGATACCTGTTAGAGTAAGGAGTATAAATCATGAAACAGCCAATTAAAATTTCAAAATCAATAAAGGCAAAAATGAAATAGCCTTTACCCAAGCTTTGCTATGACATTGTATCCGGGCATCTGTATTCATAGACTGATTAAAGCTGTTATTCCTCTCTGAAGGTTTTGGGTCATTCTTCCCCAATACAATTGTAGAAACAGAAACATCCACAGTATCATGCTCTTCCTTAATGCCACTCTCATGAGATGAAAACATCCAAAGGCTTCTAAATGCAAACATGAAGGACGAGGGCTTCAAAATCCACAGAAAACTTAGGGGCCTCACTTTTTTGGACTACCCCCGAGATTTAGTCGACTAAATCACAGGATTTAGTCGACTAAATGTCATGGGCAGTCCAAAAAATTGAGGCCCCAACATTTAGTCGACTAAATCCTGTGATTTAGTCGACTAAATGGGGGCAGAATGAGAAATAGTTTCTTGAGAGGGGCACAATGAGAAATAGTTTTAAAAGAGGGGCATTTTGGTAAATAGTTTCATAAAAAAAGGCACTTTGAGAAAAAAAAAAAAAAACCCGTTTATTGCTTTAACAAGTTAGGGAAATTAATACATTCACAAGGTACGTATGTATTATTAACAATATATAGTACGTACTCCAATTCAAAAATTAAAAATGATACTATTATTAAGAGACGCGCCAAGTCAATTTAAAGTATCCTTGAGAAAAACTAAAAAATTATTATTTGACTCGTTTAAAATATATGAAATTTAATTGATTATTGTTTAATTAATATAGTGTTCATTTTTTAAAGTTGACTATGGGTTTAAAAATTGGAGTCATGTATAAATAAATAGAGAGGAGATGGTGCACATGGAGGCATGTGCTGGCGTGGGTTGGTGATCAGGGGATGGTTCATGAGGTGATAAAAGAGTACAAGTACATGTAAATGCAATGCACCTCAAGATTTAATTAATGACGTATTCCACTTTGTGTGTGTGTGTAAGGTTGGGAAATTTTTGCGGCTTTGAGGAGTCCAATATATATAAAGGGAAGATAAGGAGATTCGTTTTAAAATATATTGTTTTACTATGCAAATATGGATTTCCTTTTTTTTTTTAATGGCTATCTACCTATATTAGTTTTGAGTATTGCCAAATCCAATTGAAAATAACTCTCTAAAAGGAGATACTTAAGTGGCCAATGCTAGGATCAACGCTTATTAATTGAAAATATGTTCTTTTTGCTATGTCTTATCCTAATATTAGCAACTTTTATATTATGCTATGAATACAATTAAGTTCAAAGATAGAGTTCAATCTCAAAAGACTAACATATTATGAAGGAGTGTCCATTGAACTTATCAACTCACCATATATACTTGTGAGCATCCCAATGTGGGAGCCAAAACAATACACCTTAGTTCGAGAGCTGACACCCTAGCAATTCTCCACACCACAACACTACACATTTGACCTTAATCTTACCATCAGAGCTCTTTAAACTTACAAGCCTCATTTTAATTGTAAGGCTTTAAATGTGGAACCCATAACATTGTCATCAAAAAGGGACACATGTCATTGAAAAATCCACACATCAAAAGCTAATTATTGAAGTTGAAGAATTCAATGCCTTGTAAAGTCCCTTATTCAAGATAAGCCCTGATATAGTACACATGACATATTAGTAGGTGCTCAAGTGTACGTAATTGATAAAATAACACTTCTATAATATTTGTATATTTACTTTTAGGTATGATAGGCTTATCTTCTTTCTAATATATCACACTTGAACAACATTGGAAAAGAATACTTCACCTGGTGTTAGATGTGGGAGATACCTAATTCATATAAATTTTTTTAAAAAAAAAACATATTTTAAGTTAGTTATTTGTAGAAAATATTTTTTTCCTAATATACCCCTTCCTTTTAATCATTTCTTTTGAAAATTACCTCTGCTATCACCCTGTGCATAAATATAAGTTACTTGTAAGAAAAAAGTTTAGTTCAAAATATAAATCACTTGTAGTATAAATAATTGATGATGGTGTGTCAATCTTAACCCTACTTAATTTTTATTGGAAATAGAGAAATAGGAGAGAGAAGTATGAAAATCATTTGTAAAATTCAGAGACAAAAAATTTAATAAGGGAAAATATAGAAAATCTTATCAATTTAATATATTCTTTAATATGCGAGAATGTGATAGAAGTGACTTATATTTAAGTCCAAAGTAATACACACATAAAATAAGGTAGTTTAGGAAAAATTTAATACATGAGAGACAAAAAAGATTAAAATCTTATATTTAAGGAAAAAATAAGATAACTAGTTTATCTAACTTTTATGTTTACTACCGAATGAAGTACCCAAGCAGCAGTGTGCTAGACTAGGATGCCTACCCAATAGAAGGCTTTGAAGTGAATGTGAAGGGGCCGGTTGGTTGACTTTCAGTAGCAAAAATGTACTACTACTATTATAAGCATTGTTTGACTTGGACGATTGGTGGTGTGTACTTTTAATTGTGATGGCCATAAGAAGAGAGTGATGTTTGTTGTTAGGAAGAAAAGCAATGTAGATGTGATTAATATAATATTCGTAAGAGTAAAACGAGGGAAGATTCAATTCACTAGATCGAGAGTTACTTTTATAATGTGGTCGAGATGGATAGAATTAGGCAAAGAGTGATAATTAAACATCGTATTGTTTGACTTTTGATTTGACTGCCTAATTCTTTATGTTCAATATGGATAAAATGCAATGTACGTACACAATGATATGCAAGTATTTTAAATCCACTTTTATAGCTCCTTACAATTAAAGGAATGCACTTCTATTAAGTCAAAAAATGCTCGATTTCCAACGGTTCATAGCACATTGAAAGTTGGATATATGGTTCTGTGGGACATTTTTATAAATCAATTAAGAAAATTTACTTTTCAAGAATTTACGGAATTTTAAGAATGATTCGCATTGTAATTGGATTGTATGAGTGGAAAAAATTGTTGAAGAAGGCAATGAAGGAAGTAGAGGCCTTACTCTATCTGTCTAATTAACCTGATCCACAACCAGATTGAGGATTATTGGTGAATATAAAAAAACATATTACTCCCTCCCATCTTTAATATTAGACATATTTACTTAATTTGATTATATTAAAAAAAATTAGTTAAGTTCGTTAATATAACATGTATTTTCTAAAACACCCTACTCAACTTCCTCCATTTCCTCATCTCTTCATCTTTCATTATTCTTAATGGAGCATAATAAGGGTAAATTAGAAATATATTGACAAATATAGAAAATATATTTTATATTTAAGATCAAAATTAATTCTTTAAATATGTCTTATATTAAAAATTAGAGGGAATAACATTAATATCATAAACTGATTAAGCTAACTGAATAGTACATTTATTAGTCTCACTTATAAAAATGGTCAAAAAGTATTGTCTCTGATCTTATCTATACTTCCTCTAATCTTTGTAACTTGGTATTTTCGATTAATTTGCATCAACTAAAGAATAACAGTTAATTCATTAAATATATATATATATATATATATATATATATATATATATATTAATTTTATCCCTATTAATGAGGTTTTGAAAGAGAGATAAACAGAAAAATCTGCATTTCAACATTAATTACATAAGCCATTATAAAACAGGGACGGAGGAAGTATATCATTGCATCAATTATCTCTCATAAATCTTTTTTCTATTCATTCACCCACTCTATGTCTAAATAAAGATATTTTCAAAAAAAAAAAAATATTTTATATACATTTATTGTCTCTAATGGATGTTAACCGATTGTTATAAACGTGATTTGATTATTTGTATCTTGTACTCCTCTTGTCCTATATATATAGGGCATTTTCAACATTTCTTACACATACCAAGGAAAACCTTAAATCTCATTAACTCTACTATAAAATTCAACAAATTTTCAACCATACCCCTATTTGATATACCACTTTGTACCTTATTATAAATCACTTATATCTCATTCTCGTAAACTATGAAAATCATTAAATGGATAAATTTTTCTATATTTATCCTTGTTTATGAAAATATGTATATTTTCTCTCACATTCTTTTATCTTTATACATTTACACATCTCTCTGTCTTCTCTCTTTTCCATCTGCCCAACCAATAGGGAATATGGGTAAAATTGACAAAACTCTATTTATTATCTATAACTTATATTTTGAACAAAACTTTTTGAGTATAAGTGATTTATAAATACACATGGAGTGGTACATAATACCAAATAAGTCAATACAACATTATATAAAAAGTTAAACCATGCATTTACTTCAAAAATTTAATAAAATTTAATGATGTGTCTTATAGGACCAAAAACTGATTGTATGTGAAAGTCCTCTTCAAAACATTTGAGGAAGGAAATGTTGAAGAAAGTGAAGGCAGAAATAGTGGGCGTGACAATGTGATGAGTGTGTGACAGTTGGAAGAAGCAAAGCTAAGCCAACTCATTATCCTCTTTCACATTAATTCCCCTTCAATTCCCCCATACTGTGTGTTGTTCCCACTTTGTGTCGGCACCCAATTTCTTTCAATATATCTCACTGTAAAAAATTAAAAAAAAAAAACCTCACTAAATTTATTTTAGATTCAATTTTTAGCTCTGCTCGAATTTAAATTTATCTCACTTCCCTCAATAATTAATGTGTACCACCAAAAATTAGGGTTGAATTTTACCCCTAAAAATTTCGTATAAAAATTGTGGATATCTAGAAATTTTGGTTGGATTAGTTTTGTCCTAAAAGTATTAAAAAAGAAACAACGTTGTTGTCTCTAGCTACTAAATTCATTGATGTTCAACGTTAATTTTTTAACTGTCAGTGTAGCTTTTTAACGGTTAAGGTGTAATACCCTAAAATTTGACGTAGGGTAAATATCATAAATTTGTAGAATATACCTATTGAAAATAGGTGAATATGAGGTCTCAAACACCTTGTATTGAATTTATCTTATTATTATTATGACAATTTCTCCTGAGATTAAATAATGTGCGAAAAGGTCCCTAAGACATTAGATACTTTGCAAATAGGTCCTTGAAATATTTATGGGTTATAAAATACCCTGAGAATATTATGATAAATCCTGAGAGGCAATTAAATATTCATTAAAAATTAGAGAGTATGTTGTCTCTAATTTAGGTAATTTATAAGATTATTTTCCTTGGGAAATAATGAGGCAAAATTAAATATCATTTTGGGGAACATAAATTGCCCCATGGTTTTTAATATTTTGCATAATGCATAAATTATCAATTTCAGTAAAATAGTTGTGAGATAATAATTATTACTAATTAAGGAAATTGTCAACAATTAGTAAGTGATTAATTAGATAATTAATGGCTAATTGTTTAGACGTAAGATAAAGAGAAAAAGGTGAAAATTACTTAAAATAAATATATATATACAAATAAAAACGAAAATTAGAAGAAAAATAAAGAAAAATGAAATGAAAATTTGGAAATTAATATCTAGATATTTGCATTAAAATAACATTATAAGTTAAGACATGTGGTAATTAAATAATATTATAATAGTAAAAATGTGAACAGGATAAATGACCACGGATAGAAATAAAATCCTACCTAGAAAACCGTGAACTAGGTTTCTTGAGTCAGAGCATATTACGGACGAGTGAAATTTTATCTCGAGATAGCCGGTCTCCGAATTCATTTCTGTAACCGATAGAGCAATTTGGAGATCCGGATAGGAAGATATTTTGAAGAAATTAAGCAGATAATCAAAATAGGAGCTCTTAGAAAGTCAGACCGTTGTGGCAATACGGGCATAAGTAGGGAAAAACCAGAGCATATTATTGGTCAGTGGATTTTTATCCAGAAGCTAATACCGGCCAAAATTGTTTCTAGAATCAGACACGAAAACCGAGGATTTTCAGCTGATAACGGAATGTCCCTAACAGGATCAGAAATCCAGTTAAAATATGACATTTGAAAGAGGAAGTAAAAAGCTTCAGCATGTCATTCTCGGAATTTTGAGATTTTACGGAATTACGCGAACCGGACACCGAACCGGGAATTCATCAGATAAAGCCAGAGATGAAGCAAGCATGACATCATTTTGATGACTCAAGATGATGTCAGCAAAGAGAGGTGTAAGGCTAAGATGAAGCCACCTCAGAAAAGTGCGATCTAACGGCCAGAAACTGATCAGACAAAGTTCAAAGGAATTACGAAAATGCCATTGGGCTTTTCTATAAATAGGCCATCATTCCTCTTCATTCTTCACCAATTCACACAATCCTAGAGAGAAGTTAGAGAGAGGAGCTCTGGAGGAGAAGTCCGGGGAAAATTCGTAGCGAAGCTCTGAGTAAGTCTTTCGGTCCCTAGTCTTTAGTCTTAAGTTCTTTCGGTAGTTCTTAGAGTTTTAGAGTAGATCTTTAATCTTCCAGTATATTTTAGATATCATGTTTTAGGATAGATATGATATTTATTTTGGGAAATATATTGGAGTTAGAGATATGTGGAAATTCTGGAAGATTAGGGTCAAGATAGCGAAGTGCTGGCGAAATTCCGCCGATTAGGGGATCAGGGGCAAAATGGTAATTTGTACCTAAAATGCCTGTTATGATATCAAATATTGATAAATGTGATATTATCATTATAGGATATCAGTAATCTTGTTCCGCTGTCATTTCGCTGTCGTTCCGCTGTTTTCTGTCAAAAGTACGGTTTACCATCAACGTACTAAACGCTCGTCAACGAAGGTACGTTCGCGTACTGTAACACTAACTCTGATGCCTATTGTATGCTTATATGTGATAGACAACTATACAAGTGAATTGTATAGATAACTTTACATGTGATGTGTATTGTTAACATGGATAACTATACATGTGAATTGTATAGATAACTATACATGCGATGTGTATTGTTAGCATAGATCACCTTACATGTGATGTGTACGGTGGATATATTAATCTTGCATCTGCTATATACTTATGTGTTGATTAATGCTGTGATGTCATACATATATTGTTTACATAAGTATGAGGTTAACCGTTACCTGAGGTTCGATGCATGGACCTCAGCTCTTAATATAGCTTCAGGATCAGGAGGACTAAGCACCAAAGATAAGGGCAAGCAGCATGCTTAGAGTCCCAGCCGAAGAATTTCTTTTTGGACTTGTATTCCCATATCAGTAAATATTCGGACCTTTGTACTGTTGTATAAGCAACTAGGTACCTCAACAGGATGTTTATCAGATACTCTCTCTTTTAAATTGCTCTGATGCTCTACTCTAATGAAAGTACCTCATTCCGCATTTTGAAAACTGAGATGTTACATAAGGCACATTTGCTCTTTTTTTTTAGTAGGCACATATATCTTCTTGTTAGAGATAATCATGTTCAAGATATAATTAGGTATTCCCTTTGATTCTAATTATATGACTAAGTTTGTAGTGCAACTATAATTAAGACTAGGGTAATATTAAATATGGACACATTTTTGAACGGGGATTCGGACCTTTACTCCGTTTTTTAATAATGTCACGGTAAAATTGATCTAACAAAATCTTCCAAATATCCATAGTTCATGCATGAAAACTTCCACGACAAAATGAGACCTTAACCCATGAAATAATAAAAATAAAATAAAAATAATTCTCTGGTAACTTGATTATACTATCAACCAAGACCCCCCCCCCCCAAAAAAAAAAACTAAACAAAATGCCATTATTTTGGATCGCAGGGATCAAGCGTTGATTCAAAAACTCATAAACCTGAGAAGAAAAATGAAGATTGCTGGGTGATCCAGCGTTTTTAACATGATTGTTGTTTATGGGTACCAAATGAGAAACCTATATGTCACAATCTTCGACTTTAATGGAAGCTAGTAAATAAACAAAACCTTGTTATGGATATTTAAACGTTAATATTTTTATACCACTAATCTGTACTGTTCACGAGTGCCAGATTGTGGACGTTGAAAATGGAATCCAACGAAAATGCCATCACGTGCCGCCCACAAAACCAAAGTGCTACTATTAATTTCCCCTTTGTTCTTTTACTTTTTTTCTTTATTTTTTCCCCCTCGTGATTAAGCAATGTAATGCATTATTCATGAATCAACTACGGAAACATACACGTCCTGGGTTGAATCTCACAGACTGGATTTAACCTCTTTCGATTCAAAATAATACTAATGATAAGTAAGGAAGCGTGCTGTAACATGCAAGCCAAAGCAGAAACATGAACTTGCTTTCCCTTTGGATGACTTATCCAGCAAGGTTATGAAATTGTGTTTAAATGATGTCAAAAGATTCTAAATGTTTCTCGATTTCAATAATAATGCAACTCTTTACTTTTCAATTTTATACGACTACAGATCCCTATTATTAGGCGCTTTCTAAAAAAATTGAGTGGTTCTTGTTATAAGTTAGTGAGGGTATTAATAACATTTTTACAAGTTAACCACATTTTGATACAATTTTTGTCCTTTTTAAAATATAATTCATGCTTTTATTTTGGGATTATATGAGCATAAAATAAATGCCTAAAATTATAAACAGATCAAACCTACGACCTCTCATTTACAGAAGAGTTTTTATGTTACTGGGTTATAATCCCATTTTCAATTTATTTCCAAATTAATTTACTGTCTTAACTACCTCTCATAAATTTCAAACTTTTGATGAAGTGGTTTGAAATGTCTTAAAGGATGGGAGGGGGTACCAGTATATTTAATTATTGTTTATTTTTGCTTTGAGTTTCCTTCATCTGTTAAACATTAAACAAGCCATTTAACGACACCTCATCACAACTCAAACTAACCTCAAATGACCGTTTCACATAAATTTTGTATTATATATTTAACGATGTAATCTCCCCCGTGTGTTGCACAGATAAGTGAACTCTACAAAGTTGTTTTTTAGAGACTAAAGATCATTTTGGTAAGGAGATGCGAATTTGAAAGCCTTTGACATAAGCATAGGATGATAATTTTGGTGAGGTGTTGCATTGTTTTGGTTTTTAGGATTCTGAATAGAGTTCCAGTAGTTGGAGCAAGTTGGTGAAAGAAACATTGTATTATTGTCGTCGGAGTGTTTACAAATTGTTCGTTATCGTGATAAACGCTCAAAGTTTTTTTTTTTTTTTTTTGATGAATTTATATCAAACCAAGGGGTTTTGTTTTGTTGTGTGACGCGCATAATTTTTTCTTGTCTAAAGAACAACTTTTTCCTACTTCAACCGTCTACATTTGGCTTGTAGTGTTTTTTTTTTTTTTTTTTTTCAAATCTCAAGTGTGTGTGTGTTTTGGTCCAAACGTTTCGGTACCCAAAAGTTGCAACTGTGGCAGATAGAAGAGACTTTATTATCTGCCAGGGAAGACAAGCTAAGCTCGGTCACATATTGCTAAATGGCTTTAATGATACAAAAGGAAGTAAGAGTACAACTCTATCGTCATAATTGGGCGGGGCAATTATTGTTATGTTTGCTGATTCCTTTGGGTGTCTCGATATTTCAGCCTCCCATCTATGATGTTTCATGTGCTATTTCCTAATGAATAATTCTACCAAACTTGTTCAGGAGTGGGATTTCTCAGTTTCGGCTTCTTCTATGTTTTGGCCTAGGAGATAGTGATGTTGGTTCTCCTAATGTAGGAAATGATTGAGGTATACCCCTATCACATTTTTGTAACTGCGAATCTGAACATTCCCTGTTAGTTTTATTTGGAATTTGAAATGTACTAGTTGTTGTGAAGGATATTTAAACATTAATTGTTATATAATGATGCTCATTCACCTTCTTCATGGGTTAATAGTTGCACCTCCAAGGTTGGAATTGCTGTCTTGCTGGTTTTCCCTTAAAGAAGACTCTTCTTCAATGTTGAACTACCAATGTTGTTGTTTCAGGTGGCATTGGCTTCATGGTCTTAATATATATGTTTCGTGTCGGATTGGTTAGGAAATTTTGTTGAGAAGCATGATCTTTTATCCATTGAAGGTTGTTTGGGTGATACAGGGGGAGTTCAGGCCGTCCAGATCTGATTTGGATGGCCGAGATCAATTTTTTTTTCATTTTTTTAAAAAAATTTTAATGGGTAAAGAACCTAAAATAAAGTTGATCTTTGAACTAACATTTTTCTTAAAAATAATTTTTTCATATAGAAAAAAAATAAAAACTAAAAAAAAATTAATCTCAGCCGTCCAGATCTAGATCTGGACGGCCTAGAACTCGTCCGTACGGACGAGCTTCCCCTTCCTTTCCAAGAAACGGTAGGGAAAGTGGTGATATATGGCCAACAATATGATGGTCTCAAGCTACCATGTAAGTCCTGTGCTGCTCCCACCTACTCGTCAGAGAAATTTATAGAATTTTAAAAAAGGAGTAGAGTATTTGCATTCCTAAGTTGTAACTTTTAAAAAAACTCAAGAGATGACAATTATTCTTCTTTCATGCGGCTTTTTATTGGGCTATTAGTTGGTAGTTAGTTCATGGTTAATGATGTGTTGTTATTACAATAAGATTGGTCATTGTAATATCCCAAATTATGAGGCATAGAGTTTCAAAATAAGACTAAAATAAGAGGATTACTAGGCCCCTATGAGTCCAAGGTCTTAATTGAGAAAATTATTTGGACCTTAAATTATTATATTATATGTTATATTATATTATAAAATATATTAAATATATTTTTGTGTAGTGTGTGTGTGCCGTATTATGTGTGTGTGCGTGTAATATTATTAAAGATAATAATATTAATTTATTATATTATATTTTAATATATTATTATATATTAAATATAATATAATAGAAAAAGGTTTGAGACCCATGTGTTTAATTTTTCTACCGTTCACATTGAGAGTCACAGGAGAAGTATATATACATTATTATTAAGTGTGTGTTGTGTGATGTATGTGCGTGTGTGATGGATGTGTGTGTTAGTGGAATTGTCAGTGGATGAAGAAATATATATTATATATGTGTTATGAAAGTGTGTGTGTGCAACGTGTAGTATGTATATTAATATATATATATATATAAATTATTATTATATATTAATTTATAATATTATAATATAATATAATATATAAAGTGATGGGACTCACGGCCGATTATATCTCACCTTCCACCAAATGTCACGAGAAAGTTTTGGAAAAAGTGTTCGGAGAAAACTACACCTAATGACCCAGGGATGAAAAATTACACTTAAGGACCCATTTTCCTTTATTATTTAAACACCTACATTTCTTCTTCATTCTTCATTCGGGTGGCGAGAATGAGAAAGAGAGAGGGAAGGAAAGAGAGAGAAAGAGAAAGGGAAAGAAGGAAGGAAAGCCGGAAGGTAAAAGAAAGGATATAAGTAAGGTAGTAACACTTCTCTCACATACTATGTGTACCTTTTATATGCATGTATTTACCATTGTATGTATATATATGAGAGGCATGAATGCTGAATGTGTTGGATGTATAAATGATGGTTGTCTTGCATGTACTGTGTATACATCTTATGTGAGTGATTATTAACGTTACTGCTGGGATTCATTTGAATCCCAGGAATATTTTTGAATAGTTTAATTTTGCAGCTAGGGTAAGAAGCACGGGAACTATGAAGGAGGTCCTGGAGGTATAGACAAAGATGGGAGAAGATTTTACCATTTATTTTATTGAGGTGTAAATTACTGTATAGATGAATAGTAACTTCGGTAATTATTTAGGAAGAACGCTTCTGTATACGTATTTATGTACTAAAATGGTGTATTTAAGGCAGGTGTGACAGTCATCTAGAAAGGCACATGTTAAGCATTAACTTATAACTTTAATTGCAGTCTTTATCAATGCTGTTAAATTGATGAGTCACCAATATTGTTGCCCTGAACAATCTATGGAGAAATTTTAAAGAATTTGAATAATGGAATAGTAACACTTTTGGACAACTCAAAAGATGACAATTATTCTTTTTTAAGGTGGTGTTTATTAGATTATCAATTCATAGGGATTTAGTGATCGATTAGCAATGTGTTATTATCTTGCATAGATTAGTGTTTTTGGGCCCTTCATTTCCTAACTGTAACTTCAATGTATATTAAAACTGTTGAAACTAACTTTATTCAAAGAGTTAAAGAATCTAGAAAGGCATAATTTATGCATTGAATATAATTTAATTAAGTAAATTATCAGTTAGTTGTGTCATCTCCTTGCTCAATGCCCTATTAACACACACACAGTTTTAGTTTGCATATGTTACTAATTCACTTGGGTTTAAACTGTTTCCCATTGATTATTCTTTTAGGCCTCGACGTTGCTTAACTGTAACTTAAACGGACATTAAAACTATCAAAACTATCTTCATTGAAAGAGTAAATGCATTTTGAAGCATATTATGTGGGCCTTTAATTTTATTAATTATAACAGGAAAATGAAGAGTTAGTTTTAACTAATCCCCCGGATGGCATATATCCGGTCTATAAATGGCTTTATTAAAAAAATTTATGAATCCATAAAGGCAAAATGAGTATGTTTTGGGGTTAAAAGGCAATTTTATCTTAAAAGCATCATAAAGATGCAAGTTTACTTTAAAAGTTCATGTGTCATATATTACATTTTGTTGAATGCGTGAGTTGCACACCTTTCAAAAACAGTCACATTTTTTTTTTTGGGAAAATGTATGTCAGGGCCCAAGATAGCAAAATAATTTCAAAAAGGGCCCAAGAAACATTCACATGTCAGAAAAAATGTACGGATATAGTTGTTAATTGCTACTGATGTAGTTGTTAATGGCTACTAATATAGTTGTTAATATGTAGTTGTTAATTAGACTGATTTAATTGTTAACGGAGACTGATATAGTTGTTAACCGCTATTGATATAGTTGCTAACGCTTTTTGATGACATGTGAATGTTTCTTAGGCTTTTTTTGAAATTATTTTGCTACCTTGAGCCTTGACATACATTTTCCTTTTTTTTTTTCTCATGAAAAACAGTGACATTTAATACAGTCTCATTGTTCAATGTATGAGTTACATATGTGTAAATTTAAAAATTTAACATGTAAATTTGACATGTAACTAAGGGAAAGGGGCCTCTCCATTTCACTTCCCTTCACTTATTTATTTGCCCCATTAGATTAACTCTCATGGTTAGATTTAACATCTTATAAAAATAGTATTATAATATCAAACAACAAAAAATATAAATAAATAAATTTAAATTATTAAATTTTATTCTCAATGGTTAATATCTTTATACTTTTATTAAAATATTGTGTGTGTGTGTGTGTGTTTTATTTTTTATAAGATGTTAAATCTCAACCGTTGAAGTTGATTTAACGATGTAAATAAGGAAGTGGAGGAAGTGGACGGGAAGGGAAATGGAGAGGCCCCTTTCCCATTATTGAGACCTAAGAAATAATTAATTTTTTATTTGAAATGCACATTTTATTCTTCATTAATTGAGTAAAAAGTAGACGACAATATAGCTTTGAAAAAGCTAATTCAATTATATTTAGGTCCTAAAATAGTTTATAATTGCAGAAATGCAGAAACTTATTTTATATAAAATGTTTTTCCCAAGTATTATTATTAGAATGGAATTTTGAGACTTAATTATAATATGAAAAATAGTAGTAAATAGAGAATGATTTTTTTTTTTTATTGAAAATTGTTGCAAAATATGCTTTGTGGATTTGTATTCTTGGATAATTCAAGCAATTCAGGTATTTTTGCTTGGCTTTTTTTTTGGGGGGGGGGGGGGGGGGACAATAGGCTAAAGGCATGTCATGGGACAAGCCATACTTTTTTATTAGCAAGTGTGAGGTTCAATCTTGCAAGTGCCAGAGTTTGTTTTATGGTTTTCCAACTCCCCAAAAGGTTGAAGAAATCCTATCACATGTGTTTTATGTGAAATGGGTAAACAACTCAAAGTGAGGAAGTGAGATGCAAAAAAGTTACCATTACTAAGTGGGTAAAGCACCACAAAGGATGGTGGAAAGACACTACATATATACTTGCTCATCCATCAAAACCATGTCAACCTTTCAGGGAATATGTGGTGGGGTCTTCTTACAGAAAACAAACTTTGTAGGAACACATGCGATAATAACACGTGTCCTTCCAATCATCGATTTTTGCATAATTTCACATGGCCAATAGTGGTCATATTGTACTTTGGAGGGTTCATGTGAAAAATGAAAATGTGCAATCTACAATGTTGTTTTAGCTGCAAATAAATAAATGAGTAGGGAGGGTGCTTGGTTGTGGTCACATTAGCAAATGAGACCACTTATAAGGAATTTTTTAGTATACTAATAACAAATTTAAATTTGAATTAATAAGTATAAAATGGTAGCTTTTTCAAGGTAGACGAAAGATGTAACTCTAAGTATGTGAAAGTTATATGGGTTGTATAATGCTACATTGAAAAGGAAGGGGGAAGGGATTTGAGTTGAAAATTGTTTGTGATAAAAATAGATAAAGAAGAGGTTTCATTATCATAAATAGATCTAAAGGTGGGGGTTAGGAATTTGAAGTGGAGAGGTTTTGGGGGTGAAAATAATTAGGGGGTTTGATATTAATTATTTTAATTATATCCAAAAGCAATTAACAACAAAAGGAGTATCATAAACGATGTTAGCCATCAACATCCAAAAGCAATTAACAACAAAAGAAGAGTATCATTAACGGTGTTAGCTAATATTCCTCGGCCACTAAGTGCTTTCAAGTAAGAAAGTGGATTAATGTTAATTTATATTTATAACACAAAAACAATAATTTTTCTTTTCAAAAAATTGGCTTGCCAACCGGATTTTGAAAGCAAAAGATGGACACAGTTCAAAGTGTATGGAATCAAACTCTGTTAAATTTAAATTATATGGAGTATTTGTCCTATTTTCAACTATAGATCTTGTTCTTGTTAAGCATTGGGAACAAAGGTGTTCTTTAGTTACAACCATCATATGGAGCGTCTGTCCTATTTTCAGCCATAATCGAGCGACGATTCGATGCTTTTAAACAAGTACTAGTTTATTTCTTAGAACTGACTTATTTGCTTCAGAATCTTCTCCTACACAAGGGAATAGCCCAAAATTGCTCAGATTTCAAGCAATGCCATTAGCTTCATTATTTAAAAAAAAAAAAAACTATTGTAAGGGGCTTTTCACGTAATCCCAACTCAAAGTGGATGTATTTTTCATTACCCCTTAATTTGATGATGTCCCTTGTATTCAATGAATATTAATCACACATATATGGTTTAGATACACGCATAAGACCATATCAATAGTTACACTAGCAGTATCACAAGACCCTTCTTAAACAGAACATATATGTGTACATATTATATATTGTTTATGCAGCTCTGGCAAATCCCACCCTTAAGTTACCATAATCAAACACTGTGTGATACGGACCCATGAAAACATCCCCAAGGATCCTGCATTTTGCACACACCAATTTCATCATGTCAGAATCTGATCAAATTCTTGATATCAGAATCATGTTCATGTGTTTTCAGTAGAGAGTAATCCTGTAAGGATAAAATTTAACAGAATGTACAGAGGAAATAGTGATGGGGTATGTACGTACCAGATAGGGCCACGAGGAGGAGGCACGTCCAATGAAGTGAAGCCACTGATGCATTGAACTTGAAAACCTTGTTCATCCTTGAGAATGTACTGAATAAACAACCAGAGAAACTTTAGTAAGAAGGCAAAAAATTCAAGGTAATGAGACCAGAAGCTTTTCCTCATTCTCTGTTTTATTTTACTGATGATTCATTTTCTTATCAGGAAAATAAATATGATGAGTTGCCTCCATCTTGTAGTGATTAATGTGAATTGATGGTAAGAATTTTAGTTTAAAATATATGTTCTATTTATATATGCAGCATAAAGTAAGGATAGTTGAGATGAAAATGTTGAGATGGATGTGTCGTCATAAAAGAAAACATAAAATTCCTAATGAACATATACAAGAAGGAGTTAGAGTGACATCTATTGAAGAAAAAATGGTAAAAAATCCTTTAAGGTAGTTAGGATAATTGATGAAAAAGGTAGATCAAGTAGTATGGGGTCATCTAAAAAGGGTTGAGGAAGACCAAAGAGAACACTCAACAGAGTTATTGAGTGGGACCTCTTGGTCAACAATTTATCTAAATATTTGATCATTGATAGAGTACAATGACATTGTGTGATTCATGTAACCGACCCCACCTTGTAGGGTAAGATTTTTTTGTCATTGTTGTTGTTGTTTATATTTGTCAAAAAAAAGAAGAAAAGAAAACGAAAAGGAACTATGATAGGGTTGAGGACATATTACATCATTGGGAGAAAGGTCAAAAGTTTTTCCACCAATAGTGAAGGAAATAATAGGCATTGAAGGGATCTGTCCACAGTCAACAAGTACTTCTCCCAGTTTAACACAAGCCTGCAATATCACCACAAGGTATAAAAACTGAGTCCAATTTTCCAAGAAATCTAATAGCCCCAACTTCAAAAAGAAACTGAACACATAATCACACGATGTAATAAGTCAAGTCCTTGAAAGAACCACACCCAAAAGCTAACTATTGGAGTTGGAGAGCCCAAGGCCTTATAAGGTCCTTACTTCAATGTAACCTTTTTGATATGGGACTCATGACTTGATCCTACACTTATTATAGGATTTATCACTTAAGTAGAATTCACCTTATTGACATTGCTTAGTATCTGATCCTGTGTCTGATTCTGCTTCAGCTGGTTTTGCATCCAAACAACAGCCATCTCACAAGCAGAACAAGTATCAGAAGATTTTATTCCATTCTTATCCATCACACTCTCAATACCCATGCTGAAAACAATACATACACTCTTCGGTATAATGTCAATCATATAAAGAATTAAATGATACAACTACCCTAAAGTGTGCTATCTTTTGGGTTCTGAACTTTTAACTTTACCTAACTCCGCGAGTTCCATCAAACGCACACAATCCAATTTGGGAACATATCTTCTTTGGTTGAGCCTACATGAGTAAACATATAATTCATAATAAAATTCAGCCTCCGCAGGATGATAAGATCTTTGTTTTTGATAGATTGGCGAAATTTATTTAAAGTTCTAATAAGCTAAAGAAGGCTATGAATGAATGAATCAACCGGAATTAGAACTCACTTTAGCTAAAAGCAAGTCCAGGATTGTTGGTCCATGGTGATTAACAACAGTCTTGCATTCTTGGCTGGTAACTTTATTTCCAGAAGCTCCAATGGCTTCATTGATCGCATCAATTGCATCCTAAGAGAACAAAACCATCTGTTTGATAAATGATCATAGCAACCAGCTATTCACAAGCATTTTCCATTGAAGTTCACTTCAAGGTATTTGAGTTTCAGCAAGTGCAAGACTTGAATGCCTTTTTCTGAAACATCTACACTTCATATGGAGTACTTAGTGTCTTTTTGGATTGAATGCCAAAAGCACCTTTTTTACAAAAAAAAATCTGGACCATGGTCTCAAACCAAATTAGCCAAGCACCCTTTAAAACCTAAAACCTATTCTAAAGCCCAAAACCATGGTTTCATGCACACCAATCTAGCTTTTGGCAAAATCTATTTGTCAAAAGTCGATCCAAACACACTTAAATTCTAAAATGAAGCGATGGAAATGAACAATTAGATAAGCAATTTGATCGTACCGTGGGACCTGCGATTAAAGAAGTCCCTGAATCTGCGATTGCTGCACAGCCATTAGCACAAACTCCTGATTCACAACATGGACAAAGTCAGAACCATCAATTATAATACCACAAGCCATGTATGGAAGCATTCTAAGTGCGCGCGCGCGCGTGTGTAATATACTGATTCACTTCCTATACATACCCATTGGTTTACCAGCAACAAGCACATCACCCATGTCAAACTGTTAACAAGAGAGAAAATTGCAATAAACAAGAAGAACAAGAAAAGATATACAAACACGTGACAAGTAAGATAATAACAAAAAAAGAGAAAAAGCTAATAAATAACCTGCCAATAGCCTTTTCGTGTCACAGGAACATAAGTGTGCTCACCATTAAAGTGAGCAGGATCAACACCACCAAAAACAAGCTCACCCCCTCTCTCATCCGATGGGTTTCGATTGAGCCAGAATGAAAATACTGGTTCCTTGATCAAATCTTGACCGATCATATCGTACCTGACACAAAAACAAGTGTTTCATAAGTAAGAAGTGTCCATCAATGGGTAGTTCTAATGTGCATCATTAAAGATCCTATTTTAAAAAAACCAACACATTTATTGCAAATAACTAACATAACTAAATTTTTTAATATCCGTAGATTAATTATCCAACTATTATATTAAGGATCAGAGGCGTTGGGACATACCACAGAGGAACAGCATTTCCAACAGATATCTCTTGGAAACCAAGTCCTACTAAACCATCAAACTTGGCTGCCACAAATATATGGCCAGGCTCACTAGTTGCTTCAATGAATTCCTGATTGACAGCAAAAGGGCTACATTATCAGTGTAAAAATTAATTTATAAAGAAAAATCACATTAAAACAGAGAGAAAATAAGAGAAAAGGCACTGATATAGCCATTACATGGTTCTTTACAACTATGTCACCAACTTGGACATTGTCATAACTGAAGAAACCAGAAATCGATCCACTGCCATATCCAATTGACGCAGAAGTCCCTACAATGGAAACAGACAAAATTCTTGTGTCAAGTAGTGGGAAGAGGAAAATCCCCAACAAAGTCCTTGTGAAAGTTTCAAAATGTCCAGAGGCCCAAATCATAAAATAAAATAAAAAAACAAGCGTGGTGTGTCATATCAAGTTGCTATTATGTCAGACTGTCAGAGTACAAAGGATTTTTCACAATTTCATTTTGGGTAAACGGGGAGACCCACTTCCCCGGTACCCGGCACCTTTTTTAGATCCTATCATCCTCAACTAGGCCAGATATCCAAGCAACTGATTAGTCTGGGCTTGATGAGTGGGAATGCATCGTTTGAATGATTATCTCCTCTCCAGACAAATGCAATTACCCAGCAGGATTGTTCACAATTTATTCGCAGTGTAATTCCTATGAACCCTCACTGCTACTCAGTTCCTGTTTATTTTAGATTTTTAGAAGTGCTACAAAATAAATATATAAAAAAAGTTTTGTATCAGACTTGTAAAAAAGTGTTTTAAAAAGAACTTTTTAGAAGTTCCCAAACCAAGGGTCAGTCTATATATACACAATATCAATATACCCAGAAATTCTTAAAACAGAGTACCAGGGAAATTCAGGATTTTGAGACAAACCATTTGGCCTGAAAGTTGTTGATTGACTTGACCTGTATTTGGCATGGACGTAGCATGCAACCTGCACCCAAATTCAAAAGTGCTAAAATCAGCCAAGTCATATACTCCTCCTATTCTTACACTACAAAATATGTCTTATATTATATTTAGAAGCGGTGGTGGTAGTTAATACAACATATAATTAATTATGTTTGCGAGTGTAAATACATATACATATATATAGAGAGAGATACTGACAGAGGTATAACATCTATCGGATGGGACCCAGGAATTGGAGCTGCCGGTATCAAAAAGAACAGCGAACTTTTGAGGAGGGGTACCAATGGCGATATCTCCATAATACTGAGCATCTAAGAAATTCTTCAGTCCTACAGTTTCCTCAGCTCCTACTTCATTGTTATTATTATTAGGGAGATCATACTTTGTGAGGAAAGCCTGACCCACTTTCATCTTCTTCAACCCAATCCTTGGAAGCCCATTATCAACCGAAGCCCACGTACCCACATAATGCCATGCAAACAAACACAGCACAGCAACACAAGCATTTCTGTTTCTTCTTCTCATCTCCATTCACCTGCACAGCATCATCACCACTTTAAGAAATGGTGTATGAGTTAACAATAAAAAAAAAAAAAAAAAAGCTTTTTAGGTTTACGTAAGTAGTCGAGACAAAATATATCTCACATACTTATCTCATCATACTTAAAATACGTCAAAAAAGCAACTTCAATTGTAAATCCAAACATATACATGATCACAACAATAATATTCTTCTTTAACTGTCTATTATTTCTATTCTAAAGAGAGTTTCATTTCTCACATCATTATGAAAAATCCAGGTTAAACTAAAGCATGCATGTAACATATTCTTCAACTTGGTAATTCAAGATCATATTAGAAAGAGAAGCACGAGCATGGAATCAAGTAAGAAATAAGGAAAAAAAAAAATAAAATAAAAATTCACTGACCGATAGTATAAAAATTTGAAAAGAGAGAACGAATCGCAGTACAAGTTGAAGTGGAAGGGAAAGTGAGAAAATGGTGAGAATTTAAAGAACGGGAAAAACCCAGCGATGTTTCATTCATGCACAGGGTCGTGGACGATGGGACCCACTGAAAGGTCGCTTACGGGGGTCTCTTTACATCTTCGCCGTTCGCTTCCTTAAATGGACGGTGAGGATTGGGCATGAAGGTGACGTGGAATATACTAGTAGCTCACTAAAATTAGTTGGATTAACTGAAAGCTTACGTTGCTTTCGCTAGCACGACACTCCTTCACACTTATCATGCTCCAGCTCTAGTTTCGTCAGCTTCAATTATATTCAGATATTTTTCCATTAACGATGTTTCTTGTTGATTCTATATTTAATGATTTATAGAAAACTTATTCCACCGTATTTATACGTGTAACATAATCATTGTTTGTAAGTATACTCTAAAATATATATTCTGATACGTGATCTATTTTTTAAAGTATTTTGCAGCATCTTGAAATATTTGTTCAAATTATTCTGATATATTGAAGTATTTTGTGATATAATTTTGCCCTTGAAATATTTTCTGACTTAATTTTCTTTTTATCACTCTTTTTCTCATATTTTCAATACTACTCTCATCTTTCATATTTTTAGTACTCATTTTTAATACTTTTAATAATCAGTTTTGCAATTTTTCGATAGTATCTTCACTTAATGAACTTTTTAGTTCATGTGAGGTTATAAATGCTCTTGAAATGTACTTTAAAAGTAAAATTGAACCATAAAAAATTTTAAGATACCGTATATAAAAAATACTCTAGGATGCTAGATGCATTTAGAAAAATAATTTAAGGTGCTGGATGAAACACAAAATATTTTAGGATATAGACGCACCTAGAAAAATACTTTAAGGTGTTGGATAAGCTTTCATCCTAAAATATTTGCAAAAGCGTATCGTGCATTTTCATGGTGATTTTTAAGGGATAAGATGCTTCTAGTACAGTGAACACTACTAGAAAATAGTGAATTTATGACGGAATATTTTTCGTCGCAAAATTTTAAAATTTTGCGACAGAATTTGAATTCCGTCGCAAAAGGTGAGATTTTTGCTAAGAAAAAAAATTCTGTTGCAAAATTTTTCAAATTTGCGACGGAAAATAAATTCCATCGCAAAATTTTGATCAAAAATAATAATGAAAAAAAATTTCGATGGAAAATAAATTCCGTTGCAAAATTCTGCGACAGATTTATTTTTCGTTGCAAAACCTCAAGGGTTTTGTGACGGAATTTTTTTCCATCGCAAAACCCTTTGAAAAATTTTGCGACGGAAAATTTTTCCGTCGCAAAATTTTTCAAATTTGCGACGGAAAATAAATTCTGTCAGAAATATAAATTCCTCCTCCCCTCGATTATCTCTCTCATTCTTCATTTCTTCCCATCATTTTTCATTCCTTTCTTCATTTTCTTTCATTTTTCATTGCTTTCTTGTTCTTCTTCTTCAGCCATGTGAGATCTTAGTGTTGCTTCTTCTTCTTCCCCAGGTTAGTAGCTTATTTTCATTGCTTTCTTCTTCTTCTTCCCCTTCCCTGTTTTGCATTCTTTCATTCTTCTTTGTTCTTTAACTTCCCCTTCCCCATCTAAAAAATGAATCATGCTTGTATAGAATATGTGCTTTATTTTCTATGTATGTTCTGTATGTATATATATTTTACTGTGTGTTCCCTATTATGTGTGTGTTGTCTGTACATGTGTTGGATGTGGGTATGAATATGTATATGTATGTAGTTTGCTACAAGAGAAAGATGAGGACGTGGGTTTTGAGTATGCAATGGAAAGAAATAGATATATAAGATCATTTTTATATATCTTTTCATGCAATTATTTTTAATATTTTTAATAATTTTAATTTTTTTTTAATTTTATAAATATTTTTTACGATTTTTTAAATTTTTTTAAAATTTTGCGACGGAATTGGGTTCCATCGCAATTGCGACGGAAACGGAAAAAATTTTTGGGTTTTGCGACGAAATTTTTTCCGTCACAAATTGCGACGAAAATTCAAATTTCTGTTGCAATTGTGAGGCTTTTTTTGCGACGGACAAATTCCGTCACAATCCTATTTTGCGACGGCAAATTGAAATTTTGCGACAGAATTTTTCCGTCGTAAAAAACCAATTTTTTTTATAGTGGAAGTACTTTTATAGTTACGTCATTTGTTATCCTAAAATATTTTGTGGTTTATTGATCACCTTAAAATATTTTTCAAGTGTGTTTAGTATCCTAAATTATTTTGTAGCGCAATTTTGTATTTAAAGTATTAATTTTTTCTAGGAGAAATTTTTATCATAAAATATTTTTTATTAGGAGCAAGTTTAAATCATCTCCAACTCTCTATAGTTCTTTAAGTGAAGGTACATCTAACACTATAAAGTGTATTTTTTTAGTTGCAACTTTAATATGCTTGACCTACTTAGAAAAATAATTTAGGATACTAGGTGAACTACAAATTACTTTAATGTATTTGGACACACTTGAGAAATTACTTTGTGGTGCTGGTGATTTTCAGAGTAGTTCGTTATGTTTCTCATGTGTATAAACAACCTAATATTTGAAAAAAAAAAAAGAGTAAATAGATTACCAACTAAACTAACCTTATTAGCTTCTTAATATTACTAGTATATTATATATTTATATTCCCTGGTCATTTTTTATTATTTAAAATTGTATTATTTTGTCGTGTTCTCTAGCTGCAAGCAATTGATCCCAATAAGGTTGGCGAAGAGGGAATCAAGCAACCCTTTATTCGTCTCAAATCTCAATCATTATATGCAAAACACCATTATCCATTATACTCAATCATTCTCGTTGAGCCAAAAAAAAAAAAAAAAAGTCATTCACAATCACAAGTTCGCAACTACGCTCTTAATAAAAATATTATATTTTTTAACGAAATAATATTTTATATCCATGTTCATTTTACAACAAAAAATTAATGTTTTGTATCGAACTAATTCGGCAATTTGATCTTAAAATTATGTTATAACGCTTTCGTTTTATAAATTCTTGAATTTGGCTCAAGTAATGTTTTTGCAAAAGAAAAAAAGCGTTGTATACTTACTTTCTATTATACTCTTGTCCAAATTTAATTCCAAATCAAGTTTTTTTTTTTTTAATTTCTGAGTTGAATTGAAATTAAGAAAATAAAAAAAAAATAATTTGAAGATGTATTTAGTCCGTATACGCTAACCTAGGGAGATCAATACCGTATCCAATCAATTGGGTTATATATATATGGGCCTAAATGAGAAATCAAATTTGGAAAAAAGAACAAAGAATGAGAAGGAAATTTATGGGCCAAGTTAGCATCTTGTTACATCAAGCCCAATCCCAACTCAAGTTTTTCAAAACACAATAATACCAAACTGTGACACCCAAAGAAAGACTAAAAATTATCCAACTCCAATTTGAATGGTACAAATATTATTAAGAAGTTATATCTATTTTTTTAAAATCTAAATCCTACTTATTTTAAAATAAAAATATAAAAATATTAATTTTAAAAATTATGCCTATTTTTTAATCTTTTTTGAAATATTAATAGATGGTCCTAACCCACTAAATTCAGTTGTGTGGCAGCAAAGTGATTCTTTTGCTGCAAATGCAAAGACACCAAAATTAAATCTGCTTCATTTGTTCAATCTATAAATAGACATAAAACAGGAGTACATAAGCATACTTACTATATCACCTATATGTTTATGTCCTCTTAATTGGATGTAGAAAACCTTCTACTACAGTCATATATACAAAGTACAAAGGAATCCACATTCCCTACTCATCCTTGGATGAGCGGAATGGTCATCCTAATATAAGAGGTTTTTTTAAAAAAATAAAAAATAAAAATTCATTAACTTTTTTTTTTTTTTTTGCGAAAATCTCATTTGAAATTTTAAAACCTCAAAAGGTCTTGTTAATATTTGGAAAGGACATAAAGTAACAGGAATCAAATTGAGATTTTAAAATATTGATAAATTTACTATTATGCCATCAGTTTTTAAATAAAACAAAAGGTGATAGGGTTCAAAATCCCACGATCACAACTACAAAAAATACTTTTTAGACCAGATAAGAGGGAATGATTTTTTAAAAATAAATTTCATTAATTTTTTTTATTTATGTGAGTTAAGTTATATTTAATGGCTTAAAATATTTTTTTAGTAACATTCAGTATTTTAAATTAATTAATTTTTAGTGGAGACAGTGCCATATAATATTTTTTCTAAATTAATTAGTGCTTAGTGTAGATAGCACCATGGGTGCTGTTGAAAAATTATTTTAGGATATTGGGTACTACTAAAAAAATATTTTAGGATACAAGACGACATAGGAAAAATATTTTTGAATATTGGATTATACTAGAAATTAATTAATTTGATATTTGAGATACCTTTGGCGTCAAAAATATTTCAGGGTGAATGATACATTTAATCCATATCAATAAAAATTAAAAAAATTGTTTCCCTCAACCCCAAAATTGGGGAATGAGTATGCCCTACTTATAGTAGTATAGTTGAGCAGAGCATACAAAGTCCCTGTTATAGTAGTATAGTTGTTTCTTTATATCTGTAAAGGATTGACAAGATCAAGATGAGTTGTCCCTATGTAAAGGCTATTATTTGCATCTTAAATCTATGGGTTGTGTCAAAAAATAAAGTGATAAGTAGAACATAGTTTTTACAAGAGTCTAGTTTTAAAACTTGGTCGGGTATTAATTATCAATCACACTTTCGTCTAATTTAAGGGAGACAAATATTGATATAAAAGGGAAAATAAGTTTTAAATTAAAACAAAGACAAATAATTCATAGACTTCAAGAATCAAATGGAGCTTATATTATTTATCCCCTTGTATTTCTTAGCTGGTATTTTCGTAAATAAAATACTAGACTATTAACTTTCTATACCGATTTCATGAGCAACTGGAGTATACTAAAGTAACAAATGATAAAGATTAATCATTGTTTAAATTATCTAATTTGTTACAAAAAATTATACTTCTTATATCTAGCTCAAAACAAAAGGGAAAATTACATTGAGGTCCCAATTAAGGAAAACAATATTAAAAAAATCTCATAACTTATTAAAAATAGTTTTTCCACTTGTCAATAGATGCTCTTTCACTTGTCATCGATAAGTTATATAACTTTTTTGATATTATTTTTTTTTATTTGAGACCTAGTATCATTTTCCCAAGAAAAAAAAAATCACAGCATAATCATTTTTAAGGAGAAAATTTTATTTTTAACTTTTAAAACTAAAATGGGAAAATTTTTATGGAAGCCTATAATTTCCTCGATTTTGTAATTTACCAGTGTGTTTTTCTCTCTTGACTGATTACTTTAATTTTGTTTTATCCACGCGGTTAACCCATGTAACGACTTTTTTGTTTTTTTTTTTTGGTAAAATGTAACGACTTTTCTTTATTAGCATTGTTAGCCTTTGTGTTGACAAAGCAAAATTATTTAAAGTGTTTAATTAGGAGAGAAAAGTGTACCAATCACAAAATTAACAATTGAAAAAAGGGTTAAGGTGCAAAAATACACATATGTTTTTCCTCCAGGAGCGCCCAGCACTATATGTTTTTTTTGTGTGCAAAAATACACACGCCGTTAGGTTTTAGGGGCAAAAATACCACTTCCGTTAGTTGACCGTTAACTATGGTGAAATTACCTTTTTGCCCTTAGTTTAAAATAATTAAAAAAGAAAAGGGTTAAGGGCAAAATGGTAATTTCACCAGGGTTAACGGTCAACTAACGGGCAACTAACGGTCAACTAACGGAAGTGGTATTTTTGCTCCTAAAACCTAACGGCGTGTGTATTTTTGTATAAAAAAAAACATATGGTGTTGAGCGCTCCTGGAGGAAAAACGTATGTGTATTTTTGCACCTTAACCCTTGAAATAAATGAAATTCTGGAAAAATGGTTTTCCCAGATAAAATTAGATATTCCTGCCTTTCCTAATGCGTTTGTATACAATATACTTCATCTATCCGATTCTTTTTATATGGATTTTTTTTTTCTTTGGGGTTAGGCTTTTTTATAAGCAATTTTCTTCTTGTATCTCAAAATTTAAACTACTTTTTTCTTTTCTGCCCCTATTAATATACATATTTATATTAATTATTCCCTACTCACCACTAATTCTCTTTAATTTACTCATTTATTACACATTCTCTCATATATTTTATACTCATACTCTCTTATATTTGTTACTCATTCTCTCTCCTATTTTTTTTTTTCATAAATAGGAGAATATTTGAAAGAAACATGATATTTTTAACACATTTATTATTTTTAACTGGGTTAAGGTGCAAAAATGCACATAACCTTTTCCCTCAGGTGCGCTCAGCACCATAACCTTTTTTTGGGTGCAAAAGTACCTTCAACGTTATATTTCTGGAGCAATTGTCACATCAGTGCCAAACGTCCGTTAAAATGAGCTGAAGTTTGCCAGGTCAGGAATTTGTTTGTTAATTACGTGGCTTTACTTAAGATATTTGACATATATCTACTTCAACCCATTTGACCGACCAAGAAAAGAAACGGAGATTCACCCAGGAGCGTTTGTGAACGTCTTCGATTCTTCCAAGCACAGTAGGTCAATTAGGGATCTGAAATTGACAGGTAGCTGGATTGTGATTGAAGCCATTCACTACCGAGCTCTGTGTGGTCTTCAACGTCGAAGCATATAGTAGAAGCTCAGAGGAATCTGAAATCGACAGGTAGTTGGATGGCTTCTTCGTCAACATCGAGCAGAGGGAGAGATGAGAAAGCGAGAAGGAAGGTGGTTTTGTTGAGAAAACCTAGCTGCGAGGAACATTATGAAGGTCCATTGCGGTATTGCCATCACAAATTGTTGGCTCCGAGGTGGACATCGTGGTCTGAAGGAAACCCAAGTAGAAGGTTTTATGGGTGTCGGAATTACTACCAGGTATGCTTCTTTACTCCATTTTATCTACTCTGAATTGGCTGCCGTAAGTCCTTAGCTATTCAAATATAGTGGTTTTGGGTTGGGAAATGATTGGCGTCGATGGTAGGAGTCTCCTTCGGCATATGGGTCTTCCCTGAATCATGACAAAATCGACTTTGGGTGTTAATGTTTCCTTCTTGCTCATCTATTGTCTCGGTTAGTCTTATTTCTCTTTTCTTCTTGCTTGACACTGTCGTTTTTTCCTTGATGGTGTGTGCATGTATAAAACCTTTTCTCCTTTATTTGTTTTGTTGTGTTTGTATGGTGTGTGAATCTGCTAGTTTCCATGAGTTTAGTTGAAGTCATCGGTGGTTCATTCTTCTGTGTGACGAAAATGCTGAAACTGTTTTTTTGTGCTTTGATTATGTAGGTATATATTCAAAACTCTCCTCCTTCCTAGGTTTCTAAGTGGCTTCCGTGTGCGTATTGAGTATCAATTATTTTTTGATTTGTTTATTTATAAGACCATGAAAGCATGTCTAAGTTCTGGTTTCTTGAAATTAAATTCCTGTTTTGGTAAAAAGAAACAAATAGAGTTGGGAACCATAGCAAATTCCTGTTTTTTGATTTGTTTATTTATAAGACCATGAAAGCATGTCTAAGTTCTGGTTTCTTGAAATTAAATTCCTGTTTTGGTAAAAATAAACAAATAGAGTTGGGAACCATAGCAAATGTATACAGACACATGTATGTAAATGGATATTTGGAAATTTTGGCTAAAGATTTGAAGAATGAGAAGTTGATAACACTATTAATAATTACTGCACATTTACAATGTGTAGGAGAAAATTTGATTGGAATGTTGTTGGAAATGCTAGTTAGTCGAGGCTTGTGTTATGAGAGTAATAAAATGGATTTGACTATTTGTTTTATGTTGATTATAATTCTGATAATTAAGTTACTTGGATGCTAATTATAATAGCTATGAGGTAGTTACAAGTAGTAAATGGTTGTGGTAAGTTTTAAAGTGTAAGTAAAAATAAAAGACAATAACATTATTTTGGGTATTGGGGGATGATAAAGTGAACATCTTTGAAAATGTTATTTTTTAATTGCAGCGACTTCAGCATCATAACAAGAATTTAAATGAAAGGGCATATTTCCAGTACATGTGTTTGTTAATTGTTTCATATATATTTTTTACAGTGAAGTTATTAATTTGCCTTTTCATCATAGGATGGTGGGTGTGGATATTTCGAATGGCACGATGGTGAGTTTGGGGAAAGGGAAAATGAAGTCATCAAACATCTACTCAATGACATTGACAAGCTATATGATGAGAACAAGCAGCTTCTAAGAGGGAATGTTTGTGTGAAGTGGTACGAAGAGCTTGTTGCACTTGAAGGTGAGGGGCTGAAGATGAAATTTGAACATCTAGTGAAAGAAAGTGAAGTGAAGAAGGTGCAATGGAAATTCAGACTTGTATTGGCAACATTGTTACTAACTTGGGTGTTGTTAGTGATAATGTATTTGTAAGGGTTTGTAAGGGTTGTTGTTGACTTTTGTTTAGGTTATCAGAGTTTAGAAAAGTTTAAGTGATATGTAATGTATTTGTTTCAATGAACTTTTAGTGATAATGTATTTGTAGTGGTAGCAAGAGCTTCTTGTTAACTTTTATTGTTATGTTATATATATATTGAAGAAAGAAAACTGCATGCGTGATGGAAAAAATGATGAAAAATGGAATGCCTAAAAGTTGGTCACCTCAACCGCACCTTAATGTCACCAAAAGCATATTGTAATGTTCAAAAGGAAAACTACAAGCTAGGCAACTCGAAAAACTCCAAGAAAAGTGAAGGCTATAAGCTAATACTCTTAAGGCTGAAGTGTTCAGGCTATACACATTTACAAAAGCAGCTAATATTCCATACATTCCTGATCAGCTAATGCCAGACACATTTACAAAAGCAGCTAATACATTCCTACACCAAAAAGAGGGTTAAGTTTGAAGTGTTCAGGCTATACACATTTGTCACCAAAATAAGTAAACAACTAAAGGTCATACACATATACACATAGGCCTAATAACGTGCATTCTTTCCTTTGTCTTTGTTGTTGCGAAGACGTTGTACGAGCTGTGTGGTTGTCACACATGGTTGGCCTCTCCACTGTAGGCCTGGAGGCTGAAATGGAAGGTCCGAAGGTGGATCAAGAGTGCCTGATTGGGGCTGAAATTCAATGCATCTTGCACGTGTAGAATCGTTAGAGCTAGAGCCACATCCTCGAGCCAATCTCATCTCCCTTTCATTTGGGATGGGGAATTTAGTCTGTGGATCAGCATTCTTCTGCATATACTCATGTGTTGTGCCCTCTTCAATAACATACTCAGAATTAAGCCCGGGCTGCAATATAAAATTGCAAACACAAGCCAGAATTATTAACATTTTGTGACAGCTATAAGATTCAGTAACATTTACATGTAATACTACCATTGGACAAAAGAAACTTACATTGTAAACCATACGTCCTGTCCTCTCATCAAATATGATCCCAAACCCATTTGCTTCTCTTGGCTGCCTCGTAGAGGACGTTGGTGGTGGTTGGGACGTTTGACTCTGACTTGGTTCTTCTTGGGTCGATTGAGGGGGCTCTTGAAAGGTGAAGTCATCAATGGATGATTGTTCTTGGGGGGTTTGGGTCGGTTGAGGTGGCTGTTGACTGGACATACGCCTCCCTTTTGTTGCCTTCTGTTGTTCCTGAGGAGATGGAGCCTGCCATTGTTGGGTGGTAGTATTAAATATATTAATATGGATGAGGAAGGCTGAAGGTAAATTCATCACTTATGGTGCTTTTAAATAACATTAAATCACAAACAGATTAGTTTAAATAAAAGCTTCAAATTAGAAACAGATCAACTTAGAAATTAGCTTAAATAAAAGCTTAAATCAGAAACCAATCAGCTACCTACCTATTACTTTTCACAGTACAAATAAAAAACACCAAATAACAATCTTATTTTTAAATCAAATAACAACAAATGAATAACTAGTCCTCCCTGCGTTACTTAATTGATACAAACAATGAATTAGGCTAGGCATGCATGCATGCTTACAAATTCATAAAACGAACAAAATTCTAATTAAGCATAAGGCATCAACCAATTTCATGAACTACTTGCAGCAAATACATTCCTGATCAAAAAGCAGCTAACATTTACAAAAGCAGCTAATACATTCCTGATTAATCAATTTCATGAAGCTTATGCAACAACCAAAATCTGGAACTACTTGCAGCACCCAATTTCATGAAGCAACCAAAGGCTAAAAGTCACATGATGTGATTACAAGTATTACAGGAAGAATATAAAATCTAAAATTGGAAGAAATGAGACATCTAGTATGACTGCCTGTTCATTGCATGAGGAAGAACTAAACAAGTGTATGTATTCCTTATTAAATTCACATTCTATGTATTCTACTTCTGAATATAAGAGCTAATGGAAATACTTGTAGCACCCAATTTCATGAAGCACCCAAAATCTTGGTTTATGCATGCATAACTTCCATAATTTCTGCCTTGTTTTCATTACTTCTTACTAATGCCAAGTTAAGTATAATAATACGTTAGTAACGTACCTCCTTACACCTTGCTTTGTTGTGGCCTGGTTTCTTGCATTGGCTGCACTTGTGGGTCTTTCCATGCTTACTTAATTTTTGTTGTCCCCCTTCTTGATTCACATGAGATGCAGCTGCATCTCTTTCTTGGCGAGCAGATTTTGAGTTTTTCCTCCTTCTAACTGCTTCCTCAGTTCTGGTCCTTTTCTTCTAAGGCCTCCCAGGCAGGTTTGTAACATGTGGAGGTTGCATTGGTGGGAAATTTTTGGTGTCCCAAAATTTCCTTCCCCTAACGGGTTGTAGTTTGGTTCTATAGGCAGCAATATATGTGTCCTTGTGATAGTAGTGTGATATGTGAGACTTAGGATCTATCTTAGCATGATACATTGCGCAAATGGCATGCTGACAAGGTATTCCCGTTAAATCCCAAGCTCTACATGTACACATTCCTCTTGAAACAGCAACTATATGCCTATCTTGACCCTCTACTATTTCATACCCGTCATCCCCATTGAAGAAAACTCTACAATTAACAGCCAGGTATCTATTTGACTCAAACAAATCCATGCATTTAAGGCTGAACTCAGTTTTCCAGCCACGAACGTGTGTCTCACTTTGAGCCCATTTAGCCATCATTTTCAATCTAATCCCTTCAAACATTCTAATTATGGGTAAGAACCTATACTCATCTATCCACGCATTAAACGACTCACTCATATTATTATCTACGACCCAAGACCTACATCTAGAAGTAAAATAAGCTCTAACCCAAAATTTGACATTATACGTGACTGCATCCTCGGCTGCCTCTTTCCTCAAGGAACCCAACTTGGTGAGATTGTCATTCAATTCTTCAATGTACGTACTCCATGCACATAAGAAAAACTTCTTCTTGAACTCATTCCCTCTCCACTTCTTGCTCCAATTTGCATATATGTGGCGGGCGCAAAATCGATGCTCGGCAGCAGGAAGAACGTCACCAACAGCAGTAGCAAGACCCTTACATATAAATGACACAACGCATTAAAACCAATTTCAAACAAACTTAATAGAACAAAAACTTAGATAACATTGTAATATATGTTGTTACCTTTTGCATATCAGACATGAATGTGACAGTCTTACCATTGCCTATGTCTAGAGAATGACTCAGCCATTGTAGGAACCAGGACCACTGGAGTGCATTTTCCCTGTCCACTAATCCCAACGCTAATGGGTACAAACCATCATTACCATCGAAGCCCACAGCTGTCAGCAATATTCCCTTTGATTTCCCTTTCAAGAAGGTGCCATCGACACCAATCAAGGGTCTACACCCTTCTTTCCAACCAACCTGTGATATATAAAATTTAGTATAGGAAATGATAACCAATTAAATTGAAAAATTAAATTTGAGAATGACAAAATGTGTCATGTGAATCCAGAAAAGGCATTCAGTGTTTAACCTCGTCAGTTATACAAGGGGTTTTTGCAACCTTGGTTTATTAATGAGATTATCTGATGGATCTGTTCTGTGTTATTCATAATGGGTTGAATCTGTTCTGTGTTATTCGTAATGGGTTTTGGTTTTTACTATATTTTGACTAATTAGTGTTTTTCTTTTAAAAAAATTTGGACCATTCTCCTTTTGAAGGAGTGTAATAAGTTTCAGAAATCTTGTTTGATATGCTTAGGAGGACAAGAGTGCAAAAAAACTCCTGTAAACGAGTTTGCTAAGTAGCAATGGCATCTAACTTGTTATGATACTAAAAGCCAATGTAGATTGAGACTGACTAATCAAATGCTCTTCTGGTTTGGTCATCATTCATTGATAATTTATTATTAGTTGAAAATCGTTATCCCTGTATATTGAGAAATTAAATTAAAAATTTACTCAAATAGTTCACAGAAAAGAAACTAATATTCTTCAATAATACAAGCTTATGTCAAGTTCTGTTCTATGTCAGCTTATTCAGTTGGAGCTTCAGCGCCTAAATTGGACCTTATTCTATTTCTACATTATTTTACTTGGCAATAAGACTTTCAGGCACTGCCACTGTATAAAAAGTTTTATGCTAGGTCCTCTTGGACTTCCCTTAATTTGAACTTTTAATAGAATATATGATTTTGTGATACATTGTTCTTTATAATGTCCTTTTGAGTATGATTTTGACTGAAACTTCCATTAAAATACAAAAGAGGCTACAAAGTTATTATTAGATGAATAAATATAAATAATGACATATATCAATTCAATGAATTCATGGACTTCAAAATACAAGAACACATGCTGAAACTTATTGCTTTATGTATGGTTTAATTAATTAACACAACTTGTTTTTCAGTTTCTTTTGATATTTTATTGTTGCTTTGGGGGGATAATTGGGAAGTCCTAAAAATGTGGGTCAGATGTATAATTAAAATGTGGGACGACTCAAACATATATAACAGTAAAATGTAATAAGTTTCTGTCCAGACAAAAGAAACAAACAAGAAATGCAAAATAAAAAGTAAGAAATAAAAAAACTTAAAACCATCCATGTTAAATAAAACATAAAGTTTAATAAGATAAATTATAGCACTAAAACAGTAATCTCTATGCATAACAGAACGAAAATAGCTAAAAGGATCAGAACAGGGAAAAAAAGCATTTATTTGAAGGTATACCTTTGAAGCATTAAAGCAAACGTATATCCTTTTGAATATTCTTTGTCCATGTTCCAATGCCTCTCTGCTTACATCGACACACACGTCTGAACCAGGGTTTGACACTCTCAACTCATTGCAATATGCCTCCAAGTTTCGAAACTCATCCTTGAAACTCCCTTCCATTTCCTCCATTATTAATTTCTTCGCCCTCTTGCATTTATGCACACTAACCCTTACCTTCAGATCCCTTTGCACTTGAGCCTTCATGTCTTTCGTCTTGAATTTAGGGTCTTCTTGGACCTTGTCCTTGAAATAGTTAGCCAACCACTTTGTAGAAGCCCTTGGATTGTCATACACACGTGCACACATGTGTACATCAGTAATTGATTTCACCTGCCACCCCACACAAAGCCCAAAAGTAGATGCATATAGTGTAAACGGGCACCCCTCTTCACACAACACCCTGAATGTATTTTTATCACTTCGCACAACTTTAAGCTTAAAGCCATGCGTGATAGCATACTTATCTATGGCTCTCTTAAGCTCCATCTTGTCTTCAAATGTCATGCCTACCACAAGATAAGGGTGTGTAGAGGACGATTCAGGCTCAGGAGGCACACACAACTGGCCGAATCCATCATTTTCATCATCACTCTCATCATCCACATCAACCTCCCCAACTTCTGAGTCATTATCAGCATCTCTCTCATCACCATCATGCATATTCCACCGTGGCTCACTAACATCACTCTCACCCTCATCCTCTGGAGCATCATAATCAGACCCCAAGTATTCTATTTCATCATAGTTACTACCGGACCCCATTTCCTGAATGACGCCCTCCACATTTGCCTTTACAATGTAGTCATCACTGACAAAATACTTTTTTGTTTTTTCCACTCTATTTTCATTTATCTCTTTCTCCTTGCCCTTCGATGACATTGTCACTACAAAGAAAAAAACACAAAGTATAATCAGGACAAAATGAGGCAGCAACAAGATCATTCAGCAGTGAGAAACTTGAAATCATAAATGAGTGTATTTAACAAGACAAAAACAGTTGGCTAAGTGATCCTTCATTATCTAGCTTTAGAATCTGATACATTTCCTTCAGAACTGCTGAAGTTAATTACTTGAATCCATAATTACAAATGGTAAGGAGAAAGCAACTCGCTTATGCCACTCATGCCATAATTTGAAGTTCATATATTGAATAAAAGTAGCTACACGATCAATGCAAAACTGAACCAGCATTACTATGCCAAGGAATAATTATGTGATATATGGGCCCATCAACTTCAATTATTTGCAGATTGTTTAGAAGAAAGCCATCAATTTTCTAAATAGGATGGATGATATATTAAAATTAGAAGTGTTTGTTTAAATTAAATCAATTGGTGAAAGTAATCATAAATTAATGACTTTTCTAAACGAACGGAAAGAGGATTTTATTACTTGTACAGGGTATGATCAGGCTATCCAAGGTTATCATCAACCATCAATATATATGAAATAAGAAGAAGGAGGTATCATAAATCAACAACTTCAACTAGGCGATACTTTCACAAACTGAAAATGCAATAAAATTGAAATAACACATGAAAATTAAACAAAAAAGGACAGCTATTAACATCCACCGTAGTGAATCAAGAAAGTCGACAAGAAAATTAACATCCATCGCAATGAATCAAGAATCGCAAGAGATAGAGAGATAATCACACAACAACGAAAATCTTCGAATTAGATAGGGAGTCGAAATTACCAACTTTAGATGGCAAAAGACAGAGGTGGAGGTGAATCGCAATGAAGATCCTCACAACCCGATTTTCCCCATTTCACCTCACTATCGCGACCCCAGTTTTCTGCTTGCAATGTTCGACTTCAGCAATTTTCTTCAACTTCAGCAATTAGGGGTTTCTGGTGGAGGTGAATCGTGAAAGGTTAGGTTGCAATGAAGATCCTCACAACCCGATTTTTCTTCCTAACCTCACAATCGCAACCCCAGTTTTCTGCTTCCAATGTTCGACTTCAGCAATTAGGGTTTTCACTTTTGCTTGGTTGATCTCAATTTTAATTTTATGGATCTTAAGTATTTTGTTTTAAGTGAGTAGTGTAATTCACGTGGCTTTAGTTTTGGTTTCCATGTCAGCGTTTTACCTTCCACTTGGCTTCAATTTGTTCCACTTCAGCATCCACCTCATCTCTGTTAGTCAAAATGTCTACTTTAACGGTCAAATATGTGGTCTGTTAACACAGATGTGACAATTGCTCCAGAAATATAACGTTGAAGGTACTTTTGCACCCAAAAAAAGGTTATGGTGCTGAGCGCACCTGAGGGAAAAGGTTATGTGCATTTTTGCACCTTAACCCTTTTTAACTAATCTTAACCACCAACTCATTTTACACAAAAAAATAAATAACAGTTACTTATAAAAATAATATGAGAAAGCATTTTGCTTCAAACATAGGGGTTGCTAAGAGTAAAATTCGGGAAAAATAATTAATTGTATAGCAAGGATCTAGACGCATTCAAAGACGTAAAACTGTTAATTGGAAAATCCTTCAAGCAAGTCCACATACATTCTTCTCTTTTTTTGGACAAAATTGAACCGATCCTTGTTCACTAACTACACATTGTCTAACCAAATCCAATTCTCTCTCGAGATGTTCGGTTCAAGTCTACCAGTCTGTTTGGATGCCTTAGCTACATACATCCTTATACTTCCACTTGACACCTATTGTTAATGGTAAATGGCTCGTCTCGCCTTGTCTCTATGTTTTCCCATAAAGAATTCTTTGCAGATGAAGATGTAACATCCCAATTTTTAAAAGCGGATTTTTTTTTAATCAGAGTAGAGCATCGGAGCAAGTAAAAGAGTGAGTAATTGATATATTATTAATTGTGGCATATCTTGTCTATTTATAATGTACAATACAAACATTAGAGTGATGTTAATACGATATACATCTAAAAAGGTAGGATCTTCAGTTAGGTCCTTACGCTTTTTGCTTACTCTACTTACTCCTATCCTCAATCCTTGGTTCTCCAGACTTGAAGCTATGGTAAGAGTTGAGGTTCAATATCCATTGAATCTCAGGTAACGGTTAACCTCATGCTTATGTAAATAGTATATGACAGGTATCACATAATAAGTACACAATTACAACTTTCAAAATCATAACAACATATAAGGCAATAACATAACACAACCACTGCAATATGTATGTTACCCCAGTCTGCACTATTCACCAGTACCACGATGACATATCGTGTCCTCAGCGCTAGGAAAACTCAACGGTGTTATCAAAATTATAACCCGTATTCAATTCAATAAGTAAAGAGCAATTTCAAAACATGTGAGTACAACTATCATAGATAAGCAAACCATAAGCATAAGAGTTAAGGTTACAATACGCGTCCGTACCTTCATTGACGAGTTTTGGTACGTTCTGTCGGTCAGAATGCGTTCACAGTTTATCCTATAAGGGTAATATCATTTCTATTAATTCACAAACATGATCCCAAGAGATATCTTGGCTACAAATGACAGTTTTACCCTTGGTGGATTTATTTTCCATTATTCCACAAAGTTTTGGAAAAAAAACGCTGGTTCAACATTTCTGGGCAGAATTTTATCTAACTTTGAAAAATCATAACTAATTCCAGAAAAATCGAATCCGTAAAATTTCTCAGAATCCTTGAGATCTCTATTTCAAGGAAAAATAATGGAATTCACCCAGAATTCAAGAATAATTCCCAGTTTCAACATTTCAAACCTCTGCTCAGAATTTCCCTCAGAAAACGTAGCTTATCTTCTGGAATTTTTATCTCTTTGCACAGAACTTCAAATGACACACTTTATACATATTTGGAAAGCCCTATATGTCTACTTTCACCATGAATTTACTCAGAATTTTAGAACATCATTTCCTTCATGAAATATTAACGTTTTTGCTACTGGCTCCTGAAATCGCTAACCGATGAAATTTCGCCAGAGTTTCGCTATTTTGATCATAATCTTCCAAAAATTTTTGTCATACTTCTTCTTCATCATTTTTTCGAAATAAAGGCAATGGAAAGCATAAAAACATGAGATTAAAACTATATTTGGAAGATTCAAGATCAAAATAACATTTCCTAACATTTCTACTACAAAAACTAAGAATTAGAACTAAAAGACTAAAAGCTTCCTTACCTCTTGTAGAACCTTGCTTCTTGAAGCTCCTCCACTCTCTTCCTCACTCTCTAAATTTTGGCCTATGCCTTGGTGAATTGGTGAGAATTTGTGAAGCTCAAGGCCTCTATTTATAGCAAAACTTGAGTTAACTTCCTAACAACTTTAACTTGATCTTAGCCATTGGATTTAACTTGGAAAAGAGGTAAAAATTTCACCCCTACACCTCATAGAAACCGCCCTTCTCCCCCCTTAGCTCTTAAGTTTTTACTTCATCTCCTATTTACCTCCAAATGCTAATTTAGTTAGGTGTAAGTTGGTGTTTTTATTCAAGATCTAATTTCACTTTTGAAATCATAATTTTATGACTAGATTTATGGAAATTTTAAACTTCCTGAAACACTTAGGTATGAATCCTAAAAATATACGAAAATGACTTTATGAATAGCCAAGTTAAAGCTCATAATTCACTAGTTTCAAATATCTATTTATATCTAATACTTAGTTCCAATATTTTAAGATATGATTTAATTTATATAGATTCTCATTCACTTGTTTCTGATTAATTTACAAACTTGCTACTTAAGTTTTGTTTTGGATTTCAAACCTTTATTTAATTTGGTTTAATTTTGACTTTCTTTACTATACTCACACTCATACACAACTCTTGGACACACACACACTCACAACACACACACACTTCACACGCCTACACACACACACACTTCTCTCTTCTCTTTATCCTCTTCCAAAACATTCAATTCAAGCCCCTAAAGTCTTCATTAGTACACTATCTCCTTCTAGAACTTTAATTTAATTATATGTTTATTCAAAACAATTCCCTTTTCTTGTTGCCCAAGGTAATAAAACCGCCCCCCTTAATCTTTTTAATTATCAATTTTATGTTTTAAATTATTCTCACAAACTCAAAAAGAAAATCTCTCATTGGTCCAATTAATTTCACAAAGATTTAAGATTAAAGGTTTATATAATTTCTTCACTCTTTAATTAGTAATTTTCACCACTTTTATTAGTTAAAGGGAGAATTAATTAATCCTTGGTTACTATTGCTAATATAGTGCTTTAGGGGTTACTAGACTTAATTACCAAAATTTGACAAGGGTTCTAATTTAATTTTGATGATTAACAACTCCTTGTATGCTAATCTTAGCTTCTAAATACCATTTGGTCCTTAATTTAATTGATATTTCCTTAATTATGACCTTTATAAATTAATTATCAACTAATTTTCAAAAATTACTAAAGTATCTCAATTATTGCAATTCCAATTGCCCAATAATTGTTGCTAATTCCCTCTAATTAATTTTATCATCCTCTGATGATTTCAAATTGCTGAAATGGTATAATTATGATTATACTAAATTATGATAATCTTAGGATATTTTATGACCCTTAATAAGACTTAGAAAAATTAGTCTTTAGACCTTCTAATTCTAGGGAAAATTGCCTAGGAATTAAAATAAATACAACACTAAAATCTGAGATCACATACTCACCTATTTAAAATAGGTATTATTTATCAAAATATAGTGACCATGCTAAATAGGATTTTTAGGGTATTACAGAAGAGATGTCAATAGAGTTTTTTACTTCCCAAATAAATCCTTCTACATCTATGTTTAAATGCTGGTTTATCAAGAATAAGTAAGAAAGTTCAGGAATTACTAAATATAAGACTATAGGAGTTCCTTCCATTTTCAAAAAAGAGGATTCAATTCAGTATTGAGGAGTCAAAGAATTGAAGCCAACGAGAAAAGAAGCTAACAAACTGCAAGTCGGCCTTATACCACCATGTGACATTGCTTCATCAAGCTTTCGCCCATTGGTGAGTTCCTTATAGAGAGTTGTCTCGCACCTCTTAGTATTCTCTACCTACCCACCTATGTGAGGGAGTATTGTCAACTTTTTTTAAGTACATATATTATACTAATGTAGGTACGTAATGCCGTTCATGTCTCTTGGGGATGGGTATGGGTAAGATTGGGCAAGAGAGAACCTTGCTCGATGCCCAGTCTGAAGGATGAATAGGTTGCATTTTGCAATATGATGCCCAGCCCTGCCCGGTAAAAGTTCTAACCATTTCGGGCTAAGCTGGGCGGTCTTCTTTGTCCAAGTGGTAACACCCTGCCTTGTCCACATGTGAAATAAAATTAATTCTATTTAAATTTCACAAACATTCTTATAATTATCATATATCTTAACTTTATCCTAAGTATTATAAACTTTAAATATATTTGATGATTTCACATCTTGGGATATTTTAGAATAAGTCTACAACTTGAGTTTTAAAATTTACAAAATCTACTATAGGTTTTAACAAATATCCATACTTCAAGAATTAAACAATATTCATAATCCATTATAAATAAGGCAACAAAATGATTGTAATTGAAGAGAAAATGAGAGAAAGGGAAGGGCCGAAGAAACATATAACTAGATTTATAAGAAAAATTAATATAAAATATAATAATATGTATATTTATTATGTAGGGGCCAAAATGGTAGAGCCGCAGACCCTGCCTAATATCTGATTTTGCTCATAAAAATGTCTTACCTAATTATATCTATTTTTTTGGGATATGTGTTTTTTGGGCTAGGCAAGACGATTTTTCTTCGAACTTGCAGGCACACCTCGCTCCTAAACTTCGTGACTACCCCTAATTGTCTCCAATTGATAATTCAAACTTGATTCGAGGGACTAATAAACACTACTGGTACACCTAACCCGTTGGTATAGTGTCAACTTTTAAACATCCTTCACATGATTGATTTATTGGAAATAAAGGCTGGGCTAACATGTGTGAAAGCGCTCTCAAAGTCAACAACATATCTTTCTTTGACCAATCAATGGGTACCCCCTCAAACCCAAACCTGTATCCATTGCTCATCTCGGGAGTCAAACGTAGTTGTTAGGAAAGTCTCCTCTCCCCTCACCTTCATCATTCATTATCCGTGTGTCAACGTCAAAAATGTGAGTAATCGCCGTTTTTCTTGACCAATCAGAACTATTCAAAAATCCGTCTATATTTGTATTTCCTAAATAATTAAATTATTGCTCCATGTAAAACATGTTCATCGATCACCATCAAAACACAAGAAAATAAATGTTAATAACATTTGACTGAATAATAGTTGAGCTGTTCTCAGAGTTGAAGTATCAAAGTTGCTAAAGAAGTTTTTTTTTTTTTTTTTTTTAAAAGAAAGATAATACGTTAGCACAGTTTATATTTTCATTTTCTTCTACCCCTTTACTAATAAGAAAATTTTGAACCTGGACTATTTCAAATGAAACAATGAAAGAAAGAATACAATGAACCATGTTTTTGTTTCTCAGATCTTAATCTCTTCCCTATGATGAAAAAAATGAAACTAAATTTGTTACAAAAAAAAAAAAAGCTACAACTTAATTAATTCCCAGAAAAGCTGCTGATTGAAGTACTGTTGAGGATATGTGGATTGCTGCTGCTACCACCGTTGTTGTTCTGATGATTATTGCCACGGATGATGGAAGAGATAGCAGCTGCGAGAGCTGCCGTGAAGTTTGGGTCCGCGGTGATGGCTGCGGCTGCGTTACCGACGGTGTCAGCTGGAGTGGAAGACTGCTGATGGACAGGCCTATCCTGTGACAACTGAAGGCCAGAAAACCTGGATTGGTTATACAATGGTTGAACAAGCTGATGAAACGGCGTCGTATTAGGGTGGTGAACTTGAAACTGTTGCAGCATTGCGTTGTTGATATTATTGTCGTTGTTGATGTTTTGAGTTAGGTCCAATGTGACAGTAGGGAAAGGAGCTGAAGCGGAGAGAGTAGCCATGGTTGAAGAACAAGATGGGTTAAGAATGGCTCTTGCTAACATAGGGTTCATCTTCATCAACCCTTCTGGACTTGACATTGAACCAGACAGTAGCATTCCCGCTGCTGCACTTGTCGTTGAAGCCATCGCCATGGCCGCCGGAGGCAATGGATGGTTATGACTTCCTTCGTACGTTGTTACCAATATGGTTTTGTCTTCTGCACAACGCTGAACCTGTCAACAACAACAGACCATATCCCACATATATAAATTTTCATTCAGACGATCATGATCAATATGCAACATATTATATATATATATATATATATATATATATATATATATATATATATATATATATATATCCCATAACACAACAAAATATATATAATATGGTATGTCGTGTTGTTGATAGATTCAAAACACAAAGTCTAGAGTCATGCGTCATTTTTGTTGTGGAAGTGTTCTGGAGCTATGACTATTTGAAAGTTTTTTTTATTTGTTAATATCGTTGTAGAAGTGTTAAAAAATAGCAATGTCATTTGACTAAAAAAAATATTCGAACACCCATAATTAAGTTCATAACTCCTTTAATTTGTGCAGAATTCTTAAGAAAAAATTACGCTTGACCCCAATATGTACTACATCTAATCCTAAATATATATAATATAATGGTATTCAATATATATTATATGATTAAGTAATTTATTTTGTTTTCTTAATCTATTAACGACAACTAGGCTTTGTATTTAGGTATGAGAGTATATGATGTGCTATCAAGAGATATGTTGCCTGTTGGATTGATAAACTTACTTGTTTACGAACAGGACAACCAACAGCCATAGTGCATCTGTAATAAGCGCGAGGACATGGGTTTCCTTTAGCCATTTTTTGTCCATATTTTCTCCATTGACAGCCATCACTGATCTGTAATATCATTCAATCAGATAACCAAATCAGATAAGAATTTTCCCACTGTAAACTGATGTCATATATATATATATATATAGATTAATTAATGTTTGATATACAATACACACATACCATGGGGGCTTCTGATCTAGCACGGACAGAGACACGTACTTTTCTCATGGTGGCTTCTGTTGTTGCAGTATTAGTGGATTGATCTATTATGGAATTCGAAGAAGAAGGATTCAGTTTCTGAAGCTTATAAGCCTTTTGTGATTCTGATTCTGGACTCTCTTCCCTTACACCCGTCTCACTTTTACCATTATTAGGTGAAGCGGATTGAGTTCTTTCATCTGAACTAGAATTGGACACATCATCATCACCTGATCCAAGCTCAAGAAACTGCCTCGCCGTCATCTGTTTTTTCTCCTCACTTTTTCCAGCAACCTAAATCAACACAATCAATTTAATAATAATACGACGTTAAATTAATAACGTTGTGTCTGCTAGCTAGCTAGTACTATTCATATTCATATATATATAATAATATATTTAACTGGAGACACAGATTCTTATGAATTATAATAAAGACCTGATGATGATGATGATCATTATCATGTTGGTTGTGTTGTTGTCGCTGTTGGATTAATGCAGCGAGATGCATTTGCAGGGCGGTGTAGTTATTGCTCATGTGGCTCAGCATCTCTTTCAGGTTCTGGTTTTCTGTGTTCATTCTCTGAACCTCTACTTGCAGTTGTTTCAACTATATTTACATGCAAACATAAATTAATATTCATTTCTTACCCTATATATATATATATATATATCTGCAGCTAATTAAAATTAAATCCATATACCTCGTTGCTTTTGGCTCGCTTATCGTCTGCATCTGACGAGACGCCATGATCATCCAACGTAGATTGATCACTCCTGGTATTACCAGTATGCAGTTGTAAACCGTTCTACAGCACACAATTACTATTAATTAATGAATTTTCTTTTGATTTATATGGATCTCCGCGTACAAATCAATAATCTCGGAGCTAAATAAATTGCAAGAAATTAAAACTGAGAAATATATAATATGAAAGTGAGAGAGAGAAAGAGAGAGATTACATTCATATCCAAGTTACCCCTAGAAACTGGTTGAGTCTGAGGAATTTCCTTCTTGACAGAGATATTATTGGAAAGGGTTTTAACAACATCTTGATGATGATGATGAATTTCTTGAGCTGACGGCTTGCTTGTTGGGTTAGAGAAGAAATCAATTTCACTGAGCACCTTCCGATTACTCTCAGAAGATTCCATTACACGGCCAAGATTCACTGGGAATACCGAACCAGGAAGCATAATCCTATATCTCAGGTGAGCTAACAAGCGTCGAGGAAGAATTCACAAGGCTTTGTTTGGAAGCTGAGAAAATGAAGATTTAAAAAAGTTGCAATGGCCAAATGGTATAAGAAGGGGGCTTGGGGAAGAAGATGGACCAGATGGGAAAGGGATATTTTCTGTTGATAAGTAAAAAATTATTGCGTCAGATGGTTCGTCACTCTCTGAAATTTCCACACAAGACAACCTTTTCACTTTTATTTTCTCTTTCGTCTTTGTGGGCTAAGAAACGTTATTTGGGTTCCCACTAATTAATATGAATCACCGATTCATAAAGAAATATTATTTTATTCATTTTCTTATATTGACGAATTGCATATGAAATCGGTGGTAATATATGTATTATTCTTTAATTAAATGTTTTATTTTGAACATCTTAATAACATGCATATATAAGGGGAAAAAAATTAAATATTAAAAATTCATGTGATGTGAGGGTGGGGCTGTTGAAGAAATTTTCCAATTTTTATTATCTTAAAACATGACTAACAATTATCACATTATAATTTTTTATTGAGATATAAATTCAAAATTTTAGGGGGTGAAAAATGCCAATTGTTTTACATGAAACAGCAATGGACGTATCGAAATAATTTATCCTTCTCCGTAAGTAATTTACTTTAGTGATTTAAAAGAGAGGCTAGATTTGAGAGAGAGGCTAGGTAAACTTTTTTTTTTTTTTTTAAAAAAAATGGGATTGGACTACATTTTTTCAAAGAAAGAGCCACATGTATTCTCTTTTTTTTTTTCCCCCACTTCCTTTAATTTCGTACAATTCATATCACTAATTAATGTAGAGGATTTGAATAATTAACAATTTTTTAAATTTGAGAAACAATTGTGTGCAGTATGTGTGTGTGGCTAGCTCTCTCCTAGATATTTCAAGTTGAACAATTTTCTTGAACATGCATGAACTATAGTGACTAATTTAAATTTGAGCTAGTTTGATTTTGATCTAAAATTGGAGAATTGCTTATATCTATAAGAAAAATCTTGAATATATATGAGAGCTTATTTAAAGGGATGTTACTCACATGATCATTTTTATAAAGAAGAATTACTGTAATTACACGGTTCAAAATATTAGTTAAAAACAATAAATTATATAACATGTGTATTTTTCTTTCTAATTATTCCCATATTTAGAAAAAATGTACATAAGAGCTAGTAAATAAAAATTTACTCTATGACAAAAATGATAACATCATGTTAAAATTTTAGATAAATAGCATTTGTTCCTTATATAAAGACCACATATAAGAGAGAATATTTCTAATAAAAAAGCACTGGAGGGAGTAATTTTTTAATATTGTCTTATTACTTAATTCAATCCATGTTATTGGGCTTAATAATATTTGGATATTACTATTTAAATTTTAATTTGGAGTTTTTGTTTTTTGTTGGGTGAGAATTGAAGGGTAATGAAACAGCGTGAAGAAAGGGGTTTGACCGCGTCATGAATGAGAGGAAGAAAATAAAGCCACCGCCCCGAATCGTGCGGCGCATCCCTCGTGACCCAGTTCAACTCTCTTTCTCTCTCCCTCCCCTTCCCTTGCCTTCCCTTGCCTTCCCCTGTGAGTAAATATCACAAGTCAACCATTTTGACCCACATCCCTCTTTTTATCATGTGAGATTGTGAGGTGACTGATTACCGGGGGAGCAAGTAACCCTGTCTCCTTGTGGGCCCCACATGCCTTGACTGAGTTTGCCCTCCATCACAAACCACGTTTCATATTGTGTTGACCTATACGCTCCCACCGATTCTTCCTCAACTTAATTCTATACTCCCTTTATCTTTATTATAAGACATCAATTATAAAAAATTTATAGTCTTTATTATAAAGCACCAACTACCTTTAATCAACTCAGTTATTACTATTTTCCAATTATACCTCCATTTTTAACTAACTTTTTAAATTCATATCATTAAAGTAGGGGCAAAGTTAGAAATATTTAATTATCAATTTTAGACTAATTTAATAACTTAACTTTTATTCTTTGGTCCGTGAGAAGTGGTGGTTGGTGTTTTATAATAAAGACAAGAGGAAGTACCTTATTTATGAGAGTATGATAATCAAATTACTCCTTACAATCTATATATAGGATATTTTTAGAAGGAAGATATGATTCATAGTATAAGACACCTCTAGTTTCATTAATTCTATTTTTCCTGTTCTGCCCTTATGATTAATCTCACTTTCTAATTTTGCCACTCATTATATCTCTTCTCTTTAAAATAACAATATCAATACAATTAAACACATTTATCAAGGGTCAAATACATGAAAATTTTTACATTTTAGGACAAATTAAATGACTTAACTTCCATTTTTTGTTTCCTATTGTATAGTTGAAGTGTTCTATATTATGGACTAGATGGAGTACATGGTTTAAAAAAGAGGTTAAAATTAGTTAAAAATAATAAGTATATTTTGAAATAAACTCTTTTTTCTAAATATGCCTCTATTGATAAGTGCAAGTGAAAAAAAGATAAATAGAGTAATCATAAGTATTACCAACCATTTAATTAATTCAATAGGTATAATTAATTAAAGGCGCAAATGGAAAAAAAAAACTTATTAAATATTGGGACAAGTATTTCGTGAAATAAACTCTTTTTTCCAAATATTCCCTTATTTATAAGGGCAAGTGAAAGAGAGAAATAGAGTAGCCATAAGTATTACCAACATTTTAATTAATGCAATATGTATAATTAATATGGGCCGCAAATGAGAAAAAAATCATTAAATTTGAGACAACGTTTGTTAGACTTTTATAAAAAGATTAAAAAAAAAAATCAAATTTTGGGTATAAGAACATGAGAAATTAAAGTACCAACTCAAGTCCTCCATTCATCCCATCTAATTAACCAATGAAAGTTGGTTATTTATTATTATATTCCCTTAGGTCTTTCTTATAAGTTAGTACAAAGCAGATTAAAAACAGTAAATGCATAAGAAATACGTTTTCCCCAAACATACTCTTATTTAATTTGTAGTGAGGGTGGATGTGAGAAAGATTGATGAATAAGTGGGAAAAAGGATGAGAGATAAGTAATTGATGCACATAGACATATAATTTATTAGGGTAAAAATGAAAAAAAGTACTAAAATTTTAGACACTTTCAAAATTTAATTTATAAAAATAATCAAACATATTCAAAAAAAATTGTAATTTATACAAACGACCAGAGGAAGTATTATTGTATGAAAATTATATATCCTTTCCTTTAAAATATACCCTGTTCATTGAATGTGGGTGATAAATATAATATGAAAAAAATTATCAAATTAATTAGGATAAATTTAGAAAAAATATTAAATAAATGGAGATGAAGAAGATTATATTGTTATTCTACTTTTCGGGAAAAAAAAATGCTATCTTAACTAGGTTTCACATTTTGGATGGGAATATGTACTACACGCTCACGCTCACACACACACACACACTACTTCTTGTATAAAATATATAATTTACAAATTTATATGATGTTCTATTTGTTTATTATGGATTTGAATAATCTTCCTATTTTACATAAAGGAGACAGATGGAGTTCATTCTTATTTAATCAAATTTTGAATCAAATGTCAATGTAATATTTGTGAATATGATTAGTGTTATTTTTATCATATGCAAAAACTACTATTTTTTAAGTCACTTGAGAGTGGCATTAGCATATGTGTGAATTCTAAGACTGATCAGAATCAATATATATGATTATAGTGTTTCCCCTTTTTAATTTCTCTCTATAATTAGGTTCACACCTGCGCTTTTTTTATTTTTATTTTTTAACTAGACATCTTTATTTGTGCGTGTATTCTAAAATTTGAAATATGATTAGTTCAATCATTTACAATTTTGGTAAGTTCTTACACCAAATGAGGCAATAGTCTAAAGGTGACTTAGTATAAATTTGATATATGTTAGTAATAATACAAATTAGCTGTATGAGAGTTATGCTAGTTGCCCATTTTAAGAAGCAAAATTAATTTGAATAAATAAAAGGAATGAATTAATTAGTGGCAAGTGATTATTTAATGTTCAAAACATAAAAATGTTTTTATGTCCTCTAGCTACTTGGATTATAGCGGTGTGAAATGATATTATTTTATAATTACATAAGGATTAATGCGAAAAATACCCACAAGCTTTTCTCTAATTTGCTTGACACTATAAATTAAACTTTACTTAGATGCAAAACTTCTAATGAAGTTTATTTATACTAAAATAAAATCTTCGCTTTATGTGTTGTAAGAAGCATAAGGAGAGCACATTTTTTACACATAAGACTCAAAAGGAAAACAAATTGAATCAATTGTCAAAAGGGTATTTATGAGGGTGCAAGTGAAGCAGCATGCCCTAGTGCCATCGGTCTAGTGGCGAAAACAATTAAATTAAATAGACAGTCTCTTCAGCCAGCTGCTCCTAGCTCAGCAATAAATACAAAGCAAAGGAACTTTATTATTCTATAGGTAAAAATAAAATATCATTCTAGTGCATGTTGTGTAGTTGAAATGTTCTATACGTGCATATATAACACACACACAAATTGTACTATTTATCTAGTGTATAAAAAAGTAGTCTTTATATAAGAAAATGCCAAAAATACAGTAAAAATTTAATAATTAATAATTATTTGATAACAGGATCGAGGTCCGCGTATTTGCGTAATGAATTAGTGAAGGTTCGGTTCCACGTACGTACGTTGATTTTTGACACAATCCTACAACTTAAGGAAAACACACACACACATAGTCATTGAAGGCCACCGAATTCTCTAGGGGAACTTCCCTAGATATCACCCTATAAATAAGGATGGTGAATCTTAATAATTCTAAATTGACTGATTTAAAATTTTGAAATACTAATAAAGGTGTGAAAATTATATAAGTGCCCTTATCTTTTTTTTTTTTTTAAAAAAATATTCCTAAAACCCCTGGCTGGTTTCCAGAGCTTTGGCGTTGGCATTTGGAACTCTGGCTTACCAATTTTTTTTTTTAATTCTCAAAAAAAAAATTGTCAATATATTGAAAATTAGGTTTTTAATAATGATATTAAAGTTGTAAATAGACTATATATTGAATATTTATTAATAACTTTCACTGAATCTCCAACGGTCTCATTTTTTTTTTTTTTCATTTCTCAAGGGAAAACTGTCTGTATTGATACTTTAGTTATTAATAATGATGATAAAGTTATAAATGTGATATTTGTTGAATATTTTCAAATAACTTTCAGTGAAACTCTGTGGTCTAATCCCCCCCTAGAAAAAGCAGTCAATATGGATATCTGAATTGGTAATAACAATATTAAAGTTGTAAATATGGTATTTACTAAATATTCACTAAATACCCCATTTACAACTTTTTTAATATCGCTATTAACAACTTATGTATCTATATTGACAACTTTTGTTAATTTAGAAAAAAAATATTAGACCGTCATTTACAAATTTATAATATCACTTTTAAGAACTTAAGTATTTATATTAACAACTCTTACTTAAGAAATTCTAACAAAATATATTAAGCCGCAAAGGCTTCGTTGACGAGTCAGTGTCTTGGCAACTGGCAAGGGATTTTAAGGATTTTTTTTTCTTATAAAAAAAAATAGAAAGTAAGAGCACTTATGTAATTTCACATATATGTCAACATTTCAAAATTCTAAATTAGTCAATTTAGAATTATTGAAATTCACTACTATTATTTGTCTTTCACATATTTTGACTATATTTTTCTATCATTTTCCTAAGAATCAAACTCCTATAATTTATAATAATAATAATAATAATAATAATAATAAATTTTACCTACATTCACATGATCCTAAACTCACCATTTATTGGCATTGGCTTACGAAGTTATGAGAAAAGTATTCAACCCATCACTGACAAGTTGTTGTTGGTTAATATGGTAAGTGACTTTTAAAAAAGAGAACACAATTTCAAATTTTGAGAAGTGCATTTATTAGAAAAAGTGAAAACTCTTTGTATTCTAATTCTCAAAAAGGAAACCCTGATCAAATAAAAAAAAAAAAATCAACCCAAAGGAATCTGACATGGTTTTTACAAAGCCTTTTTGAAACTTCGCATACTATATATATGTGTGCTTTTATTCTTCTTCCGGTCTAAAATATATAAAGTCACATTCAACCACTTCATCAAAATTTGAAAACAAGATAGTAGTTAACTCATAAATTAAAAAGAAATTTTTAACCTTCATTTGTTCCCATTCAAATCTATCTCACACAATCTCTCATCTTTTCTCGATATCTAATATGTATCATCAATAAATAAAGATAAAATTGGAAAATGATACCTAACAACTCTCTGGGCGCGATGGATTACATTATGGACCATCGACGGCTTTGTAATGCTACATCCATTTCAACTAGTGTGAAAACAACTCTTTATGATTTAAAAAGATGTCCATTTTGAGACGAGTTCAAAAGAAAACTGTGAAATTATACATTACACATTCAGATATAACTTGATAAAATATACAGTATATGATAAAAAAATGTTTTCGATCAATGAAGTCAGAATTTCCGGTCCAGGTGATCAAAACGTCTTTGTCTCTCCTGTGCTAATTAAGCAAGGGGACGCGATTAATTAATTAAAGTCGTCGTGATTAATTATTATTAACATCGATTAAACTTATGATTCCACATGGATTAATGATGAGAGGACACGAGTATTTTTTTTGACCAATGTACAATAATTTAAAATGTTTCAGAACTATTTCTTATTAAACAGTAGTACTGATTCTTACTTAATTAATGAACATATCTTAATCAGTTGTACGATCAGAATGCCACATGATTTATGTTTCAACTTTCAGTGTCACAAGCTACATATAAATAAACTGGCACGTTTAGAATTGGTCCATGCATAGACTTGATTAATTAACATATTTTTCATTAGTGTAATAAATATTTAATTTGATTTATATTGAATATAACATAAAATAGAAACTCTTCAAAACACATTATATTAGACCGGGAAGGTTACAAACCAAACCATGCATGCTTAATTGGACCGAATCACTTTTTTAAAAAGAAAAAAAGAAAAGAAAAATAATAAACAAAGGTTTTGGATATATGTTTTAATGGTCCAAAGTTTATGTCTGCACTTGCAGTCACTTGCCCCAATGTTGGTCCGCCACTATTCAAATTCAACCTAAATTTATATCAGTTCAACGTCTTGTGACATTGCTATTTACCTTTTGTCTCACTAACGTCTTTTCATATAAGGAGGAAAATGACATTTAACGAATATAATATGTAATTTTTATTTTCTTGCAGTTATTATTCTTAATTTTTGAAATCATAGATTGACAATTTTTAATATTATAAGAATATTTCAAACTTGTAAGCATTTTTCAAAGGAAAAATAGCTAATCTTTGAAAGATCATTTTATTATAATATTCATAAATATGAATGAGACTTAAAAAAAGGGTATAAATCAAAATTTATTTCTGTACTTTTACATATATATATATATATATATATATATATATATATATATCATCATCATCATCATCATCATCATCATTTGCTTTTAATTATTTTCTCAAAATTGTTATGTTAAGTTATATATTGTGTGAATATATGTGTGAGAGAAGGAAGTTTTAATTTTCTGGTAATTAACCTTACCAAACAGAGAAAAGCTATACAATAGATAGCGCCCTCTGGATTACCTTGACTGGGAAACACAAGACCATATCTGTGAAATCAAAAAGTTGACAATGAAATAGATGGATCAATGAACACACACGCATATATATGGTCCTATCCAAAAAAGGAAAAGCCAGCTATCTTGGGTGAACATTGACTATATTTTAAGATGCATTCACACACTTCCAAATTGAACTCACCAAATTGACATATATGTGCCAGTAATGGATGTCTGGGAGTGTGTACATTACGTACATCTGTGTGGTTATGTGTTTATTTAAGATTTTTAATAGTCACTTTTATGGATTTCCCTTCCAAAATCATGTTTTAATAAGTACTAATTTCTCAATGAATAATTATGACAATAGGGAAAACTTTATGTAATTTAAGCACGTGCAGCAATTTTCAAGCTTGTAAAAGGCTATATTTGTGTGTTTGTATATATACACACCCACCTACTACCTCCTGTTATTAATATAAAGTCTGGTTGGTAATACAAATTACACACTACGAATGAGATCTTTTATTGAGAATTAGAGGTAGTATATTCCAAATTATTGTCTCCGAGACATAATTATTATTATTATTTTCCTTATCCGTACCTAACAAAACAATAGCTCCAGTGTATGAAACATCCTTTATCTAATCTTTGACTAAGAAAATGAAGAACACACACACACATCTCCGAAGGAAAAAAAAAGGTGAAATAAAATAAACATGAACCTATGGACATATATATAGTATAGTGTTCAACACATATTAATGTCACTGATCAAGGAATAAAACAACGTGCTTGATGAACATATTATTGATTATTCATAGTTGCTATATTTAGACACACGTTATTATTATTATTTTTTTTTTTTGTCAGAAGACACGTTATTAAAAAATCTTGATTTCACATGTACAACCCCTAACTCAACAACCATATAATGCTACTAAGAAACTCTCTCTCTCTCTCTCTCTCTATATATATATATATATATATATATATAGATATATAGAGGCCCCCTCTAACCAAACTCATTATTGATTGGACTTTGAATATATTCATTCATTGTATTTTAATACCAAACCGATTCCCCCCCCCCCCGCCCCCCCAAAATTCCCCCGACACTTCCCCACTACATTTATAATGTTTAATTAAAATGTGTGTGTGTGCATACTAAATAAAAAACTGTATGTTTAAATTATTGAAACATTTGAACTATATACATGAATAAAAGTGAGAAACGAATGATCTTCAAATGTTAGGCCTTTCTCTGGATATGAATGGAGCTCAAACCTAACATATATGGCACTTTATTTGTTTTCGATGTTGGACCAAAGTTGAGAAAACAAAGACAGTACACCTTTTTTTTTTTTTTTTTGAAAAAAGGAAAAAGATGTTAGCCAGATGCCCATAAGGACCAGTGAGGGATCCAAAACAAGAGCGCAATTCCTATAATTCAAAGCTAAATCTAAACTAATAAAGAAAGAGGCACCTTTTGGTTAGAACTATGAAAAGTTAATCTCTTTTCATTGAACTTGTGATAATTGAGATGGGAAATGTTTATTATATATATAAACAACCGTACTTTGCCATTATTTATTTTTATCTGGGAATCATACATGACATTTTGCGTCTAAAAAACTCACTTTTCTATGTACATTCCATTTCAAAAACCAAACGAGGCCTAACAGAGTTATTTAACCGGGGTCCCGCCGCCCCCGCCGCCGCGGCGAGGGGGGGGGTTGATTTCTTCTTGTGTTTATCTGAATGCTAATAACCTACTATCTCTTTTACATGACTAACTGAATTCATTTACTATAGGATAATTATTATGATCAACTTACCAAATGAGGTTATAAAATCAATTCAAAAAATGAATATATTGTATCACTGTATATTAGCTAAATCAAACATTATTATATGATGACTGAAAGAAATCATAAATATGTCTATCATTGATATTTTACTCATCAATTTCACCGGGGAAGGAAGATTCCCCCCCCCCCCCCGGGTTTATGAATAGGAAGGAAGGAAGAGAGTTTCTCTTGTAATACCCTAAAATTTGACTTAGCATAAATATCATAAATTGGTAGAATATACCTATTGAAAATAGGTGAATATGAGGTCTCAAACACTTTGTATTGAATTTACCTTATTATTAGGACAATTTCTCCTAAGAATAAATAATGTGCAAAAAGGTCCCTAAAACATTAGATAATTTGCAAATAGGTCCCTGAAATATTTGTGGGTCATAAAATACCCTGAGAAAATTATGATAAAATCCTAAGAGGCAACTAAATATTTATTAAAAATTAGAAAGTATGTTGTCTCTAATTTAGGTAATTTATGAGATTATTTTTCCTTGGGAAATAATGAGGCAAAATTAAATATCATTTTGGGGAACATAAATTGCCCCATGGTTTTTAATATTTTGCATAATGCATAAATTATCAATTTCAGTAAAATAGTTGTGAGAAAATAATTAATCCTAATTAAGAAAATTGTCAACAATTAGTAAGTGATTAAATAAGTAATTAATTGTTGATTGTTTAAACATGAATAAAAGGGAATATCCAAAGTTAATTATATGAAACCCCTAATTTGATATTAATGACCAATGGAGGGTCAAGGTTGGCATAAAGAGTGTTGCTAATTAATTTAGCATAATTAAGAAGTATATTAAGTAAATTACAATTATCCTTAATAGAATAAGCTTGCACTAATTGAGATTAGTTGCACAATTCTTCAAGATGATTAGAGACAAATTAAAAGAGGGCTAATTATATTAAGCCAAAGAGAATGAAATAATATCTTAAGTAATTAAGTCTAAATCTTCATATAATTGAGTTAGCTAATGGCAAAATATAATTAAGGAGCATGTAAACACTTGATTAACATGATAATTAAGAATTGCTAATTAGTGTTGAAAAGTCAACAATGACACCTAAGCCTTGATTATGTCATCAAGATGACATCACAAGAGCACATGTGTGTGTTGTGATTGTGTGTGTGTGTAGTGGATGAAAGAGAAGAGATGAATCTAAGAAAAGGGGGGGAGGTGGCATTTTTTGTAAGAGGTGTAAGGTCAAGATTAATACTTCTTTACTAAGTTTAAATCCAATGGTTAGAATGGAATTAAAGTTGCTAGGAAGTTAACCAAGGATTGGCTATAATTAGAGAGCTTTCCTCTCTTCATTCTTCACACCAAACTCATACCAAAGATTGGAGAGTTTAAGAGGAGAGTGAAGCAAGAAGGAGGAAGGAGTTCAAGAGTCTTCAAGAGGTAAGCTCTAGTTCTTAAGTTCTAGTTTTTAGTTTTTATAAGTTCTTAGTATAAATGCTAGTTTAATCTAGAAAATTAGAGAATAAATTCCTACACTTGTTTTTAGGCCTCATTGCATTGAAAAATGCTTGAAGAGGTAAAAACATGGTAGGAAATAATTTTTGGAAGTCCTTGGATTAAGATTGTGAAAGTTGTAGAATTTTCGGTTTTTAAATCTTAGACAGACATCGAAAAAGATGCTATGATTTTATGTAACAAATGAAGTTATAAAATCATGAAATTTTCCAGAAAGAAAGTAGACATGTAGGGCTTTCCAAATATATAAAATATGCAACATTTTGATCTCTGGTCAAGGAGATATGAATTTTTGAAGTTAAGCCATTTTTACTGGAATAAAATCTGGGCAACATTGAGATACGTAAAAACTGGTAATGACTCACTAATTCTGGGTGAAAATGAATATTTTTCCTCAAAAATAGACATCCTAAGGGTTCTGGAGAATTTTACGGATCCTCATTTTGATTTTTGTAGAATTAGTTATGATTTTTCAAAGTTACCAAAAAAATCTACCCAGAAAACTCTGCACTAAGTTTTTAAATAAATGTAAGAGCAAAGTTGTAAATAACAAATCCATCAAAGATAGATGGGTAAATAGAGGTGGAAGTATATCTTAGGATATTATTCTAAGTGATATGGTGATATATTAGGATATCCGGGAGGTCCAGGGCCGGATCCAAAGGTCAGACGTTTGACAGTTACCCGGTGAAAGGTACGGACGCGTACTGTAACTCTAACTCTTATGCTGCTTGTATGCTCTATATGTGATGTGATGATTCCTATAGTCGTGGACAAGACTGGGTCTTGAGTCATGCACCGTGATTAAGACTTTGTCTTAAGTCGCTGTTTATACATTCAGCTATTATGTGAAAACGGGTTACAGTCTTGGTAATGCCGTATGGATGTTTTCCTAACGCTAAGGACACGCTCCGGGGCGTGGCACTGGTTTATGTGCAAACTATGTGGACCTTACATGGACTGTGTGCTATGTAGAGGTATTGTTGTGATGTGAACTATGACATGTGCTGTGTGCTATGTATAGTTATATGCTAAATTGTAAATGAATATCTGTCATACATATACTGTTATACTTGAGCATAAGGTTAACTGTTACCTGAGGTCCAATGGGCATTGGACCTCAGTCTTAATGAACAGTTCAGGAAAGAAACCGGAATAGAGAAGGTGCCGATAGATGGAGCCGTGAGAAGGCACCGGTGGACGGAGCTGGGAAGGGTCACCGGTCAAAGCAAATGCAGGAAGAGCGTCCTCAGAGTATTCATTCTGGCATGATTTAACAAGGTTATCCTAAACGGTTTGGTGCCGAAGGCAGGGCTAGTCTATATGGGTCAGTCAATAAGTCGCCGTGAAGTCGGTGAGACTCCCATGATAGACACCTACCTGGCCAAACTGTTTGATTAACTGAGTTAGGTTTATTGCCCCAAGTCTAGCTACAGCTTGGTTGAAGATTGTATGATTACCATGTAAGAATTGTAATTGTACAAAGCTCTGGAATGTATCACATAAATATTCCTTCGGGAAAATTTTTAATATACCAGCTTATGTCGGAGCATCATCATATGTCTGGGCATTTTATATCAGATACTCATTGTCCGAATATTAGCGCACGCTATTCGTTTCCGCAGTATTCTAAGCTGTAGCACCTCAAACTCTGTTGACTTTCCCAAAACTAAGTGTCAACCAACACGATTTTCAAGCATGGAATTTGGGGTGTTACATCTCTACAAACAGGAGGACAGTTTTTCACCATGCAAGTTATTTTCCATATCTAATTATATTTAAGTATAACTCAATGTCATATAGGTATAAATTAATTAGTTGCTATGATTATTACAAATTTAGATACATTTTTGTTTGACTTTGGACAGGTTTGATTTCAGGTTGGATGATATCTTCACAATTAAGTTTATGTAAGTTTTGAAAGTTTAAAATAGGCAAGTACAACAAAGGCAAGAAAGATTCAAAAAATTTAGTTTTTATTTTATACTTGATTGTGATCTTCCTTCTTCCCAATTATTAGATTTTATTTTACTTTTTTTATAATAGTGGGATTTTTTTTAAGTCAATGATCTTTCAGATTAAATAATTCTATCATCAATCCACAAACGCACACACACACACAATTGTCAAAATAATTGACATATTTATAATTTAGTCAAACATGAAGGGTCAACAAATGCAGTTACACCTACGTAAGGTTATAAACACTAACACGATTACGCTGATAGGGGGAAAAAATCCAAATATTTATAAATTGAATACCAAGACTACTGATAAATGGAATTCAATAATTTTCAACATGAATTGAGCTATTTGTTTCAACATGAATTGAGCTATTTGTACTGAAATAATTTATTTTTTACACGCACAGAGTGTAGAATTTAACTATTCATTTTCTTAATTCTTAAAATTTAATCTTTGAAAGATATAGATAGATTTGTATTTTCAATTATTTGGTTTTTTTGGATTTGAAAATTCTGCGATTCTATCTTTGAAAATTTTATGACACGTGATAAGAATCAAATAGTTAAATCATATATTTTTCAAGATTAAAATTTTATATTAGTAAAATATTTAGGCACTGTTCTAAATAATTAAAATAAGTCATTTTTTTCGAGGGCAAAGTCTATAAGAAATTATTAAGAGACTTAATTAATTAAAATGAACAGTAATAAACTAATTTTTTTCCTTGTAATACTATTTAATTACACTAAAAATGAATTTAGAAGAGAAAATGTGACTTAAAGCAGAATTACAAGACTAATTGACTTTAAAATAAATACTAGGGAGAATTTCAGTTAAATCCAGCTGAAATATTAGAATTCAAATTTAATCCTACATTTTCAGAAAATCCTTAATAGGCCTAATTAGGAATTTTCAGATGTTGCTAAAAGACTAAAATGCCTCTATGTAGTTAAAAAGGAAAAGTCTCATCTTCATTTTGAATTCTCTTGTAACTATGAAAGGAATTCCCTAAGTATATAACCAAGCTCAATTAATTTACCCCCTTGTTATTGGAATTGCAGTTGATCGCAGCTTATATAAATGCGAAAAGTTGATCAAGAGCTCACCAGCCATTTGTGAAGACATTCAGAATTGCTGACCGTACTGCTTGAATTGTCTCTAATTTCTCAAACCCAGAGCATTAATTAATTCTCTTCCAGCAAAACTAGCTACAACTCATATCACCAAACATTTACGCCAATAATTAATCAGGAAGAATGTGAACTGGGTGTTCCATGAACACAAGAATGTCTATGTAGCTTCTCGTGTTGCGGCATTTGACAGGGGTTCTATATGTTCTATGTATTTCTGCAATTTTTCTTTGGATAGCTCGTAGCACTGGATATGGTTGCACCTATGGGAATTTGCAGCAATTTGATTAAGTAGTATTTTCAAGAATTTGATTATAAAAATACTCGACAAACAAACAAATATGGCAAATAAAACACAAAAACTTAACACTAACTAACTAAAAAAAGAGAAAATTCCAATTAAATTTAGCTTGTTATAAATAAAAGGGAAAGAGGAAAGATGACAAGAAAGAGAGAACATGAGAGCAAGAAAGAAGATTCTTATTCACTATCAAGGTATAACTAGTACATGATACTTGCCCTTTATATTTATAAGCATAATTTTACAATTTCAATAGAATCGATATCTACAAATTTGATAACAATAAGAGATAATTGTGGGATACTGAAGATAATAGAGATAATGGAGATATATGGGCATCCATACAAATATTATATTTATGGTAGCTGAAATAATAAAACCAAAATCCCTTTTTAATTTTAATGGACATTCTGGTCTTTTAACAACATTTATAGAACATTAATTAGGCCCTAGGGATTTCTTTAAAGTGCATGAATTTAGATTTTGGTATTTCAACTAGATTTAATTCATATTTTTCTTGAATACAATTATGAGAAAATAATAAGAAAATACCACTTAAACTTTAAAATCCTATTGTCCACAATAGTAATAGGATTGACAGCAACAGTAATACAATTGTCAACTCGTTCTAGTGGGAAATCAGCTATTTGAGATTTTGAAGTTCAAGTGATATTTTTTTTTTAAAAAAAAATATTTTCCCTACAGTTAAAGTGACACAATTGAATTAAAAAAAATTAAGGGTCCGAATTTAAACTAAATAAAAATGAAGGCCACCTAGCGTTTACTGAGAAGGTACCAAGTAGCTTATATTTTGACAAGATTTGTTTTGTTTTGTTTTGTTTTTATTATAGTTTTGATTCAATTGTAACTTATTATAAGTTTTAGATTGACTTGGCGCAATTCATCCCCTATAGTTTTGCACTTAGGTGAAATTCGATCCTTGAATTTTAATTTATTGCAACGTAGTTCCTAAATTTTAATTATATAAAAATTTAGTCTCTAAGATTTATGAAATGTATAATCTTTATACACTAAGTTGGATTGATTCAAATTGTATGTACTTCGTTACAATCGAATCAAAATTATAGAAATTGAATTGCACTAAATTTAAGTTTTGGGATTGAATTACAACCTTGTCAAAACATACTATAAGAACAAAAAAAATGTAGGTTAAAGTCTTATAATCCTCTTTTCAGTTTAGTCTCTTATGTTTTTAAAATGTATTTTTAGTCTCTTAATCTTAACACTGCAAGTCTCATTCAATGAAAAATACTGACCCAACACATTTAAATGGTGATTGAGCTATTAAATGTTGACAAAGAATACTTACACATAATTTTTAATATAATAACTTTTTGAAAATCGAGCATGCTTCATCATTAAATTTATAAATTTAAGGGACTGAAATAAAATATAAATTTACATAAATTTAGAGCACCAGATATATATTTAATACAAGTTAACTTTCCCTATTTTTATATTCAACATTTCATACTGATAGATGGCCGCAAAGAAAAATCTCAAACTGTTTTATGTAAATGTTATTCTCACTTTGTTTAATGTGATAAACATGAGCGCGTATATCGTTTTTTAAATATAGATAATGTTATAAATATTATAATATAAGTGTGGATGTCAATCACCTTCCAAGAGATGGGCTATCAATAGTAGGCATGTATAAAAGGTTGTTAGATTAAAATGAAATAAGAATCACTCCCTTTTTGTTTTCCAATTCTCACTTATATTTTTTCATCTCCATCATAATTTTTTTTTAATATTTTCCTTATTTTTACAACAAGTTGTCAACACGAACTTACTATGAAGATTTAAGTAATGAGTTCTTTATAAATTAATATATTCATGTGCTTTATATTGGTTTTCATTTACTCAATTATCCCCTTATCCAATTATCATGTGCAATTTTAATTTCCAATATAAATGTATATTATGCTGTTCCTTTTATGTTACTCATACTATGGTTTTTTTTTTCATTACATTTTGATTTGTCGTCATCTTCATATAATATTATAGATATTATATACTGTTCCATTTCTCTTTTCTTTTTAATATGAGTATTTAATAATTCACACAACAAGTATTGTTTTCTTTCTTACCGTTTAATTTTTATAATCCTTTTACGCACACACACATGTATTGCATATATTATGTTATAATGTATTGATTTTCTCTATCTTTTGTGCTTACTTTATATGATACTTATGTTTCTAATTTTATCATTTAAAGTTCAGGTTTTATTCTTACATCAATTAGAGATTTAATGGTATTTTAATTTTATTGAATGGTCAACACCTATAGTCATAATTTTGCGGTTAGATGACCAGAAGCCATTTTGATGGCTATTTTATATTTTGTGATTGGATAACAAGAAGTCATATCACTTTTGTAATTTTTTTTTTTGTATTTGTATAAGGACACTATCAATTTCACTAAATTGCATGACAAGAAAAATATGTGATACTTTGATGATTTAGCTTTTACAAATATCAAGCTCTGAAAGCTAGAAGTTCAAACACCAAATGAGGAAAAATAAAAAATAAAAAAGGCTTGTAGCTTTCATAGATATTTTGTGGTCTTGAAGACCAAATTGCTAATGAAAAATTTGGTCGTTTAGGACTCCACATTAATAATGTGCCATTAAAATGAAAGCACAAAACACATCTATGAGAATAATAATGACTACTACCATATTACAATGTAAAAATTGACAATTGAAATTCAATGATATTTTGCCATGCCATGATCATGGAAAAAATGTATTTATACTCATCAAAATAATATTATATAGCAAAGGTTACAAAAGTGCAAGAAGGCATAGCCAAATATGTATCAATTTATTGAAAGTAAAGGTTAAAATGGTTGTGAAGCCAAAAGGACCATGAGATGTTATAAAAAATATCAAAAGAGACAATATAAGTTGTAAAAAAAGATGCCCAAATTTATTGTAGGGGAAAAAGGAAATAATCATAAGTCCAAAAGGCTATTTGATGTTTTTTTAATTTTGTTTAAATTTATTGTAATTAACTTGTGTGATAGAAATTATTATTAGTATTTGATATTGTGATATTGATAAGTGTTAAGTGATAAATGAAATCAAATAGACCAACAAGTGATTATAGATCATTTGAAACTTATATATATATAGTGCCAATTTATTTGTGAATTTAATTTTTAAGGTGTATGGATGTTTATAATTCAATGTCTTTTAGGATTCCACCTCATAGTTAATGTCATTATGCCCTACCCCTAGATTGAATGGTTTCTTGTATTTATTCAAATAACTTTCGATTATAAAATAAAATTATTTAATTATCTTCTTTATGTATAATTGTACAATTTATTTGTATATATATAAGTATATGGTGTATCTAAATATTATTTACACATCATAGAGTTTATCATGTCAAGCTGCAAATAACCTCTACTCTTTTTCTTGAGATTTGTACTTCTCTGTTACTACACAAAGATTTCTCATCAAACGCTCAACGCTCATATATATACTTGAACATGAAGTTACTTTTTTTGGCTCTACATTTTTTTTAAGTTTTGTCTTCCATTTCTTTTCTCCTTTTAAGCACTAATTTGTTGCCTAACATATGTGTAGTTCTTTCTTAGTTCCTAAACTTTTCATTATTGGAAGGCATACTAATACTTTACAATTTTGATTTTATTTTGGCATTGATAAGCCATTATCTTCTCTCCCAATTGCTTGTCTTGTTATTTCTTCTACTCAATAATATTCTCATAGATATGTGTAGGTTGCATACATTAATTAATCATGACATGATAAATTATATCATATTATATACATCGGAATCAAATTAGGTTTAAGTGAAATTTGGGGGAAAAAAAGAAAAATATTATATATCACATTTGAATTTAGAGAATGAGAATTTATTTAATGAAAAAATTCGTTATGAATTGTTGATGTAATTTTGATTTGTTGGACAAAATCTTTTTTTTTTGTAACACACACACACACACATATATTGCAAGTATAATTTATGGATGCTTAAATAAATTATACTTGAGCTTATAAAAATTTTCCTTTTAGTCCCTCTATGTAAAGTTGCGTAGAGGGACTAAAATGAAAATATTAAAATTTTTATAGGCCTAAAATCTAGTTCCATAAAATTTTGGGTTTTATTTTGTAATTTTTGCCCCTCCTAAGTGTAATTTCTGGCTCTGCCCTTGATTAAATATGAGATTATTATTAGTTTCCAACCTAAAGTTTGTAAAAATGTTTAAATGAATTATTATGTTAAGTGCGCAATTTTCCATGTTGTATGATTTAGAGATAATTCATTGAAGCCTCAATAAATACCTAGATCAATACTTATAAGAACAAATTTTGTATTTCAATGTTGGCATATTTGATCTTGCATCCACATTACAGGTTCTTCTAAACAAAATGATATCATATAACAGAGATCTTATATATTGTACCACTTATACTAACCAAACAAAATTCTTCTAGTGAAATTGGCTTATAGTCAGGAACCATATATTTTCCATCGTAAATGTTTTAATGGGCATTGTTTATTCATATTAATCCACCACAATGTATATAAATGGTTATTTAAGAAAAGTTGGGATAAAATTGTTGAGCAATAACCTCATTCTTTTTGTTTGTCTTTAAATGAAACGAAAAGATATTTCTAAAAGAAATATATGGATTCAAAAGATTTAGACTACATGATTAGTCAAATGTCACATTTGACAAAGTTTTCTTAACATGAGGGGGAGTGTTATAAGTATTGTCATATTTAGGTGAATGTCCATAGCCTTCCAAGGGTGGCTTTTGAGGTTTTCTAATTAAATCAATATAACCTACAAATGAATAGCCTCTTTGAAAGTTTCGTATGATTAATATAAATAACCTCACAATGTAACATATTTCATAATTATGTAGATTTATTCTCTTATGTAACTCTTGAAATGTAATTGAAGCCTGAAAGACTTGTAGCCTATATAAATAGTATATACATACCAAGTGATTGTAGTCTAAAGATACATTTCTCCTCATACTTTCACTTGTCATCTCCATTTCTCTCACATTCAATCTCTTGTATATTTCTCATTTTTTAACAGATAAATTGTTTTTAAATTTTAAGGAATCAAATGTAATACACAAACATTCAAACACGCCTACACACACACAAGCACATGTCAGAACGAACATATATGTGACCCCCATCGCAAAAAAAGGAAAAAGAAGAAGGAGGAGGGTTTAGTGCCGTATGAGTTGTTTGAAAAATGGATAAAAATTGTTTCATTCATTGGTTAAGATGCAATAATAGACATGAGATTTTTTTTTTTTTTTTTAAAGAAAATGTGTGTTCTACACCAAATACTTTTTAAGAACAAAGGTAAATATAAACTTCTAAAATAAGAGTAAAAATACACATATATTGTTAGTTGACTGTTTGAATTTTTTAAGGATTAAGTTACAAAAATATAAATAGGATTTTTCACAAAGTGCCCTGGCTCCTGGGACTTTCAACCACGTGAGATGTACTAAGCTTTTCGTAATCAACCTTATTAATTAGTTCAATTCAAAATAGAATTTTCATCTAAAGTCCGGCTTCAAAATTGTACCAAAAAACACTATTTTTCTTTTGGTAAACCCAAAAAAAGGTGTTAGAATTAAAGGGAAGGTCCCATGCTTCAATGCCGGGCTGTCAGACTCATATGATTCCCGCGAAGGTCTCAAATCCAAAAAATCTTAATACTCATCTTATATTATAAAGTAGTAATTAAAGATTTTCATAAATCAATACAAATAGTTAAAGTTATTAAAGTTGTCCTAAAATTTATTTAATTTCTAATATTATTCTTACTAATTGCACTAAACTCTAATATCATATTAATTATTACTCTCACTTATTACCCTTATTAATTATGGGTATACATAGAAAAAATAATTAATTCTCTTTAGAAACAAACAAACACCTTATAAAAAAAACTAAATTTAAACTAGAGAGGGAGTAATCAAAAGGCTTATTCCTTTTTTCTCCATAGTCAAAAGGCTTATTCACACACACACTGACAGATATAAACGTAATGAATAGCAAGGGTTTGAATGTTTGATCCACATTTCGTAATAAGTTGGATTATTAAGTTAGACAAATTAAAGAAATTTCTGCGACAACTTATGACGATGGGAACTTTGACTTTTATATATATATATATATATATATATATATATATATATATATATATATATATTGCACTGATAGCTGATAGGCCAACTTGAACGAGCTAGCTCTATCCTTCAATATAATTTTTCTTTCAATGATAGTGACAAACAATTGGCCCATGCATTTAAACCAATTATTTGATTATTTCAACCCGCATTGAAATTGTGGGGTCCAAGCAGGATTTTTTTTTTGGGGGGGGGGGGATTCTAAATTACAAAAAATGTTGGGCCCATCATTTATTGCATCCTTTTTTACAAAAAAAAAAATATCTATATATATTATGCCACCACCTTCAATCACAAAAAATAATAGACGGTTATTTTTTTTTATCCCAAATATGAAATCTTTGTCTACCTAGTCCCATAAATTTGTCACTATTTTTTTTTCTAAACTTTTTTGTACATATTAATTAAAGAGTTTTCATTAAAGGGCATGCCCAATGCTAATGATTAGGTAGGGTATTTAAACAAATAAATAAATAAACGCACTTTAATTTTTTTTAAACAACTAATTTAAATAATTTCTTAATTTTTGTATATTAATTACCTAGCTTATTCATTAAACTACTACATTTTTTTTTATACAAGAAGTAACCAAACTTAAAACACTACTCCCTATCCATAACAATCAGTGTCTCCAGTTCGTCATCCACATAAGATATAAAGTGCATGCTAGGCACCGATGAGAGACTTGCTTTAGCCAAGTGATCAACAACTGAATTTGCCCACCTTGTGATGTGTTGAACTTCCAAATTCCAGTCATGAATCACCATGCTCTTAATTTCTGCGATGAGGAGTCTATTAGCATGAGTGTTGAAATTGTTACTTTTAATCAAGTCTACTGCTTCCGTTGAATCCGTCTCCAGAATTACATTTCTAAACCCCATATCCCATGAATACTTGAGACCAAGCAGGCACGCCCTGTAGTTCAGTAGATAGACTGTCACCTTCCTCACCCTTAAACATGAAGGCCTTTACAAAGTTACTGTTCTCATCTCGGATAATACCTCCACTGGCGATTCCAGGCGTAAGATGCAAAAATGCTCCATCAGTGTTAACCTTGATCCATCCAGCTGTCGGAGGATGCCAATGATCCCCACAGGCACTTCGATCATGAGCACCACTGTTTTTGGTGCTGATCCTAGCACAAGTGTCACGTAAGCTGTTCATGAGGGCAGTGGTACTCATTTGCAAATAGTAGTTTGAAATCGTCTTTCCTTCAAAGATGAAGCTATTGCATCGACGCCACAACTACCAACATGTGATAGCAAATGTGTCTCTCCATTCATCTCACTCATCATTCCTTAAATGACATCTAATATTCCATCAGATCCAGTAATCAAGATTCAACGAAGTGAACTTCCGCCATAGCTTAGTGGGCACAATCTGTTTCCAAAGATCAAATGTTCCTAGGTAGTCTTTGAGCATGTGAAGAATAGACTCCATCTCTTCTTTACAGATCGGGCAGCTAGCATCAACACTTAAGCCTCTCTTATATCTAGAGGTGTTGGTAAGCAAATGTTTATGGAGAGCCAACCAAGTAACCATTTTGCATCTATCAGGTGTTTTGAGTTTCCATAAAATATCCCATATAGGGTTTGCTGTCTGAGTATCATTATTGTTGAGAGCATCATACGCTGATTTCACACTCAAAGCCCCACGCTTAGACCACTTCTAACGCACCTGCCCATTTTCCAGAAGTTCTGTTCCCTCCTAAACTGAGCCCCACGTTTTTTTAAACCACTCCATAAATTAGAACCAGGTTTGGCGATATCAATTCTTGGGACTATAGAGGAGCCATACTTATATTTATCCCAAATAACTTTCACCCAAAAAGCATTCTTGTTAGTAGAGAGCTTCCAGCCAAGCTTCATAAGATAAGCATGGTTATTGAATTTAGCATGTTGAAGCCCCAATCCACCCCTATGCTTGAGCTTACATATGGCATCCCATGCAACTAAAGGAATTTTCTGTTAGTCCTCATTGCTACCCCATAAGAATTGGTGGTTATATCAATCTAATGACTCACAAGTGTGAAAATGGAAGAAATCATCAAGAGGGGAGGTGAATTGGGGATTTTAAAACTTCTTTTTGAAAGACACCCAAGTTTTTGAAACACAATGTAAGAAGGCAAAGAGAAAGAAGCTTGGACACAAAAGATTTATACTGGTTCGGTTCTAACCTTGACCTACATCCAATCCCCAGATATCTTATGGGTTTTTCTACTATCAATATTCTCTTATTACAACAATGTAATACTCAAGCAATCCTAATCAACTAGGACTTACTCCCCTTACACTTCGTAATTAAAAGACTCAACTCACAGGTTCCACAACCTTGAGTTTTCACAAACAAGTAATCAAAATGAATTTCAAAAATAATACTCTCAAACAGAGCAGATATTGATAAACACTAATGTTCAAATAAAATGCACAATAAAGACTCAAGTTGAGAATGTGATCAGTAGTAGTTTTGTATTTGGATGCAATGAGTCTTCCTGGGTATTTATAGCTTGATCAGAGAAACTAGCCGTTGCATTTTCTTCTTTTTTATTCTTCCATTTTTAGCTTCAATTCGAGAATATGGCCGTTGCACATAATCTTCCAGAGTTCTTGCTATTCCATGATTCGTTTTTGACCGTTGGAGAATGATTTGATTGAGCTATAATGGTCTGAGCTGAACCATTGGGATAGAGGAGAAGTTTCAGACTTGTTTTTGGTTCTACATTAAATGCATTTGACCTAGATCTGATTTGCTGAATTCATCTGAAACTAATAAGAATTTTGATCAAGCAAATGTGTGTATGATGATTCGCAGCTTAATATGTGAGTAAATACACTTGTAAGTATGAATCAAATAGATTTTGGATCTTGTCTATGAAACAGAGTTCCGATAGACTCGAGTTAAAACTATGTAGGCTCGAGTTTAATCGTGTTGTAGACTTCGTGATAGCTCTCTGTTTGAGCCAAACTCGAGTTTATAAGTTCCAGGCTCGAGTTTGTTTCAGTCAAACTCTTTTTGTCATTAAGGATAGGCTTAAGTCTACACAGTTGAGTTCGAGTCCATATTTCAAAAATGCTCTCTGTGAGCAATAAGCTCGAGTTTAGTTTATTATGTTCGAGTTTGCTTTCATGACCAACTAAGAGACATCTTCCTGCAAGACTTAAACTTGAGTTAGATAAAAACATGTTTGAGTCTCAAAAAGTCGACATGCTCTCTGTAAGACATAGGCTCGAGTTTATTATGCTAGGCTCATGTTTAACTAAGGGTGAACAACCAGTTTTGCTCTTTGTAACCTGTAGGCTCGAGTTTAAACATAATGGGCTCGAGTCTATCTCAGATAAAAACACATGAAACTATTTCTGTCACGAGTATGCTCAAGTTTATCAAAGGAGGCTCGAGTTTAAACAAGTTCAAAATACTTATCCTTCTATATGTTAAGTGTGAACTCGAGTTTAGTAGGATTAGGCTCAAGTTTGATTAACATAAAAGGATTGAAATCAATGTTAACAAACTTCTACCTTTCTTTGAACTTAAATAGCAAAGAACAATTTCTTAGTTTACAATTGTCAGTTATCATCAAAACACATAGGGAACTAATATTCTCCCCCTTTTTGATGATGACAACACTTGTAAACTTTCTTGACAGAGATTTTGACAATGAAAATCAAGTTAGACTCAGATGCTTAGATATTCATTCCAGATAACTTAGAACATTCATTGTATTGAGTTCAATATATAAGATTGATCTAAGATGGTATCACAAGAACTTCAATACAATTAAAATGAGATATCAAACAAGCAAATTCAATACATCCAAAGTGAAATAACAGTAGCAAAACAAGAAAAGCTCGAAATAACATGTAAAAAACTAGTAGACTCTGAGTTTTGCTCTAGACCAAGATCAAAAAACTAGTAGACTCTGAGTTTTGCTCTAGACCAAGATCTCTCTTCACTTTTCTTCTCCCCCTTTGTCATCAGAAAATAGGGGTGGATTAGAGGCAGGGATAGAGGTGATGTGTTTGATAGGTAGGGCGGTTCGGAAAAGAGGAATTGATGTAGAATGAGGTGGAGATGGATCATGTGATGGGGAGTTTGGAGAGGATGGGAGAGAGATAATGGGAACAGATGAGGAGGTAGGAATAGGAGGAACATATGGAATGATATCTAGAATGGGATTTGACTATGCAAGTGGTGAAGGAGGAAGAGTGGGAGAGCATAGAATGGGAATGTGAGAGGTAATGTTAGGGGATGAGTGTGAATGGTGAGAAGGTGCAATTGGTGAAGAAGAGGGTGAGATATGGGCTATGGAAAGAGGAATAGAGCCTGAAGGCCCTGCTTTCTCTTCAGTCTTTAGTAGCCGTTCGAGTTTAGAGTTGACTAACAAATATAGGGTGTGTATATCCCCAATCTTGACCTTAAAGTTGTCAAAATGTCCTTGAAGAGCTTCTACATCATCAGCAATATCCTCAAGTATATCAGCATTCTCATCTTGGACTTCAACCAACTTGTTGTGACTCTTGGTTACCTCAGAAACCAACTTCCCAACTTCTGTCTCAATTTTCCTTGTAAGCTCATGATATTGGGCTACCATTGTGACTTAGAAGGATGAGAAGGCTTCTGATACAACATGTGCTACAAGATCTTTCAGATAGGTGGCCATATCAGCTGAAAGAGAGGATGGAGGTAGAGGTGGAGTTGATTAGGCTTCATTGTCATAAATCCATGATCCTTCATCATCCTTTATAGCGTCAATTCTCTTTGCTTTCCATCTTCCGTTGGCGCGGGCATGGAAATATTGAGTTTTACGATCACCATAAATAGACCAATCAACTCTAGCTTTTTGGGCCCAAATAAGTTAATCTTGCATCAATACATCTTCTAGCTCTTTCCAAAGAGTTACCTGCAATTCCTCATATTTAGGAGACATCCCATATCTTGATACAACTCGATTAATACCCTCCAGTCTGCAGAAAAGATGTTTCTTTCTTGCCTCAGTGTGTTTGAATACCTCTTTATTTGATTTGGAGCAAGCAATTGAGAATTGAGAGATATTCTACACCCATGGTGTATCTTCCCTCCATGACTTTTGAATAAAGTCATCAAATGACTTGTGCAAAGCCCAAGCAACGATAAATCAAAATGGACTATTTGGTTTCTTTTGAGTTTCTTGAGAATCAATCCGAAGTAACAAAGGCCTGTGGTCGTATTTGAAAAAAGGCAAATGTGAAACTGAAGCATTAGGGAACATAGAACTCCATAGCTCATTAGCAAGCATTCTATCCAACCTTGCCTCCGACTTGCCTCTCCTCCAAGTGAATTGAGGACCAATGAAACCGATGTCAATCATATTAAGCTTATCAACCCATCTGCATAAGTCACGATCATAGGACTTTCGAAATACAGCCGTAGACCTCCTTTCATTATCTAGCAACGTGCCATTTAAGTCCCCACTGATCAACTAGGCGCCCTTGATTGTTAAAGCTAGTTGCAAGAGAGTATCCCATAAACTCTGACGAATAACGCAATTTGGGCTAGCATAGACAACTGTGAAGTCCCAGGTAACACCCACTGAACTAGTAACATGGAGATGGAAAAATTGATGATTACCTTCCACCACGGTAATAAACAGCCGACTATCATCCCATAGACACCAGATTCCGCCACTAAAGCCTTCACACTCCATAATCTCGTAATTAGAAAAACCCAACTGTTGGGCTCGTCTAGTAGACAACTCCTTGGTGCATCTCATTTCCAATATTGCAAGGAACTCCAACTTATAGTAAATTTTAAGATCCCGAACAAGAGCAAGGAAACTTTTCGCTCCAGTGCCCTGTGTGTTCCAAATCATGAAGGTCATTGGGAAATAAATGACAACTGCTTGGGTATATCAGCCTCACCCTAAGGCTTATCCTGTTCAGTCATAATTTCATCTAAATTATTCTGCTTATCCATTGTACCCCCTAAAGCTAATCATCAAGTTCACATAGCAACAAATTCAAATTCGACTTTACCGTGGTGTTTGCTTAGAGTGGAATAGTGAAGTCACTTTTAGACTTTAAGATGTCCTCTCCCTCCACGAACATATGTCCACCACATGTCCCATCAATTCCATTATCTTGCATTAAGTCAATGACTTTCAAAGCATTAAAAGAGTTATAATGGTTGAAATTCTTTTCATGGCCCACCTACATAAACTGCTTAATCCGACTCGAGCTGGAGGTTTGTTTTCCTTTCCCTTAATTTTCCCTTTGTTTTCATTCTTATGCTTATCACCTACTTGAACCCATTCATTCTTCTATACACCCTTAGGATCACCCATTAAATTACCATTTATATCTGTCTGACCTTCCTTCTTCATACTCACCCCACGCAATCTGCGCATATCATCAACATGATTTCTAGAAGGCCGTTGTTTCAACGTCTCATTACTGCTTCTCATTGGTTTCTCCGTAATTGACTCCTCCTTAGTGGAGATACCATGGAAATCTCGACATAAAATCTTCAATATCGGACCCTTGCTGGAGTTAGCAAAGGATTCAGCGTCAGTCTCCTTATTCGGTATCTTTCCATCGTCATCCTTAGCCTCATCCTTCACAACTTGTTGTTTGTTTGAGCTCACTCCTTCCTCCTATACCTGCATCAGACAAGAGTCTTTGCGATGTCCATATTTACCACATGAGAAGCAGACCTGGTGGAGACCTTCATTTATGATTGGTCTCTCCTCCCCGAAGACTGTGTATGATGGCACAGATCAATTTCAATGTAGATCCTAGTGAAACCTCATAAATAGATGTAGATTGATCCACTTTTATCATTCACCTCACCATGTTACCTAATTTGCATAAAGACTCCACGTTGTAGAACTCGAAAGGAATATCTGTAGTCTGATCCAAGCAGCAATTTTGCACTATAAATCCTCCTTCCAAGGATTAAAGTTTGGTCATCAATGCTGCACTATCAGATAATGATCCTCTATCATCTAAGGTCCCTCCTGGAATGCATATTCATGATCTTCTTTATTGGAGAAGGAAACAATGAAGCAGCCATTACTTAGAGGAATGATCTTCAAGGGATCCTTCGACCTCCACATGCGGTTGATTCTATCACGAATAATGTAGATGGGAAAGCTTGCTCCAAGAACTTTAATTATCATAGAATTTATCCATGGGAGATGCCATGCTGAATATTCTTCCGCAGAAAACTTGAACACCCCAGGCTTTCCCTCCAATCTTCTTGCTTTCAGTGTTTCTTTATCATCAGACTCTTCCATAGGTTCTCCGCCATCCTTAACATTCATCTTGTCGAAGTAGTCCTTTCACCCTTGAACTATGTTGTCTTCCTCTAAGTGTTGAACCAGATCCAACACATCCAAGGGAAAGCAGTTTGACCCCGACATGATGCTGGAGTTGCACCACTCCTCGTGTTAGCGCTAGAGTTCTTAGGGGTTTCGCTTCCTACCGTCTTCTTCTTTGACGACCAACCAAACACAAAGGCCTTCTTACCATCAATCTGATAGTCCTTATCACGTTCTCTTTCTCCCCTCTCACCACCAACTCCGTCGCTCGACCTATCGCTGCTACCGTTCGCAAACATTCACTCTTTCTCTCTCATCACTCTTGGTAATTAAACTTCTACATTTAATTCTTAATATAAGACCCAATTCACTAATTTGAGGATATTAAGGAAGCTAAATAAATTATTTGAAATTATTTATATTTATTATTTTTCCTCAAACTAATTTTCTTAACATATAAATTGATTTATAATTTAACGATACACATAAATACTTCAGAGATATAATTAGCAGATGTTAAAATTAAATTGCTTAACTTTCTTAATCTCCAACATTAACCAATTGGGGATTATATTGATGAAGAACATAAGTAACATTAAAGAGAAGACTATTTCTACAAAAAGCTGAGAAGTATGCTTCTTCATATACTACTGTGTCTAGTTGGCTAGTCCTTAATATAAGATATTGTGCGTGTTTGGGTGTTTGAGATAATGGTGAGAAAAATGACTTATAATTAATCTGACTTATGGAAAAGTCAAATTGTGAAATGTGATTTATATTTGGATTAGATAAAAGTCAGGTTAGGAAAAATGAGTTATAATCAATTTGAAATATTTTTTAGGGTATTAACTAGTACTAAAAATATATTTCAAGATATTGAATGGTACTAAAAAAATACTTGATCTTGAAAAATTATTTCAGGATCTTGAAAAGGAGCTCAAAAGCTCCCCAAAGTGTCTTTTTAAATAAATAACCTTTAGTCCAAAAGTTCAATTGGAACAATTTCTCAATCAAACATACATTTTCCTATAATTAAGTTCGATTCAAACAGTGCATAAGTTTGTTGGGATCTCCAAATGGTGTACCAAACAAGTCCAATTGTTTGTAGTATATTTTGCACTATGAACAATGAGATCATATATTAATAAATGAAGGTAGAAAAATAATTAGTATAAGTCTTGTGTATTTGTCTAAAGTTTAAAAATATCATTTATACGGATGTAGATATATTAATTGCAAGACTAGACCACCAATTACAAATTTAAAATTGTGTTTGAGATTAACAGATTTTGTAGGAGAAACATTAATATTACTTGAAATTTGAAATATATAAAAAAATATTTTTTTAAAAAAATGTATTTTATTTAATCTTGACTGGTTTCTAATTAATATATTTCAAATTGGACCAAGATTCAGTTTAGTTCACTGACTCGCGGTTCGCTAATGGAGCCACCCGCGTTGTATTTACTTTTCACGACATTGCAAAAAAGGAACTATTGCTTCACACACACACACCCACAATTAAATTAAATACTTTAGGGTCCGCTTAATTCAACCCCATTACAACTTGCAATGATAATCATGATTGCATTACCAAGAAAAAAATGTTTGGTTACTCTTTAACTTGGTAATAAAGTTTACAGTGGTAATGATTATTACCAAAAAATATGATAATTCACATTCATATATCTCCATGAATACTCATTACCACCTTATATTGAAAAGGTTCAATTTACCCTTTCATTTTATTTGTCTTTATTTCACTTATCTTACTTTAAACGCCATGCCACAACTGCTAACACCGCGCTACCTACTCCTCCATTGTCATTGTCACCACCTCCACTGTTGCCCCTATCGCTTCCATGACATCTGCAGCCACTATCTCCCCTCCTTCACTGTTATCACTGTCACCACTTGCCATCGCCAACCCCTACCATCACCACCACTACTGTTGCCGCTGTAGCCACCATGACAATCACCGGCACCGTCACTAACTCCTCCTCCACCACTATCATTGTCGTCACTTGCCATTGCCACTACTACCTTCTCCTACTCCATTGTCGTCGCCGCCATGATGATTGTTGCCACCGCTACTACCTCCTCCTTTATCGTTGTTGCTGCCATCCCCACTACCGCCACTTTCTCCCTCTCAATTGTTGCCGCTTTCACCACCTGCATCACCACTGCTACCTTCTCCTCCTCTATCGTCACTGTCATCATCGCTGCCACTACCTCCTCCACTACACCCATCGTCGCCACCATACTGTTACCATTGTTGTGCGCCACCACAACCTCCTCTTCCATCATTGTTACTTTCACCATCTACTATTGCCATCGCCTCCACCTCCACCACCACCGCCATACCATTGTTACCATCTCCTCCACACCATTAGACGATCATCAATGAGATAGTGTGATAGTTATGATGAGGAGTGTGATGACTCTTAACTATTTTTTTCTACAAAGATTATATTAAGGGTAAAATAGATTTTGTGTGATATTTTAAATTGAAATAATTCTTAAAATAATAATTCATTGCACCTTACTTAAAAATCAAATCAAACACTAGCTCCGTAATTAATATTGCATTGCCCTTCAAGGTGTAATAGGATTCAACCAAATGGAGCCTTAGTTTATTAATTTAAATCATATAGTTGGCCATTCTACGATATAACCATCTTTGAAGACTGAGGAATCAAGAATCGCAAATTAAACATGAAAATGTCAGCTATCTGACTTTTGCTGGCTTTACATCAAACCGAATACAACTAGCTTGCTTGTCTGTTTCTTCTTTGTTTCTTTCCTTCTTTTTTCTTAGTTGATTCCGAAATCCAGAACGGATTATTATACATAAACTCTCTTTTTCCATTCTCAATTTATAGTATGACAACAAAAATTGCATAGAAATAGGATTAAACCATCGACTCATTTATATAGCTTATGGATAAGATCACAGGTCATCACATCCTATTCATCACTATCTTGCACCGAACTTTTAGACTCTTGGTCTTATCCATCTCGAAGCATCAATTGTCTAAAGCAGATAGTGACACACTCTCGCACAATGTTAGATGTATTTATATACGCAATTAATATATAAAATTTACTTCCACCGATCTTAAATATAAAGTGCTTTTTAGAAGAATTGAAGTATAATGTGATGTTTCTCTATACTTTTATAAATGACCAAAGTTTTCGAGAAAAAAAAGGCCAAAGTTAGAAAAATGTTTTATTTTCACTTAAAGTTAATTAATGAACTAATTAATCATCTCTTTGGTTCCAATGAAATAATTAGAAGTGTAACTTATAATAATATGGGCAGAGGGAGCATACCCTTATTTTAATTTTGTTTGATTCATGAATCTAAAGTTTTGGTTGATACTATCTCATAAAATATAACTGACAGACATTGATTGTATAGATTAATTTGCATATATTCTGAAAGAGTAGATACGACAAGTTTTTCTTTTTGGGGTGAAAGATACGACAAATTTAACCTCAATGTTACCTTTTGCTTCTCTAAAGTCAAGTCGTTATCACATGGTTTATAATAAAATTGTTCAAATTTTAATTACACTGCGTACTCTAATAACCAGCACTAACAGCTTGATCGATAAAGGAAGTGAAGATATTATAGCTTTGGAAAATAATAATTCTAAGTTGAAATAATGTTGAATTATTGATTAGGTTTAATTTCCACATCCTCATGAGAACGCTTAATTATTGAGGCCGGTGTCCGATCCATCATACTCATTAATATATAACAATTTGTATTTGATCTTCATAACAAGTTATAACTAATATGGCTTATGTGTCTTAGATTCTATGTACTGAATAATAATATCTCTCTCATTACTCTCCTTTGGTCCTTAATATAATATATAGTTGGAGAGTTAATCTTAGTCTTAAATATAAAACATGGTTTTTATATTTAATTTGTTAATCTTTTCTAATTTATCCTTATTGATGCTCAATCAACATTAATTTAGGAGGAGAGAGAATGAGAGAATTAAGGAGAATGGTTAAAATATTTTAGAAAATATATATTCATATTAACTAACTTCCTTAATTTAATCAAATTAAGTAAATATAAAACAGATTACAAAGGAGTAGTCTAATTCCAATGGCCAAATATGTGGTCAAGTAATGAAGTCAGGCATGCCTAAAGACTTTAATTAATTACTGGTTTCAATTCTACGACACGTGTGGAAAACTTGGACAAGTGAGGAACAAAATGGTTGTATTTGTAATTAATGGTTTTTATATTTAATTTGTTAATCTTTTCTAATTTATCCTTATTGATGCTCAATCAACAAATGTTTATTTTTTTTTTTAAGAAAATAAATTAAACCACACAGGTACAAAAAAGTATTTTAAAACAGAACCAAATAGGCCCGTTAAGACTGAACCAGTGATCGGTCCCGTTCCAGGCGATCTTATAAATACGTAACTTTTAAGACCGGACTCGAACCGGTCTTAAAGAAATATTTCAAGACCAGACGTAAGAAACAACAGGTCTTAAAAATCGCACTATATAGACCTTACATATATTTTCTTCGGTCTTAAAACCAGAATTTATAAGACCGTACAAAAAAGGTCCGGTCTTAAATACCCCACTTTCAAGACCGGACTAAATGTAATCAAGTCTTAAAAGTATGTAACTTTCAAGACCGGTCAAACATATTAACCGGTCTCAAAAATAAAGAAAATAAGACCTTGCTTTAACATATAACCGGTCTTAAAATTATAACTTTTAAGACCGGACTAAATGAATAAGTACGGTCTTAAAGGTAAATTTTAAGACAATATAGATAGAGTCCGCTCCTAAAAGTGTCACTTTTAAGACCGGAAATCAAATACACAGGTCTTAAAGAACGTCTTTAGGACTGTTATTAGTAGTTTTAAGACCGTAAGGAATAGCCTCCGCTCTTAAAAGTCTGACTTTTAAGACCGGACCTTCAATAGACCAGTCTTAAAAGTAGATATTTCCCCTGTTCAAAACAAATTCGCCACAAAATCCAGCATCTAAAGACAGCACTCTAAGCTTCAATTTATAATTGAATTGAGAATGGATTACAAATATTATTCACCAGGCATCGTAATGAATGAGCTTGTTACTAGCTATTACAGTACAAACCTAATAACAAATGAATGTAATTAATACAATAAGACAAATACATACAATGCATTACAAATAACAGTGCACAACACCTAAATGAACATATATACCAATTCATCACCTTGTCTTCATCAGATTCCCACCCGGCCAATAACAACGAACATAACTAACATTCCTAGCTTCTTTTGTGACAAGCTAGCCCATTTCAATCGGATCCTGCCAGAAAAATAAAAACTAGAACAAAAGACAGTCAGCGACATTGTTTAAGAACATAAATATTCAAGTTTTCAAATAATTGTGTAGATGATATTACCTTATGAATTGATGACTCTTTTATAAAGGGATATCTTGCCATATTCCTTCTTGATGATCATTTCTTATGTCAGGTTCATTATCCACTTCATCTTCTTCGTTGATGTCCGGTAGACCCCTTGAAAAAGGAGTATTCTCAGGAAGACCATAATTTGCATCATTTTCCTCATCAATATCAATGACCCTTTTTCCTTAGAGAGCTACAGACCACATTTTATTTGCTTGATCAGTGATATAAAAAACTTGTTTCGCCTGGTCTTCCATAATAAAAGGTTCATCTCCAAAACTTGTACTATTGAGATTGACTAATATAAATCCCAGTCGATCGATCTGAACTCCATTATTGACATTAACCCACTTGCATTTGAAAATGGGAAATCTAATGAAGACATAATCCACCTCCTAAATCTCTTCAATAACCCCATAATATGGCATGACTGCCAATTTAGGCCCCTTGTCTTTCGAACTGGAGAAGTGCATGGATTTAGCCTCCAACATTACACCATTGTTCTGGACGGTACTCCTCTCATCTAAGGACTTTGTGTAAAATGTGTACCCGTTGATCACATACGAATTCCAACTAATGACATCAACCTTAGGACCACGTGCTAACCATTTCATTGTCTCAGAAACAGATTCCTCTCCCTCGACCTTTTGTTTGAACCAGTTTGCAAAAGTTCTGTTATGCTCCCTAATCAGCCTTTGTTCAGTCATTCGGGGATTTTCTTTCCTCACAGGTTCTTTATGTGTAGCTATCTTGGCCTGAACTTCATCAACATTATTCAAGATGTATAAGTGGACTTGTGACAATTCATCAGGATCCACTCTCTTTACTGAGGCCCCCTGTTTACCCCCTCCAGCATGCTCACGTTTTGGAAGCCTGATATGTCTTACTTTGGCCAAATAATTTTGACAAAATTCCATGGCCTCTTCAGATACATACTTCTGAATAATTGATGCTTCTGGCTGGTATGCGTTCTTCACGTACCCTTTTAGGAATTTCAAAGATCTTTCAATTGGGTACATCCACCGTAAATGGACAGGGTCACACAGCTTTATCTCCCTAACTAGATGAACAATTAGATGAACCATGATGTCAAAAAATAAAGGAACAAAAAGTTTCTCAAGCTGACACAATATCATATATCCTTCATTTTCCAATTCATCCAATTGTTCAATCTCGAATACTTTACTGCAAACAGCATTGAAGAAGAAACAAAGCCTAGTCAAAATGTGTCGAAGATCATACTCGGCAATGCCTCGAATAGCTACTGGGAGCAGCTGTTGCATTAATACATGACAATCATGAGACTTCTAGCCTACTAATTTCAAGTCCTTCATCGATACAAGCCTCTTAAGATTTGAAGAATACCTCGAGGGAACTTTTGTCCCATGTAAACACTCACAAAAACTTCTTTTCTCATCCTTAGATAAAGTATGAGAAGCTGGGGGACAATAAGTTCTCTTACCATACGGCCTTGGATGTAAGTCTTCTCGTATCCCCATTGCTTGCAAATCCAATCTTACCTTTACACCATCCTTAGAACTACCTTGTATGTTGAGAAGCATGCCAACAATGCTATTACATACGTTTTTCTCAACATGCATGACATCAATACAATGTCTCACATCAAGGTTGCGCCAATATGGAAGATCAAAGAAGACCGATCTCTTTTTCCATATATTTGTTTCTTTTTTACCCTTTGCAGTCTTACCGAAAATAACACTTATATTTTTCACCTTTTCATACACTTGCTCCCCAGTCAATGCCACCGGAGCATCTTTATACTCTTGGCCATCAAAAAAGGCTTTATTTAATCGACGATATGGGTGGCCTCGTCTAAGAAATCTTCGATGTCCAAGATAAACCGTCTTTCTTCCATATTGAAGTTGATGGTAACGTGTATCTTCTTCACAAACCGGACATGCCTTATGGCCTTTTATACTATACTTTGACAAGTTCCCATATGCTGGGAAGTCGTTTATAGTACAAAATATCATGGCTCTTATTTTAAAGACCTCCTTCTTGAAAGAGTAAAAAACATCGACACCTTCTTCCCACAACTCCTTCAAGTCTTCGATCAAGGGCTGAAGGTAAACATCAATGTCGTTTCCAGGTTGTTTTGGTCCCGACATCAACATAGACAGCATGATGTACTTTTGTTTCATGCATAACATAGGAGATAAGTTGTAAATAATCAAGAGTACATGCCATGAACTATATATGCTGCTAAGGCTTCCATAGGGATTCATGCCATCCGTGCTAAGGGCAAGCCTAAGGTTCCTAGGTTCTTCCCCGAAGGTCGGAAATAATTGATCGATTTTCTTCCATTGAGAAGAATCGGCCGGATGTTGAAGCTTTCCATCAGAAATCCTCTCATCAGCATGCCATCACAAATTTCTTGCATCATTTTCATTAGCAAACAACCGTTTGAACCTTGGTATGATTGGAAGATACCACAACACTTTTGCAGGCCCCTTATTTGACTTGTACCTTGGGGTTTCACATACCGGACATTTCTGCTCATCTTCAAACTCATTTCTATACAATATGCAATCGTTCGGGCATGCATGGATCTTTTTGTACTCCATCCCCAGTGGACAAAATATTTTCTTAGCATCATAGTACCGATGAGGCAACACATTATCATCTAGAAGAATGTCCTTAAAAGCCTCAAGCATTTCTGAAAAACTCTTGTCGCTTCATCCATGACGTGCTTTCAAGCTGACCAATCTCAAAACGACGTTCAACAATTGGTATTTTTTACACCCAGGGTATAGTGGGGTCTCAACATCACTGCACATATTACCATATGCATGTGATTGCTCAAAAGCCTCTTCTCCCACATCACGAATAATGTCCTCTATGCGATCATCCATATCCGTGTCATTATCATCAAAGGACACTTCACCATGTTGAGATGCACTTGGAACTTTTTCACTATGCCATATCCATATTGTATAGGTCTTACAAAATCCTTCACAAATTAAATGTGTGTATATAACTTCTGGACTTACTCGCCTCTCATTTAAACACTCTACACATGGGCAATAAAACTTCCCACTACCATCATAGGCATTTCTTTTTGCAAACTCTATAAATTCCCTCACCCCATTCTCATATTCAACACTCGTCCGTCTCGCATTTATCCAACTACGATCCATAGTATAATTCCTATATATAGACGGAAAGATTTAACATACATTATCCGAAAAAATTGAAAATTGCACTTAAACTAAGTCAAGTCCATTAAATGCATATGAGTGAGACTTTGTCCATTGAATGCAACATAAATGTATCGCGTACAGTCAATCTAGTATTGTTCCAAAAACAAACAAAAAAGGACTTTGGTCATTAAATGCAACATGAAGAATTCCTCGTGCTCATAAATGTATCACGTATAGTCGATCCAAGAAGCTAAGGAAAATAAATGCATGACGCGGAAAATAAATGCAGACAACAAAAGTAATTATCCTAAGTGCACTTGTTGGTCATTCGGATATGTACACTCAAATAAAACATAAACTTCAAAGTACAGTATCGAAATACAACAGAGTAACCCACGTCAACATTTCACCGATTTCATGCAAACCATGAATAACCCACAACGAAAAGAGGAAAAATAAAATATATATGTAACTGAAATACACATCTTACGTACAGGTCTATCGCTGTTTAGCTAAGGAACCAACCAGAAGGTGATAAGCTGACCAACACTAGATTGTCGAGAGATCTGTCTCACGGCAGCGACAAAGAAAGACACAAACACTTGAGAGTTGAGAGTGAACAGGAGTTATTATCACTTTCGGCGGGACAAGAGAAGTTCAGAGAGGAAAATTTAACTTTTCCGCGCGACAGAATCATTTATATTTAATGTCATTAAGAACGGTTAATTGTAAAGCATCCGATCCTAAAGGTATAGAAGTTTTAAGATCGGTTACATATTAAGCATCCGCTCCTAAAAGGCTCAATTTTTTTTAATATAAGAATTTAGTGAAAGTCCGCATTTTCTTTAAAATTAAACTACAAGATTGCAGCAGCAACAACTGAATATTTTTTTGCTCAATAGCAGTAGCAACAGAATGAAAATAAAGGATAGTACGTTGAGAATAAGGTTTTTTCCATTAATAAGCTTATTTCATTTTCATCTTTACATTAATAAGAACAACAAACTTACAAATAACAAAAACAACTTACAATGTGACTAAAAGTCCTAAAGCTAATTATCAGCTAATGTCTTTTCGATATCGGCTTTAGCAGCAGAAATTTCCCGCCGGATATCAGCAATTTCCTGTTGTATGCGCATTAGTATCACTTCTTCAGGGTCAGGACCAGGAGGCTGGAGAGGGGGAGCGAGAACCTCTTCATCATCTGAAATAACAATGGGTCTAATGACCTGACACTCCTCGGTCTGAACAGAACTTGTTTTCTTAGTCTGAGTATGACATAGCCCAACGAGTTATCTCAAGATCTTCCAACGAGCTTCAGGAGTAGTCCTGCGAGGGGTTATCTTGTATCTAACCATTGTCTAGCTTGGTTTAGAGCAGAGGGGAGCAGAGGGATACAAAATGGGAATGTGAGAATATCAGATTTAATTTGAACATTAATATCAGTTGACTCAGTTCTGTATAAAAGAAATAGAATAATTAATTGTTTTTTTTAAAAAAAGACCTTTAGGACCTTTATAAAATGTCGAACCTAAAGGACTTTTAGGACCGGACATTTATTAAAAAGTCGCTCCTAAAAGTCTAGCATATTTTTAAATTTTTAAAAACTTATTTTTTTTAAAAGCCATTCAGGACCGAATTGTTATGAAATAGACGGTCCTAAAAGTCTCCTTCAATTTTTGTGGGGTACGTTGGCAACTTGTGAAAAACTACACAAATGCTTATTATACAGCATTTGAGAAGGCCAAAGTCCTTCAATTTTTTCCATTTCACATGGCAGGACATATGCTTCACTGTTTCAGACATGGGAAAGTGAGAATTTGGATTCAATTGGCAATAAATAATTAGTAATAACATTTAAGACCTAATAATTATATAGGTCCTACAGACTACTAATTTTTAATTTATACTAATCAGAATTTAAGTTGATATTTGTAATATCTTTAAAAGTGTTGTCGATACGAATTCCGATATTGGGAGTTACATCCTAAAATTTAATGCTTCAGTCAGATGAATCTCTTCGTATCCTAGAGTTGTGTACTTGGATCCTTGAAGTTGTTATTATAAAATACATATAAGACCGGTTATCTTAGAATATGCGGTCTTAAAAATGCCTTCGTTCCAAATTCCAAGAGGTGCAGTCGTATCCTTACACTCTATAATGATGATTGATAGTCTCTTCGGCTTCCGAGGACAATCAGATGATGGTGCTCCATCTATTTAAGCCCCTCATTACTTTAGTTTCTTCACATTCTTCTCCATATCCTCATTTCTTTTACAATCTCTGATTCTATAATGGCTGCCCCACCACCTCGACCACCATCGGGTCCTCCTTTTCCTCGTCTTACTCTCTTACCTGCGAGACCTCCCCCTCTGCCGCCGAATCCAACGGTGAAGCAGATTATGGAGCATCTGCTGGCCCGCGTCGATCACATCGACCGACACATGGGCAGAATCTGTGGCCTCCTTCATACCGTCAACAAGAACAACAACATGGTCCTCGACGCCAATGACGTTGAGGTCCCTAGTTCTGAAGCAGACACTACATGCTCCTCCTCCTCCTCCTCCGGCAACAAAATGGAGGATTAATTAGTTTTTTTTATTTTTTTTTCTTGTATGTTTTTTATGTACTGGCTTGCTTATTGCCCCTCTAGGGGGGCAGCATAAAATATATATATATGATGGCGGCTGCGACGGCCTTTTTTTGGCAAACCTGATTGCGTACGCTTGAGAAGTTCCAAAAATGGCTTCGAAATTAACATAAGTTATATAATGACAATTAATTTGTTAAAAAAAATATAATAACAACATTAATAACAAAACATACAAAACATGCAAATTAAAGTCCTCGTGAGTCATCGCTAATTGATTTTAAAATTAACTATGATATATTTGCTTAGTTGATTTGATTTGAACATAACATCATTTATGTATAAAAGAAATTGAAAATTTTTTTTATTTAAAAAAGACCTTTAAGACCATAGACATATGAAAAGCCAGTCCTAAAGTTCTACGCATGGACTTTTAGGACCATACTTTTATTAAAAAGTCACTCCTACAAGTCTAGCATATTTTTAAACTTAAAAACGTATTTTTTTAAAAGCCCTTCAGGACCGTACTGTTATGAAATAGACGGTCCTAAAAGTCTCTTGGTTTTGGATTTTAGTCTTCTATTTTTTGGTGTGTGAGGCAACCTGTGAAAAACTCCACAAATGCTTGTTATACAGCATTTGAGAAGGCCAATTTCCTTCAATTTTTTCCATTTCACATGTCCTAAAAGTCTCCAATATTTTAGTTGAAATTTCTTAGAAGAAGAAGATTCCTACATAACAAATGAAATAGTGAAGACTTTAGGACCGATCATTTAATAACAAGCCACTCCTAAAGTATCGCATATTTTAAAATTAAATTAAATGTATTTTTAAAAAGCCCTTCAGGACCGAACTTTTATAAAATAGACGGTCCTAAAAGTCTCCAATATTTTAAAAAATTATACTAAGACTTTTAGGATCGGACTTATATGAAATAGATGGTCCTAAAAGTCTCACTAGACATTTTGAACTTTTTAATAAGCTCATTTTACAACATCATGTCCTAAAGGTTTAAGAACTAATTCCATGCAATACATTCAGCAACAAAAAATAGAAAGCATCAATCTAATTTGTTGGAAATGAATAAACAATTTTATTAATTATTGATCATTAAACTATACAATTGTTCAATTATTATTTACAGAAGATCAGATGTAATATAGGTCTACAACACATGCATATTTACAAATTAATCCTGGGGGGCATTTGCGATTTTCTGAATGAGAAATTCACAAATGACTTGGCGTATGCGCTCAATATCACCATCAAGAAAGGGGTCAGCGCAATCAAACTTCTGTAACATCAAAGACAGAAATATATATTAGGCTACCTTAATTCCTTTCATCAAAGGGGTCAGCACGCCAGACATATGTACATATAATATCAAATACATTTACCATTTCAGTGATAGACAGAATTCTTCACGTGATAATATCATACATGTGTCGCATGACATAAAGCCCACTTAAGTTAGAAGCATGTGGTTGGCGACATGTCTAAAATCAAACAAGAAATCTAGATATAAGAGTGCATACACAGTGATGACAGTTCACAAGGCAAAGTTCACAAGGCAGTGTCCATGCGTACTAACCTGCGGTTTGATCCATATAGTATCTTTGACCTGATGTCTAGCCTTTCTCTTGACCTTCCTTTGGTATTCCAACATGGCCCTATTATTGAAATCAAAAATTTCAATTATCATTATTGGTAATTGAAAATTCCCAGAAGAGATTTCAGACAAAAATCAGTGACAAAATGACATGCGCTACTTACTTATCAACCATTTGCTTTAACCAACTGCCAATGGTTAGAATGGTTGAATGGTGCAAGGTACCACCTTCTCATATTGTTAGATAACCTCCTAGATATGTAAGTTGTTCTTTGATTCACGGTTGCCCCACTTAGGTAGTTTGGGCACAAGAATCCAAAATCATGTTCTCTGCCCTGTACTCCCATCTCACGATGCATCAACCTACAATAATGACATGTATAAGTGAATTAGCTAGTATATTTGTATGTGTACTTGTATAAACGACACCTCTTAAAATTATGTACGTACTCATAGAAGAAGATACTACTTACTTCATGAATAACAACACAATTATATCAGTTATCTCCTTTTAGGAAAGATAAAGGAGATTAAATCTTCTTGGTCAATAAAGATCGGTAGCTTCTCTTTTAGGCCTAATTCAGCATTTAGAGGCCACGATCTAATTTCAAAAGTTTGATTGACTACCAGAAGTCCAATCTCATCCTTGGCAGTCAACTTAGGAGCGAGAAAAATATCACGCGGGGCTACATCTTCATCAGCAGGGGCTAGGGCTTGAGGAGGAGTACACACACATACAACCTTCACTGGCCATGAGATGAAGCCTCGCAAGCAATCACTCACAAGTTTCATTTGATCGGTTTGAAGAGGGATAGGTGCTTCAACGATGATCACCTCTTCAACTGACACCCTGACTTCATCATCATCCATTTGTTGGTGGTGTATAGTTGATCCCAAGTTGTAGACATTCCCTCTTGCAACCAATCGTCTACCAGGATCCTCCACGTAGAGCTCATAACGTTCCGTTAACTATCCAATAATGTAGCTCCCTTTAGTGCTCTGCTGGACAGGTGGAGGTGAGTGTGGGAAGGGAACAGTGCTCTCTCCATGAGAGCTGACAATCTTCATCATCTCCTCCTTCATCTTTTTCAGCTCGTCTTGAAACTTTGCACTTAATGAAGCTTCTCGCTCAGCTGCTTTCTTCTATGCTCTGGCCTCTGCATCCTCAGTTGCTTTAGCTAGCGTACGTTCCATCTCCTCCCAGGTAACCATTGATTGTCTTTGGCGTTTGGATATACTATTGCTTCAGGCCTACCCGTCCTCCAATTCCCCTTACACGCCCTGTGTGATCTGGTTTTCCAGTCGCAACGGTAAGAATATCTTTCCTCCCGTCCGACACAAATGATCCCTCTTGTTCTTGCATTTTGAGTTCTTCCTGTAAGATACAGATAACAAGAGCATAATTAGTAACGAAACATGTTTAGTAACTAAAAAGTAACAAATAACAAGAGCATAATTACTTACAATTCTCTCAACAACTGCACGAGTTTGTTCACTAGAGTACGCCCCGCCTTTCTTTTTGTGAATGTAGAGCCATAACTCCTCATGGCGTATTGGAGATGGCGGCCGCGAATCACATATCTCAGAAGGATTGGCTTGAGCTTCATCTTCCAATCTCTTTTGCTTGGCGGCCATCAACTTTTTTCAGCCTTTTCATATCCGCCACGAGAAGCCGTTTGTGAGCAATCATTCTTTCTCCCAATCTCTTGTGCTTGCTGACTTCTTATCTGTGAATCAGAATCGAAAACAACTATTCATTATGAATTCCATACCTCAATCCAAACACTAGTCAAATTCACTTCATCAAGTTTCAAGACTTTATTAAGGAAGATGTAGAATTGTATGTATAATAAATAGGGAGAAACAGAGGAAAGGGAGTTGCAGAACTGCTGCCAACTCAGTCAATTCATTCATTCATCATAACTGGTTCAAACTCAGTCAAGTTTCAATAATAGCATGCACATATACCATTACATACTTCACATACTAACTAACTAACACAATGTCTACGTGACCTACTATAACAGAATACCTTACTAAGCAAGCAACCTGATTAACGACCTCATAAATGAACACAATAACATTCACATATCCGCACAGGTTAATAAGTATACAAGAAGGGACAAAAAAATTAAATATAGACTCACCAAAGCTTCTTCAGTAGTCTGCATTTGAACAAATTGTTGCTATGTTGCTTCATCAAGAAAGACATACTTGGCACAAGGATTAGGGGGAGGTTGACCAACCGGAACCTCGGCAAAAATATAGTTGTTCGCTAACTGGGTCTTAAACTTCATCCAGCGATCAGCATAATACGACAATGTCTTGATTTTCAACTTCTCATCGTCAGGAACATTGTACGTAAGCCGGATAGAGTCCTAGATAACATCCTTCACCTTCTTTTGGTCGACATTTTTCCACTCGTCGACATTTTTCCACTCGTCGACCAAAATGCTTGCCTTACTGTGTGCTTGTAAGCCAACATAACTATTGTATCTGCTTTTATTAGGGCCGTAGGGAGCCAAATGTCCATCAAACTGTATATCAAGCCTTTCATTGGCACTCCGCCCTAGGGCAAGCTCTTTCAATAGGGTGGGGCCTCTTCTACCATGACGGCGTGCAGGGCGGTTACGAGGAGGCTTACTCTGAGAAGCAGATGATTCATTCTGACTAACACCAGTCACATCATCAACTGGCATTTCAGGAAGAGAACTACACTCGTTTCCTCCGTTCATTTTCGAAATAAGAAAAGATGTTGAGAGAGGTGGTGCAAGAAAGGAATGCTAGAGCAAATGGGAGAGTAACAGAGGATGGTGGCAGTTTGCAAGGAAGGGGTGTTTGAGCGTTTCGCAACAAGAACAAGGGTTTCAGTGTTCAGACAGAAAGACGTAAGACACAAGTTAAGGTTTCGTGCGAGGAAAATTTTGGGCATTTTTAAGACCAGAGAAACATAAAACGACGGTCTTAAAGGTTACAGTGGGAATTTTAAGACCGGTCAAACTCAAGACGACGATCTTAAAGGTTAACATTTCAGAATGTCCTTTTATTAAGTCCGGTCTTAAAAGTAATAAACTATTAGTTTAAATTTTTCATTATTTAGTACCGGGTAGAAGTCACGTCCGCTCTTAAAAATATTAACTTTAAGAACGTCATTTATATATATCCGCTCTTAAAAGTTTTTTACCATTTTTATATATCTTTCCTTATTATTTTGCATCGCAAAAAATATAAGTCTGGTTGTACAGGATTTCTCAATAATTTCATATTATTTATAATTATTTTTAATGAGATGTTTTAAGAGCTGTTATTTATATATGTCCGGTCTTAAAAGTCTTTTGCCATTTATATATATATTTCCTTATTATTTTGCACCGTAAAAAATATAAGTCTGGCTGTACAGGATTTCTCAATAATTACATAATATTTATAATTATTTTTAATGAATGTTTTAAGAGCGGTCATTTATATATGTCCAGTGTTAAAAGTTTTATATAATTATTTTTAAAAATTTCCATGTTATTTTTAACCGCATAAAATATAAGTCGGGATGTTCGTGATTTCTCTTTAAAGTAATTCACATTTCATTTTTTTTTATAAATGTTTTAAGAGCGGTTGGTTTTTCCAACGGTCTAAATAATATATTTAAGACTATCGAAAAAGATACGGTTCAAGATGATATTTGATATTTACAAAATTGCCACCGGTCATATCTTTAAAACCGGAGATTTATTCATCCGCTCTCACTAAGGCGGTCTTAAAAATTGATGCAGTGGAAGAAGTTCTTTATATTTACAAAATTGCCACCGATCATTTATTTAAGAGTGGTGCGTCGATTCTCCGCTCTAAATAAGGCGGTCTTAAAACACTTTTTTGCACTAGTGCGCCATTAAATCCTTATACTTCAATCTTTAAAATTTCCTATAGTTTTGAAGTATCTACAAGCCAATCACTACACTTTGCAACCGTTTAAGATGCGCGTGAGCCCCCTGTGATCAACGAAACGGGGCACATGGAGCTCACATGCATGGATGCCACGTGGGAAGACACGTGGGCTGAAATGTGGAGGCAGCTTATTATACCGACAAATCACAAACGACAATATTATAATAATTAATTGAGACACAACAATTAACTAAATCAAAATGAAGTTGACAGCTGTTGGGAATCTTGACTAAGCCTCGTATAAACTTCTTCATGGAGGCCGATGTCTACAAGAAAAAGCATTTTTAACATCTAGTTTCTCTAGAAAGTTGAAACCAACCTTTGGCAGCAACAAGAAATAGTAATAAAAAAAAAGGTTGTAACTTTGGAAAGAAGAGAGAAAGTTTTAAAATAGTCATCAATATCATCGATTATTGACGGAATTCCGTTGATAATTAACTGTTTCTTTGAGTAATGATCTTTGGTTTGAGAAAATCACATTAAAGCATGTGGAACACGTTCAAAATATGCTGATGTTTTCCCTTAGAAATATAAGCCGTTTTGTTGAGGATTTTCCGTGCAAGAGGTTTCATGGCTTTAGACGCATTAAACGGAGTCTTTGGAAATTTTAATCTATTGTCAGAGATCAACAACCTCTTTTTTCTGGTATAGCAGAGATCAATATCTTTAATTTTAGAATTTTAGAAGAAAATTGAGTTCCAACAAAGGAAATATAGTGCTGTAAGAATGGGCGAGTTTTTTATTTAGCTTTCATGTAAGAAGCCTTATGATTTGTTTGCCCAAATAAACTTGGCCTATCAGGAACACAATTCTGCCCTAGCCGTACAACAAGGGAAAGATCAATATAGTATATAATCGGAAGGTTTCATAATTAACAAGTAAAAGCCATTATTATATACTAGTACCAGGCCACATATATCACCATACATAAGCATTTTTTGTTAGAGAAAATTAGGGAAAAGTCCCTCCTAAGGAACTTTACTAGTTGGATTGATTTAAATCAGAGAACCGATACTCTATGTATACAAAATTTAATTTGCAAAATATAGTTACTTCTCGCTTCTTGTGTATAAAAATTTATCATATTCTTCTCATCAATAAAAATTTTTATAGGTGACTTTTCATGCACAAAGCACAATCATTATCATTGAAAACTAAACAAAAACAAGAACAACACAGCTCCTTGCAAAGGCAAGCTAAGCTCATTGGAAATAGGAGGCTTTGGGTTAGATTCTGTCTATTGCCTTAGTCCTCAGGCCATTAATACCTGCCTCTGGATTATTATTATTATTGTTTTAAAAAAAAAAAGAACACCAGCTAAATATGAGTATGAGTAAAGAATTAGTAATATAGACTAGAGTTGATGAAAGATGTAATCTTTAACAATAATTATGCGTAGTTGCTTCTATAAACGCATAACTCTCCTTTGTTGCACTTGTTATTATATTGCACTCCCACTGTTTCTTGTATCGAACGAAGTACACAAACTGTCTCTCTCAACAGATCTCAGTGTACTTACATTTATACCCACACTTGCCACAGTTCATCTTATCAACCTTCACATTCACACACTTGTTCTTGCAGCAATCTGGTCCTCCACTATTTCACCTTAAACGACAAACCCCGGAAGGTACTTGTCGCAGGCCATGTTAGAGTAGTAATTAGAAAGCAATCACCTCACTCCGACCACTTTGTCTAAAGCTGCTTCTTCATCTTGCGTTTTGAACCGTGCAATGTCGTTTTCAGATGATGAAGAGAAGAAGAAGAACCATCTGAAATGGATAGGATTAGTGCTACCCTAAGGGAGATGATTAGAGTTTGTAAGAGATTGTTCATCATGTGGCTATACATGTAATGAATTGTTGAAGGTGAAATAAATCAAGTTTTGTGTGCGTTGGGATTGTTATAGAGAGGAATGTGAGGCATTTTTATATACAAGAGAGATGGATCGTTGGAAAGAGGAAATTGGATTTGATCTCAAGGATCGTTTTTTTTTTCTGGGAAAGTGATATAGGTTCATGAAACTACTAATCATTTAAGAGCAAAATCGTTTGATTGGATACAAAGAAAAGTCAACCTTCCTAGTTCATTGACATAGATCTTGTAACCTCATTTTAAAGTCATCAACCAACAGACATGCAATGAACTATATATAATGCTCCGCAATGAAACCTCATTTTTTTTATTTAAATTTCAAAGTAAATTGTGCAAAATTTGTTTAGATAATCTTCAGTGTGAGTGTAGGTTGTTTTAAGAAAATTGTGTATGTTAATCGTATAGTATGTACTTCACTAAATTTTGTGTAGTTCGCTTAATTCTCATTTGAAGGTAAATTTTATGTGTAAGCGTAGGTGAAAGCTTGAAATTGAGATGCCAATTTCTTTTTGTTTTGTACGTCTGTAGACCTAAAGTTGAGAACACGATTGTGTATAAGTAATCAAAGCTTTTTCTACTAAGACTAACCCTTGTTGAGTGATATGTTTGTTTCTTATGCAGTATTTATTATATATTTCTTACCACCAGATAATTAAGAAAAACCGAAAATTAATTTGTTTTTTATATATACCGAAAATTAAATATAATGCAAAGTTTACAAGCTAAAAATGAAAATAATTGATTGAAAGCAGCTGGGCTAGCTATCAGGCCTTGCGTTGTTTATCTTGTTTGAATATAAGCCCAATATTGCTTAGACATGGGCCAAAACTAAACACCAATTTTAGTGGAACAAGATTGTTTAATCCTCTGTATTTAAAAACAATGGAGAGAGATTGTTATCAACATAGAGTTGGTTTAGCGGGTCGTAAATTCCTATGGTCTCAAATTCAAGTCATAGAGAAGTCACTTTTATTGAGAGGGACACCAGTTGATAATATTAAAAAAAAAAATAGAGAGAGATTGTTTAATCCCTTTACTAGCTAGAGTAACACATAAACACCTCCAAATTGGGAACAAATGGGATAATTAAAATTGTCACTGCGTATAGTAAGGGTTTGTTTTCATTTTGTATAATTAAATACGATATTTTGATTCAAAGAATCATAGGAAATGTAATATAATTAATTAATAGAATGATGAGCATAGAGCATAATTTGTTTGGTATGTCATAGAAAAGCATGGAATGAAATTTATAATTTATCTAGGGAAAAAAATAAAAATAAAAGTGTAATTATCTTTTTAATTCTATCAAAGCAAAAAATGAAGGGTATAAATACCTTAATGTTGATTTCTGAAAGAGATAGATGTCCAAAGCTGATTTATAAGCTTGAATCCGGATTAAACACAACCAAAGTTATGTAATAATGAGAATTACGTAATTTGTTGTAATATATATGTTGTACTCAGATTAAATTGGATTACTTTATTGTGCCAACTAAAAACTTGAATCACTGGGATGCATAATCATGTTCTATAGAATTGAACCGAACTCGTCATAAAATTTTTATTTTTGAGGTGAAGTAGCTATTCATGTCCACAACACCCCTTTCTCAAATAACTATTTGATCATTGGTAGCCAGTGGGCGGTGATGGATTTTTTTTTTTTTTTTTTTTAATAAATAAGAGTAGTAAAGTCATTTTTTAAAAAACAAAAACACTTAATTTCATAAAAGACCCTAAGAAACTCATTACCATGAGACAATCTTGCATGATCATTTTATCATCTCATATTTCGATGATACACTTATCCAAACTCTCACACAATCTAACGTCATCAGTCTCCCTCAACAATTTTTGATTTATTGTTGGAGATTGGAAGAGTAATTTAATAGTGATATCATTATTAAATATGATAAAAATTGCTCAAAATTATTTTATTAAAAAAACAATAGAAGTGAAATGTATATGACATTAATGAGTTGCAAGCATTACTCACTTTATAGAATGTATATGTGCATTATTAAATTACTATCAGACCCGAAGAGTATTCATTAATCATTATACTGTTAAGTAGTAAATTTGTCTTGGAAATTTTTACTAATGAGCAATGTTACCTTGAAAGTTTTTCTTGTCTCAATGTTGCCCCGAAAATTTCAAAACATAGCAATGTTATTCATTTCTATTAATTTTTTTATAGTCAACGTTAATTTTTTAACGGAATAGAGAACAACATTATTACATTTTGAAACTTCTGAAACAACATTAAGACAAGAAAAAAAAATTTCAGAGTAAATTAGTCTATACCTTCGAGACACATTTGCTACTTAACCCATATTATAAGGCTTGCATAGTCACATTAGCCTCATAGGAGAAAAAGGGGAAAAGGAATGGATCTCGGGGCTCAATCAAGTCGTAACAAAGAACGAATCTATTGCTTCCTTGGCAAGCTGTCCTGTACATGCACGCACACACATGGCTATTTTGCTTTATATTATTTTACTGTGGGAAAAAAATCCAAAAAGGTCATAAATAGCTAGACTTCACATTGATGGAGTAGCATAAATTTATCAACAGTTTCCAGAATTTTTTTTACAGTAGAAATGATCAAGAAAAGATAAAATATTAGTTAAAGACAAAAAGCATGTCAGAATTATTCCCCAGTTCCATAAGCAAGGTACATATTCTTAACAGACAACAAGCATCCCACCAAAAGAAAAATTGCAGATCATGGCATGATTATGTATCATGATTTAAAATTTGTATTAATTTTAACTAATAATAATATGCTTAAGCCTTGCTTTTTGTTCTTTTGAGCAAGGGAAGCAAAGAACAGTATCTCTAAAATTATGCACAAGGCAGATTAATTAGGGGATCATCTATATATAATTTCAAGAGTACACCTCAATTTTTGTGAATTGATCATATTTTTGTTTTTGTTTTCTTAAAGTTGTGAGAGTGACATATAAGTCGTCACGTTTAATTAACAGATATACCATATTATGGCATGTTATCGCCTTATTTTTGTTGCGAGTTTATTTCTTCTCTTCTTCTTAGGCGTCTGTCCTGCTCAAACTTCTTCATCCTTTGGGAAACAAGTTCATCGTCTTCTTCTTCTTCAAAATGAAACGAAAATTCTCAAGACAGCTGAGTCTCAAGTCAGTGACATGGAGGTGAATGTGATTGCTGTTCAGAGCCCAGAAGCTCCAAAAACTACAGATTCAATCTCACAAAAACCTCATCCTCTCTTCCCTCGCCGCCAACACCACCTTCAAAATGTAAGTTCACAACATTCCAACACATTAGTCTCTTGTCAGTTGTCATTTTTACTCTGAATAGCTCCACAACTATATAGAAAAATCGTATTTTCCCTCAATTATTTATTCATTTCCTGAATTTTGATTCAAAACAATTAATTCTGTCCTTGTATCTCTGTATTTGAAATAACTCAATGCTCATATAGTTGAATGACTCGGAAATAACTCGGTCCTTATAATCTTTTGACTTGAAAGTTGAAACAAGCCGATCTTGATCATTTCTTAATTCCATAAACTACAAAGAATGAACTGGAAGAAATCAAAGTTCATAGGGTAAATTGATATAATAAAGAGAAAGTTCAAAAACTAATTAAGAGTTCTCGTTTAAAAAAAAAATAAAATTATTGTGATTTTCTCATTGACAAGAAATTTCATATATGAGAAATGGCCCACTTAATAAACCAGTCTTTCAAATGGGCATAACACTTCCTTACTTTTTATATCATTGAATTTGCAATGTCAATGAACTAGTCTTTAGACGAGATGGGTGTAACAGTCATCGCGTTAGATTCTAAAATTTGGCATGTTAACAGAGAGGAGCTTGATGAGCGAAGAAAGTGAGTACTAAAAGGTTAACAAAACTATGTCTCTTGATTATACATCCCTCTTTTTATTTAGTCAAGCGTACAATCCATCTCAAGTTTTAAAACACAAATAGTTTTCATCTCTTCTAATAAGTACGCTTCTCAATATTTGAATTTGTGTTTTTTTTCTTTACGGATGGGACTCATTACCATCTCAACAAACAATTTATTGGTATTACACATCCCTTTTAAAACCAACAACAAAAGCTTTTCTTGACTGACGTTAATTAAAAGCTTTTCTCTTGAATTAGTTATTGATTCATAAACTGATGATAATCTATCAGTAAATATTAGGAGGTTTGTAATTTTCAGGTTCAATGGACTCTAAGTTTCATAGGTTGGGGAAGTTTGATAGTGATTGGGGTGATAGTTGCAAGATACTTCAGAAGATTCCCAATGGAATGTGATGAATGGTACTCGGTTCATATACTGTGTCAGACTGTAGGATACCTTGTGGGCATTGTAGGCTGGTGCCTTTCCTTGTTGCTTGGCACTTCCTCTAAGCATTATTCCTCCAAAACTCAACGTATTCTCAATATCATTGCTTTCACTTTCCTAAGCCTTCAAGTGAGTATTAATATTACCAACACATTTATTTAATTATAATCAATTATATGTTAATTTCTACAAATGAATTGAATATATATTAATCCCACATATTTTGTGGTTATTCTAACAAATATTTAATATTATGAGACAGATGCTTTCCATTTTTGCGAGAACAAAGAAAGAGGGATACATCAAGTGGTGGAGCATATGCCACAAAAGTCTAGGGTATGCCATAGTTGCAATAATAATAGCAAATAACATATTGAAAGGCATCAACTATCAGAGTGAAAGTGGTGGCAAATTGAACTTGGTGTCTGTGGCCATTCTTGCACTCCTCCTTCTCATTGCTTTTTCATTGGAAATTTTCAGATGTATCAAGTCTAGGCTTTTCATTCTTTGATTTTTATATATCATATGCAATTCGCTGTCTTCTTAATTATGGGTACGTGTTTGGTTGAGGGTCTCCTAATAATTGATTTAATTTAATCAAAATGTGAGTGTTTGATTCATGGTCTCATAATAGATTCAATCAAGGTTTTGATAGACACAGGTACAAAAAAGTTTTTTAAGACCAGACCAACGACCGGTCTCGTTCCAGGCGGTCTTATAAATACGTAACTTTTAAGATCGGACTCGAACCAGTCTTAAAGAAATATTTCAAGACCAAACGTAAGAAACAATAGGTCTTAAAATTGCACTATATAGACCTTACATATATTTTGTTCGGTCTTAAAACCAGAATTTATAAGACCAGACAAAAAAGTCTGGTCTTAAATACCCCACTTTCAAGACCGGACTAAATGTCATCAGATCTTAAAAGTATGTAACTTTCAAGACCGGTCAAACATATACACCGGTCTCAAAAATGAAGAATATAAGACTTTGCTTTAACATATAACCGGTCTTAAATTATAACTTTTAAGACCGGACTAAATTAATAAGTGCGGTCTTAAAGGTAAATTTTAAGACCGTATAGAATAGAGTTCGCTCCTAAAAATCTCACTTTTAAGACCGGAGATCAAATACACTAGTCTTAAAGAACGTCTTTAGGACCGTTATTAGTAGTTTTAAAACCATAAGGAATAGCCTTCACTCTTAAAAGTCTGACTTTTAAGACCAGACCTTCAATAGACCATTCTTAAAAGTAGATATTTCCCTTGTTTAAAACAAATTCACCATAAAATCCAGCATCTAAAGACAATACTCTAAGCTTCAATTTATAATTGAAATGAGAATGGATTACAAATATTATTCACCAGGCATCGTAATGAATGACTAGCTATTACAGTACAAACCTAATAACAAATGAATGTGATTAATACAATAAGACAAATACATATTACAATGCATTACAAATAACAGTGTACAACACCTAAATGAACATATATACCAATTCACCACCTTATCTTCATCAGATTCCCACCCGGCCAATAACAACAAACATAACTAACATTCCTAGCTTCTTTTGTGACAAGCTAACCCATTTCGATCGGATACTGGCCTGCCAGAAAAATAAAAACAAGAACAAAACACAGTCAGTGACATTGTTTAAGAACATATTTATTTAAGAAGGAAATGAATATAGTTAAAACGTAAATTAAAACCTTCAAGTTTTCAAATAATTGTGCAGATGAATATTACCTTATGAATTGATGACTCTTTTATAAAGGGATATCTTACCATATCCCTTCTTGATGATCATTTCTTATGCCGGGTTCATTATCCGCTTCATCTTCTTCGTTGATGTCCGGTAGACCCCTTGAAAAAGGAGTACTCTCAGGAAGACCATAATTTGCATCATTTTCCTCATCAATATCAATGACCCTTTTTCCTTGGAGAGCTACAGACCACATTTTATTTGTTTGATCAGTGGTATAAAAAACTTGTTTCGCCTGGTCTGCCATAATAAAAGGTTCATCTCTAAAACTTGTACTATTGAGATCGACTAATGTAAATCCCAGCCGATCAATCTGAACTCCATTATTAACATTAACCCACTTGCATTTGAAAATGGGAAATCTAATGAAGACATAGTCCACCTCTCAAATCTCTTCAATAACCCCATATGGCATGACTGCCAATTTAGGCCGCTTGTCTTTCAAACTAGAGAAGTGCATGGATTCAGCCTCTAACATTACACCACTGTTCTGGACGATGCTCTTATCATCTAGGGACTTTGTGTAAAATGTGTACCCGTTGATCACATACGAATTCCAACTAATGACATCAACCTCAGGACCACGTGCTAAACATTTCATTGTCTCAGAAATAGATTCCTCTCCCTCGACCTTTTGTTTGAACCAGTTTGCAAAAGTTCTATTATGCTCCCTAATCAACCTTTGTTTAGTCATTCGGGGATTTTCTTTCCTCACAGCTTCTTTATGTGCAGCTATGCTGGATTGAACTTCATTAACATTATTCAAGATGTATAAGTGGACTTGTGACAATTCATCAGGATCCACACTCCGTACTGAGGCCCCTCGTCTACCCCCTTCAACATGCTCACGTTTTGGAAGCCCAATATGTCTTACTTTGGCCAAATAATTTTGACAAAATTCCATGGCCTCTTCAGATACATACTTCTGAATAATTGATGCTTCTGGCTGGTATGCGTTCTTCACGTACCCTTTTAGGAATTTCAAAGATCTTTCAATTGGGTACATCCACCGTAAATGGACAGGGTCACACAGCTTTATCTCCCTAACTAGATGAACAATTAGATGAACCATGATGTCAAAAAATAAAGGAACAAAAAGTTTCTCAAGCTGACACAATATCATATATCCTTCATTTTCCAATTCATCCAATTGTTCAATCTCGAACACTTTACTGCAAACAGCATTGAAGAAGAAACAAAGCCTAGTCAAAATGTGTCGAAGATCATACTCGGCAATGCCTCGAATAGCTACTGGGAGCAGCTGTTGCATTAATACATGACAATCATGAGACTTCTAGCCTACTAATTTCAAGTCCTTCATCGATACAAGCCTCTTAAGATTTGAAGAATACCCCGAGGGAACTTTTGTCCCATGTAAACACTCACAATAACTTCTTTTCTCATCCTTAGATAACGTATGAGAGGCCGAGAGACAATAAGTTCTCTTACCATACGGCCTTGGATGTAAGTCTTCCTGTAACATCCTAAATTCCAGGTTCGAAAATCATGTCGGTCGACACTTAGCTTTAAGAAAATCAACAGAGTTTGAGATGCTACAGCTTAGAGTACTGTGGAAGTGGATAACGTGCGCTAAGATCTGGACAACGAGTATCTGATATAAAATGCCCAGACATGTGATGATGCCTGACATAAGCTGGATATATTAAATATCCCGAAGGAATATTCATGTGATACAATTTACAGAGATTAAATACAATTCTCTAATAAAGAAAGTCTTAAACTAGACCTACGGCTTGGAACCTAATATCAGTTAATGAGACAATTTGGCCAGGTCGGTGTTCAATCTAATGGGAGTCTCACCAACTCTATGGCGACTTGTGACAACCCATCGATGAACCCTTCCTTAGTTTAAGCACCAAATGGTTTGAAATAACTTTATTAGATTCATGCCAGAACTAAGTCCTAATAACTTCTACTGACCTTCGTCTTCGACCGCTGCCTCTTCACGGCTCTACCCATCGGCATCTTCTCTATCCCAGTTTCTTCCTTGTACTATTCATTAAGACTGAGGTCCAATGTCTATTGGACCTCCGGTAACGGTTAACCTCATGCTTATGTAAACAGTATATGACAGGTATCACAATAGTAAATTCACCATTATAACTTTCAAAACCATAACAACAAGTAACATAACACAGCTACTGCAATATGTATGTTACCCCAGTCTACACATAACCAGTGCCACGATGGCCTATCGTGTCCTCAGCGCTAGGAAAACTCAACGGAGTTATCAAGATTATAACCCGTAAACAATTCAGTATATCATGAGCAACTTTCAAAACAGAGTTTCAACATGTGAACACAACTATCATATATTAGCATACCATAAGCATAAGAGTTAAGGTTACAATACGCGTCTGTACCTTCGCTTGACGGGTTTTTGAGTACATTTGTCGTCGGTACGCGTGCACAGTTTATCCTAAAAGGGTAATATCGTCTCAATTAATTCTCAAACAATATTTCAAGAGACACCTTGGCCACACTTGACATTTTTACCCTTGAAGGATTTATTTTCAATTATTTCCTCATAATTTTCGGAAAAATCGCTGGTGCAGAATTTCTGGGCAGAATTTCGCCTAACTTCGAAAAATCATAACTAATTCCACAAAAATATAAATGAGGATCCGTAAAATTTCCCGGAATCCTTAAGATCTCTATTTTCAAGGAAAAATACTGGAACTTACCCAGAATTTATGGATAATTCCCAGATCTCACGTTTTAGCATACTGCCCAGAATTTCGCCCAGAAAATGTAACTTAACTTCTAGAATTTTTATCTTTCTGCATAGAACTTCAAATGACAAAAACTTTATATATCTAGAAATCCCTAGATGTCTAATTTCACCATGAATTTTCTCAGAATTTTAGAACATCATCTTCTTCATAAAATACTAACGTTTTTGCTACTGACTCCAGAAATTGCTAACCGATGAAATTTTGCCAGAGCTTCGCTATTTTGATCATAATCTTCCGGAAATTTTTGCCATACTCTTTCTTCATCATTTTTTCGAAATAAAGCTATTGGAAACCATAAAAACATGAAAATAAAACTGTAATTGGAATATTGGTGATCAAAACAACATTTCTAGCATTTCTACTTCATAACTAAGAACTTAAGAACTAAAAACTCTCTTACCTCTTGAAGAACACTTGCCCCTAACTTCTTGAAGCTCTTGACTCTCTCCCTTACTCTCTATATTTTCGGTTATGCCTTGAGGAATTTGTGAGAATTTGTGAAGACCCAAGCCCCCTATTTATAGCAAATTATGATGGCACTTTTTGTAATTTTTCCTTTTGCATCTAACCATTAAATTTTGCTTGGAGAGGAGGCAAAAATCTTGGCCCTTTATTCCCTTCTAGCTGTCCTCCCCTCCTCCTTCTTCAAGAAGGAGCCTTGCTTTGTCCCCAAGACACTCTTCTTCCTCCCCAAGTTATCCTATTAATCCCCAAATTCTAATTTAGTTAGGTGTAAGTTGGTGTGTTAATTCAAAATCCAATTTCACTTCTAAAATCCTAATTTTAGGATTAGATTTATGGTGATTTTTAATTCCTGAAACACTTAGGTATGAATTCTCAAAGTGTATGAAAATAGCTTTGGGAATAGCCAAGTTGAAGCCCATAATTCATTGATCTCAAATATGTACTTATATTTCATACTTAGTTCTAATATTTCAAGATATGATTTAATTCTTATAGATTCTCATCTATTTCCACTTTAATTAAGTAACAACTTGCTCCCCAAGTTAAGCAACTTGCTCCCTAAGTTGTTTTAATCTTCTTCCACACACTTCTTTAATTGACTTTGTTTGTTTCCTTCTTCTTTTCTTAAAAACCGTCCCCTCCCCTTGTTTTTATTTATCAATTTTATGTTTTAATTACTCTTCACAATTTCTAAAAGAAAAATCTCTCATTAGTCCACCTTAGGATTTAGGATTTAAAATAAAAGGGTTTACATAATTTCTTCACTCTTTGATTAGAAATTTTCGCCATTTTATATTTAAAAGGGAGAATTAATTAATCATTGGCTACTATTGCTAATATAGTATTTTAGGGGTTACTAGACTTAATTACCAAAATTATACTTGATTATCAAACCAATTACAACCTCTAGAAATTCATTTGATACTTATATTGACCCCTTTTTAATACTTAATCAAGTTAAAATATTCCAATTTGTTGATCTTAGATAGTCCCGAGACTAATTATGACTAATTATGAAATTAACTTAATTAATAAAAATTCACCTGCCTCATAATTGTTTTTAATATTCACTAATTACATTAATTATTTTCCAAGGAAAATAATCTCAGAAATTATCTAAATTAGAGACAACATACTTTCTAATTTTTTTAAATATTTAGTTGCCTCTTAGGATTTATTATCATATTCGCAGAGTATTTTGTAACTCATAACTTTACTTAGGAAGTTTTAGCTCTTTATTCCTCCTAATTTCATGAAAAATTACCTTTACAAGATAAGGTAATGATTTTACTAGTTTTGAAACCACATATTCACCTATTGTAATAGGTGTTATTTAATATTTACATGCATTATGAAAATTGGGGTATTACACTTCCCGTATCCCCATTGCTTGCAAATCCAATCTTGCCTTGACACCATCCTTGGAACTACCTTGTATGTTGAGAAGCGTGCCAACAATGCTATCACATACATTTTTCTCAACATGCATGACATCAATACAATGTCTCATATCAAGGTTGGGCCAATATGGAAGATCGAAGAAGATCGATCTCTTTTTCCATATATTTGTTTCTTTTTTACCCTTTGCAGTCTTACCGAAGACGACACTTATATTTTTCACCTTTTCATACACTTGCTCCCCAGTCAATGCCACCAGAGCATCTTCATACTCTTGGCCACCAAAAAAGGCTTTCTTTAATCGATGATATGGGTGGCCCCGTCTAAGAAATCTTTTATGTCAAGGATAAACCGTCTTTCTTCCATGTTGAAGTTGATGGTAGCGTGTGCCTTCTTCACAAACCAGACATGCCTTATGGCCTTTTATACTATACCCTGACAAGTTCCCATATGCTGGGAAGTCGTTTATGGTACAAAATATCATGGCTCTCATTTTAAAGACGTCCTTCTTGAAAGAGTCAAAAACATCGACACCTTCTTCCCACAACTCCTTCAAGTCTTCGATCAAGGGCTGAAGGTAGACATCAATGTCGTTTTCGGGTTGTTTTGGTCCCGAAATCAACATAGACAGCATGATGTACTTTCGTTTCATGCATAACATAGGAGATAAGTTGTAAATAATCAGGAGTACAGGACATGAACTATATATGCTGCTAAGGCTTCCATAGGGATTCATGCCATCCGTGCTAAGGGCAAGCCTAAGGTTCCTAGGTTCTTCCCCGAAGGTCGGAAATAGTTGATCGATTTCATTAGCAAACAACCGCTTGAACCTTGGTATGATTGGAAGATACCACAACACTTTTGCAGGCCCCTTATTTAACTTGTACTTTGGGGTTTCACATACCGAACAATATGCAATCATTCGGGCATGCGTGGATCTCTTTGTACTCCATCCCCAGTGGACAAATAATTCTCTTAGCATCATAGTACCGATGAAGCAACACATTATCATCCGGAAGCATGTCCTTAAAAGCCTCAAGCATTTCTGAAAAACTCTTATCGCTCCATCCATGACGTGCTTTCAAGCTGACCAATCTCAAAACGGCGTTCAACAATTGGTATTTTGTACACCCAGGGTATAGCGCGGTCTCAGCATCACTGCACATATTACCATATGCATGTGATTGCTAAAAAGCCTCTTCTCCCACATCACGAATAATGTCCTCTATGCGATCATCCATATCCGTGTCATTATCATTAAAGGACACTTCACCATGTTGAGATGCACTTGGAACTTTTTCACCATGCCATATCCATATTGTATAGGTCTTACAAAATCCTTCACAAATTAAATTGTGTATATAACTTCTGAACTTACTCACCTCTCATTTAAACACTCTACACATGGACAATAAAACTTCCCACTACCATTATGGGCATTTCCTTTTGCAAACTCTATAAATTCCCTCACCCCATTCTCATATTCAACACTTGTCCGTCTCGCATTTATCCAACTACGATCCATAGTATAATTCCTATATATAGACGGAAAGATTTAACATATATTATCCGAAAAAATTGAAAATTGCACATAAACTAAACCAAGTCCATTAAATGCATATGAGTGAGACTTTGTCCATTGAATGCAACATAAATGTATCGTGTACAGTCAATCTAGTATTGTTCCAAAAACAAACAAAAAAAGACTTTGGTCATTAAATGCAACATGAAGAATCACTCATGCTCATAAATGTATCACGTACAGTCGATCCAAGAAGCTAAGGAAAATAAATGCATGACGCGGAAAATAAATGCAGACAACAAAAGTAACCCTAAGTGCACTTGTTGGTCATTCGGATATGTCTCAAGTAAAAGTGTAAAACATAAACTTCAAAGTACAGTATCAAAATACAACAGAGTAACCCACGTCAACATTTCACCAATTTCGTGCAAACCATGAATAACCCAGAACGAAAAAAGGAAAAATAAAATATATATGTAACTGATGAAATACACATCTTACGTACAGGTCTATCGCCGTTTAACTAAGGAACCAACCAGAACGTGATAAGCTGACCAGCACTAGCTTGTCGAGAGATCTGTCTTGCGGCAGCAACAAAGCAACACACAAACACTTGAGAGTTGAGAGTGAACAGGAGTTATTATCACTTTTGGCGGGACAAGAGAAGTTCAAAGAGGAAAATTTAACTTTTCCACGCAGCAGAATCATTTATATTTAATGTCATTAAGAACGGTTAATTGTAAAGCATCCGATCCTAAAGGTATAGAAGTTTTAAGATCGGTTACATATTAAGCATACGCTCTTAGATGAATTCATTAAGATCGGTTACATATTAAGCATCCGCTCCTAAAAGTCTCAATTTTTTTTAATATAAGAATTTAGTGAAAGTCCGCATTTTCTTTAAAATTAAACTACAAGATTGCAGCAGCAGCAACTGAATATTTTTTTGCTCAACAACAGTAGCAACAGAATGAAAATAAAGGATTGTACGTTGAGAATAAGGTTTTTTCCATTAATAAGCTTAGTTTGTAACATCCCAAAATCCAGGTTCGAAAATCGTGTCAGTCGATACTTAATTTTAAGAAAAACAACAGAGTTTGAGATGCTACAGCTTAGAGTATTGTGGAAATTGATAGCGTGCGCTAAGATCCGGACAACGAGTATCTGATAAAAATGCCCAGACATATGATGATGCCCGACATAAGCTGATATATTAAATATCCCGAAGGAATATTCATGTGATACAATTTACAGAGATTTGAATACATTTCTCTGATAGAGAACTAGACCTAACATCAGTTATTCAGTCAATTTGGCCAGGTCGGTGTTCAATCTAATGGGAGTCTCACCAACTCTATGGCGACTTGTGACAACCCACCGATGAATCCTTCCTTAGTTTAAGCACCAAATAGACCGATATAACTTTGTTAAATTCATGCCAGACTACCCTGCTCGTCATGCCTCTACCGACCTTCATCTTTGACTGCTGCCTCTATACAGCTCTATCCACCGGCACCTTCTCTATCCCGATTTCTTTCCTGTACTATTCATTAAGACTTAGGTCCAATGTCCATTGGACCTCAGGTAACGGTTAACCTCATGCTTATGTAAACAGTATATGACAGATATCACAATGATAAAATCACATTTATAACTTTCAAAACCATATCAGCAAGTAACATAACACAGCCACTGCAATATGTATGTTACCCAAGTCTGCACATAACCAGTGCCACGATGGCTTATCGTGTCCTCAGCGCTAGGAAAACTCAACGGTGTTATCAAGACTATAACCCGTATACAACTCAAATCCATGAGCAATTTCAAAACAGAGTATCAACATGTGAAAACAATTATCATATATAACCATATCATAAGCATAAGCGTTAATGTTACAATACGCGTCCGTACCTTTTACCGCATAGTCGTCAAACATCCGCCTTTGATTCCGGCTTTGGACTTCCCGGATATCCTAACATATCACCATATCACTTAGAATAACATTCTAAGAGATATTTCCACCTCTATTTACCATTCTACCCTTGATGGCTTTATTATTACAATTTTGCCCTTACATTTCTTCAAAAACGTGGTGCAGCATTTTCTGGGCAGATTTTTCGGTAACTTTGAAAAATCATAACTAATTCTAGAAAAATCAAAATGAGGATCCGTAAAATTTCCCAGAATCCTTGAGAAGTCTATTTTCGAGGAAAAATACTGGAACTTACCCAGAATTCATGGATAATTCCCAGTTCCCAGATTTCAAACTGCTGCCCAGATTTTCGCCCAGAAAACATAGCTTAACTTCTGAGATTTTTATCTTTTCGCACAGAGCTTCAAATGACACACTCTTTATATATTTAAAAAGCCCTAGATGTCTACTTTCACCATGAATTTTCTCAGAATTTTATAACATCATATTCATCATAAAATACCAATGTTTTTACCCCTGACTCCAGAAATCACTGTTTGAGGAGATTTCGCCAGAGCTTCGCTATTTTGATCCTAATCTTCCAAAAATTTTGCTATAACTTCTTCTTCATCAATTTTTCGAAATAAATGCAATGGAAACCATAAAAACATGAAATTAAAACTATATTTGGAAGATTGAAGATCAAAACAACATTTCTAGCATTTCTATCTCATAAACTATGAACTTAAACTAAAACTAAAAACTCTCTTACCTCTTGAAGAACCTTGCTTCTTGTTTCTTGAAGCTCTTCCACACTCTCCCTTACTCTCTATATTTTGGTTCCTAGCTTGAGGAAGTGGTGAGAACATTGTGAAGATAGGGTCTCTATTTATAGCCAAATCAAGGAGTAGCCACCAAGAAATTCAATTTGATCTTGGCCCTTGAGTTTTGCTTGGTGAAGAGGCATAAATCTCCCCCTTACACCTCCCCAAATTCGTCCTCCCCCCTTCCTCCTTCTAGATTTTCTTTTGCTTTATCCCCAAGACATTCTATTTAACACTAATTACTCCCAAATGCTAATTTAGTTAGGTGTAAGTTGGTGTTTAAATTCAAAATCCAATTTCATTTTTGGAATTCTAATTTTATGATTAGATTTATGGTGATTTTTAATTCCCAAAACACTTAAGCATGAATCTTAAAAATAACCGAAAATGACTTTGGGAATAGCCAAGTTGAAGCTTATAATTCACTGATCTCAAATATGTATTTATCTTAAATACTTAGTTCCAATATTTCAAGTTATGATTTATTTCTTAGGGATTCTCATCTAATTGTATTTAATTACATCACTTTCTTGCTCTCCAAGTTTTAAAAACTTGGTCCCTAAGTTTGTCCAATCTTCTTCCATACTCTGACTTATTATTTTCCCTCCTTCCTTCTTGGAAACCGTCCCGCCCTCTTGTTTTACTTATTCAATTACATTTTTAATGTTCTCACAATTTTAAGAGGGAAATTCTCTCATTGGTCCACTTAAATTCAGGATTTATGGTTAATATAATTTAATTCTTCCTTTTATTTACCATTAAACAAGAATTTTCGTCCCATAGAGATTAATTAGGAATAATTGGTTAAATCCCATGTTAATCTCCAATATAGTGTTTTAAGGGTTACTAGGCTTAATTACCAAAATTTGACAAGGTTTCTAATTTAATTTTGATAATTAACAACTCCTTGTGTGCCAATTTTAGCTTCTATTTACCATTTGGTCTTGGTATTATGATCTTTATAAATTAGTTACTAGCTAATTTCAAAAATTACTAGAGCATCTCAATTATTGCAATTTCAATTGCCCAATAATTGTTACTAATTTTCTCTAATTGATCTTATCATCCTCTGATGATTTTAAGTTGTTAAAATGGTGTAATTCCTAAAAATAATAATAAATTAATTAAAACTTTAGAGACAACATACTCTCTATTTTAATAAATATTTAGTTGCCTCTTAAGATTTATCATAACATTCTTAGGGTATTTTATGACCCATAAATTCACTTAAGGATTTTAGCTCTTCATTTACTCTAATTTCATAAGAAATTACCAAGAAATTACCTTTAGAAAATAAGATAATTATTTCACTTGTTCTGAGACCACATATTCACCTATTGTAATAGGTGTTATTTATCAAAATATAATATTTACATGTATTATGAAAATTGGGGTATTACATAGTTCATTTTGATTTTTACATTAATGGAGTTTTACATTAATGGAGAATGTGCAAGTACAAAGGAAAAATAAGAACAACAAACTTATAAATAACAAAAACAACCTACAATGTGACTAAAAGTCCTAAAGCTAATTATTAGCTAATGTCTTGTCGATATCAGCTTCAGCGGCAGAAATTTTACGCCGGATATCAGCAATCTCTTGTTGTATGCGCATCAGTATCACTTCTTTAGGGTCAGGACTAGGAGGCTGGAGAGGGGGAGCGGAAACCTCTTCATCATCCGAAATAACAATAGGCCCAACGACCCGAGACTCCTCTGTCTGAACAGAACGCGTTTTCTTGGTCTGAGTATGACGTAGCCCAATGAGTTGTCTCAAGATCTTCCAACGAGCTTCAGGAGTAGTCCTACAAGGGGTTATCTTGTATCTAACCATTGTCTAGCTTGGTTTAGGGCAGAGGGGAGTAGAGGGATACGAAAAATGGGAATGTGAGAATATGGGATTTGATTTGAACATAATATCAGTTGATTCAGTTCTGTATAAAATCTTGAGTAAATAAAGTTTTGTATAAAAGAAATAGAATAATTAATTATTTTTTATTTTTTAAAAGACCTTTAGGACCGTACACATATAAAATGCCGGTCCTAAAGGACTTTTAGGACCAGACAGTTATTAAAACATCGCTCCTAAAAGTCTAACATATTTTTAAATTATTAAAAACGTATTTTTTAAAAGCCATTCAACACCGAACTGTTATGAAATAGACGGTCCTAAAAGTCCTTCAATTTTTATGTTAAAATGGCAACTTGTGAAAAACTTCACAAATGCTTATTATTATACAGCATTTGAGAAGGCTAAGTTAAGTCCTTCAATTTTTTCCATTTCATCACATGGCAGGACATATGCTTCACTGTCTCAGACATGGCAAAGTGAGAATATTGGATACAACTGGCAATTAATAATTAGTAATAATATTTAAGACCTAATTTTTAATTTTTAAAAATTAAAATCGGCCTATAGATTACTAATTTTTAATTTAAACCAATCAGAATTTAAGTTGAAATTTGTAATATCTTTAAAAGTCTCGTCGATACAAATTCCGATATTGGGAGTTGCATCCAAAATTTAATGCTTCAGTCAGATGAATCTCTTCGTATCCTAGAGTAGTTGTGTAAATACTTGGATCCTTAATTAATTGATCTTAAAAATACATATAAGACCGGTTATCTTAGAATATGCGGTCTTAAAAGTTCCTTCATTCCAAATTCCAAGAGGTGCAGTCGTGATCTATATATCCTTACACTCTGTAATGATGATTGATAGTCTCTTCGGCTTCGAAAGACAATCCAACGATGGTGCTCCATCTATTTAAGCCCCTCGTTACTTTAGTTTCTTCACATTCTTCTCCACATCCTCATTTCTTCTACAATCTCCGATTCTATAATGGTTGCCCCACCTCCTCGTCCACCATCGGGTCCTCCATTTCCTCCTCCGTCTCTCTTACATGTGAGACCTCCCCCTCTGCCGCCGAATCCAACGGTGAAGCAGATTGTGGAGCATCTGCTGGCCCGCGTCGATCACATGGACCGACACATGGGCAGAATCTGTGGCCTCCTTCATACGATCAACAAGAAGGTCAACCTAGTCATCGACGAAAATGACGTCGATATCCCATCCTCTGAAGTTGACTCTACATGCTCCTACTCCTCCTCCTCCTCCTCCTCCTCCCCCAACAACAAGACGGAGGATTAATTAGTTTTTTTTTAATTTTCTTGTATGTTTTTTTTTTGTTTTCTTGTATGTTTTTTATGTTTTTTTTGTATGTATCTAGTTGCTGCCCCTAGGGGCACCATAAAAAATATATGTATGATGATGGCCGCCACGACCATTTTTTGTCAAACTTGATTGCGTACGCTTGAGAAGTTCCAAAAATGGATTCGAAATTGACATAAGTTATATAATGACAATTAATTTGTAAAAAAAAAAATAATAACGACATTAATTAAGAACATACAAAACATGCAAATTAAAGTCATCGTGAGTCTTCGCTAATTGAATTTAAAATTAACTATGATATATTTGCTTAGTTGATTTGATTTGAACATTAACATCATTTCTATATAAAAGAAATAGAAAAATATATATTTTTATTTAAAAATATCTGTAACATCAGGAAAGGGGTCAGCACAATCAAACGTCTGTAACATCAAAGACAGAAATATATATTAGACTACCTTAATTCCTTTCATCAAAGGGGTCAGCACACCAAACATATGTACGTATAATATCATATACATTTACCTTTTCAGTGATAGACAGAATTCTTCGCGTGATAATATCATACATGTGTCGCATGACGTAAAGCCTACATAAGTTGGAAGCATGTGGTTGGCGACGTGTCTAAAATCAAACAAGAAATATATATATATATATATATATATATATATATATAAGAGCGCATACACAGTGACAGTTCACAAGGCAAAGTTTACAAGGCAATGTCCATGCGTACTAACCTGTGGTTTGATCCATATAGTATCTTTGACCTGATACCCAGCCTTTCTCTTGGCCTTCTTTTGGTATTCCGACATGGCCCTATTATTGAAATCAAAAATTTCAATTATCAATATTGGTAACTGAAAATTCACAGAAGAGATTTCAGACAAAAATCAGTGACAAAATGACATGCGCTACTTACTTATCAACCATCTGCTTTAATATAGCCACTGGTTCGTGATGAAGGGAGCATAGAAAGACTACTTTATTTTCCTCCGCAGAAAGGAGGACCAACTGCCAATGGTTAGAATCGTTGAATGGTGCAAGGTACCACCTTCTCATATTGTTAGACAACCCTTAGATATGTATGATATTCTTTGAGCCACGGTTGCCCCACTTAGGTACTGTGGGCACAAGAATCCAAAATCCTATTCTCTGCCCTGTACTATCATCTCATGATACATTAACCTACAATAATGACATGCATAAGTGAATTAGCTAGTATATATGTATGTTTACGTGTATAAACGACATCTCTTAAAATTATGTACGTGCTCATAGATAAAGATACTACTTACTTCATGAATAACAACACAATTGCATCAGTTAACTTCTTTTTAGGAAAGATAAGGGAGATTAAATCTTCCTGGTCAACGAAGACCGATAGCTTCTCTTTTAGGCCTACTTCAGCATTTAGAGGCCACGATCTGGTTTCAAAAGTTTTATTGACTACTAGAAGTCCAATCTCATCCTTGGCAGTCAACTTAGGAGCGGGCAAAATATCACGCGGGGCTGCATCTTCATCAGCAGGGGCTGGGTCTTGAGGAGGAGTACAAACACGTACAAGCTTCAGTGGCCACGAGATGAAGCCTCCCAAGCAATCACTCAAAAGTTTCATTTGATCGGTTTGAAGAGGGATAGGTGCATCAGCGATGATCACCTCTTCAACTGACACCATGACTTCATCATCAACCATTTTTCGGTGGTGTACAGTTGATCCAAAGTTGTAGACATTCCCTCTTGCAACCAATTGTCTACCAGGATCCTCCACGTAGAGCTCACAATGTTTCGTTGACTGTCCAATAATGCTGCTCCCTTTAGTGCTCTGCTGGACAGGTGGAGGTGAGTGTGGGAAGGGAACAGTGCTCTCTCCACGAGAGCTGACAATCTTCATCATCTCCTCCTTCATCTTTTTCAGCTCATCTTGAAACTTTGCACTTAGAAGCTTCTCGCTCAACTGCTTTCTTCTCTACTCTGGCCTCTGCTTCCTCAGTTGCTTTGGCCAGCGTACGTTCCATCTCCTCCCGGGTAACCATTGATTGTCTTTGGCGTTTGGATTTACCAAAGTATTGCTTCAGGCCTACCCGTCCTCCAATTCCCCTTACACGCCCCGTGTGATCCAGTTTTACAGTCGCAACGGTAAGAATATCTTTCCTCCCGTCCGACACAAATGATCCCTCTTGTTCTTGCATTTTGAGTTCTTCCTGTAAGATACAGATAACAAGAGCATAATTAGTAACGAAACATGTTTAGTAACTAAAAAGTAACAAATGAGAAGAGCATAATAATTACTTACAATTCTCTCAACAACTGCACGAGTTTGTTCACTAGAGTACGCCCCGCCTTTCTTTTTGGGAATATAGTGTAACATCCCATTTTCATAAGCGTTTCCATAGTATTTCTATCTAGAGCTAAGTGTTGAAAACATTTTTCAAAATAAAGAGAGTAACTGAATAACATTGTATGTGGTGTATCTACTGAACGTTTAATAGTACATTCATCCTTGTGTTTAATACACCTAAATATATATATTCAAAATAGTAACGCCTTTGCTGGGTCCTCACGCCGGTTTCTTACCCTTGTCCTCGATCCTGACTCCCTGGAATCTTGAAGCTATAGCAGGGGCTGAGGTTCAATACCCATTGAATCTCAGGTAACAGTTAACCCCATGCTTATGTAAATAGTATATGACAGGTATCACATAATAATAACAGAATCACAATTTTAAATTCATAACAACATGTAAGGCAATAACATAACACAGCCACTGCAATATGTATATTACCCCAGTATGCACTATTCACCAGTGCCACGATGGCCTATCGTGTCCTCAGCGCTAGGAAAACTCAACGGTGTTATCAAGACCATAACCCGTATTCAATTCAACACTTAGAGTACAATTTTCAAAACAAAGTTTCAGCATGTGAAAACAACTATCATATATAAGCACACCATAAGCATAAGAGTTAAGGTTACAATACGCGTTCGTACCTGAGTTTTGATACGTTTTGTTGGTCAGAAAATCGACCTCCGATATCCTATAAGGGTAATATTGTCCCAATTAATTCCCAGACATTATTCCAAGAGGTATCTTGGCCACAAATGACAATTTTACCCTTGGTGGTTTTATTTTTCAATTGTTTCCTTAAAATTTCAGAAAAAACGTTGGTTCAGCATTTCTGGGCAAAATTTTGCCTAACTTCAAAAAAATCATAACTAATTCCAGAAAATTCGAAATGAGGATCCGTAAAATTTCCCAGAACCCTTGAGATCTATAATTTCAAGGAAAAATACTGGAACTTACCCAGAATTCAAGGATAATTCCCAGTTTCAATGTTTTAAACTTCTGCCCAGAATTTTCCTCAGAAAACCTAGCTTAACTTCTGAAATTTTTATCTCTTTGCACAGAGCTTCAAATGACATACTCTATATATATTTGGAAAGCCCTATAAGTCTACTTTCACCATGAATTTTCTCAGATTTTTAGAACATCATCTCCTTCATAAAATATTAACGTTTTTGCTATTGGCTCCTGAAATTGCTAACTGATGAAATTTCGCTAGAGCTTCGCTATTTTGATCATAATCTTCCAAAAAAAATTTCCATACTTCTTCTTCATCATTTTTTCGAAATAAAGGCAATGGAAACCATAAAAACATGAAAAGAAAAACTATATTTGGAAGATTAAATATTAAAATAACATTTCCTAACATTTCTATTACAAAAAATAAGAACTAGAACTAAAAGACTAAAAACTTCCTTACCTCTTGAAGAACCTTGCTTCTTGTTTCTTAAAGCTCCTCTACACTCCTCCTCACTCTCTAAATTTTGGTTCCTAGCTTGAGGAATTGGTGAGAAATTTGTGAAGAATGAAGCCTCTATTTATAGCCAAGCCATGGGTAAACATCTAGCATCTCCTACTTGATCTTGGCCATTGATTTTTTACTTGGTGAAGAGGTAAAGATCTCACCCTTACACCTCATGAAAACCGCCCCTTCCCCTCCCTTCTTCATTAAGTTTTGCTTTATCTCCTAATTACATCCAAATGCTAAATTAGGTAAGTGTAAGTTGGTGTTTTTATTCAAGATCTAATTTTACTTTTGAAATCATAATTTTATGACTAGATTTATGGTGATTTTAAACTTCATGAACCACTTAGGTATGAATCCTAAAATATATGAAAATGACTTTGGGAATAGCCATGTTAAAGCTAATAATTCACTGGTTCCAAATATGTACTTATATTCAATACTTAGTTCCAATATTTTAAAATATGATTTAATCTCTATGAATTCTCCTTGATTTGCATCTTGATTAACAATTTACTTGCTCCCCAAGTTTTTTACTTTTTACCTCAACTCATTATTTACTCTAGTTTATTCTTGACTTTCTTAACCCTTAGACACACACACTCTCTCTCATCATACACACACACAACACGCCACACACTACACACACACACACTTTTCTCTTCTTGTTCCCCAAGTAAAACCATCCCCCTATCTCTATATTAATTATCAATTTACATTTTAATTGTTCTCATAATTTAAGAAGAAAAATCTTTCATTGATCCAATTTAGGATTTAGGATTAAGGGTTAATTTAATTTGGTTCTTTCATTTATTTGTGTAATTTATCTATTGATACCTCATTAAATAGGAATTTTCGCCCCTTAGTGCTCAATTAAGAATAATTAATTAAATCCTAATTTTAATCTCTAATATAGTGTTTTATATGGTAACTAGCTAAATTAGTTTTTAGACTCTTAAATTCTATGGAAAAATTGCCTATAAATAAAATTAAATATAATACCAAAATTTGAGACCACATATTCACTAATTTAAAATAGGTATTATTTATGGAAATATAATATTTAATATAGGTAATTTTTTCGGGTATTACATATAGAGCCATAACTCCTCACAGCGTATTGGAGATGGCGGCCGCAGATCACATATCTCAGAAGGATTGGCTTGAGCTTCATCTTCCAATCTCTTTCGCTTGGTGGCCATCAACTCTTTTTCAACCTTTTCATATCCACCATGAGAAGCCGTTTATGGGCAATCATTCTTTCTCCCAATCTCTTGTGCTTGCTGCCTTCTTATCTGTGAATCAGAAAAACAACTATTCATTATGAATTCCATACCTCAATTCAAACACTAGTCAAATTCACTTCATCAAGTTTCAAGACTTTGTTAAGGAAGATGGAGAATTGTATGTATAATAAATAGGGAGAAACAGAGGAAAGGGAGTTGCAGAACTGCTGCCAACTCACTCAATTCATTCATTCATTCATCATAACTGGTTCAAACTCAGTCAAGTTTCAATAACAACATGCACATATACCATTACACACTTAACATACTAACTAACTAACAGCAATGTCTACGTGACCTACTATAACAAAATACCTTACTAAGCAAGCAACCTGACTAACGGCCTCATAAATGAACACAATAACATTCACATATCCACACAGGTTAATAAGTATACAAGAAGGGACAAAAAAATTAAATATAGACTCACCAAAGCTTCTTCAGTAGTCTGCATCTGAACAAATTGTTGCCATGTTGCTTCATCAAGAAAGGCATACTTGGCGCAAGGATTAGGGGGAGGCTGACCAACCGGAACCTCGGCAAAAATATAGTTGTTCGCTAAGTGGATCTTAAACTTCCTCCAGCGATCAGCACAATACGACAATGTCTTGATTTTCAACTTCTCATCGTCAGGAACATTGTACGTAAGCCGGATAGAGTCCCGGATAACATCCTTCACCTTCTTTTTGTCGACATTTTTCCACTCGTCGATCAAAATGCTTGCCTTGCTACGTGCTTGTAAGCTGACATAACTATTGTATCTGCTTTTATTAGGGCCGCAGGGTATATCAAGTCTTTCATTGGCACTCCGCCCTAGGGCAAGCTCTTTCAGTCGGGTAGGGCCTCTCTACCACGACGGCTTGCAGGGCGGTTACGAGGGGCTCACTCTGAGAAGGAGATGGTTCGTTCTGATTAACACCAGTCACATCATCAACTGGCATTTTAGGAACAGAACTGCACTCGTTTCCTCCGTTCATTTTCGAAACAAGAAAAAAGGTTGAGAGAGGTGGTGCAAGAAAGGAATACCAGAGCAAATGAGGGAGTAACAGAGGATGGTGGCGGTTTGCAAGGAAGAGAAGTAATACAACAGGAAGAGGTGTTTGAGTGTTTCGCAACAAGAACAGGGGTTTCAGTGTTCTGACAGAAAGATGTAAGACACAAGTTAAGGTTTCGCGCGAGAAATATAGTGGGCATTTTTAAGACCGGCGAAACATAAAACACCGGACAAACTAAAAACAACGATCTTAAAGGTTAACATTTCAGAATGTCCTTTTATTAAGTCCGGTCTTAAAAGTAATAAACTATTAGTTTAAATTTTTCATTATTTAGTACCGAGTAGAAGTAACGTCCGCTCTTAAAAATATTAACTTTAAGAACGTCATTTACATATGTCCGGTCTTAAAAGTTTTTTACCATTTTTATATGTCATTCCTTATTATTTTGTATCGCAAAAAATATAAGTTTGGTTGTACGAGATTTCTCAATAACTTCATATTATTTATAATTATTTTTAATGAGATTTTTTAAGAGTGGTTATTTATATATGTCCGGTCTTAAAAGTTTTTTACCATTTTTATATATATTTCCTTATTATTTTGCACCGCAAAAAATATAAGTTTGGATGTACGGGATTTCTCAATAACTTCATAATACTTATAATTATTTTTAATGAATGTTTTAAGAGAAGTCATTTATATATGTCCGGTCTTAAAAGTTTTACACAATTATTTTTAAAAATTTCCATGTTATTTTTAACCGCATAAAATATAAGTCGGGATGTCCGTGATTTCTCCTTAAAGTAATTCACATTTCATTTTTTTTATAAATGTTTTAAGAGCGGTTGGTTTTTCCAGTAGTCTAAATAATATATTTAAGACCTATCGAAAAAGATACGGTCCAAGATGATATTTGATATTTACAAAATTGTCATCAGTCATATCTTTAAGACCGGAGATTTATTCATCCGCTCTCACTAAGGCAGTCTTAAAAATTGATGCGGTGGAAGAAGTTCTTTATATTTACAAAATTGTCATCGGTCATTTCTTTAAGAGCGGTGCGCCGATTCTCCGCTCTAAATGAGGCGGACTTAAAACACCTTTTTGCACTTGTGAGAAAATTGATTTTTCACCTAGCTAGCTTCCAAACAAGCACTTCTTGTCTACTACACAATTAAATTCTGATTAAATCTCTATGCTTCATATAATTTCTTTCTTGTTGAAGAAAATGACCGGAGAAAACCAAGCTAAATCGGACCACAATTTCGTTTTATATATACATACATCTGCATAAAGTGTTGGTCAATTTACTATGCACTTGAAGGCTTAGGACATAGTACATATAAGTGCATGATACATTATAATTTACCAATTGTCATATAATTTTCTATCTTTCTAAATTGCGAAATGAACTATCAAAATTTTATAATCAAGTATTTCTAATTCCAAAGATAAGAAAAACATGAAGTAGTGGTTTGTGAAATTGAAAACTGGTAAGTGTTTACTTCAAACTTATCATGACTATGTTAATTTGAAATAAATTACAGACGACATTTGATCCCATGGAGATGAGGCATCATCCATCAATGGGACTTATGAGCATTAGGAGTGCAAGAATGGTACTATATTAATAAGTAATCAGAAAACAATGTCACTTTTTATTTTGTATGCAAGGCTACAACAGAAAAATGCTGAAGTTTCTGTACCTACCTGTTTTAAATTGGCTACTGTAATATGCTCATATTGTTATTTTCCCCTCCACTATTCATTTCCCATTTTAAATTGAAATTTGAGTGGTTGAGATTTAATATTCTATAAAAATATTATTTTAAATATTTTATTGCAATTTTAATTTATTTTCCAGTATTTCAGTTTTAAATTATCATGTATAGCAAATTTTGAATTTATGTATTTATTTTTTAATAATTTAATATTTTATTAATATTTTTGTAGCCACGGTACCTGATTGAATTGGGCCAGCCTGAACCCTCCTAAAAAGGAATTAAATGGGCAGATACTTTTAAATCTGAGTCTGCTAAGGGATAGCATGTATAATCCCTTGTAATATTAATTTTTGGAAAAATTAGAGAGAATGAGAAAGGAAAAGAAATATTTGTTAATAAGGACTTTAAAAATTATAATCATTATTAATTACGAAATTAACCTGACCAAACTCCCTACATTTTCTCTAGTCCCATTTCAACTATTTAACGGTTAGTTATCAATTGATGTTCCCTCCTTAAAAATGTTCTTAAATTGAATTTACTTTTATTTAGATATTAAGATTCCTATGATACTGACAATTTATTTAATAATTTAGTATTTTTCATTTTTATAACATTCTTTTTATGTGCATCCGGTTTGTTTAAGATTTTTTTTAAAAAAAATGAAAATCACATATTTTTTAAAGAAACATATTATAAGAATTTTTCTTTGGTGATTTTTAAAGCTTTTAAAAGTAATAAAATTCTAAAAAGAGGTAAATTTATAATTATTTATGGATTTTAGAAGCTATTTTAATTTAGGTAACTTTCCCCACGCCCTGTATTCTATGCGGTCAGCATCCCCAAAATATGGAGTTAGGGAAGATAATATGATGTGTACAAAAGATAATAACATAAACATATTGAGTTCCATATCTTTTTTAATCAAAATATTAGATACATATGGAGAGATAATCAAGTTTGATGACTAATGGAAGGGAAGGTTAATTTCATAATTAAAAATTTATATTTAATTTTTTGTCATTAAAAATAATTATAATTTTTAAGATCTTATTAAGAAATATTGTTTTCCTTTTTCCTTAATTTTTCCCCCTTTTGTCTTCGATCTCGATGTTTTTTTCTCATCAATGCTTACTTCCACAACTCGGGGTAAAATTGCAGCATAGCTATTGAAAATAAAAGCCGACCCTCAATTTACATTTTGTTTGGGTAAGTGGTAGGAGATCACTAGAAGCAGAAAAAAAATTTCAATGCAAAAAAGGCCAATTGACAGTGATGATTGGGTTAACTTTTTTCTAACTAGGCTTATAAAAAAAAAAAGTGACTTTTTTTTCAACGCTCCACTCTTGAGCGTCATAGGATCATTGGCTAGAGAAGTTGAAGCGAGTTGTCCCTTTAGCCCTTTCTAGAAACTACAACATTGTGCCTATTTTGGAGAGAGCTTTTGGCCAGCATCCAACTCAAAAAAACCCATTGAAAATGGAAATAGAAAAAAAGCCCACTAGAAAGTATTTGGAGTAGCTTTTATTCTAATAGACTTTTGATGAAAGACGGGTTGGGTTTCTCTCCCTATCTTTTTCTCATTATCTCTCATTATTTCCAAATCACATCCATCCAATCAATATAATACTACCTCCGGTCCTAATTATAAGACATATTTAACCGATTTTGGGAAGATTAAGGAGGGAAGTTAAATTAGTTAATTTTACTTATTTTCCTAAAATGCCCTTATATAAATTTTCAATGACATTGACATACCTCCCGACTTAGAATCTTCATTTCCATGCTTCCTAATTAAAATAATAGTCTTGCTATATATACATATGTGTGTGTGTGTGTGTGTGTGTGTGTGTGTGTACACATATGTATGTATGTGTATGCACACACACATATATCTACACTCCTCCCACCCCCTTCAAAAAAAACACACACACACACCCCATAGATACAACGCATATCTACACACAAATACAAACCCCAACATCTACCACACACACACACACAAATACACATCCACACACACACACACATACATGTAAGTGTGTGAGTATGTACGCACACATATATAGACACACACGTATGTACATAAACAAACAAACAAGCACACACACACACACACACATATAATGTGTGTATATATTGATATGTGTGTGTGTATACATATATAAATATACATACATACATACATACATACATATAAGTGTGTGAGTATGTACGCATACATACACACACGTATATACATAAACACACAGACACACACGTATATACATAAACACACACACACACACACACACACACATATATATAAAATGTGTGTATATGTCAATATGTGTGTGTGTGTATACATATATAAATATATATGTGTGTGTAGGTAAATTAAGGTCAACTCATCGATAAACAAATTAAAATTCAACAATTTAAGAGTTTTATTGACTGAAAAATTTTATACATCTAAATGCATATACTTACTAAAAACCAAACACAATTGAGAGAATAAAATAGGGGTGTTTTAAAAGGAAATTGACAAAAATTTAAATTTTGTCTTATAATTAGGACCAAAACTAACTCCCAAATGTTGTCCTATAATTAGGACCGGAGGGAGTACTACTTTTACTTTTCTCTCACTTTCTCAATCAACGGCCTAGATTTGGCCAATGAGAGAAAAGGAGAAATAAGATAAGGAGAAAATCCCCTTCCATGAAAGACACCCCATAATAGTGGACACTCACTTGAGGAGCAGTGAGGAGTGTTAGGCTGACACATTCCCAAATTCTCATCTCTCTATCTTCCCTTTTCTCTTCTCTTTTTCCTCCTCTATGTTCATTTATGGGCTCCTTGCCTGCTTTTCCCCAATGAGCTCCTCCTCTAGGTCCCACTCTTCGACGATAACCCATCGTCGGAAGTGCCAGAATTCATCACTTGCAAATGTCCTCCGTCGCCATTACAGCATCCTTTACAATGATCCTCCCTCCCAATGCAACCTTCTCTAGAAGGAAAATCTCCTTCAGCATCGCATGTGTTAGTTCCTCGATAAATTTCTGCCATGGATTTCTCAAGTTTTCTGGCTTGTGTCTTCACCATCAACCCCCAAGATCCTCACTCAACTTCATCACTGTCATCGATAGTGAGTTTAACTTTTGTTTTCCCCCATCGATTTCATCAAGAAAAAAGTAGAGTGATATCGTCTGCTTCAACTGCGAACTGAAGTTTGATGGTTTGAGAATTGGACTTTGGTGATTTGAGAGCGAAAAAGAGTGATGACGGTGAGTTTTCCCCATCGTCGTTTTTTATTCATCCCTTTTTGATTCACTAATGGTGATAGTGTCTTCTCACTCTTTGATCTGGTTGTTTTCGAAGGTGAAGAATGATAACAGACAGCGGACAGTGGATCGCATCTTTCTCCTTCTTTGATCTACAGATATTTTTTAGCTTTGAGCCATGAATTTTTAAATTCATTTTGCTATTAAATTTCCGGGTTTGTTGTCTACTTTATGATTCAATTTTAATAAGAATTTTGTTTATAGACAAACTTTTTAGGCATAGCCATTCCAATTAGTAATATATTGTTAGTATCCATTCTAATTTATAAACAATTTTATCTATTAAATATATTTAATTAAGGATTTTATTGTTTATTAATTTTTTTAATAATCATTTAAATTTTTTTCAAATTAAAATTAAAATTTTTATCTTGAATTATCTCAATATATACAACTAATATGTATATGTAGTATTTAATATGATTCATATCATTTTCAGTCATTTTCCATCTCAACTGATTTTTAAAATAATAATTTAAACACTCATGAGTTTAGGAAAAAAAAAGTCATTTATACAAAAGCCAAGTGGGCAATCTAAACATAAATTACATTTACAAACTAATTTCTTTTCCTATTGAGTTTCTGCAAAAGTCCGATAGAAAATAAGTCACTGCTCCTATCGTTAACCCAAACAGGCTCAATGATAGAAGAACTCTCTCCAATCACTACTCCAGCCAAACGACGGCTCCTTCACTTTGGTTCTTCGATGTTGCTGCAAGATGGAGATGAATCGCACCTCCTCTCGGTGTACACAAAGAAAATGATGAAGATCAGAGCTGATTTTGTCGTAGTGAATAGTCACCTTGCACCTCTCCTAAACCAGATCGTCTCCACCTCCATTCGATCTTGTCGGCGTCTCCAGGAAGAGGATGAAGTTGCAAGACTGTGTCTAGTGTCTCCCTATAAGCTGCTTCCCTGGTCCTTCACGCCTTTTACTTCTTTTAAAAGAAAACATTATATTAATGGAAATAATTAAAATAATAAACTGATTTTATTTATTTATTAAAAAACTTAAAATCTTATTTCTTAAGTTGAAATCCTACGAATGATGTACTTAAATTGATATGTCGCTCCCTTCTCTCCATTTAGAACAATCCTCTCTCTCTCTCTCTCTCTCTCTCTCTCTCTTTATTACTATCAATTTAAATTTAAATTTTTCTCTTTAATTATCTACAAGGAAGAATATTATATACAAATGGTTGAAATAGGGATATTCTATATAAAGTTGGTAAACTCAACAAACAAATCTTAAATTAGGTTAATGATTCAATCTATAATATTTAAATGTTCGTTATTTTCTAATAATATCCCTAACCGTAAGTTCAAAGAAAAAAGTAAAGGAAAAGCCAAAAGTCAGATGTTGTTACCGTCGTCTCTCTCTCGTGTGCCTGAGGAGCATGAATGACACCATGAGAAGTAGCCACTATGAGTGTTGCATTATAATTTCTGAAGAGCAAGAATATCACCTAGAGGATGGTGAATAGGTGACTCTAAGAATTCTTTTGAAAATAAAATAATCGATAGTAGAAGAGAGATAGAGAAGAAGGATAAACACAGAATGTTTATACTGGTTCGGTCTAATTTGTCGACCTACGTCCAGTCCCCAATCACTTGGGTATTTTCTATCTTAATCACTTATACAACTTTACACGCTTTGTACTCAAAATAATCCTATCCCAAAGAGTTACTCCCCCTTACAAGCTGTAGTTGTACACCCGTTCTTAAGGTTCAACAACCTCAAGATTAACAAAAGAAATTGAATTGAATAAACTCCTCACTGAGTAGATAAATTAAACACTGAAGACCAGAAATGAATATTCAAAGGTATTGAGCAAATTTAATGAAATAGAAAATAGTAATAAGTTCACAATAAATGTTCAGCATTTCGGTGGTTGGCGAATTTAAGGCTTATGCTATTTATAGTTGATGAGATTAAATGACCATTGATGAATCTTGAACGTTGTTCGTTGTGACTCTTAAAAATAGCCATTAGACTAATGATGCTTCGCATACACTGATTGAGTTTCAAAGAAAAGCATGTAACAAGCACATAAGGAAAAGCATCTAATGTGGACTCAAAACTTTGTTCTTCCCAAACATTCTTTATTCTATTCGATTTGTCCATTGAGAAATAGAATTTAATGTGCAGCCGAACAATCAGAGAATGCCCAGTGTGTTGGTTAAAGAGATTTTCACTAGATTAGGTAATCGCATTTAATGCTTCTAACATATGATTGCTTTTTCGAAGATTTGTCATTAATCCATAGTTAAATCATCTGAAACTCGGTAGCAAACTCATTAAAAGCAATTAGCAATAATAGAGGATAATGATATATGAAGAACAAAATCATACTCGAACATTTTAGGATCTATGAAGACAGTGACTTTGAAAAACAGAGATGATCATGCTCGAGCATGATTATTTGTGTGCTCGGGCATTAGTGCAAAATCAAACTAAAAAATATCCCATGCTCAAGTATCACATCAAGCTTGCTTGAGCAAGCTTTTGAATTCTTTTGAATATAATGGAAGCCACACTATTGCTCGAGCAAGGCGTCTTCAAGCTCGAACAACTTCTCGTTGCTACTCGAGCAGGCCTTTGGTCATGCTCGAGCATGAACGATGCTAGGACCAACATTAGTTGTTGCTCGAGCAACAAGGCGTTGATGCTCGAGCATGCCCTTAGCCATGCTCAGGCATCAGCATTATAAGGCTAATAAGTTTGCCTACTTGAGTAAGGGTTCCCTTTGCTCGAGCATATTACTTAACCTTGCTCGAGCATTATAACATCATACTCGGGCATAGGTGCCAGATCCAATTTTGCTCTGCTCGAGCATGACGCTTCTCTGCTCGAGCATACTTATCAAATTAAACTTTTTGCCTTTAAATCCGATGATGCTCAGGCATATTAAATGAATGCTCAGGCAATCAAATATAACTTAATTTAATAATTTTTGGAAATTGTGATCATTAAAACATTTTAGAATCAAGAATTTCTGCCCTGCGAAGACAACAACGACGTGAGTGTCAAACGGTAATCACCGCCTTGCGTCGACGACTACTCTGAGTGTCTCACTATAATTTTTGCATTTATAGCCATTCCATTTAGTTACTTACAAATCGTAGCATAATTGATTATAAATCATAGCATAACCAATTATCTTGAAAAATTCAAGCAAGGCAGTGATCTAATGGTCAATTTTAAAGAAATGTAAAGCGTTTTTATTTATCTACTTTATTTTTTAAGTTGTGTTGCTCTAGCCTTGTTTTTTTTTTTCACAGACGTTTCTAGTTTCTAAGTTTCCCAGAAAATTGTTGAATTGCTTTAGGTATTACAGGTGGCTGCATTGAACAACAAGGTGTGCGCCTTCTTAATCAGTTAAGACAACAACGATGAACTGAGTGGAACCTTTATGTAACTGATTTAGCCATCATTTTCTAGTTTATTGTCACAAACACGATTCCTCACTCTCTTTAGGGCACACGAGAGAGAACGACAATAGTAACATGTGCAACATCAACTTCAAGCTTTTCTTTTCCTCTTTTCTTTGGACGATGAGTTAGAGATATTATTGGAAAATAACCAATATTTAAATATCCTCGATTGACCCAATTTAAGATTTGTTGAGTTTTTAGTCTTATATAAAATTTCCTTATTTTAACTGTCCTTATATGGGATTCTCCTTACACACACACACACACACACACACATATTATTGGGTTAAGGTGCAATTTTACACATATGTTTTTCCCTTAGAAGCACCTAGCACCACGTGCTTTTTTTTTAACCATGAATACAAACGTGGTTACGTTTTAGGAGTAAAATTACGGCCGTTAGTTGACCGTTAACTGACCGTTAGTGAATAGTAACAAGGTGAAATTACCCTTTTGCCCTTAGTTTAAAATAATTTTAAAAAAACTAAAATACCCCACCCCCCTTGCCACCCGGTGGGCCCCACCGTCAGCCACCCCATGCCGCTCCACCTCTGACGACCACTTCCGGCAACTTTTTTTTTTAAAAAAGAAACTAAGGGGATGTCGGCCTCCCCACCCCACGCTGGCGGTCACTGCCGGCGACCTTCCGTCGCTGCCCCACCTTCGCGGCAGCGGTCGGTCGCTGCCGGTGTGGGGTGGCAGGCAGTGGGGAGGCCAGCCTCCCCTTAGTTAAAAAAAAAAAGTCACTAGAAGTGGTCGCCGCTAGCGGTGGGTTATTTTTTTTTTATTATTTTAAATTAAGAGCAAAAGGGTAATTTAACCATGGTTATTGTTCACTAACGGCCATGGTATTTTTGCTCCTAAAACGTAACCATGTGTGTATTTTCAGTCCAGAAAAAAGCACGTGGTGCTAGGCACTCCCGGAAGAAAAGCACATGTGTAAAATTGCACCTTAACCCTATATTATTCAATAAGATTCTTGTAGTTTTTAGTCATTTTTCATCACAACTATCTTTTGAAATAGTAATCCAAACATTTTTCAATTTAGAAAGAAGTCACTTTCTGTCACCGTCAATTTAAATATAAATCATATTTATAATCTAACTTTTGTTTTATCTAATTTCTATAAAAAAAAAAAATTAAATTAAATTGGAAACAAGTCACTTTAAACTCACGTTAAGTTTTAAACCGCCTGCCTCGCCTCCTTTATGGCAGCGTGTAGCCTACTTTCCCTGCTTCACTAACGCTCGAGCACGAGTCGTCGACCCTCGACAGTGGACTCTCTTCCACTCTTCGACGACCGCCTCTGCCTCATTCTTCACTATTATTCTCGAATTCGAACTCTGCGTCTCTGCTTGTCGCTGCCGTTGCTGTCTTCTGGCTCCAGTTCTCCGTCGAGCATCTCAGGTCTCAACCTGAGCTCGGGGGGCGCGAGGCCCTCTCAATCCGAATGCGTGATTTCGTGTGCTTTTGGGCTTTGCTCCAGGTTTGTCTTTGTACTGGAAGGATTTTGATTCTGTGAATCCAGCAGTAAAAGAAGTTACCCTAAACATCACAGCACACCTTATATCACCACAAATAAATGTTCGGTTGTTGAGAATTTAAGGTTAATCGTTCGTTATTGGCACTTCTACTTGTCATAGCACCAAAGGTTGGGCTTTCTTGGCATCTTCATTCTTTCTTCATTTCTCTGACTCATGCTTAAGTGCAACTTGAGGGCAGAAGATTGTCGCACAATTTTTTATAACCCAACAAAATCTCCGCTTGTATTAGTACGATTCTGGGCAAAAAAATTGGAATCCCCTCTGATTGACTCATTCAATTTATTTTTGGTCAGTTCAAAGAAATTCATTAAGTTGGCCACTGATTGAGGTGTTCGATTTCTATGCATTTTATGCGGTTAACAACAACAGACTGATCAAGGTTCTGTTATTTCTCTTAAGCTCGTGCGTTTTAAATGAGGAGAGAAGTCATGCAATAGGAACAGGACAAGACTCTGCTGAAGGATTTGAGAGATTTAAAATCGAAGGAAAGATTATTTTTGGTTCTCTGTTGAGGATTATAGCAAATATACTGCATTTTTTTTTTTTTTCCATTAACAGTTTCTGTTATGCACCTATATAACTAAAGAGTAGATGATGATGAGTAATATGACATGAACAAGCTCAAACCTCCATTATCATCAGCTTCATCCGTCACCAAATCTTTCAATGCCTCTATCAACCGCCTTTCATCCCAAGGTGCTCACAGTGACGTTCTTCTCACTTATGCCTCTATGCTTAGGAACCATGTCCCTTCAGATGCGTACACCTTCCCAAGTCTGCTCAAAGCGTGCACCTTTCTGAACCTTTTCTCCCTTGGGCGTTCCCTCCATCAATGCATTGTCGTTAACTGTTTATCTTCTGATGCCTACACTTCATCGTTGATTAATTTCTATGCGAAATTTGGATGTGCTGATGCTGCTCACAAAGTTTTCAACTTTATGCATGAGAGGAATGTTGTTCCTTGGACCACTGTTATTGGATGCTATTCTCGGGAGGGTAATCTTGAAATGGCTTATTCTTTGTTTATTGACATGCGTCAACAAGGAATTCAACCCAGTTCGGTTACTCTGTTGAGTATTCTGTCTGGAGTTTCAGCCCTTGCCCATTTGCAGTGTTGGCATGGTTGTGCAATTTTGTATGGATTTATGTCTGATATAACCCTGTCAAATTCTTTTCTAAATGTATATGGAAGATGTGGAAGCATTGAAGACTCTAGGAAAATATTTGAGTGTTTGAGTGAAAAGGACCTAGTTTCATGGAATTCTTTGATATCAATTTATGCTCAGATAGGAAATCTATGTGAAGTATTACAACTTTTAAAGACAATGTGGGCAGTAGGTATGAAACCTGATCAGCAGACTTTCGGGTCGGTGTTGTCTGTGGCTGCATCAATGGGTGAGTTGAAACTGGGCAGGTCAGTGCATTGCCAGATTCTAAGAGCTGGATTTAACTTTGATGCTCATGTAGAAACAGCCTTGATTGTTATGTACTTAAAAGGTAGGAACATTGATGCTGCATTTCGAATCTTTGAAAGGAGCTCTGATAAGGATGTAGTTTCATGGACAGCGATGATCTCTGGTCTTGTGCAGAATGAGTCTGCAGATAAGGCACTGGCTATCTTCAGCCAAATGCTAAAATTCAGGGTCAAGCCATCCACTGCTACTATAGCTAGTGTAATTACAGCTTGTGCACAATTTGGATCTTTCAATCTGGGAACCTCAATCCATGGTTATGTATTAAAGCAAGAATTGACTATAGATGTCACTGCTCAGAACTCCCTTGTGACCATGTATGCCAAGTGTGGTAAATTGAATCAGAGTTTTATTGTGTTTGATAGTATGAGCAAAAGGGATTTGGTTTCCTGGAATGCAATAATTGCTGGTTGCACTCAAAACGGCTATATATCTAAGGCTTTGCTTCTTTTCAATGAAATGAGGACTCATTGTCAAACACCAGATTCTCTAACTATTGTCTCTCTTCTCCAAGGATGTGCTTCCATAGGAGCACTTCATTTTGGTAAATGGATGCACAGTTTCATTATAAGAAATAATCCAAGTCCATGTATTTTGGTTGACACAGCTTTGGTAGACATGTACTCCAAATGTGGTCACTTGGATGCTGCACAAAGTTGTTTCAATGCGATGCCAAGTCAAGATTTAGTCTCATGGGGTGCCATAATTGCAGGAAATGGTTATCATGGCAAAGGAGAGACAGCATTGATGTTATACTCTGAATTCCTGAAAAGTGGCATGAAACCAAACGATGTCATTTTCCTCTCAGTTTTATCATCTTGTAGCCATAATGGACTTGTTGACCAGGGTTTGAAGATATACCAATCAATGACTGAAAACTTTGGGATTGCGCCTAATCTTGAACACCATGCTTGTGTGGTTGATCTCCTTAGTCGAGCTGGGCAAGTGGAAGAGGCATATCACTTGTACAAGAAGAAATTCCCTGAACCTGCACTTGATGTTTTAGGCATAATCCTTTATGCTTGTCGGGTAACTGGAAACAACATACTTGCCGAGACGATTGCTAAGGATGTTCTCATTTTAAGGCCCATGAACGCAGGAAATTATGTGCAGCTAGCACATTGTTATGCTTCAACAAACAACTGGGAAGGTGTAGGAGAGGCATGGAGCCATATGCGATCTCTAGGCTTGAGAAAAATTCCTGGCTGGAGTTTCATTGACATACATGGGACCATCACAACATTTTTCACTGAGCACAACTCTCATCTAAAATTTCAAGAAATTGCCTCAGCACTGCATTTTTTGAGAAAGGAATCAGGGAAAAAGGAGGAATTGGGCATCGACCTTGAGATCAGCCAATATTCGTGAGATTTATAGAAGTCTATATTATACAAACGGCTTAACTAATTCAATTTTGTATTAGCTTGCTTCTTTCCAGATCGAGCAACAAGCTTTTATTATTAATTTTTTATATACTGAAGTGAAGGGTGGATTGGTGGAAGATGGAAGATGGATCGTTGACTAGAGGGGCATCGTGTTCTTGAATTGTTATGTACAGAAGATTCTGGTGTTAGACGTATACGTAGTCATTTGGTAGGGGATGTAAGGAAAAGAGGTAGGAATATGCATAATCGTGTGAAAAACACAACCAATTCATTGGATGTCATGAAAATAATTCAACTATTGATTGAGGTGTATTGATAAAGTACTCTCTTGTAAAGAAGGAAATGTCGCTTGTATCCAAGTCTTCTTTTGTATATATTGGAGATGTCTGTACCTTTGTAGTATCTACAACAATGGATCTCAGCAACTTTTTAGCCGTGATGGCCACCTGTTCACTGTAGCTCCCCTATATTTTTTGGGTTAAGTAATAAATTTATCTTGAAAGTATAGGCTTAGAAGCAATGTTACCTAGAAGTTTTTCTTATTTCAGTGTTACCCCAGAAATTTCAAAATGTAGTAATGTTGTTTTATTCTGTTAAAAAGCTAGCATTGATTGTAAAATTTTTAACGGAAATTGGCAAAATTATATCATTTTAACATATTCGACGCAACATTGAACCTAAAAAACTTCTGATGTAATATTGCTTCTCAATGAAAAACACAAATTTGTTACTTCACCCATATTTTTTACTATTCACATGAACAGTACATGTTTTAAGTTTGTATTAGGATTTATTTTACTAAAGTGTACTTTTAGTCTTTTGAGTTTGTACGAGAGTTTATTTTACTCTTAAAGTTTATAAAGTATATTTTTAGCCTTAAAAACTTACCAATGTCAATGATAGTAACAAAAATTGTTGATAAAACAAAGTTAAATGGTAATTGTGCAATACTAACAAGGCATGTTTGAATTTTTCAAATGATAAATAGTTATAAAGTGCATTTTTAACCCAACAAACTTGTTGGAAACAATTAAAAAAACAAAAAACCCTCCCGGATCAAAAATATTGGGGCTGGTCTTTTGCGTCTTGGTCACTAAAGGGAGATGAAATTGCTGCCCCATCGCAGACATCATTGAGTTACAATGAAAAATCCACGTTGTTCGAGTCCACGAAGCCCATTGCCTTCCTTCTTTCTTTCTGGTTCAGAACTTAATACACACTTTTTGAGCTCTCTAATCTAATCTGTTCTTCCTTAAGCAACTGCATCACAAGACAGCATATTTTAGAAAATCACGCAACAAGGCAGTACACAAAGGGCATAAATTTTGGTTTGGTTGGAGTCTTTGACGAACAAACTTTACTATGGGAATAAGGTTCTTCACGTCTCTTAGAAGAACAAGTGGGAAATAACAGTTTCTCGGACAAGTTAAAGCATAAACCAGTTTCCATTACCTTGGCCATGACAAAGTGAGCATTGAGCAACATGGCTCCTGTGCTGGACAATTTCCTAATTAAAATTAAATTAGATGCTATTTTTTGATTAGTCAATAAGTATTCATCATTTAAAAAAGGGTTAAGGAGCAAAAATATACATATTGTTTTTATAAAAGTGCCCTTAACACTAAATACTTTTTGTAAAAGATGACCAAAAGTCACAGATTCTATTAATGTGAAGACATTGACCGTGAAGTTGGATTGTTTGATTAGACATGGTGACGTTTACAATGAAGTGGAATTGGAAGAAGGCAATTGGAACCCTAAATTGCTTACAAGGAAACCAGGAAAGTAAAATAAAAGTACAGGAATGAAATTGGGGAAAAAAAACTATAAACCCTTAAAAGGCAATATTGGGCAACAGAAGACATCAAGAAATCGCGCTAGGCTTCACTGAACCCTTCATTCGATGCTTAAAAGACAATTGATTGGGAAAAAATTGTTAAGCTAGGGTTTCATTGAACACATCTTGGAGTGATTGAGCAAAGGAATTGTGCTAGGTTTCCTATTCGGCTTACCAATGATCACAACGAAGAAAACAAAGAAGAGAAATTGAGTAAGTGAAGCAGAGATTCTTGTGCGCGGAATTGGGGAATTGAGAAAGCATGGCAGAGAAAAAGAGGATTCACATGTGAACAGGGAATCTTTGATCAAAACGTGTAGGCGAAAAAGTGACAAAAAGTTGTTCCAGTTAAGCAATGATTAGGACCAATAAATCTTTGATTTCTTTGTTTTCTTTTAGTTATAGTGAAATGGAATAAAGGCCCCTAATTTAATTTTTCTACTGTACATAGTAGTGGTAATGGCATCAAAGGCAAAGGACAAAGTGGTAACCAAAGAGGAAGACAATGTCAAATACATGCGCAAAAGGTCAGTAAAAAGTGTCATTGAAAAGTATGAATTTGGCAATGAAGGGTTAAGAAGATACTAAGGCTTGTTTGTGTGGAGGGCATAAGTCTATGGTAGAAAGTATTTTGTATGTTGCTGGGGGTGGGGAAAGTGAAACTACAGTGGAGGAAACATACATAGTTACAGAAAGGGGAAAAAAAAAAGTAAAAGGAAATGTGGAAGGTGTGACTGAGGAAATGTGATAGGTAGATGATATTAATGATATTGATTTCATTGATATTGACAAGACTAATATAAGAGAGGAAGTTGAAGATGGTTTTGATAATGTAATTAAAAAGGAAAACAAAAATTGGCTACTTTAGATTAAGATGTTCTAGAGGATGAGGAAGAGAGTGATTCCAGTGATAAAGAGTCTAATAGGTTTGATGATGATGATAGTGATGATGCCACTTATATGGGGCAAAGTTGTAGTTTAGATACAAAAGAAAGTGTATGATGAGTTAGAAGTTGGGGAGCTAGATGTGGAGGATAAGATTGATATTGATGAGGATGGATTGGACTACAAAAGTGATGATGGGCCTTTGTAAGAGCAGACTGCCCTTGATGAGGATGAGGCTACCAAGCCTTCTTTTGTTATTAGTATGACATTTCAAAACAAAAGAACTTAAGAAGGCTACAGATAAGTACACTATAACCCATAGCATTAACCTCAAAATTTTCTGAAGTGATAAGAAGACTTTCAAAGTGTTATGTAAAGAGGGATGCCCCTTTACACTATATGCATCTACATATGGGTTAGGTGTAGGGTGATAGGTGAAGTCACAGTCTTATGAACGTATGTGTGCATGTGTGTATAAAAATCCAAGAGCCTTTCCTATGTGGTTGGCAAAACATTTTAAGGAAAAGGTGCAAGAAGGCCATCAATTCAAGACAACATAGATGAAGAAAGAGGTGCAGATGGATTTGAAGGTGAGTTTGAGTGTACATAAATGTAAGAGGGCAATGAAGAAGATCATGGAAGAAAATGAAGTCAATTTCAAGGATGAATTTGGGAAGTCAAAGGCATATTGAAATGAGTTAAAAGTATCAAATCTTGATTTAGATGTGCGTCAAGGTGAGCACAGAGGCATTGGAACGAGGAAGAAGAATATTTAAGAGGGTATAATTATACTTTAATACTTCAAAGGTATAATCTTTCCTTAATGTTGATGCTTTTTCCCAATTGGATTTGTGATATATATTTGTAAATTGTTTTATAGGTTGGGTGGAAAGAAGGATGTTGACCCATGATTGATGTTGATGGCACATTCTTGGGGGAAAAAAACAAGAGGAATATTAATGACAATCGTGGATATTGATGGTAATGACTCTTTTTACCCTTTGGCGCTTGGATTGGTTGAGAAGGAAAATGCACTTCACTAGTCTTAGTTCTTACAATGGCTCCGTAACTCTTTAAACTTAGGCAATGGCGAGACTATTATCCTTATGTGTGATATGAAAAAGGTAAATACATCTCTTACTAATGAATGCTTATTGGTTTAATTCTCATGTGTCTAATGAATGTTCACTAGTTTATCTCTTATTCAATTAAAGGGCTAGCTAATGCATTTAGTGAGGTGCTTCCTCAGGCTGAGAATAGATTTTGCGCTTGCCAAATTTTTACAAACTGGAGTAAGAAGTGGAGAGGGGACAAGTTCAAGAAGAAATATTTCTGCTATGCACATAGTACATTTGTACAAGAATTCTAAGATAATCTAACATCTCTAGATAGGTTGAAGAAAGAGGCAGCTAAAGATGCAGTCACTTACAATGTAAATGCACATGTAAGAGCTTATTTCACTTCATGTAAGTCTTGTGTTGTAGATAACAATATGAGTGAGTCATTTAATGTGTGGATAGATGAGTATAGGTTCTTACCCATGATTAGAATGTTCTTTGAGATTAGACTGAAGATGATGACAAAATAGATAGAAAGAGAGATAAATGTGCTTGGATAGAATAATGATTTGTGCCCTAAATGTTTAGATCTCTTTAAGTCTAATAGGCACTTTGTTGTTCACTGTAGAGTCTTCTTTAATAGGGATGAGAGATATGAGGTTGTAGAGGGACAAGATAGGCACTTATTTTATCTTTCTATAGGAATGTGTATATGTAGAGTGTAACACCCGCCTTAAATATACCATTTTAATACATAAATATATATACGGAAGCGTACTATACATGTACAAATAATTTATCATTCAATAAAATATATCTGGCGGGAGTAAAATCTCTTTCAATCTCCAACTATAACCCATGATCACCATCATTGTTGTACTCCTTATATAGTCTGCAAAATTAGCTATTCAAAAATATCCCTGGGATTCAAATGAATCCCAGTAGTAACGTTAATAATCACTCACATAAGATGCATACACAGTACATGCAAGATAACCATCATTTATACATACAATTCATTCAACACATTCAGCATTCATGCATCTCATATATATACATACAATGGTAAATACATGCATATAAAAAGTATATATAGTATGTGAGGGAAGTGGTACTACCTTACTTATATCCTTCCCTTTACCTTTCTTCTCCGGCCTTCCTTCCTTCCTTTTCTTTCTTTCTCTCTCTCTCTCTCTCTTACACTCTCATAAGGCTGAACAGTGGAAGTATGTGTTTGTGTGGTAGAAGAGAAGTCGTGAGGTATTTATATAATTTTTCGGGTCTCAACTACCTTCCAAATATCACATGTCTATCTACGACTTATCTACCATAAACATGTCTATCTACTTATCCATCTACTACACATAAGTTCATCTACCAAACACATGTATATCTACCATCTAACTACCTTATACTTATCTACCAATCAATCTAACTACCAAACACATGTATATCTAACATCTAACTACCCTATACTTATCTACCGATTAATCTAACTACCAAACACATGTTCATCTACCTTTATTTACCACACACATGTCCATCTACTCATCTACCACTCATATATTATATATTCTATTATATTATGATAATATAATAAAATATAATTTAATAACAATAATATTATATAATAAAATATAATATTTCGAGGTCCAAATAATTTTCCCAATTAAGACCTTGGACTCATAGGGGTCTAGTAGTCCTCTTATTTTAGTCTTATTTTGAAACTCTATACCTCAAAATTTGGGATATTACAATTCTCCTCCCGTTAAATAAATTTCTTCCTCAAAATTTGAACATTAATACCTCTAAATCTTCTCTAAACCTCAAAATTCACCATCTTCCGCTGCGCAACTTTGATACATAAATCATAACTCCTATTATCAAATGCGCTGCTTTTCATTTCAACTATGTTGTCTCATTTCAAAATTTTCACACATTGAAAATTCCTGTGGTTGCATTATTTTTAAACAATTTGCACTATACAAACAGTAATAGTGCTATCATTTTTAAAATTCAATTGCTGCCATCTAAAATTTTCATAAAAACAATTCATTGCTAGATTATTTTCAGAAAACATTTACTACCAGCACACATTTATGAGCAGGATTTCACAAACTTAACATTTGAAAGCTCTCGCTACCACTTCAACCTTCCGGTACAGCGGTACATCCCAATCTTCCATACATAAACCACTGCAGTAGCATTACACATATTTGCCAATATAACAACTCATCATCGTGGAGAACCCAGTCCACAACTGCAGTTCCCAGGGCCTAACCCCCTGCACGTGTGATGTCTAACCAACCAAGGCAAAATACGTGCCCCGTCAAGACAAAATTTCTCAGATTGGATGTATACACTGCTGGTGCAAGTATCAGCTTTCCAAAAAAAACTAATCCCAACAAAAGAATTTCAACAATGGCCAACGATTCAAAATATTTCAAAATATCTGGTAAGATCCAGTAAACTGAATATGTCTACAACAGTTTCTGACCTCTTCCAGTTTTTGTACTGCTTTACCACCACATAGTTCAAAATTCAATTTCAAACTCTACGAGACAACAACATTTCAACATAAATTTTTGTTGAAATCATTTCATTTGAAAAACTCTCTTTCAAAAATTCACAATTTCAAAAATTCAACTTCAAAAATTTTTCACAAACTCAGCAGGTGCATTGGTAAATTAAACCCAAAATATCAGAGTATACTAACCTTATGGCAGAATCCTTTCCTCTGATACCAAAATGTAACACCCGCCTTAAATACACCATTTTAATACATAAATATGTATACGGAAGTATACTATACATATACAAATAATTTATCCTTCAATAAAATATATCTAGCGGGAGTAAAATCTCTTTCAATCTCCAATTATAACCCATGATCACCATCATTGTTGTACTCCTTATATAGTCTGCAAAATTAGCTATTCAAAAATATCTCTGGGATTCAAATGAATCCCAGTAGTAATGTTAATAATCACTCACATAAAATGCATACACAGTACATGCAAGACAACCATCATTTATACATACAATTCATTCAACACATTTAGCATTCATGCATCTCATATATATACATACAATGGTAAATAAATGCATATAAAAGGTACATATAGTATATGAGAGAAGTATTACTACCTTACTTATATCCTTCCCTTTACCTTTCTTCTCCGGCCTTCCTTCCTTCCTTCCTTTTCTTTCTCTCTCTCTCTCTTACACTCTCATAAGGCTGAACAGTAGAAGTATGTGTTTGTGTGGTAGAAGAGAAGTGATGAGGTACTTATAGAATTTTTCGGGTCTCAACTACCTTCCAAATATCACATGTATATCTACGACTCACTACCATAAACATGTCTATCTACTTATCCATCTACCACACATAAGTTCATCCACCAAACACATATATATCTACCATCTAACTACCCTATACTTATCTACCAATCAATCTAACTACCAAACATATGTATATCTACCATCTAACTACCTTATACTTATCTACCGATCAATCTAACTACCAAACACATGTTCATCTACCTTCATCTACCACTCACATATTATATATTTTATTATATTATGATAATATAATAAAATATAATTTAATAACAATAATATTGTATAATAAAATATAATATTTCGAGGTCCAAATAATTTTCCCAATTAAGACCTTGGACTCATAGGGGTCTAGTAATCCTCTTATTTTAGTCTTATTTTGAAACTCTATACCTCAAAATTTAGGATGTTACACAGAGCTTGAGACTTATCATGAATACCTTGTCAACATACAATTTGTGCAATGTATCATGCAAAGATAGGTCTCAAATCTCACACTACTATCACAAGGGCACCTATCTTGTAACCTATAGAATAAAACTACAACCAGCTAGGGGAAATAAATTTTGGGACACTGAAAATTTCCTCCCAATGCAACCTCTACCCGTTACGAATTTGTCAGGAAGACCTTAAGAGAAAAGAACCATAACTGATAAAGCAGAGAAAAAGAGGAAGAAATCTTTATGAGGTTGTAATGCAAGTGGACCAAGCGGGACAATTCCTTCTAATATACCTAAACAAGTTCCCCTTGAAATATTAACTAGGAGTGGAAAGACTCACAAGTGCACCCATTACAATAAACCAGGACACAACAAATCTACTTGTAAGGAGGTAAGTAAAACTGCTGTCATTCTCTAAATTCTATAATTTCAACTTGGCTTTATATTAATGCATTTTACCATGTTAGCCACCAACTACAAACAAAAATTAGAAGCCTACAAAATGCAAGGCCAATCCTCTCAATGACAACCCAATGATGGTCAAAGTTCCCAACAATCACTATCCAATTCCCTGACCTCTCAATAACCCCCGAACCAACCCAACCCACCCAAGCAGCATCTAACCAGAGTCAAAGTTTCCTACTACTACCATCTAATTCCCAACCCTCTAAATCATCACATAAGACAACAACAAGATCATCCACCTAGAAGGCAAGAGCTGAATGTGGTTTTGGGATAAGAGTTGACGAGACCATAGGATGTGGTGTTCACAATGTTAGTATGTTAATTATACTATCATGTCAAGTCTAATTATTTTTGTTGAAAAATTTCCTCACTTGTTTTTATTCAGATGTTGCAGTCTGGACTTAGTTCTAAGATGTTTATTTATGAGGGCACATGACATGAGTAGATGCGCAACTATGCTAATCAACAAAGGAAATTTTCAATCCTAAATGAAAGGGAATTGAGATTGTCTAGAGACCGTAACTCTAGCAGACCAACAAGTTCAAGATGCATACATTTTGATCTCGAACTACTTAGTGTTGCTCCACCTTTTGACCTTCCATATCAATCTCAATATGTAATGGAAAGGACAACCATGTGTGACAACTTAACAGCTCTTATCTTAGAGGCAGAGGCAAATTCAAAGGAACAAAGACAAAGCAAACAAGCATGCTTATTAAGGCTATATGTAAATGTGTATGTCTTTGAGCTATCAAAAAAATTTTGTACATACTGTAGAGGCCGAACATTTTTTCATTAACCCTACTTTTGATGTATTATTTGGGAGTAAAAGGGCTTGCTAGCCTACTAATATTAAATGATGCTTTTAGTACTTCTGGAAAACTTTTTGTGTAAAGTGCACTCTACCAAATTGTAGTTAATCATATTGTTGAATATTAACGTGTTTGTTTTTTCATATCACCTTCTAGGATGCTTTATACCTATGTCAAAAAGCCATATCAGGTATGTTTTCTTAATTTCAATTGACAGGTTACTTTGTATAAAATAATCATTTAGGGCAATGTCGTAACTCCTTTTTATGTCATTTATTTTTGGTTCAATAACAAAGACAATGTTGGTTCATTACATTCCCCAAAAATCTACATTTTTCTGCACTTACTTCCAATACTTCGTATTGAACTCACAAACAATAACAACAACTGAATACTTCACCATTTTTTCACAAAACACAAACAAATGCATTAGAGATAGATGACAATTGTCTAATCCCTTACAAGAATAATATCATTATATATATATATATATATATATATATATATATATATATATATATATATATATATATATATATATATATATCCATGTCCCCTTAAAAATAAATTACCACTAACAACATCTAAGTCTGTAACAATGTTGCTAATGAAAGTTTGAACTTCAGTTGCCCCTTCTTCACTTCACTTTCTTTCACTTCATGTTTAGATTTTAGCTTCATCACTTGCCTTCATGTGCAACAAGCTCTTCATACAACCTCGCACACACATTTCCTCTTTGAAGATGCTTGTTCTCTTCATATAAATTATCTATGTCATTGAGTAAATTTTTGATAATTGCATTTTCCCTTTCCCTAAACCCATTATCGTGCCATTAGAAATATCCTCGGTCGCCATCCTATGAAATTTCATCATCAACTGTTAAAAATCAATAACCTAACCCATTGAAAATCATTCAAAATCTAACAAATCTTATCTGGTAATAATTCTTGCACCTGTAAAACCTCTTACCGGGGTTTCCTTATGACCACGACGTCCACCGAGAAACCAACAAATTGTGATGGCAATATCAAGTTGGACCTTCATAGTGTTCCTTGCAACTAGGCCATCTCAGCAACACCAGCCTCATTCTTGATTTTTCATTTCTCCTTATCGTCGACATTGAAGACAAATCCATAGAGATCCCTCTCTATTTCTTGTTTCGCAAAGCTCACATCTGTGATGGACCAATTGCTCTCTCTTAATTGAGGCGATTAGGAACGACAAATGTTGGGGCATAAGGTGATTATGTGTTTAAATGACAACTCCACCCCCGATTACCACATATTAATGACCCTTTGACAACAACTAGTACAGTTGACATCAATCTAACATATGTCATTTATATTTCGTAGAATCTGTGACTTTTGCTCTACTTTGACACACAAAAAAACACCTAATATTGGGCGCACTTTTGAAAAAAAACATATATATATTTTCACACTTTACCCCTTTAAAAATATAAGCATGCATGCCTAGTCATCATTGCACAATCACCACTTAACTTCACTTCATCGGTATATTCTGTTAATAACATGAATGATGTTAAGTTTTTAGGATTAAAAATGCACTTTATAAACTTAAAGAACTAAAATTAACCCCATGCAAACTTAAATGACCAAAAGTATACTTTAGCCTTACATATATGTAAGGCAAAGTTATAATTATTTTTTGAAAATATACATTTTTAGTTCAAAGATATGTTGGAAGATACTAAGATAAAGATATTTTTCATAATACAGGATTATATTCAGACTAAGGATGACTTTTTCCTTTCAAAGATCGTGATAGTAGCAAATTAACATGTTGGTAGCTACTACAATATTTTATACAGTAAGTACATGTATGTCACGACGAGCATCATGTAGGGGGAGTCAACACTCGTTGACATTATATTTCAATTCAATTTCCCTCCTTTGACATATTAGGTTTGTTTGGCATGGTTGTATAATAGCCAAAAGCCCAGTGAAATTGAAAAAAGCCCAATAGAAGAAATATAGGTGTTTAGAATGACTTTTGTGGCTAATGGCCTTATGAAAAAAAAAACTACTACTTATAAAAGCTTCAAATTACAACGTCTATTGGTGGTTGAAGCACATTGGTATTGTTGGGAGCAATGGTGGACCCTTTTGCCCTCTTTACAAAAAGTTAGTTGTTTACATGATTATCTAATATTGGGTGTGTTTGGGAAAGCAGTGAATCAGCTAAAAATCCCAATGAGTCTAAAAAAAAGTCCAATGGGTAAAATGTTGGTTTTTGAGAAAGCTTTTTTAGCTAATAGGCTTAAGGAAAAAAGATACTTTTGGGAAAAGCCAAAATGTTGAGCTAATGCCATCACTTTCAACTATTGCATGCATAGTAGAGAGAGATGTGTTTCACTTTCGACAGAACATACATGAAGCTTCACAGTCCTCTTCTCTTCAATAAATACACAGGCGTCATCTTCATAAAGCCAGCTACTTAGCAATGAGTGACCTTCATCGATCTACCTCCTCTTCACAATCAATGTATTTTAATTGTTCAATTTAATTCCTAGAGCTACATTTGTCTAGATCTTAACATTATCATCTACCTTCTCTGTGCTTATTCAATTATGGTATCAGTAAGCGTTGAAACAGTCTCTTTCATCATATATAGGAGTCTCTCTTACAGATCTATTCTTCATATCATTGTTGAGCATGAAAATCATACCGGATCTATTCTTCACATTCGTTTGTGTCGCCATTGAAACTCATCAACTCTCTAATTTCTTCAATTTCTGGTGTCTTATTCAAATCCTAGTGATTTCTTCTTTCGATTAATTTGTTTCCCAAAAAAGCATGTTTCTCTGGCCTGATTTGTGGTTTGATTTGGTTTTTTCGTGATTTGTTCTTGCCTAAATCTATTTTGATTTTTTTTTCTCTCCTCTAGTTATTCATGATTTGTTCTTACGGTTTGTATATGTGTTTCGACTCACATGTGAATCTGTTCTGCCATGATTTCTCCGTTGGTTATGTAGGACTCGCATGTGAAGGCTATCAATCAATTTTTTGTTCATCATACTTGGAGTGAAAGCCTTCTAGTTAAACATATAATTCTATAATGCATTTTGTTGGCATATGAACCATGCAAAAAAATTCTGTCATTTAGGGTTGTAATGTGTATATTCATTGTTCAAGCCATTATTGATGAAAACTCAAGGAAATTCTATTTCTAAGGTTTATGGTTTGGGTGACCTTGCTAAGCCTTTCATGTAGTCATTGGGTCTAGGAATCAATAACAAAAATTGCCGTCAAGATGTTAGACATCTGTTTGCTTAGGGTTCAAATTGGACTTTTTTTTTTTTTTGCTCATGCAAATTGGACTTATTTGAAAGCTAGCTATATAAGCCTATTCTAGATTCCAAAGAACATACAGTAGAGTTTTGTGTGCTTAGATTGAGGCTATATGTTCATGTCTAATACACTTAACACTCAAGTTAGTAAGAGACTTTTTAGATTTTACCCTATTTAAAGGCAGGTTTTTCAAGTTCTTATAAATATAAAGATTGAAATAAAAAATGAGTTATCATTTGTTCTTCAAATTTTTACATATTTTATCTAAATGATATGCACCTGGGCATATGGAGACATGTGTTTTCCTGTTAGCAAGATTTTAAAGATGACGAACCCATGCTTTTGTTTTATGGGCATGGCCTATCATGTTTCTTATTTTTCTAGGGCAAAATAATTATGAATTTGTGACTACAATTTCCATTAAAAAAAAAAAGATGTAATTCAGAATACAACATTACATGCTAGAGATAATCTTATGGTTAGCTGCATTTGCAGTTTGTATTTTATGTGGGGTCGAACCAAGTTAAGGAGCTACAGTGAAATTATGTTAAGTAAGCTTACTCTAGATTTTTGTTTTAGTTTTCACCCCCTATTCCCCCTTCTTGTACTGGCCTAGGGTGTTTGGGATCATGTGAATTTGTTGCATAGATTGCAACAATCTTGTTGAACTTTTCTTGAAACATGTCATGCAACATTTATTTCTCTAATTTTAATGAATTACGAATGGTCTTTTCATATGTAAATGGACTAGTTTATTTGACCAAGTGTGACATGGCCTTCCTAAATCCTGAATTTCTAAGGAAACAATTTATCATAGTTTATGTTTTGTATGTTGCAAATGTTTTAAGCTAATGGAGAGTGGTACAGAATTGAAATGAATATGGATAGTGCTTGGTATGCGCAAACAAGGGAATATTTCTTTTACTAATGTCTCAGCCATGTGCTATTATTGGGTAATGCAATCTAAGATTTAACTTAATGAATTTAAACTAGCACATGTAAAATTTTACATATTGTTTTTAAATGCTAGTAGTCATTTGTGTTAACTTGCTCATCAGTGACATACTAATATGACCAGCAACTTGGGATGTAAGTTCCACTGGGATTTTCATTGAATAATGCGTTAAGCAAATATATAAAAAAGAATGGCTAGGCTCAGCATTTACGAAGGAACAGTGGAAGAACATTTTTTCCGGATTTAATGAAAAAACAGAAAAAAAAACATAGACCAAGAAACAATTGAAAAATAGGTTAGATAGCTTGAAGAGAGAATGGAGGGCTTTGGACAAGTTATTTTCAAAAGAAACTAGTATATCTATCAACTATGAAAGGAATATGGTTAATGTAGAAGATGAATAGTGGGAGTGGAAAATAAAGGTACCAAACTTATAAGCTTTCAATATGTATTGTTATTATTATTACTATTATTTTAGATACAACTTTGATTTTGGTTGATTTTTTGCATGTAGGAGAATGGGGCGTATGGAAAATATAGGTATAATGGTATGAATTCCACCAGAGAATTGAAAATAATATTCAAGTATATTTTGGCATCGGGAGATAAAATGTTATGTCCATCATTAACTCAATGGATGTCACTTGGACATGACGAAGATGATGTACCAACCAGAACTGGACCTAGAAGAAGGTGTAGGTGATAGTGAGGAAGAGCTTTAAGGTGCTAATTGAAAGACCTGGCTGAACCCAAGAGGGGGTGAATTGGGTGAAGATAAAAACTTAGAACTTTTGGAAATCTTTTTGCAAATCAATAAAATCAGTTTGTAAGACAGTAAAGAGTTATAAAACTATAGACAATCATTCAAACATATTCGTTGGAAATAAAGGAGATTAAGGAAGAGAGTTGCAAACTCAGATTTTTACTGGTTTAGTCCAATCCTTGACCTACGTCTAGTCCTCAAGCTCCACTTGAGATTTCCACTATCTCCTTGTTTAACCATGCACAAGAGAAAAGCCTTTACAACCTCACAAGTTTAGCCAGGCACTTGTGCGGATTTTACAATCTCTCACAGAGACTCTCCCCCTTACTCAATGTAAGGTTACAATCAACACCCACTCAAGATCACCCAATCTTGAGTAACTCTCAAATAGAATGATTTACAGTGAATCTTCTCTTTAAGAAGTGAATAGATAATCACTGAAGTACATAGGAAATCATCTCACTTTTTCTAAGATAAATTATGAAACATTTGAGAAAAACATAGTGTTCATGAGATTCAGAATATTGGCATTATGACAGTGCAATCTCCTTCCATAATCTTTGTGTGTTTTGAATATAGCTTTATTTATAGATGAGGATGATATGAATGTTGGAGAATATGGCCGTTGTAAATAGAGACGTTGAGAATATGATTGTTGGAAATATAGCTGTTAGAAATGCTTTTTGAATTAGCTGTGACATCATCATTTGTTTTATCCTTGATCTTCAATTTGATGCCCTTTGATCATCTGAAACATGTCCACAAATGATATAAATGATGTTAAGAAATATTATAAATCATTTGGGTAATGATCTAGATGATCTTGATCAAAAACATGATTTTCGCAACGGTCATTTTTTTGAAGTAAAGGTGCAAACTTGAGTATTGGCTTGGAAACTCGAGTATTGAGGCTGTCAAGTTACTTCAAATTCCTCTCTGTCTGATCAAAACTCGAGTATTGACTTACAAACTCGAGTAATGAAGATCCTCTTATGTTCATTGCTCTCTGTCTGAGCTACACTCGAGTATTCACTTGTAAACTCGAGTTTTCAAGTTGTTCTTGACTTTGGTTGCTCTGTGACTTGATATAGCTTCAAATTTGGCAAACCAATTATCCCCATATAGCTCTTTGAGTCTTCTTTCCAATGCAAAAAGAATCAGCTCCAAACTCGTTGTACTTTGTCCATTATGATCCGATGAATGAAGATTGTTCTAAATGAGCGTTTTTGCATCATCTTGAATTATCAGTCAACTTTCGAGGACCATATCTCACTGGTCAGAACTTCATTTTAGTTGGATCAAGTCTTGATGGAAAGTCTTATGAATCTACTTTCATCTGACATCGATTTCAGCTCATTCCGATATGCAGATTGTGAGTTACACTCAAAACATTGAAACTTGGTCTGATGTGTGGCATGAATTTCTGATCCAACTTTTGAAATTCATAGCCCTCTCATAACGCATTGGATGTCTAGTTTCATACAAATTTGGTTTCAGCTCAATCCAATCTCTGGTTTAGGAGATATCATCGAATTACCAGAGCTCGCCCAAAGTTGAACGTGAAACATAGGTGAACAGAGTTGCTGATCAACGCTAAATACTCGAGTATTGAATTGGATACTCGAGTATTGTCAGGTCCAGAGACGCCAGAGATGCTGAAGACACCCAATACTCAAGTCATTAAATTCCATACTCGAGTATTGACTTAGAAACTCGAGTATTGACCCCCCAAACTCTAGTTTTCTTGCTTTTCAGATGTAAATCACTATAGTAAGGTAGTAAACTCGAGTTTTGACCTGGATACTTGAGTTTTCTCATCCAAAACTTGATTTTTGTTGTCTTTAACTTTGAATTGACCCATCCAACTTCTATTTGATTGTGAAGACTTATAATATCAATCTAAGACCTTCAATATTGATTTTCTTATTTTATTTGTCAAGATCTTCTCTTTCTTTCTTCTCTTCACTTGGTCATTCTCCACAACTCTATTCTTTCTTTCTTCTCTTTTCTTGAACATTCTTCACATCTATATTTCAGCTAATCTTGAATGTTGATATTCTCATTCTATTCATCAACTTCTTCCATCTTTCGTCATCTCTCATCTTGATCATTCTTCGTGATGGACTCATTATGTTCTTCAATATTTCTTCTTCTTGAACTTAACATTTTCTTCAATTTCTTCTTTCTGAAATCTCTTAACTCCTTGTTCTATAATTCAACTTCTTCTTTATTTTCTTCTCTTGATCATTCTTGATCACTTGACTCTTTGATTCAATTTCTTTCTCTCATTCAATACTTCTTTTATTGATCTTCTTCTTGATCATTCTTCATAAATGAACTTCACATCTTTATTTCTACATTAAATTGAAGAATTAGTCAATGAAAAAGATAAACATAATATACAAGCTTTTTACTCTTACTAATAACATCAATATAAGACATTATCAAAACTAATCATATCTAACACTAATAGTGGAGGTAGTGTGCAAGTGCCAACAAATATATTACAAGGCATAAACTTGACATCCAACACCCAACCTAGTGCACCTAATGTTTTAGCAAGCATTGGGAAGAGAAAAAGGGGTGAAGGGGCAGATGCATCAAAAAAGGAAAAAAAAACATCATCCTTGAAACAAATAGCTAATTCTGTTAGTCTGATAGCTAACACATCTAAGGATAGCACAAATGTCCTTAAAAAGATATCTGACAATGATGATCAAACAAGTGACATTGTAGCTGAATTACTTACCATTCCGGAAATTGCATGTGACGGTGATTTTCAAAGGCAATGTTGTAATATGATGATGAACTGAATTCCTTAGAACACGCTTGTTGGCCTAAAAGGAGATAAATGTGCCTTGGTGGAATGGTTGCATGAGCATGCCTACAATAGCTCACATTGGCAGGCTAGCCTAAAGCATTGAACCATAAATTACATTACTTATAAAATCTGAATTTATATAGTACTTTTGTATATTATATGACGCAACTTTATTTAACGAAACTTATGATTGACAGCATGTTTGGCTATATAATGTTAATTTACTCGCAACATATATAATTGGTATTGATATAGTTAAGTCTTGGCCTTTGCACAGGTTTCATTATCCATGGAAAGTTTGAGTAATGAGGCTATTAGGGACAGAACAAAGGAAGTAGGATTGTCTCATGAACCAAAAATGTCCCTACAAATTGCTATTATAAATGAACATATGACAAAATATGCATAGATTGGTAACTTGATGGCTGAATATATCACACCTTATGTTTGCATAGAGCGACGTAGAACTAGTAAGCAAACAGAGGCAATATGGGTGCAAGAGGTTTTGCAAGGCCATAACATAGTATGTCAAAAAAAATTTTGAGTGGAAGAACAGGTATTCTTTCAGTTATATTCTAAATTAGTAGAATATGGGTTATGACACACTCAGAATATCGGCGTTAAAGAAATGGTTGTCATGTTCTTATATACAATTGGACAATGGGAAGGAAATAGATTCCTTTAAGAACAATTTCAACATTCAGGTGAAACTGTTAGTAGGATTTTTCACAAGGCTCTAAATGCTTCTGTTAATCTGTCAACTGAAAATATCAAACTACTTGATCTAAAGTTTCCTTAGTGTCACCCAAAAATATGTAATGATCTACAATATACCCATATATCAAGGATGAAATAGGAGCAATTAATGGAACTTACATCAAGTGTATGGTCAACCAGTCTAAGCAAGGCAAATATATCGAAAGAAAGGGATATCCAACACAGAAAATCATGGCCGCCTGTGATCGAGATATGTGTTTTACTTTTGTGTTGGCGGGATGAGATGGTATTATACATGATGCTCCTATCTTCCAGACTACAATCTCTTTTCCAACTATGAATTTCCTCATCCACCTCAAGGTATATCTCTAACACCTTTACTTCAATTACATAAATTTCAATCTTTATTAAAGAAATATTACTTGGTCGACACTCGCTATCCAACACCAATTGAATATATTGGTCTGTATAGATGTGAGCGTTATCTCCTTACAGAATTCATATGACATTCGAGATTTTGAAATTCAAACGAGTACTTCAATTTTTATCTTTCAAGTTAGAGGTGCATAATAGAAAAGACATTTGGAGTGTGGAAGAAAAAGTTGTTAGTTTTCTATGTATTTTGATGATAACAGACCATTGTAAACTAAAAGTCTTGTATTGTTACTAAAGTTCAAACATGCTTCAAGATTGTTAAAATTGATTTAAAACTTATGATGTTAGTTAAACTCGAGTTTAGGATTGATAAACTCAAGTTTACAGTTAATAGAAAGTAAAATAAGTGTTTTGAACTTAGGCAAACTCGAGCCTAACTTATTAGACTCGAGCCTGCTCGTGACAAAGGGCAAGTTTCATGTTTTATAACTAAGGCAGACTCGAGCCTGTTATGGTAAACTCGAGCCTACGTCTTACAGAGAGCAAATTAAGTTATTGGCTCTCAGCTAGACTCGAGCCTACCTAAATAAACTCGAGCTTGTGTCTTACAAAGAGCATGTCGCATTTTCACTCGAGCATGTATTTCTTAACTCAAGCACAAGTCTTACAGAGAGCTCCTCAAACAAAATTCCATATGAGTAGACTCGAGCCTATGGGTTAGACTCGAGCCTGACCCTTCCAGAAAGCCATCAAATATTTACACAAAAATAGGCTCAAGCATAACATCTTTAACTCAAGCCTATTTCAGATTGAAAGAAGTTTCAAAAGCGTATGGCTGAAGCAAACTTGAGCCTAGCACTTACAAACTCGAGTTTAGGACAGATAGAAAGCTATCAAAGTTTCGTGGCCTGATCAGACTCGAGCCTAAGTTATCAGACTCAAGCTTACACCTTTGTACTTAAGTTTCATACGGCTCTAGACTCGAGCCTGTCACTTATGGACTCAAGTCTGTGGACTATCTCAAAATACTTTCAAACACTCATCACAATAAACATTGAATTCTAAAGGGCAAACTCAAGCTTACTTACTTTATGCTTGAGTGCACATGAACAAACTCGAGCCTACTGATGTTAGACTCGAGCCTAACGAGATCTCTGTTATACTCTCCGCGTCTTCAATAATTCTGATTCACTTTCATGATGTATTTTACACTTAAATACGATTACGAATCATCATATATATGTTTAATATGTTTGTTCATGAGTTACAGATTACCTTAACGCATTTCAAGCTTCAAATCAGATCTGGGTTAAAGAGATTTAATGCAGGACCAAAAACCAGACTGAAACTTCTCCTCTATCCCTAAGGTTCAACACAAACCGTTATGGATCAACCAAATCACTCTCCAACTGTCAAAAACAGATCATGGAATGACAAAAATACTGGAAGAACATTTGCAACGGCTATATCCAAGATTCCAGCTAAGAATTGAAGAAATGACGAAAAATATGCAACAGCCATTTTCCAGATTTACAGCTGAATGTTAGAGAAGAAAGTGCAATGGCTAGTACCATTGATTAAACTATAAATACCCATGAAGACGAAGAGCAATATACATAATAGAATCACATCTAATTGCTTCTTTGATCTTTAAGCTCTGTTATGCAAAATAATTTTTGAACTTCAATGTTTATGATTATTTGCTCTTTAAGAGAGTGTGATTTCGAAAATCATTTCTGATTATTTGTTGTGTGAGAACTCAAGGTTGTGGAACCTGTGAGTTGGGTTGTTTAATTACAAAGTGTAAGGGGGAACAAGTCCTAGGTGAATAGGATTGCGTGTGGTTTACATTGTTGTAGTTAAAACCCGTTGAACTAATGGAAATACCGAGAAGATATCTGGGGACTGGACGTAGGTCAAGGTTAGTGACCGAACCAGTATAAATCTTGTGTGTCTAACTTTTCTTCCCTTACTCTTTCGTTATTTACTTTTCAAGTTTTGAAAAACAATTTAAAAGAATTTTTGAAATCCCCAATTCACCCCCCTCTTAGTGATTTCTTAGATTTTCATAGGTTTCACATCTTACAAGATAAGCACTCATATAGCTTTGAAACACAAGTCCACATAGTTTGTGCAACAATGGCTATACATAATCTTATCTGGAGATATTCCCAAACTGAAGTGGATTTTGTTCAAGTTGAACAAGGAAATATGGGTAATGAAGATAATAATAATCCAATTGTTGTAGCGTCCTCATCAAATATCTATACATTATCTTCAACATAAATGAATCATGTTTGTGATAGAATCAGAGACCAACTTGTAGGGAATATGTTTATTTAAGCACTCAAGTGTTTTGTAATTTTTTTAATGGTAATTTTACTCTTTGTTAGCAAATTTACATTTAAATTTAATTTTTTAATGGTAATTTTTTATTCAATAAGATTCATGCCTTTTTTAGTCTCTTTTTTTAATATCAACTGACTTTTCAAACGCTATGCCAAACAAGAGCCCATTTGGAAAAAAGTTACATCTATCACCGTTATCCCAAACATAAATTATATCTACAATATGACTTTCAGAAAAATGTTCATCTAGAAAGAAGCCACTTTTTCAACGGTATCACAAACAAGAAAATATAAAACCCTACCAATTACACATTCAACGATTTTGGACCCATTCCCACCAAACCAAACTCATTTATGCTCTTCAAGCCAACATTTCCTTTCTCACTAGTCTCTCCTAATTTTGATGCAAAATTTACTGTTATTTGTGTAATTTAGCTTTCACAAATTGGATTCACTCTATAGCATTTTACCGCAAATGTTGAGAAGCAACCAACTCTAGATTAATGTTTGAGGAGTAGTTTAGTGTTTTCCCCCCTTTCTTTCATCTGTTTACCTTTCTAATGTATAAAAAAATAATTAGTATAATTAACATTGAGAAGAGTATTTTGTAAGTGTAGTGAGTTCGGAGGAGAGCGTTGTTGAGCCAATTGGGAGCCAGTGGTGTTACTATTGTTGCCATTATTATTAATTTTTAAAAAAATAATTTAACTTTTTTTATTAAATTTAAATTCTTATCTTCAATTATGACATAATATACAATTAATACAATGTGTAATATTCAATAAGATTCGTGTCTTTTTCAGCCATTTTCTATCTTAATTGACTTTTCAAACAAGAGCTCATATGGAAAAAATTCGTTTTTGCCACCCTATCCCAAACATAAATCACATCTACAATTTGACTTTTATTCTATCTTACGTTTATAAAAACTCATCTGGAAAAAAAGGTCACTTCCGCAACTACTATTCCAATTGGGCACAAGTGACTTAACAAACATATTATCTTCCATTAAATAATAGTCCCTCCATTCCTACACTTGAACAAACAACTAACTTGTAAAAAAAATAGTTGAAAGCATGTACTCTTAATAAGGATATCTCAAAGTATAATTTTTTTCCTCAAAAATGCCCCAATTAATTTTAAAATTTTATCAAATATTTAATGACACTCATAATTTGTAATTAATGAATGTTATGTATGATGTATCATGTCCATTCCCTTTTCACATAGAGGAATAGAGGATAGAATTATATGGGGAGCAAATAATCTAGGGGAATACTCAGTTGAGGTCGGATAAATCAATTTGTTTTTCTAAATCCAATCAGGAAACAAGAGTTTTTTTTTTTTTTTTTTGCCCGAAAGGAAACAAGAGATGAGTTTTGGTCATTTCTTTGGTTAATGTCACTTCCTCTACATTCAGACTCTCTACTATTGTTACAGATTTGGACTAACAAACGAGTTTCTAATTGGGATAGGTTTTTTTTTTAAACAATCTTTAAACATCATTTTCCAATTTGTAACTTTTTTATTTAATATTTTCAGTTCTGTTAATATGTTTATTTTTAATTATCAAGAACACAAGAGTAGTTCCCTTTTGAACACCCCTAACTTTTGTATCGCTAATTTATTTCTTTAGTTACGATATATAATATTGATCGTTTTATAAATAAAAAAAGAATGATATGTATGAGGGGAACTTTTATAAATAAAATAGAAATGGTCGGTTAGCCTTTTTTTCTCTAATGCTTAATGGCAAATGATTTTTTACCTCTCCCAATAAGTTTAATTCTTAAGATTTGGATTTATGTTCTCATTCTTATATGGATGTTGTTGTTTATCACCTCAGCTAATAACTTGTTGGTGGAGGGTTAGTTTTTAGGGTTAAATATCATTTTTGTCATGGAAGTTTAGCCTAAGAAGCAATAGTCACCCAAAAGTTTTTTTGGTCTCATTTTTGCCCTAGAAGTTTAAAAACATAACAATCTTGCCCATCCGTTAATCTTAATCATTGAATTGTTGCTCTTCTTTATAAATTTCCATGGGCAAAATTGCTCCTAAAAAAACTTTTGAGGCAAATTTGATCCTAAAAAAAACTTTCGGAGTACTAAGCATCAGTGTGAGCCCATAGTGACATGAAGCGATAATAAAGCATACTCTAACATTGTTATATTCTGTAGACTTCTGATTTGACAAAAGTTGAAGGACCTTGAGATGATTAATCTTATTCTTTCATGCTAAAGGGTGTGGTTATTGTGAAATTATACGTTATAATAGGAGAGTTTCTTATTGTTAATTATTTGTCATGTTTAGAAATTAGCACTCATAATATTTGATTTAGTTGAAGTACTCCTAAATACTCCCTTTGAACCTAAAGATAAAACTTAGTTGACTTTTTTTTATAAGGGTTAAGGAAGCTAAATATATTGCTTAGTCATAGTATATGTTATATCTGATTAGATTATATATTAGTTTATAGGGTTAAATATCAAATTTGCCACGAAAGTTGTGCAAATGGAGCGTTCAGCACCCAGAAGTATTCATAGTACCAAAATTACCCCGAAAGTATTAAAATGGTACCAAAATTACCCCGGAAGTTTTCAAAAGGGACCAAATATACCCAAAACTGACGGAACGTCAAACGTCCGTTGGTCACGTCGGAAATGTTTTTTTTTTTTTGGTTAAAGTCCAAATTTGCCAAGGAAGTTTTTCGAAAGGAGCGTCCAGCACCCAAAAGTTTTTTTTTTGGTACCAAATTTACCTTGGATTTTTGCCACATCATATGAACACGTCATATTTTTGTTTTTTGCTTTTAGCAAGCTTCATTTTCTCTAGATCCTAACACCATTCTTCTCGGCCCATACTTATTGATCTTCTGTCATCCTCACTCCCTCTCGTTTTGACCCAGCAGCTTTATGTAAACAGATCCAGTGCCATTACGTGAAGCAGATCTAGCGCCATTATGTGAAGTAGAGCAGATCGCGTATTAGTAACCAACCAAACGCGCAAGAGCAGCAGATCTGCGATGAGCCATACCTCTCGAGCCCTATGCTCTTTATTTGAAAGTTCATGCGTCTGGACCCTTGTGTTTTATCTGGCCGATGAACTTCTATTTAAAGGGGTCTCTCTCTCGTCTATGTGTCATTTGTTAGGCGTTGAAAATGAATCCGAAAGTAAAGCTGAAAACTGAAACTAAAACAGAGGGAGCTATGTTTTTTGACATCCGTTTGCTGGGTCCGTTAATGGTACCAAAATTACCCCAGAAGTATTAAAATGGTACCAAAATTACCCTGGAAGTATTAAAAAGGGACCAAATATACCCAAAACTAACGGAACGTCAAACATCCATTTGTCACGTCGGTTTTGGATATATTTGGTACCATTTTAATACTTCCGGGGTAAATTTGGTACCACGAATACTTCCAGGTGCTGAACGCTCTATTCGCAAAACTTCCATGGCAAATTTGGACTTTAACCCTAGTTTATAAGTCAAATTAATTAATTTGGGAAAAAAATGATAGATATACATACTTTAAAATAATTTGTTTACCTTCTTACTCTCCAAAAAAGTCAATTAGATCTTACATTTAGGACCGGAGGTAGTACATGATTTATGTATTGTGTTTCTCTTATTTGTTAACACAAACTTCTCAGGTAGGTAGGATTGACATAGAACTACCCAACTACAGTATTTTCTTGGGGTAGAACTATTGCAGTATTTGACTTGGAAACATTATCAAAGAATTAAGTATGGATTAAATGGAATATTTTCAAAACAACCAAATTTCCATTTTCAACATGGCAGCGGTGTTGAGCTTCTAAGATTATGTATTTTATAATTATGTGGATCTAATATTGAAAGAAGCCAATGGCGATGTTAGCTAATTGGTCAATTTCATTGGCCCTTCCTTCATCCATAGACAATTTCTCTTCCTCCCTCCTTGTGGGGTTAAAAAATAACAATGTTGAGATATATATACTATAGACTGCATGAAGGAAAACCCATTGATGAGTGCAAACATGGAGAAGAGTTTCATAGACCTGCTGATAGAAGAAGTGAAGTTAAAGGAAGCAGGAACTAGTGAAAAACATCGGCATGCTAATTTGGCCCTCTTAGAGGCTAAGAAATTAGCATCACATGAACTAGTAAGAAACAAGTGCAATTCAGGGATGGATACATGTGAGGAAGCTAGGGAAAGAGCTGAAGCTATATTGGATGATCAGATGAAAATAACTGCTCTGTGGGAGCTTAGGGCTAAGGAAAGAGGATGGGCACAATCCAGAGTGAGGTTCCATCATGCTCATGTCTGAGCATTAAGTGGACATTCCTATGTTTAAATTCGACATCATCTGACATGCACGTCAGTCGTTCACTTATTCTTTTATTCATTGATTCATTTGTTAGTTTCTTGCTATTGTTTTACTGAAATATAATGCAGAAGAAATTAGTTGCTTTTGGTTTCACTTCTGTTTAAATAATTCTGCATACTATTGTCTATTTTCTATCTACCGATTATTTTGTTTCCCCTTTTCCCCCATTCCCAATTATTCACTTTAACCATGAATTACTAAATTTATCAGCACTGTATTATAAAATCAATTATTTTGTCATTGTGAGAATAGTTGTTGCTTACTTGACAGGTGAGTATCAGAGTTATGATAGAGATTAATGTGGCATGCAATGTCTAAACCCTACATTGAATAGTATTGTAATATCTTAAATTTTGGGCCTAAAGACTTAAGGATAAGCTTGCATTAGGCAAACGACTAAGCCCAGTTCATGAAGTGTGACAAATATTATGCAGGGAATTTCTCTTGTTGGCATATTCGGATTCTAGAGAGGCAATCATCTTGTGATGTACCTTTGACTGACAAATGATATCCAATAGTTATGAAACTTTTCAAAATCAAAGTAGACATGATAAAGCTTAATTTGATATGTAAAATAGGTCAATTGGACAAGTACATACGGAGTTATGAATTTTTTAAGTTGATTCTTAAATCTAAAACGTTTTCTGGACTAGTGAATATTATATGTTGATTCTGGAATTTTTGGTATGTGATTGATGGTGGGAGGTATTTTTCCCCCCAAAATAGACTTCTTTATAATCACATAGCCTTTGTAATCATTGTAATTGGACATTTTTACAAAGAGACATGAATTTTCAAAGTCGAATTTCAACCAAACTTGTAATCAATGGCACGTTTGGTAATTAAGTCAAAGTTGAGAGGTAATTTGGTAACCTGCCATTCTCCATCGACTTGGACCCTTAAAAATTTGATAAAGCCCTCCTCTAATCTAAGTCGGTGGGCATGCTAAAGGGAGAGGGGGAGAAGAAAGAGAAAGAGTTTGAGGCCGAGCCTAAAATTTGGCGTTTCTAGCTTCTAAGGCATTCTCTAACGTTGTTCCTTTCAACATGAGCAACATTTCTACGATTTCAAATTCTTGATCTAAGGAGTTTGGTGTTTTCTATGAGGTCGAGGTGTCGTCAAATTTTCGAACCAATCGTAGAATCGTGATAAGGTACGTATAAACTCTAATTTGAGCCAAATGTCTTGAGGTATTTTTTAGTTGTTGGGTGTGCCCAAATTTTGGTATGTACTTTTTTTGTATGAAGAAATATGATTTTCTATTTTTGAGGTTAAAAGTGGATTCCTTGGGCAAAATTATGTGGGAATAGATTGTGATTATGGTTGTAGAAGGGTTGGATTGAAAACCCAAAGATCGAGGTTAAAGAAATGATGTTGCCCGATTTCGATTTCTGGAATCCGTTTGGTTGTGTTGTGTTTTGGACAAACCAAATGCTACCCAATGGCTCTAAAAATTATCAAAATTGTAGGAAACATCCTAAACTTTAATTTGATATATAATATGGGTTGAATGGATTTCTATATTAGTAGTTATTAATTTTTAAAGTTCGTCATGTGAAACTGGAACCAAGTTTGGGCAGTTTGAATTTATTGAGGTTTCTAAGTTGTTGTGCATTCCATTGGTTAAGGATAGTATTTTTCCCTGAATCTGAACTAAGTAAGGATTGTTTAGCCCTCAAAACCACCTCAATTGGACCTTTATGGATTTAATTATGATTTTCCAAATTTAGACAAGGAAAACGGTAAAACTCTGTTTTTTAAAATTTGAGTTCCTGTTTTAAGCGTGGTTTTGACCAAGCAAATGAACTTGTCTCCCTACGAAACTTGGTGAGAAAATAGTAGACCTCATAAGCTTTAAAACAAGTTTTAGAATATGTTAATCGAAAGTTTAGAACCCGAGTTATGAATTTCCTAAGTTTGGTTATGAAAACTAGAAAATTTTGTGTCTTTATGCAAGTATTAATCTGCCATCCATAAATGTGTATTTATAGGATCTGACACTTGCCCAAAACAATCAAAGGGTTTGGGAGCTAAGTTAAAGATTGATAAAGCATCCAAGTAGTAACTCTAACTACACATACTATATGTGACACTACATGCATGTGTGAACCATGTTGTGTTTTGAATGGTGAAAATGTGGCTATTGTAGGGCCTAATGTACCTGTGGTCCTTGGGCCACAAAGCTTATTTAGCATTCAATGAGTATGAATTACATGTTCTATGTATTTGATGTTGCATATGATCTATGTTTGCATTTGATATTGCTTGTGACGTGTGCTTTCTAAATGCTTATTAGACTGTTTATTGGTTACATATAATGTATTATGTATGCATTTTATGTGATATTAATTGATACTCTATGATTCTTTAGGATTTCAGCCCTTGTTACTACATGTGTATTGTACAACATATTTGGACGTAGCTCCTAAGGTAAGGCGGTGGACGGCGACAAATAGAGATGTTGATGGTGGATACTGGAGAAGGAAGATTCTGGATTGGGGCCGAGAAGTTGTGTCAGCTATGAAAAGATATGTATAGATGTGGTTAGAATTTGTATATACTATGTATAGATCCTGTGAGAATTTATGTAATAATCAAAAGCTTTATATCAGTGTATTTATGATATTTTTGTTTTCCCTGTTGAACTGCACATAAATACTATGATGTATGCTGATATTATTAGATCTGGTTGTCACCTAAGAGGGAGGGTGAATTGGGTGTTTGATAAAACTTTAAGAACTTTAAAAATCTTTTTGCAACTTATAGAAAGCAATTCGTATGACAGTAATGAGTTGCAAACCAACAGTCATTCATTTAAACATATATGCTGGAAATATATAAGAGTTTATGGAAGAGAATATGTAAACTTTGATTTATCCTAGTTCGACCCAATCCTTGACCTACGTCCAGTCCCCAAGCTTTACTTGAGATTTTCAATCCACTATCTTCTTGTTTAATTCGGCACAAGAGAAGCCTTTACAACCCACAAGTTTACCCAGACACTTGTGAAGCCAAATCTCTCTCTGACTCCCCCTTACACACTGTAAGGATATAATCGGTTCCCACTCAAGATCACCCAATCTTGAATAACTATCAAATAGAATGATTACAATAAATCTTCTTTCTCAGAAGTGAATATGTAAACACTGAAGTACAAAATCATTCATCTTACTCTCTACTGTAACTATGAATATTGAGAAACAGAGTATATGAGTTATTGACATATCAACGGTGAAGCAGTAACATCATTTCATTGGCTTCATCGAAATCATTCATCTATCGTCACTTCTTTCGGTTTGAAGACTTTTCTATTTATAGGCAACGAAGATCGATTCGTCAGTTGAGTAATTCTTCCCGTTGGAATATGACTGTTGTGACTTGCTCAAAGTTATCGTTGTGAACTTTGACGTAATCATTCACCTTTTGATAATCCAAGTTATGTTCATTTAAAACTCATTAACAAACTCATCAAACATGGTAAGGAATAACAATGAGGGAAGATATAACCCAAATAAATCATATTCAAAGTCTGTCATGGTTAAAACGAAGATTTCTCAAAAACTGAGATATGTGGCTCGAGTCAAGTTCTCTGGCTCAAGTCAAGTTGTTTTAGTATAACCACTCTAGGCTCGAGTCAAGTTGGTCTGGCTCGAGTTTTGGCACAAACTCGAGTCACTTATAGTAGGCTCGAGTCAGAAGGCGCTATTTTGAAGATAACAATCAGAATCCATAAGCCAAGACATTGTTGCTGGCTCGAGTCAACCTAGCCTGGCTCGAGTTTTGGATCAAACTCGAGTCATATTTTCCTGGCTTGAGTCAGTATAACTCACTTACTAAAATTTCTCAAGCACCTTTCCTCGAGTCATATTTTCTAACTCGAGTTTGGGCTTGAACTCAAACCACATTCTCTTGGCTCAAGTCAATTTGACAGAGAACTTCAGCATACAAGATTTTCACACTTTGTTGACCAAGTTCCAGTGACCATAACATCTCCGTTAACCTCCAAATCTTGGAAAATCAAATATATCCCTAGAATACTCTTTAAGTATTATTTCCAATGCAAGAGGAATCAGCTCCAAACTCATTTTAAGTTGAGCATTATGATCAGATTAGTAAAAGTTGTTCTTAAACCAACATTTTTTCACCATCTTGAATAGACTCTCAACTTCCAAAAATCATATCTCTCTCATTTGATCTTTGTTTTCTGTGATCTTTATGTTTTTGAAAAGGTATATGAGTCTAGTTTTATATGCCATCAATTTCAGCCCATTCCGATTTGTAGTCTGCTGTATGACGGTAACAGATGGGGCAACTTCCGAAATTCATAGCTCTCTCATTTGATCTTCTTTGGACTTGAAGTTTTTTCAAGATGATGCATAGGATGTCTAGTTTCATTCAAAATTGGTTTCACCTTAATCCAATCTCTAGTTTAGGAGATATCATCGATTTACTAGACCTCGCCCGAACTGAACGTGAAACAAAGTAGAGTAGAGTTGCTGAAAGCACATCTGACTCGAGTTAACTGAATCTGACACAAGTTTTAGCCCTAACTTGAGTCAAATGACTCTGGCTCGAGTCAATTCATCCCAAAGCACGATTTTGCTTATTTTAACTTTGATTTGAGTCATTCCAACTTCCATTTGATCATGAAGACTTCTAGAATCAATCTATGGGCTTGTATAATGATTTTCTCATTCCATTCAACAATTTTTTTTCTTTCTTTCTTCACTTCTCTTGATGATTCTCCATAATTTAACTCTTTCTTTCTTCTCTTCTCTTGTTCTTCATCATTAGAATCCACATCTTCTTTGATTTCATTTCTTTCTTTAATTCAATACTTCTTTATTTATCTTCTTCTTGATCATTCTTCATAAATGAATTTCACATTTTGAATTTACATTAAATTTAGGAATTAGTCAATGTGGGAGATAAATATTTCATGTAAACTTTTTGCTCTAATGACATCTATATAAGACATCATCAAAACTAATCATATCTAACATATATGCTAGAAGTATTACAAGTATAAATGCTTCGAGGGTGTATTTAAATGGGTTGGTTTTCTCATCTCAATAATTATCCTTTAGGGAACAGTTGCCTAGCCCACTTGGTCCATCAATTCATATTATAGTGAGTGGTTGATAGTTCAAAAACGAGTTATTTGCAAATGGTTCTAATTTGATGGAAGGTTCTGATTTATTAGGAAGCCAAACGGTTCTAAGTAACTGGTGGAAGGTTTTGATAATGATACTGCTGGGACAATGGATTACTTGGGGCCCAAAACAACTTCAAGAAATTAAATTGGTACTCCTCCGGTTTTTAATATAAAATATATTTAGAAAATTGATCTTAATCCTAAATATAAAATAAATTTTTTATATTTGTCAATCTTTTCCTAATTTGTCCCTATTGATACTCGTACAACAATAATCAAGGAGAAGAGAAAATGAATGAATTGAGGAAGATGATTAGAACATTTTAGAAAATAGATATCATATTAACTAATTCAACTATCTTTCTTAATTTAATCAAATTAGGTAAATATGTCTTATATAGACGGGAGTATAGTAAAAGAAAAAGAAGTGGACCTGTTGATATCTCTAGAGTAATAGACAAAAGATCAGAAGAATGACCAATATCTATCATACTGATAAAAAAATTATAAACAGTATTCAAATTTTACATACTGTAATTCCTCTGTAATTGTGATACAAATTAATAAAAAAATGTTTCTTATGCAACTACCCTGCTACTGAACACAATCTGATATGGTAAACACAAAAGGGGGGGGGGGGGGTGGGGGAATTTGATCTTCCAAAGGTGACAACGACATTATCAACTCTCCTAACCTTAAATGCATCATTCTGGTACTGAAAGAGTATGATTTTGTTTTATTTCCACAAACACTTCTAACCTTAAATGATGATGAGTTTAATACCCATGAAGAGTAAAACAAAACGAAATCATACTCTGACACTAACTGATACTGAAACCTTTAGAATATCAAATTAATAATAAAGCTAACTTCTGGTTTATATATTGCTGCAAGCACCTGTACATGGTTGAGTTCATTATATCTGCAAAGCCATCTATATCTGCTGAATGATGATGATGATGATGATGAAGTTAGTATCTATACAATAATATGATCATCTTTTTATCTATCCCACTGATTTCAAGGTGATGGAAGATCTGGAACGCCTGCAGATCCAGTTTTGCTTGGCACCGGAGTATTCCTTCGGGATTGGCGTTTCGTGGGCACAGGAACACAGTCAGTTTCCCACTTTTCAACAGTTATTTCTTCTTCTTCATCATCTTCCATGCTGGCCTTGAAAACTGGATGCTCATAGGCATGCTTAAGGTAGCCTTCCAAATTCATGTTTGGCTCTGTTGCTTTCTCTAAAGTATCTTTCATTGTTGCTTCCTGTGTCATTATTTTCAAGTCAAATATTAACAAACCAGACATGTTTGTGTAAAGACACTTTTTAAGATTATAGTTGAGGACATGTGATATAAGATGGGGGGGGGGGGGGGGGGGTGGATGATAAATTTGACATACCTGCAAGGGAAATTTGACAAAGGCAGACTCAAAACGGCCTTTGCAGTAATAATGGAATGAAATAGTTAGTATTGGGAGAGCAATGAGAAGTGGAGTTGATGTAGCAGCTCCCTTGGTGCTTAGTAGTCCCATCAGAACTATCTGTGAGACTATCAGTGCAACTATAACACGTAAATGGACATAAGGCCAGAATGCTGCTCCACTCTCATACTCTTGATTATAAACGTTAATAATCTGCAATAACAATGTAGGAGCAATCTCCATGTTATACATACAGAGAGAGAGAGAGAGAGAGAGAGAGATTCTTTGCAGAATGATATATACAATTGTTAGAATTATGCATATTTTAGGTAACAGAGAGCTTCAAAGCACTAATAAGGTTGCTGCAATGAGACCTAGAGGTCATAGGTTCAGATCTTAGAAACAATTTCTCTAATTGTGCTCTAGGCTTTAGGACGCCCTTTTTTATGCATATTTGAAGTTATGATGCAGAACCAAATATCTTCTGCTGCAGTAGTTAAAAAGCTACACAATCCCAGAAAATTCATAACAGTAACCCCTTTGCGGGTTATTACTATTCAAGGTATGAGGAAATCATACTCCTAACAACACAAGATTATTTTAGTTAAAATGAACAAAATATCTAACTTAAAGGAACTAATATTAAGATCATGGTCATTTCCAGTAAATTATACTAGTATTTAATTTTAACCAGATTTTACCTGATGACGGAACACAACATAGGCCAGTGCAAAGAAAATTATGATAAAAGGAAGAACAAGAGGTGTGACAGCAGCATAGACCAGACCAAGCAGGAAGTAGAGTTGAATACGAGGTTCTCGGGCGTAGAAGCAGATGCTCCCGGGATCCATGGCTTCTTCCCTGTCCTTCTCAGTCTTCACCAGAAAGAAGTTCTTCAAGTGATAAAATACGAGTGAGTTCAACATCAGAATCTCTGCTGCTATACCAGCCCATCCATCAACCATTATGAAGGTAATGAAGAAAGTTGCTCTTATTGGAATTGCATCTCCAATTGTCTCAGGATATCTGCCAACAATCACAACAAAAAGTTCAAATTTTATTTTAAAAGGCACTACCATTGATCGTAACTAGCTAAGAACATCAAGTAAAACAATTTTTTTCCCCACGTATACATAAAATTTGGTAATCTAATATACTGATTGCGTATTCAAATTTTACAAACTTTGATAAATTTGTAAAGTTAATTGCACAGCAAACATGAATCTGATATAGAATTTGATTATGATTCAAAACAAAATGTGAATAAATTGAAAAAAAAAAATACTGAATGGAATCTAAAATCACTTACTTACTGGCTGGTTGGTGCAAAAAAGCTTTCAATTGCTGAAATGCTGCTCCAGCGAGTAAGCTCCCAAAAAATACGTTAACTAAGTTAAAAATATAATATCTGGAAGCTGCCCTTCTCTCAAGAGATGATAGAGATACAAAGCCTTCAAGCTTTGACATTATCAACAATATTGTTGGCACAAAGATCAGAAAAAGCTTCAATATAATACCAGGCAAGAAACCTTGGATGAATGACTTGATGAAGGGGCTGCACAATAAAGTACACAGCGTAAATGATAACTAGATTAAGTTGGTTGATTAGTCAAAAATTAGTTTGGTAAGTCAAAACTGGTTTGAAAGATCATATAGAACAAAAGTAAGTCTTCTTTTAAGGAAGACCAAACTTGAGTTTAAGAGTCACTATGACTACTAGTCGATATTGTTCATTTTGGGGTTTTTAAAACTCATCGAAAGGGGGAATGCATTCAGACTTTTATAAGACGTCTTTCATTCTACTTCCCAACCAGACTTCACACATTGAACTTCAGAAACTTCAATTTTAAGAGATTTGGATTGTCCAACCAAACCCTCGTTGCTAGAGCTTCAAAGATGAAAATAGACCGCGCTAGTGTCAAGCTTGAGCCAACTTCTAAGCTTAGTAGCACAACAAAAGACAAGAGACTTACATTTCTACAAGTGGTAACAACCAACGTGCAGATTTCTGGATGCCTTCAATACTTGCAATGGATTGAACAAATGCGATGGGGATCATAAAGAAGAAAGTGAGAAAGAAGAATGCAACAGCCATAATGAGCCTCCTGACTGTGAGGGAAACGTAAGGGATTGCCAAGTTTGGCCAATACACGTCTCGCGGCTCCGGGGCCCACTCGGTGAGCCACATTGTTGGGTTTCTGGTTTGTTGTGTTTGTGCACAAACAGCAGCACCCCATCTGGTTTTGAAAGAAACAAATGCAGCTGGCGTGATGGATTTGGGATCATTTTTAACTTTGTCCCTCTCTATTGCTATCTGCAACAAGTAATCTACTTCAGTCACTCTGACCATTATCAGAAAAATAAGTTATAAAGTTGGTCTGGTAACAAAGTTTCATACTTTCATGAATTATGACTAATTTTTCTCAACACTGTGTTTTGTTTGATTGTTAATGGATTCATTACATTGATTTCTGGTTCATAGTTCATAATATTGATGTATAGAACCCTAAAAGATGTTGTGTTTAAGAAATTCTGTCAGATTTATCAATGTCTGCTCCAAAGTAGACAACACAAACAACCCCAAGGAAGGATAATCCTGCTGATGTAAGATGGAAATAACAAAAAATGCTCATAACTATGTCAAGTACCACACTCTACTATCATATGAACTCTCTAAAATCAATATTTATTTGTATATACTAATAGTTTTCATGTTATTTCACGTGCCTTTGTCAGGGACAGTGTGATAAAACTTCCAAACAAGCAAGTGGAGAAATAAGGTACTTACCTTTTTCAAGAGTTCTTCAATTTTAGTGGTGTGACAATCAATGGCATCCACTTTATTTCCCCGAAGACCAAGAAAACCAGTCTGGTCAAAACATGAGAGAGAGAGGAGGGGGGGGGGAGAGAGAGAGAGGTTTCTGAATTAGCACCGAGTAGTAGCCTAAAGGTGGTTATAAGTAATCCAACTTTGAAGGCAATTAGATCAAGTAAAAATACCTTCATAGTGGGTCTTTCAGAAGTTCTTTCAAGTTTATTTTGATAATAGACAAGCCAATTCTGTAACTTTTTCTTCTTTTTCACCATCTTTGCCAGTTTGTTCGCATCATGAACAACCTGCAGAAAAGTTTCAATGAAAATGTTTTGACTCATCCACCTCCCTCAACATTCTCAAGGAAAAACAAAATACCAAAAGTTTATTTTTATAATATGAAAATGAATGCACAATAAAGCAGAAACCAACCTGGTGAGTGAGATAGTGATCAGGATGATTGACCAGAAAAAAGTGTTCCACAAGCTCACTCACAGATTCATCTGGATCTGGTGGTATATTTCTAACAAGCACCTGGGAGAAATTATGAATTTGTCTAATTATAAATATGAAGAGAGAACAGAGTCTGTGTGAGGATGATAGAAGAGATGATTTTGATTTGAATCGAACTTACAGTAAATTGATCGGGGCGGCGTTTTTCTGCAGCGACAAACTGCAATCTCATGGAGGCAACTTTCTCATACTCCTTGCACAAGACATAGCATGTCCAAAAGGTAAAGCAATAAGCCATAACTATGTGTCCCCAAAACCTGAGATATTAGAACACAAAACTTCAATACATAAATCACTAGCAATTGAAACCATGGTAGGAAGTGAAGTTGAATAGCAAGAAATTAGGTTTGTTGGACCTTTTTGAGGCGTCTTCAACGTTTGAAATTGAGAGCTTATCGATTTCGCTTGAAGTTACATTGGTTACATTGGGTGACTCCAGGCCATTACTTGTCCCATTTATAGGCACCAGAACTGCCCATGCTAGAAATGCTATGGGTACAAATATTTTAAGCCTGCACAATGCACGATAACAACAATATCACCTAACTAGTACAGATATGTTCTCTTACACAGAATCCCATAAAGCATCGGTACTTTTTTGTAAAAAAAAAATACATGTTCATTTTGTTGTGACTACCAAATTTGAGACTTCACTCATGTCCTTTAGCCCCTAGCCAAGCCAAGACTCTGGCTTACTGTGGCTGTGGAAACTTTTCGCTTCCAAGAAATATGTAACTGATAAACTCTTTTGTGCAACCTCTTCCCCAAAAGCTAGCTATTGAAATGAGACTTGGGCATCTGAAACTACGTTATTCCTTATTAATTGACCGTCCTTAGAAACTCAATATCTTGATTCCTGATATCTATGTTGGCTCAACCAACATCCAATACTACTTAATCTTCTTTCAAACTTTTATTGAAGCATGTACAAAAGACTTCAACTTTCTTTAAAAGATTGTTCTTTGATAGTCACCTAGACTCCACTATTTTGAGAGCTTCATTAGACTTAGAACCAAGCTACCATTCAATACATATGATACCCATATCAGATAAGGCTCAAACGCATCGTTTTTTTCATATAAACACAGGTATGGGAATCCTTTTCTAGGCACGGTCAGGCACTTAATGTGGGATCAGTTTGATATACATGTACATCGCAATGATGATGATACTTACCCGATCAAATAAATGCGCAAGTAAACAGCGGAGTCCAAACCGGCATGCTCAATGAGTTCAAGTTCAGGCATTTTAAGAGCCTCAGGCATCCAATTGAGAAACTTGAGATAGGATTTCCAGTCTAAATTCACGAACTTGCGAACAAATGCTCCTCCAACTGCAGGATCTGATCTCAAACCTCTGATATACCATTTTGGGAAGTATACTCTGTCATTCAAAGGTTGAACTCTCAAAACAGCAAATAACACAAAGAACAAAAATGCGCTCAGAATATTTATTCCTGCTGCAAGACCAATATCTGACAGTGTCGCCATTTTTCTCTTCTACCAACCAAAGTCACCTTTTCTTCCTGCAATCCAACGCAAACAAGATTAAAAAAACAGAGCCTACTCACAGTCAGAGACTAATTTATCATGATTCTCCTATACCTCCAGTACCACTCTGGTTATGGTAAGAACTTGAATGAAAAGTTTTAGTTTTAAAGAGAAAGAATCATGCCAGATGGACAGAGAAGCAAAAGATCATGTGAAAGAAGCAAAAGGAAAAGGAGAAAGTGGATGATAAAGGAAAGGATAAAAAAAGGATCGTACTTTGTGCTTGACGATCACAAGTCGGCAAGGGGAATAAATCCAGATTAGAAGATGAAAAGTTCAATGAAGTTAATTAAGGCTGTATAGTTCATGTATGTGTGTGTATGTATACATCTTCAAAACCAGAAGAAGGAAGACGATGATTCGACTTCTACCTTGTCATCGAGTGACACAAACGTAGGACACACGACTCACTCTCACAGACACACTAAAGTTGAAACGAAACAAACAAATAAAAGAACAAAAACCACATAAACTCACAGATATTCGATAGCTTGGAATAGAAGAAGAAAGAGAATGGCAATGTTGGTTGTTGCAGCTGGTGAACTGTATGGTCGCTATTCTACTTATAAGCTTGCGTCTGATTTGATCAACAAAAATTAAAGTTTAATTAATAAAAAAAACAATTAACGTTAAGATGGGATTATGAAGGTCTGTTAAGAGATTCAAAAGGCGATGTTATTTAAGCTACGTAGTAGATAATATTCAATGAAGTAGACAGACTCATCGTGGTTATAATAGTCACAGCGCTGGCAAAATATATATATAATAGTCATAGCGTACATTTCTGCGTGGGCACAGATGCCAAGTGTGTATGAACGGCTACTTGTCTCGTTGGCTTGTGGATTACAAGGAACAAGGACGATCTGTGCCGCCGGAAGGGAGTGGGGCTTACGCGCGCAATCAGAGAGCGTGGCGGCCACGGGCGATTGAGGTGTGGGTAATTGGTCCACGTCAGGAAGATGAACTGGCGACAGCTACTCATGCAAGGATCCGTAGGAAAAATAGTTATATACTCCAAGAGTGTGATCTTATATATATTTTGATTAATTAAACTGTAATAACTCATATTATTTTAATTCTATATGGTAAAATATTCAAATTTTATGATTTTGAGGATGATGTGAGAAAATTGCGCTTTTTATTTTTCTAAATTAAGAAGTTTATATTTTTCTTAAGTCATAAAATTTAAATTTATCCGATGACTCATATACCTTGTACAGCCAAAATAATATGAGTAGTTATATTTTAATTAGTTAGAATATAGATAATGTGACACTATTAAAGCTCATAATATTTCTTTTAAGAGCGTCACCTCACCTTTTCTTTGACTAATTAACATGCAACAACTCATTTTATTTTAAATCTTCTTTATGATAGATAGGTCATCAAAAAAATTCAAAATTTATGATTTTAAAAAATATAAAATTCTTAATTTAGAAAAATAAAATATGAATTTCTCTCCCGTCATCCCTAAAATCATAAAATTTATTTGAGTTTATTTAAATTATATATCTCTATTAAAATAACATGAATGATTAATTTTTTTTTGGTAGATGAATGATTACTTTTTAATTAATCAAATGATGCTGATGGGCGTTTATGGACTGTGAAGTATTTCTCCCCATGGGAAATCCGCGTGGGAGGATCGTTGAGAGCGTGGGATTGAGACACGTGGACAAATGCCCCACTTGAGAAGAAATGAAACAAATCCGCGTGAGAGGAGCGTAGAGAGCGTGGGATTGAGACACGTGGAAAACTGCCCCACTTTTGTTTTTTTACATCCCAAATGTTTTTTTTAATTAAATTCTATATATAATAAGTGATATTTTTAATATCTTATAAACAAAAAATGAATTATTTTCATTTTTTTATAAATTTTTAAGGGTTTAGTACTCTAAAGGAAGAAGAAAGTTAGCCACGTATAAATATGGTTATTATAAAAAATAAAATGGTTTTTTTTTTTTCATGGATTTAAAGTTAGCCATGTATAAATATGGTTATTATAAAAAATAAATCTTTTTTGTCTGAAATTTTAACCTGGTTTTTTTTTTACCCTTATTAATGAGTAGTAATTAAAATCCTTACCAAAGAGTTTCCTACTTTTTCTAACTCCTAATCCAATTTTCTTATAGCTCTTCAATCTCTATCTTCATCATAATTGCTCAACTATATCCTTACAATAACACTATTGAAAAATTATTAATTACTATCAATTATTGCTTCAAGAATTTTGCAAAGAAACTAATAAATATAAATATAAAAACTTGTAAAAAAATGACTACTTATAAATAGAATGGAGATAGTATTTTCTATAATGGCTATAAAGATAAGGTGTCTTGTGTATTTTTAAATCTTTGTCTCTCTATTTCTACCTCCACAGTTATATAACCACCAATAACTCAACTAAAAAGAACTCAAATTTAGATTATGTACCAATTTGTGTGTTGAAGTTTGACCAGAAACAGAACAGCTAGGGAAAAATTTGGAATAATCGTCAAAAGGGAAGCTAAACGAAGACACATGTATTGGATTCAGTTTGAGACAAGGAATTGAATTATGAATAATATTTAAAAACAAAGAGGTCGTTGAGGAGACTAATCTCAAGACACGATGGTGCCATTTGATTTTGACCTCTCCTCTCATGGATTTATTGGCCTCAACAACACACCAAAATCAATGTCTAATTGAGTAGACATGAAAAATATATGTTACAGGTGAGATAAGTGATGGTAGGCTGGTAGCCCCACAAAATTTGTAGAAATTAAAGTGTCAATACTGAGTACAATAAATCTTTCTCCTGCTAAATTAAAGAGGAATGCGACCTTCCATGGAATCAAAATTAGAAATATTTACTAATATGGGGTTAGGTCAAAACGGGAAGAATTAAGCCTTGTTTGATTCTAGAGAAAATTACACTGTGGTCCCAAGTACTAAAAAAAATTACAAAAGAGTCCCAAACCAAAATCCCATATCAAAAAAGTCCCTAATTAATTGAAAATACCAAATTACTTTTCTGCCTAATTTTTCAAACACTTACTAAATCATTAGTTACATTACAATGACCCGAGCAGAGCAAGAGTGACGTGAGAGAGAGGTGAGAGAACGACAAAGGAGGAGTAGGAGGAGGAGACGACCCAACTGATATCAAACAAGAGTGAGTTAAACCATGAGATGAGAAGAGTAGAGAATAGATGATAAAGACAGAGGGATGAGAATTGAAACGATGAGATTGCAATTAAAAACCCCATCACACAAATTTACTTGAGTAACGACATTTGTACTCAACTATGGGTCATATACTCAAGTACAGGTATATTAAAAACCCTGTTGCACGAATTGCACGCCGCCTTTACTCGTGTATGATAAATTAATACTTGAGTACAACTATATTAACAAGAAAAAGCTATATTAACAACTGGAAAAGCTATTTTAATAACAAAATTTATTATGATAGGAAAAACATTGTTAACAACAGGAAAAGCTATGTTAACAATTAAAAATGATATTTGTAACGTGGACATATTTTGAAACTTATATTTTTTGATGGCCCCCAAAATGATAGAGGGGTTGAAGAACATGAAAATCCAAATTAACAACTGAAAATATTATTTTAACAACAACAATTTTCACAACAGGAAAAGATGTATTAACAACTGAAAATGTTATTTTTAACAACAAAAATTTCTAACCGTTGATACATTTTGAAACTTGGGTTTTTTCATGGACCCTAAGATGACAAAGTGCTTTAACAACATGAATTGTCATATTAACAACTGAAAATGTTATTTTACTAAGGCTTTTCTAGTTGTTAATATAGCAAGCTATTATAAATTTTTGTTGTTAAAAATAGTATTTCCAATTGTTAATATAGTTTTTCCTATTATGAAAATTGTTGTTGTTAAAATAGTCTTTTCAGTTGTTAATTTACCTTTTTATGTTCTTCATCCCCTCTGTTATCTTGGGGGCCATGAAAAAACACAAGTTTCAAACAATGTCAATGGTTATAAATTTTTGTTGTTAAAAATAGCACTTCCAGTTGTTAATATAGTTTTTCTTGTTGTTAATACAATTTTTCCTGTTGTGAAAATTGTTGTTGTTCAAATAACATTTTTAGTTGTTAATTTAGTTTTTCATGTTCTTCAACCCCTTTGTCATCTTGGGGACCACCAAAAAAGACAAGTTTCAAAATGTGTCCACGTTACAAATTTTTATTGTTAAAAATAGTATTTTCAGTTGTTAATATAATTTTTCCTGTTGTTAACAAGACTTTTCCTGTCATAATAAATTTGTTGTTAAAATAGTATTTCCAGTTATTAATATAACTTTTCTTGTTGTTAATATAGTTATCCTCGAGTATTAATTTATCATACTCAGATAAAGGTGTGACAATTCATGTGATATGGTTTTAAATATAGCTTTTCTCGAGTATATGATCCATACTTGGGTACAAATGTTGTTACTCAAGTAAATTCGTGCGACAAGGTTTTTTATTGCAGTCTCGTCGTTCAATTCTCATCCCTCTGTCTTTGTCATCCGTTCTCTACTCCTCTCGTCTCACGGTTTAACTCGCTCTTGTCGGATGTCGGTTGAGCCGTCTCCTCCTCCTCCTCCTCCTTCTCCATCGTTCTCTCACCTCTCTCTAATGTCGCTGTCGCTCTCGCTCTGCTTAGGCTGATGATCACTAAGCTATTGAAAAAATGGGCAGAAAAGTAATTTAGCATTTTTAATTAATTACAAAAAAGTCTCAGGGACTTTTCTGATATGGGATTTTGGTTTAGGACTTTTTTGTAATTTTTTCTGGTGTTTGGAACCACAGTGTAATTTTCTCTTGATCCTATTCTTTGTTTTTTGTTCTAAAAAATAGTTTTATAAAACTGTTTTTGAAAACGAGTTTTGGATTTAAAAAAACAACAAAACTTGTTTGGATAATTGTTTTTTAAAGCAAGCTTTTTTTAAAAAAATATAATTACTTAATATGTTATTATATTCATAAACTAGTTTAAACAAAAACATTTTGATCATTTACAAGTCAAACAAAAGAATTCATGATAACACATATGATTTTTATAAGGTAAATAAGAAAATTTATAAGACAAATCAGTGAAATGAAAAGAACTTTAAGGCTATTTACTAGACAAAAAAAAAAAAGGCCTTCACAATGATACGTGTATTATTTTCAAGACACATAAAGACATTTACAAGATAAATAAGCGCATGTGCAAAATAAATAAATGAAATGGCACGAACACTTAAGCCATTTACAAAACAAAGGCAATCCACAATAACACATGCTATTTGCGAAATACACAAGGACATTTACAAGATACATAGGAGAATCTACAAGAAGAAGATCCCAATTTTGCCTATATATGACATGTGAAAGTGTGGTGCAATGGACTTTCATTAATGCCATCTTCTTTTGGAATTCTAAAATTGCAACATCCCAACAAGGATTTATATTTCAAGGCTCAAAGAGCTTAAATGAGAGAGAAAATCCATATATAGAATTAAGGAAGAATTTCTAATATTTATTCACCAATTTCCCATGTGCAGGTCATGTACCCTATAAGTAGAATTATTTGGACATAAGCATTTTGGATATAAGCATTTGGTAAGAAGTGCTTGGATGGCTACATATATTCCTTCAAGCCATTATCAAATTTGGATCCATATGCTATATCATTTCCACATAACTCAATAACTCAAGGTCCATTGTATTTTTAACCCATATACTCCTTTGCATATAGAACACTTTCACAAGCCTAAACCAACCCATTCCCATATTTGACCCATACTCATTTTTATCATTCTTCATTCATTCTCATATTTAGTGCAACAGATATTATCAAAAAAATATTTAGTGCAACAGATAGTGAGATCACAACAAATTCATTTCTCATTTTCACACTATCCGGTCAAGATGCAACACGGGATCAGAGATGGTAGCGAGAGATTAACACACCATGTCTCTCGAGCTCCACAACTCAGATGCCATACTTCCCATTCTTCATTATAAATATTCAGCCTTCTTGCTAGGAAAAAAAACAGAGACAACCGAGAGAGAGGGGGGAAGAGACGAAGTGTGGTCGGAGGGAGTGCGAGTCATTCTCATTCTTTCGACCATAAACCAGAAATAAAGAAAGAAACTAAAATGCGAGGAAGGAGAGAAAGAAAGCTGAAACAATAAACCTAAAACAAAAACGTAGAAACCGAAAAAGGAAACGAAGGACGAAGAGAACAGTGTGGAGCTTGCAAGCAAGCTTGAAGGACGACCAAGGTGAATTCTTTGAGCCTCTTCCTCCTTGTTTCCATGAATTTTACATGTTGGGTTTGTTGTCTAAGGGAGGAAAACGCTAGAAAACCGAAATAAAATTGTTTTCGAACTAAAAAAAACAGAGCCATTTTGTGAGCTTCTATTCTAATGGTAAACCATTGATTTTTTCCACAAAATCTTGGAATTAAATAGTAGACTCAATAAGATTTAAAATGAGTAAAAGAGTATCCAAAATGAATGTATATAATGAAAGTTATGATTTTCCAAAGTCTAACAGTGAAAACTGAAAAATGTCAGTTCTTGATCTATTTTAGGCTCGATTTTGAAATGGTAAAAGTTTGATTTTTTTTCCTATGAAATTGTTTCAGGATATAGTATACATATTAATCTTTAAAACGAGTCAAAGAATAGCCAAAACGGACGTTATAATAGAAGTTATGATTTTTCAAAATTAACCTATGTGCACTAGAACATTTCTATTTCCAAAGATGAGTGATCTTTTTCATGGCTAAGTGGTAAACATTTGATTTTTTCCATGAAATTTTTTTAGGCTATAGTGAACATCTTAAGCTTTAAAAATATTTTTAAAAAAACAGGCAAAAAGGTCGTATATATTGGGAGTTATGATTTTTTAAATTTGACCCATGTGTACTGGAACATTTCTTTTTCAAAAAATGAGTGATCTTTTTTGTAGCTGAATTTGGCAAGGTAAAATTTTGAGTTTTCCATGAAATTTTGCCATAATATAGTAACCATATTAAGCTTTAAAATAAGCTCAAGAAAAAAATCAAATGGATGTCTAGAATGGGAGATATGATTTTTCAAAGTTTAATAAAAAAAAAATATGGACAACTTCTATGTTCCAATTGCATTGATCATTTGCGGGAAGTATTTTCACTAAGTAAATGGCGTTAATTTCCCATGAAACTTTCTAGATTTGTAGTAGACATAAAGAGATTTATTTTGATATGTAGTTTGTAATTTTTGGAATTTTTTACAAAAAGTTATGGATTTTACAAACTTACCTAAGTTTTGAAGGTACAATCTGAACAGTAGTGGAAATTAATTATTTTGGGAATGACACAAATTTTTTTGGTTGTTGGTGGTATTTTTTTTATGAAAATAGACATGAAAAGTATTATGTAGATTTTGGGGGCATATAATTTACGCTATTGTGCACTTAATTACGAATTGTCAAAGTTACTGAAAATTATGGCAAAAAAAAAATGATTTATCCAAAAATAAATTATAATAAAGTCCAAGATGTAAGACTTATTCTTTATGGATTAAAGATAAACTTAAGGGGCAAGCATAACCCTTTTAATATTTGATTATGATATTTAATATAATATAGTACAAAACAAATTAATATTCGCAATGGCCTTACTTTAGGATTCGATGGAAAATTGAGTATCTATTGCTGGAGATTGTATAAGTATTCATAGAGTTGAGGTTGGTAACTTAATCTTCTATTCTTGCATTTTTATATATGAATTATATTTTCATGCTGGTGGATTCTTGGTCGGGTTTATATGCCCGAATCTATTCATTTTATTTAGCTAGCTGTGAATTATTATTCAAGTAGCAAAAATACACATGTGTTTTACTCCCAGGAGCACCTAGCACCATGTGTTTTTTCTGGACCAAAAATACACATGTGGTTACATTTTAGGAGCAAAATTACCACAGCTGTTAACTGACCGTTAGTTGACCATTAATCATGTAAAATTACCATTTTGCCCTTAGTTTAAAATAATTTAAAAAACAACAAAAATACCCCACCCCACCCTCCCTCCCCCTCCGATGGGCCCCACGCCAGTGGCCTCCCACCGCCAGCATCCGGCCACCGGCGACTTTTTTTTTTTCTTTTTTTAAATTTTTTTAAAAAAAAAAACTAAGGGGAGGTCGGCCTCCCCACCCACCCCACGCCAGTGACCTACCGCCACTGCCCCACCGCTGACGAACACCTCCGGCGACTTTTTTTTAAAAAAAAAACTACCGGCCTCCCCTTAGTTTTTCTTAAAAAAAAATTAAAAAAAAAAAGTCGCCGAAGGTGGTCGCCGGCGGTGGGGCGGCAGCGGTAGGTCGCTTGCATGGGGTGGGCGGTGGCAGTAGGTCACTAGCGTAGGGTGGGCGGTAGTGGGGAGGCCGGCCTCCCCTTAGTTTTTTTTTTTAAAAAAAATAGTTTCAAAAATTTTTTAAAAAAGAAAAGTCAACGGTGGCCAGTCGCCCCGGGGGGGCGGTGGTGGGGCCCACCGAAGGGGAGAGGGGTGGGTGGGGTATTTTTGTTGTTTTTTTAATTATTTTAAACTAAGGGCAAAATAGTAATTTTACATGATTAACAATCAACTAATGGCCGTGGTATTTTTGTTCCTAAAACGTAACCATATGTGTATTTTTTGTCCAAATAAAAGCACGTGGTGCTGGGCACTCCCAGAGGTAAAACACATATGTATTTTTTCTACTTAACCCTTTACATAATAATGTTATAGGTTTGTTTTCGTAGCACTAAGGACTTGTGACCGGGACACATAATACTTGTGTGTGCTTTCACTGTTAAGGTGTAAAAATACACATGAGCTTTTTTCCCAAGAGTAAAAATACACATATGCTTTTTTGAGGAGCAAAAATACACATGTGGTTACCATTTTGGTGCAAAAGCCACATCTCATCGTTAAGTCACTGTTTACCGCCATTAAGTTATTGTTCACCTCATCTCTTTCTGTCTCATCACGGTGAAAAGTGACTTAACGGTGAGATGTGACTTTTGCATCAAAATGGTAACCACATGTGTATTTTTACTCCTCAAAAAAGCATATGTGTATTTTTGCTCTTGGAAAAAAAGCTCATGTATATTTTACACCTTAACCCAAAAATATTTACCAAATTTCGTGAACAATTTGATAAAAGAATGCTCTCCTCTTTCCTCAAATCAAACACACCCTTATAAGTCATTTTCACTTGTCACTCCATAAATTAAATCTTAAGCTCGTTCTTGCTCCAAATCTGTTTATTTTCCTTTTGGATTCTAGCCCACTTTATTTTGGGCCAAACATCGATAATGTACCTTCGTTATGAATTATATTCCTTCCGTGTATAATATAAGACCTAATGAGGAGGTTAATTTTGATAATGAATCTACTACTTATTTATTATATTTATTTATTATATTTGTCAATCATTTTCTAATTTATTACTATTAATATCCTTTCGATAATAATTAATTAAGAGAATGATTAAGGAAATTAAAAAACATGATTAAGGTGTTTTCGGGGAAAAAAATAGAGTTTAATGTATGTTTAAGAAAAAACGGAAGTTTTAACAAGCAGCTCAAAGACAGAACCTCAAAGAGTTTCATCTGTGTCATCAACAACATACCATGTCGGCATCAAAGTTGCAATGAGATGGTCCAGGTTTTAAATTTTAATTTGTAGTAATTATTCAAAATAATAAATTTATTTATAAAAAACAGAAAATTTATTTTCATTTTAGTTTCTGCATATATTAAAGTAAGAAAATAAGTTTAAATTTCCTACTTTTAATCTAGAGGGCCCATGAAGAACACTGCCTTTTTTTACTCATTACTCACGATGAGCATGAAATCTAGAATCACAGTCCATGCTACGACGTACGAAGAAGCCATTATAAGTTTGCTGATCGTTGAATGAAGAACCATATATACAAACAGGAGAAGCCAAAAAAAAATGTATAGTAGAAAACAAAACTAATAAATGTTACTGATGAATAAGGAAAACTTAAACACTAAGTATATATATAATAAGGCAACACGCTTATTTACAAATTCAGAGATGATAGAATCATAGTAGTAATTGAAAATTTCAGACCCTATCATCATCAAGAAACTCCCTCTATAATTAAGTTCAGTGTTAACATTATGACTCACGCATATAATAAAACCTTCGATCTTTGAAGCCATTTAAAACCCTTTTGTTTATTGTGTGATTGAAGGTGACTACCTTCCAGAAATGAGATGCATAGCTTGGGATTCATAAAAGGAGCCAACATCCCAATCCTCAGTTGAAGAAGAGAGTGTCATGAGTGCAACTACAATGGATCTCATGCTTGGCCTTATTTGTGCATTATCATGTGTGCAAGCTTTTGCAAGCTGAGTCATCTGCAATTCATTCACACTTATTAACTTGGTGAGTCGTCCTTGTGCTTTGCACTGAGTTTGAGAAATAAGATGTGCTATTCATGGACTTGGCTTATATCCTTTGCTCCTTAAGGTCCGCTGCGTCCACTGCTTTATACGGTGACGTTTTTGCCTTAAAACACATGCACATGGTCCTTTTAAAAAAAAAAAATTAAAGCACTGCCAGGTAGTAAAAAGATAATTCAAAATACTAGATGGTACTAAAATTTTTTTTCATGATCTTGAAAAATTATTTCAGGATCTTTAAAAAATATTTCATGTACTTTTAGTAGCAATAAAAATCAGAAATAATTTTTTAAGATCCTAAAATAATTTTTTAAGATCATGAAGTATTTTTTTAGTATAAATCAGTATCCTTTTAGTACTAGGCAGTACCCTGAAATATTTTTTAAAGATCCTGAAATAATTTTTCAAAATCATGAAAAAAATTTTAGTACCATTCAGTATCTTGAATTATCTTTTTACTATCTGGCAGTGCTTTGATTTTTTTTAAAAGGACCATGTGCGTGTATTTTAAGGCAAAAACGTCACCGTATAAAGCAGCGGACAGCAGCGGACCTTAAGGAGCAAAGGATATAAGCCAAGTCCGCTATTCATGACTCGTAAATAACACACTTTAGTACAATACTCTAAATTTTATACTACTCCACCTTGGAGTCTAAACATATATAAGACCATTTTTAACCGTTTTCCTTTCTACCAAATATATATATATATATATATATATATATATATATATATATATATATATATATAACATTTTTCTACGTAAAATACAGTTTTTATTTCTAGTTAGACATTGCCAAATATACTCTTGCTTGTTTTATGTAAAAGTATATGTAGAAAAATAGAGGTCAGTTAATTTTTCACTTTTTAAATAAAAGTATATAACTATGATTCTTATTATAAACCATATTTAATGATTGTTTTCTAATTTAACCCTTATTTAGTTCTCAAAAGAGAGAAAGAGAGAGGAGAGAGAGGGATGAGAGAGATTTATAAATGCACATAGAGAAATTTTTTTAATAAGGGTAAATTTAACATTTTTTTATCATTTTAATACATTCCTTAATATATGAGAATAATTTTCAAGTGACTTATAATAAAGGTAAGAGAGTCAGAGTGGTATTTGGAAAAATAGAATGGTTTTTTTAAAGATCAAGGTTGGTTACTTTCAACTAACTTTCTTAATTTATGAGATTGGAATAAAAAAGGTTTGAGCTGAGGTAGTATATTACTCCATCAAGTCCTTTCTTAAAGACCCATTTTTCTTCTATAAATAGGGGTCATCTATAACCATACAATATACACTGAAATAAGAATTTCTCTCTATTTTCTTTCTATCTTGAATCTCTTTTGTTCTTGTTCTATATTTTATCAATTTTATAATGCGTTATCAGTACAAAAATTCTACCAAGGTAGGATTTTATTACCATCTTCTTCATGTTTTCATTTTATCTATCTGAGTTTTTGTACGAAAAAGAAATGAAAAGGGTGAAATTACAAGATATAAAGCGTATCTTGTAGCCCAAGGTTTTACACAAAGACCCGGTATTGATTTTGAAGAAACGTATTCACTTGTAGTGGATGCGACTACTTTTCGTTATTTGGTTAGCCTAGCAGTAGATGAAGGGCTTGATTTACATCTGATGGATGTCGTGACTGCATATTTATATGGCTCACTTGATAGTGAGATTTATATGAAAGTCCCTGAAGGACTTAAGATGCCAGAAGCATTTAATTCAAATTCTCGAGAACAATACTCGATCAAGTTAAATAACTCCCTATATGGTTTAAAACAATGAGGGCGCATGTGGTATAATTATCTTAAGGAATATTTGTTGAAAGAAGGGTACAAAAATGATCCGATATGCCCATGCATTTTTATGAAAAGATCGAGAAATGAATTTGTTATAATTGTTGTTTATGTTGATAATATCAACATTATTGAGACCCCTGAAGAGCTTTCAAGAGCAATTAATTGTTTGAAGAAATAATTTGAAATGAAAGACCTGGGTAGGAAAAAATTTTGTCTCAGATTACAGATTGAGTACTTGAAGAATGAGATCTTTGTATATCATGAAACTTATACAAAGGTCCTAAAATGATTTTATATGGATAAATCACATCCATTATATACTCCAATGGTAGTAAGGTCTTTGAAAGAGGATAAAGATCTATTTCGGCCCCAAGTAATTAATGAAAAAGGTGTAGAAGAATTACTTGGTCCAGAAGTACCATATCTCAGTGCTATTGGAGCATTAATGTATCTTGCTAATCATACACGACCAGATATATCATTTGCTGTTAATTTATTAGCAAGATATAGTTCTGCACCAACACGGAGGCATTGGGATGGTGTAAAGCATATTCTTCGTTATCTCAGAGGTACTACGGATATGGGGATATAATATTCAAATACATCCAAACATGAACTGATTGGTTACTCAGATGCTGGATTTTTATCTGATCTACATGATGGAAAATCACAAACAGGCTATCTATTTAAATGTGGATGTACAACTATTTCATGGCAATCTATGAAACAGACTATATCAGCCACTTCATTTAATCATGCATAAATTTTGGCAATGAATGAAACAAGTCGAGAATGTGTGTGGTTGAGGTCAATTATTCATCATATACGAACTACTTGTCATTTATCTTCTTGTAAAATGGTTCTAACAGTTCTATATGAGAATAATGTTGCATGTATTGCCCAACTTAAGGAAGGTTATATCAAGGGCGATAGAACAAAACATATTTCACCAAAATTCTTTTTTACTCGTGATCTTCAACAGAATGGTGAAATAAATATCCAGCAAATCAGTTCAAGTAAAAATCTAGCAGACTTATTCACTAAGTCACTGCCAGGAGCAATCTTTGAGAAGCTTGTCCATGGTATTGGTCTTCGAAGACTCAAAGATCTCAATTGATGTCATCAGGGGGAGTAATACTGATATTGTCAACAGTGGGAGTCGATGCACGTTGTACTCTTTTCCCCATATCTAGGTTTTGTCCCACTGGGTTTTCCTAGAAAGGTTTTTAATAAGGCAGCACTGGATAGTGTATCAATGGCTGATGTACTCTTTTCTTTGGCTAGGTTTTTATCCCACTAGGTTTTTCCTAGTTAAAGTTTTTAACGAGGCACATTCATAATGGACATCCAAGGGGGAGTGTTATGAATATACTATTTATGTGGATGTTCATTGACTCACAATCTCCAAATATTATTACAAGATGATATGGGGTCTATGTATAGTAATTTACCATTTACATAGTACCACACATAGTAATTTACTATTACGCGGGACCCACAGCCAACAATTTCATCAACTTGAGCTGCGATGTTTTCATCCGTTCCTAATCGGCTCCAGCAGTTTCTCCTTATCTTCATCAATGAATGAAACATATATAGAAACTACAATAAATGACCTAAGGAAGTTAAACTTAAAGACTCATTTTTCTTTTATAAATAGGGGTCATTTGTAACCATACAATATACACTGAAATAAAAATTCCTCTATATTCTCTTTCTATCTTGAATCTCTTTTGTTCTTGTTCTATATTTTATCAGTTTTATAACAGAATACAATAAATCTTTCTCCTGGTAAATTAAAGAGGAATGCGACCTTACATGGAATCAAAATTAGAAATATTTACTAATATGGGATTAGGTCAAAACGGAAAGAATTAGGCCTTGTTTGATTCTATTCTTTATTTTTTGTTCTCAAAAATAGATTTATAAAACTGTTTTTGGAAACAAGTTTCTTTCTAAAACAGGATTGTACACACACACACACACTTAATATGTTATTATATTCATAAACTAGTTTAAACAAAAACATTTTATCATTTACAAGTTAAATAAAAGAATTCACAATAACACATATGTTTTTTACTAGGCACACGAGAAAATTTATAAAACAAATAAGTGAAATGAAAAGAACTCACAAAAAAAAGGCCTTTAAAATAATACGTGTTATTTTCAAGACACATAAAGGTATTTATAAGATAAATAATAATATGTACAAAATAAATAAATGAAATAGCACGAACACTTAAGCCACTTATAAGATAAAGGGAATTCACAATAACACATGTGCTATTTACAAAATATATGAGGACTTTTACAAGATATACGGGAGAATTTACAATAAAAAGATCCCTATTTTGCCATTATGTGACATGTGAAAGTGAGGTGCAATGAACATCTTCTTTTGGAATTCTAAAATTTTATATTATCTATCGTCCTAAATATATATATATATATATATTTTTTTTTTTTTTTTTTGGCTCAGAAAATCTATGGTCCTAAATCTAAGATAAAGTTTATTATGCAATTTGCAGTACAAACTTTATCCTATATTTAGAACAAGAGAGAGTATAACTTTCTCTTCTATCGTGTGAAACCATTTTAACAACTTTTTACTATTTTTTTTTAATTTTTTCTTAAAAAAACAAAATTAGTAAACCATAACAATGAAAGTTCTAATTAACACAAAATCAGTAATAATACTTATGAACTAAGAAATGTCTTTTGTGTAAATTTTTAATTTTTAGGGTTTTTATTATAAAATGTTCTTATAAAATTTAATTTTAAAAAGATAATAAAAAATAAATATTTGCAACATTATTAACAAACCATAAAATATCAATAATATTAATATCATATAAATAATTTAATAAAAAAATAAATAGACTTAAATGGATTAGTCCTTGACCCTACCGGACAAACTCTTTTAAACTTATTTTCACTTTTAGACTAAAATATTCAAGCCCCCCCTTTAACCAAAAAAATAAAAACAACCCCACCAATAGTCATTCTCGCCAACCCCACCTCCCAACATTTGTTTAAACTTCTTAAAAACAAAACAGCAATGAGTGAGAGCGAGCTTACCTGCAATCGGTTTTGTGTACCCCTGAATTGCTTCCTTTTGCTCGAGGGCTTTCCTGCTCACAAGATCCCTCATTTTCTAATAAACTTGAACCCGTTGCTCCCAAGCAAAATGGTTTCCTTATTAAATGTTTCATTGTTTAATTTCGCCCGTCCACCCAGCATGGTGCTTCTCGATCGACTAAATTGGCAAATGCAGATGCAAGGGCGATAAGTTCATTCTATGCTAGGCAAAGCAATAAGCATAGGAAGGCTGTTTGTGCTTCTAAAAAACCAATAATCCCGCTTCCTGATCCAATTTCATTAAAATATTTTGTGTATAATATATATATGCCTGGAAAAAAATCAATTCATGCTATAGGATTTTGCATATGAACACAAAAGGATAAGGGAGGAAGATTAAACCAACTTACAATTGCCTCATTTGCTGCAGTTCTGACTTTGCAGATGTCTAATGAATTTTCTACTATATTAGGCTCCTGCGTTGTGCGCAAATAATAGGATTTTGTATGTGTATTGTACAAAATTTAAAATAAGTTATATTGTTTGTTTCTTCGTATGAAATATTTTATTGATGAAAAGGTATCTTCCTATAACGCGTTGGTCTTATTTAAGACCAACAAGGATTCCAACATTATATTCTTTATTCTTTTCAAGAAGAGCTCGTGGATTCATAGCGCCTTGGTCTTAATGGAATGAGTGCTTAAAGATGAGATTTCAAGCTCAAGTTTGTGCAACTACAAAACACATTGTTAGGAGGGTTATTCTGGTTGGGCTCAAGAGCTTAACTTAACAGTGTTTAGTTTAAAAGGAGAAAGAAATCATTCCTCTCATCTTTACTAAATAGCCCATGAACCCTCTTATGATTTCAATCTCTGCCCTCTCATAGATTCCACTAAAACTAGAAATATTTACCAAATTTTGTGAGCAATTTGATAAAAGAATGCTCTCCACTTTTTTCAAACCAAACACACCCTTATGAGTCATTTTCACTTGTTGCTCCATAAATCTTAGGCTTGTTTTTGCTCCAAATCTGTTTATTTTCATTTTGGATTCTAGCCCACTTCATTTTGGGCCAAATATAGATAATGTACCTCGGCTATGAATTATATTCCTTCCACTTATAATATAAGATCTAATGAGGAGGTTAATTTTGAATTTGATAATGAATATACTACTTATTTATTATATTTGTCAATCATTTTCTAATTTATTACTATTAATATTTTTTCAATAATAATCAAATAAGAGAATGATTAAGGAAATTAAAAAAATGATTAAGGTGTTTTCAGGGGCGGAAAAAAAAGTTTAATGTATGTATAAGAAAAAACGGAAGTTTTAACAATCAGCTCAAAGACAGAACCTCTTCATCTGTGTCCTCAACAACATGCCATGTCGGCATCAAAGTTGCAATGAGATGGTCCATGTTTTAAATTTTAATTTGTAGTAATTATACAAAATAATAAATTTATTTATAAAAAACAGCAAAATTATTTTCATTTTAGTTTCTGCATATATTAAAGTAAAAAAATAAGTTTAAATTTCCTACTTTTAATCTAGAGGGCCCATGAAGAACACTGCCTTTTTTTACTCATTACTCACGATGAGCATGAAATCTAGAATCACAGTCCATGCTACGACGTACGAAGAAGCCATTATAAGTTTGCTGATCGTTGAATGAAGAACCATATATACAAACAGGAGAAGCTAAAAAAAATGTATAGTAGAAAACAAAACTAATAAATGTTACCGATGAATAAGGAAAACTTAAACACTAAGTATATAATAAGGCAACACACTTATTTACAAATTCAGAGATGATAGAATCATAGTAGTAATTGAAAATTTTCAGACCGTATCATCATCAAGAAATTCCCTCTATAATTAAGTTCAGTGTTAACATTATGACTCACGCATATAATAAAACCTTCGATCTTTGAAGCCATTTAAAACCCTTTTGTTTATTGTGTGATTGAAGGTCGTGACTACCTTCCAGAAATGAGACGCATAGCTTGGGATTCATAAAAGGAGCCAACATCCCAATCCTCAGTTGAAGAAGAGAGTGTCATGAGTGCAACTACAATGGATCTCATGCTTGGCCTTATTTGTGCATTATCATGTGTGCAAGCTTTTGCAAGCTGAGTCATCTGCAATTCATTCCCACTTATTAACTTGGTGAGTCGTCCTTGTGCTTTGCACTGAGTTTGAGAAATAAGATGTGCTATTCATGACTTGTAAATAACACACTTTAGTACAATATTTTAAATTTTATGCTACTCCACCTCAGAGTCTAAACATATATAAGACCATTTTTAGCCGTTTTTCTTTTTACCAAATATATAACATTTTTCTGGGTATAATACAGTATTTATTAGCTAGACATTGCCAAATATACTCTTGATTGTTTTATGTAAAAGTATATGTAGAAAAATAGAGGTCAGTCAATTTTTCACTTTTTAAATAAAAGTATATAACTATGATTGTTATTATAAACCATATTTAATTATTGTTTTCTAATTTAATTCTTATTTAGTTCTCAAAAGAAAGAAAGAGAGAGGAGAGAGAGGTGAGAAAGATTTATAAATGCACATAGAGAAATTTTCTTAATAAGGGTAAATTTAACATTTTTTATCATTTTAATACATTCCTTAATATATGAGAATAATTTTCAAGTGACTTATATTCTTATAATAAAGGTAAGAGACTCAGAGTGGCATTTGGAAAAACAGAATGGTTTTTTTAAAGATCAAGGTTGGTAACTTTCGACTAACTTTCTTAATTTATGATATTGGAATAAAAAAGGTTAGAGCGTGACGTAGTATATTACTCCATGATGAAGTCCTTTTTTACAAGTTACAACTTTCTGAATATGTTTGGCCCTTTTGATAACTTACACATTGGATATATCTTATATTTTAATGCATATTTTCTATTTTTACCCTCAATTAATTACATAGTATGCATTAATTATAACTTACTTCATAATCTATTCGGCCATTTTTAATTCGTAAAAAAGACCGATGGAGTATATTAAATATAGAGTGGTGATGGATAAGAAAACAGTATTACCTTATATACCGATTCAAAAGGGTAGTTAGCACCAAGCCTAGGATCAACAAGCTTACGAAGGTGTTCTTCCTCGTTTGGCTGCGCTAAAGCCTCTTCAAACTGCAATATTAATTTCACCAAGCAAGCTGCAAATACTTAGAAACAAAACAGCAACCCAAAAAAAAAAAAAGAACTGATTTGAGAGTATTAGTAGTGAGCCAATAAAGTAAGAGAGGACAAAGGAAAACAACCAAGGAAACAAGTCCTTTTGATTCGTTCTCAGGCTCTTTTGGCTTTACAATAGCTTCCTTCCCTGATATGAGTTCATATAGCACTACTCCGAAAGCATATACGTCTACTTTGGCCGAAACGTCACCGTATTGCGCATATCTGCACGTACACCAATTCCACATTTTGTCAAATTAAACTTCATATACATTCTCTGCCTGCCTTGTGATTCACAATATGAATTAAGACTAAGGTTGGAAAAACTTTTCGTTAAAGACCCGCGTCAAATATGCTTTCTCCGGCTCCAAATATAAGACAAAGTTTGTAGTTGTATTAGTATATATAACACTCTTCATCCAATATAATTATGCTACGCATTACGTGTGAAGAATCTAGCTAGAATAGAGAAACCATGTGTCTTTCATGTGACCAGAAGGAGGATATTTCGCATTGTTGTTTTGTTTGGTATTTGGTGCTCTAACAAGAATGGCAACCAAACAGGGCCTTGTGATACGGAATGAAACAGACTCAAAAAATAAAGGAACAAAAGAAAAGAAAATCAAATGCAACTCATTAGACCAAATGAAAAAGGTAAATAGGAAAAAAAATTCTTACTCTGGAGGCATATAGCCAAATGTACCCACAAGTCGTGTATGAAGTGAAGAACTTCCATATTCAGTAAGTTTTGTCAGACCAAAATCTGCAACCTGCAAAGAAGTTTATGCTCAGACATTCAAACTTGTGCTAATCAGAAGCTATGAAGAACATTAGAGACTTCAAAATTCGGTACTTTGTAACAGATATGACCAAAGTGTGTCATAACCTATACAAACACACAGACATGCATGCATATGTTCATGTTTCTTAGATCAACAATTCAGGAGAAACATTTGCAAACCTTTGCACGAAAGTTCTTATCAATCAAAATGTTGGCTGATTTAATGTCCCGATGAATGTAGACAGGAACTGTATGCTCGTGGATGTATTCGAGTCCTCTCGCTGCGTCCAGGGCAATTTGAACTCTGGTTGGCCATGCAAGTGATTCTCTTCCTGAAAGTGAGCACAAAACATTATTAATTAATTAAGAGTCTTGAATCAATGTCATGAATCAAATGAATAATGTCTGCTTGGTCTTTTTTTTACCTGAACCACGTAAATGTTGGCCTAAATTTCCATTCTCAATGTACTCATAAACCAAAAATAAAGAGCCCTCAATACAATACCCTATTAAGCGTACCTGCACAAAAAATAGAGCATAGATGCAAGGAATCATAATTTTGGCTTGTGATCGAGAGTAACAATAATACTAAACACTTGAATGGAAATTGTTCATCATGGAACCCCAGGAATATGATGAAAATGTCATGGACATAATATCTAAGTCTAATACTGGGTATACCAGTTATACCAATATGAACTAATCGACTAGTGGTTTAGATTTTTTATTTCTTTTCTTCCCTTATTGAGTCTGAAATGACATCATTTTGAGTTTTTTTTTTTAAAAAAAGAAATAACAATCCATCAGATTGTGCTTTGGTAATTCTATTTTGTTGAATTATATGTAGTTTAGGCATGAATCACAAACCTCAAACTACTACCTTGACCAGTCCATTAATCGGTTGGGTTTTCATTACCTTGGTCATTAAGTATGGTCTAAGTTACTCATGTCTACCTCCTCTATATCTGTTAATGCCATAAATAATGTAATAAGCAGTGATCACTCGTTCTTGGAGTATACACAATATTTTGGGAAAATAATCCATTCAGCATGAGGTTCATGAATATCATTCATCATGTCTGAATTATTCTGCATTAAACAGGAGGGAAAAAATCTCATACCAAGTTCAAGTGGTGAACATGTGTCAGAACCTTGAGTTCAGCAAGGAATTCTTTTGAAGCTTGCATATCCATCTTCTTAACTGCAGCTTTCTACATAAAAATTCAACTGAGTTTCCTTAACAAGAATAATCATTAAGAGGAGACAAGAACAGAAGCAATTAAGGATTGTATTCACTTATTATTCTTTGATTATACACAATATTTTGGGATTATCATCATTTAAGAGATCGGTGTGTACGTACCTCATCTCGAAGCTCTGCGTAGTAAACAGTTCCAAAGCCACCTTGACCGATCTTATTGGAAATAGAAAAGCCATTGGTAGCTTTAGCAAGCTCTTCAAATGAGAACTCTACTGACTTGTCTACTGTGATTCCTGTCAGCCTTGGCGAAGCCACATCAATAGATTCTGAAGCCTTATCCAAGTTGCTTCCTGAAGCTAAATCCAGAAACGACTAATCCTTAGTTTCAACAATATTACCAAAAATTCATCACACTTCACTTGTTATTTACTCCCTCTCGCCCTTATTATAAGGCACCAACTAACAAATCACACAAACCAATAAAAATAGTTAAAGTCAGTAAAATTATTCTATAATTTAAGTAATTTTCAATATTACCCCTATTATTTACATTAAACTAATTTTATATTATTATTACTCTCACCTACTACCTTTATTAATTATGGGCATATATGGAAAAAAATAATCAATGCTCCTTGGAAACAAGCAAATGCCTTATAAAAATGAACAAATATATTTGGTAGTTGGTGTCTTATAATAAGGACGAGTTCATTTTCTTGGAATGGAACAGTGTTCTCATTGTCTCAGAATCTTTAGACCAAGGTGGGACTTTTCCAATAACATTAATAAGCCTAATCTTTGACTTTCTGTCTCAATATCAAGAAACCGCATCATCTAACAAGTCCAATACTTTTTATCTAATAGTATATCTAACATTGCTTCCCCCCAAAAGTCTTTTGAGGTTGAAGCAAAGCAAAAAACCTGTCATGCATTGTTGAAATTTAAGGTTGACTTGATCATGAAGAGAGCATCTTCAAAATTTCAGACGTTGAACTAAGGCTTTTAAACTAGGAAAAACATGTTCTTCAGTGTTCTATGATCAAGTTCATAAGAAGAAAGATTAGACCTAGATAAAGCTTCATAGGTATATATTTTCTATATTATTTTCAAATAACCCGATAACAAACATCTAAAAACTGTAACTAAGTCTTCTCCTTAAAGGAAGAATGACATCAGCGAGTATTGAAATCCTTACGGTTTGATCCTGAAAAGCTCTGAAAGCACGTAATAGAATCAAACCATCCAAGCAGTCCCAAAAACCAGAACTTGAAACAAACCAAGGAGTGGGCTTTATTAGTATCCCAAATACAGTACTCCCTTCCCTTCCCTTCACTTCTTAATATATGACATATTTACTTGATTTAAATATTTAATTAAATTAAGGAAGCTAATTAAGTTAGTTAATATAATATGTATTTTCTAAAACATCCTTATCATCTTCCTTTAATTTTTTTATTCTCTATCCTCCTTGATTATTATTGAATTGAAAGAGTATCAATAAGATAAATTAGAAAAAAAAAATTGACTAATATTATAAATATGTATTATATTTAGAACCAATATCAACTCTTTATATATATATATATATATATGAGATATTAAGAATCGGAGAGAGCATTACAATAAGGTTTTATCTGATTCTATTCTGTGTTTTTATGTTCTCATAACAATTCTGTAAAATACATTTCTAGAAAAAATTTTGGAAATAAAATTTCCTTTTTTTAAAAAAAAAATCTTTGAATCATTATTAAGAAAACATATATAAATTGGTGAAGGGAAGGATGAAAGAATAATTTGCTTTATTAGCACGACATTCATTAATGAAAATACAATGTTCTATGTCTCATCTGTGAAATCAAATAGCTCTAATTACCTTGTCCAATCCGAAGATAGTGATCTTGAGATGGTGGAGGAGGAAGGGAAGCCTCAGCCACTTTCTTTCTTCTATAAACAATAACATACAGAACAAGTGCCAATACTAAAACCCCAGAAACTGCTCCAATACTTATTCCAACAATGGCCCCACCTGATATTCCTATTTCAAAAATTAAAAAAATAAAAACTTCACAAAGTTAGTTTCTCATTCTCATCTCATGATTAACTAACTTCCCACCATTGTTGTTTTTTTTTTTTTTTTCCTTTTCCTTTTCCAATGTTGAAATTGAAACTTTCATGAGACAGCAGTGAAACAGTGCGCATTATCCTCTCACCTGATCTGCAATAAGAAGGAAAAATATTGTGGCTGCTATATGTATAGATTTTGAAGTTAAAAGGGTTCAATAACTGTTTCTTTCTTTCTTTGTTTTTTTCTGAATGAGATGAAAATTTCAACTTACTTAGTCTGTAGAGGTAAAAACCCTCCCTTGTCATCTGCAAATGCAAATCATGACATGAAACATCAATTGTAATTTAAGGCAGTAGAAATTCCAGTAGGGAATAATACACTTGGAGTAAAATATATAATCATTTCATTTTATTTATATTTTTACTCTTCTCTAAACTCATTTTTTGTTGTTGAATAATACAGGTAAGCCAAAGCTTGATAAAAGTGTCAAAGATCTAGACTATGAAAATCTAACCCTCAACATATCTAACCAATAAAATTATTTAGTGGCAGGACTGTTGACTCACTAGTGATAAGTTTCAATATCAGTTCTCAGGCCCAGCCCATGGGATACAATTCAAAGGACTCACCTTTGGGTCGGTGGCCCAAAATCTGTTGTTGGTCTATTAAATAAAAAGGCTCACTCTCTATTTTAGTCTTATAACTTATTACATATATTTACTAAAACTATTATAAAAAATATATATATATATATATTTACTAAAACCATTTAATCGATTCAAAAAGACTGATGCATGCTCCAAAAGTTAAGTAAATTGAACTAAACAATATAATTGTGAAACGGATTGCCTAATATACCCTTATTTATGCATATAAGAGCTGTTTTTTTCAACAACAAAAAATTATGTTGAATTTATTTTTTTAAATTCTTTTAATGTTTCCAGATTTTTGTTATATTCATCATTCCTTCCACGTACATGTTCATATACTCCTTCCAGATTTTTGTTATATTCATCATTCCTTCCACGTACATGTTCATATACTCCGTGTGAATGTTATTATAAGGCACCAACTAACAATTCTCACAAACCAATAAAAATAGTTAAAGTTAATAAAAATGTCCAACAATTTAAGTAATTTTCAATATTACCCCTACTAATTGCATTAAACTTTAATATTATATTAATTATTACCCTCACCCACTACCTTTATTAATTATAGGTATACATATGTGTTTTATAAAAAAGACCAAATACATTTACTAATTTATTTCTTATAATATAGACAAGAGGATTCAACTATGCGCATGGAGGTAAGCCTATCAAGTGCCTTATACTTGACCTATATTGCCTATTTGTGCCGACTTCTTAACTGCTGAAATTATCTTCAATTAAATATTACCATTTTTAAAATTAAAAAAAATGTAAAAATGTAGTCAGTAATGAGCAAGTATGGACCAACACTGACGTCTACCATTTTGTTTCATTTCCAAATGTTTGTCTTCCACTCAATATTTAATTTTTTTTCCGGCATTATTTAATGTTAATATCAACTTTATCTGAGGGAATATGCTATAGCAGAATCCCTATCTTCTCTTGGGGGGAAAATTAAATTTAAAATTAAGAAAAATCATAATTGTTGACTTATGAAACAATGAGAAAGGTGGAATATTACTACTTCCTCATATCCTAAATATAAGTCATAATTTATTTTTTTTTTAAGAGATTAAGGAAACTAAATAAATTATTTAATCATATCATATATTGTGTATCATTAGATTATATTATTTTATATGTCAGCTAAAATAATTTTACAAAAATAATAAATATAAATATTTTATAATAATTTAATTAGCTTCTTTAATCTCTTTAATATGTCTTACGTTTAAAACTAGAGGAAATAGTGCTGATATAAAAAAAATGCCCCATCATTCAAAAGATGACGCCAGAGGAAAAAAGTGTATGAAAACGACCTTTTGTCTGAATTCATCATATTTTAATTTGTATTTTTTTGACCATTCTATTTTTATTTTAATTTAAAACCCACGCACTATAGGAGAAATAAGATAAGGAGAAGATCTCCTTTCTTATATTATAAATATGAAATGATTAGGTTTCAAAACATTATTTGTAACTAATACTCTCTTATTTATAATTTTGAAAAATATAATTTGTGAATACTTTCCTCACAAATTGCAATGAGGATTATTTTAGGATATAATCATAATTAAATTGGTCTTTTAAAATCAAACGTAACAAAATTCGAAAATCCGCACAATTCAACAGATTTAGTTTAAAGTTTGAATGATCAAAATTAAAATGAGAATAAGTCAGAAGTACCAGATATTATATCAACTCTAAAATATTTTATGACTATGTAGAATTCATTTTGTAATTAATAAATAAAGATTACAATTACAATAAAAAAATATTTACAGTTACCGCTCACCTTTCGCCGGCACAAAGACCAGTCCCCTTCCCGCGTTGAAATCAGCGGCCGGATTATACCTCTGTATAATCTCCGCCGGTACACCGGAATCCGCCGCTAACTCCGACAAGCTGTCGCCGCTCCGGAGTGGGTACGTCAAAAACAATCCATAATCCCTCGACACATGACTATTGCCGCACGAGCAATTGACAGTGACGTTGATCCCAACGTTTACCGGTATAGCAATAACTTCATACTGATTCACCCTCTCCAACCAATCATCGGTCGTCAGGCTAGAAAAAGCCTGCTCAGCAATTTTATGGTACGTATCGCCGGGCTGGGTTTTGTAAATGAAAGTGTGCCCTAAGAAGACGCCGTTCAAGCAATCGCACGTGAACGGAACGTTGATCCGGGTTGTGCTCCGAACAAAATCCGGATTGGCGATTGTTGGATTGTATTTGAGAATCTCAGAAAATTCCTGGCCGAATATTTGGCTTATGTATGTGAGATTTGCGCCTTCCCAGACATAGTACGAAGCTAAAGCAAGCTTGCAACCAGTGCTACAGTAAGCTTGGACTCTGAGAATCAGAATCAGAAACAAAAGACAGACTAATAACTTGGTGCTTGCTTTTATGGTCATTTTGAGTTGAAAAGGAACAATGATGAAACTTTTTTGGGAGAATTTGAACTTGTAGCTTATTTGCAGAATGAGGTAATTCAGAGGAGAGAAGAATCTGGTAAGAGTTTGAACCATTCTTCCATTGTTTTATTTTCTTGTTTAATATTTTGCGGCTTTTTGTTGGGTATCGAATCATTGTTACGCTGGATTATTATATTGCCAGAGAAGTTGAATAATAGAGTTTCCCTAATTAGCATGAAAACCAATTGGATGGTGACTCGAAGGGGAAAACCTCCAATTTTATATGTTTTGAAGAACACAGTGAGAACTATATAAGGAAAGAATAATGTCACTGTCTATCATCCTATGAAAATTTATTAATTTGTGAGGTCAAGGTCGCCGGAATTTTATATTTGAGGTGTAATTATTAACATATCAGCAGAAAATTTCATGCCTAGGTTTAAGCATTTTCCTTGAAGCTTCCAAAGATGTCCTCAAACCAGCCTTTGATCAATTTTCTTTCTGACCCCGTTTTATTGAGTAATTTGGAAAGAAAGTTGTGGAGGAAATGAATATTAGTACAGTTGAACCAAGCCTATCTGGGATGTCATTGTTGAGTATTTCAATGAGGAAAAGAGATGAAGGAGAAACGACGAGCACCATAAAAATGCAGATAAAAATGGTATTTGTAGCAAATCACAAAATATCTCCAATGCCAGGAAGGAATGGTGGGTTCCACCATGAAATGAACTCTCATTTAAAAGGGCTTACCTTTCCACATAGGCTCAAAGATATTTTCTGTTACGGATTGAAGCTTGGAGATATTTTAAGTTTTGGAGAGACCACAACCCACCGTGATAATTGGGATTTCTGCTTCGTCTTCCCATTAATCATAAAATTTTCTTTAACTCTTGAAGGGTATTCTGTGATCAATGGAAACTTCTGCAACTCTTGCTCTTTCTCAAGTTCCCTGTCTTTACCCCTCAAAACCTCATCACAGTAGAGTTTATCCTTTTTCTTCTCCATTGAAGCGAAGGAACTCTCAAACCACCCACTTACACTGCCAGAAGATGTATGTACCTGGTGGGTCACTACTCTGTTTCTCTTCTTGTTCTCTCTTTCTCTATGTGGTGTTTTGTGTTCTCTCCTTCTTTCTTCTTGTTTTTATTCTGTGTTGTGAAGAGTGTAAAATTATAATACGCTATGGTGAGAGGATGCAGGATGTGGAGCATCACCAGAAGCAAAGGCTGCCAAGAACCTCCACCATTTCTTCACCTACATTGCAGTTAACATTGTTTCTGCACAGCTTGAGGTTCCAACTCTATTGACCCTCTTACAAATCATAAAGCTTGTTTTTTTTGTTTTTTTTTTTAATTTTGTTCTTATTTCGTGTAGTTGCACATATTTGTCATGGCCGACAACTTTAAGTATTTGACTGTTAATACTATCTCTTGCTAATTACTTGGATACATAAAATTCACTGTGGAACTACTATGCTTACATGAGTCTGTGTGTGTTGGCCATGCGTTGTTAAATTTGCATGCGGATTTAATGCTTTTTGCACTTCAAACTGGTGAGTTAGCCTGTGTTTCTTTTCTTGGGGGCAAAAAGCTTTTTTATGCCATACTAATACAATAATACTGATAAGAGTGAAAGTTAATAGAGTAACTTTATGAGTTACTTTTAGATCTGGCTCGTTAAAAGTTTTAAATTAGACTTGATTAAATGAACAATCTTAATCAGTATTTTTAAGTTTAATTAATTAAATTATCCAAACTTGAAAAATATCATATATGACTCATGAAAAATATGTGAAAAACTCGTCTAATAGTAAAATGTTATATTATATCATACATATTATAACATATTTTTTTAAATGTGTGTGTGTGTTTTTTATATTCATACATATGTATAAATATCATAGTCATATAATTTCTTTTTATAATATCACAGTCATTGAAACATTGTAATATATATATATATATTTTATGCACAAACACATCATAAGGTAAAAGTCATATTTCTTTATCTAGGCATGGCTCATCTATTAAACGAGCTGAGTTCATCATACTTTTTCTTTGGAAAAAATAAATCTTGGGGTTGTTCCATTTTAAAGAAGAACAGTCTATAAAGAAGAAAGATGGGAAAAGAAAAGTAATTATATTTAATTCAAGCACATAGCTACTTGAAAACTCTAAAGTATGTTTGATTTGAGAGGAGGGAGTGGGAGGAAAGGAGGAGAGATAAATTTTTCCTCTCATCTTTACTAAATTTCCCATGGAAAATTTTCAATATTTTAAAAATATATTCTCAACAAAAAGGAATATTCCTTACATTAATGGCAATTTGGTTAATACTCTCTAGGAATTCTTCCCTCCCCCTCCCCCTCCCCCAAACCAAACAGGGCCTAAAGCCAGAGGATTTTAATAGAACATAAAATCACATGCTTTTTGTTATAAAAGACATACCCATGAAGACTATTCAATTTAAAACCAATTTATGGCTTAATCTATAAATAATCAACCCTACGATTGTTGACCACTGTAGTAAGTTAATATCCTTATTTCATTCTTCAAGCAGGGCCTGTATAATGTATATACGTCATGTATTGTTTGATATGTTGTATCTTTATAATATGCAACCAAGTTCCAGTACTGAATTTTTCCAATTTTTTGAACTCGAATATAGTATAATTTCTGAATTAGTACATACAATTGCAGATTTTTATTTTATTTTTTTTTAATAAAAAATTAGATTCTCAGTTCAACATATCAAAGATGGTCAGATGTCAATGGTTTAGCAGATTAGAATGGATTAGATGTCATTTTGTTTCATTTATAATTTTGACATGAATTATTTTTCTTTTCCCCTAATTTTTATAAGAGAGTTTTGAATCACTATCACAATCATAATACTCTGATCAGCTCGAACTGTTATTGTAGCATATTGTGTTTTGTGAACAATACCTTCTATCAAATCTTATTTCCTCAAGCAGAGCTACAATCGTGAAGCATACGAAGAATTGATGGAATTCTTGAGTAGACATTCTTTGAATGATGGTGACGAGTTCTGTGCCAGCATGATGCGAGAATCATCTAGACACAAGAACTTAGGTGAGTCCAACGTTGAAATAAACAAGTTACTCTAAAATCTGTTTTTGTTCCCTTTCCGTTGTAAATGGAAGTTATTCAGTTTGATCCAAAGAAAAAAAAAAGATCTGGTTGTTGTCTTAGTATTTGGATTAATGATCTTTTGCTGATTGAAATCTATGGGAAATTTATGCTGGGAAACTATGGCTTGTACCTGAATAGCTCTACGGATACTCGAGGTTAGTAGATTTCTTGGTTATTACGTTGTTTTCTATATTGCCACTTGCTAAGCCTCTGATCAAGACTTTGATGTATAATTTTTAGGTGAGATCAGCATACTGCAAACAGGACTTTGAATGGGACAACCTCAAGCGCGTTGCTGTTAAGGTAATTAATCCTCCAATATTGACATGTTATTTAGAAAGTTGATATTGTTGAAAGAAAATTTCTTGCAGATAAGTGAAGTCATAATGTAAGAATGATGAAGAAATACCCCACGCGTGTCTGTGATGGTATCAGCCGTGTCGAACCTTTTTAGGATGGTTTGAAAAGTTTTGTTTTGGACCGAGGGTTGAAAAGTTTTGAACTTTAGGTCTTTTTATATTTATGGAATTGTTCAAATCTAATTGAACCAGACTGAAGGGCTTTTTTTTAAAAAAAAAAAATTATGTTTATTTTCATTTTGAAAGACAAAGAATGTGAAATAGTAATTTTATACTGTTTTTTTTTTGGCGACAAATATTTTTATTGTTAGGCTTAACAAATTGGTGATATAGAATAAAAAATAAAGATATAATTTTTAAATTATTCAAATGAAATTTAGAAGCACTGGAGTAATACAGAGGATGGCTATGGTTTTAGATTTTCTTAGCATTAAATATGAATTGTCGAAATTAAAATTGAACGGTTCAGATTTAATATTATTTTATTTCAATATATGTAGAATTTAAAATAAGGATAGTTTTTCAACTATCACTCTATAAAAATAATTTTATTGTTTCCAAATATTTCTTGATAACATAAAATATACAAAACCATACTATTCATGAGCGTGAGGGTGAGGGTGAGGGTGGTCTAGTTAGGCCAAAACTAGTTTATCTAAATATATTTTGAGAGAACTATTTGCAATCATACTTCAACAATGTAATAACTAAAAAGTCTTTTGAGATTTTAATATGCAATGACCGATGTTGTCATTGCACACTGGTCACTTCTTGTGAGACTTCGAATGTTGTCAATGCCGGCTGATCACTTCTTGTGAGACTTTTCAGTGATTAGATTACTTCTATTTTACTGCACAGTAACTCTCAGGGGAATCTATTTAGTTGCCAGTTATGAATGCATGGTAATGTTGGCTGTGCTTTGTGTGTTGCAGATGGTGAATGAATCAAACACGAGGCTTATGAGAGAGTACATCTCGGAAACAAGTCCTGCTGATGTATAAACTGAAATATGATGCCTTCCCCTGTTCTCTCTTCCTGCATACACAGCATCTTATTGACATTTCTATATGTATGCACGGGAGGGAACTCAGTTATATGTGTCTATATTATCCATATAGCCCTGTAGAAGCATACCATTATGATCAGACAGAATAATAAATTGTAAATGGTCGGGTTTGATATTTGTAGAGACCAAGTTCTGTATATATAATAATATAGCAAGAACAGTTCGTGTCTGATACAAACCGAGTTGATATGCAATAATACTTTCTCTAAGAACCTCAATAGCTTCTTGGTTCAAGAATGCTAACATGGGAATATGTCACATATTTACATTATTTGATGAGGACATAATCTTATTCCGAGCCCAATATAACTACTTTCAAGCCGCTATTCTTTACAGAGCCATCGCCCAACCAGGCACCAATCACGTGGCTTTCATAAAAACAGAGCAGTTCTTCGGTATCGTATGTAGTTTCCCTCCATGTTAAAACTGGGGTTGCATAATAATGAGCTGCCGATTATTCTCTAGGAAGATATGAACAAATTTTGCCAGTAACAAACTTCTTCATAATCTAGACTTGTATGCAATTAAGCTATGCTTAAAATGAAACGTTCCCGTCATACTCTGTTCAAGCAGACATCAAAATTTCTTGTCACTCCACCACTCTCATGGCTGCAAATAACACCCAATAGACTTAACGAAGACAGAAGAAGGGTTGGGGAAAAAGGTCGAGCTTAATAGTAGTAAGCTTTCTCTCCACACATGTTTAAATGAATAATGGGCCTTGCATAAAAATGAATAGACATTCAACAAAAGTTATTACCTCAACAGTACAACGGAGATCACTTGAAGCGTGAATATCACCCGTGCTGAGATATGAATGAGCGAACTCATCTATGTGCTCCACCCTGAAATTAGTGTCAAATCACCAATGAATTAATATTATTGGGATATACTTGATGAAGTGAAGTTTACACATTGATTTAAATACATAAGCTACAAAAAATTACACCGGGTAAAACTTTCACGATCAAGAATGTTACATGATTTAGTAGGCATTTTAAATAAAATGGTGACTGGGGTCTTGATTACCTATAGACATAGTTCACCATGATGCCGCCACTTTGAGCTAGGCCTTTTTCCGATCGATCAGCCATCCAGTTTATTCTCTCTATCATCTATTCCAAATCAATAAGCAAAAAGTTATTCATTCAGGTGGAAACTAAGATAAAACTATTCTTGGGCATTCTTGATAACTGAAGCTTTCAAGCTAAAATAGTTCTTCACATGGTATCAAGGTTTCCATCATTGAGTAATCCAAAGTTCAATCCCCCACCCCCCAAACCCCAAAAAAAGCAAAATATCTTAATTAAAATCAAGCACAGTGGGTCTGTGCTCTGTCTATATGTGAGTCTAAAGGATTTTCATAAGAAAATGTAATAAGAAATTATACTAAATTTATTCATGATCAGCTTAAACTTTAAAATTGAAGATACTTTGATTAGGACCACATGTAACTTTTGGCTAGAACATTGATTTCTTTCATAAAAAGGTTGCCTATTTTAGCAAACATGTCTGTAAACAAATTATCACATGACAGGTCGCGGTGAAAAGACCATGAAGAATGTGAAAACACATAATAGTAAATCGTGTTTTAACAAAACAACTGGTTTCTCTAAGGGAATTGCCAAGAACTGAGAAGTTGATTGACTGTTCAATTAGGTTGCATGACATACCGCTCCATTTTGCAAGTGAAAATTTGCAACTGAATCTAACGCTTTTCCTCTTTTCTTCTCTTGAAGAAGGTATCTGCAATATATTAAGGTTATATTACTTGCTAGTATATGAACTCAATTCAAGTTATCCAACACTCTTCTTCCATTATTTAGAAAAGGTAAATACATAAATAAATAAATGATGAATGCAGAATACTGTAATAGTTCCAGCTTTTTTGTCTCTCTAAACTGTTTGTAATACCTCGCACATAATCGCATCAGAAGGGGTTCTAATACAGACAGAAGTTCTGGTGATTTGGTCCACTTGTGGTCTGTAGAAGTAAGCAAGTTGAACATCACTTCCATTCCATTTTTTCCGCTTGTAACATCTCTGTAACACATACGGATGTTAGGAACATACAATAAAACCAAGTATTTGGATGTTCCAAACACTAATAGCTATTATTCATACGATGATAATAGCCAAAGCACCCATGGAAGAATTATGAATGCCTCACAGCTAGAAATGTAACTCTTCAACAGCAAAAGTTCAAAACCCAGTATCCCCAACGGATAAACCATAATGAGTATTAATTGACTAAGAATTAGGGTTTCTCTAGATTTTGCTAGTAGCACATACATGACATGCGATCAGAGAACAACTGAGAGTTAGGGGCCAATATTGAAAGCAATTTCTAAGATTAGAAGCTCTTTCATCTTTTTGTAAGGATCTGTTTTAGAGTTGGGCACCTTTTCAATGTAGTTACCTTATTAATTTGACTTTCCCTTTCCACTTTAAATAAAGCGTAGTGCATCTATTTATATTAGCACATTTCACATTTCACCTTATAAGCATGCTTCACATTGGGTTTTGTTCTGATATTTTTTCTCCCCTCCCTGCTAAAAGTTGAATTTAAACTGTGCACAGCACAACTGGCTATGTACTAGTTACGTCCCAATAAAGACAACCAGACCAGATACAGAGCGTTCTCCAAGGATAGTAAAATATTGATCGTCAGCTAAATTTTGGAATGAAATGTAGGGCGGTATGAAGGTTACTTCGATATACTCATAAGTGCTTTTTCTTCTTCTGGCTTAAGTATGCTCTCCCAAAAGGTGGAACTGGATCCCTCAGCCAGTGACTGTGACATGTCTGATTCAGCAAGTTTTGTTTGCGATGCCAGCTTGGATAGGAGCCATTGCATGAATCCTGGGATGGGACTGAGAGTTGCAAATGTCTGCGAGCAATAATTGAGAATTGATTGGTAAAGCAAGATGCACAGTGATTTAGTATGTAAGATATGACAACAATGAAAGAGACATGATATTTGTCAAGGAATGTCACATGTTCAAACGATTGCTGGACTTGAGCGTACACATCAATAGTAGACTTTACTCTTCTATAATGGGGAAAGCAATATATTAATTTAGGAGTTATTAAAAAATATTGTCATATACGTGTGTTTATGGTACTCCCTTAAGTACAATTAATCCTATAAATTTCAGTTTGGATAGAAAAAAAAATATGGGGCAAGAAATTAAAGGATGCAGCCAAAAAACGTCATACACATCTTGTAGAGTTGTACCTAACAGATTTCTCCATCAAAGTCCAGTGGCCAATTTATTCTATAATTTCTTCAACTTTTAGCCATTTTCAGTGAATCAACTATCACAATCTCCTTACGTAATATAATGGATTTCCTCAGCTGGCTGAAGCCCTGAATAACATTTTTTAATTCAGAATGAAAGGGGCTTTACTCCTAGATGCGAACTTTATGCTAAAAAATTCATGAAAACACCATTACTCACAAAGAAGAAAATTAAAGGCAGAAATTGCTCCAAAAACAAAGAGAAAAGAGAAGACATAAAGACAATCAACACACACAGTGTTCTACACAATGCTATTGTTAAGTCAAAACCAAGCAAATGAATGGAACTTCAAGTTAAAACTAAGAAGTTTATATTCAAAAAGTCTACAAAGCAAAAAACTTTATTCAATCACAACCTTCAGAGTCAGAGCTCCAAGAATGTGTTAAAATACTTACAGAGATATGTGGCATCTCTCGTTTCACCAGTGTTATAACACGCTTGATGAGAAACTTACCTAAGTTGATCCCTGATAAGCCAGGCTGCAAAATTTCAGGATTAGTCCATTCAGGTATGTGAAAACAAATTGTCAATATCTGGAAAACTTATCTCCAGTATTTCTCTTCTCTTTAGGAGAGCAAAGGCCATGGATGGGATAATTAGAAAAACAAACAGATTTCATCTACCAAATCAAGCAAGCATACAGGTATTTGGCACAAGCATGCATAAAACGAATCAGAAAACATGAAAAAAGGGAAAATTAAATCAAAAAAGAAATAGATCAGGGAGATAAAACCCCAAGAAACATGGTACAGCTCACATTTCTCTCAAAATGATCCAACTAAGTTTTTCCGTAATATACAGTCTAGCTTCTACCATTTTATTCCTTCTGTGTTCCTTATAGTATACACCATACCTGAGTTGATGAAATGGAGTAGAATAATGCACATGTTGCCTCATTTTCAGGTATGGGAGGACTATCCCACAAAACTTCCTGAGAGGAAAAATTAATTTACATGATATAGAAAGAAGGAAAGAAAATGTACTGCCCAAGGTTACATAAAGTTCAAAGAAAATCAACCTGTATAGTCTGAGCTATATTCTTAAGCAGTGCAACTTCAATGAAAATTAAGGGTTCTCCTGAGGGGAAAAAAATAAAAAATATCAGATAATGTAATACATTAAAAGTTCATTTATACATTATATGACACACCACTCAAACACATTCAGGCAAACAGTATTTATATGCAAGAACGGTATCACCGAATTCAATTTCCATTTTACCTCACGTGAGAAATGAATCAAAGAACAAATGAACATGCTGACCATCAGAAACTATTGGGTGTATAGTAATTAATAATTATTATTTGGCCAGTGACTAATTTACTTTAGATAACAATGCTACCTGATTCCTGGGTGAATATTAGTCCATTGGCTTTTTCTTAACAAAACAATTGCCATACATGTAGTAAACTCATTATAAAAGGAATAATCCCATTACATCAATGAAATTTCAACTACTTAACAGTACAAATAGCATAAATTGCAGAGGCTCCAAACAAAACTGCATTAAATGGATCTGGCAGTATTGCCAAGAAGAAGAGAACTATCTTTAAGCAACCGAGAGATAAGAGAATCACAGACCAGGAATTGCTGGATGTAAATATCCAAAACAACGACGGCCAACTCCCAGCCTTCTCTTAAGATCCAAAAGGTTGCTAATAGGGTGCACAGCCTAAAAATGATGTTGAAGATTAAGCATTGCAATATAGACAAGTGTTGCCAAGAAACCCAGATGGAGAAGTACCTCATAAGCAACAATTTTCTCCAACAGAGAAGCTGGATCGTCCCAAGTAATCTGATGAAGCTCTAAGGCAGCAGGACTAAGCCACGTACTTAGTTTTTCCTTTAAATATGAATCCAGCGCTCTCAGAGATGAAATATTTTCCTCTCTGTTCCATTGAAAATGTGAAGTCTCAAATTCAAACTTTCAGTATAGAAAAGCTAAAATTCTATTTTGTCTCTTTCTTAATTTTCTCCAAATGAAGCAAGTTATAACCTGTATGCACTCAATTTAAGACATCTCAAAATTTATTTTAAGGATCTCATACGATAACCACAATGCAGAGGCTTGTAGGACAATCAAGATAAAATCTCTGAAATTGAATCTATTGAAAGTTAAAGGAAGTAATAAGTGAAGATTTCTATATCTGCTGCTGCTTTCATTGCAAGACATATATAGATCAAACAAACATGCACAATTTTCAGTAAGAGTGTGGTTATGGAACACTTGTAATCTATAATTTAATGCTTGTGTACGTGTGCACACGTGCAATCATCCAACAAGACTCACTCAAAAGGAAAGTGTTCCAAAATTAACTAAATCCCACGGAAATGCAATTTGATATTTGTCCTATCCTTCCAACTCAATACTTGCCAATCCAGCCAAATACAAGTAAAATATGGCACATGGGTCATAACCTTACGTGAGAATGGATAAGATATCAGAACGAAGAACGGATAAAAATCTTAGCCCTCCAGGGTGAGTATTGAGACGGTCAAAGAGAACTTCATAAAGTGGCCTGAGTGCATGCCTCAAATTCCGCTCAATGCGATAGAAAGAAGAAAACATACCCTCTTCAGAGAAACTCCCTTGAGCTTTATCCACTGAGACTATAACAGAAAAATCAATATCTATAAGCATTCATAAATAAAATGCAAATAGTTTGCTAAATAAATTCACTAAAATCTCACCACCAGGAAGTTCAAGTCCAAGATACTGTTTTATTAGTTCACGAACTTGTGCTCTGTTGAGATCATATTCTCTGGCAAGCACAAGCAGCAACTTCCGGCGGTTTTCAATGGAAAGATTAGCATAACCCTACATTGTTATCAGCTCATCAGAGTAAAAAGAAAAAAAAAATAGCTGATAACATGAGAATCAAATTACATTTTTTCACTGATTTACTAAAATATAACGCTACCTCTGAGAAATTATTAAGTACAGTATCTAGATCTTCCCTTTTGCTCATAGAAATCGCGGAATGCATTGACGTACGCACAAGTTCAAATTCTCTGAGCAAATGAAAAAAAAAACAAGAAAGAAATCAGCTTCAAAAGCATAGAGCATTAAAAATGTTCTCCTCTTATGAAAATTCTAAGTGTTTCAAACAATGAACCTCTCACAATTGCCAGCGTCATTAGTACGAATTTCACTTCCTTCTTCTGAATCACATCGAATAGCATGACCAGAGGATTGGCTGTCCGGGGAATTCTGCTTCACTTGGTTCATATCTTTCTGTTGAGCATCAAATAAAAGGAAAATGGAATTCGAAAGCACATCATAAAAAATGAAATAAAATTCATGAGCCGAAACGATTGGAAAAGCATTCTAGTCCACCTTGCATCAGAATACAGAAAACGAAAAATTAACTCTAATCAGCGTAATTATGGGAATTAGGAGGGGGGAACTTACAGCGAGAGGGGAGAGAGCAGGGTTGATGGAATTGTTAGGTCTCATTCTGGCGCGCATGAGAATAGCCAGAGCTTTCTTGTTCATATTTATGAACGAGATCAAAAATTACCGGTAGAATCGAGCTTTCGATTCCAGTGTTCTTGGTTCTTACTCTGCTCCTTTTAAGTCCTTATTACAACGACCAACTATCAAAATTTTGTGTGCACCACTACATTTAACTAACTTATTTATTATTATTTTCTATTATATCTTTACTTTAACAAACTTTTTTAAATCTATTTTATTAAAGTAGGGATAAAGTTAGAAATTTTTATTAATTTTAAGCTTATTAATGACTTAACTTCTATTTTTTTAGTTTGTGATAAAAGATAGTTGGTGTCTTATAATAAGTACGGTAGATCACTCAGAAGTCAGAATGCAATCATCCTTTCCCATTTGACCCGATAAAAGAATTAATTATATAAAAGGACTATAAAATATAAAAACATCACAAAATAACCAAGCTTTTGAAGGCCTAATGGTTTGAGAGGAGGAATAGGTGGAAAGAGAGATCTTTTACTAAAATGTCATTAATGAAAAAAATAATTATTTTTATTAAGAGTATATTTTTAAGAGGGTTTAATGTTTTTGTCTTTACTAAGATTCACTCACTTTTACGTGAGTGAGGTAAAAAAAATGTTTCTGCAGTAAATGTAGAAACATGAAACCCTTTTTAAAATATTAAAAATGTTTCATGAATAATTTGGTCAGAGGAAAAAAAATTATCTCTCATTTTCTCTCCTTAACTAAACACACTCTAATAGTAACTCCAGCCTTGAAAATTTATTTAATCCTCTGATTATCGATGGAGAATTCAGCTAGAATCAATTAAAACGGATAAATATAAATTAGTTTCTTTCTTAATTGTTAATATATGTATATATATAAAATAGAGAGAGAGAGAGAGAGAGAGAAATACAATTTCAACGTTAACCATGTAAATAGAGTAGTCGACCCCTCTTTTTTTAGACATAGGGATTCTTCATGTTCGAGACATTTGTGCACTACGATGGGGGGGCCTTTGATAAATATCAAGAAAATTATTCCTAAAAGATTATAAAAAATTTAGAAGTAAAGGTAACAGTGGCAATCAAGGAAAGCAAAGAAATGAAAAAAAAAAAAAAAAAACGATGGCCATGGTTGGTAGATATGTTGGGCCTCATGAGCCCAATCCATTGCAAAATCAACATCCCCATAAAAAGTTCTGACTTGTGGCAGGAAAGCACTGAAATTACACTGGATGGGCTTGGTTTGAGTGCTACATCGTTACTCCCCTTGCTACATACACGTTTTAGATATGGCATGTTCATATTTAAGTATTTGTGACATACACTGAGAAGTATTAATAGATTAGTGCTAGTCTCTCATCAAGATTCAAATTCCCGTTAGAAAAGATACCTACATTTAACGTCTAATAGTGCTTCGAACAAGTTGTCTCTAATAAGAAAATACATGCGGCTAGCCAAAAAAAAATATGCTTACAAGTTATCTCAATTTTTTGTTGTTAAGTTCTCTTTTTTTCCCCATTTAATTACTCATAATCTTAGAGCCAATGTTGAAGCCTTTGGGTCGAACCCCCAACTCAAAAAAATTAGGTGGGTTGGGTTTTGAAAAACTGGGCTTATTTTAATGTGGGTCTTTTTTGCTCGAACCCATGATGGGCTAGCCCATATTTTTTTGGAATTTATGTTTAGTTTGTAATGTGTTGAATTGTGATGTGTTTGTTTAAAACTTTGAATTTGATGTTTTATGATCACTTGATAATTTTTTAATGTATTTTTATGATTTAAGTTTGTGAAAAAATGTTTCATTATATTGTTTTAAAAAATTGGAAAAGAGCAATATGAAAAAAAAAAAAAAAATTAAACAAAAACAAGTTGGCGGTTGGTTTGACTAAATGTCAACCCATTTTATAGGTTGACCCAACTTAATGGGCTGTCAACTCTCTGTATACACTAGAAATAAAAGCAAAACCTAAAGATAAGAAAATTAGGAATTAGCATCATAGGCTAAAATCTCCATCAGTAACTTTGGATTGAGACTTTAAAGTCCAATGGCTTTGTCCAGAACCCTTTTTGCAAGAAAACCCATCACGATACTGGGCTCTTTACTTATTTGTCTCTCTCCCTTTTTTTTTTTTTTATTTCTCTCTTTTGTTTTCTCTCCATATAAATAAAATTATTTTTAAAAAAAATTTATATTTTTTACATATTTATTGTTTTTAACTAACTCTTTGATGGATGTAATTCAGTTAATTATATATTATAAGTAAAAAGTGAGCGTTTTTCTACTAGAGTCAATGCACACACAGTGGCCTACTTATTCAAACCCTTCTTTGTGTGACCTTGCAAATATGAGGAAAATCAATAATGCCCTCATTGTTCTCATCCCCAAGAAAGATACATGCGAGACTTTTTAAGACTTGTGGTCTATTACTATTAGCTTGTGTAACTCAATATGCTTACAAAAGTGCATGAATAGATTAAAATGCAATTTCATTAGTGGACACTTGAATAGCATTATTGTAGCTCAAGAGAGCGAGTGGCCGCTTATATTCACTATTTATGAACCTCTTTAGTCAAAATCAAGTTATGTTGATGAGGGTTCACTTTGATCTCTAAAGCCATGTTCGTTTTAAGTTCAAGTCCTTCAATTAAAATGTCAAATTCAATAACTAATAAGATTTTACTCTCTCTAGTCCTTAACATAAGATTATGCTTGCTTCAATGAAAAAAGTGAACTACAAACTAGATTACCTATGGAGTATATGCGGAAGATTAAAAAAAAAAATGAAAAAGTATTGTCTTTATCTTTATATTGATTGATGATGTTGAGGGTATTTAATTTTGTCTATTTTCAAGTGTTAAATTGAAAAGAGAGACATCTAAACGTCATATAAGATGGCTAATTTTGTGTTAAGAGTTGTTTAAATTTATCTTTTAGACAATAGTTTTTTACCCATCCTACTAATTAATCTCTGCCACTGTATTAGGATTTAATCTGGACATCTTAACCTCATATACAATTATTAATATAACTGTAGTCAATTCTTTGAGTCTTCTTCCTTGGTTGTTATTGTGATGAAGAATTAATGGTTTTGCAATTTTTTTAAGAAAAAATTATATAAAATAGCAAGGATTATAAATTGTATGAGGCCATTAGATGTATTAGGTCTATTTTGGAAGAAAAAAACATGCCCCAAATATCTGTGTTTCTTCTTTGTTTTTTTAAAAAGAAATTATGTAATGTCTTTGGCATTATTATGCCAGTTGACAGCTATATATGCCTCCAAAAAAAAAAAAGTGTAAGACAGCTTGCAAAATAGTCCTAGGAATTGCAAGAAACTAAATTCTTATCACCAAAAAGAAAAAAGAAATTAAATTCTTCATAAACATACCATAATGATCATGTTGGCCATCAAAATAGAGAATTTGCAAGCTATTAATTTTTTATTTTTTTTTTGTCCCCATATATTGCTGGTGAATATAGATTAGGCCTAGATTCCTCTTTTCTCAAGCTCTATTGTAAAATAGAGATCAATATATAGTTAAAAAGAGTTATGTCTTAATTCATACAATTAAAAATGCATGTACATGTACAGAGAACAAGAAAATGCATATAAAAGAATTGATATATGTAAACCCAATACTATGTTTTAATCAAAATATTAAGACAAAGTTTATATATAGGTCATTCTTCTTAATTACATATCTCTTCAACCCAACTCTATTTAATGTGAGATTTTAGATTAAGTCAAATACAAATTACACGTTACTCAAAAGTGAGGATAAAGATCATATGACGTAATTTTGCATAGTTCACCTAAGCTGCGTTAATGAAGTAGTATCTATTTCTCTTGCAAAACTCTCCTTGGCAATAATATTATTAGCAATTATATTAGATCTTTTGGGAGTGGAACAAAAGGGTCATATCTCATCGTCTCCCTCTGTTTTGTTTGTTTTTTAGTTTTTTTTTTTTTTTTTGGAGTTACAATGGTAGGTACTAACATCCTAAATTACAAGCTGGATCAAAAGAGCATCATACCACTAGGTTGTTATAAGGCCTTTGATATATCTCATTATTTCTTTAATACACATCTCCAACTGAAAAGATAACCTATTTGCTATGTACATGTATATTCTTATTGGAGACAATTATATTCAAGGTATTGTTAGGTACTAAATATAGATATCTTTCTCAGTGGGATTCAAACCTTGATTTATCACATTGTGATAGATTAGCCTCTTGTGCTAGACCAAATTTATGTTGGTTATTTAGATGTCAAATTCTTCATTTTCCTTTTTTTTTAATTTTAATAATTCTTAATTTTTTTTTTTTTGGTAAAATAAAGATTGATGACAACTTACCCACAATAGCCCAACTTTCTCATGGTGGAATTCACTATGACTTTTGGGTTTATACTAATGGGCTTCAATTGTCCTCATGCAAATCTCATAAAGTCTCAAATTTAAGCCTTCTAAATATAGAAATCATGCCAAAGAGAGTTGACACAGATGGTAAGGGATCCAGGATTAGTCCCTTGGGACGTGAGTTCGATCCCCTCTGCCGTTGCTGGGACTCCTATGGTAAACGATCTCGTAAGTCCCCAATAAGTGCTCATAGAGCCCGGGGCCGTGCCCTGGCCTTGGTGGAGGACTAGTGTCAAACCCCTTCAAAACTTTTTTTTATAAAAAAAAAATATGGAAATCATGTTACAAGATTTTTTAGAGTCAACTGGATTAGTCAATGATATCATATATTAGACATTTTGTTTAAAAAAAACTAAAAATAAAATTATCAACAATTCAAAAAGCAGCAACCAACCAGCTATGCATAACTCTAATGATATTTTATATTTGGATTTATTGTTTGTCATATCCTTTGACATAAAATTTGGTCAAGTCATCCCAAAACAACGTCGTTTTGTGAGTTAGGAGAATTAAAAAAACACCTTTGTGAGTTAGGAGAATTAAAAAACGGTGTTTTTTTAATTCTCCTAACTCACAAAAGGACGTTGTTTTGGGGTGACTTGACAAAATCTTATGTCAAGGGACATAACAAATGATAAATCCTTTACACACACATATGATTATGTGTTAAATTTTTTTCTATAATATTTTCTTTGAGAATTATTAACTGAAAAATAATGGGATTTTATTAGCCCGATTATCTAATGTAATAGAGAGACAAAAGTCGAGAGGGCAGAGACAACAAAGATAGGAAAGAATGGGGTTCATGTCCAATCAAGAAAATGACAAAAGGAAATTAAGTGGAATGCACATTCTGTTATGAATATACTTATTATGTGGATGTCCATTGACTCGCGGTTTCCAAATATTAAAAGATGATATGGGACCCACGCATAGTGATTTACTATTTGCATAGTACCACGCATAGTAGTTTACTATTTGGTGGGACCCGCACACAATTATACAATCACTCACGGGAAGGAAATCCGTGAGTGAATAGTTTAGGTTTTTGGGGAAAACTACACCAAATGACCCAAAGGTAGAAATTACACTAAAGTCCCATTTTTCTTCTATAAATAGAAGTTTTCTGTAACTGTTCATTTATTGAATGAAATGAGAATCTCTCTCTCTACTTTATCTCTCTAGAACCTCTGCTTTTCTTCTTATTATTTTTATCAGTTTTATAACACGTTATCAGCACGAAGACTCTACCAAGGTAAGATTTTCTCACCATCTATTTCATATTTCCATTTTATTTATCTGGGATGATCTTAACCATTATATGGAATTAAATATCTATTCTTACCGATTATTTTAACATCGGGTTCCATGGTTAAGATTTGAGATTATTTACTATTTTACTACGGTAAATAGTAATTTACTATTCACAGTAAATTTACCCCTTTTTCAGTAATTTTTACATTTTATTCATTTGACTCCTACATGGAAGTCTAGATTAATCTTTCTGTAATTTTACTTTATTCACTATTTATAGTGAATAGTAATTTTACTATTCACGGTAAATTTATATTTTATTATTTACAGTAATTTATTTATGTTTATATATTCTTCCCACTTCCTCTTCATTTATTTCATGGTGGCGTCATTAAGCTCCATTTGTAATTCTTTACTTACTGCTTTATTTATTTATCTCATGGTGGCTATACTAAGCTCCATACTGACTTTACTAATATTTAGTTTTATGTCACTAACATTTATTTTATTGTTACTAACATTTATTTATCTTTTATTATAGCACATTAGTATATTTACTAGTGGGTTCTATTTATTTATTTTAACATTTATTTATTTTTTATGGCGGCAACATTATTTATTAGTGGGCTCCATTTATTTATTTTATTTTACATTTATTTATTCTTCATGGAGGCACACTAGTCTCTATTAGTGGGCTCTATTTATTTATTTTATTTAGAGTTTATTTATCTTTTATGGTGGTGACATTTTGTGGGCCCCATTTATTTTATTTTAATTCTTTACTGCTTTATTTTTCATGGTGGTAACACTTGTATAGTGGACTCCATTTATTTATTATTTATTTACTGCTTTAAATCCCCTTCCCTTTTTATTTTACCGTTTTCTATATTATATATATATATATATATATATATATATATATATATATATATATATATATTTTTACATTTGCATATGCATCTTCTTTCTTATCTTTGGATGAGATAGGTCTCGCTGTGAGTTTACTACCATTCCTATCTCATCTTCTTTTTATTAATCTAGCATGTTTATTTCCAGTCATTTATTTTATTTTATTTATTTATTGCTATATATATATATATCCCTCTCCCTTCTTATTATTTATGGCAACCACACTATTAGTGGGTTCCATCTATTTATTTTATTATGCTTATATTTTATTTATCTTGAAGATAAACTGTTAAAAGATCATATATATTATTATGAGATCAAAATGCCATAGAGATATGAGACATAGATTGGCTTGAGAGATGAGGTATAAATTGGCTTGAGCCTAAGAGGCAAGATAGCCTTAATTTCAGAGGTAAGATTGCCTGAAGCCAAGAGGCAAGTTAGCCTGATAACAAGAGACAAATTATGAAACAATATTTGATCCATAAATTTTGTATGTTATCAGTTGTATAAAGGCCTCAAAATTGTATATTTGGCATTAAATATTCCCTTAAATTATGAGACAAGGGATTGTATGATCATGATTGATATTATAAATAAATATATTCAATTTGCTATTGTAGTAGCAATATTGTGGATTAATTTCTTGCCATGATCAAACAAATCAGTGAGTTATGGATCATGAATTTTTATCCAACTTCATTCCCAGAAGTGAATGAAGCAAATATATTATTATAGTTGTTATGTGATTTCTATGATTATAACAATTTTTATAAATACGAGAAAAGAATATTCATAAACAAAATAATTAAGCAAAAGGAAATATTATTTCAACAAAGTTTAATTGCGAGTGGCTCAACATCATTACAAACTTTAATCATCTCATTCTGAAGATATTTAATGTCTTCTTCTTTTGCTTCTCTTGAGATGGGATCCAGATGAGGCAAAGCTCTTCGTAATATCGAGATTTGCGTCATAAGTTTCTTGAGCTTCTTGTGTGGCCACTCCGTTAACCCTCCTTTTTGATAGATTTTTTGTATGGTGTGAGTAGACATATTTAATTGTTTACTCGCTTCATCAAGGGTTAAGTGAAAATAATTTCTTAAATCATGGAGCGTTGTTTTCTTTATTCTTTCTCTTTGCTCCATAGATAACCTATATAATTCACCCTGGTTAAGGGATGAAGTATCATAGGGTATACTTACTGCAGGTTGTTTTCCTTTGCCTAATGAGTGTTCAATATTGGTTTGAAATGAACTTCCATGGAGGTCATTTGGATTTATAGCCCATTCCGAACCAACACAGAGAACCTCATGATAGGCTAATACAGGATCACGCATCAAGATATATCCTGATGCTTGTAAATCTATACAATACTGTGTCAGAAATTGTTTGATTTCTTCAAAATTTTTCTTTGTGAAATCAAACATTGGAAGCCTGTCAGTATTATAAAATTTATCCTGTACTTTCTCAAATAAAACAGCATGGGTAATCATACCTGTTCTTCTTCCGTGAACTTCAAGTTTATGGTACTGAAGTCCGTTGGTATGAATAATTTCCCGTAAAACATGACAGCAACTACATTCCAATAAGCTAGTAGTTGCTAATTGGCTTGTAGCTGTTGGCTGGCTAATTGTTGCTGGCTGGCTAGTGGTTGTTGGTTGGCTGATTGTTGTTGTCGGGCTGGTTGTTGCTGGCAAACTGATGATAGTTTGCTGGCTTGTGAATGCTGGTTGATTAACTGCCGACACTATTGGCTGAATTGGATTGGTAGACTCCATTAGTTCTGCCATAGTTCTACACCTCTTAACAGGCCTCCTTGATGAACCTGCTTCAGTTGTACCTTCAATCCTTGTAGATTGAGGAAGAACACTTGTTCTAGGGGGAGAAGTAGGTACATTTGAAGCAGAAGGAGGAATAGTAGAAGGAGGAATAAACATTTCAAAGGGATTAGGAGATAACAAAGAAGTAAATGACATGTTATGCTGATCATCATACAACAAAGCATCAAGTAATGCTGTTTCGGATGTATCAGAAACTGGGATAAACCTGCTTGGTCCTGCCATGGCAATAGAATTTAGAGAAATATGTGTGAGTATCTGGTAGTTGATATTATCAGATGCTTGAGTGTTTGTGAGGCATGTTCGTTTGCCTTCCTCTATTTATAGTTGAATTAAATCCTATTGAATCTCTGCAGATTTGCGTAGTCCTGTTAAATCTCTACAGATTTGCTCCCTATAAAGCACGAGCCTGGAATCTTTTTGACTTTATATGTATACGACAATCTGAGTTGTCGCGCCTGTGATTCCACAGTGATGCGCCTGTGATTACACAGTATTGCGCTCGTGAATCTGCAATTATACACCTGATGATTTTGTATTTAATATATATTTGTTTGTTGATTCTGGAAAATGGAAATTTTATCATGGAATATTGTATGGAAATTTCATGAATTAATTTTTAAGGTCTCACACTTGAGGGGGAGAATAATATATATCAAGTGTGAATATTTATGTGATAATTCTTTGTGAATGTTTCTATAATGATTCCCCCAAAATGAATATTAGATTTGATGATAAATCATATGGAAAGTTGGCATGACTTGTTTGATCATCCGAGTCATATATTATGTGCTGCTTGTTCTCAGATAGACATAATTATTGGAAATGGATCTCTGGAAATATATCAAATTGAAAGTTTACATATGAGATTATAAATCTGCAAAGTTTGCAGTGATGTTTGCAACTAGAAGTTTGCAATATATTATGCGCGCAATTTCCAGATTGAATGATCCAGAAATAATGTATTAAAGTATCCATGAATGGATAGATCAATGATTATGAGAACAAAATTTATATGTTGTGTATATTTGCAGCAATTATATAAGCCAACAGAATTCTTCCCGTATAATTGGTTTTTGGTCAGGAGCCAGATTAATTCCATCTTGAAATGTTTTAAATGTGTAATGATTATTAATCTATTACAATGCACATAGATGGATATACAAAGAAAATTGATGATTTGATGAGGGGGAGAAAAATAAGCAGATTGGGTAAAGATAAAGTGAAATGAATTATCATTGGCTCTTATTGATCCTCGTACAAAGAAATGTGCACTAAAAATTCAAAATGATAATTCAGTTGCTGAGTTTAGTTAATCGAATGCCAGAAGCATTTACTGACCTAAAGAAAGTGACAAAGTCACATGTGCCAACTGCAAATGCTCCTATATGAATTGTTATAAAGCACTCCTGAAGCGTTGCAGGTCCATCGGTTTTAAAAGATAAAAATCCTCAAAAGAGAAAAGGAGCTATAAAATATAGATGATTAAGTCGAGGATAATTAAGTAAAGCTCCAGAAGAGTTATCTTTTGATGAGATGTTATCTCCAGAAGAGATATTACAAGAAAAGTGTATTGTGGTCCAAGAGAGACCTAGGTACCTAATATATGTGAATATAATGAGATCTCAATAAATTATGAATGAAATCCGATGGAACTGAAAATGAAGTCGACGTTAATAATATCTATGATAGCATATGCTGCAATGAATGATAATGAGGATCATGAGCCACAATATATTTGTATGTGCTAGAAGCACATAAGGCGCCAAAAACACATATGTCCCAAAAGAACTCAAGATGATAGTGCATATAGCATCATTATCTGAATAAACATTTATTGAATTTCTATATGCACATATATATTTATGAAAAGATTATTATGACTTTACTTGACAGATTTAGATCTTGCAGGTATATAATGAACAATCAGATTGGGTGTTTCTAACAGAATATTTGATGACAGAAAGTATAATATGCTCAGAAAGACATTGAAGCAATATAGTCATCAGGGGGAGCAACACTGATGTAATCAAGAGGGGGAGACGATACACGCTGTACTCTTTTTCCCTTATCTGGGTTTTATCCCACTGGGTTTTTCCTAGAAAGGTTTTTAATGAGGCAGCACTAGAAAGTGTATCAATGGATGATGTACTCTTTTCTTTGGCTAGGTTTTTATCCCACTGGGTTTTTCCTAGTTAAAGTTTTTAACGAGGCACATTCATAAATGGACATCCAAGGGGGAGTGTTATGAATATACTTATTATGTGGATGTCCATTGACTCGCGGTTTCCAAATATTAAAAGATGATATGGGACCCACGCATAGTGATTTACTATTTGCATAGTACCACGCATAGTAGTTTACTATTTGGTGGGACCCGCACACAATTATACAATCACTCACGGGAAGGAAATCCGTGAGTGAATAGTTTAGGTTTTTGGGGAAAACTACACCAAATGACCCAAAGGTAGAAATTACACTAAAGTCCCATTTTTCTTCTATAAATAGAAGTTTTCTGTAACTGTTCATTTATTGAATGAAATGAGAATCTCTCTCTCTACTTTATCTCTCTAGAACCTCTGCTTTTCTTCTTATTATTTTTATCAGTTTTATAACACATTCCTGTTATTTATTGTAATTCTCTTTGTTCCCTTTTGCCACCATACATACATCCATCTGTAAATAAAAACTTTGTTGAAGGAAGATCTATAAATATACCTATAAATACTAATAAGTCCCAAAATAATCCAGCTCACCAAGAATTTTTTAGTATCAAAAAACACTACCAAGTTGGGGCAGAGGGGAGGGGCTTTAATTTAGTAGTAGTGTTTGATAATTTTAATTCCCCGAAATGGCTTTAGATAAAGTGAAGAGAATGATGAATACAAAGAAGTGGGTACACACTTTTGTGTTTATGATGTCCTCATTTCACCTGAAATCATTTTAGACAGACTATTCAAACTATTTAGTAGAGATCTACAAATTAAAATACACACACACAAAGAGAAACATAAAATGCTATGAATATGGGGATCGGCGCTTTTAAACTGCCTTTTCAAGCAAGCCAAGAGTCAAACATACGTATCGTGCATCCATTTCATTAATTGACTCAAATCTTGAGCTCCATCACTATCATCACACACAAACACACAATTAATATGCAACTGTCTCTAATTTCATCTCATTTTTAATTTGGTTCTTATATTCTTTTTGATTGGATACTTATAGACTTATACTTTCTTCAATCACAAGTATTGGTCCCTATACTTATAATTTATTAATTTATAAGAGAAGCTTGAGTGTTAGTAGCTAATGAGATAGCTCTCACTCAACGGCATACGCATTGATATTAATTTTGACCAAGGGTGAGAATAGGTTAGGCATATATCAGGTAACCTATAGCCTAACTTGTTTGTTAAAAATGTTTATTTAAAGACCTGAATATGTAAATAAATCATATCTATTTTGTTAAGGCTTGATCTATAAGCTTTAAGGCCTTAACTGTTTACAAATTAAATAAATATAATTATATTTATATCATATAAACAATAAAATATTTAATTTTTTATTCTTATATTCTAATTTTAAAGTATACAAAATCTACTTATGGCATTCAAGACATGCAATATGAAGCCTTCTTAAATATCTATAGTGTAAGTAGGCCTTTAAAAATGTTTTATATCTAAACCTAAAAAAAACATGCATCCAAGTTTAGGCTTTTTGCCCCCATTACATGTTTAGATTTTTTTAGCCAAAACCTAGCCTATTTCCATACCAAATTTTAACAACGGGGATCTAATTAAGATCAAAAGCAATATAATTACATATTATATATAGATACAATGAGCGGTTATGAGTATGCAAAATAATCAGGTATGGAAATTAATTTATTTATTATCAATTTTCTTAAACAAAATGATGGAATCAATTTATTTATTATCAATTTATTCCATCATTTTACTTAAGAAAATTCCTTTTTATTTTATATTTTGTTGCAACCTACATGTCTCTTTGATTAATCAGCATCCAAATTAGCTAGTTCTAATGATGACAAGATTATGAGCATTAGATTTAGGGCCCGTAGCAGGCCTTCTTGGTAATGCAATGCACTACAATGCAATGGGATGCAATGCTTTTCACCATCAGAATGTTTGGTTTGTTATTAACAAAATGGAGAGATTTTTTTTTAATGTTTAATTGCAATTAAAAAATGTCTAAAATTAAATGTCATTCAAACAAAAACATCTCCAATCATCTTCTGTCTCAGACGAATCAATCAGAATCGCTACAATCTTCATCTTGGCAAGATCGATCTCTGCGTCTTCGACAAAACAAAACCTAGAACGACCATATGCATAACAGCAAAAAGGAACATATGAAAATTAAAAAGAATGACTCAGGAATCACTACAGCTTGAGAGGAAGAAGGGAAATATTCATCAATAATTGATAGTAATTAATTACTAGCAACATTAATTAAAAATTGAGTGAAACTATAAGTACTAATGAATTAATATGTCCACTAAAGGCTAACAAAAAAAATCATACGTACACTTACATAATTCAAACTAAGAAAATGAGGATGCAAAATTTTCAAAGTGATTATTAATAATTAAAAAATCAGCAGCAGTATCGGTATCAGATACTTAACTTCAATAAAAATGATTAATTTTAATAACATTAAAATAAGATTTGATTGAATCTAACTTTTTACTCCCACATGTCACACGCCAATAATATTATTAAAATAAAAGCATCAAACTTCAGTCTTTATATAGTGTAATAAAGGCTCTCAACCATTGATATGTCGCTTGCTTGCACCGTAATCTATGATTCAGTCTTTTTATGGTTTGCTTTGAGTTGTGTAAAGATCTTCAAAAATATCCACCATCACACAGTAACGTGTTCAAGGATCTTTATAATTAACACTTTTTTTACGCAAATCCAAAACTCACAGTCACATCTAGGTCTTCGCATTATTCATTTGTTTATGAAATATTGCAAGAACTTGCTGATTGGCTTCATTTAATAGCTTCATCATAGAGTCCATATGGGAGCAAAATTCTTGTCTGTAATTATTCACACACATATTTTAATTTACAACCTTAGGTTTGATAACCTTGATATATTTTTTACTTTGACGTTTATGTATATTGCATATGCGAATATAGGCCACACTCCACAATGTGGTTTTTTGTTAAGTACACTTACACTATAAAAAAATTGGTTTTTTGCGACGGAAAAATTCCGTCGCAAAATTTCAATTTTCCGTTGCAAAATAAGATTACGACGGAATTTGCGATGGAAATCGTCCGTCGCAAAAAAGGCCTCGCAATTGCAACGGAAAATTGAATTTCCATTGCAATTTGTGACGGAATTCAATTATGTCGCAACTGCGACAGAAAATTTTCCGTCGCAATTTTTTCCGTCACAATTGTGACGGAATTTTTTCCGTCGCAGTTGTGACGGAATTGAATTCCGTCGCAAAGAATAAAAATTTTTTTAAAAAAATTAAAATTTCAAAAGATAATTTTAATTAAAAAAATAAATTCAAATTTAAAAAAAGAAACAGACAGTGTAGACCACACGAATAATTTAATTAGTTGAGTATAAATTAATGAAAATTTGAGTCTCTTGACAAGAAATTTCCCACCAACAAATACTTTGACATTTTCATATCTTTGTAATTAAAATACTCATGACTACAATTAGTATTTGCACATAAAAAACTGATAAATGCAAATAAAATATAATAACAACATATTTACAGAGAACTTAGTACATTTTTTGAGATTTTTTTATATGTGACTAAGAAATTCCCTTATCTAAATACTATTTGTTCCATCTAGACCATTAATTTTTTATGTATGAGGGCTGGGGAAAGAAATTCGAATGAATGGTTACTCATTGAGCTAAACTATTTGTATCCTAAAATCATTCTGCAATTTTTTTTGGATGACAAATTTAATTTTTAGAAAATTACAGCTCAAAATATTATTTTTTGTTTTAAACTATGTATCTATTGAATTAAAATTGATAAAAAAATTTAAAATATAAAAATTAAATTGAATGTGTCCCACCCAAAATCAATTTAGATAGTTCAAATGAAGATTGACAATGCTCATCTTCAATGAACGTGGGATGTGCTTCCCAAAATTTTATAACCCTTAATTGGATATAACTTTATCTAGTTTGTTGTTCTTCATCTAATTTGACCTCCCATACATAACTAATTTATTCGGAACATGATACTGAAGGATACACAGTCACTCAAATTTAAAATTTTATTATGCTATTTATAAATAGTAGGAAGACAAGCTAGGAAAAAAAATATTGTGACGTGTGAAAAGAAAAGAGGGAGTGAATAGTATCCCAAAAAAAAAGGGATAGAGGAATCTCTCCTGGAGGCGGTGGTTACTCAAAACCTCACAAAATTTATCATTTCAAAAAAAGAGAAAGAAAAAGAATTTAATATCCTACGATATGAAAATCCAAATCACAACACATATATGTCTACAATTTAGTTTCACTCCTATCTACGAATTTCTGAGGTAAAAAAACAAGATGAGCAAAAAAAAAAAAATCTAAGAACTCAAATAAAATGCTTACACGTTTGAGGAACGGTTGAGGCAAAGAAACCAGAGAAAAGGACGGTGGAGGCTCAAATTGGAGGAAGAGAAACTCGGTCGGTGGTTGTTGAACGACGCGAGGAGCAAAAACGCCGGAGGCATGCGAGGCAAGTAGCTTGAAAGCAAATGGGAAATGGAAGAAGACGAATACACGAAGATAAAATGGTTAAGTAATTGAAGTTTGCGACGGAATTTATTTTCCGTCGCAAAAAGGCAAAATTTTGCGACGGATTTTTTTTTCCGTCGCAAATTTCTTTTTTTAATTATTTTTTCTGACAAAGTTTTTTTGCGACGAAAAAAAAATTCCGTCGCAAAATTTCGCCTTTTTGCAACGGAAAAAAATTCCATCGCAAAAAAAAAATAATTTTAAAAAAAATTTGCGACGGAAAATAAATTCCGTCGCAAAACCCATGATTTGCGACAGAATTTATTTTCCGTCGCAAATTTGAAAAATGTTTCGACGGAATTTTTGTTCCTTCGCAAAATTTTGCCTTTTTGCGACGGAATTTGAATTCCGTCACAAAAAGTCTCAATTTTGCGACGGAATATTTTCCGTCACAAATTCACTATTTTCTAGTAGTGTTATCTGGTATTTAATATATACTACTAGGTTCATTTCACAAGTTTGGGGCTTAATTCACAAATTTATATTAAATATAGTAAAGTTTACACACCCTCCGGCCTTTAATATATGTTATGTTTGAGGAATTGATATTGGTCCTAAATATAAAACATTTTTTTCCTATTTTTCAATATTTTCCTTAAAAATACCTTTGTTGATGTTTTTTCAACAATAATCAAAGAAAGAAAAAGAATGAGGGAATTAAGGTAAATGACTAGGGTGTTTTAAAAAATACATAGCATATTAATTAACTAACTTCTTTAATCTAACCAACTTAACTAAATGTGTCTTATATTAAGTATAGGAGGAAGTAATACATTTTACTATTTACAAACTATAAATGGTGTGATTAATTTCTCAACATTTGTACAGCATATAAAAAATAGGATAATACTTAAGTAGGTCAAGTTTCTTCTAGTTATTATGTTAAGTCCTTTAATCACATATATAGTCATGTGTCATATTTTTAAAATTCTATCATTTGATTATAAACCTATATATATATATATATATATATATAAAGGATTAAGTAGCAATTCACCTCTGAATGTATATTTCCAGGGTGAATTTTCTACTTAACTCATGAAAAAAAAGACAGGTGCCTATATGTGATTAGAGAATTTGATATAATTGATATAAACTTGACCTAAATATTGTGATAAAAAAAATCCAATTTTATTTTAAGTGAGGGTGTTTTTAGGTTTGTGTACTGTGTGCCATCCATATATAACAACCTTAACAAGTAATGTGGGATATAAACCATACTAATTATTTATCAAATTTCATATGATACATGATAAATTTAATATAGTTAATTAATATTTTTTCTTTTACTTATGAACCCAATTCTTTGGTGCACAATGGCTTGGCAGCTTGGTATTTGCAAAACAGGTTTTCTACATACGAACACACTATTAATAAACTTGATTTAAACTTGAAATGGTAGTTTATCCATTAAGATGATAAATTTTTGGGAAAATTCTGTTTAAGTTCTAAGGGATCAAGAAAATATCAAAAAAGTTTTAAGGGAATTAGATATTAGAAAAATCTCATTCACAACTCTTTATGTGGGATTAACAGCTCTATCTGTCGAATTAACAACTCTTTGAGACTTTTTTTATATCTGAATTTCTTTTGGGACTTTTTAAAGATTTTTTTAATTCCTTGGGACCTAAACAGAATTTCCCTAAATTTTTTTTAAGGATGGCTTGCAAAATTTCAACGTACACACCTATAGAGCGAGAAAGAATAGTTTGTAATGGCATTTGGGGCATTTAAACCAACTTCCTAATTTTAAAAATCTAATTTATGATCAAAATTATGTTTGAGATGGCTCTTGGGATAAATGATTTCTAGACTAAAAGTGGAAGCAAATTTTGCTGGCTTTCCGCTTTTTTATCCAGATTTAAAAATTCTAAAGCATATTTTGTTAATATATTATCTAAATAGTAAGTTTCTATACAAATATAAATTATACTATATTAATTGATTTTTATTCCAATTTTAATTAGTAAAAATCCGTTGTAACAAAAGTTATTTTTAATATGTAAGACTTGGGTCTGTTTAGAAACCTTCTAAAACCTAAGTTTTACGTAGTACGAAGTAAGTATGTGAGAGGAGTTTTGTCTCAACTCACATGAAACCTAAATTTTGATGGATTGAGAAAGAGAAACTAAAACTACTTTTCATTCATCCATCCGCAACAAGGGCTCTGTTTCAACACATGCATTCACGTACGTATAAATGCCACAAATCTCAAGAAATCGCTTTGATGGAAAAGGGGATTCCCTTTCCTTTTGAGTCAGAGAAAAATCCAAGTGGCCGTGTTTACTCTTATCGTTAGGTCATATATACATCGGTGCTTTTAATAATTTGGTCTGAGCTCACGGGCACACATTACCCCAAAAATTTAATTATTAAATGGAAAAACTACTTTTATGAGGGACCCATTTTGTTTCTTTAATATATAATCTCATTATTGCTTGGATTATCATATGACCAACGCTTTAGGATATGCTTCCATAGGAGTAACATATATTTATACGGGCATACATATATATAGTTACATGGAGCCCACGTCTCATAATTATGTAGCACTAGTTTTTTTCTCTACCTTTCTGTGAAGGTATGTTCTATAAATGTAAATGAATTAAATAGTAGTTGAATTACAACTGAAATACTTTTACAATATTGGTCTTAAACAAAGTTATTGACCTTTTTAAAGAGATTAATAAAATTAAATAAATTATTTAATCATATCATATATTATATATTATTAGATTATATGGTTTTTTTCCCAAAGTGCCCCTTTTTAAGAAACTATTTATCAAAATACCCCCACTTTGAAACTATTTCCCTATTATGTCCTTCCCTAAAAACATATTCCCAGTATGCCCCCATTTAGTCGACTAAACCAGGGGTTTAGTCGACTAAATATCGTGGGTTCAATTTTTTTTTGAAGACACCCGACATTTAGTCAACAAAACACCTTGTTTAGTCGACTAAATGTCGGGTGTTGGTTTTTTTTAAAGCCCACGACATTTAGTCAACTAAACCACAGTGTTTAGTCGACTAAACACAAACAGAGGGCTTTTTTAAAGACCTTAAACCCCAGCAACTTGAACCCTAATCGTCTAAAAACATCTCCAAACCTCTCCCCACTCTCTTTTTCCCCAAATCCTTGCTGGATTCGTTGGTGGGTTGCGTAGGAAACTTCAGTCTAGTGGCATTTGCGTTGATATCGGTATGTTTTCATCACCATTTCAGATTTCCGATATCTTTTGTGTGTTTATGCGAACCCCATTTAGGTTTTTTCGTTTTTTGATTTCATTGGGTTGTTTTATTGTGTATCTTTGATTCATTTGAGTATTTATTCCTATTTATGGAGGAAAATGATGAATGTACATATGAAAGTGAAAAGATTTACATCGGTTGAGAATTTTTTTTATTTTTGGAAAAATATCACTTCGTTTTTCATCAACTTTTTTTTATTTGGTCAGCTGAAACCCTCCATTTTGCAGCCAAAATTCTGGTGTCGAGAATGACTTCAAATTCAAACACTTACATGACTGTAATCTACCACAGTATGAGGCATTTTGAAGGTCCCGACGGTGTTAAATTTGAAGGAAAAATGAAAATGATGAAAATCAAACGAGGTACTACATACAATGAGCTGAAAGAAAGAATTTACCAAAAATTGGGGCTACATGTCAAACAATGTATTCATCGGTTAATTGCCAAAGTGGAGACTATAGTAGGTAAGGATAATGTATACTACATTAGTACCGATGTATGTGATGATGAAGATGTAGATTGTGTCATAGATGCATTTGCTAATCGGATAGCACAAAATTTTATTGAGATATACGTTGAACTTGAATCTGGTGAATCATCATCTATACCTATGCATATAAGATCCCTACAGTATTTTGGTGAAGAAGATATACATGTTGGTGTATCTGCACCTTTGCAAGTGTTAAGTCAGGTAACATTGATGGATGAAGAGGAAGATGAGGAAGATGAGAATATGCACAGTGATGAGGAGGACGAATTTGAGAGGTTTATTCCACTAGGTGACAGTTCAGATACCGATATGGAGGGTGATTTTGATTCTTGCCTGAACCTAGTAAACCCAGGGACTACAACAATAATGCCACCACTTCGTGTTGACCCAATTAGTACTAGTAATTTAGTAAACTTGTAATTGTGGTTGTATTTGTAATGTTTTATTTACTGATTCTGATAGAAAATCCATATTGACAAATGTTGGGCCTGATAGTGAGCCGTTTTGGAGCGAAAGCTCGCACTACTCTCAAATTAGTGCGGTGGACTGTGACGATGACTTAGAGAAGTTGTATGGTGATGATGACAGGCAAAGTAGATGGCAGTTAGGCGATCCATTATATGTCTATCAACAGTTTCCTTCTAAGTCAGAAATGCATCATGCCGTGAAATTGTATTGCATGAAGACTTATCGTTCAGCCAAAGTTGAAAAAAGCGATGAACGGAGGTTTGTGATGAAGTGTTGAATCTTGCCTTCACACCATCATTTGAACTACCTTTTATGTTGAGAAGCGTGCCAACAATACTATCGCATACGTTTTTCTCCACATGCATGACATAAATACAATGTCTCACATCAAATTTGCGCCAAAATGGAAGATCGAAGAATACAAATCTCTTTTTTCATATATTTGTTTCTTTTTTACCCTTTGCAGTCTTACCGAAGATGACACTTATATTTTTTACCTTTTCATACACTTGCTCCCCAGTCAATGCCACCTGAGCATCTTCATATTCTTGGTCACCAAAAAAGGATTTCTTTATCGACGATATAGGTGGCCCATCTAAGAAATCTTCTATGTCCAAGATAAACTGTCTTTCTTCCATGTTGAAGTTGATGGTAGCGTGTGTCTTCTTCACAGACTGGACATGCTTTATGGCCTTTTATACTATACCCTTACAAGTTCCCATATGTTGGGAAGTCATTTATAATACAAAATATCATGGCTCTCATTTTAAAGACCTCCTTCTTGAAAGAGTAAAAAACATCGACACATTCTTCCTACAACTCCTTCAAGTCTTCGATCAAAGGCTGAAGGTAAACATCAATGTCGTTTCCAGGTTGTTTTGGTCCTAAAATCAACATAGACAGCATGATGTACTTTCGTTTCATGCATAACATAGGAGATAAGTTGTAAATAATTAAGAGTACAGGCCATGAACTATGCATGCTGCTAAGGCTTCCATAAGGATTCATGCCATCCGTGCTAAGGGCAAGCCTAAGGTTCCTAGGTTCTTTGCCGAAGGTTGGAATAATTAATCGATTTTATTCCATTGAGAAGAATTGGCCGGATGTCGAAGGTTTCCATCAGAAATCCTCTCATCTACATGCCACCTCAAATTTTTTTTTACATCATTTTCATTAACAAACAACCACTCGAACCTTGGTATGATTGGAAGATACCACAACACTTTTGCAAGCCCCTTATTTGACTTGTACCTTGGGGTTTCACATATCAGACAATTTTGCTTCTCTTCAAACTCATTTATATACAATACACAATCATTCCGGAATACATGGATCTTTTTGTACTCCATCCCTAGTAGACAATGTATTTTCTTAGCATTATAGTATCGATAAGGTAACACATTATCATCCGGAAGCATGTCCTTAAAAGCCTTAAGCATTTTAGAAAAATTCTTGTCGCTCTACCCATGACGTGCCTTCAACAATTGGTATTTTTTACACCCAGGGTATAGTGGGGTCTCCGCATCACTGCACATATTACCATATGCATGTGATTGATGAAAAGCCTCTTCTCCTACATCACGAATAATGTCTTCTATGTGATCATCCATATCCATGTCATTATCATCAAAGGCCACTTCCCCATGTTGAGACCCACTGGGCATTTTTTCACCATGCCATACTCATATTGTATAAGTTTTACAAAATCCTTCACAAATTAAATGTGTGTGTATAATTTAGGATTTAGTCATCTCTCATTAAAACATTATACATAAGGGCAATAAAACTTCTCACTATCATCATGGGCATTTTGTTTAGCAAATTCCATAAATTTCCTAACCCCATTCTGATATTCAACACTCGTCCGTAAAACATTTTTCCAACTATGATCCATAATAGAATTTCTATAGACGGAAAGATTTAACATATGTAATATGAAAAAACTCATACTTGCATATAAAATAAGCCAACTACAAATACATATATATGCTAAATGTTGGTTCTGTCTTTTTTTTTTTCCAGGTGAAACTTGCCCATTAAATGCATAACGAATAATCACTTTTCATCATAAATGTATCACAGTGAATCCAAGAAGCAAAATAAATGCATGACGAGGAAATTACATGCATCGCATGAAGGTCTTGTGGACTCACCTGTAACATATAAATTTAAATGTGTTTGTTAAGTTTTTCTTCTTCGGCCACGAATGTTAATGTTGCAGACAACAATAGTAACCTAAAAACACTTGTTGGTCAGTTGGGTAGGTCCCACAAGAACATTTCATTGATTTCGTTCAGCCCATGAAAAACCCAGAACGATAAGTAGGAAAATCATAAAGTTATATAGCTAAAACATCTCTTACAGCTTGGTCTATAGACGTTTAGGTAAGGAACCAGAAAGTGATTGTCGAGAGAGCAACGCGAAACAACTACGAAACAACACACAAACACTGGAGATAGAACCTGAGTAATCACTTTCGGCTCGACGAGAAAAGTTCAGAGAGGGAAATTTAATTTTCACGTGAGAGAGACATTTATTATTTTGGTTTTATTAAGATAAGTAACTTATAAAGCATCCGGTCCTAAAGATATAATTAAATTCTTAAGACTGAAGGTTTAGAAGACTCAGGTCCTAACATTCATTTAATTTTGGCTCGGATGTTTTATAAAACTCCAGTCCTAAAAGTCAAATACTTTTTAAAATTAAACTGAAAGATTGCAGCAACAACTGAATGAAAATAAAGGAACACTAGAGAATAAGTTTTTTCCATTAATGGATAATATGGAAAAAAAGGTATAAGCTTAGTTCTTTTTTATTTTTACATTACTAGGACAATATGCAAGTACAAAAAGAAAATAAGAACAACAAACTGAAAATTAACAAAAACAATATATAATGTGACTAAAAATCCTAATGCTTATTATCGGCTAATGTCTTGGGGATGTCGGTGTCAACAGCAGAAATTTCTTGCTGGAGATCAGCAATTTCCTTTCTTATGCACATCAGTATCACTTCATCATCAGAGGAAAGAGGAGAGGTGTCAGCGGTAGGCACGCTGAGACCAGGAGGTTGGTGAATGTTGTCACAAGATTGGAGAGGGGGAGTGGGAACCTCTTCGTGGTCCAACGACCCGAGACTCCTCTGTTAGAATAGAATGTTAGTTCTCTATATGTTTTGATGATAACTTGACAATTGTAAACTTGAACTGAAGTTTGACCTTGGTAAGTTGTAAAACTTACTGTCAAGGACAAACTCGAGTTTTGGTAGCAAAAATCGAGTTTGGTCTAGACAGACAGTAGCTCAGATTTTACAAAAGAAGCCAAACTCCAGTTTGCTCAAGCAAACTCGAGTTTGCAAGATACAAAGAACACTCAAAGTTTTCACAACAAGACAAACTCGAGTTTCGGTCTAAAAACTCGAGTTTAGACCAAACAGAAAGAATTCAGAAAGTTTAGTATTTTCACAAGTCTTGTAAACTCCAGTTTTTGTTTTTGCAAACTCCAGTTTTGTTTCAAACAGAAAAGATCTCAAAGTTTCAGTCTTCACTAAAACTCGAGTCTGACTGTGTAGACTCGAGTTTAGCTCAAACAAAAAATCACCCGAGTTACTACCTGATTTGAAAACTCCAGTCTGGACTCTGTAAACTCCTGTTCTCATTTAACAAAAGATTTCAAAGTTTCAGTTGTCACTGAAACTCGAGTTTCTATATTGTAAACTTGAGTTTTGTGTCATACAGAGAGCTCAACAATATGTCTGATTTGGAAACTCCAGTTTGTGTTTTTTAAACTCTAGTTTTGAAGTTTTGAACTTAGCATTCATTTTCCTATCAAAGTTCAAAACTCGAGTTAGTCACTTAATGACTCGAGTTTAGACTTGTATTCAATCTGCAGTTCAAAGCTTAAAGAACAAAACTCGAGTCAGTCACTTATTAACTCAAGTTTAGAGAGCTTTCCCAATTATGTTCAAAACTCATGATGCGGCCTTGCTCTCTGGATAAACCGATAAACCCAAAACTCGAGTCTGGGAGTACAAACTCGAGTCAGTGTCGACGTTTTTTAAAAACCAGATTGTACCAATCTGAGAAATCTTCATGTGTTAATCTTAAAATGTCATATCATATGTTGTTATTGATTCTAACATTGTTTAACGAGTTTTTCAAGTAAGTTTCAGATGAATTCAGCAAAGATCAAGGTGAAATCAATTCTGGGTTAAAAGTAATCAATGAAGAACCAAGAACAAGCCTGGATTTTCTCCTCTATCCCAATGGTTCAGCTCAGACCGTTACAGATCAAGCAAATCTTACTTCAAACGGTCGAAATAAGGTTTATGGAATGACAGAATATCTGAAAGACCATTTACATCAACTAGTTCCAGGATTCCAGCTGAGAATTGAAAGAACAGAGGAAAATATGCAACAACTATATTCCAAATATAAAGATGGACGTTGGAGAAAGAAGGAGATGAGTTTGCAACGACTAGTTCCTTAGATTAAACCTATAAATACCCATGAAGACGCAGAGCAAGATACACAACTAAATTACAACAGATTATATTCTTGATTTTGAGCTTTGTTATGCAAAATATTTTTGAACTTCAGTGTTTATGCTTATTTACTCTTTAAGAGAGTGTGTTTTTGAAAAATCATTTGATTACCGCTTTTGTAAGAACTCAAGGTTGTGGAACCTGTGAGCTGGGTTGTTTTATTACAAAGTGTAAGGGGGAGCAGGTCCTAGGTGATTAGGATTACTTGAGTGTTACATTGTTTTTTTGCACCTGACGTTAAATCTCCTATCCAATTAATGCATTTGGAGCCATACCATTCTCCGGCTAGCCGTTAAAACTCTTTTTTAGCATACGATATGGGTGGAACCCATGAAAAAATAGCGTATGACCAAGGTAGACCGTTTTTCTTTCATGCTTAAATTGATGGAAGTGGGTAGAGCTGAGAAATCTAGTCAAGGTTATCGGGTTGGCCCGTTTAAACTGTAATATCCAATTTAAAAGAAAGAGATAAAATAAAATAATAATAAATAAATAAATAAAAATTATACATATAAAAAAGGGTTGGTGGGGGGCGCAATTATAATATTCCCCTCCTTTGTCAATTGGGTACGTGCTACCCACTTAAAACACACACACACACATACCCACATATATATATGATTAGGGGTAGGAATAGGCCAGACCCTTATTAGGCGACCTACAACCTAGCTTGTTTAGGGCCTAGTTAGGCCTAGCCTGTTTGTCAAAAAGGTCAGGCCAAGGCCTATTTAAAAGCCTAAATATATAAATAGGCCAGGCCTATTTCGTTAAGGCCTGACCTGTTTATATATTAAATAAATATAATTAAATTTATTTTATATAAATAACATAATATTTATTTTTTTTTGCTTCCTATATTCCAATTTCAAATTATATTTATATAGATTTTGATAGATTCAAAGTATATAAAGCCTATTTATGGCCTCTAAGGCCTACAATATGAGGCCTTTTTAAAGGCCTACATTATACATAGGCCTTTAAAAAGGCTTCAGGCCCGACCAGGCCTTGTGAAAGCTTAGGCCTAAGCCTAAAAAAAACCTAAATTCTGGCTCAGGCCCAGGCCCAGGCCTTCTGCCCCTATTACAGGCTTAGAACTATTTAGCCAAAGCCTAACCTGGCCTATTTCCATGCCTATATATGATGGGGTGTGTATGTGTTTGAGGGAAGTGAGCCAAGAGAGAGAGAGAGTGTGTGAGATGAGGAGAGAGAGGAGAAGATGAGACTTTGAGTTTTTAAGGTAAGTTATTCATTTTATAAAATCATTTAGCTAGTTAAATTAATTTCTTCTTAACAAACTTTGTTCATAAAAATTATTTTGCGTATTTTTCTCTTTATAATAAAGGTAATATAATACTGATTAGTGAAAATTTTGGGGTTAAAACTTTCGCAAATTTTTGAATTTTGATAATAGATGACTTTATATTTGTAGAGCTTGATTAATAGATAATTTTAATTGGTTTAGATTTATTAGTTGGCAGTTGTGGGAATTTTAATCTAATTTTTCTATTTAAAAGAATTTAGGATTTATGTTTTGTAAGATATTTCTACTGATTAAATGAATTTGAAGGCATTTATTTTGATTATTGGAGATATTGTAGTCGCTTTAATCGGTTTAGTTTTTTATAAATCTTGAATTGTATAAAATCATGAGTTGAGATTTGGAATTTAAATTAAAGTTTGATCAGATTTTTATTATGTGGAGATTTGAAGATTTGCTTAATAAATTGGGTTATGCTTAGGGGTGAAAAAGGTCAGGGGTCTGTGGCCTGGCTTGTTAAAAGCCTGCTCAGGCCTGACCTGTCAAGCTAAAAGGTCAGGCCAAGGCCTCTTATGAGGCTTGTTTTCACTTAACAGACCAGGCCCAGGCTTGATAAAAGGCCTTTTAGGCCTGTCAGGCCGGCCTGTTTATATTATTAGTATTAATTTATGTAATTTTGGCCTGTTTTTAGCCTATTTAAAGTAGTCCTGTTTTCGGCCTGTGACCTGTTATTTATATTATTCCTATTAATTTATGTAATTTTGGTTTGTTTTTAGCTTGTTTAAAGGAGGCCTATTTTCGACCTATGGCCTGTTATTTTAATTAAATAAAAAAAATTAAAAAAAACAGGCCTTAACAGGCCACAGGCCAGGCTCAGGCCAAAAAATAGGCCTGTAACAGGCCACAGGCCGGTATGTTACAGAACAGGCCTGACCTATTAAGAGTGAAGCCTGGCCTGACCTGTTGTCACCCCTAGTTATGCTTATATAAGTTAGTATTATGTTGGAAAATTGAGGATTTGTAATGATAGGACTCTTATATCCGAATTTATAATTCATTATTGAGGATTATATGTGTTAGATTTGAGGTTTATAAATGAATATGAATAATTAAAATTTTTAGGTGAAACTTTTATTGTGGGAAAATGGATATTTTGGTTAAATTGAGAATCTAGTGATTTTTTTATGATCATAATTAGTAAGAAATAATTTATGAAAGAAGAAAATGGGATTGTAATAATGATTTGAGGAATAGATAAATTATCATTTTTATAAGACAACCAAAGTAAAACAATTATAGTTTAATTAATTTATTATTTTATTAGTTGGTATTTTTGGTTAATTATATTAATGTATAATTGTATATTTATTTTTAAAATGGATTTGATTTCTCTCACATTTATTTCCTGTGTCGAGAACTTGATGTAACCACTTTCTGTTGGTTATGATTAGTTTTGATGATGTCTTATATAGATGCTATTAGTAAGAGTAAAAAGTTCATATCATATACATTGACTAATTGCTACATTTAATATAGATCTGTTCAAATATGACTATGGAGAAAGAACAAGAGAAGAGAAGAAAGAAAGAGTTGAATCATGGAGAATGATCAAGAAAAGAGAAGAAAAAAAGAAAAACTTGTCAAATGGAATGAGAAAATTATCATACAAGTTTTTAGATTGATTCTTAAAGTCTCCACGATTAAATGGAAGTTAGAACAAGAAAATATCATGTTCTGGATGAGCAAATTTAAGCCAAATGTTCAAAAGTCAAGTTTACTGCATTACTGGAAGTGATCTGCCTCTGGATTATGAGAAAACTCAAGTTTAAGACATAAAACTTGAGTTTGGGACTCAAAACTCGAGTTAGTCACCTAATGACTTGAGTTTGTAGTGTCTTCAGCACCTCTGGCATCTCTGAATCAGCAAAACTCAAGTTAGCCAATGAAAACTCGAGTTTGGAACTCAAAACTTGAGTTAGTCACTTAATGACTCGAGTTTTCCAAGCTTTCAGCAATTCTGTTCAACTTTGTTTCATGTTCAGCACAGACGACCTCTAGTAATTCGATCATATCTTCCAAACCAGAGATCGGATTAAGGTGCAATCAATTTTATATGAAACTAGACTCCCAATGAGTTATCTTGACAAAGTTTTATGCCCAAAGAAGATCATATAAGAGAGTTATGAATTTTTGAAGTAGATCCATCTGTTACCGTCATAAAGCAGACTAAGGTTCAGTAATTTGAGTATAACTCACAATCTACTCATCGAAATGAGTTGAAATAGGTGGCATATGAAAGTAGACTCACATACCTTTCCAAAAACATAAAGAGCATGAAAGAAAATAATCAAATGAGTGAGGTATGAATCTTTGAAGTTGACAGTCAATTCAGGATGCTGTAAAAATGCTGGTCAAAGAACAGCCTTAATTCATCGGATCATAACTGTCAGATTACAATGGGTTTAGAGCTGATTCTTCTTGCGTTGGAAAGAAGACATAAAGAGTCTAATGGAGATAGGCACTTGATTCCATGAATTGATCTTTATTCAAGTCAAAGAGCAAAGAATTTTTTAGAAGGATATTTGACTGAGCCATGGAAAAGAAAACTCGAGTTTGTATTAGCAAACTCCAGTTTTGCACTTGACAGAGAGCAAGATGTTTTCATCCTTTAAGAAAACTCGAGTTTGAGTTAGAAAACTCCAGTTTGTGGCAGTCAGAGAGCACCTCAATATTTTGAACTAAGAAAACTCCAGTTTGCATTTGAAAACTCCAGTTTTAAGTTTTGTGGACTTAAGCTTATTTTCTCTTCAAAAGCCAAAAACTCAAGTTAGTCACTTAATGATTCAAGTTTTGCCTTAAGTTCAAGTGTGCTCCAAAAATCAAACCACGACAGTCCTCTGTGGAAGACCAAAACTCCAGTTTTGATTTTGAAACTCCAGTTTTGCCCGCTGAAAACTCCAATTTTGTTTTACAAACTCTAGTTTTAGTCATTGAATTATAAAAACCAGATTGCGTCAATCTGCGAAACCTTTATGGGTTAATCTGAAAATGTCATATCATGTATTACTGTTATTTTTAACATTATTGATGAAGTTTTGAGTAAGTTTCAGATAAGTTCAGCAATGATCAAGATGAAATCAGATCTTGATCAAATGCAATAAATGAAGAACCAAGAATAGGCCTAATCTTTCTCCTCTATCTCAATGGTTTAGCTCAGGCCATTATAGGTCAATTAAATCTCTCTCCAACAATCAAATAAGGTTTATGGAATGATAGAATATCTGGAAGACTATCTGTATCAACAAATTACAGAATTCCAGCTAGAATTGAAGAAATAGAGAAAAATATGCAACTGTCATATTCCAGATTTGCAGCTGCTCGTTGAAGAATCATAGAGAAGAAAATGCATTGGCTAGTTCCTCTAATTAACCTATAAATACCCATGAAGACTCAGAGCAAAGACACACACATTTTTCAACTGATTGCATTTTCCATTTGATACATCATTGTGTTTACTTCAGTATGTGAACTTCAGTGTTTATTCATATCTACTCTTTTTGAGAGTCTTGTTTTGAAAATCATTTGATTACTTGTTTGAGAGAACTCAAGGTTATGGAACCTGTGAGTTGGGTTATTTAATTACAAAGTGTAAGGAGGAGCAAGTCTTTGGTGATTAGGATTGCTTGAGAGTTACATTGTTGAAATTAAAGAATATTGAAATAGCTGAAAAACCCAGAAGGTATATGGGGACTGGACGTAGGTCAAGGTTAGGACCGAACCAGTATAAATTCTACTGTGTCTAGCTTTTCTTCCCTTGCTTTGTTATACTCTGTTTTCGATCAAAAACTCGAGTATTTCAAAAAGTTTTTTTTTAAAGTATCCAAAATTTTATCAAACACCCAATTCACCCTCCCTCTTAGGTGATAGCTAGGTCCAACACTTTCCACTTGTTATATATGTTAATATGTTGTTTGTGAGTATTTTGTGATCAATGGGTACTTTGAAATAGTTATTAAGAAAGAAAATTATGATATTATATACTTTCGATAATGAACTTACTTTTGTTATGATTTTGTGATTTGAAATGGTATTGTTATCTTAATGATTATTGAAATGATGCATTATTTTGATAAAATCTTGTTTGGAACTCGTATATACATGCCAAGATTATGATTGTTTATATGGATGGATGTGGGTGTTGATGAGAGTTATTATGTACAAAACTACAAATATCACATGGTATGCCATCACTCAGTGCATAGTGGACGGCTTTGTCATTCTTAAGGCCCTTGGTATCACCAATTTCCTTTGGCCGGGTTAAAGGTCAACACTTGGGATAGTGACACATTTCTCTATTCAAGAAAGGGAACCCATGGTTCAATATGAGTTTTGTAGTGTTTGACCAGGCTATACCTCATCATTGAAGAGCTTGGTGTAGTCTTGTCAAAGAGACTAAACCTATTATGTTGCAGCATATGGGTTCTGTCAGCCCATGTTCAATCTTTTGCTTGGCATGTTATATATATGATTTATGATATGAAATTTGATATAGAAATTTTATTACAGAATTTGTGATTCGGAAATTCGTAGATTATATATTTAGTATTTTTTTATATATAAAATATTCCACTTGGCACCTCACAAGCACATTTTAGTATTTCTAATGAGTTGGATTGATGGTTACAAACATTTTTTAGGTGATAGTTTCCGCATTGATCTATCAAGGAAGGCTTCAAAAGTTTAAGCTACTTTTGTTAACAGTTGTGCTTCCAACTTTTTGGTATATGTTAGATTATTGTATATTGTCATAGTAGTGCTCACTTGGCATACTTTAATATATTTTGGTTATTTTGATAAATCTTGAAGTGAGACTCAATTAAAGAGTCTGGGCCTAGTAAAATCCAAAACTCAACTATATACATAAAATATTTTATGAATGGTGTAATCAAGTTAGTAATTAATAATTGTCCTTTAAAATGGAGGATGTTACATAAGCACTGATCCTTCAAGGATTGGGCTAATAAAATAAAGCCTTTAACTAAAGCTGGGTCTAAAAGGGTCAACCCTATAGGGTCGATGGCTTAAAAAGACCGGCCCAGCAGGGCCTAGCCCGTTAGGCCCGTTATTTACAATGTTATTATTGAACTTTAACCAATTTTCCACCATTACATTGCTTACTAATGTTAACCTCTGTTTAAATTGATCAAATTTTACACTTAGTAATTAGATTTTAATGTTGACATTATTTATTTGATAAATTAAACTTTAATTTTTGTAATTTACTAATTATATTTTTTAAAAAAAGAAACACAGGAAAAATAGTTAAATTTAGAAAAATAACTTCCAGCCTTGGCCCGTATGCTCTCAAGTTGCGCCTTAAAAAACATATGGTTTTCTTACTTAGGGTTTAAAAGGGTAAACTCTTTTAGGCTGCCCTTCAAGAGTTGACCTTGATTCCCAGCTTCAGAAGTGTGTGCATCTTCACATATCGAACATGTTTTATGCCCTTTCATATTATACCTTGACAAGTTTCCGCATGCAGAAAAGTCTTCTCCTCATATAAACGCTACAAAGTTGCAAACGCTTTACATTCTTTAGTGATTTTTTGATACAAACCCCTATAACTTTCATGTTATAAGGCGTCAAGCTAGCACCACATTTGTAGCGGTTTGTGAAAAGAAACCGCTAAAAAATTGGCGCGAGCTTGGTACCATATTTTGTAGTGTAATAACCACTATAAAGGTCGTTCTCTAACCCACGCGCCAATTGGCACGAGTTATTATGTTTGAAATTTATAGTTGTTTTGATATAAATTGTTATAAAATTTGATATTTATAACGGCTTTCTGTAACCACAACAAATCGACCTTTTTTTTTGTAGTAAATAAAGAAGAATGGCTTCTTCTTGTTTTTGTTTTTGTTTTAGGAAATAAAAAAGAATGGCTTCCAAAGACCGAGTATAGAGCTTGACTTTCATAAAACCATATTATATTGTTCATACACTGCGTAGTCCTACTTGAATAGCTTGAATTTATACTGCAGTTGATGATGAGAGAATTTATATATGCAAGTCATATCGAGGGTTTAGGGTTTATGCTCTTTAAATATGCATGCAGGAGATGTTGAGGGAATTTAAAGTAAATGGTAGGATTGTAGGAATCTTTTTCTTTTTGCTATACATTGGGAAATTAAAACTAAAAAAATAAGAACAACAAAACTAAAGATTACTAGCAAAAGCTAAGAGCTCTCTCAACGAGTTCGGGTAAAGGATTTGAAGATCAATAGCTTCATCCAGAGTTTGTCTTACAAGCGAGTCCGCCAATGCATTTTTATCTCTGTAATTGACTTGGAATTTGACTTGTCGGCTACAATTGATCATATTCTTAATCTCGAATATTACCTTTCAATCTTCATACGTGATTTTGTAGGTGGATGGCTTCGAAAGAGTCGCTTCTTAGAATGATGTATAGAATTATAGTGATCTTATGTCTCTTATGTTGGACTCCTGGGTGGCTTGTTTTTTATTCCAATATTTTTTTTTTTTTTTGATACAGATTGAAAAGAAATAAAAATAACCAGCGTTACTACACAGCACCTACTACCCGGGGGAAACTAATCCCAACTTCTCTTGAATTACCTGAGATAGGATGAAACCTGGACACTCAGTCAAGAAACCAGACCGAGAGATAGCTTTCTTAGCAAGAGCATCTGCTACAGAGTTTGCTTCTCTTGGGATATATGAAATTCTCACCTCCCAACCTCTCCGTATGAGGTTCCTAATTTCCCATATTATCATATCCCCTCTATCTGCTTCCGCATAATTATTCAGCAAGTTCACCAAATCCTTTGCATCAGATTCCAGCTCAATGTTCCTGAAGCCGAGGTCCCAAGCCATGGATAGACCTTTATTCCAATAATTTGAACTCAACCAGAACTCATAATTTAATTTGTGAGTGGACCCATGGAATGGCAATTAATCCACTTGCTTTTGCCATAAGTTGGGCTTTTTCAAGGGAGTGAGGGGGGAAGTTGTTGGGAAATTCTAACAAAATATCTCTAAAACATCAAAATCATAAATTAATTTTGTTTTTAACTATACTTAATTAGTAATTCACCGCTCATTTTAGTATAAAATGACTTTTTTGATATTTTCAAATTTTGAAGATTTTTTCTGAAAATTTCCTATTGTTTGATTGATGAAAATAATTGAAGCATGGGAGGTAAAATTCCTCTCTCCAATTATATTTTTTGACCTGATCTCTCCCATTATTTTACACCCCTTAATTTTGGGTTTTTAAAAGGGTGACAAATTTTATGACTAAATTATCCCTATTAAAATTGTTGTATTTCAAAATTTCACAGTGTCAATTAAATAAAAAATATGCCACTTGCTAGCATAAGGAATTTGTGTTTGTTTGAATTAGTTTATTTTAATTAATTTTAAGTTGTATTTCTCTTATGTTTTTTAATATAAGACATATTTAATTAATTTGATTAAATTAAAGAAGTATGTTAAATTAGTTCATATAATATCTATTGTTTAGAACACACTACTCAGCTCCCTTAATTATCTTATTCTTTCTTCTTCTTGATTATTGTTGAAAGATCATCAATATAAGTAAATTATAAAAAATATATCTATATTTAAAATCAAAATAAATTTTATAAATATGTCTTATATTAAAGACATGAGGAGTAATATAATAAATAAGAAAAAAGATAAAAAAAGAATTTTGAAATTACAAAATTATAAATCAAACTTGTTACCAAGATTTAATAATGGAATAAAAAAATTTGGTAAATATTTAAAAACTCTTTTTTTTTTAAGAAATACCTAATTTAAAATTTTACAATTTCAATTTTTTTCCCTTATAAATGAGAAATTTTTTATCTCTTAAAATCCTAAAACGTGAAAACAAGACTCCCACATGTAGTCTTAGTAGCATCCAAAAGTCTAGAATTACGGAGGAGCCCGGTTCCCACGGACACTGTGAGGTCAGAACAAAAGGACATGATAGTCATTTTCAAATGCTCGTTTCTCTGTTTATTAGCTGCTTCGGGCGTAGTACTGGGAGTCAACCCATTAATGTATTCGGATAACGACGGCCACAAATACTATTTATTTATCATTTATTATATTAGATAAAATGACACATTACCTTAGGACCATTTTAAGGAAGATGATTAAAATAGAGAAGGATGTCATATTCTAGAGATAATTTTAAAGACTAAGGTCCTTTCGTGATCTTTTCAAGAAATTATTATGAGCTATGAATACTAAAAATTTAATCATATATAAATGATCTAAGACTAAGATTTTTTTATTCCTACGTCAAATTTTGAATATTAAGCTTCTATCATGTACAAAGTATATTGGAATTGAGATTTTAAATAATTCATTATTCCTACATCAAATTGACGTTTTTTTAATGAAAGAAAAGAAATTAAACATTGCAATGCAATGTCAAGATGGAAACAAGATTGCATGTCATGATTGTAAGACTCGGCTGAACCCAAAAAAGGATTAATTGAGTGGAGGATTAAAGTCTTGTAACTTTAAAAAAAAAATTGTATTTTCTAAATCAACAATTAGATATTCAAATAAACATATATGCTGAGAATGTAAGAGTTCAAAGTAGAGAATATGCAAATTGTGATTTATAATGGTTCGGTTCAATCTTTGATATACATCCAGTCTTCAAGCTCCACTTGAAATTTTCAATCCACTATCCTCTTGTTTAATCCAAACACAAGAGAAGCCTTTACAATCCCATAAGTTCACCCAAACACTTGTGAAGTCAAATCTCTCATTGAGATACTCCCCCTTACACACTGTAAGGATATAATAGGTTTCCCACTCAAGATCACTCACTATTAAGTAACTCTCATATGAAATGATTTCAATGAATCTTCTCTTTCAGAAGTGGGTAAATAATCATTGAAGAACAATTCAAATAATTTCACTCTCTAAGGTAAATTATATGATCATTGTAATAATAAGAGAGTAGATGATATAGACATCAAAGTATTGACATTTTGATGATGAAGCTGTAATCTCTTATCATTCTGTTTATTTGAATGCTTCTCCTTATATAGTCTATGAAGAATATTTGTCTATTGAGCAATTCTTGAATATGACAGATAGATATCCACTGAGAAATAGTTGTTGAAAATATAGCCGTTAGATGTCCATTGAAAAGTAGCTGTTGAGAATATTGTCTTTTTGACTTTACAGCTCAACATATGAATCTTCATATAATTCTTCATTTGATCATCTGAAACTTACTAGAAAACTGATTAAACAAGGTTAAGAACAATAGTGATAGATGATATAAGTATTAAGATCAAATATAAAGTTTTCACAAATTCAAGAAATTTGAATTTCAAACTTAGCGACACAAACTTGAGTTTGTTTATTCAAACTCGAGTTTGTAACTTTGCTTCAGAAGGCAAAACGAAAGTTTCCAAATCCAAACTCGAGTTTGGCTCTTCCAGAAAAGAATGTCGCGATTTGAGCTTTGAAGTATATTTTGAAATAATAGCAAACTCGAGTCATTAAGTGACAAACTCGAGTTTGACACTATTCATACTGAAAAAGAGTTTAAGTTCATAAAAGCTCAAACTGGAGTTTTCAAATCACAGAAATCAAGCATAGCTCTCTGCTTGGCTGAAACTCGAGTTTTTTTTTTAAAAAAAAAACTAAAAATCTTTGAAAATTCTCTACCAAGGGAAAACTGGATTTTGTTAAATCAAAAACTTGAGTTTCCTCAAAGTGAAAAATATGAAAAACTTTGAAGACTCTTGGCCAAGGATAAACTCGAGTTTAACAATAACAGACTTGAGTTTGTTTAAAAATAAGATCTTTTGAAATACTCTTAGCCAATCTTAAACTCAAGTTTACATGTCCAAGCTTGAGGTAAGAATTTAATGCAAGAAGAATCAGCTTCAAACTCATTGTATTCTAACGGTTATGATATGATGAATGAAGACTGTTCTTTAACTAGCATTTTCGCAACATCCTGAATTGACTGTCAACTTCAAAGTTTCATATCTCTCTCATTTGATCTTCGTTTTCCATAATCTTGATGGTTTTAAAAAGGTATGTGAGTCTAGTTTCATATACCACATATTTCAACTCATTCCGATATGTTGTTTGTGAGATACACTCAAAACATAGAAACTTGGTCTACTGTGTGGCGTAAACTTAAGTTCCAACTTTCGAAATTCATACCTCTCTCATCTAAAATTTTTCGAACTTGAAACTTTGTCATAATGACGCATTGGAAGCATAGTTTCATGTAAAATTGATTTCACCTCAATCTGATATCTGGTTTATGAGATATTATCAAATTACCAGACCTCGCCCAAGCTGAACATGAAACAGAGGTGAACAGAGGAGCTGAAAACACGACAAACTCGAGTTTTGAGTGACTAACTCGAGTTTAGTTAGTCCATAGACGTCAGGGGTGCTGAAGACACTACTAACTCAAGTCATTAAGTGATTAACTTGAGTTTTGAGTTCCAAACTCGAGTTTTGTGTCCTTAACTCGAGTTTCCTCATATTCCAGAGGTAAATCATGCTGTAAGGTAGTAAACTCGAGTTGAAACTTCGGGATTCGAGTTTGCTCATCTAGAACCTTATATTTGCTTTGTTTAAACTCTAAATTGAGTCATTCCAACTTCCATTTGATCTTGAAGACTTCTAGTATCAATCTAAGAACTTGAATAATGATATTTCATTTAACAAGTTCTTTCTTCTTTAGTCTCTTCTCTTCTTCTTGATTATCTTCAAAATCCTTTGATAACTTCTTACTTCTTTGCAGATTCTTCTTTTTGTCTTCTCATCTTTTGATTATTCTTCAAAATTCAACTCTTTCTTTCTTCTCTTCTCTTGACCATTCTTTATCATTTGAATTTTCTTTGATTCAATTTCTTTTTCTTATTCAATACTTCTTTAGTGATCTTCTTCTTAATCATTCTTCATAAATAAACTTCACATCTTTAATTCTACATTAAATTTAAGAATTAGTTAATGTATATGATATAAACTTTTTGCTCTTGATATTGATATGTACATTTGTCATCATCAAAACTAAACATATCTAACAATGATACTATGGGTGAAAATGGATTTGCTGTGTAAAGAAGGAGCCTCTTTGCAACAATAGATGTATATTAATTTGTTTAATTGTGAAACAACGTTGAAGTATAATCGTTCATGTATTTGTATGGAGAAGCTAAGTGATTGTTACCTAGTTACTTATTAGAGTTGTCCAAACTCTATTAAAATTAATAATATTTTGTGATGATAAAAGTATATATCTCTATGCCCTATAAATGTAAGTTACTTGGATGGAAGAGAAGTTTGTTTTAAAATATAAGTCAATTGTAGGATAATTAATAATTTTTTTTAAAAAAGTAACACCTATTTAATTTCTATTGAAAAGAGATAAAAAAGGAGAGAGAAGTGTAAAAACATTTGTAAAGCACAAGGAAAAAAAATTAATAAAGGAAAATGTAGAAAATTTTATTAATTTAATGTATTCTTTAGCATGTGAAAATGAAATACAAATGACTTACATCTAGAGACATATATATAGTGGCGTTTAGTCTTTTAATTTTAAGCAAAATTTCATTTTCATCCCTTAACTTTGTAAGGTATTTTTTAGTCTTTTAAATTTAACTTTGTTCGCAAAAAAAATTCTGATGTTGAAATTTTAAATATTAAAAAAATATTTTCAAATGCTGACATACTAAATTTACTTTTTTTTTTTATCTAAGATTAACAATATTAAGGTTTAAGGACTGAAAACATGCTTTTAAAAAAAATTAAAGGACTAAACAGAAACTTTAAATAAAATTAAACGACCGAATATGGACCTTTTACCTATCTGGACTGGTTCACATTTATAACTCTTTTTCATTAGAATTTAGAAGTTTAGAACCAGCATTCTTAGTGATCATGATAGTTTGAAAACTTGAAATTATCAGACGTTTGAAGAAGCATAAAAGTTAAATTAAAAATTATTTTTGGCAAAAGAATAAAGTTAAAAATGATCGCTTTCTTTTGTATTTCATAATTAATGACTATCATGAAAAACGGTTGCATGAAGACTATCATGAAGACATGTAAAGAAAGTATCATGCGGAAATATGGAAATTATTTTAAAGGGAGAAATGGCGTGATGGACTGGAAATAAAATATTTATTAATATATTAATAAAGATCTTAAAAGGTGTAATTATTTTTAAGGACTAAAAATTAAAATATTGTTATGAATATTCTTATAGTGTGGATGTCCATTGACCTATAATCTCCAAATATAGGATGACATGGTATATACGCATAGTAATCTACTATTTACATCCTTCTATAAATAGAGGTCTCCTGTAACTATTCTTTATACTTGAATGGATTTCATCTCTCTAGAATTTCCTCTGACTTCTCTCTAAAATTCCTTCAGTTTTATAACACGTTATCAGCACGATGCTTCTACCGCTGATGATGTTTCTGCCTCCCCACTCTCGCACCTCAGGAAAGCATTTCTGGTTTTCTCCTTTTTCGATCAATGCCCTGATCTCATGCTCTTGCCATCGGATCCTTTATTTTTCATTTTCATTATTACCCAACTTCTCCAGATTCACCGTCCCCACTATCACTGATTGATTACTCCCATTTTCATTCTTCATCTTTTCAAAGCTATTCGATGATGCCTTGGTTTTTCTTCCTGATTATTTCCCAACGTCCTTGTTTATCACCTCCACCATTTTTCAGACGATATTCGTCAATCAACCTTCCTCGAACATCTGTGCTTTTATGGCATTTGTTGGTCTTCTTTTCCATACTTTTCCAGTCAACTCTCTTTTTCTCTATTCCTTTAATAATTCTACCTGCTCCTACAATAATGATCCCTTCACTTTTCTCTTCTTCATTATGAAACCGTAAAGAATTTATGGTTAGTCTTCTTTTATACTTTCCCAGTCAACTTCTTTTTCCTAATTCTCATCATTACTCTATAACTCAATCTCATCTCTTTTTCTTCCACAAACTCACCACTACTCTTCTACGTTTTATTACTTCAAGTTTGTTCCATTGGTTAGAGAGATTGGAGTTTGCTGTGAAAAGAGAGAGAGAGAGAGAGAGAGAGAGAGAGAGAGAGGAAGGTGTCGGCAGAACAGTTACCAAAAAAAAATACTGTTTTGCCGACAAAACAATAAAAAAAAAAAAATTTGCAGAACAAGACAAAGGAGTTGTTAGGTATGGGGGAAATAATTGAAAGGTGGATGAATATATAAGTGCATGTGTGTCTATATGCTTCTGTCCGAAAAATCATGGTGAGAAAAATGAGCATAGTGGGTACAGGTAGGTCCAACATGTTTTATATGAATATAAATATAATAATATATATTTATATCATTATCAAATTTTTAACATGGCTACTAAAATTGAATCATATATCTTGTGCTAATTCGTCCAATGATTATTTAAAAAAAAAACAAAAAAAAAATTAAAAAAAAAGGGTAAGATGGTGAGTTAATTTTTCTTCTTTATGTTTTATTATTAATATTGTTAATTTGACTTCATAATGGAAGTCTAGATTTAAATTTCATTTTAATTGTTTTAATTTGATATTATATTATTGTTACTAACTTTTCTAACATTTACTTTTATGTATTTATTTTTATGTTATTTAATTTTATTTATCTTTTGTGGTAGCAACACTAGTATAGTGGGTACCATTTTTTTTTTTAAATTATTTATTGCTTTGTTTATTCTTCATGGAGGCACACTAGTATCTATTAGTGAGCTCTATTTATTTATTGCGTTTATTTATCTTTTATGGTGGTGCACTTTGTGAGCCCCATTTATTTTATTTAAATTCTTTATTGTTTTATTTATCTTTTGTGGTAGCAACACTAGTATAGTGGGCACCATTTATTTTATTATTTACCGCTTTGTTTATTCTTCATGGTGGAAACACTAGTTTAGTGGACTCCATTTATTTATTGCTCATTTACAGCTTTATATCCCCCTTCCCTTTTATTTTTATTTATTTACTGTTTTCTATATATTATATATATATATTTACATTTGCATATGCATCCTCTTTCTTACCTTTGGATGAGATAGATCTCGCTGTGAGTTTACTCCCATTCCTATTTCATCTTCTTTTTATTTATTTAGCACGTTTATTTCCAGTCATTTATTTTATTTTTATTTATTTATTTACTGTTTTATATATATCCCCCTCCCTTTTTATTATTTATGGCAACGACACTAATATATACATATTAGTGGGTTCCATCTATTTATTTTATTATGCTTATATTTTATTTATCCTGAAGATAAACTGTTAAAAGGCCATGAGATCAAAATGCCATGGAAATATGAGACATAAATTGGCCTGAGAGATGAGGCATAAATTGGCTTGAGACCAAGAGGCAAGTTAGCCTTAATTTAAGAGACAAGATAGCCTGAAGCTAAGAGGCAAGTTAGCCTGATGACATGAGACAAATTATGAAACAATATTTGATCCATAAATTTTGTATGCCATCAATTGTATAAAGACCTCAAAATTGTATATTTGGCATTAAATATTCCCTTAAATTATGAGACAAGGGATTGTATGATCATGATTGATATTATAAATAAATATATTCAATTTGCTATTGCAATAGCTATATTGTGGTAAAGTCAAGAAATATTGTGGATTAATTTCTTGCCATGATCAAACAAATCAGTGAGTTATGGATCATGAATTTTTATCCAACTTCATTCCCAGAAGTGAATGAAGCAAATATATTATTATGGTTGTTTTGTGATTTCTATGATTATAACAATTTTTATAAATACGAGAAAAGAATATTCATAAACAAAATAATTAAGCAAAAGGAAATATTATTTCAACAAAGTTTAATTACGAGTGGCTCAACATCATTACAAACTTTAATCATCTCATTCTGAAGATATTTAATGTCTTCTTCTTTTGCTTCTCTTGAGATGGGATCCAGATGAGGCAAAGCTCTTCGTAATATCGAGATTTGCGTCATAAGTTTCTTGAGCTTCTTGTGTGGCCACTCAGTTAACCCTCCTTTTTGATAGATTTTTTGTATGGTGTGAGTAGACATATTTAATTGTTTACTCGCTTCATCAAGGGTTAAGTGAAAATAATTTCTTAAATCATGGAGCGTTGTTTTCTTTATTCTTTCTCGTTGCTCCATAGATAACCTATATAATTCACCCTGGTTAAGGGATGAAGTATCATAGGGTATACTTACTGCAGGTTGTTTTCCTTTGCCTAATGAGTGTTCAATATTGGTTTGAAATGAACTTCCATGGAGGTCATTTGGATTTATAGCCCATTCCGAACCAACACAAAGAACCTCATGATAGGCTAATACAGGATCACGCATCAAGATATATCCTGATGCTTGTAAATCTATACAATACTGTGTCAGAAATTGTTTGATTTCTTCAAAATTTTTCTTTGTGAAATCAAACATTGGAAGTCTGTCAGTATTATAAGATTTATCCTGTACTTTTTCAAATAAAACAGCATGGGTAATCATACCTGTTCTTCTTCCGTGAACTTCAAGTTTATGGTACTGGAGTTCGTTGGTATGTATGATCTCTCGTAAAACATGACAACAACTACATTCCAATAAGCTAGTTGTTGCTAATTGACTTGTAGTTGATGGCTGGCTAGTGGTTGTTGGTTGGCTAATTGTTATTGGCTGGCTAATGGTTGTCGGTTGGCTGATTGTTGCTAGCTGGATCGTGGTTGATGGCTGGCTGGTGGTTGTTTGCTGGCTTATGAATGCTGGCTCATTGATTGTTGTGACTATTGGTTGAATTTGACTGGTAGACTCCATTAGTTCAGCCATAGTTCTACACCTTTTAACAGGCCTCCTTGATGAACCTGCTTCAGTTGTACCTTTATTCCTTCTAAATTGAGGAAGAACATTTGTTCTTGGGGGAGAAGTAGGTATATTTGAAGCAGAAGGAGGAATAGTAGAAGGAGGAATAAACATCTCAAAAGGATTAGGAGATAATAAAAAGGTAAATGACAGGTTTGTCTGATCATCATACAACAAAGCATCAAGTAATGCTGTGTCAGATGTATCAGAAACTGGGATAAAATTACTTGGACCTGCCATTGCAATAATATACGCGATTAGAAGAAAAATGATAAGTTAGTATATGGTAGTGAATGTTATCAGATGCTTGAATGTTTGTGAGGCATGTTCGTTTGCCTTCTTCTATTTATAGCCGAATTAAATCCTATTGAATCTCTGCAGATATGCACAGTCCTGTTGAATCTTTACAGATCTGCACCCTGTCAAGCACGAGCTTAGACACTTTTTGACTATATATGCATACGACAATTCCACAGTGATACATGTTGCGCCTGTGATTCCACAGTAATGCATCTGTGATTCCACAGTATTTTGATAATTTCAATGATTTTGTATTTATTTGATTGTTGTTTCTAGAAAATTGAAATTTTGTTACCAGAAGTAACAGAATAATGCATTGATAATGCATTTGTGGAATTTTAATGATATCTGTAGAAATAGATATCATATATGGAATATTGTATGAAATTACATGAATTAATTTCTACAGACTCATACTTGAGGGGGAGATTGATATATATCAAGAGTGAGTGTTTTTGTGTTAATTTTCTGTGAATGTTTGTGTGTTGATTCCCCCAAGATTGATATTGGATTTGATGATAAATTATATGGAATGTTGGCATGACTTGTTTGATCATCCGAGTCATATTATGTGCTGCTTGTTCTCAAATAGATATGATTATGAAAATATTATTGGAAATGGATCTCTGGAAATATATTAAATTGAAAGAGTACATATGAAATTATTGATCTGCAAAGTTTGCAGTGATGATTGCAACAAGATGTTTGCAATATATTATGCGCGCAATTTCCAGATTGAATGATCCATAAATCATGTATTAAAGTATCTATGAATGGATAGATCAATGATTATGAGAACATTGTTCATACGTGTATATTTGCAGCTTATAATCCAACAAAATTCTCCCCGTAAAATTTGGCTTTTGGTCAGGAGCCAGAATAATTCCATCTTAAAATGTTTTGAATGTGCAATGATTATTAATCTACTTCAATGCACATAGATGGATATACAAAGATGGATATACAAAGAAAATTGATGATTTGATGAGGGGGAGAAAAATAAGCAGATTGGGTAAAGATTTACTAAAATGAATTATCATTGGCTCATATTGATCCTCGTACAAGGAATTGTGCACTAAAAGTTCAAAATGATAATTCAGTTGCAGTGTTTAGTTAATCGAATGCCAAAGGTATTTATTGACCTAAAGAAAGTGACAAAGTCACATGTCCCAATTGCAAATGCTCCTATATGAATTGTTATAAAGCACGTCTGAAGCGTTGCAGGTCCATCGGTTTTAAAGATAAAAATCCTCGAAAGAGAAAAGGAGCAATAATATATAGATGATCAAGTCGAGAATAAGTAAGAAAAGCTCCAGAAGAGCCATCTCCTGAAGAGATGTTATCTCCAGAAGATATATTACAAGAAGAGTGTATTGTGGTCTAAAAAGAGACCCAGGTACCTAATATATGTGAATATAATGAGATTTCAATAAATTATGAATGAAATTCGATGGGACCAAAAAATAAAGTCGACATTGATGATATTTATGTTTATAAGATAGCATATGCTGTAATGATGATAATGAGGATTATGAGTCATACTATATTAGTGTGTGCCAGAAGCACATGTTCCTGAAGAACATAAGGCGCTAGAATAAGTCCCTGAATGACTCAAGATGCTAGGAGCATCAAATTCTCGAGAATAATTAATTAAGTGAATTCATATGTAGCATGAAGCATTTATCGTGCATGTGATATTATTATCTGAATAAATATTTATGCACATGTATATTTATGATTTTACTTGAAAGATTTAGATCTTGCAGGTATACAATGAATACTTGATGATAGAAAGACAATGAAGCAATGTGGTCATCAGGGGGAGCAAGTCTGATGTAATCAAGAGGGGGAGACGATACACGCTGTACTCTTTTTCCCTTATCTAGGTTTTGTCCCACTGGGTTTTTCCTAGAAAGGTTTTTAATGAGGCAAAACTCAACAGTGTATCAATGAATGTTGTACTCTTTTCTTTGGCTAGGTTTTTATCCCACTGGGTTTTTCCTAGTTAAAGTTTTTAACGAGGCACATTCATAAATGGACATCCAAGGGGGAGTGTTATGAATATTCTTATAGTGTGGATGTCCATTGACCTATAATCTCCAAATATAGGATGACATGGTATATACGCATAGTAATCTACTATTTACATCCTTCTATAAATAGAGGTCTCCTGTAACTATTCTTTATACTTGAATGGATTTCATCTCTCTAGAATTTCCTCTGACTTCTCTCTAAAATTCCTTCAGTTTTATAACAAATATAAATATTTAATTATAAAATTAACCTTTTCTAGCCTCACCTCAACCATTTGACTTTTAGATTATCAAACTTTATGATATCTCTATGCATATTTTGATTTTAAAAAACCATCTATATGCAACTCAATATCTTAAGGATATTCTCTCTGATCTTAGAAGTTACCTAAATTAAAACAACCTCTAAAATATATAAATATTAGAAATCAAACTCTTTCTAGGCTTTTATTTTTTTAAAAAAAAAAACATATGTAATTTTTCATGAGGAAAAAACTTAAAAGGCATGCGCCAAAAAAAAAGAATGTTATAAAAATGAAAAGTATTAAAATTTAAAATTCTTAAACAATAGATTCATAAATAAATTTACATTCATGGGAATATCAATATAAAAATAAAATTCAATTTAAGAATGCACTTGAGGAGAAAATATCAATTGATAACTACATGTCTAATGATTGAGATGGTTTAGAGAAGATGTATGGAGTTTGATCAATATTAATTCCTAATTGAAAATTTCTAATTTAATTTTTAGTCTTTCAAAATAATTACAATTATTAAGGTCATTTTTAATAAATATTTATTTTTCTTGGTCCTTCCCCTAATTTTCCCTTATGTTTATAATACTGACATAGTATGATGGGTTGAAAGAATTGGAAATAAAGTGGTAGGACAAGGACTTTGTTTATTCTGAGGTAGGACAAGGACTTTGTTTATTCTGTCCATGAATATAATAAAAATAAGGAAATCACATAAAAGTTGAATGTTTTCTATGAAGTTAAATTTAAATTATATGGATTATTTTTAATCCGTGTCATCTATTAAAAACATATCAGTAAATTATTTTTTAATATGAACAAATAATGCAGAATGAATGAAATATTTATTTAATTTAAATTTAAATTAAACCATTCAAATTAAATACTTATTTGGGGCAATCACTCTAATATTGAATACTAATACTATGCTTACATTTAATAATTAAGCACCAAAATTTGGCTTCTTATTAAGTATAATGATAGCATAAGATCATAAGAAGAGTAAGTGATAATGACTGTTGAATTTTTGTTTATAAACATTAAAAAAGTGTAACTTGATTTCCCTATTTCATTTTTTGGGGTATACTAGCTAATGCATAAGTTTCATTGACTGCTATAACTCATAAGGAGTCGTGGCCAACCTAGTCATGCCACAATCATAGGAATATATACTGTCTAGTATATACATGAGAATGTAGACTAATTACAGCCTCACAACTATATGTATGGTTTGAGGGAAAGGACAAAGGAGGGAGGAGACAGAAATTTTTTATCGTATATTGATCAAATTGCCTATAAAAACTATTCAATATTTTAAAAACACATTCTTAACAAAAATGAATATTTTTTTATTAATGACAATTTGAATAGTGTCATCTCTCCCTTCCCATCTTATCTCCTTAAACCAAACACAGTTAAGAAAGGGAAAAAAGCTGAACTTTTTAGTGTTTGAATGGGAAGACAAAAAAATAATGGTTTTTACAGGAAGGGGAAATCAAAATTATCATATATGTACACTTTTTCACTTGTATGCTTCCTCATAATTTATATGGATCTGCTGGGTATGAATTTCATAATTTCAATATAGTTATTAGAAAAAGGAAGACTAGTTTGAAGTCCCCGTATGAAAGTTTTAAAGGTAATTCAAGTATGATGAGGGGCGGAGCCAGGATTGTAGGAGGGCGAAAATTATAGAATAGAACCCAAATTTTCCTCAAACTATATTTCAACCCCATAAAAATTTCAATATTTTCATTTTAGTCCCTCCACATAATTATACATGAAGGGACTAAAGTGAAAATTATAAAAATTTTATAGGCTAAAACGTAATTCCCTAAAATTCCTAAAATATTGGGTTCGATTATGTAATTTAGGGGGGACGGGTGCCACCCCTAGCCCCCCCTAAATCCACCCCTGAGTATGATACTTCTTGTGTATAAAAATATATATAAGATCTTTATAACAAGTAAGATTTTCAAACAGGTGTTTTATTAACCAAATTTTACTTTAAAAAAGGGTTAAAATGAAAAAATAAGCATGTATTTTAGGTTGAGGAGTGTCCAGTATCAAATATTTTTTTTTAGGTGTAAAAGTAAATACGTGGTTACAAATTAGGTGTAAGAATACCGTTTGATCGTTAAGTTTGACTTTTTTTGCTGACTGGATGATGATAATGATGTAACTTTCAAAAATACAAAAATATACATATGATTTCCCTAAAAAAAGGCCCAAGTGATTTTTTAGGTACAAAAATACTCTTAGGCGCTTTTACTCCATTATTATTCTTAGCTTCGATGCTTCTTCCTTTCTCAGATCTCATCCCTACCCTACACATTCATACCAGGCCATCTTCTTCACTCCCAGTTTCCACTTTTCCACAATCTCACATATCTTCTCTGTCCCTCCATACCGCACCGCCCTGCATCATATGATGACGTGTATTGTTCTCCATATACTCCATACTTATGCATTCAAGTTCCCAGGTTCACGAATCTCAATTATACGCAGAAAGCTTACATATATGTAACTCAAATTAAAATGGTGCTCCGCATTCGCATATGATATCCATATATATTACCATAAGCTTAGCTGCGCTAATCGAAAAAACGCTGAGCCCTTTAGCCTGTGTGTTTATGTATATCAGCATATTAAAACTAGCCTACTTACTGCACAAGCTTAGAGGTGCTCATATTCCTAGTTTCTATTAACTAACCGGCATATAATTGAGCTAAGCTAAACTCTACTCGGTAATAATTATATATAACCAACATACACAAAAAATCTAGCTTATATATATATATAAAAGGTTAAGTAGCAAATTCCTGTCGCAAGTACACGTTTTGAGAGCAATGTTGCCTGTAAGTTTTTTTGAACTCAATGTTGCCCGGAAATCTAAAAATGAAATAATGTTGTCTTTTTTCGTTAAAAAATTAATGGTCAATGTCAGTTTTTTTAACCGACTAGGGAAACATTGCTCCATTTTTAGACTTCCAAGGTGAAATTGAGCCAGAAAAAAACTTTCAGGGCAACATTGCTCCTCGATGCATACTTTCAGGGTGGATTTTCTACTTAACCCTATATATATATATATATATATATATATATATATATAAGCTAAATAAACCACATTATTGTCTACTCAGTAAAAATAGTCAAACTAATGGTCATACGATATTTTTTAAACCTTAAAAAAACACTTGGTGTTAGACATTTTTTTGGACAAACCTTATGTATATTTTTACACATTTGAAAGCCATGTCATCGTCTAGTTAGTAAAGAAAAGTCAAATTTAATGGTCAAACAGTATTTTGCATCTAATTTGTAATCACGTAGTTACTTTTGCACCTAAAAAAACACTTAGTATTAGACGCTTCTTGAGGTAAAGCACATGTGTATTTTTACATCTTAACCCTTAAATAAATCCTTTAAACTACCGATATGTTTGTATGAAGGAAGTATCCGAATACTTTAGGTGGACATAAGATTTGTTAACAGGTGGTTTAAATTGATGAATCCCTCTATCCCCTTTTATAAAATTTACTATGTGATTCTTTGAGTAATAAATATATTTTTATCAATTTTACCCTTAACTATTATTTCCCGTACATTTTTTTCCATCATCTTTCTCAACATTACCCTTACTCATTTATCCACTTATAAATAAGAGCACATTAAAAAAGTACATCTTTTACGTAATTATAGTTTTTCACTAATTTTAATATTTATTTTAAGCTACATAATTTGGTGGTTTAGATCTTCTAATAAAGCACTGAAGGAGTATATAATTGAATAAGTATAAAATTAAATTGTATCTTGAAAGGGGTTATAATTCATTTTGGAATAAAAAAATCGAAAGCTCATTCATTTATGCAAAAGACAAGAAAAGAGGAAATGAATAGAAAAAGGGGCAAAACTGAGCAGACACGCATTGGGTTGGCGGTGAAAGGAGGACAAGAAGAACGTGAAGTGGAAAGAGGAAAATCCAAAAACCCCACAAAGAGAAAAGGAAAAGAGAGAGACCCATGAAAAGCATCAAGCTTGTTTTTTTGGCCAAAGCTTCAAAGCTTTGTTTGCTTCAATCAAAACTCCCATTTCTCTTGAGTTTTCCCAATCAAACTCCCGTCATTAAATTAAGATTTTCTAACTTGATTAACTTATTTTAATTGATGTTTAATGGGAAGAAGCATGGATTATTCATCTAGTCTTATTCTTATTCATAGGCAATTTCCACTATTTTTCATACAGATTAAGAAAAATCTTTAATATTATAAACTCCACTATAAAATTCAAAAATTTTCAAAATTTACATTTATTTAATATACATAATACTCCTTCAATCCTCAAATATAAGATTCAAATTTGAGATCGAGTCTGTCTTAAAATATGAACTTTATTTTATGTTAATCAAAGTATTTATTACATTTTTTTTCAATATTACCCTTTTATTGTATTTATTTCATTTATCCTCTTTATAAATAAGGCTATAGAACAAAAAAATACATATATAATACTTGTAACTAATTTTAATTATTTTCTTGATAACAATGAAACAATTATTTAAAGTTTATATTTAGAGACGAAATGATTACTATATGAGAACAAAATTAATATAATAATAATAAATAAAAAAATTAAATTATACATAAATCTCAAAAGTTTAACCACATGCCTCGTAAAAAGAACAAGTTTACTTTAATATAGAAGTATTAAGGTGTGTTTAGTTTAAGGAGAAGGGGAGAAAATTTTCACTAAATTGTCTATCGTCTTTGTTTTTTTCTTTCGGGTTTTTTTTTTTTTAAAAAAAAAAAATTTGCTCTCGCCGACACATTCAACCTCCCCTACTCATACTCATTACTTCCTGTTTTCTCTCTTTCAATTTTTTCCCTTTTTTATCTCTCTCTATTTATTACTCTAAGCTTCGAATCTCCATCTCACTGGGCGTCCCTTTCTTTAATGGCGATGCCTAGGACAACTGGTCACGATCTCAAAACCACCTACTGCTCCAACCCCTTCTTCTTCTTCCTCTTCTTGTTGTTCCTTTTCACTGTGTCTTAACTGCTCTTGCATGTTTTCCCCGCACCTAAACCCCGCCTGAAACGACTTTCATCTCCGTCTATAGTGGCCGGAAACAACAATGGCGGCCACTCGTGTGGCTTCTTCTCTCTTTCTTCCGATCGCTTTGATCTTTGCTACTCTTCATCTTTCCTTAGCCAACACTGACTCTACTGATGGTATTTTACTTATGCTCATTGTTCTCTTAAGTTTGATCATTCCCGTGGCTGAGTGGCACAAGGTTTGCTTTTTATATGATATTGATGTGGAAAATGCTTTCAAGTTCAGAAAAGTTTGGATTTTGAATTGCGATTGAGTCGAGTGGAACTAAAGTTGGCGCCTTGACTTGTGGGACTTTGATTTTATAATCTCTGTTTGATAAGCGATGGCTTTATTATCCTTTTTAATGGCAAAACAAGAGATTTTTATATTGAACTGTAGTTGAGGCATTGGAATTTTTAGAGGCGTTGATCTTGTTTGTCTATTCTGATTGCCAGGGGAATGCAACAAACGATGTTATATCTTCATTCATTTCCGCATCAAAACATTTTTAGTTGAATTTATTTGTATGTTATACCTTTCTTATTTCTTATTTTTGGGTTGTTAATGCTGTTCTTCTTGCTTCAGTTCAAGCGCTTGAAGTTTTTTTTCATTCATTTCCGCATCAAAATATTTTTAGTTGAATTTATTTGTATGTTATACCTTTCTTATTTCTTAGTTTTGGGTTCTTAATGCTGTTCTTCTTGCTTCAGTTCAAGCGCTTGATGTTTTGTACAACGCTTTAAACAGCCCTTCTGGGCTAACTGGCTGGAAAATTGGTGGTGGTGATCCTTGTGGAGAGGCTTGGAAAGGAATAACATGTGAGGGCTCAGCCGTTGTTTCCATGTATGAGATGTTATTGCACAACTGTAACTTTTAGTTTCTTTAGCTGTGTTTTTTGTTTGAGAAAACTAACACTGATCTAATTGCTGGAATGTTAATCAGAGAATTGTCAGGTTTGGGACTTAATGGGACTCTGGGATACCTGCTTTCAGACCTTATGTCACTGAGACAACTGTGAGATAATCTAATTTGTTGTTTTTGTGGCACTTATATTCTTTTTAACCATTTTCACATGTTAATACTGATGTTCTTTTGCTCTTTTTTGTTTTTTGTTTTCTTTTTTTCCTTTTTAGTGACTTAAGTGACAACAAGATCCACGACACCGTCCCTTACCAGTTGCCACCAAATCTGACAAGCCTGTAATGCTAGCTTCCCCTATGTGATTTTGTTTTCATTCTTGGCCAGCTTGACTCTCTTGTTTAAGTTAATATGCCATTGCTCTCTGATTCTAATATTCAGGAACCTTGCAAGAAATAACTTGAGTGGAAATCTTCCTTATTCTATTTCTGCCATGACTTCCCTCAATTATCTGTAAGTTGCTTTTCTGTTCATACATAACATTATTTCACATCATTCAATTTAGTTATATGTTGTAGACTTGTAGCTACCGCTTAATTGCATTTCTATGTGATTTTTAGGAATATGAGCCACAATGCACTCGCCCTTTCAATTGGAGACATTTTTGCTAACCTTGCTGATCTCAGTACCCTGTAAGATATATTAAATAGCGCATTGATTTCTCTTAACTCCTTTTTATAGAGTCATTCAATCTGATTTCCACAAAATTTTTAGCTAGTAGGGCTAAGATTAATGATTAAAGGCACTTCCATAATGCAGGGATCTATCGTTCAACGACTTTTCTGGAGATCTCCCTCCCTCATTTGGTTCATTGTCCAATCTTTCTTCTGCGTATGTTGGACATTTTAATAGATGACCTAGTTGAGGTTTCACAGTGCATTTTTATTTAACTTATCTTAATGTGTTGCAGCTTTTTGCAGAACAATCAGTTGACTGGTTCACTTAGTGTTCTTGTTGGCTTGCCATTAGATACTTTGTAAGTTTTCCTCACTTTTGGGCTCAAATTGTCTGCATATGATCATCTAATTCTGCTCCCATATTTTTCCAGAAATGTCGCGAACAACAACTTCTCTGGATGGATACCTAACGAACTTAGTTCAATTCGTAGTTTCATGTACGTGTTAATGTAATGAAATTAATGTCTTCCTGTTTTGCAATGCCTAATTTCTTCATTATGATTAATGTGGCTCTTTAAATATGGTCTAGATCTGATGGGAACTCCTTTGACAATGGGCCTGCTCCTCCTCCTCCTCCACATACAGCTCCTCCTCCCAGAAGATCTAGCCATCAACATTCTGGATCTGGCTCTAATAAAGCGCATGCTTCTGAATCTGACAAAGAAGGTGCTGATGGCCATAATGGCTTATCATCTGGGGCTATTATAGGCATTATTTTGGGTTCAATTTTTCTGGCTGTTGTTGTGCTACTTGCTCTTGCCTTATGTATCCGAAACCGTAAAAGGAAGGAAAAAGGTGTCAGGACATCGAATGGGAATCCTCCTCTTGGAACCAATAATGGTGAATTCCCTCCCAGTGGCTCTCTCTCTCTCTCTCTCCCTCTCTCTCTCTCTCTATATATATATATATACTCTGCTCGTGTTTTTAAAGACCAACAGTAATGTGGGATATGCATTAATCTGCTACATTATCTCTAGAATGTTAATATTCCAATGTGCAATAAGTTAATGATGTGCTTCAATGTTGCCTCTCTGGTTAACTTAGGATTTAGAGCTTCTTACTTTGCTAAGCATATCTGAGTTTTGTTCATTTAGGCAGCTTGCTCCGCGTAGTTGTTCATTCTATTCTGTTCATCAATATCATTTGTCTTCCATTACAAAGTCATTGTGGCAGTTTTTCCCCCTTGTTAATTTGCAGTGTCTTTAGACATTATTTTATTTTGTAGAATTCTCACAGATTACTCCCATACTTGTATCTTGACATGTTGCGGGGTTCATCTGGCCTTGTCCTTGCAGTGACTCTTCCGATGCAAGAACAGAGGGTAAAAAGTGCTGCTGCTGCTGTAACAGATCTGAAGCCGCCTCCTGCAGAAAAAGTGATAGCTGAGAGGGTTCCTTCGAAAAATGGATCTGTTAAGCGGATGAAATCCCCTATAACTGCTACATCATACACAATTGCTACTCTCCAAAGTGCAACAAATAGCTTCAGTCAAGAATTTATTATCGGTGAAGGTTCTCTTGGTCGAGTTTACAGGGCCGAATTCCCTAATGGGAAGGTAATCCCTTTATGTTGCAATTTTTACCCCCTTCCTATTGTTTTTGGAAATTATACTTGCTATGTATGTATATGTATATATGAGGAATACATTTTAGATATCAAGCCTGATCCTTTTTATTTAAAGGTTAAAATATGCTTTTAGTCCTTTAAGTTTTACATAAAGTATACTTTTAGTCCTTTAACTTTATAAAGTATATTTTTGGTCCTAAAATTCTAACACCGTTAATACTGCTAATGGAAAACGCTGACACAACGAACTCAAGTGATGACTAATAACATTTAATTACACATATTTTATATATTCTTCAATTTACCCATATTCTTAATAGCATTTAATTACATAGTCATAACTAAATTTACACTGTTATTTCTTAAGTTTGCATTTTCCGTTAGCAAAATTAACGGTGTTAGAATTATAGGACTAAAAGTATACTTTATAAAGTTAAGGAACCAAAAGTATACCTCATGTAAACTTAAAGGCCTAAAAGTATACTTCAGTCTTATTTAAATTACTATAGTTGTAACTAAACTTTAGATTACCTGCATTATAATGTTGTAGATATTTTACTTCACTGATAGGTTTGGCTATGCTGTATCTTCTACTTGAGGCTGCTTCATGCATCTGCCTTGTTAACTTTTCATCATTTGGAATCATAGTTTCCATTACTAAATTCCCTTTCCCTTTTGATGATTTGACTCATTTTTTGTGATATTCAAACTTCAGAAAAGGATAAATACTATATATCCTACAACATGTATGTATATTCTGATGTCTAATGGTTAAATTTCTGCTTTTGTTAGATCATGGCCATTAAGAAGATCGACAATGCAGCGCTGTCATTACAGGAGGAAGACAACTTTCTTGAAGCTGTATCAAACATGTCACGCTTGCGGCATCCAAACATTATTACACTAGCCGGATACTGTGCAGAGCATGGGCAGCGACTTCTAGTTTACGAGTATATCGGTAATGGAAATCTACATGATATGTTCCACTTTGCTGAAGATAGTAGCAAGGCTTTACCTTGGAATGCTCGTGTTCGAATAGCACTTGGCACCGCTCGAGCTTTAGAGTATGTTGATTTTCTTATTATGTGGAGTCTATTTCATCATTCCTACTGCAGTGATTCATGATAGTATATCACATTTAATTTTTATTTTTATTGGTCAGGTACTTGCATGAAGTATGCTTGCCTTCTGTTGTACATAGAAACTTTAAATCGGCAAACATATTACTTGATGAGGATTTGAATCCTCACTTGTCTGATTGTGGTTTAGCTGCTTTAACGCCAAACACGGAACGGCAGGTTGGTGAAGAAGATACTTCTATTTCCTGTATGCATGTGCGGTTGCACATGATGTCTATGAATTCTTTCTGCTGCATTCTCTGTTAGTAAATTTCTTACTTTGTCTTGAACAGGTTTCAACTCAGATGGTTGGCTCTTTTGGTTATAGTGCTCCTGAGTTTGCGCTATCAGGAATATACACAGTAAAAAGTGATGTTTACAGTTTTGGAGTGGTAATGTTAGAGCTATTGACGGGTCGGAAGCCACTTGACAGGTAAATTTGGATTATGAGACAACTCCTCACATTTACCTCATACAACGCAAGGTCATTTAAAATATGCTAAACCAAACAACCCCGTACATGTTCTAAAACAATATTCGTGCTCATCATTTGCATGTTTTGCTGCAATCCATGACTTATAAACTTTTCATCTTCACAATATCTTCAATTAATTTGTAACTTCTATTTGTGTAGTTCACGAGCGAGATCAGAGCAATCACTTGTGAGATGGGCTACTCCCCAACTTCATGATATAGATGCCTTGGCCAGAATGGTTGATCCTGCTTTGAATGGCATGTATCCTGCAAAGTCACTGTCACGCTTTGCCGATATCATTGCCCTCTGTGTTCAGGTAATGTTTATGGATTTTTTGAATGGCTCATTCATTAACTGCAATCCTGGGATTCTGGACATTTCTTTTCTTACATGACAAAATGTGCACGCTGCTGGTCGTTTTTATAAGGTTCTTCCATCATATTTCGCCGGAATTAGAAAAAACCTTAAATCTCATTAACCATATCTTGAAATTTAATTACTTTTCAATTTTATCCTTATTAAATATATATACAGTAATGAGAATTCCAAGAAAATGACAGTCTATAGAACAATATATTAAGAGTAAAATTGTAAATTCGTATAATATATTTAGTGAGGTGACTTTATTAAGGGGAAAAAACTATCTTTGCCTATAAAGAGACCAGATGAGTAATTTTACCATGTTGTGTTGTGACTTTCTGAACATGTTAGACAGACACCTCATTTTTTCTTATTTTGATCGTGTACAGCCGGAGCCTGAATTTCGACCTCCCATGTCTGAGGTTGTGCAAGCATTGGTTCGGCTAGTGCAAAGAGCAAGCGTGGTCAAACGCCGCCCCAGCGACGAATCTGGGTTTGGTCTCAAGACCCCAGATCATGAAGCCTTGGACATGTCATTTTAAATTAAGGGTTTCAAAGTCAAATAATTTTGATATGATCTTATTTCAATTTTGTGTAAAGTGATATGCAGTTGTCAGACAGAAACACGGGAAAGGAATAGAGGAGTTATGAAGATGTGTCTCAAACAGATCAAGATATTTGTAATTACATGCGTTGGGAATTTTATTTCTTGGAATAAAGAAAGTACTATGGAAATAACATGTATATTTAACTTGTCTTGATGATGTAAATTATAAACTATTCCTTTTGTCTTTTTTTTTTGGGCGGGTTTTTTTGCTTTAATTAAAAGTGGCTGTCTGGTTTATTCTCTCTTTAAAGGTGGCTAACTAGGAGTTTGATTGTGCATGCATATTCATTGAAGGCCTACTTGTCCTTTTATCCCCCTTCCCCTATCATAGTCATGATTAAAAGACATGTTAATTTGAGCAAATCACTTCTTTCTTTTATATGTAGCCGTTTTCTTATTTGGGCAAAATCCCTTATAGGGCCTAAGTTATCAAAATATTATTAAAAAAGGTTTAAAGAAAAGTTATATGTCAAAAAAGACCCTAGCGTTTTTTCTATTATTATTTCAGAAAATGTTATACTGATATAATTGTTAATAAATATTAATTTAGTTGTTAAGGTATACTTGTTATCGTGTATTGATTTAGTTAATATGTTTTGAAATAATACTAGAAAAGGCGTAAGACTTTTTCTGACATGTAACTTTCTTTAAATTTTTTTGACAATATTTTAGTTACTTGGGCCTACTTTCCCTTAATTTGAGTAGAAAAAGTACCCCTTAGTAACTACTATTTCCATGTTTGACTTGTATGATTTAAAACCAGATTGTGGGGCCCCTGAAAAGCATGAAATTGATATGGCGAAGGGTTCATAACTTATTTATGATATGCATATTATAGGAATAAAATAAATTTAAGATAAGCTTTATTGGTTTATGGTTAAAAATGTTATTTATTATAAAAACGGATTTTATATAGTAAAAGGGCCATTGATATTAAAGTCAGCCTCTCATATTTCAAAATCTAAGACACAATAGTATTACAATAAATTTTTCGAAGAGCCAACATCTAGAGGCGTGGGGCGATTCAATGTCCTCCTAGAGTTGTTTTCATAATCATATTTTATATTCTAAAAAGGGGACACTTTTTAATTGTTGTTTGTAAGATTGAATATTTGACTGCTGCGTTGTTCTCAAGAATAAATATAAAGAATTGTTATAAAATAAAGGGAAAGGTGAGAAGGGTAGAAAGTAAGAAAGAAAAAATCTCATTCAATATTCAGTGTGTCGCATGAAATAAAAACATATGCCTTCTATTTATAGGACAACTCTTCAATATATAATTCATATGATTCCATAATGATAGGAAATAATGAGAGAATAGGAAAAAAAATTGGAGAATAAGAAATAATGTGGGATAGTGACATTCACAAATATCATGTTCATAACACCCCCTTTGGATGTATATGATTAAACATGTGCCTCATTAAAAACCATCAACTAAGAAAAACTCAGTGGGGTAGAAATTTAGTAGAAAAAAGAGTATATGGTTCATTGACTTAATAGAGTTACCTCATTAAAAACTTTGCTAGGAAAACCCAGTGGAAAAAACCATAGATAAAGGAATACAACATGTATCAATCACCCCCCCTCTTGATAACATCAATTAATATCTCTAAGCTTGCAAAGTTCGATGCCATGAACGAGCTTTCAAAGATTCTACCAGTAAGTGAATTAGTAAATAAACATGCTAGATTTTCACAAGAATAGATTTGCTGGATATTAATTTCACCACCCTTTTTAAGGTCATGAGTGAAAAAGAATTTTGGTAAAATATGCTTCGTTTTATTGCCCTTGATGTAACCTTCTTTTAGTTGGGCAATACATGTAGTATTATCCTCATAGGATTGTTGGGGGCATTTTACTAGGAAATAGACCACAAGTGGTCCTTGTGTGATGTATTGTCGATCTTAATCATACTCATTCTCGACTTGCTTCATGAATTGCTAGAATTTCTACATGATTAGATGGTGTGGCTAATATAGTTTGTTTAATATATGTCCATGAAATAGCTGCATCTCCACAATTAAACAGAAGGCTTATTTGTGATTTTCCATCACATGGATTAGATAGAAATCCAACTTCTGTATAACCAATTAGTTCATGTTTGGATACATTTGAGTAGAATAGTCCTATGTCCATAGTGTTTCTGAGGTAACGAAGAATGTGCTTCACTACATCTCAACGTCTTCGTATTGGTGAAGAACTATATCTTGCTAATAATTAACAGCAGATGATAAATCAGGACGTGTGTGATTATCAAGATACATTAGTGTTCTAATAGCACTAAGGTATTACAATTCTAGACTAAGTAGTTCTTCATCAACTTCTTTGCTAATTGCTCAAGGTCTAAACATGTATTTATTTGCCTGTAAAAACCTTACAACCATTTGGGTACATAATGGATATGACTTATCCATGTAAAAACATCATAGGACCTATTTTGGTACGTTGTGGTGGTACTACTAACACATATACTGCATACCCAAAATTCATAGACGAGAAATTTATGTTCCTAACCAAAAACCATTTGTAAGATAGGAACCTTTAGATAACTTGTTGGCTTAAAATGAATTTACATTATTGCATGCAAAATGGCATGACCCCAAATAGAAATTGACATGTTAGATCTCATAAGTAAAAGTCTTACAATTAATTGCAACCTTTTAATCAATGGTTATGCAAATCCATTTTGCATATCAGCACGAGCTATAGGATGTTCAACATTAAATCCAAGGGACATACAGTATTCCTTAAAACCTTGCGTAATAAATTCATCAATATTATCAAAAAGTATTTTCTTAATCGTTGTTGAAAAGTTTTGGTCCAAGTTCACTGGTCTAGTGTATCCAACAAGTAATGTCCGAGAGTGAACCCCCAGCAGCCATATAGCGTTAGCTCATACACGTTTTCTTGCTGATGATAACTAGGTGTTGTAGCATATTAGACTATGTCTACATAGTAGGATCAAAGTAAGCGAAGGAAGTTTCTTCTTGCTCCTTTCCTTTCTCTTCATAATCAAAGTAATTTGCTCTTAATTTAATTAATTGAGCAAGCAATCTCATAAACATCGGGTTTTAAGAAGATAATAAGTAAACATGTAACTCTTTGATGCATCAATTAAAACTATATATATAGTACCTAACTGTGGTTATGTTGGCCCACAAATATCTTCCTATATATATTCTATAAATGGGAGAGGCTCACTTTTTATTATGCTTTGTAAATCAACTTTCCCTTGAAACATACAGCATAAGAAAAAACATGGAATTATGGGGTATTTGTATACACTACATGGTATATCCACATGAATTTACAGTTATTTTTTGCATCATAATGACCTAAAATAGTCTAACCGGTCATACTAAACGTTAAATTTATTAGTAAACTTTTGGTTTACATTAACAAACTACTAGTTTGAATTGGCAAACTTTTGGTTTGCATTGATGAAGTTTTGGTTTACAATAGCTTGTGTTTCAATTATGCTAATAAATGTATATTACTAGTTAGAAGGAAAAACAAAAAACCTTTCTAATATGCATTTTCTACTTGAAACTGATTTTGTGATATGACGATATTCCTAATTATTTTTAGTTGTCGTGTCTTTAATTGAACAATTTGGAGCTCGTAAATTCTTGTTTATTCAGATAATGATAGGTGGTACTTATATGTTAGTGTCTAGGTTAGTTGGTAACCTTAGAATCACCTGCACCACATCCACAAGAATCAAGGAAATAATTCAATACTTTGAAATTTAAATATGCTGAGAGATTTTAGGATCTTTTGGCATCTACTAAACAACCCTAATTAATAATTTAACTATGGCCAGGTTAAGTCCAAGGCCCATAGCAACACTGACATATATGATATCCATTTCTATGGATATCCTTGGAACTTAACACGTTTCTTTTAGATTTGGTAGAATAAAGTACATTATCAATATATAATTTTGTTCTTTTAGGTAACAAATATTAACTCTTTTGAAGCCTTGAATTAGATTTACACTTTCGAATATAGTTTGAACATTGACTTATCACATTATCAAGGAAAAAAAATATTTAACATTTTTTAGTGTAATATGGGTTGTTCCACTATCAAAGAGACATAAATTTTCAGTATTGATGTCAATATGACTCATTTTTCATTTAAAGAAACATGAAAATAAATGAAAATATAATTAAAAAGGAAAATGCAGATGATAATAGCAACTTTAAACACACTAAAGTATAATAGCTCAAATAGATGAAGATAATTTATGCTAAGAAATTAGCAACATAAAAGTGGGTAGAATCCAAAATTAGCAACATAAAAATGGGTAGAATCCATGTCGCTATACACAAAATTTTCATCCTTATAAACATAATTTTAATAATCTTTCCTCACTTTGGATGTGAATTTGAACCACCATAATTATGACCACAGCTGTAGCCACGTCTACATCCACGACTACAATTAGATTCATTCATTACTACATTCACTTATGGGAATGTAGTCAAGCTTGTTGGATTCATCATTTTCCAACAAAAACTCATTGTTTTGTTTGGCTACAAAGGCAATAAATGAATTTAGCATATTTCTTAAACCGCTTTTGTGGTATTGCTACTGTTTACGTGTATTGGAGGCATCTATCCATAATGAGCCTTTAGAAACAGTGTTGTTAAGATGTAGAGTCTACGTAGAAACGATAAGGGTGAGCAAAAACGTAAAATCGTAAAACATAAACGAAACGTAAGAGTTTACTACATACTACAAAAAAAAATCCAACATATATAAAACTTAAACACACCAATACATTAAAGTCATCACAAATTTAAGTCTAAACATAAGAAAATAATTAAGTTCATAATTTGATGTGATTTTTCATAATTAAATTGGGATTCTTAATGCATCTTCTTAGAAAGTGTAGTTATGCCCCAAAAATATTTCAAACTATTTCAGTTTAGTCCCTCCTTAGAACTTTGAATTCTTACATTTTAGTCCCTTGGTCAAAACGCACGTTTTGACCAAGGGATTAATTAGGTCCTCATCTTCATTCCTTCCTTCAATCTAAGACATACCTGAAGATCACAGAGCACCGCGAGGCGAGAGGCGAGAGAAGGGCAAGCTTCGACCTTCAATCCTTCCTTCCTCCACATTGCTCTAAGCCCCCGTTTGGATCGAAGAAGAGGAAGGAAGGGAAAGGAATGGAAATAAAAAGAAAGGGATGGAAGGGAAATATTTTACCTTTGATGCGTTTGGTTACCGTGGAAAAGAAAATGATTTGATTGAAAAATTGTTGTTTGGTTGGAAGAAAATAAGTAGGAAAATAAGGAAAGATTACATTTGTACCCTTAACATATTTTAAGGGCTATTAAGGAAAAAAAAATGCACGCATGATGGGAAAAAAGCGGGAACAAAACGCTGCTCGAGCAGCAATGAATTGTCGCTCGAGCAGCATCCTATTTTATTTTATTTTTAAAAAGCCATCAATTGTTTTATTCAATTGTTCTTTGAGCGTCCTAAGTTGCTAGACTTTGTCTTATACGTGGAAAAAATTTTCATAAAAGAGACCTTTTGGTTATCTCCTTATCTAATATTTTTCATCCACTGCTTAATCCCCTATTCTAATTACTTAAAACAGAGCTTAACAAAGGATAACCCATATATGTAAAACAATCGAGTATAAACTTTCACACTGGAGTGCTTTGTAATTGGACACTTAAGGTGGTTATATCCACACTGGAGTATAGATGACGAGGCAAATGGTTAAAAATTGACTATGCTGCGACAAAAATCTTCCATTCTCGTCTTCTCCTTTCATTCTCACAGAAAAAATCCCATCCTCTTCTATCAGAAAATTTTTTGATAGGCGTATGCATCTCCTCCTAAAATACCCACGATAGATCTTACTGAGTTTTTTTTCCTTCTTCATCATCATAGCCTTCTTCGAAACTTTTCATGAACTATGGTCATTAATGTCGCTAAAGGTGCTGCTTGTACTAACGACTCGACGCTGAAAATGGTAGATTGGTCTTCTTCGTCCATCGAGAAATGGGTTCCCACCATTTTTTGTGGGAACTGATTTTCCCATGTTTAAGGGAAAATCGGTCGCCGCCAGAAAACATTTTCTTTTGAAAATGCGAACCTAACAATAATAGCTGCCGAAAAATTAGGATTTTCCTTTTCCTTCCTCCAATTTTCCTTGAACTAAACGGGGCCTAAGTCGCCAGCGGCCTCTTCCCTCACCACCATCGCCGACGACAACCTGAAACAGAGGAGCAAGAACTGCAGCCACGAGATTCCCTTCACCAACACCCACCACCGGACTGAACCAAGGGCGAACAAGAGAAACAGATGTTTCAACCGATTTTACTGAGTTGACAAGGCGTTTCAACCGTGTCAACTCAAAATCTATTCCTACATTCGTTTGACACGATTTCTGGCCAAAAAACGTAGAAACGGACGTTTTTACATTTCTAAACGACGTTTTTACAACACTATTTAGAAGGATAACTATCTTGGGGGCAATTACGGTCCACTGCTCCCATATGCAATATATATAAAAAAAAAAAAAAAAAGGTTCTCCCTCTCTGTGTTTTGCGGGCAATGGACGGTTCACTGCAGTGGACCATAGCTGTCCCCAACTATCTTCTGGTGGTCATGACTTTCTTTTATATTGTTACAAAGACCACGTGGCTCTTTTATGGTCATATATTCAGTTTTGAGACTCTCAAGCAAATGGTGGCATAAGAAAATCATGGATCAAACAAGATAAATAGTTCATTCTGGTAATGGCAAGAAGCCGCAAGTTCATATTTATTTCTTAAGAACATGGTTCAGACTAATGCAATAAATAAGAATTATAAAAACGTAATATAATAACATTAACGATAACAATAATATATTCATAAAGACAAGAAATAATTCATAAAGTAAAATATTACAACAAAATTAAGAATTTATAGTTTCGAGCCATTTAGCTCTCATGGCTTTACGCCAATTAATCTCAAGATGATAAATTAGAATTATATGGCTTCCTACCTTTTATCCTAAGGATAATGACAATTATATGACTTCTAGTCTTTTATCTCATTATAAATAACATTATATGGATTTTGTCATTTTATTTTTAAGATAAATAAAAGTTGTATATGGCTTTTGGCCATATTATATAAGAAATTAAAGTGATATGACTTCTAGTCATATAATTTTAGAATATGGAATTAAAGCAATATGGCTTCTGGCCATATAATTTTAGAATATGAAATCAAAGGTATATGGCTTCTGGCAGTACTAAAATAACAATATTAATAATAAAAAAGAACTCATAAAGGAGATAAAAAACAAGATTAAAAAAAAAAAAGTCTCCAATCTAGGACATGGAACCCAATATTTAAGAAATCGGTAAAAGACTCTCTTTAATTCCATATAAAGGCTCAAATTATTCTAGATAAATCAAATCAAATAAGTTAAAAGAAGGAAGATGAAATCGTCAAAATAAGAAGAGAGAATTATACCTTGGGTAGAGCTTTCATACTCATAACATGTCATAAAATAAAGGGAAAGATAAGAAGAGTAGAAAGAGAGTAAAACAAATTCTCATTCACTACTCAGTGTTGTATGAAATCCATAACATATATATTCTATTTATAGGCACAACTCTTTGATATACAATTAATATGATTCCTTAATCATAGAAAATAATGAGAGAGAATAAGAAGCGATAGGATAATAGGAAATAATAGAGAATATGGTCATTCACAAATATTATCTTCATAACAAGAATGAGTATTTTGGTTTGATAGTCCTACTGAGCAAAGACCGTGGATTAGGAAGGTTGTGTTATGCATTAAGAACTGTATTAAACTAAGCGATTAACAACACTTATTCTTGGATCCAAAATCCTAATACATCACCAGTTTTTTCTAGAGATAGATTTTTCAAAGTGCAACTAATGTAAGGGTTGAATGTGAAAGATATACTCCCTCTAATTATTAATATAAAATATATTTGTCTAATTCGATTAGTTAAGAAAGTTAGTGAAGTTAGTTATATGATATGTATTTTTTATAATACTTTAGTCATCTTCTTTAATTTCCTCATTTATTCTCTTCCATTATTATTGTTAATGAAGCATTAAAAGAGGCAAATTAGAAAAATATTGAAAAATATATCTTATATTTAAAATTAAGATTATTTTTCCAAATATGTCCCAACTATTTTTAAAAGTGCGTCCAGTATCCTGAAATATTTAAGGGTATAATTTTACTTCTCATCTACTAAAAATTGAACAATTATCACCCCAACTATCAGAAACATAACATGGCCCATAGTGATGGAAATAGGCCAGGCCCCTATCAGGCGACCTACGGCCTGGCCTATTTAGGGCTTGGTATGGCCTGGCCTGTTTATTAAAAAGGTCAGGCCAAGGCCTATTTAAAGGTCTAAATATGTAAAGAGGTCAGGCCTTTTTTGTTAAGGCCTGGCCTGTAAGCCTTCAGGCCTGACTTATTTATATATTAAATGAATATAATAATATTTATATCATATAAATAACACAATTTTAATTTTTTTTCATTCTTATATTCTAATTTTAAGTATAATTAGTTAATTATAGTTTTACACATATTATTATATTAATTAATTATGGTCTTTAAGGCCTGTAATATGAGGCCTTTTTAAAGGCCTACATTATAAGTAGGCCTTTAAAAAGGCTTCAGGCCTAACCAAGCCTTATGAAGGCTCAGGCCTGAGCCTAAAAAAAAGCCTGTATTCAGGCTCAGGCCTATTTAACCAAAGTCTGGCCTGGCCTGGCCTATTTCCATCCCTAGTGGCCCATATATATCATCTTCACCAAAGTGAGCCACTTTCTAAGTTTCTGTTAGTTGGGGTGATAATTCCTTCATTTTAATGTATGATAGGCAAAATTGCACCCATAAAAATTTCACAGTGCTGGATGGACCTCAAAGAATAGTTTAGGGTGCTGCCGCACTTTCACCCTAAAATATATTTTATACGGTAAAAAGGCCATGGATATTAAAGTCAGTCTCTCATATTTCAAAATCTAAGACGCGACAATTCTACAATTGTTTTTACAAGATGAATATTATTTGATCCTTTTTCCAACAAAAGGGGAAAAAAGACGAGACGTGGGAAAATTCATTGTCCTATGTTACAATAACACTGGACCAAACAGATAATCGACCCCAACAAACCATGCTCTAAGGTCTGCACTCATATTTTCTCTGCTCCTAAAGTTGTTTTCATATGATATTTTATCTTCTAAAGTGACAAAGTCCTGTTGACCATAGACCAAGGATTAGGAAGGTTGTGTTATGTGTTCAGAACTGTATTAAGCTAAGCAGTTAATAACTCTCGTTTTTGGATCCCAAATCCAAATATATCATCAGTTTTTTTCTGGAGATAGATTTTTTCAAAGTGCAGCTTATACATGGGTTGAATGTAAAACACAAAAAATGAAATGAGATTCCTCATCGGTTATTAAAAAAATAAAGGTATTATTATTTGACTTTATATTAAGCCAAATCATCTAAATGAATGTCGAGTTATTCTCAACTAAGAAATGGTCTAAGTTGTAGTATTAGCAGCAACAGCCAACAGCACATATTATATGATTATGGTACTGAATCTTTAAATAAATTGTTAATCAATAGATCTAGCTAACTAGAATCATATGGGCAAATTCATAAAAAGTAAGTTAGCTCAGGGATGAAGTATAAATAAATAATCGGAGCTTCAAAATCTCTAACACGCAATTCTACGACTGAAATTACATAAATTTTTTTAAATGTTTGATTAGCCGTAGTTGGCAAAAGTACGGAAAAAACCCTAATTAATTAATTAATTACCAAAATACCACTGTGGCAAAACTATTAACCCATCTGCCCCCTCTAATCGATTATATGCCTTATGTAATCGATTACAGAGGGTCAGATATATATTTTTTTTTTTCATTTTTTACACTACGTAATCGATTACGCACTGTAGCGTAATCGATTACATAAAAAATACACTATGTAATCGATTACACACTGGGGCGTAATCAATTACATAATGTATTTTTTATGTAATCGATTACGCTACAATGCGTAATCGATTACATTTCGACAGATGTGTTTTTTAAAAGGTAAACTGAGCTCATTCGGGACCATTTCAACATTTCTTCCCTAAAGCTCTATGGTTGGTCGTGTTTTGGTCGGTTTTTGTGCGACCCATCAAAGTGTAAGGCCATTCTCCTCTTTGAATGTAGTAATGTCGTGTAATCTTTGTAATTTAACTTCATCCACCTTTGTTTTTGTGTAGAATCTGAAACCCACCCCCTTGCAGCTCCCATTTTTTGTTGTGGAGGATGAGTTCAAATTCTAACGCCTACGTTGCTGTAATATACCATAGTGGAAGGCATTTTGAAGGGCCCGATGGCGTGCAATTTGAAGGAAAAACCAAAATGATGAAAATCAATCGGGGCACTACGTACAACCAGCTCAAAGAAAGGATTTGCCGAAAATTGGGACTACATGGCAGCCATTGCATCCATCGGTTGATTGCCAAAGTGGAGACTATTGTCGGTTTTGATGGTATATACTATATTAGTAACGATGTGTGTGATGATGAAGACGTAAAGTGCATTATAGATGCCTTTAACAATCGGAAATCACAAAATTTATTGAGATTTATGTTGAGGTTGAATTTGGTGAAGCATCGTATGTTCCTATGCATAAAAGATCTCCACAATATTATGATCAAGAAAACAGAGCTGCCAGTTTGTCTACACTGTTACAAGTATTAAGTCAGCTGAGATTAACAGAGGAAGAGGAGGATCAGGAAGACGAGGGTGAGGAAGAGGAGGATATTCATAGCAAGGAGAGAGAACCTGATAATGTAGTTCCATTAGGCGACTTGTCAAATACTGATGTTGAGGGGGATTTTGATGATGACACGAACACTGTGCAGCTGAGTACCTTAGGAACGTCATCGTCACCGCTTCGTGTTGACCCAGTTAGCAGTGGTAAGTTAGTAAATTTGTATTTATTGATGTATTTGCAATTCTTATTCAGCCATTTTGACAAAAAATCATTTGTACAGTTTTAGGGACTGATATTGAGCCATTTTGGAATGAAAGCCCGCACTATCGCAACATTAATTGGGCGCAATGTGATGATGAGACGGAGATGTTGTACGGTGATGATGACATGCAAGGTGGTTGGCATTTAGGTGATCCATGCTATTTGTATCAACAGTTTCCTTCAAAGTCTGAAATGCAACATGCTGTGAAATTATATTGCGTGAAGTCTCGTCGCACAGGCATAGTTGAGAAAAGCGATGACCATAGGTTTGTCATGAGATGTCAAAACCATGCCGACGGTTGTCCTTGGTACATGAGGGCAAAGGTCCCCAAGAATAGAAATTGTTGGGTGATTCGTAAGTGGGGTCAAGACCACACTTGCCATAACCAGACTCTCGTCCGGGATCACAGACAGTTGGATTCAGACGTTATATGTTCAGCCATAATCGGTATGTTTTCTATTTTGTTGTAGTGTCATTAAGGTTTGTTTATTGACAACACATTAATAGAATATGTTTCGCTTTCACTAGGTATGTTAAGAGAAGATCCGGCTGTAAAGCCAGCATTGATACAAGAGAGGATACAACGTCTGTACAGATATAACGTAACATACAGGAAAGCCTGGAGGGCAAAAATGAAGGCAATTATGAAGTTGTTTGGTGATTGAGAGGAATCGTATGCATTTTTGCCCAATTGGTTGACATACATGACACAGTGTAATGTGGGTTCAGTTTTCAGGCTTGAGACCTTTGAAGCCTTCGATGGACAGCGTGTTCACATCGACAAACGCATATTCCGTAGGGTTTTTTGGACATTTCACCAGACCGTTGAAGCCTTCAAATACTGTAAGCCCGTACTGCAAATTGATGGCACCCACTTGTACAGAAAATACAAAAGCACTGTGTTGATTGCGACTTTACAGGACAGGGATGAGAAGCTACTGCCTATTGCCTTTGTGGTTGTCCCTCCTGGTGAAAAGTACGATGATTGGTTTTGGTTTCTTGATCTCCTGCGTGTTCATGTGACCCAAAGGTAGGATATTTGTTTGATATCTGACCATCACACCAGTATCATAAAGGCGATTAAAGATCACTATGGCTAGCAGTCTCCAAATGCCTACCATGTGTATTGCCTGTGTCATTTCAAGAGCAACTTTAACATTAGGTTTAAGGATAATGAAATGAAGAAAATCATTATGAAACTAGGTATGAAATTTCACATTCCATTTACTTGTTTCACATTGTTGTAAGCATTTATTTGTTATGATTGTAATGAGTTTGCATTCACTGTCATGCAGGGTACATGAGTTTAAAGATTCAATTTGACATAAAATTTCAAGAGTTCATTGAGGCAAATCCACAGGTTGCGTCCTGGTTTGATCAGGCTCCAAAGGAGAAATAGTGCATGTCCTACGATGAAGACGGACGAAGGTTCGGGCACATGACGACTAACCTATCCGAGTGTGTCAACAAGGTCCTCAGGGGGGCACGTAATCTACCAATAACCGCATTGGTCAAGATCACATGTAGTCGACTTGTCCAATATTTCGTTACGAGACGTGTTGAGATTACCAAACACATGACTGCAGGTAAAATAGTCTCTAAAAAGGTTAAACACCGCGTACAAAAGATGGACGAGCAGACAGTCGCGTGTCGGGTGATGTTATATGACAGAGAGTTAGGGTTATTTGAGGTCGAGGACGCATATGCTAGGGACACAATGCGGGTTGACTTGATCAATCGCAAATGTCAATGTGGGAGGTTTATAGCAAGAAGATATCCATGCGTCCACATGCTAGCAGTGTGCAGGGCCGAAAATTTTAATCATTACAATTATGTTGACCCAGTGTTCACCTTACCGCACATTAGTCAGGTATATGTTGCACACTGGTACCCGATAAGCAATGAACGATTGATTCAACAAGTAGATGGCCCAACCATTATCCCGGATGCAAGTTTGTCACGTAGAAAGGGAAGATCAAAGTCTACGAGGATACAGAATGAGATGGATTGGGTGGAGTTTCAACCGTCAAGCAGTCAGTCCCGATGTCAGCATTGCAAGCAAGTTGGTCATAATATCCGTACGTGTCTGTTGAGGAATAGGCAGGCTTAAAGTGGGCAAGTTATGTTTTTGTATTTCATTTATAATGACATTGGTGAACTTATGTGAAGATAGTTTGTTGATGTATTTTGGTGTTTAGTTTATAAATTTCTGTTTTGGACATGCTTGAATGCAAATGTGCTAATCGATTATGTCATTGTCATGCTTCGTTGGACCAAAAACTAAATTTTGTACATTAATGAACTAGGCCTAGGGTAGACGGTTAATTGTTGGCAAAAACACCTTACCTAAGTCACATTTATATGTAAAAAGAAGTTGGACATCAGTTTGGTCATCAACCAATTCGAATTCAACTCTTCATTGTGCTTCTGGAGCTGGTGTACTGGTGTAATCGATTACATGGTATTTTATACTATGTAATCGATTACGCCACAGTGTGTAATTGATTACAAAGTGTATTTTTTATATAATTGATTACGCTACAGTGCGTAATCGATTACGTAGTATCAAGAATGAAAAAAAATATATCTGACCCTCTGTAATCAATTACATAAAGCATGTAATCGATATGTAATCGATTACAGAGGCAGATGGGTTAATAGTTTTGTCACAGTGACATTTTGGTAATTAATTAATTAATTAGGGTTTTTTCCATATTTTTCCAAAATTGGTAGTGGTTTTTTCTTTCCTTTTCTAATTTGACTTTTACAAACGTAAGATAAGGTAAAAGTTAAATTATGAAATATGATTTACATTTGAATTAACTTTTTAAAAAATCAGTTTGATAAACTGAAACTTATTTGGATGATTAATGTAAAAGTAAGTTTGGATATAAAATGACTGAAAATGATATAAATTTAATAAAAATAAAAATAGTCGTTGTATTATTAAGAAAAAAATTGAAAAATACTAAATTACTTTAGGTTTAGGAAAAATTGGAGAAAAATCCCCTTTAAACCCCAATCAAAGTTTTTTCACTCTTCATATATATAAACTTATCAGGTTATTCACGCTAATTAAATTTCTAATGAGTTTTTTCCGGTCTCCTTAAATTTTATTATTTATTTTTTCTTTGGATACTTTTATAAATAATGATAGAATTGAAAAAACAATCATTAACTTTTACGTAGATTTATATAATTAGAACCAAAATTTTCATCTATGTTATGAATATTCTTATTATGTGGATGTCCATTGACCCATAATCTCCAAATACAGGATGACATGGTATATACGCATAGTAATCTACTATTTGCATCCTTCTATAAATAGAGGTCTCTTGTAACTATTCAATACACTTGAATGGATTTCATCTCTCTAGAATTTCCTCTGACTTCTCTCTAGAATTCCTTCAGTTTTATAATACGTTATCAGCACGATTGCTGATAGCTTCTACTCCTTCTTTTCTTTCATTCTGCAGATCTCTATGTGTTTAAACACCAAACTCATCCCTTCAAACCTTTCAGTTTCCAATTCTTCCACTCAGATCTCTATGTTTTTTTTTTTTTTTTCCAGCCAAAAACCGATGGCCAATTCTTAGTTTCTTCTCTCTTTCTGCTATTCTTCTTCTTCTTCGACGGCGCAAAATCTCAGCTCACTTCCAATCTCGTCGTCCTCCGTGTCTGATTCTACAATCTCAACACCTGCGTCCTCTCTCTCAAAGCGAAGAAGTTGATTGAAGAAAAGAAGCTGAGTGAAGAATTTCTCAATCAAACAATCAAATTATTTGTAAGATGGGTCCACACTTTTTCTTTTGGTTCATATGACGCATAACATCAAATTGGCAGGTGAGGAAAAATTAATCAAAGCATGGGCCACAAGGGAGTCACAGATGTAAAGTTGAAAGAAAGAAAAAAAATTTTATGACCCTACATATTTTATATTATTATAAATATAATAATAACATATTATAATATAATTAATAAAATCGGAAAAAAATAAATATAAAAAAAAAGGCTGCCGACGAAAATAGGTTAGTGTGTTTTATATATGAGTAATATACATATTTTATATTATTCTTCTAAATTCAGTATTTTATTGTTTATTCATTTAATTTTTTTTTAAATTGTTTTTATTTCAGATTTTATTATTGTCACTAACATTTACTTTTGTGCATTTATTTTTATTATCATTGACATTTATTTTAATGTAACTAACATTTACTTTTACGCATTTAATTTTATGTTATTTATTTTTATTTTATGGTAGCAACACTATTTATTTGTGGGCTCCATTTATTTATTTTATTATACATTTATTTATTCTTCATGAAGGCACACTAATATCTATTAGTGGGCTCAATTTATTTATTTTATTCAGCATTTATTTATCTTTTATGGTGATGACACTTTGTGGGCCCCATTTATTTTATTTTAATTCTTTACTGCTTTATTTACTTTTTCATGGTAGCAACACTAGTATAGTGGGCACCATTTATTTTATTATTTACTGCTTTATTTTTCATGGTGGTAACACTGATATAGTGGACTCCATTTATTTAAATTTTATTTACTGCCTTCTATATATTATATATATATTTACATTTGCATATGCATCCTCTTTCTTATCTTTGGATGAGATAGGTCTCGCTGTGAGTTTACTACCATTCCTATCTCATCTTCTTTTTATTTATTTAGCATGTTTATTTCCAGTCATTTATTTTATTTTATTTATTTATTAATTGCTTTATATATTTACATTTGCATATGCATCTTCTTTCTTACCTTTGAATGAGATAGGTCTCGCTGTGAGTTTACTCCCATTCCTATTTCATCTTCTTTTTATTTATTTAGCACGTTTATTTCCAGTCATTTATTTTATTTTTATTTATTTATTTACTGCTTTATATAAATCCCCCTTCCCTTTTATTATTTATGGCAACGACACTAATATATACATATTAGTGGGTTCCATCTATTTATTTTATTATGTTTATATTTTATTTATCCTGAAGATAAACTGTTAAAAGACCATATATATTATGAGATCAAAATGCCATAGAGAGATGAGGCATAAATTGGCTTGAGACCAAGAGGCAAGATAGCCTTAATTTCAGAGGCAAGATAGCCTGAAGCCAAGAGGCAAGTTAGCCTGATAACAAGTGACAAATTATGAAACAATATTTGATCCATAAATTTTGTATGCCATCAGTTGTATAAAGGTCTCAAAATTATATATTTGGCATTAAATATTCCCTTAAATTATGAGACAAGAGATTGTATGATCATGATTGATATTATAAATAAATATATTCAATTTGCTATTGTAGTAGAAATATTGTGGTAAAGTCAAGAAATATTATGGATTAATTTCTTGCCATGATCAAACAAATAAGTGAGTTATGGATCATGAATTTTTATCCAACTTCATTCCCAGAAGTGAATGAAGCAAATATATTATTATGGTTGTTTTGTGATTTCTATGATTATAACAATTTTTGTGAATACGGGAGAGGAATATTCATAAACAAAATAATTAAACAAAAGGAAATATTATTTCAACAAAGTTTAATAGCGAGTGGCTCAACATCATTACAAACCTTAATCATCTCATTCTGAAGATATTTAATGTCTTCTTCTTTTGCTTTTCTTGAGATGGGATCCAGATGAGGCAAAGCTCTTCGTAATATCGAGATTTGCGTCATAAGTTTCTTGAGCTTCTTGTGTGGCCACTCAGTTAACCCTCCTTTTTGATAGATTTTTTGTATGGTGTGAGTAGACATATTTAATTGTTTACTCGCTTCATCAAGGGTTAAGTGAAAATAATTTCTTAAATCATGGAGCGTTGTTTTCTTTATTCTTTCTCTTTGCTCCATAGATAACCTATATAATTCACCCTGGTTAAGGGATGAAGTATCATAGGGTATACTTACTGCAGGTTGTTTTCCTTTGCCTAATGAGTGTTCAATATTGGTTTGAAATGAACTTCCATGGAGGTCATTTGGATTTATAGCCCATTCTGAACCAACACAGAGAACCTCATGATAGGCTAATACAGGATCACGCATCAAGATATATCCTGATGCTTGTAAATCTATACAATACTGTGTCAGAAATTGTTTGATTTCTTCAAAATTTTTCTTTGTGAAATCAAACATTGGAAGCCTGTCAGTATTATAAGATTTATCCTGTACTTTTTCAAATAAAACAGCATGGGTAATCATACCTGTTCTTCTTCCGTGAACTTCAAGTTTATGGTACTGAAGTCCGTTGGTATGAATAATTTCCCGTAAAACATGACAGCAACTACATTCCAATAAGCTAGTAGTTGTTAATTGGCTTGTAGCTGTTGGCTGGCTAATTGTTGCTGGCTGGCTAGTGGTTGTTGGCAGGCTGATTGTTGTTGTCGGGCTGGTTGTTGCTGGCAAACTGATGATAGTTTGCTGGCTAGTAATGCTGGTTGATTAACTGCCGACACTATTGGCTGAACTGGATTGGTAGATTCCATTAGTTCTGCCATAGTTCTACACCTCTTAACAGGCCTCCTTGATGAACCTGCTTCAGTTGTACCTTCAATCCTTGTAGATTGAGGAAGAACACTTGTTCTAGGGGGAGAAGTAGGTACATTTGAAGCAGAAGGAGGAATAAACATTTCAAAGGGATTAGGAGATAACAAAGAAGTAAATGACATGTTATGTTGATCATCATACAACAAAGCATCAAGTAATGCTGTTTCGGATGTATCAGAAACTGGGATAAAACTGCTTGGTCCTGCCATGGCAATAGAATTTAGAGAAATATGTGTGAGTATCTGGTAGTTGATATTATCAGATGCTTGAGTGTTTGTGAGGCATGTTCGTTTGCCTTCCTCTATTTATAGTTGAATTAAATCCTATTGAATCTCTGCAGATTTGCGTAGTCCTGTTAAATCTCTACAGATTTGCTCCATATAAAGCACGAGCCTGGAATCTTTTTGACTTTATATGTATACGACAATCTGAATTGTCGCGCCTGTGATTCCACAGTGATGTGCCTCAGATTTGCTCCCTATAAAGCACGAGCCTGGAATCTTTTTGACTTTATATGTATATGACAATCTGAGTTGTTGCGCCTGTGATTCCACAGTGATGTGCCTGTGATTACACAGTATTGCGCTCGTAAATCTGCAAAGATACACCTGATGATTTTGTATTTAATATATATTTGTTGATTCTGGAAAATGGAAATTTTGTTACCAGAAGTAACAAAATTATGCATTGATAATGCATTTAGAAATATGTGGAATTTTAATGAAATAGATATCATATATGCTATTATCATGGAATATTGTATGGAAATTCCATAAATTAATTTTTAAGGTCTCACACTTGAGGGGGAGAATGATAATGATATATATCAAGTGTGAATATTTATGTGATAATTCTTTGTGAATGTTTCCATGTTGATTCCCCCAAAATGAATATTAGGTTTGATGATAAATCATATGAAATGTTGGCATGACTTGTTTGATCATCCGAGTCATATATTATGTGCTGCATGTTCTCAGATAGAATTAATTATTGGAAATGGATCTCTGGAAATATATCAAATTGAAAGTTTACATATGAGATTATAAATTTGCAAAGTTTGCAGTGATGTTTGCAACCAGAAGTTTGCAATATATTATGCGCGTAATTTCCAGATTGAATGATCCAGAAATAATGTATTAAAGTATCCATGAATGGATAGATCAATGATTATGAGAACAAAATTTATATGTTGTGTAAATTTGCAGCAATTATATAAGCCAACAGAATTCTCCCTGTATAATTGGCTTTTGGTCAGGAGCCAGATTAATTCCATCTTGAAATGTTTTAAATGTGTAATGATTATTTATCTATTACAATGCACATAGATGGATATACAAAGAAAATTGATGATTTGATGAGGGGGAGAAAAATAAGCAGATTGGGTAAAGATAAAGTGAAATGAATTATCATTGGCTCATATTGGTCCTCATACAAAGAAATGTGCACTAAAAGTTTAAAAGATAATTCATTTGTAGATTTTAGCTAATCAAATGCTAAAAGCATTTACTGACCTAAAGTGACAAAGTCACATGTCCCAACTGCAAATGCTCCTATATGAATTGTTATAAAGCACGCCTGAAGCGTTGCTGGTCCATCGGTTATAAAGATAAAAATCCTCGAAAGAGAAAAGGAGCTATAAAATATAGATGATCAAGTCGAGGATAATTAAGTAAAGCTCCAGAAGAGTTATCTTTTGATGAGATGTTATCTCCAGAAGAGATATTACAAGAAAAGTGTATTGTGGTCCAAGAGAGACCTAAGTACCTAATATATGTGAATATAATGAGATCTCAATAAATTATGAATGAAATCCGATGGGACTGAAAATGAAGTCGACGTTAATAATATCTATGATAGCATATGCTGTAATGAATGATAATGAGGATTATAAGCCACAATATATTTGTATGTGCTAGAAGCACATAAGGCGCCAGAAACACATATGTCCCAAAAGATGATAGTGCATATAGCATCATTATCTGAATAAACATTTATTGAATTTCTATATGCACATATATATTTATGAAAAGATTATTATGACTTTACTTGACAGATTTAGATCTTGCAGGTATATAATGAACAATCAAATTGGGCGTTTCTAACAGAATATTTGATGACAGAAAGAATAATATGCTCAGAAAGACATTGAAGCAATGCAGTCATCAGGGGGAGTAACACTGATGTAATCATGAGGGGGAGACGATACACGCTGTACTCTTTTTCCCTTATCTGGGTTTTATCCCACTGGGTTTTTCCTAGAAAGGTTTTTAATGAGGCAGCACTGGATAGTGTATTAATGGATGTTGTACTCTTTTCTTTGGCTAGGTTTTTATCCCACTGGGTTTTTCCTAGTTAAAGTTTTTAACGAGGCACATTCATAAATGGACATCCAAGGGGGAGTGTTATGAATATTCTTATTATGTGGATGTCCATTGACCCATAATCTCCAAATACAGGATGACATGGTATATACGCATAGTAATCTACTATTTGCATCCTTCTATAAATAGAGGTCTCTTGTAACTATTCAATACACTTGAATGGATTTCATCTCTCTAGAATTTCCTCTGACTTCTCTCTAGAATTCCTTCAGTTTTATAATAATCTACAAATAAACTAATAATAAGGACCATAATGTTATTTTAATAAAAGAATATGGAACCTAGTATCTTTTCTTTATAAGGTAATAATTCTCTCTTTCCATGATAGAATCTTCCTCTCTCTCCGTGTTGGAAGAACCAAAAGTATGAATTTTTTTTTTTTTTGGTATGGAAAAAGTTTTGGAAGGGCTTGACACCAGTCCCCTACCAAGGCTATGATGGCTTAAAACAGGGTTTTTTTTTTTTTTCCCCCAATGCCCAACTAGAAAAATGATGATCCAAACATTACAAAGATCCAAGATGCATGTTTGGACCTCCATATATGATTTTTTTTTTGCTCAAGGCCTCCAAATATGATTCAAAACAAATTCTAAATTATTTATGAAAAAATATATTATCTATTGATTCGTTTTTTTAGTGACGTTTTGATTCAATTTTAAATTGCTTACTGTTTAACATTACTACATTATCATATAATAATTTTGATTTGTATTTTTATTAGATTTAATAAGTATAAACTTTATTCTTTTTAGTTTTATCTGTACATGTTTGAAATTAAAAAAAAAATTATTCTTATATATTGTTAGTTGTTACTGCTTTTTTTGAAAAAAATATCTAGGTTAATATAATATTTGATCCTTCAAGTTCTCTCATTTTAAGTTATGTTTTCTGAAGTTTCAAACAATAAGTTTTAATCCCTCAAATTTTATTTCATTTAAAACATCAGTTTCTAAATTATAATAAAAATCTGGATCATTTTATCCATTAAAAGACCAAAACTTATGTTTGGTACTAAGAACAAAATGGGGGGTAGACTTAACACAAATATTGTATTAACTTTGAAATCTATTGTTACTGTTAGTCAAAGACATACTTGAAAAAGGAAGTGGAGAAGCCAAATGCACTTACAGTATGGCCCAAGCATGGCATCAGGAATTGGTTTCAGGGCGAGATGGGGAGTCGTCTTGCATGAATTTGGCCAGTTCTTCATCAAACTTTTACTCCATCTCAACCTCCTCCCCCCAATGCCGCCGCCCCATCGTCGCTAGATTGTCCTCGTCAGCTTTCAACGATTTCACCTTTTTCACCACAAAGCTTTCTATTTCTGTCTTGGATTTCCACAAATTTCAGATATCCATCAGCCCTACATCCAAACAAATCAACTATCCCAAATCACTGTTATTAAAAAAAAAAAAAAAACAGAACCTTGCTCCTCAAAATATCTGTTCCACTCTAGGTACATCCAAATAAGAACTGCCCGCAGCTTTTCATAATATTTATAGTTGGATAAATGAAATACCACTATCAGATGCACATAAGCGCTTAATGAACTTGTACTCAGACACCTCCTCATACCTGCGTCTCCGCTCTTCCGCATTTACAGAACTTGTACTGGACTCCTTCGCCTTCTCACGTTCTTCTTGCTGCATCCTCTCAAAGTCTTCTTCCTTAGCGTTCCTTGATTCACGAATGACTTTCATCTGGTCCTTGAAAAATTGTTCTTGCAGGTTCATCTTTCATTGACAAAGGTTACAATAGTCAGACAAAAAAAAAACCACAATGACAAGAATTTTTCTATGGCAAGAAATTACTATGTGAGCCGTAGATATGGGGGGAATGGAAAATTTATTGGACAGTACAAATTGAGCTAGAAGACTGGGTTTATTGGCGGCCATAGCATGCGTCAGTGCTCTGCAACTTAAAAAAAATATTTAACCTGGATAAAATGCAGATCCAGAATTTTCCACGGATAAATGTTTTATTGTAAGATATTAAGATTGATCCTGGAAAATATTCCGGAGGGTTCACGGCCAGTAAAACCCAGTCTTAGAATCTTCATTTTTCCTTCGAGGATCACATACAGCTTCCTAAAGTGACAATAAACGCATGCATTAGACCTAACACAAAAAACAAATCTGTTTTGCTCCTCTCTCTTTGATAATTAGAAATCTTTAGAGATGATAATTTCAAACAAGACAGGTCATACAGAAATCAAAATACTAAGTTCAGCTTAATTGTCCTAAAAGAAATAATCAAATAGTAACAGTTTATGGCACGAGCAAAACAGACAGACAACAAGAAACGGTTCCCCTCAAACCCCTGAAATTCAACACGAAGTTTGTCTCATTTTTACCTCTTCCTTGTTTTCCTTTTGTGTTTTGATTCTCAATCTCACAATGCCATTTTCCTCCTTGCTCTTCAGCAGCCTCTCAGTCACTCTGCCAAAAGAATCTTCAAAAGCCATTGCATGCCTTTGTTCTTTGACAACCTTGTTCTTCAAATACACAAGCTGCTAGTTGTCCTCACTCATTTGTCGAATTTGGGTTGTGACCATCTCATGGTATGATCTCATCTCATATTTCAGTTTTAACTTGCCGATATGATTTCAGAGAAAGAAGACAAGGAAACGATGCCAGCACATTTGAGTCTCATGGAAACATGGTGAATCTGCAACAAGTAGACATGAAACAATCTAATAGAACCAGAAGAAATTAAGAAGGAAAGATAATCTAGAGCCAGAATTTGTAAACTAGCCAATACACAATAACTTTAGATAATATTCATCCCTGCCTTCATAAAACATAATTACACATATTTATAAGGTTCAATCATCATAACTACCTATAACTACTTATAATAACTATTGTATAAACTAACAAACCGATAACAATAACTACTCTAAAATAATAATAACTTCTCCTAAACATGTGTCTTTCTTTTGGAATATACCAAAAGAGGACACGCGGACCCCTAACGATACCCTTCCCTTGAATATAAGCCTTATCCTCAAGGCAGAAAGAAGGAAATTGAGCTGCATAAAGAAGCCGAAGGTACTTGCTAAGGAAGACCTTGTAGTTTGTAACGCTTCCCATCATCCCGGAAGATCATAAACATCTTTTGTCAATTTGCCAGCCATTGTATTTAGAGATGCCAACCATTTAATACCAATAACTATATCCACATTCCTTAGGGTGAAAGGTACAAAATCATCTTTAATGGTTAAATTCCAGACCTTGACTTCATGCTGCTTGCAAATCGACTTACACTTGATCAAGTTTCCGTCGCCAAAAGGTGTAAGAGAATGACATTGTAATTTCAAGACATCCACCATTCAATTGGAAACAAAATTGTGAATAGAGTCACTATCAATCAGAATTAGGATTGGTTTGGTGCCCAAAGTTCCTATTACCTTTATGGTGGTCACTGACGAATTACCCAGAATGGCGTAGAGGGAGATTTTGGCCATTGTTGTGTTGGAGTCTTGATCATCTTCGTAGCTTGCCAGTGTCTCCTCAGTATTATCAACAATCTCCATTAATTTCAGATTCGATGTCTTGCAACGATGTCCTGATGTGAATCGGTCCCCACATTTGAAACAAAGACCTTTCTCCCGTCAATATTGACGTTGCTGATCATTCATGGCCAAAGGGTGAGTGACCGTCAATGAGTCTATAATTGATGATGCTGATCAGAAACGGCCAAATTGTGTGTGATTGCCAGATGATTGTGCGAAACCGTCAGATATAACGGACTAACAGAGAAAATAGCTGAATTTGAATTAAAATTGTGATCCCGGTGTTGACATGGCAAAAATCCTCTGTTTTCATGATAATAATAATTATTTTCTGGACCACATTGTTGCAGATTTGGTAGTGGGTGCTGTTAGGATTGTGATTTTGATTCAGAATCCAATGCTAAACTCACAGCCTTATATACAATACGTGGCTTTTGAATCTTTACATCGGCTTGAAATTCTTCCTTCAACCCGTTGATAAAGACGCCTAAAAGACAATTCTCGAGCCACCCTAGGACGTGAGATTGCCGACGAACAAATTCCCGTTTATATTCTCCCACAGTACCAAGTTGCTTAATGCCACAAAGATGCATGTCAGGATTATAAATTCAGCGGGACCAAATTGTTCTTGAAAAACTTGCACTAATTCTTCCCAATATCTTATTGTTCTACCCGAAGAAACCCAAGTAAAGGTATCATGCATCACCCTCCAAATTCATTGTTGCTACATCAACTTTCAAGTCTTCAGGTGTTTAGTAATATCAAAAATACTTTTCAGCCTTCAAAACCCATCCTTTTGGATCACCTCCTTCATATTTTGGAAATTCAACCTTCGAATAATGTTGTTTAGAAGGGTTCCTAATCCACCACGGATTTTCCATGTCAACTTCATTTTGTTCACTGTAAGTATCTATATTATGGCTTATTTCTCCATGAACCATTATTGGTGTCTTCTGCTTCTTCAAAGTGTTAATTTCTAAATTCATCAGGTTCAATTGTGCAAGAATGGCTGCCAATTGTTGTTGACTGGATTCCTAATCCATTTGTGATGGTGGTTGCACTAAAATCACTACAGGATCATTTCAGGGATTTGAATTTGATGGGTGTTGTATGTTCTAGTTTGCGTCTAATGAAGAATCATTCTCAAAAGAAGACTTCCCATTGTTAACCATGGTATCTTACAGGTCCGAAGATTCACCGCTCTGATATCAAGTTGATAAAACCTAAAGAAATTAAGGAAAGATATTATAGAGTCAGGATTTGTAAACTCTAGCAATACACAATAACTTTAGATAATATTCTTCTCTACCTTCATAAAACATAATTACACATATTTATAAGGTTTAGTCATCATAACTGCTTATAACTACTTATAATAATTGTTGTATAAACTAACAAACCGATAAGATAACAATAACTACTCCAAAATAGTAATAACTTCTTCTAAACATGTGTCTTTCTTCTGGAGTATACCATAAGAGGACACGTGGACCCCTAACATAATCTGCATAACATGTCAAGGAGAGTGCAAATGGAAATAGGAAGGAAATGAACCTTGCAAATGCTCGTTGAAAACGTCCAGGTCGTCATTAATAGCTATGTAACCATAAAGCTGGCAATCCCCTCCCAAAAGGAATAAATTACAGTGAGTTTTAAACCAAACATCTCCGTCAGTCCCATTATCTATAAAATGCTTGTGCAGACACTCCGCCTCAAAATAACCCCCAGTTGAGGCTTCAAAAATCAAAACACTCATCCCATGATGACCTTGAGGACCAAAAGAGTGCCAAGCTTTCACAGCACCATATGAGCTAGCATAATCAAGAAGCTCCTGGTTACCCATGCCCATCCACTAAACAAAAAATAGAAAGGTTATAAATTTGTTGCAACATAAATATGAGACATCACAATATTAATTATAATATCAAATGAGAGTCAATATTTGACGCAAATAAGAAAGTATAGCTATACCTTCTCATTATCATCTTGTTCAAGCCTTGTATTTTGAATGATAACCATCAGAGGCCAAATTATTTCATGATCTTTCTCCACATCTTTTAAACCTTTCGATTTACAAAAAGCTTCACCAGGCGGCACTATTGTAGTACCTCTTCCGCATAACTCTTCATCCAAAAGTGACGCAAGTTCCCTACAGGCGTTAACCCTTTTAGACCCCTTTGTTTTGGCATGGGTCATCGGCGGTTGAAGTCCTTTGTACCAATCAATAGAACCAGGGCCACCTTGACAAGCTAGACAACGCCATTGCCTTTCAGGTTCATTGATCACTTCAACAGTCAAGCTATCCAACATGTCGAAAAATTTCTTAAACCATTTGCTCTTCTTCCTATTGTCATGGCTCTTTTGACTACTATCTGATTCATAGTCATCACTCATTAGATGATCATTAGTATCTTCCATACCATCAGAATCATCCTCCCCCTCATCATCAACATCATAATTTGTCTTAGGGGACTCTTGAGTGATTTCATTTTCTCCCTGGAGATTAGTTTTGGGCTGCATTGAACCCACTCTAGATTGCCAATTCCCGCCATGCTCCAATGGAGGGCGAATCCAAGGATTTGGAGTCACATTTGCACTTTCAGAACAACTGGCAGATATAAGGGGTCTCGCATTTCCAATGCCAGAAAGTCTCCTGGAGTTAGCATTACGTGCCTGCCGGGGATTCCCAGAAGCCCATCTGGCTCCTGCATGATTCAGAAAGCCAGGCTTTTGCACCACATCTATTTTCTCCCCATTCTCTAGGGTTAGAATTATGAATTGGAGGACCCTGTGGTTTTGCAGCACTGCTTCCAGCTCTGTTATTGGACTTCCTTTCGTATACCTCCCATCCCGCATCTTGTCCTGATCTAGGTTCATATCAGCAACACCTTGAGACAACTGATTACTATTCGGGTTAGATTCAGATATGCTTTTCCCTTTGGACAAGGAATTACTATCATTTGCTGCATTAAAAGGTCTTTCACTGCCTTGGTTTGAACTCATCTTTCCAATCACTTCCCACTGAACCATGATGATGATTGTTGTCATTCATGCATAAAGACAGAACAGATCCATTACATAAAGAATCAAAAAACAGAAGAAACTATGATATAATATCAATTAACTCAATTCATCATTCATAATAAGGATGAAATGCCCCCTGTAAGTCATGAATATCAATTAACAGAATTAATCATTCATGATGGAGGCGGTGAAATACTTAAAGAAAAGAAACCCACAAAGCCAACAAGCACAATCGGATGAGGAATGGTGGCTACTGGCTAGATTGCACTGTCCAAAATAAAAGTATACTTAGACAATAAATTAACTCAGCAGTTAGAAATCAAGAAATAATCGAAGAGGGAGGACTAGTGATGCAACATTACAAAGTCTCAAGGTTAAATCATGATTTGCAAATGAAGCCCTCTCTAAGTGCAAAACACCTTCAAAAATTTTCTGCATAATGAATGAAACATTTCATGATTTAATAAATTATCTTGTGTTAGTCCTAGTTAGAAAAGATCATTTTTTGAAATCAAAACATGTCATAATTCCTTCAGAGGTCGAGAAGAAACAAGTACTAGAGGTTTTTTTTTACTGGTTATAAGGTCAGGAAAAATAAACAAAATCTAAAACTTCCCACAAGTCAAGTTGACATACTTATAACCAGTAATCAATATTACGGTAACTCAACAGGAGTGACTAATATTTCCGATTAAAATCCTAAACTAAACGGTGAACCGCTAATTCTTGAAACAATCGATGAAAAAAGCTTTGCCCCAGGGAGAGGGGGAAAGGGCCTTATCAATGTTCAGAGAAAAAAAATAGCCATAGAAGAAAACCTCAATAGCTTCGACGAGGACAGCGAACAAAAATTGAAGAATTCGAGTTTTCAATATATTTTATCCATACATTACATAAGCATACAAACGAACAATACCTTCTACGACAAGTACTCCTAGTAATCCTCCAACAACCAATACAGATAATAAAAACGACGATTCTACTCCGATTATTTCAAGTTTATTATGACCATACACAAATGAAAGGCGAATATCAGACCAGCACAAAGATGCAATGGATGGGAACTTGCAAGAGACGAATGATGCATAAGCAAGAAATAAACTAAGTTCAAAGTAAGAATCTGGGAACCTAAGACGATCGCCGGTAGGACTGGGAAGAATCCACCGGCGAGTATAGAGCACGCGCCACTTCAGAAGCAAGGAGTGAGGTGAGGGAGAAACAAGGAGAGGTGAATGTGCGTGAAAATGATGAAATAGGGACGGAGGCTGTTAGGCCTTGTTTGGTCGGGTAATATATTTGGTTGGGGAAAAAGCAGGGGTCTTTCTCCCTAATTTTCTGAAATTTCTTTGGGTAAATCCTGAGGGTTAAATATCATTTTTATTATGATAATTTATTTTAAGGAGTATTGGTCATTTAAAGATTTTTTTGTCTCATTTTTACCTTAGAAAATAGATTAAATATACCTTAAAAGCTTTTTTAAGAGCAAAATTGCTTCAAAAAAAAATTTAGGAGCAATTTTGCCCCTAGAATTTTATAAAGAAGAGTAACAATTCAATAGTCAAGATTAACCGATGGGTAAGATTGCTACATTTTTAAACTTTTAAGGTAAAAATGATACTAAAAAAACTTCTGAGTAACCAATATTTCTCAAGATAAATTTCCATAACAAAAATAGTATTTAGCCCCAATCGCAATATGGTCCTAAGGAATAGAAAAGTCTTTATATGTGATTCACTAAAAGTTCACAAAAAAAAAAACCATTGATAAATATTTGAATTGTGAAATTACTTACATCTCCCCATTGATAAGTCATAGGGTTATAATTAATAAATCTATCTGTTAATATATAATTGTATGTGTTATTTTGATAAATTATTGTGTTATTGTTGACAATTGTATATACTATATTGATAGGTTACAATATTATTATTGACAAGTTTATGTGTAATATTAATAATGGAGACAAACAAGTGATTTTAGTATTCCAATATATATATCATTGAGATCTTCGGGAGTTTTTAGATACTGAGTGTGAGGCTTTTTGAAAGATTTTCTGGTGCCATACTGCAATTTTCCAAAATTCTTTTGAGATGAGAAGAAGTAATTTAGTACGCCTTAACCAAATTTGTCAATACCTTTTTTTTCTAATATTTCAATTCTGCCATGACGCTTAAATCTTTCCACGTCACGAGCTGCATTTTTTTCCTTTTTAACCTAATCTTTTGGAAAATAGTTTTTCTTTTTTTTTAATTCTTAAAAAAATAAATTGAGTTTTTCTCGTAACAAACTGAAAACCAAAGAAAAATTTATAGACAAAAGAGTATATCTGTCGATTTTTAATAGGGTTAAATACCAATTTTGCCTTAGAAATATGCGCCTAGAAGCAATCATGCCCTATAAGTTTTCAGCGTAGCAATGTTGCCCCTGAAGTATCAAGACGTAGCAATGTTGCCTCTCCGTTAAAAACCCTAAGGGTCAACTAACGGACAACGTTAGGATTTTTAATGGAGGGACAACATTGCTACGTCTTGATACTTCAGGGATAATATTGCTACATTTTGGAGTAGCAATATTGCTTCTAAAGTACGTGCCCAATGCCCATAAGCAATTTCGTCCCTCCGTTAAAAACTCTAACGTTGACCTAATGGTCAACGTTAGGGTTTTTAACGGAGGGGCAACATTGCTACATTTTGATATTTCAGGGGCAACATTGCTATGCTAAAAACTTCCGGGACAAAATTGGTACTTAACCCTTTTAAATAAACACTCTTCTCCTCCAAAATTTTTTTTTTTTTAAAAAAAAAATCCTCCTCATTCCCTCCTCTACAACCAATCAAATAAAGCCTGCCTCCTCTTGCCCCACTCCATTCAGTGGCGGATCCACATATTTGATTAAGGGTGAGTGCTCACCCTTGAATTAAGGAATTGGGGAATTTTTTTTTAAAAAAAAATATACATGTTTGAATGGCTGTTCAACCTTAAATTAAGTGCTTACCTTTAATACATCAAGACTACACTTTGTAATCGGATGAAAGATGAATGGTTGAATGATTGTTTAATGATTTATATTGAAAAAAATGTATTTAATAACATTGATAATAAGACAATTATGATGGAATTCCAAAATTTAAGATTTAGAAGGATTACATTGTAATTATTTTTATTATAATATATTTTTGTTATTAAAACATATTAATTAAACTTATTGAGTGCCCACGCTTTATTGTAATTTATGTAGCTATATTTCTAACGGCACTTAGCCTTGTTTTTCTGAATGACAAGTTTGTAAAATAACTGTCTCTCTTATTACATCATCAGTATTCACTTGATTTCATGAATATTTTTTTGATATTCTTTTCTTTTCTTGTTTATATTCTTTTGTTTTTTAATGTATTTAAAATTTTCCTTAAAAAAAAAAAAAAAAATTCCCCCACCATTACTACCCACTCTTCTCAGGATCCGCGCCTAACTCCATTGATACCAAACACATGACCCGAGAAAACCATAAGTCTAATAGAAATGGCTTGTTCCTTAAAAAGTAGTAAATTAAAGTTTGATTTTTTGTTAGAAAATATGCCCATATTTAATATTCAACAAGGTATCAAATCAAAATTGTCTCAATAGGAGAATACTTATGCGCAGAGAGAGAGAGAGAGAGAGGGAGGTCGGTCTTGTCTCTTACATTTGATTCCATAATTACGAGTATTAAACTTCAATACAAACTGGGGGAAAAAAAAAGTGTGGTGGTAGCTTGAATAAAACTTACTTTATATTTGGATGGAGAAAAAATTAGAAGGAAAAACTCTAAAAGATAGTAATTTTTTTTTACCGTTTTAGGAAGTTTTCTTTCCTAATATTCTATCCTCTCTATTTTCCTCTCACTTTTTTTTTTTTTCCCAATCCAAACACAAGGTTAAATTTTGTTTAAGATTTAGATTTGCCTTTTCAAGTAGTAAGCCAAAGTTCCAGAGTTGTCCTTCCAACTTAACAAATTCTGTTTTTCCTACAGCTCTTATCACAATCTCAGGTTTGAGCAACACCATAGACACACTAACCTGCCCCCTGCAGACTTATTAATATCATGTTAGTTTTGAAATTATGATCAAGATTAAAGTATATGTGGTAGCAAAATGGCAACTCCATTTCACTTTAGATATAGGTCAAGTGTGCGAACCTATTTGGTATAGCGGCAAGGGAGGAAGAAAAGCCCGGCACACAGTGATTTAAGCCTAGCGAAAAAAATTGAATCGTTTGGAATAACAATGGTCTCATATAGGCTTGTTTAAAAAAAGTAATTTCTGATAGAAATATCCTTTTCAGCTTTTGACGTGACTTTTTAGCCTCTAAAGAAACACGTTAGTGATAGTAATTCGGTCGGCAATGTACTATTAAATATACATTTGTATGCATTAGAATATGTTTAATTAGGTACTTTTATAATAATTTAATTTTTTTTTATCAATTTTAATTTTAAGTTTTTATCTTCAATTATCACAATATATACAACTAATATATATGTAGTACTCGTATCAATAAAATTCATGTCATTTTTAATTATTTTTCATCTTAACTAACTTTTCAAAGAAGAGCCCGTTTGGTAAAAAACCATTTCTCTCACCGTCATTTCAAGCACAAATCACATTTATAATCTAACCTTTATCTTATCTTATTTCTGTAAAAGTCAAATTATAAATAAGTCACTTCCACCCTTGTTATTCCAAACGGCCCTCACAATGAAACATTTCTTCTTACTTCATGGCTTATAAACCGTTTTTTTTTTTTCTTTTTTTAATATTACTTGATACATCAACATTCTACTACCTTGAAATCAAATTACGTTAATGAATTGCATTCTTACAGACGTCGGTATCAAGTTAAAATTTCATCGCTTATGGCTATTACTTTTAAATAATGAAAATTGTAAATATGTATTATTTATGCCATTTCTTGTTCTTAATGACTGATAATTAGATAGTGCTATTACATAACGAAGAGAAATGACAAGAATTGTTAAATTTCCAAGACTATGATTCGTAATGTAATATAGAAGTTTGTTGACCAATTTAGATAGATTAAAAAAGTCAGTTATATAAATATATATTTTAACAAATAAAATTTGATTTTTCTAATTCTTGGATATAAATTCCTTAATGTGTGTTATCAATAGAGACACTTTGAGAAGAAAATTTTAAATTTAGAAGATAAAATAGATTAAAATATTAAAAACCAAATCAAAGATAGTATATCAAAGCTTTATAAGGCATTCCAGGAATTCCAATCACACATCTTGATTCCACACTACTAAACACAGACAGATTTTGAATATAGTCGATATAAGCTGCACCATTCAAACAAATCTTAAATCATTCATTTATGATTCATACTAATTTTCCATTGGTAGGCAATTTCTTTTTGGGCTATTTTTATGATTAAATAGCTCATATATATGCTAACGATAAAAAATCAAACCCAAATTTTGTGGCTCCTGAAAAAGTTCTATAGGTTTATTGCTTTGGCTGGTTAAGTTGGAGATTTATAGGAACATCTCATATGCCTAGACCATTTGTAATAACAACATTAATTTTTGTCTGTTGTGTTCCCATATCTGTTTCATACACTTGGATTTGTTTTGTAAACTGATATGGTACTTAATCAAAAGTAAAATTAGGTTCTTATTTTTCCTTCCATGTTGGCATTATCACCTTGCCACTTCATCATTTGAAGTCAAACCTTTCTCTCTCAGTTCAGTCAACCTTAACAGAGTTAAGTGGTTGTGTTAAAAATGCCACCTTTTATAATTTTCATGTGCATTTTGCCAACTGCTACCTCTTTTATTTCATTGGGAACGTGTTGGGTGCCTAAATTTGGGTAAAACACCAATATAAAAATTGTTGGTTAGTGCCATTTCCACAAGTGACAGGAGAAACGTTCTTTTCTTTCTAGTTTTTTTTTTTTTTTTTTTTGCGTGGAAAAATTACATTACAAGTTTATGAAATTGATGATAAAATATTTTAACAATTTAAATTATGTAGAGACTCTAAAATATTGATTTGACTAACTTATCTTTATGATACACACCGAATTATAAAATCGTAAATTCATCTAAAAACTTGGATTTGCATCCTCTTTTTAGAAGTGTTTTTACTGCAAATAATATATAAAAGAAGTTTTGTTCCTTTACATAAAAATGTTTTAAAAAATATTTTTGAAAATTTATTATTATTCGTTTTTATTTATATTTTTTTTTTTGAATGGGAAGAATAATAAATTTTCAAAAATTTTCTCCGAAATATATCTTGCTCAATAGATTAGAAGAGAGAGCCTGAAGAAAAACAGGAGCGAGAGCCTCGTAGCTGGAATTCAGAATTTCATACAGCTTTTCTTTCTTCCGTTTGAAGTGGCTTTTCTGATTTCAGCCCTTCGTCTTCTTTTTGACGTAATTCTTCGTAGCTCGACTCTACTTCTTCTTCTTGCTTTCGCCTTTTGCTCCTCCGCTCTGGGTCTGACCTGAATCTGAATTATGCCATCTTCTACAGATCTCTCCACCGAATCCAATTACAAACGATATGGCCTCCAACCAAAGACACACCACGATGATGATAATCCACCACACGCAATTCAGGATCGGTACGAACCCATTATCGCTCGCTCCAGCTCCTTTCACTCTCTGTCTACCTCGCCAACTTCGAGGAGCTGTCAATCCTCTCCAAATCATTCCCCTAGACTTGGCCCCAGTCGGCTCTCGAGCTTCCACAGATCTCATTCTTCATTCTCCTCTTCGCCTTCCACATGGAACGCGTGGGGATTCTTGAAAAACTGGAAGCTGCAATTGAATCCGCCTCTGCAGCACAACGGAAAGTTGAAGGCGGGAAAGTCATGGTACCGCACGAAACGAGTGAAAGGGCTTCTGTTGCTTATTGGGCTGCTGGGTTCCTTCTTCCTGGTGAATTGGATTATGCTTACACGTCTGCAAGATGAAGCGGTCCATCCTACCGCTGAGTTATCGAGAAATTCATCTGCTGATTCAGTTTCGGTTTCGGTTCAGGTACGTGCATGATTAGAATTCTAGATTTTTAATTCTACAAAAATATAATTTTTTGTCATGTCCCTTGCTAATAATTACAACTTGTTGCCTACCAGTTCATACCTTTTTACGATAGAGTTGTGTTAAAACGATTGAAGTAGATGGTAGAGGGAATTAAGGTGACCAGACGAGATTTGAGACTTTTCTACTTTGTACCTTGAAATGAAGCATATATAGGTCTACACACGTAAATTCCGAACTAAAAAAAAAAAGATGAACTTGTCTTAGCAGTGCATGAACATCCTTTGGAAGGTGGTTTCGGCAGGGTACTTTGGATATTATATACTCAATAACTAATGCCCAATTTTTTTTATTATACCATATATTGGGCGTGTGGATGTGATAATCTTGCAATTTTATTTTTTTTGTGGACTCAGATATTGTTTTTACAGTGGATTTACACTTTGAATCCAGATAAATGAAAAATAATCGCATAGATGCCTATAGCGACAACTGACTGTCAGGAATGATACAGAGTGAAATGCATTAGATTGCCTACAATTGAGAAACTATGAGATCTAAGGAAGTTAATGTTACACACTCTTAAAAGAATAGCCCTCATTATTCGTGCGTGTGAAATATTTTAGCTGATGTTGAAATTCAGAGGTCTAAAGTTTCTTGGTCTTTGAATGTGTCTGTTCTCTTTTTCCCCATTTGTTATTTTCTTACAGGGTAAATGGAAAAAAACTAGAAAAGGGAAAAAGCCACAGAAGGGAAATTATGAAAGATTGTTGGCTTTGGCTACCCATGCTTTGGCAGAGGTATCAGCATCTCTAGCTTGTTAGTAATTACAGCCCATGAAGTATTAGAATCATTAAATCAAATACCAGATCAAATCTTCTCTTTATTTGCAAGTCTTTGGTTGGTCTGATTTGTTTCATATGGGATCAGAATAAACGTGAGCCTAAAGATTTGTGGCAGGAGCCTTTTGCTCCTGCTTCTTCTTGGAGACCTTGTGCTGATCAGCGTGATTGGGAACCTAGTGGTATGTCCCTGTTAAATTTGATTTTATTTTTAATATCATGCATGCGTGTGTGAGTAAATGAAGTTTGTTGGTCTATAAGGTGACACTCAAAGTCTGCTCTCTGCTATTGTACTCTAATAGAGGGAAATAATGGATACATTTTGGTTACTGCAAATGGTGGAATAAATCAACAACGAGTAGCTGTAAGTGATCTTTGTTAGATTGTTCCCCCTTTATGGATATCTTCTTCTGAATTATGAGTTCAGTTTGTCCAAAGAAGAAAAGCTCTATGATTAAATACTAAATATGTTTATTTTGATTACAATAGGTTTGCAATGCAGTGGTTGTGGCACGATTACTTAATTCAACTTTGGTTATTCCCAAATTTATGTTTAGTAGCGTATGGAGAGATGTTAGGTGATGATGCTCTTTTTATCCTTTTAACTTTTGCTTCTTACCTTACATGATTGAATAACTAAATATTCAGTCCTTGGGATAAGTACGCAAATGGGATTCTGTTGATTTAAGGAATGTTATATAACCTATGCAAAATCTTTTCTAATTAACTAATTGTTCTGGCTGAATGTTATTAAACTTGTGCTTCAAATGTATACCCAGGATTACCCTGATTAATTTGAATGATAGGACATACAATAAAATATTTACTACATCACAAGATGTTTGCATATGCTCTATGAGTTTTCCGTTAAGTAATGTGGATAATTGGTCATTGTATATATTCTTTTTTTTAACTGGAATTGTCAATTTTGAAATGGCCACGTTTATTTTAACGATATGTCTTTGGCTCATATGTCTTCTGATGTTCTTTTTGGTCAATAATTTTTCTTAAAACTGCTTTACATGGATATTAACCGTACTGAATCGTATAATTTCAGTCAATTCAGTGACATATATCAAGAGGAGCATTTTATAAAATACTTAACTCCTGACATAAGGATCGTGAGGGAACTTCCTGAGGAATTGCAGTCTTTAGATTTGGAGGCAATTGGTAGTGTTGTAAGTTACCACCCTTCCGGAAAACTAACTAGTTTCACAGTCAGTTCCTTTTGTATTAAATTATTGGGATTGTTTTCTTTCAGGTGTCAGATGTTGACATGGGAAAAGAGGCCCCGCCAAGGTTTTACTTGAAGCACATTCTACCTATTCTACTTAAAAATCAAGTTGTCCACTTTGTTGGATTTGGGAATCGCTTAGCATTTGACCCAATACCATTTGGGCTGCAGGTAAATTCCCTTTGATGTTTTGTCATTACAATTGGATTTATCATCTTTTATATGAAGCCCTACTATTCTGTTTCTGATTGGAGAACTTCATCTAGAGACTTCGTTGCAGATGTAATTTTCATGCCCTGCGATTTGTCCCCAGAATACAAGAAACTGGTGCTTTACTTCTTAACAGGTTGCGCCAGCATACTGGCCACATTGGACTGTTGGATCAATATCTCATTGGTCCATTTGCAGAATCAATTTTGGGGGAAAAAGGAAATCAATCAAAAAAGGCTTCTAAATATCTATCTTTGCATCTCAGATTTGAAATTGACATGGTAGCTCATTCTTTGTGTGAATTTGGGGGAGGTGAAGGCGAGAGGAAAGAATTGGCAGCTTATCGTGAAATCCATTTCCCTGCATTGGCACATCTAGAGAAGACCACAAAGTATGCATTATGACAATTGCATTAGATATATTCCCCCACTTAGTGTATTATTTTAGTAGTTCTCTTTTAATATGACCCCTTTTGGGTCCGGTTGAGTAAACCTTGTGATAGGAACCAGCCATTATTTGCATTTCATGTTTTATTATGTGTCTTATGTTAAATGTTACAAGTGCTAGTGTTGGTCATTGTCAGTTTTATATGAATAAGATAAAGTAGTTATTTTCAGTTTATGTGTTAGCCTATAAATATCATATATGTGTTCTACTAAAATATTGGATGAATGAAATTATTATTGAGATGTTTATCTCTTATCTTTCCCTAGAACTCAGATTTTGGTTCTAGTCTCTCCTGTCTCCTCTCTTGACTAGAATTTTAGATTCTGGCTCTAGTTTCCCTTTTTCTCTCTTAATTCCCTTAAGTTCTATCATGGTTTCTATAGCAGCTTTTGCAATTAGAGTGTTGATAGTACTCAAGCTCTCAACCTAGACCACAAGTCAGTTTTATTTATTTATTTTTATTTTTTTACCATGACAAAAACAGCCTACTTATTCTTTCAACTACATGGACTTCAAATAACACAAATTCTTTTCATTGCAGATTGCCCTCTCCTTTAGAGCTAAGGTCTGAAGGTCTGTGCCCTTTGACACCTGAAGAGGCAGTCCTTATGCTTGCTGCTCTTGGTTTTAACCGGAAGACTCATATATTTGTAGCTGGTTCTAATTTGTATGGAGGACAATCACGGTTGACAGCACTGACCAGCTTGTACCCTAATTTAGTGACTAAAGAGAACTTGCTTTCTTCAACTGAACTTGAACCGTTTGCAAATTATTCATCTCAGGTTTGCTGCAGTTTTCACTGTTGTTTTGCTTATGTGGAGAATTTTACCAGTCCTTATCATAACACATCTGTTTCATAAGATCTTATCATCGTGTTATGTTCAAAACCAAATGGTTGAATGCTGGGTGAGATTGTTTGGTTGAAAATATTTGTTGGATATGATTTCAAAGTGGGTCATATTGGAGAAGTTGATGGTCAAAGGGTGGCTTTTAAGTGGACTGGCCTCTAAAATTGCTGAGTCCAGCTTTCTGTTTCCATAATCCTGTATTTTGCAATATCAGAAACCTCGCGTGCACGCTAATTGTGTCTGTATGTGATGAGAAATACATTTGATGGGAGAAATAAATGCATGTGCACTGTACAACACATGTATACAATTTCCATTGATAGAAACTATCGGTTTCTATAAATGGAAATGGTGTGCATATGGTTGCTGAACAATTTTTCCTTGAATGTAATTTCTGCTCTTGAGCTACTTATTAAATATTCTCTTGAGATGCTAAATTTCGACAAGAATGTCATTCCTGTCTATCTGAGTTTTCTTGGTGGTATTTCAAATCTAGTAAATGGTCATGAGTATTAGCAACAAGGTAGTGTAGCCTTATAAATCACTTTATTACATTGCTGGGAGGGACCTAACATCCACATAATCTAATCAGCTTTTGACTATAGAGGGGGGAAGTGAAACGTGAAACTAATTTGCCACTAATCACTGACTTTTGTTGATAGGTACATTTCCCATTGGTGTCCCTTTGGGGTTTGTGTCTCTTATCCATCAATCATACTGGATCCAAAAGAACTTAGTGATCTAATGTCCAAAATTGGAGATGAAAAAAAATTATTTGATTTGAATCTCTTGGGGCCTTGGAAGCTGTCCCCTTTTCATTTTACATTTCTTATTTTTCTGAACGCTAAAGCTTATTCTGCTTGCTTCTTCTAGTGTTGATCATTTGATGAATGATAGAGCTCATTCCTTTTGTAGCTGGCAGCACTGGACTTCATAGGCTGTACTGCTGCAGATGCCTTTGCCATGACCGATTCTGGAAGTCAGTTATCATCTTTGGTATCCGGGTTCCGAATATATTATGGTGGCGGCAAAATGCCAACAATACGACCAAACAAACGAAGGCTTGCTAGTATCTTCACCAAGAACTCAACCATAGAATGGCGTGTGTTTGAACAGAGACTTAGGAAAGCTGTTAGACAAACCAAACATGTACAGACAAGGCCCAGGGGAAGAAGTGTCTACAGGTATCCTCGGTGTAGACAATGTATGTGCAGGACAGATTGATGTATTCTTTTGTAATTTATTAGGCTTACAAATGCCCATTGCATTTTGTAACATTATTTATTGCCCCTAATCAATTTTTGCTTTTGGCATCTGCCGATTGCATTATGTAACATTGTTTATTACCCACAATGCCAATGACATGGTGGGATAAGGCTTGTGCTTATATAACGTCCCCATTTTTGACTGTGTATAAAGTTTTCAACTTTTAGGAAAATTTTGAATTTTGAATAGGGATTGGATTATTATTGAGCCATCAATACAAGGAAGCCAATAACGGTGCAGACCCAAGTTTGCTCGTGACCTTGATGTTGATACTTTGGTTTTTAGATTGTGTGAGGCTAATGAACTTGGATAAACAGAGTGTAGCGCTCACTGCTATTGTATGGGTCTTCCATAGCTTTTGTATTTTTAAGAAGAAAAGGACAAGTTGTCAACTTTTGATCACTATGATTTTGGTGAGAATGTTCTACATTGCTTGGTGCTGAAAATCTCATGGCAGATGTATTTGTTTATTGAAGTGTTAATAGGGGGCTGTGATCATGTCTGGTTGGGCATACTAATGCTAGACTGCACAACAATAAGACTAGAAACTCTGATAAAGAATTTAGGGAGAATTATTGTGTAATTCTGCATATTTAATTTAATATCTAAAAAATTGAGTCGTCAATATGTCAATTTTTATACTAGATCTTGTTATTATATGTTGCTCAGTTGTGGAACGATTTAGTAATCAAATTGTTTATACAGGACTGTAAAGTAATTCTCTCAAGAATTTATTCATTAGACATGCGCTTGTAGAATTCTGTCACTCTTGTAACAGTGGTATCTAAGTGTTGGTTCAGAGCTCATTAAACTTTTTCATGTCAAATATTGACATTTAAGCTGTAGTCATGAATTTTTTTTTTTTTTTTTTGGTAATATGAAGATAATTATCATGGTTATGAATGGTTGTTTCATTATGCGAAGTTTCATTCGGACCTCGCTCGTTTGATTTGAATAAGACTTAATCAATTTTCATTAAAAAAAAAATACGAGATTAATCATAGATTGACAAGTTTGGGAGAATGCTATCTTGCATGCCCAAAAAAAAAAAAGAAAGGGAAAAAAGATCAAGATATAGGAAAAGTTAAAGTTTATATTGAGAAAGTGTATACAACTGAAAAAGAAATCCTCTTTTGTGGATACACAGGGAAATTTAGAGGGAATTACGTACAAGTCTTAGAAGGGGAAAAGTCATACATAATTGTATTGAAATCATCAAATTACATTGAAGTTTTATGGGGCCTGAGCTACATTGATTCAAATTGAGAAAATATCACTTTGTCTTTATTAATTTAAGCAACTAATGACAATCCATTGAGCACCAATGACTTAAGGACTTGTCATTTCCTCATATTGACTTGTTATTAACTGCTCAAATTAATAAAGGTAAAGTGGTTTTTTCTCAATTCAAATTAATCTAACCTAAGTCTTATAAGATTTCAATGCGATTTAATGATTTTTAGGGAAATGTTTGTGGTTGTTTTCCCCTTCCTTGGGATATGTACATAATTCTCCCAAATTTAAATTTAAAACATTTTACCTTTTTTTTATGAAATATAATTATGCATTTATGTAGAAAAAGCGTAGTCTACAAAATATCGTAGCAAAATACATACATCATGGAGTAGATAAGCCCAACACCACTAAACCTTTTTTTGTTTGAGTAATGATTTTGATATGGGATTGTTTAATAAGACTGCATTGGATATGAAAACTCCTTGGAAATTTAAAACATTATACTAAATATCAATCATGAATATCCAATAAATAATGATAGAAATTTTTTATTTTGTATATTACATTGATGATATAAGAAAAAATTTATAATTAAAAAATATTTTTCATTTTTACGTGAAAAGAAATAACAATAAGGTTTTTATTGTCTACATGAAATTATCCAATACAAAAATTTATAAATAAAAGCATTTTGCATTTTGACGTGAAAGAGATGATAATAAGACTATTATTGTCTATATGAAATTATCGAATTTCCTCTCTCTTCCTGTTTTCTCCATAATTAGGGAGAGAAAATCATTTCTCCCCACTTTTCTTTTCTCTTCTCAGGAACTTCGCACAAGTCCTGTAAAATAGCAGATACTATTATCCAATCAATGAGAAATGGTTAATGTTAACAACATTTATCAACAACAGATCTCTCAGTAACGCATGAACCAAACCCAGAAACATCATTGAAACTTCATCTTCTTCTTCATACTGAAGCTGGGAACACAGACAAGGTAATTCTCACAATATGATTCAGACTCCCAGTGAGAACAACTTCACCGAAGCTGAAAGCACCAACAGGTTGAGTCACTGAGAATTGTATCTGGAGATCTTGTGTTTGCTGCGGATTAATGGTGAACCAAGGTGGATTCAGCTGAACCGAAGTTCCATTTGGTGGGAGCACAGATCCTAAGTATGTTTCAGTCTTGTTGGCCACATTCATCACAGTTCTTCGCACAGAAGCTGAGCCAGCCAGTGATGATATTGTCACAGATGGTAGGTTTAGATTGTAAGGAAAGTCAAGTGAGAAATTATTGCATGATTCTCCTGTGGCTGCTGTTATATTGGCTGGATCAATATTTGGTATAGAACACAAGAAGCCGATGTAGTCTTCATGCCCTATATGCATATATTCAACCAACTAATGAACCTCATCAAGCGCGCAGTCTATCCTTACATATATAATGATCATGCCCTAGATTCCAAGTCCAATACTTTCTCTTTGTTCATGCATTATATGTATTACTCCTGTTTAGTCCTTAATATATTCAGTCCATTAATTTAGGGAGATTCTGTTTGGTACAAAGGATTTAGATGGGAGGGAAAATTTTTATAAGTTCGATTCAAAAAATACACACTAGTATTTTAAAGAAGTCATCTAATATATGTTATAATTAAATAATTTCTTTAGCTTCCTTAACCTTCTCTAATTAATCGACAAAATTTTCTATTAATTAAGGATTAGAGGAAGTATATGATATTAGATTACATTATATTTCTCCGATGCTAAATATATGACCTAATTTATATTACAAATTGTATTGTAATTAAACTGTAAACTATTTAAGACAAGAAGGAGTATTATATTATTTATGGATACTTATATTGAAACATACCTACTGGGAAGACCAAACCAGGATCAATTGCAGACTTAGGGTTGATCATGCCAGCTCCACGATCAAAAGGAGTAGAATAATACAAGCTATTAATATCAGACCCTTGAGCCATAATAATCTCTCCAAAATTATCATACTTTGTGGCAGTTGTGGATATTGCAGAAGCAATCATGGAAGGAGTCCACGAAGGATTATGTTCCTTAACAAGAGCAGCGATTCCTGCAACATGAGGAGTGGCCATGCTTGTCCCAGACATTAATGCAAAATCCTGACCTGCGAGAAGAGGTTGTAGGGCGCTCATAGGACTCCAAGCTGCCCAGATTTGGTGGCCTGGTGCCATAATGTCTGGTTTCATAACATCTACGACATGTTTGGTGTTTGAGTCTATGAAGTCTGGTCCTCTTGATGAGAATCTGCTCACTGCTGGTGCGCTCCCTCCAAATGATGCTACTCTTCCTTCTCCAATGGATGCTCTTCCACCATATTCTGAATCACTTCCGTTCACACATCTTCTGGTTGAGTTTTCGTAATATTGTAATATAGCCTGCACGTACATATGCAAGTGAGAGCGAAACAAGTTAAAACTATTATCTTTTTTTAGGAACATGCATATTTTTATTAGAAGCAATATTGTTCAGGACATTATTTGGTATTGATGGGTACCTCTCTCAGGAGTTAGGGATTGAACCCTAAACCTACTGTCACAAAGGGCACATCTTGTACCACTAGACCCAGGTCTTGGTAGGAATTCGTACTTTAATTCATCGGGAGGAATTGGTCCTTTTTGTTAGACTCAATGTATGATTGTTAAAATTGTTCTTTTGAAGGAGAACTACTATTATCACTGATTGACATTTGTTTGGACGGCAATAAGATTATACTGAAGCGCATAATAAGAAAAATGAAAATGGAGTAAATGACTGCGATGTTGTTATTCTGCCTTGAAAACACTTGGCAATAAGTCACCCTAAATTTTGAAATCTTAATTATTTAAATTTGTATAAATTAAATAACCTTTATAGTTGGGTTAATTAAAGGCAATAAGTGTATGAAAATAAATTCCTTTATATATATATATATATATATATATATATATATATATATATATATATGTTATGTTATGTGCAGATAAACGTCTATAAGTGAAATATCACACACTACTTAACAAAAAAAGTTATATCTGATATATATTGGGACATGCATGGCAGAAAATTTTGAGGGCATATATACAATTTATATACGTGTGTCTCTCGTTAAAAACGATTTAAGGGGAAAAAGAAAAAAAACCGGCCAAACACTATATCAATATTAAATAAATAAAATATCATCATATTTTGTGGATACCAATTGTTTCATGCATTTCGAAGAATGAAAAATGAATTTTTTAAATTTAAACTACAACAAGGTGGCCTGGCCTGAGAGTTGAGTTAATTACCTGGGAATCAGCAACAGATGGGATCAAGATGCCAGGAACAACAAAAGGAATAGGCTCAGCAATATAATCACCATAGTTAGGGTTAGCAACAAGAACAAAGCCCTGGATAGCTAGTGTTTTTGCTGTGTCAACAATGGCAGTGAGAGTGGAGGTTCCATTGTAGAAGCCAGACGAGAAGATGCAGATTATCACACTGCCTCTCACTGTTTCAGCGTTCAAAGCTTCTGGGTGTTGGCACTCTTCTGTGTACTCATCAGTCCTTGGAAATATTCCATTCTCTTTTAACGCGTCCTTCGCTAACACAAGCTTATGCATAACTAACTCATCTCTAAAACCTGGTCCTGCACACATATGTAAACACATCTTGTATATATACTGTGTCACAAAGTTCATTAACCAGAAATATATATATAAAGGGGGCACAAGTTTTTCTCAGATGTTTTAGTCTTAACCTCTCCAGGTGAACAGGAGAGACTAATATCTTATCTATTTCACTGAGAAGGCTGGACTTATAAGACTTTCTTCCATAGACTCTGTAATTTATGCAAAAGAGGTTTGGTGGGTCTTATATGTCAAGTGAACCCCACCAAACCTCTTATTCTTTATTTATACAAACGTAACCTCTTGCATTCATCAGAGAGAATTCTCTAGAAAAACTATTAAGTGAAGCTTCAAGTCACGTACTTCACTTTCTTCATTTTAGAACCTTTTTTTTGGGTATAGTAGAACCAGTTATTTAATTAAGTCAGAACATGGGTCATATTCTCACTATCTAGTCCTACTATTATATTTTGTTGATTCATTTAGTGCTATCATTTGCGGTACGCCTATATATAATAGCTAGGCTGTGACAGTGTTTGATAAATCCAAGTTATTTTATTCCCTTTCACCAACAAAGACATTGATCAGATTTGAAAACAAGCTCAATGCGTACAAGATGGGTCTTATTTAATAGATGTGAGTTAGCACTATATGCCTATCTTTCTCTCCCTCTGATTGAGACTGATACTGCTTGAATATGGAAAAAGAAAAAAGATGAATGGTGGTTGGAAGCACCTGAGAGGGCAACACCCGGGAAGGAGAGGCCATTTCCAAGGAGGAGAGAAGCAGGGTAGAAGCGGTCAGTGGTGGAGGAAGCGACGGCAAGAGTCCAGGGGCTGAATGAGAGCACCGTGGAAGGCGACGGCCCATTGTTGCCGGCGGCTTGAACCACAAGCACTCCTGCTTTTCTTGCAAACAGAAGAGCAATGTCCAACACACTCAGCATCGTCACTGTGTCTTGTGGTGCTTCTTCTGGCCCTACAGACAGGTTTATTATGTCCACTCCATCTTCCACTGCCTGCCACATTGTTCAATTATCAATCCCTAACGCCAACATGATTGAAAGCCTAACCACCTACCTTGTTTGATTAACCTTTTAAATCAAAACCAAAACCAAAAGGATATATTTAGAAGCACTTTATGTTGGGAAAATTGCTGAAAAACCCCCTAGTTCAAATATCAATTACTTGCATGAGCGCGAGTATGACTCTTCTTTAGTGAATGAAACTTTTTTTAAACTATATGTAACATATCTTTAGCTTATACTTGCGAATGTCTTCCATTTTGCCTTTGAAATAAGAAGCGTGCAACTCATTTTCAACATGTGTAACTTTTCTTCAATTGTTTAATTGTTTGCAAATATTCTATTTCAAAGGTAAATATAATGAAAGATATTTGCATATAGTTGAAGATAAGTTAGACAAACTGAATATGATCGTTTGCACGCATCCTATTTTAGAAGCAAAAGGAAAGACATTTTCAACTAATTGAAAGTGTTGCACACCAGAAGAGCCACACCCATTGAAAATGAGTCACACGGCGATAAACAAATTTCATGTGCCTTTGGACAATAAATGTTTCAAAGAGGGATTATTTTCAGCAATTTTTTATATCAGTATTTATATATAGGAATCAAGGGAATATTTACTTGATCAATTGCTGCAATAACATCTGCAATAGTTCCTACAGTTGGATAAATTGCCTTGTATACAGCAATTCTGAAAAATGACACAAATTACTATCATCATGTTTTGTTCTCTAAAAGCGAAGAGAATGGAATGTCCTTTATATGTCAGAAAAGATGTAAATTTTAAAAATAAAAAGAAGTCAATGTAATTCTAATGAAATTCTGAGGGGTTGGTATATTAGAATGTAAAAGAGAATATTATATGATGATAGTGACAAAAATATATTCATCACAATCTACTAACACCATATCTAATAATAAATATATTATAAATTACTAGTAAGAAGCCAGATCATTTTGCGCTTTGTCAATAGTAATTGTTGAGGCTATGTGATTATTATTTTAGTTATTAAGCCTTTAAACTTTGAATTATATATTAAATATAGGGAAAATTGCCGAAAAATTCTCTTTCACAACGTTTTTTTGCTTAAATGTACCAAAGGACTTGGATCCTAAAGTGGGTACAACTCATCTTCAATAATTTAATTCATCTTCAGCTGTTTGCAAATAATATCCAAAAGTTTTTTGTTTTACACGCACTTAAAGATAAGTTACACACAATTAAAAGAATACTTTCGTTGATGACGAAATATGTTGAACTTGCAACTTTGAATAAATTTGAGATACTTTTGCAAAAATTTTACCAGGAGGAACACCCCCCCCCCCCCAAAAAAAAAAACGCAATTTTCCGTATAATTTATTCAATAATCGTACTATTGTATTCATATTTATGTTATATTATATAATAAAAATTAAGCTGCGGAGCGCTTACCTTGCACGTGGTGCCATTCCGCTAGCACGCCCATAACAAAAGCCATTGACCACCACATGAATCCCACAATTCCCAGCCGCCGTTGAGGCCACATGACTGATATATATATACATATCATCAACACTTTCCTTAATAATTTCATACCTTAGAAACTATACATACACACACATGTTTTTTATGTATATGTATTAATTACCTGCCATGTCCATCAGCATCAAAAGGAGAAAGGAAATCAAGAGGAGAAACAGCTTGAGCTCCCATAGAGAAGAACCTTGCGCCCACTATCTTGCCATTACAATCACTCTCTGAGAATCTGGGACCTGTGTCGCACATTCCTCTAAATTGCGATACGTTCGATTCGAAAGGCCGTGACGGATCGTAAGCGAAGCTTTCATGGCTAGGGTTTATCCCACTGTCCACTATACCTATAACCACTCCTTCTCCCCCTTCTCCTTCCTCCCACACTCCTCCCTGTAACCCCACAAACGCAGGCGTGTATGTCGTTTTGAGCCTTGCTCCTCTGTCTCTCTCCACCACTCTCACTCCTTCTCTCCTCCTCAGCCTCGCAGCCTGTGACGACGTGGTGTGAACGGAGAAGCCATTGATGATGTGCTTGTAGCTGTTAAGCTTATTGTAGCTTCCCTCCTCTAAAGTTGATTGCAGAAGCATTTCATGAGATTCCACCAACTTCTTTCCTTGTTCCACTGAAGCTTCACTATGTACATACATATCCGGCCATGCACGCACAGATATTAGGAAAATGAAGAATGAGAATAAAAATGATAATAGGCTTGTTTTGGTAAGAGTGTATGTGTGTGTGTGTGTACACTATATTGATATGATCCTTCCATATATAGAATTCAAATGTTTTCAACTTTGAACGATGAAATGAAATGAACCTGTTGGGGAGTGACGACGAAACTTGGGAAAAAGCGATGGCTTCTCCTTCCAATAAGACCAAGTATATGGATCGTTCTTCTTCTGCAAAACAAGCTCTGAAGAAAACCAGTAAGAGGCTCGTCACCATTATTACCTGAACAGCTTTCATTTTTTCTGCCACGTTTATTTGACAGCTAAGGAGATTTAGGGATTCTGATGATGAGTTGAAGTCTTTATAGTGAAAAAGGGTTGCAATGTTAACGTGAGTTCTTCAGATTCCATATTGGTTTTTGTTTCAACAGATTTTGTAAGTTACTTTGATTCAAGCGTTATCTTCACACGCCAAACATCCATTCATCTCTATTTCGTTCACACGCCAAACCTAGTTTTTCTTCTTGTTTTTTTTTTCCCTCTGTTTTTTGATAATTATTAATTGTTTTCTAACGTCTCTTTCATTTCCTTGTTTGCTGGTGAATAATGGTTTCACAAGAAATATAAATAAAACAGTCCATTTACATTTTTATCCTTATATCATAGTATATTTTATCTCAGAAAAAACTATATATTTTGTATCCTCAAAAACTTGAATAATTACTTTCAATTTTTTTAATTTTTTTTAATATCATGAGTGTAATAATGATATTTTTTTCACAATATAATTTTCAGAAATAACATATCAATTCATTGAATAATAATAATATGCTTCTCTTGTTCTAGAATATTACTGAATTAGGCTTTGGGATGAATTTCCACATTTCGTAGAATACTTTTATTTTTAAATATGCTTGACTTTTGGGCAAAAAAAAAAAATATATATGCTTGACTTGTTCTAGAATACTCTTTCCAAGTGCAGTATTAGTTGCAATTTTTTAAATTGCTATTTTTTTCACTTCTCAAAAAATAATTTATGGTTTTAAATGATTAATTTAGAAACCTTTTCTCTTTACTTAACCAATTCTCTTTGATTCTTAAATTAGGATAACTTATTTTGGCATATTTAAGGTTTCATATATCTCAGACAATTACCCCGTCAAGAGATCAATGTCATTAAGAAAATCTAAGATAAATAGATAGATCCACAATAATGATAATAATAGCCTGAGCCTGTGCCTGTACCAGATACACAAAGGATGTTCTATAATTTAATGGGATAGCCTCTGGTCGAAGCTGTACACTGTAACTCCCCCCCCCCCCCCCCCTCCCTCAAGGGTTAAAACTCAATGGAAAATCCCCTTCCATTTAAATATATATATATATATATAAACTTCAGCACCCAAAACTAAGCAGATTAAAGAGACATTTAACTCACCATCGACGCTTCTCTGTTTTCTTGGTGAAACTGGGAACTAACACCCACTTCATATGATTATGCAATAAAGAATACAACCTTCTCAATGAAGTAAATAAAAAAGTCCCACATGCATCATGTAGGACCAAATGGAAGAGAGTGGGTATAAGTTTCTAAACTGCTACAGAGGGACCTTTGTCCTTTTCCAATCCCCTTATTCTCTACATTTCATTTTCAAAACATTTTAATATACTAATAATAATAATAATAATAGCGTCGTTAGTTTCCAAAGCCGGTTCAATTCTTTTTCTGAACAAGTAATGAATTCAAGCAAAGTCCATCGTGTGTAATATATGTACTTTATGTTAGAGAAAGATATAAATTAGAAAAATTAGAAAAGAAGTCAATGTAATTCGAAGGTCAACAAAAGTTTATGTTTATGTTGGTATAAAAAATGTATATAATTATTTGAAATTAAAAATTAAATTTATTCTATAATTGCACTATTATATTTAAATTCATGTTATATAATATAATACTCCTTTCGATCCTTAATATAAGATATAATTATCTAATTTAATCAGATTAAAAAAGTTAATTATGTTAATCTGGGCTACTTATATCCTAACCATCTTTCTTCATTTTCATTAAAAGCCCTTGACCACAACATGAACCCCAGAATTCCAAGCTGCCGTTGACGCCACTTGACTGTTCAACCTATATATATCATTGACACATACTTTAAAACTATATATAAACACACCCATTTAACATGTTTGGTGCAAATATATGAATTGGTAAAAAAGAAGAGGATGTTAATTATGATAACCTGCCATGTCCATCGAGAAGGATTAACAGGAGAGCCAAGGCTTGAACTCTCTTAAGGGAAGTATCTTTGCTCCCACTATCTTTCCATTACAATCACTTTCAGAGAATCTGGCACCTATCTCACACATTCCTCTAAACTTAGACGCGTTTGATACGAAAGGTCTTCGAAGCTTGCATGGCTAGGGTTTATCCCACCACAAACGCGCAGGCGTGTATGTTGTTTTGACCCTTGCTCCTCTTTTTCTCTCCTCAGTCGAGCACCCTGAAGCCATATATATTCAAAAGGCTTTGTCATTGATGAAGGAGAGATATGAGGAAGAAGACCTGCCATGAGGTGGTGTAGTGAAGATATGAGGAAGAAAAAGACCTGTCAAGCTTCCCTCCTCTAAGGTCCTTTCATGATATTCCACCAACTTCTTTCCATGTTCCATTGTATAGCTTCTCTATATATACGTACCATGCACGCACAGATATCAGAAAAATGAAGAAACAAAAGAAAAAGAAATAGGCTTATTTTGGTAAAGGTATCAATATATGGAATTCAAACGTTTTCAACTTTCAAATGAGCCTGTTTTGGGAGAAAGCGACGGCGTCGTCTCATTCCAATAACACCAATTAAGTATATGGATCGTTCTTCAGCAGAGCAAGCTCCAAAGAAAACCAACAAGTGGCTCATTGGTATTATTACCAGAAAAGCTTTCTCTTTTTCTGCCATGCTTTGCCAGCTAAGGAATCGATCGATTTAGGCGACTTCTTAAACTTCGGTTTACAGAAGCTGATAGTGATAGATGATGAAAGGTGAGAGTTACATTGTTTAAAGTGAAAAAGGGCTTTCGCTGTTCACGTGAGTTCGCAAGATTCCATATTGGTTTCTGTATTTACAGGTTTTTTTAGCTTAATTTGCTTTGATTCAAACGTTAATGACATCTTCCATATCACACCAAACATCCATTCATCTCTATTTCTTTTCACACGCACACTCCAAACCCAGCTTTTTAAATAATATTATCAATTATTATTTGTTTTCTATCGTCCCTTTCCTTGTTTGCTGATGAATAATGGCTTCACAGGAAATATAAATAAAACAGTCAATTTACATTTATATATATATTGATATTATCTCTCAAACAAAAAAAACAATATTTTTTGTATTTTATAATCAAAAACTTGAATAATTATTTTCATTTTTTAAAAATTTAATTTATCTTGAATATCCATTCATTGAATGATATCCTTGAATTTCCACATCCCGTAGAACACGCTTTGTAATTATTATTATAAAACACATTTTAGAAAGAATTAGTAATACTCACTACAGGTTACAATGTGTAATGTTAATCATTATTTTTTCTAAAAGCCTCTCTTTAAAATTAGACACAATTTTTTTACTTCTCGGAAAATAACTTATGGCTTCAAATATTATTAATTTAAACAAAAATCATTTTCTAACAAATTTATTAATCACTTGACCAATTCTTTGACTCTTAGAAAATTTGGTTTCACCAATGACTTTTTTTTTTTGGGACAATACTAGGACAACTTTTTTTCAATAATTACTTCACTACCCTCATTTCCGCGGATAATCTGCCAGTCAGATAAAATTCAGACGTACGATTCAAGGGGCCCAGGCCATGGAAATAATATTGTAAATTGATCTCAATTTTAATAGAAAAAGGAGCAACGTAATATGGGGAATGATCAAGCGTTTTGAGACTTTCCAGCTATTCAACAAAACTGGAAACTGAGTTTAAAAATGACAATTTTGCTTCTTTACTTCACACGTTTAAGGTTTCCTGGGCCAAGAGATCAATGTCATTAAGAAAAATCTAAGATAGATAGATACATAATAATAATGATAATAGCCTGAGCCTGAGCCAAATACACAAAAGGATGTTCTATAATTAATGGGGTAGCCTCTGGTCGTAGCTCTACACAAAACAACACCCAAAAACACACTGCAGCTAACAAGATATATAGGCAAATTATTAGGACTTGACTTTCCTCCTATACCCTTTACCATCATTTTCCCTCCTTTTCTTTTTTATACTTTGGATTAAGATCTCAATGGTTCAAATTCATCATATCTTTTTACCGTAACCTCCTCTCTTTTTCCCTTATAGTGATATTTTAATCATATGATAAATCTGAACTGTTAAGATCTTAATCCAACGGTATAAAAAGGAAAAGAAGGGAAAAGGATGGTAAAGGATATTGGAGGAAGCCAAATCCAAATTATTAAGCATGAGTCATTTCATGTCTCTCTCTCACTCTTTTCAAGGGGTTAAAGCTCTTGTGCATAAAATGGTCATCTTTTCCTCCTCTTGGGCTCCACCTGCAAATTTTTTCAACAGCTCAGAATTTGATAAAAGAGCAAATACAACATGAGATGGAAGTTCATGTACTTCCTCTTATGCCTAATAAAGGAGCCAGTTAGGGGTTGAGTTTGATCTTAAATATAATATCTCAATCTACTTTTATCTCCTAGACCTATAAATCTTTCTAAAGAATTTTATCACCCATGGACAGTCAAGATTAAAGAGGGCATTTTAGGAAAATCAGTTCTATATTTGTTACAACCAACTAACTTAACTCATTTTATTAATATCTACAAATTAGTTATTTAGCTCCTACATTGAGGACCAAAAGTAGTGTTATGATACTCAACAGAGACCCGTGCTTTTAAATTTACAACAATGGCAGTCAACTTGCCTTAATGATCATTGATTATTACTCTCTGGTCTTTAACATAAGACATATTAAGGGAGTTGATCTTGATCCTAAATATGAGACATATTTTTCATATTTGTCAATCTTTTCTCAATTTACCCCTATTGATGCACCTCTTAACAATAATCAAGGAGGGGAAAGAAGGAAATTAAGGAAGATTACTACTAACTTATTTAACTTTCTCAATCTAATCAAATTGGCTAATTATGTATTATATTAAGGATCGGAGTGAGTGTTTGTTTTTTTGGCACCAAACATTGTCTGATATATAGCAGGGGGGAAAATCTTCAAGACCTCCTGCTAATTAACAAGCAGTCAAGCGTGGGCTAACATGATGATGTGAGGAACTGAGGATTACAACTACAGAAAGACACATTTGCAGAATAGTTCTGGGTCCTGTCACTTGATATAATATTGTTATGAGGAGAGCGATGACAAGATATCTTTAGGGATTTTAATTTTAAAAGCCCCTATACTCCCAAAAAAAAAAATATATGAGAGAGATTCAACTCTAACAAATACCAAAGTGGAAGTTATGACCTTAAGGAACAAAAGCTTTTACTATGCACTTGCACAATTCAATTACCCCACAATAAGTAGTTTTAATGAGTCAAGCATAAATACTACCGACCCAAACAGCAAAAATTATAATATGCATATGTATGTGTTGGACCAAAGTTTCAGATTTTCTTATTGACACAAGCATAGTAAATTTAAATGAGAAATTCAGAATTTAATCAACAATTAAAGAGAACCACCCAGCACATACTAGGCCTTGCACTTGCGTGCCTAACCCAAACATGTGTAAACCCAGTCAAACCAAAAGCCATTTCTATGATGTGATCTTCTAAAAGGAAGTTGAATGATACAAACATATAAACATTTATGAACAAACCCAAATTGAGATGGACCAAAGGGGTGCAAAATTTAAATCAAGCATGGAAAGAATCAAACCACACAAATAAAAAAATCGATCTAATGTAGCACACCCTCCCACATCTTCCCCAGAAAGAAAAAGCGAAAAGGAGATTGATTTGAGAGTTGAGACAACTGATTAGTTTGAATGTATTTCTACTAAATTTATGACAAAGTATATTGTCATAATCAGAGTTTAACCAAAGGCACATTACATGAAACATCATGCAGGCACTACATATATCTTTATACTATTGATTTGCGAAATATAAGGAAGTAATTGAAATGTATTTCTCTCTCAAACAGTAGAGGTTTCTGAGGTCACTATAAGATTGGAAATAGCTGCGGGTTAAAAACTTGTAAAATTGAACATAAATCATATATCGATTTTAAAGCCAACACAACCACTATGTTCAACTACATTCACTTGGCTGCCACACAAGTGCATTGAAGAAATCATGGGAATATGTAGCAAAATGTATTATAGGAGAGGAGGACATGACTTAAGATCTTCAGCTTATTGTTCCACAGCATTAGCAAAGTATTCTTAGCTGACACACTCTCAATTGGACCAAACGAAGAGGAAAAAGCTTAAACTCTTTTAGGTCTAGGAAAACTTTAAACAAAAATTTAAAAACAGAATTTACAAAGTTAACTTTGGCACTTGGACAGAAATCACAATACAGAGGCATATTCGGATTGGTTGATATGAAATAATATGCGTGTCAGATGATTTTTCATGCCATAGTGAATTTTATGGCTTGGGGGGAAAAAAGTAAGCATTTTTCTAAATAATTTGCGACTAAACACAGGCAGTGTCACCTTGCCATCATCTGCTGGGGGAGCAGAAAATCCAGTTTGGGGCAACTTTTTCATGTCATCATCAGATGAACATTCTGAACACACAAAATGGTCCAGTTTCTTTGCTTCTTCAATAGTCATGCCCACACAAGCAGGATGGTACCTACAAGAAATCTACAAAGATTGAAATAGTTGTTTCATAGAAAAAACAACATAATAATTTAAAAGATATCAAAACCCATAATAATAATACAATTTCTTGGAAACCTAATAAATTAGACAAATCTATCAAAATATCGTGATACCAGATAAAATTAGTTGATAAATGCAAAATAGTTTCACTTTAAGATAAAACTATTTGACCCCTGCATCATTAAATTGGCGAAATGCAACAATTAAACTCAAAATCGTGATTTTAGCATTAGGAGCTGAATTTTTTATAGAAAATTTTACCTCCTCTCTGGTCTCATTTTGATCCTATCTTTTTCTCTCTCTGAACGCACAAGTGAATTTCTTTCTCAAGACTAACATGAGAATCATGTCCATATTCAAAGTGGATTTAAATTATTGGACTTTAGGAAACATCTTCCTGAGGCTTCTTGAAGCCTTATATCATTTATATCCTTCCTTCATTAAAGCAGATGTGACTCAATAGATCTGAAAGTCCAAGAGGCATATCCAAAATACAGAAATAGCAAACAGGAAAAAGCAGAATACAATGATTTTACCAATCCTTGCACCCTTCACATTGCACCATGAGGTCATCTGGATTATAAGGCATCTCACATTTGCAATACCTTCCAAATAATAAACAAAAACAACAAAACCCCATTAGTTCCGGTGCTCAAAACACAAATATTTGATATCAACACGAAACACACAAAAAACTCACACAGCTACACGGTCAGGTGTAAAAGCCCCAGTAGCAGCCTTGTATTCGAATCTACAATAGTAATCTTCAGTCCCAACATTTTCAAGCTTGGTGTAGTTCTTGAAAGAGTGCACAATACACTTTCCTTCAATAGTGTGAGCACTCTGAACATCATAATGGTCCGACAAAAACAGCTCTTTAGCTCCATGGAATTGCCTGCGTCCCCCAATCGACTCTTCCGGCCGATAATACCACCTGACACGGACTTTAACGTTGCTCCTATTGTCCTGTTCGATCTTCTCCACTCTCGCCACGTACGGAGGCTTGCTAGTATCGGAAGGTCGCATCAACACACAGTCTCCAGCTGCAAATCCACGGCAAAACGACACGTTTTTCATACACCCCACTTCGCTCACCTCCGTGAGAAAAGAAAAAACACGAAAAAAAGAAAGCAAACAAATTTCAACACAGAAACAGAAAAAAGACTGATTTGGAGAAGCAAGAACGAGTGATTACCTCTAACAACCTTGGTGGTACCTCTGATAGTGTAAGAATCAAGGTCTTTCCTTCCGGGTCTGGTTTTCGCCATAAGAGGAGGTGGGGTGTTAAGGGAATGAGAAGAAATGTGAAATAGGAAAAACCCTAAGATTTTTTGGGGAAGAAGGAGAACAGAGTAGTACGAGGAGGAACCCTAAGGAATGGAAAAAGAGTGAGACGGTGACACTTCGCCTGAGTTACAGTCAATTTAATAGAATACGGTCAAGCTCATTATAACAACATTTTTTGCAACGACCCTGTTGGGTGGTGTTGTTGGGGATTGGTGCTGCAATTTGTCGTGCTTCCTGCTTTACAATGTCCATTAAGAATGGCCAATCCATAATCTCTTTTTGCCTTGACGTTTCTGACGTTTTCCCTTTCTTTCTTTTTTCTTCCATTTTTTCTTTGAAACTTTTTGCGATTATTGAGGAGAAAAATTAATACAGTTTACAGACTCTGCCTTGACTCCTTTTTTCTGCCTTGTGCCAGAACGTCTAATGGGAACTTGTTTCGTTTGAAAATCTGAATACAAACAAAACGGATTCGTATTTTTATGCCAAAAGAAAACTTCCACCTATCTCCATAATATATATATATATATATATATATATATATATATATATATATATATATATATATATATATGACATCGGATTCCATTTGATTCAGAATAGTTGTAGCTCAACAAATTTTTTGAATAATTAGTTGGTATTAAAGAAAAATAGAAATATATATATTAAATGGAAGTTGAGTTTGCACAAAATAAAAAGATATGGTCAACAAGTTTGTAAGATCATGTTTGGTATTTTGAGCATTTTTTATGGTATAGAAATTATCAAATGAAACTAAAAAAAAAATTAAAACCGTGTCCCCTAAATGTAATACTGCCTCTGATACTTGGTATAAGATCTTGTTCATACTAGCATACATATTTATACATATACATATACAAATTGTTTCATGTTCCCATTTCCCTCTAAGGATCGGAGTCTTTATCTCTTTGTGACTTGTGAGGGTTTCTACTTGCTAATCTGGTATGGCTTCTTATCTCTTCTTCTTCAATCTAGTTTGGATATGTGTGGTTTCTGGTTGGGCCTCTCAGATTTGGTGGTTCAGGTTTCAAGGCGACTTATCTAATATTGTTGTTGCTTCTTTCCACATAGTTGTGTGGATTTTTATTCTGTGCTCTTTTGCTAGCAAATAACAAGTTAAAAAATATGGAACCATCTGAGTAGTTCTTTGAATCCTTATCCTGGTATTTTCAGCATTGTTCTTGATACTTTTTTCCCTTATTTCCAGCATTGTTCTTAGCCTTTTTTATGTTTTGTTTTGAACTTTTATGTTGATTATATTGGTTGAAGCTTATATTTTTTTGACCCAAAAAAAGAAAATTACACTACCAACAAGATTGTATATATTAAGGATTGAAGATAGTACATAATTTTTGTAGCTTATGTCTCTTTCTGTGCTACATACTCCCGCCAATCCGTCCACAATACCATGACTTATAGAAGATTATTGATCCATAATATAAATCATTTAAAAAGTAATTATTGAGTATTTGTCTATTTTAGCCCTGTTAATTAATGTTTAAATGTTACTCCTTGTTTTTTCTTTCTTATTCAAAACTACATTCAATATAAGTAAAGTTTGAAACTTTTTTTCAATTTCAAATGAATTAATTGTCATTTTTTAGTGATAATGAATTAGTTAAACTAACTTATATTGTGAATCGGAATAATTGGTTCATAATTCTATTATATTTTTAAGAATAATCCTATTTAATGCTTTTCCACCAACCCTTAATATATGTTCTTTTGAAAAATAATTGCAAATTTTAAATGAACAAAAAAATTATTTAGAAATAAAGAAGTATTATCTCTTATCATAAATATAAGACATATTTAGGTAGTTGATCTTAGTTCTAAATATAAAACATACTTGTCATATTGGTTAATATTTTTTTAATTTACCAGTATTGAAATTACATACTACATTAATTAACTTAACTAATCTAATCTAATTAAATAGGTAAATATGTCTTAACTTAAAAATAAAAGAGAGTAATATTTTTTTTGTCTTGCACAATTATGCATCAAACCGAGTGATGGAGAGGATATTTATGTACGTATGTCTAAAGAAATGGGAAAAAAAATGATGTTAATGCTTGTTTATTGGTTCGTACATTGTAGGTATGAAATGGAAGATTTAACAGTCTTAAGACCAAAATATCCCTACATCAAAAGTGATTTGCCCACCAATTAACAAAATTGGAGTTGGACATTAATTGCGTACAACGAAGACTAATAAAGACAAATATGAGTGAACAGGATGATGGAGAACGATGACATTCGGTTGATGGGGACGGAAGTTGAACACTGACAATGCCGTTTTTCAAAAGCTCCATTGGGGTCACAGTTCTTGGTTGCCGTTTGAAAACCCAAAGAGAGTAGCAGAGTTCGAAGGCTGAGTGTTCAAATTGAAAGGACAACTTGGTCATTATGAAAAATCGTTGAGGACGAAATGGTCAAGTAAATTTGCTTTTCTCAGGACCCAAAAAAGTCTTCCTTGGCCTCTTATGAAGAAATAACCCTTCCTTAAATCACTTTTTTTTTTTTTGAATTGCCAAAGCATATTTCAAGTCCTTTTAGGTTTGAAATTAATTCTTTTGAGTTAATGTATTTGCATCAACTTTTGGGGAAAAAATGAAAAAAGTTATTTGAATAGATTTTGGAGAATAAACTCTGAAATAGCACCCCAAAAAAATAGTTTCTTAAAAAACCATGGTTTTTTTCCCAAAATATTGGGCATGTTTGAGTTGGCGGTAGGAGCAGTAGTTTAAAAGCTATCTGACTTTTATAAAAGCCAGATAGGAAAAAAGTCAGGTTAAGTTAACTGATGTGTGTTTGGATTGCCCGTTTGGCTTTTTGCAGAAGTGGATTTTTTTTCTAACTGAGATGTGTTTAGATTATTATTTGAAAAGTCAGTTGAGATGGAAAATGACTGAAAAAGACATGAATCATATTGAAACTACATATACATATTATTTGTATATATTGAATTAATAGAAATTTTAATTTAAAAAATTAAATATTATATAAAAAAATATAAACCTTAATTTTATATATATATATATATATATATATATATATATATATATATATATATATATATATTAAACATTAATAGAATATATATGATATATATATATCATCTTGTTTCACTAGTAAATTTTGGATGAAGATTGATAAAGGTGTGGACCCTGCAGCACACATGGAACCCTAAAAAGAATAGCTATTAAAAGGTTATAAAGATTAAAAGAACAGAACACGACTTTTAAAGACAATGTTTTTTTCTTTCTCAACAAAAACAAAAAAAGACACCAAGTGGGGCCAGTGTTGCGTTATCCAAAAAACCCTGTTTTGAGGCTTTTTTAAAAAAAATGACATTTTCAGGCTTTTTTGGTAGCGGCCCAATAAACGTGATGCTTCATCCAAACAGGTTGCGTTTTAATTTTTTTGTAAAAGTGGCATTTTTTACTTATTTTATAGAAAAAACTAAGATATGTGGATATCCAAACAGCCCCACTATGGAGAATTTTAGAGTGTTAGCTTAACTCAAACCATAATTTGGAGAGTTAAAAATTATTTTGGGTTTTGATGAGGAGTTTAGGCACTTCACTTTTTAAACAATAGTTTTAGCCAAAAGCATGGTTTTTTTTTTTATCCGAGATTTCATTGACCTTAACATGAAACTAAGGCCTGAACAAATCTCTAGGTGGTATCAGATCTTGTATCAATTACTCATCCTGTGGCTTCTCAGTGATATGCCCAAGACAGCTTTCATATTGCTACATATTATGAGCTTTTCTGGTAAGGACATTCCTTTCACTAGTGATCGTACCGATCACATTCAAAATATAGCAAGTTAAGATGCTGATATTCAACATTGAAAACTTTATCAGCTGCAATGAATCTAGGGAAAAGCTTCATTTATAGATCTAACTCTACATATATCTAGGCACATCTTCATCTTTCTACATTTTCTTTTACTGCTAGACCATTTGCCAATGTATTGACATCTACCCTTAAAGGTCTTCTGATCCTTTCATTAAGGGGGTGTTTGGAAACCTTTTAAAACCTAGATTTTGCGTAGTACGAGGCAAGTATGTGAGAGGAGTTTTGTCTCGGCTTGCGCAAAACCTAGATTTTAGGTGTTTTCCAAACACCCCCAAGTCTTGCTATGAAATGCTTGTTAAGTAGTGCAATCTTTTCAGGATCCTTACCCATGTAACAATTTGTTGGAGTTGATTCTCATTTGGCTTAAAGTCAAGAGTCCAGCGTTGCACGAGCACACAATGTTGTGCTATCACCCAAGGCCCATCATTTTATACCTTCTGGAAGTGCTCTCTCTAGATTTCAACATCTGTGAACCGAACAACAAAATAGTTATTGGGGAAGTCTACTAATTCAAACTCGTTGATGCCCCATATTCTCATAAGGTAGGATTTAAGCATGTAGAGGTTGAATCTCTTCCCCAAGACTATAATGATTAGGGAAAAGTTCCAAGGTTTGCACCATTCAAACTCCTCTTTTTTATGAAATGAAATCTATTCTTAAAATAAAATTAGAACACCTTTTTGATAGTTTGTTCGTTTTCTTTTACAAATAAAAGAAGAGGTAGAGAATATTACTAGTATATTTCTATTAAGGGTTAAGGGATAATTTTGTCCCATAAGTTGTCATTGAAGGGCAATTTTGCCTCAAAAATAAAAAAAAAAAATTGACCAATTTTATTATGGTTGCTATCCCAATTAATTTTAATCGTTATATGACCAAATATATTGAGCTAGAAATCCTTATGTCTCTCTTGTCATTTTTTGTTAAAGTGCAATTTTATTGCGAAAGTTTATATGTTATCTACTTATTTTTTTCGAAGTTAGTTTTAAAACATACGAGGTAAATTTACATTTTAACAAAAATAATTTGGTTGACGTATTATTGTTAACTCAACATATTTAATCAAATTTAACTAAGTTAATCCCAGGAAAAATTACTCTTTATAATAAAAATATAATATTCACTACCTCTTCTATAATTTTGTAAATAAAAAAGAACAAAATATCAAAAAGGTCTTCTACTTTTTTGGTTGTTTTAAGAATAAATTTCATTTCATAAAAAATGAACCTATTTCAATTTTTTAATTCTCAGAAGACAAAACTGAAAACACATTTTTTAAGGATTTTTTTTTTTTTTGGTTTTGAAAACATGAAAGCAAACGGGGCTAAGATTTACCCAAAATATCAATTATTTTGGGTTTTTTTTTTAAAAAAAAAAATCACTTTAGAATATCAAGGATCATTAATTGTTTTCTACAACTTTAACCTTGACCCGATCACAATTATAAGCTGGATAATCTCAAATGCTTTCTTTTTCTTCATTAAATGAAAGTATTTTAATCAAATTACATTAAAATTTAGGGTTCCCATTCCATACTTTTCTCGTAGGTGATTATTAGGTGCTTATCCCACTAATTTAGAGGTCTAGGCATTTTATTTATTTATTTAAATTAAATTATATGCTACAACTTAAAGTTTTTTTTTTGCACTCAATATTTAAATTAATTAATTTTCAATCCTATAATAATCCTATAATCAGAAATATTTTTTATGTAATGAGAACCCCAAAATTTACTGCTTCCATCTATGTCAAATATAAGGTAAAAATGCTATTTTTTTTTTAACAATAGGTAAAAATACTATTGATGTACGCATAGATCAATAACCATGCTTAAAAGTAGCTAGAGTCTGAAAATGAACATGATATATTTTGAAACGGAGATGGTAGAAGAAAAGAATATATATGTATGTATTATTATATTAGAAGGAGAAAAATTTATTGGCCTAACGTTTGTGAAATTCAATTCAATAATAACGCATTGTTGACCAAAAGCTTACATGAATTTGGAAAAAGAGGAAAAGCAAGAGAAGAATTGAGAACCACACAAAACAAAAGAGGCTAAATTTTCCTAATATATCGACACCGGTCAATTTCAACTAAAAACGAATAATTAATGCAGATGCCCACAATGCAAGCATTTCAAAACTAGGGAAGGAAAAATAAGAGGCTGAGAAGTCATAAAGAAAAGCAGTTTTGCCTAACCTACATATTAACCCTAGTCAAATCTATGTAACTCACGGAGAGAGTAGAGATTAGGGGTGAGTATGGGCAGGGCTGGGCTGGGTGAGACCCATGCTCGATGCCCTGCCCAAAGAATCACTGGGCAGTCAAATGTAGCCCGTGTCCAGCCCTGCCTGATAGAAGTCCTAACATTTTTGAGTTGGGCAATAATGGGCTAGGTAAGACGGGTTTCTCATGCCCAAATGATGACATCCTACCACACTCTATGTGAGAAATTTTTTTTCAATCATACCTGATAAACAATATTGTGAACTTCAAATGTAATTTATAACTATATACCTTAGAACATTCTAAAATAAATCTACAACTTGAGTCTTAAAATTAAAAAACTACCATATGTCTTAACAAATTATCAAATACACATGCCCGAAGAATAAAATAATATCCATGGTCCATTAAATACAAGGCATTATTAGTAATATAATGGACTAATGGTCAAATACTCAATGAATATGTTAAAGTATTAGTGAATATACAATATAATATAAGTTTATTAACTATTATATAAAAAATATTTATATCAAATACACACACTGGGCAGGGCCAAATGGGCAGGGCGGCATACCCTGACCGATGCCCGGCCCTGCCCGCAAAAATGTCTAGCCCGATTATGCCCATTTTTTCTGGGCTTCTTTTTCCTAGGTTGGGCAGGGCCATTTTTTGCTGGGCGGAGTTGGGCGCACTGGGCTCCTGGGCATCATGCACAGCCCTAGTAGAGATACACATGGGAGTGTTTAGAAATTTTGATTGATTTTTCATGAGAAGTTATATACAATTTAATGAAATATATATGATTTTTTTGGAAATACTCACACCACTCGAGTTGGGGTGTTCACAAAAGGGTATGGGATAATAAAACTATCCTGTGTTCGTCCTATTCCTGTTGAGACAGAGAAGACCAAGATCAGGACACGATCACAAGAACACGACGTCCCGTTTGTTTGTTTTTTTTTTTAAGGATTAGGACCATTTTTTTACTTCTTTTTGAACTTATAAAAACTAAAATGTATAGATATGAGTAATATAAAACTGATGAAAAGTAAATACAAGAACAAGAGATTTTAGAGAGAGAGAGAGTAGAGAGAAGTTCTCATTTCAGTGTAATTTGAATGTTTACAGAAGGCCTCTATTTATAGAAGGAAAATGGGCCTTTAGTGTAATTTCCACTTTGGGTCATTTGATGTAATATTCCCCTAATTACTCACTGTACACTCACGGGAATGCATTCCCGTGAGTTGTATTATTTTGTGTGTGGGTCCCACCAAATAGTAAACTACTATGCATGGTACTATGCGTGGGTCCCATGTCATCTTGTAATATTTGGAGACCGGGAGTCAATGGACATCCACATAATCAGTATATTCATAACACTCCCCCTTGGATGTCCATTTATGAATGTGCCTCATTAAAAACTTTAACTAGAAAAAACCCAGTGGGATAAAAACCTAGCCAAAGAAAAGAGTACATCACTCATTGATACACTATCCAGTGCTGCCTCATTAAAAACCTTTCTAGGAAAAACCCAGTGGGACAAAACCTAGATAAGGGAAAAAGAGTACAACGTGTATCAACTCCCCCTGTTGACAACATCAGTATTACTCCCTCTGATAACATCAGTTGAGATCTTTAAGTTTTCGAAGACCAATACCATAGACAAGCTTCTCAAAGATTGCTTCTGGAAGTGACTTGGTAAATAAATCTACCAAATTTTCTCTTGAACTGATTTGCTGGATATCTATTTCACCATTCTGTTGAAGATCACGAGTAAAGAAAAATTTTGGTGAAATATGCTTCGTTCTATCGCCCTTGATGTATCCTTCTTTAAGTTGGGCAATACATGCAGTATTATCCTCATATAGAACTGTTGGAACCATTTTACCAGAAGATAAATGACAAGTAGTTCATATATGATGAATTACTGACCTCAACCACACACATTCTCGACTTGTTTCATGCATTGCTAAGATTTCTGCATTATTAGATGAAGTGGCTGATATAGTTTGTTTCATAGATCGCCATGAAATTGCTGTACCTCCACATGTAAATACATAACCTGTTTGTGATTTTCCATCATGTGGATCAGACATAAATCCAGCATCTGAATAACCAATCAGTTCATGTTTAGATACATTTGAATAATATAACCCCATATCCATAGTACCTCTGAGGTAACGAAAAATACGCTTTACACCATTCCAATGCCTTTGTGTTGGTGCAGAACTATATCTTGCTAATAAATTAACAGCAAATGTTATATCAGGTCTTGTGTGATTAGCAAGATACATTAGTGCCCCAATAGCATTAAGATATGGCACTTCTGGACCAAGTAATTGTTCTACACCTTTTTTGTTAATTACTTGGGGTTGGAATGGATCTTTTTCTTTTATCAAAGATCTTACAACCATTGGAGTACAGAATGGATGTGACTTATCCATATAAAATCGTTTCAAGACCTTCTTTGTATAAGTTTCTTGATGTACAAAGATCCCGTCCTTCAGGTACTCAATTTGTAATCCAAGACAAAATTTTGTCCTACCTAAATCTTTCATTTCAAATTCTTTCTTCAAACAATGAATGGCTTTTGTAATCTCTTCAGGAGTTCCAATAATGTTGATATCATCAACATAAACAACAATTATAGCAAATTCATTTCTCGATCTTTTTATAAAACTGCATGGGCATATCGGGTCATTTTTATACCCTTCTTTCAACAAATATTCTTTAAGGCAATTATACCACATGCGCCCTGATTGTTTCAAGCCATACAGGGACTTATTTAATTTGATCGAGTATTGTTCTCGTGAATTTGAATTAAATGCTTCAGGCATCTTGAGTCCTTCAGGAACTTTCATATAGATATCACTATCAAGTGAACCATATAAATAGGCAGTCACAACATCCATTAGATGCAAATCAAGCCTTTCATTTGCTGCTAGGCTAATTAAATAACGAAAAGTAGTTGCATCCACTACTGGTGAATATGTTTCTTCAAAATCTATGCCAGGTCTTTGTGTAAAGCCTTGGGCTACAAGGCGTGCTTTATACCTTGTAATTTCACCCTTTTCATTTCTTTTCCGTACAAAAACTCATTTATATCCAACTGGCTTTACATCTTTAGGTGTATGGACTATAGGTCCAAATACTTTTCGTTTTGCCAATGATTTTAATTCTGCATTAATGGCATCTTTCCATAGGAGCCAATCTTTTCGTTGTTGGCACTCTCTCATGGATTTTGGCTCATGATCCTCTTCTTCATTCATCACATCATATGCCATATGATTAGCAAAAATGTCATCAATGTTGACTTCATTACGGTTCCATTTGATATTATTTGTGACATAATTTATTGAGATCTCATTATTTTCATACATTTCAGATACCTGGATCTCTTCTGGGGCCTCAATATTCTCCTCTGGAGATAATTTCTCTTTATAAAGTGGCTCATCCAGAGCTACGCTTTTTTCTTGATTATCCTCGACTTGGCCATCTATAATTTTAGCTTCTTTTCTTTTTCGAGGATTTTTATCTTTGGAACCGATAGGCCTACCACGCTTAAGGCGTGCTTTTGATTCATTTGTAATCGGTTGTCCTACAGGGACATCAATTCGAATAGGAGCATTAGCAGCTGGAATATGTGACTTTGTCACTTTCTTTGGGTCAGTGAATGCTTCTGGCATTCGATTAGCTGAATTCTGTAAATGAATTATCTTTTGAACTTCTAGTTCACATTGTTTTGTACGAGGATCAAAATGAGCCAATGATAATTCATTCCAGCTAATCTCTTTATTCAACTGCTTATTTTCTCCCCCTAATGTTGGGTAAACTGATTCATTAAAATGACAATCTTCAAATCGTGCAGTAAATAAATCTCCTGTAGATGGTTCTAAATATTTTATAATTGAAGGAGATTTATACCCAACATAAATTCCCATTCTTCTTTGAGGACCCATTTTAGTACGTTGTGGAGGTGCTATAGGCACATATACTGCACATCCAAAGGTCCGTATATGAGAAATATTAGGTTCTTCACCAAAAACCATTTGTAAGGGGGAAAATTTTAAATAACTAGTTGGCCTAATGCGAATTAACATTGCTGCATGCAAAATGGCATGGCCCCAAGCAGAAATTGGTAAATTAGATTTCAAAAGTAAAGGTCTTGCAATAAGTTGCAATCGTTTTACCAATGATTCTGCAAGTCCATTTTGCGTATGAACATGTGCTACAGGATGTTCAACATCAATTCCAAGGGACATACAATATTCATTAAAAGTCTGTGAAGTAAATTCACCAGCATTATCAAGACGTATTTTCTTGATAGGATAATCCGGGTAATGTGCTCTTAATCTTGTCAATTGAGCAAGTAATCTCGCAAACGCCAGGTTTCGAGAAGATAATAAGCACACATGCGACCATTTAGTTGATGCATCAATTAAAACCATATAATACCTAAATGGTCCGCATGGTGGGTGTATTGGCCCACAAATATCTCCCTGTATCCGTTCTAGAAATGTGAGAGACTCACTTTCTACTTTGGTTGGTGATGGCCGAATAATTAATTTTCCCTTGGAACATGCATCACATGAGAAATCATGGGATTTTGGTATTTGTTTCTGTTTCAAGTTATGTCCACATGAATTCTCTATTATACGTCGCATCATAATTGACCCGGGATGGCCTAACCGGTCATGCCAAACAATAAATATGTCTTTATCAACATGCTTCTGGTTTTCCATAACATTTATTTCAATTGTACTAATACTTGAATAGTACAAACCAGAAGATAACATAGGTAATTTCTCCAGAACATATTTTTCACCATATCTAACAGTAACAATTTGTAGATATTATTTATTGTCCTCATTTATAGTCTCAATATGATATCCATTTCGACGGATATCTTTAAAACTCAACAAATTTCTATGAGACTTAGAGGAATACAAAGCATCATTAATAACAAATTTCGTACCATTGGATAATATTATTATTGCTCTTCCAGAGCCTTCAATCAATCTTGTATTACCCACTATGGTATTGATGCTTGTACTACAATTTGTTAGATGTGAAAAATATTTCTTATCTTTAAGAATTGTATGTGTCGTTGCACTATCAATGAGACATATATCTTCATTCTTGTGTGCAATATTTGAAATGTCCATGAGCTTCATTAAAAGAAAAGAAATGCATCAAAACATATTCAATATAGAAGATGCATTAAAAACATATTTATTATACATAATTGGCAACAAGTCAGAACGAAACAAAATAATTATTACAATTTTTGCAAAACTTATTTAATCATAAAAATCTTCCACCTCCAAGTGAGACATAACATCATCATTTGGCTCATTGACATCATTATCTTTATGAGCCTTATCATCACATTCCACATTATTAACACTCTTTTTTATAGAGGCTTGGTAAAGTTTCGCTAAATGTTCTGGTGTACGACAATTACGTACCCAGTGTCCCTTCATACCACACCGATAACATTTATGTTCAACAACTTTTGAAGGACCTTCTTTATCATTCTTTTGTCCTTCATTGTTCATCTTTTTCTGGTGGGTATAAGGACTATAATAACCTCTTCCACCATGATAAGGACCATGATTATTTCTACCTCCACGATTTCCACGTCCTCGTCCACGACCACGGCCACGACCACGACCGCGACCATGGCCACGACCATGATCATTCCGTACACTCACATTCGCTTCAGGAAATGGAGAAGATCCAGTGGGACGATTTTCATGATTTTTCAATAATAACTCGTTATTTTGCTCGGCTACTAGTAAACATGAGATTAACTCAGAATATTTTTTAAAACCTTTCTCACGATATTGCTGTTGTAAAAGCAAATTCGAAGCATGAAAGGTAGAAAAAGTTTTCTCTAATAAGTCCTCATCAGTTATTTTTTCACCACATAATTTTAACTGAGAACTTATTTTGAAAACAGCTGAGTTATACTCACTTACAGTTTTAAAATCTTGTAACCTGAGATGAATCCATTCATAACGAGCTCTAGGCAAAATCACCGTTTTCTGATGATCATACCTATCTTTCAAACTAGTCCACAATTCAAATGGATCTTTCACCGTTAAATATTCAGTTTTCAAACTTTCATGAATGTGGTGTCGGAGAAAAATCATAGCTTTAGCCTTTACTTGAGGGGACGCATCATTTCCTGGCAATATAGCCTTTCCAAAGTCCTTTGCTTGAAGATGGATTTCAGCATCTAAAACCCATGATAGATAATTCTTCCCGGTGATGTCAAGAGCATTAAATTCAAGATTTGAAAGGTTGGAAGACATGATTCAAACTAAAAATAATAAAAATAATTAGAATCATATTATAAAATCTTATTATAAATTAAAACATAATTTAAAGAACGGTAAATAAACATGCTAAGAAAATAAAAATAAGATGAGATAGGAATGGGAGTAAACTCACAGCGAGACCTATCTCATCCGAAGGTAAGAAAGATGATGCATATATTATATAATATATAGACAACAGTAAAGAATTAAGATAAACAAATGGAGCCCTATTAGTGCCACCACCATAAAAGGTAAATAAATGCATAAATAAATGGAGCCCACTAATATTAGTGTTGCCACCATAAAAGGTAAATAAATGCATAAATAAATGTTAGTAACATAAATTTAAATGTTAGTGGCATAATGTAAATATTAATAAAGTCAGTATGGAGCTTAATATCGCCACCATGAAATAAATAAAGCAGTAAGTAAAGAATTTAAATTAAACAAATGGAGCTTAGTATCGCCACCATGAATTAAATAAATAAAACAGTAAAATTAAATTACAAATGGAGCTTAATGTTGCCACCATGAATTAATAAATAGGGAGTGGGAAGAATATATAAACATAAATAAATTACTGTAAATAGTAAAATATAAATTTACCGTGAATAGTAAAGTTACTATTCACAATGAATAGTGAATAAAAATAAATTACTGAAATATTAAATCTAGACTTCCATAAAGGAGTCAAAATAAATAGAAATATAAAATTACTGAAAAAGGTAAAATTAACATGAATAGTAAAAATTACTATTTACTGTGAATAGTAAATAGTAAATAATCTCAAATCTTAACCATGGAACCTGATGTTCAAAATAATCGGTAAAAGTAGAACTTTAATTCCATATCATGGTTAAGATTATCCCAGATAGAAAAAATAAACAAATAGTAAAGGAGATGGTAATAAAATCTTACCTTGGTAGAGTCTTCGTGCTGATAACGTAATATAAAACTGATGAAAAGTAAATACAAGAACAAGAGATTTTAGAGAGAGAGAGAGTAGAGAGAAGTTCTCATTTCAGTGTAATTTGAATGTTTACAGAAGGCCTCTATTTATAGAAGGAAAATGGGCCTTTAGTGTAATTTCCACTTTGGGTCATTTGATGTAATATTCCCCTAATTACTCACTGTACACTCACGGGAATGCATTCCCGTGAGTTGTATTATTTTGTGTGTGGGTCCCACCAAATAGTAAACTACTATGCATGGTACTATGCGTAGGTCCCATGTCATCTTGTAATATTTGGAAACCGGGAGTCAATGGACATCCACATAATCAGTATATTCATAACAATGAGTTGAATATTGAATCTAGAGGATTGAAAATATATAATAGAAATATGTATTCATCCTCTTTTATCATTTTTAGATTAAAAGTATAATAAAAAATTAGAAATAGTTATAGTATTTTGTAGTAAAGATATAACCATATGACTAAAATCTATCTAAAAATATTATATGATTCTATCTTTTTATATAATTAATATCCATCTAAAAAGGATATTAGTTATATCTTTAATAAAAGTAGTAGATATATTATATATATTTAACTAATAACAGTGATTGCCTGACAGATGCATGTTTCGATCCCAATAATAATTTTGTCTCATCTCACTTTTGTTTCTTCTCAACTTTTTTTCTGGATGGGACAGTTCTATCCTAAAATAAGACCTACCTAAGATCTCTCATGGGTTCTTTGCAATTGTACATTCTATTCTGACGGAGAAGTCTCGGGTCGTTAGTCTCATTATTATTTTAGATCATAAAGAGATTGACGGCCCTCTCCAACCTTCAAACCACGAAGAGGTTTCCACTCCTCTTCTTCAGCCTTATGACAATATTCACCAACCTCCTAGTTTTAACACGGCTACCCGCTAACGCCTCCTCTTTGAACACCCCTCCACTATAGTCTTTATAATAAGTCTATTTTAATAATGATAACTAAATCATTAAATATATCTTAAATTAATTATATCTTGTTAGTTTATCCTCATCTCTCTTTACATTTACAAATCATTTTGATCTCTCTCTCTCCCCTCTTTCTCTCTTTTCAAAGAGAATGAATTAAGAGTAAAACTAGAAAATTGTTATTAACAACCTCTAACTAGGGCTATATTTAGGACAAAATATTTATCATACATGTGTACTAATAATAAGAAGCAGAGTGGTATATATCTAATTGATTTATTTCAAATATCTTAACTAATTTTGTTGTCAAATAAATCTTAACTAATTTCGATAACATTTTTAATATGTATAATTTAGTTAAAGTTGTCTTATAAATGCAACCGAAAGGATTATTTAGTGAGTGATCACATCAATGTTGGTAAAATTTCATTTAATATTATATAAAATTATAAATAACGTGAGACACACATGTGCTTAAAAAAAAGACCAAGGGAAAGAAGTAAAAAGATCGAAAATCACTCAAATAAATAAACAGAATTTGTTAATATGCTGCACAAGTGAATGCCACCATGCTTCAACTTCCATAGGCTTATTTATGGATGTACGGTGTAAGATTTGACTTCAAACAAACAATTTTGACTTTTATAAGATAAAACTACCTTAATATATTTATCCCGGATCCAAACAAAACATTTCACAAGGTTTAAAACAAAAAACAAAATGAGACTGAGGAAAGGAAAACATTAGAGGAAGATGTTACTTTACAGAAGGCCCAATTATTAGGCCCATTATAAACTGGTCAGCACCTTATACAGAAGACCAATGATGTGGGCTGGAGTTTCCTTCCTTTGAGCTTTAATTTTATTTCTACCCGTGTCTAAAATACAAGAGCTTCTTAATTAATTTGGAGTGATTAAGTAAAATAAATAAATTTTTATAACTAATTTTTCTAACTTACAAACTGATACATAAAATAATAATATGCAGAAGTATTTCAAAGAGATCATGTATCACATAAGTAATTTATTTAGCTTCCTTAATCTCTTCAAATTAATTAATTGGATCTTATATTAAGATACGAAGTAGTATTAGATATTATATTGGTTCATATTTTAAAAATGGTTAAGGTTCAATTTTACTTTATAAGTTTTCATGTAAGAGCTTTGGTATCTCGAAGTTAAATTTACCAAAACAAAATTATGAATGCCTACAGCTCTTACATGAAAACGCCTCAAAGAAAATTGGATTTTAACCCTTTACAAAATACAAAACCTTTTTTATAAACAAAATCGGTTTGATCGCTGAAGAGGCACAACATTCCTTTTTTTTAAAAAAAAAAAAAACAGAGAGAGAGAGAGAGAATTGCACAAGACTACTTCAGTTCTATGGAAGGAAGTTAACCATTTTATATGATCATAAACTTTTAAAAAGATAGAACAGAAGAGACAAAGTTTTAAATAAAAAGTAAATAAACAAGAATGCTCATACGTAATTGACATTAAGCTCTGCTGTAAATCTAGGAAGATGGTTTGCAAATGAGTTATAAATTGTGATAATTGTATGCAAAGAGATTAAGAGTGTTTAGATATAAAGTCGTGATATATTATTCATCTGATAAAGTTACAATATATAGAAGATAATGTGAGATAGTAAAGCGATATTATAGCAACAAATTACAATAATATAATATAATATAATATATTCCCTCAAGTTCTAAATATAAGACCAAGTCAACTTTTTTTGAGAAATCAAAGAAGCTAATTAAATTATTTTAGAGTATTTTTATTTTTTTCTCCAAATTAATTAGTTTGACTAATAAACTAATATATATAATCTAAAAATACATAGTATATAATATGATTAATTAAATTATTAACTTCCTTAATTTCTTTAAAAAGAGTAAACCCGGTCTTATAATTATAATCGGATGTAATATTAAATATGATATTAGTTTGAGTAAATCCTCATATCACGTACTGTTATGATACCCATGATCTTCACTTTGTCATTTTGAGATTTGCTAACATGTATGAATCCTGAAAAGTTCAATTGTAAATATTAGAAAGAAGATTAGTTGCAAATCATTTGTAAATGGTAGAAGTTTTAGAAATTTTATTTGATTTAAAGCTCATTTGCAACTAAATTTTCATTAATCACAACTAAACTTTCAACATTTGCAATTGAACTTTCACAATTTAGAATATTTTCAAAATTTTTGACTAATTTGCAATTGATCTTCCTATATTTGAAACTGAGGTGTGACAAGGGCACTTTCATTCCTTTTTTTTCCCCCTTTAAAAACCTTAGTCCTTCTCTGTCATTTTAAAACTTTATGGTCATTTGAAATGATTAACTTCCTTTCATTTCACAGTCCTCTTGTATCTTTGTTCAAAAGAAAAGTAGTCCTCTGGTGTCATTTTTACAATGAAAAAAAAGTCAATGCAACGTCCGCTCTAACTCAGAGGTTGGAATTGTAAGTGAGAAATCAGGGACATGAAATCTGAAAATATCTAGTTTTTTCCTCGAATAATATCTTGTATTATTTTATTATATCCTAATATTATTGGACTTAATTGAGATTAATTCTTTCAAATATATTTTCTGTACGCACACCAATGCAAAACCTCTACTTAACCTCTTTTTTTATAAACATTTACTTAAGTCGTTTTTCAAGATACGACGTCATCATGAAATAATTGGGTACAAATATAAATCAGCTTCCACATATGCAGTTGTTTGCATGCAATTTGATATAAACAAATAAACCACGATGGCTTCAATATACCGTATGGAAATACGTGTTTAGCTATGATATATTTTAAAAATAATTCACAAATACTTGCGATGGAAATGAAAATAAGAAGAAAAACATTAAAGGAAGATTTTAGAACATTTGAAGAGTACTACGGAGATTTATAAATTAATGAGAAGATTTAAAAATATTTTATTTTAATGTTGATTTATGTTATCTTTATTATTAACTGTTATTCGCATTTGATTTTATGATTTTTATAATAGCTCTCAATACTCATTTTGTAGGCACCGTATGACTGAATAATATAGATTATTGAGTTTCCCTTCGTATATTTCTCTTATCCCTCTATTAATTTGGTTTCTCTCCCTTTTTCTTCTTGTCCTCCCTCCTCTCTTCGCTCTTTCTCACCTCTATTCTCTATATTCTCCTCCTTTATCTTCTCCCCTCCCCTTTTCCCTTCCTTGCAGAACTTCATTCAATTACGTATAAAATTTCACGTTGGAAATCACTTGGTAAAAATCCTTATAAATAAGACTTGAGAGAATACATTGTAATCCATGCACCTTACACAATTTTAATTGGTGTTTGGATTAACTTAAAATACTCTCTCTGGTTCTTATTATAAAGTACCAGCTACCAGAAGTTTTTTATTTTTATTTTAAGGCATAAACTACATTTAACCAACTCATTTATTACTACTTTTTAATTATACCCTCATTTTTAACTAATTCTTTAAATTCATATTATTAAAGTAAAGATAAAATTGGAAGCATATATCAATTCTATTCTAGAATAATTTAATGACTTAACTTCCATTAGATAATTGACATATAATTCATGCAACACCAAGAGAGCTGATTCAATCACAAACTGAGTCCCTTTTTCTCCTCATAACTCGCGGGCATGGATAAAGTTATACAAGCACGGGAAACGAGGCTGGTTGAATATTAGATTCTCCAATTATCACTGCTAGTTCAAATACACGTCATTGCCCGCAAATTAAACTTGAAGGACCATATTCGGCTACATAACACTAGTAACATCATTATATTATGTGACCACAAAAATATTAAGGAGTCATGTCCGCATTTACACACAATAATTAATACAATTAATCATACTCATCACTAGGTCTCAGCGTTGATTGTGAATGCCCATATTTTTGACATTACAATCACACATTCATTCTCTCATACATGCTTCTTAACATATATAATTATATATATGTAAGACATTATAATATATATAATTAGCTAGATCATCGGATAGGGATTGCCAAGAACAGTGTCCATGTAATAGTGGTGATGAGGATGAGAAGGATCCACCACCATGAATTGCATATCCTCCGATGGTTTCCAATGACGCTTCCTTTGATTAATGAACCAGTTGTTTATTTGCTTCTGATCCAATCCTGTTGATTCTGCCAGTTGCAGCTTCTGCGACTCCTGTTCATTATTATCTAGAATACATCAGAGAGTCCCACATCGACTAATTGAAGGAACATATAACCTTGAGGTGGGTCCTATCAAACTGGCTAAATCTGTTTCAACTATAAAGACAAAAGCACGAGGAATGATAGAACGTACTGATGGGTAAGGCCATTTGTAGTGCCTGCTCCACCAATCAAGAAGCTGTTGCCTTGCTTCTTTAGGGAGCTTCCCTTTCTTCCTCTTCTTCATGAACTCCTGCTTCAGGCTGCCCAGGTATCCACTGTACTTGCGAAGAAGTTGCCCCTTCAATTCTTGGTCGTCCGCCAGTGGATCAATCAGACTCTTCGGCACATCCACGTCTTCCTCTGATGATCCATTCCGATCACTACCCTCACCACAAGCTGATATGTATAAAAAATGATTCCATAGCAATGAGAACAAGAATAGTACATAAATGGTCATAACTCATCAACCAACAGTCAGTTTCAAATATATATGCTCAAGTTACAAAATTCACGAGTGGAGGAAGGATCATATGCTTCATTTGCAACATGATGATTTTGCACGTTAAAGAGTATGTTATAATAGTTTTTCTCTGACCAACATAAGCTTTTCAAAGGATTCAAACAGCTATGCAGGTTGCAAGTTACAACCTAGTAGAAAACCTTAATTATTGCCAAAAAAAAAATTCAAAACATGTGAAGTTGAGAAATGCACATAACGCCACATGCACATTGAAAAGTCTGTTATTCACATTCTCCTCATTCAATTCCAACATCAAGTGAAGTGAGGTATGTGGTGGAGAATAAGGACTCACTAGCTAGTTCTTAGTACTTTCTCTGGTCCTTAATGTAAAACTTATTTAGAGAGTTGATCTTGGTCCTAAATATAAGACCTATTTTTCATATTTGTCAATTATTTCCTAATTTACCCTTATCTACGGACGATGACTAAGGTGTTTTTAGAAAATACATATCATATTAATTAACTTAACTAACTTCCTTAATCTCATCAAATTAGGTAAATGAGCCTTGTATTAAGGATAGGAGGGAGTATCAACAAAGGAAAATGTCACTAAAATCTAGGATCATGAACATGTAACGACTATTCTGAAAACATATAACCATCATCTCCCCATTGGTATGCAACACCAACATATATAGACAACAACAATAATAAAGCAACGTATATATGATTAGATGAGAAGACAAAACATAAGTTAACAATCATTAACAAGTTAGCAAGACAACCCAAGTAAGAGTTGTTAATTATCACTATGATTATAGGTTTAAATACGTTTATGAAACCCTACTATTAGCACTAGCTCACTTTTTCTAGACCTAGAGCTTTTCTGTGCACACCACTTATTTTCTTCGAAGCAAACAAAGGGAGGGGGAGAATATGTCTCCTTCACCAAATTAACTAACGAAGGATGCTTTATCAATAATTAAACACAGTAACTCAAGTAATTAAAGCCTGTAGGGAGCTTCTTTCTGTGCTCAGCCGTCAGCTTTGGGAGACCTGCACTTGTGTAAATGACACAAAAACAAAAACCAAAAAACAAAAAGAAAAAGAAAAACAGGTGCCAATTATTTAACTTCAAATGCTCAATCAAGCTCATGGTAATCATATTGTGTGTGTGTGTGTGTGTGTGTAGTTTGCTGGTTCACATAAGTTCAATCTTAACAGCATAATTTTGACAATTCGGTCCAAGTGGCTACAAAGTTATTTGTCATTAGATATGTATAACCAAGTCATCAAGAAATCAAAATAGAAGTATAGTTTCAAACAGTACAGCAGCTCAAAAATATATGTACAATGATTACAGATAATTAAATTTAATTCGATTATCACAGGTGAAGGGACTGCTAAATAAGATAAACTCTACAGGTGGACAAATTTGTTTGGCAGATAAATAATTATGCTAAGAATCTTGTATACAATATGGCTCACAAAAATAGACACTTATTTTTTTCTTTATGGCCTATGCACAGTGGAAAAAAAATGTATTGTTTATGTCTAATTAGGATTAGGTAATGCAATTATGCATTATAACCCATTCATTATTCACGTTGAACAGTAAATAGCAGCAACATTTGACTCAGATTGATTGATGGCGGCAACATTATATTGAAGATGTCAATCAGTACAATCATCATAAGGATATGATACTGAAAGAATATTAGAAATTAGAAAACACTAACCAGAAACCTAATTAGGCCACGCAACTAAAAATTCTATGTTTATCCATGACCAACATAAATAAATATAGTGAAACCCGTATGTTTTTTCAAGTTCTACCGATACATAACAGAAAATGATGGTCCCACATGAGAAAAATCAGCAAGACCTTTATAAACCAATAATATTAATGAACTTTCCATTGGTCATTAAATTATTTTTGAAAGAACATACTTCTTTTTCCCATGCCTAAAGTTTATACTTATATTTAATCTTGAAATTTCTACCCACAAGAAATATGTCAAGTTCCAAAAAGTTTTTGAATCAGTCAATGACTAGAATATGTATATTAAATTATTTTCACTCTGCTTTCAAACTTATAAAAGGCTAAAGAGTTAATATTAGTAAATAATAATTTGTGTAGATATATATCATTCAAGGGGAACAAAAACACATTTTTCTTCAAGACGTACTGATAAGTCTTTTAACCTGAATAACACCTGCACCTGCTCAAATGGCTTCAGGAAGGTCACTGTGTAACCGTTCTTTATCTGCAATTTTTACTTTTCCAATGATCTTAGAAAACTGTGTACAAAGCCAACCTCGCTATTGCCATTACTAGGCATAATGTCTGGAAGAAACCCTAGCTTCTCAGAAAAACCTAAATCTACAGTCCCAGATGTCCCCAATGCCCTGTCTTTGGTTTCTTTTTTCAAGTTCTATCATTGTATTAAGAATCAAAACCACCAATCACCCCTGAGCCTCTCAGCAAATAATCACAAATGGGGTAATACTACATAGACAAGCATGGTTATTAAAGCAATATTAAGATAAATATGTCAACATCAAGCCACGCATGAAATATAAATATAAAGAACTTATAACCAAGATAGCAACAAAAGATCATTCAATGCACAAACATCGATAAAGAGAATCAGAAGCCAAAGCCAAATATGTGTACCAATCCATCTACGTCTAAACAAAAATTACTTGGCTTGGGCATAACATCCTCACTAGTATAATACTTAATCACTATGAGAAAAGACTAGATTTACATGTTAAAATTCAGAAGGCAATAAAACCGCAAGTAATTGAAACAAGACATGAATGGGCCATTCAATTAATCAAACAACAAATACCCAAAACGAAGAAATAGAATTAGATTGATATATACCGAGCTTCACTTAATCAAAAGCATAATGTAAAAATATATGAAGTAACCGAAGTATAATAATTTAGCATAACCCATCTCAAGTAAAAACCCGAAACCGAGTTCAGAGTTCACTATATTGAACTAAATGAACAGAATATGTTAATCCTCACTACCAAGACATGCGGGAAATCTTCTTAGCTGCATAAAAATATCTGCTTGTCATGTCAAAAATCCAGAAAAGCAAAGAAAAATGGAACCAAAACTGTGAGCATTGAGATCCAAAAGCATGTTTGAGAGAGAAAAGAGAGAGCGTTAATTACCGAAGTCTGAAGAAGAAGAAGAAATAGTGAGAGATTTGAACTGAGACTCGATGGTGTGAAGGAAGTGCATAGCTTCCCTGAAGGGTTTAGAGAGCTCTTGCTCATATTTGGTCAGCATCTCACAATAAGCCTCCATAAACTGATCCAGTGCCGGATCTTCTCCGATACACCCTGACACTCCGCTGCCGCCGGTCATTGTCAACGCAGATGCACATGCTTCCTCTAACCTCGCCACCGTTTCCGGCGGCGCTCCAACCTGCCACAAAAAATGATACGTCACTGGGTTGATATGAGATTTAATAACCAATTATTTTTCTAAGAGTTCGATAATCACTTCTTTTTCATTAATTTTTTTTTCAAAAAAAAACTCCATCATAACTTTTCACCAACAGGATAATAACTATTATTAATGAAATGAGCAGATCCGAAGCTTGTTAAAGAAAGCGAGTGTACAAAGACTCATAAATAAGCATCATTTCGCGTCAATGGATGCCTATCTATGTTTGCTTCTTTCTTTCTTCTTTACTTTAGGTTAAGGGGCCAGGCATCATCAAAAGTAGAGTCCTAAAAAAAACAACAAATTAAGCTTGTTGTTTCGTAATCTTTCTTTCTAACCTTTTGACAATTAACGTAGGCAGACAAAAGACGATGATAGTGAGGATGAGCCATGATCTTTGCTTTAGCAGCAGCAGCAGAAGAAGAGCCAGCGTTGTTGTTGTTGTTGGCGGCTTCCATGAGAAAGGAGACTAACCCACAACTGTTGCTGTTGCTATTGTTGTTGTTCTGGGGTTGATGATTAGAAGTAGAAGAAGTATTGGTGCATGAGGGAAGAAGGAAAGGCGTAGTAGTGTGTGAGGGAGGAACATTAATATTCATAGGATTAGGAGTGAATGGAATTTGATGGGAAACATTATGACAAGTAGTCACAAAAGGCATCATCATCATCATTGGATGAGATGAAGCACACAAACCCCCACCACCACCACCACCACTATTGTTATTATTGTTACCCCCAAAACCCATCACACTTGAAGTCCCATTAGAACCACCTTCTTCCATTCTCTCCAGCTCGCTCTCTCTCTCTCTCTCACATTCAATATAACCCTTATCTTCTCAAGATCCCTCGTTCTCTACTCTACCTGCTTTTTGTTATATGTATAGTGCTGTGTGTATATGTACAAGTCTAATAACACATACCCATGAACAATACTTTTTGTTTTTCTGTCTATCTCAGTATCTCACTCTTGGTAACGTAATATAGCGCTATCTCCCGGGCTTTGTGGGTCAAGTTTCAGGCTTTTTTTACAGGGGAATCCTAAAATACTTGGTTTGAGTGGTAAAGCCTGAGAAGATTTTTGCTTTTTTGAATGAATAGGTGGAGTTAATCTTACTGTTATCTCTAGCAGGACAATAAATTGCAGAGAAAGAAAGGGTAAGTTGGAGTTGCAGCCCAAGACACACAGGACATAGACTAGAGAGAGAGGGACTAGTAAACCTGAGTTTATGAGCAGAAGAAGGGAGAGAGAAGAAGAAAGAGGACTTTTTGTTGTTGGGGGAGTGAATAATTTTGGAGAGACTGTAGAGCACACGAAGCTTTATTACCTTCCCAATGAAAAACCCTCTCCCTCTTTTCTTGCACTAAACTGATCACACTGCCATGGCTTCTGCCAACAAAAGCAGGAGAGAAGAGAGAGAGAGGGACGAACGATCAAATCGAGGATGTTCCAACAAGTCACCTACTTGGCTAATACTCCACGATGATGGATGCTCAGTCCATAGGTTTTCAGAATACGAAATCGCCTTCTTCTATTGTTTTCCATCAATAACAAATAAATTAAACATTACAATAAATGAGTTAAAAGAGATTTAGTTTGTCATGAATTTATTTTTAGAGAATAATTTGTATATGTTAACTATATAAAAAGATGAAATATATAAAAAGAATTTTGTATTGATTTATAAAAAACAGTTTCTAAAACTATGATTTTATAAATTATCAAACACTCGCTTGGAGTTTAGAATGAGAGGTCAAATTGTTTCACAAATGTTAAATTTTGGATCTTTAGCATTAATTATACAAAAAGATAATAAAATTAATGAAGATGGTAATCATGAAAATTAGGGTTAAGTGGAATTTTTTTGGGGAAGTGACTGATGGGCAATTTTGTCCAAGAAGATTTTTCGAAGGTGCTAGGAAAATGTTAAAAAAAAGGAGTAATTTTATCCGTGTTACAGTTATCCTATTAATTTTGACCGTTATATTACTTAATATATTAAGCTAGTAGTTTACATGTTATCCACATTATATTTTTTAAGGTGTAAATTTACTTTAAAAATTTTAAATCTAACTTTGAAAAAAGATTAAGAAAATGAGACATGCACTTCTTTACACCTTAAAAAAATGACTAAGATGATATATGGTTTGTAAGGTTAGCATATTTCATTAATTATCGGTTAAAATTAATTGAGATAACAATTAGGGCAAAATTGCCCCTAAAAAACTTCCTAGGAAAAATTGTTCTTCGGAACAAAATTGCCCCTTAATGCCAAAATTTGAATTGGAGCGTAGAAAAGATATTTCCTCATATCCATAATATAAGGTTATTAGAAGAATTGTTTAGTCTAAAATATAAATCACTTGTAAGATAATTAATTCTCATTTTTTAGTATTGTCCTTATAATTAATACTGATTTCTAATTCACTCACTTATTAAATTTTCAAACACATTTTTCAATAAAAATGCAAGCGGAGAAAACTTCAATCTAAAACATATTTAACGAGCTAACCGTGACTATTTATTTTTCACAAATTAATTAAAGTGCCATCAAATGGAGTAGTTAAATCATTTGAAGTATTTCAAACACTTACAAAAAAAAGGTCATGTGCTAGCAAAGAATATATAATGTAGATTATAGGGTTAAGGTGCAAAAATACACATATGTTTTTTCCCCAGGAGCGCTCAGCACCACATGTTTTTTTTTTGTACAAAAATACACACGACGTTATGTTTTAGGAGCAAAAGTCACACGGACCATTAGTTGACCAACGTTGACTATTAACTTGGACGAAAATAAATATTAACTCCGTTGAAATTACCATTTACCCCTAGTTTTAAATAATTTTTTTTAAATAAAACTAAAATAAACCCTTCCCAAAGCTGGTGGCCCCACCACTGGCCACACTTCTGCCGCCAGCCACCCTCCCCGCTGCTACTAGCGACTGGCGACTTTTTTTAAAAAAAAATTAAAAAACTAATGTTTTAGATATTTTTAAAAAAAAACACTAAAATAAGCTCTCCCCCACCAGTGGGCCCCACCACCGCCGGTGGCTACCCTCCACACCACTGGTCACCGCCAGTGACCGACGACCTCCTCCGACGATTTTTTTTTAAATAAACTAAGGTTTTAAATATTTTTTTAAAAAAAGAATAAAATAAACATTTCCACACCGGTGGGTTCCACCACCGGCCACACCACCGCCGGCGGCCTCCTCCAGCAACTTTTTTTTTAAAATAAACTAAGGTTTTAAATATTTTTTTAAAAAAAAACAATAAGGTTTTTTTAAAAAAAGCTAACTTTATTTTTTAAAAAAAAAGTCGCCAGAGGAGGTCGTCGACGGCGACCTGTGGTGGGGAGTGCGGCGACCGGTGGTGGGGAGAGCGGCCGTCGGCGATAGTGTGGCCAGTGGTAGGGCCCACCGGTGGAGAAGAGCTTATTTTAGTGTTTTCTTAAAAAAAATATTTAAAACCTTAGTTTTTAAAATTTAAAAAAAAAAAAAAAAGTCGCTAGAGGAGGTCGCCGGTCACCGGCGGCGAGGAGGGCGGCTGGCAGTGAAGGTGTGGCTGGTGGTGGGGCCCACTGGCTTTGGGAAGGGTTTATTTTAGTTTTATTTTGAAAAAAAAAATTATTTAAAACTAGAGGTAAAATGGTAATTTCAGCTTAAAAATAAGGGCAAAATGGTAATTTTAGCGGAGTTACTGTTCATTTCCGTCTAAGTTAACGGTCAACGTTGGTCAACTAATGGTTCGTGTGACTTTTGCTCTTAAAACATAACGTCATGTGTATTTTTGCACACAAAAAAAACATGTGATGCTGAACGCACCCGGGAAAAAAACATATATGTATTTTTGCACCTTAACCCTAGATTATATATATATATATATATATGATAATATGAACCAAGATATACGTATTGTTGAGCATATATATTTAGATTTTGCCAGATCTCTCCCATTCTAATATACTTTTATTGGCAGCCCCTCGTTCAATATTCCCTCACACTTTCCCGGTTCTCTCTTGCCTTTAGTCATTTCTGAACAAAAAGGAAGCCTCTTCCTTGTTAGCTGAGCATCTGTATGTTTTATATATATATATATATATTTATTGTCTATTTCATATAATGTTTTGAGAACCCTGTCTATCTGTAAGCTGATGGGATAAAATTTTTCTCTTATATTTACTTTATTTACATTAATCATGTTAGAAAACTAATTTCTACCCCTAATCAATCAAGACAAGCACATGGTTACACCTAGTCTCTCTTCTCTTCTTGCGTTGTTCTACTGTTCATAGGCATTGTTCATAATTGCAGTCTGTGTATTCTTTTCTTGCTCTGAACATGATGATGCATGTTTTCTTTTCTCAAATCTTTCTTTCTTTCTGTCTTGTTATTTAGTGTGTGTCACTCAGCATCTAATCTAATCCGAGATTATCAACTATGGGGAAAAGCTGGTAAAGCTAGTGGGACAGTCCGAATGTCTCTTCTATCACTCACTCTCTCTCTCTCTCTCTCTCTCTCTAGACTCTACTGGATAGATATATAGATAGTAGATGTGTGTCTGTGTGCGTGTTAGGATTATTCATTCTCCTGTGTTGTGGGTGGGCATTCATTGGTGGGTAAAGGTGTAGATTGAAGAGTAGCATCACTTGCTGTGAAATAAATACTCCCGCAGTGATTTGGGAAAGCGCCTTCTCTCAGGTTACGTACATATTGTCGCTTACTTCCTCATGTCTCCCATCTGAATAAATGATAATCTTCTCTGGGTAAATTCTAGAGTTATCTGTCCCTTTAAAAAAAATTAAAAACCAAAAATTAAACTTGTCCATTCATCCGTTATCTGATGCAAGCAGGGGGCATGAAAGATCTAGTGCCCAATAAGTCATATGTTTAATTCGGTTTATAATTTTATTAAATCACATATATCAAATAAATTAGTTTTAAAACAATAAAAATAAAAATATTTTAAATTAATTTAATTAGTTTTCTTAATTTCTAAAAAAATCAATTAAGTCTTATTTTTGAGATTAGATGTAAGATTATCTAACATTACACTAATTAAGGGATTTTTATCAAATATAGTAGTTTCTAATGTAAATTATCAAAAAGATATTTTAGGAAACCATTAAATTTTTTAAAATAATTAATGTAACTAATTTCTTAATATCTGCAGTTATTTAGTTCATATACTTAGAATCGATGAATGTGATTTACTAAGCACAACTGAGGTGAAATTTCTCATGTCAACTCACTCAATTCTACTGAGAACAATATATTCCCAAAATAATTCTTGTGATATTTAAATAATTACCTAATTTATCATATATGAATATTTTTTAAATATGAATTTTTAATAAATAAAATTATTAATAGTTATAATTTTAAAAGCACAGGTTAAAAATAGAGTGACTTATTCTTTAAAAGTACTATATAAAAGTAGGGGAAAATCCATTAAAATCTATTTAAAGTGTAGATAGGTAGACTTCTACATCCTTTGTATCGGCCAAACAAATATCGTGGCCAAGCATAGTATATCAAATAAAATTATGTTAACTTTTGTAAAAGACTTAAAAGTATTAAATTGAGATTTACAAATTCAGATTAATTTACCTTTTTACCTCAGTTTTTAAATAAATTTTAAAAAAAGACCCCTGCCAAAGGGCCATCATGGCTGGCTGTTAGAGTTAGAGTTTAGACGACCTACAACCACCGGCAGCCTGGGCTATAGTCGCCGATAACTTGAGATCCAGCAAAAGTCCCCCGTGGTGAGGTTCAGTCTTATTATTAAAAAAAAAAATTGAATGAAAGTGAGAAGGTAGGGTTCGAACCCACCTTGCCTTCATGGGGGCACTGAATCTCATTTGGTTCCTTTGATATATATATACGTATTAAGAAACATATATATTTTTCTTGACATTTTTTAAATTAAGAAACACTCTTGTAAATCTCATTACCGAACTTGTAAATCCCACATTGAATTTATAAACCTCATTGATGAACTTGTTATTCTAATTACAAATTTTGATTATAATGCTTAGATTTTGTTAAATCTTGTGAATCCCATTGTATATGTATGCATTAAAATATGATTTACGATAATTGGATTATGCCTGTAACTATAATTGTTCTTTATTAATCAAATATTTGTGACTATGATTTGAATTGTAATAATTGCAATTAAAATTTGAAGAGACACTTCTAAAAAAACTTAACGAAAGCACTGGTAATTATCATTATAGAACTTGTAAATACCATTAATAAATTGATAATCACCATTGCTAAATTTGTAAATCTCATTAATGAATTTGTTATTTCTATTACACATTTTGTTCAAAATGCTTAGATTTTGTTTAATCTTGTGAATCTCATCACACACGCGCACACAATATTATATATAATATATAAACATATATTAATTCATATGTGTGTGCGTGCGCTCTCTCTCTCTCTCTATATATATGTGTGTGTATTATACAATATATAAATATAAATATGATATATTATATGGATATATATAAATGAGATTTACAAGACTAAATAAAATCCTAACACTTTGAAAATAAAGGTCAATTATAATAAATCCTGTAATGGGAATTACGAATTTGTTAATGGTATTTATAAGTTCCGTAATGGTAATTACCAGTGCTTTCATAAGGTTTTTTTTTTTTTTACAAATGTCTCTTCAAATTATAATTGCAATGATCACAATTCAAATTGTAGTCACAGATATTCAATCAATAAAGAACAATTATAGTCATAGGCATAATCCAATTATCGTTAATGGTATTTTAATGCATATATACATAATGGATTCACAATATTGAACAAAACCTAAACACTATAATCAAAATTTGTAATGAAAATAACAAGTTTATTAATGAGATTTATAAATTAAGTAGTGAGATTTACAAATTTATTAATGAGATTTACAAGAGTGTTTATTGATTAAAAAAATGTCAAGAAAAATATATATATTTCTTAATGCATATATATGTCAAAGGAACCCATGAAGATGAAATGGGTTTGAACCCACCTTCTCCCTTTCATTCAATTTTTTTTTTTTTAAAAAAAAGATTAAACCCCACCCAAAAAGAAAAAACCCTCACCGGATCTCTAGCTACTGCGGTCAGAGCCCAAGCTACTCTTGGTTGTAGGTTGTTCGGCAACCAGCTACAATGACCTTCCAGCAAGGGTCTCTTTTCTTTTTTTTATTTAAGAGTTGAGGGCAACAGGATAAATTCACCTAAATTTAAAAATCTCAATTTGGTCTTTGGTACTTTTGAGTCCTTTACAAATTTTAACAGACATTTAGAGGTTTTATAATTTCATTTAGTATTTAGAAAGAATTTTCCCAAAAAGTATCATACATTTTTTTCCTTGGTCAAAAAAAGTATCATACATTTTTTTTTCTTGGTCAAAAAAAGTATCATACATCTAAGAAAATAATATGGCAAAAGTTAGTTAATGTGGTGAGTTGTGACAAAAAAAAAAAGGGAAGGCAAGTGCAAGTGGTGGTGGTGGAGGTTTATAAGAGTAAAGACAAGTAATTGTGTAACTTCAAACATGACGATCCATCCAATCACTGGGCCCATAATTTCCTGACCCCTCTTTTTATCCTACAAATTTATTAATTATTCCATTAAATTATTTTTTTAAAAAATGTCATGTGAATTTCAAAATTTTAATTATTTTTCGATTAAACTAAACGGGTTATCAATTGATTTATTATTTTTGTTAATCTCATTTATTGTCAAAAGGATTTTAAAGTTTAAATAATATTTTTCTGTCATTCTCCCTAACTTTTATTACTCATTCAATCTCTCGTGACAGATATAGAACCAAAAGACTCCGCAAGTATACGAGTTATATGAAGTAATTAATAGTGAGTAAGATATCGTTCTCATGAAACATAGTATCAACAATGTCGTTGAGCAAAAACTTCACACTTTTGTTTAAGTTGAATCAACACAATTTGAATAGAAAATAGGAATTTAAGCTAACTAAAAAAAAAATCTAACTATAATTAAGACTGAGGATAAGGATAATTCTAGATCCCAAGCGATGACTTGGATTCTTATAGTTTTGATTATTTCTTAGTGTCTAATTTCTTCACTTAATTACATTTAAAGTTATATTTCCTAGTCTAGGATTTTTATTTACCTAAAAGTGTCTATCGATTCACTAAAAGACATTCCAATTATATCAATCCCTAAAGTCTTAGATAATTAGTATTTAAATGGATTAATGTAAATGCAAACTTAATGAGACTATGTAAAGCCGATAGATATATGTATATCCTACAAGCAAATTAAATCTGGAAATATAATCCTACATGATTCAATTGAAGGTGTAGTTTAAATTTCCTACATCTAAGCTCATTCAAAACACCAAAATAATCTCAATCAAATGTCTCTTGTTTTAGGATAATCAAGCACGCAATTAAATCAATAAATATAATAATAAAGCAATTAAAAGAATAAATCATCATCTACAATCCATAATCAAACTAAATAATTTAAAACAAAGGTTTAACTATATAAACCGAACATGATCATAACAAAAATAATAGCTAACCAAAGACAAAAGAGAGAAGAGAAGAGGAAGGACAAGGAAAAACTCACTGTCAATTTTTTGTCAACATTGTAGATATTCTACATCTTCAAATTTTAGTCTCTCTCCATCTAAATTCTTAACGCTTGTGTTGCCGTCACCAACAAGGAAAATAGAATACACGTCCTTCTTACCATGCCTAGCATATATGTAGGAATATATTACCTCCATATATGCATCTCTATCACAATATTTTGGTTTTTTTTTTTTATCGATTTTCATATAATATAGATATATTATATTGATAATTTGTTCTCACTTGAATACTATAGTATCCCCTTCAAAAATAAATTAGGATATGAGTAGATTTTTTATCAAAATCATTTTATCCTATAATTAATTAAAGGGTAAAAAAATATATATAAAAAATAATTAAATAAATATAAAATATTAATAAATTTAATCAAATATCTCTTAAAATATACATTTATTTAATTATAAAATATATACTATCAAACTCCCCCACACTTAAACATTTTCTTAAAGAAAAATTCATTACCCTAAAAGTAAGATTGGAGGGTAAAAGTGGGATTGGGATTTTCTTAATTTTTTTTACTATGTTTTGGTTTTGGATTTTCCCCATTGGGCTAACAGGGGAGGGTAAAATTCAAGCCACATTTCGCAGCTTATTATTTTTGACTTTTGGCTTCTGGAGTTCTGCTATTGCTTAGAAGAGAAGAGAGAGGGGTATAAAAAAAGAAAAGAGAGGAGAGAGAACGTATATATGGCTGAAAAAAACAGAGAATGTATATATGGGATAGGGATCTGATTAAAGACGATAAATTTTTTCTTGAGGTTATATTTTAAGATTTTTTTTGGCGAGTAAAAAAAAACATGACAAATTTAATTAGCAAGAAATACTTGATAAATATTACATATAAATTTGGCACAAACAGAGTGCTCTGAAATAGGTTCTTATCATTTGTACATTTTCAATATATTAGTAAGATATATATGTATTATTTAATAAGATCCATGTTATTTTTCATATAAGCTTGTTTATCAATATAATCATCTAAATAAGTTTTCCAAAGTTAGATTGAAAAAAAAATGTTACTTTTGTCACCACTAATCCAAAACATAAATCACATTACACAATTTAATTTTTGTCTAATATTAAGTTTGTAAAAGTCAAATTAAAGAAAAACCTCTTTTACCCAATATTATGTTTATTTTGAGATTTTCTACAAGTGATTTTCATGATAGGCATGTGGAGCTATCTAGTTAGCATGTAAATTTGTTTATCTATAGATATGTTCATGGAAATCTAACCTATCTTACATAATAATTTTTAGGGAAAATTTATATGGAGGCCCTTGTAATAAAATAATAATAATAATAATAATAAAAATAAAAGCCCTAAGATTCTAAAAATACCAGAAAATGCTCCAGGGCTTTTCCTGGTATAAATTCATTAAAACGTTAATAACTATATCAGCCCCATTAACAACTAAAGTTTTAATAAATTTATATCAGAAAAAGCCTTTCTAGTATTTTCAGAATTTTGGGGTCTTTTTTTTATTTTTATTTTTCTGTTAAAAAGGTTTGCATATGAATTTTCCCTAATTTGTTGGTAGCATGAAACCCAATCTTTTGATAAACCCTTTAATCCTTCTCTTAATTATCACAAATCATGCTCCCATGCACGGTTTCTTCTTTTCAATAATTTTACACTCATATGTAGAATGCCCATTTAGATTGGTGGTGGATAATCGTAATTGTGATTTACATAAATGACATTAGTTAAAGATGGCATTGGTCAATCGTGGTTAATTGTGACTTTTGTTTGGAATTTTTTCCCCCAAGTGAATTTGAGAATTGTAATTTGGTTTGGATTTCATCTATTAAAATCACTTATAAATGTGTAATTAACTAAAAGGGTATGAATTTCATAAAGTTATATTCAACAAAGTAAATAAATGAAACTGAAAGTGAAAATGGTATAAAACTTCATGACAAAGTGCATGTACAATGAAAACAAATATATTATACTTGTTGAAGCATATTTGAGAGAGCATTTAAGATCTATCATTATCACAGGATTTAATATCTAAATAGAAAAACAAATTGATAAATATGATAGCTCGTTATTTTGCTATGATTGCACCATATTATATAATCAAGTTTATTTTTTTAATAAAGTTGTTTACATTTTCATGATTATATTTAATAACTATGATAATTAAATATTTAATAATTATTATTAAATGGCAAGAATATTTACATATTATTTTTATTATATAATTATTATTATTTAAAAAATTAAGAATTCATGATAAGTAATGGGCAAAAAAATATTTAAAATAATATTACTTGAACTATTCTAGTTGAGACATAATAGATAAGATATTTGTAGAGAATATTTAGAGAAATTTTTGGGAAAACGATAAGAGATTAAATTGGAGAAATTTTTGTCGTGAAAGTTTCATCAGGATTTTCCAATAGCATAAGCAATTCCTTCATCACTTATGCTCAACTTACAGTTGGAGGGTGAAATCACGATTTATCAAAATTAATCAGTATTTTAAAAAAATTATCTAAACAAGACGTATGGGATTTATAAATACTTTTATAGGTTTAATCGGGCTTATATAAGCTCAACCACTAAACTAACATAGAGTGCAACTAGTTATTGATTTGATATCGGCTAAATTGAGCCTTGGACGTAAGGATGGAGTCTATACTGAACCAAAGAATATCATTTCCTATACATTTTATATTGCATATTGATTTTGATTAAACTGCACTAAATATGAGTCATGTTAATAAAGAAGTTGCATTATTTATTTTTGTCATCAAACACCTCATTTAAGATTTTTGTTAGCTTGAGATTGTGAGTTTAAATCCTTTTGTAAATAATATAATAAGTTTGTGCATTATAACCAAAAATTAATATATTATATCTTTATAATCGATTAATATTTACATGAACTCACAGGATTCGTGATCATAAATAAAATGACTAATTTTATAATCAATACACCAATACATTTGTGCTAATATATTAACATCATAATTATATTAATTTTTATATAATATAATGATATAGTAAAATATATAAACAGTAGGAAAAATCAATGAAAAATCTCCTTTATAAAATTTTATTGACAAAATGACCTGAATTCAAGTATTGTATTTTGACTATTTTCTATACATGAAATTCTGTTGAGTACTTATACTTTTTGTATATAAAAATATATATCGTTGTACTTAATAATAAAATTTCTAAACAATATTTTTTTTTTAAAAAAATATTTTTCTCTAAACAATATGATCATAGGGAAAATCCCTAATAAAAAATTTTAAAAATGCGAAAAGAAAAAAAGGTTTTTTTTTAATATTCATAATTTAAAAGAGATGTTAGGCTCAATTTGTATTTTTAAATAAAAAACAAAAGACTAATTACCCCCACCAGCTGTCGTCGCCACAGGAGCTCTGGCAGCTAGCTTGGGCAGCCAATCCACCAGAGGCCGAAGCTTTGGTGGGAATATTCCCTTGAGAATATATATTCCTAAAATGGTGGGGGCAGGATCTGCACAAAATGTTGATGACCATTGGACCACTAATGCCACTCAAGATAAATAAGGGAAAATTCTCCTCAAAGCCTAAATTACTAAAATATTGTCAAAAAGGTTCAAAGAAGAGTTACATGTCAAAAAACACCTGAGGACATTTTCTGGTATTATTTCAGAAGACGTAGTTGTTAACAGGTACTGATATAATTTTTAACGGATACTAATATAGTTGTTAATGGGTACTGATTTAGTTGTTAAGATATAATTGTTAGTATGTATTGATATAGTTCTTAATGGATAATGATTTAGTTGTTAACGTTTTCTGAAATAATACCAAAAAAGACCCTAGTGCCTTTTTTTTATATGTGACTTTTTTTATACCTTTTTTGACAATATTTTGGTTACTTGGGCCTTAAGAAGGATTTTCCCAACAAATAACACACACGCACGCACGCACACACGCACACACGCGCGCGCGCGCGAACGTGTGCATGTGTGATCTTTAACCTAAGCCCATTAACAAGTTTAGATAAATAATTAACAAGTTTAATAAGGAATTCACAACTTTTATTTTTTTTAGTTAGAAAATTCACTTACTTTTTAAGGCCATTCTCATGTTTAGATAAGAAGTTTACAACTTTAGATAAAGAATTAACAAATTTAGATAAAGAATTTGCAACTTTTGATTAAGCAAAAAATTCACTTACTTTCTTAGGTCATTCACAAATTTAGATAAAGAATTCACAAATTTAGATAGGGAATTTAAAACTTTTAAGAACCCTAAACCCTTAAAAAGAAAAGGTATGTCAATGAATTAATACAAGACAAAATTATGATTTTATTTGATTTTCTAAAATATTAAAAAAATATCAAAACATCAACTTTGAAAGAGAAATGAGGTGATTTTTTCCCCCTCAAAAGGGCATGAATTATGTAAACCTCTAAGTCACAGTGTTCTTCATTATAATTTTGTGTGTGTATATTTGGGTTAAGGTGCAAAAATACACATATAGTTTATTCGAATGAGTACCTAACACCAAGTGTTTTTTATATCAAAAGTGACAAGTTATAAATTGAGACAAAAGTCATATCAACCGTTGATGGAGAAGACGTCCGTTACATTGGAGTTAAATGTGCCAAGTGTTATCGGGAGCTGGCATTTAAACGTTGAACCACGTCCTGGGTCCCCAACATTTGTGATCCTCAAACGACATTCAACTAGAGATCTGGTTGTTTCGCGACAAATCCAAGTTCTTGAGCAAGATTAACTTCCCTATTGAGTCCAGTATGCTCCCTTTGACATTTTAACCTGCCAAATTTTGTGACAAATCCAAGTTCTTGAGCAAGATCAATATAAATTTCAAAGCTTTATTGATTGACATTGGTCGAATACCAAAACCAATAGGCAAATCCAGCCCCATAAAAGAATTTGAAGGAGAATCCCCTAACTCAAACATAAAAATTTTAGATTTTGGAACGGGCAATGAAAACTTTGTGCAAAATGAGAAAGGACAAGGAGTATGAACCTGAAACAATGGAATTCAACCAATCAATAACATCTCAGCGTGATTTGAGCTTCAATAGCAATGACTTTGATGACCCAATGAAGGCAAGGACCTCATCTCTAATATAATATTTCATCTGGTTCTTATTATAAGGTATCAACTACCAATATTTTTTTGTCCTTATTATAATGACCCAACTTACTTTAACTAATTCATTTATTACTTTTATCCCATTATACCCTCATTTTTAACTAAGTCATTTAAAGTTATATCATTAAAGTAGGGGTGAAGTTGGAAACATTTATTAATTTTAGACCTAATTAATAAATTAACTTCCATTCCTTGGTTTGTGAAAAAAAGTAGTTGGTACCTTATAATAAGGACCAGAGAGAGTAGTTATAAGGCATATGCCTCGTGCTCTTTTCTCTCCCCACTATGGCCAGATCTGAGCCCCTATCACTTCTTTGGAGAAAATACAGCTCCTCCTTCCTTCCCTTGCTTTTGTTGCCCAAGACGCATACCTCTTGCCAACGCCAATACCCACACGACGTCATGGCCTTTGCTAACGCCGATATCTCCATATCACCTTGAATAATATTTCCTAGTCAGCAATTTTAGTTTCACATGCCTTCTTCTTACTCCACTTCATCATACACATCAGTATTTTTAGTCAAACATTTTAACTTCATGGTCAACGTCCTCTACATTAACAAATTAAGTGACTTTTGCCCTGGAATTGTAACTACATAGTCACTTTTGTACCCAGAAAAAGCAATTAGTGTTGGGAGCTCATTCAGATAAACCACATTTGTATTTTTACATGCTAACCCTATATATTTTCCAAAATTTGTCGTGTTTGTCTTTTTCAAAATTTATTTGATTCGTGGAGACAACAAATATAAGTAATTCAACTATTTATTTGTGCCTTGAAGGAAACAAGTGGATTAATGGTAGGCTTTTACTTTAAATAGATATATATTAGGTTTTTTTATATAGAAAAATGCATTGATTATTATGTTGTTTATATTTGGGAATGGGGTTGGTTTAGTATTGTGAGGAAAGTTGTAAATGATGACTGGTGCAAAAAATCAAGTTAGAACGTGGGCGTCGAATTTGTATTCTGTAAATGAACATGTATATTCCTTAACTAAACTTGAAAATGACTTAAGAGAGTAAGTGAATTTTTTACTTAAAAAACGAAAGTTAGAAACTCCTCATATAAACTTGTAAATTCCTATTCTAAATTTATGAATTCCTTATATAAATTTGTAAATAGCCTAAGAGAGTAAGTGGATCTTTTTTTTATAAAATGAAAGTTATGAACTTCTTATCTAAACTTGTTAATTCTTTATTTAAATTTGTGAATTCTTTATCTAAATTTGTGAATAGTCTAAGAGAATAAATAGATTTTTTATTTAAAAAACGAAAGTTATGAATTTCTTATCTAAACTTATTAACGGCCTTGAGTTAAAGATCAAAGATTAATATTTATATTATTTATATTGAATAACATTAGTAGGCGGACTGTTATTAACATTTTGTGCAAGCAAGTGGTGAGACCACTCTGGGTACTAGAGTTTTGGTGGGGGTAAGAAAAATGTAAGGGTAAATTGTTCTTTTTATTTTTATTTAAAAAATGAATTAAGCCTAACATTTATTAATATTAAAAATGCATTTTTATTTTTTAGTATTTATAAAGTTCTTTTGTTAAAATTTTCCCATGATCATAATATTCTCTTCAAAAAAAAAAAAAAGAAAGAAAGAAAGAAAACCTGTGGAGAGTGACAGTTGCATTTTTAGCCGGAAAATACTTGGTGGAAGAGAAGTCCAAATCTAGGGTTTGGCAAACAGGATATTGATGATTACTGGTTAGGGTTTTTACCTTTTAGGGTTGGGTTAAAGTGCAAAAATACACATATGTTTTTCCTCCAGAAGCGCTCAGCACCATATGTTTTTTTTTGTGCAAAAATACACACGCCGTTAGGTTTTAGGAGTAAAAATACCACTTCCGTTAGTTGACCGTTAGTTGAGCGTTAACCATGGTGAAATTACCATTTTGCCCTTAACCCTTTTCTTTTTTAATTATTTTAAACTAAGGGCAAAAAGGTAATTTCACCATGGTTAACGGTCAACTAACGGTCAGTTAACGGAAGTGGTATTTTTGCTCCTAAAACCTAATGGCGTGTGTATTTTTGCACAAAAAAAACATATGGTGCTGGGCGCTCCTGGAAAAAAAACATATGTGTATTTTTGCACCTTAACCCTTTAGGGTTTGGAAAGTCTATTTGCTCTGTTGGCGTTTGGGAGAGATGTCACTGTGGCAAGGTGTGAATGTGATGGTTATGGTGGGGAAGCAACGGACAAACTTATATGTAAAGAGAGAGAATAAAGCTCTTTTGCTTCAATACCCTACTCTCTACCCTACTTCATAGCCCTAAATGAAAAGAAAAGAAAAATTTTAAAATAATACCACTTAAATTTTAAAATGGTAAAAGAACAAAAATATATACGTGTTTTATCTTGGGAGTGCTCAACACTATATGCTTTTTTTAAAGCACGTGATTACTATTTTAGAGCAAAAGTCACATCTTACTATTATGTTACTGTTCACTTCATCTCTTTCTTTCTCATCATGATGAACAGTAATACAACAGTGGGATGTGATTTTTGTTTTAAAATGATAACCACGTGTGTATTTTTGTTCAAAAAAAAAGAATATGATGTTGGACGCTCCAAAAAATAAAACACATGTGTATTTTTACTCCTTTACCCTTTTAAAATTTTAAATAGATGATTTTTTAATAAAACGGATTATCAATCACTTTACTGTTTCTGTTAATTTTATTACTGTTGCTTTCAATAGGATTTGAGAGTTGAAATGATATTTTTCTATCATTTTCTTTATTTTCTATCAGGATATACATAGATCATAAATGAGATACTGAAAATTTTTTAAAAGATACCCACCAAATATATTTTATTTTTTTATAAATATATTTAAAATTTAATATTATTAAATAATCTCAATTTAATATTATTAAATAAAGTTCTCCAACACATCAACTATGCTGCTAACTTGTTTTATTTAATTGAAGTCCAAATTCTTTCAATTTTAAAGATGACCTTTTTCACTTTTCTCTATGCATTTTTTCCTTGCTTGCCCCCTTTCCGTCACGTCCACGGACAGTTGCATGATAGACATGAAAAAAGAGTATATTTTTTTCCTTTTAATTTTTCTAAATATAATAAGATACTCCCCCAATCTTTCATAAAACATTCTTCACTTTTGGGTATATTAATTAAGAAAGTTAAATGAATTATTTAATGATATTATATGTTGTGAATAAGTAAAATATATAGTTTATAAGTTAGATAAAATAGTTTGGAGAAAAATGATAGATATAAATATTTTAATATATTTTAATTAATTTTCTTAATATCTCTAAAACTAACTTTATCTTATGTTTATGATTATTGGGAATAAAAGGATGGGTATAAGAAGATAAAGAAAAGGTGACAACAATTAACATCACAAAACGTTTAGTCCCCACGTTGAAACCCATCTTTTCATAACAAATTTCGTGGTATGATGCTGCCCACGGCAGTCAACCGAAGGGTCATACATTGCTCACTGCTTTGTAGACCAAACAAGGCAAACAAACACTTACAAATATGTGTTTATATATAAGGCAAATGTGTTTTGCATGTTCTTGTTTGAGTTGTGGACAAACAAATATAATAATGTTACCCCTAATCATTAAAATTTTACTATTTATGCTTTATTCATCATATGTCCTAAATATAAAATACATTTATTTTATTTTATTAAATCAAAAAATTTGTTAAATTACATGTATTTTTAAACACATTATAGTCATCTTTTTTAATTATCTTATCCTTTCTCCTTCTTGATTATTATTTTTTTTTAGATTAAATTCTTGATTATTATTGATGAAACATCAATAAGAATAATTTTAAAAAAAGATTGACAAATGTATAAAATATGTGTTATATTTAGGATTAACATCTATTCCTTAAATATGTCTTATATTTAGCACATAACGAATCATAACCTATCTAACTAACATAAAATATGTGTTATTTTAATATTAACATCTACTCATCATATGTCTTATATTAATTACAGGACGAAGCATAACTGATCTGACTAACATAAAATATGTGTTATATTTATGATTAAATTCTTAATCCCCCCAGTCAAGAGAACTTAATCACTGATTCCATCAACAAGGCCAAGTTGAGTTTCCATAGAATGGCTTGAACTATTAAAGTTTAAAGGGGCGCAAGCTGTAATAAGCTGTGTATAATAATTCAACTTATGTGGATTAGACATAATATATCAGATTTAAAATGTTATGGGTTCAGTATTTAAAACAAAACTATACTTACTTAGTTGAGTTTATAAATATTCTAATAATCAATCAATTATGCTAATCCATTCAAAATTAGTTCAATTAACCCAACATTTCTATAGATTTGTTAGCATTAGCAAGGTAAACATATTGTTAAAGCAAATATTTTCTATCATTATATATTAATGAAATAGTTATTTCACATCTCCTCCCTGCGCCAAAGAAAAATCTGCTGCTATTCGTCCATTATCCAAAATAGGTTTCTCGGCTTTATATAATTTTTCTAAAATGTTATTATTTTTTTAATAATATCCTATTAATTAAGATAGATACAATGTATAAAACATATTTGACCAAAAAAGGATCGATACAATATATATGACTCTAATTTTCTTTCATTTCTAATTTTAGCTTCAATTCCTCTTAACGATCTTTATCTCATAGATTAATTTTTTGGGATGGTGACTCTATGAATCAATCCTTGGTTGATCATCACCTAATTTAATGTTAGTTTGGATGGATGGCTAATCCCTCAGTTAATTGACAAATGATTTGTTAATTAAGAATCCATGGAATTTTTTTTTTTTAATTCGGCCTACAAATATTCATAAAAAAAAAAATCATTGTAGGTGAAGATTGATCAAGTGTGTTTCCTTTGTAATCAATCTAACTCGGGACGTAGGGACACAAAAACAAGAGAAAGAATAAATTGGAAAATATGTAATATCCTATCTTATGTGCATAATCATTCGTCATTTTTATAAAACTTGTAAATAAATTACATTATTCATAAATTGTGAAAAGTGAGGTTTATTTTTACTTTTAATTATGTAAACATGGATGGCATGTTTTAATTGAAGGAAAAGAAAGGAGACTTGTCATTCTTTAGGACTTGAGCTATATTTTTTATTTTAGGTTTTCTTGCAGATAATAAAATGAAATTAAGACAACAAATTTTTTATAAATATACATGACCTTTTATATTTTCAATAATAATAATTATAGAATATAATTGATTTTAAATAATAATACATTAATACAAATATTAGAAAATTATTGTGTAACTTATATTCCATAATTTTTTAACTTATATTTCATAATTTTTTCTGTATAATTAAATTTCCCTACTATTTATCTTTTGAAAATAATAGTATAGTACATAGTAGTTGTAGAAGTAGTAATGTTTGATCTTACCTAGTCATACAATTATATCTTAAAAAAAAAAAAAACAGGTAGTAATGCTATCATCAATTTTCAATATAAACATTTCGTTGTCCAAAAAAATATAAACATTTCGGATATATTTATTGATTTTTTTTTTCTCATAATCCAGTTAGAAATATTAATTTAATTAGTAAGAACGTAATTCATATTTCAAAAATTTATGGTGGTAAATTTCATTGTTACTATAAGAATTTTATTTTTAAGTATTGAGTAAATAATCTATATACTCATTTGAACTATATGAATATTTACTAGCTATATACAAAAAGAAAAAAATGTATAAAAAACATAATAAAGAATATTAAAAGCATGCCCCATCTTAAACTCACACATATATTTTGGTATCCTTAAAACAAGAGGGTGAAAGTTTGAACTATATATATGAATTGAAAAAACTTATATTAATTCTTTTCTTCGCTCAAATATATACTTTTTTTTTTATCCTAAGTATATGAGTTAATCAAAGGTTTACTTTAATCATAAACATAAAACATAATTCATTCTATCACACAAATTTATAATTTTTCCTTTGAATCATATCTATTAATTGCAAATATTAAAGATATTTCCATCGAGAAGTAACTTCAATGCAAATAATTAAAAAGTTTGTTTTAGGACAACAAACATATATTTATTTTTTACAAATAACTTAAATAGTTTTCTTTACATTTTTTGATTAATGATCTAACTTTCAATATTAAAAAGGGTTAAGGTGCAAAAATATATATGAGCTTTCTCCTCAGGAGTGTCCAACCCACGTGCTATTCATTTCTTTTCTTTCTCTCTCATCACGGTGAACAGTGACTTAACGGTGGAATGCGACTTTTGTTTCAAAATGGTAACTATATGTGTATTTTTGCTAAAAAAAAGCACGTGGTGCTGAGCACTCCCAGAAAAAAAGCTCAGGTGTATTTTTACACCTTAACTCTGTTAAAAATAATAGGAGAGAGTGCTAGGAGACTCCACCATGTGGGTGTGTGTCACATAATACTTAAAAAATTTATACATCCTCTTAGCCTTGTATTCAAAATAATCAAATGACGTGAAGTGATTAGCCATTTAATTTAATTGATTGATTTTTCGTAACCATCACATCATTAGATAGATATCATATTTATGGAATACATCCACTTTCAAGATTCTTGGTGGTAAAATGATAAACAAGCGAGACTCAATTGTGTGAAGGTGAGGGAGAAGAGTTTTTTTTTTGATATGTAAATTTTAAGGATGAGGTCGAGCTCACTCATAGTCTAAGGACAGGGCGTTTGGAGCTCAGTTCACAGGGGATACTGGCCATGTAGAACATATGCCTCCACCTCTACCAGCGTTATCACTGTTTTCTAGACCCCTATGATGTCTCCCCCAACGCCTTGACTATTACAGGGATCGAACCTATTCCCTAAAAGTGAGGAAGACCAACCCCCACGTCGGGGTGTGTGAAGGAGAAGAGTTGGTTGAAGAAGAAAATGGAAAAACCAACCAAGTAGAGGCTTTTGAAGTGTTTAATATTTAAAATGCCATGTGTTAGCTTATCCATCACGACAAAGCCAAAACAAAAATGTCAACGTCATGTTAGCTTCATTTTCAAGATACACGCCTCCTTGCCCCCCGCACCCTCACCCAATCATCATGGCCCCTTGTTACTTTCACTTTTTAGTGCATTTCCCTCTTCATAATTTATATACATGCGCATGCTTGGCGACATTTTTTTTTTTTTTTTTTACAATTGTATGGTATTTGATACTATCAAAATTTAAATAGTACTCCCTCCGGTTCTAATTATAAGACATATTTAATCGATTTTGGGGAAATTAAAGAGAGGAGTTGAATTAGTTAATTTTACTCATTTTCCTAAAATACCCTTATGTAAATTTTAAATGACATCAATAAAAGTAAATTTACAAAACTTACAACATATATACCTCTTTGACATAAAATTTTCCTATTAAAATAATGATCTTACTATATATACATATATGTGTATGTATGTATACACACACATACACACATATATGTAAGTATTTATTTATATATGCATATATCTATACACACAGATCCCCCCATATACACAAATGCACACACATATTTTTTTTATATGTATGTATATATTTGTGTGTGTGTCTGTATGTGTGTGTGTGTCCATATACACATATAGATATGTAAATATGTGTGTATATCTACACATATATACAAACACACAGATATATATGTATGTAGACACACACACAGATAGATATGTGTGTGTTTATATATATATATATATATATATATATATGGTGTGTGTGTGTGTTTGCGTGTTTGCAAATTAACATTAGCTAGCTGATCGATAAACAAATTAAAATCCAATAATTTAAAAGTTTCACTAACTATAAAAGTCTTCGCACCCACATGCATATACTCACCAAAAACCAAACATAACTAAGTGAATAAAATATGAGTATTTTAGGAAGAAATTGACAAAAATTAAAACTTTGTCCTATAATTAGAACCAAAATTAACTCCCAAATATTATCTTATAATTAAGACCTAAAAGAATAGTAGTTTCATTTTAATATGGTTTTTTTTTTGGAAGTACAAGAAGGAGATTCTATCCACAGTCAAAAGTAATTTTGCCCCGAGTATTGGGGGTAAAAAGTAAACTCCTTTGAACGTGCTTAATCACTATTAATATGTTTCTTTTCTTTTCTTTTTTTAATGAAGTACAAGTAGATTTTACCTACAAGTAGTCAATAAAAATCTCCTCCCAATAGATTGTTATATATGCACACAAATTAGGATTTGAGCATATTGACTCACTCATTTAAATGATGAGACCCTATCATTCTTGCCAATTTGAGTTGACAATATTTGATTGTTTTTTAATGTCATATGGTGTGTGAGTGGATATTGAAAATTAATGTTTTTCATTAACATTTAAAAATTAGGATTTGAACATCCTAAATCATCACTTGTAAGGAGTTCAAGACTTTTTTGGCCAAAAACTTTGAGTTAATATTCAATTTTTCTTAAAGTGTTCATAATAGATTGAGTAACGGAACAAAAAGACTATATATTTTTTAAAAGAAGCTACTGGCATCATAATTTTGGATAAAAAATACCTATAGTAATTCCAAAATAGCTTTAAAATGCCACTTCTGTTAAATTCCACTACGCTGATCATTTGGTCAAACTTTTGACCAAATAAAATGAGGGTAAATGAGTAAAAACACCCTTTATCTTTTTTATAAAGAGCTACTGGCAATATGAACAAATTATGGGTGTAAAAATATGTATAATGATTTTAAAAGGACCCTAAAATGCTATTGCCTTAAATTCATTAGACGACCCTTTATTTGAACTGTGAGCCCACTATTTTGTCTTGTTATACCCTACCCTGGTTATTTTGACTCTATGACATGGACTTTTGCCATGTTTAACCTAATGGCAACCAACGTTTAGCGTGCTGTTGGAGGAAGAAACAGAAAAGAAGAAAGTCATTCTTATGTTGAAGATGAATGCAGAGGTCGACGCCATTGCCATTGCATCAGGATGCACTCACCGTGGTCACTCTTGTTAGACTGGAGTATGGATCTTGCTGATGGTAGTGTTAAAGGCATAGTATGGCATGAAAATTGGTTGAAGATGAAGGTAGGTGAAAGACATTGCCATTAGATGGGGTGTAGATCTTGCAGGTGTGATTCTCACGAGGTGGGATGTCTTACACTGCGGTGGCAAAGGCAAAAGATGTTTTGTATGGTATGGAAATTGAAACGGCAGCTAGCTAGGTTAAAGTTGAGAGAGGTACATGTCATATGGTTAAAATAACTAAGCTGGATTACAACAGAACAAATAGTAGTGTGACCCACAAGTTAATTAAACAGTCCTATGATGAATTAAACCACAATAATATTTTAGGGCTCTTTTAAAATTATCTTGGCTATTTTTGCACCAAAAATTTATTTTTGGTTCAAGTAGCTCTTTTTAAGAAGATGAAGGGTATTTTTCTTCCTTTCTCCTCATCTTATTTCGTCAAATATTTGACCTAATGCTCAATGTCAAGGAATTTAATAGAAGCGACATTAAAATGTCATTTTAAAATCATCATAGATATTTTTACACCTAACATTATAACATTTGTTTATGGTGTCAATAGTTTTATTTATTTTTTCTTAGAAAAAAGGTAAATGGTATTCTTACTCTTTTAACATTCAAAAATCTAATTAGTACGGATAAGTCAAAAGTCAAAATATAAAAGTTGATTTAATCAAAATTAAAATTGTTGAATACCACTTTTAGAGTCATAAGTAAAGGGATGGTTATCCTCACTAAACGTTTTGGAGTTTGGGGTAAAATTAACGAATAGTTAATGATGGATGTGATAATTGCATTGTTATGGACAGCTAAAAGATGAAAGAAAACACTGTTACTTCACATTGTTTGTGACTAAGCTTTAAGGAACCAAATTGATTAAAGCAACTTTAATTATTAATTAGTATGATGTGAACTCTTTAAGGGTCCAAATAAATTAAAATGGTTGAATTTGGCATCAAAATCAAAGCTTTTGTGATTTTTTCTCGTTGATTTTACAATCCCAATCACATCAAGCATTCGTATATTTTTGCTTTATTGCCCATAGATATCATTAAACCTCCTACTTTTTAGACCCATTTTTGAGATATACATTATAATATTCCAATCACATCGACGTTTTCTTGTAATGATTTTCATAAGTACAACATAAAAGTTGCCCTCAACTTTAACTTAATTAACATTTTCCCCTTTTTTTTTGCTCAAAATTAACATTTTCCCCTTGACTATCAATAGGAATGGACATCTTATGAATCGGATTGTAAATGATGAGATCAAACATTGATAAATCTCTCTCAATTTTATGAATCGGATTGGAATTAAATCTACTATGTATAGAATTTTAGGTATTTCTTATTGTTAAAATTTTGTTGTTAATCTTATTGTTAAAATATATCATCTCAATACTCATGTATAAACATACAACAATGGAAATTATATACATATAAATAAAGAAATAAAATAAATTCAAATATATAAAAATATGATAATAAGGTCTAAACAAAAAGTTACTTGAACTATGAAGTCCTGAATGAAAGTATATAAACTATTAAAATCAAATTGAAAATTAAGATCTAGAGACGAAGACTATAATTGTATCCCCCCCAAAAAAAAAAACCACAACATTTAAATTTTAAAATACGACAAATGTCAAGTTACAAAATTTTCAATTACAATTTATGTGTGTGATTTTTATTATTAATAATGATCTAATCAGATTTTGAAATTTTATCGATGTGAATTTATATTTCAAGAAAAACCCGCATACTGGGTTGAATTTGAGAATTTGATCTAAAATATATATATAAATTACATTACCTAAATTTTGTCAAAATAAAGATCAATCGAGTATATTATCAATTTATTTGAAGTATTTTAACAATTTAAACGCCTCATACACAACCTCAAATTTTTGAGAACACTAACAACAATGGATTTGAGGACGCCAACAACAATGGGATAATATATATAATTAGCTTTCGGTCAAACAATAAATCTTATAAAGATGGTCCTTCCCAGAGAAGAGGAACATACGATATTTATAAAAAAAATTAAAATCGATATTTTCATTTTTACCCTATTAAACATATGTTTCTATATCAAAATTCAATTGAGTAACTATTATTAATATTTTTGAAGTATTTCAATAACTTAAACGCCTCATACACAACCTCAAATCTTTGAGAACACCAGCAACAATGGGATAATATAGATAATTACCCTCTCGGTCTTTGTCATAACGAACAATATATCTTAGAAGATGGTCCTTCCTAAGTATAAAGAACAAACAATATCTTTTAAAAATTTTTAAATTGGTATTTTCGCTTTTATCCCATTAAATATATGTTTCTATATCAATTATCACACATGCACCAAGAATTATAATTAATATAGCAATAAATGTCCATCCCAATCTCTATTGTACTCTCTTTATAAACAAAAATATAATTAAAAAATAATTTTATATATTTATTTTTTTTAACTAAATTTAACCAAGATTTTTGAATTACATAATTTTAACAGTTATCATTATAAAAAGGATCGAGTGAGTAAAAGATCAAACTTACTGTTCAAAAAAGAGTAAAAGATCAAACTTTAAAATCAACCCACAGAAACTTTAATCATGTTAATTATAATAATATAAACCACGACTAATTACATCGGTGGATTAACCTTGAAAGAATCAGTTTAGTAAAATTAATTAAAGCAAAGCAGTGAACAGTGATTAACAATGGTGGGGCCCAAGCTTTTCACTAAACATTTACACGTTAACTAGGCGCCACGCTGGGAAACCTTTGAGATTATGGTTAATTGAGGTTACTTAGGAAAGTCATATGACACCTTAATTATGATTTGTTGAAAAGTTAATTAGTATGAGTTATGTCAATGAATGTCGTTGTTTATCTGATGTTTGGTTCAAAATTTTGCAACATGAAGCAAATCTTGCTTTATATATGCATCATATTATTATTATTATTGTCTTTTCGTCAAATAGCATTTGTAGCTTTGGAATCTTTCTTAATTTTCTTTTTGAGGTGCTTTGATAGATATTATTAGATATTGTTCCATTGATTTTATGGCTGTCCTTCTCACTTAGACCTCACCTAGCTTTTGGTCTGCTTGAAATCATGACCAATTGTTTCTTAGAACAAATATTATTATTAGAATTTTTAGGTATTTTGATAGGGAAATTATTTTAATAATTAAATTTGGAGTAAATTTTGGTACTTACAAAGTTAATATGATTTTTTCTAAGAAAAATAGGGAAGGGGATTTAAAATTTTGAAAATTTTAAATATAGAGTAAAATACTCTATCTATTCTTTTATTTTGCCTTAAATACATAAACTTTTCTTTTATTTTGGAAACATACATCTTGGTCCAAATCATTAATACCATTAAAAAATATTCTTAAAATATTCTTTAAATTAAAAACCATATTAAAATAAGTCTTGCTTACAAATTTACCCCATAATATACCAAATCCCTAATTTATCTTTTAACATCAATACTTATTAATTATCTATTTAATATCTTTACGAAATTTGATTTATAAAAATTGTAAGTAATTAAATTTTTATATAAAAAGTATTAACAGCTTATTCTAAAATTTGAGTAATTTTTTTAAAAAATATATTTTTAATGAAATGTATCTAAAAAGTTTAAATAATAATATATTTATAAGAGAATCTCAAATTCATATCGTTATGAGTGTGTGTGTGTATTTATATTTATCTGTGTGTGTAGTATTTACAAGATTACATCATAAGTAAGCTTTAACAAATAAATAAAAAAGGTTAAAAATTTAAATTTATTAACAAATTAAAATTTATAATAATAAAATTAATTAACTTTGTAATGTGAAAAAAATAAAAAAATATACTAAAATTATTTTTAATTTTCAATGAAGATATAAGATTAAATGATTATTCTTTGGCTTAAGATTATATGATTATTAAGTAATATTTATTTAAGGAGGGACATTTTGGTCAAAATAATGAGTCAATGTTGAGATTTAACATCAACTAATGATTGGGTGGATGAAAGTTAAATATCCATGATTTATAAATAGAAAGGAGATCTCTGTAATTTAGGATAAATAGAGGGGAGATTGATGTATTTTAATCTTAAATATATTAATAACATGAATACGAGAGGAAATAAAATACCTAGGGCCTAATTTAACAATAAACAAGTACCTAAATTATAAAAGCTTAACTATCTAAGTATTTATCCTTAAATATTTTCTCAATCTTTTAATTCAAACCAAATGACCTTTTTTTTTTAATGATATTTCGATTTCACTTCTATTCCTTAATTTTAGTTTTATTTAATTTTTCCTTGATTTTTAAAAATCACTCAAATATTTTCTTTCTCTTCTTATTTTTTTTCTGTTTGCCTTTCGGAGTTGAGCTTAAAAAATTGATATTCTTTTTAAAGGACAAAACTTGAAAATAAAAAAAAAAATTTAAAGAATGAAATTGAAATTTGTACTAAAATTTAAAGAGCCACAAATAGAACTTGAAGTAAAATATCATATGAAAACCAAACAAAGAAAGGAAAATAAAATGTAAAATGAGGTCATGCCTTAAATTCGATATAACCACGAATTAAAGAATAAAAAAGAATCATGAAGTAAATTTAAAGAACAACCTATACCTGTCTTGGTTTTAAAAATTTGGAAAGATAATATTTTTTGATTAATTTTTTTAATTTTTAAATAACAAAAACTTTTGTAAGTAATTATTTTTATTTATTCATTTATTTACTTTTTGCTAAGGAGATGTATCCAGCTATTAAAGGTAATCTTATTAAAAAAAAACTGTTAGATGCTAAATATAAACACTTCGCCGTAAAGATTTAAACCTTGAGTAATGAGTAACTAGTCTTTCCACTAAATTCACAACCAGATTATACTTTGGTAAGTGAATTCTGGTAACATTCAAGTTTCTTTTTTTCTTGGTAAAAGAAATTTTAGGAAAGGGATTGACTTCACCCACGATTCAAGGGTAGGGTGAAATCTCCCTTGTTCCTAGGTGATAGGAATGTTGGGCAGGGTGAGCCGTCTATTACCCTCAGGCGTTTACCTAGGCACCGAGGAGCTAAGATATCTCCCCCAACGCCTTAACCAACTCTAGGATTGAATCCTCTCCCTTTGGTGAGAGTGTCCAACTCCTTTATCAGTTGAGCCTAAAGACAAAGGGTTGGTAACAAAGTTACAACTTTGAAAACAGAAGAAATTTCTTTTGTGGGCTGAACTCTAAAGACAAGGGGTTGGTATCAAAGTTACAACTTTGAAAACAGAAGAAATTTCTTTTGTGGGCTGAGCTCTGCCATTATGAAGCAGTATGATTTGTAAACTAGACTTATTTCTTGATTTGGGCCTGGAGTCAAACAAATGAAACAACGCCAAAATTCGAGAAAACCATCCGTACCAAGAAATTCATGTGGCAGTGGCAGATGGAGAGCCAATATCGCTTTAATATAATCACTCTGATTTTTAAATACAAGAGCTAATAAATTTATCCTAAATATAAAAATTTTTTCCGTTTTATCTTTCGTGTTTATCATTTTTTTATATTAATTTGTCTAACTTATAAACTAATATATGATATAATATTACTTAAATATTTTAATGATATTCCGTCACATGTTATAATTAAGTACTTCATTTATCTTTATCAATTTTTTAAATTAGACAAATAAGTCTTAAATTAAGAAAAGAAAAGGGTGAGTATTTGATTTTATGGCTGAAAAGAAGATTGATATAGATTTAGTAGACGTACAGTTTTATTTTGTACCAATTTTACATTATAAACCTCGAGAGCACCTGATCATAAAAAATGGCCAGAATGAAAAGCCATTATAACATTATATATTACACGAACTTAACTTTGATTTTGGGCTCTTCGATCCTGCAACAGAGTTCAATCAAGAGCTTTATACACACCAATCAGAGTTAGCATAGATGGTAAGGAATTTAGGACTAGGCGCTTGGGTTGTGGGTTCGATTCCCTCTACCGTTGCTGGGACTCCTTTGGTAGGTGATTTCGTAAGTCCCCAGTAAGTGTTCATAGAGCCCGGGGCCGTGCTCTGGCTTTGGTGGAGGACTGGTGTCATATCTCTCCAAAATTTTTTCTGATAAAAAAAAGAGCTTTATACACAACGCACGGCAGTTATATATACACAAGTCACAATGAGTGTCATTTCAAGGCTGCCACTGTCAGAAGAATAAATCTTGGTATACCATCTGTTGGTCAGTGAAGTTATTAGCACATATCAATACAACTTTACCTAACACATAATCGATAGAATTTATAGGGTAAAGGTGCAAAAATACCCTTGAACTTTGCCTTCAAGGGCGTCCAGCACCATATACTTTTTTTTGGAGCAAAAGTACCTACGTAGTTACATTTTAGGAGCAAAAATACCCTTCTCTGTTAGTTGATCGTTAACCTAGTGAAATTACCATTTTGCCCTTAGTTTAAAATAATTAAAAACAAAAAACACCACCCCTACCTCCCCTTGCCAGTGGGCCCCACCACCGGCGGCTGCCCACCGCCGACGACCACTTTCGGCGACCGGCCGCTGGAGATATATATATATATAACCATTTTAAAAATAATTTAAAAAAACAAAAATACCCCACCCTTACCTCCCTTTGCCGGTGGGCCCCATCGCCGGTGACCACCTCCGACGATCGGCCGCTGGAGAATTTTTTTTTTTAAATTATTTTAAAAAATAGTTATTAAAAAAAAAAATCTCCAGCGGCCGGTCGCCGGCGGTGGGCGGCCGCCAGCGTGGGGGTCCTGGCAGTGGGGCCCACCGACAAGGGGAGGTGGGGGTGGGGTATTTTTGTTTTTTTAAATTATTCTTAATTATTTTAAAAATATTTATTAAAAAAAAATCTCCAGTCGCCGGAGGTGGGCGGCCGCCGAAGTGGGGGGCCGGTGGTGGGGCCCACCGGCAAGGAGAGGTGGGGGTGGGTATTTTTGTTTTTTTAATTATTTTAAAAATAATTATAAAAAAAAATTCTCCGACGGCCAGTCGCCGGCGTGGGGGGCTGGCGGTGGAGCCCACCAGCAAGGGGAGATGGGGGTGGTGTTTTTTATTTTTTAATTATTTTAAACTAAGGGCAAAATGGTAATTTCACTAGGTTAATGGTCAACTAACGATCAACTAACGGAGAAGGGTATTTTTGCTCTTAAAATGTCACCACGTAGGCACTTTTGCTCCAAGAAAAAGCACATGGTGCTGGACGCTCCTGAGGGCAAAGTTCAAGGGTATTTTTGCACATTTACCCGAATTTATAATATAGATCTAGCAATGCAACAAACTAGACTAGCAATTTCTCTGTCATTTTCCCTTCAATCTATCTATCTATGAAAAGGGAAAAATTCATACCAATATATAACTTGTATAACTATAAACAAGGAAAAACAAAAAGTATCAATGATTGACCAATAAGTAGTTTCCCACTGGAAGTCAAATCAGATCTAGCTGGCTTCCTTTGCAATTGGGAGAAGAACTTCGGAATTTCTGATTTGCTACGGCACTAAGCAAAGCTTTTCGCCTATTGGAGCCACTATCCTTATATTCTTGCAGAGGTGGAAGACAAGTTTCATCTCCTTTTGATACTTCTCCTCGAATAATCTGTCAGAGTCACAAAGGGATATTTTTAAAACATATGCAGCAAATTATGAGCAGGAGTAAATTATGTTATCTTCCCTTTAGTTTTTCTAAATAAGACAATAAATGCAGTTGATGGCCAAAAAAGACAATGAATGTAGTTAATTTTACTGTGCTGAAGAAATTTATCAACAACAAAAAAATGGTATGTCTGTACAGTATAAATCAAATGTCGACCAGACATCAATCATTCAATTTATTTAGATTATTAGATTTGATGTCTTGTTTAAACGTGGACAAGTTACTGCAACAAGGCACTGAAATTGGGAGATTACCAAAATAGGGCATGTGAATTTCCCCCAACAAATTTTAAATAGACAATCGACAGATAAGTACATTTGAGATGCTTCTGCTAGGAAAAGTAGAAACAAAATTTCATTTTTATTAATAGATTATAGAATTTCTCATATGGGAAATATTCTTTACCTTTGATGCCCAGGACCTTTCAGCTTGCAGACAAACATCTCTGATGTCTCTTCCAGACATACTAGAACAGTGAGAATCAACTAGAGGTAAGAATAGAAGTGCAAATATAACATACAAAGGTTTCAAAGATTATAATGTGTTGAGGCAAGGATTAAAATATCGAACTTACCCTTCTGTAATTCTGGCAAGTTCATCTAATTCTGGTTTTGTAAGATGTTTGGCATATTTGGCTGCTATTTCCTTACGGTTATCATGATCAGGAAGGTCAAAAGTGATCATAGTATCAAACCGACTAAAAAACATAAAGAAACAACAATCAGGAATTAGGATTTGCTTGACCGAGTCTAAATTACAGGCCACAAATCAAATTGTCCTCAATCGTACCTGATTAACGCTGGATCAAGGTCTTGCTTTCTGTTTGTAGCACCTATGACAATCACTTTCTTATCCTGTTCAAATCCATCAATCTGCACAAGTAGGCTTTTCATGTTAATTAAACATTTAAACTATGGATGAGTATCAATTAGTCATCGGTCCAAGTGCTGTTTATCCAATAAAAAGACCATATTCAAAAGAATCGAAACACCTCGTCCTGTCAAACTTATCTGTCCATAAAGCCATCCTCTTTACATATGACGGCTAGGGAGAGAAGAGATTGATGCTATTCCTATTAGCAAGTGCCAGGGAATAGGCAACTAGGCATTAATAGTACTAAAAGCATTATTATGTATTTTTTCGGTATTCAATACTATTAAAGGACTATAAAACTATGCTTCCGAGTCCAGAATTCTTGAATTGCAATTGTATTTTTGTGTTACATATCGTTTTACACACACACACACACACTAGGAGTGTTGTATCTTATATTTTTCAAAAATAAAACTATCGTGAACAAGAATAACCTGACGCAATAAGACTGACAATATCCTGCGTGTAGCTTCATGCATTTCCCTATCACGGTCAGCGGCAAAGGAATCAATCTGCATCCCAAAGAAATGCAAACAGTAACAAATAAAACTATAAAATGAAAATTTAGAACGTAAATAGAAAGTTCCCACAGGAAAACATAAGCCACTCTGCATCCATCTGTCCATTACCTCATCCAGAAAAATAAGAGCACCCTTGGGAAGTTCGTTCGCAAGAGAAAAAACTTTTCCTAGCAAGTGCTCACTTTCACCATAGTATTTGGACAAGACTACCTCCAGAGGTACATACAGCAATGGGACACCCTGCCAAGTCCAGGCCAATTTCATTTCATTGTATATTCAAACACTCAATGGTGGGAAAAACCTCGTGAGGACAACAGAAGATACAGAATCAGCACTCCTGTGGAGCTAGAGTGATGATCTACATAGTTTATACTCAGATGATTGTTGTACTAGTATATCAATAATTAAATGTTTTACTTAAAAAAAAAAGAGATTCTACTTTCAGATAATAACACGCAACTAGGACATTTCAAATGTCATTGAACATATGCCCAACATCGAACATAAGTCCCTCAAATAGAACCTCAGTGAGTGCTAATTTATTGTTTTAATCCTCAATTAAGTATGGTCAGGATATAGAAAAAGGGTTCCCAATACAAGGCATACTACTGAAAAAGTGAGATTTTAAGAGTGGCATACCGCTTGACTAGCTATAACACGAGCACAAGAGGTTTTCCCTGTACCTGAAGATAAAAAATGCCATACAAATAAGCCTTTAAATCTAGACATCAAGTATAGTTGCAGGATATATTCACAACTCACAAAAATGAGGGTTTTTTTTTTTTGGGGGGGGGGGGTGTTCAGCTGATGTGGTTTTTAAGCCAAAACTTTATTCAAATGCAAGTTTATGAGCCAATACTCTACAATAACAACCCGAACATCATAGACCTGTTTGATAATGATAATGTGAAAGAAACTTTCTTGACTATGTTAGAGTCCAAACTCCACACTGTAAGAACAGTATCCACATATCAACAGTGTAATGAAGACTAGCATCCTAAATGCAGAATGTCCTACCCAAGTACTCATGAAAAATGATTGTATTTGAAAACATCATTCCACTTAAAATTTGAACCCAATCAGGGACAGTGGTCAAACAATTTAAATTCCACAAATATCTTCAGTTTGAGAATTGCTTTTAACACTTTATAGCCCTGGCATAAAGCCTCAATAAAGTGTATCAAAATTTGTCTCGTTTCGGCTGTTAACTGTAATGCATATATCACTAAATAAGTTGCATACTCTCAACATGCTAGACTATAGCAATGTTTATAGAGTAGTAGATGACTCACATTACTCAATCATATGAAAAACCAGACATACCTGGTGGACCCTCAAAGAGCACTGCTTGTGGCCTGGTTGTTTCATACTTATGACGAGTCCCACGAGCAATATCATCATATACTTCAGGTCTATGTAAAGCTAATAGTATTGTATCTTCTATTTCTCTACAAAATCAGCACCTAGGTTAAGAACGGAACAAGGAATTTCAAACAAACGCATATCTGAGCACAACTACTAACACATGACGCCAAGGTAAACATGTTACTGAAAGGATTAAGAACATAAAAGTTGTAAGACAGCATGTATCTCTTCAGTTTCGTGGATTATATTATGGAAAATTAGAGATGATCATATTTGCTGAGGACTAATTGTGAATTCCCGCTCCTTGCTATTAAAGCAATAAAGCCATAACATTGGGAATATGGAAGATGGAATATTTGCTGTTGAAGATGAACAGAATTTTTACTGGTTTTTTGTGTGGGGGAGCAAGAGCCAAGATAGGCTGAATCCACCCTGGAACATACCGTTTCTGGTTATCATAACCGGCAATGTTGTCCCAAGAAATCTCACCATTTGAGATACCCGTTTGAGGTTCATTGAGCCCATAAATTCTCACTCCCATTGATTCAAGATTTGCTATAGATTTATCTACAGATGGAATCTTTTCTGTCTCTCCCCTTGGTCTCCTATATGGGGCTTTTCTTTGTCCCAACTTTTTGCCAGCTATTTCTAAAATGGATACAAAAGCATCAAGCTCTTCAGTACTCAGGCTCCCATGCTTAATGAATTCAATCTCCTGCAACATAGACATCGTTAGTTGGAGATTAAAGGGACCCATTCCCTTTTCTTTATCCCGCATTATAGGAAAAGCAAGCATAAATGATAAGAGAGAAAAGGGCATAGTCAAATACTAACAGCTTTGTCAGGGCTGATGATAGGATAATATATGAGTATGCATAGATCGTCATCACTTGGATTCCCTTGTATATCCATTTGCTTTGGAGGGCGACTAAGGGTAAGTTGCCATGCAACAGTGCTGGATAGTTTACAAGAAACATTATGTACTAAAATAACAATATTCATATGCAAAAACTACTGAGTCTTCTAACTAATGTACAGCCAGGAGAAAATTCAGTATGCACCATGAATCATAAATGCACACATTCTAGGAAAATGAACAAGAAAACCTGTCCCAAGCACGGATTAACATGTCTGAACCACCCCCATTCTCTTCAGTCTTCACTCCAAGTTGGGAAACAAGATTGGCAAGAAGATGGGAAACTTCACATGCAGGAGGAATTTGGAACCTGATGCTGACCTACAATGACAAAAGCCACCGTCAAATATAATGTTACTTTCATTAGTATAAAAGACCAAAGCTTACATAAACAAGACAATGCTTGTTAAAGTTCTCATCAATGCATCCAACAAACACAGAGTCTCATTCTTAAGAATAAGAAATGGGACAGTAGGTATCCCCTCTAATTCTTATTATAAGGCACTAACTAACAAATATATTTAGTCCATTTTATAAGGCACTTACTTGTTTCTAAAAATCATCAATTATTTTTTTCCATGTATGCCCATAATTAATAAAGGTAATGGTGAGAGTAATAATTAATATACCACTCTGGTTTTATTTATAAGTTCCTCTTGACCAAATCACACATACCAAGGAGAGATAGTTACCTCAATGATTATGGGGTAAATTTTCAACTTTGTCCTCATTTATGAATGGGCATCTTTCAAATTTTTTTTTCTCTCTTTATATTTATTCGTACAATTAATATGGGCAAAATTGTCATAATCTCATTTATTACCTGAAAGATGACTTATAAATTGAATCAAATTTTTTGGTCAAAAGGGACTTATAAATAGGACCATAATGGTATGATATTAGAGTTTAGTACAATTAGTAGGGAAAATAATGAAAATTACTTAAATTTTAAGACAATGTTATTGACTTTAACTATTTTTATTGGCTTGTGAGAATTATTAGTTGACGTCTTATAATAAGGACTATTTGACAAGATAAGGAGAAATCCAACACCAGGAGGAGAGGGAGGGGGGAGCAAGGTATCAGATGTCTCTCAGACCAAAAATATAGCATATGTGGCAAGTTGAACCATGGAACCACGTTGTACATGATAATGCACGCATGGAGTTAACAGCTAGTAAATGAAGAAGATGCTTCCTAGAATTTAAACTAGCATTGCATTTCATCTCCAAAAGGGACAAGACGGTCAGCAAATGTATTATATCTTGAAATCAGAGATGCTGCAGTTTTATCAAACTAACGACCATTTACACAAATATCAACCTTTCCTCAAGCATTACCGAAAAAATATCAGCCTTTATGAAAGTACTTCAGAACTTTTGGCCGCCAGTTAGAATGCCCAAACCGACTATCACAACCCCAGTTTTGATAAATGTATGTTTGGGTGACTCAAAACTGACTTTTGCAAAATGGAATATTAACCCAAAACTTGGTTATGTAAATGGAAACAAAAGTCACTTTCAGAAAACTTAAAGAGATATGGTTTTAGCAAACAGAAACAGGGTTTAGGAAACTGGTAGCCAAATACTCACAAATAATCCCTTCTACTGATTCTAAGTTAAATGTATTTAGAAAAAACAAAATAATCAATATCTCTTGAAAGCAAAGGGCTCTTTCAATGCAGAACAACAGAGATTACATGTAACAGTGAAATCAAACTGCGGATGACCACTGGAAGGTAGAGAAACAGTAGATGAGAAATGCCACAACCTTTTGACCTTTAACAGAAACAGTGAAATCAGGATGGGAGGCAGCTGAAATTCCTCTATTTACAAGTTTCAGCATTATTTGGGACCGTAATTTCTTGGCAACTCCTTCCAAATCCTCATTACCTGAAGGCAAGACTGGCGATGAGGAAGGTACAGACTGGGCAGTCTCTTTCCGACTCTCATCTGCAGACTGCAATTAAACTATCTTAGAATGAAATATTTCAAAGACTAGCATATTTGGTTCAAGGTGCAATGTTAGGGTCCAGAGCTCAAATGCTAGTATGTGAAGAAGCAGAAGATGAGGTCGTATAATTCAACTAGCATGTTTTGGGAACACGAATGAACAACATACAGTGGCTCTGGCGAAGATAATAAAAATTCGACCTACCTCGTTAGAATCTGCGTAGGCCATTTCTAGAACTCCAACCCCAAAAATACCAGCTAATACAACTGGAAACCATGAATACGGTCCAGCAGCATCAGGAAGACCTCTAGAACGGACAACCTCAGACGAAAACGCAGACTCTGGGGAAAAAAATAGTCGTCATGAAAAAATAATAATCTCTATAAACTGAAAAGCAGAAAAATGGAAATGGCAATGTCAAAGGTATAAAAAAAACATCTTCAAAACAGAAAGACAAAATTCAATCTATCGAACACGTCCAATCCCTGTTCATTGTCCAGTCCATACAGCAAACATTCACAGAACAAAGTAAAGAAAGCAAAGGGCTTACTGAAATAGTCAAGGCAAAGCATAAATAAATGACTCAACGTATTCTAATGAGCAAGATTAAACCATTCCGATACGGAAGACCAGAGATGAACTTACTGTGAGAGAAAGGGCGGGTAATGTGGCGCGAGCAAGGAGAAGGAGTCAGGGTTTTGAGAGATGAAATTGAACGCCATAGCCGAAAAGTCCTCCCTAGTCGCTCCAGAATCGCCATCCCGAAGTTGGGGAGTGACGAGTGGTCCGTTCTTCGCTATTTCGCCCGTCCCAAAACCACTCCGGCGCTGAGTAGCAGCGCGTAAACTGCACGTAAAGTCGGTGAAGCGTGGGACTCAAATCCGGGCCTGGTCCCTTGCCAAGCACGGAACTTGTTCGAGTTCCTTCTCAGGAGCCTGATGAAATAAAATCTCACAAAACGATACCCTATAAATATAAAAAGAGATGCCACTCACTCTGATTTGCAATTTTGCATTATCCCAAATTATTAAAATGAAATTCATGGTAAAAATTTTAAAAAATAAAAAATAAATAGACAGGTAAAATATAAAAAAGGTAATAAACTTTTTTTCTCTATATTAACTATGTATGTATGTAGATCAAATTTTAAAAGTTTAAATTCACTTATTTATTTGATCAAACAAAAAAAAAAAATTCACTTGCTTATATTTTTAATAATAATTTATAAAATATTAAATATGAAACATGCAATGGACTCGGGCAATCTCTAAGATCGTTTGAAATCATGAGCTTGATGCTTCGTCTCTATTAGTAGCATACCCTTCTCCTTCGTCTGCTGTTTCTTCTTGTTTTGCTTCCAAGAAATGGTTGAGAAATGAGAGCCAAGATTTCAAATAGAGCAAGTCTTTGATCACTGGCTCCTAACAGTTGTTGGTCCCTTCCCAGCGGTTATGTCTTGTAACTCTTTTTTTTTTTTTTTTTTTTTTGATATAACTCTTTTTATTCATTTTAATATCATTTTGTCATTTCATTAAAAAAAAAAAAGTGTACACCGTTCCAAATCTCCTAGACCCTGGGCCTATCTCACTTGAGGCCCAGTTCGTTGATGATCTCTCCAGTTGGCCCAAAGATTCATAACACGATGCTAAAATACCTGGGATCCGAGTTCAGTTTTCATAAAATAAAATGTAATCTACTCTCTTTGATATTTAATATTGGACATGATTAGAGAGTTGATTTTTATCCAGAATATAAGATATAATTTTTATATTTTTCAATATTTTCTTTATTTATTTCTATTGATACTCCTTCAACAATAATCAAAGACGAGAAGGAATGATGAAATTAGAAAAGATGGTTATGATGTTTTAGAAAATATATGTCATATTAACCAACTAAACCAACTTCTTTAATTTAATCAAAATAGATAAATATGTTTTATATTAAGCATTATAGCAGTAAATCACAATGTATTCATAACATTTTGACATGCCTACTCTTTTTTTTTTTTTTTTTAAGTTGTTCCATCGACCAAGGATTATATTGAAACACTAAAAATTAATAAGCTATTACTTTTAAACATCTAAATAACATCTTTGAATATTGAAAAAATTGAGGAGTAAAAAGGTGCTATGTAGAAATTAGAAAAGTAGCTACCAAAATGATATCAAATAAGAAAATCAACATATTTCATTAAGGCCCTGCCATGACTCTCTGTGCCCCCCTATTCTCGCATATGAGACATTTTTTTTTAAAAACGATGACCCACTTTTAGTTTGTGTGGATGGAAAGTACACTTAGTTCCATAGAGCAGTGAGTAATTTATTTATTTATTTTTGCTCAAAAAGCAGTGTGTTATTGGCAAGTAAGGACACTAATAAATACTCAATTTAGAGATTTAATGCACACATGTATTTTTTAATAAAAGCAATTATCTTTTGAAGTATGGTTAGATTCTAAATTCAAGTCTCTCTACAGCATAAGGGGCTAACCTCTTCCACATTGAAAACAGTTCTACTAGCATTAAAAAAAATAGAAGTTTAATGAGAGCAGTTCTTAGATTACTCCAAATAAAACATGATTTTCGGGTCGTGTCACGTTTTCTTTATGATTATTCAGGTTGAATCAAATTTTTCCTTTTCCACTAACATGAGTGAAGTTGGAATACTTTAACAATTCATGTGGTTAAACTTGTTGTTTTAGGTCTGCCAAAAGATAGGGCACTTGGTCCAGATGGCTTTCGTGCCAGTTTTTACCAGTAGAATTCAGACAGTTTCATTACTCTAGAAATCAACATGTATGGTGGTTATTATATGTTATACATCACAATTTTAAATCGTCATATATGCGGGCGTTATAAAAACTTGGTGCAAATACATTTTGGTTTTAAATTGTTATTTATTGTAGATCTATTATAACGATTATAATGTAATACTCATTTTGTATTGAGGTTTGATGATGCTATAATATGCTCATTGCTCTAATAATAATTAACAGGCATACATAAACAATCATTATAATATATGGTAATATATAATAGTTTCATTTTTCAACTGTTATTTATGTAGTAACATATATAATGGTTTTATGTACGAACCGTGACCTTTAATAAGAATAAATAATGGTTTCATGTAGATAACCCTTATGTATATAATAAATAAATAGAGGTTTATAAATAAGAACCTTGTCATGAATATATTAAATTATGTAAATGTTAATTGACTCTTAACTTTCTATGTTCTGCCACAATTTGTGAAAATAATTTGGGTATATATATTATATAATATCTATGTATATGTACATGTGTGTACATATATGTGCATATGTACATACCTGTACTATATGTACACACATGTACACATACATAGACGCACACACAGAAGCATGTAGGTGGCAAAGATGTGCCGCTCACTAACCCATAATTGGGAATTAGGGGAAGCAATTTTTATCCAAACGTGTGAATATGTGTGCAGGAGATATGCAATTTGTTTACCAAGCATTAAATGAGGTGAGTGTATGTTGGGTTATAAATAGCCACACACAAGGCACATGTACCGTGATATATTTCTGAAAAGAGTGAGGAGAGGTGAGAAAAAAGCATTGTGACAAGAAGGTAATGAGAATTGCTCACAGATTTTTCTTTTGATTTTCTCTTCTCTTATATCTTGCTCTTTTATCTCATATTTCTTTTAGTTTTATAACACGTTATCAACACAAAAAGCTTTAATAATGAATGTATGATTTCTTTAATGATTTCATCTACTTTCTTTAACTATACGTTTATTTTATCTACCTGAGATAATCTAAGCCACTACATTGAATTAAAGAGATACATTTACCAATTTTTTAAACATCGGGTTTCATGGTTAAGATTGAAGACTATTGTTGTTTTTGTATATTATTTTATCTCCTTTGTGAGTTCTTTTAAATTATTAATATTGTTATTTTAGTATGGCCAAAAGCCATATACCCCGGATTTCTTATTATAAAATTATATGGCAAAAAATCATATAGCTTTTCATCTTTTATCTTATTGTATGGGTAGAGGCCATAATAGTCAACTTTTATTTATCCTAAAGATAAATGGTCTGAAGCCATAAAATTTTGATTTTGTTGCAATACTTTATGAATTATTTTTGTGAATTTGCAGTAATTATAATTAGTATTTTATATTGAATATTTTAATAATTTCTGTTTATTCCTTTAATTAGTCTGAACTATATTAAACCTTACAAAACTTGAATTTGTAGCTCTTGACATTATCGGAAAGAACTATTTATCTTGGATGCTGGATGCGAAAATCCATTTGAAGGCTCATGGTCTGGAAGACACAATTAAAGAAGGAAATCAAACATCTAATCAAGATAAAGCCAACTCCATGATTTTTCTTTGCCGCTATTTGCATTAAAATTAAATATTTGGCAGTAAAAGACTACTTGTTCTTTGAAACAATTTAAAAGAAAGATATGACCACTAGAGGATGGTCATCCTCCTAAAAGCTTGTTATGATTGATACATTTATGTTTGCAAGATTTTCAAACTATGAGCAGGTATAACTCAGTCATGTTAAAGATTACTTCTTAATTAAAATTATGTGAGAGAATGTTACTGATAAAGATATGCTAGAAAAAACATTCTCCACATTTCATGCGTCCAATTTGCTCCTGTAGTAGCAATACCGTGAGAAAGGTTTCAAGAAAAATGTTAAATTAATTTCTTGTCTTCTTGTGGCTGAACGAAACAATGAGCTTTTATTAAATAACATGAATCTCGTCCAACAGGCTTAACTCCATTCCCAAAAGAGAATGTAGTAACTAATGTAGTTGAGGATGTGGCTACAACTGTGGCTGTGACCATGGACGAAATTGTGGTGGTTTAATTTCTCGTCTAAAGTGGCGAAAGATTGATAAAAACCATAAAAGGGAAACTAGTGGGTATAACAAATATGCTAAAAATTCATGTTGTTGTTATGGTGGCAAGGGTCATTAGTCTCGTACTTGTCCTATGCCAAGACACTTGGTTGAATTTTACCAAGAATCACTTAAAAATAATGGTAAAGGGTCAAAGATTGAAGTAAATCATGTTGAAAAGGCTAAGAATTCTAAGCATGGAGATGTTGATATTGCTCATTTGGATGTTGTTGATTTCTTAGTATAAATTATCTTTGCCTATTTGAACTGTTATGTTTTAGTATGTTTAAACTTGTTTCTATCTTATGTATTTCTTTTAATTATATTTTTATTTATTTTCATGTATCTTTTAATGAAGAACTAACCTTATTGGCATCAATCTTGAAGATTTGTGTCTTGGTGATAGCGTAACAACCCACATCATACTAAAAAATGATAAATATTTTTCTTCCTTGGTAATGCAAGAAGCCAATGGTTAAGCCATATCTGGTAGTATAAATTTGATTGAAGGCTTTGGAAGAGTTAATATTTTGTTACCTGAAGCAACAAAATTATGTATTGGTAATGCATTTTAATCTACTAAATCTAAGAGAAACTTATTGAGTTTCAAAGATATCCGCATAAATGGATATCATATAGAAACAATAACTAAAAATAATCAGGAATGTCTTACTATCACAAATATAATTTCTAGTAGAAAATGCATATTAGAAAGTTTTCCTACTTTTTCTTCTGGATTGTATTATATATTTATAAGTACAATTGAAACACATGTAATTGTAAACCAGAAGTTTACCAATACAAAATAGAAAGTTACCAATGTAAAATAATAGTTTGCTAATGTAAACTAGAAGTTTACTAATGAATTTGAATTTAGTGTTTGGCATGACCGATTAGGTCATCCAAGGTCAACCATGATGCGACAAATAATTGAGAATTCATGTGGACATACCCTGAAGTGTAAAAAAATATCACAATCCCATGATTTCACATCTGTTGCATGTTTCAAGGGAAAGTTAATTATTCAGCCTTCATCAAGCAAAGTAGAAAGTGAGTTTCTCACATTTCTAGAACGGATACATGGAGATATTTGTGGGCCAATACATCTACCATGCGAACCATATAGGCACCATATGGTTTTAATTGACGCATCAACCAAATGGTCACATGTATCTTCCTGCAACCTAGCATTTGCGAAATTACTTACTCAATTTATTAAATTATGAACAAATTACCCTGATTATCCTACCAAGAAAATACGTCTTGATAAATGCTAGTGAATTTACTTCGTAAGCTTTTAATGAATATTGTATGTCAGTTGGCATTGATGTTAACATCTTATAGCTTATGTTCATATGCAAAATGAACTTGCAGAATCACCGAGTAAACTATTGCAATTTATTGCAAGATCTTTACTTGTAAGATCTAATTTTTTAAATTTCTACTTAGGGCCATGTCATTTTGCATGCAACAATGGTAATTCACATCAGGCCAACAAGTTACCTAACACTTTCTCCCTTACAAATGGTTTTTGATAAAAAAAACCTAATATTTCCCATATAAGGATTTATGGATGTGTAGTATAAGTGCCAATAGCACAACCACAATGCACCAAACTGGGTCCTTAAAGAAGAATGAGAATATATGTTGGGTATATATCTCCTTCAATCATAACGTATTTAGAACCATCTATAGAAGATTTATTTGCGGTACAATTTGCTGATTGTCATTTTGATTAATCAATTTTCCCAACATTAGGGGGAGAAAATAAGTAGTTAGGTAAAGAGATTAGCTGGAATAAATTATCATTGGCTCATTTTGATCCATGAACAAAACAATGTGAATTGGAAGTTCAAAAGATAATTCATTTATAAAATTTAGCTAATCAAATGCCAGAAACATTTACTGACCCAAAGAAAGTGACAAAGTCACATGTCTTAGTTGCTAAGTCTCTTATTTGAATTGATGTCCCTGTAGGACAACCTATTATAAATGAATTTAAAGCACGCTTGAAGCATGACATACTTATCGGTTCCAAAGATAAAAAATCCTCAGAAGAGAAAAGGAGTTAAAAATATAAATGGTCAAGTCAAGAATAATTACGAAAAGTTTGTAGCTCCAGAAGAACCATCTCATGAAGAGTTATTATCTCCATAAGAGAATATTGCAGTGCCAAAAAAGACATAGGACCTAACATATGCAAAAATAATGAGATTTCAATAAATTATATTATGAATGGTATCTCATGTGATCGAAATGAAGTCAATGTTGATGTCGCCTTTCTCATCATATAACATGTGATGTAATGAATGATAATGAGGATCATAAGCCAAAATCTATTAGCGAGTGTCAACAAGGAAAGGATTGGACCCTATGAAAAGATGTCATTAATGCAGAATTAAAATCATTGGCAAAATGAAAAATATTTGGACAAGTAGTCCATACACCTGAAGATGTAAAACTAGTTGGATACAAATGAATCTTTGTACGAAAGAGAAATGAAAAAGGTGAAATTATAAGATATAAGACATGTCTTATAGCCCAAGGCTTTACACAAAGACCTATCATTGATTTTGAAGAAACATATTCACCAGTAGTGGATGCAACTACTTTTCGTTATTTAATTAGCCTAGCAGAAAATAAAGGACTTGATCTGTGCCTAATAGATGTCATGAATGCCTATTTGTATGGCTCACTAGACAATGATATTTATATAAAACTCCCTGAAGGATTAAAGATGCTATAAGCATTTGACTCAAGTTTTCAAGAACAATACTTAATTAAGTTAAATAACTCTCTGTATGGCTTGAAGCAATCAGGGCGCATATGGTATAATCATCTTAAGGAATATCTGTTGAAAGAATGGTACAAAAATGACCTATTATGCCTATGCATATTCATGAAAAGATCTAGAAGTGAATTTGCTATCGTTTCTGTTTGTGTTGATAATATCAACATCATTGGAACTCTTGAAGAGCTGCAAAAGGTAATTAATTATTTGAAGAAATAATTTGAAATGAAGGACTTGGGAAGAACAAAATTTTGTCTTGGATTATAGATAGAATACCTAAATAATGAGATCTTTGTATATCAAAAAGCTTATACAAAGAAGGTTCTAAAACGATTTTATATGGATAAGTCACATTCATTATGTACTCCAATGATTGTAAGGTCTTTGCAAGTGGATAAAGATCCATTCTGACCTCAAGTAATTAGTGATAAAGGTGAAGAAGAACTATTTGTTCAAGAAGTACCATACCTCAGCGTTAGAGTATTAATGTATCTTGTTAATTATACATAACTTGATATATCATTTACTGTTATTTATTAGCAAGATATAGTTTTTAACCAATACAAAGTCATTGAAATGGAATAAATCACATTCTTCGTTACCTCAAAGACACTGTGGACATGGGGTTATACTATTTAAATGTATCTAAGTATAAACTGATTGGTTATGCAAATGCTGGATTTTTGTTAGATCTTCATGATGGTAAATCACAAACAGGCTATCTATTTACATGTGGATGTGCATCTATTTCATGGCAATCTATGACGCAGACTATATCAGCCACATCATCTAATCATGCAGAAATTCTAACAATGCATGAAATAAGTCGAGAATGTATATGGTTGAGGTCGATAACATATCACATATGAACAACTTGTCATTTATCTTTAGGTGAAATAGTTCCAACAGTTCTATATGAAGATAATACTGCATGTATTGTGCAACTTAAAGAAGGTTATATCAAAGATGATAGAACGAAGCATATTTCACCAAAATTCTTCTTCACTTATAACCTTTAAAAGGATGGTGAAATAAATATCCAGCAAATTAGTTTAAGTGTGAATCTAGTAGATTTATTCATCAAGTTACTTCCAAGTACAATCGTTGAAAAGTTTTTCCATGACATTGGTCTTCAAAGACTCAAAGATCTCAACTGATGTTGTCAAGAGGGGGAGTCGATACACGTTGTATTCTTTTTCCCTTGTCTAAATTTTATCCCACTAGGTTTTCTTAGAAAGGCTTTGATGAGGCAGCACTTGAAAATATATCAATGAATGATGTACTCTTTTCTTGAGCCAGATTTTCGTCCTACTGGGCTTTTTCTAGTTAAAGTTTTAAGTGAGGCATGTAACATCCCAAAATTTTGAATTTTTGGAAATTTAAGATCAATTAAAATATAATAAGATAAAATAAAAATAATAAGTAAAACAAAAAAAAATTGTTTATAATTAAGCTTCAAAATTATTGGATTAGTATTGATAGAAATGTGACCAACCCATTATTTCTCACGGGCCAATATTCATGCTTTCTTTAATCCATTGTCATGGCCCAAAACACCTTATTTTCACTCCGCCAGCAACACAGATCCAATGGTCCATTCTTTCAGCCCATATACATTAAAAACATAATCGGACACCCACTCAAGCTTCAGCCATGCGATGAACCAGGAAAGAATTAAATAATCCGAACAGCAAATATATGCCCAAGTCAAACACGCAAGAACAGTCCATGCTTCCTCAGACTTGTCCCATACGTCTCGAGCCCATCGCCATTATCTGCTGGTTTTTCTTCCTTTGCCCGTCAGTTTTTAGGATAGGAGAAAGCAGCGGCTGTGACGTGAAGCGCCGAAAGACCAGAAACCATGCTTCATCAGATTTTATCTTAAGTTCTCGACCCCTGTGTCATGTACCGATGGTTTATGCTTCTTGGTCCATAGTGTTTCGTTCTCGTCTGGTTGGCTCCTTCTATAAATAACTCTTCATTTCCATTTAGCCTTCATTGTGAGTCTGAGGAAACAGAGTGAGAGCCGAGAGAACGAGAAAGAGAGATAGCAGCTAGAGAGGAGGAGAGAGAGAGTTTCACACAGAGATAATCTCGCTCTGTTTTTGGTAGCTGAAACAGGGGAAGTCAGACGGCAACTATTTACCCTTCGCCAAGCTTGATCGGTGAAGGTAAATCATGAGACTTTCTGATCTTCCTCGAGTCTTCTGTCAGTTTTCCATCGAGTATGAAGCTTCAAGAGTTTAAATAGTAAGAATAAAGCCACTGAAAACTGAAATAAAAACAAAGGCTTAACAATGTATAATATGAACCCGACCCTTGCTGCTATTTGAGAGGGCATTCATTAGCTGCATATATATGTGTGTGTGTGTGGTTACTGCATGCCGTCAAGTTTCGTGTATATATGAATATATGAAGAAGCATGCCGTGGAATGTATATATATGCATCATAAAGATAGAGATTTTGCTGTCATGGGTATGCGAATATATATATATATATATATATATATATATATATATATATATATGTATATGTATATATATATTATATAAATGCATGCACCTAGATATATAAATATGCTATTCCTAATGTATATCTGTTGACATGCATGAGAATGTAAATATATAAGACAAAAGGAGGATGCTGATATAATTGCTGAGAAGGTTGCCTGCCTTGCGTCATTTTTTTTGTTTGTTTGTTTAATTGCAATTGCTTCATTCCATGTGTGTATAATATGCTCTGTGTATGTGTGTTCAAGTGTATATCTATATACATTTAAACAAGAGCATACCTACTGGGAAGTGAAAGACGTTAATGAGTGTGTGTGTGTGTGGGATTTACTGCACAAGGAAAGAATTGGTCTTTTTGTACAAATAACTAAGCATATTAAAGTTGCTGCGATATGTAAAAGGTTGCTGTGGTTTACGTATTCCTTAACTTAGCTTTCCATAGCACTGGACATACTAATATAACTTTGTTCATAAGTATATAAAGAGTCTGTGCGTTGCAATTACTTGTCTTCATTGCCATATGAATATACATGTACTATTGTTTCTCCTTTATATATATATATATATATCAGAGTTAAAATTATTTTATCGAAGCATTTATTAAATTAGGCATGGGGTTTTAAATTAGTTCCGGAATAATAATAAGAATAATGATAAAAAGAAATAATAATAATAATAATAATATGAGAAGAAATAATAAATAAATTGAATAAATAAGAAAAATGAATAATATTATTATTTAATTTATTAAAGGAGGAATAAATAACGATGAATTATTTACTTATTTAAATGCTAATTATTTCTTGAAAAGAATATTCAGGGAGTTTATATTTATTTAACCCAAGGTATTAAATCTTATGTATGTAAAATACAATAATTTGGGAAAGCCATGGTAAATACTATAATTCATAATAAATGATAATTATTAAATAACGGTTCATGTGAAGGTATTTAGGGAATTCTAGTTAATAAAATAAAGGGATAATAATAATGATAATAATGTGTCATTATCATTAGGAATCAGGAAATAAATAACAATGGAAATAAATAATAAAGAGGTTATTATTTAAATTAGTATATTTTTTATTATCAATTATAATTTTGAACATGTGGAATTTGTAAGGGTTATTAATTGTTAGTGAATTGATTGTGATAGATTCATCTGTGGAGTGTGCTAAGCCCTAGTTTGAGAGCAGTGCGAAAGTAGTTAGCTCTGGTGAAAGGTAACCACTTTCCACTTATTATGTTATTGATATGCTGCTTATGAGTGTTTGTTGAACTGATTATAATTGTTTTAAATAAAATAGTCATGTGGAATTTTTATAAGTTGAAATATCTGCATTTATATGATTTGAGAAGTGATTTATGATGACTTGGCTATTGCGAATATTCTGGAAATTCTCCTATTGAATTATTATGATAATTTTGGGATGGGAAGATTTCGGAGAAAATGGAAAAGTTATTTATACCACGTGGTGATGCCTCCATGGATGCATCATGGTTGGCTTTTGATTATCCTACTAGAGTGATGGGACTTGCCCACCAGAGTGATGAGATTACGACGCCTCACAGGGGTAAAGTGGGGAAAAGACCCATGGTCTGGGCAGGTGTTCTGAGGATTTTGGCCGGTCTCATCACTTGACCAGTGAGCTTTTGGAGTAACTAGTAACATGGGTGTAACTTAGCCCATGGGTCTAGTCAGGGGGAAATAAGGCGATTCGGTTGGATTGAAATGGAGGGATTCTGTGAATTAAATTCAAAAGATTTGAGACACCCATTATGTTATTTAATAATAATGTGATTTTATACAGAAAAGATGTTGATCAATTGCTTTAATCTGAATTGAACTGTTGTATTATTGAACTGTGTATTTCACTTGGCATCTCACTAGCACATATTGATTCATAATGAGCTGGATTGATGGTTACAAATTTTTTCCAGATGACTAGTCAGGTCCAGGTCAGTCAGGGAAGTCGACAGAAGCATAGTATACTGTAACCAAGTAGGGCTTCTGTTTGTTTGTGTATGAATGGTTAAATGTATATTACTACACATTAGGGCTCATCATGCATACCTTGACATGTTTTGAAAAGTTTTAAATTCCGCAAAAAACTTTATTTACTGTTTATTTCGTATTAAGCAACAACTTTGATAAATTATGTGATTAATTTAGTTAATTAGAAGGTGGTTGTTTCAACGCATATTCATAATGAACATATAAGGGGGAGTGTTATGGAAACATTAAAGGGTTAAGGAGCAAAATGACCAACAAACTATTGGTCCAGGAGCGTCCTGACCAATAAACTCTTTAGTGGACCAAAACAACCAACAAACTTTTAAAAATATAAAATTTGCAGAATGCCATTACATTAGAGCTAATGTCCGTTTTTTGCATTGTCGTAAAAATTACAGAATAGGACCCAAATGTTTATGAAACTATACTTAAGCCCCAAAAAATTTCAAAATTTTTATTTTAGTCCCTCTACATACTTTATATGGAGGGACTAAAGTGAAAATTATAAAAAAATTTGGGGCTCAAAGATAATTTTCTAAAATTTTGGGTTCTTTTATGTAATTTTTGCAGAGCCATCCCTACGCCCCAAAATCCGCCACTGGTTACAGACCTTTTTTTTGGGCTTTAGCCTGGCCTATGGCCTATTAAGGAGACTTGTAATCTTAAAAATTTTGTAAGCAGCCTAACAAACCACAAGTCTCACATCAAAACAAGCTTACTTCAAACAAGCCGAAAACAGACCTACTTTAAACAGACCGAAAACAGACATACATCTAACAGCCTGTTTAAAGTAGGTTTGTTTTTTGCCTGTTTAAAGTAATTATATTTTCACCCTATTTGAAATAGGCTTGTTTTGAGGTGAGACGTGTGGTTTGTTAGGCTATTTACAAAATTTTTAAAATTATAGGCCTCCTTAATAGGCCATAGGCTAGGTCAGGCTAAGTTTTTTTTAAAAAAAAGGTTCAAAAAAAGGCCTGCAACCAAGGGCGGATTTTGGGGGGTAGGGATGGCCCCGCAAAAATTACAGAAAAGAACCCAAAGTTTTAAAAAATTATCTTTCAGCCCCAAATTTTTTTTTATAATTTTCAATTTAGTCCCTCCTTATAAAGTACGCGGAGGGACTAAAATAAAAATTTTGAAATTTTTTTGGGGCTTAAATATAGTTTCATAAACATCTGAGTCCTATTCTGTAATTTTTGCGATAGTGTAGAAAACGGACGTTAGCTCTAATGTAACGGCATTGTGCAAATTTTACATTTTTAAAAGTTTGTTGGTTGTTTTGGTTCACTAGAGAGTTTATTTGTCAGGACGCTCCTCGGACAATAGTTTGTTGGTCATTTTGCTCCTTAACCCAATAATATTAAATTATATGGATGTCCATTGACTCTTAACTTTCCACGTTCTGTCACGATTTATGAAAATCATTTGGGTGTATTATATATACGCATGTAGGCGGCAAAGATGTGTTACCCATTAGCCCATAATTGGGAATTGGGGGAGCAATTTGTATCCAAATTTGTGAATGAGTGTGTAAGAGATATGCAATTTGCTTCCCAAGCATTAATAAGGTGTGTGTATGTTGGGTTTATTAATAGCCACACACAAGTACCATGATATATTTCCGAAGAGAGTGAGAGGAGAGATGAGAAAAAAAGCATTGTGACAAGAAGCTAATAAGAATTGCTCTCAGAATTCTCTTTTGATTTTCTCTTCTCTTATATCTTGTTCTTTTATCTCATATTTCTTTTAGTTTTATAACAAACTGCAAATTTTTACAATACATGGTGGTTTTTATTTAATAATCGTGATGTAAGGATATAAGACTATTCAAGTGAGAGTTTTTAAGCTAGTTTTGTGTGTGTGTGTGTGTGTGTAACTTTTGAGGGCTGAGGAGACTTCCGCGAGCGGGGGAGAGGGGAGGGAATGAGGACGATGGAGCTACGATGCGGGAGGGACGAAGGAAGTGATTGAGTGAGAGACTTGAGGAGGAAGATGGAGAAGGAGTTAGAGAAATTAGAGAAGAGGACAGAGATGAGATGAGAAGTGAAGGCACGGGTGTGCAAAAATGAAAAAGTGAAGGGAAATATTCAATTTTTGGCGTCCAAAAACTTTTTAGGATGCCTAAGCCATAGCTTTTGGCATCCTAAACCAAGTTTAGGACACTAAAAGCTATACTTTTAGCGTTTTAAAATATTTTAGGACACTAAAAGCACTGCATTTTAGCCCCACAACTTTCTTTACTTGCATTTCCCTTTCTTTTGGGCCACTTTTGGCATCTTAATTTTTTTTGTACACCTTAAATACACTTTTTGTGTCCTAAAAATTAAAAGGACGCCTAATATGTCAAATTTTTTCTAAATAATTACAAAAATACTACCGCCTTCATATTTTACTTCCCTTCTTAGAAAATGGATTTCCTTTAGAGAAGTAATATTCATTTTTTGTATTGAACATTTTTGAAAGTTTTTGTGGGCAATTTCATTTCCTAATAAACAATTGTTGTTGCTTTGGAAACTTTTTAACAAGGCACTTCCTTCTATGGACACACTTAAAGATCATCTCAATGTGAATGGAAATTACTTTTTTTTTTCTTTGACAAAAAAAAAAAAGGAAATTACCTTTTTTGGATGTACGGTTGAGGAATCCCTTCATCATATAATGTTTCAATGGCGCAGCTACTATCCAGCTATTTGGTTTGGCCTTTTATCTATCATATTTCATTCCACTAGTTTTGGATTTATCAAATTTATTGACTTGGTTAGAAAAACCCTTTTAATTCAGCTATCAATGGATGATCAGGTAGATTTAATTAAGGCTATAATTATTCTTTTGAATACTATATTGGGCATAGGAGGAATATTTCTCTTCATAAGGGGAAAATCAGAGATCCATAATCTTTGGTAATTAAAGAAATCAGTGGCTTTATATCCTTCTCAAGACTATCTTCTAAACAAGAACTAGTATACGAGGATTTTTCCACAATGATGTCATCAAGACAACAAATAGGTAACATCTCATGGAAGGTTTTTATTCACCGGAAAAACATGGAAAGGAATATCTTCAGTCATTGTTTGGTTTTTCATTACAATCAATCGATATGCTATTTCCTATGGAAGCAAATTAATAATTAGGGACCCTTTATTATTAGATACATGCTTCAGTTGTTTTTGAAATGGAACAAAAACTTTTGACCTAAATTATTTTTTAACCAATAATGCAATGCATTAAATTATTAATTTTGGTCTGATTGGGGAGAAAGTAAAGAGAAAGAAATTATGAAAATGAAACACTTAGTATGGAGCGTTGAATGGGCACATGTATGAAGTCCTTGAAAGTTTCAAAGGGTCTAGTCAAAGTCAAACATTTATTGATCCAAACTTGACGTTGTTTTGCACAAACCAATAAATTTGGTTTGTGTGTTGAAACGTCAAACATTGGAACGTGGGTTTAGTATTAAGAAGCTACTTTAGGCACTTTCATCACTTTTCAAGATAGATAATTGCTTGGCTAATTAAATACTAAAAAATAAAATAAAATAAATTGCTTTTATTGAATTTATCCACACTTTATCTTAAACTTTTGAAATCCAGCCGCATCTATCATAAATTTAAGGGGGAATTAATTTAGGTAGGAAGAGAATTAATTACTACTAAGTTTTAATGACAACTAAGAAGCATATAATTACAAATTTTAGGATAAAAAATGACAATACCTTCTTATCATTAGAATTTATTAGTAATTAAATATTTTTTTTGAGACTTCATAGTATTATACCCAAAATTTAGTGCCAAATTATACTACTTTTTTTTTTTTGTTTTAAAAGCTTATCGGAAAAAAATTATAATTACATTTTAAATTAGGAAGAGTAGTTTTTTGTATTAACTTATGCAATCGAAGTTAGTTGGCAAAAAAAATATGTGATTGAATTTTATACACGTCAAATTTCAGATTTGAAAAAAATACACGTCAAATAAAGCCTTGGAATGAAGACATGGGTAGCTTACTTGTAAAAATAGGGCTTCATATAATATATGAAATATGCAATAGTTATCACATCCTTGTCCTTGTTATGTAAGGTAGGCAATAAACAATTGACTTCTGGAAAAAAAAAACAAACAATTGATAAAAATTCAAAAATTGCTACATTTTGATTGATAAATTCAAAAATTGATAAAAAAAAAAAAAGAAACAAACAATTGATACAAAACATTCAATTTGAATCGCTCACATTTTAATATAAAATGGAAATAAGTAGTGGGGAGAAGAGGAGAGGAGGTGCTGGAGTGGATGGCAAGAGTAGAGGGGAGAAACCAATTAATGACTTTAAAAATGTGATATTGAAAAACTGAATACCCCCCATCAAGTGATTTATAATAATTACTCCCTCCAGTCCTAATTATGGGATAACATTTGAGAGTTGGCTTTGGTCTTAATTATAGGACAAAATTTTAGTTTTTGTCAATTTCTTCCTAAAATACTCCTATTTTATTCTCTCAATTGTGTTTAGTTTTTGGTGAGTACTCTCTCTGGTCCTTATTATAAGATATTAACTACTTTTTCTCACAAACTAAGGAATGAAAGTTAACTCATTAATTAGGTCCAAAATTAATAAATGTTTCCAACTTCACCCCTACTTTAATGATGTAGCTTTAAATGAGTTAGTTAAAAATGAGGGCATAATGGGAAAAAAGTAATAAATTAGTTAGTTAAAGTAAGTTGGTGCCTTATAATAAGACCAAAAAATATTGATAGTTGGTGCCTTATAATAAGACCAAAAAATATTGATAGTTGGTGCCTTATAATAAGGATCAGAGGAAGTATATACATATGAGTGCAAAAACTCTCTCAATTAATAAAATTTTTAAATTATTAGATTTTAATTTATTGATCGATTAACTAATATTAATTTGTGCGTGCGCACATGCACGAAGTGTGTGTGTTTATGTGTTGGTGTCCATATGTGTGTACACACAACATACATACATATATATATATATATATATATATATATATATATATATATTGTGTGTGTGTTTATGTGTTGGTGTCTATATATGTGTGTGCGCACAAACAACATACACATATATATCTATGCGTATGTGTATAATTATATAAATATGTGTGTGCGTGTGTCTATATATATATTTTGTATGTGTGTTTATGTGTTGTATGTGTGTACACATACAACATACATATATATCTATGCATGTGTGTGTGCGTGTGTGTGTTTATATATGTACACACACTTATACATACATACATACATAAATATATACACATATATATCTATCTATTTGTGTGTATTTATGTATGTGTGTATCTGTGGGGGTGTATGTGTGTGTACATATACACACTAGAGCTGTTAAAACAGGACAGGCCTATCGGGCCGGCACGTTTAAGTCCTGGCAAAAAATGGACGAGATATTTGAAATGAACCCTGGAGGGCCGGCCCTGACGGGCCTCGGACTTAAATGAGCCAGCCTTGCAGGCCTTTTTTGTTGTAATTTTTTCTTTTTTTCCTTTTTAAATTTATTAATTTATATATATTTTGTATTTGTTATAGAGTTATTTATCCATTTAACTACAAAATACATAATAATTATACTCTAATTTTATGATTTGATTTATCATTTGTTGCAAATAAAGATTATGGATGTGTTCATGATGCGGGAGAAGAATTTCATAATATTCTTATTCATAAGCTAGAAGCTACTACAAAGTGAAGAACAATAAGATGTCGTTAGAATCGATGATAGTGACGAAGATGACGACAATAATAGTCATCGTATTAATATCGCTTAGTAATATGCTTTTTATGTTTTATGTGAGTTATTTGTGAATATAGTTTGCTTTTGATTATGAATTAGTGATTGCGCTTATTTATTGGATGATTCATGTTATAATTTACTAATTATATTTTTTTAAAAAAAAGAAGAGGAAAAATAGTTAAAATTTGGAATAGTAATTTCTGGGCCCTGCGGGCCGGCCCTGGCTCTGGTGCTCTCGGGTTGGGCTTTGAAAAACATGTGTTTTTCTTATTCCTGGCCCTATAGAGCCGGCCTTGTTAGGCCCAGGCCCTTCACAGGTCGGCCTTGGAGGGCCAGGCCAGCCCTGATTAACAGCTCTAATACACACACACATATATGTATATATAACAAGACCATCATTTCAATTAGAACGCATGGAAAGAAAAATTTTAGGTCGGAGAGACATGTCGCAATTGCTGTTGATGTACTTTTATTGATGTCATTTAAAATTTATATAAGGGCATTTTAGGAAAATGAGTAAAATTAACTAATTTAACTTCTCTCCTTAATCTCTCCAAAATCGGTTAAATATATCCTATAATTAGGACCGGAGAGAGTATTATGAATCTTCTTTATAAAATGTTTTATAATAAGATTTAGAAGGAGTACTAAATATTTCAGATAAATTATTAGTGTCTCTTTAAAAGAGATAATTTGTTTTTAAAAAAATTCTTTCAAAGGGAGTATAATAATACTCTTATGATATTTAATATAAGATCTATTTAATAAAGTTAATTAGATTAAGTTATTTTTTGTAATATTATCATCCGACATCTAATTTGGGGTCTGTGGCTACACCTCTCAACATAGGAGTCTATTTTGGGGCTCTACCTCGAAACCAAAGGGATTAAGTGGGCTTGTGCATCACTAGACCAACTCTATCTTGATTAGATTAAGTCACCCTATTAATCCCCCTTAATCTCTTATATTTCACTTTTATTTGATTATTGTTGAGAGAGTATCAATAAGGTGTTGTTTTAGAAAAAGATGGGATAAGTAACAAATCCGCCTGGAAGTATACGTTGAGGAGCAATTTTGCCCTGAAAGTTTTTTTAGGCTTAATTTCGCCCTGGAAGTCTAAAAACGTAGCAATGTTGCCATCTTCCATTAAAAAATTAACGTTGACCATTAAAAAATTGACGTTGACAATTAACTTTTTTAATGGAATAAGGCAACATTGCTACGTCTTTAGATTTTTGGGACAACATTGAACCAAAAAAAACTTTCAGGGTAACATTGCTCTTGATCGTGTACTTCCAGGATGGATTTGCTACTTAATCCGAAAAAGATTGACAATATTAAAAATATATTTTATGTTTATAACCAATAACAATTTCCCAATTATATTCTATATTAAGACCTAGAAGAGTACTCCTCTTGTCCTATTTATAGGGAAGAGATAAAATTTTTTTAGTCATAATTACAAGACAGAGAGATTTTTTTTTCTTCTAAGAATATACAATTTTATTCTTAATTTATTATATTAATTTATTTTTTATGAAATACAATATTTACTCCCTATATTGTTTTTTACAAGAAACAACCATTATACATATATCTCATTCCACTTGATAATAAACATTTAGAACATGGTTTTTTCCTACTTGTTACTTTCTCATTTTTTTCCTTATTTAATGTCAATATAATATATTTTTATAACCCTAAAGGCCTATTACTTGTACCATATTTATTTTTCATTTTCTCTCTTCTATAGTTCTCTATATTATAATGATGGGAAAATATTTTCTCATGTTGTATGAAAAATATTTTCTCATGTCATAGGAAAAATATTTTCTCATGTCATACACACATGAAATGGTGGGACCCACATATACATATATAAATTTATATATATATATATGTGTGTGTGTGCGCGCGCGTGTGTGTGTGGGTCCCATCATTTCATGTGTGTGTAGGAATCTTTTTTTCCTCATGTAACATGAGAAAACCAAAGCCCTATAATGATTTTCTTATTTTCTCTTTTATTTCTTATCTCCTCATAAATAAGGAGAATTTGGTCAAAAAGTGTTACAGTTTTTTGACACATTTATTATTGTTAATCAACATTTTGAACAATGAGATTTGGTAAGTGTTCCTTATATATAAAAAAAAAATGGAAGGAGTATCAAACAGGAATAAGCTTACAAAGTTGTTGAATTTTACTCATCGTTTATTATATTATCTTGGTTCTCAATGTGAACATATTGAAAGAGCTTTAAAAATATTTCCATAATCCTATTTATAAAGTGTTTTCAACATTTTTCACATATAAAAAAAAAAAAGTTAAATCTCATTAACTCTGTGACAAAATTCAATTAACTTTTCAACTCAACCTTTATTTAATATCAAAATATTAAATGAAAATAAAGTCAATACAATAATAAATAAATTGTTAAATTATTTATTCACCTCAAATTTTTAATAAGATGCATTATAATTATAAATGGACAAAAAAATCTCCTTTGTGCCCCCCCCCACACACACTCGCTCACTCTGGTTTTTATTATAAAGCACCAACTAATAATTCTCACAAACTAATAAAATTAGTTAAAAACATTAAAGTTGTCGTAAAATTCAAGTGATTTCCAATATTACCCCTATTAATTACTTTAAACTTAAATATAGTACTCTATCTCACTATCTTTATTAAATATTGGCAAACATGGACAAATAAATTAATTATACTTTGAAAACTTGCAAGTGCCTTATACAAAGGACCAAAAAAACTTGTTAGTTGGTGTCTTATAATAATGATCAAAAGGAGTATGTATATATGATAGAAGAGTAACATTAGAGGAGTACTACTTTGGTTATATTTATTAATATTTTTTGACCAAAAAATTTGATGCTATTTAAGTCGAGTTTTATGATAATAAATGAGATTATGACAATTTTATACTACTATTGTTATACCACTCTAGTCCTATTTATAAGTTTACTTTGACCAAATTTCACATTCTAAAGAAGAATGGTTAACTCAAAATTTTCAACTTTACTCTCATTTATTATTGATTATTTTTCAACTCTTTCTTCTCTCTTTATCTTCATGGGTATAATTAATATGGGTAAAATTGTCACAATCTCATTTATTTCATGAAAGTGAACTTATAGATAAGACCAAATTTTTTTGTCAAAGTAGATTTATAAATAAGACAAGAGTGGTATTTATTAGTCATTTTTAACCAAAAAATTTGATTCTATTTATAAGTTGAGTTTTGTAGTAATAAATGAGATTGTGATAATTTGATCCATATTAATTAATTGTACTAATAAAAATAAAGAGGAAAAAAAGAGTTAAAAAATATTCATTCATTAATTAGGACAAAATTAAAAATTTATCCTATAATTATTGAGTTAAATAGCTCTTCTTAATACGTGTAATTTAATTATAAAAAAATCTAATAAATAAGATAAGGGTCGTAATTAGTAAAAAAACTAAAAATCGCTTCAGCCTTGAGTATGCTAATGCTCGTACCCAGATAACACCTCGTATCTTCTTCCCAAGTTCGGTGACCCCACTAATGAAGGACATAAATCGATTAAGGGAAGATGTACAACCAAATTTCCACGTACTTCAACTAATACGAGGACCAGTATTATTTAAAGCAAAATAAAGTAAATCTACTCCCAGAACGCATAAGACAATAAATCCAGAAAACAGAAGAGTGTCAGTACCCCTTGCAGAAAGACGAGATGGAGACAGTAAGAAACCAGAATAAAAATAGGAAAATTACATTAAAGTTTCAATTAATACAATTAATATTAAAAAAAAAATCTCACAACTTGTTGACAAGAAATACAAAATACAAGTGAAAGAGTTACACTTTTTAAATATTATTTTTAAATTGAAACTTGTGACATTTTCTCAATATTAATTAATACAAATAAATAAATAAATAGTAAATGCATTTCAGAAGACAGAAGCTAGAGCACAAAAGCATAAACATTCCAACCCCATATGACGCTAATCGATCTTTTTCTTACTCTTTCCTCCACAAAGTCAGAAACTTTCTCATACATTCACACTTTTACAAAAGGATAAACTTGTACCCATCTTTGTTTCTTTCTTTTTCTTCACTGGACAGACAGAAACAGGCAAAATGGTAGGGTTAATGGAAAAAAAAAAAAGTAAAAAGTAAATACAAAGATGTGAAAATCAAGTGGGTAGTTACAGATTTTTCTTAGTGAGACGCTACTACACTTTTTTTGCTGAAAATGCTGCGGAGATTAAACAGACTCCCACTATTTCCGGTCATGTTACCAGCGCCGCCGTCTCTGCCATTGCTACGAGTGGAACTACTACTGGTGGAGCTGCTGGCTGCAGAAATGGCGCTGTTTATGTCGCTTCTGCAACTCAAATGTTGCTTATAACCGATGCATGTGGGAACATCTAAGCTCAAAACCCGGGTCTTAACACCGCCGCTGGCGGTGGTGGAGGTTACTTTACTCCGACGAGTCGTGGTTGTTTCTTTCTTTGATCCCTTTTCAGTATACGGCTCTTGAATCTTCGAGCGAGGGACCTGCCAAACCGGGCTGCTCCGTCCTAAATGGACTCCGGCCCGACCTGGACTATCGGGCCATTTCCTTGACTTTGACTCTCCGGCCGAATTACTACGCGAGCACGGCGCGCTGTTGACCCTCCGAGTCACTAGAGCCCCGGGGGACAACCTAGGCCGAGTTCCGGCGGACCTGCTCCGGGAAAATGGCCATATGTTGATGTTCAACTCAGCCGAACCAGCGCCACCGCTTCTACCCTTCCTCTCTTTTTTCTTCCCCTTCTCTTTATCTTTCTCTTCTGGATTGCTCATTCCCGTGCTCTTCTTCTCACTCTTCTTAAATATATCCCTCCATCGTTTGGACGCCGAAAGCACCGTCGTCGCAGAAGACGCTGTTATCGCCGGAGACAACTGCGGTCCAGTTTCCGGGTCGACTTGAGGACCCGTTTCTGGATCTGACGGATCTGATTCTGGCGTTTGGGACTTGGTTTGGAGAGAGAGATGGTGGAGGGGGAGGAGGACACCGTCGGCGATGAGTTGATCGGCGGGAAGGAGATTGGGTTGAGGGAAGCAGGGGTTTTGGACCATCCAGAACTCGAATTCGGGTGACATACAGCAGTGAGAGTTGTGGTTTCTTGGAGGAATACTTTGGGTTTCCATGAAGCTGTGGAACGTGTTGCAGAGGAAGAAGAAAAAGAGGTAGTTGTTATCGTTACAGAGGAAGGATTGGGAGGGAGGAGGAAGAAGGAGAATGAAGAGCAACGAAAACAAAGAAAATGACGGGTGATGATTTTAATAGAGAAGGGGACAAGGTGGGGCCCACTATGCAGGGCATGAGAATGAGTCATGAAAAGCATACGATTTGGCAAAAGGTAATCGGTGGAGTTTTAATAGAATGGGGATAATGGTAAATACGGCTGCGCATGATGGGAATGAGAAATGCAAACTGCAAAGAAACTGGGGGAAAAAACATATAATTATATTTATAAATCCATTTTTATAAAGAATAAAAATAACTTTATAAATAAAATTAGAGTGGTATACAAAGTGAAAAAGATAATTAGGGAGATTTGCATTTAGGTTTTAAAGTTGACAAAATACAACACAAATATCTTTTGAAATCTTTAATTTATAAAAAAGTCTTGTGGGATATTTGAGTTATATGATCCAATTAGACTATATTCCCTAAATATCCTATGTTTTTTCTTAAAAAAAAAATTAGAGATTTCAATGGACCTATGTGTCGTATTTGTTTTAATTTGGGATTTCAATGCAAATTTTTCAAATAACAATAATAATATAAAATTAATTAAAATGAGCTCGTCCATTTATTTAAAATTTTGGAGAAAAAAATACTTATGGATTGAATTTTGGGAAAATAACAGAAAAAGAACACACATAAATAGGAAAATCTTAAATAAGGTATTTTTCATGAAATCAATTATTAATTACTTATCAAGTGTAGTAATTATATTATCAATTATAGGCAACAACATTGACTTGATATTTTCCAAATTTAATTTTTTTTCTATTATTTTCTCTTCAATTTTTTTACCATGTTCTATTAAACTTTGTATATTTTTATTTAACTTATATTTTATAATATGCATATAAATATTAATTTTTTTTATGTGATATATGAATATAATCTTGGCTTGAGTAATATATATAAATATTTGAACATTATGTCAACTCATATTTTATTCCATTTTTAGCACCAATTTGTTTTAGATTTTTAAAATTGCTTTTATGATTTATAAGATAAATATTTGGGTGAAATTTCGTTTGCTTAAAAAAAATGCTTAAAAAGGAACTTTTTAGAAGTTTTCAAACAAACCAATGGTCTTATAGCATAGTGACATGAGAGCTTCTCTTTAAATGGGAGGTCACGAGTTCAATGTTGTATGTAACCTTAGGCTGATAGTGTCTACCCCTTTAATCCCCCCCCCCCCAAAAAAAAAAAACCTCAAACAAGCATTTGTAATCTTATCAAATAAGCTCTCTTAAAGGGGTTAACTATAGATTTTTTTCAAGTTTATGTTGCAATGTATATGGTATTTTTTTTTTTTTTAGTTTAAGTTAGGACTATATTTATATGTTGTTGAATGTATATGTAACAATTGATTATTTATATATTATCTGAATATGCATTTGATATTTTAAGTGATAATATATGGAATAATATTTTGGTGAAAACAAAGATAACTATAGCTTATTTCTTCCAGTACAGGTGATTAAAGTAGAACATCCTTTTATTTTAGAGGAAAAGAGTATGCTTTTTTTTTTTTTTTTATATAGAACTTAAACAATTTTCAAGGGAAAAGTATAGTTACTCCAACTTGATAGGCGCATCATTTTTTTTTTTTTTTGATGAAAATGATACTTAAAAGAGATTTGTAAAAAAAAAAAATTAATGATTTGATCATGAATTTTTTAAACTTAATTTATAAAAAATATTCAAAAATTATATATCTCACTTGTTGATTTGTTGTGTGTGTACACTTCAATTACTTAATAAGCGGTCACATTCTTGAGCCGGCAAGCAAATAAGTGCTACTTTTCAATCCCCATGAATAATATAATTTGTGGTATGTATTTATTTCTTACTTTATATTGACATTAATTGTAAATGCTTTATTTTGTGTCATTATTGTATAGAATACTAAGAAAACACAAATAGGAAATATGAGTGTATTATTGTACGTGGATCGTACTTGCCTGCTGGGAAAATGTAACGTGTAGTCCCACTTTAAAAGTAAACTAGAAATTAAAAGTTAAAGGATTACATCATACTCCATAAAAGAACAATTAAGATTAAAAATCTGTCATTAAATACAAAGTAAAAAAATGTTTTTAAATGTTACATTATTGAATATTAAAAAGTTAATCAAAATTAAATCTTTACGTTTCCCCTTAATTCAAGTTTTACATTTTTGTTTTGCATAGAAATTTATTAAAATTCAGTTACAAAATAAAATTTTCAGATGACACTAATCACATGGGTAACCCTAATCAAAGTGATATCAAATGTAAGATAAACTAGACCATTACATTTTTATGGGGTTTCGTCTAAAGAGTCAACTATCAGGTGATTATCTATATTTATGATTTATACAAGTACTATTTAACAGCTTTTATAGTTGATTAATCATTTGTAACTTTTTTTATTCCATAAAAACTAAACACTTTGTGTCATTAGGCTAAAAGTCATTGGCAATCTGTATTAAAAAAAGAAGAGTCATTGGCAATCATTTCTAATCAGGAGGGATTAAAATAAAAATTTTCACATCTATATTAAAATATTGCTACAGATGTTTTTATTTTTATATAACAAGTATTTTTAAGGCTTATATAATTTTTTCATACTTAATTAAAGTCCAAATATAATTTGATTATAATACTTAATATGAAAAAGAGCATCAGCGTGACATAAATCATTGGACATACTCTATATATATGATATTAGTTGGTAAGATTTGAACGCAATCAGGTGGATATTTAAAATCTAAAAGTCAATATTGGTAATAATTAACAATTGTTGATTCTATTGCTAAAGTCTTACCACTCTGGTTCTAAGTTCACTTTTGGCCAAATCTCACATACCAAAGAGAGGTAGTTGCCACAATGATTATGGGTGTAAATTTTCAATTTTGTCTTCATTTATGATTGGGTATATTTCAACTATTTCTTCTCTCTCTATCTCAATGGATACAATTTATATGGGTAAAATTATCAAAACCTTATTTATGACATGAAAATGGACTTATAAATAGGACCATTTTTTTTTTGTCAAAGTACACTTATAAATAGGACCAGAGTGATATGTTAATGAGATGAGAAGTCAACGATTTAGATTCACTCAAATTTAGATTTCAACCAAACAAGTGGGAACGGCTACGTCCTATTTATATTTTAATAGGATATATGGGATTTGAAGTTTGAAGTTTGAACATGCGCAGAATCAACAAGTTGGAGAATATTTAATAAGTTATTCAACATTTTAAATGTTCTTCTTCGTATGTATCAGCTAGTTTTTTTAATTTATTCTTGCCCTTAACCTCAAATAAAGCATTTCGATGGTTAAATCAACCGAAATGCCAATCGCTTGAGAATTCAATTAATGAGATGAATTCGGTTCCTTAAAACGTGGTTTTGGCTGCAACAGATTGTTGGTTCAGCCAAAACCATGTTTTGGACGGCTTCTCGAACATGTGCAAAGAATTATTGGTAACACTAGGCATGTTGATTTTCCTAGAGTGTTGGTTACTCGTGCCCCCGGGTCTAATAGAGCATATGATTTCCGATATTAATTATTAACTCTAGTTTCAAAATTGTCGGGCCAAAAACGTGTTTTTTTTCTTATCTTCTATATGAACTTAATTATAAGACTTTATGCTTAAGCAATCATAACCCTTCCATTATAGCTAACAAATGTAAGTTTGTTACAAGTGACAAATTAATAAGTGTTGCTCGAGTTATTGAGTTAATGTTTAAAAAGTATGTTTATGTGAATCAAGATAAAAGTTTTATTTACATATAGTTAGCACGTACCCCGTAAATCACGTTGGAAAATTAAAGTTGCTTATACTACTAATTTAAATAGGCATTAAATGACTAAGAGCATGTTTAGATGAGTTTTTTTCTATATAGAAAAAGTCCTTTTCTAAAAAAAAAAATGTTTTTTTATTAATCTATGTGTTTGGATAAAAGATTTAAGGAAAAAAAGTAAAAGTAACAAAAAAAAAGTCAAAATTCTCATTTTTTTAATAAAAAAATTACAATGTGTAGCTTACAAAAAAAAAATGCAAAAAAAGAGAGAGAATAAAAAATAAATGACTGGCTATTTTTGAATAATTTTTTTTACACCAGTTATTTTTTATTTTCAATAAAATGACAACTCATATCCCTATACCTTTTTATATATATATTTCAGTAATTTTACTCATAAAAAAGCACTTCTCAAATTTAAAAATCAAACAAATTTTTTATTTAAAAATAATTTTTAAAAATTAAATTAATTTTTTAAAAAGTAATAATAATAAAATTCATTTTTTTAAACCCATCATCCAAACGGGCTTACGATCAACATGGATAATGTTAATACATAACCACCGCAAACTCTGACAGAAAAGCTAGCGATATTTTTGTGAACAACTAATAATAACTTTACATAAATTAATAAAATTAGTTAAAATTATTCTCAATGAAAGTCATTAGTTAGAGGAGTTTGTTAATTAGTTAGGAGGTTTCATAATTGGCTAGGAATATATTTTTTGAAAAACAAAAATAATACTTTATACAAAACATGTTATATTATGAAACATGTAGAAGACTTTATAATAAGAATTAGATGGAGTAATTTGTAATGTGTTTATATATCATAAGGTTAATAAGTGTTCATTAGATATTACTTGATATTCATACCATATTAATTATTGGTTTATCTTATGTTTTAATTAGATTGTAGGAGATTCATTGAGTTAGAACAATGAAATACTTAGGCTACTTTATGTTCTGTTTATTATATTCATTGCATGGCTTTAATTATCATAGCTAGCTTTTAATTAAGAGAAATTATTTTCTAAACGTGATTTGTCACTTCATTTGTGGTCTGATGACTAGTTAAAATACAATAATTCAGATAACGTTAATTCTAATTGGCTGCTCATATATTTCATATTTTCATTTTTCTTTAAAAAATGAACCCTTTAATTAAGATTTCACAAGCAATGAAAAAATGAATCTTGTGAAATCTTTTAATTTTATTAATATGTAATTTAATATTTAGGAGGTGTTAAATAAGCTCATGAGTTGTCGTATTTTAATTGGTTATATAACAAATAACATGGTAAACCAAGTTCATTAAAAAATTTAGGCTAAAGTATACTTTTAGTCCTCTAAGTTTTATATAAGGTATACTTTTGGTCTTTTAACTTTATAAAGTATACATTTGGTCCTAAAACGCTAACACCGTTAATATTGCTAATGGAAAATGCTGACATGGCGAACTCAAGTGATGACTAATATCATTTAATTAAACAAATTTTATATATTCTTCAATTTACCCATATTTTAAATTTAAATTTAATAGCATTTAATTACACAATCATCACTTAAGTTTACACCGTCATCATTTGAGTTTGCATTTTCCATTAGTAAAATTAACGGTGTTAAAATTATAGGACTAAAAGTATATTTTATAAAGTTAAGAGATTAAAAGTATATCTTATATAAACTTAAAGGAATAAAAGTATACTTTAACCAAAAATTTATATTCCATTAAAGGACATTAATGTGTAGATTTTGAAAAATGTATATTTGAAAGGTTTTTATAATGGAAATTCGATCGGTTTACAAAATAAAAGGAGTAGAGTTTGAAAAATAAGTTACATTATTTATAACTTATCAATAATGTAATTTATTTTTTATTAAATAATTTAATATTGATGATATTATTGACATGTTTGATTGATGATAGAACAACATCAATTAATAATATATGAGTGAATAAATTTGTGATTGGATGGTGCAGGTGAAATTCCCATGTCTCAACCTTTTTATACATGACCTTTTTGGTGATGACACATCATTATCATGGGACATATATATCAATAAAGAATAATGGAAATAATTAGGATATTTTTCAATTTGTGAGTGAGAAGCACGTTGACATTCCTCACAATATTATTTTTTTATTGCCACATATAACTTCTCAAAGATATTATTATGAGCGCTGCGAACTCAAACCTGAAAAACAAGACAACATGATAACGATCGAACTCTCAGCCACATATTATTTTTACATATCTTTAGAATCTTGTAAGAGAATACTCTCATCATGTGATCAATCTAACGTTGAATCTTTGGAAATTCTTTCTTTTTCTTTCTTTTCATAATATATGCCAATAGATTTCCAAAAACAAATATATGGGCTCGACTGGTATGAACTGAGACAATCAACTATATCTCATATTAAAAACTGGAAACAGTAGAGCTCAACTACAAGCTGGGAATCAGAAGCCATGTTTTCTTGATTTTGGTAATTTTTGAACAATGTTTAAAAAGTCAAACCAGACTACTTGACTGGGAATTGGCCTACTACTTAGTTTGTGGAGAGCTAAAATCGATGAACATGATATATACTACAGTATTTTGTAGGGTATAAATGATTGAGAAGAGAGTGATGAAAGAAAAGGCAGATAGTGGATGCAGGATAGAGTGGCCGTGGGGACTTATTGGAAGTGGCACACGTATACCCTTTTCCTTTGTTTCCATGTGCCCTCCACAATCATTATTTATTACCATTACCATTATCCATGTCTTCACCCTAAACGCCGCGTTTAAGACACTCTTGCTCAAAAAACACACATTCTTAATTCATTTCTAACCCACATTACAAAGTAATAATCTCTCCAATCTTATTTGGAAAGTTGATATTGGTCATCTACATAAGACATACTTTTCATTTTTGTCAATTTTATTTTTTCTATTTTACCTCTGTTGTTATATCCTTAATAATAATCAAAGAAAAGAGAGAATGGAGAAATTATGGAAGATGATTATAGATTTTAAAAAATATATATTAATTAATAAGAAGGACTGTTGAACACACAAATTTCTATTCTCTCTATCATTAATTAATTGCTAATAATTTTTAAAAATAATAACAAAGAACAATGGTTCATAACAATAAATTAATTACACATAATACTATATTATCATGCTATTATTCAATATTGAGAATATATAGTTACAAATATATTGAGTATAGTTGGTGACTTGATGTTACATCTCTAAAAAATAGAAAATATATAACTAAAAATAATTTAACTAGCTAGATATTTATCAATATTATATTGAGATATTTTGATTAATACACACACACACACATAAAATTAGTTGTTGATATCGCATGATAAAATTATAAGATTTTAGTAGCTAATCTCGTTTATTGAGATGAGATTTGTTGTTGTACAATCAAGCTCAAAATAACCTTCAAATGAACCCTGTCAAGAGTTTTAATTGGTACAAATTAACGCGGAGCTTCTTCAAAAATTCTAATGACAGGAACAATTCAATAGAGGAGGACCACCCAAAAAGGTAAGCGATCAAATCTCATAAATAAATAATTCCAAATGCCACTTGTTGTTTACCCAAGTTAGTGAAGTTAATTATATTGTAGGGGTCCATTAATCAATGCATGAATGTGATATTCTTGGCTATTAGTATTTCACAAATATATAGAGACTGTGGTATGTGTTCCCTTTTGTCTTTTACCCTCATGTGTTAATTTTGTTTCTACCCCACCTCTTGTCGAAAACCATTAATATCTAATCCAGGTTTATTATTTCTCAAGTTTAAATTTGAAATCTCCTTGACCCCATCAATTTTTTATTAAATTACTATCAATTACTCCCTCAGACGCCTCTTGACATTTGTTAATTCAAGCTAAGAGATTTATCCACACACAGGGATCGGATTAAACTTGGTACTAGGTGATTAAGGAGCTTACCCGTAAGGACCAACCCTCATAGGTAGTTAAGTTATTAACTTTATATGAAAATGGAATAAATTTAAAATTTTACCTACATTAGATTTTTTTTTTAACATTTGTATTAAGTCTCTCCCATAGTTAATGATTTTATATAAGGGTAATCTTATAAAAACTTAAATTTTCTTGCCTGCATTATAAGAACTTAATAAATAGAGTACTCTATATTTAAGTGAATTATAATAATGATAATCCCCATCTCTCTGAGAATGTGCATTATATTGGAATAAGGAGTGAAGTAGTAAAACAACTCTTCAAACTTGTAATGGTTCAACTTCAAGGGTATATTAATTAATTAAACTACTTGGACCACAATTTCTATTTTAATTTAAAACAATACGTACGCAGGACACAGTTTGAAATATGTAACTTAGTTGAGGAAGAGTTATTACCTGCGAAGTTGACGGTACATAACAATTTTAGTGCCAACAATCCTGTGCTCATATTTCATGTGACTTTTTTCTATGCATGACACAAGTTAGATTCATTATATAATTAATTTCTTTTTTACAACACATAATAATATTTATAAAGCACAAAATGGTATATATGACTCATTTTTTTTTTTACATTTTATAAGGAATAAAAGACGTACGTGTCTAATAAATATTAATAGCTGACAGAAATATATATATATATATATGTATGTATTCCCTATTGTCAAAGTTCAAGTTTCATTTTATCTCTCTCACATGCACGCATGCGCGCACACGTGTTTGTACATATGTATGTATGCATGTATGTGCATATAATGAACTGATTTTGTATATGTGTATTGATAATTATAAAAAACACGTTCAGTTTCCCATAATATTACTGTAATGAAAAAAAATATCAGTGTAAAATATGAAACTTTAAAATAATTGTAAATGACTAGAATGCAAATCTTATGCAAATAACCCTACAATCTGGGTCAAATACAAATATAGAAGAGAGAGAATTTATCGAGTGATTGTGAATTAATTAATTAACTAATTACTGGTTTAGATAGGACTAATCGTGCTTTAAGAGGGAATTATTTAGACATAAAGTACCAATCGCTTTTGCATGTCCCCCCTGCATTGCCTCAATTGGGTAATAATCAAGAGAAAATGGAAAGCTCGAGGAAGCAATTAAGATAAGATCATAAAATATATCAACTTTTTTGGCGAGTTTTGAAGCTCCATTAAAGACGAACCAATTACGATAATATAAAGCCTTAAACTTTGGGAGTTACTAAGTTGTAGAAGAACGACAGTAATAATCGATGTGTACTATTAGGTATGGATGGTATTTCCAAGAACTTGAACGAATCAAAAAACCTCATTTGTGCCTCTTGCCTGTCTCTTTTCCCTCCGACTTGGGTCCCTACATGCATTGAGAGGTAGTACTATGTTAAGGTACGATACTAATAATCAGGGGTGGAGCCACACTTGTGCTAGTGGGGGCAAATGAACTCATAAAAAAATATATATGACTTGAGAGAATTTAATAACAACATATATAGATAGAAGAGTTTGTTAAGACTTTACAAATTTATCCTATAATCACGGGTTCGAACCTCCAGAGAGCTGCTTCATCCTTTTTTTTCCCTTTTCCCTCTCCCTTTTTTCATCGCATCCTGTTCCCCATTCGAATCACTTTCCCCTTTTCTCTTTCCCATTTCTTCATCCATCGTCCATCTGAACACTTTCTTCTTTTCCCTTTCCCATTTCATCATCCCTTCGTGGCTTCATCCTGCCTGCTCTCTCACTCTCTCCATTCGAAATCTGGAAGCGATTTCGAAGCGTTCTCGGCTCCGCCCTTGGTGTCAATTTCGAATCGATCACTCCGTTCTCGGCTGTCGGCTCCGCCCCTGGCCGTCAGTCTGTCTCCTCTCTCGGCGACGACAATCAATTTAAAAGGTAAGCTTGTAGCTTTAATTTTCCTTTCATCCGCTTGAACATGAATTTGTGATTCACTGCCGATTTCCATTTTGAATTCATTGTGAATCCAAACGGCAGTAAAAATCGGCTTGAAATTGCAGGATTTTGAATTAAATCCTCCATTGTGAATTTAATCGATTTATCTCATCTCATCAGTGAAAATCCTCCATTTTGAAATTGTTTTGGATCTCCTTCTCTGTTTTTCAGTCTGCAATTTCCGTCGATTTTCACTGCCCATTTCCGTCAATTTGTCTGCAATTTGTGATGAATCCAGACTGGAAAATCGATGTATGTTTGTTTGTTTGCAATTTGTGATGAATCTGGAAAATCGAACTTAAATCGATTGTGATGAATCTAGACTGGAAAATCGATTTCTGTTTGTTTGATTGGAAAATCGATTTGTCTGCAATTTCATTGTGAATTTAATCGATTTATCTCATCAGTGAAATCGGCTGCGTGTTCACTATGTCTGTATCTTTATGTTTGTTTTGATTTTTTAAAGAGAAATTTGGTTCCTAATTAGCTATTCAAATTGCTAATTAAGAACCAAAATTTATAGTAACTATAGAATGGTTCCTAATTTATAGTAACTATAGAATGGTTGCTAATTTATAGTAATTTATAGTAACTATAGTAATATGGTTCCTAATTAGCTATTCAAATTTATAGTAACCAAATTTAAAAAGAAATTTGGTTCCTAATTAGCTATTCAAATTCCTAATTAGCTATTCCTAATTTCATTTATAGTAACTAAAGAATGCTTAGTGTCCCTGTATGGAAAAGATACAATCTTATAGGTTTCGATTGAGGAAGTATTGAGATGAGCTCGCTTATAGGTTGCAACATGTTCCATAATCTTGTCAAACTTTTTTTCTTCCAGAAAATGTCAACGATACAATCTTATTTCAAACGTCTAAAACCCACAAATATAGAACCCGAATCTCAAAGTGAGCAACTTTCAAACAGTATTTCAATTCCAACAGTCCAAGAATCCTCCCAACCACTAGCATCTCAATTTCAATTATCACCTCAAGCAAAAGTTAATATAGAAAATCTTGAAGCAGATCCGGGAAAAAGACCTTCAATTTATTCAATGACATTAAATCCTATAAAAAGAGAGGATATTCGGAGAGCTTATTTGCTCAAGGGGCCAACTCAACCAATTCTTAACCATTCCCTCAAACGGATGTGTATGGGAAAATGCGTAGATTCAATCCTAAGTGGTATGAAGAATTTGGTTCCTGGTTGGAGTATAGTGTATCAAAAGATGCATGTTTTTGCTTTTATTGTTATCTATTTGATTTGGAGGTTAGAGGTAGTGGTTCGACGCAGGAAGCATTTGTCGGTGTGGGGTTCAAAAGTTGGCATAAGAAGGATAGAATCAAAGCTCATATTGGAGATCATAAGAGTTTTCATAATAGATGTTATCAAGCTGGTCAAAATTTGATGAAGCAAAAGCAACATATTGATGTTGCCTTGTCAAATATTTCTGACCAACAAAAAATTGATTATCATATTCGGTTAAAAACTTCTTTAGATTGTGTTAGATTCCTACTACGCAATGGTGAGTCTTTTCGGGGACATGATGAATCTACAAGTTCAAATCATCAAGGTTTATTCCTTGAACTTCTAAAGTTTTATTCTAAGCCAAATAAAGAGATGAGTGATGTGGTCTTGGAAAATGCCTCCGATAATAACAAATTGACTTCACCAATGATTCAGAAAGATCTTTCTCAAGCTTGTGCTGATTTGACTATTAAAGCAATAATTAGTGATCTCGATAATGATTACTTTTCCTTGCTAGTTGATGAAGCTTGTGATGTTGCAATTAAAGAACAAATGGCGGCTGTACTTCGGTATGTTAACAAAAAAGGGTCCATTGTTGAACGTTTTATTGGCATAATTCATGTTTCAGATACGACTGCACAATCACTTAAAGCAGTGATTCATGGCCTATTTTCTAAATTGGGTTTAAGTTTGTCTAAATGTCGTGGGCAAGGCTATGATGGTGCTAGTAATATGCGGGGTGAGTTCAAATGGCTTAAGAGTTTGATTTTGGCAGACAACACATCTGCATTCTACATTCATTGTTTTGCTCATCAGTTACAACTGACACTTGTAAAAGGTTGCAAAACATCACAGGAAGATTCAAGAATTTTTTGACATGCTTCAAAAGATGACTACCGTTGTGGGGGGTTCATGCAAGCGGAAGGAAATTCTTCAAATGAATCAGTATAAACTAATAGTTGAAATACTTGCTTGTGGTGAAATACCAACTGGAAAAGGTTTAAATCAAGAGACAACCTTAAAGCGACCTGGAGACACTCATTGGGGTTCCCATTTTGGTACGGTTACAAGTGGTATCTCATTATTTTGTCCAATAATTTCCTTGATGAAAGTTATTGAAGATGATCCGAAAAATGATACTGTCAGAACTGATGCAAGTTGCATTTTGTATGCCATGGAGGATTTTGAATTTGCGTTCTTGTTGCATCTTATGAAATTGATTTTGGGGATTTCTTATGAGTTGTCACAAGCACTGCAAAGAAAAGATCAAGACCTTTTAAATGCAATTGGTTTAGTGAGAGTAGTCAAGTCTCGTTTACAAGATGTGAAGGATAATTGTTTTGATAAATTGCTTCAAGAAACAAACATTTTTGCCAATAAATATGATATTGATATTCCAAATATGAATGATGTTTATTGTCCTAAAGGGAGATCAAGATGGAGATTGGAATCATTCACATTCCTGTACTACTTTAAGGTGGAGTTATTTAATACAGTAATAGATACTCAGGTTCAAGAGTTGAATGATCGATTTGATAACGTCAATATCAAGTTGCTTGAGTGTTTAAGTTGTCTTGATCCTCGTGATTCATTTGCTAATTTTAACAATGAAAAGTTGATTGAGTTTGCTAGATTCTATCCTTTGGAGTTTGATGAACTTGCAGATATTCCTTTTCTGTCTTCAAGTCTCGATAATTTTATTGTTGATGTGAGGGCTGATTCTGATTTTGTCAATTTGCAAACAATTTATGACCTTGCTTTGAAGATGGTTGAGAAGAGAAAGGATATTGTTTATCCACTTGTCTATTTGTTGATAAAGTTGGCACTCGTTCTACCGGTAGCAACTGCTAGTGTTGAGCGGGTTTTTTCTGCAATGACTTTTGTTAAGAATAAGTTGCGCAATCGGATAAGTGATGATTGGTTTAACTCATGCATGTTAACTTTTGTTAAACGTGATATATTTGATACGATGATGATGAGGATATAATGAGATATTTTTAAGGAATGAAGAATCAAAGAATGATTTTGTAATCTTTCTGATGTAAAGGTTAGTTGACTCTTGATTATTATTTTTTTTATGTACATGCATTTATGTTTTCATTGTTTTCCTTCCTCCTTTATGTAGGTGTTTGGTGTTGAAACTATTGAAAGTGTTATGCTCTCTAGTGGATAGCCTTTTTTGAGGTCCCAACATGCTCTCTAGTGGATAGCCATTTGTGTTCTTATGTTTGATTTCTTATAGGTCTCAACATGTTCTTTAATCTTGTCAAACTTTTTTTCCTTTCAGAAAATGTCAATGATACAATCTTAATGTATTTAAAACTTTTGTTAAAAAAAAAATTTTGGGGGCACTGCCACCGAACCCTCGAATCCTTACACTAATTGTGCACCCATTAACTTTAAATTCTGGCTCCGCCACTGCTAATAATATTATTTTATTTTTTGAGTTCAAGGGATGATGAGGGAGCTCCTGATTACAAACGAATATAATAATCCACCTTGCCACCTCTCACTAAAAGTGGAAACAAATTAGATTAGACTAGGTTTTAGTTTTAACATGTCTCACTTAACTTGTAATAGGTCGGCTTGATCTTGGCTCATGGCATGTTAGAGGTTGTTTTTTTTTTTTAATAAAAAAAATCAAAGGTTGCCCTAGCCTAAAATCTATTAGAAAGTTTGCACGGTAAAATCTTCAAACATCTGATAATTTCATAAACCAATCCCAAGCGCACCTGTGCAGTGGTGAAGTTCTTATCTTTTCATTCACAGGTACAGAGTTCTACACTACCTTTTACCCAATATCATAAATTAATAACATGTTCAACCTAACCTGACAAGTTTAATAACTTGTTAAGTGAAATAAGCATTATAAAAGGCTTGGGTCTACTCTTATTTTTGAATAGGTTAGGTCAGGCCAAATGCATTTTAAGTCATAGTTAATAACAGGTCGTTTGATGTATTTTCACTTGTATCTCTTACATATATTATAGTTTTCGTGTAATTAAGTTACATGACTATTAACTTTTACTATTCCTCTTAAAGTGGCATTTTTAACTAGTACGTTTATTAAACAATTCAAGGCGTGTTATAGAGTATAAATTAGAGAGAAATTGACTTGATTATTGAAATACTTTAGAGGCAAAAGAAAATCATAGAAGGTCCCGAAATTTGATAATATACGATGAATTAAAGAAGGTCTTTTAATTAGTAGGTTTTACCTATAAATAATTGTGAAGGGGGAATAAAAGCCGAAGCATTAATTGAATACAGCCGGTTACTGAATAGGACATCGACTCTCAAATATAGGTGTACTTAATTTAAGTTTTGCATCGGGAAGTCTTATATAAGAGAAGTGAGAATTATAAATTTTAAAATTTCTCTCTTTCAACAAGCCTTTTTTTTTGAGATTGGCTCTATTTTTTTGAAGTTATACTCATAGCAGATTTCATGTTAAGGACAAAAGGAATTAATTGTGTACACACACATGGAAAAAGATACAAAAAATACTCCAAATTTACAAATATTAATTTAGAATCTTGAAATGACATAATCTCTGAAAAATCTCGATGAACAAGTTTGGAATTAATTTTGCTGCAAAAATTACAAAAATGTCTTTAGTTGTTATTATTTGATAAGTTATTAAATTGTTGTTGTCATTGATATATTCAACAAGCTATTAACACTTGCAAATGTAGCACTAGAATTTTTTTTGTGCGAAATTAATTGTCTTTGCCTTTGTCGTGGTCGTCATCATTTGACAAGTTAAAGTTGTTAATAGCTAAATTATTATTATCTAGTCTAGAAAAACCATTGTTGTCATTTCGTTTTTCAGATCTCAAATTAAGGGTATTAAGGTGATTTTGTTACAGAACTTATCCCCATACTAATCTCTAGAGATTTTCTAGTGATGAAGTCATGATCCACACCGCGAATTGAGATTCGCATATTTAAGAGTATTTTTATATCTTTTTTCCTTGCATACACACACAGAGCCCCCACTTCCCATAGGATCCAAAGAATAGAAGCGAGTAGAGAGGCATAATAATGACAAGATGATACATAATTTGATATTATAGCTAGGAAACACACATACACACGAGAAAGATGAGACATGGCTCAGAGCACGAAGCCTTGGTTTTGCTACATAAAATGAGTTCCCTTTATTATATTATCGCCCGCTTGACTTTGAAGGTTGCATGCTCACTCAACCATTAATTAACTCGTACAGTTCATCAGATTTTACTTTTTATGTAGTGGCTACCCTCGGTGCTTTTTTTATCTTCTCTTTCTATACATGTTTACTTATCACATGTGATGCCACCAACCTCCTTAATTAACGATCCTTATTCAATGATTCCTGGCTATATATTATTGCCACTCATCACCTAACATTTATCTTTCATCCTTTATTTGATTACCACGTCCTTTCTTCAACATCCATAATTTATGCACCAAGTTTAGGGTTACTTTAATTAGCATTAGTTTCATTTTCTTAATTATCGCACGTTATGCATATTTTCAAATTTTCAAATCATCATCATCATTTTGATTTGTCATTTGTAGTTCACTCAAACAACTTTCTTCTCAGTCTGCAACCAATATGAATAGGGAAATTTACATGGAGGAGAGTTGTGCTCTACATGCGTAAGTATTTGTTTGGAGTTGCTTATCATAAGTACATTTTTGTATGTTAAGACAAAACTTATATAACATGTTTATCTTATAAATTGTGAATCACGATTAAACATTGTATTAAAGGCTCCAAGCGCCGTTCTAAACACACACTAACTTGATTCAATTGAATTAAAATTGATTGGCGCTCCTATGTCAGCTATTAGATCATTGCAGAAAAAGGATATGTGAACAAAATTAAAGCTTGACAATGAAATGTCTCAAAGGACTAGTTCATCATCATGCCATTCCCTTGAAGGGAAGGAATTAGCTTACGTTTTGTCTTTGCATTAAATTGAGATCTAGTAACTGCATGCTCTTCATCACAAGAAGCCAATTATAAATATATTCCCATCGTGGATATAATTTGTATCATCTCCAAGTAATGCTACTGAATTATCCTTCTCTTAGTCATGTGTGTACAAAAAGAAGAAATCTTTTTTGCGATGATCACATATGCACATACGCTTGCCCAATAACCCGATGCTATTAACTTACCCTTCTCTTACTTGGGTGCACATGGGTTAGACTGGACCGAGTTAGTCATTAACCTAAAGTCTGTTATGCAGAAGATCACTAGGCAGCCTGTGGCTTGCTCTAGTCAAATGGCAATTTTGAGGTTGGGCTAAACCAGATTTGATCCACCCAACTGGGGGATTGGTACAAGCAATTCAGTATGGGAGGCAAGATTTCAATATGATAAACACAATTCAGTGCAGGAAACAAGGTTTAAATTTTGTTTGGGAGTTGTGTACACATTTAGTGTTCGATAGTATTTCGAACAGGATTGTCTCTGTGAGAAAGATTCCTGTGCCTAGGAAACAAAAAAACACAACTAAGATAATAAAAAAACTATCTATACTAATATAGAAATCATCTGAAAAAACATTAAAACCTAATCATATATTCAAAAGAATCTCCAACAACACTCAACAACAACAAAAAGCATCCAAGTTACTATCCATGATCATGAATCCATGACAACCTTCAACAACTGATCAACACAAATCTTAATCATCGTGTAGAACATCAACATATTAAGCCTAACATCAAATATATGCAGTACCACATTATGCGCAACAAATGAACAATAAGTGATTTAAATCTAATTTCCATAATGTTGAGTAACAATCAATTTTCAATCATTGACCTCCTCTACCATCAATTACACTTTATATCTGTTACGACAGTAAAATATAGCCCAAATATAGAGGCAGATCACTTGGGCTTGGAGGCACATGAGGCCCAACAGTCCAACCCTAACCCTAAGGTATCTGTATAAATAGGACCTAAAACTCTAAGGTACACAAGCTCTTCTCCCTATCTCTTTACTTTTCTGCAGACACAGAGCACACACCCCACCCCTTTATGTTTGTGCTCTGTGATCCCCTGTCCTTCTTGGTGTCTCATCCATGGATACCTAGAGGAGAGCTACCAGATCCTATATCAATATAGTAGTCCACCTAGGGCTACACATTTGTGTTCTACGAACAGAACAATATCTATCTGGCAAAAATAACTTTAACATGTGTGTGTGTGTGTGATTAGCAATAGTATTATTTGGTCATACTGTTGTTAGTAATAATAATAATTAGTAAAACACATGGTTCACAGGTCGCTCGATGTGGCCACACCGTTGTTAGAGCAGGCTCTGTGTGTGAGCTCCCTTTTATTGCTTAACTTCTCTTTTCTTGCCAACACCCTTTTTTTAGTTAACTATATGTACTAAAATAGTGACATACTCCTACCAAACGCTGAAACTGATTGTTTTCTACTGTGATACAGATAACAAGTAACTCAGAAAATATATTCTCTTGTTAGTGTCAGGATTTTATCTAATACATTATATTCCCTTCGAAAATGAATAAATAACCGACTTTCCAACATTCAGAAAGGCAATTGTCCGTATTAAATGTGTCACAAATTTTTTCCCCCCAACAAATGCCCCAAATAAATCTTGCAATAGTTAAATTTTGTGGAATATTTAATTAGGTTAAGGTGCAAAAATACATATGAGTTTTTTCTCAGGAGCGCCCAACACCATATGCTTTTTTTTAAAAGTAAAAATACATACGTGGTTACCATTTTGGAGTAAAAGTTATATCCCACCATTATATTCTGTTCACCATAATGAGAGAGAAAGAGATGAAGTGAACAATAACATAACGGCGGTGAACAATAACATAATAGTGGGATGTGACTTTTGTTTCAAAATGGTAACCATGTGTGTATTTTTACTCAAAAAAAAATATATGGTATTAGGAAAAAAACTCATGTGTATTTTTACAACTTAATCCTATTTAATTTGACTATTATTGAGTATAAGCATGATATTTTGCCCATCCATCAACACAAGGCTGATAACTTTCATAACTTTCAGCAGCAAAACGGCATAGACCTTCTATAAAAGTTACATGAAAAAAAAAATTAGTCCGCGCTAGATTAGACCGAACCAAGTAGTTTGATCACCTAGCCCTAAACTTAGTCCAACCAAACTAGTGTGGTTTATTTCTAGTATTTACTCGAACTAGGTTAGACTAGGTTACCTACATCGCGGGGTTTTCCCCTACCCTTTGTTGTGTGTGTAAAGAAAGGAAAAACAACTATTATCAGGACCACAAATACACACGCACATGCTTACCCAATAACCTAAGTGATAACACTGAATTAACCTTCTCTTAGAATGGATGCATGTACTGAGTTGAAAGTTTTCAATTAAGTGGATAGCCCCGCACATTCATTCACCAACAAATCTTAGCTCTTTCACCGTCTAACTGTACTAAGCAGCCCCACCATGCTAGATTTTTTCCTTCATTGTCAACGTCTCATTAATTATTTCATTACCCAAGCTGTATTATCACTACTACTGATATAACCCTTCATCAATATTTGATTGATTGGTTCCAAAAAAAAAAAATTGATTGATAGTGATCACGTTCATTAATTCATAGGACCCTTAATTATGCATGATTAATTCCCAAATCCCTTGTTAATTATTCTTCTTAATTACTATTATGATCACCATCCATATTGTTATTGACACTATCAATTTCTCGTCCGGTGTTGATTGGTTTAATTATTTGAAACAAAGGATGCAGATATGGGACTCATTCAATTAATACATAGAATTTTTGTTAATAACTATATGATATATACCAATATTATCAGTTATATTTAAGCATTATCAGGTCATACTTAAGAATTTGTTCACCTTGTCTTCCTTATTTTATTTATTTCATATTATCCTAAATTAATGCAAAGTTTTTCTGACCCTTTTTGTCTCACGCATTATGACACCTATTATTACACAATAATAACAAATAATCAACTTAATTAATTTTTTAATCTTGATGAATCAGTTAATTAGGTTTTATACTCAGAATCAAAGTGAGTAATTTGCAGCTACCTCCTATATAAATACTGTTCAGATAATGAGTCTAGACTTGATTATTTTAATAATTAGTGAATCCTCAATTGGGACATAATTCAGTCAAATATTTGTTTATAAGAAAGGGTAAAGGTGCACCCCAAGCTATCTTTAAATTTGACCCCAAGGTAATTAAATTTGAGCAATTATGGACCTTTAATAACAGAGAGTAAATGTCCATTTACCCTAGCCACATCAGTATATTTCTGAGATTATAGGGATTGGAATGGGGAATTTGGGGTGGATGGCGAATTGCACGAGAAACTGAACCAATTGAACTTTGCTGGGGTGTGCGTTTTTCCTGTCTCGTCTCTTCGATTCATTCCCGGGTAGGCGTTTTCTTTTTATTTTTTTTAAGGGTGAACGAGTGAAAATATATATGTGATTTTTTTTTTTAAAAAAAAGTGGACATAATATCAAATGTTTTTTTTAAAAAAAAAGTGATTATGTTGTTATAAAATTAAAGTAAAAATATACATTGACTATTAGTTTGATTTTTTTTTTAAAAAAAATTAAGGTTGACATGGACAATAACTTTAAAAATTTCATCTCAATTGTCAGTAGAAAACTTAATAAAATTACGTAAAAGGGCCCAAATTGTTTTGAGAATTACATAAAGGTGGTAGTAAGGAGGTAGAGATGGGTGGCTTAATGGGTAAATCGAGATTAGGAGAGAGAAGGGGAATTAGAGAAAGAATTGTTACATTGTATTTCTAAAATATCTATACCATTTTTTGTAACTTTCTCTAGTTTAACTGAGTCATCATTCATATCAGCTTTAGAAATACAAAAAAGTCAAACCAACAGTGAAAGAGTATTTTTACTTTACTTTTGCAACCATATAATCACTTTTGTACTAAAAAAGACACTTAGTATTGGGTGCACTTTTAGGAAAACCACATGTATATTTTTGCACTTTAACTCTATTTTTTTTATTAAATAACACAGGTGTTGAGGAAATATACTGACGTGGCTGGCTTTAAAGCTCAACAATTGCTCCAATTTAATTACTTTATCATTAAAGTTGCACCGCAAAATATTTCAGTGCACTAAAAAAAATAGTTTGGGAGTGCTGGATGCATCTTTACTATATAAAAAAAATAGGAGGTGATATGGATCAGGGGTGAACACGGGGTCTAACCCACCCCTAATAAATAAATATATATATATATATATATATATATATATATATTATGCGTACAAAAAGGCTTTTAAGACCGGACGAAAGAGGCCCGTAAGATCGGATCTACGACTGGTCTCATTCCAGGCGGTCTTAAAAGTATGTTACTTTTAAGACCGGATACACAACCGATCTTAAAAATACTTTTAAGACCAAACCTTTAAAATATGAAGTCTTAAAAGTCTTAATATCGGACTTTTAAAATATGAGGTCTTAAAAGTCTTATTTTTAAAACCAGACTTTTAAAATATTTGGTCTTAAAAGTCTTATTCTATCATAAAAAAGAAGAAGAAGAAGAAGAAGAAGAAGAAGAAGAAGGGACTTTTAAGACCGATGCAAAAACACATCCGGTCTTAAAAGTCCCTTTCTATCACCAAGAAGAAGAAAAAGAAGAAGTAGAAGAAGAAGAAGGGACTTTTAAGACCGATTATGAAAAGAAACAAGAAATAAAGATGATGATTTCAAAGCGGTACCCGCACTATAGGAAAGAGGAGGATCCTTCTGTAGGTCTCTTAATTTCTTGTTAATGTGTTTTGAAGCCATACCAAATAATATTGAAATTTAAGGATTCTCACACCTAAAAATGCGAAACAAAACTATATTGTGAATCTAGTTAAGATCGATTCAAAATATTTAGAAGTGTACTTGAGACAGACTAAAGGAACTAATGAACAATATGTTACTACTTCCTTACTGATTGGAAGATGCTTGTTAAAAGAGCATGTGAAGGCCTGGACTTAGTTAAACATATATAGATTCTTAAACAACAAGAAGTCCATATTTATTTCTAAGACTTTAAATATAACAGAATGAGTATTCTCACATATGCAATGGAAGACAAAAGACGAAGGAAAGTGAGACTACACTTGTAGAAAAAGCTACGCATGATAAAATCAAAATCGAAATAACACAATTTGTGGACATTGTAACTAAATGAACATATATAAATATGCAGATTACTATCAATGAGAAGTAAACAAAAATTGCGGGCCTTAAACAAAGACATACTTGGAACGTTGGAATGATTCTAGACCCTCCAACAACCATCCTAAAGATAAACCCATCTAGTATCCCGAACTGGCTTCAATTCATTAAATTCTGACTTGCAAATTTTCCAAGTTATAAGAGCAAAAATGAAGCAAATAAAATAGATCGAAGAAGACAAAGTAAAAATTGCAAATCTAGAGAAGCTATAACCAAAACAAGAGACCATAAGACCAAAGTAGGCCAGAGCAATTTTCGTGGCATAAGAAAATTTGTGAGTGAGGTCTTTGAAATAAGATGAGATGAAGTTGAAGAGAGTGTGATGCGAGATTTAGAAGATCCAAGAGAGGTTTAGAGAGCGAAATTCAATTTTTGCACACGGGAAAATAGAAAATTCATCTTTTCGACTTTTAAGACTGAATATTTAAAAAGTTCGGTCTTAAAAGTAGACTTTTTATTCAATTTTCGCAAGCGGGAAAATAGAAGATTCATCTTTTCGACTTTTAAGACCGAATGTTTAAAAAGTCTGGTCTTAAAAGTAGACTTTTTAGACCGAACTTTTTAAAAATCTGGTCTTAAAAGTCTACTTTTAAGATCGGACATTTTAAACATCCAGTCTTAAAAGTAAGACTTTTCTTATATTTACAAAGCTACCACCGGTTATATTTTTTGGACCATACTTTTAAACTATTAGGTCTTAAAAGTAAGACTTTTAAGACCTAATGTTTTATAAGTCCGGTCTAAAAAGTTCTTTATATATTTATGGAACTGCTACCGGTCATACTTTTTAGACTTGATTCTTTATAATCTAGTCTAAAAAGTTCTTTATATATTTACGGAACCCCTACCGGTCATACTTTTTAGACTTGATCCTCTATAATCTGGTCTAAAAAGTTCTTTATATATTTATGAAATTGTCGCCAGTGATACTTTTTAGACCTAATTCTTTACAATCCCATCTAATTTTTTTTTTATATTTACAAAATTGCCACCGGTCATACTTTTTTAAACCGGAGCCTCAATATTCTAGTCTAAACGAGGCGGTCTTAAAGCTCTTTTTTGTACTAGTGTATATAGTTTGTGTGTGTGAGAGAGAAACGGGGGAGCCCACCAATTAATGAACTAATGAAATTGGGAAGCCAAGTATTGTCATCATGTTCATGTTGCACCTTATGAAAGAAATTATGAGTATTATTGAAGTCTTTTGTCATACTTTGCAACGAGAGTCTCAAGATATTTCAAATGTTTTACATCTAATTTCAACTACAAAAGAGTTATTTCAGAAATTAAGAGAGACAGGTTGAGATGCTTTCTTTGTTCATGTTCAAGAATTTTGCATAAAACATGACATTGACATTTTAAATATGAGTGCAAAATATACTGGAAGGAGAGGTCGTGCTCGAAACGAACAAGATGATTTTTCTATTGAAAAATTTTATAGGATAAATATCTTTTGTGCTACAATTTATTATCAATTGTAAGAAGGGTTAAGGAGCAAATTTACTAACAAACTATTGGCCTAGGAGCGTTTAGCTTAATAAACTATTAAGTGGACCAAAACTATCAACAAACTTTTAAAAATGTAAAAGCAACACAACGCCGTTAAATTGAGGCTAATGTCCGTTTTCTGAGTTCCGCAAAAATCACAGAACAAGACCTAGAAGTTTATGAAACTATATTTAAGCCCTAAAAAATTTCAAAATTTTTATTCTAGTCTCTCCACGTACTTTATATGAAGGGACTAAAGTGAAAATTATAAAAAAATTTGGGGTTGCAAGATCATTTTCTAAAACTTTGGGTTCTTTTCTGTAATTTTTGTGGAGCCATCCTTACCCCTCAAAACCCACCGCTGGTTACATGCCTTTTTTTTTCAGCTTTAGCCTGGCCTGTGGCATATTAAGGAAGCCTATAATTTTAAAAGTTTTGTAAGCAGCCTAACAAACCACAGGCCTCACCTCAAAACAAACCTACTTCAAATAGAGTTAAAACAGATCTACTTTAAACAGGCCGAAAACAAATCTACATCTAACATCCTGTTTAAAATAGGTCTGTTTTTTTCCTGTTTAAAGTAATTATGTTTTCATGCATAATTCAATTCAAGAAGCATTGCTATGGACCCAGAAAGCTAAGGTTAATTGGGCACTAAATGGTGATCGTAACACGAAATGGTTTCATGCATGTGCTAACGGTCGACGCAAGCAGAATCGAATTGACGCATTGTGTATCACAGAAGGGGAGTGGTGTTTTAAGCCAGAGAGCATAAAACGACACGTGGCATCATACTTCTCCAGTTTATTTACTGAAGAAATTGAGGAAAGATCTACCTTGTCCTGTAGTGTCACGTACCCTAACCTATTGGAGGAACATCTTCGTCTTTGTCAAAGGGAAGTAGAGGAGGCTGAAATCAAGGAAGCTCTGTTTGGTATGGGTGGCCTCAAGTCTCCAGGACCGGATGGATTCAATGCTTTGTTTTTTCAGCATCAATGGGACACTGTTCGGGATTCCGTCATACAATTTGTGAAACATGTATTTTTGTATCCTGAGAAAATTGGTGTTGTGAATGGTACTCTCCTAGTGCTTATCTCGAAAAATGATAACCCAGAGACATGTAGAGATCTTAGGCCGATTAGCTTATGTAATATCATTTATAAGGTGATTACCAAAATAGTATCGAACCGCATGAAAGGATTTATGTCCTATGTCATTTCCGCTAACTAGTGCAGCTTTGTGCCTGGCCGACATAGTTCAGATAATATCATTGTAGCCCAGGAGGTGATCCATTCTATGAGGATGATGAGGGGAAAGAAGGGGTTTATGGCTATTAAGATTGATCTTGAGAAGGCTTATGACAGGGTAAATTGGAAATTTCTTCTTCAGTGCCTATCGGAACTTCATCTTCCAAATTTTCTCATTCAGGTTGTTGAGAAATGTATAAGCACATCGAATATTTAATTGTTGTGGAATGGGGTCAAGGCGGAGTCCTTTAAAACATCGCGAGGGGTCAGACAGGGCGATTCTCTTTCTCCATATCTGTTTGTGATATGTATGGAAAAGCTAGCCCACATGATTCAAGAAAGGATGGAAAGTAGGAAATGGAAGCCAATTCATCTCACAAAAAAGGGTCCACCGATCTCTCATTTGTTTTTTGCAGATGACATTATCTTGTTTACGAAAGCTTCCCTACAACAAGCAGAAATGATTCGTGATTGCTTAGCGCATTTTTGTGCATGCCCAGGTCTAAAGGTTAGTGCGGCTAAAACTCGAGTTTTCTTCTCTAAAAATGTCAATATTCACAGGAGTATGGAGCTTAGTTCGGCCCTTGGTTTCTCTTTCACTACTGACCTTGAGAAGTATCTTGGTGTGCCACTTCACCATAAGCGTATTGGGAGGGACTCTTTCCAGGGGGTAATTGACAAAGTGAAGAAGCGGTTGAACGGGTGGAAAGCCTGCTCATTTTCCTTAGCAGGTAGGGCAACCCTTATATCCATAGTATCTTCGGCCGTTCCAGCATACACCATGCAATCGTCATACTTGCAGGCTTCTAATTGGGAGACACTGGATAAAATTAATAGATCCTTTTTGTGGTGGAGTACAGCGGAGCGCCGAAGGACATCCCTTGTAGCATGGGATGATGTATGCAAACCAAAAAAGAAGGTAGGTCTGGGGTTGCGACATGCAAAATACCAAAATCAGACTTTTTTCATGAAATTGGGATGGCGTCTGGTCAAGCATAAGGAGGATTTATGGGCTAAAGTGGTTAGGGACAAGTACAAATGTGGGGATGACCTTCTTCCTCACATTGAATCATCACAGTCCGGCTATAATATTTGGATGGGCATCAAAAGGACTTGGGATAAAGTGTTGGGGGGGGGGGGTTAGAAATTACAAATAATGTATCAGGAGTTAAATGGAAATGGGAATGAAGTGGTGAGTCCTCTGTGAAATCTGCATATAGATTACTTATAGGAGACACGAGGGATAACGGGAGGGACTGGGGACACCTGTGGAAGATACGAGCCCCTTATCGGTGCAAGACGTTGCTCTGGTTAGTTGCACGACAAGGGCTTCTAACGAATGTGAAACGAGTACAGTAGAAATTGGCAGCAACCTCGAACTGCAGCCTTTGCGGTCTAGGAGGTGAGGATACAATACATGTTTTTTGGGGCTCTTCTCATTCAAAAGCCTTATGGAGGAAAGTAGTGCCTAATGATAGGTGGCGTAGGTTTTGTACTATGAGTCTGGAGGAATGGATATGGTGGAATATAAGAGGTCGAGAAGAGGCTAGCAAGGAGTGGGCCTCTCGTTTTGCTATCCTTTGTTGGTGGATATGGTGAAGAAGGAATTCATTCATTTTTTAAGGCAAGGTAATACTGAACGAGACTATACTTGCTAGCTCCTCTGCCATGATGGAGGGTATGAATGCTACAAATGATTGCCTTAGCGGCCTTGGACTCCAAGGTGTCTCATTGTCACTTTCTCAGGAAAGTTGGAGCCCGCTAGAGGAGGGATGGGTGAAGGTCAACGTTGATGGAGCTTATTCTAGATCTACTAATAAGAACACTTATGGAGGACTAATTCGAGACTCAGCTGGGAGATTCCTTAAGGGTTTCATCCACCCTATTGGTAAGGGGGATGAGCTCACGGCCGAGCTTTGGGCATGTCTCCTAGGACTGAAGATAGCTTGGTCTTTGGGTGTAAGGCAAGTATGGCTAGAAACAGATTCAATAGAATGTCATGACCTATTAACTGTCAACGGAGGGGGTCATCATAGGGACTCAGGTGTCATCCAGGAAATTCAAAGAATGCTGAAAATGGATTGGAGCACAAAGTTCACTCATATCCCTCGATCATGTAATGTTGTAGCAGACTTTTTAGCCAAGAAGGGTCTTGGGGCGAAAATAGGGCATCAAGAGATTCTCCAACCATCTACAGAGTTGATTGCTATCCTTAGTCATGATTGTAATGGGAATTATCCCATAGTTGATAATTGAGGTGTCTCTTTTGTATAAAAAAAAGTAATTATGTTTTCGCCCTGTTTGAAGTAGGTTTGTTTTGAGGTGAGACTTGTGGTTTGTTAGACTGGTTACAAAATTTTTAAAATTACAGGCCTCCTTAATAGGCCACAGGTACGTCAGGCTAAGGTCTAAAAAAAGGCTTTTAACCAAGGGCGGATTTAGGCCACACAAAAATTATAGAAAAGAACCCAAAATTTTAGAAAATTATCTTCCAAGCCCATAAAATTTTTATAATTTTCACTTTAGTCCCTCCATATAAAGTACTTGGAGGGACTAAAATAAAGTATTTAGAATTTTTTGGGGTTTAAATATAGTTTCATAAACATCTAGGTCATATTTTATAATTTTTGCGCAAACTTAGAAAACGACGTTAGCCTCTCCTAACGGCATTGTGCTGGACGCTCGTTTTTAAAAGTTTGTTGGTAGTTTTGGTCCACTTAATAGTTTATTATGCTGGACGCTCCTGGACCAATAGTTTATTGGTAAATTTGCTCCTTAACCGTTGTAATAATTAAATATCATGTTCAATGATAATATCGTTGAATTACTTGCTTTGAGCATGAATTTAGATCCAAGAAACTTGGAATTAGTGATGATATTTGAAAACTCGTTGATAAATTTTATTTTAGAGATTTTATAAGAAAAATTGCATTTAAAGATGGAGTTATAACATTTTAAGCTTGACATTCAAATTTAATTAATTTATCAACTAAATATGAATTATGTCAAAGGCTAGTATAAGAACTGAAAAATCTATCATTTACTTTCTTATTGATAAAGTGATTAGACTTGTACCCACTTTCTCAGTTTTTACATCAACTGCTAAAAAACCTCTTTCATCTATGAAGATAATCAAGAATAGGCTCTGAAATATAATGAAAGACTAATTTCTTGATGATTCTTTGATGACATACATTGCAAAAGAAATTGTTTTAAATTTTAGTATAGATTCAATTATAGATTAGTTTTACAATATAAAAACGCGTAAAGTAATAATCAAGTAAAGTGTTTTTAATTTCCGAAATATATTTATTTCAACTTTTTGTATATTAGGTTTGTATTATTTTTGAAGTGCTTTTATCTATAATATAATAGTTTTTATTTTTGCCGCCATTAAAATTCATTGGTTCACCCCAGGTGGTACATTATTCATAGTATTACAACTTGGATCGAATCCGTCGGATTGACCCGGAAAATAGAGAGGCATGGTCACTTCTTCAGTTTGAGTGAGCAGAGAAACTGGGGAAAAGTGACCCAACCTAACCTGAGACAAACCAACTGGGTTGGGGTTAACTTGGGTCACTTTTTATCAGAAAAGTTTGCTAATAAAGCAAATGAAACATGGAGCTTCAAGAAGAAAAATGTTTTCTGAGAAAAAAAGAAGAAAGTAAGATATGCTTCTTAGTGCTAAATGTTTAATCCTTTTATATTGATTATATATAACTATATTACTATAACATATATTATCTTTGATATTTAATATAAGACATGTTTATCAAATTTGATTAGATTAAAGATGTTAGTTAAATTAGTTAATATTACATATATTTTCTAAAATATTCTAGTCATCTTCATTAATTCCCATATTCTCTGCCATTCCTAATTATTGTTGAGAGAACATCAAAAGGAATAAATTAAGAAAATATTAATAAATATAGAAACTATATCTTATATTTATGATAAGATGAATTTCTCAAAATATGTTTTATATAAACAAGGGAGTACAATATATGTGTTGTCAGTTGATACTTCTATGCATTTTTTTAAAATTTTTTTTAATTATCACTACTGATCTAACTCTTGATTTGATTTATTAACTTTTGAACAAGTGTCTTCACCAATTTGTTGATCTATTTTTTAATACCTTGGTTTTAATTCCAAGTGTTGGAGATGTTTTGTTCTAATTTAAATTCTATGTACCAATTTTATGATTAAACTTTTTTTTTTGGAACATTATGATTAAACCTTTTGTTTAGGGGATAAAAACTAAAATTAATTCTCTCATACTAGTTGTCCACATGGTACAACGATTTGTTTTGGGCCATATACGCTCTCAATCTATGGGCTCAAGTGGGTAGGACCAACCTATCTCATCAAAATCTTGTCAAAAACAAAATGCTAATTGGTTGAAAACTTTAACACCTTATCAATTATTTATCAGTTGATTTTCAAATTTGAATTAATTGATGTGATGTCTTGAATTAATTTTCCAAAAAAATAATGATGATGCTTCCATTTTTTATTGGGAAAATCTCCATCAAGACCTAACTTATGAAAATACTGTCAAAAAAAGTCAAAAAAAAAAAATCACATGTCAAAAAAAATTTTAGAGCCCTTTCTAGTATAATTTTAGAAAAAATGTAGTTGTTAATGAACACTGATTTAGTTGTTAACTAGAATGATTTAGTTGTTAATGATGTATTGATATAGTTATTAACATTTCTTGAAATTATACTAGAAAAAGCCTTATGATCTTTTTGACATGTGATTTTTCTTTAGTTTTTTTTAATATTATTTTTGTTACTTGAGCCTTCACGAGATTTTCCCTATTTATTCCCTTTTTTATTCGAATTTCTTGTCTTTCGCACATAACCCCAGCAAATTTCATTCAGATAATCCCTGCAAAAGATGTCGGGATGTAATCATAGAGTTCAGATTATCTATATTTAATATTTTATTTTTTATTCTTAAAAAATATAATAGATCATTAGCTTCTATCTCACAATTTCAGTGTACTAAATAAAAAACCGAAAGCATTTTTTTCCCATTAATTTAAGAGCTGAAGTTGTAAAATAACTTTCAACTTTTATTAATAGTACAAAAATAACTATAAACTATTCTTTAGAGCAAAAGTAACAATGAATTTTAAAATTAAGGCAAAACCGTTAAATCCAACTAATTTCTATTTATTATAATAGGAAAAATTAATATTTTGGTCATTAAAGTTATCACTCACTTATAACTCAAGGTCTAAACTTTTGACTTACTTACAATTTAGTTCTTGATACTTTTGAGTCGTTCTATGTGGGAAAAAAAATGTTAAAATACTGTTAAAAATTATTTAAGTAAATTTTACATAAATTGAAAAAAAATCAGAACCAGCGTCCCTTCCCTACAAACTACATCTTCCTCCACCTTTCTTTTCTAGAAACATCACTAGGCAACTGCCACATCCATAACATATTCTTTAGGGGCTCCTTTCAAGCATAAGGTGATATCAATTTTCCAATCTTAAAGGACATTCAAAATTATGAGCATCATGTAAAGGTATATAATTCCAATTTGTTATTAAAAAGGGAGGTTGTGCGTTAGGTGTATTGTGAAGTGGGTGTGCTTCAACTTTTTCTAATATCATCTTCATTATTTATCATTCAAAAGTTAAGAAATCTCTTCTTCGACGATAACTTTTTCTTGCATATTTGGGTTCTTAATTAGAGTTAAAAGCATAATAAGTGGCTTCAATATGTTCTCCAATATGAGTTGTTCGTTGCCACCTAGTGGTTCAAAAAGATTTGTCATGGATGCCGTGGGTGCTCGGTGAGGCTTTTGTAAAACAAATGTGGGGGGAGGGGGGAGGGGGGTGCAAATTTGTGGGGACAGAGGACTTTATTTTTTAATGGGTTAAATATCATTTTTGTCATAAAAGTTTATTTTGAGGAGCACAAATCACTTAGAAGTTTTTTTTTTTGGGTTTCATTTTTGCCTTAGAAGTTTAAAAACAAAGCAAATCTATCCTGGAAGTTTTTTTAGAAGAATTTTGCCCCTGGAAATTATTTATAAAGAAGAGGAACAATTCAATGGTCAAAATCAACAGATGGAAAATATTGCCATGTTTTTAAACTTCCGGGTGACCAGTGCTTCTTAGGATAAATTTCCATGGCAAAAATGATATTTAACCCTTTTTTAATTTATATAAAATATGCATAAGCAATTTTTTACAATATTTTAACATTTTACACCACCTAGGTTGACTCAAATATTATGGATTGAGTTACAAACGAGTTAAAAGTTCATAGATTGAGCTATAAGTGAGTCATAACTTTAACGGCCAAAAGATTAATTTCCTAAGTGTAATAAATAAAAGTTATCTAGGTTTAATAGTTTTGCTCAAATTTTGAAAGTTCATAATTATTTTTGCTCTAAAAATATTGTGGTTATTTTGCATTTTGGATAAAAGTTGAAGGTTATTTTAGCACATTAACCCTTAATTTAAATACTTTAGTAATTAAAATGAATTTTTTTTTTAATTTTTTGGTATTATTATTATTATTTTTAATGTTAGGCATAGTAGGATCTATTGGAGGCAATCCGATTAGAAATTTCTAGAGGCATACTTTCAGAAAAGCTTCATTGATCAATTGGATAGATCAAGAAAACAACAATACCAACACTGAAAATACAACAACAATCCAAAGGCGCATATACAGACGAAAACTAAGTTCCCACTTATAATTCATATTACAAGCTATACCAAGCAAGAGGTGTAGAACAATTAGTTCATAAGGATTGTCATTGCATAACCATTCATCAAACTAGGTGTAGAACAATTAGTTCATAAAGATCGCCATTGCATAACCATTCATCAATAGATAATGCTTCCCACATTGGGTAAAAGTGCAAACCTATAGCCTTGAAAATAGACATAATGTTGTTTGATACTAAACATGAGAACCTCTCAACCAAGATTCAGACATTAATTTATATTATTGTAAAGGACTAATTCTTTCCGTTGGATTGAACCCAAGATACTCTCATTAGAAGGAACAGCATCACATCAAAGTCCATACCATCTTTTGTAATATAATAGCCCTTTGACCCCCCAAAAAAAGAGGTTTGTTCTTCCATTTCTTAGTAAGAGTGCTCCTATGTAGGCAGGACATTTCGTGTAAGAACTAGGTTTGATTAATTTTCCTTTTAATTTGGAGATTCAAACTCTAAATGATATGGATTGATTGATACAGTGACTCTCCAATGGTCTATATAGGGTTTTTCTACTGTAACATATAACGGAATTTACATAGTCGTTTAGTTTAATACTGAAAGAATTTAACTGTGTATATACTGCTACACAAACTCTCATTCTCTGTGATCTGTCTCTAGCATCAGAAAGTTAAAGACATCAAAAAGTAAAGAACCAAAACTCCAATATTAGGACAAGCTTTCGCTAGAGTTTTCAAGTAGAGAACTATCAGATTCTCTAATAGACTTCATAACATTTGTTCGTTTGTTTTTTGTCTTTTGGTCACAAAACCAACGCACGTAAAAGCAAACATCTATGGAACTCCAACAAAATCCAGTCTTTATTAACAACCCAGTCCAAAATATATGCAAACTGGAAGGCCGAGCAAATGGCCTTAGAAATGAGAGATATTACAATTACACGATTCCATAATCAGCATGAAGATGGAACTTGGCCCATTCAAGTAACTGCCGTAATCAAAACTAAGGCTTCTTTCATAACATTGCCTAAGATTCTACACCAAGCTCCAAACGTAGTGTGTGATTAACAGCGTTAGATCCTGGACCAGAGAATTGAATTGGACCTGCAGCGAATATTATCATTTGTGAACACAATACCAGAAGTCAACATATGAAGAGGACACAAGATCCAGTTCAACATAAAGGCAGCTTTCATTATATACCCACTTTTTCGCAGTCAATTTTTATCAATTTGAATGACATTATAGTTGTAAAAACAAAACCTTTCTTAGACGAAAGCATAGCAAAACAATCCTTTATCAGTCATAGTGCATACCTGGACACATATAGTGATTCTTTAGGGCCCAGTCATCCCTCATTGAAGCAAACTTCTTATAGGGTGGCCCTGGATAATTCAAAGTCAAATGTAGTCTTCTAATATTGAAGATCAGTGGAGATGATATAGAAAAGCAATTACCATTTTATCATATACTGCAAGATTCATGTTTGAAATGAAAAAAAGAATCACCAAAACAAAAGGCAGATTGATAACCTTGACATTCACTGGGGTCTGTGGGAGACCGATTATGATATGATTGTTGGGAAAAGGAAAGAAAGAGTTATTCTATGTACCAGACTTAAGTGCTTATGTTGAAAAAAATATATTTCTTTCCATTTTTTCTTCTCATTCCAAGAAGGTGAATACTTTAGTTCACTCTTTCACCTATTCATCCATTCTGAATCCCTTGGTCTTTGATTTAAACTGAATAATTGGTGTTTGGATGATTCGATACCTTCAAGTTCAACCATTGCCTTCTTGATCACAGGCTTAAACTTACCTGCAAAGAATATTAAGCATTTATAAACGGCAGATAAGCATTCATATGAGCTGGATCATGGAGACAAAATGATATTTGATTTATGCTTTAATCAAAAAATAGCCATTAGAAGCTCTGATGGATCAAAATGTGTACCACGTCTCCTCTCCACGTCCATCATCGAGGTAAGTGCAGTTCCACCGACAGTCCATTCTTCCACCGGAGCGCTCAAATTCCCAACCTGATAAAAAAATCATTACAGAAAAAGAATTTAGCTGACAGTTTAAAAGCTAACAGACCAACAATTTAAAAATGCAATTATCAACAGCAACTAAAATGAAAAATGTGTTCAGGTAATCAAAAGATGATGACTAAGGCATGGGGAGAAGCACAAACTGATGATATTAATCCAGTCTTCCCACTATGAAGAAGGGCACCAGCACCATAGCCCAATGCATAGCAGTACATAGCATCAAAGTTAGTAGGCAAGCCACATCTCCCTTCATAGCTGCAAATATAAAACAAGTGGGGATAACTATAAATTCTAATAAATTATGCCAAAAGATGGTGACCGGTAAATGCAGGATTAAATGAAAATAACAAACTGAATGAAAGTAAAGTTACAGAGTATGCAATGAGAAGTTCTTTGTATTTTCAGAATATGTTTCAGAACATGAAACTGAAGACAATGCGTGATCAGATAAAATACCCAAAAAAGTGAGACTGCCCTTTGAACTCCCGTTTGTATGAACCTTCTTTCTTTCTCTTCCCCAACTCAGCATCAACCATCTGAATGAGCATCTTCTCAGTTTCTATCTTGGCAACCTAAGTGAGAAAAGGGCAGCACAAACTTCAATACCTAGTCAAGTGCAAAAGCTGGAGATAATCACAGGCTCACTGCAAGAAAAGCATGTCGTACCTGAACATTTCCATGTGGGTCTCTTTCAAGCATCAATTGTTCTTGAATGGATCGAGGTAGAAATTCAAAAAGCTTTAAGGACGGATCAGTAAGTTTCTTCTTCCATAGCCCGTCTTCATCCACAGTCTCATTAGCAAGGATTTCATTTAGTTCAGCAATAAGCTTCTGGGCCTGCAAATGACACAAAAACATACAAATGCCTATGATATGAAAATATTATATCACAGGTAAATAAAGGCAGAATAAGAGACAGAACCAAAACTCTTCTATGCAGAGTGATAAATACCTCAGGAATGAAATCAATTAGGCCTTCAGGGATAAGGATAACCCCATAGTTATAATCAGCTTCAGCACGTTTACAAATAATATCAACAATATAGTCTGTAACATCTTTCAGGGTCTGCTTCTTGACCGCAACCTGTAACAAGACAGCTCCAGGTCAATTCTACATAACGTATAATATATAAGAAATATTAACATATTAATTACACATAAATATTTATACAAACTTATTTTTCACTTCATGGATTGTTTTGTAGTGTATTTTAAAGAAAATATATTAATAAATTTCACTACGCGAACCCAACTGAAGTACTGACTTCCTGGTTGGGGTAATGTGGGCCAATTTAGAAACCAGGTTTAGTTCCCCCGTCCAAGGCCCTTTGCCATGTTTTTCTCTGAATTGAACATGAGGAAGCTCAAAGGATGGATAACACAGTTCTCTCAAACTGGCACCAGCTAAGTGTTTTCTTAAAAGAAAAATTAGCTTCTTTTAACTCAATTTAACGTTATAAAAAATTATAGAGTACTAACTAGACCACTAACATGGGCAGCTCATGGTTGGACTGAATAAATTGATGCAAGCAGGTTTTCAAAATAATTGATGTCATTAAATCTCAGAAAAAGAAACTGTTGAAGGAAGCATTTTCACTACATGAGAGTTGGGAGGGGAGCTGGAGGGTGCAGAGAGTGGTTATCTGAGTTTGCTTGAGAGGACAAGTTAGCTAATCTCACATGCTATTTCCTAAGCAGTAGCGCGTCTCTGCTTTACCATTTTTTTCATATATGAGGAAGTAATCATTATAAGGTGGCACACACTTTTTTTTCCCCCCGCATTATAACTCCTCCATATTTTTGTTCTCTGGGTAAAAGATTTGTACCAAGCTTAGTGTCATTTTGCTTTGAAATGACATATGGCTTCTCAAATACCTCCACAACTACACAAAATCTATGGTAAATTACTTTCCTTTCTCCTAATCCTAAGAAAGTTAGTGTAGCACATCTTTCTGATTTTATGGGAGGATGATGTAATTCTTTAATATCACAGGGAAGTACAGGATAGAAATGACAAATTTAATCACAACATCAACAATAATACATCTCAATATGATATTCAAACTCTAGAATGCGGACACAAAATGAATTAACAGAGTTTATGAAATACCTCTTCTCCAATAATAGTAATGTTAGGATGAGTTTGTAAAGCACATTCCAGTGTAATATGTGAAGCGGCACGTCCCATAAGCCGAACAACTGTAGCAAGAATTTCAGATTGTTATCCAGTTCAATATACATACATATATATATATATATAGAGAGAGAGAGAGAGAGAGATCTGAAGGTGGGTTTATGATGTAAAGCCTCCCCTTTTCAGATTATATTACATTATACTACAAAAAGTACTGCACCCTGTAAATGTTGGAACCAGTTTATATCAAACTAATCTTGAGGCCTTACATTATCTTTTATATAATCAATGACTGAATAAAGAGCCACGAAATTTACCCTTATGCAACACTAATGCACGATATATCAATTTTTCCAAGAGAACCAGAAACATAACAAGTCACATAATGATTTGAAAAAAGGCAAGGTCAGTGCATGAACAGGGCATCATTCTATGAAACTAAAGAGAAATATTATCATGTAAGCATGTTAAAGTTTCCTTCCTTTAACACAAACAAAAAGGAGAAAGGAAAATATCCATGTGCAAGGACTTTGTGACAGAAAAGACAGCAACTGTGGCATGTCAAAGACACAATCACAAGTGATATGAACTTACGACTCAGATCTTCTGATGTAAGAAAAAGAACAGAACGTATGTTAAAGTGCAAGATGTTTGGAAGGTGAAATGGCCCAAGTTACACGGAACAGGAAGCTAAGAAGTGCAGACCAGTAACAAAAATCAATGAAACTCTATGAAATCACGAGTCTCTAATTGCCAAAAATTATATATACATCCCTATTGGATATACTTACAATGGTAATATTTTCCACTTGATCGTGCATCTACCATAACATTTCCTATCATTTCCGAGTATATCTGCATTCAAGCCACATAACAACATAAACAAAGCTTGGTCCTGCAATTGTGCAACATGTATTTAAGAAGGGATATTCATACAACATAAGTGATATTTCAAATAGATAATCATAAAAAAATTACTGGAAAGGGGGTGAGAGCCAATTCACATAAAAAATGCAGGAGAAGAGGCTTTACAGGTATCATGGTTTTCTTAAGGGCAGTTTCTCACGCTCTAGGATAGTTTCTTAAATTAATTCACTGGGCTAGGAGCACTATTTTGAGCTCATGGGTTTTCTTTGGTTCTCTATCCTTTCTTTCTTTCTTGTATGTTTTTCAGCGCTCACTTGGACTAATCTACCTTCTCACAATCGATTTATAATAAAAAAAATTCATGTAAATTATGCTCTGATATTGGAAGGTAGGAGCGTCCATAAGGTTGCTTCTAATTTAGGACCCCAGTGCCAACTCTCACCTCATTCTATCCCAAGAAAAAAAATTTCTGCCACCCATAGAAACTCTGAGAATTGATAATGGAGTCTTCAAATCAAAATATAAACAACTTTGCATTGAAAAATGGGCAGTGAGAAGTGGTTACACAGCCTCACCCACCTTGCATGCAGTATCAAACCCAAAACTCGTGGGAACTTCTTTGCATTTCAAATCACCATCAATGGTTTTAGGGCATCCCATCACTAGTGTTTTGATATTTTTGTTCCTGCATTAACCAACAAAAACATACATTAATTAAACAAACTAAGATGACAACATCTGTGAATAGAAATTATTTCTCTCCTCATATGCAAATTCCAAGGCCAACTTAATATTAGAATGGTAAATGAACCAGGAGATTTGCAGATTAACAAGAAAACATCATCAATGCTTTAACAGGCTTATTATAGTATAGATCATGTCAAAAATAAACTTTCATTAAGACAACCTGAAGTGTTCAGCTAGAAGGCATGCATTTGTGTTTGAGTCATCTCCGCCAATAACAAGAAGACCGTCTAAGTCCAGCTTCTGTACTGTGTCTTCAGCTTGTTTAAACTGAACATGTAAATTAAATTACTCTACACACTAATGATGTAGATTGTAGAAAAGTTAGTGATATAATCACACACGCTATGTCTAGCTGTACCTGCTCTGGAGTTTCAATCTTGTCCCTACCACTGCAAATCATGTCAAAGCCTCCCTGTGCATGCAGAAATTGGTGCAAGATGTAATCATTCATTATAAGAGAAGCAATAGTAATATCAGTGCTAAAACTTTGACAAGCATGGCACAGTACCCTTAAAAGGAAGCATGAAGAGTTATAAGGTTCAACTAACCATCTCTCTCTGATGTATAACAATGAAACAGAAACGTGACATATATTTTCAAGAGATTTTACAAAATTTAGGACAGGTTTGATGCATGTACAATAGGTGAGGAAGATAGACCTGATTTCTGTATGGATAAATATAGTCAGAGTTCAGTTCAACGTATTTGCACTTCATGATGCCGGCTGGACCACCCCTGAAACCATATAACGCGCTTCCTTTTGCGCGCTGTTGTAGGTAATCTTAAAACAGAAGATTAAGAAGAAAATTACACAAATTAAGTTCCACAACACAAATCGAACCAAAAGATACCAAGACATCCCATTCAATTCAAACAAAATGATCCTCACCGAAAATTCCAGAAATCACATTGTGACCACCAGGAGCTTGACCCCCTGACAATACCACACCAATCTTCAACTTCTTATCTGGAAGCACTGAATCAGAATCACAGGGCGCCAACATTGCAGAAGGCTGCCCAAACAAGTTTGGAAACAGCTTCTCAATTTCCTCTGCAAAATTCAACATCAATCAAGTTCAAAAACGAAGTAACCTGACAAAAAGTAAAAGCCCACACCTCTACCATCAAACGTCCGACAAAATCAACATTTCATTTCAACTAATTGAGTGACCTCGACCAGTCAGAAACTAAAATTGGCCAGAAATTGAACGGAGCGTATAGAAACTGATCGATCATCTCAGAATTTGAACCGAAACAAAAATCAATGGAGAATAAACAGACCAGGGTGTCCAGCAGCAGAGCTTCGGGGACCATCAACAACCTTGAAAGGATTTCTGAGAACGGAGGGGAGAGGAAGATCGTAGTCGATACGAATGGTTTGGACATCACTGTAGACGGAGGTGAGACGACTGGTGACGGAAGGAGTGGTGGGCCTACCGGCGGCGAGGCCACCGTTTTGTAAAAAAGACTTTGCCATTGTTGATCAGACGTAGTGGAGACGATCACAGTGACAGTTACCTTAGTGGGAACGACGCGTGTATTTATTTATATATGAAAGTATGAAACTTGTCCGACAGCGAAGGATAAAATTCAAGACCAGGGACCAAACCAACCCAGAAAGATGCTTTAAGTTCTTGATTTTTTGTTTTTTAAAAAAAAAAGCAGCAGAAATACGATAGTTATTATCAATGAAAATTTATATTTAGCTCAGGAATATACTTTAAAATTGTCTTTTGAAATTTCAAAATAACATTTAAATTTTGTGAGACTTTTTTTAATAAATTGAAATTGTTAAGTGTTCAAAGACTTGTAAATGGATGCCTATAAACTCATCAGTGCAAGAACTCATGGACTTGTTAGTAGATACACATAGATTTGTAAGTAAAATTAAAATTTATTGCCAACAAATCCCATAAAGCTTAAATGTAATTTTAAGATTTTAAAAGATTAATTTATCATATTTTCTGTTTCCTATTATTAATTGTCTTGACTAGATGCGGATACACGGTTCGAATCGAAGGTAGGATCATGTCAGTGTGGATGATTAAAGGGAAAATGGAAAAAAAATAATGTTTAAATTTCAAAATTTTATTCACACCAATTAACAAAAAATAATAAAATAATTGATAATTTTTTTCATTAAGAAATTATCTATTTAAGATTTTAAATTTTAAATAATATTTTTTTTTAATATTTTCTGATGACTAAATAGCATTGATAATTTACTTAATACCTAAATAACCATTCAAGCTGGCCAAATGATCCATCCAGGTGTATCGCAAATGATTTTACATGTTCATGAAAGAATGAAGATGAGATAAGACTTTGATCATCATATCGTGCTCAGTACTGCGTCAGGATGATGTTTATTGAGTGGCTGAAAGATTATTAAATTTTTAAACGGGCTCATTCGGAAAGCAGATGCTGCTTTTTCTCAATTTTTAATTTGTACGATTAAGAAATGATAAAAAGTTAAATTATAAATATGATTTATATTTATATTAACAGTAATAGAAATATATATGTGAAAAACAAGTTTTAGTAGTTTCTTTTTAAAAATAGCTTTAGAGTAAAAGCTTATTTAAAAAATACCAACTTCAACACCTTATTTTATTCTAACTATATTATTTTCCCTTTACATGGTGCTTTTCCAGTCCTCACCATCTTCCTAAATAGGCCCAAAAAATACTAATCACTGATTTAGTTATGATAGGTATATTCACATTAGTCGGAAAAAAAAAAAGCTTAGTGATAATGCTGGTAAAAAGGGAAAAAAGATGCTTAGTGATGATAATTACAAATTAAAAACTAATAGGATGGATTAGGCAATGATTGTCAAATCAATGGGGGGGAAAACAGGTAACTATTAGCCTTTTTAGTGAAATCAGTGGGTAATGCGTGGCGAGTTTTGTTTTGCCACCACTGTCTCCTTGACTTGCTGGATGATTATTCAATGAAACAATGTTCCATGGTCTCAAAACAAATTCTAGAATAAATATGCAAATTTTTTACGTTCTTTTTTTTTTTTTACCTCAAATAAATATACAATTGAACTCTTGCATCAATTTCTTAAGGGATAGGTGAAGATACTCAAAAGTCACATACTTCTATAATCTTTAATATAAGATATATTTAAGGAATTGATTTTAGTCTTAAATATAAGACATTGTTATTGTATTTGTCAATTTTTTAGGGAAAATTGATTATAGGGCCCAAGGAAGCAAAATAATTACAAAAAAGGCCCAAAAAACATTCACATGCCATGGTCTTTTCTGTCATTTTTTCAAAAAAAAGTGTACAGACATAGTTGCTAATTGCTACAGATGTAGTTGTTAATTGCTACAGATATAGTTGTTAAAATGTAGTTGTTAATTAGACTGATTTAGTTGTTAACGGGGACTGATATAGTTGCTAACCGTTACTGATGTAGTTGCTAATGTTTTTTGAAAAAATGTCAGAAAAGGCCCTAGCATGTGAATGTTTCTTGGGCCTTTTTTGTAATTATTTTGCTTCCTTGGGCCCTGTAATCAATTTTCCCATTTTTTTATTAATTTACCCGTATCTTTTATTAAGGGATATGATTAGAGTGCTTTCAAAAATATATATCCTATTAACTAATTTAACCTTATTCCTTAATTTAATTAAATTAACTAAATAAGTATTGTATTAAGGATTGATTGAGTACCTTATTTATGAAAGTGTCATTGATCAAATTTTCTACTGTGTCTCCATTACAACTTAAGTAAATGGGACGGTGTAAAAATTACATTTTGCTTGCACTAGTATTTGGAAAAAAAATATTTCTAGGTATTTTAAATAAAGGATTACTCTTTTCGGTTCTATGGTTGCTTTCATACTAAATATAATATCTCAATCTATCCTATCTTCCAAATTTATGTATTCCTCTCAGAGTATCTTTATTGAATATACATAATAAAGGGATTAGTTCTCATGCACTTGATTAAAGAAGGTATTTTTTTAAAAAAAAAACTAAAACACATTTGTGACATCAATATATACCTTAACCAGTTTTCTTAAATTCACAAAAAGAAATTATTTAGCTCTAAACTTCGTGAAGGTCCAATACTCTCTAAATTAAGTTCAGTATTGAGCTTTAAGCTTCTCCTTACTTTAGCATCTAAATTTTAATTAATGTTCCATGCTCAAATTCCAACATGACTAATTCGCTTTTATCTATAGCATTAATTATTTGTCTTTATCAATATATCGATGTATAAAAGAATAAATGAATAAAAATGACATTTCAAAACAATCATTATAATAGCTCGTCTGTAAATTCTATATGCCCCTTAATTTTGGGCAGAAATTCACAAATAACAAAAGTTTTGAATATTTGCCCTCATTACCTCTATATAATTTTGAACCTCCTTAATTCATTTTTAAATTTCTTCTACAATTTTGACACACTATATAATTCATGAGCCACTAGCACATGATCATACTTTTTTAAGTTTTCAATTTCTCTTTAGTACCATATACGTGTTATATATTTTTGTCATAAAACTATTAATTAATAGGGAAAAGTTCAGCTAATTAATACTCTAATTCTGATCTATAGTATAAGATATAGTTAACTTTTTTGAAGAGACGAAAGCTAATAAACATGTTAATCCATAGCATATATCTTGTACCAAAAAATTCACAATAATAATAAAACTACTTGTTGAGATCGAATTGGCCAACCCCTCTTCTCGAGATTTTTGGGGACTAACTTGCAAAACAAACTTTTAAGATAGATAGATATGTGCGTGCGTGTGTGTATACATATAAGGACTAACTTGAAAATGCGAGTAAAGTATAGGGATCAATTAATGAAGTTTTCCTTTATTTAATTTAATGCAATATTTGCAGAGCTTATCCACTCACTAGTATTGAAGGATAAGATCGTGACAAGGTGATGACTCGCCGGTCTATTCCATCTTCAGTGTTTAATCGATAATTATCTGTCATCTCGCAGACACGCATCATAAAAGTAGGCAACTTTTCTTTTCTTTTTTTTTTGTCAAAATAAAAGCAGGCAACTTAATTGTACTTTCTTAATATAAGATCTATTTATTAAATTTGTAAGATGAATGAAGTTAGTTAAGTTAATTAATATGATATTTTTTAAGTACCATAAGCATCTTCATTAATTATATTAATCTATCTATTACTTGATTATTGTTGATGGAATATCAATATGAGTTAATTAAAAAAAAATTAATAAATATAAAAAATATTTCTTATTTAGAGTAAAGACCAACTTTACATTGCTGACGGGAGGAGTATTAGGCAACTTTTTCAATGCCAATGCATTAACCTTATCACTTGTCAATTTGTTAAAATCATACTCAAACCAGTTAATAGTTAAGTATACGTGTTCAATCAAGACAATATAGAACTATGTACATTTCAGGTCAAAATTAAATAAAGCTATATACATTTATTGTTCTTAAAACTGCATGCAATATGTAATTTCTCATGCAAACATTTCTATATTATGCAGTAATTCAAGGATTTTTTATTGCTGGGTGATACACTAGTAGGATTTTATTATTATCATTATTATTATTTTTTGGTGATGTTCTCATGATTTTATAAAAGTGTTATATATTAAGATCAAATATTTTCGGGTTAAGTAGCAAATTCACCCCAGAAGTATACATCGAGAAGCAATGTTGCCCTGAAAGTTTTTTTAGGCTCAATATTCGCTCCGAAAGTTTAAAAACGTAGCGATATTGTCATTTTCCGTTAAAAAACTAATGTTGACCATTAAAAAATTGGCGTTGACCGTTAACTTGTTAACGGGAATAGGGCAATATTGCTATACTTCTAAATTTCGGGGGCAACATTCAGTCTAAAAAAACTTCTAGGGCAACATTGCTTTCAGGCGTATACTTCCGAGGCGGATTTACTACTTAACCCAATATTTTTAGCAACAATTTTTGTAAAAACAGGGTTAAAATAATAAGTTTGTGATTTTTTATAGCGAACAACAGTCACTATTTTATTTTTGTAACTAAATTATTTCCGTAAACCATATGTCCTTTTTTTTTTCAGAAAATCATGGTTAAGCTTTTTTGTACTTAACCACAGTTTTCATATAACATGGGCTAAATTTAAAAACTAGCCGCATCTCTTAAAATATCGCAGCTCAATCATGTTATTTTACTTCGGTTTCAAATAAATAAGCAAGTGATTTTGGGTGAAATATTTACATCATAAAAGTAAGTGTCCCAAGAAATATTTACATATCTAATTTTTTTATTTAATTAAAAAATAGGAAAATTCCAATAAAAGAACATTCAAAATTTTAAAAGATAAAAATATGTTTCGAATATTCATAATTTAAAAGAAATGTTAGGCTCAATTTGTCCTTTTTGAAATTAAGAAAAAATGCTTTTACACATTTTTTTTTTTATAAAAAAAAGCAAAAGCCTCCACCGTCACCTGCTAGTTTCCAGTGACCACCAATAGCTGCTGCTAGAGCTTTGGTGGGAATAAATATTCCCAAAGTGGTGAGGATAAGATGTGAATCCCCAACACTTGTTTTTCTTGACATTGACCACCAATGAATTTCAATATATACCGTGTAAATAAATATGTCACATAACTCTTTTACTTTGATTTGAGTTTATTCACAAGTTTTATCAAGGAATTAAGAATATTTCATTAGGTTTTTTTATCAGAATGCTAGTTGGGCTGGTCAATAGCCGTTGGCCACTGAAACTCTAGTGACGACAACTTGTGGATTTTTTATTTTTTTAAAAATGTATATAAGGGTATTTGTATTAGTTTTTTTAAGTTTTAAAATGATAAATCATGTACTAATATCTTTTTAATATTATAAATATTCAAAAAACTATTTTATCCTTTTCTATTTTTAAAATTCTTTTTACGGGATTTTCCCTTAAGAAATTTACCAATCGCCCCCAGATAAATACACTTTGGGCTCTGTATTAATCCATACCAAAGCAACGTAAGCACAATCCCTATTTATTTTTGGGCCTTAACCCAATATCTAATATACTCAGTGATTTGCTTTTGATTTAAATTTATATGCATACTACAAAGAACAAATCGGAGTTGAATGGGATCAATTTCTCATAATGTGACAAACTAACATATGAATCTTTGTTAGATTATGTGTCTACATCTAGGGTCCAACAACACCTTGAACAAAATTACCTTTGATAGGAGAAAAACATATTTACATATAAAATGATGGCAATGAATAAGGTTGTGTATTAAGTCATGCTAATTTTTTGGGAAATTGCTCATGAATCTCTAGTTGAAAATTTATTTGTGAGATAGGATGACCTGAGACAATGTAAAGGTATGAGGTCTCTGAGTTTGAATAATTGTGATATGAGAAAGATAAAATTACCCTTAACAAAAATATTTCCTCGCAATGAAGTCTAGCTTGAAAGAAACATGGAAGTCAACATCCAGCGAAGCCATCGTCTTACTTCAGCTATAAAGACAGTGATGAGGAGTAGGGAAAAGATGGAGAAGAGATTGAATGGGACCTAGATATGTAAAGGTCCAGGTGGAGAAGATGAAAGAGGTCTCTTAGGCTTTGTTTGGGAGTTTGAAGGAGAAGGAAAGGAAAGAGATATAGGGAGTTTGGAGGGGAGGAGAAGGAAGAGAAATGAAAGATATTTCCTCTTCTTGTTTGAGAGTTAAAAAAATAGTAAGGGAGGAAGATGAAGGATTAATGAGTTATTTTTACTATTTTATCCTTTTATTAAAAAATTAATATAATTATTATACTTTAAAAATAAATTTAAATTTAAATTTTCTAAAAAAATTTATTTACGTAATTTTTATATTCAAAAAATATTTTCTCTCTCTAAAAAGTATTTTTTCTTTCTAGAAAATATTGTTTTCCTAAAAAAGTATTTCTCTCTCTAAAAAGTATTTTCTCTCTCTAGAAATGTGTTCCCATCTAAAAAGCATTTTCTCTCTCTAAAAAGTATTTTCTCTCTCTAGAAAATATTTTCCCCTAAAAAAGTATTTCTTTTTCTAAAAAGTATTTTCTCTCTCTAAAAAAATATTTTTCGTGTGCATTCCAAGAATAGAAAAGAGATCATAAATAATGAGAGTGCTTTATTTGAACGAGGGTAAAAAAATAATTAATCCATGTTCCCTCTTAAAATCCCTCATATTGGGGGAACTTCATTTTTGTGAAGAAGGAGGGTTTTGGAGGATTTGTAAAAATCCTTAATTCCCTCCCCTCTTATTTTTAAAACTCCCAAATAAGGGAAGGGACTACCAAAACCCTTCATTTCCTTTCCTTTCCCTCCAAAATAGAACTCCCAAATAAAGCCTTAGTGAAGTAGATAGAAGGGGTCGTCCATAGTGGTGATGCCTATGATGGTTGAGGAGGTTGGCGATGGCAACAAAGTCAATGAGAATGGGGTGGTTGATGGGAGTTGCATTTGTCGTGGTTATGAGAGTACAAGGACTAGAAGTTTGAAGAAAGGGAGTGGCACAAATAAATAGTGGGTCATTGAAATGAAAAATATTCACTTTTTTTTTTTTTAATGAAAGATGACTTGCATATTAGGGAGATGAATACACATAAGGAAAGATAGATTGCTCAAAAGGAAGATGATTTGCTAGATAGATTACATAAATGGAATATCATTTGCTCATAAGGGAAGATGATTTGTACAAAAAAATAATTTGCACATAAGGAAGATGAGTAGTACAAAAAGACAATGAATTGCATATAAGGAAAGGTAATTTGCATTTAGAAAGATGCATTGCATAAAAGGAAGATTGTGGACACATAAGGAAAAATCCTTTGGAGTAAAGGAAGATGCTTTGCACATAAAGGAAAATAGGTTGATTGAGGAAATATAGATTGCACAAATGGACTGTTTCCATTAAAGTTAATTTTGTCTTTCTCTTATTACAAATATTTATACCGAAGGACTTTACACCTTTGCAAGATTCTAGTTCACAAATAAATTTTTTAAATAGAGGTTTATCGGCCTTTTCCCCATTTTCCCCATTTTCCCTTTTAACAAACACACAAACACCTCAAAACCTCAATTCTGTTGAAGCGAAGAAATGGAGTCTTTTTCTTAACATTTAACTCAACCACTTTAAATTTAAATCAATATGTGGTAGGTATGCATGCAAGTATTAGGTCATATTAATATTTTTTCATGGGTTAAAAAGTGAAAATGCTATGAAAGTTTTTATGTATGAGCACTGGATATTAGGAAGTTTTCAAGGAACAATTTTGCTTGAAAGTATAAAAAAGAAGGCAATATTAACCTAACATATTCAAACAATCAATCATTAGTTAACCGATTATGTTGAGGTGGCATGCCCATGTTGCATCCATGTTAGGTTCTTTTGGGGTTAAGGGTCTATCCCTTAAATTTCCACAAAAGACCTATTGGTATCATCAAGTTTTTAGAGGACTCCACAGAAGACCTATTGGTATCATCAAGCTTTTAGAGGAGGCAATAACGCCTTGAAAGTGACAAATATTTTGTTGATTTTTCATATTAAGACATTCCCATAAGTACCAAACGATCAAATAAATAGAAAAATTGACCAAGCCTATAAATCAAAACACATATATGTGAGTAGAGAAACCTATAAACCATAAACAAGAAAACCCAAAATCAAAAGCCAAAAAAAAAAAAAAAAAAAAATCCTTAAATAAAAAAAAAGAAAATAGAAATTAGGTTCAGGAAACCAAAATCTACAACCGAAGAAAATAGAGAACCTAGAAGAGGAGAAAGAAAGTTTCTCACTAGAAACTCTTCACAAATTTATTTTGAAAAGCATGCCCACATTTTCTATCTTGTCAATGATAGATATGGACTTGTTTCACAAAATAAATTTGTGAAGAATTTTTCAGTGTGAGTGACCTTCCCTTCTTTTGTCTTCTATGTTTTTTAGTGATATTGGCATGCTTTTTTTGACTTGAGGGTTTTTTTATTTTTGCTTTTGATTTTAAATTTATGATTTATGAATCTCTTTGTTCATATATTCCGTTTTGATTTGGGCATTCTCCTTTTTTTTTTTTTGTTGATTTTTTATTATATTTGATCATTTGGTGCTTTATAGCGGCATCCCAAATATGAAATAAGTCATAAAAGAAAAAAAAAATGACCCGTGGCCATTATTGCCCCTCTTGAAAAGCTTAATGGTGCCCACAACCCTTCCATAGAAATTTTCTGGGAAAAAATGCCTTTTAACCAAGGTAACTTGTGTCATCTGAGTATGTTATCCGGATAGTCAGTCAATCAACAGTTGGTTGTTTATATTTGTTAGGTGGGAGCAATATTGTCCCATTTTTTCAACTTGTTGGAGGAAAATTACCCTCTCAAAATCTTCCTGATGTCTAGTTCCCATTCATGGAAAACTTCCAGGCATTTTATCCCTTTACCCTTTCCTTCATTTGTGTGCTCTTGATTTGATTAAAAAAAAAAAACCGAAAACATACAGTCTGTCTTGTGATTGCCTAATGTTATTATACAGCTGTTTAGTTAGCGCGAAAGGACACAAAGGCTTAATCTTTAATAATAACGAATGATGATTAATTAATGAAGCAACATGTGATTTGGGTCATATCTTAAACAAGATGCTTGTACTTCAAAACGAGGTTCATATTCTCATTATAGGACTACCTCCGTTAGCTAATGTAAAACTTCGCTAGGGTATTTAATTTAGTCCTAAAAAAAATATGTGTGTGAGAGAGTATATATTATTATCAATTTAGTTTATCTTCCATATTCATCATTTTTTTCCCTTAAACTAATTCATCTAATTTATAAATTGATATATAATTTTATATTATACATGGATATTTTGTAGGGAGACCAAATACATTTGTTACAGACAATTGATTAATTTCATTTCTTTAATTTACCTTAATTAATTATGTTGCTCTTATATTCCCTTGGGTCCATTTTATAAAAAAAAAAAAAACTACTATACAAATCACAAATATTAAAATATTAGTTAAAAGTAAGAAATATATATATTTTTTTAATTATAGGGTTAAGGTACAAATTAGTCAACGAACTATTATCCGAGGAGCATCTGATACAAAAAAGTATTGAGGTTACCTTAATTATCAATGAACAATTAAAAAGTACCAAATAACAATTAAAAAATAGCAGTTATCACAATTACGTTAAAATATTAGGCATTGGTGGAAGATGGTAGTAGAGACGTTGGAGAAAAGAGCGGTTATACCTTCTTGTTGGATAAGGAAAACTCTCATAAAGATGGGACCCACGCAAGTAGGCGCCATGGTAGTGGTGGCTGCTGCCTGTGGCATTGGAGGGACGAAACTAGGGTGTAAGGTGAGTGTCGGTCAGAGGCTGTGGACTGCTGGATTTGGTTTTTGGTGTGTGATTCTCCTCTTGAAGCTGCATATGGACCTTGATGAGTTCAAGAAGGTGAGTGGAACACCTAGCAACAATGAAAGCTTTGGAAACGCCGACGTCGTCGACACTATGACAGTTAATGGAAGACAAAAATGAGAGGAAGACACTAAGACAGTGATAGAGTAGTTTAATGGCAATGAGCACGCGCGCGCGCGTGTGTATTTTCACTTTTAGTGTGTTTTTTTTTTTCACTTTTTAATTGTTCATTGATAATTAAGGTACCCTCAATACTTTTTTGTGCCAAATGCTCTTCGGGTAATAGTTCGTTGGCTAATTTGCACATTAACCCTTAATTATATATATACTTATTATGAGTTTGATGAGCAAGAGAGACAATAAGTAGGAAAATAAATGAAAGAAACTAACAAGCTATTGGTTAACCAATGTTGTAATAGGGCCTCACTCTAATAATGAGGAGAATACAAGTTCGAATTATGCGAAACATACTTATTGTTAGAGGTGAGAACTTTTCGTTCTTTAAGTCTTAAGGGAAAACCCTTAATCAAATAAAAAAATAAAATAAAGATGAGTGGGAAAATGAGAGAAATGTGCAATTAATTAGAAGTAAAAATAAAAAAAAATACATTAAATTTTAAGAAGAATACATATTGTTTTTTATATTCATGATAAACTCTACCTAAGAGAATATTACTTATAAATGCATCTCACTTCTCTCATTTTCTTTTTTCGGTCCACTTCTATCTTTGACCACTTTCATGACTATTTAGATCAAAATCTACATTCTCTTTATTGTAATAATAGTTTTATAAAATATTAAATATAGGCTATTGGATCTTTAATCCCATAGTCATGAGCAGATAAATGATGGGAGGTGATGAAAAAAGAAAAGGGAAGAAGCCAAATTCTTCTTATATTTTTATGCACAAGACTAGAGGAAGGATTTAAAGACCGAAGTGACTAGTAGTTATCAGTGAAGTGACTACACCTACATATGTAATCAATGTAAATCACATGCCAATCACTCAATCACCCTCTCTTGTGTTGTGTACTTAATCCTCTTTTCGATTCCCTTTTTTGTAATTAGTAGCATGCAAATCACGAAATCTCATAAAGAGATTCTTAATTAGCTGTCTTTATAATCTTCGTCTGATTTTCTCCATCATTGTACTTAACCAACCTCTATCACCTAACAAGCATAAGCCATGCTTAATTAATTGGCAATGAGCAACACTCCTTCGCTACTTAATAAATTAAAGTGTGCCATTAATTATTCTCAAACTCTATTTTTTAAACTTTCCTTTTGCTTAAATTGAGCAAAGTGTGCCACTGCAATGCTAAAACAAAATAAATCATCAGTTCAATTGCACTTTGCACACAATTGATTAAGCGCAATCCGCATTATTCGAATGAATATTTATCACATTAAAATTAATGATTTCGTAATGACAGATTTAGAAATAATGCCCAAATTAACAAATTGACCAGATAACACTGATTATATACAACACTAAATTATTGAAACCTCATAATTAAGTTCATATTGTCTAGACTCTAGACTAGATAATCTCACAAATTCTGTATAAAAATAAAAAAGGATTAGAGAGAATATTGGAAGGCTTTCTTTTCTTTTCTTTTCTTTGAAACTTTGATAATATTTTGAATTAAGTATTTTTATTTAACCTGAATGAATTAAGTATTTCATTCAAGTATTTTTTTTTTAATCAGAATCATTCAAATATATTACGAATTGTGTTATGAAACATGTACATATATTTTATTTTTAATTACTTAAAATATTAAAGTATTAAATTATGAGATTAATTTATGTTTAATATTTTAATTGTTATAACCATTATTAATGTATTATAATTATTTTATACCTAACTATAATTGTGCTATAACTATAATTGAAGCAAAAGCTTATCAACAATAATATGTAACAATAATATAAAAAATAAAGATAAAAAGTAATGCTTAAAACTTTAAACCACATTCACTTCATCTAGTCATCCTTCATTCGATGAAATAATGGCTGAAACAGATTACCAGGAATTTAGACATCTTTTTGCCATAATTATTTATTTTTCCTATTCAAAGGAAAAATGGGTCATATGGAATAATTTTTGTGTTCCTTTTCCCCACAATTAAGCGAAGTATTCTAAAACAGAATAAATTAACTAGTTAAAATGCATCACACAAATGATTGAGTATATTATATATATAGTAAAAGCCGGCACTTTATATAGAGTTCGAAAAATTAATCTTTATTTTTTGCCATAGAGTTTGAGAAATTAATCATATTATTATTACTTATTAGTTGATTCTGAATAGCATGGTTTAATAAATTTTTTGTATATTATATAAATAAATCTTTATGAGATTAAAATGATATCAAAATAATCAGAATGCCCCAAACAAATTGACTAGATATCACTTGAATTGTAATAATAAAATATTATTGTGTGTGTGTGTGGTTTTTTTTCCTCCTTAATTTCACATTTATATATATAACAAAACTGCAACAAACTAAACTATAGATGAGATATGAACAATGCAATTCATTCTTCTTAAAAAATTGCATACAATGTATGAAATGACCCATATTAATTTTTTATTTTATAGAAAAGGTTTGAGAGAATATTATATTGGGGGCTTTCTTTTTTTTATAAAAATATTCAATATTTAATTACTCTATATGTTAAGAACGAAACATTCACTTTATATTTAATTACTTAAATTATTAATTTAATTAATAACAGTGCTATAGCTAGACTTCATAATGTCCCTAATTTCATGGTAATAATAACATATATATCACTCTTTCCGAAATTAAGCAGTGTGTGCTCGAGATGCATAGCCTTATAGGACACACCCTCTCTCTTTATTTCCAAATTAATCATACTTTAAACTAAAGCGTGCATGCCACCTAATAGTTAGAACTTTGAAATCATGATTAGTTGAGTTAAACACAATCATATTTCTGAATTAAGTATCTCAAAATGTCTCCCATATGTCCACCAACCAAACTCTTCAGAACCACTTTGAAATGCTTTGAACATGGAAACACAATGATTCAGTGTTGAGACCCACTTCATTGTGATGATCAGATACAGATAATATTAATGCATTAGTTAATCCGATCTCTTAGCTTGCAAAATTCAAATCTTCTTTCTTCTTCCTCTCTCTCTCTCTCAATCTCTGCTCGATTATTACTCTTTCGTGGCTCTCAATAAAAATGAAACCCTCGAGACAGCAACGAGTTTGCAAGGTCTTGTGTTGCAGCTGTAATTGCAGGCTCAGTGTTTCTTCTTCCTCAGACTTAGAAGCTGCAGAAAGCAGTTCTTCTTCTTCATCAGCTTCTCATAGGTTTCCTTCTGTTTCAAGCTTAGCTCATGCCATGGTTCAAGAGAGGCTTGATCAAATGATAAGATCAGAGCAGAGAGAGAAGCTTCATCATCTTCATCGTCATCCTCGTCTTCATCATCAGAATCTGCAGAAACCATCAAGAGATGAAGAAGAAGAAGAAGGTGGTGGTGGAACCAAGTTCGTGGTGATGGTGGCGATGGAGAAGAGTTCATATGATCCAAGAGAGGATTTCAGAGAGTCCATGGTGGAGATGATAATGGCGAATCGGCTTCAAGACGTCAAAGAACTAAGAAGTCTGTTAAATTATTATGTTTCAATGAATTCACAAGAGTACCATAGCCTTATACTTGAGGTCTTTCATGAAGTTTGTACTCATCTCTTTTTATCATCATCATCGTCATCATATAAATGTCAATATTGGTAACAGATTATTGCCAATTAAATTGTTTTGCCACAATCTAGCCACAATTTATTAGTTTTGTCCGGCTATTTGAACATCAATCAAATATTAATGGTTTACAAATTTAAAGGGAGAGTGCATCTCAAAAGATTTAGACCTCAAAAGATTTAGATTGAATGAATGAAATAATTTTTTAAACTTATAAATCACACTTTTATTTTATGAGCTATTGCGTGGAATTCCCAACACTAAATTACATTTGGAGTGACTATGTCTCACTTTTTTAATTTTTAATTTTTTTTTTATATATCTCACTTTTTTTAATTAACATGTGCACATTGATCCTTTGTAAATAAATATTTTTAGTGGACTAAATTTTATTATAATAGACTATTAGGTATGCTTGTTTGGATAAGTACGTAAGAGTATTCTTGGACGTGGAACAATTGATATTAATATAAAATATAAAATATGAAATATTAGTTGCAACAATTATAAATCATGAAAAAGAACCTAGTTGCATTTTGAAGATGCATAGCCAAAAGAAGAAGAAGAAGAAGAAGAAGAAGAAGAAGCTATGGCTTAACTACATATAAATGACCTTTTCTTGGAAATGATCTTGAAAGCATACTCTCTTTTCCATTAATATGACGCATTCAAAACTTTAATCTCACATAATTAATTAATCATTAGAGAAAAATATAACTCAAATCTTTAAGAAATTACACACACACACACATGTATGTACATGTATATGTGTGTGTATAGATATATTATGTGTGGTGTGTGTGTGTATTATTTTTTACCCTTTAATTAGTATTTAATTCCAAAAGTAGATTCAAAATGTGAGACAATAAATCTGGATCAAGAACAAAATTGATTTCACTAGACTTATGACAAAATTTATTACATCATAATTGAAGAGGGGTCAGATCAGAGTTTAACCATCCCCTGAGAATAATTAAATAACAGCTATAGATGTATAAATCTGCAGCTGATGAATAGCTAAATACTAATGTCTAGAGAGAAACCAAATATATTATTATAAATATATATTTTTGATGATCATCGTCTTCACTTCATCCCTGTGGCATCCTTCACTGCATCAACTGCTCCTTGTGCCTTAGCCTGCATCTGCTGGCCAGCCTACATACAGCACAACACAAATATTTACTTTTAACCGTTTACACATTTCTCTGCATATAAATTGTAAAGAGTCAGATAGATCATAAACGATTCTCATTATATCAGGTTGCACAAGACTCCCAACCTCCCAACATTGCATAATTTTATTATTTCATAAATATTTGACGTGGTGACGAGAAAAGCACAACTCGAGCCAGTGACTTGTATAAATATGAATCAATGGGCCGACTTACGTCTTGCATGGATTCTTTGGCGGACTGAGCAGCATCTTTAGCCTTGTCCATCATGTTGCTAGCCTTCTCCTGCAATAATATTTATAAGCAGTTAGATCATTAAATCAAAAGGATTTTACAAAATCCATCAAACTTTAGGGGGAGAGAGAGAGAGAGACCTTGGCTTGGCCAGCGGCTTGTCCAGCATTGTAGCTCATCTTATTCTGGGAATCCATGTTTTTTGTTCTTCTTGAAACTGTAAAATTATAAGCTGATAATATACTGAAGATGGAAGAATGATTTATGAGAGGTAGATTGTGCTGCAGATAAACTTCCCGCTGGACCAATATATATATATAGGAGAGTCGTGTGCTTATTTTTCTAATTTTGGTAATTTGGATTAAAACAATTCAATTCAACGAGACTCTCTTTTTATGGTTTCGATGACACATGGTCGGGTTGAATTCTAAGAATGAGGCTTTTCATTCTTTCTTGACCACAAAATATATATGTGGAGTACATTAACTCATCTTGCGATGTTACTACATCCTAATTAATGTTTATTCACTAGTAACTTTTCTATTCAATTTTATGTGGTTTCGATGACACATGGGGGTTGTAATATCCGGATAATTATTTATCTGGAATATTATATTGACAAATAAATACCTATTGAAAATAGGTGAATTGGTGATCTCAAAACTAGGGAAATAATTACCTTATTTCTTAAAGGTAATTTCTCATGAAATTAGGAGAAATAAAGAGCTAAAAATCCCTAAGTAAATTTGTGGGTTATAAAATACCCTGAGAATATTATGATAAATCCTGAGAGGCAACTAAATATTTATTAAAAATTAGAGAGTATGTTGTCTCTAATTTAGATAATTTATGGGATTATTTTCCTTGGAAAATAATAAGGCAAAATTAAATATCATTTTGGGGAACATAAATTGCCCCATGATTTTTAATATTATGCATGGTACATAAATTTCCAATGTCAGTAAAATAGTTGTGAGATAATAATTATTACTAATTAAGAAAATTGTCAAAAATTAGTAAATGATTAATTAGATAATTAATGGCTAATTGTTTAGACATAAATAAAGAGAGAGAGAAGGTGGAGATATTTGTGAGTTGTGAGTATGTGTGAGTTGTGAGTGTGTGTGTGCCTAAGTGTTGTGCATGTGTGTGTAGTAAAAAAAAATATAATAAAATAAAATAAGAGATAAGATCTTATAATATAATAATAATATAATTAAAACATGTGTTAATTAGATAATAATATAATAATCAGAGGAAAAATGAACAGGATAAATGACCACGGATAGAAAGTAATTCCGTTGTGAGATTCTGGGAATGAGTTAGGAAAAACCAGAATATATTATTGGTCAGTGGATTTTTATCCAGAAGTTAGTACCGACCGAAGTTATTTCTGTAACCGGTCGCGAATACCAAGGATTTTCGGAAGATAACGGAATGTCCTTAATGAGAGAATAAGGTTAGGAAAACCCAGTATTCTTGAAGAGGAAGCAAAGACCTTCAGGGTACTGCTTCCGGAATTTTAAGATTTTACGAAATTTCGCGATCAGGATACCGAATCAGGAATTTTACCTGATAAAGCAAGATGACATAAGGCTTGATGATGCAGCAGGGATGACATCATCCTTGAGAGGTGTATGGCCAAGATCTTGCCACCTCCAAGAAGTGCGATCTAACGGCCAGAAACTGATCAGACAAAGTTCAAAGGAATTACGAAAATGCCATTGGGCTTTTCTATAAATAGGCCATCATTCCTCTTCATTCTTCATCAATTCACTTACAATCCTAGAGAGAAGTTAGAGAGAGAAGCTCTGGAAGAGGAGTAAGAAGTTCATAGCAAAACTCTGAGTAAGTTCTTCGGTCCCTAGTCTTTAGTTTTAGTGTCTCTTTCGGTAGTTGTAGTAGAACTGCTAGATTGATCTTTAATCTTCCAAGTATGTTTAGAAATCATGTTCTAGGGGTAATTAAGGTATTAATTTCGAAAACCATCATAGAGTTAGAGATATGTGGAAATTCTGGAAGATTAGGGTCAAAATAGCGAAGTACTGGTGAAATTCCGCCGATTAGGGGATCAGGGGCAAAATGGTAATTTGTACCTAAAATGCCTATTATGATATCAAATATTGATAAATGTGATATTATCATTATAGGATATCAGTAATCTTGTTCCACTGTCATTTCGTTGTCGTTCCGCTGTTTTCCGTCCAAAGTACAGTATATCGTCAACATATTAAACGCTCGTCAACGAAGGTACGTTCGTGTACTGTAACACTAACTCTAATGTTTATGTTATGCATATATGTGATACGTGTGTTGTACGTATAGAGTATGTATACTATGGAGTGCATATCTGTAACGCTGGGAGCGATATGTCTATATGCTGGGAGCTATATGGTTGCATGCTGGGAGCGATACATATGCATTGATTGTGATGGATTGTTTGTATATGTTGTTGATGTGGTGGTTTATGTGTTCATATATTGTGTATGTAAACATGAGGTTAACCGTTACCTGTGGTCCGTATGCATGGGACCTCAGCTCTTAACATAGCCTTAAGGTCAGGAGAACCAGTGACTAAGGAGAGGGGAAAGCAGCATGCTTAGAGACCCGACGGAAGACTTCCCGCTGTTGTTCTGGCAGAAGCCATCCTTTTGTTGTTGTACAATCCTTTTGAGATACTCGGTTTTCTTACCGCTATTGTACCCCGCCAGACTTATGACATTTTGAAATACAAATAACAGATACTCTTCCGCTCAAATGGTCTACTCTGATGGTTTGAAATGATTTTAAATGAAAAGTTAATTTATTTCTGCTTATGAAAATTGGGATGTTACAGGGGTTGTATTCTAAAAATGAGGCTTTTTATTCTTTCTTAACCACAAAATATATATGTGGAGTGTGAAGTGTGTTTGGGATGGCTAAATGCTACTTTTGTATGTCCAAATATACTTATGGTTGATTTAATATATATATATATATATATATATATATATATATATATATATATATTTATTTGGGGGGAGCTTAAGTCATAAGTCAAATTATCAAATTATTTTGGTTTTGGCTTTTCTACCATGAAGAGAGAAAAATATCTTATGAAAAAAAAAAAATATTGGGTCCCACTTTTTTAAATTGAAATATTATTATGGTTCTTATTATAAATCTTTATAGATGAAAGTTTTTGCCTAAATATAAATTTACTTAAAAGTTAATAATCATGATAGTATTCTGGTTTATATCCATGAAAAATTTAATTGATGAGAGTTACTCGATAATTTTTTATATAAAATCCTGACAATACTATGATTTAAATTATTCTCACCAATTAAATATTCAGTGATAGACTTTTCCCCAATTTTTCTAAAAAATTTAAGTAATTTAGTATTGTAAATTTTTTCCAAATAATACATTACCTATTTTTATTTTTATAAAATTTATGTATTTTTCAGTATTTTACCTTTAAACTTTCTTTTCTATTAATCATCCAAACAATTTTCTGTATTTTTCACAATACACACACATATAATATATAGGGTTAAGGTGTAAAAATACACGCGAGTTTTTTCTTCAGGAGCGCCCAACACCATATACTTTTTTTTGGAGCAAAAATACACATGTGATTACCATTTTGGAGCAAAAGTCACATTCCACCGTTAAGTCAATGTTTACCGCCGTTATGTTACTGTCCACTTCATCTCTTTTTCTTTCATCACGGTGAAAAGTGACTTAACGGTGAGATGTGACTTTTGCTTCAAAATGGTAACCACATGTGTATTTTTTATCCAAAAAAAGCACGTGGTGGTGAACGCTCATGGGAAAAAGCTCATATATATTTTTGCACTTTAAGCCTAATATATATGCATTATTTAATAATATTCATATTTTTTAATCATTTTCCATCTAAACTTGCTTTTCAAATTAAAATATCATTCAAATAAGTTTACTGTCACCTATATTACCGTGAATCCAAACATAAATGATATTACACAATTTGATTTTATATAATCTTAAATTTACATAAGTCAAATTACAAATAAAGAACTTTTCTCACCCCTATCCTTAACACTCTCATCTTGTCTTTTCATTCTTTTTTGTCCGCAAAATATAAATGTGGAGCACAATAACTCGCGATGTTACCACATCCGCTTGATAATTAATGTTTATTAACTAGTAACTTTTCTATTCAATTACACACACACACATATTGAATGAAATTAATCCTTTTTAAATATCGATGATGATTGAATTCTTATTACTATCCATGACATGACAGTAAGCCGTGGGCTAGGTATTACTCTAAGGTAAAATTGCATCTGACTGGGTTTTTTTTTAAGTAACTTTAATTTTAGAAAGAAAAAAAAACATGGTAAAAGTTGTGGTTGATGGTGAAATTATTTCATAAAGGGTTAAGTACCAATTTTACCCTGGAAGTACGTGCTCAGAAGAAATTTTGCCTTGGAAGTTTTCGGCGTAACAATGTTGCCCCGGAAGTATCAAAACGTAGCAATGCTGCCACTCCGTTAAAAACCTTAACGGTCAACTAACGGTCCACGTTAGAGTTTTTAATGGAGGGGCAACATTGCTATGTTTTGATATTTCAGGGGCAACATTGCTACGTTTTAGCGTAGCAATGTTGCCCCTGAAGTACGCGCCCATGAGCAATTTTGCCCTTCCGTTAAAAACCCTAACTAACGGTCAACGTTAGGATTTTTAACAGAGGGACAACATTGCTATGCCGAAAACTTCTACGGCAAAATTGCTCCTGGGCGCGTACCTCCGGGGCAAAATTGGTACTTAACCCTTTCATAAAAATTTCAGTGGGGGTAGACACTGGTAATCTACCAAGGCTAAGGCATGCTTTCAGGTTCAAAAAGCGCTTACAGAAGTACTTAGAGATCGTCTACCAACAAGATCCTTACATCAACTAGCGGATAACAAACCTTCTATTTTTAGGGTGAAAGCCGACGCTTTAGCCAATTGTATCACACCTCATTGACACTATATTTAGCATATAGCGAGACCAACAAAAGCAATGCCATTTGTTTAAGCCCATTGTTTTAATTAAAAAAAATCACTTTTTTCAAAAATAATTACTTATGAAAAACTTTTTTATTAACCCTTTGGGTCACCCGGTGTTTGGTGTTTTTTATAAATCCTTTTGCCAAGTATTTGAGTAATCCATTAATCTGAATCGAGGCTTGTGTAAAATTTTACTATACCAAACTTCTTACAAAATTCAGAACTTGAAAGAAAAAGTTTATTTCTAAGTAAATGAAGATGAGAGTATCATGAAAATATGGAGACATCTAGTGTATCATCAAATTTGAAAATAAATAAACTTTTTTTAGTAAAGATATATATCACAAAATCGGCAAAAGTACAGAAAAACCCCTAATTATTTAATTAATTACCAAAATGCCACTGTGACAAAACTATTAACTCATCTGCCCTTATGTAATCGATTACATGGCTTATGTAATCGATTACATGGGGCCAGATGCATTTTTTTTCCTTTTCATTTTTTGCACTATGTAATCGATTACGTTATTGTAGCGTAAATGATTACAAGAAACTTTACACTATGTAATCGATTAAGCTCTATGACATAATAGATTACATAGTGTAAAATGACATGTAATCGATTACACCAGTATGGTGTAATTGATTACATCAGCTCCAGAAGCAAAATGAATATTGATTTCCAATTGGTTCATGTCCAAACTGATGTCCAACTTGTTTTTATATATAAATGTGACTTGAGGAAGGTATTTTACACAAAAATTAACCGCCTACCTCAGGCCTAGTCAATCATTGTCCCCATATCATTTTTTTGTGCCAACGACATGTAATTTGCAAAATTCATCACCGGAAAAACATATGAACTGAAAGCATAAACATTCATAACTAAATTAAATGTCATAGTCAGTGCAAATACACCACGTCCAACAAAAAAAAAAAGGTTACACGAACCAAATACAAACATCAAGTTCAACAAAAAATAAAAACAAAACTATCTAATCTGCCTCCTCCTCTGTATCCTCCTCCTCCTCAGAGACATCAGGCACATGCTCCTCCTCGTCAACTGCCTCCTGGTCCTGTCCAACCTGTAACTGTCACAGTCCTTCCTCTAGCCCCCGCATCCGGCTCTGCATCCACCGCCACCGCTCATCCTCCTTCTCAACGTGGCTCTTCCACCACTTCCTCTGTTGGAGGTCCATTTGCCTCATTTGCACCATCACATCACGGAGGGATAATCCACCATTCGGCTCAACCATGTCCCCATCCTCAGCCTTGTCATCATCCGGAATAGGGACCTCAGGATCAACCATGGGATGAACAACCGGTGCACCGTTCTCGTCAGCAACAATGCTTATCCAGACACTGTGTGCATTCTTCTGTATCTTGCACTGCTCCAGCAGGCGCCTCCCGAAAGCGTTCCAATGCGTCTGGTCCACCATGTCCTCATTGTCCATCGGAACACCAAAATGGGTCAAAATACAGTGGACCAAATATGCGAATGGGAGTGCGGCGTTCTCCTTATGCTTCACCTTGGACATCATCCAACAAATATAATGTCTCCAATTCACCGGTTGGGCATGACGAATGGCCTACATGATTGGTATATCAACCTCTAACACCCTGGAATGGTTGTAGGCCCGAGGGAACACAATATGGGTCAGCATGTAGAAGAGGATCCGTGCATCCAAAGTTAACTGCCCCACAATGAAAAGGGCTCTCTGACCCAATGGCCTCCTGATGTCATGGACGACGACGGCTCGCTCATATCTAGGCAGGTCGACATTGGTATCCCCATCATACAGAATGGTGTTCGCCCCATCAAAATCATATCCAAGTATGTGGGCCCATATGGGAGCTGTCATAACTATGTCAATGCCACATACATGTGACTTCAGGTCTCCGTGAATGTAGCTGAGGTTGTGGTAGAAAGCTCTAACCATATCATCTGAGTAGAGACTGACGAACTCCGCCAAGACATGTAGATGCGAAGCCTCTAGCAGTAAGACTATGTCAAATCCCTCATCTACGAAAAACGCCATATCCAGTGACTTGGGCTTGATCACGTTTCTGTAGGCAAACTTCTCCACGAATATTCTGTGGGATGCAGCATGATTCTCCAACAGATATCCATAGTGGGGTTCTTTTGGCTGTGCCTGAGAGCCAATGTATCACCCTCCCTCTGCTGCTTCGAACGTCTCTCAGTCTCAGCCTGATTGTGAACTCGTCTGCGTGGAGGCATGATGTCAACAAATACCTACAAAGAGACAACATAAATCATCAAAAAACATGAAACAAACACAATTAATGGCATAATCACAATGCAAATGTCAATATCCGTCAACGGTCACAATGTCATTGTATGTAAAATGCCCAATCAACAATCAAAACAAATATAATCAATAACCGTCAACATCCATACACACAATAACATGTAATTCATGTTTCAACCCCACTGTTTGCTTCAGTTTCACATGTAAATAGCCACACATTGTTTCCGAAACGCACAAAAACATCAATTTAATCTCTCATTTGTTCAAAAACAACAACCAACATTCAAATCAATGATCAAAATACTACATACCCAAAGAAAAATGGAGAAAACAAACTCTAATCTATTACATGCACCATATGTTCAGAAAAACGGAGAAAATACGGTCAAATTCGTAATGGGTTTCGAAAACCTACCGAAATCAACGCAACTGAGAGCAAATCTTCGATTTTTCCAACACTCACGCCTTGGATTCGATGGTTTCTGGCCGAAAATGAAGAAGGAGGAGAGTGGGGAGCCCTAATCGGTTAAATGGGAGTGAAATGAGAGAAAATGAGGCGTTTGAGTTTTTTAAAAACTGAAAACGCGACATGTAATCAATTACGGCCCATGTCGTAATCGATTACATGACGCTTTAACTGTCATTTTGCCTTCTGAGTTTATGTAATTGATTACGCTACAGTGCGTAATCGATTATATAGTGCAAAAAATGAAAAAAATGCATCTGGCCCCATGTAATCGATTAGATGAGCCATGTAATTGATTATATGGGGGCAGATGAGTTAATAGTTTTACCAAGGTGACATTTTGGTAATTAATTAAATAATTAAGGTTTTTTTTCCGTACTTTTGCCTTATAAAATCTGAAAACCATAAAATAATAATAACTTTTCTTAATGATTGCAACAAAGTGCAAAATAATTACGTCTATACCTAAAATCTAGGGAAATTAGTGAAAAATCCGATTTGAAAATTTTATTAGCGAAAATGACCTGAAACAAGTACCTGTATTTTATGTGAAACCCTGCAGAATACCAGTATTAATTATATATATGTATAAAAACATATCAATTCCTTCTAGGAAAACAAAATTTCTAAAAAGGGACTTGTTACTGATTTTCCCAAAAATCTATACACATTACACAATAAATTACTTTTCAAATTTGACACAGTGACACATACAAATATGTAACTATGCAATTGCACCTAAGTTATTGCTTGATTATGTGCGGCCCGAGTGTCCGATGGTTCTTGTTATCAAGATAATGGCTCACCCTGAGTTGCTTACGCTTCACAGATCTTGATTTTTCTGTAATTGAAATTGTCAATTTCATTCCAAACACAAAACACTAGGAATTAGTGTTCTTAATAATCTATTCCAAAATCCTCATTGTGGTAAAACGTATACATCATGTGTATGTGGGTGTAAAAGAAGCAAATTTTAGGGATCTTAAACAATATTCGAAGTTCATAAAAATCCTACTTTTGTTGTTCTTAACTTCTAGGAAAGACATGCTTTAATTTTTTTTTTTTAATTTATAAAATGAGCTAGTCACTCACAACATGATGAATTAATGTTAAAATTCTTATAGAAAGAAGTGCCCACATTTGATGCCTGACAATACTTAAAGCAAGATTGCCTCCAAATAAAAGGTTATATTTGGACTTGCCACCCAATTAGCATCATGGAAACCATTCACAGATTTACTTCTCAAATGTATGATTATCCTCCAATACCAACTCATATCATTAGGGTGATTATAAATCCCCACATTCCTTCCATTTAGGTACACTTCACTAACCCATTTCACGCATCAATTAAACTCTCACCCCCCCCCCCCTCTCAAAAAAAACAAAAAAAAAAACCACAAAAAAAAGAGTCCATAGAAACCTATCAATAGCTGCCTGATTCTGTAATTTACAATCTTTCAAATTTAGTCCACCATATGTTTTAGAGAAACAACATTGCTTCCATGAGACATGGGCATTATAATTGTCATTTCTGTTTTATGGAAGCCCAATTATAATTGTCATTATAATTGGGCTTCCATAAACATATATTATTGCATGTTATGAATATACTTATTATGTGGATGTCCATTGACTCCCGGTTTCCAAATATTAAAAGATGATATGGGACCCACGCATAGTGATTTACTATTTGCATAGTACCACGCATAGTAGTTTACTATTTGGTGGGACCCGCACACAATTATACAATCACTCACGGGAAGGAAATCCGTGAGTGAACAGTTTAGGTTTTTGGGGAAAACTACACCAAATGACCCAGAGGTGGAAATTACACTAAAGTCCCATTTTTCTTCTATAAATAGAGGTTTTCTGTAACTGTTCATGTATTGAATGAAATGAGAATCTCTCTCTCTACTTTATCTCTCTAGAACCTCTGCTCTTCTTCTTATTATTTTTATCAGTTTTATAACACGTTATCAGCACGAAGACTCTACCAAGGTAAGATTTTCTCACCATCTATTTCATATTTCAATTTTATTTATCTAGGATGATCTTAACCATTATATGGAATTAAATATCTATTCTTACCGATTATTTTAACATCGGGTTCCATGGTTAAGATTTAAGATTATTTACTATTTTACTACGGTAAATAGTAATTTACTATTCACAGTAAATTTACCCCTTTTTCAGTAATTTTTACATTTTATTCATTTGACTCCTATATGGAAGTCTAGATTAATCTTTCTGTAATTTTACTTTATTCACTATTTATAGTGAATAGTAATTTTACTATTCACGGTAAATTTATATTTTATTATTTACAGTAATTTATTTATGTTTATATATTCTTCCCACTTCCTATTCATTTATTTCATGGTGGCGTCATTAAGCTCCATTTGTAATTCTTTACTTACTGCTTTATTTATTTATCTCATGGTGGCTATACTAAGCTCCATACTGACTTTACTAATATTTAGTTTTATGTCACTAACATTTATTTTATTATTACTAACATTTATTTATCTTTTATGATAGCACATTAGTATATTTACTAGTGGGTTCTATTTATTTTTAGCATTTATTTATCTTTTATGGTGGCAACATTATTTATTAGTGGGCTCCATTTATTTATTTTATTTTACATTTATTTATTCTTCATGGAGGCACACTAGTATCTATTAGTGGGCTCTATTTATTTATTTTATTTAGAGTTTATTTATCTTTTATGGTGGTGACATTTTGTGGGCCCCATTTATTTTATTTTAATTCTTTACTGCTTTATTTATCTTTCATGGTAGCAACACTAGTATAGTGGGCACCATTTATTATTTACTGCTTTATTTTTCATGGTGGTAACACTTGTATAGTGGACTCCATTTATTTATTATTTATTTACTGCTTTAAATCCCTTTCCCTTTTTATTTTACCGTTTTCTATATATTATATATATATATATTTACATTTGCATATGCATCTTCTTTCTTATCTTTGGATGAGATAGGTCTCGCTGTGAGTTTACTACCATTCCTATCTCATCTTCTTTTTATTTATTTAGCATGTTTATTTCCAGTCATTTATTTTATTTTATTTATTTATTGCTATATATATATATCCCTCTCCCTTCTTATTATTTATGGCAACGACACTAATATATACATATTAGTGGGTTCCATCTATTTATTTTATTATGTTTATATTTTATTTATCCTGAAGATAAACTGTTAAAAGGCCATATATATTATGAGATCAAAATGCCATAGAGAGATGAGACATAAATTGGCTTGAGACCAAAAGGCAAGATAGCCTTAATTTCAGAGGCAAGATAGCCTGAAGCCAAGAGGCAAGTTAGCCTGATGACAAGTGACAAATTATGAAACAATATTTGATCCATAAATTTTGTATGCCATCAGTTGTATAAAGGTCTCAAAATTGTATATTTGGCATTAAATATTCCCTTAAATTATGAGACAAGGGATCGTATGATCATGATTGATATTATAAATAAATATATTCAATTTGCTATTGCAGTAGCAATATTGTGGTAAAGTCAAGAAATATTGTGGATTAATTTATTGTCATGATCAAACAAATCTGTGAATTATGGATCATGAATTTTTATCCAACTTCATTCCCAGAAGTGAATGAAGCAAATATATTATTATAGTTGTTATGTGATTTCTATGATTATAACAATTTTTATAAATACGAGAAAAGAATATTCATAAACAAAATAATTAAGCAAAAGGAAATATTATTTCAACAAAGTTTAATTGCGAGTGGCTCAACATCATTACAAACTTTAATCATCTCATTCTGAAGATATTTAATGTCTTCTTCTTTTGCTTCTCTTGAGATGGGATCCAGATGAGGCAAAGCTCTTCGTAATATCGAGATTTGCGTCATAAGTTTCTTGAGCTTCTTGTGTGGCCACTCAGTTAACCCTCCTTTTTGATAGATTTTTTGTATAGTGTGAGTAGACATATTTAATTGTTTACTCGCTTCATCAAGAGTTAAGTGAAAATAATTTCTTAAATCATGGAGCGTTGTTTTCTTTATTCTTTCTCGTTGCTCCATAGATAACCTATATAATTCACCCTGGTTAAGGGATGAAGTATCATAGGGTATACTTACTGCAGGTTGTTTTCCTTTGCCTAATGAGTGTTCAATATTGGTTTGAAATGAACTTCCATGGAGGTCATTTGGATTTATAGCCCATTCCGAACCAACACAGAGAACCTCATGATAGGCTAATACAGGATCACGCATCAAGATATATCCTGATGCTTGTAAATCTATACAATACTGTGTCAGAAATTGTTTGATTTCTTCAAAATTTTTCTTTGTGAAATCAAACATTGGAAGCCTGTCAGTATTATAAGATTTATCCTGTACTTTTTCAAATAAAACAGCATGGGTAATCATACCTGTTCTTCTTCCGTGAACTTCAAGTTTATGGTACTGAAGTCCGTTGGTATGAATAATTTCCCGTAAAACATGACAGCAACTACATTCCAATAAGCTCGTAGTTGCTAATTGGCTTGTAGCTGTTGGCTGGCTAATTGTTGCTGGCTGGCTAGTGGTTGTTGGTTGGCTGATTGTTGTTGTCGGGCTGGTTGTTGCTGGCAAACTGATGATAGTTTGCTGGCTAGTGAATGCTGGTTGATTAACTGCCGACACTATTGGCTGAACTGGATTGGTAGACTCCATTAGTTCTGCCATAGTTCTACACCTCTTAACAGGCCTCCTTGATGAACCTGCTTCAGTTGTACCTTCAATCCTTGTAGATTGAGGAAGAACACTTGTTCTAGGGGGAGAAGTAGGTACATTTGAAGCAGAAGGAGGAATAGTAGAAGGAGGAATAAACATTTCAAAGGGATTAGGAGATAACAAAGAAGTAAATGACATGTTATGCTGATCATCATACAACAAAGCATCAAGTAATGCTGTTTCGGATGTATCAGAAACTGGGATAAAACTGCTTGGTCCTGCCATGGTAATAGAATTTAGAGAAATATGTGTGAGTATCTGGTAGTTGGTATTATCAGATGCTTGAGTGTTTGTGAGGCATGTTCGTTTGCCTTCCTTTATTTATAGTCGAATTAAATCCTATTGAATCTCTGCAGATTTGCGTAGTCCTGTTAAATCTCTGCAGATCTGCTCCCTATAAAGCACGAGCCTGGAATCTTTTTGACTTTATATGCATACGACAATCTGAGTTGTTGCGCCTGTGATTCCACAGTGATGCGCCTGTGATTACACAGTATTGCGCTCGTGAATCTGCAATTATACACCTGATGATTTTGTATTTAATATATATTTGTTTGTTGATTCTGGAAAATGGAAATTTTGTTACCAGAAGTAACAAAATTATGCATTGATAATGCATTAATTATCATATATGCTATTATCATGGAATATTGTATGGAAATTCCATGAATTAATTTTTAAGGTCTCACACTTGAGGGGGAGAATGATATATATATCAAGTGTGAATATTTATGTGATAATTCTTTGTGAATGTTTCTATGTTGATTCCCCCAAAATGAATATTAGATTTGATGATAAATCATATGGCATGACTTGTTTGATCATCCGAGTCATATATTATGTGCTGCTTGTTCTCAGATAGACATAATTATTGGAAATGGATCTCTGGAAATATATCAAATTGAAAGTTTACATATGAGATTATAAATCTGCAAAGTTTGCAGTGATGTTTGCAACTAGAAGTTTGCAATATATTATGCGCGCAATTTCCAGATTGAATGATCCAGAAATAATGTATTAAAGTATCCATGAATGGATAGATCAATGATTATGAGAACAGAATTTATATGTTGTGTATATTTGCAGCAATTATATAAGCCAACAGAATTCTCCCCGTATAATTGGTTTTTGGTCAGGAGCCAGATTAATTCCATCTTGAAATGTTTTAAATGTGTAATGATTATTAATCTATTACAATGCACATAGATGGATATACAAAGAAAATTGATGATTTGATGAGGGGGAGAAAAATAAGCAGATTGGGTAAAGATAAAGTGAAATGAATTATCATTGGCTCTTATTGATCCTCGTACAAAGAAATGTGCACTAAAAATTCAAAATGATAATTCAGTTGCTGAGTTTAGTTAATCGAATGCCAGAAGCATTTACTGACCTAAAGAAAGTGACAAAGTCACATGTGCCAACTGCAAATGCTCCTATATGAATTGTTATAAAGCACACCAGAAGTGTTGCAAGTCCATTGATTTTAAAGTTAAAAATCCTCAAAAGAGAAAAGGAGCTATAAGAATATAGATGATCATGTTGAGGATAAGTAAGAAAAGCTCCAGAAGAGCCATCTCCTGAAGAGATGTTATCTCCAGAAGAGATATTACAAGAAGAGTGTATTGTGGTCTAAAAAGAGACCAAAGTACCTAATATATGTGAATATAATGAGATCTCAATAAATTATGAATGAAATCCGATGGGACCGAAAAATAAAGTTGACATTGATGATATTTATGTTTATAAGATAGCATATGCTGTAATGATGATAATGAGGATCATGAGTCATACTATATTTGTATGTGCTAGAAGCACATAAGGCGCCAAAAACACATATGTCCCAAAAGGACTCAAGATGATAGTGCATATAGCATCATTATCTGAATAAAAATTTATTGAATTTCTATATGCACATATATATTTATGAAAAGATTATTATGACTTTACTTGACAGATTTAGATCTTGCAGGTATATAATGAACAATCAGATTGGGTGTTTCTAACAGAATATTTGATGACAGAAAGTATAATATGCTCAGAAAGACATTGAAGCAATATAGTCATCAGGGGGAGCAACACTGATGTAATCAAGAGGGGGAGACGATACACGCTGTACTCTTTTTCCCTTATCTGGGTTTTATCCCACTGGGTTTTTCCTAGAAAGGTTTTTAATGAGGCAGCACTAGAAAGTGTATCAATGGATGATGTACTCTTTTCTTTGGCTAGGTTTTTATCCCACTGGGTTTTTCCTAGTTAAAGTTTTTAACGAGGCACATTCATAAATGGACATCCAAGGGGGAGTGTTATGAATATACTTATTATGTGGATGTCCATTGACTCCCGGTTTCCAAATATTAAAAGATGATATGGGACCCACGCATAGTGATTTACTATTTGCATAGTACCACGCATAGTAGTTTACTATTTGGTGGGACCCGCACACAATTATACAATCACTCACGGGAAGGAAATCCGTGAGTGAACAGTTTAGGTTTTTGGGGAAAACTACACCAAATGACCCAGAGGTGGAAATTACACTAAAGTCCCATTTTTCTTCTATAAATAGAGGTTTTCTGTAACTGTTCATGTATTGAATGAAATGAGAATCTCTCTCTCTACTTTATCTCTCTAGAACCTCTGCTCTTCTTCTTATTATTTTTATCAGTTTTATAACATTGCATACTTTGTTCAACACCTTTTACAGCTCTTTGGGGGAAGGAAACAAAATCGAGACCATTAAATATGCAGAGAGAAGAACATAATTTATACAAACAGATATTCATAGAAAATGCATGTGTTTGTCTATATATATATATATATATATATAGTGTGTGTGTGTGTGTGGCAGACATGCCGCATTTAGGTTGCCATCAGGGGTAAAGTCATGAAATGCAATTAGAGGGTAAAAATTATAAAATAGAACTCAGATGTTTATGAAACTATATTTCAGTCCTATAAACATTTTAATATTTGTATTTTAGTCCCTCAACGTAACTTTATATAGAGAGACTAAAGTAAAAATAATGAAAATTTATGAGGATGAAATGTAATTTCTTAAAAATTCGAGTTCTTTTCTGTAATTTTAAGGGGGCGGGGGCCACCCTTAGCCCCCTAATTCCGCCCTTGGTTGCCACCTTTATGACATATGAGGGGATGAGGGGAGGGGGGTGGGGTGGGGTGGGAGCGGGGGGTAGAAAAGAGTGAAAACTAGGAAAGAAGGAGAGGAAGAAAAGTGGAAAACGAGGAAAGAAGGAGAAGAAGAGAAGTAGAGGAGTGTATTCAAATTTTTAAGATAAGTTATTTATTTTATAAGATCATTTAAGTCATTAAATTAATTTCTTTTTAAGAAATTTTCTTCATAAAAGTTATTCTACGTATTTTTGTTTTCTACAGATTAAATGTAGTTTAAGACATTTATTTGGATTACTAGAGGTCTTATTGAAGGTTTAATCAGTTTAGTTTTGCTAAATTTTTAATATATGAAATTATGAATTGAGATTTGAAATTTAAAATGGAGTTTGATACGATTTTGATTTTAAAAAGTTATATTGAGGATTAAAAGGATTGAATTTGAGGTTTATAAAAGGTATGTGAATATTTGAAATTTATGGGTGAAACTTTTATGATAGGAAATTCGGTATTTTGGTTAAATTGAGGATATAATGATATTTTGATAATCCTAACAAGTGAGAAATAATTTATAAAAGAAGGAAATGTGATTATAATGATGATTTTAGGAATAGATAAATTTTTATTTTTCTAAGAAAACTAATGTGAGATAATTATAGTTTAATTAATGATATTTTGATAATCCTAACAAGTGAGAAATAATTTATAAAAGAAGGAAATGTGATTATAATGATGATTTTAGGAATAGATAAATTTTTATTTTTCTAAGAAAACTAATGTGAGATAATTATAGTTTAATTAATTATTTGTTATTGTATTAGTTGGTATTTTTGTTAATTTTATTAATGTATAATTATATATTTATTTTTAGAGTTACTTGATTTCTCACGAGCTTAATTATTGTGTCAAGAACTTAGGGTAGTCATTTTCCAATTTACTTTGTATACTTGTTGAGGTAATTATAAGCGTACGTTCATATTTGCAAATGATATATATATGTTATAGTATTTCTCACACACACACACACACACACATGAAAATGTATGTTTGGGAGTAAACTTTTCGGTTAAGTGGATTTAAATTAGTTATATGATTCTGATGCTGATTAAGTATGGCATTGAATATTGAATATAAGAATAAATCATTGATGTGGAAGATTGTGTTTTTGCACTATATATTGAAGTGTACGAGATTGTGATGAGATGTGGTGGGTGGAGGTTAATTTTTATACCATGTGGTATAGCTGTCACTGTGCGCTCAATGGATGGTTTGACATTTTCAGGGCATCTTTTATCACCATTTCCTTTGGTTGGGTTAAAAGGTTAGCTCAAGGGACATGACACCTTTCTTTATTCGAAGGAAAGGGAACCTATGATATGATATGAGTTTTGTAGCCTTTGGTAAGGTTGCACCTCATCATTGGAGAGTTTGGTGCATTCTTGTCAAAAGGACTAATCTTATTATGTTATAGCCCATAAGTTCGATTAGTGGTTATAAGAAGGTTATAAGGATAGTTGAGAATTTTATACATATTGAATGACTTTGAACCATTAAATGTTTTGAATATCCCACCACATACTTTGTATTATGGACGAAGCCATTCAATATAGGTTTTATTTTATTTTAACATGTCTAAATGTGTTTGAATATAAAAAATGATTAATTATATGGTAGTTATGGAATGTTGTTTCAATGCACCCACCAACCCATATTGAAGCCAGTTAAATGACAAATTTCCTGCTTTGTCTCATCATTGACTTTCCTTAACAACACTTGGGATTTATGAGGATTAGCATAAGACCAATTCCTTTTGTAAAATTAGAAACAGCCTCCATCAAGACTTAATTGAATCAACACTTCCATTACTAAACCTCAGGAGATCAACAAAGCACACATTGATCAAATTTTAATCTTGATCTTTCTGATTATGTTGGTTGAACTTATGGGTATTTTATATGGGTTATAGTTGCATTGAATTAAAAACGATTAGAATTGCCAGCAAGACTTGATGGAAACTCTTATATCTCACTACTAGAGAACATAGTAGGAGTCAACCTTGATATATGTTACTCCCCACCTAAGTGATAACCTGTAATTTACACTACAAACTAAACTGGAGGTAGTATTAATGAGATAAATTTATTTATTTTTCATGCATGCGTCGAGCCACATTTTTTAAGAGACTTCTACTAATGCGATTGAGTAGTCCCTCAACATGCTCATGAGAGAAGAGATGGACATAAACTCCCTAAATACTTTGGAATCTGCTTAGTTAGTCTGGGAACCATTTATTTGTTTGCGGGTGGACGAAATACCCTTGGCTTTAGCTTTTATTTGTTTATTTTTTGGTATGGTCTGATACCTTGTTTTAAAAAAAAAGTGGAAGAGGTATAGAGGCGCAGACACACACACACACACAGATATATATAAGATTTACTTCTTTTGATGCAATTTTTCCCTCTACATAGTTATCCGTAAATAAAAACAATGTTGCTGTGATGAGGAGAAGAAAACATTTCTAGACCAAATCCTGAAACAAAATATCACTCGGCAACGTCACTAGAAAATTGTAACAGTTCTGTAAAATTTCATTCTGGCAAAACTGTAAAAAGAGAAGAGACTCGTATAACTAACAAATTCTATACACATCAAAACATCATGACTTGGATGCCTCACAATCCAAGTCACTAACTCAACATAATGCACAACATGGGGTCCAACGTCAAACAAATATACAAACACCAGAAAAAAAAAACCCTTCATTTGAGCAGAACGCTTTACAACCATTTCTGCAGGTTAAATTGAACACCAGTTTGTCTCTGCTTTGTACTACTACTTTCATTTCTCTCAATCCTTGTAAGTCTCTGCTTTTCATCACTTTCGTCAGTTTTCAACAAGTTGTCGAGATTCTCGAGATTGAACAGACTTTCCTTGCTGCTTCTCATACTGCTGTCTCAGTTCCTCTAAACGCTTGGATACCTGGATAGCATCAAAGCTTGGACATATGAACATAGAACAAAATCTATAGCATAATATAATATTAAATTGCTTGTAGTGATGGATCATGGTTCACACATTCGAATCACGTCCTACACTTCTGAGCGCCCATAATGAAGTGGGTAGCTACTTATAGTCAAGACATAACTAATCCAAGAGTGGATGAAATGAAGTAAAAATAAGGGATTAATACAATATTTGATCCTTATAGTTTATCCTCATTTTGGTTTTGATCCCTATAGTTTCAAGTCATATGTTTTGGTATCTTGAGTTTCTTTCCGTTTCAAACATTAATCCCTATATTTTAATAAAAACCTGAATCATTTTGCCCCTTGAGATATCAAAATCTATGTTTGAAACTATTATGACCAAAATCAAAATGAGGGCCAACTATTAGAATCAAACATTGCATTAACCCAAAAAGTAACAAATAGTGCATAACAGACTCCTAGAACTTTCTCAGTTCATTACTAAAACAAAGAATGCCACAAAAGCAACTGAACATCTCTATTTATGCACTTTATTTGCTGATTGCTGACTTCATTTTTAATAAAAGCCAAGTAAACTGGAACATGACTTTCGGGAGCCTTGAACAACAATGTGAAGGTCATTGTTTGATTTATCACATCCACCTATAATCATGCAAACAGTAACATTGTGTTACATACAATAGTAACTTTTAGAAATAAAAACCTTGTGGAAGTTCAAGAATGCAATGATTAATCATGTAATGTATATTGTGTTGAAAGATCCCAGCGAAGGGGGAAAAGTGTAAATTTGGATGTCAACGAGAGCACAAAAGATAAGGCAGAAAAATGAAGAGAACCTTGAAGGAATAGGCCAATGGTAATAATGTGTCAGGATCCATTGCATCCTCAGGGAAATTACGCAAGGCATGTATCAGTTTCTCGAAAGGTAATTTTACCTGGCAATGAACCAAAGTATAAGAAAAAATGCAGACATCATTTTGTTGTGAGCGAACAGAATTCATAAGGTTATATGACAGTACTCACCAAGTCATCATGACAATACTTTAGTAGGGCCAACCCAACTTTGAAAACAATTACAACGCCCTGAAAGACAACAATATCAAATTATCTTCTTTTTCATATGTATAGTAATTATTACAAATCAATGGTTCTATTAAGAGTAATCACTGCTAACCTCGTTCAAAAAGACATCCCAGATTCTAAGAGTCAAAGGGAATGGAAAGGAGTATGAAAACACAGTTATGAACCACTGGCTTGCATACATGCTAGGATGTATCATTTCGTTAGCAAAATGTTCTCCCAACTTTGGCAGGTGCTCCCTCACCAATTGTTCGAACTGAAATAGATACTGTTGTACCAGAGGCAATCCTGCCTACATTAATAGGAAAACAACCGCATGAAAAGGAAGTTAATCTCATTGAAGAAGAGTACATGGTAACAACTAACAATATGCTATACATCCAACAAATTTCAAATAGGAATATCTATGCCAAAAATAAGGGAGGGAGCGCAATCAATATCAGGAGGATGATAAGATAAAAACAGATCAATATAGAAACAGGTTCTGACAATTAGGTGTCGTTCAGTAGTATATGCTAATTTTTAGCAGTTACTAAAGTATATTAGAAGATAAAATGTAGACTGGTCATATATTATAACGTCAAATTAAAGAATCAACAAAAAAATGTTAAATGAAATTCATTTTAAGCTAAAGAATATTCCCTTTCTGCCTTTCAGCAAAGACAGACCTTAAAAATATGCTCAACAAAAATAAAGACTGGGGAGAGCAGATAGTGGCTGGGTTGATGCCCAGGTACTACAAAAGGCCCAAAGTCCACGGTCAAGACCAGCTAATTTCAGGAAACCTTTACCCCTATAGCTAAATTCAATATAATCCAAGCGTTATTGTCAATTGCAGCTAACTTGGATTGGTCACTACATCAGCTGGATGTCAAAAATGCATTTTTGAATGGACAATTGGAGGAAGTTTACATGGAGGTCCTAAAGGGAGTCCTAGCTCCAAACAACTCTGTTTGCAAACTCAACAAGTCTTTGTATGGGTTAAAACAATTTTTAAGGGCATGGTTCGGAGATTCACCAAGGAGTAAAGAAACTTGGGTATAAACAAGGGCAAGCAGATAACACGTTTATCAAGCATGACAATGGGAGAGTCACTATCTCGATTGTCTATGTTTGAGACAAAGTTATTGTCGGGGATGATAAAAATTCTATTGCCCAACTTAAGAGGAACCTATCAAATGAATTAAAGGTGAAGGACTTCGGTCAAATGAGATATTTCTTGGGTATGGAAGTGGCAAGGACCAAAAAAGGCATCAACGTATCCCAACAAAATTGAATTTTATATAGGATGTATATGTAATTGGTGAAAAGAAATAGAGAATTTTGACTAAAAGGTCAATTTTACTCAAAATACCCGATTTTGTTGAAACCAAAAATTTTGAGACATATGTTGGCACCAATAAGACATGAATTTGACACCTCTTTGTTCCATTTTGAGTCATTAATTTCAGCCATAAAGGGAAAAAGAAGGAGACCAAAGGGATTTTACATAACAAACATGCCAAAGGTCAAAGTATAATTAGTTACTTTCTTTCCTTATTCAAATTATTGCCCCTTGTAGCCTTGTCATCTTAGGGCAACCAAAAAAAAAATTATAAATAATTAATTATGGATGTAATATTAAGAATCGAGAAGCCCTCTAAATGGCCAAGGGATTTCAGTCCAAAGAAAAAAAATGAATTAAGAAGAAAAAGTCAAAAGTTAATGGCTTGGTTGGACATGAACTAAAATGGCAAATCAGTAAATAAGTCATGATTGAGGGGCAAATGGTAACCCCTTCTCTAAACCAACTTGGACCCTTAAATGATCAGCCAATACTCCCTAAATTCTCCATTTCTATCGTGCTCAAGCTGTCATACACAAAGGAAGTCGAACATACAAGAGGAAGAAGAAGAGAAGAAAAATTTGCAAAACCGAGGGTTCCAACTGAAACTTGAAATAGCCAAGGGAGGAAGAGCTTCCACAAAATTTACCGAACAAAGATTAAAGTACGCGATTCTAAGCCTACTGGTGGTTTCTCTACTCTTTGGCGAATTCTGGATGGTTAAGCCTTGGGGGAGGTGTTGCCTGAATTACCAAAGTGGGTTAACATATATATGGTCTAAATAACAAGATAAAATGTGGTTAGGAATCGAAATTAGGGTGTTTGCAAAGTGAGAATCACGAAATGTTGACGGCCACAAGAACCCTAGGTTTGGCTAGTGATAGGGAAGACCAAGGGAGTTTGAATTTGACCATATTGATGATTCTATTGTATTCAACACAAAAAATTGTGTAGGATCAAGGTTGGGTAGGAATTTTGGAAGCTTAGGGATCGAATTGTACCGAAACCCGAAAATTGTCTTGAAAACTCTGTAGGCAGAAAGTTAGTGACGAATATTTGGGGTAGTAAATGATGTCCAATTGCAATGAAAATTTTTAGGATTAAAGTATAAATAATGACCTTTAATTTGATAGATCATTTGTCGAATTTGGATTTATGTGCACTGAGTTATGAATTTTTAAAGATGACCTATAATTCTAGAATGAAATCGTCACTGTTTCATTAAACTGGCAATGGTATGTGTGTGATTGGCTATTGTAACCATTTTTCTTTGAAACTAGACTTAATAAGGAGTCCATGGGCTTTGGAATCACCTCATCTAGACATTTTTGCTAGGAAATATGATTTTTCAAAGTTACAATACAAATTCTGGAAAGTGTTCAAATGTGTGAAAATAATGCAAACCAAGGAACTTGATGATCGTGGTTTAGGCTTAATAGTTTCATATTAGTTGCATTATGCTAGATAACATTTAAAATGTCCAAAGTGAAGTGAGTATTGACCATTGTCCATAACGTGTTATTATAGGAACCCTGTAATTACCCAGAACGAGTGAAGTTCCTGGAATCTACTTGGATACAACAATTGCTCTAACTCTCACATACTATGTATGACCGTATATTTATATGTATGGTTGAACCCTGTTTGAGAAAAGTCCCGTTGGGTGGGTCATCAAATACTTAAGAGCCATTAGCTGAGGAACTTCTTTAGTGCCTGTTTAGATCCTCTTTTTTTTTTTTTTTAGCTTCTCTTCTCCTTTTTTTTATAATATACCTTTTATGATAATTTTTATTAGAAAAAATGTTTATGACAAAAGTTTTGCCAAACAACTTATTTTTAATTTGAGCTTCTAAGCTAAAAAACTTATATATTCATTAAACAGCTTTTAGCCTTTTTTTTTTTGAGTTTTAGCTTAAAAGTAGCTTTTAACTTAAAAAAGAGAGGATCCAAACAGGCTCTTGGTCTTTTCCCAATAGTAAAACTCGAGAGCCATGTGACTGGAAGAACCTCTTGGTCTCTTCTTGGTGAAACCACTTGTAAGCCAATTAGCTAGAAGAATCCTTAGGTCTCTTCCCAATGGCACCATTTACAAGCTAGTTGGCTGGAAGAACCTCTTGGGCTCTTCTGATGATTAGGTGTAAGGCCTATTAGACCTTACCCTATTGAGTACCTAGAGCTATGGTAATGTAATGTGTGATTAACGACTGCAATTTATGTTGCATGTGATTTGTGATGTTTGATTCTTGAGTATGGTAATAATGTTATGTGGACTGTTTTCTATTTATGATTAATTGTGTTCAAGAATAAATGTAATGCACTGTGGATACTTTGTATGTAAGGTTAACTATCACTTTGGATTCACTTGAATCCCAGACTTTCTTTCCCCAGAGTTCAAGACATGGTCAAGGCAGCGGGCAAAGCTCTAAGGGAAAAGCGACAGACATCGAAAATTAATGGCAGCAACCTGGATATTAGATAGGACCGCAGAATTATATATTATTTTAGTTATAGTTATTTTGAAGCTGTATAATTATGATACTGGTACTTTGGATTTCTGTATGGTGAACTCTGTAGAATAATCCTGTTGTAACCAAGAATGACTTTATCTATCGGAATACTATGATATTCTTGTGTTGGCCACTATATATTGCGGTATTACTTTGATAAATGTCATAATTACAAGGGGTATGACAACACCAATGGAAGAAGGTTATCGCCAATAGATCAAGCCAAATGGTGTCCCAATTAACTCAGAACAACATAGAAGACTTGTAGGGAAGCTATATACTTAACCCACATGCATCCAAATATAAGCTATGTAGTGGGAATAGTAAGTCAGTTCACGCACCAACCATAGGAAGAGCATAGGGAAGCTGCATACAAAATTCTAAGCTATTAAAAGCTTATTCCTAGAAGAGGAATCTTCTTTAAGAAAAACTTTTCCAGGAACATCGAAATCTACACCAATGTAGACCATGCAAGAGATAAAGAGAATAGGAGGTCAACCTTAGGATACTGCAAGTATGTGTGGGAAAATTTGGTTTCATGGAGATACAAGAAACAAACTATGGTTTCAACAAGTAGCGCAGAAGCAGAATTGAGAGCTGTTAATGAAGGAGTATGTGAAGGACTCTTGGTTATCAGGATATTGAAAGAGTTGTGAATTGCATATGAGGGACCCATGTAACTTTGGTGTGACAAGGCTAGCATTGAAATGACAAAGAATCTTGTCTACCAAAATCAAATGGAACATGATGAGATAGACAGGTACTTTATTAAAGAAAAGGTTGAAGCAGGCATCATGAACTTGTCCTGCATATAGTTTGCATATCAAATTGCAAACATAATGACTAAATGCTAGGCAAAGTGAACAAGCACTAGGTTTCAGTGCAAGCTGGAAATGATTGACAAATACTCTCTGGTATGAGGGGGAGTGTTGGAAATCAGCCCAATATTTCATATCCCATGATTCTAGCACTTCATATCCCATGAATCTAGCCCTATCATATCCCTTGATTCTAGTTTCTCTAGTTTAGGAAAGATTTTGATTTGGTTTGTGATTGATTGTAATCTTCTCATAATTGCTCCCAGTCTCTATTCTGGCCCCTAAATATATTGTAACTCTCACTGATAGAAATATCAAGATAGAGTGCAATTTGACTCTAATTCAATAACAAGGAGATTATCATCTTGGGATATATTTATGGTGAGGAGAACGCTTTAAATTATGTGAAATATGCAATCTGGGATTAGTAGTAAGCTTTTGAGCAAATCAAGAGGGAGATGTTCCATAATTTAGACCACGGCAATTAAAAAGAGCAAGTGATAAACTAAGGGAAAAAGGAATTAGATAGGAAGCAGACACACACATGAAACAAGAGAGGGAGAGACTATGGTCAACGAGGAAGTACAGTCTCATGCATTATACGTGTTGTTTTGAAATAATAAGACTATTATGCAGATATGCACTTGATTAGTGATCGTTGAATGAGTTCATACAAAGGCATAGTTACCAGATACAGGCCCTCCATTGGGGCCTGAACAGCTCCTTTCAGCAATGCCACCAACAGCCAAAATGCATCCTCCTCACTCATATATAAGAGTAGTAGACCAGCTAAGAACCCCATTCCCTGGATTTTTTTTTTTAAAAGGTCAATAACATTGTTATGCTACTGCTACATGCAACGGCAAAGAAAAAAAAGAAAAAAAAAGTGAGACCATGAGCTGAACCTGAACATATCCAACGTTTCTGTCAAATACTGAGTAAGCCTTCAGAACATTGTAGAGTGATCGCTGCCCAGGTCCATGCCTTTGTTGGAAGAATACATGTGACGGGAAGGTACGAGAAATATCTCGAATTATATCTAGCTCAGAGGCTGATGTTTCATATATCACTAGTTGCTGTAAAGGACAAAATATCTTGTAAATGCAAACTCAAGCGTTTACTTCATTGTAATAAAAAGGACAAATGCTTTGCATACATTGATAACTAAGAAGCATTAACCAATTATACTTGCAGAACTAAATAGTCATTTATACTAATTTTGTTCTCTTGCTATGATCTATAAGAATGCAAATTTTAAAAATTCCCTCAATGCTTTTATGTAGGCCAGTCTAAAACAATTCCCTTCAATGGTTATGATTGGCAAGAAATTGCACAAGCCCATTCTTTATTTATCAAGAATCAGAGCAAGGTTAATTTTTTCTTTTTTAAATATTTTTTTTGTAATGTTATTCAAGATAGCAAAAATGGGATTAAACAGAGACTTGCGGTTTGCAGGCTCAAAAACTAGTTAAAGATTTTAGTCACAGGGAGAATTATATGCTTAAATTTCTTCAATGAACAATTAAAAAGACAGAAGTAGAAATAACATACAAATAACTAAAATAAATAAACTTGTTCATGTGCATTACACAAACTTGGGCACAACTGTACCAGTGGGTGAGAAATTTTTCCTTTAAAGAAGTACGAGCAAAGGTATAATCACACTCTTTTGATTTTTTTGATAACCTTATTGATATAAAGGATGACCAACAATAATCACATGTCCTAGCTTCGTGTCTCTTTACATAACCCATCCACCTAAAATTTTTACACAACAGCTCAGGATTCTAACATCTCCAGGAACATTCATTTGCTTGCAGATATGAAGCAATGACAATGAGCCATAGTCCTCCCTGCTAGCACATGCTTCTTTCTAGATCTCCTCTTAGTTCATATAGGTGAACCAGAAATTCTTGAATGTAAGTCCAGATTCAGTTTCTTCTGTTAGGCATAGATTCCATCGCCAGTAGCCTAGATAAGTCAAGTCCTCTGTTTGGACACTTCTCTCTCTCTCTCTCTCTCTCTCTCTACAAATCAACACCTCAAATCTCTATAAGCCACTTTTTCTTTATATGTATATCACGTGCAAATAAAATTCCAAAACATCAACTCATTTAATTTTTCATTGTTGGCAGCTACTTTATTTTAAATAAAACACACTCCCTTGTTCCAAAAGATGATTTTTCTAAAACTGTTACTGCCCCCAAAATTAAAGCTGAACCCCAGAAATGGCACATTCAATGCAGCAATAAAAGTGAAAAAAAGAATGCAAAACCAAAACATATACACGGAAAAATAGGCAAAATCTCAGTTTTTTAAATGAACTCAGACAGCTCAACACTATGCTAAGTACTGACATAGCAATGAAGGATAAGATATATGAGATCGTCTTCATAAAGAAAAAAGGATTACCTCATAAACTCCAGGATTCATAAGTAATAGGTCCCGACTTCCTGATATCAACTGCCAAACAAGGCCCCTTAAACAATCAGGAATTCCTTTCCTTATACGCCTTTTGACAACATGAGGTTTTTTCCTTACATAATGCTTCCAGTCACTCCCACCAACCCCAATCATCTTCCTCCATTTCCTTACCCTTCTTTCCTCCCTAACTCTGATGAAGAAAGATAACAGTAAAGGTAAGGACATCGCGAACACTTACAATTTTACTCATTCTCAGAAAATAGAAAAAGCTAGTGGGAACAAAATACCTCTCATACTCATTTGCTGACCTACTCTTAACAAAACCATCAGAAGAGGTGTTAGCATCCTGTTTTACAAACCCAAATCTGTCCACAGCTCTTGGTGAAGGAATTGGATCTGGTTCATAATCATCTAATCTTTTCTTTTCCATTTAAGAACCAAAAACTAGCTCTTGGAAATCACAAGGCAGCTGGCATAGCATGCTTAATTTGGCGTTATGATGAGGAAAACCTGACAACCAAGATAAATAGAAAATGAAATAATCTATAGTCATACTTTTTACAATAATTATTGAGAGACAGAATATGAAATTTGACAAGCAAGATATACATTGATGGCTATTCAGCAACAACCTTAAAGTAGCTATTGAACATGGGATGAAGCAATTTCATTTCTACAGAAAGGAAAATACATGCAATTGTGTTTTAATTATCAGAGCAAAGCAACTAATAGTGGCTTTCATTGGTCAACCAACAATACAAGCATGCTAGCAATGTTAAAAATAATAATAAGCAAAGTGGACCCCACGCATTTGCATGGAACCTGAGATGAGTTAAATTGTTAGAAGTGCGGCACCCTATACTTAATACACTTTGTTTTGAGGATTATGATGAGGATGAAGATGACAGGGATAGCCTGTAGTAAAAGGCAAATAAGGCTTAAAACATATTTATCTATTCCACGCATCCACTAATAATACGCATGCTTTACCCATTAAAATGCAATATTTCAACTCTGTATTTTAGCAATCAGGCAGTGTAAACTAAGACAAAGTCCTGTTTTAAGTTGAAATAAAAATGACTACTAAACCAGCATATGTAATTAAAGATCACGCATCTATAGAATCTAAGTGAGCATATAAACTGAAGACAAAAACCTCACCACCCTTGCAAGAATATCAATACAATAAATTCCCGTTATTAAAATAAGAAAAGAATGGAGTCAAAATCTGACTTGACACCCAGAGTGCAGAAACAGTTCAGAGAATTGGTCATCATTCAGTAGTTTTTTTTTTTTTTTTTTAAGACATGTTGAACAGACTTAGTGTGGGAATGATGACATTTCTTCAGGTTAAATCTAGTTGTATTGCATAATAACTGACAAAAGAAAGTGAAACAAGCCGGGAACAGCTTCTATTGATCCAATATTTGTTTTGACAATCAAAGTGGTAACAATAATGTCAAATGTAATTGGGGTTCTTTGATGTTATATGCACAAATCCACAAACTTTAACTTTGAAACTTTTTCACTATGTGGATGGAAAAACTAAGGAATAAAGAAAAACATGTGGAGGCAGGGGTTGGGAAGATAGACAGAGGCCAACTGGATATGTGAAATTCAAGAGGACTATACATGTAATAACTGTATTTTCCACCCTTCACTAAGCCCAAGCTCAAGCAAGGATATGGCACACAATTTATCAACATGGAAGGGCAATTAATCCAAGTAACAGAAAATTAATTTTTCATTAGCATAAAAATAACTGAAATAAGAACTCAAAAAAAAAAAAATCTAACATGTTTTTCTTAGTAAGTTTAAGTATCTCCAATTGAATTTAACAGCTTGCCAAAATTTTAAAAGAAGTGAACTAAAAAGACAAGAAAGAATAGCAACGAAACAAACTAATTCCCAGGAAACACGGAATTTCAAAGTAAAAAATATTTGCTGATTATGACATTTGCATTTACTTATAGCTTCAACAAGTTCTTTACAGGGTAAAAAAACCTCTCCTTTGCCTTCTATCAACCCAGAAAGCTAGTAACTACACCTATTATCCATAGCAATAAAATGCCAATTCCTAGATCTTAATCATTTATGGGCAATGTGACCAACTCTCAAGCATTTTGTTCCAATGGAAAAGGTGGTGTTAAAAATTAGCAACCAAAATTTTCAATCCTTCTCAATAAAGTTGCATTGCTTAAGTATGAATATAACAGCTTTAAGCTTTTATGATGAAAATCGGATTGCCCATAAATGAAGCCTCGATTAGTTTCATTTACAATTTAGCACCCACGGTTGCAATAGTGGAATTGACCACCGAAATAAGAAACTAAGAGATAAAACCTAACAACAACAAAAATACAAATCCATCAAGTGAATGTAGAGGAAGGGCTCACCTGATTGCAATTGGAGGAATCGCTCATTCGGTGCGTGCAATTTTCAGAGACATTTCAAGCAGAAGATGTTGATTCTACTGATATTCCACGACATTAACGACGTGGAAGAGAGAGACGCCGCGGATGGCCGGCAAAAACCTCAACTTGTGACTACTCGAATGGATCTTTCTTTTTTCTTTTTCTTTTGTTTGAAGATGGTTTTTTCATTTGATCGCAAGGAAAAAAAAAAAACCACACTACTATGAGTTTTCCATGGTGCCAAAAGAGAGTTGGTATAGATAGTAAGGGATTCAGGATTAGTCCTTTGGGACGTGTGTTTGATCCCCTATGCCGTTGCTGGATTCCTTTGGTAGGTAATCTCGTAAGTCTCCAGTAAATACTCATAGAGCCCGGGGCCGTGCTTTGGTTTTGATGGGGGACTGGTATCGAACCTTTCCAAAACTTTTCTGTAGTGAAAAAAAAAGCTATCGATGGTGAATTGGTGACGGTGAAAAAGATTTCATAGTATCAAAGTCTTTAAAAATAATTTTTTTATTATAATTTATAAAATAAGTAAGTGAGAAAATTTTTATTTCTATTTATGTATAAATAAATATTTTTGTGAACCTCATTTTTTAGAACCTTAGACATAATTATATTCCAAATAAGCACGTTCAAAAGCAGCAAAATTGTAGTTTGTTTTCGGAGTGAAAACTGAAACGTCGGGTTTAAATTTTAATGATGGATTTTGTTTTAACGTGTTTTTTTTTTTAAAAAAAGTCATCAGACACAAACAAATTTCTGTATTTAACTTAGTTAACTATATAATTTTATAAAATACTACAACAATACTGTTTTCCGGTCAATTTTATTGAATATTCATGTATTAAAACGATTCAATGTAAACTAAAACACTTATTCTTTTTGCCTTTACCATATCTGCATGCACCGAGATCGCTTTTCTCTCTCCCTGTGAGTGCTTTTCTCTCTCCCTAGGAGAGCGAATCTGGTTCATGAGAGAACCTTTTTGGAGTGACACCGAGTCTCAAGCAGTGGTGACCTGGTCTCGACTACCTTCTCCGAACTAATTCTTTGAGTGGCGGGGATTTTTGTTCTCGGAGCAGGGGGAAGGGAGTGACTGGAACTAGAAGAGGATGGAGGAAGGTCAGAGCTCGAGCAGCAAGAAGAAGAAACAAGTGGTTTTGAACATGGAGAGGAAGGATGAAGAAGGAGGAGGTATGCTGGTAGGCAAAATAATCTCGTCTAAGAACCTAAACATTTCGACGGTGGTTGCAATGATAAAAAAGGGATGGCAGATGGGAGAGGAAGTGGAGATTCACGAACTTGATCGCAGTCAGTTGATATTCCTGTTTATGTTCAGTAGACATGGAGACTTTGCTAGAGTCCTCAAAGGCCGATCGTGGTCAATATTGGGCTTCCTGCTCAATCTCCAAGTCTGGGAAAACGATATGGTGCTTCAGGATATCGAATTTCTTTATGAACCTTTCTGGGTTTAGTTTCATGGGCTGCCTATCTCGGCATTCGACAATGATAATGCTAAGACCTTAGGAGATACTGTTGGGGAGACATGCTTGTTTGAGAGACCGAAAATAGACAAAAAAATGGGAAGGGGATTTATTAGAGTGAGATCTTTGATCAAGATTGATAAGCCCCTGGTTGAAGGTTTTTGGGTGCCGAGGAGTGGGAAATCCCTTGCTTGGGTCTCGATCAAGTATGAGAGATCGCAAATATTCTGCTATAAGTGTGATAGGATTGGCCATGAAAGTAGGGGGTGCAGTGAGAAAGTAGAGGAGGGTGAGGAGGAAGATGAAGAGGAAAAGTATGGTAGTTGGACGAGTACTCATACCCTACGAACAGAGGAGGAGGCCCTGGAGAAGTGCAAGATGGATTGGTTGGAAGGCCAACTCTACAGGAAGAAGCCTTCGAACAACCCGGCTCGCCGGAACTCACCACCGACAAGGAAGAGTGTTGTTCACAGCAACATGCTGCTAGGAGGTACGGAGTGCCAGGAGGTAGGAGGCAAAAGTTTGCTAATTGCGTGTAAGCAAGGGGGAAGGGAGGAGTAGAGTCATAGGTCAAAGGGAATAAGTCCAATCTAGGAGGCTGCCCAAGAAGAAAAGATGACGGCTAGAGCAGGAACAAAAGGGACAAATGAGAAGCACAATGCTTTATCGAAAAGGGAATCAGGGAGTCACATGGATTGGGCAGAACTAGAACACATAGAGTTGGTGGGCCTTGCAGTGAAGCAGGCCTACTATGCAAGCCTAAAGGAAACAGAGGCAGAAGGGGTTTTTAGAAACAATGAGGCCTAAACATACTATGTTGAGTTTCCATTGGACCAGGAGCTGACTATTGTGGGCAATGAGTTAACTTGTGGGTTATCTCCTATTTCATCCATGTCTCAATTATTGAGTCGGACCCACATAAAAAGGCAGAATGAAGAATACCCTGAATTGATTGACCCGAAGCGCCAGCGTAAACTGAGTTTTGAAGAATGTGAAGAAAAGCAATCAGTGAAAGAAGGAAGGAGTCCGGTGAGGGGAGGAAGAAGGAGGAACTTTAGAGCTCTGAAGCGCCAAATTCGAAAGAAAGGAAAGGGTGGAGGGGTGGAAGAATTAGCAGAGAGGCCAGTAGTTGGGGAGATAGACTTCCTTGAAAGCTGGAAATTGGCAGGAAACGAGGAAAAGGAAAGAAGTGATAATCTGAAATATCACGACGCCAGTGACCAGGATGATCCTGCCACCGGTGCTCAATGAATACTCTAGCTTGGAACTGTCAAGGCCTTGGGGCTTCCTTGACAGTTTGGAATATGAGGGAGGAGTGTGCCCAAATAAAGCCCCAAATAGTTTTCTTGATGGAGACGAAGCAAAAGGCGAGAGTGGTTAGGAAGATCAAATGGAGGTGCGGCTTTGAAGAGGAGTGGCTAGTTGATCCGGTGGGGCAGAGTGGAGGTCTGGCGCTCTGGTGGTCAAAGTCGATACAGGTAAATATTTTATTTTCCTCCTTAAACATTATACATACATTGGTAGAATCTGAGGAGTTTGACATCCCATGATACATGAGTTTCATTTACGGTCCTCCAGGGGAGATGGAGCAGACTCAATGCTGGCAGGAAGTATGGAGACTAAGCAGTGCAATTTCTGAAAGTTGGCTATGTATGGGGGATTTTAACGAGATTTTGTCGAGCGAAGAGAAGAGAGGGGGAAGGCCAAAGCCATGGAGGAGGATAATGGGTTTCAGGAATTTTGTGGCGGATTGCAAGCTTGTGGATTTGGGCTTTAACGGGCCCATGCTCACCTGGTGTAACAACAGACTTGAACCTGATACTGTTAAGGAGAGACTGGACAGGGCATTAGGCAATATCCAGCTCAAAGAGAATTTCCCCAACCTACAAGTGTTCAATATAGTACCTGTGGGCTCTGACCATCACCTCCTTTTAGTGCGAAGCCAAGTCCAAGGACCAAGGAAGAAAAGGGCATTCAGGTTTAAAGCTATATGGGCCGACCATGGGAACTTTCGAGAAGTGGTTAAGAAGAGTTGGGGTCTACAGGAAGCAGTGGATGAATCCTCATTATCTAACCTCTTCCAAAACCTGGAGAGCTGCAAAGGCGAGTTAATTCGATGGAGCAAGAGAGAGTTTCCAAATTTTGCTAAGGAAATTGTGAAGATCAAGGCACAGATAGGAGAGCTAAAACTAGCAGAGCTATCGTCTGGAATAATAGAGAGTATAGCTCAGCTTAAGGTGGAGTTAGATAGGCTGTTTGATCAGGAAGAGAAGTACTGGTGGCAGAGATCAAGGATTACGTGGCTCCAGGCAGGGGACAAGAATTCACGGTTCTTTCATTTATCAACGGTCAAAAGGAGAAGCCGCTATGAGATTCCATCAATTAGGGATGACATGGGAAACTAGATCATTGACAAAAGAGATATCAACCACAATATATCCCAATTCTATTGAGAGCTTTTCATGGCACCAGCAAATACATAGGGGATGGAGGGAGCACTGGAGTATATCGAAATGAAGGTGTCTGAGGAGATGAACGACCGACTGCTGATGAGTATCACAAGAGAAGAAATTAAAAGCGCGGCGTTTAGCTTAGGGGGATCGAAAGCTCCTGGACCGGATGGATTCTCAAGGCTGTTCTACCAGAATGCCTGGAACGAGGTAGGGGGTTCGGTGAGCAGAATGGTGCTGGATTTTTTTGAGTGAAAAATTGAGCTATATGACATCAATGAGACAAACATTACTTTGATCCCAAAGGTAACCAAACCTAAACATGTGTCTTAATTCAGGCCGTTAGGACTCTGCAACTTTGTGTACAAAATAATCTCTAAGATCATAGCTAACAGGATGAGACCCCTTCTTGATAAGTGCATTTCTCAAAGCCAAGGAGCATTCATCCCAGGGAGGTTTATACAAGACAACATAATTATAGCGCATGAGGTATACCACTACCTACGTCGAAAGAAGAAGGGAGGGAAGTTTGAGTTTGCATTAAAAATGGACATGAGCAAGGCTTATGATAGAGTGGACTGGGACTTCTTGGAGAAAGTGCTGAGGAGATTTGGTTTCTGTGAAAGATGGGTGGAGTTGGTTATGAAATGTGTTAGATCAACCAAACTAAATTTATGTCTCTCGGGAGAAATAGTAAGCTCGTTTGTTCCATCAAGGGGACTAAGACAGGGGGACCCTTTATCTCCTTATTTGTTCATTCTAGTGTCAGAAGTTTTGTCGTTAATGGTGGAGAAGAATCAGAGAGATAAGAAGCTGAAGGGGATTAGGTTGAGCAAGAATTGCCTTGTGTTAACCCATAGTTTTTTCGTGGATGATACCTTGCTTTACATGAATGCGGATCAGAGGGACTGTTGCCATTTAGCTGAGATATTAAAGCAATACTACAAGGCATTAAGTCAGCTGATCAATTTAGATAAGTCGAGCATATTCTTTTCCAAAAATACTCTCATGGATGTGAAGAATAGAGTTGGAGAAATATTGGGAATTTCTATGGCTGAGGACCCGGGTAAGTATTTAGGTATACCAAGCATTTGGGGCAAATCGAAGTACCAGGCTTTGGCCTACATAAGGGAGTGAGTAATGAGAAAAATTCAAGGTTGGGGGAATGAGACCTTGTCTTATTCAGGCAAAGAGGTGATGATAAAGGCGGTTATCCAAGCTATCCTCCTACACCCAATGGCTTGTTTCAAATTCCCAATCAAGACATGCAGGGAGATTCATATAATAATTGCTAATTTTTGGTGGGATGGAAGTGTAGGAGGGGGTCGGACCTATTGGAAGGCATGGGAAACTCTTACAATGGGAAAGGGCCAGGGTGGAATGGGATTTAGGGACTTGATTGTGATGAATGAAGCTCTGCTGGAGAAGACAGCCTGGCGAATGATTAAAAGACCGGAGGAGTTATGGGTGAGAGTCTTAAAAAGCATTTACTTCCCTGCGAAGGATTTTATGGATGCTAAGAAGGTACATCATGCCTCGTGGTGCTGGGCAAGCATAATTGAAGGGAAAGAGCGCCTTAGGCCAGAATTAAAATGGAATGTGGGGTAAGGCCTAAATATAAGGATATGGGAAGATAAGTGGGTCCCGGGATTTAATAGGCTCAGCAAGCCAAATGACTACATCAGCCCATTTGAGGGAGAAGATACGGTGAATAACCTGATTGTGGGAGGATCCTGGGAGTTATCTCCAATTGCACAGTATCTGACGGAAGAGATGAAGGAGGCTATCCAACTAATCCCAATTCCTAACAATGGATTGGAGGATCTAATGATATGGCAAGGTGCAAAGGATGGGAGTTATGTTGTGAAATTGGGATACAAAATGGGGAGGAGGCTAGTATGAAGCATTATAGGAGAGCTGGCACGTCAGTGGTGATTCCAGAATCCAGCTGGAAGGCGATTTGGAAAATCAAGGTGCTCCCAGGGTGCAGCAATTTATATGGAGAATAATGCAAAATGCTGTTGCAACGAATTCGGCCCTGTTTAGAAGGAGGAGAGCAACAACAAGCCTATGTTTGATTTGTGAGAAGGACGAAGAAACGATTGAACATTTATTTTTCCATTGCCCGTGGACGAGGTGTATTTGGTTTGGAAGCTCGTTTGGTGCCAAGTTCAATGCTAGCAATGTGTCCAATTTTAATGTTTGGTGGCTCCTAATCACAAGTATGAAAGATATTAATTCCCAAAATATTTCCCATATCTGCTGGACTCTCTGGTTCATGTGGAAGCAAAGAAATGAGTATGTCTTTAACCAGGTTATCCCCAACCCTATCGTTGTAATAGAGAAGGCCAGAGTGAGCAATTGGGAGTATTGGAATTCAACGGATAAGGGGAGTGAGAAGCTAGTAGCAGAAAGTGCAATCAGGAATTCTGGGGTATGGGTCCCCCCATCTCCAGAGTTTATTAAGGTGAATTGTGATGGGTCTTTCTATCCTGGAAGTAGTAGGGCAGCGATAAGTGTAGTAGCACGAAATGCTAAGGGGAGCTTCCTGTGGGGGTTTGTGTGTAAGTTGAAATCAATATCAGCTTTTATGTCTGAAGCATTGGCATTGAAAAGGGCTCTGATGTTGGCCTTGGATCTGGGACTTGAAAAGGTTAATTTTGAAACTGACTGTCTTCTCCTAAAGAAATGTGTTGATGTAAGGTTACCACGAATGCATGATTGGAAGTGTAGAGGAATTATTTGTGATATCATTAACCTTATTTATTCTAAGGTTGGGTTTTTCTTGCCTTTTACCCCTAGAGAGGGGAATCGGGTAGCAGATTTCCTTGCAGCAGAAGCCTATAAAGAGGTATGCCTTACGGGGTGGGTTGAGATCCCCTCACCTGCTTTAGTTTCTTTACTAACCTTAGACTGTTTGGAGGCTCAAGGTATCACGGATGAAAACTGTGCAGCTGGCCCTGTGTTGACTGGTGGCTGATTTCCTTTATGTAGTATCTTTGATTTTTCTAGTTTTGGGTATGTGTTACTGTGCTTTGGATGTAATCCAGATCTGTAGGTATTTAGGAGGTTGTTCCTGGTATTAATGTCTTCTGTCTGAGTTTAATTCTGGTGTTTCATTATCAGTGTTAGCGAATGTATTATGCTGCATATTTCCCTTCTGTTGTGGTATGTCTGTAATGTTCTCTGTTATGGTAATATAAGAGCATTCCCTTTGAGCAAAAAAAAAAAAAACTAAAACACTTAGAAAGTATAAGCAGAATAATGAATCAAAAGCACCAAATGGTGCCCTGGCGTTATCTCATATATATAGAAGGCTGTACAACATTTTGGAATACAGGGAATAACAGAATAGCGCAGAGCAAAATACAACAGACCCAATTACCACTGTACACGTGTCTAGCAATATATTCACTAAATCCTAACGACTGAAACGCATATACAAATTATAGATTTACAATTCAATCACAATCTTCTATAATCAAACATCCCCCCTCAAACGAGAGGGTGTAATAGCCAATCCGAGTTTGCTTCTCAGAAAACGAAATCGTGACTCAGACAAAGGTTTCATAAAGCAATTTGCTATTTGATGAAAGGAAGGAATATACCGTATATCAATCAAACTAGCAATAACCAAATCTCTAATAAAATGAATATCAATCTCAATATGTTTACTCCTAACATGTTGCACTGGATTAAACGCTAGAGCCTTGGCACTCAGATTATCGCACCAAATAACTGAAGGACGTTTAAGGAATAAACCCAGTTCAGATACCAACGAACTTAAAACCACTTGATTTTAGAAGATCCATCAGCAAGGGACCTATATTCAGACTTAGTACTAGACCTGGACACAACTCTTTGCTTCTTAGATGACCAAGAAACCAGATTATTACCCAAAAACACACACATTCCAGTAATAGACCGCCTATCTGTTATGATTAGTTTTGATGATGTCTTATACAGATGCTATTAGTAAGATCAAAAAGTTTGTACCATATATATTGACTAACTACCTTGTTTAATATAGGTTAGTCTAAAGTTGAATTATAGAGAATGATCAAGAGAGGAAATTGAAGAAAGAAGAATTTGATAAATATTATGAGAATATCAATATCCAAGTCTCTATGATCAAATAGAAGTTGAAATAGTGCAATTCGGAGTTAAAATAAGCAAGTTGAAGCTTCACGATGAATAGTAACTAAGTTGCTATAGTACCGAGTTGTTACAGTGACTATGCTACAACACCGATCATTCCTCGACCTTGCTCGAGCACAAAAATTGGGTCTGCTCAAGCACAAAATCGTTTCTGCTCGAGCAAGCCATATGTGTGCTCGAGCAACAACGCTTCTCAGCTACTCTGTTCAGCTCTGTTTCAGGCGACCTCTAGTAATTTGATGATATCTCGCAAACCAGGAATCAGATTGACATCAAACCAATTTTTTATGAAACTAGACATATAATGCTTCTTCTATACAAAAATTCAAGTCCAAAGAAGATCACATAAGAGAGCTATAAATTTTTGAAATTGCCCTATTTGTCACCGTCATACAGCAGACCAATGTTTGGTAATTTGAGCATATCTCACAAAATACACATCGGAATGAGCTGAAATCAGTGGCATATGAAACTAGACTCACATATCTTTCCAAAAACATTAAGATCACAAAAAACAAAGATCAAATGAGAGAGATATGATTTTTGGAAGTTCATAGTCTATTTCAGAAGTGTGCAAAAACTTCGGTTCAAGAACAACTTCTATTAATCTGATCATAATGCTCAACATACAACGAGTTTGGAGCTGATTCTTATTGCATTGGAAAGAAGAATTGAAGATCTTTTTGGGTATGAGTGGTTTGTCAAATTTGAGGTTATATTGAAGACCTTACGCTCACGAGAAATTGACTGTTGTGCTGTTCATCACATTGAGGAGATTAATCATTGAACAAGATCAATCTAGTAAAGGCTTTTGTCTCTACCTGAGAGTATTCATCCGAATAGATTGATTAAATATTTCAAAGAGACATGCCTGAGCAGCAGCGAATTAGAGAGTTGAAGAAGTCATGCTCGAGCAAGCAATCTTCATGCTCAAGCATCAGCAAGTCGAGCCAAACAGAAGTGTATTTGTGATGTTGTGCTTGAGCAGCTAATCAACATGCTCGAGCAAGAACGTATGACATGCTCGAGTAGAGAAAAATGATGCTCAAGCAACGAACCAAAAGCCTTTTCCTTGCCTCCGTATGTGTTTTTGCTCGAGCAAGATTAAAGGCATGCTCGAGCACTAGCGATATAATGCTCGAGTAGAGAGAGCTTCATGCCCAAGCAGCAATGAGATGTGCAGTTGTGTTAGATTCTTGAACGTTCATTCCCGAGCACGAAAACACCATGCCTGAGCAAGCTCAATTTCATGCTTGAGCATAATGTGATGACAAGCTTTTATAATGCATATTTCAACTGATGCTCGAGCAGACAAACAATCATGCCCGAGCATGATCATCTCTGTTTTTCAAATCACCGTCTCCAGAAAATTCAAATCAACTTATTATGATTCCTTTTCTTCAGATCATTGCTCATTACTATACTCAAATGTTTTTAATCAGTTTGCTAATGAGTTTCAGATGATCATAACCTGGATTAACATCAGATTATCAAAAAGTGAATGATTACATCAGAGCTCACAATGGTAACTTTGAGCAAGTCACAATGGTCATATTCTAACGGGAAGAATCTCTTAACAGACGAATTGATTTTCATTGCCTATAAATAGAAAAGTCTTCAAATCGAAAGAAGTGACGACGATTGATGAAAGAATCGACGAAGCCAACGAAATGATTTTACTACTTCACCGTCGATAGCTCATACTCTGTAACATCCCACCTTAAAACAGCGGATTTTTTTTTTTAAAACGGTGATCAGAGTAGAGCTTTTTAACAAAAGGAGTAACTGAACTTTGATAAAACATAACCACAGTGTAATTGTTCTATTACAGTCCTCTAATGTCCGAAGGAAAGTAAAATACATAACTAGAGAAATAACAAAATAAAAACTCCGTCTTGGGTCCTACACCGCCTGCCTGCCTCTCTCTTCCGACCTTGGTCCTCCCGACCCTGAAGCTACAACTGAGATCCAATTCCCAATTGGATCTCAGGTAACGGTTAACCTTATGCTCAAATAAGACAGTATATGGATAACAGCATGTACATAATCACATAACAACAATATATCACTACATAAGCACACAACAGTATGTAAAGCCCCACATAATGTTTGCACATAATCAGTGCCACGACGGCCCATCGTGTCCTCAGCGCTAGGAAAATCCAACGGCGTTATCAAGACTATAACCCGTATAAAGCTGTATGTATACTGACAACCCTAGACAAAGCTTCAGTATATAAGCATGTCTATCACATATAGTATATGAGCAGCATAAGTGTTAATGTTACAATACGCGTCCGTACCTCCGTTGACGATTCCGGACACTTCGGTAGAATTGTGGTACGCTTGATGACGGTATGATGGCAGTATGACAGTGGAGACAGCGGAAACAGCGATTCGTGATTTCGGGTATCCTATAAGGATAGTATCACCGGTATGAGCATTTAAGATCATATCAGGCAAATTTCGGTACAAATTACCATTTTGCCCCTAGATTGACTATTTGGCGGAATTTCGCCAGCACTTCGCTATTCTGATTTTAAACTTCCAAAATTTTTGCTATAACCCTTCCTCTAGCATACTCCTAAGATAAATATCATATTTATTCCTAAAAACATGATATCTAAGCTAACTTAAGAATTAAAGATTACTCTAACAATTCTACTATAACTACCGAAAAACTACTTAAACTAAAGACTAAGGACTGAAGAACTTACTCAGAGCTTTGCTATGAACTTCTTACTCCTCTTCCAGAGCTTCTCTCTCTAACTTCTCTCTAGTATTGTGAGTGAATTGGTGAAGAATGAAGAGGAATGATAGCCTATTTATAGAAAATCTCAATGGCAATTTCGTAATTTCGCTGAACTTGTTTGGTTGAATTCTGACCGTCGGATCGCACTTTTTTGAAGTGGCTTGATCTTGGCCATACACTTATAGGCCGACCTCCCCCTCCCACAAGAAGACAAAATTGATGACATCATCATGCTTATGTCATCTTGCTTTATCAAATGAAATTCCTGGTTCGGTGTCCTGATCGCGAAATTTTTTTTTTGTAAAATCTTAAGATTTCGGGAACAACACTCTGAAGGTCTTTTCTTCCTCTTCAAGAATACTGGATTTTCCTATCCTTGTAATCTCATTAAGGATATTCCGTTATCTGCCGAAAATCCTCGGTATTCGCGACCGGTTACCGAAATGACTTTGGTCGGTGCCAACTTCTGGACAAAAATTCACTGATCAATAATATACTCTGGTTTTTCCCAACTTATCCCTTGAATCTTGCATCTGAATTATTTTCTATCGGTTCTCATTTTGACTATCTGCTTTAATTCTACAGAACATCTTCTTAGCCTGATCTCCAAAACACTCCATCGGTTACAGAAATGACTTCGGAGACAGCCTACTTCGAGATAAAAATTCACTTGTTCCTAATATACTCTGACCCTAGCAACTTAGTTCAAGGTTTTCTGGATAGGATTTTATTTCTATCCGTGTTCAATTATCCTGTTCACTCCTTATTATTATAATATTACTTATTTAACACATGCTTTATCTCATATTATTATTATATTCAAATATCTAATTCATCCTTATCCCTCCCCTTAATTTCGACCACACACACACACACACACACACACACACACACACACACACACACACATATATTTTCCATTTCCCATAATATTCTATTATCTTGTATTTATTTCCCCAAAATTTCCTATTGGTCCATAAGCAATTATATGGATTTAGGCTTTTAAAATTCCTTGAAAAATTCTTAAGCCCTTGATCTTGTTTTTTCAAAATTACATCCTAGCCCTTACTATTATTTAATTAGGCCAAAAATTTCGGCCCTTAATATTAATTATTTGTATTTATTTTATTTTTCATATCTCCCAAATTTCCATAATCTTATAAAATTCTCGAAAATTACTTAATTAATCCCTTAATAATTTTTAATAATTTTCTTAATTAAAACTAATCATTTTCTCACAATAATTTTATTGACATTAATAATTTAAGCTCCATACAAATTATCAAAAATTATAGAGTCCATTTTAGTCTTAGAATACTTTTTAATTTTTCTTCTTTTTATTTTTAAGGGAAGTAATTTATTAAATTGTCTAAATTAAGGATAATATATTTTTCTAAATTTTTAATAATTATTCCATGCCTTTTGGAATTTTTCATAATTCTCCTCAGGATGTTTTATGGTCCTAAAATACATCTTTCACATTTTTTTTGACAATAAATTTCCTCTAATTTTCTTAGTGTTTCATGTTGAAGCTAAAATCTTCATAAATGAACATTTTTTTTATTGTTATTATTGCAACATAATATTCCATATGATAATTATCCAGGTATTACATACTCTATGTTTCTCAATGTTTATATAGTTTACAGTAGAGAGTGAGATAAATGATTATATACTTCAGTATTTATCTTATTCACTTCTGAGAGAGAGAGAAGATTCATTTAAACACTTTATCTGTTTATCTGAGAGTTACTCAAGATTGGGTAATCTTGAGTGGGAAACAGATTGTAATATTACGGTGTGTAAGGGGGAGTACCTTGGCGAGAGATTCGGCTTCACAAGTGCTTGGGTGAACTTGTGTGATTGTAAAGGCTTTTCTCTTATGCCTAGATTAAACAAGAAGATAGTGGAGAAAATCTCAAGTGGAGCTTGGGGACTGGACATAGGCTAGGATTCGGCCGAACCAGGATAAATCATAGTTTGCATATTCTCTTCCCTAAACTCTTATATTTCCAACATATATGTTTGAATGAATGACAGTTGGTTTACAACTCATTATTGTCATAGGAACTGTTTTCTGTAAGTTGCAAAAAGATTTTCAAAGTTCTTAAGTTTTTATCAAACACCCAATTCACCCCCCTCTTGGGTAAAAGCCAGGTCTAACACTATCATCCAGATCGAATGCCCAATCAGCGTTAGTGTAGGCAACTAACTGAGACTAATTTAATGGTTTAATGTGCAGACCCAAATCACTAGTGCCTTTCAAATATCTAAAAATCCTCTTGACAACTTGATAATGAGGAATTCTAGGTTGAGACATAAATTGGCTGAGTTTATTCACCGTATAAGAAATGTCAGGACGTGTTGTGGTGAGATATTGTAGGGAACCAATTGCCTGTCTAAATTCAGCCCGATTACTCATTAACTCACCATCACTAGCTGAAATCAGGCAACCAGTTACCATGGGAGTAGCAACTAAGGTACAACCAGACATTCCAAATTTCTTTAACATATCAGCAATATACTTAGATTGATTAAGGTAGATTCCAAACTGATCTCGATAGACCTCTAAACCCAAAAAATAATACAATGGTCCTAGGTCTTTTAAGGAGAAAAACGTATTCAGTCTATTCACAAATTTGTCCACATATACAGAGTTGTTTCTAATGACTAAAATGCCATCAACATAAACCAGAATGAAAATAATCAGCTTATGGGTTTGAAGAACAAAAATAGAGATGTCACTTCTCAAATTTTTAAAGCCCCAATTGATAAGAGTTAGACGCAATCTATCAAACTAGGCTCTTGGGGCCTGTCTCAAACCATAAATCGATTTAACCGGATTACAGACATGATTTGGGTACCTTTGGTCGATGAATCCTTCAGTTTGAGGCATGTAGACATCTTCCTGTAGAAAGCCATTCAGGAAGGCATTGTTGACGTCAAGTTGTCGGACTCCCCATTGATATGTCACGGCCAAAGACAAGATAACTCGAATAGAGGTTGATTTTACCACGGGGCTAAATGTTTCACTGAAATCAACTCTTGGAACTTGTTGAAAGCCTTTTGCTACTAAACGTGCTTTGTGTCACAAAATGGTTCAATCAGCACGAAATTTTGTCTTGAATACCCATAGATTCGCCATGAGCTTTTAACCATGAAAGGGCACAAGCATCTATGTTCGGTTGCGAAGAAGAGCATCGAACTCATCGACCATAGCGTTATGCCAAACCAGAGAGGATAAAGCTTTTCGAGTAGAAGAAGGCTCAGATGAATCTGGAAAAGTTGCTGAGTTTAGGTTTGTCGAAGCTGTGAGTCTCGGCGAAGAGTTGGCATTAAGTGACCCGACATAAGGCATTTTGGGCCTTATAATTCCAGACTTGGCCCTAGTAACCATATGATGTTGGTTATTGGGCCCCAATTAACTTGAGGCTGGCGGAAGTGATGAAGCTCGTTCACCAACGTCACCCAGCCCAGGTTCGACATGGCCATAGTCCTTTGTTTGCAAAGCCAACTCCGGTGAAGAGCCTCGATTAGCTTGCTCTTCAACGAAATCATTTTCAGCTTCACCGTGCCAAATCTTGGTGTAATCCTTAAGATGGATTATCAAGGGAACATTGTTGTCTGTATCTTGAGTGGTTACTTGTTTCTTCATAAAATTTGTTCAAAACGGAAATACGTTAGCGTAAAAAACAACATGTCGAGAGATGAAGACTTTACCAAATTCGACCAGACATCGGTACCCCTTTTGCTGAGACGCAGGGCCGAGATAAACACACCTTTAACTATGAAACTGAAACTTATGCGTATTGTAAGGCTTGAGACATGGAAAACATAAGCATCCAAATGGTTGAAGAGAATCATACTGTGGTTCTGTTTTCTTCAAGCGAAACAGAGGAGTTTCATTGCTCAGTACCGAAGTAGGTAGATGATTGATGAGAAATACATATTGTTGAAAAGCATCAGCCCAATATTTTAATGGCATTCTAGCGTGCGCAAGCAATGTCAGTCTCATTTCAACTACATGTTGATGCTTTCTCTCAGCTCTTCCGTTTTGTACTGAGGTGTATGGGCATATGAATCTCATATCGATTCCTTCCTCCTGAGCTATGGGAATGAAGGGCTTATACTTTGTCCCATTATCGCATTGGATAGTTTTAATTTTGTCATTAAATTGGTTTTCGACGAATGCCTTGAAGTTTTTGAAGGCAATAATAGCCTCTCCTTTATGTTTTAACGGATAAATCTAGGTGTAGCGACTGTAGTCATAAAGGAAGTGAATATAGAATCTATGACCGTGATCTGATTCAATAGGGGCAGGTCCCTATAAATCAGTGTGAGTCAATTCAGGTGGAGTAGAGGACTGAGAAGATGAATTAGCAAGCGGTAATCGCTTAGATTTTCCTAACTAACAAGCCTCGCATACATAAGTGTCACTCACAAGATCAATAGACACTTTGCTTTTACATTTGCCTAAAACTCGCTTAAGAATTTTTGCACTAGGGTGGCCTAAGGTATGATGCCACTTTAGGAATTCAGAATGCAAATCTCCATGCGCTGCCAATAGCACCTTTGGTCAATCATTGGGCTTTCTTTCCTTCATTATGTACAATCCTTCCTTTGGAACTCCCTGGAGCAGTAGATTTCCGGTCAATGTGTCCTTCAATCACAACTTTGATTAGTGAAACTTATATGGACAGGATTATCACAAACGAGCTTATTAACACTCAATAGGTTTTTGGTTGCCGATAGCACATATAAAACATCATTTAACTGCAACTTGGAATTACGTGAGCATAACAGAGTAGCAGAGCCAATTCCTTTAATCGGGCTCTTTGCACTAGTACAGGTAATGAGTTGTGACTTACCTGCTGGGGTGATGTCCTCTAGCTGCTCAGGGTTTAAGGTGACATGATAGTTTGGTCCACTATCCATGTACCAGGCTGGATCTCAGACGTAATAGGGATCGACGTAATAGGCTTAAGGTGTCTAAGGAGAATATTGTTGAGAAGCATAGCTAGCATTATCCTCATAGTAACAATTAGCCAGAGTGTGCCCAAGACGCTGGCAATAGACACAAAAGGGTCTGCCGCCTCGCCGACCTCCATGTGATCGTCCTCCTCGTCCTCGAGAGTAACGGGAATTTCCTCCGCCTCTCTCATTGGACCAATTTTGTTACTGGTTTATGTTACTTTGATTATTTTCATGGCGTAGAGCAGCGTTGATGGAGGGCTGAAGACTGAGATTAGAGAACTGACTGAGAGAATTCAATCTTGATTCAAAAGAGAGTAATGTGGACTGAGTTTCAATCCAAGATAGATCAATTTTATCAACAAGCTGAACCACAATACCATTGTACTCCATATCAAGGCCGTTAGTGTATGGAGAACAAGATCATCTGTTGCTACCGGCGAACTAGCCAATGCAAGCTCATCAGACAGATGTTTCATCTTGTTAAGGTACTCTTCTATCTTCAGGGACCCTTTTCTCGTGTTATGAAGTTCATGTTTTAACATCATCACCCTGGCTTTGGTGGAAGCATAGGTAAGTTCACGAGCATCATGCCAAAGAGCTTCAGCCATCTAACAGTGCAGAAGCTGTGATGCAACGTCCTGTGTCAGGGTATTTCACAGCCAACCTATTAACATACAGTCAACGGAAAACCACTCAGCATAATCAGGATTTGGCTTATTGCCTGAGTCGCCAGGGATCAGCTTTGGCGGGGCACTTATGGTGCCGTAAATATGTCCCTTTAAGCAATTGCCTTCAATCAAAGGAAGGACAATTGACTCCCAAACCAAAAAATTACTACGATCGGCTGTTGTTTGGCTTGATGAGCTGACTAGGAAGTAAGTCTTAGCTATGGAGGAGGAGCCGGAGGTGGCGCCAAAATTAACAGAGGAAGCAGACTTTTTTTTTGCTTTGAATTCTCTCTGATACCAACTTAGAAAGTATAAGCAAAATAATGAATCAGAAGCACTAAATGGTGCCCTGGCGTTATCTTATATATATAGAAGGCTGTACAACATTCTGGAATACAGGGAATGACATAATAGCGCAGAGTGAAATACAACAAACCCAATTACCACTGTACACGTGTCTAGCAATATATTCACTAAATCCTAACGACTGAAACACATATACAGAATTACGGATTTACAATTCAATCACAATCTTCTATAATCTAACAAAAACACTTCACTTAAATGATTTTATATACTTGATAATGTATTTAACCAAGAATATAGTTAGATTTAAGGCTAAATTATATAAAAATTTCTAAAAGTTAAGTGATTCTCTTAATATTTAAAATTTAATAATAAAGCTCTAACTACAAGCTTTCAAATCCTTACAAATAATCTCCAACTATCTATTATATACCAATTAAAAGTAAATTTTTTACACATATAATCCTCTCAAATTTTAATTGATCGATAAGTAGATACGAAGGCCATAGGGAGGAGTTGAGAGGGGCAGGAGAGTTGGCTTCTCTTGAGTTTTGCCTCCACGTTTATCGTCCGCAGTTCAAGACTCTTCCCAGTTGCGGTTTTCATCTCTAGTTTGGTTGTTATGGTCTTGTTGTATAAGCTTGCCGTCACGTTGATGTTTATTTCAAAGAACGTTTGGAACTTTCAAAAGTAGATTTTTTGATTATGATTTACGATGATATACGACATATGAGAAGTATTTTATTTCAAATTATATGAATATTCATTTTTAAAAGTCTCAAACATGATCCCAAACAAGTTTGTATGCTTTGTTTCTAATGGAGATAGGTATACTTAGGGGCGAAGCCAAGATTTTTACTAAGGGGGTATCATTGGGGGATTCGGGGTTGGGGGAAAAATTTTTTTAATAACAAAAATATATTACAATAAAAATAATTCAGACAATATCATCCTTCTATGCCTTGTAACACCCCATTTTTCAAAAGCAGAATGATATATATTTATCAGAGTAGAGCATGTACTTGAGTAACTGATACATATTACATCCATGATGTTTCTAGTTAGTCAAAATAACGGTACATTTAACTAAATATAATATGCATCCTAAAAGTAGGCATCTCCGGCCGTGTCTTCAAATGGGTTGCTTACCCTTGTCATGAACCTTCGGTCTTCCAAACCTTGATGCTATAGTAAGAGCTGAGGTCTAATGCCCATTGGACCTCAGGTAACAGTTAACCTCATGCTTATGTAGAACAATATATGTATGACAGATATTTATAACATTACAGCAGTAAATCATTACATAAGCACACAACAGATGCAAGATTATCACAACAACAATACATAAGCACATAGTAGATGTAAAGTTAAACCCATGTCTGCACTATCCAATGCCACGACGGCCCATCGTGTCCTCAGCGCTAGGAAAACTCAACAGCGTTATCAAGACTATAACTCGTATATAGCTGTATGTATATTCAGTGATCTAAGACAGAGTCTCAGTCTATGAAATCATTTATCACATATAATCACACCATAAACATCAGAGTTAGTGTTACAGTACGTGTCCGTACCTTCGTTGACGGTATTTTGGTACTTTTGACAGCGATAAGGCAACGACACAACTATGGTACTTGATCACAAATATCCTATAGAGATAATATCACATTTATCAATGATAAACATCATAACAGGCATTTTAGGTACAAATTACCATTTTGCCCCTAGTTTGATTAATCGGCGGAATTTCGCCAGAGCTTCGCTACTTTGACTTTAATCTTCCAGAATTTTGACATATCTCTAACTCCATGATATTTTTCAAAATTAATACCTTAATTACCCCTAGAACATGATTCCTAATCATACTTGGAAGATTAAAGTTCAACTTAGCATTTTTACTACAATTAACGAAAGAAACTAGTACTTAAGACTAAGGACTGAAGAACTTACCCAGTACTCTGTTACAACTTTCTCCAGAGCTCTTCCTTCCTTTTCTACTTCAAGATTTCGAAATTTTCAAGAGGAATTGGTGAGAAACTTTGCAAGAAGTCCTCAACTATTTATAGGGAATTTTGTGACACTATTCATGCTTTATGAGATTGAATCTCAACCATTGGATTTGCTTTTTGGTCTTGTATCGATAAAGCTTCCTGTTTTGGTGTTCTACTTGAGTAAACTTAAAAATCCAATAGCAGGCCCTGTAGGTCTATTCTTCCCCTTTCAAAATATTTGGGTTAGCAAAATTTTTGATCCTACTAAGGGTATTTCCTAGCTTGTCGAACATTTCGGGCAAACCCCGACGGTTATGGAAATGACTTCTGGTTACACCAACTTCTGGATAAAAATTCACTTGTCCGTAATATGTTCTAGTCTTAGAAACTTAGTTCATGGTTTTTAAGTTATGATTTAATTTCCATTAGTTCTCCTTTATCCTATCTACTTCTTTACAAAATATCCCATTTATATTACTATTATAATCATAAATATTTAGATATTATTTTGCCTAATTCATATCTCTTCCTTGACCAAAATTTCGGCCAGCACACATATATATTTATTATTTTTTCCCTATTTTAATTAACTATAATATTCTATTTATCTTATGTTTATTTTTCACAAAATTTCCCTATTGGTCCATAAGTAATTACATGGATTTAGGCTTTTAAAATTACTTGAATAATTCCAAACCTTTGATCTTTGCCTTTCAAGATTACATCTTAACCCTTAGTAATTATTTAATTTATCTAATTTGATTTACAAGTTTAATTAGTGCCCTAATCATGTGCTTAACAATTCTTTTAGGATTAGGGATTTTTATGTACTAAATCTCAAATATTTTTCTTAATCTTTCAAGTGTATTTTATGCTAATTTAGCCACTAATTATCTAATTAAAGGGTTCTCACACAATTAACTTGAATATTTTCTTGATTCATGCTTAGATAATTAGTCAATAATAATTTATCTAATCTTTCACTAATTGTTGACAATTTTCTCATTTAGCATTAATCATTTTCTCACAACTATTTGACTTACATTGGTATTTTATGTCCCATGTAATATATCAAAAATCATGGAGTCAATTTTGGTTCTAGAATACTTTTTAATTTTTCTTCTTTTCATTTTCAAAGAAAGTAATTTATTAAATTGTCTAAATTAAGGACAATATTCTTTCTAATTTTTAACATTTATTTTACTACCCTTAGAATTTATCACAATTCTTTTAGGATGTTTTATGACCCTAAAATGTATTTTTAAGCCTTTTTGGCACCTAATTTCCTTTATTCCCTTAATATTTTCCTTTGAACATAAACTAATTATCTTACACTTTGAGACCATATTCTCACTCATCACAAGTAACCATTCTATTTATCTTAATATAATATTCCAGACAAATGATTATCCGGGTATTACATGCCTTATTTTTTGGAATTCCATCATAATTGCCTTATTATCAATGCTATCAAATACATCTTTTTCAATATAAGGCACTAAACAATCATTTAATCATTCATCTCCCATCCAATTATGAAGTGTCATCTTGATTTATTTCATAGCTGAAAATGCTCTTTTCACAGATGCGGTTGCTACAGGAAAAGTTAATGTTAACTTTATAAGTAAGTAAACCAAATGATATACAAAATGTTTTTTCTTTTCAATCATCCTGTTGGCAATATCAGCTATTCCTTACAAATCCAAAAAATGCTTCAGTGTTCCTGTGCGCTTTGCTTCATCGTGACCCTCTGCTTCCCAATATAATTGTATTTAATTATTTATTATATTTTCTTTATTAAAAAAAATTGAAATTCAAGAGGGGGTATTGCCCCCTCAACTTACAACGTGGCCTGTGGTACTTTGCTATTCCTCCCAACTACTATTGTTGGTTCTTCCAAGTGAGCCAGTGCTTGACACTTTTAAAAGGAGAGATGTCGTCAAGTTTCAACTTCGTTTCAATCTTCGTTATGGCGTGTCCCTACAAATCCTCACGTTGGTGCTTCTTGGTTGGATTCTTTGCTGCTTGGTTTTACGTCCATTCTATCTATCTATGAAGGTCTTGTGGGAAGAGCTACGTGCTCCATCCTTTTCGATTTCGACCCTCTGACTTTTGCCTGACTTTCTTTCTTTCTTGTTTTTTTTTGCTATAAAAATTTTAGTAAACGGGTTGGCTCACCCACAATCCAAGGGCATGACGCTTAGAACCCAGTCCACAGGGGATATTGGCCAGAGAGTACACATGCTTCCACCTCTACCAGTGTTACCATTGCTTCCTAAACCCCTAGGAAGCCTCCTCCAGCGCCTTGACTAATGCAGGGATCGAACCCCCTCCTTAGGAAGACCGACCCTTACGCCAGTTGAACCCAAGGACGAGGGGTCTTTTGCCTGACTTTCGGATTTGCCTTTTTTAGTTACTGTTTCATAGATGCAATAGTTTCAATTTCCCCTTGGGCTCAGTTATGCATGTATTCTGTGGTCAAATCTTGTATTTCTTTTGACACTGGGCCCACTATGTATACCTTAAATGGATAAGTCATTTAACCTTACAATGTATATACTTTGTCTTGGATAAAAAAAAAAAAAAAAGAAAGAAAGAAAGAAAGAAAGAAATGTAGATACCCTTAATTTGAACTTGTGAGGGTATAAGGTGTTTTTTTGTTTTTTTCCAAAATAAAAAATAAATGAAACCGTGCCTATAAGTTATATACAAAATTAATTATATTTGTGGGAAAAAAATACAAAATTAATTGTATAAAAGCTATATGCACATGTATAAGAGTCAGAGGATTCAATGTAAAGTTTTAAAAGTCGAAAAGGTTATTTGTAGGATTCTAAAGTTGAAGGACTTATATGCATAAAACTTTAGTTTTAGGGAGTTCACTGTGAAGGAGTTATAGTTATCTGAATATAGCTTATTTGTAATAATTCGAACTTTAGGAAATTACATTATAATGCAACAGGATCCCATTATTATACGAACCTAATTTAAGTATTTTCGTAATATGTGTGTGTGTGTGTGTGTGTATAATGCAACAGCTGATTGTTTTTTCATCCAAAACTATAGAACTGGGAAAATTAGCAAGAAGGGACGATGATTTTGAAGAATTAATGAATTATCCTCCCCTTCTTATAAGTGGGAGTGGGGCAATGGGCCATGCAAATAAATAGAGGTGGTTGAGTCATGTGTATTGTCAGTTAAGTATAAATATATATTTGTTCTCATGCAAATAGAGGAGTTTTCAAGGATGAGGTAAAATAAAGAAAACAATACCAAGGTTAAGGATGATAAAAGAATAAAAAGTTCATTAAGATAAATATACCATGCCAATGTTAATATAGTGCCTGTTTGAGATAACGCGGTGGTAGAAGTGACTTTTTTTCCAGATAATCTTTTACAAACGGAAGATAGGATAAAAGTCATATTGTAGATATGATTTCACTATTATAAAAAATGGTTTTCACTTCCCTAAAAGACATCTTTTTTTATAAAAAGGAAGTAAAAAGTAAAGTTGGTCACATTTTTGTAATTATATGTGATAAAAATTGACTTTTGATGTCTAATTTCTATACTTAAACGTCAAAAGTGATGATTTTGACGTCTAATTCGTAAACTTAGATGCCAAAATCCCTTTTATTTGCCCCCAACTTTTTTTTAAAAAAAAATCATCACTTTTGGTTCTAATTAAAAAACTCAGACACCAAAAGCATTTTCATTTATCGTCCAACTTTTTATTTGCTGCCCAACTTAAAAAAAAAAATCATCACTTCTGGCGTCTAATTTCAAAATTTAGATGCCAAAAGTGGTGAGAATTTGACAATATGGGTGGCAAATGAAAATTTTGGTGCGATAAAACACTACTTTTAGTTCTAAGTAAAAAATTAGATGCCAAAAGTGGATAAAACACTGATTTTGGCGTCTAATTTATTAAATTAGACACCAAATCTATGCACATCTTGTGACATTTTTTTTGTTGGTGTGTTTTAAAACATTTGGCGTCTAATTTATAAAATTAGACGCCAAAGCCACGCATCCCGATGACTTTTTTTTTTTTGAAACTTGTGGTCTAGACGCTTCCACAACTTTGAGAAAATGGTTGGAGGTTGGAATATAATAAAAAATAACAAACAAATAGGAAAACTTTTGAATTGCAGACCCAAAGTTCTTAGGGAAAATTTTCGCTGAAATAGGAAAACAAACAAAACCCATATTCTCTTTCACTTCAAAACAGGTTAACACCAAACACACTCTCCATCCTCTCCGTCCCAACACCACGTACGACGGAGTCGAGCCCAACACCACCGTTGACAGAGTTGTGTCCAACGCCATTGCGGATGAAGTCGTGCCCAACACCACCTCTGTCTTCGTATGCCTTCTCATTTCATCATTTCATTCTCTCAGTCTTCGCCGTCGCTCCTCCTCGTCGCAAATTTGGCCGCCTCCTCCGCAGTTGCCGTTGATCTTTAAGTTCTAACTAAAACTCTATGTTCTCATCCTTAAGATCAAATCTAATTTTGGATTTAATTCTATTTCTCTACCTTATGCCTTCTTTGTGTTTGATTGAAGTTCGAAACCAATTATATGTGATTTGATTGCTTGTGCTATGATATTTAGGTAGATCTGAAGAAGACGAACTTGAAGACGGAGGTGGAGAAGTTTCAATGGATCTGAAGAAGATGGTCGATGTGGTGGATGTGAGGTTGAATAGAGAGATTGGTTGGAGTCAAGGGAAGATTTGGAAATTTGGATCGAAAACTGAAGGCGGCAGAGCTTCGACGGCGTCTGTAAGATCTAGAATTTTGGATCTTCGTCGATCTTTTTTGTGATTTGATTTAGATTTGATTTTCCTTTTCTTTTTATGTCAGACCTGGAATTTTTGATTTGTTGGATTTGTTAGCCTGATTTTTAATTTATGCTCTTCCCTTTCTCCCTCTCCATCATAATTTTGGATTTGGATTTTTCTTTTGCATCCTCTAGCTTTATTTGCAAGCTGTGTTGTTTTGTTTGACAAGTCTGGTTCTTCCTCTGTCTTCCCACGACCAACCCCTTAAGCCTGAGGTTTGGTTTTTTTTTTTTTAAATTTTTAAAAAAGCACTACGACGTCCTAAAAAAATTTAGGTGCCGTAGTGCTTCACTATGGCGACCTAAAAAATTTAGGACGCCGTAAGGCTTACTTTACTACGCCTGTTGGATAGATGTCCCACCAAAAAAGAACGTTAAATAGCCTTTTTGTAGTAGTGTTTGTGTTTGAGATGACTACATTTCTCCAACTGGTTTGTTTGTTTGTTTTTTTTTCAATTTCATTCGCTTCTATGCTCTCCACAGCTATCATACCCCACCTATACTATCTGTTCCTTTTCAATTTAATCAGAGTATTTATACACAATTCAGTAGGCAAAACAGAAATAGTACAATACACTGATACAAAGCTCCTGATTACATTACAGGAATTCTCCACAGGGTTTATATACATTACTTATAAATTCTACATAAAATTCCATCACAAAGGAATAGATAACCCACGGTAGCCTTTGGCTCAATCTGAAATCCTCATTCATCGGTATTCATCATCTTGCCTTAGGAGCCGCATCCATTACATTGTTTATTCTACAACAATCACTACTAGAAAAGAGTGAATTTGCGACGGAATTTTTCCCATTGCAAATTTTAGACTGTTTGCGACGGAATTTCAAAATGTTTGATTTTTGCGATTGAATTCAATTTCCCTTGAACACATTATTTAAAATAGAGTATAACAGAGATAATAGGAGAAATATTGACACAAGAGATTTATACTAGTTCGGTCTCAACTCTTGATCTATGTTTAGCCCCCAGATTCTCTGAGATTTTCACTACCACTTTAACTGATTACATACTCTGTACTTGAAAGTAATCCTCTCACTAAGATTCACTCTCCCTTACAAGTTGTAATCAAATATCCCAATCTCAAAGTTCCAATACTTTGATATTCTTACAAAGATATTGATTCAGAAATAAACTATCTAAAAGAGCAGATAGATAAACATTGAAGATTAGAAATATCAAAAGATATTACTCAAATGAATGAAATAGTAAATGCGTATTGATCGTTTGAGTGTTTGTGTTTTTGGTAGTTGGAAATAATTGAATGCTTCAGCTTATGTTTGGTGAAGACAATTAATGACTGTTGGAAGCCTTCAATGCATTGTTGACAGTAATCAATATAACTGTTAGACTTGGAGACCGTTCGTGACTTGCTTGATTAGTTCAATGATCACCAACATTCTTCGTTGACATTCCTTGTGTTCTTCCTGTTGGATCATTTGGTGTTCAAATAAGGAAAGAAGCCATGAATGTCTTCAGAATGTCCAGAGAATGATTAACGAAATTTGTGCTTTTGTTTTCTGGAGATGCATTTAATGCAGGTGATGTAATCAATGCTTTTTGATCAATCTGCATTTAATCGTTCATCTGATCATTTAAAACTCATTAACAAACTGATTAAACATAGTTAGAAATCATAATGAATGATGATGCGAAATGAGCAAATCATACTTAAAGATTTAAGATTTACGAACACGGTAATTGCAAAATAGAGATAGATTTAGCTTGAGTTAGATATAAGAAAACTCAACTAGATGACTTGAGTTAAGCATTCTAAGCTCAAGTCACAAGTTCATCTTCTTTGAAAATAAGCTTGATGTTTAAATGAAGATGTCTCTGTATCACTTTAGCTTGAGTTTAAAATGTTTAGCTCAAGTGCATGACTCGAGTCAATCATAGTATGCTCGAGTCAAGTTCATCTTTCATTAATGGACTTTGAGATAGCTTTTGAAAGTGATTTGGAACAAGTCATTAAGTGATGGCTTGAGTCAACTCAGTGTATTTGAAAAATGAGTTTTAAAACTATGTTCAAGTTAAGGAGTACTAGCTTGAGTCAAAGCTTTTGCATTTTGAAAATAAATTTAAGTTCACAAAAGATGACTGGAGTCAAATAGCATAGGCTCGAGGCAACATCATTTTTCAAAATATCTCACAAGAGCTTATGACTCGAGTTAATAATGATTGGCTTAAGTCAATCCAAGCATTAATTGAATTTTAACTAAACTTTCAAAAAAACTTGGCTCAAGTTTAATAACCTGAAACTCGAGTCAATATGACAATAGGTTACTGATACAAGTTTGGTTAAGTTAAAACATTTTGGACTTGAATCATTAACCATATTTTGTTTACAATTGTCAGTTATCATAAAAATACATAGAGAACTAACATAAACATGAAAGTACAATTTTGCCCCTTTTTTAGTAATGAGAAGTTTAGAACAACCAATGATAAGTTACATGGCAACAAGTGACAACACAAATTATTAGTTTAAAAAGCAAATATAACTTACACATTTTATTGATTGTGTATTGCCATCTACATTCTTTCTTATATAAACATGGCCACTTTCTCCATTTAATTTAATAAAATGCTCTACTCCTTTATTATCTACAAGGCCCACAAAGGTTGTTGCATCAAAGTTCAATTGTGAATTTCATGGAAATTCTACAACTTTCTATTCTAACAATTGATGCTGCAATTGTTATCAAATCCTCATCATACATAGTCCCTTCTTTTATGTTTTTTGTTATAACGCTACCCCCCTAAAAAAAAAAAACATATTAAAAATAATCTTCTCCTCCATTTAAAAATTGTTCCCTATATGCAAGAACACAATATATTCTTTCCAAACATACTTGGCGACTCGTTATCTTTCCTACCACCATGCAGAACAAAGTTGTTATTGACTATTATATGACCAACATTAACAATTTTAGAGCACTGTATTAATAGAACGTTTTGAAGTTTCATAATGGGGTTATAAACACATAAAGCTCAATCATTTCCATTTATTCCTATATAAGCACACAAATACAAAGCACAATCTCTACAACAGAAATTCATACCCTCCCACACACTCAACGATACAACAACATAAATTATGAAGGCAACGTACAATTAACCATCATTAGATGCTCTAAACTTGTCATTGGTTACTCTAAATTTGTCATTAATAACAAAGGGGCATAATTGTACTTTCATGTTTGTAATTAATAGTACCCAAGTCCCTTGGAACTTCACTGCAATTTGATGTTTTTGAGGGACCTGGTTACCATTAAGTATGCTAATTGGGATCTGATTGCAATTTTCTCTAACTTCTAATTTGCCTCTTATCAAAATTGTAGTATATGTATTCTATCCTACTCCTACATAGGCAGAAATACTTTGACTCTACGGTTCTTATCAAATTCAAGTTTAAAGTTAATATCTCTTCTTGATTTAATTATAAGAACAATATCATTAGCAAAATGCATGCTAAGGTATTTTTTTCTCTTGAATAAGTTCTAACAATAAGTTCAGTTAGAAACGTCAAAAATTATATTAGAAAAGTAAGGGTTTAATAATGATTCTAGATATAGGACAATCATTATATGAAAGTTATTTGTCTTACATCTAAGTGCTATTGCCCTAGTTGTCACCCCCTAATAAATATCTTCTATGACTTTAATATATGCAACACAACTTGTTTTCTAAGGCTTTTCAAGATACTTAATTACTGAGGATAAGCTCTTTTGCACATCAATAAAAATCATATGCAAGTCTTTTCGTTATTCTAATACTTTTCCATTAATCCTTTTAATAAATATTAATAAATAAATCACTTAGTTACATTCCTTCTTGTCATGAATCCAAGCTCATTCTAAAAAAAAATGCAATTCCATTCTCAAATATATTAAATCACTATTTCCTATAATTTCATCATTTGGATCAAAGTTTTATCCCTCTATAGCTCGCACAATTATGAATATAGATCACCTTTATTTTTATTTTTTTAAAAAAGAAAATGTAACAAATAACTAAAATATTTTAATAAATCAATGTGTGTGTGTTGCGTGTAAAGCCATGTATGGAAGAGGGAAAGAAGTTTGGTAGGCCCCAACTATAACGTGGTTCTGCCCTTGTTGGGGCAAGGCAACCCTTTCGTTTCCTTTATATGAAATATATTTCTTCTGTTTATTCTGGTAATGATAGAATAAACTCTGTGGTTGTGAATGAGAGCAAGGAGAGGTCAGAGATTGGGTGGCTTCTAGTTTTAGGTTAATTGATGTCCCCATAGATTTTTCTTTAGTCCACACAAAGTTTAGTTCTTGTAATATTCACACATATCCAATCTTGTTAATTTAAAAGAATAGTCATTATCCCACTTTATGGTGATAATGAATGTCACAAAAAAGTCGAGTACAATGCTACAAAGTCGTTTTCAAAACATGTAAGTAAATCCAATACTGGAGCATACTATGGTAGAGGAAAGGGATATGAGAGGCTTCTTGGTTCTTCTACCATGTACCTCGCACGCCTACTTTTCTTCGTATATGCTTCTTCTGTGCTCTACCTTCGGGCAAGTCTGGTATCGCTTTCTCACATGCTACCTCTTCACCATTTTCTTTTCCCCTCTGAACTGATGATAAAGACCATAGAGGGGATTAGGATCGCTTGTTCTTTCAACCCTCAACTCTCTCTTCCCTTTTGTTTTTTTATTTTTGACTTTCATGATATTCCAAAGTAGATTTCTAAAGAAACCACATATATTAATTATGTGAAATTTTTCTTAGGAATTTGTTATCACCAATACCAATTATAAGTTGGCTAGGAATTGTGACCATTAAAATGGTTAGAAGATGAAGTGATGATGAACCCATGAAAAGGAGAAAAAGGTTCTGCTATTGACAGTCACTTGCTTAATGACTTTAGGATTGTACGTGATTAGAGTATTTTTCATTAATAATAAAATAATATAATTAGCTAATCGAATAGGTTAAGAACATAAGATGCAAACAATTTTTTTTTTTTCCAAAACAAAAAAAACAGAGTAGTAAATAAAACACGACATGATAATATATGATAAAATAATTACACGGTCTATGATTTTAATATAATATTTTTTACTTTATTAGATAAATTTGTTTTATATGAACTTATTAAAAGATTAAGATAGCTTAATCAACCGATGAAAGATTTAGGCTTGATATCAATTGAATTTTGTTATAAAAATATTTTTTTTAGTCTGGTTAAATAACCTAATCAACAAACATACTAATAACCTATAACAAATAGTTAACTATTTGTTATAGGTTATCAGTATGTATAAAGTTAAACATCTCTATACCATACAAAAATGTAGTGTATATAAAATTTGGAATGTTCCCATATCTTTTGTCTTTTTCCAACAGAATATTCTCCAATATCAAAAGAACCCAAATAATAATTGTTGGATATATGATACTTACGTCAAAAAGAGGTTTTTTTTTTGTTCAAATAAAATTGTAACTCTTTTTTATATAAATAATAAAAAACTGTGAAATCTCAGAACTGAAATAAAGGTTAGTGTAATATTTATTTTAATTTCAAATAAAAGGAAGTATATATGGGATTTTTAAATAAAAATAACGTTTGTGTAATTTAAATTAAATATAGATAGGGGTTGTCAATGCACTTGTAGTTTATTTATATTTAATGTATTTGTACTTGATTTATATTCTTTTTATAAATAATATAATATAAAAAGTCCTAAATTAAAAAAAGGTATATTTTGATGATACATAATCTCAGTCAACAGAGAAATGAAAGTTAATCAAATAAAGAGGCAAAAAGTGATGGTAGTTGGAAGTTAATTAGTTGCTGCGATTTCAAATGTCAAAATGAAAGATACTACAAGACAAATTCTAGTGCATATCTTGTCTACAAGACAACACTTTACAAGCAAATGATCGACTGTAATCTTTCTATCATCATTAATCTTCTTCCTTTTTTTTTTTTTTTTTTTCAAATGGAACTTAGTGGGTTATTGGGTTCCTATTTTTTTAATTTCTTTAGAAATATTAAAATCTTCGTTGGAATCATATGGTTCATGTATGTGTACCTTGGATAATGACTTTAGGCAATCAGAGCATCTGTGAAACCTCCCCACTCCACCACACTACAGCCAGTGTTCAATGTGTTGTGGGGCCTTGCAATATGCATAATGCGTAGATACTTATCCGATTATAAACGTAGGAGAGAGGTGATTTAGGTTTTTTTTAAAAAAAAAAAATTAATTAAGGGTCTCCTCTAAGGTTTAGATGGTAAAGGTTCTCACATCTTCAAACAAGTACACTTTCTAGAATTTAAATTTGTTTGGAATTTATTTTGATCATAAAAACATAATACTTGAATCTATTTTGCCTACCTAAATTATTTTTTAAGCCTTATAAATTACATATATTCTAATGGATTTTTCATCAATGGGGTAGTGGTTAAATGAGGAATTTTAAGAAAACAAACATACATTTGTTAAAAATAAGTAATTTGACTAATTTTTTTGTATATCAGTTACATTACTTCTAAATTTAGAATAAGATGAGTATATATAATCCACATTTGTAAAGAAATTTTTTGATGAACTTCTTTTTTGAAAAATGGAGAAGTATAGTAATAAAATTTTAATAAAGAGATTTAAGAGGAAAAAAAGAAAAAAATCAATAAAAAAACTAAATTTAACCCCACATTTTCATTTTTAAAAGTTAAATTCATTAAAATTTGTCATTTAGGCCTTTCTCGCCGTTTCTCTTAAACTAAAAATAGATAAAGGGGTATATAGTGGGGATTTGAAGAGAGCACCCCACCACTTTTATTTTCCTTTCCACTTTTTCCCTATTTTTTTTTTATTTCAATCATCAAATTTTATTTAAAATATTGATCTTTAATATTCGAAAAATCATAATTAAAATATTAATTTTTTAATCATTTATTCAATATTTTAAAATAATCAAAAGGGTTAATTTAAGTAAAATAAGGTATCATTTCTCATTATAAAATTTTGGATTTAAGTCCAGAAAAAAAAAATACACATTCACACACTAAAAATAATTGTTATTTTCGATTTTCTCCATTTTGAAAATTTTCAACGTTAATTATGTCATTGAATTTAATTTTCCAACATTTAAGATTTATATTCAATTCTACACATAAATGGGAATTGTGGAAAATTCAATACTAAAATTTTCTCTTGAAAGAAGCAAGGTGATGATTTCATAAAATCATAATGACATCATATTGTTTGTTGGGAAGATTTTTCTTGCTGGAGACAATATATCCTCCTAGCTATGAAGTACACTCTATTGGTTTGCTTTCATTTTTGTCAAGCAAACACAACCCCCATCCTCTTACTCCTCATTGTACACATTCCAAACTTTGTGTTCCTGTTTGGTTAAACAGTGGGAGTTAAGATAAGCCTGATTAAATACCAAAAAAGTATTTATAAATATTGTTTGTCTTATTTGAGTAATTTTTTAAGAATTCTGATCAACCTCAATGAATCGTGATTTCACCATCCAATAGCACGTTGAGAATAAGTGACAACAGGGTTGCTTATGCCATTAGAAAATCCTGATGAAATTTTCACAACAAAAATTTCTCCAATTTACCCTCTAATCCCTTATCCAAAACTATCTCCAAATAATCTAGTACAATTATAGTAAAATAATTAATTATCATATTTATTAATTTAGTTTTCTATTTAAATATTTAATCCCGTGATAATGATAGATCCTGTAATATACTCTCTGAAATAGACTCCAACATGTACAATTTTTCTGTTGGTTGTATCTGCACCTTGTCATGAAGTTTCATGTTATTTTTACTCAGTTTCATTTATTCTCTTGTTGAATATAACTATAAAATTCATACCATTTTTGGTCATTATGCATTCATAAGTGTTTTAAATAAATGAAATTCAAACATAATCACAATTCTTAAAGTCACTTGTGAGGAAAAAAAATATCAAAGAGAAAAAAAATCATGATTGACCACAATTGACCAATGACACTTTTAATTAATTTTACTTATGGAAATCATGATCATGATTGTCTACCGCTGATCCAAACATATATTTGTTATATGAATATACAATTTTATCCCTAATTTATTATTCTTTGACTTCGAAATTCTCACTCATTCCCTCATATTAAATAGAGGTAAAATTCTAAAGTTACTAAGTTGTAAGATAAAGTTAACTAGGATTAAAATTGTTCTTGGTTCCAACAAAATATTAAAATTAACATTTAAATAAGATCGGAGGAGTACGACATTGCGACATTGTATTCCAAAACCACAACCATAGATTGAAAAAGTTGCGAAATCTTTTGACCGAAAAAAAAAAAGAAAAAGTTACGAAATCTGATTTCTCTGTTTGAACAACTCTCTGACTTTTTTCATATTTATCGGCTACCCAGTAATTTATCCTTTTCCGTTTTAATTTCATTGCTTTTACTGTTCTATAATCTTTCTCCTGTTTTCGTAGAAAATTCGAAGTACTTTCTTTACCCTGTTTTTTATTGCCATCAAAATTTACCTCTTTTGAATAGCTAGAAATCTATTGACCAAAAAAAAAAAAGCTAGAAATATTTCATACACATTAATTGTAGGGTTAATGTGCATTCAGAAATATTTTTTTCACATGCATCTAGAATCTTAAAGTATTCATCGGGTTTTAAATGTAGGACATAATTTGTACCATTACCAACATCGTTCTACACTTAGGACTAGAGGTAATATTTTGTGGTGTATCTATATATTTTTTTGTGTATCTAGCACTTTAAAGTATTTTTCTTAGGGGTGTCTTGCACAAATAAGTTTTGGGAGGGGACAAAATATCAATAAATAATTTAACAAGGTGCAAATTCAAAACCGTTAAATTTCACCAAATGCCATTAGGATTTTCTTCTCTTATAATTTAATGGTTTTCATGAATTAGCACCCTTTTTAAATTTTTTATTGATATTTTTCCCCTTCCAAAACTTATTTGCGCCATACGCCTCTAGGAAAAAAATTTATTGGTAAAATTGTACTTTAACCCAAAAGAAATATTCATGGTATTAAATCCAACAAAAAATACTTTAGGGGATGAATGAACCTTAACCGTTATTTATATAAAATTACTATATTGAATACTTATGAACCAAATATATGTATGTATGTATATGCGATTATTTAAATGTATTTATATATTACATTTAGTTATATATAATGTAAAAATAGTAGGGAAAATTAATATGCAAGTCCTCATAATTTTACCTCATTTCTAATTAATCCCTTCTAGCTTTTTCCCCCCTTCATTTTTTTGATGAAATAGTTCTTTTTTCTTCTTTTTATTGGGTAATTATAGTTTCTTCAATTATAGGTATTAGCTAGTCCTTATACTCAAAATTTATAAATTTATAAGGTAAATAAAGTTAATTGTTGTTTGCATCGCAAGTGCATAGGTCGTGTCAAGTGATAAGTGATAAATAGAGTACCATTCTTATGAGGATTTGGTTTCAAAACACAATCAAGTATTGATTATCACGCCTTCGCCTAATTTGAGTGATACATATTTCAAGAGTGAAGGGAAACTATGAAATAAACCTATTCTAAAACCAAAAATTAATATAAACAAGTGATTCTTCGAGTTGAAGGATAAAATTGGGTTTTAGGATTACCTATCCCCCTTATACTTCATAACAATCAATAATCAACCTCCTCTCATATATGCTTTTAATGAAAATATATGCTAGTCTAGGATTCAAACAGTAGTAGTAAAAGCTCTAACAAGTCAAGAACAAGTGCTTGATTCCATTAATTGCTCAATCTCTTCTTACAATGAATGAAATCCAAATTTCAAGCACCAATCCTAATATGACTATGCAAGATTGACAATTATATCTCTATCTTGCCAACAAAACCATCTATTTATCATGCAAACTTCAAGTTCTTACACAATTTTACCCAAGTTCTATGCTCAACCTAGTCCTCTCAAGCATTAAATAAGTGAACAAAACATCTAAATGATGATCAAGCACTTAGAAGCATTAGCAAAGAGAAAATAAGAATGTATGCACGCGTGTGCACATCAATAATTACAAGAAGAGAGGAGTAATCAAGAGTTAACCATAAAAGGGTTCAAAATAATTCAAGAATCAAAGCTCTAGCTATACATGTTCAGAAAATCCATGAGAAAATACATCAAAACTAGCGCAATCATAGAACATAAGAAAGGGAAGGAAAATGAAGAAGAACCAAGATATGAAGCCTAAATCTCTTCCAATCTTCAAATCGTAACTCAATTCCACAAATATCCATGCCCTAGCAGACTAAAAGCTCTCAAGAACACCTAAGAAGTCAAGAATGTCAGTCAAGATGAAGTGGGAGGATATATATGAAAGAGCTGATTATCGCCCAAGGAGGGTGAAATGGGTGAATGGTAAAATCTTTTTATCTTTGAAAAACTTTTCATGACTTATTGAAAGTAGCTTGTATGAAGGTAATGATTTATAAAGTAACAGACAATCATTCAAACATATATGCTAAAATATAGGAGATTAAGGAAGAGAAAATGCAAACTAAGATTTATACTGGTTTGGCCTAATCTTTGACTTACGTCTGGTCCTCAAGCTCCACTTGAGATTTTCAATTCACTATCATAATGACAGATAGAATTACACACTTAGTTCTCGGATGATCCTCTCTCAGGACTCCCCCTTACTAGTTGTAAATGTACACCCACACTTAAGGTTCCACAATCTTAAGATTTGATAATACGTTGACAAGTGTTTAACTCTCTCAAATAGTAGATAAAATAATGAATACTGAAGTACAATGCAACTAATCACACTCTCTAAGGTAAATTATATGATTATTGAGATTATTGGAGAGTAAGTGATATAAATGTCAAAACATTGACATTTTTACAATGAAGTTTTTTAATCTTTTGTCACCTCCTGTCTATTTTGAGTGCTTCTCCTTTTATATTTTTAATGAAGAACTGTTGAGCAATTCTTTAGTTGAGAATATGATTGTTGAATGTCCATTGAGAAATAGCTGTTAGAATATAGCCGTTAGACATAGAAGAATATTCTAACACAAATATGACATTTTGAAGATGTGCAAGTAATCCTTCATTTAATTATTAAGAAACTCATTAATAAACTGGTTAAATGTATTAAGAAGCAATGATACCAGATGAATGAAGAATTAGAGATCTTGGTTAGTGATTCATGAATTTCGAGGATGGGATTTCACGAATAGAGCATATTGACTCGAGTCAAGAGATTGTTAGCTCGAGTAATCCCATCATTCAAGAAGACATGGAGAGAGTTGTCAATACATATTGACTCGAGGCAACAAATTCACATCTCGAGTTTTGGCTTAAACTCGAGTAAGAAGAAAGCATTGCTCGAGCAAGAATACATTGTATCACTCAATGTTTCTTCGCTTGATGATGATTTGTTGCTTGTAACGAGTTAATGTAATCTGAAACTCATGAACAAACTTCATCAAATATATTTATGATTAATCACGTTTTGAAATATGAAATAAATAAATTATAAGATCGAATCAGAGAATTGGAAAATGCGATTTGACTAATAGAGGTTCGAAAGGCTCAAGTTTTCTGTGCAAAAGATATTTTAAAAGAATGAGATCGTAAGTATCTGAGAATTGTAGGCTTGAGTTCTGTAATCTTGGCTAGAGTCTCAAACTTGGGCCACAATACATAAACTCGAGTTTTATTCTTTGTAAAATGTCAAATAAAAGATGCTTAAGAATAGGCTTACGTTTTTCTGACTTGGCCGTAGTCACTGGCTCGAGTGCTAAAAGACTGGCTCGAGTCTCAATTCATTTCATCATAAGTTGTCGGGGTCCTTTCGAAAATGATTTTCAAATAGTGACAGGCTCGAGTCTTTAAGTAGAGACTCAAGTTTTACAAAACATGTTATAATTCAATAAAGAGCATAGGCTCGAGTCTAAAAACAGGAGCTTGAGTCTTTGGCTCGAGCAAATTGAAATTGGCTTGAGTCTTCAATCATTTGTGTTTCGAAAACTTAAGTTCATAAACCATAGACTCAAGTTTGTTATATATTTCTCAAGTTTTTGACTTGAGTTGTAGATCAATGGCTCGAGCCAATTTGACACTTTGCGAGACAGTAACTTCTGATTCATTTTGAATATTCTGATGACACTTTAACTAAAATCATAAGCCACAATCTTATTACAATTGTCAGTTATTATCAAAACATATAGAGAGCTAACAATATATAGTGAAAACCCTTAGATTTTTAGGTTTAAAAAATTGCAGCATTTTGCTATCAGCCTTAGAGCGCCTAGGCCCTGCTTAGAACACCTAAGCCCTCCTAGGAGCACCTAAGCGCTCTTCTTCTCTACCTTTGTTTAATGTGATCTAGGCTTAGGTGCTCATGGTAGTTCCTGGGTTTTGTTTGTTCTTTGTTTTTGATTCCACTAGATCATGACTTACACATTGACTCTAATGCCTAGGTATTTCGGCTCTTTGTCTCTCCTTTTCCATTATCATGACCTAGGCTCTCATTATAGCGTTTAGGTGTTGTAGCTCTCTGTCTTAAAATATTTGTTTTTCCTTATGGTCACGCGGCCTAGGGGCTAAAAGCATAGCCTATGAGCTCCTCGATTTTGTTTTGACATCTTGGTTTCATCATTACAAAATGATTTTCCCATTGTTCTCTCATCGCTAACAAGTAACAAGTCTTTCAAGCTTGATAAAGGGGCCATAATCATTTGATTTTGTGTCAAAATATTCCTACAAAGGAGTACATCAAAAGCATAAGAAACAAACTAGAAATATGATCAAAATGTGCATATTTGTGCCATGATGTGCTACAAAAGTCAAAACGTACATTTTCCTATCTTGAGTATCCAGATTATGAACAAAAATATTAGAGATTGTATAAAACTCGAGGAAAATGTGACGAAATGACATAAAATTCTAAAGATTAACAATAATCGATAAAGTAATATCCTAAATTTTGGGCTTAGAGATTTGAGGATAAGCATGTATCAAGCAGATGACTAAGCCCAATTTGGGAAGTGTGACAAATGAATGGAATTTCCCTTGAAGCTTGCAGATTAAGGTTTTTGGGAGGCAGTTAGTTTTACATACCTTTGACAAAGAAGATGATATCAATTGGCTATAGAACTTTTCATACTTAAAGTAGAAATGACAACTTTTAATTTAATGGGTAATGTGGCTAATTTGGATGTGTACACATTGAGTTATGAATTTTTGGAAGTTAGCCTTTGAAGTTGAAACGTTTCCTGAACCAATGTGAAATGATTGATGAATCTAGGATAGATCACATGTTTTTGACCATGGGAGGAATTTTAACCTAAAATTAGACTTATTAATAATTACATAGCCTTTGGAATCACCATAATTGGATATTTGTATAAAGAAATATAAATTTGCAAAGTTGGTTGAAGATTCTGCAAGTTTTGACTCTAGACAAAAATGAGTTTGATAGAGGAGCAAAATGATCAAATGGCATTAGTAAGGTGCAGACCCCACATTGGGTGCCACCTCACCTCTTCTTTACCTGCCTCCTGATAATTGAATATTATTCCACTTATTTTTATCTCTTGGTTAATAATTTAGGGACTTTTAATTGAGAAATAATGGGTTTTATTACTGAATTGGGCATTAAGCTTTTAATTAGATTAAATTCGTTTTTGGTAATAAAATTCCATATTTACAATGCTTCATCATTTTTGCCATAACTTTTGATCTAGATATCGGATTAGCCTCATTCTTCTTTCGTTTTTTAGATGATTCAAAGAGCTACAATTGTTATGAAACCTTAAAGGCTGATTTGGACAATAAGATGACAAAATTGGAGCTAAAGACAGACCCATTTTGCTGGATTTCTATTTTTGGATGAATTTTGTAATAAAGGACCAATTATTAGAAGTTTCCTAATTTATTAGAGATTTCATATTGATTAGAGTTTTCCTATAATTAGGGGATTAATTCCTAATTGTCAGTCATCTTGATTCATCCTTCCTGTATAAGGAAAATTGTATGGTGGCTGAAAACAACACATTATTACGTTTTACATTGTTATTGGATTAAAAATGTTTTAATTAAATTTTTTGAGATGTTCTTCGTGTTCTTTGTCTGTTCTTCATTGTTTTGCCTAGCCATGCTTGGCTAAGCTTGTAACACCCCAAATTTCGTGCTTGAAAATCATGTCAGCTGACGCTTAGTTTTAGGAAAATCAACGGAGTTTAAGGTGCTAAAGCTTAGAGTAATGCAGAAATGGATAGCGTGCGCTAATATTCGGACAATGAGTATCTGATATAAAATGCTTAGACATATGCTGATGCCTCGACATAAGCTGGTATATTTAAATTTCCCCGAAGGAATATTTATGAGATACAATACAGAGCTTTGTATAATTACAATTCTTACATGGTAATCATACAATTTTCAACCAAACCGTAGCTAGACTTGGGGCAATGAACCTAACTCAGTTAATCAAACCGTTTGGCCAGGTAGGTGTCTATCATGGGAGTCTCACCGAGTTCACGGCGACTTATTGACTGACCCACATAGACTAGCCATGCCTTCGGCACCAAACCATTTGAGGTAACCTCGTTAAATCATGCCAGAATGAATTCTCTGAGGACATTCTTCCGGCATTTCCTTTGACTGGTGACTCTTCCTAACTCCGTCTACCAGTGCCTCTCTCATGGCTCCAGCTACCGATACCTTCTCTATCTCGGTTTCTTTCCTGAACTATTCATTAAGATTGAGGTCCAATGCCCATTGGACCTCAGGTAACGGTTAACCTTATGCTTAAGTATAACAGTACACATGATAGATATTCATTTACAATTTAGCATATACCTCTATATAGCACACAACACATGTATTAGTTCATATCTCAACAATACCTCTACATAGCACACAACCCATGTAAGGTCCACATAGTTTGAACATAAACCAGTGCCATGCCCCGGAGCATGTCCTCAGCGCGAGGAAAACATCCACACGGCATTACCAAGACTGTAACCCGTTTTCAAATAAAAGTTGGATGTATTTAACATTGTGACCTAAGACCCAGTCTTAGCCACAGTCCATGGCTCAAGACCCAGTCTTGTCCATGACTATATGAATCATCACATCACATATAAAGCATACAAGTAGCATAAGAGTTAGAGTTACAGTATGCGCCCGTACCTTTGTTGACGATATTTGGTACGTTTAACGGCTGGTACCTTTCATTGTGTAATGGCCAACCGTCCGGCCTTTTTAATCCAACTCCAGACCTCCCGAATATTCCTAGAGGGTAATACGAGATCTATTAACTCATAAACATCATAATGGACATTTTAGTCAAAAATGCCCATTTTGCCCCTGACTTCGCTAATCGGCGAAATTTCGCCAGAACTTCGTTACTTTAACTCTAATCTTCCAAAATCTTGCCATATATCTTTCTCCATCATATTTTTGAAAAAAAAATACCATATCTAAACATAAACATGATATCAACAACATATTGAAAGACTAAAGATCAAACTAGCATTTCTACTATAACTACCGAATAAAACTAGTACTTAAGACTAAGGACCGAAGAACTTACCTATGACTTCGCTATAACTTTCTCCATAGCTCTTCCTTTCTTCTCTACTCTAGAATTTCGAAATTGCAAGATGAATTGGTGAGGAAAATGAAAGAGAATGGAAGGCTATTTATAGAAAAAAAAAAAAACTATGGCATTTTGGTAATTCCTTTGAACTTTCCCTGCTTAGATTCTGACCATTGGATCTAGGATATTTTGGAAAATTCAATCTTGGCCATACACCTCTCAAAAGATGATGTCATCCTTATGTCATCATTCTTGCTTTTTGGTCTTATATCGATAAAGCTTCCTGTTCGGTGTTCTACTCGCGTAAACTTGAACAATCTCAAAAATCCAATAGCAAATCCTTGTAGGTCTATACTTCCTCTTTCACAATATGTGGGTTAACTAAATTTTTGATCCTATTCAGGACATTTCGTTGCCTGCCGAACATTTCTGGACAAACGTCGTTGGTTACAGAAATGACTTTTGGTAACACCAGCTTCTGGATAAAAATTCACTAGTTCATAATATGCCCAGTTGTTAGAAACTTAGTTCATGATTTTTGAGTTATGATTTAATTTTCATTGGTTCTCATTTATATTATCTGCCCTCTTTCCACGAAATATCCTTTCGTCTTATCTTCTGATTATTCCGCCGGTTACGGAAATAACTTCAGAGACAGCCCACTCCGAGATAAAAATATACTTGTTTATAATAAGTCCTTATGTTAGATACTTAGTTCACATATTTTGAGATATGATTTATTTTCTATCGGTTTTCGTTCATCATATTTGCTTTTTCTCAAAATATCTCACTTTATATTATTATTATAATATAAATATCATTATTCCATTTTTCACAAATATCTCCACCCTCTCTCTCTCTAAATTTTCAGCTTTTCTCCTTTATTCATGTCTAAACAATTAGCCATTAATTATGTAATTAATTACTTACTAATTGTTGATAATTTTCTTAATTGAGATTAATTATTATCTCACAACTATTGCACTGACATTGGTAATTTATGCACCATGCATAATATTAAAAATCATGGGGCAACTTATGTTCCCCAAAATAATATCAGATTTTATCTCATTATTTTCCAAGGAAAATAATCACATAAATTATCTAAATTAGAGACAACATACTTTTTAATTTTTAATAAATATTTAATTATCTCTAAGGATTTATCATCATATTCTTAGGGTGACCATAACTTCACTTAGGGAATTTTAGCTCTTTATTCCTCCTAATTTCATGAGAAATCACCTTACGAAATAAGGTAATTATTACACTAGTTTTGAGACCACAAATTCACCTATTTCCAATAGGTATTATTTGTCAATATAATATTCCAGATAAATAATTATCCGGGTATTACAAAGCCTCTCTGATTAACGCATGGATTAAGGATTCCATATTCCAGAGGACTCACGCTTAATTGGTAACATCTAAACTCGTTTCTGCCTTCTTTTATTGGATTCGATTTCTGAATTCGGATTGGGTTTTTGATTAAAAACCCAGATTGATTTATCCCAATGACACAATTCGAACTGGGTTTAAGTGGTTACTTGGTGATTGCTCGGTGACACGCCACTATTTTGAACATATTCTGGACGATCGTTCAGTGGAGGGAATTTCTAGACAAACACAGAGATTTCGGCTTGTCCAGAATCAATCACGAGTTTGGTAAATTATTTTAGTCCGATGAAGATTTTGGAATTCCTAATTCTGGGTTAGTCATTTTTAGTCTAATTAATCTCGTTTTCCTTAACTGTTTCATTTTGCTTTCATTCTTAATTGCATTAAAAAAAAATCTTCCCCCCCATTCTGTTACTATTTTCCTGTTTTTATTGAACCTACTGCGAATTCCGTGGTAAACGATCCAGGTTCCTTATACTGCAAATTTTTTTACTGAACTTGGTTATTTTGTAAGAGGTCAGCATCTCTTATCACCTCCCAAGTAGCCACCTTCCCTAGCTTGTCTAAGATGCCACCTTTGCTTAGTGGCTAAGTTGCTCCATGACTTATTCAAGAAGCCATCCCTTTTTCTTTAGCTTCTTCAACAAGCCAATTGATTTTTTTATATTTCCTCCTCCTCATCCATGATATTTCAGCTAGCACATGGAGAAAGAGAAGAGAAAGGGCTACAAATATAAAATAGAGAAGGAGGGTCAGTGGAGAGAGAGACAGAGGAGAGAGAAACACTTTGGAGATGATGTCGCCTTCAATTTGGTGTTTCTAATTCCCAAAACCTTCTCTAATGTTGTTCCTATAAGTGAGAGTAACATTTCTAAACTAACTGCGGAAACGTGATAAGGTACGTATAAGCTCCGATTTTAGCTAAATATTTTGAGGTTTTTGTTGATTGTTCCCTATGCCTTGATTTTGGTCATACTTGAACCATAAGGAAATGGTGTGTTTTTTTTGTTAGTTTTGATACTTCCAATGAGTTTAGAATGAAAAATTGTGTGGGATAAGGGTGTAAAACTTATCTCGAAAGCATCAGTAGAGAGAATATAATTTTGGCCAAAAACCATAACATTTTGGCCTAACTAAGGGACAAGAAAGGGTTGTGATTTTGCTATTTTTGAGGTCTTCGATGGATTATTTGGGCAAAATTTTATTGGAATATGTTGTTGGCATGGTTTTAGAAGGGTTGAATTGAAAACCCTAAGATTAAAGTTTAAGTGGTAATGGTGTCAGATTCGTGACTGGCCAAATGATGTACAACAATCATCAAACCTTTGATGATTGTAGTTGACATCCTAAGCTTTAATTTAATATATAATATGTGTCATTTATGTCAGTATATTGTAAGATATGAATTGTTAAAGTTGATGTAGTGAAAGTGGACTGATTCTGGAATAGTTTGGTTGTTTGAGGATTTCTGGGTTGTTGTGCGTCCAACTGGCTAGGGATATGAAATTTGAAAGTCTGGTTGCTTGGAACCACGTTAATTGGGTCTGTGTAGATTTAATTATGAGTTTTCAAAGATAGGCAAGGAAAGTTGTGAAACTTTATTTTCCAAAATTTCGGTTCCCATTTTAAGCATGGCTTTAACCAAGCAAAGGGCCTTATCTCTTTGTGAAATTTGGTCAGAAAATAACAAACCTTATAAGCATTAAAACGAGTCCTAGAATGTGGTAATCAAAGGTCTAGAACCTGAGTTATGAATTTTCTATTTGCTTATTAAAACTAGAAATGGCAGCGAATTCAAGAATTGGTAAAGTGTCTATATGGTAACTCTTCTCTCATATACTATGTATAACTTGTATGCTGGTGTGAACTATGATTGTGATCTGTGTTGTAAGCATGAGTTAGTGGGTAAGCCTAGTGGATGGTGGTCTTTGGGTTGCAAACCTAGTTTGCATTCAGTTGATACAAGTTAGTGTTGCATGCGTTGTATGATCTTTGAATGATGTATGAATTGTTTGCTGGTTGCTTATCAAGTATGGTGCTTGCATATTATGTGAAATTAATTATTATCTTGGGATTCTTCGGGATCCTAGCCTTTGTTATTACTTGTGATATGTACAGTACACTGACCACAACTCCCAAAGCAAGGCGATGAATATTGGCAAATGGAGATGTTGAACCCGTTTCGGATTGGTTGTAGGATATTTGTTGAGGAATTTCGTAATTATGTTTAGAATTTCTAAACATTATGTATAGATCTTATGGAAATTCTTATAATGTAAATATTTCTATATAAGTAAATAATGCTATTCTTGTTTTGCCTATTGAACTACGTATACTTTGATAAATGCTGATTTACCGAGGGGCTTGATGGTTTTGGTATCAGAGCAGGTAGTTCTTGTGGCAAAGGATAGTATACTGATACTTGATTACATAGTATTAGGAAATGGAGTAGTAGTGGCATGTACTCTGAGGCAGAGGGTTTAGGCTCCGGTAAATTGAGGCTTAAGGGGTAGATGAGGTAGGACAAGATTGATTCTGTTGATAACTCTATGGCTTTTGATAATGAGATAGGATATGAATTAGATCCCCACCCTGTATTATGGTAAAATATAGGGGAGTTGTACCAAGAAGATGGTACTGTATGACCCAGATCCTATCCAATCTTGAGGTTAAGCATGCTTACGCAAGAAAAATCTCAGGATGAGTGACCCTTTGTGAAGTATTATAGGAATTTCAGATTCTTCGATTTATGGCCTAAGTATCCTGAGATATGAAACATGGTGATCCTTTAGGTTTCCATGAGAATGTTAGTATGGATATGGTAAAGATTGAGCATATGCTTGAATATGATATAAGCTAAAATAATGTTTAGGTCGAGATGTGATTGAGGTTGCACATTGAGGTTGTACTTTGGGTTTCAATACTTGAAACTAGGAACCTTGATAATCTTGTGATTAATTCTGTATAGTCAGTAATGTCTTGTGTATGATTGATGATTAACTTTGAGGTGAACGAATGATGTTTATAATGTCCACTATGATATTGAGGATTAAGTTAGAATTAGAACCTCATAAACAATGCTGATGTTGTGAGAATATTACTCGAATGTTTTGAGGATTAGATGAGAAATTATGAATCATGATCTTGTTATGTATAATGATTATTGTTAAGAAAATATGATTCCTCAGTTTAGCTGATGTTGAGATTCTACAAGTTGAATTGTAATATTTGACGGTTCTTGATTTGGGAATATTAAAGTAGTGTCTGAATGTTATAAGCTATGAATCATGATGATTCTAGCATGTGTCTTGGGTATTGTTGAGGTTTAAGTATTAGGTTGATGAACTTAAACTTTGGATAGGCATCTAAACGGTGTTATCAATCGAATCATGACCTAAGAATCCAACGTGATAGTTAAGTGATTCTTTAGGCATATTAATCGACCTGAATGGATTGAGGTACTATAATTTGGTACCGATTGAATTGAATGAACTAAGGCACTTAAATGTGGTACTAATGTGTATGAGGTATATATAGGTTGCTAGCTCCTGATCTAGCATAGGGGAGGATCTTAATCTCAAAATTTTCCCTTAGAAAGAATGATTGAGAGTTAGTTCTTCAATGGAACTAGGTGGTAGCTAGAACTTTGGTAGCCACAAGTTTATAATCTCATGATTGGGACCGATAACATAGATATGTACATGGCTAATACATTTCCTGAAAGTGTGGGTTGAATACCTAATAAGGGAAGTTGAGTACATTCGTAGTATGAACATATGGTGGGCAATGAAAGCTATTTGGGTTGATATATCCTTATGTCGTCAAACTCGATATGTACTGAATGAGAAGCCTTAAGTTATGTGAGACTAGTATGTCCATAGGATGGAAGCCCACGGTTATCAGATCATGAATATCCGTCAAAGTCTTGAAGAGGTTGTGAAGCTTGAGAATTACGGGCATTGCCCTGGAGCGGCCGGAAGGCTGGAACAGAATGGACTGTGTGTCTTATGGATTACTCGAGTAGCAAGAGTTAGAGTCTAGATTGTCTTATCAAGTATTTGTGCATGCATATTACGAGTGATTAACTGTTACCTTGAGATTCTTCAGGATCCCATCCTCTGTTATTACTTGTGATATGTATAGTGACACTGGACGTGGTTCCCAGGACAAGGCAGCGGATGTTGGTAAATGGAGATGTTAGACCTGTTCTGGATTGGTTGTGGGATATTTGTTGAGGAATTCCTCAATTTAAGTTTAGAATTTGTAAACATTATGTATAGATCCTGTGAAAATTCCTATAATGTAATCAAGAGTTTTATATCAATAAATAACATTATTTCTGTTTTGGCTATTGAACTACGTATAAATACTCTGATAAATGTTGATATACCGAAGGGTGTGATAGATAATGGTCATGGCTCTTACTCATCATATACCTAGATTAATTTTGCCTCATGGAACTAAATAAAGTAAAAATCAGCTACATTGAGTATTATATATGTAGATGCAAGGAGTGACGGTTGAGCTTATTAATTTTTTTAATTTTTACGTCCATGATAAATAAATTTTATTCTATCACATTATTTTTTTTAAAAAAAACCTCTTTATTGGTTACTTTTTGATAACTTACTTGGTCAGTATCCTAATTAATAGTCCTAATTAACATATTATGAATATTGGAAGAAATACCTATAACTAAGGAAAGTATATATATGAATTGAATAAAAAAGTACAAGTGTTTAATTAAAAATCATATAAAATATAAGGAATGAGGAAATTAATTACTTTTTGCAAAATATTACATAAAATGATTATAATATAAGTCAATTGAAAAATAAAAAAACTGATAATACATTTTGCTGGCGTATCTAGATAATTAAATATACATAAAGTTGCATCTTTTTCTCAATTGATGTCTGTTTTTTAAGTACTGGGTGACAGACAAAGAAAAGTATACAAGGAGAAAAATGAACAAAAAGTGGGGTATCCGTAAAAGAAAAAAAAAATAAAGATAATGTAACTGAGAAAGGTAGTGGCCCTTTGGGAGGTAAACTTTGTTTTTGATGCTCCTCCGCACAATGAGGAGAAGATTGGTGTGATGGGACTCAACTCTAATTGTGAGGGGTTTGTGCACCACATATATTTTTTTATTTCAACCTTTTAATTACTAGCTAGAATTTCTAGGCATTGGTGCGGTACTGATTACTTCCTTTTTTTTTTTATTTAATAGGAGTTAAATAATTATTTACATATGTTAAAATAATTGGTTTAGTTATTTGTATTGTGTGTTTGGGTTTACCCAAAATACCGTTTTAATCATTATTCCTATTTATGAGCACCCTTAAAAATGAGAAATCAATAGAAATAGGTTGGTAAAAAAATTATATATTTAAGAGACAAAGTGACTGAAATCTTATATTTAAAACCAAAACAAACCTCCTAATTAGCTTCTAAGTTTTATATTAGATAGAGTATTTATGTTTTTGTTTTAAAAGATATTTTAATATTTTCTTCTATTAGTTTGTAAGTATTTTAATATTTTTCTTTTATTTTAGTTATTGTGTGTGGGATATATATATATATATATATATATATATATATATATATATATATATATATATATATATATAATGACATATTGTCATGAAGAATAAACTTCTCCAAGCTCTAACTGCATAAGTTAGTGGATTTGCTTTTAGTTTGGGTACAAATATTTAAATCACAAGATGCTAGTTCCTCTCTATAGTATCCACCACTCCCCATTTTCTTCCATTTTTGACTTTTAATATTCAATTCACTTTCAATTTCAATCGTTCAATTTACTAAAGGTTTTAAAATATAATATATGAAATTATTGGTATTGACTATGTGCGACTTTCTTTTTCCTCCCTATTTGTTTTTACAACACTTCATTGGCGGTTTCGATGAAATTTAGTTAGACTCAATCTCTTCTTTATAGATGAAGGCTTTTCTATAAAAAGCGAGGTGATGATTTGGTGCAATCAGAGTAATAATAGTGATTATAGTTAAGCCTCTTTGTTGGAGTTAAGCCTCATCAACTAAAAAAGCAAGCTCTTCACACCAAAAATGGCTTCTTGGAATTCATTGCCCCTTCATGTTACTTACGAAGTTGTGGGTTGGATTGTTTTTACTTTGTGGTCTATCAGTTTCTACCCACAAGTCATCTTAAATTATCGCAGGAAAAGGTTTCAACATAATATATCAACTTTTACTATTCTATTTTCTTTTTCCCATTCTAATTTGTATGGGTTTTGAATTATTACAGCGTAGTGGGATTGAACTTTGATTTTGAGGTGTTGAATCTCACCAAGCATACGTGCTATCTGATATACAACGCTTCTCTATACTTCAGCGCTACTGTTCAGAAGCAATACAAAGACAAATATGGTCAGAATGAGGTTAGATATATTTGTCCTTGTATATAATCCAAGAAAATTATAAATTCTAATTATGAAAGCTTACAATTTTGATTCTTAATATAGAAACCATTTTCTATTGTCATGTGTGCTTCAGATGATACCTGTAGCAGCAAATGATGTTGCTTTCTCATCCCATGCTGTTCTACTCACAGCTTTTACCATTTTCCAGATTGCAATCTACGAAGTTAGTACCTTGCTTTCTTTTCCCTTGACCTCTTTGTACTTTTTTTTGTCTGTTATTAATTTTTAAAATTCATTTTTTAATATTGTAGCGTGGGAATCAGAAAGTGTCAAAAATAGCTTGTGGAATTCTTTTTGTTGTTTGGTCACTTGCTTCAATATGCTTCTTCATTGCTTTGTCTAATCATCATTGGCTCTGGCTTCTCTCAATATTCAGGTATCTTTTTATATACTTTCTTGACTAATTAATTTTCTTTTCACATACATTTATAAATTCAATAAATGACAAGATACGAATGTTTAATTATGTTGGAATTAACTATTTTGCAGTGGCATTCAAGTTTTTATGACAGTTATAAAATATCTTCCCCAGGTTAGAATTGATTTCATTCTAATGACATTATAGCTAACCATCCCAAGAAATTAAGTTGAGTTGTTAATGATTGCAGGCTGTGATGAACTTTAGGAGAAAGAGTACAACAGGATGGAGCATTGGTAACATTTTGTTGGACTTTTCTGGAAGCATAGGAAACTATGGTCAAATGGTTATACAATCCATAGATCAAGGTTTGTATAGATATCACTTGTCGTTATATATGAAGTATGATTTAATCTTGTTGAGTTAATTATCTCATACTAACAAAATTTCAAATCTCAGGTTCTTGGGCAAACTTCTCTGGAGATATTGGAAAACTATTGATTTCTCTGGTATGGATCATTCTCTTACACTAACCAATTGTACATGGAATGACAATGAATTAAGAGTTAATGGTGACATATTTGATGTTTTTAGGTTTCTGTATTCTACAACATTCTATTCATGATCCAACATTATTTACTATATCGGCCAAAACAAGTCTCAAACTCAGAGAACCCATCCCCGGAAGTTGAGATAAACAAGTCTTCAGATGAGCCGGTGGAGAAGATTGTGGAGGATTTGGTGTAGTTCATGATTCGTCTTTAAATAATTTTTATGATGTTTTGTATGTTGTAAGAATTTATCCGGGGGAAATTAATGTTTATGTTGTTCCGTTTGTTGTAAAAATTTATGTGGTTATGCTTGTGATGGATGTATCAATTTAGTTAGTTACTTCAATAAAATACATTACCATGTACCTGGCTAAAAGCTTCTGTGATCAATTACTTGAAACAATCAATAAATGGATGAAGAGGGAGTAACGAAAATATCTTGGGTCAATTATAGTTTGTATCCCATTGGAAAAAAAGCTTCAGAGATTTTCCTGTTATCTTGAGTCAGCTACGTTGACCGTAACAAGCCATTGTATTCTGTTAGCAACCAAATCTTTAAATGTATTATTTACCAAAGTGTTTCATTGAATGATTGGATTAAGTTCTCTTGGGTCTCCCTCAATCCTTTTCAAACTAAAGGACTCCAAATTATCATATCTACCCTCCTTGTGAGCGCCTTCAATATTGCTCTTCTTTGTACATATTCAAAACATGTCAAACATTTTTCTGCCATTTTATATTATCTTCAATAGGTGCCACTTCCACTTTTCCTCTGATATGACCATTTCATATCTTATGTTTTCTTATATGATCACACATATATCTCAACATCTTCATTTTAACTATCCCAACTTTATAGTTGCCTCTTTTGAATCAACCATCTTACCATGTAACGTTGCTAGTATTATATATAGTATTAGGTCTCAGATTGCAAGTTTCAATGATAACAACCACTCGCAATGATATATAGACTTGATGATTCAAGCCACTTGAGTATGTATTAAATAGCACTTGAATGTACAACAGTTATTGAAACTAAAATTTGAATCAGTAAGCAGTTTTAAAGTGTCTGATTAAGACACACTCGAGAGTTACCTCAAACATTTGAGTGTTAGCTTCAAAATCAAATAAAAAGTTCCTAACACTTGTTTTTGTCATGAAGGAAGTGTTGGACACTCGAGTGTTACTCAAACACCAACAATACCACTACCTGTCACTTATACTCATTGAGGAATCAACAAGTGAAGCAATCGAGTGTGAATCACAATACTCAAGTGTCAAGGTAATATTGTTCAACTCAATACACAACACTCAATGATGAACTAATACTTTGTGACACACTTGAAGTGTTACTTGTAACACTTGTGTGTAATTCTATAACACTTGAGTGTCTGTAAAGATCAATATGTCTTTTCCAAATTATTCCTTTCGAATAACGTCCTATAAACATATAAAGCATCAACACTCGAGTGTTGAGAAACAACATTTGAGTGTGACACTCGAGTGTGGAATTCGAATACTTAAGTGCCTGGAAGAAAAAACTTTTCAATTGAAATTTTATTTTCAACAAGTCTTCTTCCAGTGCAAAGTTCATCAAAACTCGAGTGTCACTTGTTTCTGAACTTAATCTTCGTTTTCATAAATTCAAATATACTAATTGTTATCTTGTTACATTTGATTATTATTCATTAGTATTCTCAATACCTTTAACTATGTTTATTAGTAAGTTTCAGATGATCAAACAAAGGATCATATGAAAATCTTAAAAAAACAAGATTTGTGTCAGAAGCATTTAATGCTATAGTAGAAATAGAGAATGGACACAGAAACTGAGTTAGAGCAGGTTAAATGATCATATGTTTAGGCACTCATTATGATAAAAGCAAAAGCTGTAATATCCCATTTTTCAAAAGTTGAATAATATATTTTTATCTGAGTAGAGCATTGGAGCACATAATTGAGTAACTATGTGCATTATAACTATTAGTTATGGAATTTCAGGTCGTCATCTTAACGGTACATTCATCCGAATACAATAATATGCATCCTAAAATAAAAATCTCCGACCGTGTCTTCAGGCGTGTTGCTTACCCCTATCATCAGCCCTCGGTCCTCCAGACCCTGATGCTATGGTAAAAGCTGAGGTCCAAGGCCCATTGGACCTCAGTTAACGGTTAACCTTATGCTCAAGTAAACAATACATGTATGGCAATTATTCATTACGTTACAATATTTAACAATACATAACACACAACAAATGTGAAGTTACAATATCACAACAGTACATAGCACACAACACATGTAAAATCTATCCTTGTTTGCACTAACCAGTGCCACGACAACTCCTCGTGTCCTCAGTGCTAGGAAAACAATCTTATGGTGTTATGAAGACTATAACCCGTATATAGCTGAATGTATAAACAGTATCTTAAAACAAAGTCTTAATCACGGTGCATGACTCAAGACGAAGTCTCGATCATGACTCTATGAAATTACCTCTCACATACAAGCATACTTTAAGTATAAGAGTTAAGGTTACAACATGCGTCTGTATCTTAGTCCATTCGGATAGTGATATGTTCGTCCATTCGGTACACGTTCTGATTTTTTGGATATCCTATAATATCATTATTATATTATTATAATGAATGCCATATATCTTAGAATGACATCCTAAGAGATATTCTTGTCACTATTTACCTTTTTACCCTTGGTGGATTTATTATTCTAATTTTACCCTTACATTTCTTTAAAAACGAAATGTTGGATTTTCTGGGCAAATTTTTCAGCATCTTTGAAAAATCATAACTAATTGTAAGAAAATCAAAATGATGTGAAACCAAATCCAAAATTTCCCTTAACAAGTATATTTTAAAGGAAAAATAATGGCTTTAACTTGGTCCAACCATATCATTCCCAGTTTTAATTTTCTTCAGCTGTGTTCCAATTCCCAGATCAGAGACATGGGCTAATTTGGAAAATTCACATAAATTTGTGCAAAATCTTAAAAATTACGTGTTATATATGGATAGAAAGCCCTAGATGTCTACTTTATTTCTGAAAAATTTCATGATTTTATAACTTCATTTGCTACATGAAATAATAGCATCTTTTTCACTCGCTACCCAAAGTTTAAGATTGAAAATCTTACAACTTTTACAACCTTGATCCATGGAATTCCAAAAATTATTTCCTACCATTTTTTACCTCTTCAAGAATTTTTCAATGCAATGAGACCTAAAAACAAGTATAGGAATTTATTCTCTAATTCCCTAGGTCAAACTACAACTATACTAAAAACTTAAAAGCTTAGGATCAAGAACTTACCTTTTGTTCTTGAACTCCTTCCTCCTTCTTGCTCCTATGATGTTTCTTTACTCAAATCAGCTGCTAAAGTGAGTATGGTGTGAGGATTTGAAGAGGTCCAAGGCCCCTATTTATAGCAAAAAACCAATGTCATAAGTGGTAATTCCTATAGAGTTCCAGCTTAGCTTCTTGCTTCCCATCCATTGGATTCACCTTGCTCCATAAGGAGTTCCATCCTCTTCCTCCACCTAGCTTGGACGTCCTCCTTCATCATTTTTGGCCATGAGATGTGTTTTTGTGTGGCATTAATCCAATGGTCAATGTCTCTAATTGGTTGATTAATTTACAAGAGGATTAAGCCATTTTATGGGATTTAATTTGGACCTTAGGATGACTTTCCATGTGCACAAATCCTAGCCCTTGGTTTGAGTTGCAATTGTTGACTTTTGTAAGCTTAATTAGTTTCTAAATCAAGTGCTTAAAGCTTCTTAAATATATCCATCATTGGTTACTTTAATTAATGGAAGACTTAAGCTTAATTAATCTCAAAACACTTGGTTCCCATTGACTAGCCCAAATTGTTGACTTTTGGGGCACAATTAATTAGCCTAATCATGTGTTTGATTCCCTTCTTATTACAAATATCTTAGGCTTATTAAGTTTGCTAATTAATTCAAGGTAATTAGAGCATTATTTGTAATTTAATATCATCCTTTATTCTCTTGATATTTTTTTGAAATTATCAGCCCCTTTTTCCTTGATGATTTAATTAACCCTAATTTATGTTGCCATTAATCTCTAATTAATGCAAGCTTAGGTGCCTTATAGTATTTACTAATTGTCTTAATTTACTTAAGTGTTTCCCTTGCTTATCTTTGGTTATATTAAAACTAGATGTTAAAATATTAATTGTAGGGTATTTTATGGTTCCTAATTGAAGATTAGAAAATTAGATTTGGATTTATTAGATTCCAAAGAAAAATTTCCCTAAAAATGATAATAAATCAATTAAAATTTAGAGACAATATACTCTCTTATTTTAATAGGTATTACTTGCCAAAGTATGATACTTAAGAGAAATACCTGTAATACCCTAATTTTTATAATACTTTTAAATATATATTTTGATAAATAATACTTATTGGAAATAGGTGAATATATGGTCTCAAACCTTGGAATATATTTACCTTATTTATGGGTAATTTCTATGGAAATTTCTGTTGAAATTATAAGGCATAGAGGGTCGAAAATCCCTAAAATGCATTTATGGGTCATAAAATACCCTAAGGTAATTATGATAAAATCTTAGAGATAATTAAATATTTATTAAAAATTAGAAAGTATGTTGTCTCTAATTTATATAATTTATGGGGTTATTTTCCTTCGAAAATAATGAGATAAAATCTGATATTATTTTGGAGAACATAAGTTGCCCCATGATTTTTAATATTATGCATGGTGCATAAATTACCAATGTTAGTGCAATATTTGTGAGATAATAATTAATCTCAATTAAGAAAATTGTCAACAATTAGTAATTAATTAATTAAATAATTAATGGCTAATTGTTTAGACATGAATAAGAAAGAAATAAAAGGAAAAGAGGTGTAAACATGTGTGTGTGAGTTGTGAATGTGTGTGTGTGTGTGAGTTGTGAGTGTGTGTGTGCCTAAGTGTTGCCCATGTGTGTGTGTAGTAGAAAAATAATAATATCTAGATATTTATGATTATAATAATAATATAAAGTGAGATATTTTGAGAAAAAGCAAATAGGATAAACGAGAACCAATAGAAAATAAATCATATCTCAAAATATGTGAACTAAGCATCTAACATAAGGGCTTATTATAAACAAGTAAATTTTTATCCTGGAGTGGGCTATCTCTGAAGTCATTTCCGTAATCGGCGAAATGATTAGGAGATAAGATAAAAAGATATTTTGTGAAAAAAGAGCAGATAGTATAAATGAGAACCAATGGAAATTAAATCATAACTCAAAAACCATGAACTAAGTTTCTGAGACTAGGACATATTACAGACAAGTGAATTTTTATACAAAAGTTGACGTTTTCCGACGTTATTTCCGTAACCGACATCGTTTGTCCGAAAATGTTCAGCAGGCAACGAAATGTCCTGAATGGGATCAAAAATTTAGTTAACCCAAATATTGTGAAAGAGGAAGTATAGACCTACAAGGATTTGCTATTGGATTTTTGAGATTGTTCAAGTTTACGCGAGTAGAACACCGAACAGGAAGCTTTATGGTACAAGACCAAAAAGCAAGAATGATGTCATAAGGATGACATCATCTTTCGAGAGGTGTATGGCCAAGATCTTTCCATCTCAAAGAAGTGCGATCGACAGTCAGAATCTGATCAGGGAAAGTTCAAAGAAATTACCGAAATGCCATTGCCTTTTCTATAAATAGCCCTTCCATTCTCCTTCATTTTCTCACCAATTCACTTGCCTAGTTCGAAATCTAGAGAGATGTTAGAGAGAGGGAGGAGCTCGGAGGAAGGAGTGGCAAGGTTTTGGGTAAGTTTTTCGGTCCCTAGTCTTAAGATTCTAGTTTCGTTATGGTAGAAATGCTAGTTTGATCTTTTAGTCTTCCAATATGTTGTTGATATCATGTTTATATTTAAATATGGTATTTATTTCGAAAATATGATGGAGAAAGATATATGGCAAAATTTTGGAAGATTAGAGTCAAAGTAGCAAAGCTCTGGTGAAATTTCGCCGATTAGCGAAGTCAGGGGCAAAATGGGTATTTTTGACTAAAATGTCCGTTATGATGTTTATGAGTTAATAGATCTTGTGTTACCCTCTAGGAATATCTGGGAGGTCTGGAGTTGGGTTAAAAAGGCTGGACGGTTGGCCTTTACAGAGTGAAAGGTACCAACCGTCAAACGTACCGAATATTGTCAACAAAGGTACGTTCGCGTACTAGTAACTTTAACTCTGATCTGTCTTGTATGATTATATATGATTGGTAGATTCATGTTGAGTGCAGGACAAGATGAAGTCTTGGGCCATACACCGTGACTAAGTTTATGGGGCTTAGATCACTGTTTATACATTCAGCTATATACGAGTTATAGTTTTGATAACACCGTTGAGTTTTCCTAGCGCTAAGGACACGATGGGTAGTCATGGCACTGGTTAGTGCAAACCGGGATAGACTTTACATGTATTGTGTACTATGTATTGTCGTGTTGTGGTACCTTTACATCTGCTGTCTGCTATGTATTGTTAATGCTGAAATGTTACGAATACCTGTCATATATATTGATCATACTTTGCATATGAGGTTAACTGTTACCTGAGGTCTGATGGGTATTGGACCTCAGATCTGTCTTAGGTTCAGGAAAGGAACCGGGATAGAAAAGGTATCGGTAGATGGAGCCGCGAGAGAGGCACTGGTGGACGGAGCTAGGAAGAGTCACCGGTCAAAGCAAAAGCCGGAAGAGCGTCCACAGAGTATTCATTCTGGCATGATTTAACGAGGTTATCTCAAACGGTTTGGTGCCGAAGGCAGGGTTAGTCTATGTGGGTCAGTCAATAAGTCGCCGTGAACTCGGTGAGACTCCCATAAGAGACACCTACCTGGCCAAATTGTTTGATTAATTGAGTTAGGTTCATTGCCCTAAAGTCTAGCTACGGCTTGGTTGAATATTGTATAGTTACATGTAAGATTTGTAATTATACAAAGCTCTGTATATTGTATCACATAAATCTTCCTTCGGGAAATTTTTATTTATACCAGCTTATGTTGGGGCATCAGCATATGTCTGGGCATTTTATATCAGATACTCATTGTCCAAATATTAGTGCACGCTATCCGTTTTCGCAATACTCTAAGCTGTAGCACCTCAAAATCTACTAATTTTCCTAAAACTAAGTGTCAACCGACATGATTTTCAAGCATGGAATTTGGGGTGTTACATACCAATTTTAGGGTATTACAAAAGCAACTCTAATGTAGTCAAATATAGAGACCAAAGGCATGTCCTTTGAAGATTGTCAGCAGAGATACAAAAACGACATTTCATCAAATCTTCCAATGACTTTAGCTCGTGCCTAATGGAAAGCTTTTGAGTCGAAACGAAAGGTTTGAAATCTCATAATGGGTAGTTTGAAGCTTCACCAATGGCCACTATTGAAGTTCAACTTCGTATTCAATTCGGAGCCAACAACTAACAAAGATATCATTTATTGCTTAGTTAATGCTCATTAATATTTTTTTAGATATATTTTGATATTTAATTCTTCAGTATTCATATATCTACTCTGTGAGAGAGTTATTATCATTCAATTGAGTTTGTAAAATCTCAAGGTAGTAAGATCTTGAGTGTGGTAGTTTGATTACAAGTTATAAGGTGGAGTGAGTATGAGGATCACTCTTTAGTCCTAGTGAGGATTACTTTGAACCTATGTAATTGATTGAAAGAGAGTGAAAATCTCAGAGACGCTTTGAGGACCAGACATAGATCAAGAGATTAAGACTGAACTAGTATAAACTCTAGTTTTCCCTTGGCAGAGAGTTTTCAAAGGATTTCAATTTAAAATAAAAATCGAGTTGAGTTTTGTAAACTCGAGTTTTAGCCAAACAGAGAGCTATGCTCTATATCTGTGATTTGAAAATGCTAGTTTTGAGCTTTGGGACTCAAACATATTTTCTCATCATAAGTCCAAAACTCGAGTTATTCACTAATCAACTGGAGTTTTGCTCATTCATTCATATTATACTTCAATGCTCAAACCACGACGTTTTTCTCTGGAAGAACTAAACTCGAGTCATAGTTTGGAAACTCGAGTTTAGTCTCCTAAAGCAAAGTTACAAACTTCTGTTTGGATAAATCAACTCGAGTTTGTATGGCTAAATTTTGAAAATCAAATTGCTCGAATTTGTGGAATCTTTATGTTTGATCTTAATACTTCTTAACATCACTCATTACTATTCCTAACTATGTTTTATCAGTTTGTTTGTTAGTGAGTTTCAGATGTTTTAAAGAATATTAAATAAAGATTTAGTCAAAAAGCAAAAAGAAATGTCAGAACATTTCTTGCAAGTCCAGAAAGTTGCATTCTTTTGGACAATTATTCTACACATTGATCAAACCATATTTTTATATGATATTTCATGATTAAATTGAGATTATTAATGCATTTTCTGGCCCATTATTGCATGATTAAGTACTAATTTGAATTAGGAATATTTGTATTGAATTAAGTGAAATTAGGGGTAAAATGGTCATAATTTATTAACTATTCATGCAAATGATTTCTTGAACTTTTAATACTACCTTTTGCTTAACCTTACATTGTAGGTGGTTTGAGGGGTCTTAGGGTAGGTATTTTTAATCATGTTCCTTTTGTCATAGAATTATTCCCTCTCATATGTTATAGTTTGAATAATTCTAATGTTGTCTTTAGTGTTGTTGTCTTAAGGTTGAATAGAGCAAATAAATTTCAAGCATCAAAATTTAAAGTTTAGGTAATTATAGTTAAATATTGTTTTTTTGTTGATGTGCATTGAACTAGGTAAACTTTGTAGTGTGAATAATGATGCTTAGAAGTTCATAATTTATAGTTTATGACTTAGGCAACTTAGATATATTTTTATATTTTATATTGATGAAATTATTGGATTTAATAGCTTATATTTTCTAAATTACCTTAGTAAGTTTTATTGAATTAAGCTGAAATGGTTTGTTGTTAAAATTTTGGGATATCTTACTATTGAGGGGAAAAGCTGCCGAAATTTTTTTACAAGATTGAGAAAAAAAAACATGTCGTTCTTGCAATTGTTATGAACTTGACTGTTGTTAGAAATGTCTTATGTGGTAATAAAATGGGTCATAGTTGGATGAATACTTTGAGAACTAGGGAAGAATGTGAGAATGGGGTGGAAGAGTTTATTGAATTAGCTAGAAGGAATGTGGTTACAAAAATTGGTATACATTATTGTCCATGTGTTAATTGTTTAAATAGGATTCAAAGGGATATTGCTGATATAAGGGATCACCTACTTTGTGATAAAATAAACCTTCGATACATAACGTGGATATGTCATGGTAAGGAAGTAAGTACCAGTGCATCCCACAAAAATGAAGTTGAGGTAGATGAAGATGGAATGGAGAGAATAATTCATGATGTTGAGGTAGAATCTTTTGCATAATCGCGTGAATATGATAGCGTGCAGAGTGATGCAAAGACACCTTTGTTCCCTAGGTGTACTAAGTATACATAGTTGATTAGGACCTTACATTTGGTCAACTTAAAGGCAACTTGTGGGTTGACCAAGAGTAGTTTCACGTCACTACTTGAATTGTTGTGTGATATGTTGGCAGATGATAATGTACTTCCAAATTGTATGTATAAGGCGAAGAAAATCTTGTCTATGATAAGCATGGAGTATGAAAAGATACACAGTTGCCCTAATCAGTGTTGTAAAAAATTAGTGTAAAAACGTAAGTTTTTACGTTTTTATTGGGGTCTTCAGTGTAAAAACGTAGGTAAACACTGTCTGAGGTAAAAACGGATAGAAACTAGTGTAAAAAGATAAAAACGGGTAAAAACTATGTTTTTACCCGTCATTATCATTTTTACTTTTTTTTCAAAAAAAAAGGTGGTGAGGGGAAAACTATCGGGCTCGGGCAGAAAACTTATCCATAAGCCCATAATCCATTAATCCCGATCTGGCCATCCCCAATTCCATTTGAAAATTAGATCACCATTCCCTTATTTGTGCTCCAGCCGTCCAGCACTCCAACATCCATGCCTTCATGCTCCACCGATCTGAAAATTGAACCCTAGAGGCCAAATCATTGTCGTCCTTCACCGCTCGCAGCGTCATCGTCCTCTATTCATGGCATCTCTGTCGCCCTCCTCCTTGACCCACTCTAGCTCGTCGGCTTCCTACCTGACCCAAGTACAGAACTCGTCGCTCGTCGCACGCTCTCCTCCACTCCAACCCATATCCGCTGCGTTTCTAAACCAAAAAAAAAAAAAACAACGACGACTATAGATGGCTTCTTACCAGGTATTTATTTCTTGGATTTCCTCCCTTGTTTTTGGCCCTCTTCTTGTTAGTTCTTGCGAGTTGCAATGTGAATATGCTTTGTTAGTTTATGTCCTGTTTGTTATGGTGCTACTACTGAAGTCCTGAAAGAAAATTATTTTGATTATTGCTTCTGGCCTTCTGGGTAGTTTATATATGTTTCCTTGGTTCCTGTTTGTTATTTTTTTTCCTCAAAAGCTTAATTATGCTACTATGATTTTTCTGTAGCAAACACGGTCAAAAATCAAAATGAAGGGTAGAATTTATGGTTAATTGATTGTGATTATGATTTTTCCGATTATGAAAAATATGTGATTATGGATGGTTTTCTGGTAGTGTTTGTGCATGTGATATCATGATATTTTAGTTGAGAGTTGAGAGTTGAGACTGAATGACTGATAGGGCTCATGTACTATTTTATTATTGAGTAATATTGTGAATTTGTGATAGGTTGATAGCTCATGTTGTTGCTAAATTTAATTGAGTAATATTGTGTGATGTCCAAGTTTTATGGATAGCAATTGAACATATTCTGAATAAAGTGATATTATTCTTTCTTTGTGGGTTTTTTTGGTTCATACTAAAGCTCCCTCCTTAGTATTGTGTCCTATTTAGTATGGCTTCAAGTGATGGTAGTTGTCTGAATCCTTCTCTTGGGGCTGAGGCTGGTAGTAGTACTAGTACGAGTAACACTAGCAATATAGGGGCTGAAGCTGGAGCCTTTTTGAGAAGAAAAATATTACCAAGGAATGCTCCAGGAAATAGATCAGATATTGGGTGGAAACATAGCACTTTAAGTGAGACGAATCCAAGAAAGATTATATGAAATTATTAGTGAAATCTCAGGGGTTTATCAGTTGAAGCATCACTTGGCAGGTACATAAAAGGATTGTGCACCTTGTGTAGTCGTTCCTAATGAAGTGAGAAAGGAAATGTTATTAATTGTATTTAGTTTGCAAGAAAAATTAGTAAAGAAGTTGAGGTTTTCTTTAAAAGAAGAAGAAAGTGCTAGTGAAGTGGAACAAAGAAAAGGGATTGAAGTTGACAATAATCCCAAAAATATTTTCAAGAAAGGCCGACTAGCAAATCAAACAACCATCAATGCCATATTCAATAAGAATATGAGAGAAGAAGCATGCCTTGACATATGTACTTTTTTATACAACAATGTCATACCTTTCAATGTGTTAAAGGGTGAGGAATTCCCTAAGACGTGTGAATCTATTGCAAGACATGGTCCAGGCTTTAAGCCACTATCTTACCATGAGGCTAGAGTCAAATATTTGAAGATCAAATATGATAAGACAATAGAGTTAATTGAAGAATACAAGGTTGAATGGAAGAAAGTAGGATGCACAATAATGACTGATGGGTGGACGGATAGAAGAAGGAGAACAATTATAAATTTTTGTGTGAATAGCCCTATGGGAACCGTTTTCCTCAAGTCCATTGATGCATCTCACATTACTAAAACAACTGAAAAAAATATTTAAGATGATTGATGAAGTTGGTGAAGAAAATGTTGTATCGGTTGTGACGGATAATGCAACAAATTATAAAGCTGCCCCGGAGAGATGTTGATCGAAAAAAGGAAAAAGTTGTATTGGACACCTTATGCAACCTACTACATTGATTTGATGTTGGAAGATTTTGGGAAGAAAATATCGGTTCATCAAGATACTATTTAGAAGGGAAGAAAAATTACATCATTTATTTATGCTAGAACTTCTCTCATTTCCCTTCTGCAAAGGGAGACCAAAGGTAAAGATTTGGTAAGACCCACCATGACTCGTTTTGCCACTTCTTATTTGACTTTGACATGCCTCAATGAGAACAAGCTTGCATTGAGAAGAATGTTTAATTCCGAAGAATGGAAGGCTAGTTAGCATGCAAGGTCAAAGGATGAGAAGTTCCTTGAAGATATTGTCATGGATAGGGAATTTTGGCTAAATGTTGTGACATGCTTGAGGGCAACTTATCCTTTGATGAAAGTGCTTTGAATTGTTGATTCTGATGACAAGCCAACCTTGGCATTGATTTATGATGAAATGAATCAGGCTAAACAAAGGATTTAAGAAGCTTTCAATGTTGTTGAAACATTGTAAGTTATTATCTTAGTTTTAGAAGTATTCTTTCTTACTCTTTGTTTAAAAAACAATTCTATTTTTTCCCCATTATATAGGTACAAGCCAATATTGGATATTGTTGATGCAAGATGGGCAAACCAACTCCATAGGCCTTTGCATGCTGCAGGCTATTTCTTTAACCCTCAGCTTCATTATAGTCCCTCATTTAAAGCTGATTATGAAGTGAAACGTGGACTATATGTTTGTTTAGAAAGGATGCTTGGGGGGATATGGAGGAAGTATCTAAAGTTGATAAACAAATTGATAATTTAAAAAAGCGAGTTGGTTTATAGTTTCTTTAGTAGCCAGGGCTGGAGTTAAGTGCAAAAAGCCAGCAGATTGGTGGGATTCTTATGGACATCAACTTCCAGAGCTTCAAAAAATTGCTATTTGTGTGCTAAGTTTGACTTGCAATTCATCTGGTTGTGAGCAAAACTGGAGTGCTTTTGAGAGGGTATGATTTTATTCTTGAAATATGAATTGTGTTTTGTTTAAAAAAAATGCTATGACATGCATATTAATTCTTTTTTTTTTCTTTTAGGTTCACATGAAGGAAAGAAATCGTTTGAAGTAAAAGACTATGAATGATGTTGTTTTTATTATGGGTAACTCAAGATTGGGCAAGAAAAAGAGACCTCAAAACTCCCATGCATGTAATTTTGATGACATCTCATCTGATGATGATTGGATTGTAGAAAATGAAGAAGATGAGGAAGATGACTTAGATGTTGATGCTTATCATGAGACAATTTTATTGAAAGGGAACCTATGGATAGTGATGATTTAGACATTGATAAGTTTGCAGATGAACTTATAAGAGTAAGAGAAGAAAACATTGATGATATTCAAAATGATGTATTTGATTTAAATGAATTATTATAATTTAGGAGTTGTTAAACTTTATTATTTTGATGTTTTTGGACTTATGTATTTGGACTTGTGTTTTATATGTTTATTGTAACACCCCGAATTTTGGGTCTAAAGGCTTGAGAATTAGTCTATTTTTGGGAGACTACTAGGCCCTATTTATGAAGAGTTCAAAGTCTTGAGCTTAGTATGAGGAAGAATTTAAGATAATTAGCCAAATTATTTTAGACTTGGGGAAAGGTTATGAAATAATTAAGAGGAAAATTAAATATATTAACAAGTGATTGTGTGTGTATTGTTTGTATGTGTGTTGAGACGTGGTGAGTTTTGTGTGATGTGTGTAAATCATAGGTGTTTGTTTGCATTGTGACATGTGTGTATTGTTTCGCCACATGTTTTTCCCTTCCTCCATTAACGCCACCTCACCCTTTTCTATTTAATCATCAAAGCCATACAAACATACAAATTCGGTCATAGGTGAGTGTAATATGTTTGCCTTCAATTCTCCATCTTATTTCTTTCACTTCGGCCATACCAATTCAGCACCACTTCTTATAGTTTATTTAGTCAGCCAAGTGTCATTTTATGGATTAAAGCAAGACACCCAAGCATAATAGGTGTCTTAAAAGGGTTAATTATAAGACACCTCATTCTTTTTATGTCTCCATGTGTCCTTTTCCTTCCTTGTACGAATTACAATTATGACATTTAATCAAATGGCGATTTATTCATTCCCTTAAATCATATGCGGACATACACATATATATACCTATCCTTGTTCATTCTTTCATCTCTTGTAGGAAGAGCAAATGCATGATTAAGAGATTGAGAACGAGAGGGAGAGTCATTGAGAGAAATCCAAAGAGTGGAATTAAATAAGAAATCTGAGAGCGGAATTGAGAGCATGAAACCATGTGATATATAGGTGTCTACTTGTGTATGCCAAGAATTCTGGGAACTTATTCAATGAAAGTGTATATACATGTTTGTTGTTTCGTGGGTGCAGAAGGAAGGAAAGATCAAGGTAGTAACACTTCTTTCACATATTATATATATCTTTATATGCTTGTATTTATCGTTGTATGTATTTATATAAATGCATGAATGCTGAATGTGTTGTATGATTGGTATGTATAAGTGATGATTATACTTGCATGTATTGTATATACATCGTATGTCAGTGATTATTAATATTATTACTGGGATTCATTTGAATCCCAGAAGTATTTTTTTGAAATAGCTTTATTTTGCAATTAGGATATGAGCCCGAGAGCTAAGAAGGAAGAGCTGGAGATATAGACCAAGTTGAGAAAGGATTATAATTCTGTCAAATTTATTCTACTGAAGATTTAATTATTTGTACAGGAATAGTAGCTTTAGTAGTGGTTTTTGGTTTTAAAAGACGCTTTTGTATACGTTCTGATATATAAAAAAGTGTATTTTGGACGGATGTTTCATTTATGACTTATATTGTATTTTTTAAATATGAAGTTTTTCATTGAGTAGTGATTTGTGAATTTTTTTTCCATTGAATTTTTGAGTAGTTATTTATTGATTTATGATTTTTTTCATATATATATATATATATAATTTTGGGTTCTAACATTGAGTAGTAGAAAGTAGAAACTTTACGTGTTGTATTGTTTCTACGATTTACGTTTCTACCACCCTTCTGTATCTACGTAGAAACTAGTTTTTGACAACATTGGCCCTAATGACTGCATATTGTACAAAACTGAGTATGAAGGCCTTAGTAGTTGTCCGAAGTGTAAAACTTCACGATACAAAGTGAAAAAAGGTGGTGGTTCTGGAGATAAGACAACAAAAAGGCAACCTTTGAAGGCATTGTGGTATCTTCCAATAATACTGCGGTTTAAGCATCTGTTTACTAGTGAAGCAACGACGAAGAAGTTGAGATGGCATTCTGATGAGAGAATATCTGATGGAAAATATCTTCAGCACTTGGCCGACTCTCTGCAATGGAAGAAAATAGACAGAATGTTCCCTTAATTTGGTAGTGAGCCAAGAAACCTTTGGTTGGGGCTTTGTACAGATGGCTTCAATCCGTATCGAACTCTTAGTAGCACCTATAGTGCATGGCCGATTCTCCTTGTAATATACAACTTACCTCCCTGGTTATGTATGAAACGCGAGTATGTCATGCTTTCTATGATGATTTCTAGACCAAAACAACCCAGGAACAATATCGATGTGTACTTGGCGCCTTTGGTTGAGGATTTGAAGAAGTTGTGGGAGGAAGGCGTAGATGTGTTTGATGCATATAAGAAGGACTCCTTCAAGTTGCGTGCAATGAGTTTTACCATGATAAATGGCTTTCCTGCACACAAAAATTTGTCAGGGTATAGTGTGAAGGGGCATATAGCATGTCCAATATGTGAAGCAGACACAAACTTCCATCAACTAAAGCACGAAAAAAATGATCTACCTCAGTCATAAGAGGTTTCTTCATCAGTTCCACCTATATCGTAAGTTAAGAAAGCATTTTAACGACTTACTGGAGCATAGAACGGTTCCAAAGGCATTAACCGGAGAGGAAGTTTATAGTTAGGTGAAACATATCAATGTCATATTGGGTAAGCAGCAAAGGATTGCGGGTGAGAAGAATATATGGAAGAAGAGATCAATTTTCTTTGATCTTGCATATCAGCATAGTCTTGATGTGAGACACAGTCTTGATATGATGCATGTAGAGAAAAACATTTACGATAGCCTGGTCAGTACTCTTTTGCATATATCAGGGAAGACTAAGGATGAAATTAGTGCAAGACTAGACCTAGTTGATATGGGAATAAGAGAATGGTTACATCTATAAGTAATAGAAGATGGTAAGAAGGCATACATGGAGCAAGCAACTCATACACTATCAAAAGTGTAGAAAAAAAAGCTTTTGTGTGTGTTTATATGACATTAAGGTTCCACAAGGATATTCTTCTAATTTGAGAAGGTGTGTTTCAATAGACGATTTGAAGTTAGTGGGAATGAAGTCCCATGATTACCATGTGTTGTTGCAACAACTATTACCAGTAGCTATTATTAGAGGCATTATGAAAAATGAAGTGGGAATCACTATAACAAAATTGAGTATTTTCTTTAATGCTATTTGTAACAAAGTCATTGACATTGAAAGTTAGATGAATTGGAAAATGTGGGTTGTATTATTTTGTCCCAACTAGAGATGTATTTTCCTCCTACATTTTTTGATATAATAGTATACCTAATCGTGCACTTGATAAGGGAGGTAAGGCTCTGCGGTCCAGTATACCTAAGGTGGATGTACCCTTTCAAGCGATACATGAAGATCTTAAAAGTGTATTCTAAAAATCCTTATCGACCGGAAGCCTCAATAGTTGAGAGATATGTAGTTGAAAATGCTATGGACTTCTGCAAAGATAATCTATCAAGGGCAACGATACAATCTCAGCATGACGAGGGGATAAGCAAGGGAACTCGAGGAATCAAACTGAAGAATATGCCTCGTGAAGAGGTATTGCAAGCACACTTGTACATCTTGAATAATATGAAAGAAGTTCAACCATACATTGATGAACACAAAAAGAGTTTGAAGAATATGAATACAAGGAAGAATGACATGTAGATAGCTAATGAGCAAAATAAGACATTCATAAAGTGGTTCGAGGAGAAGGTATTGCATGAGATCGGTGTGTCAGATACAATCGAGTGGCTTGCTTAAGGGCCTTCTTTTCAAGTCATAACTTGGATTGGTTATGATATAAATGGGTATTCTTTCTACATAAAAGACCAAGATGATAGAAGTTCTGTGCAAAATAGTAGGGTGATGGTTGAAACTAAATCCATGCACTTTTCGAGTTCAAAAGACAAAAACCCAGTATTAGCATCAATGGCTTATTATGGAGTTATTGAAGAAATATGGGAGATGAGCTATAACAATATCAAATTAGCTTTATTGAAATGTAAGTGGGTTAGTAATGATGTTGTTGTAATAGATCCTAAATTTGGATTTGTCTTAGTTGATCTTTGAAGACTTGGTCATAGAGATGAGCCATTCATTCTAGCAAGCTAGGTGAAACAAGTGTTTTATGTTATAAACCCTCTAAATAAAAAAATGTCCATTGTACTTCAAAGTAAAAAACAGAAGTATGGTAAAGAATCCTTGAACCTTGACGATACACTCCTTTTCACAGCAAATCCACCTACAACACGTGAAGTGGAATTGGTAGATGATGGAGAATATGCTGCAAGAAATGATCATTGTGAAGGAATATAGAAAACCATATAAAGTAAGGTCTTGTAAGAAATAGTTAACATCTTAAGTTATGAAATAGTACTATGTTATTTTTGTGGTGGTTTAACATGTTAGTTTATTTTATTAATTTGTTTATTATTTAATAACCTATCTAACATTGATTTGTCTTTGATGAACAAGAATATGTCCAGCTCTGACGAGTCTGAAGGTGATAGAGTTGATGAACTCATTGTGAGAAAGGGTAGAGGTAGCACCAAGATGGGTGCGCTACTTGCACGTCGTGGCAATAAAAAAAGAGGCTGCATGTGGACTTCAATGCCAATATGAATCCAATTAGTCAAGAGGAAGATAATTTCATTAGCTATGTAGGCTATTTGGCTCGAAGTAAAGTTCACATTTTATACTCTAATTGCAAGTTGGTTAATAAGAAAACAAAGGAGTTGATTTGGGCACAAATTTTGGTATCTCACTTTTGATATATCTGCATTTGTATCTTTAGTCTTATTACTTGAAATGTAATTATCTTCTCTTTTACCTTGCAGCAAACATACAATGTCCTGAACAATACAGAGATGAACAAGCATTAGATGAGCGAAGTTCATATATGTTGGAAAGATTTTAAGAACAAGCTCACTAGAAAGTATATTTGACAAGCAAGCGGGAAATAAGTATCCACATTTCCTATCTAGAGATGGCTATAAAAAGCTTGAATGGAGGATGATGGAAGAAGAATTAAAGAGAATGAAGGAAGCTGTCGAATCCAATCCTTCCATTGTTATTCAGGCCCCTAATCCTCCTCCTCATTTCAAGAAATGGAAAGCTATGAGAATGAAGGGTGACAAATACATAAATACAGATATTGCTGAGGTTGCCTCAAAGATTATAAGTAGTTAAATTAAAAGTATTAAATAGCCTCAGTTGTTTCATATTATAAGAGTTTAGTTATTATTTATGAAAAATCTTATGATACAAGATGCACTTGAGCAGTAGAGCAGACAAGGTTCATTCACTCCAGGTACACGGATGGACATTTTGTCAATGGTGATTGGAAAGCTAGATTACGTTGATCATGTTCGAGGGGAGACAAGGGGAGTTAGTGTCGCAAAATATTTTGGATGGTGTTCACGTTGTTCATATGACGATGACAACCTTAGTCCTCAGCTTATAGCCAAAATTTGAGCATCCCTCATAGATGAGATCATGACACAACTATGGGGTGAAATGAGATCTATGGTACAAGAGAAGGAAAATATGAAATGTACAACTCACAAATCCCTGACCTTCCCTAACAGCAAAGAAAGTTTTAACCCACCAGATGTACTTATTGGCAAACCTTCTCACACTCCATAGGGAGTACAACCTTATATTCTATATTTGGATGTCCCATACCGACGTATTGTTGTCGATGCTCTTGTTTACTCATAATAAACCACCACCATAATAAGCAAATTCCACAAGACCAATGTAGGGTGACTATGAATAGTGTGCGAGAGGGGGAAGAGAAGACAACCATCCTGATTGATGATGAGGAGGTTTTCACGCTAGGCGAGGCCATAACATCGTTCATCCTTTGGCCTAATCATCTTATTTAGATGGTAATGACACCTCCAAAGGTAGGAAATACATTACTAATTAATGATAAGGAGGTTCCTGATTGATTTTCATTGCTAACCCACTCATAATCTGTTTTTTATGTTTTCATAGAATGAACAAGCTACGAGCATATTTCCCTACTTAGCATAGCTACAAGAGCAGGGTGGACCGAAGTGGTTTTATCCTAAGGTAAGTAGTTTCAACTCAAGTTATTTCATTGACACAGTAGCTTTTAATATGCCTTTATTCGTTTTAACAATTTACTTTTTATTTATAGTGCTCTCGACAACCAGGGAGCTCCGAGTGCGGATACTATGTTATCAATTATATGCAATCCATCGTTTCCAGCGGACGTGTTACAGGTTTTCAACACGTATGTAATCGCTCTGTGATTCTCAAATGATGATATTTTTGTTGTTGTACTTGAGTTGTTAATTACTTCATTCACTTCATCATTGGTTTATCTTATACCTTGTTTTCTAATTTATAGTTTTTTTTATAGTGTGGATCCATACTCGGAGGAAGACATCTATACGGTTCGAGACGTTTTGGCTGGACATTTTCTTCAACACATATGGATATATAAAGTTTACTTCACTTTTTTGGCTGGATTAGGTGATCATCTGTTTATATAAATCTTTTGATGGATGAATGCTTCTTGAGATTCTTCTGGAACTGTGATGGTGGCATTTATATTGCATGTCTACTAGGTGTTGCATTACTTGTCTTAAGATTGTTCATGCATCCTCACATCATATGACTTTATGAATATGGTGGCTTGTAGAGATGTGAAGCCTGAGAATTTGTTGTTGGACTCCAAATGCAGTGTCAAGATTGCAAATTTTGGTCTAAGCAACGTCATGAATGATGGTCATTTCCTTAAGACAAGTTGTGGGTGATAATTGAATATTTGATACACTTCTTTTTATCTCTTGATTAATAATTTAGGACTCTTTAGTTAATAAATAATGGCTTTTATACTTATTTAGGCTTTGGGCCTTTGATTAGATTTTAGCCATTTTTAATGATAAATTTTCAGTTTTACATTGCTTCACTATTTTTATCATAACTCTTGAACAAGACATTGGATTTGCCTTATTCTTGTCTCATTGTTGAGATAATCCAAATAACTACAATTGTTATGAAGACTTGAAGGACAAATTCGGACAAGAGGGCAGTCAATTTTGGAGCCGAAGACATGTGCATATTTTTGGATATTTATTGGGCCTTAATTTTGTATTTAAAAAGCCATTTGTTATTTATTTCGTTTTGGCCCATTGTGTAGCCCTACCCTATTTCCATTTTAGGTTAAGTTTAAGTTAGGCAGTAGCCACAAACAACTTATGTCATTACGTTTTTAGATAATTTTAGATTAAACACAAAAGTTTCATTTTCTCTGCAATGTTCTTCATATTCTTTGTCTGTTCATACTTTTTTCCAGCCATGCTTAGCTAAAATTTTGTGGTTAGCTCACGGATTAAAGATTCCACTATCCAGAGGACTTGTTATTAATGGTAACAAATTCGTTTTTGTTTTGTAATTTTGAATTCGATTTACTTTCGGATTGGGTGTTAGATTCAACGCCCAGATTGAGAAATCCCAAGGATTCAATTCAAACTAGGTTTAAGTGCTTGTTGTGCGATCGTATAGTGACACGCCATTGTTCAGATAAACACTAGGCGATTGTCTAGTTGAGAGATTTTCTAGACAAACTAGAGATTTCGGTTCTTGTGAGCCTCAATCATGAGTTTGTTTCAAAATATGTTTTTCGTTCATGGAAGGAAAGTGGTGAAATTTGAAATCCTAGGTTAATCTTTAGTTTATTTGTTTAATCTTCATTTTATATGTTGTTGTTTAGTTCTATTTTAATATTCACTACATTGAAAAACTCCCCCAAATTGTTATTGTTATGTTTCGCTGTTATTGATTTAAACCCACTGCAAATTCGTTGGGAAAACGATCCAGATTTCCATTATACTGCAAAATTATACTGATCCTAGTTATTTTGGAAGATCACAACAAATCTCTTGTTAGTGGTAGCCCAAACTATGCTGCTCTTGAGGTTTAGAATCCTTTTAATTGCAAATAATGGATGTTGTTACTATTTAGAAATATTATTTTGATGCATATTTGGTGTCTTTTGGTGATTCATATCTTTTTGTTGTACTCTGCGTTTTTTCAAGTAATCTCTAGAAAATATTATGCTGGGCTTGAAGTGGATGTCTGGAGCTTTGGTGTAATTTTATACGCTCTTCTTTGTGGCACTCTTTCTTTTGATGATAAATGTTTTCCAAACCTTTTCAAGAAAAATGTGGATATTGTTGGTCTATCTTTAATCATACATCTTTCTGTAAGAGGTATCCTTGGAGTATTTTTGTCATGTCAAATTATTTTCTTCATGAAGAACAGTTATGTCTTGGTCAAAAAAGCTTTTGAGTCTGGTATTGTCCTTGTCAAGATAATAGTTATGTCTTTAGTTAGAAAAGGTTATACGTTTGAGCTTAGTATTCATTGTATCTTTCAAAGCTTCAATTATAAGTTTTAGTTCCTTTAGTGGTCTGTCGAGTACTTGTGCTTTTAATATATTCCTCCTTCTAGTTGTTTAATTTTGTTATGGACAATATCATTTCTCTAGCAGTATCTGTTTATACTAGCTAGAAGCAATATGTGTTAGTGGCAAGTTGTTATTAGTAACATAAGTGTATCACACCTGGGAAAGTTTATAAATATGTCACAGGTATATAAAAAACAAACATATAAGGCATCCTAAATTCTAAATCAGGACGCCAACATTCTTATTTTTGGCATCCTTAATAGCATAAGCATAAGGCGTCCTGAACTCTATTCAGGATGCCTTAAGTAGAGCGTCCTGAATAGAATTCATTATGCCTTACCTAAGGCGTCCTACACTTTCTCCAGGACGCCAAAAGTGTGATTTTTCGCTTCTCCCGTATAGACGTCCCTCTAAAAAAGGACGTTAATTGGGTCTTATTTAAGATGTTTTTTACTTTTTTTGTAGTAGTGTACATTAACTCCCACCACCTCCATAGATTTCTCGACAATATCTCAATGTTTGAAGTGCTAAATTAGATCTTGTGTTAGTAAATTAACTTCTTTGGTTGCTTCAGCCAAGAAGAGTGAGTAGCCCCTGCTCATTTAACACTACATTCAAGAAATGATACATCAACTCTTGCTCACTTCTCATTGTATTCAAGCCATATAGTGTGTTACTTTCAATTAATGACATAGCTTTAGCATAATTACTTTATTTATCTATGTTTATATAAATTCAACAGTGTTATAGTGGCTATTGAGTGCCTAACACAAACCTCATCCTTTATCGTCCAGGCTTGGGACTGACCACTAAACATAGGTGGAGTTGCTTTGATTTGGCCCTCCTCTTTTATGTGGGATTGTAGAAACAATATAAAAAATATTTCATAAATAGGAAGAATGTTTTTCCTTTGAAAAAAAAATCATCACTTTATGCAACGATTATATGGCTGCACACTACTACTACTACTACTACAAAAAAAAAAAGGAAATAGATTGAATAAAAAATGCTTCTTATATTGATTCTGGAACCAGTCTTGATATAGGCAATTTTAAAACACCTCCGGCGAGAGTGCTCGATGTTGATCTGCTGATCGTACAGCCTCAATGATCTTCACAAAAGCCAACAATTATGGAAACATGACCAGGTCTTGGGGGAGCGCGTGAGACACTCCCCAGCTACCTTGTGTTTTGATGATGTTTCTTAAAAACGGTGCCCTGTAATTTCCTCCAGCACCCGGCTCATAGAACTTGTCAGCACGCAAGCCATTAACTGCATTACAATTTTAGATTCCCACGGTGAACAAAATTGAGGATTCAAGTAAAGTTATATTACATGTTAATAAAACGTCGGCTCCCAGCAGGAGTTCTATGACAATAAATTGGGAAAGTTCAAAAAAAAAGGTAACACTTAAAGAATACTTCACTTCTTTATTTATTGCCAAGGAAAACACCGAGTTCAAAGCTAAAAAGTTGGAATGAACAACTTAGTTTTTCAAACAGCGGGATCATCATCAAGCCGTACAAGTGAGCCATGCTCAATTTTTCAATGAACGCTTCCTGATCAACTGATGTATCGTCAATGCATTCTTGTCTTCGAGTGGTGTAATATCCGGATAATTATTTATCTGGAATATTATATTAACAAATAATACCTATTTGAAATAGGTGAATTTGTGGTCTCAAAACTAGTGTAATAATTACCTTATTTCCTAAGGTGATTTCTCATGAAATTAGGAAGAATAAAAAATTAAAAATCTCTAAGTGAAGTTATGGTCACCCTAAGAATATGATGATAAATCCTTAGAGACAATTAAATATTTATTAAAAATTTAAAAGTATGTTGTCTCTAATTTAGATAATTTATGGGATTATTTTCCTTGGAAAATAATGAGGTAAAATCTGATATTATTTTGAGGAACATAAGTTGCTGCATGATTTTTAATATTATGCATGGTGCATAAATTACCAATGTTAGTGCAATAGTTGTGAGATAATAATTAATCTCAATTAAGAAAATTGTCAACAATTAGTAAGTAATTAATTAAATAATTAATGGCTAATTGTTTAGACATGAATAAAGGAGAAAAGCCGAAAATTTAGAGAGAGAGAGAGGGTGGAGATATTTGTGAAAAATGGAATAATGATATTTATATTATAATAATAATATAAAGTGAGATATTTTGAGAAAAAACAAATAGGATGAACGAGAACCGATAGAAAATAAATCATATCTCAAAATATGTGAACTAAGTATCTAACATAAGGACTTATTATAAACAAGTATATTTTTATCTCGGAGTGGGTTGTCTTTGAAGTTATTTCCGTAACCGGCGGAATAATCAGGAGATAAGACGAAAGGATATTTTGTGGAAAGAGGGCAGATAATATAAATGAGAACCAATGAAAATTAAATCATAACTCAAAAATCATGAACTAAGTTTCTAACAACTGAACATATTATGAATCAGTGAATTTTTATCCAGAAGCTGGTGTTACCAAAAGTCATTTCTGTAACCAACGACGTTTGTCCAGAAATGTTCGGCAGCAACGGAATGTCCTGAATAGGATCAAAAATTTAGTTAACCCACATATTGTGAAAGAGGAAGTATAGACCTACAAGGATTTGCTATTAGATTTTTGAGATTGTTCAAGTTTACGCGAGTAGAACACCGAACAGAAAGCTTTATCGATATAAGAACAAAAAGCAAGAATGATGACAAAAGGATGACATCATCTTTTGAGAGGTGTATGGCCAAGATTGAATCTTCCAAAATATCCTAGATCCAACGGTCAGAATCTGAGCAGGGAAAGTTCAAAGGAATTACCAAAATGCCATAGCTTTTTCCTATAAATAGCCTTCCATTCTCTTTCATTTTCCTCACCAATTCCTCTTGCAATTTCGAAATTCTAGAGTAGAGAAGGAAGGAAGAGCTCTGGAGAAAGTTATAGCGGAGTCATGGGTAAGTTCTTCGGTCCTTAGTCTTAAGTACTAGTTTCATTTGGTAGTTATAGTAGAAATGCTAGTTTGATCTTTAGTCTTCCAATATGTAGTTGATAGCATGTTTATGTTTACATATGGTATTTATTTTGAAAATATGATGGAGAAAGAGATATGGCAAGATTTTGGAAAATTAGAGTCAAAGTAACGAAGTTCTATGAAATTTCGCCGATTAGCGAAGTCAGGGGCAAAATGGGCATTTTTGGCTAAAATGTCTGTTATGATGTTTATGAGTTAATAGATCTTGTATTACCCTCTAGGAATATCCGGGAGGTCCGGAGTTGGGTTAAAAAGGCCAGACGGTTGGCCATTACACAGTGAAAGGTACCAGCCGTCAAACGTACCAAATATCGTCAACAAAGGTACGGACGCGTACTGTAACTCTAACTCTTATGCTGCCTGTATGCTTTATATGTGATGTGATGATTCATATAGTCATGGACAAGACTGGGTCTTGGGCCATGGACTGTGGCTAAGACTGGGTCTTAGGTCACAATGTTAAATACATTCAACTTTTATTTGAAAACAAGTTACAGTCTTGGTAATGCCGTGTGGATGTTTTCCTAGCGCTGAGGATACGCTCCGGGGCGTGGCACTAGTTTATGTGCGAACTATGTGGACCTTACATGGGTTGTGTGCTATGTAGAGGTATTGTTGAGATATGAACTAATACATGTGTTGTGTGCTATGTATAGTTATATGCTGAATTGTAAATGAATATCTATCATGCATACTGTTATACTTGAGCATAAGGTTAACCGTTACCTGAGGTCCAATGGACATTGGACCTCAATCTTAATGAATAGTTCAAGAAAGAAACTGAGATAGAGAAGGTACCGGTAGATGGAGCCGTGAGAAGGCACTAATGGATGGAGCTGTAAAGAGACACCGGTCAAAGCCAATGCCGGAAGAGCGTCCTCAGAGTATTCATTCTGGCATGATTTAACAAGGTTATCTCAAACGGTTTGGTGCCGAAGGCAGGGCTAGTCTATGTGAATCAGTCAATAAGTCGCCATGAACTCAATGAGACTCCCATGATAGACACCTACCTGGCCAAATTGTTTGATTAACTGAGTTATTTTTAATGCCCCAAGTTTAGTTTCGGCTTGGTTGAAGATTATATGATTACTATGTAAGTATTGTAATTATACAAAGCTTTGTAATTGTATCACATAAATATTCCTTCGGGAAATTTTTAATATACCAGCTTATGTCAAGGCATCAGCATATGTCTGGGCATGTTATATCAGATACTCATTGTCCGAATATTAGCGCACGCTATTCGTTTTCGCATTACTCTAAACTGTAATACCTCAAACTCTGTTGATTTTCCTAAAACTTAGTGTCGACCAACACGATTTTTAAGCATGGAATTTGAGGTGTTACAAATGGGAAGGTGTTTCGACATACAAGCGAGCTATTGAAGAAGAAAAACTTGGGTGTGAAGTGGGAGAGATGAGAAAAGGTTGGAAACTCAAAAGGGAAATTCAATTTTTGACATAGTAAAAGAGGACATTCATCTTTTAAATCGATTATGAAAAAAAAAAAAAAAAAAAAAGAGGTCCTTAAAGTTAACTTTTTAGACTAGTTATTTGTAACAATATGTCTTAAAAGTAATACACATTTTATTTTAGTTTTTATTCTTAACTTTTGAGACTTGTTGTTAACAAAACCTGTCTTAAAATTAAAGTTTCCTTACATTGATGAAACTATCACTGATCATACTTTCTTGACCTAATCATATCATGTATAAATCTAGTCTTAAAAAATTCTTTATATTTATAAAACTGCCACCGGTCATACTTTTTAGACTTAATCCTCTATAATATAGTTTAAAAAGTTATTTATATTTACGAAACAGTCATTGGTCATACTTTTAGACATAATCCTTTATAATCCAATCTAATAAATTCTTTATATTTATGAAACTGTCACCGGTCATACTTTTTAGACTTAATTCTCTATAATCCGGTCTAAATAATTCTTTATATTTATGAAACTACTATCATTCATACTTTTTATACATAATCCTCTATAATCCGGTCTAAATGTGGCGGTCTAAAAGCACATTTTTGTGTGATAGTGGCACCTTGTATGGAAAGTGAATCAAAACAAGTTACTTGACCTGGGAACTAACCAAATGGCTAAAACAATACCACCTCCGATTCAAAATATAAGTGCCAAATAACTATAAATTTTGTAATTTGGAAAGTTAGTTAAAATTGGTTAAAAACAATAAATATGTAAAAAAATATGACTTACTTTCCTAAAACATCCCTATTTAAGGAGATGGTGAGTAGGAGGGAGAATGAGTTAAAAATAGAAGAGAGAGGAGTGGAAAAAATAAATGAGAGGGACATTATAATTAATTAGGGATAAAATTGAAAACAAAAACATTAAATAATAAGAAAAAAACAAAGTGAATCTTTTATATATATATATATATATAAAGCACGCCTCCTTACAAGCAGTTTGGCTCTTATTGTTTGAACAAGAGGGAGTACCACATGTACATATACATACATATACAGTCTTGTTGCTTTTAATTCAAAAATACGATTAGACAATTGTTTTATATATATATATATATATATATATATAAAGCACGCCTCCTTACAAGCAGTTTGGCTCTTATTGTTTGAACAAGAGGGAGTACCACATGTACATATACATACATATACAGTCTTGTTGCTTATAATTCAAAAATACGACTAGACAATTGTGGGAGTCATGTTGTTGAGCACTGAGGGTAACAATCCTATAACAAATTTAGGTAAGATCCTTACATGGTGGTTCAGGGATATGTCAAAGGATGTACCGGCTTGTATTCTGTCTACTTGGACATTTCACAAGTATGACTTTGCAACAAAATCCTAACATCACACTTTTTTTTCAAAAAAAAAAAAGTGAAAGCAACATCACACTTAAGTGAAGGCCAATAAAGCATGCTCTCAACTAGAGTGACAATCTTATATCTACCAAAATTGATACTTTAAGGTACTTGGCCAAATTAAGTAAGTCAGGATATGAGCTTTAAATAGCTTTTGCTCTGTAATCTGGACTCTAGAGAAGCTGTTGAAGGGATCTATGATGTCAGTAGAATATACTTATTGCCAATCACTAAAAATGAAAATAATATAAATCTAAAATAGTACCACCTATAGTTTTAAATATTGGGTAAAGTTTATAGTGCAATTTGTACTACAAATTTTATCATATATTTAGGACTATATGACATGATAAAATAATTATAGTTAAATACTTTAGTATATTTGAAGTAAATTTCACCCATAACAAAATTATCCATTAATTCTCCCATATATTCAAACCAAAATATAAATATACACACAAACACACACTTACATATACATGTACACTTTTATATCAAAAAAAAAATATACACGTACACTTCAAGTGATAAATTAATTTATGATATAAATAATAAATAGAATAGTAATTTTTAAATATGCATTAAATCAATATTTTAACTATAAAACATAAAAATTAGTATATGGGCCAAGTTGTCGAGAGAGACAAGCCATTAGTGCTCCACATTGTATCTCCACTCCACATTTCCCTTCCCTTCTTGACTTCAATATTCAAGTCACTTTAATTTTTCATCATTTACTCCACGTTATAATTATGATATATGAAATTATTGGTATTGACCACGTATGACTTTCCTCAATTGGTATATTCTTCACAACAATCATGAGCTGTTTCCACCAAATTCAAAACCCAATCTCATCTTGAACGATAAAGGCTTTGCTGTAAAGAGAGAGCATATGATTTGGTTTAATCATAGTTTCCTTATGATTATTGTTAAGCTTCTTCTCAAGAACGAAGCCTCAACTAATAATCAAGCTATCTAAGCCCTTCACAACAAAAAATGGCTTCTTGGAATTCAGTGCCTCTCCATGTCACTTATGAAGTTGTGGGTTGGCTTGTTTTTACTTTGTGGTCTATCAGTTTCTACCCACAAGTCATCTTAAATTATCGCAGAAAAAGGTTTCAACAACATGTATCAACTTTTACTATTCCTTTTTACTCTTTTCCTTTTACCATTCTAATTTGCCTGACCTCATGGTTTTCGAATTGTTTCAGTGTGGTAGGATTGAACTTTGATTTTGAGGTGTTGAATCTCACCAAGCACACGTGCTATCTCATATACAATGCATCTCTATACTTTAGCTCTACTGTTCAGAAGCAGTACAAGGACAAATATGGTCAGAATGAGGTTAGATCATTGTATAATCCAATTGTAAATACTAATTAATTATCAAAGCTTAAAAATTTCATACTTAAAAACCCATTCTTATCTTATTTTTAAAAGGAAAATCAATTCTTATTTTTCATCTATGATTCAGATGATACCTGTGGCAGCAAATGATGTTGCTTTCTCATCCCATGCTGTTCTACTCACAGCCTTTACCATATTCCAGATTGCAATCTATGATGTTAGCACCTTGCTTTCTTTTCCATTAATCTCTTTATACTTTCTATGTTTTTTATTAATTGTTGAAATTCCTTTTTTGTTACTGCAGCGGGGAAATCAGAAAGTGTCAAAAATAGCTTGTGGAATTCTGTTTGTTGCTTGGTCACTTGCTGCAACATGCTTCTTTATTGCTTTGTCTAATCGTCGTTGGCTCTGGCTTCTCTCAATATTAAGGTATATCTTTTATGCTTTCTTAAGTAATTAATTTTCTTTTCCCCTGTATGCACACATAAATTTTAATGAATGACATAATTATAAGAAGTTTTATTTGTTATTGATTTTCCATCTAATGAATTCTTATGTTGGAATGAACTATTTTGCAGTGGCATTCAAGTTTTTATGACGGTTATAAAATATCTGCCCCAGGCTGTGATGAACTTTAAGAGAAAGAGTACAGAAGGATGGAGCATTGGTAACATTTTGTTGGACTTTACCGGAAGCGTAGGAAACTATTCTCAAATGGTTATACAATCCATAGATCAAGGTTTGTATTGACATCACTTAAAATAATCCTTTTGTGTTAATAATCTCATAATTACAAAATGTCAAATCTCAGGTTCTTGGGCAAACTTCTTTGGAGATATTGGAAAACTAATGATTTCTGTGGTATGGATCATTTTTTGACACTGAATGATTATATATGGATAATTAATGGCAATGAAAGTGTTAATGGTGATATTATTTTGACGTCTTTCAGGTTTCTGTATTGTACAACATCCTATTCATGGTCCAACATTATATACTATATCGACCAAAAAAAGTCTCAAACTCAGAGACCGTTCCACCTAAAGTTGTTGATCAGATCAACATGTCTCCAAATAAACCAGTGGGGAAGATTGTGGAGGATTCGGTGTAGTTCATGATCCATCTTTAAATAATCACATTATCTGGAAAAAAAAAAGTTTATACTTATAATATAATGTATGATGTAAGAATTCAAGGGTTTTGCCCTTGAATCAATTTGCTTGTGATGGATTTATGAAGGTAGGTAGTCACTTGATCTTGGCCAAAAGGCTGAGAAATGTACTCACTTGAATAAAAAACACTACCAAGTAACTAGTGTGTTACTTGGGTTACTTTAAATAATTATAATAAATAAATAGGCTTTCTACACTAACCGAAGTAGAAAGTATGTGTGCTTTTCAACAATTTGTTCTGTTTCTCTCTTAATCTCCTGTTTTCACTTGAAACAAATACAATGAACAATATAACCCAACAAATGCAACCATCCGGCAACTAATCAACAAACAAGTCAATTAAACCACAAGTTCTATGTGTTCAATCCAATTATACCACAAGTTCTAATTATATAGTGCCACCAACTAAGGAACAATTTCAAATAATAACTTTTTCAGTAACAAATTAAAATTGTCCTTGTTTATTGCACAAAACATAAATAATTACAATTAAAGGGAACTGATGTTGTAGTAGCTCTCTTTTTTCCAACAATGTTATAGGAGCTCAAGGAAGTGAGTTCTCATAGGGTCGACGGAGGTGGGTGAAGGTGAAGGTAGTGAAGTGGTGGTGGTCGTGACCATGGTGGTGAGGGTGAAGGCCATTGGCGACAATGATGGTGATGCAAGTTGAAGAAGATTCAAGGTGAAAGTCCTCTCGAGCCGCGGCACGATTCTCACTGTGTAATATCGCGTCTCTGTTTCTGTTCTTTTTCACGAAGAAGAAGCTCTGAACTGACCTCAATTTCTAATGCAAAACTTTGACCAGGACTAAAGTATCCATTTTTAAATTCACGAGACTAAACTGTCATTTCTGAAATTTGAGCCCCAAACTGTCATTTTCAGATTCAATCCAATTTCTTCAAGCATCTACAATTTAAACCAATCAAGCCAATATCAAATATTCTCAAGAAACAATGATTAGGAGTAATCAAAATAATTATGACAATTTTACCCTTTTTAACACTTTTTTCATGTAATTACTCATTAATCCAAATTAATAAAAAAATAATGCATTTTCAGCCCAATTAACATAACTAAATCCCCAAATTAATACTGAAAATCATATAAAATTATTGTTCAATCATCTTGCTAGGAAAATTAAAATGCCCAATGGTGAACAAATGAGTGTCACACATAATGGTAATGTTAAAATTTCTGATGATATTATTTTGACCGATGATGATATTATGGTTCAATCATCATGGATGTTGTTTTAAGTTTAATATTGATTCTGTATATAGGTTTGCTAAAGAGCACATGCTGTTGTATTATTTTCTGCTGAGATTTCTCTCATGGAAGACATCTCCCAATGGGAGGGCAAGACTGATTGGTTCGTTGCATAGTGGTCTGTCCAGAGCTGACTGACATAAGACATTGAATACCATTTTGCATGTTAAAAACAATCCTTCTACTGAACTGAATCAAGATCTTTGGTATCAACAGCTTGGACATCCTTCTATAGAGAAACTTAGACATTTAGACCTAATCATAATGTCATCTCCTTGAGGTGGCTTGGTGCTTACTCTTCCACTCTGGGGTGCCTCTTAAATTTTAGGGAGAAGGTATCAAGACATCAGCTTTCTTGATTAACCACACACACCTTCTAAGGTCTTGCAAAATTGAACTCCCTTTGAAATCCTATTTGGACACTCTACTGACTTCTCTTCTTTGAAGGTTTTTAGCTACCTTGCTTTTGCGATTACCTCACAAGTTCAAGACAAATTTTAGTCTAGAGCTGAACCATATATTTTTCTAGGCTATCCCCCTAATTAGAAGTGATATTTAGTTTTTAACATACTCCCTTCGGTCCTAATTATAAGACAACATTTGGGGATTGGTTTTGGTCCTAATTATAGGACAACTTTTTAGTTTTTACCAATTTCTTCCTAAAATACCCTTATTTTATTATCTCAAAGTGTGTTTAGTTTTTGGTAAGTATATATGTATATGGGTTGCAACACACACATGTGTATGTCTATAAACATATATATGTATGTATATGTGTGTGTGTGTGTCTATATATATGTGTTTGTGTGTATATATATATATATATATGTATGTGTACATGTGTGTGTGTAGTTATATATATCAGACTTCTTTGACACACACACACACACACACACATGTATGTATGTACATATATGTGTGTGTGTCTATATATATGTGTTTGTGTGTGTGTGTGTGTGTGTGTGTGTATGTATGTATAGTTATATGTGTGTGTTGTCTATAAACATATGTGTGTGTGTGTCAATATATATATCTTTGTGTAGATACATGCTTGTGTGTGTGTATGCATGATAGATCTATATGTATACATATACACACACACATATGTATATCTAATAAGACCATTATTTCAATTAGAAAGCATGTAGAAAGGAAAATTTGTTAGAGAGATATGTGGTAGAGTTGTTGATGAACTTTTACTTATGTCATTTTAAATGTATATAAGGACATTTTAGGAAAATGAGTAAAATTAACTAATTTAACTCCTCTCCTTAATTTTTCTAAAATCGGTTAAATATGTCTTATAATTAGGACCGGAAGGGGTAAATACCAAGGCCTTTTTTATTTATAGACATGTTTCTTTTCATGAAACCCGATTTCCCTACACAGATACTTCGGGGGTGACTCCACTATTGTGATTGGTAGTTTCCAATATGAGACAGGGACATACAAGCCCATTTATATAAGACATGAATTTGCTCAAGGTTAGCAGCCACTTAGAGAGGGAGAGTTGGTATTAGATAATGATGGTGGAGATGTTACACCTAAAAAATCAAACCACCAAACACATAACCAAAGTATTTGAAATATTGTCAATAAACAAAAAAACCACTTTTACAGGACTAAATAAGTTTTCCCAAAATATTTTAGAGTTAATAAAATGTAGAATTCTTAGAATGATAACAAATAAAAATAACTTAACATAAGCTCTAAGAGTAAAAAAGAGCTTTCAAGATTAACTCCATAAGTGTCTTCCCTTACTCCCTATTAGAATAATCACCTAAAAAATATTAATATTGCAATCATGAGATCCAAAAGATCTCAATAACCATTGGTTATTTAGAAATATACATGTAAATCAATATTGAGAACATATGGTTTAAAAATCAAGTTCAACTCACAATAATTTATTTATATTATTAACATAAAACCTTTCACAATCTAGTTATCGATTTGGTTACAAAAACCACCTCTAAAAAAGGTTCCAAAATGATTGAACATCATTTTACTTTCCAAATATTGTCCACAAGAGATCTCACAAAAACATATCTCAACCTTGTTACAAAATAACTATACAAAAGTTTTATTATTCAAATCATAAATCACATATATAACATGCTAAGTAAATGATTGATGCATAGCCAACCTTATTAACCCTGACTTTCCTTATAACTGCTGACTAAAGCTATAGGCTAATATATAGTCCAACAGAAATATCTATTTAACTAGATTGTCTCAAACTCACCAGTTCTTGAGATGTACTCGGCCAAAGGTGTAGAGCTCAAGTGTGGACTATGTGGCTCCCCTCTTTAAAAGAACACAACTAAGGAAGTGTCACATGTCCTAGCTCCAATCCTAGCAAAAGGTAAACATGGAAGAAGGGGCCCTAACAAGTACCATACATTGTGCACCAAGTGATGGCATAAAAAGATCTAATCATAAAAAATTCTCTTTACTCTAACTTATCACAACTCTACAACTATACATATACATCAATGTTAAACAATCACAATATTGGAAGGTATATACAAGTTCTAAAGCTGAGTATATCTCCAAACAAGATTTATCAAATAATCTATCTTTACTCATCTTTAAGATAATAGATAACATCACCTAAAACACATAACATTATTTTAAAATCATTTATAATAAATGATATTTTCATCATAACACATAAGCACGCTTAAACAGATTCCCAAAATACATAACTATGAGTTCTAATACATACAAGCATGCTTGAATAGCTTCCAATCTCATCAATATAATTTTGGTCACATATATAATTCCAAATCAAGCCTTCAATAGACACAACATATTCCAAAACAGTTTGACACACACGCACACGCACATGTGTGTGTGTGTACATATACATATATATACATATATAGTTCTTAAACTTTCACTTTATAAATTTTATTTTCATAGAGTAATTATATGGCAAATTCTTATTACCATAATTTAATTTCTCCTAAAAGATTACTTAGTTCTAGAATAAAAATTGAGATGTCAAAGGAGACACGCTTACAGAACCTGTAATAGCTAGGCCAGCCTGAGAAAGAAAGCCTCTGTGGATGAAGGATTATACTTGTGCTGGAAATCTTCAGTATAAGACATTAGTAGCTTATGCTTGCACTATTGATTATACTGTTGCTCCACAATGGATACAAGTAAGAGTAAGGTAAAATATCCCATACAATCTTATTTCTCATATTTCAATGTCTCTCATGATTACAAAGTTGGTATGTCAAGCATTGATGCTAATGTCGATCCAAGCAATTTTGAAGAAGCAGCAAAGGACCCTACGTGGGTTGAGGCAATGAAAGCTGAAATACAAGCATTGGAGTAAAATAAGATATGGAAACTTGTTGACCTCCCTAAAGGTAAAAGACCCATAGGGTGTAGATGGATCTACAAGGTAAAGTATGATGCAAATGGTAATATTGATATATTTAATGAAATATTAGTTGCTAAAGGATATAGCCAATGTGAGGGGATAGACTGCTTTGGAACCTTTTCCCAAATTGTTAAAATGACTATAGTAAAAATAGTACTTATCCTTGTTGTGATGAATGACTATGAATTATTTCAAATAGACATGTATAATGCCTTCCTTCAATGTGATTCAAATGAAAAAGTGTACATGAGAGTCCCTCAAGGGTTTGGTTAGACTAAAAATAAAGTTTGTAGGCGCTTACCAAATCAGTGCATGGAGTTAAACAAGCATCACGACAATGGAATGCTAGACTTACAAAAGTATTACTTGTGTGTGTGATTGGGGCATTTAAGCAAAGCAAATATGTTATTCATTAGGGAATTTGGTTCTGAAACAACTTTAGAGTTTGCATTTGTAGATGGTTTGTTATCACAAGTAATAAAATATAAAGAATTAAAGAGGTAAAAGAGTATCTACATAATAGATTCAGAATTAAAGATTTAGGTCAACTCACATATTTTCTTGGGTTAGAAGTGATGAAAACTAAGGAAAGAATAATACTTAATAATCAAAGGAAATATGATCTTGACATAATTTCTTTAATGAGTTTAAGTGCATCAAGACCTCTTGGAGTACTGATTAAACCTATAATATAAGGTTGAGGATGAGCCCAAACAACAACAAAGATGACCTGCTATTACAAGAGCTGATTGTCTACAAGAAATTGATAGGCAGATTGTCATACCTTACAATAACCAGGCCTGATATTAGCTTTATTGTGTAGGGATTGAGTCAGTTTAGGTTATGCAAGCATTGAGAAGGTCTCACATTAGTGCTATATAAAGGGCGGTGAGATACCTCAAGACAACACCTAGACTTGGAATTTTATTTTCAGCAGTACAAAAGAATTAGCTGCAATGTTATGCAGATTCAAATTAGGGAACGTGTCTAAACACTAAGAGATCTGTTACTAGTTATGTTGTGAAGTTTGAGGGAACCCCAACTTCCTAGAAATCTAAGAACCATAACACTATTTTCGAATCCTTAGCTGAAGTAGAATATAAGGCACTTGGAACAGCTATATCTAAAGTTGTTTAGGTTACTAGAATGTTAAATGACCTAAATGTAAAGCGATTGGAGCATGTGCTGGTTTTATGTGACAGCAAAATGACCATTCATATCGCTAATTGTTAATTCTCTATGTGTTTTGATGATAACTAACAATTGTAAACTCAAGATGAAGTTTGTCTTTGATAAGTTGAAAAACTTACTAGTAAAGGCAAACTCGAGTTTAGGTTGTCAAACTCAAGTTTGAACTTAACAGAGTAGCTTAATTTTTATGTACTAAGACAAACTCCAATTTTTATAGACAAACTCGAGTTTATAAGAAACAGAGAGTACTCAAAGTTTTTCACATTAAGACAAACTTGAGTTTTAGTTATACTAACTCGAGTTTGCACCAAACAAAGAATCTTCAATATTTTCTGAAGCATGACAAACTCCAGTTTGCTTTTGCAAAATCGAGTTTATGTCTCTAAGAGAGTTTTTCAAGAATTTGAGAACTTGACAAAACTCAAGTTGAGTTTTCATAAGCTCAAGTTTGTGTTTGGCCTAGAGTCGTAATGTTTTTCATCCTGAGAAAACTACAGTTTGTTATGACAAACTCTAGTTTGCACTTGGCCAAGAAGTTTTCTAAGTTTTCTTAATTTTGAGAAAACTCTAGTCTATTTTTATGAAGTCGATTTTGAAATTGACAAAGAGATTTCAAAATTTACTCACCTTGAGGAAACTCGAGTTTGATTTAACAAACTCCAGTTTTCCCTTGGCAAAGAGTTTTTTTAAAGATTTTGAGTTTTTAAAGAAAACTTAAGTTGAATTTTGTAAACTTGAGTTTCAGCTAAAAAGAGAGATATGCTCTATATCTGTGATTTGAAAACTCTAGTTTTGAGTTTTGTGGACTTAAACTTATTTTCTCATCATAAGTCTAAAACTCAAGTTAGTCACTAATCGACTCAAGTTTTGCTCATTCATTCATATTTTGCTTCAATGCTCAAATTGCGATGTTCTTCTCTATAAGAACTAAACTCGAGGAAGAGTTTTAAAACTCGAGTTTAGTCTTCTGAAGCAAAGTTACAAACTCCAGTTTGGATAAATCAACTCGAGTTTGTGTCACTCGTTTTTTAAAAACAAATTGCTCGAATTTGTGAAATCGTCATGTTTGATCTTAATACCTGTTAGCATCAGTCAGTACTATTTCTAACTATGTTTAATCAGTTTGTTAATGAGTTTCAGATGTTTTAAAGAATATTAAATGAGGATTTAGTCAAAAAGCAAAAAGCAATGTCATAATATTTATTGCATGTCCAGAAAGTTGCATTTTTTTTGGAAATCATTCTACACACATTGCAAAGGGATTAATGTTTTGTTTTCCTATCAAGAAGTTGCTCTTCCAACATATTTATTTCAAGAGAAGTCAACCATAAACTTCTGTGCAGCTAATCCTACTGAAGGATAGAAAGAGAAGAAGACCTAAGTGTTTCTAACAACTACTCCAATGTCTCCAACGGTTACATTGAAGAATCAAATGGTCATTAAATGCTCTCTTCATATATAAGAGGTTGCATTCAAGTCTTCTCAGAAGAATATACAACAACCAAGATACAAAAAACGAAAATCATTCAAGTTTCTAACTTCTATTTCAGTTTTCTATTGTAAAGTATCTTTTGATACATCTGTACTTCAATGATTTTCTTTATTAACTCTTAGAGAGAGTATCATTTATTGTAAGAATCTCAATTCATGGGACTTAGAGATTAAGAATATTAGTGTACAACTTGTAAGGGGAGTGTATCCTAAGGAGAGGATAACTTTAAGTACAAAGTGTGTAACTGATCCTAAGTGTTAGTGAAAACCCCAAAGAGTTTGGGGACTGGACGTAAGGCAAGGAGTTAGACTAAACCAGTATAAATCTTGACATGTCTTACTTCTTCTTCTCTACTCTGTTCTAATCTATTTCTATGTTTAAGTTTCAAAACACTTTGAAAAGAAAATTTTTTAAAATTTCCAATTCACCTCCTCTTCGTGATTAGCTCTGCTTTCACTAATAACCCAGTATTCCATGAATAATCAAAGCATATCGAGATATATTGTTTGGACTTGCAGAATTTAAGATTAGGAAGGGAAGGAAAAGATAATCCAGTGCCAAGATATGTAACTCTAGCCAACACACAATATTTCTCAAGTGATATATATAATTCATGATCATTCATAAAACATATTACATATATATAAATTCTTGTAATCCTAACTGCCTATAATAATTGCTAATAAAAAGATAATATAATAACAAATGCCCTAAACTAATACAAATTGACATTAACTACTTCTTAACTCCTAAAGATGCGTTTTCCTTTTGGAGTGGACACATGGACCCTAATAATACCCTCCCCTTGAAATTATGCCTTGTCCTTGAGGTAGAAAGAAAGGAATTGAGCTGCATAAAGAAGCTGAAGTTACTTGTTGAGGAAGACCTAGTAGTTTGTTATGCTTCCCATCAACCCAGAAGATCATAAACATATTTTGCCAATTTTTTGCCACTTTATTTAGAGTTGCCAACCCTATAATGTCATGAACCATATCCACCTTTCCCAGATTGAAAGTAAGAAAATCATTATTAATGGTTAAATTATGGCCCTTGACTTCAAGTTGTTTGCAAATTGACCTAAATGTGGTCATGCTTTCATCACCCACTTGGACACCAAAAGGAGGAAGATAATGACATTGTAATTTCAAGGCTTCCACTATTCGGTTGGAAACAAAGTTGTGAGTAGAACTACTATCAATTAGAATTAGAATCGGTTTGGAGTTTAAGATGCCTCTTATTTTCATGGTAGTGGCTGAAGAATTGCCCTAAATCACGTAGAGGGAAATTTCGGTCAAATTTGTGTTGTGAAGTTGCTCATCATTTGAGAAATTCTGGTGTCTTCCTTGTATCTTTTTTATCTCCATTAATTTTAAAGTTGAGGATTCACAATGGTAACTAGGTGCGAAATGATCCCCACATTTAAAGCAGAGTCCTTTTTCTCTCCGAAATTGACAATGCTAATTGAGTATGGATGGAGAGTGCATGATCAGTGGGTGACTTTGTAAATAACACTAAGTGTTGCTTATGGCCGAAGATTGCATAGACGTTACATGATTCTAGGAAGTTGCCGAATAAAATGGTGTAAGTGAGGAAATTGTTGAATTTGAATTAAAAGTGGGATCCTAAGGCTAACGTGGTGAATAGCTTCTATTATCATGCAAATAATAATTATTTTCTAAACCTTGTGGGTTTTGATTTTGCTTAATCGGGTGTGAATTTTGTTGGGATTGGGATTTTCCTCGATTTGGTACCGCTCTCGTGGCTCGCATCGAAACAGTGCTTTACCCTTAGATGTCCAGTCAACTGCTGCGCCTCAATGCTTTTCGAGGAGAAGCAGCTAGCTCTAGGTTCGAGTGGTATTTCACCCCTAACCACAACTCATCCGCTAATTCTTCAACATTAAAATTCCCATGCTAAACTCACAGCCTTGTATACTGTTCGTGGCTTTTGAATTTTTACATCAACTTGGAATTCTTTCTTCAATTTGTTGATAAAGACACCTAAAAGACAATACTCAGGGCACCCTTGGACGCGAAATTGTCAGCAAACAAACTCTTGTTTAGGATTTTGAAATTCAACAAGACCGAATTGTTCTTGAAAGACTTACATTAATTCTTCCAAATATCTTATTGTTCTTCTTGAGGAAACCCAAGTAAAGGTGTCTAACGCATTGCCCTCAAGGTTTATGGCCGCTACATCAATCTTCAAATCTTCCAAAGTCTAGTAATATTGAAAATACTTCTCAGCCTTTAAAACCCACCCTCTTGGATTGCATCCTTCATATTTTGGAAATTCAACCTTTGAATAAGGCCGCTTAAAGGGGTTCCTATTCCACCAAAGACTTTGTGTATCATCTTCTTCATGTTCTTCTATTGTTATGGCTTGACTCTCTATAATTCATGGCTGATACTATTTTCTTTTTGAGAACATTAATTTCTACATTCATCATGTTTAATTGTGCTAAAATATATTGTGACCAATTGTTGTTGATGTGGATCTTGGTGCACTTAGGAAGGTTATTGTACCAAGATGACAATGGGATCATTTTGTAGATTTGAATTCGTAGGGTTTTCTATGTTTTGATTTGTGTTTAATGGAGGATCATTCTCGAAATAAGATTTCCTAGTATTAACCATGGTATCTTACAGATCCAAAGATTCACCGCTCAAATATCAAGTTGTTAGGACTCGCAAAATTTAAGATTAGGAAGGGAAGGTAAAGATAATCTAGAGATAGGATCTGTAACTCTAGATAACACACAATATTTCTCAAGTAATATATTCTTCATGATCATTCATAAAACCTATTACATATATATAGAGTCTTGTAATCCTAACTGCCTATAATAACTGCTAATAAAAAGATAATATAATAATAGCTTCCCTAATTTAATACGAACTGACATTAACTACTTCTTAACTCCTAAAAACGTGTCTTCCTTCTAGAGTGGACACGTGGACCCTAACTTTCCATTTCGTGAGGGAAAAGCTGCAACAAGGAATAATTACTCTATTTTGGAAGAAAGATCAACAAAAGCAAATATACTCACCAAGAGACTTGGCAAAGAGAGTCATGAGAGAATCATGGCCAAGTCAGGAACTAAAAGTTTATAGCCTCCAACTTTTGTTTGGGGGGGGGAGGGGGTGGGGGTGGGGGTGGGGGTAGTGTTAAGACAATCAAGTATTATGTATATATATGTTGGAATTATTAGTAAGGTACTGACGGTTCAGTGTGTAACGCCCAAATCCAACACCCAAATTCTTGGCCAAAAATATTTGAAATAACTCCAACAAGGATTATCGACATCCAAATAATTTAAATTACATAACCATTTAAAACAAAGTTCATAAAGTCAACACATTTCTTAAATTCATAATAAAGTATAATGCGGAAGTCCTAGGGTCATGACAAATAAAAATAACGTAACATTAGCTATAGGAGTACAGAAGAGCCTTATGGGCTCACTCCATTGAGGCCTTCCCTTGCTCCTTACTAGGACAATCTCCTGAAAAATGTTAATATGGGATGAGATTCCACGTCTCAATAACGACTGAAATTTTCTACCATACACAAGCAAAATACGTATGACAAAAAGTAGGAGCTGGTAAAAAAAATATCTAGATATATTTGTATATACCATAATTTTTCATACAAAATTTATCAACTTTTTATCAATCAATAAACTATATAATTATTTAATATACAATATGCAGCCTTCCTTATATCTTCTGCCATCCTTATATTGCTGACTGGAACCATAAGCTAACACATAGTCCAACAGAAACATATCTATTTGACTGGATTGTCTCAAGCTCACCAAAACTTAAGATACACCCGGCCAAAGGTATAAAGCTTAAACCTGGACTATGTCTCCTCTCCTTAATCACAACTACGGAGGTGTCACATGTCCCACAGCTCTAATGCAATCCTGGCCAGAGGATAACATGGAAGAAGGAGCCCTGACAAGTACCATCCACTATGCACTGAGTGATGGCATTAAAACATTTTATCATACAAATTCCTCCTTACTCCATCCCATCAAATACAGCCGCCATGATAAATATATATCCATTCAAAAAATAGAACATTAAATTATACTTCCATTTGAATGGAATATAAATCAACATTTTATGATGCTTTATTGGATCAATTAGTCATTTTGAAAGTTGGTACTTAAATAGTAAATCACTATTTAAAAATACGTATAAGTCACTATGCAAATAGTAAATAACTATTACAAAATACATACAAGTCATTGTGTAAACAGTAAATCACTATGCAATTTGTCGATGCAAATCACTATTCCAAATAGTATGCAAATAGTAACTTCTACATAAATAGTGCCAAAGTGTAAGATGTATTTCTAACAAATTTACAACTCCTATATCAGATCTTAAAACCTTATAAACAACAAAATACTTTATTTTATATACATATACTTCTCTTTATATATATATAATTCATACATAATTCACAAGTATATGGAAGAATATTCATAGTTACCTGATATATCCTAACTTTCAGATAATCCTTAAAAATGACTCCAAATCTCCTGATGAGAATCTTCTAGCACTCCCAAATAATATTCACTATACTATTTCTCTCTCTCTCTCTATCTTTTCCTCACACTCTGTGAAATTGTGTGTGTGTGGTGGGGGGGTATGTATAGCTAAAGAAATCCACACTGTGTTAATATTAAGTGGGAACGGCACCTCCCACTAATTATGGCGCTACTAGGGATGGAACTTGGCTAGAATTTTTTTTGGGGGGGGGGGAGGGGGAACAGTGGTGGGGGGATTCGGGGTCAGCGCCCCCAAAATTTTTTTTAAGGAAAGTTTTAAAGATATTAAAAAATGATTTATTACTAATCTTCCAATAAAGGTGTCGCGTACACCTAAAGTGAGCAGGAGGGAATGAAAAGAAAGAGGGAAAAATGTTAAAAATACAAATTATGGGTTTCAAAAATAAATTTTATATTATATTATTTTTTTTTCAAAAAAATTCTGAATAATTGGAATGTAACAAGTCCTTCTCTTTGATTTCTCTTTGAAGCTTTTTCACTGCCACTTCTCTCCCATCTGAAAATATTCCTTTGTACACTGTTCCAAACCCTCATCTGAATAACTGATGAATTAAATTAAACTTAATTAACAGAATCGTGAACTTAAAACAAGAGTTAATGATAATTTGGATCAATAATTTCTTAGATATTTTTGTTGGGAGAACAATTGTTGTGGATATTTTGAGGGCTGGCAGTTTTACTAATAAAATAGAAGTAGGAGAATTTTCAACACGGCATGATAAATATCAAATGAAAGTGGTAGTACTATGTTGAACACACGTGGACATGGGAGAAGAGAAGTGGGATGACTTTTACTGAGTTTGGACCAATCAGGTTGAGGGTGGGCCAGGGGAGACGTAAATTAAGTGAGAGTGGTGGGTGCAGAAATGAATGGCTAGAATTAAAAGAAACCAATGGCCCTGATCGATGAAATTTTGAGGGTATAGGATTCTGAGACAATCTAGTCCCTAGTTGGACATCTTATTGGCACAAAATGACATAGTTTTGAATATTTTTGACTTTTTCAAAGAGAAATACCCTAAACTAGAAATTTTTTTACTTTTTATTTTTTATTTGGTCAATGATATATCCCTTTTGAAGCTTAGAGCACAAAGAATTTTTTCCTCTTCAAACAAGTATGCCTTCCCCAAATTTGATATTATATTTTATCAGGTGAAGCTGCTTACCACCTCAATCAATAACTTAAACCGTCGTAAAAAAAAAAAATCAAAATTGTCCCCTTTTTTCGGTAAGATATCAAAGGGATGTTGCCTTCATTCTAAATCTTTGTTGGAAGCTTATGAATGATACGGATGCATAGTGGGTTCGGGTGTTGACATCAAAATACCGTTGTGATAACTTGAGTAGGTTGGAGATTACTAAGAAGCAAAATTCTTCTCTTACTTGGAAAGGTATTTATGACGTGTGGTCTCCTTTCAAGAAGGGCCTGGGAAGAAAGATTGGCAATGGACAATCTACCTCTTTCTGGTTTGAGAATTGGTCTAGAATCAATTATCCCCTTGTTGATCTTATCCAAGGTTGGGACAGTTTGATAAATAGAAACGAGAAAGTGGCTGATCGATTATGAGGATTCCTCTAGAAGTTGGGACATTGCAAAACTTCAAATCTAGTTTCCTCAGAATATTGTAGAAAGAATTGTTTGTGCATACCCACCCCGAGAGGAAAGGGGAGAGGATAAATACCTTTGGAAACCATCTACTGATAGTTCTTTTACCGTAAAATCTGCATATTTCTCTCTTTTTACAGGTAGAATGTATCAGAGAAGATAAAGTCATTTATGTGGCTGCTGGCACATGATTGAGTTCATACAGCATATATAGTTAAGGAAGCGGAGGGGTCTACTGGTTGAGGCTACTTGCCCATTTGGTTGCAGTGATGAAGAAGACTCCATACTCATGATTAGGGACTATCCTAATGCCATGAGTCGATGGAAGTCTGTGGTTTCTACCGTTGCCTGGCCAACCTTCTTCTCATTACAAGGAGTTGACTGGATTAGGTGTGGAACCTAAAACATGAGGTAGGAGCAAGCCATACCAAAAAGATCAAATGGGCCACTCTGTTTAGATACATTTGTTGGGACACGTGGACCATGAGATGTAAAAAAGCTTTATGATGAAACTAATTGTAATATTCCAGTGGATGCTCAGGACTCTTTTTTCAGGGCGTGTTGGGACCAAGAACTGATTGAACGATGCTCTTTCGTTGGGGGACTGACCACTAAGGATGCCGATGGACAGAGTGTTTCAAATGATCACATAAAGCTTGAAGCCAATGGATCGGTTAAGCAGAATGGAAGTAGCGGCTGCGGAGGTGCCCTTAGGGATGCAGAAGGGAGATGGATCTGTGGTTTCAGTTGCAAGCTCACCTCTATTCCACCAACTATAGCAGAACTTATTGGGATCATTAATGGTCTTAATCTGGGTTGGGCTAAAGGCTTCAGGAATGTTGTAGTTTATTCGGGCTGTATAGAAGCCATTGATTTCTCTATGGGGCTGTGATGTGAACCACCCCTTTAGGGATATCATCAACGATATATGTTTAGCTATACACAGGGATTGGCTGGTTTGGTTTAATCATACATCTAGGGATAAGTTAGGCACAACTAATTATCTTGCAAAATTGTCGCATACCATATTAGACAGCTTTTGTATCATGGATCAATCTCCACTTAATTTTGAGAGGGTGGATCTTGATGAGGGATAATGCTCTGTTTGTATTTTCCTGAGGAGGTTGTAATGATATCTAGTACTATTCAAAAATAAAATTAAATAATAGGAAACACACTTATTGAAGAATATATAAAATTTGTTTAATTAAATGATATTAGCCATCACTTGAATTCGTCACGTCAACATTTTCCGTTAGCAATATTAACGGTGTTAGCGTTTTAGGACCAAATATATATTTTATAAAGTTAAGGGACCAAAATTATACCTTATATAAAACTTAGAGGACTAAAAGTATACCCATTTTATGTTAGATGCACAAACGGAAGAAACAAAATCTAATGAGGAAGTCTATATGGTCATTGAAGGTTCTACTGCTAACCTTTTGATGGAAGATAATAAAATCAAGGCTTGAGGCATGATCATATTATTTAATCCACTAGTGGGAAAAAGCCTTTTTTCAGCGGTTAGGAAAGGATTTCATCACCCGTCGTTAAACCGGTGTAGAAAAGGTTAAGTAGAACAAAACAAAACAAAAAATTAAAAAATAATAATAAAATCCTCTACACTTTCTACACTAGCTGTCAATTGTAACCAATGTAGAAAGTACAACTTAATTTCTAGGGAAAATGTATGTCAGGGCCTAAGGTAGTAAAATAATTTCAAAAAATGCCTAAGAAACATTCACATGTCAGAAAAGGCCCTAGGACCTTTTCTAGTATTATTTCAAAAAACGTTAATTATATCAGTAGCGGTTAACAACTATATCAGTTACCGTTAACAACTAAATCAGTCTAATTAACAACTACATATTAACAATTATATTAGTAGTCATTAACAACTACATCAGTAGCAATTAACAACTATATCCGTACACTTTTTTTTTTTTGAAATAATGCCAGAAAAGGCCCTACGACATTTTCTAGCATATGAATGTTTCTTGGGCCTTTTTTAAAATTATTTTACTACCTTGAGCCCTGACATACATTTTCCCTAATTTCTAGAATATGTAATGCACAATCAATATGGAAAGTGTGACTTTCAACAACAATTAATGTCACAACCGCTGTAGAAAATAGGCTTTCGACACTATTTAAACTTCAAAGCCCAGATGTCATTTGGTTCCTTCAAGCTTTTGGAGAATTGGAAGATCAACATAGAGGATCTGAAACCTTCAAACGACTTAATCTCATCCTTGTAGATAAAGAGTAATGTTTATTCCATTTAATGTGCCACTATTATTATATTGTGTAGAACACTCAATAATTAAATTTGCTAGTGGAATTGTTGTGCAGTGATGCTGCAGTCAATGTAGTACTATTTGGGAACTGTGACGCAGACATCGAACAACAAGAATGTTGAAATGGAGACACCGATTGTAGTTGTTATCAGGTTCGTAAAGCTAAACAAAAATAAAGGTAAATAATTATGCAACCTTTAAAAGACTAAATATATGTTCCCTTTTACGTGATAATATTTAACACCTGACAGCGTACGGCCACACTACTAATGCTATGGAAGCTACAAGAGTTTTGTTCAATCCCGAGATTCCTGAGGGCAGGGGTAGGATGTGTCATGTCGATTTATGCTTTACCAGAAACCCTATATGCTTAAGAATATTCAATAATATTTGCTAAGATTTAATATCCAGTGGGATATTATTTACTTATTGAATATTGAGTATTGGGGAGAAATTAGACAACAAACACTGAAAATAACTCAAACAATACCCACTTGAAAAACGTGCAACAGGACCCATACACGCAAACCGAGACAACAACAATAGGACCCATACACGCAAACCGATACAACTACAATAGGACCCATACACGCAAACCGATACAACTACAACAGGACCCATACACGCAAACCAATATAACTACAACAGGACCCCATGCACGCAAATCGAGACAACGACAAACAGCACCCATACGCGCAAATCAAGACAACGACAAACAGAACCCATACACGCAAATCAAGACAACAACACCGGAACCCCAGCACGCAAATCGAGAATACAGATACTGAAAAATTAACACATACGACATTTTCTCAAAAAGCGTGCCAGATATTACTGTCTATTGAACTGTGGCACTTGGCGCCACATCACACACACATGCAGTGAAACACTTGTCAAGCATACACACACACAAGGCCACTTGGCATACATGCAAGCGCACACACACATTAAAGACACCTAATTCATTCTATTATCCACTCATGCTGACGACAACACACACACATAATTCATTCCATCTTTCCCTTCATTATGCACGACAATACACACATACTCACAAATTAATCACACTTCTCTCCATGGCATTCCCTCTCTCCACGGCAAAACACCCACACACACATAATTAACCTCACTTATTTCAATTCTCTCTCCTTTTTCAAGCTCCACGGTTAACCCTCATCATTCAAAGGTGAAGATCAGCCAAGAAGATCTAGGAAGATCAAAAAGAAGGTAAGAATCATAAAACTTTCTCTTAAACTTTTGAAAATTTTCTTGAAACCTAGATTTTTGTAATCTGTGGTAAACTCAAGAATATTAATGAATTTCGAAAATCTAATACCACCATCGTGTTCCTTATGGAAAATGGTGTGGGAATAAGATTTTTAATGAATTTTTAAATGGATTTTAGAGCATAAGATATCAAGCTCCTTAAAGAAGTGAAACTTGCCATTTTTAGAATTCTAAGGTCAATAGCTTCTCTGTGTGGTTTGACCAAGTAATACATCTTTAAGAATTGTGAAAGAATTCTAAAAGATATAAGACATGTGTATCTTTAAAATGGAGGGTATTTTGTAAGATTTCAAGCTCTGAGTAATGAGAAATACTTCTTACAAAATGACCCTGTTTCCTGAAAGAAAAGCCTATCAGAGGGCTTCTTCATGGTATTTGATTAGGTTTATATTCTTATAAGATTCTAAAGTTTTCCAGTCTTATAGAGGACTCTCAAGGATTTATTTTCATATGTGGTTGGAAATTTTTAAAGCTCTGAGCAGAGAGTTACCGATTTTTAAAGTTGACCCAAGTTTTCTGGGAAAATCACTGAACAGTGTAAATGTTTTGGAAACTGGGATTAATCTATAGGCGATTAAATCCTGAAATTTTCCAGATATATAAAGGACTTTCAGAGCATTGATATATAAAAATTTGGTGATTTTAAAAGCTTTGAAAAATTAAATATGAATTTTTAATTGTAGGACAAGTAAATCTGAGCAGTGAGTAAATTTTCAAGCATTTGGATTAATGAAAGGTGCTCAAGGTGGTGAAATCATTTTTCCTTTAAAATAGAAAGGTCATGGAGCACGTGAGATTTGATTGCACAATTTTTTGATTTTTGTGTAATTGTTAATAAACATTTGAAGTTGCTGAATTTTCTAGCCAGTAAAGGGATTGATGCAGAAATGAAGAGAATAAAGGATAAGAGTAATAAGCTTTTGTAAAAAGAAAGGGTTTTTAAGTAATTTCATATATAAAGACAACTCTTTTATCTTCCCCAAATGTCATGATTAATATCAAGGTACAATGGTACTGATATAAGGATTTCTGGGACGCACATTTTGCGAAGCAGTTGGTCTCCAGCGAAGAAATTGCACGGATAGGTGATAACTTTAATCTTCTATGACTTGTGTGTGATATATATGTATAATTCCCATATTTGTGGGGCGTGTCTTATACACGTGCTATTTACATATGGTAGCTAATTGGCCAATAATATATGTTTTCCTACATGTTGAGGATTTGTAATTGATAGGATTCTGTGTTTGACTGTTGCTGTGTGTTAATGATGCATGTCAAATTATTTTACCCGAGTTATGGTTATTATTATAATTCAATTATCAAATTATGCATGTACATTTCATAGAGATTAACCTATTACCCTGGGATTCAATTTTGGATCCTAGATATGAACAAAGCTTCAGGTAGCGACCCAGGAAAAAAGGGGAAGACTATCTTGTAGGGTGGGCAGAAGAAGGTGGAACTTAAGAAAAGTTCTTTAATCTTGTAAATATATATTTTGGTTATTGTAGATGTCTGCATAAGGAGGTTTACTGTTGAAGTTCATTTTGGGATGACTATAATTAAAAAATCCTGATGGGATTTAATGTTTAGTACAAAGTCAAGTTTATATTTGCTTAAATTATCAGTTACTCATTCGTCAAAACCAGATCCGCACGCTCTCTGTGTATTAACTCTGATGAATGTCAGGAGCCATGACGGAGCATTACTGGATGCTACTCGACTGGTGAGCAATGTTTGTCACAGTGGCTGCCAATAGGCGATTTAGGCATTTATGAGTTGTCATAAATTACGGCGTGGTCACTTATACTTGGTTGTCATGAGCAGCCTTAGTGAGACTCCGGGCGCAAAACAAAGTTTCTACCAGATAACCAGTATTGTGAAACCTAACATCAGCAATAAGTACATGTTGACATTTCCTACTAGGATACACCTTGGAGATTTATGCAAAATTAAGAAGTTTTTTTTTTTTCTTTTTCCAATCATTTTGTTCATGACAAAGTGCAAAACCAAATACTTATTGCATGCCCGTGTACCATTGGAAATAGGAGTGCGAGATTGTCTTAACATTATGTATCCAAAAGAGATACAAATAACAGAATTAGGTCGACTTTGAGCTCCTTTAAGACAAAGTCGGGAATCAAAATTGCATTACCTGAACACCTAATCTTTTGGAAATATAAAAAAGGACAGGACATTTTAGGCCAAAAAAGGGGGATCACATTGTCTGGCCGCAACAAAACAGACCAATCCCATCCCAGCCTTCTTATCGACCACGACCCGTGTAACGAACGGTGAGAAGCCCTAAGTTACAGTAGAAAGTTTGAGTTTTTTTTTTTTTTTTAAAAAAAAATTATTTGTTATGATTCCTCCCTAACCTCCTAGTTATTCTTGAAACAAATACAGTGGAAAAATATACAGCACAAAAGTTGAAGCCAACAATTAAATTAGGGTTAAGGTGTAAAAATACACATGTGTTTTGGTCAGAGGAGGGTCCAGTGACAAATGTTTTTTTGAGGTGCAAAAGTATACACGTGGTTACAAATTAGGTGCTAAAATACCGTTTGACCGTTAAGTTTGACTTTTTTTTTACTTTCAAAAGTGCAAAAATACACATGTGCTTTAACAAAAAGAGCACCTAAAACCAAATATTTTTTTATTTAATAATTTTATTTTAATTAAAGGAAAATTATTATTTCTCTAAGTATAATTCCTAGAAAATTAAATTTTTTATTTCCATAATTTAATTTCTTTTTTCTTAAATCCTTATTAAATTTTCTTATTAAATTTATGTAGTTGGGGAAAAAATTAAATAAAAGTTCTATATTTTTTGGATTTTAAAATTATCGGTTAGAAAATAAATTGTCAAAATGTTGTATAGACAAATTAAAATCGTTAACCCAGTATGGAAATTCTACAAATTGTTTCCTTTAGTTGAAGCTCAAAAACATAATAAGTTAATTATGTAGTTAGGGCGCACAATTTGATATTACTGAGTAACGTACAACATTCATTAAATTATAACGGTCCTACCCGTTTGTTAGAAATTGTATTTTTTGTGCTTCAAAAGCTTGGAAATTGTCTTTACTTAATGCGAAGTGATAATCATGTGGTTTTCAATATTTTATAATAAATTTTATCATTTATATCTTTGCGCGTATGATATTAATTTCAAGCAAATACTTGCTGTAATACTCGGATAACTATTATCTGAAATATTATGCTACAATAATAAAAATGACCATTTATGAAGATTCTGGTCTCAACATGTTATATGATTAGTCTATGCTCAAAGGGAAACACTAAGAAAATTAGAGGAAATTTATTGGCGGAAATGTGAAAAATGCACCTTAAGGCCATAAAGCACCTTGAGGAGAATTAGGAAAAATTCTAAAAGGCATGGAATAATTATTCAAAATTTAGAAAGCATATTGTTCTTAATTTAGACAATTTAATAAATTATTTCCTATGAAAATAAAAAAAAAAGGGAAATTAAAAAGTATTATAAGACTAAGATTGATTCTATGATTTTTGATAATTTACATGGAACTTGAATTATTAATGTAAATAAAATTGTTGTGAGAAAATAATTAGTTTTAATTAAGAAAATTATTAGAAATTATTAAAGGATTAATTAAGTAATTTTTGGGAATTTTATAAGCTTATAGAAAATTTAGGAAACATGAGAAATAAAATAAATATGAATAAGTATTATTAAGGATCGAAATTTTTGGGCCAAATTAAATAAATAATAAAGGTCAAGAAGTAATCTTAGAAAACCAAGATCAAAAGCTTAGGATTATTCAAGGAATTTTAGAAGCCTAAATCTATGAAATTACTTATAGACCAACAGGAAATTTTGGGGAAATAAATGCAAGATAAAAGAATATTATGGGAAATGAAATATATATATATATATATATATATATATATATATATATATATATATATTTATGTATGTGTATGGGCCGAAATTTTTGGGAATGGGAAGAGATAAGGATGATGAAAATAATAATAATATAAGATTAAGACATGTGTTGATTTAATAATATTATATTAATAAAAAATGAACATGATAAATGACCACAGATAGAAATAAAATTCTATCCAGAAAACCTTGAACTAAGTTGCTAAGGTCAGAGTATATTAGGCACAAGTGAATTTTTATCTCGAAGTAGACTGTCTCCGAAGTCATTTCTGTAACCGATAGAGTGTTTTGAAGATCAGGCTAAGAAGATGTTCTGTAGAATTAAAGCAGATAGTCAAAATGAGAACCAATAGAAAATAATTCGGATGCGAGATTCCGAGGATAAGTTGTGAAAAACCAGAGTATATTATTGATCAGTGGATTTTTATCCCGAAGTTGGCGCCGGCCAACGTTATTTCTGTAATCGGTCACGAATACTGAGGATTTTCGGCAGATAACGAAATATCCTTAATGAGAGTATAAGGATAGGAAAATCTAGTATTCTCGAAGAGAAAGAAAAGATCTTCAGAGTGTTGCTTCCGGAATTTTGAGATTTTCCAAAATTATGCGATTCGGACACCGAACTAAGACTTTATCGGTAGAAATCTTCTTAAACAAGTGTGTGACATCACCTTGATGACTAAGGATGACATCATCTTTGAGAGGTGTATGGCCAAGATCTTGCCATCTTAAAGAAGTGCGATCTAACGGCCAGAAACTGATCAGACAAAGTTCAAAGGAATTACCAAAATGTCATTGCCTTTTTCTATAAATAGCCACCATTTCATTTGGAATTCTCACACCAAATCCTCTTGTGATTTTTGAAAATTTAGAGAGAGAAGCTCTGGAAGAGGAGTAAGAAGTTCATAGCAAAGCTCTGAGTAAGTTCTTCAGTCCTTAGTCTTTAGCTTAAGTAGTTCTTTCGGTAGTTATAGTAAAATTGTTAGAGTAGTCTTTAATTCTTAAGTTAGCTTAGATATCATGTTTTTAGAAATAAATATAATATTTATCTTAAGAGTATGCTAGACGAAGGAGTATAGCAAAAATTTTAAAAGTTTAAAATCAAAATAGCGAAGTACTGGCGAAATTCCGCCAAATAGTCAATCTAGGGGCAAAATAGTAATTTGAACCGAAATTTTCTTGATATGATCTTAAATGCTCACACTGGTGATACTATCCTTATAGGATACCCGAAATCACGAATTGCTGTTTCCGCTGTCTCCGCTGTCATACCACCGTCAAGTGTACCACAATTCTACCGAAGTGCCCGGAATCGTCAACGGAGGTACGGACGCATATTGTAACCTTAACACTTATGCTGCTCATATACTATATGTGATAGACATGCTTATATACTGAAGCTCTGTCTAGGGTTGTCGGTATACATACAGTTTTATACGGGTTATAGTCTTGATAACGCCGTTGGGTTTTTCCTAGCGCTGAGGACACGATGGGCCGTCGTGGCACTGGTTATGTGCAAACATTATGTGGGGCTTTACATACTGCTGTGTGCTTATGTTCTGCCAATATGTGATCATGCATCTGCTGTGTGCTTATGTAGTGATATACTGCTGTTATGTGATTATGTACATGCTGTTATCCATATACTGTCTTATTTGAGCATAAGGTTAACCGTTACCTGAGATCCAATCGGGAATTGGATCTCAGCTGTAGCTTCAGGGTCGGGAGGACCAAGGTCGGAAGAGAGAGGCAGGCAGGCGGTGTAGGACCCAAGTCGGAATTTTTATTTTGTTATTTCTCTAGTTATGTATTTTATTTTCCTTCGGACATTAGAAGACTGTAATAGAACAATTACACTATGGTTATGTTTTATCAAAGTTCAGTTACTCGTTTTGATAAAAAGCTCTACTCTGATCACCGTTGTTTAAAAAATATATATATATTCTACTGTTTTAAGGTGGGATGTTACACTTGCTCCCATACGATATACTCATTATAGGACCTATGCACTTTTCACTTTTTTATATTGGTTTAACTATTTAAATTTAGTTTGCATTTTAGATACAGAATTCTCATTTAATTTTATTATTTTTTTACCACTATCTTAACTTCTTATGTGTTATTTAAACTTAAATTTAAAAGAAGCTTAATAACTTACTTAATAATTAGTTATATTCTTCATTGAATAATTATTCTTATTTATTTTTTATTTATTTTTTTGAAATATTTGAAATTATTTTGGAGAAGGATAAAATATTAATACATGCAGGAGAAACTCGCTCAAATGATTAAAAAAAAGATTTTTTTTAAAATGAAAAATGACCATCGATGGGCAATTCTTGAAAATTGACATTGTAAAGGAAATTTAATAAGAAAATTTAATAAGGATTTAAAAAAAAGAAATTAAATTATGGAAATAAAAAATTTAACTTTCTACGAATTATACTTAGAGAAATAATAAATTTTTTTTAATTAAAATAAAATTATTAAATTTAAAAAAATACTTGGTGTTAGGTGCTCTTTTTACTAAAGTACATGTGTATTTTTGCACATTTGAAAGTAAAAAAAGTCAAACTTAACGGTCAAACGGTATTTTTGCACCTAATTTGTAACCATGTGTGTACTTTTGCACCTCAAAAAAGCACTTGTCACTGGACGCTCTTCTAACCAAAGCACATGTGTATTTTTTCACTTTAACCCATTAAATTACAAACAAGTTAATCAATTAAAAATTACTCATTTTGTTTGTCAACTACAGTCCATTGAACTAAAAGTCGTAATAACATCATCCCAATAGCTAAGAAACAAATTCAATTAATAATCTTCTCAGTGTACATACAAAGCTAATCCTTGTTTATTGCAAAAAACATTTTTTAAAAAATTCTATTAAAATGAACTCACTACGGTTGTAACCTTCTCAATTACATTTGTCATGATCCATATATGGTCATTTATATCACAATAAGCATGCCAATCATCACTTCATTATTTTAATTAGCATATCAATAAATTTTACAAAAAATTTGGTCGAGTCTCCTAGACATCCCAATAATTTTCATGGTTGGACATCCCAACGATATAGTAATAAAAATAAATAGCTCTTAATCAATCATAATCCAATCAATAAGTTCAAAATCAAATTAACCCACACAAACTAACAAATGATAAAGAAATCAACAAATTCAAATTTTAGACTTAAACATAAGTTACTTTTCAAGCTCTTTTACTTCTTAGCAATAATTTGAAACCTAAAGGTCATTACTTTTTTTTGTTTTTTTTTTCCTTTTGAAAAATTGAAGTTAGTGGAATTGCATTTATTTTGTGCAAAAGTTTTTTTTTTTTTTTGAACAACTGAGCAAAAATATTTAAACCATCGTTGAATCCACGTGGTTGAATGTGGCTCATGTAGAGATATATGTAAAGACAAGCCATTAGTGCTCTTCTGCGATATGCCCACTCCACATTTTCCTTATTCCATTTTTTACTGTAATTAATGTTCAATTTACTCTCATTTTTTATATATCATCTGATACACGTTTTAAAATATAATAAATTGAATTATTGGTACATATTGATCATGTACGGATTATTTCTATTTGTATAATCTGCACTTCATGGGCTGTTTCAAGGAAATTCGAGACTCAATCTCTTCTTAAAGACAAAGGCTTTGCTATAAGAAGCGAGGTGATGATTTGCTATGACCATAGCTCCATTATTGATTTTTGTTAAGCTTCTTCTTTGGAACGAAGCCTCAACTAAGAAAGCCAGTCCTTCACACCAAAAATGGCTTCTCTTGGAATACAGAGCCCCCATGTCTTATGAAGGTATTTTTGTGCGTTAGCCTTGGATCCACAATCAAATATTAATTAAAGATTGCATATAGACAAATTTATGATCATTCTCTCTTCTTAAAGAACATTTTATTGATTCCTAAATAATCTAAATGCCATAAAAATACAACAAAATAAGGGAAAATTGGTTTTTGGTTTTGTTAAAAATAGATAAGTGCAAAACTTAATTAAAATTCTAAAGCTACTATATTTTGTCCTTTCAAATAATGAATGGAATGGTATGGAGTTTGAAAATATGAATCACAAATGCTCTTAGTAATGAAAAAATTGACTATCCTTGCTCAAAAAGATTATAGGAGTTAAAATTCATTAAGTCTTAAAAAAAATCCTAAAGATAACACTTGAGTGTAATATTTTCAATTAATAGTAATTCATACAAACATGGCTAACTAATCTCTTGATATATTATTTAAAACTGCTTAATGTGCAATTGAAATTGGAATGATATAACATGAGTCTTGTTGAATTTGAGTGCTTGGCAATGCCTCAAAGGCAAAAATCAACCATACTAACTAGACCGATAATTGCTAATTAGCATAATCTCATTGCAACCACAAAGAAATTCAAAATATGAATAATCTTCACACTACAAAATCCAATCTCAACTACAAATATGAAATCAACAAAGACAATTAACATCAATCTCATTTTCATAATCATATACAAATAGTTCCTAAAATTAAGAAATCTAAATATATAACTCTAGACCAGTGGGATCATTGGAAAACTCCCCGATGTAGTTCATTAGGCTCAAGTAAAAATCCTCATCACCAAGAAGCAAAATATTCAACCTCTCATTGCTTTAATATTTGTTCTAGAAAATCTTACTCAACCTGGTCATATGTCTTACTCGTATTCATTTTGAAGGAGAATTCATGCTTACCCCCAACTTTCTTCTGGCAAGGATAATGATAAACCTCATATGCAATAATAAAGTTATCATGAATACAAAAACCAAGGACAAAAACACCTTGATTCTAGAAAATACAGGCGTCAAGTAGAGGCTGCATCCTATCGGCTATAAGCTTTGAAATAATCTTATATGAAAAATTACATAAGCCTATAGGATAAAAATGAGACACATGTTAATGTTTAAGCACTAATCTCATTTAGTTCCAATTTTCCTGAAAAAAATTCTTGAACCATTTCACAACTAGATGCACCAATTTTAGATCATGCAAACTGATAAAATTTACTAAAGAAACCAACATTTCCTATTGCCTTTATACTCCTAATACTAAATGCTGCAGCTTTAATTGTTGAGATTGCGTTCCATTGATCTCTTTGACAATTTTTGGGGGTTATTAACTATTGAGATTTCTTTTTGATTTTGCAGCGTGGACATCAGAAAAAGTGCCAATAATAGCTTGGGAAATTCTGTTTGTTGCATGTCACTTTCTGCAATATGCTTCTTCATTGCTTTGTCTAATCATCATTGGCCTGGCCTCTTGTAACATCCCAAATTTTCAAAAGCGGAATATTATTTTTTCATCAAAAATCATTTAAAATCATCAGAGTAGATCATTTGAGCGGAAGAGTAACTGACACTTATATTCAAAATGCCATAAGTCTGGTTGGATACAATAGCGGTATAGAAACCGCATGGTTTAAAAGTGAAGAAAATCAATAATAGGAAGGCTTCTGCCGGATCAACAACGGGTATTCTTCCACCGAGTCTTTAAGCATGCTGCTTCCCCTTTTCCTCCGACACCGGTTCTCCCGTCCCTGATGCTATGTAAAGAGCTGAGGTCCCATGCATACGGACCCCAGGTAACGGTTAACCTCATATTTACATATACGGTACAAAATCACAGCAAATGAAACACTTCCAAACATGTCACCAACTATGTCACTCCCAGTGAATGCAGATGTACCGCTCCCAGCGAAAAGTACCACTCCCAGTGAAAACAGATATATCACTCCCAGTACATGCAGATGTATAGTTATCTTTTAACAATAACATGTACTCAAACAACACACCACAACATGCATACAACACACATATCACATATACACATACTGTAAATATCAGAGTTAGTGTTACAGTACGCGAACGTACATTAATTACCTCATACAAGCATACCATACATATACGCATACAGTAAACATCAGAGTTAAAGTTACCAGTACGCAGACGTACCTTCGTTGACGAGCGTTTAATATGTTGACGATATACTGTACTTTTGACGGAAAACAGCGGTACGACAGCGAAATGACAGCGGAACAAGATTACTGATATCCTATAATGATAATATCACATTTATCAATATTTGATATCATAACAGGAATTTTAGGTACAAATTACCATTTTACCCCTGATCCCCTAATCGGCGGAATTTCGCCAGTACTTCGCTATCTTGACCCTAATCTTCCAGAATTTCCACATATCTCTAACTCTATGATGGTTTTCGAAATTAATACCTTAATTACCCCTAGAACATGATTTCTAAACATACTTGGAAGATTAAAGATCAATCTAGCAGTTCTACTACAACTACCGAAAGAGACATTAAAACTAAAGACTAGGGACCGAAGAACTTACTCAGAGTTTTGCTATGAACTTCTTACTCCTCTTCCAGAGCTTCTCTCTCTAACTTCTCTCTAAGATTGTAAGTGAATTGGTGAAGAATGAAGAGGAATGATGGCCTATTTATAGAAAAGCCCAATGGCATTTTCGTAATTTCGTTGAACTTTATCTGGTTGAATTCTGATCGTCAGATCGCACTTTCTTGAGGTGGCTTGATCTTGGCCTTACACCTCTCTTTGCTGATGTCATCTTGAGTCATCAAAGTGATGTCATGCTTGCATCATCTCTTCACTTTATCTGATAAATCCCTGATTCGGTGTCCTGTTCACGAAATTCCGTAACACCTTAAAATTCTGAGAACAACACTCTGAAGGTCTTTTCTTCCTCTTTAAGAATACTGGGTTCTTCTTCCCTTATACTCCCATTAAGGACATTCCGTTATCTGCCGAAAATCCTCGGGATCCGTGACTGGTTTCAGAAATAACTTCGGTCGGTACTAACTTCTGGATAAAAATCCACTGACCAATAATATATTCTGGTTTTTCCTAACTTATTCCCAGAATCTCACAATGGAATTACTTTCTATCCGTGGTCATTTATCCTGTTCATTTTTCCTCTAATTATTATATTATTATTATATTCTAAGATCTTATCTCTTATTTTATTTTTTTATTTTATTTTTCCTTTTTTTTACTACACACACACATGCACAACACTTAGGCACACACACACTCACAACTCACACATACTCACAACTCACAAATATCTCTACCTTCTCTCTCTCTTTATTTATGTCTAAACAATTTGCCATTAATTATCTAATTAATCATTTACTAATTTTTGACAATTTTCTTAATTAGTAATAATTATTATCTCACAACTATTTTACTGACATTGGTAATTTATGTACTATGCATAATATTAAAAATCATTTAGTCAATTTTAGTTCCAGAATACTTTTTAATTTTTCTTCTTTTCATTTTCAAAGGAAATAATTTAATAAATTGTCTAAATTAAGGACAATATTCTTTCTAATTTTTAATAATTATTCTCATGCCCTCTAGAATTTTTCATAATTCTTTTTAGGATATTTTATGACCCTAAAATGCATTTTTCACATTTTTGGAAATAAATTCCATTTAATTTTCTTAGTATTTCCCTTTGAAAATAGACCAACAATACAACATTTTGAGACCATATCTATCATAAATGGACATAATATTCCAGATAATAATTATCCGGGTATTACACCTCTCAATATTAAGTTATTACTTGTCCTATTTATAAGTTTCTTTTAACCAAAAAATTTGGTCCTATTTATATATAGGGCAAAGGTGCAAAAATACCCTTGAACTTTACCCTCAGAAGCGTCCAACACCATGTGCTTTTTTTTGGAGCAAAAGTACCTATGTGATTACATTTTGAGTGCAAAAATGCCCTTCTCCGTTAGTTGACCGTTAACCTACTGAAATTACCATTTTCCCTTAATTTAAAATAATTTTAAAAAAAACAAAAATACCCCAAAACCACCTCCCCTTGCCGGTGGGCCCCACCGTCGGCCCCCCCACGCCGGAGGCCCCCCACCGCCGGCAGCCTGTCACCAGAGACCACCTCTGACGACCGACTACTAGAGAAATTTTTTTTTTATAACTATTTTTTAAATAATTAAAAATAAACAAAAATACCTCACCCCCACCTCCTCTTACCGGTGGGCCCCACCGCCGGCCCCCACACGCCGGCGGCCGTCCACAGCCGAAGAACAGCCGCCAGAGACCACCTCCGGCGACCGGCCGTTGGAGATTTTTTTTTTTAAATAAAAGAAAAATTATTTTTTTTTAATTATTTTTAATTATTTTAAAAATAATTATTTTTTGTTTGGGTTCAAAGTGTGATAAAAAAAATTCATCTCTTGAAAAGGGACATATATAGTATCCCATTGACACCAATCAAAATTGTTAATCAAGCATTACTTTTGTATAACTATTTTTAAAATGCTTGATTAACAATTTTGATTGGTGTCAATGGGATACTATATATGTCCCTTTTCAAGAGATGAATTTTTTTTATCACACTTTGAACCCAAACAAAAATAATTATTTTTAAAATAATTAAAAATAATTAAAACAAAAATAATTTTTCTTTTATTTAAAAAAAAATCTCCGGCGGCCGGTCGCCGAAGGTGGTTGTCGGCGTCCGGTCTCCGGCTGTGGGCGGCCGCCAGCGTGGGGGGGTCGGCGGTGGGGCCAACCGGCAAGGGGAGGTGGGGGGTGAGGTATTTTTGTTTATTTTTAATTATTTAAAAAATAGTTATAAAAAAAAATCTCTGGCGGCCGGTCGTCGGAGGTGGTCACTGGCAATCGGCCGCTGGCGGTTGGGGGGGCCGGTGGTGGGGCCCACCGGAAAGGGGAGGTGGGGATGGGGTATTTTTTTTTAAAAAAAATTATTTTAAACTAAGGGCAAAATGGTAATTTCACTAGGTTAACGGTCAACAAACGGAGAAGGGTATTTTTGCACCTAAAATGTAACCATGTAGGTACTTTTGCTCCAAAAAAAAGCATATGGTGCTGGATGCTCCTGAGGGTAAAGTTCAAGGGTATTTTTGCACCTTTGCCCTTATATATAAGTCCTCTTTCAAGTAATAAATGAGATTGTGACAATTTTACCCATATTAATTGTACCAATAAAAATAGATAAAGAAGAAAAAGTTGAAAGATATCCATTCATAAATGAGGGCAAAATTGAAAATTTCCCTCATAATCATTGAGCTAACTACCTTTCCTTGGTATGTGTGATTTAGTTAAAAGGGACTTATAAATAAGACTAGAGTGGTACATCTTTTAGTTAGGCCTTCTTAATTAGCTAATTAATTTTCTCATTTCAGAAAATTTATATGATTAATTACCACGTTTTTTTATTGAAATGTTTAGTTGCATGAACTTTAATTTATCACTTACTAAACAAATGCCCTGCGGACGATTAAGAGTGATTACATTTAAATCCCTTCGAGACACCACTACTGATGCCATCTTCTATTTATGTTATTATTTATATTGTTTTCTTTTTAATTTTGATAGAACTACAGAAGTGACTCAATACCTATGATTTTATTTTATATAGACACCAACACACGTAGTTCCCTCTAAACCTTAATGTATGAGCTAGATTACTAATTTATAGAGATAAACTAAGGAAATTATAAGTTAGTTAACTTTTAAAAAAAATTGTTAGTTTTCCCAAAATACTTCTTTCATATCCCGAATTTTAGGTCTAAAAGTTTAAGAATTAGCATAAAATAAGTAGGATATTAAATTCAGTTAATTAGAAGCCCCACAAATACCTTGAAAGAATAAAACAATTGTTACATTCTACCTTTCTAAATAAAGGCTAAACGCATTATTAAAAGTTAGTCAAAGGCCAAATTAAATAGTATACTCAGCAGAGTAACATTGTATATCTCCTATCTCATGTTTGGGCAAAAGCATAACTTCTGAAATTTACAAGTACCTGAGAGCAACTTTAGAAATTATGCTAAGAATCTCAAGAAAATTATTATGAAAAATACCAGGAAGACTTGAATAATAATTCCCCGGACCATACTTGAGGCTCAATTGAAGTATAAACGATAAAATTACCTCAAAAATTATTTTTGAATTATTATTGAGTTTGGACTAAATAAAAAGATATTTTGCCAAATTTCATTATGAAAAATACTAGGAGAACTCAAATAATTAGGCAAAGTAGGGGAAAATTATATACTATAAAAAAACTTCGCATTACCCATGGAATTACTGATAGAAAAATTCTATCGGAAATTACCCATAGAATTCCGTGGGTAAAAATTACTAATGGAATAACCTACAGAATTCCGTTGGTAAGTGACATTATTGACAGAATTCTATGGGTAATTTTTGTCGGTAAATAAAATTTCTGACAGAAAATTTCTGCTGCAAAAAATGTTGTGGTAGAAAAAGTCATGGCCTTTTTTTTTTTTTTTTGCAATGGAAATTTTCCGTCAAAATTTTATTTACCAATGGAAACTACTCACGGAATTTCATCAGTAATGTCAATTACTGACATAATTCTGTGGGTAATTCCATCAATAATTTTTACCCAATGAATTTCATGGATAATTTCTGATGGAATTTTTTCCATCAATAATTCCGTAGGTAATGCGAAGTTTTTCTGTAGTACTATAAGTTGTTTAAGAATATTGTTAATTTATAAAAGAGTTTTACGCCTATAAAATGAAGATTTCAGTTTAAAGAATATTTTAAGCCAATCTTATATAAGAATAAGACAATTTCTTGGAAATTATGAGAAAAATATTTAAGGACCCAATTTGAACTTGAGAAAAATTAGAGAATTACTCCTTGATAAATTTAAATTTTTAATGATATCAGATTCGTCCTATGATTACATAATTTCAAAAAAAAAAAAAAGCATTTGTAAGTGATTAATTGCATATAAATGGGGCAATTAATTAAGCTTAAATACATGATATACTCTAGTTTATATAGAAAATTTTATGGTCACCTAAGAGGCCAAGTGGCAGAAAGGAGGGAAAAGTAATCAAGGCCATTTGATCAAAAGGAGGTATTAAAATAATTATTTGGAGCTAGAAAATTATTCAATATGAAAGTCGGCCAAGCCCTAAAAGAAGAGGCAGAGAACGGAGACAAGTAGAGAAAGAGGAAGAAAAAGAAGAAAATATATGAAAAACAAAGACGAAGCAAGGAAAAGTTGTAAGATAAAGTGATCAACTCACTGATGTTACTAGTTATTTGTCTATCAACTCACCCTTAATAAATGTGATTTAATGGGGGCAATTTGCAGAAAAAAATTATAAATTTGGGGAAGAAAGTTTATTGAGGTATTTTAGAATGAAAACAAGCCCGCTAAACAATTACAATTGAAGAGAATAATAATAATTATTAGTCCTATAGATAAGCAAATATAATACCTAGAAGCCCAAAAACAGCAGCCCCATCTAACTTGAATTTTTCAATCGATCAATGAATCCTTTTTTCTTTTGAAAAGCATAAACTACTATTTGAGCAGAGTTAAGATCCTAATAATTAATTTCTTGATCAGGATTTAAATTCATAGTACACACACACAAAGAATTTTATATGTTTTTTATACACATACAGAATTTTATCAAAAGATTTGTAATATACTTTATACTTTATTTTGTAGAGCATAAAAAAAAACTTTTTTGAAAAAGAGTTAGGGTGTAAAAATAGCCACAAACTTAATACAAAAGAGCACTTGGAATCAATAAACTTTTTTTGGTACAAAGTGCTTATGAACTTTAGTAAATGGGGCAAAAAATGGAATCACTATTAGAGGAAAGTAGCTGTCGTTACTTTTAGGTTGAGTATGTTAGACTTGACTGACACTCTAAAAGTCAATGAATTGGGTGTAAGATAAAGTCTTTGAAACTTTGAAAATCATTTTGTATTTTAGTTAAAATAATAAATATGAAGATAATGAGCTATAAAACCATAATCAATTTTAAAAATAAGGTATATTAGAAATATAAGAGATAAGGGAAGATAATATGCAAACTGTAATTTATATTAGTTCGATTCAATCTTTGATAACCTATATTCAGTCTTTAAGCTTGATGACTTCCTAATTTTAATAGATTTGAGGTATATTTTGATATATTTAGGAAGTCATTAACCCTAAATTAAAGAGATTTTCTTAAGATTTTAAAAGAAATCAAGTTGGCACATCATTTGTGGGATTTCAGTTTAAAATAAAAGTTTTTTTTTTGAGTTAGGAAATAAATAATATAAGTAGAAGTTTTCTAAAAAAAAAAAACAAATAAATCAATAAAGAAGAAATAAAATTTTGTTATTTATTATTATCAAACAAATCTTACGAAGGATGGTGAAGAGGCTACACAGAAGATGAATGGAAAAGTCAATGAAGAGAAAGTTGAGATTGAATCTAAACAGAGTGAAGTGAACAAGAAGGCAACTCAAGAGAATTCCAAATGGGTACCACCCCTACCATTCCCTCAAAGATTTCAGAAGAAAGCATCAGATGAGCAATATAAGAAGTTTTTGGGGATTTTCAAGCAACTACACATTAACATCCCTATCCTTGAAGCATTAGAGCAAATGCCTCACTATGTGAAGTTTCTAAAGGAGATGCTGAGTAAGAAGAGGAGGTTTGGTGACTATGAAACCGTTGCCCTAACTGAAGAGTGTAGTGCTATTCTTCTCAACAAGTTACCCCCTAAACAGAAAGACCCAGGCAGTTTTTCTATACCTTGCATAATTGGAGAAAAATTTCAGGGAGGGGCACTATGTGATCTAGGATCAAGTGTTAACTTGATGCCACTATCTGTGTTTAGAAAATTGCAGCTGGGGGAAGCTCAACCAACTTCTGTAACACTTCAGCTAGCTGATCGAAGTTTAGCTTTTCCAAAGGGTATCATTGAAGATGTTTTGGTTAAAGTTGACAAGTTTATTTTCCCTGCCGACTTCATTGTCTTGGACTGTGATGAAGATAGAGATCTACCACTCATTGTGGGAAGACCCTTTCTTGCTACAGCTCGAACTCTGATTGATGTTGAAAAAGGAGAGATCAAGTTGAGGGTAAACGATGAAGAAGTTATATTCAACATGAGCAAGGCATTGAAGTATCCTAGATATGTTGTAGATTGTTTCAGGGTTGACATATTTGATGAGGTAATTCAAGAAACTTTAGAATCATTTTCTATAAAAGAATCGTTAGCAGTTGCACTACTTGGGAATGATGAAATTGAAGAAGGAATTATAGTTAAATGTAAGAAGTTACTTGCAGTCTCCCCTTATTACAGCAAACCATCACAGCAATTTGAGTTATTAGAGATGGAATCACGGCCAACTACTTCTTTGAAGCCTTCTATTGAGCAAGCACCAATTCTAGAGCTTAAACCCTTACCACCGCATCTTGAATATGCATACTTGGGGGAATCTAAGACACTACCTATTATCATCGCTTCTTCTCTATCTAAAGATCAAAAGGAACGATTGTTGAAAGTTCTCCAGGGTCACAAAAGAGCTATAGGGTGGACAATTGCAGACATACAAGGCATAAGCCCGTCAATTGTGATGCACAAGATACTCTTGGAAGATGATCACAAGAAATCTATTCAGAATCAAAGAAGACTAAATCCTATGATGAAAGAAGTGGTCAAGAAAGAAATTATCAAATGGTTAGATGCTGGAATAATCTACCCCATTTCTGATAGCTCGTGGGTTAGCCCAGTGCAATGTGTCCCTAAGAAAGGAGGTATGACAATAATTACTAATGGCAAGATGAGCTTATCCCCACTCGCACAGTCACTGGTTGGCGTATTTGCATGGATTACAGAAAACTTAATGACGCCACAAGGAAAGATCATTTTCCGCTTCCTTTCATTGACCAGATGTTAGATCGATTGGCCGGTAAAGAATTCTTCTGTTTCCTAGATGGGTATTCAGGATATAATCAAATTGCAGTTGCTCCAGAAGATCAAGAGAAAACAACATTTACCTGTCCTTATGGCACTTTTGCCTTTAGACGAATGCCGTTTGGTTTATGCAATGCTCCTGCCACTTTCCAACGATGCATGATGAGTATATTCTCTGATATGATAGAAGAAATAATGGAAGTGTTTATGGACGACTTCTCGGTGTTTGGTGAATCATTTGAAGAATGCTTGATAAATCTGGATAAGGTGTTGAATCGTTGTGAAGAGACAAACTTAGTGCTGAACTGGGAAAAGTGTCATTTCATGGTGACCGAAGGAATAGTTTTGGGTCATAAAGTTTCCAAAAAGGGTTTGGAGGTTGACAGAGCCAAAATTTCTGTAATTGAGCAGCTTCCTCCCCCTTATAATGTCAAAGCTGTAAGAAGCTTCTTGGGCCATGCTGGATTCTATCGTCGATTCATTAAAGATTTTTCCATGGTTTCAAAGCCCCTTTCACAGTTACTGGAGAAGGATACTCCCTTTCAATTTAATGAGGAGTGTATGAAGGCTTTTGAAGAGCTGAAGAGAAGATTAACTTCAGCGCCTATCATCGTCGCTCCTGATTGGTCACTACCTTTTGAAGTAATGTGTGATGCAAGTGACCATGCTGTTGGAGCTGTGTTGGGACAGAGGCGTGCGAAGATCTTTCATCTGATCTACTATGCGAGCAGGACCTTAATAGCAGCTCAGGTAAATTACTCCACTACTGAAAAAGAAATGCTTGCTATAGTGTTTGCTTTTGAAAAGTTTAGGGTATATTTGATGGGTGCTAAGGTTATAGTTTACACGGATCATGTTGCCATTAAATATTTGTTAGGAAAGAAAGAATCTAAACGTAGATTGATTAGATGGGTCTTGCTGCTACAAGAATTTGATGTGCATATAGTTGATAGGAAGGGAATTGAAAATCAAGTGGTTGATCATTTGTCTAGAATTGTGAACCCTTCTGATCATATGAATGATTTGTTGGTGAATGAATGTTTTCCTGATGAACAATTGTTTGCTGTGAGTAGTTGTGGTTTGCCATGGTATGCTGATATTGTGAACTATCTTGTATGTGGAGTATTACCTCCTGAATTGAATTTCTATCAAAAAAAGAAGTTTTTACATGATATTGCCTACTACATTTGGGAAGAACCATTTCTTTTTAAGAGATGTGCTGATTTGATTATTAGAAAATGTATTCCTGAGATAGAACAAGAGGACATTTTGAATGCATGTCATGCATCTGCATATGGGGGACATTATGGGGGGCAAAGAACTGCATCAAGGTGCTTGAATCTGGTTTTTATTGGCCTACTTTGTTTAAAGATGCTCACCAATTTGTTACCAAGTGTGATAGATGTCAAAGAACAGGTAATATTTCTAAGAGACATGAGATGCCCCAATCTGGAATCTTTGAGGTAGAGTTATTCGATGTCTGGGGGATGGATTTCATGGGTCCTTTTCCATCTTCAAGAGGAAACAAATACATCCTGGTTGCTATGGAATATGTGAGTAAATGGGCTGAAGCTATGGCTTGCCAAGCTAATGATGCCAATACAGTGGTTCGATTCTTGAAGAAGCATATTTTGACAAGATTTGGCACCCCAAGAGCAGTCATTACTGATGAAGGGGCCCACTTCAACAACAAGAATTTCATAGCTCTCTTGGAAAAATATGGAGTCTACCACCGGATGTCACTTGCATATCATCCACAAACTAATGGCTTATGTGAGTTGACTAACAGGGAAATTAAAAGAATTCTTGAGAAAACTGTGGGCCCAACTAGGAAGGATTGGTCTGACAAACTGGATGATGCTTTATGGGCTTACAAGACAGCTTTTCGCACCCCGATTGGCATGTCACCATATCGTCTGGTTTTCGGAAAAGCATGTCATTTACCTCTTGAATTGGAATATAAAGCATGGTGGGCAATCAAGAAGCTAAATATGGACCACAATCAAGCAGGAACTAAAAGGCTCTTTCAACTGAATGAGTTAGAAGAATTTAGACTTAAAGCATATCAGAGTGCACGATTATATAAAGAAAGAACGAAGAAATGGCACGATAGCCATCTCTTGAAGCGTTCTTTTGAGCCAGGGCAGTTGGTGCTTCTCTTCAACTCAAAATTGCAATTATTTCCTGGGAAGCTTAAATCAAGGTGGTCTGGTCCATTCAGAGTGGTTTCAGTGTCATCAAAAGGTGTAATCGAGGTTAAGGATGAGAGGACAGGAAATTGCTTTAAAGTGAATGGGCAAAGACTGAAGCATTACCATGGTGGTGAAGTGGACCGACAAACAATGGTTCACCGCTTGTCATCACCTACTTAGACTGATGATGTAGTCAGGCTGAGGACTATAAACCAAGCGCTTCTTGGGAGGCAACCTAATGGTTTGCTTGCAGTTTTTATTATTATTTCTTTTCTTTTCTTTCCTTGTTTCATTTTTCTAGGTTTAAAGATTATCACTCCTCTTGTGGCTGCCAAGTCTTGCTCGGGCACTCTTTCTTCTCTCAGAATTTGAAACATCATGGATGGTACCAGATGAAGCACTCCACATCAAAGTTAGAGACTTAAACCAGGGGAGTACTAGTTCCTTTCCCTCTATTAATTTTTGCAACATTAAGGACAATGTTTGATTTAAGTGTAGGGGAGGGATATGATTTCTTTGATATTGGTTTATTTGATTACCGATGATAGATTGTTGAGTGCTGGTCTGATTTGAATACATATGTGATGACTATTGAGTAGCTATTAACACTTATTTTGTTTCATTGGAGGAAATTTGAAATCTCTGAAATTGGTGTCACCCTTATATTTTAGATATGGTTGCTCTTCACTTCCATTACTTGTGTTACTTATTCACATTGAGGACAATGTGACATTTAAGTGTGGGGGTGAGGGTATCCTTGATTTTACATGACTTGTCTTGTCTTGTCCTCAAATTTTTTTTTTTAAAAAAAAATTATGGAAGTTTGTATTTTATTCATGAGCATTGTCATGATTGGTTTGATTTGAACTTGAAAAGAAGTGAATTTGATTAGAGATTTATTCTATGTTCTTTGAATGTTAGTAAAGAGGCAAAAGATTTGGTTTTGGTACTTTACTTGAGGATATCAAAGAACTGGTGAGAAATTTGAGCCTAAATTTCTTTCTAAGAGAGAGTACACCTATTGTGACTTAATCTCTAGAACTTGTCTTGAGTCTCTTTTGAAACTTGAAATCCCTTTGCATGCACAAAGATGATTTAGGCATTCATTTCATAGCTATTTTGGCCAAATATCCACCCCTATCTCATGAAAATCCTTTGTTACCCCATTTGAGCCTTTTATTTTTATTTTTCCTTTTAAAGAAAGTTGTATTGAGTAAATGCCCTTTTGTTTGAGATATGCAAATTTTTATAACTTTTCCTCTCCATTTTCCCCCTCTTTACTTTAGCAAGTGCTAAGTGAAGCAATTTAAAAGAGTGAAGGAGTTAGAAACTCAATACAATAAGAGTATGTGTAGGTAGTGAAAAAAAAAACCAAAAAAAAAAACTAGAAAAAAAAAAGAAAAAAAATTCTCAAAAAAAAAAAAGATTGTCAAAGTCAAAAGAATAAAAGTTCTACATATATAGTGTTATTGAGTTTATTTTCTCTTGCTGGTTACTCCTTCATTTTTCATCATGAATTTCATTAAATTACTTAGCACTAGTTGAAGTATTCTCCCATATCATTTGCTCACTTTCATTTCATTATCCTACCTTGATCATTAGAACCTAGAGAAAGTCCTTTTGATTTGAGTGTGCAATGGGATAATATGTGGAGATTGAGATGATAAACAAGCATATGGTAGATGAGGTGCAATAGGTGGAGTTGAGTGAAACACAAACCCTTTAATATCTTGAGAAAAGAGTGTAAACACTGATTTGTGAGGAATATTTTATTGTGATTTATCTTTGCCAAATTAATTGCCTTGCTACTTGTATTTTTGGAATGTGGAAAAGATTTCTAAGAAAGTTTGTTTCTTGAAAGTTTGAATTGACTTCAATTTTAGTGCTTGCTTTAAAAATCTTGCTTCCTTGATCTCCTTGAATTTGATTGTTTTAGAATTTAAAATCTTGAGGACAAGATTTGGTTCAAGTGTGGGGGTGTGATGACTTCCTAATTTTAATAGATTTGAGGTATATTTTGATATATTTAGGAAGTCATTAACCCTAAATTAAAGAGATTTTCTTAAGATTTTAAAAGAAATCAAGTTGGCACATCATTTGTGGGATTTCAGTTTAAAATAAAAGTTTTTTTTTAGTAAGGAAATAAATAATATAAGTAGAAGTTTTCTAAAAAAAACAAAACAAATAAATCAATAAAGAAGAAATAAAATTTTGTTATTTATTATTATTATTATTATTATTATTATTATTATATTTCTCTCTTATCTTTGGCTGCACAGGGACATACGCACATCCAAAATGAATGTTTCAATTAATTGGAAATGGACCCCACAAGCTGAATTAAATGGATCAAGAGGGAGTGATTTCGGATTGGGCTAAATGAATGGCAATTGAAGTAGGCCCATAAGACATGGAATGAATGAAGGAATCAAAACAAAAACCTAAGAGAGGCGGCAATTAATGGGAGAGCAGAGACGCGTTAAAAAAAGAAGAGGCTCTGGACGAAAGGGGGAGAGCGTCGGAGCAGCTGGACGGCAAATAAAAAAAGAGACGCGGCACGAACTGGATGGCACAAAGGAAGAGAAAAACGCACAGAGGAGGGTGAGCGACTATTCATTCCAGAGAAATCAAGCAGACATGTGACGACCTTTTGGAGAAGAGGAGGTGAAAGGCATTTCGACGAAGAACCAGAGAGCAGCGGAATTTGTAGTACTGAATCATAAAGACGAGGCTGTTGCTGATTCTTTTGCCTTTGACTTGTTATTTCAAGTAACTCTGGTTCTAGTAGCCATTCTTTTCCATCATTCCAGTAACTTTGAATTTGCAAAGTATGATGTTGAACCTGAATTTTGATTTTGTTGTGATCTGGATTAAAGCCATGTCTGGCTAATTTTATTTTGCAACTTATAGACCTATAAACTTATTAATGGATTAGGATTTATTTCTCATCGTTTAATTATGATTAATATTGATTTTGGTTGCTCAAATCTTGGTTAGTTTTGACTATTTATTGACTGGCCATCTTTAAATAGGATTTTGAGAATTAAGATTTACCTTGGCAAAGGGAATTTTAATTAAGCTCTAGATTAAGCAATATGGGATTGAATTATAATTTGATTTGCGATTAGGATAGGAATATACCTAATAGCCCCATATAATTATGGAAGAGTGTGTCCGGATTAAATTGCCTCTAGAGTAAATTTGTTAGGCATAACAGCTTTTACTTAAGAGAGGGTTGTAAGTGGACCGGAAGGCACTTATAAATATTAATACTCGAGATTGACAAAATTAATATTAAGAGTAATTAAATTGGTGAAATAAATGTTTATGAAATTAATAAGGGATTAGTGCCTCTAAGTTGCCCGTTTGATTATTGCGTATATTATTTATTTGATTTTGGTTTTATTTTCCTAGTTAAATTAAATTTGATTATTCAACTTAAACGAAAAGTGCAAGATTAGTTATTAACTGAAGTAGTGGGTACTAAGTCCTCGTGGGAACGATACTTTACTCATCTTTATTACTTATACGGCCCATACACTTGCGGAGTTTTAGGCTTTAAAAATTTTGCCCTATCAAAGCTTCACTTGAAATTTTCAATCCACTATTTTCTTAGTTGATTTGGGCACAAGAGAAGTCTTTACAATCCCACGAATTTAGTCGGGCACTTGCGAAGCCTTTTACAAATCTCTCACCGAATTACTCCTCCTTACACACCATAAGGATATAACCTTTATGATGAATGATTACAATCAATATCCTCTATTAGAAGTGAATAAGATGAACATTGAAGTATTTTCTCTCTTTCTAAGGTAAATTATATGAACACTAAGAAAACAGAGAGCATATAAGATAAAAATTAAAGTCCGGGTGTTGATATCTCGACGGTGAAGGAGCAAGCTCTTTTTCTTTGGCTTTGAATGCTTTTCAAATTATAGTTGATGTAGTTCTAATGATCATTGGAGATGTTGAAGTATATGTTAGGCAAGTTCATATTCTTATTGTGATTTTGTCTTTGATCTTTATGGAAACACTACCAAAAAAAGAAAGATGTTTTGTAGCGGTTAAAATGCCATACTTGTAGTGGTTTTACACGCTACAAACGACATTCGTAGCGGTTGACAAAACCGCTACTAAATACACTGTTACAAGCTAATTTGTAATGGTTACAAAACCATTCTACTACATATAACTTAACCGTTACTACAAGTGTAGCGGTTACATAACCACTACTAAAGAAAAAATTTACAACTGGCGGCAAAATTTTGTAGTGGTTTATAAACTGCTACAAAATTGGACGAAATTTCAAAAAATGCACCAAATGTTTGAAATCCGTTTGTAGCAATTATACTGCTATAAAGGTTGCCGTCATTTTATCACAAAATTTTGCCGTTGTTTTTTAAATTTTATCTGATTTTGTAAAAGTTGGAAAACCACTACAAAATTAGCGTGAATTGTAGCGGTTTGTAAACCACTACAAATGAATAACATTTTTTTTAAAAAAAAATTAAATAGTCATTTTAGACTAATGTAATAATTAGCTAATAATTTAAATATAAATGATAAAAGTTAGTTTTAAAAATAGTTGATGTAAGTATTTGATAGTTGATTACATATGGTTACATAAAGGTAAAAAAAAGGGGGGGTTAAGGTGCAAATTGGCCAAAGAACTATTACCCGAGGAGCATCTGGCACAAAAAACTATTGAGGGTACCTTAATTATCAATGAACAATTAAAAAGTGAAAAAAAATACAATGTCGTTAAACTACCCCGTCACTATCTTAGTATTTCCCTCTCATTTTTTGTCTTCCATTAACTGTCACAGTGTCAGTGACATCGGTGTCTCCAAAGCTTCTATTGTTGCTAGGTGTTCCACTCACCTTCTTGAACTCATCAAGGTCTGTATGTAGCTTTAGGGCGAGAATCACACACCGAAAACCAAATCTAGCAGTCCACAGCCTCTGACCGACACTCGCCTTACACCTTGGTTCCGTCACTCCGATGCTATAGACAGCAACTGCCGCTGCCACGGGCCTGCTTTCATGGGTCCCATCTTTGTGGGATTTTTCCTTATCCAACAAAAAGGCATAACTACTCTTTTCTCCAACATCTCGGCCACCATCCTCCGCCAATGCCTAATATTTTAATATAATTGTGATAGTTGCTATTTTTTAATTGTTATTTAGTACTTTTTTTCACTTTTTAATTTTTCATTGGTAATTAAAGTACCATCAATACTTTTTTGTGCCAGATGCTCCTTGGGTAATAGTTTGTTGGCCAATTTGCACCTTAACCCTAAAAAAAATGAGACTGGGTAGACAACAAGAACTTATTATTCTATCCTTTGTATAATTAAACTAAATAGAAAATTAATGTATGTGAAAGCTAGGAGGTGGAATGTTGAAGAATGTCCTTAAAATTAGGGGTAAAAAACTAAAATTAGTATCACATAGTTAGAAAAGAAAATAAAAATTTAGAAGAAATAATCATCATTGATCGGTACATAACCTCTTCAAACATTTAACGTCTTGAAACAATGTTGACAAACAGGAGAAAGTGTGTCCAGGAAGAGAGAATGAAGTGTATTAAATGAGCTGAAGTGTGGGTATTTATAAGGAAATCTGCGTAACATTTGTGGCGGTTTATATGACTTCTTTTGTTGCGGGATTTTCTTATAGCGGTTTATGCGACTGTGTTTGTAGCAGTTTTTGTTTTTGTAGCGGTTTGTGTTATTTTGTAGAGGTTATGTAACCCCTACAAATTATATATGATGAATTTTTTAAGAAAAAATGTAGAGGATTACAAATTAAAAATGTTTTAGTAAGCATAATTTTTTATATCAATGCTCGTCGCCATCCCTAGAAAAAAAGTGTGGATAAACTATTACGTGTGAGTTTAATATGTTTGAACACAAATTAAACTTAAATTAAATATTAATTCATAAAGCCTATCTTAAAAAATGCACCAAACTATAGGTAAATTGTCATCGTCGTCTGGGAAGAAGTTTTTGAAACTGGCAGGTTGGAACAGCTCTCTCTCATAGGCGACATTACTACCATCACCCATGTTGTAAAGGTCCCGAGGCTTTAAGTGAATCACCATATTCTCCTGTGCCTCTCATCCATGACATAATAAACCTGATGTGCCTCTGAGGTAAGAATATATGGCTCATCATCTTGAGACTGACCAATATAAATTAGGGTTAACCTCTTATAAAGTGTTGATTTTTTAGTTCCCCTTTTTCTAGACAATTTTCTAAATAAAAAAACAAGACGCCAATTTGATTAGTGTATGCCTCCAATTCAAGAAAAGGTAAGTACTCAATCTTGCTCATCATATCTTCAACCTAATTCCAAGAAACCACCATCTTCTTAAAAAGAGAAAAACCCAAGAAAACAAAACCCCGACCTTGCCATCGCCTAGCAAGAGTCCAAGGAGTAATAGGCATCAAGAGAAAGGATTCTCATTACAATTTGGGAATAACCGTGTGGATCAACGTTAGAGGACATCAACAACATTGAAGTCTTCAAGTGATCTAAGGTTAATCCTAATCTCCAATAGTTGTTTTATCAAGTAATTATAATCCCCAATAGTTGTTTTAACAAGTAATCCTAAAACTCATGATTATCATAAATTGTTACGAGTTCTCATGGGTACCGTAAAGAGTTACAAATTAATGAATAATGACTAATTAGCATAATAAGTTAAGGTTAATAATTCATGAGGACTATAAGAAATTATAGATTTCAACAATGATTAAACAAAAATTTTTGTTTTCAACCTCATTAAACTTTGCATAAAAGTTGCGTAATAGACAAATCTAACAAACATATAATACCTTACTTAAGTAATGTTGCAATCACTCAAGTCATAGTCCACTGGAGTTTATTGATGCATTGTTGGCTAATCATTGTCTGATGATGTGATCAGTACTGAGGGATTCTAAAATTATAGTCTTTGTAGACACTTAAGGATACTATGTTGAGCTTAAAATAAAGCTTCATTTGCATCCATCAACTTAGTGTGTGCCCCTTGTTTAAAAAACAACCATAGCACATAACTTTCTCACAATGCTAGCTTTCTCCTATAACATCTTGATCTGAGTCTCTTACTATTCAAATAAGGCCTTTAAGTTATGGTTTCACAAAGTTGCCTAATCTAGCCATTCATAGAAGTGATGAACTCATTATTTGTAGCAAGCTCAATGTAAGATTGTTAAAGCTCATCTCTTAAATAATCCTAAATAAATGGACCAAGGGATTAGCTCTAGCAAAATAATGTATCTCATTTATCCTCAAAGTATCAACTTCTACAGTATCAACTTCTACCCTTTTCTTTTCCTTTTGCTCATAAAACCTTGTGGACCAAGTATAGGAAAGTGAATCTTCATTATATTGATGTGTTGCCTATCAAATTTAGAAATCAAGATTAATGGCTTATTTGGTTCCAAGTACCAAATTTTGTTTTCCTTTAGAAATAGTGATACCAACCGAGGATAAGTAATAAGAGTGGACTTGGTAAATGTGTATCTTTATCTTTTGATATCAGAGAAGACGATATCTCTAATGTTTCTCTCTTCCTTACTAATGATAGAGGTCATCATCATCTGATAATCCTTCTCTATGAAGTTAGTAAAGTTATTGGCCTTGTTCACAATAGCTCTAGTTTAAATGTACCTTATAATCATGTGAAGATTAGACATAGAGCTAGGATTGAAGTTGAGGATCCCTATAGGCTCACCAAACTTGATGATTATGTACATCTCAGGCTCATCGTACTCTTTGAATGGATCAATAGGGAGTTTCTCGATCCCTAACCACTCATTGATAATTGAGGTTGAGATGGTGACCTTCTAATCTATACTTGCTATCTCCAATGTCTCCTCAATAACAATACCTTCCTCAAAGCATATCTCAACTAGCTTCATGTCACAATAATGTCTTACTTCCTTTAGGTATTAGAGAAGGTGGATAGACGAACAAAGCTCATAATGACTAGACTTGTTCTTGGCCTTGAGCTTCTTTGAAATGAACTCTACTAGGGCCACTAAGAGGTCTTCCTCCTCTTTCCCATTCTTCGACTGCATTACTAACTAGTTACTTGCTAGTGATAGGATGTTACTCAAGTTATCACTTGAGTGATACCATATATTATGCTTCTACTCATACTACAACTCTGTCAATCAGGCCTAAGCTTTTAGCCTTTGTTCTTTGTACCCGATAGTAGAGCATTTTGGTCAACTCCAACAAAAGTATAGATACATGTTCTTTGGTACCCAACTTCTCTTAGGTCCACACAATATGAGATATAACAATTCTTATGTTGTTATACAATTAAACCATATAATATTTCAACAAAGAGTATAATAAACCAACAAAGACCAAAATATAAGTTTACCTAATTAAATAAATTCAAGCCATTGAATCATAAAGGGTAATGGATAAATTATACTGAGAATGATGTTTTTTCAATTATCAATGGAAATTTGTAAATACACTTTATATAGAAAATATGTTATTGATAAGATTTTCATGCAATCCAAGTAAGTCGGATCAAAGAGAGTAGAGAATCTATCCATAAGACCAACTTTTATAAAATGATAAATCATGAATGGAATTTTTCCAAGAATGATAATGAAATTTCCAAATTATTTTACTTTCAAATCATGAATATGCATTATGACATTAAAAGTTTGAATGCATGAAAACTTGTTTATGAAGTTTGTTACATATCAATTCTCACACTAAAATGGTGGAAGTCAATAGTTAAAAATATATATATCTAAAAGCTTTTATTTGAAGATCAACTTAGGATAACATGTTAAACATTGAAGTTAACATGCTGGACAATTTTCCCTAGACCAAGAATTGTATGGATGGTGAATGAGCCAAAAAGGTTTAGCTTGATAGACATATATAAGCACAATGACTTTGCTACTGACCAAGATATACTCTTGCCTCTTAGAGTTGTGTCTTGAAATATATGATCATACAATGCAAGAATTTGAATACAAGGCTCTAGTTACTTGAAAATGGATGAAGACAAATGTTAATGTATTTGATTAACAAGATGAGTACAAGAATTTACGGATGATAAAGCACATACTCATTAGTCCAAATTACTTCAGTTTTAGAATATTATCAAAGTAAGTTATTCTACTATAATGGTTAATGAATCAACATTCAATGTATTAATGAACATTTGTAATAATTGGCCAACTAAGGATTTATACATTAGACATAAGGCTTTCACTTATAAATGGTCATATAAATGATCAACTTGTTAGACATAAGGTCTAACTTGTTAAAAAATAAAGGTCAAAGAGTTCAAGAAGTAACAAGTTTAAGATCAAGAAATAATACATGAATAATGGGGAAAACTCTAGTGGATGGATTTGAAGCATTTCTAATTTCTAATTCACAAGATATTAACTTTTAGTTTTCTAAAACTGATTTAAATGTATTCAAAACATGAGTATTTTTCAAAATATATGTAAGAACTTTATAAAACAAGATGAATTGAAGCAAAATTGTTTTTTTTTTTTAATTTCAAAAAATGAACTTATGGAAAAGCTATGCACAATTTCACTTTTGATCCATGTAGCAATCTACAAACATTTCGAAAACCATAAAACATTGATTGCTAATGGTATGCGTAATGATGATCAAGTATTCATTACCCAAATTAAATAATTCATATAAGTTTAATATAGGGTAAGGACATAGATTATTGGAATAGAGAATTGGAAGTGAATCCTCAAGTGAGAGTAAGAAGTAATGCTGCGATAGGGATTTTAACTTCAAGAACCTGATATCACTCAAGTAGGCACTAGAGTGATCATTCTTGACCATCACTTGAGTGATAAACCCCATAACATTCTAGTAAGAAGATAATACCTTACTCAAGTAATCTCACAACTACTCGGGAGATTACCCTTTGATGATCAATTGAGATTATTCCTTGGATTTTCACCTATCAATCTTCCAATTGATCTTATCACTTGGATGGTTACTTTCAGTTGTCATACAGGGACGATGATCATTTGAGTGGTCACTCGAGTGATGCTTTTCAATGCATTTTTTCTTCCTTTATCATTGGCTAGGCACTCCTAGTGATACCTCAGGTGCTGCCTCCATTTTTTTTTTTTAATATGATCAAAATGAATCTTCAAAGTTTAACTTCAACAAGATTTGAGATAAATTCTATGTAGTCACAATCTTGAGATGAAGCTCTTCATTTCTTCTTATCACAAAACCATATAGATCTTTTTCTTCCTTCGATATCCAGTTTTACTTGGATCTGCTCATGGTTAGCTTATAGGAATCATAATTCACATGCTTTAAGAGTATACTCAATTCAAGGCAATTAAGCATAATAAATTAAACATGACTTTATGCATAAAAATATTTTCTTTTGAAATAGGCGTATATGCATAAAGAATTAAACTATTGAACATTGGAATCCCTTTGTAAATGGATTTATTAAATGGATTTTATAAGGGATGTGAAAATTTCTAAAATGGTATTCATTGCTCATTCATAAGGTAACAACATATAAACCTCAATAAACATCAAGGATTATAATAGGAGGTTTTATCATTGTATACTTTTACTCTAAGCACTTGGTGGATTACCTTTGCTCAACCAATGTATCTTTTGTTGATACTTTATTTTTGCATATTTAGCCTTAGGATCATTTAATGCTCTCTCATATGAGGTAGACTTTGAAAGTCTTTTCCTTGAATCTTGAGAGGCCCTCCATCTCTTGTTCTCCTCAAGGTAGTTGAATGGAACATTATGATAGTTCATTTTTGAGGTGGAATGTACTCTTATTCTTCATTGCCATTCTTTGTGGTTAGATTTAGCAATTTCAGCAATAGGTGATCTAAGAGTTCTTCTAATTGATGTGAATCTCCTTTTAGGTGCATTAAGAACTTTTGGAATCTTCTTCATCTTCTCTATACCGTTACGTCCATTATTTCTAGAATCGATCTACATACATAAAGCACCAAATAGACATTTTGGTATCCATTTTGCTTTCGATCCTTGATTGTTAGCATTTGAACTCACTTGCCTTTCAGGAATCCAAATAAATTTATTTCTCACATTACAATGTCTTCCTATATAGCATGTGTGAGAAGTATAATCTAATTGACCACAATAATTGCAAATAATACAATGATATGCATTATGAGATGCTATGCAAGTATTGTGTCGGAGTATAAACTCAAATAATTTCTACTTGAACATCCTTTCTTCCCAATAAATTTTCCAACATGATTTAAAACATTTTTGTTTTTTTAGATCTGAATCTATAATTGGATGAGAAACACTCTTATGCAAACTTTCAAAATCATTTTTTTCTAAATTCACAAGAAAAATTGGAACTTTTTACCTCAAGTTCATCTTGAGCTTCAGAGAATGATTTTTCATATTCATCTATAATGAGCTCTTCTAGGGACTTCTCCTTGTTTGCCTGTGTTGATTGTATCATGTAAGTATTTTATGATTTCTCCTTCTTTATTTTCAACTTCCAATTATTCATCAACCATAGATATGCAGCTTATAGTTTCAAATAAACTGTCAACACTTTTAACTTCAACACATACATTAGAAGTATAAATAGAATTAAGAGTATCTAAAATATCTCTAGTAGTAAAGCAATATCTAATTTTATCAAAGTCATTTTCGGTTAGAGCATTATATAAAATTTTCACTGCTCTAATGTTTCACGAAAATATTTTCTTTTCTTTTTCAATCTAATCCTTCCTTGGTTTGAGATAAAAAAACATTTCACATATCATAATCATATGCTTTAATAAAACTATTCATTCTAGCTTTCCAAGTAACCAAAAAATAAATATCTACTAAAAGAGGTGGAATTGTATAGTCAAAACCTTTTGAAAGCAAGTAACACCCAAAATAAGTCATTATAACTCTTGAGACAATTAAATCCTTTGAACAAGAGCCCTACTCCAATACCAAGTAAATGTCAAACTCGGCTGGCATTGAAGGGGCTGAATTGCATGTAAGCTAAAACCTTATGAACTTTGAAATTCTTTTTGCATCTTAGTGAAAATAATAAGTAAGAAGATAATGAGCCAAAAAGCCACAACCAATTAAACAAATCAAGTATGCTAGAAATATAAGAGATAAGGGAAGAAAATATGCAAATTGTGATTTATACTGGGTCGGACCAATCTTTGATTACCTACATCCAGTCCCTATGCTCCACTTCAGATTCTTAATCCACTATCTTCTTGTTTTATTTGAGTATAAGAGAAGCCTCTACAATTCCACAAGTTTAGCCAGGCACTTTCGAAGCCTTTTACAAATCTCTCACCAAGTTACTCCCCCTTACACACCATAAGGATACAATCTTTATGATGAAAGATTACAATCAATCTTCTCTTTTAGAAGTAAGTAAGATAAATAGTAAAGCACATTACAAAAATCTCTCCCTATATGAACATTAAGAAAACAAAGAGCATATGAGATAAATGATGGAGTCAGAGTATTGGCATTTCGATGGTGAAGGTGCAAACTCTATTTCTCCAGCTTTGATGTTCATTTTATATAGACACAAACACATACTTCCCTCTAAACCTTAATATATGAGCTAGATTACTAATTTGTAAAGATTAACCAAGGAAATTATAAGTTAGTTAATTTTAAGAAATGTTTGTTGTTTTTCCATAATACTTCTTTCATATCCTGAATTTTAAGTTTAAGAGTTTAAGAATTAGCTTGAAATAAGTAGACTATTAAGTTCAGTTGATTAGAAGTCCCACAAATATCTTGAAAGAATAATTATTATGAAAAATACCAGGAGGACTCAAATCAGAATTCCTGGCCCCGACTATACTTGAGGCTCAATTGAAGTATAAATGAGAAAATTACCTCAAAACTAAATTTTAAATTATTATTGAGTTTGGGCTAAATAAAAAGATATTTTGCCAAATTTAATGAAAAAATACCAAGAGGACTCAAATAATTAGGCAAAATAGGGAAAATTACTTTAAGAATAATTTTAATTTATAAAAATATTTTTATGCCTATGAAATGAAGATTTCAGTTTAAAGAATATTTTAAGCCAATCTTATCTAAGAATAAGGCAATTTCTCGGAAATTATGAGAAAAATGTGTAAGGACCCAATTTGAACTTGAGAAAAATTAGAGAATTACTCCTTAATAAATTTAAATTTTTGAAATCACATTGGTCCTATGATTAAAGAATTTCCAAAAATGCATTTGTAAGTGATTAATTGCAAATAAATGGGGGAATTGATTATGCTTAAATACATTATATACTTAGGTTTATGAGAGAAAATTTTACCGTCACCTAAGAGGCCAAGTGGCGTGATCTTAGAGGAAAGGAGGAAAAGTAATATTGCCCCTTTGATCAAAAGGACGAATTAAAATAATAATTTGTACCTAGAAAATTGTTCAATATGATTAAGAAATGGACCATTAAAATAATCTTATCCCCTTTATGAAAGTCGGCCAAGCACTAAAAGAAAAGGCAGAGAACCAAGACAAGTAGAGAAAGAGGAAGGAAGGGGGCAAAAAAAGAAAAAAGAAAAGAAATGAAAAATGAAAACAAACCCGCTAAACAATTACCATTGAAGAGAATAATAATAATAATAATAATAATAATAATAATTAGTCCTATAGATACGCAAATATAACACCTAGAAGCCCCAACACAGAACCCTCGTCCCATAGGCATAAGAAATACTAAAATGAATTTTTCAATCGATCAATGAATACTCTTTTAAGAAAAGCATAAAGTACTAGTTGAGAAGAGTAAAGATCCTAATAATTAATTTCTTCATCAGCATTTGAATTTTATTATAAGATTTGTAATATACGGAAACTATGTGAGAGAATAAGAGGTGTGATTAGCTTAGTTTAAGTTATTTTATACCGTGGGCAAGTAAGTACATGTGAAAGAAATTTTACTTTGTAAATCATAATAATAAATCTTTTAAAAAAGGGTTAATGTGCAAAAATAACCATAAATTTAATCCAAAAAAGCATTTGGCACCTATAAAATTTTGTAGGTACAAAAGTGTTTATGAACTTTTCTAAGGGCCCATTTAGGATAGCTTTAATAGAAGTGGCTTTTGTTTCTGATAGACTTTTGTTAATGGACTTTATTTTTTGATGGACTTTTTCTAATATGATTTGGTTTGGGATAGCTTCATAATAAGCTAATAAGCCAGGATATCTAGCTTCATGAAATAACCAACTTCAAGCTTTGAAGCTCTTCAAGATATGAAGCCATGCCAAATACCAATTTTTTTGCTTTCTCTTTTAATGGGCTTTCAGTGGACTTATTTTGACTTTTAAAGTCATACCAAACAAGACCTAAATGTGAAAAAATGCTACAACTGTTAGAGGAAGATAACTGTGGTTACTTTTTGAATAGACCCCACACATCACTTTTTGGGGGCAAAACTACTCATTAACTTTTATCAAAAGAGCATCAAACACTACATACTTTTTAGATATGCATATCCATATGCAAACATTTGGCATTTTTGCCCCTTATGTGCAGGACTGACGTGAACCTCATGACGTGTCACCAATGCATCGTTAACGCAACTCAATGATTATCTTCTACGTGTAGAGTACCAAAGGAGGCACAAGGCTTGGAGTCATCCTCTTGAACACCAGAAATAAATGTCTCAAACCCCACAAGCTTCATGAGAACATTGTATGATATTATGAACCATATGGCATATGAGGCATCTAAACCTTCTATGGGGAAAAAGAACTATATGATTGGAACAACGAATTTTTCAGCGTTTCAACCTGTGTATATTGTAGCTCAGTGAATGCCGAGCCTTTTATTGTCAGATTGTAGAAGTTACCTAAGTGGTACAATTGGCGGCCTTAGATGGCCTTTGTTGTTATAGGATGAAGCAAGGAGGAAAAGTCCTTAACGAGAGAAATCACAAAGGAGGTGTGGGGAGAGAGAGTGAAAAGCTTTTTAAAGAGTCAAGGGACGAAAAAGCAGCAGTTTACATGTGCATATGCATGTTCAAGAAGTATATTGTGTGGGACACACTATTAATAAAGATGAATAAGAATTTTTGTATTCAAAAGGTAACGTGTGAGGTCCACTCAGCCAAAAATTAATTACGGTTTCTCTACTCTATCAGTTATAGCATTTTTGCCTCTATTTTTTAAAAAAATAAATTTATAGGCACCTCTATACCAAAAAAGTTTATTGGTGTCAAGTATTTTTCTAAAAAAAATTTAGATATTTTTGCACCCAAACCTTTTTTTTTTAAAGAAAAAAAATGAAGTGGACAGAAGCACTAGCAACGTACGGGCACACGGGCCTTTGTCATGACCAATGAGGAAGAAGCAAATGGCGACAGGAGAGCTAGAGAAGATCGATGATGACGTGGTAAATGATGAGCTGTCACCTAAAGATGATGAGGCTGAACTTGGAGAAAGGATTGAGCCAAACCAAAAGGACTGACAAAGTAAGGTAAGGTCATGCATGGTAGTGCGCGCCACACAAGGAAAAAGCCATCGTGGAAGCTGAGTTAGAAAGTTAATATATAGAGAGATATATGGATCTGGCATATTCTTTCCTCCATCACTTATCTCTTTTTTTCGCCTCCTCATCTAATCTCTAACTTAGGATTAAAAATAAAACGATTGAAATATAATATTTTATAAAACTAACATACAAATAAACTTTTAAAATTTGATCAACCATTCATCTTTCAATTTAATAGTAGGGATGAGGAGAAGAAAATGAAAGAAAGAGATGAAGAGAAGATCCAAATCTGAAATATAGGAATGTTAGAACTGTGTGGCCCATGGTAGGCCTATAATTTAGTTAAAATATTAGTACAACGTTAAAATAGAAGGTACTTAATAAGGTAAATGTAACATTACAGCGACTCACTCTCTAAATTCTCTATTTCACCTTTCAGCAAAATGGCAATATTTCTGGTAGTATTTAACATACCACTACTTTCTTCGGGAGTGGCGATATCGATTGTAGTGGCGATATTTCTGGTAGTATTTCACCTTTCTTTTTTTCTTTTTTCTTTTTTTAAAGAAATTCTGCCCCATATTTTTCCATGGACCATGGGGCATCTTTGATTCAAAGATCTATCATTCAATGCATCGATTTCAGATTAAGTCCATACCAGCTAGTTCCGAACCAACGGAATGGGGTTAATGAGGATCTATGGACTGAAACAAAAATCGATGTGTTGAGAGTTAGGTTCAAGATGATATGCTAGTGACGATGCTCCTAGGGAATGAATTGTGAAGTCTCACATCATCTACATGTGGTATCAGATTGAGGCTTAGGCTGATGTGCTGGCGAAGATGCTGAATCCGTAGAGGTAGAATGTGGAATTGCATTGCCCAAAAGCGAACTATTTCGTGAGCAAGTGTTACATTTATTATCACTTATGCTTTTGGCCTTCTAAATACATTTAAAGTGATATAGCATGAGATGTGCTTACTAAGAGAAATATGTGATAAGAGTATTTCTTAAATTTTTTTTTTAAGTTATTGATAAATAAGTGAACAGTATTGGGTGAGTCATAACCAGCATGCCTCGACCCACATGATAATAAATAAATAATAGTCCGTGATATGACGTAAACAAAAGTAAGGCAGCGGGCCACCTGTAAACTTTAAGGGTTTTGGTTTTTTTATGTTACATGAGAACAAAAAAAAATTTTTATACACACATGAAATGATGAGACCCACATATACATATATGAATTATTATATGTATATGTAGGTCTCACCACTTCATGTGTGTGTGACATGAGAAAATGATTTTCCTATAACTACAACATGAGAAAATGTTTTCCCAAACTCTAATCCCAGTAAGTAGCTTCACCTCTTATCATTATTTACTAGCTTCACACTCCATACTCGAAGAAACATGTTTAGATAGTTGTAATTTTGTATTTTTTATGTTATTCACAGGTCAAGGAAAATGGAGAATGCAAGCGTGAATTTCAGAACAAGAGAACAAGGACTTGTAAATTCGAGTAGGAGGTGGGATGTAGTACGAATGTGGCTAAAGACTGTTTTCCATTTTCATGTGAAGAAATAATTGAAGTTAGTGGCATTGCATTTATGTAGCAAAAATATATTTAAAAACCATTAGTGCTCGTCTGAGACATGATATGATGTATCCCCACTCCACAATTTCCCCTCCTTTGCATCATTCAATACACACTGTTTTGAATACTTTTTTGCCTCCTTTTTATATAATAAATAAAATTTTTGGTATTAACTATTATTAACCAATAATTGGTTTTGCTATAAAAAGCGAGGTGAGATTTGGTATAATCGCAGTAACATTATTGATTATTGTTAAGCTTCTTCTTCGGAACGAAGCCTCAGTAGGCCCTTCACTACTGAAAATGGCTTCTTGGAATGCATTTCCCCTACATGTCTCTTACGAAGTTGTGGGTTGGCTTGTTTTTACCTTGTGGTCTATCAGTTTCTACCCACAAGTCATCTTAAATTATCGCAGGAAAAGGTTTCAAATAACACAATATCAGCTTTTACTATTCCTTACGTTTTTTTATTCCTACCATTCATTCTTTTCACCATTCTAATTTGCCACTCACATTATGGCTTCTGGGATTATTTCAGTGTGGTGGGTTTGAACTTGGACTTTCAAGCTTTGAATCTCACCAATCACACATGCTATCTCATATACAATGTTTCTCTGTACTTCAGCTCTACTATTCAGAAGCAGTACAAAGATAAATATGGTCAGAAAGAGGTCAGATAGATCATCGTATAATCAACTTTAAATCAAACCTTAAAACTTTCATGCTTAATAAACCATTTTTTATTGTCATATATATGCCTCAGATGATACCTGTAGCAGCAAATGATGTTGCTTTCTCATCTCATGCTGTTCTACTTACAGCCTTTACATTATTCCAGATTGTAATATACGACGTTAGTACCTTGCTTTCTCTTCCATTGAATTCGATCCTTGTATTTTTTTTATGTAACTTATCAATTGTTGAATTTTATTTTTTTTTTTTTTGATATTGCAGCGGGGAAATCAGAAAGTGTCAAAAATGGCTTGTGGAATTCTGTTTGTTGCTTGGTCAGTTGCTGCAGTATGCTTCTTCATTGCTTTGTCTAATCATCATTGGCTTTGGCTTCTCTCAATAATAAGGTACCTTTAATTTATATGCTTTCTTAACTAATTAATTTATTTTCATTATTTGTATGGATACATAATAGTGATAAGAATGTTTTATTTTTTATTGATTTAATTTCCTTCTAATAATGAATTATATGTTGAAATTAACTATTTTGCAGTGTCGTTCAAATTTGTATGTCAGCTTCAAAATATCTGCCCCAGGTTAGGATTTGTTCCATTATTTTCATTCAACTGTTGCTTTTGAAACTTGTGTTACAAAGCTTAATGGGGATCACACTTTTCAAATAATTCAAATAAATACCCTGCTTAAGATCTGCTTTTTTACTTTTTGTTGTGTTTGAAAATTGTTGTTTTTTGTGTTGCTAGCATATTACTCTCTCATATTTATCAATCTTTTCTTAATTTACCCTTATTGATCTATTGATGATGCTCTTCTAACAATAATTAATAAGAAAAGGAAATGAGTGACTTAAGGAAGCTGACTACGGTGTTTTAGAAAATACATATGATATTAACTAACTTAATTAATCAACTACCTTAATCTAATCAAATTAAGTATATTAACGACCAGAAGAGTATTATTAAGGGTTTAAGTGCAAATTTACCCAAAAGTTTTTACTCAAAAGCAATGTTACCTAAAAGTTTTTTTTTTTTTTTTGATTCAATGTTACTCTAAAAATTTCAAAATATAGTAATGTTGTCTCATCTAGCTTGTTAAAAAGCTATTGTTAACACTTTAAAAAATGGATGTTAACAGCTAACATTGTTAACACTAAAGGCAACATCACTCCATTTAACACTTTCTAAGTAACAATTCTCTTATCGATAAGATAAATTTGTGACTTAACCCTCTTATCGATAACATATGTATTGGCCATAGTCATCCCCATTAATTAAGAAAGTGAGTTATTAATAAATGCAGGCTGTAATGAACTACAAGAGAAAGAGTACGGAAGGATGGAGCATTGGTAACATTTTGTTGGACTTTTCTGGAAGCATAGGAAACTATGGTCAAATGCTTATACAATCCATAGATCAAGGTATATATAGAATTATCTCTTGTAGTAATTATGAAACATGAATTAATCCTTTTGCGTTAATAATAATCTCATACTAACAAGATTTCAAATCTCAGGTTCTTGGGCAAACTTCTCCGGAGATATAGGAAAATTGGTTATTTCTCTGGTAAATATGGACCATTCTCTTACACTAACATATATACTACCTCCAGTTCTTGTAGTTCAAATCGGATGTAGTATTTGGAATGGAAAAGAATAGTGTTAATGGGTGATATGTTTTGGTATTTTTCAGGTTTCCATATTCTACAACATCATGTTCATGATCCAACATTATGTACTATATCGACCGAAAAAAGTCTCAAAGTTAGAGACCTCACCTGAAGTTGAGATCAACAAGTCTTCAGATAAGCCGCCGGTGGTGAAGAGTGTGGAGGATTTGGTGTAGTTCATGGACAACCTTTGAATATTATTCTACAACATTAATATTATATTCATGATCCATCTTTGTGGGGGGAAAATTTATAATGTTTTGTATGAAGTAAAAATTTTGGAGTTATACCCTTGAATTAATTTGCTAGTGATGATGGATTTATGAATATGTAGCTACTAATTACTTGAATTAAAAATACACTATCGAGTAACTAGTATACATTTAAAAATTAGTGTGACCGGTTTCAAAACTAGTACCATGTAGAAAGTGGAAATTTTTTTCCCCCTTAAAAAAAGGAAAATAAAAGTATACATTTAGTCTTTTAACTTTATACAAGATTTCAATTTAGGCCTCCAACTTTAAAAATATCTTTAGTCCTTTAATCACAACTGTCCTTAATTAAAAAAAAACTAATATTGAAATTTTTAATGATGTTGACAAAACATCTTTAAATTCTAATATATAAGTTTAATTTTTACAATAATCATGATTGTTACAGGAAAAAAAATCATCATTTGATTCAAACAGTGTTGAACTTAAAGGATTAAAAAAACACTTTTTAAAATTAAAGGATTAAACTGAAACATTGCATAAAGTTAAAGCAAACGTATGTTTTTGCAATAAAGGAAAAAAAAAAAAAAAAAAAAAGTCACTCTCTGCATCTTTTGCGGCTTCAACAGGTGTGAGAAGCGACCTGAAATAGGTAGAACAATTAAACCAAACCCCCCCCCCCCCCCCCCCCCAAAAAAAAGGCCACACACACAAATATAACCCAAAAGTGTGAAACTCGACAATCGAGGGAGTGATTTTTAACCACGTTGTGTAATCCTAGAACAAAATTAAGGTTCTTCATTGGACATTTGATAAGTATAACACTGGAATAAAATATCATGCTTAAGCGAAGGCCAATAAAACATATCTTCAACTAGAGCAAGAAGCTTATTTATACCAAAACAATTAGCAGCCTCTTACATGTAGTCCTAAATAAGAAAGTCTTGCAGAGATATGTGACTCTCTAATTATTATTTTTTTTAAAAAAAAAAGATAACAAAATTAATTAATATAAAACTAAAATTTGTAATAAAGCACAATAGATCGTCTTTCTAACTAGGCGTTACGTACCCAGTTGACTTACAAAATTAATAAATTAAATTAAACTATAGGGGTTTTAACAAAATTAGTTAAAGAAGAAAAACTTATTTAAAATTAATTTACAAAAGCAAAATTCAAAACTAAAAATAAAAATCACTTGATAAAATAACAGTGCAATCAAATATACTTTGCCATATGATACTAAACCGTACTCAGTCACAGAACTCATCACTTGAACTGATTTAATTTTTCAAGTGAATCTCCAAACTACCATTTAAAAGTTAGAATACTGTCACACTTTTCCAAAATCAAAATCTCAACAAGAGAATGATCTAACGATACTAACAATGCTGAACAACCAAATGAAGTGATTAAGCGATAGCAAATCAAAGACCAATACGAAATGCCTAAATCAATTGATTAATGCATGAAACTCTCAGATAGAACCAACAAAAACAATAACAAGAAGCCTAGCTCCATTAGGTGGGATAAAACTCTCAAATTGAACCGTAGAGAACAAACTGGAGACTAGTAGCAAAAGTAAGAATTTAGAGGGTAGAGAGGAATGAACTAAACATATATAAAAGCTATATTAAAAAATGTAAAACTATATAAGTAATCTCAGACCCAAGTTTCCTGTTTCAGAGTTCAAAACAACTGTTGATTACACTTGAAAATCCTAACTCATAGGAAAGAAAAGTGTTAGAAAGAAAAATAAAAGGAAGAGAAGGAAAACCTGAGGGAAAATGAGGCCGCTGAAATGAAAAATGAAGGAAGAAGAAGCTGTGTGGACTTTGATTCTTCGTCGGTGTTGTCGCTCACTTTCCTCCCTCGTTCGTCAAACCCTTTTAATCCGAAGTGTTGCCCGCCCACCGCCCATAGGGGCCCACACACATGTGATTCCCACCACTATAAACAAAGTAAATTTAATTAAATAAGAAATAATGATAAAACAACCACATGATATCCATCATTGATCTTTATTTACGCTATAAAAATCGGCATAGAGTAGAATATATAATAACATGTGCAAAAATATCAAATAAAAAATTCAATCATTCCAAGTTCTAATCAATTAATTTTCATATTACATAAAATGGCTAATACTACTTCGGTTCTTTCTATCCTTAATAGTTAAGCTAATTTGGGTTTGGATTTGATTCTAAATAAAATACTTCAATTTTTTTTATCTCCCAAATTTATGAGTTTTCGTAGAGTGTCCCTATTTATTGTGAACATTAAGAGGTCTTCATAATGAAATATAATATTTTAGGAAACCAACACATATATGTTATAAACAACTAATATAACTAATTTCTTTAATGTACCCAAATTAGTTATCTAGCCTTTATATTAAGGATTATGAGTAATAACAAAATAATAGTCTAATAAGATTACTTAACCATAATTCATCAGTAAAGAGATTAAATATATAAAGAACATAAAATTAGTATATGAATATATGATTTATAAATAACCATTCCTAAAGGCAAAATCTACATGGTTAACGTATGTTTCATCGCTAACCTCTTGATAAATGATGACATGCTTAGGGCAGGAGAGAAAATCATCTTTTTAATCTACGCTACTAACCAAATGATATTATATAACGCTTAAAACTTAAATGACAATAACGTCACCTAGGCCAAGATTTGAAACGATAGAGCTAAAAGCTATGATTCAAAACTATATAGACTAAAATCAAAATTTGATCAAAATTTTAAAGACTTATAATGTTGTTCACTCAAAACTTTAAAAGCCTCTATTTGATCATCAATAGTAACAAATTTCAACACCAATTGGAGTTGAGTCTAGTAGTAAAGCTACTCACTCAAGATTTCAATTCAATCAAAGGAAAATGCTTACATTTAGTGTTTGATCGTGCTTTAAACATGGTTACTCCAATAAAAGAATACTTATACTTACCAAAATCATATTAACAAATATCAAGTAAATGATTTAATTTGATATGATCTTCAGAACATTGTTAATTACCAACAAACATATCACCAGCCCCACCACCACCACCTCCCTCCACCTCTTATTCCACGACTACCTCCGTCCTCATCTCTTCTGCTTCTATTCGTATGTAAGTATTTTTATTATTTTATTTTAATTTTTAGTTGTTGTGTGTGAGATCTTAGATCTCTATAATTCCAGTCAACGCCACATGACATATTGTCATGAAGATTAAAGCTCACCACAAGCTCTAAATGCATTATCTCCTTAACATTCAATAATTTAAAATCTAATAATTATTATATTTTCTATATCCATTTAAAAATCAAGTAAGTGGAATTGCGCCTATGTTGTGAAAAAATATTTAAACCACCGTTGAAGGACCAGCGATTAGTGCTCGTCTGCAGTAATCTCCACTGCAACATTTTTCCTTCCTTTTTTGACAAGATGGTCAATTTAATTAATCCACTTTCTGTTTTCTTCATTTAATACAAATTTTATTAAAATACAATAAATGAAAATAGTGATATTGAGCATGTGCGACTTTTGTCTATTTTTGTATTTGGCGCATTCATGGGGGGTTTCGACGAAACTCAAAACCAATCTCTTTGTGAAAGATGAAGGCTTAGCTACAAAAAGCGAGGTGATGAAGATGATTTGGCATAACCATCGTTTCATTATTGATTATTGTTAAGCTTCTTCTTGGGAACGAAGCCTCAACTTAATAAAGCAAGCCTTTCACACCAAAATGACCTGGAATTCAATGCCCCTCCATGTCTCTTACGAAATTGTGGGTTGGCTTGTTTTTACTTTGTGGTCTATCAGTTTCTACCCAAAAGACATCTTAAATTATCGCAGGAAAAGGTTTCAACAACATATGTTAACTTTTACAATTCCTTACTTCTTACCATTTTATTCATACTTTTACTTCTTTAATTTCTTTTTATTACCATTTAATTTGCCTCACCTGATGGGTTTTGAATTATTTCAGTGTGGTGGGATTGAACTTTGATTTTGAGGTGCTCAATCTCACCAAGCACACCTGCTATCTCATATACAATGCATCTCTATAGTTCAGCTCTACTGTTCAGAAGCAGTACAAAGACAAATATGTTCAGAATGGGGTTAGATCATTGTATAATAATCCAATTATAAATTCTAATTGTTGAAGCTTAAAATTTTGATACTTTATAAATTACCAATTCTTATTTTTCATCCATGGTTCAGATGATACCTATGGCAGCAAATGATGTTGCTTTCTCATTCCATGCTGTTCTTCTTACAGCTTTTACCATCTTCCAGATTGCAATCTACGATGTTAGTACCTTGCTTTCATCTTATTGATCTCTCTGTACTTTTTTATGTTTGTTATTTGTTTGGGAATAATTTCTGTTATGAGTGTACAGCTGTAGAGATTTTATTCTTGTATACCTGTCATGTGTACAGTGGCTGATGTATTTTGTAAAGATTCTAGAATGATGTATAGTATGGCTATAAATATAGAAGGAAGGAATCCCAATGATATAGGGCTTCCATTTTATTTAGAAATATCCGTTTTGTTTGTTTATTAATTGTTGAAATTTCTTTTTGATATTACATTGCAGCGGGGAAATCAGAAAGTGTCAAAAATAGCTTGTGGAATTATGTTTGTTGCATGGTCACTTGCTGCAATATGCTTCTTTATTGCTTTGTCTAATCATCATTGGCTCTGGCTTATCTCAATATTAAGGTATATCTTTTACGCTTTCTTAAGAAATTGATTTTCTTTTCCCCCTTGTATTCACACATAAATTTAATGAATGACATAATTATATGAAGTTTAATTTGTGATGGATCTTCCTTCTAATGAATTATTATGTTGGAATGAACTATTTTGCAGTGGCATTCAAGTTTTTATGACAGTTATAAAATATCTGCCTCAGGGTGTTATGAACTTTAAGAGAAAGAGCACAGAAGGATGTAGCATTGGTAACATTTTGTTGGACTTTTCTGGAAGCATTGGAAACTATGGTCAAATGGTTATACAATCCATAGATCAAGGTTTGTATATAGATATCACTTGTAGTTATTTATGAAGCATGAATTAATCTTTTTGAGTTAAAAATCTCGTGCTGACTAAATTTCAAATCTCAGGTTATTCTTGGGCAAACTTCTCTGGAAATATTGGGAAACTTATGATTTCTCTGGTATAGATCATTCTCTTACACTAACATATAATAAATGACAATTAATGAATTAAGGGTTAATGGTGAAATATTTTGATGTTTTTCAGGTTTCTGTATTCTACAACATTTTGTTCATGATCCAACATTATGTACTATACCGACCGAAAAATGTCTCAAACTCACAGACCCCACCACCTGAAGTTGGGATTAGCATGTCTTCTGATGTACCACCGGTGGCAAAGACGAAGATTGTGGAGGATTTAGTGTACTTCATGATCCACCTTTGAATAATTACAATATATGTGAAAAGTTTTTTTTTTTTATAATGTTATGTATATGTTGAAGGAATTACCAACATAGAGTTACTATAGTGGTGTAAGGTCTCACTACATCTTTCTAAGTCTTGAATTTGAGTCTTAGAAAAGACACCTATGTTGAGAGGGGCAGTCATGAACTCCGAGCTGAATACCAAATAATAATACAAAAAAAGTTATGTAGAAGGAGTTCATGGGTTAAGCATTTGGAATTGATTTGATTTTCTTGTCTTGGATTTATGAATGTAGCCATACTTGTACTTCACTAAAACACATTAATTACCAAGTAACGAGTCAGATGCTTGAGAAAGTTTGTGTTTTTTTAAACAATTCGTTATGTACGTTTCTTCCCTAACCCCGGCATGTTTACACTTAAAATTAAATATACAATGAACGAGATATATAACACAAAATGTAACCAGCTAGAAATTGAATCTATGAGTACAAAAGAAGTAACCACGTCTAATAAGGATGTCTGTGGTCATTATAGGTTCCAAAGCCAACCTGTTGATACTAAAATCAGAGAACATCATACTCTGATTGTCCTCTTTTTCATTATCTTCTCATCATCTTATCTTCATCCTTAGATCATGAAATAGATGATTTAGATTTAATATTTTATAAAATTAAATTTTATAAATTAAAATTTATTTATTTTTATGAATTGTAATTATGAATGGTATAGATTGAATATGAGTTTAAATTTACTTATTTTTGTTTATAGAAATAATTTTTTTAAAAAAAATGAATATAAACCATATGTTATTTTAATTTAACAGTGGATATGAGAATATAAGACGAAAATGAGAAAGTAGACAATAAGAGAAACCCAGCCCTAACTAAAATCAGGCATGAAGCATATGCATCTTTTAATGTATCACTTAGAACCGAAAGGTCTTTCTTCCGCTTTAAAAAAAGGCTTTTATAATCACTGTAGAAAGCCTTTGACTTTGTATATCCGTTGACCATTGTTAGCCGATGTGGAAAATGTTCAGAAAAACAAAGATGAAATTCTCTTTACTCTCTACACCAGTTATAACTTGCAACTGTCGTAAAAAGTGTCACTTCCTACCCTTAATGCATAACCTGGAAAGAAAGTAGTGTAGCTTTTCAAGAAATGATGTACCAAAAAGATTTTTTCTTTTAACAAAAAATATTATATATAGTCTCTCTGTTTTTTTTTTTTTTTTTTTTGAACCCAGGGTATTTCCACGTCATTTTGGATTTGACCCTAATTTCTGTCTGACCAAGAGCGTTAAGGTTAAAGCCTTCTCAATGAGTTCACATTACCTCCTTTTCTTTACATCCTTCTTATATCCTTTTCTCTTGCCTTTCCTTGAGAAACTCTTACTCTTTTTTTTTGACTGAAACAGAAACTATATGAGGAATAGTAAGAGAAAAGGATGTAAGAAGGATGTAAAGAAAATGAGGTAATGTGGATTCCTTCTCAATAAATGCATTTTCTAGGATTCAAACTTATATTTTTATCCTTATGGAACAAGATTGTTATCATCTCAACTAACAGCTTATGAAATATCATATTTAGTTATACTAGTTTATTTTCTAAGTAATTCTTTAATTCATAATTTTTTTTAAAAAAAAAAACCTTTAAATAGACACTCAGCATGGCCCCACAACCTCAACACAGTGGGTGGTTTCACAAATGCTAAGATTGGGTGAAGGCATTATCCTAGGCGCACATATATACATGGACGGTGGACCATATGATTTCAACAAAGGTTTTAAAATTTTTGAAGAAATTAGGGTTAAAGTTGCAATTTTAATAAGGATGGCACAATTAAATTTTGAATGGTACAAAAGTAAAGATAGTCTTTTAAAATGTGCAATTGTACTAATTCTATTAAATTGACCCATATGTCCGTTATAAAATTGGAGGGAGTACAAGTGGGTTTCACATCTAAAGAGATATAGATGTAAGGGTATTGAACGAAATTACAAAACTTATTCCATTTTTAAAAGAGTATGTATACTTTTACATCATTAAAATTTAAATGTGCCATATTCTCATAGTGAAAACCTTTAATTTATTTCTAAAATTGCACTTTTAACCTAAAAAATTGAATAAATAGAAACTTAATTAATAACCCACAAAGTTCCATTTGTACGAATGTTGTTGATATAATTATATAAGAGTAATCTAAGCTGATTTTTACTTTATTTAGATCCATGTGGCAAAAGTAATCCAGGTGTACGATAAGAGTCATACACATTATCTTTTTCTTTTTTTTTTCTCAGAAGTCATACACATTATCGACTACTAACGTTATTTCACAAATGCTTACATATTATAAGAGTACCACGTCGTTTAAAATCTATCAAATAAAAATATAACAACTCATATCATTTTAATAATAGTTGGTAGGTGACTCATTGATGAGCTACTTTTGTCGTTAAAACGATCAATTAAACTAGGTCCTAATTAATTATGTAATTTAGGGTTAACCTAGGTCATTTTCCAAATGAGCAAGCTGTGAATTTTCTTTAGGATTTACTTTCAAGTAACAAAAGATGTAGTAGAATGTAAATGGACCTAAACTAGGATGTAAAACACTATTACCTATATGCAATTGACTAACTAAATGTACTAATGCAATTGACTCTAAAACCTATATGAAAATGAAATTAATCTATATGAATTTGAATGCAATTTTCGGGGGGTTTTTCTTATGAGAGAAGAATTAAAATCCTAATAAGAATATTGATTAAAAGCAAGCAAATTAATAATAATCTAATTCAGTTATGATAATGAAGGAGACAACTTAGGATTCACATGGAATTAACTTTTTTAGCCCAAGTTAATTAATTAAATCCAAGGGAGGTTAATGAGAGATTGAAATTAATGAGTTCAATTACCTAATTTAAACAAGGGAAACCCTCATGCTCAATAACATATATTCCACTAGAAAACTCATAATGGAATAAACGGTGGCTAATTAAACTCATTAAAATCAATCACATTCAATTCTAAAATTATCTTAGAAATCTTGTTTAGAATTGCCTAATTAAACAATTAGACAATTAACCAACTTAATTAAACAATCAAGAGGATAAACCTAAATTGACAATTACATTAATAATGAAAACTCAATTAATAATATAATTGATAATCAAATGGTTTGCAAACAAAAATCCCAATAATTATCTTGAGCGCAATTTAAATCCAAATTATCAATTCAATCCAAATTAATTAATATGTTTACAATATAAAATTAGATTGTTCTCAAGAAAACAACTCAAAATTATCTAAAACTAAATAATCTTAAGTCTTGAACTAAATCAATAAAAAAAAAAATACTCCCTTGTGATCTTCAAGTATAAGCCCTAGGCTAGTTTCCTCCATGCTCCTCCCAAGTTATCTCCCGCAAGAGTTTAAGCTTCCATGAAAATCATTCCTCCTCCAAGAGCCAAACAAGTCATTGGCATGATGAATATATCAATAACCTCAACAACTTGTGCTTGTCCAGGAGAGAATTGACTAAATGGATGGTGGGGTCCGCGGCTAGAGAAAAGGTGATGAATGAATAATTGATAATGAATGAAGAGGATCACCACGCAATATCGCAATATCCTAGTCTATACTCCACGGCGTTCAACGCCTCTATCCGTCTCGGTCTCGGCGTCATGATTTTCTTGCACGGCGTCGGCGTCTTTTGGCTCTCAAAGAGAGCATGATCCTCTTGTGGCGGCTAGCTAGGTTAATTAAAAGAGTGGAAGAGGGAGTTTCGGATACCAACTTAAGCCCAATAAAATTCCATCATTAGATCCCCTTTTAGCTTCTAAGGTCAATTCTGCATCGTAGGATATTCTAATATGTTCACAGGTACAAAAAAGGCTTTTAAAACCGGACAAAAGAGGCATCGGAAGATTGGACTTGCAACTGATCTTATTTCAACCGGTATTAAAAGTATATCTTTAAGACCGGACTTAAACCAGTCTTAAATAAACTCTTTTAAGACTGGACATTTAAAAACATCAGGTCTTAAAAGTGATGCTCAATATAACAGAAATATTTTTTTTGTCGATCCTAAAGCTCAATATTTAAAACCGAACAAAAGTTTAGCTGCTCTTAAAAGATTTAATTTTTAAGACCGGGCTAAAATAAATGCACTCTAAAAAATAGCGGATTATTAGACCGACAATTAATTATACACGATCTTAAAAGACTCACTTTCAAGACTGGATGATTAATAAATCCGGTCTTAAAGATTAACTTTTTAGACCGGACATATTAAACCATCGGTCTTGTAAGACCAACTTTTAATGCCACATTAATATCAAATATGTCACCTGACCTTTAAGACCGCACATTTAAATACATTCGAGTACATCTAGTCTTAAATTTTTAACTTTTAAGACTGGCGTTTTTGTTTTATCAGTCTAAATTTTCCTGAATTTTTTTCCTGTTCTGTTCTTACTGATCATATATACACAAATCTATATCAGCCAATCTAGCACATAAAAGGCTATACTATAAGCTACAAGCTATATGAACAATTATGAATAAATTGAATGATCTATACGCAAATCCATACCAGCCAATCCATCACAAAAAATGTTATACTTTAAGCTACAAGCTATGAACAATTACGAATCAATTGAATTTGGAAAAAGCATAATACAAATATTATTATTGACCATGAGTTACAAATACAAATACAATAAGCTGTTACAATAAGATATACCACACTTAAATCAACATACATGCCAAATATTCACCATGCCTTCATCTGATTCCCATCCAACAACGTAACAACCTCTTTGATAACATGCCCCTTTGGATCGAATACTGGCACCAAAATAAAACAAGAACAAACTTCATAGAGTTAGTGACATTGTTTAAAAACACTGATGGAATATAATAGTGTTAAAACCTTAAAGTTTTCAAAGATTTGTGCAATTACCTTACGAATTGACTCTTTTATAAAGGGATATCCTCCCATATCCCTTCTTGATAATCATTCCTTATGCCGGATTCATTATCTACTTCATCTTCTTCGTTCATGTCCCGTAGACCCCTTGAAAAAGGAGTACTGTCAAGAAGACCATAATTTTCATGACTTTCCTCATCAATATCGATGACTCTTTTTCCTTGGAGAGCTACAGACCACATTTTATTTGCTTGATCAATGATATAAAAAACTTGTTTCGCCTGGTCTGCCATAATAAAAGGTTCATATCTAAAACTTCTACTATTGACATCGACTAACATAAATCCCAGCCGATCGATCTGAACACCATTGTTAATATTAACCCACTTGCATTTGAAAATGGGAAATCTAATGAAGACATAGTCCACCTCCTAAATCTCTTCAATAACCCCATAATATGACATAATTGCCAATTTAGGCCACTTGTCTTTCGAATTGGAGAACTGCATAGATTCAACCTCTAACATTACCCCACTGTTCTAGACGGTGCTCCTATCATCTAGGGACTTCGTGTAAAATGTGTAACCCACTAGTGCAAAAAAGTGTTTTAAGACCACATCATTTAAAGCGGAGAATCGACGCCCTGCTCTTAAAGAAATGACCGGTGGCAATTTTGTAAATATAAAGAACTTCTTCCACCGCATCAATTTTTAAGACCGCCTTCATGAGAGCGGATGAATAAACCTCCGGTCTTAAAGATATGACCGGTGGCAATTTTGTAAATATCAAATATCATCTTGGACCGTATCTTTTTCGATAGGTCTTAAATATATTATTCAGATTGCTGGCAAAACCAACCGCTCTTAAAACATTTATAAAAAAAATGAAATATGAATTACTTTAAAGAGAAATCACGGACATCCCAACTTATATTTTATGAGGTTAAAAATAAAATGGAAATTTTTAAAAATAATTGTATAAAACTTTTAAGACCAGACATATATAAATGACCGCTCTTAAAACATCTCATTAAAAATAATTATAAATAGTATGAAACTATTGAGAAATCTCGTACAGCAAGACTTATATTTTTTGCGGTGCAATATAATAAGGAAAGATATATAAAAATGGTAAAAAACTTTTAAGACCGGACATATATAAATGACGTTCTTAAAGTTAATATTTTTAAGAGCGAACGTGACTTTTACCCGGTACTAAATAATGAAAAATTTAAACTAATAGTTTATTACTTTTAAGACTGGACTTAATAAAAGGACGTTCTAAAATGTTAATCTTTAAGATCGTCATTTTGAGTTTCTCCGGTCTTAAAAATTCCCACTATAACCTTTAAGACCGTCGTTTTGTGTTTCTCCGGTCTTAAAAATGCCCACTATATTTCTCACGCGAAACCTTAACTTGTGTCTTACGTCTTTCTGTCTGAACACTGAAACCCCTGTTCTTGTTGCGAAACACTCAAACACCTCTTCCTGTTGCATTACATCTCTTCCTTGCAAACCGCCACCATCCTCTGTTAGTCTCTCAGAGCAAATGAGAGACTAACAGAGGATGTCGAATCTTTCCATCAGAAATCCTCTCATCTGTATGCCACCTCAAATTTTTCGCATCATTTTCATTAGCAAACAACCGCTTGAACCTTGGTATGATTGGAAGATACCACAACACTTTTGCAAGCCCTTTATTTGACTTGTCCCTTAGGGTTTCACATATCGGACAATTCAGCTTCTCTTATAACTTGTTTCTATACAACATGCAATCATTCGGGCATGTATGGATCTTTTTGTACTCCATCCCCAGTGGACAAAGTATTTTCTTAGCATCATAGTATCGGTGAGGCAACACATTGTTATCCAGAAGCATGTCCTTAAAAGCCTCGAGCATTTCAAAAAAAAACTCTTGTCGCTCCACCCATGACATGCCTTTAAGCTGACCAATTTCAATACAGCGTTCAACAGTTGGTATTTGTTACACCCAGGGTATAGTGGGGTCTCAGCATCACTGCACATATTACCATATGCATGTGATTGATGAAAAGCCTCTTCTCCTACATCACGAATAATGTCCTCTATGCGATCATCCATATCCGCGTCATTATCATCAGAGGCCACTTCTCCCTATTGAGACCCACTTGGCATTTTTTCACCATGCCATACCTATACTGTATAGGTCTTACAAAATGAAAATGGAAGAAATTACCAAGAGGGGTGAATTAGGGATTTCAAAAATTCTTTTGAAAGATGTCTGAATTCTTTTTCAAAACTCGAAAAAACAGATAACAAAAGAGTAAGAGAAGAAAAGCTAGACACAAAGGATTTATACTGGTTCGATCTTAAACTTGACCTACATCCAGTCCCTAGATATCTTCTGGATATTTCCAGTAGTTCAACAGGCTTTAATTACAACAATGTAAACCACATGTAATCCTATTCACCTAGGGTTTACTCCCCCTTACACTTTGTAATTAAACAACCCAACTCACAGGTTCCACTATCTTGAGTTCTCACAAAACAAGTAATCAGAAATGATTTTTGAAATCACACTCTCTTAAAGAGTAAATAAGCCTAAACACTGAAGTTCAAAAATTATTATCACACAACAGAGCAAGAAATCAGAAATACAATCAGTTGTGATTCAACTGTGTGTATTGCATTGCATCTTCATGGGTATTTAAAGGCTAACTCGTGGAACTAGCCGTTGCATTTTCTTCTCTAACGTTCAGTTGTAAATATGGAAAATGATTGTTGCATATTTTCCTCTGTTCTTTCAATTCTCAGCTAGAATCCTGGAATTCATTGATGCAGATGGTTTTCCAAATATTCTGTCATTCCATAACCTTTATTTGACCGTTGGAGAGTGATTTAGTTGATCCATAACGGTCTATGCTGAACCATTGGTATAGAAGAGAAGTTTTAGCCTGGTTTTTGGTCTCGCATTAAATGCTCTTAACCCATATCTGACTTGTTGTAATCTGAAGCTTAAAATGTGTTAATGTGGTCTGTAACTCATGAACAAACTTATCAAACATATATATGATGATTCGTAATTTCATTTAAGTACGAAACAAATCATGAGAGTGAATCAGAAAGATGAAAAAGTGCGATGTCTAAAACAAAGATCTGTTAGGCTCAAGTCTAAGTTCAGTAGGCTCAAGTTTGTTCATGAACTCTCAAGCATAAATAAGTAAGCTTGAGTTTATCCTTTAGAAATCGGAGTTTATCGTGATGTGCTTTTGAAACCATTTTGAAAGAGTGCATAAACTCGAGTCTATTAGTGACAGGCTCAAGTCTGGAACTGTTTGAAAATAAAAATAAGCTTTGGTCCAAAGGCGTAGGCTTGAGTTTGAAAACTTAGGCTCAAGTCTGATCGGGCTGTGAAATTTGGTAGCTCTCTGTCTGAGCCAAACTCGAGCCTGTAAAAACTCGAGTCTATAAGTGTTAGGCTCGAGTTTGCTTCAGCCAAACCCTTTTGAGACTTCTTTCAATTTGAAATAGGCTTGAGCTAACAAAGTTATGCTTGAGCTTGTTTTTGAGTAAATCTTTGTTTGCTCTCTGGAAGAGACAGGCTCGAGTCTATTCATATGAAAGTTTGTTTGAAGAGCTCTCTGTAAGACTTAGGCTTGAGTTAAGAAATGCATGCTCAAGTTTAAAATCAAGAAAAATGCGACATGCTCTTTGTAAGGCACTGGCTCGAGTTTGCTTTAGATAGGCTCAAGTCTAACTGAGAGCCAATAACTTAATTTGCTCTCTGTAAAACGTAGGCTTGAGTTTACCATAACAGGCTCGAGTCTGCCTTAGTTATAAAACATGAAACTTGCTCTCTGTCACAAGCAGGCTCAACTCCATTAAGTTAGGCTCGAGTTTGCTTAAGTTCAAAATGCTTGTTTTACTTTCTGTTAAGTATAAACTTGAGTTTATCAAAACTAAACTCGAGTTTAACTTACATTATAAGATTTAAATCAGTTTTAACAATCTTTAAGCATGTTTGAACTTTAGCAACAATAAAATCCTTTTTAGTTTACAATGGTCTGTTATCATCAAAACACATGGAGAACAAACACAAAATCCTTGACAAATTAAATGTGTGTGTATAACTTCAGGACTTAGTCGCCTCTCATTAAAACATCGTAAACAAGGGCAATAAAACTTCCCACTATCATCACGGGCATTTTGTTTAGCAAATTCTATAAATTCCCTAGCCCTATTCTGATATCCAACACTCATCTGTAAAGCATTTATCCAACTGTGATCCATAGTAAAATTCCTATAGACTGAAAGATTTAATATTAGGTTAACTCTGATAATTATGTGATAACTCTAGTCATTATATGTACTAATTTAGTCAATTCCTACAGGATATGGTTTGTGTTTCAGTTTGAAAAATTACTTGACAATTCATGTCCTTCCCATAAAATCGTTGTAGGCTTGAAAAAACAGGTCCGCTTATAAGTCATCATCACCATGATGGATCTGAAGAAAGCTATTATACTTTGATTAAGTTGACAATCAAAAACAAAAAACCAGCAATTATCTTAAGCCCAATTCAAATCAAAATTATCAATTTAATCTAAACTAAATAATATGTCTACAATCTAAAACTAGATTGTTCTCAATAAAACAACTCAAAATTATCTAAAACTAAATAATTGTAAGTCTTGAACTAAATCAATAAAAAGAAAAACACTCCCTTTTGATTAAACTTCCATGGAAATTGCGCCTCCTCCAACCTCCAAACATGTCACCACCGCCATGTATAGAAATTGTGAAATAGTGATTGAAAATTCAACGGCCGTGGGTTGATTGCATAGAAATTGTGAAATAGTGATTGAAAATTCAACGGGCGTGGGTTGATTGCATGAGTGGGAGAGAATGAAGAATTGATCAATTCAATTCCTGTAGCCTCTACGTGATTGGAAGAGGTGAATTAATGGAATTGGAGGTGGGGCCCGTGAGATCGAACTGAGAATTGAGAAGCTGTGCGTGAGAGTTGAATTAATGGATATATGCTGATGATTGTACGAGTACTCCCTTGTTCCTTCGATTTCCAGCGTGATTCAATAATTCTTGCGGCTGCCTCACGCGTCTCGGTCTTCGGCGTGTGTCTCAAACCTAGTGGCTGCTAGAGGAGTTATGGATATTTACTTAAGCCCATTAAAATCTAAGAAGCTCAATAAAATTTTATCATTAGATTTTTTTTTGGCTTCTCTAAAAATAAAATAAAAAATTATGTATCATAAGATTTTTCAATATGTTTTTTTATTGGCAGCAATGAAATAAAATCACGATATATCATATATTTAGAAATACTATTCAATCACAATTAGAATATTATTAATTTAAGTTCAATAATCTCATGATTAATTATATTTACATTATTTCTTAAGATTGGCTAACAACCTGAATATTATCTAATAATTCTAAATTATCCTAAAATAGTCTCCAAAATAAATGAATAAGGCAGGATAAAATATATGAAAATTGGGACTTATCAACTCCTCCACACTTATCATTTGCATTGGGCAAAACAAATCAAAACCAAGGGAGAACAATAATAAAAACTAAAAAAATTAAACTAAACTAAAGCTTTAAAAGATATGGCATGTTCCTTTTCTAACATGATATGGCATGAGATGGGAGATAGGCTTAGTGCCTGTTTGGGGGAAATCAAAATTGAGGTTTTAGAAACAAAATCTAGGTTTTGTTATAAGTCTGTCAAATACCCCTCTTTTTTTCAGAAGCTATTTTACATCAAAACCTAGGTTTTGTCATAAACTTACCAAACACTCCAATTTTTTCCAAAAGTTATTCTGCATCAAAATCTAGATTTTGGATCCCAAAACCTAGGTTTTGTGAAAAGCTATTTTTTAGCTTTTTCTCTCTCCTCTGTGATCATTAGTATTTTTTCAGTACTAGTCAGCATCCTTAAGATATTTTTTATCACCTTTGAGTACCCTAAATATTTTTTCAAGATCATTCATTACTATGAAATATTTTTTTTAATATCATAAAATAAATTTTCAAGATCATGAAGTATTTTTTCAGTATCCTTAAATATCTTTTGGTACCCGTCAGTACCCTGAAATATTTTTTAAAGATTATTCATTACCTTGAAATATGTTTTTAATGTCTTAAAATAAATTTTTAAGGTCATAAAGTATTCTTTTTCAATACAGTTCAGTACCCTAAAATATTTTATGATCGTAAAAAATTATTTTAATACTAACTGGTACTAAAAATATATTAAAAAGATATTTTAGGGTAATGAATGATCTTGAAAAAATATTTTATGGTACTAATGGGTATTGAAAAGATATTTAATACTAACTGGTACTAAAAAAATACTTCTCATAGTCTTAAAAAAATTTTTTAGGATTTTGAAAATATATTTCAGGTACTGATAATCCTGAAAAAATATTTTATGATAGTAACGGGTACTAAAAAGATACTGAAAAAATATTTCTTGATCTAAAAAAAAATTTACAATATTGAAAAATTATTTTAGGGTAATGACTAATTTTGCAAAGATATTTCAGAGTATTAAAATGTACTAAAAATTATTTTAAAGATACTGAATGATATTGAAAAAGTAATAAAGATGGTAGTAGAGAGAGAAAAAGCAAAAAAAAAAAAGGGGTGTTTGGCAAACTTTTGCCAAAACCTAAATTTTAATGCATAATAGATTCTAGACAATTTTGGAGTGTTTGGCAAATTTTTGCCAAAACCTAAGTTTTAATGCATAATAGATTCTAGACAATTTTGGGGTGTTTGACAAACTTTTGTCAAAACTTAGGTTTTGATGTTATCCAAACACTATCATTTTTCTCCAAAAGTTATTTTTCAAAAATTATTTTTATCTCGTAAATCCCAAAAGCTATTTTTCAAAATCTATTTTTCAAAAGTTATTTTTATTTCGTAAATCCCCAAATCTATTCTCCAAAATCAACATTCAAACGGGCTCTTATACTAACAATATGATATCGCATGTTCGTTTTCTCTCTCTCTGGGTTTTATCCTATTGATTTGAACACAAGGAATAACTTGTTTGGCTCTATTGTCTAGTCTTTAAGTTATTGAAATACTCCATCTCCTATTTAATAAAAAAATATTTCTTTAATTAAATAAAATAAAATAATTTAGTTAATATATTATGTATTTTTTACAACAGTCTAGCCATTTTTAATTTTTTCATTCTTTTTACTTATTAATTATTGATGAAAGAGCGTTAACGTGGCTAATCAGAAAAATATTGATAAATATAAATAATATATTTTATATTTATGATTAGATAAATTCTTTGAATATGTGAGAGTACAGAACTAAACATTCTTCGGTTTTTAGAGTAACCTTGAATGGAGATGATAGAAAGATATCATTATTTAATTTGACCTGATCTATTCAAAATGAGGCATTTGTTCCACATGGGTAACATTGCATTTAGGGGTGTTCACAAAGCCCAAGGCCCGATGCACCCGCCCATGCCCAAGAAAAAATCACCCTGCCCAACCAAAAAAAAAAAAAGAGGCCCGAAAAAAATTGGGCACAATTGGGCTGGGCATTTTGTGGGTAGGGCTGGGCATCGGGCAGGGTATGCCGCCCTGCCCAGTACTATATATATATATATATATATATATATATATATATATATATAAAATATTTTTTATAATCTGTTATCTTCAATTTTTTAACCCTTCCATTTTCTGATTCCATATGCTTCTTTCTTTTGACAACTTGGGGCCTTGATGCAACCTCTTGGAATTTTGGATGACTACAAGGCTTTGATTACAATTTTTTGATGCCTTGTATTAGTGAATTATGAATGTTATTTAATTCTTCACTTATGGATATGGACTATTTGTTAAGACATATGGTTGTCTTTCTAATTTCAAGACCCAAGTTGTAGAATTATGGATTTTATTTGTAGTTTGTAATATTATTTATTAGGCATGATTGAAACTTTTTTTTATATATATAAGGTGTGATTATGGCCATATGGGCATGGAAGGCCCGCCCTGCCTTGCCCATTATCGCTCTGCCAAAAAATATTAGGGCTTTTATCGGGCAGGGCCGAGCACGGGCCTCATTTTGCTACCCATTGACTTTCGGGTAGGGCATTAGGCAAGGGTCTCGCCCTGCCCAGCCCTACCCATGAACACCCCTAATTGCATTGGCTTCAATCTATTTTGACAGCGGCCGATTTTCTTACATATATGGGGTTAATATAATCTTATTCGTAAAATATATTTACTTAATTTGATTATACTAGAAAATTTAGTTAATACTCCTCCGGTCCTCAATTGTTAGAAATATAAGGGGATTAGTTGAATAATTGGTTAAGACTCATTCTATATAAAGGGTCTAATAATTGTGATTAACGATAATAGGGTCTGGAGTCTCATAAGAGTGATGGGTATGAAGCCCTCACCATGTGTAAGAGTATTGGATGTGGAATCCTCATCAAGTGTGAGATGTAAAGTCTCACAAGAGAGGAATTTAATTTGGTCTCCTTCTAGATTTTAGAGTTAGGGTGAATGGTCAAAAATACACATGATCTTTGCCTCAAGGATCGCCCAGCACCACGACCTTTTTTCTGGATAAAAAATACACATGATGTTACATTTTAGGGTCAAAACTACCATGGGCCATTAGTTGACCAACGTTGACCGTTAACTTCAATGGAAATGAACAGTAACTCGAGTGAAATTAACATTTTGCCCTTAGTTTTAAACTGAAATTACCATTCTGCCGTTAGTTTTAAATTTTTTATTTTTAAACAAAAAACACAAAAATAACCAATCTCCTGCCGGTGGGCCCCACCACCGGCCTCACCACCGCCGGCCACTGCCCTTCCTACCGCAGCGACCTCCTCCGGAAACCTTCTCCGACAGCCTTATTTTTTCATTTTTTTTTTTTTAAAAAACTAAAATAACCCCTCCCCCGCAGGTAGGCCCCACCACCAACCATCGCTATCACCGCCGGTGACCTCCTTAGGTGGCCTTTTTTTTAAATAATTTTTTTTTAAAAAAACTAAAATAACCCCTCCCTTGCCGGTGAGCCCCACCACTTGCGGCGGAATTTTTTTTAAAAATAATTGTTTTAAAAAAACTAAAATACACCGTTGCCACTGCCAGCCGAAGCCGGCCGTTGGAAACCGCCTCCGGCCAGCGTCCGGCAGTTGCCTCTGGCTGGCAACGGCCGCCAGCGGTGGTGTGGCCGATGGTAGGGCCCACCTCTGAGGGATAGATTATTTTAGTCATTTTTTTTTTGAAAACATTATTTTAAAAAAAAAGGTAGCCGGAGGAGGTCGCCAGAGGTGGCCTCTGGTCGGCGATGGTGTGGCTGATGGTAGGGCCCACCAGTGGGGGAGGGGTTATTTTAGTTTTTTGTTTTTTTAAAAAAGTTATTTTTTAAAAAAAAAGGCCGCCAGAGGAGGTCAGCGGTGCTGGTGTGGCCGGTGGTGGGGCCTACCGATGGGGAGGGGTTATTTTAGTTTTTTTTTTAAAAAAATAAAAAATTTAAAACTAGAGACAAAATGGTAATTTCAGCTTAAAACTAAGGGCAAAATGGTAATTTCACCCGAGTTACTATTCATTTCCATCCAAGTTCACAGTCAATGTTGGTCAACTAACGGCTCGTGGTATTTTTGACCCTAAAATGTTACATCATATGTATTTTTTATCCAGAAAAAATGTCGTGGTTAGGCATGGAAATAGGTCAGGCCAGGCTTTGGCTAAATAGGCTTGAGCCTATAATGGGGGCAGAAGGCCTGAGCCTGGGTCTGAGTCTGAATTCAGGCTTTTTATAATGCTCAGGCCTGAGCCTTCATAAAGCTTGGTCAGGTCTGAAGCCTTTTTAAAGGCTTACTTACAATGCAGGCCTTTAAAAAGGTCTCATATTGTAGGCCTTAGATGCCATAAATAGGCTTTATACACTTTAAATCTATCAAAACCTATATAAATATAATTTGAAATTAGAATATAAGAATGAAAAATAATAAATAGTATATTATTTATATGATATAAATTCAATTATATTTATTTATTATGTAAACAGGCCAGACCTTAATAAAATAGGCTTGGCCTATTTACATATTTAAGCTTTTAAATAGGCCTTGGCCTGACCTTTTTGACAAACAGGCCAAGCCTAACCAGGCCTTAAATAGGTCAGGCTGTAGGCCGCTTGATAAGGGCCTTGCCTATTCTCACCCCTAGTTGTGGTGCTGGGCGATCATTGAGGCAAAGGTTGTGTGTATTTTTAACCCTTCACCCAGAGTTAACTAAAGTGGGTTACTCATTGTAGAGCATGTTGCTCTTTTATGAGATTAATACAAAATTGTTCATCTTCTTTCATATGTTTCTTTAATTGCTTCTCTAATTACTTTCATCAACATCAATATAATATATATTTAGAAAATTTATCTTTACTATAAATTAAATATAAAACATAGTTTTTATATTTATCAATCATTTTCTAATTTACCCCTATTAATGTTTCTTCAACAATAATTAAGGAGGGGATAGACAGAAACATGATAGTTAAAAACGCCGTTTTTATGTTTTATTTTTAGCAAATCGTGTTTCGTTTGAGAAAAAAATATAGACCTAGTAAAATTGATAAAAACGCCATGTTTTCCTCCGTGTACTTTGCCTTCAATGATAACTCACATTCACATCAAATTTCCCATTGTGGATTTCTCTTTCTTATTTGAATTATCAATGGAGAAAAAAAAGACTCTCTTCATCAAGGCAAAAATGCCAAAATAATATAAAAAAAAATTGCCAAAAACGCGAACTGTTGAAACATTTTGGCTAAATAGGTCATTTTGTGGCGCCACGTCAGATGGCGCCTTACGTGGCGCCACATGCAAAGTGACGTACCACGTGGGCACGCCACAAGAGGCGCAGCCACGTGGTGCGCCTTTTGTGGTGTGCCCACGTGGCACGCCACTTAAGTGCTGGCGCCTCTTAAAATATAAATATATATATATATATATATATATATATATATATATATATATATATATAAAAGCAGGGCGCGGCTGCCTCAAGGTAGCTTTAATAGCTACCCTTGAGGCAGCTATTAAAGCTGCCTCAACGAGGTAGCTGTATAACACAGCTGCCTCGTTGAGGTAGTTTTAATTTGGAGTGAGGGGGGCCTCCGTCCCCCTACTCTCAATTTTTTAAAAAAAAAAATTTAAATTTCTGCAATTGCAGCCTCCGAAAGATGCTACAATTGCAGCACAAGGCAGGGGCGCAGAGCACGCCCCTGCCTTTTAAAAAAAAAATTTACTTCTTCTATTTAAACCACCTTGATGCACATAAGTTCACACACATACACACATTTGATCTGATCCGTGGGGAGAGGTTTGGAGAGAAAGAAGAAAAGGAGATTTTCAGTGTTCAGAGCTTTTTTAAGGTATGTTATTTATTGTATATTATTATTTACGTAGCTAAATTAGAATCATTTAATAAATTTTCTTCATAAAAAGTTTTGTATCTTTTTTTGTTTCTACAATGATGGTAGTCTTGTGTAGGTTAGAAAAAATGCTAGAGTTAAAATAGTTTAAAAGTTGTAAGTTTTGGCAATAGAAGACTGTAGTTGTATGGTGATTGATTAATAAATAATTTAAAGCAGTTTAGATGTATTTTATGTTTGTTTGAGAAATGTAAAACTAATTTTTACATTAAAAAAGTTTAACATTGTTGTATTATGTGATATTCTTATCGATTAAATGTCATGCAAATAGTATAGCTGGGTTAGTAGACATATAATGGAAATTTTGATCGAGTTAGTTTTCAAAACATTTAGTAGTACAATAGAGAAAAACACCAAAGTATGATGAGAAACTTAAACTAAAAATAATAATTCAACATGTATAATTATATTGAAGTTTATGTATTTTATATATATATATATATATATATATATATATATATATATATATATATATTATGAATTTTATGTTTTCTTTTAATTTTTGTTCTTATTTGTTAATTTTAATTTATTTTACTTAAATGAATTTGTATTTTTTGAATAATTTTCATTATTATAATATAATTATAATTTTTTTAAGTAATATATGTTATTATTTTTAATATTTATATCAATTTTTCGGTATTGATAAATAAATTTGAATAATTTTACATTTTATTAATATTTATATTTTTTTATTAATTTTTATGATTATTATAAAAATTTCGTGGTTTTTATTTTTATCATTATATATAATGAATTTTAATTTTTTTTATTAATTTTCATTAGATTATATCAAAAATGTTTTTTTATTAATATCATTACATATTATTAGTTTCATTTTTTTAATTAATTTTTGTTATGATTAAATAATTTTGAATAATCTTACATATTATGAATTTTTTTATAAAGTTTAATTATTATTATTATATAAACTTTGTTATTTTTATAATTAAAATATACTATGAATTGTAATGTATAGATTACTTGTTGTTAGATTATATTATATATGTTATTTTTATTAAAATTGCCATTTTGTTATGAGTTAGGTCATTCTTTTGATTAATTTTCATTGATATTAAATAATTTTTAATAATCTTAAATATTATGAATTTTTATTTTTTATGAATTTTAATTATTATTATATAAATTTTATTATTAAAATATACTATGAATGGTAATGTTAAGATTAATTTTTGTTAAATTATATAATTTTGAATAATTGTACTTGTGAAGAATTTTTTATTTTTTCAATTTATTTTCATTATGATTATATAAATTGTGCTAATATAATAATTTTATTATTATCATTAATATTATCATTTTAAATTTTGTGATTAATTTTCGTTACATTATATTATATATGTTATTTTGATTATTATTATTATATATTATCCATTTGCATTGTTTGATTAATTTTCGTTATTATTATATAATTTTGAGTTGTACTTATTTATTCATTTTTTTATTCATAAATAATTAGTAACTTAATGTGTTATGTGAGAGTAAATTTTTGTGTAATTTTGAGTTGTACTTATTTATTCATTTTTTTATTCATAAATAATTTTTGTTATTATTATATAAAAAATGTGTTATGTGAGAGTAAATTTTTGTAGTCAAATGGCTTATCAACCCAACCCCACAATTCATCCCGACCCCAAAGAGTGGGGAGTTCTTCATGAGGATGTGTAGCGGTCACACCGATCACAAGTTGTGTGGAGCGAAAGAGATTGTGATGCCTTGAGGGTGAGGCGAGCCTCACAAGGGCTGGGAGATGTCCATGACCCAGATGACATCCCACAAGGTTTGCAGCAGCATCTTCGCCGGGCAGGTTTTTGGCACGTGTCTCGCATGAAGAGACTATCGGTATGCTTTATTCTTAATGCAATTAATTATATGCCTATAGTTGTTTGTACATGATACAGATGATGAATACGATTACATATGCGATCTCACACTTTTATGTTGGTGCAGATTGACAAAGACCTTATTACTGCTTTGGTTGAGAGGTGGAGGCCGGAGACTCACACCTTCCATATGCTAGTTGGTGAGATAACCATTACTCTACAAGATGTAGAGGCCATTACTTTTATTGGTAACATGCTGTCGTATATTATACAAAAAATACTCCCATGCTTCCTTTGTTTCACCTTCAACAATTGCGAAAGCAATGGGCAGGATCTCGTTATTTCCATCTTGGACGGTGGCTATCAGTTAGGTCCCCTTATACTTACCGTATAGATGTGTACCGTCCACCTGTATGACTGGCTTGCACCAGTCGAACGTCGCACGACATTGACCAAAGGTCCAAAAGGTTCGTTGAAAGACCACAACCACATTAACAACCTGCCGGTCAATAATATACGGTCCATGTTGAATATGGTAAGAGGCTCCCGGGGAAAATAAGCACATGTACTCGAACCACCTAGACAGGAATGCATATGACTCTTCCCAATCACCGTAAATATTAGCCACTGCCTTTTGTTTTGCCTTCCATGCCTTTTGTGTAGGAAATATGATAACCATATATTCCGGTTATACGTTCTTGTATCAGGGCCACAGGTACCGAAGGTGTTTATTTTTACCATGTCTGCAAAATCAATCACAAAAATTGTAACATATGAATGTTATTTATGTTAACAAACAAACAAGAATAAATTCACTGTAGGATAAATGAAATTGTGTATTGTACCGCTTATAGCCACAGATATTATTTTGGAATGAAGTTGTGTGTGATCTTGGGATAGAGTTGTGCTCACACAAGTGTGATTCCCACCCCATTTAGTAACCATCCAGGCGTTGTCATTCTTCGGCTTCGATGCTCTTACTCTCCATGGGCAACCTTGTTCATGATTCCGACATCTCATCGCGTAAGTGGTTGTATTACTCTCAACCACTATTCCTTCATGATGCACCTTCATGCAATAATGTTTTATTGCGGCCTGGACAGCACTCTTAGAGTCGAATTGTTGTTTCACGTATAATGTGTCTCCTCTCGCCCACAGTCCCCGGCCCAAGCCTTTGACATCCAGTATATCCTCATGAGGGTAATCATCATGAATAGCGTCATAATGCGGAATCTGGCTCCAAAATGGTGTAATATCTGCAAATTCACAAATAATACAGTTTAAACATGTTAACTAATAAAAAATTATAATATAAAGTAATACAGCTCCATAACTAACCTGATGATTGTAACATGCTAATCTGTTGTGGCATGACATTACCATGGTCTTCATCATCTATATTACTATCATTTTCATCAGCGTCATTTGCCAGTAATGTGTCTTCATCTTCTTCCTCTTGCTCGTCCTCGTTGTCAAGTTCATCTACCAGATAATCACTTTCTTCTCCATGCGCACTGGTAGATTGTGTTGGATGACGTGTACCGGAATACGCCATATATGAGGACGCATTACCAAGGTGGAGTCTATCAAACGATATGGGTACACCCTCCTCTGACGTTTTAATATTCACATAGAACTCAGCAAATTTGTTCGTATGACTTACCTCAAATGTTTCAAAAAACATTTCCATATCCTTATCATCGGCTACATCAACACCGGTATATTTGTCGTCTCCCATAGGAACTCTAACCGTCACTGAAGATATTACCTGCTCTTGTTGTAGGTTTAGCTTCTGATGGATCTTTTTATTTAAATCTAGATATGACATGCTTCGAACAATATACAAGTATCGTTTTTCACCTTCAAAGGTCAATCCGTCTGCACCTATATTTTTAGCACCGTTATAATATACAATTGCACGAATATGATTCATTTTTTCCCCTTATATTGTATAATGAACGAGTAGAAAAAATTACAGATAATACAAACCACAACACAATTGCAACTAATTAGAAGAAATGCAATGTATATAGCAAAGAAACAAAGATTTGAAGAAACAAAATGTGATTAAAAGAACAAATGAAAGTGCAAGAAGAGGATGAAGATGAAAATTATGAAGACTGATTATTTTCTCTCATTTCTTCTTCTACTTCTACCAATAGATATGTTTGTGAATTTGAGTGTGTGTTCGAACTGAGGCAAACAGATCCTATTATATAGGTAATTTTTTTTTTAAATATATTACTACAGGGGCGTGAATTTTTCACGCCCCTACATGTTTTTCATTTGCCTCAAGGGCAGCTATTAAAGCTGCCCTTGAGGCAGCTTTTTGCAGGGCACGTCAGCGCCCTGCACCTTTTTTTATTTATTTTTTTAATTTTTTAAAGAGTGCTGGCGCCTCTTAAGTGGCGTGCCACATGGGCACGCCACAAGAGGTGTACCACGAGGCTGCGCATCTTGTGGTGTGCCCATGTGGCATGCCACTTTGCATGTGGCGCCACGTAAGGCGTCATCTGACGTGGCGCCACAAAATGGCCTATTTAACCAAAATGTTTCAACAGTTCGCGTTTTTGGCAAATTTTTTTTTATATTATTTTGACATTTTTTCCCTTTTCATCATAGTCCCATCAACTTTCAATGTCTCTTTCCATCTTTTATGATAGGAACTTCAGAACATGGGGTTTAATGCGATTCCCACTTTTTTAATATACTTCTTTCTCTCCTTAAAATAAAATAATATCGCTTGATCCTAAGCTTCATCTACTTTGTTTTTTTTAATTATTACTATTTAGGTTCTTTCACCACGACACACTTTAATGGCACATTTGTTCTTATTCTCTTTTCTCATATATTTGATATCCTCATTAATATATGGGAAATTTTTTTAAAAAAATGACATACAGTTCTTACGTAGTAATATTAATTAACTAATTTTTTTAATCTTCATAAATTAGTTGAGTATGTCTTATATTTAATATTGAAGGAAGCATGTATATACCAATACATGTGTGTGCGCGCGCGCAAGTAAAATCTACATTTTGTGTTACGATTTTATGTTTTATGATTTTTCATTCTCTTTCTGTTTTTAGGTTAAAAAAAAAATCATTTTTAACAACCTTGAAATGGAAGGAATTAAGAAAGATGAGTATAATGTTTTAAAAATTAGGTCATATATATGACCAAATGTGGGAGTTAATTTTGATCTTAAATGTAAAACTTATTTATCATATTTATATATCAACATTTTTAAAAATTACCTCTATTGATACCCCTCAACCAAAATTAAGAGAGGGGGGGGGGAGGATTAAGGGAAGTGATAAAGGTGTTTTATAAAAAAATGTCATACTTATTTTGTTGTTAATATAAGATATATTTACCTAATTTCATTTAATTAAAGAAGTTAGATGTTATAACACGTATATTTTTAAAACATTATACTCATCTTTTTTAATTCCCTCCATCCAAGGTTGTTAAAAACATCTTTATTAATTCCTTCTATCCAAGGTTGTTAAAAACGAGCTTTTACTTAAAAACGGAAGGAGAATGAAAAATTGTAAAACGTAAAATCGTAATAAGCGCGCGCGCGCACACATGTATTGGTATATACATGCCTCCTTCAATATTAAATATAAGACATACTCAATTAATTTATGAAGATTAAAAAAATAAGTTAATTAATATTACTACATAAGAACTGTATGTCATTTTTTTTTTTCTGAATTGCCCATTTTCTAATGAGGATATCAAATATATGAGAAAAGAGAATAAAAACAAATGTGCCATTAAAGTGTGTTGGGGAAAAATCCTAAATAATAATTAAAAAAACAAAGTAGATGAAGCTTAGGATCAAGCGATATTATTTTATTTTAAGGAGATAATAAGGTATATTAAAAAGGTGGGAATTGCATTAAACCCCATGTTCTGAAGTTTTGATCATAAAAGATGGAAAGAGACATTGAAAATTGATGTGATTGTGATGAAGAGACGTCTTCTTTTTTTCTTTTAATACTTTCAAAGAAGAAAGAGAAATTCACAATGGGAAAATTGATGTGACTGTGAGTTATCATAGAAGACAAAGGAAACGGAGGAAAACGCGGCATTTTCACGTTTTTACGTTTAAAAGCGGTGTTTTCCCCAATTTTACTAGTTCTACGTTTTTTACTCAAACGAAACACGATTTGTTAAAAATAAAACGTAAAAATGGCGTTTTTAACTACTATACCTCCATCTATCCTCTTCTTAATTATTGTTGAAGAAACATTAATAGGGGTAAATTAGAAAATGATTGATAAATATAAAAACTATGTTTTATATTTAATTTATGGTAAAGATAAATTTTTTAAATATATATTATATTGATGTTGACAAAAGTAATTAGAGAAACAATTAAAAAAACATATGGAAGATAAACAATTTTAATTTGTATTACTCTCATAAAAGAGCAACATGCTCTACAATGAGTAACCCGCTTGGGTAAACTTTAAAACTTAGAAGGAGGCCAAGTTAACTCCTTCTCTTGTGAAACCCTACATCACACACTTGGTGAGGATTCTGCATCCAACACTCTTACACATAGTGAGGGCTCCACACCCAACACTCTAGTGAGACTCCACACCTAATATTTCTGATCTTAAATATTGGATATAATTTGTAGAGCTAGGAATTAGGGCCGGCCCTTAAAGGGCCATGACTTAACAGGGCTGGCCTTCTAGGGCTCGGAAGAAGAAAAATACTTGTTTTTTGACACCCGGGCCGAGAGTACTAAGGCCAAGGCGGCCCTTCAGGGCTAGGAAATTACTATTCCAAATTTTAAATATTTTTCGTCCGTTTTCTTAAAAGAAATATGATTAGTAAAATACAACAATTAAAGTTCTAGTTTATTAAATAAATATTATCAATATTAATATCCAAACAACACAAATTATTCAACAAATGAACACATTCATCAGTTCGTAATTAAAAGCAAACTACTATCCACAGTACACTACTGTTCATGAATAATACACATAAAATATAGGGTTAAGGTACAAAAATACTCATATGTTTTTCCTCCAGGAACGCCCAGCACCATATGTTTTTTTGTGCAAAAATACACACACCGTTAGGTTTTAGGAGCAAAAATATCACTTCCGTTAGTTGACCATTTGTTGACCGTTAACTGACCGTTAACCATGGTGAAATTACCTTTTTGCCCTTAGTTTAAAATAATTAAAAAAGAAAAGGGTTAAGGGCTTAAGGGCAAAAAGGTAATTTCACCATGGTTAACGGTCATCTAACAGAAGTGGTATTTTTGCTCCTAAAACCTAACGGCGTGTGTATTTTTACACAAAAAAAAAACATATGGTGCTGAGCGCTCCTGGAGGAAAAACATATGTGTATTTTTGCACCTTAACCCTAAAATATAAGAAGCGTACCACTCAATGGCGGATGTAGCTTATGACCAGCTGGGGCCAAAGTTGACCTTCTAAAATTTGTTAACATATATATGTATTTATTATATAATATTTTATTTGGTCAATAATTTGGTCTCAGCTAATTTTTTATATTCTCTATAAGGATGATGTTTGGTTTATTACTTATTGGACTATAAGAGGAAAGTAAAATTCTTGTTTGAGATAACTATAAAAAAAGCTAATATCATCTCATATCTTGTTTTGATTTATAATTTTCGGTTATTATTTATTTTTATTTTCAATGTTATGTGATACTATTTAGTAAATACTCTCTCTAATTCTTATTATAAGACACCAACTAATAATTCTCACAGGCTAATAAAACAGTTTAAGTCATTAAATTTGTCCTAAAATTTAAGTGATTTTTAATATTATCCATACTAATTACACTAAACTCTAATATCATATTATTTATTACTCTCACTCACTACCCTTTTTAATTATGGATATACATGAAAAAATATTTGATACATTTTGGAACAGGTAAATGCCTTATGAAAAGGACCAAATACACTTATTAGTTACTATCTTATGATAAGAACCAAAGGGAGTAGTTCAATATGTTTGTTTTTTTGGCCCGGGCTAAAATTTTTTTCTAGCTCCGCCACTGGTACCACTAACAACAGACGACTACACATCTTTTTCGCCACTATCATTAATGTTAAAAATATTTGATTGTGCTTCACTAACCGTAGTAGACTCTACTTCATGAGTAAAAATATCATGTATTTGAAGTGCCTAAGCTCAATTTCAATTTCATTTTAAAAAAAAAATATGCAGGGCCTAATGGGCTGGCCCGTGGCCCTCTAGGGCCAATTTCATTTATTTTTTTAAATTTTTAGACTCGACCCTTGAAAGACCAGGGTTTAAACAGACTGGCCCGTACTCAACCCGATTTCCTGACTCTAATAATTTGTAGGGCAACCAGAACAAGTAGAAGAGTATGCAATTTGTTTACGTGGAGGACCTCGCCTATCTGACCATCACAAGGTATTCTCATTCGTACTCAGAGGAATAAAGGTTATTGTCATCCGTATCATACATAGATGAAGAGTACCGTTTGCTTTCACCCGTTTGATTCAGCAAAATGATTCTTATATATTGACCACCTACTAGATCAAAAGCTAAGCGATATTTGTTATTCAGGGTTCAATCCGTAAAAAACACACACAGTCAGAGTTTACTTTTTTTTATTACCTCCTGTTGTTAATACATTAATATTTTAGTAAAGAATAATTAAGCTAATTAAATTATATTAAAATATTTATATTTATTTTTCTTCTCTAAACTAATTTATATCTGGTCTATATATATATTCTAATGATGCATAGTATATACTATAATTAAATACTCTCTCCAGGTTTTGATATAAAATATATTTACGGCGTTGATCTTAATCTAAAATAAAAGGCATAGTTTTTATGTTTGTCAATTTTTTCCTAATTTAATTACATCTATTAGTGCTCCTTCAACAATAATTAAAGATAAGAGGGAAAGAGAAAATTAAGAAACGTGACTATGGTATTTTAGAAAATATATATTATACGAATATTAATTAACTTAACTAATTTCCTTAATATAATCAAATAAGATAAATATATCTTATATTAAGATCAAATAAATAATTTATTTACCTTTTATGGTCTCTAAAAAAGACAATTAACTATTATATTTAGGAAGGGGGAAGTATATGATTTTTAATTAACTTCCAGTAGCAGATTATCTTATTTTTTAGAGAATACGGAGGCTATTTGATTGTTTTGTTGTGCGTGTCTGGGGTGTGCGAGCGCACGCGTTTGTGTTTTTTTTTTTTGGAGGCTCCTAAAAGCAATAATTTAAAGCTTTTGGTGAACAGAATTTTGAAATCTGTGTCAACTAATATCCAACTAAGAGATTTGGATTCACTACCTATCTTTTGGATAGATCGAGGGACAGACGAGCTTCTAGCCGTTCAGATCTAGATTTAGACGGTTAAATTTTTTTTTCTATGTGAAAAAATTATTTTTTGAAAAAATGTTAGTTTAAAGATTAGTTTTATTTTAGATTCTTTATCCATTAATTTTTTTTAAAAAATAGATTAGTTGACCATAAAAGTATGATGCATTGTTAATGTTGAGCTTGAACCACTGATAAAAAGTGTTTTTCAAAACATGCTTATTTGTATCAAAATAGCCCATTCAAAAATTAAAATTATTTTGATCTCTTTAAAAGAAGGGCTTTCATTTCTAGGATCAAACCTCACCCAGTGGTTTTAACTTTTATTAATTAATGCATCAGAATACATGATAGTTGAAGATGCCACTTTGTTTTAGATACAGAACAGTGGGATGTTACATTTTGGGCCAAACTTTTTTCCTACAAACAACTGATGACTTATATTTAAGCATAAATTACATAATAGCTGTCAATAAATAATCTCCTTAATCAATACGCAAATTTTAAAACCAGACAAGAGTTGGTTATTACTTTTTATAAATAGGGGGAAATTTTCTTAAAAATTCTTTAAACAAAGTATAGTAGAGAGAGTAACGATTTGGTAAAATCGTAGGGATATTTGCTATTATTGGCGATTGGTAACCTTCTTCTTGGGTACAAAAGCATCACCAAAAATGAGGTCCTGGAATTCAGTCCCGCTCTGTCTCATGAAATTTTGAGCTGGTTTGCTTTTGTTTGTTGGTCTATTGGTTTCTTCCCACAAGTCATCTTAAATTTTCGCAGGAAGAGGTTCCAACAAAATACACAACGACTTCCTCTTTCTTTCATATTTATCTCACAAAAGCACATTTACTCTTAAATTTCTTTTTAGTTATCGATCTTATTTGCTCTACCTAATGGGTTTTGGAAATGGTTAATTGCTTTTCAGTGTTGTGGGATTGAACTTTAATTTCATGCTGATGAATCTCACCAAACACAACTGATCTTATATACAATACATCTCTATCCTTCTGCCCTACTGTTCAGAAGCAGTATAACGACAAATACGGTCAAAATGAGGTTAGATCTTCAGTCCTTAATCAAGAGACAATTGCCTAATTTGGGAAGATTAAGAAAGCTACAAAAATTATTTAATTATAACATATGTTGCATGATGATTCTGAAATACTTATATATCATTACATTATATATCAGTTTATGAATTATAAGTTTGACAAATTAATTTAGTGAAAGTTTTAAATATAAATACTTTAAACTAATTTATTTAGCTTTCTTGATCTCTTCAAATTAATTAATTGGTCAAACGAGGTAGCATATGCTTCTATAATCCACTTATAAATGCTAATTCAAAGCTTATAACTTTTATACTTAAACATTTTTCCCCATTTTCATCTATGTTTTAGATGAAACCTACTGCAGTAAATGATGTTGCGATCACAGCTTGTACCTTGTTCCAGATTGCCATCTATAATGTCAGTACATTACTACCCTCTTTTTATCGAGTTATTTATAAATGCTAATTCACTTATTTATAAATACATTACTACCCTCTTTTACTACCTTGTTCCAGATTGCCATCTATAACCTGTTGCTTCTATAATCCACTTGTAAATGCTAATTCAAAGCTTATAACTTTTAAGTTTGTTAATAATGTTGAAACTTGTTACTGTTATCAAAGCGTGGAAATCAGAAAGTCTAAAGATGGCTAGTGGAATTCTGTTTGTTTATGCTTCTTCATTGCTTTGTCTAAAAATCGTTAGCTTTGGCTTCTCTCAATATTTAGGTATGTTATTATGCTTTCGTAACTAACTAATTTACCACATTTGTTTGTATACATAAATTAAATGAATTACACACACACACAGGATGCATGCATATTGAGTTGGGATTTGTTTACTTTTAATGAATTATTTTGATGATAACAAATTTTACTGTGGTATTCAAGTTTGTATGACCTTATAAAATATATTAACCAGGTCAGGATTTATTTCATTTTATATTCAACTTTAGATTTTGTAACTTTTATTACCAGGAAATATATATAGTATGTTTACAAAGCCTTATTGGGAAGTCACATTTTCGATGCTCTTCATTTGTTTAGTTGGCACATTAATTATCATTAATGACACACGATCCTCTGGTCCTGTTAGAGGGAATAATAATTTTGGTCATATTTATAAGCCACATTGTTAAATTTTTCATATAGATTTATAGCAATACCTTTCACTTAATACTGTGTTGACTTTGTTTTTATGGGGTATATATATATTAAATAGAGGTAAAGTTAAAAATTTGTTAAATTTAAGGTAGATTTAATTAGTTTTTTTTAGTCTGTGTGTGAAACTTGTGCGAAGTGAATTTTAAATAGAACTAGAGAAATACTTATTGGTTATGTTGTTGGAGGGAATGGTAAATTGACTTAATTATGAAAAGTACAAGGAAAATAGATGAAGAAGAAAGTTGTGAATAATGTCTTCAAGATATATGTAACACTTTCTTTAAACTTGATTGGCCTTCACTTATTCCTATCTTTTATGGAATTTTTGGGTTAACTAGTGAATTTCCTACATGATGCAATGAGGACTATTAAGAATGGATTATTCTCCTAACATTCAAGCTAAGGCAATAATGTCTAATACAAAGTGATAATTTGATTTGTTTTTGTATGCTCTTAAAAACATAGGCAAGGAATTTGATCTTGTTGTTATGTGTTATGTGTCTCCAAATGGAATGATGATGATGGATATTTATAAAACATGAAGTGGTACCTTTAGAAATAATATACATTTTCAATTAAAAAAGCCATAGTCATATTTTGATTTATGAACTAACATAACTTATTGTTATTTAAAATATTTTTTTCATAAAAAGTAACACCTTTGTAGTATGTAGGGTTTCTTATCAACTCAATCTTCCGCCAAGTGTTGGTTATTAGACATTTGGTAATAACATTTCATAGGTTTCTTTATGAAGTAAAGAGACATGATCTTAGTAACTTTGAATGTTATTATTTTCCCAGCTATGCAATTATTCACGTAAATATCTTAATTTATAATAACATGGATTTTGAACAAAAGAACACACGTCTTTTATTTTGTAGATATTCCAATATATGGCCATCATTAATCAATAAGGTGAAGTACTATTGATGGCTGTGATGAACTTCATGAGAAAATGTAGCGAAGGCTGGATCATTGGTAATATTCAGTTGGATTTTTCTGGGGGCACTGGAAACTATGTTCAAATGATTATGCAATCCATAGATCAAGGTTTGTAATAATTAATAATCTTAACATTTTTCAAATGTGAAAAAATTATACTGACAAAATTTCAAATTTCAGGTTCTTGTGCAAACTTCTCTGGAAATATAGGAAAACTAATGATATCTCTGCTATAGATCTTTCTCTTACCCTATACGTGGAATGACAATAACGAAGTGTTAATGGATGGCGATATAATTTGATGTTTTCAGGTTTCTGTACTTTTTGATATTCTGTTTATGATTCCACATTATCTATTATATGGGCTCAAAAAAGGCTCAGAAAACCCTACTGAAGTTGAGATCACCAATGGCACAGAATAGTTGATCCATCATTTGATGATGTAATTAATTCTCTAGAAAGCCATGCATGCAATAAAAATTAATTTTTATATATTTTTTTTATACAAACAAGAAATCTATTCTTATCTAACCCTTATCACGTTCAACAATCCCTGCTAGCACCATGTCAGGTTGCAATAGTATGTGAACCCCAGGTAAACACGATAAGCTCTTTTTGGCAAGATGATCTGTAGCCACATTTACCTGGCGACTAATATGCATTATCTCAACTTCCCAATTCTGCTCCAGTACGGTTTTAATCTCCCCAATTAGTTGACAATTTTCATGAACTTCATCGGCTGAATTCCTCATCAATGTAACTGCATCCGCAGAGTCTGTCTCAAGGATTATATGCTTAAGCCCTCTATCCCACGCAAGCTTTAGGCCATGGAGACAGCCCTAGAGTTCTGCCGTGAGACTATCTCCCTCATCCCCTTTAAACAGGAACGCTTGGAGGAAATTGCCATGCTTGTCCCGCAAAATGCCGCCACTAGTCACCCCTGGACTCGAAGGAGAGAAAGCACCATCTGTGTTAATCTTCACCCAACTAGTTGGGGGAGCCTGCCAGCGAGACCCAGAGGTGTTCGGAATTCCTTTCCCACTTCCCACTCTTCTGAGTCTATCCTGAGCTTCGTTCAGACAGGTGGCAATAGCCGAGACGTTAAAAATTACAGCCAGGTTGGAAGTCCACTTGCCTTCAAATATAAACTTATTCCGGCGACGCCAAATCCACCAACAAGTAATCGTAAATAGCTGTTTCCATTCTCCTGACTGCATCATTTCACTGCTATAATTTAAATTCCAACGGAGCCAATGATCAGCCTCCAAACTACTGAAAATGCGTCATACTCTCAGGTGAACGAGTTTCCTCCAGATCTCATAAGTTTCAGGACAATCAAGGAGGACGTGTATCAGGCTCTCCTTGGCTGCGTTGCATACTGAGCACATACTGTCTTCAGTTAGACCTCTCCTGCATCTAGATTCATTAGTCAATAAGCGATTATGTAGAGTAAGCCACATAAATAATTTACATTGTTTAGGTGCTTTAATTTTCCAAATAATACCCCATATCTTATCAGGATGCATCTCGGTAGTTCTCAAGCTTTCGTAGGCAGATTTTACAGTGAACTCCCCACTCTTTGTCCATTTCCAGCTTATGAGGCCACTGGGCATTTCTTCTATCCCGTCCTTAACCTTACTCCATGTACGTTTGATCCCATTCTACAAATTCGATCCTTGTCTACGTTCTTTGATCTTAGGAATAACGTCCGAACCACAATTATATTTACTCCTGATGACTTTCACCCAAAAGTCTTCTCTTTTAGATGTTATTTGCCATCCGACCTTCATAAGAAAAGCCTGATTGTAATAGCTTGCCCGATGAAGCCCCAGCCCGCCACTAGCTTTGGGTTTACATGTGGTATCCCAAGCAATAAGAGGAATTCGCTTTTGATCTTCAGTGCTTCCCCGTAGGAATTGCCGGTTGCTTTGGTCTAGCCTCTCACATGTAGCAGTTGGGAGCACAAATGTTTGCATGACATATCCTGGGATTGCCGTGGTAATTGATGAGATAAGGGTGGCCCTTCCTGCATAAGATAAGGATTGAGCCTTCCATGTTGAAAGTCGTGTTTTAACTTTATCCACAACATAGTTAAATGATTCCTTGGTGACCCGTTTGTAGTGAAGAGGGACACCCAAATATTTCCCCAGATCATTAGTAATAGAAAAGCCAAGGTGTTTGCACATCTCACTTCTTCTTGTATGGCCCACATTTTTTGAAAAGTACACTCTGGTTTTCTGCTGATTAACTTTCAATCCAGAGCTATCACAAAAATACTTGAGGCATTTATTAATCACTTCTACTTTATCCATTGAAGCTTTTGCAAATAGTATAATATCATTTGCAAAGAAAAGATGGGAAATAGGGGGCCTCATTCTTGTGAGACGGATTGGTTTCCAGTGTCGGGCTTGAATTGCAGATTGGATAAGGTGAGCCAACTTCTCCATACACAGAACAAACAAATAGGGTGATAATGGATCTCCTTGTCTCACTCCCCTGGATGGATGAAAAATATCTGCTTTATCTCCATTCCATAACAGTTGTGTGGTGGAGTTGGATACACACTGTTTTATTACCTCAATGAATCGTCCCGGGAGATTAAGATCCTGGAGACGCTACAATAGAAAGTTCCAATTGACTCGATCATATGCTTTTTCCAGATCAATTTTAATTGCCAGGAAACCTTTCTTTTGCGTCATGGATCTCATGGTGTGAATTACCTCTTGAGCCACAATGATATTATCACTACTATGGCGTCCTGGTACAAAGTTGCATTGATTTGGAGCTATCACCTGCGGTAGGATTGGTTTAAGTCTATTCACAAGAACTTTAGAGAGGGTCTTGTAAATCACATTACAGAGACTTATTGGTTTCAAATCTCCTATGGTCTCCGGGTGGTCTTTCTTTGGGATAAGGACAATTAGAGTCCCATTAACCTCTTTAATCACCTGCGGGTTAGCAAATAAAAATTTCACATAAGACATAACAGAGTCACCTACTGTGGTCTACTGGTTCTGGTAGAAAGGCGCATTGAGCCCATCAGGACCCAGAGACTTCAAAGCACCCATACTGAACATCGCCTCTTTAACTTCAATCTTAGAGACTTCTCCATCACACCATTGTAAAGAACTCTCTTCTACATAGGGGAAAAACATATCACATCTAAGGGGTGACCGAGAAGGGCAGTCTTCTGTAAGAAGGTTGGAAAAGAAATTGGTAGCCATGCCTTTAATTAAGTCAGTATCATACACCCAAACCCCCTCACTATTTTTAATAGCCTCAATGCATTGGGATTTCCGTTGACGATTAGCACGTGCGTGAAAATAACGAGTATTCCTATCCCTAAACACTGTCCATTCTGCTCTAGCTTTTTGTGCCCAAATCAGAGACTCCTGGAGTAGCACATCCTCCAGTTCCTTCCAAAGTTCTAATTGTAGAATTTCATATTTAGGAAGCATGCCAAGTCGGGCTACCGCTCTGTTAATGCCATCAAGCCTACGCAGGAGTATCTTCTTCCTTCCCTCAGTGTGTCTAAATACCTCTTTATTCCACTTGGAGCATGCATTCATGATATGGGAGATATTTTGAATCCACAACTTGTTGGGGGACCATGTCTGACGAGCAAACTCATCAAATTGGTCATGTAGTACCCAGGCAGCAATAAATTTGAAAGGCCGATTCGGAGGAGCTGAGTTCACACTCCTATCAAGGCATAGAAGCAAGGGCCTGTGATCTGATTTGAAAAACGGAAGATGAACAACTGATGCATTTGGAAACACACTCATCCACTGTTCATTAGCTAGCATTCTGTCTAGATGAGCCTCAGAAGTACCCTGTTTCCATGTAAACTCAGGAACCGCGAAGCCAACATCCCTCATATTTTGATCCTCAACCCATCTAAGAAAGTCTCGATCAATAGAAGACCAAAACATAGTAAGAGAGCGTCTTTCACATGATAATAGTGTGCCATTGAAGTCGCCACCTAGCATCCATAAACCCCGTATTGAATTGGCAATGCGTGAAAGATTATCTCAGAGAACACGACGGGAAGCGCAAACAGGACTAGCATATACTATGGTAAGCATCCACAAACATCTTTTTGCTCCAGTCACCTGCAAGTGCATGTATTGATGATGACGTTCAATCACGGAAATGGAAGTGATGCTATGCTCCCATAAGCACCATATACCACTACTATAACCCTCACAATCAATTGGCTCCATGTTAGGGAAACCCAGACGTTGCACACGATTTCGGGAAACCTCCCTATTACATCTAGTTTCCAAAACTGCAAGAAAATCTAACCGGTAATGCATTTTGAGGTCAGGAACAAGGGCAGGGAAGCTTTGGGCTCCAGTGCCTCTAGCATTCCAGATTAGGAAATTCATTGGGAAATAGAGTTGGATGTTTGGGGTGTGGCTACTTCCCCCAAGGCTCTATCCTGATCACTCATCAGTTCATCCATGTTATGCTTACTGACTTTTTCAGTTTGCATTTGTAGATTATCCTCTAAATCACCCTGCAAGATTTCAGATGGCATCAATAAGCATCCCATATCAGCCTTCTCTTTAATATCCATGTTTCGAGCTAAGCCCAGTCCATTCACGTTTATGGGCCCATCGTTAGTGGCTGGATTTTTATGATTGAATGTTGCCTCCAATTCCTGTAAAGCAATAAACATATTTGAGTTATTGGGCTTCGGTACACGACCCAAGGAAGCCTTGTGAGTATCACGTCGTGCAGGAGGAAAGTTAGCTTTCCATTTTGCCTTCTCTTTCCCCGTACTCTTTCTTTTAGATCCAACCGGGGCCCACTCGGATTTTTTGCTGCCAATATCCATTGTCAAACCCCCATTATTCTCCATTAATACTGATATTCTCTCCTTCTTTAAACTCGTCTTGCACATATCAGATTTATCCTCGTCAGATCGTTGTGTAACTGTCTGTGATTGATCCCCATTAATACCAGCCCTTGAATTATTCTAAATTAACTGACCCCGAAACTCACGGCGTAAAACACGGGTCTTCCCAAACGGGCTTCCGATGTTTTCTTCACCGCCGGTAACTACACTAGGTCTTCCTCTGACCACCGGTGTTTTTGCACTCCGTCTATCACTACTACCTCCTACATACTTTGGTTTCACAATTTGATCCTCTTCCTCAAATTCAGCGTATGAAGACTTTGACTGCGTCTTACTTCCGTCTGCTCCTGTCGCATGCACTGTGTTTTCCTGCGTAGAACCTTGGGTACTTGTCTGATCCTTAATCTTTGCGCAATCATTCATTTGATGCCCATATCTGCCCCACGTGAAGCATACATGATGTAAGCCCTCGTAGACAATGGGACATTCTTCACCAAAAACCATGTACATAGGTAGGAGAGGTTGTTTTAAATCGATTTCAACACATATGCGTGCAAAACTGCCCTTATCATATATTGAGGTAGAGCGATCCACTTTAATCATCCGCCCTATCATGTTGCCAATTCGTCTCAAAGATTCTACATTGTAAATTCAAATGGCACGTCTGGCAATCACACCCAAGCCGCGATAATGCGGTGCAGGTCCGCCTTCTAGGGATTGAAATTTGGCCACCATCGTTGGAATATTAGGTAATGGTCCTCTATCATCCATGGTCTCTCCTGCAACGCATAATCCCGGTCTTCCTTGTTTGAAAATGAAACTACATAATAGTCATTACTTAATGGGATAAGTTTCAGAGCATCCTTCGGCCTCCACATGTGGTTCATCGGGTCACGTATCACATAGGTAGGGAACTTTGCTCCAAGAACTTTGATGATCAGGGAGTTCATCCACGGAAGGCACCACGCTAAGTACTCTTCCTCAGTAAAACACAGTCTTCCCGGTTTCCCTTCCATCCTTCTCGTTTCATGGTTCTCTTTGTTATTCGATTACTCCAGATCACCAATGGGTGGCTTCTCATTTATCTTATAGAAGTATTCTTTCCATCCTTGCATGATATCATCCTCTTCGGAGTGTTGCACTAGAAAGCCAGCGCATCCTGATGAAAGAAGCTTGTCTCGATAGGTCAGTTTGGTGGCACTGCTCTTCAAGTTCGACGAGGTCCCAACAGAACTCTCTTCCCCATTCCTCCTTTCCTTTGTCGTCTTGCCAAAAGCAAATTCCTGTCCATCAACGCCCTGGGCCCCCTGGACTGAGTTTCTTATACCATCGCCTTCACCATCCCCTCCACCTGAGCACTCCTTACCTCCGATCTTCGTTCCGGTTCCTTGAATCAAAGCGTCTGTTTCATAAGAAGTTTGGGTTTCAAGGTGAAAGGAAAAGTTTATATAATTTGTTGAGGCATCTTCATATACATATCGCTTATTCTCTGAGCTATAACTTGAGACAAACTATACCCACTCAAATAGGCTATTCTCTGTTTCTGTTCTTGCAAATTCCTAACGAAACCCAAATCCCACGGTGGCTTCGCCTTATAACGTCAGATTGTGGTTCAAATACCCCATGCCTCTCATCGTCACACCTCCAATGGCTCAGCAAATGGTTCTGTACACCGGAAGACAACTCTCTTCGATTCAGATGTTGGATTAAACTTTCCCCAAAAATTAGAAGAGAAAGTTTGATTAAATTTTACCCGAAAACAAGAGGAGAGTTGAAGATTATGAGAGCGAATCGAATGAAACAAGGGTATTAATAAAATTATTAAATTCTGAAATATTATTTTTAAACATCCAACCTAATTTAGGATTTATTAAATTTAATGATCCAATTTAAAATTTAGATAATTCAGCTATTTCTTAAACGGATTTTACATTTTTAAGAATAATGAAGATAAAGATATTTTTATCTGAAAAATTTAATCAGCAAGTCTCTATAGGATTATCTTATTTTTAACAAGGTCTTTGTAGTTTTTTTCTTTTTTATCAAGTTTTTATTTATTTTTTAATTATATATGCTAAAATAGCAAGGTTATTTCCCTTGTGTCTGTAAACTTGTAAATAAGCCCATTGGGCTTTAGTCTATTGTGGATTTCTGGTTGTAATTGTAGGATAGCTGTATAAGTAGTGTTGTGTGTACAAGTTTAGTGTGATAATCCAATATGTTTCTGTAAACTCTGATTTTCATGGCAACAGGAGTATTTTCTCCATTTTCCTACAATGCATCAGAGCATTAGGTTTTTTGAGATTAGGATGTCCATGTACCAGACCAGAACGGGTTTGGCCTCAACTTGAGGTTTGATACTAATAGGACCTCTGGGTAAATTAGCCTGAGATTTGGTCTGGTCGAACACCAGTCTAAGCTTGATGGAACCAGACTAGTTTATTGGACTACTTAGGCCAATCCAGGACCCAGAAATATATTTTTTTTTAACCAATTCAATTCTCTCTCTTCCCTCACTCTCACCCCTCAAATGAATCTCTGAAGGCCATGGTAGTGTTCCAAGGCTCTACATCACAAAAACCTGAAACAATCTACCTCGACTCAAAAAAACCACGAAGTCTCAAATCCGGGCAAAATTAGGGGAGACCAACGGCGAAATCCAAAATGAAGAATAATATGGCGGGTTTGGCATGAAATTAGGGGTGTCATGATAATCCCCTTGTAAATTCAGAGACACGGCAGATCTAGAACGATATGGAAGATCCAGAACGAAGAACGATATGGCGGAAGAGCACCGATGCCAGGCTCCCAAAGGTCATCGACTCTGTGCTAATAACTACGATTGCGAAGGAGGACTCAACACAGTTGAATGGGGTTGATGGAGGACTCAAGACTACTGGAAGAGTCGTAGACAGTAGAGGAGAGGAGGAGCTATAGACGACAGAGGAGGAGGAGCAGTGTGGAGATGGCAACAAGTACTGGCGCTGCATAGATATTTAAAAAAAAAACTAGACCAATACCTGAAACAAACTAGTCTGGTTTGACCAAAACTGTCTAAGGCCATTTTTTTTTATCGGGTGACATCGGACCTGGACCTCGGATTTTTTGGACATCCCTATTTAAGGTTATCACCTATACCCAACTTGTCCAACCCGATACATCTTTCGACCCTAATTCTTACGCTTGTACTCTCGACATTCATGGTGGAAGGCAAATCTACGAGCGAATTAGCGATTGGATGGCTCAACTTCAACGATCCTCTATTCTTGCATCCTTTTGACACTCACTTTATAACAATTATCCATCAAATTCTTACTGGGAGCGAGAATTACTAAATTTGGAACGGAGCTATGAAGATTGCTCTCGAAGGTAAACACAAAATAGGATTTGTGGACGGTTCTTGTCATAAAGAAACACAAGAAAAGCATCTCCATTAACAACGGAAAAGATGTGCTACTGTTGTTCTTTTTTGGATTCTTCATTCAATTTCCAAAAAACATGCGAATTGAATATGCCATAAATGTTGTATTTGATTGCTTATTCTTTGTGACTGAGATTTAAAGCCTTTTTTTTTCGTTCTCGAGCAAAAAGTTTGAAGTGTATACGGGTGTTTGTGAGATTACATATTGATACACACACACACGCAGTCATAGTTTTGTAATGGATGAAATTATTTACAGCTCATTCTAATTTATGTTTCAAGAGAAAAAATAGAGAGGCGTTCGATTTATCAATTATCCGAAAGGTTTCTGCGTGGTTTGATTATTGCAGGGGTTTAATAAGGAACAGTGTCCAAATTTTGACTATTTTTTTATAAAGAAATAATTCGAAGTTAATGCCTTTTTTTTGGTGATAACTCAGAGAATATGTCTTTGGAAAATTGAAGGAGAAGCCCCACTTTCACGTGAAGTAAGTCATATGGTGGGCATAGAATTTTTTCGTTGGAGATAGACTTCTTTCTAATGGCTAAAGCTAGCTTGCATTGCTTGTGTGGTGTTACCACACGAGTATTAATTCTCTTTGGATGGTAGTTGAGGTTCTTGTCTTGCTGTCATATTTAGAATATAGAGAGTGAGACACACACACATTATCCCTATCCTTACAGAGGCACCCTCTAACTGAATTCTTTAGTCTATAATTTAAGTAATTTATAAGATAATTAATACTTTTTTTTTAATTTTTCTTATAATTAATGATTAAATGTTGTTCCTCATATTTTCTCACTAATTCAAATACTAGTGGTAAAGTTTGAAATTCTTTTTCCGATTGACATTCTTTTGTAGTTCCAGTAAGATTTTATTCCATCTAAGACAAAGTAATTGGGCCAAAATATAGGACAAAAATTTACAGTTTATGATTTCTTTCTCAATCATACCCACCATTCATTTACTTTTTTTATTACTTCAACGTAAGATATTAATTCTAAGAAGAGAAACCTTAAACATTACATATTTTTTATAAGTTTAAGAATGTCAACTAATATTTTTTTAAAAAAAATACTCTCTTTTTTATACTTTGAGGATAATATTGATTCAATAAATACTAATAGGTAGTCACAATTCTTACATAAAAGTTTCCGAGATAAAATTGGATCTTAACTTTATGACATGTTTTTATCCTTTGTAAAGTTATTCATTGAAGGTTATGAAAATGATTAGAGAAAGTAGTTTAATTTATTAATTAAAATGCAGTAAAAATGTTAGTTGAATATTAAATTCCAAGATAAAGTTATCAAATGCTGCTTATGAAAAAAAAATTACAGAAAGTTATATATATATATCCTAAAAAAGTAATATATAAAGGAAAAATGCATTAATTTATAAGTAAATGGAATAGTTATGTGCAAATAAAACCACACATAATCTAACAAAACGAATTTACTAAAACAAAAATATGACGAATTGTTATTTTTATATTTTTTTAACTCAAAATGAAGCAATTTATATAACTTAGCAAAGAGGAGGAAATAATATGAAATCTAATTCTGCAAAATTCTCTAAAACTTTTGACAAAAAATAGAATCACTACTAGAAAATTGAGATTTTGCGACGGAATAATTTCCGTCACAATTTTTTGAATTTTTGCGACGGAAAGCGAAAACCATCGCAAATACCCGAAATTTGCAACGGACAAAAATTTCCGTCGCAAAAAAATAAAAAAAAAACATTTTTTTTTCAAATTTAGCGATGGAATTCTGTTCCGTTGCTGGCCCCGACTGGGGCTAACGACAGAGAACAGATCCATCGCTCGCCCCGGCGGGGGCCAGCGACCGACACGAGTTCCGTCACAACTTGCCTCCCCCCTCCCCATTGAGTCCCCCCTAAAACCACGTTCCCCGCCCCCTCCATGACCTCCCCCCTCCCCGTCGGCCCCTCCACCCCCCACGCCCCCCACGACCTCCCCCCTCCCCGGTGGCCCACTCCCCCCACCCCACCCCACGACCCCCACCCCCCAAGACACCCAACTCCCTCCCACATCTCTGCCTCTCCTCCTTCTCATTGGTTGGCGTTTGTCTTCTTCTTCTCTTGATGTTTACTATTCATTTTTCGGTGACACTTTCCGGTAACCTTCGGCCCTTATCTCTTTTCATTTTGTTATTCAATTTCAGTTTTTGGAAAATAAAAGGCTATTGTTTGTATAAATTTTATTACAATTCTCTTATCTTATATAGATAAAAGTTTAAGTTTCTCATGTGATAATGTATAATAATTTTTGGAATTGATCTTGCTCCTATAAATAATTACAGCAGACATGAATTGATGAAATTTGATATTCATATATAAGAAAACTAATTAGGAAGTTTACTATCTGATATTTGAAAGTAGAAAATATAAGAGAAAGATCTAACTCTATAACCATAATTTTATAGTGATAAATATAAGCAAAAAGTTAATGATATTGATTCATAATTTGCTTATTTATTTGGATTATGGTTATTGTTTGGATAAAATTCCATGATTTTTTCAGTTATTGGGTTTTCTTAATGTTTATTAATGAGATTGATGAATTGTTTTAATCGTTTATTGTATTGTATTTTTATGGTTAATTTTTTGTAATGGAAAAATTGTGTAACAAAATTATGATATTCTATTGGTTGGTTATGATACATAAATCTATAAATAGGAAGATGTTGAAATTTGAAGAGTATAGTGTTGATAAATGATGTTCAAGTTTAAGACAATTAAATTAATAATTGATGTCAAGTAGAAGCACGAATGTTTGCCTTTAAAGAGTAAACAAATTTGTATGTTAAAAATTAGTAGAATTAGCTAGTTGTTATAGAATATGTATTTCTATTAATATAGAATATATATTCTATTAATTATAATTTTTTATTTTATTTCATAATTTCATATATATAATGTAGAATTCTAAAAAATATAGAATATATATTTTAGATTTCTTTTTCTTTTTTATATCTATGAGAACATCCTCAACATGTTATGCTTGGATAATTTGTGAATTTTTTAACATTTATTATTTAAATCTACAAAGTAATTTTTATTCTTTTAGATTAAACTTTGTTCAATTCAAATCAATTGACATTAAATTAGTTAAACTTTTTATAATTAGCTTGAATTGATCGTAAATAACATTACTTCCATATTAAATTATTTATAACCAAATGCTTTAATTTAAAGTCAATTGGTTGACATGAGTGGCCAGTTGTATTGGCCACTTATTAATATTTGATTCATGTTGTTTTGTGGACTGGGGTATCTCCACGCTCTATATATTTGCGTAGGGTTAAATTGTAGAAGTATGGACGACCATCGTGATAGGAGTTAGATGTCCAATCGTCTAACTCAGAAAAGAGAAATAACTTGAGCATTCCTGGACAGTCTGGAAGAGTTCATTCAATTTGCTTTGGCGCACTCACCTAATTCTAGTAGACACATCGTATGTCCCTGTGCCACATGCCGGTGTTTCAAATTTCTAGAGTATAACACGATCAAAATCTATTTGTGTAAAAAATGATTTATGAACGATTATGAATGCTGGGTATATCATGACGAAGTCCGACCGACACCGAGTGGATATTACGGGAGCAGTAGTCATCGAGGCAACCTTAATCAATACGAACAGTTGGTGATGGATGCTGCGGGATCGTCGATTGGGCAATATTTTGATCCCTTTACTCATGCTGAACCATTATACACACAAGAGGAGACCGATACGCATAATCAACCATGTTATATGGGAGAGGATCCTAATCCAGAAGCCGATAGGTTTTACAAAATACTTCAAGATGCGCAATGACCATTATGGGAAGGTTGCGATCACATTGAAAGTAGTGGGCACTCATCGTTGTTGGCTACCTTACAACACTAAGTTTGAAGATTGATCACCATATGAGTGAGAGGAATTATAACGAAATGATGTAGATCATGAGCAAGATTGCTCTGAAAGACAATAATTTACCGAAGGATTTCTATTAAGCAAAAAGAAATGTTAAAGAGCTTAGGCTTAGTTGTAAAAAAATCCAATGTTGCCCCAATGGATGTATGTTGTACTATAAAGATGATGCTGAGCTGACCAAATGCAAATTCTGTGAACATAATAGATACAAACCTGTGACTAAAGAGAGGAAAATAGACTGTCAACCATTCAGCAAGATGTGGTACTTTCCCCTTGTGCCCAGGCTTCAGAGATTGTATTCATCAGAGTAAATAGCCGCTCACATGAGATGGCACCGGGAGCATCGCAGGGATGAAAAATTTGTGACGCATCCATCCGATGCCGAAGCTTGGCTTAAATTTGACGAGGTGAACCCTTTGTTTGCATTGGATTCTCGTAATGTCCGTCGTGGTTTATGTTCGGATGGGTTTGATCCTTTCAACCAGACGGGCAGGAGGTTTTCATGTTGGCCAGTGATTGTGACTCCGTACAACCTACCACCTTCCAGGTGTATGCGAAGAGAGTTCTTATTTCTCAATGCGTTAATCCCCGAGCCTTCCAACCTAAAAAAGAATGTAGATGTGTACCTCAGGCCTTTGATAGATGAGTTGAAGATGTTGTGGAGTGACGGGGTTCTCACGTACGACGTATCATTGAGCCACAATTTTATCATTCGGGCTGCCTTAATGTGGATGATAAATGATTTCCTTGCCTATGGGATGTTGAGTGGCTGGCAAACATCGGGAAAGCTTGCATGTCCAGTCTGTCTTAATCAGAACATAGGCTTTAGCTTGCAAAATAGTCGTAAGGTTTGTTGGTTTGACAGGCACCAGTGATTCCTACCCCCTGATCATTTGCTTAGAAGAAATAAAAAAGACTTTATATGAAATGTAGTCGAGCAGGCAAGTCAACCTCATCGATTAAGTGGTTAAGAAATATGGGGCAGGGTCAGACACATTGCAAGTGTTGAAGAGGGGGTTGCATTCAACGAACCTGAGGGATATGGGGTTGATCATCATTGGATGAAACGGAGCATCTTTTGGGAACTAACATATTGGAAAGATCCCCTGTTGAGACACAACCTCAATGTCATGCATATTGAGAGGAATGTATTCTGCAATATTTTGTACACTGTAATGGACACCAAAGGCTTGACGAAGGACACAGTCTACGCAAGACAAGACATAGAAGCGATTTGCAGAAGGTCTGACTTGCATTTGGTGGTGGATGCTAGGGGACGGACTTCTAAACCTCGAGCGCCATACACACTCAACAAAGAGCAAAATTTGGAAATGTTAAAATGGGTTTCAAATCTGAAACTCCTGGATGGTTATGCATCAAATATGGCTAGATGTGTCAAAATAGATGAGGTGAAGATATCTGATATGAAGACTCATGATTGTCACGTTTTTTTTCCCGAGATTGTTGCCGTGGGCCTTCAAAGCACTACCGAAGCATATATGGAGTATTCTAACAGAATTTTCCATTTTCTTTAGAGAAATTTGTGCTTCTAAGCTGAACGTTGACAAGTTACGGTAGTTGGAGGAGAGCATGCCATTGACGCTATGCACGTTAGAGATGGTGTTTCCTCCTACCTTATTCAACTCAATGGAGCATTGGCCTGTTCACTTGGCCTATGAGGCAAGGGTTGGAGGTCTGCAACAATATAGGTGGATGTATCCATTTGAGAGGTAATATATATATATATATATATATATATATATATATATATATATTTATCTTTCTTGTTTTTATTATTTGACTCTCATGGTGGTAAAGTCTTAAATACCATGTGATTGTCCATTATAGGTTTTTACGCACTCTCAAGCACAAGATCAAAAATCAAAGGTACGTTGAAGGATCTATCGCTGAAGCGTATCTAGTGGAAGAGGCCACTAAATTTGTGTCATACTATTATTCTTCTGGAAATATATAAAGATGGAGAGGGGTAGCTCGCAACGACGATGGAGGCAGTACAAACGACCAGATATCTGTATTTAATTTTCCAGGTCGGGTCGTGGGAAAACGTGAGAGGTCAACTCTGGAAGGAAGAGACAAGCGAGTGGCGAAGTGGTACATTATAAACAACTATGAAGAGGCCACCCCGTACTTAACGTAAGCTTCCTGTATTTTTACTGTTACGGTTAGTATTAAAGTATATTAATGAGATTTTTTTGTTACAATTTTTTCTTCGATTGGGTTCGATCTAGAAATCCATTAATATCGGATTCCGAACTTAAAAAATTCAAGATTGTTGAGTTTCCTTAATGGTTCGAATACTTCTTCTTGGAAAATCCATTAGCTCCCCATGATGTTGCGTGGAGTTTATCTTGCGGAGCTGCAACAGTTGTAACCCGGTGTTTGAAATATATAATCAATGGATATCATTTTGCAATAGTAAAAGCAAACAAAAATACACTAAGTTGCAATTACGGCGTATGTTGCCGAGGTGGCCTGGTTGATGGAGTTGAGCCGACTACTACGGGAAGTTAACTGACATAATTCAGCTGGATTATAAGTGGGACGAGTCCGTGACTATCTTTAAATGTGAGTGGTTTGATAACTCTCCTCGTGGGACAAAAGTTAATACATATAGGAATGTTGAGGTCCAGTGGTCAAGGAGGTACACGGTTGGTTATGACCCATTCATACTTGCTCAACAGGCGGAACAAGTTTATTATACGTCATATTCAACATCTCGTCAAGGGTGGGTGGGAGTTATCAGAACCAAAGCACGTAATATCATACCCAACTCGAAAGAGTCAGAATCAAATGACTCTATGAATGAACCATTTCAAGCTGATGTGGAACAGGTACAGCCCGTACTTGTTGTCGATGACGAAGTACTAAACAATCTTTTTGACGAGGCTCATTGTAACATCCCATTTTAAAAACAGCAGAATTTTTTTTTTAAAACGGTGATCAGAGTAGAGCTTTTTGACCAAAACGAGTAACTAAACCTTGATAAAACATAACCACAGTGTAATTGTTCTATTACAGTCTTCTAACATCCGAAGGAAAGTAAAGTACATAACTAGAGACATTTTAAAATAAAACTCCGCCTTGGGTCCTACGCAGCCTGCTTGCCTCTCTCTTCTGACCTTGGTCCTCCTGACCCTGAAGCTACAGCTGAGATCCAATTCCCAATTGGATCTTAGGTAACGATTAACCTTATGCTCAAATAAGACAGTATATGGATAACAACATGTACATAATCACATAATAGCAGTATATCACTACATAAGCACACAGCAGATGCATGATCACATATTGGCAGAACATAAGCACACAACAGTATGTAAAGCCCCACATAATGTTTGCACATAACCAGTGCCACGACGGCCCATCGTGTCCTCAGCGCTAGGAAAACCCAACGGCGTTATCAAAACTATAACCCGTATAAAGCTGTATGTATACCGACAACCCTAGACAGAGCTTCAGTATATAAGCATGTCTATCACATATAGTATATGAGCAGCATAAGCGTTAAGGTTACAATACGCGTCCGTACCTCCGTTAACGATTCCAAACACTTTAGTAGGATTGTGGTACGCTTGACGGCGGTACGATAACGGAAACATCGATTCGTGATTTCGGGTATCCTATAAGGATAGTATCACCAGTGTGAGCATTTAAGATCATATCAAGAAAATTTTGGTACAAATTACCATTTTGCCCCTAGATTGACTATTTGGCGGAATTTTGCTAGTACTTCGCTATTTTGATTTTAAAGTTTCAAAATTTTTGTTATAGTCCTTCCTCTAGCATACTCTTAAGATAAATATCATATTTTTTCCTAAAAACATGATATCTAAGCTAACTTAAGAATTAAAGACTACTCTAGCAATTCTACTATAACTACCGAAAAAAACTACTTAAGCTAAAGACTAAGGATTGAAGAACTTACTCAGAGCTTGGCTATGAACTTCTTACTCCTCTTCCAGAGCTTCTCTCTCTAACTTCTCTTTAGGATTGTGAGTGAATTGGTGAAGAATGAAGAGAAATGAGAGGCTATATATAGAAAAAGGGAGTGGCAATTCCGTAATTTCGCTGAACTTGTCTGGTTGAATTCTGACCGTCGGATCGCACTTTTTTGAAGTGGCTTGATCTTGGCCATACACCTATAGGCCGACCTCCCCCTCCCACAAGAAGACAAAATTGATGACATCATCATGCTTATGTCATCTTGCTTTATCAGATGAAATTCCTGGTTCGGTGTCCTGATGGCGAAATTTTTTGTAAAATCTTAAAATTCCGGGAACCACACTCTGAAAGTATTTTCTTCCTCTTTAAGAATACTGGATTTTCTTATCCTTATACTCTCATTAAGGACATTCCGTTATCTGCCGAAAATCCTCGGTATTCGTGATCGGTTATCGAAATGACTTTGGTCGGTGCCAACTTTTGGACAAAAATTCATTGATCAATAATATACTCTGGTTCTTCCCAACTTATCCCCGGAATCTTGCATCCAAATTATTTTCTATCGGTTCTCATTTTGACTATCTGCTTTAATTCTACAGAACATCTTCTTAGCCTGATCTCCAAAACATTCCATTGGTTACAGAAATGACTTCGGAGACAGCCTACTTCAAGATAAAAATTCACTTGTTCCTAATATACTCTGACCCTAGCAACTTAGTTCAAGGTTTTTTGGATAGAATTTTATTTCTATCCGTGGTCATTTATCCTGTTCATTTTTTTTTATTAATATAATATTATTAAATCAACACATGTCTTAATCTTATATTATTATTATTTTCACCATCCTTATCTCTTCCCATTCCCAAAAATTTCGGCCCACACACATATAAATATATATAATTAACTTTTTTTTCATTTATCCTAATATCCTATTTATCTTGTATTTATTTTTCCCAAAATTTTCCCAAAATTTCTATAATCTTATAAAATTCCCAAAAATCACTTAATTAATCCCTTAATACTTTTCAATAATTTTATTAATTAAAACCAATCATTTTCTCACAACAATTTTATTGACATTAATAATTCAAGCTCCCTGCAATTTATCAAAAATCATAAAGTCAATTTTGGTCTCAGAATACTTTTTAATTTTCCTTTTTTTTATTTTCATAGGAAATAATTTATTAAATTGTCTAAATTAAGAATAATATGCTTTCTAAATTTTTAATAATTATTCCATGCCTTTTAGAATTTTTCCTAATTCTTCTCAGGATGTTTTATGGCCTTAAGACACATTTTTCACATTTCCGATATTAAATTTTCTTTAATTTTCTTAATATTTTTCTCTGAACATATACTAATCACATAACATGTTAAGACCAAAATCTTCGTAAATAGGCATTTTTATTATTGTGACATAATATTCCAGATAATAGTTATCTGGTTATTACATTTAGGCCGACTACTACGGGAAGTTAACTGACATAATTCAGCTGGATTATAAGTAAGACAAGTCCGTGACTATCTTTAAATGTGAGTGGTTTGATAACTCTCCTCGTGGGACAAAAGTTGATAAATATAGGAATGTTGAGGTCCAGTGGTCGAGGAGGTACACGGTTGGTTATGACCCATTCATACTTGCTCAACAGGCGGAACAAGTTTATTATACGTCATATCTAACATCTCGTCAAGGGTGGATGGGAGTTATCAGAACCAAAGCACGCAATATCATACCCAACTCGAAAGAGTCAGAATCAAATGACTCTATGAATGAACCATTTCAAGCTGATGTGGAACAGGTACAGCCCGTACTTGTTGTCAATGACGAAGTACTAAACAATCTTTTTGACGAGGCTCATAGGGAGTTAGAACTGATTTCTATCCATATTGTCGATGAGGAATCAGACGATGAGGAGGAAGATAATTACTTTGATAGTGAGTCTGAATTTGATGACTATGAGACTGACGAGGAAGGGGAGCAAGGAGAGGTGGAGGAAACAGAATCTTCCGGTTGACTTATGTTAATCTGCTATTTATAACTGTCCGTTCTAGTAGATATAATCCGTTACTTTGATAGTGACATTAAGTGTTTCTTTTTGACATTTTGACATAATGTTTGCGAGTGTTCATAGATGGATTGTTCTGGAGGGCGTTCTGGCAATGGTCGGAGTAGTGGTAGAGGCTGGGCCCGTCCTATCAAAGGTGGTAGGGCGACGACATTGGACCCGTCTTACGGCAGAGGGTACGACTCTTCTCCAAAGCTTCCACCATTTCATCTGTCGTCTTCACCGACCACTTTCGACTCTATTATGGGAGGTGCAGGTATGTCTTTCAACCCCCCTGATCCACAGCAAGGGGCAGAGCAGGTATAGTTTATGAAATCTAATTGATTTACATCTTTTGTTTTATTTAAGCAACTGTGTAGTAAAATGTTGCAATATCATTTCGTCCTTCAGCACACCGCGTCTCCTCACAGTCAGTTCAGGGAAGCTAGTTCCTCTTCGGCTGCACCGGTGTGGGGAACTGTTGATCCTGAGATAGGACGGGTGTGGATTTGTCCTCGCGGCGATCTAGAATAAGTCATGTAAAGTTACTGATAATGGTACTGAGGTTTTTACTTTTATTTTGTGTGCCAACATTTACGTCTTTTCCTCTGTATCAAGATTTGACCCTTACAATCAGGTCATGGATTTCGTGTCGGGCCAAATATTCCACAATTTCAATCATCCGTGGGCCAATTGGAAAGACATTCCTCATAATCGTCAGGATGATTGGTTCGAGGACTTCTTGGTAAGTTTTGTAAATTATGGTTATTAATTTTGTTATGCAAATGCAAACTGATAAGGTACATTATAATTTGGAGCACTAATTGTCCGTAATTGATTTTCAGGGTCATTTTATGTGGTTGCCTGAGCATCAAGATACGTTGAAAATAGCTTACATTCACAAGGCAAGCAGATAGTTGTCTCATAGGTTTTATAAATTGCGACACGGTCTAAGCAAGGCTGATTGGATTCATCCAGAGGCTTTAGATCAATTACTTCATAAATGGAACACCGATCCCAAATTTCAAGAGAAGAGTGTGAAAAATAAATCAAATAGGGTCCATATCGATGGACCATCTTATACTGGGGGCTCCATCCCATACAGCGAGCATCGACGAAAAATTGTAAGCACAGTCATTTTTTATTTCAGTATTTGATATCTTGTACTTTGAATTAATTAACTAGCGGTCATAATTTGTGATTGCAGGCAGCGTTTGGGGATGTTCCTGCAGAAGATGTTGAGTGGGCTACCTTTAAGCGGACCCATACCCAGGAGTCTACCAATGGTAGTGGGCGCCGCTGGATCAACGCCAGGTTGCAGCAATTTGCGGTGAGATATTTATTACTTTTGTTTTTCGTGTCAGGCAGCGACATATTTATTTCATTTCACGTGCGTCATCTGTGATCTTTTTTTTTTCCTACAGGAACCCTATCAGAAGCTGACACAGGAGAGAGACACCCAGAGTCAGGGCGAGCACACATCCTCTTAGTCCGATAACGAGAGTTTATTCATTCAAGCCGCAGGAGGATTTGACAAGAAAGGGAGACTCTTCGGGATGGGTGCCTCTGTGAGCCAGCTGAAGCCTACGCAGCAGTCCTTACCGCGCAATGAAGGTGTTGATCCAGGTAAACATAATAACACTGTTCTACATTGTTACGTTTCCATTCCCTCTTCCTTTTAAATGAAATTAGAGAAAAATAACTCACTCTACAATTTTGTTTTTTTAGATGAGCTTAGGAGGCTGAAGGCGTTGGTGGAGGCACAAGACGAGATGATATGGTAGCAACGAGAAGAGCAGTAGCGGACAAATGATGTGGTGAGGCAGTTGTAGCTTGCACTTCAGTCTAAGGGTATTTTGCCGGCGCCTAGTGCTGATGACCCTCATGGTGGTGGTGATGACAATTCTGATGACGATGATGATGATCATGCTACTTCTTTATAGATTATATTTCAATATTTATTGTTCGCAACTTTAGAACATATATATTTTGACTTTGTTATTGTAAAAAATTTTGTATGATTTTTATTTTAAATTTTTATTATATGCAAAATTTATCTTCAAATTTATTTACTTCTTATAGATTTTTATAATTTTTATGCAATATTCCATATATTTTTAATAATTTTATTTTTTAACAAATATGTTTTACGTTTTTTTTAAAATGTAATTTTTTTATATATTTTTATTGAAATTATTTTTTTAATATTTTATTTTTTTAAAATTTTTTTATTATTTTTGACGAAAGACATTCCGTCGCTTTTGCGACGGAAGCAAGTTCGTTGCTATTGCGACGGAACGGATTCTGTCGCAAAAACCCATTGGGTTTTGCAACGGAAAAATTTTCTGTCGCAAATTGCGATGGAAATTCATAGTTCCGTCGCAATTGTGACGCCTTTTTTGTGACGGACAATTGAAATTTTGCGACAGAATTTTTCCATCGCAAAAACTGAATTTTTTTGTAGTGAATTGAGTTTTAATACTCCCTTGCCTCTTATTTTATAAGCTTCAATTTTGTTGAATTGGTTTAATGCTTATTACCTGCTTTATTTTGGAAATGTCTTAATATTTATTGTATTTTTTCACTTTTACGCTTAATTCAATATTTGTTTCTCTCTCTCTTTTTTTTTTTTACTGATTCTTTCCCATATGTTTTTGGTTTCATTCTCTTTCTTACTTACCATTTCCGTAAATAAAGGTATTTTGAAAAACTAAGTTGCATTTTTTACTTGTTTATTGTTTTTATTAACTTTATGAATTACATAATTATTTAAATCTTATAAATAGTACTTGGGAGAGAGTATCATATTAAACCCCAACCCAAAGGGTCTGGTTTCTCTCATTAGTCATTTTTTTATTATCCCTCATAATTTCTAAATCATGTCTATCTAATTAATTTAAAAGGTAAAAAATGAGTCACTTCAGCAAATTATCACTCCTTCAATTTTTCTATCATCTTCCCAATATATCAATGGTCCAGATGGGCATGAGAAAAAAGATATTGAAAGGATCTTCTTCCTAAATGACATAAAAGAAAGTGAAGAAAATTTGGAAATAAATGAAGAGGGATGAGGGATGGAGCCGTGATCAACATTCATGAATGAACCACGTCTGTGTTCTTTCATAAATTAAATATACATTGTCAAAGCTTTGCCATCCAGAATCTGGGAAGTAATTAAAACGGGTAGATTGTTGAAACGTTGCATATTTATTGAACGACACTTAGACCAATTAAGATTGAAACCACAATTCATATTGACATATTTAGATCTCATGCCACTTCAACCGATTTGAATATCATCAAATTATATAATTAACAATACTCATCTAATATAATTTAGGGAAAATTAGAATGAAGGATCTAGAGGAAAAAATATTTGTTAATAAGGACCATAAAAATTAAAATTATTTAAAAGGACCAAATACAAAAATACAAAAATAAAAATACTAAAATACCCCTAATGAAATCTTTTGCATTTCCTCCTATATTCTCTCCCACATTATATTTTTAAGACTAAGAAAATTCTAAATTTTACTGAATTAAACAAAAGCCCTCTCAATTTTTATTTTTGAAAACTTGCATAGATATCTATAGGGAAAAAAAAATTACACATTCGTTAATTTTGTAATATATATATATAAAAGTTTAACGAAAGTCAAGGTCTTTTATAGTTTATTATATATGTTATACCAAAAAATTTATCCGATTTATTTTCATTTTAGAAGAAAATTTATGTGTGTTAAGAAAATTCATTTAATGTTAATAAATTAAAATTTGTAAATAATTTACTGTATCTAAATAATTAAATGATATATTGATTAAATGGATATGAAACTTAGTTTAAAACAAAAAAACTATTTTAATCATTTTTAATTAAATAACATATTTATTGCATGAATATGAAACTTGGTAAGAAAAAGGTGCGATAATGATGGGCAGCTTTAATTTTGATTTTAGTTATTTTTAAGTTATGAATACAAGAGATAATTCAAAAAGTTTAGTTAGGGGCAATTTAGTATTTTAAAATTTATATTATGATGTTTGATCCTTCAAAGTAATTATAATTTTTAGTCTTTTATAATAAATATGATTTTCTCTAGGTCCTTTTTATTTTAATTTTCCCTATAATTTACTAATATATATATATATATATATATATATATATATATATATATATATATATATATCATCTATGGTTATATATATAGAAGTAAATTAAATTGTTAAGCTAGGGATGAAAAAACAACAATTGAACATAGAAACAAGAAACATTCAAGATCAAAATCAAAAATAAAATAAAAAATTCACTTATAATTTTTCAAGTTGCCCAGAGGCAACAGATAACATGCATGCATAAAAATATTCATTTTATATATTTTTTTAAGAAAAAAATCCTCATTCTTTCTTGCCGGAGGGAGGTGAGGAAGAAGATGAAGGAGAAGAGGGGTCAAAAGATAGATTAAGCTTGATGTCATGCAACTGAGTGCCGATTCTTGCAAGGCTTCACTCCATTAGTTCGACCCATGCATGGAGAGTATCAAGAACCTCCCTCACTGAAGGCGATTGTGCACGTGGTAGAGGAGGAAATGGAGGACAAACTTACAGACTTATGATGCATGTCTCCATAACATTGATCAACAAGAGAGAAGAGGGAGCTTGAAATACAAGTTTGAATTCTTAACAAGTCACGCATCCTTACATGGACAAATTCAAAGGGAAAAGAAGTACATGCCTACAAATTCATCTGCAAGTACAAAGTGAATGACTGAAGCATCAACGAATGAAGAGCGCGGTGGGTGACAGTGACGATGATATTAAGCCAGAATCACCTTGCAATGGTGATCACAAATAATATTAAGCAAGAGCAGGATGGGTTATGTGTAACACCCCTTCCAATAATACATTATACAACAGAACATTATAGCACAGCATAGTGCCAAAATGGTTTGAACATGGTATACTGATAATATATTACAAACCTTAGTCATAAATTCTTAACATAATTGCACAATTTCTTTCAAATATTTCTCGAACAATCTTGACTGGACCTGCACCTCCATTTGTTGATATCTGTCGCCTTGCTCTGGGAGCTACGTCTAATATGTTGTACAATTCACAGGTAGTAATAGGGGGCTGGAATCTCGAAGGATACCAGAATAACAAATTAATCTCATATTCAAATTATGTACAGTATATAAAAGTCAATCATAATCAGGAATAATAATCAAACCAGCATTCAACATATATCACAGGCAGCCAAATAATGCTCACAGTGTTGACTGCACAATATCACATAGCTAATCCTAGAACAACAATCATATATGCACATAGTGATGACTACAGAGCACATAACAAGTTCCAAATCCACAGTGCTAAGAAAACAACAACTGAATGCAATACACGTGTGCCCCAGACACAGATCCACAATTATGGTAAAAACATGCATGTACAGACATATTAAGGATATGAATTAAAGTTACTACCTATACGATTTACCAATTCTCAAATTAACTCCTGATCCTTTCATCACTCCAGGCAAGTATCGAACCCTCTACTTGTTTCCGTAGTTGGTTATCTACTCTGATAGAACCTCCACCAAATTGGAGGCAGAATCAACCCTTGACTCCTTCTCTTTCCTCCTACTCCTTCTTCCTCTTCTCTTTCTCTCTCTATTTCATTTTCTCTCTCTCCTTTCTTCAATGTTTTGGCCGAAAAATGGCCTAAAGACAAATTAGGGGAAAGAGATATATATAGGACACAGGTGCAATCCAAAACCTGCCACATGTCTAGTCCAATATGTGCTGCTTGTCTAGCCTAGAACACTGCTTGTCTTCTTTCTACTTGACCAACACATAAGTGCTTTCGTACTTTGTAATAATGAAGGGACACGTGTCACCTTTCTATTTGACCACCAAAAGTAGTTTTCTATTGGTCATGATGGAGGACACGTGTCATGTTTCTATTGGACCAACTTAAAAGTATGTCGTAATGAGATGACACGTGTCATGTTCTCATTGTGCCAACGCAAAAGTTGTGTCATCATTAATCATCGTGACTTACTTTATTAAAGCTACTTTAATAAAGCTACTTCATTGGTGTTTATATGGGATTCTACTCAAGTTTTAATCAGGATTGCAACATGGATAACGAGATCCACCAAATAACACCATATATTAGTGTCTTCTCCCAAAACGTAGGGTACACCAATGTGCCCTAGAAATTTGTACACACTTGTACCGACATATTTTTGCTCAACTAATCATCCTATACCTTAAGATATAGTTGAGTGGCATCTTTTACCAACTCAATGGCATTGTGTAGGTGTCCTATGCAATTCTACAACGACAATTTTATCCTACGGCCTATGCATGTTAAATCTTCTGATAACTTACACAACAAGCCCCTGAACTTCATTTACAGGGCCGCCCTTTCGCACTATAGGAAGTTCTTTCCTTTTGTTTCAATGGCAACTAGTATCTGGAGATTGCTAAGAAGTAGCTTGCCTCTGCCTGACTCAAACCAACTAGGATCATAAGGTTAAGATAGGGCTAGGCTTTCTCTCATGCACCTTCAAATATTATATTATGATATAGATTGTTTGCCTTTTCATTGCTTTGGCCTAGAGCCAGTGTAGGCTCTATTCGCATAGGCTCGGGTTGGTAACTAAATATAGAGAGAAGAAAAGCCTTAGGTTGACCAAGGATAGGAAATCGACTCTATCTACTTATGCGTGGGGGGGGGCTTTATCCTCACCTTTTTATTGCAGTATGGTCTTACATCATAGTCCCCGAGAGACTTTCTATTTGATATTCTTAGGATTTTTTTCTCAACTAGTCTTGGTCGTCTCTCAAATTTAGGCTTATTCTTTAATTGCTAAGCCCAAAATTCAAGATGTTACATTATGCAATGGCAAGGTTTCAACTTTGAGTTCAAGAAGTTGAATTTTCATAACGAAGCGAAGATCAAAATGCATAATCATAAATAACTAATTATAACTTGAAATTAAAATATAAGAATAAAAAATATTGTGTTATATATATGATGTAAATATAATTATATTTCTATAATGTGTAAACAGGTCCAATCGTAACAAAATAGGTCTAACATATTTAAACTTTTTAATATGCTTTGGTCTAACCTTTTTAACAAACAAGACAGGCTAGACCAAACTCTAGTATGTCAAATTGAAAACCAATTGATAGGGACACAACTTATTACCACCCATAATTGAAATTAAAGAAAAGAGCCCAAGTAATTTAATTTATTTGAAAATATAATAAAATTCCAAATTTGCTGATATCTCAAAACCATGAACTAAATTTTCAAAGTAATATAATTAATATCCGAATTACTAACTTATAATAATTTTTTTTTTTGGCGCATATGTGTGTGTGTGTATGCCACCAATTAAATTATGAACTGACAAATAATCTTTGAAATCCTTTTAAAAGTCAGACAAGGATGGTCGAAAAAAGCGGTATTATGTACCAGTGCAACGCATTCATTAATCATTTTTTAATTGAGATACCAAATGAAATATATAAACAAACACACACATGTAATTTCAAATTAATTTCTTAATTGAGATACCAAATGATTAATGAGTGCGATGCACTGGTCCATGATACCGCTTCTTTTGACCATCCTTACTTGACTATTGAAAGGATTTCGAAGATTTGTCAGTTCATAGTTCAATGGGAGAATAACTTTTAGATTTTAATTAACAGAAATAATACTAAAAATGTTCCCATTAACAAGTAAATAGGAGATTAATAATTAAATCAATTATCATTAACATTTTACGCAACTTATTAATATATTATTTCTTCTTATTAGAACTTAGATGTCATTCTTCCCAATTTAATTGGTGGCAGATATTTCTACCAGAAGGTCAGGCCATTTGGGTTGTGCATCTGATGCGACGTGTCTTGAAACACCCCCTCGTTCTCAGCCACTGGCCTGGCATCTGATGCCCCAGACAACCAAGATCTATATATAGTACTGCACTACAAAATTTATTTTAATAAAATAAAACGATGAAAAACTTTTTCACCCACTTTGTCTTTCCCATGCCATTGTGCTTTTTTAATTTGGTAGTGGAAGCTGTTTTTCTAATATAATTAATGTATATGAGATGAGCATAGAAATCAATTTTGTCTCACCCTATACATAAACACGTGTTTTTTAAATCCCAACTCAAATAAGCCTATAATTTATAATTTATAGTATATGAGATGAGCAAGTAAAATGAGTTTTATCTCACTCTACATTAACAAGCTTTTTAAATCTCAACTCCAACAGGCCTATTAAAGCAGGCGAGAGCAACCTAGAGATTTTCAACGCTATTGTCGCTCATCTATCAACTCTCTCCAGCTGCTTCATGCATGTCACTGAAAACTAGCATATTTTCTTAGGTAAGCGTCACTAAACTCAATCTTCTTCTTTTCTAGATGGTGATGAACATTTATTTGCATTTGCAGATTTGGAATACAAGTTTTTAAACAAAGAGATCGGAAGAGAGATAGGTGATTCTGATCTGATTTCAAGTTTGAGCTCAATTGATCTGGGTTCTGTTGATTCATTAAGTGCGCCAAATTCCAGTTGGTTTTGTTTGTTACAGCTGTGACTAGGGAGGTAAGAACTTGTTATGGTCCAAGTAGTTAGCAGCAGAGAGTAGATTTTGTACATCCGTTTTGGCATGGTTCTAGAATACATGTAATAGTGACCAATATAGAAAAACTATCACTTTCTATCTCTGGTCTATAACCAATCTATAAGAACATTATAAGAATAGCAGAAAAGTTGTGTGCGTGATGAAGTGCTTTCTATAGCCCATCTAAAATATCACTTTTTAAATCAATCAAATAATATATAAAGTCACTTTTTTTGTGAAGAAAAAAGTCACTTTTTGGCCCATGGCATGAATTTAAAGCACTTTATTAAAACATTCTAGTAAGTAGGAGCTCGATATCGTGAATTCTACATCGGGAGGGTTACCTTGAATGCGAGGCCTTATAAGGTCTTGAGTTCCCTTATTCTAACAATTAACTTTTGCGGTATGGTTCTCTTAAAGATTTGCATCCATTACAATGGTTCTTTTATTGAGAGTCAACTAATTAGAAAAGGTTACCTACAAGAGAAGTCAAGTGAAGCCCCTTCTAATGCATGTGCATTGTCATGAGTCCTAGTGTCCCACGTTGGAAGGGTCAACTTGAATGAGAGGCCTTATAACCTTATACCATTATAATCTACCTCTCTAAAATTTTTAAATAGTTTATATATATCTCTCTAAATCACTTTTTAATTAGGTTACATATATCCAGAGGTTTTAAAAAATATATATAAGTTTTATTATATTAATGTATCAATTTTGAGAAAATATATATATAATTTGTAAAAGTGTTTATATTTTCATTAGCTTTGCATATGCATTTATATAACAATTAATCAAAAAATTTCATACAGTTTTTAAAAACTTAAATTAATCTTAATTAATACTATACAAACTAAAAAGTACACCAATTCTTAGGTATATTCTCAATTTTATAATAATTGAAAAAATACATGTATAATACACATTATTCTATTTTTATTAATTATTGAAAACTAGAGGATTAACATAAACTATAAGAATATTTTTAATTAACAAATAAGTTATATTTATATTTATATTTAAATATATTAACACTATATATATGTATAGTGGAAAGTGTTTTGGGAAGGGAGGCCAAACTCATTGCCGAGACTGTAAGGATCAAGAAGATTATTATTATTATTATTATTATCGTACAGTCACATGTATGAATACAGCTAGCTAAATGACAAATACAACAACAAATATACATAGACACACACACAAAACCCAGAAATAGTATGTTCTGCAGCTACGAACCAAAACCTGATCAACTTCACAAAGTAGGGTGTGAGCAGAGCTAAGTTTCGCCTTAATTCTGGAGGTTAGTTTGTATTGGTTGAACCATAAAGCTATATGTTGCAATGTTTCTGTGGAATAATGGATAAATATAAGTGCATTATTGGAAGCTTCATTGCTTTTATTGATTCTGGTGTTGTGCTTAATTTCGGAAGCCGTCTTGCTATACAAAATATAAGTGTATTGTCGGACTGGATACACATGCAATTCTGGCAACATAATTGTGCTGCAGTGTGTATTTTTAATTTGAGCATCTCCTTTGTTCTTTTTGACGCATGTAATTGTAGCTTGCAAACGAGTGTTCTAAATGCTAGAATTGTAGATTTTTAGGCCAATATAGAGTTAAACATCAGATTTAGCAAATTGGTGAAAGAATCAGTTTTGGTGTACTCTTTGGCAGTTATTACTACCCTCCAGTCTATATTCTAATACCCTTTCCTGCAATTAGCTCAAAGATAGCAGGAAGTATCATATTTGACTTTATTGTAGATTTTACTGACTTTAATTTATGGTAAAATAGAGTGTCTTACATCAAAGGAGATAATTGCTTACACGTATTCAACCAAATTTTAAGTCATTCATTTTCAGCCTTTTTTCTTCATAGTGACATTATTGGTACGTGGTAGGCTTTTTCAGGACAAAAACCTCAGCCAAGCCAACCTTCAACCCAAAAAGAATGGCTTGGAATTCAGTTCCATTACATGTGTCATACGAAGTTGTGGGTTGGCTCACTTTTATTGCCTGGTCTATCAGTTTCTACCCACAAGTTATCATGAATTATCGCAGGAAAAGGTCATCAGCTTAATTACTTATTTAATTTATTAATATTATCATCTTACAACCACCTTTCTCATTCATTCTTTTACTACTTTCTTTTTAACCTTTATGGGTTTTGGAATTATTACAGTGTGGTGGGATTGAACTTTGATTTTGTGCTGCTGAATCTCACTAAGCACTCATCCTATCTGTTCTACAATTCATCTCTGTACTTCAGCCCAGTTGTTCAGAAGCAATACAGAGCTAAATATGGCCAAAAAGAGGTTAGTTCCTTGAATAATCAGCTTTATAAATACAAACTCAAAGCTCAAAATAAGTTTGATATATATAAAAAAATAAAAAGACCATCTAAATTTTCTTTTTTTTTTTTCAGATGATACCTGTAGCAGCAAATGATGTTGCTTTCTCATCTCATGCTGTTCTGCTCACTGCAATTTCCCTGTTCCAGATTGCTATCTATGATGTATCCTACTCTCTTTTTTCCATTGAGCTTTTTGTATTTTCAATTTTTTATTGCTGAAATTTCTTATTATGGTTTTGACATTTTAGCGCGGGAATCAAAAAGTGTCCAAAATAGCTTGTGGAATTGTGTCTGTTGCTTGGTCAGTTGCTGCAATATGCTTCTTCATAACTCTGTCAACACACCATTGGCTCTGGCTCCTCTCTGTATTCAAGTATGTTGTGCTTCCTTATTTAAATCTTTTTCCCATTTGATGAGCCACTTTCTAACATCAACTTTTAATTAATTTGTTGAACTCAACCATTTTGCAGTATCATTCAAGTTTGTATGACATGTGTAAAATACATCCCCCAGGTCAGGATATATTGCATTTTGTATTCTTCTCTTTAATAAACTTGTATCGCAAGGAACTTGTTTTTGTATAAAATATGAGATGAAGTTTTGGCATAAAATGCATTGGACATGGCCATTTCTAGTAGTAATTAACGAGTTTATGAGAATCTAGGCTGTAATGAACTACATGAGAAAAAGTACATCAGGCTGGAGCATTGGTAACATTCTTCTGGATTTTTCGGGAAGCATTGGAAACTATTCTCAAATGGTTATGCAATCAGTAGATCAAGGTTTGTATTGTCATTTCCTTTAGCTATAAGTGCATGATTTTTTTCCCAAAGTGCGTATAATCACAATGACACAATTTTCAAATCTCAGGTTCTTTGACAAACTTCTATGGAAATATTGGAAAATTATTGTTATCTCTGGTATGGATCATTCTCTCGCCCTAACTTACATAGAATATGACAGAGAATTGTTAATACTGATGTAATTTGCCATTGCAGGTTTCTGTATTCTTTGACATTCTGTTCATAATCCAGCATTATGTGCTGTATCGGCACAAAAAAGACCCAAAATCAAAGACCCCTCTAGAAGTTGAGACTGTGAAGTCTGCTGACAAACCAGTGGCACAGAATGTTTAGGATTTGTGGTTGTTCATAAGTCAGCTTTGAATGCAATCACTCTACATGAATGGTTAATCCATGTTAACCCATTTGAAGATCCAAGGAAAGTTTAGTGGTTTGTATGTTGTAATAATTTTGGGGGTTATTCCCATGGATTAATAATTTGTATGTTTCACAATAGATTACCGAAGTCATACAAACCATGCAATGTACCCAGCATCTAAGATCCCGTAAAATGCATGAAAGAAATATACCAACAGCTCCCAAAACATGAGGCTTCTAAACAGGGCACATCAGAAGATATAGTGTGAAGAAGCACGGTTTTATTCACCAGGAGTTCCAAGTAACATTATTAATACACTTCCCAGTATTGTGTAGACATAGCTAATAATACAAGGGCTCCAATTATATGACATACGGTTTTCAGATGAAAAGTTTAAAAACCTTTGTTATGGAACCTGAAGGATCGCTAAATAACAGGCAAATATCTATAAGAACTGACAAAAATTATGATTTAAAGGTGGAAGACATGTCTTTTCCTAGTTCCTAAGCGTCTTCTTACAGTACTTGTACTCATACAAGAATTCAGGCCATCAGTTGAGGAATATTGGCCAGAGAAGCCTGAAACTTCTCCTGTGAGAATGAGAGGTCAACCATATCACCACGCAAATACTTCTCATAAGCTGCCAGGTCAAAATGGCCATGTCCACACATTGCTGTCAGAATGACCTTGGCCTCTCCAGTCTCCCTACAACGAAGAGCTTCCCTAATAGTTGCAGCGATGGAATGAGTAGGTTCAGGAGCTGGTATCAAGCCTTCAGACCTTGCAAACTGTATCGCACCTGCAACAAGATAACAGTCGTCCTTTCTAATTCCTTCCATAGTTGCTTGGTTTTATTTTCATTCTAAAATAACAGAAAAAAACAATACTATTTTGGTCCCAAAGTAAAATACTGTCATTGTTACACTTACATCCTATCACTAATCATAATTTAACATCAAACCTAATAAATTGCTGACATGAAGCAAGCAAGTTAAGGTGTGGGTTAATGATGCTACCATACTATGTAAGTCATAAATGTCCAAGTTAGCAATCCATTAAGTTTAGCTTAATTTTATTATTATCATAATTGATGGACTAGATCAAAATAAATGATCTGGGAAGAACAAAATTGAAATTGCATTTATAAATCAAGGATCAAAACTTGAAATCACCAAAGCCAGGTAGTAGTTAATCTTTTGAATAGAGGTAATTACAATTACCATGAAAGGACTCTGTCTGTGGAATTGAAATTGCTTCCATAAATCCCAACTCATAAATATGTGACAGCAATGGAGCCATTCCATGGTAGCGCAAACCCCCTACAGAAAAGCAAAACTACAGATTAGGGTAAGGAAAAAAGTATGAACTGACTAATCTGAGCTAAAATCTCTCATCATAGCAAATTCTTACCGGCGTGAATTGGATCAGGAACAAAGTTGTGTCCAAGTGTGTGCATTTTCATCAACGGAGTCATCCCTGCTGTATCTCCATAATCATATGCATATATTCCTTTTGTTAAAGAAGGACAAGCTGTAGGCTCAACTGCTCTTATAGTAGGGTTAATTTTCTTATTGAGCTTCTCTCGAATGAAAGGAAAACTAAGCCCAGCAAAGTTGGAGCCACCACCAGTACATCCTATGATGACATCTGGGGTTTCTCCAATAGCTCCCATCTGTTGAAGGCACTCTTCCCCAATAACAGTTTGGTGTAGTAATACATGATTGAGCACACTTCCGAGGCAATACTTGGTGTCAACATTTTTAGCTGCAATCTCTACAGCTTCTGATATTGCTATTCCTAAACTTCCAGGGCTTGATGGATCCTTTTCAAGGATTCTTTGACCTGCCTCAGTAACTGTGGATGGAGATGGGTGTACTTTGGCACCCCAAGTTTGCATCATCAATTTCCGATATGGTTTCTGATCAAAAGATGAACGAACTTGCCACACCTGCAATTGTTCATAAATCATAGCAGTTTCAGAACTTAAACAAAATCATGTACAAAATTTCACTTCTAAATTAGTATTTAACATTCACATCAACTTTTTTTGTTTGTCTTAACAGATCAAGGATTGAAAAGGTAATCTTGAAAGCTTAGTAATTTGGACAAGTGTGGTTTGTCTATCTATATTTTGATTTTGAAGGCTTTTTTTTAATTCTTTTTTTTCCCCCAAAAAAACTAAAGTTTCAAAGGATTGTGTATATTCATAAAGATGTGAGGTTTGTACTTTGGGAATGGAGAGGGAAGAGTAATTCACCCTAAAAAGCATCTATAGACCTTTTTGTAACAGTTTAAACTTATCAGTGGGAATTTCTTGATATGGTATAACAGCTATCATGACCAAGTGATTTAGAGTCATGTTGGTGCCACATATTCTCAGTTAAAATTAAGTTTTTGGTTTACAAAAAAATAAAATGAAATTTTGGGACAAGATCTGATGGGTTCATCACATGAAAAGCATGTTAGAGATTGTAATAAAACTATTTATGGACCCACACATATCTGTGTATGTTTGAGTTGACATGGTTCTTGACACAAAGCATAGAGTCACTCAAATGGAATTTTGACTATGTTGAATGTTAATAAGAGTTGTAATTATTCTAGTTTCCTAGTTTAGACACACTAAAAATTTGTCCAAGTACTAATAGGAAGTTCATAACACTAAATATAATTTTTTAATTGAACAAGTCCTAGATGGTCATCTGGAAAAATTATTCATCAATATAGTGCCCCTACCTCACAGCCAAGTCCAAATATGCTACATGCAAAGGCTAATGCACTTCCCCATTGTCCAGCACCAGTTTCAGTCACAACATTCTTGATTCCTTCTTGTACATTATACCAGGCTTGTGGGACAGCAGAGTTGGGTTTGTGAGATCCTGCTGGGCTAACACCCTCATACTTGTAGTAAATTCTGGCAGGTGTATCGAGAAGCTTCTCCAGCCTCTTCGCTCTAAGTTCAACTAAGAATTATGAGATTCAACTGACAACAGTTTTAGAAATGAAGTTTGAGAAAAATGTAACAATCAATCAAACCTAATAAGAGGGGTTGGTCGCCAAAGACTGTAAACTTCTCGAACTTCATCTGGTATATCGATGAATCTATCATCAGTCACCTCTTGTTTGATAAGTGCATCAGGGAAAAGAGCAGACAAGTCTTCTGGCTTAATTGGTTCAAAAGTGTTAGGATGCAATGGTGGAGGAGGTTTAACAGGAAGATCTGCAATTAGATTGTACCACTGATGGGGAATTTCTATTGATTTGTCAACATCTGAAGTTGCTCTTATTCTGCAAGCATTTGAAGGTCTCACATGTACTGGCTTTACACCCAAGGCACAACGCTGAGGCCACTGCTCATTTACTGAAGGTGGCAAGTAACAAGATGTGACAACCGAGCTATATTACTAAGTTGGGTGAGGTAACATCATAATCAACCATAAAACAAGTCAAAATGCACCAGGTAACAATTAGATCTTATTTTTGTACATATACTCAAGGGTTCAAAAATAATATAAAAATGATTTGAAGAACCTCCATTAAGCATTACTGTTTCTTCCCTTTTAATTATTCAGATTACCCCTATTGTCTCCTCTGTAGTGTATAAAATGGGTTCTGTAAGCATGTAAAAGAATATTGTTTATATTACTCTCTATGTCCTGTAAAACTTAAGAATACTCCACTCTCTCCATGTAACTCTCATTACAAAGTCCTAGTTGGTGTTTCCAAACTTCTTTTCTAATGCCCACTATTACAGGAACCTCAATCTTAAAAATTTCTCATTTGAAAGAACACCTTTATAATTTGGCTGCTGATTACTGGCCTGTATTTTCTGTAGAGGTAGAAGATTGAGAAAGAAAAATTTCTAAGCAAGATATCCAAACTACATGAGTAACATATCTTGTACCAGATCAGAAGAGCCCAAAAGATAAACTATTCAAGATAGGCGAATACAGTTAACTTGGTCACCAATCACCTTAAATTAGTTTGTCTCCATTGACATGGCTTGAATTTTAGGCTACATTTAAGTTTTATGAGGACCGAAAGTTGGATCCGACCCGTGGGGAGAAAAGTTGGATCCCTTCTCACTCCAACTTTACTAGGAAAAGCTTCCTGGGAGTAAAGTTTTCTGCTAGTACACTCCAAAGTAGGTACTAAATTAGAATATTCTTCATAAACTTTACTTTTCTTCACGATTTCAAGCTGCATATAAAGTCTCACACTTTTGCAATGTCATCCTTTGTCTTTTCCATTATATGAAAAAAGCTTCATATCTGTAAAAGTTAATCAATCGCTGCATTTTCCAGCACTTCAATTTCTAGAACGGATTTTTATTTCATAGTACTCAAACAACGTTAATGTACAGCATCATGGCGAAACAGGAGTTAACAGATCTAGAACAACTCAAGAAAATGAAGATAATACAATCAGGAACAAAAGTCAATTGTGAGGAGTAAAGGAACAAGAAGTACCTTTAGGGTAGAAGCAGGGTGAAGCATTCGACAGATTAGCAGAGAAAATACAGTGACTGGCCATTTTGGCCAGGAAATGAGAACTTTGTGAGAATGGAGACAGAAATTCTTCGTCGGAAGGCAGCTTTCCTCGTACGCGGGAGGAGGAGGCTGGCTGGCTGGCGGCTATAAAAATAGTGAAGGGAAAATGCAAGCGGCCATTCAACCAGTCAAGATAGTGACTGAAGGGTTGATGAGTCACATACGACTATAAAAAAGTGAAGGGAAAATGCAAGCGACCATTCAACCAGTCAAGATAGTGATTGAAGGGTCGATGAGTCACATCCGAGTCTGATGGGAGTTAGATAGGGAGAAAATAAACTAAAAATATATATATATGTTATGAATATACTGATTATGTGGATGTCCATTGACTCCCGGTCTCCAAATATTACAAGATGACATGGGACCCACGCATAGTACCATTGCATAGTAGTTTACTATTTGGTGGGACCCACGCACAAAATTATACAACTCACGGGAATGCATTCCCGTGAGTATACAGTTATGTAATTATGGGAATATTGCATCAAATGACCCAAAGTGGAAATTACACTAAAGTCCCATTTTCCTTCTATAAATAGAGGCCTTCTGTAAACATTCAGATTACACTGAAATGAGAACTTCTCTCTACTCTCTCTCTCTCTAAAATCTCTTGTTCTTGTATTTACTTTTCATCAGTTTTATATTACGTTATCAGCACGAAGACTCTACCAAGCTCATGGACATTTCAAATATTGCACACAAGAATGAAGATATATGTCTCATTGATAGTGCAACGACACATACAATTCTTAAAGATAAGAAATATTTTTCACATCTAACAAATTGTAGTACAAGCATCAATACCATAGTGGGTAATACAAGATTGATTGAAGGCTCTGGAAGAGCAATAATAATATTATCCAATGGTACGAAATTTGTTATTAATGATGCTTTGTATTCCTCTAAGTCTCATAGAAATTTGTTGAGTTTTAAAGATATCCGTCGAAATGGATATCATATTGAGACTATAAATGAGGACAATAAAGAATATCTACAAATTGTTACTGTTAGATATGGTGAAAAATATGTTCTGAAGAAATTATCTATGTTATCTTCTGGTTTGTACTATTCAAGTATTAGTACAATTGAAATAAATGTTATGGAAAACCAGAAGCATGTTGATAAAGACATATTTATTGTTTGGCATGACCGGTTAGGCCATCCCGGGTCAATTATGATGCGACGTATAATAGAGAATTCATGTGGACATAACTTGAAACAGAAACAAATACCAAAATCCCATGATTTCTCATGTGATGCATGTTCCAAGGGAAAATTAATTATTCGGCCATCACCAACCAAAGTAGAAAGTGAGTCTCTCACATTTCTAGAACGGATACAGGGAGATATTTGTGGGCCAATACACCCACCATGCGGACCATTTAGGTATTATATGGTTTTAATTGATGCATCAACTAAATGGTCGCATGTGTGCTTATTATCTTCTCGAAACCTGGCGTTTGCGAGATTACTTGCTCAATTGACAAGATTAAGAGCACATTACCCGGATTATCCTATCAAGAAAATACGTCTTGATAATGCTGGTGAATTTACTTCACAGACTTTTAATGAATATTGTATGTCCCTTGGAATTGATGTTGAACATCCTGTAGCACATGTTCATACGCAAAATGGACTTGCAGAATCATTGGTAAAACGATTGCAACTTATTGCAAGACCTTTACTTTTGAAATCTAATTTACCAATTTCTGCTTGGGGCCATGCCATTTTGCATGCAGCAATGTTAATTCGCATCAGGCCAACTAGTTATTTAAAATTTTCCCCCTTACAAATGGTTTTTGGTGAAGAACCTAATATTTCTCATATACGGACCTTTGGATGTGCAGTATATGTGCCTATAGCACCTCCACAACGTACTAAAATGGGTCCTCAAAGAAGAATGGGAATTTATGTTGGGTATAAATCTCCTTCAATTATAAAATATTTAGAACCATCTACAGGAGATTTATTTACTGCACGATTTGAAGATTGTCATTTTAATGAATCAGTTTACCCAACATTAGGGGGAGAAAATAAGCAGTTGAATAAAGAGATTAGCTGGAATGAATTATCATTGGCTCATTTTGATCCTCGTACAAAACAATGTGAACTAGAAGTTCAAAAGATAATTCATTTACAGAATTCAGCTAATCGAATGCCAGAAGCATTCACTGACCCAACGAAAGTGACAAAGTCACATATTCCAGCTGCTAATGCTCCAATTCGAATTGATGTCCCTGTAGGACAACCGATTACAAATGAATCAAAAGCACGCCTTAAGCGTGGTAGGCCTATCGGTTCCAAAGATAAAAATCCTCGAAAAAGAAAAGAAGCTAAAATTATAGATGGCCAAGTCGAGGATAATCAAGAAAAAAGCGTAGCTCTGGATGAGCCACTTCATAAAGTGAAATTATCTCCAGAGGAGAATATTGAGGCCCCAGAAGAGATCCAGGTATCTGAAATGTATGAAAATAATGAGATCTCAATAAATTATGTCACAAATAATATCAAATGGAACCGTAATGAAGTCAACATTGACGACATTTTTGCTAATCATATGGCATATGATGTAATGAATGAAGAAGAGGATCATGAGCCAAAATCCATTAGAGAGTGCCAACAACGAAAAGATTGGCTCCTATGGAAAGATGCCATTAATGCAGAATTAAAATCATTAGCAATACGAAAAGTATTTGGACCTATAGTCCATACACTTAAAGATGTAAAGCCAGTTGGATATAAATGGGTTTTTGTACGGAAAAGAAATGAAAAGGGTGAAATTACAAGGTATAAAGCACGCCTTGTAGCCCAAGGCTTTACACAAAGACCTGGCATAGATTTTGAAGAAACATATTCACCAGTAGTGGATGCAACTACTTTTCGTTATTTAATTAGCCTAGCAGCAAATGAAAGGCTTGATTTGCATCTAATGGATGTTGTGACTGCCTATTTATATGGCTCACTTGATAGTGATATCTATATGAAAGTTCCTGAAGGACTCAAGATGCCTGAAGCATTTAATTCAAATTCACGAGAACAATACTCGATCAAATTAAATAAGTCCCTGTATGGCTTGAAACAATCAGGGCGCATGTGGTATAATTGCCTTAAAGAATATTTGTTGAAAGAAGGGTATAAAAATGACCCGATATGCCCATGCAGTTTTATAAAAAGATCGAGAAATGAATTTGCTATAATTGTTGTTTATGTTGATGATATCAACATTATTGGAACTTCTGAAGAGATTACAAAAGCAATTCATTGTTTGAAGAAAGAATTTGAAATGAAAGATTTAGGTAGGACAAAATTTTGTCTTGGATTACAAATTGAGTACCTGAAGGACGGGATCTTTGTACATCAAGAAACTTATACAAAGAAGGTCTTAAAACGATTTTATATGGATAAGTCACATCCATTTTGTACTCCAATGGTTGTAAGGTCTTTGATAAAAGAAAAAGATCCATTCCAACCCCAAGTAATTAACGAAAAAGGTGTAGAACAATTACTTGGTCCAGAAGTACCATATCTTAGTGCTATTGGGGCACTAATGTATCTTGCTAATCACACAAGACCTGATATAACATTTGCTATTAATTTATTAGCAAGATATAGTTCTGCACCAACACAAAGGCATTGGAATGGTGTAAAGCGTATTTTTCGTTACCTCAGAGGTACTATTGATATGGGGTTATATTATTCAAATGTATCTAAACATGAACTGATTGGTTATTCAGATGCTGGATTTATGTCTGATCCACATGATGGAAAATCACAAACAGGTTATGTATTTACATGTGGAGGTACAGCAATTTCATGGCGATCTATGAAACAAACTATATCAGCCACTTCATCTAATAATGCAGAAATCCTAGCAATGCATGAAACAAGTCGAGAATGTGTGTGGTTGAGGTCAGTAATTCATCATATACGAACTACTTGTCATTTATCTTCTGGTAAAATGGTTCCAACAGTTCTATATGAGGATAATACTGCATGTATTGCCCAACTTAAAGAAGGATACATCAAGGGCGATAGAACGAAGCATATTTCACCAAAATTTTTCTTTACTCGTGATCTTCAACAGAATGGTGAAATAGATATCCAGCAAATCAGTTCAAGTGAAAATTTGGCAGATTTATTTACCAAGTCACTTCCAGAAGCAATCTTTGAGAAGCTTGTCTATGGTATTGGTCTTCGAAGACTCAAAGATCTCAACTGATGTTGTCAATAGGGGGAGTCGATACACGCTGTACTCTTTTTCCCTTATCTAGGTTTTGTCCCACTGGGTTTTTCCTAGAAAGGTTTTTAATGAGGCAGCACTGGATAGTGTATCAATGAGTGATGTACTCTTTTCTTTGGCTAGGTTTTTATCCCACTGGGTTTTTCCTAGTTAAAGTTTTTAATGAGGCACATTCATAAATGGACATCCAAGGGGGAGTGTTATGAATATACTGATTATGTGGATGTCCATTGACTCCCGGTCTCCAAATATTACAAGATGACATGGGACCCACGCATAGTACCATTGCATAGTAGTTTACTATTTGGTGGGACCCACGCACAAAATTATACAACTCACGGGAATGCATTCCCGTGAGTATACAGTTATGTAATTATGGGAATATTGCATCAAATGACCCAAAGTGGAAATTACACTAAAGTCCCATTTTCCTTCTATAAATAGAGGCCTTCTGTAAACATTCAAATTACACTGAAATGAGAACTTCTCTCTACTCTCTCTCTCTCTAAAATCTCTTGTTCTTGTATTTACTTTTCATCAGTTTTATATTAATATATTATTTTGAATAATTTTAGAATTTAATAATTTTTTATACTCAAACGATAATGCTCCTATAGTATTATTAGAAAGTGCACATGTTAAGTTTTCTATAGAGTTTTAATTTGTAATTTTTAAAAATATGTAAAATTATATATGAATTTTTAAAATTAAAAAATCTTAAATAAATATTAAACCGATTAAGGATGTAGAACTAAACTGATTAGATGAATAATTCAATGATTTTGTTGTCAAACCGCGGGTTTAATCTGATTTTAATAATATGGGGAAAATGACAAAGGAGGTGCACACCATTGTGAGAAAAATGACAACGAAAAATAATTAAAAGCTGTTGTGAAAATAAAAGAAAAATAGAATAAGAGATAAAAAAAAAACAACAGAGAGAGAAAATATGGAGAGAGAAAGGAGAGGAGTCATTCTCATTTTGTTTTTTATGACTATAATACTTTATACAATGTTTTTATTTATAGGGAAAATTATGGAAATTCGCGAGATTAATAAAAAAAATTGTCAGATTGGTCCGATGTTTAAACATTTTGTTAAACTAACCCTTTTTATGACGTCACGTTAGATGGTGCCACACGTGGCGTTGCACCACTGGCTAAGTGGCGTGCCACTTGTGGTGTGCCAACGTGGCACGCTACATAAGTGGCGCCACGCCACGTGGCACCACTTTTAAAAATTTTTTGAATTATTATAATTATATATTATTATATTTAATATATATTAAATATAAATTTTTAGATTATATATATTAGTGAAAATAAATGAAAACAAATTCCCCAGTGAACTTAAAAAGTCACAAAATAACTTCCGAATGAACAAAAAATTTGGAATATAAACTGCTCCCACAATTTTAGGATCGGTAACGTGCAGAATTATATAAACTCCCCCCAAATTCCCACAATTTTTACAAAAAAATCAGAATTATTTTTGCAGGATCAGTAACGTGCAGAATTAACGTGCAAAAAATTTGCAGTCATAAGTTTTTGTTGAGGAAAAAAGTTACTTAGAAAGCTTTTTTTTTTTTTTTGTCACAATGTTATCTCAGAAGTTTCAAAATGTAGCAATGTTGTCCATTTCGGTTAAAAAGTTAATGATCAACGTCAATTTTTTAATAATTAACATTAGATTTTTAACAGAATAGAGCAACATTACTACATTTTGTAACTTTTGGGGCAACATTAAGACAAAAAAAACTTCCAGAGTAACATTGAGACAAGAAAAACTTTCAAGACAACATTACTCTTAGGCCTATACTTCCAAGACGAATTTGCTACTTAACCCTAGCTATTTTATCATAATCTAGCAAAGTTAGTTAGTCATCAAGTAATCTTATTTATTTAAAAAAAATCATTTTTATCTATAATTATTTTAGAAAGACATGTGCCGGGTGGAAACAAGTCAGGCCAAATCAGGCTTCACCCTTAACAGGTCAGACCTGTTCTATAACATACTGGCCTGAGCCTGGCCTGTGCCTATTACAGGTCTATTTTTTGGCCTGAGCCTGGTCTGACTTGTGGCCTGTTAAGGTCTTTTTTTTATTATTTAATTAATCTAACAGGTCACAAGCCGAAAACAGACCTACTTTAAACAATATAAAAACATGTCAAAATTACATAAATTAATATTAGTAATATAAATAATAGGTCACATGCTGAAAACATATCTACTGTAAACAGATTAAAAACATATTAAAAACAGACCAAAATTATATAAATTAATATTAATAATATAAAAAAACCAACCTAATAAACCTAAAAAGCATCTTATCAGACCTGAGACTGACCTGTTTGCCGAGGCCTTAGCCTTAGCTAGCCTGATTTTTCCACCCCAATGCGGAGTTGACCTATCTTAAAAATACGAAAGACTCTCTACAGAGGCTACATGCGCAATCCAGAGCAGGTTATTCAGGAATACCTCTTTGATATTTGCAATTGAGAAGATCTTTCACACAATTTTTTCAACTTCTACCTCAACGCCTGTCACTTCTCTAGCTTCCTAGTTGTGATATTCGCAGGGTTCTCAAATCTTTCCCCTTTTTCATTTGGTTGCAGAGCGAAATGGAATATGGGCCCAATAAGAAAAAACCGGAATGTAATAAAGATGGCGCAGAATAAAGTAGACGTCTGAAAAGAGCCGTGCTTTCTCCCTCCACCTCTCTTTTGGTTCCAAGCAGTGGATCGCCATTATAGCTATTAAAAATAGGTAACATTCGGGTTCCTCACATCTGCTTCTCCGAATGAGAGCTCGAATTTGCTTCGGAATTATGATTTATTCTACTGAAGAGGTCCCATTGTGAAAAGGCTTCATTAATCTTATTGCATGTAAATCCCTTTCATTTCTCAATCTTTGGTTGTTCAAGGATCATGTATGATTCGTGCTTAAAGAAGTCCCTTTCAGTTTTCTTCTGAGTATACCTGCTGCTTTCTTTAGTTAATGTAGTTTCCTGTCTCCTTTTTTCCCCATTTATTCTGAAAATTTTCATTTTAATATAGTGATGGGGGAATCACAGTTCAGATAAGAAATTATTGCTATAGGTTGTCAATAGTAGCTCCATCATGGAAATAAATAATTAAAAAGTACCCTTTGTTTGCATGATGGTTTTGATGTTTACGAATTCTTTGAACTGACTTCATAAACTTAAAGTTTGTTTGTTATGGTAGATATCTTTTCTTCTTTAAGAAAGTATGAAAACGTTATAGTACAATAATGTGTTCAATAGAATTGGTCGTATCTTCATAATGCATTCACTTGGGTTGCTAAAAGAATTGTTATTGTAGTGCCAGGGAATGGGTAAGCTGCTGTTTCTGCCATTTGTTGAAGCATCAGAGTGAAGTTTGTTGTTTAAGTCAGATACTTATATATTAAAAGAGGGAAGGATGACTGCAGGGAGAGACGCAACAAGTCAACAGCTGCCCAAAAAGAGAGTGGCGTTTGTGTTGATTGATGGGTTAGGTGATGTTTCATTGCCAATGTTCGGGTACAAGACTCCTCTTCAGGCTGCAAAAGTGCCCTTCTTGGATGCCATAGCATCGGCTGGAGTTAACGGACTTATGGACCCTGTGGAAGTAGGCTTAGCTTGTGGAAGTGATACAGCTCACCTCTCGTTGTTGGGTTATGATCCTAGAGTTTATTATCGTGGTCGAGGTTCATTTGAATCCATGGGAGCTGGATTGGCAATGTCACCTGGTGATATTGCTTTTAAGGTTGCCTTTTAATTTACTTGTTTCGTTTGGCATGTTCTTGGGGACTTTTTCTCCCTTTTTGTAAGACTATACTTGTTCACATGAAGCTAATGAATGCTTTAGAGACCATGCTTTTTCCTGAATGCATTTGTGTTAATTGATGCTTTATTTGATATTAGGGCACCCTTGATCTGTTCCTTTATGTCAGGATTGCTAGATTGCTAGAGCACATATAGTGCTCTTAAGTTGAAAATTCTGTTAGTGTTTTTTTCTTTCTTTCTTCTATTTCTAGACAAGGGGACCTATGATCTTAACTTCTCCTTTTTAGTTTCTGTAAATAAATTCCAGCTTAATTAGTCAAATTTGACTACCAGATGCATAATACTTATTCATTTCTCACTATTCTCGACAGAAGGCTACTTCTTACATCTCTTGAGACATACCTGCCTAGAATCTTGTTTTAAAGATAGCCACTTTTGGTACATGTGTTTGATTATTTCCTTTTACATTCATCTCGGTTTCTATTTGTTTAGAGATCTAGAGCCTAGAGGTATGGCTTTATAATTGTGCTTTGTATTTTTGTGTGGGAGATTGGTGTGCATTGTGGATTCTTATGGAGAATGATGTTGCAAGCAATCAGTTGTTAGAAAAAATGGAAAGCTTAAGGAATCTAACTTTTGTGTTCATTCTACTGGAGATGACATTAGTAAATTGGTCCCTTGTCCCTAACCTAGGGAGTAATGTTATTGTTACATCGTAATTCCTTATTCCGTACTGCTGTTGGATTTATATGAAAAGGGGATTGTCCTTGACCTTCCCATTTGATAATGAATATAACTCAGAATTTTTGTCATTCTTGCTCTTAATGAAATGAGAACCTAATTAGTTATCTTCCTACAGTCGAATTTTGCAACTCTGGATGAGAAAACAGGAATAGTCACCAGTAGGAGGGCTGACAGACACTTTGAAGAAGAAGGTCCCATACTGTGCTCAGCCCTCAATGGAATGAAGCTTCCTTCTTTCCCACAATATGAAGTCAGAGTCAGGTGCTGATGCCTAAGGCTGCTATTTTTGTTTCATATACTGTTATTTGTCAATGAATGCAATAACTTCATATGATCATATATATAATTTTCCATATTCTCATTTTCAAATATAAACTCTGATAGCATTCAGTTTCATGTATTAATAAACTCAATATCGTTTTGGGGTATGTCTCATATGGTTGCTTTTTATTCTTTTTATCTGGTTTAAGGATTTTGTTCTAATTTTTCTTCATTCTTAACCCTTCGGTTTATTAATTGATGACTAGAATCTTACAATTCAAAGGTTAATGTAAAGTTGCTTAGTAAAAGTAATAATTTTCATTTTCTTTCTTTCTTTCTTTCTTTTATTTTCCCTGGGCGTGGGGGGTTATTCTTCTCATAGGTATGCAACAGAGCATAGATGTGGTGTGGTTGTCAAAGGACCAAATTTGAGTGGAAACATATCAGGAACTGACCCATTGAAGGACAACCGCTTACTTTTGAAAGCAGAAGCTCTAGATGATTCTCATGAAGCAAGGAATACGGCATCTGTTGTTAATGAGTTGTCCAAGGAAATAACTAAGATTCTAGTTTCACATCCTGTGAATGCTAAACGTGTTGCAGAAGGGAAGAACATAGCTAATGTAGTCCTATTAAGAGGCTGTGGTATTCGAATTGAGGTATGTTCTTAACAATATTTACACAGTCTGCCACCTCAGAGGAAGTGAAGACACATTAAATAAATTATTGTTTATGAAATACTTAACAAATTTTAGTTTGAAAATAATTATGGTGTTGGCTATTCTGGAAGAAGAACTGTTGCTGTTCTGTAACTTTGAATTTTTTTTTTTCTTTGCTTTTGATCACATACATGGTAAAATACTTGGATATTATAACACGAGATATTTCATCCATAAAAAGGACTTAACATATCAGGAATTGCAATATAATTTATTGATACTAATTTGTTCATTTGCATGGTTTATATATGCATCGTTTAAGTTGCTTATTACAGGTTCCTCCATTTGTAAACAAACATGGCCTGTGTCCATGCATGGTAGCTCCAACAAAAATAATTGCTGGCCTGGGCTTATCTCTTGGTATTGATATTCTTGAAGCTCCTGGAGCGACTGGAGATTATCGAACGTTGCTAACTTCGAAAGCATCAGCAATAGCCAAGGCACTCTCAGCTCCATTGCAGTCTTGTCCTCAAGTCTTTGTACCCGGAGAAGATGAGCATAAGGCTGGCCAGTCAGATGGCTATGACTTTGGGTTTCTTCATATCAAGGTCAGAATTTTATCTCTGTTTGCTTACTTCTAAATATTTCACTTCTACACTTCATAACGGTATGAAAATCTCAATGACATGTATGGATGATTTCTCTTTTCATTAAGTTTTTGCCCAAAACGGGGGCTTAAATTGATTGTCTTGGGACTAGCACCACAATCTTATGCATGTTTTCTAAAATGTGCTTATGCTGACTGATTCTGGTGCATATTTCTTGGAAATTAGGAGCAAAATTTAGACCTAAAACGTGGAAAAGTAAATAGATTTTTGTTTTTTTTTTTAAACACCATTATCTTGTTTTTGGGCCAAACCATTGTCTGTTCACCGTGTTCATTTTCTTTTTGGCTGATATGAAACTGATCTTGGGATCAATTTCAAATGTGTTTGATATACTTGGATTGTTTTCCCTCTTCCATTTGTTTTCAAGTTTGAGTGTCTCATGAGTGTTGAAGTACGTTTTCATGCTCAGAATTGGAGCATATAATTAGAAAGGCATACAGTGTGATGTATGGGTTAAGTTTTATTTCCCTTTGTGAGGATATGACGCCAAAAGGTGGGTTGGTGTTCTTTTTGAAATTGGATCATATGCTTGGAGTGAATCTTAGGTTCATTGCTTGAAGTTTTTTTATTGAGGTTAAATAACGAAAGCCGTTCTCAGGTATTTATTGAAGCTATGGAGCAAAACACTTTCATGAACCAAGAAGGCAATATTGAAAACAATCTTGATCCTTCAATTCGATTTAATGTTAAATTGTTCTCCCTTGACTCTTTTGAAGGCTGCAAGGCTACCCTATACTTCGTCCCATTTGGATGGAGTTATTAATAGCTTGTTGGAGTTTACCCATTCCAATAAGCACTCATTAACCATGTGTGTGTGTGAAATGAACCTTCTTTAAGAACTTAAAATGTCCCTATAAGCAAATTTTAGCTTATTTTGAAAATCAAGGCTGATCAAAATAAGCGTTCAAAGAAAATTCAGTTCAGGCTGATTTACCTCAGTTTTAGAAAAAATTATCCTCGTTGATGCCAATAGAACTTGTTCAATAAGATCTTCATGAATTAGCTTGAGTGAATTGACGAGAAACAACCTTGGAATGCTGCTCTTTTTGTTTTCATTATTTATCTGTTTGAACCTAAGCCATGTTTATTTCTAGAAATTTGGATTCATGATGAAATATTGTGATGCTGCAGGCAATAGATGATGCAGGACATGATAAAGCAAGTGTTCTCAAGGTGAAAGGATTAGAAGCTGTAGATCGAGCAATTGCACAGATGGCAAAGCTTCTCTGGGAGGCAGAAGCAACTGGAAATTTTCAGTATATCCTCTGTGTCACCGGAGACCACTCTACTCCAGTTGAATATGGAGATCACAGCTTTGAGCCAGTTCCATTTACGATATGTCGGCTGAAAGATTTTGTCGGTGCCGTTGGAGAGAACACCATAAGTGAAACTTCTCTTGACCCTTTTACTCTTCCTAGTGTTAAAGCTGGTGAGGACTTAACTAATGATTTGAAAATAGAACAAGAGATAAGAGATAAAAGATGTCAATCATATGGTGGCGACTCGGTTTATGAGTTTAATGAGATAGCGGCGGCAAGGGGATGCCTCGGGCGATTCCCCGGTGGTCAGATGATGGGAGTTATAAAGAAATTCCTTACCCTTGATGCTACTATGAGTTGAAGAGTTAATTGTAGTTCATGGCTTTCTGATAACTTCAAAGCGACCTGTTTCTGTTTCTTTTTTGTATTTTGTGGTGACATTTTTTCTGTATCTTTTTCTTGCTTTGAAAGCAAGTTGTGATTTCAGCTTCTTCATAACTTTAAGGAAGATGTGAGATTGCAGAATAAGGATTTCTTTCATAAAAAAATGCAATGCAAAATCAGACTTAATGTTTTGTTTTCAGAAACAATGCTTTTCTGTCATTTTTTTTTTCCTTTTGATAAAATGATCAATTTTATATAAACATAGGAGATTATACAGGTAGAGTCAAAAGAAAAGGGGGTAGGGAATGGGGAATTTGATATTCTTGATGCACCTGGAGCGACTGGAGATTATCGAACGTTGCTAACTTTGAAAGCATCAACAATAGCCAAGGCGGTCTCAGCTCTATTGGGTTTCTCCATACCTAGTTTAAAAAGTGGGTGTATTTTTTTTTAATAAAAAAATGTACATAATATTTTGTTTCACAAAAGCCGTTTTAGATAGTGTCTAAAATATATATTATATAATGGGTTAAATAGCAAATCCGCCCCTGAAGTACACACGCAAGAGCAATATTGCTCTGAAAGTTTTCTTAGGCTAAATTTCGCCTTGGAAGTATATAAATGTAGTAATGTTGCCCTTTTCCGTTAAAAGGTTAATGGTCAACATTAATTTTTTAAGGGTTAATGTTACTTTTTTAACGGAAAAATGGCAACACTGCTACGTTTTTATACTTCTAGGGCGAAATTAAACTTGAAAAAACTTCCAGGGTAACATTGCTCCTCAACATATACTTCTGGAATGGAATTACTACTTAACCCTTATATAATACAAATTCTACAAAGGGCCCTGAAAATAAAATATAATTGACATAAAAAATAATTATAACTAATAACTATAAATCTAAGCCTTATATTATTATGTAATTATTGAATCTTAATTTTGGCATTTATTTTTTAAGGTTTACTTTTTTTGCTTGCATTTTCCCCACCTCCAAAGGAATTAGATGATTTTTTAGTATTAGATTCACTGAATGCAATTTTAGGCCTAACCCATTTGCATGTTATTAACGCATGATTTATATTGTAAGCATCCCTATAATTGAATGTACCCATGAATTGGCTGTTAGGTTACAATACTAATACATTTTGATCCTTTTGAACTTCAAATATGAAACATGGCTCTACCCTACGATAGTCTGAAGTGATAAAGGAGAATATTCTTATTTAATTAATCTATATATAATAGAGTTAATATACAAATATAAGAATTGATTTTAAATGTGTGAATATGATCTCGTGAGGAGGTATTGGTTGAGAATGAAACCAAACTGAAAGCCAATAACAAGGAAGTAATAACTAACTAGGTGGAAATAATAGTGATAGGGTGTCGATTAATAACTCTAAATTGGAGGATGAAAAACATAGAGTTGATGACTTAGACTTAGAAGCACACATTTGTTGACTTAAAATGTCATGGCTTTGATTGTAACAATTCACTCATTTAAAATTTGATTTGCCCAATCATCACTAGGTCGTCCAACTCAACAAATGTCTCAAAAGAACTGAAATGCTTAAGGTTGGTAAACTTAATTAGCACCCAATTCAAGGCTAGCAGCATTTGGCTCTAAGGATGACTCGTGATACAAACCACACATTTACAGCTCCCATACGTCAGGGTTAAAATTACATTCGACACTCCCACCTAACACTCAATAATAATCTAAGCCCTTTTAAGGAGGGGGCATATAAACAAAAAACAAAAAAAAATTGAAAAAAAAAACAAAGGCATGACAAACAAATTCAATTAACATATGTTTATACAAACTTTTGTCCACAAAATTCGTGATGATTGGATTTGTGAAACTTGTCATTATAAGAATGATGTAATGAAATTGCATCATTGTCATAATCACATGTTTCACAATCCCATCATAAAGAATTCGATGGATAAAAGTTTGCATACACTAATTATAACAACCACAAAGAATATAAAACCAACATAAAAAATGTAAACTTCCATGTATCACACAAAGAACATGCAAGAAGACAACAAACTCAAAAAGAATAGCATATTTATACTTGTGGAAGGAAGACTTTTTTCATTTTTCAAGTTGTATAGGATGGGCTTGCATGTATATATAACTTTGAATTGTGTTCATCTGATCCCCTATTTTCAATTAGACGGAGTTAAATATTAGATTAGATTATTTAATACTCTTCACATGTGTACAAAAATATAACTGATAGCTAAAACAACCCACTCAACGTGGCACTCTTCACATGTCTTTTCGGCGTTCTTTATACTCTTTTATGTAATTAAAAAGAATAAATTTGTAATAAACAAATTAAATACAAATCCATTGTAAATAGATAAATATGGTGATGAATGATTATGAGAATGATAAAATTTTATTAGACATAAACATATCAATTGGATGCTTATAATGATGCAACAAAACATGAGATAACATGTTATATGATATCGATGGGTTATGTTATATCATGAGAAGCACTAAGATATGTTCATGTTTCATGAAATTGTATGTATGATTCTTATAATGCAAGTTCATATTGGTATGTCATGAGTATCATTGCTTCCATAACTACAACAACCACAAAGAAGATACAACCAGCACATGTATATAAAACATAAGTACAAGCTATAAAAAACAACTCAACTTAGCTTAGCGCTCTTCATATTATGTGAATTAATGTTAGTTATTTTTACTAGCCTTTTTGGCACTTAGCTAGCCTTTGTGCTATATATGAAAATGTAGCGCATCTCAAATGCATGCGTACTATATGACAGAATTACTACATATGTAATGTATTACATATGTTTACGATCTGCATTGCATTTAGAGCAAGCGACAAATAAAATAATACTCATACATTCATTCAACCTCCTTGCCATATATGCACATTGTGTATGTCCATTTCCAATTGCGGATTGATCCTTGTGATATATGTGGTGGTCCACAAGATGTGTGTACATGGCAAAGAGGATAAAAGGCGTAAGAATGAAAAGGCCTAAGCATCACTATTTTTGCAAAGAAAGAAAATGAGTGAGCATCGATTTTTCTATAACTACAACACAACCACAAAGAATATACAATCAACAGAAAAATAAATGTAAACTTTCATGTATCATACAAAGAACATACAAGAAGTCAATAAGCTTACAAAGAACATATCAGACACTTCTCAAGACATATGCTTGAATTAACACCACCACATCTATCGTAAGTAGTAAACTTGCCATGGAAAATTGCAAATATTTTTCACAACCAAACAAAGAGAATATCGATCAAACAAAACACTTTCATTGAATTCAAATTTTTTTTTAAAAAAACTTATTTGACAATGCTAGGTAAGTAACTATATCTCTATGTTACTAACAAACTATTAATTTAATCCTAAACTTCAAGTCTAGCATATAATTTTATCCAAGTTCTACAATTAAATTAACTTTCTCAAACTTAATTTAATTAAACAAAGCAATTTAAGTGGTGGCCAATCATATAGAAACTTTAGGTACAATATGAAATTAACACATAATTGTTATTAACAATTAAAAAATAGTAATAACAAGTCTCAATCCTTGTGTAATCCTAATGCAAACTAACTAACCACTCATGACTAACACCAAAATCATGTCAATAGCAAAAAAAATCCAGAGTCAATGACACAATTAAAGGAAGAAGAAGAGAACTAAGACTATTCAGAGCTTTCCCCAATAATGGTGTCCTTCCTTACTACTCTAATAGCGTTACTGTTGCTTTCTGTTAAATGAAGAAATAGGAACAGATATGGTGCTCAAAGCTCCTCTCCTCTAAGCCGTGTCATCTCCTCCTTCTTCCTCTTCAGTTCGACTTGCATCCTCTGATCCAAGAGTGTTAAGTAACATCCCAATTTTTACTATTGTGGTTTAAAATTAGGTAAGATTTAATTATTGATGATACAGAGGTATAAAGAGATAGAATTTAAATGTTTGAGAATTGAGACTTAGAAACATTAAAGACAATGATTGGAAATTATACCTCTAGACATTTTGAGGACCAAATGATAATATTTGTAAGTGATTCTTTTTTTCATTATAAAGTAGACATTTTAAGCTTTTTATATAGTCTTCATTTGTAATTTTTGGAAATATATAGAATTATATATGAATTTTTGAATTTCTGAAAACATGAATAAGCATTGAACGAGTTGGACCGAACCAGTTAGATGATCAATTCGCTAGTTTTGTGATTGAACTGATCGGTCTGGTCCAATTTTAATAACTTTGATACTATAATAACTTTTAGGGTTAAGGTGCATATTTAACTAATGTTATCAGACTCGGACTGATCATCGACCTGGTCGAGGTACTGGGTCACTGGTTGAACCACATAACTATGACCTGATCTTGAAAACCATACTATATTTATAAATTATACAACCATACTTCTAAATATATATATAAAAAATGAATTTACACAATAAAAGCACCTAAAACATTTTTACAAGTTTAAAACATGAATAACCCAATTAACTAGGAGCAAAATTAAAGAAGATGAGTTTACAAAATAACTTCTAAACACAATAAAATCATGGCCAAGAATTCAAAGATGATGCATCAATGAAAGACTTTCTATCATCATTAAAAAAATGCACCAATATAGGAATGAGAAAGGGCTAATAGCCCCATTTGTTACCCAAAAAAAAATGGAACCAACTGGCTGGGTTCCACAAACCTAACCGGTTCACCGGTTTTATCCAAACTCGGCGGTCGGATCAGTTTTGGACCGGTTTTGACGCATAATCGATTCAATTAGTGGCTCAGATCGGTTGGGTGACCGGTTCGCCGGTTTCCAGGTCAACCTAGCCAGTCCGAGCGGGTTTTAATAACTATGTATTTAACTGTTAAATAAAACCGTTTCCTCCGTTCCCAAATAAAACTAAAAAAAAATCATTTTAGTCATTTTTTTACTATTTTTTTTTCAAATAATTCACTTTATTTTTTTAATATATAAAATGGAAATATTAAAAGGTAAAAGTAAAGACATGATCAAACAAATATACAATAAAAAAAACTGTATTATTTCAAAAAATGTTAGAAAAGGCACTTGGACCTTTTCTTGTATTATTTCAAAAAATGTTATACGGATAGTTGTTAATGGGTACTGATATAGTTGTTAATATATAGTTGTTAACTGTACTGATTTAGTTGTTAATGGATATTGATATTGTTGTTAACGGGTACTGATATAGTTGTTAACGTTTCCTCAAATAATACTAGAAAATGCCCTGGGGCCCTTTTTGACATGTGATTTTTCTTTTGACCTTTTTTGACAATATTTTAATTACTTGTGTCTTGAGAAAAATTTTCCCAAACATTTTCCGTAAGAGGTTCGTTATTTCATTTTCAACGCGATTGATAATCACCAACTTCACTTTTGTTGCTCGAATGTAAAGTTTCATCCTTAATTCTCACACACGCCCTTAGAATAATTTACATTAAGCTTACCCCAAGAATAATTACCTATAAACAGTAATAAAGTATGGGACCCAATCCTATAAACAGTAATTTTTTAAAAAACTAAAATGCTACAGATTGAAAAATAATTACCAGGACCCCAAGAATCTGACACACTGCCTCTCACTCCCACCTCTCCTCCAATTATCTTCCTTTAATCTTCTAGTATGGGACCCATAGGCGCAGCACATAAAAAAGGGTTAAGGTGCAAAATTGCCAACGAATTATTGGCTCAGGAGCAATTTCGTTAATAAACTCTCTAGTGGACAAAAATTACCAACAAACTGTTAAAAAATAAGCAATTTCGCCAACGCCGTTAATTGAACTTGACGCCGTTAATCTGCCTTCATGCAAAAATTACAGAATAGGATCCAGATGTTTATAAAACTATATTTAAGCCCAAAAAATTTTAAAATTTTTATTTTAGTCCCTCCACGTACTTTATATGGAGGGACTAAAGTGAAAATTATAAAAAAAATTTTGGGGCGGCAAGATAATTTTTTAAAATTTTGGGTTCTTTTCTGTAATTTTTGCGGGGCCATCCCTACCCCTCAAAATCCACTGCTAGTTACCGGCCTTTTTTTTTCGGCTTTAGCCTGGCCTGTGTCCTATTAAGGAAGCCTATAATTTTAAAAATTTTGTCAGCAGCCTAACAAATCACAAGTCTCACTTCAAAATAAGCCTACTTTAAGCAGGGTAAAAACAAACCTACTTTAAACAGGCCGAAAACAAACTTACATCTAACAACCTGTTTAAAGTAGGTCTGTTTTTTGCCTGTTTAAAGTAATTATGTTTTCGCCTTTTTGAAGTAGGCTTGTTTTGAGGTGAGGTCTGTGCTTTGTTAGGATGGTTACAAAATTTTTAAAATTATAGGCCTCCTTAATAAGCCACAGGCCAGATCAGGCTAAGGTTCAAAAAAAGGCCTGTAACCAGGGGTGGATTTTGGGGGTAGGGATGACCCCACAAAAATTACATAAAAGAACATAAAATTTTAGAAAATTATCTTTCGGCCCATAAAATTTTTATAATTTTCACTTTAGTCCCTCTATATAAAGTACGTGGAGGGACTAAAATAAAATTTTTTTAATTTTTTGGGGCTTAAATATAGTTTCATAAACATCTGGATCCTATTCTGTAATTTTTGCATGAAGGCAGATTAACGGTGGCAAGCTCAATTAACGGCGTTGGCGAAATTGCTTCTGATCCAGCAATTTGTTGGTAATTTTGGTCCATTATAGAGTTTATTGGCGAAATTGCTCCTGAGCCAATAGTTCATTAGCAATTTTGCACCTTAACCCCATAAAAAATATGTGGGAAGATTTTATCAAAGAATTACTTCTTATCTTAACAATTAAATGTAGAATAGATATAAGAAAAATTTTAAGAAAAGACCACTTGAATTATAAAATTTTAAATAGATTATTTCTCAACAAAATGAATTATCAATTGCTTTATTGTTTTTATTAATCTCATTATTGTTATTGTCAACAAAATTTTAAAATTTAACTGGTATTTTCTATCATTTCTCTCTCTCTCTCTCTCTCTCTATATATATATATATATATATATATATAAGATAAATTAAATAGATATACAATATTTATAAATGTAATCCAATATATTCCCAAATCTATATCTATTTAACTATAATATTTATAAACTGCATGGAGTTTTTTTTTTATTTCATTAACATTAAATATCATAAAATATATTATTTCTTGTACTCACCATTTTATTCTTATAAATATTTATAACAATAAGGTCATATGTGCATATCTTATATTTAATGTATTCAAATATATTGTAAATTTGATTATTAAGATAAGAAGTAATTCTTCAATAAAATCTTCCCACATATTTTATTTTGTAGAAAAAATAATAAAAGAAAATCAAGGAGGGAAAGAAGAAAATAAGGAATAAAAAAAAAGAAAAAGAAAAAGAAAGGAAGAGGAGTATGTGCATTCAGGTATCTCAAAAGCATTTACTTAATAAGCACCCGTTTGGATGGGATTTTTTTTCCATAAAAAAAATGTTTTTTTCCAAAATTAAAGTGTTTTTTTTTTTATAATTTATGTGCTTGGATGAGAGTTTTTTAAAAAAAGCAAAAGAATAAAAAAAGCCAAAATTATGCTTTTTTTTTTTAAAGCTACAATTTGTAGCTTAAAGAAAAAGCAAGTATAAAAAAAAGAGAGAAAATAATAATAAAAAAAAGATTGGCTATTATTTAGTGATTTATTTTGATATCAATTACCTTGAGTTTCAAGAAAATGACAACTCATATCCCTAGACCTTTTTATATGCCCATTTTAATAATTTTACTGATAAAAAGTGCTTCTCTAATTTAACACCAAAACAATTTTTTTATTATTTAAAAGTGCTTTTTATATGATATATCCAAATGTAAAATAACTTTAATTTCTAATTAAAGTACTTTTTTAATAAATAATATAAAAGAAAATTCTTTTTTAAAAAGCCCATCCAAACGGTATGTGCCTCTTGCAGGTCCCATGCTGGAAGATTGAACGAAGGGTGGGAGGGAGAGACTGCAAATGGAAATCGTTCAGCCCATGAACGATTTCAGTTTTTGGTTTAACAAAAATGGTGTGTCAGATGAAACTCTCTTGGCGATTATTTTCCAATGTGTAGCATTTTAGTAATTTTTTATAGGTTTTTATGGCCAAACTATTTATAGCGTTGGGGTAAAAAAGCCGGATATCTTTTTAAATACAATAATAAATACATATTTTAAATATAAATAAATATATATTTTAAATCGAATTATAAAATAACACTTTCAGTTACTTTTTAAATAGAATGTAATAATAAAAATATGAAAAATTACCCTCAAGTCAATTATCAGCTATTCGAAATAAATCCTTGTCATGATTCAAAGCCCTTTCCCTGGTTAATATTTGGCCCATCTAATATCATGGGTACCATTGATTAAGATTAAAAAACCTAACCCAATGAGAGTTGGCACAGATGGTAAGGGTTCAAGGACTAGGTCCTTGGGTCGTGGGTTCGATTCTCTCTGCCGTTGCTGAGACTCCTTTGATAGGTGATCTCGTAAGTCCCCAGTAAGTGTTCATAGAGTTCGGGGTCGTGGCCTGGCCTTGGTAGGGAACTGTTGAACCTCTCCAAAACTTTCAAGTATAAAAAAAAAAGATAAAAAAACCTAATCAATTACAAGAGATTGAAAATAATTATACATGGCCAAAAAAGAAAATAATTATAAAAAATAAAAAAAGTGAAGGAAGTTGAGTAGGTTAATATCAGCCTAGAGTCAACCTTGTCTAGCATGGATCAAAATCCATAAAGGAACTTAGCTAACAAATTGAATACATTACATCAATAATCCACAAATCAAGTGAAGGAAAATGATAGCGACATCTATCCTCCTTGAACGTTAATCCAAAAAATCATGAACAAAAAAAAGTGAGAAGGAGAGACTGGTTCGACTTCACCAAATCTTTGTACCCACATTTACTTTGACTTCACCCATATAAGAGAACGAGAAGACAAGCTTCACTTCAAGGGAGGGAGAGAGATGACTACCATAAGAGACTTGCACGAGGTTCATTTGAAAGAGAAGATGGAAGAGGAAGAGTACCAAGGAGAGGGATAGAGATATGTGGCTGTTTTTGCGGTAAGACAAGTAGATATTTTTATTTTTTATTTTTTAAATATGGGTGATCTAGTCTTTTTATAATGTATGGATTATTATAAAATAAAATTAATATAATCATTCCCTTTAAATATTCCTCTATACCAAACATAATTTTAGGGTCTTAACTTAGTCTTATTCCCAATCCACCAAATTTCAAGCCCACGTGCCAAACAATTTGTGTATTGCAATTCCATTGTTAGCTTCAATTTTCATCCTGGATAATTGCGGTCTATTTTGGCAATAAAATTTGGGTGAAAATTGCCTTCAAGAACCAAGTTATCAAAATATTATAAAAAAAAGCCTAAAGAAAAGTCATATGTCAGAAAAGGGCATTTTCTAGTATTATTTCAAAAAATATTGCATGAATATAGTTGTTAATGAGTACTTATATACTTGTTAACAGGTACCAATTTAGTTGTTAACAAGTATTGATATAATTGTTAATATATAGTTGTTAACTGTACTAATTTAATTGTTAACGTGTACTGATATAATTGTTAATGCTTCCTAACATGTGACTTTTCTTTGAGCATTTTTTGACAATATTTTGATTAATTGGGCTTAAGAAGAATTTTCTCTAAAATTTACTACAATATCTATGTGTTGAGTCTCAGTTCACTCTGAACATTTTTTCATTTAAAATTTTGCATTTCTAATTTTTTTTAAATTAAAACCTCATTTTCAAGGAAAAAAAGATTTTTTTTAGTGTTATGATGTCATTCCAACTTTATTTTTAAAAAAAGTTTTGAAGACAAGCTTATTTCAAGAAAATTGCAGTGAGGTCTTAGACAAGAGAAATATGATAGAATATGCTTTGAAATCTCAAAATTTTATTTAAGTTCCGTAAGACTTTTTTGTAATTGATTTCGATTGTCAAATGTCATAGACTTATCAATTGAAGCTTATAGACTTGTCAGTCGATGCCTCCTCTAGGCTTGTCAATTTATGCTCTTAAGCTTGTCAGTTGACATTCCTAGACTTGTCAGTAAAAAGGCCTTAATGGACCCTCACAAACTTAGTGGAATTGAATATTGCAAAAAAGTCCCATCGAATTTAAATGTAATTTTGATATTTCAAGAAACTATTTTGTTATATTTTCTCTTGGGACCTAAATGCAATTTTCCCTTTATTTTATTTTGCTTTTATTTGAACGATGAATTTTTGGTTTCTGGCCTTTCAGATCTGATGCAAGTTACAACGACTAGTAGTATTTTAATGGTTGTATAAAAAAACTACAATTAATTGACAAAAAAATGAATATCTTTCGCTTTCGTTTTCTTTCCTTGAGCAGAACAGAGAAGCAGGTCAACCATGGCGTGGACTTCCTCCGCCGTGTATGTGATCTGAAAATCAAAGCGTTGTTGCTTATTAGGTGAACTTTACAGAAAATCAATTCCCTTCATTATCTACTAACATTGGACTAACATTTCCTTAATTTGATATGGTGATCATTTGCATCTGCATCTGCAGATTTCGAATGGGAGAAGGGGTTTGGGAGATGTTTAAACGAAGAGATATCATTAGAGAGATAGCTGAAGAACATGAATGCAATTTGTGATTCTGACATCAAATTTGATCTGATGAACTGAGGGTTGGAATTAGTGCAGCGAACTGAAGTTGATTTGTTTGTCAATTGGAGAAAGAGTTATTGTAACTGGAGGTAAGAATTCCCCTTTCATTTTTTATTCACGTTGGACTGGTTTAGAAATATATATACAAGTATGGTCTTGTTATTCTGCTGTATTGTTTCTATAATTGGTGTAACTTAGGTGTCGTTAATTTGTATTGTCGCTCCATGAAGATGTTGGGCAATGTTGCTGTGGAATGAGGATATGTATTATTGCTGTTAGTTTTTGGTGCTGTATTCTTGTGTTGTGTTTAATTTTGGAGGCCATTTTGCTATACCTGAATTATCTTGTACACTTTGGTCAAAGGGGGCTGTGAAAGTTGAATAAAAGGTATTTTGGTTATTTTACCTGTGCTCCTTAAAACTTCTTTATAATCAGTGAAATTGGGAGGATTTGATTGATATTAACTTCCTTATAGGAGATTTAATTGTCATTTTCCCATCTTCCTATAGTTTTTAATATAAGAAATTTTGCAAAATTTAGTGAAATATTTATAATGTATTTTCAAAAATGCCCTTTTATGCAATTAACTCTAAAATTATTGGGAAGTATCCTCTTTGACTTTATTACGGAGGTTAATGACTTCAATTAAGTGCAGTTTTGGAATGTTTTAGTATTTGCCTCAAGACATTGCTTATTTAACTATTTTATGCAATTATTGTTACTTGTTAGGCTTCTTCAGACAAAAATTAACCTCAGACAAGCAAGCTCTCCACATAAAAAATGGCATCTTGGAATTCAGTCCCACTTCTTGTGTCATACGAAGTATTGGGTTGGTTGACTTTTGTTTGCTGGTCTTTCAGTTTCTACCCACAAGTTTTCTTGAATTATCGCAGAAAAAGGTTCCAACTAAATATATTGTCATCTCACAAACGCAACGTCCATGCTTTTACTCCTTTCCTTTTACCATTCTAATTTGCCTCATTCTTATGAGTGTTGCAAATGGTTATTGGATTTCAGTGTTGTGGGATTGAACTTTGATTTTGTGGTGTTGAATTTCACTAAGCATACATCCTATCTGGTATACAATGCATCTCTATACTTCAGCCCTACTGTCCAGATGCAATACAAAGACAAGTACGGCCAAAATGAGGTTAGTTCCTTGTATAACCAGCTTATAAATACTAATTCAAAGCTTATTAGCTTTTATATTTAAAAACCATAGTAAATTCCATTTGTGTTTCAGATGATACCTGTAGCAGCAAATGATGTTGCTTTCTCATCTCATGCTGTTCTACTCACTGCAACTACCTTGTTCCAGATTGCTATCTATGAAGTATCATAATCTTTTTTCAACTGAAATTTTTTGTTCTTTTAATTTCTGGGTTATTGTTGAAATTGCTTATTGTCGTTTGTTACTGTAGCGTGGAGATCAGAAGGTGTCCAAAATAGCTTGTGGAATTGTGTTCATTGTTTGGTTAATTGTTGCAATATGCTTCTTCAAAACTCTGTCCACACACCATTGGCTCTGGCTTCTCTCTGTATTCAAGTATGTTGTGCTTTCTTAACTAATTTCCCGTATTCGAGCTACCTTCTGTGACATCAGTTTTCTACGCTTAACTTCACAGATAAATGTTTCATGATTGAATGCCACGATGCATCAATGTTTGTTTGATATTGATCTCCTTCTAATTCACTCTGTTTTTTTGACCTTGAATCTAATTAACTCTGTTGAAATTAACCATTTTGCAGTGTTGTTCAAGTTTGTCTGACAACGATTAAATATATTCCTCAGGTCAGGATTTATTTGATTTAGTATTCAATTTTGTATTCAGCTTCTTTTTATGGAAGTTGTACTGCAAGGAACATGTTCACCTAACTTTATGTTGAAAATCATATTTCTGATGATGAAAACTATGAGGACGACAACAAACCTTAAACAACTAATGAAGTTCATTAGTTAACTTTATGGATCACCCAACATCATCGTTCTTTATTAGCAACCAACTCTTTAGATTATCATTCATCGATAGATTCCATTTAATAACTTTATCAAATGTCATTCTTGGCTTTTCTCTACTGCTCTTCATACGACTAAAGACCACATGCTCAATTCTCTCCATGGATGCCTCTAGTGGCCTTTTTTTTTTTTTTTTTTGTGTATGTTTGAACCAACTAAAGATTTCGACCATTATGTTCTTAATAAGTGCCATGTCAACCTTTTCTTTTGGTTCACCGAAAATTGCTTTAGCAACCTTCCCAACCTTTATGGATTTTTCGTCCCACATGATGTTAGCACTTCCTTGCAATTCTTAATCACCATCCCCCAATAGTATTCTTTTGAAAATTAGTTGTTTCTCACCTTTTAGTTGCCTCTATTTGATACTAGACTTTATAACTTGTTAACACTTTTGTTTTCGTCTCTTAAAAGGAACATCAAGGATCAAGACCCTAATGCATAATATAAAGCTTTCCTCAGGAATGACTCGGCAGTCTTTAGATAATCTTCCATTTGGATTACTTACCAAAAAGAAATCAATCTCCGACCTTGAGGCTCTACTCTTATGTACAATTTAATGACCCCCCTATTTTAACAATCTTTAAATCTTTATTAAGTTCCTTAAAACTAAAATCACCATGAGCCCTTGCATAAGGTCTTCCATCTTTGCTGACATGGCCATCAATGTTTCCATTGATGGCGATCTTTTCTTATTGTCAAATACCTTAAACCAACCCACCAAATATTCTTAACACCTTCCTTAATGAAGAATGTTAAATGAGAATAATTGATGTTTTTATTTAGATGAGAGAACGAATACATTTATAGACAAGAGATCTAGATTTGAAATTTGAAAAAATAACTAATATCCTAACAATACTCTCCTATAATCTCTAGGTTTAGTTAATCCTTATAATTATGGGACTAATAAAATATCCTAATAGATTCTACACTCCCCCTCAAGTTGGACGGTAGATGTTAATTAAGTCCAACTTGCCAATTAGATACTCAAATTTGTCCTTGGCCAATCCTTTGGTGAGGATGTCTGCACTTTGTTCTTTTGAAGGTATATACCTTAGATCAATGATACCCTCATCGACCTTTTCCCTTATAAAATGTCTGTCTATTTCCACATGCTTGGTTCTGTCATGTTGGACCGGGTTATGAGCAGTGTTAATTGCAGCCATATTATTGCAATAGACCTTGATTGGTAGATTTATGCATTTCCTTAAGTCTTCTAGGACACGCTTTATCCATATGCCTTCACAAATCCCTAGTGCTACAGCCCTGTATTCAGCTTCAGCACTACTTCTTGCAACTACACTTTGCTTTTTATTTCTCCATGTAACCAAGTTACCTCAGACATATGTACAATACCCAGACGTTGATTTCCTGTCATCTTGATCGCCTGCCCAATCAGCATCTGTAAATAAATCTACATTTCGTTTGTCAATTTTCTTAAATAGCAAACCACATCCTGGAGATCCCTTCAAGTAGCGAAGAATTCTGTAGACTTCATTTAAATGCTTCTGTTTAGGGTTATGCGAATGCTGGCTGACAACACTTACTGGAAATGCAATGTCTGGTCTGGTATGAGACAAATATATTAGTTTGCCTACTATTCGTTGATAGTTCCCGATGTCCACCGCTTTATCGAGATCTGTGTCTTCATCTACTTTATTAACTTGTATAGGTGTCACTGGATCTACAACATGTCATCCCTGTCTCCTTTAGGAGGTCTAGTATATACTTCCTTTGGGAGATATAGATTCCTCTCTTGGATCGAGCTACTTCCATTCCAATAAAGTATTTCATTTCTCCAAGATCCTTGATCTGGAATTCTCGTGCTAGGGCTGCCTTGATTTGATTAATTTCTACCTCGTCATCTCCAGTAAGAATTATATCATCAACATATACGGCTAACACAGCCATCTTACCCTTGTAATGTTTAACGAACGACGTGTGGTCACTCTGCCCTTGAGTATACCCATGTCTCTTCAGAACTCGAGTGAATCTGTCAAACCAAGCACGTGGAGATTGTTTCAACCCATATAATGATCTTTTTAGTTTGCAGACTTGATTAGCCTTTTTTCCTGGGAACCCTGGAGGTAACTTCATGTACACTTCTTCCTTGAGGTCTCCATTGAGGAAGGCATTTTTAACATCGAGTTGGTGTACATCCCAGTCTAGATTTACTGCAATTGATAAGAGAATTCTGATGGTATTCAACTTGGCTACCACAGCAAATGTTTCAGTGTAGTCTTCTCCATATATTTGAGTGAAGCCTTTTGCCACTAGTCTAGCTTTGTATTTCTCAAGTGTCCCATCTGCTCTATACTTCTGGGTGAATACCCATTTGCATCCAACAGGTTTCTTTCCTTGAGGCAGATCTACTATTTCCCATGTTTTATTTCTTTTTAGGACCTCCATTTCTTCCAAGACAGCTTGCCTCCACTCAGGTATAGTCATAGCTTCATCAATAGTATCTGGTATCCTTATACTATCAAGGTGAGAAACAAACGCCCTATATTTAGATGAAAGGGCCTTATAGGAGACAAACTTCTCAATAGGATGTCGAGTGCATGATCTTGGATTCTTTCGTACTGCAATGGGAAGATCAAGGACAGAACTCGTTGTTACCACTTTTTCTCCCAGACCTGCCTTTGGTTCTGACTCCTGGTGAGTACTAATAGTTTGTGACTCATTACCCTTTTTATCTCGACGTACGTAGGTCTTACCCCACTTGTTTGTGTCTCCCCCTAAAATTGGCAAGTTATTAGGGTTATTTGAGGTATCTGGTTCTATTGGGATAGGTGTATGGAGTGGAGGTGTATAGATTGTAATTGTTTGGTCATCTTTTGGTGTTTGGAATTCACCATATCTTTCCCCCTGAATTGCAGACATGGAATAATAAGGAGTAGTTTCATGAAAGGTGACATCACAGGTGACAAAAAAACGTTTGGAAACCGAGTCATAACACTTGTATCCTTTTTGGGAATTAGAGTAGCCAAGGAAGACACAACGAAGGGCTCTAGGGTCAAGTTTGTTGGCATGATGGAGGTGAACATAGGATGTGCAACCAAACACTCTGAGTGGCAGAGTGTTTTCAAGATATGGGAGGTTATAGTATTGATGCAAAAGTTGAGGTGGTGTTTTGTAAGATAGTGGCTGGCTGGGTAATCGGTTGATGAGGAATGTAGCAGTAAGAATAGCATCATCCCAATGATATTTAGGAACATTACTACTAAACATAATGGCTCTTGCTGTTTCCAGAATATGACGATTCTTTCGTTCTACAATGCCATTTTGTTGGGGTGTATTGGGACAAGTACTTTTGTGGATAATGCCATTTTCGGATAGGAAGGTAGATAGGGGTTGATTGAAGTATTCGGTTCCGTTATCAGTGTGTAGGATCTGGATTTGAGTTTGGAACTGGGTTCGGATCATACTATGGAAGTTGATGAAGGTTTGATACACCTCGGTTTTTTGTTTCAACAAGTAAACCCAGCTGACACGCATATGGTCATCAATGAAAGTAATGAACCATTTGGATTTTGATCGGTTTGGTGTGCGGGATGGTTCCCATAAATCGCTGTGAATTATGGAAAAAGGTTTTGATGCATGGTATGAAATCTTCGAAAATGAAGCACGATGATGTTTAGCCTTTTCACATGAATCACATTGAAAATCAGACGCAATTTTATTGGAAACAAGAGATGGAAACATCTTAGACATGTAATGGAAATTTGGATGACCTAAATGTTTGTGCCATAACTCCAAATCACTACTCCTAGGGAGAGACACTTTATTGCAAGATTTAATCCTTCTATTGTTGCTTTCATCAAGGTAATAGAGACCATCAAGCTCTTTAGCACTCCTAATCGTCATCCCTAGGGGTGAGCATTCGGTTTTCGGTAAAAACCGAAAAACCGAAATATGTATATTTTTACAACCGAACCGAAACCGAAAAACTGAAAAAACTGACATATTTCGGTTTGGTTTTGCAATTAATTTGGTTTTTGAGCTTCAGTTGGGCCTTATTGTCTTTTTGTTTTGTTTTGTTGAAACAGGTCTAATAACTACTTTTTTTGCAAAAAACTTTCCTTTGAAAGGTCCTCGTATATGCGCTCGACAGAACCTCGATTTGGACTAGTCAGGGCAAAGCTCTGGTGAATCGGGTGCAGTAGCAAAAAAAAACTATTTTTTTTGCAATTAACCGAAATATTTTTTTATTGTGGGCCTCCATATCTTGCTTACCAATAAAAAAACCGAATTGAAAACTGATAACATTGAATCAATTTGACAAAAACCTCTATATTTCGGTTAAAACCGAATTAATTGTAAAAAAACCGAACCGAAAACCGAAATACACCTATTTTACAAACCGAAAAAAAACCGAAGTTCGGTTTTCGGTTTCGGTTCGGTTTTGCTCACCCCTAGTCATCCCCGTCAGCAGATCCTGAAAAATACAGTAAGTAGCAAAGAAGTTAGCCTGACATCGTTCATCATTAGCTAATTGACTCACAGATAATAAATTACACTTCAATTTTGGAACATGCAATACAGAGTGTAGAGTAAGTGTAGCGGAGATTTTGATAGAACCAATGCCGGTCACTATAGACTGAGAATTATCAGCAATCCGTACAGTCACGCCATTGGTGATAGGTGTGTAGGATGAAAAAAGAACTTTATTATCAGTCATATGATCTGAGGCACCTGAGTCAATAATCCAACAATTCCCTATACATCGATCTTTAATTACAACTAAGGCTTGGAAAAAGTTACCTCGCCTGACAATTGTGGCAGTTGGTTGTTTTGTAATCTAAAGTGCAGTTAACATTTCCATGATCTTGCTTAGCTGGTCATTTTGGGATGGTTCTTTGGAGGCTTCAGCTACATTACCTCTTCCTCTTCCTTTTCCTTTCTTTGGCTGCCAGTCAACAGGCTTACCATGAAGATCCCAGCAGGTGTCTTTAGTGTGCCTTGGTTTCTTACAATGGTCACAGAATGGTCGTCCTTTAGGTCCCTTTGATTCCATAGATCGAGCAACAAGTGTTGAGGCTTCAGAAGGTACTTGAGTAGTAGCGGAATTGTTTTGATTCTGAAGCATTGATTTGCATCTATCCTCTTCATCGCGCAAAGTAGTATAAACTTCACGCACAGAAGGCAAGGGCTCTTGACTGAGGATTCATGCCCGAACATCATCATAAATGGCATTAAGACTAGCCAGCAACTCGTAGACTCTTTCCTCTTCTTTCTCTTTGCGATCTGCTTTAGCATCAACCCCACAATGATGAGTTTTATTTTGTAGGGCATCAAACTCTTGCCACAGAGCTGATTTTTCTAGATAATAATCATCAAGTGACATGTGGTCCTGTTTCAACTGCCATAATTTTTTCTTAACATCAAATATGTGGGAACGATTCCCTACAGGACTATAAGTCTCACGAAGAGCCTCCCAAATTTCACGGGCTGATGGAAGATACATAAAACTCTTCTTAAGTGGGGAGGACATAACATTAATCAACCAAGACGAAACCAAGGCATTTTCTGATTTCCACTTTCGAAATGCCTGGGTTTCTGATTTTTGTGGCATTACAGCTTCATTATTAATGTATTCAAGCTTGTCCCTTCCTTCTAGAGCAAGAATCATTGATTGAGACCACTCTCGATAATTGTCACTATTGAGTTTCTCAGAAAAAATAAGGACAGTAGAGATATCACTAGTCCCAGATTGTGGCACAGAGGACGAGGCATCAGATTTAGTTGACATATTGACCGTGAAAAAAATGATGTCGTCGAACGTCGAGACTGATTACAACGGAGATATTCGGGACTGGACACCAGAGATTGCAGCGAAACAGCAATGGAAATTGTACTCAGCGTCGGACAGAGGATGAGAAGGACTAGTCGGAGTTCAGTTGTCGATCGAGTCACACAAGACTGGCTGTCGATCAAGTTACACGAGACTGTGTCGAGATTGACTGTAACGTTTATTGACGGCAACGTTTCTCAAGCGGGATGTTGATGTTACAGAATCGGACGAGACTAGATAACGAGTTCTGAAATTTGAAGACGTTACAGTCGGCAATGTCGGATAATTAATTAGTCTCTTCTTCTTCACTCCTTTGATACCATGAAGAATGTTAAATGAGAATAATTGATGTTTTTATTTAGATGACAGAAGGAATACATTTATAGACAAGAGATCTAGATTTGAAATTTGAAAAAATAACTAATATCCTAACAATACTTTCCTATAATCTCTAGGTTTAGTTAATCCCTATAATTATGGGACTAATAAAATATCCTAACAGATTCTACACTTAAGATATGCTTTTTCCCTTGCTTAAGGTGCATAGCCATTGTCAGATAATCATTATAGAGGGTTAAAAGTTAGTTAGAGGCAGTTAGTATAGATAGCTGTTAGGAATAACTACAGCTGTTAAGAGTATGAGTCATGGCCATTTCCTCCATAGATTTACATGTAAAAGTCCTAATATCCCAAATACCTATTTTGATCTTGCTCTTTTGGAATAACTTCTTTACCCATTTCCATTCACATAAATATGAAAGCTTTTGCTCATCCAATATAACATCTGGGTGTAGCGGCTGTAGCTCATTTGACACTGTGCTTGAGCCATACAACACATTACTTTCATATAACAACTTAATATTATCACAATATTATCTTTTATCCATGTCATGAGATTTCTATAGAGTTTTATGCTGATTATTGAGTATTGTTAGGAAATTATGATAATTAGTCATAAAGGACCTATTAACTCTAAGGCCTCTCTATTGTGTATATATATATCCTATTTGTATACATGAATGTATAGGGAATTCATATTATATTTCTCTATTCTCAACATGGTATCAAAGCCTATTCTTTGAGTTTTTTTTTGTTTTATGGGTTCGTCTAGTGTTTGGGTTCGTTTGTTCTTCGTCAGCCTTGTGTCCATGAATCTGAGTGCTTCGGTGGGTGGTAGAGTTTGTGAACACATGCCCCACAGTAGAATCTTCGTTGTCCGATCGGCCTATCCTCAGAATATTGCTTCCATTTGACTAGCATGTGACGGTCACACCCCACCACTAGACTTGCCAGAGATTCAAGCATCGGCGTGTGAGAGTGCGTATAGATCCTGTTTCAATAGAAACTAGCACTGTTCGCCTCAACTCGTTGAATCCGATCATTGCAGGTGGTTTTGTCCTCTAAATTTAAGCTTTTCGTTATGGATTACGTTTTCCATGGCTTTTTAGGGTTTTTGGTAGCTTCTTTGTTTCAACTTTAGGCTGTCAATTTGATCTTTTTTGGGGTTGTCCTCTTTGATCCTTGCGTGACTTGTTTGTTCTTTACCTCTGGTGAGGTGTTTCGTTGGGAGTTTGGTCTCTAGTGAGACATTTGGAGTATTGTTTGGTCCTTGGTGCCATTTGGTGTTAATCCCCTGTGAGATTGTTTGTTGGGTCTTCTACTCTAGTTTGCCTAGTTTGGTACTTTTTGTTGCTCGAGCTACATTTGTTTTGGCTGCTGCGATTGTGTTTTATCGCCCTAGTTTGATATTTTTTGGTGTGGGTTCTTTTGAGTTGTGTAGTCCAATACAAAGTATTGGGTGTTTGGTTGTTGTTCTCTTTTGTTTCAAGGTGCTGTTTGTGTGTTGTAATCTTTGGTGAAACTTTCTACTCATTGTTGGAAATTCTATGCTTGTTATGGTTGCACCCTTGACTATTTGTTGTTTCGTACTTCTTCCATTGTTTGCTGTGGAGCTCAACTTGCTTCTAGTGAGACTCGATGGCTGCATTTACGTCTAGTTGTTCAATTGCTCTTGCTATAGGTAATATTGCTTTGAGTCTTGCTACTTCTTCCTTGAAGTGGATCATCGATTCTGGTACCACTGGTCATATGACAGGTAACCATCATTTGTTCTCCTCGTATACGCTTTATGTTACTCCTTCTAGTATAACAATTGCCAATGGTTCTTATTCTCATGTTATTGGATCTGGCACTACCCAACCAACTTCGTTTGTTTCCTTATCCTCTATAGTCTATCCTTAATGTCTCTAACCTTGCATTTAACCTTTTGTCTCCTAGTAAGCTTACTCGACAATTAAACAATTTTATCGCACTCTTTCCTGACCATTGTTTAATTCATGATCTCATGATGAAGCAAGTTATTGGTACAGTTTATGAATCTAGTTGTCATTAATGAATCTAGTTGTCATTACTTCCATGATAATCAAGTACAACGTTCGGTTGCTTGCTTTGGTGGTTCGTCTCCTTTTGATATTCATTGTCGTTTGGGTCATTTGTTTTTGTCTTTCTTGAAGAGGATATATCCTTAGTTCCATCACTTGTCACCTTTAGAATGTGATCATGTCAATTTTCTAAACATCATCGTGTTCATTTAGCACCTCAAGTCAATAAGCAAGCTGCGTCTCCTTTTGATTTAGTCTATTTTGATGTTAGAGGTTCATGTCATGTTGAGTCCAAGCTTGGTTTACACTACTTTGTTACTTTTGTTGATGATTTCTCTCATAGCACCTAGCTCTATTTGATGAAAATTTTTGTTCAGAGTTGTTTTTTCACTCTTGCCATTTTTGCTTTGAAATCAAAACCCAGTTTGGTGTATCTGTAAAAACCTTACGAAGTGACAATGCTAAAAAGTATTTTTCTACCCATTTTCAAAACTATATGCTCTAGTATGGCATGATTTATCAGTCCTTGTGTGCGGATACACCTGCTTAAAATGGTGTTGCAAGAAGAAAGGACCGCACTTATTTGAAGTTGCCTGGGCTCTCACGTTTCAAATGCAAGTTCCTAAACCAATTTGGGTTGATGTTGTGTCCATCGTGTGTTTCCTTATTAATCGTATGCCTTCTCTTGTTCTCAATGGAGCCACACCTTACACAACCTTGTTTCCTTCTAAACCCTTGTTTCCTATTGACCCCAAAATTTTTTCTTGTGTTTGTTTTGTTTGCGATGTTCGCCCTACTGTCACCAAACTTGATCCCAAGTCTCTTAAGTGTGTCTTCCTTGGGTAATATAGGGTTCAGAAGGGTTATCGGTGTTATTCTCCTACTCTTTGTGTTATCTTATGCCTACCGATGTTGCCTTCGATGAGTCAACCTCATTCTTTCCTATCTGTACTCCATCTACATCCCTTGACACCACTGAAAGTTTTGATGATATATTGTTCTTTGAAGTTCTGTTACCACCAGTGCAAGCATCTGACTCGGCACCTGCTAAACCACCTATCCATCATGTTTATTGGAAATGCCTTAGGGCCAATAATAGAGTCAATCATGTTCATGACCCGCCAATGCCAGTTTCGGCGTCTGATCGAAATTCATCCCCCCTTTTTTGTGTCTGAACCAGAAATAGTGTCTGATACTTCCGTTCCTTCCTTTGAACAGAATTAGTGCCTGATCCTCCTAATCCTTCCGCTCCTACCTTTGAACCAGAATCAATGCCTGATACTTTTGATGACTTGCCCATTGCCTTTTGTAAAGGTAAACGTCCTTGCGCCTATCCTATCTCTTCCTTTGTTACCTATAACCATTTGTCCTCTCCATCCTGCTCTTTCATAGCATCTTTAGATTCTATCACCGTTCTCGTTCCCACTACTCTTGACCAAGCCTTGACCCATCTCGGTTGGAGTGCTGCAATGAAAGAAGAAATGATGGCCCTTAATAAGACATGTACTTGGACTCTCGTTGATTTACCTCTTGGAAAGAAGACTATCGGATGGAAGTAGGTGTTCATGGTAAAAATAAAAGCTAATGGCACCTTGGAATGTCTGAAAGCTCCACTGGTTGTTAAAGGATATACTCAGACCAATGGTGTTGATTATTTGGAAACCTTCTCCCTTATGGTAAAATTGTCCTCTGTTCGCCTCTTCATCTCTATGGCAGCCAATATCTTCATCAGTTGGATGTTAAGAATGTGTTCTTGAATGGGGTGATCTTCTTGAAGAAGTTTACATGGAGCAACCACTTGGTTTTGTCACTTAGGGGAAGCGTGGGAAGGTATGTCACCTTCAGAAGTCTTTATATGGTTTGAAGCAAAGCCCTCATGCTTGGTTTGACAAGTTTAGATCTGTGGTTAAAAAGTTTGGTTTGAATCAAAGTATGTGTGACTCCTTTATGTTTTATTAGCGGATAGGTACCGGCATGATTCTCTTAGTGGTATATGTTGATGATATTGTTATTATGGGTAGCGATACTTCGGGCATCTCATTACTCAAGGTATTTCTTAATTCTCATTTTCAAACAAAGGATTTGGGTTTGTTAAAGTATTTTCTTGGAATAAAGGTCATGAAAAGTAAGAAGGGCATACTCTTGACACAGAGGAAATATGTTCTTGATCCGCTAAAAAAACCAGAAAACTTAGAGCAGCCCTAAGTAGCTTTTCTATGATTCCTAATCCTTTTTTGGAAATTGATGGAAACATACTGTTTGACAAGCTACTTGAGGATATGAGAAAAAGGGTCGATCCTGAGAAAACTAAACCATTTGCGTATTCTGAGAGATACCGTAGACTAATTGCGAAATTGAACTATCTCATGGTGACTCGTCCTGATGTGAGTTTTCCAGTTAGTGTGCTTAGCCAATTCATGACAGCACCAACCATTGCTCAGTGGGAAGCTTTGGATCATGTCTTACATTACTTGAAAGGATCATTGGGTCGTGGTATACTCTATATGAATCATGGTCACATCAAGGTTGAATGCTTTTGTGATGCAGATCATGTGGGGTCAAAGGCTACTAGAAGATCCACCACAGGGTATTGCATGTCTGTGGGTGGAAATTTAGTACCCTAGAGAAGCAAGAAACATGATGTGGTTTCTCAGTCAAGTGCAAAAGATGAGTATAGAGCCATGGCTCAGTCAATACAGGAAATTGTGTGGATTCACTAGTAAATGAAGGAGGTTGGTCTTGCTATGTCATTGCTTGCAAAAATGTGGTGTGATAATAAAGCTGCTCTACACATAGCGTCCAACTCTGTGTTTCATGAATGTACAAAACATATTGAGATTAACTGTCACTTTATATGCAATAAGACCAAAGGAGAATTTTATTTCTATAGGGCATGTGCGGTCAAATGTCCAACTGGACGACCTTTTAACTAAGGCCTTAAATGGAACTCGGGTTGACTATCTTTGTAACAAGTTGGGCTTGATAAACATTTATGCTCCAACTTGTGGGGGAGTGTTAGGAAATATTGATAATTAGTCATAATGGACCTATTAACTCTATTAGGCCTATTAGCGTTAAGGCCTCCCTCTTGTGTATATATATCCTACTTGTATACATGAATATATAGGGAATTCAGATTATATTTCTCTGTTATCAACAAGTACCTTAGAGATTGCCTGTATCTTTTATTCAAGTTTCAGACTAGCTATAAACTTAGGCGAAGTTTGAAAGACATATTTCTAACCTGATCTAAATGCATAATCTGCTTTAGAACCTTTTCTTGGCTTTGATTTGTTTGAAGATTGTTCTTCATTCTTTTGGTTGGGGACTACTGTTGACACATAATGTATTGGCCATGGCCATTTCCACTTGTAATTAATGACTTGTGAATGCAGGCTGTCATGAACTTCATGAGAAAAAGTACAGAAGGCTGGAGCATTGAGAACACTCTACTTGATTTTTCGGGAAGTGTTGGGAACTATGCTCAAATGGTCATGCAATCGATAGATCAAGGTTTGCATTGACAGCTCCTTTAATTTTATAGCACAAATTTTGCTGAGTTTACATTATATCAGTGACAAAATTTTAAATCTCAGGTTCGTGGATGAACATCTATGGAAATATAGGAAAAGTAATGCTATCTTTGGTATGGATCATTCTCTCACCCTAATGTATATGGAATAACTATAAAGTGTTAATGGTGATGTATTTTGGCAAATGCAGGTTTCCATATCGTTTGACATTCTGTTCATGATCCAACATTATGTGCTATATCGGCACAGCAAAGGCCGAAATGCAAAGGCTGCCACAGAAGTTGAGATGGCTAAGTCTATCGATAGACCAATGGTAAAGAATGTCTAGTACTTGTGGTGGTTCATAAGTCTGCTTTGAATGAAATCATTCTCTAGAAATGTTAACCCATAGATCTAAGAAAAGTTTTAGAATGGTCGGTATGTTATAATAGTTTAGGGAGCATTCCGATGAATTGATTTGTATGCTTCACAGGAGACTACCAAAGTGATTGAGCAAGGTTAAAATAAACCCATTATAATAAAGATTGCTGAAAAATTTTAAGAAGATGGTAGAAAAGTTAGTATAATTTGAGGCAGCATATTTTAGAGCCCAAAATACATAGTCATACAAGTACTCCTCCTATCATTAATAGACATATTTACCTAATTTGATTATATTAAGAAAGTTAGTTAAATTAGTTAATATGACATGTATTTTTAAAAATACCTTATTCATCTTCTTTCATTCCCTCCTTCCCTATCCTCCTTAATTACTGTTGAGAGAGCATCAATAAGGACAAGTATGGAAAGGATTGACAAATATGAAAACTATGTTTTTATTTAGGACTAAGATCAACTCTTTAAATGTGTCTTATAAAGGACTAGAGGAGTATTTCATAGAGTATATCTTAAAAACGTGCACATATATCCTTAAATTCTTAATGCTATCAGCTTTCATGAGACTCTAATTACATTGCTTTTCTACTAATTTTTTCCACAACGAAGGTAACTTAATATTATGATATCTTATTGTTCAATGAAAACAAGCCTAAGTTATCTTCTTCCCTAATGTTATAGACCCAATATCTAAGATTTATACCAACAGCTCTGAAAAAATAAGATTTTTAGACAGTGCGCATGAGAAGATATGGTATCAAGAAACTTGGTTTTATTCAGTAGAAGTTCCAAGTGACATTACTAGAATGCTTTGAGCATGGTGTAGACATAGTTAATACTGGGGCACAAATTCCATTATCTATGGTTTTCAGATGACAAGTTTTAAAAACATTTCTTGTGGAACCTGAAGGTTCACTAATTAACAGGCAAATATCTACAAGCATTGGCAGAAATTAAGTTGATGACTTTCCATATTTAGTGACATTTGACATAATCATTCGGAGTTATTTGGGGAGTCATCATCACATTTTAGGGATATTTTGATTCATTTTCTGCAGAATTAGGCTCAATGATATTTTTGTGAATTATTGGTAAACATAGATAAAATTGAGTAAAGATTGGTTCAAAGCAGGCAAATATTCTTTTTGATTGGATTTCATATGGTAATTTCAGGAATTACTATTGAAGGAAGTGGAGATAGAAGAAATTGAGAAGATGCCGCTGGTGCCATAGCACTAGCCTTGTGAGGCCGCAGCTCGATACTGGGGAAACAATGATCGTGCTCTCTGGTGTCGTTGCACTATACTTGTGGTTCTGTAGTACCATCGCAGACCAAAAACGCACTTGAGTACTATAATCACTGCTAACATTGACCACAGTTAATGCCCAATTGGATTGTTGGGCCAATTTTTTGTAGGAACGATAATCTATATATTATTTAATTATTTGATAGAGCCGGTGCACTTGTAGAAATTAGGTTTCACACATTTTGTGCCTATTGTATGTGTTCAAGGTGGAAGACAGATATGCCGTTTCCATGTTCTTCAGTATCTTTGTACCGTATTTTTATTTTTTGGTGATATGTCTTCTTACAATTTTATTCAGACAAAAATTCAGGCTATCAATTGAGGAATATTGTCCAGTGAAGCCTGAACCTTATCTGAGAATGAGATTGAGGTCAACTATATAACCTTGTAAATACTTCCCATAAGCTGCTAAGTCATAGTGGCCATGTCCTTTGACCAAAAAGAAAAAAAAAATAATGGCCATGTCCACACATTGCTGCCAGACTGACCTTGGCTCCTCCAGTCTCTATACAACAAAGAGCTTCCCTGATAGTTGCCACTATAGAATGAGTAGGTTCATCAACCATGGAGACCTGGCAAACAGTATCAACCCTTCTGGAGCTATCCGATAACGGTCTGGTGTAGTAAAAACATGATCGAGCACACTTCCCAGGCACTAACTAATTGGCACTTCTTGCTGCAACCTCTACAGCTTCTGATATGGCTATTCCTATTCCAGGGCTTGATGGACCCTTTCAAGGATTCTTTCTCCTGCTTCGGTGATTATAGATGGATATGGAAGTGCTTTTGCATCCCAAGTCTGCATCATCAATCTCTGGTATGGTTTCAGATCAAAAGATGCATCAATCTCTGGTATGGTTTCAGATCAAAAGATGCACAAACCTTTTTGTTTGTCTTGCCATGGATCAAGGCATCAACAATGCATAAAAGATCACCTTGACAAAAGTATTGTTTGTCTAGTAATTTTGGCATCTGAGGCTTGTTTGTCTATATTTGGGTTCCAAAGGTTTGTGTATGTTCAAAGAGATGGGAGGGTTGTATGGTTTGGGCATGGAGTGGGAATGGTAATTTAAACTTACTAGTGGAAATAATTTGTGACACATTCTTTCTTGAAACCAAGTTTTTGATTTATTAAAAAAATGAAGCTTTGGGTCAAAGATATGATGAGGTTTCCTGTGAAAAAGAATGTTAGATACTATAAAACTATTCATGGACCATCATTTATCAGATTATGTTTGTTGTAATGGTTATTGACACTAAGCATATAGTCACTTAAATAGAATTTTCACTGCGTTGAATGTTTATTAGAATTGAAATTTCAGAATGATATTCTACTTTCCTAGTTGTACAGTACTATTGGAACTTTATAACACCCGACATTTTTTGATTGAACAAGTCCTATGTAGTCATCTGGAAAATATATTCATCAGTGTAGTGCACTACTTGGTACATCAACACCCCAATGCTTCTTCCCTTTGATTATTCAGACCACAAAAAGAATATTGGTTTTTTTTATACTTTTTTTGTCCTATCAAAACATAAGAATACTTCACTTTCTTTGTTATAAAAAAGTCCTAGTTGTTCTCAAACTTCTTTTTAATAATACCCTCTTTCACTGACACTCCAATCTTAAGGATCTCTCATTTGAAAGAAAAGCCTTTTAATTTGATTGCGGCTTACTCAATTGTATTTTTCTGTTGAGGCAGAAGAGAATACTGAGAAAAGATAAATTCCTAAGCAAACCAGCTTTTTTTTTTTTGAAAAAATAATTAAAAAGATAGGCGCTAAAATCCTAAGGTGATAAGCGGAATCGAACACAACCTTCCACTTACAGAGAAGCTTACATGTTAATAGACTACAAAACTGTTAGCACTAAACAAGTTATCTAACTACATGAGTTATATATAAAAAGAAAAAAAAAACTTCATTCAGGCAACCCATAGTAGATAAGCAAAAGCTTTTGTTTTTGTCCTTTTGCCCTATTAGTGCCGTTAAAAAGTTCATGAAGAAGCCGGTATGAAGAGCTTCATGAATGCAATTTGTATAATTAGGTTTCTTCTCCATAATTGGCCAAAACAAAAAAAGGAATCTTGTTTTTTGTTAGGAAATATTGTAATAATCAATTAGTGATTAGTATCCCTACTAATGAGGGATTAGAGGAAATCAAGATTAATTATCATTAAGAGCCATTAATGCTTAGGGCTCTCTCCTCTTGTATAAATACACAACATATGTACATGAATACACATGAATACACTATTACCAAACTTGATCCTAAGTCTCTTAAGTGTGTCTTCCTTGGGTATTCTAGGGTTCATAAGGGTTATCGGTGCTATTCTCCCACTTTTCGGTGTTACCTTGTGCCTACAAATGTCACCTTCCATGAGTCAACCTCATTGTTTCCTGTTTCTACTCCTCTATCTACATCTTCTGTCTCTACAGATGACACCCTTGACAGTCTAGATGATATCTTGGTCTCCACGGTTCAGTTACCACAATTACAAGCATCTGATCCAGCACCTGCTAAACCACCTATCTATCATGTTTATCGGAAACGCCCCAGAGCGAGTAATGTAGGCAATCGGGTTCATGACCCACCAGTACAAGCTTCGGTGTCTGATCTGGAATGAGTCCCTTCGGCTCCTCCTTCTGAACCAGCCCTAGTGCCTAATACTTCAGATACTTCTGCTCCACCAGACATAGTGCTTGATACTTCTGATGACTTGCCCACTGCTTTACGCAAAGGTAAACGTACTTGCATCTATCTTATTTCTTCCTTTATTTCCTATAACCATTTGTCTCCTTCATCCTGTTCCTTCATAGTGTCCTTAGACTCTCTCACCATTCCTACTACTCTTCAATAAGCCTTGGCCCACCCCGGTTGGCGTGCTGCGATTGAAGAAGAAATGGTGGCTCTTGATACAGCAGGTATGTGGAATCTCGTTGATTTACCTCTTGACAAGAAGGCTATCGGGTGTAAATGGGTGTTCACGGTCAAAACAAAAGCTGATGGCAGCTTGGAACGTTTGAAAGCTCGACTAGTTGCAAAGGGCTATGCTCAGACCTATGGTGTGGACTATCCAGAAACCTTCTCCCCTGTGGCAAAATTGTTCTCTGTTCGCCTCTTCATTTCTATGGCAGCCAATTATGGTTAGGATCTTCATCAATTGGATGTTAAGAATACGTTCTTGAATGGTGATCTTCTCGAGGAAGTATACATGGAGCAACCACCTGGTTTTGTTGCTCAGGGGGAGCTTGGGAAGGTATGCCATTTTCAGAAGTCTTTATATGGCTTGAAGCAGAACCCTCATGCTTGGTTTGACAGGTTTAGCTCTATGGTTAAGAAGTTTGGCTTGAGTCAGAGTAAGTGTGGCCATTCTGTATTTTATCAGCAGACAGATGCTGGCATGATTCTGTTAGTGGTATATATTGATGATATTGTTATTATGGGTAGCAATGCCTTGGGAATCTCATCACTTAAAGCCTTTCTTGACTCTTACTTTCAAACAAAGGATTTGGGTCCGTTAAAGTATTTTCTTGGGATAGAGGTTATGAGAAGTAAGAAAGGCATCCTTCTGACACAAAGAAAATACGTTCTTGATCTGTTAAAAGAAACAGGAAAACTCGGAGCAGCACCGAGTAGCTTTCCTATGATTCCTAACCCTTTTTTGGATATTGAAGACATCATACTGTTTGATGAGCTACCTGAGGATGTGAGAAAGAAAGTTGACCTGGAGAAAATCAAGTCGTTTGCTTATCCTGAGAGATATCGTAGACTAATTGGGAAATTGAACTACCTTACGGTGACTCGCCCTGATGTGACCTTTCCAGTTTGTAACACCCCGAATTTCTAGAGTTCAAATAACATAAATATTCCAATGGTTTTCATAAATAATAATAGAAATCCAAAATAATCAACATCCGGAAGGTGTCACCGCCGCACTTGTATGGGACAAGTGCAAGGCTTCTTATTAATGAAATAAATCTAAACTTAATCAGAATGTTCATTAAAAGAAAATATAAAATAAAAGAAAAAAAAAGTAAATGACTAGAATTTATTGTCGTCATCCTCACTTCCCATTGCTAGCCCCAATCCTTGAAACCTGTTCACTGAAATTCTGCTCCCCCGAAGGATCATCGCAGCCTAAGAATACACACATCAGCAAATGTTGGTAATCCTAATTAAATAAAGGTAAAACAAAATAAAACAGAAATAAATAAATAGATAAATAATTTGATATGAATTGAAATAAAATAAATAAATAAGTCATAAAATAAAATAAAGTAATTGTAAAATAAAATAAAATAATCCCAAAATAAAATAATTATAAAATAAGATAAATTAATTACAAAATAAAATTAAGTAATTGTAAAGTAAATTAGTTCCAACATAAAATAAAATAATTATAAAATAGAAATAAATAAGTTACCAAATAAAATAAGATGAGGGCATCATATATGTATATGTATAAATAAGAAGGATGTCATTGTTTTTAAAATTTTCTAGTGGGAAGAGAACCATAGCAGACCCGGATATCCTGCCAGTCTACCTTGTGACCCGAAAACCTGCCAGTCACAAATCATCATCAAATTGGCCATAGATCGTTTTCTTCCTAGTGTGCATACCTCTTCCCAAAGTTGCTACTAGTACCCCGGATATCCTGCCAGACACCACTTTGGGAAGAACGGATCTATCGGTTCACATCAAATAATTTTCTTTTCGAAGGCATAAAGCCTTAAAGTGTGTGTTCATCACTTTAGGAGGTACCATCCTAAAGCTATCCTCTCACTATTCAAATTATTTAATATATATATATATATATATATATATATATATATATAATAACTTAAAACAACACCTCCAGTCTGAAAGTGAATTTGCGTTCTTTTATATATATAATAATAGGAATAAGTGCTATTGTCCCATATGCTGAATAATAAGGCTTGGCTAATGGAATGTCAACATCAAAACCAAAAAGGACGAAAAGAACCAAAACTGATCAAGCAATCATCTTTTTTTTTAAAAAAAAAATCATTCAATATTAGGCCATATGGATCAGGAGGTATATGTATCCATAAGCACAGCGAGAATAATCCCTTTTCGCGATGAATGTGTTTCCTAAATCGAGACGTGAGTAAACCTTCCCAATAACCTATATTCCTACGGAAATCCATATAGCCCCTGTCCAATCTACAATTCGAAACAATCCCAATCTTGCAAAGACAACATTTATAAGCATGCATCACAAAATTATTTTCAAATTCAGAAACGTAAGCAAAAGCGAAGATTGACATTTGAATCATAATTGCAGCAATTAAATCAATTTCAATCTTGAATGTTGGACGAATAGCAATATATGCCATGCATATGCCCCCAATCAGAATCTATATGCCGAGAATGAAGTAGACCCCGCCAGCCATTGAAAAAAAAAACTACATGTATCACTTAATTACTATGGTCATGGGGATTAGGATTACCTGGTCTCCGTAGTTGCTAAGCTCCTAGAAGGGGAACTCTGTTGCAAAGAATGTTTCATAGAGAGAGCTAAAGAACGATGACTAAAGTTAGACAGTTAAAGCTAACTTATAATTAGGCTCTTAGGGTTTAGTTAGCTGGGCTTTGGCCTCTTTAGCTATTGACAAATTAATAAGTAATTATAGATTTTGTCTTATATATAGATAAACCCATTATATTCCAAGGTTTCTCACGAAATAGAAGAATAAATCTTCCCATTATATTCTTATAGTTATATAATATATTGGTTGAATAAAAATATTTGTTATTATTATACAAGATATATACAAATTTAAATATTTTTATATCGATAAATAGTACAGTTATTTTAAAAAAATTATATCGCATTATTATATTCATAAAATATCCTTGCGGGATAAAAATATTTGTTACGATCATATAGGATATATACAAGTTTGAATAATTTTTTTATTTTAATTAATAGTATAGTTTATTTATTTTTTTTTAAAATATATTGTATATAGAGATAAGTATTTGTTTGTTTAAAAAAAATCATAAAACAATACACACATTATTAAATTCTATTAAATCAATCAATCAATCTATACTTAATAAAAATCAAATCTATCTAAACTAACAAACTAATCAAGTTAATCTAAACTAATAAAATTAAACTAATACTATATTATTACTATTATTACGTTTACTTTTATTATTATTATTATTAACAACAACAATAATAATAATCTGGGGTATTATACAATTAGTCTACTTAGCCAATTCATGACTGCACCAACTATTGTTCAGTGGGAAGCTTTGGAGCATGTCTTACATTACTTGAAAGGCTCACCTGGTCGTGGTATACTCTATACGAATCATGGTCACAACAAGTCATGCGGGGTCAAAGGCTACCAGAAGATCCACCACAGGATATTGTGGGTTTGTGGGCAGAAATTTAGTATCATGGAGGAGTAAGAAGCAAAATGTGGTTTCTAAGTCGAGTGCAGAAGCTGAGTATAAATCCATGTCTCAATTAGTACAGGAAATTGTGTGGATTCACCGGTTAATGAAGGAGGTTGGTCTTGCCACGTCATTACTTGCGAAGTTGTGGTGTGACAACAAAGTTGCTTTGCACATAGCCTCCAATTCTGTCTTCCATGAACGCACCAAACACATTGAGATGGACTGTCATTTTGTGCGTGATAAAATCAAGGAGAACTTCATTTCTATAGGACACGTCAGGTCTAGCGACCAATTGGCCGATCTACTAACTAAAACCTTAAATGGAACTCGGGTTGATTATCTTTGTAACAAGTTGGGTATGATTAATATCTATGCTCCAACTTGAGGGGGAGTGTTAGGAAATATTGTAATAATCAATTAGTTATTAGTATCCCTACTAATCAGGGATTAGAGGAAATCAGGATTAATTATCATTAAGAGCCATCAATGCTTAGGGCTCTCTCCTCTTGTATAAATACACAACATATATACATGAATACACATGGAATTCATATTATTTGCTTAACATTTTCCATCATATATATATAATGGAATTTCTGCAACTTTCCAATCAAAACAACTTTTATAATGCTTTGGTCAAAAAGAGATATAAAAAGACAGAATGGTGAAGAAAGGATGAGAATTGTTTCCTCTAGCCTCTTCTTATTACATAGCTCACGAGTTAACAGAATGTGGTTACAAAATCTGCACCATACACGTGGCATGAGAAAAGATATATAAAAGATATGCAATCTGAATACAGCTGTACAGAGATTATATCTATTAAAAAAACACTAATTATGTATTAGCTCTAACAAAAAGTGACCATGGAGCTTCCAAATACATGAATACAACCTCATTAATGAAGTTTCTCTGGAGACTCGGAATGATCAGTTTTCACAGAGCGCTCATGGTTGCATAACAAGAAGTCTCCATTTTTGAGCAATCCTTAATAGTTATGTCCCTACAAGATGGCATCTCAAACTGGTAATTACTGGAGCAGAAACATTTAAGATTGGGAAGACGATAAAGTGTCAGCCACCTCAATTCTGGGAATACAATATTCTTGTTCTTGGCCTTGTTGAACTCTCCTTCTTCCTGTTTTGTGACAATCTCCTCTATCTTCTCACATTCATAAACTGATAGCTCTTGCAGTAGCACAAGGGTCCTGGCTATGGAAGAAGGGAACACACTTCTTAAACCATCACAGTAACCAATGTTGAGCTTTTTAAGATTCTGAAATCCTAAGACTACTTCACCATGGTTTTTCCATATGCGCATTAGTTTTGGTAGAGAGTACAAATGTATTTCTTGGAGATTATATTGATATGGTGTCATGGCATCATCATGCTCTTCATCTTTATTTGCTTCTGCTACTCCTTCTGATTCAAATATCTCAACCAGTGAGTAACATTCTCGAACCTTGAGCTGTTTCAAATGTTGCATTCTATGCAGCATGTTGGTTGGAACACAGTTCAACAGCTTTTCACAACCTTCAACAACCAGTTCTGTTACTTTTGTTAAGTAGCCAAGTAGGGTTTCATCTTGCTCAATCCAAGTGACTGTCTCTGATCTTTGAAGTGCTGCCTGAAAATGCAAAGATATCGTCATGTTAATGACAAAACCTAAGACTCTTCAATTTAAAGAAGAAGTTCTATTCTATATCGTTTTTCCTCACATATAGATTGCCTAGGCTACTCTTGCCCAGTAGAAGTTTATAAACAAAATAGTTGTATGTTTATTATGAAAATAGTGTAAATTGTAAACATTTCTTGTGAATCTTATTAAAAATAGTATTATTCTCTTTGCAAATGCACATGGAGTAACCATTATCCTTCATAAAATTGGAATATGCTGCATTGTACAGTAACTTTTCCCTCTCAATTTTACTAATATTATGCTCCACTATTGTCAAAACTAATGTAAACCCCACATAAATTTTACTTTAATTACATATACTTTCATTTATTTTAAAGCTTACATAGAATAACGAGCAAGTTATGTGAACTTTCCCTAAATTTTATTGAAATTACACAATTTCATTCCATTCATTTTCAAAGTATGTACAGATAAATATTACAAAAAAATAAAATAAACTGAAGGTCTCTATAATATCTACACAATTTAGAGGCTTGTATGACTTGCTTTTTATTTTTTTTATCTTTCTAAAGACATTTGTGTCAAGTTTGAAAACAGAATAAATATATTTGTAATTTTATCAAAATTCAAGCAAGGCTCATGAAATTTACATTTTATTTTCAAATGAAAACCGTGTATATTTTCAAAATAGAATATGTCTATGTAAACAAAATTTCAAAGAGGAACAAATAAGAAATTCCATGGAGAATGAAGACACATTACGGTTACCTTCAAATCTCCTGAATAAGCTTGATAGATTGTCAGATTAAGGTCTCCCATGATGTCTACATACTCATAGGATCCTTTATATATATTAGGAAGCTTTGGTGTGCTTACAGCTCCATGGGAAAAGGTTGTCATCTTGGGACATTTTTCAATTACCATTTCTTCACAGAATGGAAGTTCAAAGTCTAAATTTTTTGAGCAAAAATATTTGAGGTTGGGAAGATGACGAAGCTCCAACTTGTTCAGCAATGGAAACAATAATATCTCAGCTTTATTTGCTCCTTCATTTTCTTCTTCTTCAGCTTCCTTCATGACTATCTCCTCCATCATCTGACAACTATATACGCGAAGGTGCTCTAGTTGGACAAGACTTTTGGCCATAGAAGGTGACAATATACCCTTCAAATTGCCACAGTATTCAATCTTCAATACTTTTAGCTTCTGGAAATCCAAAATCTCTTCATGATTTTTCAATATGTGAATCAACTTAGGTAGAAATTGCAAGTTCATGACTTCTAGCTCATAGTGTATTATGCTATGCCTCTTCTTTTCGTTTTCTCCTTCTGATTCAAACACTTCAATCAGTGAACCACAGTCTTTTACTGTGAGGTTCTTCAGATTCTGAAACAAGTGTATCACATTGGATGGGACTAGAGTCAGTAAACTTTGAAAGCTTTCAACAGTCATCTCTGTTTCTTTCATTAAGTATCTTAGCATGCCTTGTTCCTGCTTGAGCCACCCAAGTGTCTCAGATGTTTGAAAAGTTAACTGCAAAACCCACATCCACATGTGTCAACAAAAATGTTTTTTTTTTTTTTTTAATCTGATTGAAAATGATATTTGAAGAAAATCGAATAGTTTTGGAAGAAATTAAATTCTTGTATGGATATGAGCTACTCCCTCCGATCCTTAATGTAGGACCTAATTGAGGAGTTTATCTTAGTACTAAATATAAGACATATTTATCATATTTGTCATTCGTTTCCAAAATTATCTCTATTGGTACTCCCTCAACAATAATTAAGTAAGAGAAAGCTGAAGGGAATTAAGGAAGATGATTAGGGTGTTTTAGAAAAAACATGTTATATTAACTAACTTAACTAACTTCCTTAATCTAATCAAATTAGGTAAATATGTTTTATATTTGGGACTAGAGAGAGTAATATGAAGGTACCGAGTCAAGAATAATATTTAAGCAATTAAAGCATTTGAATCTTGCAATGTCATATCACTTTGGTCCTTAGTATAAGACATCTTCCAGAAGGTTTAGATGGTCCTAAATATAAGTCACTTTGCAAAGTCAATAGCATTTAAATTTTATTTTCCACAAATATCCCTATTAATTGCATTGTAGAGAGATATTACATGAAAAAAAAATTAGAAGTAATTAAGATACATTGATTTTATTTGGAGGGTAGTCTTGAAAAGTAATAATAATCTTTTACCATTTTAACGATTTTAAGTACTTTTAACTACTTTTCTTAATTCTTTGAAATAGTTAGAAGTGCCTTATGTTATGGATTGGAGTAGTACATAAGGATATATAGCTTTTAAGTGCTTACGTTGCTGCTTTTCACTTGGACAGGCCTCTGGAGTAGCCATAATTACATAAGAATTGTTCTCCTGTTGCTTCAACTAGATTATGAAAAGAACATAAACAAAAATTTTATAGATAAGAAAGGATGTTAAGAACTAGACTTACAATTCCTCTGGAAAGTTTAGCAGTGGTGTTCAGGTCTCCCATCCATATGATCTTAGTAAGGTTTCCAACTTTCATGGTAATACCTTTTAGCTTTGGAGTGTTTGATAATCCATTTGAGAATACCTCCATCTTATGGCAATTTCCAAAACACACTTCTTGCAGTAATGGGAAATCCAAGCCATAGGAACCTTGACAGAAGGCTTCAAGGTTGAACAGGCGTTCAAGTTTTAGACGCCACAATCTGGGGAGCACAATCCTGGAAAAACTTGTCTGAATCTCTTCTTTTGATGATACTATTTCCTTTATGTTCTCACAATCACATATCTCTAGTTCTTGCAGATGCACAAGACTTGCTGAGGATGATGGAGAGAACAAACAGCTAATTCTTTTGCATTCCTTTATCGCAAAGTATGTTAGATGTGAAATCCGAAAGCAGTTTATAAAAGGACCATTCATTATCATTCTCTGTTCATCATATGCAACCTACAAACCGAAGATTTTATTGTAACATTTCTTGTTTCATTCAACTCCCTCAAAACAGAAATTAGGATCTATATTTGTACTACAAACTAAAATGACATCACTATCTTTCTATTATATCTATTCCATGTTACATTAAAACGCCAAAACTTTAGCTACTTTACATTAAAATCACTTATGAATAATTTGTTGAATGTAATAATTAGCTATCTGGACATTACTTCCTGTTGTCACTGCATATAACGACTAAAACCACTGAAACTACAACCAAACAGTAATGGAATTATATATCTGCACCTAGATGCACTGTTAATTATTGGGACTTTTTGGTAATTACATTCCTTCCTTGAACTTCATAGTGATTTTCCTTGATTTTAGTGTTGTTTAGGGTTTAATAATATAAAAACTTCAATTTTATAAAACATATATGGGAACAACTGATAAGCGTATGTTTTACATTTTTTTTTTATTTACAAATTTAGACCACTGGGGACCCACATATCCATCACACACATACCCACCCCTATTTTGGTCACTCTTGGCGTATACTATACAGTTGAATTGGTGTATATTTTGGATTATGTTTAATTAAATTTATTAATATTTTAAATTATTTAATTAAGTTTTATTTATTTTCCTCTATACACTCAATTATAGGATAAAAAGGAATTCGTTACAAAATTATTCATATTCAATTTTTCTTTTGCAGGAAAAATTATTAAAACAAGAGAAAAGAAGGAAAGAAGAAAATTGGAAAAGAATGAAAGAAGAAAAATGGCGTGGGTCCCATGATATAAGAGGGTGTTAGGATAGATTAAGTCCAGAAGATTATACTAGTAAATAAGTACTCTTAAAATCAATTAGAAAATTTTAGGAATAAGGATAACTATAATGGCAAAGAGTTAGCTCAGAGTGAAGTTTAGTTATCCCAACAGGTAAAATTCAATCCTTATTTTCATCAACCTTTATTACTTTTTATTGTTTGAACTAAAGTGATGCCGTAGGCTTGTGGGACCGATCACCTGTATGAAATTTTTGATGAAGGAGTGTATATTTAACTATGCAAAATAAAATTATACCTAGAAACAAACAAGAAATTAATGAACTTTCTGTTATCTGGTACCTGATCTTGTTGATGATGGATGTCGGCTGTGTATTTCTCTGAAGATGGTTGTTCAAGAATACATGGTTGGTAGCAGAAGTTCACGAGATTTGGTAGGTGGCTTAAAGTAAGAGATTGCACTTGACCAAATGAAGTCACGTCAGTTCTCCACTCTCCTCCATTCTTGATGAGAACTTCTAGCATGCTGCAATTAACAATGCTGATTCTCTTTAGGGATGGGAACTCCAACACAAATGATTCTTTGGAGATGGATGTTGAATGACTTGGTAATGCATTCTCAAAAACTTCATGAGATCTTGCATGATGAGAAAATACAACTGAGTCATCTTCTTCACTTTTGACTAGTTGCTCCACCATCGTACAGTTTGATATCTTCACATCTTGCAATTTCACAAGGAGCCTTGCTATGGAATGAGAGAACAGATATCTTAAATTGTGACAAACTTCTAATTTTAGCACCGTGAGGTTGTTGAAGCAGGTGATTTCCATTGGACTTGCTAGCATGGGCTCCAGTTTTACTATACAGTTTACACTAGCATTGGAATTGGAAGGATGGTTTTGTTCAAGCTGGAACAGGACGTCTAGTGAATCCAAGCCTTTGACTTGAAGTTGTTCCAGATTTGGCATGCAGGACCTCATTTCTTCTCTAGTATATAATTCCTTGACATCAGAAGAGATATGGTCTTTCATCAAACTAGCCTGAAGAGATTTTTGGTAAGGTCAAATGAAAAGAAAGTGGGAAAAAGGGGAGGGTGTGATAGAAAATATGGGAAGACTTATCATACAACAAATTGATGTTTTAATTATGTAAAAATCACACCAAGATCCCAACCAAGGAAGATAATATTTGAATTGTCTCATAATTCATCAACGATAACACTTTCATTGGTCAATGGTGCCACTTTCATTTGTCATTGATAAGTTATGAGATTTTTCATATATTTTTTTTCCTTAGTTAGGACCTTGGTGTTTTCCCAATTATTTTGGCTAGTTGCAAGTGGATAGAAGTAGGGAAAAAAAATAAATAATATATATATATATATATATATATATATATATATATATATATATATATATTGCAAGTGGATCAAGAAAGTGGGTTTATTTTATTTTTGCAAGTGGGATATTATTAACCATTTTAAACAAATGGGTGGCAAGTGGAATGTTTTTAATTATTTTCATCAAGTGGGAGGCTCCTTAAAGGGAAAGAAACCTTGGCCTATAAATAGAGGCTATCTTGTATGTTGAAAACAGGCATTTGGATGATGAATGAAAATATGTTTCCTTGGTCAGATTTTGGACTCTCTCTATACTTTCCTATATTCTGTCTTCTATCTCCCTCAGATTTCTGTTCCCCCTCCCCTTCCCCGCTCTATTTCTATATTTGTCTCCCAAATCCATCTGTTTGCATCTGTCCAATTGTGTGTGAGAGTAGGTTGCATCAGGGTGTCTATAGATATATATATGTCATATCTCAGTTTCCCCTTTAATCAATATCGTATACAGTATTTGTGAGAGAGATAAATATGGAAAATAGTCAGACTTCTTTAGCAGCTTATGAGATTAACAATTCCTTGAGCTTTGAAGGAATGGCTGCAGACTTGATTGAGTAGTACAGAAACAGAAAGACAAGTATCTAAAAATTCGATTAAATAGATTATACCTGGTTGCTAATCCTTCCTGCTCTTTGGAAATTTGATTTGGCCATTGAATTAGAAATCTCAATGTGTGAGGGGGTGAATCCGATGAAACAAGAGAGAAACCTGCGAGTGCTGGAACCAATATCCTGGAGGGTAGAATCAGAAAAGGAGTTACTGAGATTATCTTGTTTTGGTAGTTTTTGAATTGGCATTGAAGATATCTTCAGCCGGGGACATCCTTCAATGCATAAATATCTCAGAGATGGCCAAGCTAGCTCATAACAATCTAAACAAATGCTCACAAGTCTTGGGAGATCCTTGAGTGTCAAAGAATCTAACTTGGCAAACAAAAGAGTTTCCACTTTCTCTTGTTCTCCTCCATCATCATAATCCCCAATAACTTTCTCCATCAGTTGGCAACTGTGTATCACCAGCTTCTGAAGCTGTGTGAGTGTTCTGGCAATGGTGGGAATGAAGACACTTCTTAAAGCATCACATTTCATAACTTTGAGTGATCTCAAGTTCTGAAAGCCTTCAATATAACTTGGAACATTACTCCAAATATGTCTTAACTTGCTAAGCCAAGATATCTCTATTTCTTTGAGTTGAGAAAATAACATAGAAACTGGCCGGACTTCCATTTCTGGCTGTTTCAAGTCAAAGACAGTATCTAACAAAGAGCACTCAAGTAAAAAGATTTTCTCCAATTTTGGGAACTGGGGGATCCATTTGGATCCAAATAGTGTATCACCAATGTGAACAGATTCATCGGTAGCTCCTAGTGTTGAGTTCAACCCTAGCAGATGTTGGCCATTATCAAGCTTCGGTTCTTCTTGAACCTGTACAGATCCATCGGCTGGCCTATTTAACTCACCAATTTTATGAGATGCAGTGTGACTTCACTTAAAAACTTTGTAGTATAAGATCAAACAAATCAACTTTTATTTAACTCGCTAGTTAAATGAGCCAACTCATAAGTTAGGCGGGTTAGCCCATTTACAACATTGTATTTTTTTCTATGAACCTCCAAAATGAAAAATATCTCCCAAGTTACATCATAATATTAAAAAGACAATCCTAAATTAAATTTAAGAAATCTCTTTAACTCCATTATTCCTGATTCCAAGTTCTTGATTTTGTGTGTTAAAACTATTGCTACAAGAAAAGATTCAGAGCTTCTTGAAGTTTAAAACATTAAAATGATGAATTCGTTTTATGCACCATTCAAACTGTTAATGTCATTTAACTAAAATATATGAATTCAAATAAAAGGAAAAAAAATAAAAAACAAGTTAGTGACATAGTAATTAATGTGAATCATAAATTTAATATATAAGAATTATAATCTTAATATATATATTAGTTGATATCTGTAATCATCTAGGAAAGATATAACTAATCAACAAAGCACATTTCTGCAAAACCAATTATGAATTCGTTTTTGGTGCAATTTAAACTGTATTACATATACGACATGTAAAACATCATATGTGGAAGATATGCAAGAAAGTGATAATTAATAAGAAGAAAAGCATACCTGAGACTTTAGTAGATGAAGCTCATTCTTATGATCTGGTATAGCGAACCCAACAAGGCTAGGGAGTTCTTGTAGCTTCAGTTCCACTAAATTTGTGAACTTCATCACTGAATTCTCGTCATGGATTTCTTTGGAGATAATACATTGAAGCCCATAGCATTCAGTCACATGCAAGACTTGAAGCATTCTAACACTTGACCCCAGAGATGGTGAAAAGACATACTTCAACTTGTTGCAGAATTCTACTTTCAGATCTCTCAAGCTGCCAAAGCATTGGCAAGAGTTTAAGGTGAAACTCTTGGCATGGCATATCTCTCTTAAATTGTCCAAATTGTGCAGAGACAATGATTGAAGCAGTGTGAAGACACAACTTGAAGCATAGACACTTTTATCTGTTAAATACTTCAGATCATTGCAGAATTCAATGCTGAGATTTTTTAAGTGTGGAAAACCTTCTTCATCCAACTCATAGAGGACGTTTTCTAATTGTTTCACATTCACAAGGTTGAGAATTTCAGATTTCTTAAGCAACTGTTGAATCGCCACATTCCCTTTAATGTCCTTATAGTACAAACTGTCTAATTTAAGGATGTTAGGGTGTAGATATCCTCGACGAACAAGGCCAGGAGAAAGAGTAGTAGGGTCATTGACATAGATCCAGAACTTAACCAAGTTTTTTAATACCAAATCTTTTGGAAAAGCATGAATACCTGTAATTGAAATCTCTATAACTTTTAGCTGATGAGAAAGAGATTTGAGCTCTTCTAGAATGGAATTGTTTTCCACCCAATGAAAATTTCTGACTCTAAGATAAAGCTCTTCTAAGTTTGATAAGCTAGTTAGGACCCCAGAAGACATCTGACCAAGATCATTGCATTCTGTCAAATCCAACAGTCTAAGAAAGCTAAGTTTGCCTATTTCTACAGGCAATTCTTTGATATTTGAGTGGGCAAAGCTTAACACTTCCAGTTTACTTAGCTCCTTGCAGATTACTGATATGTCTCCGACCTGACAATCTTCCAACTGTAAGGTACAGAGGTTGTTGAGTGATCGAAATGGAGATGACATTGATGGAATGCACAGATTGCTTATGCCTAAAACCGTTAGCTTGCTCATGTTATGGAAGAAATTTTCTGAAATGGGTTCTCTTCTCTTTAAGAAAACTTGTAAAAGTCTAAGGTTTGGACACTGCAAACTCATAGGATGCATCCTAATCTCATCAAACACGAATGAGATTGCACTATGATGCCATGTGAACTCCTTTGACTCCTGTCCAGCTTCACATTTCACTGCAAATCCATGCTCTTCTTTGGATGCAATTGTTATGACAGTATCACGAACAACATCATGCATCTTCACACACTCATCCTCATTGCTGTCCAACAACAAAAACCGCTTCTTTAGAGTATCAACCAAGGTATGCACTCGATTCCTTGCTTTAAACAAAGCACCTAGATCCTTAAACAAACCCAAGCCTACTCCATATCTGAGTAGAACTTCAATAGGAATGTCAAAGTCTTCTGGGAATAAGCAACAAAGCAAAAGGAGAAATTTAGCTTCTTCGTTGCCTAGAAAGTTATAGCTTAATTCGATACATGAATATATAGAATATTCTTGCATCTCTGAGAAGGAAGTTAGTGAAGACTTTCTCAGCTGATCAAGTGCATCCTCCCATGCATGCTTCTCCCTGTTTCCTAGTGCTTTTCCTATTGTGACAACAGCAATTGGCAAACCCCCACATTCATTTGCAACCTCTTTTGCTATGTTATGGATCTCAGCTTTGTCCACAACATGACCACCTACTGCATCCCTGAAGAGATCCCATGCTTCTTCTTTAGACAGAACTGGGATAGCAAAGTTCCTTTGACTTCTCATCCTGTGGCACACATCTTCATTTCTTGAGGTGAATAAAATTTTGCAGCCTTTGTGACATTGCTCATTTGAAGGAAGCCCGATCAACTCGAAATCCATCTCTGTCCATACATCATCCAGCACCAGGAGGACCTTATTGATCTTGTTAAGCCTCTCAAATAGTTGACATGCCCTTCCTTGCAGAGTTTCCTTGTCAAATGTCAAGCCTAAGGTATCACCAATTTGACCTTGAATCTTTCTATAGTCAGGAACTTGGGACACTACAGCCATTGATATTTCATCAAACACCTTATCTGCTTGTAAAATTTTGATAAGCTCTTTGACTAATGTGGTTTTACCCACACCACCCATCCCACAAACACTTATCCTGTGGAACTCATCGCCCTTTAATTTCTCTACAACCTCTCTCATAATTGATTCTCTTGAAGCAAAGCTCTTGATGCCTTCTTTGAAGGTGGATCCTAGTGTTGGTAAAGGTGCAGGGTAAGATATGAACTCAATTTTTTGCTCCTTCAGGGAAACAAGATCTTGTGTCATTTTTCTTGCTTTCTTGCTCAGTGAATAACGAAACACCAAATTTGGACACAAGCCATTAAGGCATTTCTTGTTCTTGTTGACTAACTCATCATCATCGTACGCTTTATGTGATTCGTTTTCTATAATGTTGTCCACTTGGTAGAGCCAATATTCAACATTTGGGGCAATGTGACGTCCATTTCTTCTGTCTACGTCCACCATTCCTTCAATCGCAAGCTTCCTGTCTTCCAAATTGTTGAGTTCATTCTTCATTTGGTTGATATTTTTGTCACAGTGAATCAGATGTTTGAATTCTGATGTGATTGGATCCACTAACATCTCACCAAGTTTTGACACAATTCCCGTTCCGATTGCCACAAGTAACTCCATTTTGCTTTAGCTTGAACGTATGCTTGTTACTGTAGTCTATTAAGCCAAGCCCCAGCCACCAAAAAAAAAAAAAAAAATTAGCAAAATCAATTCTGAGGTTATTACAAGGTATTACAAGGTTTTAATCAATTTATTGGATTTTGTTTTTTTCCTATACCCCTTTACCATCCTTTTCCTTTTTTTTATACTATTAGATTAAGATCTCAGCGGTCCAAATTTATCATCTCTTTTTACCATTATTTTTCCTTATAATAATATTTTAATCATATGATAAATTTGGACGGTTGAGATCTTAATCCAACAGTACAAAAAGAAAAAAGAGGAAAAATGATGATAATGGATATAAGAGGAAAGCCAAATCCTCATTTATTACGATAGGATTTGGTTTGGCATGGATTGAGGTTATTATACACTAAATGTTACTTTTATTCACCAAATTCTCTCTCAACGGAAAGATTTATGCTCTAATTATATGCATCACTATCTAGCTAGTATTTTAAAAAATATATCATGGAAAATGCTCACTCTTATCCTAAATTAAGGAGTTATATAAGTAATTTGTAACATTAAGAAAATTAGCTAAGTTAATTTTTTATAAAATTAATGTGATTTAGTTTCCTATAAAATACCCATTTTAATCATATGCATTGCAAATTACTTCCTTAATGGAAATTCCCCTTGATATGTATCATCAATAAGAATAATTTACGAAAAGATTATAATAAATTTGTGAATAAAAAGAAAGAGGATTTTCTCATGATCAATTTTCTCTTTATCTCTCACAGTCTCATCCTAACCATTAAAGTCTTTAATGGTCCAGAGAAAATTTTTAAAAAAATTGGTTAAAGGTTAGGATGAGCTGATGATGAGAAATAGACAGAAAAGTGATAATAAGAGGATCCAGACTCGAATAAAAATGGTTTGATAGGATTAAAATAAATTTCTCAACTAGTTCTTACATTTAGACTCTAATAAAGTTATATATCAATAAGTTGTTGGTTGATATGGTAAATAATCTCGTCCTATAAAAAGGAGAATATAAATTGAATCCAAGAAGCGTATTTATTACGATATGTGAAAATTATTTACACTTTGAACCTGGGAAGGGATTAGTCTTTTTTTGACAAGAGAAAAAAAAAGAAAGGGATTAGTCTCCCTTGATCAAATTAAAAATCTAATGGAGTAATATAAAAAGAGTAAGAATAGAGAAACGGGCTTGTTTGATTTTACTTTTAAAAATAGTTTTATTTTAAATAATAAAACTTGCTTAGAAAATTGTTTTTAAGAAGTCGTTTTTTTTTAAAAAAAAATTGTTCTTACAAATTTAAAAATCAAAATAGTTTTTAGGTGTTTTCTTATTTTTATTTTTCTATTTCTTATTTTTTAGGCTACTACATATCTACTAGTGCCAACCATTGCCACATTTTAAACAACTATCCAAATAGATTTTTTAAAAAAAAAAATTCAAAACTTGTTTTTTTTAAAAAAAAAATTATATAATTATTTTGAAAATTTAAAAAAAAACAGAAAAAAAAATAAACAAGCCCTAAAATTTTATTTTTATCAAACTCTAATAATGAGTTGATTAAATAAACCAATTTTTTATAGTCACATTTATATATGTTTTCTCCTATTAGACACACCAATCAAACAGCAACTAATAAACGAGGCAACTAATAAACGAGGCAGCATCTAATCTTTTAATCTATCAAATTGAAAAGTGAATTGAACCAAACCGACTAATTGGCTATATTCGACAATGGACTAGGCATAGGTAGGTCTAAAAGAGGCATGCACAAAGCAGAGACTCTTTAAAAGACAAGCGAGATATTCGGGAAAAAAAGTGAACAACTAAGAATCGATTGAAAATCACACTAATTTTTAATAAAGTGAAAATAAAATAAAACTAAGATATACTGCTCATCACCCTTTTCGAATCCCAAACTAGCTACCTATAAAGCATTTTTTTTTTTTTTTAAAAAAAAGTATGTGATGTGAGCTATAAACGAATTTGCTAGAGAAATGATTATTCTTTGGATGCAACTACACTTATTGAGGATGGAAACAATGATCTTCATGAAAACAGGAATTTAATCATAGAAAATCATGCTATTCCTAAACGTGATTGCTGGTTTGGCTGATCTTCATCATCTCAAAAAGGGAAGAACTCTGAAGCTGATATGCTAGCTATGGGTGCTTTCGTGATACGCTGGGATTTCACTTGATTCCATTAGAAAATTTTCGTTTATTTACTTCTTGTAATATAGATTAGTCTTTACCGCTTTCTTCCTCATTAAAAGAAAAGAAAGGAAAAAAAAAAAAAAACCTTGTCTGATATGCTTTCAACCACCTAACTCAAAGAATCCGACATTCAGAACCTCATGATCAATATCCATTAAGTCTCCAATAAAACTTCCCATATCTGTGGCAGCATGTCGCTTGATATATATCAATAATTAAACAAAAAACCTTATCCTCATTCAACACAAGCCCTGAGCCTTCTTCACACACATATCCATATGGATATCTCTTCACACACACACGATAACATTTAAAGAAGTTATAAGCAATAATAGTATAAATTTTACCACTGTATGTACTGACACTGAAGATCTGGCACAGACGGAGCAGAAAGGCACGCCTCGAACTGATTCCAACAACAACGTAACCTAGGAGAACCAAAATGACTGTTAGAAATTAATTAGTGATCGATGATCTATTTAAATTTCAGAAAATGTAAAACAAACCATATTGAGAGACAGACAAAGTTGGAAGATTGACATATATTGGCAAGTCTTCGTAATTAAATAATATATCTTCTTTCTACTAGATCCGTTGCTGCTAGCTAGTGGTCAATATTTTGTCGTATTACCTACACTTGGGGAGAAAATACACTCAGGAATATATAATATATAAATATTTTATATTATCTGCTTTGCTTGGAAGACGCTCTGATTGTGGGGTTCTATTTAATTTGGCTGAGCTTTCAAAGTGAACTGACTTTTCTTGTCAAAGACTTGCTCCATTATTAGAGGTTAGATAACTAATTTACATAGTGATTTAAAAAAATTAGTTTGGTTACTTATTTATTAAAAAAAAAAAAAATAGGTATTGGTTCATCAAAAATAAACCCTTAGTCATTGGTATTGAAACCACCCAGAATCTTCTTTAATATGTACCATCAATAAGGATAGTTAGGGGAAAGACCTACAAATTTGAGAGACAACAAAGTGGAGTGATATTTCGCATTTATAAAACTAGAATAAAGCCGGCCCCTAACTAACTTGTATGTCTTGGACTGGACTATAATTTTCAAACGAGTAATAGTTAGTGCTTCTGTCTCCTACAGATCTTGTACGCATATCAGTTGCAAGTTACTAGGTGTAGGAATCTCATCAAAAAACACGGAAGCGTATTTAACTGATTTGATGTAGGAAAATAAGAACCTTCATCGTTTTGATTACCTGGAAAGATGAAACCGGTCTGAAAGCCTCTGCACGAACAGTTCACAAACAATCCTCGTCCGCTCTATGATCGATCTTCCAGACTATCTCTCGAGTAGGATGGGGTGGGTGTGTGGGCAACCGTTCAGATGATAAACGTCTGCCTCTTAGGTCTATTTCTGATGAGCTATCCTTCTAAGGCACAGCAGGAGAAAGTTAGAATATATAGAGTTAAGTGCAAGACTTAATCTAACCTTAAGCCTCATGGGCTTTGGTCTCACTAAAGCCCAATAGGGCTTAAGTGACTAAGAGCATATATCCAACAATCTCCCACTTGCTCTTTTAAGTTACAAACTTGAGTTCGTAAACCCAAGATCATGTAGTCCATAAGCCATCATTATCTGATTATATACCCCATCCCTTGTATCGAGCTAGCCTGGGGATCTATCATTTGTCATTCATCAAGGCTCATGATAATCTATAGAAGATTATCTAGTTCGGTGCTACTCCACTAAAAACCCGAACGTGATCTCCAAAATTAATGACACTTATAACATGTATGTGCATCGCCCCTTTATAGAATGTCTATAATTGATTGACTAGTCTTCTGTAACCCAATCAATTATTTATTCCCTTGACTTTGATAGTTTCTCTAATGGATTACATGCACTGGCCAGTGTCTTCAATATCCAAGTACCGAAACATATCAAGGGGACATTTCCTATAAATTCCATGTTGTTTATCTCATAAACACCGATAACCAAATAGTCTCAATCCCAAAATACCAAGTTATTGGCCGTCATATAGATCAAACCTCACCCGTTGGTAAATCAAAGAATGAAAACTATTTAATTACCCATTTAAAATAAACTCAGGATTTAGAGCAACTACATGACTATAGTTATCTAGAGATTTGATTCCTTATGACAGAAAGAACAACCTTAATCAAATCTCTCCTTGATCCATTCAATGCAAGAATTAACTCACACCAATATTTTATAATGATTCGAACAAAACCATTTCATAAAATATTGCAGCCTAAATAAAGTGTCCAACTTAATTTAATAGCTATGAACTTATTCATCAATTGTGAGAACCTATGACCATGTCCTCTATGAACGTATCCATATGATCATATACTCCACAATTGATCCGGACCTTAGTGTTTGTAAATAATATGCGAAATAAATGATAAAACACCTCATTTATTAACATTTAGAAAAATTGCAATGTCATAATGTCTTGTTGAAAAGAAACACAAAATAACAAAGTGAAATAACAACTACCTAAAGCTATAGCAAATCTGGAATCCTCCTAAGACCCATAGATGTAACATGCCTCTCGAACACACGTTCTGGCAAACTCTTAGTAAAAGGGTCAGCAAGGTTCTCGTCTGATGTTATCTTTGCTACCATAGTATCTCCTCTTTTAACTATATCTCGGATCAAGTGGTACTTCCTCTCTATGTGTTTTTGTCTCTTGTGACACCTTGGTTCCTTGGACTATGCTACTGCACCACTGTTGTCACAGTAAAGTGTGATAGAACAGTCAACACTTGGTATCACCTGAAGGTCCGTTAGGAACTTCTTTAACCATGCAGCTTCCTTTGCAGCCTCAGAAGCAGCTACATATTCAGTCTCTGTGGCAGAGTCAGCCACACATGATTGTTTTACACTTCTCCAACAAATGGTACCGCCATTTAGGGTGTACACATATCCCGAGGTGGATTTTCTTGAGTCAATATCTCCTTGGAAATCTGAGTCTGTATAACCAATGGTTTCAAAACTCCCACTAGAATAGACCAACATATAATCTCTCGTTCTCCGTAGATACTTGAGTATATGTTTAACTGCTACCCAGTGTTGCTCTCCAGGATCGGATTGGTACCGGCTCACTACTCCCACTGCATAGCAGATGTCTGGTCTGGTACATAGCATAGCATACATGAGACTACCTACTGCTAAAGCATAAGGTACCCTACTCATGCGTTCTCTCTGCTCAAGAGTTTTAGAAGATTGCTTCTTAGAGAGATGAATCCCACGCCTGAAGGGTATAATTCCCCTCTTGGAATTCTCCATGCTAAACCTGGCAAGTATTTTGTCAATGTATTTAGCCTGGGATAATGCCAAAACCCTATTCTTCCGGTCTCGTAAGAGTTTAATACCAAGAACATAATTGGCTTCCCCCAGGTCCTTCATATCAAAATGCTTGCTCAACCAAGTTTTTATGCCTAACAATACCTCTGTATCATTTCTGATAAGGAGTATATCATCTACATAAAGTACCAGAAAAGATGCTGCATTACCTTGGATCCTTTTATACACACACGGCTCATCAGGACTTTTCTCAAAACCATAAGACTGAATAACTTGATCAAATCTGATGTTCCATGATCTAGATGCTTGCTTAAGTCCATAAATGGACCTTTGCAACTTGCATATCATTTTTTCTTGCCCTTTGGCTATAAACCCTTTTGGTTGCTGCATATAGATTTCCTCTTCCAAATTTCCATTTAGAAAAGCAGTTTTGACATCCATTTGCCAAATCTCATAATCAAGATTTGCTGCAACAGCTAAGAGGATCCGGATGGACTTGAGCATGGCAACTGGCGAAAAGGTTTCTTCATAATCTACACCTTCCCTTTGGGAATACCCTTTCGCCACCAATCTAGCTTTGAAGGTTTCAACCTTCCCGTCCGATCCTCTCTTTCTCTTGTAAATCCACTTACATCCAATGGGTCTTACCCCTTCAGGTGCATCTACAAGAGACCAAACTGAGTTGGAATACATAGAATCAATTTCACGATTCATAGCCTCAAGCCATTCCTGAGCATCAACATCTCCTAGTGCTTCGTCATAACTTGTGGGATCATCATCTTCATCAAAGATGACATCCTGATTTGACTCACCCAACAAGAGATATCTTGCAGGTGTACGAATCACTCTCCCACTACGACTTTGTCGCACTTGATGTTGTGCATCTACGGGGGGGTCCATATTTTGTGGGTTAACAATTTCTGGATAAGGACCCTCATTAAGTGGATTAACCAATTCATGATTTTGTTCTTCCATAAGTTCATCATCATGCTGAACATCATCATTATGCTGAACTTCATTATCATGTTGAACTTCTGGTTTTGTATATGATTCCTGTGTATGTTCATCAAGTATATTTTCCCCTCTTTGAACAACCACAGGAATAAAAGCTGGAATCGCCTGAGGTTGCATTGAAACTTGATCTGAGACTAACTCATCAAGAATAACCTTACTCCTTGGCTTATAATTTGTCATATAGTCCTCCTCTAAGAAAGTCGCGTGAGTGCTCACTATGACCTTCTTTTCTTTTGGACTATAAAACAACCAACCTCTGGTTCCTTTAGGATAGCCTATAAACATGCATACTTCAGTACGCGAGTCCATTTTATCTGGTTTCTGTTGCAAGACATGTGCCGGAGCACCCCAAATCCGAATATGATTCATGGAGGGCTTACACCTTTTCCACAATTCTATTGGTGTCTTTGAAACTGACTTGGACGGTGCTAAGTTTAATAGATACGTAGCAATTTCTAAGGCATATCCCCAGAATGAATCAGAAAGAGATGAATAACTGAGCATAGATCTTATCATTTCTAAAAGGGTTCTATTTCTCCGTTCAACAACTCCATTCTGTTGTGGTGTCCCTGGAGAAGATAATTGTGAAACTATCCCCTCTTTAATCAGGTAAGACCTGAACTCTCCAGATAGGTATTCACCCCCTCGATCATATCAAAGAGTCTTAATTTGAACACCAAGATGCTTTTCTGCCTCAGCCTTGAACTCTTGGAATTTTCCAAAAGCCTCAGACTTGTGACGCATCAAGTACACATGTCCAAATCTAGAGTAATCATCAGTAAATGTGATGAAATACTGATACCCGCCTCTGGCCTGGACATTTATTGGTCCACATACATCAGTATGCACCAATTCCAGCTGAAGTGTGGCACGTTTTCCCTTGGCCTTGAAAGATCTCTTTGTCATTTTACCCTCTAAACAAGATTCACATACTGGTATCGATTCAAAGTCTAGGGATTTTAAAATCCCACTTTTGACCAAACCTTGTATCCTGTTAGAGTTAATATGACCCAATCTCAAATGCCAAAGATAAGTTTCATTTGAAACTTTTCTTTTCTTTGATGAATTGACATGCTCAACATCTTTTAATTCAACATGATTAACTTCACAGGGAATAGGATTAAGGAAATAAAGACCATTAAACTTTATACCAGAACAAATAAAAGAAGATGAACTTCTTATAAAAACTGAGGAATTAAACTGAACTGTCAAACCATGTTTATCCAAACAACTAACAGAAATTAAATTCCTCTGAAATTCTAGAATAAATAAACAGTCTTCTAAAACCAAAGTTCTGCAATTATCAAAAGATAAAACAACTTGTCCCACTGCTTGTGCAGACACAAGCTCCCCATTTCCAAGCTTCAAATCTCTTTGTCCTTCACTTACAGGCAAGCTATGTTTGAACCACTGCAAAGAGTGACAAACATGGTTAGTGGCTCCTGAATCAACGATCCATTTATCATCATGATTCTCCACTAAACAAGCCTCAATCACATGTAAATTACCCATACCTGGTTGTTTCATACGTGGGCAATCTTTCTTCCAATGCCCCTTTTGTCCGCACTTGAAGCACTTGCCTTTTGGCTGCTTCATTGCAACTGTTTTGGCAACTGGAGTACCTGATTTCTTCTTTTTCTTGTTCTTGTTCTTTCCTTTGGGTTTCCCCTTAGGTTTCACAGAACCCTCACCAACAAAAAGTGCACTTCCTTGCTTGACTAGAGATTGTTCGGCACTCTCAAGCTCGTGCATCAATTGAGTGAGATCAAGATTCATCTTATTCATATTATAATTCATCTTGAATTGATTGAAGTATTCAGGCAGTGATTGTAAGAGAAGGTCAACTTTCACTTCTTGTTCAAACTTGATACCATGGTCATCAGCCTTCTTGAAGTTTGCTATCATTGTCAGACAATGATCCCACACACTTCCTCCAGACATCACTATCTTGGTGACTGCATTCAGCGCATTTTGCCTTGCAGAGCTGCTAGGCGTAGCAAACATGCCATCAAGAGTCTGGAGCATTGTTGCCCCACTCTCAATCATGCTCACTTGCTCCTAAAGGTGACTAGCGAGACTGGCCAAAATATAGCAGCGAACTGCCACATTCGCCTTCTCCCATCTTTTCTTCTCCTGCTGAAATTGAGTTCGAATTACATCAGACGCATCTGCAGCAGGCTGCGTTGGCTTAGGGGTAGTTAGAACAAAGTTGAGCTTTTCATATTGAAGAACAATATCCAAATTAGTTTTCCATTGTTTGTAGTTTGTACCATCCATAGGTTTTTGACTCAAAATAGTAACTAAAGGATTGAATGAAGACATTTTTCTGAAAAAATGAAAAGCACACTAGTTACAAACCATAATTAACAACAAACAAATATATCGCTAGTAGATTCTAATAACTACTATTTGTTTATTGTTTAACAATCCATTAGTTATCTTTACAAGGCTTACGATGGGCAAGATACTTGTAAAACCAATATTGTTAATTTGGGCCTTCAGTTCCATTGCCAGTGCCTCGATGGGAGGGTTAACAATTTTACCAAAGTTGAATGTATTTAACCATTGTTTACTTTCAAAATTATCTTTAGTGTCCAAGTGTTGCCGACGATGGGCCGTACAAAACTTTACTAAAATTTTGAAAATATTAGGGTTTAATCTAGTGAAATCCGATTTTCCTTATCCGATGGGGCTTCAGCGATAACCATCTCACTAATAAACCCACAATTGGAGCCCGTAGGTTTTAAAATTAAATGCTTAATTTAAAACCTTCACCCATTCAATATTTTAAATTTAAAATTTTCAATTTCCAAGAATTTGTTCAATTTAGAGAAATCATTAAGAATCTAAAATCTAGTCATGTTTGGCAAAATTTGTTTCACATGACCATTTTAAATAACCCACAAATTACTCAAAATTACAATTCTCTTAGGAAATTTCCTAGATTATTTATCTAGATTTTAATTCCACAATTAATTAATCCAATTATTATTCTAGATTTTAATTTAAAATCATAATAATTGATAATTAATTTAATTGTTATCTAGATTTTAATTCCATAATTAATTAATCCAATTATTATTCTAGATTTTAAAATAAAAAAATATAATAATTGATAATTAATTAGTGGAAAGCCTAAATAATCTCACATAATAACTATCATACTAGTCGATTTAAGACATATAGCTACTATGCATTTATGACATGTGATTATGCAACAATATGGCATCTTCCTATTCTATATGACATGTTATTTCTAATCATGTTAATCGCACATATAATTCATACTATTTAATAAATAATTAAATAAATAACTTTAATCCATGGCTTTCCTATAAAATTAAAAGATAAAAAATTTTACAACTTTGGAATTTCTCTTTTGTCCAGTCCATGGTATTTGTCCAAGCCTTTTTAGGGTATCCATGAGCCCAAAAGCCCAAAACTCAATCCTTAGCTAAAAAACCTAAGACATAAAAGAGAAACCCTAGCTTTCATTGAAGCCACGCCGTCAACCGAAGTCAGATCATTACCAAACTTCAGGGGAAGGACCGCCACGGAGAGACGAGATCACGGCCGCCGGAACCACCTCAAAAGGAGGTCCCACGCGTCGTCACGCACCGGTTCTTTGACGGCGCGTGAATTCCACGCGCATCCCTTGTGGCGGCGCGTGAAGGCGCGTGGATGAGCATCTGGGGTCGGGGTTTTTATATTCTCGCTCGTCTTTCCGTTCTCTTTCCAACGATATATGGTTTGTCCAATTCCGAGGTCCAGAGGTCCACGAAAAGTAGCCCGGAAGCGTTGAAAACTCATCTTCTTGCAATTTCTTGATTTACAACTTTTCACAAATTCAAAAAATTTACATGGAAATTCCGAAAATAAAGTAAAATAGCAAGGAGGAAACCTAATCATATGGGATTAGCCTCCTTGTTACAAGTCAAGAAATACAGGGAAAATCTAACCATGGATTAAAGCCTTTAAAATTAAAACTGGAACCAAATCTAAATTATAAACGAATAATCTTCATGAAATAAATAACAATTATAGAAAAGGATGCCATATTTTCAAGAAAAAAAAAATTTCTAAAAGAATCACATGACAAATAAAAGAACATCAAAACTGGGTTCTTTTCCTCATCAACCTGGCTCTGATGCCAATTGTAGGAATCTCATCAAAAAACACAGAAGCGTATTTAACTGATTTGATGTAGAAAAATAAGAACCTTCATCGTTTTGATTACATGGAAAGATGAAACCGGTCTGAAAGCCTCTGCACGAACAATTCACGAACAATCTTCGTCCGCTCTATGACCGATCTTCCAGACTATCTCTCGAGTAGGATGGGGTGGGTGTGTGGGCAACCGTTCAGATGATGAACGTCTGCCTCTTAGGTCTATTTCTGATGAGCTATCCTTCTAAGGCACAGCAGGAGAAAGTTAGAATATATAGAGTTAAGTGCAAGACTTAATCTAACCCTAAGCCTAATGGGCTTTGGTCTCACTAAAGCCCAGTAGGGCTTAAGTGACTAAGAACATATATCCAACACTAGGTATGGTATCAAATCAACATAGTAAAACAGAAGAAAATGGAAGTAATTAATAATAAAGAGTTCATAGATTCTTACATGTGTGTGTGTGTGTTTGTGTGTTTGTAGATATCAAGCATGTTCATGCACAAGCATACGAACAGATCTCTCTGAAGAAACGCGTACGCTTTCCGCATGAATCAGCCGCAGGGCAAAGATGGCCACACACACATAGGACTATATTGCTTATATATAAATCTTCCCGCCGATATCTTCTTCTTCTCTCTCTTATAATTTACTGATATTAGTTTAAAAAGAGACTCAAACTTCGTAACTGAGCACGTAAACCTCACTCTTCATTAGAAACAAGCTAGAATATACGGTTGCTTGCTTGCTTGGTATATAGATAGGAAAGATAATACTTAAATACTATAATACATAAATACACACGCAAACTCACATCTATATAAGTGTGTTTGTTGCAGTGCAGTATACAGCGGCGGAGTCAGGATTGTAATTAAGGAGGGACAAAAATTACAGAAAAAGTACATAAATGTTCATAAAGTTATATTTTAACCCCATAAAAATTTCACAATCTTCAATTTAGTCCCTTCATATAACTTTACGTAGAGGGACTAAAGTGAAAATTATGAAATTTTTATAGGCTGAAACATAATTTCCTAAAAACATAGGTTCTGTTCTATAATTTTAGGAGGGGCGAGGGCCACCCTAACCCCTCCCTAATTCCACCCCTGGCAGTATACAACAGAGAAGGAAAAACTAAGCAATTACTACACATTTGAAAGGGCCCCATTGATCATATCTCCTTGGAGGATTTCTTTTTTTCAATAAAATATTATAATTAAAGCGACCTGAAGTGCTATACACGAACTGTAGAGGAAATTAGGATAACTAAGGAAGGAGGAGAGAACCTTTATAACATCTTACTATATGATAACCTTACAAGACAACAATGAGAGATTCCTTTTAATTTGGCAGATCTTTTAAATTGATCTTTTATGTTTTTTAATATTTTGATGTAATGATCAATTTTCATTGATTTTGTAACCTCTAATTAATCTAGCTTTTCGTAGGAAGTAATTTTAACTATTAATCTAAGTGGTGAATAGTACTAATATTATACACACACATATATGTATACATGTACATGTATCTATGTATACATATATGTATATATGTACATATATGTACATTTGTGTGTGTGTGATTCTATTCTCAGATTCAGAGAAGATTTTGGTATAACAATATGATCTACCATAAGCCTTAAGGGTTGATCGAATATGATCTGGGTCATGGAAGGATTCATGTCTTATTGCATACAGGAGAACTTTTACAGAGTCTTCCTAACATGGGTAGAACCACTTGTTCTTACCAACTCAAACCTTCCCCCTTCAGACCCTACTAGCTGCCTTCGTTTTCTACGAGAGGCATAATTGAGTTCTATCCTTTAGTCATCATATGATTATAAGAAAATCTTAACCTTAAATGAACATAAAACCATAAATATTCTCATTTACAGAATCATAACAATCCATTATAATAATATTACTCCCTTAATTTGACCCCTTATGAGTTTAGAAACTCAGAATTAAAACTTCAAAAAATTCCTCGAGAGTAATAATAGTGAAAACTAAACTTTTATTGCTAAGAAAGCTTTTTGAGTGCAAGAGAGAATTGAGAGCTCGAAAACTCGGTATGTTTACAATGAGCATTTATAGGGCCTTACATAGAGCTGGCTTACCAACTCCTTCCTAATCTATTCTGACATAAAGCATTTATAAAACTTTACACGTAAGCAAGTTTACAAACCAAACTTTATGTACTATTGTACTAATGTCCTACTTTATTTATTATACAAGACAAAAGTATTTATAACAAGCTATCTTGCTACGTAATTGCTAATGTACTAATAAGACATAAAAGTACTTTTTTTTGTTGACTTTTTGTCCTTTTTTTTTTTACAACTTGTTTTGCAGGTGTGAGCAAAAATGTTTCTTTACACATTGCATTCCTTTTCTTACACTTCCTTACCTCTTATCTTCTTGTCCGCAATGTATTAGTGTCAACAAGTTTCCTGGTCTTCTTTTGCTTTGTCTTCTTATGCTTCAGAGTATAGTAGAATCTAGATTAGGTTCTTCAAAATCTTACATGGTCTTTTCCCTTTCTTCACAATATTCACACTTATATTTGAATATTCAGATAGCAAATTACAAATCTTTTCTTTTGTTTCTTCAAAATTTTTCGTAGTATTATTTCTCAGTCGATCATACCAAGCGACCCTAAATTCTTATTCATTTTCTTTTTTCCAAGGGTCAAAATGCATGTAGTGAATCCACAGTAGTAAACCCATAGTTCTTCTACCACATGCATAAATCTTTTAATTTTCTGAAAAGTTATATGACAATCCTGAGCTCTAATATTTAACATCTTCTACTGAAATTCCCTGTCATCTTCTATATTTTCCTTGAGCTCCTATTCCACTTCTATTGCTTCTTAGTGATTCCAAATCTAATTAGATTTATAGGAAGGGAGAATTTATCTGGAGTTATCTCAGCAACCATTGAGTAACACTTTATAAAAATAGTGTACTGGTTCATAATTTTTACATAAGCTTCAATGGCATTTCGTAAATTAGAGGGTAATTCAGATGTTTCTTTCAAGGATGGTGAGAGGTATATGACTTGGATCATTCCATAATGGTATAAGGCTCTTACAAGAGATGGTGAGGCTCCAGGAAATACAACAACTTTATTGAATGCAAAATGAGATATATATTTTATATTTTGGTCGCTCAAAGCCATACTTCTCGTCTTGTGGGTTAACATTCTGAAGTAATTGTATTGTTCTAAGATATTAAAATGAAGTATTAGGAATATTTCTAACTGGTGAAGCTTCTTGGATTTTTTCTTTTCCTTTGGCTTTTCTTTGGGCTTCTAAGGTTTAGGTTTTTACAATTTCATTGAAAGGTATTATATTGGTTGAAGGTTTTGGGCTTAAGGCCCAATACAAGGTTTTCTCTGGTTTGAGTAGATGATCCATTTTCTAGAGTTTGGGTAGATGACCCAATTATATTTTGTGCTTGGGTTGTTGGCCCAACCGCATTTACATGACTATCTTTAGTTTGTACTCCTGAGTTGGTAGTACTTATAGGTCTTGTTGCAGATCTTGTTACATTTCTTCCTTCAAGTATTTCCTCCCTATTCAAGATATCGTCTATCCTTTTGGCTGTATCTTCTACTTGAAGATTTACATGTACTATAGAATTCAAAAGATGTTGCACACTATTACTCATTTGACTAGATAACATACTTAGATTTAACTTTTAAGACTTTTACTTTTTTTTATAAGGTCTTTTAGAGTCATCACTCCATTATAGGGCTGATTACTATACTCGTTATTCGTCATTCCTGGACTTTTAGATCGTTGGTTTGATTCCATTTGCTCATATACTCAGCAATCAAGTTATTCTTTCCGGGCACATATTCAATTACATAATCATAATAAGTCAAATCTCCTTGCCATTTAAACAATAATTTATTGGCCAATTTCTCAATTTTTATACCTCTATCTAACCATGATTTTACTTGTATATTATCAATTCTTATAATAAAAGTTGTATTGACTATAAATAATTCAAAATTTTCTACTGCTTTTACAATTACTAAAAATTCTTTCCAATTTGAATGATATTTCTATTGGGCTTCTAAAAATTTTCCACTTGTATATCTTGTTATTATTTCTTCTCCATTTTCATTTTCATGATATAATGTTGCACCCTAATATTGATCTGAGGCTTCTGTATAAATAATCCATTTTATATCATCTTTTATTGGTATAGTTAATTTTGGTAAATTTTGACAAATTTTCTTAAGCTGTTTTATAATATCTTTTGTTTCCTTATTCCATATCCAATTAGTTTTTTCTCCTGCTAATTTAGAGATTTTTGAAGTTAATTTGGCTAAATTAGGTACTTAATTTCTTACTTGATTTATTAATCCTAAAAATGATTGAAGATCTTTTTTATTTGTTATCTCCTTAAATTCCAAAACTTTTTTACTTATATGATCTTGTAATTCTATTCTTTTTTTTGTTATTATTTGTCCTAAAAAAGGTATTTTAGTCTTTCTTAATACTGATTTTTTGGGTGAAATATTCAAACCTTTATCTTCTATGATTTTTACAAACTGATTTAAATGTTCTTCATGTTGTTTTTCATTTTCAGAAAATATTAATATGTCATATATATATATATATATATATATATATATATATATATATATATATATATATATATATATTACAGCAAAATCTCTTATATATAGGTAGTAATAATTTGGATACATATTCTTGAAATATACTTGGGCTATTATGAAAACTCATTGGTAGTACATTCCACTCATATAATCCTTTCGATATACTAAAAGCTGTATACTTTTTTATTTTCTTCTTCTAATTTTATTTGAAAAAATCCCGACTTACAATCAAACTTACTAAAAATATTTTTTCCCCTTATAAGATTAAATAATAATTCCATTTTTGGTATAGGGTACCTATTCCTTATAGCTATATTATTTAATTTTTTATAATCAATTACCATTCTAGATTTTCCTCTTTTTTTTCACTAAATTTCATTACAATCATTGCAGGTGATTAGTATTTAGACCTACTTTTTCTTATTAAATCTTATTTTTTTCATTTCATTTATATGCATTATAAATTCTTCTTTATCCTTAGATGTCCACGGATAAGGTTTGTAATTAATTTCTTTGCTATAATCTTTTAGTTCTATTTTTGCCATTGGTTTGGATTTTTCCCAATGAATTAAAGGATTTTCATCATAATTTTCTAAAATTCTTTGTTCAATGGTTTTTTCTTCAATTATTGTTAAAGCTGCTAACATATGTTCTATTTTTATTGGTTCATTATTATGTAGAAATTATACATCTTTTTTATGTTTCTTCTTTTGAAATTTTTTATCTTTTCTTTTATAAGGATTTGTTATTCTTATTCTTCATGCTTCATGTTTACAAGGTGTTGTTAATTAATATTAAAGATTTTCTTATAAAATGAAAAGGGTAATATTGTTCTAGAAAATCTAGCTACTCCTAATATTATATCACACGACAGTTCATTATATTGATTTAATTCTTGAATGTTTAATTCATAATTTCCTATTTGTATTAGTATATTCCTTGCTTCTAATTCTATCATATGTATTTCTCTTCCTGTTGATTCCATTCTTATTGTCTTTTTTTTTTCTTTTCCACATTTCAGGTAGTAAAACATTATATTTTACTACAATTATATTTGCTCTTGTGTCTACAAGCGCATGATATTTCCTAACTCTATATTTTTCATAGTTAAACTTTATGAGTATATAATATAATGACCTTGTCATATCCTTGATACTTCTAGTTTCTTTTTAAATATTTTCTTTTTTACTTTTTCTTCATAAATATATTCTTTCATATGCCATCTTAATGAAGGGTGTAAATTTTGTGTTTCTAATCTTTCTTGTTGTCATTTTATTTGTTCCTCTATTTGTCTTATTAATCTTTTTACATTTATTATTTCTGCATTTGGCATATATTCTGTAACATCCCAAATTCCAGGTTCGAAAATCGTGTCGATCGACACTTAGTTTTAAGAAAAACAACAGAGTTTGAGATGCTACAGCTTAGAGTACTGCGGAAATTGTGCGCTAAGATCCGGACAACGAGTATCTGATAAAAATGCCCAGACATATGATGATGCCCGACATAAGCTGATATATTAAATATCCCGAAGGAATATTCATGTGATACAATTTACAGAGGTTAAATACAATCCTCTGATAAAGAAAGTTTTAAACTAAATCCATGACTTGGAACCTAACATCCGTTAATTAAACAGATTGGCCAGGTAGGGGTCTATCATGGGGGCCTCACCGACTTATACGGCGACTGATTGGCTTCCCATATAGATGAACCCAGCCTTAGACACCAAACTGTTCAAAGTAACTTTGTTAAATTTGAGCCAGAAGCTAAGTCCTAATAACTTCTACCGACCTTTGCCTTTAACCGCTACCTCTTCACGGCTCTATCTTCCAGTACCTTCTTTATTCCGGTTTCTTTCCTGTACTGTTCATTTAGTCTGAGGTCCAATGTCCATTGGACCTCAGGTAACGGTTAACCTCATGCTTATGTAAACAGTATATGACAGTTATCACAGATATACAACATAATCACAGTTTCAAACAAATATCCACATGTAAGGCAATAACATAACACAGCCACTGCAATATGTATGTTACCCCAGTCTGCACATAACCAGTGCCACGACGGCCCATCGTGTCCTCAGCGCTAGGAAAACTCAACGGTGTTATCAAGACTATAACCCGTATACAATTCAACTCTCATAAGTAAATTTCAAAACAGAGTATTATCATGTGAAAACAACAATCATATATAACCAAACCATAAGCATAAGAGTTAAGGTTACAATACGCGTCCGTACCTTTTACCGCATAGTCGTCAAATGACCGACCTTTGAATCCGATCCTGGACTTCCCGGATATCCTAACATATCACCATATTTCTTAGAATAATATCCTAAAAGATATTTTCACCTCTATTTACCCTTCTACCCTTGGTAGCTTCATAATTACAATTTTGCCCTTACATTTCTTAAAAACGTAGTGCAGCATTTCCTGGGCAGATTTTTCGGTAACTTTGAAAAATCATAACTAATTCTAGAAAAATCAAAATGAGGATCCGTAAAATGTTCCGGAATCCTTGAGAAGTCTACTTTTGAGGAAAAATACTGGGATTTACCCAGATTTCACGGAATTTTCCCAGTTTCCAGTTTTCAAAACGCTGTCCAGATTTTCGCACAGAAATCATAGCCTAACTTCTGAGATTTTTATCTTTTTACACAGAGCATCAAATGACACAATCTTTATATATTTGAAAAGCCCTAGATGTCTAATTTCACCATGAATTTTCTCAGAATTTTAGAACATCATCTTCATCATAAAATACAGACGTTTTTACCCCTGACTCCAGAAATCACTGTTTGAGGAGATTTCGCCAGAGCTTCGCTATTTTGATCTTAATCTTCCAAAAATTTTGCTATAACTTCTTCTTCATCAATTTTTCGAAATAAAGCCATTGGAAACCATAAAAACATGAAAATAAAACTATATTTGGAAGATTGAAGATTAAAACAACATTTCTAGCATTTCTATTTCATAATCTAAGAACTTAAACTTAAAAGCTAAGAACTCTTATACCTCTTGAAGACCTCTTGTCTCTCTTTCTCCAGCAGCTCCTCCCTCTCCTACTCTCTCTAAATTTCAGCCAAGGCAAGGGATTTTGGTGTGAGGGATGTGTTAGCCAAAGCCTTCTATTTATAGGCAAGAAGAGGTTAAACCTCTTGCAACTTTGGTTTGATCTTGGCTCTTGAGCTTTGCTTGGTGAGGAAGTATAAATCCTAGCCCTACACCTTCCCATTTTCGTCCTCCCCTCTTCCTTCCTCAAGAAGGAGCTTTGCTTTGGCCCCAAGACACTCTTCTTCCTTCCCAAGTTATCCTATAAATCCCCAAATCCTAATTTAGTTAGGTGTAATTGGGTGTGTTAATTCAAAATCCAATTTCACTTTTGGAATCCTAATTTTATGAGTAGATTTATGATGATTTTTAATCCCCAAAACACTTAGGTATGAATTCTAAAAGTAACCGAAAATGACTTCGGGAATAGTCAAATTGAAGCTCATAATTCCCTGATTCCAAATATGTATTTATCTTGAAGATCTAGTTTCAAGATTTCAAATTATGATTTAATTTCTATAGGTTCTCATTTAATTTTATTTAATTAAGCAATTACTTGCTCATTAAGCTAGACAACTTGCTCTCCAAGTTGTCTTCTTCTTCACACTTCTTTCATTGACTTTCTCTACTACACACACACACATACACAACACTTGTGCTCCTATTGGCTCTTAAATATTATCATGGATTTAGACATTTTAAATTGCTAGAATTATTGTAGGCCTTTGATTCTACTTAATGAAATTCAATCCTAGCCATTACTTAATATTTGATTTACCCAAGTTGATTAACAAGTTTAATTCCTTGCCTCTTTATTTATCAAGAATTTCGCCTCACATAATAACCTTAGGGATTTATTAATTTAATTCAAGTTATTATCCTTATCATAGTGTTTTAGGGGTTACTAGGCTTAATTACCAAAATTTAACAAGGTTTCAAATTTAATTTTGATGATTAATAACTTCTTGTGTGCTAATTTTAGCTTCTAACTATCATTTGATCCTTAATTCAATTGATATTTCCTTAATTATGACATTTACAAAGTAATTATTAACTAATTTCAAAAATTACCAAAGTATCTCAATTATTGCAATATCAATTGCCCAATAATTGTTACTAATTTCCTTTAATTGATTTTATCATCCTCTGCTGATTTTAAGTTGTTAAAATGGCATAATTCCTAAAAATAATAATAAATTAATTAAAACTTTAGAGACAACATACTCTCTATTTCAATAAATATTTAGTTGCCTCTTAGGATTTATCATAACATTCTTAGGGTATTTTATGACCCATAAATTCACTTAGGGATTTTAGCTCTTCATTTACTCTAATTTCATAAGAAATTACCTTCAGAAAATAAGATAATTATTTTACTTGTTTTGAGACCACATATTCACCTATTGTAATAGGTGTTATTTATTAAAATTTAAGATTTACATGTATTATAAAAATTGGGGTATTACATATTCTCTTCTCTGTTGATTCTTATTATATTTAGAAATTACTTCTCTTTCTACAGCCTTATTACCATGATATTCTTTATAATATATAATTCTTATCCTTTGCATATTATCCATAATATTATTTATATTCTAGATAGCATTTCTAATTTCCTTCTAAAATCCATTTTACAAACTTCTCTGGCATTTATTCTTTGCCTAGTGTTTTCTATATCTGGATTATATATTTCTGGGTATCTGTTATATATTTCTGGATATCCTAGTGTTTCTAATAATTTCTTTGCTTCTTAATTTACTTTATCTATTCTATGACTTAAAAATCTCATCAAACTCTTATTTGTATATATGCAACTATAGCTAAATTATTTTCATATCCATAATATGTTTCTAATGTCCTTTTCTGTTTTCCTGGTCTTCCAGCCACCTTTTTCTCTGCATAAGTCTTTTGTTCTTCGTCATATCCTTGATAACAATTCCAATTTTCTCTTAAAATGAATTCTTATAAATAATGTATTGGTTCTCTGTTGTTTAATATTATATGTTGTCTTTGTGTTAATATATCTATTTTTCTTAATATTTTGCTCATAAAACATTTGTCTACTTCTATTCTGTTTCTTGAATAATAATTTCTTATTACTGTCCTATTCATATTGTTGATAATAATTCCAATTTTTCTTGTAAAAGTCCCTTTATAGTTTGACATGAATTTCTACGCCTATAATTTAGACTACAATAATATGGATGGTATATGAAATTATTAGTTGTTGATCTTGAATTATAATATTTCATTTTTCTTTTTAAATTCTTAACTATTATTCTTACTAAATTTACGTTTGCATATGATACTACTATTGTTTTATCTATTTCCATTGTTTCATTGTGTCTTCTATATATAATTATTATTTTATTTCTATTTTCATCGCATTCTATATTAACATCTTCTTCTATCATCTTAACTTTTGAATTATGATTGTTTGATAGTTAATATTTATCATTATTCTTTCATTTTGTATTCTATATGGCTTTACTTGTTCTAAGAAATCTTTTCCTAATATTAGTTTGACTATATTTTCTGTATTATCCTTAACCCATAATTTTACACTTAATACATCCCTCTTATTAAATCTTATCACAAACATATATATATATATATATATATATATATATATATATATATATATATATATTTCCATCTTCTTCTATTTCAATATTATTTTCTGTATAACTAATTTCTATAAATTACTTCTTTCTTCAAATTTGTCTATTATAGCTATTATTTCTTCTGATAAGGCTCCTTTCATTATTTCTATTTTTATATAATTTTTATCTGTTAAATTTAATTGTCTACTTGTTGATCTTTATTTCTGTTAAATTTGATGTTATTGCTAATTCTGCTAATAGATTTCTTTGGCAATCTTCGTTATACATACTACTTCTTGAATTTGAACTTAATGATCTTGTTAATCCTCTACTTGATGATGGTCTGTTAAATTCTAATCCTTTTCTTGGATTTATATTAATATTTAAAGTTGTTGAGTCTGATGTATTTATCCTTAAAAATCTTTGTCCTAATATATTATTTTTCATTATTCTTTTTGGAATATTTTCATAATAATTTCTTGTATTATCCAACTCGTAATATTTCTGGTAGTGTTATATTTGTGGGATCTATTTCAATTTCCTTCAATATTATCATAAAGTGTTTATCTATGGTTATTCTTCCTTTATTTTCATTATATATCTTGTGTTCATTTGTAAAAACTAATCCTATTATTGCTGTTATACTTATACTTCTAGCTCCTAGCTAGTAATAATTTTAAATTATTTAATTATGATAAATTAAGATTGATTTGCCCATGTTGTCTTCTGTTGTACTTATAACAAAGTTTGTATTCAAAGTAAATGTTAACTTTTGATATATTAAATTTCCTGTTAACATTCCTAATATACTATCTTTTTCAATAATTCAATAGGTATGAGTCTATTCTACTATAAAAATATTCTTTTACTAATAATTGTATTCCTACTATATATATTTCTGAAACTTCATCTTTAAAAGGTAATTTAGATATTTCATGTTCTATTAATTATTTACTTATTAAAAGTATTCTTAACACTCCTTCTATTAAAGTTGATTATATAGGATGTTTTTTCTCTAATATTACACATGTAGATTTTTCGTTTTTCTTTGATTTTATTACTTTTCCTACTCTTTTAATAAAATTTTCATTTTTTTATTTGTGCTGTTGTCATGTCCAGTTTTTTATCTTTTATTTTATCATATTGATTCTTATTAAAAGTCATTCTTTTTTCTATTGTTCCTTCATCTATAATTCTATATTCTTCATATTTCTCATATTCCTGATTGCTTGATTCTCCTATTTCATTTTCAGTTACGCGCACCATATATAATTTATAATCTTTTTCTTCTATGGATGAACATTCATATTCTTCTCTTGATTCATATGATTCTTCGCTTATACTTTCATTGTCTGAATTATTGTATATTTTATAAATTTCTATTTTAGGATTTTCTATATACTGGTTCATCAAATTCTAAGGGTTCTAATTCATATTCATAAGCTTATTCTATTATTTTCATTGCTTTTTCATTTTTTGGTTTTTTACACTCTGTTGATATGTCCCCTATTTTCCCACAATTGTAACATCTACGTTTATTAGGTTTTTTCTTATAATTTATATTTTTTCCTTTTTTCTTAAAAAATTTTCTTGGTTTGTACTTTTTATAAAATCTTTTCTTAGGGTATATTTTTTAAATTTATACAATCCTTTTCTTCTACTCTTTCTTATATTTCTTTTCTCTTTACATCCCCATCTATGTGGTTTTTCTATTTCATTACAATTTAACATTCTTCTATACACTTTATAATATTTCATATTTCTCCATGCTTCTTTATATTTTTCTGATAAATAATATCTTAAATATTCTTGTCGTCTTCCCATTGTATCTAAATATACAAATATATCTTGTCTTAATTATAAATGTTTATTATATGCTTCTATTATATTTTATGATATAAGTTTTGGTAATTTCGGTATAATAATTCCATGTGGAATTTTTCTTGTTCATAATTTTTGAATTTTGATTCATAATAATATTTCTTATACTCACATATATATTGTTCCATATAATAAGGGTTTAACGAACATATTTTTATTTCATGTAAACGTGTTATTGCTAGTTTATTAGTATTTTCTATACTTGATTTTGCTCTTCTTATAAATTCATTTCTTAATATTTGTTCATACTGTGCTAGTATTAAAGCATAAATTTCTTTTACTTTGATATTCTTCAGTTACAGTTCTAGATAATTCTCTAAAATCTGGTGTTCTACTAGTCCACCATATATGTACATCTCCTGTAAAGCTTGCTTCTATTATATGTACATCTCCATTCTTCTAATCTTTTTTCTTTATCTTTATTACAATCCAAATCCAACCAAATTCCTGAATATTTAGGTATTGGTTTTTTATTAATTGTTCTATAGGAGGTGGTATGAATTCAGCTTCATTATTCTTTCTAGGTCTTTTATATGTTGATTCAAAAGTTCTTCTTGTTGAAGATGTTTCATGTCTTACAGTATTTTCTTCCATTTCCTGTCTAGTGGGTGATGTATAATGACCTATCAGTTCTTCATTTATTACAGTTGATGATTCTCCTTGTTCTACTGTTGATCTTTGCATATTTATTCTTAATTTTTCTGGTTCTTTTATTATTACAGCATCTTTAAATTCTTTTTGTATATTTTCTATTTCTGCTTCTTCTTTTCCCATAAACTTTTCAATTTCGTCTTCAGGATCTTCTGATTCAACAACATTCATCATATTTATAACATTTTTTCCTTTCTCTTTCTCTTTTGATTTTTTAAGTATTTCTAATAAAACATTTTATTTATCTTTCATATAACAATTTATTTCTTATATTCTATTTCTCTCTTTTTGTATATCTACTTTATCATTATTATTTTCAAAAACTGGTTTGCATTGTTCTTTTTATCAAATTTTTCTATTTCTGCATATATTGTCCAGAGATTACTATTTATGACTTCCTGACCTTTTTTAATTTCTTCTACTGCTATTCATGTTTCTAATATATCTGTGTTTACAGCTTGTGATTTTATTTTAGTTCTTGTATTTTCTAATTCTTCCCATTCTTGTAAGACTTTCATCATATTTATTTGTGGATTATCATTTATAGGTTCTAGTATACAATTTCAAAATCCTAACGCTTGTTTTATATCTTTTATATCCTTTTTCACTTCTTTTAATTCCATATTATTATTTTCTATTTCCTTTTTTAATTCATACAACTTTTGTTCTATTGTCTTAGCTACTTCTTTCAACCTTTCTTTTTTATTTTTTATGTCTTCTTTATTTATTATATTTTTTGTTTCTTCAGGTAAAGATTCTATTATTTCATCTATTTTAAATAATTCAAATAAATCTTCCAAATTCGGATTTATATAGCTACCTAATTGTTTCATTAAATACATATTATTTCAATTTAATTGGTTTCATGTATGTTCTCCTTCTCCACCTAATATATATGGTGAAAATATGCATGATTCTATTTCTCTTTCATGCAATACATACGAACTTTCAGGTAATTTATTATATTCAATTTTATAAATTCTAAGTTATATTTTTTTAATTTAATTATATTCATTATTACACAACTATAATTTATACAAATATTAAACAAACAATATAAGATTTCTTTGCTTGTGTAGCAGATCAGATTAGATTGCAACTATAGACGATACTCAGAAAATCTTTCAACAAATAACAAGGAAAACATGAAAAGATAATAAGATAAAAAGAGTTTAGAACAATAATATACATTAGGGATCAAATTTCGGTTTCATATTATCACTAATCCTCATACTCTACATATATATACAAGTGTGTGTGGATTCAAAATGATGTTACTGCATAGATTAGGCTTATAAATTATCTCGTTTTTGCCCATTAAATAGTATTTAAATACTTGAAAAGTTTCCTTTAAATTGTCAAGTTGCAAATATTTAGTTATTGAAATTTGATTATGAGTTATTAAATGGTTTTCTTTTTTCTTTCTATAGTGGAGATAGTTACACGTAATGACATATCACGGCTATATTATTAAAAGCTTGTGATAAAAACGGGTTTCGTTCTAGTGCCCTAAAATAATATTCCACAACTTTCATATGTTCTCTGTTACTTGTGTGGATAACGCCTATGTTATAAAGTATATAACTTTGATTATAGGGATCAATTTCCAGTCGCATAGCTTCATAATAATTCAGTAAAGCTTCCGCATAATTTTCTTTTGGATTGAGCTGACATCCGTTACGGTCGTCATTCGGTTCAAAGAATCTCCGTTCCAGAACCATACGTAAGATTTTCATCTCATATGGCTCCTCCTCTCCTTTATGTGCATAATGATAAAAATATATATATAGAATAAAAAAGGATTGCATTGTTCTCATTATGAACTGAGTAGGGCTGGTGTTATTACAATAAATCTCTAGTCAACTTTTCTGTAAAAGATCTTTCACTCACACACACCAACATATCTCTGTGTGTAGATACACACATATGTGTGTGTGTGTGTATGGGGAGAAAGAGAGAGAGCTAGTACATTAGTACTACATATTTTATGATCTTGTAATATGAAATCCTTAGGCCACGTTTGGTATTCTAGAAGGGTCGTTACCATTGAAAGTAAGGCCATTGGACGCTCGACAGAGCAGGAAAGAGCAGTCCAAACTGGTTTAAAAAACACAACAGCCTACGAGAAACAAAACGTTACATATGTAGAGAAATTCATTACCATGTTCTTCATGGAAAATCAAGGGAAGCAACCCATAACAGAGAGAGAGAGAGGGACAGAGAGAGAGATTTTCTGCTCTTCTAGTTTTTACCCTTTTGGTCCACAACATTTAAATTCTCTTGCTTTTGAAAAAATTGTGCTTGTGGGGTCCTTGTAATGGTACATGCGGAAAAATTCTATGGAAAAAAGTGAAAAGGTAAAGTTGGAAAAACGTGAAAAGGTGAAGGAAATTATTGGTAAATGACAAAATGACTACGTTGAAAAAAGATATTTTTCTTTATTTTGAATCAGAACTTTTTCCATTTTTTTGGTTTTACACTGAACAAATCTTTAGGCTAAGCCCGTTTAAAGAAGGAGCCGGGCTCATGATTTAATGTCTCCAAATAAAATCAGACTTAAAAAGAATCAATCTTGGGCTGGTTCATTTAAACCCACCAATTTTTTTATTCCTCTTAAGTTACTACATTTGAGTTTTGCTTGAATGTAATGATTTTTTAAAATTGGAAATGTAGTTTTAGATCACATAATGTTGTTATTTGTTAGTTTTTAAAGGAAAAAAAATTGATTATTAGATTCTTATTAAGAAATTAAGATTTTTTTTTCTTGATGACATTATAGTTAGTTAGCAGTTCGAAAAGGTAGTTCATTCTCCTGAATTTTAAACCTGGCACGCTCATAACTTTTTATAGCACCATTTTTTCATGCACAATTATTGAGAGAGTTATTTTTTTTATTAATGTAAGATAAACAAATAAAACGTTTTTTTAATTATATTTGAAGAGGTTCGAATATTATGCTGACTATCAAAAAGAGAAAAGTCAATACTATGCATTGAATAATGAGAAGGTAGAGTCTTTATCTTATTAAAGATTTTGTTTTGAGGCAAATGACCACTTATTCTATTTGTAAAAAAGGATAAAACATTTAATACTTTAATAATATTTATCTCTTAAATTAAGATTTTTATTGTTTTAATTTAATTTTCTTAGAAAATGCAAAAACTAACATTTTTCATTAAATGGGCTTGAAGCTTACGACCCCGAGCCCATGAAGGGCCCGCCTGTTTTCTTACCTTTGCCAATGATGAAGGCTAAACTCAACGGAGGCTACTTACTGCTCATGGAGTTGTCATGGAGGGTTTGATGGTAAAGTGAGGGAGATGAGTCAGGATGGATAAGAACAAGAGGATTGAGTTTTTTTAATAAAAAATTTATATACTAAAAAATATGAGGTGGAAAAAGAACGGTGAGGTGGATTTCATATAGGTATGTCATGTCATGTATGTATATTTGGTCAACAAACATTAACCATTGAAGTTTATTAACGGAGGGTCTACATTGCCCAATTTTTTAAACTTAGAGGACACAGTTCCCTCTTGAAAACTTATAGACATCCAGTGCCTGGGGGTGAAAATTTATGGATCATTTAAGCCATTTAACTTGTACAATTCTTTAAATTGAAATATATGATTTTTCTTTTTTCTTGCAAATGTCACATAAAATTAATCAAATTCTAATTAGATTATGTAATCATGTCATGGTAATAAATGAAACTTATACAAAAATAAGAAAAAACAGGGGAAAAGTGATGAAAGACAAAACTAAAATGAAGAGTAGGGATAACTATTGGAAGAAACTATCATGGTGATATGAGTTGAGCCCATTTGTGGGAAATTTGTGAAGTAAATGAGAAACAAAAATTCTAAGAAGAAGGAAACATAGAGGCGGGTTTAGAGGTTCAGATGGTAAACTCCATCAATGACAAGATCAACAATCTTGTTTAATTCTAATATGAATGGATCTCTGTTAGAAAACCCCAGGTGGGGTTGGGAAAAGTAATTTTGATGGGAGAGCTTTTCGTCTCTCCTCCTAAACTACCAAATCCGAGCCATCGTTTCACTCGGAATTGGCTTGCGTTTGCTATCCCCTTAGCCTCTGCTGCATCCTTTTCTATAAAACGGCGCAGTTTTGTATCAAAAATAGTGAAGCTTTGCTTATATGTGTGTATAAAGGTATTAACGGGTACTAAAAAGATATTTCAAAATATTAATCGGTATTGAAAAATTATTTCAGGATCTTAAAAAAATATCCTGAAGTATATTTTTGGTATATAAGTCAATCTTTTAAAATATTTTTCCAAAATCATAAAATAATTTTTTTCAAGTGCAATCAGTATCCTGAAGTATTCTTTTAGTATCAGTCAGTACCTTGAAATATTTTTCCGAGATCCTAAAATAATTTTTTAAGATAGTATTTTTCAGTATCAGTTAGTATTTTAAAATATCTTTTTAATACCAGTAGTATCTAAAATATTTTCTTAAGATCGTAAAATAATTTTCTTAAAAATCGTAAAGTATTTTATAAGTATTGATGAGTATCTTAAAATATCTTTTTAAGATCTGTCACTATTTTTAACGCAAAATTGTGCTGTTTTAAAGAAAATGACTCAATGAATGCTAAAGGGGTAGTGGACGGCAAGCCAATTCCTATGATAAGGCAAAGACTTTGAAGGATAATGGTATCTCAGTAAGAAATCCGATGCAGAATCAAAGATCAGCAGCTATTTTGAGTCTTTAATTGCAATTAAAGGCTGAAATTTTTGAGGAAATATCTAGAGACTGGGAGCCCGGAATTGGCTTGTGTCCGCTATCTCTAAAGTTAGGAATTAGGGCTGGTAAGGTTGGCCCTTGAAGGGCCCGGGCCTAACAGGTTCGGCCTACATGACCCGGGGTAAGAAAAACATCAATTTTTTAAAACCTAGTCTAAGAGTACCAAGGTCAGGGTTGGCCGTATAGAACCCATAAGTTATTATTCTAAATTTTAAATATTTTTCCTTTGTTTTCCCCCTAAAGAAATATAATTAATAAATTATGTACAACAATGAAAATTCTAATTTATCAAATAAATGTTGTCAACATTAATATACAAACAACATGAATTATCTAACAAATAAATACGATCATAATTCGAAATCAAAAGCAAACTGTTATCCATAAATAATTCACATAAAACATAAGAACTATATAACTAAACAACATTAGTACGATGACTATCGCCGTTATCTTGTTCGCCACTATCATCAATTTCAAAGACATTTGATTGTGCTTTAATTTGAGTAGAAGGCTCTGGTTCATGAGTAAGAATATTATAAATTTCTTCTCCCGCATCATGAACACATCCATTAAAAGGGCCTACAAAGCTGGCTCTTTCAAGCCTGAGGCCCTATAGGGTGGGCCTTGCAAGACTTATTTCATTTAGCTATTCTAATTTTCAAACCCAGCTAAGGGCCAGGGCCTAAGCAGGCCGATTTGATTTCCTGACTCTAACGATTTCCTTAGTGTCCACTGCTTCTTTTCTTCAAAACGATGCAATTTTGCATCAAAAACAGTGAAGCTTTGCTTTATATATATATATATATATATATATATATATGGCTTTGGTTTTCTCATGTTACATGAGAAAAAAAAGTTTCCTACACACACATGAAATGGTGGGATCCACATATACATATATGAATTAATATATGTATATGTGGGTCTCACCATTTCATGTGTGTGTAACATGAGAAAATGGTTTTCCTACAACATGAGAAAAATTTACTTCTGATCAAAATATCTTAGCTACTCACTGGTAATGGAAAAATATTTTATGATTTTAAAAAATTATTTTAGGATCTTAAAAAAAATATTGTGAAATATATTTTTAGTACAAGTCACTCCTTTGAAATATTTTTTCAAAACCGTAAAACAAGTTTTTAAGTGCAATTAGTATCCTTTTAATACTAGTCAGCACTCTAAAATACTTTTCTAAAATCTAAAAGAATTTTTTAAGAGGGGTAGCTAACGCAAGCCAGTTCTCTTACGATAAATGTTTTGGGAGAGATTACGTCTCTCTACTTATCCTGTTCATGATGTTCGGTCTCTAGTTCAAAGTTTTCCTCTTCACGACTTCACCTGTAATGAAGTGGTGGCTTTGTAGATTTGGTTACTCTTGATCTGGTTACACTTTCCAACCTGTTCTCTGTTTATCGGTGGCAGAATCTTTGGTTCTTCTTGCTTCTCTTCCGCTTTATGATGCCACTTCTTGTGGATCTCCATGTCTCTCGGCCACTGATTCAACAATATTCCCTCCAGAATTTCTGCTGTTGTTTTCATTATCAATCTCTAGAGATTTCTTCTGGGACCCCATATTTACCTTATTGGTTTACTCTCCCAAGATTGGTGCTTTGGTTTTGTGGAACTAGACAATATGTCTCCATCATCTAGAAGTTGTTTATGATAAAGTAGTTGATCGTCGGAAGCCCCACGCCTCTAAGCTTCAATATTTGATTAAGCTTCATTGTAGGGGTTGCTCTCAGTTGTTCGACAGCTTAATAGCTCCTTCTTATATGCTCTCCAATGGTTCATGGTTGTTACAAGGTTACTTGTTATTCTTATTCCATCGAAGTCACATATTAGCTTGTCTAATATTTTTGTTCAACACTTTCCCTTATGGATTCAAGTTCATGCATTGCCTTTAACATGTCACAATTTAGAGACAGCACCTTACATTGGAGAGAGATAAGGAAAGTTCATTTGCTATGATGAGAGAAGTTGCTTTAACCACTTTGGTTTTACATCTTTAAGTTTGTCTTCCAAATTTGGGACTTAACTTTGTTAATCCTCATAGCTTTCATTTGTTTGATGAATAGAATTTAGAATTGTCACTTGTCTTGGAAAAAATAGGGAGTGTGTGTCCGTATTGTATGAGTATTGGGCATGGGGCTCAAAATTGTAAAATGATCTCCAATTTTCAACCTCAATTTATGATTTTAGTTGTAGGCAATACATTATTCAATGCTTAATATGTTGAAATCTTTGGCTGTTTTTTTTCTACTCCTCAAGAGACTGGATTTAAAATTGTTTCCTATGGTCACTCTAAAAAGTTTTTGACAGAGAGGTCTATTTCAAGCCAAGATGGGTCACAAGATGAGAGGGCAAGAGAAAGGAGAATATATAAGCATAAAATTGGATACTCTTGGTTTGGTCAATGCAGCTAGTAAATGACATGGTATACAAGTTATTGATGATACTTGCTCTAAGGAGAAAGGTACATAATTATGGTTTTGGGGTAGGAGTCATTTTGATTACGAAAAAGCGCAAGTTTGAATGTAATTAAATGCGCTCAACTTAAGGAAACATCTAAAACCTTTTGTTCATGGGACAAGGGTGTTTAGTATCATTTTATTGATAATTTAATGGATCAAAATTCCTTACTTGATAAATAATAGGAAGGAATTTTTGCATGATTTCTTGCCAGGGTTCAAAAAATGGAGGCCCAACAACATCTTGTACTCTCTTTTTTCCCCCCACCATGCCCTCTAAATTTTGTCCACTTCGTTCTTTTCAAAAGAGCCGGAGCAAGATTTGAATTTCTCTCCGGAGGAGGATTTTAAATTAATTTTCTTCGAGACCTCAGGAGAGAAGAAACGACACTGTGATTCTACACTGGAGAAGGGTTCTGTTCCTTGTTGTTTTCCTTCTATATCTTATTCTATTCTAACGGTATCTGTCTCTCAAATTCAGCTATGTCATCCTATTGGTAGAAAGAGACAACTTTAATTTTTGTCCATTGACTTCAACAACAAAAAACTTAAGACACTTGCAAATACTCAGTCTTCTGTCATGGCTTGGGAAGCTGCCTATGCCAAGCTTCCCCAGCAGCCATGAGGGTTCTAAGTTGGAATTGTCGTGGCTTTCATAAGGTCACAACAGTGCATAGATGCAAGAAACTTATTAGTGATATGCTTCCTGATTTTGTTTCTGTCTGAGACTAAAGTAGATGTTACTATTGATTGCATCCCTTTTCTTCAATTGGGCATCTCTTAGTTCGCTGGTACTAATGCAATAAACCATGAACTTTAGTTGCATGGAAGGGTGCATTCAAGGTAGATATTTTGTATAAGTCACCTTTCTTTTGTCACTGCTTCATATCAAGTAATGAAAATTATGCTTCTTACTAGGTAAGTCAGGAAAAAGGGGATCTTCTTCTACCATTAATTATTCTTTAGATTGCTTGAATAAGGCTCAGCTTGTTAGAATTACTCGTGACACGATCTTAGATTAAACCTCTCAAAATCGTACCGGCCTTACTTGATCTCTCTCTTTGATCTTGGCTAAGTCAACCAAAACCCTCACAAGTAGGTAAAGAGAGCAAAGACAGAGAAATTTTAGAGAGAAGGAGTAGAATTCTAGAGAGAGAAGCTCTTGAAATGCAAATGACTTATATTACTTTCGATGGTTACAAATGAGGGAACCACCTCTTATTTATAACCTATCACCTCCTTAATGAAAGGTCAAGATTCAATACATCCAACAGTAGAGAATGGTTCTCCAGAACCTTCTCCCAAAATATCTAGATATTTATGTTTGCAAGAAAGTTTCTAGAATTCTCTATACAATTCCAATATTACATACATGCATCTACAACGTTGTGGAACTATCTAGAAGCCTCCAAAGTGTTTGTGCATGCAAAATATCTGGCGTTCCTTATTGTGCGTGACACTCACCCCCACCTAATTTGGTGACGTCCTCATCAAAGACTTATCTCTATACCGGTGTAGGTGGTCTTCGAATTGCCAAAGATCTTCTTGAGGTTCCCATGTGGATTTGCTCTCTAGCAATCCTTTCCATTTTGTTAAGTATAGGTTACTTGGTGGTACCCCTCGTTGTCGTACCACTTGATTTGCTAGAACCTATCTACTTCTTGATCAAATGACTTTGTCATGGTCGGAGGCGCTCTTGTTGAGATGGCTTGATCAGGATCACCCACGTCTTCATGAAATGATTTGAGCATACTAACATGGAAGACAAGATGAATCTTCAAGTTTGGAGGTACGTCCATCTTGTAAGAAACATTTCTTACCCTTGCCAAGATCTTATATGGGCCTTCACATTTGCAAATGAGGCCCTTGTGTACCTTTCGGAACACTTTGAATTGTTGAGGAAGGAGCTTCACCATAACCATGTCGCCCACCTAGTACTCAGGGGCTCGCCTCTTCCTATCTACAAACTTTTTCATCCTCTTGGCTACCTTGACAAGAAAAGATCTCGTTACCTCGGCTTGTTCTTGCCAAGATTTGGCGATGTAATAGGCTCCAATGCTTTTGCCCTTGTAGGTAGTAGTAAGGGCATGAGGAGTGAGCGGTTGTTGACCCATCACCACTTCAAAGGGACTCCTTCCTATTGCCTCACTCTTTTGTAAGTTATAAGAGAATTGAGCTACATTGAGGAGTTTGACCTAATCCTTTTGGTTGGAACTCACAAAGTAAGCAACACTCCAACAAAGAATTCACGCTTTTTGTTTGCCCATCTGTTTGTGGGTGAAAGCTTGTGGAGAAGTGTAGCTTAGTACCCAAAAGCTTGAACAATTTAGTCTACAGTTTCCTAATAAAGCAGGGGTCCTTATCACTAATGATTGTCTTAGGTAACCCCTAATACTTTACCACATTCTTGAAGAATAACCTGGCCGCTTCTTCTACTATGCAATCCGTAGGAGCAAGTATCAATGTTGCATATTTTGAAAACCGGTCTACTACTACTATGATATAGCCATACTCCTCAAACTTTGGTAATGTTAAAACAAAGTCCATGGAAACACTTTCCTATGGTTGCCCTGGTATATGTAGAGGCTCCAATAGTCCAGTAGGTGGTTGGGTCACTATCTTGTCTTGTTAGCATACAAGACAAGTCTTCATATAAAGTTCCACCTTGTCCCTTATTTGCAACCAGTAATAGGCTACTTCTACTAAAGCAAGGGTGTGTCTTTGTCCCGGATGACCAGCTTACTTGGAGTCATGACACTCCTTGATGAGCTCTTTTCGTAAGTTCTCTCATTTTGGAACAAAGACTTATCTCCCAGTGGTATAGAGAAGGCTATCTTCCAACCGAAACCTCTTGGTTTTCCCCTCCTTGGCCATCTTTACTAGTTGTCGTGCTATGAGATCATGATTCATACCTTCAATGATTTTTTCCATCAAGCCGCCTTTATCTTGACTTATTATTACTAACTCTACTTTTCGGCTCAATGCATCCACCACTACATTAGCTGTGCCGGGTTTTTACTCTATTACATAGTCAAACTCTGCTAGAAAGTCTTGCCAATGGGCTTGCTTGGGTGTTAACTTCTTTTGAGTTTGGAAATTGCGGGTAGCCACATTGTCGGTTTTGATCACGAACCTCGATCCCAACAAATAATGTATCCAAGTGTGCAAGCAATGCGCCATGATTGTCATGTCCTTCTCTTGGACTATATAACACCACTCGACATCATTGAGATTGTGACTCTCAAATGCTATCGGATGCCTTCCTTGCATTAGTACCCCTCTAATAGCAAAGTCGGAAGCATCTGTGTGAACTTCAGAGGTCTCGGAGAAATTTGAGAGAGCTAGTATAGGTTCCTCCATTACCGTTGTATTCAAGTCTTCAAAGGCATCGTGTCATGTTTTAGTCCATTCCCACAACTTGTTTTTCTTCAACAAGTCTGTCAAAGAGGCTGCCCTAGCATAATAACCCTTGATAAACCGCCTATAATAATTAACCAACCCAAGAAAAAATTGCAACTCAGACACTCGGGTAGGTGGCTCCTATTCCTTAATAGCACAAAATTTCTCCTTATCCATCATAAGGGTCCCGTGACGAATTATGTGCCCAAGGAAGTGCACCTCTTCCTTAGTAAAAGAACATTTTTCCTTCTTAACATATAACTCATTCCTATGCAAGGTCTTGAACATGACTTGTAAGTGTTTTACATGGGTTTCCAAGGTGTCATTGTAGATTACTATATCATCTAAGTAGACCACCACGAACTGATCAAGGAAAGGATGGAAGATCTAGTTCATCAAGGTGCAAAATGTTACTGGTGCGTTGGTTAAACCAAAGGGCATTACTAACCACTTAAAGGACTCGTACCTCATTTTGATGGTACCCCGACCTTATGTAACATCCCAAATTTTAGATTTTGGGAATTAAGGATTTATTTATGGAAAATTTGGTCTTGAGGAATTTTAAAAATTAAGAAATTGAAATTTAAGGCATATTTTTTCATAAATTAAGGATAAATAATTAGGGAATAAGTTTTGGACTAAATATTTTGGAGATGATATTTTAGGGCCAAAATAAATTAATGAAAGAAAGCTCCTTAAATGGAAATATGGAAATAAGGATTTATTCTCATCATTTAATTAATGTTGCAATTAGATTTGAGAAATTAAGAATTCCATTGTTTTGCAATTAAATTTAATTGGAAATTAGATAGTGTTTTAATATAATAAATGGAACAATGTGCATGGGCTTTTTTGTGAGACACAAAGCAATCACAATGGAAACACAAATTGGGCCCAACACCTTCAGCCCACGTGATGAGAAAGCATACAGCACACGTACACTACAAGCCCAACACCTACTGCCAATATGCTCTCCATATAACTCGGTCATTATCTAATATTGGGCAAAAGCCCAAAAACGAAGAAACAGGTCACGCACTGATGCAGCAAGGATATGGGTATAGGAGCAGTCAACGCCATTAATAAATGGAAGATCATGTCATAATTGGAGAGCAGCGTCATTTACGCAAAGAAGTTCCAGCGGAAATCAAGAAAGACAGAAGGATCAGATCTTGCCCATACTTCTCTGCATTCTCGCGCCTTGTGCTCCATAACTCTCGGTTAAACCTCCCTGGACCGAAACACAAACCTAGACAAGGAGTTTCCTATTTAAATAGCGTTCCAGTTCAGTTTGACGTGAGAGACAGAAGGAAAACGCAGAAAGCAGAGACTGAGAGGGTGAGTGGAAGGAAGAAAGAATCAAACAAAGAGAGACCGAGAGTGATGTTGAAGCAATAAATCCTTCTCTGTTTTTACGCTGGAAAACAGAGCTGAAGAACCCAGCCTCCGTTGCTTAATACTTCGGCTTGCTCTTTGAGGTAAGCACCAGCCCTTGCTCTTTCGTTTTTCATCCTTATCTTGCTTAACATGGCGCTTAATGAATCTAAAACAAAGCTGGCCGAAGGTGGAAACCAAAACAGGGGTTGTTTAACTAAAAGGAAATCATGCTAAAAACTAAATGAAAAACTTGGACTTAGGAATATATAAGAGCTTTCATGTTTGCTGTTATGTGTAGGAAAGAAAAAGAGTAGGAATATTTATCTGCATGAGATAGCCTTATTTACTGTCAATGGTTTTTGCTGCAATAAATGATCTTATTTTGCTGTCAAAAAAAAAAAAAGCTTTCTGTCGTCGGGTTTCAGTGTGAATTAAAAGGATGATTTTTGCCTTCATACATTTATATATATATATATATATATATATAAATGAGGAGACGCTGAAGATAGTGTATGAGTGGTTATATGTGTGTGTGTGTGTGGGGTATAAAAAAAAGGAAGAAAGAGAAAACGCATAGGCTAGGTGAATATAGATATATACTTATATCAGAGGTGAAGCTTCTGCAGATTTATGAGTGATTTTCTCCATCTTTGAGTATTAAAACCGTTGCTGTCTTAAGTTGAGAAGGAAAGAATATGCACATGGTTTGCTGTCAAAAACGCCTAGCTGTCATTGAGTTTTCTTTGTGTGAAACTAAACGTATGATGTTAAGAGTTAACGAAAGGAATATATATATATATATATATATATATATATATATATATATATCCAGCGTTTTCCTTTCGTTAAATCTTAACATCATACGTTTATATATATATATATATATATATAGCATGAGCTTGCTGAACCTATTCGGTACCAAGAAAAAAAAAAGAAAAAAGAAGAGTATGCTGATGTAAATATATATGTCCATGCTACTGCAAGCCGTGTGTGTATATTTATATATATATAATGGAGAAAGTATTTCCACAAAAAACAAGTTAGGTTATATAAGAATGGGTGTGTATGTGTTGTTGTTGTATATATGTTCATAAAGGAGAAAAATAAATGTATAAACTCACATTCTTATATAATTGTTGACATTTATTTAATTTTAATTGATTATATATTCAGAATAAAAAGAGGGAAATTAGTATTAAGATAATAATAATAACAAATAATGTTATTATTAGGAAAGAGTAATAATGACCAATAGTAAATGGGAAATTATTATTATTATTATTATTATTATTATTATTATTATTCCCAATAATAATAATAATAATAATAATAATAATAATAATAATAATAAATTATTGTTAGAGAAAAATTGAGGGATTAATTATTACTAACCCTTTAAACTAATTTACATAATTAGTTTAATTGCGATTCGAATAAGAGATTGATAGCGATGATAAACATTATTTTTAGACAGCCCTTGACATTCATCTGATCCAAACAACTTCAGTACAGAGAAAAGGGAAACAAGGTTGAGGTGGGTAACTCTAATTTTATAATCATATGTGTAAGTGTTTATGTATTGATTAGCTGATCATGTATGCTGGATGATTTACCTGTTTATGTTTTTCCTGGCCATGAATTTGAGGCTGCGGTCTCATGGGGCTGTGTGTCCTAGACAAGGGCTGTGGTCCTTGGCCGTTAACTGCGGTTATAGTTATTTGAGCTTGTAAATGATTCCATACTTTAACATGTGCTATTATGTCATTTATGCTTTCATACATGTGCATGAGATTAACTGTTACCCTGGGGTCCATTCATTTGGACTCCAGACCACGTGAAAGATACAGGCAATGGTTCAGGATTAAAAGGCAAGAAGCAGCTGTAAGGGGTACAGCAATTGGAACTTCTTGGAAAACAGGATTAGTTATATGGTATCTTAACGTTTATCATTTGCTTATTTTTGGGATTATTGTATCAACATCCAACTATCGGATGAAAATGAATCGTGAAAAATTAGTTTGTATTTTTCAAACTAAGTTAATTTCAAAAACTTTGATTACAAAGTCAAGTCGTCCAAATCACCTCGATCCCCGTACACGTTAACTCTGATGAATAAAGGCCCCAAAGACCGGGCGTGACACCTTAAGTCTAGGTTGGAGAAGTATTTTGCCTTACGAAGCCTGCCAAACAAATTTGCTATCAAAGGAATAAGATATTTGTTTTTTTATAATTACCTTATTAAGGGCCAGATAGGCGATGCAAAGTCATGATGCTATACCATGTTTGCATTGAAACAAGATAGGTGCCCTATAAGGTGCTTTGGAAGGTTGAATATGAAAGACCCGAATGAACCTAAGAGGGGGTGAATTGGGTGAAAGATTAAAAACTTGTAACTTAAAAAATCTTTTTGCATTTTCTAAATCAACAGTTAGATATTCAAATAAACATATATGTTGGGAATATATGAGTTCAGGGAAGAGATTATGCAAGTTGTGATTTATACTAGTTCGGCCTAATCCTTGACCTACGTCCAGTCCTCAAGCTCCACTTGAGATTTTCAATCCACTATCATCTTGTTTAATCTAGGCATAAGAGAAACCTTCTACAATCCCACAAGTTCACCCAGGTACTTGTGAAGCCAAATCTCTCACTGAGATACTCCCCTTTACACACTGTAAGGATATAATAGGTTTCCCACTAAAGATCACCCAATCTTGAGTAACTCTTAGATAAAATGATTACAATGAATCTTCTCTCTCAGAAATGAATAAATAATCACTAAAGTGCAATACAAATCATTTCACTCTTTATGATAAACTATGTAAAAATTGAGAACATAGAGTGTATAAGATAAACATTGGATTCAGAATATTGACATTTTGACAGTGCAATCTCTTGTCATCATCTTTCTCCATCTTGAATGTGACTCTTCTTATAGATGAAGATAATTTGAATGTTGAGAATATGACTGTTGTGAATAGTAGGCGTTGAGAATATGACCGTTGGATGTCTACTGAGGAGTAGCTATTGAGAATATTATCTTTTTGACTTTATAGCTCAACATATGAATCTTATGTAATCCTTCATTTGATCATCTGAAACTTACTAGAAAACTGATTAAACAAGGTTAGGAATAATAGTAATAGATGATATCAAGTATTAAGATCAAACATGAAGTTCTCACAAATTCGAGCAATTTTAATTTCAAACTTAGCGACACAAATTGGAGTTTGTTTATCCAAACTCGAGTTTTCAAATCCAAACTTGAGTTTTCAAATCCAAACTCAAGTTTAGATCTTCTAAAGAAGAATGTCGTGATTTGAGCTTTGAAATATATCTTGAAACAGTAGTACACTCGAGTCATTAAGTGACAAACTTAAGTTTGGCACTATTCATATAGAAAAAGAGTTTAAGTTCATAAAAGCTCAAACTGGAGTTTTCAAAACTTAACTGGAGTTTCAAACCATAGAAATTGAGCATAGCTCTCTGTATGGCATAAACTCAAGTTAACAAAACTCAACTTGAGTTTTCTTTAAAATTGAAAATCTTTGAAAACTTTCTGTCAAACTCAAACTTGAGTTTACAAAGATAAACTCAAGTTATCTCAAAAGTATGAAACCTTAGAAAACTCTTGGCCAATTTAAAACTCAAGTTTAATGTCCAAGCTCGAGGTAAGAATCCAATGCAAGAAGAATTAGTTCCAAACTCATTCTATGTTGAACATTGTGATCAAATTAGTAGATGTCTAGGACTAGTGTCTTTGCAATATCATAAGCTGATTGTCAACTTTTGAAGGCCATATCTCCCTGATCTAAACTTCATTTTAGTTGGTTCAAGTATTGATGGAATACATTTTGAGTCTACTTTCATATGCCTCCAATTTCAGCTCGATTGGATTTGTAGTTTGTGATATACACTCAAAAGATTGAAGCTTGGTTTGTTATGTGGCGTGAATTTCAGTTTCAAATTCTACAATTTATAGCCCTCATTTGAACTTTTTTAGTCTTGAAACTTTGTCATAATAACGCATTGGAAGTCTAGTGTTATGCAAAATTGGTTTCACCTCAATCTAATCTCTAGTTTATGAGATATAATCAAATTACCAGACCTCGCCCAAGCTAAACGTGAAACATAGGTGAACAGAGGAGTTGAAAGCATGACAAACTGGAGTTTTGAATGGCTAACTCGAGTTTAGTTGGTCCAGAGACGCTAGAGGTGTTGAAAACACTACTAACTCGAGTCATTAAGTGAGTACCTCGAGTTTTGATTCCCAAGCTCGAGTTTCATGACCTTAACTTGAGTTTTCTTGTATTCCAGAGGCAAAATCACTGTAGTAAGGTAGTAAACTTGAGTTGAAACCTTAGGACTTGAGTTTGCTAATCCAGAACCTTATATTTGTTTGTTTTAACTTTGAATTAAGTCATTCTAACTTCTATTTGATCTTGAAAACTTCTAGTATCGATCTAAGAACTTGAATTATGATATTTCATTCAACAAGTTCTTTCTTCTTCAATCTCTCCTCTTCTTCTTGATTATCCCCAAAATCCTTTGATAACTTCTTGCTTTTTTGTAGATTCTTTTTTATGTCTTCTCATCTTTTGATCATTCTCCATAATTCAACTTTTTCTTTCTTCGCTTCTCTTGACCATTCTTTATCATTTGACTCTTCTTTGATTTAATTTATTTCTCTCATTCAATACTTCTTTATTGATCTTCTTGTTGATTATTCTTCATAAATGAACTTCACATATTTGATTCTACATGAAATTTAAGAATTAGTCAATGAATATGATAGAAACTTTTTGCTCTTGATATTGATATATATATATATATTTGTTATCATCAAAACTAAGTATATCTAACAGTTATATGTCTTGCATCGAACAACTCCTTCAATTGTTCCTTAGTTCTTCCAACTCAGGCAGTGCCATGCGATAAGGTTCCATGGCAGGTGGTTGTGCTCCCCGTTCTAACTCAATCTTATAGTCTACCTCTTGTCTAGGAGGCAACCTCTTGAGAAGTTCTGGTGGCATGATATCTTCATTCTCCTCTAAGACATTCTGGATCATAGGAAGGAGATTCCCACTATCCTTTTTATTAGGGTTTACTTCCTTCAAGGTTGCAAGGTAGGTGAATTCCCCTCTCTTAAATCCCTTTTTTGTGTGCATAGTTGACAAATGGGTAACCTAGTTGTTACTTGTTGCAGGTACGGTGCTAGCAACCCCCTTTTCCATAATACACACTGAGTCATAACATGGTATGAGGAATGCTTTTGCTTTGCGCAAGAAGTCCATCCCAAACACCATATTAAAATCATCCATAAGGGCCACTGACAGATCTACGGTCCCTTTCCACGTGCTAAGGCATAGTTCTACTCCATTAGCTATGCCGCTAAGGGGTTTAGTAGGAGTGTTCACAGTCTTCAACCATCCCCATTGTGGTTGAGTAACTGAGAGACCAATCCGCTTAGCCTCTTTTAGAGTGATAACATTGTGGGTTACTCCGGTGTCCACCATCACCTCACGGGCCTCCCATTCAACTTTGCTTCCACATATGTGAGTCCTCTACTTCTTAGAGGAGTTGCACAGGTTTAGCTTTTAAAGCATTTAGAAGCCTAAGAGACCCTATTTGAGAACCAGGCCCTTCCTCACTATGTACATTTTTCCCTTAGACAATGGCTAACAAGTTACCAAGCTTAGGATAGTTGCTTATGTGATGCGGCCCTTTGCACACGAAGCAGCTTATTGTGTAGTTCTTCTTGTTCTTCTTCTCTTCATATTAACTCTTATGGAAGGATATGTCAACTCCTCCCTTGGCAGTCCCCTTGCCTTTGTCTTCTCAACCTTTTCTTTGATTAGGTTTGGAAGACTTAGGCTTGGAAGACTACTCAGTAAGGCTCTCAGTAATGGTAATAGCTTCATTCACGTCTGTCACACCATGCTGTTGAAGCTCATGTTTGGCCCAATTTTGAAAACCGTCTATGAAGTAGAACAATGTTTCTTTGTCGGTCAATTTGGGGATTTGCAATATGAGGGTGGTGAAGTCCCTTACACAGAAATCATGGTCTTATGTTTAAGTTCCCTTAGCTTATTTCGAGCCTTATAGACCACATTCTCAGGAAAGAACTACTTCTTTAGCTCTTTCTTGAAATCTTCCTATGTTGTACTGCTGTAAAGGCCTTTTTTTCATATCGGCATTCTTCCTACGCCACCATAACATAGCATTATTAGTCAAGAATAAGGAAGCAGTGCATACTTTATCTGTGTCGTTGGCCAAGTTCAACCTCCCAACATATTGCTCCATTTGCCACAAGAAGTTCTTGACCTCTTTGACATTCGAACTATTGACTCTAAAATATTTTGATGATCACAATTTATCAAGTTATTTAATTGCCTGAGCACTCAGTGGTTCAAATGCAAAAAGTTTATTCTAAGAGTTTATAGCGTTGATGCCTGAGCATGAATAAGGCATGCTTGAGCAACAACGGTTTGTTGCTCGAGCAGTACCCAAGGCCTGCTCGAGCAGCAATGAGATGTTGCTCAAGCAGTAGGTGTCCATGCTCGAGCAATAGCGAGCATTGCTCCAGCATCGTTGATGCTTGAGCAACACCTATAGCCTGCTCGAGCAACAACAAGATGTTGCTCGAGTAAGGGGTATCCATGCTCGAGCAACAATGATTGTTGCTCCAGTGTGGCTCCTGCTCGAGCAAGAACAAAGGCCTGCTCGAGCAGCAACAAGATTTTGCTCGAGCAACAGCAAAGGCACATTACATTTAGAATTTTTCAAACGCTTGCTCGAGCAAGCTTGATATCATGCTTGAGCATGAAACTTTTTTTCAGTGTGACTTTATATTTATGTCCGAGTAGACAATTAACCATGCTCAAGCAAGACCTGTTTTCCAGAATCACTGCATTAATCCTAAAATATTCAAGTATGATTTTATACTTCAAATATTTTCATTCTCTATTATTGCTAATCATTTTTAATGAGCTTACCATTGAGTTTCAGATGAGTTATCTATGGGTTAAAGGGTAATCTTCGAAAAAGCAATCTGAGCATTAAATGTTATTACCTAATATAGTGCAAATCTCTATCTCCAACATACTAGGCATTCTCTGATTATTCAGCTATGCATTAAATGCTATTTCTCAACAGACAAATAGAATATAATAAAGAATGTTTGAGATAAACAAAGTATCAACAGTGATACAGAGCATCATCAGTCTAATGACTATTTTTCAGACTCACAGCGAACAATGTTCAAGATTCATCAACGGTCATTTAATCTCATCACCTATAAATAGCAGAAGCCTTAAATTCATCAACGACCAAAACGTTGAACATTTATTGTGAATTTATTGCTATTTGAGTTTTCAATCAATTTCTTGATTATTCATTCTCTATTCTTCAGTGCTCATTTTATCTACTCAGTGAGGAGTTTATTTAATTCATTTTTCTTATGTAAATCTTGAGATTGTGGAATCTCAAGAAAGGGTGTATAACTATAGCTTGTAAGGGGGAGTGAGTCCGTGGATTGGATCATTTCGAGTACCGGCGTGTAAGATTGTATTAGTGATTGTGATAGTGAAATACCCAAGTGATTGAGGACTGAACGTAGGTCGACGAGTTAGACCAAACCAGTATAAACTCTCTGTGTCTATTTTTCTTGGTTGTCTCTTGTCACTGAGGATCATTTTATCTTCAAAAAGAATTAATTTTTAAATAATCTATTCACCCCCTCTAGGTGATATTCTTGCTCTTCATGAACGCCCCTGAATTCCTTCGGCTTAGGGAGATCTAACCTTACCTCCCTTTCCGCACTAGTACCAGCTATCGAAGAAGTCTTAGCTTGCCTCTCTAAGGAAATCTTAAGAGAGTTAAGTTGTTCTTGCATGACGGTAATGACATCTATTACCTTTGCCTCGAGTCACCTCATGGACTCAACTCATTCCTCCTCAACATTGAGGTGCGAATCAAGACCCAACTTCAAATTGTCTAATTAGTCTATGATGTGGGGCTCGAGCGTCACAAAGTCCCCTTCTACTTTGTCTACCCTAGTAACCACCTCTTGTAAGGCTTCCTCCAAGGCCTCCACTTTCATTGTCATGGTGGCAATGTCCACAGCTTGGCGGGACTTACTTGAGCCACGAGTCTTCTTTGGTTGATGCGGAGGTTGAGTCTCCTTACCCCTCTCTTCTCCAACAATGATAATGTCCTCGGTTGTGCCCGACATCCTTACCTATATAATGGCTCCCCACTAACCATGCTCAAAGCTTTGAGTCAAATCTCTGATACCACATTGTCACAGTCTCATATTAAACATCTCAAAATCGGGCCAACCTTAGCTTGATCACTCCCCTTTGATCTTAACTAAGTTAGCCGAAATCCTCACAAGTAGGCAAAGAGAGCAAAGACAAAGAGAACTTTTAGAGAGAGGCACCTATTATTTATAGCCTATCGCCTCCTCAATGAACAATCAAGATTCAATACATCTAACAGTAGAGAATGGTTCTCCAAAACCTTCTCCCAAAATATCTAGATATTTATGTTTTACACAAAAGTCTCTAGAATTCTTTATACAATTCTAATATTATATACATGCATCTAAACAATGTTGAACTATCGATAAGCCTCCGGAGTGTTTGTGCATACAAAAAATCTAGCATTCCTTACTACGTGACAATGGTCTAGTTTCACTTGGACAAATAAAAGGTCAGGAGCTACCAATGTGATGGAAAAACTTGATATGGCTTTTTGCAACTTAGAGTTGCTTCAAAAATTTCCTTCTTTTATATCTACCTTCTCTCTTAATGCTTCTGAGAACTCACCAGTTTTGCTCCCAACAAAATTCCATATCACTTGAAAAAAAAACTCAAATGGTTTGAGAATTATTAAATAAATTTTCAAGAATGCTTAAAACTTGTGAGTAATTATTGGAATCAAGAGGATGCTGGCTCCCCTACTTTATTGATTCACTGTAAATTATGTATAACCCTCTCCACTCTTACTAATTGGAGCAAACAAAAAATTAGCTATTTGGCTTATAGGTTATCACAAGATGAGAAGAAACTGCATGAAATTTCAATGTCTATAAACATTGCTTAGTCTTCGTAGGTTAATAAAGTGTTTGAATTCTTAATGCTAAGCATGAGTAGTCATTTTTATATGACTGCCAGGTAAATTACTGGGCTTAGTGGGCTAAACTTCGATGGTTTGTAAAGGATGAAAGAAATAAGCTTACTTTCACATGGTGGTAAATAAAAGTACTGCTACCAATTATATTCAGAGTCTTCAAAAGCTGATGGAATATAGACCTTAGGTGCAGTGGATTTGTCTGAAATGGCGCTCCCCTACTTTCAATATACCAAAATCAATACTAGACCTCTTAGATTGATATCCTTAATGGTTTGACACATGTTCCATTGCCTTCCCTTGAGGTGGAAGATCAATCTAAGTTGATGAAACTAATATCACAAATTGAGGTTAAAGAAGTTGTATTTTGTTTACATAAGGATAGTGTGCCAGGAAAGTATAATTTAATGTACGATTCTATCAGGAATACTATGAGATTGTTCAAAATGATGTATTCAACATGGTTAAGTTTTTTTGGCATTCAGAACATCTCCTGCAAAATATCAATAATACAATGATTATATTGATCCCTAAATCTGACAGGCCCTAATCTTTTAAGGACTTTAGGCTACTTAGTCTTTGCAATTTTGCATATAAAATTATTTTTTAAGTCCTTAGAAATCGATTGAAAAGGGTTCTCAATAAAGTAATAGCCCCAAATAAATGCGCCTACCTTAAAGGGAGATTAATATTAGATAATATACAACTAGCTGCGGATCTTATGACACATGTAAAGGGAGATTAATTTTAGATAATATACCACTAGCTGCGGATCTTATGACACATGTTCATAACACTAGGGAAGGCCATAAAAAATTAAATTCTTTAATGATAGAATTTTCTAAGGCTTTTGATAAATTATCTTAGAATTTAGTGGAGGCAGTCATAACTCGAATGAATTTTTCAAGGAAGTGGATAAATTTGATTGTGTAATTAATCTCAAAATGTCATAGCAGATTCTGCTTAATGGACAACTAACTCCAGCAATTGTTCTTAATCGTGGTATTTGTCAAGATGATTCTTTATCGCCTTACTTTTACATTCCTTCTACTAATGTGCTTCAAGCATGATTTATAGATTACAATATACTAATAATTCAAAGGGGATAAACATTTCCCAAATAGCACAACATATATCACACTCTATGCGATGACTCCCTTTTCTTCTTTAAAAGCACATCAATGAATTTACACTTTGTTAAGTGAGTGCTTGATATGTATGGCTTGTGGTCTGGTCAGTGTAGTAATGGAACCATGTCATTTGTTGTATTCAATCCCAATGTTTCACAAACATTAAGATTAACACTTACCAAATCTATCTATGAATGTATGTCTTGTCTTGCTTTCAATTACCAAAATATGTGTGGAATTAAATTGATGCTAGTTGTGCTAATTTTTTTGGGGGCTTTTCTAATTCTAAAAGGAAAATTCATCTTCTAAGAAAGGACTATATGTTTCATCCTATTGACAAGGGTTGATTAAGTTTAAGACCCATTAGGATTGCTAATCAAACACTTTTAGCAAAGCAATTGTGGATAATCATTTCATTAGAATTGTTTTCATTGTTGGCTTCCACTTTGAAGGTTAAGTATATTGATCTTAACAACGCATCTTTTATCAAGATTCATTATAATTCTTCTTGGATTTAGCGAGGAATATATGAAAATACATGTGTCATTATTGAGAAACGAAAAATGGTGTGTTGGGAATAGATGTTCAATCTCCATCAATATAATCACCACTTTTGTGTTGAGAAGGGAGCAACAGATGTTAAATATTCCTATCACTTGAAAGAGTCTATGAGGAGACAAATAAACAAATATATGACACAAAAAATAAATGGCCCAAGAGATACCAAAATTAACTTGGAAAACCCCTTAATCTAAGTGTAAAAACCATAGGCTGTCTGGATCAATGTAAATATGATCTAATGTGATCAAAATAGGGTACAGAGAGAGTCCCAACCACGTACACAAACATGTTCAAACAACTAGCCAAACAACCAAAGCTACAAACTTACAATAGAGAACAAAGCAGCTGAAAATACTAGAAAAATGTCCTTAATCATGAACGCATTTTCCCTCACACTAGATCTCCAAATGATAATTCCACCATTGAGTAAGACAAACCATATGTTTTGAACCTACTAACCAAGTCTTAGCTTGATCCAACAACCAACGAGTGCATAAATATCAATTTATTAATAATGACTTATAAAGTTGTGTTTCTCTCATATGGCTACAACATTAAATTGGTATTTACACAAAGAAATAAAATTTTAAAAAAAACAAAAACAAAGTAATAAAAGAAGGCACATAGATACCTTGATGATGACAACAAAATTAAAGTGTATAGAAAAAACAAAAGAATAAATAACAAAGAAACAACATAATATGTAGCTAAAATTGCATATGACAATTGGGTAAGGAGATAATTGGGTGAATGAAAGTTAATATAGAATCAGTGGTGGAGGATCATAGAGACAAGCCCCCCCCCCCAAAAAAAATCTGTTCAAATATTTAATGTAAATTGGATTTTTTTTTTTAAAATGCATTTGGCTTTAAAATGTATACATTTGTCCCAAAATTTTATATGTTTGGCCCCCTCAAATATTTTTTTTAATTAGTTAATGAGTATATATTTGGCCCCCCCAAATATTTATCCCAAGATCCGCCATTGTATAGAATATCATTGTATACATCAAAAGGACTAGAAGAAATAGAAAACTAGGCTTTCAAAACAAATTCATTTTGACAACGTATTATGAAAATATAGAAAATAGGGAAAATGACACCAAGGTTCCAATTAAGAAAAAATTATATCAAAAAAGTGTCATAACTTATAATGGTAACTTTTCCACTTACGAATGATTTCTCTTTCATTTGTCATTGACAAACGATGGCTGCAAGTCCATAAATTCCATTGTAAGAGTTACAACAAAAGAGTTAATTGTAGAATATAAAGCCTTTCACTACCAAGAAAAAGACATATAAAACCACCACATCTATACCTCTATAGGTGAAGACGGTTTAAAAAGTACGACTAGTGACATTTTTGTAAATATTAATACAACTTAACAAAAATTGGGCTTTTGCACAATTTAAATAATATTTTCTTGACTAGTTGTAATGCAAGATAAGTATTAATTATTAAGGGAAAAAAAGTAATCTTTTTTAGACCAGACGCTTATAAATCCATTTTAAATATCCTTGTAGATATCATAGTTTCTTTACGCCACATTTTAAATGTTTCAGAGTTTCTTCAGCTTTCAAGGTAAGTTTCCCAACTACACATCTCTTCAAAATTTGAGGCCACTTTAATGAATGAATTTTCATATGTCTTATTTATTTAAACTTCTCATTGCTTTTATTTCTTCAAATTTAGCTCCTCTTCCTCTCCTCTCTAGAATATCAATATGTTATGCATTATGACTAATTATATTCATCCTCATGTTCCTCCTCCTTCTCTACAGCCTCCACCGCCAACTTCAGTGAAGCAGCTTCTATATCACCTCCATGCGAGGGGGGATCATATCGATAGACGCCTCAGAAGACTCTTGGCGATGCTATACATTGTCAACAGTAAGCTCAACCTTGTCTACGATGTCAATGATGTTGAGTATAATATTTTGGATGACCCCTTTTTCTCTTCCTTTTCTTCCTCCTTTACCTTACACGATGAAGAGGCAGATTGGGGTTTTTTTTGTTCATTATGTAGATTCATTTTTTTAAAAATCAATGTAAAAAATATTATTATCAATGAAAAATGTTTTTAATTCTAATATTGGTCTTGATCTTGTTCACTCTCTTGCATTTTTGTTTCATTGTTGTTTTTGTCTCTAGTTTAATAAGTTAATTGTATGATACAATACTTATACTTTATTAATAAATTAAATTATAACATAATTTGATTATATTTAGATTAGTTGTAGTGGCACAAGGTCTAAATATGTTAATTTGAATCGTCATTTAATTCTTTACCAATCTAAATGTCATTTATTTTTCCACTTGTTATTTAGACCAAATTAGATGTGCATCCGGTCTCGTAATTATTGCTTAGTTCAAATATGACTAGTTTAAATCTGCAACATTTCAACTATTAGACATGATTAGTTTTGATGATGTCAAATATAGATGCCAAATATTAAGAGCAAAAAGTTTGCATCATATATTTATCTTATATTTGACTAAGTACTATATTTATTGTGAAATATCTTATAAATTAGTCAAGCAAAGAAGGAAGATATCAAATTGGAATATGGAGAATGATCAAGAGAATAATAAGAAGATATTGAAGAAAGAAGCTGTCACATAGGAAGAGAGAAGTCAAGAGAAGAAATAAGCTATCAAGTTGAATTATGATGGATGATTAAAAGGAAGAAGAAAAACAAGACATCGATCAAGGAGAACAAGTTGTTATCAAAAGTATTGTTAAGAATAATCATGAAGAAAAAGAGAAGATATTAAAGAAAGAAGAACTTGGAAAATATAATAGGAATATCAAGTTTCAAGTTCTTAGATTTGGTATTAGAGGTTATTATGCTCAAATGGAAGTTAAAGTTTCATATATGGAAGGTATAACAACTTCGCTTAAGTTATACTTCATTATCCCTCGAGTTGTACCTCATGAAGTGATTTATACATGTTTCACTCGAGTTTAGAAAGCTCTACTTGAGTGATGATCATATTTCAGTATACTCTATTCAGCTCTATTTTCATTTAACATGACAGAGGGACAACAATTTGATCATATCTCCTAAACCACAAATCTGATTGAAGAGAAATTTCTTTCAAATTAGACTATAAATTTGGTTTATGGATATCTATTTAATGCTCAAATATTTTCAAATGAAAGAGATATGAACTTTGAAAGTTGTTGACTAAAATCAATTATGTGTTCCAAACCAATAGCTACTTATTTGATCATAAAGTTTGGAAGACAACAAATTTGGAGCTAATGCTTATTGCATTATAAAGAAAACTTAAAGAGAGCTATTATGATATGTTATTTGCCAAATTTGGAGTTATGCCCATTGAAAATCAACCTCTATGTCAAGTTATCAACCTAGAAGTATTCAAAGAAAATCCTTCTTTATCACTCAAGTGATGAAGGATCGCTCCCGCAATGTGCCTTATTACCAGCAAGTTACTAGCTAGTAATCTCTTTGAAACATGAAGGATCACTCAAGTGATGTTTTGATCACTCTAGGGATGTCTTATTTTTTACACAATAACTAGGAAGTATCAAATAGTGATTAAGAGATTTTGTGAAATTTAGTAGATCACTCAAGGAAGAGACATGTCACTCAAGTGATTGTTGAAAATTCTAAATCACCATCCAGTAACCAAAAAATGATAAATGAGTTTCTTTTAAAAAATTAAGGAATCATCTGAGTGCAATAAGGTCATTGGACTGATGTTTGCAAAGCTAAACCATCACTTTCTAGTAACCTGACAATGATATGATATATTATTGAATTCAAGCTCAAATCACTTTAGAGCCATAGAGATCACTCGAGTAATGGTTATTCATAGAATTTAATCACCATCTCGGTTTTTTTGATATTCTTTCAAACTCATTTAATTATTTATTATCGTTTCCTAATCATTCCTAATAATCACTAATCAAGTTTGAAAAAGGATTATAGGTAATTAAATTTGGATTAAAGCTCAATGGCCAAAAAGCAACTTTGTGTCTGAAGCTTCAATAGCTACTTCTAATAGACATCCAACAGCCATATCTAAGATGCTCAATGGGAAGTATGTGTTCAACAGTCATATGCTCTTCATCAACTATAAAAAGAGAAGCAATCAAGATGAGTAATAGAGAGAGCTTGCACATTCACTGCCAAAAATGCCAACACCGTGACTCTAACTCTAATTCTCTCAAAGTCTTTGTTTGCTCAGTGCTTATACTATCTACTTTAAGAGAGACATTTATTCTTATTGTGCTTCAATGATTATCATTATTCACATCTAAGAAAAAAGATTGATTGTAACCTTACAGTGTGTAAGGGGGAGTTGTTATCTCGATGAGAAGATTGTAAGTGACTTCACATTTGTCCGAATTAAACTTGTGGAATTATAGATGTTCTCACGTACATGGTTAAACTTGAGGGAGATAGTGAATTGAAATTTCAAGAAGAGACTGGAGATTGGATGTAGGTTATTGTGGATTAAACTGAATTAGGATAAATCACATGTTACGTCTTCTCTTCCCTAAGCTCCTATATTTTCAACATATATGATTTAAATAACTAATTGTGGATTTATGACTTTCATAATTATTGTTTTAACTAAGGTGCAAAAACATTTTTCAAGTTCTTAAGTTTTTTTTTTAATCTTACACCCAATTTACTCTTCTTTTGGGTGTTAGCCAGTTCTAACATCAACTTCTAATGCTTATCATCATGTATCGTTAGTATCATCTAAACTATCTGGTCATTAGTCTTGTTTATAAATACCAAGTTTCCTTTAGCTCCTAAGTTAAAATTCAAAAGTTCCTTTCTATTTCTCTCTTTCTTGTTTGATTGGCAACTTCCAATGATGGCAAGATCAAAGAGTCAACATTCCCTTTCTCCTCCTCCGAAGGTAGGCATAGGTGGTTTTTCTTTGTAGCCCCCTTGACCTTTGAACTTGGAAGAAATTGTTGAGGCCATCTTTTTCCTTTAGGGCACTATTCTAAATGTCATAGTAAAGCAAGATCGCTTCTTCGAACAACTAGAGAAGGTGGCAGTAGTATTAAATGACAACACGAAATGGTTAGATTAGGCACGGTGAGTCTCCAGGAATGATGGTGATCTTTTAAAGGCATAGGTTTCAAGAATCCCCATTGTTATAATATTTTAATGTAGTTGTGATTTTGTGGTCAATTATCATCATATAGTAGTATAATATTTTGATTTCATGTATACTACCACCTTTAGGCGATGATTAATGAAAAAGTTTGTCTTTTATACCAATCTTTTGATAGTTCTTGTTGATGATGATCTATCTCGTGTTATTAATTAATCTTTTGTTGATTAAAAATTTTCAACCTTTAAGGCAAAAGTTCTTGTTTCTAAAATTTTATTTCACTATTCTAAAAATTATACTTTAAATTGGTTGATTTGAAAGACAATGTTGTTATGAGATTTTTTTTTAACATATTGACACCAGTCATTAATCAGAATCGGTTTAGGAAAGATTTCCCTAGTATATATACTCTTACTTTCATGCTTAGTCTTCATCTCTAGTCTCTCCTAATCTCGCATGCGCTCTTACTCTCTCTATCACCTTTGCCGCCATGATGTCTCTCTCTTCGCCGTCGAGACAGTTTGGTATTCCTCTCCATTGGGCTCTCCCTCTCTATCATTGCCATTTTACTCTTGTGTCCAATGAAAATCATTGTTTTTCACAAACTCTTGATAGATGTTTTTATCTCGCTTTCTATTAGTGTTCTCTTTCGTTATTGTCACTTACATAGAAGTTTTAATTGTTGTCTTTCACAATGAAAAATTCTTTTCTCACACAATCCAACAAATTCTTTGAATTGGATTACACCCAATCCAACAAATTTATGCTTTCAAATGATGATCATTCGACCAAGGTTTTTCATCAACCTATTTATAGTTACTAATCCCCATCTCGCCACTATTATTTCCAACTAGTTGGTTACTTCTTTATTATTGGCCTTCAGTATGGTTTCCTTCTCAATCAAGTCCTCTCATATTCACCACATAAAATCCAGTTATCATACTTGTATATTAATTCTGTTATACTAAGCTTCATCAAACAAGAATCTTCTTCTTTATCACCTGAAACAGGGGTAGCATAGAAGAAAGTTTTATATTTGAGGTCTAGAAGAGTCAAAATGCATAAGTATGGTAACCTAGCAGCCAATCTATAAGTAGTAGCATTCAACTTTAGGGATGCTCACAATATCAATCATGTGTTAACAACATGTAGATGTCAGGCTTAAAATTGCATCCAATACTAAAAAATCACCAAACTCCTTCAGAAATGGGGAAAACATACGCAAAAAAAAAAAAAGAGTAAACCTAGAAAAAATAAATGCCCTTATTAAGATTCATTAATTATCTCGAAATATAAAGTTTAGATTTATGGTTATTAGTTATAATTATTTTTCATATCGATTCCATTTGTATTTTTATGGTTGTATGTAGAATTTATATTGAATAATATAGCTTTTAGAAATAATAATATCCAACATGCCAATAGTAAGGACTGTTGTTGGGCATACAGTTTTTTGAATTTCAAACAATTTTCAATTTGTAGAGGTTGATACCCCAAACCACTACAAACTTCATGAGCATTGGTAGACTTTCAATTTTTTGAATTTCAAATAGTTTACAGTTTGTAGCAGTTGAGAGCCCAAAATCGCTACAAATGCGTAGTAGTTTTGAGACTTTAGCCACTCCAATGTGTAATTTCTTTGTTTTTTTTAATCAATATTAATTTATAGAATGGCAAATTATATATATGTATGTGTACACACACACACATATACACACACACACACGCGCGCGCATACACACACACACATATGGGTTAAGGTGCAAAAATGCACATGTGCTTTACCCCAAGGAGCGTCCAACACCAAATGTTTTTTTTAGGTGCAAAAGTGCACATGTGGTTACAACTTAGGTGCAAAAATATCATTTGACCTTTAAGTTTGACTTTGACCTTTAAATTTGATTTTTTTTTTGTTGACTGGACAATAACGTGGCTTTTTTACATATATGTTGGGCGCTTTTTCTGCCAAATCACGTGTACTTTTGCACTTTTTGCCAAACCACATGTGTATTTTTGCATTTTTGAAATGCTATGTTATCGGCCAGTCGGCAAAAGAAAGTCAAACTTAATGATCAAACAGTATTTTTGCACTTGATTTGTAACCATATGTGCACTTTTGCATATAAAAAAACACTTGGTGTTGGACGCTCCTCAGGGTAAAGCACATGTGCATTTTTGCACCTTAACCCTATATATATATATATATATATATATATATATATATATATATAACATAAACTAAAGCACATATTAATTAAAGTCCAAATCAACATATTTGTGTAAAGTCAATAAATCCAAATATCAACATCACAAAATTGAAATAAAAAATAACTAAAAAGGTGGCTGATTATCACGTGCAACATAATTAATAGCACCATCATCTTCGACATCACCTGCTTACTACTAATCATTAAAGGCGGTTGGACAATGAATATAGAGATTGGCGAGACCACTGGAATCAACTCTCTAGGTAACACTCTCTCCCAAGACTCAGACAACTTTGTGTTCATAATTTACATCCACTGGGTTTGCAGCTGATAAAAGCCATCGGCCTAGATCTACATCTTCTCGGCCAGCCTGGTCTTAATAGTAGCCTCTGCCTTAGCAACCTCCTCACAAAGCTCTTCAATTGATGTCCCGCTCTGCCTCTTGGTGTTAGAGATCCCTGCTTGAAAGGTCTGAGTATCAGCTTTGATAATCTTGTTGTATGCCATGATAGGCCTGAAGCCTATCCCTATACCTCTACAACGTTTGGGGTGCTCAACTAGGCCCACAGAAGCTTTTAGAGGCAAAGTGAGATCCATAGTTGACCCCTAGGACTCCATCATCTGGGACTTTCTCAGATCAGTTGTAGTCTTCTCAATCTGCTTCTACCGCATACATTTTATTACAAATTTATTGAGAAATTTATATAATTAAAAGAAATAAAACATATTTAAAAAATTTACTTCTATCTCTTACAATGGCATCCTCTTCTTGTTGAGAAGTTGCAATACCATCCAGCTCTCTATGAGTATAAGTGAATAACTCCCTGTAGTGCATCCAATGGTTTTCTTGCTTGGTCTTTTTCTAAAAATTAAAACAATGAATTATGAGCAATCATCTATTTTATAATATTAAACTAAAATTGATTTAATTGTAAAACTATTGTTTTGCTATAGGTGACAGCAAATGTCTTCAATCTTGCCATGGGATGGATCTTCTGGTGCTTGCGATTCTTGCATTTCTCTTAGAAAGAGCCTACAAAAAAAATCATATTTTATTTTGTTATAATTTTAAATATTTCCTTCTAAATTAAATATTAAATATTAACAAAATTACCTGTCTTAGTTGGCTCCTTTTATATTGGACAAATCTTACCCAATCATTAGGTAGGATGTCATTAGGCATGGTCTCGATCGACTAATCAAGAGGCATTGTCCCATCTGTATCTATAGAGTGTTAGAGCAATTTCTTCTGTTCTTCAACTCATTCCCCATCATTAACTATGCATACTTCCTTCACTCATCTCGTACAACAAACTTTCATATGTCACAAAATTAAATACATTTATAACAATTAAATAAATTATAATTAAAAACATTTCATTGATTGAATATTTGTTTCAATATATTAAATTAGTCATAACCTCGTCCCACTCTTCCTCCTTCGACTTCTTTAGCAACTACTTCTAGTCCTAGAAGTGGATAGGGAACTAAAGCCAATTCCCACCTAGCTTGTTTAGATAGCGGTTGAATAGATGATCGTTGCTTTCAATCTCCTAGTTCTAGTCCTGGAAGTGGATAGGGAACTAAAACCAATTCCCACCTAACTCGTTTAGATAGCAGTTGAATAGATGACCGTTGCTTTCAATCTCCTAGTTCGTGGACTCATTCCACGAAACTACTACGCATAGCCCCCGGCTGAGCTTATTTACACTGACCACATCTAGCCTCCCATTCGTGATGTGCACCTACTCATTTGCACTATTGATCACAAATTTTAATTAAATGTATGTTTACATTTAAACTAATCTAATAAAATATTAACTTGTTACAACAACTTACCTTGAACCTGCAATAAATCCAGTCGTTAGTAAAGACGACGGTTATGGGTGATTCTGGTCCCTATCTTCCTTAGCATCAAGGAATCGCTCCGCCTCGCTCATGGGAATATTGATATCAAAATCCTCCTCCTCGTAGTCGCTCACACTAATATCTTGCACCTTTGATGGAATAGACACCTTTGGTGGGGTCGTTTGTTATGGTGGCACTTGTGGGGTGGGGTTGTCCAGGGTCATTAGATTGGTGATGAAGTGAAGATTTCAAAGTTATTTGTATTAAATTCTGAATAAAATATAAAAATAAATGATTTTTTTTAAAAAAATAAATATACTCTACCAATTAGACCGTTGGACCGGTCAGGTCACCGATTTCCTACTCAAACCGATCGGTCTGATTTTAATAACTATGAGTTATGTACATTGTTCATAAAAAACCTCTGAATAAATCATTAATGTCATGCGTTATATGGCTTAAAATGTAGGAGTTCTAAAAGACATCAGCACACTTTTATTGTAAAATTTATCATAATGGACTAAATTATTGATTAATGGCTATTATTTCGTTACTTCGACCGAATTACCTACAGAGAGTCCAGGAAAATCATGAAAAAAAATTGATTTTGATTTTTTTTTTTGGTTAAATGGTAGTACTCTCTTCTCTTCGATCCTCAATATAAAAAATATTTAAATAGTTGATATTTGTCATAAATGTAAGACATATATGTTTTATATTTGTTAATCTTTTCCTAGTTTATCCCTATTTATATTCTATCAACAATAATCAAATATGAGAGAAAATTGAAAAATTAAAGAAGATAACTAAGACATTTTAATAAATATATATCACATTAATTAATTTAATAAACTTTATATATATATATATATATATATATATATATATATATAAATAATGTAGTACCAATGACCAGGGAGCATATCCATATAGGGCATCCAAATAATTTTGGTCCTTTTTCGTGCCCCTATCAAACAAAATAAATTCAAGCTACAAGCCTTTTCCGTTTGAGGTTCCCCGACCTGAGCCATGCCCATTTTTTGGACCCAAAAGCTGAAAAAGTTGCTTCGATTTGCACGTTTCCTCGACCAAAACCCTTGAACCAGTGTTCTGCTATCTCTATCTGTGCAGTTACTCCCTAGTCTGTGATTACCCGAACGAAGCGTGTGATTGCTGGAAGGTAACACATTCTTTCATCCCTCAAATTGAACTCGTATAAGATATTTGCTATCCCAGATCGTGCATCATCTCGATATCGACGTATCTACGGTAATTCCTCTATTTTCTTGATTTTCTTAGCTTACTCTGGTTATTCATTACATGAAATTTGTTTATGTTTAGTTTTTGATTTGCAATTATGCGATTAAAAAACGATACGTGAAAGCTGCGTGGATGTTGATGATTTAGTCTGAGGCCTCACTGGGTTTTGTGTATTATCTTCAATCTAGGTCACACACATAGGTCCTTAGAATGGGCAGTAAAGGTCGAATGCCGCCTCCACATGTGAGGCGTCCTTTACCAGGTCCTGGTTTGGTACATCCTGAGCCACTAGGTTCTGGAATACGCCCTCCATTTCCCCCTTTTGATTTGTTGCCACCACCAGAAGTTCTGGAACAGAAGCTTGCTGCTCAACATGCTGATATGCAGAGGCTGGCCACAGAGAACCATAGGCTTGCAGCCACTCATGGGACATTGAGGCAGGAGCTTGCGGCAGCACAGCATGAGTTGCAGATATTGAATGCACAAATTGGAGCTATTAAGGCTGAAAGAGAGCAGCAGATGAGAAACCTTAAGGATAAGATTGCCAAAATGGAAACTGATCTACAAGGGGCGGAGCCTCTCAAAGCTGAACTACAGAAGGCAAGAACAGAGGCCCAGAATTTGGTTGTGTCTAGACAGGAACTTATTTCTAAGAGGCAGCAATTGGTTCAGGACCTTCAAAGGGCCCATGTTGATGTGCAGCAGATTCCTGCTCTTTTGTCAGAACTTGAGGGTCTCAGACAGGAATATCAGCATTGCAGGTAATCCTTTTCTTTTGTTTAGGGGTTGTTTCCAATGGCAATGTTGTGCACAGAGTTACTGAAGCCTGACCTGTAGGATTGATATGATTGTCACTTCAAGTGCAGTTGTATGTGTATGATATGAAATGTTCAACTTCAGCATCAACTATCTGGGAGCATTAATTTATGGCTTTCATTGGAAGAAGCGAGGAACTAATAAGCTATTGTGTTTTCTTTGGTTGAAAATTTTTATTTGATCTATAAGTGATACTAAATACTTCTTTGGTCCTTGATATAAAACATATTTACCTAATTTGATTAGATTAAGGAAATTAGTTGAGTTAGCTAATATGATATGTATTTTTTAAAGTACCCTAGTCGTCATCTTCAATTCCCTCATTCCCTCTCCTCCTTGATTGTTGATGAGGAGCATAAATTGGAGCAAATTAAGTAAAGAGATGTTTTATATTTAGGATCAATGTCAACTCCCCAAATATATCTTATATTAAGGACTAGAGGAGTAGTAAGATTAACATGAGTGGCTTAATGGGAATAAAAGGCTTGATAAGGCTTTACCCTAGTAAGGACTAAATTTATGCCCAATGTGGCAATGTTGGCAGTGCTTGGGTGGATTTCTGTGGAGTATGTTTTTGTAACAAAATATATAAATTATTCTGCAGTGCACTTTGGGTGCATTTTTTGTCAGCTCCTTCCATTGTAAACCACTGTCCCTCCTCCCTCCATCAACATTGTGAATTTTCATCTCTACATTAGGATAGAGAATGAAGAATTAATGGGTGCTAAAGTAGATTGATCTCAGTAGACTGAATGGGACAGAATTCAGAGGACATATTTATTCAACAATGATTTGGAAAAGAAAATGATGTGGCTTATCTGATAGAAGGAAGGAAGATTAAAAACGCTCTCTCTCAAAGCCTTTTTGGAGTGGTAGAAAAGTTCCTCCTATTTGTGGTGTTTTGTTTCCTTCAGTTTCTGTGTTTTCTGTTCCATTTAAACGAACATATAGAGCAGGAAAATATATGTGATGCTATAATGTTTTTTTTTTTAAAAAAAAACTGTTGGACAAATGACAAAAGTGTAGAAGCCACCCCCCCCCCCCCCCCCCCCCCCCCCCCCGGCGGCGGGGGCAGCCCTCCTTAAAAAAAAAACTTGATCTGTCTACTTTGAAGGGTTTAGAAAAGTTCCTATGTCTGTGGTGATGCAATTTTAAGCTTCTGTTTTTTTGGTTCCATTTAACGTAGTATATAATGGTATCAAGAATGTGGCTTATCTGAGAAATGAAAAGGAATATGAATGCTCTGTTTTTTTTTTTTTTTAATTGAATAACCTAACCTGCTTACTTTGAAGGGATAGGAAAATTCTTTCATTTATGGTATTTTGGTTTTTCCATTTTCTATCTTTTGCCATTGCATTCATAGATTATAGAACTTGAAGACATATATAAATAATATCAACTATCGAGAATGATATGGCTTAACTGACCTTCAACAAGATTGTATAGATGCTTTTGTTTCTTAATTGGTGTTTTTCTCCCTTAATCCCCTGTCATCCTTTTCATTAAAAAATGCATATACAATTTCCTTTTCTCTTTTAGTTTCATTTATTTTTTTGCAATTGCATTCTAATTTTTATCTTGCTATCATGTTGTCAATTTATTGTGTTAAATGCAGATCCACTTATGACTATGAAAGAAAGTTGTACCATGATCACCTTGAGTCGCTTCAGGTGATGGAAAAGAACTACATGTCTATGGCAAGGGAAGTGGAAAAACTTAGAGCCGAGTTAGCAAACACTAGTAATGTTGATAGAAGAAATGGTTTGTATCTCTTGTTACATTCTCTTCCTGTCGCAGTCTTCTTGGATAACATACTTTGACCTTCATATTATTATCAAATGTCATAGGCCCTTATGGTGGCAATCCTGGAAATAATGAGAATGATGCCTCTGCTCATCCTGGTGGTCAAAATGCATATGAAGAAGGTTATGCTGCTGCTCAGGTGCGTGTGAATGCTACTTTTAACTTTGATGTGGGGTTGGAAGTTTTTAGTTCACTTTCCAGTGTTACTGATCTCTATGATTTTCTTCAGCATAATTAAGATGCTTGAAATAATAATTAGTGTCCTTTTGTTTTGCCAATGCTTCCTAATGTTTCTCGGGCTTCCATAACTATAGCATATGCTATAATAATGTCATGCTGGGAAAATAGTCTCGGGCGTGCAAAAAGAAGAAAAAGTAGTAATGATATGATTTTGTGTTGAATGCAGTTAACTTGAATTGATAAGACTGTTTGATCTGATTTCCTTTAGAAATTAATCAATCTGTTATGACCATTTTGATTGTCCCAATTTTACTTTAACGGAGTATTGATTTGCTGATTACTTTTAGTTAATAAAATTAGTCAATCTATGATTTCGTTCTGTATTTTCAAGATGGACTGACCACCACCACCACCACCACGCAAATGTGCATTGTTGTTTTATGAGCTTCTCTGTTTTGTGCAAAATGGGAATGGATAACTCTGTATCATATGTCTGTTAGATAAGTTAGGGGACTGATTTAGAAGCATTATAGACTGGACATGGATGTATGTTGTTGAATCTTCTGTGTTTGTGATGAAATGCTGCCCTGTGTGTCTGATGATAATGAAGGTTACCAATCACATACCTGTGCGGTTTAGGTTGATCCTGATTATGATTGATTTGAACTGAGATGTGGTCCGATCTTACTCTACCCACTTGTCATCCAGTATCACCTAATAATTCTGCTCATGATAACAGGGACGTGGTCCCCTCCCTGCTGCTAGCGGTGGGGTTACAACAACCACTAGTGGTGCTAGTGCTCCTCCCTATGTGGGAACTCAGCCTGGCTCCACCGCGCATGCATGGCCTGGTTATGATCCATCTGCAATGCCTCCTTATGATCCGCATAGGGCTGCTTATGATCCACAGAGATTCATGAGTTATGATGCTCAGAGAACTGGATATGATCCACAGAGAGTGGCTGCTTTTGATGCATCAAGAGCAGCTGGCTATGATGCACAATCAAGAGGTGCTGCCGCCCCGCCACATGGACATGCCGCTCCTCCACCAGTGAACAATATTCCGCCATACGGGTCTGCAACACCACCTGCACGTGGGGGAAACCCAGCTAGGAGATGATTTTAAGAGGCCATTTTTTCTCTATTGTATTGATGGCGCTCAAAATGCTTATTTTACAATGATCTATCGGATGGATGCTCACAGGTTAACTTGCTGAGTTTTGCGATTTTGGTACCACCTGCTGGCTGAAATTGAAACGCCCCATCTCTAAGGAACTACTTATGTCCATCGCGCTTTTGCATAGCGCATTGAGATTCCTTCCTGCCATAATGTATGCTGAGTACTACCTCCCGTATCTAGTATCTAATATGAGTTTGTTAGAGGTTTGGATTTGGTCTCAAGTAACAACGATAAGGCTTCAATTTATTTTATCTTCATATTTATCATTTTATATTTATGCTATCCCTATAATCACTCGTGTTAAAAGAATTTGTATCAAGGGTTAGTTTCAATACAAATAATGTATGGAGGTATTTTATGAAAAGCATCTCACAATTTTAAAAAATAACTAATTTAACAAATATTAGTTAAGCAGATATTAATTATATTAAGGATTGGAGGTAGGGGTAAAATTTAGCTAGTCTTTTTTTCCCCCCCTTTCTGGATATGAATTCAGTTAGTCTTGATGCAAACTGTTCGACTGTTTTTCTCCCCTCATGACAGAAAGGGATAAAACCATAAAAGAGCCATGGCAAAAAAAGGAAAAAAGAAGAAGAAGAAAAGAAAGATGTAAAAGAGCCCGGTTTAGAAAAAAAAAAAAAAAAAATCTAGATAGCTACTGCAGGAGGGGTTGAGACCTGTTTAGGCCCCAGCCCAATACTCCTCGTTTTCTATTATATGATATTTTTAACTAAATGGGATCAAAGAAAGCAATAAAGGTGATGAAGTCATTAGTTCTATTCGATAACGAAATGAATTTTTTATTTTACTCATTTAAATGAAAAATTTTCATATTTGCATTTCATTTTCTGCGATAGGTAATAACTTTAAATGTGGGTGCTATTGGAAAAAAGTTATAATGAGAACCATCTATCTCTTTTAGAAAGTTTCTTAAAATAAAAGTGAGAAGGAATGTTTGGAATACAGTAGTTAATGCTTCACAAATTTTTACAAAAAGAGTTACTAATTTGAAATAGATCTTATTTGGAGTAATATGTAGGACTTAATTATGAAATTGATCTTGATCTTAAATATAAGATCTATATCTTATGCGTAAATAATTTTCTAATTTACACCTATTAATGTTTTTTTCAACAATAGTCAAATAAGGCATAAATTGATAGAACTAAGGAAGATATATAATTAGGGTACTTTAAAAAACACACCACTTTTTTTTTTTGGTTGTCCATCCAGTAACCAAAGCTTTGCCTTGACTAATTTGGATTCGATCTGGGTCGCGCACCTGTCTATAGTGGGTGAGTCTCATAATGGGGCTTTTTCTGCGTTCACATGGCTTGAACTTGAGACCTTGCTTAAACGACACAAGTTGCTTACCACTTGTGCCAACCTCCATTGCAAAAAACATGTCACATTTATTAACTTAGCTAATTTTGTTAATCTAATCAAATTAATTAAATATATATTTAGGACTACATAATCATTATGAAAGGCTGCATATATGTGCGTGTGTCTATAGATATACTCCCTCTGGTCCTTATTATAAGGCACCAACTAGCAAGTTTATTTGATCCTTTTTATAAGGCACTTGCTTGTTTCCAATGAGCATTAATTATCTTTTTCCATGTATGCCCCTAGTTAATAAAGGTAGTAGATGAGAGTAATAATTAATAGAATATTGGAATATAGTGTAATTAGTAGGGGTAATATTGAAAATTACTTAAATTTTATGACAATTTTATTGACTTTAACTGTTTTTATTGGTATGTGAGATTTGTTAGTTGGTGCCTTATAATAAGGATCAGAGGGAGTATAAAAGAGCGAAGGGATTATTTTAGGGAAAATTCCATCCAAGGCCCAAAGTAGGAAAATATTGTCAAAAAAAAACCCTAAGAAAAGTTAAATGTCAAAAAAGGCCCTAGGGCCTTTTCTGGTCTTATTTCAAAAATAATTTTATGGATATAGTTGTTAATAGCTACTGATATAGTTGTTAATGAGACTGATTTAGTTGTTAATATGTAGTTGTTAATTATACTGATTTAGTTGTTAACGGGGACTGATATAGTTGTTAACCGCTACTAATATAGTTGTTAACGCTTTGTGAAATAATACCAGAAAAGGCCCTAGGGTCTTTTTTGACATTTGACTTTTCTTAGGACATTTTTTGACAATATTTTTCTACCTTGGGCCCTGAATGAACTTTTCCCATTATTTTAAGACTGGAATAGTACAACAAAAGAGAAAGTTTGTGAAAACAAGAAAGGTCAAAGATGAATTCTTTTGTATGCTTTCATATTTTGGGCCAATGCAGTGTTTGCTTGTAAGAATTAAAGTAAGAAATGGAGGTGCCAGCCAAGTGATGTCATAAAAGCAGTCCACTTGGAAGAATAAAAAACTAAAACACACCAGCCGCGTTGTGCCAAAGTTAATTTTTCCAATACTTTATAATCACAGCTTTTTATTTATATGACCCAAAAACCCCTTTGATCCAAAAGAATTAAAGGCTTTGAAAATTAATGTTCGTCAATAATGTTAATTAACTATATGGATCCTAAAAAACGTTATTACAAACCGCTATTCTTTGTTGATTAAAAGACCAAACATGCGTCTTAAAAAAAAGAACAGAAAATTCAAGAAACGCAAACTGATTCAATTTAAAAGAACAGTGTACTCACCCAAATTGAGAATTAGTAGTGAACGTACACTAATGATCAAGTTGGCTGGATGAGGCGTGCAGATATGATATGTTCAAAAGGAGACAGCTTCAACCTATTCGGCTTTATATTTTACTAATTCATGCATTGAGCTTAATTACAGCCAGCCAATAGCCACACGCGTTTTGCTTACCAAGTAAAACCTACCCTCACCTTCGCCATCACTCCTTCTTCATATATAAATACCTTTCATTCTAAGCCGTCATTCACAACTCATCTACAATAATATCATTCTCCCTCATAACTCTCAATCTCACTCACCCACTCTTGCAGCTTCCTTCTTAATTATCGTCTTACAAATCAAGTTTTAAGTTCAAGAACTTCAATATTCCACTACTCTCACCAACAACATGGACCACATTAAAATATTGCTCTCCAGCTTCCTTTTGATACTCTCATTTTCATCAGCATTTCCCTCATCCTCATCAGCATCAGCGTCGCTGAAAGTGGGTTTCTACAAGTCAACGTGCCCATTAGCTGAAGCAATCGTGAAGAGAGCTGTCAACAAAGCTGTTTCTGCCAACCCCGGAATCGCTGCTGGTCTTATCAGAATGCATTTCCATGACTGCTTTGTCAGGGTCAGTTCACTCCCCATTTCCTTCCTTCCACGGTTATCATATATATAATTATATATTTCAAAATTCTCATGTCATGGATTCATATATATAAACAGGGTTGTGATGGTTCTGTGTTGCTCAAATCCACACCTGGTAATCCATCTGAGAGGGACCACCCCGCAAACAACCCTAGCTTACGCGGCTTCGAGGTCATTGATGAAGCTAAGGCTCAAATTGAGACGGTGTGCCCTCAGACTGTTTCTTGTGCCGACATCATCGCTTTCGCCGCTCGAGACAGCGCTCAAAAAGTTGGACACATAAACTACGATGTGCCGGCAGGACGAAGAGACGGTCGCGTCTCTCTTAGAGACGATGTCCCAAATAATATTCCAGCACCTTCCTTCAACTCACAACAACTCATTGACCGTTTTGAACAAAAGGGATTATCAGTGGACGAAATGGTCACTCTCTCTGGAGCCCATTCTATTGGAGTCTCTCACTGTTCTTCCTTCTCCAATGCTCGTCTTTACTCCTTCAATGCCACTCATCCCCAAGACCCTTCCATGGATCCTTCGTTTGCTCAACTCTTGAAGACAAAGTGTCCTCCTTCAACCAATAACGGCGCTGATCAAGATCCAACGGTTGTGCTTGATGCTGCTACGCCTAACCGTTTGGACAACAAGTACTATGTGGCACTTAAGAATCATCGTGGGGTCTTGACTTCTGATCAGACGTTGTTTGAAAGTGTGCCCACGAGGAAAATGGTGATGAGGAATGGGAAAAATGGTGGGCGCTGGGCTGACAAGTTTGCCAAAGCAATGGTTCGTATGGGTTCGATTGAAGTTCTCACAGGTTCAGAGGGAGAGATCAGAAAGATATGCAGCGTCGTCAACTGATCAACACAACTAACTGATTATGCTTTATCTGTTTTTCTCGTAAAGAAATTGTTCATATATATCTTCGTTTTGGTTTTATTTTCTTTTATTGACTTATTCTTTTGCAAATGTAAGGAGTTAATGTTTAAGGAACTGAACGGTGTCGTCTGGATTTGACTTTGATATCTTGTTCCCGTCCTTTGGAATAAATTGGAGGCATTGAAAGGTGATATAGCTTCTTGATTTTGTTGCTGGTTCATATATAGTTTTTAAATAACAGACTTGATCTGAGATAAGAATTCAAATAAAACGACGAGAGAGAAAGGGAGGAGTAAGTTTTGATCACTTCAGTTTATTCAAAGCTTTAAAGTCGGTGGCCCTAGTCCGTGACTTTAGCCGGCAAAGGGATTGGACAAATTCATAAATGGAGCAGGTTCGATCCTCGAGCACGTCGTGGCATTGGGGGAGGCATCCTAGAGCTACATGAAGCGGGGGTTAGGCAGGGTGGGGGCGGAGGAATATGTACTTCCTGTCCTGGTATCTCGTGGATCACAAGTTAAGTGTGATGCCCTTGAATCGTTCAGCCAACCCCTTTCCAAAAATTACTATTGAAAAAACAAAAAGCTTTAAAAGTCGGTTAAGGTATAGGACAAATGCATGAATAGTTGGTTGTCGTTTCTTGCTATTTTTATTGGTCCTTAAATTCAGTTTTAACATTATAGCCCTTAGCTTTTATAAATGGTGATACTAATTTCTTAATAATTGTTAGCTATTTGACTCAATATTCTAAAAAGTGAAATGTTTTACATAATAATGGTAACTTATTTGACTTTTTAAAATAATTTTTAAATTTGATAATTCAACTGTATAGTAGAATAAAAAAATTTAAAAAAGAAAAGAAAACGAGGTTGTGAATAAGCAAGAGTGCGAACGAGAGAGGTCAGTTTCCCCTTATGCTCTTGTCCATGCGTTCCTACTCTCCAATGTAATCGATGAAGAACGAAAGTCAAAAGTTGGAATGGAAGGGGATGGGTAAATGGGTTTCTCGGGTTATCCAACAATTCATGTCCTTTGGAGTAGAAATGTTACATTCTAGAGCCAAACACGTCGGCATAAATTGCAACAATTAACACAAGTAATGATTGTTTGTTTACTAATAACTGTGAACATATCTTAAATTAGTGACAATTGTTTACAGATAACCGTGAAGAGACAATTGTTTTTAAAATATATTTTTGGGCCACATTGCCTTAGCCGTTAATTATTTTTAATATTAAAAAATTTTATAAAAAAACAATAGTAGTCTCCAGTCATCACCACTACTATTGTCCTCCTCTTCCGCCCTTCCCTCGCTCGGCACATCATCAACGTCTGAGGAAAGAGATGATGGGTCTGGCTGGAAGTAATCATATACTAACTGATTGTAATAAAGGATGAAGTCAAACTTCCTATTCAAACTATGAGTGTGTCTAGCAAGACGCCTTGTGGAGAGGTTAAGGTTGGCCAACATCTATAGCAAAGCCTCTATTTGAAAAGGATGTAGAAGAGGCGATAGTGGAGGAGGAGGGGGGGTTGTGGAGGTGGAGGCGATGGTAGAGGAGGAGGGTCTTGGTGAAGGAGGGAAGAAGATTCTCTCATCATCTTTTTTCTCATATTCTCTCATCATCCAATTTGGATCGTTGATTAAGAAGATGAGAGAAAGATTAAAATAATATTGTGATTGATTGAACAGATATGATTTAGAAATTATGAGGGATAATGAGAAAATGATTATGAGAAAAACTCAACCCGTAGAGGAGAAAGGTGATGAGATGACAAGGAGAAGAAGGAGGGTGAATGGAAATTAGTGCTCTTTGGCGTCTGATTATAATGAGGGAGATCGAGAAGGCTGATGTTATGAAATGGTGCTTTTTAGAAAAGTTCTAAGAACAAAAGGAATAGGTACTTTTCTCTAAAGTATTTAACTTATGAGAACTAGTGTTTGGTGTTGGACCAAACGAGGTTTTGAAAAGGTGCTTTTAGATTATTTATTTATTTATTTTTTACATGATGGTTGCTTATTATAAACGATTGTTTTTGTTATTCATACTTTAAGGTTAATAGATATAACTGTTATGTTTGTGTTTTCATCGATGAAAGGTTGGAAAACGAATCATTTGTAAGTCTTATATAACAATTTTTTTAAAAAAACCGTCACTTTTTTCCATAAATAAATGACGGTTATTTTTCACTAATTACATCTTACAATAAATGATGGTGAGCATAATTAACCATTACTTTTACGTGTTATATATCCTTCCGTGACCTCCGCCTCGACATACATGACATATATTAGATGTAATCATTATATTTTAAATGTTATAAATATGTAAATCTCTAGTAGTGATTTGTCCACATGAAACCCACGACATTTAATAGGGGTGATAATGCAATAAACTTGTGACTACCACTACAAAAAAAAAAAAACTAATGTTTTATAGCGGTTAAAATTGTGTATTTATCGATAAAATACACTATTGTAAGTTGTTTTGTAAGGGTTTTCTAAACTGCTACTTTATTGGTAGCAGTGTTGCATCACTACTACAAGATATAATCGAGATGATACATTTAAAAATAGTTGGCGCTAAATATAAATATTGGAAGAAATTTTAAAAATTGTGTCAAATATTTAATCCTAATTTGAATAAAATTAAAATTTGTAGCGATATTCAGATAGCTACAAAATATTGCAAAGTTGAAAAAAAAAATGCCCATAATTTGACTCTATTGTTACAACATTATGTTGAAAATTTTATTATTTAAGTGAACAATTAAATGATAATATTTAATATTTGTATGATTAACTTGAATGAGATAAGTATAAATATTATGTAGGTATAATACTAAGAGTGTGTAGATAATAAGGACTTATTAATTATATTGTCAACTAGATGATATTTGATTATGGAAAGAATGTTAATAATGATAGAATGAATATTGACGAAATGTCCTTAAAGTTTTGGATAAGAAAAAAAAAGTTAATTAGTATCAATATTAACATAAGAAAGAAAAAAAAAACATTGAAATCACAAAGATTTTTAAATTTTTTTCATCATATTTGATGAGCTTGCTTAGAATTTAACCTCTTCAGAAAAACTTTATAGGTGACAAAAAATGAGAGAGAAGGGGTGGGAAAAAAATGAAGGATTATGTGAAATGAGGTGTGGTGGTGTTATTTATAGGGATCTGCGTAACTTTTGTATCGATTGATGTGATGGATTTTGTAGCAGTTTTTATTTGTAGCGATTTATTGATAGTTCTTGTAGTGGTTTCACATTTGTAGTTGTTTTTGTTTGTTTTATAGCGGTTATAAAATTGCTACAAAAAGTCATTGGTATTTTTTAAAAAAAAATTCAAAATTTCACATTTTGTAGCAGTTATACTAAAAACTGCTACAAATTAATGAATTGGCGGGATACGAAATATTCAAAATGGCATACTTTGTAGTAGTTTATCTACTAAAACCACTACAAACTTTATGATCGTTGGCGGTTTCAAAATATTCGATTTTAAAAACTACATACTTTAAAGCTGTTTATCTACTAAAACCGTTACAAACTTCATAACTATTGGTAAGATACGAAATATTCAAATTTCAGTATTATACACTTTGTAGCGATTTCTAGACAAAAACCGCTACAAGACGTCTATAGTGGTTATTTAGCTAAACCACTACGAATATGAACGAATTTTGTTTAAATATAAATTACGGTTTCTAGGAAGAAACCACCACAAAATGTTGTCATTTATTTTTTTTAATTTTTTTTATACTTCTATTTGGCGGTGTGTTTAAGGACTTCACGTTTGAAGGGGTTTAACTAGAAAACCAATACAAATTGTTTATATTTGTAACAATTTAACAAAAACTATTATCTCAACAACTACAAAAAGTTCATACTCTTAGCATTTTATAGTGGTTTTTATGAATAACTGCCACAAATGTGTAGACATTTGTATTTTGTAACGGTTTTTTTTTCTCACATAAATTGCTACAAATAAATTTCCACTAATGGTGCGCCAAGCTAGTGCCACATTTGTGGCAATTTGTGTAAATAAACCGCTACAAAATAACTGCCACAAATTTGGCGCCATATTTTATAACGGTTATTTTGTGATAATCGCTATAGATAATGTTCACAAAATAGTGCACCACTTAGCGTGAGTCATATCGTTGCAAATCTATAGCTATTTCAATATAAACCACTACAAATTCTCATATGTGTAGTAGTTTATTTTAATTCCTACAAATTAATCGCTACGAATTGATTTTTTTTTTTGGTAGTTTTCGATTAATTCTTACTCCATATATCCACACAAATTTATATGACAATCATTTTAAAATATCAATTAAAAAAAAATTAATTTATAGACATATACTCCCTCTGATCCTATTTATAAGAGTTTGATAACTGAATTACACAGTTTAAGAAAATAGTTAAAATTAGTTAAAAATAATAAGTATGTCTTTAAATAACCTTATTTTCCAAGTATGCCCTAATTTATAAGGGACTGTATACCCTTATTTATAAATGGCCAGTATGAGAGAGAAATAGAGAGTAGACCTAAGTATCAACAACCCTTTAATTAATGTAATATATATAATTAATGATTGGCACAAATGGAAAAAACTTATGAAATGTTGAGATAATTTTTGTTAGGCTTTTATAAAAAGGATCAAGACAGTTTAAATTTTGGACTTTTATAAGAAGGCCTAGAGGGAGTACATCATTTAAATTATGTAAAAGTTTCTTTTATTCCATTTTTTTTATCCCTAATAAATACCGTATTTTTTAAAACAAAAAATCATATATTTTCTATCACCTCAATGGAAATAGAGAAGCACATATTTGGAATGTGGTAATTTATATTCCTTTGGTCCTATATATAAGGCAGAGAGAGAAGAAGAGTTTTGATCCTATTTTTAAGATAGAGAGAGAGTTTTCATATGAGTATACAATTTTTCCTTTTATTTATTATTATATTAACTTTAGTCTCATTGGTATAATATATATATATATATATATATATATATATATATATATATATATATATATATATATATATATATATATATATATTAAATAGGGATAAAGTTGGAAAGGTATTGAATTTTATGGAGGAGCTAATGAAATTTAAGATTTTTCTTAATCTATGTGAAACATATTAGAAGAAGTGCCTTATATATTGGACAAGAAGAGTACTTCATAAACACATTTGCAGGATCTCTGAAAAGAAGAAAAGTCTAATAGTTAGATGAGTTGTAAGGTTCAATATCGTGGCCCATTAATAGACATCACAGGCGGAATTAGGGGGCCTAGGGGTAGCCCCCTAAAATTATAGAATATTAACCTAAAGTTTTAGAAAATTATTTTTCTCTCATAAAAATTTCATGGTTTTCACTTTAATCTCTCTATGAAAAGTTACGTGGAGTGACTAGAATAAACATATTGAAATGTTTATATGATGGAAATACAGTTTCATAAAAATTTGGGTTCTATTATGTAATTTTCGTCCCCCTAATTTCAATTCCCAGCTGATTTAAAGTACTCATATGGTCTATTAAGTACAATTTTTATCCTATTTATAAGGCATCTCATTAAATTTTTAGAGTGAATTTACAATTTAATCTTTCACTTATATATTATTATGTTAACTTTGGCCATCATATGATATTATTTACATTAAGTGGGGTGTAATTAAAAAGTTGTTGAATTTTATTATAGAGTTAATGAGGATTAAAATTTTGTTCAGTGTGAAAATTGTTGAAAATGTCCAATAAACATAAGCAGTAACTAAGATGAAGTCGCAGGTGGCATTTATATTGCTTGTAAGAATAAGTATGAGAAATGGAACTGTCGGCCAACTGCTGCCATAGAAGAGTCAACTCGCAACAATTTTCACAATTTAATTAATTACTTGTTCGATTCTATTTATATATATGATATTTATAACTAAATTAAGCAGTTTTAGAAAATAGTTAAAAAAAATAAGTATCAATAAATAACTTTTTACCAATTATACATTTATTTATGCAGGACAAATAAAAGAGATAAATAGAACAAATATAAGTATCACTAATCTTTTAATTAATACAATACGTATAATTAATGAGGGGCAAAAATAAAAATAGCTCGTTAAATGTTAAAAACTCTTGTTGAGTTCTAGTGAGAGTTCTTGTGACAGTGGCAGTGAAATGAAATATTTGATTAATTAACGTTGAGTTTACTAAAATTGAGAATTAGTGAAGACTAAACAAATTGCCAGTAGAAACACTCTCCTAGAGGAGGCGTGCTGATGATATGTTCAAAAGGAGACAGCGTCAAATTTATTCAGCTTTATGATTTATTCATGCATTGAGGCTACTACAAGCAATTGCCTCACGCGTTTGTTTACTTAGTAAAACCTACTCTCACCTTTGCCATATAAATACCTTTCCCTCTAAGCCTCCATTCGCAACTCATCTGGCATTCTGAACACTTCATCTCAATCTCACTCACCCACTCTTGCAGTTTCCTTCTTAATTACCCATTCTACTAAATCTAGTTTTAAGTTCAAGACCTTCAATATTCCACTACTCTCACCAACAACATGGACCACATTAAAATATTGCTCTCCAGCTTCCTTTTGATACTCTCATTTTCATCAGCATTTCCCTCATCCTCATCAGCATCAGCGTCGCTGAAAGTGGGTTTCTACAAGTCAACGTGCCCATTAGCTGAAGCAATCGTGAAGAGAGCTGTCAACAAAGCTGTTTCTGCCAACCCCGGAATCGCTGCTGGTCTTATCAGAATGCATTTCCATGACTGCTTTGTCAGGGTCAGTTCACTCCCCATTTCCTTCCTTCCACGGTTATCATATATATAATTATATATTTCAAAATTCTCATGTCATGGATTCATATATATAAACAGGGTTGTGATGGTTCTGTGTTGCTCAAATCCACACCTGGTAATCCATCTGAGAGGGACCACCCCGCAAACAACCCTAGCTTACGCGGCTTCGAGGTCATTGATGAAGCTAAGGCTCAAATTGAGACGGTGTGCCCTCAGACTGTTTCTTGTGCCGACATCATCGCTTTCGCCGCTCGAGACAGCGCTCAAAAAGTTGGACACATAAACTACGATGTGCCGGCAGGACGAAGAGACGGTCGCGTCTCTCTTAGAGACGATGTCCCAAATAATATTCCAGCACCTTCCTTCAACTCACAACAACTCATTGACCGTTTTGAACAAAAGGGATTATCAGTGGACGAAATGGTCACTCTCTCTGGAGCCCATTCTATTGGAGTCTCTCACTGTTCTTCCTTCTCCAATGCTCGTCTTTACTCCTTCAATGCCACTCATCCCCAAGACCCTTCCATGGATCCTTCGTTTGCTCAACTCTTGAAGACAAAGTGTCCTCCTTCAACCAATAACGGCGCTGATCAAGATCCAACGGTTGTGCTTGATGCTGCTACGCCTAACCGTTTGGACAACAAGTACTATGTGGCACTTAAGAATCATCGTGGGGTCTTGACTTCTGATCAGACGTTGTTTGAAAGTGTGCCCACGAGGAAAATGGTGATGAGGAATGGGAAAAATGGTGGGCGCTGGGCTGACAAGTTTGCCAAAGCAATGGTTCGTATGGGTTCGATTGAAGTTCTCACAGGTTCAGAGGGAGAGATCAGAAAGATATGCAGCGTCGTCAACTGATCAACACAACTAACTGATTATGCTTTATCTGTTTTTCTCGTAAAGAAATTGTTCATATATATCTTCGTTTTGGTTTTATTTTCTTTTATTGACTTATTCTTTTGCAAATGTAAGGAGTTAATGTTTAAGGAACTGAACGGTGTCGTCTGGATTTGACTTTGATATCTTGTTCCCGTCCTTTGGAATAAATTGGAGGCATTGAAAGGTGATATAGCTTCTTGATTTTGTTGCTGGTTCATATATAGTTTTTAAATAACAGACTTGATCTGAGATAAGAATTCAAATAAAACGACGAGAGAGAAAGGGAGGAGTAAGTTTTGATCACTTCAGTTTATTCAAAGCTTTAAAGTCGGTGGCCCTAGTCCGTGACTTTAGCCGGCAAAGGGATTGGACAAATTCATAAATGGAGCAGGTTCGATCCTCGAGCACGTCGTGGCATTGGGGGAGGCATCCTAGAGCTACATGAAGCGGGGGTTAGGCAGGGTGGGGGCGGAGGAATATGTACTTCCTGTCCTGGTATCTCGTGGATCACAAGTTAAGTGTGATGCCCTTGAATCGTTCAGCCAACCCCTTTCCAAAAATTACTATTGAAAAAACAAAAAGCTTTAAAAGTCGGTTAAGGTATAGGACAAATGCATGAATAGTTGGTTGTCGTTTCTTGCTATTTTTATTGGTCCTTAAATTCAGTTTTAACATTATAGCCCTTAGCTTTTATAAATGGTGATACTAATTTCTTAATAATTGTTAGCTATTTGACTCAATATTCTAAAAAGTGAAATGTTTTACATAATAATGGTAACTTATTTGACTTTTTAAAATAATTTTTAAATTTGATAATTCAACTGTATAGTAGAATAAAAAAATTTAAAAAAGAAAAGAAAACGAGGTTGTGAATAAGCAAGAGTGCGAACGAGAGAGGTCAGTTTCCCCTTATGCTCTTGTCCATGCGTTCCTACTCTCCAATGTAATCGATGAAGAACGAAAGTCAAAAGTTGGAATGGAAGGGGATGGGTAAATGGGTTTCTCGGGTTATCCAACAATTCATGTCCTTTGGAGTAGAAATGTTACATTCTAGAGCCAAACACGTCGGCATAAATTGCAACAATTAACACAAGTAATGATTGTTTGTTTACTAATAACTGTGAACATATCTTAAATTAGTGACAATTGTTTACAGATAACCGTGAAGAGACAATTGTTTTTAAAATATATTTTTGGGCCACATTGCCTTAGCCGTTAATTATTTTTAATATTAAAAAATTTTATAAAAAAACAATAGTAGTCTCCAGTCATCACCACTACTATTGTCCTCCTCTTCCGCCCTTCCCTCGCTCGGCACATCATCAACGTCTGAGGAAAGAGATGATGGGTCTGGCTGGAAGTAATCATATACTAACTGATTGTAATAAAGGATGAAGTCAAACTTCCTATTCAAACTATGAGTGTGTCTAGCAAGACGCCTTGTGGAGAGGTTAAGGTTGGCCAACATCTATAGCAAAGCCTCTATTTGAAAAGGATGTAGAAGAGGCGATAGTGGAGGAGGAGGGGGGGTTGTGGAGGTGGAGGCGATGGTAGAGGAGGAGGGTCTTGGTGAAGGAGGGAAGAAGATTCTCTCATCATCTTTTTTCTCATATTCTCTCATCATCCAATTTGGATCGTTGATTAAGAAGATGAGAGAAAGATTAAAATAATATTGTGATTGATTGAACAGATATGATTTAGAAATTATGAGGGATAATGAGAAAATGATTATGAGAAAAACTCAACCCGTAGAGGAGAAAGGTGATGAGATGACAAGGAGAAGAAGGAGGGTGAATGGAAATTAGTGCTCTTTGGCGTCTGATTATAATGAGGGAGATCGAGAAGGCTGATGTTATGAAATGGTGCTTTTTAGAAAAGTTCTAAGAACAAAAGGAATAGGTACTTTTCTCTAAAGTATTTAACTTATGAGAACTAGTGTTTGGTGTTGGACCAAACGAGGTTTTGAAAAGGTGCTTTTAGATTATTTATTTATTTATTTTTTACATGATGGTTGCTTATTATAAACGATTGTTTTTGTTATTCATACTTTAAGGTTAATAGATATAACTGTTATGTTTGTGTTTTCATCGATGAAAGGTTGGAAAACGAATCATTTGTAAGTCTTATATAACAATTTTTTTAAAAAAACCGTCACTTTTTTCCATAAATAAATGACGGTTATTTTTCACTAATTACATCTTACAATAAATGATGGTGAGCATAATTAACCATTACTTTTACGTGTTATATATCCTTCCGTGACCTCCGCCTCGACATACATGACATATATTAGATGTAATCATTATATTTTAAATGTTATAAATATGTAAATCTCTAGTAGTGATTTGTCCACATGAAACCCACGACATTTAATAGGGGTGATAATGCAATAAACTTGTGACTACCACTACAAAAAAAAAAAAACTAATGTTTTATAGCGGTTAAAATTGTGTATTTATCGATAAAATACACTATTGTAAGTTGTTTTGTAAGGGTTTTCTAAACTGCTACTTTATTGGTAGCAGTGTTGCATCACTACTACAAGATATAATCGAGATGATACATTTAAAAATAGTTGGCGCTAAATATAAATATTGGAAGAAATTTTAAAAATTGTGTCAAATATTTAATCCTAATTTGAATAAAATTAAAATTTGTAGCGATATTCAGATAGCTACAAAATATTGCAAAGTTGAAAAAAAAAATGCCCATAATTTGACTCTATTGTTACAACATTATGTTGAAAATTTTATTATTTAAGTGAACAATTAAATGATAATATTTAATATTTGTATGATTAACTTGAATGAGATAAGTATAAATATTATGTAGGTATAATACTAAGAGTGTGTAGATAATAAGGACTTATTAATTATATTGTCAACTAGATGATATTTGATTATGGAAAGAATGTTAATAATGATAGAATGAATATTGACGAAATGTCCTTAAAGTTTTGGATAAGAAAAAAAAAGTTAATTAGTATCAATATTAACATAAGAAAGAAAAAAAAAACATTGAAATCACAAAGATTTTTAAATTTTTTTCATCATATTTGATGAGCTTGCTTAGAATTTAACCTCTTCAGAAAAACTTTATAGGTGACAAAAAATGAGAGAGAAGGGGTGGGAAAAAAATGAAGGATTATGTGAAATGAGGTGTGGTGGTGTTATTTATAGGGATCTGCGTAACTTTTGTATCGATTGATGTGATGGATTTTGTAGCAGTTTTTATTTGTAGCGATTTATTGATAGTTCTTGTAGTGGTTTCACATTTGTAGTTGTTTTTGTTTGTTTTATAGCGGTTATAAAATTGCTACAAAAAGTCATTGGTATTTTTTAAAAAAAAATTCAAAATTTCACATTTTGTAGCAGTTATACTAAAAACTGCTACAAATTAATGAATTGGCGGGATACGAAATATTCAAAATGGCATACTTTGTAGTAGTTTATCTACTAAAACCACTACAAACTTTATGATCGTTGGCGGTTTCAAAATATTCGATTTTAAAAACTACATACTTTAAAGCTGTTTATCTACTAAAACCGTTACAAACTTCATAACTATTGGTAAGATACGAAATATTCAAATTTCAGTATTATACACTTTGTAGCGATTTCTAGACAAAAACCGCTACAAGACGTCTATAGTGGTTATTTAGCTAAACCACTACGAATATGAACGAATTTTGTTTAAATATAAATTACGGTTTCTAGGAAGAAACCACCACAAAATGTTGTCATTTATTTTTTTTAATTTTTTTTATACTTCTATTTGGCGGTGTGTTTAAGGACTTCACGTTTGAAGGGGTTTAACTAGAAAACCAATACAAATTGTTTATATTTGTAACAATTTAACAAAAACTATTATCTCAACAACTACAAAAAGTTCATACTCTTAGCATTTTATAGTGGTTTTTATGAATAACTGCCACAAATGTGTAGACATTTGTATTTTGTAACGGTTTTTTTTTCTCACATAAATTGCTACAAATAAATTTCCACTAATGGTGCGCCAAGCTAGTGCCACATTTGTGGCAATTTGTGTAAATAAACCGCTACAAAATAACTGCCACAAATTTGGCGCCATATTTTATAACGGTTATTTTGTGATAATCGCTATAGATAATGTTCACAAAATAGTGCACCACTTAGCGTGAGTCATATCGTTGCAAATCTATAGCTATTTCAATATAAACCACTACAAATTCTCATATGTGTAGTAGTTTATTTTAATTCCTACAAATTAATCGCTACGAATTGATTTTTTTTTTTGGTAGTTTTCGATTAATTCTTACTCCATATATCCACACAAATTTATATGACAATCATTTTAAAATATCAATTAAAAAAAAATTAATTTATAGACATATACTCCCTCTGATCCTATTTATAAGAGTTTGATAACTGAATTACACAGTTTAAGAAAATAGTTAAAATTAGTTAAAAATAATAAGTATGTCTTTAAATAACCTTATTTTCCAAGTATGCCCTAATTTATAAGGGACTGTATACCCTTATTTATAAATGGCCAGTATGAGAGAGAAATAGAGAGTAGACCTAAGTATCAACAACCCTTTAATTAATGTAATATATATAATTAATGATTGGCACAAATGGAAAAAACTTATGAAATGTTGAGATAATTTTTGTTAGGCTTTTATAAAAAGGATCAAGACAGTTTAAATTTTGGACTTTTATAAGAAGGCCTAGAGGGAGTACATCATTTAAATTATGTAAAAGTTTCTTTTATTCCATTTTTTTTATCCCTAATAAATACCGTATTTTTTAAAACAAAAAATCATATATTTTCTATCACCTCAATGGAAATAGAGAAGCACATATTTGGAATGTGGTAATTTATATTCCTTTGGTCCTATATATAAGGCAGAGAGAGAAGAAGAGTTTTGATCCTATTTTTAAGATAGAGAGAGAGTTTTCATATGAGTATACAATTTTTCCTTTTATTTATTATTATATTAACTTTAGTCTCATTGGTATAATATATATATATATATATATATATATATATATATATATATATATATATATATTAAATAGGGATAAAGTTGGAAAGGTATTGAATTTTATGGAGGAGCTAATGAAATTTAAGATTTTTCTTAATCTATGTGAAACATATTAGAAGAAGTGCCTTATATATTGGACAAGAAGAGTACTTCATAAACACATTTGCAGGATCTCTGAAAAGAAGAAAAGTCTAATAGTTAGATGAGTTGTAAGGTTCAATATCGTGGCCCATTAATAGACATCACAGGCGGAATTAGGGGGCCTAGGGGTAGCCCCCTAAAATTATAGAATATTAACCTAAAGTTTTAGAAAATTATTTTTCTCTCATAAAAATTTCATGGTTTTCACTTTAATCTCTCTATGAAAAGTTACGTGGAGTGACTAGAATAAACATATTGAAATGTTTATATGATGGAAATACAGTTTCATAAAAATTTGGGTTCTATTATGTAATTTTCGTCCCCCTAATTTCAATTCCCAGCTGATTTAAAGTACTCATATGGTCTATTAAGTACAATTTTTATCCTATTTATAAGGCATCTCATTAAATTTTTAGAGTGAATTTACAATTTAATCTTTCACTTATATATTATTATGTTAACTTTGGCCATCATATGATATTATTTACATTAAGTGGGGTGTAATTAAAAAGTTGTTGAATTTTATTATAGAGTTAATGAGGATTAAAATTTTGTTCAGTGTGAAAATTGTTGAAAATGTCCAATAAACATAAGCAGTAACTAAGATGAAGTCGCAGGTGGCATTTATATTGCTTGTAAGAATAAGTATGAGAAATGGAACTGTCGGCCAACTGCTGCCATAGAAGAGTCAACTCGCAACAATTTTCACAATTTAATTAATTACTTGTTCGATTCTATTTATATATATGATATTTATAACTAAATTAAGCAGTTTTAGAAAATAGTTAAAAAAAATAAGTATCAATAAATAACTTTTTACCAATTATACATTTATTTATGCAGGACAAATAAAAGAGATAAATAGAACAAATATAAGTATCACTAATCTTTTAATTAATACAATACGTATAATTAATGAGGGGCAAAAATAAAAATAGCTCGTTAAATGTTAAAAACTCTTGTTGAGTTCTAGTGAGAGTTCTTGTGACAGTGGCAGTGAAATGAAATATTTGATTAATTAACGTTGAGTTTACTAAAATTGAGAATTAGTGAAGACTAAACAAATTGCCAGTAGAAACACTCTCCTAGAGGAGGCGTGCTGATGATATGTTCAAAAGGAGACAGCGTCAAATTTATTCAGCTTTATGATTTATTCATGCATTGAGGCTACTACAAGCAATTGCCTCACGCGTTTGTTTACTTAGTAAAACCTACTCTCACCTTTGCCATATAAATACCTTTCCCTCTAAGCCTCCATTCGCAACTCATCTGGCATTCTGAACACTTCATCTCAATCTCACTCACCCACTCTTGCAGTTTCCTTCTTAATTACCCATTCTACTAAATCTAGTTTTAAGTTCAAGACCTTCAATATTCCACTACTCTCACCAACAACATGGACCACATTAAAATATTGCTCTCCAGCTTCCTTTTGATACTCTCATTTTCATCAGCATTTCCCTCATCCTCATCAGCATCAGCGTCGCTGAAAGTGGGTTTCTACAAGTCAACGTGCCCATTAGCTGAAGCAATCGTGAAGAGAGCTGTCAACAAAGCTGTTTCTGCCAACCCCGGAATCGCTGCTGGTCTTATCAGAATGCATTTCCATGACTGCTTTGTCAGGGTCAGTTCACTCCCCATTTCCTTCCTTCCACGGTTATCATATATATAATTATATATTTCAAAATTCTCATGTCATGGATTCATATATATAAACAGGGTTGTGATGGTTCTGTGTTGCTCAAATCCACACCTGGTAATCCATCTGAGAGGGACCACCCCGCAAACAACCCTAGCTTACGCGGCTTCGAGGTCATTGATGAAGCTAAGGCTCAAATTGAGACGGTGTGCCCTCAGACTGTTTCTTGTGCCGACATCATCGCTTTCGCCGCTCGAGACAGCGCTCAAAAAGTTGGACACATAAACTACGATGTGCCGGCAGGACGAAGAGACGGTCGCGTCTCTCTTAGAGACGATGTCCCAAATAATATTCCAGCACCTTCCTTCAACTCACAACAACTCATTGACCGTTTTGAACAAAAGGGATTATCAGTGGACGAAATGGTCACTCTCTCTGGAGCCCATTCTATTGGAGTCTCTCACTGTTCTTCCTTCTCCAATGCTCGTCTTTACTCCTTCAATGCCACTCATCCCCAAGACCCTTCCATGGATCCTTCGTTTGCTCAACTCTTGAAGACAAAGTGTCCTCCTTCAACCAATAACGGCGCTGATCAAGATCCAACGGTTGTGCTTGATGCTGCTACGCCTAACCGTTTGGACAACAAGTACTATGTGGCACTTAAGAATCATCGTGGGGTCTTGACTTCTGATCAGACGTTGTTTGAAAGTGTGCCCACGAGGAAAATGGTGATGAGGAATGGGAAAAATGGTGGGCGCTGGGCTGACAAGTTTGCCAAAGCAATGGTTCGTATGGGTTCGATTGAAGTTCTCACAGGTTCAGAGGGAGAGATCAGAAAGATATGCAGCGTCGTCAACTGATCAACACAACTAACTGATTATGCTTTATCTGTTTTTCTCGTAAAGAAATTGTTCATATATATCTTCGTTTTGGTTTTATTTTCTTTTATTGACTTATTCTTTTGCAAATGTAAGGAGTTAATGTTTAAGGAACTGAACGGTGTCGTCTGGATTTGACTTTGATATCTTGTTCCCGTCCTTTGGAATAAATTGGAGGCATTGAAAGGTGATATAGCTTCTTGATTTTCTTGCTGGTTCATATATAGTTTTTAAATAACAGACTTGATCTGAGATAAGAATTCAAATAAAACGACGAGAGAGAAAGGGAGGAGGAAGTTTTGATCACTTCAGTTTATTCAAAGCTTTAAAGTCGGTGGCCCTAGTCCGTGACTTTAGCCGGCAAAGGGATTGGACAAATTCATAAATGGAGCAGGTTCGATCCTCGAGCACGTCGTGGCATTGGGGGAGGCATCCCAGAGCTACATGAAGCGGGGGTTAGGCAGGGTGGGGGCGGAGGAATATGTACTTCCTGTCCTGGTATCTCGTGGATCACAAGTTAAGTGTGATGCCCTTGGATCGTTCAGCCAATCCCTTTCCAAAAATTACTGATAACTTTCCATATTTTATATATTTAAAGTACATTTTAAAGACATTTGGAGAGTTATTTAAATAATTGTGGGAGATTTTCAATAAAATTATGCTATTATAAGATCAAATCAAAGTGGTGCATTATTTGTAGGATTTCAATTTAAAATAAATGTTTTTGAGTTTAAAAATAAAAAAATAAAAAAATTAGAGAAGAAATAAAAATTCAGTTTTCTTATTATTATTACTACTACTATTATTTAATTTCTTTTATTTGTTGTCTCAGAGAAGCCCTAGGGACATGGGCTGGACAATGAAATGACAAAAACGCTGGGCCATTAATTGAATGAAGACATTGAACTATATTTTAGGATTTGGGCCACGCAATGAATTGGATATAAAGGAGCTGGGCCCACATTGCATTAAACCAAATGATTCAATTAAAACCTAAAAGCAGGTCCACGGATTGAAAAAAAAAGCTAGAGGCGATATTAATGAATAGAAGGGTCTGGACGAACGGGGGGGAACAGAGACGCGAGGGAATGAATTAAAGGAGGCAGCAATTGAAGAAAAGGGAAGCTAGGCGGACGGAGAAAAAGAAGGAACAGAGCCGAGACATAGAGACGCGACGGGCAGAGGAGAATTCAGAGACGCGAGCTACGAATAGAGAGGCGGTGGATTTTGCTGGGCAGTGAACGAAGGAACATAGAGGACGCTGGTGGTTCATGGTTTTGTCTAGTTCAGTATCTTTATCATTTTCCATGTCTCTGATTTTCTGTGATCTGAATTCATTTCTGTGCTGTTATGGATTTTACCGTATAGTCATGTGTGGCTGATTTTGCTTTGCAACCTAGAGTAACTATGAACTTATTGATGGATTAGACTTTGTTTCATCGTTTAGTTATAATTAGTATTAATTTTGGTTGCTTAATCGTGTTTAAATTTGTCTATTTAGTGACTGGCCATCTTTGAATAGGATTTTAAGAATTAGGATTTACCTTGGCAAAGGGAATTTTAATTAAGCTCTAGATTAAGCAATATGGGATTAAATTATAATTTAATTTGCGATTAGGATAGAAATATACCTAATAGCCCCATATGTGAAAGAGTGTGTCCGGATTAAATTGCCTCTAGAGTAAATTTGTTAGACATAACAATTTATACTTAAGAGAGAGGGTTGTAAGTGTACTGGAAGGCACTTATAACTATTAATACTCGAGATTGACAAAATTAATATTAAGAGTAATTAAATTGGTGAAATAAATGCTTATGAAATTAATAAGGGATTAGTACCTCTAGGTTGCCCGTTTGATTATTGCGTAGATTATTTGTTTGATTTTGGTTTTATTTTCTTAGTTAAATTAAATTTGATTACTCAACTTAAACGAAAAGTGCAAGATTAATTATTAACTAAAGTTGTGGGTACTAAGTCCTCGTGGGAACGATACTTTACTCATCTTTATTATTTGATACGACCTGTACACTTGCGGAATCTTAGGCTTTATAAAAATTTTGCCCAATCAAGTACTATTGAAAAAACAAAAAGCTTTAAAAGTCGGTTAAGGTATAGGACAAATGCATGAATAGTTGGTTGTCGTTTCTTGCTATTTTTATTGGTCCTTAAATTCAGTTTTAACATTATAGCCCTTAGCTTTTATAAATGGTGATACTAATTTCTTAATAATTGTTAGCTATTTGACTCAATATTCTAAAAAGTGAAATGTTTTACATAATAATGGTAACTTATTTGACTTTTTAAAATAATTTTTAAATTTGATAATTCAACTGTATAGTAGAATAAAAAAATTTAAAAAAGAAAAGAAAACGAGGTTGTGAATAAGCAAGAGTGCGAACGAGAGAGGTCAGTTTCCCCTTATGCTCTTGTCCATGCGTTCCTACTCTCCAATGTAATCGATGAAGAACGAAAGTCAAAAGTTGGAATGGAAGGGGATGGGTAAATGGGTTTCTCGGGTTATCCAACAATTCATGTCCTTTGGAGTAGAAATGTTACATTCTAGAGCCAAACACGTCGGCATAAATTGCAACAATTAACACAAGTAATGATTGTTTGTTTACTAATAACTGTGAACATATCTTAAATTAGTGACAATTGTTTACAGATAACCGTGAAGAGACAATTGTTTTTAAAATATATTTTTGGGCCACATTGCCTTAGCCGTTAATTATTTTTAATATTAAAAAATTTTATAAAAAAACAATAGTAGTCTCCAGTCATCACCACTACTATTGTCCTCCTCTTCCGCCCTTCCCTCGCTCGGCACATCATCAACGTCTGAGGAAAGAGATGATGGGTCTGGCTGGAAGTAATCATATACTAACTCATTGTAATAAAGGATGAAGTCAAACTTCCTATTCAAACTATGAGTGTGTCTAGCAAGACGCCTTGTGGAGAGGTTAAGGTTGGCCAACATCTATAGCAAAGCCTCTATTTGAAAAGGATGTAGAAGAGGCGATAGTGGAGGAGGAGGGGGAGGAGTTTGTGGAGGTGGAGGCAGCGGTGAAGAGTAGGGGCTTTGTGGAGGAGAAAGGTGAGATGACAAGGAGAAAGGGGGGAAGGTGAATCGAAATTAGAGCTCTTTGGCGTCTACTGATGATGAGGGACAATAGGCTAATGTTATGAAATGATGCTTTTTAGAAAAGTTCTAAGAACAAAAGGAATAGGTAATTTTCTCTAAAGTATTTAACTTACGAGAATTGGTATTTGGTGTTGGACTGAATGATGTTTTGAAAAGGTGCTTTTAGATTTTTCCCCCTTTACATGACACTTGCTTATTATGAAATGTTTTATTTTTGTCGTTCATAATTTACGATCAATAGATATAACTGTTATGTTTGTTTTTTCGTTGATGTAAGGTTGGAAGACGAATAATTTATAAGTTTTATATAATGATTGTTTTGAAAAAACCATCACTTTTTTCATAAATAAATGACGGTTATTAACTACAACTGTTATTTTTGCATTTTCGCAAATTTCGCCTCACAATACATGATGTTATGCGTAATTAACCATTACTTTTACACGTTATATATCTTTGCAAGACCTCCGCCTCAATATATATGACATATATTAGGTATAATCATTATTTATTACGTGTTATAAATGAGTAAACTGTAGTAGTGATTTGTCAACATGAAATTCACTATATATAATATGTGTGATGATAATGCAATAAACTTGTGACTACTACCAATACAAAAGGAAAAAGAAGACATTTTATAGCGATTAACATTGTGTACTTGTAAATAGGATACACTATTACAAGATGTTTTGTAGCGGTTTTATAAACTACTACTTTATTGGTAGCTGTTTTGCGTCACCGCTACAAGATATAATCAAGATGACACATTTCAAAATAGTTGGTACCAAATACAAATATTGGATGAAATCTTAAAAATTTTGTCAAATATTTAATCCTAATTTGAATTAAAATTAATATTTGTAGCGGTTTTCAAACCGCTAAAAAATATTGCAAAATTAAAAAAAAAACATAATTTGAGTCCATTGTTACTATATTATGTTTAAATTTTTTTTTATTTAAGTGTAAAATTAAATGATAATATTTAATATTTGAAAAAATATATTAACTTGAGTTAGATAAGTATAAATATTAGAATGTGTAAATAATAGGGACTTATTAATCATGTTGTCAACTTGATGATATTTGATTATGGAAAGAATATTGAAGAAATGTCCTTAAAGTTCTAGATAAGGAAAAAAGTAAAAAATTAGTATCAGTATTAATATAAGAAAGGGAAAAAAAACCATTGAAATCACAAAGATTTTTAAACTTTTTTATCATATTTGATGAGCTTGCCCAGCATTTAACCCCTTTAGAAAACCTTCATAGATGAGAGAAAATAAGAGAGATTGGGTGATAAGAAATGAATGAGTGTGTGAAATGAGGTGTGGTAGTGATATTTATAGAGATTTGAGTAACTTTTGTATTGGTTGATGTGATGGATTTTGTAGCGTTTTTTATTTGTAGCGATTTATGTGATAGATTTTCGTATAATGGTTTCACATTTGTAGCAGTTTTTGTAATACCCGGATAATTATTATCTGAAATATTATGTTGCAATAATAAAAAAAATGCCCATTTATGAAGATTTTAGCTTCAACATGAAACACTAAGAAAATTAGAGGAAATTTATTGTCAAAAAAAATGTGAAAGATGCATTTTAGGACCATGAAACATCCTAAGGAGAATTATGAAAAATTCTAGAAGGCATAGAATAATTATTAAAAATTTAGAAAGCATATTATCCTTAATTTAGGCAATTTAATAAATTACTTCCTTTGAAAATAAAAGGAAGGAAAATTAAAAAAGTATTCTGGAACCAAAATTGATTTTATGATTTTTGATATTTTGCATGGAACTTAAATTATTAATATCAATAAATTTGTTGTGAGAAAATGATTAATTTTAATTAAGAAAATTATCAACAATTAGTAAGGGATTAATTAAGTAATTTTTGGGAATTTTATAAGATTATAGAAATTTAGGAAATATGAAAAATAAACAAAAATAATTATTTGTTATTAAGGGCCGAAATTTTTGGCCAAATTAAATAAAGAAAAATGAAATAAGAAATCAAGAAGAATATTTGGGATTTAGTACATAAAAATCCCTAATCCTAAAAGAATTGTTAAACTCATGTTTAAGGGGCTAATTGAACTTGTAGCATCAAATTAGGTAAATTAAGTAATTAATAAAGGTAAAGATGTAATTTTGAAAAGCAAAGATCAAAGGCTTAGGATTATTCAAGTAATTCTAGAAGCCTAAATCCATGTAATTACTTATGGACCAATAGGAAAATTTTGGGAGAAATAAGTGCAAGAGAAATGAAATATTAGAGTTAATAGAAATTGGAAAAAAAATAATAATATATGAATATATGTGTGCTGGCCGAAAAATTTAAGGGAAAGGATAAGGATGAAGAGAAATTAATATTTAGATATTTGCATTAAAATAACATTATAAGTTAAGACATGTGGTAATTAAGTAATATTAGAAAAATGTGAACAGGATAAATGACCACAGATAGAAATAAAATCCTACCTAGAAAAACCTTGAACTAAGTTTTTAGGGTCAGAGTATATTGTGAACAAGTGAATTTTTAGCTCGATGTAGGCTGTCTCCAAAGCCATTTTTGTAACCGACAGAGCAATTTGGAGATCAGGCTAAGAAGATATTTTGCAGAATTAAAGCAGATAGTCAAAATGAGAACCGATGGAAAATAATTCAGATGCAAGAATCCGAGGATAAGTTGAGAAAAACCAGAATATATTATTGATCAGTGAATTTTTGTCCAGAAGTTGGCGCCGGCCGACGTTGTTTCTGTAACCGGTAGCGATTACCGAGGATTTTCAGCTGGTAACGAAATGTCCTTAATGAGAGTTTAAGGTTAGGAAAATCCAGTATTCTTGAAGAGGAAGCAAAGACCTTTAGGGTACTGCTTTCGCAATTTTAAGTTTTTACAGAATTTCGTGATCAAGACACCAAACCAGGAATTTTATCTGATAAAGTAAGGATGAAGTCATGAACATGAGGTCATCAATTTTGTCTTCTTTTGGGGGGAGAAGGTCGGCCTATAGGTGGAGGGCCAAGATCAAGCCACTTCAAAAAAGTGCGATCCGACGGTCAGAATTCAGCCAGACAAAGTTCAGCGAAATTACGAAATTGCCACTCCCTTTTCCTATAAATACCCCTTCATCCTTTCACAATTCTCACACCAAATTCTCTTGAGAATTTTGAAACTTAGGAGAGGAAGGAAGAAGGAGGAGTCCGGAGAAATCTGTAGCAAAGCTCTGAATAAGTTTTTCAGTCCTTAGTCTTTAGCTTAAGTAGCTCTTCCGGTAGTTATAGTAGAATTGCTAGAGTAGTCTCTAATTTTTCAAGTTAGCTTAGATATCATGTTTTAGGAATAAATATAATATTCATCTTAGGAATATGTTAGAGGAAAGGTTATAGCAAAGTTTTGAGAATTTAAAGTCGGAATAGTGAAGCTCTGACAAAATTCCACTTAGTAGTCAAACTAGGGGCAAAATGGTAATTTGTACCTAAAATGCCTGTTATAATCTTAAATATTCATATCGGTGATATTATCCTTCTAGGATATCCGAAATCATGAACCGTTGTTTCCGCTGTCACCGTTGTCATACCGCCATCGTCCCGCCATCAAACGTACCATAATTCGACAAACGTGCCAAGAACCATCAACGAAGGTACGGACATGTATTGTAACCTTAACACTTATGCTGCTCATATACGTATATGTGATAGATATGTTTATATACTGAGGCTCTGTCTAGAGTTGTCAGTTTTACATACAGCTGTATACGGATTATAGTCTCAATAACGCCGTTGGGTTTTTCTAACGCTGAGGACACGATGGGCCGTCGTGACACTGGTTATGTGCAGACATGTTGTGGGACTTTACATATTGCTTTGTGCTTATGTTCTGTCAATGTTGTGATCATGCATCTGCTGTGTACTTATGTAGTGATTAACTGCTGTTATGTGTTATGATATAACTGTTATCCATATACTGTTTATTTGAGCATAATGTTAACCGTTACCTGAGATCCAAATGGTAATTGGATCTCAGTTGTAGCTTCAGGTTCGGGCGAACCAAGGAGTTGAAGATAGGGGCGAGCGACTGGCGTAGGATGGCAGAAGGAATTTTATGGTTGTAATTTATATGCCTAGTTAGGTGCTGTTTCTTTTTGGATTAGCAGATGACTGTATAAGAACAATTACATCTTGATTATGTAATATTAAGGTTCAGTTACTCGTTTTGCTAAACTGCTCTACTCTGATCAAGTGTTTGAAAAAAAAAATATATTTTCTGTAGTTTTTTTTTAAAAATGGGATGTTACATTTTTTGTTTGTTTTATAGTGGTTATAATATTGCCACAAAAAGTCATTGGTATTTTTAAAAAAAATCAAAATTTTACATTTTGTAACGGTTATACTAAAAAATGCTATAAATTAATGAATTGGCGGGATACAAAATATTCAAAATGACGCACTATGTAGTAGTTTATCTATTAAAACCGCTACAAACTTCATAATTGTTGGTGGGTTCCAAAACATTCAATTTTAAAAATTATAAACTTTAGAGCGGTTTATTTAATAAAACCGTTACAAACTTCATAATTGTTGGTGAGATATGAAATATTCAAATTTCAATATTACACACTTAGTAGCGGGTTCTGGACCAAAACCATTACAACACATCTGTAGTGGTTATTTAGCTAAACCATTGCAAATATGAACAAATTTTGCTTAAAAATAAATTACGGTTTCTAAGAAGAAACTGCTACAAAATGTTGTCATTTATTTTTTTTTTAATTTGTTTTCTTTTTTTGTATAACTTCTATTTGGTGGTGTGTTTAAGGAATTCAAATTTGAAGTAGTTTAACTAGAAAACCGATACAAACTATTTATTTTTGTAGTAGTTTAACAAAAATCGTTAGATCAACTGCCACAAAAGTTAAGATTTTTATAAAAAAGATCAAGACAATTTAAATTTTAGACTTTTATAAGAAGATTCATAGGGAGTATATAATTTAAATTATGTAAAAGTTTCTTTTATCCTAGTTTTTATCCCTAATAAATACCATATTTTTTGAGAGAGAAGGACTAGAGGAGTACTTTTTTTGCTCATAACTAGAGGAGTACTTCACAACATATGAAGTACTCCTTTAATTTGGTCCTATATATAAGGTAGAGAGAGAAGAAGAACTTTGATCCTATTTTTAAGATAGAGAGAGAATTTTCATATAAATGTACAATTTTACTTTTCATTTATTATTATATTGATTTTATTCTAATTGATATAATATATATTAAATAGGGATAAAGTTGGAAAGTTATTGAATTTTATGGAGGAATTAATGATATTTAAGATTTTTCTTAATGTGTGTGAAATATACTAGAAGTACCTTATATATTGGATTAGAGGACTACTTCACAAACACATGAATGATTTGTGAAAAGAAGAAAAGTCTAATAACTAGAAGAGTTTTTTTTTTTTTTTTTTTTTTATATTAAAAAGTTTTGGAAGAGTTCAACACCAGTCCCCTACTAAGGCCAGGGCACGGCCCGGGGCTCTATGAGCATTTACTGGGGACTTACGAGATCGCCTACCAAAGAAGTCCCAGTGACGGCAGAGAGGATCGAACTCACGACCCAAGGGTCTAGTCCTAGATCCCTTACCATCTGTGCCAACTCTCATTGACAATAACTAGACGGGTTCATCATAAGGTTCAATATTATGGCCCATTAATAGACATTTGAAGTACTCATATGGTCCTTTTTTATAAAGTTAAGAGAATATTTTTTTTTGTCCTATTTATATGTCACCTCATTAAATTTTTTTGGTGAATGTATAATTTAATCTTTCACTTATATATTATTATGTTAACTTTGGCCTAAATGTAATATTATGTATATTAAGTAGGGGTATAATTGAAAAGTTGTTAAATTTTATGATAGAGTTAATGAAGATTAAAATTTTGTTTAGTGTGAAATTTTTTGAAAATGCCCAATAAACAGAAGCATTAACTAAGATGAAGTCGTAGGTAGCATTTATATTGCTTGTAAGAACAAACATACGAAATGGAACTGTCGGCCAACTGCTGCCATAAAAGCAGTCAACTTGCAACACATGAACCGCGTCAAACCAAAATAAGCAAACCATAAGTTAATTAATTACTCATTCGATTCTATTTATATGAGCTTTATAATTAAATTAAGCAGTTTTAGAAAACAGTTAAAAATAAGAAGTATCTCTAAAATAATTTTTTTTACCATCTTATACATTTATTTAGGCAGGACAAATAAGAGAGATAAATAGAGTAAATATCAGTATGACTAACCTTTTAATTAATACAATACATATAATTAAATACATATAATTAAAGAGGGGCAAAAATAAAAGTACCAAATTAAATGTTTAAAACTCTTGTTGAGCTCTCGTGACGGTGGCAGTGAAATGAAATATTTGATTAATTAACGTTGAGTGTACTAAAATTGAGAATTAGTGAAGACTAAACAAATTGCCAGGAGAAACTACTCTCCTCGAGGAGGCGTGCTGATGATATGTTCAAAAGGAGACAGCGTCAAATTTATTCGGCTTTATGATTTATTCATGCATTGAGGCTACTACAAGCAATTGCCTCACGCGTTTGTTTACTTAGTAAAACCTACTCTCACCTTTGCCATATAAATACCTTTCCCTCTAAGCCTCCATTCGCAACGCATCTGGCATTCTTAACACTTCATCTCAATCTCACTCACCCACTCTTACAGTTTCCTTCTTAATTACCCATTCTACTAAATCTAGTTTTAAGTTCAAGACCTTCAATATTCCACTACTCTCACCAACAACATGGACCACATTAAAATATTGCTCTCCAGCTTCCTTTTGATACTCTCATTTTCATCAGCATTTCCCTCATCCTCATCAGCATCAGCGTCGCTGAAAGTGGGTTTCTACAAGTCAACGTGCCCATTAGCTGAAGCAATCGTGAAGAGAGCTGTCAACAAAGCTGTTTCTGCCAACCCTGGAATCGCTGCTGGTCTTATCAGAATGCATTTCCATGACTGCTTTGTCAGGGTCAGTTCACTCCCCATTTCCTTCCTTCCACGGTTATCATATATATAATTATATATTTCAAAATTCTCATGTCATGGATTCATATATATAAACAGGGTTGTGATGGTTCTGTGTTGCTCAAATCCACACCTGGTAATCCATCTGAGAGGGACCACCCCGCAAACAACCCTAGCTTACGCGGCTTCGAGGTCATTGATGAAGCTAAGGCTCAAATTGAGACGGTGTGCCCTCAGACTGTTTCTTGTGCCGACATCATCGCTTTCGCCGCTCGAGACAGCGCTCAAAAAGTTGGACACATAAACTACGATGTGCCGGCAGGACGAAGAGACGGTCGCGTCTCTCTTAGAGACGATGTCCCAAATAATATTCCAGCACCTTCCTTCAACTCACAACAACTCATTGACCGTTTTGAACAAAAGGGATTATCAGTGGACGAAATGGTCACTCTCTCTGGAGCCCATTCTATTGGAGTCTCTCACTGTTCTTCCTTCTCCAATGCTCGTCTTTACTCCTTCAATGCCACTCATCCCCAAGACCCTTCCATGGATCCTTCGTTTGCTCAACTCTTGAAGACAAAGTGTCCTCCTTCAACCAATAACGGCGCTGATCAAGATCCAACGGTTGTGCTTGATGCTGCTACGCCTAACCGTTTGGACAACAAGTACTATGTGGCACTTAAGAATCATCGTGGGGTCTTGACTTCTGATCAGACGTTGTTTGAAAGTGTGCCCACGAGGAAAATGGTGATGAGGAATGCGAAAAATGGTGGGGGCTGGGCTGACAAGTTTGCCAAAGCAATGGTTCGTATGGGCTCAATTGAAGTTCTCACAGGTTCAGAGGGAGAGATCAGAAAGATATGCAGCGTCGTCAACTGATCAACACAACTTACTGATTATGCTTTATCTGTTTTTCTCGTAAAGAAATTGTTCATATCTTCGTTTTGGTTTTATTTTATTTTATTCACTTATTTTTTTGCAAATGTAAGGAGTTAATGTTTCAACGAACTGAACAGTGTCGTTTGGATTTGACTTTTGATATCTTGTTCCCGTCCTTTGGAATAAATTGGAGGCATTGAAAGGTGATATAGCTTCTTGATTTTCTTGCTGGTTCATATATAGTTTTTAAATAACAGACTTGATCTGAGATAAGAATTCAAATAAAACGACGAGAGAGAAAGGGAGGAGTAAGTTTTGATCACTTCAGTTTATTCAAAGCTTTAAAGTCGGTGGCCCTAGTCCGTGACTTTAGCCGGCAAAGGGATTGGACAAATTCATAAATGGAGCAGGTTTGATCCTCGAGCACGTCGTGGCATTGGGGGAGGCATCCCAGAGCTACATGAAGCGGGGGTTAGGCAGGGTGGCGGAGAAAGGTGAGATGACAAGGAGAAGGGGGGAAGATGAATGGAAATTAGAGCTCTTTGGCGTCTATTGATGATGAGGGACAGAAGGCTAATGTTATGAAATGATGCTTTTTAGAAAAGTTCTAAGAACAAAAGGAATAGGTAATTTTCTCTAAAGTATTTAACTTATGAGAATTGGTATTTGGTGTTGGACTGAATGATGTTTTGAAAAGGTGCTTTTAGATTTTTCCCCCTTTACATGACACTTGCTTATTATGAAATGTTTTATTTTTGTCGTTCATAATTTACGATCAATAGATATAACTGTTATGTTTGTTTTTTCGTTGATGTAAGGTTGGAAGACGAATCATTTATAAGTTTTATATAATGATTGTTTTGAAAAAAACCATCACTTTTTTCATAAATAAATGACGGTTATTAACTACAACTGTTATTTTTGCATTTTCGCAAATTTCGCCTCACAATACATGATGTTTTACGTAATTAACCATTACTTTTACACGTTATATATCTTTGCAAGACCTCCGCCTCAATATATATGACATATATTAGGTATAATCATTATTTATTACGTGTTATAAATGAGTAAACTGTAGTAGTGATTTGTCAACATGAAATTCACTATATATAATGTGTGATGATAATGCAATAAACTTGTGACTACTACCAATACAAAAGGAAAAAGAAGACATTTTATAGCGATTAACATTGTGTACTTGTAAATAGGATACACTATTACAAGATGTTTTGTAGCGGTTTTATAAACTACTACTTTATTGGTAGCTGTTTTGCGTCACCGCTACAAGATATAATCAAGATGACACATTTCAAAATAGTTGGTACCAAATACAAATATTGGATGAAATCTTAAAAATTCTGTCAAATATTTAATCCTAATTTGAATTAAAATTAATATTTGTAGCGGTTTTCAAATCGCTAAAAAATATTGCAAAATTAAAAAAAAACATAATTTGAGTCCATTGTTACTATATTATGTTTAAATTTTTTTTATTTAAGTGTAAAATTAAATGATAATATTTAATATTTGAAAAAAATATATTAACTTGAGTTAGATAAGTATAAATATTATGTAGCTATAATAGTAAGAATGTGTAAATAATAGGGACTTATTAATCATGTTGTCAACTTGATGATATTTGATTATGGAAAGAATATTGAAGAAATGTCCTTAAAGTTCTAGATAAGGAAAAAAGTAAAAAATTAGTATCAGTATTAATATAAGAAAGGGAAAAAAACCATTGAAATCACAAAGATTTTTAAACTTTTTTTATCATATTTGATGAGCTTGCCCAACATTTAACCCCTTTAGAAAACCTTCATAGATGAGAGAAAATAAGAGAGATGGGGTGATAAGAAATGAATGAGTGTGTGAAATGAGGTGTGGTAGTGATATTTATAGAGATTTGAGTAACTTTTGTATTGGTTGATGTGATGGATTTTGTAGCGCTTTTTATTTGTAGCGATTTATGTGATAGATTTTCGTATAATGGTTTCACATTTGTAACAGTTTTTGTAATACCCGGATAATTATTATCTGAAATATTATGTTGCAATAATAAAAAAAATGCCCATTTATGAAGATTTTAGCTTCAACATGAAACACTAAGAAAATTAGAGGAAATTTATTGTCAAAAAAAATGTGAAAGATGCATTTTAGGACCATGAAACATCCTAAGGAGAATTATGAAAAATTCTAGAAGGCATAGAATAATTATTAAAAATTTAGAAAGCATATTATCCTTAATTTAGGCAATTTAATAAATTACTTCCTTTGAAAATAAAAGGAAGGAAAATTAAAAAAGTATTCTGGAACCAAAATTGATTTTATGATTTTTGATATTTTGCATGGAACTTAAATTATTAATATCAATAAATTTGTTGTGAGAAAATGATTAATTTTAATTAAGAAAATTATCAACAATTAGTAAGGGATTAATTAAGTAATTTTTGGGAATTTTATAAGATTATAGAAATTTAGGAAATATGAAAAATAAACAAAAATAATTATTTGTTATTAAGGGCCGAAATTTTTGGCCAAATTAAATAAAGAAAAATGAAATAAGAAATCAAGAAGAATATTTGGGATTTAGTACATAAAAATCCCTAATCCTAAAAGAATTGTTAAACTCATGTTTAAGGGGCTAATTGAACTTGTAGCATCAAATTAGGTAAATTAAGTAATTAATAAAGGTAAAGATGTAATTTTGAAAAGCAAAGATCAAAGGCTTAGGATTATTCAAGTAATTCTAGAAGCCTAAATCCATGTAATTACTTATGGACCAATAGGAAAATTTTGGGAGAAATAAGTGCAAGAGAAATGAAATATTAGAGTTAATAGAAATTGGAAAAAAAATAATAATATATGAATATATGTGTGCTGGCCGAAAAATTTAAGGGAAAGGATAAGGATGAAGAGAAATTAATATTTAGATATTTGCATTAAAATAACATTATAAGTTAAGACATGTGGTAATTAAGTAATATTAGAAAAATGTGAACAGGATAAATGACCACAGATAGAAATAAAATCCTACCTAGAAAAACCTTGAACTAAGTTTTTAGGGTCAGAGTATATTGTGAACAAGTGAATTTTTAGCTCGATGTAGGCTGTCTCCAAAGCCATTTTTGTAACCGACAGAGCAATTTGGAGATCAGGCTAAGAAGATATTTTGCAGAATTAAAGCAGATAGTCAAAATGAGAACCGATGGAAAATAATTCAGATGCAAGAATCCGAGGATAAGTTGAGAAAAACCAGAATATATTATTGATCAGTGAATTTTTGTCCAGAAGTTGGCGCCGGCCGACGTTGTTTCTGTAACCGGTAGCGATTACCGAGGATTTTCAGCTGGTAACGAAATGTCCTTAATGAGAGTTTAAGGTTAGGAAAATCCAGTATTCTTGAAGAGGAAGCAAAGACCTTTAGGGTACTGCTTTCGCAATTTTAAGTTTTTACAGAATTTCGTGATCAAGACACCAAACCAGGAATTTTATCTGATAAAGTAAGGATGAAGTCATGAACATGAGGTCATCAATTTTGTCTTCTTTTGGGGGGAGAAGGTCGGCCTATAGGTGGAGGGCCAAGATCAAGCCACTTCAAAAAAGTGCGATCCGACGGTCAGAATTCAGCCAGACAAAGTTCAGCGAAATTACGAAATTGCCACTCCCTTTTCCTATAAATACCCCTTCATCCTTTCACAATTCTCACACCAAATTCTCTTGAGAATTTCGAAACTTAGGAGAGGAAGGAAGAAGGAGGAGTCTGGAGAAATCTGTAGCAAAGCTCTGAATAAGTTCTTCAGTCCTTAGTTTTTAGCTTAAGTAGCTCTTCCGGTAGTTATTGCAGAATTGCTAGAGTAGTCTCTAATTTTTCAAGTTAGCTTAGATATCATGTTTTAGGAATAAATATAATATTCATCTTAGGAATATGTTAGATGAAAGGTTATAGCAAAATTTTGAGAATTTAAAGTCGGAATAGCGAAGCTCTGGCAAAATTCCACTAAGTGGTCAAACTAGGGGTAAAATGATAATTTGTACCTAAAATGCCTGTTATAATCTTAAATATTCATATTGGTGATATTATCCTTTTAGGATATCCGAAATCACGAACCGATGTTTCCACTATTTCTGCTGTCACCGTTGTCATACCGCCGTCGTCCCGCTGTCAAACATACCATAATTCGACAAACGTGCCAAGAATCATCAACGAAGGTACGGACGTGTATTGTAACCTTAACATTTATGCTGCTCATATACGTATATGTGATAAACATGTTTATATACTGAGACTCTGTCTAGACTTGTCAGTTTTACATACAGCTTTATGCGGGTTATAGTCTTGATAATGCCGTTGGGTTTTCCTAGCGCTGAGGACACGATGGGCCGTCGTGGCACTGGTTATGTGCAGACATGTTGTGGGACTTTACATATTGCTTTGTGCTTATGTTCTGTCAATGTTGTGATCATGCATCTGCTGTGTGCTTATGTAGTGATTAACTGCTGTTATGTGTTATGATATAACTGTTATCCATATACTGTTTATTTGAGCATAAGGTTAACCGTTACCTGAGATCCAAATGGTAATTGGATCTCAGCTGTAGCTTTAGGTTCGGGCGAACCAAGGGGTTGAAGATAGGGGCGAGCGACTGGCGTAGGATGGCAGAAGGAATTTTATGGTTGTAATTTATATGCCTAGTTAGGTGTTGTTTCTTTTTGGATTAGCATACAACTGTATAAGAACAATTACACCTTGATTATGTAATATTAAGGTTCAGTTACTCGTTTTGTTAAACTGCTCTACTCTGATCAAGTGTTTGAAAAAAAAAATATTTTCTATAGTTTTTTTTTAAAAAATGGGATGTTACATTTTTTGTTTGTTTTATAGTGGTTATAATATTGCCACAAAAAGTCATTGGTATTTTAAAAAAAATCAAAATTTTACATCTTGTAACGGTTATACTAAAAAATGCTATAAATTAATGAATTGGCGGGATACAAAATATTCAAAATGACGCACTATGTAGTAGTTTATCTATTAAAACTGCTACAAACTTCATAATTGTTGGTGGGTTCCAAAACATTCAATTTTAAGAATTATAAACTTTAGAGCGGTTTATTTAATAAAACCATTACAAACTTCATAATTGTTGGTGAGATATGAAATATTCAAATTTCAATATTACACACTTAGTAGCGGGTTCTGGACCAAAACCGTTACAACACATCTGTAGTGGTTATTTAGCTAAACCATTGCAAATATGAACAAATTTTGCTTAAAAATAAATTACGGTTTCTAAGAAGAAACTGCTACAAAATGTTGTCATTTATTTTTCTTAATTTGTTTTCTTTTTTTGTATAACTTCTATTTGGTGGTGTGTTTAAGGAATTCAAATTTGAAGTAGTTTAACTAGAAAACTGATACAAACTATTTATTTTTGTAGTAGTTTAACAAAAATCGTTAGATCAACTGCCACAAAAGTTAAGATTTTTATAAAAAGGATCAAGACAATTTAAATTTTGGACTTTTATAAGAAGATTCATAGGGAGTATATAATTTAAATTATGTAAAAGTTTCTTTTATCCTAGTTTTTATCCCTAATAAATACCATATTTTTTGAGAGAGAAGGACTAGAGGAGTACTTTTTTTGCTCATAACTAGAGGAGTACTTCACAACATATGAAGTACTCCTTTAATTTGGTTCTATATATAAGGTAGAGAGAGAAGAAGAACTTTGATCCTATTTTTAAGATAGAGAGAGAATTTTCATATAAATGTACAATTTTACTTTTCATTTATTATTATATTGATTTTATTCTAATTGATATAATATATATTAAATAGGGATAAAGTTGGAAGGTTATTGAATTTTATGGAGGAATTAATGATATTTAAGATTTTTCTTAATGTGTGTGAAATATACTAGAAGTACCTTATATATTGGATTAGAGGAGTACTTCACAAACACATGAATGATTTGTGAAAAGAAGAAAAGTCTAATAACTAGACGAGTTTTTTTTTTTTTTTTATATTAAAAAGTTTTGGAAGAGTTCGACACCAGTCCCCTACTAAGGCCAGGGCACGGCCCCGGGCTCTATGAGCATTTACTGGGGATTTACGAGATCGCCTACCAAAGAAGTCCCAGCGACGGTAGAGGGTATCGAATCCACGACCCAAGGGTCTAGTCCTAGATCCCTTACCACCTGTGCCAACTCTCATTGACAATAACTAGACGGGTTCATCATAAGGTTCAATATTGTGGCCCATTAATAGACATTTGAAGTCCTTTTTTATGAAGTTAAGAGAATATTTTTTTTTTTGGTCCTACTTATATGTCACCTCATTAAATTTTTTTGGTGAATGTATAATTTAATCTTTCACTTATATATTATTATGTTAACTTTGGCCTTAATGTAATATTATGTATATTAAGTAGGGGTATAATTGAAAAGTTGTTAAATTTTATGATAGAGTTAATGAAGATTAAAATTTTGTTTAGTGTGAAATTTTTTGAAAATGCCCAATAAACAGAAGCATTAACTAAGATGAAGTCGTAGGTAGCATTTATATTGCTTGTAAGAACAAACATAAGAAATGGAACTGTCGGCCAACTGCTGCCATAAAAGCAGTCAACTTGCAACACATGAACCGCGTCAAACCAAAATAAGCAAACCACAAGTTAATTAATTACTCATTCGATTCTATTTATATGAGCTTTATAATTAAATTAAGCAGTTTTAGAAAACAGTTAAAAATAAGAAGTATCTCTAAAATAATTTTTTTTACCATCTTATACATTTATTTATGCAGGACAAATAAGAGAGATAAATAGAGTAAATATAAGTATGATAACCTTTTAATTAATACAATACATATAATTAAAGAGGGGCAAATATAAAAGTACCAAATTAAATGTTTAAAACTCTTGTTGAGCTCTCGTGACGGTGGCAAATATTTGATTAATTAACGTTGAGTGTACTAAAATTGAGAATTAGTGAAGACTAAACAAATTGCCAGGAGAAACTACTCTCCTCGAGGAGGCGTGCTGATGATATGTTCAAAAGGAGACAGCGTCAAATTTATTCGGCTTTATGATTTATTCATGCATTGAGGCTACTACAAGCAATTGCCTCACGCGTTTGTTTACTTAGTAAAACCTACTCTCACCTTTGCCATATAAATACCTTTCCCTCTAAGCCTCTATTCGCAACGCATCTGGCATTCTTAACACTTCATCTCAATCTCACTCACCCACTCTTCCACTTTCCTTCTTAATTACCCATTCTACTAAATCTAGTTTTAAGTTCAAGACCTTCAATATTTCACTACTGATCTCACCAACAACATGGATCACATTAAAGTATTGCTCTCCAGCTTCCTTTTGATACTCCCATTTTCATCAGCATTTCCCTCATATTCATCAGCATCAGCATCACTGAAAGTGGGTTTCTACAAGTCAACATGTCCATTAGCTGAAGCAATCGTGAAGAGAGCTGTCAACAAAGCTGTTTCTGCCAACCCTGGAATCGCTGCTGGTCTTATCAGAATGCATTTCCATGACTGCTTTGTCAGGGTCAGTTCACTCCCCATTTCCTTGCTTCCACGGTTATCATATATATAATTATATATTTCAAAATTCTCACGTCATGGATTCATATATGTAAACAGGGTTGTGATGGTTCTGTGTTGCTCAAATCCACACCTGGTAATCCATCTGAGAGGGACCACCCCGCAAACAACCCTAGCTTACGCGGCTTCGAGGTCATTGATGAAGCTAAGGCTCAAATTGAGACGGTGTGCCCTCAGACTGTTTCTTGTGCCGACATCATCGCTTTCGCCGCTCGAGACAGCGCTCAAAAAGTTGGACACATAAACTACGATGTGCCGGCAGGACGAAGAGACGGTCGCGTCTCTCTTAGAGACGATGTCCCAAATAATATTCCAGCACCTTCCTTCAACTCACAACAACTCATTGACCGTTTTGAACAAAAGGGATTATCAGTGGACGAAATGGTCACTCTCTCTGGAGCCCATTCTATTGGAGTCTCTCACTGTTCTTCCTTCTCCAATGCTCGTCTTTACTCCTTCAATGCCACTCATCCCCAAGACCCTTCCATGGATCCTTCGTTTGCTCAACTCTTGAAGACAAAGTGTCCTCCTTCAACCAATAACGGCGCTGATCAAGATCCAACGGTTGTGCTTGATGCTGCTACGCCTAACCGTTTGGACAACAAGTACTATGTGGCACTTAAGAATCATCGTGGGGTCTTGACTTCTGATCAGACGTTGTTTGAAAGTGTGCCCACGAGGAAAATGGTGATGAGGAATGCGAAAAATGGTGGGGGCTGGGCTGACAAGTTTGCCAAAGCAATGGTTCGTATGGGTTCGATTGAAGTTCTCACAGGTTCAGAGGGAGAGATCAGAAAGATATGCAGCGTCGTCAACTGATCAACACAACTAACTGATTATGCTTTATCTGTTTTTCTCGTAAAGAAATTGTTCATATCTTCGTTTTGGTTTTATTTTATTTTATTGACTTATTCTTTTGCAAATGTAAGGAGTTAATGTTTAAGGAACTGAACGGTGTCGTCTGGATTTGACTTTGATATCTTGTTCCCGTCCTTTGGAATAAATTGGAGGCATTGAAAGGTGATATAGCTTCTTGATTTTGTTGCTGGTTCATATATAGTTTTTAAATAACAGACTTGATCTGAGATAAGAATTCAAATAAAACTATCAGAGAAAGGGAAGAGTAAGTTTTGATCACTTTAGTTTATTCAAAGTTTTAAAAGTCGGATAAGGCTTCCGGCAAATGCATGAATGGTTGGCTGTCGTTTCTTTCTTTTTTTAATCGATGCTTAATTTCAGTTGATAAATCCCAAGTGGTCGGTGACCTCGATTTTGTAGCTCCACGAATAGCAAGACTTCATCAAAGTTCAAAACAAAAGAAAGTTTCCCAAGACCATACCTTTTATTTTTGTCTGATGACAAGGATAAACGGTTCGAAATGTAATGCTTCAATCTAATTTATTTTTTAAATTTATAATTTTTTTCCCTCAAACTATTTCTAATGATTACAAAAACAAATTAGTGCACAAGGTGTTTTAAAGAAATCAACATGCTCTTTTTTACAAATAATTAACTTAATTAACTTTCTTAAAAACTTACAAATTAGTTATCAAGTTTATACATTAAGAAGAGTAGAGAGCATATTCACAAATTAAGTGCATTAAAATTGTGGAATTTAATACTTTCTCTCGTCTTTAATATAAAACATATATACGTGATTTAATTAGATTAAGGAAGTTAATTAGTTAAGTTAGATAATATGACGTGTATTTTTGAAACATTTTAGTTATCTTCCTTAATCCCTCATTCCCCTCTTCTCCTTAATCATTATTGAAGGAGTATCATTAGGATAAATTAGGAGAATTTTGAAAATTTTGTTTTATATTTAAGATCGAAATTAACTCTCTAAATATGTCCCATATTAAGGGGAGTGAGTAACAATTTACCTATTTTTTGGAATCAGAGTAACAATTTACTAATGTCTTGATATTTTCTTAACAATAAAAATGTGTTTATATGCATTATAATTATGTAATTTATATATTGTCGATTATACATTGACAAAAACTAAGTACAAAGATGTCAGCTACCTACAATATAATGATGAAAATACTCATATTAACGATTCTAGATGTAGCATCAAGTTTGAAGGGCAGATTTGGACCTAAACGTAATATTTTTTTAAATTATTTTTTTCAATGTTATCTCTTATGTTTATCACTTTTCTCTAAATTAATTTTTTTAATTTAATTATTAGAAACTGATAGATGATAAAATATTACACAGAAGCATTTTAGAGAGATCATATCATGTAACATCCCAAATTTTGAGATTTAAAAATTTGGAATATTGAATGAGGAAGTAAATTGTGAAATTCAGCCTAAAATAAAAATAAAGTTAACTATTGGAAACTAAGGATTTATTTCTAATATTTATTTAATATTTACAATTAAATAAGCAAAGGACTTAATTACAAATAAGAACGTCCTTGAAGAGAATCAAGTGGGTGGGTTAATTATTAGTGGTCCCACGACACAACACAATATATCACTTTTTCCACTCAAACTTCAAGTGCTATACCATATGTATGTGCATAACCTATTTCTTCATTCTTCAACCATTCATTTGGGGGCCGCATATATTCATTCCATAAGTAATAAAACATAGACCAATACTCCCTCAATTCATTAGTCACTTAGGCCCAACATTCAGACCATATACCATGAACCCATTCTAGCATCATGCCTTCTCCCTCATTAACGCCAAACACGGAAGAACCGGAGACAACAAAAGATCACAACGTCATGCATTTACAAAAATGCAGAAGGAACAAAGACAGCTGAATATCACAGCAAGCAATCTCAAGCCCAACGCTCACATCCACACCATGCTTCTCGAGCTACACACCATACTCCTTATTCCTCATTATAATCCTTCAGCCTTCACAGAAAATCAGAGGCAAAAAGAAAGAAAGAGACACAAGCATGAGAGATAGAGACAGAGAAGCAAGATCGAGTAACATAGGAGAATGATGTGATCATCACGTGCAAGCTTGGGAAATCAATTAAGGTGAGTCTTTGAACCTATCCCATCTACATTATGTTGAGTATGCATGGTTGTTGGCTGTAGATGATGATCATTAGTATAAACCGTTGAAATAGGCTCTTTTTTCATACCTCAATAACAGAGAAGCTTGTAAGCTTTTATTCCGATGGTAAACCATCAAGTTTGTCTGCTAAATTTTGGAAGTAAATAGTACACTTAATAAACTTTAAAACAAGCTAAAGAATAGCAAAAAAATAGACATGTATGAAGAGAGTTATGATTTTGTAAAGTTGGAAGTTGAAAACTGGAAAAACGTTAGTTTCCATAAACGAGGAGATCCGTTTTGGACTCAATTATTAAATGGTTAATTTATTAGCTTTAAAATGAGCTAAAAAAACAGCCAAAAAGGACGTGTATAATAAGATTATGATTTTTCAAAGTTGACCCATGTGCACTGAAACATTTCTGTTTCCAGAAATTAGAAATTAGTGATCTTTTTCGAGGATGATTTTGAAATGGAAAATTTTCAAATTTTTTCATGAAATTTGTCCAAAATGTAATACCCATCTTAAGCTTTAAAATGCCTAAGAATGGATCAAATGGACATGTGGAGTGGGAGATATGATTTTTTTCAAAGTTAAACCATGGTTCTGGACAACTTCTATGCTTCCAGAAGAGAGGTTCATTTTTTAGCATACTTTTGACTGAGTAAATAGTGTTCATTTCTCATAAAAATTTACAACATTAAAGTAGACACAATAGGATTTGTTTTGACAGATGGTTTGTAATTTTTTGAGCTATGTACAAGAAGATAGGAATTTTACAAACTGGCTTAAGTTCTATTGGTACAATCTAGACAGTGGTAGAAATTAATTATGCTAGGAATGATGCGAATTTTTCTAGCTATTGGTGGTATTTTTCTGTGAAAATAGACATGACAAGGGTCATGTGGCTTTTAGGAGCACATCATTTGGGATTTTTTTTCATTTAATTATGAATTTTCAAAGTTACTGAAAATTCTAGCCAAAAAAATGATTTATCCAAAAATAAATTATAATAAAGTCCAATATGTAGGACTTATACTTTATGGATTAAAGAGAGACTTAAGGGGTAAGGATAAACCTTTTAATATATGATTATGATATTTAATATAATACTTTACAAAATAACTTATTATTCATAATGGTCTTACTTTAGGATTCAACGGAAAACTGAGTTTCTATCCGGGGATTTTATAAGTATTTGGGAGTTGAGGTTGGCAACTTAATATATTATTCCTTGTGTTTGTATATATGCCTTGTATGTTTATGTCTTGTGGATTATTGGCTAGGTTTATATGCCCGAGTCTACACGTTTTATTCAGCTAGCTGTGGATTATTGTTTTACATGATAATGCTATATGCTTGTTTTACTAGCGCTGAGCATTTGTGTCGGGGGTCGTAGCTCTATGTGTGCTTCCACCATCAATGATACATGTGTTGTGTGATATGTAGTTTGGTTGCGAGGTGTTTGCTTAATGCTTTCTTTTATTCTACAATATATGAAATATTTGTCATGTATGATTTGCACTTTAAATATGAAATTAATCGTTATCTTGAGATTCATTTGACTAAAGAATCTCAAACACACCTAAAGGTTTAGAAAGATGTTTTGAATCGTGAAGTAAGGCGGTGTAGCTAGAGTAGCTGATGAAGACCCCAAAGGAAGGGATTTACTTAAGTGAATTTTTATATTTCAATATTTTGGATTGTATATTATTAACTATTCGACTAGCATTAATTCGGGATAACTGTACAACCGATTGACATCCTCTAATGCGATTAACCCTGACTATTTCCGAATTTTAAATTGTATCACGCATATATTCCTCTGAGAATTTAAATTAACCAGCATTTATCTAGACATATGTTATTAATTACTCATCATCCAAATGCTAATGCATACTCTCTATTGTGATTTGTGCTAATCTATTAACGTCGTCACTCTGATAATTACACGCTGATTAGTTTAATAAGAGATATATGAATATAATTGGATATCAAAATGAACTTAGGAATTAAGGACATTACATGTCACACATGTTATAATTAAATAATTTATTTAGTTTTTTAATCTTTCAAAATTGGATAAATATGTCATACTAAGAGACTATTATATGATGATTTAGAGAAGACGGGAGGGAAGAGAAAATTTTTATAAGTTCAGTTTTAAAAAATTGGAAAAGTGGGGTTGTAAATTCCTTTTTTTCTTTTTTAAAGAAAAAAGTAAGATAAGAGAGTAATAAAAATTAATTAACAACTTCTAACCCAACATCTCTAATTTTTAAAAATTAAAAAAGCTTTCCAACCCTCCGCTCATACCACACAGCCCGTAAGCATCAGAGGAGTGTTTTTTGTTTCAAGGACTTTACCCTACCTATATTGTGTTATTAGTGTTACTATCATTCTCAAGGATATTTTCCACTACTCCCTTTCTATTTATAACATCTTATTAACTGAATTGCGCTATTAAAAAACCAGTTAAAATTAGTTCAAAGTAATAAAATATTGAAAATATATACTTGTTATTCCCTATATGTCCTTATACATAAGTGAGTAAATGACATAGAGTAATAAAAAAAAAGAATTATGAAAGATAGCGTTTAGGAAAATTAATTCAGGGTAATATTGGTAAAAATATATTTACTGTTCAGACAACTCTAAAGAAGACAATATAAAAAGGGATTGGTCAATTAAAAAAAATAGGACTCCATAAATAGTGATGGAAGGTATACAACGGAGTTCACTAGAACGTTTCTCTGGGTACATATATAATACATATGGATGCGTAACATGTATACTACCTATTAATAACGTTGACTAAGGAATACGTCTTGGCCGCTTAGGGTCGTTGTACTAATTAAATAGAGCCATAGATAGTGAAGTGTTCAAACTAAAATAAAAAATACAAACGGTTGACAGATTCAACTTCACTCCATTAATCAATTAAATTAAGGGTATGTTATCCTAATGGTACAGTAGAAGTGACTTTTTTTTGTTGGACTTTTTTAGATGATTTTTTTCTTAAAAATCAGATTGTATATGTGATTTTGTATTTGTGATAGCAGTGGCAGAAGTGACATTTTTTTCTAGATAGGCTATTGTTTGACATAGCGTTTGAAAAGTCAATTGAAATGGAAAATAACTGAAAATGACATAAATTTTATTAAATACTACACACATGTGTGTGTGTTGTATATTATGTGATAATTGAAGATAAAAAAATATAAATTTACTAAAAAAATAGTGAAATTACCATGAGTACCATTTAAATGAATTTTATTGAATTATATAATATATATATATATATATATATATATATATATATATATATATATATATATATATATATATATATCGGAGAATTTACTCCTCAATTACCATAAATTCCCCATTGTTATCTTGTATAGTCAATGAACACAAATTGACTTTGTAGGTTTCTATAAAATAACTTGTTGTATTTCAAGTAGAATAGGTCTTTATATATACAAAGAGTGAGAGCCCTACTCTTAATAGCTCATTATGATGATATCCCTGATTTATGGGATTATGATTGATACAAATATCATAACGTATATTTCCTAATTATAACATTGATTTCCTAACATATTTCCTAATTATAACATTGATTTCCTAACACTCCCCCTGAAGTTGGAGCATATACATCTAGCATGCTCAACTTGTTACAAAGATACTTAACCCATGTCCCATTTAGAGCTTTTGTTAAAAGATCTGCTAGCTGATCATTGGATCGTACATGCCCGGTAGACACAACATTCTCTTTTATATATCTGGTCGAGTTACTGTCAGGTAATTCATCCTCCCAATGAGTCTTCTATACCTCTCCGGATATGCGAATGGCTTCAGTTTTTTTGGATCAATTTTCTTCTTCAAGTCATCAGGAAGTTCACCAAACATGCTCTCATTGAGATCCAAGAATGGATTCGGAATCATGGGAATGCTACTTGGTGCAGCTCCAAGCTTTCCAGTCTCCTTTAACAAGTCAAGAACATACTTTCTCTGAGTCAAAAGGATGCCCTTCTTGCTTCTCAACACTTCAATACTAAGGAAGTACTTTAACGGGCCTAAGTCTTTTGTTTGAAACTGGGAGTTAAGGAAAACTTTAAGCTCTAAGATTCCAGAGATATTGCTCCCAATAATTACAATGTCATCAACATATACTACTAGAAGAATCTTGCCTACATTAGACTGCTGATAGAACATAGAGTGATCACTCTTACTTTGGTTCAAACCAAACTTCTTGACCACACCACAAAACCTATCAAACCAGGCACGAGGACTTTGCTTTAAACCATACAGTGACTTTTGAAGATAACAGACTTTCCGATGCTCCCCCTGAGCAGCAAACCCAGGTAGTTGCTCCATATATACCTCCTCACGCAGATCACCATGTAAAAACGCATTCTTAACATCTAGCTAATGTAAATCCCAGTGATAGGTGGTAGCCAGAGATACAAGAAGGCGAACAGAAGTAAGCTTAGCCATAGGAGAGGAAGTTTCAGAATAATCAATGCCATAAGTTTGAGCATACCCTTTAGCAACAAGTCGAGCTTTCAACCGATCCAAGGAACCATCAGCCTTAGTTTTGACAACAAACACCCATTTACAACCAATTGTCTTCTTCTCAGGAGGTAGATTAACCAGAGTCCAGGTACCAGCCTTATCAAGGGCCATAATTTCTTCTTCCATTGCAGCACGCCAACCAGGGTGACTCAAGGCTTGGTGAAGAGTAGTAGGAGTAGATATGGAGTCAAGGGTGGTCACAAGACAAGAGGAAATAGGGGACAATCGGTGGTAGGACACAAAGGAGAATATAGGATAGGTACAATCAACATAGCGCTTGGGAGGACAAGGAGGGCGTGTACCTTTGCAGAGGGCTATAGGCAGGTCAGTGGATGGATCAATGGTAGAGTTAAGAAGAAGGGGTTCGGGAATGGCGACATCGAATGGTGTAGGGTCAGGAACAGAATCCGTCAGTGAAGCAAGAACTGGTGAAGGCATAGGAGTGGCAGCATCAACATCATCGAGATGATTAGGATCCGAATTAGCAGTTGGAACTGGTGGAAGTGGGACACGATAAATGAGGAGATCATCAGACTCATCAGTGGTAGAGGGGGACTCGGACAAGGATGACGACGAGAAGAAAGAGGAAGACTCATGAAAGGTCATATCAGTAGACACAAGATAACGATGGAGTTCAGGAGAGTAACACCGATAACCCTTCTGAACTCAAGAATAACCAAGGAAGACACATTTCAAGGACTTGGGATCAAGTTTACTAGTACCTAGACGGACATCCTAAACAAAGCAGACATAGCCGAAAATTTTGGGATCAATAGGAAACAACCTAGTGGTGGGAAACAGAATGGAATATGGAATAGCACCATTAAGGATAGCTGAAGGCATGCGATTGATAAGAAAACAAGCAATCGAGACTGCATCAGCCCAAAATGATTTAGGGACACAAGAGTGAAACATGAGAGCACGAGTAGTTTCTAAGAGATGGCAGTTTTTTCTTTCAACAACACTATTTTGGGCAGGAGTATCAACACATGAGGATTGGTGAAGAATGCCATGATGATGCATATAATCAGTGAATGGGGTGGAAAAATATTCTTTTACATTGTCACTACGAAGGATTTTTACAGAAGCATTAAATTGTGTTTGAATTTCAGCACATAAATGACGGAAGTGATCAAACAATTTAGAATGCTGTTTCATTAAGTAAAGCCAAGTAGTTCGAGAAAAATCATCAACAAAAGTGACAAAGTACCGATAACCAGTCTGTGACAGAACTAAACAAAGACCCCAAACATCAAATGAACTAACTCATAATGGGACGCAGCCCGTTTATTGACTCGAGGTGCCAAATGAACACAATGGTGTTTGACAAATTGACACGACTCACAATCCAAAGAAGATAAAGATGAAAATTGAGGGTACAACTGTTTTAGGAAAGACAAAGACAAATGACCTAGATGACAATGAACTGAGGGAGATGATCCACCAAAACAAGCAACGGACTACGACACCTGATCATCAAGGAGGTAATGGCCGCCCGATTCACAGCCTCTACCAATAATCTGCTTCGTCGAAAGATCCTGAATTAAACAATGATTAGGGTATAGTGAAATAAAACAGTTCAAATGACAAGTCAGTTTACTAGGGGATAAAAGATTAAATGTGAGTTCAGGAACATTAAGGATAGAGGTGAGGGAAATGGATTTAGTTGGTGAAACAGTTCCAGAACCAAGAACTCAGACTGAGGAGACATTTGCAACAAAAATAAAGGATGGGTTGGCATACGGTGCATACGATGAAAATAAATTATGATTACTTGTCATGTGGTCAGTGGCACCAGAATCAATGACCCACTTTTGGGAAGAAGTAGCAAGGCCAGAAGACAAAGTACCTTTGGCAAGTGCCCCTGAAGAGGGTGGTCTAGAATCATACTGCCCAGGTGTCTAAGCAATATGAGCAAAGCCACGTTGTTGATCATGTTGTTGTTTAGCTTGCAACTTACGACAATTTTTCTTAATATGCCCAGGTTCCTTACAATAATAGCAGATAACACTGCCTGAGGGTGGAACAGGTGTGTTTTGTTTAGATCCAGGATTCCTGTTATCAAAGGTACCACGCCCAGCCAATGCACTAGCATTTGGATCAATTGAAGGACGCATCAGACTATCAGCACGAAGGACTCGTGAGAACACATCTTTAAGAGATGGAAGCTCCTGACTAGACATAATCTGAGAACGGATGGTGTTGTAAGACGGATCAAGGGCTTCAAGAAAACTGAAGATAGCTTGAAATTCAAGATTCTTGATACGGGTCTGGAGGTCTGCCTGTGGAGACATGAGTACCTTCATTTCTTCATACAACCGTTTAAAATCCAAATAGAAATCTTTTAAAGGTCGACCCTGTTGCTAAGAGCGATAGAAGCCTTTACACACTTTATGAATACGGGTAAAGTTCCCTTTACCAGTGAACATAAATTCTAGATAATTCATAATATCTTTTACCGTGTTGCAATGACTAACAGAAGCCAAAATTCGAGGTTCAATAAAATTACGAATCTGAAAAAAAAAAACAAGCATCTGCTCGAGACCACTCCAAACTTTTCTCATAATCACTAGAAGGAGGATCTTGAGTTAAATGAGCTTCCTTTGCAACCCCCAGGAGATAAACTCGGATAGTTTTATTCCAATCATTATAATTGGTCCGATTCAATTTTGCATCGGTAATTTTAGCGGACATGGGAAGTATATCGGAGGTCTTAGATTTAGCCATAGATAAATAACCACAAAATAAAAAACTCACAATAACCAGACGGGATCAAGAGAGAAACCAGCAAGCAACAGAAACAACAAACTTGCACATGTCAAAGCAAATAGGTCAAAAATTCCACACCTGATGAATAGTACCGATGAACAGTGACAGCGAACAATACCAGTGAACAGTGACGACGAACAGTATGTTGAATAGTACTGACGAACAGCAAAACAGTACTCCGAACAGTACCAAACAAAACAATAATCTAAAATTCGTAAGGCTCTGATACCATGTAGGTTTCTGTAAAATAACTTGTTGTATTCCATGTACAATAGGTATCTATATATACAAAGAGTGAGAGTCCTACTGTTAATGGCTCATTATGATGATATCCCTGATTTATAGGATTATGATTAATACAAATATCATAACATTAATTTCCTAATTATAACATTAATTTCCTAACATATTTCCTAATTATAGACTTTTTTTGTTTTTTGCCCTCCAAGTCTAAGATACATGCTGTGTCGTTTTGCACCTTGCGGTCTTTAGACTTTCGGAAAAGTAGAGTGGCAATTTTGTTATTGTTTCAAAAGCTATGGCTTCCTTTCTCATCTCCAGAATTTTGGCTTTTCTCTCTGCGGTCCATCAGTGATGGCTGAAGCTCAACATCTTGCTTTTTTCAAAAAGTCGCCTTTTTTTTTTTCCCAGTCCATTAGCCTAAGAAGCTTTTCCAAACACCAACATTTTAGCTAATGGATTTTTTTACACTCTTTAGGCTTTTTTCCTGCTTTTTTCCCCCTTCTCGAATTCCTTCTTTTTTATTGATACACCGCTTTCCCAAACATGATCTAGCTAATTCTATCTTTCCAGATGTCACAGCCTGGATAAGGACATACGTAGTGTCATTTTTCCTGATAAAAAACCTTGTTCAATTCGGTTCACAGTTTGCGACGATTTCCTAGATGCGACCTCATCAATATATGCCCCATTTATAATTTTTATTTTTTTCCCCTGCAAAAGAAACGACGAATATTACACTATGATATTTTTTTTCATTTAATGTTTATACATACACACACATATATATATGCATTAATTTGTGATGCAATATATAAATTAAATAACTGCTTGGGTTAACTGGAATCGAGCCATTGGCATGCGCACGATAACTATTTGGAGGTTGTGATCTTTTCGCATTGTGAACATACATTTTTGCAAACCGGTGTAGTCTGTTGGTGCTATCTAGCGCCGGATAATAGTGGATTAATAAAAAAACACCAGAATTGAATACATTTTAGTTCAAAGAATAGTTTACTATTTATTTTTTCTTCTCTATTTCTTAATTTCTTGACCATTGAAGCTATAGTTCTAAGTTGAGTGATAAGTAACTCTTATCATATTTATAAATCTATTTTGATAAAAAAATTTGGTCTGATTTATAAACCCACTTTCAGGATAATATATAAAATTGCGACAATTTTACCTAAATTATTTCTATTAATGAAAATGGATAGAGAAGAAAGAGTTGAAAAATATCTATTTATAAATAAGGACAAAGTTGAAAATTTATCTTATAATAATTGAGTTAAATACCTCTTATTGATATATATTATTTAATAAAAAATAACTTATAAATAGGAAAGGCTTCCGGATGATACTCCTCCATTCATAAATACTTGATCAAAGTCAATTAAACGCCAGCAATTAATGTACCCTGTCGTCATCGAAGAACAGGAAAAAAAATCTCCACTTTTGAATTACTCAATCACTAATTTCCGATACCAACCTAATATTTTTATAATACATACCTAATACTCTTGTTCTAAATATAAGATAAATTTTGTAGTATAATTTATACTATAATTTTATTTTACATTTATGACTGGTGGTAGTCCCTACCATGTTTTTAATTAAGTTACGTTCTCAAAGGCAAAGACGCCCTCAACTCCATTAATATTATTACTGCACGTTTTGGCTGCATCTATCATTTTCCTTCCCAATTCTCCACCTATAAATACAAACCCTCCAACACACCTCCTCTTCTCCTCAAAATCATCCCTCAAGGCTACTCAAAACCTCTGTCCGTGTGTGTGTGTTTCTCCTCCAAGTTCCTTTGGTCCTTCGCATCACTTTCATCCATACGTACACACACAACAACCCCCCCAACCAAAAAAAACACACACACACACACAAAAATCCACTTATTCAATTTAATGTCTAATCTACACACGAGGCTGTTGGTCTTTGTTATGGTCTTAGTTTTCTCTTCTTCATCACTGATTATATCTTCAGCTTCTCTGAAGGTTGACTTCTATAAATCATCATGTCCATCAGCTGAAGCAATAGCAAGAAAAGCTGTGAACAAAGCTGCTTCTGCCAATCCAGGCATCGCTGCTGGTCTTATCAGAATGCATTTCCACGACTGCTTTGTGAGGGTGAGTTCACATACAATAATATTTCCCCAAAACACTCTATTATCACCTGTCATGTCATAAATATAAGAGTTAGACAGAATATTTACTTTGCTATTAAATATATATAATATCCCGACCGTCTCTTAAATTTATAATTATTACCCTAAAAAATATCCCAATAGTAGCACATATTAAATAGGTTTTTTCATTAATGACAGTTTCAATGCACATTATTTAAAAAGGTATTTTAGAAAACCAACACATATTTATTATAAATAACTAACTTAACTAATTTCTTTAATATCCATAAATTAGGTATGTAGCTTCTATGTTAAGAATTGGAGGGAATATTATACATGCATTTTTCTCGGTTATATGTTTGCTAAATCAATGGTCCGTATGAGTTCCATAGAAGTTCTCAGTGGCTCACAGGGCGATATCAGAAAGCGATATGGTGGTGGTGCTATTAATTAATATAGCTCTTTCTATTTCACACACACACATAAATATATCAGAAATTAAAAACCAAAATGTTCATACATATCCCCCCCTTTTTCTTGGTACAGAAGATTGATTCTTTCTGTGATTTTTTATGTTGTAATAAGGTTTCATTTGGCTTTGAATTCGTCCAATTGTGTATATGTTTAGCTTTACCGATTCAAATGATCGATTGTCCAGTGTCTTGAAAATGTAATACATCGTTTAAAAATTTAATATGTAGAAAAAAATTATAATTATTACTTATCGAATCTCTCTCCTAGAGTTGATTTTAAGCAAAACGTTTTGACCATGTGAGGTCATTGCAATTGCTAGCAAGTTTCAGAGAAGTACAGTTAGAAACCTGATAATAATAATTAAGAACTCTAAGATTCGAAAATGACAATTAAGGACTATGGTTGTTGATTAGAACTAAAATAGTATGAACCAAAATGCCTCTACTGGTAGGGGAAGATAAGGCCATAATTTTCAACTATGATATTAATTTTTTTGAATTGATATTCCTCAATCTCTAACTACAACATCACATCTTGGTGCCTTGACTTGTTATATCTTCCTTCTAATTCGAAGGCCTAACTATTAATTTCGTGCATATTTCAGTAATAAATTCCTCAAAATGCGAACGTATGCTCTACAAATGGATGAAAAAAACTAGGTGCCAATGAAAAAATTAAAGTACCTTAAGTAATTTATCTGCAATTGACTTAAAATTTATGGAATTAATTTGAATATAGCTCAAAATTTAACTACAAAAAAAAATCTAGTTATCCTCCATTAACTTTAGCAACAGAATTCCGTCGCTAATCAATTAGTAGTAGTCTCTTTTATGTCGGAATCACAAAATTCCATCACTATATTTTACACTTTGAAAGGGATATCTGCATAGATTTAAAAGTTTAGGGAGGTTTATTACTAAATTTTAAAAGTTTAGGAGGTTATTTCTATATGATTATAACTTCAAGAAAGTTTTATGTTATTTAGAGCTTTAAAATAGTTGGTTACTTAATTAGTCCTACTTGTATATACTTGAGCATGGAAGCTATATGACAATTGAAACAAGCAACCTTGAGGCTATTGATATGCATGGGACCAAGTTGTAGTCGTTTACATTATTAAACAACTACTACAAACGACTTCATCAAAGTCAACTTAATACATCATGTCAACATGTGCCCGGCCCTCCTCGCTGAATTGCTCAATCAGCAATTTCACACATCAACTAATCGTTATTTTATTAGTGCCTACAGACAATTTCAACTAGAACCACCACACCTTATCGTTGCCTCAGTAAACTCTAAATTTCATTTGCTTCCATCAAAGTCAACTTAATACATCATGTCAACATTCGCTATCTATAAATACAAATTAAACCTCAAAATGATGAGGGAACCCAAAGAATCAGAGATACACGTACGTTCCAGGTTTAATTTTTTTAAGTGGCAGTTTTTAAATTAAAAAAAAAAATCATTTTTTTTGAAAAAATGGAGGTTAAGAAATTAATTACTTTATTTTAAATTATGTACCTATTAAAAAATGTGCGTCTAAAATGATTGCTTCTGGAAAAAAAAAAAAAACAAAAGAAAAAGAAAAAGGAAAAAGGATCCTTTTGCCCTTCGAGTTTGACCAATTGTGTATATGTTTTGAATAGGAGCTTTCTTACAAACACATCACGTTAATGGGTATATATCGTGCAAAATGTAAATAAAAATTTTCAGAACAGTGAGGTTATGCTTTGTTGTTTGTTTTTGCTTTCACATTTTTGCATTGATGCTTCTTTGTGTGTGTGATTATATCTAGCGCCAATGGATTTTTGCTTAGGCGAATGATGAGAATTAATAAAGTAATGAGGTGATGGGAATACAAGGAGAGTATACTCTATAAGTGTGTGCTTGACTTTCATACGATATTTCAAGCTCATAACGTTCTATCTGTTTGTTCCTTTGTTTGAATTATGCCTTGCGATTGACCAAGTATATCGTCAATTCACATAAAAAAATGAATAATAAAATATGACGATAATTAATAACTATTTGACCAACTCAAACATACATACGTACGTACGTACATACAAGGGAGAATTCTAATAAAATCCAATTGAGATGCCTAAATCTAGATTTAGGAGGGCACTTTTAACAAATCTTTAACTAAGCTAAGATGTCTAATTTGGGATTTTTGAATATTATTAAAAGACTATAATGCCCCTCTGCTTAAAATGATGCATCCACCTTCTACCATGAATCATCTAAGACAAAGGAAAAGGGTTATATGTCAATGAGGGTTTTTGAGCGACAAAATCATAGGAGAAAAAAGTTGTGTTCTCAATCAAGGGGCAAATTATAGCATTTCTCTTTAACCCTAATCCCTAATACCTAGTTAGCGCTGCTGATATTTATGGAATAATTAAAAGCTTAACATGTTTTCGCAACTGGGAAAAGTAGTGTATTAAAATTCAGGCCGGACTGGCCGGTTTAGATCATACTGGCCACACATATTGTTCGGTCTGATTCACCTTCTGAACCTAAAGAAAAGCAACTCGGGGTAGACCATAATGGACCAGTGTAAAACTAGCGTTAACCCAGCTAAACCTCCAGGTGAGGCGGGTTGCCCAGGTCATAAATTTTCTAGGCTTAAAAGATCGATGGTGCTAAAGAAGGGAAGAGTAAGTAGTGAAAGCCGTTGACAGTCCAGATTTGAAGAGAAAAAGATGAAGGAATCCTGGGTCCAGGACTATTAGTGGGAGATCTAGTGATGGGAGATGGTGGGGGTTGAAGAAGTAGGAAGGCGATGAAGCAAGATCTGAGATCTTAAATGTTACACCCTACTGGTCTTGTCTTTTGGGTGGCAGGCAATGTAATCCTTTATTTCTAATTCAATTTTCAAACATTTCCTAGGTTCATTATGTCAGGCATCAGAGTATAAGCAGCAAAGCACGCATCGGTTTGACAAGATATACTAATAAAATAAAGAGTTAAGATGCAAAAATACACATGAGGATTTTCCGCAGGAGCGTCCAACACCACGTGCTTTTTTTTTGGAGCAAAAATACACACGTGATTACCATTTTTTAGCAAAAGTCACATTCCACCGTTATGTTATTGTTCACTTCATCTCTTTCTCTCTCATCACGTTGAACAGTAACATAACAGTGGAATGTGACTTTTGCTTCAAAATAGTAACCACGTGTGTATTTTTACTCAAAAAAAAAAAGCACATGGTGCTGGGCACTTCTAGGGAAAAAGCTCATGTGTATTTTTGTACCTTAACCCTAAAATAAAATGCAAAAAAGTAAATATTCCTTGGAGGGATCAATATATAGTTATCTCGAAACATAGTGTCCAACAGGCCTCAAAATATAGTAATTCAGGTAACCAAAATAAATATCCAAAATATAAGTTACTAACTACTCAGTCCCGCTCCGAATGCCTACCTTCGTCTCCAGGCACTGTCTTAGAAGCCCTACCTGAATCCTTGCAAAAGCCTGGGATTCATAATCGAATCCTAGAGTAATCATTAATCTCATATGAAAAGTGTATGTAATGCCTGCATGTCACCATAATCAGGAAAATATTAAATCACAGCATTCAATAATCATACGCAGTACTATATATACATCATGTAATGACCACCCTGTGGGGCCTTTATTTATCAGAATTATCATGCATAGACATCGAGATGATTTGGACAACTTAATTACGGAATAAAAGTTTTGTGAAAATAACTTAGTTTGAAAACATATGGATAAATTTTTCGTGATTCAAATTCATCAAATAGTTGGATGTTAATACAGTAATCCAAAATAGATAAATGATAAACGTTAAAGTACAGTCTAGCTACTCATATTTTTCCAAGAATTCCAACTGCTGTAACTCTTACAGTTGTTTCTTGCCTTTTGATCCCGAACCACTACCTATATCTTTCATGTGGTCTGGAGTTCAAATGAATGAACTCCAGGGTAACAGTTAATCTCATTTATAGGTATGAAATGTAAATGACAGTATAACACATGTATAAGCATAGAATAATTCACAGTAAATAAGTCGTACCGTAATCGCAGTTAACAACCAAGACCGCAGCCCTGTTCTAGGACACGTAACCCTATGAGACACGCAGCCTAAATCCATAGCTAGGATACAAACATGCAAATTATCTAGCAACCATGATCAGTCATACTTTCAATACACACATACAAGCTAATAAAATAAAGGTTACTCACTTCAAACTTGAATCCTTATCTCTTGTTTGAAGTTGTTGGGATCAGAAAAGGTGTCAAGTTCTGCCTAAAAATGTTTATCATTGCCGTTAATTACTTACTCGAATCGCAAAGAAAGTAATTATGCGAATTAGTTTAGAAGATTAATAATAGTTATTAATGCCTTAAAAATTTCCCTAACAGTAATAATTTTATTATTATTATTATTAATCCTAATAATAATAATAATTTCTCATTTATTATTTATTCCCCCTTTAATTTATTCATTAATTAATAATCCCCCTTTTCCTAATAACCGCATTTATTTATTTAATTATTTCTTCACCATTACTCTAAACTCATAGGTGTTATCTTTTCCCTTTAAATTAGTAATTTAATAGATAATCAATTAGACTTAATAAATACAAACTATCATATAAGAATATAATTTAATGTATTTATTTAATGATTCTCATGGTTTCCTACAATTTTCCAAAATATAATGCTAATTATGGTTTTCCAAATTATTTAATAAATATTCACTTAGCAAAACTTAGGTTCATAATTATTATTATTATGTCTCTTTAATTAATTTAGACTCCATGTTTCTTATTTATTACAATTACTAACACTTCAAAAGAATATACTTTATATGTATATGTAAAACAAAATCTATAACTTTAATATATATATAAACATATAGAAATAGCAGGCTTAGTGTCCACATGGTAGTACTCATACATACACCTACGTCAAAAAAATTGTTATAGCAACTAAATATATATATCAGTGATTATATATATATATACACACCTATTGCATGCATTTCTTATATATATATATATATATATATATATATATATATATATATATATATATTTCAATAATCTTTACCTTCTCTTCTTATGACAGCACCTTTTTATAATAAAGTATCATATATATTTAAATTACTCTTTAGCCTCCCTTCACGTGGTGTATGTATATAGTAAGCTTTATATGTATCTTCAACTTATGTGTATATGTATATATGCTCGAACACCCAGTACAGTAGCTGCAAAGAAGAAAAGAAAACAAATGCAATGCATAAGGCAGCCACACCAAGTAACATATATATATTTATAGTAAGCTTTATTATTCAGCAAATAGTGGCCTTCATTCACGCATGACAATAACTTGTAATGCAGTAAGGTTTTTTTTATATATATTATATTGTTAAGTTTCTGTTTTCCATCTTAGTTTTCAGCAAGCTCAACGTTTTTCTTCCTTTTTCTGCTACATATGACAGCAAGAAACAGATACAAGGTTCACCCAAAAGGACACTAATTCACACTCACACCGATGCAAAAACGCAAGGCATACATTACTACTATGTTTTCACGATGGAAAGAGCACCTATCTAAACACACACCGATCCCCCTGTTTTTGGTTTCATTTTCAGCAAACTTCATTTTAGATCCATTAGGCTTCATACTAAGTGAGGTAGCGACGGAAAACGAAGGACAAAGGAAATATAACAGTCACCTTCAAAGCTTTCCTCCAAACGATGAAGGATGACACTGCTTTGCTTCCTCTGTTCTTGACGGCACAAGTAGAGAAAGGATGGTTCCAGTTTTCTCTCTCAACTCTCACTCTCTTTTCTAACTCACTCTGCGTTTTTTTTTTTCTGACTGAATGTTGAATGAAGAGAGTGGAAATGGAATGAAGAAACCATTTAAATAAGGACCCAAAGTCCAGACAAGAAACAAGACACAGCAGTCCATAAGCATAAACCATCGGGTAATCTATGAGGAGCTCGAGAAGCATGGCGTTGATCTCTGTTTCTCAGATTACACGCTGACAAGCTGAATTCCAATAGCGGCAGTGGAGTATGGAAGCTGCATTTTTTGTTTGCGTAAACCAATGATCCGCTGCCTCCTATTTAATTTTTCTGTGCTTTCGTGTTGGTGGTTTACGTGTCTGACCGAGATAAGATTACATACTGAGATGAATAAAATGCTGAATCTGATTATGGTATGGTCTTTAGATGATAATGACGTGATCTGCTTCTCTGGACCTGTCGAGCTGCTAGAGAATAGGTAATGGGTTTGGTTGAGTGTATGGGCCGAAAAGGAATAGTGGAGTGTGGGAGCTGTGATCCAAAAGAGAAAATGGAATTTGCTTCTGTGTCTTTCTCGTTAGATTGGAGCTGAGAGGATCCACTTCATTGCTGATGCTGTATGCTTCTCACGTGGGCCAATATGTTTCTCTTGTGGGCCAACTTGCTGATGCTGTATAAGTTTGGGCTTTTGATGATAAATGAGTTGTTATGAAGCCCATACACTTGTTCCATTTGTTTTTTTTTTTAAAAAAAAATTATTTGCAATTAGATTTAATTGTAATTATTGAATAATTTCGAAAAATAAAATCCTTAATTTCCTATAAGGGTTTTTCCTTTGCAATTAATTTTGCAAATATTCCTTAATCTTTTACTGAAATAAATTCAAGGAAAAATAAGCCTTAATTTCTCATCATTAATACTATAATTACTTAAGCCAAATCTCACAATTAATTCCCAACTAATATTACAAATTTTTAAGTCCAAAAATTTGGGATGTTACACATCAACATACCATACATATGTAATATTTACTGCAGAAGGACTCCAAGTCCAAATTATGCAAGACTGCTTAACATAGTAAGCCCGGAATCCACAATGCTAGGAAAATCACACTGGTTGGGCCTCAAACCCATACCACACTGAATGCACAAACAAACACATGTCTCTCATGAGACATGAGTCCACAATCATGGAAAATTAAACATACAAAGTAACACAAGGTATATAAAGATTAAGGTTACTATCTGATAGTCGATCTCAAATATTAATAATGTTTCCGGTGCGCAAATGATAAAAGTATCCCTAGAATAACCAATAATACAAATAAATTTCCAATAATTATGAAAATTGACTTTAATAAATTTTGACTTCTTGATTTGAAATAAGGATTTTCCCAGCTTCCAAAATCTCTAAATCCCTTTTATCAATTGGAAATTCATAATTGGTGAAAATCTCTTTTATTTTTGGATTACACAAAAAATTCCAATAACGGTGACTGAACTTCAAAAATTCATAACTAATTCTAGAAAACTGCAATTGAGGTGGTTCAAAAATCCAACTGATCCTTATTATTTCTAGGTTTTACCAAAAATATTCTTTTGGACTAGTCACACTCGAAAATCCAACCATAGCCCAAAACATGACTGCTGGTTTGAAATGGTTTCATTTTTAGGGTCAGTGTTTGAAAATTTATTTCTCTTAGTACAAAACTCCAAAAATTTCTTGTTACCTATCAAATTAATCCTTAGGATGTATAATCTATTCCTGTAAAATTTCATACTTTAAGGAGTTCATTTACTATGTCAAAAACCTTGCACAAGCTGACCAATTTTGTAAGATTTCCAAAAAAATAGATTTTCGATGTTGGAAAACTTCTACCTTTGCTTCCAAAACTGAGATCTAAGTTCATCCTTCTACAAAATCTCATTCTAAAAAATTTAAAACCATCAAAATATTCAAAGTCAAATCAGATCCACATTTTTAAGTTGCTGAATGAAAATCATTGTTTAACGATAACATGCCAAGTTTCCATTTTAGCATCATATTTTTCCTATATCATGATTGATCTATTTTTCTAAGCCGTAAACCTTATCTTTAGTTTTATACTCATCATCTTCCTTAACCAAACAGACCCTTTACATGTGTGTGTGTGTGTGTGTGTGTGTGAGCGCGCGTGTGCTCAAAGACATGGCCATTTGCCAACTTAATAACTTGAAAATCACAAGAAAGTTTGAGATAAGGCTTACATTACTTAAGATCTTTAACTCTTGTGAGCTCTTGATTCTAGTTTTCCTTCCCCCTTCTTCGGCCTTCACCTCCAAAACATCAAAAGAGGTTGTTCTTATAATACCTTAAAATTCCAATTCATCATAAATATTGTATTTTGATGAATAATTAAACTAAATAAAGGTGAATATGTGTCTCAAAGAATTTTAATCTATTGATTATAATTTTGGGCAAATTTCTTCATGAAATTTATACATAAATGATACGATTTAAGACAACATATAAGGGAAATAAAATGTGACATAAAAATCACATAAAATAATAACAATTGCCTATCAAAAAGAGCAAGATAAGCAATGAAGACACTTAATTAAATTAAAGCAAGATAGCTTAACAATAAGGGGCAATTAAACTTGCACTAACTAAGGTCATTTGCATAATTCTTCTATTTAATTATAGCCAAATTGAAAACCATAAAAAAGAGGGCTGTTACTTTTTGAAAATTAAGGACCAAAGATGATGTATTAAAGCATGAATAATAAAGTGTTAATAACCATGATTAACTAAAAAACCAATCCTACAATGACAATTGTGTTTAAAGGACATATAATTACTTGATTATGATGTTAATTAAGCTTAATAAATATTCCCCAAAAGTCCACATTTTCAGCTAGCCTTGTTGGAGCATTGTAAGCCAAGTATATAAGCTAAATCCTCATATAATTGCTCGAACCAATAGGAGACTTGAAGAAAAGAGGTTTTGACACATAGAAACTCATCCTAAGGCCAAGAATGAGCATGGATGTCGACTGGAATTTGGAAGGGAAGGATGGAATATTGAAAAGTGCAATTTGGATCCAAGGGTTAAGAATGAAGAAGAGCAAATTGATTCCATGTTTTTGGTTCCAAATGAGCTTGGATTTTTCTTATAAATAGAGGTGCTCCCTCTCTTCATTCTTCACACCAAAAAGTCATTTAGCAGCTGATTGAGTTAGAGAAATTCATAGGAGCAAAAAGAAGAAGGAGTTCAACAATCAAAGGTAAGTTTTTGATCTTAAGCTTTTAGTTTTTAGTAAATATATGAGTTTAATATAGAAAATTGTAGGAAAAATTTCCTTTCATTTTTGGGAGTCTCAATTTCTTTTAAAATGAAAAATGGAATGGAAAACATGTTAGAAAATAATTTTTGGAGTCAAAAGATCCAAATGGTAAAAGTTGGGAAAAATCCCAGATTTCAGTTTTCTGGAGTCAGTCACTGTGAAGACGTCATTTTATATAGTAAATGATTTTAAAAAATCATGAAACTTTTCAGGACTAAATTAGACATCTAGGGATTTCTTTTGATAAAAAATTTGAAACATTTCAAGCTTTGTACAAGGAAATACAAATTTTAGAAGTTAAACCTTGTTTTCTCGATGTTAATCTGTACAGTGGTTGCTATACATGGGTTTTGGCCATTCAAATGGTGTCTAAAAATCCTGAAATTTTTTAGAGATATAATATACATGAAGGGCTTTCCATCCATATATAACATGTAATTTTTAGATTTTTGTACAAAACAATGTGAATTTTCCAAGGTAGCCCATGTTTCTGGACTAGGAACTGGAGTAGTGGTTAAAAAAATTAAAACTGGGAATGACCTAGAGATTTCGTGTTAAAGGAATTATTTTTCCCTAAATATAGACTTGTCAATGGAATTTTTCACTTTGAAATCATATCATTTTGATTTTTGTACAATTATTTATGAAATTTTAAAGTTAGTAAAAAAATTTAGACATAAATGCTGAAATTTCATTTTGAAGGAAGTGCAGCGGTAAAATATGAATAATAAATCTACCAGGGGTAAAAAGATCAATTGTAACATTTCAAAATTTGGGATTTTAAATTAGAATATTTTATGGAGTTAATTCTTTAATTTTAGCTCAAAAATAATTATTGGAATAATTATTTGAAATTAGGATTTATTTTCATTAAATTATTTTTGTAAAATGCGTCTCTGTTAACTAACACAAAAAACAGGGTCCTATTGCCTCTGGATTTCTTTTTGCATCTGTTTTGGTTGGTTCTTATATATATATATATATATATATATATATATATATATATATATATATATATATTGAAGTAGCTTTATATACATCTTAAAAGAGAGAAAGAAACCCAATGTAATCAATTTTGCGTGTGTGTGTAGAGAGAGAGAGTGAAAAGCTAAGATATACGTTGCCCTGGCATTGCATTGTGTGCTCGTAAGCATATTTAAATATGTATATGGATATATCATGAGTTCATGACTTTAGTAGGGAATATTAAGCATGTTGTGGGTCCTGTGCGCATGTGATCTTTTTTTTCACTGTCATATGAATACACACACTATTATTTTCCTAATATATATTTATATATTCATTATAATATATATTAAGAGTTACATTGTTTTATGAATTTGAAAATTAAACTTAAATGATAAATATGGAATCAGAATTTTGCTAGTTGTATATATATCTTGGAGCTACATCATTTATTAAATTCTAATTTGCTATTTATAAAGTTATTTTGTATGGTGTTTATATTTATTAGGCACAAGGTTTTAATTTCTACAATTATATATGATGCATCAAGGCATAAATTTTATAATAATTAGTATTTATTAAAGGTCTAATTTAAAGTGTTAGTTAGTCTTTGAGAGTTTAAAATAATTGTAGAGCAATGATAATAAATAGTAGAATAATAATAAGAAATTTTTAGGGGGGTTAATCCATTTCTAATCCTCTAGAAATTATTCACGTAGTTAGTTGCTTTGGGATGCAAGTGATGACTAATGACAATGATAAACATTTCTAGGCAATACCTTGACACCTCTTCCCATCCCAACATTTTTGGACAAAGTTAAGGATTTAAGTTTGAAGTGAGTAACTTTAATCTTGATAGCATGTATATATGTGTTCATCTATTAGCTTATCATGTTTGATAGATGATTTACATGTTATGTTTTTCCAAGCTATGGATTGAGGTTGCGTGTCTCATAGGGCTACATGTCCTAATAAGGGCTACGATTCTTTGCTGTTAACTGGGGTTACGGTACAACTTGTTTACTGTAGATGCTTCTATATTTAATATGTGCTAATTGTCACTTATGCTTCATATTTGTTCATGAGATTAACTGTTACCCTTAAGATTCATTTATTTGAACTCCAGACCTTATTAAGGAAACAGGAAGTGGATCAGGTGCAAAGGGAAAGGCGCAGCAGTAAGGAAATATTTTAGAAACTTATATTTTATTATTCAGGACTATTAGTTTAAGTGTTTATCATTTGTCTTAATATTTTGGATTACTGTATTAAGCACCCCTTATGGGATAGATATCACTCTCGAAAAATGTATCCTCATATTTTTCAATGTTTTCAAACTAAGTTATTTTATGAAAGCTTTATTCCACAATTAAGTCATCCAAACTATTTGATGCTTATTCGCTTATTCTCTGGTAATAGTTAGATAAATGCTTGTACGGTCGAGGATGTTCACATCAATAGTGGCAAGAATACCTCTTACGATATCATTTTAAGATATATAGTTTCATTATAATATCATAGTGTGAGAATGATATTATAGGATATCTAGGAAAGTTGGGAATCGATATTGAAAGAGAATCGTACCAAACGAAGAAAGGTACGGACGCGTAACTTTAACTCTGATGTGTTTTGTATGATTATATATGATTGTTTGATTCATGTTGAGTCATGGACAAGACAAGGTTTTGGGCTATGCACCATGACAAAGACTCGGTCTTCGGTCACATGTTTATTTACATTTAGTTTAGCTGTGAATTTAGCTTGATGCAGGTTATGAAGATGGAATATCATCTAGAGGGGGGTGAATAGGTGATTTAAAAATTTAAACGCTTAACCAGAATTTTGGCTAATTACAGCAAGATACGAGCAAGAATTAAAGTAATAATGGACACAAGGCAATTTATCCTAGTTTGGTCTAATCCTGACCTACATCCAGTCTCCAAGAACACCTTGAGATTTTTCACTAACTTTCCAGAGATAACAACTTGGGATGATCCTCTCACTCATGGACTCACTCCCCCTTACTCTTGTAATCGTACACCCACACTTAAGGTTCCACAACCTTAAGATTTTACAACTGAATGAAATGAATGTTTAAATAACTCCTCATGAGTTGGATAATAAATGATCACTGAAGTACAGAGAAATGATATTGGAAGTAATGAAACTGATAGGAATAATAACTCAGAGTAAATGCGCAGAATTTTCGGTAGGTAGCTGAATTGAATTCTTCTTCAATTTATAATGACCTTGTACTTTAGACTCTAGCCGTTGTTTTTGTTTTGATACACCCGTTGCGAAACCGTGGTAGGTAACGGTAAAATGACCGTTGGCGTTTTGGCGTTATCTGCTAGCAGTTTAAATATTTGAAGCTTTACCAACATCCTTATTCCTGAAGAGAATGTCCCCTTAACACATTTGACCGTTAGAGTCTGAAGGAATGTTGTCACTCTTTGTATAGCTGTTGTAATAAATGCGATGACATCATGTTCGCTTTTTATCAGAACAGAATTCCTGATCTTTTTCATGGCAAGACAAACTTGAAACATAGTTAGTATTATAAAGTGATTACAGTATGCAAATAAGGTCAAAGATCAGAGATGAATAAAGTAAATGTAAACATCAAATCAATTCACAAAATTATTTTTCAGTCCAGGTCATCTCAACCTCGAGTTACAAGATCAACCTTGAGTTTCTGGCAAACCTCGAGTTAAATTACCAGCCTCAAGGTTGTAAGCTAGAAGCAATCTCTATGAAAGAAGAGTATAACCTCGAGTTTTGATAAACACCTAGAGTTTTCCATTAACCTCGAGGTTCATTAACTAGCCTTGAGGTTTTGTCCAATTGATTAAAGATCACAATTAGTGAAGGATGTAGACTCAACCTCGAGTTTTATACTACCTCGAGGTTAGTCTTCAAACCTTGAGTTGACACGAGGATCATCCATAAGATCACTGAGACCTGGAACCTCGAGGTTGATTTTCAACCTTGAGTTTTACTATAACCTCAAGGTTGATTCTCAAATCTCGAGTTTTATTTTTGATAGCAAGGTTCTGGTTCCAGCTTCTTATGTTTTTGACAGATAAGCTAATTTTCTTGATTAAACCAAGTCATCATCAAAACATAGAACTAACAATCTCCCCCTTTTTGATGATGACAAAATTAGATTTTAGTTTGTCCTTAACATGTTATTCAATTTTGTTTCAAATCATCATTCAGTTGTAAGAATTTGGACTTTTAAGCAAGAGTAACATTGAGGCATACTTTACATTACCAGTTGTAACATCTCAATTTTCAAAAGCGGAATACAATTTTTTTTTAATCATTTCAAATCATCAGAGTAGAGCATCGGAGCAACTAAAAGAGTGAATAAAAGATTGAGTAACTGATATATCATTAATTGTGGCATATCTGTTTGTTTATAATGTACAGTACATTCATTAGAATGATGTTATAACTATATATGTCTAAAAGAAATGGGATCTTCAGTCGGGTCCTTTCGCTTTCTGCTTACTCCTATCTTCAGTCCTTGGTTCCCCAGACTTGAAGCTATGGTAAGAGCTGAGGTTCAATACCCATTGAACCTCAGGTAACGGTTAACCTTATGCTTATGTAAACAGTATATGACAGATATCACATAATAAGTACACAATTACATCTTTCAAAATCATAACAACATGTAAAGCAATAACATAACACAGCCACTACAATATGTATATTACCCTAGTCTGCACTATTCACCAGTGCCACGATGGCCTATCGTGTCCTCAGCACTAGGAAAACTCAACGGTGTTATCAAGACTATAACCTGTATTCAATTCAATATTCAAAGAGCAAATTTCAAAAACAGAGTTTCAGCATGTGCATACAACTATCATATATAAGCATATCAAAAGCATAAGAGTTAAGGTTACAATACGCGTCCGTACATTCGTTGACGAGTTTTGGGGTACATTTGACGGTCGGTACACGTTCACAGTTTATCCTATAAGGGTAATATCATTTCTATTAATTCATAAACATCATTCCAAGAACCATCTTGGCCAAAAATGACAATTTAACCCTTGGAGGATTCATTTTCAATTATTTTCACATAATTTTCGGGAAAAAAAAAATGCTGGTTCAGCATTTCTGTGCAGAATTTCACCTAACTTCGAAAAATCATAACTAATTCCAGAAAAATCGAAACGAAGATCCATAAAATTTCCCGGAATCCTTAAAATGTCTACTTTCGAGGAAAAATACTGGAATTTACCCAGGTTTCATGAAAAATTCTCAGTTTCAACATTTCAAACCTCTGCTCAGAATTTTCCCCAGAAAACGTAGCTTAACTTCTGGAATTTTTATCTCTTTGCACAAAACTTCAAATGACACACTCTAGGTATATTTGGAAAGCCCTATATGTCTACTCTCACCATGAATTTGCTCAGAATTTTAGAACTTCATCTTCTTCATAAAATATTAACGTTTTTGCTACTGGCCCCTGAAATTTCTAACCGATAAAATTTCGCCAGAGCTTCGCTATTTTGATCATAATCTTCCAAAAATTTTTGCCATTCTTCTTCTTCATCATTTTTTCGAAATAAAGGCAACGGAAACCATAAAAACATGAAAACAAAACTATATTTGGAAGATTAAAGATCAAAATAACATTTCCTAACATTTCCACTACAAAAACTGAGAACTAGAACTAAAAGACTAAAAGTTTCCTTACCTCTTGAAGAGCCTTGCTTCTTGCTCTTGAAGCTCTTCCACTCTCTTCCTCACCCTCTAAATTTCGGCCTATGCCTTGTGAATTGGTGAGAAACCATGAAGCATGAAGCCTATATTTATAGTGAAATGTCATGGCAATTTGGTAATTTCTTTGAACTTCCTCATCTTGCTTCTCAACCCTTAGATTTAATTTGGTAAAGAAGTATAAATCCTACCCCTACACCTCCTTAAAAACGCCACCTCTCCCCCCTAGCTCTTAAGTTTTGGCTTTATCCCCTATTTACCTCCAAATGCTAATTTAGTTAGGTGTAAGTTGGTGTTTTTATTTAAGATCTAATTTCACTTTTGTGATCCTAATTTTATGACTAGATTTATGGTGATTTTTAACTTCCTGAAACACTTAGGTATGAATCCTAAAAGTATACGAAAATGACTTTGGGAATAGCCAAGTTAAAGCTCATAATTCACTGATTCCAAATATGTACTTATACTTAATACTTAGTTCCAATATTTCAAAATATGATTTATTTTCTATAGATTCTCATTTACTTGTATCAGATTAATTACTTAACTTACCACCCAAGTTTCCACTGTGGATTTCAAATAATTATTTTCTTTGGTTTAATCTTGACTTTTCCTTACTTCCCACACACACATACACAACTTTTAAACTCACACACTCACAACACATATACACACACTACACACACACACACCACCTTTCTCTTTCCTTTATCCTCTTCCATTGCATTTAAATCAAGCCTCAAAAGTCTTCTCTTCTAGAACTTTAATTTAATTATATGTTTATTCAAAACAATTCCTTTTCTTGTTGCCCAAGTAATAAACCGCCCCTCCCCCTTTAGTTAAAAATTTTATGTTTTAATTATTCTCACAAACTCAAGAAGAAAATCTCTCATTGGTCCAATTAATTTCACAAGAATTTAGATTTAAAGGTTAATATAATTTCTTCACTTTTTGATTAGAAATTTTTGCCATTTTTAACTTAAAAGGGAGAATTAATTAATCCTTGGTTACTATTTCTAATATAGTGCTTTAGGGGTTACTAGGCTTAATTATCAAAATTTGACAAGAGTTCTAACTTAATTTTGATGATTAATAACTTCTTGTGTGCTAATCTTAGCTTCTAAATATCATTTGGTCTTTGATTTAATTGATATTTCCTTAATTATATGACCTTTATAAATTAATATTAACAAATTCCAAATATTATTAAAGTATCTCAATCATTGCAATTCCAATTGCCCAATAATTGTTACTAATTTCCTCTAATTGATTTTATCATCCTCTGATGATTTTAATTGTTAAAATGGTATAATTAAGATTATACTAAATTATGATAATCTTAGGATATTTTTATGACTCTTAATAAGATTTAGAAAAATTAGTCTTTAGGCTTCCTAATTCTAGGAAAAATTGCCCATGAATAAAAATAAATATAACACTAAAATTTGAGACCACATATTCACCTATTTAAAATAGGTATTTTCTATCAAAATATAGTGGCTAGGCTAAATAGGATTTTTAGGGTATTACACCAGTTGAGCACGAGAGAAACATTGAACTGTGATATTAAGCAGCATAGTACATGAAGTTCATAAACACAGAAGCTAAAAATTAGAACATCAATAATGTTAGAAACAAAATATCATTAATACTTCCTAAAGCTTCTTTTCTACATTTGCTCCTTAAAAATTTGCTACTTCAAAAACGTACTGTTTGTTGCTGTTGGCTTGTTGGCTTCTCCCCCTTTGGCATCATTCAAAAAGGTAGGAGCTGGTGCTGAGAGGAAAATGAATGGGAAGTAGAAGGAAAGGGAAGTGGGGATGAAGCAAAGGAAGGAGGAGGCAGGGAAGAAGAGACTTCATGGTGAGGGTCAGATTCTTCAAATAGATTAGCTGTAGAACTACCAGAGTAGTTGATCTGAAGAGAAAAGGGTGAAGCAGAAGAGGCAAGTACTGGAGTAGCATCAAACACAGGTAGAGAAGGTGCCTGAGAAGCAGGAACAGGAGAGGAAATTGATGGATGTAGAGAAGAAGGATGAGAGGTGGGAATTGCAAGGATATGAGATTGAATTGGAGATGATGGAGTTGGATGTGAAGGTCATGTAGGTGCTGGAGAAGGAGTTTGTTGAGTAGCCAATAACTTGTCAACCTTCTCCATAAGAAAGACTACCATATCTGACATGTTTTTCATGTTATTACTATGATCATCCAGATGTCCAGAAATAGCCTCCACTTGTTCAGTAAGATCAGCATGATCATCTTGAAGATCAGTGACTTCTTTAACCAACTTTGAGATTGCAGTTTCAAGCTTCACGCAGAGGGTATTCTGTGCTGCTACTGACATGAGCAATGGACTAAAGCTATCAGATACAGCTTTCTCCACAATGGCCTTGATTTGAGGGCCAAGTGAGAATGGAGCGTGCTGAGATGAAATTCCTAGACCAGCAAAAGAGGGAACTTTGGATTTTGAAGTTTTGGATGTTGATGGAGCTCTTGATTCCCCAGAGCCTTCAGGGAAAGCAATCTTCATAAGATTCAATTAATTTTTCCAAACTGATCCGGTGCTTTTGATTGTTCCCTAGACTCCAAATACCATATTTTCTCATGAAAGAGAATGATTGAGACCAAACTAGGGAAAGGTGTTGGAGAGCTCTTCTTTGAATGCTAAGCATACTTCTTCATCTCTTGGAATAACATATGACCCAAGTTGTGAGGTACTCTATCCACAAAAGAGGCAAAGAGAGGATACTCAATCTGGGTGAAATGCGTGTAATTTCTTCCTTTCTGCACTGGATTTCTTGAGTAAATATACCAAAGTGCTCTATGAATGGGTGGCATTGATCCAAGGGTAAATTTCAAAGGTTCTGAAAATGGAGCATCAGGCTGCAGAATCTGATATATTTCTTCATTGTTATATTCGATGAATGGAACTGTAGGTGGATCATTAATTTGCAGAAGAGAGTTCAAGTAGTCTATGCTCAGCTCAATCCTTTTTCCTCTGACATTTGTGATGAGTTTTTCTTCCACCTTATTTTTCTGGTATGAAGGATGATAGGACATGTTAAAGTAGAAGATTTTAACCAGGGTAGGACTGTATGAGGCTCGAATGGATAGGAACAATTCATAGTTTTTGAGCCATGGATATAAATCTAGGTTATAGTCTGATTTAAGTTTAGGCAGGTCAATATGGACTATAGGGCAGAAGGGCCTGTTAGCGTAGGTTTCCCTAAATCTTTTGGATTCCACAGCAGAGAATAAATATAGGTTATAGTCTGATTTAAGTTTAGGCAGGTCAATATGGACTATAGGGCAGAAGGGCCTGTTAGCGTAGGTTTCCCTAAATCTTTTGGATTCCACAGCAAAGAATAAATGTGGCCCACAAACAAAATCTAGTGGAGGATTGGTCAAAGGAGCATGGTAAATGCTGTAAATAGAGGGAAGTTGTTTAGACTTAGAACCTGTTGAAGTACCCTTAGAACCAGAAGCAGCAGAGTCACCAAATTTCTAAAATGACGTAGTTGGTGATTTCTTCTTTGATTTTAGAGACGCAACCACAACCTCTTTGTCTTTCTTCATCATTGCTTCAGGATCTATGGGCTTCTTTACTGGAGTCTCAGAAGGTTCTTGAATCACCAGCTTCCTTGGTTTCTTGGCCATGGGTTCATCGAAGTTAACCTTGGGTTGAAATCTCTTAGCTGGAAGTTTAGAGCGAGGAGCCTTCAGAATTGGAGAAATAGATTTAGGGTTTTGATCAAATGTTGTTTTCAAAGATTTAGTAGGTGATTTGGGAATAGTTTTGGGAGCCATTGGAGAAGAAGAGTTACACTTCGAGTTTGGAGCACTTCGAGTTAGGGTTCAGAGTTTTGCGAAATGAAATGGAATTGAAGAGCGACGTTTAAGTAACCTGAAGAATGACCTTGAGGTTCATTTATTAGCCTCAAGGTTTCTTATAAACTCGAGGTTGATTTACAACCTCGAGGTCTATCTGCTCATGCAGATTAATTGATCACGGAATGGACTAAGTATAACCTCTAGGTTATTTATTGGCCTTGAGGTTTTAACAAAACTCAAGGTTGGTAACTCAACCTTGAGGTTTTGCGAAGCTATTCTCCAAATTCTTCCTTCTCGACTTAATCAACCGACTCAAGGTTATTGGTGGTCTCGAGGCATATTGAACTCTGTTCAGCTCTGTTTTCTCATCCTTATAACAGAGTCCTGCAAAACACATGTAAGTCACTCCAAAACCTAAATCAGTAATCATCAAAACATAAATAATCTTAATTGAACAGTATTAACTTACAGTTCATTGGGATTTACCATTCCCAATTCTCTCCTGATGAATAAGAATTGCTCCTTTGCAAGTGGTTTGGTAAAAATATCAGCAAGTTGTAGATGTGTTGGAATGAACATTACTTTCACATCCTTTCTTTGCACATGATCTCGGATAAAATGATGCCTAACATCAATGTGTTTTGTTCTGGTGTGCTGAATTGGATTTTTGGCCAGACTTATGGTACTGGTATTATCACAGAGGATTGGAATGTCTTTCAGATGAATGCCCAAATCTGACAACTGTTGTTTCAACCACAGGACTTGTGCACAGCAACTAGAAGCTGCAACATATTCAGCTTCAATAGATGAGACAGCCACAGTAGTTTGTTTCTTGCTGAACCATGATACCAGAGAGCCACCAAGAAATTCACACTGCCTACTGATACTCTTCCTATAAGTCTTGTAGCTTGCATGATCTGAGTCAGAATATGCAACCAGATATTCTTGTCCTCCTTTTGGAAACCATAGTCCAAGTTCTTTTGTGTCAATTAGATATCGAAATATTCTCTTCACATGTTCTGCATGAGATTCCTTTGGTGTGGGTTGGAATCTGGCACACATGCCCACGCTAAACTGAATATCTGGTCTACTGGCTGTCAGGTACAATAGTGAACCAATCATTCCTCTATATTTGGTGATGTTGAAGTCCTTTCCTTAATCGGTGTCAGCATCCAGAGAGGTTGTTGAACTCATTGGAGTGTTTGCACCATTGCAATTCTCCATTCCAAATCTTTTGAGCAAATCTCACAAATACTTGGTCTGAGAAATAAATATCCCATCCTTTCGTTGCTTAATTTGCAAACCAATAAAGTAGTTCAGCTCACCCATCATAGACATCTCCAATTCACTCTGCATCTTCTTTGAAAATTTCTCACAAAGATTCATTAGTAAAGCCGAAAATAATATCATCAACATATATTTGCACAATCAATAGTTCGTTAAGCTTATTATTTTTAATAAAGAGTGTAGTGTTTGCTTTTCCTCTTAAAAACCTTGATCAAGCAAAAATTTACTTAATCTCTCATACCAAGCTCTAGGAGCTTGCTTAAGACCATATAAGGCTTTCTTTAGACGGTAGACATGATCAGGGTATTGGTCATTTTCAAAACCAGGAGATTGTTCTACATAAACTTTCTCCTATATAAAACCATTTAGAAAAGCACTCTTAACATCCATCTGATAGAGCTTGATCCCCTTGATGCAAGCAAAGGCCAGAAGAACACGTATGGCTTCCAATTTAGCTACGGGAGCATATGTTTCTTCATAATCAATTCCTTCTTCCTGATTATAGCCTTTGGCAACAAGTCTAGCCTTGTTTCTGACTATGATTACGGATTCATCTCGTTTGTTCTTGAATATCCATTTAGTACCAATGACCGGATGATCTTTTGGCCTAGGTACCAAGTCTCAAATTTGATTTCTATCAAATTGATATAGCTCCTCTTGCATTGCGATCACCCCAATCATTGTCTGATAGAGCTTCATCAATTTTTGAGGGCTCAATCTCAGATATGAAGGCAGAGAACATAACCTCATTTAAAACACTATTTCTAGTTCTAACTCCTTGATCAATGTTTCCTATGACTTGGTCAAGAGGATAATTCCTAATGAATTTCCAAGCTCTAAGCTGAGGCTGAGATTGATCAGGATGATTTTGAGAATCATTTTCAAAAACATCTTGAGAATTTTCAATAGAAGCAAGAGTAGATTTTGAAAAGAATTGGTTTTTCTAAATGAGTTCATCATCCTCATCCCCAGAATTAATTATTTTTTACTCACAGAACACAACATGTATTAACTCTTCAACTATACATGTACGTTTAATGAAGATTCTATATGCTTTACTCCTATTAGAATAGCCAAGAAAAATACCTTCATCTGATTTAGAATCAAACTTACCCAGATTATCCTTACCATTGTTATGTACAAAGCATTTACAGCCAAAGATGTGTAAGTGAGCCAAGTTTGGTTTTCTCCCTTTGTAGAGTTCATAGGGTGTCTTGTTCAACTTCTTCCGTACATAGGCTCTGTTTGAGATGTAGCTAGTGGTGCTCATGGCATCTGCCCAGAAAACTTGTGAAGTTTGATGCTCATTTAACATTGCACGTGCCATCTCAGTCAGCACTCGATTTTTCCTTTCCACCACACCATTTTGTTGAGGTGTTCTTGGTGCTGAGAAATTGTGGTCTATGCCATGATCCTCACAAAACCTTTCAAAGACTTGATTCTCAAATTCACCACCATGATCAGTCCGAATAGCTACAATACATATACCTTTCTCGTTTTGCACCTTTTTGGCAAATACACAGAACAAATCAAATGTTTCATCTTTTGAAGATAAAAATATTGTCCAGGTAAAACGAGAATAATCATCCACTATAACTAAGGTATATAAATTTCCCCCTAAGCTTTTCACTCTGGCAGGACCAACCAAATCCATGTGAAGTAGTTGAAGAGATCTATTTGTTGAAATTTCAATTTTATTTTTGAAGGATGATTTAGTTTGTTTGCCCTTTTGACATGCATCACAGATCATATCGTTTTTAAAATGAATTTTGGGCAAACCAATTACTAAATCCTTTTTCAACAACTTGTTCAGCTGGTGCATATTCACATGTGCAAGTCGTTTATGCCATAGCCAACTATCATCCAAGTTGCTTACAAAACATTTTTCAGAAGCAATTTTTGGTAATTCCAATGTATAGCAGTTACCTTCTCTAGGAACCTTAAATAATACCTTAAGTTTACCTTTATCGATGGAAAAGTCATCTTTGTTAACAATGAGGCATTCTTCTGAGTCAAAAATAATCTAATTGTTCTTATCAGCACTCTGACTCACGCTCAGAAGATTATGGCACAATCCTTCTACCAGATAGACGTCCTTGATGAGAGAACCTTCTTTTGTCCCTATCTCACCTATCCCAGTGATTTTTCCAGATTGATTTCCTCCGAAGGTGACTTTACCACCATCTCTTGATTGGAGAGCAATGAATTTATCTTCATCACCCGTCATGTGTCTGGAACATCCGTTGTCAATGTACCACTTATTTACTCTAGATGCTTTCAGACACACCTACAAGACAAGAGAAATTAAGTTTTAGGTACCCATCTTTTCTTGGGTCCTTTGGGGTTAGTCTGAGGCATAGGAACATAGGTTCCTTTGGGTACCCATTGATAATTTCCTACCGGTTTATCTCTTCTTTCCTTTTTATGAAAACATGATGATGTGCTATGACCCTTCTGATTACAATAATTACAATGAGCAAAAGGATTTGATGAATGCACTGATTTTTGAAAATAATTCATGTATGATTTTCCACTAGTTTTCTTTTAGCCCTTTTTCTTGTCAAAAATAGGATTATATCCTATACCTAATCTATCATTTGTAAAACGTTGGGCATTTAAGATTACATTAAGCATTTCACTTCCTCTGGTGAATTTTTCAAGAGTTTTTGTAAGATATAAGTTCTTTTTCTCCAAATCAAGACAATCCTCACAAAGTAACTTTTTGTCAGTAAAGTTTTTAACTTGCATTTCAAGAGAAGTATTTTTCCTTTTCAGATCAAAATATTTATCAGCAAGTTTTTCAAACTCATATTACATTTCATTGTATTCATCAAACAACTCATCATAAGTGGGTAATGAATCGTTTACCTCACTATTTTCTGGTTGTTGTGGTTCTTCTGCAACTAGGCAGACATTTGCTATTTTTACTTCTTCTTCACTTTCCTCTTCTAAAGAGTCATCTCCCTAGATAGCTGAAACATATGCCTTTTTCTTGAAGTTGCTGAACTTCTTCTTTTTGTCTTTCTCATTGCCCTTCAATTGAGGACACTTTGATTTGTAGTGACCAGGCTTTTCACACTCATAGCAAATGATTTGATCTTTCTCTTTGGATTCACACCTGCTACTTGAACCTCCTTTTTTAAACCAATTTCTGAAGCCTTGATCCCTTTTGTAAAATTTCTTGAATTTTCTCACGAACATACCTATCTCATCGTCCTTGTCACCTTCATCGCTTTCTTCCTTTTCTTTAACGGCGTTGAGGGCAACTCCTTTGTTCTTGTTGTTGCCATTGATCTCATTTAAATCTTTCTTAAACTTCAATTTGTTTTCATATTCAGACAGACTTCCGAATAAGGCTGCAACTGAAGCCATTGATTCACCTCGAGCCTTTTCTATGGCTGTGACCTTGGCTTCCCAGTCTTTGGTTAGTACGTTGAGGATCTTTCTGACTTGGGCACGTTGTTCAAAGGCCTTTCCCAATGCAGCTAACTGGTTTATCAGATGAGTATACCAGAGTTGAAATTCAGCAATTGATTCTCCGTTCTTCATTCTCAGCAGATCATACTCTGTTGTGAGAGTGTTGACTCGATTCTCCTTTATAGCCGTTGTTCCTTCATAAGCAACCTCCAAAGCCACCCACATTTCTCTAGTTGTTTCCAGATTGCATATACGAAAATACTCTTGTTGACTGAGTGCGCTTTGAAGTAAGAGTATGGCCTTGCTGTTTAAGGTGACATTTCGTCTATCATTGTCATCATAATCTTCTTCTAGCTTTGGAAATCTGAGACCATTGTCAAGGACAGTTGGTTCGTAGTTTCCTCGCTTGAAAACTCTCCACAAGCCGAATTCAGTTGCCATCACGAACACTTTGAATTTGTTTTTCCAGAATGAATAGTGTTGCCCATTGAATCCTAGAGGTCGGTTGATTGAAGCACCATCAAGCAATATTTCATCCATGATCAAACTCTGGAGGTTAATCCGATCTGAGCAACGAGGCTCTGATAACAAATGAAGATGGAATATCACCTAGAGGGGGGTGAATAGGTGATTTAAAAATTTAAATGCTTGACCAGAATTTTGGCTAATTACAACAGGATACGAGCAAGAATTAAAGTAACAATGGACACAAGGCAATTTATCCTGGTTTGCTCTAATCCTGACCTACATCTAGTCCCCAAGAACACCTTGGGATTTTTCACTAACTTTCCAGAGATTACAACTTAGGATGATCCTCTCACTCACGGACTCACTCCCCCTTACTCTTGTAATCGTACACCCACACTTAAGGTTCCACAACCTTAAGATTTTACAACTGAATGAAATGAATGTTTAAATAACTCCTCACGAGTTGGATAATAAATGATCACTGAAGTATAGGGAAATGATATTGGAAGTAATGAAACTGATAGGAATAATAACTCAGAGTAAATGCGCAGAGTTTCGGTAGGTAGCTGAATTGAATTCTTCTTCAATTTATAATGACCTTGTACTCTAGACTCTAGCCGTTGTTTTTGTTTTGATACACCTGTTGCGAAACCGTGGCAGGTAACGGTAAAATGACCATTGGCGTTTTGGCGTTATCTGCTAGCAGTTTAAATATTTGAAGCTTTACCAACATCCTTATTCCTGAAGATATTGTCCGCTTAACACATTTGACCGTTAGAGTCTGAAGGAATGTTGTCACTCTTTGTATAGCTGCTGTAATAAATGAGATGACATCATGTTCGCTTTTTATCAGAATAGAATTCCTGATCTTTTTCATGGCAAGACAAACTTGAAACATAGTTAGTAGTATAAAGTGATTACAGTATGCAAATAAGGTCAAAGATCAAAGATGAATAAAGTAAATACAGACATCAGATCAATTCGCAAAATTATTTTCAGTCCAAGTCATCTCAACCTCGAGTTACAAGATCAACCTCGAGTTTCTGGCAAACCTCGAGTTAAATTACCAGCCTCGAGGTTGTAAGCTAGAAGCAATCTCTATGACAGAAGAGTATAACCTCGAGTTTTGATATATACCTCGAGTTTTCCATTAACCTCGAGGTTCATTAACTAGCCTTGAGGTTTTGTCCAATTGATTAAGGATCACAGTTAGCGAAGGATGTAGACTCAACCTCGAGTTGCAATACCAACCTCGAGTTTTATACTTACCTCGAGGTTAGTCTTCAAACCTTGAGGTTGACACGAGGATCATCCAGAAGATCACTGAGACCTAGAACCTCGAGGTTGATTTTCAACCTCGATTTTTACTATAACCTCAAGGTTGATTCTCAAACCTCAAGTTTTATTTTTGACAGCAAGGTTCTGGTTCCATCTTCTTATGTTTTTGACAAATAAGCTAATTTTCTTGATTAAACAAAGTCATCATCAAAAAATAGAACTGACAGGTTATAGTCTTGATAATACCTCTTGTATGTTTTCCTAGCACTGAGAACACGTGGATTCATGGCACTAGTTAGTGCAAACACTATTGATATACATTTGTTGTGTGCTATGTATTGTTATTTACTGAATGTAATGAATATCTGTCATATATATTATTATTACTTGAACATAAGGTTAACTGTTATCTAAGATTCAATAGGCATTGAATCTCAGACTTAACCCTAGCTTCATGATCGGGAGGATCAGAAGCCGGTATAAAAGGTAAGATGCACGCGTAAAGACTTAGCTTGAGTTTTTATTTTGAACTGTAATTGTACCGTTAGATATTCAATATTTAAATATTTGGATTATTATACCGTTATTATACCGACCGAATATGCCACAGTTTGTTTAAATTTGTAGACACATATAGGTATCAGTAGTTACTCAACACATATGCTCTAACGCTCCACTCTAATGATATTCATATTCCTATATGTTTATATACATGATAAGTAATATGGAATTAGGGGTGTTACAGTTCTTAAGATCTTAGTTCATATGAGGAAGGGTAGAAGAGTGTAGAAGGAGAATCTAAGACCTTACCTTACTCTTATCTTCTTCCTTCTTGGATTCCTTAAGCTTTCTTGTGCTTCTTGTGGAGTAGCCTCTTCTCTCTCTTATTCCTTCAATTAACCAAATCAATAGCCAAGAAATGAGAAGGAGGAGTCCTTGATATAATCTTCCCAGGCTACCTATTTAGTAAGTATTTGTTGGCTTATCCAAGAAGCTAACTTTGCTTCTTGATTTTTTTCTGGGAGTTTCTAGAGTGCTCTAGGAAAATCTTCATTTCTCCCTTTTCTCTCCATATGGCCAAGATTCCTTGCCTTGTAGAGGAAGAGATTAGATTCCCAAGCTATCATAAATGTGAGTAGTTAAGTGTCCCTTTCACAAATCTAAACTACTTTCCTCTTATGACACTTGTTAGTCTAGGGTTCCTTGGGTTATTATTACATCTAGGCTTAAATTTATTGTTTGTCCTTGCATTTAATGTGACGGTAATTGCTTTGTACTTACTTTCTTTATATTGGTTACAATTTTGACTTTAACTAAGATATTTTTAAGCCTTCATAAATGTTTTTGTACTTATACCTATTAATTATCCATGATGACTTTTATCCCAGACATGTGTAATTGTTTAAGATATTATATTATCCTCCTTTCCCAAAATGCTGAGTAACCTTATTGGTTTAGAAAATGTCATGTATATACTTATTTTGGCACATCTTTGTCCAGATAACTGTCCCATACCATAGGACTATTGAGTGATATCTTTTTCCAACCAATTAACATCATAAAAGTGTTTTGTGCCTTTCTGCACCGGCACTTTAATTCTATGACCTATACATACTAGGTCCACTTACTTAGTCCCTGAAAGCTATTTTATCTCTTAACATTCTTAGAATTCTTCCCGAACTGGATTTAGTCGTTTGCTTAGTTTAGGCTTATTCTCAAGTCTTAGTGCCCAAAATTCAGGATATTATATTAAAGATCACTTCTCGTCGATTACACACACATATAGTGTGTGTGGTGGGGGTTGAGATTGTTATTCTTATCACCATAAGTTATATTATATGTGGTTCATCAGATTTATATAGGTAGACAACTATTCCTCACCAATCTTAAAAATTTTGCTAAATGCTTGATTATCATCACAAATTCTCTAGTTTATTGAGATGAAGATTTAAAATTTACTCTCCTTAGCATTTTAAATTGAATATTTGAATGCATTTCATTTATTTATTTTGATCTAAGTCGTTTTAAAACACTGTTATACGCATCTACTTCCTTTCCGCACACTTCGTTATTTGTACCACTATGTCGGTGGTAGAAGACTTACCCTTTTTTCTATATTACTGTTTTTCATATCAGTGTGTGATTGAATAAAGAACTTTAGTGTTGAACTCCTTGGACTTACACTAGGTAGGACAAGTCAAAATAAAGCCAATGTAGTATCTTGCAATGTCATGAATATTGTTGTCAAACGCATGAGTTATAGTTTACTAATTTTACGTTTTTAGCTTATAAAATTATGTTAACTTGTACTTAAACTCGTGTTAGCCATAAACTTAGATAAATTCACGAGTTTATACACTAAGTTTATTGTTTTTAAGTTTTTGCCTTATAAAATTGTGTCAAGGCGCTCTTAAACGTATATATGTGTTTGACCTTTTGATCATGTTCAATGGACTTATATATGAACTTCATTGAAACTTCTTCTTTAGATATGAAAAATTATAAATGTTGAAGGAGTTAATTTCATTTATTCATATTTAAAATATATTTAAATTAAATAATTGTCATTTTTATATTTTTATTATTTTATTATATACTCTTAACACCTATTTATTAATAAAAGTAAACTTTTAATATTTTATAATTCAAGTTTATGATCTGAATTTACATTTTTGTCACGGGTTTACTTTGATTCATGAGTTTAACAATATTTAGCCTTGACTACTATATAGAGGAGTTAGTGGCATAGTGTCGAGTCAGTTTGTAATTTATGTCCAACATTTGTTGTTTACTTAAAGTTGATTTATTTTGTTTTGAAGCTGGCACTTAACTCCATGCAAACTATGTTTATTCAATTTTAAATAAAAGTTTATTTATTTAGACCCTTAAAGATTTTATGATGTAAAGTGGTGAGTCTACCACTAACTCAGGGAGGCACAAATAACTACAAAGTGCACGGAAGGGAAGGAGAAGCGCACAAGAGTTTTTTCGCAAACTACTTTCATCAAAATAAATAAGTATAGCAACATTTAAATATTCAATTGAAAATACTAAGAAGGTAAGGCTAGGTTTCCTCTATCATAATCTCAATAAAATAGAGAATTCGTAACGATAGTCAAACATCCAGACACATTATTTCAATCAACAAGAATCACTCAACATAAATCCTTGTGGGGATTAATCGTCCAACCTATATACTTACTATTTTATATATCGTATATCATAATCATATAACTTGTGGTGTGTAATTACCGCCTCAGCCATATATCTCATCTGTCGTAAATACTATAACTCATGGTGAGGAATAACTATCTCACCTATATATATACACATTCCATATATCAAGGTGAGAAATAATCATCTCACTCAATATATGTGTGTGTATGTGCGCATTTATATACAAACATATAGACATATATATACATATCACAGTGGAATGAAGGAAAAATTGGAATAAAGAAAAATATGCACTTGAAAAAATAATTAAATACTAAAAAAAATCTTTCATTGAAAAACAAATCATATCAATACAATATTTCTTTTTTAAAAAATAAATTTTGAGAAAATTTTATTTAAAACCATATAAAAATGGGAAAGAATATTGATTGAGGTTAATTGTAAAAAGTCTAGGAGAAAGAAACATATGTAGTATCGATTGACACTAATAAAAACCATCACACAAATTAAGTTCAAGAAGTTATAAATTTGATATTTAAAAAAAACAAAAATAATATAATAATCAAGATAAAAGTTTGGCACAAATATACTCCTATGATGTAGAATTAAAAAGAGATAAAACTAATTTGGAATTATATTCCCAAACAGTTCAGATAAGAAAATATTCAGGGCTAAAAAACGTAGCAACAGTAAGAACAAAAGGTGTCACATTACTATGACTACACAAATCTCCTTTTTTACCTGAATCAATACACTCGATCACTTGAATTATAAGTGTAGTCGTCTTTTATCATTTTTATCAATAGATGCTACTTTTTCAAACATATCCTTGCATTTGTTTTTCTCAAAAATTAATTACTACTTTTGTGGCTCAAAGATTATTTTTTAAGAAAATTATTTGGAATGGTGATCCTACTAAATAATTTTATCGCAAATATATCTTGTATAATGCAATGAATAGATTTCTAAATTTTTTTAATAATGGAATTAAAGAACCACCCTTTCTTCTCCATTGAAAAGGATGGCCCAACATCTTGAAAGATAATACTATAATAGGCATAGTTAACCAAAAAGCAGGCACAAATAATGAGAAAGAGAGATTTGAGCCACAAATAACAAAAGTTGAAAACAAGAGATCAGATCAGAAACCACAGCTAGCTATCCGATGGTCACATGCTCATCATGGGGAAGTGGGATGTGGAAAGTTTAACTAGAAATAAAATGTAGCATAATGAAAATATTATATGGGTTCTCGGTTTTCTCATATTATATGAGAAAAAAAAATTTTCTACACACATGAAATGGTGAGACTTATATATACATATATTAATTTATATATATATGTGTGTGTGGATCCCACCATTTTTTGTGTGTGTAACATGAGAAAATATTTTCCCATATTATATATATATATATATATATATATATATATATATATAACTTCAGAAACCATTTGTTAAAATATCAATTAATTCATATTTAAATTCAATCCAGTCCTAGCTAACTGTAAAATGTTCTTCCAAATATATCCACAAAATGTTACCTTAAAACTGATTAAAATGTTAAACAACGTGAATAATCTCTTACCGTTCAACCTAATATATATATATATATATATATATATATATATATATATATATATAAAAGTTTATTTATGAGGAATTTGAATCCATAAAATATATACAAGTTTGTTGAAAATATAACTTTTGGTTCATTGCAGGTTGAGTGATTATAAACGTCGCATCGCATTATAATTAAATTTTATGTCATGTGATTGCTCTTATACTGACAGTTCCGATATAATAGTCTTAGTGTCTGAAGATTCTGGTGAACTGTATATAGATAATGTATAATTTTGTTAATGTCTTCTCTTCGATCCGATTCAATGGTGCATAAATGGTGCATAAAATATAGGGATAAATAGCAAATCTGCTTCGAAAAATACACGCCCAAGAACAATGTTGCTCTAAAAGTTTTTTTGGGCTCAATGTTGCCTTGGAAGTCTAAAGGCGTAACAATACTGCCATTTTTCATTAAAAAGTTAACGGTCAACGTCAATTTTTTATCGATCAAAGTTAGTTTTCTAACGGAAAATGGTAACATTGCTACGTTTTTATACTTTTTGAACAAAATTGAACCTGAAAAAACTTTTAAGGCAACATTGCTCCTCAATGTATACTTTCGGGGCGGATTTGCTACTTAATCCTAAAATATACTCAATACAAAACATACAACATATTTATCTAATTTAATTAGATTACGAAAATAGTTAATATGATGTTTATTTCTAAAATACCCTACTCATTTTTCTTAATTTTCTCATTCCCTCTATTCCCTAATTATTATTGAAAGAGTATCAATATAGGCAAATTAGGAAATGATTGATAAATATGAAAACTTTGTCTTATATTTATGATTAAAATCAACTCTTTATATATGTCTTATATGAAAGGGTGGAGGAGTACAATATTTTGTAAATGATTATTTTTATATTACTTATTTTGTATTAAAAATAAGAATTAATTTTATTATGATATTCAATGAAATTTATGGAAATGCTTGTGTTCATTATACCATAGATATTACGTAAATAGTATATTTGAACTTACATTCCGTACTAATTATAAAATTATAAAAGTTTTAATGTTTTTGTTTTTACTGTAGAAAAAAAATTTTTATCTCACTCACATAAAAGTGAGTGTGTCCCACTAATTTTTTCTCTCTCTTCTCTTTATAATAGGACCCACTCACTTTTATATGAGTAAGGCAAAAAAAATATTTATGCAGTAAAGACATAAACATTAAACCCAATTATAAATTACTTCAAATAGACCATGACCCTCATAGTTGGCACTGAGTCATGAATATATATATATATATATATATTATTAAGAAAATTATGAAAATATTATCTATTATTACTATTATCAATTCATTTATACTTTACTAAAATTTTCGTTTTATATTAAATTAATATTCATAAATAACCAAATATAGTGTTGTATAAAAAATTAATGCCGCATAAATTATTAGATGTATAATAGGTTACTATATTTTAATAATAGTAACCATAAATGCAACTACTTTTAAAAGCTGCATCAGAAATCACAAGGCACAAATATATGAAGCTAAAGTGAAGCTTCCGTTCAGATATGTACATGTCTACTTAATTATAATCATTCCCCCCTTTTCTCCCACCACCATCTCTCTCATTGTGGCAACAAGATGATGAAGTTCAATTTCATTGAGCTTCTTTGGGGCAAAAGTAGCCCAAACCGACAAATTATTCCAAAAGTAACCTTACTTTCCATCTTCGCCATTCTTCTATTCACAGTCACCCCACTTAGTTTCCCTTTCTTTGGATCTCTTAAGAGAATTGTGTTTGCAACAGAACAGTCATCTTCATCATTATCTTCATCTTCTTCATCATCCTCATCTGCAATATTATTCAACAATAATGTGCAGAATAATAATGCTGCAAATTCAATTCTGTTGCCTTCTTCAAGAAATTGTGATATTTTCAGAGGGAAATGGGTCCCAAACCCAAAGGCTCCATATTACACAAACACAAGTTGCTGGGCGATTCATGAGCACCAAAATTGCATGAAATATGGCAGACCAGACACACAGTTCATGAAATGGAGATGGAAGCCAAATGATTGTGAGCTTCCCATTTTCAATCCCTTTCAGTTTCTTGAGATCATGAGGAACAAATCCATGGCTTTTGTTGGAGACTCTGTTGGTAGAAATCAGATGCAGTCCCTCGTTTGTCTCCTTTCTAGGGTAAGTAATTAATTCTAATCATTCCTTCAATTTCTTCATCCTCATATGCCAATTTCTTCTGTTTATAATTGCTCGAGAGATCCATAAATTGGGGAAGAACACGTCAAACTTGAGTGCAATTTTTGGGGTTTTCTCAATATATATCTATTAGGTAATTTTATGAAAATAATAAAGAAAAATGAGAGGAAAATATCATTTGAATTAAAAAAAAACATAAAAATATCTACCAAATTAGAAAAATGACAAATAGGTAATCTAGTAGGAATATGTGATTTTCAAGTTTGTGTGTTAACAACTTGAGGGTAATGACAACTTAAGGGTAGCAATTAGCAATTTGAGTATACATATTGATAACTTAGAAAGCTCAAGTTATTAATCTTTATATTTAAGTTGTTAATTTCTATACTCAAATTTTCAACACTTAACCTTTAAATTTTCAGATTCTTACCAAATTATCTATTCCTTTTGCTAATTTAGTAGAAATTTTAAAGCTTTTGTAATTCAAATAGTGTTTTGCTGTTATTTTCCCCAACAACAAGTCTTTTTTAATTATTACTCAAGTTATCATCACATACATAATAATGCCCCTCTGATATTTTCTATTTATACAAGTAGATTGTAGCCAGTTCTCTTAATCTTTCCTTATTTAAATAGCCTAAAATTATCATGGTTCAATTATTACTCTCTCTCTCTCTCTCTCTCTCTCTCTCTCTCTCTCTCTCGCCCCGTGTTAGCTATATTTTAACTGCAGCAAGAGAAGTTAGTTGACCTAAACCATCATGCAATTCAAGGGTTAGGTAAATCATCTGATGGCTGTAATAAATGTGTGTGGATGCGTGTCTGTGTGTGTGTGAGCATGATAAGGAATCGAATCTTTGGCACCTCGGAAAACTACATCAGATTTTGCATACTTTGTCCCCCACGTTCCTTAAATTAGACACATATGAAACTAAATCTATCCTTGCTTATTTTATTATGAGCCTTCAATTTTTTTTCTTATTTTTAATATTTTTCCAAAAAAAAAAAAAAAACTGGGTATCGTGAAGGCACTGGTACGTTGTTCGTAAAATTATTACCAGCCATTAGAATAGATTGCAATGGTTTGAAGGCCAGAGAACTTATATGTAAAATGCTATTGCCCTTCTATTTATTTAGAGTTTTAGTCCTATTAATTTTTAGCACATCAGAATATTTCTTCTTCTTTTTTCACTTAGAGGTTCGAACCCTTATTCGTGATTTTAAATTTTATCTTTAAGTAGTAAATATAATGAAGAATATTACGAATAGAAATAGTATGATTGGTAAAGCTTAAAATATACTATATGTATATTTGAATAATAAAGTTGCGTGTCTATATATATAGTAAATGTTTGGCACTGAAAATCAGACAACTAGTCATCAAGATTTTCTATTAGAAATTGCAATGAAGTTACTTAATATAGAATGTGAGCTTTTTATATAAAGTCTGTATTCTCATCTTTCGATTAAAATTAAATTTTGATCCCAAAATATTATAGACATTATATGATAAAACTATTTTGCTTGCATGATCCAACGACAGCTAGTCTCGAGATTAGAGTAATGAGTACAAATTAAGCTTCTCTAAGTTATTAATGTTGTCTTATTCAATGATAGATGCTTGCATGACTGACTTCCTCGTGAGATGACGACCTAACTAGACTAACACGCGTCTCATTTATTGGCCCCAAAAAAATCAACATTCATTTGCTGCCACCAAAAAAATAGTTTCAAGTTTGATTTTTAAGACTTCGATGATATTACTAAAGCCCCAAAAAAGTTGAACAGGTTAAGATGTCACATTACAAATGTTTCAATGATATCTAGTGTCTTCGACGATCCAACAAATTTATTTTTAATAATAGGGGTTAATTATAAGTCCTTTTTTTTTTATAAATTATGAGTGTAACTAAAGCAAGCCAAGACTATATAGCTATATATGGCCTATAAAATTAAAACATAGAGATAGAGGTAGCCCCCTCTAAAAATGTAAGTAGGATAAATGTGACCTGTGCAATTGATCGTGAGTTTACTGAAGGGTCGACAATGCAGGCTGAAATATTCATTGAAAAATTAAACATATTTTCTCATGTATTATATGAAATCTAAAGTACAAGCCCAGTTATTCATAAGTCATGACTTGAGCAATTTATTATAAATTTTATTGTAATATTGTGCATTATTTTGATTGAGTTTTAGAACAGCTTTTAGTGGTTTTAGAGAACCTTTCAAAACTCTTCAAATTAATTTAAGGAAATATTATATTGTAGACTGTTATCAATATAATTTGACTTGTAAATTAATTTTTATTTCAAATAAAAGAACCAATTCAAGCATAATTTTAAAAAGATTTTCGTTGGTTTATCTAAAATTCTTAAATTACATAAAAAAAATGCAAATGAAAATCCTAAAATGATGTATTACCTCTTGTAAATGTATGAAGGAGCTAGAAGCTAAATAACTAATTTATAAATATTTAAAAAAAATAGTTAAATTAGTTATTTTTAATAAATGTTTATTTATTTTCCCAAAATACCTCATTTAATCACTATGGAAATTCCATTTAATATATAAAATCAATAGGGATAGCTTGAGAAAAAAGTTATAAATTGATAGATAAAATGGATTGAAGTATTATATTTAGGAGTTAGGATGAAAACAAACTCCTCAATTAGCTTCTGCATTTAAGAGAAATATTTATGACATAGCTAGAGCCCTATTCATGTTAAATAAAACTGGAAATTAATTTGGTTTGTGACTAGTAAATTAATTTGTCAAATTAATGTTTCTTTCTTCTTTTTCTTTTTATCAAGGCTGAATGGCCAATAGATGCCTCAGAAACAGAAGATGATAATTTCAGAAGGTGGAAGTACCCAAATTACAACTTCACTGTAGCTGCGTTTTGGACTACACATTTGGTCAAATCCAAAGCAGAACGAAACCCAAACGGTCTGCTTCATGTTTATGTCGACGAGGCGGATGAGAAATGGTCGAAAGAGGCGGAGCATTTCAACTACATCGTCATCAATGGAGGTCACTGGTTCAACAAGCCCATGGTATTCAACGAGGAAAAAAAAATCATAGGATGCTGTGACTGCTTCATCAGCAACATCACCAGAACAAGCAGGTTACTTGGTTTCAAAAAGGCCCTTAAGACAGCACTTAAAACCATAAACAGCTTAGAAAACTTCAAGGGCATGACGATCCTAAGATCATACGCACCATCACATTTTGAGAATGGGTTGTGGAACGAAGGTGGGGATTGTGTGAGAAGAAAGCCATTTAAGAGAAGCGAGGTGAAGTTAGAAGGTAAGGATTTGGAGTTTTATAGGATTCAGATGGAGGAAATTAGGGTTGCAGAGGAAGAGGCAAAGCAGGAGAAGAAGAAGAAGTTTAGGGTTCTTGATGTAACACAAGCTATGGTTATGAGGCCAGATGGTCACCCAAGTAAATATGGACATTGGCCAAATGAGAATGTGACTTTGTATAATGATTGTGTGCATTGGTGCTTGCCTGGGCCTATTGATGCGTGGAGTGATTTGCTTTTGGAGATGCTGAAGATGGAGGGTGGTAATTAATTAATTGCATCACTTTGGCCCAATCTTATACTATCTTCAGTCTCTAAACAATTTTTACTGTCGACAAGATTTTATATTAAGAACCAGAAATATACATGTTACACGTCCATTTTCATAAATAGTGCCAATAATTCAGTATTGCATTTTACAGTTTGCAGTCCCTTTTTTTTTTTTTAATACAGTAATCTTATATTCAAGCATTTTAGAAAGGGATGAAATCGATAGTATCTCGTTTTAAAATTATAAGACACTTTTGACTACTTAATTTACACTTAGTTAATGGCCATTAAAATTAAACATTATTTTCATATTTACTCTTATTTAATAGGATTTCTCATTGTCTCTATTAGAAACACCTTATTGATGCCAATACCTCAGAAGTGCAATGGCATGAGAGCTAGCCTGAACTAGCCTTATTTATCAAGGTTCAATCCCTGCCTGCAAACATTAGCTTGCTAGAGCCAAAAAAAAAAGGAAAAAGAAAAAGAAAACTTATTAACTACACTTTGAAGGACAAAAATGCCTTATACTCATTTGGTAGTATTCTTAAGACTCTCCCAACATGTTTGAGTGGAATTAAGAAAACCCTTAAACCTTATCATAAACTTTATATTGACCTAACCAAAGGATTACTGAATTAACTGCTGGTAACCCTGTTGGGTCAAAATAAAGTTCGTCATTGGTTACCAGCATTAGTTGTGTAATACCCTAATTTTTATAATGCACTTAAAATATATATTTAGATAAATAATACCTATTGAGAATAGGTGAATATGAGGTCTCAAAATGTAATATAATTAGTCTATTGTCAAAGGAGAATTGTGAACAATTCAAGAAAGCATGGAATAATTATTTAAAATTTAGGAAACATATTATCCATAATTTAGACAATTTAATAAATTATTTCCTATGAAAATAAAAAGAGGGAAAATTAAAAAGTATTCTAGAATGGAAATTGATCCCATAATTTTTAATATTTTACTTGAAGGTTGAATTAACAATGTTAACAAAATTGTTGTGAGGAAATAATTAATTTTAATTAAGAAAATTATTAGGAATTATTAAAGGAGTAATTAAGTAATTTTTGGAAATTTTACAAGGTCTAAATCCATGTAATTGATTAGGAACCAATAGGAAATTTTGGGAAAAATAAATATAAGATTAATGGGATATTAAGATTAATGGAAAAATTATAATTTTATATATGTGTGTATGGCCGAAAATTAGGCCCAAAAAAAAAAATCCGCTATTTTAAGTGGGACGTTACAAGTTGGGTGCTAAATATATGATATTGAGTTTGTGTGATTCCTTACCTACCCGAGCTACATTGAATCGTCATCATTTCCAGGCGGATATTCCTGTGTTTTTTGCTCTTCTGACATTGAGATAAGATATCATATATGCTTCAGGTGTCAGTGTTATTTGGTTTGCCTTTCCATTGAGTCTTCATTCCGGAATCACATCTCCATGATTGGTGTTGGGAAATGCCTAGTCCACCCTTGGTGGATTAGGGCCCAGCCCAATACAAGTTGCTTCATCAAAATCCAGGTAAGCCTCGAAATCCTTCATTCGGTTATACATATGATCTTTAGAGGGCTTAATTTCTATCACTCTATTACAAGTGATGGGGCCACTAAAAGGAAGGTTAATTTGTCTTCTCTTTAGATGCTTAATTTTTCGGGTAAAATGTTAGTTCTCAGTTTGAATTTTGATGATAACATAACACTTGTAAGCATACTGACTTAAGACAGCTCAAGTTCATGTTTTATCAACTCAAGTTCTAAGATTCTTTACAACTCGGTCTTAAGTCAACAAAGCTATAAACTCATGTTCTCAGTTAACAAACTCGAGTTCTCTTTTTGAAATAATTTTCAACGGCTATCATTTTTTTATCAACTAAAGTTCATAGCTCATCAACTCGAGTTCATGCTCTAAAACTCGAGTTCATAAGTAATGAACTCAAATTCGCAGATTATATCCCACTCTCTATTTCAAATCATAAAAAGATTCTTTACAACTCGGTCTTAAGTCAACAAAGCTATAAACTCATGTTCTCAGTTAACAAACTCGAGTTCTCTTTTTGAAATAATTTTCAACGGCTATCATTTTTTTATCAACTAAAGTTCATAGCTCATCAACTCGAGTTCATGCTCTAAAACTCGAGTTCATAAGTAATGAACTCAAATTCGCAGATTATATCCCACTCTCTATTTCAAATCATAAAAAGCCTAAGGAACTAGAGTTTCATCATAGAAGACTCGAATTCCAAACCCAAGTTCTTTACACATATAAAGCTTGTGAACTGAGCGAGATGTTAACAACTAGAGTTCTTGTTTAAGAACTCAAGATGATAACTCTAGTTGACCTCTTACAACTCGAGTTCTTTAAGAATCCAAATGCTTGTCTTTACATCCTTGAACTTCAACTCGAGTTCTTATGTTTTCAACTCGAGTTCTTCTTTTAATGAAAATGAAGCATTTGAAGTTAGAGAAAAGAAACTCGAGTCATTATTTTGAAACTCGAGTTCTTGTGATTGAAAATGATGAGCTATCGTTTGTATAATTTCAAATGAACAAATCTTCTTCTACTGCTTCCCATTATTATTAAGAATTATTCTTAAGATGCTTTTAACCTATTTGCTAGTGATTTTAGTTGGTAAAATAAAGATTTAAACCAAAAGCATCATAAAGCAACTCATGTGTCAAAGACATTTAATGCAAAGTAGAAAACAGAGATGTGCACAGAATAAACACCAAAGCAATCAAAATAAACTTTGTTGCAAGTACCCATTTTGGCAAAAGAATATCACCATCTTCATAAGTCAATTTCCGTTCAAACCATAGGAGATTTGTTGATAACGATAAGCTAAAAGTAACGAAAGTTGGAGAACTTAGTCTAATAGAAAACATTCTAAGCCTAACAGAAATATGAATATTTCTCAACGGCTATCTCCAGACCTCAACGGTCATCTATGGAAGTTGGTATATATGCATGAAGCATTTAATTCTCCACCTACCAAAAACTCTGCGCAATCAATTCGACATTATTGCAATTCTCTATTTTACTTGAATTAGTTAATATCTTCAGATACTATTATATTTCAGTGTTTATCATTTATCTACTCAATAAGAAGTTTAAACTCTTGATTATTATTTGATTATCTATTTAATCTTAAGGTTGAGAAACCTTGAGTGTGGGTGTATGATTACAACTTGTAAGGGGAAGTGAGTCTTAGTGAAAGAGGATCATCTCAAGTACGAGTGTGTAATTGTATTTGTGTTAGTGAGATAGTGAAAAACCCAGTAGATCTGAGGACTGGACGTAGGTCAAAGAGTTAGATCGAACTAGTATAAACTCTCTGTGTTTCTCTCTATCTCATACTCTGTTTCTTTAGTAAATCCAAAAAAGATTTTTAAATCACCTATTCACCCCCCCTCTAGGTGATATTTCATTTCCATAAAATACTTTATTACCCCTCTATATTACCTAAATTACAGAAACATCTCCTCTATTTTGAAAACCCATATAAATCTCTCTAAAAATAAAAATGGATATTACACAAATCTCCCTTGTATTTTTGAATTTTTCCATCTACCAACCATTAATTCACCATTAAGTTTAACTCTTAAGCTTAGATTTTGACCAAAATACCCTCGTTTAACAAAATAATTATTTAAATATTTATATTTGTTAAAAAATTATACAACCAAAAGATTTATATAAAATGATGTTATAAAATTTATTAATTTTTATTTCATTATAAAATTTATAATTTTTTCCATCACATTTATTGAAATTTATTTATTTATATTTATTTTTAATAGATAAAAAATATATTTTATTTTATCATATACTATAAAAGGATTAAGTTTGAGATATTATAAAATTATTTAAATTTAAATATTCAATTTTTGAAATTTTCTTACTAAAAAAGTTATAAACACATTCAGTTTGTATATATTTATTAAAATAATTAATCAAATTTTTTATATCTGCATTAAATAAATAAATTAAACTTATGTCCACATAAGATAAAAATATTAAACAAATATATTTGAAAAGGGAATAAAAATTCAAAAAAAAATTAACCAAAAATAGAGTTTTAGTGTCATGAAGGTTAAATTAGTAAGTAAGAATCTTAATAAAAATTTTAATTTAAAAATATGTTCTTAGAATATTTTTAATGGTGTCAACAGCTTAGACTTAATTGTATATTGTAATATTCTGAATTTTGGGCATTAAGACTTGAGAAAAGGCCTAAATCAAGCACACCACCAAGCCCAGTTCGAGAAGAGTTCTAAGAATGTCAATAGATAAAATAGCTTTCAATGACTAAGTAAATGGACCTAGTATGTATAGGCTATAGAATTAAAGTGCCGGTGCAGAAGGCCACAAAACACTTATACGGTGTTAATTGGTTGAAAAAAATGCCACTCAACTATGTCATAAGGTATGAGACGGTTATCTAGACAAAAATGTGCCAAAATAAGTATACACACAACATTTTCTAGACTAATAAGGGTGCCCTACGTTTTGGAAAATGAGGATAAGATAATATCTTGAACAATTACACATGTCTGGAATAAAAGTCATCATGGATAGTTAATGGACGTAAGTACAAAGACATTTATGAAGGTTTAAAAATATATTGGCTAAACTCAAGATTGTAACCAATAGGAAGAAAGCAAGTACAAATCAATTAATACCACATTAAATGCAAGGACAAGCTATAAATTCAAGCCTAGATGTAATAATAACCCAAGGAACCTTAGGCTATCAAGTATCACAAGAGGGAACTAGTTTAGATTTATGAATGGGACACTTAACTACTAACATTTATGACACCTTCGGAATCTAATCTCTTCCTCTACAAGGCAAGGAATTTCAGCCATATGGAGAGAAAAGGGAGAAATGAAGATTTTCCTAGAAAACTCTAGATACTTCCTGAAAAAAATCAAGAAGCGAAGTTAGCTTCTTGGATAAGCCAACAAGTACTTAATAAACAGGTAGCTTAGGAAGTTTATATCAAGGACTCCTCCTTCTTATTTCTTGGCTATTGGTTCAGTTTTAAGAGAAGGAAAAAGAGAGAGAAGAGGCTACTCCACAAGAAGCACAAGAAAGCTCAAGGAATCCAAGAAGGAAGAAGAAGATCAAAAGTAAAGTAAGGTCTTGGATTTTCCTTCCACTCTCTTCTACCCTCCCTTATGTGAATTAAGATCTTAAGAACAACCTCTTTGATGTTTTGGAGGTGAAGGCCGAAGAAGGGGGAGGGAAAACAAGAATCAAGAGCTCAAAAGAGTTGAAGATCCTAAATCAAGTAAGCTTTAACTCAAACTTTCTTGTGATTTTTGAGTTGTTGAGTTGGAAAATGGCCATGTCCTTGAACACATATATATGTAAAGAGTCTGTTTTGTTAAGGAAGATGATGAGTATAAAACTAAAGATAAGGCTTATGGCTTAGAAAAATAGATCAAGTGTGATATAAGAAAGATATGATACTAAAATGGAAACTTGGCATGTTATTTGTTAAACTATGATTTTCGTTCAACTACTTAAACATGCGTATCTAATTTGATTTTGAAGATTTTGATAGTTTTAAAGTGTTTAGAATGATATTTTGTATAAGGTTGAAGTTGGATCATAATTTTTGAGGTATAAATAGAAGCTTGAAAAACATTGGTTTGTTGTTTCGTGAAATTCCAGAGAAGTCAGTCAGATTCTTCATGATGTTTGACCTAGTAAATGGACTTAAAAAATTATGAAATTTTATAGGCAGAAAGAAGACATCTCAAAGATTATTTTGGTATATAATCTGTAATTTTTGGAATTCTAGATTGGGAGAAATAATGTTTTGAAAATAACCCCTGATCCTGGAATTTATTTTGAACTAGAGATGATATTTTGGCTATGGATGGATTTTCGACGGTGGCTGGTCCAAATTAGTATTTTTCGTTTACAATAGACATATTAAGGGTCATTTGGAATTTTTAACCACCCCAATTGGATTTTTCTAAAATTAATTATGAAATTTTGAAGTTCAGTCTCTGTTGCTGGAATTTTCTGTGCAATCCGAAAATAAAAGGGATCTTCCACCGATTATGGGATTTCAATTAGGAAAAGGGATTTAGAGATTTTGGAAGCTTTGAAAAGCCTTATTTCAAGTCAAGAAACCAAAATTTATTAAAGTGAATTTTCATAATTATTGGGAATTTATTTGTGTTATTGGTTATTTTAGGGATATTTTTGTCATTTGCGCATCGAAAAAATTGTTAATATTTGAGATCGACTATTAGGTAGTAACCTTAATCCTTATATGTCTTATGTTACTTTGTATGTTTGATTTTCCATGATTGTGGACCCGTGTCTCATGAGAGACATGCGTTTATTTGTACATTTAGTGTAGTTCAAGTTTGAGGCCCGACCACTGTGATTTTCCTAGCACTATGGGTCCAAGGCTTACTATGTTGAGCAGTCCTTCTATATTAGGACTTAGTGTCCTTCCGTAGTAAATATTGCATATGTATGGTATGCTAATTTATATTATTGCGCGTGATTATTGAATGCTGTGATTTAATTTTTTTTTCCTAATTATGGTGACATACATGCATTGCATACACTTTTCATATGAAATTAATGGTTACTCTAGGATTCAATTATAAATCCCAGGCTTTTGCAAGGATTCAGGTATTGCTTCTAAGACGATGCCTGGAGATGAAGGTAGGCATTCAGAGCAGGACTGAGTAGTTAGTGACTTATATTTTGGGTACCTGGATCACTGTATATTTATTATTTTGAGGCCTGCTAGACACTATGTTCAGGATAACTATATATTGATCCCTCTGGGAAATTTTTACCCTTCTACATTTTACTTTATCAGTATATCTTGTCCAAACCGATGCGTGCTCTGCTGCTTATACTCTGATGCCTGACATAATTAACCTAGAAAATGGAATTAAAAATTGAATTAGAAATAAAGGACCACACTACCTGCCACCTGAAAGAGCGAGGTCAGTAGGGTGTAACATATATTTTCAAAATAGAGGAAAGATTAGTTTAATTAAGAAAATATGTAAGGAATGATCACTAGTGCAAAAAAGTGTTTTAATACCGCCTCGTTTACAGCGGATTATCAACGCCCCACTCTAAAAGAAATGATCGGTGGCAATCTTGTAAATATAAAGAACTTCTTCAGCCGCATCAATTTTTAATACTACCTCATTTACAGCGGAGTTTCTAGGCACCGTTCTTAAAGATATGACCGGTGGTAATTTTGTAAATATAAAGAACTTCTTCTAACGTATAAATTCTTAAATATAATATTCAGCCCGCTTAAAATTACCAACCGCTCTGAAAAATGTTAAAAAAAATAAAATATGGATTACATTATAGAGAAAACTCGTACATCACCAACTTATACATTTTATGGTTAAGAACAATAACCAGATAATTAAATATAATCGTATAAAACTTTTAAAACCAGACGTATCTAAATGAGTTCTTAAAGTTAATACCTTTAAGAGCGGACGTAACTTATACATTAATAAAAGTCGGTCTTAAAGATATGACCGGTGGCAATTTTGTAAATATAAAGATTTTCTATCGTATAAATTCTTAAATATAATATTCAGGCCGCTTAAAATAACCAACCGCTCTTAAAAATGTTAAAAAAAATAAAATATGGATTACATTATAGAGAAAGCTCGTACATCAACAACTTATACTTTCTACGGTTAAGAACAATAACGAAATATTTAAATATAATCGTATAAAACTTTTAAAAACGGACATATATAAATGATCGGTCTTAAAGTTAGTACTTTTAAGAGCGGGCGTAACTTTTACATTAATAACGGCTGGTCTTAAAAATAACCATATATACTTCTTCGCGCGAAACCTTACTTATGACTTACGTCTTACTATCTGAACTCTGAAACCCCTGTTCTCTTTACGAAACCCCATTTCCTATTGCATTACGTCTATTCCTCGCCAACCACCACCTTCTTCTGTTACTCTCTCTCACTTTCTCAGGCATTACTCCTTCGCACCACCACTCTCTTACTTTATCGAAAATGAACGAAGAAAACCATTCTCACCTGTTCAATCAACGCCAGTTAATGATGTTATCGGTGTGAGCAAGAACCAACCCTCTTCTTCTCAAAATGAGCCTCGTGACCGCCATGCACGCCATAGAAGAAGTGGCACACGAATGAGCATCATGTCCGTAAAACGGAACACTGGGCCAAGGATCGAGATTCAATTTAATGAGAGGTTGCAACCTGTCGATCTGAATAAACATGAATATAATAGTTATGTTGGCTATATGGCACGCAACAAGGTCAGCATTTTGATAGATGAGTGGAAAAATGTTGACCAACGCACAGTGAAGGATCCTATCTGGGACACTATCCGACTTTCATACACTATCCCTGACTTTGACAAGTTGAAAGCCAAGACCTTGTCTTATTGTGTCGATAGGTGGAGGAAATTTAAGACCTTTCTCGCCAATATCTATATTTTTGCCGAGGTTCGACCTGATCATAATCCGTGGGAGAAGTACACATTCATTGATCAACAAATTTGGGATCAATTTGTTCAGCTTCAGACCACTCTTGATGCTTTGGTGAGTTCATATTTAGTTTTGTTTGCCCTTTCAGGTTGCTTATTAACCTGTGCAGATATGTGAATGTTATTGTGTTTGTCTAATCCTGTTAGTTAGATGGTTTAATGTGTGAGTAGAAGTATATATTCAAGTAAGTCAGAAGTTAATTTGAGTATGATGGTTTAATGTGTGAGTATGCATGTCTTATATGTTAACCGTTATTATATTCTTAGCTAGTTTTGTTATAGTAGGTAGTGGTTAGACATTGCTATTTGCAACTTAGTATCTTAGTTCTATACAATTCTACATCTTCCTTAAATTAAACATTGAAACTTGATGAAGTGAATTTGACTAGTGTTTGAGGTTCATATGAAGCAGAAATTCTATAATTTCTTTTAGTGAGATGGCTTGAATTCATAATTAATAGTTGTTGTCAATTCTGATTCACAGAGAAGAAGGGTACAAGCACAGGAGATAGGGAGAAAGAATGATTGCCCACATAGGGCTTCTCGCGGGGGATATGCAAAGGCCGAGGAAGAAATGATGGAGGCTAAGCGGAAGAGATTGGAAGAAGAAGTTGAATCCAATCCTTCTGCTGTAGTTGATCAGCAGGCATCCCCGATACGTTGCAAGGATTTGTGGTTGTATATTCGGCGACCAAAAAAAGGCGCCTACATGAGTGAACAAACTCGTCTAGTTTCTGAGAGAATTGTAAGTATCATTTATTGTTATTTTTTAGTTACTAAACATGTTTCATTACTAAGCTTCTCGTTATCTGTATCTTACAGGAAGATCTAAAAAAGAAAGAAGCAGAGGGATCTTTTGTGCCGGGTGGGAGGAATGATGTTTTACCGTTGCGACCGGAAAACCGGATCACCCGGGGCAGGTAAGGGGGACCGGAGGACGGGTAGGCCTAAAAGATTACTTTGGTAAAACCAAACAACTTAGGCAAAGTATGGTTACCCGAGAGGAGATGGACCAAACAGTTAGACAATTAAATGAGGAGGCAGTGGCCAAAGAACGTGTATTGAAAGAGATGTTTGACGCCCAGATGAGGCTAATGAAGGAGGAAATGATGGAGATGAAGAGGCTTATTAGCTCTCGGCCAGAGACCAGTATTCCTCTCACACATACACCTGCACCTGTGCAGCACAGCACCAAAGGGAGCTGCATTGTTGGACAGTCAGAGCAACATTGTGACCTGTACATGGCAGAACCAACTAGACAATTAGTTGCTAAAGGGACTGTCCACAACTTGGGATCAACTGTACACCACAAACAAATGGCTGATGATGAAGTCAGAGTGTCAGTTGAAGAGGTGATCATTGATGCACCTCTCCCTCTCCCAACCGATCAGTTGAAGCATGTGAGTGGTGTCAAGGGAACCTTCATCTCTTGGCCGGTGAAGCTTGTAGATGTCTATACTCCTCCTGATGCTTCATCCCCTCCTCCAGTTCAATCCCCTCATCAATCTCCATCCCCTCATAATAAAGCTACATCCCCTCCTCAAGTTCAATCCCCTCGTCAATCTCCATCCCCTCATGATAAAGCTGCGTCCCCTCCTCCATCTCCATCCCTTCCTAATAAAGCTGCAACACCTCCTAAAGCTACATCCCCTACTCCTGAGTTGGGGGTCATGGATAAAATATCCCAAATGCTATCCAAAGGAGAATTTGCATGTCAATCGTGGGATATACAGGAAGTGGTAGGGCTTCCTCATGACCCTCAACCGGTTTTCTTTAACACCACTGATATAAAGTCCCTACTGCTTCCTAGACAGGAGCTTACATCAGCAGTTATTCAAATTTGGTGTAGGTAAGTATCTTATTTTATGAGTACATAATTTAAATTCACCGTTTAGGGTTTAGGAACATGTATAATAATTCCATGATCGATGTCTTTATTGTAGGCTCATGCATCAAGATTTGGAGCAACAGGGCAGAATCAATGATTTTGGATTCTTATGCCCAGTATATGCAAGCGAAGCCACCGTGGAACAAAGACAGGAGTACATATCAAATAGATTGTGTGAAGTGAGAAGGAAGGTGTACTTGTTTCCATATTACCATAAGTACATATCACAATCGATCTCTTGCTGCAATTCAATTAATTCTGCATAATATTTTGTAAATGAACAATTTTACAATTTGGAGCATTCTTTATATAATAAATTTTTTATTCTTGCGAACAATTTTCTTAGCCTGTGTAATTTTGGTTTTCTGAACGTATATTGGATGGTGGATAGTGCTTGAGTTTTGAGTTTTGGAGAGTTGTAACTAGCAGTAAGAGATTCTGAAAAGTATTCGCGACTTTTAGGACCGTATATTTATTAAACAAACAGTCCTAAAGGTCTTTGCTTTTTTAAAAAAATTAATCATTGATTTTAGAACCGTATGTTTAATAAATATCCGGTCTTAAAAGTCTTAAAAAGGTGACGACCCTTTTAGGAACTCATATTTATTAAATAGAAGATCCTAAAGGTATTTGTTTTTTTAAAAAAAAAATATGCCTTGAATTTAGGACCATGTTTCATAAATATCCGGTCTTAAAAGTAACTTTTAAGACCGCATATTTAGGACTAGATATTTAGGACTGTCTATTTGTTAAATATCCGGTCTTAATAATCTTCCGATAAATAGAAATGATGACTCATTCTTTAAGATAAATTATTAGGGTTCAAGAACACTGAGTTTCTGGCATTCAGCTCAAGCTCAGGACCCTCGTCGTCGTCAATTTTACCTCTCCAGAAGCTGAAGAGCATTGTCAGAAAAGAAGTAAGATAATGGAAATTTTCAACTCTGGGTTTGGTAAAATTGACGGTGACGGTGGTTCAGGCTTGAGAAGATTTGTCACTGTGTTTGTTTTTATTCTTAAAAGGTAAAAGTTGTCCCTTTTTCGCTTTGTTTTGTATGTTGTTAACTGTATTCTTTGAACTTTTATCCTTAATCACATTTCAGTTATGGTTTTATTTGTTTCCTTTTTATCTAAAACAACCGTGTTTGTTTTTATTCTTGAATGGTAAAAGTCTTTCTTGTCGTTTTGTACGTTTTGTATGTTGTTAACTATATTCTGTGAACTTTTATCCTTAATCACTTTTCAGTTATGGTTTTGTTTGTTACCTTTTTGTCTGAAACAAAATCGAGACAACGGAAGTATACTATATGTAACATCCCATTTTAAAACATCGGAAATTTTTTTTTTTAAAACATGTCAAATTGTGATCAGAGTCGAGCATTTCGAGTAACTGAATATTTAAAAGTACATAACCATAGTGTAATTATCCATATACAGACAACTACTGTTTACAAAAAGTAATGTCAGTATATTTACAAAAATATAAACTTCTTCGCTCCTTCTACGAAGATAGTCTGCCCCTCTCATCCACCCTGACACCTCCTGAACCTGTAGCTACAGCTGAGATCCAATTCCCGATTGGATCTCAGGTAACGGTTAACCTTATGCTCAAATAAACAGTATATGGTAACAGATATTCATAATAACACAACAGCATATCAATACCAAATTACACAAAACAAATATCACAACAAGTTTGCACATATCCAGTGCCACGACGGCCCATCGTGTCCTCAGCGCTAGGAAAACCCCAATAGGTTATCAAGACTATAACCCGTGAAAAGCTGTATGTACAACTGCCCTCTCTCGGCAGAGTCTCAATAAATGACATATCTTTCACATATATGAATATAAGCAGCATAAGTGTTAAGGTTATTGTACGCGTCCGTACATTCGTTGATGATTTTGGTTACTCCGGTAGTGTTTTGACGGCGGTTTGACAACGGAATGACAGCGGAAACAGCGATTCGTGATTCTGGGTATCCTATAAGGATAACATCACCAGTATGAATATCTAAGACCATAACAGGCATTTTAGGTACAAATTACCATTTTGCCCCTAGTTAGCCTTTTTAGCGGAATTTCGCCAGAGCTTCGATGTTCCGACTTTTTACTTCCAAAATTTTTGCTATAATCTTTTCTATAACATTTTTCTAAGATAATTATCATATTTACTCTAAAAACATGATATTTAAATTATCTTGAAAAATTAAGACTATCCTAACACTTTTACTATAACTACTGAAAGAACTACCGAACTAAAGACTAGGGACCGAAGACTTACTCAGAGCTTCGCTGCGAAATTCCCCGGACTCCTCCTCCTTCTTCCTCTCTCAAATTTTTGAAATGCTCAAGAGAGCTTGGTGTGAAAATGGTGAAGAATGGAGAGGTATTTATAGAAAAACCCGATGGCATTTTCGTAATTTCATTGAACTTTGTCTGGTCGAATTCTGACCGTTGGATCGCACTTTTCTGAGGTGGCTTCATCTTGGCCCTACACCTCAAAACCGTCCTCTCCCTCTTGCTAGAAGACAAATTTGATGATCTCATCCTAGCTGCATCATCCTCTTGCTTTATCTGATAGATTCCCGGTTCGGTGTTTGGTTCGCGTAATTCCGTAAAATCTTAAAATTCTGAAAACAGTATGTTGAAGGTCCTTTCATCCTCTTTAAGAATACTGGACTCTCCTTCCCTTATACTTCCAGTAAGGGCATTCCGTTATCTACCGAAAATCCTCGGTTTTCGTGTCCGATCTCAGAAATAATTTTGGCCGGTACTAGCTTCTGGATAAAAATCCACTGACCAATAATATGCTCTGGTTTTTCTTGACCCATAACCATATTCTCACAACGGGAATATTTCTTATCCGTTCTCATTTATCCTGTTCATTTTTCCTCTGATTATTATATTATTTTCTTTTTAACACATGTTTAATCTTATATTATTATTATATCTAAAAATCTTCTCATCCTTATCCCTCCTTTTTTTTTTTCGGCCAGCCCTCTTTTTCTTTTTCTTTTTTATTTTTCAACATATATTGTATTTATCTTATATTTATCTCTCACAAAATTCCCTTATTGGTCCAAAATGAATTTAGGCTTATAAAATTCCCAAAAATTACTTAATAAATCCCTTAATATTTTCTAATAATTTTCTTAATTAAAACTTATCATTTTCTCATAAATATTTTATTGACATCAATAATCTAAGTTTTATGCAATTTATTATCAATTTTAGTATCTATTTTGATTTCTAGAACACTTTTTAAATTTTCCTTCTTTTGTTTTCATAGGAAATATTTTATTAAATTGTCTAAATTAAGGATAATATGGTTTCTAAATTTTTATAATTATTCCATGCCTTTTAGAATTTATTAACCTATTTTTAGGATGTTTTATGACCCTAAAATGCCTCTTTTTGGCACTTAATTTTCTTAATATTTCCCTTTGAACATAAATCAATTATTTAAATTAGAGACAACATATTCTCCAATCTTTAATAAATATTTAATTGTCTCTAAGGATTTTTAGGGTATTACACTATACTCAGACAATCGAAATGGGAAAAAAAATTTATTTATCATTTTTTTCCTGCCCGCTGTGGGGCAAGATGAGTACAAACAAAAAAAACATTAAAAAAACATAAAAATATTTAATCCCCCCCGTCGTTGTCGGAGGGGAGGGAGAGATTGGAGGAGAGGTCGGAGACGTCGTCGTCAGAGAGATTGTACTCGACATAATTGGCGTCGAGTAACATGTTCAGCTTGTTGCTGACGGCATGGTAGACCTGAAACATTTGGCTCATGCGTCGATCTATATGAGCGACGCGGGCCAGGAGGTGCTGCATCATCTGTCGGGCGGAGGGGTTTGGAGGCAGCGGAGGAGGGTACGGAGGTGGCTGTTCGGATGGAGGAGGATTGTTGGGCGGTGGTGGTAGTGGTGGAGCGGGAGGACCATTGTTGTGAATTCCTGGTGGTAGTGGAGCGTCCATTATGGAGGTTGTAGAAGTGATTGAGAAGAATGTGAAGAACGTAAAGTAACAACGGTTTTAAATAGAGAAGCCATCCTGAAGAATGTGTAACGCGGGAACTGTTACTGAGGAGGTGCCTAGTTGGGAAGTTTATCTGGAAGCCGAAGAGACTCTGAATCATTCATTTGAACAGAGTGTCTCTGGTGTACGTCTCTCACTTGAGAAGAATGAACTTTTAAAAATTTATTATTTTTTTAAGAAAATTAATAGACTTTTAGGACCGGTTATAATATAAATGATTGGTCTTAAAGGTAATTGAATGAAAAAAATTAATAGACTTTTTAGACCGGTTATAAGATAAATGATCGGTCTTGAAGGTATTTTAATGAAATAAATAAATGATAGACTTTTATGACCATTACCTCGTAACTCAAGTCCTGCCTTTATTGTCCTCCACACGCTTCCTCTCTGTCCTTCTTAACTTAAGTCCTCGTTACCTCGTAACTCCACACTACATAGCTCTCTGCCCATCATTCCCCAACTGCTCAAACAATGGTTAGATACAAGCAGACAACCCCTCGCAAGAGTACTCCTGAAGCTCGTGCCCACGCCAGATCTCTCGTGGGTTCTCTTCCAATGCGTCGTTCCATTCCGACGGAGGAGTCATGGGTTGTTGGACTCATTGTTATTTCGGATGATGAAGAGGTTGACGGCCCCCTCCAGCCTTTAGACCACGAAGAGGTTCCCGCTCCCCCTCTCCAACCTCCTGGTCCTACTACTCCCTTGGTTGATGATTATGACGCAAAACTGAGGCACATAATACAGGAATGTGCTGATATCTAGGTCGAAATTGCTGCTGCTCAAGCCTCCATCTCCAAGACATTAGATGATACCAAGGACTAGGATTTTTTGTCGCATCATAATCTTTTTTTTTTTGTTAATTTTCAGTTTGTTGTTCTTATTTCCTTCTGTATTTGCATGTTGTCATAGTGATCTAAAAATTAATAAGAATGAAGATTATATTTTATTCTCCATTCTCCAGTGTTCTTTATTTTCATTCAATTGCTGCAACAATTTTTCTTTTAAATATTAAAAAGTATTTGACTTTTAAGACCGCAGTTTTATAAATCATGCGGTCCAAAATTAAATGAATTTTAAGACCGCAGTATTTTAAACCTCCGGTCTTAAAATTTTCAATATAAAATTAATTGAAATTATTTTTAGGACCGCAATTTTATAAAACTTCGGTCTTAAAAAATTCAATATAATGTAAATATATCTTTAAGACCGTATTCCTTTTAATTGACCGGTCTTAATAATATCCCAAATAATAAATGTCTCTCTCGCACTACTCACGCGGAAAAATTAAATTTCCCCATATGAACTTCTCTCGTCTAGCCGAAAGTGATTACTCTGGTTCTGTCTCTAGTGTTGTGTGTAGCTTCGTCGTTGTTTCGCGTTCCACTCTCGACAACAACTTTGTGGTTCCTTGGCTCAACGTCTAAAGACCAAGCTGTACGAGTTGTATCGGCTATATAACTGTATGCTTTTCCTACTTATCGTTCTGGGTTTTCCATAGGTTGACCAAAATCGATGAAATCTTCTTTTAGGACCTACCCAACTGACCAACAAGTGTTTTCAAGTTACTCTTATTGTCTGCAACATTAACTTTCGTGGCAAGAGCAGAGAGACTCAGCAAACGCATTTGACCTATATGCTACTGGTGAGTGCACAAGACCTACTTGCGATGCGTTTAATTTCCTCGTCATGCATTTATTTTGCTTCTTGATTCACTGTCATACATTTATGACCATAAGACATAACCTACATTTAGCTTATATATGCATTTGTAGTTGGCTTATTTTATATGCAAGTTTCTGTTTTTACAGATTATGTTATATGTTAAATCTTTCCGTCCATAGGAATTATACTATGGATCACAGTTGGATGAATGCTTTACGGACGAGTGTTGAATATCATAATGGGGTTAGGGAATTTATAGAATTTGCTAAACAAAACGTCCATGATGATAGTGGGAAGTTTTATTGCCCTTGTGTATGATATTTTAATGAGAGGCGACTAAGCCCTGAAGTTATACACACACATTTAGTTTGTCAAGGATTTTGTAAGACCTATACAGTATGGGTATGGCATGGTGGAAAAATGCCAAGTGGGTCTCACCATGAAGAAGTGACATCTGATGATAATGACGCTGATATTGATGATCGCATAGAGGATATTATTCGTGATGTAGGAGAAGAGGCTTTTCATCAATCATATGCATATGGTAATATGTGCAGTGATGCAGAGACCCACTATACCCTGGGTGTAAGAAATACCAATTGTTGAACGTTGTATTGAAATTGGTCAACCTGAAGGCACGTCATGGGTAGAGCGACAAGAGTTTTTCTGAAATGCTTGAGGCTTTTAAGGACATGCTTCCGAATGATAATTTGTTGCCTCACCGATACTATGATGCTAAGAAAATACTTTGTCCACTAGGGATGGAGTACAAAAAGATCCATGCATGCCCGAATGATTGTGTGTTGTATAGGAACGTGTTAGAAGATAAGCTGAATTGTCCGATATGTGAAACCCCAAGGTACAAGTCAAATAAGGGGCCTACAAAAGTGTTGTGGTAACTTCCAATCATACCAAGGTTCAAGCGCTTGTTCGCTAATGAAAATGATGCAAAAAATTTGAGGTGGCATGCAGATGAGAGGATTTCTGATGGAAAGATTTGACATCCTGCTGATTCATCTCAATGGAGGAAAATCGATCAATTATTTCCGACATTCGGCCAAGAACCTAGGAACCTTAGGCTTGCCCTTAGCACGGATGGCATGAATCCATATGGAAGCCTTAGCAGCATACATAGTTTCTGGCCTGTACTCCTGATTATTTACAACTTATCTTCTATGTTATGTATGAAACAAAAGTACATCATGTTGTCCGTGTTGATTTCGAGACCGAAACAACCCGGAACGACATTGATGTTTACCTTCAGCCCTTGATCGAAGACTTGAAGGAGTTGTGGGAAGAAGGTGTCGATGTTTTTGACTCTTTCAAGAAGGAGGTCTTCAAAATGAGAGCCATGATATTTTATACCATAAATTACTTCCCAGCATATGAGAACTTGTCAAAGTATAGTATAAAAGGCCATAAGGCATGTCCGGTTTGTGAAGAAGGCACACGCTACCATCAACTTCAACATGGAAGAAAGATGGTTTATCTTGGACATAGAAGATTTCTTAGACGGGGCCACCCATATCGTCGATTAAAGAAAGCCTTTCCTAGTGGCCAAGAGCATGAAGATGCTCTAATGGCATTGACTGGGGAGCAGGTGTATGCAAAGGTGAAAAATATAAGTGTCGTCTTCAGTAAGACTGAAAAGGGTAGAAAAGAAACAAATATATAGAAAAAAAAGATCGGTATTCTTAGATCTTCCATATTGGCGCAACCTTGATGTGAGACACTGTATTGATGTCATGCATGTGGAGAAGAACGTATGTGATAGTATTGTTGGCACGCTTCTCAACATACAAGGTAGCACAAAGGATGGTGTGAAGGCAAGATTGGATTTGCAAGAAATGGGAATACGTGAAGACTTACATCCAAGGCCAAACGGTAACAGAACTTATTGTCCCCCGGCTTCTCATACTTTGTCTAAGGATGAGAAACGTAGTTTCTGTGAGTGTTTGCATGGCACAAAAGTTCCGTCGGGGTATTCTTCAAATTTTAAGAGGCTTGTATCAATGAAGGACTTGAAATTAGTAGGCCAAAAGTCTCATGATTGCCATGTCTTGATGCAACAGCTACTCCTAGTAGTTATTCGAGGCATAGCCGAATATGATCTTCGACACATTTTGACTAGGCTTTGTTTGTTCTTCAATACTGTTTGCAGTAAAGTGTTCGAGATTGAACAATTGGATGAATTGGAGAATGAAGGATATCTTATCTTGTGCCACCTTGAGAGGCTTTTTATTTCTTCATTTTTTAACATCATGGTTCATCTAATTGTTCATCTAGTGAGGGAGATCAAGTTGTCCGGTCCTGTCCATTTACGGTGGATGTACCCAATTGAAAGATCTATGAAATTCCTAAAAGGGTACGTGAAGAACGCATACCGGCCAGAAGCATCAATTGTTTAGAAGTATGTATCTGAAGAGGCCATGGAATTTTGTCAAAATTATTTGGCCAAAGTAAGACATATCAGGCTTCCAAAACGTCAGCATGTTAAAGGGGGTAGACGGGGGGCCTCAGTAAATAGAGTGGATCCTGATGAATTGTCACAAGTCCACTTATATATCTTGAATAATGTTGATGAAGTTCAGGCCAGCATAGCTGCCCATAAAGAAGCTATGAGGAAAGAAAATCCCCGAATGATTGAACAAAGGTTGATTAGGGAGCATAACAGAACATTTGTAAAGATGAGAGAAAAAATTTCTCTCTCTTCCCTCCTTCCTCCTCTCTCCCCTCAAACCAAATAAGCTCTAAATGAATTTGTTTACACTGCTTATGTGTTTGTTTAATTTTAAGCTGTAATTTCTTTTGACTCATCTTTTTGTAATATATTTGTAATATGTTGATAGAAAAATTTAACATTTTTTTTCACGCTACTCTTATTTAATATACGCTATATCTATTGAAAACAAAGTGTTTGATAATAAATTAATGAAAGGTAATCTAATGATATGACTTATAAATAATGGAGGGGGATGGGGGGACTTCTGTCTGCCTTATAAGTATGACTAAACGATTTTTTTTTAAACATAAAACTACAGTGAAAGTACTTTATAACTTTAAAATTTAATTATCGATTTTATCCCAATTCTTAAATATTATTGTGTAGCGACTAGCGACTACACTAAAGCTGCAATTGTTGGAGGATTTTTTTTTTTTTTTTTTGCAAAAGAATATTGTTGGACCATAAAGATAAGCATGTTGGATGTATATTATTGGCATACCCACATATCACACTATTTATATTATTGGTATCCCCCACACATATCTTGATTATTCTTTTGGATGTCATCAATCAATTCAAAACCAACCTTCATCTTACTTTAATTTTTCCGGTGCTTATTTATTTTTTTAAAATTTTTTACCAAAAGATGATAATTATGTTTTCTTTTTTGTATCAAATTAAGATAATTATATTTTTAACAGACTGCATGCCGTTGTTCTCTATCTATCAAACGTGACACTAGAGAGTAGAGACCATTACCTTCTTGCAGAATACTAAGCGTAATGGTATTATTATTGGTGTCTAATATATATCCCCGCTGATATAATGGTCGATTTTAAAAGCTGTATCTCACCTTATACATACCCAAAAAGGAATGATTAGAGAGAGAGAATATATGTTAATCACTTTTTGAGTCATTATTTATATCTTTTCAAGATCACCATTCTTAAAGTTTGAATAATTGAATAAGACAAGAAAAATTGTTTCTTCTCTTACATGGATACCACCATCATATTATCTTTGTTCTTAATTTAATTACAACAACATTATGTGCTTTAGTTTTTTGTGTTGATGCCATCTGACCAATCTTCATGGTAACTCTTTTTTTTTCCCTGTTTTCACTATATAATAATCATATCCTCAAAGTAAAACGATGCTTTCTAATCGTATTCATGTGAGCTATTGTATAGCTTTTTTATTGGTTAACACTATGATTTGAGTTTGATTGGTCCACTTTTCTATATATATGCCATATTTAGCTTTAAAAAGTGTTAAAATGTAAGTTCACGTGATATGAAATTAAGCAACATAATCACATATTATGTATGTATGTATGTATGTATGTATTTGCGCACGCGTGTGAAATTCCTCTCAGGGCCCAAGTTATCAAAATATTGTTAAAAAAGCTCAAAGAAAAATCACATGTCAAAAAAGGCCCTAGGGTCTTTTCTGATATTTTTTCAGAAAATGTTGTACAGATATAGTTGTTAACAGGTATTGATATAGTTGTTAACAATATTAATTTAGTTGTTGACAAGGCTGATTTAGTTGTTAATATAATGTTGTTAACTGTACTGATTTAGTTGTTAATAGATACTGATATAAATGTTAATGCTTCCTGAAATAATAGCAAAAAAGACCCTAAAGCCTTTTTTGACATGTGACTTTTCTATGGGTCTTTTTTTACAAGATTTTTGTTAATTGGGCCTTGAGAAGAATTTTCCTTATAAATATAGTTCATTTTAAGGTTTTCAGATGAGATCAATATTATGAGTTTAGGTAGACTTAAAATAAGGGCTTTAGGAACAAAATTTCTCAAATATAAATGTGTGTTTGGATTAACTTATTTTATGTAAGTTTTCACTATATATAAAATAAATATCTAAGAAATATTTTATCTCATAAAGCATAGCAAATATTTTTTTTAAGCTAATATATATACCCCTGCATAATACAAAATCACTTAAAATAAACCGGTAAAAATAAGTGAAAATTCTTGAAAAGGAACTTTAAAAATGCTAAAGGACAAAAATGTGTTCTAAATATTCATAAGACTATAGAGGTATAAGAACCTGATTTGTTATTTTCAAAATTAAATGGAAATGACAAAAATGTCCCTTTGACTTTGAAAAAGGTGCTCTTATTTTTTATAGGGATTTAACAAGTTTATATAAGGTTTTAACAAATTCTGATAAAATTTTCCCAAATTCCAATTCAAAATTCACCACTTGTTACAATGACAAAATATTGATTCACACTTCTGATAAAATCTTATTAGAACTTGCTAAAACCTTATTTGTACTTGTGAAACTCTTATTATAAGTGACAATCAATATCTTAACACTATAGGAAGAAGTGAATTTTGAATTGAAATTTGTGAGAATATTATCAAACTTTTTAAGACATTACATAAACCTGTGAAACCCTTGTTGGAATTAATACCTTGTCATTGTAGCAGATGGTGATTTTTGAATTGGAATTTGTGAAAATCTTATCAGAAATTGTTAAAACCTTATTTGAATTTATGAAATTCTTATTGAAATTGGGAATCAATCAACACCTTACCATTGTAGCAAGTGGTACTTTTGAATTGAATTTGTGAAAATATTATCTGAACTTATTAACCTAATATGAATTTGTTAAACCTATATACAAAATGTAAGCACGTTTTTTAAACTCATAGGGACATTTCAATTCCATTTAATTTGAAAAATGATAAACCAGACCCTCACACCTTTCTAGTATTATAAATATTTGAAACACTTTTTTGCCATTTAGCATTTTTGAAGTTAATTTTCAGATTTTTTTTCCTAAAAACAAACACTAATAATTAATTAAACCCACTTATATCCGAGTGAGAATGTGAAGGATCGAAAGCATTTCCTCCTTTTTCAAAATGCTCTTGGGCCCAACACTATTAAAAACCAAGCCAGCTTTATAATTGGCATGTAGTATTTTGTTAGCAACATTGCGCCATGTTGATTCGGATGTTGCTTGTCTCTGCCAACATTATCAATTTAAAACTACGAAAGAGTGCCGATCGTTTTTAAATATTTATTTATTTTTTAATTATTTAGGCCATGTATGCTTTGATAGATGAAGCTAAATGACACTCGTTTGAAATTTATTGGCACCTCAAAAGAATATTTATTTATCAGTAAAACTTCAAAACCATTCATTCTCCTTGATATCCAGCTGTTTCTGCTTCTCTAATTATTGATCCTTTTTATAATACCCTTAAGTAATGCTTCGTCTTTTTACTAGTTAATGAAAAGGAGTAAATATACTGAATTATGATCTTTATTTATTTTTGCCTTTTTTTTGTTTTTTGTTTTTTGCCAGAAATAGGGTGAATTAACTATGATGATTCTTATTGATTAAAAAACAAACTATGATGATTCTTATTGATTAAAAAACAAACTATGATGATTCATGGCTTTTCAAGAGAATAATGTCTTGACATGATTATTGAAATAATACCACTTTGTCATGCATATGGAAATAGATTTTTTAGCAAAATTGTTAATGGCTTGAAGCTATTTGATAAAAATGGTTATTTAACCAAAAAAAAGGCCATGAGATATTGAGAAAAATGACAAAAGAGGAAATAAAACAAATGTTCACATAAAATGAGGAAATAAATGTTCACATAAAGTTTTTTGATCCTCCCCATTTCGACTGTTCATTGCAAGGACGGTTTGAAAAATATGACTAGTGTCATTTTTTGTATAAAATAACTTAAAGGGTTAAGGTGTAAATTTACCAACAAACTATTGGCCCAGGAGTGTCCTAACCAATAAACTTTCTGTTGAATATGATTAGTTTTGATTATGTCTTAAATAGATGCATTATTAAGAGCAAAGAGTTTGTATCATATACATCAGCTAACTGCTATATTTGATGTAGATTAGTTCCAAGTTGAATGATGGGGAATAATCAAGAAGAAGAGAAGATGTTAAAGAAAGAAGAACTTGCATATTATAATAGGACTATCAACATTCAAGTTTTTATATGTGATACTAGAAGTTTCTACGATTAAATGAAAGCTTGAATGACTCAATTTGAAGTTAAAATGAGCAAAATCGAGCTTTCAGAAAAATATGCATGAAAACTTGAGTTCTCACTTAAGAACTCAAGTTCTTAGGGCAAAACTCGAGTTCATTTTTCAAAACTCGAGTTCAAGCCTCGAGTTGATGTTTCAAAACTCGAGTTCATGTTATTCCAGCCACTCTGTTCACCTCTGTTTCATGTTCAGCCTGGGCGACCTCTGGTAATTCAATGATATCTCTCAAACCAAAGATCAAATTGAGGTGAAACCAATTTTGTATCAAACTAGACATTCAATGCGTTATTGTTACAAAAATTCAGGTCCAAAAAAGATTAGATGAGAGAGCTATGAATTTCGTAAGTTGCCCTATCTGTTATCGTCACACAGCAGAGTAAGGTTTGGTAATTTGAGTATATCTCACAAATTACACATCAGAATGAGTTGAAATCAGTGGCATATGAAACTAGACTCACACACCTTTCCAAAAACATCAAGATCACAGAAAAAAAATATAAATTAAGAGAGATATGATTTTTGGAAGTTCAGAGTTTGTTCAGGATGATGCAAAAATGTTGGTTCAAGAATAGCTTTTATTAATCTGATCATAGTGCTCAACATACAATGAGTTTGGAGTTGATTCTTGTTGCATTGGAAAGAAGACTTGAAGAGATTTATGAGCATGGGTGGTTTGCCAAAATTGAAGTTATATTGAAGACGTTACGCCTACTGGAATCTGACCCTTGTGCAGCCAATGTTCTTAAGTTCTTATGTCTTCTCAAAGAACTTATGCTTTCAGCCTCGTTCAAAATAACAAACAACTCGAGTTCATAAGTGATGAATTCGAGTTTGCGAATTTAGACTCGTCCCAATCTTCAATCATCAAACATACTTTGAGAACTAGAGTTTCTTAGTAAGAAACTTGAGTTCCAAACTCGAGTTCTAGATATAAAACTCGAGTTCTTCATGTCTGGAAAAACTTGTGTTCTATTCGAAGTTTAAGAACTAGAGTTCTTAATAAAGAACCCAAGTTCATAACTATAATTCATCTTTTAAAACTCAAGTTCTTTAAGGATTCAATTCGTGTTTAAATGACAAACTCGAGTTCTTATGACATCAACTCGAGTTCTTATCTTAAAGAACTAAGATGTTTGAAAACAAAACACAGAAACTCAAGTTCTTGTAAGTAAACTTGAGTTTGAAACTCGAGTTCATATGAACGAGAATGACGAGCCATTGTCTATGACTTTTCAAATGAAACAATCTTTAGCTATTGATTTCCATGATTATTAAGAATCATTTTTAAGATGCTTTTAACCTGTTTGCTAGTGATTTCAGATGATCAAATGTTTGATTACTCTAAAAGCATCATAAAGAAATATTTGTGTCAGAGACTTGAAATGAGATTGCAGAAACTAAGCACCATCACGGCAACCGATCTCTGAACAAACAAAAGTCATTCATGACTAACTTGGCAAATCAACGGATATTCAACGAAGCTTAGTAGGAGATGAAACTGATGAATCCAGCAAAGCACTTGACGAAACAAGTAAAGACAAGTCTAACGGCTATATTTCAACGACTACTTCCAACGGACATCCAACGGTCATATTCTACTGGAAGAATGCTTAACAGTCGAATTCTCTTCATCAACTATAAAAGAATAAGCATTCAAAATAGACGTAGAGACACAAGATTACAACTTCATCGTTAAAATGCCAATACTCTGACATTTATATCACTTACTCTTTGATTATCTCAATGATCATATAATTTACCTTAGAGAGTGAGATTATTTTTAATGTACTTCAATGTTTATCTTATCCACTTCTAAGAGAAAAAATTTATTGTAATCATTCTATTTGAGAGTTACTCAAGATTGGGTGATCTTGAGTGGGAAACCGATTATATCTTTACAGTGTATAAGGAGGAGTATCTCAGTTAGAAATTCGGTTTCACAAGTGCCTGGGTAAACTTATGGGTTGTAAAGGCTTCTCTTGTGCCCGATTAAATGAGAGGATAGTGGATTGAAAATCTTAAGTGGAGTTTGGGGACTGGACGTAAGTCAAGGATTGGGCCAAACCAGGATAAATCATAGTTTGCATACTCTCTTCCCTAAACTCTTACATTCCCACTATATATGTTTGAATGATTGACAATTGCTTTATAAATTATTGTTGTTACACGAACTATTTTCCATAAGTTGCGAAAAGATTTTCAAAGTTATTAAAAGTTTTATCAGACACCCAATTCACTCCCTCTTGGGTGATAGCTAGGTCTTACACTTTCTAGTGGACCAAAACAACCAACAAACTTTTAAAAACGTAGAATCTGCACAATGCCGTTAGATGGGAGCTAACGTCCGTTTTCTGCATTATCGTAAAAATTACAGAATAGGACCTAGATATTTATGAAACTATATTTAGCCCCAAAAAATTTCAAAATTTTTAGTCCCTCCACGTACTTTATATGGAGGGACTAAAGTGAAAATTATTAAAAAAATTGAGCTCAAGGATAATTTCACAAAATTTTGGGTTCTTTTCTCTAATTTTTGCAGGCCATCCCAACCCCCCAAAATCCATCGCTGGTTACAGACATTTTTTTCGGCTTTATCTTAGCCTGTGGCCTATTAAGGAGGCCTGTAATTTTAAAAATCTTGTAAGCAGCCTAACAAACCACAGGTCTCACCTCAAAACAAGCTTACTTCAAACCGAGTGAAAACAAACCAACTTTAAATAGGTCGAAAACAAACATACATCTAACAACCTGTTTAAAGTAGTTCTATTTTTTTCCTGTTTAAAATAATTATATTTTTGTCCTGTTTGAATTAGACTTGTTTTAAAATGAGGCATGTGGTTTGTTAGGCTATTTACAAAATTTTTAAAATTAGAGGCTTCTTTAATAGGCCACAGGCCAAGTCAAGCTAAGTTTCAAAAAAAATGTCTGTAACCAGGGGCGAATTTTGAGGGTAGGGATGGCCTCACAAAAATTACAAAAAAAAACCGCCAAGTTTTAAAAAATTATATTTCAACCCCAAAACTTTTTTATGATTTTCACTTTAGTCCCTTCATATAAAGTACGTGGAGGGATTAAAATACAAATTTTGAAATTTTTTGGGGCTTAAATATAGTTTCATAAACATGTAGGTGCTATTTCGTAATTTTTTCCGAACCCATAAAACAGACGTTAGCTCCAATCTAATGTCATTGTGCAGATTTTATGTTTTTAAAAGCAACGATGCAGTCATACACTCCATTGCCAGCACAAGTTCGTGATAACATCAGCTTCTAGCGACAAATCTAGGGAGCACCTTACCATTAATACAATAAATATGTTATAAATTGTTTGTTCAACAATGAGGAGCAAAACTCTATTTAATTAGAGATACGTGTGACTTCATGATTATTAGAGGATAAAAAATATAAAGAGTAAGTCGATTTTTTAAAAAAATCGAATTGTTGCATATGAGAATAAGGATTAATAATGAATAAGGATCTAATAAGAAGGTTAATACCAAATCAGGATATTTTAAAGATTTTTAATTAGTGCTTAAATATAGAAAATTCTATAAGTAGCAGATTTAAAATTTGAAGTTATGGTAAGGTCCTGATTTGAAATTAACCTTCTTAGGGGGTTCTTAGTTGTCATTCTCCCGATGAACACGCAGAAATGTATGTGTTCTAATATATGAAATTAACTTTATGTGCTTATGGAAGAGACATAAACACAGAAAAGTCAAATATCCTCTAAGAAAAAAAGAGAAGTGTAATGAAGATGTGAGAATTTCACGTATTAAACAAATAAATTTTTTTAAAAAAAAGAAAGAAGCCATTTGGTTGATCTTTTAATAAGAAAATATTACTGTACATATATATAGATTTAGGAATTCAATTAAAGTTAATTAATATTTCTAAACTTCTCAAAATGTTTCAAAATTTTTTGAAAGTGGCATTAATGAAATTCATTAAAAAAGGTAATGCATTAGAGAATTTTGTGGAGTATGAAAACAAACAAAAGGGAAAATTAAAATAAAGGACCTAAATAAAATAATATTTAATTAGAAGGACCATAAAAATTATAATTATTAAGAAGGACCGAATAAGCTTAAAAGTACTAAATTATCCTTTAGCTTCCCCAACGTAGAAAACAAAGAGTAAAGTGTCTTCTTCTATCCTCCCATGAATATCAAGGTGAGGCCATTTGAGAATCCAGTATTGAAAATTAAAAATGACGATATTTTGTTAAAAATGTATGAATAGTAATAACGTTCAAGAACAACTTTGTTCTAATTAACTTCTTGTTTTCACAAGATTACTAAAAATCGTTGTTTTTAACTTCTAATACTGGATTTCCAAATGGCTCTACCTTGATATTCAGGGGAGGACGGAAGAAGGTACTTTGTTCTTTGTTTTTTGCGTTGAGGAAGCAAAAGGGTAATTTAATACTTTTAAGCTTACTTGGTCCTTCTTGATAATTATAATTTTTATAATCCTTCTAATTAAATATTATTTTATTTTGATCCTTTATTTTAATTTTCCCAAACAAAAATGGTATTTAAGAAATAAGAATTAATATTTGAATGGTCTTATAATAAAGACCAGAGGAGGGGGGCATATTCATGGGAGAGAGAAGCAAATATATCATGAACATGAGGAGGGGGGCATATTCATGGGAGAGAGAAGCATATATATCATGAACACGATGGCCAGAGAAAGGTGATAACTAGAAATAGAGTAATAGAAGCTGCTAACTTTATTTTAATGTTATGTGAGGATGATGGGTGATTATAGGTAAAATTGTCAAACTCATAAGTTTAAACAAGCTCGTGATCACGATGTAAACTTGAATCGTAAATTTGTAAGAATTTTTTTTATTAATAAATATGTATTAATAATAAATAATTAAATAATTAAAATATAAAATTTGATAAAATTTTGATTTAAATATATTTTAAATCCAAATAATTAAAATTAAATCAACAACATTTATAATTTATCATACTTAACAAAGAAATTTGTATTAAAATTCATATATAAAGCCACTGAGTATGATCGAATAAAAAAAGATAGCATGAATTTAAGAGGGAGTTAACACGATTTTATAAGCTATAAATATAAAAGGTAGTAAACTTGATGTATAAATATATGAGTTTAACCGAGTTTACAACTAGTATAAATTTACCAATGACTCGACACCATTATGCAAGCCAACAATGGTAAACTCTAAAAGTCAACTTGCGAATTTCACAAAACTCAAGGGCAGAGTTAGGGGAGGACAAGGGGTGGCCCTCCTAAAATTACATAACATAATCTAGATGTTTATGAAATTATATTTCAGCCTCAAAAAAATTTCAATATTTTTTACTTTAATCCCCACTGATAGTTTCATGGAGGGATTAAAATAAAAATATTGAAATATTATGGGCTGAAATATAATTTCAAAAACAACTGGGCTCTATTTTGTAATTTTTTCCCCTCCTATTACAATTCCTAACCGTGAAATAAAAATAGTGGCATGGTAACAATCATTATATATTCTTTAATAATACGTAACCTTTAAAAAAGATAACTATCATCTATCAAGGCGGGGTTCTTAAAAATATCAAATATAAGACGAACAAATTTATTTGATAGATATTTGACAATTCCTTACAAATAAATAAATAAATAAATATATATATATATATATATATATATATATATATATATATATTATTTATTCTTTAAGAATATTTAATGTTTAAAAATGATAACCGACGTATATAAGAAGACATAATTCTAAAAGATATCAAAAATAAGTTGGCGGGATTTCGAAAAATGTCAAATCTTTAATATTAGAAGGCGGGATTCTAAAAGAAAAAAAAAATCTTAAAAATTTTATTTGATGAAACTCTTCCAACTCCTTAAATGTTTTTAAGCTTCCCTCGGGTCTCATACTCCTTTTTTCATGAGTTTTACTCTACTGCTAAGTGTTTCATTCTCTACCACTATCATGTTTCTTTACTCTGCAGCTGCTGCTTCTCATAATTCTTCCTTGTGTAGGCTTTTATATTTTTGTCAATTAAATTTTTTAGTTTTATTTTATTTTTTATATAACAAGAGGTGGTTAGTTGATGATCAAAATCGTCAATTGAAATTATCTAAGAAGAAGAATCTATACCCAAAATGATATCTAATTTTTAATAATAGTGGTTAATTTGTTTGAAGATAAAAAGATATATATATATATATATATATATATATATATATATATATATATATAAGAAAAGTATAGAACATGAAAAAGAGACGATAAGGTAAAATGCTGAATTTTTTTATTGCATTCAAAATAATTCTTATTACACTATTATATAGACTAAAAATCAATAACAGAACTTTCCCCTAGTTTTTAGCAACTAGTTAAATTAAATCACAATCCTACATGATTTTGAGCACTTCATGTTCCTAAACTTTAACAACCCAAATGGCCAATATGTTGAAATTAGACTTGTAGGATTAGGGTCTGAGTTTTTTCAGTTTTTACTGTATATTCTGATTTTTCATATTGTTATTCGAGATTTTCTCAAGTTTATATATATATATATATATATATATATATATATATATATATATATATATATATATATATATATATCCTTATTTTCATATTTAAATGATCATTTTGCAATTATAGAAAATGTCTTTTATAATGATTATTTGTCATATAACATGATTTTTATCATGCATGTAAGAAGTATTTAAGAAATTTAATATACGAAACTCAATAGAAGTACAATGTATGTTGTAGGATATTAATTTACTTTAAATTAAATTAATTTAAAATTACACTTATACATTATAGCTATTCGAGGCATCGCTGAAAATGATCTTCAACATGTTTTGACTAAATTTTGTTTCTTCAATGTGGTTTGCAGTAAATTTAATCGAAGTAAACAATTGATAAAGCAGAGAATATATTTCTCCAGATTAATCTTGCAAGAAAGACAAATGAACATGTCAATATTATTTAGCAAAATAACTCATCAGCAGTGACATACATACCCCGAAGGTTGACGATCCAAACGATGAAGACGAGAATCACGTATGTTGGTGCTGGGACTAACCCTAGAAACTAGGGTAGAGTTCATTATTTCGAAATTCTAAAACGGATCAACCAAAATTGATTTAGAGAATCAAAAAACAAAATGACTAAAAGCTTTAATTCTTCACAAAGATTGAAGCTTCAGAGGAGGGGCGTAGAGGGAGAGAAGCATGATGGAGAAGGCAATAGCAAACAAAAGTTAGATTGAGAGGTAGAGTGGGGAACGTCGTTCTTGGTAAAATCGAAGAACCTGAAAAACATGAAATCAAAATTGAAAGAAGACGAGAACACCATTGCCATCACATATGAACGTCGGCGCCTCCACATTAGGGTTTCTTCGCTGCCATCGTAGATGAAGTTTGTCGTCAGAGAATCTAAAAGCTTGAAGGCTACAATTGAAAGGTTGATGGTAGAACCAAAAAGATTACGGCTGATAATAACAGGTGGGACTTTTGCTCTACTTTCTTAATCACATAAACACTTTTGTATCTAAAAAATTATTTGATGTTGAGCACTTTTGAGGGTAAAACACATATACATTTTTCTATATTTACCCTTTATAAAAAACATTTTAAAATTTTTGAATAATTCGATATTACTTAATAATTGAACTGATTAAATTTTCATTTCTTGTTGGTTTTTAAAAGAATCTTCAACAGATTTATGCTTTCACAGTCTAATCAAAGACTTAAAGTTAATTCATTTTATTGCAATAAAATAATGAAAACGACACCAAACAACTTGATAGCAATAAAATAATGAAAACGACACTAAGCAACTTGAAAGAATTGCATGTTAGATGGTTTGTAGTGTTCTAATCATGACCTTAAAAAAATTATAAAAAAATAGTTTAGGTGAGTTGAGTTTCGGTGTTTACCAAGGCAATGATATGACTCCAAGCTCAAAAAACGCTAATAGATGTACTAACAAATCTCTCACTAATAAAATCTTCACATCGGTGAGATTTAAACTCATAATCTTATGGTGAGCCCCTAGCTAGGTAGTCCTTGTGTTGAACTTTTATAATACTCCTCGCATGCCTATATACAAGAGCCTTTGAACCGAATCATGAGATTCTAAAAAACAATTTAAATGTGATAATTATGTAGGAAATTTAATCCCCCAAAAAAAAGGCCCATATTTACGAATGAGTGAGAGAGTATTAATGAGAAAATAATAAAAGAAAATGTATGTACTATAATAACTAATTGAGGGGAAAATGAGAAAAAGTGTATTTATTATTGAGACAAATTCAAAAGGGATCTTACACATAGGGACAAAGCATATCAAAAAAATGTGAGACGGAGAAAGTAGTTTAATAGTATTCAAATGAACTGTACTATTCATCATTTTTTAAGCATATAACTTTCTACATATTTACATACTTAAAATCAATATAAAATATAGCTTCATAATGGCATATATATAACTTTAAAATAATCAATAAAAAAGATTAAGATACAAGCACATATGAACAATGCAATTAAGTTCAAATGTAACTCTTTGCCGAAGCAGAGCTCACTTTATTTATCATTATATTAGAAAGGGAATTTGCCAATTAAACCAGATCGTATACTCCCTTCGGTCTAACATTCAGCTTTTTGCCCCAAAATATAAGTCTCATTGTCGACACAATTTTCCAAGGAAAGAAAAATGTGTTCTTCAAGAATATTTACATTGACGAATTCAAGAAAAGAATGATTCTATTGGTTGGCTTTGCTTTTTCTTTCTTTCATCCACCCTCTTTTACTTTTACTTTTCCACGCAGAATGAGTAGTGAAGAAGAAACAAGAATTGTTGGATTAATTTTAAAACTTTGGATTCACTCTTTGCATATTTTCGAAGCAGACAATGACTATAAACAATGAGTCAACACCACTTGTGGAATATGTGAGTGTGTATAGTCCATTGTTTATAAAATAAGATAAAAACTAGATAGAAATTAAGAAGCCGCTATAATGATCAATTTAAAAATAATTACTTGCTTCTAAATAAAGAGCTAAATAATTTATTTACAAATATTAAAAAAATAGTTAAATTAATTGTTTATTATAAATACGTGTTAGTTTATCTAAAATATCTCATTTGATCATCACCCATTGATAGAAACCCACTTTCATATATGCAATTAATAGGAGTAGCTTAAGGGAAAAAATTAGACCAGATGAATTGAAATATTATATTAGAGACTAAAATAAACATCTCAACTAGATAGCTCATATATTTAACATCAGAAGGAGTATCAATATTCAGTCATTTTTATAATTTGGTTTAGTTAAAATCAGAAGAAAAACAATTTACATTTATAAATAGGGATTATTTCTTAGTTTAATTGTTCTTCATATTCATCAAATAGTTAATCATTTATAAACTATCAACAATATATATATGCAGCATTTATCAAACTTTAATCCAATGCAGGGGCCCACAGGACCACATGTAGGTTTGGACTTTATTCTACAAACTACATCAGGAGTCAGGACAACTTATTATTTGGACGTAGTGCCGTCAAAGGTTTAATTCCTTCATTATCAAAGGGCCCACCAAAGAAAGTGAAAACTGTGAAACATTTTTTACTATACACACGTGAATTCATACCTTTATCATTATGGTTCATTATGTTGTGTTTATATCCCTGGCGTCTCAACTAATAAAATGGTCGAACCCTCTTATTAAAGGAAGAAGGTTTGATCTCAAAATTGGTCAAGACGTTGGGGGAGACATCTTAAACAATGTGAACTTATGGAAAGACTGAGGTGGAGGCATGTATATTCTCAGTCCTGTATGCCTTGGGAAGTAAAGTTATAACATCTTACCCTTGGTCTGTAGATAAACCTAACACCTCTTCTAAAATTTTTCCATAAAAAAAAAATTCATATATATATATATATAATAAAACGATATATATACCTAAAAAAATGGATCTTACTTCTATTCACTTTCCTTCTCATCCTCTTCTTCATTTCAACCGTTAAATTGAAATATTAACGGTTCAGATTTTGTCTTTTATAAAAATATTTTTTTAAATTTTTTTAAATTTTATTAATATTTTTTAAAAGATAAAATATAAACCGTTCATATTTTAATCCAACGGTTGAAATGAAGAACAGAATTTAAAATGATAGGAAGGGAAGTGGATGGAAGCCAAATCTCAAAAAAAGAGTCAGCACACAACGTTCATTATGTTTTAACCTTACTGGGACATACTTGTTTTTTAGCTCTAGGACATACTGTACATATAGGAACCTATCTCTAGGATATACATATAGGAACCTCAGATGTTTGAAATGACTCAATTTCTATGAAGTTCTTGAAAACTTTTCTGAAATTAAGCTTTTGTGAAATGACCTAATTACCCTCCGTGAAATTAGCTGACATTGTCTTAATTATTGTTGTCATTTTGACAAGCTAAAGTTCATACTTAATACATCAAACTATTTTGTTAATTGATATTCGGCAAAAAAAAAAAAAAAATTAAATTACTTTTCGTTTGCCTTTGTTATTGCCTTCATTTAGTAATTTAAAATTGTCATTTGTTAAAATGCTGTTGGGATTTCATCTTTTTCCGATTTGACATTTAGATGATTTCGCTATAAAATTAAATCACGGACTATTCCCCCGGGGACTTCAAAGTGATTAGGCCATTCAGGATCCTGAATTAGGATTTGCATATTTGGGGTATTTTTATATTTTTCTCCCATGCAAAAGTTTTATATTCAATTAAATACAGGGGCAGAATTAGGGGTTAGGGGTGGCCCTAAAATTACAGAAAAGAACCTAAATGATTAGAAAATTACATTTAAGCCTAAAAAATTTCATCATGCAATTTTTTTATGGCTGAAATATAGTTTCATGAACATTTAGATTTTATTTTGTAATTTTTGCCTTTTAATTACAATTCCTGGCTCCACCCTAATTATATTGTTCTTTTAACGCATTTTTCCCCAATTCTTATTCTTCCATGAAATAATTTATATTTTTATTTTTATTTTATAAAATTGTATCAAAATTAATTCATATATCTCGTGAGAAAGATTAGACATGACTCACAGATTCGGACCCTAATTTTCATGTGCGTTGCACTAAGTTTAGAAGATAAATAATTGCTTAAGATTGTCTTTATTATTGAATTTGCTTTGGAGATGCTTTGAAGAACTTTTAGACAATATTTTAAATTTTAAATCTAGAAGGTATATATATTAATACTCGAAACTAAATCGTTTTCTTTATTTCTTCATGAGGAAGATCAAATTTAATATCTTACCAAAAATATATTCATCTAAAAGCTTCCAGCCTTCCACCCTTTGTTTTACACTAGCAGCTTTTTTCTCCTTTTTAATTAATATTCCCACAACTAAGCCATCCTTTGTCTCCTAGTTATGATTAAAAACTTCTTTTATATATATCCTACACACCACAAATTCACCAGAAGTTCTTGATAAACCTTACTCATCTTCTTCTCAGTCTCAGCCATGAAGCTTCGTGCCAACGAGATTCTTCACCATGTTCAGCTCCCATCATCGTCTCTCAAAAGAATCCTTCTAATTCCACTCTTTCTGTTTCTGATTCTGATTCCTCTTTCTTTCATCAAGAACTCCGACCACCAGTCATTGCCATCTTCACCTTCTTCTTCTGAGATGGGAAAAACCAGTGATTTGAAGAGAACCAGTAATGAGATGATGAGGGGATGTGATGTGTTTTCTGGGAAATGGGTTCCAAATCCGAGAGGGCCTTCTTACGATGACCGAACTTGCCATTCGATAATCGATCAGCAAAATTGCATCAAGTCTGGGAGACCTGACAGAGAGTATCTGAAATGGAGATGGAGACCTGATGAATGTGAGCTTCCATTGTTTAATGCAGCTTTGTTCATGAAACTTGTGAGAGGAAAGTCCATGGCTTTTGTTGGAGACTCAGTGGGGAGGAACCAGATGGAATCTTTGCTCTGCCTCTTAAGCAGGGTAAGTAAAGTTTTCTACTTAATTAATTAGAGATTATGTTTGGGTTAATTAAGAGGATTTTTGGATTTAGTAAGAGAGACAGATAAGAGTTTATATTGGCCAATGGTTGAGATCAGAATTTGGATAGAAGTTATGTATATGAATGGAATGGATTCTAGCGGTTGTTGCAATTGTAAGATAAAGTAACCTTCCAAAATCTTCAAAAATTATTTTCTTTCCCTCCAAACTATAAATTTTTTCAATTGGAGAAATTTTGGAGAAGAAGCTGGCCCACAAAGGAGATATTTTGGAAAAAGAAAATTTCCCAAATAAAAAATGAGTTTTTTATTTATAATTTTAAAAAAATTAAATTTGTTATAAATTTTATATTTCATTTAAATATTGATGATGAGGGGAAGTAAAACTCTAAGAATTTTTTCCGTCATCACTCCTAATTCCCAATCTCGCCCTTTGTCTCCAGAAAAACTCAGCAGTTTATTTCTTTTGTCCTGGATTTTATTTTATTTTTCTTTTTATTTCAATCTTGCTAGTTTTGGAAACCTGTGGCTCAAAGTAGAAGTTGAATAAAGAAATACTTAGTTTGACCAAATCTTCTAATAATTTTGTTTATCATTTAGGGGTTAAGTAGTAAATCTGCCCCAGAAGTCTACGTTGATGAGTAATGTTGCCCTGAAAGTTTTTTCAGGTTCAATTTTGCCCCGGAAGTCTAAAAACGTAGCAATATTGTCATTTTCCGTTAAAAAACTAACGTTGACCGTTAAAAAATTGACGTTGACCGTTAACTTTTTAACAGAAAATGACAACATTGTTACTTCTTTAGACTTTTGGGGCAACATTGTACCTCAAAAAACTTTTTGAACAACATTACTCTCAGGTGTATACTTCTGAGACGGATTTGCTATTTAACCCTATCATTTATCAATATCATATGAATGACTTTCAAAATGTACATTTTACTTTCCGATAATTATAGACACAGAAAATATAAGGTTGCATAACAATTACAATTTTATTTGATAGTTCAAGTGATTTTTTTGTTCCCAAAAAGAATTTAAAAAAAAAACGGATGCTTTGATTTTCAACTGAATAGTCGTAGAATAAGTTCACAGTACCCCGCATCATTAACAAAATATAACGGAATAATACTAACAAAATTTTAAAGATATAAATTAAAATATTTTTCAGAATTATCAAAACACAATTACACAAGTTTTTTCTACATTATCTCAATTACAAAATTTCAAAAATTAAATAAAATTAAAATTTAATTTTTTTAAAAAAAAAAACGCAGCACCATTTTAGCCTCCCATTTTTTAAAGTTACCATCAAACCAAACAAACAGAAATATCAACCTGAAAAATATTTTTATTCTTTTCAGGTGTCGCACGCGGAGGATACTTCTCTGAGCCTAACAGCAGATACAAGATATTTCAAAAGATACTTCTATGCCAAATACAATTTCACTCTCACAGTTCTGTGGGCCCCATACCTGGTGACCACAAGAGATGCCGAAAACACAGTCCATTCTTACAACAGCCTCATGAACCTGCATTTAGATGAACCAGACAAAGCATGGACCAATGAGATTAAAAACTTTGATTATGTCATCTTCTCAGCTGGCCACTGGTTCTTTCGTCCAACAATGTACTACGAGAAAGGCCACATAGTGGGATGCACCAGCTGCAATATGAACAACATAACAGACCTAACAAGCTACTATGGCTACAAAATGGCATTCAGAACAGCTTTAAGGACTCTCTTGAACCTCGAAGGCTATAAGGGGGTCACCATCTTGAGGACATTTTCTCCATCTCACTTTGAGAACAGTCTGTGGAACACGGGAGGGAGTTGTCCGAGGACGAGGCCGTTTAAGGAGGGAGAGGTGAAGCTGGCGTGGTATACTCAGGAGATGTATTTGAGTCAGGTGGTGGAGTTTAGGGCGGCGGAGAGAGAAGCGAGAAGGAAGGGGCTGAGGTTTTGGTTGATGGACATAACTGAACTGATGCTCATGAGACCTGATGGGCATCCTAGTAAGTATGGACGTTCAAGGGATCAGAATATGACTGTTAATGACTGTGTTCACTGGTGTTTGCCTGGCCCTGTTGACACGTGGAATGAGTTTTTACTCTATATCATGAGAATGGACAGCCTGAGATCCTCTAGTTCAATGTTGTAGAGATTTTTATAAAACAATATTAAGTTCTAAGAGGGGTATAGTTTTCCCTGTTCTTCATTGTGAATTCTGGAACATAAAAGCTAAGAAATATATAAATACATAGTATATCTTTTATGTGATCAGTTGTAAAGTTTTGATTTTTCACTATCTATCTCATATGCCCTTGACGGGCAGGCAGGGAATGAACTCATTTGACTTAGGAAGTTGGAAGGAGAAGGAAAGAGAAAACATCCAAGGAAAATGGAAAGGGGCATGAAAACCTTTCCTTTCATTATCACCCGTGCTATGACACATTCGGGTGGCTTTACAATCATCTGAATGCCAGTAGTGGCATCAGATGATATTGATCGAACACTAAAATAGAAAGCAATGGACCGATGAACCATAACAGAGTGCCACGATGACAATCTTGCTCGTCAGGTCACCCATAAAACATGTTTCCTACCTATTCTTAGGGGAACACAAACCCTAGGTAGATATGTACATAGATTGAGAGACTAAATTACTTATCTTCAACTTCAATAGAAACTTCCAGATGTAAGGCTTCGTTTGAATAAAACCAAAATAGGGAGGAGAGAAATTTTCCAAAAATAGTGAATATGGAAGTTTTCCCTTATTCTCTCCTCCCTATCCAAACGAAGGATAAAGCAGAACTTTAGAGCATGTCAAACATCAACACCGCTGTGGTACACTGACAGCATGGGTTCAACATGTGCAGACAGATAAGAACAATAAATACACATACACTGAGGTCCCCATAGAAAAAGGAGAAAACAATTCAGCAGTTTCATACACTAAATGACTAAATATTAATCATAGCAGTGCATAAGTAATAAGGAAAATAATATTGGTGAAGCTTTATTTAGTCATAAGCAATATTTAATCACTTGATTAGAATATTCTTGGTGCTCAAGTACTTACATTTCTAATAAGCCAGTGTACCATTTTCAAAATAGTACAGCTATAGAAGCATCTCTATTACAATTCAAGATATGATATGTACAGTGAAAAGAATGATACATCTAGCTTCTATTCTAAGAATTTGTATGCATATGGTTAATTTCTCCCTGCAAGTCAAAACGATATCTTGATAAATACAATAATGTGTAAAGCTAAAATGTAGAGCACAAATGCCGACCTGAGCAGCATTATCCTCTCTTGGCTTTCATTCCTGCCATCAGAATAGTAAGGAAGCTTATGATGACCATCACCATCATAATCTGACAGAGCATGCCCCTTGTCAGATGAGCTTCTACCAAATCGATTTCTAGTTGCATTGGCCTCAGTAATATTGCTTTCCATTCTTCGCCATTGCCCATTCAGTATTTCCAGCTCCATCTCCTTCAGATGAATTTCACTAAGTAGGCCCTCAGCTTGTGCCTAAAATCAAGAAAGGAAGACAGTTTATTGAACTCATATATGCAAAGACTCAATATACAGTTATATATAATAGTGAATTATTTATGAAGAATGAAGCATGAAGAAAAGACCTGTTTTGCTGCAAGTTGCTCAATTAGACTGTGAAGCTGTTTATCCAATGCCTTCTCTCTTTGAGCTGCATATTAAGGAAAAATTGTTGATGCTTGTTGAATGTGAAGGATCGCATTAAAGCACAGAAAAATATTCTAAATATGATTAATCCTTAAGAATACAAGAGAATACAAAGAGGTCTTTACATAGGCAAACTAAGAGAATACAAAGAGGTCTTTATATAGGCAAACTAATAGACTAACCCTAACCAAAGAAACTAGTATAATCAGATCTAATTAGATCAAATCAAATTATAATTGCTTAACATACATTCCTAAAATATAATATTCATATCTAATCTGAATAAATATTAAATAATCAACCGTATTAATGTTAATTATTTTAGTATTAAACTTTCTATTTTGAACACTCCCCCTCAAGCTGAAAGCAACTCCGATGTGAGCCACAACTAATCACGAATAATTCGCTTCTTCATGAGATTTTGAATCAAACAAGAAGTACATGCACATCCAAATAATTAATTAGTATCGCATATAATCAGGGATTATAGGAATTATGAGTGATTAGGGAATCAATCAACATAATGAGTCATTACTCTCTTGTCTTCTCTCTTATGTATAAATACCCTATTGAGCATATGAATAAATACATTTTCATTTGAGTATATTCTCTTTATATTTCTCTACATGGTATCAGAGGCTTAGGTTTGTTCTTGGCCAATTTGATTTTTTCAGGTGGCCACTGTCACTATTGCGTGAACAGTACTGTTCTGTGAACAGTGACAGTGGCTGAGCAAAGGAGAAAGAGTTTGTTGGTGAGGTCTTCTTCTTCCTTCTTGATCGTTAGCAAGCGGCAATGAAGAAGAAAGAAGGGTATCCGTTGGTGAAACAGAAATATTGTGGTCGTGATTTTAGATTTGGGTTCAGAAGTGCTTTGTCCCTGACAAAGTCTACTTTCTGGTTTGAGAACTTTGGTGATTATTTGGTTGCTACACTAGCCGTGCTATGTTCTCTGATGTCGAACCTTCATTCTCAGTGTGTTTAGGCAAGTTCTTTGCTTCGAAGCACGTTCGTGGAGTGCTCTTTTGTCTTTGGCGCCGTACTTGTGATTGGCTTATGTGGTTTTGCTTGATTCCATTTGGGTTTTAGGATCTGGGTTCATCATTCCAAATTGTGAGTTTGATTCTTCTTGATTCAGTTGGCTATTCTGGGCAATTATTTGTTGTTTTGGTGGTTCTTGTATGACCCATTTGTTCTTTGCCTCTTGTGAGGTATTTCGGTTGCTTGTTTGGTCCCTGATGAAACCGTTTGGTGTTCGTCCGTGACACTTGGAATATCTCTCTATCTGCTCTTTGTTGGTTTGGTCTCTAGTGAGATCGTTTATTGAAGCTTCAACTCTGATTTGGTTTGTTCGGGCTCATGGTGAAGCTGTTGAATTGCTATCTTTTGAATTATTCTTGGACGTGCTCGAACATGCTGCTTGATTCAAGATCTCATGGAGAAGAAAATTATTGGTGTTTAGTTGTTGCTCACATTCAAGCTGTGTGTTCAGCCTGAGGGGGAGTGTATGAAATGAGTTTTTTATTTGTAATAAGTTGAGCATGATTAACATCTATGTTCCAACTTGAGGGGGAGTGTTAGTGCCTTAAATCCCTCCTTGATTCCCTCTTTAAATCACTCCCTAATCCCTCCTTGATTCCCTACTTAAATCACTCACTAATTCCCTCCTTTATGTCCCCTCTTTTCTATATAAATAGGCTTTAGATAATCCTTGTAATATACACTTGTACATACTTATATGAATGTATTCTGTTTTCCCTCTTTAGCTTACACAACCAAATGTTACACTAATGACATCCGAAAGTAATAATCCAACAGCTTCATCAGGAGCTGAACAACAACAACAGTTCTCACAAAGGACCAAAGCATCTTGGGTAAAAGATCCCTAAGGCTCTGATACCATGTTGAGTTTGAAGGAGTACATTGAAGCACAAAAAAATACCCAATATATTATTGATCCTAAAGAATAAAAGAGAATACAGAGAAGCCTTTATATAAGTAAACTAATAGACTAACCCTAACCCAAAAAACTAATCGAATAAAATCTAATTAGATTAAATTAAATCATAACATTTTAAGATATTCTCCTATAACATAATATTCATATCTAATCCTAATAAATACTAAATAGTCAACCCTATTAATATTAATTATGCTAATATTAAACTTTCTATTCTCAACAATGCCAATATATTCTATGCAAACTATCACTCAAATGAAACTACTGCGAATGCCAAAAGAGGATAGGCATACAAATAGAATTGATTAGATAAATTAGATGACCACATGTCCTAAAAAAGATTCATGTGACTTGAAGAAGGGTCCGACTTTGAATTGACAAATAACCATTGATTTACATCTGTTTCCAAAATTATATATACCAAAACCCACTTTATACCATTTCAAGGAGAAAGTACAGTCGAAATATGATAAGGATCCAAAGGGAGCACAGATGCCATAGGAAAATATACACCATTTAAAGGAATGAAAGCACCGCATATAAATATGGTGCTGGATAAATAGTAACAAAATGTAAATACGTCATCTCTAATGTACAACAGCGACTGCATGTTATCCCAACAAATTATAAACAGTACAGTGAGGAAGGATTGTTTTGGGGGGCAAATATGTGTAGAAGAGCAAATTTTGGGTACTGATGATCATTTTCATTCCTCTTACAGTTTGAGGCAACACAAACATCCCTAACTGGCCTTGAGCCCAGGTGAAAAAATGTCTGACTTCCTAGAGAAGTAGCCTCTGCTTTAGACATCCACATAAAAAATAAATAAATTGATGAATGATTAGTGCAGGGGGGAAGAAGATATACCAGGGGAAGGGTGCTTAAAAGCATTTTCCTGCACTTCAGCCCACTTTTTCTCCAATTTTTGTACAATTTCTTCCATCGAACTCTGAAATAATTATATCACTAGTTGTCAACAACAATAATCCCTATTAAATAATAATATCATGGAAATGAACTTTTAGAAAAGGCAACTTATGATTAAAACTATAACAGACCAGTTCTTTTTTCTTCTCTTCTAACTTGTTTAGTATAGCAGAATCTGACGCAATTGTATCTGGCCCAGCTTCAAGCTTTATGCCAGATTTTTCTTCCTTCCATCCATGAGATCTGACAGATTGATCAGTACCTACTGGATTTTGAAGTTTTAAATTATCCAGCTCAGCTTTCAGCTTCTTCTCATTTTCATCCATTTCCTGCAGCACAGAAAAAAGAAGAAAATATCAAAACCAAATATATTTTGCATTTGTTAGAAGATGAAGATTAGGACAGCATGCCTCATGTCTACTGTTTAATTCTACTATTCAATCTTTCTTACTATTCAATATCTGTTCCTATTCAATCTCTGCCCCCTGTCCATCTCTTCCTATTCAATCCTGCTCCCTATTTCATTCTATGCTCTCCGTGACTATCTATCTATATATATGTTGTAATCTTCTTTCATATGTGATATATAAGATGAAATAGAGTGTGATTCCTCTGATTTTCAACATGGTATCAGAGCAAGGTTAATCCTTGACGTCAAAAACAGTTCTGTTCTGGTTTTCCGGCGTTTTCCGGTGCTGGTGACTTGGCTATCCCAAGTTCTCTAGTCTGTACTCAACCGTAGAGAAATACAGAATCAGAGGATTGGAGAGGCAGCAAGACACCAGCGCCGGGAGACATACATATCTGGCTGAACCAGAAAATGCATCGGCCATTCTCAGCAGAAACAGAAAAACACAGAGGACAGTCACAAATCAAACCAGAAGCAAACAGTCGCGAACTCCGGCGAGTCTAAGGGTTCCTATAGGCAGAGCATAGAACTACAACGCCCAGCCCAGAAGGACCGGAAGTCTCCGATCGGCGCTTCCCCTGAGTTCGACGACATTCTGAGCAGCGCTTGAAGCACACACGCCGCCACTGTATATGGCGACCTACCTCCAGATCTGCCTGAAGGAGAGCAAGTGGGACGACACCGCCTTCACAGATGGCATCAGCACATTCAGACCGGCGAAAACCGGAAGAGCGACGGTGGATTTGCCGGCGCGTGACCACCACGCGCCACCACCTCGCCGGCGCGTGACAGCTACGCGCGCTGTGAACAGTGATCGCCAACGACTTTTTCCTAGGGACAGACAGAGCTCAATCCAGAATACTCAAAACAAAGTACAAGCCTAAACAAAAAAAAAAAAAAAAGGCCTCTGAGACTCTAGAAGTATAAGTCTAAGGGTATCTGAAGATTGAAGTTTGAGTACAAGTTTGGCAAATATAAATAGGCCCCTGAGACTTAAAAGGAGTACAAGCCCAAGCAAAATATGATGGGCCTCTGAGACTCAACAAATAAGTACAAGCCTATAATACTCGAGTGACGAACCAAAGGTAGGGAGAAAGACCACCGTGAGCTTGATTCAAAAAAGCCAGAGGGAAGAAACCGTGAGCTTGATTTGAACGGGTCTAGGTGATACATACCACTATCTTGTTTTGTCACCGTTACTATTGTTCCAAGCACTGTATGAAGAGACCAGACGCAAAGGAAGTTGAAGTTTGAAGGATTTCAAGGCAAGCTGGATACTTCAGCTTGAGGGGGGTGTTAGAAGATGAAGATTAGGACAGCATGCCTCATGTCTACTGTTTAATTCTTCTACTATTCAATCTTTCTTACTATTCAATATCTGTTCCTATTCAATCTCTGCCCCCTGTCCATCTCTTCCTATTCAATCCTGCTCCCTATTTCATTCTATGCTCTCCGTGACTATCTATCTATATATATGTTGTAATCTTCTTTCATATGTGATATATAAGATGAAATATAGAGTGTGATTCCTCTGATTTTCAACAGCATTGCGCATGAAGTATGAAAATGTTGGTAAAAATCCTTGTCCATGTCTAGCATGCATGGATATTTATGTAAGACATGGACATATCAAAGAGATATAAAGGCTGATGACCATGCTTCTCAGCAAAGTTTCTGCACAAAATTTGGTTTCAAGGGAAAAAAACATAAAATACACAATATATAAGATGACAAAATTAATAACTATATCTTATAAGCTTGATCCCGCCTTCTCTGGACAGGCATAGATTAATGCAATCGCTTCTTAACAAGGGAATTCAGGTTTCCATCATAATCTTAGGAGAGAAATGAAGCCACCAACATAGACAACAATGGTCGTCTTTGACAAAGAAGGGCAAAGAAGCTTGTTTAAACAAACTTGCAATTCTAACCTCTAACTTCTGTTGTAGTAAATCTGCCTCTTGCACTTTTTCTTGTATTTTGTACTCACAGTTTGATATTGCTCTCTCAAAATCAGCATTTTCAGCCTGCAGTGTTGCCTCTCTTAATTGGGCCTGCCACATTGTCAAATGCTAATGAGAAAGTTTATTCTACCAGTCACTTACAGAAAACTTTGTGAAGCTTTCTACCAATAATTTGCAAACAGTCTAAGCAATAAACTCTCTCTCCAAGTAGCACAAAATTTTTACATCATTAAAAATGATATATCATGTTGTTGGCTCTTTCCTTTTAAGAAATAGTAATACAAACTGAAAATAGAAACTGTTAATCCTCACACTGATTCATAGATGTCAAATGCAACAAAGATAACAAGATTCAGAAAATTATAATCATAATTATCACCCAGTTGTCCACACGCCCAGTAATTATCAATCACAAATAGGTCTAGTCTCTTGATTCCCCAAGAATGGCAGAAAAAAACCTTAACAGCAGTTTTATGTTTACAATTATAACATAGAAACATCTCAAATTCCCAACATTGCTAGTCTAGAACTGATGACCGTATCCAGATAACACTAGTTCTTGCAATAAAATCTATGATTAAAGCTATGTGCAATAAATTAAAGCAATTATAACAATAATACATTATTAAATATAACATTTATCCGCGTCAACTATAACTTTTTTTTACCTGAATCGAATTGAACATGAAAAACAAGGTGTAATCAATCATATTGCAAAATACACGTCTATCCAACAAGAGGCAAACCTTGACGAGGAGATAGCCCCAGTTCAGACATCTGAAATAACTAATTGAACGAGAACAAAATCAAACAACACTTAACGAATTGCATAAGTCCAATTGCACACACAAACAAGATTAACTAATACAGTATGATTGGTGCACATGACAAAAATATCTCACGCACTAACAAAATCAAAATTCAACAGAAGTCAAATCAAATCAAGATTCAAAGAGCACTGGATCAAATCAAACCCGAGATTTCTACCTATGCACAAATACAAGACAAAAGGTAACTCGTTCGCTCATGAATCAGACAAAATCCAAAGGAAAGGGATCCAATATTCACAAAGTAAACAAATACATTACAAAAAGCAAGCGAGTATCAGACGGACTTGTTCCCGCGTCGCCGAGTGGGCATTTAATTGAAGGGCAAGATCGGCATTGGAAGCGAGGCTGTGGGCGAGTAAGTGAGGGAGGCTTTGGGAAATGTCAGGAGGAGGAAGTCTCTGCCGTAGATCCTGGATCAAACGGGTGAGAGATGCTGCCTTCTGATCCAATTCCCGAACATACTTCTGCTGCTCCGGTGAGAACAGTAACGGGATCCGACTTGACGCATCACCTCCGGTGCTGTCGATGCCGCCACCTCCGACGACGTCGGCTGCCCATGCCAATAAACCAGCCATGGATAAGTCCCGTACACTTGAGAGTTGTTCCGGACAGAGGATGAAATGTTCCAAATCGAAAGGATTTCTAAGTTGCCGAATGATGATGATGATTTTGCTCAAACTTCAACTAATTTCCAAGGTTCCAAAACCGAACCAGCTAATAAACCGGCGCCGAGGCATTGTGACTGGCTGAGTGCGTCATAAAATTAGAGTTAAACCGGTTAAATCAGTAGGAAATTAAGAGTTTAGGGTAAGTAATATGAATTTTTAAAGGGTTAAAATGCAAAAATATGCATAATTATTTTCCTCAGTAGCGCCCAACACTAAGAACTTTTTTTAGAGCAAAAATACACACGTAGCTACGTAAAAGTTATATCTCACTATTAAATTACTGTTCACCGCCGTTATATTATTGTTTATTTTATCTCTTTATCTTTTATCACGTTAAACAATAACTTAACGGTAGAATGTAATTTTTACTCCAAACTCTTTCTCTCTTATCACGATAAACAATGACTTAACGGTAGAACGTAACTTTTTGCTTCAAAATGGTAATCGTATTTTTGCTCCAAAAAAAAAAATTCTTAGTGCTGGGCACTTTGAGGAAAAAAAATTATGTATATTTTTACACATTAACCCATTTTTAAAAAATAGGATTAAACAGGGTTGATGTCCGTTAAGATTGATTGGGGCGGTCAGTCTGAGTTTTGGAACAATCCTAATTTCACAATGGTCATAGGGAAAAAAAAAGAAAGAAACTAATTTCATCTTTTTTATTTTTTACCTTTTTGTTACCAGCAATCTTTTCTTTTACCTGGAACAAATTTCATCTTAACGTCGTATAAACTCAATTGATCAATAATCATAAGAGAATAGAGTAATCGGCCAAGAAAAAGAGAGAGAATAGAGTATAAGGGTGTGCATGACAATCATTCTGTCAGCATTGTTTGTTTTTTAGATGAAACATTTTTTTTTTATTCTATACCTTAGAAGAGTTCTAAAAATCAGAATTATGTTTATTAACTTATTTTATTTTTACTTCGACAATCAAAATTATGTTAACACATTTTTGTTTTCATTCCGAGAACCAGAACTATGTTTGAACACATTTTATTTTTATCTCGAGAATTAAAATTACCTAATACAATACAAATCTATTTCTTATTTTTTGTTTATAGATTTCATCAACGGTATAAAATAATAAATTTTAACCAAAATGCCAACATTTCATATTTTAAAAAAATCTAAAAAAGATAATATTTCTATCCTCGAAGACATACTTTTTTCATGGGATTTTATAATTTTTTTTTTCATGTGTTAACAAGGATATCACCGCAACCCTGCTCAGCTTTGTGTTCCATTCACAAGTGATGATACATGGGTCTCTAGGTACACATTAATCATTGTTTAATTTCTTTCCTTAAATTAGGAATTTAAATTGGTTAAAAGAAACCATCAATTTGTTGAAATCCTCAGGTTGATCAAGTATATATTCTTATGGGGAAATATTTTTTTAGTAACCAAATCCTGAATGGCTGGAGATGCCATTGCAATATCTTTATTTCCACTATATCTCTTGTGCTTTGCATTTGGGGTCCTATCTTGTCTATGTAGTACATGATTGGGCGTTTCAAAATGTAAATAAATATTCATTAAGCATATGATCATCTTCTTTATATTCTTGTCTATATGTAGTATAGGGTTGGTTGTTTATTATCACCATCTTCATCTAAAATTTGATATACCTCAGCATTTCCCAAGCCATTATCTCCACATATGTAAACAACTAACCCCAAATATCTCAACTAATTGTTCCCAATAAAGAAGGTCATTCTTCCAAAATTTCTCCTGTTGAGGATTTTCCTATACAAAAGATTTATCTAATTTTGTTTAAAAAAAAAACCAACAAATTTATAAGAAATCATATGGGACACTATGTTAAAAGTTACCTCAATATGGACATCCCATAAAGATGCATCCTTAGTTGTAGCAATTTTCAAAACAGTGTTCCAATCGAAACCAAATATGCTTAGTGATTTCTTGAAACTTAAATATTCTTGTCTAAGTTTATTAATCTGGTTTTTTAGTTGATGAAGTGTGTTATCAAGCCTTGTTTGTTTTGTAAATTCATCTTTAATGCTCTTCTATGCTTTCTTGCTGAAAGTAGAGGTTGTTCTATTCCTGTTTTTTTACTTCCTCAACCATCAAGGTAACAAAAAGATTTGTGTTTTTATCATTCCATTTTGCTGTGAACCTTCGGATGCCATTCTCCTTACTGATAACGTGTCAAAAACATAAGAGAGCATTTTGCAACATGCATATTTTATTAGGGAAAACAAAAGAGAGCATTTTGCAACATGTATACTTTGGATTGATGAACTAGAGGGCGGCAAATCAAATCTCAAAATTATAAACAAAATCCAATTAGGTATTTAACCAATTAAAAGACCAGACACATGCCTTTATTCCTAATTGCTAGAAATTAGAACACGGCATTAGGGTTCAAAATAGGGCGATCAAAATTCAATGCAACGGTAAACCCTAGACAAGAATTAATGAGCAGATGGAGAGAAACATTGTCAAGATTCAAGAACTCCCCTAAGCCAAGCAAAACGCTAATTACTAAGAGCCAAAATCAATTAATGATGCGTATCAATTCAATCCTCTAACCTTTCAAATGTCAGAGCAGATTTATCAATTTTGATGCAGAGGTTGGTTTGGTCGTCGTCAAGACTTGAGAAATTACAACGACTTTGAGCTCTTTTTAGCACCAAAAATTCATCAATTCTTTGAGAGTCTCCTTCTCGTATTTGAAAGCAGAAAAAGGAAAGGGGAAAAAATAAACCAAAACTCACATAGACTATTGGATATACAGTGAAGCCTGGATCAAAGCATTGGGTTGAAATTTTGAGAGAATCAAGACGAGGGAAGGTCTTCGCTAGGGTTTCATTTACTTGAGATATAAACAAAGAAAGAGAGGTTGTTGAGAGAAAAATGATTCTAATTTTGTGCCCTGGAATAAAGAAGCACAAATTTTTTGCTTCTTTTTTTAATTCTCCAACAAAAAAAAAACGGTTCATCCGGGAACCAAAAAAAATGAATTTACCAGACATTATTCCTATCCATTTTTATTCTTGAGAAGAGAAATTAAAAATTAAAAAACTAATTCTGAGAGCGTCACCATGTACACCCTAAGACAAGCTAAGCAAAGAAAATGCAATACTTTGTTATGATATTGTATTTTTGTGTGAAACAAGGTATAATGATTTTTTAATGAGAAAATTCCATATAAATAACTTTGAATTTAGAAGAGTCTCATTTAAATCTATTTGTAATACCAAAATTCATATTTAAGCTTATAATTTTAAAAAATCCCTAATTAGACTAAGATATTTCATTAAAAATTTCTAAACATTGTTAAAAGATTATAATACTTCTCCAATTAAAATAATGAGAGATCGTCCCATCCGATCATATCATACTCCTTCTGTCATAAATATATCATATAATTTATAGTACTATGTCCTATATATTTAAAGTCGAAGCAGTAATATTTTTTGTTTTCTTACCAATATGGTGTTTCATTATAACCTTTTGAATAACAAACATTAAAATTTTTTTGCTCGAAATAACAAACATTAAAATCGGATATGCAAAAATCTGAGTCCTTTATCTTTAAAAATTGTTCCTTTTTATGTAAAAAGACTGAGAGAGCAATCAATTTGATACAGGTAGTGGTGAGAGCATGAATAAATAAAAGAACCATTTGATTCTTCTTGAGATATGAAAGCTGATGCATCCCTTCTTTAGTATTTTCTTTCCCTAAACCCTAAATAGCAATTATCTCATCTTCCTCTGCCTCTTCTCTGGATGATATTACCGAACAGTTTTTGCTTTTTTTGAAAAGGCTTTGATTTTCTCATGTTACATAAGAAAAAAAAGTTTCTTACACACACATGAAATGATGAGACCCACATATACATATATGAATTAATATATGTATGTGTGGGTCCCACCATTTCATGTTTGTGACATGAGAAAATGGTTTTCCTACAACATAAGAAAATGTTTTCCCTTTTTAAAATTCAAAACCTTTGCTTTGACAGGGGCGATGGATCTTCTCATGATTTTATTCTTCTCTGTGACGGCTTCATGCTATATGGCAGTGGCCAAGGTGGTGGTCACTGAGAACAAGATTACTGACGACATTATTAAAGCTAATTTTGGTAATTAAGTTTGTGTGGTTTTGTTTTTTTTCCTTTTCTACTAGGTATTCTCTTTGGGACTAGAAAGATAGGAGCATGGAGGGGTAGAGATCACATGATTAGCTCACCTAGGGAGAGATTCAAATAAGAAACTAAGACCTCAATCAGTGTTAGATATAGCAATTTCAGAGGGTGAATCGACTAGAGATATAGATCGACAGAGATTTTGTCAAGGAAAAAAAAGAAGGGAAAATGCCCCTCAGGGCCCAAAATAACAAAATAATCTCAAATAAGGCCCAGAGAACATTACCCTGTCAAAAAAGGCCCTAGGGCCTTTATAGGTATTAAGTTCAAAACCAAATTACATTGTTACCCTTATTTCCTTCCCGTCTTTATTCATTACTCAATGGAACTTTTTTAATTTCATTCACTGCAAAACGATTCCGCCGGAGCCCTAAATCCTATCTTCCATCTCTCACTCCCTCTTTTGCGTCAGAGCCCTTTAGTGAATCCTATCTTCCATCTCTCACTCCCTCTTTCACACTTTCTCTGCCTCTGTCTCAGATTAGGGTTGCACATAGTGAAGCAAGGTTAGGAGGCGTTGCCAGAATCTGTCATCGTGAGCGGCATTGTTCGTGGTTTCTCGCTATTGAGGTTTAGTGGTCGATGCGTGAGTAAATCTTCTCGGAACCCAACGTCGTGAGAGTTTGTTTTCTCATTTAAATGCGTGATTGAAACTTTTTTTTTTGTTACTAACAATGTGATTGAAACTTATTTTCTTGCGTCATTTTCTGTTTTATTTTTGATGTATGTTGTGCTTGTATGTAAGCTACTATTCTTCTTGATCTCTTTTGATTTCTTGTGAAACTCTGTCAACGATTGTCGATGTCGCTGTATGAATTTATCTGTATGGTGCACTTGCTTAGGTTTAGGTTTTTTTTTTTTTGCTCGAATCTTAGGTTTAGGTTCAAGAAGTCAGTTTTGGGGGTTAATAAAAGATTAAGGGCTGAAAGAACTTTTTGATTTGTTAAAGGTTCAAGAATTCATTTTTGGGGGTTAATAAAAGATTATGAACACAACTAATGATTGTGAATAATTTAATTGACTCCTAAAACTAAAAGCGTTAATTTTTGAACCACTCAAGTGTCATATTGACAATCAATCTGGAGTTTCGTGCTAGTTCATGACAGACGCAGGGGCTAAGTCGGGTGGCTTATCATTTCCTTATATTATTTGTTTTCTATCAGTTACATTTTGCACTTCCCCCCTTTCAGCAGTTTAATGCATTGGTGTTGAAGTTATCAAATTCTTTGTCTCTATATAATTAGCACGTCATTGTGAAACTAGATAGTTCACTGATCCAAATTAGTGCTGTTAATTTTCATCTAACACACTTGTGATTGAGGTCATGTTTTTTAGTCTACTAAACTTAAATGTAGTTTCTTACATTTCCCCCATTAGTTTAATTTCCCTTTTAAAATTTAACAAGTGTGTAGTTTGATTGAGAAACCATATACTTCGTTATTGTATCAAAAACAAGTATGCTTCGTTATGTTATTGGAAAAACATATAATTGTTAGATATTACCTGAATAGTTTGATAGCAATAGATCTAAGATATAGTCAGGGTATTTGCCCAGTGGACGAATAGAAAAATATTAAAAAATTGTTTCAATTTTTTCTTTATTATGCTCAAGGTTCTGTACCAAATACCAAAATTTACTAGCTAAAACCAAATGCAGGATTGGATTTACCATGCCAGGACACAATCTAATTTATATTTGTGTCCTTAAACTGTGACTGACAGTGTATGAAGGAAAACAATGACTTGAATATTATTGATGGGCCAATCTATTTATACACATAAATAATGAAATACACAAGGAAGGAAATATACCAAGTGGTTTACATAACAAAATATTAGTTACACAAATTGAAAACAAACTATATACAACAAATACAATTTGTTACGTGACACCTATCACCTCTCCGCAAGCTGAAGTATAGATGTTCTTGAGACCCAGCTTGGATGTAAGTTCTTGAAATCTAGTAGGATATTGCAGAGGTTTAGTAAAAATGTCAGCAATTTGATTGGATGACTGAACTCGAAGAATATGTATAGCCTTTGCTTGAAGCTTTTCCCGGACCAAGTGACAATCAAGTTCAATATGTTTTGTCCTTTCATTTAATGCAGGATTTGTAGCAATTTGAATTGTAGATTGATTATCACAATACAAAAGAGGAGAAGCAACATGAGAAATATGGAAATCATTCAAAAGATATATGAGCCATTGTAACTCACATGTGGCGGAAGCTAAGGCATGATATTTAGCTTTACAAGATGACTTAGAAACAATGGCTTCTTTCTTGGCTTTCCAAGAAATTAAAGAAGAACCAAGATTAGTGTAGCACTTCCTGCTTATTTTGGTAGTCTCTGAACTGAAAATTGCAATGTGATGGTTCTGTGATTTTGATTTCGAATTTAAGCATGCTAGGCTGAGGCTTGATCTAATGAATTTTGATTTGAGGATTGACTAGAACCTATCTATTTTATTTGATGGCTGATTTGACTAGAACCTGTCTATTTTATTTCAGGGACTCTTGTGGGGTTCATGTGCTTTCATGGTTACAGACATGGGATGGTTCAATGCATGGTGATGAGGGGTACACAATGTCATTCTTTGCTGATGATGAAATTCAGGAATTGAAGGTGGGCGTCTTGTGGTGGCTGGTTACCCATCCTCGCAACAGCCATCAATAAAAAGTGTTGTCTTTGATTGATGACTACCGTAAGCAGAAGAAGACACATTAGGGGGAATACTTGTTAGGAAACATTGTAGCTGATGACAAATATGTAGTTGATGACAAATATGTATTTATAACAACTTTGTATTCATAACAATGACCTTCAACATTTGTTCTTGTGTAAATTGTCAACTGATGCTAACTTCACAATTTTTGTTCAATGACAAGAGCAAATTTTGTCTTATGTTTTGCAATGTTGTTGTTGCTTTTGTTTTGACATTTCTTCATGGAGTGCCAACTGTAAAACAGGGGCCATTAACAACAAAAACAGGGGCCAATAACAACAATAACAGGGGCCATTATTCAGGGTATTTGTTTAGTCATTGGTATCAATCCCCACTAATTGTTGTTTAGTCATTTGTACCAGGAATATCAATCCCCACTAACAACAATAACAGGGGCCATTAACTACAATATCAGTACACACTAACAATCATAACAATACCCACTGACGACCATAAAAGTACCCCTTAACAACAATTAACGAGTCATTGACAACAATATTAGTGGGGACTAACAACAATAACATGGTCTATTAACAACAATAACAGTAGACACTAACAACAATAACTATTAACTACTATTCAAAAAAGAAAAAAAATGTCTGAAGTATTTATATATGATTGACAATTTAAATGAAAGGGATGACATATAACATAAAAAATAGAAAAATTTAAAAGCTTATGTTTTTAACAAAAGGCAGCTAATATTTCTTCACTGACCCCTTACATCTAGTTTTGAACACCATTAAAAGTTCGACCTCAAAACATCAAATCTCATGAACTGCTAAATAAAAGTCACAAGGAAACCCCTCCACCCCAACACACACACACACACAAAAGGGAAGAATAGCCATCCAAGTCATCTCAAGCACATGATAGAATTTTTAAATGCCTATTGAAATCATGAGCTAGACACTATTAAAATACATTAAAAAGTTAGCAAAACCTTGTTAACTCATACAGGCCTAAAACTCAATACCACATGACTTCTTCGACCGAAAAAAATACCACGTGACTTCTCTATACAAGCTGAGAGATCTAATATTTTAACAACAATCATAAAGAGTTAGATAGGATGAAAAACCCACCTTCAAAAGGCTTCTTTTGATTCTAGAGAGTCAACAATGACACCTTCAAAACTGTAAGGAAAGAAAATATTAATCATCTATGTCAAGAAGTTAAAACAAGCAATAATTTCATCAAAATCATGTTGGTACAAAAAGTTCATGAGTATAGGCAGGTAACACCGATTAGAACCCTAACATCAAAAGGACAAAGTAGGAGGACTTGAAGAAAAATATTTTAGTGAGGAGAAAAATAGCAAAAGAAACAAAGGAGATGAACTGAAGTACACTTAAGAAGAAAGGTCATCAATACAAAACAAGATTCCACTCCCTCTACAATGTCTTTGAGATAAATAATTTTAAAATGACTATGAGCATAGTACTAATTGTGGATCCATGTACTAATTTTATCATTATCTATGTTGATAGCCTTAAAGTCAGCATGGATACGTCTTCACATATCTAAATGAACATATTGCTGTTAAATTGTAGAACAATTATTGCCATTGGTGATTCACCATTCAAGCTCATCAGTCATTTATTAAAGTTGTTAAGAGACATAATTGTTGACAAAGTATGCTCTTTTCAAATCAAAGGTATTCAATTAAATAGACAAATGATCAAGCAAACAAGTAAGGCCTTTTTTCTTCTCAAGAGATGAGATAGTTCAGGTAGTTAGAAGATGCTTCTGAAGTAAAGGTTGTTAAGAAACATAATTGTTGACAAAGTATGCTCTTTTCAAATTAACGGTATTCAATTAAATGGGCAAATGATCAAACAAACAAGTAAGGCCTTTTTTCTTCTTAAGAGATGAGATAGTTCAGGTAGTTAGAAGATGCTTCTGAAGTAAAGGTTAAATAGAAAGAATAAGAATGAAACGTCTTGATTATGTTCCAGTAATAGAAATAGTATAATGACCTTGATCAGAGAGTAGAACCCCGTTAGCACTAGTAGCGGCAGCAATATCAACGCGCTCAGAAACCAACAAATAGGCGCGGTCCTGAACCACCGACTTCAACGTGCAAGTAGCCTTATAGAGCCTTCCGCCACTGGCTTCACTGATAGTGAGCACCACAATCCCAACCCATTTTGACACCTCCTTGTCAATCAAATCAAGAGTATCACCACCACTCAAAACCTCGTCAAGGTTCAACTGGAGAATGAGGCTGGGGACTTTAATTTCGGCCCTCTTGTAACCTCCAGGGAACAATGTACTGGGCTGAGGTTGATCTACAGAGTTTGGCGACGCTATGAGAGTGGATCTGCAGAGTTTGACAACCGATCTGTAGAGTCCAACGATAGGAGGCGTTTGAGAGACTGAGAGGGTCAGGCCAGTTCAAGAAGGAAGAAGATGGCCCTACTCTCTGATTCGATTCGTTTTAGATGAAGAATTTGAGAGGGGAGCTTTTTCTTTGGCTTTAGGGGCAATGATGTAATTTACTGTTTGAACTTAATACCCATTAGGGCCCTATGACCTTTTCTAATCAGTAACTTTAGTTTGAGCCTTTTTTAGGATTTTCTTGCTTATTTGGGCCTCCATAGGCATTTTCCCAAAAAAGAATCAGACGAGAAAATAATATAAGGATATATTGGTAAAATCCATAAATACATAAAAGTCTAAAAGAGGTCCCTTGGTCGAATTTGGGATTTGATAAAAGTGCATGCATAAAACTGAATTTGGGTATTCCAAATGGATTTAAAAGGATTCTCTCTTGAATTTATGAAACCTCAGAAAATCTGTTAACACTTATAAATGACATAGATATGACAAGGGATTAAATTATAATTTTAAAATGTTGGTAATTTTTTTAATGTCTCTAAACTTTTTAAATTAAAGAAGAAAAAAGAAAAGGGCTGGGGCTCCTTCGCCAGTGGCTATATTTTTTATAGGGGTGAGGTTTAATTTTTTTTTTTTTTTAAATGTGGAGCCAAAGTAGTGGTGTGGAATTTGACCCCAACTCATCTTAATTCTAAAAATGTGATTGACATTTTAAAATGTTGATGATTTTATCGTAATATCCTCGACTTTTAGTAAACGGAAAGAGAAGGGCACATCAGTATATGGCTAACTGCTGGACCTCCAACGCTTATGGTTGTTTTTTTAGTTGGGGGTGTTTATATATATATATATATATATATATATATATATATGGGAAAAACATTTCTGCCTTCAAGGCAGAAAAGTTTTCTGCCTGGAACACCAAACGACGCCGTTGAACCTTCTTTTTTTTTTCCCTCTCTAACCCTAAACCCACGCGAGCACAGGAGAGAAAACTGCTGGCAACAAAATTCTTCCTCCACGGCGTGGTCTTGGGTTGTACAGGAATCGTACGTCGTCTTCCCTCAATTGATCTTCTGTTTTTTTCTTTCCTTTTCAATCTTCGATTAGATTGATTTTAATCTCCAGATTTATTACTCTTTATTCGTTGCTTGAAACCGATTGGTTCTGAAATATGTATATCTGTAGTTTGTTTTGAATTTTTCGTGTGATTTTTCCTTCAACCAGTCGTGCGCCTCTGCCATGCGCATCTTCTCTCTTTTCCTGTGCGTTCTTCCCCATTCACCTTCTTCTTCCTCTCGCCGGCGGCATCATCAACCACCAAGGCCGCCGGCGAGCTTCGCCGTCACAGCTGCGAGGAGAACCAGAGGAGACGCAGAACGCACAGACGACAGTGAAAACCAGATCAGACCAGAGGGAGATGATGCTTTTGTTCTGTCTTTTGGGAGCCGAGTTCGACAGAATGGGTCTTCATTTTCTCCTTCCTCGAGAGCAGTAGCAAGGAATGTAGAAGTTGTTGCTGAATATTTGTTATTGTTCTTGGTTTTGTTATCCCACTTGCTTATCATTTTCCATATGTCTCTGGTTTTATTGTTGCTTGGTTTCTGCCTTATATGGAGAAATATCATTTTCCACATGTTGATGCCTGTGTCTGTGTGTATACATCTGTATGAATGAACTTGACCCTCTTTTCGACAAATGCATGCACATTGATAAGAATCCGAAGATCTTCATATAGAGAAGGAAAAAAAAATAAGAAACGAAGAAAATGATGAGAGTGAGAAAATAAAAGAGGCCTAATTAATCTTTTTGAACAAAGACAAATAATTTTTGCTTGCAACTTTTTTTATTGGCTCCATTCGTTTAGTGGATCTTGGGTAGTTAATAATTAGTTCTCCTTTTTTTCTTGAAGCAAAAGTGCCAGTTAGGGTCTTAATTAGGGAATCTTTAAATTATTTTATATGTTTATCTCTTCTGCACCTATAAAAACATGATGAGTAAAAGAAAAGTGAGTGGACCACATGATTTGCACCCCAGTACCCATACAGTAATAACGCATTTTTATAAATATGTATTGCAGCATGAGAAAAAATTGGTTTGAAGCAGGAGAAGTATGAAGACACAATGGAAAAGAAAAGTTCACTACATTTCTTACTTTGAATAGCCACCATACAATTGTTGGATTTTTAATTACCTTTACCGAATAGTAAACTCAGCTTGCAGTATTTATACGTTTCATTTTCTCCTTCCTCGAGAGCAGTAGCAAGGAATGTAGAAGTTGTTGCTGAATATTTGTTATTGTTATTGGTTTTGTTATCCCACTTGCTTATCATTTTCCATATGTCTCTGGTTTTATTGTTGCTTGGTTTCTGCCTTATATGGAGAAATATTTGTTGCTGAATGTAGAAGCAGTAGCAAGAAATGCCGCTAGTTCATTGTTGTGATACTTTCATAGGAATCAGGTTATTCATTGCCAAAAAGTTTTTCATAATTGATAGGGAAAATAATGAACTTTGAGATTAACCTGTTTATTTGGCTTTGTAATCCTTCATTGAGGGTAATATAATAGTTTATTGAATACATGTGAAATGTCTCTTTGTAAAACTAGGCAAGTATGTATTTTTTGAGACATTTCCTATGTAACTTAGTTTTCATTATTGAATACATGAATTGCAAGGCTTGTTGTATTCTTCTTGCATTTGATGTGAATTTAAAGCTATGCGTGACAAGAGATGTATATAAGGACAAGTGTATTCCATTATTGAATAAGAAAATACAATTTCTGATCTTCTTCTTTTCTTGCTTTATCGTGATATCCTGCACTTGCTGTAATATTGCCTACCAAACTAGTGCATCTAATCAAATAAGCATCAAAGTATTAAAAGTAATGTCCTTGCCTTCATCTTGAAGTCAACGAGATAAGAACGATTGAATCAAATGCAAACGAAGGCATGTTTCCGTTACTGAACTTAGAAATTACTTGAACAAGCTTATTATCAGTACGAGGAGTGTAAACAAATATGATTCAGGAAAAACTTACAATGACTAGATAGTAAAAAAGTTATGAAAAAAGCATTTCTTGCTGCTGGTTATCGCGGGGGTGGGGGGGGGGGGAAATCAAACAGGCTATCAATCCACCTCCAAGTCTTTCATGCAACAACTTCTATTCTGTTTGTCTCTCTCTTGCAACATCCATCTACAAATGAAACTTAATAAATTTCTCATATAGTTCAAAGAGAGTAAATTAAAAATATATTTCTTTTTTATAAACCAATACCTTTTGTTTTTTACAACCAGTCTTATTATGACTTTTTCCTCCACAATGCCTGCAAGTCTTTTGTTGTTTTGTAGACAATTCCAAGCTTGATTTTATTCGTGAAGCACCCTTTGGACGTCCTTTAGTTTTGATTGTATGAGCGGGATCACGCACATCATGAATGAGGGTAATTGGTGAATGACTTGGTTGGGAACTTTGTTCATCTTCAGTTCTTTTTCTCTTTCTTTCCATTTGTTGTTGAATAAATTCAACAGCGAAAGCGTCAAGCCTTCTAAGCTCAGAAATAGAATCTCTTGCTTCAGAAAAAGTCATATTCAACTTAAAGTAAACCGACCATGGAGACAATGCACTAACTTCATTAGTAGTTGTTTTGCCTTGAAAGCCTACAAGATTTTGAGCCTTGTAACTTGCATTCATGGTCCATCTAGATAAAATATATTTTTCAGGAATAGTAATTATTTGTTTCTTCTTCATGATGTAAAGAATATGTTTGCATAATATCCCCATAGTTTCAAACTTTGCATAGGAACAAAGAGCTGTGAAGCTTTCTGTCAAGTGGTACTCAACAATTGCCCACCACTCTTTATCAACTTTGTGAGACCCAACCCGGTACTTGATAATATTTTCACTTATTGAAATCTTTTCATGAAAATAATCATGCATGGCAGCTTTCCACTCCTTTTTGAAAATTTCAAATAATTTTCTTGTGTAGTGCTCTCCGGCTACTTCTTCAATTGGATGATCACTCTCTAAACTTGCTTTTGTATTTCTAGTTTTGAAATCTTCATCTTCTTCCGCATCCCTTCTAGACTTTATCGCTTTATCATATTGGGTAACAAAGTTATTCAACATTGTGTTAGAGTTGACGTATCCATCAAAAAATGCATTGATGCTCTCACTTCGACCACTTGTGGTCATTCCAGCAAAAAAAATATCTTTCAGATAAGCTTTTGCCCAATAATGACGTGAAGCGTACAAATTAGCCAACCAAGTACTTGCTTGAATATCATATTTTGTCATTAATACTTCCCATTTGTCTTCAAACTCATCGATGTTTCAACTTTTATACCATACACGAAAGTCAACATCAAAACTATCTTTAAATTGTGTGCGTAGTGCTTGACTATGCTCCATAACATGTTTTTTAATGTGCCACGCACAAAAACGATGTCGAGCTCCTGGAAATATCTTGGCAATTGCTTTTCCCATAGCTTTGTCTTGATCAGTGATAATGGCAATAGGAGACTTGTCAAACATACATGTCTTAAACTGTTCAAACAACCATGTAAATGTTGCTTTTGTTTCATCTTCTAATAAAGCCGCACCAAATAAAATTGACTGTCCATGGTGATTAACCCCCACAAAAGGAGCAAAAGGAAACTTGAACTTGTTTGTTCTATAAGTCACATCAAAGACTAAGACTTCACCAAATTGAGCATATGCAGCTCTTGATCTACCATCGGACCAAAAGACGCTTCTCAAAGTACCATCTTCTGCCAATTGCATATCAAAATAAAAAGACTCATCTAGAGTGGACTTCCTTTGAAAGTGTTTGATGATGCCCTGACATTCTCGCCCTACATTGTTATTTCGTTGGCTTGATATAATAGTGCTTATTTGAACTAGAGTAATGTTAATTTCTTCACCCATGGCATTGAACACCTTTGAGATTTTTGAAGAAGTTAAACCCTCCTCATAGAGTTTAGAAACAACAGATTTAGTAAATTCTGATCGTCGGAGTTCATTATGAGAATAAAATTTTTTCACCCTTGATGGAGTGTTAATCAATGGATGATTATGTGTATCATTGAACTTCTCCACTTTCCATAATCCGTCCTTCAACCTTATTTGTAGCATTGCCAAACAATTAGTCCTTGTTTCCCTTCGCCCTTTGACATTGTTAATATCAATTCTTTTATCGTTTAGGCACTTCAAGCCTTGCTTAGAGCACACATATTTCCACCTATATGGTTCTTGTGTTATTGCACTTTTCTGACAATCCCGCTTACATATTCCAAACCCCTTTCCTTTTGCATAATCATTATAAAAATGATAAGCTTCATCGACTGTTCCAAATACCCTACATAACATAGGAGTCTCGTTAAATTCACCATCATCATCTACAACAATTTCATGTACATTATTTTCTTTGTGGTTACCATCTTCTCCAAATTCATCATTGTCTTTCTCTAAATCAACAATGTCATCAAAACATACTAAACTTTCAGTCATATCAATGTCTTCAATAGTTGTTATATGAGAGCGATCCATCATAGAGATATAACAAAGTTTGAACAACCACTCCTGAAAGAGCAAAACAATCATTGAATTAAATTGGAAGGGAAAAAAAAAAGAAGCTCAGGAGGCACAAATGTATGATTAATTAAGTCACATTAGAGGCACAGGAGGCACAAATGAAATTGTTAAAACTAACATAAATTGACAAAATCAAAAGTAAATTCAAAGAGAAATAGATGGAATAATTTAGCAATATCACAAGGCTACTCTGTAGTATACAAATAATCAAGCAGCACGTTTAGCGAGGCATATGTACAGAACAAATTGAAGGAGATGAAATGAGATTCACTTGGACCCTAATGTATAATCCCAGAGAGATATTTATTAGAAGAATCATAAATATAATTGATTTCCTGGTTTTTTCCGTGTGTGAATTATGAATCAGTTTCAACAGCCACAAGTAAAGCTGACAAGCATTTTGACCAAAAAAAAAAGCTGACAAGCATAGAAGATCCAAAACCAGAGGTTTTTAATGACTTTATCACATTATCAAACCATTTATATTAAAAAATCAAACTGAAATGATTCGATTCACTGAGACTATTTTTGGATTTTTATAACAAGACAAAAATCACTGAACAGCTTTTAATCCCACTATTGATTTAATTACTGACTCAGTCTCTGTTCACTGCTAGACGGACCTGAGAGATCGAAGATGAAAGGGACTGGAGAGGAGGCGGAAGAAGAAATTGGCGCCTGAAGGAAGACGATGTACGATTCCTGAACAACCCAAGACCACGCCGTGGAGGAAGAATTTTGTTACTGGCAGTTTTCTCTCCTGTGCTTGCGTGGGTTTAGGGTTAGAGAGGGAAAAAAAAAAAAAGAAAGTTGAACGGCGTCGTTTGGTGTCTCAGGCAGAAATGTTTTTCCATATATATATATATATTTCAAAAAAATGTGGAGCAAAGATGGTGGGCTCCCCACCTTGGTTCCAAAGAGTCATGGGGCCATTGGGCTACCCCTGCCTCCTAATATATACATACATGTACACATGTAACCAAGCATAAGAAATATATGTATAATATAAATAATAATGTAATGATATAGACTAAATAAATAATAAAAATGACTAAAAATAAAATGATATTGATCAAATGAGTAATGACATCGACTAAAGTGTAATGGTAAACTAATAAATGAGTAATTATATTAATTAGAGGCGTAAACAAATTGATTAAAGGTGTAATAGTATTAATTAAATAAATAATGACATTGATTAAAGATGTAATTATTTACACTAAAAGAGTATAAAATTAACCAAAGGCATGATGATATTGATTAAATGAATAATAACATTAACTAAAAACATAATGGTATTAACTAAATGAGCAATTATATTTTATAAAGGCATAAACAAATTGACATAATGATATTGATTATATTTGTAATATTATTGACTAAAGACATAATGGTTTTGACTTTTAACTAAATGAGTAATGATATTGACTAAAGGTATGTATTTACTCATAAAGTGAGTATATTGATACCTTTAGTTCATGCATTTCCTCATTTATCAAATATAACTTATTTAGTCAATATCGTTATTCTTTTAATCAATATCATTCTTCTTTAATAAATATCATTACGCATCTAATCAATATCATTATGTCTTTAGTGAATATCATAACTCATTTAAACAATATCATTACATTTTTAATTAGTATAATTACTTATTTAATCAATATCAATACGAATCTAGTCATTTACTTAATATCATTTGGGACAAAAACGTCGTCTCCATTAATTAAGTAGGTAACGCTAACCACTTGGAGTATTCATTTTGATAAAAAAAAATGGGAATAAACATGTAGGTATCCTAGCTAGAAAACAGAAAAATTAACAGTTATAGATATTCTTCATCCCCAGTCCCCCTCCATGACCGTCACCGGCGCCACCATCGTCATTGTTCCACTTCCCTCCATCGTGTCTCCTTCCTTCCATAGACAACAAAAATCAAACCCCCTCCATTGTGTCCATTCTGAAGCATCACCCTCCTACACTCTCATCACAACCGCTCTGCTCTGTTCGCAAGGCCAAATTTGCCAAGACCGATGTGGTGGACGAGAAAACGCAAACTAGAAGCAATATATAAGAATCGATTACCACCAGAAATAGAAAAGCACAAGCAATCAAAGATTTACAATGAGGGGGGTAAAATCTATGAAGGAGAGAGACGACAAACAAAGCGATGAGAGAGAAAAAGCTAAACTGGATCGAGAATGAAGGCCGAAAGCATTAAACAATGAAACACTCAGCAATGAGAGACGGCGTTGCAAGCGATGAAACGCAGAAGAAATTGCCTATAAGAGAAACAAAATACCCTTATCTTACTTGAAGGGGACAACAGAATGATGGTAAAAACAAGTGGAATCGGCGGCAGAGAGACGATGAAGGCAATGGGTGGTGAAGTTAAACAATCTTTAAAATATTTTAGGCATTGAGTATTACTAAAAAAAAAAAATATTTAACAACAATGAAATCAAATGAGTTGTATTGAAAAAATATTTTAGGATTTAAAAAAAATATTTTAAGTACTGTTGGTTATTTAAAATATATTTTAGGAAAACTTTTTAATATTTTAAAATAATTTTTTAAGACTATGAGATATTTTTTTAATATCATGAAGTATCTTTCTATTACTAGTCATTACGTTAAAATATTTTTTCACTATCAATCAATAACATGGAATATATTTTTAGTACAATTCAGTTTTAAAAAATATCTTAGAAAAAAAAAAAACAAGGAACTTGCTTATTATTTTACGCCAAATCTGCGCCATTTCAGGTATATGAAGGTAGCAGACAAGAGTGCGCAATAGACCAAGTCCGAGGATCAATTTCTCAACTCCTTTTTAGGATGAGTAGGGAGAGTTTTTCTATTTGGACTGTTCAGATCTCATCTGAATGGTCTAGATTTAATTTTTTTTTTTTAAAAAAATTATTTTAATAGATATAGAACCTAAAATAAAAATGATCTCTTAACTAACATATCTTTTAAAATTTATTTTTTATTTAAAAATTGACAGTTAAAAAAATTAAATTTAAACTGTCATGATAATGTGAAGAGCTCTCTACTCCTCTTATCGATGAGTAAAGAAACTGGTTCTCCTAATCCGCATTTGAAAGTTAGATGGAGCAAGACGGTAGTGGTGGGAGGAGCTCCGAGTGTGAGTTCTTTTATTTTTATAAAATAACCATTAAAAAAATGATGGGAGGAGTTGAGATTTGATAAGCATAAAAAAAAAAAAAAAAACCATGGGCAGGATAAATTAATTTGGATTGGAGGTATGTGATTGGACAACGTAGGGAAGCGATGGCAGAAGAGGACATGTGAACAATTGTGTGGGGCTCACCAAACTAAAAAAAAGAGTAACCAGTAAGAGCTCATTTTTTTTTTTAAAAAAAAAAGTTATGGGTAAATTTGCTTGACCCATAAATTTAAAATAGGGTTAAGTAGCAAATCCACTCCGGAAATATATGTTTGAGAGCAATGTTACCCTGAAAGTTTTTTTGGGTTCAATGTTGCACCAGAAGTCTAAAGACGTAGCAATGTTGTCCTTTTCCGTTAAAAAGTTAATGGTCAATATTAATTTTATTAATGGTCAATGTTAGTTTTTTAACAGAAAAAAATAATATTACTATGTCTTTAGACTTTCGGGACAAAATTGAGTCTGAAAAAACTTCTAGGACAACATTACTCCTCGATGTATACTTTCGGAACAGATTTGCTACTTAACCCTTTAAAATATCCCACACAAAAAAAACAGTCACAAGCAAGACCTCATGGGTGGTGTAGCTTTTGCAGCCAGCCGGCAATGGTACTCCACCGAAGTGCCATTTTTTTTTTGTTTAAAAAACTAAAATTATTATGATAAAATTACTAACACTTTAAAATCTCAACTTGATCTTTTTGCCACATCTACATGATTTATAAGTATTAATGGACTTTTTAGAGTTTTAGGGAATGAAATGGTGTTTATATTTCTTTTTCCCTTTTTAATTATATTGTCCAAAAAAATAGAATTGTCTCAATAGTTAATTTTCGTTTTTTGGGCCCAAAAGTAGTTAATATTCAGAAAAATGGATAAAATAACATGACTGATTAAGAGGCCCAAGACAAGTGAGCCTATATAAGAACTCCTACAAAAACGAAAAATACAAGCCGATAAGCGCTATGGTGCAATTTGACCCAACCAATATGCAACTAACGATTCCATCCGCCTTGTACATACTTAATTATTTTTCTTAATTTAATAATTTCCCCTATCTTTTACTATATCATTATTTTTGCGGGAATGCGGGGTATCTATAGGTTAGAAAATTTTAATAAAAAATTAAAATGGGTCTTATACTCTTACATTTAGGATTATGATCGACTCTTAAATTAAATCATATATTAAGGACCAAAATGAGTAATAATTAATTATCATTATTGTCGATACTCTTATAAGCCTTAATATAAGACGTATTTATCTAATTTAATTAAATTAAAAAAATTAGTTAATATAACATGTATTTTCTAAAACATTTTTCTTAATTCCATCATCTCTTCTCCTCCTTGATTATTGATGAGGATATATCAATACGGGTAAATTAACAAAAGATTGAAAATTATGTAAATTACTTTTTATATTTATAATCAACATCAACTACCAAATGTTGTCCTAAAATTAGAACTGCAGGAGTATTTATTTCTATTATTTATCAATATATTTTTAAATTAATTAATTTTTTATTATTTTTATTTATTTTTTAAGCATTTTATAAATTTCATTATCGATTGAATTTCAAAATTGGATTTACAATTATGAACTAAAAAAATTAGAGTTAAATAGTTTCAATTTTGGATTATCCATATTTTATAAGGATCACCAAAAGTAGAGCGTCCCATACTTTTTTTTAAAACTTAACATCAAATTCTGTTAAGTAATATGTAATCTCAGTTTATTGGGATAAACAGGTCAAAGTATTTTTTTCCTAATTAATCAATCAATATCCAATACTACTCGCAACCAAAGAATTTTAAAGGAGTATCTTTATTAACGTCGCACTACTAAATGGAAACTAATTAAAATGAGGAAACCAATTCCAATGTCAACTCAACCTATCTAAATAGTTCATATTTAATTTGTTTTAACTGATGATTTTTAAATATTTTTTTTAAAAAATATTAATCAAGAGATTATATTTATTTTAGATTACCCACCTATTAAAATATTTTTTTAAAAAAATTAACAAAATAAATATGGGGATGAGCACTTTGTGTCTATCGTTTGGATAGAAATCAAAATGATTCAAAATGAATTGCTTTTGACTTGTGGAACCAAAATGATGAACTCCATTGGCCGGCCCGCATTATTCCTTCTTTTAGTTATTGCCGCGTGGGCTCGATTTACAATAATTAGTATTTTCTTAAATATTGACTGAAGCAAAAAGTTGTTGGGTTGCTAGCAATGAATTACATAGTTAGTTAACCTTCATCCTTTTCGACACCCATTGTGAGGATTTTATTGGTGTGTGATCTGTAAGTATTTTTATAAACGTTTTTTAAATTTGGAGACATGCCTTGACACTGATAGATTACCGGTGTTTACCCCACCTAAAACAAAAAGTTATCGGTTCCACCCATAGTAAGTATGATGAGTGGATGAGTTCCTTGTTCCACTGGTAACAAATGACTATATATATTGTAAAACAATATTCATTTGTTTTCAGTGATACTTTAGTCTTCGATTTGTCCAAAAAAATAAAATATACTTTAGTCTTCGGTCGAAAAAATCTCAACTAAATTTCTTAAAATAATTATCTTTGATGAAGACTGATCTTTTTTTTTTTAATAAAATCGGGAGTGATATTATTCCTAAACTTTATATGGCTGATAAAATTTGGCACACTCTAAATATCTCTCATAAATAAATAATAGTACAAGCTTGGGTGGTGGTCATTGAGGTTAACATGCTTATTAGTGGCACAGTTGAGTGGGAAGTGGATGGGAACTATAATGACTTGCCTCTTATCATTCTTGAACTTATCCAAAAGACACTGAATTTGAGCAATTCATTGAATTTAATTATTTTTATTGATCATGTTGTTGGGTTGAGTGTGAGTATTTTAAAACGATGAAATTCCGTCTTATACAAAAAGTATTGACTAATTCATCAGCATTCATGAATCAAATTAATTCAATTATATATAGTCTAATTAATATGGATACATCATTCATGGCTTGTAAGTCTTTACAAGGTTTGCATGAGACTTCAGTACTATGTGTTTTGTGTATGTAGAAGTATATATATGATTCATCTGAAATTATGTGATTCATGTAATAAAATATGGTAAATCATGTAGGGTTCATGTAATATATATATATATAGATATATATATATATATATATAGAGAGAGAGAGAGAGAGTTTGAAGAGTCTTTTTTTTTCGCCTTCTCAGAAGGATCATTAATCTTACTAGTGTGTGTTAGGTTTGGATTCTCTCAACGTTTTTTGTTTCATTTTCTTTTGATTATTTTATCTTCACTCTCAATTTTTTTTTTTTTAAAAGAGATGGTTTAGATTTCATATTTTATAAAACTATTATTTTAAACATAAATAAATAAATTTAAACTATTAAAATTTGATCTACAAAATTCATAATTGCAACACACAATTTTTTTTTAAAAAAATACTATATTAATAATTTTAGAAAATATTAAATCTAAATCATTCACCCTTCTTTCTTTTTTTTTCTTTTTTGAGAGTGGAGATGGGATTATGAAAAGACAAGAAGAAAAATATAATTTTGAGAGTATCATCTTCCATGTGTGAGAGTCATTCCCTTTTTTTTTTAGTGTATTCGTATGGAGGATTTTGATATGATAGGAGGGGAGGAATATTGCTCCCTTCCACTTGTAGGGAAATTTCCTGAAAATTTTCATACCATCTCTAAAATTGGGAGATTTGGAGGAGGAAATGTAATATTTTGGCATGCTTTGACTATTTTACTCATCAAAATTTTTTATACACCGACACTACCCTTCTTCACTCCAAAAGCTCCATCAAGGTGTGATCTCTTGCAGAACCATCTCACTTTGCGTCATCGTCCATCGGCAACAAAAGCACTCAAGACATGTACGTCGATGCTTCACTTGAGATCAACTTCTGCAAAGGTTTACTTGCTTCTCCCTCGTCCAAATCTACCAACGACGCTTGTGTCTTCCATTCAGTGATGATAAGGTGGTTTGCAACGCGGGGAGGGGATGAGGTTTCTGAGGCAAACACTGGAAAACCTTTTCTATTTGCAAGCCATAAATATTTGGCTAATTGTATTGACTTTGTACGAGCCAACTTTGGTTAATTAATTACCTGATTTACGCAGGAGAATCTCAAATCCAACGAGAATGTAGCAGCTATTAAAGGCGTAGTCAGTCACACTATCAAAGTCATGAATCTTATTGTTCTTCTTGATACTTTACATGTAATTTTTCTTTCTTTTTTTTTTTTTTTTGCTATTTCTTGTACTTTTGACTAATTTTGAGAGTACCAAATATTAATTTGTCTGGACTTTCTCATGCCTCTTCTTTTCGAGTGTACACCTTGTGCCATAAAAAATAAATTGACAGTATTCTAGAAAAATTATGTGTTTGAGCTGCATTTTTTTAACACCCTAACTATTTATAACTAGACAATAACATGAGTTTAACGTATTACACGATATTTGAGCTATTAACAAGCTATATATCTCCGTGTGCATTACACAAGGAATGTTGTTCGAGGTGAGATGTATCAGAATATTATATGTTTATTTAGACGTATAATAACAAAATTTAGTAAGAATATCTATTCATTTGGAAAATTCTGAATTTATTCTTTACAAACCCAATTAGTTGCTTATGAAGTCAATTACTATCATTCTTGAAAACCAAAAGAAAATTTAATTTTAAAGTTATCAATATCACAATTAAAATTTAATTATCATCAAAATTTGAAATAAGAATTATTGTCATATTAGTATCCCGACTAATATACTAATTGATAATATTCCATAAAATTCCTTATATATATTTCTAAAAATCTATAATGTATCTGAAAAATAATGAATTTCTTTTTATGAGGTCTAATTGGTTGCCCATACAATACTTATTATCATTAATGAAAGTCAAAAGCTGATTTATTTTTAAAGTCAACAATATTATTGTGAAATATTTCTAATTTCTCAATTAATACCTTAATTGTAATTATTACGGTATTAATATCTCAATTATTAATCAATATTCAAAAAATTCATCTTACTCCTTTTGTGGTATTAATGCCATAAATGAAGACATGATTTTCGTTCACCAATAATAAAATCAGGGAATCACTATTTTAAAATCAAATCATTATCATTAGGACATAATTTTTTAAAATTATTGTACTAATAACCTAATTATTAATATGATTTATGGAGATCCCTACAATCATGGAAGTTGAAGTTTATTGACATGATTGGATCACAATTTTAGAATAATTATTATAACTATTTTTTATTTCAATTGCATTTGTATTTTTAGGGCTAGCCGTTGAATTTATATTACATAATATAGCTTTTAGATATAATAAACCAGCATGATTTATGTCAAACAAAATAAAGTGCATAATTTTTAAAGAAAAATTGCTCACTTTTTATACTAGGTATGAAATTACCTAGTTTAAGAAGTGGGGGCATTTTTAATTACAAATTAGAATTTTTAAGGCCGGTTAATGAAACAACCATTCTTAAGAAATAACTTTTTATACTAGTTATAGGATTGGTCTTAATAAGCATAAACTTTAAAAACCTATCCATACAAGAGCAAACCTTAACCCGATCTAAAATGTAAATTCAATTGGTCTAAAAGATCTTTTTCCTATTAGTAATAATCAATTAGAGGTATATGGAAATTAAAAGCTCATAAAAATTTTATACATATCTAAGGTGTACTCCTTTAATCCTATTTATAAGGCACTTCTATCATATTTCTCACAAATTAAAAAAAAAATCTTAAATTTCATTATGTTTTCCTTAAAAGCCAACAACTTTCCAACTTTACCCTATTTAACTATTTAACTGAACACTTTCCAAGAAAATAACAATCTACACAAATATAAAGGAACGGTGAAATTGTATATTAATATAAAAAACTTAATTACATATCCGATAAATAGAACCGGAGGAGTAATTTATAAAAAGGACTAGATCTACTCAAACAATTGTAACTTTAAAAACAAGGATTGAAGGAGCATTTTCTAGCCTTAATGTATGATATATGTGTGTACATACGTATACATAGATACATATATAGATATACTTAGTATGTACATATGTGCCTATATGTACATACATATTTATAGTATGTATGTATATATATGCACATATATGGTTTCGTATGAAGAATCGTAATGTAGTGTCAAAAAACTCTTTTTGAAGACTCCTACCTTTTTATGTTTAAATTTTTTAAAAATCCAGCCAACTTATCTGTGACAGTTATTATTTTTAATCGTTAAGTAATCTTAAAGAATATACATTGGTTCTTTGTGAATAAATGTCAAGTATTATGAAATAATTTTTTTTAGAATCCCATCTTATAAATGACGATTTTCATTGATACCTGTTTGGACCTTTTTTTTAAAGCTAAAAGTTATTTGATGATTATATACATTTTTTAGCTTAAAAGGTAGTTTGCTTCCATCACTCCATAGGTTCCAATTCAGGCTCTTGTTGCTTCTCTTCCTTCGCAAGTTCTACTTTCACCATTCTCTTCCTCTCTTTTGGGTGAAGATTCAGGCAAAGATTCAAGCATATCAGCCTCGTCCGTTGGGCTACAAATTTTGAGATTGAGCAAAACCTTAAGAGCTTGCATAATTTTTTTATCCTTCATGTACAAGTTCAAATTATTGGGATTTTTAATTTCTGGATATCCTGCATCATCTTCACGAAATCAGGTTGTTGAAGATAGGCTCTAGTGGTGGGGTTAGCAATAAGCCTTGCCCACATATTAAGGTTGATCTCAAGACCCTTATTGTAAGCAACAATAGCCTTATCATATTGGCAGAGACCAAGACGAGAAGCGCCGAGATGACTGTAACCCTTAGACCAATCGGGTTTGAGCTTGATGGTCTTCTTGGCATTGGTTAAGGCTTCATAGTACATGTGCAGAGAGGAATAAGCAACAAATCAATTCGAATAAAGGACATGGTTATCGAGGGAAAGAGTGATGGATTTAAAGAAGTGATAGACGTCAATAGAGAAATAGCCGGATGAGAAAGCTGTATTACCTTTGGCCTTGGCTTTGTTGGCCATTATTAGGGGATAACGAAAATGGTGATGGAGATAGTGATTGTAATTAAGGAATTTGATTGGAATCAAAGAAGAAGAATGGGACGATAAGAGTAAATTAATTTTTGGAGTAAAATAATAAGACCTTAAAAAAAAAACTTCTCTCAAAAGCTTTTGGCTTTTGTCTTCATTGGAAAAAGAAAAGCTTTTTTTATTATAAGAGCTTTTATAAAAACTTGTTTGGTTGAACTTCTGCTTATAAAGAAAAGAGAAGCCAAAAAAAAAAAAAAAAGAGAGGATAAAAAAAGGCACTATAACTATTAAATATTCTTAAAGAATACATAACAATTCTTTTATGAAGGATTGTCAAGTATTATCAAGTAATTTTTTTCTTCAGAATCTTGCCTTTTTTGCCTCCTTAAGATATTAATAGATAATATATATTAGATTAATATCTTAATATATTATATTTATCTTAAAAATATAAATCTAAGATTTTATTATATATAATTATATAATTATATTTGAACATTATAATATATTTACAAATCCTCTCTCTTTTGTAGGAGGATGGAAATAAATTTTGAAGCTCTAAAAGAACCAAGAAACAAGAAAAGAACAAAGGAAGTGAAGCATTACAAAGTTGAGAGAAAGAACTTGTACAATTTGCTTCAGCAATTTGTGAACCTGTTGAAGCAAGTAAGAGAATTGCAAGTTGTTTCCTCCATGTAACTGGCCTCGGCAAGTTGACAAACTTCTCGTGGCAAGGAATCCATGTTTCCTCTTTGTATAACTAGCAAACAAGTCAAGAATATGAAGAAAAATTGACTCTCTATGTAACTAGCCGTGGTTAGTTGACAAAATTGTCATAGCAGGTCCTAAAAAGTAGGGGTGGAAATAGGCTAGGCTAGGCTAGACTTTAACTAAGTAGGCCTGGGCCTGCGATGGGAATCTAAAGTCTGAGCCTGGGCCTGAGCCTATGAGTAGGCTTTTTTTTAGGCCTGAGCCTAGGCCTTTTGAAAACTTGACAAGGCCTGAAGCCTATTTAAAGGCCTACTTAAAATGTAGGTCTTTATATATATAGTGTTAAAAGATATGCATATAAGTCCATATATAATTCATCAAGCCTATTTAAATGCTTACGTTATGTCTAAAAAGTTTAAGGATTCATTCTCTTAAGAAATAAAATAGTTAATAAGTGAAAGAAAATAACACCTAGTACCAACAATTATTTGAGCAAGTAGGAATAAGAAAAATCAATTATTTATTCACTAAGGAGATATATTTCTTAAAATCAACCAAGCACGACATGTGACTTGTAAAACTAGATTTTACCTCTTATTTTTCTTATAGAAAATGAGACAAACTTCTCTTATTTGGATCATTTTCATTTGGGCATCACTAAAATTAACTTACTACAATTTTTAAGTTACATCAAATGACATAAATCAAGGGAGGAGTAATGAGCTAGTATTGACACCTCGAGCGATAAAAAAGAAGAGAAGTAAATGTGATCAATTGATGAATGAAAATATTAAGCTTATTGATAAATAGAGAAATGTAAAATTTAAGGTTAAGAATAAGTTATTAATTTTATAAATAATCTACAAAATTAATTTAGATTAAATTATATATGACTATGCATAATAAAACATTTTTCTTAAAAAAAACTAAATAGGCCTGGCCTGTAGGCCTAAAGGCTAGGCCTTATGAGAATAGGCCTGGCCTGTTTACCTAAATAGGTCTAACAATAAGTCTAAGCCTAAGTCTGACCTATTTACTAAATAGGCCACGCTAGGCTTAAAGTAGGCTAAGCCGTAGGCCCCTGTTAGAGGCCTAGCCTATTTTCACCCCTACTAAAAAGTAGTATATCTACACATTTTGATTTCAAAAGCTGCAAAATACTATTTAACCCAAGGAAAAGTGCCAAAAATTGACTCTCTACACCGAGGAACCTTGAAGTACAAAAGAAAAAGCTTTGGAGAGAGTTCCTGAAAAGTTTTAGAGGCTTGAGTGATCATCCTAAAATAGATTTTGGAAGTTTTACCTTGGTTTTTCTACTTTTCTTCCCTTCTCTACTCAGGTTATCATGTATTTTGTAGTTGGCTTAGTTTTTCATAATATTTGGACATGAGTAGCTAAGTATCTCTTCTTCTAGGATTCTTTTAAACCTTTGTATGGATTAAGACTTTCTATGAATATTTCTCTTTTTTGGTAGATAATGATATATATGTATTGATTTTATTCTTTACTTAATGCTTCTTAAGTTTTGCTTAATGCTTTTAAGTAATTGGCCACTATTTAGATTGATTTGTTCACTTGAGTTTGACTTGAGAGAACTAATCTAGATACCGAAGTTGGTTAAAATCATGCTTGTCTTGAAGTTTACTTGATAAATGGATAGTTTGTTGATAAAATAAAGATATATTTACTAACATTGCATTGTCACATTAAGATTGTTGCTTGACGATTTATTTTCATTAATTATAGTTAGAGTTTGTGCATTTTAGTGAAAAGAGAAACTTGAGTTTTATTTGAGAGAGCTTGTCAAGTGCTTTTAAACTTTAGACTAACATATATATGTATTGAAACACTAGTGGAAAGGAAGTTAATCAAGTTTTATGAAATCAAAGGGGATGAAGAATCTTAGGCTTCATTTAATCCTTGAAGTCAAAAAATCTTTTGCCTTTATCACTTTCTAGTCTTGAAAGTAGTTTTTTCAAAACTATCTTCCATATCAAAACTTATTTTGGCTCAATTTAATTGAATTCACTTGGCCTTTTACTTAACCAATTTATTAATCAAATTTCGATAGGAACAATCTCAACTTATCACTTTATTACTTAGCGCGACTTGTGTACTTGTGATTTGAACAATTTTGTAATTTGTTGATATAAACCACTCGAGTGAAGATGCATCACTAGAGTGATAGTTGCCAATTTTATCACCAACAAGTTAATGGATAGTGAAGGAGTGATTTTGTAAAAACTTGTCAAAGTACTCGAGTGTTAGTAGGGTCACTTGAGTGATGACATAGAATATTATATCACTGCCTAGATACTAGCTAGTCATCAAACTATATTCGTTCTAAAATGAATAGATCACTCAAGTGATGATAGTCACTAGAGGGATAAATTTATTTCCTAAACAAGCACCATCAAGGTACCTGACAATAACTCAATAATTTTGAGAAAATCTGGCTAAGTACTCAAGTGAGAAATATGTGACTCAAGTTATGCTTAAATTTACTATCTAGTAACCAAATAGTGATACTTAAGCCTACTTTTGAAAATAAAAGAAGTAATTGACTGCAACAAGGTCACACGAGTAATAGTTGTAAATATGAGTCATCACTTCTCACTAATTGGATAGTGATCAAGTTTGTTTTTGAATCAAAAAATGAATCACTCCAGTGCCGTAAAGACTACTCGAGTGAAATCTTTTTTCACTAAGGAGTTATTAGATAGGGACCCATAGACATATATAGATTCTCAAAATGACTAGCCATTACCCCTTTGGTGAGATGCAACATCACTCAAATGATAAGGTGTCACTCTAGTGAAATTGATGATATTAGTCTTTGAATCAACGTCTTGGAAATTTTGATTCATATTCTAAGTGTGATAGAAACTTACAATGATACTTCTTACTATTCCTGAACATTACTAATCACACTTATATATAAGTTTCATATGCTTAAACATGGATTAAACACAAAATCATGTAAATCACTTTTGTGTCAAAGGCATTAAATGCAAGGAAGCTCATCCAATCCAAATGCTTTCTTTCACCAACAACTATATCATCTCTCTAGCGAATACATTCAAATGTTTCAATGGTCTCTTTCCAAGCTATAAATACAGAACCATTCAAGATAGAGCCAATAACATATGACAAGCTTTCATTGTTGCATTAAGTTCTTGTGCTTTGTTCTTCTAAAATTCTTTGATATCTTCTGTACTTCTATATTTATCACATATACTCTTTGAGAGAGCTTTTGTAACTTCATTTACTACTCTTACTAAGAATTACTCAAGGTAGTGGGACCTTGAGTGGTGGTATTTATTACAAAGTGTAAGGGGGAGAGTGTTTTCCTTGAGAAAGAATCTGATTGTATTAAGGCACCAAGAGTCATGTGAATCTTAAATCAATAATGGAACTCTTAGAAAGGCTTATGATGATTGCATGTAGGTTAAGTGGATTGGATTGATAAAGTATAAATCTCTTGTATTCACCTTCAATGATATCTCTCTAACTCTATTCTCTTCATTAAGTTTTTGTTTAAGTTTAAAATTTTTAATATTACCAAATTCATCATTCTCTTAGGTGAAATGTTTGAACTAACAGTTGGAGCTTTGCCCAACTAACGGTGGCTACTTTGGCTTGGCGATGTCAGTGACAGCTACCAGAGCCCCTGCAACGATCAAACATTTTTTTTGTAAGAAAAAATGAAAAATGAAATCAGAGGCATTATTGTCTTTTACACACAAAAATTATTTTCATTTTGGTCCTTGGGTGCATAGAAAAATTTCATAATGTTATGGGGTTGATTGGAATAAATTTAGTTCTATAGAACTTAACTGAAATTCTCCTCAAAAGAATATCTCATACCCTAGAATAATTGGCATTCAAAAATTCAACGCAACATAATAATGAGTATTTTAATGATGTTTCTTGCCAAGTATTCCTGTATATGCTCTAATAGAATGACTTAGTGTTTTTTAAATAATATCATAAGAATTCAAACCTTTAAAAACTATGTTGAAAAAAAAATTATACTAGCATTATTTTTAGTTAGGGTGAATCGATATTCAAATCTGGTCAGACAAAGTGAAATATACACAATTTTATAAAATAATAATATGATGACCAATAATTGATTAATGGGTAGATCTCTCTCTCTCTCTCTCTTTATATATATATATATATATATATATATATATATATATATATATATATTCTTTCTTTCTTTATGATGTTTTATATTTTTGTGGTTTAAGGAGATGGTCCAAAGAAACCCTTTGTCATAGGGAAATTAGCCAAAATAATTTTTTTAAAAAAAATTGTCAAATCGGGGTACTGCGCAAACATATTACCAAAATAAGACAATTTGTGGCGCCACATCAGATGGCGCCACTGCACACGTGGCGTGACATCAGCTGGCGCCACTTATCACTAGTGCCACCAAAATATTGGCGCTACTAACAATTGGGGCACCATTTAATATATATATATATATATCTATATCAATATAGATATATATATATATATATATATATATATATATATATATATATTGATATAATAGTATATATTTATATAAATATAAATATATATTATTTTTTTTTGAAAAAAAATTAATATATTACTAATATATATATATATATACAAGGGCGGAGCTAGGGGAGGGCTAGGGGTGGCCCCCGCCCCCCCAAAAACAATTACAGAATTAGACCCATAGTTTTAAGAAATTATATTTTAACCTCATAAAAATTCCAATAATTTCAGTTTAGTCCCCCACTAATAGTGTAATAGAGGGACCAATATGAAAATAATGAAATGTTTGTGGGTCTGAAATATAATTTCATGGACATCTATGTTGTCTTATGTAATTTCCGCCCCCCTTAATAACAATTTCTGGCTCCGCCTCTGTATATATATATATATATTTTAAGAAAAAATAATATATTACATATTAAATTATATAATATAATATTATATAATTTAGTATAAATTATATAAAATATAATATTAATATAATATAATATATTATTATATTATGACTTGTAACTGGTTACCAGAGAGACAAGCTTTGTCTAAGCTTTGACAATCACTGGCAACATATAGTAACCAAGGAAGAAGCAACCCAGATTGAAGACGACGTTGGATTGTCGAGGAAGAAGATTTTGCAGGCAGTAATGATGGGGATGAGCAAAATGAAGGAATAAGAAGCCAGCATGGTACTGCAGTGTTTAATTGAAGACGACGTTGCTGTAGTACCATGCTGGTTTCTTGTTCCTTCATTTTGCTCATCCCCATCATTACTGCCTGCAACATCTTCTTCCTCGACAATCCAACGTCGTCTTCAATCTGGGTTGCTTCTTCCTTGGTTATTGTATGTTGCCAGTGGTTGCCAAAGCTCAGACAAAATTTCTCTCTCTGGTAACCAGTTACGAGACATAATATAATAATATATTATATTATATTAATATTATATTTTATATTTTATATAATTTATATTAAATTATATAATATTATATTGTATAATTTAATATGTAATATATTAATATAATATATTATTATATATATAATATAATAATATATATTATTATATTATATAACACACACATATATATATTAATTAAATGGTGCCCGAATTGTTGGCGCCAATATTTTGGTGCCACTAGTGGCGCCACATGTGCAGTGACGCTATCTGACGTGGCGCCACAAATTACCCTATTTTGACAATATGTTTGCATAGTACCCTGATTTAACAATTTTTTTTTTTTAAAATTATTTTGGCTAATTTCCCAGGATATATAGAAACGGTAATGTGAGCTGCAAAACAGCTGACATGATATTCCCCTGCCATGCCCATTACATTGCCCCCCAATGTCAACGATTGGCAACTCAAAGAATGTTTTCTTTAGTTTTAAATATAAAATTTAATTAACAATTTTAAATATTTATTGTTGTAAAAAATATGAAATAAAATATACGTCTGATCATTTAAATTTATATTAAGTTTTAGTCTAATCTCTTAAGTTTATAATGTGTTGTATTTTTTTATCTTTGTTTTTTAATGTATGTGTTTTATTTTAGGGAAAATCCATATGGGGACCCTTGTAATAGAAAAAATTAAAAAAAGACCCCAAGATTATGAAAATACCAAAAAAAGCCCCATGGCATTTTCCGGTATAAATTCATTAAAACGTTAGCAAATAACAATTATATCAACCTCATTAACAACTATATCAACCTCGTTAACAACTATATTAGCCTCGTTAACAACTAATTTTTTAGTGAATTTACACTAAAAAATGCCCTAAGGCCTTTTCTAATATTTTTAGAATTTTGGGGGTTTTTTTTTTAAATTTTTTTCCTGTTAAAAAGGCCCATATATAGATTTTCCCTTTATTTTCCTCCTTTAATGTTAGCACTATTGGTTTTACGAAAGAAAAACACTAATTTAACAAATTTAAATGATAACTTCGTAATTAAATATTAACATAATAATATTTAATTTAAAACTCATAAATTGGAAATTATTTTAAAGATGAGTTGTTCACGTTAAAAGCTTAGATAATATCACGGTATGTATGATCATTTTCATTTTAAATTTATAAATTTTAAATCGAAGATTAGCATATGAACTTTTAATTGTAGAGAAAAAAATTTAAATATGATTAGCAGGCTTCACCAAAGCCTCTTCGGTAAGCCTCTTTGGGAAGCCTATAGTGCGAGAGGATTAGTCACCATTATTAACTATAAATGTCTTAAACCTAAAAAAAAAATAAAATTATTGAGTCAACATTCTTATTAATAAAGCCAACGGTGTTAATAAAAGGGACATAAAATATATTTTATAAACTTAAGAGATTAATTCAAATTTTATGTAAAATTAAGAATCAAACATATATTTTAATAAGAAAAATGTGTTACTCTTTCTAAAATGTCCTTAAAATTTGTGAAACTAATAACGATAATTTGAAAAATATATTAAATAAGAAAAACAAAGAAGGTTGATGTCCTACATAAACAAAGAAGATTGAGGTTGTATAATTAAGAATAAAGGGCGCTTTATTTTCAAATCCAAATTATTCATGTTCCCACCCAATAAAAAATCCAAATGATTCCAAAAAAACGACCGCCATTTATTACTTTCGCACTTTCACTTTATTGACTCCGCTGGATTCTTCTCTGGTCCTTTTTGTCAATGACTAAAATGTTAGTGCATGCATGAAAAGAATAATTAATTTCGCACGAGCATTGCTTCTTTGACATTTAAAAACATAAAATTGGATGTAAATTAGTTGAATGCTTTTGTCACTTCTTTGTTCTTGTTTATAAGTGGCTTTTAGCCTATTTTATATAAATTGAGAAAAACCTTAAATATTATAAGTTCTACATTAAAATTTAACAATTTTTCAATTTCACCCCTACTTAATATACATAATATCCCATAAAAATAAAGTCTAGACAATAATAAATTAAGACCAACATTGTACATTAACATAAAATTTAATAAAATGACTTAAAAATAGAATAAATTTTTATATTTTCCTTGTAAATAGAAGTATAGGTGTAATATGATAAAATTTGTTGATTTTTTACAATGAGAGAGTTAAATGTAAAGCTTTTTCCTCTTTTTTTTTCCCCATTTTGACTAATTCAATAAGCGCCCAAGAGCAATTTTGCCCTGAAAGTTTTCGGCGTAGCAATGTTGCCTCGGAAGTATACGCCCAGGAGCAATGTTGCCTCTCCGTTAAAAACCCTAACGTTGACCGTTAAGGTTTTTAACGGAATGGCAATATTGCTACGTTTTGATACTTCCGAGGCAACATTGCTACGCTGAAAACTTCTAGGGCAAAATTGCTCCTAAGCGCGTATTTCTGGGACAAAATTGGTACTTAACCCAATTCAACAATTCCAAAAGATTTGTTTTTTTTTTTAATCATTCCACTTCCGTAGGTATGCACCCAAAAAATCTATATCATAAATTAAAATTCTCTTCTACTTCTAATTTTATTTTTATTTTTAAGATAGGATTTTAATTGGGGCAACGACTGTCACCAAGATTAAGACAAATTACTCAAATATACTTATATTGTGGTTTTTTGGTTCTAACTATAGGACCTATTGGAAAGTCAATATTGATCATAAGTGTAAAACTTATTATATATGTTTATCATTTTTTTTTTCTTAAATTAGCCCTTAACAATAATCAAGTATGAGAGAGAAAAAATTAAGAGATATAATTAGAGTGTTTTAGAAAAATATATCATATTAATTAACTTAATTGACACCCTTAATCTATTCATTAGTTAATTATGTTTTATATTAATGAAAGAGTAATAATTTCTCAGGCCAACAAAGAAAGACTTAATTAATCAGATATAAATAATATTCTTACTCTGACAATGAGATAGGACTTATATGAAATACAGGTTGCATTTTGACAAATGAATGAATCTTAATAATACTTTATAATTTTTCCACCAATACTGGCAAGAAAAATATTAATCTTTCATAGTTCGAATCTGATTTATTATTATTTATAAATTCATTTCTATAATAGTTAATACAATCATTTTTCCCCCTTTTTCTATCATACATGTATTAATTTCTAATTAAAAAAAATTGGGTTTTCCTTAAAATAATACCAAAGGAAGAATCACAAGTGAGGAAAATCCGCCATAACCAAAAAAGTAGTAGGATTATGGTATTAATCTATAATGTTGTAAGTTTAGTTACCGTTACAGATATAAGGATCTTATTGGGTTGTTATCATTTCAATCACACTATAAATATTATAAATATAAGGATCTTATAGGGTTGTGCTCTGCAAGTAGTTTTTTCTTTAAAGCACATATGTATTATTTTATTAGAGGTTATTCTGTTTGAGTTATTATTGAGTATTAAATATGGACACCTCTTGTAACAATTTAAACTTTGATTCATTATATTATTTACAAGAAATTAAATGTTAAATTTAACTATGTTGATGGTCTGTAAGTAATTTTAAAAGCCAATTTTTGGCCTTTGTAAGGTTTAGATCTACCACATCTACAACTTTTTTAATTGAAAAAAAAAGGATAACGGTCCTTATAGGTACTTCATCGGCTTATGGTCATTGTCGCAAATGCAATCACAAATTAAATCCACACGTTTCAAATTTAAATCGTCCAAGAAAAGCTGTATGGAAGATCATCCACCTTTATACCACCTCTGATTTTAAATTTAAGGTCCGGTTGATTTTATTTTTAGAGAGATTTTAATGTTAATTAAATTATTTTAATGTATTTATATTTATCATTTTTTAAAATTAATTTATCCTACTTATAAATTAATTTATAATTTAAGAATATACATTATAAGATATGATTAACTAATTTATTTAGTTTTTTTTAACATCATTAACAAAATTAACTATATTTACGTAAGGAGAAAGTGTTATCCTATTCTCAACATTAATTAATTAATACTTAGTAGTGTTTAATGGGAATGATCTATTGGCAAAATAAATAAATAAATGGGGAATGATCTATTTATTGGATTACGTGGCAATATCTTTGTTGAATGATCAAATTGGAATTTTTCAATGACCACAATGAAGATTCTGACATCCTAGCCTTCATAAATACCAACACTTTTCAGCATCATCATCACACTCAACCACGCCTTCTTCTTCCTCATCAATGGCTTCTCCATTTCTCTTCCCCTTAACCCAATCCACTGTAATGCCAGACCCTTCCGCTTTCTTCTCCCCTAACCTCCTCTCTTCCCCTCTTCCCACAAACTCCTTCTTCCAGAACTTCGTCCTCAACAATGGCGACCAACACGAATACTTCCACCCGTACCTCGTTAAATCCGCTAACTCCTCTCTTTCTCTCTCTTACCCTCTCATGTTCTTCTCCACTGCCCTCCTGTACCAAGTCTTCGTCCCTGACCTCACCATCTCCTCCAAATCCAGTTCCTCTAACAAATCACATGTCGTCTCTTCCTTTAGTGATCTCAGTGTCACTCTCGAGCTTCCCTCTTCTAATCTCCGATTCTTCCTCGTTAAAGGAAGCCCCTTTATCACCACCGAGGTCACACGGAGGACCTCGGTTTCTCTCTCCACCGTCCACAGCATTTTGTCGTTCTCCTCCAGTGATTCTCTCACGAAGCACACCATTAGGCTTGATAACAACCAGACTTGGTTCATCTATGCTTCTTCGCCGGTTCATTTCAGGCGCACATCGTCGTCGGAGATTACATCCGATGACGGGTTTTCCGGGATTATTCGGATTGTGGCTTTGCCGGATTCGGAGAATCCGAACTCCGAGGAGACTTTGGATCGATTCAGTTCCTGTTACCCTGTTTCCGGCGACGCTTCTCTGAAGAAACCCTATCGTGTTGAGTATGAATTTCAGAAGAAAGGATCTGGAGATTTGCTTATGCTCGCTCACCCACTTCATCTCAAGCTTCTTTCTGAAACAGAAAGCGATTCTACGATTCTTCACGATTTTAAGTACAGAAGCATCGACGGCGACCTCGTTGGCGTCGTCGGAGCTTCATGGGTTCTGAAAATAAACCCAATTCCTATATCCTGGCATTCCACCAAAGGAATCAACTCAGATTCGTATAAAGAAATTATCTCATCTCTAATTAAAGACGTGAAGGGTCTGAATGCATCAATCATTACAACCAATTCGTCTTATTTCTTCGGGAAGCACGTCGCCAGAGCTGCTAGACTGGCACTCATAGCAGAGGAAGTTTCTTATCCTCAAGTAATTCCAAAAATCAAGAACTTCCTGAAGCAATCCATAGAGCCATGGTTGTACGGAACTTTCAAAGGAAATGGTTTCCTCTACGAGAAAGAATGGAAAGGGCTTGTTACCAAACAAGGATCTACAAGCACAACTGCAGATTTCGGATTTGGGATTTACAACGATCACCATTTTCACTTAGGTTACTACATTTACGGAATCGCTGTTCTTGCTAAGATTGATCCAGATTGGGGGCAAAAGCACAAGCCTCAAGCTTATTCATTAGTTGAAGATTACACTAACCCGGGCGTAAAATCAACTTCAAACCCATATTATACTCGTATTAGATGCTTCGATCTTTACAGTTTACATTCATGGGCTGCGGGTTTAACAGAGTATGAAAATGGCAGAAACCAAGAGAGTTCCAGTGAAGCAATAAATGCTTACTATTCAGCAGCTTTAATGGGGTTGGCTTATGAAGATTCAGACTTGGTGGAAAGAGGTTCAACACTAACAGCTCTGGAGATTCTTGCAGCTCAAACATGGTGCCATGTGAGCGAATCGAACCAAATGTACGGGGAAGAGTTTGTGAAGGAGAATAGGATAGTAGGAATCTTGTGGTCTAATAGGAGAGATAGTATATTGTTCTGGGCTTCTGCAGATTGCAGATCTTGCAGGCTTTTGATTCAGGTTCTGCCATTAACGCCGATCACAGAAGTGTTGTTTCCTGATGTGGGGTATGTGAAGGAGCTTGTAGAATGGACAGAGGTTGAAAAAAACGCTGATGAAACAAGGGCTGGTTTTACTTATGCATTGGAAGGGATTTATAATAAGCAAAATGCTTTGAGGAAGATCAGAACGTTGAGCAATTTTGATGATGGCAATTCCTTGACCAATCTTCTTTGGTGGGTTTACAGTAGACGAAATGAGAATACGTACAAATATTGAAGAATAAAACAGAGGACTCTTTTGATTTCTTTAATGTGATGTTGTTAGTTGTTTTTTTGTTTCATTTTCATTTGAAACTATTTGTTTCTAGGTAGGATATTCTTAGTATATTTTTTGTTACTATCAATGTTATTATCACTTTTTTTTCATTGTTAGATCAGAATCTCAATAGGAAAGAGAAATGATAAAGATAAATAAGATTCTAATCTAACAATGGAAAAGTGATAATTTAACAGTGGAAAAGTGGCAGTAACATTGGTAGTAATAAAAAATGATAGTAAGAATATTCTATCCCTTATTTCTGAATTGTTTTCTGATGTACCATTATGTAATCTTATTGGAATTTTCAGATAATGTATAATACCAATAATAACAATAATAATAAGGCTTCTGCTTATTGCTTGACATATTCAAATCTATGGCTAGAAGAAATGTCATATCTGCGAAGAGAGAGTAGTCGTGTGTATCTTGTGCGGCAAATGGAACAAGTCAATGGGATTTTAGAAATTATTGAATCTGAACATTATTTACCACATTTATTTAAAATAATCTATTTGTTTTATATTTTTCTTGAAAACGGCGTCGATCTCAAAAGTCCAAGATCATTTGTTGACCAACGATTATTCGTTAAAAGGAAAGTCAACGCTTTAGAGGGGAAATAAAATAAGATAGTGCCCCCAATATTCTTAATATAACAGCATAACAATCAAGTGACCTTTAAAAAAATATATAGAGTAATGAAGCTGAACAAGTAATTTAATTATAATATATATTGTACTACTTTCACTCTTAAATATAAGAATTAATTGATTTTTTTAAAGAAATTAATGAAGTTAAATAAATTACTTCAAGTTATTTATTTTTATCGTTTTTCCTTAAAGTAATTTTCCTAAATTATAAACTATTCATCTAATTCTTCATATAAAATATATTTAAAGAGTTGCTCATGATCATAAATATAAGATAAAATTTTCATATTTAGTAATTTTTTTCTTAATTTACTTTTATTGATTATCCCTCATAATAGTCAAGAAGGAGAAGAAATATGGGAAACTGAGAATTATAGAAAGTGAATATTTAAAAAAATGTTATATTAATTAATTTAATCAATTTTTAAATTAAGGAATTTTTAGATCATGTTTAATACCAATTATAACAAAAATGATAAGACTTCTGAATATATATATATATATATATATATATATATATATATATATTCAGATCTATATCTAGTTATATCTGCTAAGAGAGAGAGAAAGCCATGTGTATTTTGTGCAGTGAATGCAATAAGTCAATGGGATTTTAGATTTATTAAAAAAAATCTGATTGTTTTACAATATATTTGTTGAAAGCGGCGTCAAACTCAAAAAAGTCCAAGATGTCCGAGATTATTTGTGGATCAGCGATTATACATTTAAGATAATAACTCCTTTGGTCCCTCCCCTGTATTATTAATATAAGAACTAGTAAATTTTTATTAGAAAGATTAATGAAATTGAATAAGTAATTTAAATATAACATATGTTGTATTGTCTGTGATCTTATATATACGATTTAATTGAATTTTTTTAAAAAAATTAAAAAAACTAAATAAATTATTTTGAAGTATTTATTTTTGTCGTTTTTCTCTAAACTAATTTTTCTAACTTATAAACTAATATGTAATTTAATGACACACAACATATACTATGATTAAATAATATATTTAGTTTCTTTAATTTTTTTCACAAAAAAGTCAAATAAATCTTATATTTAGGACAAGGGAGTAGTACTATACTAAGTCATACAAATTAATTTAGTATAAAAATGATAAATATAAATATTTAAAAATAATTTATTTAACTTCTTTAATCTTTATAAAAATATCAACTGAATTCTATATTAATGATCGTAGTAATAGTTTTGTAGATGGGTAGCGCTTTTTTAAGCTCCTAAATTAAGTAATTGTTTTCTGTTTTTATATATTTTTTGAGTAGTTTCATAAAATTATTTTTAGTATAAGTTTTGAACATTAAAAAATAAATAAATAAATAAAACAAATTTCGATGATTTCTCTAAAAGATTATATTTGAAAATAAAAAACATAAATGTATTTATCTAGGTAGGCGAAATCTCTTTACCTTTTCTTATATTTTGGGCATGGTTGGGATGGCATCATATGTTGAAAAAAGTTAATTAGATGTTGAAAAAAGCCCAGCCGAAGTGAAACCTTGATCTGATTTTTGTGTGTTTGGCATGACTTCAACTTTTTATAGGCTTTTAGTTGTAAAGTGCTTCTTGACTGAAATTAATGAGCGGAGCTTTTTATCTCATCAAAGTGACTTCTGAACGTTGGTTGAAGCTAATCTCATGCTTCTCCGGTGTCTTTTTCGAAAACTCGTCTTTTTTCACTGAAGCTAATTTTTTTAATGGTAATTTTATTTTTTTATTTAGCAAATTTATATTTATTTTAAATTTTTTATCCCAACATATCACATTTTATACAAAACACACACACACATGTCATGCTTTTTTTAGCCATTTTTATCTTAAATATCTTTTTAAAAGTTATATCAAATAAGTGCCCACTAAAAACACACACACACATCATGCTTTTTTTAGTCATTTTAATCTTAAATATCTTTCTAAAAGTTATACCAAACAAGTGCAATTTAGGGGGGAAGTCATTTCTATCATTGTTATTTTAAACATAAATTACATTAAAAAAAAGTCAAACAGAAAAAAAATCCCATCAAGAAAAATTCAACAACAACAAAAAATTCTACCACTACCTCATCTACAGTTGAGGTATTGAGGATGCAGTGACGGCCAGGGGACGATGCAGTGAGCCTCAAAAGTGTCCCTTGAAATTTGAATAGCCTGATAGATTAATTATGATAAAATTGCATATGAATCCCTGTTTGGAAAATTAATTGCCTTGAAAATATATAAAATTCTTTACAGTTTGTTTAGTTTGAGGGGAGGGAGGGAGGAGAGAAATTTTTTTTATCTCATCTGTACTAAATAACCTATAGAAAATTTCAATATTCTAAAGATATACCCTCAATTAAAAAAAAAAAATCTTCCTATTAATATCTTTTATCTCTTCAAACCAGACACATCCTTACAGTCTTACTTCTTTATCTAGGAAAACATATAACGTTAAATTCAAGGTTTCGGACAATTATTTTTTTTAAATAGGTAAAGCCATTTTTTCTTTTATTTTCTTTCTTAAATTTCTTTTCTTCTTTCCCAAACCAGGAGGAGGTCAGCATTTGGCCAGAGACCTAGTTTGGGATAATATGTGTAGACAGGAGACGTTGTTAGCTTCTTCTTCTTTTTTTTTTTTTAATTATTATTTTTGGAAGTTTCCGTTTATAATTGCTTTTCACCTAAAAAATTTAAAAAAGAAAAAAGAAAAAAAGGGGGAAAAGATGCATCAATGTAAAGCACGCTGCAGGCTTCCTCTTTTTTTAATTATGTAATCTTATTGGAATTTCAGATCATGTTTAATATTGATAATTTATTTTTTTAACATGTTAAAAGAGTTTGAACTCTTGCACTCTACTCATTTCTCCTTCAAATTCGCCGTCATCATTGTCAAGATCCCAATTTATATTTAGTTTTATTGTTTGGTTTGTAAATGTCATTTCCTAAAAGTCAATCGTACAGTTTGATCATCATGGACAATATTTATTTATTTATTTTTTTAGTTTGTTACATTTCTTGACGGTCTAAAATTATTTGTTGAAATTCCATGATATGCATTCATAGATAAGTCAATTTCTTTTTTTTTTCTCCAAAAAAAAAAGAAGAAGCTAAGAGTTCGTTTTTTTATAGGAGTTAATAGTATTTTCCACCAACAGATGAAGGGTTCAAATTGTGCAGATCAAATATCACTTCAATAATCTCATGATCATTTTTGGAAATATTTCAAATCCATTCCATTGCCAAATGAAAAATTTGTTATTTATTTAGAAATTTCTTCATAAAGCTATTCCTTCTTGTTTAGGCAATATCCTTTACATCTTTAGCTTTTCCATCTCGCTAATCATCATCTCTAAATCCGTTTGCATACTTTGGGAGGAATTGATTTATATAACCTTAAACCCTAAATTTTTTTTTGGCATAAATACAAATATATAATAAAACTACTCGTCTAGTATTTAATATAAGACAAATTTAAAGAGTTAATTTTAATCATAAATATAAGATAAAATTTTCATATTTATTAATCTTTCCCTAAATTACTTCTATTGATACTTTCTCAACAATAATCAATGAAGAGAAGGAATGAAGGAATTAAAAAAGGCAACTAGAATGTTTTATAAAATATATTTTATAAATTTATTAACTAATTTAACTAGCTTTATTAATATAATCAAAATAGATATGTATGTTTTATATCTAGGAGCAAAGGAGTATATTGAAAATCTTGAATTTGCTTCCATGGTCAACAAATACAACAAATTAATTCTTTGAAGGCGAGATTCAAATCATAATCTTCACTTAGATTTTAGAACAACCTTACATTGGATTTAAAATTCATTTTTCTTCGTAAGCTCCAAGAAGGATAAATTAAAAGTCTTTTGCTTAAAATCAGTTTCTACCATCAGAAGGGGTAAACAAAGACTCGGCAAGTGTTTTCTATGAAGATATAGTTTATCTTTTAAAATAATTTTTTTTTAATAGTAACCAAGTAGTATCTACTACAGCTTCTGGTGTTTCTTTTTCATGTTTTAGATTCTTGTCCTTCTTCATCCATTTTGTAGTGTCATATTACTTTAATGGTCCTTTTATTATTAATGCATTTTTTATTTTTTTAAAAAAAAATGTGGAAAAGATTTTTTTTATTCTATTTATAAATCACAATTAATTTTTTTTATACGAATGGACAAATTTACCTTTCATTTGTTGCCGTGTAAATGTTGTTCTCATAAGGTATATATCATATTAAATATGTGTGAAGTTAAAAATTTATTAAATTTTAATGCATAATAAATTAGATTAAGTGTTTTTTTTATTCCTGTATTACTTATTAGGAGGACAAGAGAGGTATATTAACTTATGTTGGTAATAAACATTTATATTTTATAACTTTAGATAAAATGTAATACAATATAGAAAAAAATTTAAAAACTGGAATAAGTTTTTTTAGACAATGGATTTTATACACCTAAATAATTATTATTTTTGTACATTAAAAATTATATATAATTTATATTTGGATCTACTTTCTATACTCAATTGGGTAGCTCCCATTATCTTAATTAACCATTTATATTTAATATCAAATCATTTGAAATTAACTTTATGTAAAGCAATATAATGGATGTAAAGCAATGGATGGAATTCATCTTTTATTTTATTTTATTTTTTTTAATTTTAACATTTTCTTTTTATCTTTACCCAAAATCTCGTGCCACATAACTCCGAAAAGGGCAAGAATAATGCCATACCTTTCTTGGACACCAACGTTCAGAAACCTAAGTTTCTTTCTTTTGTTGATCAAGCGTATACATTCCTAATCCAACATTGCTTTCTATCAATTTTTGTTGTTGTTGTTGCTAATTATAGATATCTTCTTATTGGAGGGCAGAGGCAATCTTCTTCGAGGCACTGTCAAGCACTAAATATAAACATCATCTCTCGAAGTGGAGTTTTGAACCTTGATTTACATGTTGTGACATTTTTATTCCCATTTCCAGTTGTCATTATCCGACTGAGTTTATAGAGAGAACATTTTTGTTTTATTAAACATTAATTTTATTATGATTAATTAATGTGTTTGAACTTTCATCTGATTATACTTTTGACAATCAAACAAAAAACTAGTACAGCGAAGTGCTTTTTTAAAACATGTGAGAAGAAAGTAAAATGTACGTTTTTCTCTCAAAGCAAAAAAGGCCTGCACAGCGATTATTTTAAATAAAATCCAGCCATTTATAGTGTGTTTGGTTTGAGGGGGTGTGGTAGGAGAGGCTGAGGAAAGAAGGAAATTGACCAAATTGTTATTAATGAAGGGAATATTCTTTTTTGTTGAGAGTATATTTTAGGAATATTAAAAAGTTTCCATGGGCTTTTTTGTAAAGAAGAGGATAAAAGTTTTCTCCCTCCCCTCCCCCTCCCTCAAACCAAACACACCTTAGTATTTAAATTATTAATATAAAATTTTTTCTAAATGCAATAACATTACTGAAAACTATTATTGAGGTAAAAAATTGAAAGAAGTTAATTAAGTGAATGAAAATATTATCTAAACATGGATTTGATGTAAGAAAGGACATCTTGAGTTAGTGATTAAAAAATATGTTCAAGCAAGTCGAGACAAAACTCTGCTCATATATTTACTTTGTATACTAAAAATCATGTTAGAAAAACAACTTCTACTACTAATTTAAACATACATGAAAATACTAGCCCCACTATATGTAGGAATCTCATCAGAAAACACGGAAGCGTATTTAACTGATTTGATGTAGGAGAATAAGAACCTTCATCGTTTTGATTACCTGGAAAGATGAAACTAGTCTGAAAGCCTCTGTACGAATAGTTCACGAACAGTCCTCGTCCGCTCTATGACCGATCTTCCAGACTATTTCTCGAGTAGGATGGGGTGGGTGTGTGGGCAACCGTTCAGATGATGAACGTCTGCCTCTTAGGTCTATTTCTGATGAGCTATCCCTTCTAAGGCACAGCAGGAGTAAGTTAGAATATATAGAGTTAAGTACAAGACTTAACCAAACCCTAAGCCTCATGGGCTTTGGTCTTACTAAAGCCCAATAGGGCTTAAGTGACTAAGAGCATATATCCAACAATCTCCACTTGTTCTTTTAAGATACAAACTTGAGTTCGTAAACCCAAGATCATGTAGCCCATGAGCCATCATCATCTGATCATATACCCCATCCCTTGTATCAAGCTAGCCTGGGGATCTATCATTTGTCATTCATCAAGGCTCATGATAATCTACAAAAGATTATCTAGTTCGGTGCTACTCCACTAAAAGCCTGAACGTGATCTCCAAAGATAATGACACTTATAACATGAATATGCATTACTCCTTTATAGAATGTCTATAATTTGATTGACTAGTTTTCTGTAACTCAATCAATTATTTATTCCCTTGACTATTATAGTTTTTCTAATGGATTACATGCACTGGCCAGTGTCTTCAATATCCAAGTACCGAAACATATCAGGGGGACATTTCCTATAAATTCCATGTTGTTTATCTCATAAACACCGATAACCAAATAGTCTCAATCCCAAAATACCAAGTTATTGGCCGTCATACAGATCAAACCTCACTTGTTGGTAAATCAAAGAATGAAAACTATTCGACTACCTATTTAAAATAAACTCAGGATTAAGAGTAACTACATGACTATAGTTATTTGGAGATTTGATTCCTTATGACAGAAAGAACAACCTTAATCAAATCCCTCCTTGATCCATTCAATGTAAGCATTAACTCACACCAATATTTTATAATGATTCAGACAAAACCATTTCATAAAATATTGCAGCCTAAACAAAGTGCCCAACTTAATTTAATAGTTGTGAACTTATTCATCAATTGTGAGAACCTATGACCATGTCCTCTATGAACGTATCCATATGATCATATACTCCACAATTGATTTGGACCTTAGTGTTTGTAAATAGTGTGCGATATAAATGATAAAACACCTCATTTATTAATATTCAGAAAAATTGCAATGTCATAATGTCTTGCTGAAAAGAAACACAAAATAACAAAGTGAAATAACAACTTCCTATAGCTATAGCAAATCTGGAATCCTCCTAAGACCCATAGATGTAACATGCCTCTCGAACACACGTTCTGGCAAACTCTTAGTAAAAGGGTCAACAAGGTTCTCATCTGATGTTATCTTTACTACCACAGTATCTCCTCTTTTAACTATATCTCGGATCAAGTGGTACTTCCTCTCTATGTGTTTTTGTCTCTTGTGACACCTTAGTTCCTTGGACTGTGCTACTACCCCACTGTTGTCACAGTAAAGTGTGATAGGATAGTCAACACCTGGTATCACCTGAAGGTCCGTTAGGAACTTTTTTAACCATGTAGCTTCCTTTGCAGCCTCAGAAGCAGCTACATATTCAGCCTCTGTGGCAGAGTCAGCCACACATGATTGTTTTACACTTCTCCAACAAATGGCACCGCCATTAAGGGTATACACATATCCCGAGGTGGATTTTCTTGAGTCAATATCTCCTTGGAAATCTGAGTCCGTATAACCAATAGTTTCAAGACTCCCACTAGAATAGACCAACATATAATCTCTCGTTCTCCGTAGATACTTGAGTATATGCTTAACTGCTACCCAGTGTTGCTCTCCAGGATCAGATTGGTACCGGCTCACTACTCCCACTGCATAGCAGATGTCTGGTCTGGTACATAGCATAACATACATGAGACTACCTACTGCTGAAGCATAAGGTACCCTACTCATGCGTTCTCTCTACTCAAAAGTTTTAGGAGATTGCTTCTTAGAGAGATGAATCCCATGCCTGAAGGGTATAATTCCCCTCTTGGAATTCTCCATACTAAACCTGGCAAGTATTTTGTCAATGTATTTAGCCTGGGATAATGCCAAAACCCTATTCTTCCGGTCTCGTAAGAGTTTAATACCAAGAACATAATTGGCTTCCCCCAGGTCCTTCATATCAAAATGTTTGCTCAACCAAGTTTTTATGCCTAACAATACCTCTGTATCATTTCCGATAAGGAGTATATCATCTACATAAAGTACCAGAAAAGATACTACATTACCTTGGATCCTTTTATACACACACGACTTCTCAAGACTTTTCTCAAAACCATAAGACTGAATGGCTTGATCAAATCTGATGTTCCATAATCTAGATGCTTGCTTAAGTCCATAAATGGACTTTTGCAACTTGCATACCATTTTTTCTTGCCCTTTGGCTATAAACCCTTTTGGTTGCTGCATATAGATTTCCTCTTCCAAATTTCCATTTACAAAAGTAGTTTTGACATCCATTTGCCAAATCTCATAATCAAGATTTGCTGCAACAGCTAAGAGAATCCGGATGGACTTGAGCATGGCAACTGGCGAAAAGGTTTCTTCATAATCTACAACTTCCCTTTGGGAATATCCTCTCGCCACCAATCTAGCTTTAAAGGTTTCAACCTTCCCATCCGATCCTCTCTCTCTCTTGTAAATCCACTTACATCCAATGGGTTTTACCCCTTCAGGTGCATCTACAAGAGACCAAACTAAGTTGGAATACATAGAATCCATTTCATGATTCATAGCCTCAAGCCATTCCTGAGCATCAACATCTCCTAGTGCTTCGTCATAACTTGTGGGATCATCATCTTCATCAAAGATGACATCTTGATTTGACTCACCCAACAAAAGATATGTTGCAGGTGTATGAATCACTTTCCCACTACGACTTTGTCGCACTTGATGTTGTGCATCTACGGGGGTCCATATTTTGTGGGTTAACAATTTCTGGATGAGGACCCTCATTAAGTGGATTAACCAATTCATGATTTTGTTCTTCCATAAGTTCATCATCATGCTGAACATCATCATTATGCTGAACTTCATTATCATATTGAACTTCTGGTTCTGTATGTGATTCCTGTGTATGTTCATCAGGTATATTTTCCCCTCTTTGAACAACCACAGGAATAAAAGCTAGAACCACCTGAGGTTGCGGTAAAACTTGATCTGAGACTAACTCATCAAGAATAACCTTACTCCTTGGCTTATAATTTGCCATATAGTCCTCCTTTAAGAAAGTCGCGTGAGTGATTACTATGACCTTCTTTTCTTTTGAACTATAAAACAACCAACCTCTGGTTCCTTTAGGATAGCCTATAAACATGCATACTTCAGTACGCGAGTCCATTTTATATGATTTCTGTTGCAAGACATGTGCCGGAGCACCCCAAATCCGAATATGATTCATGGAGGGCTTACACCATTTCCACAATTCTATTGGTGTCTTTAAAACCGATTTGGACGGTGCTAAGTTCAATAGATATATAGCAGTTTCTAAGGTTTATCCCCAGAACGAATCAGAAAGAGATGAATAATTGAGCATAGATCTTGTCATTTCTAAAAGGGTTCTATTCCTCCTTTCAGCAACTCCATTCTGTTGTGGTGTCCCTGGAGAAGATAATTGTGAAACTATCCCCTCTGTAGCCAGGTAAGACCTGAACTCTCCAGATAGGTATTCACCCCCTCAATCAGATCGAAGAGTCTTAATTTGAACACCAAGATGCTTTTCTGCCTCAGCCTTGAACTCTTGGAATTTTCCAAAAGCTTCAGACTTGTGACGCATCAAGTACACATGTCCAAATCTAGAGTAATCATCAATAAATGTGATGAAATACTGATACCCGCCTCTGGCTTGGACATTTATTGGTCCACATACATCAGTATGTACTAATTCCAGCTGAAGTGTGGCACGTTTTCCTTTGGCCTTGAAGGATCTCTTGGTCATTTTGCCCTCTAAACAAGATTCACATACTGGTATTGGTTCAAAGTCCAGGGATTTTAAAATCCCACTTTTGACCAAACCTTGTATCCTGTTAGAGTTAATATGACCTAATCTCAAATGCCAAAGATATGTTTCATTTGAAACTTTTCTTTTCTTTGATGAATTAATATGCTCAACATCTTTTAATTCAACATGATTAACTTCACAGGGAATAGGACTAAGGAAATAAAGACCATTAAACTTTATACCAGAACAAATAAAAGAAGATGAACTTCTTATAGAAACTGAGGAATTAAACTGAACTGTCAAACCATGTTTATCCAAACAACTAACAGAAATTAAATTCCTCTGAAATTCTGGAATAAATAAACAGTCTTCTAAAACCAAAGTTCTACAATTATCAAAAGATAAAACAACTTGTCCCACTGCTTGTGCAGACACAAGCTCCCCATTTCCAAGCCTCAAATCTCTTTGTCCTTCACTTACAGGCAAGCTATATTTGAACCACTGCAAAGAGTAACAAACATGGTTAGTGGCTCCTGAATCAACGATCCATTTATCATCATGATTCTTCACTAAACAAGCCTCAATCACATGTAAATTACCCATACCTGGTTGTTTTATTCGTGGGCAATCTTTCTTCCAATGCCCCTTTTGTCCGCACTTGAAGCACTTGCCTTTTGGCTGCTGCATTGCAACTATTTTGGCAACTGGAGTACCTGATTTCTTCTTTTTCTTGTTCTTGTTCTTTCCCTTGGGTTTCCCCTTAGGTTTCACAGAACCCTCACCGACAAAAAGTGTACTTCCTTGCTTGACTAGAGACTGTTCAGCACTCTCAAGCTCGTGCATCAGTTGAGTGAGATCAAGATTCATCTTATTCATATTATAATTCATCTTGAATTGATTGAAGTATTCAGGCAGTGATTGTAAGAGAAGGTCAACTTTCACTTCTTGTTCAAACTTGATACCATGGTCATCAGCCTTCTTGAAGTTTGCTATCATTGTCAGACAATGATCCCGCACACTTCCTCCAGACATCACTGTCTTGGTGATTGCATTCAGCGCATTTTGTCTTGCAGAGCTGCTAGGCGTAACAAATATGCCATCAAGAGTCTGGAGCATTGTTGCTCCACTCTCAATCATGCTCACTTGCTCCTGAAGGTGACTAGCGAGACTGGCCAAAATATAGCAGCGAACCGCCACATTCGCCTTCTCCTGCTGAAATTGAGTCTAAATTGTTTCAGACGCATCTACAGCAGGCTGCACTGGCTTTGGAGTAGTTAGAACAAAGTTGAGCTTTTCATATTGAAGAACAATATCCAAATTAGTTTTCCATTGTTTGTAGTTTGTACCATCCATAGGTTTTTAACTCAAAATAGTAGCTAAAGGATTGAATGAAGACATTTTTCTGAAAAATAAAGAAAAGCACACTAATTACAAACTATAATTAACAACAAACAGATAAGGCTAGTAGATTCTAATAACTACTATTTGTTTATTGTTTAACAATCCATTAGTTATCTTTACCAGACTTACGATGAGCAAGACACTTGTAAAACCAATATTGTTAATTTGGGCCTTCAGTTCCATTGTCAGAGCCTCGATGGGAGGGTTAATAATTTTACCAAAGTTGAATGTATTTAACCATTGTTTATTTTCAAAGTTATCTTTAGTGTCTAAGTATTGCCGACGATGGGCCGTGCAAAACTTTACTAGAATTTTGAAAATATTAGGGTTTAATCTAGCGAAATCCGATTATCCTTATTCGATGGGGCTTCAGCGATAACCATTTCACTAACAAACCCACAATTGGAGCCCGTAGGTTTTAAAATTAAATGATTAATTTAAAACCTTTACCCATTCAATATTTTAAATTTAGAATTTTCAATTTCCAAGAATTTGTTCAATTTAGAGAAATCAGTAGGTATCTAAAATTTAGTCATGATTGGCAGAATTTGCTTCACATGACCATTTTAAATAACCCACAAATTACTCAAAATCACAATTCTCTTAGGAAATTTCCTAGATTATTTATCTAGATTTTAATTCCACAATTAATTAATCCAATTATTATTCTAGATTTTAATTTAAAATCATAATAATTGATAATTAATTTAATGGTAATCTAGATTTCAATTCCATAATTAATTAATCCAATTATTATTCTAGATTTTAATATAAAAAAAATCATAATAATTGATAATTAATTAGTGGAAAGCCTAAATAATCACACATAATAACTATCATACTAGTCGATTCAGGACATATAGCTACTATGCAATTATGGCATGTGACTATGCAACAATATGACATCTTCCTATTCTATATGGCATGTTATTTCTAATTATGTTAATCGCACATATAATTCATACTATTTAATAAAAGCATTAAATAAATAATTAAACAAATAACTTTAATCCATAGCTTTCCTATAAAAATTAAAAGATAAAATTTACAACTTTGGAATTTCTCTTTTGTCCAGTTCATGGTATTTGTCTAAGCCCCTTTAGGGTATCCATAGACCCAAAAGCCCAAAAACCCAATCCTTGGCTAAAAACCCTAGGACACAAAAGAGGAACCCTAGCCTCCACTTCTGCCACGTAATCCACCGAAGTCAGATCAGCACAAAACTCCAAGGGAAGAACCACCATGGGGAGACGAGTACAGAGCCGTCGGAATCACCGCAAAAGGAGGTTCCACACGCCCTCACGCGCCGGTTCTTTGCCGGCGCGTGAAGTCCACGTGCAGCCCTTATGGAGGCGCGTGGCGGCGTGTGGATGAGCTTCTGGGGTCGGGGTTTTTATATATTCGCTCGTCTTTCTGTTCTCTTTCCAACGATATATGGTTTGTCCAATTCTGAGGTCCAGAGGTCTACGAAAAGTAGTCCGGAAGCGTTGAAAGCTCATCTTCTTGCAATTTCTTGATTTACAGCTTTTCACAAATTCAAAAATTTACATGGAAATTCTGAAAATAAAGTAAAAACAACAAGGAGGAAACCTAATCATATGGGATTAGCCTCCTTGTTACAGATCAAAAAATACAGGGAAAATCTGACCATGAATTAAAGCCATTAAAAATAAAACTAATATTAAATAAAATTATAAACGAATAATTATCATGAATTAAATAACAAATATAGAAACAGATGCCATATTTTCAAAATATAATTTTTTTGAAACGAATCACATGAAATATGAAATAATATCAAAACTGGGTTCTTTTCCTCATCATCCTGGCTCTGATGCCAATTGTAGGAATCTCATCAGAAAACACAGAAACGTATTTAACTGATTTGATGTAGGAGAATAAGAACCTTCATCGTTTTGATTACCTGGAAAGATGAAACCAGTCTGAAAGCCTCTGCACGAACAGTTCACGAACAGTCCTCGTCCGCTCTATGACCGATCTTCCAGACTATTTCTCGAGTAGGATGGGGTGGGTGTGTGGGCAACCGTTCAGATGATGAACGTCTGCCTCTTAGGTCTATTTTTGACGAGCTATCCCTTCTAAGGCACAACAGGAGTAAGTTAGAATATATAGAGTTAAGTACAAGACTTAACCTAACCTTAAGCCTCATGGGCTTTGGTCTCACTAAAGCCCAATAGGGCTTAAGTGACTAAGAGCATATATCCAACACTATATACTCCTTAGTCCTAACTCCTAAATGTGAGTTAATGTAGAAGTTTATTTCAGTTTTAAATATAGGACAATTTATAATCTATTTTTTAAATTATCTCTATTAATTGCACTTAGGAATTCCAACCTATTTATCTTTGTAATGTGAGCTACAAGATTGTGATTAAGTTGATAAGAAAACGGCTCAAGAATATACTTCTTAGAGTTACAAGGAACCATCAGTGTAGCTTCATTGTCAGCAGGCACAACATTAATAACATTATTACAGCACAAAAAGTTATATATTCATGAGAAGTAAGAGAGTAAAAAAGGCTGGCTTGCAGTGAAGGTTGACTTAGAAAAGGCTTATGATAGGTTGGGATGACATTTCATCCATAATGATCTTATAGAGATAGGGATTGATGTTAAGTTGTGTAATGTGATTATGGCCTGCATTACCACCTCTTCTTTCCGATTGCTATGGAATAGGGAAGCTTCATATGCATTTACAGCTACCCGAGGAATTCGACAGGGTGATCCTATCTCGCCTTATATATTCACTATATGTATGGAGAAGTTTAACCATTTGATTCAAGATGCTATTAAAGAAGGATATTGGGAGCCAATCTAGCTAAGTTAGGGGCCGCCTGTCTCACACCTCTTCTTTGCTAATGATTTGGTAATTTTTGGGAAAGCATCCACAAACCAGATAGATGAAATGACTAGATGTATCGAGGTTTTCTGTAAAGCCTCTGGATAGAAAATGAACTATTCCAAGACAAAGATTTGTTTATCTAGGATTGTTCATTTCTCAAGATCCATGGATATGAGTCAAAGAATGGGGGTGAATCTCACAGGTGATCGAGGAAATATCTTGGTATACCACTACTCCATCGTAGAGCCTCGTTTGCAACATTTACACTGATTTTGTCCAAAACCAAGCAATAGCTTTCAAATTGGAAGGGAGATTTTTTACTCTAGCAGGATGCACTATTCTAATCAAGTTAGTCATGACTAGTATTCCTTTTTATTACATGAAAACCATGTTGTTGCCTAAAGGCTTACTAAAACAAATTGAAAAACAGAGTTGTAACTTCTTTTGGGGTGATACATCAAAAGAGGGTGCACTTTGTTTCTTGGGATCAAATAACTCGTGACAAGAAGGAAGGAGGCCTGGGGATAAAAAAACTTAAGACACAAAAATGAAGCTTTTCTTAAGAAGCTTTATTGGAAGCTAGTCACGGACAAGGAGGCACTATGGGTAAAGGTGCTAAAGAGAAAATACATGTGTGATGATTTAGTGAACCTTGAACGGAATTCTTGAAACATGGAAGGCTTTCAGAAAAGGCCTAGGGAAAAAGATCAGCAATGGGTAAGATACCTCCTTTTGGTTTGAGAATTGGTATGAGCTTAGGTGTCCTCTTATTGGGAAGCTTGATCAACAAGAATGAAAAAGCAGTTGACTATGTGGACATGGCGAGACATTGGAACATGAATAAGCTTATAATATGGTTCCCTTACAATATCATTGAGCATATTGAGTGTGCATACCATCTTTTTTTAGGTGATGTTTGTATAATTTCGATGATGCTTGTATTTTTGGGGATGCCTATGATTCTCTTTACAGGACTTGTTGGGATAAAGACTTGATTGACTGTTGCACCTTCTATGGAAAAAGAACACAACAGACTACTCAAGAGATGAACCTTCTCTTTGGTCATTTTAAACTAGAGGTTGTTGGTTCTGCACTTCAAACGTGAATGAGTGGATGCGGTGGAGCTATCAATGATGATAATGGCGTTTGGATATGTGGTTTCAGTTGCAGACTCACATCGGTTCCCCCTACAATTGTTGAACATCTAGGGATTTTGAATGGTTTGAGTCTATGTTAGGACCAGAGGATTCAAAAATATTGGTGTGTACACTAATTGCATAACAGCTATTGATTTTTGTATTAGGGGATGTGATGAAAATCATCCATAGAGGGATATTATTAGGGACACTAGGTTAGTTTCACATGGATTTGGCAAGTTATTCTACAGCATAGCTCTAGGCAAATTTTGACTTTGGCAGATTACTTAGCTAAGATGCCGTTGAGTCATTTTGTATCATTGATCAATCTCCACTTGATCTTCCCAAGGTGGATTTTGATGAAGGAGTTTGAACTCTTGTTTTTGCTTTCTGATTGAATGGCAATTATATCTAGTTTTTAATAAATAAAAAATCACATTCTTTAATAAGAATAAAATAAATAAAAATATTAAATGACTTAACAATCATTTCTTAATTTGTATAAATTAGTTAATAACAAGAGGGAAGACAGTACCATATTATAAACCTCTTGCTTAAAGTTTTAACACAGTAGCATTTTCTTGGCAGGGAGGGGATATGAGCATATATATACTCTTTGAAATTGTTGTCTTATTATAATCCCTTTTCTTATTATTATTAAAAAAAACTATATTCATTATCCCTTTCTTTTTGCATCAGTTTACTCTTCCTTGGAATATAACTATCCCCTTATCTCTCATCTTCCAACTAACTTAACTATCAATTCCAATTCCAAACACAACCCTTTAACCAATCCCACTTTCTTCATTCCCTTAACTAGCTACCAATGCCAACGCTTGGAAGAAAAATAGAAAAAGAGGTCCGTAGATTCTTTAGAGGAGGCAAAAAGACCCCACCGCCACCGCCACCACCTCCTCCTCCACCACCATCGAAGACTCCTTTTCTTTTCCCTCAATCCAATTCCACAATTGTTCCTGATCCCTCCAAGTTCTTCACCCCAAGCCTTCTTTCAACCCCACTTCCCACAAACTCCTTTTTCCAGAACTTCATTCTCAACAATGTTGAACCTGAATACATTCATCCCTACCTCATTAAACCCTCTCCCTCCACCCTCTCTCCCCCTACCCTTCTCTCTCCTCCTCCTCCACTTCCATTTCCCAGCTTTTCACCGCCGATCTCACCATCTCCACCACATCAGACAAAAATGATCATCATCATGTTATCTCTTCCTTCAGTGATCTTAGCGTCAATTTGGAATTTCCCTATTCCAATATGCAATTCTTTCTAGTCAAAGGAAGTCCCTTTTTAACCATGAATATAAATCAAACACTAATTTTGATCTCCACCATTCATTCTATCCTTTCGCTTTCTTCCAATAATGTCTCCCTCACCAACTATACCCTAAACCTCAGCAATGGCCAAACATGGCTTATATACACCTCCTCGCCCATAAGTTTGAACCAAGGCCCCTCCGAGATTACTTCAGCTCAAGACTTTTCGGGAATAATAAGGATAGCTTTATTGCCAGATTCAAACCCAAAACTCCTATCAATCCTCAATCAGTTTTGCTTTTGTTATCCTGTATCTGGGGATGCAACATTCACAGAGCCATTCTCTCTGCAATACAAATGGGAAAAGAGAGGTTGGGGAGATTTGTTGATTCTTGCCCACCCTCTTCATCTTCAACTTCTATCTGCAAATGAATGTGAAGTTACTATTCTAAATGATTTCAAGTACAGAAGCATCGATGGTGAACTTGTTGGTGTAGTTGGAGACTCATGGGTTTTGAAGACAAACCATGTTCCTATTACTTGGCATTGCAGAGTTATTATGATGAGATTGTTTCAGCACTTTCTGAAGATATCAATGCTTTGAATAATCCTTCAAGAACAAAAATATCATCATCTTCTTGCTACTTTTCTGGGAAATCAATAGCTAGAGCAGCGAGGTTGGGTTTGATAGCTGAAGAGGTGAGTTTTCTGGAAGCCATTTCTCCAGTAACTCTGTTCTTGAAAGAGACTATTCAGCCATGGTTGGATGGTACTTTTGAAGAAAATGGTTTTTTATATGACACAAAATGGAAAGGGATCGTCACAAAACAAGGTTCTAAAGATTTAGAGGCAGATTTTGGTTTTGGAATTTACAATGATCACCATTACCATCTGGGATATTTTCTGTACGGAATAGCGGTTCTTGCAAAGATTGATCCAGCCTGGGGAAGAAAGTACAGACCACAAGCGTATTCATTAATGGCGGATTTCATGAACTTGGGAAGAAGATCAAACTCTAACTATTCTCGCTTAAGGTGCTTTGATCTTTACAAGCTACACTCTTGGGCCTGTGGGCTAGCTGAATTTGCAGATGGAAGAAACCAAGAGAGTTCAAGTGAGGCTGTGAATGCGTACTATTCAGCAGCATTAATGGGTTTAGCGTATGGTGACACCAATTTGGTAGCCATTGGAGCCACACTTATAGCTCTGGAAATTAATGCAGCACAAACATGGTGGCACGTGAAGAAGAAGAAGAAAAAAGTGACTGATACTAAGATGGTGTACGAGGAAGAAGAAGAGTTCATGAAAGAGAACAGAGTTGTTGGTGTTGTGTGGGCAAACAAGAGAGACAATGGACTCTGGTTTGCTCCTCCTCAATGAAGAGAATGCAGGGTAGGGATTCAGATTCTGCCATTGTTGCCGATCACTGAGGTGTTGTTCTCTGATGTGGGATTTGCGAAGGAGCTTGTTGAGTGGACCTTGCCTGGTTTGAGAAACAGGAAAGGTGTTGCAGATGGGTGGTTAGGGTTTGTCTATGCCATGGAAGGAGTTTATGATAAAGAAAGTGCGTTGAAGAAGATTAAAAGCTTGAAAAGTTTTGATGATGGAAACTCGTTCTCTAATTTGCTGTGGTGGGTTTATAGCAGAGGTGATGATCAAGCAGAAGATGATGAGTTTGGTCATGAAAAGTACTCTTGGTTCAATCATTACCGTCGTTAAGTTAGTATTATGGTTTGTGTGTGTGTGTGTGATGTAAGATATTGATTATTATCTTGTTAAATTATTTTATTTTCTCACCAACTAAATGTAAGATCTATGAGTATTGTTATTATGTTCTTCTATTCTTGTCATGTTGAATGTATGGTGATTACCTTACTTTAAATGCTCTTTGTACTTTTGGAAAAACTGCATATCTGGCCCTTTAATTTAATGTAAGATTTTATTTTAGTTCGCTATTTTTACATGACTTTTCGGTCCTTCAATCCAACTTTGCTAACAATATCTTGGGCATTGAAATTTTCAATGTTGATACTCCCTCTCATCATTATTATAAAACATCAACTAACAAATGTATTTGATCATTTTCATAAGGCATTTGATTGTTCCTAAAGAGAATTAATTATTTTTTGTCCATGTCCATGATTAATAAGGGCAGTGAGTGAGAGTAATACTACATCCGGTTCTAATTATAAGATAAAGTTGACTTTTTTTGGAGAAATTAAGGAAACTAAATAAGTTACTCATTCATTTCATATGTTGTGTAGTTTTAGATTATATATTAATTTATTAGTCAAACTAATTAGTTTGAAGAAAAAAATAAAAATAAAAATACTTTAAAGTGATTTAATTAGCTTACTTAATCTCTTCAAAAAAGTCAACTATGTTTTATAATTAGGATCAGAGGGAGTAATTAATATGATATTATATTTTAATGCAATTAGTAGGTGTAACATTGGAAATTACTTAAATTTTAGGATAACTTTATTGATTTTAAATATTTTTATTGGTTTGTGAAAATTGTTAGTTAATGCCTTGTAATAAAGACTAAAGGGAGTAAAACATTATCGATTACTAACAAATAAGTTAAAATTTTAAAAATAATAATGATCGACACAAAAACACATTATTTAAGATTAACAATGTTAGGTCTAAGAGGATTGAAAACATAGTTTATAATATTAAAGGTTAAGGGCTAAATTTCTCTTAAAAGTTGTCATCGAAGAGTAATTTTGCCCATAAAGTTTTTTCAGAGATAATTTTACTTTGGAATTGTCAAAAAAGGAAAAATTTTTCCTTGATTGTTATCCCAATTAATTTTGTTCACTCGTTTATTAAACATATTGAGATGATAATCCACATATTACCTACATCATTTTTGTTAATGTGTAAATTTTCTCTAGAAGTCCATGTTTCATCTACTTCATTATTTTTTCCAAAATTAGATTTAAGATTTTTGAGGAAAATTTGTACTTTAACAAAAATGACATGATGGCATTTAAAATGTCAGTTTAGTATATTTGGTTAACTAATGATTAAAAATAACTTGGATAATGGACAAGGAAAAATTGCTTCATTTTTTACACTTTCAGGACAAATTTACCCCTCAATAACAACTTCCGAGACAAATTTACCCATTAAGGCTCTAAATAATGAACTAACCAAAACCTTATTTAGGTCCTCTTTGTTTTAATTTTTTAAGATTTTTACAAAGTTCAAGATAAGCATGAAATAGATTTTTTTTTTCTAATTTGTCGAAAAGCACTTAAAAATACTTTCTTTTTATCTTCCTAAACAAGCAGGTTTAGAGCACCAAAGAACCTATTCCCTCTGGTTTGTAATATAAGACATTTCAACTAATTCATCATAATTAAGAAATGTTAGTTAAATCATTAAATATGCCTTAAAGTAAATTTTTTTCCAGCTTCACCCATATTAAATTATGTTTCAAATGAGAGAGAACGTACAAAAAGTCATATTTAAGTACAGTTGGTAAAATGTGTCAACCTGACTCTGCAGGAATGGCTTGCCATTGTCTCGGGCCTAAACTTGCTGGCTCATTTAGGCCCGAACAAGGAAAAAGTATAGAATTTCAAGGCCCAACCATTTTACTTAAGGGCCAAGGGCCTGTAGCCTTAAGCTCATTAAACATATTTTCACCTTTTTACAAATTTTTCAAAGAAAATTAAGTTAGAACAATAAAATATCTAATTCAAAACATAAATATCATCAAAATTAAGTTCAAACACCAAGCATGATCAATATTTAACTGCACACATAAATACTAAGTCCAAAAACTATTGTCCACAATCAAATAAATAACTAGATAAAGTCATAAACTAAACACTAAACAATATGAATAAAATTATTGTTCCCTTCTCCATCATTACTTCCAATATATAAAAAATGATGATTATCCTAGTTTTAGGAGATAAAGATCATAATTTCTTTTTTTTTAAAAAAAAAACATTAACAAGCTTAATTGAGCTGGCCTGTTTAAACTTAAGCCCTACAGAGCTAGCCTTTTCAAGCTTGACTCCATTTTGAAGCTTTAAATTACAAGTTCAACCCTTGATTTAAACGGGCTTAAAAGGGCTTGCTTGACAATCTCGACCTATTTTTTTGACTCTACATTTAAGTATTAAATACATAGATAAAATTGATAAATAAGTATTAATTACTCTCCGAGTGACTTATACTGTGAACTAATTAAGACATTCTTTTATAAGTGAGTTATATCATCCACCAAAGGAAGTATACTTATTGTTTTCCCTTGTATGCTTAACCCTGATTCTAGCCCTTGATCGAGACTGACTCAACAAAGTGATGACCTAAATTAAACATTCATATTGGGCCCGGGGAGTTTGTGCCTTGTTGGTCCAACAAAAGAGACGTTCCACCGCATGTACTTTTTTTTGATATTACAACCTCATGTACTTGTCAAATGATGATGAAAATTAAACACTCATATTGGGCCTGGACAGGTTGGGACTTGTCGGTCCAACAAAAAAACGTTCATCCGCAACTGCTTGTGGCTACTGTGATGACGCTGGATGGGAAGATGACCTGCACGTCTTTTGATGGTGCTGTCTAATCGACTACAAGTAAGGCAACTAACAGGAACTGAGAGTGCATGAGAGTTGGCATAAGGGATCCAGGGCTAGGCTTTTGGGTTGTGGGTTTGATCCCCTCTGCTGCCGCTGGAACTCCTTTGGTAGGCGATTTTGTAAGTCCCCAGTAAGTGCTCATAGAGCCTAGGTCATACCCTAGCCTTGGTGAGGGACTGGTGTCGAACCCCTTAAAAAAAAAAAACAAAGCAGGAACTGGGAGTCATCTGAAGGAATTAATCTTTCACAATAACATAAATCAATGTTTGTATCTTTACTGAAAAAGGTGCCAATATTTAATGTTTGATAATGCTTTAAATAATATTGTCTGAATGTGTTAATATGAGATTAGTTCTTAGATTGCATCATTGCAAGCTTCACTCGAATGTTAGGCCATTGGGAAGTGCGTGAAGCGAAAGAATGGGCTGTTTTCTAAAAGTATTAGAAGAGAGTAAAATTGTCTTGCTGATACCTTAGCAAAAGAAGATTATCAATATCTTCTCTATTAGATGTGTGTCCTGACTCATCATGTACAGACTTTGGTTGACAAAGATTGTAATGAGATTTAATGCCCTTTTAGATCAATATTAATTTTAGGGTAAAGATGTAAAAATGTATGTAGGCTTTTACTCAAAGGCCATCCAACATCAAATACTTTTTGGAGGTGTAAAAATACTCATGAACTCTTAAAATTGGTACAAAAATAACATAACCATTAAATTGCCATAATAGATGTTACATAAAATATGAAAATACCAAAATACCTTGAACTCAAAAAACAAAAATAGCCTCCCTCTCAAACTCTCAATTCATCCCCGCTTTTTTTGTTTGAAGAAATTCAACCCCCTTCCAAATACAAATACCAAGAAACATGACAGAATGAAACTAAAATCAACATCAAACAAAACATGACGGCAGGAAATAACATCAACACATAAAGGAACCGAGTCTAATGGTGAAAAAAAAAAATCAACCCCCTTCCATTACAAACTAGAAGAAGAAGCTTCATCCACAACAATTCATCTTCTTGGCTAACAGGTCCTTAACTTCCAAAGACTCAACATAAACAAACAACATCACTCAAATTATAACCTACTGAGTTCAAATGAAGAAATCTTAGAAAAATATAGAAGTAAAGAAATAAACATTATTCTAAAGCTACTTTAACCAGATTCACTAAGAAAAATTGTTTGCAAAAAATAAAGTCCTCAAATTGACGAACAATGGACGGTGGGTGATTGCTTGCAGCTTGCGAGTTGAAGAAGTAGATTGAGCAAATACGGCGGCCAAAACAGCATGGACGAGGGTCGACAATGGCGAGGCGGAAGAAGAGAGAACCCACCACCAGATGAAGGAAGAAAAGAGATCGACCACTAGACTAAGGAAGAAGAGAGAGTCAATAATGGTGAGGCAGAGGATGATTCAATAGATCTAGAAGAAGACCTTGATGGGGATAACTTCGATGATTCATATCTTAAAAGTAGAGTAGAGAAACGTCGTTGCCGTTGTTCGGCATTGTGGAGGATGATTTGAGTAGATGGCGGCGTCTGAAAAGAAAATGAAGAGAAGAAGGGAGAAGGAGAGTCACGATGAAAGAAAGAAAAAGGCAAGAGCAATTGAGGAAATTACAAAAAGTTAAGCATTTTTAATTTTTTAAATGGCATGGGGCTCATTGTAAAAATAACGTCAATTGAGATATTTTAATGGCATGTGTTTTTTTGCTCTTATTTTGAGAACTTATGGGTATTTTTACACATCCAAAAAACATTTAATGTTGGGTGCCCTTTGAGTAAAAGCCTATGTACATTTTTATGCCTTTATCCTTAATTTTATTGAGCTGTTGCCTTCCTTTTCAAAAAAAAAAAAGAATAAAAAAAGAATTGATCTATTGAAACAAAAAATTAATTAGTCAACCTCAGTTTTTAAAATTGCAACTAATTAAGATCGGTTTTATTATCTTATTTTGTCTTACGCGACAGATTATTTTATAAGTTAAGTACGATATTGATCCATGCAAATAAACAAACAGTGCCACGCTGAACATGAATTATATATTTCGAGCTAATAGCTGGCAATTCAGTAGATAAATCTTAATTCTTATTTAAGTTCAGATTAACTAATTGTTACACAAACATGCAATTAAATGTAAACAAACCGAGCTCAAGTTTAAATTAAGTTATATCTATCATAATTCAAGAACATACTTCTAGAAAACTTTTGGTTAATATGAAGTTTTTTAATTCTCTCTCTGTTTTTTTTCACTAAACAATAGCAATATATCCACAAAAAAAAAAAAAAAAAATTACCCTCACCTTTCAAAAACTCATTTAGAGTGGAGGGATAGACATTAAAACAGTAATTAATAAGGTTATGAAGCAAATAGGAGATGATATATGAAAGAATGAGATGATAAGGACGAAATCCCTAACAAGACAATATTGCTTACCCTATGATTTAAAAGCTAAATGACGCATTTATTTTATTAATATTAAAATGTAATGCCTTTGTTTTGGCATGGCATAGACTATATCATGTGATAGAAGCCAGAAATTAAATACTACTAGGCATGTCTCAGATTAATTATGCCACTTTAATGATCACTTGTCTCACTAATCTAAAGATTATAAATTTCTTCTCACTTTCCGCAGCTTTAAAAATCCCCTAAACATTTTCAATGATGCAAATAATTCCCTTATAAATTAATTTGACTCTTATTTTTATCAAAATGATATGAGGTTTATTTACCTATAATTTAAAGTTCAGAAGTTATCTACTCATAATTGATTTTTTTTAGAAAGAAAAGTGAAAATTTATATTAGCTCAAAATAATCCATATATACTGCATCAGAAGGGGCAGTACCTCCTACACAAAAAGATAGAACCGACGAAAACTTTTTCTCATCTTGGTAGGTTTGTTTTTCTAAAATAACATTTCAATAATTTGTATTGGAAATTGTCTATTTGTGAATGGTTTGATGTTTTTGTCTTTACTTCAGAAATATTTTTTCTGTCTCACTTACATAAAAATGAGTAAGTCCTATTATAAAGAGAAGAGAGATAAAATATTAGTGGAATCCACTTCCACTCACTTTTATATGAGTGAGGTAAAAAAAATGTTTATGCAGTAAAGACAAAAACATTAAACTCATTTATGAAACTCCTTTAAATATGTAGTCAATAGGATGTTTAGAGAAAAATTATAAATTTAAGAAACAAAGTTAATTCAAATGTTACCTATATAACTAAAACAAATCTTTCAATTAATTAGTTCATACATTTAAAATTAGATCAAATATTAGGTTTTTTTAAGACCTTTATCACGATTAATTCAAAGTTTGAGAGAATTGTTTAGGTAAATAACTTAAAGGAGGTATGTAGTTAGTAACATATAAAATTTAAAATTTATAGAGATTCTTAGTCAAGATTAAAAATCCAATAAAGTTATTAGTATAAAGGTTTAAATTTAAGGAAATTACGTATAAGTTCTTCTTTTTTTATAATAATTATTTAATATTTGATACTACTAAATTAAATATAAGTATTATTTGCCAACAAATAATTGATATATTGATGTGGTGAGCAACCTCATTTTGTAAGGAGGAGAACACAAATCCAAATCCTAAGAAGCCACTTGTTGAAAAATGTGAGAACCATTTCCTTGGGGAAAACCCTTGATCTAATAAATAAAATGAAAAGTCCTATATGATTTCATTGAAGATACCATTCTTGATGTGATGTTTTCATTTATTAATTCACACTTTTAGTATAATCATAAGGGATTTGTTTTCTCATGTTACATGAGAAAAAAAAGTTTTCTACACACACATGAAATGGTGGGACCCACATATACATATATGAATTAATATATGTATATATGGGTCCCACCATTTTATGTGTGTGTGAGATGAGAAAATGATTTTCCTAGAAAATGTTTTCCCTAATCATAAATATAAACTTTAGCAAAATTTGTCTATCTCTCAATTTCAAACTAATTGAATTTTTGTAACATTGTTGCTCATTTACCATAATTAAGTGAAAAGCGTTTCAATGAAGCAACGAACTAGTATAATAATATAGCAAATGATTGAACTAAAAGAAATGTTGCAAGTTGACCTTCCTACATACCCAAAAAATAAAAGAGTCACGTGCGAGCCGATTTAGGTAAGGTCCAAATTCAAACAGAGAACAAAATAAATAATGATAGAGGGGGAAATAAATTCAAATTCTATAATCAAGTGTTTAACCACCTAATTCAACAATTGATTTGTCACGTCACGTTCATGTTTTCGTCAAACTCTTGAGGGTCTAAGCTATTCAAATAATTAATCACCAACAAATCTTATGTCTTCACAGACTAAGTAATATTTAACTCATTTATTTTATCAAAAAAAACAAAAAAAAACTCATTTATTGGGATCTGCAATTTTGTTTTGTTTTCTTATAGTACACGCATTTTTATAAAGTTTTGGAAGGGCTCGATACCAATCCCCTACCAAGGCTAAGGTACGACCCCGGGCTCTATGAGCACTTACTGGGGCTTATGAGATCGACTATCAAAAGAGTCCCAGCGATGGCAGAAGGGATCAAACCCACGATCTAAGGGCCTAGTCCTGGATCCCTTACCATCTGTGTTATCTCATTGGTGGATCCCTGGGACTATAAAAGTGAAGATTGAGCCACGCCTAGGAGCCAAATAATTTAGTACTTATTCTAGTTTCAAACGTAAGAGAGCCAAATATCCGTTTGATTATCTAAACTAAGGTCATTTATTTATGACAGAAACAAATACTTCAACTAGGTGACTGGAAAGAGTATTTTTATTTATTTATTTTTTTAAAAAATAAAAATTACAAGATAAGGCCAATCATTTTAGGGATAAGTAGTAAATCTGCCTTGAAAGTATACGTCTAAGAACAATGTTATTTTAGAATTTTCATTGTTAACCCGAAAATTTCAAAACATAGTATTGTTGTCTTATTCTGTTAAAAAAATAATGTTGATTGTTAAAAAATTGACGTTGACAATTAACTTTTTAACGAAAGTGGTTAATATTGTTCTTCGACAAAAATGTTTAGGACATATTTACTATTTAACCTATCATTTTAAGGGTCTCTCCTCCTCCTACATCCTCGTGAGTAGTAGGTGGAAGTTAATTAAAGACGTATAAGCTATTGACTATACTTGAACTAATTTAGTTAGCTGATTCGCATAAGAGATTATATCTCTCATCATGTGGTGTATAAGCACCTGCCAATCTCGACAAAGAAGGTTCCTAGCCTCCTCTATTACATCAATAAATGAATGATTACTATCAACTCTTGATGATAACTAAGTTGATGGCTTTATTAATGTATTGGTTAAAAATTGTTAATGTCCTCAACGTAATTAGAGAGAAGGAAAATTTTCCTATATCCTTTTAACCAACATAGGTGAAGCCCTTGGATGATTACTATCAATTTAGCTTTTTTTTTTTTTTTTTTTTTTTTTTTTTTTTGTCAACACTATCAATTTAGCTATAGCTCGAGGGATTCTTGTATGTGTGTAGCTAAAACCCTAAATACATCTGCTTTTACTGATACTGACAACTCATTTCCAACCACTTTTTCCATCTTCTAATTTGATAAAGCCTTGAGGAAGACAAAAGTTGGATGCTAAATATGGGAATGTCAGTTAAAAAAAAAACAAAGGGTATGTCAGGTTTCTTTCCTTTTTTTTTTCGAACATTTTCCCCCCCTTAAAAACAAATTATTTTGTTTTATAAAATTAGAGAAGCGGCTGGGGATATTGTATTTCCATTAAGAATAATTATGTAAATATATAAAATGATTCTTTTTTTTTGTGTGGCCAGTATATAAAATTATCCTTTTACCTTTTACTATACCATTTTAAATCGTTTTTTTTTTAAAACAAAACCATCAGTTAGTAGATAATATTGTTTTTAGGGTTTTGCTCTGCTATGGTTTTCCCAGTTGTGCATGGCTCTTGAGGGAGACGTGAAGGGCCGTACGTATGCAGGTGTAGCTAGTACTGTTCTTGCATTGTGGGCTGGAGAGTTAGATGATGAAACCATAGAGGAACGACGAAATAGTCTAGCAGAGGAACGACGAGGGAATAATGACTTTTTCACTATCGGAGGGTTTCAAACAAAAGGCATGGCTTCGGAAGTTTGCGTTTGATTTTATGCGACAGCGATAGACGCTCTCTAGGCAAGGAAAGGAAGAATTGCGGTGACTAATGTGGCAAACGGTTATTTTTTGGTTTGATTTAAGTCGCTAATTGATCTCAACATTGCCAAAGCTGAGGGCCCATGGCTTGTGTAGAAGCATTATCTGATAGTACAGGAGTGGACGCCAAACTTTGACCCGGAGACTGAGGGGATTGGTAAGGCGAAGGTATGGGGTGAAGTTGCTTGCATTCCTGTGGGAGTTTGTGAAAACTAAGCTTTTGACAGAGGTTGGTAATTTCATCAGGAAGTTTATTAGGATGGATGCAGTGGCCACAAAGGTAGCTAAAGGGCGGTTTACAATAATTTGTGTCGAGGTAGATCTTTCCAAGAAGCTAGTGTTGGTTATGATTAGTTTTGATGATGTCTTATATAGATGCCATTATCAAGAGCAAAAAGTTTATATCATAAAGTTTATACCATATACATTGACTAATTGCTACATTTAATGTAGATTTGTTCATGTGGAGAAAGAACAAGAGAAGAGAAGAAAGAAAGAGTTGATTCATGGAGAATAATCAAGAAGAGAGAAGAAAGAAAGAAGAACTTGCTGAATAAACTAAGAAAATCATTATACAAGTTCTTAGTTTGATTCTAGAAGTCTCCATGATCAAATGAAAGTTAGAACATCTCAATTCAGAGTTAAAACAAGCATATATCAGGTTCTGGATGAGCAAAATCGAGCTAGATACTTAAAAGTCAAGTTTACTGCATTACTGGAAGTGATCTGCCTCTGGATTATGAGAAAACTCGAGTTTAGGACACAAAACTCGAGTTTGGAACTCAAAACTCAAGTTAGTCACTTAATGACTCGAGTTTGTAAAGTCTTCAGCAACTCTGGCGTCTCTGGATCATCAAAACTCGAGTTAGCCAATGTAAACTCGAGTTTGGAACTCAAAACTCGAGTTAGTCACTTAATGACTCGAGTTTAGCAAGCTTTCAGCAACTCTGTCTAACTCTATTTCACGATCAGAACTGACGACCTCTGGTAATTCGATGATATCTCCCAAACTAGAGATCGGTTTAAGGTGAAATCAATTTTTTATGAAACTAGACATCCAATGCGTCATCTTGACAAAGTTTCATGCCCAAAGAAGCTGAGATGAGAGATCTATGAATTTCAGAAGTTGGAACAGGAATTCACGCCACACAGCAGACCAAGCTTCAATGATTTGAGTGTATCTCACAATCTACACATCAGAATGAGCTGAAATCGGTGGTATATGAAAGTAGACTCACATACCTTTCCAGAAACATAAAGATCGTGGAAAACAAAGATCAAATGAGTGAGATATGATCTTCGAAAGTTGACTATAAATTCAAGATGCTGTAAAAATGCTGGCAAAGAACAACCTTCATTCATCAGATCATAACTATCAGAATACAGTGAGTTTGGAGCTGATTCTTCTTGCAATAGAAAGAAGACTTAAAGAGCTTTATGGAGATAGGTACTGGATTCCAGGGATTGATTTTTATCAGGTCAGAAAGCAAAGAACTTGTGAGAAGGATATTTGACTGAGCCATAGAGAAGAAAACTCGAGTTTGTGTTAGCAAACTCCAGTTTTGAGACTTGACAGGAAGATATTCAATTTTACATAAAAGCCAAACTCGAGTCTGCATAGACAAACTCGAGTCTGTACAGACACAGAAATGAATCCAAAATTTTCACATTAAGCTAAACTCCAGTTTGCAAATCAAACTTGAAGTCTGGAAGATACAAAGAGCACTCAGAATCCCAAGCAAGCCAAACTCGAGTCTAGATTCCCTAACTCGAGTTTAAACCAAACAGAAAGGAACCCAGAAAACTCAATAGACTCCCAAACTCTAGTATGGCCTTCCAAACTCCAGTTTGCACTTGACCCAGATAAACCTCAAATATTTCAGTAGTCACTGAAACTCGAGTTTGCTTCCCAAACTCGAGTCTGGATCATACAGAAAGATAATCCTTTTGGCTACACTACAAACTCAAGTCTCTGACCCTAAACTCCAGTCTGAAGACTCTGGGAATAAGGCTAAGTCTTCTTTGCTTATCCCCAAACTCGAGTCAGTCACTAGTTGACTCGAGTCTAGGAGCAGGACCAAAATTCCATCCCAAGTCCAGAGCCTAATAGTTCTCTCTGTAAAAGCCAAACTCGGGTTAGCTTTTATAGACTATAAGTTTAGACCACTAATCAACAGACATGCTTTCTGGATGAACCCCAAACTCGAGTCTAGAAGAACAAACTTGAGTTTGCATTGGGGATTTTGAAAAATCAAATGATGTTGATCTGCGAAATCTTAATGGGTCTTCCTGAAATTATTTCCTCATATGATATTATTGTTTCTAATGTCTTTGATGAAGTTTTGAGTGTTTTTCATATAAGGTTTAGCCAAGATCAGGGTGAGATCAAGATCCAGGATAAATGCATTAAATGACGAACCTAGAATAGGCCTGATCCTTCTCCCTTATCCCAGATGTTCAGTTCAGACCGTTGTAACTCATAAGAATAATCTCAAACGGTCAAATTAAGTTTATGGAATGACAAGAATTCTGGAAGACCATCTACAACAACTAAATCCAAGATTCCAGCCAAGAATTGAAGAAACAGAGGAAAATATGCAACTGTCATATTCCAGATTTACAACTGAACTTTGAAGAATCAAAGAGAAGAAAATGCAACGGTTAGTTCCTCTTCTTCATCTATATAGGAAGCCCAGAAACGAAGAACAAGTGACACAGATACAAGAGGGAGAACAAGAACAGTGACGTGAGCTTACACAGTGAAAATGCCAATATTCTAACGTCTGCTTCATCTACTCTCTGAATATCTCAATGATCATATATCTAGCTTAGAGAGTGAGATTATATGTATTGTGCTTCAGTGTTTATTCACTTACTTTTGAAAGAGAAGATTCATTGTAAACATCCTATTATTCTGAGAGTTACTCAAGATTGGGTGATCTTGAGTGGGAAATACTTTGTTGTGATTACAACTTGTAAGGGGAGTGAATCCGAGTGTGGGATTACTTCGAGTACAGAGTGTATAATCAAGCAAGTAAAATGATTACGGTTTGTAAGGGGTAGTGAATCCTAGTGAGAGGATTACTTCAAGTACAGAACGTGTAATCAAGTTCAAAGCAAATAGTGGATTGAAAATCTCAAGTGAAGCTTGGGGATTGGACGTAGGTCAAAGATTGGATCGAACTAGGATAAATCACAGTTTGCATACTCTCTTTCCTTATCTTTTACATTTCCAGTATATGCTCATCTTTGAATATCTAATTGTCAATTTATAAATTGCGAAAAGTTTTTTTAAAAGTTTCTAAAGCTTATCAAACACTGAATTCACCCCCCTCTTGGGTGATAGCCAGGTCCAACAGCTAGAATTGAGTTATTTTTTAGATAAGAAGAAGAAGGATATCGTGTATGAAGGGTTAGAGGAGGAGTGCGTGGAGTGCAGGTTATTTGGCCACAGATTGGGTGTTTGTCCGAAGGTACAAGTTGGTGTGGAAATTCTAGGCAGAAGGCATAGTTCTCATAATTATGAGGTCTGGCAAGTTGTAGGAAAGAAAAAGGAAGTGGACAAGAAGGCAAACAAGGATGTTGCTGCTTCGGTTTCAGTTACGCAGAACAGGTTTTTGCTGCTTCAATCGCAGTAGGGATTGGAGGAAGAAAGAATCCAGGAAGTGAGTAGGGGGTTGGAAACAGAGGTCCTGCATACAGGAGAAAGAGAGGGTGCAGTAGTTGTGAGTGAAGATAATTTGGGTCATAGTGTGTCCGCTGATCTGGCAGAAGTGGAGGATCGCCTTGATAATGGCTCACGTAGTCCAGTGGCAGAGGCTGAACGACATATGGCAAACGAGGGACTAATGCAGGACAACAAGAGAGTGATCTCAAGTGTTGACAAAGAAAGTGACTTGAACCAAAGCATTAAACAATTACATTCTGTAGCGGAGGATGCGAGGGTTGAAAATTGTTTGGGATCTGATGGAAATAGCTACATGATGGAGTTAAAAATAAATCCAATAAAGTATGGTCTGAAGAAAAGAGACAGGCCAGTGGGTAACGGTAAGTCAAAAATGAAGGTGGTAGGTGGTGGTAGAGTGTCTCAGGTGCGCGATACACCTGGTGCCTCCCCAATATTTTCTTAATGTCAGTCCTTGTATGGAATTGCAGGGGGGCGGCCAATGCTGATCTTGGGCGCCAATTGAGGTTTCTGATTTCCAAATACAGTATTAAATTAATTGTACTAGTTGAAACGAGGACGAATGGAGATAAGTGTTTGGGGTTGCGAAGTAAGATTAGTTTTGATAGCTCCTTTGTGGAGAAAACGAGGGGTTTCTCTGGAGGTATTTGGGTCCTTTGGAAAGTGCAAGATGCTCAGGTTAGTATTTTATATACTTCCTTTCAGCATGTTCACATGAAAGTGGATGTTGTGGCCCAAAGTTTTCATTTTACAGCTGTTTATGGTAGTCCTAGAGAGGATGAACGAAAATGTCTATGGGATTGTTTGGATAATATATAGTGTGCGGGTGTAGACCAATGGGTGGTGGCTGGTGACTTTAATGAGATTGCAGATGTGAAGGAGAAAAAAGGAGGTAACATTGCTGCCGTGGGACAATGTCGGGCTTTCCGTAATCAGTTGATGGGGTGGCAACTTGATGATTTAAAGGTCTCAGGTAGTTACTATACTTGGATGGGCCCAAAGTGGGGCCATTTAGAATGTGTCTATAAGAAGATAGATCGAGTTTTAGCCAATGCTGCTTGGTGAGCGTCCTTCGATAAAGCTGATGTGGTTAATCTCCCAAGGTATAACTCTGATCATTCCCCTATGTTATTGAGGTTGTTTGGGCCTCCAGAGGGTAAGCAGGATAGGTTATTTCGGTTCCTAGTTGATTGGATGAACCATTCCGAATTTTATAACTTTATGGTGTCTCAGTGGAAGACTTGTCTTGATCTTCCTGTTGTGTTAGCTCGTTTGGTTATACCTTTGACTTGATGGAATAAGGAGGTTTATGGTAATATTTTCCATATGAAGAATTTGTTGAGCTCTAAACTGGCAATGCTGCAACAACAACATGTGAATAATGATTCACCTTTATTATGTTCAAAGGAGTTAGATTGCAAGAACCGTCTACATGAGGTATTAAAGCGAGAGGAGATATTTTGGTTCCAGAAGTCTCGTCATCAATGGATAAGTGAAGGGGATCATAATACTAGGTTCTATCACCTCAAAAGTGTGACTAAGAGGAGTGTTAATAAAATTGCTCGCCTAAAAAATGAGCATAATATTTGGGTGGAAAATGATGACTAACTAAAGGATATGGCCCTCTTTTATTTCAAAAACCTGTTTTTGGATGGAAAGCCCATTCGTAGGTGGCTTACTTCCACCTAGTCAAGTATCCCCCAGAATTTACTAGATGGCTTGCATCAGACTCTAACATGTGAGGAGGTTCGGAGATGTTTATTTAGCATGGGAAGTTATAAGGCCCTTGGTGCTGATGGTTATCTGGTGGTGTTCTTTCAAATACAATGGAGTGTGATTTGGCAACAAGTCATGAGATTGATTGTAGATGTATGGCATAATCCTTCACATATCCGATTTTTAAATTATACTCTGATTGCTTTGATCCCTAAAGTCCAAGTACCAACTTCTATGACTTAGTTTTGTCCCATATCACTTTGTTATGTTTTATACAAGTTGATTACCAAACTGATTGTGAGACGTTTACAACCGATCATGGAGATTATTGTATCGCCATATCAATCTAGTTTTGTCCCCCATAGACAAATACATGAAAATATTGTCATTGCCCAAGAATTGATTCATACAATGCATAAAATGCAGCGAAGACAATTTATGGCAATCAACATGGGTCTAGAAAATGCGTATGACCTTGTGAACTAGAACTTTTTACGTAGTACTCTGGGGGAAGTGGGAATTCCAAGCGCTACATTAGAGTTGATTATGCAGTCTGTGTCCACCTCTTCTTTTAATATCTTATGAATGGGGGTAAAACATCATCCTTCCAGCCTTCACTGGGCATTCGACAAGGAGCCTTCACTCGGCATTCGACAAGGAGATCCATTGTCACCGTATTTGTTTACATTAGCTATGGAAAAATTGTCCCATATCATCTCCACAACTATGAATGGAGGACTTTGGACCCCTATGAAGGTAGGGTAGGGAGGCCCCCCTATTTCCCATCTAATGTTTGCGGATGATCTGATGCTATTTGCATAGGCAAGGCCTGATCAGCTAGAGGTAATTATGAAGTGTCTTTCTTTGTTTGAGCAGATTTCAGGTTTGAGGGTTAGTATTGAGAAAACATTCATATATTTCTCCAAACACATTTTTGAGGATTTAGCTGTCTCGTTAGCTACCAAAAGCGGTTTCAAGAGAGTGAAAAATGTAGGAAGATATTTAGGGGCTTTGATGGTGCATGGGCGAGCAACTAAACCATGTTACCAGCACATTGTGGACAAGATGAGGAGGAAATTAGGAGGTTGGCAACAGCAAAGCCTGTCCCAGGCAGGTAGAGTAACTCTTTCCAAATCAGTATTATTTACCATCCCTTACTTCCATATGCAATATACGAGACTCCCATTAAATATCTATAATGAGATTGACATAATCCAAAGGAATTTTATTTAGGGAGATTCATACCTTCATAAAGCATATCACGCTCTAGGTTGGAATGTATTTACTAGCCCCAAGGACATGGGAGGTCTTGGACTAAAATCAGCAGCTCTTATGAATGACGCTTTCCTCATGAAGTGTGGTTGGAGGTTCCAAAATGAGAAAGATGCCCTATGGGTTCGATTTTTACAAGCTAAATACAAGGTGAAAAGTGGTAATTTACCAATTCTCAAGCTTGGATGTTCCACGTTCTGGAATTCCTTATGCAATATTATTATTAATATGAAGGATGAGATGTTTTGGGAGATTGGAGATGGAGCCTCCATTTCCTTTTGGAAAGATAGATGGGTGTCATCCTCAATATGTCTGCAAGATTATGCATTGGAAAATATTCCTGACAATTTACGAAATTTAATTGTCAATAGATTTGTTGATTAGCATGGCTGATGGGACACGACATTACTAAGCACATTGATTCCCCATAATGTGTTAGAGTTAATTAAAGGAATACTTCCTCCCTCTTCTGCTGATGGCGCTGATCAGTCATTCTGGATGGCTAGAAAGTTGACTGGTGTAAGTGTTAAGCGATGCTACAAATATTTAGCTAAGCCAGAGTTTCAGCAGTCGCAGATTAGTTGTGATATGTGGATTAAACTATGGAAGTGGTCTAGTCCACACAGAATTCAGACTTTTGGATGGAAATTTTTCCATCAGCAACTCCCTTTGATGTCACGGATACGTAACTGGACCATTACTGAAGCCTGGTGTCCTTTGTGTCGGCGGGAAGAAGAGACCATCTTATATGCTTTTCGTGACTGCCATGTGGTTCGTGCCTACTGGTGTAAAGTTGTACCTGTGAGTCACTACAATTATTTCTGCAGCTGCGATTGGGATGACTGGGTTAAGGAGAACTGGTTATGTGATGGTTTGGAAATTGGAGGGTTTTGTTGGTATGAAGTTTTTATAGTCTCCTGCTAGTTCATTTGGAAGTGGCGAAATGCTACTCTTCATAGTTCACATGATGCAAATAATGATCACAGTCCCGAGCTCATATTTGAGTACTTGGGGCAAGTGCATGCTGCTACTGAAAGAGGAGAAAAAAACAGAGTACACCAAATGCAGTCCAACGTTCGGTGGACATTCCCATAGGCTCCTTTCGTCAAGCTTAATTCAAATGGGGCTTCAAAAGGTGTAGATCAAGTGGTGACATGCGGGGGTCTACTGCGGGATTGCTCTAGTAAATGGCTTGGAGGATATGCAGCAAAGCTTGGAAGATGCTCGGCGTTGAAAGCTGAATTGTGGGGAGTTCTGATAGGACTGCAGTTAGCCTGGGAGGCAGGATGGAGGTATCTGATTGTTGAAAGTGACTGTGATTCAGTCATTGCATTACTTTCTAAACAAGGTAATGAAGCTCGTGAGTCTCACTTGGTGTCTCGAATACGAGCAATCATATAAAGGCCATGGGTGTTGTGGCTCTATCATGTCATGAGGGAGGGGAATCAGTGTGCAGATTGGTTAGCAACTAATGGAATGGCGCAAGTGGAGGCACTGGGATGAAGCTCGTTTTTCTAAACTCCCTCAAGGTCTAGGATGTTTGCTGCTTGCAGATGTTGCGAGTGTTGAACACGAAAGAAGACGAAGGCCTTGTATGCTGTAATTGTTTAATTTTGTCGTTTGCTTTTGTCATTTGTTTTAATTCTTCTTTTCATTTACATATATAAAAAAATCATTCTATATATGTTTTTCAAAATAATGATTCAAATATATTTTTTAAATTTTTTATTTCAAAATCAATTCTAGAACATTATTCTATGGGATTGTTCTAAAAACGTAAAAATAGAAAATAAAATCAAACACGCCTATGTTGTTCTGGATTTTTGGGGGGAATATATATATATATATATAAAACTGCATATTATTGAAAATTAAACACGGTTGTCACAACTTACAAGAGGTAGTACATCACACAAACAAGAAAGAAACATTACCCTTCATCATTCTCCACCTCATTAAATCAAACGATATTTTTATATTTAAAATAATTCACAGATTTTCATTTATTTAAATAGAATATAAAATATTTAATCACCAAATTAATAAATTTTCATTATTTAATTCAAAATTAGTTATTGAGTCGACACTGATATTTTTATTATCAAATCTGTTTTAAAAAATTATTACGTACTCGTAGTATATTTGGTATTTTGACTTTGACGAATTAAAAAAAATCGTTTTAAAGAATAAATATAATATTCTTATTTAATGAAATCAAATTAATTAATTGCTTCAAATAAAAATATTCTTAGGACAAAAATTAAAGGACTATGGCCAACTGTGATTAAATTAAATAGAAGTAACTGAATAATGTTAAATTGAGGTATTATGTTTATAAAAACTATAATATATTGGTTACATTTTTGTGAATTAAAAAGTACAATGAGAAAGCTACACATAATTTAAGATTTGAAAATTCTCTGATATAAATTAATAAATAATATCAAATATTAAAATTTATTAAAGGCTGTTTGATACGAGGGGAGAGGAGAGAAAATAAGTTGAGGGAATTAGTTAGATTTAAGAGTTAAGATGTAAATCTACCCATGGACTTTTGTAGAAAAATCATAAGTAAATTTGCACCTTAATTCTATATTTTAAAAAATTAGAAAAGTGAGGTCACAATTTTTTAATTAATTTTTTTTCTTAATCTTTTATCTTGCAACTTCCTTTTATTAAAATTTTGTAATCCTATTCTTCCAATTTTTTAAATCCAATTATAAAAAATTTTCCTTCCCTCCTTTCCCTCCAAATCCCACATAACAAACAAAGCCTTAAGAAAATAGAGGACCTGAAAATTTGTTATGACAGAAGCTTGTGATGACTGATGAGGAATAAATTTTGTTTGGCCAATTGATGTAGGAAAATGTAAAGTAGCTTTAATTTAATTCTTTGATTTATAAGCTCATATAATTATTTAATGCCGACAAAAGTTCATAATCTCTGCCAATTCAATGCAACATTCGATTCTATCTCTGAACAATATATTCTATGCTTCACATCTTATTATTATTATTATTATTATTATTATTATTATTATTATATAATAACATAAAGTGACATGCATGGAATCCCTTTATTTTTTTTTCGCATTTATCTGTTTGTTTTTCTGTATTATATATAATAATTTATTTACTTAAAAATTCTGCATATTCTTTTGGGTGTCAACCAGAAATCAAATATTAAAAAGAAGAAGAAGCAGCATATTTCTATGGAAGGCTCCTTAAGAAATAGAAGGCTATAATTAATTTGATCGAAATTATGTTGTCTTGTTGACTACTTCTACGTTCTACCAGAATTTGTAGACTCATATTTCATAGAAGCCTTCGTTTATGTAAATAAATATCTAAAATGGCGTCTTGTTGACTACTTCTACCAGAATTTTTTGACTCAGATTTTATACAAGCCTAAAATTTAAAAATTTATATAAATATCAAAACCAGGATAGTATTTCTTCAAAAAAATATTGCATGATATTACCTCAAAATTGTAATATTTAACCAATTTAGTATATAAACAAGAGTTTCTTGAGTAATTATCTTTTTTTTTATAAATCAAAATATTTTATAAAATGTAAGAACATGATTTGATTTTTCTTACTAAACTAACACCATTAATATTTCCTCCCTGCTCTTTCCCTTGTATTTACTTGTCCCGATGGAAAAAACACTCAAACGAAGAAAAAAATGAATTTACGTAAGAATTATTTTATGCTTTGCTTTCCATTTAATACCTCTGCTTTTATTTATAAGGTGGATGGAGAAAATATTTTTTTTCCTATTTATGAGACACATAATTAAATATTTCATATGAATATATAAATTTTCATTTATTATAAGTGGACATTGTTTTCTTAACAAATAATGAATATTAAATTAGGATAAAGTTAAAAAATTGTAAAATTTTAATGAGGTTTAATGTTTTTCTTAATCAATATAAAATATATTGAAAATGTTTCATACAAGTAGTTTATAAAAATAATTAGAGGGGTAGGAAATAATTATATCTAAAAACTTTAAATAAAACATCTATTTAAGGGGGAAAAGAAAATTTAAATTATAAATATATTTATTATATTTATAAAAAGAAGAATGTCAGAAAAAGAATTTTGAAATTATAAAACCTCAAATCAAATTTATTATTGAGAATTAATATCTTTATTTTAAAATTGTTTTTGTTGACATTCCACATTTATAAAAGGAGTATCTGTTATGAATATTCTTATTATGTGGATGTCCATTGACCCATAATCTCCAAATACAAGATGACATGGTATATACGCATAGTAATCTACTATTTGCATCCTTCTATAAATAGAGGTCTCCTGTAACTATTCATTAGACTTGAATGAGAATTCAATTCATCTCTCTAGAATTTCCTCTGACTTCTCTCTAGAATTCTTTCAGTTTTATAACACGTTATCAGCACGATGGTTTTTCTAACCATCTGAGCCTCCGTCCATCACTCATCTTCTCTCTTTCTTTTGATGCTACTGCGATGCCTTCACCGTCATCTTCTTCTTCTCAATCTGCAGACTCCTGATGATGCTTCTAGATCTGTCTCCAACCACTATCTTAAGATTATCATCATCTTCTTCCTCCTCTGCCATCTTCCGCCAAGAATTTCAGCATACCAATGCTTTAACTCAATTTTCCAGAAACCTTCTTATTATTCCCTTGCTTGGTCTCAAGCTTTTGCTTCCTCAAATCTCAGCTTTCTCAAATCTTGGAAAACCGGAGAACAAGGGAAAAGCAAGAGACAACCGAATAAATTGGCCAACTCTTCATGTGGTCTCAGCAATTAAACTACCATCTGAAATTAATGCATCCTTTGCTAGTTTGATGGTGACGTATATTTCATCCCTCTTCAGATTTGTACTTTTCCAAATGTTCTTCTCCTTCTTCAAAGAGCCACCCCTCCGACTTGTTTTCTGTGTTGTGTTCCAAGTCTCAATCCTTAGCCGTGAACCCTGTCATAGCGCAAGAGCTCAGGTCTTGTTTAAAAAAAAAAAAAAAAAAAGGAGGGAGTCTTAAGTTGGTCTTATGTATTTCAGCCGCCTTCCTCCTTTCATTTCGTTTCTTTCATTTCATTTTCTCTCTTTCTTTCATTCCTTCATTTCCTTCATATTTTTGTCTTTTTCCTTCCATTAATAATTGCCCCACATTTTCAATTGATCCTCCTATTTTCGTCTTTTTCTTCTTTCTTTTCTATTCCCGTAGCTCTAGGTTGTTTGATCAATTCAAATAGTGGGCCCAATTTAAATTATTATCACAATCTCCAGTTCATCATCTATTCTTCTTCGTCTTTTTCATAATTTCTTTTTGCTCTGGTCTGCCGACAGTGAGAGAGTGAGAGAGAGTTAAAAAAAAAAATTATTATTATTAAAACTGTTGGCAGAAACAGTTCCAAAAAAAAAAAAAACTTTTTCTTTATTATTATTTTTATTAATTTGACTCCAGATTGGAAGTCTAGATTTAATTCTTTCTTTTAAGTGTTTTAATTTAACATTTTATTATTGTGACTAACATTTACTTATGTGTATTTAATTTTATTGTTATTAACTTTCCTAACATTTACTTTTATGTCACTAACATTTAATTTATTGTCACTAACATTTATTTATTTTTCATAAAAGCACACTATATATTAGTGGGCTCCATTTATTTATAATTTATTTACTGCTTTATTTTTCATGGTGGTAACACTAGTATAGTGGGCACCATTTATTTTATTCTTTTACATTTATTTATTTTTCATGACGGTACACTAGTATCTATTAGTGGGCTCTATTTATTTATTTTATTATGCTTTATTTACTTTTCATGGTTGCGACACTATATATTAGTGGGCTCCATTTATTTATAATTTATTTACTGCTTTATTTTTCATGGTGGTAACACTAGTTTAGTGGGCACCATTTATTTTATTATTTACTGCTTTCTATATATTATATATATATTTGCATTTGCATATGCATCCTCTTTCTTACCTTTGGATGAGATAGGTCTCGCTGTGAGTTTACTACCATTCCTATTTCATCTTTTTTTTATTTATTTAGCACGTTTATTTCCAGTCATTTATTTTATTTATTTACTGCATTATATACCCCTTCTCTTTTATTTTTATTTATTTATTTACAATTTATATATTCCCCTACCCTTTTTATTATTTATGGCAACGACACTAATATATACATATTAGTGGGTTCCATCTATTTATTTTTATATTTTATATTTATCTTGATGAAAAATTGTTAAAGGCCATATGTATCATGAGATTAAAATGCCATGGAGATATGAGGCATAAATTGGCCTGATAAATGAGGCATAAATTGGCCTGAGACCATGAGAAAGCATAAATTGGCTAGAAGCCAAGTGATAAATTAGCTTGAAGTTAAGAGGCAAGTTGGCCTGAAGCTAAGAAGACAAATTATGAAACAAGGCTCGATCCATAATTTTGTATGCCATCAATTGTAGAAAGGCCTCAAAATTGTATATTTGGCATTAAATATTCCCTCATATTATGAGACAAGGGATTGTATGATCATGGATGATTGTAAATAAATATATCCAATTTGCTCTTACAGTAGCAAAATTGTGATTAAGTCAAGAAATATTGTGGATTAATTTCTTGCCATGATCAAACAAATCAGTGAGTTATGGATCATGAATTTTTATCCAACTTCATTCCCAAAAGTGAATGAAGCAAATATATTATTATGGTTGTTTTGTGATTTCTATGATTATAACAATTTTTGTGAATACGGGAGAGGAATGATCATAAACAAAATAATTAAACAAAAGAAAATATTATTTCAACAAAGTTTAATTGCGAGTGGCTCAACATCATTACAAACTTTAATCATCTCATTCTGAAGATATTTAATGTCTTCTTCTTTTGCTTCTCTTGAGATGGGATCCAGATGAGGCAAAGCTCTTCGTAATATCGAGATTTGCGTTATAAGTTTCTTGAGCTTCTTGTGTGGCCACTCAGTTAACCCTCCTTTTTGATAGATTTTTTGTATGGTGTGAGTAGACATATTTAATTGTTTACTCGCTTCATCAAGGGTTAAGTGAAAATAATTTCTTAAATCATGGAGCGTTGTTTTCTTTATTCTTTCTCGTTGCTCCATAGATAACCTATATAATTCACCCTGGTTAAGGGATGAAGTATCATAGGGTATACTTACTGCAGGTTGTTTTCCTTTGCCTAATGAGTGTTCAATATTGGTTTGAAATGAACTTCCATGGAGGTCATTTGGATTTATAGCCCATTCCGAACCAACACAGAGAACCTCATGATAGGCTAATACAGGATCACGCATCAAGATATATCCTGATGCTTGTAAATCTATACAATACTGTGTCAGAAATTGTTTGATTTCTTCAAAATTTTTCTTTGTGAAATCAAACATTGGAAGCCTGTCAGTATTATAAGATTTATCCTGTACTTTTTCAAATAAAACAGCATGGGTAATCATACCTGTTCTTCTTCCGTGAACTTCAAGTTTATGGTACTGGAGTTCGTTGGTATGTATGATCTCTCGTAAAACATGACAACAACTACATTCCAATAAGCTAGTTGTTGCTAATTGACTTGTAGTTGATGGCTGGCTAGTGGTTGTTGGTTGGCTAATTGTTATTGGCTGGCTAATGGTTGTCGGTTGGCTGATTGTTGCTAGTTGGATCGTGGTTGATGGCTGGCATGCTGGCTCATTGATTGTTGTGACTATTGGTTGAATTTGACTGGTAGACTCCATTAGTTCAGCCATAGTTCTACACCTTTTAACTGGCCTCCTTGATGAACCTGTTTCAGTTGTACCTTCAATCCTTGTAGATTGTGGAAGAACACTTGTTCTTGGGGGAGAAGTAGGTACATTTGAAGCAGAAGGAGGAATAGTAGAAGGAGGAATAAACATTTCAAAGGGATTAGGAGATAACAAAGAAGTAAATGACATGTTGGGCTGATCATCATACAACAAAGCATCAAGTAATGCTGTTTCGGATGTATCAGAAACTGGGATAAAACTGCTTGGTCCTGCCATGGTAATAGAATTTAGAGAAATATGTGTGAGTATCTGGTAGTTGGTATTATCAGATGCTTGAGTGTTTGTGAGGCATGTTCGTTTGCCTTCCTTTATTTATAGTCGAATTAAATCCTATTGAATCTCTGCAGATTTGCGTAGTCCTGTTAAATCTCTGCAGATCTGCTCCCTATAAAGCACGAGCCTGGAATCTTTTTGACTTTATATGCATACGACAATCTGAGTTGTTGCGTCTGTGATTCCACAGTGATGCGCCTGTGATTACACAGTATTGCGCTCGTGAATCTGCAATTATACACCTGATGATTTTGTATTTATTATATATTTGTTTGTTGATTCTGGAAAATGGAAATTTTGTTACCAGAAGTAACAAAATTATGCATTGATAATGCATTAATTATCATATATGCTATTATCATGGAATATTGTATGGAAATTCCATGAATTAATTTTTAAGGTCTCACACTTGAGTGGGAGAATGATATATATATCAAGTGTGAATATTTATGTGATAATTCTTTGTGAATGTTTCTATGTTGATTCCCCCAAAATGAATATTAGATTTGATGATAAATTATATGGAATGTTGGCATGACTTGTTTGATCATCCGAGTCATATTATGTGCTGCTTGTTCTCAAATAGATATGATTATGAAAATATTATTGGAAATGGATCTCTGGAAATATATTAAATTGAAAGTTTACATATGAGATTATAAATCTGCAAAGTTTGCAGTGATGTTTGCAACCAGAAGTTTGCAATATATTATGCGCGCAATTTCCAGATTGAATGATCCAGAAATAATGTATTAAAGTATCCATGAATGGATAGATCAATGATTATGAGAACAAAATTTATATGTTGTGTATATTTGCAGCAATTATATAAGCCAACAGAATTCTCCCCGTAAAATTTGGCTTTTGGTCAGGAGCCAGAATAATTCCATCTTAAAATGTTTTAAATGTGCAATGATTATTAATCTACTTCAATGCACATAGATGGATATACAAAGAAAATTGATGATTTGATGAGGGGGAGAAAAATAAGCAGATTGGGTAAAGATTTACTAGAATGAATTATCATTGGCTCATATTGATCATCGTACAAGGAATTGTGCACTAAAAGTTCAAAATGATAATTCAATTTCAGAGTTTAGTTAATCGAATGCCAGAAACATTTACTGACCTAAAGAAAGTGATAAAGTCACATATCCCAAATGCAAATGCTCCTATATGAATTGTTATAAAGCACGCCTGAAGCGTTGCTGGTCCATCGGTTATAAAGATAAAAATCCTCGAAAGAGAAAAGGAGCTATAAAATATAGATGATCAAGTCGAGGATAATTAAGTAAAGCTCCAGAAGAGTTATCTTTTGATGAGATGTTATCTCCAGAAGAGATATTACAAGAAAAGTGTATTGTGGTCTAAGAGAGACCTAGGTACCTAATATATGTGAATATAATGAGATCTCAATAAATTATGAATGAAATCCGATGGGACCGAAAAATAAAGTCGACATTGATGATATTTATGTTTATAAGATAACATATGCTGTAATGATGATAATGAGGATCATGAGTCATACTATATTAGTGTGTGCCAGAAGCACATGTTCCTGAAGAACATAAGGCGCTAGAATAAGTTCCTGAAGGACTCAAGATGCTAGGAGCATCAAATTCTCGAGAATAATTAATTAAGTGAATTCATATGTAGCATGAAACATTTATCGTGCATGTGATATTATTATCTGAATAAATATTTATGCACATGTATATTTATGATTTTACTTGAAAGATTTAGATCTTGCAGGTATACAATGAATACTCGATGATAGAAAGACAATGAAGCAATGTGGTCATCAGGAGGAGCAAGTATGATGTAATCAAGAGGGGGAGACGATACACGTTGTACTCTTTTTCCCTTATCTAGGTTTTGTCCCACTGGGTTTTCCTAGAAAGGTTTTTAATGAGGCAAAACTCAACAGTGTATCAATGAATGTTGTACTCTTTTCTTTGGCTAGGTTTTTATCCCACTGGGTTTTTCCTAGTTAAAGTTTTTAACGAGGCACATTCATAAATGGACATCCAAGGGGGAGTGTTATGAATATTCTTATTATGTGGATGTCCATTGACCCATAATCTCCAAATACAAGATGACATGGTATATACGCATAGTAATCTACTATTTGCATCCTTCTATAAATAGAGGTCTCCTGTAACTATTCATTAGACTTGAATGAGAATTCAATTCATCTCTCTAGAATTTCCTCTGACTTCTCTCTAGAATTCTTTCAGTTTAGTTTTATAACAGTATCATTATTATATTTATAGTTAGTATAAATTCCGCGAAGATAGTTATCAGTTAGACTGTTTCGTTTCTTACTTGGCTGATGGAAGTAATGATCGACACTTCTCTTTCCTTTCTGGAGCAGTAAACAGATTCATGTGGCTCGTGATTCTTCCCGTAGGGACCGTCTTTTTACTTTGCCCGTCCATCACTGCATGTGCTGTGGAAGAAGACTGAGAGAGTGGAGCACAGATTTTATTCTAAAGCCGCCCCCACGTTTTTCTCTTCATCAATTTTGGAGCGTGCTCTCTTTGCTTCTATTCTCTTGCAATATTCCGTGGAATAAGCTTTTCTCTGAGCTTTAAAGTCCTACAAAGTTCCTCTGCTCGGTGATCCAATTGTTTTGTTTTTCAAATCCTTTCTTTCTTTGCTGTGTGTGGATTCTTATTTGCGATCTGAGGATGCTCAAAATTTTCAAGTGGGCCATGATGCGAGGGAAAAACTAAGGCATAATGCTGGATGCTGAATTTTTGGTTTGCATCTTGAACTGGGTTCATGTTCTTACTTTTATGGTGGATTTTGTGTTTGCTTGAGGATCTTCGGGTACTGCAGGATTCTAAGGGTTTTCTGCTTTTCTCAGGGGGTTTTGATGTTGACTTTGTCCAATATCTTGGGAATTGTCTTTCAACGTTGATTCATGAAGGAATTTGCGCATTATTTGCAGTGAAAAGGTTTATGTGGATTTGAATTTGAAATTGATATTTGAATTTGCATGTCTTGCGGACTCTGTATTTCTGAGAAAAAAAAAGAGATTGAACTATTGGAGATTTGAGTGTGTAATTTTGGAAAGTAGTTATGGAAGTGTTTTGGAAATTAGTTTCTGAGTGAAGATTTTTACAGCGGTAATGGCGTCGGCTTCTCCTTCTCCCAATTCTTCCCCCTCTGCAGTGCCGCCAACTCCGGTGAATAACACAACACCACCACCTTCTTCACCTTCATCCACAAATTCTTCGAAGGCTCCTCCTCCTTCATCTCCTAACCCTTCAGCTAAACCTCCTTCTCCGGCAGTGCCTTCAACTCCGCCTCCTTCTCCGTCTATTTCTCCTCCTCCGCCATCACCACCGGCATCTCCTCCACCTTCAGCCCCTACAGCCCCTGCTCCAAATTCAACTTCACCAAGCCCTCCGAGATCATCCCCAACACCTCCATTGGCTGCTTCACCACCAGATCCTTCACCTCCTCCTGCAGAAAATCCTCCTCTGTCACCTATTTCTCCTATTCCTCCTCCTCCGGCCAATAACTCAACACCACCACCGTCTGGTAATCCTTCTCCGCCACGTGGAAAGCCACCGGAAAGTACTCCTTCGTCCCCTTCACCTGCACCGCCTCCATCAGTTTCTATGTCTCCTCCTCCCAAAACGCCTTCAACTCCTCCAGTCCCTCCTCCAAAGTCTTCGCATGCTCCTCCACATAATGCATCTGCAGCTAACAGGCCCCCTGCACCCCTACCCTCTTTTCCAACGGCATCGCCCACTGATAGATCATCAAATCATAGAAATACATCCTCAAAGAGCGGACCTACAAATAATGGACTAGTCACAGTTATTGGCATTATAATTGGCTTTGTTGTCCTCAGCTTTCTTGTCATGGCTGTGTGGTTTGTATGGAAACGGAAGAGGAAGGAAGCAAGACCGAAAGTTGGTTATACGCCTTCCCCTTATGCCTCATCTCATAACTCAGGTATTAATTACACTCTGAACTGCCAGCTACAAGGAATTTATGCTGTGTTGGTTGCTCTATGCTCTTTGTTGTCAACCTCTAATATGTTTTTTTCAGAAAAATATAAAGGATTTCTTCATTTCTACATAAACTCGAACAGCAGATTGTTTGGGAGTGTAAAATAGGATTCTAATTGCTTCATACTGTCAGCAAAGCATCATAGAAGTCCCCATTATCTTATGACCACCTGTTTTGTTTAAATCTAAAATGCCAAAATGAAATTATGGGAATCGCTTACCCTACATCAGAAGTCTACTTATTGATAACCGTTGCAGTTAATTATCAACTTCTTTTAGGATGAGTGTTGGAGCATTGCTTGCATGAGATCTGTACTTAAATTGTTGTTGTACTGTACTCTATCTGCTATATCTTCAGAAATATAACCAATTTGATGCTTGAAAGGGGCGAATTTAGTTTATGATGTTTATAGTTGCCTCTAAAAGGCACAAATTCATCACTCATCTCAGTGGCCCAAAATTATATTCAGTTTGGCCTAGTGGGTGTAGCTGTTGTTTTTACTCAGTACTTGCTATTCCATTCCCATTTTAACTCAAGGTTAGGTTAAATACTAAGCAAATTGTTATAACTAATATTTTTCTTTCTTTTCATTTATAATTTATATTTTAACCTGGCTATTTGGATTTTTGATGTTTTCTGACATTCTCGTAAATTTCATAAAATTTATTTTTTTCAATCTTGTTACAAATTTTAGGCAATAAAGGCAGTGAAGCCTGAATCATCTTGCTATAACTTTTATGTACTTTGTTTATGCTGCCAATGGTTATCTTGGATTTCATAATTATGACGCCTTTTAGGTAATAATTAGGTAAGATATATATCCTGTGCGTTGCACAAGATCTAAGAAATAAGTTATACTTCTCATGATTTATGAATAGTGTGACTAATTAGAGTATTTTTTATGTAATATGGATACTTTATAAAATATTGAAGCTAGGAAGATGCTACACTTTTATTGTACCGTAAATTTTGGTGGATTGTTTCCTTTATATTTACAACATTTTAAATTGGCTAATGAATGAATGTCTAAATGAATGCTAGATTAATTATTTTCAATGTCGATTTGTTTTCTTCCAGGCACAAGGATCTTAAGGCAACAGTCTTCCCTTTCTTATAATGGCGGAGGTAGTGATTTCGCTTATTCACCATCAGAAGCAGGTGGACTAAGTGGTTCAAGATCGTGGTTTACATATGAAGAGCTTGTCCAAGCAACAGATGGGTTTTCGGCGCAAAATCTGTTGGGTGAAGGTGGATTTGGTTGTGTCTACAAAGGCTTTCTCATGGATGGAAGAGCAGTAGCTGTGAAACAGCTCAAAGATGGAGGCGGGCAAGGGGAGCGTGAGTTTAGAGCAGAAGTTGAAACTATTAGCCGAGTACATCATCGCCACCTTGTTTCCTTGGTGGGCTACTGTATATCTGAGCATCAGAGATTGCTTGTCTATGACTATGTTCCCAACAATACCCTTCATTACCATCTTCATGGTAAGATGTATATCTGATTAAATGATATGAATAAATAAAAATAAAAATCTTAATCCATTCAACACATATTCTTAACTTCAAAAGAACTAGTGTTAGGTTTGATAACTGCTTGATGTAAACCATTGAAAAAATTCTCATTATGAAGTTTATTCACCTGCTTGATAAGTAATGATAATGAACGCTATTATCATTACTGTTATCTGTTTAAGTTTGACCTAAACTAAGAAATACTTAAAACATAATGCAAACTTCTCAATTTGGTGTTAATAGAACACAAGCTGATTTCTTTAATTGATTTTTAAATCCAAAGCAGGTTGTTCTAAAAGATCCAGTAAATATGCTGTCATAGTTTCTTGATTCTGGCTCAAAGCACAATTAAATCCTCATCTTTATTGGTCTGAAACTGAAACTTGACTTGTATGTCTAAAATTTTGCAGCTCAAAACAGGCCAGTTATGGATTGGGCTACAAGAGTGAAGGTTGCAGTTGGTGCAGCACGTGGAATAGCTTACCTACATGAAGACTGTATATTTCTTCTACCTTCCTAGTTTTATTCAGTGCACATTCCATGTTTTGAAGTTCTCAAACGTCAGAAGATAGACTTAATTTAGAGCATTTCTGTGGCAACATTTTTCTATGGTTGCACAAACTTTTTAAACATGTTTTTCCTTTTAATTTAAAATAGAGTTTTTGTTTTAGATTTAATCCATATGTAATGTAACTGGCAAACCTGTGTAACATGTAGTTAAGTACATGAAAAACTTCAAAGTTTTTCCAACTGTGATGAAGATGGTAACATCACCTAACTTTGTTTTTTGTAATCAACCTGTTTCTGATTTTGTTTGATTGACTTTTCAGGCCATCCACGCGTTATTCACCGAGACATAAAGTCATCAAACATCCTTCTTGATCACAACTTTGAAGCTCAAGTAAGCAACTTTCATACTTTGTATATTCTGATGTAATCACTGTGATTTATATTCATTTATTGTTAGCCTCAACAGCTGATTTTGTTAAAGCAGTATATTATTAGGGAATGACCAAAGTTATTCAGTGTATTTACAGTACATTGCTCACCAAATTTATCCTGTTTTCTTCTTAATGAAACTTGAGATTCTTTTTTGGGGTCTGATCAACAGGTTTCCGACTTTGGGCTTGCAAAATTAGCAATGGATTCATTTACACATGTAACCACTCGAGTGATGGGGACCTTTGGGTAGGTAGACCACCTTTATGGTTAAGCGCCAATCATTTAATTAAGTGCATAGTAATAAATAATATGATTATTCTTTTTAATCTTATCATTTGCTCATGTTTATCCTTACTGGAATACATGTATCACTTCTATCCTTAGCCATTACTCATTGTCTCATCATCCTGTAACTGGAAGAGCAAGTGGTTGTGCATGGTCTGCGAATAGAGTTACCAACTCTTCTAGTGCTGAGTTTGAATCCTAATTTGAAATTTTTATTTGTGATCTGGAGTTATTCCTCTCTGATGCTGTGTCATGTTGGTCTGTGGTCTACCATGTGGTGTTGTCCTGTTTATTACACGGGTCCTGGTCGTCCCATCATGTTTATTTCCATTATGAAAAGTAATGCTATGAAGTTGAACTTCAAGTCATTTGGTAAAAAATGGTGCACAATTATGTTTTTTCCCCCTCTTTTATCTGATGGTCAGTTGATCTAAATCCCAGGTACATGGCACCAGAATATGCAACAAGTGGTAAACTGACTGAAAAATCAGATGTTTATTCATTTGGGGTTGTACTTTTGGAGCTAATTACAGGTCGGAAGCCTGTAGATGCCTCTCGGCCTACTGGTGATGAGAGCCTGATTGAATGGGTGAGTTACATAAAAATAAGCACAAAAATTGCTAGGTTTTTTTTTTTATTATCGTCAGTCTTGATCTTAGCAATGTAAACTATCAAAGACCAATAGAGCTCAAAGGATTATTAAACTTTTATTGAAAGGCCAATGAACAATTTTTTATTTTTATTTTTTAATCTAATAGGTCCTACTTGTGCTAGATTGCATGGGTACACATTAAAAGGGTGGCCCAATGCACTGGGCTCCCACTACGTGGGATCTAGGGAGAGATAAATGTATACAGCCCTAACCCTATAAGTGGAGAGACTTATTGTTTTCAGGATTCGAACCTGTGACTTCTAGGTCACACAACAACAAACTTACCACTGCGCTAAGGCTCACCCTCTAGATTGTGTGGTTACATAAAATTAAAAAAATTGCGTGCAATTTGATAACAAAGTACCCTTGGTTGGCAACCCAAAAAAAAAAAAGATAGCAAGGTACCCCCTATTTCAGCAATTTATATGATGATAATGTGCACATCTTGTCAAATGAAAGCACATGGGACTTGAGGCATGGATTTACAGCACTAGATCTTGTGCTTCAGTTTAGCTTTTCCTACCAAAAATTAAGAGAGAGAGACTTTTAGGTAAGGTTGGGGATGATAGAGATTGAAATCTTGACCACTTGATCATAGAGACTGATATCCACAGATGGACAGAAGGAGTTAAAGGGTATGCACTGGTATGTGTAAGTCTATACGCACACATACAAGTGTACTCTGTATATATATGACCACCATGCACTGATATGTATTGAAATGCATGGTTTTGGGGACAGAAGTCACTAGTATAAAGGAAATACATTATTATGTATGTATAGAGTTAGGTAAGGGTAGAGTTTGTTTTTATTAAATTATTTGTGTGTTTTATCAATTTATTAAAGCACTTATGATAATGATCAATGTTAACTCTTCATTTACAAAAGTAATAGTAGCATGATAATATTTTTATATTACATAATTAATATATTTTTTCTCAGATTGTTGGGAGAACTGTCTTATAAAGTTATGAATGGCTTTAAAAATTGAGTGAGTTTGCTTATGTATGTATTTGCTATAGAATTTGTAGATAAAACTAATAATTCTTCAAGTTCAGCTAGGTCTCATACTCCTTTGGGGTGATTTGAAATTACAAAAAGAACAAATATATTTCTAGATCTATTAAATTATATGTTATATGGATATACAAGATTATCCATATCCCCTTCTATTCTATTTCTGTTATACTGGTATAATATTCCTGAGTTGTGATGATATTTGCCGCTGTCGAAAGGAAAATTTGCAAGCAGTTGTGTTAAGAAATTACATGTGGATGTCAATATAATAACACTACTTGCATTTTCATTTGAGATATCATTGTAAGAGGGAGAAGGAAAGGGAACAAGATCTCTAGCAGATTAAACACGATCATTTCAGTAATGAGCTAACCTATTTTCTTCAGGCTCGACCTCTATTGAATCAAGTGCTTGATTATGAAGACTATGATATACTGGTAGATCCACGACTCGAGAAGAACTATAATAGAAATGAAATGTTTCGGATGATAGAGGCTGCAGCTGCCTCTGTGCGTCACTCTGCAGCAAAAAGACCACGAATGAGTCAGGTAACTTGTTAAAACATCTGTTAGACACGAATTATTTAATCTTATTCTCTCAGAACATTTCATGTATGTACCTCTTCAGAGATATTAAATGTGCATGCTTTCTTCTGTGCATCATTTCCTAGGTCGCGAGAGCTTTGGATTCGATAGACGAGTTTTCAGATCTCTCTAATGGAATAAAACCTGGCCAGAGTACAACCTTTAATCTTTCACCACCATCTGCACAAGTCAGAATGTTTCAAAGGATGGTTTTCGGTGGGGCCAGTCAAGATATCAGTTCCAGTTTCTTTAACGATTCTCAGAGTAGCTGGAGAAGCAGAGACCAGGGGGACTCAACACAACATGATCTCCCAAAATAGAGAATAAGTTCTTTTAAAATAATGATCTGATCAATTATATATAAATTTTTTATGGTCAGGGAAATTAATATACCTACTTACAAGATGCCCACGCCCAGCCTTGCCATGGTTGGAGAATTTGCGGCGTTTGTTCTTAACTGGGATGGAGCTCACTTCAATTTGTGCAAGACCGGGTCCTGGGGCCTTTTTAATGTAAATATCACAGGATCTCTAGTCTGATTTTTTTCGTTTTCCTTTTCATACATGAGTTTCCTCACTGTAAAGCTCTAATTCTGTATAACCTAGAAGTTTTCACCCATATACATGTATTTGTCTGTTAAAATGTAGTGTCTTTTGCTTTTGCTTTGTGATGTGAAAATGAGGCTCATGACATTGATGTTGTATGAAAAAGGACGAGTTCAACAATCTTTTGTTGTCATCCCTTGCTCTCAATAGTTCTTTAGTCCCATCCAACGAAAAATTAAATTAAGTTTATCTGCCTGAGTTATGAACTCTGATGGAAGAGGGATCAGGTGTCCATATTTAATATCCAATAATGTCTTGAATATGATTATCTTCAATGGGAGGATGGCTATATTTTTTTTGGGGGGGGGGGGTGGGGGGAATTATCTGTGCGTCAATTGAAGTCATGATGTGGAAATTAGCCTATGTTAGGGCCCGTTTGATGAGGGAAAGGAATTTAAAGAGTAACAATGAATGAAGATGATCTGAAGGAAGATGAGTTGTTTGGTAGGAAGAAAATGAATGGGTGACAGTTGATAAATAATCACGAAATACTTATTTCACCCTCAAAAGAAATTAATTCAAAATTAAAAGGAAAAATACATTTGTAAAAATATATCCTCTTATCAAGATTGAATTTATCTAAAATATTCTCTCATTAAGTTTGAATTTGTCCAAAATTTTTTCCTGCCAAGTTAAAATTTATCTAAAACATTCTCCCGTCAAGTTTGAATTTATTGCATAAGTTTAAACTTATCACATAAATTCGAATTTAATTATATTTTCTTACATTATAAAAAAAAATGTTTTGAGAGGTAAATATGTTCAAAGGCATCATTATTCATGTGGGAACTTGAGTTCCCACAAATTTTGGGGGATCTTATCTTCTCACCTTTAAAGGAAAATTGGTGGACCTGGGATGGAACTGAGAATTTGAATTCCAGAGAAGATTAGACAAAAAAAGTGTATCAAACAATGAAACTTAGGGCCCGTTTGGATGGGCTTTTAAAAAAAAGTACTTTTTTTAAGTGTTTTTTTTAAACGCCAAATTGGAGCTTTTAAAGAATGCAACATTTTAGCTTTTTTTTTTTACTCTTGCTTTTTTTTAAAAAAAAAAAATCATCTAAACACATAAATTAATTAAAAAATTATTATTTTTGCATTAAAAAAGTGCCTTTTTTATGAAAAAACCTCATCCAAACGGGCTTTTATTCATCTTCCCTTCTGTTTCTACCTGTTGCAATACCAAACAAGCCCTATAATGTCTTATGCACTTATGCGCCCCATCAGTCATTTTCTGGACAGGTTAAGTTAGTTAGAAACTTTTTGACCTAGCCATTTTGTGGTTCAATGTTCAAATAGATGAAGTGATAAGCCCACCAATTTTCTTTTGTTTTTTTGTTTTTTGCCGTAAAAGCCCACCAATTTTCTAATTCAACAGAACAATGATTAATAGTCACTATTTTTACTTTTAGTCACCAAAAGCCTAGCTTGTTAGTCAGCTAATGGCCTAACGGCAGACTCTCCCTTACTAGCACAATATCAAAGATTCTATTCCTCAACCTACCACTTGTAATCCAGAAAATAAAAAAGTTTCAGACAGTGAAAAGGACTCAGCTAGAAATACATTAATATCAACAAAACATGCAAAATCTAAAGCAGACAGAATCCAACAGAAACTACAATTAGTAGACATCTTCTATGTTAATCAAAGCTTCAAACTAGAAGAACTACTCGACCAGAAGTCTCCGAGAGACTGCAGGGCTAAGTAAATAACATATTTAACAGCTATAAACAACTTATATATGTACAGCTGTGCAAGATTGAGGCTTTAAAATTGTCTGAACGTGAGATTCAGACGACCAGGACGAAGCCCCGTAGCTTCCAACAATCCCCTTGGAGCTGAATTTGGAATAATATATGAAACACCATGAAATATGAGTCGAGATTTGCCTCCAAATATTAATATGTCGCCTGATTCTAAAACAACCTTCTCTGCCTTCTCCAGATCCCTCTCTTCCCCATACAGAAATTCTGCAGAATTTCCCACAGAAAAGGACACCACAGGCAATCCACCATGCAGAGAGTCTCTGCTTTCGTCACGATCCTGCATAGGGTAGTTTCAAAATGTAATCTAATGTCTCCTCATTTTTGCGTACGTAATTGTCAACATAAAAAATTTCATACTCCTTTCTATCTAAAATGTAAGTCATGTTTCAAAGAAGTATATCCAAGTATATTTTATGTCCATGTAGCATTTCATAGAAAACAGGGAACAATACAATCATTAGTCCCTCAAGTTTACCCTCATTTTGGTTTCGGTTCCTCACGTTTCAAGCCATAGGTTTTGGTCTCTCAAATTTCATTTTGTTTAAAACATTGGTCCCTACAATTTAATAAAGACATGGACCATTTTGCCCCTTGACAAGGAACCAAAACTGATAGTTTGAAACATGAGGGACCAAAACTTAAAAAAGGGCAAACTTGAGGGACTAAAGATAATATTAACCCAAATACAATAAAAATCCAGAAATAGTATGAAAAGAAGTGGGATGATGCAAAGTTTACAAGAGCTGACCTGATGAAGGCCAAGCCTTCCATGGGCACTATAAAAATTGACTATGCATATGTCTGGAGACATTGAAGGGAGTACATCTTCCACGTTGGTTGCTCTAAATTCCTTCTTACTGAGATTCTGTGCTTCTTCAATTGCCATATCGACCAAGTCCTGGAACTCATCAGGAATATTTGGGGGTTCACAACCGTCGATTGATCTTTTATGTCCATATTTTCTGGTCTGAGGATCCCAGTCCAGACCAAGACACATCATCTGCAATCGGAGTTTTGCCCCATCCTTGTAACCTGGCTGGTAGAATCCCCCAGGTCCCTGACCAAGCTTACGACAAATCCTAACTAATTCTACCTAAAACAGATGGCAGTATGTATCACACATTCAAATCATTAGCTTTATATTATGTAAAATGACACATATTTTCAATATAACTCCAAAAAGTTACAAGGTTTTCTCTCAGGATAATGGCATTGCAGGACAAGAATCAAGGAAGATGATGTTTTTACATAAAATATCCTTTCAAGAAAAAAAAGGGCAGCCCGGTGCACAAGGGCCTCACCAAGTGGGGTCTGAAGAGGGTCAGATATACATAGCTTTAACCTGCAAGCGGATATGTTGTTTCTAGGATTTAAACCTGTGACCTTTTAGTCACATGGCAACAACCTTTATCATTGCTCCTTTCAAGAAAAATAGTTGCAAAATTTGAACTATGGATCTGTCTGATTTATTTCAACAGTGTAATATCCATCATCAATATCAAATTCATAAGACTTTTTGAATGAGTATAATGCAGGTGAAGCAAGGAAATATAGAAAATAAGAAACACCTGAGTCTTGTGGGATAAGTAATGCTTCAAGAGAACCATCCCAGGTTTCAGTATAATCTTTTCTGTTACTCCCTCCTGCACCTCAGTGTAGCTTTTTGTATTTGCATGCAAAGAAATATCCAAACCAGAATTATGTCTTCTACGAAAACAGATGTCAAATGGTTTAATATCTGATGGATCTACCTTGTAACCAGCTAGGGCATTGTTCAAATTTCTTTGAGCAGGACGGGTCCTCTTGACATAACCAACCTCACTGTTCTTCCAAAAATGATTACGAAAAGATGATTTGCCTTGATATCTTGAAATGTTTGATGCTGGAAATCTCTCAGCAGGAGACAAACTATTATGACTTACAGAACCAGGGCTAAAATCAGGCAACAAGGATTTATCCACATTTGTATGCATGAGGCGAATGTTTGATTGTATAGAATGAAGAGAATTTGACATAGACCTAGGTTCAGTACATGTGCTGCTAAAATTTAACGATGGGCATGATGAAGAGCCCTCCAGATTCATGCTATATGGAGGTTGGAGTGGTACTGGAATAGTGCCAATCATTATATATCCTCTCTGACATAGTTTCTTTAGAGGAACTTGCCCTCTTGTGCGTACTTCAGTATCACCAGAAAATTGTGGACCATGATTTGCAAGACTATCCTGCAGTTTGAATCCAGTAAAACTGTTTAAGTTGTTGAAACTATATGTAGATATCAGAACTAGGGTTAAAATAATGAATCTTCAAGTTGAGATTTATTACTGCAGCCACAAGGATATAATCCCATTTGAAGAAGGTAGTTTTACATAAACTAAGATACTCAGGGAGATTAGTTCATAGAACAACTTATCAAGAAACAAATATAAATCCAGTGAATCTATATAACCAGTTCAGATCATAAAAGGAAATAGGACCATGAAATTATCTAACTAGAAAAACAGATTAAACCATTCCCGCAAAGAACTACATAATTATATCACTAAACAAGATTGTTCCCGCGAAAGGCTGAAGTACAGATTATCAGAACCATGGCCCTTTTGTCTGCAAAGACATTAATTCAAATACAGCTAAGTGACACCTCATCACATTAAAATCTGAAGCAGAATACATGCAATACAGTTTCCTAATTGGTGCCGTCTTGTATGATCGAATACAAGTTCCAGAAACACAGAAACGATTGAAAAGTGCAGTGTTTCTTAACAATAACGTAGAAAAAATAGTGGCTTCATTAAACATTGAGAATTAAGAAAATCCCATTAATTAAAAAAGTTAACTCTTCTGGCATTTCAAGTTTGGATTCTTCACATTCAAAAAGCAAAAGTAGAAAAGGTGAACGCTTACGGATTTCCCAATATCAGGTTTGGTGCTGCCTTTCCAGCTTTTGGTCATGATTTCCGAATGCGAAAAACTAAGAGAAATTTGGCGGAAAACGTAGCGACCCAAGGACGGGCGAGAAAGAACCGACAATTGCAGAGTGAGAGTGTTCGGCATTTGGCGATTAAAGATTCTTATGATAAACAAAGAACTCTGAACCTCGGCGTTCGAGTCTCTCGGGACACGGAAACGATTGAACGCAAGAGAAGTAATACCGAAGCGTCTACCTAATTAATGGCATGAGCTTTTAGATGCCGGGCAGTTTTAGAAGGAAGATAAGTCCCAAATCTACCTTCAATTTTCCCCCCCTCAGAAAGGATACTTATATTACCATAATCAACATTACAAACTGAAATCCAGCAACAGATACAACAAAACATAACAATTACAACTGAAGTAAAATAAACCTGTTTTGGAAAAAGAATACAGATATTTTGGACTTGACCTAGGATTAATGCCTAGGGCCTACGTACCCGTGAGAGGGATAAAAGTCCACGTAGTTCGATTACACAGATAGGGGGTGGGGGTGTGTGTTCTGTGTATGCAGAATTGTAAAGAGGCAGAGCTTAGAAGCCATATACCTTGTTAAGTTGAACCCTTATTTATGGGAGTTACCTTAGGGTTTTATTCATCATGCGTCATAACTAACTGCTCCATTCACTGCTCCATTATCTGCACACTCCTATATTGTAGGCATAATTGGTGGGTAGTTATTATTTTACCTGATTATAGGGGATTTGGTCCTTGAATAATTCCTGTTGGGCCGAGTCTGCGCCAAGCCCAATAGTTTTATCCGTAACAGATGCCCCTTAGCCCGGTAGTTTAGGCCTCTGAGTTGCCGGGATGCATTGCTTGTTTGATGTGAAACGCGGATTTGGCCGAGATATATCCGACTTATCCAATTTATGTTTCTGCATTTAATAATATGTAAGCAAATCATAATCAACGAAAAATGCTTACTATTTTGAGCAAATCATTCAGTTTGCTTCTTCTTTGTCGAACTCGAATGCTTGTTCGAGTTTGATCTCTTTTCGAGTATTCGTCCGAGTTTGACTTCCTTTTTGGTTTGTTTTGATCTCGGTAGTCCTGCAATGATTAAAAATGCTCTTCCATTAACAATTGGTTTGCATTGTTTGTCCATTCTGTTGCCCCCCAGCCTGGTGGTTCAGGTCTTTGAGCCACTGGGACGCATTGACTTCCTAACTCAGACTAGGATATCATGATTGTTGAGATTCCTTGCACGCTGATACGAGATTCCGGACTTAGATACTTTAACCCCTAGATTCCGGGTTAATATTTTTCAATCCCGAGATTCCGGGTTAGTATTCTTCAACCCTGAGATTCTGGGTTTATATACTTCAATCTCGAGATTCCGGGAAACTTTACACATGTGCGAATTTTAGCTGTAATCCGCCTTTAAAAATTTGCATGGAGGCCGGCTTTTAACCAGATTTGTTTTACCGGGGTCGGCCTTCTATTCTTATTTCCTGCAAAATTTTATACGGAGCCCAAATTTAAACCATATTTAGTTTAATTGGGTCCGCCTTCATAATTTTTACATGTATCCCAGATTTAAACCAGATTCAGTTTAAACCGGGTCCAGCTTCAAAACATGATTCATGAAAATGGGTTTGCACACCTCGGATTCATGCATGTATATGAACTTAACATGATTCATGAAAACAGGTTTGTGTACCTCGGATTCATGCATGTGAATAAACATGATTCATGAAAACTGGTTTGTATACCTCGGATTCATGCATGTGAATAGACTTGGCGGCATTGCCGTCGCAATATGATTTATGAAGACGGGCTTGTTTTACCCGAGTTCAATCATTTAAATAGACTTGGCGGCATTGCCGTCACATAGAATTGTTGGGAATGGGTTCTAGGACTTCTTCCCTTAAATCCTTCTTAACTTGTCGACATATTTAATTCACTTAGGAATTTATTTAACAGTTGACTGTTAATTCCATTGTATTGAATTGTCGGGAATGGGTTCCAGGACTCCTTCTCTAAAATTCATCGATTTTGACGGCGCGACCGTCTTAATTGGCTCTACTGGAGCTTATAGTCTAAGTGCAACTATGTCGCTTACCAGATAATTGGCTCTACATGAGCTTACATTCAACTGGTGACTATGTCTCTTACGAAATAATTGGCTCTATTCAAGCTTGCATTGAAGAGGTGACTACGTTGCTTGCAGAATAATTGGCTCTATTCGAGCTTACATTGGAATGACGACTATGTCGCTTTATGTATTGCCATAGCAATTGGCTTAACCGGAGCTTATATAGGCTTGCGACCATGTCATTTCATATATTGAAGTAGCAATTGGCTCCACTAGAGCTTACTTAAACTGGCGACCACGTCGCTTTAAATGGAGCCCGGACTTTAACCAGATTCAGTATGATCGGGTGCACCTTCATTCCTTTCGTAGGAACGGACTCCAAATGGAACTCGGATTTTAACTAGATTCAGTTAATCCAAGGTCCTCCTTCACAGATTTACACGAAGCCCGGATTTTAACGAGATTCTGTTTAACCGGGGTCCGCGTCAATAATTTACGGAGCTTAGGTTTTTAACTAGATTAAGTTAATCCGAGGTCCGCCTTCAATAATTTATGGAGCCTGGATTTATAATCAGATTCGGTTAATCCAAGGTCCACCTTTGTCCCTTTCGTAGGGTTTTTAACTAGATTAAGTTAATTCGAGGTCCGCCTTCAATAATTTATGGAGCCTGGATTTATAACTAGATTCGGTTAATCTGAGGTCCACCTTTATCCCTTGTTCCTTGCCTTGCGAATCAGGAAAAACAAGATCGAATGCATATCTCGGCATCAACGATTTCGACATATCTCAACACCAACATTGAATGCGTGTCTTTGCGCCAATAGTCTAGCATCTCGGCCACCGACTTTTGCATGATATTCCTCAACCAGCATTCCTGAATGGATAGATGAGTGTTGACCGAGATAGATTCTGCAGCCAACGTTGCATGCATATCTCGGCTTGGTATATCTCGGCACTTAATCTCGGAAGTACATGTAACAGTCTCAACATGGTCTTGGTCGGTAGTTGGGATTCAGCCTCTCAGAGTCTTGGCACCTAACGTTGGCATCTTAACCTTTTGGTCTACTACGTCAGCACCTTGGCGTGCTGAAACTTCTGCGTCTCGGAACTCGGACTAAAATGAGTCATGACCCTCGGCATGGGTCATGAATCTCGGCATGTGGCCAAAGTTGCATGTACCTCACTTACTATGATGATATACTTTCAGAATGATAAATCTCGGAATAACACTTCGGCACTGACATTATGAAACAGTTCCAAGGTTATGCCTTGGTTGGCATAGTACTTCTGCAGTTTCAAGATTAATATCTCGGCATCTGATCATTCACAAACTTTAAATTACGCTTCTTATCTCAGCTCCATTGGCGAGTATGGCTGCTCTTACAGGGGTATGGGATGAACACCATGATCGGAATCTCGGACTCTCTCGGTGTCGGCACTTCATGCGCATGCAGATTGGAATCTCGGCAGTTAGCTTCTCGGTGACTCACGTGCATGCAGAAATTGGAATCTCGGCAGTTGACTTCTGCTTGTCCAATCTCGGCGTTATGGTCCTAAAGATTCAACTGGCCTTAGTCTCGGTCTGGGAGATCTCCAAGACCGATCTGATGAACCTCAGCCACCAACTTCTGCCCGCTGAATCAGATTATCATCTTTGCCATACCAGCCAAAACTGGGGTCACAACTTCACCTCTAAAACAAAGCCGACACTGAATGTGTATCTCGGCACCTTCATCACGTGAACTCAGATCCGAACGCGGCACTTCATCACGTCAGCATTAAAGAGCTAGCTTGGCATTCTGAAGAAATACCGATTTGTGCAAATCTCATCAAATGGATCTTGATGAGAGCCGAACTTTGACTGATTATCCCGGCCTTCACACGAGACGACTTCCACTTACTCCTAGATTTCAAATAACTATCTCGGATTATAATCCCAGACTTCAAATCATGACCTCGTCTTTCAATTTAGGACTGATGCCGATTCTAGGAAGCTGTAAAAGGAACCATACCATATTCCATGGTGGCTTCAGTTATCTCGGCTATGTTGCCGTGGTGGCCTCATTGAACCATAATTTGCTTGGTGTTGTAAAACAACTACATTCTTTAAGTTCTGGGTTGATTTTTCTTTCGAGCCTTTTACCCACATTATGAGAAGGTCAGGACGAATTTAACCTTCACACAAGATTCAGAAAAAAAGCCACGGTCAGGAGAAATAATCCTTCTGATGTTATTTTAAAAATTCAGAACTTCAAACATCGTCCTCTGTTTCTTCGACTTGAGACACGAGAGAAATGTGAAGAATAAGAATATTCTGCAGACTCTCCTTTCTGTTTTTCTGCTTCCAATAAAAAAAAAATCTCCTCCAATTCAATCTGTTCTTCTCAAATTTTCTTTCGGAGTTGCTTGGCGGATAGCATAATTTGAATAAAGATACGTTCAAGTGTGTTGGGGATTGAAATTTTTGACCATCTTTGGTCATGGGAATCAATAATTTACCGATATCCCCACGGACGGCGCCAAAGTTCTGGAAAAAGAACACAAATATTTTGGACTTGACCTAGGATTAATGCCTAGGGCCTACGTATCGGTGAGAGGGATCAAAGTCCACGTAGTTCGATTACACAGATAGGGGGTGGGGGTGTGTGCTCTGTGTATGCAGAATTGTAAAGAGGCAGAGCTTAGAAATCATGTACCTTGTTAAGTTGAACCCTTATTTATGGGAGTTACCTTAGGGTTTTATTCATCATGCGTCATAACTAACTGCTCCATTCATTGCTCCATTATCTGCACACTCCTATATTGTAGGAATAATTGGTGGGTAGTTATTATTTTACCTGGTTATAGGGATTTGGTCCTTGAATAATTCCTGTTGGGCCGAGTCTGCGCCAAGCCCAATAGTTTTATCCGTAACAAAACCTAAACAATTACATCTGAAATAAACAAAACCAGAATAAGAACAACATGAACACAAACATATAAAACAGTACAAACCAAGAGAAAGCGAAATGAATAACCAAAATCACTGAAGAGGTATAAATAAAAGTAGTCTCAAAGATTGCACCGGCTTCTTGAATATACAAGGTTAGAAGTAACAAAGAAGGTGTTGGTCGCAAAACCCACCCTATCGGGCACACCTTCTTATAAGGATAAGCTGCACATAAATCAGCTACACAAATACCCCGATATGGGGCAAGAACCAGAATAAACCCAACCTCAGAAAGGAAACAAATGAAGACCTTGAAAATACTCCTACTTTTCCCATCAAGAAATTCTAGCAAACATTTACCGAATAAACTAAGGCTAACCCTAGTGATTTAGATTTGCCACCAACACAAAGCACAATCAACCATCCATAAATCCCTACCCCCAAAATTGCAAATCCAAAACCACATCGATAGAGCAGCATAGCTCCAAAAGACAGAAAACGAAGGAAAGCAAAAGAAACACATAGACAGAAGCAACAATGATCCCACCGGAGACCACATCAGGAAACCAAAAAACACAGACAGAAGCAACAATGATCCCACCGGAGACCACATCAGCAAACCAAAAAACACAGACATATAACGGTAATAATAATAACAAAGTAAAAGCAACAGCCGAACTCAAAACTCAGGGGGACGCCACAACTGGATAGACGATAAGGACGGAGACCAGAGGAGAGCTGGCGCCGGAGAAGAAGGAAGGCCGCCGCTGTAAGTCTCTGTTCCGAATTAAAACTCGCCTGATCTTGGCTCTCGAGGTCCGTTCTGAACTTCTACAGTGGTTGTAGCTCAAGAGGAGGCTCACCGGTGGCAAACACGCCGCCGGCGAGACAGAGGCCCTATAGAAGGTGAAGTGAGAGAGAGCTTGGCGATTTAGGGTTCAGAGCGAGCGATACACTGAGATATAGGACATGTAAATCTACCTTCAATTTAGTGATGTTCTTTTTCTTGTCAGACCTTTTAATTAATACTCACTTTCTATCTTTGTGTGCTCATTATATCTTTGTCTCTCTATATTCTCAATGTAATTAAATACATTTTTAAAGAAGAGTAAAAGTGATTTTTTCTGGAACATATTAATATCAAATGACTTAACTATTATTATATAATTGAAGTGCCTGTATTGAAGGGAAGGGAGTACACTAGGCCTCCTCTTGTCCCACCATGGTCTTATATGAAGAGACTTGTCCTTTTGTTCTCCATTTGTGCATATCATCTTTGGGAGCGGCTTTAGTCCTCTTCTCTTAATATTCACTCCCCTCCACTTCTTTTAAATTGTGCTGTTTTGGCACAAAATTGTAAAGGATGATCCTTTAAAAATAAAAAATTAGGGTACTGATGGGTACTAAAAAAAGATACTTCAGGATACTGAACAATATTGAGAAAATACTTCATAATCTTAAAAGACTATTTTAGGATCTTAAAAAATATTTTAGGCTAGTGACTGGTACTAAAAGCATACTGACTGATATTGAAAAAATACTTCATGATCTTAAATAATCATATTAAAATCATGAAAAATACTGTAGGATACTGACTGGTATTAAAAATATATTTTGGGATTTTTTCTAAGATCCTAAAATAATTTTTCAAGATCATGAAGTATTTTTTTCCTCTACCAGTCAGTATCCTAAAAGTATATTTTTAGTACCTATGAGTACCTTAAAATATTTTTTAATATCCTAAAATAGTTTCTTAAGATTATGAAGTATTTTTTTAGTACTGTTCAATATTATGAAGAATCTTTTTTTAGTACCTGTCAGTACCCTAATTTATATATATATATATATTTTAAAAAAAGGATCATCCTTTACAATTTTGTGTCAAAACGGCACAGTTTAAAAGAAGTGGAGGGGAGTGAATATTAAGAGAAGAGGACTGAAGCCGCTCCCATCATCCTTACGCAAGAGTGTGCTAATCTTCTCTATATCATTCCAATTTTATCATATGTCCCCGAAGAAACTGGTCCTATCTGAAAGAAGCTACTCCCTCTGGTCCTTATTATAAGGCACTAGTTACTAACATTTTTTTATCCTTATTATAAGACACCAACTTACTTTAACTAACTCATTTATTACTATTTTGCCATTATGCCCTCATTTTTAACTAACTTATTTAAATTTATATCATTAAAATAGGGGTGAAGTTGGAAACATTTATTAGTTTTGGACCTAATTAATGAGTTAACTTTCATTCCTTGGTTTGTGACAAAAAAGTAGTTGGTGCTTTATAATAAGGACCAGAGGGAGTAGTACTGTTTGTAGGAAGTGATGTATTGAATTGATAACTTCTTATATTTTTCCTTTAGTGAAATTACATCTCATCCTACATTTATAAACTATTCTCCTACCAATGGAACAACAACAACAATAATGAAGCATTAATCCCAAGAGGTAGGGTCGGTTAAATAGATCAAACTGAGTTCTATCAATCACTTAATAACCACATTAAGTTCTCTCTTCAGTCTTCCCCATCCCTTTTTAATGAGGCTCCAAACAACTCGATCTACCCTTCTCACTAGTGCATCCAATGGCCTTATCTATACATACCCTAACCATTTCAAATGATTTTCTATCATTTTTTTTGCCCAATAGGAGCCACTCCCACCCTTTTTCATATAAGTTCATTACAAATCTTATCTTTTTGTGTATGACCCCACATCCATCTTGATATCCTCATCTTAGCTACCCCCACTTTGTGCTCGTGTAGTCCCTTTACAACCTGGAATTCATTACCATAAAAGTATTGTTAGTCGAATAGTAGTACAATAAAATTTTCCTTTGACTTTATCAGGTACTTTTCAATAACAAATAACTCTAGGAGCTTTTCTTCATTTAAACTACCCAACTTGAATTCTATCATTAACATCCCTATCAACTTCACCATCATTTTGTAGAATTAATCCCAAATATATGAACTTTGTTACTTGTGGAATAATCTAATCTCCCAATTTGACATCCAAATCAATTCTTACTCCCCTCTTATCAAAAGTGTAATGCATATATTATGTCTTACTCCTACTCAATTGGAAACCTTTTAGCTCTAAGGTTCTTCTCCATAACTCAAGTTTAGAATATTTTTTTTTCTTGTCTTAGTCACAAGAACAATATCATTCACAAAAAATATGCATTTGGGGATTTCTTTGAGTATACACTCAATGAGAAAGTCTAAGACCACGTTAAATGAATAAGGGCTTAAGGTTGATCCTTGATGAAGGTCAATCCTTATAGGAAAGACCTTTGTTGCAGTTCCAGACATTCACACACTAGTTGTTACTACTCAGGCATAACTTGTATGACCTTAAAATATGCAACACACACCCTTCTTTTCTAAGGCTTTTCAAAGTACATCTCTCGACACGCAGTCATAAGATTATTCCAAGTTAACAAAAACCATATGTAAGTCTTTTCCTTTGCTTTGATACTTCTCTATTAACACCATCAATAAATAAATCATTTCTATTGTGGATCTTCTTGTTATGAAATCAAATTAATTGGTTCTCCAAAATGTGAGTCTCCGATCTCAATCTATGCTCAATCACATTTTCCCACAATATCATTGTGTGGCTCATAAGCTTTATCCATATGTAGCTAGTGCAATTCTAGATATCCCCTTATGTAACGCCCCTAATTTCTAAGTCTATTATGAGGTTCAATTATGGTCCTAGGACTCTTATTAACCTACTTTGTGTGTATTTATCAGAGTGAAGGTGTTAACAAATCAGAGTAAGACACAACAGAGAGCATGCTTAGGCGTTTGGACGACTGAGTAACTGATTACATATGCCCAGACATATGCTGGTTAATAAAAATTCCCGAAGGAATATAAATGTGATACAAATAAATTCGTCGCGTTGTTCACAGTTGACGCGTTAAGTTACAATAATCCGAAAGGTTCAACAACTTATACTTGATACTATTCCAAAATACAACTCCTTCTGAGTCTTTCTGCATGTTGCTTACCCCTTTCTCCTGCTCCCGATCCTCCTGATCCTGAAGCTAGGGTAAATTCTGAGATTCAATGCCCATTGAATCTCATGTAATAGTTAACCTTATGCTCAAGTATAAACAGTATATGTATGACATTATATTCATTACAATTCAGCATATAACTATACATAGCATACAACACATGTAATAGTTCATATCTCAACAATACCTCTATATAGCACACAGCACATGTAAGGTTCACCTCTACATAGCATACAACCCATGTAAGGTCCACATAGTTTGCAAATAAACCAATGCCACGCCCCGGGGCGTGTCCTCAGCACTAGGAAAACATCCATACGGCATTACCAATACTGTAACCCGTTTTCAAATCAAAGCTGAATGTATTTAACATGGTGACCTAAGACCCAGTCTTAGTCACAATCCATGACCCTAGACCCAGTCTTGTCTATGACTATATGAATCATCTCATCACATATAAAGCATACAAGCAACATAAGAGTTAGAGTTATAGTACGCGTCCGTACCTTAGTCATTGGCGCTAGTAGTACGTTTACCTTTCGGTACTGGTTTCAAACCTTCTCGGGTATTCTATAATATCATCACCGCATTATTTCCCAAATAATTAACATCCTAAGAGAGGGACTTGCCACTCATGGCCCTTATACCCCTGGTAAAGTTGTTATTTCATTATCCCCTTTTAATTTGCTATTAATTAATACTAACACCATCAATTAGTCAATAATTCCCTTCAACATTACTCATTCCTTTTCCTAATAATAATAATATTTATTATTATTATTATTATTATTGTTATTCCCAATAATAATAATAATAATAATTTCTCATTTATTATTATATTATTATTTTAATATAAATTTATTAATTACTTATCAATAATTCTTTTTAGTTTATTTATTCCATCACCTAATGATGATATCTATCTATCTATCTATCTATCATCATCATCATCATTTTAGAATTTCCTTAAACTCCCTGAACTATCCAATAACAACACACATTAACACTTTAAATCATGCTTTGATAAATACTAATTATTAAACAAATCATGCTTTAAAGCATTATACAAATTAAGGGTTTATTATACCATTTATTATACAAAAATGAAAGTATGCAAACCAAATCCACTAATACCCTGGCATGTATTTGAAATATGATGTGTGTGTATGTGTATTAACTCTAATATGTATTAAAATAAATATATAAATACATTTTTAGGAAAGGAATTAATAATATAAATATACATATAATTAAATGCAACACACATACACAGTAACAATTTCTTGGAGAAACCGATGCTGTACTTCCTTCTTTTATTTGCTAAAAGGTTACTTATGACATATCCATATTAGCAACAGAAACAAACAAAACAGGGCATCCATACAGTAGTGTCTTCTTCTGCTTCTCCATAAAGCAGCCACGTTTTCACCATTATATGATTTAACGTTATTTCTTCTTTTTCTTTTTAATCCTTCTATATTTGCAATATATATATATATATATATATATATATATATATATATATATATATAAAAGTAACTAGACCATGTATACTCTTCCAAAGATTCACATGCAGCAACAAATGTTTCCTACGTGGTTCATTTATAAACACCTACATATATATTTGTTCATCCAGTAAACACACGCACATACAGTCAAAAGCATATGTATATACGTATATAATAGGTTTGCACCCAGCAGCGTTTTCTCCTTCTCTAAGCTTAGGATACACACAGGAAAATAACGGTGGCTTTATATATACATACACCTTCATTCATATATTCGTATTGCTTTAGATTGCCATACTTGACAGCAAAATAAAATGATTCAGCCATAAAAAGATGCAGAAACGAAAAGCACTTCTTCTTCATGCAAAACACACACACACACGATATGCCTCACGAGAATCAAAACATAAAACAATCATGACACAACAACTTTTAAAGAGGACCCGATGATAGTCCCTGTTTTATGTTTTCGTTTTCAGTTTGCTTTAGTTTAGTTTCATTTTCAGTTTTAGCTCTCTGTTTTAATGTTTAATGCTTGGCTTTCTTTCATCTTTATCAACTACCGATGGAAAGCTAAAGGTTTTGGGAAAGATTAGTTGACTTGCCTTCGTTTTCCAAGCTTAGAAGATGATGAAAAGTTGCTGATAAGCTCCTCTGCTTTACCGTGGCAAGAACAGAGCAGAGCTTTTCCAACTTCCTCTCACTCCCTCGTTACACTCTGTTGCTCTCACGGTTTCTCCCTCTCTTCCACTCTCTCTTTCTGCGTTTTATCTTTTGGGTGGATGCCGAAAGGAAAAATGAGAGAGTTTGGGTCATGGATCATTTATATAATAGCCCAAGGTCCAGACGAGAATGAATACACAAGGGTCCAGCGGCTTAGTCCATCGGTTAACAGACATGGAGCTCGAGAGGTATGGCTGTTCTCTGAACCTTCTTATCCGATCACGTGATCTGCTCTGCTGATTTCAATCAGGATTTACCGCTGCTAAATGCGTAACCGGCGCTGTTTCAGTTTCACACGTAACTGCCTCTTTCTCGTTTTTGACGGATTTTTTTTTTTTCAAAGTTTTGGAAGGGTTCGACACTAGTCACCTACTAAGGCTAGGGCACGGCCTCGGGCTCTATGAACACTTACTAGGAACTTACGAGATCGCCTACCAAAGGAGTCCCAACGACGGCAGAGGAGATCGAACCCACGGCCTAAGGGCCTAGTCCTGGATCTCTTACTATCTGTGCCAACTCTTATTGGCGATTTTGACGGCCTCGGGCTCTATGAACACTTACTAGGAACTTACGAGATCGCCTACCAAAGGAGTCCCAACGACGGCAGAGGAGATCGAACCCACGACCTAAGGGCCTAGTCCTGGATCTTTTACTATCTGTGCCAACTCTCATTGGCGATTTTGACGGATTGAATGTAATGGACGTCATGGGTTCTGTTGGTGTATGGGCCGAAGAAATGGTTTTTGGGTGGTCCACAAATAACATTGTTTCTGCATTCTTTAACCACGTCGGGACTGGAGGCTAAGAAGCAATAACTGATTCATTTGTTGCTATGGTCTGACTGTCCGTTGAAGAGAAGGATATTTTTGAAGTAATTTTCTGCACAATGGGCTAAATGGGATTGAGTATAAATAATTGAAGTGGGGTCTTCTCCCTTATGGGCCTTACGTTTTGGGCTTCTTTTCTTTTTTTTTTTTCTTTTTTTCCTTTTAAAACAATACCCTATTTTATTTAATTAGCTTATTTATTCTTTTCCCAAAATAATTTATGGGAAAATAGACTTTTATTTCCCCTAATTACTTTTCAACCAAACTCTCATGATTTCATTCTCATATCCTCTACAATATTCCAAATATTAAAATTCCAGATTTTTGAGATGTTACACCTTATTCTTGTAAATAGAGACTATAATGCTTTTCCTCCAATCATCTAGCATTTTATTTGCTCATAAAATCTCATTAGAAAGATTCATAAGCCAAAACACTCTCCTTTTTCACCTAAACACTTCAAACTTCAACAGGGATGTTGTCAAGACCAACGACTTTATGACTTTCTATTTTTAGTTGACAAATCCTATAACTCACAAGTTAAACCTCCTCCTCCCTCATTGAACAACTTGTAGAAGTAGGCCTTCGATCTATCCTTAATATTCCTACTAAAAACCAAGACTTTGTCTTCTGCATTCTTTATATAACTTAAAAGATCCAAATCTGTCTTTTTCCTCTCTCTAATCTTTACAATCTTGTAAATCTTTCTTTCCCCAGCTTTAATCCTTAAATCCTTATAAAACTTCTCAAATGCTTTACAACAAACTTCACTCACTGGTTTCTTAGTCTCTCTTTTAGCCATATGTACCTTTCTAATTTTAATCATTACTGAACAAGTGCATGGCTTTAAAACATTCTCTCTTATTCTTAATTTTCTCTTATACATTCTCATCCCACCACCAAGTCTCTTTATCTCGATGGACAAAATCTTTAGGTTCTCCCAAAGTATTTTCAGCAACCTTCTAAACTATATGGGCCATTTCCTTCCACATAGTATTAGAATTTCCTTGTGACTCCCAAATTCCTTCCTTTAAAAGCTTTCTCTTAAAAATCTCTCTTCCCCCCTAACTGATCATTAGATTTAAAATTTGTTGGCACTTTTGTTTTATATACCCTCAATTACTGGAACAATATTGGGGACATCAAGGACCAATACCCTATGTTGTGTAATTATGCCATCCGTAGGAATCACTTTGCAATTAATATAAAGTCTTCTATTGAGTTTTCTCAGCAAAAAGAAATCAATATGTGATTTTTGGCAAACCACAAAGCATGGTTTCAGAAGCCTTTTTCCACAAGCTGAGACATACCTTTTCTCATATACTTATATCGTAAATTGTAAAAGCTGTTCGTCAAAAACTAATCCAAACACACACCTAGAGGCACCACTTTTGTATATAATGAGATGTTTCTCCCACTTCTTGAAATAAGTGTTGACACTCTTGAGAGTGTATGCAAGAGAGAAATCGATTATAGACTGTCCTTCACTATTAAGCACCCTAAAGCCAAAGCCAAAGCCACCATGAGCTCCTGGATATTGTCTCGACTCCTTACCAACATATCTATTAAGATCCCCAATAATAAAAATATTTTCAACAAGTGGTATGCTTTAAACTAAACCCTTCATATCTTCTCAAAACTCTTCCTTAAGGTGTAAAATGTCACACCCCACTAAGATGTTGACATTCATCAAAGTGACAATGCACAACACAGTGGGCCGAACAAAAATAGCATAAGTATAATGATATAATGTAACTTATTACATAACAAAAATCCCCATAAGGTTATACACATGTATACAACACACAAAATAACATTATACAACCACACAATTATAAATGTTGATAAGGCTCTTGGCCCAATTTGGAATCTGCATTTGCCAGCGTCTGCCATCTTGCCTTGTGATTTAAATGAATCTTAGAGTAACGGTTAATCTTACATAATATGTATGCATAATACATGGTAGTCAACCAACAAGAAATACATTTAGCATTCAAAGATCACATATCACAAGCAACATGACTTCAAACAAAGATCACATAATAATCTACACCACAATGCTAGGCATTCAACTAGGCATTAATCCACATCATCTGAATGCAATTTAGGTTTCATGACCCAAGGACCTATTAGGTTCTACTACCTATCACATGTTCACAACACAAATCACAATCATGGTTCACATATGTATATAATATCACACATAGTATGTGAGAGTCGAGTTATTACCTAGGTGCTTTACCAATTCTCGAATTGGCTTCCAATCCTTTCGATCATCCTAGACAAACGTTGGCTCCTATAAACATACATTCATGGACAGCGGGTCATAATTTATTCAACCCTTTCATAATCATAGAATACTAGGGTTGGTTATCTTCACTACCCATTGCCCTTAATTCCTCATTTTTGCATAGCAACCTACATTGCCAGATTCTTCACCTATCTTTGAAAAATCTTAACTAAATCTACAAAAATCCAATTGAGGTAGCTTTGGAGGTTAAATGACCCTTATTAAGTACATATTCAAGGACAAATAGTGTCCCTAACCAATAGGATGAATAACATTCTAGAAGTCCTTGAACAAGCAAACTGTCCTTATTTGTCGCAGTTTCAATGCCCAAATTTTAACAATTCTTATCTTACAATCTACTAACCCAAATGAAACATATTGCATATCAAATTAAAGCTTATAATGTCTACTATGTTTCTTGTAAGTTTTAGGGCTATTGGATAACATTTGCTCAGTCAAAAACATGACACAAATGAACTGCCTCCAAAAAACAAAATCTGGCAGCATTACTACTTTAACTTAAATATTTGAGTTTTCAAAGCAACCCTTCTAAAATCATACCAACGACTTATTCCTACACAGTTTTGCCCAAGGAAACCATTGGAGACTTCAAAAACATAAAAATCATTCTCTATCATCATGCCATGTTCAGTCCAAAATCAAGGTTTCAAGGCAATAGTTTACCGATTCATGATTTATCCATGAAACTAGGTTCTTATGCTTCTAAATCATCATCTAACCACATATATATGAGCAAATCATCATGAACCTCAAAGAGCCCTAACTAGACAAAAAATATAGGGTATCTTAAAGTATTCAAAAACTCATCAAAGCCATAGGCTAATTAGTTAAAAATGAAGCCTATACGTACATCTACTCGATTCCATAGCTGGTTCTTGATTTTGGCAACACATCCACATTGTAGATGACACTAAACTCCTCTAATCAATAATTCAAAAATGTAGAAATGTTACTCTCACTGAGAGAAACAACATTAGAGAAGACCTTAGGGGCTAGAAACACCAAATCGAAGGTAAAATCTGTTTCAGAGTATTTCTCTTTCCTCTTTCAATTTCTCAACCATTTTTGCTATGTTTAAGCTCTCTATCTCTCTCTCTCTATCTCTCTCTCTCTATTGGCTAGTCTAAAATGAATGATGAAAATGGAGGAGGAGATGGTCTTAAATTAAATAATTATACCATGCTTGACTACTCCCAATTCCTACTAATGAAATTCCTCCATTTGCCTCTTATACTTTACTTTATTCTCTTCTTGATTGCTCTCAATTTCTCCCTTTTATTAAGCACCACTTTAAGGAAAGGAAAGTCTAATGAATTCCCCTGACTCCTGTTGGTTAACACTTTAGGGTGTCACTTGACGTTCAAGCAACTACCTCATGAGGTTGAAAAACAAAATTCTTTTTGTTAATCATTGCGGAACTTGTAACTCTTTACAATCCTCATGAATTATTTTTAGGATCTACTTATTAAAACACATATAGGGGTTTAGGATTACCTTTGATCACTTGAAGACTTCATTATATGTGATGTCCTTTAACGTTGATCTACATAGTTGCCTCTTGATTGCAATGAGAACACCTTGTCCTTGGCTCCTCTTTCTCCTTGGATGCTTGCTAGGAAATAGCAAGCTAGAGGCTTCAAGTCTTTGGTCTTTTTTTTTTCCTCAAGATTATGACAGTGTCTTAAGATTAAGTGAGGTGTAAGATTGGAGGATTAACTAAAGAAGATTTCGTAAAACCAAGGTTATGGTTCTTAATGTAATAGTGAAGCGCCCAGGACAATCTTGTTTGGTGGCATACACCAAATTGGCACCTTCTCAGATCTTCAAGAATGGCACCTACTTGCAGCCATCAAGATGTCACCTTCTTGTAGCCATCAAGATGTCACCTTCTTGAAACCTTCAAGATGACACCTTCTTGCCTTGAGAAAGCCACATGAAATCAACACAAATATTCCCCAAAAAGGTTTAGCCATTCAAATTAGGGTTTAACTCTAATTCAAGTGCTTACTAGAAGGGCCCAATCCATAAGGATGAATCCCATTATGATTTTATCATAATCTTTGGATTATATCCAATCATTCTTGGATCTTATCTAATTTTTTTATTGGATATTTATTCAATCTTCATTAGATACCTATTTGATCTTTATTGAATCTTTATCGGGTATTCCTTTAGATAATTCAAGATTATCCTTTATCATCTAATAACCTTTTGAATTTAAAATTCCAATTTAAATTACAAATTTAAATTCAAATTCAAAATGGCCTAAGACCCTATTGTGCCTTCTAACATATTTGGATCTATCAATAGAGAAACTAATTTCTAACTAATTATTTAAATATGGCACCATTTATAATTGGGCTTGGAGTCCCACTCCAACCCAATTACACCTATAGTTTTGACAAATCCTAATAACAATTATTGGCCCAAAGTTGCTAAATAAAACAATCAAGAAAAACCTTAGTGTGTGACTCATAAAGCCCAATTAATCATTGACATAGATAAACTTGGACAAATTAAATTCCTTTAATGGGTTCAATTTATCTAATTACCAAATAAAACACTAGCAATGCTCTGTGGTTCCAGAACTAATCAAGTTGATCAAGTGATATACCTTTCTAATTTGGATACCATACCGGCATCATCCCTCACATTGTCATTCACATTCAGTCAAGAACAAGGATAGAATATCATCTCTCTTGATTGACTAAATGTAGCTATTTCACATAGCTAAGAATCTTCTTCCAGTGACTCTAAGACAGATCATGACACTTCATGATTGCTTACTATGCATAGATCAACTAGAAGTCATCTAAGCCTTACTGGGTCTTGTGAACGACTTATCCCTTATAGGGGACTGTGAGTCCTTTTAGTATGTCCATCTATATTTATGCATTTGAGTCATATCCAAGAGTACACCGTTCTCTCTAATTTTCAGGCGAATATAGTAGTATAGTCAAAGCATAACCTTATGACATAGTGTTTGATGACATATTCAAGTTTAGGATGATCTGCACAACCAAATGATGAGAGAGATTACAAATCTAATGATACTTTCTACAATGAGTCCTTGTGGAGTCTCTCGACGAGTCAATTTAGTGCTATAACATTCCAAATTTTGAGATTTTAAAATTGTAATATTAGTGAAAAGTTAAATATGGAAATTTGGCCTAAAATAATTATTAAATTGATTATTGGAAAAAAATTGGGCATTTATTTGGATTTTTTTTTTTTAAAAAAAGGAAAATGAGTGCAAGAGAAAATTCAGGGAATTTAAAATTTACAATTAAATGAATAAAAGACCTAAATGCAATAATTCTTGAAGGATCAAGTGGGATAATTTCCATGAGCCTCACAACAACAACACAACACCTACACACTTATTTCCTATATTCTTTATTCAACAAAACCATTGCAATTAACCAGCCCATTGCTTATCAACGAGGCCTAAGATTTAATTAAAGTCATAAATATATTTACATAATAACCCGCAGTCCAGCCCAGCACATAACAATATTCAACCCATTACATCCTTATTCTTCCAGCCAGCGTAAATGTGTGGGAAATATATCAGATGAAGCAGCTCTTTACGTAACCGCAAAAGAATTCCAGCGACAATCACGCAAGAACGGCAGCCACACAAGATCAGCCATGCTTCTCGAGCCCATCACCGTTTACCCACTGGACCTTCCTTCTCTGACTGTTGCTGGAGCTCACATATATTATATGTTGTTGCTTTTCGTTTCCTATCTTATTTCCTTGTTTCCAACGGTCCAGTGTAGTGAAGGATGAAGTTCAGTCTAAACTCCCTCTTAGTCTAACTCTCTCACTCTCACGCTCTCAGCCTCGCCTCTCCTGCTCTCTACCATAACTTCTATTCCGTGAAGGACGAAGGAAAACGAATGAGAATGGAAGAATATATGGCGGCTTGTTTCCTCTGTTTTATCGACGCTAAACAGAGGAAGGATTATAGGTCAGTTTAGGCTCCCAACTCTCTCTCGGTCTCACTTCAGCAGCTGGGAAAAAAATGAAGGAAATAGAATGCTAAAATCTAAAATGAAAAACGGGCTATTGACGTTATTTTTTTGCGTCTCTGTAGCTTTGTTTGTGTTGCATCTGTTTTGAGGTTTCTAAATATATATATATATATATATATATGAATCACAATATCCTGTTGTCTTTAACACTGAATACATAGATAAAAAGGAGAAAAGAGAACGTTGCTTGTGGTCATGTGTATGTTGCTGTGTGTGTGTGTTTGCGCGTGGAATAGAAGAAAAAAAAAAGAAAAGAAAAGGATGAAGTTCAGAAAAATGGGTTGGGGAAAGCAGTGGATGTAGAACTATGACTGTATGAGAGTTTGTTAAGCAATGTTCAATCTTGGAACCATAATCAAAGCTATTGCTGGCGAAAATGGATATGATATGTCACTGTTGATGCGTGATAAGAAATAACCCTTTTCAGATAAGGATTGAGGATTAGTCAAGGTCATGCTTATAATCTTTAGCTTTTCCGTGCCTTGTTAACTGTCAAATGAGTGTACTTGGAATGTAAATATTATTCGAATGTCTAAGTTATTGTAATGATCTTTCCTTTTTTTTTTTGATAATATTGTAATGATCTTTCTGCTTGCAAACAAAAATGTAGTCCGTGCATTCCAATAATTTATGCCTAAGAATCATTAAGGACAGGTACTAGTTGTTCATCTTTACCTGTTCTAATTGCCTTGCCCTTTATAAACTAAAGATGTGTGATGATATCAGCTTTGCAAAATATTTTTTTTTTAGATATTTTATTATGATATAATCTAGTTAATAGTTGGATCTATTTTAGATAAATAATAATAATGAATAATATTATTATTTATTGGTATGAGAAGAAATAAATAATAAATTAGATAAATAATAATAATGAATAATATTATTATTTAGTAAAGGGAAATAAATAATATATTGAAACTAGACTATTTATTGAATACTAATGTTAATTGATACTTATAAAGAGTATTTTGTGTAAACTCAGGGTTTTAAATTATATGTATGCTGAAAGATTATATTTTGGGAAAGTCATGATAAATACTATAATTTATAATAATTAGTAATTATTGAACTCCTAATTAAAGAATTGTTTAGGTGATGTTTGTATTTATTAAAGCCTGGTTTAAAATGTTAGTATTGTGCTTGTTATTGGGGAGTTCAAAGAGTTCAAATTAATAAGATAAATGAATAATACTAATAATAATGATAAATGATTTTGTTATTATTATTAGGAAAAAGGAAATAAATAATAATAGGAATTATTATCAAAATTTGTAATATGTAGAGTTTTAAATAGTTATTAATGGTTATTGAATTGATTTTGATAGATTGAATTGTGGAGTGTGTTGATCTCTCGTTTTAAGGAGCAGTGTGATAGTAATTAAGTTTGGGCGAGAGGTAACCACTTTCTACTTATTATCAGTATTGATATGTTGTTTGTGAGTACCTTGTTAATTAATTATGAATATTTCAGTGGAAGTTCCCATTTGGAACCTTGTGATTTGAAATATGAAATATTTGCACATATTTATTTGTGTATAAGAATTATTTAAATAACGTTTGTATACATGTGAAATTTTGGAAAGATTTCTGTTGAGTTATTATGAAAAGGGCTGAATTGGCAAGAGATGGAGTTGTTACTCCACCACGTCGTGAGGCCTCCATTAGTGCACAATGGCTGGCTTATTATTATCCCATCGGTTTAATGAGGGACTCACCTATTAGAGTGATGGGTTTACGACACCCTACTAGATTAAAGTGGGGAAAAGACTCATGGTCTGGGGCATTTGCTCTGAGGATTTTGGCCGGTCCTCATCACTTGACCAGTGAGCTTTTGAGTAACAAGTAACATGGGTATGACTTAGCCCATGGGTCTAGTTGGAGGAAATAAGGAAGTTCGGTTGGATTGATGGGAGGTATTTTTGGGAACTGAGTTCAAAAAGATTTGTGACACCCAATTAAGATACATAGTAATAATGTGATATTTAATGGAGAGGATGTTGATGAATTGTTTTATTTTGGATTGCATAGTTTTAATCCACTTGGCACCTCACTAGCACATATTGGTATTCGTAATAAGTTGGACTGATGGTTACAATATTTTTCCAGGTAACCATCTCTGTTAAGGTCCTTCCGGGGAGTTAACAGAAGCCTAGTCTACTTTGCTACAAGTAGTGCTTTTGTCTTTTTGTGTATGATTGGATAACTGCATATTGCCACACTCTAAGTGTAACACCCCAAATTCCATGCTTGAAAATCATGTCAGTTGACACTTAGTTTTAGGAAAATCAACAGAGTTTGAGGTGCTACAGCTCCAAGTACCGCGGAAACGAAAAGCATGCGCTAATATTTGGACAATGAGTATCTGATATAAAATACCTAGACATATGATGATGCTTGACATAAACTGGTACATTAAAATATCTCGAAAGATTATTCATGTGATACAATTACAGAGACATAAATACAGTTCTCTGATAAATCAACTTTATAAATAGACCTATGGCTTGGAATCCAACGCAGTTAATCAAACAAATTGGCCAGATCGGTGTTTAGTCTAATGGGAGTCTCCCCGTCTTTCACGACGACTTGTGACAACCCACCGACAACCTTTCTTAGTTTAAGCACCAATTGGTTTGAAATAACTTTATCGAATTCATGCCATGGACTAACCTTCTTCAAACTTTATTCTTGATCAGTGCCCCTTCACGGCTCCATTTACATCGTTTGTATTGCTTACTAAAATCGAGTATTCTTCCTTGACTCTTTACTCAAATCTGAGATTCAATACATATTGAATCTTAGGTAACAGTTAACCTCATATGAAAAGTATAAACAATATATGATAGATAATCACAACATACATTTAGCATTTATCATATATGCACAACAATCCACAGCTAAATGAATATAGATACTCATGATTCAATCAATCATATCAAAGTCATACAAGTCATAGGAGAGTTAAAGTTACAGTACGCGAATGTACCTTTCACCACATAGTTACCAATATGTCCGACTTTTGAATCTGGCCCCAGACTTCCCAGATATCCTAACATATCACCATATTACTTAGAATAATATCCTAAAAGATATTTCCACCTCTATTTACCTCTCTTCCCTTGGTGGCTTTGTTATTTACAATTTTGCCCTTACATTTAATTAAAAAAACGTAATGCAGTATTTTCAAGGCAGATTTTTCGATAACTTTGAAAAACCATAACTAATTCTACAAAACTTGAAATGAGGATCCGTAAAATTCTCTAGAACCCTTAGGATGTCTATTTTTGAGGAAAAATAATAATTTTCACCCAGAATTATTGAGTAATTCCCAGTTTATACGTTTCTCAACGTTGCCCAGATTTTATTCCAGTAAAAATGACTTAACTTCAAAAATTCATATCTCCTTCCAAAGAGCTTGAAAAATCACAAATTTTATATTAAAAGAAAGCCCTGGATGTATACTTTATATCTGGAAAATTTCATATTTTTTAAAGATCATTTAATATTTAAAATAATTCCCACAACGTGACTGACACCAAAAAAACTGAAATCTGGGAATTTTCTCAACTTTCACAATATTATTCCTTTGATCTAAAAAATCATTTCCCATCATGTTTTCACTCTAATTTTCATTTTAAACTCATTAGAGACCTTAAAAATATGTACAGAAATTTACTTTATAATTTCTTGAATTAAACTATAATTCTACCAAAAATTTATAAACTAGAGCTCAAGAACTTACCTCTTAAAGTTCCTACTCCTTCTTCTTCTTGCTCATATCTTGCCTTAGCCTCTATTTTGATTTGAGTTTTGGTGTGAAGAATGAAGAGGAATTCAAGCTCTATTTATAGAGTTTTGGGTCCCAACTTCTTTTCAAAAATCACATGTTAATCTAACTACCCATCTACCATAAATATGTTCATCTACTAAAACTCATATTCCAATCAAATATCACATGGAAATCTACCTCATAAGCATCTACCCTTCATTTCCATCTACTAAAACTCATCTTCCAATCAAATGTCACATGGAAATCTACCTCATAACTATTTACCTTTCATCTACCAATCAAATATCATATTTATATGAATTTCTTAATTAAATTTGGAAGAAAATATATTAAATAAATTATATTTCTTTGAGACACATATTCACCCTTGTATTTTGCTAGTAATCCATAAAATATAAAATTTATGAGAATTGGAAAATTAGGGTATTACACTAGGGCTTATTATGTATATTTTAGATATTTTATTTACTGCTTAATGTTAGCTCTCAACCAAGTTTTTGATGATAACTAAACACTTGTAATTCAATGGTTTAAATAAGAACTTGATTTTATGTCTTAAAACTTCAGTTCTCATTTCAGCAAAATGAAGAACTCGAGTTCTTGGGTTAAGAACTCGAGTTCGCGGCCCTTGGTCGTGGAAAATGTTCAAAGTCTGAAAGAACTCGAGTTCATTAGTACCAAACTCGAGTTCATGAACTCGAGTTCTTGGTAAAGAACTCGAGTTCTATTTGTAAGAAATTCAGTCAAAGCTAAGAACTCGAGTTCTTAGAAAAGAACTCGAGTTCATGAACTTGAGTTCTCAGTGAAGAACTCAAGTTCCTTTATGAGTATCTGATTAAAGTTTGAGAACTCAAGTTCTTAGACTAAAACTCAAGTTCATGAACTTGAGTTCATGATTAAGAACTCAAGTTCTTTGAAAACCAGTTTGAAGAAAAATGAAAAACTCGAGTTCTTGGTGATCAACTCGAGTTCTCATCTTGCAGATTAGGATGTTCAAAAATGAAATCAAAAGAACTCGAGTTCTTGGTTAAGAACTCGAGTTCTAGAACTCGAGTTTTACTTTGAAAACTCGAGTTCTTGTCGCTGTTATTGATCTTTGATTCTGTGAAAAATTTGACCTTTGGCTTATAACTTCTAGAATCACTTAGAATGATACTTAAAGTGTTTCTAACGTGTTTGCTAGTAATTTTAGGGACTTAAACGGTGTATTATTCAAAATCAACAAAAAACAAATGCTCACGTCATTGCATTTAATACATAGCATCAGAAACAGAGCAACAAATGGAATGAGCTGTGCAGCAGAGAGAAACATTCTTCCAAGGTTTACTTAATCAAGACATTCTTCTGCAAAAGCACTCTCAACGATCAACGCATTTAATGAAAGAACAGATTTCATTTAATAAAGACTCAACGGTCCATTTGGTTGAACGAGGAACAGAGCTGCGTCTAACGGAAAATTAAATAAGTCACAACGGTAACTCTCAAGTTCCTCCCAACGGCATTAATGGCGAAATGATATAAATACCCAAGCATTCAATTCAGCCAACTACCCGAAACTCTGTGCATTTACTTTGAGTTATTGATCTTATCAATTTCAATATCTTCGAATATTTTCTTGTTCTTCAGTGATCATTTACATCTACTTGTGAGGAGTTATAAAAACATTCATTTCATTCGGTTGTAAAATCTTAAGGTTGTGGAACCTTAAGTATGGGCGTACGATTACAAGTAGTAAGGGGGAGTGAGTCCGTGAGTGAGAGGATTATCCCAAGTTGTATTTGTAATTTCAAAGATAGTGAAAAATCCCAAGGTGTTCTTGGGGACTGGATGTAGGTCAGGATAGACCGAACCAGGATAAATTCTCTCGTGTTCATTCTCCTTTAAATTCCTGCTCAGTTAGTCCCCTAATTTGCAAAAATTTTGATTAAGCGATTAGATTTTTAAATCAACTATTCACCCCCCTCTAGGTGATATTCCATCTTCACTTAAATCCTTTATCGTGACTACTCTGATTAATATATGGTTATTTCGTTAATTAAACGGAGAACGTTTCAAGTCATCTACTTGTATGTTCTCTAACAGATCCACCCACGACATTAGCTAAGGCTTCACTATACCTGCATTCCATGAGGTCCCTACCTTGTATCTCCATACAAGTAGATGACGTCGTGTTAGTTTTATTGAGATCACCAATGTCGTTTCTTGTAGAGGCAGGTCCACCTCTTGGCCAGCTGGGGCCTCTGGGCTTCTTATATCTTATGTATTTGTATATATGTATTATATGATATTTTATTTTGGCCAATAATTTGGCCCCAGCTATATATTCTATAATTATATTATTTTTTTATGAGGACAATGTTTGATTCATTACCCATTAGACTATGAGAGGAAAATAAAATTCTTTTTTAAGAGACCTACTGAAAAGGTTAATATCATCTTATATTTTGTTTTAATTTAAAAAAAGAAAAGAACTGTGGCCTATTAAAAAATGAATGATAATAATAATTGAATAGGGCACTTTAGCTTGCATGTGGAGTGGGTCCATAGATGTCAAACTTCTTTCATTTTCAGGCCTTGGCGCTATTCATCTTCATTTTAAGGACTAAATAAATACTCAAAATCATTTATTCTCACCTCACTTCTTTTATGAAAGTTATTCTACTTATTTTTATCATTCTGATGAAAATAATATTGTGCTGGTTAGTGGAAATTTTGGGGTTATGACTTTAGGAGAGTGTTGAGTTTTGACAATAGATGACAATATATATGTAAATAATGACTAATGACTAATTTTAACCCATTTGAATTTATTATTTGGTTCTCTTATGATTTTATAATGAATTTATCAGCAATGAAAATTGTAAAGACAAGGCTTTGAAACAAGATGGAAGATGACTTTCTTGCAAATAATTTGGTTGTATATATTGGAAGAGAGATTGCTAAAACAATTACTATTGATTCTATCCTTAAAGATTTTGTCAATTTAAAATAGCGTTGTTTGCAATTTTAGGTATGCATTTTTTCTTTGATTATATTTTAAATAATTTTATTAAATTTCACCATACATATAATTATTATGTTAATGTTTGTGATATTCTTAGGACAATGTTTGATTCATTACTCATTAGGTTGTGAGGGGAAAGTAAAATTTTTATTTGAGATACCTATTGAAAATGTTAGTGTCATCTTATATATTACTTTGATTTATAATTTTTGGTTATTATTTATTTGTATTTTCAATGTTATGTGATACTATTTAATAAATAGTTCAATAATTATTTTTTGGCTCGGGCTAAAAAAATTTTCTGGTTCCGCCACTGGTTTCTTGGTGATTCAAGACTAAGAATTTGTTTCAAGCAATAGACATATAGTATCCTCAAGTACTCATGATCATGATCTCTATCATAGATCCTTGAGTGAACACATATTCTATTCATACGACCTTTTCGTTAATCGCATATTAACATAAAATATAGGGGAGACATAAATATGATAAAGATAAAGTGTGCTCAAATATTTAAATCATGAAATACCAAATAGTAAAAAGTGCTCATTTGATAAAACATATTGTCTCTAGGACACCTATATACTAACAATGGGTTGATTGTTCGGAAAAGCCAAGTACATGTCAGCACCAGAGACCGATGGATTCCCTAGACTTAAAGAATATATGGCGTGTTCTAGTGCTGCCCACACAAAAGTGATCTTATATTTTGTCATGATAAAGGGACACTTGTCACCTTCTTATTTAACCATCACAAAAGTTGTGTCATCATGACCTACTTTATTAAAGCTACTTTATCAGTGCTTACTCGAAATTCTATTCAGGTTTTACTTGGGATTGTGGCACATATATTGAGACTCGCCAAATGACACCAGGTTAGACTTTATGTGTGTAGGCCTTCACATGGCGCTACATATCGGTGTCATTATCCAAAAAAGCAGGGTACACATGTCTGCCTTGGAAATGCCATGTGTACACACACTTATATTGGCATATTTTTGCTCAAGCAATTGTTCCATACCTTATAACATACTAGGTGGCATCTTTCTACCAATCCAATGGCACCATATAGGCATTTTGTGCACTTCTCCACCAACATTTTAGTCTACTACTTACGCATACTAGGTGCTTTGCCCAATATGACTAAATTACATAGTCTTTAAGGGGCTTTCTATCTCTCGACATTCTTAGGACTATTCCAAAATTAGGCTTAGTCATCTGCTTAATATAGGCTTATCTTCAAGTCCTTAGGCTCAAAATTCTGGATATTACATAAAATCCTTAATTTCCTTAAAACGATAACAAACTAAGGGTTTGATCAAATCATTCATTAAAACATCATCATGCATGCAATGGAGCTTTGAACTTCATAAGGCCTAAACTATTTAACTGAATAATGCTTTATCATATATCAAAATATTCATATCAAACCAAGTTGTGGATTCACAAGTTCAAAACAAGTCATAAGGTCTCTATGCTACCCAAAATTATAAAGAGTAATCAAAAGTACATAGATAATGAATCAAATCTCCAAAATATGCAAAATGAGCTCTAAAGTGACAATATACAATAATCTAATATATACCAAAAAGGTAGAAGCATTATTGTTAGCAGAAGTAGCTTACGCTTCCAAAGTATTCCCTGATAAACCCGCACGAGAACTATTACATGAAAAAAACTGTTAAATCAGCAAGGTGAGACAAAAGCCTTAGTAACCAACAATCTATCTCATTATGCATATGAGTAAATGCTCATGAGATGTCAAATGAGATATTATAAAAGCATAGCATTATTAAAAATTTCACATGACAACATATATGTATTTATTAGTTCACAATGTCATAATCTCATTTCTCATATTTATCACATAAGTGCACAAGCATCAATACACAGTAATTTATTCTCTACGCTCCCTTATTTCTTCCCTACCTTATTTCATTTGACTAAACCCGTGGGCTAGTACTCACCCATATAATTGATAGTTCAACTGAATAAGCTCACAATCAAGTGAAATGGACTAGTCAAAATCCATAGATTACAAGACCGGACCATGGGTTCCCCCTTTGACATACTAGTGGGTGTCAAGGCCCTACTAAACACAAATGGGCCAAAGGACTAATAAGTTTAGACCTAAAAGCCCACCACCTTATTTCCTTTTTATGTACAAGTATGCACCCCTTATTTCCTCTTTGAATAACCTCTCGTCAAATCCACATCTACCATCCCTTCTCATAGCAATACTCAAGAGCTATAATGATAATGGATTATCACATACCATTATCAATTCACAAATTATCAAGAGAATCTTTCCAATCTTATAAATAAATGTTGGAAATTATGCCCTAGGGGTTAATCATTAAATAACTTTCATATTTAATTTATGACGATAAATCAATGATTTGATTTATGAAGATAGATATCATATCTCAGATTTGATTTATGAAGATAAATCAAATCAGCTGGCTTTTAATTCACATTAAATAAATAGATTGGATTAAATCAGTTAGATAGATTTAATTTCTAATTCAATTTCAAAATTAATAAGATTGATTTTGAATATTTAATGCGGCCCATTGGTTTATAAATACCCTTAGGTTGTGAGTAATTTGATTACACACAAGAGAATTGAAGAGCCACAAAAGAACCCTAGAAGAGATATGTGACACAAAAGCTTGAAGGCGCTAGCACGCTGCTGTTCATGTTGGAGTGCTAGTTGGTGTGGATACTTGTAGAGGTAGTGGATTCGTAGAGTCTGCTCCTAGAGATTGATTGACCAAGAAGGTGTTAGTCCATGAGTTTGTAAAGCACACACACGAGTTCGCATAGGTACAGTTCTTAATTACTAACCTGATTTCAACGCTGTTGATGGATTCTCTTCTTAGGATTCGTAATTTATTGGATAAATTTGATTCCGCTGTGTGTACGAATCCCCATGTGGCATCAGAGCCAGAGTAGTTGTGTAGCATTTTAATTATGCTTTTGATTAGATCATGACATGTTTATTTTGCGTATTATGTGTTGTTTGTATGAGATACAACTATCATTGCATTCATATGAATATAATTAATTAGATTAAACCCTCTAAATGAAATCTTAAGTCATAATGCCGTCAATCAATGAATACTTGTCAAAACCTAGATCGCTCTTTTGTATGTTCCACCAAAGTGGATGCACTTGAGTTATCTTGGTGAGACAAGAGTGGGTAATGGTGATACTCAACATTCATTATTGTCTTGACTTAATTGAGATTATCAAAACGGTTTTGGATCTTAAGGCATTAGATGGGATTAAACATGCCAAGTCATATGATGATCGAATCCCATAAAGATCTAAGAGTTACATGTGATGTAATTGGTAAAGAGGTTGCCTACCTAAATAACTTGACTTTAAGTGTCCTGCCAAAGCAGACTTAAATTTGAGCCAAATATGGATCTTAGCCCACTAATAATATTGAGGGTTATTAATTCAGTGGGAGATTACTAACCAACTTTGCATATTTTAATTTTAGAATCATGTCAACTAGTTATACCGCTACATTATCATTGCGATTAGTCATTGAGAAGGACAAACTCAATGGGACAAACTTTCTTGACTGGTTTAGAAACTTGAGAATTGTTCTCAAGCAGGAAAGAAAGATTTATGTCCTCGATGAACCCATTCCTAATGAGCCTGCAGCCAATGCTCTAAGAGCTAAGAAAGATGCTTACACGAAGCATCATAATGACTATGTGGATGTAGGATGCTTGATGCTTGCCACCATGGTTCCAGAACTCCAAAAAGATCAAGAACATATGGAGGCTCTTGAGATGATTGTACATCTCAAGGAAATGTTCCAGCAACATGCAAGGCAAGAGAGGTATGAGACCACAAAGGCCTTACATTCCTATAAGATCGCTGAAGGTGTATCAGTTAGTCCTCATGTATTGAAAATGAAAGGCTACATTGATCACCTTGAGAGTCTTGGATTTCTCATGACCCAGGAGTTAGCTACAGATATGGTCTTGAACTCACTCCTGGAAAGTTATGACCAGTTTGTAATGAACTACAACATTTACAACATAGAGAAATCAATTTCTGAACTGCATGGGATGCTCAAAACTGTTGAGCAGAGTGTTAAGAAGAGGCCCAACACTGTTTTGATGGTTTAGAAAGAAAAGGGTACAAAAAGGAAAGGCAAGGGAAAAGGAAAGGGTAATGACTCAGCTGGTAAGACCAAAGAGTCAAACAAGCCCGAAACTAAGCCTGCAGCTAAGAAGGCAAAGCCTTTAAAGGACGGGGTCGGCTTCTTTTGCAATGAACCTGGTAATTGGAAAAGGATTTGCAAACTCTACCTTGAAGATCTGGAAAAGAACAAGAAAGATGGCAGGGTTGTCACTTCAGGTATTTATATTATAGACATTCATTTTTCTACTTCCTTTACATGGGTATTAGATACTACATGTGGTTCTCACATTTACACAAATGTGCAGGGTCTCAAGAACAATAGAAAGTTGAAGAAAGGCGAAGTGGACCTATGAGTTGGGAACTGAGCAAGAGTTGCTGCTTTAGCTGTAGGCACTTATGAATTAGTTTTGCCTAGTAGGCTTTTGTTAATTTTGAACAATTGCTTTTATGTTCTTGCTTTGAGTAGCAACATTGTTTCTCTTTCTTATTTTGATAAGGAAAGTTTTACTTCCATTATTGGGAATGGTAAATATTCTATTTATCATAATGACATTTTTTATGTTGATGGTGATTTGCATTTTGGTCATTATTCACTAAATTTAGAACATCCTAATAAAGGACATATCTATAATGTGTTTACCAAAAGGATCAAGTCAAATGATTTGAATCCGACCTACCTATGGCATTGTTGTCTAGGCCATATAAATGAGAAACACATTTCAAAGCTCCATCATGATGGATTTCTTAACTCATTTGATTTTGAATCATTTGATATATGTGAGTCTTGTTTATTGGGAAATATGACAAAGGCACCTTTTACTGGGCATAGTGAGAGGGCCACTGATTTATTGGGCCTTATACATACTAATGTGTGTGGACTAATGAATACATCTACCAAAGGAGGCTATATATACTTCATTACATTCATAGATGATTTTATTAGGTATGGGTATATCTATATAATGAAACATAAGTATGAATCTTTTGAAATGTTCAAAATATTCCAAAATGAAGTGCAAAACCAACTTTGTAAAACAATTAAAACACTTCGAACTGATCGGGGTGGTGAATATTTGAGCCAAGAGTTTATTGACCATCTTAGGAGTTGCGAGATCAGCTCACAATTAACTCCTCTAGGAACGCCACAATGGAATGGTGTTTCTGAGCGGAGGAATCAAAATTTATTAGATATGGTTCGATGTATGATGAGTCAAACAGATCTTTTGCCATCTTTTTGGGGCCATGCCCTAAAAGCAACTGTATTCACACTAAATCGTGTTCCATAAAAAACAGTTGAAAAGACACCATATACGATATGGATTGGGAAGAAACCCAGTTTGTTATTTCTTAAAATTTGGGGATGTGAGGTTTACGTTAAACAACAAACCTTTGATAAATTATCATCCAGATCCTCAAAATTCCTTTTTGTGGGGTATCCTAAGGAAACTAAAGGATACTATGTCGACAATCCTACTGGTCACAAAGTGTTTGTTATTCGGATGGTGTCTTTCTGGAGAAAGAATTTATCTCTAAACGAACTAGTGGGAGTAAGGTGAACCTTGAAGAAGTTCAAGAGTCATAAAACAATGTAGAACCACAAATAGAAAATGGAGAAGACTCACAACAAGTTTATGAGTCTTCTCTTGTAACACAGGGCCCACGAAGGTCTGATAGGACACGACAAAAGCCTCAAAGATATGTACTTCTGACTACTGGAAGTCATGATATCTTGCTCATTGAGCAGAATGGGACAACTACCTATCGAGAAGCCATAGTGGTGAAAATCACCTAGAGGGGGGTGAATAGGTGATATCTTATAGTTTTGAAAAACTTTCGACCAACCAAAACAGAACAGAGAAAGGAGGAGATAAATATGGACACATGATATATCCTGGTTCGGTTCAAAACTTGACCTACATTCAGTCCCCAGAACACTTGGGATTTCTACTAATTCTCACACCACAATTACACTTTGTACTTGGATGATCCTCTCACTGATCACTCCCCCTTACAAGCTGTAATTGTTTGCCCCAATCACTTGAGGTCCCAACCTCAAGATTTTACAAATAATCAAGTAAAGTTTCTAGACTCCTAATGAGTAGATTAAGTGTAAAACACTGAAGTACATTGAGTATGAAATACTATAGAAACAGAGTTACAATGAATGCTATTTAATTGCACAACATTTCTGTAGGTTTTCAGTAGTTGGCTCTAATGAATGCTTATTCTTTTTATAGCTTCGCCATTAATGCCGTCATAATGTAGCTGTTGTCTCTAGTTTGTAATTCCGTTAGTTTTGGCGTTGATAATATGACCGTTGTTGCTTCATTAAATGTTGGTGGTTGGTTGGTGAAGGCTTTGTGCGTCGAGAGGAATCTGTTAAAGTTTGCAAGCTTCAAAGATCCATTTATGGATTGAAGCAAGCATCTCGAAGCTGGAATTATTGTTTTGATGAAGTAGTCAAAGAGTTTGGATTCATTCAAACATTGATGAACCTTGTGTTTACAAGGTTAATGGGAGCACAGTTGTATTTCTGGTGCTTTATGTAGATGACATCCTACTCATTGGGAATGACACCCCTACCTTGTAGAGTGTCAAGTCTTGGTTAAGAAAGTCTTTTTCAATGAAAGATTTAGGCGAAGCCACTTACATCCTAGGTATCAGGATCTATAGAGATAGATCCAAGAAACTAATAGGCTTAAGTTAGAGCACATACATAGACAAGTGAAGATGGAATATCACCTAAAGGGGGGATGAATAGGTGATCAAAAAAATTATCCGCTTAATCTAAGTTTTTTGGCAAATCGTGAATAAAGAGTAATAAGCAAGAGTAAGAGAAGAAATAGACACAAAGCGATTTATCCTGATTCAGTCTGATCGTGACCTACGTCCAGTCCCCAAGAACTCCTTGGGATTTCCAACAATTCTTAAGAAAAATATGATTACAACTCACAGAATCACTCCCCCTTACTTCTTGCAATCCTACACCCACAACTTGAGGTTCCACAACCTTAAGTTTCAATCAAGAATAATAAAAGTGTTTAACAACTCCTAACGAGTGAGTAATTAATGAGCACTAAAGTACAATGAATATCCGAAGATATTGAGAGTAATAAATGAAACAGTTAAGAGTAATAAATCAATGTTGAATGTGCAGAGTTTCGGTCATTGGCTGAATTGAATGCTTCGGCTTTTATACTCTTCGCCATTAATGTTGTTGAGAAGAGCTTGGATGTTACCGTTGTGTCTGATTCAAAAATTCATTAGACACAGTTGTTCCTCGTTGAACCCAATCACCTTTTGCTTTATTAAATGAGTTCGCTATCTTTATTAAATGTGTTAGCAGTTGATTGTACTTGATAGCTGGAATAAGTATGTCTTGGAAGAATGTTTTGATTTGCTGCAGCATTTCATTCTGTTTGTTGCTCTGTTTTTGCTGCTTTGCATTAAATGCTTCTGACATGCTTTTGCTTTATGTTGCTTTTTTATTAAAACTTCATGTTAATGCCTGAAATCACTAGTAAATAAGTTAGAAACATCTTATAAATGATTCTGGAAAGTAATGGCTAAAGATTAAGTCATTTGGAAAGTTATAGATAGCGATTCGTGATCTTCGTTCACAAGAACTCGAGTTCCTAAACATAGAACTCGAGTTTTGAACTTAAGTTTTCTCTTCAGAACTTGAGTTCCTGTGTTTGCTTTTCGAACATCTCAGTTCTTTAAGGTAAGAACTCGAGTTGATATCACAAGAACTCGACTTTTGGAGATTAAGCGCAAATTGAATTTTTAAACAACTTAAGTCTTAAAACATGAACTAGAGTTGTGAACTCGAGTTCTTTACCAAGAACTCTAGTTCTCAAGTTATGCAGAAATTGAGTATTTAAAGAACTTGAGTTTTAAATGAAGAAGTTGAGTTGTGAACTTGAGTTCTTTACCAAGAACTCTAGTTCTCAAGTTACACAAAAATTGAATCTTCAAAGAACTTGAGTTCTAAATGAAGAACTTGAGTCCTAAATGAAGAACTTGAGTTATGAACTCGAGTTCTTTATCAAGAACTCTAGTTCTTTAGACTTAGAATGAAACACAGTTGTTGGTTATGATTAGTTTTGATGATGTCTTATATAGATGTCATTAGAAAGAGCAAAAAGTTTATATCATAAAGTTTATACCATATACATTGACTAATTACTACATGTAATGTAGATTTGTTCATGTGGAGAAAGAACAAGAGAAGAGAAGAAAGAAAGAGTTGATTCATGGAGAATAATCAAGAAGAGAGAAGAAAGAAAGAAGAACTTGCTTAATAAACTGAGAAAATCATTATACAAGTTCTTAGTTTGATTCTTGAAGTCTCTAGGATCAAATGGAAGTTGGGAATGCTCAATTCAGAGTTAAAACAAGCATATATCAGGTTTTGGATGAGCAAAATCGAGCCAGATACTCAAAAGTCAAGTTTACTGGATTACTAGAAGTGATCTACCTCTGGATTATGAGAAAACTCGAGTTTAGGGCACAAAACTCGAGTTTGGAACTCAAAACTCAAGTTGGTCACTTAATGATTCGAGTTTGTGAAGTCTTCAGCAACTCTAGCGTCTCTGGATCATCAAAACTCGAGTTAGCCAATGTAAACTCAAGTTAGTCACTTAATGACTCGAGTTTAGCAAGCTTTCAGCAACTCTGTTCACGTTCAGCACGGGCGACCTCTGGTAATTCGATGATATCTCCCAAACCAGAGATTGGTTTAAGGTGAAATCAATTTTTTATGAAACTAGACATCCAATGCGTCATCTTGAAAAAGTTTCATGCCCAAAGAAGTTAAGATGAGAGAGCTATGAATTTTAGAAGTTGGAACAGGAATTCACGCCACACAGCAGACTAAGCTTCAATGATTTGAGTGTATCTCACAATCTACATATCAGAATGAGCTGCAATTGGTGGCATATAAAAGTAGACTCACATACCTTTCCAAAAACATAAAGATCATGGAAAACAAAGATCAAATGAGTGAGATATGGTCTTCGAAAGTTGACTGTAAATTCAGGATGTTGCAAAAATGCTGGCAAAGAACAACCTTCATTCATCAGATCATAACTATCAGAATATAGTGAGTTTGGAGCTGATTCTTCTTGCAATGGAAAGAAGAGTTAAAGAGCTTTATGGAGATAGGTACTGGATTCCAGGGATTGATCTTTATCAAGTCAAAAAACAAAGAACTTGTGAAAAGGATATTTGATTGAGCCATGGAGAAGAAAACTCGAGTTTGTGTTAGCAAACTCCAGTTTTGCACTTGACAAAGAGCAAGATATTTTCATCTCTGAAGGAAACTCGAGTTAGTCACTTAATGACTCGAGTTTAGCATTAAGTTCAAGTGTGGTTCAAAATTCAAATCACGACATTCCTCTCTGGAAGACTTAAACTCGAGTTTGGATTTCCAAACTCCAGTTTAGCTTGCTGTAAACTCCAGTTTGTGGTAGACAGAGAGCTCATCAATATTCTGAACTTTCTAAACTCCAGTTTGCATTTGAAAACTCCAGTTTAGAGTTTTGTGGACTTAAGCTTATTTTCACTTCAAAAGTCCAAAACTCGAGTTAGTCACTTAATGACTCGAGTTTAGCCTTATGTTCAAGTGTGTTTCAAAACTCAAATCGCGATATTCCTCTCTGGAAGACCTAAACTTGAGTTTGGATTTCTAAACTCCAGTTTAGCCTGCTGCAAACTCCAGTTTCGTTTTGCAAACTCCAGTTTCAGTTGCTGAAGTTTTAAAAATCAGATTGCGCCAACTTGTGAAAGCTTCATGATTGATCTTAATACTTCATATCATCTATTGCTATTGTTTCTAATCATGATTAATCAGCTTTCTAGTAAGTTTCAGATGATCAAATGAAGAATTTCATGAAGAGTCAAATGCTAAGCTGTAAAGTGGAAAATGCACTACTCCATGTTTGCTAGAAGATGTCTATGATTAAACAAAAAGGATTATACAGGAAAGATCAACATTATCCTTAATATCCTCCAGATAAAAAGGCTACTGAACATCATGGGAGACATTCTTAAAGGGACAAAACTCAAATATTCAAATCCGCAATTTCCCAACAGTCATATTCAAACAAAAGTGGTCACAACAGCTAGATCCATGAAGAAACACTGACAACAGCTATATTTTTGAATGGGTTCAAGTCTCAACGGATCTACAACATTCATATACTTCAAATCAGTATAAATACCTGGAGACTTAAAGACTCAAGGGTAGAAGAAGAGCAGAAAAACGCAGAGACAAGCTTACACCTTCAACATGTTAATACTCTGATTTTCATATCATTTACTCTCTGTTCTCAATGTCTACATAGCTTATCATTGAGAGTGAAATGATTTGTATTGTGCTTCAGTGTTTACTCATTCACTTCTGAGAGAGAAGATTTATTGTAAATCAGTTTATTTGAGAGTTACTCAAGATTGGGTGATCTTGAGTGGGAAACACTGTGTTGTGATTATAGCTTGTAAAAGGAGTGAATCCTAGGAAGAGGATTACTTCAAGTACAGAGTATGTAATCAAGCAAGTGTATTGATTACAGTTTGTAAGGGGGAGTGAATCCTAGTGAGAGGATTACTCCAAGTACAGAACGTGTAATCAAAGTGAGAGATTGTGAAGGTTGCACAAGTGCCCAACTAAACTTGTGAGGTTGTAAAGGCTTTTCTCTTGTGCCTAGTTAAACAATGAGATAGTGGATTGAAATCTCAGGAGGAGCCTGGGGACTGGACGTAGGTCATCGTGGATTGGACCGAACCAGGATAAATCACAGTTTGCATACTCTCTTCCCTAAACTCTTTTATTTCCAGTATACATATTTGGATAACTGATTACTGTCATAGAACTGATTTCAAATTAGTTGCGAAAAGTTTTCAAAGTTTTATCAAACACCCAATTCACCCCCCTCTTGGGTGATAGCCAGATCCAATAACAATTATATCAGAGATGAAGAACTCGAGTTTTAACTATGAAACTCGAGTTTTGAACTCGAGTTTGTTACTAATGAACTCTAGTTCTCAAAGTTCTTTTGGTGTTTGAAAGTTTTTGAATGAAACAGACTTTGCGAACTCGAGTTCACTTACCAAGAACTTGAGTTCTCAACCTTGCTGATTGAGAAACGATCTGTTTAAGCTTTCTAAAACTTGAGTTATAAAATATAAAATCAAGTTTACATTAAATCAATAGTTTACAAGTATTTAGTTATCACCAAAACTTAAACTGAGAACTAACAACAAGATACTGCACAGATTCAGTATGCGGATTCAAAAAGGGGTTACATGCCCATGTCTCATGGCATCCATATCACTAAAGATCAGTGTCCTAGTACACTTGATCAAAGAGATCGCATGAGTAAGATTCTATATGCCTCTGCCATTGGATCTATCATGTATGTCATGTTATGTACTCGACCGGATGTCTCATTTGCCTTAAGTGTGACCAGTAGATATCAACAAGATCCCGGTGAGGGTCATTGGACTGATGTCAAGAATATCCTAAAGTACTTAAGAAGGACAAAGGACTTATTCTTAGTATATGGTGGATTGGGTGATGAGCTCTGTGTGACTGGTTACACAGATGCGAGTTTCCAAACTGACCAAGATGATCTAAGATCACAATATGGATATGTATTCCTTTTGAATGGTGGTGCGATAAGATGAAAGAGCTCTAAGCAGAGCACTATAGCAGATTCTATAACGGAAGCTGAGTATGTAGCAGCTAAGGAAGCTGTTTGGATAAGACATTTCATTACTGAACTAGGGTGGTTCCTACCATCTCAAATCCAATAGACCTGTTCTGTGACAACATCGGGGCTATTGCGTAGGCCAATGAGCCTAGGTCACATCAAAGGACCAAGCATATACTCAGGCGGTTTCATCTTATCAGAGAAATCAATGATAGAGGTGACATAAAAATATGCAAAGTACCAGGAGAAGACAATGTTGTTGATCCTCTTACTAAGCCGCATGCACAGATAATACATGAACGTCATGTGAGGACAATGGGAATTAGGGAAATTAATGATTGTACCTAGTGCAAGTGGGAGTCTTCTGTTGGAAAGGCTAATCATTGTATTTTAAACATTATTGTTATTTAAGGTATTTCTCCATTTTGCTATCATATTGTTTGCATGTTTATTATGATGACTGTATCCTCGGATGTATCTTAAAGATTGTCCTAAATGTCCCTAGTCAATCATCTATGCGGGAGTAATGATGAAATAAGACCAGTATGACTTTGATAAGGTATATAGATATGAAACAAAGTCTTAGGCACTTGTAAGAGTACAAGGTGCTGGACCGACCCACTATGAGAAAGCTGCATGGATTAAGTCATAAGCTTTTCTCATGTATAACCACGTCACAATGCCCTTTGACCTGAGATCATCATGGATTCCTACATGAGAGTCGCTGATCTTTGACCTAGTCAAAAGTCACCTTTGATCGGGTGATGATAAAGGCTTCGATCAGGATTAGTGGTTTTCATGTAGAGGAATATGAATGGTCAAGATGGAATTTGTCCCTCACATTTATAGAGAGATAATAATAGGCCCCTCGATGAGTAAGTTTAAGAAAAGTATGGTCATACTGTGATGGAAAAGAGTTTCCATTTTAATTATTAGACTACTCAAGAATCAAGAAAGTAATGGTCAAGAACGGGAGGATGACACTATCCATGCTTCATCCTTGACCAAATTATCACGTGACAAAAGGGACGTGACATGGTTGTATGATAGGTTGTATCGAATAATCGATCCTCATGTGAATTAGGTAGTCGCAATGTCTTGCTAGAGGCCACTTGCAACTTGTGGGCTAGTACAGTATTGGCTCATTGTGAGCCTACAGGGTCACACACAAGAATAGTCTAACATGAGCTATAATGTCCAAATTCATTGAATCTAAGATATGTCTAAGATTCAATGAATACAACATTTTATCTAGGGAGAATATATATATAATGATTGCACCTAGTGCAAGTGGGAGTCTGTTGGAAATTATGCCCTAGGGGCTAATCATTAAATAACTTTCATATTTGATTTATGAAGATAAATCAATAATTTGATTTATGAAGATAGATATCATATCTCAGATTTGATTTATGAAGATAAATGAAATCAGCTAGCTTTTAGTTCACATTAAATAAATAGATTGGATTGAATAAGTTAGATAGATTTAATTTCCAATTCAATTTCAAAATTAATAAGATTGATTTTGAATATTTAATGCGGTCCATTAGGTTTATAAATACCCTTAGGTTGTGAGTAATTTGATTACACACAAGAGAATTGAAGAGCCACAAAAGAACCCTAGAAGAGAGACGTCACACAAAAGCTTGAAGGCGCTAGCACGCTGCCATTCGTGTTGAAGTGCTATTTGGTGTGGATACCTGTAGAGGGAGTGAATTCGTAGAGTCGGCTCCTAGAGATTGATCAATCAAGAAGGTGTTAGCTCACGAGTTCACAAAGCACGCACACAAGTTTGCATAGGTACGGTTCTTAATTGCTAAGCCGATTTAAACGCTATTGATAGATCCTCTTCTTGAGATTCGTAATTTATTGGATAAATCTGATTCCGCTGTGTGTATGAATCTCAACAATAAACACCAAGTCATATAATATAATATCACTTGTCATTTCCTCATGAAAATAAATCCTACAAGACCATTGCATTATCAACATAGTTTCATAGTTTTATATAGTTAAAAATCACTCACAAACAACAAAAGGAAGTGGTTGCCTTTCACCAAAGCAAATTATTACCACATTGCTCCTAATCTAAGAACTAAAGAAAAACCAAAATCAATATACAACAATTAATTTACTACATATTAATAACTCTTCAAGTTATTAGAACAATCAATTAACTTACTTAACTTAATTCTATAACTTTAAAGTTTTGAATTAACTACTCAAAATCTCCAATTTCATATTAAAATCCAAACTATTTATTTTAACATTAATTCAAATATTTTTCTTAACTCAACTAACCCATTTAAGTAATTGATTATCATCAATTTCATTCCAATATATAAAATCCCCAATTTTAGGTTTATGGCAAAAAATAGCTAAATTATAAATGTTCACTTTAACAAAAAATATAAACTGATTAAAACTTTAAGAATACCTCAAATAATCCAAATAAATTATTTAAATCACATTTAATCGATAGAAATATACCATAGGACATAAATCTAAACTTTTTTAAATAGAAAATTAATTTTAAATTCTTACAACAAATAACTAACAAATCTAGACCAATTAAATTTAATTATTAATTACGCTGTACATATATATAGTTATCTATTATCAAAACTCAAAACTTTCACAAAATCCTAATCCCAAAATTTTCACTATTAAGCACAATATTATTGTCACACCCCAAAAATTGAGATGTGATAGGTGTGTAATATGAGAAAACCCACATCCTTACAGCTTCAAATATATAAAATTTTCATACTTTATATATGTTAGTAAATAAGTGTTCTAGAGATAATTTGTTTTGATAGAGGAACATCTTTTTCTATATAGTATTGTATGATTTATGTATTTGAACACATTTTATCTTTATCATATTTATGTCTCGCATTTATGTTAAGGTTGATATGTGTTTAAAGATAAAAACCTTAGGAATAGAACATATGTTCGCTCAAGGATCTATGATAAGAATCATGATCATGAGGACTCAAGAGCACTGCATGTCTATTATCTGAAATTTGGTCTTAGTCTTGAATCACCAAAAAGGGCATTGGTGATATCAATAAGACTAGTACGACATCATCTACTTGTATAGAGGTAAAAGGTAGGGACCTTATGGAATACATGCATGGTGATGCCTTAGTTGATGTTGTGGGTGGATCTGATAGAGAATAGATAGCATTGAACTAGCCCCCGAGAGACTCCATAAATATTCATTTTAGAGAGCATCATTGGATATGTAAAGTCTCTCAACGTTTGATATTATGGATTGTCCTAGACTTAAGGATGTCATAGAGCAATATGTCTTAAGGTTATACTTTGACTGTACAACTCTATCCACTTGAGAATGGGGAGAATAGTGTCCTATTGATATAACTTGAATACATAAGTATAGATGGACATGCTGAAAGGACTCATGGTCCCTTACAAGGTATTAGTTGTTCATAAAACTGGTAGGGCTTGGATAACTTCTAGTTGACTCAGGAATCTATGCATAATAAGTGATTATGAAGAGTCATGATCCATCTTAGAGTTAGTAGAAGAAGATTCCAAGTTCTGTGAAAAGCTATATTTAGTCAGCCAAGAGAGATGATACTTTATCTTTGCTCTCGACTAAATGTGAATGACGTTGTGAGAGATGATGTCTACACTGTATCCAAATTAAAAAAGGCAGACCACTTGATTAACTCAATTAATTCTGGGGCCACAGAGCATTGCTAGTGTTTTATGTGGTCATTAGATAACTTGCGCTCATAAAAAAAGTTTAATTGGTCTAAGGTTATTTATGTCAGTGATTAATTAGGTCTAAAGGCTCACACACAAATGTTATTCTTGATTGCTTAAAATTCGCAAGCTTAGGACAATAATTGTTATTAGGCTTTTTCAAGAGAATAAGTGTATTTAGGATGAAGTGAGACTCCAAACCCAATATACAAAAATGGAGCTATATATAGTTCCTTAGTAGAAAATTAGTTTCTCTACTAATAGGCCCAAATATATTACAAGACCATCAAGGTCTTAGGCCAATTTAAATTTTAAATTCAAATTTTGATTTTGAGATTTAAATTTGAATTTTAAATTCAAGAGATTAAGTTATAAAAGATAATTCTGAATTGTCTAATATATATATATATATATATATATATATATATATATATATATATATATATATTGGATAAATAAATAATTAAAGATATGGATGCGATCTATTATCTTGAATTATTAATCAAAGAAATAATTAAAGATATGGATGTGATCAATTATATTGAATTATTTATTTAAGAAATAATTAAATATATGAATGAGATCCATTATCTTGAATAATTAATTCAAGATATGGATTTAATCTATTTTATGAATTATTTGGATAATACCAGTTAATGGGCTTTGAATCTTGAACCCTAATTAGGGTGTTCACCAAAATTCACAAGACATTTGTTCGTCTCGCAAAATTTCGGCCAACATAGAGAAACCCTTAGGTGTTGGCCAAATTTTAGAGCTCTCTTGAGCCATTGGAAAATTTCAGCCAAGCACCAACAAAAGGAGGAAGAGGTGCCATCCAAAGGTAATCTAATCTTGTTCATCTTATCCTCAACCTAATCTCAAGAAACCTAACTTTCTTGAGAAAAAGAAAATCCAAGAACATTGAGTCCTCAACCTTGCCATTGCCTAGCAAGCATCTAAGAAAAGTGAGGAATAAAAAAGGAGTTCTTAAGGCAATCACGAGATAGCCATGTGGATCAGTGTTAGAGGATGTCATACACTTTAAGGTCTTCAATGATCTAAGATAATTCTAAAACCCTCGTGTATTTTAATGAGTAGATCTTTAAAAACCCATGAGTATTTTTTTATTATTTAATTTGGAATTACTTATGAGCACTTGTAAAGAATTAGGGGTATATAATGATTAATATATCTAAAATCATAGTTGAAATCATAACCCATGAGTACCATAAGTAATTATAGGTTATAACTCATGAATATTGTAAAAGTTACGGGTTCTCACGAGCGCTCATAAAGAGTTACAACTCTTCTGTTTATGATATTTAGTTCCATGAGCACCCGTAAAGAGTTACGGGTTCTCATATATTAACTTTTTGCTTCAATAATTGCGCTTTTAATAACTTATGAGTACCGTAAAGAGTTACGGGTTCTCATGAGTACCGTAAATAGTTACGGTAATAAATTATAGTTTTCGCTGCAATTAGTAAAGAATAAGATTTTTTTCCCGCTTTATGAGTTTGCGCTTAAACGTCAGGCATACCCATAATTAACTAACAATATACAAATATATTTGAAACACATAATGAAATGACTGTGAATACATTTTATATTACAAAAATTATACACTTGCTATAAACATTTCGGGAGAATCTCGCTTGAGAGTAAGAGTCCTCAAGAAAATTATGCAATAACCTAGTATAGTCAAAAGGAGCTACGCTCCATATAACAATTTCACAACACCTAAGAAAGATGAGAATCCTTACTATAGCATACATGGAGCACATACATTAAAAAAATAAATACATAGATTTAAATTTCACATTAACTGGGGGTTTTCAACATGACACTTCAACTTCAAAAATAGTATGGTCCTTTAGCAACCACCAGGAGGAATAGTGTTAGTGGCACTATCTGAGACTAAAAATAATATTTCTGGTGAATAATGTCCCATTTATAAATTTTAATAAAACTAATAAAATGCTAATGAAAAATAATTTAAACAATTTAAATTTGAAAGATGACAATATGATAACAAGTTTCAACTTCTAAAGCATACAATTATAATCATAAATAAATCTATATGAAAAATCATTATACGAACAAAACCAAATACTTAGAAAACAATTTGTTTACTAAAATTAGCTTAAAAACAATATATCTCATATCTCATCTTCCATGGGACTTCAACAGAATGAATAACAAACATGTGTTAGTCCTCTATGGGTTTTGATGATAATAATCAATTGTGAAACCAAGTTTGAAGAGTTCTCTCAAGATAGTAAAAACTTGCTGATTGAGACAATACTCGAGTATCAGTAGCAATACTCGAGTATTGGACTTTCAAAGAAAAGCTCAATGCAAATGACAAAGGGCAATACTGCAGTATACAAGCAGATACTCGAGCATTGAACCATACAAAGAGCATCGTAAGTTTTTCATCAGAGCATACTCGAGTATTGGTTCCTATACTCAAGTATAGGCCTAAAAGACTCTTCAGTACTTTTTACAAAAGAAATGCAAACTTCAGTTTGGAAAACTTCAGTTTTGAAAACTCAAGTTTTGGAATATGAAAAGTCCAGTTTTCAACTTGGCTCCAAATTCAAATGTTTTCACTTGTAAATGAAAACTCGAGTATGACATTAACAAACTCGAGTATTGGGCCAAACAAAAATGACTTAAATATTTATTACACATACAAACTTCAGTTTCGGAAACTCCAGTTTCATACTGGCTAATGTTCTCTCCGAGTTTCAAAATAGAAACCCATACTCGAGTATGGTGTTGAATACTCGAGTATCGAGTCATACAGAGAGCAACTGAAGTTTTGAAGCTTTCAATACTGCGGTATTACATGAAAACTCCAGTTTTGATGTTTTGGGCAAAAACTCATCAAGAGTCCAAAACTCGAGTATTGGCTTAAGTTCAACTGAAGGAGTATACTCAAGTATTGGTTTGGATACTCAAGTATGGCTTTAAGTGCATAGTGACATACTCGAGTATTGATTGACAAACTCAAGTATGGACCGTGACAGTTGAGAATTTGAATTTCCGAAATCTGTCTAATGTTTGTTATTTGATCTAAATTGTAATACCCTAAAATTTGACTTAGGGTAAATATCATAAATTGGTAGAATATACCTATTGAAAATAGGTAAATATGAGGTCTCAAATACCTTGTATTGAATTTACCTTATTATTAGGACAATTTCTCCTAAGATTAAATAATGTGCGAATAGGTCCTTGAAATATTTGTGGGTCATAAAATACCCTGAGAAAATTATGATAAAATCCTAAGAGGCAACTAAATATTTATTAAAAATTAGAAAGTATGTTGTCTCTAATTTAGGTAATTTATCAGATTATTTTCCTTGGGAAATAATGAGGAAAAAAATTAAATATCATTTTGGGGAACATAAATTGCCCCATGGTTTTTAGCATTTTGCATAATGCATAAATTATCAATTTTGGTAAAATAGTTGTGAGAAAATAATTAATCCTAATTAAGAAAATTGTCAACAATTAGTAAGTGATTAAATAAGTAATTAATTGCTAATTGTTTAAACATGAATAGAAAGGGATTAAATGATGAAATTAAAAGCTAATGATGCTCTAATGACTTGAGTTAATTAGCAAACCAATTAGCCTAAGATATTAGCAATAAAGAAGGAGATTAAGCACATGATTAGAACTAATTAAGTGTGCCCCAAAAGTCAACAATGGCAACTAGCACATGGTGGAGCTTTGAGAGCCAAGTATTTTTGAGATATTTTGATATAATCAAGCTTAAGTCTTCAATTAATTAAAGTAACCAATGATGGTTATATTTAAGAAGCTTTAAACACTTGATTAGAGGGTTGATTATAGCTTATTAAATCTGCCCCAAAGGTCATAAAAACGTCTAGCACATATGAGAGTAAGATTTGGATAAGATTTCATAATAAAACACATGCAAATGCTCTTGATTAATTGGCAAACCAATTGGGTATAGTCATGTGGAGCTTAGGGACACCTAAGCACTCAATTGTGTCATCAAAATGACCTCATCAACTTTCCAAGGTGTAAGGCTGAAAATTTAGCTTCTTAACTAAGTTTAATCTAAGGGTTAAAATAGAATGAAAGTTGCTAGGAAGTTAACCAAGGATTGGCTAAAAATAGAGAGCTCTCCTCTCTTCATTCTTCACACCAAACTCATACCAAAGATTGGAGGGTTTAAGAGGAGAGTAAAGCAAGAAGGAGGAAGGAGTTCAAGAGTCTTCAAGAGATAAGCTCTAGTTCTTAAGTTCTAGTCTTTAGTTTTTATAAGTTCTTAGTATAAATGTTAGTTTAATCTAGAAAATTAGAGAATAAATTCCTATACTTGTTTTTAGGCCTCATTGCATTGAAAAATGCCTGAAGAGGTAAAAACATAGTAGGGAATAATTTTTGGGAAGCAATGGATCAATGTTGTGAAAGTTGTAGAATTTTCAGTTCTTAAATCTTGGTCAGACAGCGAAAAAGATGCTATGATTTTATGTAGCAAATGAAGTTATAAAATTATGAAATTTTCCAGAAAGAAAGTAGACATGTAGGGTTTTCCAAATATATAAAATATGTAACGTTTTGATCTTTGTTCAAGGAGATATGAATTTTTGAAGTTAAGCCATTTTTGCTGGAATAAAGTCTGGGCAACGTTGAGAAAATTTAAAACTGGGAATGATTCATGGTGTTCTACGTTCTGGGAATATTTTTCCTTGAAAATAGACATGCCAAGGGTCATGAGGAATTTTACAGCACCTCAAAATGATTTTTTTCGAATTAATTATGATTTTTCAAAGTTGCTGAAAAATCTGCCCAGAAATTCAGCATAGCGTTTTTAAATAAATGTAAGGGTAAAGTTGTAAATAACAAATCCACCAAGGGTAGATGGGTAAATAGAGGTGGAAATATCTCTTAGGATATTATTCTAAGTGATATGGTGATATGTTAGGACATCCGGGAAGTCCAGGACCGGATTCAAAGGTCGGACATTTGACAATTACCCGGTGAAAGGTATGTTCGCATACTAGTAACTTTAACTCTGATGTGTCTTGTATGCATATATGTAATAGAATAATCCATAGGGTCATGGACAAGACTATGTCTTGGATCATGTACCGTGGCTAAGACTTTGTCTTAGGTCACTGTTTACACATTCAGCTGTATACGGATTATAGTCTTGATAATGCCGTTGAGTTTTCCTAGCGCTGAGGACATGAGGAGCTGTCATGGCACTGGTTAGTGCAAACAGGGATAGACATTACATGTGTTGTGTGCTATGTATTGTTGTTGTGTTAACCTTACATCTGTTGTGTGCTTATGTGTTGGTTATTGCTGTAATATAATGAATATCTGTCACACATATATTGTTTATACTTTTCACATGAGGTTAACTGTTACCTGAAGTCCAATGGGTATTGGACCTTAGATCTGTCTAACATTAAGGAAAGGAACCGGGATAAAGAAGGTATCGGTGGATGGAGTCGTGAGAGAGGCACCGGTCGAAGACGAGAGCCTGAAGAAGAAGAAGAAGAAGAAGAAGAAGAATACTAGGGCCTAGTTTTTGGCATGAATCTGACAAAGTTATTTCAAACTAATTGATGCTTAAACTAAGAAAGGGTTTGTCTGTAGGTTGTCATAAGTCGTCGTGAAAGACGGGGAGACTCCCATTAGACTAAACACCGATCTGGCCAATATGTTTTATTAATTGCATTGGGTTCCAAGTCATAGGTCTAGTTAAAGAATTGGTTTATCAGAGAGATGTATTTAAATCTCTGCATATTGCATCACATGAATATTCCTTCGGCATATTTTTAATATATCAGCTTATGTCAGGGCATTAGCATATGTCTAGGCATTTTATATCAGATACTTATTGTCCAAATATTAGCGCATGCTTTCCATTCTGCATTACTCTAAGCTGTAGCACCTCAAACCCTGTTGGTTTTTCCTAAAACTAAGTGTCCACCGACACGATTTCCAAGCATGGAATTTGAGGTGTTACATAAATGCTTTTAGATATTAACCACCAACATTACCAGATATGTTTAATGTGTTTGCTAGTGTATTTCAACCAATTTACAGATGGATTAAGCAGATTTTCAGTGCTGACTTCACTAAAGCAAAAGAACTAGCAGAGCATTAAATGAGGAGCCACCTAACCTGCTATATTTTCGTCTAATAAGCTCTGCACAATGGAAAAAGGATAAAGAGACATTCACCTACTTAAAATCCTGACTTTCCAATGGCTAGAAACACAAGGAAGTCAGCATTTATCCTTCTAACTCAAGAATGAACAAAATAAAGAGAGAGAAGAGACCAAGGTGCTTCTAACAGTCAAAAATCTTCTCTAACGGTCATGTGAATGCTTGCAACGACTATTAAACATACTCTAAGTATAAATAGAGCAACATTCAATTCTCTTCAACAACTATTGAGCTGTAAATCGAAAGAGCATTAAATTTGTTCATTTATTCTTGTGCTTTCTCTATAGCGTATCAGTTGATACTAACTGAGCTTCAGTGTTCATCTTATCTGCTCTTTTAAGAGAGTTTATATTTTGTATTCATTTCATTGTAAACAATCTCAAGTCAAGGGACTTAGAGATTTGGGAGTCTTTGATTACAACTTGTAAGGGGGACCAAGTTCTAGTGAGAGAATTGCTTCAGTGTTACAGAGGGTGTAATCAAGAGACATAGTGAAATACTCAGGGTGCCTGAGGACTGGACGTAGGCCATAGAGTTGGGCCGAACCAGTATAAATCTTTGTGTCCCACTCTTCTTCCCTGCTCCCTGTTACCTTTATTTGATCACCATTAGAGCAGAACCTGCGAAAATTTTTAAAATCCCCAATTCACCCCCTCTTAGTGATTTAGCTCCACTTTCATTTGGTATCAGAGGAAGGTCTTCTCAGAAGAGCTTAACATCTCGAGAAGGATCCTCATGGAAGGTATTCTACCTGATGGGGCTTCGATCAACAGACTACCAGGTTTCAGTGGAGAGCATTATTCCTTCTGGAAGGCCGAATTTAGGGTGTTTCTCATGGCTACTAAGTATGGTTTATGGAGAGTATTTGAAGTTGGGAATTATCGTCCAATTGTGCTTATAAATGGCTTAAGAGAGCCCAAGCCTATGGAAGACTATGATGACAATGACAAAAGGAATGTCACTCTTAACAGTAAAGTAATTCTCATGCTTTAAAGTGCTCTGAGTCAACAAGAGTACTTTTGAATATGTACATTACCTACTGCAAGAGAAATGTGGCTTGCACTGGAAGTAGCTCATGAAGGAACCACTAGAGTAAAAGAAAATAGAGTCAACACCGTCATGACTGAGTATGATCTTCTTCATATGAAGCCAGGAGAGTCTATCATTCAATTCTAGCTAAGGTTCACCCATCTGATTAACCAGCTTGTTGCATTCGGAAAAATATATGAACAACCAGTTCAAGTAAGAAAGATTCTCGATATCCTCAGTAAGGATTGGGAAGCGAAAGTCATTGCTATTGAGGAGGCTCGAGGAGAATCAATGAGCTCAGTGATAGCATTGTTTGGAAGTTTGTCTAAATATGAAGGAAAGCTCAAGTTCAGAAAAGAACTTGATGAAGTTAATAATAAGGGCAATGGAGTTGCTCTTAAATCAATCAAGGAGGCCAAAGAATCAGATGATGAGGATGAGGAAGATGAAGATGAGGAGATTGGTATGACGGTCTGAAGATTCAAGAAGTTCTACAAGAAGGACCAAGGTTTCAAGAAGGCTTATAAAGGAAGCTCTAGCTTCGAATCAAAGAAACCAATCATCTGCTATGAGTGTGAAAAGCTAGACTATATCATATCAGAATGTCCCTAGTTAAAGAATAAGGAGAAAGAAAAGAAGAGATTCGACAAATCCAAAAAGAAAGCTTATGTCTCAGCTATTTGGGGTAATAGCTCATCGGATGAGGATGAAGCTGAAGAGGAGGAAAAAGCCAATATCTATTTGGTTGCTGAGGAAGAAGAGCACCACGATAAAGACAATGAGGTATATGATTCTCAGCCAACCTATGATGAATTATTTGATAAATATAATCTCATTCAATTCGAATTTGAAAAATTGGCTGAAAAATATCTTGATTTGAAATGAAAGGATATAACTCTTGAAATGCAGATCAAAAGCCTTTCTACTCCTGAAAGTCATTTTCGGGGGAAACCAATCTGGAAAGATCGCTGACATTAGAGAGATTGGCAATGATAAAGGGTAGATGATTAAAGATGTCTATCTAGTAGAAGGACTTTGTTATAATCTCCTCAACGTAAGTCAAAGCACCGATAAGGGTAACTTGTCATCTTTAATTCTGAAGAATGTTTGATCGTAAACAAACATGATTTTCCTTTTGAAACATTAAAATCAAAAGCTTTGTTTAGAGCTCCTAGAGAAGGGAACTGTTATACTTTAAAACTCTCTAGTAACGGCTCTGTTTCTGAAAATTGTTTTGTAAGTAATTTGAATGAAAGTTGGCTATGGCGTAAGCGTTTAGCTTATGTTAATATGCATCAGCTCGACAAATTATAGAAAAAGGACTTAGTCATTGGTTTGCCAAAGATTAATTTCAAAAATAATGAGATTTGTGATGCTTGTCAAAAAGGCAAACAAATTACCTTTCAAATCAAAAAAATGAAATTTCAACTATAAATCCTCTTAAACTACTTTATATGGATCTAGTTGGTCCAACTAGAGTAAAAAGCCTTAGAGGCAATCTCTATACTCTAGTTATAGTAGATGATTTTTCTAGATTTACATGGACAATATTTTTGGCTTCTAAAGATGAAACATTTGATGAGTTTGTTATTTTCGCCAAGAAGGTCCAGAACGAGAAAGGTTTTTCCATTGCAGGAATTCGAACTGATTATGGTGGAGAGTTTGATAATCATGCTTTCGAAGAATTTTGTGACACCTTTGGAATCGATCATAACTTTTTAGCTCCAAGGACTCCACAACAAAATGGTGTTGTGGAGAGGAAAAATCAAGTGCTTACTAAGATGGCTAGAGCAATATTGAATGAGAACAATACTTCACAAGTATTTTGGGTAGATGCAATGAGCACGGCTTGCTACATCTCAAACAAAGCCTACCTTCAGAAGAAGCTGAACAAGACCCACTATGAGCTGTACAAAGGAAGGAAGTCAACACTGACTCATCTTCGCATCTTCGGCTGTAAGTGCTTTATCCATAATAATGGTAAGGATAACCTAGGAAAATTTGATCCCGAGGCAGATGAAGGTATATTCTTAGGTTATTCAAATAGAAGTAAGGCTTATAGGGTATTCAATACTCGTACTCACATTGTTGAAGAGTCAATGCATGTTGTATTCAACGAAACCAATTCTAACAAGCCTTTGGATGATGAAGAAGAAAATATTTTCAAAAATCAATTCTTTTCGAAAACTACCCCTACTTCTGTAGTAAATTCTAAAGATATCTTTAAAACTGATCCTCAGAATAATCTTGAGAGTTCAGATCCATCTCAACCCAGAGCCTATAGATTTATCAGAAATCATCCACTAGATCAAGTGATAGGCGATGTTAACCAGGGTGTGAGAACCAGAAGCATCACTTTAAATGAAGTAATGTTTTTTGGATTTATTTCACATATTGAGTCCTCTAAAGTTGAAGAAGCCCTTTTAGACAATGATTAGGTGATAGCAATGCAAGAGGAGCTTCATCAATTTAAAAGAAATCAAGTTTAGGACTTGGTACCTAGGCCTAAAGACCATCCGGTCATTGGGACCAAATGGGTATTCAAGAACAAACGTGATGAAGCAGCAATCATTGTCCGTAACAAGGTAAGATTAGTTGCAAAAGGATATAATCAAAAGGAAGGAATTGATTATGAAGAAACTTATGCTCCAATGGCAAGATTGGATGCTATAAGAGTTCTTTTAACCTTTGCGTGTGTTAAAGGTTTTAAACCTTTTCACATAGATGTGTAAAGTGATTTCTTAAATGGTTTTATTCAAGAGGAGGTGTATGTAGAATAACCTCTTGGTTTTGAAAATGAACATCATCCTGATCATGTTTATCGTCTCAAGAAAGCTCTCTATGGACTTAAACAAGCTCCTAGAGCTTGGTATGAGTGATTAAGCAAATTCCTTCTTGATCAAGAATTTATTAGAGGCGAAGCTGATACAACACTCTTTATAAAGAATAAGCTGAATGAAATTTTAGTTGTGCAAATTTATGTTGATGATATAATTTTTGGTGCTTCTAATGATGTTTTGTGTGAAGAATTTGCCAGGAAAATGCAAGGAGAATTTGAGATGTCCATGATGGGAGAACTCAACTACTTCCTTGGTCTGCAAATCAAACAGAGGAAAGATGGAATCTTCATTTCTCAGACCAAATACCTTAATGACCTGCTGAAGAAGTTTGGGATGGATGGTTGTAATGGTGTTGAAATGCCTATGAGTGCTACTACTTCTCTAGATGCTAATGGAAAGGGCAAGGATTTCAACATTACAAGATATAGAGGAATGATAGGATCATTGATCTATTTGACTGCTAGCCGCCTAGACATCCAGTTCAGCGTAGGAATGTGTGCAAGATTTCAATCTACTCCAAAAGAGTCTCATGCTGAAAGTGTAAAAAGGATATTCAGATATCTTGCTGACACAAAGACTCTTGGCTTATGGTTTCCCAAAGGACAACCAGAACATTTGGTGGCATACTCAGATTCTGACCATGCTGGATATTAGACAGATAGAAAGAGCACAAGTGGTCAATGTCAATTCTTTGGAGGCTCACTTGTGTCATGGTTAACAAGTGTTGTTGTCTCTTCAACCGAAGCTGAGTATGTAGCTGCCTCAAGTTGTTGTGCCCAAGTTTTGTGGCTCAAGCAACAATTATCAGATTTGGGAGTTCATTTGAAGGAGATCCCGATTTTGTGTGACAACACCAGCACAATAAGCTTGGCCAAGAATCCAGTGCAAGACACTCGAACCAAGTATATTGTTGTTCGGCATCATTTCATAAGGGATCATGTTCAGCAAAGGAATGTCAAAGTCATGTTTATCCCAACTCATCTTCAGCTAGCAAACATTTTCACAAAACCATTAGCTAAGGAGCAATTTAATTTGATTCGTAGAGAATTGAGAATGGTAAATCCCAATGAATTGTAAATTTTGATTTTCGTAAACTTTACATTCAAATGTTAGTTATGATTTTGATGATTTTCTGATCACTAACTTGAGCATTGAAGTTTGTAGTTTGATTTTTACAGGATGTTCAAAAACTTGAGTTTTGCTGTTGATAATTGAATATTTTACACACTTATTTTGTATCTTTTGGGTAATAAATTTAGGATTGTTAGCTAATAAATAATGGGCTTTAATGCTTATTTGGGCTTTGGGCTTTTATTTGGATTTAATTCATTTTCATGATAAAAATTCCAGATTTAATATGCTTCACTATTTTAACCATAACTTTTGAACCAGACATCGGAAGGCAAATGATTCAAAGGGCTACAAATGTTATGAAGACTCAGAAGGCAGATTCGGTCAAGAGGATGGTCAAACTTGGAGCCAAAGTCAGAGATGTTTTTCTGGATTTTTATTTGGGCCAGAATTTTGTGAAGGCCCATTTGCTATTTTAGTCTATTTCTTTTTGGGCTGGATATTTTATGATTTGGAGCCCCATTTCGTTTTGCTATTTTAAGTTAGGTCAAATGGTGGCTAAAAACATATTGTATTTTCGTTTTTGAGACTTTTGAAGATCAAATATAGACTTTTAAAATTCTCTGAAATGTTCTTCATTTGTTCTTCGTGTTCTTCACTGTTTTTCTCGTCTATGCTTGGCTAAACCTCTCTGATTAACCCACAAATTAGGGATTTCATATTCCAGAGGACTAGTACTTAATCGGTAACATCTAAACTCGTTTCTGTCTTCTTTTATCAAATTCAATTATGGATTCAAATTAGGTTTTTGATAAAATATCTAGATCAATTAATCCCAAGGACATATTTCGAATTGGGTTTAAGTGATTATTGTGCGATTGTTCGGTGTCACGCCACTATTTTGAAAACATTCTGGATGATTGTTCAGTTGAGGGAAATTCTGGGCAAAGACAGACATTTCAGTTTGTCCAGAAATCGATCACGAGTTCAGTGTTTTAATTTTTTTCGTCTGATGAAGGTTCTGGAATCCCTAGTTCTGGGTTAGTCATTTTAGTTTGGTTAATCTCATTTTCCTTTACTGTTTCTGTTTTAATTTCTTTTTATTACAATTTGAAAAACTCCCCCCCAATCATTTACTGTCATTACTTCTGTTATTATTAAAACCCACTGTGATTCCATGGGAAACGATCTAGGTTCCTTATACTGCAAATCCTTTCACTGAACTTAGTTATTTTGCAAGGGGTCGGCAATCTCTTGTCAGTTGTCAAGAGTAGAATACTTGAGTATTGAAAGCAAAACTCGAGTATTATTGGGGGAATCAGAAAGATGTAGCTCAAGGGAGATGTAAATACTCGAGTATGTAAGTAGAATACTCGAGTATTGGTCATGGAAGTTTAAAGGTTCACGATACACCTTTGAAGTCCAGGTAAGTTATAATTTTGCTATACTCGAGTTTAGAATAGAATACTCGAGTATGTGACAATTCAATTATTTATAAGTCTCTGTTCTTTGAAACTGTCACAAATACTCAAGTTTGCCCTAACGGTCAGCTCCTCATTTGTCTTCTTCGTCCAATCCAGAAAGTTCTTCCTCTGATACCTCAGCCCTCTCCTCCACATCCTGACATTCCTACTGAAGACACCTCTTCTGATCCTCCCTCTTCCTTGTCTGAAATCAAGAACCATGCTTCACCTCCTGAAGGATTCATAACAAAAAGTGTAGGTATATCTGTTGATTCTATAGAAAAATTCGAAAGGCCTACCACAAGAAAGAATTATGTTCTCTAGTCTCTGTAGACCTAGAGAAAATTAAAGAAGAATGTGGCATGGACTTATCCCCTGGCTAAATCCCTACATTTCTTATCTTTCGATTAAAGCCTCATTCTCTCCACCCATTGTCAAAATCTTCTTCTACAACATATTTAAAGAAAATCTGAAAGATGATAAGGACAATGTGGTGGAAGAACGATTATCAACTTCTGTTAGGGGTGACAAAGTTACCATTTCTGCCTCTATTTTAAATTCCATACTTCAAATCAAGAATCCTCCTCCTACTCCTAAAATTAGCTACTCTAATATTGAGATTTTCAAAACCCTGAAGCCTGGTATCCCTATTCCTGACAACCAGGTCGACAAATTAACTTTCATTCCTATGGAAATGTCCCTTAAATATTGTGTCCTATGGTACATCTTTTCCAGAAATTTTCTGCAAAAAGGGGGCAATTACACCCACTTCTCTCAAAAAGACTATACTTTATTCGCTGCATTCATAAATAAGGTGCCTATCAATCTGGGTGAATGGCTCTTTCAAGAGATTTCTAGTTTCTGCTTTTCCTCTCTATCGGTATCCTATATACCGTTTGCTTCCCTGGTATCAGTGATTTTGTTTCACAACAAGATTTGGCATCTATCTTCTTCTAACTCCCTTAAATGGCCAATCAACTTTGGGAAGCAAACACTAAGTTTTATGAAGATAGCGACTGAGAAAGGAACTCCCTCTGCTAAGAAGTCTTCATCCAAGAAATCCACAGCTCCTTTTTCTTCATCTGAAGTTCCTTTTGCTCCAACTAATCTCGATGCCAAGATTTAGGAAATGGTCGACAAGGCTGTTTCTGACATGTCCAAGAAAATTCAATCTGAAGTTGGGCAGATTGCTGCTAGTCTTCAACAGTCACAGACTCACATTGCCAATGAACAGACTTTTCTAAAGATTCATCTGAAGTACCAGGATGACAAGATGGATCAAATTTTGAAGCTTCTTTCTTCCTCTCGCTCTGGTCCTTCCTCTTGATTTTTCATGCTCTTTGCTCCTCCCAGTTTTTGAAGATGACAAAGGGGGAGAAGTAACCAGAAATCTAGCTTAGGAGTTAGTTATGTGCAGAAGTGCTTGAAGTGTTTGAAACTTTTTGTAAATCTTTCGAATTAATTCTATCTCCTGACTTAGTTTTCTTGCTGTGCTTATTTCTTAGTTTATGTTTTTAGCAAGTATGAACTTCTGTAGTTAGAATTGCAATGACTTTATGATATGAATGAAATATTTAAGTTATTAACTGTATTTACTGTGATATCATTGAATTCATGCTTTGCATAACTAAATTGGATATAATTGTATTGAATTTATGCTTTGCATCTAAATGAAAAACATGATTACTGAATATCAATACTAGAGTATTAAGACATTCAAAGGTTTTGTCAAAAACATGCTGAGAATATAATTTACAAAACATTTGCATAGCAAACTTTTTCAAAGCTTAAAATTTTCAAAGTGTTTTTCGAAATCTAGAGAAATTCTGGTTTACAAGTATTGTTATCATCAAAAAGGGGGAGAATGTTAGTTCTCTATGGGTTTTGATGATAACAATCAATTGTGAAACCAAGTTTGAAGAGTTGTCTCAAGAAAGTAAAAACTTGCTGATTGAGACAATACTCGAGCATCAGTAGCAATACTCGAGTATTGGACTTTCAAAGAAAAGCTTAATGCAAATGACAAAGGGCAATACCACAATATCCTAATGGATACTCGAGTATTGAACCATACAAAGAGCATCTCAAGTTTTCCATCAGTGCATACTCGAGTATTGGTTCTCATACTCAAGTATAGGCCTAAAAGACTCTTCAGTATTTTTTACAAAAAGAAATGCAAACTTCAGTTTGGAAAACTCCAGTTTCGAAAACTCAAGTTTTGGAATATGAAAAGTCCAGTTTTCAACTTGGCTCCAAATTCAAATGTTTTCACTGTAAATGAAAACTCGAGTATGACATTAACAAACTCGAGTATTGGGCCAAACAAAAATGACTTAAACATTTATTACACATACAAACTTCAGTTTGGGAAACTCCAGTTTCATACTGGCTAATGTTCTCTCTGAGTTTCAAAATAGAAACCCATACTCAAGCATGGTGTTGAATACTCGAGTATCGAGTCATACAGAGAGCAACTGAAATTTTGAAGCTTTCAATACTGCGGTATTATATGAATACTCCGGTTGTGATGTTTTGGACAAAAACTCATAAAGAGTCCAAAACTCGAGTATTGGCTTAAGTTCAACTGAAACTCCAAAGCACAGATCGCGAGTTTTGTTTCTTGAAGGAGTTGTAACATACCAAATTTGGGAAACTCAAATTTAAAAATGTTAAGAAGAATTAGTAATGAATTTTTGAATTAAAAATAATTACAAAAATCTAATTAATAGAAAATAAAGACAATGAGAAAATAAAGACTTATTTCCTTTGAATTAATTTGGGAAGAGTAATTAAAATAAGAAATTAAATTTTTCTAATATTTATCTAACACATATAAATAAATAAAAACTATGCACATTCATAAAGCCCAAATCCTTATTTTTTTTCCTTTGGCCCAATTCGGTTGTTACCCACTTGGCCCATAAACCAAATTTTCATTTTTTCCCCTTATCCCATCCTACACGTGAGCAACCATAGGGCCAATATATAAATCTCTTCAAGCTAGGCCCAACTTGTTTTCTTTCCTCCTGGGCCACAGTCTCAACTTCACCCTCCAAACCCAAACCATTATTTTTCTCCAGCAACCACGTGAAACACACAGAACAGAAAACAAGATTCAACCCAATATACTCATATCTCTCTCTCGTAGCCATAGGAAAAAAAAACAGGGAAATATCACGTCAAAAATCAACAAAAGCAGAAACCCATTATCTCATTCTGTCTCTATCGTAGCAGCGAAAAGTTAGACGCTCACCATGTCCATCGAGCCCAGCGCCAAACGCCCCCTGGTCAGCGCCAAATACCCCTGGTCCTTGCCCACCAATCAACCCCTTCTCCCTCCAATATATATATATGTGTGTGTGTTCCTTCATCCTCCACTATTCTTTCGGTGAAACAGAAAGAAGATAAAGAAAGAGAGGAGAGACGAGAGTAAGCTTGAGAGAAAGAGTGAGAAACCTTTATGCTCTGTTTGAGCTTCTCGGAACAGAGGAGTATCGGCGAGGAAGAAAGAGCAGCGAGAGAGAGAGAGAGAGAGAGGAAGAGAGTGATCATCTTGCCCTGTTTATCACAATCAAAACAGAGGAAGCTCAGCGTCGTCTTCTTCCTTGTTTCCACGTCAGTCCAGCGAAGGTAACCCATATGTTTTGCTTCTTTTTGCTGTCATAAAAACGTTGCTGCCCTTTTCTTTTGGTTGCTGTGTGAGCGTGTTCAAAAACTTGTATGAAGGAAGGAAGCATGCTGGGTACCTTGGATCTGTTTTGCTGTCACAGTTTCTGGTTGGTTTTTGTTGTCGTAAGAGTTTTCCTTCTGTTCTTGCTGCTACTGTCGTAGGTTTGTGTGGGGATGTATAATTATATGTGTGTCGCTGCATGCCGTGAGGTTTAATGAAAACGAAATGTGTGTGTGTGTGTGTTCTGGGTGTAGTTAAGTGTATGAAGCAAAACAAAGAAAAAGAAGGAAAGAAGAGAAAACGCTGATCAAATAAGAGAGAAGGAAAAGGAGAAGAAAAATAAACACAAAGAAAAGAAGGACATAGTTATATGTATATATATTTCGAAGGATGCTTGTGTGTGCGTATAAATTGAATCCATGAAGCCAAGTATAAAGTAAAATATTAAATAATAATGATAATTGAATAATTAAATAAATAAATAAAATATATAAGATGAAAATGCAGCAGATGTGTTTTTGGTATCCCTGATTCATATTAGTCAGATAAATAAATGTACGTGTTAAACATAACTAAAGACGCACACTTTTATATATAAATTCTTAAAGCTTGAATAATAGGAGAAAAGTGTTTGATATAAATATATAATAAAATATATGGATATGATATATTACATGATATAGAATAATAGGAAAAATCATAGATATAGGAATTTATTTAATTTGTTCCTAAATAATAGGAAGGTAGCATTAATGGAATATATATATATATATATATATATATATATATTAGAAGTTATTTTTAAAAAGATAGGATGTGATTTAATTTGTTCCTAAATAATAGGATCTAAACTAACTACCTAATATTCTCTAACTTATAACATCATCTACTAAATAAATTAGATAAATAAAAAGAAAGTGTTTAATATTAAGAAAAGGGATTAAAGAATAAAGAAAATTATTAAAGAATATTAATAAATAATAAATGAGATAAATAAATAAATAAGGAATAACGTTATTATTTATTTAAGGAAATAAATAACAATGGAAATAAATAATGAAGATATTATTATTAGTATATGTTTAATTACAAATTATAATTTTTAATTTGTGGAATTTTAAGATGTTATTAATTGTTAGTGTATTGATTTTGGTAGATTGAGTTGTGGTGTATTTGAACTAGGAGCAGTGTGAAAGTAGTTAACTCGGGCGAGAGGTAACCACTTTCCATTTATTATGTTATTAATATGCTGCTTGTGGGTATTTTTCTGAACTGATTGTGTATGTTTTTAAATAAAGTTGCCATATGGAATTTTTATGAGTTGAAATACATGTATTGGAAATTGATATATAATGACATGGCATTGTGAATATTATGGAAATTTCCCTATTAAATTATGATGATAATTATGGAAAGGGATGAATTGGAAAAAGATGGAGTAATTACTTCCACCACGTGGTGATGCCTCCATTGGTACACGATGGTTGACTTTTTATTGTCCCAACGGTTCAATGAGGGACTAGCCCACTAATTCAAGAGGGCTTACGACACCCCACTAGTTCAATGAGGGGAAAAGATCTATGGTCTAGGACATGTTCTCTGAGGATTTTGGCCGGTCCTCATCACTTGACCAGTGAGCTTTTGGAGTAACCAAAACATGGGTGTAACTTAGCCCATGGATCTAGTCAGAAGAAATAAGGCGGTTCAGTTGGATTGATGGGAGGTTTTTGAGTATTGAATACGAACAAAATTTGTGACAGCCATTATGATATTTATTATTATTGTGATATTATGTAAAGAGAATATTGATGAATTGTTGAATTTTGGATTGATTGCATTATTTCACTTGGCACCTCACTAGCACCTGTTAATATTCATAATGAGCTGGACTGATGGTTACAAATTTTTCCCCAGGTGACCAGACTGGTCCAGGTACTTCAAGGAAGTAGACAGAAGTGTAGTGTATTTACTCCAAGTAGGCCTTCTGTCTTTTGATGTATGATATGGATAAATGTATATTGCCACACTCTAGGGCTCATGATGCATAATGTGCATGTTTTGAAAATTTTTAAATTTCGCATAAATTCTAATATTAGGTTAATTCTGATAATTATGTGATAACTCTAGTCATTATATGTACTAATTTAGTTAATTAAACGGCGGTCGTTTCAAGAGTATACTCGAGTATTGGTTTGAATACCCAAGTATGGCTTTAAGTGCATAGTGACATACTTGAGTATTGATGCGTAAACTCGAGTATGGACCATGACAGTTGAGAATTTGAATTTCCGAAATCTGTGTAATGTTTGTTATTTGATCTAAATGCTTTCAGATATTAACCACCAACATTACCAGATATGTTTAATGTGTTTGCTAGAGTATTTCAACCAATTTACAGATGGATTAAGCAGATTTTCAGTGCTGACTTCACTAAAGCAAAAGAACTGTCAGAGCATTAAATGAGGAGCCACCTAACCTACTATATTTTTGTCTAATAAGCTTTGCACAATGGAAAAAGGATAAAGAGACATTCACTTACTTAAAACCTTGACTTTCCAACGGCCAGAAACTCAAGGAAGTCAGCATTTATCCTTCCAACTCAGGAATGAACAAAATAAAGAGAGATAAGAGACCAAGGTGCTTCCAATAGTCAGAAATATTCTCCAACAGTCATATGAATGCTTGCAATGGCTATTAAACATATTCTAAGTATAAATAGAGCAGCATTCAATTCTCTTCAATAACTATTAAGTTGTAAATCGAAAGTGCATTAAATTTGTTCATTTATTATTGTACTTTCAATACAGATTATCGGTTGATACTAACTGAGCTTCAGTGTTCATCTTATCTGCTCTTTTAAGAGAATTTATCTCTTGTATTCATTTCATTGTAAACAATCTCAAGTCAGGAGACTTGGAGATTTGAGAGTCTTTGATTACAACTTGTAAGGGGGAGCAAGTTCTAGTGAGAGAATTGCTTCAATGTTACAAAGGGTGTAATCAAAAGATATATTGAAATACTTAGGGTGCCTGAGGACTGGACGTAGGCCATAGAGTTGAGCTAAACCATTATAAATCTTTGTGTCCCACTCTTCTTCCCTGCTCCATGTTACCTTTATTCAATCACCATTAGAGCAGAACCTGCGAAAATTTTTAAAATCCCCAATTCACCCCCTCTTGGTGATTTAGCTCCACTTTCAGCATGAACAAAGAGTCTACGAGGGTAAATAACCAAGCGCAACATAAAGCCACAAGGACAAGTATGGACACAGTCCACGAGGGTAAGTAACCAAGAGTGGATCAAAGCCAAAAAACAAGTGCATGTACAAAACCTATGAAAAACAAGCGTGAGAACGAGTCTCCGGAATATCAAGCATGAGTACTATACCCACGAATTGTTAGATATGCTTAGTTTTGATGATTATCAATATCAAGAGCAAAAAGTTTATATCATATACATTGACTAATTCTTAAATTTAATGTAGAATCAAAGATGTGAAGTTCATTTATGAAGAATAATCAAGAAGAAGATCAATAAAGAAGTATTGAATGAGGGAAAGAAATTGAATCAAAGAAGAGTCAAATGATAAAGAATGATCAAGAGAAGAGAAGAAAGAAAAAGTTGAATTATAGAATAAGAAGGAGATAAGAGATTTCAGAAAGAAGAAATTGAAGAAAATGTTAAGTTCAAGAAGAAGAAGAAATATTGAAGAAGGTAGAACTTGTAGAAAATAATGAGTCCATGATGAAGAATGATCAAGATGGGAGATGGAAGATGGAAGAACTTGATGAATGGAATGAGAATAGCATTATACAAGTTCCAAGATTGATTCTAGAAGTTTCCATGATCAAGTGAAAGTTGGAATGGTTCAATTCAGAGTTAAAACAAGCAAATATAAGGTTATGGATGAGCAAACTCGAGTGTCAAGGTCTCAACTCAAGTTTACTACCTTATTGCACTGATTTGCCTCTGGAATATGAGAAAACTCGAGTTAAGGACACAAAACTCGAGTTTGGAACTCAAAACTCGAGTTTGGAACTCAAAACTCGAGTTAATTACTTGATGACTCGAGTTAGCAGTGTCTTCAGTGCTTCTGGCATCTCTAGACCAGCTAAAATCGAGTTAGTCACTCAAAACTCGAGTTTGTCGTACTTTCAGCTTCTCTGTTCACCTCTGTTTCACGTTCAGCTTGGGCGTGGTCTGGTAATTTGATGATATCTCCTAAACCAAAGATCGGATTAAGGTGAAACCAATTTTGCATGAAACTAGACTTCTAATGTTTCATTATGACAAAGTATCAAGCCTAAAAAAGTTTAGATGAGAGAGATATAAATTGTAGAAGTTGGAACTAGAATTCACGCCACATAGCAGACCAAGCTTCAATGTTTTGAGTGTATCTTACAAACTATAAATCCAATAGAGCTGAAATCAGTGGCATATGAAAGTAGACTCAAAATGTGTTCCATCAAGACTTAAGCCAACTAAAATGAAGTTCAAACCAGGGAGATATGGCCTTCGAAAGTTGACCAATCAGTTCAAGATATTTCAAAGACACTAGTCCTAGACAACTTCTACTAATCTAATCACAACGTTCAACATAGAATAAGTTTAGAACTAATTCTTCTTAAATTGAATTCTTACCTTTAGCTTGGACATGTAAACTTGAGTTTGAGATTGGCTGAGAGTATTTCAAAAGATCTTATTCTTAAACAAACTCGAGCTTGTTATTGTTAAACTCAAGTTTATCCTTGGCCAAAAGTCTTCAAAGTGTTTTTTTTTCATATTTTTCACTTTGAGGACACTCAAGTTTTTATTTAACAAACTCCTGGCAGAGAGTTTTCAAAGATATTCAATTTTTAAAGGAAACTTGAGTTTTAGCAAAGTAGAGAGTTATGCTCTATTTCTGTGATTTGAAAACTCTAATTAAGTTTTGAAAACTCCAGTTTGAGCTTTATGAACTTACACTTTTTTTCAGTATAAATAGTGCCAAACTTAAGTTTGTCACTTAATGACTCGAGTTTGCTACTGTTTCAAGATATATTTCAAAGCTCAAATGCGACATTCTTTTCTGGAAGATCTAAACTCAAGTTTGGATTTGGAAACTCGAGTTTTGCCTTCTGAAGCAAAGTTACAAACTCCAGTTTGGATAAACTAACTCTAGTTTGTGTCGCTAAGTTTGAAATTCAAATTGCTCGAATTTGTGAGAACTTCATGTTTAATCTTAATACTTCATATCATGTATTACTATTGTTCCTAACCTTGTTTAATCAGTTTTCTAGTAAGTTTTAGATGATCAAATGAAGGATTACATGAAGATTCATATGTTGAGCTGTAAAGTCAAAAGACAATATTCTCAACAACTACTTTTCAGTGGACATCTAACGGCTATATTCTCAACAGCTATTTTTCAGTGGATATCCAACGATCATATTCAAGAATTGCTCATCAGACAAATGCTCTTCATCAACTATAAAAGGAGAAGCATTCAAATAGACAGATAGACAAGAGATTACAACTTCAGTCCTCTTAAAACATTTCAAGCATGCATGAGATCGGTTTACCATTTATAAACCAAAAAAAAAAATCTAATCTTGAAACTCGTAAGTAATATTTCATATAAGTGATCCCAGTATGAAAGTTTGCAAATAATAACTCAAAACTACTTTCAAGCATGCATGGAGTCTACATCTTCCAAATTCTTTATTTTCAATACAATTCAGCATCTCTTGCTTTTAAATAAGATTCTTGTTCTTTACTTATTTCCATATCAAAAAAATGAAATATTCAAATAAAAGTTATAATGAGACACTATTTACACACATATAAGGCTTATGCTATGCCTCTTTCGCTAACTTATCGGTTCCCAAATTGTTCACTCCTCCTCCTAACACCCAAACAAATCCATCAAGTATAGCCATGCATAAAACTCTCTATTTTCACATTCATTAGACATCCTTTTATTAGGCACACAATTTTGTTAAACATGTATGCACCCTCTTCGAAATAGTAAAATAATTTATAACTTAAAAATAATAATTCATTGGTTAAAGAAAAGGAAAAAATGCATATAAACATAAGAGAGCAACGCCAAAAATAGGCTTCAAACATCATTAAACCAAAAAGACTTAGACACTGGACAATTACCTTTTATAAATTTTACTTAACTAGATAAAAGCATAAAATTACAATTCACTCTTACATATCCTCCCTTCAAACTTTCATAGATCATTGTAGTAACTAAGAGTATATTATAGTGTTAGTTCTCTATGTGTTTTGATGATAACTGACAATTGTAAACTTGAAATGAAGCTTGTCTTTGGTAAGTTGAAAAACTTACTGTCAAAGGCAAACTCGAGTTTAGGTATGTAAACTCGAGTTTGAGACTTGACAGAGAGTTGCTCAATTCTGTAAGAAAGCCAAACTCCAGTTTGCTTAGTCAAACTCGAGTTTGTAGAGTCACAGAAAGTATTCAAAGTTTTTCATGACAAGCTAAACTCCAGTTTGTACAGACAAACTTGAAGTCTAGAAGATACAGAGAGTACTCAAAATTTTGAACAAGACAAACTCGAGTCTCGACCATGAACTCGGTTTAGACTAAACAGAAAGAATTGAGAAATTTCAGTATTTTCACAGTCTAGTAAACTCCAGTCTTTGTTTCTAAATTCCAGTTTACACTTGACCAAGAAAAACTTCAAAGTTTCAGTTCTTGCTGAAACTCGAGTTTGCTTCTGTAAACTCAAGTCTGAGCCATACAGAAAGACCACCAATACGTTTGTTTTGAAAACTCCAGTTTATGCTTCTAAACTCCAGTCTGGAAGTTATTGAACTTAGACTTATCCTCTTGACATAGCCTCAAACTCGAGTTAGTCAATAATTGACTCGAGTTTAGCTATATGTCCAAAGTTTCATTCCAAGATCAGAGCCTGACAGTCTTCTATGTAAGAACCAAACTCGAGTCTGATTTTTATAAACTCCAGTCTAGGGCGTTGCTCAACATTCATGCTTTCTGATTGAACCCCAAACTCGAGTCTAGGATTACAAACTCGAGTTTGCATCGGTAATTTTTGAAAAACCAGATGATGTTGATCTACAAAATCTTCATGGGTCAATTGAAAATGTTTTATCATATGATACTATTGTTTCTAATATCTTTCATGAAGTTTTGAGTAATTTTCATATAAAGTTCAGCTAAGATCGAGATGGAATCAGATCTGGAATAAGTGCATTAAATGAAGAACCAAGAATAGGGCTAATCCTTCTCCTCTGTCCCAATGGTTCAGCACAGACAGTTATGGATCAATTAAATCACTCTCCAACGGTCAAATAAAGGCTATGGAACGACTGAATACGTGGAAGACTATCTGTATCAACATATTCCAAGATTCCAGCTGAGAATTGAAAGAACAGAGGAAGATATGCAACTGTCATTTTCCATATTTTTAGCTGAACGATAGAGAAGAAAATGCAACAGCTAGTTCCTCTAGATAGCCTATAAAAGGCTATGAAGACTCAAAGTAGAATATACACAACAAAGCTACATTTGATTACATTTGCTTTTTGAGTCTGTATTGTTGTTTTTTATTTGTTCTTCAGTGTTTAGAAATATCTACTCTTTTGAGAGTCTTGATTCTTTGAAATCAATAGTTGTGGGTGCAAACTCAAGGTTGTGGAAACCTGTGAGTTAGGTAGCTTAATTACAAAGTGTAAGGGGGAACAAGTCCTAGGTGAATAGGATTGCTTGTAGTTTACATTGTTGTAGTTAAAGCTTGTTGAACTAGTGGAAATACCCAGAATATATCTGGGGACTGGACGTAGGTCAAGGTTAAGACTGAACCAGTATGAATTCTGTGTGTCCAGTTTTTCTCCCCTTACTCTTTCATTATTTACTTTTCAAGTTTGGAAAAAGAGTTCAAAAGAATTTTTGAAATCCCTAATTCATCCCCTCTTGGTGATTTCTTCCATTTTCATTTGGTATCAGAGCATAGGTTGTCTACTCAACGGACTAACATCCTAGACAACATGATCCAATGGAAGGAATTCTACCAGATGATGCCTCAATAAACATACCACCAGGTTTCAATGGTGAACACTACTCATTCTGGAAATCCAAATTCAAAGTATTTGTGATGGCTAGTGAGTATGGTCTGTGGGAAGTAATTAAGGAAGGGAACTATGTTCCAAAAAAGAAAGTTGGTGAGAACTTTGTGCCAAAAACGAGAGCTGAGTTTGATGAAAATGATAAAAAAAATCATTCTGAACAGCAAAGGCATCCTAATGCTGCAAAGTGCTTTAAGCCAAAAGGAGTACTTTCGCATTTGCAACTTGACCAGTGCCAAAGAGATGTGGGATGCATTAGAAGTCGCCTACGAAGGAACCTCAGGGATCAAGGAGAACAGGATTAACACACTTACTACTGAGTATGATCTATTAGGCATGAAGTCTAGAGAGTCAATTACAGAATCCAAGCTCTGGTTCACTCACTTGATCAATCAGCTGTCAGCCTTGGGAAAGGTATACGATCAAAGTACTTAGGTAAGAAAAATTTTGAATATATTAACCAAAGATTGGGAAGCTAAAGTGACAGTCATTGAGGAAGCAAGAGGAGAATCTATGCAATCTGTAGCTGCTCTTTTTGGAAGCCTGTCAGAATACAAAGGCAAAATCAAGTTCAGAAAAGGACTTGACGAATTGGAGGGCAAATAGAAGGGAATTGCTCTCAAAACTGTCAAGGAAGATAGAAATTCCGATGATGATGAGATAGATGAAAAAGAAATTAGAATGATGGTCCGAAGATTCAAAAAATTCTACAAAAAGGATCAAGCCTTCCGAAAGTCATACAAAAACAACAACAACAAAGAAGCAAAGAAGCCTATCATATGCTATGAGTGTGACAAGCCTGGACACATTAAGTCTGAATGTCCTCAGCTGAAGAACAAGGAAAAGGAAAAGACAAACTTCAGCACATTCAAGAAAAAGGCTTATGTTTCTGCCATCTGGGGAGATAGTTTATCTGATGAAGAAGAAGAAGATGAAAGCAAACCGCAAATCTCTGCCTGGTCGCTCAAAAGGAATTTAATAATGAAGAGGTAAGTGACTTTGAACCAACCTTTGATGAATTGCTCTCTGAGTATAATAATCTCCATTCAGAATTTAGGAAGATTGCGAAAGAACTTATGATTTCAAAAAGAAAAATAAAAGCTTTAGAAGAACAAAACACCTCCTCTCCCATTTTCGAAAAGACTTGTGAAAACTGCTACAATTTGCAAAAGAAAAATGATCACCTCTTAAAAACTCTTGAAAAGTTCACCTAAGGGAGTAAAATGCTTAACATCATTTTAAAACAGCAAAAGTTTACAAATGATAAGTCTGGCATTGGCTATAAGCCTGACCTTGAGAAAAGGAAAGACCGAAAGAGAAATGGAGAAAAGAACTACTTGAGCTACTTTCAGAAATCAGTTCACTCCTCTAATCCTTTTGCTCACTGTAGTTACTGTAATAGAAAGGGGCATTTTACTTCTTCTTGCTTCCATAGAAAAGAAAGGAAAAGCAAACCTATAGGAAACTATCAATGGGTGCCTAAGGGATCTTATGAGGCCCCCAAGACACGTACTAACCCAAAAGGACCCAAGACGAAATGGGTTCCTAAAAGTTAATTCCATAAATCTGCAGGTATGTCTAAGAGCATCAAAATCCAGTAAATGGTACATTGACAATGGATGCTCTAGACACATGACGGGAAATCAATCCAAGTTCACAACAATCACACATAAGGAAGGTGGCAAGGTTACATTTAGCGGAAATCAATCCGGAAGGATAGCTGGCATTAGTGAAATTGGCAACAATGATGGACAAAAAATAAAAGATATCTACCTTGTAGAAGGCCTATGCCATAATCTCCTTAGTGTAAGCCAAAGTGCGGATAAAGGTAACTTAGTTATCTTCACCTCAAAAGAATGCTTGACTGTTAACAAGGATGATCTCTTCTTAGACAATGTCAAACCAAAAGCCTTATTCAGGGCTCCAAGAGAAGGTAATTGTTATACTCTTAACCTCTCTAGTGATTTATCCCCTAAAAATTGCTTTATTGGTAATGTAGATGAAAGTTGGTTGTGGCACAAATGATTAGCTTATGTCAAAATGTTTCAACTTGATAAATTACTGAAAAAGGATTTGGTTATTGGATTGCCTCAATTAAATTTCAAAAAGGATATGATTTGTGATACTTGCCAAAAAGGAAAACAAACTAAATCAACATTTAAATCAAAAACTGAGATCTCATCCAATAGACCACCTCAATTACTGCATATGGACTTAGTTGGTCCAGCTAGAGTTAAAAGCTTTGGTGGAAATTTATACACTCTAGTTATAGTAGATGATTTTTCAAGATATACATGGACCTTATTCTTATCTGCTAAAAATGAAGCATTTGATCAATTTGTTGTTTTTGCCAAGAAGGTCCAAAACGAGAAAGGTTTATCCATTGCAGGAATTAGAACTGATCATGGAGGAGAATTTGAAAACCATTACTTTGAGAAATTCTGTGATGAGATGGGAGTAGATCACAACTTCTCTGTTCCTAGAACACCTCAACAAAATGGAGTAGTAGAAAGAAAGAATAGGGTTCTAACAGAATGAAAATCAGACCTCCCAAGTGTATTGGGCAGATGCAATGAACACAGCTTGCTATATCTCTAACCAAGCCTATCTCAGGAAAAAGCTGAACAAAACTCCATATGAGCTTTACAAGGGAAGAAAGCCCCCATATGAGCTTTACAAGGGAAGAAAGCCTAACTTGGCTCATCTACATATTTTTGGGTATAAGTGCTTCATTCACAAGAACGAATTTTCTGAGACTATGCAGGGTGAATTTGAAATGTCAATGATGGGAGAACTTAATTATTTTCTTGGACTACAAATCAAGCAACGCAAAAATGGGATATTTATTTCTCAGACCAAGTATCTAAGAGACTTGCTCAAGAAATATGGTCTTCAAGACTGCAATGGGGCAGACACACCCATGAGCTCAATTGCTGCCTTAGAGGCTGATGAGAAGGGAAAATACTTTAATATCACAAGGTATAGAGGCATGATTGGATCATTACTCTACTTGACAGCAAGCAGACCAGACATACAATTTAGTGTGGGATGTGTGCTCGATTTCAATTTGCGCCTAAGGAATCTCATGTTGAACACGTGAAAAGAATCTTTAGATACCTGCGTGATACAGAAGAATTGGGCTTGTGGTTTCCCAAAGGTCAACCTGAACATTTAGTAGCCTATTCTGACTCAGATCATGCTGGATACAAGACTGACCGTAAAAGTACAAGTGGACAATGTGAATTCTTTGGAAACTCACTTGTCTCATGGTTCAGCAAGAAGCAGAACGCAGTAGCTGTATCCTCAACTGAAGCTGAGTATGTTGCTGCTTCAAGCTGTTGTTCACAAGTCTTGTGGCTCAAGCAACAGATCCAAGATTTTGGAACCTACTTGAAGGAAATTCTCATTCTTTGTGATAATACCAGTACTATCAGTTTAGCCAAAAATCCTGTCTATCATACCAGAACAAAGCATATTGATATCAGACACCATTTCATTCGAGATCATGTTCAAAAGAAAGATGTCAAAGTCATGTTTATCCCAACTCATCAACAACTTGCTGACATCTTCACTAAACCCTTTGCGAGAGAACAATTTACCTTCATAAGAAGAGAATTGAGAATGGTAAATCCCAATGAGCTGTAAGCCGTTTCTACCCCAATGTTAGTAAATTTGTGTTTTGATAATTGTTAGTTACTAACTTAAGCATCGGAGTGCTTAGATGTGTTTTTGCAGGATGCATAATAAAGTGTGCCAGGAGGCATACTCAAGTTTATGAAGATAAACTCGAGTTTATCGGGAACAGAGAACAACTGAGTTTTTGGAAACAGGCCAAACTCGAGTCATTAAGTGACTGACTCGAGTCTGCACCAGACAAAAGAAATCCTGAAGTCTTTGAAGAACCTCCAAACTCGAGTCATTAAGTGAGTGACTCGAGTCTGCACCACCCAGAGAGAAGCCTGAAACTCTGAAGAGACTCTAAACTCGAGTCAATATTTACAAACTCGAGTTTGTCGGGGATTCAAGGATTCACAGATACATCCTTGAAGTCTAGATAAGTATTAACTCATCCAAACTCAAGTCAGCTAGTGTAAACTCGAGTCTATCGAAACCCTATATATATGTGATTGTTGTGACTGTTCATTTTTCCTCTCTCGAAACTCAAGTTTGCCCGTGAGTTTTCTCTACAATCTCTCTATTTCATCTTCAAATCCACTCTCTACCAACCTACAATGGCCTCAAATCAAACCTCTGGACCTTCCAACGATGATGAAACCTCAAAATCTCCAACACCTTCAACATTGCAGTGAAAACCTAGGATCAAATCCATCCCTACCCACAGACCAAGAAGGGAAAAGCTGATTCCCAAGAAATTTGCTTCAGGGATTGACAAGCAAATCCCAGGTACACCTCACACCTCCCCCAGACCGAAGGGAATTAAAATCCAAGAGCCTTCTGAGGAGCAAACTAGGAAGAAACCAGACACGGTTTCTAGTAAAGGAAAGAAGAAAGCTACTGAACCTTCGAAAGGCTCAAAGAGAAAGAGAACCAACCAAGGCCAAGCCTCCTCCAAGGGTCAATCTTCAGCAATTCTAACTTCTACTAAACAATCTGGTCAATCCCCTGAGACCCAAACGGTAACAAAAGCCCTCTCTGATATTTACAATCACTCCTCACCCCCACCTGGCTTCTTCACTGAGAACACAATCCTGTCCAACCAACAAGCTACCAAATTCAAAGAAGAATTTGGCAAAAAGCCCTTTTGTCTAGTAGTGTTAGTAAATCTAGATACCCTGAAACAGAAATGTAACCTTGACCTTTCTCCGTGGTTAGATCAATTCAAAAACCTCCTATCTATCTCTGCCCATTACACCCCCAATATTGTAAGACTCTTCTACTTCAATATGCAATGGGGTACTATAGAGGATGATGATCAAAATATGGACAAGGAAAGGATCACTACTACTGTTAGGGGAGTGAAATTCACCCTATCTGCTGCCATCTTGAACAAAATCTTGGACATTGACAATCCTCCTCCTCACCATTCCATAGAGTATACCAATAGGCAATGTTTTCAAATTCTAAAACCCAACGAGCCTATTACTGATGACCAATTACTCTCTCTTCAATTTACCCCATCCTCAATGTCTCCTACCTTCCGTGCTTTATGGTGCATCTACTCCAGGAACTTGGTTCAGAAAGGTGGCAACTTCACCCATTTCACCAAGCGAGACTATGCACCCTGTGCTGTTGTAGTGGATAAGATGCCAATCAATGTAGGCCAATGGGTGTTTGAGGAGATGGTCAGATTTAGATTTGGATTAGGGTAACATCACATATTCCATTCCCTTCCCTCATATCTATTATCCTATTTCATTTCAAGATCTGGCATGTTGGGGCCATAGACACTATTGTATGACCTCCAGCATTTGGGAAGCCTCAACTCCATCTTATGAAGATCAGTTTTGATGCTGAAGGGTCTGGGCAGTCAAGAGCACCCTCCAGAACAAGAGCCTCCTATTCTCAAGCTCATAAAGCCCAATCAGCTCCTCCACCTCCTCAGACTTCCATCCCTTCAGACTTTGCTGCAAAAGTCAAAGAGATTGTTGATGCTACACTGGACTCTTTTGCTGCAAAGGTAGAAACTGAGATTGGGAAAATTGTGTTTGAACTAACTAAGACAAATCAAGTATTGATTGACACACAAGATGCAATGAAGGCTCAACTTGACCACCTTCTGAAACATTTCTACCTTCAAGCTTCTTCATCTACCTCAGCTGCTCCTAACACTACTCAAACCTCTCATCCTTCTACCCCTCCAGTTGACCCCACACTTCCTATTGATGATGACAAAGGGGGAGAGAAAACCACAGAGTAGTCTTAAGTCTTGAGTTGTCTTGAGTTTTGTTTTGAGTTGTTATTTGCTTTTGTGTAAACATTTGTGTGTATTATTGCTGAATGGAATGACAATTGTTATATATGCTTTATATGATGAACTTATTTTGATCCTTTGTGTGTATTGTTGCTGAATGGAATGACAATTGTTATATATGCTTTATATGATGAACTTATTTTAATCCTTGTTGCTTTTGTGATTGTGAATTTCTAATATCTTGTTCTACATATCAAAATTCTGAAATTTTAAGTTTACAAGTGTTGTCATCATCAAAAAGGAGGAGAATGTTAGTTCTCTATGTGTTTTTATGATAACTGACAATTGTAAACTTGGAATGAAGCTTGTCTTTGGTAAGTTGAAAAACTTACTGTCAAAGGCAAACTCGAGTTTGAGACTTGACAGAGAGTTGCTCAATTCTGCAAGAAAGCCAAACTCCAGTTTGCTTAGTCAAACTCGAGTTTGCGGAGTCACAGAAAGTATTCAAAGTTTTTCACGACAAGCTAAACTCCAGTTTGCACAAACAAACTTGAAGTCTGGAAGATACAGAGAGCACTCAAAATTTTGAACAAGACAAACTCGAGTCTCGACCATGAACTGGGTTTAGACTAAACAGAAAGAATTGAGAAACTTTAGTATTTTCACAAGTCTAGCAAACTCCAGTCTTTATTTCTAAATTCCAGTTTACACTTGACCAAGAAAAACTTCAAATTCCCTTCTTCATAAATTAACCAAAAGTTGAAGCCTAACTTAGCACATCTAGAAACCTTCAAATATTAGATAAAAATTTGCAATTTAAAGTTGACAAGATAAAATTCACCACTTACCCAACCACCAAATTTTCCTAGTAGTAGAAAGAGAAAGGAAAAAAAAGAACTCAACTCCTTCTTAAGCCACCCAGAAGCACTGACTAGAGATAAAGGACAAGGAGGAATCAATAATCTTTGTACCCAAAGTCCAATAGATTTGGTTTAGGCTAGAAAGAGAATATAAATGACCTGAATCAAGAGCAAATAAAAAAATCGCAGAGGGAAGAACAACTTATGTGATTTAGAGTATAGAACGAAGATGCTGATAGTCAAACTAACGGACCACGGCCTAAAGATGACATTGAACTGATCAGCAACAACAAGGAAGGACAAAAGGACAGAGATGAACAAAGGAGGCTAGGGTTTGATTCAAATTCGTGAAGCTTTTGCTACCTAAACAATGAAGTCATGCGCTGAAAAAGAAAATCTAATGTTCTCAAAAATATTTCAAAACACATATAATGGTATTTTTGTAATTTCTGTTGAGCTGAGGTAAAATAAAATTGCACCTTGCCTTAAGGAGTTAAACCTAGAACCCAAGGGACTTTTGACTTTCCCCAATACCATCAAGCTACAAACTTAATTTTGACACCCAATTAAATTAAATAATAAATATATAATTCATTTCAAAATAACAAACGTAATCAAATCCTTTGCAAAACTCAGTTTACAAGTGTTGTCATCATAAAAAAGGGGGAGAATGTTAGTTCTCAATGTGTTTTGATGATAACTAGCAATTGTAAACTTGATATGAAGTTTGTTTTTGGCAATATGAAAATCTCACTGTCAAAGGCAAACTCGAGTTTAGGTATGTAAAATCGAGTCTGAGGAGTTACAGAAAGCAATCAAAAATTTTCACAACAAGCCAAACTCCAGTTTGCAAAACCAAACCTGAAGTTTGGAAGATACAGAGAGCACTTAGAATCCCAAGTAAGCCAAACTTGAGTCTGGATTCCTAAACTCTAGTCTAGACCAAACAGAAAGACACTCGAATTCCAAGCCAAGTTATAAACTCCAGTCTAGAGTTACGAACTCCAGTCTAGACCAAACAGAAAGATTTGAATAGTTTCAGCTCAAACATAAACTCGAGTCTGTCATTGTAAACTCGAGTTTAGGACAAATAGAGAAACACTCAAATTTCTACCATCTTTCCAAAACTCCAGTCTGTCTCCTAAACTCCAGTCTGGAAAATCACGAACTTAGGCTTGTTCTTCAAACATAGACCCAAACTCGAGTCAGTCACTAATTGACTCGAGTCTAGGAGCAAGACCAAAATTCCATGCCAAGTCTAAAGCCCGATAGTTCTCTCTGTAAAAGCCAAACTCGAGTTAGCTTTTACAGACTGCAAGTTTAGACCTCTAATCAACGGACATGCATTCTAGATGAACCCCAAACTCGAGTTTGCATCGGGGATTTTGAAAAATCAATAATGGGTCTTCCTGAAATTATTTCATGATATGATATTATTGTTTCTAATGTCCTTGATGAAGTTTTGAGTGTTTTTCAGATAAGGTTTAACCAAGATCAAGGTGAGATCAAAATCCAGAATAAGTGCATTAAATGAAGAACCAAGAACAGGGCTGATTCTTCTCCCTTATCCCAGATGTTCAGTTCAGACCGTTGCAACACATTAAGATCACTTCAAACAGTCGAATTAAGATCATGGAATGGCTAAAAATCTGGAAGACGTTCTGCAACAACTAAATTCCAAGATTCCAGCTAAGAATTCAAAGAACAGAGCAAAATATGCTACTACCATTTTTTCAGAATTGCAGCTGAACATTAGAGAAAGAATTGCAACGGCTAGCTTATCTATTCAGTCTATAAGAGGCTATGAAAACTCAAAGCAACACACACACAACGAAGCTATCTTGATTATACTTTGAAATTTGAGTCTGTATTGTTATTTTCAACCTGTTCTTCAGTGTTTATCCTTATCTACTCTTTTGAGAGTTTGTAAATTTTTGAAAGCATTTGTTTGTGAGAACTCAAGGTTGTGGAACCTGTGAGTTGGGTTGTTCAATCACAAAGTGTAAGGGGAAGCAAGTCCTAGGTGATTAGGATTGTGTCTGGTCTTCATTGTTGTAATTGAAAATCTGTTGAATTAGTGGAAACACCCAGAAGGTATCTGGGGACTGGACGTAGGTCAAGGTTGAGATCGAACCAGTATAAATTATGTGTGTCTAAGCTTTTCTTTTTCAACTCTTTTATTATCCATTTCTTAAGCTTCATTTTTAAGAGTTGAAAAGAATTTTTAAAATCCCCAATTCACCCCCCTCTTGGTGATTTCTTCCACTTTCAAAATGACGAAAAATGATCAAGATGGAAGATGAAAGATGGAAGAACTTGATGAATGAAATGAGAATATCATTATACAAGTTCCAAGATTGATTCTAGAAGTCTCCATGATCAAGTGGAAGTTAAAATGGCTCAATTCGGATTGAGATGAAACCAATTTTGTATGAAACTAGACTCCCAATATGTCATCTTGAAAAACAATTCAAGTCAAAAGAAGATGAGGTGAAAGATATATGAATTTTGGAAGTTGACATAACAATTAATGTCACACAGTAGACCAAGCTTCGATAATTTGGGTGTATCTCACAAGCTACACATCGGAATGAGCTGAAATCAGTGGAGTATGAAACTAGACTCAAATTACTCTCCAAAAACATAAAGATTTCAAGATAACAAAGGATCAAATGAGAGATATATGATTTTTGGAAGTTCATAGTCTGTTCAGGATGGTGCAAAAACATTGGTGTAGAACAACTTTTAGTATTCTAATCATAATGCTCAACATACAATGGGTTTGGAGCTGATTCTTATTACATTGAAAAGAAGAGTTGAAGAGATTTCTGAGTACGGGTGGTTTGTCAGTTTTGAAGCTATATAGAGAAGATGTTAAGCTGACTGAAAGTTGACCTTCATGCCGCAAGTACTCTTACGCTTTGAGATTCACTACATTATGGAGATTAATCCTTGAAATCGAGTAAAGGTTTGATGATGAATCATGAAGCATACTCGAGTACACTTTGGTGTTCCTCGAGTATGGTAGAGTATGGCTTGCTAATAGAGGCATGCCTAAGCATAGCAGTTAGAATGCCCGAGCATCATTATCAGGGTCAAAGTGAAGAAGTGGAAATTGGAGAGTCATGCCCAAGCAAGGAATGTAGCATGCTCGAGCATCAGTGAGCTAAGAAAAGGATGCATAATTGAAAAGTCATGCTCAAGCAGAGTAAAAGAGCATGCTCAAGCAAATGAGTGCTCAAGCAGCATCACTCTATTCCCATTCTTAGCCTCTTGATGGCTTGTGCCCAAGCATGGAAATGTCATGCTCGAGCAAAAGAAAAAGCATGCTCGAGTAGTGAAATAAATCAAGCATCTATTCTCTCTGTCTGTGATCATGCCCAAGCATGGCTCACGGCTTGCTCGAGCACAACGATCTGTTGCCCAAGCATGAAGCCCTTCTTGCTCGAGTAATAGCAATATGACCAAAGTCTCCAGAGAAGTTTGCCCGAGCAAGCTTATATTATTGCCCGAGTATAGGGTGACCTCTAGCTTTTCAATGCACTTTTTAAACTGATGCCTAAGCATATATATGATCATGCTCGAGCATGATCACCCCTGTTTTCAAATCTCCGTCCTCGAAAATCTTTAATTATCAAATATGACTTCATTTTCATATATCATTACTCGTTACTATTGCAAATTGTTATTAATAAGTTTGCTAATGAGTTTCATATGATTTTATCATGGATCACCAATTGACATAACGCATAGTAAACATGATATTGGACCTGGCTATCACCCAAGAGGGGGGATGAATTGGGTGTTTGATAAACTTTAAGAACTTTAAAAACTTTTCGCAACTTATAAATTGACAATTAGATATTCAAAGATGAAAATATACTGGAAATGTAAAAGATAAGAGAAGAGAGTATGCAAACTGTGATTTATCTCGGTTCGGTCCAATCTTTGACCTACGTCCAGTCCCCAAGCTTCACTTGAGATTTTCAATCCACTATTTGCTTTGAACTTGATTACACATTTTGTACCTGAAGTAATCCTCTTACTAGGATTCACTCCCCCTTACAAGCCGTAATCAATTCACTTGCTTGATTACACACTTTGTACTTGAAGTAATCCTACACTCGGATTCACTCCCCGTACAAGCTGTAATCACAACAAAGTGTTTCCCTCTCAAGATCACCCAATCTTGAGTAACTCTCAGAATAATAGGATGATTGCAATGAATCTTCTCTCTCAGAAGTTAGTGAATAAACACTTAAGCACAATACATGTAATCTCACTCTCTAAGCTAAATATATGATCATTGAGATATTCAGAGAGTAGATGAAGCAGATGTTAGAATATTGGCATTTTCACTATGTAAGCTCACATCCCTGTTCTTGCTCTCCCTCTTGTATCTATATCACTTGTTCTTCGTTTCTGGGCTTCTTATATAGATGAAGAAGAGGAACTAGCCGTTGTATTTTCTTCTCTTTGATTCTTCAAAGTTCAGCTGTAAATCTAGAATATGACCATTGCATATTTTTCTCTATTTCTTCAATTCTTGGCTGGAATCTTGGATTTAGTTGTTGTAGATGGTCTTCCAGAATTCTTGTCATTCCATAAACTTAATTTGACCGTTGGAGAGTGATCTGAACGTTTCATAACGGTCTGAGCTAGTCCATTGAAATAGAGGAGAAATTTCAGGCTTGTTCTTGGTTCTTCATTAATTACATTTGACCCAGATCTGATTTCACCTTGATTATTGCTGAATTCATCTGAAACTTACTTGAAAAACTCATTAAACAATGTTAGAATCAATAGCAATATATGATATGACGTTTTAAGATTAACCCATGAAGATTTCACAAATTGGCGCAATCTGGTTCTTATACTTCAGCGACGCAAACTGGAGTTTGGAAAACTAAAATGGAGTTTGCAGCAGGCTAAACTAGAGTTTAGAAATCCAAACTCGGGTTTAGGTCTTCCAGAGAGGAATGTTGCGATTTGAGTTTTGGAGCACATTTGAATGTAAGGCCAAACTCAAGTCATTAAGTGACAGACTCGAGTTTAGGACTTTTAGAGAGAAAATAAACTTAAGTCCACGAAACTCTAAACTGGAGTTTTCAAATGCAAACTGGAGTTTACAAGTCTTGTGAAAATATTGAAGTTTCTGAATACCTTCTGTTTGGTCTAAACTCGATTTTACATACCTAGACTCGAGTTTGTCTTGATGTAAAAATTCTGAGTGCTCTCTGCCTGCCACAAACTGGAGTTTACTAACTCAAACTCGATTTTACATACCTAGACTCGAGTTTGTCTTGATGTAAAAATTCTGAGTGCTCTCTGCCTGCCACAAACTGGAGTTTACTAACTCAAACTCGAGTTTTCTTTTCCATGGCTCAGTCAAATATCCTTGTCACAAGTTCTTTGCTTTCTGACTTGATAAAGATCAATTCCTGGAATCTAGTACTTATTTCCATAAGACTCTTTAAGTCTTCTTTCCAATGCAAGAATAATCAACTCTAAACTCATTGTAATCTGCCAGTTATGATCCGATGAACGAAGGCTGTTCTTTGGCTAACTTTTTTCCAGCATCCTGAATTGACTGTCAACTTCAAAGATTCATACCTCACTCATTTGATCTTTTTTTTCCGTGATCTTTATGTTTCTAGAAAGATATGTGAGTCTACTTTCATATGTCACCGATTTCAACTAATTCCAATATGTAGATTGTGAGTTATGCCCAAATTACCAAACCTTGGTCTGCTGTATGATGGTAACAGATGGATCAACTTCAAAAATTCATATCTCTCTCTCATCTGATCTTCTTTGGGGATGAAACTTTGTCAAGATGACTCATTGGGAGTCTAGTTTCATACAAAATTGATTTCACCTTAATTCGATCTCTGGTTTGGAAGATATGATCGAATTACCAGAGGTCGCCTGTGCTGAACGTGAAACAGAGTTGAACAGAGTTGCTGAAAGCTTGCTAAACTCAAGTCATTAAGTGACTAACTCGAGTTTAGAGTTCCAAACTCGAGTTTACATTGGCTAACTCGAGTTTGGCTGATCTAGAGACGCCAAAGTTGCTGAAGACACTACAAACTCGAGTCATTAAGTGACCAACTCGAATTTTGAGTTCCAAACTCGAGTTTTGTGTCCTAAACTCGAGTTTTCTCATAATCCAGAGGCAAATCACTTCCAGTAATGCAGTAAACTTGACTTTTGAGTATCTGGCTCGATTTTGCTTATCCAGAACCTGATATATGCTTGTTTTAACTCTGAATTGAGTTGTTCCAACTTTCATTTAATCGTGGAGACTTCAAGAATCAATCTAAAAATTTGTATGATAATTTTCTCATTCCATTTGGCAAGTTTTTCTTTCTTTCTTCTCTTTTCTTGATCATTCTCCATGATTGAACTATTTCTTTCTTTTCTTCTCTTGTTCTTTCTCCATATAAACAAATCTACATTAAATGTAGCAATTAGTCAATATATGTGTTATAAACTTTTTGCTCTTATTAATGGCATCAAAACTAATCATAACTAACACATGAATCTATGAATATGATTATTTTGAGTTATCATTCATTTTTGTTTAAATTTTACCCAGACTTATGTATGCTATTACTAATTATCTTCTTGAGTAGATTTCAGATGATTAACGAATGTTTAAATATTGATTATCCGAAAAGCAAATTCATGTGTCAGTAGCTTTTAGTGCTTTATACAACTCAGACTTGATAGAACGAGCTAAACGACAACTCTAACGGTTATATTCCAACAACTACTTCCAAACGTCAAATTCTCAATGGGAAGAATTGTTCAACAGTCGAATGCTCTTCATCAACTATAAAAGGAGAAGAATTCAAAATAGACGTAGAAATGAGATTACAGCTTCATCATGAAAATGCTAATACTATGATGTCTATATCACTTACTCTTTGATTATCTCAATGACAATATAATTTAGAGAGTAAGATCATTTGTAATGTACTTCAGTGTTTTTCTTATTCACTTTGAGAGAGAGAAAAGTTCATTGCAATCATTTTATCTTTTTATCTGAGAGTTACTTAAGATTGGGTAATCTTGAGTGGGAAACAAATTGTAACCTTACGGTGTGTAAGGGAGAGTATCTCGGTGAGAGATTCGACTTCACAAGTGCTTGGATGAACTTGTGGGATTGTAAAGGCTTCTCTTGTGCCTGGATTAAACAAGAGGATAGTGGATTAAAAATCTCAAATAGAGTTTGGGGACTGGACATAGGTCAAGGATTAGGCCAAATGAGGATAAATCATAGTTTGCATATTCTCTTCCTTAAACTCTTATATTCCCAACATATATATTTAGTGACTGACAATTCCTTTATAGATTATTACTGTCATACTAACTGCTTTTAGTAAGTTGCGAAAAGATTTTCAAAGTTACCTAAAGTTTTATCAGACACCCAATCCACCCCCCTCTTGGGTGATAGCCAGGTCTAACAAAACTCTCGTAAAGAAAAGATGAGTAAGTACTGAAGTTCAATTTATCAGAAGATATTTTAGAGAAGAGTAGTAAATGCAAGTAAGACTTGAGCGTTTTTCGTTTTCTCTATTCTTGTTGTTATTGAGAATTGAATGCTTCAGCTCATATATGATGGAAGCATTAAATGATTGTTAGAAACATTAATGTAACCATTGGAGATATTAATGAAGCTGTTAGGTTGTAACTGGGTCCATTCTCTCAAGCTTTAAGTTAATCCAGATGCTTAGACATTCTTGTCGATTTCCTATGAAATAAATCCATTAGATGAAGAAGTTTCTACATAAGGAAAGAAAATATTTAAACCTTTACCAAGACCATAGTGATTTGCCAAAAGGGTGCTTAGATTTCTAGGCCAGTAATAAATGATTTGACATCATCTTTTGCTTTATGCTCTAACTTTTGGTTTAGGACTAGTTTGATCACCTGAAACTCACTAGCAAATAGATTAAACATAGTTAAGAGTAGTAGTAGAGATAATATGAAGTATGTAGATCAAAGAAGAATATTTCGAAAATCTGACCAAGATGAGTTTAAAACAGAGCGCTTTAAACTAGAGTTTGTTCAAGCAAATTGGAGTGTCAAACTTGAGTTTCCTCATTCAAACTTGAGTCTCACATGGCATCTTTTTTAAGAAGGATTTGAAGATGAAAAATGCAGATGCCTCTGTAAGACTCAAACTGGAGTTTAAGATATTTTACTTAAGTGTCCAACTCGAGTTTGATTACCTAAACTCGAGTTTAGTTTCTTTGGTTTGAAATGGATATCATGATAGTTTTTGAAAGCAAGATAACTAAAAGTGGAGTCATTAAGTGATAAACTCAAGTTTGGGACTTTTGAAATGATAATAAGTTTAAGTTCACAAATACAAACTAGAGTTTGAAAACATAGACTCAAGTTTAAATAACTTTTAAATATCTTGAAAGCTCTCAATCTAACTTAAACTAGAGTTTGCCATAACAAGCTCAAGTTTGCTCAAAGATGGAATTCTTTGAGAACACTGGGGTAGAGACAAACTCGAGTTTAACTTACCAGGCTCGGGTTTAGTTTAGAATAAAAGTCTTTGAAAAGCTCTCGGCCAGTTTCAAACTCAAGTTTCCATGTCCAAGCTTGAGTTTAACAAAGTTCAAATAACCTAACTTGTTCTCTGTCAAGTGCAAACTCAAGTTTGTCGTTTCCAAACTTGAGTTTGTCTTTGATAGCATAGTTCAAATTAAGTTTCAACAACTTTCAAATTATTTAAACTTAGCCAAAACAAACTTAATTTAAGTTCACAATTGTCAATTATCATCAAAACACATAGAGAACTAATAGTTAGTTTTGTTACTCAAATGATCTTATAAGCTTGCCTTAGATATGAAACCATAGAGAAACAATACCAGAAACACGTCTATAAGATCTGAACAGTGAAGCCCAATTGTTTTTCTCTAAATGACTACTAATTCATAGTAGGGGTATATAATACCCCCATGTTACATTTGAGGGCAAAGTGCCCTTATTTGTGGGTGGGGTATTCAATACCCTACTTGCGCCTTTTCGACTAAAGGGCATGCTTCCCCTTTAGTTAATTCATTTTTATTATTTTTGGGCTGAATTTTTCATTTTTTTTCAATTTTTTGTCAATTTCGCCTGATTAATTATAATTAAATCCTAAAAATAAAATTAAGATGTTACATAAGATGTGCTTCTGTGCCTACTTGCGGTGTATAAGTGCTGATAATGTTGATAGTCTCCTTTCCAATAATTATTTTTACATAAATGATTTTGTCTTCAATCCTTTTAACTTCCACCACTTTACTCCTCCATTATTTATCAATGATGATACCAACATCATTCTTTGTTCCCACTTTACATGTATACCAAAGCTTGAAATCATCACAATCTCAAGACTGTTATGTCCTCTGACCCATTTGAAGAGAGAATATCACCTAGAGGGGGTGAATAGGTGATTTCAAAATTTTTCGATTAACAAGGTAAACTAAAAAGTGTAAACTGAAAGATAAATAACACAGGAAAAATTATACTGGTTAGGTTAAAACACACAACCTACGTCCAGTCCCCAAAACACTTTGGGTATTTCACTAATCCTCAACCAAATTACAATTACATACTCAGTACCTCGATACAGTCCAATCACTTCGGACTCACTCCCCCTTACTGGTTGTGATCGTACACCCTTGTTTAAAGGTTCCACAACCTTAAGCTTCACTGATAAACAAGTAATGAAATTGTTTTGCACTCCTTACTGAGTAAATAAAAGCTAAGCACTGAAGTATAGAAAAATATTGAATGAAGAGCTAATGGAACAGTGAACTGTGATAACTTCAAATTGATTGCTCAGTGTGTTCCGATAGGTTGCGATATTGAATGCTCTGGCTTTTTATATGATTCCTCTATAATGCTTCTTCATCTCGCATTTAATATAGTCGTTGTCTCTATTTGAATTTCTGTTAGATTCAACCGTTCTTCGTAGAGACAAAATTGACCGTTGCCTCATTAAATGCAGTCGCGCCTTTCATTAAATGTGTTTCCCGTTGTTTGTACTTGTGTCAGAAAAATAGCCAAAATAATTATTACTCAAAAGAATATTTGCTTCTGCCTTAGGATTTAATTCGGATTGTTGCTCTGTTTCTCTATCATCAATTAATGCATAATCCACGTCAGATTACTTTTTCTTGAATCATTAATCAAGTATAATAAATCAACTACAAGACACTTGAAATGATGATTAGTCATAATATAAACATGTTCGAGAATGATTAAATGATGACCTATTGGATTCAAGACAATTGGTGACAAGAAATTGTTGATACTGATATTGGCGTTAATACATTGTAAGGTCAATGTATTCTTGAGAATCAATTTTACATTCTCAAGAATTACCTAGATAGGTAGATCCATATAAATCATATTACCTTGTTTATAAGATAGCATTCTCGAGAATCATGTAGCAATTCTCAAGAATTGTCATGTGGTATGTGCAATTCATTATGCATGTGATGGATACATTCTCGAGAATCAGTGTCTCATTCTCGAGAATCATCGAGAAGATAGTGAGATCAAATAGTATGTGAGTTGTTCCTTTGCTCAAGCATTCTCGAGAAGTATTCTTCAATTCTTGAGAATAATGTGGAGGGCATATTCAAGTCTGATGGTTGAAGTAGGCCATTCTCGAGAATTTGAGTTTCCATTATTGAGAATCACTCATGAAATTAGAAAACTTGTTTGAAGCTTGAGATGTAAATTCTCAAGAATCATCCTTATATTCTTGAGAACTATTGTAACGTTATTCTTCAATTGATTAAGTCATTCTCGAGAATTGCTTCAACCAAAACAATATCAATGTTAAATCAAAACCTTTGGACTTGTTATCATCAAAACACTGAGAGTCAACACCATTTAGTTTTTTTGAAGGCATAAGATGTTAATCTTTCTCTCTTCCATAATTCCAATCACCTTTTGGGATCTACCATAGAGGGCCCCAACGATCCAAGTGCTAAATATAATCTTACTTGCACAAACTAGCTTTTTTAGCCGCCTCCTTTCAAAAGAGTGTGATAGCCTTTGCTCATTTAACACTACTCTCAATCGATAGTGTAGCAGCTCTCACTCATTTCTCACTGTAGTCGAGCCATGCTATGCGTCACTTACCGGCAATGACCTAGCATTAGCAAAAGTTTGTTTCTGGTCCATGTTCATAAAGGTTCAACAGAGTTTTACGTTGGCTGTTAAGGGCCTAACACAAGCCTCATCTCTTATCCAAGCTTAAAACCAACTATAAAACATTAATTTCCCATTAGGATCAAACTTTTCTTCCACAAATGACTTACATATAGGATTGGAGTGGTACTATTTATAAGCCATTAAGAGAAGCTTTTTTTTTTGTCTCATTTATGAGTCATATCATTAAATTTTAATGTAAACATACAATTTTATCCATTATTGTTTGGTCAAACATGTTGAACGTGATTTAGAGATAGGATAAGAAGAGTATTAGTCATGGAATTCTTTTTAAAACATAAATATAAGTCTATTTACAAGATTATTAACACCACTCTATACCTAGCTATATGTAAGTCACTTGTAGAAAAAAAAAAGGTTGATTTAAAATGTAAGTCACTTGTAGGATATTTAAATACTTTTTTCAATTTTATCCATATTTAATTTTTATTGGAAGGAGAGAAAAATGAGAGAGAAACGAGAATGATTAATATATGTAGAGAGAGAGAAAATTCAATAAGGGTAAATGGAAAATTTGTCAATTAAATGCATTACTTGGTATGTGAAATTGAGATACAAGTGACTTACATATATATACAGAGTGGTAATTGTTTTTAAATTTTACCTTAGTTTAAGTCTTGTTGGAAATAAGAGAAAGAAAGGAGAGGTAACAATTCATTATTATTCCTTGATTGAGATGGGTTGAGGATTTCAACTTTTGTTGTTAGTATTAGAGGGTTATGTCATTTGCCTCCTCAACCAATTGCTTAGTAGTACCCTGCTTTTATTTTTATATGAACATTTTGTTTTCTTGAATTCATATCAACTTATAAAACATGCTTTTAAAACCTTAAAAATGTATAAAATTGTATATCATCATGACCACCAACACCAAGCAAGAATCAATACCCACACTCCCACAAGCCATAATCCTTCCTGTGTTATGCTTTCAATAAAATACTGTACGACAAAATACGACCCAAAAGTCCTTTGAAATCTCCAATTTGCAATAAAATCTCGTCGAACATTTGGGTAACAAATTTCAATTGTATAAAGACTAGAATAGCCCCCAACTCTTCTTTTTCTCTCTAATCATTTACTTTCTGTATTTCTCATTGCCTTTCCCCCCACTTTCGTATTGTTCCACCAAATTCAATTTTGATCCTTCCATCACATTAATATTGTTCAATGGTGTCTATCAAATACGATCTCAATGTCTCTTATTTAGCTTCTTTATATCCTTGTTCTCATCATTCAAACACACATATTCATCACTATTATCTTCCTCGCTAATCACATTGATATTACCATTGACATCAGGTTTCGTGCTTGATTCATCCTCTGTCATCTTGTTGCCATTGTATGACTCTGTGTGTTATCATGAAGCAATCGTAGTTGTTGCCTAACCGTTAGCATCATGGTCAATAGCTCCTCTACCCATTGACTTTAGTATCTTCAACGTCTCCCTCTCCCCTATTGAAGAAGGCCGTTGATTCTGTCCTCCATTTGTTATGTTTTTTGGGTATATTTTACTCTATTTATGAATTAAAAGTGGGAATTAATCAACATGATGTGAACGTTTTGTTGTTGTAACTCTTGGTGTGCGAAGTTAGAATGTGTTGTTAATTGGGACAACAATATAGGTGGTAATCTTGTTAATAACAACTGTTTATAAAGTCAAAATGTGTTATTAATAGGGACAATAATAGTTGTTACTATGAGTGGTAAACTCATTCATCATAATTGTATTGTGCTAGTACGTCTGAGAAAAATCTCCTATGTTTCCTTCATATAAGGAGACGATTTATAATTAATGAAGTTGGTGATATAACATATGTTGGGTAAAGTAAGATAAAAAATCATTAAGGAAGACATAAGTTATGAAGAGTTCAAAACAATGATATCATTGATTATGGGGAAAAAGAGTAAACGAGTTGTTAAAAAGTTCACACTAACACATTTGATACAACTACATTTGTGGAACTCCTATTAATTATGTAGACATATTATTTGGACAAATAAAAGAGTTATCATTGTCAATTGCCTCATTTGTCAACACAAGCACATAGACTTGTAAATGGACGCCCATGAACTTATAGTGCAATCCCTTGTACTTGTTTATTTACTAGAATTCAGTTTACAAGCTACATTTGTTATTATAATTTCATATTAATTATGTGGACAAACAAAATAATTGTCACTATCAACTACCTTACTTGTCAATATAGGCACATAACTTGTCAATGTAGGCACATGGATAAGGTCTAAAAAATGTGACCGGTGGCATATTTGTAAATATAATAAAAAATTTTAGACTGGTTCCTTGTTGGTAAGGTCTAAAAGACGTTTTCTAAACCAGATTTCTAAATAACCAGTCTTAAAATGATAAGATAATTAAAAAAATCATGAAAAATGTCTTTAAGACCTTATATTAAAAAAAACTAATATAAAAAGATCATAAAACCTATTCACTACCCTCAACTTGATTTTGATCGCCTCTGTGATTATGAAATCCCTAGCTTACTTCTCGACTCCGCTCTGTGCCCCTCAAAAAAAATCCCTTGCCTAGTCATGTGATTTCAAAGTCTAATATGTCGCCTGTCATCTTTGCTTTCTGCCTTTCATAGAAATCCTTTGTCTCACCTTACGAACGATCATCTCTGACTCTGAAATCCCTTATCCATTGTCTCTATCCTCTACCTCTCTCAGAAGACGTCAATGCTTGTTATAGTCTTCTTGTCTTTGCTTATTAGATGCAAAGTCTATCATCCATACAAGATTAAAAATTTCCAATTTGAGAAGGTCTTTTTAGCTAAAATCATGATTATGGGGTGTACTGTTGCAGGTTCATGAGATGTTGGCTTCCATTATTAGTCTGGATATAGATGTATGATCCAGTAAGATTCCTTCAATGGATCCTTCTTTGGATGGTAATCCTGCAATGAGAAAACTAGGCTCTGATACCAAATGTTAGCGCCAATATTTCACCCAAGAGAAGGGTGAATTGGGTGATATTAAAAATTTAAACCAAAGATGACAATCAATTAAAATGAAGAGAAGGAGTTAGAGAAATATCATCGGAGTGTGCACATTTGTTTATACTAGTTCAACCTTAATTTCTTGACCTACGCCCAATCCCCAAAGGCGTCTAAGAGATTTTTACTACCATGACTAACTCCCCCTAACAAGTTGTAATCTAAGAACTACACTCAAAGTCCCACTACCTTGAGATTTTATAAATATGAAATCATTTAAATGACTTTCTCACAGGGTAGCTATATACACTATAAATAGATAATATAAGAAGATATTATAACACAAGAATTTATGAGCAATAAATAAGCAAAGATTGATTATGTGCTTAGTCGGTTGCTCCATAATAAATGCTTAGTTATTTATAGTTGAATGCCATTAATAACCGTTGTGAACAATCAAACTATCTGTTGTGAGTGTTCAAGCTTTTTGTTAGAGACAGATTAGAGTCCTTTGAAGATTTCAATGTTCAGTTGCTTCATACAACATCCTATTGGTGTGGTTTGAGATTTGCTTAAGGTTGGGCCACTTTTGTTTTCATAGCAATAGACACTTCAGTCGATATTCATTTGACCTGCTCTGTTATTGCCTAAGGTTGGATCGCTTTCGTGCTTGATGTAATAAAAGCTTTGAACGAGAATACATTTAGTCTGCTTTCCAATCTTTCCTCTACTCTGTTTCTGCTATGTAATAAATGTTTGACATAGAGATTTGCTATTTACATTTTGTGAAAAACCCGGCTGAACCCAAGAGGGGGGTGAATTTGGTGAAGATAAAAACTTTGGACCTTTGAAAATCTTTTTCACAATTCGGTAAAATCAGTTTGTATGACAGTAAAGAGTTATAAAACTGTAGACAATCATTCAAACATATATGCTAGAAATAAATGAGATTAAGGAAGAGAATTGCAAACTAATATTTATACTAGTTTGGTCTAATCCTTGGCCTACATCTAGTCCTCAAGCTCCACTTGAGATTTTCAATCTACTATCCTCTTGTTTATCGAAGCACAAGAGAAGCCTCTTATAAACCCACAAGTTTACCCAAGCACTTATAAAGCCAAATCTCTCACCGAGATCCTCCCCCTTACAACCCCTAAGGATACAATAAAATTCTCACTCAAGATCATCCAACCTTGAGTATCTCTTAGAAAATATGATCTACAATGAATATTCTCTCAAAGAAGTGAATGGATAATCACTAAAGTATATTACAAATCATTTCACTCTCTCTATGATAAACTAAGTAAGCATTGAAAACAAAATGTCTAAGAGCTTCAGAATTTTGGCATTTTGACAACATAATCTCTTGTCATCCTTCTTGTGCATTTTGAATGTGGCTTTATTTATAGATGAAGATGATTTGAACATTGGGAAATATGACCGTTGTATATAGAGCCATTACATATCAATTGGAAACTAGCCGTTATAACTTTGTTTTTTGAACCAACTGTGACATCAACATTTGCTTTATCCTTGATCTTCAGTTTGATGCCCTTTGATCATTTGAAACATGTGCACAAATGATATAAATGATGTTAAGAAGTATTACAAATCATTTAAGTATGTTAGATATGATTAGTTTTGATGATGTCTTGTACATGCCATTAATAAGAGCAAAAAGATTGAGTAATATGTTTATCTTCTTGATTGATTAATTCTTCTTGTATTTAATATAGAATCAAAGATGTGAAGTACATCTATGAAGAATAATGAAGAAGGAAATCAGAAATTTCAAAAAGATGAATCAGCAAAGGATAAGGAAAAAGGATGTAGATGAGGATAAGGAAATGGAAGAAGAAAGGAATTATGGAGAATGATCAAAAGATGGGAAAACAGAGAGAAGTCACATGAGATTCTGGAAGAGGTTCAGTATAGGCTTGGCTCTCTGAGTATTGAAGAATGTAGAAGGCATAAAGAATGATGAGCTAAAGTTGAATGATGAATGACCAAGTGAAGAGATTGAAGAAAAGAAAGATCTTGTCAAAAAGAATGAGAAAAATCAATTTACAAGGTCTTAAATTGATATTACAAGTCTTCACAATCAAATGGAGGATGGATGGGTCAATTTAGAGCTAAAGACAGCAAAAATCGGGTTCTGAAAGTGAATACTCGAGTTTCCAGGTCAAAACTCAAGTATACAAGCTTACTGGAAAAATTTGATTCTAGACAAGAAAACTGTAGTTTGGAAAACTACAGTTTTGGAAACCACAGTTTGGGCGTCAGAGTCAAAACTTGACTATGGGAATCAATACTCGAGTATGGAACTTGTATACTCGAGTATTGGGAGTTTTCAGCTTCTCTGGCATTTCTGGTCCCGACAAAACTCGAGTTTCCTTCTCAATACTCAAGTTTCCAGTGTTCTTCAGCAACTATGTTCACCTCTGTTCCACGATCAGAATGGGCGAGGTCTGGTAAATCGATGATATCTCTCAAACCAGACATCGGATTAAGGTGAAATCAAATTTGGCTAAAACTAGACATCCAATGAGTCATCTTGACAAATTTTCAAGTCCAAATAAGATGAGATGAGAGAGCTTTGAATTTCCAAAGTTGGATCAAATATTCACACCACACTTCAGACCAAGTCTCAATGATTTGAGTATATCTCACAATCTACAAATCGAAATGAGCTAAAATCGGTGGCATTGGAAAGAAAACTCACAAGGCTTTCCATCAAGATTTGATTCAACAAAAATGAAGATCAAACCAGAGAGATATGCTCTTCAAAAGTTAACTGAAGATTCAGAATGTTGCAAAAAGGCTGGTTTAAGAACATCTCTCATTCATCGGATCATAATGGATAAAATCCAACGATTTTGGATCTGATTCCTGATGCATTGGAAAGAATACTCAAAGAGCTATATGGGGATAATTGGTGTGCCAAAATTAAAGCTTTATCAAGTCAGAGAGTAACCAAAGTACTAGACAAGTTGAAAACTCGAGTATACGAGTGAAAACTCGAGTATAGCTCAGACAGAGAGCAATGAATATTAGTGGATCTTCAATACTCGAGTATGAGAAGCAAAACTCGAGTATCAGGCTTATAGAGACGAATCTGAAGTTATAAAATAAGCTCAATACCGCAGTATTGAAGTCAATACTCGAGTTTACACCGTCACCTCAGAAAATTCAAGAATTCGAAGATCACGATTTTGATCCAGATCATCCTGATACTTACCCAAATGATTTGTAATACTTCTTAACATCATTTAGATCATTTCTGGACATGTTTCAAATTATCAAACGAGGGATTTCATGAGGATCAAGTTGTTGAGCTGTCTAAGTCCAAAAAGCTGAAAATAACGGCTAGTTTCCAATTGCCACATTCTCAAACGGTTCTGATTACAACGGCTTTATTCTCCAACGGTTAGAACACCTTCATCTATAAATAGAACCAGATTCAAAACAAAAGAAGGTGGTGGAGTGAGCTTACAATGTCATAATGCTAAAATTCTAAACTGCCTTCACACTCTGTTTTCCATACTTTCTTAGTTTATCATTTAGAGTGTGAGATGATCTCTTATGCACTTCAGTGTTTATCATAATCACTTCTTTGAGAGAAGAATTACTGTAAATCATATTTTCCTAAGAGATACTCAAGGTTGGGTGACCTTGAGTTGGGAAATTGGTTGTAACCTTAAGGGAAGTAAGGGAGAGTCTCTGTGAGAGATTGTAAAGGCTGTACAAGTGCCTAGACAAACTTGTAAGGTGTAAAAGCTTGTCTCTTGTGCCTGGTTAAACAAGAAGAATAGTGAAAAGCTCAGGGTTCCTGAAGGCTGGATGTAGGTCACGGTTGGATCGAACCAGTATAAATCACAGCTTGCAATCCCTTTCCCTTAACTCTTTATTTCCAGCATATATAGTTGAATGATTCTAAACTTTTTTATAACTCTTTCCAGTCTTACAAATTGATCTCACTGAATTGCAAAAGATTTTAAAACGGAGCAAGTTTTTATCTTAACCCAATTCACCCCCCTCTTGGGTTCAGCCACGTTTTTCAAGGTAATCATCTGGATGTTCTTGATCAAAAACGTGATTTTCAACTTGGTGATTTTTCTGAAGCGAAGGTGTAAACTCGAGTTTTCATTTGGAAACTCAAGTATTGAGCTTGTTGCATTACTCCAGATTCCTCTCTGTCTGATCAAAACTCGAGTTTTGGTTTACAAACTCGAGTTTAGAAGATCCTTTGATGTTCGCTATTCTCTGTCTGAGCTAAACTCAAGTTTTCATTTGTAAACTCGAGTTTTCAACTTATTATGTCCATGATTGCTCTCTGACTTGATATAGTCTTCAAATTCTACAAAAAGAATCAGCTCCAAACTCGGTGTAATTGGTCTGTTATGATCTGATGAATGAAGACTATTCTTGATCAATGTTTTAGCAGCGTCCTGAATTGTCAGTCAACTTTTGAAGATCATATCTATCTAGTATGAACTTCATTTTAGTTGGATCAAGCCTTGATGGAAAGCCTTATGAGTCTTCTTTCATATGTCACTGATTTCATCTCATTCTGATGTGTAGATTGTGAGTTACACTCAAAACATTGAAGCTTGGTCTGATGTGTGGCGTGAATTCCTGATCCAAATTTCAAAATTCATAACTCTCTCATATGAACTTCTTTGATCATGAAACTTTGTCAAAATGACACATTGGATTATCTAGTTTTACACAAATTTGGTTTCACCTCAATCCGATCTTTGGTTTAGGAGATATCATCGAATTACCAGAGCTCGCCCAACGCTGAATGTGAAACAGAAGTGAATAGAGTTGCTAATCAGTGCTGGAAACTCGAATTTTGACTTGGAAACTCAAGTTTGTCAGGTCCAGAAACGCCAAAGATGTTGAAGACACTCAAAACTCGAGTCATTAAGTTCCAAACTCGAGTTTTAACGCATTCCAAAAGCAAATTACTGCAGTAAGGTAGTAAACTCGAGTTTTGACCATCAAACTCGAGTTTTCTCATCTAGAACCTGATTTTTGCTGACTTTAACTCTGAATTGACCCATTTGATCATGAAAACTTCTAGGATCAATCTTAGAACTTGAATAATGATATCTTCAGCAAGTTCTTCCCTTTCTTTCTTCTCTTGACTTGGTCATTCTCCACAACTCTATTCTTTCTTTCTTCTCTTCTCTTGAACATTCTCCACACTTATATTTGAGTTGATATTGATATTCTCATTCTATTAATCAACTTCTTCCTTCTTCCATCATCTCCCATCTTGATCATTCTTCGTCATGGACTCATTATGTTCTGCAAGTTCTTCAATATTTCCTCTTCTTCTTGGACTTAACATTTTCTTCAATTTCTTCTTTATGAAATCTCTTATCTCCTTATTCTATAATTCACCTTTTTCCTTTCTTCTCTTCTCTTGATCATTTGACTCTTCTTTAATTCAATTTCTTTCTCTCATTCAATACTTCTTTATTGATCTTCTTCTTGATCATTCTTCATAGATTAACTTCACATCTTTGTTTCTACATTAAATTTAAAAATTAGTCAATGAAAAAGATAAACATAGTATACAAGCTTTTTGCTCTTACTAATGGCATCTATATAAGACATCACTAAAACTAATCATATCTAACATTTTGGTCAAAATCCTTGCATACAAACTTCTGAAGCTCATATACAAGTAAGGTTAATAGCGTTGAGAAGTATAATGAGTTCTAATCGAAGTTAATCAAATGTTAGATTAGTAAATTTGAAATCTTGGAGACGATAGTTCATTATGGCAAGAACAATACTCGAGTGTGATTACATAATCACTCGAGTGCCCCTCTTGAGTGTACTTGTTGTCTCACTCATGTATTAATGAATACTGTCTCTGATAGAAAATTGTTGAAAAAAGGTTACTTGAGTTCTACTAAAAGATGACTTGTTTCACTTAAGTGTCACAAAAGTACACTTGAGTACACCTCATAAAAGAGGACAGAACTCTTGATTCATCAGCAAATGTCTTGCACTGAACTTGCAAGTGTGGTGGTCTTCATTTGAGTGTCAGTATGCTCATTTAAGTGCTAACACTAATACTTGTAGAAGGAGTGCGAGTAGCTTGCATTTTTCTTGTGAGTGCTTACCTTTCACTTGAGTGACAACATGGTCACTCAAGTGGACATCTCAGCACTTCCATAAAGTGGGCAAGTGACTTGCAACATTCTTAGCAAGTGATTGTCAGCACTTAAGTGGTTACTTATCCACTTGAGTATGTCACTCGAGTGATGAACCTATCACTCGAGTGATCTCTTAGTACTTCCAAGGATAATACAAGTGACTTGTTGATTTTATGCAAGTGATAAATGATCACTCGAGTACTCACTTAGCCATTTGAGTAATCTTGCATCACTCTTCATTCTTTCAGCTAGTGTCTTGCAAAATCACTAGAAGTTAAGGATCATCACTCAAGTGTTTGACATGCCCCTCGAGTGATCATCACAGATCACTGGAAGTTAGTTAACTTACTAGTTCAAGTTTTAGTTTAAATAAAGCTTTATTACTTTAGTGTGTTGAAATACATAACTCAAGTGACTTGAATCATCGAGTCCTCTTTCTTTTCAAGTTTGTTATTATCAAAATATAAATCGAGAACTAACAAAGTCTAAAAAGTTTGACTCTTTAGACCTAATCTTTGAGCAACTGGTATAAAAAGTACTTTTTTAAGATCGATTACTCAACCGGTCTAAAATGTCTATATGAAGACCTAATCTAGAACCTGTCTAAAAAGGGATTTTCACCAGGTCTAAAAAGCGATTTTTGCAATAGTGGAACTTGTTTTTATATCTTCATATTAACATAATATGGAGATATTGCAATGATAACCCCTTAGTTTACATATGCTTTGATAACAATAACCAATTATATACAAAAATTCTGGATAAGCTTAATTAACCACTAATATCAAGTTGATATAATGAGTCACTAATATCAAGTAAATTAAGTTACAAAATAGATTTCATGAATGCATCCTACAAATCCTAGTTACAATCAAACTTGTTTGCTTATTTTGTTTTCTTCCTTTGACTCCACCCTTACACTAAAAGACATCACTTTGTCCCTCATGTTGTGCTTTCTCAAGTGCATTTTCTTCCCTTCTCTTCTTTACCTTTTCAATTTCTACCTACATTTGTTAGTTATCATCAAAACACTTTTGATGATAACTAACAACATTGACACTTTTCATGAGAACTTTGAGTCTATATGGAAAATCCAATTCAGTAAAGATAATGAAAGTTCAAAGCATTCATCATGTTGTAATTAACAAATTTACTACCCATATTAATAACTATCACTACCCCTATTAACAACACATTCAGACTTCGTACATAGTTGTTATTAACAAATTTACCACACATTCTAACTTTTGCATATCATGAGTTACAATAACAAAACTTTCACATCACGTTGATTAATTCCCACTTTTGATGCATAAACAGAGTACAATATACCAAAAAAACATAGCAAATGGTGGGTAGAATTAATGGCCTTTGTCAATGGGGAAGAGAGAGATACCAAAGATACTAGGTTGATGGGTAGAGGATCTGCTGACCACACGAACAAGTGATGTTGAAAGTTATGGAATAACTACGGTCGCTTGATGACAAAGCACACAATCACACGATGGGATGAAATGACATATGATGAATCAAGTATAAAACCTTATGCCAATGATAATATCGATGTGAATAGAGAGGAAAACAATGACAATGAATCTGGGTGTTTGAACAAGGAGAACAATGGTATAAAAAAGCTCATAGAGGAGATGATGAGGTTGTGTTTGCCACAATTAAACGAGGATATTAATGTGGGGGAATGATTATGATTGAATTTGGTGGAACAATACGAAGTGGGGAGGAGGCCATGAGAAAGAGAGAAAGCAATGAATTGGACAGAAGAAGAAGAATTGGGTGTTATTTTGTCTTTAATAATTTATTACCCAAATGCCTACAAGACTTCACTGTAAATTTGAGATTTTATGTGACCTTTAAATTGTATTTTGTCTTGTCTGGGACTTTAAGTGTAATTCTCCCAACTGTAAACGACACTTCTTAGGGATATAGCATCTGAAACGGTACCTCAACGGCACAATCCCATCAATCTCGAGCCAAGCACCGCTCGAATCGGTGTTTCTCAATCCTCGCCGAGATTATCAGAGAGGGGACTCGGATTCTGGCTTCTGTGAATAACCGGTAACAACTGAAAGCAACAGAGAAGATGGGAGATGATCCACAGAAACTGAAGCGGATAGCAGCGGTTTCCTATGACTACGATAACGACCCAAGATGGGCCGACTACTGGTCAAATGTCCTCGTCCCTCCCCATTTGGCCTCACGTCCCGATGTTGTCAAACACTACAAACGAAAGTTTTACCAACGCTTCATAGTATGAACTCTTTTAATCTAAGCCCCCACTTCGATTAGTGGATGCTTGTGTTTCATTGTTGTTGTGCATGTGTATTCCCAGTTCTCTGAACTGGATTGAAGTGGTAAATTTCACTCGAAATCAATTCCTTTGTCTAATTCCAAAGTTGCCCATGTTCATTTTTTAACTGTGAATGGAAACCTGAAAATATCATTTGGGCTTCCGGGTGTATCCTAGATTGGGTGCTTTAGGTTTCAGAATTATTAATGGCGAAAAAAGGGTATTATAATTATTTTCCTTCATGTATCTACTTGCCCATTGGGCATATAAGTTCTTGTAGTTATGGCCATATTAGTATACAGTTGTTCTTATTTGGGTTTATATGCCTGAACTCCCAACAAATATGAACTTCATAGTGATAGTCATTGCTTTTGTTTGTATGACATAATTGCTAAACCCTGAATGGTTATCGGCATCGAGCCATATGTTTATCATATTATTTCTTATCATACTCCGTCTCTTATCACTTCAGATTATTATCATCATCTAGGAATAATGTAGCTAACCTCATCCTGTTGCTAAGTAATTTGCCCTTTTCAGAAGGATCACAAGACCAGTTTTTCCGGTTGTTGATATAATAAGAACTGATTTCTTAAGGTGTACGCATTTGTCATATCTACCCCTGGTGGATCATTTAATGGTTTATTGATATTTTAAGGATAGCTTAGACATTGATTTTTGGGTCTTCATATTTCATGTACTGAGTTGATTTAATTCATTTTCCTAACTGCTTAGGACTGAGTATTTGATTAACTTTTTATTTTTTATTTTTTTAAGAGTAATTTGTTACTCATGTGATCCATACTCGAATTAGACTTGCACCCTTTGGAGGTACCCACGAATATAAAAGTTCGCATATATTTTGATTTACCATTAGTTTCCGTTTAGATGCTGCATAATGTATGTGCCTCTTATTTCTTAAATATTCAATAGGATCCTGAGCTCTTAGTTGAACCAATGTCTACTAGTGGTTCATCCCAGCCCCCACGACCTTCAACAACAACATCATCATCCGGAAGAAATGAACAAGCTCCCTCCCGAAACTCAGGTAAATTTTTCCTTTTAATAATTCTTGCATTTGTAAAAGCATTTTGAAAGGGGAAAAGAGGAAACGAAAATTTTATATGAAGCCTGGCTTGCCTTGTTAGTAATTTTCTTTGGTTCTTCAGTTGAAGCTAGCCTGATCTTTTATATAACTATGGAATTAATTTTCACACCTGATGCTGCAGGAACAGGATCAACCAATAGAACCTCAGGAACATCTGCAACTGCAGGTCCTCACCCTTCTGCTTTGCGCTGGGATCGGCAGACAATTCAGTTTTCTGTTAATGCTTGGGTGAGGTTTTCTTATCATTGCTCAGATATGAATTAATTCATTAATTATTTATAATATATCTTAACCTGCATATGAACAAGTATGCGTTCTTTTACTTCTTTACAACTACTGTATAAGGAATTATGCTAGTAGTTTAGATTTTTTTTAGTAATTAAAGAATTTAGTACAAATTCATTCATATTACCACAGAGAATTTGAATAATATTATAGTATTTATTTTTATTTGTACCATTTATGTAAATCCATTAGTGATACATCACTTCAAGTTAATTAAACTCTATGATTATATTGTAAGATGTATTTGCATTTACAAAATTTAGATTATTAATCAAATAACTCCCATGTACAATCATTTAAATACTGAAAGTACAAAAACGAGTATCTTAAAACTGTCTAAATCTGCCCAAATACCAGGTTAAGGTTGAATTATCTAACTCATAGGGGGAATAAGACAGGTTAATTCCCCTTAAATTTTTAGTCTGAAATGATCACTGTTACTGATTCTTCTGTGAATTTCTCTGATTCAGGTTTTTGTTGTTGCTGTCCTTGCTATCATTCCAGTGGTACCTACGAATCTTTCACAAAGGGCCTATCGACTTTCTTTTATGGGCACAGCTTGCTCTTCTCTGTACTCTTTGTACTCACAATATGGGGTAACTTTTCTGTTATGATTTTAATAATCAATATTATCCACTTGATGTTTTCAAGTCTAGTCATTTTCTGGTACACTGTCTTCTATGTTGCAGAAACCAAGAGCATGGAATTTACAGGCGTTGCAAGTTTACTTTCAACCAATAATTGCAACCAAAGATTTTATCTATTTCGTCTACTGCCTTACATTTGTTACTTCACATCTATGCCTTAAATGTGAGTATTACTAGCTAGTCAATCCCATGATACTTTTGCTTGTGTCTTGGTACTTGTAAATGTAAGTAATATTTCCATTTCTCCATGTAACGTCCATATCTTGCTTTTGCATGACGTGTTGAAATTGCTGTTTTAGTTGCTTTGATTCCCCCATTGTTTCGGTCATTGGAGCATGTTGCCAAATTCCTCAGACGTAATTTCAGTCGCTCCACTCTGTACAGGTAAACCTTCAACAATCTATGGTTCTGATGGTCATGTCATTTATTGAGTATAAATCATTTAGTGCTGATGTTTCAAATGCCTATATAATTTGTACCAAGTAGAAAACCTAAGATTCACTCTTCATTTATTTTACTTGACTGATGATTTTCAGCTAATCATTTTATGTTTTTGACACTTTTTGTGAGATCAGTATGATGCAAACAGAATTTAGAAACATCATTGTAGGGAAAGAATGGTGTCATCAATGGATTTATCTCATTATTCTTTAAATGATAAGTGACCATTTTAAAATAAATTGCTTGCATAAGAAATTTATAGAGTATAGTTTTGTTTAGGGTAGACAAGCACGAATTATCCTTTGCATTTTGGACTAGTCTTTCATGGTAAGCTATTCTTATTTCTAGTCAATAGCTACTCCCTGGAGCAAGTTATTTTGCTCGAGACCTTGTTCAGCTGTACGATTCATTGAATTTTCTTCTGATTGCTGATCTTATTTTATTTATCATTCCTGTTATTTTTTAATTTATATGGATTTAAAAGCTTAAAATCTACTTGCTTGTAAGTTTCATGTAAGTAATATGTTTATTTCTTTTTCTAATGTAAACAGGAAATATTTGGTAGATACTTGTGTTTGGGTGGAGTCAAATAATACTACTCTCAGCATTCTGACTTCTCACGCAGAGATTGCTCTGGGCTTCCTTCTGATCATAGCACTATTCTCGTCTGTCTCTCAATTTTTTCTCTTTCCTTTTGATTCCAATGTTCCTTTGCTGCAGAGACTTTTTTTATGTTGTAGATATTGAGTTCTTCAAGTAATTGTTATACTTTTTTGAACTATAAATGCAGGTGGCAGCGCAACATAATACAAGCATTTATGTACTGGCAGGTTTGTTTCGCTTCTATCCAAATAAGTGTGTATTGCATCTACTGAGGTTCCTGTATGATTAATGTTGTTATAAATATCAAACTGCTTCATGCTCGCCCTTTCTGAAACTAGGATGCATATCCCACCATGCACTCTTGACATATATGTTGTGCCTGTTGGCTAAGTAAAGCATTGTTGTCACAGCGAAGGCAGTGCCACATATGCAAGCAGTTGTGGTGTTGCCAAATTTACAACCCACACTGCACCAGTCTTGTGGTGCATGCTGCATGTTGCTTTGCCATAAGTTAATGCTCGTTTGATATTCTTCTCTGTTTTCACTTTCTTTTTCCCTTCTATGTTTTTTCATGCTTTCAGCAAACCTGTTTGGGTTAGGTCTTGGCTTTTATTGCATGGGACGATGGGAAGGACACTTTTTCTAAACGTTTGGACCCTCTCCCCATTGAATTAAGCTCCTTTAAATTTGATAGGTCTATAATTACGTCATTTGATGATAAGTTTATACTTGATACATCTAGTTCCTGGATAATTGTTGGGAGTTTGCATGAATTGTTTGAGCACGCTACTATTTTATCCATATGTATTTGTTGTTGTGGACTTTAATTAGTTTGTAATATATTAAAAAACGAATCAGAGCTAAGTTTCTTAGATTTTCCAGCATAAAAGGCATGCTGAGGTTTTTTTTTAAAAAAATATTTCTATTTTGTATAGCTGAGTTGCACAAGTATACCCACATCTGTTTTCTTGGCTAGAGTATATCCATTTTTCTTATGTTGGAGAATTTTTTATTGTAGACTAGATTGTTCATCTGATAGAGTACCAGATTAGCGGGAGATAATGAAAGTTGCAGAAAGTTTAGAGATTTTAGGAATTAATATTTAATTAATTGAGTTTGTTTTTATAATTATTTTATTATTATCTTTAGGAATTAGGAAATAAGAGGAATATCTTATTAGATATTATATTTTATTATTATTTTAAGGAATTAGGAAATAAGAGGAATATCTTATTAGATATTATCTTTTATCATTATCTTTAGGAATTAAGAAATAAGATGAATATTTTATTAGTTAAGATTGAGTTGTTAGGATTTATGATTGTTAGTTATCTAAATCTTAGATTTAGATATATTTTGTATTTATATTTTGAATAGAGTCTACCCTTTGTAAATCATTATAAATAGGCCTAGTGCCTCATCAATAAACTGTCGAATATTCAGAGAGTAAATCAATACGGGAGATTCTCCTTGGACTTTAATAGTCCGATGAGTTACAAATTCTGGCTCATCTACTATTAAGGATGTGGGCTGATTTAGAGAAGAGGTGAGATCCTTGCCTACCCTCTATCTCAGAGAGGTTGTTCTTAAAGAGTTAGTGAGATCCTTACTTCTCTTTAAAAATAGAGTAAATCTATTTTCCTTTTATTTCCCAAGTTCTCTTTACATTCCCATTCACATTTAACCTTCCCATAATCCGTACCCTACCAGCATCCTTGTCTTGTATGGAGTTTATAGTTTATGAATAGAGCGTCTTCCTGTAGATTTTATACCATACATATAGGTATTTATATATATGATATAAAAATTCCATCAGAATTTTATCCTTAACATCGAATGCAACCTGCATGCATGCTGGCAACAACTATGGTACACAATGTTCACCACACGTCTAATGGCATGTCACTGGGGCCATGGATATTTAGACAGCAATCTTGGGCTCACAAAAGAGACTCTTCACACAATTATCTTATCCACTCAAGAAAGTTTGGATCCCATAGTAATAGGCATAGGCATAGGAAGATAATTACCACTTTGATTAATAAGTCTTGTAAGTTTAATTTATTCTTTGGTTGAGAACTGATTTAAATAGTTTATGGAATATGAAATTATTCTTGGGCTTTTATTTGAATCCCAAGTAATTTAGAACTTGTATTAATCTCGAAATGTTTTCAATTTTTAATGAACATTGTGATATTGATGGTATTGATTTATTTTCAGAATTAAGTGTTAATAGGAGAAACTAATGTTCTAATAGAAATTTTAAACTAAATCAAAAGATTATATTTTTAGGGCTAAATGCATGCATTGCTTGTTAAATATTATTGAGAATGAGAATACTTATATTAGTTACTATTGTTGAAAGAAATTTTTCAGAATTAAAATTTTTTAAGCCTTATCTTAGAGATCAACTTTGTTACAAGATATATTGAATGAGCAAAGCATATTATCAAATATTAAGAAAGGAATGTTTGGATTGATCTGTTAGAAAACTTTAATAAATGATTTCACAGCTTATAAAGTTAGAGGAATCATATAAATATTGATGAATTACATTTATACTTAGTTTCTTATAATTTTGTCTGAAGCCTTGAAATTTCTAGGCGAGACTCTACATGTTATAATTTTGGTTTGTCCTTTTTGCAGCTTTTGAAGCTCATGTATCATGCTCCTGTTACTGCTGCTTACCATCAAAATGTGTGGGCTAAAATTGGGAGGACTATTAATCCATTTGTCAGTCGTCATGCTCCGTTCTTGAATACGCCATTATCATCCATACAAAGGTGGTGGTTCAGATAGAAGTGAGGGAAAACACAATGGCTGGTAATTCCGTCGAGAAATTACTCAACTTTCTTTTGCTAGCAGAAACAATACCAGATCAAGGAACAAGTAGCTCTTTTGATCATATATAGAACCGAAATTTTTTCCATGTTCTCTTCTGTTTGAAAATAATGATTTGATTATGGATTGTGCTTTTACTTAGGAGTTTTGTATGTCCAAAATGTAGCTTCTATCAAACAATGTCTCAAATAATTGCGTATGTCAACTGATATGAGATGTTTTGTCATTTACATGTCTGTGTACTCGGTATATGCAAAATTTCGTTCCAGGAAAAGGAAGTGTTTTTTAGTGTTCCCTCCCTAAAAAACTTGTGGAAATGTGTTTTTCAAAAGCATGTTTCTTTTGCTCTCATGATTTAGGAAAGGTTTTATGCATTTTTATGAAATTTGAACAAAGTTATATTGAATATGGATTGTAGATATTGCGACTTTTATGGGTTGCGATATCTTGTGGAAAAGTGTTTTTCAAAAGCATGTTTCTTTTGCTCTCGTGATTTTGGAAAGGTTTTATGCATTTGTATGAAATTTGAACAAAGTTATATTGAATGTGGATTGTAGATAATGTGACTTTTGTGGGTTGCGATATCTTGAATATTGATTATGATTATTGGAGGTGGAATTGCCTTGGCTATGCACTAGACTTGTCCTTGATATATCTTTAGGGTTAACATGCAAATTTGCCATGAAAGTTTTTGCTGAAGAACAATGTTGCCTTGAAATTTTTTTCAAGTTCAATGTCATCCAAAAAGTTTCAAAACATAGTAATGTTGTTTTATTTTGTTGAAAAACTAACCATGACCGCTAAAAAATTGATGTTGACTGTTGACTTTTGGTATATATATTGTTATAGAATCAAGAAATAGAGATAGAAAGAGACACAATAGGTAGAATAGAAGAAGATGCTGAAAAGAAATTTTGAATAATCTCAAGTGATTCTGTATTTACTCACAAAATGGAAGAGTAAACTATTTAGCCGTAAGAGACGTAAGGATGCATAGCTTACACTACACCAGTCTTGTGGTGCATGATGCATGTTCCTTTGACTTTTCAACTTGAACCAAATCTAGCCACGTGCCCTCTAAATCTTGCTACTTAGCTCCTTCATACAAATTTTGACAATAAGAGTAGGTGGTAGCTAGCTGTAGCCCTGTACACAAAAAAATAGTGCCTGCAACAGGGTGAATAGTGCTGAAAATAGGATAAGCTGGAAAAATTATGACTACATGGCACTAGCTGGCACCCACTAACATGTGATGTCTTGTTCATAGCCTCACACCTGGCCATAAGGTACAAAACAACCCTAAAAGCTTTCGTAGATTTAGAGCATGAAGAACCATTAAGAACATGTGATTTTTGCATCATTCCTAGGCAATACACAATCGGACTTGGAAGAGATTGAAAGAACACAACCTAGACTTGACACAGGGTCCCTAGGTTTGACTGAAAAACCACTTCTTTCTTTAATTAACTGGGACCTGCTTTATGCAATCACCGATTATTAAGTATGCATGTCTTTGGTATGATTTCCAGAAATAATGGCCTTTGTATCTGCTTTGGGTTACTGTTCTTCGTCACACTTGACTCGTTCTGGATAAACCCAAGGAGATTTAGACTAAAGGTTGTGGGTTCAACCTGCTTCTATTTATGCTCATCGCACCTCACACACTTTTCTTAGGTCTTGTTCTTTTCTGGACCAGCAGGAACTTCTTGCACTTGTGGAGTCTTTTGAGAACAACCATTGCCTTCTTTATTTTTCAAGACTCTTCTTGCCTTCTCTAACCACCACTGCAGATATAATTCTTCTGCTCTAGCGATAGAATGAGCCTCACACATGGTTCTTGGTTGAAAGAGTTCGACTGAGTCATAGATTTTGTCTTTCAATCCACCCACATATTCCACAACCAGGTTCTCTTTTGGCATCTAGAGCTAGAATCTTGTGACAACATCATCAAAAAGTTCATTATACTCCTTAACACTGCCAAGCTGCCAAAACCACCACTAATCACTATTGTTGTTCTGGGCTGCCTAAACCAGCGCCCTTATTTCATCTCTCAAGCCTCACACAGTATCTTTCAACTCATCCACCTTATTTATTTTTTCTTCAAGGGCTAAGATCCTATCTTCCATGTTTATTGACAATCTTGATTGGATTGTACTATCCACCATGGCTTCAAGGGTAACATATAGAAACAAAACGAGAAAACAAAAAGGTACAAAACCATAAACGAGACAAAGTGATATAGAAAGAAAACAGAATCATCAACGAAACAGGCAGCCGAGGAAGCCGAGGAAGGACTGCTGTGATACCACTAGTATGTTTAGTGTTATAGAATTAAGAAATAGAAATAGACATAGATTTAAATAGCGCCGCTAAAGCGCGCTATACCGGTATTTTCGCGGGTTGCGGCACGGTGGTGCTATTTCCGCTCCGCGACGCTACAATTTCAGGTAGCGGGAGGTAGCGGCTGTCGCAGATGGTTGCGTTAGCGGCGCGATCGAATATCATGCAGAATTCTCGGACGCAGGGCAGTTTGAAAATATGGATGCTATGAGGGTTAAAATGGGGAATATGCCAACTTAATGAAGGCCCAATTTGCCATTTAACCCTGAAAAAAAAAACGAGGGAAATAAACCTAGATTTCCCTCTTCTCTTCAGCCTGCGATTCCCGATTCCCCTCTTCTCTTCAACCTTCGATTCCCGATTGGATTTCTCCCACTTCTTTTTTTTTTGCTCGGAAGATTTCTCCACTTCGGTCGACATCTCTTCCCTCTCACTATCGGCACTTCGGCTTGCTCGTCCCTGTCTCTTTCCCTTGTCCCTTTCACACGTCCTGTAAGTCTTCTTTCTCTGTTTGCTTTTGCTATCGGTTTGTTTCACGCATCCCTTTCCCACTTCAGATTTGTTTCGGACTTTCGGTCCTGTTTGTATTTCTATCTATGCCTTATTTCAGAAATAGCTCCAAAGCTATTGAAAGACTCAAGCCTTAATGAAATCTGTGTACTATTCTCTTTCTCTAGATCGCTACTTCAGCAACTTTAGTTTCTTTTAGTAAGATTGTTCATTTGTTTTCCTAAGTATTTTTTTTTTCTTGTTTAAGTGGGCTGTTAGCTACTTGTAGGATTTTCCTAAGGCTTGAGTCTTTCATTGCTCATCTGTATTTCTGTTTGTCTACTCTGCTGTTTCGGTTCTGCTTTTTTTGCTCAGAAGTTTCGGTTCTGTTTCAGGTCTGTTTGTCTGCTGTTTCTGTTCTGTTATTTATGCAAAATTTATGTGAAATGTTGTTCTATTTTCTATTTATTTATGCAAAATTTATTTCTGTTCTGTTTCTGTTTCTGTTTCTGTTCTATCTTCTGTTTCTGTTCTGTTCTGTTATTTCTGTTTCTGTTCAGTAATGTTTTTATGTTTCTAGAATGTTATTAATTTAGTTACTTTCAATGAACTAGTATGTAGCTTCCTTTATGTTTCTTGAATCCTTATTTTGAATGTGTAATATTTTGGGTGATTTCTTATCTTATATTGCATTTAATATGTAGTATAATCTATTACAAGTATTTATATGAACTTCATAGTAGCGGCTTTACCGCTACCCATTATATCGCTATACCGTTTTTGGGGTCGGCCACTACCCGCTATTCAAAACTATGGAAATAGAAAGAGACATAATAGGCATAATAGAAGATGTTGAAAAGAGATTCTGAATAATCTCTAGTGATTCAAAATTTACTCACAAAACTGGACAGTTCATACAGAATGGAGGAGTTGGCTATTTATAATACTATAGCCCTCCTCTAGTCTCTTCCTAATGACTAGTTTAGGATTAGTGACTAACTAACCCACTAATTAATTTAGTGGGTTATAATTATGTTTCTAGAATTATGTTTCTAGAATGTTATTAATTTAGTTACTTTCAATGAACTAGTATGTAGCTTCCTTTATGTTCCTTGAATCCTTATTTTGAATGTGTAATATTTTGGGTGATTTCTTATCTTATATTGCATTTAATATGTAGTATAATCTATTACAAGTATTTATATGAACTTCATAGTAGCGGCTTTACCGCTACCCATTATATCGCTATACCATTTTTGGGGTCGGCCGCTACCCGCTATTCAAAACTATGGAAATAGAAAGAGACATAATAGGCATAATAGAAGATGTTGAAAAGAGATTCTGAATAATCTCTAGTGATTCAAAATTTACTCACAAAACTGGACAGTTCATACAGAATGGAGGAGTTGGCTATTTATAATACTATAGCCCTCCTCTAGTCTCTTCCTAATGACTAGTTTAGGATTAGTGACTAACTAACCCACTAATTATGTAGTTCACAATTAGGTCCCTAGTTCTATCTTACATTTAGGTCCCTAAATACAGTTTATGTTCCATATCAACTTTTTGATGAAAATTGTCAATATTGCTTCATTTTAACACTTATGGGGCAACATTGAATCTAAAAAAGCTTTCAAGGTAACATTACTCCTCAGCAAAAATTCCAAGGCAAATTTATACCTTAACCCTATATCTTTGTGAGGAGATTTATATTTTAGTTATTTATTGTAGCTACCTCCTCATACCAAGATTGATAGTTTGTGGCAAGGTTATTTAACCCGGAATGACCAATGAACCTGTCTAGGTGGTGGGTCAACGGGTTAAACCAGAGTCAAACCAGAGCTAATTCGAAGCTAGACCAATGAGGAACTGAACTTGAACGATAATATTTTTTGGAATTTGATAATTTTATAGGATCAAATGATAATATTTTTGAGTGATTCTTTTGGTATTAGAAAGTAGACATCTCAAGCTTTCTATAGAGTCTTAATTTGTAATTCTTAGAAATATATAGGATTCGATATGAATTTTTGAAATAAAAAAATTCTAAAGAAATATTGAACTGGTTTGACGGTTTCGTGGTTAAACTAGTCGGTTTGTCCAGGTTTAATAACATGAGTTTGTGCAGTTGCTGCTTTTTGTGGATGTGGTAGCTTTTTCTTAGGAAATCTACTTCCGTCTATGCAAACTATGTTCGCTCCACCTTTCAAAATATTAATAACAAATATAAAAATTGCCAAAATAATAAGTGCAAATTTAGCAGTAAAGAAGATTCCATTGACCATGTATATGGGTACACCTATTTCTATCTTTGATGGTTTTGCCTTCCAAAGAATGAATAAATATAAAAGTTACACCATGTCAAATGGTGATAGCCTAAACACTTCATTGGAGAGAAAACTAGGATGGGAGAAAATTGGAGAGGTAATGTTACCTCTCCCCTTGTATTTGGATTAGGAGGGAGAAAAGCGAGTGAAGAAAATGCTCGACATTTACAATGAAAATAATATCCTTTAACTTTTACCCAATTTTTTTCAAATAATGCCATAAAAAACAAATGTTTATCTCTCATGCGGGGGGTGAATTATTTTTCTTCTAATTTTATTCTAAAACCCAAGACCTACATTTTAACTTTAATTTCATTTAAAATTCGAAATGAAATTTTTAAATCAAATAAAATAATTTGTCACTTTATATAATTGATAATTTTATTTTAAAAAAAAACTTAAGACCTATGGCATTTATAAAAAATAAATAATACTCGTTAAATAAAAGTTGATCCTAAGACCTGAAAAAGAACCTAGATCCTTAAAAGGAGATGAAAAATAATGTATCCCAGATTTACTACCTAATAAAAATAAAAATTAAATATGGAAAAATGCCGTTGTGCTGCTATCTTGCCCACACTGTGTGTGTAGCAACTTCCCTTCTGCAAACTGAAATCTTCAAATCTCAAAACTGCCATCACGTTCTCTGCCTTTGCCGTCTTTTTGTATGAACAGCCTACTGATTACCCAGGTACGATTTCTCTTAGCAATCCACCTATTTTAATGTTCTCAAATTCCTTAAAGATTTATATTTGCGTTTTTATTTTTGTCTCCCCTATACGAGTTAGAGGTTCTCAAATTATTTTAATATGATGTTATGTGGTTGGGCATGTTTTGCTTCTTATTAATTCATTTTTGGTATCTTTTTAGAAATTCTTGGCCTTTGTCCTTGTACATCGTTGCTTGTGTTTTTGGTATCAACATCATATTAACATTATCTGGGGAATTTTCAATGAGATGTTCCATCATTGCTGCATTTTTCCTTTGTATCGGTGTATATTGGACTATGCTAATATATAGTCTCCATAGCAATTGGAAGGTTTGCAATGGTAGTATAGTATCTCATTTTGTTTTTATTAGAAATGGTTTGAATGAGTTTTCTACCATTGATTTAAGTGATGTTAATGCATCTTGCGCATTGTCCGGAAGAGTACGTGGTGCTTGTCATCTTTGATATCAATTTCAAATGGAAAGAGAATTACAAAATTTTATGTGATTAAGCTTTGTAATGAAGTGACTATTTGGTTTAGCAGTGAGAGCTAGACACTTTTGATCTTATAAATGTGATTTATTTATTTATTTAAAAATATTAAATATAGATGGTTCGGTTTATGGAAGAAGGAACCGAGAAGAAAATATCAGCAACAATTGGTTTTATTACGGGACAGCTCATGATGTTTATATCAATCTATTATGCGCTTTTGCATCTAGCATTGGGTACTAAAACCTCATACAATAACTTTCATATTTTTTATTTAAAAATATTAAATCTAGAAGGTTAAAATTCTATTTGAATTGTGTAAATCTTATTACCACAATGAGCTCAGATACTCATTATTGTGATAAGGGTTAGTTAATTACTTTATATAAATTAAATATGGGCTTTGGTTTTCTCATGTTACATGAGGAAAAAAAGTTTCCTACACACATGAAATGGTGGAGCCCACATATATATATATGAATTCATATATGTATATGTGGATCTCACCATTTCATGTGTGTGTAACATGAGAAAATGTTTTCCCATTAAATATTAGACAAAATTATAAAAAGTTATTTGCGGATTTTTCCAAATCACACCTCCTTTAAATTAATAACAAATAAAAATTTGAAATATTATATCGAGGATCAAAATAAATATCTAAATTATTATTATTATTATTAAAATAAATTACTTGATCTGTATCATATTTTATGAAAAATTAGAATAAAGGACCCAAATGAAAAATATTTATTAAGAATGACCATAAAAACTGTAATTATTTAGAAGGATCAAATGCAAAAATATAAAACTTAAGATACTAAAATACCCCCTAACAAAATCTTCTTCCCTCCTACATGTTATCCTACATCCTATTTTTGAAACTAATATAAAATTATAAATTTCACTAAATTAACAAAAAAATTTCTCCTTTTTTATTTTCCACAACTTACTTAGATATCTATGGATAAAATTTATACATTCTTCCATATTGTCAAAATTATAATTTTTTTTAAAATCAACAAAAATCTTAATTAAAATAAAATATTTATAATTTTAATAAAAATCAAGGTTTTTTATAATTTATTATATATGCTAAATCAAGAAGGTTTATATAATTTATTTTTATTATAGAAGAAATTTATGGGGGTTAAAAAATCCATTTAATGTTAATAAAATTTAAAAAAATTTATTATATCTTTTTTTTTACCAGAATAATTTATTATGTCCTAAGAAAATATGAAATGAGTTTATTTTTTATAATCAGTTAATTGATATCAACGTTGATGATATAAATGGACAACTTGATGATATATTGATTAATTAAATGATACATTGATTATATAAATATGGAACTTGGTGAAAAATAAACATTAAAAAATGAGTTTAATTGTTGTTAATTAGATAATATATTGATTACAATAATATGAAACATGGTGAAAAAAAGAGAGACACTTTTAAATTTTAGTAATTTTTTAATTATGAATACAAGAAATAATGTAGGAGGTTTTGATTAGAGGCAATTTGATAATTTTAAATTTCTCTTATGATATTCAGTCATTCTAAGTATTACAATTTTTATGTTCATTTCATAATAAATATGACTTTCTCTAAATCCTTTATTTTAATTTTCCCCGTATTTAAATTCCATTACATTATAACTCATTTCTTAAAATTCAATTCATTTAGGTTTTGTTTGGAAGTTTCATTTTAGAGGGAAAAGAAGGGTTTTGGTAGTCCCTTCCCTTGTTTAAGAGTTTTAAAAAAAAAGATAGGAGGGAATTAGAGATTTTTACAAATCCCCCAAAACCCTCCTTCTTTAAAAAAATAAAGTTCCCCCAATATGGGGTTTTAAGAGAGAGAATAGATTAATTATTTTTTTATCCTCGTTCAAATAAAACACTCTCATTATTTCTGATTTCTTTTTTCTTTTCTATTGCTAGAATGCACACGAAAATATTTTTTAGAGAGAGAAATACTTTTTAGGGGAAAATATTTTTAGAGAGAGAGAGAATAATTTTTGTAGGGGAAATTATTTTTAGAGAGAGAAAATACTTTTTAAATTTATTTGTAAAGTATAGTAATTATATTAATTTTAAAAAAAATGATAAAATGGTGAAAATAACTCATTAATCCTCCATCTTCCTCCCTTACTATTTTTTTAACTCCCAAACAAGGGAAGGAAATATCTTCCATTTCCCTTCCTTCTCTTCCCCTCCAAACTCCCTACATCTCTTTCCTTTCCTTTTCTTCCAAAATCCCAAACAAAGCCTTAGTATCAATCAGTGTAGGTACTTTTGACCATTTCAAACATTCATAAAATCTGGGCAGTTCTTGGCTCAAGCGGGAGAAGAAGCTGACACGGCGTTTAGTCATTTTTTATGAAAAAAAAAAAAGCACTCGTTAGATAGAAAAGGAAGTGGAATAAAAGGGATTTTTTTTCTTTATTTTTTAAATATAAGGGCCGAGGAGGAGGAGGAGTTTCTCAAACGTGATTTATAGTTTTTGAAAATTCTATAAAACGAGTTAGTGTTTGTTTGTGAAACTTAAAAGAGCACAATTTTAAATATTTTTAACAATATAAGATAAAATTTATCTCACATACTTAATTCGAATATGATAAAAATATTTTTAAAAAGGTAAAACAAATTGACACTAAATAGTTCTCGCATGTGGCATGTCTGTATTAAGCCTCCTTCCTCCTCTTTGTTTATGCCGTCAAATAGTTAAGATTATTTTTTTAAGGGATCAAGCAGGATCTAATTCCCAGTCTCTTACTTATAGGGAATTTTTAAATATCCATTAATTGACTCACAATATGCATGCTAGAACCCCACTCTCACACATTTTCACTCTCATTAGCGGCTTCTCTTCTCTTTTTGGACGGGGGCTCGAGACGTTCCCTTGTGTTTTCTTTTTCATCAGATTTATATCTCTTTACGTTTTTTTTTTTCCCCTTATGCTTCTTCACTTGAAGATTACCGTTTCAATGTTAAAATATAGGGACTAGTTTGTAATAAGTTAAAGGGAAACAGAAAGATAAATATTATCTCAATTAGGAAGGTCCCAAAAAGTATGTTAAACTTTGGAAAGGGCACAAAAGGTCACAAGGGAGGAATCTGAAATTTTAAAATATTGTCTTTTTTACCAAAATGGCCCTCATTTAAAAAAAAAATCAAAGAACTAATACCAGTGTCAGAGCTCCACTAGTTAACTACATCGCCAGAGCTTTAGTGCCAACGGGTGGAGCTCTAGTGACAACTTAAGTAATAAAATTAACTATTTGGGTATAGAGATGGGCTACCTGAGCTCTTTAAGCACTATTAAACAATAGTGGAATGAGGGCTAGGGTTGGTTGCCGCCCCTTAAAATTTATATGCCCATTTATGTACCAGAAAGTGAAGTATATGGATTGAGTGGGGTTGCTGTGGGAGCACGTGCGAAGGAAGGAGATGAAGATTCCGGAGTTTGTGCATGATCAAGACAGTAAGCAGTTCGTGCATGATCACGACAGTGAGCTCTAATATCGTCCTACTCTGCACTTCGACGTCAACAATGATTTCCCTCTTTATTATGTTTCTCCTTTCATGCACACCTCCCTCCCCTTCTACTGAGTTTTTGTGCTTAATTAGTCACACTACTTTTTTATATGTATTACATTCAATATTTGGGATATTTCTTACTATGGTCTTTTTAGTTGTTTCTCTTTGCTCCTTCTCCCTTCAGTTGTACATGAGCACTCTATATTGTTTCAATTATGTATGTTTTTTTATGTAACCAAACCAAGCATATCTCTTTATTGATCTTATTATGTATTGGTTTAGAAAACAAAAAAGAACAAAAGCTTTGTGGGATGGTCCTGCGCGGTATTATAATGAATGCTAATCCCCCCCCCCCCCCCCCACAGGCACTAACAATATAAAGGTTACAAGTGAGATGGATGCTCCAATTAGTAGAAGTTGCTAATGGACAAGGCCACTGGCTAATGAAGACACTTTGCAAGAGAAACAATCTCATCTTGAAATAAGGAAAAAAAAAATTAACCCCAAATAATCTGTATTCTGAGCTAGGCCAAGTGTGCAAAACTGCAAATACGTTAACCAATACTCCTTGTCTCTCTCTAAATGGTTGTTTTAGGATTTTTATTTTATCTTAACATAATGGTGATAATCTTAATATTTTCATCCATTTCATTAAAATTCTTGGGCCCGCTGCTGCTATCAAATGTCATTGATAAATTGAATAAAAACAATAACTATTTGAGCATAAATATTGACAACTTGCGTTCCTTAAATTGCTAATGGTTATATTCAAGTTGTCATTGTCTTTATTCAACATGTCAACTATAATGCTTGATAGGGTTTAGAGAACTCAAGTATTCAATTTTTATCCCCAAGTAGTTAATCCTATTACTTAAGTCGTCACCAAAGCTCCAGCCATCAGCGTCGTTGACAAGTTGAATATAGGTAATTAACAACTTTAAAATAGAGATTGACAACTTAAACTCCTCATATTGTCAATCTCTAAACCTAAATTGCTACTTATTATATTAAAGTTGTTATTGCCTATACTTAAAGTTGTATTTTTCAAAAAAGAGCTCATTCTCTCCTTTATGTTTTCCCTCACCTCCCTTCTTCAACCCTATTCTTCTTCACCTATATACACAAGAGCCAAGAATCATAGCTCAAAAAATCTCACCTCCCTTTTTCAACCTTCTTCTCCTGCTCCTCTATACCCAAGGTCCAGGAATCATAGAAAAAACGTGAAAAGATGTCGACTTGAAGATGTAGTAGGTCTCGATGCTTTTCTTGTTCCTCTTCTTCTTCTTGTCTAGCAGCAGCCCCACCCTCCTTCGGGAGCTTGTTTCTAGCCTTAGGCTTCTTCTCTGTCGGAGGAGCTTTCTCAGCTTTCGGGAGCTTCTTTAGTTCGAAACCCATGCCTTTGGAAATCCACACATTTAGCAAGATGGTTGGAAAATACAGTTGCCGATCATCGTTTCTAAGATAAGGGAAATCCACACCTAGGTTCTGTTGCTGCCTCCTCCTCCCCTCCATAATCATGGCTGTCAACAATATGGTTGGGAAATACTTAGCCATTGATCATTGTCTCTGTCTATGGCCACCGATCAATACTACAGCTGCTTCTATCGAGAACTTCACCACTATGAGCTTTGGGCTCATTAATCCGACCGTCAGATGCCGGAGGGGGGAGGCAGTGAGCGGTGGAAGTGGGTAGCAGAGGTGATGGCGGCAGGGGAAGAAATAGAGAGAAAGAGGAAAGAGATGAAATTGTGACAAGAAATAGTTAGAAATAGAGAGAAGTAAGTCTTTTTTCTGTATCCTATCCTAGATTTCTCCCAATCACTTCTTTATCCTTTCTATTTCTCATTAGACTTTTTGGTGTTTTGGAAATTCAAATTGTATTTTACTGTCTTTTTCCCTAAGTTAAACTTAATAAATCATACCAAGTTTTTTTTTAATATATAAAAAAGTATTGTTTTAAAAAAAGAAGAAGAAGAAGTATGGGTACTGATAATGGATCCCAAAAAAAAAAAAATTATTAAAATATCAAATGATGTTACATGTTAAAACCCTATAGCTAAATAAGAACATGACTACAAAGAAACAAGAACAACATAACTAAATCCTCACACTATAACTAACTTTTGAAAGTGAAAAAATTCTAATAAATTTCTATATCCTGAAGAACTATATCTAATGAATGTTCCCTTATTTTCAACAAAAACAGGTGCAAGAGCAAAAACAGAAAAAACATCATTGTAACTTGTAAAACTTGTTGCCATAATATCATTTTTGTCTACACCATTAATTTAAAGAGATCTATAGTCAACATAATCTATTTTATTTTGGTCAATATCATAAAAATAAGAGTTAGTTTAATAATTTAGGATCAGTGCGTTGTATGTTATCTACCACTAAACTCCTAAAATATTTTAGTTGTACATCCAACACCTTAAAATATATTTTAGTTGCGTCCAATATCTTAAAATATTACATGAAAGAAAAATTTTAGCTCTATTTTTTTCTCTATTGTTGGCATAAGGGTTATTCCAAAAGTTTACATTTTATAATTTTGTAACGTTTCATTTTAACATTTTATCTACATGGAACTTATAAATTTTAGTTTTTTAATTTCATTTTGTCTTTTTATATAAGAGAAAAAACAATGTTTGCAATTTTCTTAGTTTTGAAGGACAGATTGAGTTATATTGATTATATGCTTGGTTGGAATCACAATTTATAAGTACGGTTAAATAAGCCAACAAAACTTATCTTACTTACTTTCTTCCTATAAACTATTGAAAAGTTAATTTTACCATTGTTTGGATAGAGAGAGAACTAGGGAAGAAAATAGGCGAGAAATGTGTTTTCCATATTTAGATGAGGAAGGAAAAGTTAGAGAGAAAATGGGGTGTAGGACCCATTCTATTTTCTCCCCAAATTTTCTCTTCACATGTGGAGAGAGAGATTGGGAGAAGAAAATAGTATGACCCGCCACTTTTTTTGCGCCAACTCACCCCCTCCTTTCTCTTCATTCGCACCTCTTTGCTTTCACCTTCACTTCCACTCTAATTCTGTCAAACTACGACAACAGGCCACTAAAAGGAAAATGTAGTGGAAATCTGGTGATTTTCCCATGCGTGTGAGTAAATACTTGACATCGACACTTTTTGTGAAAATATTTTGCTCTACAGAAATATTATTTTTAGTTTTCTAAAATAATAATTTATTTCAGAGGCTTAACAAAAGGACTATATTTTGGGGTTTGAAGTTTATCATCCTCTATGAGCGAAAGTTGTTAACAATCGGGCACTTCTCTAAACGTACTCTCCGTTGTCAATGTACATACTTGCTTTTTCTGGTGGTGTCTATTTGGTCTCGAGGAATGCGTCGTACATATTGTCTTACGTTTGTTGGTTATATGTGGACAGTACATAAAAAAGGGGTTCATACAAAGTGTTCACTACCAACTTTCTAATTTCTCCTCCTCTCTATAGTTTTTCCTTCTTGTTGTTACTATTATCTTCTACTAATTCTGTTATCTTGACTCAATCAAGAAAGATTTGTTTAATCCTAGAGAATGTCGCTTTCTCTTTTTTGGTGGTCACAAAATAACCTTATAGGACAGTGTTCTCGAACATGACTCAGATCATCCGCTTCTTCATTCTTTCGTGAACTACAACAAAAAATGAGGTTTCATGGGCTAATGCAGTTGCATTTCCTGGAAGAATGAAGAATGGAGTTGAATCAAATAAAGCAATTAAACATTAATTGCTTTATTATCGGATTTATCAATTATTAATAAAATAATAAGAACAATGTAAAATTTATTCATTTCATCATTTATACTAAATTTCAAAAAAAAAAATCTACTTTTTATTTTTTACATTAAAAATAACATTATTTTACAAAATTATATGATGATGTTAAGTGTTAACATTGATATGGGTCAAGGGTATTTTAGTCATTTAAATATTTTTTATTTTCTTTCCTTTTTTTTTTGTCCATCCAAAGATGAGGGTGGTAATGTTTTCTGTCTAATTTTTTTTTTCTCTCCCAGATTTTCTTCCCATCATTAAAGATTTTAATTGTCATTCCCGAGAACTAACATTTCATGGTAATTTAAGATTTCAATATTTCTTTTTTTTTTTTTTGGTCCAAAAAAAATATGAAAAAGTAAAGGGACTGACTTATAATAAGTCAAACTCGTTGAATCATAAGCAAGTTAAAATAAAAATACGGGTACTGATGGATGAATTTTTCCTTATTTTTAAGTACTGCACGATTTTGTCACGTCTGTCGCTTTTCTCCGTTCTCGGTGCTTCATCGTGATCCCGCCGTGGAGATATCCGACGCGCTCTCGCTCTTCGGCACGCTTCTTCGTTCTCTATGTGCTGAGTGCCACCCCCAGTTCTTTCGTTTCCAGGGTGAGCGATTGAGATATATCGAGCAGATAGATAGACAAGAAGATCAAGAAGAGAGGGCGCTAACGGAGCACGGCGGAGGGAGGGACTGAGAAATGTATTGAAATTGACAGCCGGAGGCGATTTTCTTTGTGTTGATTCTGTATTTCAAAGTCCCCGGTGTCCATTAGAGAAGTGCTTGCCTGACAATCGGGTTGTATGTGGTTTGAAGGAGGCTGTTTGGCTTAATCGAATACTCGTTCTCATTTGAAATACGTGAGTGTTGATCTGCATCCTAACTTTGTCTTCTCCTTACTCCAAATTATTTTTTGGCTCCTACTGCTCTTATTTTGATGCTTCTCTGGAATTAGTCATTAGCTCCTGTATGAAGGCATGATCTGAGATTTATTGTGATAGAATTTTTCATGTGCACCGAAATTATGTGAATGCAGTATATGCTTACTAATGGCCATGATTTCTGGCTGTAAAATGGAGGGAGAAAAATTTTTCATACGCGATTTTTGTTGTACTCTGAGGACCATGAATAAGTTTTGTTCAGAATTGTCTTTCGTCCATGTGCCATCATTCTTGCTATGTGTGAATTGCGATTAACGGATGCGTGGATAAGAATATTTTCAGACCTTACTTCTGTTGCTGTTTTTTGATTGAGATCATGGTGGTGTCACCGATATTGTTTGTTTTCAAAATATGAAAAATTTTTCAGGGCCAGGTTGCCCATTCTCCTGTTCTATTTCAGAGTATAATGATATGGATGCTATGAAGCTCAGTTGATATATTTGGTGCAATTGAACTGCTGTTGTTGGTTAAGATAGTTTATATGATAGATTTACACAGTTGTAGTATAGTTTATGCACTCTATCAATTGGTTTGCATAATTTTAGCCCTTGATAGTCATAAACTAACAGTTCATCCTTTAAGAAAGGTTGCTCTGTCCGTCTTGTTTGGTTTGCACCTTGTTCAGGATTTGATTGGAGTAGCTCACTAAGTATTTGGTGGCTTTGCTATAGCAGATATCTGTGTCTTGGTGATTCAGATGGCAAGGGTAAGAGATAGAACGGAGGATTTTAAAGATGCTGTACGACAGAGTGCTCGCTCTTTGGGGTATGATGAGGTTAGTTTACTCCCTTGATTCTCTTATTCTGACTGAACATAAATTCTGTTACTTATAAATTATAATTTGTTTTAACATAGTCTACTGCTGTCATGTAAAATTTTTGTTTCAAACAAATTATCTGTCATGAATCTTGAGAATGGTGCATTGTAATTGGCTATTGTTGCTGGATTATTGTTCTCTGGTGCTGTTCATTTGGTCTATATTTGCAAGGCTAATCAATTTTAACGGTGTCACAGTCCTTTTTCTTTCCCCTTAGTTATTCATCTAACCTTTTGTTTTAGCGTCAACACATCATATGTGTCTGGATTGGATCTGCTGCTTACCTTATTGAGGGGTCTTTTTGGGTGATGAGGGTTTTTTCAAAGGGAATCTTGTTTATATTGCTGCCTGATCTTATATACTTTGATTCTTTTGTCAGGCCAAATTGGCATCAGTCATGGCTTCTTTTATTATTCACAAACCTCGGCAAAGGTTACCATTTACTAAAGCTGCATTAAAGACGGTAGACTTTACATTGCCAGCCCCCCTCTTCCTTATTTTCTTTATTGAAAATGTATCCATTACATGATCAGTACTGCTGCAATATGGTTGTGGAGACAATGTGCTGTATTGCTTTTGTCTTATTATCCACTAGGAAAAGAAAGCAATGCTACATTTAGCATCTAAATCAATTATTTTTTAATCTTTCACCTTAATCTTTTTTCTTTCCCGTTTTCTTTTTGTTTATTAGCTAGAGAGTATTGGAGAATTGGACCAGTTCTTGCTGAAGCACAGAAAGGATTATACAGATCTGCACCGCACAACTGAACAGGAGAGAGATAGCATAGAACATGAAGTAAGCTATGTGATTCAACCTGAAAAACTAGTTTCTGATCATATTGGATGTATTGTATATACATTAACACTTAGAGAATACAAACAGGGATTAATTGACCTGCTTTGACTAATACCATTATTAGATCAAGCTTGTTCTGTCAATCTGCTTCCATTCCGTTGGGATTTTTCTTGACTCAGTAATATCTGAGTTGACAGTTTCAACTTATTTCTGCAAGGGGTATTAGTTTCTCATTTTGTTGAACGCACTGGACTATGTTAAATAACTGTTAGAAAATTACAGTGGCCCTTTATTGGTATATAAAATTAGTTAGGTATCTTTGAAAATATATTGTATAGACTTTTAACATGACTATTTTATTTGTCCAGGTCAGTGCTTTTATTAAAACTTGCCAACAGCAAATTGATGTTCTCAAAAACAGTATTAATGATGAAGAGGAGAATTCAAAAGGTTGGCTTGGCATTGCTGCTGCAAAGTCTAATGCTGACACTATAGCCCACAAACATGGGGTGGTAAGGACTTTTCTTTATTTTTTTTCCTTTTTAATTCAATTACTAGTTGATTATGTTGAGGAATGAATCAATTTTTAGCAGCCTAAAGAAGGAGAAGAGCTCTTATCCATTTGCGCAAGTTGGTTAAATGGGTTTTGAATATTTTTCTGCAATAGACATTTCATGTCGATTAAAAGCTGAACAATTGATATCCTTGTCTGTACTTCTAGCATTCCCATTTTCTACACCAGTCAAAGTTTAAGTATTATGTTGAATTTGTTTAATGCTAAAATGTTGCATGAACTGAAGTGTTTGATTACTTTTTTGGGTATTAATTTTTTGTTTGCTACTTTCTTGAATTATAGGTTCTAATTCTGAGTGAGAGACTCCATTCAGTAACTGCTCAGTTTGATCAGCTCAGAGCTGTACGCTTCCAGGATGCTATTAATAGAGCTATACCACGAAGAAAACTTAACCGTATGACCAAAAAGGATTCTGCAGAAGCTTCAAACTCAGGCAATATGGAGCTCAGAGAAACAGATGAATCACGCAATGAGCCTCTAAGAGTCCAACAGCAACTCTTGGATGATGAAACTCGTGCCCTTCAGGTTATCAGAATTTTCTGATAGGATTAGAAGAATTTAAAATTAAAAAAAGAAAAAGAGAGACAATCTAGAGCAGAATCTGAACTCTAGCCAAACACAATAATCTTTCATATAATATTCTGTCCTCCCATTCATAAAACATATTACATATATATAGAGAGTTCTGTAATCCTAACTGCCTATAACAACTGCTAATAAAAGATAATATAATAATAACTTCCCTATCCTAACTACCTATAATAACTGCTAATAAAATATAATATAATAATAAAAGAGATACTATAATAACTTCCCTATCCTAACTACCTATAATAATTGCTAATAAAATATAGGCTAAAGTATACTTTTAGTCCCTCAACTTTATAAAGTATACCTTTAGTCCTATAATTCTAACATTGTTAATTTTACTAACGGAAAATACAAACTCAAGAAATAACAATGTAAATTTAAGTAATGATTATATAATTAAATGCTATTAAGAATATGGGTAAATTGAAGGATATATAAAATATGAGTAATTAAATGTTATTAGTCATCACTTGAGTTCGTTGTGTCAGCGTTTTCCGTTAGCAACATTAGCGGTGTTAGAATTTTAGGATCAAAAGTATACTTTATAAAGTTAAGGGACCAAAAGTATACCTTATGTAAAACTTAAAGGACTAAAAGTATATTTTAGCTTAAAATATAATATAATAATAATAAATTCCCTAAACTAATACAAACCGACAATAACTACTTCTAAACACGTGGAACCCTAACATTTTCTTTCTTACTTTCTTATGAGTTTATATTGGACTTCATTTGTCATTTTCACGCAGTCACTGGCACATTAGAGAAAGATATAATAGGAAGATTCAGAACAAAGGGAGGGAAGGAGAAAAAATGAACGAGAAAGAGAGGAGCTGTGCCTCTGAATTTCATAGTTAGCAAAGTGAAAAATACAATCATCCAAATCTGGTTTTCATGATATGCAAGATAGTGTGTGTTTGTCTATATAAATGCACACATATATATGAATGCACTTGTAAAATTTCCTCAACAAGAAGGAAACTTACAACTTGCTGCCAACGTAAAAATATATCTAGGGTTTCCTCCTATAAATTTTTCCCCTGATTTCCTATCACACATGTTTTGTGATAGTTTGAGATTCTCATCAGAAGCCCTTTGCTTGGTTTCTTCTTGCAGGTGGAATTGACTAGTCTTTTAGATGCAGTTCAAGAGACTGAAACAAAGATGGTGGAAATGTCTGCACTAAATCACTTATTATCTACCCATGTTTTGCAACAAGCTCAGCAAATTGAGCGCCTATATGATCAGGTTAGATGTCAAATTTGTCAGCCCCTTTTACTTTATTATTTAGCTATTTAGGGGTGTGTGCTGTCATGTTTATCTGGTTTCATGGGTCATTGTCACTTGTTAGCCATAGTTGCCTTCTATTTCTATCTTATATATCTCTAGCTTGAGTTTTCTGTCTATTCTTTTCTTCCTCAGTAGAGTGGAAATATGCAGCTTTCATAAGCTAAGCCTTTTATATTTGATAATTGAAATAATCCAGGCCACTTGAAGAAGTGCAATAACCTTGTTGCTCTTGTGAATGGTGGAAAGACTCAGGCTTGAATATTTTACTTGTTTAACTCTGTCCCTTGCATATATTTTGGAGACTTTGATAATTCAGCCTATACTTGAAATGAGTATAATTGACTTGACTATATTTGGGTGTCTAGACTCGGGGATGCTATGTTCAAGATATAGGGTTGTATTTTACTGTAAATGCACCTCCCCTAATGGAGAAAGAGAATATGATCACCATAAGTGCATCCTGTATTTGCAATACAAATAGTTTATATAGTCTTCAAAAAGAATATTAATATTCATGTTTTGAAGGTGTAGATTTTTGGCAGATTGTATGCTAGATAAGTGGAGTTATCATCCCTTATATTATTTCAAGGTTCATGGATGAATGACATAAACAGCCAGCATGTTTAATCTTAAACTCAAAGCATGCCATTTCATATGTCAATGGAGAATAAAGTAGTATAGAATGCCCTAAGTCCTACACTGAATGCTATTGGATGTTTGATGGGGTAATTAAGTGGGTTAGTTTCCACTTTAATAGCTGGCTTTTTATTTTATTTTATTTATTTGCATACGCATCCTGTTTCCTGACCTGCCTCTTTTTAACTTTGGAGGATTTATTGGGGCCAGACTAATTCGGATTCGCCCTGAGTCGATCTCCCTAGTGGGAGGGAAGGGCTATCAATGCCACCTATTTCATTCCCAACCTTGAACTAAGGACCTACTTATGGGAGAATGAATACTTTACCACTAGATCCTTGTGGGTGTTGGTTTTAATAGCTGGCTTTTGAAGGAAGGTGCTTCACCTTATTTAAGCGCCCATTGGATACCTTTAATCAAAGATGGAATAGAGGCTCAGTTTTCTTTTCTCATATCAGAAAAACTAGAGGGATTTTATTTGTGAAGCAAAAATATAAAATTCCAGGTCTTTATCGTCACTAGGATAAGTCCGTTTTGTGGCTTCTGTAGGAGTTGCATCTGCTGTCATTTGTCGAATGCCTGATTATTCGTTTAGCAGCTTGATTAATTAATTAAAAGTTTGAGAGATTTTACTTTTCTAGTAAGGAACATTTAAATGTCTTGATTCTTGTACTCAAGTGAATTCATAAAATGGAGGTAATAGGAGTATGAGTTGTCTGTAAAGGTTCGAGTTGGTTTTCCCCTCATTCTATCGTTTACTAGTGAAGTGCTTTGAGCTCCTTTCCATGTATTGCTGTTCAGACTTAGCCATCAAATAGCACTCGATTTTGGCTGTATATGATTACCGTTGGTTCTAGCAGTCCTGTTCTTGAGGTCCCAAAGTCTGCTATGGCTTCTAAATTCCTGTTGTACACAATTGTAACTCGGGCATTCTTTAATCTTGTAAGCTTCAAACTTTCCTATTGGTAGTATACTAAACTCGAAATTCATTTTCAAGCTCAGATAATTAATCTTACAATTTTGGAACCACCACGCTGCTTAAAATGGCATCAGAGTCGGCAGTTTAAAATTTAAATATTCGTCCTTGATGTTTAACGACTGCTGGAATATGGTTTATACCCAGATGTTAAAGGCGATGGTAAATTCCACTAGATTTAGTCTGGTCACGTGTAGTTCAGTAACTGCTGCCGTATTGGTTCTTCACAATTATTTCAAAGTTGTATTAAGATGTATAATTAATAGTTCTTAATTTCGCATCCTGGCAGGCTGTTGAAGCTACCAAGAATGTGGAGCTTGGTAACAAAGAACTATCCCAAGCCATTCAGCGGAATAGCAGCAGCAGGACATTTCTTTTGTTATTTCTTTTTGTTCTCACTTTTTCTGTCCTCTTTCTTGATTGGTACAGCTAAAGACATTACATTTTTTTCCCTTAGTACTGTGATTTTCACAGCACTCCGTTGCTTTATTTTTCCCAATCAGTTAAAGTATCCCAGTGTTAATCCTCTGGGAAGTTATGCTTGTCCAGATTTGATGTGTACAATGAGGTGGAAGAAATGTAAATACACTGAGAGCTATCTATGGGAGAAATTTATCTGGGTGGGAGAAACTTGGAACATGCCTCGCTAGAGTTCTCTCATTTGTGTCCACTCTTTTTATTCCCCCACTTGTAATTTTAGTTAGCTGAGATTTGGATGAACATCAATACCCCTTGAACTTAATATAGGCACGAGCTCTTATATTAAAGAAATGATGTAATATCATATATCATTTATTAAGGCTGATATGCACGGCCTTGTTGTCTTGTGATTTTTTTTTTTTTTTTTGGAGGAGGGGTGTTTTTGGGTCACAATAATTTTGTTATTTGAAATATATGATTAGTCTTGATAAATTTTTATCAAGATATAGGGTATTGGTACTTTGACTTAGGTCATTTTTACGAATAAATCAATAAAATTTGTAAAGGAGGCTTCCCCCAATTTTCCGTTTTTTATTGGATCAAACTTTTGACCATATTGTAAAGTAAGGGTAAAGGAGTAAAAATATCCTTTATCTTTTTCAAAACAAACTATTGGCATCATAAAAACATTTTGGGTGCAAAAATACTTATGATGATGTTAAATGAAAGATGGAACAGAGGCTCAATTTTAGGGCTATATTAATATCACAGGTATTTTTGCACCTAAAATATGTTTGGGGGTGTCTGAAGCTGTTTTTGAAAAAGATAATAAGTATTTTTGCTAGTTGACTAATTGGAGAAATAAAAAAAGCTAAATAAATTATTTAATTATAACATGTTATATAATTTTTATAAAAAGACTTATGTGTATCATCTAAGGTATATTATTTTGAAAAATAATGATAGATATAAATATTTTAAATTACTTTATTTAGCTTTTTTATTTTGCATCTAAGGTATGCAATATGGAGATCATCTTCCTTGAAGCCCACAAGTAGGAAATAGTGTAGCTCAAGATGATCCGATTAATGAAATTGATTACACCAGCTGCAAAAGCACAATGGTTGGCTGAAATCGAATGGGTGCCTGGGGAAACCGTTGCTCAACTTCACGTTGCTCAACTTCATTTTACCGGTAAATGTGACTTGGGGAAGGTATTTTTTACAACAATTAATGGTCTACCCTAGGCTTAGTCCATTAATATCCTTATATCAGTTTTTGTTCCTACGAAACATAACAATGACATAAAGTATTTGGACATTTGCATTCAAGCTTGTCTAAAACAAATCATCATAAACTCAAAACCAAAATACATCAACAAACGCAATACACATAACTTCACCAATGTCATCATAAATGCAATACAAAATACATAACTTGTCCACTTTAAGCCTGGCTATTCCTCAACGGACACGTACGTATATTATGACCAACTTGCTTGCAATGCCAACATCAGGATTGACTGCTTGACGGTTGAGACTCCACCCAATCCATCTCATTCTGTATCCTCGTAGACTCTGGTCTTCCCTTTCTGCGTGACAAACTTGCATCTAGGATAACGGTTGGGCCATCTACTTGTGGAATCAACAATTCATTGTCTATCGGATACTAGTGTGCAACATATACCTAACTAATGTATGGTAAGGTGAATGATAATTGAATATTTTACACACTTATTTTTATCTTTTGGATAATAAATTTATGATTGTTAGCTAATAAATAATGGGCTTTAATACTTATTTGGGCTTTGAGCTTTTATTTAGATTTAATTCATGTTCATGATAAAAATTCCCGATTTACAATGTTTCACTGTTTTAACCATAAATTTTGAACCAAACATTATATTAGCCTCATTTTTGTCTCATATTTCAGATGATTCAAAGAGCTACAAATATTATGAAGACCCAGAAGGCAAATTCAGACAAGAGGATGGTCAAACTTGGAGCCAAAGTTATAGACGATTTTCTAGATTTTTGGGCCCAAATATTGTAATTAAAAACCCATTTGCCATTTATTTCGTTTTGGGCCATGGTGCAGCCCTAGCCCATTTTCATTTTAGGTTAAGTTTAAATTAGGCAACAACCACAAACACATAATGTCATTATGCTTTTGGATTATATTGGATTGAACATAGAAGTTTCATTTTCTCTGCAATGAACTTCGTGTTCTTCACGTTCTTCGTCCGTTCTTCGGTTTTTTCAATCACGTTCGACTAAATTTCTCTGATTAACCCAACGTTGATTATTCCATGATTCATCTAGAGAGCTTACGCTTAATCGGTAACTTTACTCGTTCTTGTTTTCATCTTATTGGATTCGATTTCTGGAAATAGTTCGAATATTAGATTTAATATTCGGTTTGGTTCATCCTAAGAACTGAGTTCGAACTAAGTTTGAGTGTCGCTGTGCGATAGCACAGTGAGACGCCACTATTCGGACAGATTCTAGGCGATTGTCTAGTAGAGGGATTCTCTGGATGGATGTAGAGATTTCGGTTCGTCCATAACCAAATGTGAGTTCGTTCGTATTTTGCTCGATGATGGAAGTTTCTAGAATCTGAAATGTTGGGTTGATCGATTTTAATCTATCTCTGTTTATTTCGTTTTTAATCTGTTTAAACCAAAACCCCTCATTTTACTGTTTCATTGTTTTACTGTTACGAATTAAACAAACTGTGAATTCTTTGGGAAACAATCCAGGTTACACTATATTGCAAATCTTTTGTTAACTTGATTCTTTTGTGAGAGGTCGAAAATCTCTTGTCAAAATTTGGCACCGTTGCTGGGGAATTCACATCGATTTGATTAGTAACAATAAGTAGTTTAGGAGTAGTTTAATTGGTACGAGTGACTGGACATAAAATTTTCTCACCCAAATCACTTGAACCAGGGCTTTTTCCCAAGGAATTTGGCATTCTAAACAATAGTCACACCCTTCAAGGGAGTGAGGTCCTACTCAAAATTGCCAAATTCCATCGTTTAGCCTCTGTTTTCAATGTTTTTTTTTTGTCTCGGTGGGACGTAGCCGGTATTTCTGAAATTGTTCTAGGATTTCTACTAGAACTTGTGATTATCTCTGATTGGGCTGAAATTTTGCTAGTTGATAGATTTCGGCCTAAATATCAAGTCACATTGCTTTGCTATGTGGTCTTCATTTTTTAGTCAAATTCCATCGTTTAGACCACTTTTTCAATTTTTTAAGCTTTTTATTGCATTTTTGGGTCCCTCAATGGTCTAGGAGTGTTTTTGTGGTGATCCTATAAATTTTAAAAAAATATTTGATAGTGTTTCTGTATTTGTTTTGGTTATTTTCTAGTGTGGTTTTCTGTTTTTATGTTTTGAGTCTTCTAGTGTCATATTAGTGTTTTTGCTATTTTGTGACTGTTTTTGTGGTTTTGTGAGTCTGTTTTTGTTGTTTTATGAGTTTCCCATTCTGCTATATGTTGCTGTATGAGTACTACTAATCCAAATGATCTGTTAGAAAGAGATCCTGAAATAGAGAGAACCATCCTAGCTGCTAGACGAACCGTGAGGTTAAGTCAATTAGTCACTATGGATCCTGTTTCAGATTCTGAATTTGATTCTGTGTCTCTTTCTGAGTTTTCTGAATTTATTGATTCCAGTAGTACTTTTGCTAACTCTGAAAATATGGCAGAACAAGAAAATCGTCCAACTTTGAAAGAATTGGTTGCACCTGCAGTGGTCAAGCAACCTTTATGCATTCAATATCCTGAACTTGGAGCTAACTTTGAACTTAAATCTGATCTTATCCATTTGCTTCCTAAATTTCATGGTCTTGCAAGTGAATGTTCCCATAAGCATTTGAAAGAGTTTCATGTGGTCTGTAGCCCAATGAAGTCACAAGCAATTGATGAGGAGCATATCAAACTGAGAGCTTTTCCTTTCTCACTTGAAGGGGGAGCTAAGGACTAGTTGTTCTACCTTCAACCTCAATCTATTGCGTGCTGGAATGATATGACAAAGCTATTTCTGGAGAAATTCTTTCCCTCCTTAAGAGCCACATCCATCCAGAAAGAAATTAGTGGCATTAAGAAAGTGAATGGAGAGACCCATGCATGAATATTGGGAGAGGTTCAAAAGGTTGTGTGCAAGTTGTCCACACTACCAAATTACTGAGCAGCTCCTTATCACGTACTGCTATGAGGGTTTGTTACCTAATGACAGAAATCTGGTTGATGCCTCTAATGATGGGGCTTTGCAGAATAAGATGCCGGAGGAAGCTAGAGATTTATTATCCACTAAGGCTGCCAACTCACAACAATTTGGTAATAGAGCAAACAATACCTTTGTATACCAGATTCACACACCTCAGGTTGCAAATCAACAAAGACTTAAGAATAGACTTGATGACTTGACCTCTCTGGTTAGACAGTTGGTAGTTACACAGATAGTGCATGCTTCCCCTCCTCAGAGAGGATATTCATGTGGATATTGTGCTGATCGTTACCATCCTACTGAGTCCTTACCATTTCAAAATTGAGTCTGAAAATTACTATTCATTTCTGGAAACTAACTTTTTTCAGTTTTTAACTTCTAACTTTGAAAAATCATATCTCTCCTTATACACTTCCGATTTGGGTGTTCTTTGACTCATGTTAAAGATTAAGATGTCTACTATATATCGATCAAATTTCATAGAAAAACTCAAAGGTTAATCATTGGATTAGAAGCCCACAAGCTTCTCTATTTTTCTTGTTTGAAAACATATCATGTTTTAATTCTCTACGTTTTTCCTTCTAACCGAATAGCTAGTAGAAGACTAATACTATGAGAATAAGAAGGAAACAGCTTAAGGAACTCACCTAACTTGAGTGTTCACGATGCCACTATTTCTCTCTATTTTTTAATCTGATGCATTTCCCATTGGATACATGCACTGGGCTCAAGGGATTTATAGGTAGAGGGGAATGGGCTATTCATGTGTTGGGCTGAGAGTTGAGGTAAGATTAGTTTGGGTTTGAGCCCAATAAGACCATTGGACCATGGATATATATATGCATTCTTGTCGAGAATAATGTATCCAAGGGAAGGAGAATTTTACTTGCCAATTAAATAAGAATAATGGAATTAGTGTTAAAAATAAATCCTTAATTTCATATAAGGATTTTCTTCCTCAATTAAATCCTCTAGGTCATAAAATATAAATTCTATAATTTTTAAGCTAAAAATTGTCCCTTAGAAGTGTTCCTTGAATTTATTCTACTCCTGAAAATTTTAAGGAAAAATAAGCCTTAATTTCAAATAGTTAACTTTATAATTATTTTAGGCCAAATTTCACAATAATTTTCCATACAACGTTTCTAACTTCAAATCCTAAAATTTAGGATGTTACATAATGAAGTAAAATTAACTCAAGTATGTGTATTAATAATAGACAAGAGTAGCATAAAATGGACCAAATTATAACGAATTCAAATAATCAAAACTAAAAAACTAATTTTTAAAGACTAAATACAAAATTTAAAACTAAATAACAACATGCTTCGCAAGCTTAGCTTACATACACGAATAATTATCAAGATGCAAACAAAATAGTCATTTTTCTCATAATTCACACAAAATATTCTCTACAGAGTGCTTAAAAAATGTTTAAAAAGAGACATTTAGTGTCAGGTTGCCTACAAAAGTAAATTTTTACTATTAATATAAAGGGGTTTAAACTTCTCATGTTGCATAAGAAGAAAAAGATTCCTATAAACACATGAAATGGTGGAACCCCCCACACACACACATATGTATGTATGTGTGTAGGTTCCACCATTTCATTTATGTGTAACATGAGAAAACATTTCTCCTACTACAATATGAGAATGGTTTTTCTCTAATATAAAAATATCTGAAAAAATATTCGCCTTCCTAATTCCCACCTCTGTCCTAAAATAATGGTTGGTCAAGAAAGTTCTAGTTTTGTCCCTAGAAAAGTACTACTTCTATAATATATATTTGAATGGATCCCATAATGTCACGTCATGATTCTTGATAAGAACATATTCTAAATTATTATGAGCCGCAAGCTATACAAAATATTCTCCGACACTCAAGCCATCATGTTAATTTATTAAGACTTTAATTAATTAATGCTAATTCTATAAGAGTTTGTGTGTGTATTCCAACATACATTTATGGGAGTTTTATAGTAAAATTTTAAATATGAGAAAGGTTATAATCTATACATAACATAAAGTAGAAGGAAATTATATATAATTTAGCCTATATTTTTTTAAAAAATTTAAAATTTTATCCATTTGCCATTTCTCATATTTGTTTTCTTGTCATAAGTCATAACATTGTCTCTAAAAGTAAAGTAGCATAGCATTCAACAGGAAACAGGAAAGGAATGTCTCATTGGTCTCTCTCTAGATTTATCTTAAAACATTAATTTCGCATCCGGCACCTAATTAATGTTCTTTCTTAGTTATATGTACCTTATTAGTTTTATTTATGGTCTAACCTTATCGTTATTCTTATGGTGCTTTGAGCACCCTAATGTATTTTTATTTTTTGTGCTTTGGGCACCTCTAATCTTATTTATATATCCAGCATCTTAAACCATAAAAAATGGGATTCTGAATGTGATGGATGTACTAAAAAAAAAGGGAAAATTGATTTCAGGGCCCAAGCTAGGAAAATAATTACAAAAAAGGCCCAAAAAACATTCACATACCAGAAAAGGCCCTAGGACCTTTTCTGAAATTTTTTCAAAAAAAAGTGTACGGATATAGTTGCTAATTGCTACTGATGTAATTGTTAATTGCTACAGATGTAGTTGTTAAAATGTAGTTGTTAATTAGACTGATTTAGTTGTTAATGGGGACTGATATAGTTGTTAAACGCTACTGATATAGTTGCTAACGATTTTTGAAAAAATGCCAGAAAAGGCCCGGCATGTGAATGTTTCTTGGGCCTTTTTTGTAATTATTTTACTAACTTGGGCCCTGAAATCAATTTTCCCAAAAAAAAAGCGTCAGGTATTCACATGCTAGAAACTACTTTTTATCCTTATATCTATAGAGATTCAAGTTCACAATCTTACACCTAAAAAAGCCTTACTTTGCATATGCTACTATTAAAAAATTCCAGTTGTATTTTAACTTGGCCCATACTACACACACATATATGATGACTTGAAGCATGAGCAGACGTTTTTCTGTTGTGCACTCAACAGTTACGCATTAATAATTATGAGACTATGAACAAAGGGAGTTTGTTTTGGAAAGTATGAAACTTGAAAGAAACTGAGGTCTAATATATATATATATATATATATGAAGTTATGGGTGCATAGAAGGAATCGGCAGAAGTAATAAAGGGAAAAAAAAACAAAGACTGATGTAGTAGTCCTCATGAGAGAAAAGTTTCTCTCTATAAAGAGGATAATTTGAATCTCCTTTAAAATCTCTAGAGTTAGGGTTGGTTGTTAATTACCCTTAAGTGAGGGATCAGATGATAATTGTAAAACCCAAGTGGGGTATTGCTTTTGATGTAGCTTGTAATAATCTAACGAAGGATCATGATTTAGTTCTCGGGGTTTATCATTTTGAGTTAGTTTACAAAATAAATGCAGGCGTATCAATTAAGGAGCAAAGGAAAATTTTAGTGGGATTGGATTCTTATTTTTGTAAGGGTAGTAACACGGGATTTAGTTTATATACCTTTTTTTTTTTTTTTTTTTGCTAAAGGGTTTAGTTTACGTACGCACATACATATAATTATCAAGATGCAAACAAAATACTATTTTTTTCCTTTTTATTTTTGTTATAATTCACTCATCATCTATTATATTCACTATGGAAAATTTGAATTTACAACGTCACATTTTCTTAAAAAGTTTTAAAAAACTGTGTGGTGTTATGTGGACTGTAGAATAATATTTTCTATTGACATGAAATATCTAAATAAAACATTCGTGTTCCTAAATATTCGGTCACAAAAGTTCTAGTTGTCCTTAGAAAAGCATTGTATTATACTGTTTTTGAATGGATCCCATATAGCCACGTCATGATTTTTGTTTGATACGAACGTGTCCTAAATTATTATGAGCCACAAGCTTTGAAAAGGATTCTCCAACACTCAAGCCAACATGTTAAGTGATTAAGACTTAAGATGATTAATTAATGCTAATCCATTATATGTTCAAGCTGTTCATAAGTTAGTGGCACGTGGAGAGATTACTGCGGCGATTATAGTCTTCTTGTCGGCACCAATCACCCTTCATATCTTCAAGACACCAACAACTTATTAGCAGCAGTAACTACTCCCTCTGTCTTTTTTTATAAAAATCCGAAAACCAAACTACGTGGGTTAGTAAAATAATTAAAATTGATTAAGTATAATAAGCAAGAAGGATCAAGATAATTCAATTTTTAGACTCTTATGAAAATGGCAGAAGGAAATAACTTATATCCATTAAGTGGGACAGCTACATGGATTAGGTAATGAATTGAATCTTTAGATATATCGTTGAGCAAAAAGTCTCATTCAATAACTTTATTTAGCATTCTTTTTTGCCCATCTTATCCATTTTTAAAGGATTTCCATATTATTTGATCTACCATTTTTATTGGCGTCTCTAACTCCCTTCTTTACACATGTCTAAATCACTTGGCTTATACAATTTTATATCATGTTCTCTCTAATAGGCATCACTCCTGCTCTTCCTCTAATATCATCATTTCAAATCTTTTATATATATATATATATATATATATATATATATATATATATATATATATATATTATATGGTAATACATCAATCTCAATATAATCATCTCAGCTACCCCAATTTTATGACCTTATTATCCCGTTAGAGCTAAGCACTTTGTATCATATAATTTGTTGGTTCTATATGTAAAACATCTCCATCAATTTTAAGTTTCACCATCCTTATGTATAATTGATCACAAATATAAGACCTTTGTCACTTGTAGAATGATTTGATCCAACAACTAAGTAGTATAAGAATTTTTATTAAAGGAATAAGATGTTCCTATTTATAAAATTTATTGTTAACTTTTCTGAAATTTAGTATTATTTTTTATTTTTGCCCACGTTATTTAATAATTTTTCTCACTACATTAGTTATCCACTCATTTACCCTCTGATTTATAAATAAGGTTGTTCTTGAAAAAAGAATTACACTCCCTTAAGTCTTATTTATAAGAGATCAATAACTAAAGTATGTGATTTTAAAAAGTGGTTAAAATTAGTTAAAAACAATAAGTGTGTTTGAAATAAACCTTATTTTTTTAAGTATACTCATATTTATAAAAGGCAAGTAAGAGAGAGAGAGAGGGATGAAGTAAATATAAGTATCACCTTCCTTTTAATTAATGGAATTTATATAATTAATGTGGGGCAAAAATGAAAAAAAAAATTCATTAAATGTTCAAACAACTTTTGTCATACTTTTATAAAAATGATTAAGGCAATTCGAATTTTGAGCTCTTATCAAATGAATTGAAGGGAGTGCTACTTTCGGTTCAAGATATAAGAAAAATTATGCATTTTGAAAAATTGGTTAAAATTGGTTAAGGCCAATTAGTGTCTAAAAAATAGAAATTACTTCCCTAAACGACCTTTATTTATGGAGAAGTGGAATAGGAGAGAGAATGAATGAAAAAAGAGATGAGAGAGAATGAGTGACAAAAAAGGAGATGAGAGGCATATATTAATTTGCAAGTGAAGTTGAAAAAATGTTTTAATTAAATGATAAAACAAAACCAAACTGTATCTTGTTTAAAAAACCAAACCCCCTCACATTTTACTCTTGTATTTTGAACCAGAAAGGTATTTTTCTTATATATTTATTATCTTTAATAAATTTATTAATCTATCTGATATACGACCTCTAATCTTTAATATAAAATTTGTTTATAGTAACGATATGTTATATTAAAGATTGAAAATTGTACTTATTTATATGTTATAAAAAGGATGGTAAGATCAATGCAATTTTCAGAGTCAATAGTGCCGCCACCTTAATCTTTTGAATCACACCCTTCAACACTTTGCTTTTGAGTCCTTTTGAACTTATCGGGCAATTTCTCAAGTAACGGCATTAAGTTATTTTCAATTTTAATTTAATGCCTATGTAATTTGAATTAAGCTTCATCTATAGATATAAATATACTATTGTTCTGTTTGTAGAATATAAATATCTAGCTTCAAGGGACTAGTATTTAGTTTATATAGGATCAAGTGCAGTGGACCCAGAAATTTTAATCACGGGGGGAGAAAATAAAAATATTATATCATAAATAAAAATACTTGAAATATAATACAGACCTAATATTAAAAAATTGAAACAAATGTATTACAAAAATTAAGATTAATTCACATAACTCTTACTCTACATGTTTTCATATTGTTAAACTCATTTATAATTGAATCAGTGTTAAAACTCAAAACAGTTTCTTTTTCAATGTATGTAGTCAAAGAATCATCGAGAAATTGGTCTTTCATTCTATTCCAAAATTTGTTCTTGATTTATCTTCATAGCAGAGAAAAATGTTTTAGTAGCTATAATTGTTGTAAAAACGGAAAGAGTGAATACAAGTCTAATCACTCTATCAATAAAATAGAAAATGATAGACTTTCTAATTCTTACTGGCCTTTGACATAATTCATACATTGTTGATAAATTAATAAAATCTAGATGTTTAGGAATGACATACTCAAAATGTCGTAACTTCATCTTTAAATGCAATTTTTCATGTTCTGTAAACTCTTTAGAATAAAATTTATCAATAAATTTGCAAATATCATCATTATTAAGTAACTTATACCTATTTTTTAGATTTAAAGTCATGCTCAAAGTAAGTAATTCAATAATATTATCAGTAAGCATGTTATTAAATTCTTACAATTGATAATCAATTGTAGCATAAAATATTGTATTCCTCTCGAGAGTTGCATTAGATTTGTTGAACTAGCATTATATTCTTTGCAATTTTATAAGAAAGTTAGGCTCCCTAAAAATTACATATATCCTATTTTGGTAATTAGGAATATAGTGACCGCAAGATAGGGCATTATATTTCTTACAATTTTAGGGGGGGCAGGGGCCACCCCTAGTCCCTTAGTAGGTCCGCCCATGATCAAGTGTATTCTCTCAAGTATCAATGAATTTAGACACCAAAGAAAAGTGGATTACCCCGTGATATTTATGGAGGAAATACCATAGAGTATCCCTGAGATCACTGTGCTGCACAGATTTGGCAATAGGCAAAGGGAGTGAGGTGTGTGCACAGTGTTGAATATAGAATAAATTGAAAGAGTATACTTGTTTGGCAACCTCCCTATTTATATAGATTACCTTTAGGATTTTGCTCATTGCCATGTGTGTCACACCTCATGCAACGTGTGACTCCACGTCCTGATCATGCACGCCTACATTCTGGTCATGTTTACTCCACTACCTATATTGTCCTAGATTATAGGCATGGTTATGGGGTGATTAGCATTTTACCTGATTATTGAGAGATTCTGCCATAAAGTCCCCTTATTGGCCCACGTATCCCTCAAGCCCAATGTGTGGGTCCATAACAACTATAAATTTTATAGAAAATTACATAATATAAGTTAGATTTTGACTACCGTACGTAAGCAAAGATAAGTGGTTAAAAGGAAAATACATGATATGATTTATAATGACTAAAAGTATACCGAATGAAGTAAAATTAACTCAAATATGCATATTAATAATAGACAAGAGTAGCATAAAATGGACCAAATTATAATGAATTCAAATTATCAAAACTAAAAAACTAATTTTGAAACACTAAATGCAAAATTTAAAACAAAATAATAACATGCTTCGCACATACACGAATAATTATCAAGATGCAAACAAAATAGTCATTTTTGTCATAATTCACAAATATATTCTCTAGAGAGGGCTTAAAAAAGTTTAAAAAGAGGTATTTAGTGTCAGGTTGACTACAAAATTATATTTTTACTATTAATATAAAAAGATCTGAAAAAACATTCGCCTTCCTGAAGGATTCCCTACTCTCTTCTAAAATAATGGTTGGTCAAGAAAGTTCTTGTTTTGTCCCTAGAAAAGTCCTATTACGATAATATATATTTGAATGGATACCATAATGTCAAGTCATAATTCTTGATATGAACATATTCTAAATTATTATGAGCCGCAAGCTATGCAAAATATTATCCGACACTCAAGCCATCATGTTAATTGATTAAGACTTTAATTAATTAATGCTAATTCTATAAGTTTCTGGCCCCTCAAAAAAAAAAAAAAACTGTTTATAATTTAGTGACGCGTGGAAAGATTATTGCCGCGATTATAATCTCCTCGTCACCATTCATATCTCCAAGACTTTTAAGAAGTAAGAGGAAGGTCCTATATATAAGAGATTTTTTTTAAAGGAATATTCCTATTTATAAATTAAAAGACGCTAATTATAACCTTTCTAAAATTTTCTGTATTTTTTTTTTGGAATAATACTGAATAGAAAACTGTAGAAATACAAACTCAGAGTCCATTACGGTCTAATTACTTCACCAAAGCCCACCTTTCGCTTAATAGGTGTATTATTTTTTATTTTTACACACATTAATTATCAATTAGTATCACTATTAGAGCTGGTAATCAGGGCTGTCCCAGCAAGAGCCAGGGCTTAACAAGGCCGGCCCACAAGGCTCAAAAATTACTATTTCAAATTTTAACTATTTTTCCTTCACTTTTTTTAAAAAATATAATTAATAAATTACAACACGAATTATCCAATAAATAAACACAGTCACTGATTCATAATCAAAAGCAAACTATGTTCACAAATAACTCACATAAAATATAAAAAGTATATCACTAATCATCTTCGTCACTATTATTGATTTTAACGACATTTAATTGTCCTTCACTTTGAGTAGTAGCCTTTAGCTCATGAGTAAGAATATCATGAAATTCTTCTCCCGCATTATGAACACATCCATAATCTTTATTTGCAACAAATAATAAATCAAATCATAAAATTAGAGTATAGTTATTATGTATTTGTAGTTAAATGGATAACTAACTTTATAACAAATGCAATATATATATATATATATATATATATATATATATATATATATATATATAAATTAATAAATTTAGAAAGGAAAAAAAGAAAAAGCTATGATGAAAAGGGTCTGCAGGGTTGGCTCGAGGCATGAGGCCCGTTAGGGCCGGCCCTTCAAGGCTAATTTCAAATATCTTGTCTATTTTTCAAGCTTGGCGCTTAAAGAGTTAGGGCTTAAACAGGCTAACTTGATAAGCTTGACCCGTTTTACTGGCTCTAATCACTATGTTATTTAGAGAAAATCTTAAGAAAATATTACTTGATTTTCAAAATCTCAAATAAGTGATTCTCTAACCAAACAAGTTGTTAATCGTTTTAAAGTTCTCATTAATCCTATTACTGTTGTTGTTAATTTGATTTTGAAGTTCAAAATCAAGTGGTATTTTTCGATCATTTTTGTATTAATTATCCACTTATAATATATCTGCTATTTTTAAATAAGAGTGTTTTTACAAAAATTATACTAATGTTTATTACCTTTAATAAAATTTTTAATTTACATGATATGAATATTTGTATCTTAATTATTATAAAAAAGGATAAGGAAAAAAAAAATTTTTTTGAATCAAAATTTAAAATCATAGACAAGAAATCATCTGTGTGTACAGTTAGAACTCATAACTTAACCGATGAGAGCACCAATGGCTCATAGACAAGCAATCACTTGCGTGCTGCGGCCTTAATCATTTGAATCACCCTTTCACGCTTTGCTTTTGACTTCTTTTAATTTTGAACTTATGGCCTTTGGAGCCATCCTATGTAATTCAAAATGAGCTTAATCTATGTACACAACCATCTATATGAATGTGGGTGTATTGGTCAAGAGCTTATAGCTCATGTGTGTATACCCCACATGTTACCAATATAGGGATGGCTGTGTGTAGCTTCCCTCTCTAAGGGAGTTTTAAGTTATTCAAATGAAAAAAAAATACATGTATATAAGTTTATATATAAATATACTATAAATTTTATAGAAAATTACATAATTTAAGTTTGATTTTAACTATGACTTAACAAAAAACAGTAGTTACAAGAAAATTATATTATTGGATATGTACAAAATTGTTTGAACTACTCCCTCCAGTCTTTTTATATAAGCAGCTTTAATTTTATCCTTAGTGTGAAAAATGAATTAGTGATTAAAATTAGTTGAAAATAATAAATGTGTAAAAAATGTCATGTTTCTTCCAAATATACCCCTATTTATGAAAAGAGCATAGAGGAGAGAAGGAGTAACAAATATGAGAATAAAATATGAGAGACAATATGTCATAAATGAGTAAATAAAAGAGAAGTAGTGGTAAATAGAGGATAATTAATATAAAGATATGTATTCAATAAGGGTAAAAAATGACAAAATCATTTAAATTTTAAGACAGAAGAAGAAAGTTGCTTATAAAAAGGACCAACTCCAAAAAATTAAAAATTACTTGTAAAAAAGATTGGAGGGAGTATATCATTATTAAAAGTCAATACTACATTAAATAAAATGAATTAATTAATTACTTATAATGTGTTTTGGAAAAAATTACTAATAATGTTTAATTGTAAGAAAGAGAAAATGGGGGGAAAAACTAAATACTTATACTCTATTAAACTGGTTTTACATGTTGAACTTAGTTAAATTAAAGGGAAAATATGTAAAAATACCCATATATAAATCCTGTATGTGCATCTCTCACCATATACAAACGTTGGGTGCAAAAATACTTGTGACTTTTAAAAGAGGGGACAAAAATTTCAGCTCAGTTAATGAAGGCAAACATCCATTAATTTAAGATTTTGTGGGCCTACTTTAATACTTTTTAAATAATTATTTTAAGAGTAAAGATGCAAAATTAAACTGTCTACGTATCCTACATGCGTGTCTAGTACCATATGAAATCCTTGGGGGAAAAGTACCTATGATCATTAAAAAAGGGGACAGAAATGGCATGTCAACCTTGTTAATGAAGGTAAACGTCTATTAATTTTTTTGGTTGTGTACTCCACTTTAATAATTTTAAAATAATTATTTAAAAAACTCTCACCCTTTGCCTCTCTCTTCCCGCACCCTTATCCCTTTCACCATTATCTTTCCAAACTAGAGCCCCAGCTTCACACCGGCAGTGACTCTCTTCGGCAACCTACATGGACATTGCCTTGGTGCTACCCAGTCCCCCCCAAATGCCCTTTCCATAGTCCATCATTTGAACTTTTCCCTTCATTTACCGAGCCAAAAATTAACGAACATTTGCCTTCATTAATGGAAATGGCATTTTGTCCCCCTTTTATTTAATGATCAAAGTTATTTTTACACCCAATATTGTATGTGGTGTCAGACCAAGTGCAGAATGTGTAGATTAGTATTTTTGTACATTCACTCCTTAAAATAATTATTAAAATATTATTAAAGTAGGTACACACGATCTTAATCAACAGACGGTTTTCCTTCATTAACGGAATTGACATTTTTGTCTTTTTTTTATTATTTTTTTTACGATCATTGGTATTTTTGTACCCAATAATTACATGATGCCAGATGCACATGCTATAAATGTAGATGGGTAATTTTACACCATTGTCCTAAGTTGAAACAAAAAGTTATATTATAAACCAGATGAATATATTAACTATTATTAAGGATTAAAGAGATCTTCTAAAATCACCTGTTGGGAGCACTATTTCAATTTTTGGGGGAAAATACTGCTTTTTGGCCCCAGTTTCTCTCGGTTAGTATTAATGGGTATTTTTTTTTTTGGTAAGAAATGAGGCATTCAGCCTGGTATTATTTCTATCTCAAAATACATCTTGGGTACCAAACCCCATAGCATCATTTAACAAACAATCAGAAATAAACTCAGGAGGTTCATCAAAACTACCATACAGTTCCTCCTGCATGAAACTAAACTTTGCAAGAAGATCAGCACATTTGTTTCCTTTTCTGTATATATGGACAAACCTAACCTGCTCAAACCTATACATCGTTTCCTTTATCAACTGTAACAGGCGCATCTCTTCCCCATCCTCCACATACAGCTTCTGCAGAAGTGAAACTACTGCAGAACAGTCACTCTCCACTATGATACGATCTAATTGTTTCCTCTGGACGAGTTTTAAACCTTCCAAAACAGCCCACAATTCAGCTCTAAATGCAGAGCAACATCCTAATTTCTTGACAAACCCCCCTCTCCATCTTCCATCCGCACCACGCAGTAAACATCCACAACCAGCTTCTTGCTGTTCCCCTCTAGAAGCTCCATCTACATTTATTTTCACCCATCCCACTTCAGGCATTTGCCACCTGACATTTCCGCTCTCTCTGTTATCGCTGAGCCTTCCAAATTCAGATCTTGCTCTCTTTATTTCCTTGACATACCAGATAACAAATGCTCCACGGTTTCCAGGTGCTTCAAATCCTTCTTCAAATCGAGCCTTATTCCTCCATGACCACAACAACCAGCATGTCACTCCAAATATTAGACACCAGTCATCACTCTGTCTTGCTAAGTTCCAGTAAAACCAATCAGCTCCATTCCTTGATTTAAACTGGTCAACATCAATTCCACTCACTAACTCCATCCACAGATCCCAAGCACCCTCACAATCCCTCATAACATGCATCAAAGTCTCACACTTCCCCGGGCATCTGTGACAGTTAGGATCAACACCCATTAACTTTCCCTTCCTCTCACTCGTCAGTATTAATGGGTATTTATTAACAAGAAAAGTTGTTGAAAAATCCCTATTGCAAAAGTAATTGCCAAGAGATATCTAAGGACCTAAGTCATTGCATTTTCATCTTTGGTAGATGCATCTCTTGTTAAGCAATGTGCAGCATATGTTTAATTATGTATATATATATATATATTTTTTCGTTTTACGTATAATTGAATAATGCTGTTAAAAATAGGTTGCACCTAAGTCCTTAAATAAATTTTAGGTACATTAGATAATAATTTTTGTAATGGAATATTTTTCAGCAAATTTTAAATTAAATTCTGTTGACATGATTAATTACATATTATCTTAATACTTTTAGTATTAATGATTTATAATGACAAAAAAAGTGACAAAATGTATATGTAATGAAGTAAAATTAATTCTTAGTGTGTTCCTCTCGTTCTAATATAAAACAAAGTTTATAATACAATTTACACTATGAACTTTGTCTTATATTTAAGGCCGAAGGATTTTGTTTTCCCAACAAATTACTGTATCTTAAAAAAAAAGGACCAAATTATAATTGATTCAAATTATATATACGAACATACAAATTAATTTTTAAAGACTAAATACCAATTTGAAAACCGAATAATATTAGAAAAATGAAAATATTTTTTTCCCTTATTAATAGCACAAGAGGCCTTAAAAATAAAATAAAAAAAACATAATTTATATTGAATTATAAGGAGAATCCCACCAAAAGAACTTTCGAAATAAGAAATGACAAAATAGTGTGTTCAAATATTCATAGTATCGAAGGGATGTTAACTATAGTGGCTAGCTAGAATAAATATTCACAAAGTGCTGAAAGTGGGGTTTGAATCCCACTACTTTGTTTTTCCAAAAAGTTCATTTCAATATATGTTAGGCAAACAAATATATATATCACTTAACACCTTCTCTTTGACTCAAACCCATTCACAAATTTTCGTAAGAAATTTACAATATTTTATTAGGTTTCATCAACTTCTGTTTACAAGTAAAAAATTCATACTATCATGTCATTCATATATTTTGTTAAGGAATTTATAACATTTGATTATATTTTAACATTTTTCGTTTAAAAAAAAATTTATTATGAGGTAATCATAAGTTTTGTTAAGGAATTCACAACATTTTGTTAGGTTTTATCAACTTTTGTTTTCTCAAATAAAAATTCAAATTATTATGTCATTTACAAGTTTTATTAAGGAATTTAAGACATTTTATTATGTTTTAACAACTTTTTTTTTCAAAAAAAAAAAAATCATGTTATTAGGTTATTCACAAGTTTTTTTTTTTTTTTTTTTTTTTTTTTTTTTTTTAAGAAATACACCACATTTGACAATGTTTTAACACCTTGTAAATTTTTTTATAGGAAAACCAAAATGTTAAAACCTTATCAAATATGGTGAATTCTTTAAAAAAATTTGTGAATGACCTAATAGTGAGAATTTTTTTGGGAAAACAAAAGTTGTTAAAATCTAATAAAATGTCATAAATTCTTTAATAAAACTTGTGAATGATTTGATAGTGTAATTTTTTGTTTCTTAGCAAACAAAAGTTGTTAAAACCTAATAAAATGTCATAAATTCTTTAACAAAACTTGTGAATGACTTGGTAGTGTATTTTTTTTGGTAAATAGAAGTTGATAAAACTTAATGAAAAATTGTGAATTTCTTAACAAATTTTTGAACAGGCTCGAGCCAAAGAGAAAGTATTAACCTATACATTGGTGACCCAATGACTAGTGACCTTTTGGACAAATAAAGTGATAGGTTCAAACCCCACCCTCACCACTTTGACGAATATTTATTCCCGTTAGAGCTCTAACGGTTGGGATATTTGCTAGTGGCGGGCTGCCGACTATTGGGCAACAATAGTGGTGGGGTTAATGCTTTTTGTTTAAAAAATTTATGTAAGGAAATTAATATAATTTTTTTTTTAATTTAAAAATTTTTTGCATAACACTTTTATGATATTATGAATATGTGAAATACTTTTTTTTTTTTTTTTTTTTTTTTTATCTTTTAGCATTTTTAAAGTCCATTTACTGGAATTTTCAGTAAGTTATAACATTAAAACTCAATTTTTTATAGGGAAAATATTAATAAGGTCCCAAGGTTGGAAAAAAATATCAAAAATGTCTCAAGAGACTTTTTTGTAGAGGGATTTGAGGTTGAGACTTTTTTTTTTAATATTAATTGTGAATAAGTTACGGAATTTTAATATAAAAAAACATCTTATTGTCAAATATAGTTTTATTAGTTGTTAAAATGTGTCTATGAAAATATCTTTATCAAAATGACTTTTCATATTGTAAAAAAATGTTTAAGTTTTTCCTACGGCTTGTAGGATTTTAGACATCTAGATAATTTTTGACAACATAAAAAGCTATTTGAACAATGAGATTCTTATAGGAATATTTTAACAACTAATAAAATCATTTTAACAACATGAAAAACCATTTTGATAATAAGATTTTTTTTTTAAAGAAATTCCGTAGCCTTTTATAATTAATATCAAAAAAGTTTCTTGAGCTTAGGACCTTTTTGATATTTTATTAATTTTGGAACTTCATTGACATTTTTTTTAATATATACCATCAGCGTCTACAGACAAATCCGCCAAATTTTTTAGGGAAAATGTATGTTAGGGCCTAAGGTAGCAAAATAATTTTAAAAAAGACCTAATAAACATTCACATACCAGAAAAGGCCCGGCATTATTTCAAAAAAAAAAATTGTACGGATATAGTTGTTAATGACTATTGATATAGTTGTTAATGAGTCTGATTTAGTTGTTAATATGTAGTTGTTAATTAAATTGATTTAGTTGTTAACGGGGATTGATATAGTTGTTAATTGCTACTGATATAGTTGCTAACGCTTTTTGAAATAATACCAGAAAAGGCCCTAGCATGTGAATGTTTATTAGGCATTTTTTAAAATTATTTTGCTACCTTAGGCCTGACATATATTTTCCCATTTTTTTATAATGCCAGCTGTTTTGCAGCTCACATGACCGTTTCTATACGACAGAAATCGTTGTGGACAGAAATTTGACGCAGACTAAAACATGGTCAAAACTCAATATATATATATATATTAATTAATTAATTTATTTATTTATAAAATTGAAAATTAAATTCACCTGTTCGTTACGCTCACGAGGAATCGAGGCTGAGAGCAACTACCATGGCAAATGGCCACTTCTCTTTGTCCTCGCCGGTGCCTTCCTTGACTTAAACGATGATTTGCTATTATCCCACTCCCAAAGCCGATTCTCTGTCTTTCTCTCGCTCTCATGTCCAATTGTCAAAAGTTTATTGATTTTCAAGATTTGAAGCAATTAATGCTATGCCATTTATTCCCTCCTAAATTTCCAAATCGAACTGAGGCACTCAAATCGAGGTTGTTCTGTTATCTTCCATACTTTTTGAGTTTTTTCATTCTGTTGCTTGCTCCAGCATGGCCCCGTCGATGGTGACCTTGACCGACCGCCGTGGGGTAATTTCAGCACTTGGTGGTGGGAGAGCTCTGGTTGATTTGCAATCGGTGGAGCTGAGGGGAGAAAATGGCTGTGACTTGTCCAGTGGGACGCGTGTGGGAGTCGCCGGGAGAAATGGCCCGCGGTCTAAGCCTGCTCGGCAGCTGTCTTTTGAAGAAAATATTAATCACATAGCTGCCGAGACGTATTTGATTACTCGGCTTGCTTTCACGCTTCTACGATATTTGGGGTACTTGATTTGATTGATTATTCGCTGCAAGTAGAATGTTTGTTTTCGAAATTGTGCATTGTGTATGTTTTGATTGTGTTCACGATTTGGTAGTAGCATTTGATGTTTGCTGCATTGAATTGAGCTGGAAAATCCGTGTTTGAAGAGGTAATTGAAAAAGAAGAAAACGATAGTTCTTTAGGCGAAATTAAACTCCAGCAGCTTTGGGCCAAAAAGAAAAATTTTGCAGCTGCGACAATTGAAATCGTAATGGGAATGTTCTGGTATTGTTTGTGGAAGAAGGTTCAGGTTGGTAATAGCTATCGAGATGAGAAATGGTGTTTATGACTGTTCGTCTTCCTGTGAAATGGTGGAAATATTAGTGTCAAAAGCAGTAAACAGATGGTTATGAAGTTGATATAAGAAATTAGCATAAAAACATTGGAGTGTTTCTTACATGCGGCATAAATAATTATTTATTATGTTGTGGGGCCTTTTTCTTGTATTTAGAATTTAACGCAGCAGAGGAAAATCCGAGTTCCCCCCTGTTCTCGATGAACATGACTTCAAAACGTCACCAAATCATACCACGTATGTTGATATCAACAATTGTTTTTGGGTTTTCAAAACAGAGTTCTACTACAATAGATTTTGATATGGTCAGAGTTAGTTCGATGCAATATTGTAACTCAGTAAAATGCAATTGGAGGATGTTGATGAGGAGAATTGACGTTTATTGAGTTTATAAATCACTATCCTATGGTTTTATTTTATTTTTGTGTTTTAAACTTCTGATTTTTTAACAATGTTGTTGTTCTAGTTAGTCTACAATAATCTTCAATATAAACATTACTTCTCAGAATGCTCTCTGGAGTTGAGATTTATTTTGATGTGTTAATTATTCTGTTGTGACATGGAGTTCAGTCATGCTGGTAACTTGTGCTCATCTGGTTTACCATTGATATTTTTTAGGATAGGTTATCTCTGGATTACACAATTCCTTGCCCTTGGATGCTATGCCATGCTTCTTATGCCTGGCTTTTTACAAGGTATGTATTATGTTATTTGTGCAGATTTTATGCACATTAGTAGTGTCAATATCGATGGTCTGTGTTATTCCTTTTCCTGCTTTCCTCTCGTTAGCCTTTCTGTAAAATATAATAGATTTGAAAGAAATGGAAGACTAGGCTGTCTCCTGAAATAAAAGGAATGGAGTGGACCTGCATTCATTGCTTACGCTAGACAAGCTGTGTGATCTTGCTTCTGGTACCCCAGGACTTGTTGTGGTGTCAAAATTTCTTTCCTTAACACATTGGACTCGAATTCACCCAAAGTTAGAAGTTGCCTCCCTGCCACGCAGAGGAATATATTATTATATGCCACATTCTGAGGAAAAAGAAAATCACCAGTACGTGCCTAGTAATTCAACAGTAACCATCTATATATATATATATATATATTGATAGTGTGCTATAGCTCATACTATATAGCTTGTAGCTCAATGTTGCAGCTCTTGGCGGCATTATGTCATATGTGAAGCCGGCAATATAAGTAACTTGAGCCTGTGTTAGACTGATATTTTAAGCATATAGGTCTTTTAGAAAGTCCTTAATCAGATGGGGTTACTGTGTCATAATAAAAGAATGATTTAGTATGTGATCTAAAAACATTATATGTACGAAATTTCTCTATGCTATGTTGGCTTTCTTGATATCTAGTTCTCCTATACTACAAGTTGTGATCTCTCCTACCATGGAAGGGGTTGAAATTCACTATGATTTAAAAAATGTCTGTTATATGGTTGTACGTAGCCACACTGCATCAATAGAATGTAACACTGGCTTTCTTTTCTATCTTTACAGTTGGATATTATTATTTTTTCTCAAAGCGGGTAAAACGACGTATTGTTTATGGAAATATGCCAAGGAATAGGTAAGTTTAGTGAAAATATGATAACTTTCAAACAAAATTTCGTTTATATACTGTGATGTTAATTATTTTGTTTATTGAATGCCTAATTCTAGTTTCATGTTGTACGCTTGCAGGATGGATCTGTATTTACCTGCTGATATTCATGAACCCAAACCAGTTTTGATATTTGTAACTGGAGGAGCATGGATTATTGGGTGAGTGACTTGAGATATCTGCATGATATTGCTTCAATTTATTTGTTGGTTTACTTCACACGTTAATTTTTACCCAGAAAATGAGATATCTGGTGGAGCATGGTTTATTCATGTTTAAGCATTTCTGTCAAAGTAGCTTGCTGCTGCCCTACTTAGAGAAAAGTTATTCTCGAGTCTGTGATATAGTGCAGTTTAATATTTGAACAACAAATTTGAAGTGTTGCTTTTATGATGACTAATCCAAAGTCATAGTGAAGGAACTTCCTATTTTGTTGGAAAGAGACTGGGTTGTGGACCTGACTTTTGTCAACTTTTAAAGTTCTGAAGATTTGTAAGTCATAAAAAGCTGGAAACCTGTTCCATGTTCAGGTCTTGTCACTTGTAAATGCTAATATACCTTTTTAACTGGCAGACATTGTTGTCTCTATTTTAACTGAATCTATCTGAATACTTGCATTGACTATGAGCATGTGTTTATATAATAGGAGTTTGCATATACATGTGACAACTAACAACCTAATCTAACTTGTCATATTTTATTGCTACTTCAATGAGGGAGCATACAGGGTAGTTCTGAAGATTGATTTAAAACCAGACTCTGATTAAAATTTTGAATGGGTTCATGTATGTTTAGCTTTTAAACAATAAGTTTCTTGATTTTTATTTTGATTTAGGTATAAAGCATGGGGTGCCCTTTTGGGATTGCAGTTGGCAGAAAGAAACATCATGGTGGCATGCATTGATTACAGGCAAGTGGACTCATTTCATCTTAATGCCGTGCAAGAATGACACTGCATTTACCTTTAATCAGACTTGATATTTTTTCTTCTAATAAAAAAAAAAATATTGTTGCCAATGAGAGTTGGCACAGATGGTAAGGGATCCAGGATTAGGCCCTTGGGTCGTGGGTTCGATCCCCTCTGCCGTCGTTGGGACTCCTTTGGTAGGCAATCTCGTAAGTTCCTAGTAAGTGCTCATAGAGCCCGGGGTTGTGTCTTGGCCTTGGTAGGGGACTGGTGTCGAACCCTTCCAAAACTTTTTTCTTACCAAAAAAAAAATGGACTGGTGTCGAACCCTTCCAAAACTTTTTTCTTACCAAAAAAAAAATTGCAATAGCTTGTAATCTAGTTTTAGGGCATTTGTGTTCAGGGCTTCAGGCTATTCATAACCAGAGGGAAGTTTGCCTCACGCTACGATTTTTTTGTTTTGTTTCAGATTACATTTTAATAAACCATACTAAAGCAATGTGTAGGGGACTATCTGTAATTTTGCAAGGTTTTAGACCCATCGTTCGTGTTGTCTGGTGTTGATCTACAATTTGTACTGGAAGCATTCGTTTGTTTGTGATTTAAATGGGATAAGTGCAACGTCTCATTTTTAAGAGAAGCGTATGCTTACTTGATATGGTTAGCAATTTAATTATAGCTTATAAAATAATAACATTGTTTGCGGGGTAATTAATCTTGTCTTAGATACCCCTATGACTTAAAGGGTGATGTCGACATAGTTGTGAGATTTAAATTGCGAAGTCTTTGGTATATTTAGCACTTGATAGATTTTTTATGAATTTGTGAATGTAGAAATTTCCCTCAGGGAACCATCAGTGATATGGTAAAAGATGTCTCACAAGGAATTTCTTCCATTGTTAACACTATAGCTGATTATGGAGGTGACCCTAAAAGGTAACAGGCTACTATGCCTTATTCCACTGCATCACTTCACATTCAATTATAAGATTGATTTTTTTTAAAAAAATTTATTTATTGATAAATTTGTTATAGGATTTATCTGATGGGCCAATCTGCTGGTGCTCATATTTCTGCTTGTGCTTTAATGGACCAAGCAATTCGAGAATCTGAAAAAGAAGATAGTGTTTTTTGGAGCGTCTCCCAGATAAGAGCTTATTTTGGTTTATCCGGAGGGTAAAACTTAGTTGCTTTCTGAATTATGAGGATAGTCATATATCTAGATTGTATAGTAATTATACAGTTCCTCATTAGTTGCTCTCGAATTATCTCTTTGATAAACACATATTATTTATTTTTGGTACTTTGCGAGGGTTATTTCCTTGTGGTAGTGGCCAGCAAGTTGCCGTTGCTGATTGTTTAACTGAACCTCAAATGTTTCGCTCCTTTTACTCTTGTGGTCATAGGCATTAGATTATGAAAATGGATTCAGAAACCCTTTCTCTGAATGCAAGTTGTGGTAATTATATTATTTTGTAAATAATATTATAAGTCAGATATTATAGGATTAAGTTATTATCCTAGGTTAGTTAAGATTAGATTCTCTTGTATTTTTAAATTTTGAATTCCGTAGAAGTTCGGATCTGTTACAACAGATTCTATCCCTTTGTAATCTATATATTTCCCATGAATAAACAAGGAATGATCATCGGACTGAATAATTTAGTCTTATTGTGTTACAGAAGTCAATGACTTTTAAGATTGAATATGAAGAGCAAATCTTATGACCACTGTGACGCAATCCTCTAATTGCCTTCTAAGCTTCTCTGGTGATTATAAGTAATGGTTGGAACATGCTTGCTGTCCACCTTGATGAACCATATAATAGGCTTTTGAATGACCATAGTTTAGCAGAGGATGTTGTTGCCGTGCTAGCATTCTTATGCTCTGCATTGTATATATAGCATCTCCAACACTGCAATATCATGGATAACTTTCTGGCTGGCAGTCTTTTCTGTGTGATAGTGTCAGCATAATAAGTATCTGGCTTGAGTAAACCACAGTTTACATGCTAAAACAAACTAAAATGGATTTTGAGTATGGGTCTACCTCACGGGCAGTATGGATCTTTGGGCTTGAAAGCATGAACAGAGTATATGCTCATCATATTAAGGGATGGATCTTCATTTTAATTAAGAAAATAAGAAAAGAGGGGCTTTAAATGACTCAATACTCAACCACTTTAACTCAAAAGCTTAGGTTGTGAAGTGAAGGTCTAGGATTGGTTTTACTAATATCTCTTGCATGCTTAAATTGAAGAAAAATTATTTGATAGGGAAATTGGTGGAGTTTTCTAGTCTAACTGCTAATTTTTGCTCTCATGTATATTTTCGTTATGGCTCTCACTTTTTCTCAGGAAGACAATTTCTTGATGAAAAAATCATGGTTAGATGTTTGTTGGTTTGGATAGTATGGGTATTGAAAAACATGCTCTGCTTGTGCATCAGGTTCACTGATCAGTTAGTTTATACATGAACAAGTGCACGTCTATTAATCCTATCAATTTATGTTGACAGATACAACTTAATTGATTTGGTTTGTCACTTTGATCAACGTGGCTTGTATCGTTCCATTTTTTTAAGGTTTGTCACCTAGAACATTATATCATCTATACATACCTTGTTTTCTGGCCCTATTGTTTCCCCTCTCCTTTTTCTCAAAAATCGGAAAAAATCGAAAAAAAACCAGGCTTTTGTCTCCTTATTAGATTCAGTTTTATTGCAGCATAATGGAAGGTGAAGAATCATTGGAGAAATTTTCTCCTGAAGTCAAAGCTAATGACCCTCGAAATAAAGATGCCATTCCTCTCTTGCCCCCAATTATTCTGTTTCATGGAACTGCTGATTATTCCATTCCAGCAGATGCAAGGTATATACTCATAACAACTCCCTGTTTTCAGAACATCTATTATGAGTATCATTTACTACATATTGAAGGAAAATTGGGAGAGTACTTTTGTGATACTTTAGCAATCGAGTACTACTATTTCATTCGTGCCATAAATAAAACCTGATGAGTTCATAATATTCTTCAATTAAATTACTTTAATGGTATTTTAGTTTGATTTTTCTCTGCTTTGCTATATATCTTTGGTTAGAATACCAAATGTTATACTTTACTTTTATCTACCAAACCTTAATTCTTTATTTTTGTTTGCTAAACTAGAAAGTATTTTGATCAAGTAACAAGTGCTTGTGGTTTTATATAAAGGAAAATCAGTGAAAAGTCCATGTTTAAAAATTTTATTGGCTAGAAGGAACTAAAAGTTGGAAAAGGTCTAAAATCTTTCAAAGTGCTCATACTTTATGTATGAAAACATATCATGTCATTCAAGTTCTTTGAGTCAATAAAATTTTGAATCAGGGACTTTTCATCGATTTTGGCTTTATATTATCACTTGGTGATATTTAAAAGTGTTTATGTGCAGTAAAAAGTTTGCTGATTCTCTGAAGAACGTGGGTGCAAGAGCTGAGCTGATTCTATATGAAGGAAAAACACATACAGATCTGTTTCTCCAAGTAAGTGACATGTGTTGGCAAATCCATTTTGTATTTTCATTTTAGTACTTCCTCCTGTCCTTAATATAGGATGTATTGGGAGATGGTCTTATTCCTAAGTATAAGACATATTTTTCATATTTGTCAATATTTTCCTAATTTATCCCTATTGAAATTCCTTAACAATAATCAAGGAGGAGAGGAGATTAGAAAAGATGACTAGGGTGTTTTAGAAAATACATGTCATATTAACTAACTTAATTAATTTTCTTGAACTAATCAAATTAGGTAAATAAAATTTATATTAAGGACTGGATGGATGAAGTATTAATATAGAATATAAAATCCACATGGAGCTATACTATTTATAAAATTTAAATGGTGCAACTCTTCCAGGATCCATTGTATGGAATACTCTTCCAGTCCTTAATATAAGGCAAGAGTTGGTCTTATTACTCCTAAATATAAGAAATATTTTTTCATATTTGTTATTCTTTTCTTAATTTACCCCTATCCTCTACAATAATCAATGAAGAGTGGTAATGAGTGACTTAAGGAAAATATCTAGGGTGTTTTAAAAATTACATGTCATGCTAACTAACTAAATTAATTTTCTTAATGTAATTAATAACTTAAATATGTCTTATATTAAGGACTGGAGGGAGTAATATATTTTTCTCTTCTGATATATTTTTGTGCATCTCATAAGGGAAATACGTTTGGTTTGTTGGCGAAATAATACATATTTAATACGGTGTAGTGCAATTTCTGATCTCTGAGAAACAAATCTATGTCATCAATTGTGTAAAACTATAGGCTAGCAGTCTTGTTAACTTAAATTGAAATTCTATATATTGTCCTGATATAGGCTGCACCAGCTTTTTAAGCCTAAACTTGGCTAAACCATGGCTTAGGATATATAGCTTGGGTTTCAGTTTCATATACTTACTGCAGGTTATTGATAAATTCATATAAAGATTAGTCTTGCACTATAACCCCAAAAGGGACCCCAAAAAAAAAAAAAACACGATGTCTTGTACTTGAACACATGTTACACATTACAGGCTGTCCGTTTACTTTGGAGTTTAAAGTTTTATCTCTATTTATTGGACTGATAAATACTGCATATAGCTGGCCGCATCTTTTTTCTTCAACAAGACAAAGATGCGTACTCATTAAACACCAGATCTGCTTTCTTTTTTGTTTTAATTTCTTTCCCTGCAAAGATACTCTAATTTCCCCTAGGGATTTTTTTCTCTCTTCATATTGTCCAATGAATTCCTACATGTTGATCTTGAACAGGATCCATTTCGAGGTGGTAAAGACGACCTATTTGATCATGTAGTTTCTATCATACATTCTGGTGATGAGGAAGCTCTTGCACAGGATGCAATGGCACCTCCGAGAAGACGGTTTTGTCCTGAGTTCTTATTGAAGTTGGCCACCAAGATTAGTCCTTTCTGAAGCTTCTGGTAATTATCCGGATTCCTTTCATGCATTGATCAGGCTTATCTGAAATTTATTTCACTTGAAATTTGGACAGTGGAAAGGTCAGACTCCGTATATCATGTGTTGTCTCAGATGAGTAAGACTCCGTTTGGATGGATGAAAAAGTGAGAGAAAAATAGAGTGAGAGAATAGTAGGAAGGAAAACTTCCAAAAATAGTAAAAAAACATTTACTCATTTGGTCCTCGATAAAAGATTTATTTAACTATTTTGATTAGATTAAAGAAGTTAGTTAATTTCACATGTAGTTTTTAAAACACCTTATCGTCTTCCTTAATTTTCTCCCTTCTTTAACTTAATTATTATTAAGAGAGTATCAATAGAGATAATTTAGGAAAAAATAGATAAATACAAGAAATAGGTTTTACATTTAATACTAAAATCTACTCCCAATATAAGTCCTACACATGAAGGACTAGAGGAGTAGTATTTTTTAGAGTTCTCCATCGTATTCTTTCCTCCTTCGTTTTCTTCTCATCTAAATATAGGGTAAACTTGGAATCTTCTTGAGTCATGCATTTAGAGAAGAGTGACCAGAAAATGTGATTGTGAACGGAGGATGACATGCAAGGATCTCAGTAATATATCTATGTATATTTTTCTGTCTAGTATTACAGTTCTGAAACTCTTTATGTTCTGTTTTTTTTTTTTTTTTTGAGCAAACCTCTTTTGTATATTCATTTGGCCATTTATTTATTGCCGTGTAATTTATTTATTTTTGCAAATTCATGTAACCATTTATAATTATGATTGAGCTTGATTCTTGGTAAAAATTATCGGTTGATATAGATAATATTAGTAATCAAATTTTAATGTTTTGGAAAAACAATATCCATTTCTCTGAAATTTTTAATGCTGCTATAATTTTTGAGAAAATTGAAGTAAAGTCCTAAGAACTAGAAAAAATATAAAAAAAGTCTCCAGGAATATTTCCCTATCTCAAAACTCTCAAGGGATTGTAGTGATATAGATTTCAAATGTAAAATTACCTTATTAGCCCCATTGATTAAAAAAGGAAAAGAGAAGTAGAAGGGCTTGTCAATGATCACTTTATGACTAGTTAATATAGGCACATATACTTATTAACATGAGCTGTTTAAATTATATTGGACAAATGACATTAGTTAATATAGATGAGCTTGTCAATAAGCTTGTTTAGAATAGTGATTGGAGTTTTTAAAAGCATCTTTTCAATCATAATTTACCGTATATGAGGTGAACATGTGAGATGGTTTTTATCTCGATTTATTTGAATAAGTACTTTTAGGGATCACTTTGACTACTTTATAGCTTGTCAATATAGACACATACACTTGTTAATGAGATCTGTTTTAACTTGTATTGAAAAAATGACATTAATTAATGTGGATGAGCTTGTCATGACCACTCTCTGACGTGTCACTATAGGTACATATACTTGTTAACGAGAGTTGTTTTAAATTAAATTGGAAAAATGACATTAGTTAATATACATGGACTTGTTAGTATGAGCATATACACTTGTTAAAAGAGGCATATAAACTTGCCAATGCATAACTTATCTGTATAGGCACATAAACTTGTCAAAAGAGGCATATATATTTGCTAATGTATAACTTGCCAATACAGATACATAACTTGTCAAAATAGGCACATAAACTTGCTAGTCTAAAGGAAAATCATCTTCAACTCTCAATTACTAAGAGCAAGAAGATAATTTCACATTTAGAATCTATATTATTGAAGTTGATAAGGAGTTTTTAGTAGGGGATCTCTAGTGAGACTTTTTATATATTTTTTCTACTCAACGGGACTTGAGTTTGATTTTCAAGACTTTTTTTGGTTCCTAAAATGGATGGAAAGGCATGCTTGTGTCCACTTGGGTTTGTTATTGCACCAACAAAACCAACTTGTATCATCTACTTAACTGTATGTCGGATTGTCTCAAGAGATTTACAAGCTTGTACTTATTTGTTAGGTCTCAGAGGCCCTTTATTTTTTCCTGGGCTTGTATTTCCTTTTTTTTCAGTCTCAAAGGCCTATTATTTTTTATTAGGCTTGTACTTCTTGAGTCTTAGAGGCCCATTTTTTTTCTTTTTGTCTGGGCTTTTACTCCTTTTGAGTCTCAAAGGCCTTATATTTTTGCTTGGGCTTGTACTACTTTTTGAGTCTCAGAGGCCTCATGAAGAGTCTTGAGTTTGAGAATTTGTATCAGACATAAAAGCCATGGGATAGACTCTAGTTGTACTAGAATTTTGAGGTTCTGAACTGAGTAAAGGAGGGAGAACAGAAGAATCCATGATTCTAATTAGAAAAGGTTGTTGGAGGTCATTGTTCATGATGAAGCGTGGGTGTCACACGCTGGGAAGTTGGTGGCGTGTGGTGGTCTTGCCCTAGTTAGATCACCGTTGTGTTGCAAGGTTCTGCTGATTAGTAGCCTCTAAGTTCGTCTATGGTGGCGATGGTGTGACACATGCCTAATTCTGCCAAGTTCCAAAGGTTGTGTCATCATTGCTCTCTCTCTCTCTCTCGTCTATGATCTCGCCTAGACCCAATTGCTTGTCTTCACTCCTGGAGTTTCTCGATATCTCCTGGGATGTGGAGATTGCTAACGGTGATAGAAAGAATTGATGGTGAGAGGGGAGGCTCGCTAGTCTGAAGGTAGACCTCAGTTTTATTTACTGTAGGTCTGGCAAACTGGGGTTTGGAGGTAGACCTGGCTTTGATAGTATGTTGAATTTAGAGGGATAAAACATACTCTATTCATTTATAAATCAAAGGATAGTACATATGAGCCTTTATATGGGCAAACTTAGAACTAACTTTATAATCTAATTTAATCTAATCAATCAAAATGATTAAAATATAGTATCGTAAGATATAATATATCCATATCTAATTTCAAGATATGATAAATATCAAACTTAATAATATAATGATTAAATTTAAATAATCCATAATATTATAACATTGCTCAATTAATGGATGTAACAAACATAAATAAAGGAAGAGAAGAGAAGATAATGCTCTTATCTTATAAGAGAACCTTTTAGAAGGAGTAGGGTGTTATTATGTGTGTGATATATACTGACCCTTTTACCCTTCAACCCCACATCCTATATATAGCCTATGTAGGGTCACGTATAGGAATAGATGTAACACTTAAATATATAGTTTTATGGGAATAAACATAACCTTTAAAACCATATAAACAAAGATATATTTTAATGAACTCATGTCTTCCCATATTTGCATAATAACCCCTCTTGATTTAGGCTTGGGCCCTAATTCACTAAAGAGCGTACTAATATATTACAATAGTAACATAAATAAACAATGATAATGATGATGATGTGATTATAAAAATTCAAAATAAAATATAAGAAACTGCAAAGCAATAGTATAATTTATATGAAATACGAAACTACAGGGGAATTATTGGGGCACATGCAGATGTTCCCCTTTGCTTATTGTAATACATTTACATTGTACCAAATTATTTAAAGCTTGTTGATGATTGGAAGACGTGCTTTACACATTGCTTCTAAAGGAATAACTTTTGGCATAGTGATTCCTGATCCTTCTGTCATATCAATTTCTTCCTCACTGACTCGTTTCCATTCAAAGCATTGAATCAACAATCCCAAAGTCATTGCCACTGTTCGTTGAGCTAAGCTTGCTCCTGGGCAAGCTCTTCTTCCCAGCCCAAATGGAATTAGCTTGTTTGCTTCTCCTTCTTTCTCAAACCTCTCTGGCTTAAAACTTGTAGCATCACTCCATAATTGAGGATCTCTGTGGATGGCCCAAGCATTGACCAGCACCATAGCGCCACGTGGAACATTATATCCTGCAATAGTGCAGTCATCTGAAGCCTCATGAGGAACCAACAATGGAGCAGCAGGATGCAACCGAAGTGTTTCAGACATAATGTTTTGCAGATATGGTAGTTTTGACATGTCAGGCTCATCTATTAATCGTTCTTGTCCAATTTGTGAGTCTATTTCTTTCTTTGCTTTTTCCAACACATGAGGATTGTTTAACAAACAAGACATTGCCCATTCTAAAGTCACGGCTGATGTATCCGTTCCGGCAACAAGCATAATCTACAAGTCATAAATGCTCACACAATCAGGAATTTTCAAGATATCAAATAAACAAAAAAGGACAAAAAATGATTTTACTTACCAAAATGAGGCCCTTAATAATCTGATCAGTATAGTACTCTGGCTGTGATTCTTGGAGACTCAAAAGATGATCGATCATAGTATTAGCTCTCTGCTTTGCATTTCGATGCTCATCAATGAGTCCTTGCAAGAACCCATCCATTCTCTTTGCAAAGCTCTTGAGCTTGCTCTCTAAGTGATCATAATTTATCCATCTCAATATGGGCATGAAGTCTGCCGGGTTATTTGCCCCTGCTAATGGCACCAATTCCTTTATCATCTGTCTAAACTTTCTTGCTTCTTCCACGTCTCCAACTTCATGGTCATCTCCCCAATACCTCTTACCTGAAACCATTCTCATTATAGTGTTGAAGGTCATCTCTGAAAATCTTGATTTCATTTCCACTTTGGCGAACTCTTTATGTGAGACTTGAGCAAGCTTTTGCACCAGCCGCTTCATCTCGTCCCTTCGCATCTCCAAGAATTTGTTGAGACGGTGGTTTGATAGCAACTCGACCGCCGTGATGCGGCGGAGGTTGCGCCAGTGGTCGCCGTAGGGAGCTAAGGATAAGGTGCTGCTGTTGTAAGAGACATACTCACCGGCAAGAAAGCGGGGCCGATTTGCCAGGACGATGTCGTTTTTGGTGAAGCATTCTTGGACTGCAGAAGGCGACGAGACAACGACCACGAGGCGAGAGCCAAACCAAAGAGAAAAGATTTGGCCATAACGCTGAGAAATCCGGTGAAAGGCTTGATGGAGTGGTTTGCTGAGTTGGTGAAGGTTGCCGAGAATGGGAAGAGAAGGCGGACCAGGTGGGATGTCTTTGAACTTTCTATTTCGGAGGAAGAACTTGAGAGTGAAGAGGAAAACCAGAGATGGAAGGAAATAATAGAACAAGAAGGTGATCATGATTTGTTTGGTACCTTTTCTTTTGTGGACTACTTTAGTTCAGTGATAATTATGGATCTTGAGTCCTATGGAGCTGTGTGTTCATGTCTATATATATATATATATATCTATCTGCTTGTGAAGTTTGATCTTGCGTAATATGTTTCGTTTAATGAGAGATCTGAAGGATAAGCTTACCAAGTTCCAATTACATCATCTCATATGCAATAGTACCTCCGGTTCTAAATATAAGATATAGTTAACTTTTTTTGGAGAGATTAAGAGAATTAAATAAGTTACTTAATCATTTTATATGTTGTCTATTCTTAGATTATATATTAATTTATTAGTCAAATTAATTAGTTTGAAGAAAAAAATAAAAATAAAAATATTTTGAAATAATTTAATTATCTTCCTTAATCTTTTTTTAAAAATCATTTATATCTTATAATTAAGATTAGAGGAAGTATTTCATTACTTTTTCTAAAAAAAAAAATTTATGTTGGTCACTCGTATAATACTTTTCACCTAACCATTTTAAAAATGAATTGAAGAAATTTTCAGCCTTAATTTATGTATTCTTTTTTTTTCAATATATAAAAAAGTTTTGGTGGGGTCCGACACCTGTCCCCCACCAAGGCCAGGGTACGGCCCCAGGCTCTATGAGTACTTACTAGGGACTTATGAGATCGCCTACTAAATGAGTCCCAACAACGGCAGAGGAAATCAAACCCACGGACTAATCCTGAAATCTTTACCGTGTCAACTCTCGGCTAATTTATGTATTCTTGTTTGCAATGGAGTTGGAGAATCGAAATTGGATCTTGCTTCTCGGGTCTCTTCTGTCTCTAAACGTCATTTTTCTGGCCGTTTGTCGTTTTCGTAACCCGACATTATCCCATTAATTTCGCTGTTTCTTTGACTATTTGCAAACTTTGATAATTCCAAATACTCCGTTCATCCTATTTATGTGATGGAGGGAGGGTGAGACTTTTTTTATCCTATTATTATTAAATTTTTTTGTATGAATATAAGTGTATAATTTTATCTTTCATTAAATTTTTTGTTTGATCTGGTTAAGGGTATAATTTCTTCCACGACTCAAAGAACAAAGTGTTTTTATATTTCCCAACAGTCTTTTAGGAATAATTTGTGTTCTACTTCTTATAAAGCAAGACTCCTCATTACAACAATTAACAGTTTGTTGATGAATATTAATTTATTATTATGCAGATTTTATTCATGTGCGTAATATATTTTAAATAAGGAAAATTTGAAAAGATAATGGATCTAAGCCATGGAGACACGGGGTTTAGATCTTCTCCCCATTCATTTTCTCCTCATCCCTCCTTATCCCTCACAAATACTTAATATGTTAAAAAAAAAAAGGTCTCAGCATTTATGGGAGTGGAGCATTTGAGGGATAAAGCATGAGTATATGTTATCCGTTCCCAAAAGACAAATGGTGTTATGCGCGCGTTGCAAAGGCGTTTGATTATGCTAGGAGTATATGTTGATAAAGCATAGATGCCCTCAAATCATGTCCTTAAAATTAATTAAAAATAATAAATATGTATAAAACAATAATTAAAACTCAAAAGATCTTGTAAACAAAAAGTAAGCATATTAAAAAAAAAAAAAAGACTGGCGGAGAGAGTCTAGAAGGTCAAGATCCAATTCTCAAGTTGCAATTACGTCATTTGATGCGTAATAACTGCCCTGAGATGTTCATGTACGGTCAACCCGTCACTTGACCAATTGAAAAATAGGACAATTTCACTCAACCCATTGTATAGCCATGTTATTTCCAACGGCCCCATGACATTCTAAAACAAAAACTTCATTATATTATCGCACTCCTTTAAATGAAATTAAATTTTGAGTGAAAAGGCATTAGTGCCCTTGGCATTATTTTAACAAAGAGTCAATAGTTGTTAGAGCTCTGGAAACTATATTTTGAAACAAGTGAAATAAGGGGATTTCTTATAAAAAATCAGGCAAACACTACAAAAGAAGTTCGCTCATTTGTAAGTAATGGTTTGATAAACTGCTACAAAATCTAAAGTTTCATGTATTTTTGTAACGGTTACCGAAAACCACTATTCATCTAACAATAACTGTTATTGTATTTGTAGCAATTGATTCTACTTGCTATAACATGTATTCATAGATTACACATTATAGAAGTATCTTGTACTCTTGTAGTGGTTAAGAAACCACTACAAATGTTATTTTGAAATCGAGGATTATAATGTTTTGAAAACAAATGTTGACACCAAAATTTTTAGCAAACATTTGGGTGTGGCGGGAAATGAAAATTGAAAATTTGGCACTAACATTTGTAGTAGTTGATCAACTACTACAAATTAATCTCATAAATCTTTAATTATGGTGCCAAAAATAACTGCTATTAATATTTTCTTAATTTTAATATAACTTCATAGCAATTTTTCAACCACTACCAAATGTTTCTTTTTTTTTTTTACAAAAATTCCTCAATAATATTTTCAATCTATTGTTCCTATAATATTTTGAATATTTTATCATTTAGGTAACAATTTAAATAGTAGTAATTATTATTTGAGGTGAAGATAAAAATAAGTTAGATAAGTATGAATATTATATATGTTTAATATTGAGAATGTGTTGGTGATAAGGATTTAGGTTCTTCACTAGTTTATGAAATTGAAGTTGGAGATTTTGTTTGGTTATGGAAGGAATATTGAAAAAGTAGTGGAAGGAACCTTCAATATTTGTATAAGGATGAAAATAAAGAAGCAAAATAACTGTAAGTACTCTATGAAGAAGGAAAATAAAATGAGATGATTAAATGAAAAATTTGAAAAAAAAAAAATTACCATCTTTTGCTAAGGTCTTCAACAATAGGTTAAGAAAAAATTGAAAGAGGAGAGGGGTGGGAAGATGTAGAAGAGAGTAAGAAATGATGTGTGGTGAGGATATCTATAGGGATTATCATATTTGTAGTGGTTGAGGTAACAATATTTGTAGCGGTTCTTCTTTGTAGCTTTTTTTTTTTTTTGGTAGTCTGGAAGGGAAAAAAAATAAAGAAGCAAAATAACAATAAGGATTATATGAAGAAGGAAAATAAAATGAAAGGATTCAATGAAATATTTGAGGATTCTTTTTTCCCATTTTTTGCTTAGGTGTTCGACAATAGGTCAAGAAAAAAATGAGAGGAGAAGGGTGGGAAGAAATGGAAGAGAGTAAGCAATGAAGTGTGGTGGGGTGTTTATAGGGATCATCATGACATTTGTAGCGGTTGAGGTAATGATATTTATAGTGATTCCTCTTTGTAGCAATTTTTTTTTTTTTTTTTGTATTTTGTAGCAGTTAGGAACTGCTACAAATATTAATGAGATTTAAAAAATATATATAAATTGAGCTTTACAAGAAAATTGTTATATTTCTTTAATCATTCTTGTCTCCATTCCTACAAAAAATGTGTAGAGAAAATGTCAATGTTGAGTGTATTATTTGTTGGAAATTATGCCCTAGGGGCTAATCATTATATAACTAAAATTAATTGAGATATTGTATTTCATATTTGATTTATAAAGATAAATGAATCATTTAATTAAATAGAGATATTGTATCTCAAATTTAATTTTTGAATTAAATATATCATATATCTGATTTAATCTAAATTGAGATATAGTATCTCAGTTTTAAATAAATAAATAAATATATATATATATATATATATATATATATATATATATATATATATATCTCTTTTCTCAAATTTAATTTATAGAGATAAATTAAATCAAAAGGATTTTAATTCGGATTAAATAAATAGATTATATTAGATCTATTAGATAGATTTAATTAATATATTTTTTAAATCCAGATTCAAAAATTTGAATTTCAAAATTAATGAGGATTAATTTTGAATATAATATGCCTATCGGATTTAGAAAAACCTAAAGGACTTTTGTCCATGAGAAACCCTAGAGAGAAAAGAGAGACGCGAGAATACTGAAGGTGCTAGCACGCGACCGTCTGTGTTCGAGGTTATTCGTGTGGATACCGATAGAGGAAGTTGATTCGAAAAGTTGACTTCTGCTGATCGAGAAGGTAGCCCATCAGCTCAAATAGAATGAGACGCACACCAGTTCGGCATAGCTATGACTTGGATTCTTTGAACATTGATTTAAACGCGGTTGAACGATCCTCTTTGGGATTCGTAAAAAGTTTTTAATTTCGTTGCGTGTATAGATCCCAACAGTGGTATTAGAGCCAGGTCAACCGAGCGTTTAAATTGGGTTTTCTATATGCGTGTATATGTGATATATGTACTTAAACCGAATCCTGTAAGCTTTAAAACATAAACTCATGTTAGGGTTCTACGAATTGCTAATCGGATCTCATGGTTGTTTTCATATAATTTTGAAGCGTTCATATCGATTATTCTGAAAACAGAAACGACGCTCTAAATTGTTCATATCGGACGTTCTAAAGTTCTGACAGTCACATACAGATCCGTGACATTCGTACGTTCAGATCGCACATTCAGGTCGTGACATTTTGAATTGATCAGATCGTAAATGATGGTCACACTGGGGTCAAATGGTGATCATGCTCGAAGGTCGATTATGCTCGGACGTTGGACACACTACTCGATGATGATGGGACGTTGAAGATGCTCGGATGACGGCATCTAAAATTATTTTTAAAATGATGTTCTATTTTTGAAAAAAATTTTCTAGAGGGGCGATGCCCCTTGACCCCGCCTGCTAACCAGCTAGCGGGACTGCCATGACTAGCTATTCGTAGCTTGAGAATTTAAATCATGAAATTATATCATATAATATTATTTAGAAAATTTTTAATCATAAATAATATTTTATTTCATAATTGTATGAATTAATATATGTTATAATTTACCTTTCAAATATTGTTTGGGTATGGTGAACAACATGACTCATAGAGTTTTACAAGTGTTGTAAATTTAAAAATGGCCTGCGAGCCATGCCTCTCTCTGAATATTCTTGATGTACATTCTCTTCTCATCCTACTCCCCTCGTATGCAGTGGCGGACCCAGGATTTTAGGTTTATGGGTGCACAATTAGTGGTGGGATTCGGCCCCTAAAATTTTTTTATGGAAAAGTTGGAAAAGGGTTAAAATCTTAACTACCTAACTGTTTCTCTTGGTAGGTGTACTTAGGTAAACATGCCTTATATTTGAAATGAAGGAAGTACAAGTATCTGACAGTGGAGGTTCTAATGATCAAATTATTAATCCTATCAAAAGCCTTACAGAGTTTTTAAGTGAATTTTAAATCACAAGCATTTTAAGCCACACAGTAAAGCTCCGTGGCTCTCTTAATCATTTTGCCATCTTAAGTCAGTGATAAAGAAACATAATAAAAGAAAAACCAAGGGGCAAATCCATTCACTAAGATAAGCCCCAAGAAGCCAAATACCATAGCCCCATCCGTTTTAATTTCCCAATCAACACCCTAAAGTAAAGGAAGCAAGATAAACCAAGACCCTGCCACTGTTCTAACCTGTGATATGTTATACCCCAAGGATTACACCATCCTCCCTCATTTACAACTACTTCAATCACTGCATTTCAAAAGAGAAAAACCCCACACAATGAAGTAGAGGCAACAAGACAATAAAGTGACAAGGGACAACAAAGTCCATAAATTAGACACAACACATTATATTTAAGAGTAACACATCTCCCATGCCAAATGATATAACAGTATGTCATGACTCATGAGAAAGCCAGATAAAGGGGAGCCCAGGATCCTAAGCAGTATGACATATATCAGTAACAACTAGTAACATAAAGATAATACAGGAGTAAGGAAGATTAAAAATGCTCAAACAAATTATGAGTTAGTTATTAGTCAATATATTACCTTAAGGTATTTGATCATGAGAGTTGGATGATTTTTGTAAGCCTTTGGAACAAGAAACATCATTGCTTCCTCAGGATTACAGCCACTTCTTATCAACAACTGAAACAGAAGATATTTTATGGATTAAAAGAGATGTATGTGACTATGAACACAGTAACAAGTAAAGAGGGTCTCACAAGAAAAACTCTTAAAAATAAAGAACTAGTAAAAACAGTGCTGATGAGGGAAAGAAAGAGGGGGGGGACAATAGTTAGAGGGAATAAGCGGATGGAAAAATGATGAGAAACTCAATTATCCTCTCAGAGCAACTAGAATTGAATAGACTATCTTTTCTCTTTCAGACTTCAACTTTCTACTTCCACAATTTATTTCATAGGAATTATCATCACCAAGATCCATGTGAAATAGGAACTAGTAATTGTTTCAAAAATTAATATTGAGTTCATGACATACTTCAGCGGCGCTGTCCAGATTTGCTGAGTCTGATCCCTTTGGATTTCCAAATGGACGGATTTCATCTTCCCGACCACGCCATACAGGTGACTTTAGTGATGGTTCATGAGATTGTATCCAATTAAAGTTACCTTGCAAAACCATGTTGCTATTTTCTGATTCCATCCTAGGAAAATTTTAGCCAGAAAGTTTTTTAAGATAGAAAATTCAACCTGTATGGTATTGATCTCTCCATTATGACCAAGAAGTCTCATAGGTTGTGCAAGAGGCCATCTAGGACTAGTATTTGTGTTATACCTTCGATGATAGACGGTTGAGCGACGATGGATGAGGCAGAGAGCGTGGCTGCACGATTTGGAGATGACGAGAGAGCTAGGGCAGAGAATGATGGAGTTGGTGACAAGAGAGGGAACGTAGAGAGCTAGGGCAGAGACGAGGGAGGGAATGATGGAAATGAAAAAAAAAGAGTAAAAAGAACTTGGGCTCGAACCTGTGACTTGTTACTAAGAGGAGGGAATTGAGTGTTAACCACTACACCACCTACACACATTGTCACTCTTTTTTAATATATATATATATATATATATATATATATATATATATATATATATATATATATTGTGTTTGCACTTGCCCACATTGGCACTAGTGTAGGTCCGCCATTGCTCGTATGTGAAACGAGGTTTCTCCTTATGTACTTTCTTTTATTATTAGATAAGTCATCTCATTGGTTTGAGAGGATTTTAGGATAGATGAGCCATGTTGTGTCACAAATTTTAATTATGTTTTGATTTGATCACTGCATGATTAATTTAGATATTATATGAGATACAATAATGATTGCATTCATATAAGTAGAATTAATAGGATTAATTAAATCATATCAAATAATACCCTCTAAATAAAATCTTAAGTCACAATGCCATCAATTAATGATTACTTGTCAAAACCTATATCACCCATTTGTATGTTCCATCAAAGTAGATCCATCTGAGTTATCTTGGTGAGACAAAAGTGAGTAATGGTGATACTCAATATTCATTATTGTCTTGACTTAATTGAGATCATCAAAACAATTTTAGATCTCAATGCATTAGATGAGATTAAACAGGCTAGGTCATATGATGATCGAATCTTATAAAGATCTAAGAGTTACATGTGATGTAATTGGCAAAGTCGTTACCTACCTAAATAACTTGATTTTAAGTGTCCTACCAAAGCGGATTTAAATTTAAGCTAAATATGGATCTTAGCCTACTAATTATGATGAGGGTTGTTAATTCAGTGGGGGAATCCTAACTTACTTTGCATATCTTTTAATTGTAGAATCATGTCGAATAGTAACACTGAAACACTATCACTACGATTAGTCCTTAAAAAGGACAAACTTAATGGGGCAAACTTTCTTGACTTATTTAGGAACTTGAGAATTGTTCTCAAGCAAGAAAGAAAGGATTATGTCCTCGATCAACCCATTCCTGAGGAGCTTGCGGCCAATGCTTCAAGAGCTCAGAAAGATGCTTACACGAAGTATCAGAATGACTCTGTGGATGTAGGATGCTTGATACTTGCCACCATGGTTCTAGAACTCCAAAAGGATTTGGAACATATGGAGGCTCTTGAGATGATTGTACATCTCAAGGAAATGTTCTAGCAACAGGCAAGGCAAGAGAGGTATAAGACCACTAAGGCCTTACATTCCTGCAAGATGGCTGAAGGTGCATCAGTTAGCCCTCATGTTTTGAAGATGAAAGGCTACATTGATCACCTTGAAAGGCTTGGATTTCCCATGAGCCAGGAGTTAGCTACAGATATGATCTTGAACTCACTCCCAGAAAGTTATGACCAGTTTGTCATGAACTACAACATGAACAATATGGAGAAATCCATTTCTGAATTGCATGGGATGCTCTAAACAGCTGAGTAGAGCATTAAGAAGAAGCCCAACTTTGTTTTGATGATTCAGAAAGGAAAGGGTATGAAAAAGGCTCAACTGGTAAGACCAATGAGTCAAACAGGCTTAAATCTAAGCCAAAGCCAAAAAGGCAAAGCCTTCGAATGACGGGGTTTGCTTCTTCTGCAATGAATCTGGTCATTGGAAGAGGAACTACAAACTCTACCTTGAAGATATGAAAAAGAACAAGAAGGATAGCGGGGCTATCGCTTCAGGTATCTATGTCATAGATATTCATTTTTCCACTTCTTCTACATGGGTATTAGATACTGCATGTGGATCTCACATTTGTACAAATGTGCAAGGTCTCAAGGACGGTAGAAAATTGAAGAAGGACGAAGTTGACCTACGAGTTGGAAACCAAGCAAGAGTTGCTGCTTTACTTATGAATTAGTTTTGCCTAGTGGGCTTTTGTTAATTTTGAACAATTGCTTTTATATTCCTGCTTTGAGTAGTAATATTGTTTCCCTTTCTTATTTGGATAAGGGAGGTTATACTTCAATTACTAGGAACCATAAATGTTCAATTTATCATAATGATGTTTATTATGCTCATGATTATTTACATGTTGGTCATTATGTACTTAATTTAGAACATCCTAATAAAGGGTGAATTTATGATATAACTACTAAAAGGTTCAAGTCAAATGATTTGAATCTGAACTACTTATGGCATTGTCGTCTAGGCCATATAAATGAGAAACGCATTTCGAGACTCCATCAACATAGATTTCTTAATTCATTTGATTTTGAATCATTTGATACATGTGAGTATTGTTTATTGGGAAAGATGACAAATGCACGTTTTACTAGGCAAAGTATAGAGCCACCGATTTGTTGGGCCTTATACACCTCATACATACTGATATGTGTGGACCAATGAATCTATCTTCCAGAGGAGGTCATTTGTACTTCATAACATTTATAAGCGATTTCAATAGATATGGGTATATCTATCTAATGAAACATAAGTCTGAATCTTTTGAAATGTTCAAAATATTCCAAAATGAAGTACAAAATCAACTTGGCAAAACAATTAAAGCACTTCAATATAATTGGGGTGGAGAATATTTGAGTCAAGTTTCATTGACTATCTTAGGAGTTGTGGGATTATTTCGCAACTTACTCCTCCAGGAACACCTCAATGGAATGGTGTTTCTGAACGGAGGAATCAAACTCTATTAGATATGGTTCGATCTATGATGAGTCAAATTGATCTTCCACTGTCCTTTTGGGGCCATGCCCTAGAAACAGCTGCGTTCACACTAAATCGTGTTCCACCAAAGGCAGTTGAAAAGACACCATATGAGATATGGACTAGGAAGAAACCCAATTTGTTATTTCTTAAAATTTGGGGATGTGAGGTTTATGTTAAACAACAAGCCTCTGATAAATTATCATCCAGATCCTCAAAATGCCTTTTTGTGGAGTATCCAAAGGAAATTAAGGGATACTATGTCTACAATCCCACGAATCACAAAGTGTTTGTTATCCGCAATGGTATCTTTTTGGAAAAAGAGTTTATCTCTAAAATAACTAGTGGGAGTAAGGTGAACCTTGAAGAAGTTCGAGAGCCACAAGACAACGTAGAACCACAGATGAAAAATGGAGAAGACTCACAACAAGTTGTTGAGCCTACTCAAGTAACACAAGGCCCACGAAGGTTCGATAGATCACGACTATAGCCTCAGAGATATGGATTTCTAATTACTGGAAGTCGTGATGTATTGCTCATTGAGCAAAATGAGCCAACTATCTATCGAGAGGCCGTGGTGGGACCCAACTCCGAAAGATGACTTAATGCTATAAAGTTTGAAATGCAATCCATGTATGACAATAAGGTATGGATCTTAGTCGATTCACTTGAAGGTGTAAAAACTATTGGGTGCAAGTGGGTTTTCAAAGAGAAAATTGACATGGATGGCAAAGTAAATGTCTTCAAGGCACGACTGGTTGCAATGGCCAAATCAATTAGAATCCTTCTTGCCATTGCATCATATTATGACTATGAGATATGGCAGATGGACATCAAAATAGCCTTCCTTCACGGAAAGCTGCTTGAGGATGTGTACATAACACAACCTAAGGGTTTTGTGCATCTAGAGGACTCTGGTAAAGTTTGTAAGCTTCAAAAATCCATTTATGGATTGAAGCAAGCATCTCAGAGTTGGAATCATCGTTTTGATGAAGTAGTCAAAGAGTTTTGATTCATTCAAAACATAGATGAACCTTATGTTTACAAGAAGGTTAGTGGGAGCACAGTTGTATTTCTGGTGCTTTATGTTGATGACATCTTAGTCATTGGGAATGATATTCCTACCTTGCAGAGTGTCAAGTCTTGGTTAGGAAAGTCTTTCTCAATGAAAAATTTAGGCGAAGCCACTTACATCATTGGGATTAGGATCTATAGAGATAGATCCAAGAGGCTAATAGGCCTAAGTCAGAGCACATACATAGACAAGATACTGCATAGATTCAGTATGCAAGATTCTAAAAGGGGTTACATGCCTATGTCTCATGGCATCCATCTCAGCAGGATCTGTGTCCTAGTACACAAGATCAAAGAGACTGCATGAGTAAGATTCCATATGCCTCTTCCATTGGATCTATTATGTATGCCATGTTATGTACTAGACCGGATGTGTCATTTGCCTTGAGTATGACCAGAAGATATCAACAAGATCCCGGTGAGGGTCACTGGACTGCTGTCAAGAATATCCTGAAGTACTTAAGAAGGACTAAGGACTTATTCTTAGTATATGGTGGCTTGAAGAATGAGCTCTGTGTGACTGGTTACATAGATGCAAGTTTCCAAATTGACCAAGATGATCTAAGATCGCAGTCAGGATATGTATTGCTGTTAAATGGTGATGCGATAAGCTGGAAGAGCTCAAAGTAGAGCATTGTAGCTGATTCCACATCAGAAGCTGAGTATATAGCAACATTGGATGCAGCTAAGGAAGCCGTTTGGATTAGAAATTTTGTTACTGAACTAGGGGTGGCTCCTACCATCTCAAATCCAATAGACATGTTCTGTGACAACAGCAGATCTATTGCGCAGGCCAAGAAGCCTAGGTCACATCAAAGGACCAAGCATATACTCAGGCGCTTTCATCTTATCAGAGAAATCAATGATAGAGGTGACATAAAGATATGCAAAGTACTAAAAGAAGACAATGTTGCTGATCCTCTTACTAAGCCGCTTGCACAAGCAAAACATGAGCGTCATGTTAGGATAATGGGAATTAGAGTAATTAATGATTGCACCTAGTGCAAGTGAGATTTTATTGGAAAGGCCAAGTCATTGTACTTTAGATATTTATGTTATTTATAGTATTCTCTTTTAGTTATCATTTTATTTGCATGTTTGTATTGATAACTGTATCCTTGGATATATCTTATAGATTATCCTAAATATCCTTGGTCAGTCATCTACGCGGGAGCAAAGATGAGATAAGACCAGTATGACTTTGATGAGGTATGGAGATACGAATCAAAGTCATGTGCATTTATAAGAGTACAAGGTGCTGGACCGACCCACTATGAGAAAGCTACATGGATTTATTCATAAGCTTATCTCATGTATAACTGCGTCACAACGCCCTATGAACTGATCATCATGGATTCCTATATGATGAGCACTGATCTTTGACCTGGTCAAAAGTCACCTTTGACCGGGTGATGATAAAGGCTTGGATTGGGATTAGTGGTTTTCATGCAGAGGAATGTGAGTGGTCAAGATGGAATTTGTCCCTCGCATTTGTAGAGAGATAATACTGGGCCCCTCGATGAATGAGTTTGAGAAACGTATAGCCATACTACGGTGGAAAGGAGTTTCCATTTCAATTATTAGACTACTCTAGAATCGAGAAAAGTAATGGTCAAGAAAAGGAAGTTGACATTATCCATGCCTCATCCTTGACCAAATTATCGTGTGACAAAAGGGACGTAACGTGGTTGTATGATAGGTTGTATCGTATCATCGATCCCCATATGAATTGGGTAGTCGCAATGTCTTGCTAGAAACCGCTTGCGACTTGTGGGCTGGTACAGTATTGGCCCACTTCCAATCTCATGTGGGCCTGCAGGGTCGCACACAAGAATAGCCCAACACGAGCAATAGTGTTCAGATTCATTGAATCTTAGATATGTCTAAGAATCAATTAATATAACGTTTTATCTAGGGAAGATATATATATAATGATTGCACTTAGTGCAAGTGGGAGTCTATTAGAAATTATGCCCTAGGGGCTAATCATTATATAACTAAAACTAATTGAGATATTGTATCTAAAATTTGATTTATAAAGATTGTTGTATCTGGCAGTCACCCAAGAGGGGGGTGAATTGGGTGTCCGATTAAAACTTATGAACTTTGAAAAACTTTTCGCAACTTACAAAAAGCAATTCGTATGATAGTAGTAAGTTGTAAATCAATAATCATTCACTCAAATATATATGCTGGAAATAAAAGAGTTTAGGGAAGAGAGTATGCAAACTGTGATTTATCCTGGTTCGGCCGAATCCTGATCTACGTCCAGTCCCCAGGCTCCTCCTGAGATTTCAATCCACTATCTCCTTGTTTAATCGGGCACGAGAGAAAAGCCTTTACAATCTCACAAGTTTAGTCGGGCACTTATGTAGCCTTCACAATCTCTTGCCAAGATACTCCCCCTTACACACTGTAAGGTTACAACCTTCTACTCAAGATTACCCAATCTTGAGTAACTCTCAAATAAACTGATTTACTGATAAATCTTCTTTCTCAGAAGTAAATGAATAATCACTGAAGTACAATAATCAAGCTTCTCACTCTCTCTACGGTAAAATGTATAACATGGAGAAAACAGAGAGTATGTGAATCAAGCGTGTATTGACATATCGACGGTGAAATAGTCAACTCATTTTGTTTCATTCATAATGGTCATGCGTCGTTGGTCATCTCTTCTTTCGGTTTGAATCCTTCTTCTTTTTATATTTGATGCATAGCATTTGTCCGTTTGAAACTTCTTCCAAGATATGACCGTTGAATGCCCACTGAGAAATAGCCGTTGAGAATATGACCGTTAGACACATTTATTTTGAATTCTCTGCTTTTGGGCTAATCAATGCTTAACCGCTTGTTAATCCTCTGAAACTCATTAGCAAACTGATTAGAAGCATGTAAGAATTGTAATGAGTAATAATTAGAAGAAAAAGAATCATTATCAGTTGATCTGAATTTTCCAAGACGGTGATTTGAAAACAAAGATGATCTTGCTCGGGCATGATTGATTGTGTGCTCGGGCAACCAAGGAACTATGCTCGAGCACTCCAAAGCTTGCTCGGGCATGGTTGTTCAAGAAATTGATCTATCAGCTCGTTTCGCTGTTGCTTGGGCATAAAACTCTTCTTCCTCGAGTATGTTATATGTTCTTGCTCGAGCACGCTGATTATCTGCTCGGGCACGAGTCACTCAGGCTAAGAATTAGATGTTCAACGATGCTGCTCGAGCATACATTTGTCTCTGCTCGGGCATGATATATGTTCTTGCTCGGGCACGCTGATTATCTGCTCGAGCACGACTTCACACATTCTCCGATTTCTGACACGGCCTCGCTGATGCTCGAGCATGATGATTGTTTGCTCGGGCATGATTCCTTTATCACAGTTCTCCAATTCACACTTCTTCACTTTGAGCTCTGATGATGCTCGGCATTCCAAATTTCATGCTTGGGTAGCAATTTTCTTTTCAAATTAAACTTCCAGAATCCCATGACTTCAAAATGCAAGAACAATGGCATTACGATTCAGTAACCGTTACTTCTTTGTTCAAAATATGGAAAATCACATATATCCCCATAAGGCTCTTTAAATCTTCTTTTCAATGCAAGAAGAATCAGCTCCAAACTCATTATAGTTCGTCTGTTATCATTAGATGAATGGAGGTTGTTCTTGATCAGCACTTTCTGCATCATCTTGAATTAACTGTCAACTTCAAAACATCATATCTCCGTCAATTGATCTTTGTTTTTCATGATCTTGATGTTTTTGGAAAGGTATTTGAATTTACTTTCATATGCCACCGATTTCAGCCCATTCCGATTTGTAGTTTGTGAGATATGCTCGAATTACTGAACCTTGTCCAGGTATATGACGGTAACAGATGGGATAGATAGCAAAATTCATATCTCAATCTTCTTTAGACTTGAAATTTGGTGAGGAATACGTATTGGATGTCTATTTTCATCCAAAATTGGTTTCACCTCAAACCGATTCCTGGTTTGGGAGATATCATCGAATTACCAGAGGTCGCCAGCTGAAAACACAGAACAGAGGTGAACAGAGTGTTGAAAACACTTGCTTACTTGAGCATAAAACATGTCTTGCTCGAGCAGACCAGTTTTTCATAGAGCCTTGGATATTGATATTCTCATAATATTGATCAAGTTCTTCTTTCTTCAATCTCCTCTCTTGATCATTCTCTATAATTCAAATTTAGATTCACCTATATTAAACAAGATAGTTAGTCAATGTATATGGTATATAAACTTTTTGCGTTTGTTAATGGCATTTATATAAGACATCATCAAAACTAATCATAACCAACAAAATCAATCATTTAATTAAATAGAGATGTTGTATCTCAAATTTAATTTTTGAATTAAATATATCATATATCTGGTTTAATCTAAATTGAGATATAGTATCTCAGTTTTAATTAAATAGATATATATATCTTTTCTCAAATTAAATTGATAGAGATAAATTAAATCAAAAGTCTTTTAATTCGGATTCAAGAAAGAGATTAGATTATATATACTAGATAGATTTAATTAATATATTTTTTTAATCCAAATTCAAAAATTCGAATTTCAAAATTAATGAGGATTAATTTTGTATATAATACGCCTATCGGTTTTAGAAAAACCTACGGGACTTTTGTTAAGCGTATTAGGAAGCCGCGAGAAACCCTAGAGGGAAAAGAGAGACGCGAGAATACTGAAGGCGATAGCACGCGACCGTCCGTGTTCGAGGTTATTCGTGTGGATACCGGTAGAGAAAAGCGATTCGAAGAGCCGACTTCTGCTAATTGAGAAGGTAGCCCAACAGGTCAAATAGAATGAGACGCACACCAGTTTGGTATAGGTATGATTCAGATTCTTTGAACCTTGATTTAAACACGGTTGAGAGATCCTCTTTGGGATTTGTAAAAAGTTTTTAATTCTGCTACGTGTATGGATCCCAACATTATTTTGTACAAAAAAAATATTTAATTTAAGTAATAGCAAAATGTAACTTATAAAAATGCATCGAACAATAGGTAAATTGACATTGCTTTCAGGGAAGAATTTTTTGAAAGTGGCGAGTTGGAATGGCTCACTCTCATATGCGATGTTATCACCATCATCTATGTCATAAAGATCTCAAGGCTTTAACTGAACCATCATATTCCAATCTCTATGCCTCTCATCTTCAACATAATAAACCTAGTGTTCCTTTAAGGCAAGAATATATAGCTCATTATCTTCAGATTAACTTGTGTGAATTGGCTGAGAAAAATTTACTGATGTGATTCCTAATTTGTTAGTTGTAAGTCTTCAGAAAGTTGTCGTATTTGCCCACAAACACTTGAAGAGTGTCATGGTGAAATGGCTTTGGTAATTTAGTTTGATGACATTAAAAAGCTTTCTATAATAAGGGACACCTTTGAGCTAAATGTTATGTCACTATTACTGCATAACTCCTTATCCAAAAGGTGCCAAAAATAACCAAATTTTGAGTTAACAATCCTTGATCTCATGAAATCCTGCAAAACTTGAAACCAATGATGTTGTATGTTATGAACCTTATTTTATGGTCAAGCAGGCTAATTGTGAGAGATTTGAAATATGGTGAGTGTAGGTTATGGTCATTTAGTATTCGGCCTGCAGATCAACTTAAGAATTCTCTGTGGACGTCTTTATCAATTTCAGAGGATATTTGTGTACAGATCCTGAGTTGATGCTTCACATGACTTCTGAATTCCCTATAATTAATCATGAAAGGAAATTGTGATATGTATAGAATAGCAACATATCAGTGTACAATTCTTATCGAAATAAGAGATTAACTTGATTGCAACTAATTAAGACATGTCTATATGCTTAGAACTTCTTAGTTGCAGTTAGTTTAAAGTTCTCACTTTCTCTAACTGGTTTACTAATACGAGGGATTAACAATTCTCTTAATGATGGCTCAGGCTCAGGACAATCATCTACATGAGGTAGTCGATTGAAAGACATCTTAGTGTATCAAAGTACATTGAACATAAATACAGGACCTCATCCCCTATATAACCTTCAGTTATAGAACCTTTTGGCTACACCTATTCCTTACACAGGATTTCAATTGGACTTAAAACCTATAAATTTAAAAACAAAAAATGTTAATAAATGTTGAAATGTGTGGCTAGCAAATTTATAATTTAATTAATGTTAATGGACATATGTAAATGAGTACCTCTCCATAGGATACATCAATCCATAGTAAACTAGGCTAGTTAGCTTTGTTTCATGAACAAGGTGGGCTGTTAGGTAGACCATCTCAATAAAGAAGGACGGTGAAAATATCATCTCCAAATGACTAAGTGTAAGAATGATTTTGTGTTGTAGTTGATCGAGCTCCTCAATGATCAAAACTTTGGAACGCAATTTTTGAAAGAACGAACATAGCTCCACCAAAATGAGCATTTTAGAGTCCAAACAAATAAAAATATCTAAGGAAGCAGCTGATCATCAAGTCCTCTATCAAAGGCGGCAGAATAATAAGCTTGACTAGAATTTGAAGATGGAATATCACCTATATAGGGGGTGAATTGGGTGATTTCAAAAACTTTTGCGATTAAGCCAGAGAATTAAAAAGACAGAGTAAGGATAGAGGAATAATGAACACAGAAGATTTATGTTGGTTTGGTCTAAAATTTTGACCTACGTCCAGTCCTCAGACTCTTTAGGTATTTCACTATCACTTTGTCACAAGATTACAGACTCTGTTTCTCGAAGTAATCCTCTCTCTAGGATTCATTTCCCCTTACAAACTGTAATCAATACACCTACACTCAAGGTCCGACCTTGAGATTTTATAGAAAGAACAATCAAATAAGAACTCTTTAACAAAGTAAATAAAGAATCACTGAAATACAAAATATCCGAAGATATTACTGAATATTGATTGAAATAGTAATCACAATAAATTTGTTTGAGCCTAAAATGTTTCTAGTTGATCTGTATTAAATGCTTCATCTTATATTTGGTGGTTGCAATTATTAATTGTTGAGAAGCTTCAATAAATTTGTTGTGAGTATTGAATATAACCATTAGACCATTGAATTTCATCTTGTTACTCATAACTTTGATTCTGCAATATAATCATTGTCATTCTGCTACTTTGACATTCCTTTTGTTTTGCTCGTTGTGTTGCAGCAATTAATATGAAAAGAGAACATAAACGCCTTCTGGATTGCTCATAGAATGGTTGCTAAGTTGGTGTCTCATTTTCTGCAACTACATTTAATGCTTTTGACATAATTAATGCTTTTTGAGATTTTTAAGTTAATCACGCACATAATCATTTGAAACTCATTAATACACTGATTAAATATAGTTAAGAACAATAGTGAGTGATGATAAAAAGAAATGAAATCATAATCAATGATTTTAATTTTACAAACATGATGATTTACAAAGACACATATAGAACACTTCAGTTATCATTAACTAACTTGAGTTAATGACTCGAGTTGGTTCTTCCAGTATTTCCAATACTTGAGTGAAGATGATTTTCTTCTAAAAGCAAAGCTCTTTTGAAACAAAAGTTTAGACGAAGGAGATCATTTCACAAAGCATAACTCAAAGTTAAAAATATTGACTTGAAATGTCCACTTGAGTCAAATTTTTATAAGTCGAGTCATGAAGTTTTGTTCACAAACTAAAGACTGCAAGTTATATTGAAAACTGAGTTTAATCAAAGGACACTCGAGTCTTGAATGCTGACTTAATGGATGACTCGAGTCCACTGAAACATAACTTGAGTTTCTAGGATTTGTTCACAGATAAGATTGAGAAATACATTTAAAGTGATTTTGAACAAGCAACACTTGAGTGTAGAAATGCTGACTCTAATAAGTGACTCGAGTACACCAATATTAGCTCAAGTTTGAGCTTCTTTAACTCTTAAAAAAGACAACTGAGCACGGGAGGTAAGGTTTGAAAACATAAGATTTAGCACTCACCAAGTCAACTTGAGTTTTGGGCCATTAACTCGAGTCTGTTAAAACGGAAAACTATTTTGACTAAGATTTTAAAGCATTGAATCAAGTTCTTGAAGCAGAATTTGAGTATCTTTGGGAAACACATAAAAGCACTCTGATTCAAGATTTCATTGAAATAAAGTTATTTACTCAAGCGTCATTAAACATAAACTTAAGTGACTTGAATCATCATGTCTTTATTCTTTACAATTGTATGTTATCATCAAAATATAGAAAATAACATTCTCCTTTGTTATGATATGACAACACTTGTAAATTTTTACAAGAGTGTTTGAGATTGCAAATGACAAATATATAGTTGAAGAGGTCAAAGAAACAAATGCATTTCATTAATAAGATGCTTAAAATAGAGTGCATGAAAGCATTAGCAAAAAGAACATAGTTTGAAATGAAATACATAGCAGATAAGTTAAATGAAACTAACTATAAAAGTAAACTACACAATCACATCTCTCTAGTTCTCTCCGCTTTTGTCATCGGGCATAATAGGGAAGGAGATATCAAATGAAGAGGAAGAAGGGGCAACTGATTGGAGAGGCAATAAAGTTTAATCTCTCTACATATTTTAGCATCCTTTTAAGACATAAGTAGTTTCAAACTTTCATAGCTTGAGCTAGGATTCTCCATATGAAGAAAATTAAAACTTCCTAAAGAGATACACTCATGCACTATCTACTATCAAAATTTCAAAATCACTAGAGTCTATTAGCTCTAAGAAAACCACAAAATATTAAATCTGATATTAAAGTTACAAAGCCGATTCATGATAGCTTTTCCCAGCTGAATTAAAAAATTCACAAAATATTTTAGAGTTCCAAAAACTACCATATTTGATTGAATAAAACTTCTATATGTACTCTAATTGTATGCAAAGTATCAGCTCCAAACTCAGCCTATAAGGCCTCCACATACGGACATACTTTTTACTACTGCTCATTTGGTTTTGTTTTGAGGGCTCAAATGTTTGGACTTGCACTCTCTCGAAATTTCCCATCATGAATATGTTTCTAACCATTTGTATAACACAAAAGTCTGATTCATAATTTAAGATTATCCCTTTAACTCGGAATGATCACTTAAATTAATCAGCGCATATGAAGTCCTATAATTCACCTTAGCCATATAAGTTCCTTCGTCCCACTCTAAACCATAATTCAAATTTCTCATCACTTTGGGCTTCAAACATTATTCTCTCATCACGCATGATTTATTTAGCCCTTATAGACTAACTTAAACCGTCATTAAAAACTAAGAATATAAATTTCTATACTTGGTTCATCTTACTTATTATTGTCTCAATTTCATAATCCAAAATCATTTTTTCCCCTCATCCTCAAACCCAATACTTGGTCTCCGTAATTCTTATTTAGCCTATTTTGTTATTAAACTTGATAAGCAAACCTCATCAAACTTGATTATCCATTAACGGAATTAACAAGTGGAAAGAGATCTACCCAATGACTTCATTACATGTAGCATCACAAACTTCTGAGCCTGACTAATACCGTATTTATTATAACTATATTACATTCCACTTACAACTCCTCTTTCTTTCAAACCTTCTTTTGAAACATGCAACTTGCGCCTCCAAAAATAAGCCTAAAGAATACTCAAACTTTTCATTAAAATTTCGAAAAAAAAAATCCTCTTTCCAATTTCATTTCATAATAAAGTTTTCACTTTTAAGTTCACCAAAAACCAATAAAGAAGGATCTCACCTCCTTGAATTTCAACCAAGCATAAGCCACTTTTCTCCTCCATTTTGGGTTTACGAATTACATTTGAAATAGGGTCAAATCATTGCAGCAACTAGAACCAATTTCCTTTTTTACTAACACATACTCGACATGATCCAAAAATTGAGTTTAACCAAAATTATACCACCCATCGACAACTACACAACATACATGCGTGTATTCTCTTCAATAAGCATATTACCAAATGCAAAATCCCAATCATAAGATAAACTCAGGAATACAAGGAGTTTCAATTCAACAATAATCAAACACCCCAATCAACTTCCATCAGCTCATAAATCATTCTCTAAACCAAATAATTTTTGTGTTCCCCCTTCTTTGAACACCCAATTGCATTAAGAATTTCAACCCTTCACTCCCAAAATATATAACTAGAACAAAGAGAAAGATGAACATAAACCCATTTATCTTGTGACCTCACTTCTCTTCCATGACTCTTATAGAGGTATATATGTATGTCTTTTCATGTCTTATTGATAGGGCAAAATTTATAAAGCCTAAGATTCCGTAAGTGTACGGGCTGTATCAAGTAATAAAGATGAGTAAAGTATCGGTCCCACGAGGACTCAGTACCTACTACTTCAGTTAATAATTAATCTTGCATTTTTCGTTTAAGTTGAGCAATCAAATTCAATTTAACTAAGAAAATAAAACCAAAATCAAACAAATAATCTACACAATAATCAAACGGGCAACCTAGAGGCACTAATCCCTTATTAATTTCATAAACATTTATTTCACCAATTTAATTGTTCTTAATATTAATTTTGTCAATCTCGAGTATTAATAGTTATAAGTGCCTTCCGGTCCACTTACAACCCTCTCTTAAGTAGAAGCTGTTATGTCTAACAAATTTACTCTAGAGGCAATTTAATCCGGACACACTCTTCTACAATTATATGGGGCTATTAGGTATATTCCTATCCTAATCGCAAATTAAATTATAATTTAATCCCATATTGCTTAATCTAGAGCTTAATTAAAATTCCCTTTGCCAAGGTAAATCCTAATTCTTAAAATCCCATTTAAAGATGGTCAGTCAATAAATAGTCAAAACTAACCAAGATTTAAGCAACCAAAATCAATATTAATCATAATTAAACGATGAGAAATAAATCCTAATCCATTAATAAGTTCATAGGTCTCTAAGTTGCAAAATAAAATTAGCCAGACATGGCTTCAATACAGAACACAGCAATCTCAAAATCTGACATAAAAAAAATTATAATGGAGATGAATAAAGTAAAGCAAGGAAGGGAATAATGCTACTGCTTCAAACCCTCAGTCTCACCGTTCTCCTCTGTCTCCGTCTCGCCTTCTGTTCTCCAGCCTTCTCAATTTATCTCTCCCGTTTCTCCAGGCGGCTGCGTCTCTGTTTCTTTGTGCCGTCAAGCTCTCTGCCTCACGCGTATGTTCTGTTCTCTATTTTTATTAGGTCTCCAATTTCCTTCATTCAATCACCTCCCCCGGGCCCAGCTGCGTCTACTTTTATTCCTTTGCTTTTAGGTTTTCAATCAATTCCTTCTCATTCAATATGTGGGCCCAACTTCATTTTAGCTGAATTTCTAATCTTCAACTCAATCCAATCCATATGATCTCTTTTATTCACTTGAGGCAAAGCCACGTGCTCCCTAGGTAGCAACAAAAGAAATTAAGTAGTAATAATAATAATAATAATATTTTTATTTTATTTTTAAACTTTTAATTACTATTATTTATTTCCTAGATTTAAAAACATTTATTTTAAATTGGAATCCCACAAATAATATGTCAACTTTGATTTGAGCCTAAAATCATGTTATCTCATAAAAATCTCTTAAAATTGTTTAGATAACTCTCCCAATATCTCCAAAATGTACCTTAAATGTATAAAATATGGAGAGTTATCACTTATGTTAATCATTCGCACCATAAAGTTGAAATAAGAAACGAATAATAATGTATGACAAAATTATAATTACTCCCTTAAGCTCTATTTAAATAATTCACGCACCAACCTATTAACTTTTCTTCATTGAGTGGATGCTTTATCATAAAATCTTCCCTTACAAGTCCTACTTAGCTTGACACTAATCTTCTTTGAAACATCTTTACCACATAAGTAAACATAAGAAATGCTTAGATCATTACATGTGTGTGTGTGCGCGCACGCGATGGAATATAAGACTAGGAAGGATAAGAGAAAAACAATGACATCATATGGGGTTGTCAATGATGCCTCAATTATGATTATTTCTAGGTTCATAATGATAATTGAGACCCCATAGAAGAATCCTCACTCCACGTAACTATAGGAAACCTATTCTCTGATACCAATTTGTCATGCCTTGAAAACCAACAGAGTGACTGCCATAGAATGTGAGGGAAACTCACACTCCCTGAGCCATAAGGCTTAAAAGAACTATCATACCTCATAACCTTAATTTGGAATATATAGTTACTATTCTAATTTATATCTACATATTCCACAATGGTCAGAACATAGTAAACACATTGTAGAAATTGTGACAAAGTTTCCTTTGTAAAATAGTCTTCCAAAAGATCCTACAATGATTTGAAAATGTCAAAATGACATTCCGAGCTTTGCTCCACCATTATATATGCATATAAATATGTTCTAGACAAAAGAAAGATAAAGATTCTGCCTATAGACTACATGGAGCCTCTAGTTGTAGTAATAATACAAAGTTATGGATTTATGATTCCATCAAATAGCAGCACTATAACTAAGCGATTTCTTATAATTGCAACACGCGTAAAAGAAAAAATTTGACCAAGCGCTAGTGTAGCGCAGTGATATGACGCTGGGTTATCCAGCCTTTGTATCAGGGTTCGAACCCTGCCTGGACCATTGGTCCCTTTTTTTTAAAAAAAAAGAAAGAAAGAAAAAATTTGGATAGCCATAGGGTAAACCACTGCCTCTCAAGCCCCTGGCTGATTCTATCGTAGAGGCCAACGATAGACAATAACTCCTCCCGAGCACAGCTTACAACTTTCATGGAGCTTCTAGCTGTAGTAATAACACAAAGTTATGGATTTATGATTCCATCAAATAACAACACTATAAAAGGAGCCAACGAACTTTAAATTATTAAGAAGGCTCTTTACTGCTCAACAACAGGTATGGGGTTAGCAATGTTATCTGAACCAAAACAAATTTTTCCAATGATAACTTCCCATTTATAGAATTTAATAAAATACAAAAGAATATAATTTGAACATTTTTATCTTCCGATAAAAAAACAATATGGCAACAAATCACAATTTCTATATCATATGATCATGAATAAAAATAGAACTCTCTATAGGATCACCAATTAAACAACTTGAGATACGTAATAAATCATATTGTTTGACAAAATCAATTTACGACAATACATTTTAATTCACATCCAATCGTAGGACTTCTACAAAACAGATGACAAGCGTGGATACACAATCCATGTGGGTAACTAACCAAGCGTAACTCAAGGCAATGAAAACAAGCATGGATACATAGTTCATGAGGGTAAGTAATCAAATAAGTGCAGCACGAGACCACGAAATAAGCATAGGTACAAGATCCACAAATAACAAGCGTGAGAATAAATCTCAAATACTAAACGTGGGTACTATGCCCACGAGTATCAAGTAAGCTCGAGGTTAACCATGGGTTTAGTTTTTTTTAATAACAACAAAAAAGATATTTCAATATTGATTTCAAATAACGCATGTTCCATAACCGAGGAAACCAGTATGAAGTTTACAAATAGTATTTCAAATAATGTTATCAAACTCAGACCGATCATCGACCTGTCGGGGTACTGGGTTGATGGGTCACTAGTTGAACCGCAAAACTATAACGCAGTCTAAAAAACCATACTATATTTATAAATTATACAACCATACTTATAAATATATATATAAAAAAATGAGTTTACAAAATAAAAGTACCTAAAACATTTTTACAAGTTTAAAACATGAATAACCCAATTAACTAGGAGAAAAATTAAAGAAGATGGGTTTACAAAATAACCTCCAAACACAATAAAATCATGGCTAAGAATCCAAAGATGGTGCATCAATGAAAGACTCTCTATCATCATTAAAAAACATGCACCAATATAATGTGCCTTTGCTGCAGCGATTTGTTTGCTGAAAAAACTGCAAGATGAATAGATGGATGAAGCAAGGCTGCTGAGATTGATACGTGGGATGCTGCGTAATTTCCTGAATTGTAATTTTGTTCATATATACAGGGAAGCTAACACATGTGCAGACTCTTTGACTAATTTTAGTTTTGTACATGAAGAACCTTTTGTAGTGTTAGACAATCCTCCCGGATGTATTTTGGGATGTTTGTACAGTGACTTTGTGGGTAGTTCTTACTCACGTGATGTGATAATACAGGAATGAGAAAGGGCTAATAGCCTCATTTGTCACAAAAAAAAGCACCAATCGGCCGGGTTTTACAGACCGGCCGGTTCACCGGTTTTATCCAAACTCGGCGGTCGGACTGGTTTTGGACCAGTTTTGACGCATAACCGATCCAATTAGTGGCTCGGATCCATTGGGTGATCGGTTCATTGGTTTTTGGGTCAACCTGGCCGGTCAGTTTTGATAATATTGATGTTAAATGATTTTCTTTAAATTTCAAACACCAATGCTCATTGAAAAACAAATGGATAATAAGAGATCAACAAATAACATTAAATAAATTTTTAATGTTTACTTGATTCAACATCAAAGTGAAAAAAAGAAAATAAACCAATTCACATAAGTTTTCCTTGATAAGATTATATTATAAAATGTAATTGATAAATTATATATAATTAAGTAGTAAAAATATCATAAATAAAAATATAATGGAACGTTATTCACTCAGTTGATTTCTTCTGATTTCTATCACTTACTCTTTACATGTTTTAAGAAGACTTCACTTCTTCGCATGCCCTATAAGAATATATAAAGAAAGAATTATAATTAATAACATATAAATTATATAACTCCCTTCCAATATTTACCCAATAACAACCAACCATAATATTCCAAAGTTCCAAAACACTTTTGTTTACATTTCAAGGTCTCTTCAAAGACATGAGCATAGTTTTCATATCAATCATTCACCACCTTGAATAAATACTTCCTTATCTCATTCTAAAATTTCAGTTTTGAAAACAATGCTTAAAACTTCACTTTTATTGTATCACTTGGGACCTCATTGCTTCTCCTTAATACATATAATTCTAATCAAACTTCAACTTTAAAGTGATGTTCATCCAGACAAATTTTCACCCAAACATACACATTTATATTTCATATACATTCAGCAGTTTGGTCCCCTCCCACAGCGCATGACATCCAGCCCCAAGAATCAACATGTAATAATTTATATATAACAAGAAATCTTCACTTCTTTGACCAACCGGCAACCAAAAACAAATGAAATTTTTCTTCAAACCTCAATTTCCAAACATCATAGCAACGAACATAACCAAGAGAATGTATTGCACATCTGAATCTTGTTAAATACCACAACCTAGAACACTAATGAAGACTTACCCAACCACCAGATTCGGTCAGCATCAGAGAGAAAGAAAATAAAAAAAACAAACTCAACTCCTTCCCAAGCCACCTTAGACGCACCGACCAGAGATGAAGGACAAGGAGGAATCAACAATCTTTGTACCCAAAGTCTAATAGATTCAGTTTAGGCTAGAGAGTGAAGATAAACGGCTTGAATCAAGAGCAAATCGAAAAATCACGGAGGGAAGAATAAATTTGCGATTTGGAGCATCGAACAAAGGCGCCGACAAACAAACAGCGGCGGACAGACAGCGGTGGACGTACGGCAACAGACAACCCAAGGACGATGAAGAAAGATGAAGGAACAAGGAAGAGTGAAGGGCTGGGTTTGACAGGGCACTGTAACTCTCACTCTGTTTCAACGATGCAGAATGTGAGATGAAAAAATTTTGATGTTCTGATATTTTTTTTTTACATATAAGGGTATCTTGGTAACTTTTGCTAAGGCTGAGGTAAAAATAAAAACCACAGCTTGCCTTAATAGGCATTTGAACTCAAAACTCAAACCACCTTTAACTATTTCCAATACCATCAAATTCCAAGTTTTATCTTGACCTCTAGATGCAACAAATTATAAATACATAATCCGCTTATAATCATATAGTTTAATTTATTTGTTTATTTTATTTTCTTGAACCATTACAGTAACCCTAAAAGGCAACAGGCTACTATGCCTTGTTCCACTGCATTACTTCACATTCACTTATAAGATTGATTTTTTTTTGTAATAATAAATTATTGATAAATTTGTTATAGGATTTATCTGATAGGCCAATCTGCTGGTGCTCATATTTCTACTTGTGATTTAATGGACCAAGCGATTCGAGAATCTGGAAAAGAAGATAGTGTTTCTTGGAGTGTTTCTCAGATAAAAGGTTACTTTGGTTTATCTGGAGGGTAAAGCTTAGTTGCTATTTGAGTTATGAGGATAGTCATATATCTATGTTGTATAGTAATTATCCAGTTCTAGCTCTTAAATTGTCTCTTGGATAAACACATAATGTGTTTTTTTGAAGAGTGTTAGACGAGCATCTAGCCCAAAAAAACTCATTGAAAATGGCAGTATGAAAAAAAGCCCACTGGAATGTGTAATGTGTTTGGTGTAGCTTTTATTCTAATGGGTTTCTAAAAAAATGCCATATAATGTTGGACGCTTGATGAGGAGTGGTAGGAATTGTCAATGAGCACAGATGGTAAGGAATCCAGGACTAGGCCCTTGGGTCGTGGGTTCGATTCCCTCTGCCGTTGCTGGGATTTTTTTGGTAGGCGATCTCGTAAGTCGCTAATAAGTATTAATAGAGCCCAGGGCCATACCTTGACCTTAGTAAGGGACTGATGTCAAACCCTTCCAATCCCAAAAAAAAAAAAAGCAGAGTATTGAGCTGACACATTTTCAAATTCTGATCTCTCTCTCTCCCCCCTTTTCTTTTCTCTCTTTCCTCCTCAATGTTCATTCATGGCCTCCCCGCCTACTCTTCCCGAATGAGCTCCTCTGTAGGGTCCCACTCTTCGGCGATAACCCTTCCCCTCAAGCCCCTAAATTCATCACCTGCAGCTGTCCTCCACCGCCATTATGGCATCCTCGCTCCCTCCCAATGCAACCTTTACTAGAATAAAAACTCCTTTGTCACCACCTATGTTTGTTCCTCAGTGAATTTCCGCCATGGATTTCTTAAGCTTATTTTTGGCTTCACCGTCAACTCCCTTGATCCTCACTCACCATCATCATCGTCATTGGTGGTGAGTTTAACCTTTGTTTTTCCCCATCGATTTCACTGAAAAAAAATAGAGTGACAGCCTTCAACTGCGATTTTAATGATGATGTTTGATGATTTGAGAACTGAACTTTGGTGATTTGAGAACAAAAACAGTGATGGCAGTGAGTTTTTCCCCATCATCGATTTCGATTCATCCCTTTATGATACACTAATGGTGATAGTGTCTTCTCCCTATTTGATCTGGTTGTTTTTGAAGGCGAAGGAGGACGACAGACAACGGACCACGTCTTTCTTCTTCTTTGATCTATAGATTTTTTTTTTAAGCTTTGAACCATGTATTTTTAAATTCATTTTGCTATTAAATTTTTGGGTTTGTTTTCTATTTTATGATTCAATTTTTGGTTTATGGATTGTTCTTCTTCTTGATGGTGATTTTTGTTTTGTGATTTCATTGCCCGATTTATGTTTGTTTGTTCATGATGGTTGTTAGATGAAGGTGGGGCTGACCGAGCGCTCAGCATGGGAGAGAGAAGAGAAGGACATGGACTTTATTTTGTTAATTAAGAACAAAAATTTTAATAAATCATGATTTGTTGAGGACTTTTAAGAATTTTTGTTTAAAATTTTAATAAGAATTTTGTTCAGAGACAAACTTCTTAGGTATAGCCATTCCAGTTAGCCATGTATTGTTTGTATGCATTCTAATTTATAAATAATTTTATCTGTAAAATATATTTAATTAAGGATTTTATTGTTTATTAATTTTTTTAATAATCATTAATTTTTTTTTCAAATTAAAATTTTTATCTTTAATTATCTCAATATATATATATATATATATATAGAGAGAGAGAGAGAGAGAGACACACACACACACACACATAGTATTCGATATAATTCATGTTATTTTTAGTTATCTTTCATCTCAATTGGTTTTTGGAATAATAATCCAAACACCCCACTAGTTTAGGGAAACAATCCATGGTTGCAAAAGCCAAATGACAATCTAAATACAAATCATATTTACAATATGACTTTTTTCCTATCGAGCTTCTGCAAAAATCAGATAGAAAATAAGCCACCGCTTCCACTGCTAATCCAAACAGGTCAATATCTGTTTTTGATACTCTATGAGGGTTATTTCCTTGTGGTAGAGGCCAGCAAGTTGCCGTTGCTTATTGTTTAACTGAACCTCAAATGTTTCACTCCTTCTACTCTTGTGGTCATAGGCATTAGATTATGAAAATGGATTCAGAAACCCTTTCTCTGAATGGAAGTCAATGACTTTTAAGATTGAATATGAAGAGCAAATTTTATGACCACTGTGGCGCAATCCTCTAATTGCCTTCTAAGCTTCTCTGGTGATTATAAGTAATGGTTGGAACATGCTTGCTGTCTTCCTTGATGAACCATATATAATAGGCTTTTGAATGACTATTGTTTAGCAGAGGGTGTTGTTGCCGTGCTAGCATTCTTATGTTCAACATTGTATATATAGCATCTCCAACACTGCAATACCATACCAAGCGCTAGTGTAGTGCAGTGGTATGACGCTGGGTTATCTAGCCTTTGTATCAGGTTTGAACCCTACCCGGACCATTGGTCTTTTTTTTTTTTAAAAAAAAAAACCACTGCAATACCATGGATAACTTTCTGGCTGGCAGTCTTTTCTGTGTGATAGTGTCAGCATAATAAGTATCTGATTTGAGTAAACCACAGTTTACATGCTAAGACAAACTAAAATGGATTTTGAGTATGGGTCTACCTCATGGGCAGTATGGATCTTTGGGCTTGAAAGCGTGATCAGAGTATATGCTCATCATATTAAGGGATGGATCTTCATTTTAATTAAAAGAAAATAAGAAAGAGGGGCCTGCAAGGACTGAATACTCAACTACTTTAACTCAAAAGCTTAGGTTGTAAAGTGAAGGTCTAGGATTGGTTTTACTAATATCTCTTGCATGCTTAAATTGAAGAAAAATTATTTGATAGGGAAATTGGTGGAGTTTTCTAGTCTAACTGCTAATTTTTGCTCTCATGTATATTTTCGTTATGGCTCTCACTTTTTCTCAGGAAGACAATTTCTTGATGAAAAAATCATGGTTAGATGTTTGTTGGTTTGGATAGTATGGGTATTGATAAATATGCTCTGCTTGTGCATCAGGTTCACTGATCAGTTAGTTTATACATGAACAAGTGCACGTCTATTAATCCTATCAATTTATGTTTACAGATACAACTTAATTGATTTGGTTTGTCACTTTGATCAACGTGGCTTGTATCGTTCCATTTTTTTAAGGTTTGTCACCTAGAACATTATATCATCTATACATACCTTGTTTTCTGGCCCTATTGTTTCCCCTCTCCTTTTTCTCAAAAATCGAAAAAAAACCAGGCTTTTGTCTCCTTATTAGATTCAGTTTTATTGCAGCATAATGGAAGGTGAAGAATCATTGGAGAAATTTTCTCCTGAAGTCAAAGCTAATGACCCTCGAAATAAAGATGCCATTCCTCTCTTGCCCCCAATTATTCTGTTTCATGGAACTGCTGATTATTCCATTCCAGCAGATGCAAGGCATATACTCATAACAACTCCCTGTTTTCGGAACATTTATTATGAGTATCATTTACTACATATTGAAGGAAAATTGGGAGAGTACTTTTGTGTACTTTAACAATCGAGTACTACTATTTCATTCTTGCTATAAATAAAACCTGATGAGTTCATAATATCCTCCAATTAAATTACTTTAATGGTATTTTAGTTTGATTTTTCTCTGCTTTGTTATATATCTTTGGTTAGAATACCAAATGTTATACTTTACTTTTATCTACCAAATCTTAATTCTATATTTTTGTTTGCTAAACTAGCAAGTATTTTGATCAAGTAACAAGTGCTTGTGGTTTTATATAAAGGAAAATAAGTGAAAAGTCCATGTTTAAAAATTTTATTGGCTAGAAGGACCTGAAAGTTGGAAAAGGTCTAAAATCTTTCAAAGTGCTCATACTTTATGTATGAAAACATATCATGTCATTCAAGTTCTTTGGGTCAATAAAATTTTGAATCAGGGACTTTTCATCGATTTGCGCTTTATATTATCACTTGGTGATATTACAAGTGTTTATGTGCAGTAAAAAGTTTGCTGATTCTTTGAAGAACGTGGGTGCAAGAGCTGAGCTGATTCTATATGAAGGAAAAACACATACAGATCTGTTTCTCCAAGTAAGTGACATGTGTTGGCAAATCCATTTTGTATTTTCATTTTAGTACCTCCTCCAGTCCTTAATAATAGGATGTACTAGGAGATGGTCTTATTCCTAAATATAAGTATATTTTTCATATTTGTCAATATTTTCCTAATTTACCCTTATAGAAATTCCTTAACAGTAATCAAGGAAGAGAGGAGATTAGGAAAGATGACTAGGCATAGGGTGTTTTAAAAAATACATGTTATATTAACTAACTTAACTAATTTCCTTGAACTAATCAAATTAGGTAAATAAGTTTTATATTAAGAACTGGATGGAGTATTAATATAGAAAGAATATTAAATCCACATGGAGCTACACTATTTATAAAATTTAAATGGTGCGACTCTTTCAAGTTCCATTGTATGGAATACTCTTCCAGTCTTTAATATAAAACAAGAGTTGGTTTTACTCTTAAATATAAGAAATATTTTTTCATATTTGTTATTATTTTCTTAATTTACCCCTATTCTCAACAATAATCAATGAAGAGAGGTAATGGGTGAATTGAGGAAAATATATAGGGTGTTTTAAAAATTACATGTTATACTAACTAACTAAATTAATTTTCTTTTTAATGTAATTAACCACTTAAATATGTCTTATATTAAGGACCGGAAGAAGTAATATATTTTTCTCTTCTGATATATTTTTGTGCATCTCATAAGGGAAATACGTTTGGTTTGTTGGCGAAATAATACATATTTAATACGGTGTAGTGCAATTTCTGATCTCTGCGAAACAAATTTATGTTATCAATTGTGTAGGACTATAGGCGAGCAGTCTTGTCAACTTAAATTGAAATTCTATATATTGTCCTGATATAGGCTGCACCAGCTTTTAAGCCTAAACTTGGCTAAACCATGGCTTAGGATATTTAGCTTGGGTTTCAGTTTCATATACTTAATGCAGGTTATTGATAAATTCATGTAAAGATTAGTCTTGCACTATAACCCCAAAAGGGACCCCAAAACAAAAAAAAAACAAACGATGTCTTGTACTTGATTGAACACATGTTACACATTACAGGCTGTCCGTTTACTTTGGAGTTTACAGTTTTATCTCTATTTATTGGACTGATAAATACTGCATATAGCATGCCGCATCTTTTTTCTTCAACAAGACAAAGATGCGTACTCATTAAACACTAGATCTGCTTTCTTTTGTTCTAATTTCTTTCCCAGCAAAGATCCTTTTGTAACGCTCATATTTCTTAAGTGTATTATGAAGTCCAATTATGATTCTAGGGTTCTTATTAGACTAATTCACGTGTATTTATCAGAGTGTAAGCGTTAACAGATCAGAGTAGAACACAACAGAGAGCGTACTTAGGCGTTTGGATGACTGAGTAACTGATTGCATATACATAGACATATACTGGTTAATTAAAATTCTCGAAGGAATAAAAACGTGATACAATTTAAACATCATCGCGTTGTTCACCGTTGATGCATTAGGTTACAGTAATCCGAAAGGTTCAACAAAACTCGTACATAATCTTATCCAGAATATCACCACTTCCGAGTCTTCACGCGTGTTGCTTACCCTTTTCTCCTGCACCTGATCCTCTTGTTCCTGAAGCTAGGGTAAATTCTGAGATTCAATGCCCATTGAATCTTAAGTAACAGTTAACCTTATGCTCAAATATAACAGTATATGCATGACAAATATTTATTTACATTTCAGCATAAAACCATACATAGCACACAACACATGTAATGTTCACCTCTACATAGCAGACAGCCCATGTAGAGGCAGTTTAGTTTGAGGGGGAGAGAGGGGAGAGAGAAAAGTTATACCCCCTTCTTTACAAAAAAATAACCCATGGAAACTTTTTAATATTCCTAAAATATACTCTTAACAAAAAAGAATATTCCTTTCATTAATGGCAATTTGGTCAATTCCCTTCTTTCCACACCCTCCCCTACCACACTCTCCCCTCAAACCAAAAACACCCGTAAGGTTTACCTCTACATAACACACAACCCATGTAAGGTCCACATAGTTTGTACATAAACCAGTGCCACGCCCCGAAGTATGTCCTTAGCGCTAGCAAAATATCTATACGGTATTACCAAGACTGTAACCCGTTATCAAATAAAAGCTGAATGTATTTAACATGGTGACCTAAGACCTAGTCTTAGCCACAGTCTATGACTATATGTATTATCGCATCACATATAAAACATACAAGAAGTATAAGAGTTAGAGTTATAGTACGCCTCCGTACCTTAGTTTTTGGCGTTAGTGGTACATTCACCTTTCGGTACTGGATCCAACCTTTCCGGGTATCCTATAATATCATCACTGCATTATTTCTCTGATAATTAACGTCCTAAGAGATGGCCTTGCCACTCATGACCCTGCACCCCTAGTAAATTTTATTATTATTATTATTTCACTCTTTTCAAGTAATAATAACACTATCTATTATTATAATTATTCTTAATTTCCTAATAATATCACATATTCCCATTTATTTATTCTATTATTATTTCAATTTAAATTTTACTAATTACCTATCAAAAATTCCTTTTTATTTCTTTATTCCTCATTTATTTGATAAAAATCTCCTTTTTCTTAATAACCACTTTTATTTATTTAATTATTGCCCCATCATTATTTTAAACTCTAATGAGTGATCTTTCTCTTTTAATTTAGTATTTTAAATAATTAATTTATTTAGAGCTAGTTTGGTTTGAGGGAGGGGGAGGGGAGAGAGAAAACTTTTACCCCTTTCTTTACAAAAAAACCTATGGAAACTTTTTAATATGCCTAAAATATATTCTCAACAAAAAAGAATATTCTCTTCATTAATGGTAATTTAGTCAATTCCTTTCTTTCCACACCCTCCCCTCAAACCAAACACACTCTTAAACTCCCAGAACTTATCCAATAACAAACATACATTACATTTTAAACCATGCTTTAAATAATACTAATTATCACAAAAATGAAAATATGCAAACCAAAACCACTAATACCTTGGCATGTATTTGAAATATGATGTGTGTGTGTATTGAAATTAATATATAATCATACATTAGAAAAGGAATTACTAATATAGATATACATAAAATTTCATATGATAAAATAATAAAAATACAACACACACACAGTAGCATATTCTGAGCAACATGTGATATATATATATATATATATATATATATATATATATATATATATATATATATATATATATATATATATAGAGGTATGAAAACAAAATGCTCTTCTTTCTTTTAGTCCAGGATAGCAACACGTTACAGTGAGCATATGATTTTATTCTCTTTCATTATCCGTTTCCAAATGCAATAATATATAATATTTAAACAAACTATGAGCATATGTGTCTGATTTGGATTATACCGTAGGTTCTTTTTTTTTTCCCCCCTTCTCCCTAAAGCAATAGCATTTCTAGATATTACACCCATTCAGCAAACATATAAATATGTATAATACACGTACAGGAGAACATATTGAAAGCAAATACCATGCATGTCTTATGTATATTTCTTCTCATATCTTCTTCCTCTTTTCACGGCTTGACATATATATATATATCCCTTAACTTGCTCCTCTTCTCTTTTATACTTACATTAACAGAAGATTTTTTTTTTTTTTTTTTTTTTCATTTAAGCACACATCAAACCGAAACCATAATATAACCATGACAGCAAAACTGAACCAAATCATGCAGCAAAGCAAGTTTCATCGTTTTGACAAAGGAATAAAAATAGTTCAGCCATGACCGAAACTCTTCTTCCTTCCTTCCTAACGTACACACACATATATTTATTAACTTGACTTGCTTCTTTCAACAGTCCAGGTTTTCAGCGTTTTTCTTCTCCTTGTTTGACAGCAAGTTAAGTTTTGGCATATGTGGTTTCATAAAATGACAGCAAAGGAAACCTATAACAGTCCCTGTTTTGTGTTTACATTTCGGTTTGTTTTTAGATGTCTTCATATCAGTTCCTCTTGGCTTTATTCTGAGCTAGACTATGACAGAAAAACGAAGGAAAAAGGGAAAATGATAGTCACCTTCTATTCTTCAGTCTAGCCGTTGATGAAACAAGGCTGATTCTCCTCTGTTTTTCAACGTTAAAACAGGGGTGAACTTCAGCTTCTCCTTCACCTCTCATGGTTAACTTTCTTCCAAACTCTCTCTCTCTCACTCTCGGACTCTCTCCTTCTCCCTTTCACTCTCTCGGTTTGACTGAACTGGAGAATGAGAGCCAGTTTAGCACCTTAAATAAAAACGCAAGGGTCCAGTTAAAACTTAAATACAACTGTCCAGGGGGATCTTGCATGCATAGTGGAGCTGACAGCTGGATATATGACGTGTTACAAAGATAAAAACGCTGAAGAGATTGCTTTCTGGTTTTTTCGGTTTTTGGCAGCTGAATGTAATGGATATTGGATGGTGTATGGGTTTGTTTTATTCTTTGTGGATCATGTAAGCTTTTCACGTGTTGTGGTGGTTGGATTGCCTAATAGATGATAATGGATATCGAGTATTCTTATTGGCTTAAAGTGCTACGGGTTGGGCTGAATAATTGGGTAAATCAGGAAGCCCTTTTTTTTCACTTGCACTTAGATAATATAAGGTCTTTAATATTTATCAAAATATAAAATCTTCAATTTCCAATGATTAGGTTAATAATCATTCTAGGAAAAATTTGGTAATTTAATCATCAATTTTAGGCCTTATTATTCCCTACTTTTATTATTCTTTTTCCCAAAATAAATTAAGGAAAAAGAGCCTAGATCCCAAATAATTATTCTTATATATAATTAAGGCCATATTTCATATTTTAATTCCATAAAATATTAAAATTCCAAACTCCCAAATTTGGAATGTTACACCTCTGATTTCCCCTAGGGATTTTTTTTTTCTTCGTATTGTCCAATGATTTCTTACATGTTGATCTTGAACAGGATCCATTTCGAGGTGGTAAAGACGACCTATTTGATCATGTAGTTTCTATCATACATTCTGGTGATGAGGAAGCTCTTGCACAGGATGCAATGGCACCTCCGAGAAGACGGTTTTGTCCTGAGTTCTTATTGAAGTTGGCCACCAAGATCAGTCCTTTCTGAAGCTTCTGGTAATTATCCGGATTCCTTTCATGCATTGAGCCGGCTCATCTGAAATTTATTTCACTTGAAATTTGGACAGTGGAAAGGTCAGACTCCGTATATCATGTATCGTCCCAGATGAGCAAGACTCTAGTTTGGATGGATGAAAAAATGAGAAAAATAGGTTGAGAGAATAGTAGGAAGGAAAACTTCCAAAAATAGTAAAAAAAGTTTACTCATATAGTCCTCAATTTATTTAACTATTTTGATTAGATTAAAGAAGTCAGTTAGGTTAGTTAATTTTATGTGTAGTTTTTAAAACACCTTATCACCTTTCTTAATTTCCCCCCTTTTTTAACTTAATTATTATTGAGAGAGCATCAATAGAAATAATTTAAAAAAAAAATAGATAAATACAAGAAATAGTTCTTATGTTTAGTACTAAAATCTACTCCCAATGTAAGTTCTACACATGAAGGACTAGAAGAATACTATTTTTTAGAGTTCTCCATCGTATTCTTTCCTCCTTCGTTTTCTTCTCATCTAAATATAGGGTAAACTTCAGCAATTGGAATCTTCTTGATTCATGCATTTAGAGAAGAGTGACCAGAAAATGTGATTGTGAACGGAGGATGACATGCAAGGATCTTAGTAATATATCTATGTGCCAATGAGAGTTGGCACAAATGGTAAGGGATCCAGGACTAAGCCCTTGGGTCGTGGGTTCGATCCCCTTTACTGTCGCTGGGACTCCTTTGGCAAACGATCTTGTAAGTCCCCAGTAAGTACTTATAGAGCCCGGGGCCGTGCCCTGGCCTTGGTAGGGGACTGGTATCGAATCCTTCCAAAACTTTTTTGTATAAAAATAAAAAAGTAATGTATCTATGTATATTTTTCTGTCTAGTATGTCAGTTCCGAAACTCTTCTTTATATTCTGTTTTTTTTTTTCTGGGAGCAAACCTCTTTTGTATATTCATTTGGCCATTTATTTATTGCCGTGTAATTTATTTATTTTTGGAAATTCACGTAACCATTTATAATTATGATTGAGCTTGATTCTTGGTAAAAATTATCGGTTGATATAGATAATATCAGTAATCAAATTTTAATGTTTTGGAAATACAATAATCCATTTCTCAGAAAATTTTAATTCTGCTATAATTTTTGAGAAAATTGCAATAAAGCCCTAAGAACTAGAAAAAATATAAAAAAAGTTTCAATGAATATTTCCCTATCTGAAAACTCGATTGCAGTGATATAGATTACAAATGTAAAATTACCTTATTGGCCCCATTGATTAAAACAGGAACAGAGAAGTAGAATGGTTTGTCAATAATCACTTTATGACTTGTTAATATAGATACATATATTTGTCAACGAGAGCTGTCTACATTATATTGGACAAATGACATTAGTTAACATAAATGAGCTTGCCACTAAGCTTGTTTAGAATAGTGATTGGAGCTTTCAAAAGCATCTTTTCATTCATAATTTACAGTATACGAGGTAAACAAGTAAGATGAGTTTTATGTCGATTTATTTGAATAAGTACTTTTAGAGATCACTTTGATCACTCTATGGCTTGTCAATATAGACACATACATTTGTTAACGAGATCTGTTTTAACTTGTATTTAAAAAATGACATTAGTTAATGTGGATGAGCTTGTCATTACCACTCTATGATGTGTCACTATAGGCACATATACTTGTCAATGATAGTTGTTTTAAATTAAATAGGAAAAATGACATTAGTTAACATACATGGACTTGTCAATATAGACATATATACTTGTTAAAAGAGGCTTATACACTTGCCAATGCATTATTAATTTGTAAAGGCACATAAACTTGTCAAAAGAGGCATATATATTTGCTAATGTATAACTTGCCAATCCAGGCACATAACTTGTTGAAATAGGTACATAAACTTGCTAGTCTAAGGGAAAATTGACTTCAACTCTCAATTACTAAGAGCAAGAAAATAATTTCACATTTGGAATCTATATTACTTAGGTTGATAGGGAGTTTTTAAATAGGGGAATCTCTAGTGAGACTTTTTTGATATTTTTTCTAGTCCACAGGACTTGAGTTTGATTTTCAAGATTTTTTTTGGTTCCTAAAATGGATGGAAAGGCATGCTTGTGGCCACTTGGGTTTGTTATTGCACCAATAAAACCAACTTCTATCATCTACTTAATTGTATGTCGGATTGTCTCAAGAGTTTACAAGCCTCCTCATTTTTGTGATGACTTTGATATAGTATTATAGGCTTGTGCTTATTTGTTAGGTCTCAGAGGCCCTTTATTTTTGCCTAGGCTTGTATTTTTTTTTTTTTAGTCTCAGAGGCCTATTGTTTTTGCTTAGGCTTGTACTTCTTGAGTCTCAGAGGCCCATTCATTTCTTTTTGTTTGGGCTTTTACCCCTTTTGAATCTCAGAGGCCTTATATTTTTGTTTGAGCTTGTACTACATTTTGAGTCTCAGAAACCTCATGAAGAATTTTGAGTTTGAGAATTTGTGTCGAACATAAAAGCCACTGGATAGACTCCAGTTGTATTGGAATTTTGAGGCACTAAACTGAGTAAAGGAGGGAGAATGGAAGGATCCATGATTCTGATTAGAAAACGTCGCCGGAGGTCATTGTTCATGACGGAGCGTGGGTGTCACACACTGGGAAGGTGGTTGCGCGTGGTGGTCTCACGCTAGTTAGATCGCAGTCATGTTGCAAGGTTCTACCAATTAGCAGCCTCTGAGTTTGTCTGTGGCGGCAGTGGTGTGACACATGCCTGCTTTTGCCAGTTCCAAAGGTTGTGTCATCATTGCTCTCTCTCTCTCTCTCTCTCGCCTCTATGACCTTGCCTCTCTCGCTTGGACCCAATCGCTCGTCTTTACTCTTGGAGTTTCTATGTGTCTCTTGGGATGTGGAGATTGCTAACGACGACGGAAAAAATCGACGGTGAATGGGGAGGCTCGATGGTCTGAAGGCAGACCTCAGTTTTATTTACGGTAGGTCTAGTAAATTGAGGTCTGGAGGTAGACTTGGCTTTGATACCATGTTGAATTTAGAGGGATAAAACATATTCTATTCATCTGTAAATCAAAGAGAGCACATATGAGCCTTTATATAAGCAAATCTAGAGCTAACTCTAGAACCTAATTTAATCTAATCAATTAAAATAATTGAGATATAATATCTTAAGATATAATATATCCATATCTAATTTCAAGATATGATAAATATCAAACTTAATAATATAATGATTAAATTTAAATAATCCATAATATTGTAACATTAACCAATTAATGGATGTAACAAACATAATTAAAGGAAGAGAAGAGAAGATAGTGCTCTTATAAGAGAACCTTCTAGAAGGAGGAGAGTGTTATTATGTGTGTGATATGTACATACCCTTTTACCCTTCAACCTCACATCCTATATATAGCCTATGTAGGGTCACATAGGAATAGGTGTAACTCTTAAATATACAATTTTATGGGAATAAACATAACCTTTGAACCATATAAACAAGGGAAAATTATATTCTGGTCCCAAGGACCAGAATTAATTACAAAAAGGTCTCGGGCCAGAATGTCATTACAAAAAAGTCCTAAAAAAGTCATTTAGACTGTTTTGTAATTAATTGAATATGTATTTACAACTGAAAATGCTATATTAACAACACAAATTCTCAATTTGCATTTACAATTGGAAATGCTATATTAACAACTCAAAATGCATTTTCAGTTGTTAATATAACATTTCCAGTTGTAAATGCAGATTGAGAATTTCTGTTGTAAATATAGCATTTTCATTTGTAAATATGAATTGAGAATTTTTCAATTAATTACAAAAAAGTCTCAAGGGACCTTTTTGTAATGTGATTATGGGGTGGAACTTTGTTGTAATTAATTCTGGTCCTAGGACCAGAATGTAATTTTCCCTATAAACAAAGATATATTTTAATGAACTTATGCTTTCCCATATTTGCATAATAACCCTCTTGATTCAAGCTTGTGTGACGCCCGACCTTTGGGGCCTTTATTTCATCAGAGTTAACGCGGAAAGAATCGAGGAGATTTGGACGACTTGATTTCGGAGTAGAAGTTTTTGAAATTAACTTGGTTCAGAAAATACGGACTAATTTTTTCGCGATTCGATATCTATCCCATAGAGGGATATTAATACATTAATCCAAAATAGACGAATGATAAACGTTAAATACAGACTAATTAATTGTAATTCTCCAAAACGTTTCCAACTACTGTATCCCTTACAGCTGCTTCTTGCTTTTTGATTCCGAATTAGTGCATGTATCTTTCATGAGGTCTAGAGTCCAAATGAATGGACCCCAGGGTAACAGTTAATCTCATACACATGTATGAAAGCATAAATGACAGTTTAGCACATGTTAAAGCATGGAAGAATTTACAAGTACAAATAACCGTAACCGCAGTTAATGGCCAAAGACCGCAGCCCTTGTCTAGGACACACATGAAAGGAGAATATCGCCTAGAGGGGGGTGAATAGGTGATTTCGAATTTTCTTCTGTTTCTGTTTCTGAATAATTTGAGGAAGTAAAACAAAAAGGAATAAAAGACACAACAGAAATTATACTGGTTCGGTCAAATCAAACAACCTACTTCCAGTTCCCACAACAGTATGGGTATTTCACTAATCCTCAAGATTACAATTACACACTCAGTAACTCCTGCGACAGTCCAATCACTCAAGACTCCGCTCCCCCTAACTGGTTGTAATTGTACACCCTTTACTTAAGATTCCACAACCTTAAGCAACACTAATAAACAAACAATGTAATTGATTTTCACTCCTCACTGAGTAGATAAAAGCTAAGCACTGAAGTACAGAGAGAAATAATAGATGAAAGCTAATGGAACAGTGAACTTAATTAATTTCAAAATGAATGCTTCGTGTTCCAGTAGGTGGCACATTGAATGTTCTGGGCTTTTATAAGATCACCTTTAACAGGCTTCACCGTCTTGAATTTAATATAGCCGTTGTCTCAGTTTGAATTTCCGTTAGATCCATTCGTTCTTGCTCAAACCCAATCGACCGTTGCTTCATTAAATGCAGGGATGCCTTGTATTAAATGCGTTTACTGTTGTTTGAACTTGTGTCAGAGAAATAGCCGAAATAAGCATCACTCAAAAGAATATTTGCTTTTGGCTCAGGTTATTATTCCAAATGTTGCACTGTTTCTCTGTCATCATTAAATGCTCATTCCACCACGTCGGAATCCTCTTTCTTGAACTTAGCTTTAGACATGCCTAAAGAATCTGCAACACACTTGGATGATGTTTAATGATAAAATAATTAAGTTCAGGAATAACCCAATAATAAAGATTAGTTAAAGGAGTTTGGCAAAATTACATGAGTTCATGGAACTACATAATTGCAAAATATTTCTTTGTTTTATCATGTTGAATTCTCAAGAGTTGTAAGCACATTCTTGAGAATTAGTGAATTCATGTTGATCCATGTTTCTTATTTCATGACTATGGTTCTCGAGTATTGCCTATCAATTCTTGAGAATTGGCTTAGGTCATGTGTGAACCATTTTGCTTCGGTGCCATTGCTCCAGTTTTATTCTCAAGAGTTAAATTCCAATTCTTGAGAATCAACGAGCTTAACATATAAGTCATGATGTTCACATAGTCGGCTAAGGGAGGGAATGTTGCTTTCCTCTTGGATTCTCAAGAATCAAGTTCCAATTCTTGAGAATCAACGAGCTTAATAAAATTTGATGTTCACATGGTTTTCCAAATGAAATACATTCTCAAGAATTCTCCTTCTCATTCTCGAGAATCATCGGTTTAGAGGAGATGCTGTTTGGTGAGATCATGATTTGCTTGCTTTGGCATTCTCAAGAATTGTCTATATCATTCTTGAGAATTAGAGAATTACAAGTTGAAAGAAATGTGCATCTATTATATCTCATTCTCAAGAATGTATCTTACATTCTTGAGAATCAAGAATGCAAATGGAAAAAGGAATATGTATGTGTTGTAACTCTTCTTGTACATGAACTAAAGGTTCTCGAGAATTACCTACCCATTCTCAAGAACCAACGAGCAAGAAAAAGGAGAGGATTATTGCTTTGCACTTGGATTCTCAAGAATCACCTTTGGTTCTTGAGAATTGCTTGGTGGTCACATCATGAAAGGAAATATACATTTCAAGCACATTCTTGAGAATCAAATTCTCATTCTTGAGAATCAAAGATGAAGAGCATTTGTTTGAGCATTTGTCATATACTTTGCTTTAGTATTATCTAAGAGTTAATTAATGTGGTTTAATTATCAATCTTTGTTAAATCAAATCTCTCATATTTGTTATCATCAAAACAACATTAGTAGTCAACAACACAGCTCCATAAGACCGCAACCTCAAATCCATAGCTAGGAAAAACACATAACAAGTAAATCAATCAGCATACATGATCAGCTAATTAATGTATAAACACTTACACACATGCTTATAAGATTAGAGTTAACCACCTGGATCTTGAATCCTTAACTCTTCACTGAAGTTGTTGGGATCAGAAAGATGTCAATGTCTGCCTAAAAATGTTTATCATTACTATTAGTCACTTATTCGAATCGCAAATAAACTAATTACGCGAATTAGTTTAGAGGATTAATAATAATTATTAATCCTTTACAAATTTCTCCAACAATAATAATTATTATTATTGTCATTATTATTATTATTCCCAATAATAATAATAATAATAATTCCCCATTGATTATTTATCATTACCACTCCTTCCCAATAATAATAACATTATTTGTTATTATTATAATTGTCCTAATAATAACACTAATTTCCTAACAAAAATCACAAGATCTCAAAGCTTAAACATTATTTTCAAACACTCTTTCACCAACTTAATAAAGCTCCAGTGGCGACATATGCAACTGAAACATTTAAATTTTCATATATACATAATTACACATACACAGAAAGATTTAAATAGGTCTCCCAAGCAAATACACACACACACACACACTTCCAAAAGTTTCCTTCATGCATTATTAAGCCAGTGATAAATCCCAATTTTCATATATTTTATCCCACCTTATTCAATTATTTTGGGGATTATTTTGGGCTAATTTGGAATTATTAGACAATGTTTAGATTCTTAGCCTATTTTAGGAAATAATGTAAATCTGAATTAATCATGAGATTATTGGGCTTAAATTAATATTCTAATTATTATCTTGTCATTTGATAATATTTTTGAATATATGATATATCATGATTTATCTAATTTCTGCCAATAAAAAATATATGTTGGAATATCCTATAAGTGCAGAATTTTTCAGGGAAGCTAAAAAGAAATCCAATGGTAGAACTTATTGGACTTCTTAGATTTTATTGGGCTCAAGTTAATACCCTAAAAGCTCTCCCCTCTTCCCTTTTAATTAACCTAACTCCTAGACTTTCAGAATCACGCCACAACGCCGCAAGAATTGAAAGTCACGGGACCGAAGACGCTGAAGGCAAGGAAAAGAGACACAGAGGCTTCATCAATTGATTAATTCACCCTCTCTCTCACGTACAAATTGCTCTTAATTCTCAGTTGATCTTGCGGACCCCACCATCCATTTAATCACTTCTTCATTTTCTCTCACGCACAACACGCCGTGGAGGACTAAATCATTCACCCATCAATTATTTAACACACTCATACATGGCCACGTCATCTTGCGTGAAGGAGCTTGGTGAGGGAAATTCTATGGAAGCTTAAGTCATTTAGGAGACAACTTGGGAGGAGCATGGAGGAGGCTAAAGTCTAGGGCTTACACATGAAGACCACAAGGGAATGTCTTTCTTTTTATCTTTTTAATTCAAACTTGAGATTATTTAGTTTCAAAGGATTTCGAGTTGTATTAACTGAGAACAATCTAGTTTTAGATTGTAAACTTATTTCTCTTGGATTAGACTGATAATTTAAGGTTTTATGCTTATTGTTGGATTCTTGTTTGCAACCTTTAGATTGTCAATTAAATTAGTAATTGAGTTTTCGTTATCAATTTAATTGTTAATTGGGTTTATCATCTTAATTGTTTAATTGAGTTGATATATTATCTAGTTGTTCAATTGAATAATTGTAAACAAGATTTCTAAATTATTTTGGAATCAAAGGTGTTGGATTTTAACGAGTTTAACTAGCCACCACTTATTCCATTATGAGTTTTCTAGTGGAATATGTATTATTAAGCTTGAGGGTTTCCCAAGTTTAAATTAGGTAATTGAATTCGTTAATTTCAATATCTCGTTAACCTCCCTTGAGTCTAATTAATTAATTTGGGCTAAGAAAGTTTACTCCTTGCAATTCCTAGGTTGTCCCATTCGTCATCATAACTGAACCAGACCTTTATTATTTTATTTGCATTTAATCGACATTTTTATTAGGATTTTAATTCTTCTCTCATAAGAAAAACCTCCAAAAATTGCATTCAATTTCATATAGATTAGTTTCATTTTCATATAGGTTTTAGAGTCAATTGCATATAGGTAGAGTGTTTTACATTTTAGTTTAGGTCCATTTATATTTCACTGCATCTTTTCATCACCTAAATTTTAACCTAAAGAAAACCCACAGCTTGCTCCTTGGGAGAATGACCTAGGTTGACTATAAACTACATAATTAATTAGGACCTAGTTTAATTGATCACTTTAACGACAAAAACACCATCGATCACAGCAAGATTTTGAACAGTAGCATACAAGTATATTTTCCTTAAACTTCATCCCATTCATTTATTATTTGTCATGAGCATTTGACTTTCTTTTTGCTTAATTTAGTGTGTGTGTGTGTGTGTGTGTATTTCGGTGTTCATATGACATGCAGCAAGCTGAGCGCACAAGTATATATATATGTTTACACTTATATATTATTCCAGCCAATAATGACAGCAAAACACTTCCTCTTCCTTTATATTTGACAGCCACGACATGCATCTATACGTTAAGGGCTCTCTTTTTGCATCAAATATATATATCAGCAACGTTTTTAAACAGAAAAGCACAATGGTTCAGCAACTTTCTTTCCTTTTCTTTCTTTCTTTCCATACAGCAGACACGACAGATATATATATATCCATATTTATCTTAGTTGTTTTCTTTCTTTCTCTTTTTCTTCAGCAAAAACAGAACCTGAGTGCAGAAAAAGAAAACACAAACAGCCACGGCATGCACAGCAAATACCTATATATATAAGTTGAAGAATATCACACTCATTCCACAACCAAAGAAAACCCGATGACAGCAAGCTTTATACATATATAGTTCAGTTTTTCAGCTTAGTTTCAGATCCATTTTCAACGCCTAAAACCTTTGTTTTCCTTTGGTATAATATCCACAAACTACCGTTAAAAGTGATGCTAAAACTAGGGGGAAGAAAGCTTTAACTCACCTTTGAAGATCAAGCTTGGATGATGAAGGTAGTTTGCTGATTTTTTCCTCCTCTGTTTCACCGATGAAAAATAGAGAATGCTGAGCTTCAGATAACACTCCCACACTCTCCTTCCCTCTCGGTTTCTCCTTCTCTTCAAACTCTCTCTCCCTGCGGACTCTTGCTCTCTTCTCTGAACGAATGGAATTGGGGAAACCGTGGCATATATAAGGACCTATGTGTTTGGTCCGAGAAGGAAGAGTTGACCGAGGAAGAGGATCCAGTGGGTAAATGCGTTGGGCTCGAGAACACAGAGGGAGGTATGGCGCTGTGACTGCCGTTTCTGCATTTGCGTGCGTGATTAGCTTCTGCTGCAATAAATGTAATCTGCTTCTTTTTTTTTTTTTTTTTGATATGAAAGTGGCAAAGCCTTTAATTAAATGAAAACGAAGGTGTGAAATAAATTCCCATACAATCCTGTAAAATCAAAGACCCCAGAAAAGAGGGACAAGAATGAAAAAGTGCTAGATAATCCTTCCTTAGCAAGTCTGTCAGCTACATGGTTCTGCTCTCTGGAAATATGACGCCATTGTATATCCCAGTCATAAGCCAACATTTGCTGAATCTGAAACACCATTAAACTATGTACTCCAGCTGTATTCGGTTGCGACAGTGATGATATCAGCTCAAGAGAATCAGATTCAATGATTACATTTCTAATTCCCTTGCTTCTTGCAAATTGAAGACCTTTTAAGAAGGCCCATTCCTCAGCTTCCAGTGAACTGCAATCACCTAATTGTGCTGAAAATCCAGAGATCCAAAGTCCATTAGAATCTCTCAAAACTCCTCCACACCCCGCCACTCTTCTGGAGGCTGTTACTGCACCATCTACATTCAATTTAAACCATTCTGAAGGAGGAGGACTCCATATTGGACTTTCCTTATTCCTGTCAGCATAATTCAGCAGAGTATTATATTCTATCACAAGAGAGGGCCAGGATTGCGCAATAACGATTGCTGGGCATACAGGTTTCTGAAAATCAGATTCAAAAATCATTTTATTCCTCCAATTCCATAGTTTCCATACCCCCACTGCAAAGATAAGTTTCCAGTTAAACTGATCAAATCTTCCCAGTTCCCTCTTTAAATTGAGGATAATCCAATCACGTAATGATGCCCCAAAGAAGTTCGCTGAGTGTTTAGGATGAATTAAATCCTTCCACATCTCCTTAGCATAATTACAATCTCGGAGTATATGAATAACTGACTCTGCATATGAATTACATGAAGGACATAAACTTGACGTGGAGGACCATTTGCTGCGCCATACATTAGTAGGTAATCTATTGTGAAAAGCAAGCCATAAGAATAGCCGAATCCTCTCAGCTCCTTGCCATTTCCAAATGAGTTTATAACCCTGATTGAACAAGCTCTGGTCTGGTTTTTCTAGCATATCATATGCCCATTTAACCGAAAATAGCCCATTAGAAGATGCTCCCCAAATAATTGTATCTTCACCAGCCGTAGGTATTGGAGGAGGAGCCGCTACTAGCTTCTGAATAATCTCACCAGATACAGTATGGTTCAGTTTATTGAAATTCCATCCACCAGCAACTACCCAGTCATTGACTTTACTATCCTGTTCAGCATCAGACAGCATTCTCAAGCAATGATCTTTAATTTTGAAATCAGAGGAGAGCCAAGCATCAGAGAAAAAATTAACAGTATTCTCATTTCGAACTCTCCACTGCATTCCCTTTTCAATATGAACTTTTTGTTTACAAATAAAGTGCCATAAGGTTGAATCACCAACCTTATCTTCCAGAAGGTGGGATTCATTTCTCAGCATATATTTATGCAACAATATATCAGACCAAAGGCCACCAGTTCCAGCTATCAGCTTCTAGGCTATTTTATAACCAAAGGCTTTGTTCAATGAGGTTAAGTTTTTGAAACCGAGTCCCCCATAATTCTTTGGCAGTAAAAGTGTCTGCCACTTAACATTGTGATACCCATGCTTGTTCGAAGATCCCCATATAAAGTTACGTTGAAGACTTTCAACTTCATTACATATGCTCCTAGGAATTTGTGAGACTTGCATCGGATATAAAGGAACAGCACTCAACACTGATTTCGCAAGTGTATTCTACCAGCCATAGATAATGATGAAGCTTTCCACCCAGCCAATTTAGAATTCACTCTATTGACAATATATTGGAAGGATTCTCTAGGTCTTCTTTTTCTAGATAGTGGAAATCCCAGGTATCTACCAATTTCACCAGTAATTTTCATCTTGGTAATATCCTAAATTCTACCTTTCATCTCATTACTCACCTTAGGAGAAAAGTAAATAGAAGATTTTCCAGTATTTACCTTTTCTCCAGAAGCCTGACATAAGGTATTTAAACATTCCATCATACTTCTAGCTTGATCCACTGTAGCTACACCAAAGAGGAGTAAGTCATCAGCAAACATTAAATGCGAAATTGTCGGCCCTGAGTTTGAGGTTCTGATAGGAGTCCACTTCTTCGCCATCACAGCTTCACTAATCAGATGAGACAGGCGGTCTATACATAGTACAAAGATATACAGAGAAATAGGATCTTCTTGTCTTATTCCTCGAGTAGGTTCAAAGAACTCAGTTTTCTCGCCATTCCATAGGACATTGTAAGAGGTAGAGGAGACGCAACCTAAAATCAGGTTAATAAAACCCCTATCGAATCCCACCTCCATAAGAGTTTCTTCAATAAATTTCCAACTTAGCCTATCATAGGCCTTTTCAAGATCTATCTTCAATGCCATAAGGCCTTTTTTCCCTCTAGCCCGCTTCATAGAATGTAAAACCTCTTGACCAATTATTAAATTGTCTTGAATTTGTGTACCCTTGATGAAACTAGCCTGATATGGAGATATCAATTCATCCATAATTCCTTTCAGTCTACTTGTAATTACCTTTGTAACACATTTGTAATGGACTGAGCATAGAGATATCGGTCTGAATTGATTAACATACTCCGGATTATCTCTTTTTGGAATAAGAGTAATTAGAGTTTTGTTTGCATCTTTTAGCAGTAAGGAGCCCTCAAATACCTTCTTAACAAAATGGCAAACATCTGGCCCCACTTTATTCCAGTTCACTTGGAAAAAGATTGGTGGAAATCCATCATTCCCAGGCGATTTGTAAGGTCCCATTGAGAAAATTGCAGCTTTTATCTCTTCATCTGTTGGACTACTGTTTAAATTTCGCAGTCTAGCTTCGTCCAGTCTAGGAAACGACACATTAGATACCAAGGATCTATAAGTCACTCCCTCATCCTGGAAAATATGCTTGAAATAAGCCAAGACTATGGATTTAACCGCATTTTCATCATCCACCCATCTGTTGGTTATGATTAGTTTTAATGATGTCTTATGTAAATGCCATTAGTAAGAGCAAAAAGTTTATATATATCATATACTTTAGCTAATTGTTACATTTAATGTAGATTTGTTCATATGGAGAAAGAACAAGAGAAGATAAGAAAGGAAGAGTTGTGGAGAAAGATCAAGAAAAGAGAAGAAAGAAAGAAGAACTTGTTGAATTGATTGAGAAAGTCATTATACAAGTTCATAGATTGATTCTTGAAGTTTCCATGATCAATTGGAAGTTGGAATGACTCGATTTGGAGTTAGAACAAGAAAATATGAGTTTCTGGATAAATAAACTCAAGCCTAAACATGTAAACTCGAGCCTGGGATGAATAAACTCGAGCCTGTCACTTATAGACTCAAGCCTAGATGTTTTCCAGCAATTCTGGCGCTTCTGGCTCGAGCAAACTCGAGCCTATACTTACAGGCTCGAGCTTGATTGACTTCCAGCAACATTGTCCAGCTCTGTTTCGCGTTTCAGCTGAGTGACCTCTGGTAATTTGACAATATATCCCAAACCAGGAATCGGTTTGAGGTGAAATCAAATTTGACTGAAACTAGACATCCAATGCGTCATGTTGACAAAGTTTCATGCCAAAAGAAGATCAGATGAGAGAGCTATGAATTTTTGAAGTTGACCCATCTGTTAACGTCACCTAGCAGACCAAGGTTCAGTAATTTGAGGATATCTCACAATCTACACATCGAAATGGGCTGAAATCAGTGATATATGAAAGTAGACTCATAGGGCTTTCCATCAATACCTAATTAAACAAAAACGGAGTTCAGACCAAGGAGATATGGCCTTTGGAAGTTGACAGAAAAATTCAGGACGTCACAAACTCGAGCCTATCACTTATAAACTCGAGTTTGACGCAGACAGAGAGCTAGTCACAATATCTTATTCGACAAACTCGAGCCTAAAACTAATAGACTAGAGCCTAACTTAGACAGAGAGCTATCAAAGGTTTCCAATTCGATCAAACTCGAGCCTGGACACATAAACTCGAGCCTAGCTTACCCAGAAAGTTTCTCAAAGCCTTTCAAAATATTCAAACTCGAGCCTGAGAAGTTAGACTCGAGCCTATCACTTACAGAGAGCTTTCGAAGATTTATTTAAGGCAGGAAACTCGAGCATAAAGTTATAAATTCAAGCTTATAGCAGATCAAGAGTTATTCAAAGGTCTTTTAATTGAAGCAAACTCAAGCCTGCTGAAACAGACTCAAGCCTAAGATGTTCTGTTCTTTACATATACTTTGATCAGATCCACGAAATCTTCCTGAATGATTTACAGACTTCATATAATCTATTACTACTGTTCCTAATCTCATTTAAACGATTTTCTAGTAAGTTTCAGATGATCAAATGAAGAATTTCATGAAGAGTCAAATGCTGAGCTGTAAAGTGGAAAGGGCACTACTGCATGTTTTTTGGAAGATGTCTTTGATTAAACAAATAGGATTATGCAGGAAAGATCAACATTATCCTCAAAATCCTCCAGAATAAAAGATTGCCAGCCATTATTGAAATCAAGAGTAGAAATGAAAAATATTTTCAGTGGATCCTCAACAGCAAAATTCTGAAGTGGATTTCCAACAGCTACACCCAAAGTGCTTTCCCAACAATTAGAATTCGAAATGCTCTTCCAACAGCTAGTTTATGCATTCAGATTGTTCTTCCTTGCCTATATGAAGCCCAGAACGAAAATCAGAAGTAGCATAGAACACAATTCAAAAGAACAACACTCAAGTTTCTGCATTCTTCTATTTCATATCTGTAAAGTATCTTGTGATACATTTGAGCTTCAGTGATTATCAATATCTACTCTTAGAGAGAGTTTGTTTCTGTTAAATCACTTGTTTGTAAGAATCTCAAGTCGGGGGACTTGGAGATTGAGAATATCAGTGTACAACTTGTAAGGGGGAGTGTATCCTAGTGAGAGGATAACTTTCGAGTACAAAGTGTGTAACTGATTTGTAAGTGATAGTAGAAATCCCAGAGAGTCTAGGTACTGGACGTAGGTCAAGAGTTGAGACCGAACCAGTATAAATCTTGTCGTGTCTTGATTCTCATTCCTTTTCTTTGTTTAGCTCTGTTTTAGCATCAACATTACAGAGCATTGTCAGATTAATTTTTTTTAAATCCCCAATTCACCCCCCCTCTTGGTGATTTCCTCCACTTTCACCATCTACCATTATTATCTTTGAGAGTAACAATTTTGTTCCTTCTCCTTCGAAAATTAGTACTCATATGGTAGAAACGTGTATTCTGGTCTCCTTGAGAAATCCAGACCTCTCTTGATTTTTGGAACCATTTGAGTTCCTCTGCTCGAAGAACTCCCTCCAATTCACATTGAAGCTGTCTTTCCAGATTACAAAGAAAGCTAGAGTAGGGGTATGCTTTGGAATTCTGTATGCCATGCAATCTTGCTAGTAACTCAGTCTTCTTTTTCTCTACTTAACCGAAAATCTCATTGTTCCATGATTTTAGACTTTCCTGCAGATTCTCTAGACTAGTCTCAAGATTAACTTGAACTGACCAGTTAGTATCAATGAAGGCTTTAAAATTGTCGTGTTTTAGCCACATGGCTTCAAAGCGAAAGGGTTTCTTAGATTTATTGATAGAGCATTTATCCCTCAAATATAAAACAATAGGATTATGTTCTGAGAATTCAGTTCTTGGAAGTACCTTGAGATACACCTCTGGCAGGAGTTGAATCATATCACTGTTGACCAAAGCTCTATCCAACCGTTCGTAAAGGTGAGCACATCCTGGCATTTTCGGACCCTTCCAAGTCATCTTCGGTCTAGTCACCCCCAAATCTATAAGCCCACAGTCGTTAATTCTTTCACAAAACCACATCATCCTACGATGGTTGCCGTTACGGCCTCCCACCCTTTCAGTAATTGAACATATATCATTGAAATCTCTCATAACACTCCAAGGACCTTTAATTCCGTTTGCTAACCTCTAGATATTGTCCCACAAAATCTCGCGATTATTTGAGTGTGGAATCGCATATATTGCCGTGATAAAGATCAGAGGAACAATAGAGCATCGGCATTTGAGATGAAAGAATTGGGGGTTCTCCTCCAAGATGGTTACCGAGATTCTCGGTGAACTCGAAGCAAGAACCATTCCACCTGAATGACCAGTGTTGGGGATCATCCTCACTGAATCAAAACCAATTTTGTCAAGCATTTTAAACTTTGACAGATCATCTGTTTTAGTTTCTGCAATCACCAAGATACTGAGCTTCGGCCCATTACAAATCAATTTGAGGTTCCTAAAGAGGCCCTTCCTGCAGGCCCCCCTAGCATTCCAGAATAAAATGCGATCCATAAAAATATTATAAAAGGGAGCCAGACTCACTGGGACAATTATGTCTTGGGCACCAAGGATCCCACACTGCATTCATTTTCATTTTCATCCAAGGCCATTGGGCTGTCCATAATGGCCCGAGAATCCACCATATCAAGACCTAAGGGAGCATGTCCTAACGCTCTAGAGTCATAAGACAAAGATGATGGAACTAATGGGCTTATGTTTTTGTCCATTTAATTTAGGCCCTGTGAGTTAGTATCCCCTTTCATCAAAGCACCTTTGTCCATGGTTAAGCACAGTAGGCCACCTTTTCCACTCGTATCTTCCTCTGTTTTTTCCCTTAGCCTTTTATCCACGCGCCTACTCTCCAATGGATCTGTTCTCTCCACTTCCACTACCTCGTTCTGCCTCAAGTCAGTACCAACTAATTCTGACAGATTCCTTTCTTTGCGCTGGAAATCACTTCGTGCCTTTTTAGCGTGCTTCGTCGAAGCATGTTGTGTATCTATCGTGCCCTGTCCAGTAAATGCAAAAGGAATTGTTAAAGTGGCCTGTCTCCTTCCCTTTTTCACGTCAGCTAACAATGAGAATCTTGAACCCGTCGGAGCGTTACCGATCAGCCCCCCTGTTTTTCGTTGCTCCGCCTTGGTCGTCAAGGCTTCTGGACGACTTTCCAAATGTTTTCACTTCCATCATTATCAGTCTGATTTTTCTTCTCTTCATTGTTGACCTGCTCACCAGAATCTCCGTTATCTACTGAATCCTTCCTCTGTGTTGTTTTACTTGGACAAGCTTTATGTCTATGTCCATAAAACCCACAGCCAGAGCAGAGCATGTGTAGTCCCTCGTACTCAATATAATACTCTTGTCCATCTAAGGTAAAACTTGCCATAAGTTGCTTTGTTAAGTCTACAAGCACACATAATCTGGCATAATGACCCCTTAGATGGCACGATGTATTAATATCAACCTTCACTGTTTCTCATATTCTATTGCCAATGAAAGCTAATGCTTCTTCATTATAGTACTCCAGAAAAAATATGTGGAAACCTTATCCAGACAGCAACTCTGTCGATCTTAGCAGTGGTTGCATTGAATGCTGGCTCCCAAGGTCTAACAATTAGATAATGATCATATATCATCCATGGCCCTCCATTAATAGCGTTATTGAAATCATCCTTGTTCGTTAACTTCACCACATAATAGCCATGACCAATATCAATAAGTTTAACAACTCCTTTTTTGGCCCATAGTGATTGAATTCTAGATTTCAGTGCTTTAAAGCCGATATTAAGACCCATCAGCGTGATGATTATAGAGTTGTTCCAGGCCCTATACATTCTTTTCTTCATCTTCGCTAAAAATACAAAAGTTGGAAAATTCCTCTCAGGATCTTCTTCAACACTGCATATTGGTTCATTATTCGCTTGCAAGTTATCAGATATAGAATCGTCAGTCAGTGCATCGTCATCATCAGCTATCATTGTATCAGCATCCTCGGTAACTTCCCGTTCTACACCTTTGAGTTTGTTAGCAAATGAGATTCCTCCTTTGTTAAAAGTTGAAACCGAGTACTATAATGAAGAAGCATTAGCTTTCATTGGCAATAGAATAGGAAAAACAGTGAAGGTTGAGTTTGAGTTTGTTGGGCTACATGTATTGGGCCTTTTACATGATGGCCTATATGATTCATTTGTTCCTTCTTTTCTCTTCTATTTTTTTAAACAATAATTTATTTGCAATCAACTTTAATTACAATAATCTCAAATAAATTAAATTCTTAATTTCCTAGGCCTTGGAATACCAATTCTATAATTTTAGACCTCAAATTATCATTTACAAACATTCCTTGAATTTATTCTTTTCCTGAAATAAATTAAGAAATAATTGGCCTTAGTATCCAATAATTATTCTCAACTAAATTGTCTTTAATTTATGAAAAATATGTCTTAAATTCCAAATTCTTAATCTTTAAAATTCCTTAAGGCCCAAATTTTCTATAAGTAATTCTTTATTCCCAAAGTCCAAAATTTGAGATGTTACACTTGGTACTAATATATTACAATAGTAACATAAATAAACAATGATGATGATGATGATGTGATTATAAAAAAATTCAAAATAAAATATAAGAAACTGCAAAGCAATATAATTTATATGAAATACGAAACTACAGGGGAATTATTGCTGCCCATGCAGATATTCCCCTTTGCTTATTGTAATACATTTAAAATGTACCAAATTATTTAAAGCTTGTTGATGATTGGAAGACGTGCTTTACACATTGCTTCTAATGGAATAACTTTTGGCATAGTGATTCCTAATCCTTCTGTCATGTCAATTTCTTCCTCACTGACTCGTTTCCATTCAAAGCATTGAATCAAAAATCCCAAAGTCATTGCCACTGTTGGTTGAGCTAAGTGTGCTCCTGGGCAAGCTCTTCTTCCCAGCCTAAATGGAATTACCTTGTTTGCTTCTCCTTCTTTCTCAAACCTCTCTGGCTTAAAACTTGTAGCATCACTCCATAATTGAGGATCTCTGTGGATGGCCCAAGCATTGACCAGCACCATAGTGCCATGCGGAATATTATATCCTGCAATAGTGTAGTCATTTGAAGCCTCATGTGGAACCAACAATGGTGCAGCAAGATGCAACCGAAGTGTTTCAGATATAATGTTTTGCAGATATGGTAGTTTCGACATGTCAGGCTCATCTATTAATTGTTCTTGCCCAATTTGTGAGTCCATTTGTTTCTTTGCTTTTTCCAACACATTAGGATTATTTTGTTCTGTTCTGAGAACCGATGTGTCTAACCCAACGGGTTAGTAGATGTTTATATGGGATCAATGTAGCTTTAACTGCTGTCTTGCACAAATAACCAACAGGGGTTGTTGTCATGGCAATACCTATAGGTTCAGGTATCACTGGACAATGGATCACCGTGCATACACCAGGTGGACGGAGCCACAGAGGGGGTGGGGTGTGTGCACAGTGTGACTGAAGTAAAATAAAGGGTGAGAGCCTGCGTACCTGGAAGGCAACCTCTGTATTTATATGGGTTACCTTTAGGGTTTATCCCTTGCCTTATGCGCCGCGTCTCTGCTCCATATACACATCTGTACCTTGTCTCTGGTCCCCCACAAACGGTTATTGCTACTCCACTACCTGCCTGCCCCACTACCTGTACGAACCAGGATTAGTGGCGGGATGTGGGGTAATTAGCATTTTACCTGTGTGAGTGAGTTGGCCTCCATGCTGAACTTTGGTATTGTGCCATTGACCCCTTTTGGCCCAATATATGTGTCCGGAACAGTTGCCCCCCAGCCCGGTAGCTTGGATGTCCAAGGTGGCGGGATGCAATTTACCGAGATGGCGGCTAACTCGTGGTGACCCATCTCGATTCTCCCGATATGCGTTATCTTGGTCCATGATTTTGCCCGATCTTAACCCGGTTTTGATTGCCGGGATTCTCCCAAGTCGCACGCGAGGTAGTAATTCGAAAAGCCAATAATTAAAACTCAGAGCCGGGATGTATGACCGAGATAGGTGCTTCTGATAGTCCCTTCGCTTGCTTATGCTCTCGGAAGTAGAGACTAAACCGGGTTATATAGGTAACCCTATTTTTCCCTAGCCGTTGAGTCCCCTATATAGGCTATACCGCCTATGCAGGCGTCGCTTCGATTTCCGCTGAGCTTATGCACGAGTTCTTTGCCTCCTGCCAGATGGCTTCTCCACATTGGGTGAAGGAACACTAGCGTTGCCTCTTGACGCTTACGGTCTGCAAGCGCATTAAAGGCGTACCTCGTTTCTCGAAAGCAGTCATCATTCCGAATTTGCTTTCTGACCTTTCTGCCCCTGACCTTTTAAATTCGCGCTTCTAGGGGTTGTTTACATTCACCCCTCTCTTTCATATACAACCTCACTCCTACAACGAGACTTGCGTCTTTCGCAAACCTCCTTTCTCTCCAACTATTTCCCCTACGATTCAAACTTTCATTTCGTCACTTCCCTTTCCACTTTCCAGGTAAACATTCCCGTATTCTTTGCTCTTTTATTTTACTATGCTTCTGCCTTCCTTCACACTGGTTTAGTAAGCATTAGACGGAAATGATGATCTGGAATTCCTCTCCGATGTCTATCATGAGGACATAAATCCTTCACCCCTGACACCACTGATCCGTCAAATGCCATTTTTCCTTTCTCTGCTAACTGCACATATCTGTATTGCTTTTGTTTTCTTTCATTTACCTAGTAATGGGCGCTACTGCATTATCTGCATTTTTTGCGTTATTGTGCCATCTGTATGCTCCTCATGATTTTGTCCGCTTTAATCGTTTGTAGCCTCGCTTTATACTTTTTAGCGACATATGGCTAGAGCTCCTTCTCCCCCTTTCACAATCAACGGAAAACCAGTTTCCTGGGAAGAATACAAACTTTTCTCGAAATTGCCCCTAGCATTCCCTACTGGTTTTGGGGGGTTGATCATACCACCGAGCAAAAGCAAGAGGTCGTACTTCGGTCTCACAGAGGTGGAGTGAACAATCCAGAAATTCCCTCATCCTCTTCGATACCACAACCGACCTTCACACATAATCTTCACTCCAACCCTTACAAAGGTCGCGACTACTCAGGTGCACTTTTGGTCCAACCACAAAGTTCCTCGCCTATTAGGATAGAACCTCAGGATCTTAGGGCCACTCCGACATGCGAAAAATGTTTATATTTGGCCTGTGAGTATTCAACCCAAGGTCTTAAGGCCAAGGCCGAGTCCATTCAATCCTTTTGCCGTCGCAACCACCTACACAATTTCGTGCCCCTTACCGATAGCTCTCTGAGTTAGTTTCTCATCAGCTACCTATTCCTTTGCTTTTCTATTTACACTGGACTCGACATTGACCATTTTCCTTATTCTGCTTCATCTTAGGTATGGCTCCCCAGCGTCCTCCAAAAGCTCCTCAGCTCTCCTTAAGGGCTCCCTAACACTCCTCCAAGGCTCCCCAACGCTCTTCAAGGGCCCTAGAGATGAACGAAGAAGCGATTAAAGCGCTGCACCCGAGGGAGTGGGTTAGCGAAGCCGTCTTAGAGGCCAGGTTCGACATGACAGCCACCGAGTTGGCAAACTTGCCTGTCTGAGATGGTCATGGATATACTTTGTCCCTTCCTTGCACTTCAGAGGCGGTCTGCGCCCAGCTGGAGGATTACGAGTCCTCTACCCCCTTCTTTTTCATGTACCGGGATGTAATTACACGACTTGGCGTCCGCTTTCCCTTCACTGACTTTCAGATGAGCGTCTTAAATCATCTTCACCTTGCCCCCACGCAACTACATCCCAATGTGTGGGATTTTATCATAGCCTTTGAGAACTTCTGCAAAAGCAAGGAGTTGAAATACTCCTTAAGACTTTTCTTCTACCTTTTCACCGTCCATGAGTCCAGTACTTTTGACAAGAAAGGGATTACCTCCCTCCGGGGGAACTCCCAACTGCCCAAGCTTTTCGAGGTTTTTACCGATTCTTTTAAGGGGTTTAAGGTCAATTACTTCAAAGTTCAGGCTGAAGCCGGGAAAGTGCCCTGGTTTCTTAATAGCCTAGATGTCGGCGCAGATGAGACCCCTTTCCCTTTATATTGGTTTAAGAACCATCTTTCCTTTCATCCTTCCAAATTCCGCTTCACAGAGAGACAACTGACGGAGGATTATGCCCTCACCATAGCCAAAATTTTGGCCTATGTCAGTGAACACTGCATAATAAAGTCTGCCGACTTCATTCCCCAATCCAAGATCACCGTCCCTTCAGTCAAACGTATAACCGTTGATTTATTGCACTCTTGCTTTTGTTTATCTTTCCATCATACTAACAATTTATGTATACTAACTTCGGGTTGTTATTCTGCTTTTCAGCTCAAGAGATGGGTAAACCGAAGTATCTTAAGGACGGGATCTTTAGTGATGCTGCTGAGGAGATCACCATCACTGGAGTGAAACGCCCCTCTTCCGTAACCAAAGCGCTCGGCTCCAGCACCGACTTTAAAAGGCAAAAGAGAGGCAAGAAAAGCTCAATTCCAGCGGTTTCTGAACCCACCTTGTCGGTCCAGGTTGAGGAGGCTGCTGCCGCTGGAGCAGAAGTGCTTCGGGCTCCTACTCCTCCTCCGCTGCTATCACTTCCGCCCACATCTTCCAATCCCACCCAGCTTCCTGATTGCGAGCTCTGGGAGACCGGGGTGAACGGTCTCAATCGTCCGGGTTTTCACCCTCCTGCCATCTTCTACGAGTATAACCGGCTCACCGAGGTTGAGGTCCAAGATTTGAAGGGCTTGGAAGATGCACTGGCCAAATCGGTGGGCCTTGTTGACCTCGTCATCCATCTAAAGCACCAAGGGGCCCTGATTGATGAACGCATAGAGCAGGCCAGGAGGGAATCCTTGCGGGCTTTCGACGAAGCCGTCCAGGCCAATGCCGCTTGGGATGCTGCTGTGAAGGAGAAGGAGGAGTTCGAGGCCAAGCTGGCTCAACTTGACGCGAAGTTCTCCACCGCCCGACATGCACTTTCTGAAGGCACAAAGGTGATGGAGAAACTAAGGGCCGAGAATCAAGAGCTGGGAGTACAATCTCGGGGGACTGAGGCAAAGCTGAAGGCTAAGATCTCCATGCTCAAGGATGGGATAGTGGAGTCCTTCAAGAACGCCTTGGATCAAGTCTGGTATTTCCACCCCTTAGTCCCTCTTGATTTCTCAAAGGTGCATCATTAGGCCTACCTAAACAATGATGGAACCTTCGTTCCGGCTCCCTCATTCGCACTTCCAACTGCGACACTTCCCCTGGCTGAAGGACAAGGCGGATCCGAGTTCGAAGATGAAGGAACTGCTAGCTCCTAAAGGAGTCTAGGAGTTAGCTTTCCTGCTTTTAGTTTGCCTTTTTGTTTTACATTTTAGTGTTGTAATTCCACGTAACTAGGAGCGAAACAATTTAACGACATTTCCGCATTTTGTTATCAATTTAAATGATATTTCTGCGCATTGCTTTTAGCCGTTAAATTCTTTACTCTTGGTCCAAACTTAAAAGCCTGGAATTCACGTTCAATGACCCGGCCAAGGCCATAAATGTTATCACGGAATCCGTATGTATGTTAACTCTGGATTTAATCCAAGCTTTAACTTATCGTAAAAACCTCATGATTTTTACTTATCCCTTCGACTTTATTTAGTCTAAGTTACGATCCAAGAAAGGGTAGCTTTCCTCGTGCACATTACCGGGTTTTAACTCTTCATGTACACTTAGACTTGATCAGGGTCAAGTAAGGAATACCACTTCTCTATCCCGAAAAATAAATTTAGATGCATTTAGGTCTTGATAAACCTTTAGTCTTTGTAATGTTTCTCCTCATTAAATCAGGCATCTCGGCAACCCCCGACTTAACCACAAAGTACGTTTTTGGATTTCGCAATTGCTCTTTCACTACGAATTTTGTTATAAAGATATCGTTTGTTGACATAGTCGTATCATGAGACCTCAAATCAAAACAGTAGAATCATAATCAAGATATAGTCGTCAATTCTTCAATAGAATTTGCATTCTCATACTCATATAATTCTACCTATATAGACATTCTCTCATAGAGTATTCGTGTTTCAAACAGGATCACCATCTTACATAATTCCTTAAAAGGAAGCACTAGTTGACGTATCGCTTCAACAGTATTTTTGCCTCTTTCATTTAAGTCGGCTAACTGTAATATAGCTTTAATTTGTCCGCGTTCCACGTCCATTTGATAGGTTTACCATCTAGCGCCTTGAGGCGGTAAGCCCTCTGATCAAGCTCTTCTTTGACGCGATAGGGTACTTCCCAGTTTGCAGCTAACTTCCCTTCTTCGGCGTTTCTATTGCCGACATCAGCCTGCTGAAGCACTAGATCTCCTACGCAGAAAGACCTGGGATTCACCCTCTTGTTAAATTTGGCCGCGATGAGTTGTTTAATCGCTAGATCTCGGCAATGAGACGTGACCCTGACTTCGTCGATGGTGTCTAACTCCATGGTTATGGCCTTACCGTTACTGTCCTCCCCGACTTTCATAGCCGAGGTTCTCCTTCATGAGGACTGACCAATTTCCACGGGGATCATAGCTTCACAACCATAGGTCAGCCTAAAAGGAGTTTCCTTAGTGGAAGACTGTACACTAGTCCGGTATCCCCACAAAACAAGGTGTAACTACTCTACCCAGTTAGTTTTGGCGTCTTCCATCCGCCTTTTCAAGCCTCCCAATATCACCTTGTTGACGGCCTCAGCCTGCCCGTTAGATTGTGGGTGTTCCACCGAGGTGAATTGCTGTTTGATCTGGAAGGCCTTCATCATATTTTGAAATCCTTTGTCAGTAAACTGGGTTCCATTATCCGTGACAATTTCTGTCGGGATTCCAAATCGGGCTATAATGTTCCTTTCAAAGAACTTTTGGACTCGCCCTGAAGAAATCATAGATAGAGGTTCAGCCTCTATCCATTTAGTGAAATAGTCTATGGCAACAACTAACCACTTTAATTGCCCCGGAGCCATTTTGAAAGGCCCCAGTAAATCCATTCCCCATTTATAAAAAGGCCAAGGGGCCGAGATGGTCTTCAACTCAGATGGTGGGGCGAGAATCATCTTTCCATGTTTCTGGCAACTATAGCACCTTTTAACGTGATCCTCAGCATCAGCCACCATTGTGGGCCAATAAAAACCAGCTTGAAGTATCTTCATGGATAATGCCTTGGCTCCCATATGCTATCCATTAATTCCCTCATGAACCTCTGATAGAACATATTCGGCTCCTTTCGGGTTCACACATTTTAGCAGCGGGGAATGGACCCCTTTTCGATAAAGTTGGTCCTCTACTATGGTATACAGGGATGCATCCCGAACAAGCTTCCTGACTTCGAAAGAGTCGTTTGGTAGTAGTCCCCTCTCTAAATAATCCATCAACGGCTTCCTCCAGTCATCCGACACTGAAATAACCATTACACAACTTGGTATAGTTAGACTTTGTTGTACCATAGTCCTGTTATTACCTGGACTTTTGGTACTTGCTAACTTTGATAAAATATCAGCCCGGATATTCTCCCCTCTAGGTATGTGGGTGACTATCACCTCATCAAAATCTCTTATTGTCGTTTTAACTTTACTCAAATACTTTGTTAACAACGGACCCCGGACTTGATATGTCCCTTCAACTTGGGCGGCTACTAGCTGAGAATCAGTGAAGGCTTGTACCCTTCTAGCTCCGGCTTCTTTTGCATGAGTCAACCCGGCCAGCAAGGCTTCATATTCAGCCTGATTGTTAGATGTCTTAAACGTTAGCTGTAGGGAGTACTCTATAGTTAATCCTTCCGGATTTTCAAGGATAATCTCGGCTCCTCCTCCTGTGATAACTCTCCATATTTTATATATTTAAGATATATTTTGGAGATATTTGGAGAGTTATCTAAACAATTTTAAGAGATTTCTATAAGATTATATGATTATAAGATCAAATCAAATTGGTGCATTATTTGTAGGTTTCAATTTAAAATAAAAGTTTTTGAGTTTAGAAAATAAATAATAGTAATTAGAAGTTATTAAGAAAATAATAAATAAAAAATTAGTTCTGTTATTATTATTATTATCATTAGCATTATCATTTAGTTTTCCATTGTTTTTCAAGATCACAAAAGCAGATCACGTCATTTAGAGGATATTTCGCATGAGTCAAAAAGACGTGGACCCCGAAGCAATTCATAATTGAATAAACTTCAGCAAAGATTTTGGGTCAAGATTCAAAAAGAAGTGGACCCCACATGCCAAAAAGATGAAAGTTATGCTCACAGAGGAAGGCAAACGCACATAATATATAATTGAATCAAAAGAAAGAGATTTATAATCAGACTTGAGGATATATATGCGTGGGCCCCGCAGCAAGAAAAAGAACCCAAAATCTATTCTATTAAATGAAGATCAAGGACGGCGAGAAAGGGGGGACGAAAAAAAAAAACAGAAAACGCTGAACGACTGGAGAGCGATAATTAAAAGAAAAGGAAGCGGCCGAGAAACAGAACGGAGGAAGGACATTGACGGCAATTAATCAAGACGTAGAGCAAGGAGACACAGAGTTGTTGCTGGTTCCTTTCCTTGTTCTTGGTTCTGTCTAGTTGTAATTTCTTATCCTTCTCCATGAATCTGAACCTAAGTTTTGATTTTGCTGTGATCTGGATTGAAACCATGTCTGGCTAATTTTATTTTGCAACTTAGGGACCTATGAACTTATTAATGGATTAGTATTTATTTCGCATCGTTTAATTATGATTAATATTGATTTTGGTTGCTTAAATCTTAGTTAGTTTTGACCATTTATTGACTGGCCATCTTTAAATAGGATTTGAGGATTAGAATTTACCTTGGCAAAGGGAATTTTAATTAAGCTCTAGATTAAGCAATATGAGATTAAATTATAATTTAATTTGCGATTAGGATAGGAATATACCTAATAGCCCCATATAGTTGTAGAAGAGTGTGTCCAGATTAAATTGCCTCTAGAGTAAATTTGTTAGGCATAACAACTTTTACTTAAGAGAGGGTTGTAAGTGGACCGGAAGGCACTTATAACTATTATACTCGAGATTGACAAAATTAATATTAAGAGTAATTAAATTGATGAAATAAATGTTTATGAAATTAATAAGGGATTAGTGCCTCTAGGTTGCCCGTTTGATTATTGCGTAGATTATTCGTTGATTTTGGTTTTATTTTCTTAGTTAAATTGAATTTGATTGCTCAACTTAAACGAAAAGTGCAAGATTAATTATTAACTGAAGTAGTAGGTACTAAGTCCTCGTGGGAACGATACTTTACTCATCTTTATTACTTGATACGGCCCGTACACTTGCGGAATCTTAGGCTTTATAAATTTTGCCCTACCAAGTTTTTGGCGCCGTTGCCGGGGACTTATGTGCCATAACTTTTTGGTTGGAATTGATTGAGCTTTAGTAGTTTTAGTTTGAGTCATATTTTTTTTTTCTTTTTTTTTTTTTTCTTTTCTTCTTTTGTTTTTAGTTTTTGGTATTAGTTTGATACTTTGATATCTATTTGGTTTTATAGGTATTTTGGTCTATGCCTCGTAGATCCAAAGCGACTAGAACACCGCAGAAAACAAGGAATATCCAAGAGCTTTTGGAAGCTAACACACCTGAAAACCAAGAGGAAGAAGTGGTACAGAGTGAAACTGAAGAAATGGCTGAGGATGAGAATGATCAACTATGTATCAATGATTTTCTTGGAAGACAATCTCGTGGATATCAGTCAGGAATCAAAGTGCCTGAGTTTCAAGCCAACAATTTCGAAATCAAGCAGACTATGCTCAAGATGCTTGAACTACAGGGTCAGTATTCAGGACATGATTCAGAGGATCCCAATCGGCACCTGATACAATTTCTTGACGTTTGCAACTCATTCAAGCTCAACGGAGTTCCTAATGGTGTAATACGCCTTCGGCTTTTTCCCTACTCTCTACAAGGGAAAGCCAAAGAATGGCTCAACAACTTAGAAGAAGGCAGCATCACTTCTTGGGAGGCATTGGAAGAAAAATTCAGATCGAGATTCTTTCCACATAATAAGATGGTAGATGCACGAGCCGCTCTTACCAATTTCTCTCAACAATTTGGTGAGCATCTGTATGAAGCATGGGAGAGGTTCAAGTTACTGGTTAGGCAAAGCCCTGGTCACAATCTAGAGAAATGGGTCTTGCTTCAAATCTTTAGTACCCGGTTGACTCCTGAATCCAAATCAGAGTTAAATGCTGTCACTAATGGTGGAATTACAAAGCAACCGGTGAATCATGTCTGGAACTGTTTAGATGACTTATCAACTGACTTTATTCAGAATAACAATGAAAGAAGGCCAGTGAAGTCAATTGATAAAGCTGTTGAGGACTCTTCCTCACAGGTGATGGCAATGTTAAATACAATCAACAAGAGGTTCGACCACTTAGAAGCTCAAGTAAATCGATCTAATGGTAGACACATGGGGGTAAATGCTATTCATGCTCCTTGTGATTACTGTGGAAATGGCCATGACAACGGACAATGCCTTATATCTCAACAGATGGAGCCAGTGAATTATGCAGGAAACTACCGTGGCAACAACCAGAATAATCCCTACTCGAACACCTACAACTCTGGGTGGCGAAAAAACCCCAACCTCTCTTGGAAATATGGAGCTACTCTTAATGAAGCATCAACCTCTAATACGAAGCAAGTGACACCTCCTGGGTTCTATCAAATGGAAAAGGAAGTCATCCCGACCCAAGAGCCTAAATCTGATCTTGAGGCAGTGATATCTCAGCTAGCAAGTTTTCAATTAAAGAGTACTCAAGATCAAGCTGTTACTAATGCAAGACTAGACTCATCTATCAAGAATCTTGAGGTACAAATGGGACAACTTGCAAATGCTATGAATGCTTTACAACAAAGAGAATTGCCAAGCAATACTGTGCCTAATCCCCGTAGAGATGGAAAAGAGGAATGCAAAGCTCTTAAATTAAGAAGCGGAAGGGAATTACCAGAGATCCCACAACCAACGAAGCAACCCTCAGCTTTCAATGATCAAACAAATCCTACGGAGGATGGTGAAGAGGCTACACAGGAGATGAATGGAAAAGTCAATGAAGAGAAAGTTGGGATTGAATCTAAACAGAGTGAAGTGAACAAGAAAGCAACTCAAGAGAATTCCAAATGGGTACCACCCCTACCATTCCCTCAAAGATTTCAGAAGAAAGCATCAGATGAGCAATATAAGAAGTTTTTAGGGATTTTCAAGCAACTACACATTAATATCCCTATCCTTGAAGCGTTAGAGCAGATGCCTCACTATGTGAAGTTTCTAAAGGAGATGCTGAGTAAGAAGAGGAGGTTTGGTGACTATGAAACTGTTGCTCTAACTGAAGAGTGTAGTGCTATTCTTCTCAACAAGTTACCCCCTAAACAGAAAGACCCAGGCAGTTTTTCCATACCTTGCATAATTGGAGAAAAATTTCAGGGAGGAGCACTATGTGATCTAGGATCAAGTGTCAATTTGATGCCACTATCTGTGTTTAGAAAATTGCAACTAGGTGAAGCTCAACCAACTTCCGTAACACTTCAGCTAGCGGATCGAAGTTTAGCTTTTCCAAAGGGCATCATTGAAGATGTTTTGGTTAAAGTTGACAAGTTTATTTTCCCTGCTGACTTCATTGTCTTGGACTGTGATGAAGATAGAGATCTACCACTCATTGTGGGAAGACCCTTCCTTGCTACAGCTCGAACTCTGATTGATGTTGAAAAAGGAGAGATCAAGTTGAGGGTAAACGATGAAGAAGTTATATTCAACATGAGCAAGGCATTGAAGTATCAAAGAAGACTAAATCCTATGATGAAAGAAGTGGTCAAGAAGGAAATTATCAAATGGTTAGATGCTGGAATAATCTACCCCATTTCTGATAGCTCATGGGTTAGCCCAGTGCAATGTGTTCCTAAGAAAGGAGGTATGACAGTGATTACTAATGAGCAAGATGAGCTTATCCCCACTCGCACCATCACTGGTTGGCGTATTTGCATGGATTACAGAAAACTTAATGACGCCACAAGGAAAGATCATTTTCCACTTCCTTTCATTGATCAGATGTTAGATCGATTGGCTGGTAAAGAATTCTTCTGTTTCTTAGATGGGTATTCAGGATATAATCAAATTGCGGTTGCTCCTGAAGATCAAGAGAAAACAACATTTACCTGTCCTTATGGCACTTTTGCCTTCAGACGAATGCCGTTTGGTTTATGTAATGCTCCTGCCACTTTCCAACGATGCATGATGAGTATATTCTCTGATATGATAGAAGAAATAATGGAAGTGTTTATGGACGACTTCTCGGTGTTTGGTGAATCATTCGAAGAGTGCTTGATAAATTTGGATAAGGTGTTGAATCGATGTGAAGAGACAAACTTAGTGTTGAACTGGGAAAAGTGTCATTTCATGGTGACTGAAGGAATAGTTTTGGGTCATAAAGTTTCCAAAAAGGGTTTGGAGGTTGATAGAGCCAAGATTTCTGTAATTGAGCAGCTTCCTCCCCCTTCTAATGTCAAAGCTGTAAGAAGCTTCTTGGGCCATGCTGGATTCTATCGTCGATTCATTAAAGATTTTTCCAAGGTTTCAAAGCCCCTTTCACAGTTACTGGAGAAAGATACTCCCTTTCAATTTAATGAGGAGTGTATGAAGGCTTTTGAAGAGCTGAAGAGAAGATTAACTTCAGCGCCTATCATCGTCGCTCCTGATTGGTCACTACCTTTTGAAGTAATGTGTGATGCGAGTGACCATGCGGTTGGAGCTGTGTTGGGACAGAGGCGTGCGAAGATCTTTCATCCGATCTACTATGCGAGCAGGACCTTAATAGCAGCTCAGGTAAATTACTCCACTACTGAAAAAGAAATGCTTGCTATAGTGTTTGCTTTTGAAAAGTTTAGGGTATATTTGATGGGTGCTAAGGTTATAGTTTACACTGATCATGCTGCCATTAAATATCTGTTAGGAAAGAAAGAGTCTAAACCTAGATTGATTAGATGGGTCTTGCTGCTACAAGAATTTGATGTGCATATAGTTGATAGGAAAGGAATTGAAAATCAAGTTGCTGATCATTTGTCTAGAATTGTGAACCCTTCTGATCATGTGAATGATTTGTTGGTGAATGAATGCTTTCCTGATGAACAATTGTTTGCTGTGAGTAGTTGTGGTTTACCATGGTATGCTGATATTGTGAATTATCTTGTATGTCACGTATTACCTCCTGAATTGAATTTCTATCAAAAGAAGAGGTTTTTACATGATATTGCCTACTACATTTGGGAAGAACCATTTCTTTTTAAGAGATGTGCTGATTTGATTATTAGAAAATGTGTTCCTGAGATAGAACAAGAGGACATTTTGAATGCATGTCATGCATCTGCATATGGGGGACATTATGGGGGGCAAAGAACTGCATCTAAGGTGCTTGAATCTGGTTTTTATTGGCCTACTTTATTTAAAGATGCTCACCATTTTGTTACCAAGTGTGATAGATGTCAAAGAACAGGTAATATTTCTAAGAGACACGAGATGCCCCAATCTGGAATTTTTGAAGTTGAGTTATTTGATGTCTGGGGGATGGATTTCATGGGTCCTTTCCCATCTTCAAGAGGAAACAAATACATCCTAGTTGCTGTGGAATATGTGAGCAAATGGGCTGAAGCTATGGCTTGCCAAGCTAATGATGCCAACACAGTGATTCGATTCTTGAAGAAGTATATCTTGACAAGATTTGGCATCCCCAGAGCAATCATCACTGATGAAGGGACCCACTTCAACAACAAGAATTTCAGAGCTCTTTTGGAAAAATATGGAGTCCACCACCGGATGTCACTTGCATACCATCCACAAACTAATGGTTTGTGTGAGTTGACTAACAGGGAAATTAAAAGAATTCTTGAGAAAACTGTGGGCCCGACTAGGAAGGATTGGTCTGACAAACTGGATGATGCTTTATGGGCTTACAGGACAGCTTTTCGCACCCCGATTGGCATGTCACCATATCGTTTGGTTTTCGGAAAAGCATGTCATTTACCTCTTGAATTGGAATATAAAGCATGGTGGGCAATCAAGAAGCTAAATATGGACCACAATCAAGCAGGAACTAAAAGGCTCTTTCAACTGAATGAGTTAGAAGAGTTCAGACTTCAAGCATATGAGAGTGCACGATTATATAAAGAAAGAACGAAGAAATGGCACGATAGCCATATCTTGAAGCGTTCTTTTGAGTCAGGGCAGTTGGTGCTTCTCTTCAACTCAAAACTGCAATTATTTCCTGGGAAGCTTAAATCAAGGTGGTCTGGTCCTTTCAGAGTAGTTTCGGTGTCATCAAAAGGTGCAATTGAAGTTAAGGATGAGAGGACAGGAAATTGCTTTAAAGTGAATGGGCAAAGACTGAAGCATTACCATGGTGGTGAAGTGGACCGGCAAACAATGGTTCACCGCTTGTCATCACCTACTTAGACTGATGATGCAGTCAGGCTGAGGACTATAAACCAAGCGCTTCTTGGGAGGCAACCCAATGGTCTGTGTGCAATTTTTTTATTATTATTATTATTTTCTTTTTCTTGTTTCTTTGCGTCATTTTTTTAGGTTTAAAGATGATCACTCCTCTTGTGGCTGCCAAGTCTTGCTCGAGCACTCTTTCGCCTCTCAAAAGTTGAAACATCATGGATGGTACCAGATGAAGCACTCCACATCAAAGTTAGAGGCTTAAACCAGGGGAGTACTAGTTCCTTTCCCTCTATTAATTTTTGCAACATTGAGGACAATGTTTGATTTAAGTGTAGGGGAGGGATATGATTTCTTTGATATTGGTTTGTTTGATTACTGATGATAAATTGTTGAGTGCTGGTCTGATTTGAATACATATGTGATGACTATTGAGTAGCTATTAGCACTTATTTTGTTTCATTGGAGGAAATTTGAAATCTCTGAAATTGGTGTGACCCTTATACTTTAGATATGGTTGCTCTTCACTTCCATTACTTGTTGTTACTTGTTCACATTGAGGACAATGTGACATTCAAGTGTGGGGGTGAGGGTATCCTCAATTTTACTTGTCATATCTTGTCCTCATTTTTTTTTTCTTTTCAAAGTTCAGGAGCATTGTCATGATTTGTTTGATTTGAACATGAAAAGAAGTGAATTTGATTAGAGATTTATTCTATGTTCTTTGAATGTTAGTAAAGAGGCAAAGATTTGGTGTGGGTACTTTACTCTAGGATGTCAAAGAACCTGTGAGGAATTTGAGCCTGAATTTTTTCTTTTTAAGAGGGAGTACACCTATTGTGATTTTATCTCTAGAACTTGTCTTGAATCTCTTTTGAAACTTGAAATCTCTTTGCATGCACAAAGATGATTTAGGCGTTCATTTCATAGCTAGTTCGGCCAAATGACTATCCCTATCTCATGAAAATCCTTTGTTACCCCATTTGAGCCTTTTTAAAGAAATTTGCATAGAGTAAATAACCCTTCATTTGATGTATGCAATTTTCCATTTTCCCCTCGTTACTTTAGTAAGTGCTAAGTAAAAGCAGTTTAAAGAGTGAAGGAGTTAGAAACTCAACACTATAGAAGTATGTGTGGGCAAAAAAAAAAAAAAAAAACACAACAACAACAACAACAAAACAAAAAAAAACAAAAAGGCAAAAAAAAAATGAAAAAAAAAAATTGGCAAAAAAAAAAAAAAAAAAAAAAAAAAAAAAGAAAGAAAGAAAAAAGAGATGGTCAATGTCAAAAGAATAAAAAGTTCTACATATATAGTGTTATTGAGTTTGTTCTCTTGATGGTTATTTCTTTACTCCTTCATTCTTCATCATGAATTTCATTAAAGTACTTAGCACTATTAAGGTATTTTCCCACACCATTTGATCACTTTCATTTCATTATCCTACCTTGACCATTAAAACCTAGAGAAAGTCCTTTTGATTTGAGTGTGCAATGGGACAATATGTCAGTAGAGATGATAAACAAGCATATGGTAGATGAGGTGCAATAGGTGGAATTGAGTGAAACACAAGCCCTTAAATACCTTGAGAAATGAGTGTAAACACTGGACTTGTGAGGGACATTCTAGTGTGATGTATCTGTGCCAAACAATTGCTTTGCTACTTGCATTTTTGGAATGTGGAAAAGATTTCTGAGAAAGTTTGTTTCTTGAAAGTTTGAATTGACTTCAATTTTATAGTGCTTGCTTTAGAAATCGTGCTTCCATGGTTTTCTTGAATTAGGTTGTTTGAGAATTTAAAATCTTGAGGACAAGATTTGGTTCAAGTGTGGGGGTGTGATAACTCTCCATATTTTATATATTTAAGATATATTTTGGAGATATTTGGAGAGTTATCTAAACAATTTTAAGAGATTTCTATAAGATTATATGATTATAAGATCAAATCAAATTGGTGCATTATTTGTAGGTTTCAATTTAAAATAAAAGTTTTTGAGTTTAGAAAATAAATAATAGTAATTAGAAGTTATTAAGAAAATAATAAATAAAAAATTAGTTCTGTTATTATTATTATTATTATCATTAGCATTATCATTTAGTTTTCCATTGTTTTTCAAGATCACAAAAGCAGATCACGTCATTTAGAGGATATTTCGCATGAGTCAAAAAGACGTGGACCCCGAAGCAATTCATAATTGAATAAACTTCAGCAAAGATTTTGGGTCAAGATTCAAAAAGAAGTGGACCCCACATGCCAAAAAGATGAAAGTTATGCTCACAGAGGAAGGCAAACGCACATAATATATAATTGAATCAAAAGAAAGAGATTTATAATCAGACTTGAGGATATATATGCGTGGGCCCCGCAGCAAGAAAAAGAACCCAAAATCTATTCTATTAAATGAAGATCAAGGACGGCGAGAAAGGGGGGACGAAAAAAAAAAACAGAAAACGCTGAACGACTGGAGAGCGATAATTAAAAGAAAAGGAAGCGGCCGAGAAACAGAACGGAGGAAGGACATTGACGGCAATTAATCAAGACGTAGAGCAAGGAGACACAGAGTTGTTGCTGGTTCCTTTCCTTGTTCTTGGTTCTGTCTAGTTGTAATTTCTTATCCTTCTCCATGAATCTGAACCTAAGTTTTGATTTTGCTGTGATCTGGATTGAAACCATGTCTGGCTAATTTTATTTTGCAACTTAGGGACCTATGAACTTATTAATGGATTAGTATTTATTTCGCATCGTTTAATTATGATTAATATTGATTTTGGTTGCTTAAATCTTAGTTAGTTTTGACCATTTATTGACTGGCCATCTTTAAATAGGATTTGAGGATTAGAATTTACCTTGGCAAAGGGAATTTTAATTAAGCTCTAGATTAAGCAATATGAGATTAAATTATAATTTAATTTGCGATTAGGATAGGAATATACCTAATAGCCCCATATAGTTGTAGAAGAGTGTGTCCAGATTAAATTGCCTCTAGAGTAAATTTGTTAGGCATAACAACTTTTACTTAAGAGAGGGTTGTAAGTGGACCGGAAGGCACTTATAACTATTATACTCGAGATTGACAAAATTAATATTAAGAGTAATTAAATTGATGAAATAAATGTTTATGAAATTAATAAGGGATTAGTGCCTCTAGGTTGCCCGTTTGATTATTGCGTAGATTATTCGTTTGATTTTGGTTTTATTTTCTTAGTTAAATTGAATTTGATTGCTCAACTTAAACGAAAAGTGCAAGATTAATTATTAACTGAAGTAGTAGGTACTAAGTCCTCGTGGGAACGATACTTTACTCATCTTTATTACTTGATACGGCCCGTACACTTGCGGAATCTTAGGCTTTATAAATTTTGCCCTACCATCCTGCATGATTGGAAGAGCCGTCTACAAACACCTTCCATACTGGTATGTTTGCGGCTTCTCCCAAGTCTGCTGGGGTAAGCTCTGCAATGAAATCGGCCAAAGCCTGAGACTTGATGGCTTGCCTAGCCTAATAAACAATATCGAACTTCGAAAGCTCCACAGCCCAACTAGTCATCCTTCCAGCTAAATCCGGTCGATGTAGGATTTGACGAATGGGCTGACTTGTTCTGACAATAATTTGGTGGCCTTGAAAATACTGACGAAGCTTCCGAGTTGCTATTAATAACGTGTAAGCCACCTTCTCCAATTTTTGATACCGGATTTCAGAAGCCTGAAGAGCTTTACTAACAAAGTAGACTGGAACCTACCCATCTTCCGGTTCCTTGACAAGGGCAGCACTTATAGCTTCCTCTCCTACTGCTAAGTACAAGATTAGTGTTTCACCGGGATTGGGCCTGGACAGCACTAGCGGAGCTACCAAACATTCCTTCACGAATGCAACCTCACACTCCGCATTCCATTCAATTTGAGCAGCTTAAAAATGGTAGCGCATTCTCTGTTGATTTAGGCAAGAACCTGGTTAGTGTAGCTAACCGTCCCATTAACTGCTGTACTTCTCGCTTCGTTTTAGGAGCTTTCATGCTTAAAACAGCCTGACACTTATCCGGATTCGCTTCTATTCCTCTGTGTGTCAACATAAAACCAAGGAACTTCCTGGCCGAGACGCCAAACGCACATTTAGCTGGGTTCAGCCGAATCCGGTATACTCGCAACTTATCAAAGTTTGCTGTAAATCCTGAATATGCACTTATGGACTTGTCGATTTAACTATCATATCATCAATGTAAACCTTAATATTCTTACCTAGTTGCTCCTTAAAAACTCAGTTCATCATCCTCTGATAAGTAGATCCAGCATTTTTCAGACCAAACGACATAACATTATACCAGTAATTTGTCTTTTCCATTATGAAGGCCGTTTTTTCCTGATCATCAACATGCATAGCGATTTGATTATATTCGGAGTAAGCATCCATAAATGACAGAAGCTGAAAACCTGAAGCATTGTCAACTAATTGATCGACACTAGGCATAGGATATGCATCCTTAGGGCAAACCTTATTAAGATCAATGTAATCCGTAGATACTCTCCATTTACCGTTAGGCTTCTTAACCAGGACCGCATTGGACAACCAGGTAGTGTACTGTACTTCGCTTATGAACCCGGCTTCTAAAAGTTCCTTCACGTGGTTCTCAAGCGCTTGAATCCTCTCCGGTCCTTGCTTCCTCTTCTTTTGAGCGACCGGGAGGGCTCCCAGGTAGATGGCTAGTTTGTGGCAATAGAATTCAGGGTCTATCCCTGGCAACTCGGATGCTTTCCACACAAACACATCCTAATTGGTTTTCAAGAAGGCAATCAATTCGGCCTTGACTTTCGAACCCAGGGTCTTACCGATTTTGGTGACCTGCTCTGGTTCCTTTCCTAAAATCACCTCTTCCAATTCCCCGCCTGGCTCTGGTCGTGATAACTCAGATTCTTTACGCAAGTCTAATTCTACCAGACATACCGGCTTCACAGACGAGCTAGGTTGACCGCAATCCGAGGTGGGCGACAGTATATTTTCTCCTTCACTCCCCCTGACGGTGGTAAAGTAGCATCGCCGAGATTCCTGCTGGTCTCCTTTTACTGTCACCACTTTATTGCCAGTACTAACCATCTTGACCTTTTGATGCTTAGTCGACGCCAGCATATCCCACTTATGTATGGTGGGCCTTCCCAAGATGATATTGTAACTGGATGGAAAATTAGCCACGATGAATCTAAGCTGCTCCGACTTGAATGCCTCTTTTGTCCCAAGAGTCAGCTTCATATCAATGTACCCCTTAGGCTGCGTGTTCTGTCCATTAAAACCAGTCAAAGTGGTTTTACATGGCTTCAAATGTTTCGGGTCTAAGTTCATTTTTCTGAAGGCCGCCCACAAAATGATATCACATGCGCTTCCAGCATCGATAAAGATCTTCCTTACCAAGCACTTTCCGACAGTACCTGAGATAACCAACCCGTCCTGGTGACCTGGCACCACATCCTCTAAGTCCTTCCTTGTAAACGTCAATGTTGGCGGCTTAGGCCGTTTACGATCATCCTTGAACTTAGGTTAGCTTCGGATGGATAACACCTCCTTTAAGTATTTCCTTCGCTGACTTGTTGTGTCTCCTCCACCTCCAAATCCACCGCTAATCACATTATATTCAAACTCCGGTTCAGGGAACTCCTCGCTCTCCCCCTCCGGCTTCCGACTACTTTGCTCTTTTTGCCTCTTATCTGGATTCAAGTTTGATACCTCCTGAGGTCGCTTATTGGATCTACGTCCTTGCGTCTTTATCACGTACTGCCGCAACTTCCCTTCCCGCACAAATTTCTCAATGGCATCACAAAGATCCCAACACTGATTCGTCGTGTGACCCGACTGATCGTAAAATTCACAGTATCGTGATTGGTCAAGCATTGCCTTATGACCCATGGGGCGGGGTCTTCCCACTTTTTTCATCTCGGTTAGGGCAACTTCTTTCCATAATTGGGACCTCGACACGTTTAGCGGCGTGTATTTCTCATAACGACCCTCTGACTTGCCATTACGGGACCTACTGTCAGCATTCCTACCTCGGGTTTTTGGGATTCTCCTTCTTCGAATGAGAACCCACTGTCTGCGCTTCCTTCCCACTCGAATTAGCAATCTGCTGCTACTCCAGCTCCAAGTATTTTTAGCCTAAGAGTTAAAATCCTCCAAAGTTTTAACCTCGTCCTTTATTACAGCTTGCGCGAACCGAGATTCGGGATCCAGGCTAGATATCAAGAGATGGACATACATGCTTTCCTCCAGGTCTCGGACTTGCAACACTGCATCCTTAAACCGGTCTAAATACTTGTGCAATGTGTCCTCTGACTTCTGCTATATCTTGTTCAGCGTATAAATTTATTTTGGTTGTTTCTTGCTAGTGGCAAAGTTGGAGAGAAACTTGTCTTCCAAGTCTTCAAAATTCTTATTGGATTTGGAGGGCAGTGTGGAACCAGCACTGGGCTGCCCCCCGAAGAGTCCCAAGAAGAGCCGGGAAATGATGGGCCCACGATAACCTCTTACAAACATATCAAGGTCAAAAGTGTTAAGGTGAGCCTGTGGATCCTGAGTGCCGTCATATTTTGTAAGCTCGGTGGAGTCAAAATCTTTGGGGTACGTGGCATTAGCTATCTCGTCCGAAAAGGGACTGATATTGTCTATTCCGTTGTCGTAAATCCTTTGGTATTTTCCAGCTATCCCGGATTTTGTTGGAGGCACATTCTTGGCCTGGTTTGATAGCCCGGCCTCCTGCGTTGACACCCCCTCTATTCGAACGACTTTAGGCCGTTGCCCGTCTGCTTGGATATACTCTGGGTGCCGGACTCTCATACCCTGATTCTGGGTCCAAGATTGGTTTCTCTTGACTTGCTTTCGATCCGCCGAGCTGGCCTCCTCACGGTCGGCCTGCACTCCTTCTTTATCACCCCGGATCGGCTAAGATTCCTCTCTCCGGCTTAGGTCTGTTGTATCATGGCTTCCTCCACTCAACAACTCTTTCATTCGCCTTATTCTTTGTTCAAATAGGCGAGCCCTCTCGGCCTCTTCTTGCCTCCATACCGCATTCCGGTGCTCCATATCATCTTGGATACAATTCAGGTCAACCTCTCTTTGCAAGCGATTCTAGTATTCCATTCTATCCATTTGCTTCTTGATAGCGTCCAGTGTACTTTGTACATACCGGTTTTCCGGTATTTCACTAGCCTGGACATGCGAAATCGGAATCTGTGGTCCTCCAAGCTGTTGTACAGGCACTGGCACCGGTGAGGATGCCGTATCCTCCTCCATCTCTTCTACCACCACGTGATCATGCCCGACAGAGTTAGCCCCGTTCCTTGGAGCAGCTATGCGCAATACTTGCCCTGGAATAATGGGCAGATGTTGCTGCTCGTCATTTCCAGGTAACTGATCTGGTGGAGATGGGTCTTGCCGAGGAGGCTGTCCTCTGCTTCTAGTATGTGTCATACTCAGTGGTGTAACTTCGAGGAGTTGAAATTTACCTCCCCTACCTGGCGCGCCAATGTTCTGTTCTGAGAACCGATGTGTCTAACCCAACGGGTTAGTAGATGTTTATATGGGATCAATGTAGCTTTAACCGCTGTCCTGCACAGATAACCGACAGGGGTTGTTGTCAAGGCAATACTTATAGGTTCAGGTATCACTGGACAATGGATCACCGTGCATACACTCGGTGGACGGAGCCACAGAGGGGGTGGGGTGTGTGCACAGTGTGACTGAAGTAAAATAGAGGGTGAGAGCTTGCGTACCTAGAGGGCAACCTCTGTATTCATATGGGTTACCTTTAGGGTTTATCCCTTGCCTTATGCACCGCGTCTCTGCTCGACGTACGCATCCGTGCCTTATCTCTAGTCCCCCACAAACAGTTATTGCTACTCCACTACCTACCTGCTCCACTACCTGTATGAACCAGGATTAGTGACGGGATGTGGGGTAATTAGCATTTTACCTGTGTGAGTGAGTTGGCCTCCATGCTGGACTTTGGTATTGGGCCATTGACCCCTTTTGGCCCAATATATGTGTCCGGAACATATTTAATAAACAAGACATTGCCCATTCTAAAGTCACGGCTGATGTATCCATTCCAGCAAGAAGCATAACCTACAAGTCATAAATACTTACAATCACACAATCAGGAATTTTCATTACATCACATAAACAAAAGGTACCAAATAGTTTTCTTACCAAAATGAGGCCCTTTATAATCTGATCCGTATAGTACTTAGGTTGTGATTCTTGGAGACTCAAGAGATGATCGATCATAGTATTTGCTCTTTGCTTTGCATTTCGATGCTCATAAATGAGTCCTTGCAAGAATCCATCCAGTCTCTTTGCAAAGCTCTTGAGCTTGCTCTCTAAGTGATCATAATTTATCCATCTCAATATCGGCATGAAGTTTGCCGGGTTATTTGCCACTCCTAGTGGCACCAACTCCTTTATGATCTGTCTAAACTTTCTTGCTTCTTCCACATCCCCATCTTTATGATCATCTCCCCTGTTCTGGGATGAGAACACAAATAAATAGATAATGAAAAGGTACCCCGGCGATCGTACGCAGAAGTCCAATGCACCGATGGACAACTAAGGATCAATATAAGGAGCCAGCTTTGCTATCTGAACATCCGTAGATCACTGCGTCACACATAACCGACACTACTAGAAAATCTATTTTTTGCGGCGGAATTTTTCTGTCACAAAACAAGCATTTTCTTTCGCAAAATCATTTTGCAGCGGAAAAATGTCTGTCGCAAAATATGCCCTCACAAATCACTTTTGCGACGGAAAAAATGTTTATTCCCTTGCAAAATTCAAAATTTGTGAGGGAAAAATTTTCCCTTGCAAAATCTCATATTTTGCAAGGGAAACCCATTTTCCCTAGCAAATTGTGAGATTTTGTAAGGGAAAATTGTTCCCTGGCAAAATTTGAACAATTTTCCCTCGCAAACTATGAGGGAAATCAATTTGCGAGGGAAAAGCATTTCCCTTGCAAATTCCAGGATTTTGTGAGGAAAATCCTTTTCCTTCGCAAATTTTAATTTATGTTTTAAAAAAATATAAAAAATCAGAAAAATAAAATAATAACATAAAAAAATTTGTATATCATAAAAATGTATAGTAACTATCATAAAGAGTTTACATAGAGAAACGAAAATATAAATAATAATGTTACCAACAAAATGGACTAAAAAAAAATTGAAACGACAACAGTATATACTTGACAGGGAACAAAATGTTCTAAAAAACGTTGATTCCAATAGCTTTATTGTAGCTTCTTTCAATATATGCCAATATCTGCCGCCTCTGTAAGCACAAAACATGCATTACAACATCAGGAATTAGAGTTACACGTGATCGACCTTCTCTCCCTGCCTATTTGCCTCCATTATCTGTTTAGAGAAATTAACAATAAGAAAATTTGCAACCAAGTACATTCACCAGGTTTTATTCAATAAAATAGCACATTCGTTAAACATTAAACGCAAGGTCCAAAGATAAAAAATAGATCAGGAAGGGAAAAGCAAGGTCGGCACATAATATCTTTTCTACATTTTCAGCTCGTCAAATATTTTGTCATAGTTTTTGAGAGGAAAAAGAGTTAAGCCCCCTGTCAAGTCACTATATTTTTAATGAGTTTTGTTTTTAGTCCTTATAATTTCTTTTTGTTGTTTTTCATTTCTACATTTTGTACCGCCCAAAACATTGATGCCTATAGTCCTAAAGAAAATCAATTACAATAATGCCAACTGGAATTAAGAATGCCAAGACATTAATGTCCATAAAGTAAGAAGGCCAGGTAGGAGGTTGATGCTCACTAACACTAGCAATGATTAGTACATACTTGTTTGCACATGTCACAATGCAAACAAGTTTAAACTTGAGAGCTGATTCACAACCCCGCGATTCAAAAATGGTAAAACATAAACTGATGAATAAAAAACATTCTTCTGGGATGATGCTCAGTGAAATTTTTATACTTCGAATGAAATTCAGAGAGTAACAAGAACCTCAAAATATTCCTTTAATGTAGTATACAAGAGCAATCACTTGGATGATAATGAAAACCTACAGAGGAAAAATCAGCAAAAAGAAAATAAAGTTTAATATAAAGAAAGCAAGAGATAATAGTGGAGGCAAAAGTTAAACACCATATGGTTTCAGAAAGGAATTTGATTTGTTTGTGATTGCAATCAAATTAGTTCAACGAAGCTAAAGCTCAAGCAATAAGCAAGAGGGAAACGTATTCTTGCTTGTTAATTTCCAAAGTTACAAGAATAAACTGCAAATTTCTAAAAATGTTAAAAAAGAAAAGTAATGGCAGCAAAAAAGCGACAATTTAATAATAAAAGTGTATCCTCCCCATGAGCAAACTTGAAAGACAAAAAAGGCAGGTAACAATTCTTAAAATGCATAACCATTATGATTAGATAACAGAAACATAACCCAATCCTCTGGCCGATTCTTTCAATAATAAGACAAGAGAAAAGAGAGGCGTAGGCCACCATCATCTGCAGTTGACAAATCCAAGAACTTAACTTTAGTCAGAAAATTGAGAAAACCACGCATTGGATATCAAATTGACCACAAACTTTCAAATCATACTCATGGTTATGACTGTCATTTACAATAAAATATTACACCTCTTTCGTTTTTGAAACAGATCTTGCCTCTCAGAGATAATAAGTAGCAGTTACGGAGTGGAAACCAGTTCAACCCTCAAAATATATACGTTGTCAAATCAAGAAGACAAATAATACTAACCGGTAAAGCGTCCCATAAAACTCGACTATTTTCTAGCTTCAAATGATAATAAGCAGAGCCAAAAGCAAACCCAACGATTCCAGCGTAATACTGCACCCAAGAAAACCTCTTTTGTCGCTGATATACGAGCATGGCGGCGGCGACTACTTCAGTGACCCGAAGATCTGAAAGCAATAGGTGAAAAGGTGAAAGTCCAAAAAAAACAGATTGAATGCGAGAGAAAGAGAAAGAAGATTCTCACAAATCAGACCCCATTGCAAATCTTGGAGATTCAGAATTATGGCCTACTGAAGCTGGAAGATTTTCTGGGCTACTCCGATAGCCTGACAGAGACGCACGATTTGTCGCTGACGTCGATATACAAGCATGGCGACAGTGGCTACTTCGGCACCCGTAAGATCTGAAAGTAATCGCTGGGTTTCAAGCTTTTTCTACGAATTTCAGCTCTAAGATGGAGGACTCGATGTCCATGGCCAAGACTGCTCATCAAGATGCCTATGGGGAGTTAGGTATGTTTGGTTTGAGGGGAGGGTGTGGAAAGAAGGGAATTGACCAAATTGCCATTAATGAAGGGAATATTCTTTTTTATTGAGAGTATATTTTATGAATATTAAAAAGTTTCCATGGGCTTTTTTGTAAAGAAGGGGGTAAAAGTTTTCTCTCTCCCCTCTCCCTCCCCCTCCCCCTCCCCCAAACCAAACTAGCTCTTAGGGATTTTCGCTTGCAAACAAAGAGGGCTGAGGAAATGAGGATGTCACGGGCGGATGTTGCGATAGAGTAAAAATTTGCGACGGAAATTTGTTTTCCGTCGCAAATTTTTTCCCTTCAAAAGATGGAATTTGCTTTCCCTCACACAATTTTGTGAGGGAATTTCAATTCCGACGCAAAAAAAAATCAGTTTTTGCGACGGAATTTGAATTCCGTCGCAAAAAATGGTGTTTGGATGGCAAAAATTCCATTTTTTGTGACGGAATTGGAATTCTGTCGCAAAAACTATTTTTTTTGCGATGGAATTGAAATTCTGTCGCAAAAAATGAGTTTTTGCGACAGAATTGAAATTTTGTTGCAAAAAGCCCAATATTTGCGACGGAATTTTTTCCAACGCAAATTCCATCACAATTTTACTCTTTTCTAGTAGTGCGATATGGGAGTGGGGTGTGTGCTCAGTGTGACGAAATGTGACATAGATGAATAGAATGTGTGTACCTTATGATAAGTCTTCCATATATATAGAGAACATTCTGAAGCTATGTAGTCGTTGGTCATGTGTCTAGATAGTGGGATTCGTGCTTGTCCCACTAACTGCTTCAAGCAGCATGGTAGGCGAGCCTTTAGGAACCGTCTCTTTTTCACATGCTATGGGCTCTTTTGATTTTGGGCCCACTGATGGGCTTGCCCTTGCAGGGCCCATTATGCTACTCCGTAACAGATGCCCCTAAGCTCAGTATCTCAGGTTTCTGGGATGTCCGAGATTAATTGTCTTTATGTCGGTATGTGGACCCCGTTGGGGGTAGATCGTTGTATATCGCCTTATCTACCCCCTGGCGTGCTTTATGAAACTAAGGTTGATTTTCTAAGTTTGCATGGTGCCTCGACTTTCGTATCAACTGCCATATACTTATTTAGCCGTCTTTAAGTACGTTTACCTGTCTTACGTGATTCTTCCGAGTTGACAGGATTCATATATCGACCTACGCTTGAGTTATGCTTCTTCACCACATTTCACTTAGCCCCCCAAGTTCGAGGTACTATATGAACTACGAAGAAGCACCCTTTGGTTTTTCGAAGTGCGAAGCAACGGATTAAATCTAAGGGTGCCTCTTCAGCCGTCATTGGTTTCCGCACCTATTTATTTCTTGCATCTTTTCATAGGGGTAATAATTACACTTTTTAGGGTTTTCTTTTTCAACCCATGTTTCTGCGCCAGGGTGATGTGACCAACCTTGTCGCTTCACCCTCGCGCCTGTTGGGGTTTTTAAAATTCCCGTCTTTTCAGAGTGCCTTATATACTTCACATGTCAAGGTGTTTTGTTTTCCTACGACTAGAGACTCCTGCTCCTGCCAAGAAAAATCCTTCTAAGCACAAATCCCACAAAAATCGTTCTTCTTCTTTTTCAAGTTCTCCACTTCCAAGTAAACATTCGCCATTAGTTTTGTTCTCGCTTTCGGTTTTGTTCTTACTGCTGCTTCTTTGTTTACTTCGATTCTTCTTTGTTGAACTTGTTGGGTTTCTGGGCATTTGGGATAGGCTGTTTAGAACGTGTTCTTGGGATTCTAGGTTTGGGGTACAATTTCTTCCTTGGTTTCTTTATTGTTATTTGCCTGTTCTATTTCTCCATGGATAGAAGCCCAGATGTACCCGTAGATATGTACGGTAGGCCAATTCCTGAAGAAGATTGGGAAGTGGTTAAAAATATGTCTGAGAAATCTGCTTTCTGGTTGCGTGGTGTTCGTCGTTTTGACGCATCATTGAGGGCGATGTTCTTAAGCCTTCTGGTAACGTTAGTAAGAATAGCAAGTCTAGGGCCCCTTTACCTTCTTCTCCTATAAGACCCCCTTCAACCAAGAGTAAGTCCAGGGCTTCTTTTTCTGTAAGAGCCCCTCCAACCTCGGCTTTTCGGCCTCTAGCCCTACCCCTGAGTTTACTATTGCCGACTCCACAGACTATCCCCTCATTGACTTCTCCATGTGAAAACTGCCAACATGAGTTCATAACCTTAGTTGGACTTGGTCAGGAGAGTGCGACTAAGGTGCTGTTAAGAAGCTGTACTCATGGGTCCGCTTCCATCCTCACCTCTGATAGCGGTTCTCGTTCCATCACAATTAGCCGAGGTAGATTTCTATCTAACTCGTCTTTCTTTTTTTTTTGTATAGGTTTAGATGGCGTCCTCTTCCCAAGTTAGCGAACAGTTGATTGTTGAGGAATCCGGATCCGCCGAGATTGTTCATAGCTCGTGTCATTTTGTGATAGCTAAAGAAGTCCTTTCCATATTTAATAAGATGACAAGTGCTGAGTTGAAAGGTCTTGCCTATGCCGATGGTGAAGGGTACACCGTCCGGCTTCCCCTGGACAGGGAGTCGGTAGCGTCGTGGCGAGTTGGGGATTCACCTCACTTTTTTATGATGTACCGAGATGTGGTGACCCTTTTAGGTGCCACGTTTCCCTTTTCCGATTTCATTATTCATGTTTAGAACCATCTGCATATAGCCCTAACACAGTTGCACCCCATTGGTTGGGCCTATGCCCTGGCCTTCGAAAATATGTGTAAAGAACAACAACTTCCTTGTACAGTTTCCTTGTTTTTCATTTCTTTTCTCCCGTAAATACCTATAAAACTAAAGAGAAGCCCTTAGAATTTGACTGGACAATCCTTAGGGGAATCCGGGGTAAAAAGATCTTAGATCCCTATACGGAGTCCTTTAAAGGCTTTAAGTTAGCCTTTTTTAAGGTTGAAGCCATTCCTGAACAAGTTCCGTGGTTTCTTCGGGTCAATGACCATGGGATCTTAGAAGAGAAATTTCCCCATATGCTGGACCAGTGACCATCACGACTTAGGTCCCCAAACTTTTAAAACCAAAGTGCTTATCCTTTCCCCGGCCGAAGAGAAAGCTAAAGAATTATTAACGAATCTTGGCCAGGCGATGGGACCGTTTGATTTCGGGATTTACTTATCCATTCCGTTGAAGAAAAAGAGAAGAAAAGTCCCAAGTATGCTTGATGTATGTAAAATTATGTTATAATTGCCTTGTCCAGTTGCTGATTATATTTGTCTTTTGCAGAACCACTTATGTCGGCTAACCCTTTATCACCTTCACTTCCGGTGTTTATGAAAAATTTGGGCAGAAAAATAAAGCCAAACAAATTAATGTTGGTGGCAAAAGGAAAGCACCTAAGCCCGGAAAGGGTAGCCCGGTTCAACTTTCCAAGAAGTCGAACAATGCCTAAATTGAACCAATCGCTATTCTGCCTCCGTCTCCTTCTCCGACGTACGGTGTTGCCAATATATCCCCCTCCTCTGACGCCGGCCAAGCTCCCATCAAGTACACACTGCCGTCCTTCTTATGGGAGCAGGGCGTAGACTCAACAGTTCATAATAGCATCCATCCTCATATGAGCTAGTTTACACCTTCTCTACCGACTACTGAGGAAAAAAAATTACTTTTGAATATAGAGCAGCAAGTTATCCGTGCTTCTGGGCTGGCTCAAGTGGTGGCTTTTTTCAAAACTCAATGGGCGGAGACTGACGCTAAGCTCAAGTCGTCCATTTCAGAAAGGACCGAGGCCATCAAAGAGGCTGTCTAAGCCGCAATTAAGTCGGCCGAAGATACCTGGGACAAGGCTCTTGCCGAAATGGAGGAGGTCAAGAAAGCTGCTAATGACAAGGTGAAGGCGATCTAGCTGGAAGCCGAGGATGAAAAGTGGAAACGCCAGGTAGATGCCACTGAGGTAGCTCGTTTGACTGCCACTAAGGTAGCTCGTTTGACTGCCGTATATCGGCGATTTGGAGAAGGGCGTAGAGGATTCCTTTAATAATGCTCTAGCACAAGTTGTCTTCCTCAATCCCAACACCAACCTAAACCTGGAAGATGCCCACTTTGACGGGATTATTAAGGATAGGAAGATCGTTCCTGCTAGTGTCTTGGGCGAGGACGCTGGTGAGGGTCCGTCCAGGGTTGAGGGAGGTACCTTTGAACCAACAACCGGCGAGGACGCTCAAGCATGATCTCCAACTCTAATCCCCTCGAAGTAGCTGCATAGCCTAGGTTTTTACTTGCTTCGTGTAACTTCTGCATTTTTTGGTTCCGAGTTCATATCTTGGTCTCTTTGTATTAAACTTTCATCAATGAAGTTCTCTTTACTTTTTTCGCAATTATTATCTTAGAATTTTCTAGACGTTCTTTGTGTAGAATGTTCAGATTATTCTTTGTACCTGCGTAATTCGTTTGAACCAAGAGCAACCTCGTTACTCAAAAACAACTTTAATCAAGTTTAATATTAACTAGCGTGATCAAGGCTGGCGTAACATAAATAACTCATAGATGGATCCAATATCCTTAATTTTGTCAGTAATTACCAACATAGTAAACTCATTCAAGAGTGTGTTTTGTCAGCACCATAGATTGAATTTCTTGAGAATAGGTTTTATAACTCTTTCTCTGAAATCCATACTGAATTGCCGACATAAATTATCATAAATTTGGCGGTTGATACCATTATTTTGAATTGTCGAGAATGGGTTCTAGGACTCCTCTAAAATTCATCGACTTTGACGGAGCGACCGTCTTAGATAGCTTGATTAAAGCTCTTATTCTAATAGCAACTACATCGATTATCGGATGATTCGTACTTCAAATGTTTTCATTCAGATAGCGATAAAGTCGCTTAAAATAGTTGGCTCTGTCCGAGCTTACATTGAAAACAGGACTACGTTGCTTGGGAAATAAACAGCTTTGAAATAGCTTATAATGCAATCACATTGTTTACATCTAAATGACCTATAATCAGACTACCTTAACATAAACTTGTGATTACATCACCTTAAAAAAAAGCTTTTTTAACTGTATTAAGTCTTCAGCTTATCTGCATTCCACGTCCTTTTGATCGCCTCCTTGTCCAGTGTTTCAAGCGTATAAGCTCCGTGATTTAATGCTTGCCTAACTCGGTAAAGGCCTTTCCAGTTTGTCGCTAACTTTCCATCTCGTGCATTTTGATTTCTAATGTCGGCTCTCCTCAATACCAGGTCTATTTTTCGGAAAGATCGAGGTCTTACCTTATTATTATACTTGTTTGTGACAAGTTGCTTGGCGGCCAGTTCCCGGCAATGTGCCACAGTTCGGACTTCATCAATAAGGTCTAGCTTTGTTGCTAAAGCTTGATTATTTTCATTTTCTTCATGTAGGACGCTAATTCGCCTCCAAGAGGGTTCTCCAATCTCGACTGGTATCATAGCTTTGCATCCGTAGGTCATTCTGTAGGGTGTTTCTTTTGTGGCCGTTTGAATGCTTGTCTGGTATCCCCATAAAATGGCATATAATTGCTCAACCCAATGAGCTTCAGCTTCTTCCATTCTCTTTCTAAGTTCCTCCACAATTATTTTGTTTGCGGCTTCAGCCTAACCATTAGACTGTGGATGTTCGACCGAAGCAAAGTGTTGAGTGATTTGGAAGTCTGACATCATCTTTTGGAAACCTTTGTCTATGAATTGGGTTCTGTTATCTGTGATAACTTCAGCTGGGATTCCAAAGCGAGCAATGATGTTCCTAGCCATAAACTTTTGCACTCGAGCCGAGGTGATGCTAGAGAGTGGCTCGGCCTCAATCCATTTGGTGAAATAATCCACGGCCACAATCAACCATTGAAATTGCCCTAGGGCTTTCTTGAATGGTCCTAAAAGATCAAGCCCCCACTTACAAAACGACCAAGGTGTTGAAATACTTTTGAGCTCGGTCGGAGGAATCCATATAATCTTCGCATGCTTCTGACAACTATCGCACTTATGGATGTGATTTTTAGCATCTGCTGATAACGTCGGCCAGTAATACCCTGCACGTATAGCTTTCCGCACTAGAGCCTTTGCACCCATATGTTGTCCATTAATGCCTTCATGAATTTCGGCTAACACATATTTCGCTTCCCCCTGGCCTAGACATTTTGCCATAGGTGAATGCAAACCTTTCCGATATAATTGATCATTCACCATGGCATAGGACGCCGCCATTCTTACAAGTTTCCGTGCCTCAATAAAATCATCAGGGAGAACTCCTCGCTCTAAATAGTCGGCAATAGGTTTCCTCCAATCATCGGAACTTGTAATAATCATTATACACGTCGGCTTTTGCAAGCTTTGTTGTATCACACTCCAATGATTTCCGAGTCCTCGGGTGCTTGCTAACTTGGACAAAATATTTGCTCTAGCGTTATCTCCTCTTGGTATGTGCCTTACTTCCACCTCGTCAAATTCGGCCATGATGGTTTTGACCTTCCCAAGATATTTTGCCATTAGGGGCCCCTTAGCCTAGTAGGACCCATTTATCTGAGATGCAACCAATTGAGAATCGGTAGACACTTGTACTTGCTTTGCCCCGCTTTCTCTGGCCTGGAGTAATCCGGCTATGAGTGCCTTATATTCGGCTTAGTTGTTAGACGATTTGAACGTTAGACTAAGTGAATGTTCCATTGACACTCCTTCTGGGCTTTCAAGAATGATGCCGGCTCCACTTCCTATCGCATTGGAAGATCCATCTACAAACAGCTTCCATCGTGCATTATTCTCATCACTTTTTCCTGTCGGAGTAAGTTCAACTAGGAAGTCAGCCAAGGCCTGAGACTTGATAGCGTGCCGAGCTTCGTAAGTAATATCAAATTCTGTCAATTCTATTGCCCAACTTGTCATTCTTCCCGCTAAGTCGGGCTTGTGCATTATTTGGCGAATAGGTTAGTTTGTTCTTACCTTTTATTGGATGGCTTTGGAAGTATTGACGTAATCGTCGAGCTGCGATCAGTAGGGCAAAGGCCATCTTCTCAAGTTTCTGGTATCTTATTTCAGTGTTTTGAAGCGCCCGACTTACGAAGTATACCGGTAATTGACCTTCTTTAGATTCTCGCACAAGGACCGCACTTACAGCCTCTTCATAGACGGCCAAATACAGAACCAGAGTTTCGTCTGGTGTAGGCCGACTTAACACAAGTGGTGATACCAAACATTGTTTAATCTTCTTGAAAGCGACCTGGCATCCCTCACTCAGTCATGCACGGCCCCTTTTTTAAGTAACTTGAAAAAAGGGAGTGAATTTTCGGCTGATTTAGGCAAAAACCGAGTTAATACCGCTAATCGTCCTGTCAGTTGCTGTATTTCGTTATGACATGTGGGAGCTTTCATGTCTAATATCGCCTGGCATTTGTCTGGATTAACCTTTATACCCCAATGAGTTAATAGGAAACCCAACAACTTCCCTAAGGGTACTCCAAAGGCGCATTTTGCCGATCAAGGCGAATTTGATATTCCCACAATTTGTTAAAAGTTTGCTGCAAGTATTAGACGTGTTGAACCTTATCTACCGACTTAACGATCACGTCGCCGATGTACACCTCGACGTTTCTCCCCAGATAGTCCTCAAAAACCTTGGTCATCATTCGTTGATAAGTGGCACTAGCGTTCTTTAACCCGAAAGGCATGACATTGTAACAATAATTAGCTCTTTATGTGATGAAGGTTGTTTTCTCTTGGTCCTCAGGATTCATGGCAATTTGATTATATCCCGAATAGGCATCCATGAATGACAGGAGCTTGAAGCCCGAGGCATTGTCCACTAGCTGATCTATATTCGGCATTGGGAAGGCGTCTTTGGGGCATACTTTATTCAGATCTTTATAATCTGTACACACTCTCCATTTTCCATTAGGTTTCTTGACCAAGACGACATTAGAAAGCCACGTCATGTATTGAACCCCTCTGATGAAGCCTACTTCCAATAGGTCTTTTACATGTTCCTCAAGAACGACTATTCTATCATGGCCCATCTTTCTTTTCTTTTGTACGACTTGGGTGGATCCTGGTCGTATGGCAAGTTTATGGCAGTAGAAATTCGGGTCTATTCCTTGAATATCTGCTGGCCCCTATGTAAACACATCGGCGTTTCTTCTTAAGCATTCCTCTAATACCGCCCAAACTTTCGCATCTAACTCCTTTCCAATCTTCGTGACCTGTCCCGACTCATTATCGAGAATAAAGTCATCCAGTTCTTTGCTGGGTTCTGTTCTTCGAATCTTCTCTTCCTCTCTCATGTCCAACTCCATCACATGAACAGTTTCATTATCCGTCATAACATGAGAAGAGGACGGATCTTCCTTGCTTCCTTTGACCAAGTTATAATAACATTGTCGTGATTCTTTTTGGTCACCTCGGATGACCATTATCCTGTTTCTTTTACTGACCATATTTGCCTTTTGATGTTTTGTGGACACTAACATGTCCCAGTTATGTATTGTTGTCCTGCCCAGGATAATATTATAAGGAGAAGGAAAGTCGGCAACCACGAACCTTACTACGTTTGTCTTAAAAGCTTCCCTGGTTCCTAGAGTCAGCTTCAGATCAATGCAACCCTTGGGCCTTGTATCTTGTCCGTTGAAGCCTGTTAACGTGGTCTTGCATGGTTTCAACTCTGAGGGATCCAATCCCATTTTCTGGAAGCTTCCCATACGAGTAAGTCCACCGAACTCCCATTGTCAACCATAATCTTTTGAACCCTGCAATCTTCCACCATCCCTGTTATCACCAAACCGTCATAGTGTCTTGGAGCAACATCCTCTAGGTCGGCTTTAATGAAGCTTAATACCGGGGAATCCTTCTCCTTCGTTTCTCTTTTAAAGATAGGACGATCACAAATCGCCATTATCTCCTTCAAATATTTGCGTCTTTGGTTTTGAGAATCTCCTCCACCGCCTGGACCTTCACTAATGATGCTACAGTCGTATCTCGGCTCCGGAAAGTCATCGTCACTCTCCTCCGACCTCTTCTTTTGCTCCTTTCTTTTTCTCTCAGGGCTTTGAATCTGCCCTTCAATGGGGCGTTTATTTCCTTAACGACCTTGTGTTTGAATCACGTACCTCCGTAACTTCCCTTCGCGAATGAATTTCTCTACTACGTCTCTTAAATCCCAGCACTGGTCAGTCATATGCCCATGTTGATTGTGAAATTTACAGAATCTCGACTTATCTAATATAGCTTTATGCATAAGAGGTTAAGGCCATTCTGCTTTCTTCATCTTGGTCAATGCGACCTCTCTCCAAATTTGTTCCCGGAATACTTTTAAGGGCGTATATTTCTCATATCTTCCTTCTTCACTTTTTCCTCGAGGCTCGCTGTCTGAGATCCTTCCTCGATTGCTTGGCCTTGAACTACTTGGCTGATTGTTATCTCTTAGAGGTGGGCTTTTTATTCGTCCTCGACTACACTGGCTAGCAATTTCTAATTACTCTAATTCTAAATAACGCTTTGATCAGTCTTTGAACTCGGCTAGAGTTTTAATATGATCCTTCATAGTTGACGGTTTGAGACAAGATTCGTCATCTAGGCTAGAGATGGCCAAACGTAAATGCACTTCTTCCTTCAATCTAGGGACTTGTAAAGCCACATCCTTAAAATGCTCGAGGTACCGTTGTAAAGTCTCATTTGGACCCTATTGGATTTGTCCGAGCTAAAACTCGGTTTTTGGCTTGTTGTAAAGCTTAACAAAAACTTTTGTTTGAAGTCTTCCATGTCTCAGATCAACTTCTGTGGCAAGGAATGGAACCACAACTACATTGCCCCTCGAAGCGTCCCTGCGAATAACCGAGGAATAATAGGTCCTTCGAAACCTTTCACCATTATTTCCATGTTGAAGTTGTTTAAATGGACCTGTGGGTCTTGAGTTCCATCGTACTTCGGTAAGTCCCTTGAGTCGAACCCTTTGGGATTACAGTAGCTCGGATTTCGTCCGAAAAGGGACCCTGTACTCCTCCGGCATATGTCCTTTCCGAGATTTCCGAGTTTATTGGGATAAACGTTCTTTCCCGTTTGTCCGTATTTAGATTTGTCGGTATTGCTTCTGGCCGACCTGCACTTTGGGCCTCTATTAATCGTTTTCCCGCCGTAATGGTCTCAGCACGCTTAGTGGCGCTGGGCGGTACGCTTTCAACTTCTTTCTGTGCTGCCGTAGTGGTATTTATTCTGTTAGGATCGCTTGTATCTTAGCTGTTGTGTTCCCTTAGGCTTTCCAATTGCCTTACTCGTTCTTCTAGCCAAGCCATCCTCCGTACTTCTTCCTCTCGAGTTCTTCCTCTATTGGGTTCATCTTGCTTTTCTCTTTTGTAGTTGATGTTGGGTCGTCCAACCCTTTCTTAATCCGAGTTACGCCCATTCGCCCTACTGGGCCCTGCCTTGTCTCTGTTTATATGCCGAATTATATTGTCAGTTTGGTTCGTGTCGGTATTATCTCGGCTTATACTATCGTCATCTCGCCCTTCCCTTTCGAGGTTGTTACCCAATATCTGTTGCAGTCTACGTTCTTCTTCTCACCGCCATAAATCATCTTGGCTCTCCATGTCCTCCTGAATACGCCGAATGTCGGCGTCTCCCTGTAACATATTGCGCTTTTCCATTTCCTCTATTCGTTTGAACAACGTTTCCATTACACTCTGTAGACGACATAAGTTTGGGTGTTCAATCTAGAATTCCTATGGAGGTTGTTGAGGCACGAACAACATTGTGCTTGCTGTGTAATTTGGTTACTCAGCACTGGGGAAGCCCCAGTGTCGGCGAGTTCATCCTTTGTTTCTATCGTGATCTGGTGGTAATTGGGAGGTACTGAATCCTTGTATTACACCAGTTCAGGCTCCAATGGTGGTGGCTGCCGTGTTTGACCTCGGCGAGACACCTGACTGCGATTTCTAGTATTAGCCATTCTTAACTCTCTTACTTTGGGAATCGTAATTTAACGTCCCCACAGACGGCACCAATGTTCTGGGATGAGAACACAAATAAATAGATAATGAAAAGGTACCCCGATGATCGTACGTAGAAGTCCAATGAACCGATGGACAACTAAGGATCAATATAAGGAGCCAGCTTTGCTATTTGAACATCTGTAGATCACTACGTCACACACAACCGATTGTGTGCTCAGTGTGCAGAATGTAACATAGATGAAAAGAACGTGTGTACCTTATGATAAGTCTTCCATATATATAGAGAACATTCTGAAGTTATGTAGCCGTTGGTCATGTGTCTAGATAGTGGGATTTGTGCTTGTCCCACTAACTGCTTCAAGCAGCATGGTAGGCGAGCCTTTAGGAACCGTCTCTTTTTCAAATGCTATGGGCTCTTTTGATTTTGGGCCCACTGATGGGTTTGCCGTTGCAGGGCCCATTATGCTACTTCGTAACATCCCCAATACCTCTTACCTGAAACCATTCTCATTATAGTGTTGAAGGTCATCTATGAAAATCTTGATTTCATTTCCACTTTGGTGAACTCTTTATGTGAGACTTGAGCAAGCTTTTGCACCAGCCGCTTCATCTCGTCCCTTCGCATCTCCAAGAATTTGTTGAGACGGTGGTTTGATAGCACCTCGACCGCTGTAATGCTGCGGAGGTTGCGCTAGTGGTCGCCGTAGGGAGCGAAGACTAAGGTGGTGCAGTTGTAAGAGACATACTCACTGGCAAGAAAGCGGGGCTGATTTGCCAGGACGATGTCGTTTTTGGTGAAGCATTCTTGGACTGCAGAAGGCGATGAGACAACGACCACGAGGCGAGAGCCAAACCAAAGAGAAATGATTTGGCCATAACGTTGAGAAATCCGGTGAAAGGCTTGATGGAGTGGTTTGCTGAGTTGGTGAAGGTTGCCGAGTTTGGGAAGACAAGGTGGACCAGGTGGGATGTTTTTGAACTTTCTATTTTGGAAGAAGCACTTGAGAGTGAAGGGGAAAACCAGAGATGGCAGGAAATAGAACAAGAAGCTGATCATGATTTGTTTGGTACCTTTTCGTTTGTGGACTACTTTAGTTCAGTGATAATTATGGATCTTAAGTCCTAATGGAGCTATGTGTCTTAGTGTCTACACACACACATACAACTGCTTGTGTTACGTTGGATCTTACGTAAGATGTTTCGTTTAATGAGAGACCTGAAGGATAAGCTTCCCCAGTTCCAATTACGTCATCTGATACGCAATACTTGATTACTTTTTGTTTTTTATGTTCCTCACTCGGATAATACTTTTCACCTAACCATTATTTAAAAATTGAATTGAAATTTGCAATGGAGTTGGAGAATCGAAATTTGATCTTGCTTCTCGGGTCTCTGCTGTCTGTAAACGTTATCTTTCTGTAGCCGGCTTGTCTCCTCTTCCCTTTACATCCGCTACACTCGTTTTCTTCTCCTTTTCTTTTGAATGGCGCATTTTTGGTGCAAAAAAGGAATAGCTGGTCTTTTTAGATACTGATAAATATTAAAAAAATTATTTTAGAATACTAATCAATATCAAAAAGATTCTTTAAGATACTGAATAATATTAAAAAAAAAATACTTTATAATCTTAAAAAATTATTTTAGGATTTTAAAAAGATTTTAGGATACTAATTGATATTAAAATAATATTTCAAGATACTAACGGGAACTAAAATATACTCTACATAATTTTTTTAATATCATAACATGAAGTATTTTTTTTAATACTGACAGTAGATAAGTATTTTTTTAATAATTGTTAATGCCTTCAAATATTTTGTTTAAAAAGGGACCAGTTGCTCCCTTTTTACACCAAAAACGTGCAATCATAAAGAAAAAGAGAGGAGCGGATATTAAAGAAAGAGGAGAGAAGTCAGTTCCATCTTTCTGGCTGTTTGTTGTTTTTTTTCGCACAACATTATCCATTAATTTCTATGTGTTCTTTTACTGGAAATATATATCCTCATAATCTTTTTCCCCATTTTCTTCTCAAAATCCTATTTTCCTTCTTAGATGAAAAAATAGAAGGTTTAGATTAATATTTTCTAAAACTATGATGATAGTGTTTTATAAATTAATTTTTTTTAATTAATTTTTCTTGTATTAGAGTAATGAATTGCGTAGATCATAATTTAATAGTTTAAGTTTATTTATTCATGTTTAAAATAATAGTTTTATAAAATATTAAATTTGAGTCATTTATCGTTTTAACTTTGATGGTGGAGATGACATACTAAAAAAAAAAATAAGAAAAATGATTATGAGAGAATCCAAACTTTTTTTTACTATGTGCAGACTTTAATACTTCCAAATACTCCCGCTCATCCCATTTATGCGATGGGAGAAGGCGAGAAGTTTTTTAAATCATATTTATAAGTTATATTATTAAATTTTATATATGAATACTTTGTATAATTTTATCTTTTATTTATTTTATTATTTGATCTGGTTAAGTGTATGATTTCTTTTATGACTCAAAGAACAAAAGGTTTTCATTCTTTCCAACAATTTTTTAGAATACTAACTTGTGTTATATTCTTATGAGCTGGGTTCGTTCATCACATCAATCAATAGTTAACATTTATATATTATCATGTAGATTTCATTCATTCATGTGGGTAATAAATACTCCCTCTTGTCCTTATTATAAGGCACTAACTACCAAATGTATTTGGTCCTTTTTATAAGGCACTTGCTTGTTTCCAAGGAGCATTAATTATTTTTTCCCATGTATGCCCATAATTAATAGGGGTAGTAGGTGAGAGTAATAATAATATAATATTAGAGTTTTGTGTAAATAGTAGGGGTAATATTGGAAATTACTTAAATTATAGGATAACTTTATTGACTTTGACTGTTTTTATTGGTTTGTGTGATTTGCTAGTTGGTACCTTATAATAAGGACCAGAGGGAGTATTAAAAAGGAAACTTTGAAAAGATAATGGATATATCCCATGAAGACACGTGGAGCGGTGCGCGCCTTGCACTGGCGTTTGATCATGATATCAGTATTTTGATAAAACATAGATCCCCAAAATCATGTCATTTGTCCGTTGAACCGAATATTAAAATTTTAAAAAATAAGTTAAAAATAATTAAAAATAATAAATGTGTATAAAATATAATTAAAACACAAAAGATGTTATATATATAAAATAAGAATATTAAAAAAAAAAAACTGACGTAGAGAGTCTAGAAGGTCAGGATCGAATTCTCAAGTTGCCATTACATCATTTAATACATAATAACTTCCTTGAGATGTTCATGTGCGGTTAAAACTGGTCACTTGACCGATTGAAAAATAGGACAATTTCACTCAGCCCATTCTATAGCCATGTTATTTCCAACATCCCCATATTATTCTAAAACTTCATTATATTATTGCACTCCTTTAAATGAAATTAAATTTTGAGTGAAAAGGCATTAGTGCCCTTGGCATTTTTTTTAAGAAAGATTCAATAGTTGTTAGTTCTCTAAAAACTATATTTTGAAACAAGTGAAATAAGGCGATTTCTTATAAAAATTAGGCGATCACTACAAAACAATTCACTCATTTGTAGCGTTAAAATGGCGTATGCCTATATTAGTGGTTTGATAAACTGCTACAAAATCTAACGTTTAATGTGTTTTTGTAGCGGTTACTGAAAATCACTACGCATCTAACAATAACTATTATTGTATTTGTTGCAGTTAGTTCTACTTGCTATAATGTGCATCTATAGATTACACATAATAGAAGTATCTTGTAGTGGTTAAGAAACCACTACAAATGTTATTTCAATATCGATGATTATAAAATTTTGATAACAAATGTTGGTGCCAAATTTTTAGCAAACATTTGGTTGTGGTGGGAAATGAAAATTGAAAATTTGGTGCTAACATTTGCAGTGGTTGACCAACTCCTACTTAATTTCATAAATTTTTAACTATGGTGCCAAAAATAACTGCTATTAATATTTTCTTAATTTTAATGTAACTTAGTAGTGATTTTTCAACCACTACTAAATGTTTCATGGTTTTTTTTAAAAAAAAAAATGCCTCGATAATATTTTCAATCTATTGTTCCTATAACATTTTGAATCTTTTATCAATTAGGTAATAACTTCGATAATAGTAATTATTATTTGAGATGAAGATAAAAATAAGTTAGATAAGTATGAATATTATATATGTTCAATATCGAGAATGTGTAGGTAATAAAGAGTTAGGTTCTCCACTGGTTTATGAAATTGAAGTTGAAGATTTTGTTTGTTTATGGAAGGAATGTTGAAAAAGTAGTAATGGAAGGAACCTTTTAATATCTGTAGAAGGAAGAAAATAAAGAAGCAAAATAACTGTAAGTATTATATGAAAAAGGAAAATGAAATGAAATGAAATGATTAAATGAAAGACTTGAGAAAAAAATTTACCATATTTTGTTGAGGTTTTCAACAATAGGTCAAGAAAAAAAAGAAAGAGGAGAGGGGTGAGAAGATATGGAAGAGAGTAAGAAATGATGTGAGGTGAGAGTATTTATAGAGATCATCGTGACATTTGTAGTGTTTAAGGTAACAATATTTGTAGCGGTTCCATTTTATAGCATTTTCTTTTTGGTATTTTGTGGTGTAGAAGGAAAAAATAAAGAAGCAAAATAACTATAAGTATTATATGAAGAAGGAAATCAAAATTAAATGATTCAATGAAAGATTTGAGGAAAAAAATTAACCATCTTTTTCTAAGGTGTTCAACAATAGGTCAAGAAAAAAACGAGAGAGGAGAGGGGTGGGAAGAAATGGGAGAGAGTAAGAAATAAAGTGTGGTTGGGGTATTTATAGGAATCATTGTGATGTTTGTAGTAGTTGAGGTCATGGTATTTCTAGTGGTTCCTCTTTGTAGTTTTTTTTTTCTTTGGTAGCGGTTCTATTAATGAGAATTTTTTTAAAAAAATACAAATTGGGCTTTACAAGAAAACTATTATATTTCTTTAATCATTCTTTCCCTTATTCCTACAAAAAATGTGTAGAGAAAATATTAACGTTGGCTGTATTATTTTGTACAAAAAATATATTTAAATTAAGTGATAGTAAAATGTAATTTATAAAAACACATTAAACAATAGGTAAATTGGCATTGCCTTTGAGGAAGAATTTTTTGAAAGTGGTGAGCTGGAATGGCTCACTTTCGTAGGCGATGTTATCACCATCACCCATGTCATAAAGATTTCAAGGTTTGAAGTGGACCATCATATTCCGATATCTATGCCTCTCATCCTTGACATAATAAACCTGGTATTCCTTTGAGGCAAGAATATATGGCTCATTATCTTTAGATTGACCTGTGTGAATTGGCTGGGAGAAATTTACTAATGTGATGCCTGATTCGTTAGTTGTGAGTCCTCAAAAAGTTGTCGTGTTTACCTACAAACACTTGAAGAGTGTCACAGTAAAATGGCTTTGGTAATTTAGTTTGATGACATTAACAAGCTTTTCGTAGGGACGCCTTTGAGCTAAATGTTCTGTCACTGTTGTTGTATAACTCCTTGTCCCAAAGGTGCCAAAAACAACCGAATTTTGAGTTAATAATCCTTAATATCGTGAAACCGTACAAAACTTGAAACTAATGATGTTGTATGCTGTGAACCTTATTGCATGGTCAAATAGGTTGATTGTGAGAGATATGAAATCTGGTGAGTGTAGGTTGTGGTCATTTAGTATTTGGCTTGCAAATCAACTTGAGAATTCTTTGTGGACTTCTTTATCAATTTCGGAGGATAGTTGTGTATAGATCCTGAGTTGATGCTTCACATGACTTCTGAATTCCCTATAATTAATCATGAAAGGAAATTGTGATATGTACATAAATGCATAGAATAGCAACATATCAGTGTACAATTCTTGCCGAAGAAAGAGATCAACTTGATTGCAATTAATTAAGATATGGCTATGTGCTTGGAACTTCTTAGTTGCAGTTAGTTTGGAGTTCTCACTTCCTCTAGCTGGTTACCAATATGAGCAAATATCAACTCTTAATGATGGCTCAGGCTCAAGATAATCGCCTATATGAGGTGGTCGATTAAAAGACTTCTCAATGTATCAAAGTGCATTGAACATAAATGTACAGGACTTGATCTCCTATAGAACCTTCAATTGTAGAACCTTTTGGCCACGCCTATTCCTTACGTAGGATTTCAATTTCCCAAGGAAACTATAAATATAAAAATGAAAAATGTTAATAAATGTTGAAATGTGTGGCTAGCAAATTTATAATTTAATTAATGCTAATGGACATATTTAAATGAGTACCTCTCCATAGGATACACCAATCGATATTGAACTGGGCCAACTAGCTTTGTTTTATGAGCAAGGTGGACTGTCAAGTGGACCATCATAATAACAAAGGACAGTGGAAATATCATCTCCAAATGACAATGCAAGAAGGATTTTTTGTTGCAGTTGATCAAACTCTTCAACGATCAAAACTTTGGAACACAATTTTTGAAAGAAAGAACACAACTCCACCAAAATAATGGATACATTGGGAGGTAGTGTTTTTTTTATAATTCTAGTGGAAGTAATTGTTGCGTAACAACATGTGAGTTATGGCTCTTCAACCCAACAACATTTAGAGTCAACATATCAATACATCATGAAATGTTGTGTAAATACTTATAAGGAACTTTTATTTTCTTCAAAATAGCGAGGAAGATTTCATTATTGGGTTTTGTGAGAGTGAATTTTTCCGAATAAAATTTGTCATACTAATCTAGCCACACATCTACACAAACTCTGATGGCTTGTAAATCTTTCATCACTTAAAGATGATCTTTTGACTTGCCAAGTTCGTTTAGCAGCATGCATAACATTGTCGCAGACATATTTTTCATTATGCATGACATCAAGACTGTGTTGAAGTAAATTAGATTTCCAATATGGAAGAGTGAAGAAGATTCTTATCTTGCGCTATTGCTAAGGCTTAGAAACAATAATCCTGATAGTCTTTCTCCCTGCTTGTACCGCATGGTCATTTTTTTCAAACTGAAACTCAAATTCAACATCCTGAAACTAATTGAATCATGTTAGTCTTTCTCCCTGCTTGTGTTGCATTGTTGTTTTTTCCAAACTTGAATTCATCATCCTGAAGCTATTGTAATCATGTTAGTCTTTCTCCTTGCTTGTGTTGCATTGTTGTTTTTTTACAATCAAGAAACCTCCGATGACCCATGAAGTACCAATTTCAAATGTGGGGAAGGCACACTGAGTTAGAGTCCAAATTGCAAGTTGGACACATCTTTATAGTATGCATATTCCACCTAAATAGTGTTCCCAACCCAAGAAAGTCACTTATTGTTCACATCAAGGTTGTATGCAAGTTGAATAATGTCTTTTTGTATGCATCATTTGTCTCAGTGACGACATTCCACAAGTCCAACAATTCTTGAATAAGCGGTTGGGAATACACATTCATGTAATTACCCGGTGCCTTTTTCCCTGGAATGATCATAGACAAAGTGAAAGAGCTCTATTTTAGACACATCAAGGGGCAAGCTGTATGGAACTAAGATTACTGGCCAAAAAGTGTAATTTGTGCTAAGATTCTCAAATGGATTAAAACCCTTGTTTTCCAAAGCAAGCGAAACATTTCTAGGGTTAGTTGTGAAATCCAGAAAGCTTAAGTTGAATGCTTTCTAAGCTTTTTCATCTTGTGGATGTCTTAATTTACCATCTTCAATATTGTCAACTTCATACCACCTCATATACTCTGCTGTTTTAAATGACATAAACAATCTTTGTAACCACGACTTTAAAGGAAAGTATCTAAGAATCTTTGTAGGTTTCTTCTTTTCCTTTGCCCCCTTTTGAATTGTCTTGTATCTTGATGTGTGACATCATTCACAAGTCTCCCTACTAGTATCATCCTCCCAATACAAGATACAATCGTCAGGGTATGCATCGATTTTTTGGTAGTTCAAGCCTAATCATTTAACAATCTTCTTGGCCTCATTGAACGTTATGGGAATCTTTGCATTGGGTAACGCATCTTGTAATAATTATAAGAACATCAAAATTCTCTTACCAATGATTGCACACAAGCACTTGATATGATACAATTTGATTAAAAAAAGACAATTTTGAGTATTTTCCACAATCATGATATAAAGGATAATTTGCTTCATCAATAAGGCCCAAAAAAAAAAATATATATCCCAAGCTACTTCATTTTTCAAGTAAACAAGGTCTGAACCCTGCACTTCTTCGTTCAAATTGTCGTTATGAACACCAAATGCATCACAAGCAACATCATTAATATAACCATCTTGATTTACTTCAGCTTTTACTTGTGAACTTCTAGAAAAGGAATTATATCTCATATCAGGTTTCTCACCATGAACTCCCTAAAACGTATAATCTTTTGGGAAAGGCTTAAAAAGCAAATTTTCCTTCACTACTTCTCATGTATGTCACTTCTTAAACTTGCATTTGGGAACATAGACACATGAACTTACCATTATAGCTGGCTGAGAGGTTGTGAAATACAAGAAATTACTTAATCCTACCAAATATGCTAGAGAATTGTGTGGCAAATTTATCCATGACTTATATATCACATATGAGTAAAGAGAGAATTTTGAGTTTTCTAGATGACTTTAAACTTTGTAGCGATTAAGAGGCAAAAACAACTACAAATTTTATGACCGTTGATAGGATTTAAAATTTTCAAATTTTAAACACATACATTTTGTAGCAGTTAAGAGGAAAAAACCAATACAAATTTTATGATTGCTGGCGGATTTAAAATGTTCAAATTTCAAACACATATACTTTGTAATGGTTCGGAGGCAAAAACAACTACAAACTTCATGATGGTTGGGGGATTTAAAATTTTCAGTTTTCAAACACATACACTTTGTAGTGGTTTAGAGGCTAAAATCATTTCAAACTTCAAGACCATTAATGGGCTTTAAAATCTTCAAATTTTAAATGCATACACTTTGTAGTAGCTAAGGTAGTAGTTATAAAACTACTACAAATACAATTTTTTTGTTTAAAAGATATAAGTTAACCTTTTATAGCAGTTTCTAGTTTCCAACCGCGGCAAAGAGTAATTATGGAAACAATAATTATTTAAATAAGTGAAATTATTATTTTTTAGATTCCTTAAATGCTTAAAATATTTCAAATAATTACATCGAATAAACCAATTGTACTCGTAAACTATTTCAAATAAGTAAATCATGTAAAAAAAGTATAACCATAAATGTATAACTGTAAAATTGTTCAAACTCTAAAGAAGCAAATTTTTAAAGTTAAAAAAAAACTAAGTATTTTAGAGTCTAAACAAATAAAAATATCTAAAGATGCAGCTGATCATCGGTCCTCTATCAAGGGCGGTAGAATCACGAGCCTGACTAGAATTTGATGACAGAATATCACTTATGAAGGTGGTGAATTGGGTGATTTTAAAAAGTTTTGTGATTAAACCAGAGAATTAAAACAACAGAGCAAGGATAAAAGAATAATGAACATAGAAGATTTATATTGGTTCAGTCTAAACTCTTGACTTACATCTAGTCCTTATACTCTCGGGTATTTCACTATCATACTGTCACAAGATTATAGACTATGTTTCCCGAAGTAATCCTCTCTCTAGGATTCACTCCCCCTTACAAATTGTAATCAATACACCCACGCTCAAGGTCTCTCTACCTTAAGATTTTACAGAAAGAATAATCAAATAAGAACTCTCTTATAGAGTAGATAAAGAATCAATGAAGTACAAAATATCTGAAGATATTACTGAGTATTGAGTGAAATGGTAATCACAATAAATTTGTTTGAGTATAAAATGTTTCTGGTTGATCTATATTGAATGCTTCATCTTAAATTTGGTGTTTACAATTAATGATTGTTGAGAAACTTCAATGAATCCATTGTGAATATTGAATATAGCCATTAGACCATTGAAGTTCATTCATTACTCATAACTTCGATGTTACAATATAATTGTCGTCATTCTGCCGCTTTGACATTCCTTTTGTTCTACTTGTTTTGTTGCAATAATTAATATGGAAAGAGAACCTAATTGCCTTTTGGGTTGCTCAGAGAATGGTTGCCGAGTTGGTGTCTCATTTTCTGTAACTGCATTTAATGCTTTTGACATAATTAATGTTTTTTGAGATTTTAAAGTTAATAACCCACATAATCATTTAAAACTCATTAATACACTAATTAAATATAGTTAAGAAAAATATTGAGTGATGTTAAGAAGAAATTAAATCATAATGAATGATTTTAATTTTACGAACAGAGTGATTTACAAAGGCACATATGGAACACTCAAGTTATCATTAAATGACTCGAGTTAATGACTCAAGTTGGTTCTTCCAATACTTGAGTGAAGATGATATTCTTCTAAAAGCAAAGCTTGTTTGAAACAAAAAGTTTAGATGAAGAAGATCATTTGGCAAAGCATAACTTGAGGCTAAAAATACTGACTTCAGTTGTTCACTTAAGTCAAGTCTTTATAACTCAAACCATGAAGTTTTGCTCACAAACTAAAGACTACGAGTTATACTAAAAAATGAGTTTAAGCAAAGGACACTCGAGTCTTGAATGCTGACTTTAATGAATGACTCGAGTTCACTAAAATATAACTTGAGTTTCCAATATTTGTTTACAGATAAGGATTGAGAAATACATTTAAAGTGATTTTGAACAAGTGACACTCGAGTATAGAAATGCCAACTCTAATAAGCGACTCGAGTACACCAATATTGGCTTGAGTTTGAGCTTCTTTAACTCTTGAAAAAGACAACTGAGCGTGGGAGAAAAAGGTTTGAAAACATGAGGTTTGGCACTCACCAAGCCAACTCGAGTTTAGAGCTATTTACTCGAGTATGTTAAAACTAAAAACTATTTTGACTAAGATTTTAAAGCATTGATTCAAGTTCTTGAATCAGAACTCGAGTGTATCTTTGGCAAACACATAAAAGTACTCTTGTAACATCTCAATTTTGGGATTTTAAAGTTTGAATAATGTATGGAAATTTGGCTTAAAAATAATTATAAAGTTAATTATTGGAATTTAAGGCATATTTTCCTGTAAATTAAAGGCAATCTAGTTGAAAATAATTATTGGTTAGAATATTTTGGAGATGATATTTTTATGGCCAAAATAAATTAATTGAGGAAAGAATAAAGTCAAAGAATATTTGGAAGGGATAATTTATGACCTAAAATAATTATTGGAAGTTAAGGCCTAATTTCCATGAATATTTGGGAAAATAATTATTGAAGTTAATGGCCTAATATTAGGAAGAAAAGGAGAAGCTAAAATTAGTGCTATTATGCATTGGTAATTTCTACCCCTCAATGTAATATATCATTTTCATCTTCTGAGCTTTCTTCTATTTCTTCTTCTTTTGAATCTTCTTCTTCATATTCATATGTTAATTTGTATATTTCTAATTCATTATCTGTAGGTTCATCAAATTCTAATAAATCTATATCTGAAGGTTCTAATTCTAATTCTTCTACTTTTATTAAAATATTTTTTTCTTTTTTGATTTAGGTTTATTGCTATTTGTTGCTATATGTCCTATATCTCCAGAATTATAACATCTATAGTTATCAGGTTTTTTACTTTTACTTTTATTATTTCTTTTTCTCTGAAAATATTTATTAGGTTTATATTTTCTCTTATTTTTGGAATAATATTTTCTAAAAAACTTCTTTTTCGGATAATTTTTAAATTTATATACCTTTCTTCTTTTTCTATTCTTTCTTAACCATTTATCTTGATTACATCCCCATTTATGAGGTTTTTTTTCTTAATTCTGCACAATTTACCATTAATTTTTTTAGTTTATAATATCTTATATTTCTCCATACTTCTTTACATCTTTCTGATAAATACTTTCTTAAATATTCTTCTCTTCTACTCATTGTATCTATTATTTTTGTCAAATCTGGATCATTTGTACTTTCCATTGCTTGTGTATATTCTTTTACAAAATTTTCTAAGATTAATCTATATAATTTTCTATAAAACATATCTAAGTAAAATTTTTGTTTTTCTGGTTCATGTATCTTTGCTTCATAATAATATTTCTTATATTCGCATATATATATATGTGTGTGTGTGTGTGTGTGTGTGTAGGTTCTAAACTGCATATTTCTATTTCATGAAAATATCTTATAGCTTTTGAAATTTGTGTGTATTCTACGTTTGCTATTGAAGTTCCTACAAACTCATTCTTTAACACATTTTCATATTTTAATAATATTGTTGCACATAAAACTTCTCTTATCACATAAGTTACTTCTCCTAATCTTCTAACTCTCATTCTAAAATCTAGTGGTCTTCCTTCCCACCAATTTAATACATTTCCAATAAAACTTGCTTCTACTATATGTTTACAACATATGGTTCTATTTTTCTAGTTATTAGTGCTATTAACTGAGCCTTTTTCCATTCTTCTATTCTTCTTTCATCATCTAAGTTACAATATAAGTCTAGCCATATTCCAGAGTTTGAGATTTGTCTTGTTTCATATTGTTCTATTGGAGGTGGTAAAAATTCTTTTCCACTTGTTATAGGTTTTTTATAACTAATATCGAAAAATGACCTTGTTATATTGCTTAATTCTTCTCTTACTAAACTTCTTTGTCTTCACATTTCATTATCTCTTGCTCTTTGACTAACTGTTTCTCCTAGATTTCTTGATGTTTCTTCTTGTTGATCTTGATTTCTTTTTTGTTCTACTTCCGATTGTTGAGTTATTTGCATATTTATTTGATTTTCATCTATTATTTTTAATCCTTCTAAATCCTCTATTATTGATTCTAAATTTGTTTAATCTTTACCCATAAATCTTTAAATTTCATCTTCAAAGTCTGAATCTTTATTTCTACTTTTCATCATATTTAATTATCTGATTTCTACATTTTTGAAAATATTCTTTAGTTCTTTCATTCTATCTCCTGATTCAATTATTGTTAGTATTTTTTATTTATTATGTTCAAACTGTATTCCACTTTTTTTTATCTTCATAAAACTGATCTAATTTTCTTAATCCTTCTCTAATATCTAATACATTTTTATCCACTCTTTCCATGTTTCCTTAAATTGTCCATAAATTATTATTTATTATAGTTTGTCTTTTTTATGTTCTTCTACTGTTACTTTAGTTTGTTCTGTGTTTGAATTTACAATTTGTTTTGCTATATTTGATATTGTAGTGTCATATTTTTCCCATTCATATAAAGATTTCATCATATTCATTTGTGGATTATTATTTATTTTTCTAATTTATCATAAACTCCTAAAGCTTTTTTAATTCCTTTTATATCATTTTTTATTTTTTTAATTCTTTAGAATTTTGTTTTATTTCCAATTTCATTTCATATATCTTTTGTTCTAATGGTTTAGCTATTTCTTTTAATCTTTCTAATCGATTTCTATCTTCTACTTTTTCTAAAATATCTCTAGTTTCTTCATGTAATTGTTTTATTATTTCTTTTATACTAAATATATGTAACAGATCTTCTATGTTGGAATTTATATAACTTCCTAATTGTTTCATTAAATACATATTAATCCAATTCAATTGATTACAGACCTATTCTTCTGTTGTAAGCTTTACAGCTGCATCTTGCCTCCTGATCCCGAACCACTATATGTCTCTTTTATGCAGTATGGAGTTCAAGTGAATGAACCCTAGGGTAATAGTTAATCTTATATGCAAATACAAAATATAAATGACAACATATCACATGTTAAATATAGAATAATTCACAGTAAACAAGTCGTACTGTAACCGCAGTTATCAACCAAGGATTACAACCCTTCGGGACACACAGCCCTGTTTTAGGACACGCAACCCCATGAGACACGTAGCCCCAATCCATAGCTAGGATACACATATGCAAATATTCTAGCAAATAGTCATACATGAATATATACATATAAACTAATAAGATAATAGTTACACACCTCAAGCTTGAGTCCTTAATTTTGTCCGAAGTTATTGGGATCAGAAAAGGTCTCAAGGTATGCCTATAAATGTTTATCATTGTCGTTAGTCACTTATGGTGTCTCAAAGTACCTAACTACAAGAATTATTTTTAGGGAATCAAAAGTGGATTAACTCCTAAAAATTCCCCTAATAATAATAACCTTTTTAATAAATAATAATATTATCTATTATTATTTATTTATCATTTTTTTAACTTATTCCCTCTCCTAATAACAATATCTATTTGTTAATCATTATTTATTTATTTTATTATTATTATCATTATTATTTCTGTAATACCCTAAAATTTATATTTCTCTTAAAGAACCATATTTTGGCAAATAATACCTATTAAAATAGGAGAGTATGTTGTCTCTAAATTTATAATTGATTTATTATCATTTTTAGGGAAATTTTCTTTGGATTCTAATAAATCCAAATTCAATTTCCTAAATCTTATTAAGGATCATAAAATATAACCATTTAAAATCATCGGAGGATGATAAAATCAATTAGAGGAAGTTAGTAACAATTATTGGGCAAATGAAATTGCAATAATTGAGATACTTTAATAAGTTTTGGAATTATTTCATAATTAATTTATAAGGTCATAATTAAGGATCAGATGATATTTAGAAGCTAAGATTAGCATACAAGGAGTTGCTAATCATCAAAATTAAACTAAAAACTTGTCAAATGGTAATCAAGTCTTATAACCCCTAAAACACTATTATTCCTAAATTATCTCTAAGGGGGCGAAAATTCCTATTTAATGATGGAATAAATTACACAAAATAAATAGACCAATAAGAGATTTTTCTAAGAGCTTGTGAGGATAATTAAAACGTAAAATTGTAATTAAAAGATTAAGGGGGGGGCGGTTTTATCACTTGAGCAACAAGAAAGGGAATTGCTAGAAATAAACCTATGATTAAATTTCTAAAAGAGAAGACTTTTGAGACTTAATGCAATGGAAAAGGAAGAGGAAGGTGGTGTGTGTATGTAGTCTACGTGTGTGTTGTGAGACAAGGAGGAAAAAAAAATAATAATAACATATGGCAATTAAGTAGTGTGTGGAAGAAGATTGGGACAAACTTGGAGAGCAAGTAAAGAAACTTGGAGAGCAAGTAATTTCTAATCAAATGCAAATCAAGGAGAATTCATAGAGATTAAATCATATCTTGAAATATTGGAGCTAAGTATTAAATGTAAATACATATTTGGAATCAGTAAATTATGAGCTTCAACTTGGCTATTCCCAAAGTTATTTTCGGTTACTTTTAAGATTCATACCTAAGTGTTTTGGGAATTAAAAATCACCATAAATCTAATCATAAAATTAGGATTTCAAAAGTGGAATTAGATTTTAAAGAAAAACATTAGTTGATACTTAACTAAATTAGCATTTGGGATTAAATAGGAGATGAAGCAAAAATCTAAGAGAGAGAGAGAGAGAGAGGGACGAATTGGGGGAGGTGTAGGGAGGAGATCCTTGCCTCTTCTCCAAGCAAAAACCAAGGGCCAAGATCCATTGAAGTTGCTTGGTGACTACTCCTTGGTAGCCTATAAATAGAAGCCTCCTCAACACATTCTCCCCATAAATTCACAAGCCTAGGCCGAAAATTTAGAGAGGAAGGGAGAGTGTGGAAGAGCTTCAGGAATTAGAAGGCAAGTGTTCTTCAAAAGGTAAGAGAGTTTTTAGTTTTTAAGTTTAAGTTCTTAGTTTATGAAGTAGAAATGCTAGAAATGTTGTTTTGATCTTCAATCTTTCAAATATAGTTTTATTTTCATGTTTTTATGGGTTCCACTGTCTTTATTTCGAAAATTTGATGAAGAAGAAGTTATAGCAAAATCTTTGGAAGATTAGGATCAAAATAGCGAAGCTCTGGCGAAATTTCATCGATTAGCGATTCCTGGAGTCAGAGGTAAAAACGCCAGTATTTTATGAAGATGATGATGTTCAAAAATTCTGAGAAATTTCATGGTGAAATTAGACATCTAGGGCTTTCTAAATCTATAAAGATTGTGTGATTTGAAGCTCTGTGCAAAAAAATAAAAATCTCAGAAGTTAGGTTATGTTTTCTGTGCGAAATTCTGGGCAGCAGTTTGAAATGATTAAACTGGGAATTTTCCATGAGTTATGGGTAAGTTCTAGTATTTTTCCTCGAAAGTAGACTTCTCAAGGATTCCTGGAAATTTTACGGATCCTTGGTTCGATGTTTCTAGAATTAGTTATAATTTTTCGAAGTTAGGCGAAATTCTGCCCAGAAATGCTGGATCAGCGTTTTTTCCGAAAATTAGGGAATAAATTGGAAAATAAATCCACCAGGGGTAAAATGGTCTTATATAGCCAAAATATCTCTTTGAAATAATATTTGTGAGTTAATAGAGGCGATATTATCCTTATAGAATATCCCTGAATACGTTTTGACCAACTGTCGCACCGTTTTCCGCCAGAAATACCGTCAAACATCAACGAAGGTACGTCCGCGTACTGGTAACTTTAACTCTGATGTTTACTATATGCGTATATGTGCTATATGTATGGTATGCTTGTATGAGGTAATTAATATACGTTCGCGTACTGTAACACTAACTCTGATATTTACAGTATGTGTATATGTGGTATGTGTGCATGTTGTGGTATGTTGTTTGAATACTTGTTTGGTAAGAAATAACTGTACACCTGCATACACTAGGAGTGATATATCTGTTTTCACTGGTAGTGGTATATTTCGCTGGGAGCGGTACATTTGCATTCACTGGGAGTGACATAGTTGGTGACATGTTTGGAAGTGAACCAATTGCTGTGATTTTATACCATATATGTAAATGAGGTTAACCGTTACCTGGGGTCCGTATGCATGGGACCTCAGCTCTTAACATAGCGTCAGGGTCAGGAGAACCAAGGACGAGGGACAAAAGGGAAGCGCAAGCAGGACGCATAGTAGACCCGGCTGAAGATTTCCTTTGACATTCTGGCGGAAGCTTTCCTTTTGTTGTTATACATCCCTTTTGAACCACTCGGTTACTACACCGCTATTGTATTCAGCCAGACTTATGGCATTTTGAAATATAAGTATCAGTTACTCTGCCGCTCAAATACTTTACTCTGATGATTTGAAATGATTTTTAATGAAAATAAAATTTATTCCGCTGTTAAAAATTGAGACGTTACAATTTCTCTATATAATTAATTTAAACTCTCTGAGACTACGCTAATATCAAATACAACATCAATACTTTTAATCTAATCAGGGGCTTTAAAAAATAGCAACCCCAAATTGTATATCACATCTTCTACTACCAATTAAAAGTTTTTTTTTAATATCCTGTTATTGTAAGCGTAATAATATTAGTTAAGGTACTTATGTAAGAATATATATTAGCTTACTTAAAATAACTCCAAATTGCATGTCACGTCTTTCACATTTTTTTTTTAAACTTATGTAAGAATATATATATATATATATATATATATATATATATATATATATATATATCACGTGTTTATACACACACACGTCAGATACACACACGCACTACGCATGAAGAAAAATGCAGCAACTTTATTTATATATCTTTATAGAAGCATATATCTTTCAGTAAGCACATGTATATATCTTTATATAAGCATAGCAGCAACCATACTCAATCTATACTTAATATGTATAGATGTATATGTATATGCTTGAGCATGACAGCCAAAACAAAATAATAATAATAATAATAATAAGTGCAGCAAATTCTTCTTCCACTTATTGCCTTCTTATATTTTCTGCGTTAAGAATATGACAGCAAGAATGAAGTGTGTGTCTATATATATATATAAACAATAAAAAAAGAAAAACTCACAACCAACAGCCCCTGTTTCGGTTTTCAGCAAGCACAACGCTTTATTTTCTCTTTTTATCTATATATATACATTCATATGGCATGTTTCTTCTCATATATATATATAAAGCATGACAGCAAGGTATACCACGTAGACAGCCACGACATGCACTATTTATATCTAGATATAAACAGGAAAAAATAGGTGCAAGGCTGCGAGCAAGCTTATGTGGTATACAAAACAACTGAATCTCCTCTCCTTCGTATATGACAGCTAGCTTCTCTCTCTCTCTCTCTCTCTCTTTTTTTGTTAGGCATATTTTCAGAGATGCACAGTATTGATATGGAAACAAAAAGAATGATCAGTTTGATACATTACCTCTGTTTTCTTAACTAAAAACAGAGCAGCGAGAATGGCTTCCCTTTCTTCCTCCTTCTTCGACTCTTCCTCACTCTCTCGTTTGCGTCTCAGACTCGATTCACTGTTTCTAATTCTTGTTCTCTTCTCTGAATGAATGGGAATGAAAGAAACAATGGCATATATAAGGACCCAGGGGTCCGGTTTGAGAGGAAGAAAGATTGGTCCAACGAGAAAAGGCACAATGGTTTATGGTGTTGATTTAGCTGAGAGGACGTCCGTTGGGCTCGAGAACACTAAGAGGTATGGTGCTGTGGTTATCATTTCTGTGTTTGCGTGTGTTTGACGTTAATATTTTGCTGTGGTATCTGTTACCTTCACGTAAATGACGCTGCCCCTTCTGATTTGTTTGCTTGTTTGTTGTTTTTTTCTTTCTTTTTTCTCCATGATACATTAAAATGTTAAATATTAGATAAAAAAATGAATCCTTAATTTTGAGATGTTATAATTTGTCCCTCCGTTAATTTAAATTTCATCCTCGAAATTTGCTACATACTTTACAGACTATGAGCCATAAATTATGGGTACTTCTGCTTCATGCTTTCGTCTGTTTTCCATGTTGCTTCTCTAGGAGATAATCCTTTCCAAACCACTTTCACAAATAGAATACTCTTGTGTCTGAGCTGCTTTTCCTAGTTATTAATGATTTGCATTGGCTCAACCATGAAAGTATTATCATGTTGGAGTTCAACGTCTTCATACTTTATGACATGATTAGGGACCGGTTGGTACTTTTTCAGCTGGGAGACACATAATACGTCATGAAGTTTACTTATGTTTGGAGGTAGAGTTATCTGGTAGACCACTGGTTCACGTTTTGCCAATACTTCAAATGGACCAATATATCGAGGACTCAACTTTTTCCTTTTTAAGGTCCTACTAACTACTCAGATTGCATCAACATGCCTGATCTTGGACAATCTCACCACGAGGTCCATGGTAACATGTTCCCACTTCCATTCCGAAATTTCAAGTCTTTGCAGTGGTCCTACAGATCGTTAGTGTAACATCCCATTTTCATAAACGTTTCTATACAGAGCTGAGAGTTGAAAATATTTTAAAACAAAAAGTAACTGAATAACATTGTATGTAATGTATTTAACTGAACATTTAACCATGGGTTTAATATACCTAAACCTATATATCAGCAAGACAATGTCTCTGCAGGTTCTTCACGCCTGCTTCTTACCCTTGTCCTCGATCCTGACTCCCTGGGATCCTGAAGCTATAACAGGGGCTGAGGTTCAATTCCCATTGAACCTCAGGTAACGGTTAACCTCATGCTTATGTAAACAGTATATGACAGGTATTATAATAATAAATTTACTACTATCACTTTCAAAATCATATCAGCAAGTAACATAACACAGCCACTGCAATATGTATGTTACCCATAGTTTGCACATAACCAGTGCCACGATGGCCTATCGTGTCCTCAGCGCTAGGAAAACTCAACGGAGTTATCAAGACTATAACTCGTATTCAATTCAGTATATCATAAGCAACTTTCAAAATAGAGTATCAACAAGTGAAACAACTTTCACATATAACCATACCATAAGCATAAGCGTTAATGTTACAATACGCGTTCGTACCTGAATTTGACGGGTTTTTGGGTACGTTTGACGTCGGAACTCGTGCACAGTCTATCCTAAAAGGGTAATATTATCTCAATTAATTCTCAAACAATATTTCAAGAGACACTTTGGCCATACTTGACATTTTTACCCTTGAAGGATTCATTCTCAATTATTTCCCCATAATTTTTGAAAAAAACGTTGGTGCAGAATTTCGCCTAACTTTGAAAAATCATAACTAATTCCACCAAAATCGAAATAAGGATCCGTAAAATTTCCCGGAATTCTTGAGATGTTTATTTCCAAAGAAAAATACCAGAACTTACCCAGAACTTATGGATAATTCCCAGTTTTCAAAATTCAAACTGCTGCCCAGAATTTCGTCCAGAAAATGCAGCATAACTTCTAAGATTTTTATCTTTTTGCACAGAGTTTCAAATGACGCACTCTTTATAGATTTAGAAAGCCCTATATGTCTACTTTCATCATGAATTTGTCTAGAATTTTTGAACACCATCTTCATCATAAAATACTAGCATTTTTACTACTGACTTCAGAAATCGCTAACCGATAAAATTTTGCCAGAGCTTTGCTATTTTGATCATAATCTTCCGGAAATTTTGATAGAACCTCCTCTTCATCAAAATTTCGAAATAAAGACAATGGAAACCTCAAAAACATGAATTTAAAACTGTATATGGAAGATTATAGATCAAAATAACATTTTCTAGCATTTCTACTTTATGAACTAAGAACTTGAACTTAAAAACTAAGAACTCTCTTACCTCTTGAAGATCACTTGTCTCCTATTTCTGCAGCTCTTCCACACTCCCTCTTTCTTTCTAAATTTCAGTTTTGGCTTGAGGATTTGGTGAGGAGTTTGTGTTGCCAAAGGCCTCTATTTATAGGCAAAGGCAATGACATTCTTGAAATTTCTTCCTCTTGCATTTAGCCATTGATTTTCCTTGGAGAGGAGGGAATAATCCTAGCCCTCCACCTCATGCAAACCGCCCCCCCCCCCTTCATCTTTCTAGAAATTCCTTTTCTTAATCCCCAAGACAATCTCTTCTTAATTAAGTTAGCTTAATTAATCTCAAATCCTAATTTAGTTAGGGATAAGTTGGTGTCTTAATTTAGAATCCAATTTCAATTTTGGAATCCTAATTTTATGATTAGATTTATGGTGATTTTTAATTCCTGAAACACTTAGGTATAAATCTTATAAACAACCGAAAATAATTTCGGGAATAGCCAAGTTGAAGCTTATAATTCACTGATCCCAAATATGTATTTATCTTTAAGATCTAGTTCCTAAATTTCAAATTATGATTTAATCTCCATAGGTTTTTATTTAATTTTGTCTAATTATAACACAACTTGCTCCCTAAGTCTTACTAATCTTCTTCTACACACTTTTGACTTTATTACTTCTTCTTTTTCCTTCATGAAATTCGCCCCCCACCCTTAGTTTTAATTAAATCATTATATTTTTAATGTTCTCTCACCCTTAAGAAAGGAATTCTCTCATTGGTCCATTTAGATTTTAGGATTCAAGGTTAATATATCTTAATTCTCTCATTTATTTGTATAATTTATTTGTTCATCATTAAATAAGAATTTTTGTCCCATTGAGATTAATTAGGAATAATTTGCTAAATTATAATTTTAATCCCTAATATAGTGTTTTACATGGTCACAAACTAATTTAATTCTTAGGCTCTTAAATTCTATGGAAAAATTGCCAACTAATGTAAATTAATACAACACCAAAATTTGATAAGTTTCTAATTTAATTTTGATGATTTAAAACTCCCTGTATGCTAATCTTAGCTTCTAAGTATCATTTGATCCTTGATGTAATTGATTTTTCCTTAATTATAACCTTAATAATTTAATTATAAAAAAATTACTAAAGTAGCTCAATCATTGTAATTCCAATTGCCCAATAATTGTTACCAATTTCCTCTAATTGATTTCATCATCCTCTGATGATTTTAATTGTTCAAATGGTATAATTAAGATTATCTGACAATCTTAGGATATTTTATGATCTCCAAAAGAAATTTAAAAATTCAGGTTTTTGGTTTATTTAATTTTGGAAGAAAATTCCCTGAAATAAATTATCAAAATTCGAGACCATATATTCACCTATTTTTAATAGGTATTTTCTATCAAAATCTAATGGCTAAGCTGAATAGGATTTTTTTTAGGGTATTCACCTTCTGACAAGGTAAACATTTGGCCTTGTTGGAATTTAGAAAGAAATTCCATAGTTTATAAATAAAAAGAAGGATGAAAAAGAAGAGGAAAAGTAAGAAGGATTGTATGTGTGGTAATAAGTCCCACATTGGTTAGTTGGAGGGAAGTTGTATGGAAAAGAAGAGGAAAAGTAAGAAGGATTGTATGTTATATTTAGTTAATACAGATTGTTGCTATACTGTTTTGTTTACTGTATATTCAATTTCTACCTACTCAATACGTTAGAAACAACAATCTTAAGACAATTTTGTGATTGAAATCATTATATAACAAATTTATATCGTTGTTGTTTTCGTACGTTGGTAGTAGCATTGAATTGAATCTGTGTTTAGTTTTTGTCAATATTATTATTATACTGTTTGTGGATTAATCTGTGTAATTAATCGGATTTTCTGTTTTAACAACAGAAATGGCAAGTACAAGTACCAATCTGATTAACCCAAGTGGTCCTGCTCCACTGCATGGTAAAAAACTAGAGAAGTTCAATGGAAACGATTTTAAGATATGGCAGCAAAATTTTTTTTTTCTATTTAACTACGTTGAACTTGGTCTGGTTTCTCACTGAAGATGCTCCAAAATTAGAGGAAGGACAACCGTTGGATAAGGAGAAGGTCACTGCGATAGATGCTTGAAAGCATTTTGATTACCTATGTAGGAACTATATTCTCAATGGTCTGGATAATACATTGTATAATGTATATAGTACTTTGGAAACAACCAAAGCACTATGGGAGAGTTTGGACAAGAAATACAAAACTGAAGATGCTAGGTTGAAGAAGTTTATAATTGGAAGATTTTTGGATTTCAAAATGCTTGACTCTAAATTTGTAGTAATTCAAGTTGAAGAGCTTCAATTGATTGTGCATAAGATGCATGCAGAAGGATATCTCTTAATGAATCTTTCCAAGTTATTGCATTTATTGAAAAATTACCACCCTCTTGGAAGGACTTCAAGAATTACCTCAAGCACAAGCGTAAGGAGATGTCGCTTGAAGATTTGATTGTAAGATTGAGAATAGAAGAAGACAACAAGATTTCTGAAAAGAAATTTGACAGCAATCCTATAGTCTCAATGGCCAACATTGTGGAAGATGGTCCGAAGCCTAAGGAATGGAAACACTCTAATGAGGGATCATCCAAACAAGGCCCTAGCAAAGGTCAAAAATTCAAAGGCAATTGTTACAATTGTGGGAAGCCTGGCCACCGTGCTAAGGATTGTAGGAAGCCAAAGAATCTCAAGAAGAAGAACGTTCGAAGCCAATATGGTTGACAACGCTACTGATATGATTGATAATAAGAGTCTTTCAGTAGTGGTAATGCAATGTAACTTAGTTGGAAATACCAAGGAATGGTGGGTGGACACTGGTGCCACCAAGCATGTGTGTGCAAACAAATGGATGTTCTCTTCTTATACTCCTGCAAAGCAAGATAAACAACTGTATATGGGAAATTCTTCTACTTCAAAGGTTGAAAGTGTTAGAAAAGTGGTTTTAAAGATGACTTCTTGAAAAGTCATTGACACTTAATGATGTGCTTCATGTGCTTGATATTCGCAAGAATTTAATTTCTGGATCCCTCTTAAACAAAAATGGTTTTAAGCTTGTATTTGTTTATGATAAATTTATACTTTCTAGGAATGACTGTCACCAATAATGGTGCTATTAATAATAATATTGATTCTATCTATATGCTTGAGTCCTCTAATTTATGGCATCAAAGATTAGGACATGTTAATTATAAATCAATTAAAAAATTAATTAATTTAGAATTATTGCCTAAAATTGATTGTTCAAAAAAGATAAATGTCAAGTATGTATTGAATCAAAATTTTCTAAGTTACATTTTTCTTCTGTTGAAAGATCAATTGAGTTGTTAGATTTAATACATACTGATATATGTGATATGAAATCTGTACCATCTAGGGGTAATAAGAAATATTTTGTTACATTTATTGATGATTACAGTTGATATTGTTATATGTATTTGCTTAATAGTAAAGATGAGGCTGTTAGTGCTTTTAAACAATATAAATTTGAAGTTGAAAATCAACTTAACAAGAAAATTAAAATAGTAAGGAGTGATCGCGGGGGAGAATATGATGGCCCCTTCGAGGAATTCTGCATAGAATCCGGTATTATACACCAGACAACAGCTCCTTATGCTCCACAGTCAAATGTGATTGTAGAAAGGAAAAATTGGACATTGAAAGAAATGATGAACGCATTATTAATTGAATCCAGTTTACCACAAAATTTGTGGGGGGAAGCTATTCTAACGGCTAACTTTCTAATTAACAGAGTGCCTCAAAAAACGTTACAAAGCATACCATATGAAATATGGAAAGGAAAGAAACCTTTCTTGAAATATTTGAAAGTGTGGGGGGTGCTTGGCAAAGGTTGAGATTCCTAAACCTAAAAGATTAAGAATTGGACCTAAAACAGTAGACTGTGTGTTTATTGGCTACGCACATAATAGCAGTGCATATCGTTTTTTGGTTTATAAGTTCGATGTATTATATATCCATGTGAATACGGTTATTGAGTCAAGGAACGCTAGGTTCTTCGAGAATGTATTTCCGTATAATAATGATAAAAACAACACTGTAATGTCTCAGGATACTATGACTAATGATGATCTTGGAGAGGAAGAACCTAGACGTAGTACCAGGCAAATGACTTCAACATCCTTTGGGCTTGATTTTTTGACTTATCTGTTGGAAAATGAGCCTTAAATTTATGGAGAGGCTATGAGTTCTTCTGAAGCACCATTCTGGGAAGAGGCTTATAGTGAAGTTGAATCCATTATGTCAAACCATACTTCAGAATTGGTTGACCTTCCTCCTAACAATAAACCTCTAGGAACTAAGTGGGTGTTCAAAAAGAAGATGAAAGCAAATGGCACTATTGATAAGTACAAAGCTAGACTGGTAGTAAAAGGCTATAGACAACGTGAAGACCTACACTATTTTGATACCTATTCACCTGTTACAAGAATTACATCTATTCGAATGTTAATTGCGTTAGCATTATTAAATGGATTGGAGTTACATCAAATGGATGTAAAGATAGCTTTCTTGAATGGTGAATTAGAGGAAGAAATTTATATAGAACAACCTGAGGGATTTGTTGTCTCAGGATAGGAACGGAAAGTTTGTCACTTAATAAAGTCCCTTTATGGACTTAAACAAGCTCCGAAACAATGGCATGCAAAATTCGATGAAGTTATGTTATCAAATGACTTTAATATTAATGAATGTGACAAGTGTGTCTACATTCGAAATACTAAAAATGGGTTTACCATAGTCTGTCTTTATGTAGATGACATGTTGATAAAGGGTAGTAATAATCAAATGATTAAAGCTACTAAGCGATTGCTTACCAGTAAGTTTGACATGAAAGATATGGGTCAAGCAGATGTCATTTTAGGAATTAAAATTCATAGAACATATGATGAGTTAGCTTTATCGCAAACACAATATGTTTCTAAAATTCTTGAGAAATTTAAGAATTTAAACATAGCTCCTGTGTTGACTCCTATAGAAACTAGTCTTCGACTATTAAAAAATACTGGTGAAGCTATTAAACAAAAAGAGTATGCTCAAGTGCTAGGCAGTCTTATGTATGTTATGAACTGCACTAGACCTGATATTGCCTATGCACTAAGCATGTTAAGTCGCTTTACCAGTAATCCAAATGAGCTTCATTAGAGAGCTATGATAAGAGTTTTGGGTTACTTAAAGCAAACTCAAAACTTTGCTTTGCATTATGAGAAGTACCCTCCAGTACTAGAAGGGTATTGTGATGCAAATTGGATAACCAGCTCTAATGACACAAGATCCACAAGTAGATATATATTTACCCTTAGTGGGGGTGTTGTGTCTGGGAAGTCATCCAAACAGACTTGCATTGTAAGATCAACCATGGAAGCAGAATTTATTGCTTTAGATAAAGCTGGTGAAGAAGCTGAATGGCTTGGTAATTTTCTTGAGAACATTCCTAGTTGGCCAAAGCCGGTACCAGCAGTGTGCATACACTGTGATAGTCAATCATCTATTGGTAGGGCCAAGAATATCATGTACAATGGCAAGTCTAGACATATACATTGTAGACATGATACTGTTAGACAACTACTCTCGAATGGAATCATCTCAATTGATTATGTGAAATCAAAAGAGAATATAGTGGATCCATTGACTAAAAGGATTCCTAGAAAGTTAGTTAGAAACTTGTCTAAAGGAATGGGTTTAAGGCCAATCCATTGTTGATTGTCGCGGTAACTCTACTTAAAAGAGTGGAGATCCCACAAACTAGGTTCAAAGAGACAACTAAGTCACAATCGACTGTTAACACTGTGGAGTTTTAAACTCATACTCATTCCTAGACAAGACAGTGCATATATATAAAGGGTAAGCTTTTAAGCTTTTAATGTTTTCTTAATTTGATGTGTTTAGATGATGTATGTTGACTTACATCACAAGGAATCACCTATGTGAGTATGAAGTGTGAGCCGCTTCTATGAGAATTTAAAATGGCTGATTCTCTAGAACACTCGCAGAACCAGGTGGTGTCTAGGGCCAAAATGGACACAGCATGAGAACCAATCATGCTAGAGGAGTAAGTGCGTGACTCTTATTGTCTTAGTATACACTAAAAGGTCGACAGTTCAAGACAACACATTCACTGATTGACCAGTATATTCGATAGGTTTTTACTAGAGAAGGTTCAAAGGCAAGCCCTACCTTTCTCGATGCAGTTGTTTCTGGTAGAGAAACCGCACTTTGCATACATGATCATTTGCATTTGGTCATGATGGACTTACTTCTTATCCATGTGGGGGATTGTTAGAATTTAGGAAGAAATCTCATAGTTTATGAATAAGAAGAAGGATGAAAAAGAAGAGAAAAAATAAGAAGGATTGTATGTGTAGTAATAAGTCCCACATTGGTTAGTTGGAGGGTATATAAGCCCCAACTAAGGCTCTCCTCATCAATTAGTAATTAGTATCCCTAATAATCAGGGATTATGCATTAATTATCATTAAGAGCCATTAATTCTAAGGCTCTCCTCTCTTATATAAATATAGATCTTATGTACATGAATCTAAATAAGGAATTCAGATTATTGCTTTAACACTGTCTTAGTTTCATTTAGAATAAAGTTTAAGGGAACTGAAACCGTTCATGCTCAAACCGAAACTGAATTGAAAACAAAAACTGAAAACGAAAGCATAAAACAGGGGCTGTTGGCTTGCGTCTCTGGGGTAAAAAAAAAAAGAACTTTAAATACCGAAAGCTAAAACTGAACCTTAAACTACTGAAAACATAAAACTGAAAATGGAACATAAAACAGGGGGCTGTGGTTACATTGAGATATCGGGTTGCTGGGGTTGTTAATATACGTGAGATTATGCGCTGAACATAGAAGCAAGTATATATATAGGTTAGTTATGAACTTGCTGTCATTAAGTTCTTTTGGAATCAAGCTAAGTTGCTGTTTCATTCTTGCTTTCTGTTTTGTTTCGCCTTGGTATGAGCATGTATATACATATAATGGATGAAGAAAACTCGTTGAAGATTTTATGCTCTTTGCTGCCATCGGGCTCTTTGATAATATAGTAGAAGTATAGGTTGTTTTTTTTCGGTTTAAGATGTTGCTGAATATATTATGACAAAAGAGGGAACAAACTATAAGCTATATGTGTACGTGGGTGTATGCGTGTTTATATATATGTGTGTGCATGTCGTTGCTGAAAGGAAAGGAGAAAAACGTTGAACCCAATGATTTATAGCCTACTGTCGGATGTTTCTGTTTGGGGTTTGTTTTTGGCCAAAAAGGGGAGAATGAAAACTGAAAGCATAATTATATATATACACTGAATAGCTAAATATTTTGGTGCATGCCTTGGAAATAAGAGAAAAGAAGGAAAAAAGCTGAACATGTTTGCTGCATATTATGGTTTCAGTTTTGTTGTCATTTTGTTTCGGTTACCTCATGCATAGATCACGGTAAATATATGCTTTAGTGCTGTTTGCTTTGTTTTTAACGTAAGGCATATTATTAGGCTATTGTGTGAGTAAATGAAACGGTGGAGATGGTTCAGACCTGTATCCAATTATGGCGCAAGAACGACTACTCTTAGATATATTCACATGTTAGTTAAATAGGGTCATGTATTTACCTATTTATTTACTTAAATAATGCAGGTGTATTTATAGTATAGTTCCTATATTATTTGTTAAATCCAACATGATAAACATATATATGGAACCCAAGACAAAGCATAAGACTACGTGGGCTTCTTGGTATGAACTTTTACATATAAATATAGAAACCTACTTTTGCCTGGTGTTATTAAATTCAAATTGCTGCACATACATACATACATACATACATATATATATATATATATATATATATATATATATATATATATATATATATAATTAAATTATGTAGAGTTAGTATTTATAGACTCTAATTAATTATTTAAAATACTAAGTTACAAGAGAAATAATTAAATGTTGTTAGTAAAAGGAGATTGGTAGATAAATAAATGTGATTGTTAAGAAAAAGGAAATTGTTAATAAAATAAATAAAAAGGGAATAAATAAAAGGAGTTATTGATAATTAAATAATAAAATTTATAATAATAAATTATTAGGAAAAGGAATGAATAATGATAAAATAAATTGTCAATTAATAGAAAGTTATCAATAATTAATAACAATGTAAAAAGGGTATAACTGAAATAACAGTTTCACTGGGAGTAGAAAGGTCAATAGGGGCAAGGTCCCTTTTAGGACGTTAATTATAAAAAAAATAATGCGGTGATAATATTATAGGATATCCAATAAGGTTTGGAGCCAGTAGTGAAAGGTGAACATACCACTAGCGCCAAGGTCTAAGGTACGGATGCGTACTGTAATTATAACTTTTATGTTGCTTGTATACTTATATGTGATGTGATAATTCATATAGTCATAGACAAGACCGAGTCTTGGGTCATGGACTGTGACTAAGACTGTGTCTTAGGTCACCTTTTAAAATACATTCATCTTTAATTTGAAACAGGTTATAGTCTTGGTAATGTCGTATAGATGTTTTCCTAGCGCTGAGGACACGCCGGGGGCGTGGCACTAGTTTATGTGTAAGCTATGTGGATCTTAAATGTGTTGTGTGCTATGTAGAGGTGAACATTACAATTGTTGTGTGCTTTGTAATTGTTAAGATATAAACTATTACATGTGCTGTGTGCTATGTATGGTTATATGCTGAAATGTAAATGAATATCTGTCATGCATATACTGTTATACTTGAGCATAAGGTTAACTGTTACCTGAGATTCAATGGGAGTGAAATTTATAAGTGATAGTAAAGTGTAATTTATAAAAATGCATCGAACAATAGGTAAATTGGCATTGCCTTCGGGAAGAAGTTTTTGAAAGTGGTGGGATGGAATGTCTCACTCTTGTAGGCGATGTTATCACCATCACCCATGTCATAAAGATCTTAAGACTTTAAGTGAACCATCATATTCCAATCTCTATGCCTCTCATCTTTGACATAATAAACTTGGTGTTAATTTGAGGTAAGAATATATGGCTCATCATCTTTACATTGACCCGTGTGAATTGGCTAAGAGAAATTTATTGATGTGGTGCCTAATTCGTTAGTTCTGAGTTCTTAGAAAGTTGTCGTATTTGCCCACAAACACTTGAAAAGTGTCATGATGAAATGGCTTTGGTAGTTTAGTTTGATGACATTAACAAGCTTTCTATAATAAGGGACCCCTTTGAGCTAAATGTATTGTCACTACTATTGCACAACTCCTTGTCTCAATGGTGCCAAAATCAACCGAATTTTGAGTAAAAAATCTTTCATCTAGTGAAACTATGCAAAAATTGAAACTAATGACATTGTACGCTGTGAACCTTGTTGCATGGTCAAGCAAGCTGATTGTGATAGATTTGAAATCTTATGAGTGTAGGTTTTGATCATTTAGTATTTGGTGTGCAAATCAACTTGAGAATTCTTTGTGGACCTCTTTATCAATTTTAGAGGATATTTGTGTACGAATCCTGAGTTGATGCTTTGCATGACTTCTGAATCCCTATAATTAATCATAAAAGGAGATCATGATATGTACAGAAATGTATAAAATAGAAACATATTAATGTACAATTCTTATTAAAGGAAGAGATAAACTTGATTGCATCTAATTCAGACATGTCTATGAAAGTGGAGCAAATCACCAAGAGGGGGTGAATTGGGGATTTTAAAATTCTTTTGTGATTGCTCTGTTTTCGATCACTAAAACAGAGCTGTGCAAAATATAGGGAAAAAAAGCAAGACACTAGAAATTTATACTGGTTTGGTCCAACCTTTGACCTACGTCCAGTCCCCAGACTCTCTGGGATTTTCACTATCTCAATTGATTACACACTCTGTAACTCAAGAATAATTCTCTCACTAGAACTTACTATCCCATACAAGTTGTAATCAATATCCTAATCTTCAAGTCCTCAGACTTTAGATTCTTTACAATAAATGATTTATAATCAAATAAACTCTCTCTAAGAGTGGATAGATATAAACACTGAAGTACAATATATCAACAAATACTTTTCAAGTGAAAAACTGAAAGTGTAGTTGGTAAACTTGAATGCAATTCATTTTTCAATCTCTTTTTTGTTGAGAAGACTTAAAAAATACAGCTCTATTTATATCAAGAGAGCATTAAATGACTATTGCAATCTTTAATATAATCGTTGTAGGCATTAAGGGAAGATTAGCACAAGCTTTGGTCTTCTTCTCTGACTATACTTTAGTTAATCCAGGTGCACAGATATTTATGGTTGACTTTCCTTGAGATTAATCCGTTGGAATGCCAGAAGCTAGTTAAGGAAAGAAAAATTAATCCTTTCTGCATTGTGCAGAGGATGATTGTCTAGAATCATGCAAGCTATATGTACTTTGCAATAAATGTCTTGACATGCTTTTTGTTTTTGGCTATAACTCCATTTTAAACTTCTTTAAGTCATCTGAAACTCACTAACAAATAAGTTAAACATATCTAGGAATAGTAATGAGTGATGATAAGAAGTATATAGAACAAACATAAAGATTTTACAGATTTAGGTAATTCAAATTTTGAATTCTACAATACAGACTCGAGTTAGTTCATCAAGACACGAGTTTGTAGTTTACTTCTGAAAGTCTAAACTTGAGTTTTATAAATCTGACTTGAGTTTTCTTCATATAGAGAAGAAAGTTGCAATTTGATTTTTGAAACAGGTTTTGAGCAAAACCTAAACTCGAGTCATAAGTGACTAACTCAAGTTTTGGACACTTAAAGTGGAAAAACACATTTTAAGCCCAGAAGCTTAAAACTAGAGTTTTCATTTTAAAACTTGAGTTTTCAAAAAGTGTAAATAAAGCAAAGCTCTCTATATGATGTAAACTCGAGTTTGCAAAGCCTAACTTGAGTTTTTACAAAACTAAGGAAAACTGGGAAAAAAAAAGAAAAAAAAAAACTCTCAATATGGATTAAGCTGGAGTTTGTAATAGAAAATTGGAGTTTACAAAACTTAAAAAATATAGAGTTATTCTCTATAAGTCATAAACTCGAGTTAATGAAAACTAAACTCGATTTTTTATCACTTCTTGACTTGCTCAACTCTAGTCATTGCTCCCTCTCCAATGGCGAGTCTTTAATTTTGATTTAGTGGCTGCGTGCACTTTCTTTTAACTATTTTGTTTACTGAGATAACAACAATCATTTCTTAGCTATGGCAGCGATTAAGTGGTGGTTTAGTAGCATAAGAGAGTTTCCTTCTAGTTGATCTTTCTTTCATATCTTGAACTTGGGGATATTAAGTCCCTACATACTCTTGGCCACTACTTTTACTCTCTACACTTTTTTTCCTTTCTCTCTCGGAGGACTTGTTGGATCTATCTGAGCAACATAAACTCCGCTGATACGGTCTCAACTGCTTTACATACAAGGAGTGTTTACACTCTCTTTCTAGATTTGTGGCTTTGTTACTCAATTAATGGATGTAACAAACATAATTAAAGGAAGATAAGATAAGATAATACTGTTATAAGAGAACATTTCAGAAGGAGTGTGTTATTCTGTGTGTGATATATACATGAAGACATTTTCCCCCTTCAATCCCACATCCTATATATTGTTTATGTAGGATCATATAGGAATAGATGTAACTTTTAAATATACGGTTTTATGGAAATAACATATATAACCTTTAAATCATAAAAATGAAAATATCTTTTTATGAACCATGAGATTATAAAAATTAGAAATAAAATATAAGAAACTGCAGAGCAATATAATTTATATGAAAAACGAAACTACAGGGGACTTATTGGTGCACGTGTAGATGTTCCCCTTTGCTTATTGTAATACATTTACATTGTACCAAATAATCTAAAGCTTGTTGATGATTGGATGACGTGCTTTACACGTTGCCTCTAAAGCAATAACTTTTGGCATAGTGAGCCCTGATCCTTCTGTCATATCAATTTCTTCCTCACTGACTCGTTTCCATTCAAAGCATTGAATCAACAATCCCAAAGTCATTCCCACTGTTCGTTGAGCTAAGCCTGCTCCTGGACAAGCTCGTCTTCCCAACCCAAATGGAATTAGCTTGTTTGCTTCTCCTTCTTTCTCAAACCTCTCTGGATTAAAGCGTGTAGCATCACTCCATAATTGAGGATCTCTCTGGATGGCCCAAGCGTTGACCAACACCATAGTGCCACGTGGAATATTATATCCTGCAATAGTGCAGTCATTTGCAGCCTCATGTGGAACCAACAATGGTGCAGCAGGATGCAACCGAAGTGTTTCAGACATAATGTTTTGCAGATATGGTAGTTTCGACATGTCAGGCTCATCTATTAATCGTTCTTGCCCAATTTGTGAGTCTATTTCTTTCTTCGCTTTTTCCAACACATGAGGATTGTTTAACAAGCAAGACATTGCCCATTCTAAAGTCACGGCTGATGTATCCGTTCCGGCGATAAGCATAACCTACAAGTCATAAATACTCACAATCACACAATCAGGAATTTTCATTACATCACATAAAAAAAGGTACAAAATAGTTTTCTTACCAAAATGAGGCCCTTTATAATCTGATCCGTATAGTACTCAGGCTGTGATTCTTGGAGACTCAAGAGATGATCGATCATGGTATTTTCTCTCTGCTTTTCGTTTCGATGCTCATCAATGAGTCCTTGCAAGAACCCATCCACTCTCTTTGCAAAACTCTTGAGCTTGCTCTCTAAGTGATCATAGTTCAACCACCTCAATATGGGCATGAAGTCTGCAGGATTATTTGCCCCTGCTAATGGCACCAACTCCTTTATGATCTGTCTAAACTTTCTTGCCTCTTCCACGTCCCCAACTTCATGGTCATCTCCCCAATACCTCTTACCTGAAACCATTCTCATTATAGTGTTGAAGGTCATCTCTGAAAATCTTGATTTCATTTCCACTTTGGTGAACTCTTTATGTGAGACTTGAGCAAGCTTTTGCACCAGCCGCTTCATCTCGTCCCTTCGCATCTCCAAGAATTTGTTGAGACGGTGGTTTGATAACACCTCGACCGCCGTGATGCGGCGGAGGTTGCGCCAGTGGTCGCCGTAGGGAGCGAAGGCTAAGGTGGTGCAGTTGTAAGAGACATACTCACCGGCAAGAAAGCGGGGCCGATTTGCCAGGACGATGTCATTTTTGGTGAAGCATTCTTGGACTGCAGAAGGCGACGAGACAACGACCACGAGGCGAGAGCCAAACCAAAGAGAAATGATTTGGCCATAACGTTGAGAAATCCGGTGAAAGGCTTGATGGAGTGGTTTGCTCACTAGATGAAGGTTGCCGAGTATGGGAAGAGGTGGTGGACCAGGTGGGATGTTTTTGAACTTTCTATTTTGGAGGAAGAACCTGAGAGTGAAGAGGAAAACCAGAGATGGAAGGAAATAATAGAAGAAGGTGATCATGATTTGTTTGTTACCTTTTAGTTTGCGGACTGCTTTAGCTCAGCGATAACTAGGGATCTTGAGTCCTATGGAGCGATGTGTGTGTGTGTCTATATATATATATATATATATATATAGCTGCTTAGGTTACGTTTGATCTTACGTAATATGTTTCGTTAAAATATTTGATACGCTTCCCTAGTTCCAATCACGTCATCTGATACGCAATATTTGATTACTTTTTGTTTTTATGTTGCTCACCGCGGATAATACTTTTCACCGTAATCATTTAAAAATTGAATTGAAATAATTTACAGCCTTAATTTATTTATTCTTGTTTGCAACGGAGTTGGAGAATCGAAATTGGATCTTGCTTCTCAACCTTTGATAATTCCAAATACTACGTTCATTCTATTTATGTGAATGGAGGGTGGGTGAGACTTTTTTTTTTAATCCTATTATATTATTAAACTTTTTGTATGAATACAGTTGAATAATTTTATCTTTCATTTAATTTTTTGTTTGATCTGGTTAAGAGTATAATTTCTTTCGTGACTCAAAAAACAAAGGGTTTTTATGTTTTCCCAACAGTTTTTTAGGATAATAAATGGTGTTATACTTACGATGTGAGACCCCGTATTGTGTATCAACAGCTCATTGGTGAACATTTATTTATCATAATGTAGATTTTATTCACGTGGGTAATATATATGGAAAATCCATAAGCCTTTTTAACAAAAAAAAAATTAAAAAAAAAAGCTCTAAAATTTTGAAAATACCAAAAAAAATCAGGGCCTTTTCTGATATAAATTTACTAAAATTTTAGTTGTTAACGGGGCTGATATAGTTGTTAATATTTTAATGAATTTATACCAGAAAAGACTTTTTCTGGTATTTTCTTAATCTTAAGGTATTTTTTTTTTTAATTTTTCTGTTACAAGGGACCCATATGGATTTTCCCTGATATATATTAAATAAGGAAAATTTGAAAACATAACGGATCTAAGCCATGCAGACACGTGGTGTTATGCGCGCGTTGCAGTGGCGTTTGATTATGATAGGAGTATGTTGATAAAGCATAGATCCCCCCAAATCATGTCCTTTGTCCTTTGAACCGAATAGTGAAAATTTTAAAAAATGGTTAAAAATAATAAATATATATAAATTATAATTAAAACTCAAAAGATCTTTTATAAAAAAAAAAATAAGCATATTAAAAAAAAAGACTGGCGGAGAGAGTCTTGAACATCAGGATCCAATTGGGTTAAATAATAAATTCACCTTGGAAGTATACATTAAGGAGCAATGTTACCTTAGAAGTTTTTTCAAACTCAATTTCCCCTCGGAAGTCTAAAGACATAATAATGTTGTCATTTTCCGTTAAAAAAATTAAAATTGATCATTAATAAATTAACATTGACTGTTAACTTATTAATAAAAAAATGACAATATTGTTATGTTCTTAGACTAACATTGAGTTCAAAAAAATTTTAAGGGCACCATCCAATTCTCAAGTTGCAATTACGTCATTTGATACGTAATAGCTGCCGTGAGATGTTCATGTGCGGTCAACCCTTGTCATTTGACCGATTGAAAAATAGGACAATTTCACTCAACCCATTGTATAGCCATGTTATTTCCAACGGCCCCATGACATTCTAAAACTAAAACTTCATTATATTATTGCACTCCTTTAGATGAAATTAAATTTTGTGTGAAAATGAATTAGTGCCCTTGGCATTTTTTAACATAGAGTCAATAGTTACTAGAGCTCTGGAAACTATATTTTGAAACAAATGAAATAAGGGGATTCCTTATAAAAATTAAGCAACCCCTACAAAAAAAAAAAAAAAAAAAATCATTCATTTGTAGTGTTAAAATGGCGTATGTCTATGGCAGCGGTTTGGTAAGCCACTACAAAATCAATGTTTCATGTGTTTTTGTAGTGGTTACCAAAAACCACTATGCATCTAACAATAACCGTTATTGTATTTATAGCGGTTGGTTCTATCTACTATAACGTGCATCCATAGATTACACATTATAAAAGTATCTTATAGTGGTTAAGAAACCACTACAAATGCTATTTCAATATCTTGATTATAAAATTTTAAAAACACATGTTGGAGCCAAACTTTTAGCAAACATTTGGTTGTCCTGAAAAATGAAAATTGAAAATTTGGTGCTAACATTTGTAGCGGTTGGCTAACTACTACAAATTAATTTCATAAATTTTTAATTATGGCACCAAAAATAACTGCTATTAATATTTTCTTAATTATGATTTAACTTTGTAGCAATTTTTCAACCACTACTAAATGTTTCAGAATTTTTTTTTAGAAAAAATTCCTCAATAATATTTTCAATCTATTGTTCCTATCATATTTTGAATATTTTTATCATTTAGGTAAAATTTAAATAATAGTAATTATTATTTGAGGTGAAGATTAAAATAAGTTAGATAAGTATGAATATTATATATGTTTAATATTGACAATATGTCGGTAATAAGGATTTAGGTTCTCCACTAGTTTATGAAATTGAAGTTGAATATTTTGTTGGTTATGGAAGGAATGTTGAAAAAGTAGTAGAAGGAACCTTCAATATCTGTAGAAGGAAGAAGATGAAGAAGGAAAATAATTGTAAGTATTATACGAAGAAGGAAAATAAAATGAAATGATTCAATGAAAGATTTGAGAAAAAAAAAGTCTACCACCTTTTGTTGAGGTCTTCAACAATAGGTCAAGAAAAAAATGGAAGAGGAGAGGGGTGGGAAGATGTGACATACCAAATTTTTTTAGACTTGAAAATTGTAATATTAGTTGGAAAAGAATTATAGGATTTTTATTTTTTTTAGCCTATGAAATTAAGGGTTTATTATCAAATAATTTTTTTTAAAAAAAAAAAAAAAAGAAGAAGAAGAAGAAGCCCAACCCTTCACTGAACCAAGCACATGTATACTTTTAACCTATTATTCTTCCCTATCACGTGAGGAGCTGAAAAATACATTATATCAGCAAAAACCAATAGCTTTTCAACCCATATGCATTCAAGCCAATACTCTAATACAAACAAAAAGCTCATTCTTCATCATTCATTCCCAACCCTCATCCAAACGAAGAGACAGATCACGCAAAAAAAAAAAAAAAAAAAAACAACAACAACAACAAAATACGTATCAACAAGAAACTGCAGCAGTGATGTAAAAGAAGATCTCAGCGCCACAGACGTAGTGCCCAGAATGCCATACTTCCACCTTTCTTCTCGAACACTGCATTGTTTGCCCATTGGATGTTTGTCGTTGGACTGGATATATATATATATATATATATATATTCTCTGTGCTTCGTTCCCATTCGTGCTTCACCAGGGAGAAAGAGACTGAGAGAGACGAAGTAGTCAGAGAAGGGGAGAGAGAGATCTTCAAAAAGAAAAACCAGAAAAGCTTCCTCTGCCCGTGGCTCCATCAAATAGGGGAAGTAAACCAATGCTAATTCTCATTGTTTCAGTTTGACCATCGAGGTAAGCATCGGGTCCCTTGTTCCTTCTTATTCCCGTCATTTTTCCAATACAAATCAAGAGTTGTAGCTGTAGGTGATGAAACTTTGAGCTGCTGAACTGAAAACAAAGAAACAGGGAAGCTAAAACGAAAGTTTGCTGTCAGCGTATATATTTGGAATCGAAAGCTAGCTGTCATAAGTATATAAATGCCACTGGTTTAGGAAGGAGAAGAAAAACACTGCTGATAAATATACATCTAGACGTTTTGAATTTGCTGCATCTAATATGTATATATATATTAACTAAAAAAAAAAACCTGCTACCTTGCGTCTCTGTATGTGTGTGGATATATATATTAGAAAGGAGGAAAAAAAAAAACGTTGATGAAGGGGGGATGTTATTAATTGAATATATACACATAAAACAAATGCATGCTCTGCGTGTATGTGTGTGCGTATATAATGTGCATGCATGCCTACTGATGTGGTGAGATGTTTAATTAAACACACACATGTACACATATATTAAAAAAAAATAAAAAAGAAAAATGCAACTAATAAAGTATATGGATAGATATTTTGAAAACTAAAAGAAAAGCCTTGATGAAATATACGATAAAGCATATTTTTCTTGGTAGTATTATTTATTAAATCCAAATGGCCATTTATATATATTTAAAGTTCATTTTACTTCGGGTTAGTATTTATTAAGCCCAAGGTTTGTATTTCCATAATCATATATGATGAAACATTATATTTTGAAAAACCATGAGAAAATATTATAATTTATACGATGATTGGTACTTATAAACTCCTAACTTAAAGGGTTAGGATTGTCTCTGGAAGTTTAAAATAATTGTGGAAAAATAATAATAAATAGTAAAATGATGATGATGATAAATATTATTATTAGGAGAGGGAATAAGTAAAAAAAAAAAAAGATGAATAAATACTAGATAATATCTTTTTTTTTAAAAAAAAAAGAGTATTATTACGAAGGGAATTTTAGGGATTAATCTACTTCTAATTCCCTACAAATAATCCGCGTAGTTAGGTACTTTGTGATGCCAGAAGTGACTAACGGAAATGATAAATGTTTATAAGCATACATTGACCCCTCTACTGATCCCAACGCCTTCGGACAAAATTTAAAGACTCAAGTTTGAGGTGGGTAACTATTATCTTAATAGCTTGTATGCATATATATTAATGTATAGTCATGTTTGCGAGAATATTTGCATATGTGTATCCTAGCTATGGATTGGGGCTACGTGTCCCATAGGGCTGCGTGTCCTGAAGGGTTGCGATCCTTGGCCGATAACTGCAGATACGGTGCAACTTGTTTTCTGTGAATTATTCTATGCTTGACATGTGTTATATCATCATTTTATATTTCATACTTGCATATAAGATTAATTGTTACCATGAGGTTCATTCATTTGAACTCTAGACTGAATGAAAGAGACAGGCAGTGGATTGGGATCAAGAGTGAAGATGTAGCTGTAAGAAGAGGAACTTCTTGGGAAAAAATGTAGTTGGACTTTAGTATATCGTTTATCATTTGTCTGTTATTTTTGGGATTATTGTATTAATATTCGACTATAAGATAGATTTGCATCACGAAAAATTTATCCTCATGTTTTCAAACTTAGTTATTTTCAAAATTCTTTTATTCTACAATTAAGTCATCCAAATCATCTCGATGCTTGTGTACAATAACTCTGATATATAGAGGTTCCTCAGGGGCAGTCGTTACAAAAGAAATGTAAGAAAGTAAGAAATGAAGTGTGGTGGGATATTTGTACGGATTATCGTGATATTTGTAGCGGTTGATATAACGGTATCTGTAGTGGTTCCTCTTTATAGCTTTTTTTTTTTGTAGCAGTTAGGAACCACTACAAATATTAATGAGATTTAAAAAAATATATATGAATTGAGCTTTACCAGAAAACTTTTATATTTCTTTATTCATTCTTGTCCTCATCCGTACAAAATATATGTGTCATGTTAATGTTGAGTATATTATTTTGTACAAAAAATATATTTCAATTAAGTGATAGTCAAGTGTAACTTATAAAAATGAGTCGAACAATAGGTGAATTGGCATCATCTTCGGGGGAAAGGTTTTTAAAAGTAGCAAGTTGGAATGGCTTACTCTCGTAGGTGATGTTATCACCATCAACCATATCATAAAGATCTTAAAGCTTTACGTGAACCATCATATTCCAATCTCTATACCTCTCATCCTTGACATAATAAACTTAGTGTTCATTAGAGGAAAGAATATATGACTCATCATCTTCAGATTAACTTATGTGAATTGACCAGGAGAAATTTACTGATGTGATGCCTAATTTGTTAGTTATGAGTTCTCAGAAAGTTGTCGTATTTGCCTACAAAGACTTGAAGAGTGTCAAGATGAAATGGCCTTGGTAATTTAGTTTGGTAACATTAACAAGCTTTCCATAATAAGGGATGCCTCTAAGCTAAATTTTTTTGTCACTACTCTTTCATAAATCCTTGTCCAAAGGTGCCAAAAACAACCGAATTTTGAGTTAACAATCCTTGATCTCATGAAATCGTGCAAAACTTGAAACCAATGACGTTGTATGATGTGAACCTTGTTATATGGTCAAGCAAGCTAATTGTGAGAGATCTAAAATATGGTGAGTGTGGGTTGTGGTTATTTAGTATTCGGCATGCAATTCAACTTGAGAATTCTCTGTGGACCTCTTTATCAATTTTGAAAGATATTAGTGTATGGATCCTGAGTTGATGTTTCATATAACTTTTGAATTCCCTGTAATTAATCATGAAAGGAAATCGTGATATGTACAAAAATGTATAGAATAGCAACATATCAATGTACAATTCTTACTGAAGGAAAAGATCAACTTGACTGAATTAATTAAGACATGTTTATGTGAATGGAACTTCTTAGTTGCAGTTAGTTTGAAGTTCTCACTTCTTCCATCTGGTTTACCAATATGAGGGATTAACAACTCTCTTTATGATGACTCTGGCTCAAGACAATCGTCTACACGAGGCGATCGGTTAAAAGGCATCTCAATGTATCAAAGTATATTGAATATAAATACATGACCTCATCCCCTAAATAACTTTTAGTTATAGATTCTTTTGGCCATTCCTATTTTGAAAGATAGAATATCACTTAAGAGAGGGTGAATTGGCGATTTACAATTTTCTTCTACAAACCTTTGTAAACACAAGTTTAAAATAGAGCAAAGGGGAAGAAAGATAGACACAAGAGACTTATACTTGTTTGGTCTAAGCTCTTAACATACGTCTAGTCCCCATATTCTCTAGATATTTCACCATATCTTTCAAATTGATTACACACTCTATAACTCTAAGTAATCCTCTCTCTAGGATTTACTCCCCTTACAAGTTGTAATCAATACACTTAATCTCAAGATTCCAATACCTTGAGTTTCTTTACAGAAAAGATGAATATAGTTTAACTCTTACAGAGTAGATTGATAAACATTGAAGATCAAATATCAGTATATATTCTACAGTAAAGAATGAAACAATATTAGCAATATATTTACTTGTGTGTAAATTGTTTTGGTGGTTGAATTGTATTCAATGCTTCTGCTTATATTTGGTGAAGGTAATTAATAAACGTTAAGAAACTTCAATGAACCGTTGTGAGTAATAAATGAAGCCGTTAGACTTGAGGTTCTTCCATTATTCACATGCTTTGATTCTATAAATGATTGATGTCATTCTATTTTTTAACATTCTTTATGTTCTTTCCATTGAGTATAGTAGCTTTTAATAAGGGAAAGGAATAGCAATGCCTTTTGAATGCTCAGAGAATGGTTGCCCATATTATGCTTGGTTTTTTACAACTTCATTAAATGCTTCTAACATAATCAATTCTTTTTTATTATTCTGCAGTTAAACCTTCACCTAATCATCTGAAACTCATTAATAAACTGATTAAATATAGTTAGGAATAATAATGAGTGATGATAATAAGTAATTAAATCATAAGTATAGATTCAAGTTTTACATACATAGTGTTTTGTAAAACCATAAAAGCTTACTTGAGTTGATATATATCAAACTTGAGTTGATCATTGATCACACAAGTCACTGTTTCATCTTCTCTGAAAGTATATTTGAAAGAAATAAAGAAGATGTTTCCATATGAATTTGACTCAAGTCATGTATATATAAACTCGAGTGATTGTTTCATTTTCACAAATGTTTTCGAGTTAAGTTTGGAAAAGATTTGAGCATAGAGCATGCTCGAGTCATTAAGTGATGACTCTAACATATGTATCAAGTTACTCAATTCTCAACTCGAGTTTTCAAAATATTTTGAAAATAAGTTTCACTACACTTGAGTCACTCTCAACTTGAACTCGAGGCAACATTTTGATTGTTAAAAATATTTGAACGTGGGACTTAGGATTTTGAAAATATATGTTTAAGATTCAATCCATAAAGATTAACTCGAGTCTAATACCATAAACTCAAGTTGATGTGTTTTAATTAAAACATCTCACAGAGGCTTTAACTTGAGTCACTAAAGTGTAACTCAAGTTAGTCAAAGTTAAACACATTTTGACTGAAGTTTTAAAACACTTGACTCGAGTCTAGAAACCATAACTCGAGTCATATTTTGACAGATACTTAAAATTGTTGCTAATTCAAGATTTGATCATGGCAAAATATTTTTATTTGAATCAATAACTTTCTTTTGTTTACATTTGTCTATTATAATCAAAACAAATATAGAGAACTAACATATTCCTTAAGTAAGATTTCAATTTTCCAAAGAACCTATAAGTTTAAAAACAAAAAATGTTAATAAATGTTGAAATGTGCGGCTAGCAAATTTAGAATTTAATTAATGTTAATGGACATATGTAAAATGAGTATCTCTTCATAGGATACATCAATTGATATTGAACTGGGCTAGCCAGCTTTATTTCATGGGCAAGGTGAACTTTAAGGTAGGCCATCACAATAACAAAGGACGACAGAAATATTATCTCCAAATGACAAAGCATAAGAATGATTTTGTGTTGTAGTTGATCAAGTTCCTCAACAATCAAAACTTTGGAATGCAATTTATGAAAGAAAGAACACAACTCCACCAAAATAATGGATACATTGGGAGGATGTGTTTTTTTTATATTTCCAGTGGAAGTAACTATTGCATAAAAATATGTGAGTCACGACTCTTTAGCCCAACAACATTTTGAGCCTGCATGTCAATACATCATGAAATGTTGTGTGACTACCCATAAGGAACTTTTATTTTCTTCAAAGTAGCGAGAAAGATTTCTTTGTTGGGTTTTGTGAGGGTGAATTTTTCCAGATGAAATATGTCGTGCTAATCTAGCCACACATCTATGCGAACTCCCATGGCTCGTAAATCTTTCCTCACTTAAAGATGATCTTTTGACTTGCCAATTTCATTTAGTGGTGTGTATAACATTGTCACATACTCTTTTTTTTTTTAATATGCATGACATCAAGATTATGTTGAAGTAAATTAGATTTTCAATATGGAGAGTGAAGAAGATTCTTATCTTCTGCTATTGCTAAGGCTTAGAAGTAGTAATCTTGTTAGTCTTTCTTCCTACTTGTGTTCCATTGTCTTTTTTTCCAAACTCAAATTCGACATCTTAAAACTACTATAATTGTAATCCTGTTAGTCTTTCTCCCTACTTGTGTTGTATTGTCAGTTTTCCAAACTCAAATTCTACATCCTAAAGCTACTATAAGATATTTGTACCAGATAAAGTCTGAGGAGGTCCTTTTTTTTTGTATGATTTCCCATTGAAACAATTTCTTTACAATATAAACTTTTGCTTACAATCAAGAAACCTCTGATAACCCATGAAGCACCACTTTCAACTGAGGGAAAGGTGCACTTAGTTAAAGTCAAAATTGCAAGCTAGACACACCTTTCCAGTGTGCATATTCCACCTTGATAGTGTTCCTTGCCTAGGAAAGTCACTTATTTCCACATCAAGGCTGTACGCAAGTTGAATAGTGTCTTATTGTACGCATCATATGTATCAATGATGACATTCCACAAGTCCAACAATTCTTGAATAAGCGGTTGGAAATACACATCAATGTCATTACCTGATGCCTTTTCCCCTTGAATAATCATAGATATAATAAAGAACCTTTGTTCAGACACATCTAGGGGCAAGTTGTATGGAACTAAGATCACTAGCAAAAAAGTGTAACTTGTGCTAAGATTCTCAAATGAATTAAAACCGTTATTTTCCAAAGCAAGCAGAACATTTGTAGGATTAGTTGTGAAATCGAGAAAGTTTGAGTTAAATGCTTTCCAAGCTTCTTCATCTCGTGGATGTCTTAATTTACCATCTTCATTCTTGTTATTTGGTGGTATATTGGGAATTGTGTTATTTGAGAAATTGAACTACCAAATTTATGATAATTCATATATGATATGAGATTTTGTATCAACATTTGTGAAATATATATTTGAATATATAAAATGTTCCACTTGGCACCTCATTAGCACATATTAGTATTCGTAATAAGTTGCACTGATGGTTACCAAATTTTTCCAGGTGAGAGGTCCGTCAGGGAAGTCAACAGAAGCGTATTGTACTTTGACCAAGTAGAGCTTCTGTTTGTTTATGAGTATGAATGGATTAACGTATATTGTCACACTCTAGGGCTCATGAAGCATTCTCTGTCTTATTTTGAAAATTTTAAATTCCGCTTAAATCCTATTATTTGATTAACTCTAATATATAGTTATTTCGTAATTAAACATGATTAATAGTTAGATATTTAGTTAATTAATCGGTGGTTGTTTCAATACAAATCAAGAGATGTGGCAATAATCTATGGGTCTATCAAAAGTTAATTTAACAGTCCCAATTTGATTTTGAGAAATTTAACTGATTTGTGGCGTAGGTCTTGATATAGTTTGAATAGCCTTTTTCATAACCTAATCATTTGGTAAGATAATATCTTTCCACATGATAGTTTGAGGAATCATAATGTTTGCATTTGCATGGTCTGTAAGGAAGATAATAGTTTGTCTATTGTCTTGAGGTATTTGGAGCATGGAATTTGAAGAATTTAAGACCTTATACTATATTATATGGATTAGGGTAACATGTATGGATCTTGGTTTCATACTAAAACCATTGAGTTTGAGAGAGTCAAGGATATGCTTATCGTTCAGATGTACCATCCTAATTGGATAGCAATTAAAATAAACAGGTCCATCAAGTCCTACTTCAATGGCTACTAAGAGAGAATCGGCAAAATCATAATGCCTGTATCTCTTACATAGACTAAGCAAGAGACATTAAGACCAGTGCAGACAAGAGGTTTAAGAGCAATTTGTACACACTTGATGTGCATAAAATTGCAAGTTTTCTTGTGTTTGGGGACATATTTTTGGAAGAAAAAAAATTCTTCTTTCTCATATTGAATAGAGATTGATTCTTCAACTATTCTGAAAACATAATAAGTCTGTGTGAACCATCCTTTCTTCAAAGTTTGGTAAAGAGTTTTGTTGTCGACTAGAGGAAGAGTCCAATCATCAATGTTTTGATTTATATCTTTGAGCTGAATTTCTTTGTCAAAGATATTGTTTATTGAAGAACAAGATCCTTCATGGTTCATAGAGGAGTTTTGGAGTAGATGAAGAATAGAAAAAGAAGAACAACGAGAAAGCAATAAAGATCAAAAAAATAGAAGACATAAGTAAAAGCTTCAATAAAGTACAGGAATAAAGAGCATAAGGAATAAAGAGCGAGAATAAAAGGGTAGAAATTAAAAGAGTTTTAATAACAATGATTTAAATCCTCATTGATCAATATGGTCATCGTCAAGTTTCATTGAGGTATATTGATTAAGGATTTATTGGGATTTTACCGATCAGAATGCTTTGTTAAACTATTAGTATAGTTCATTAGATCTTTAGCTCTAGCCACCGTATGTGAAAAATATATGATTTTAGACGTATGATACCTTACGTATGGGAGTAAATTGCTTTCCTCAACACATAGGACTTCCAGCCTTAAACATCCTCACTAGGATCTCAAGCATCATATGCAAAAGCCATATATAAATTTTTTTGGGAAATCCAAACTTTTTTAATGATCTATCACACATAGACATGAAATATGAATCTGATACTACTTTGGTTAACAAAAATTCTGAGAGGGTAAACTCTCTGTTCAAATTTAATTAATACATGTCTACTTCCCCTTTTGACTATGATACCAACTTAGGGAGGTAACTGAAAGGAGTGAAGGGGACTGGGGGAGAATGGAAAGGAGAGAAGTAGAGGAGAAGACATACTTTTTAAAATATAAATAAATTACTAAAATTAAACATGCCAAATAAAGCAAAATAAATGAGGTAGAAGCAGAGATAGTCCTAACTAGGATCTAACTCCTAGTCCAAATTTATATATTTATATATATATGAAAAATGTTTTGCGTGCCATAACATATTCAATTCTTGCCCCTGTAACCAGATCATAATGAGTGAGATTAAAGCTTCTTATAGTCGAATTCTAATAATTATCCTTTTTCATGGATGTATAATATATGAAGAGCCGTACATTCATGGAATAATGTTTAAGGAGAAATTGTTGTTTTAAAATTGATATGTTCTTTAATGAAAAATTTTCTTTCCTAGAAGTAAAAATAATATATAGCCAAAATTGAGTTTATAAGTATATCATATTTCTTCTTATAAAGTTGAATAGTATATACATGTTATGCAACTATTGTATCTTTCTTTTTTTTAAAAAAAAAAAAAAAAAGAAATCATGTTTATTACAAGTTTCAAAGATTTAAATTAGTTATTCTCTACTAAACATTTTTTTTCCTATTGTTATCAACTAAAAAAAATTCATGTTAATTCAGCACTGAGTTTTTCTTGAGTTTTCTACAATTTTAAATTTGATAAATCTTGGACTGCTCCAAGTTAGGAAGATGTGGATCATGTTTGTGGGTGCACATCATTACTTAATTACTCATATTTTAGACCTATTTTTAGTTAGTTTCCAATCATTATGGTTTTATTTTCTTGTAGGAATATTTTGATAGGAGAATCGAGTTATTAAAAGCACTTTAAAAGGTATGGGAAGAATTGAAAGTGAGAAAAATCAATTTCAGCAAAGAGAAGCAAACCTAATTGGGTTTATCGTTTAATTAATGAGGTAAAAAATACATATAATCCATAGAGATTATAATTAATTAATTAAGATGTTAAGTGTAACATCCCAAATTTTGGGATCACAAAATTAGAAATATTATAATGGGAATTTATTATGAAAATTTGTCCTAGAATAATTTCTGGAATTTATTTAAAGATTTAGTGCCGAAAAATTAAGAAGTAGTAAAATGGTAATTTTGCAAATGAATTTGGGTAAAGTTAAAGCCCAATTTGTGGCCTAATCAATTTTTTTTTGTTTTTTTTAATACCTAATCAAAATTTTAGAGAAGAGAATTGTTGAAGTCTGATGACCCAATATTAGAAAGAAAACGTGAGTTTAGGACTTAGTAGTATTATGCATATGAATTGGGTCCTCCGCACGTAAAGGTACACACTCCCTCATTTGTTTAATTGGGCTTTTCGGTCAACAGCCCATTCTCATTCATTCCTTTCGGCCCATATAAGGATATAACTACAGCTCTTATTTCTCATTTATCTCATCTTCATTCACGCCGGCAAAGCATATACTCCCTCACTATTTATTCATGCGGTCAAACATCTCCCTCCTCCCTAACGTGCTCCACGTATGCACATATACACAGCACACACTCCCTCTTTCTCCACATTTCCCTCGGCCCAACACCAAACACAGAAAAGAGGAGACCGCGAGACATCACAGCATTTCATGTTCCACTACTTCTCTTGTGTTTCGTTCATGACAGCATCCATGCTCCAATGCTTCTCCTTGAAACTCGGAATGTCGCGCATGCTCTACGGTGTGTTTTGAACTTTGCAGCACGCCATACTCTCTCATTAATCAATATTCCTCTTCGGCCTCACGCAGAAAAGAGAGGCAGAGACGAATCCAAGAACGAACGTCGGAGGAAGAAGAAGAGGGAGGAGGTGTTGAAGAGATTCATTCAGCAAATATAACACCCCTAATCCATATATATATATATATATATATAAACATGCAGTATGTATCAATATAACATCACAGAGGAGCAATAAAGCCTACGTGTTGAGTAACTACTAAGATGTATTCATGACTATAAATTTAAACTAACTATAGCATATCCAGTCTGTATAGTAACAGTACAATAATCCGAGTATTTAAATACTAAATATCTAACCGTATAAATACAGTCTAAAATAAAAAAATCTAGCTGAGTCTTCACATGTGCATCTTACCCTTTATACATACTCCTTATCCTTCAGATCTTAAAGCTATGGTCAAGTCTGAGATTCAATGCCCATTGAATCTCAGGCAACAGTTAACCTTATGTTCATGTAATAATAATATATATGATAGATATTCATTACATTTAATAAATAACAATAAATAACACATATCAAATGCATGTCAATAACAACAACAACAATACATAACACACATCAAATGCATGTCAACAGTGTTTGCACTAAGCAGTGCCACAAATTCACATGTCCTCAGCACTAGGAAAACATACAAGCGGTATTATCAAGACTATAACCTGCATCAAGCTGAATCCACAGCTAAATTGAATATGTACAAATATGTGACCTAAGACCAAGTCTTAGTCACGGTGCATGGCGCAATACCTCATCTTGTCCATCACTCAACATGAATCAAATAATCATATATGGGCATATAAGACATATAAGAGTTAAAGTTACTGTACCGTTCTCCACTTGGTACGCTTCTCCTTCGGTACCAATTCCCAATTTTCCTGGATATCCTATAATACCATTTGTAATACCTGGGTAACTATTATCTGGAGTATTATGTTATAGTAATAAGAATGTCCATTTATGATGACTATGGTCTCAAAATATTGTATAATTAGTCTATTTTCAAAGGAAAATACTTAAGAAAGTTAAATGGAATTTATTGCCAAAAATGTGAAAAATGCATTTTAGGGCCATAAAACATCCTAAGAATATGATGACAAATCCTAAAAGGCAACTAAATATTTATTAAAAATTAGAAAGTATGTTGTCTCTAATTTAGGTAATTTATTAAATTATTACCTTGGAAAAATTAAAGGAGAAAAATAAAAAAGTATTGGGGGACCATATTGGACCCCATGATTTTTAATATTATGCATGGTACATAAATTACCAATGTCAGTAAAATAGTTGTGAAATAATAATAATTACTAATTAAAAAAATTGTCAACAATTAGTAAGTGATTAATTAGATAATTAATGGCTAATTGTTTAGACATAAGATAAAGAGAAAAATGTGGAAATTAATTAATATATATATATATATACACACATACATATATAAACGAAAATTATGAAGAAAAATAAAGAAAAATTAAAATGGAAATTAAAATAATAATAATAATAAATATCTAAGATATTTTGCAATTAAATAATATTATAATGGTAAAAAGCAAGTAGGATAAATGACCACGGACAGAAATAAAATGCTACCTAGAAAACCATGAACTAAGTTTCTAGAGTCAGAGTATATTATAGACAAGTGAATTTTTACCTCGGAGTGGCCTATCTTTGAAGTCATTTCTGTAACCGATGGAGTGATCATGAGATAGAGCCAAGAAGATATTTTGTGAAATTAAGACAAATAGTGTAAGTGAAAACCTATAGAAAATAATTCATAAAATGGAATCCGGGGATAAGTTGGTAAACATCTGGACATATTATGAACGAGTGATTTATGATCCAGAAGTTGAAGTCGGCAGACGCAATTTCCGTAGCCGACGGCGTTTGGCCAAAATATTCAGCAAACAACGAAATGTCCTTAATGGGATCAAAAATTTAGTTGACCCAAGTGACTTGAAAGAGGAAGAAAAGACCTTCAGGGCTTTGCTTCCGGAATTTTGAGTTTTCCCAAGATTACGCGATTAGGACACCAAACAGGTAACTTTATCAGATAAAGGCACATAAATCAAGAGATGATGCAGGCATGACATCACTTTGATGACTCATGATGATGTCATTATAGGGAGGTGTAAGGCCCAGATCAGCCCATTTCAAAAAGTGCAATCCAACGGTCAGAATCTGTCCAGACGAAGTTCAAAGAAATTACGGAATTGCCATTCGGTTTTTCTATAAATAGCCCTTCATTTCTCTTCATTCTTCACCAATTCACAAGCAATCCTAGAGAGAAGTTAGAGAGAGAAGCTCTGGAGAAGGAGTAAGAAGTTCATAGCAAAGCTTTGGGTAAGTTCTTTGGTCCTTATTCTTTAGTTTAAGTAGTTCTTTCAGTAGTTATAGTAGGAATGCTAGAATAATCTCTAATCTTTCAAGTTAGCTTAGATATCATGTTTGAGGAATAAATATGATATTTATTTCAAGAATATGTTGGAGGAATAATTATGTCAAAATTCTGAAAGATTAGAGTCAAAATAGCGAAGCTCTGGCAAAATACCACCAATTAATCAAACTAGGGGCAAAATGGTAATTTGTACCTAAAATGCCTATTATGATTTATAAATGTGATATTATCCTTATAGGATATCTGAAATCACGAACCACTGTTTCCGCTGTTGTACCGCTGTCAAACGTAATGTTTTTCGACGAAAGTACCAGATATCGTTAACGAAGGTACAGACGCGTACTGTAACCTTAACTCTTATGCTACTCATATACATATATGTGATAGATACGTTCATATACTGAGGCTCTGCTTAGGGTCGTCAGTTGTGCATACAGCTTTATACGAGTTATAATCTTGATAACGCCGTTGAGTTTTCCTAGCGCTGAGGACACGATGGGCCGTCGTGGCACTGGTTATGTGCAGACATGTTGTGGGACTTTACATACTGCTTTGTGCTTATGTTCTGTCAATGTTATGATCATGCATTTGCTGTGTGCTTTTGTATTGAGATGTTGTTATGTTGTTATGAATATCTGTTGCCTATATATTGTGATATTTGAACATAAGGTTAACCATTACCTGAGATCCAAATGGAAATTGGATCTCAGCTGTAGCTTCAGGTTCGGGTGAACCAAGGAGTGAAGATAGAGGCAAGCAGACGATGTAGGATGCAAGACGAAGTTTTTATGTTTCTAGTTTATGTATTTACCTTCTTTTGGATATTAGATTACTGTATTAGAACAATTACACTATGGTTATATATCTTTAAGGTTCAGTTACTCACTTGCTAGAATGCTTGACTCTGATCAATGGTTTTAAAAAAAAAATTTGCCGCTGTTTTCAAATGGGATGTTACACCATTATCACATTATGATATTATAATGAATACCACATATCTTAGAATGATATCTTAAGAGGTATTCTTGGCTCTATTGACATTTTACCCCTAATGGATTTATTATTCCAATTTTTCCCTTACATTTCCTTAAAAACGGAATTTTAGCATTTCTGCCTAGATTTTTCACAAACTTTGAAAAATCATAACTAATAGTACAAAAATCAAAATGATGTGAAACCAAAGCCAAAATTTCTCTTGAAAAGTCTTTTTTTTTGGGGGGGCGGGATGACTTTCACTCAAATTACCAAGGTCATTCCCAATTTTAGTTTTTCAACCTCTGTTTTAGTTCCTATGTAACATCTTATTTTAAAAACAGCGGAATTTTTTTTTTTAAAACGGTGATCAGAGTAGAGCTTTTTGACCAAAACGAGTAATTGAACCTTGATAAAACATAACCACAGTGTAATTGTTCTATTACAGTCTTCTAACATCCGAAGGAAAGTAAAATACATAAGTAGAGACATAACAAAATAAAACTCCGTCTTGGGTCCTACGCAGCCAGCTTGCCTCTCTCTTCCGACCTTGGTCCTCCCGACCCTGAAGCTACAGCTAAGATCCAATTCCCAATTGGATCTCAGGTAACGGTTAACCTTATGCTCAAATAAGACAGTATATGGATAATAGCGTGTACATAATCACATAACAGCAGTATATCACTACATAAGCACATAGCAGATGCATGATCACATATTGGCAGAACATAAGCACACAACAGTATGTAAAGCCCCACATAATGTTTGCACATAACCAGTGCCACGACGGCCCATCGTGTCCTCAGCGCTAGGAAAACCCAACGGCGTTATCAAGACTATAACCCGTATAAAGCTGTATGTATACCGACAACCCTAGATAGAGCTTCAGTATATAAGCATGTCTATCACATATAGGTACATGAGTAGCATAAGTGTTAAGGTTACAATACGCGTCCGTACCTCCGTTGACGATTCGGGGCACTTCGGTAGAATTGTGGTACGCTTGACAGTGGTATGACAACGGAGACAGCAAAAACAGCGGAAACAGCGATTCGTGATTTCAGGTATCCTAAAGGATAGTATCACCGGTGTGAGCATTTAAGAGCATATCAGGCAATTTCGGTACAAAATACCATTTTGCCCCTAGATTGACTATTTGGCGGAATTTCACCAGCACTTCACTATTCTGATTTTAAACTTTCAAAATTTTTGCTATAACCCTTTCTCTAGCATACTCCTAAGATAAATATCATATTTATTCCTAAAAACATGATATCTAAGCTAACTTAAGAATTAAAGACTACTCTAACAATTCTACTATAACTACCGAAAAACTACTTAAACTAAAGACTAAGGACTGAAGAACTTACTCAGAGCTTTACTATGAACTTCTTACTCCTCTTCCAGAGCTTCTCTCTCTAACTTCTCTCTAGAATTGTGAGTGAATTGGTGAAGAATAAAGAGAAATGAGAGGCTATTTATAGAAAAAGGGAGTGGCAATTCCGTAATTTCGCTGAACTTGTCTGGTTGAATTCTGACCGTCGGATCGCACTTTTTTGAAGTGGCTTGATCTTGGTCATACACCTATAGGCCGACCTCCCCCTCCCACAAGAAGACAAAATTGATGACATCATCATGCTTATGTCATCTTGCTTTATCAGATGAAATTCCTGGTTCGGTGTCCTGATCGCGAAATTTTTTGTAAAATCTTAAAATTCCAGGAACAACACTCTGAAGGTCTTTTCTTCCTCTTCAAGAATATTGGATTTTCCTATCCTTATACTCTCATTAAGGACATTTCGTTGTCTGCTGAAAATTCTCGGTATTCGCAACCGGTTACAAAAATAACGTTGGCCGGCGCCAACTTCGGGATAAAAATGCACTGATCAATAATATGTTCTGACCCTAGAAACCTAGTCCACGGTTTTCTAGGTAGAATTTTATTTCTATCCGTGGTCAATTATCCTGTTCACTCCTTATTATTATAATATTACTTATTTAACACATGCTTTATCTCATATTATTATTATATTCAAATATCTAATTCATCCTTATCCCTCCCCCTAATTTCGGCCCACACACATATAAATAAATATTTTTTTTTCCATTTCCCATAATATTCTATTATCTTGTATTTATATCCCCAAAATTTCCTATTGGTCCATAAGCAATTACATGGATTTAGGCTTTTAAAATTCCTTGAAAAATTCTTAAGCCCTTAATCTTGTTTTTTCAAGATTACATCCTAACCCTTACTATTAGGCCCTTATTATTAATTATTTATATTTATTTTATTTTTCGTGTTTCCTAAATTTCTACAATCTTATAAAATTTCTCGAAAATTACTTAATTAATCCCTTAATAATTTCTAATAATTTTCTTAATTAAAACTAATCATTTTCTCACAACAATTTTATTGACATGAAAAATTTAAGCTCCATGCAAATTATCAAAAATCATAGAGTCAATTTTAGTCTTAGAATACTTTTCAATTTTCCTTTTTCCTATTTTCATAGGAAGTAATTTATTAAATTGTCTAAATTAAAGATAATATGCTTTCTAAATTTTTAATAATTATTTCATGCCTTTTACAATTTTTCTTAATTCTCCTCAAGGTACTTTATGGCCTTAAGGTGTATTTTTCACATTTCCGCCAATAAATTTCCTTTAATTTTCTTCGTGTTTTCCTTAAAGCATAGACTAATCATATATCATGTGGAAATCAAAATCTTCATAAATGGACATTTTTATTATTGTAATATAATATTTCAGATAATAGTTATCCGGGTATTACATCCTGGTTCAGAGACTTGGGCTAACTTAGAAAATTCAAATCTTTTTGTACAAAAATAATTATGTGTTATGCATGGATGGAAAGCCCTTCATGTCTATTATATCTCTGAAAAATTCAGAATTTTTAAACACAATTTGAATGGCTAAAACTCATGCATAACTACCACTGTTCATATTAACATCCAAAAAACAAGGCTTAACTTCAAAAATTTGTATCTCCTTGTACAAAGATTGAAACGTTACAAAGTTTATATCAAAAGAAAGTCTTGAATGTCTACTTTATTCCTGAAAAATTTCATGATTTTTGAAAATCATTTACCCCATAAAAACACATCTTCATAGTGACAGATTCCAAAAAATTGAAATCTAGGATTTTCCCCAACTTTCACCATTTGGATCTTTTGACTTCAAAAATTATTTCCCAACATGTTTTTCATTCCATTTTGCATTTTAAAAGCAATGGAGACTTCCAAACATGAAATAAAGTTCTTCCTCCATTTTTCTAAATTAAACTACAATTCTATCAAATATAAAAGCTCAAGTTCAAGAATTACCTCAAGAACTTGCTCCTTCTTTCTTCTTGCTTCAAGAACTCCACCTCTCACTCTCAATTATAATAAGATGTTGTTTGTGTTGGTGTGAAGAATGAAGAGGTGAAACACCCCTATTTATAGCAAAATGTCCAACGTTCAAATGGTCACAACTTAGGAAATCCATTTGAGCTTCTTTCTTCCTATCCATTAGATCAAAAACTCACTTTATGGGACTTCATCCTCCCCCTCCACCTCTTGGTCGACATCCCCCTCTATTCCATATCCCTTGATTGAATTTTCAATGTGTCAACAATCCAATGATCTAATGCTTTCATTGGTTAATTTATTTTAAAGAGGATTAAGCTAATTTAGGCCATTAACTTGGACCATTGGATAGCACTACATGTGCATCAATCTCAACCAATGATCCTAGTTGCAATTGTTGACTTTTGGGGCTGATTTGATTAAGTCTAATTATCTCCCTAATCATATGCTTAATTGCCCTTCTATTGCAAACGTCATAGGTTAATTGGTTGGCTACTTAATCAAGGTAATTAGACTATTCTTAGCAACTTAATTTGATCTCTTAGAACATTGATATTTTTGAAAATGAGTAGCCCCATTTTTTTAATGATTTAATTATCTCTAATCATGCTGCAATTAATCTTTAATTAATGCAAGCTTAAGTGCCGTTTAGTATTTGCTAATTTGCTTTAATTTGCTTAAGCATTTCCATCACATTTTCTTGCCTTCTTTGGTTACAAAATAACCATTATTTTATAAGTTATTTATAACCATTATAATTTGATTAATGCAAGCTTATGTCATATTTTATAAGTTATTTTATAATCAATAGATTACATTGAGACACATATTCACCTTCATTTAATATTAATTATTCATCAAAATAAATATTTATGATGAATAGAAATTTTAGATATTACTACCAGTCCACATTCTCCATTGTCGTTCGTTTCTCATTCATCCATTCAACTCCGCACAGAAAATAGAAATGAAACGAGACACAACAGAGGGAGAGACATAGTGACCGAGAGGAAGCTATGAAAAGAAACGAGAGACAGAGAGAGCGAGAGAGAAGAGAGTGAAAGCAAGAAGTTGGAAGGGAAGGGTCTAAACATTGCATGCATGAGTTTTGAACTAGGTAAGACTCTTCCTTCTAGTTCTTGCATGTTGGGTTTGTCGGTTGAAGCTTGAATGTTATGATTTTGATTTTGCATGAGTGCTCTGTTTATGAGTCCCGAAATAGAGGACGTTTAAAGCTTAACATGTGTGCGTACAGTTTTGATTTGTCAAAATTGTGAAGCTTAAGGTTGCATGCATATGTTAGTAGTTGATGAATGGTTAATGCTGAACCTAAGAACTTGCTGTTTCGAAATGTCACGTTAAAAACACATGTTTTGGATGATTTCATGTGTCTTTTCATTCTGCTTGGACCATAACCATAACCAGAACCTGAAGCTTCTGTTTAGAAGTGTTAGAGTTCATTTTTAATATGAAAATGCTTTGGGAAGTCTAAATGAAATGCAAAACATGAAAAGGAAGCTACTGTCATTTTTGGAAATTGAGTTTTTACAATTGGAACAGTCATTTTGAGTAAGGAAAAAAACCAGGGTAAATGAGATTTTGTGGACTTAAAGGAAACACTTTAAGCTTTAAAATCAGGCCAAGAAATCCTTAATCGGATGTATAGAATGGGAGTTATGATTTTTTAAAGTTTGACAGAAAAACTAGACAACTCCTGTGTTTCCAGAAATGATGTCCACTATAGAATTTTGACTGGGTAAATGATGTCCAATTGTCATAATAATTTTCAGAATTAAAACAGACATAACAAGCTTTAATGTGATGGGTCAAATGTTCAATTTGGATGTGTATTTAGAGATATATAAATTTTTGAAACTGACCTATGAATCTAGAATGAAATTCTGGACAATATGTGATTATTGTTGATTCTGCTGGATTTTTATGCATGCAAATTACTTCTGTAAGTATTTTTCCTTGAAAATGAACTCAACAATGATGACATAGTCTTTGGAACCACCCCATTTGGACATCATTAGAAATAGCTATGAATTTTCAAAGTTTGGTTAACAAATTTGAAAATTATTGTTCTTAGATTCAAGATGTATCTACATTTTTACAGCTACAAATGGATATGGTGATTATTTTTCTCTAAAAATAAACTTAATAAGTGACACAAGGAATTTTAAACTACCTAATTTGAATGTTTATAGAAAAAATATAAATTTTCAAAGTTATTGAAAATTCTGTCACTTATAAGTCTCGTGCAAAAATAAGAAAGTTATGACAATTAAGGAAATTTGGAACAAGCTAAGTATGAGCCCAAAGATATGAGACAAGTCCTCGAGGCTAAATTAGCTGTATAGGATATTCATTTGCCATGACTCTAATAGTGTAATCGTATGCCTAGGGTCATGAGTTGACAAAGAAGAGAGAATTAAAGGGTTCCGAGCAACTTCGTTGGTTGGAAGAAAGGTATAGTGGAGGACACAGACCAAGGTAAGTGGATTTATCCTACTTGTTTGTATTGATATGTTTGTTTGTGTATTGATGTGCATGATTGTTTTGCTTGCTTAGTTATGTGTAATATATTTAAATGATTGAAGTCTGTTTTTGTTTATACTATGACCATGAGCATGTTGTATAAAGTATTGAGCATGCTGAAATGACATTTTGTTAACATGAGCCTATGTAAGGCAAGTATATCATACACTAGCATTTATCTTATATGTATTATTTGGTGTCGTTTGCTACTGAGATTTTCCCGAATCTAACCCTCCCCAATTACTTCACATGAATGTGAGCACACAGAACGGAGCGCTTGAAGCTGCGTAAGACAAAATAGGCAAAGTTGAGCGAATATAACAGTCTGACAACTTTGAGGATGACCCTTAAGAGTACAGACGCTTGAGCGTGTCAAGTACAAGAATGTTGATGCTTCAGTACAAGTATGAAAGGGCCGAGTGGTACACTAAGGGGTTAAATTAACTAGACACATATTTAGAGACTTGAGAATGAAAAGGGTTCTCAAGGAATTTCTTTTCAAAATTTCCAAAATGGATTATCACAATGTCTTAGCAGCCAAGAGGTAGAGAGGCATCCATTGCATGAATGAAAACTGGTTCTCAAGGATTTTCTTTTCAGCGTACCAAGTACACATGTCTTCCTATGAGCTAGTAGAATGTGCTTAAATCTATTCACATAGTAAATATGTTTCATTATTCATAATTCATGAACAACCAAAAATACAAGCAAAGGAATCACAGCCACATTTAAGAAACAGTAAAAAAGTTACGTTACAACGACAAACCACGATGCAAATTTATACAAATCATGAAAATTAAGAAAAACGAACAAACATACTAGACGGGAATTATTGCTGTACATACATATAGGTGTTCCCGTTCGCGTGTTACACTAGATTGTATCAGATACTAAGAAAACACCTGGGGACACAATTCGTTAAGTTAGCTTTCCTCTGCCAGTGTTTGAGAAGTAGAAAGCTTGTTGATAATTGGTTGACGTGCTTTACACATAGCCTCCAAAGGAACAACTTTTGGCATTGTGATTCCTGATCCTTCCGTCATATCAATTTCTTCCTCACTTACTCGTTTCCATTCAAAGCATTGAATCAACAATCCCAAAGTTATTCCCACTGTTCGTTGAGCTAAGCCTGCTTCTGGACAAGCTCGTCTTCCCAACCCAAATGGAATTAGCTTGTTAGCTTCTCCTTCTTTCTCAAACCTCTCTGGCTTAAAGCTTGTTGCGTCACTCCATAATTGAGGATCTCTGTGGATGGCCCAAGCATTGACCAACACCATAGTGCCACGTGGAATATTATATCCTGCAATAGTGCAGTCATTTGCAGCCTCATGTGGAACCAACAATGGTGCAGCAGGATGCAACCGAAGTGTTTCAGACATAATGCTTTGCAGATATGGTAGTTTCGACATGTCAGGCTCATCTATTAATCGTTCTAGCCCAATTTGTGAGTCTATTTCATTCTTTGCCTTTTCCAACACATGAGGATTGTTTAATAAACAAGACATTGCCCATTCTAAAGTCACAGCTGAGGTATCCGTTCCAGCAAGAAGCATAACCTACATGTCAGAATAAACAAATCAACATCAAAATTTAATGAGTGTCCCCTTATCATGAGGTCCGAAATCCAACGAAACCTTGAAATACTCCTTTTGGTCACGCACTTAATACTATCATATATATATATATATATATATATATATATATATATATAATTCATGTGTATTTGTACTTTTTACATACAGTTCTTCTTAGAAATTACTGCAGCATTTTTCATTTGATTAAAGGTGTAATCTCTTTTGAGGTTTAAAGAGCAAAGGATTTTCATCTTTCCTAACTAATGGATCCAATTTCCTACTTGTCTTTTGGACAAGAAGGGGGCACTTGTCCCTTGGGGGATGAGCGTCTCTGGAGATCTAGATGGTCTAAATCTCCAAATGAGATTTAGACCATCCATATTTCTTTTTTATTTTTATATAAGATTTTATTTCTTAATTTTTCAAGATCTTATCTCCAAATGAGAGCCTCAAAATTTTATTGTTTAAAGTACTCTGAAAAATTCTTTATGATCTTGAAAAATTATTTTAGTGTATTGGCTTGTATTAAAAAGATACATAAAGATTTTGAGTGATACTGAAAAATTCTTAAAAAATTAAAAAAAAAATCTTATAAAAAAAAAAAGAAATATAGACGGTCTAGATCTTATCTTGAGATCTAGACCATTCAGATCTCTAGGCACTCATCCCTTTCTCGCCCCCAAAGGAACAAGCAGGGAAACTCAATCCTCTCACTAATGCACTCACCGAGATTTGAATTTGTGTTTTTCTCTCATGGAAGTAGGAGTGAGATAGCTTACCATCTCAATCAACAACAACTTGATTTTAAGTTATTGCTGCATTTTTGAAGACTTCCATATCATTCATTAACCTTACATCCAGTATCCACAACTTTAGCATAGATTGAAAGCACATCTCAAAGAAAAGAAACTAAAAGACATCACACAAACAAAAAGGACAAAAAATAGTTTTACTTACCAAAACGAGGCCCTTAATAATTTGATCTGTGTAGTACTCAGGTTGTGATTCTTGAAGGCTCAAAAGATGATCGATCATAGTATTTGCTTTCTGCTTTGCATTTCGATGCTCATCAATGAGTCCTTGCAAGAACCCATCGACTCTTCTGGCCAAAGTCTTGAGCTTCATCACTAAGTGATCATAATCAAACCACCTAAGTATGGGCAAGAAGTCTGCACGGTTGTTTGCCCCTCCTAGCGTCATCACCTCCATTATCATCTCTCTAAACTTTCTTGCCTCTTCCACGTCCCCAACTTCAAGGTCATCGCCCCAATACCTCTTAGCAGAAATCATTCTCATTATAGTGTTGAAGGTCATCTCTGAAAACCTTGACTTCATCTGCACTTTCGCAAACTTGTTATATGAGTCATGAGCAAGCTTTTGCACCAGCCGCATCATCTCGTCCCTTCGCATTTCCAGGAATGTTTGGAGACGCTGGGTGGACAGAACCTCAACGGTGGCGATGCGGCGGAGATTGCGCCAGTGCTCACCATAGGAAGCAAACCCTAAGGTGGTGCAGTTGTAAGAGACATACTCACCGGCAAGAAAGCGGGGTCGGTTTGCCAGGACGATGTCGTTTTTTGTGAAGCATTCTTGGACTGCGGACGGGGATGACACAACCACCACGAGACGAGAGCCAAACCAAAGAGAAAAGATTTGACCATAACGTTGAGAAATGCGGTGAAAGGCGTGATGAAGTGGTTTTTGAAGTTGGTGAAGGTTTCCAAGTATGGGAAGAGAAAGTGGACCAGGTGGTATGTTTTTTAACTTTCTATTTTGTGGGAAGTACTTGAGAGTTATGAAGAGGAAAGGAAGAGAAAGAAGGGAATAATAGAACAAGAAGGTGATCGTCATTGATACCTTTCTTTAATTTGTAGAGTGCTTCAGTGATTTATATGATGAATTATGGATTTTAGTTATGGAAATGCATGTGTGATAGTGTTATATATATAGATGTCTCGTGTCTGTGTGGCCTTTGAGCTTACGCACTGTTTAAAAGTTCCAATTTCGTCATTCCATGCGAAATGTTTGTTAGACTTCTATTTTTCGAATTCATATTACATACTTTTTCCTTACATGCTTCTTAAGTCATTTGATGCGTAATGTTTGTTAGACTTCTATTTTTGGAATTCACGTTACATGCTTCTCTCTTATATACTTTTTAAGTGTATATCCCTCTAATTAGAGGGACGAAAGTATTTTTTTTTAATTTTCTTTATTTAGATTAAATTATATATTGTATCCTAACATTTGTTTTACACCCAGTATCTCAAATTAATTAATTTTCAGGATACTGGTGTTATAGGAAAAATATTGTGAATGTAGGACTAAAAATTAATTAATTTAAGATACATGGTGAAAAGAAAAAAGTCAGGATACAGCATATAATTTAATTTATATATATATATATATATATATATATATATATATATATATATATATAAAGCCCTCATCCCTCTACTAGAGGGAAAAGCACATAAAAAAACATGTAAGGGAGAAGCATGAAATGTGAACCCCTATTTTTTGACCTTCTTCTTAGCTCTCTCTCTCTCTCTCTCTCTTTTTTGTTTTGGTCTCCTTTGGCTGGTGGACCTTCTTCTCAATTAAAGGTTGTACTCAGCCTTATTAATTTTTAGGGTTAAATATCATTTTTTCCATGGAAGTTTATACTGAGGAGGACTGATCACCAAGAAATTTTCTTAGTCTCATTTTTGCCCCGGAAGTTTAAAAACATAGCAATCTTGCCCATCGATTGATCTTAATCATTGAATTGTTGTTTTTTTGTAAATTTCCAGGGGCAAATTTTCTCCTAAAAAAAACTTCCGAGACAAATTTACTCATAAAAAAACTTTCAGGGCATATTTGTTTTGTTTTTAAATTTCCGGGGCAAAAATGAGACTAAAAAAACTTTCGGTGACCAGTGCTCATGAGTAAACTTCCATGGCAAAAATGATATTTAAACCTAATTTTTATCATGCTCGAAAAGCACAACCAATCGTTACAAAAGGGTGGAAACGTAAATTATGCTACTTGGGCTTCAAGAAATTTTCAGCATGTATAAATTTTTCTGTTGGTACAGCTACTTCCGTATGGTTTTCAAACTCTATTAAAAATGTGTAAAAAACAGATACATGGAATTTCGACGCAGATTACACATGGGAATAACAATTTGAATTGTTTATTTACTTTTTGCTAAAATATTTATTTATTCAATAGTAGTATTATAATACTACTCTTATAATATATACTAGTATGAATTGAACTTGAAATCTACGAGTGGGTACCATACTAGATTTGTGGATACATGTATATATAATGTTTGTCTTTCTATTAAAATAGTTTAAGCCAATTTATTAACACTTACCTCAAGGTCATATGCCATTTAATTAATTTATCTTTCAATTTCGTATGAGTCTAATAAGAAAGGGGCGAGCAAGGGACAAGGGAGCCAAACCGAGTCTGTAGCTAGTGTTTAAAGGTTCTTTATGGAAGTTTAAGGTTCCAATTTACACGACATTTTGTGGGATGTTTTCGAGAGTAATTGATATCTTTATACCAAAAATTCTTCGAAAAAAAATACTACTTCTGGTGTCGAATGTACGATATTTGTTGGGGTAGTTTGAAGGTCCAAAATATAAGACCCTTCCCTGGTCATTAAATGGTTTTTTCTTGAAATATTTCTTATTAAACCAAAAAATGAGAAATAAATTTTTAACTCACCAGAAAAAATGCCAACCTTTAATTAAGGGATAATTTAAAACAATACCACCTCCTATCTTTAATATAATATAAGATTGCACTATAAACTAGATCTTATATTAAAACCCAAAGGTAATAGTATTTTGCTGCAAATTTGATTAGCCAAACTAGCTTTGTTGGTCTATGGGATATTGGTATCAATATGTTACTCCCTTGAGTACTAGAAAATAATTTTTATATATCATGCCCATATTTATTAAGGGTTGTGAACATCAAATTAGCAACAAATTTCTGTTGTTAAATTGATTTAGAGATAGAATTCAGTCTCTAATCAATTAGTGATGACTTATTTTACAACAAAATCACCAAATTTCATCATGAATCCACAATTTTTTTTTTTTTTTTGGTGATTGGTAAAGAGTAAAAATTAATAAGATGTCGCTATTTAGTGTAATTGATGAGGTAATATTGGAAATTACTTTAAAATGACTTATAATAGAGACTTGAGAGAGTATAAATTATGAGATTGGAGATAATAAAATACTTGTCTTTTTTTCCCCTACAAAAAATTAACTCATCACCTACCCTTCCACGGTAGAAAAGGGAGACACACCTCACCTCATACTTGAGATTTGATATCACAACTTCTCTTATTTAAAGGTGAGTGGAACTTAATTAAGCCAAAAGTTCTTGGCATTAAAAAATAAAAATAAAAATAAAAACCTGCTTGACCCCTTGATATTTGAGTTATTCCTTATTATCAAAGCTAACTCTATATTTAATAAATGGTATATGTTTGTAATTACTGAAATGTTTTAAAGACATTAACTAATTGCACTATTATATTGCTGAGTATTAGAACAAGAAGGTGATAATGATGGTTTGGTACTTTTCAAAGCTAATTCTAATATTTGAGATGAACAAACCCTTTTACAGTTTACTTGTATATGAAATTGAAGGGATTAATCTCAATCACAATATATAACAAACATACACATATGTGCTCAAGTACACGCGCGCACACATACACATATATACATATCTATGTATACTTGTTGTGTACATACATACATACATGTCTTATATACAAGGTCTCGTTCCTTTTTATCTCTCGTATTAAAACTTTTTTCCCTTAATATCCTTACTTATTAAGACATTTTTATCTCTAGAGTAAAATGCTCTAACCCCCGTCCATTTTGCCTTAATTACACATTTATCCCCTCTATTTTAAAAAATCATATAATCCTTCTTGAAATCAAAATATATGTTACACAAGCCCCCTTATATTTTAACATTCCTTTTTCATCCATCTAATTATTAGTCAACCATTAAGTTGACTGTCAAAATTGTTTTTGGCCCAAAATACCCATCTTTACACATAAGAATAATTTAAATATTTATATTTGTTAGAAAACAATTATACAAAAAATGATTGTAGAATATATTTTTAAAAATTTCTAATATATTTGAAAATTTATTAATTTTGATTATATTGTAAAATTTTATAATTTTAATTTCTCACTTCATTTATTGAAAATGATTATTATAGGTTTTTTTAAGACGAGAAAATATATATTTCAAATACAAATTTTGTTACCATATAGTATGTAATACCTTAATTTTCATAATACATGTAAATATTATATTTTGATAAATAACACCTATTAAAATAGGTGAATTTGTGGTCTCAAAACTAGTATAATAATTGTCTTATTTCCTAAGGTGATTTCTCATGAAATTAGGAAGAATAAAGAGCTAAAAATCCCTCAGTGAAGTTATGTGTTATAAAATACTCTGAAAATATTATGATAAATCCTAAGAGGCAACTAAATATTTATTAAAAATTAGAAAGTATGTTGTCTTTAATTTAGGTAATTTATGAGATTATTTTCCTTTGGAAATAATGAGGCAAAATTAAATATCATTTTGGGGAACATAAATTGCCCCACGATTTTTAATATTTTGCATGATGCATAAATTATCAATGTCAGTAAAATAGTTGTGAGAAAATAATTAATCCTAATTAAGAAAATTGTCAACAATTAGTAAGTGATTAAATAAGTAATTAATTGATGATTGTTTAAACATGAATAGATATAAAAGGGATAAATACTTAATTGATTATTATCCAAGTTGAGCATGTGTCTTCCAGTGTGAAAAGCAAATTAAAATCTTCTAAATGAGGCTATATATTTCGAAATATATATAAGGGCCAAAGAGAATGAAATAATATCTCAAGTAATTAAGTCTAAATCTTCATGTAATTAAGTTAGCTAATGGCAACATATAAATAAGGTGCATGTAAACACTTGATTAACATGATAATTAGGAATTGCTAATTAGTGTTGAAAAGTCAACAATGACACCTAAGCCTTGATTATGTCATCAAGATGACATCACAAGAGCACATGTGTATATTGTGAATGTGTGTGTATAGTCAAGAGGAGAGACAAAATATCTAAGAAAAAGGGGGGGGAGGTGGCATTTTTTGTAAGAGGTGTAAGGTCAAGATTTAAGCTTCCTAGTTAAGTTAAATCCAATGGTTAGAATGGAATTAAAGTTGCTAGGTAGTTAACTCATGGTTGGCTATAAACAGGAGGCTTCATGCTCATTTTTCTTCACACCAAATCACACTTCAAGAAGGTGATTTCTAAGTAGGAGAGTGAGGAGGAATCTTGAAGTAAGAAGGAGAGTCTTCAAGAGGTAAGTTCTAGCATTTAAATTTCTAGTCTTTAGTTTTTATAAGTTCTTAGTATAAATGTTAGTTTAATCTAGAAAATTAGAGAATAAATTCCTATACTTGTTTTTAGGCCTCATTGCATTGAAAAATGCCTGAAGAGGTAAAAACATAGTAGGGAATAATTTTTAGGAAGCAATGGATTAATGTTATGAAAGTTGTAGGGTTTTTTGGTGTTAAAATTCTGTGCAGCCAACGAAATTCATGACATTATTTTATGTATGAAATGAAGTTATAAAATCATGAAATTTTCCAGAGAGAAAGTAGACATGTAGGGCTTTCCAAATATATAAAATATGCAACGTTTTGATCTCTGGTCAAGGAGATATGAATTTTTGAAGTTAAACCATTTTTACTGGAATAAAATCTGGACAATGTTGAGAAACGTAAAAACTGGGAATGACTCACTGATTCTGGGTGAAAATGAATATTTTTCCTCAAAAATAGACGTCCAAAGGGTTCCAGGGAATTTTACGGATCCTTGTTTTGATTTTTCTAGAATTAGTTATGATTTTCCAAAGTTACCGAAAAATCTGCCCATAAAATACTGCACTGCGTTTTTGAATAAATGTAAGGGCGGAATTGTAAATAACAAATCCACCAAGGGTAGAGAAGTAAATAGAGGTGGAAATATCTCTTAGGATATTATTCTAAGTGATATGGTGATATGTTAGGATATCCGGGAAGTCCAGGACCGGATTCAAAAGTTGGACGTTTGACGATTATCCGGTGAAAGGTACATTCGCGTACTAGTAACTTTAACACTTGTGTGTCTTGTATGTCTATATATATGATTGTATGATTCATGTGTTATAAGCAAGACTATGGATTCAGTCGTTTGCATACATTCAGGGTAGCTGTGGATTCAGCTTGACGCGGGTTATAGTCTTGATAACACCGTTTGGATGTTTTCCTAGCGCTGAGGACACGATGGGCCGTTGTAGCACTGGTTATGTGCAAACATGGTCATTCATGCATGTGCTGTGTGCTATGTATGATGGTTTTGACATACATTTGCTTTGTGCTATGTATTGTTCACTGAATGTATTGAATATCTTTCATATATATTACTTATACTTTTTACATGAGGTTAACTGTTACTTGAGGTACAATGGTTATTGGACCTCAGATCTGTCTAAGGTTTAGGAAAGGAACCGGGATAAAGAAGGTACCAGTGGATGGAGCCGTGAGAAGGCACTAATGGTTGGAGCTAAAGAGAAGTACCGGTCAAAGCAAATGCCGGAAGAGCGTCCACAGAGTATTCATTTTGGCATGATTTAACGAGGTTATCTCAAATGGTTTGGTGCCGAAGGCAGGGCTAGTCTATGTGGGTCAGTCAATAAGTCGCCGTGAACTCGGTGAGACTCCCATGATAGACACCTACCTGGCCAAATTGTTTGATTAACTGAGTTAGGTTTATTGCCCCAAGTCTAACTACGGCTTGGTTAAAGATTGTGTGATTACTATGTAAGTATTGTAATTATACAAAGCTCTATAATGTATCACATAAATATTCCTTTGGGAATTTTTTAATATATCAGCTTATGTCGGGCATCAGCATATGTCTAGACATTTTATATCAGATACTCATTGTCCGAATATTAGCGCACGCTATCCATTTCCTCTTCACTTTAAGCTGTAGCACCTTAAACTCTGTTGGTTTTTCCTAAAACTAAGTGTCAACCAACACATTTTTCAAGCATGGAATTTGGGGTGTTACATAGTATAAACAATATACATTTAAGATATTATATAAATAATTAATTATTGCGGCCATCAATTTTTTTTTCCTATTATGGATTTGATATGATAAAGGGAAAATTAGTAAATAAAATTTGTTATTAGAAAATATTTTTTAGAATATTTTTGGAATATTCTTAAAAGAGTTAACAATTTGAACCTAAGTTTATAGTTTCAAAATAGAGAGGAAGTCTATGTAATTTGGGCATAGTAGAAGGGTGGTTAGAGTATTTTGCTCTTAACTTTTATGTATTAAAGTATACTCAATAAATAACACGGTTATTTTTTTAAAAAAATTTAAGAATTATCCACGTCCTAACTACGAACAACAAACTTACTACTTTTATTGGATTATCGAACCTGCTATTATAGCCCGAGAGAGTATGGCTTTTCAATTTTGTCCTTCATTATAATTAATTGAGTGTTGGATTAATTTTTGAAGAATAGCTTTTATCATTTATAAGGTAAGTATGTGAGAGGAATTTTGTCTTAACTTGCGAAAAAAGGCCTCTGAAACCATGGTTTCAAAGTTGCCATTTCCACAATAAATTGTCCAGTAGAATGTGTTAGAATGACTAAAACCCATGAGGGGGTGAATTGGGTGTGAGAAAAAAACTTTGATAATCTTTTCTCATAGCAATATGAATGAAAGTACTAAATTATAAATTCATAGACAATTATTCAAGACATATATGTTGGAAACATAAGAGTTTAGGGAAGAGAATATTTAAACTATGATTTATCCTAGTTTAGTCCACTTCGCCATAACCTACGTCCAGTTCTCAGGCTCCTCCTGAGATTTCAATCCACTATCTTTCTCAAATTTTAACTGAGTGCTTGAAAACCACTACTATCCCATAAGTTTAGTCGGGTACTAGTGAAGCTATTTACAAATCTCTCACCAAAATATTCCCCCTTACATATCGTAATGATACAACCTTTATGATGAAGGATTGCAATCAATCTTCTCTCTCAGAAGTGAATAAGATGAATGTTAAAGTACATTACAAATCATCTCACTCTCTATGATAAACTATATGAATATTGAGAAAACAAAGAACATATGAGATAAACATTGGAATCAAAGTGTTGACATTTCAATGATAAAGTTGTAAGCTATTGTCATTTGCTTTGTCAATTAGCTTTGTCTTGAATGGTTCGCTAGCTATTTATAATTGATGAAAAACATATGACCGTTGAGCTCATTCTTTGCATTGTGTATCTTGGAATATGAGCGTTCAAAGTAGCCGCTAGTGCATTTGTGCTTTCTTTCTATTTTGTCTGCCATTTAACTTTGTTAAATAACCATTGTGACATTCCAATTTGTCCATTAGAAATAAATTGGAGTTGTTGGCAGAATTTGTGGTTCGGTCATTTTCACTTTGCTGCAACATATCTCCACACAACATCTCTTTGATCTGCTCTGGGATTGCTTAAGGTTGGGTTGCTATCATCTTCACTGTAATAGGCGCTTCAGACGATATTCATTTCACTTGCTTTGAAAATGCTTATGTGTGCTCTGTTTCTGTTAATGTATTTAAAGCTCTAACACATGATATTGCTTTTGAGATTTTGGATGCAATCCTTCAAATTAACAACCGAAACTCATTAACAAATATGTTTAGTAACATTGAGAAGTATAATGAGTAGTAATCAAACATAATTATGAGTTAAACATTAAATTTGTATTCTTAGAGATGAAGGTTCAATGCAAGAAATGTAACATCCCAAATTCCAGGTTCGAAAATCGTGTCGGTCGACACTTAGTTTTAAGAAAAACAACAGAGTTTGAGATGTTACAGCTTAGAGTACTGCGGAAATTGATAGCGTGCGCTAAGATCCGGACAACGAGTATCTGATATAAAAATGCCCAGACATATGATGATGCTCGACATAAGCTGATATATTAAATATCCCGAAGGATTATTCATGTGATACATTATACAGAGATTTAAATACATTTCTCTGTTAAACCCAGTCTTAACTAAACCTATGGCTTAAAAGCTAACATCAGTTAATCAAACAGATTGGTCAGGTAGGGGTCTATCATGGGGGCCTCACCGACTTATACGGCGACTATTTGGCCTCCCGGATAGATTAACCCAGCCTTAGACACCAAACTGTTCAAGGTAACTTTCTTAAATTTGATAGCGTGCGCTAAGATCCGGACAACGAGTATCTGATATAAAAATGCCCAGACATATGATGATGCTCGACATAAGCTGATATATTAAATATCCCGAAGGATTATTCATGTGATACATTATACAGAGATTTAAATACATTTCTCTGTTAAACCCAGTCTTAACTAAACCTATGGCTTAAAACCTAACATCAGTTAATCAAACAGATTGGTCAGGTAGGGGTCTATCATGGGGGCCTCACCGACTTATACGGCGACTATTTGGCCTCCCGGATAGATTAACCCAACCTTAGACACCAAACTGTTCAAGGTAACTTTGTTAAATTTGGGCCAGAAGCTAAGTTCTTATAACATCTACCGCTACCGACCTTTGCCTTTAACCGCTGCCTCTTTACGGCTCTATCTGCCGGTACCTTCTTTATTCCGGTTTCCTTCCTGTACTGTTCATTTAGTCTGAGGTCCAATGTCCATTGGACCTCAGGTAACGGTTAACCTCATGCTTATGTAAACAGTATATGACAGTTATCACAGATATACAACATAATCATAGTTTCAAAACATATAACCACATGTAAGGCAATAACATAACACAGCCACTGCAATATGTATGTTACCCCAGTCTGCACATAACCAGTGCCACGACGGCCCATCGTGTCCTCAGCGCTAGGAAAACTCAATGGTGTTATCAAGACTATAACCCGTATACAATTCAACTCTCATGAGTAAATTTCAAAATAGAGTATTATCATGTGAAAACAACAATCATATATAACCAAACCATAAGCATAAGAGTTAAAGTTACAATACGTATCCGTACCTTTTACCGCATAGTCGTCAAACATTCGACCTTTGATTCCGGCTTTGGATTTCCCGGATATCCTAACATATCACCATATCACTTAGAATAACATTCTAAGAGATATTTCCACCTCTATTTACCATTCTACCCTTGATGGCTTTATTATTACAATTTTGCCCTTACATTTCCTCAAAAACGTGGTGCAGCATTTTCTGGGCAGATTTTTCGGTAACTTTGAAAAATCATAACTAATTCTAGAAAAATCAAAATGAGGATCCGTAAAATTTCCCGGAATCCTTGAGAAGTCTAATTTTGAGGAAAAATACTGGGATTTATCCAGATTTCACGGAATTTTCCCAGTTTCCAGTTTTCAAAACGCTGTCCAGATTTTCGATCAGAAACTGTAGCTTAACTTCTAAGATTTTTATCTTTTTGTACAGAGGTTCAAATGACATACTCTTTATAGATTTAGAAATCCCTAGATGTCTAATTTCACCAGAAATTTTCTCAGAATTTTATAACATCATCTTCATCATAAAATACTGACGTTTTTACCCCTGACTCCAGAAATCACTGTTTGAGGAGATTTCGCCAGAGCTTCGCTATTTTGATCCTAATCTTCCAAAAATTTTGATATAACTTCTTCTTCATCAATTTTTCGAAATAAATGCAATGGAAACCATAAAAACATGAAAATAAAACTGTATTTGGAAGATTGAAGATCAAAACAACATTTCTAGTATTTATACTTCATAACCTAAGAACTTGAACTATGAACTAAAAACTCCCTTACCTCTTGAAGACCACTTGCCTTCTATTTTTCTGCAGCTCTTCCACACTCTCGCCTTCTCTCTGAATTTTCAAATTTAGCTTGTGAATTAGTGGGAAAAATGTGATGTCTATGCTCTCTATTTATAGGCAAGCAAAGGAGTAACCCCCAAGCAATGCCCTTTGATCTTGGCTCTTGATTTTTACTTGGAGAGGAGGCATTCATCTTGGCCCTCTACCTCACCAAAACTGCCCTTCCTTTTCTCTTGGTCCCCAAGTTTTGCTTCATCTCCAATTTATTCCCAAATGCTAATTTAGTTAAGCATCAACTAATGTTTTTCTTCAAAATCTAATTCCACTTTTGGGATCCTAATTTTGTGACTAGATTTATGGTGATTTTTAATTCCCAAAACACTTAGATATAAATCTCATACGTAACCGAAAATGACTTTGGGAATAGCCAAGTTGAAGCTCATAATTCCCTGATTCCAAATATGTATTTATTTTCAATACTTAGTTCCCATATTTCAAGTTATGATTTAATTTCTATAGGTTCTCATTTAATTTCTTTTGAATAAACCATTTCTTGTTCCCAAAGACATACAACTTGGCTCCCAAGTTTCACTAATCTTCTATTACACACCTTTGACTTATTATTTATAATCATCTTTTTCTTCTCCTTTTTCCTTCTAAAATTCCATCCCCCTTCCCCTTAATTTCAATTATTGATTTTCATGTTTTAATTACTCTTCCCTTATCCTCTTCCAATCCATTCAATTTATGCCTCAAAAGTCTTCTCTTCTAGAACTCTAATTATGTATTAAAAACAATTATCTACTCTTGATGCCCAAGCAAGAAAAACGTCCCCCATTAATCTTTTCATTACGAATTTTATGTTTTAATGTTTTAACATATTTAAGAAGGAAAATCCCTTATTGGTTCACTTAGATTTTGGATTCATGGTTAATATAATTTAATTCTTCCATTTATTTAACATTAAACAAGAATTTTCGTCCCATAGAAATAAATTAGGAATATTTATTTTAAATCCCAATTTTAATTTCTAACATCATGTTTTAGGGGTTACTAGGCTTAACTACCAAAATTGACAAGGTTTCTAATTTAATTTTGATGATCAATAACTTCTTGTATGCTAATCAATATCATTTGGTCTTAAATTATGACCTTAAAAACTTAGTCATTAACTAATTTCAAAAATTAATAGAGTACCTCAATTATTGCAATTTCACTTGCCCAATAATTGTTACTAATTTCCTCTACTTGATTTTATCATCCTCTGATGATTTTAAGTTGTTAAAATGGTGTAATTCCTAAAAATAATAATAAATTAATTAAAACTTTAGAGACAACATACTCTCTATTTTAATTAATATTTAGTTGCCTCTTAGGATTTATCATAACATTCTTAGGGTATTTTATGACCCATAAATTCACTTAGGGATTTTAGCTCTTTATTCACTCTAATTTCATGAGAAATTACCTTCAGAACATAAGATAATTATTTCACTTGTTCTGAGACCACATATTCACCTATTGTAATCGGTGTTATTTATCAAAATATAATATTTACATGTATTATGAAAATTGGGGTATTACAAGAAAAATATACACTTGGGTGTTGTTCCAATCACACTCGAGTGCTACACTTAAGTGTTCAATTTGTTTCACTCGAGTGTTAATGAATTACGTGCCTGGTATATACTATTGAAGAAAGTTTAGTTTAAAAGATGTCAATTTCTACCAGACACTCTAGTGTCAAAGTGTCACATCGAGTGTCAAAAAGTGACACCTTGAGTGTGCCTTACAAAGAGGCAGCACTATTGGATCATCGGCGAGTGTCATGTACTGAACTTGCAAGTATTTACCTTTTACTTGAATGCCAGAGTTTACACTCATGTGTTTACCTTGATACTATCAAGATGAGCGCAAGTGTCAAGCATTTTTTCTGTAATTGTTAGACCAACACTTGAGTGTTTAATTTACTTATGCACTTGAGTGTGTCACTCAAGTGTATCCATTATAACTTAAGTGTCCTTGGATAGAGATCAATTTCCAGTAGGTATAATGTATTCAATATAGCTCCAAATTTGGAAAATGACATTTTCCTAGAAATCTTTTTAAGTCTTCTTTCCAATACAAAATGAATCAGCTCCAAATTCATTGTATGCTGAGCATTTCAATCAATTACTAATAGTTGTTCTGGAGCAGTGTTTTACAACATTTTTGCACAACTATGAACTTCAAAAAACTCATATCTCTTCCATTTTTTCTTCTTTTACCATATGATCTTGACGTTGTTGAAACATTAATTGAGTCTAGTTTCATATACCACAAGTTTCAGTTCAATTGGATGTGTATTTTGTGAGATACATTGAAATTACTAAACCTATGTATGATAAAAGGCATGAATTCCTATGTCAACTTCTGAAATCTATATCTCTTTTATCTAAACTCTTTTGAGCATTATCTTTGTGCCTACGTGATACATTGAGAGTCTAGTTTAATATTAATCAAGTTTTCCCTAAATTGAATTTGTGGTTTGAGAGATATGATTGAATTATTAAACCTTGTACTTGTTGAACGAGAAATAGAGGTGAATGGAGGAGCTATAAGAATGTTCACATTCGAGTGTTCAGTGTCACACTCGAGTGTTTTTCCAAGTGTTGTTTTATTTTGTGGTTTTGCTTCATCATTTCCTACAGCACTTTAAGTGTCAATCTTCCACACTTGAGTATGCTTTTTCTACACTTTAAGTATCCATGTCCAGCACTTCAAGTGTTAAATTTCGTCACTTGAGTGTACACTTCAAATGTAGACTAAATTGGCATTTTAGAAATTTATGGTACCAAACTGTCACTTCTAAAATTTGAGACCAAACTACCATTTTTCAATTTTAATCAAATTTCTTTTTTCTTCTTCCTCTTAATCAATACAACTCAATAACTTATTTATTGATCTTCTTCTTGCTTATCCTTCATAAATAAACTTTATATCTTTTAATATTTGAATCTACATTAAATATAGGAATTTTCAATGAAAGAGATAAATATACCATACAAACTTTTTGCTCTTAACATTAGGTATGTATATTTGATATCATCAAAACTAATCATATCTAATAGAATGAAACATTAATAATTATATAATGCACTACTAGAAAAAAAAAAACGTCAAAAACGTCCTAAATTAAGGGCAATAAACTTTCTTTTTGAGAAGGACATCTTAATAGGTGTAGTAATATATAAAGAGTCCTATAGGTAAGAGAGGACGCCTTAAAAAAGACGTCCTATTATTAATTCAGGACACATTTATTAAGGCGTCCTATAGTTAGTAAAGGATGCCTTAAAAAGACATACTATAGTTTATATAGGACGCCTTTTTAAGGCGTTCTATAAAAAGGCGTCTATAGTACCTATAGGACGCCGTAACATTTTTTTTTAAAAAAAAAAACCTTTGCAACAAGAATTTCCACACAGATTCTTCAAAAATTAACAGAAAGAGACCAAAATCTTGAAGGAATTTTGTGAATCAAACGGTGATTGTGTCCAGATTTCAAAATACAGACGAAACAAATAGACCACTCTAATCGAGTTTGTATGATAAACGAAATAGAGAGATTGAAATTACAAGAAAACTTCGAATATTTCCAACAACAACATAGGTAGGAAGGTGCTTACAGGAAGGCTGAATTACAGCATCAAGATCCAGGCAAACATCAAGTGCTAAATAGAGAAGGATTTGCTGATGCAGTGCTCACTTAAACTTCAAGGAGTTCTAGCCGACGCTCTAAGACATCAAGCTTCTCATTCAATGATGCCAACTTGCTCTTTGTCGTAGCCTCTAGATGAGGATAAACACAAAAAGAACATAAGTTAAACACCACGCACAAATCTATCCTGAGCAAGTTGAAACAACACGCTCAAAAGAATAAAATCCTTCGGAAGGAACGAACATGATATACTCAGAAAGGCGAATTATAAAAAAAAAAAGCGAGAGAGAGAGAGAACGGACAGAGAAATTGAGTACCAAATTGGACAAGGAATTCGAAGAGACGACGAACATTGAGGGATATGTGGGAGATGAATTCGCGATTCTCCCAATCAGCTTGAACCGCTATTCCGACATTGACAGCGTTTGTGATGCCTCCAGCTTGAGCCATCTTGTTTGCAGATCTAATCTACCGTTAGAATATGCAAATTGCGAAGATGGAGAGGGACGATTCTAATGTTTCCGCTATACCTGCCACCACCGTGAAGCCCAACTGAACCAGAACCTACTTAACCGTACAATTTAGGATGTGTGGGTTCCCAATATTCACCGCAGATCTAAGGAGATGGCAGATCTGCCTCCGTCTCTCACAGATTTGAGGAGATTGAGATCTTGACGAGCCTTCCTTCCAAAAGGCGCTCTCTAGCGCAAATCATCTGGACTGTTGCCTTCTTTCGTGTGATTCTTCTTTAGCAGCTTGAAAATGGGTTTACAGGAAGGTTGCAGTAAGGTTTGAGATGAAGAAGGCAACTTCCCAGAAAACCCCTTCTTTCTTTCTCGTTTCGTGGGATCGGCATCTCCTGAATGGCCTTCAAGATCGCTTCGTGAGATCTTTCTTTAGTGGTTTTTTGAAATAGTGCTAAGGGAGATATATATGCGGTGCGCGAGATGAAGTAATTTAATCATTTGTGGCATCCTGAATGTTCATATAGGGCGCCACAAATTAAATTAATGCATCCTTTATACATTAAAGGACGCATTAATTTCTTTTTTGGCACCTTGAAACTTCACTAGGATGCCACAAATGATAATTATGGCGTCCTGATACTAATTTAGGGCGTCAAATATTTCATTTTAGGCGTCCTACATTCAAATTTAGGGAGCCAAAAAATTTCCTAGTGCCAAAAAATTATCAAAATACACCAAATATTTCATTTTAGGCATCCTGCATTCAAATTTAGGGCGCCAAAAAATTTCCTAGCTCCAAATAATTATTAAAATGCGTCAAATATTTCATTTTAGGTGTCCTACATTTAAATTTAGGACGCTAAAAAATTTCCTCGCGCCAAAAAATTATCAAAATGCGTCAATTATTACATTTTAGGTGTCCTAAAATATATTTAGGATGTTAAAAAAAATTAGGTGTCCTAAATTAATATTTAGGTTGTCTAAAGTCTCAAAGTCAAATAAATAATTACGACAATGCCACCGCCTTCACCTTTTACTTCCTTTTTAAAAAAATGGACGTCTTTTAGAATAGTAATATCTATATTTTGTAGTAGTGATGAGACTAACAACTAATGAGAGGGACATGAATTGAAAGGGGGAAAAAAAGAAATTTAATAAGCATGTGAACATGTCCCTATAATTTCACTTCTCACTTATAACTAGATGCAGATAATTTTTCATCAAATCCTTATACTTTATTCAGTTATAGGTATTGGTTCCATACTAAATAATTTTATGATATTTTTTTGATGTTTATGCTGACAATAAATAAATTTATTCTCTTTTAATTTTTTAAGAACATCTTTTTTATTCCATATCTTATAACAACTTATATGTCATTTAGTCCGCATCCACGTGGTCCTTTATTAACATATTATAAACATAGAAAGTAATATATGCTCATAATTGAGAAAACTGTAAGGATCCATTAAAAATAAAAATAAATTAAAAAAACATGTATGATTAAAACTCAAATGAAAGATCGATGGATTATTTTATATTGATAAACTTAACACCTTTGTCCCATTTTTTCAACCAATAAGAATAAGTACTTTGCAAGATAATTAGGGCGGCAAATATAACAGAAACTTTTTTGTCTTTTTGAAAAATTGGTTGTACAAAAATGCCTTCCCTGGCTAGCTAGCTCTCTCCCTCTACTGCCGCAATTGGCGGTGGCACAATCATCTCTGCCGCCAGCTCCGGTTCCACTGTCAAGTTGACTTCAAGTTGACTTTTTCCGTAATGGTGTTGTGGTCATTGGCATTGTTGCCAAATAGTAGCGTAAAAATGTAAAACCTTACATGTTAAAATGTAAGTAAAAACTGTTCTAAGTGAAAACGGGTAAAACTGCCATGTGGAAATGTAAAAAAATTGGTAAAAACTCAAGTTTTTACTTTTTTTTTTTTAAAAAAAAAAACCTAATTTCATTTCCCTCTAAGTTTTGCATTCTAAGTTATAAGAGCATAAACTTGTTATAAGGGCAAGAGGTGAGGACATTGAAGACATGTAACTGATGCAAGATGATGTGTGTGATTTAAATTAATTGATATAATTTAAAAATTGTTAAGCTTTATTCTTTTTATATTTTGGAATTTGGTTGTAGCAGTTGTTAAAATTTTGTGTTTTTGGGCTTATGTTTTATATAATTATATGACTCATATCTTATAAATATGAAATTGTTCATTAAATTTTGAGTAGTGATTTATGTATTAGTGCGTGCCCACACACATACACACATATAATTTTATATTATGACCTTAAGTAGTAGAAATTTTACATTTCGTGTTGTTTGTATGATTTACGTTTCTACCACTCTTTCCATTTCTAAGTAAAAACTCAATTTTGATAACATTGGTCATTGGTGACTATGATAACACTTGTAATTGTTTTTAAAAAATTAGTGGGAACATTTCCTTTTGCCCTTGGTAAAACATAATTTATATTTTTAATATTCAGGCTTTCCATGTGTTTAATTGTCTATAATTGTGGTCATGTTCACGTTTTTCGCTTTCATTTGACCTGACATTTTATATGCGAACGTTTTTCATAATTCGAAATACAAAGTTTCACATAATTGTCGTTTTCTTTATCGCTGCATTATTATTACTACTTTTGCCAGATATCGCTGCATTATTATTTGTAGATGTTGGTAAGTCGTATATAACTGCTGATGTTAACACTTTGCCAAACATTTTGCAAATTTTCATACAAATATGTCACAAACGCACTATGTACTCTTAATTAGATAGAACTTTAACACAGTCCTTTTTTTCACATTTTCCGCCTTAAATTCGTGTAAATCATATCCTTACCGTTTTATATTTTTTTAGATATAGGTATATATTGGGCTTTCCTTTCTATCAAAATGATTTAATAAGTCAATTTATGACAACTCACTTTAATACTTGAATATTACATACCTTTGGTTATTTCACCAATTAGTCCATTTGAGACTTCTCTTTTGATATTATAATATATAGGTAATGCAAGGTTTACGTAAAATAATAAATATGCTTGTGTAAGGTAATTGTTGGTGTCAGGGATGACGCTTTTCCTATATCAATTTCATATATTGTGTCATTATTCTAAGTGCAATGGATTTGAGCCATAAAGACACCTGGTGTTATATATATATATATATATATATATATATATATATATATAGAGAGAGAGAGAGAGAGAGAGAGAGAGGATCCCATTCCAAAGTTCCATCCAATTACATCATTTGGTACAAAATAGCTGCACGGATGTTTATGTTCGGTCACCTATTAACCAACTGAGAAATGTATATTACTACTACTTCATCACAGCCTTACATTGTATATTCTTCAAATTTATTCAGTAAAGATATGATTAATTTCTATTTAGAATGTAAATAGATCAAAAGTATTCTGTACGTGTACCATAATATAAAATTCTTGCCCTTGTAACCAGATAATGAAAGCTTCTATAATCAAATTCAAATAATCCCTTTTTCATGGGTGTAATGCAATGCTAAATTTATACATTCAACAAATGTTTAAGGACGCCATTGTTGTTATATTGATGTTCTTTCATCAAAACCTTTTAATTCCAAGAACTTAATATATAATCAAATTGAATTTATAAGCATCACATTTCTTCTTAAGAAGTATTGTTGAATGTGTGCGCGCGCTCACGCTATTCGACTACTTTTTTGTTAAAAAAATAAAATAAAAATTGTTTACTATCGTAAGTTTGAAAGACGTAAATTAGTTGTTCACTTCTAAACATCTATAATTTGTCCAACTGTTATCAACTAAAAATTCATGTTTATTCAGCACTTTTTTTCTAGTTTTTTTTTTTAAGAATTAAACTTTGGTACGCTTATACATATTTTAAATAGTATGCACATCATGTTTGTGGTTGAATATCATTACTTAATCAAGCATATTTTAGTCATATTAGTCGTCAGTTTCCAATCATAAAGGTGTTATTCTCTTGTAGGCTATTTGACATGGGAATCAAGTAATCAAGGCGACTTTGCAGCGTATGGGAAAATCGATCATGACAAAATCAATCTCAGCATGAGAGAAGCAAAACAAAATTGAATGGATGGTTTGATTTTAGATGCATATAATCATTTACAATAGAGGGATTTTGATTGATTAAGAGGTTAAATTAACTGAACACCTATTTGAAAATTTAAGAGAGGGCTCGTAGATAATGTGGCATCATTATTAATTAAATAATCCATAATTTAGAACTAACTACAATGGAGATTATTGAAGGACGAATAATCTTCGGATTCTTTGCCTTCCCAAGTCCATAATCAATTTCAACTTTGATTCTTACAATTTTATATACTATTAATATGAATTTGAGAAACCAATCATACTCATGGTTTTCTGCACTTAATTGAACGCATAATGTTTCTTATTTGACCAATTTGTAATTCTAAGCTTCATGAGAAGAATAAATATGACAAAAAAAAAAAAGAAAAAGGAAATTAACTATCGAAGCACTTATTACCATGGGCCTACGGAATTGTTTCTAAAATACTCCCATACCTAGTGCTATGGATAATTTAGTATTTTTTTGAATATTGATTTTAATCTTTAGAGTCATTTAAGGTTAGCCATTTTGTCTATTTACATAGCAAGTTGTATAAGTTATTTTCAAGGAATGGATGATAATTTTTTGGGACAAATGTTATTGTTATTTTGTATTTTCAACTTATTGTGTTGCTTGTTACTATGGAGGCAGAAACAAGTTCTTTTTTTATGGTGATCAAAATTCTTAGGTCCCTCCCTATATGAAAAAAATTGATGCTAATTTCCGTGTCACTTATTAAAGTGGATACTAGGGTAAGAGGGAGAGGCCTTTTTGTGCAGCAACTTAAGAGAGACAAATCAATGTTCGCATCTTCACTAAGAAGTTTCAGTAAATCGATGTTTACACACTCTTTAATTATTAGATCGACTTGAAATTTGGCTAGCAAGTTTGGAAAGTCCAGTTTATTATTATGAAGGGTTGGATCATCAATTCATTGACTTGTTTGCACTTATTTGTGTATCTTATTGAGACTCTCTTGTACCCTATTTTGATAATATTTGGGCTTATTTTCATTACTCTTGATAACCTGTGGTTTTATCCTTGTACTGAAGAATTTTTCGCATTACTGATTTTTGTGCTATACAATTTTTCTATATATTTGTTTAATTGTTTCTTACTGAATATTGCTAGTGAGATGAGAATTTATTCCCGCTACGTTTAACTCTTTACCTCGCACTTTTTGAGTGCCAAGGAGTAGTTGCATAGAAAGAGAGGGAAAGGAAAGGAGAGGAAGGTGGGAGGGAGGGAGGAGGGAAAATAGGAATTCTTATTCAATAATTAAATCAAGTTTGCATAAAACTTAGAACATAAAACTTCTCTATTTATAGAGCCTTAAAAATAATAAAAGGTTAAAGGTTTAATTTTGCCCTACAAACTCTTGCCGAGGGACTATAGATATTTGAAATTCCTTTCTAAGTTCATTGTCAACCTAAATATATTTAAAATGTAGCTGTCATCACAGTTTAAAATGTTAATTTTGGCGGTTAGTCTTCCCACAACACCATATCATCCTTATTTTAATGGATGAAATTATCTCAACTCAACCCAAATTTAACTCTGTCCTTTTTTTAATTTACGCCTTAAATTGGTGTAAATCATATATTTATTGTGTTAGATTTTTTTGATATAGGTATATATTGGGATTGCCTTTCTATCAAAATGATTTAAGTCAATTTATGACAACTCACCTAAAACATATATACCTTTGATTATTTCACCAATTAGTCCCTGTGAGACTTCTCTTGTAATATTATAATATATTGGTTTGCAAGATTTACGTAAAATAATAAATATGCTTGTGTAAGGTAATTGTTGATGTCAAGGATGACGCTCGCTCGCTATATCAATTTTATATGTTGTGTCATTATTCTAAGCGCAATAAAGACACGTGATTTGATTGGATTTGAGCCATTAAGACACATGGTGTTATATGTGTGTGCATATATATATATATATATATATATAGGATCCCATTCCAAAGTTCCAATTACATCATTTGGTACAGAGTAGCTGCATTGATGTTTATGTTCGGTGACCTAATAACCAATTGAAGTTAGAATCAACTTTTACTTTGCTTCTGACAATTTAGTTTGTTTTGAACTATTTTTTTTTTAAAAAAATTGAAATACTTCAAATGATTTTGTCCAACCTAATTAAGAGAATAATTGCATTAATTAGCCCACTTGTTCCATAGACTTCGTGAGAATTATAACATTTTATACCACTTGCGACCCGTACATTTGAAGTAGAAAAATGCTGGTGAACATGCTATGGACCTGCGACCCATATTATTATTATTATTATTATTAATACTACTACTACTCATACAGTCATACTACTTTTGCCAGATATCGCTGCATTATTTTTTGTAGATATTGATAAGTCCTTTATAACGTGCTGATGTTAACACACTGCCAGATTTTCATACAAATATGTCTCAAACGCACTGTGCACTCTTAATTGGATAAAACTTTAACTCAGTCCTTTTTTTTCCTTTTCGCCTTAAATTGGCGTAAATCATATCTTTTTTGTGTTAGATTTTTTTAAGATATAGGTATATTTTGGGATTGTCTTTCTATCAACATGATTTAAGTCAATTGATGACAACTCACTTGAACATTATATACCTTTGGGTATTTCACCAATTAGTTCGTTTGAAACTTCTCTTTTAATATTCTAATATATTGGTTATACAAGGTTGACGTAAAATAATAAATATGCTTGTGTAAGGTAATTGTTGATGTCACGGATGAAGCTCGCTCGCTATATCAATTTTATTATTGTGTCATTATTCTAAGTGCAATAAAGACACGTGATTTGATTTGATTGGATTTGAGCTATTAAGACACGTGGTGTTATATATACACAAGCATGCGCGTGCCCATACATACATACATACATACATACATACATATATATATATATATATATATATATATATATTTGTGTGTGTGCGCTCATGCGTACATACATACATACTTATGTACGTACATATATACTTATATATGTTTGTATGATATATACATACATATACATATACACACATATATGCATGTGTGGCGTTTGAGCTTATGTAGTTTTTCAATTGATTATATATATACATAGAGGACCCCATTCCAAAGTTCCAATTACATCATTTGGTACAAAAAACTGAGATAGCTGCACTGATGTTTATTTTCGGTCACCTAATAACCAATTGAGAAATGTATCTTATAACACCCCTAATCCATACTATTAATCATGTATATAAACATATAGTAAATATGAATATCATCAGAGTGAAGCAATAGTGCGTATGTTTTTGAGTAACTACTAATATGTATTCATGGCTACAAATTTAAACTAACTGTAGCATATCCAGTTGGTATAATAACGGTACAATAATCTGAGTATTTAAATAATGAATATCTAACAGTATAAATGCAGTCCAAAATAGAAACTCTGGCTGAGTCTTCACGCGTACATCTTACCTTTATATCGGCTTCTCCTAATCCTCCAGATTCTGAAGCTAGGGTCAGTATGAGATTCAATGCCCATTGAATCTCAGGTACCTCATGCTCAAGTAATAATAATATATATGACAGATATTCATTACATTCAATAAACAACAATACATAGCACACAGCAAATGTATGTCAACAACAACAATACATAGCACATAGCAAATGCATGTCAACAGTGTTTGCACTAACCAGTGCCACAAATCCATGTGTCCTTAGCGCTAAGTAAACATACAAGCGATATTATCAAGACTATAACTCGCATCAAGTTAAATCCATAAATAAACTGAATGTATACAGACATGTGATCTAAGATCGAGTCTTAGTCATGGTGCATGGCCCAAGATCTCATCTTATCCATCACTCAACATGAATCAAGCAATCATATATAATCATACAAGACATATAAGAGTTAATGTTACAGTACACATCTATACCTTTCTTCGCTTGGTACGATTCTCTTTTGCTATTGATTCCTAACTTTCCCTGGCATCCTATATTTATCATTATCACAATATGATATTATAATGAACACCATATATCTTAGAATGATATCCTAAGAGGTATTCTTGCCACTATTGACTTTTTTATCTCTGGTGGATTTATTATTCCAATTTTACCATTTCATTTCCTCAAAAATGAAATTTCAGCATTTCTGCCCAGATTTTTCACTAACTTTGAAAAATCATAACTAATTATACAAAATTTGAAACGTATCCATTGACAAGTATAGTTTTAGGGAAAAATAATGTCTTTAACTAGGAATACCAAGGTCATTCCCAGTTGTATTTTCTTTAACTACTGTTCCACTTCCTAGTTCAGAGACATGGCCTAACTTTGAAAATTCACATCTTTTTATAAAAAATTCAAATAATTACGTGTTTTACATGGATAGAAATCCCTTCATGTCTATTATATCATTGGAAAATTTCAGGATTTTTAAACAAAATTGGATTAGCCAAAACCCATGCATAACAACCACTGTTCAGATTAACATTCAGAAAACAAGGCTTAACTTCAAAAATTTGTATCTCCTTGCACAGAGCTTGAAACGTTACAAATTTCTTATCAAAAGAAATCCTTGGATGTCTCTTTATTTCTGAAAAATTTCATGATTTTTAAAAATTATGTACTCTATAACAACACGTCCTCACAGTGATTGATTTCAGAAAACTGAAATCTGAGATTTTTCCCAACTTTCACCACTTAGATCTTTTGACTCAAAAAATTATTTCCCAACATGTTTTCCACTCCATTTTGCATTTTAAAAGAAATAGAGACATCCAAACATGAAAGAAAATTTTTCCAACATTTTTCTAAATTAAACTACAATTTACTAAATATAAAAGCTTAAGCTCAAGAATTACCTTAAGAACTTACTCCTTCTTCCTTCTTGCTTCAAGAACTCCACCTCTCACTCTCACTTATGATTAGATGTTACTTGTGTTGGTGTATAGAATGAAGAGGTGCAACACCCCTATTTATAGGAAAATGTCCAAGGTCCAAATGGTCACAACTTAGGAAATCCATTTGAGCTTCTTTATTCCTATCCATTAGATCAAAAAATCACTTTATGAGACTTCATCCTCCCCCTCCACCTCTTGGCTGACAACCTCCTTCATTCCCTAACCCTTGATTGAATTTTCAAGGTGTCAATAATCTAAGGATCTAATGCTTTCATTGGTTAATTTATTTTGAAGAGGATTAAGCTTAATTTAGGCAATTAACTTGGACCGTGGATGTATTTACATGTGCACAAATCCTAGCCTTTAATCCTAGTTGCAATTGTTGAGTTTTGGGGCTGATTTGATTAAGCCTAATTATCTCCTTAATCTTGTGCTTAATTGCCCTTTAATTGCATCTCTTATTGGTTAATTGATTTATTACATAAACCAAGTCATTAAAGCATTATTAGCAAACTTAATCTCATCTCTTAAGCCCTTGATATTTTCAAAAATGAGCAGCCCCTTTTTGATGATTTAATTGTCTCTAATCATGTTGCAATTAATCTTTAATTAATGCAAGCTCAAGTGCCTTTTAATTAGTATTGCTAAGTTTCTTTAATTTTTCTTAAGCAGTTCCATCACATTTTCTTGCCTTTTTTGGTTACAAAATAACCATTATTTTATGTGTTATTTATGTCACATTTTTTGCTCTTGCATGTTGTCTCAAAATCGACCATTTAGTTGTAAATTTCCTGAAGAAATTTGCTCGATTACATTATTTTGAGACACATATTCACCTTCATTTAATATTAATTATTCATCAAAATAAATATTTATGATGAATAGAAATTTTAGGTATTACATATATTACTACTAGCTACTTCATTACAGCCTTACATTGTTTATTCTTCAAATTTATCAAGTAAAGATATAATTAACTTCTATTTAGAATTGAAATAGATCAAAAGTATTCTGTGTACCATAATATAAAATTTTTGCCCTCGTAACCAGATAATGAAAGCTTCCAATAATCAAATTCAAATAATCACTTTTTTAAGTTGTAACATCCCAAATTTTGGATTTTTGGGAATTAAGGATTTATTATGGGGAATTTGACCTTGAGGAAGTTTAAAATTTAGAATTGGAAGTTAAAGGCATATTTTTCTAAAATTAAGGAAATAAATTTTTGGGCCTAAATATTTTAGAACAATATTTTGTGGTGAAAAGAAATCAATTGGGATTAATATAAGGTATAAATCACATCATTCAAGAAGCCGAATCTGAGCCCATCAACCTACGCGATGACATCATTCCTCGTGTCATTCCTTTTCACCATCAAAGGATTCAAAACTATGGCAACAATTTCTGTATGTGGTTTGGTCCAAGTCCAGTGGTTACAATTGCCAACCCAGAAGACATGTAGGAGGTTTTGAGCAACATTTCAGTATTTGAAAAGTTTTCTACGAATCCGCTCGCCAAGCTTTTGATTACTGGAATAACAGCCCATATACTCCCTTAGCTTCGGCCCATATAAAGAAGACACATTGAGCCCACATTCTAAACTCCAGACATGCCCTCTGCATTACTTATTCAGTCCAATACGTAAATAACATAAAACAGCCGAGAAGGAAGTCTTAGCTTGTGTTTGGTTTGAGGGAGGGTACGGGGAGGTAGGGAATTTACTAAATTACCACTAATGAAAGAAATATTCTTTTTTGTTAAGAGTATATTTTAGAAATATTAAAAAGTTTTCATGGGCTTTTTAATAAAGAAGAGGTAAAAAAATTTCTCTCCCCCCTCCCTCAAACCAAACTAAGTGTTAGTCATCAGCAAAACACCAGAAAATTTATACTTTCAGCAACCATATCAAGCAAGCATAGAAAGCCATACGTCTTGAGCCCACCGCTAATATCCTCTGGTCCTTGCCTCTTGATCAAACTATTACTACACACACACACACATATAGATATATATATCATCACTTTCTTCATTCATCTTCATGTTCCATGGAAGGAGCAGAGAGGCTGAGACGCGAGAGAGAGAGAGAGAGAGAGAGAGACTCTGTTTTTAAATGCAGAAAACAGAGGCTGAGAGAGTGTGAAACCGAGAGAGTGAGCTGAAGGAAGAAGAAGCGAAAGAAGGATCTGAACATTGCATGCATGAATTTTGAACAAGGTAAGTCCTCCAAGAACTCTCCCAATCTTGATTCCTGCATCTGATGCGTTATGGGAGGCAAAAGGTGTTTTAAAAGTTTGGTTTTAGTGAAAGGAAGCTTGCTGCATGTATCATTATATATATACATTTTGCTGCATATATATGTAGAGCTGATGCATGCCATAAGTATCTTGCACGCGCGTATAACAAGGAAGAATGAAGAAAACTAGGAATATATATATATACACATAAGTTTACTGTCAAGTACTTAGGTGTATCATATATATATAAAGTGAGGCAGATGGAATAAAAGAGGAAGGAAAAACGTTGAAGCTTCTGCATGTTGAAATTGTGTTTGTAAAGCTGAAACAGTAATCTTTGAGCAAGGTGAAACTAGGGCAAACGAACTTCTTTGAACCTGAAATTTTATGGACATTTAGTAGACATGCTAAAATTTAAAATGAGCTTGGTTCACCTCAATCAGATGTCTGTAGCTCAAGATATGATTTTTGGAAGATGGGTCAAAATCCTGTAACATTTCTGTAAAGTTTTCTGGGCAATAGTAACATTTTTATAATCTGGGAATGATTTAGATAATATAAAATTATGAAAATTTTACAGGAGATAGTACTCTCCTTAAGCTTGAAAATAAGATTTGGTTCACCTCAAAAGAAGGTCTGTAGCTCAAGTTATGATTTTCAGAAGTTGAGATAAAATATGAAAACATTTTTGGTATCTTTCTGGAGTCAGCAAATGACGTGGAATTTCGGGATAGGTAAATAACCTTATAAAATTATGAAAATTTCTAGATGTGTAATAGACACATAGAGCTTTAATTTGATAGGTAATTCGTTGCATTTCGATATGTATACAAATAGTTATGAAGTTTTGAAAATGGGTTACAAATCTGAAACTGTTTCTCAATAGAGGCAACGTTTTTGAAATCTGGGAATTTTATAGAATGTATTGGCTATTACTATTATTTTTTTATGAAACTAGACATGTTAAGAGAAATATGAGCTTTGGAAGAACACCATTTTGATTTTTATACAATTTATTATGAATTTTTGAAGTTAGGTAATAGAACAGACTGTTTTCTGGAGAAAATTCTGGATAGTGTTTATGTTTTGAATTTTTGTAAATTTTTGACTTGTGATACAATATTGGAATCAATTTTTCTAGAAACTAGACTCATCAAGAAGTTCAAAGAATTTTGAACCACCTAATTGGGATGTCTAGAACCTCAAATGTGGATTTTTGAAATAAACATTGAATCTGGACTTTTCAAACGGAAAGGTAGAGGAAAACAATTATTCTGAGAATAAAATGAATTGTGTTGGCTAATATTGAAAAACATTAATGATGTGTTAAAACGTATTTTGTGTGGTTTCGGTATTTATGAAACTTTCAATTTAAAGTGTTGAGATAGCCCGTGGGAGTTTAAATAATAATGATAATGATAATAAATGAATATTATTATTAGAAAATGGAATAAATAATGAATATTATTTATTTTGAGGGTATAAATACAAAAGGAAATATATGAGAATTATTAATTAATAATAAATGAGAGTTATTATTAATTAATAAATAGGGGTATTATCAATAAGGGGAATTTTTAGGGTTTTAATTACTTTTGATTCTCTAAGAGTAATCCGTGTAGTTAGTTGCGTTGCGACGCGATTAAGTGACTAATGACGATGATAAACGTTTATAGGATATTCATATACGCCTCAACTGATCCCAACACCTACCGAACGAAGAGTTAAGGATTCAAGATCGAGGTAGATAACTCTAATCTTGTAAGCATGCGTGTAAGTGTTTATGCATTAATTAGCTGATCATGTATGCTGGTTAATTTACTTATTATATGTTTTTCCTAGCTATGGATTTGAGGCTACGGTCTCATGGGACTGTGTGTCCTAGACAAGGGTTGCGGTCCTTGGCCGTTAACTGCAATTACAGTTATTGTAAATGCTTCCATGTTTTAACATGTGTTAATTTGTCATTTATGCTTTTATACATGTGCGTGAGATTAACTGTTATTCTAGAGTTCATTTATTTGAACTCCAGATCACATGAAAGATACATGGAGTGTTTGGGATCAAAAGGGCAAGAAGCAGCTGTAAAGGTTACAGCGGTTGGAACATTTTGGAACTTCCTAGAAAAATATGAGTAATTAGACTATAGTTGTAACGTTTATCATTCGTCTATTTTGGAATTACTGTATTAACATCTAACTTTCGGATGAATTCGAATCGCGAAAAATTTGCCCGTATGTTTTCAGACTAAGTAATTTCAAAAACTTCTATTCCGCAATCAAGTCATCCAAATCACCTCGATCCCCGTACATGTTAACTCTGATAAATAAAGGCCACACAGGGTGGGCGTCACACAAGTAAAGATATATTACTACTAGCCACTTCATTATAACCTTACATTGTTTATTCTTGAAATTTATCAAGTAAAGATATAATTAACTTCTATTTAGAATGTAAATAGATCAAAAGTATTCTATGTACCATAATATAAAATTTTTGTCCTCGTTGTAACACCCCAAATTCCATGCTTGAAATCGTGTCGGTTGACACTTAGTTTTAGGAAAATCAACAGAGTTTAAGGTGCTACAACTTCGAGTAATGCAGAAATGGAGAGCATGCACTAATATTTGGACAATGAGTATGTAATATAAAATGCCCAGACATATGCTGATTGATGCCCCGACATAAACTGGTATATTAAATATCCCAAAGGAATATTCATGTGATACAATTTATAGAGACTTTACATATAGTTCTTTGATAAACCAAGTCTTAAATTAGACCTGTGGCTTGAAACCCAACACAATTAGTCAAACATATTGGCCAGATCAGTGTTTAGTCTAATGGGAGTTTCTCCATCTTTCACGGCGACTTATGACAACCCATCAACAAACCCTTTCTTAGTTTAAGCACCAATTGGTTTGAAATAACTTTATTAGGTTCATGCCAAAAACTAGGCTCTAATAAGTTCTACCGATCTTCGTCTTCGACCGGTGCTTCTTCCCGGCTCTGTCCACTTCGCCTTCCCAAGTCCAAATTTTCATCCCTAAACCTTTAGTCAAGGCTGAGATTCAATACCCATTGAATTTCAAGTAACAGTTTACCTCATGCTCAAGTAATAATAATATATATGACAGATATTCAATTCATTCAGTGGACAATACATAGCACAAAAGTAAATGCATGTCAAAAACACCATACATAGCACACAGTAAATGCATGTAAAAACACCATACATAGTACACAGCACATGCATGTATGACCATGTTTGCACATAACCAGTGCCACAATACCCACATGTCCTCAGCTCCAGGAAAACATACAAACGGTGTTATCAAGACTATAACCCATGTCAAGCTGAATTCACAGCTATCCTGAATGTAAACAAATATGTGACCTAAGACAGAGTCTTAGCCACGGTGCATGACCCAAGACCTCGTCTTGTCCCACACTCAAAATCAATTAAACATTTATATATAATCATACAAGACAAATCAGAGTTAAAGTTACTAGTACGTGAACGTACCTTTAACCACGTAGTTACCAATACGCCCGTCCTTTGAACCTGACTCCGGACTCCCCAGATATCCTATACATTATTGTCGGATTATTTCCTCTCCATGATATTATAATTAATATTATATTCCTTATAATAATATCAAAAAGGATATTTTCACCTATTTTGACATTTCTACCCTTGGTGGATTTATTATTACAATTTTACCCTTACATTTCTTAAAAAATGCTAATGCTGATTTTCTGGGCAGATTTTTCACTAACTTTGAAAAATCATAACTAATTCTACGAAAATCGAAAGGAGAATCCGTAAAATTCCCCGGAATCCTTAGGATGTCTATTTTTGAGGAAAAATACTTGTGTTTACCCAGAATTTGTGAATCATTTCAATTTTTAACGTTTTCAACCTCTGCCCAGAATTCTTCCCAGAAAACGTAGCCTTATTTCAAGAATTTTTATCTCCTTGCACAAAACTCAAAATGATACATTCTAGGTATATTTGGAAATCCTTAGATGTCTACTTTAACCATGAAAAATGTAACATCCCATTTTAAAAACAACGGAATTTTTTTTAAAAAAAACGGTGATCAGAATAGAGCTTTTTGACCAAAACGAGTAACTAAACCTTGATAAAACACAACCACAGTGTAATTGTTCTATTACAGTCTTCTAACATCCGAAGGAATGTAAAATACATAACTAGAGACATAACAAAATAAAACTCCGTCCTGGGTCCTACGCGGCCTGCTTGCCTCTCTCTTCCGACCTTGGTCCTCCCGATCCTGAAGCTACAGCTGAGATCCAATTCCCAATTGGATCTCAGGTAACGGTTAACCTTATGCTCAAATAAGACAGTATATGGATAACAGCATATACATAATCACATAACAGCAGTATATCACTATATAAGCACACAGCAGATGCATGATCACATATTGGCAGAACATAAGCACACAGCAGTATATAAAGCCCCACATAATGTTTGCACATAACCAGTGCCACGACGGCCCATCGTGTCCTTGGCGCTAGGAAAACCCAACGGCGTTATCAAGACTATAACCCGTATAAAACTGTATGTATACCGACAACCCTAGACAGAGCTTCAGTATATAAGCATGTCTATCACATATAGTATATGAGCAGCATAAGTGTTAAGGTTATAATACACATCCGTACCTCCATTGACGATTCCGAACACTTTAGTATGATTGTGGTACGCTTGACGGCGGTATGACGACGTATGATAGCGGAGACAGCGAAAATAGCGATTCGTGATTTCGGGTATCCTATAAGGATAGTATCACCGGTGTGAGCATTTAAGATCATATCAGGAAAATTTCGGTACAAATTACCATTTTGCCCCTAGATTGACTATTTGGCGGAATTTCGCCAGCACTTCGCTATTCTGATTTTAAACTTTCAAAATTTTTGCTATAACCCTTCCTCTAGCATACTCCTAAGATAAATATCATATTTATTCCTAAAAACATGATATCTAAGCTAACTTAAAAATTAAAGACTACTCTAATAATTCTACTATAGCTATCGCAAAACTACTTAAACTAAAGACTAAGGACTGAGGAACTTACTCAGAGCTTTGCTATGAACTTCTTAGTCCTCTTCCAAAGCTTCTCTCTCTAACTTCTCTCTAGGATTGTGAGTGAATTGGTGAAGAATGAAGAGAAATGAGAGGCTATATATAGAAAAATCCAATGGCATTTTCGTAATTTCCCTGAACTTTGTCTGGTTGAATTCTGACCGTCGGATCGCACTTTTTTGAAGTGGCTTGATCTTGGCCATACACCTATAGGCCGACCTCCCCCTCCCACAAGAAGACAAAATTGATGACATCATCATGCTTATGTCATCTTACTTTATCAGATGAAATTCCTGGTTCGATGTCCTGATCGCGAAATTTTTTGTAAAATCTTAAAATTCCGGGAACAACACTCTGAAGGTCTTTTCTTCCTCTTCAAGAATACTAGATTTTCCTATCCTTATACTCTCATTAAGGATATTCCGTTATCTGCCGAAAATCCTCGGTATTCGTGACCGGTTACAAAAATAACCTCTGCCGGCGCCAACTTCTGGATAAAAATCCATTTGTTCATAATATACTCTGGTTCTAAAAACTTAGTTCAAGGTCCTTTAGATAAGATTTTATTTCTATCCGTGGTCATTTATCCTGTTCACTTTTTATGATATTATTATTTAATTAACACATGTTTTAATCTTATATTATTATTATATTACAAAAATCTAATTTCATCCTTATCCCTCCCCCTAAATTTCGGCCAACACACATATAAATATATATAATTATTTTTTTTCATTTATCCTAATATCCTATTTATCTTGTATTTATTTTTCTCAAAATTTTCCTAAATTTCGATAATCTTATAAAATTCCCAAAAATTACTTAATTAATCCCTTAATACTTTTCAATAATTTTCTTAATTAAAAACAATCATTTTCTCACAAAAATTTTATTGACATTAATAATTCAAGCTCCCTGCAATTTATCAAAAATCATAAAGTCAATTTTAGTCTCAGAATACTTTTTAATTTTCCTTCTTTTTATTTTCATAGGAAATAATTTATTAAATTGTCTAATTTAAGAATAATATGCTTTTCTAAATTTTTAATAATTGTTTCATGCCTTTTAGAATTTTTTCTTAATTCTCCTCAAGGTACTTTATGGCCTTAAGGTGCATTTTTCACATTTCTGCTGATAAATTTCCTTTAATTTTCTTAGTGTTTTCCTTTGAACATAGACTAATCATATATCATGTGGAGATCAAAATCTTCATAAATGGACATTTTTATTATTGTAATATAATATTCTAGATAATAGTTATCCGAGTATTACAAAAAATTTCAGAATTTTATAACCTCATCTTCTACATAAAATCATAGCCTCTATGTTGCTGACTCCAGGAAACTTCTCACCGAAAATTTAGCTGGAATTTCGCTACTTTGATCTTCGATCTTCAAGAATTTTGCTATATCATATTTTTCATCTAATTTTTGAAATGAACTCATTTTTAACCATAAAAATATGAAAACAAAATTGCTCTTGAATATTTAAGATCAAAGCATAAATTAACTATGAATTTAAACTAGAATTACAACAGCTAAAGACTAGAAAACTTAAAAGCTAGAGCTTATCTCTTGAAGACTTTTACTACTCCTTCATCCTTCTTGCTTCACTCTCCTCTTAAACTCACTAATCTTGGTATGAGTTTGGTATGAAGAACGAAGAAGCTCAAGGCCCCTATTTATAGGAAGTCCCAAGGGTTATGTTTGGTTCCAAACATCCTTCTTCCACTTACCAAACACCTCTCCCTCTTTCCTTATCCTCTTCCATTTCATTAAGACCTTATTCTAAGTACATTATCCTCTTCCATTTCAATTATCCCATGTGCTAACTAAATAATATCTTCATTAGAATATTATAAACTCTTCCTTCTTCTTCTTCAAGCCAAAACCGTCCCCCCCCTTCTCTTGATTTTTTTTTTTGTTTTTCTTTTGTTTCTATATAATGCATACAAAGCCTCTCATTGGCTCATCAAGCTTCACATGGATTTAGCTTAATTATGTAGTTAATTAGGACCATTAGATTCACCTTTATTAAACTTAATCTTGGCCTTTGATTGGAGTTGCAATTGTTGACTTTTCAAAGTTGACTAGCAAGGTTTAATTAACTCCCTAATCAAGTGCTTAAAGGCTTCTTACTTTAGTTATCATTAGCCACTTTAATTACAATAAGGTTCAAGCTTAATTATATCAAAATATCTCACAAATACTTGGCTCCCATTGGCTAGCCAAAATTATTGACTTTTGAGGCACAATTAATTAGTTCTAATTATGTGCTTAATCCCCCTTTTTATTACTAATATGATTAAGGCTAACTGGTTTGCTAATTAACTCAAGTTATTAAAGCATTATTAGCAATTTAATCTTCATCAATTAATCCCTTGATATTTTTGAAAATATAACAGCCCCTTTTTAATGATTTGATTATCTCCTAAATAATGTCTCATAATTAACCCTTTGTTAATTAATTCCAAAGTAAAATTTGGATAAGAATATAACCAATAGATTATAATTCTTTGAGACACATGTTCACCTTTGTATTTTGTTAATTTATTTACCAAAATACAATATTTACTTGTATTGTGAAAATTAGGGTATTACACTCGTAACTGTAACACCCCTAATTTCTCAGTCTTTTATGATGATCAGTTATGTACCTATAGCTCTTATTAACTAATTCATGTGTATTTATCAGAGTGAAGACGTTACCAGATCAGAGTAAGTCACAACAGAGAGCATGCTTAACGTTTGGACGAATGAGTGACTGATAACATATGTCCAGACATATGCTGGTTAATTAAAATTCCCGAAGGAATCTAAGCGTGATACAACTTACAATTCTTTGCGGTGTATCTAGTTGGCATGTTAGTGGTACAATTATCTGAATATTAAAAAAATTATACATAATACTATCCCAAAATAAAACTCCGGTTGAGTCCTCACGCATGCTGCTTACCCTTTTCTCAAGCTCTCAATCCTCTAGAACCTGAAGGTAGGGTAAATTCTGAGATTCAACACCCATTGAATCTCAGGTAACAGTTAACCTCATGCTCAAATATAAATAGTATATGTATGACAGATATTCATTACATTTCAGCATTAACCATACATAGCACACAACCAATGTAAAGTTCACAACTCAACAATACATAGCATACAACAAATGTAATGTTCACAACGTTTGCATTCACCAGTGCCATACCTCAATGTGTCCTCAGCGCTAGGAAAACATACACACAACATTATCATGACTATAACCCGCACAAAGCTGAATATATGTGAACAGATGACCTAAGACCAAGTCTTAGCCACAATACATGACCCAAGACCTAGTCTTGTCCATGACTCTATGAATAATCTAATCACATATAAGCATACAAGACAACATGAGGGTTAGAGTTACAGTACGTGTCCGTACCTTAGTCTCCGTCGTTAGCAGTATGTTCACTTTTCAATACTGATTCCTGACTTTCCAGGATATCCTATAATAGTATCACCGCATTATTTCCCTTATAAATAACATCCTAAGAGATGTCATTGCCACTGTTGACTTTTCTACTCCTAGTAAATTTCTTATTTCATTTATACACTTTTTAAATTATTATTAATTAATAATAACACTTTCTATTAATTAATAATTCCCTTTATTATTTATTATTAATTCCTTTTTAATTTATCACTTATTTCCTTTCCTAACAATAATATTATTTATTTATTCCTTACTAAAGTCTGTTGGTACGTAGAGTCAAGTTGTTGAGGGGGAACCCCGCCTCTATAGTAAGTAAATAAAGCATAGAAAAAGGAAAGATATTAGTAACCAAAGACTCCAAAAAGTGCTATCGTAGAATGGAGGCTTGATCTCTTTCTCTTCCCGGAGAAGGGCTTATTTCGACAAGACTAGCAGCTTCTTTTTCGCCTAGTGAGTTGCCGTCACTGAACTCTGCCACGGAAAGACCTTTTATTCATTTTTCTCATAATAACCGTATTTATTCTTTTTTCTAATAATAATAATAATAAGTGGTAATGGTGGTGGTGGTGGTGGTGGTGGTGGTGGTGGTAGTAGTAGCAGCAGCAGTAGTAGTAGTAGTAGCAGGAGTAGTAGTAGCAGGAGTAGTAGTTGCAGTAGTAGTAGTGGCCGTAGGAGTAGTAGTGGCGGTGGCGGTGGTGGGGGTGGTGGTGGTGGTGGTGGTGGTACCACCACCACCACTACCGCTATCGCTACCGCTACTAATATAAAATTAATTTAGATTTCTTGATTCTATTTTAATATTAAATATGATATCCGTATTTTAATAATTATAGACACCACACAAAATAAATTTTGTGTGTATATATTTAAATAGCAATTTGAATTTTATAAGTACAAACAACCATATAAAATAAGCTTTAATGCGATATATATTTATATATCGCAATCTTAGGATAATTATATATTTGTGACGTTTGGCCTTTGGGGCCTTTATTTCATTAGAGTTAACGCGGAAAGGATCAAGGAGATTTGGACAACTTAATTTCATAATAGAAATTTTTGAAATAACTTAGTTTGAAAAATATAAACTAGTTTATTTCGCGATTCGATTTTATCCGATAGTTGGATGTTATTACATTAACCCCAAAGATAGGCGGATGATAAACATTAAATACAAACTAATTAATCCTAATTTCAAAAAATTTAGCTGCTGTAGCCCTTACAGTTGCTTCTTGCCCTTCGATCCCAAACTAGTTCCTGTATCTTTCACGTAATCCGGAGTCCAAGTGAATGGACCCCAAGGTAATAGTTAATCTCATGCACATATATGAAAATAAAGATGACATAATAGCACATGTTAAAGCATGAAAGAAATTACACATAACCGTAACCGCAGTTAACGGCCAAGGACCGTAGCCCTTGTCTAGGACACGTAGCCCCATGAGACAGCAACCTCAAATCCATGAACAAGAGAAACATAAACAGGTAATTCAACCAGCATACATGATCAGCTAATTATTACATAAACATTTACATACATGATTATAAGATTAAAGTTACCCACCTCAACCTTGTATCCTTGTCACTTCACTGAAGTTGTTGGGATCAGAACAATATCAAGATCTGCCTAAAAATGTTGATCATCGTTGTTAGTCACTTATTCGAATCGCAAATAAACTAATTACACGAATTAGTTTAGAGGATTAATATTAATTATTAATCCCTTAAAATTTCCCTAACAATAATAATTTTATTATTATTGTTATTATCATTATTATCATTATTATTATTATTATTATTATTATTATTCTTGTTGTTGTTGTTGTTGTTGTTGTTCCCAATAATAATAATAATTCCCCATTTATTATTTGTCATTATCACTCTTTTCCTAATAATAATAACATTATTTGTTATTGTTATTATTATCCTAATAATAACATTAATTTCCATCCATTTATTCTGATATTACTATTTTACCAATTATTATTGACTCTCTATAATTAATCTTAATTTCTATTAATTATTTATCAATAATTTATTTATTTATACACTTAAAATAATATAGCAACCTATATGTTTCATATTTCTCTACAATGCAACAGTAAAACCTTTGATCCTGATATACATACCTACACAATAGTTTGTCTCATGTGCATTAATTTTCTTTCTTTTCATTTGAAAACCATACTTTTAATATATATGTATAAAGATGCAGGAAAGAGAAGAACTCTCACCCATGCAACACTATACATATATACAACACGCAATTCACAAGCAGGAAAACAAATCATGTGGGCCTCACTTGCAAATATACTTCATTCACTTCATGAATCATAAACTCAGTAGCAAAAATATATATTTATCTATGTATTTACTCATGCAGAAACACACGAAGACCAAAATAATACTCATAAGAAACAATTTCTTGTGTACCCATATTTACTCCTTACACATTTCTTTTCTTTGGCTTTAAGGAGTTAACATGAAGACTCTAAACATTTCTAACGTGTACTGGATAATGAATCATAAGTGTTTCCCCTACAGAAACCTACGGCATGCACATGTACCCAGCAACACGTACACACACACATATAAATATAACTTGGCTTGTTTTCTTTCTTTTCCTTCTGCATATATATAACACCTCTCATACATATATATATTTCATGCATGTTCGGATTTAACCTTGGGCAGCAGCTTCCTTCTCTTTTATATACAACCACATGTGTATGTTTTATATGTGTTTTTCTCATATTCTCTTTCCTTCAATATGACAGTACCGTTTTCTCTCCTTTTCTTTCTCTTTCTTTGGGTTCTCGCAAGCCAACACCAAGATATATATATTTTTGCCCAGAGGTGCAACAAAACAGAAGCAATGCATGACAGCAAATAACAAAGCTTCAGCGTTTTTCTTCTTAGTTCAACAGCCCCCTGTTTTATGTTTTCATTTTCAGTTTCTGTTTTAAATGTCTAAGCTGTGAGTTTTGGCAAGTCCCACATCGGTGGGTTTTGGGTTTGAAGGGGGGAGGTTTTAGTATAAATAGAGTGCCTCCCCCTCCCTTATTCCTCACCCCACAATTGTCTCTCAAGGCATTTGTATATCTTCCTCTTTTGTAGTATTTCACTTGTAAATTATTTGGAGTGAATTTAGGATCTGATATTTCTCTTATATTTGTCCGATTTATTATTTATTAGTTGCATTTAAATATAGTAGTTGGTGCTTATTATATTATTAAATTACGTCTAGAAACTTTGTTTTCTAGTTGGGTAATTTTCTAATATAATCGGTTACACTCTATATTGCGCTTCCTCAACAATTGGTATCAGAGCCGAGGTTCTGTCTGAGTATGCTCTGTGGTTGCAGCTTAGTCTGAGCTTCCACATCAGAAAAGAATTACTTTTGAGCTTTTGTTTTGGCAACTATTAAATAATTTTTTGGAGCAGAAATGGCGGACAAAAGGAGTGATGTGTCCACAGCAGATGTTAGCGGTTCGTCGTTCTCATCATCGTATTTGACCAGAATAGTGTCAAATGCGAAGTTTGCAGTTGAAATTTTTGACGGATCTGGGCATTTTGGCATGTGGCAAGGCGAGGTTCTGGATGTCCTTTTTCAACAAGGACTAGACTTTGCCCTTGAGGAGAAAAAACCAGATAAAATGGAGGAAGAAGAATGGAGGGTCGTGAATCGTGTTGCTTGTGGTACTATTAGATCGTACCTTTCAAGAGACCAGAAGTATCCATACACAAAGGAAACTTCTGCATGTAGACTGTGGAAGGCACTGGAGGACAAGTTCTTGAAGAAAAACTGTCAGAATAAACTCTACATGAAGAAAAGGCTGTTTCGCTTCACTTACGTTCCTGGTACCACAATGAATGAGCATATCACTAGCTTCAACAAGTTGGTGACGGATTTGCAGAATTTGGACGTGACTTTTGAAGATGAAGATCTGGCCCTGATGTTGTTGGGATCACTTCCCGATGAGTACGAGCACCTGGAAACTACGCTACTTCACGGTAAGCAGAAAGTTTCTCTGGAAGAAGTTTGTTCTTCTTTGTACAGCCATGAACAAAGAAGGAAAGAGAAACAAAAAGGTGGAGAGGCAGAGGCTCTAGTGGTTAGAGGACGTACTGAGGAGAAGAAGAGATCAAAGAAAGGGAGATCCAAGTCAAGGTCTAGACCCAGCAAAGATGAGTGTGCCTTTTGTCGAGAAAAGGGACACTGGAAGAAGGACTGTCCGAAGCTGAAGAACAAAGCCAAACCTGGAGATGTGAAGGCCGATATGGACTCAAATGTAGCTGATTGTGATGATGAGAATTCAGATTTCTCACTGGCTACAACAACGTCATCAAAACCATCAGATGAATGGTTATTGGACTCAGCCTGCAGCCATCATATGTGTCCTAACAGAGACTGGTTCACTGATTTTGAAGAAGCAGAGTGTGGAATTGTTCACACAGCAGATAACTCTTCTCTTACCGCATATGGTATTGGTTCAATCAAATTAAGGAACCATGATGGATTGATCAGAACATTAACAGATGTTCGGTACGTACCAGACTTGAAAAAAAAATCTCATTTCTGTGGGGACTCTAGACTCAAAAGGGTTCAAGATCACTGCAGAAAATGGAGTAATGAAGATATTCTCTGGTGCACTGGTGGTGATGAAGGGTATTCGGAAGAACAATAACACGTACCACTATCATGGGAGTACAGTTATTGGGACGGCAGCAGTAACATCCAGTAGTGAGAAGGATGCAGAAGCAACCAGGTTGTGGCATATGCGCTTGGGACATGCTGGAGGAAAATCCTTGAACACTTTAACAAGTCAAGGATTATTGAAAGGATTGAAACATTGCGTCATGGACTTTTGTGAGCATTGCGTAAAGGGGAAACACACAAGGGTTAAGTTCGGTACAGCTATTCACAATACTGAAGGTATTTTGGATTATGTACACTCTGATGTTTGGGGTCCTTCCAAAACAGCTTCATTGGGAGGTAAGCATTATTTTGTAACCTTTGTTGATGACTTTTCTCGAAGAGTTTGGGTGTATACGATGAAGACCAAAGATGAAGTTTTGGGAATTTTTCTCAAATGGAAGACGATGATAGAAGCACAAATAGGCAGGAAGATCAAATGTCTTCGCACAGACAATGGTGGAGAGTACAAGAATGATCCTTTCCAGAAGGTTTGTGAAGATAATGGCATCGTCAGACACTTCACCGTAAGAAATACACCACAGCAGAATGGGGTGGCAGAACGCATGAATCGGACTTTGCTGGAGAAGGTTCGGTGTATGTTGTCCAATGCTGGCTTGGGCAAAGAATTTTGGGCTGAGGCAGTGACGTATGCGAGCCATCTCATTAATCGTCTACCATCTGCTGCTATTGATGGTAAAACACCATTGGAACAATGGTATGGTAAGCCTGCTAATGATTATGATTCTTTACATGTGTTTGGCTCAACTGCATACTATCATGTGAAAGAATCAAAATTGGATCCTAGAGCAAAGAAAGCTATTTTCTTGGGGATCACTTCTGGAGTCAAAGGATATCGTTTATGGTGTCCAGAGACGGAGAAGGTTGTGTTTAGCAGGGATGTTACTTTTGATGAGACTACTATTATGAAGCCGGTAACATCTGGAGATACCACACAGACCGATGGTGCTTCGAAGCAGGTGGAGTTTGAAGGAGAGTTGATTTTCCCAGTTCAGAGAAAGGATAGGGAAATGAGAGAAGACTTTCCTGTAGAAGATGAGCCAGTTGAAAGGGAGGTTTCAACCCAGGAACCTCAACAACAACAAGAATCAATCGCAACCGGCAGGCCACGACGAATAGTAAGAAAACCTACTCGCTTTATGGATATGGTGGCTTGTGCAACTTCAATTGCAACTGATGGCATTCCTTCAACTTATAAATGGGCTGTCCGGAGCTTAGAAAAGGAAGAGTGGATGAATGCTATGAATGAAGAAATGCAGTCCCTTCATCAGAATGGAACGTGGAGATTGGCCAAACTCCCAAAGGGTAAGAAGGCAATTGGTTGCAAATGGGTGTATGCGAAGAAAGAAGGATTTCCTAACCAAGGTGATGTGCGTTACAAAGCAAGACTGGTAGCTAAAGGCTATGCTCAGAAGGAAGGAATTGATTACAATGAGGTATTTTCTCCAGTTGTAAAACATTCCTCCATTAGAATTCTGTTGGCTTTGGTAGCACAGTTGGATTTGGAACTAGTTCAGATGGATGTTAAAACTGCATTTCTAAATGGAGACTTGGAGGAGGAAATCTATATGACTCAGCCTGAAGGATTCAAAGTTGCTGGAAAGGAGAATATGGTATGTAAACTTGAAAAATCGTTATACGGATTGAAGCAGTCTTCGAGGCAATGGTATAAACGGTTTGACAAGTTTATGTTGCGGCACAAGTACAGGAGAAGCAAATACGATCATTGTGTGTATTTGCGGAAGCTTGAAGATGGATCTTTTATCTATCTCCTTTTGTATGTTGATGATATGTTGATTGCTTCAAGAAATCAAGCAGAGATTGAGAAGCTTAAGGATCAACTGAAGAAGGAGTTCGAGATGAAGGATTTAGGTGAGGCAAGGAAGATACTTGGCATGGAGATAACAAGAGATAGACAATCGAAGAAGCTCTTCTTATCTCAAAAGGAGTATTTGAAGAAGGTGCTACATCGTTTCGGTATGAATGAAGAAACCAGGACGGTTAGCATCCCACTTGCCCCACATTTTAAGCTTAATGCTGACATATCGCCGAAGGATGAAGATGAACGAGCATATATGTCAAGGGTGCCATATGCGAATGCTGTTGGTAGCTTGATGTATGCTATGGTTTGTACGAGACCAGACATTTCACAGGCAGTTGGAGTGGTGAGTAGGTATATGCATGATCCCGGAATGGAGCATTGGCAAGCTGTGAAATGGATTCTACGGTATATTTGTAATACTGTAGATGTTGGATTGGTCTTTCAGCAGGGTGTTGATCAATGTCTAGTTGGGTACTGTGACTCAGATTTTGCAGGTGATTTGGACAAAAGAAGGTCAACTACTGGTTTTGTATTCACTCTCGCAGGTGCACCAGTTAGTTGGAAGTCAACTTTACAGTCAACGGTAGCTTTGTCTACAACAGAGGCAGAGTATATGGCGATTACAGAAGCTGTAAAGGAGGCGATTTGGCTTCAGGGGTTGCTTGGAGAGCTTGGTGTTGGTCAGGAAAGCATCACAGTATTTTGTGATAGCCAGAGTGCTATTCAGTTAGCAAAGAACCAAGTCTACCATGCAAGAACGAAGCATATTGACGTCCGATATCATTTTGTAAGAGAAATTTTGGAAGAAGGTGGAGTCACAATACAGAAGATACGAACAGATGACAATCCTGCTGATATGTTGACAAAGGTGGTGACTTCTATTAAATTTCAACATTGTTTGGATTTGATCAACATTGTTGAACATGGTGTTTTGAATAGAAGTTACAATTAGAATTTGTAAATAGGAGAAATTGAGACTGTGAGATCTTGCCAAGGTGGAGATTTGTGAGTTTTGGCAAGTCCCACATCGGTGGGTTTTGGGTTTGAAGGGGGGAGGTTTTAGTATAAATAGAGTGCCTCCCCCTCCCTTATTCCTCACCCCACAATTGTCTCTCAAGGCATTTGTATATCTTCCTCTTTTGTAGTATTTCACTTGTAAATTATTTGGAGTGAATTTAGGATCTGATATTTCTCTTATATTTGTCCGATTTATTATTTATTAGTTGCATTTAAATATAGTAGTTGGTGCTTATTATATTATTAAATTACGTCTAGAAACTTTGTTTTCTAGTTGGGTAATTTTCTAATATAATCGGTTACACTCTATATTGCGCTTCCTCAACATAAGCTTAGCTTTGTTTCATCTTTACAAACTACCGATGGAACTTAAAGGGAGAGGAACTTGAAAACTCACCTTCATTGATCAAGCTTGAAAGGCAGTTAGAGTTTGCTGATTACTCCTCTGTTCCTGTGACGCAAAACAGAGGGAAAAGCTTCAGATTTCTCTATTTCTCCACTCCTTTCCTCGACTCTCACACTCTCTACTTTCGGTCTCTATTTTCAGCCTCTTACTCTCACTCTCTCGGCTTTTTCTGATGCAGCAAGGATGGGGGACGAAAGAGGAGGTATTGAGTGTTAATATATATTACAAGGAAGGTCCGGTCCAAGGGGAAAGAACCAGAGGGCAATGGCAATGGGCTCAAGACGCAGAGGGGTATGGCTTTTCTGATATGGTTCCCAGAGAGCAGTGGCACTGGGCTCAAGACGCAGAGGCGTATGGTGTTGCTGATCTGCTTTATGATTACGCGATCTGCTTTAGTTAAATGGTGTTTGACCGAGAGGAGGATTGGAAAATTTGTGGCTGAAGGAATGAAACAGATATGGGCCTATGGTTCATGCATGACTGGGCCGAACTGAGAGGAATGAATGAGCTGAACTGATATTAATAGTTTGAGGGAAAAGGTGAATGAGTATAATGAATATTAAGAAAGGAGGGTTTGTCACGTGTATTTGGACCGAAGGAATTTTTTTTTTTGAGGAATGGATAATTAAAACTATGTTGGGCCGAAGAGATCAACTGTATATGGGCTTGGCTGTCCCATGCTTCTTGCTTCGGTCCAACATGCTCTCTTAGAGGAATTGCAGAAATGTTTCACTTATAAATTAATACTTCTAATTCTTTATTCTTTCTTGAATAAATGGGAGAATAGGTCCTAAATGCCATTTAGACCAAATTTTCATAGTTAATCCCCTTTTAATATTTTCATATCGTCTAAAATAATATTTCATAATTTTTCCCCAAGTCCAAAATAATTTTACTAATTATCTTAAGTTTTTCTTATAATAAACTTAAGATTTTAAACTCCTATGACCTAATAGTCTTCTCATTTCAATCTTATTTTAAAACCCCTTGTCTCAAAATTTGAGATGTTACAATATTTATATATTTTAAATATATGGTTAAGATTTCTGCTCATATCTAATTTACACACACACAAATATAAGTAATATATGCCTGAAATATCTCAATATATTCCTTGTACTCACATTTGAATATATTAGTTTTATTAAGAATATACCTAATTTAAATTATTAACCATTACAATTACTTATGTATATCTATGCATATACATATATATACCTTGTTGTGATCCCTATCTATCTTGTTGTGATAATTTTCCTATCATGATATATATACACACAGAGTAAAACTTGCTCTTCTCTTCTTTTCATATATATGACGTTTACTTATATGTAGATATATACATAACAGCTTAATTTAAATCAATTTGCTTTCATGCTATATAAATACACACCCAATCAGCAACGTGTCTATATATATATATATATATATATATATATATATATATATATATATATATATATATGATTGCTTTTATTCTGATTATTGTAAAAAAAAAAAAAAAAACTACTAAAAACTGAAACAAACTAGCCTTTGATCCAATGAAAATTACAAGTATATTTTAAAGATATAATATACCGTATTGATATATTATTTACAATAGTTATAAACATTCGTTCGAAAAAAAAAGATATAAAAATCCATATTTTAGTATGAAAAATACAAACTTGCTATATCAATTGAAACCATCGGTTCATCTTTTAATTAATTAGGATAACTAGTTGTTTTTTACACACAAATAGGATAACTTGCTTTATATTTGATATTCAGGATATTAATCATAAATAATAAATAAATACTTTATATTACAGAGGAAGTCTACAAGGTTAGTTTTTTTTTTTCTTTCTTTTTTTTTTTTATATATATATCAAGGTTGATAGGCAACGCGCATGACACCTACGTTTTCCTTTTCTCTCCATCGATAATATATATTCACATGGCAGCCACTTGATATATACTGTACCACAACCAAGTTTTTCCTTCTCCCTTCGATTACATATCGCTATATTTATATATATCAAGTTCCCATCTCTTGAGTTTTGAACATATATCAAGCTTTTTCTATACGCATGACAGCAGCAATAATACATAGGTTTGGTTTTTAATTCTAATCTATAACACACACACACACGTATTGTTAAGATTGTGCGGACATGATCTCAGAACAACTTTAGAAGGCTTGAACCACATTTGTTCATTCCTCATAGATATTAAATACTCCGTCCGGTTCTAATTATAAGACATATTTAACCGATTTTGAAAAAATTAAGGAAATGAGTTAAATTAGTTAATTTTACTAATTTTCCTAAAATGTCCTTATATACATTTAAAATGACGTAAGTAAAAGTTAATCAACAACTCTGCCACATATTCCTCTGATCAATTTTCCTTTTCACATGCTTTCTAATTAATTGAAATAATGGTCTTACTAGATATACATATATGTGTACATATATATGTATACATATAGATCTATCATGCATACACACACATATAGACACACACACAACCATGTATGTACACACAGAAAATTCTGAAATTCTATATATATATATATATAGAAAACAACCTTGATGTTATCACACGCAACCAAGTAGACACACACACAAAAAATAAAAACAAACAACCAGGTACACACACATATATACACACAGACACACACATATATACATGCATATATATGTTTATAGACACACACACCACCAAAAATAAAAACACACAACCAAGTACACATACACATATATACACATACCTATATATGTTTATAGACACACACCAAAAATAAAAACACACAACCAGGTACACACAGACACATATACACACACACACACACACACACACACACACACACACACACACACACACACACACACACACATGTATATATATAGACACACACACACCAAAAATAAAAACACACAACCAGGCGCGCGCGCGCGCGCACACACATATATACACACACACACAGACACCTATATATAGACACACATACACATATACACAGACACATATATATAGACACACACATATATACATACATATATATATATATGTTTATAGACATACACATGTGTGTGCATATGTGTATATTGCAACCCATATATATATATATATATATATATATATATATATATATACTTACCAAAAATCAAACACACTTGAGATAATAAAATAAGGGTATTTTAGAAAGAAATTGACAAAAACTAAAAAGTTGTCATATAATTAGGACCAAAACTAACCCTCAAATGTTGTCTTATAATTAGGACCGGAGGCGGGAGTATATAAGAATAGCGAATGAATCACGTGTGTGTATATATTTATATAGGTTTAGGTTAACAATATATGCATCATGTATATTATAAAAAAAAAAAAAAAAAAACTCACGCACACAACAACTAACTTAAGTTTTATTTATTTATGAAAAGAGACTCACGTATAATGCAGTAGCGTTTTTTTTCTCTTTTTCTTCTGCAACGTTATATCTTCATAACTGCAAGCGTATACGTTTTCTTTTTCCTCTCTCCTTGTATATATATACACTCAAGTTTTCTTCTTTCTATATATATATATATATATATATATATATATATAACGTGTATAAATATATGACAGAAAAATGAATGTCAAAACTTAAACACAACAGCCCCTGTTTCTTCGTTCTTAGTTTCAGCAGAGACTCATGGGAAATTAAGCTTCGATCCTAACGGCTTAATACTCAAAAGTTGGCGTTGGAAAATGACGGAAGTTAAAGGGAAGAGAAGGTTCCATGCTTACCTTTATTGGTCAAGCTGAAACAATGAAGAATAAGTCACTGCTCAACTCCCCTGTTTGCTGACGCCAAAGGCAGAGGAGAAATGGTTTTGGTTTTTGACTCTCTCTCTCTCCCCCCTTCTTCTTCGATTCTCACCCTCTCTACTCGTTCTCAACTCTATTGCTTGGGTGAAGAATGAACGAGAACGAAGAGGCATCAGTATATAAGGACATAAGGTCCAGACGAAACGTAAGAGCAAACAGGGAGTTACGGCGTTGACGGGTGAAAGTGTAGTGTGCGTTGGGCTCGAGGAGGCTTGGTTCTCCATCCTCATCTTACGCTGCCACACCCACCTTTTTGAGTGTACAGTTGGCTAGGAAAGAGATATAGAAAAGCTGAGGGAGTATGGTTGGTGGATTTGCTAATATATACATATATATCTATTCCATTGTTGCTGCTGCATTTTCAACGGTGGGGAAACATGGGTAATTGTTTTGAGTAAAGGATGGGCTTTAATATTAGAAGATGATGGGTTGGGCTGATACATGTTGAGTTGAGGAAATAAGATCTGATATATATTTCCTTGCTTCATTCTCCATTATCACGTGAGGCTAGAAGAGGTTATGGACACTGCAAGTGTTGAGTTTAAATAAAGAAAGGGCTTATATTATATTGGTAATGGGCCATAATGAATAATGGGTTGGGTATTAGGAATGTGGCCTAAATTAGAAGTTCACATTGAGTTTACTTAAGCAACCCATCAATCATATATAAGGCTTATTTGCAATTATGTCCTTTGCTTATTTAATTACAAATATTAAATAAATGTTAGGAATAAATCCTTAATTTCAGGTATGGATTTTTTTTTTCCCCTTTCTTTCTCAATTAACTCCTCTAGGCCATAAACTATTAATTCTAAAGTTTTTAGGCCAAAAATTATCCCTTATAAGTGTTCCTTGACTTTATTTTGTTCCTGAAAATTTCTAGGAAAAATAGGGCTTGAATCCCCAATCACTAATACTATAATTACTTAAGCCAAATTTTACTATTTAAATCTCATATAATGTTCAAATTTTCAAATCCCAAAATTTAGGATGTTACAGTAACTAGATAATGAAAGCTTCCTATAATCAAATTCAAATAATCCCTTTTTCATGGGTGTTATGCAAAGCTAAATTTATACATTCATCAAATGCTTAAGGAGGCTGTTATTGTTATATATATTGAAGTTCTTTCATCAAAACCTTTCCATTCCAAGAACTTAATATACAATCAAAATTGAATTTAGCGTTAAGGTGAAAAAATATACACAACCTTTTTCCTGAGGATTGCCCAGCACCATAACCTTTTTTCTGGACCAAAAGTACACACGACGTTTCGTTATGGGAGCAAAAATACCACGGGTTGTTAGTTGACCGACGTTGACTGTTAACTTGGACGAAAATGAACAGTAACTCCGCCGAAATTATCATTTTGCCCCTAGCTTTAAATAATTTTTTTTTTAAAAAAAACACTAAAATAAACCCTTCCCATTGGTTGGCCCCAGCACCGGCCACACCACCACCGGCGGCCGCCCTCTCCATCGCCAACTGCCTTCGGTGACCTTTTTCTTTTTTTTAAAAAAATGTGGTTTTCTTTTACAAAAAACTGAAGGGAGGCCGGTGGGCCCCACCATCAGCCACACCACCGTCGGCGGCCGCCCTCCCCACTATCGGCACCGGCGGCCACCTCCAACAACCTCCTCCGGCGTATTTTTTTTAAAACTAAGGTTTTTTTTAAAAAAAAAACTAAGGGGAGGCCGGTGGGCCCCACCGCAGGCAGCCGTCCTCCCTACTGAAAGGAGAATATCGCCTAGAGGGGGTGAATAGGTGATTTCGAATTTTCTTTCGTTATTGAATAATTTGAAGAAGTAAAACTAAAAGGAATAAAAGACACAACAGAAATTATACTGGTTCGGTCAAATCAAATGACCTACTTCCAGTCCCCACAACAGTATGGGTATTTCACTAATCCTCAAGATTACAATTACACACTCAGTAACTCCTACAACAGTCCAATCACTCAAGACTCGCTCCCCCTTACTGGTTGTAATAGTAAACCCTTTACTTAAGATTCCACAACCTTAAGCATCACTAATAAACAAACAATGTAATTTATTTTCACTCCTCACTGAGTAGATAAAAGCTAAGCACTGAAGTACAGAGAGAAATATTAGATGAAAGCTAATGGAAAGTGAACTTAATTAATTTCAAATTGAATGCTTCGTGTTCCAGTATTTGGCACATTGAATGTTCTGGGCTTTTATATGATTGTCTTCACAAGCTTCCTCGTCTTTTATTTAATATTGCCGTTGTCTCTGTTTGAATTCCCGTTAGACATATTTCTTCTTTCTTTGTAGAAGTAAATCGACCATTGTCTTCATTAAATGCAGTGGCGCCTGGTATTAAATGTGTTTACCGTTGTTTGTACTTGTGTCAGACGAATATCCAGAATAAGTATTACTTAAAAGAATAACAACTACTGTCTCAGGTTTTAATTCCAAATGTTGCTCAGTTTCTCTGTCATCATTAAATGCTTATTCCATGTTGAAATGCTTTTTCTTGAAACTTGAATATGTAAATCACTTAGACAAAACAAAGATTAAGCATAGTTAGGATAATAAAATAAAGATCATTTAGTTTAGCAAGGTTAATACTGATACAACCACTGGGCTCTGGGCTTTATGTTCTCTGAAATTATCTCTACATAGTCTAGAACCACATAGTCGTGGAATAGTCTTTCATTTCATTGCCTTGCATACTGCATTCTCAAGAATTAACATCCAGTTCTTGAGAATCGACGAGCTTAACATATAAGGTATGATGTTCACATGTTTGCTATTCATGTTATCCATTCTCGAGAATTATCACAATTCTCGAGAATCATCGACCTTGCATTTAGTTATGTCTGATTCACTATATAGCTTTAAGTGAAGTCATTCTCAAGAATCAAACTTTCATTCTTGAGAATTGGCTAGTATCTTGTGAGCATAAAGCATTAATATTCATTTCCTTTGGAATTCTCAAGAATCAAAGGATTCATTCTTGAGAATTGGCGTGAGTTTCATGATGGGAAGAAATTCATGCTTTGCTTCTTAGTATGTCATTCTCAAGAATCGGCTATATCATTCTTGAGAATTGGAGAATTACAAGTTGAAAGAAATGAGCATTTCATATATCTATTATATCTCATTCTCAAGAATGTATCTTACATTCTTGAGAATCAACGAATGCAAATGGGAAATGGAATATGTATGAGTTATAACTCTCTTGTACATGAACTAATAAAGGTTCTCGAGAATTACCTACCCATTCTCAAGAACCAACGAACAAGAAATGAGATTGGACAAAGAGAGGATTGTTGCTTTGCACTTGGATTCTCAAGAATTACCTTTGATTCTTGAGAATTGTCGATGATCACATAATGAGAGGAAGTGTACATTTCAAGCACATTCTTGAGAACCAAATTCTGATTCTTGAGAATCAAAGAAGAAGAGCATATGTTTCTCAAAGAAGAAGAGCATTTGTCATATGCTTTGCTTTAGTATTCTCTGAGAGTTAATTAATGTGGTTCAATTATCAATCTTTGTTAAATCAAATCTCTCATGTTTGTTATCATCAAAACAACATTCGTAGTCAACACCTACCAGAGGCCGCCTCTGACGACCTCCTGCGGCGAACTTTTTTTTTTCAAACTAAGGTTTTTAAAACAAAAAACGTCGCCAGAAGTGGTTGCCGGCGGTTGGGCGGCGGCGGCAGCGGTCTCCAGCATCGGCCAGGCGCCAAAGGTGGGGGGTGGCCAGCGGTGGAGCCCACCGGCCTCCCCTTAGTTAAAAAAAAAGCCTTAGTTTTTTTAAAAAAACAAGTCGTCGGAGGAGGTGGCCGCTGATCGCCGTTGGTGGTGGTGGGGTCCACTGGCCTCCCCTTAGTTTTTTAGAAAAAAACCTTAGTTAAAAAAAAAAAGTCGCCAGAGGTGGCCGCCGGCCGCCAGCGGTGGGGAGGGCGGCCGCCGGCAGTGGTGTGGTCGATGGTGGGGCTCGCCGGCGGGGAAGAGTTTATTTTAGTGTTTTTTTAAAAAAAATTATTTAAAACTAAGAGCAAAATGGTAATTTCAATGGAGTTACTGTTCATTTTTGTCCAAGTTAATGGTCAACTAATGGCCTGTGATATTTTTGCTCCCAAAACATAACGTCGTGTGTACTTTTGGTCTAGAAAAAAGGTTATGATACTAGGTGCTCCTGGGGAAAAAGGTTATGTGTATTTTTACACATTAACCCTTGAATTTATAAGCACATAACATTTCTTCAACTATTATGAGTGCGCGCGCGCTATTCATCAACAAATACTTTCTTTGAAAAACGTTATGTTTATTATCAACTTTGATAGTAAATTAGTTGTTCTCTTCTGAACATCTTTAATTTTTCCCACCGTTATCAACTAAAAATTCATGTTTATTCAGCACAGTTTTCTTGAGTTTTTTTTTTTAATAAAAAAACTATGGTACGCTTATACATATTTTAAATAGTTTCAAGTTAGTTCAAAGATGTGCATCTTGTTTGTGGTACATCATTACTTAATTAAGCGTATTTTAGTCATATTAGTCGTCAGTTTCCAATCATAAAGGTGTTATTCTCTTGTAGGATATTTGACATGGGATTCAATTTATTAAAGCGACTTTGCAGGGTATGGGGAAAACAATAATGAGAAAGTCAGTCTCAGCATGAGAAAAGCAAAACAAAATTGAATGGATGGTTTTATTTATTTATTTATTTTTGGCTCAGAAAATGGATGGTTTGATTAAATGAGGTAGAAATACATATAATCATTTACAATGGAGGGATTTTGATTGATTAAGAGGTTAAATTAACTGAGCACCTATTTTAAAATTTAAGAGGGCTTGTAGATAATATTTGTGGCATCATTTAATCAAATAATACATAATTTAGAATTAACTATAATGGGGATTATTGAAGGATAAATAATCTTCGGCTTCTTTGCATTCCTAAGTCCATAATCAATTTCAATTTTGATTCTTACAATTTTATATACTCTAAAATGCATTTTAGGAAAACCAATCATACTCATGGTTTTCTGCAGTTAATTGAACACATAATGTTTCTTATTTGACCAATTTGTAATTCTAAGCTTCATGAGAAGAATAAATATGACAAAAAAAAAAAAAAAGAGTACCTGTCGAAGCACTTATCACCATGGACCTACGGAATTGTTTCTAAAATACTCCCATGTCTAGTGCTGTGGTTAATTTAGTATGTTTAGAATATTTTTTTAAATCTTTAGAGTCATTTAAGGTTAGACATTTTGTCTATTTGCATAGCAAGTTTAGGTTATTTTCAAGGAATGGATGATAATTTATTTGGGAAAATATTCTTGTTACTTTGTATTTTCAACTTATTGTGTTGCTTTTTTGCTATGGATGCAGACGCAATTTCTTTTAAGGTGATCATAATTTTCTTCATTTTCAAATCTTTTATACATATTCCGTATTTCCTACGGTCTTTAGATAGGTTATAAGAGCATCCATCAATATCAAAATTGTTGGTTTTTGGTCTCCCTTCCAATATTGAGAAATGACTAAAATTTGAAGCTCATTTGACTCTCACTTATCAAAGTGGAGATTAGAGTAAAGAGGGAGAGGCCTTATTGTGCAGCAACTTAAAGAGAGAAAAATCAATGTTCGCATCTTCACTAGAAAAGTTCCAATAAATTGATGTCTACACACTCGTTAATCATTGGATCGGGTTAAAATTTGATCAGCAAGTTTGGAAAGTTGAATTCATCATTCTAAACGGTTGGATCATCGATTGATTACCTAGTTGTTTGCACTTATGTGTGCATCTTATTGAGACTCTTATACCCTGTTTCGAAAATAGTAAAGCTTATTTTCATTACTTTTGACAACCCAGTGTTTTATCCTTGCATTGAAGAATTTTTCACGTTACTAATTTTTGTGCCATTCAATTTTTACCATATATTTGTTTAATTGTTTTGAAGATTGCAAGTGAGATGAGAAATTATTTCCGCTACGCGTAACTCTTTACTTCGCACTTTTTGAGGGCCAATGAGTAATTGCATAGAAAGAGAGGGAAAGGGAAGAGAGGAGGGAGTGGAGGGAAAAGGAATTCTTATTCAATAATTAAATCAAGTTTGGATACAACTCAGAAGTCATTCATTTACATTTATAGACCCTTATAAATAATAAAAGGTAAATTTATAATTTTGCCCCAAAATATTAAAAGATAGCGAATAAATTCTAATCAAATGGGTAATAATCCTATTAGATAATAAAAAATATCAAAATTAAAGCCTAATTAATATATATATCCCATGTTCCATCATTCATATTAGTAATCCTTATCCTATCAGAAAAATGTGACGCCCAGAAAATCGAGATGTGGTCTGCTCGAAATATGAGGAAACTCATATTTCATAAGCCTTAAATATATCAAATTTATAGTACTTAATCACTTATACATGAACATATTTACAATTATTTAATATAAACTCTACAAATACATTTCACATAACAAATATTATAAACATTCTATATATAGAAATTTCAACAGAGTTTCCATTGAATGTGGCGTCTAAAAAAAATCTACAACAAATTGGTGCAGTCAAGAGACGATTCACTCCAAACCAACAAGTACCAAGAACAAAAATAAGGTGAGGATCATATGTGGCGTATCTTAAGCCACACAGATAAATACACAAGTTATAAAATTTTTACATCAACTAAGAATCTTACAATATGATGCTTCAACTCCAAGTCAGCAGTATAAGCTTTTAATGATTAGCAAGAGAAACAAGACCAATTGCAAAGTCTAAGGCCAAAAATATATATTTCTAGTGAATAATGTCCCATATATAAAATTTAATAAAATGCTTAAGGGAAATGAATTATAGGATCATCTCGGCATAATATTCTTGAATCACATCTTTGAAAATTTTTTGATTCCATGCATAAGTGTTTACCATAATGGGTGTGTTAGCGCTAAATAGAATATTATCTTTAGTTAAACATTCAAGTCTCAGAGAACAAATAGTATAATCCCCACAAAACTTCTTTGATGTAATAATGTTTGAGTATAATTGGTAACTTAGTTAAAATTATAATAAATGGTGAAATATTGCATATAAATATCGCAAATTCATTATTATTCCAGTTATACTTAGCAAGCACAATCAATCACCACAAATACATCCCAAAAGCTAACATAAGAATAAAAAAACTCTACCATTAGGGTTTCCCGCAATATTATTTTCCAACATCATTTCATAGTACAGAATTTCCAAACTTTCGAAATTCAATTTCTTTAACGATATTTCAATTAGAACAATAATTTACTCTTATAATTTATTTAACATTTCTAATATCACGGTTTATACTCCCTGCAAAATTGGAAATATTCAATAAAATGCTAAAATTTAATATCTATTGATATATTATTATTTGTTGAATATTTATCGCATTGGATAAACTCAGGTGTTCTATAAGAAGAACACAGATATCTAGCCACTAAGGACTAGTAGTTGGTTTATATCTGATCAAGTTTAATCTCCAAGATGCTTATAAGGGTTAAGCACCAAGGAGAAGAAGATTACTTGGTGATATCTATAGAGGAGATATCACAGAGCGTTTAGAGATCACTGTGCTACATAGGAATGACGATAGCCAAAGGAGGGGGAATATGTATAGTGAGGCAGTATGTAGAATAGATTAATCGAAACTTGTGTACCTTGTGGGCAATCTCATATTTATAGAGATTACCTAGGGTTTTTGTCCACTGTTATGCCTGTTGGTTGTGTGCCTCCACGTTCAGATCATGCCTGCTCCACTACCTGTATCATGCATGATAATGGGCATGATTATAGGGGATTTTGTCATAAAGCTTGCTTATTAGGCCTCCCTACTTCAAGCCCATTATGCGAGCCCATAACAGTTGCCCCTAAGCTCGGTATTTTAGGCCTCTGAGATGTCGAGATTAACCACTCCTTTATCTTAGACTTCATTCATCTGAGTTGCTCTTGTTCAGATGCTTCAAGATTGTTTGGATCCGAGTTAGCTTTTAGCTTGCCCCTTGACTTGCTTGCCGAATTTATTTCTCATACTTCAGCTTTCATGGTGCCTAGGATTGTTTTTTGCAATTTTTAACTCGTCTCGATGAGTCCTGACGAGTGATTGATTCTTGCCATGTGCTGCCCATAATCTAGGGTGCCATGTAAGTGTGTCGGCATATGAATAGGTGCAATTCTTCGATGGACTTGTCAGCTGTCTACATTGTAGTGTATAGCTGCTACTCTTGCATTACTGGCCATGCCAACCGCCTTTAGTTTTCGTGCACATTTAATGCTCACGTCACTTCACGCCAATCATCATTGCACTTTTTAGGGTTTTTTAAACCTAATTCTTGGTGCCTGTTGACATCACCAACCCTGGCTCTTCAAATTCACAACTATTGGAGCTATTATCCCCATCTTTTTGAATTCACAGTGTCTATATATTCTGAAATTTCACGTTGCTTCAGTTCTTTACACTCAAAAGCTCTCCCTTCTTCAAAGCAAAAAATCTCTCGTGCCAACTCTTCTCACCAAACTCTCCCTTCTTCTCCAAGCTTTCCAGAATCAAGTAAAAGTTTATCATTTATTTGCTTCATTTTCATATACATTTTTTTTCCGTATGCTTTTAAAACTTTGATGTATACTTTACTACTCTTCTTTTAATCTGGGTAGTGTTCTTAAGTAAGTTTTAGCATTCTTGATTTTTTGGGTTAGAAAATGTAATATCCTCATTCCATGGGACACACATACACACTTAACACTATACATTCACATGCACACACTTTTCTCTCATAATACACATCTAACCCTACTCCCAAACTTTATCATTTAATCACTGACAACACTCCAACACAACTCACTCTTTATTCTTTTCCATCGGCACTACACAACACACACACCCCACCTCCATCAAATAATACTACCTACTCCTCCACTCAACCCCACACACTCACCTAACACACACACACAAACATACCACTCTTTCCTCTTCTTTAACTCACAGACACCCACACACACATTCACTAATCCATCTCTTTTCCAACACTTCAACAAAACTCCATCCTCTCCCTCTCATATATACACAGTCACACACACACCCACGCACATAATACACACACCTCACCAAATTCCCCAAATTCATATCACTCTTTCACCTTCAATCTCTAAGGTAAGAATTAGGAAGAAGAAGATCAAGAAGTTTAAGGTAAGGAATTTGAACTCAATCTTGGTATTTTGGATGTTTTCTTCATACATGATATTATGAGTGGTTAAAAACTCATGTGCATGTGATCCGCTTGAATTTAGGCTAAGGATTGATCAAGGAGAAGAGTGGTTATGTTGATCACAAGTTCAAAGATCAAGCCTAGTGGTAAGAACATCCACTTCTTCTTCAAAATTCTGAAGCTTTTGATTTAAACTTAGATTTGTAATCTAAGGGAAACTTAAATAAATCAGAGGAATTTTGTAAATCTGGTCTTACCAGCATGTTCATCACTGAAAATTGAGTGGGAATATGTTGGTGAATGAATTTTTAAAGGTACTTTGAGGTATTAAATCATAAGCTTCATAAAAATGCTGAAACTGTCGATTTTGGAATTTTGGAGTCAGTCATCTTCTATGAGTGGTTTGATTACGTAAATGGAATCTAAAAATCATGAAATTTATACAGTAGATACTACTCTTCTTAAGGTTTAAAATGAGCTTTGGTTCACCCCAAACGAAAATCTATAACTTTGGTTATGATTTCTGGAAGTTGAGTTACAAAACAGGAAATATTTTTGACTGCTTCTGGAGTGACAATATGACGTTGTATTTCGGACATAGTAAAAGAATTCTAAAAATTATGAGACTTTCCAGATGTGTATTAGACACATAGAGCTTTCTTTTGGTGGGTATTTTGTACTTTTCTGAGCTTTGAGTAAAGAGTTATGATTTTTACAAAATGACCCTAAGTTTTGGAAGCTAAATCTGGGTAGAGAGTTTATGCGAAATTTCTAAATGGGTAAAAGACCCCAGGAAATTATGATATTTTCCAGAATTAAAGAAGACATGCAGAGCTTTAATTTGATATATAATTTGTAATTTTTAAAGTACTGTGCAAATAGATAATGAATTTTAAAGTTAAGCTATGAATTCTGGAAGCTTAATAGGACAGTAAAGGAGAACGTAAATTCTGGGAATTATTGGACAAGATCTGACCTTTAGAAATATTTTTATATAAAAGGGGACTTGTTTAAGAATATGTGAGAGTTGACGGCATATTAAAATGATTTTTGTGCAATTAATTAAAAATGATTGAAGTTTCTGGATTGTTGAGGACAGTGAAAGGTAAAGATTGAAAGTATAATTATACCTTAGTGAAATAATGATAATAAGGAAAATAAAAATTCATTGTCCCTGGTTTTAAAGGTATGATTATGTCCATAAGGCCAAAAGGAAAAGAAATGAATTTCAAGCAACCCTGACGGTTGGTGAAAGCGGACCCTGTGTAAGGACACATTGGCTATTAAAAGGTAGTGCGCTTACCATACTTGCATGTATTTGATATTATTGCTTGTGTATATGTATGATTACTATGCTTGCTTGCTATGTGTAACATATTTGGATGATTGAAGCTCTGTTTATGATTATGCTATGGCCATGAGTATGATGCATGATACATTGAGCATGCAGAATTTCATTATGTTAACATAAACATGTGCAATGTAAGTATATCATACATTAACATTTATCTTGCATGTATTGTTTTGTATTGTCTACTACTAGGATTCCTCAGAATCTCACCCCCCATTATCAACTAATAGACAGGTGAACACAAAGAAGGAGCAATGCTTGAAGACTGCTCGGTGGAGGGGCAGTTTGAAGGGTTAAAGGGCAGAAGTATATCAAGTGTATGTAAAAAAAATACTATATATTTTCATACACAGTATCATATCAACGAACAATACTGTATATGTGAATAGTTCCGTATACGTGAATAATAACTTTGGTATTTTGAAAATATGCTTCCGTGTATGTAATTACGTATTTAAAGAGTGTATTTAAGGCGAGTGTTACAGAAAACCTGTCCCAACCTCCTCATACTTGTCTCTTCTAAGAGCCAATGGAACAAAATCCAGACATTCTCATAGATATGTACGATAGGCCCATTCCTGAAGAGGATAGGGAGATAATAAAAAAAAATTATGAAAAAACAGCCTACTGGTTCTGGGCTGTTCCTTGCAATGAGGAGTCTGTGAAAGCAGATTTGCTTAAGTCTATTGGTAGTAGGAGTAGGAACATCATTCGTAGATCCACACCTCCTAGTCTTATTTCAAAAGCCCTTGTTCTAGTATCCAAGAACCCAGAACCAACTCCACGGACCTCTACTTCTTCCCAACCTCGTCGCAAATTACCTTATGACGATTACTGTTTCAAGTTCATAACTCTTAGTCAACTCGGCCATCAAAGGGAGGCCGACGCCATCCTGGCGAGCTTCCGACATGGCATAGACCAACATATACCTCATAACGTTCCCACATCGACCCCCCAAAGCCAAGGCCCATGGCCATGTAATGCTTGTTGCCATAAAAGCATTGAGCTCGCCAAACTTGGTTGGGATAGGAAAGTTGAGCCAACACAACCTTGTTCTTCCAACCACCTTGGATGCAGCGAACTCAAGTCAACCCGACGTGGTGTCTTTAATTTTTCACCAAGGTATACCTACTTTTTTCTGTCTCCTGACATTTTCTTTATATAGGTATAGATGGCGTCTTTTTCTCATCCTAATGAATAGTCGGTGACTGGAGGATCGAGGTCAAATGATGTTGCCCATAGTCTGGGGTCTTATATAATAAGCAATGCTATGTTGGATATCAGGAGCACTATGACATCGAGAGATTTTTTCGGTCCCCAATTTTCTGATGGGGAGGGGTATACCTTACACCTACCCTTAGACGATGAGTCTGTTGCTTTCTAGCAAACTAGGGACTCCGACACCCACTTCTTTTTCATTTATCAAGATCTAATCACCCATCTCGATTTAAAACTTCCATGTTCCAACTTCCAAATCCATCTTCTCAACCATTTGCACATCGCTCCCACTCAACTTCATCTTAATGGCTGGGCTTATGCCTTAGCCTTTGAATTGAATCACTTTGTATATAACAAAATATAGATTGTACTGTGCCCCTTTCCTTTTATTTCTTTTCGCTTTAGAGTCATATACATCCAAAGAAAAACCTATATAATTTACCTGGATCTCTCTTAGAAGTGTCTGAGATAGAAAACTTTTTAGTCCCTTCACCGATTCTTTCAAATCTTTTAAGCCCATCTTCTTCAAGGTTGCTGGGTCAAATCTCATCTGCTTGGACGCCTCCCATAGAATGATCTCCACAACGCTTCCATTATCCACCATGATCTTTTGAACCCGACAGTCAATAACAGCCCCAGTTATGACCAAGCCGTCATGATGGCTAGGAGCCACATCCTCCAAATATGATCTGGTAAAGCTCAGTACGGGGGTTCCAGCTTATCAGATTCTCACTTGAAACTTGGGGACGATCTGAGATTGTCAGTACTTCCTTTAAATACTTATTTCTTTGATTATGAGAATCTCCCCCACCCTCTGGACCTCCGTTAATGACACTACACTCGTATCTGGCCTCGAGGAACTCGTCATAACTGTCCCCAGCTTCTTGCCTCTGATCCTTTTGCTTCTTTCTGGGACTCTTATTTCGACCTTCATTTGGACATTTGTTGTCTTGTTGCCCCTGGGTTTGGATAACATAATTTCGAAGTTTTCCTTCTCTTACAAACTTTTCCATTGCATCCCTTAGATTCTAGCATTGCTCGGTGGTATGCCCGTGCTGGTCGTGAAATTCACAATACCGTGATTTGTCCAGGATGGCTTTATTTTGAAGAGTCCGAGGTCGCTCAACATTTTTCATTTCGGTGAGTGATACTTCTTTTGAAATCTGCTCCCGAGATACCTTAAGCTAGGTTTATCGCTCATATCTTCCCTATGCTCTGCTTCCTCAGGGTTTAATGTCTGGGATCTGCTCGCGGAAGTCTTTCCGAGATCCACCTTGATGATAATCTTTACTCTTTGGAGGTGGGCTTTTAGCTTGCCCTTTATTACTTCGACTAGCAATCTACATTTGCTCCAGTTCCAAATATGGCTTAGACCTATCTCGGAATTCTGCCAAGGTTTTGACACGTTGCTTCAAAGATGACCTCTTTAATTGGGATTCGTCATCGAGGCTAGCTATGGCCAGATGCAAATGAACATCTTTCTCTAACCTTGGAACTTATAGCATGACATCCTTAAAGCGATCTAGATATCTTTGTAGGGTCTCCCTAGGTGCTTGTTTAACTTGGCTGAGTTGAAACTCGATTTTTGGCTACTTTCGGCTAGTGGCAAAAAATTAACAAGAACCTTTGCCTAAAGCTATCAATTTCTTGAACCAACTTTTGCGGCAGTGAGTGGAACCATAGCCGTGCAACTCCTTGCAACGTTCCCACGAATAACTATGGTACAATTGGACCTTTAAATCCTCTAACCATTATTTCCATGGCAAAGTTGTCAAGGTGAACTTGTGGTCCTGGGTCCCATCATATTTCGGCAAGTCCTTTGAATCAAAGCCCTTAGGATATGTGGTTGCTCTGATCTCATCTGAGAAAGGACCTTGGATGCCTCCGCCATACATCTTAACAAACGCCCCGGGATTGCTCAATGATAAAAGCGTCACATTTTCTTTACCAACTTCTTGGCTCTCCATTGGCTGCTTTTCCATAGCATGTGTCTTGTTCTGGTTGGCATTATCAAGGGGTATGCCGACATCCACTTTTGGTGCAGCCGTGGTAATACTAACCCTACTGGGGTTACTAGTTTTTCGACCATTGTTTGGGGTGGGGTTTTCCAGATGCTTGACACGTTCTTCCAGCCACTGCATTCTTCAGTTTTCTTCTTCGCGAGTTCGACCTTGATCTTGCTCATCTTGTTTCTCTTTCCCATGATTTTGATGAGGTATCCTGACACTCACATAAGCGGATTTTTAAATGTGAACCCTGCTTGGGCCATCAACATTTCTATCCACATGCTGAGTAAGGGCATTAGCCTTGTTATGTCTATCGTTACTTCGGCATACACTTTAACCTTGGTGTTCCTCTCGACCCATTCAATCGTCGAGCATCTGCTGCATTCTTTGTCCTTCCTCTTGCCTCCAGATAGCATTACAGCACTCCATATCCTCCTGCAGATGTCAAAAATCATCTACTCTTTCTAATTGATTACACTTTTCCATATCCTGCATCCATCTAAATAATGCAGCCATAGTGTTTTGCAAAAGTTGGATGTCGTGGTTTTCAATCTGAAACTCCTAGGGAGGATTCGGTGGTTGAACTGGTGGCTGGATCTGCTGGATAACTCGGTTATCCGGGCTTGGAGAGGTTCCAATGTCCGCAATCTCATCCTCTTCCTAAACCACAACATGATTATAGTCAAGCAATAGAATCTTCATATTGAATGGGTTCCTCAAGATTTTGTTGTCATTGTTCTGGTAGTGGTTCCTGTTGGGAAACTTGACTGCGACTCCTAGTATTTGCTGCTACTTTTTAGTAAATTGGTTTGGGAATCAAATTTTATCTGTCCCCACGAACGACATCAATGTTCTATAATAAGAACACAGATGTCTAGCCACCAAGGACTAGTAGTTGGTTTATATTGGATCAAGTTTAATCTCCAAGATACCTATAAGTGTTAAGTACTAAGGAGAAGAAGATTACTTAGTGATATCTATGAAGGAGATATCACAGAGCGTCTGGAGATCACTGTGCTACACAAAAATGGCAATAGCTAAAAGAGTGGGGTATGTGCACAGTAAGACAGTATGTAGAATAGATGAATCGAAACTTGTGTACCTTGTGGGCAATCTCATATTTATGAAGATTACCTAGGGTTTCTATCCACTGCTATGCCTGTTGGTTGTGCGCCTCCACGTTAGATTATGCCTACTCCACTACATGTACCATACATGATCATGGGCATGATTATAAGGGGATTAGTGTTTTACTTAATCAGGGGGGATTCTATCATAAAGTCTACTTATTGAGCCTCCATACTTCAAGCCTATTAGCAAGTCCATAACATTAGGAAACAATAATGCAAAAATCAAAACAACGAAAGCCCACAACAAAACCCAAATACGTAAACTAAGGCAACAACAACATGCAAAATTGAGATAGCAACAGAACTCAAAGCACGCAAGTCGAGACAATGACAACAAAACCAAAAGCACGCAAATAACAATAGAACCTAAAACATGCAAATCGAGGCAACAAATACTGAAAATAAACATACACGATACATTCTTGAAAACTTTGACACATGTACACACACATGCAAGGTGCCACTTGGTGCCATATTATACACACACACTAAGCAATATAACACATGGCAAGCATGCATAAACATATGTCTTATCAACTTAAAAGCTAATTTCCATTTTCTCTCTCTCACACCATGGCTTATACACACATACACCCATATTCACCAATTCAAAATGAGACTTTTATCTCTCCTCCCTCTCATTGCTATGGAGACACATACACACACAATCACAAATCTGATTTTTGTCCTCTCTCTCTCCCCTTCCCAGATATACACAATAAACACACACAAAAGCTGATTCAAATACTCCTTCTTCCTTTTTCTTTTGTTCACTTCATTTTTTTACTGCCTCTCTCCACAAAAGGAAAAAAAATTCTCTCCTCCTCTCTTTCATCAACCGACCTCGTCCTCCTTTCTTCTCTCAACTTCAACCTTCAACCTTCCAAACCATTGATTTCCTCCTCCGCTCTTATCCAATCTGTGCTTCTTCTCCTCTCAAGCAGCATCAATATTTCTTCAATCATTCCTTTTGTTTCCTTGGTTAGAAGAAGCAATAAGTATAAGGTAAGTGGGTTGCAATTTTGTTTTGCAATGATTCCTCTACTTGCATGCATATTATGGTTAATATAAAATGATCCACATGCATGTCATTTCTGAGTATAGGCTAAAAAGTTTGAGCCAAGTAAAGTGAAGACAAAGAGATCACAAAATCAAAGACAAGCTTGGTGGTAAGCAAATAATCTTCTTCTTAAAATTTTTGAAGTTTGTTTGGAAACCTAGATTTCGAAATATGAGGGAAACTCAAAGAAACGAATGAATTTTGATAAATCTAAGCTTACCAACGTGTTCCTCATGGAAAATGAAGTGGGAATATATTGGTGAATGAATTTCAAAAGGGATTTTCAAACATTACATAACAAGCTCTCTAAAGCAGTGAAAATCACTAGTTTTAGAAAATCTGAGGTCAATAGCTTCGCTATGTGGTTTGACCAAGTAATATATTTTTAAAAATTATGAAAAAAATTCCAGAAGATAGAGAATATGCATATCTTTAAAATGCATGGTGTTTTCACTTCTACAAAAAAGAGTTACGATGTTTTTTTTTTTTGCACATTTAACATCATTTTCCAATGAGACACCTATCTAGGAGGTGTAGTAAGTATAACTTACGGCGTCTGAAAAAATTAGGACGCCAAACTTACAGTGTCTTAAAATAATTTTAGGATGTCGTAAGTATTTTTTCTTTTTTCTTTTTTTTTTTAAAAAACTTCCACATACGGCATCCAAAACTTATTTTAAGATGCCATAACTTTTTTTTTTTTTAAGAAATTGCTCCTTATTTTTCACTACCCACAATCTTTTACAAAAACCTTTTTACATATTAGCGGGCAACTTTCACCACAATGTGATAAAAACGGATGAAAATTGAGAACATAAATATTTCCCTATGAGAGTTCTATCAATGCACAAAACTAGCAAACACCATATATTCAAAACATATCTAGCTAATGTATTCACATAAGAATATGACATGGTTTGTAACTTGCATGGAAAAGACATCAGTCCATTAAACCATGCAAATGCACTCCACTTCAACAATGATTGTTGTTACAAATGGACTTATGGAATTATGACATACTCAACTAACGAATACTTTCACAATAGTGTAGAAACAAGTTTGGATGATAAATGTTACATTCCTGCGAGCAGACTCAATTATCTAACATAACATTTCCGGATAATTTTTATAGTGCACGAACAGCATAAAGTGGTCCCCACTATAAATATGATCTTCATAGCCCATAAGGCACCTCCCCAACAGAGTAAATTGACTAAGATTCTAAAGCAGAGCAAGAGTCATTTCCAGTTTGTTTCGTCTCATCTGCATAGAAATCATTTTTCATAATCTGACGGTTTAAAAAGATCAAAATCATGATTAAAAGACGAAAAAAGGCTTGCTTTTATTTTCTTTACAGACCATTACTTGTATATCTAGTTTAATAATTATAAGAATAAATAAATCAAAAACATATATCCTTACTCCATTAATAAGATGAACCTTTTGTATCAGAACCCCAGTGTTCAAGGCCAAAAATGTACAAAATCTTTCAAAACATTTAATCACTCCCCAGAACTAATGTCCCAGTGCCTTTGTTCCTTGATTTCGGTAAATATCCAAGGCTGCAAAAATGCAGGCGTTAGCCAACACCCATAAGACTTGGAATTTTATCCAATTAAGTCATAACATATCTGATAGACAACTCATAAAGAGGATTTTACTCACAATACTCACAGACAAACTGATTTGACTCAAACAAACTAACCTTAATCAGAGCTCTGATGACTTCCTAATTTTAATAGATTTGAGGTATATTTTGATATATTTAGGAAGTCATTCAATACTAAATTAAAGAGATTTACTTAAGATTTTAAGAGAAATTAAGTTGATGCATCATTTGTGGGATTTCAATTTAAAATAAATGTTTTCTAGTTTAGAAAATAAATAATAGTAATTATAATTTTTTTTAAAAAAAAACTATTTAGTTTTATTGTTATTATTATATCATTATTGGTTAATATCTTGTTCTTATTCTTGAACACCAGGATTGTTAGGAAACTTTGGATGCTTGTGGGCTTTATTTCAATTAAATGATGAATGAATTGGATTGAATGGAATGGGCCCACATGGAAGAAGAGCAGAACGTACAGGACGGAGCATTACCATTCATTGGATTATTTTTAATTGAATTGGACAAATGGCTTTGGGCTGATGAATTGGACGTGGGCCCACCAAATCCATTCAATGAATGAAGAAATGAAGACCTAAAAAGAACCTGGAGGCGGCAATTTTGGAACGGAGAGACGCAGAATACAGAACGCGAACAGAGAAGAGAGGCGACAGGAGAGGGCTGGAACACGCAGAGGCAGCAACACGCAGAAGAAAAGCAGCCACTCTACCTTGGTTCCTTTATTTTATTCTCCTTCCCATTTTGTTTCTTCATGAATTCTATAGCTACGAGTAAACTCTCTTGTTATCTGGATTAACTGAGTAGCTAAACATTTTATTTTAAAATTCTTTTGAACCTTTTGTATGAATTAATATTTGGATTTTTCTCTCTTTTGGTAGATAAATATATGTATGTGTTGATTTCAATCCAAGCTTAATGCTTCTAATTGATTGGCCACCAATTAAATGATTTATTCACTTAGGTTTGATTTGAGAAAACTAATCTAGGTGTAGAACTTGATTGAAATCATCATGCTTGTTTTGAAGTTTACTTGATAAATGGATAGTTTATTAGTAAAATAGAGATATATTTACCAATCTTGCATTGTCACATTAAGGTTGTTGCTTAATATTGATTCTCATTAATTGTAGCAAGAGATTGTACATTTTAATGAGAAGAGAAACTTGATATTGACTTGAGAGAGTTTGTCAAGTATTTGTAAACGTTAGACTAACACATGTATGTATGGAAATATTAAGAGAGAGGAAATTAATTCAATATTATGAAATGCAATAAGGGGAAAAAGAATTCTAGGCTTTTATTAAATCCTTAAAAATCCAAAAATAATTTGCTTTTATTAATTTTATTTTTAGGACTAGTCTTTAAACATTCTCATTTTTCATCAAAGTTTTGTTTTAGCTCAACTTAAACGAAAGTGTAAAATCAATGCCTGATCAAAGTTGTGGATACTAAGTCCTCGTGGGAACGATATTTTACTTATCACTTTATTACTTGCATGACTCGTACACTTGCGAGGCGGACAAGTTTTTGGATAGGGCAAAACTTTAAAGCTTATAACTCTGCAAGTATACGAGCCGTATCAAGTAATAAAGAGTGAGTAGAGTATCGTTTCCACGAGGACTTAGTATGCATAACTTTGATCAGACATTGATTTTACACTTTCATTTAAGTTGAGCAAATCAAAGTTTTGATAAGAAATGAAAATATTTAAATATTATTTCTAAAAATAAAAATTAATAAAAGAAAATTAGTTTTGGATTTTTAAGGATTTAATAAAAGCCTAGGATTCTTTTTCCCCTTATTGCATTTCATAATATTGAATTAATTTCCTCTCTCTTAGTATTTCCATACATACATGTGTTAGTCTAAGATTCACAAATACTTGACAAGTTCTCTCAAGTCAATATCAAGTTTCTTTTCTCATTAAAATGCACAATCTCTTGCTACAATTAATGAGAATCAATATTAAACAACAACCTTAATGTGACAATGCAAGATTGATAAATATATCTCTATTTTACTAATAAACTATCCATTTATCAAGTAAACTTCAAGACAAGCATGATTTCAATTAAAGTTTTACACCTAGATTAGCTTTCTCAAGTCAAACCTAAGTGAATAAATCATCTAATTGGTGGCCAATCAATTAGAAACATTAAGCCTAGATTAAAATCAATACATACATATATTTATCTACCAAAAGAGAGGAAAATCCAAATATTAATTCATACAAAATGTTTAAAAGAATTCTAGAATAAAATGTTTAGCTACTCCGTTAATCCAGATAACAAGAGAGTTTACTCGTAGCTACAGAATTCATGGAGAAACAAAATGGGAAGGAGAATAAAATAAAAAGGAACCAAGGTAGAGTGGCTGCTTTTCTTCTGCGTGTTCCAGCCCTCTCCTGTCGCCTCTCTTCTCTGTTCGCGTTCTGTATTCTGCGTCTCTCCGTTCCAAAATTGCCGCCTCCAGGTTCTTTTTAGGTCTTTATTTCTTCATTCATTGAATGGATTTGGTGGGCCCACGTCCAATTCATCAGCCCAAAGCCATTTGTCCAATTCAATTAAAAATAACCCAATGAATGGTAATGCTCCGTCCTGTACGTTCTGCTCTTCTTCCATGTGGGCCCATTCCATTCAATCCAATTCATTCATCATTTAATTGAAATAAAGCCCACAAGCATCCAAAGTCTCCTAACAATCCTGGTGCTCAAGAATAAGAACAAGATATTAACCAATAATGATATAATAATAACAATAAAACTAAATAGTTTTTTTTTGTTTAAAAAAATTATAATTACTATTATTTATTTCCTAAACTAAAAAACATTTATTTTAAATTGAAATCCCACAAAATGATGCACCAACTTAATTTCTCTTAAAATCTTAAATAAATCTCTTTAATTTAATATTGAATGACTTCCTAAATATATCAAAATATACCTCAAATCTATTAAAATTAGAAAGTCATCAAGCTCCACGAGCAATCAAGCATGGAGCAAGCTCAGAGCATTTAGCCTTGTGGTTGTTCCAGTCAACAAATGAAAAAATATCTCCATTCCCTACTACTTGCAGAGTAGTAGGGGCCTTCTGGACACATTGGTAGACATAGTCCCAGTCAGCAAGCTTGCTGTATCGTTGTTGACGTGATCTACCATGTATTGTTACCGCACTAGCTCCCCAAGAACTCATGTCTGCAATAATAGAATCAACACGATTTTTCCCTTCAAAATAAGCTGTCCGTACCTAGTGAAACAAAGAGACAATGAAGACAAGCTTAATGAGGAAATCTTAAAATCAAAATGTGGCATATTAAAGGATGAAATAACATTTTTTTTCCTGCATACTGGCAGAGGTAAGACTTAATCCTGATGTCAAAATTTCAGAACCACAGTCAAAGAGGAAGATAACTACAGAATACAGATGCTGACTGAATTTTGTCTCAGATCATATCTTCATTTTTAAAGTGCAAGAATAATAAGTACCTTAACAGCTATAGGTTTCTCCACTGTGCCTGAAGCTACCTCTACAACATTTTTCATCCGCATTGGTTTCGTGAGAAGAGCTCATCCAGCAACCTTATTCACAACGATATCTATCGGGCAACCCATATTTATATCAATAAAATCTATTGTACATTCCTGCTCTATCAATTCTACAGTTCGTGCAATAGGTCTGGATATGCCCCACATATTTGCACGCCAAGTAAATCTTCAGATGAATGACGTCTCAGCAATGCCCATTCTGATGCTTGACCATATAGCAATCACAAAATTAGAAGGTAAATTGAAAGCGCTGCATAAGCAAAATAAGATGGAACAAAACTATTAAAAACATGGTGGTACATAGGGAAAAGATAAAAGGTAACAAGAACTCGAGTCATGCTAAACAACATGCATGTTGGAGACATGAGGATTGTTTAATAAACAAGACATTATATTGCTCATTCTAAAGGCACGGCTGATGTATCCATTCCAGCAAAAATCAGGACCGTGTTTAGCCAATTCTAATAAGTACGTGTTTTTCTAGATCATTTGAAATTCTACAATCACTTCTATTGGAGTTTGTGTGCGCGTACGTGTGTATATACTTCTTTGATCCTATTTAAGTCACTTCCAATATGTTTTATATACACAACTACAAAAAAGCTTTTCCGTGTCATATTTTTCCCATTTTTTACATCCTATTTTGTGTGGACACTTTTTTGGGGGCATATAAAATCAAAACTTGAGGCGTCTAAATATTTTCTTAGATGCCATATATTTTTTTTATATATAAAAAAAAAGACCTCCCAAACCATGCTGGGAGCTATCAAACAATCTACATTCCGGATTCAATCGGATCCAAAATCAAAAATCAAATGGTGTATCCTGTAATAACAAAATCAACTTACATAAAAAGTACAAGTGTAGATCTACATCACAACAATAGGATCCAACAAGATCAACTCAATAAAAAATAAAAAATAAAAAAATCCAGAGGAGAGAAGGAGAAGCTGATCGAAATGAACTTGGTCGACAGAGACACCAATGAATAATGCTTGGATTCATTCAGAAAGAGGAGAAAAATATTTTTAAAACCACCGGATGAGAGAGATGGTACCTTTGTAACACCCGCTCTGGGTGTCGGCATTCTTGCCCTTAAGCTTACGCAATAGTGTGGCAAAATTAGAAATAGCGTTATACCGATACAACAGAACTTAAACTTGATTACATAAGGAGAACATTCCTAGGGCTTATACCCCTTTACAAACGTTTACATTCATTTACGGACAGTGGACATCTAAACAAATTAAACACCGTCGTCCCTTGGTTCTTCAACTATCCTCCTACTGGGCCATCTTCAAGCAACGCTCCCTCCTTAAGCACTACACAACACTTCTTTCCTGTGCTCTCCTGTCTATTGGTTGGTAGTAGAGAGGTGAGATTATGAGGAATCTTAGTAGCAGACAATATCAAACAATGCATGCAAGATAAATGTTAATGTATGATATACTTACCTTGCACAAGCTCATGTTAACATAATGATATTTTTGCATGCTCAATGCTTCATGCATCATACTCATGTCCATAGCATAATCATAAATAGAGCTTCAAACATTCAAGTATGCTACACATAACAAGCTAAGCAAGCATAGAAATCATACATATACACATAAGCAATAATATCAAATACATGTAAGAAAAGTAAGCCCACGACTTTTTAAGGATTACTATCCTTACTCAGGTTCCTCTTTCACCAACCTTCGGAGTTGCTTGAAGTTTCTTCATTCTCCTTTTGGCCCTAAGGACATAACCATACCTTCATAACTCGGGAAAATGAATGTTTATTTTCCTTTTTAACCCTTGTTTCATTAGGGTTTAATTAAGTAACTTAAACTTGTTACTTTTAACCTTTACCTGTCACTATCCTTAACAGTCCAACAACTTCAATTATTTTTAATTAATTGCAAAAAAAAAATCATTTTAATGTGCCGTCAACTATCACGTGTTTCTAGACAAGTCCCCTTTCATAGAAAAATAATTCCAAATGTTTGAACTTGTCAAATTATTCCCAGCTTCTACGTTTCCACTGATTGTTCTGTTAAACTTCTAGAATTCATGGCTTATCTCTAAAAATTCATATCTCACTGCACATAGCTTTAAAAATTTCAAACCATATATCAAATTAAAGCTATGTGAGTCCTCTTTCATTCTGGAAAGTTTCATAATTTTATGGGTTTGTTTACCCATTAAAATTCCACATACAAGCTCACTGCCCAGTTTTTGCTTCCAAAATGTAGGGTCATTTTGTATAATTTATTTCTCTCTGACCAGAGCTTAGAAAAATACAAAATACCCACCATTTTAAAGCTATGTATGTCCTCTATATCCTGGAATATTTTAATAATTTTATAAATTCATTTGATCAATGAAAACATGCATGCAAGCGGACTCACTCCAGATTTCCAAAACTGGTAGTTTCAACGTTTTTATGAAGCTTGTAATTTTATGTTCTAAAATACCTTTAAAAATTCATTCACCACTTTATTCCCACACAATTTTTCACAAGGAAAATGATGGTGGTCTCATAATTTTGAAATTCCCTTTATTTTCCCAAGTTTATTTCAGACCATATCTTCGAGTTTAAATCCAAGAAACTCAAAATGACAAGAGGAAAGTTAAGATCCTTAGCACTAGCTCTTGTTAGTTCTAGCTCTTGTGGTTACTTCCGCTTCTATTTTCCTTGATCAATATTCACCCTATACTTGGGAAATCCACATACATGTGAGTTCTTAACCTCCCACAATGACATGCGTGAAAGAATCATCCAAGATACCAAGCTAGAGTTCAAGTTCCATACCTTGAACTTCTTGATCTTCTTTTTCCTAATCCAACTGTGGCTTCTTGTGGGTTATGACGATGATGATGATGTCGTGGAGGAGGAGATGAGGATGGTTTGATGGAGAAGGGAAATGTATAATTGTTAAGTGTGCGTAGATGATTGTGTGTGTATTTCCGTGGTTATGAGAGAGGGAATTGAGGGAAGTTTGATCAGTTATGTGTGTGTGTGTATTCCCATAGGGAAGCGGATTGCCGTGGAGAATGAAATGAGTGTATTGTCGTGAGAATGAAATAAGGAAAGAGTGAAATCATATTTGTCTTTAATGTGTGTGTGTGTGTTAGCTTGCATGTGAGCCAAGTGGCATTGTGTGTGTGTGTGTATGCTTGACATATGTTTCATTGCATGTGTGTGTGTGTGATGTGGCACCAAGTGTCACAAATCGAGAGGTAGTAATATGTGGCACGTTTTTCGAGAAAGTGTCGTATGTGTTAATTTTTAGTATTCGTATTCTCGATTTGCGTGTTTGGGTTCTGGTGTTGTTGTCTCAGTTTGTGTGTATGGGCTCTGTTGTTGTCTCGGTTTGCGTGTTTGGGTTCTGTTATCATTGTCTCAATTTGCGTGTTCGGGTTTTGTTGTTGTTGTCTCGGTTTGCGTGTTTGCCTCTGTTTACACGATGTACTCAAAATTCTTGCTCGGGTTTTACTTGGGATTGTGACACGAATATCGAGAGCCAACAAACGATGCCACATACCTGTGTTTTCCCAAAAACGCAGGGTGTACCGATTGCCATGGAAATACCGTATACCTACTTATACTGACATATTTTCACTCAACTAATTGTTCTATACCTCAGGACATAGTTGGGCGGCATCCTTTGCAATTGGATTAACACCGTATAAGTGCTCTGTGCCCATTTTTCATTGACACTTTACTTTCACGGCTTATAGCTACTAGGTCCACCGATACGTATAGCCGAGTTTTTTAGTCAGTAAAAGGTTTGATATTTCTCATCATTCTTGGGACTCTTCCTGAATTGGGCTTAGTCGTTTACCTAATTTAGGCTTATTTTAATTCTCAGGGCCCAAAATTCGGGATGTTACAACCTTGAGCTTGTGGTTGTCGATGATGGTGGCCACCGTATAGCCATCTTTAAGGACGATTTTCGACGAAACTGGTAGATGAAGGGTTTTAAACAAGAAAAGAAAACTAAAGAAGTTTGAGAATAAAAAGAAAATCAAATTTCAAAGGGAAGAAATGAACTTTGAGTGATGATAATTTAAATATGGTTACCATAAACTAAGACGATGCAAAAAAGGAGACAGAGATGAATAGTAAGAAATGTAGAGGAGGATGCCATGTAGATCAGAAACCGTAATAGATTGGGGTTGGAAGGTGGGAGAGGTGATGGTCGATAGAGAAGGAAGACAGTGAAGGAGGGGAGGTGGTGGCGTTGGCATAGAAAAGAAGCAGAAGGTCTTCAGAGGAGTGAAGGAGAAGCTCGAACGAAACGGAGGTCCAGGTGAGAGAAGCAGAAGAGTGCACTGATAGATGGAAATTAAATGACATGACATAAAGGAGAGAAGAGGTCAGGGGCATTGGGGGTGTGACAGAGTATTTTTGGCATCTAATTTTTAGAATTAGACACCAAAAGTGACATTTTTGGGGTCTAATTCTTGAAATTAGACGTCAATAGTACTGTTTTTTACCGCCAAACAATTCATTTTGCCACCCGTGTCTTTAAATCTCACCTATTTTGGTGTCTAAATATTTAAATTAGATGCTAAAAAGTGTTTCTTTTGGCATCTAAGTTCTTAAGTTAGACGCCAAAAGTACTACTTTTGGTGTCTAAACAAAAATGTTAGACGCCAAAAGTCTAAATGAAGAGAGAATATCGCCTAGAGGGGGTGAATAGGTGATTTCAAATTTTTTTAATTAACAGGATAAACTCAAGATGTAAAACTAAAAAATAAATAACACAGTAGAAATTATAGTGGTTCGGTCAAATCAAGTGACCTACGTCCAAGTGACCTACGTCCAGTCTCCAAAACACTTTGGGTATTTTACTAATCATCAATCAGAATACAATTACACACTCAGTTTCTCGAGACAGTCCACTCACTTAGGACTCACTCCCCCTTACTGATTGTAATCGTACAACCCTGCTTAAGGTTCCACAACCTTAAGCTTCACTAACAAACAAGTGATGAAAAATGATTTTCACTCCTCATTGAGTAGATGAATAATATGCACTGAAGTACAGAGAAAAATTGAATGGAAAAGCTAATGGAACAGTGAACTATTATAATTTTGAATTGAATGCTCAGTGTTTCAGTAGTTGTGATATTGAATGCTCTGGTCTTTTTATACGACAGCTCTGTATGTAATGCTTCTTCGTCTCTTGTTTAATATAGTCGTTGTCTCTATTTGAATTTTTGTTAGGTTCTTTCTTTCTTCGTAAAGCCCAATCGACTGTTGCCTCATTAAATGCAGTGGCGTCTTTCATTAAATGTGTTTCCCGTTGTTTGTACTTATGTAAGAGAAATAGCCGGAATAAGTATTGCTTAAAGGAATAATAGTTGCTGCCTCAGTATCTAATTCCGATTGTTGCTCTATTTCTCTATCATCATTTAATGTTTGATCCATGTCATATTGCTTTTTATTGAAATTAGATTTAGGCGTAACTAATCAATCTGCAAAACACTTAGATGATGATTAAACATAATATAATCAAGTTTTGGAATAACTAGATAAACATCAGCTGGATTAGTTATTGTTATTGATATAAAGCAATGTCTTTATGTATTCTCGAGAATTATCTCTATATACTCGAGAACTACATAGTGCAGGAAGTTTATATCCATAAAATTGTATTGCCTTATACTATTGAATTCTCGAGAATCATAAACTAATTCTCAAGAATTAGCGAATTCATGTTGATGCACATTTCCTTGTTCATACGCTATGATTCTCGAGAATCTCTTACCAATTCTCGAGAATTGGCGCAGGTTATGTGTAATCCATTTTGCTTCAGGTGAGTTCATTCTCGAGAGTCAACGAGAAAGCATTGATATCAAATAGCAAGGTTTACTCTAGTATTCTCTGGAATCATTTCACAATTCTCGAGAATCAAGTGGAGGATATATTCATGATGGTTGAATTAAATCATTCTCGAGAATCCTTATCTCATTCTCGAGAATCAACAAGAAGATTGTGTAAGGAGTAGTCTTGCATATAATCCTTGATTTAGCATACTCGAGAATTATCATCCCATTCTTGAGAATTATAGTAACGTTGGATTTGAACACAAAAGACTTCTTATAACCCATTCTCAAGAATTGCCCATCTATTCTCGAGAGTCAATAAATAGTTCAATTATCAATCTTTGTTAAATCAAAACTTTTACATTTGTTATCATCAAAACAACATTCTGAGTCAACAAACTTTTCTCACATTTAATTACAAAAATGTTGCCGCCTTCTTTTTTACTTTCGTTTTAAAAAATGGGACACCAATTAGGGAAGTAAAAGCCATTTATTGTGGTAGTGATAGGCTAATAAAAATTTTATACCACATTAACTTTTCTTTAAAATGTAATGACTTTCCAACTATCCTTTTGTTTAATATACAATATACCTCTTGTTAGCACAAAAACATTGGAGTGTTTCTTACATGCCGCATAAATAATTACTCGTATTTGATCTCATCACAAGATTTATGTTAAAGAATCAAGCAATCATCCAAACACATGCAACTTCTTATCTCACAACTAGAGTCATTCCATAATTTGGACTATGATACTTTATAGAAGTATCTTGATTCTCATTTTCAGTTTTAATTCTTCTCTCAAACATTTTATCAAACACCTATCATGCATATAAATTAAAACTAACAACACAAGCATGCTTTTCCATAACTTTCTAACCCCATTGCAACAAAATTTCTCCCATCATTTTACCAAACATTTTATGTGCATTCTAAGAGTAAGTCACAAACAAACATCATGCTATTTAAATTAGCAATCATGTGACCTTCAAACATCAAAATAGATTACACAAATTCGTCCTATCCCTCTTGAAATATCTAACAAATATAATATAAAATACCTATTGCAAGATCACACTCCTTAATGCTTAAGCTTTGAGAAAACCCCCAAAATTCACTCTTTCTATTTCTTTTTGAGCAACCAACACAGAAAAATGAAGGTCTTCAATCCCTTGCTTTAAGCCCCACATTAGAAGAGATAACATTTATGACAGCACTTTGAAGAACTTAAGGTATTCACCCATTCACTCATAAATGCAACAAAGACACAATATATTTAGGGCACCTAAACTATATTTTAGGCGCCCTAAATAGGGGTGTAAATAGGCCAGGGGCCTATGGCCTAGCCTGTGAAAAGCCTGATCAGGCCTGGCCTGTCAGGCTAAAAGGCCAGGCCCAAGCCTCTTATGAGGCTTGTTTTGCATAAACAGGCCAGGCCCAGGCCTATTAAGAGGCCTTTTAGGCCTGACAGGCCAGCCTATTATAAGGGCAATATTGTAATTTCACTTTCAATCATTCAATCAGAGTATGCCACGTATACCTCTCTAATTTTGTAAAACCCTAAAATTATCTCAACTTTGTGCATCGTTCTTCCGTCTTCCTTCTTCCTTCTTTCTTCCGTCGTCGTAGATCCGATGCCGCTCAGCTGAAGCCGTCTCTGGATTTGTACGCTCTGACACCGTTTAGCTCAAGTCCTCTCTCGCTCAAGTATTTCGGCGACATTTGCCTCTCATACAAGAAGCTCAGCCATCTCCACATTTAAGAAATGAGGTATCTGTTACGGTTCCGTCGATTCCTATGGAATCTTTACAGCTTGGAACAATGACTGGCAGATTTGTGCACCACTCTCGTCGAGCTCGACTTTTCCTTGAGCTCGTCAAGCTTGATTTGAGCTAGTCAATTGGACCTAAATTTCTTATTAAATTACAGAGATGCTATAGTAACTTGGCTTAAGAAGAAGATAGGACCTGGTGTTTCCAATATTACTACATGGGATGATGCCGAACGCATATTAACCTCTGAAAACAAAGTTGTTTTGTGCTTCCTCAACTCTTTAGCTGTAAGTGTTCGGATTTCTTGAGTAGAGTTAATTTGTTCTCGGATCTTCTATTTTTCTATTGATTTTGTGTCACATTTAAAGAAAGAGGAGGAGAAATTGAACCATTTTGGTTTGTTTACTTTCTTGTTTTGTTAATCTCTTTTGGTTGAAGATTTGACGTTTTGCTAGAAAATTGATATACATACATCATGTCTCTGCAGATGGCCAATTTGTAAAATCAGCAATAGCAGAATTTGTATACTCAAACAAACTCCCTCTGGTCACAACTTTTACCAGAGAAAGTGCCCTAGTAGTTTTTGAAAACCCAATCAAGAAACAAGTAATTGATGAATATAATGTATTTATCTGCAAATAAAGATTCAGTGATCTTCTGACAATTTTCTGTGTGTGAAACTCTTTCTTTAGCTGTTGCTCTTTGTGACTTCAAACGATTCAGAGAAGTTACTCCCAGTATTCCGAGAAGCAGCAAAATTTTTCAAGGGAAAGGTATATTTGCTTAAGGCTAGCCTTTTAAGATTCTATAAAATGCTTTTTCTGATTTGCAAATTTGTGCACTACTATTATATCAGATAAAAGAGGAATAAGAAAATAATAACTTTGCATTCCAGTACTTTTATGTAGAAAACATAAAATTTTAATTATTTGCCTTGAAACGAATTCTTGATTCTGTACAAAAATTTATTTAGTTAAACTTATCTATATTGCAGCTAACCTTTGTACATGTGGAGCTGGATAATGAAGATGTTGGAAAGCCAGTTTCTAAATTCTTTGGCATCAATGGGAATGCTCTAAAGGTATTGTTTCTCTCTCCCCTTCTGTATTTCGTTTCTTCAATTTCATTTAAGTTGACATTAGTATTATGACAGTATATATCCTTTGATTTATTTGGAGGTAAATTTAACCACTCAACTGTCCAATTCAGGTACTTGCATACACCGAAAATGATGATGGGAAGAAATTTTTGCTTGATGGAGACTTGTTGTTGTTAATGAATTCGAAGGTATACTTACTCTCAAAGATCACAAACCATTGCTGATTCTAACATTGAATACATTTTCTTGGTTAACAAATCGGAACCCACTGTGTGTTGTATTGCCTGCAAGTTATTCAAATATAGTGTTGTGCTTTTTCTTGGTTGGTTGCTATTTCCCCATCAAGTAGATTTGTTTGTTGTTGTCTAATGGAAATAGAAATTATTTAGGGGGAAAACAGAACAAAATTTGAGAAGGAAATGAGAAAGAAAATACAAGCCTCTTAACAAGCCACAGGCCAGGCTCAGGCCTAAAAATAAGCCTGTTACAGGCCACAGGCCAAGCTCAAGCCGTTTCCCTACATAACAGGCCTGACCTATTAAGGGGCAGGCCTGACCTGTTTACACCCCTAGCCCTAAACTTTATTTGGGGCGCCTAAAATATATTTTAGGCGCCCTAACTTATACTTAGGGCGCCAAAACTCATGCTCAGGATATAAAAACCCTAAGATCTTCCCACCAATCTTCATAGCTTCAAGTCCTCAAGAACAGAGCTACTCGAAGTCATATTTCTGCGTATTCCTCTTACTTTTTCTCCTTTCCTTTTTTCGTTTTCTTCCCCCCTTCTTTATTGTATCTATCTTACTTTAAGGTAAGAAATTTTGTGATTTTGTTTCAATCCCCTCGGCGTTTTCTTTTTTAACCCTAATGGTATTTCCATTTACAGCGATGCTACAATTGTGAAAGGCTCAAAAAATGGAGTTTCATCAAATAATCTTGGTTCGAACAATATTCTCTTTTTGCTCTGCATATTCTCTAAACTATTCACCACTATTAATTGATATATGGATTTTGATTGTTCTAGAGAAGATTTTCCTACCTGATCTGCCCTCACCGTCGTCTCCCCTCCGGATCTACTCACAATATGGCAATATATGCCTGGGCTTCAATCTGCCTGGTTTTTTTTTTTTTAAAAAAAAGTAATATGGCATCCTTAATTTAATTCAGGACACCTTAACTAAGGCGTCTTTAATTTAATTCAGGGCGCCTTAACTAAGGCATCCTGAATAATTTCAGGGCGCCAAAATTAAATTTTTCTACTACCCATTGATAGACGTCCTTCATATTTAGGGCGTTAATTGTGTGATATTCAGGACGTTATTTTGTTTTTTTGTGGTAGTGAAGCTTGTAGGAATTGAGTCATGGGTTCATTAGGTAGATCTCTCATCTCTCTCATCTCACATGGTTCATTAGGCAGAAGCTTACCATCAAAGACCCCTCAATCGCTTCTCAGATCCTCTCAAAAGCCATCGACACAGCCTCTTCAAACTTCATTTTCAGATCTTTCCCTCTCACCCTCTTCACCACTTCAGATCTCTCTCTCTCTCCTCCATGGCTCCTTCTCATTCTCCTTCCTCCCCAAATCGTTGCTTCTCCTTTGGCCTCCATAGCACCATCACGGGTGTCTTCCCTACTAGTTGAGAGCCTCAACATTGAGAGGTACGAAGGTTTGAAACTTTTCGTCAGTCATTGTCACTCTCCCTTGCTTCTCGTTCACCAAATTGTTTTCTTTAATCTTCTTTATTTTGACTAGGCCAACTCGACTAGTTCAAGCCGAGTTGACTGAGTTGACTTCAGGTTAACTCAGGACCCAGATTTTGCCATTAACTCAGACCTGTTTTTCAGCCAATTCGTCGGTTTTCAATCTGAACCGGTTGGTTTGGTTTGAGTTTCAAAACCTTGATTTGAACCCATAACCAAGGGACTTTGACCATCCTCAGTACCATCAAGTTAATATAAAATTTTTATTTTATTTTATTGTTTCTTGAGCCATTACACAATGACTATAAAAAAATATTAAAAAAGTCCCAATGAATATTCCCTTATCTAAAAACTCGTAAAGGATTTCAATGATATAGATTTCAAATGTAAACTTACCTTATTGTCCCCATTGATTTAAAACAGAAAAGAGAAGTAGAAGGGCTTGTCAGTGACCACTTTATAACTTATCAATATAAGTACATACACTTATTAATGACAAGTGTTTTAAATTATATTGGAAAAATGAAATTAATTAATATAGATGGGTTTGTCAATGACCACTCTATAACTTATCAATATAGGCATATACAATTGTCAACCAAAGTTGTTTTAACTTGTATTGAAAAAATGAAATTAGTTAACATAGATGGACTTGTCTTGGCCATTTTGACGTGTCACTCTAGGCACATATACTAGTCAACAAAAGCTGATTTAAATTAATTTGTAAAAATGATGTTAGTTATATAGATAAGACTTGTCAGTATAGGCATATATACTTGTCAAAAGAAGCGTAGACACTTGTTAAAGTATAACTTGTCTGTATAGGCACATAAACTTGTCAAAAGAAGCAATCATACTTGCGAATGTTTAACTTCTCAATAAAGACACATAACTTGTCAAAATAGATATATATATTTGCCAATATAAGGGCAAATTGACTTCAATTCTCAATTACGATGAACAAGAAGGTAATTTCACATTCGAAATATTCCTAGAGAGTTTTTAGATAAAGAAATCTACGGTGTGACTTTTGTGACTTTTTTTTTCATTGGAACCTGAGTGTGATTTTCAAGATTTTTCTTACATTCATAAAATGGAAGGAAAGGCATGCTTGTGTCTACTAGGGTACGTTATTGCACCAAGAAAACCAACTTCTATAAGCTAATTAATTGTATGTCGGATTGTCTCAGAAGATTTACAAGCCTCCTCATGTGTCAAGGTAAAATTTCTTCTTTGGTGCAGTCCTTTGCATAATGTCCCGGTTTTCCTCATGAAGATGGAATATCACCTAGAGGGGGGTGAATAGGTGATTTAAAATTTATTCGCTTAATCAAGATTTTCGCCAATTATGACTAAATGCTAAAGGATCAGAGGTTTAAAAAGAGAATAGACACAAGACAATTTATCCTGGTTTGGTCTAATCCTGACCTACATCCAGTCCCCAAGAACTCCTTGGGATTTCCACTAACTTTTCAATAATTACAAATACAACTTAGGGATGATCCTCACTCTCACGGACTCACTCCCCCTTACTACTTGTAATCGTACACCCACAACTTAAGGTTCCACAACCTTAAGCTTAAATAAAGATAATGAAAATGTTTACAACTCCTCAAGAGCGAGTAATTAATGATCACTGAAGTACAGATTATATCCGAAGATATTTGAAAAAGAATGAAACTAACAAGAGTAATAAATCAAAGTAAATGCGCTGAGTTCCGGTAGGTGGCGATATTGAATGCTTGGGCTTTTTATATCCTTCGCCATTAATGCCGTTGGGAGGAACTGGAAGATGACTGTTGTCACTTGTTTAAATTTTCGTTAGGCTCAAGTTCCTCGTCAACCAAAAACGACCATTGAATCTTCATTAAATGAATCCGCTCCTTTCATTAAATATGATGGGCCGTTGGTTGTACTTGAAAGCTAGAATAATAATGTCTCGAAGAATGTCTTTGTTCTGTTGCAGCGTTTATTCCGAATGTTGCTATATTTATCTACTGCGCAATAAATGCCTGTGACGCTGTGACGTGAGCATTCACTTTTTGTTGCTTTTAAATCAATGCTTCATTTTGAACCCTGAAATCACTAGCAAACAAGTTTAAAATGTTTTATAAATGATTATTAATCGTTGTGGAAAGCATTGGCTTAAGTTCAGATCATTTTGAAAATTACTGGAAGTGGTTCGCGAATGTTGCCTGCAAGAACTCTAGTTCTTAGGTAAAGAACTCTAGTTCTATGGTTTGTGCACAGACTGATTTATGAAGGAACTCGAGTTTTAAACAAAGAACTCTAGTTATTATTCTTTCGAAAAAGTTCCAATTGTTTTGCAAAGAGAAGAACTCTAGTTCTTTCTTAAGAACTCCAGTTCTTAATGAAGAACTCCAGTTGTTGTGTTTTCGAAAGAAACTCTGTTGTTTTCTAAAATGAAGAACTCTAGTTCTTGTTCAAGAACTCTAGTTATGAACTCTAGTTCTTGTTCAAGAACTCTAGTTCTTATGTTCCTTGAAGAATTCTGGATGAGACAAAATCTTGTGAACTCGAGTTCTCATACCAAGAACTCTAGTTCTTGAATCTCAATGATAAAGAACTCTAGTTCTTGACCAATGAACTCCAGTTCTCAAAGTCCCTTTTTTTGTTTGAAGAATTTCTGTGAGATGCAATTCGCAAACTCGAGTTCTTATACTAAGAACTCTAGTTCTTGAGGATTTTGTTCCATGGAAAACGGAAGAACTCTAGTTCTTAGGCCGAGAACTCTAGTTCTCAATACCTTTTGAGATTTTGAAAGATACAAGGGCTGCGAACTCGAGTTCTACTATCAAGAACTCGAGTGCTCAATTTGACAGATTGAGAACTCTTTTGTCAGAAGGCGCGAACTCGAGTTCTATGACCAGGAACTCGAGTTCTTATTGCTCAACTTTTCTAAAACTTGAATTTAAAAGACCAGAACTCTAGTTCTTGTTAAAGCAACAGTTAACAAGTGCTCGGTTATCATCAAAACTCACTTGAGAACTAACACCTCATTTATAACAAATCTTTTGTCCAGTTAATTAAACACAACCTATCTTGTGATTTCTGTCACATGGGGGCATTCTTTTCTACAAGCTCTACTAACATAGAGAGAACTTGACTCCTCTTTTTCCCTTCTTGACTTTCTCAACTCTAGTCATTGCTCCCTCTCTAGTAGGAAGCCTTTAATTTTTTATTTAGTGGCTGCCTGCACTTTCTTTTGACTATTTTATTTACTGAGATAACGACCCTCATTTCTTAGCTATGGCAGTGATTAAGTGGTGGTTTGGTAGCATAAGAGAAATTCCTTCTAGCCTTTCTTTCATATCTGGGACAAGGGGATATTAATTTCCTACATATTCTTGGCCACTACTTTTACTCTTTACTCTTAGCTTTTATCGGGAAAAGTAAACTCTGTTTGACTTGCCTCAGCTGCTTTTTTTTCCGTTCTCTCTCGGAGGACTTGTTGCACCTATCTAGGCAACATCAACTCCGCTTATATGGTCTCAACTGCTTTCCACACAAGGAATGTTTACACTCTCTAGATATGTGGCTTTGTTTCTCAATTAATGGATGTAACAAACATAATTAAAGGAAGAGAAGAGAAGATAATGTTCTTATCACAGAACCTTTTAGAGGGAGGAGAGTGTTATTTTGTGTGTGATATATACATACCCTTTCCCCCCTCAATCTCACATCCTATATATAGTGTATGTAGGGTCACATAAGAATAAATTTAACTTTTAAACATACGGTTTTATGGGAATAAACATAACCCTTAAACCATATAAATGAAGATTTCTCTTTATGAACCCATGTCTCTCCATATTTACATAATAACCCCTCTTAATTCAAGCTTAGCCCTAATCCATTAAGGATTGACTAATATATTATAATAAACAATGATGATAATGACATGATTATAAAAATATGAAATAAAATACATGAAACTGCAAAGCAATATAATTTATATGAAATATGAAACTACAGGGTAATTATTGGTGCACATATAGATGTTCCCCTTTGCTTATTGTAATACATTTATATTGTACCATATAATTCAAAGCTTGTTCATGATTGGATGACGTGCTTTACACATTGCCTCCAAAGGAATCAATTTTGGCATGGTGGCCCCTGATCCTTCTGTCATATCAATTTCTTCCTCACTGACTCGTTTCCATTCAAAGCATTGAATCAACAATCCTAAAGTCATTCCCACTGTTCGTTGAGCTAAGCCTGCTCCTGGACATGCTCGTCTTCCCAACCCAAATGGAATTAACTTGTTTGCTTTTCCTTCTTTCTCAAACCTCTCTGGCTTAAAACTTGTAGCATCACTCCATAATTGAGGATCTCTGTGGATGGCCCAAGCATTGACCAACACCATAGTGCCACGTGGAACATTATATCCTGCAATAGTGCAGTCACTTGAAGCCTCATGTGGAACCAACAATGGTGCAGCAGGATGCAACCGAAGTGTTTCAGATATAATGTTTTGCAGATATGGTAGCTTCGACATGTCAGGCTCATCTATTAATCGTTCTTGCCCTATTTGTGAGTCTATTTCTTTCTTTGCTTTTTCCAACACGTGAGGATTGTTTAACAAACAAGACATTGCCCATTCTAAAGTCACGGCTGATGTATCCGTTCCAGCAAGAAGCAAAATCTACAAGTCATGAATACTTACACAATCAGGAATTTTCATTGCATCAAATAAACAAAGGGTACAAAAATAGTTTCTTACCAAAACGAGGCCCTTAATAATCTGATCTGTATAGTACTCAGGCTGTGATTCTTGGAGACTCAAGAGATGATCGATCATAGTATTTGCTCTCCGCTTCTCGTTTCGATGCTCATCAATGAGTCCTTGCAAGAACCCATCCACTCTCTTTGCAAAACTCTTGAGCTTGCTCTCTAAGTGATCATAGTTCAACCACCTCAATATGGGCATGAAGTCCGCAGGATTATTTGCCCCTCCTAATGGCAGCAACTCCTTTATGATCTGTCTAAACTTTCTTGCCTCTTCCACGTCCCCAACTTCATTGTCATCTCCCCAATACCTCTTACCTGAAATCATTCTGATTATAGTGTTGAAGGTCATCTCTGAAAATCTTGATTTCATTTCCACCAAGGTGAACTCTTTATGTGAGACTTGAGCAAGCTTTTGCACTAGCCGCTTCATCTCGTCCCTTCGCATCTCCAAGAATTTGTTGAGACGGTGGTTTGATAGCACCTCAACTGCCGTGATGCGGCGGAGGTTGCGCCAGTGGTCGCCGTAGGGAGCGAAGATTACGGTGGTGCAATTGTAAGAGACATACTCACCAACAAGAAAGCGGGGCCGATTTGCCAGGACGATGTCGTTTTTTGTGAAGCATTCTTGGACTGCAGAAGGCGACGAAACCCACAAACACGATGCGAGAGCCAAAGCAAAGAGAAATGATTTGTCCATGACGTTGAGAAATCCTGTGCAAGGCTTGATGGAGTGGTTTGCTGAGTTGGTGAAGGTTGCCGAGTATGGGAAGAGAAGGTGGACCAGGTGGGATGTTTTTGAACTTTATGTTTTGGAGGAAGAACTTGAGAGTGAAGAGGGAAACAAGATATGGAAGGAAATAATAGAACAAGAAGGTGATCATGATTTGTTTGGTACCTTTTCTTTTGTGGGACTACTTTAGTTCAGTGCTAATTATGGATCTTGAGTCCTATGGAGCTAATTGTATTCGCGTGCGTGCGTGCGTGCGTGCGTGCGTGTGTGTGTGTGTAGCTTCTTGAGTTTCGTTTGATCTTACGCAATTTGTTTCGTTTAATCATAGATCCGAAGGATAAGCTTCCCTAGTTCCAATTACGTCATCTGCTACGCAATATTTGATTACTTTTTGTTTTTATGTTGCTCACTCGGATAATACTTTTCACCTAACCATTTAACAATTGAATTCTGATAGGTGAGCTTGAAGAAATTTACAGCCTTACTTTATGTATTCTTGTTTTCCATCGAGGTGGAGAATCGAAAGTTGATGCTGCTTCTCGGGTCTCTTTAAACGTCATTTTTCTGGCGGAATTGGTTATCTATTTTTCTTCTAGTTAGATTTGGTTAAGGTATAATTTCTTTTAAGGCTTAAAAACAGAAGGGGATTTTTATTTTAAAAAAAATCTTTCTCAACAAGTGAGTTTTCCAAAATAATAACTTGTGTTCTACCTTTTTTTATTATGAGGGTGAAACTGCTTACCACTTCAACCAACATGTTAGTTACCTTTTATTTATTATTATGTAAACTTTGTTCACATGGGGTAACAAATATTAAATAGAGAAAATATGAAACAAAAAGGATTTGACCATGAGGACGTCGGATATCTTTTTAATTTCCTCTTCATTGTATGTCTACACCATTAGATCAAGTTTCAATGGTTGAGGTTTAATATTATATAAAAATATTATTATAACATTAAATAATTCATAAGTTATATTTTTATCATCTATTTCCTATGTGTTATGACTGTGCTGCATGGTTAAACTGAGCTTGAATGTGTGTGATATGATGAAATATGTTAGAAGTCATGTGCAAATGGAAATAGGGGATATGTGAAGTAAGTTATTGCATTTTAAACACTATCCTCCATGTAGTAAAAAAGAAATGTTGCATTTTAGTGCATTCTAAAATCGTGGGTTTGCTGAATGGGTTACTGGCTCCAAGACATTCTCGTCTTCCTAACCCAAATAGAATTAGCTTGTTTTCTTCTCCTTCTTTCTCAAACCTCTTTGGCTTAAAACTTGTAGGATCACTTCATAATTGAGGATCTTTGTGGATGGCCCATATATGTGTATATATAATCCTTTGAAGGTTTTGGTTTTGTCCTAAATATAAGGTCTCATTCCCTTTTATCTCTCATAATAAGACTTTTTTCCCTTAATACCCTTGCTTATTAAGACATTCTTATCTCTAGAGTAAAATATTTTAACACTCCTTCATTTTGCCTTAATTACACAACATCCCTTCTATTTTTGAAAACTCATATAAACCTCCATTGAAATAAAAATATATGTTATAAAAACCTTCCTTGTATTTTTTCGATTCCTTTTTCATCCATCCAATTGTTAGCGAACCATTAAGTTTGATCTCAATTTTTTTTGGCCCAAAATATCCATATTTAACATAAGAATTATTTAAATATTTATATTTGTCAAAACAAAAATTATACAAAAAACTATTTTGGCATATATTTTCAAGAAAATTTCAAATATGTTTGAAGATTTATTAATTTTGATTATATCATAAAATTTATAATTTTAATTTCTAACTTCATCTATTGAAATGTGTTTATTTTGGATTTTTTTTTTAAAAAATGAGTAAATACATATTTCAAATATAAATTTTGTTACTATTTTGTATTTTAAGATATTATATAAATAATTCATTACTGGGGCCATTACTTTTTTTTACCTATTATGGATTTGATATGAAGAAGGGGAAATTAGTTTAAAAAAAATTAACATAAATTTTTATTGAAAAATATTTTTATAATATTCTTAAAAGAGTTAATAGTTTGGATCTAAGTGTTTTTTTTTTTTTTTTTGGCACAACGATCTAAGTGTATGTTTTCAAATTAAAGGGGAGATTTATGTAATTTAGGCAAAGAAGAAGGGTTGTAGGAGTATTTTTATCTTATCTCTATGTATTAAACTTTTCTCAATAAATAAGATGGTTGCTTTTGAAAAAAGCATTAAAAGTTATCCACATACTAATTACAAAGAACAGACTTTAATACTTTTTTTGGATTAGGTTATTGAACCTGCTATTTATAGCCGGAGGGAGTATGTCTTTTCAATTCTGTCCTTCATTAGAATGAATTTCCACAGTAAATTGACCAGTAGAATGAAACATGAATAATTATATAACGTGACCATCAACTAATGAAAGAGGGACATGAATTGAAAAAAAAAAAAGGAAATTTAATATGCATGTGAGCATGTCTCTATAATTGCACCTCTCACATATAATTAGATTCTGATAATTTTTAATCAAATCCTTTTAGTTATTCAGTTATAGGCACTGGTTCCATACTAAATATTTTTATGACGTATTCTATGTTTTTTGTTGATGATAAATAAATTTATTCTCTTTTTATTTTTTAAAAATATATTTTTTTATTCCATATCTTATAACAACTTATATGTCATTTAGTCCGCATCTATTTCTTCTGTAACATCCCACCTTAAAAACAGCGGAAATTTTTTTTTAAAATGTTGATCAGAGTAGAGTAATTTCGCAAAATGAGTAACTGAACCTTTATATTACATAACCGCAGTGTAAGTGTACTTATACAGGTATCTACTTTCCAAAAGGAAACAACACCTAACTAGGCATATAAACTACAACCATAAAATTCCTTCTGTCATTCTACGCCAGTCGCTTGCCCCTATCTTCAACCCCTTGGTTCGCCCGAACCTGAAGCTACAGCTGAGATCCAATTACCATTTGGATCTCAGGTAACGGTTAACCTTATGCTCAAATAAACAGTATATGGACAACAGTTATTCACAACTCATAACAGCAGTAAATCACTACATAAGCACACAGCAGATGTATGATCACAACATTGACAGAACATAAGCACAAAGCAGTATGTAAATTCCCACAACATGTCTGCACATAACCAGTACCACGACGGCCCATCGTGTCCTCAGCGCTAGGAAAACCCAACGGCGTTATCAAGACTATAACCCGTATAAAGCTGTATGTATAACTGACAAACCTAGACAGAGCCTCAGTATATAAACATGTCTATCACATATACGTATATGAGCAGCATAAGTGTTAAGGTTACAATACGCGTCCGTACCTCCGTTGACGGTTTCTGGCACTTTCGTCAAATTACGACACGTTTGACAGCGGCACGACAGCGGTGACGGCGGAAACAGCGGTTCTTGATTTCGGGTACCCTATAGGGATAACATCACTAATATGAATATTTAAGATCATAACAGGCATTTTAGGTACAAATTACCATTTTGCCCCTAGTTTGATCTCTTAGTGGAATTTTGTCAGAGCTTCACTATTTTGACTTTAAACTCTCAAAATTTTGCCGTAACTTTTTCCCCTAACAGATTTCTGAGATAAATATCATATTTATTCCTAAAACATGATATCTAAGCTAACTTGAAAAATTAGAGACTACTCTAGCAATTCTACTATAACTACCGAAAGAACTACTTGAACTAAAAACTAAGGACTGAGAAACTTACTCAAAGCTTTGCTATGAACTTCTTACTCCTCTTCCAGAGCTTCTCTCTCTAACTTCTCTCTAGGATTGTGAGTGAATTGGTGAAGAATGAAGAGGAATGATGGGCTATTTATAGAAAATCTCAATGGTAATTTCGTAATTTCGCTGAACTTATCTGGTTGAATTCTGACCGTCGGATCGCACTTTTTTGAAGTGGCTTGATCTTGGCCATACACCTATAGGCCGACCTCCCCCTCCCACAAGAAGACCAAGTTGATGACATCATCATACTTATGTCATCTTGCTTTATCAGATAAAATCCCTGGTTTGGTGTCCTGATTGCGAAATTTTGGAGTCTTAAAATTCCGAAAGCAACACTCTGAAGGTCCTTTCTTCCTCTTCAAGAATACTGAATTTTCCTAACCTTATACTCTCATTAAGGACATTCCGTTTCCTGCTGAATATCCTCGGTAACCGCCACCAGTTACAGAAATAACGTTGGCCGGCGCCAACTTCGGGATAAAAAGTCACTGATCAATAATATACTTTGGTTTTTCTCAACTTATCCCCAGATTCTCACATCTGAATTATTTTTTATCGGTTCTTATTTTAGCTATCTGCTTTAATTATGAAAAATATCTTCTTAGCCCGATCTCCAAATCACTTCATTGGTTACAGAAATGACTTCGGAGATAGTCTACTTCAAGATAAAAATTCACTTGTTCATAATATACTCTAACCCTAAAAACTTAGTTCAGGGTTTTCTAGATAGGATTTTATTTCTATCCGTGGTCATTTATCATGTTCACTCTTTATTAATATAATATTATTTATTTACCACATGTCTTAATCTTATATTATTATTCTACAAATATCTTATTTCATCCTTATCCCTCCAAATTTTCGGCCCACACACACATACATATATATTTTTTCCATTTACCATAATATCCTATTTATCTTGCATTTATTTTTCCCAAATTTTCCTATTGGTCCAATAATAATTACATAGATTTAGGCTTTTAGAATTTCTTGAAAAATCCTAAGCCATTGATCCTTACTTTCTAAGATTACATCTTAACCCTTATTAATTATTTAATTAGACCAAAAATTTCGGCCCTTAATAAAACTTATGCATATTTATTTTATTTTTCATGTTTCCTAAATTTCTATAAGCTTATAAAATTCCCAAAAATTACTTAATTAATCCCTCAAAAATTTCTAATAATTTTCCTACTTAAAATTCATCATTTTCTTACAACAATTTTATTGACATTAGGAATTTAAGCTCCATGCAAATTATCAAAAATCATAGATTCAATTTAGTCTTAGAATACTTTTTAATTTTCCTTCTTTTTATTTTCATAGGAAATAATTTATTAAATTTTCTAAATTAAGGATAATATGCTTTCTAAATTTTTAATAATTATTCCATGCCTTATAGAATTTTCATAATTTTCCTTAGGTTGTTTTATGGCCTTAAAAATGCATTTTTCACATTTTTGACAATAGATTTCCTCTAATTTTCCTTAGTATTTTCCTTTGAAAAATAAACTAATTATACAATATTTTGATACCATGATCATAAACGGACATTCTTATTACTATGACATAATACTCCAGATAATAGTTATCCGGGTATTACAAGCGTCTTCTGCTGAATCATACTGGAGTATACTGTAGTTAGTCCTTGAGTACCCATACTATGGATGCTCAATCCTTATCGTAACTTAAGTATTCCATTCCACATACCCGAGTATACTTCACCCATACTCGAATACCGTTACCTGAAACACTCAATCAGAGAGATTAGAAGCAAACATGCTCGAATATCACTTCATCATACTCGAGAATAATTTGATGCAACATATAATCCGGATTCAAAATTTCAATTGCTTTAGTCTTGATATCATCAAAACCTTGAGAATTAACAGTAATTCTACGCCAAAGAATCATGACGTACCTGAACCTAGCATAACAGTAACTCATAGACCTGAGCTAAGTGGCTCAACTTATTATGACAAAGCTATGAGGATGAATGGGAGTGAAGGACCATCATAGCCCAATTCTATAGATAACCCTATTTTGCTTTCCCAAATTAAGACTTGGCACGATAGACCAGATGCGAAGATGAGTAAATACAAGCTTGAATTCGACCTAAGTCAAAATAGTGCTTAAATCAAAACGTGATTAAGGTTGCTTTAGTTTTCAATACCAGAGAATAGAAGCATTGATAATTGGGATTGATGATGTCTCATTAGTATGTTTGTTTGAGGATAGTACCTATATAATTTGAGGTATTTTGAGGATGATAATTACTTAACCAGTTAGAGGAAAGTAGTATATTTAAGACCGAACAGTTTATTGTCCGGTCTTATAAATTCTGGTTTTAAGACCGAACAAAATATATGTAAGATCTATATAGTGCGATTTTTAAGGCCAATTGTTTCTTACGTCCAGTCTTGAAATATTTCTTTAAGACCGGTTCGCATCCGGTCTTAAAAATTACATACTTTTAAGACCACCTGAAACGAGACCGGTCGCTGGTCCAGTCTTACAGGGCCTATTTCGTCCGGTCTTAAAATACTTTTTTGCACTCGTGCCCTTATATTATAAATCATTTTGTTCACTTTCTCTTTCAGAAAAAAAATGATTGATGGTAGAATTTAATAAAGTTAACTAAGGGCAATATTGAAAAATAGTACGTAGTAGTGATTTTTGTATAAAGAAATAGAACATATATTATTTTTAAATGCTTTACTTAGTCTATATGTAGTAATCAAGGGTGATCAAAAGAAGTAGGTTGTAAAAAAAAAAAAACAAAAAGTGTGTTTTTCCTATTGCCATAAGAAAATTTTGTATACATTACTTCAGTGACAAAAATTAATTTTATAATTTTTTTTTTCAAAACTAATATGATTTGATTATATTTATTCTCATATTAATAATAAAATTATATCCCTATGTTAAAATTTAGCATTAATTAGATAATTATTTTTATTATACTATACATAATCTTACAATCACATAATTAAAAGTGAGAGATTTAAGTGTTGTTTGGACATTTCATATTTATAATATATTATAAAACTGTCATAGGAATTCATTGCAAATTTGAGATTGTATTATATTTTCTTTTGCTTTAAGACACAGATGAAACTTCAAAAAAAAAAAGTGCTCAAAATTGGCCAAATGTTAAAATTTTAGAAAAATCCCGAGAAAAATGCGGTAAAGAAACAGAGGGTGCATTCTAACCAAAATATTCTCTCCAATACTTATCTTCCCTCCAAAAAGTTTCGCAGGTTCCCGCCTTTAACTTAATTGGCAAAAACAAAAAGATTCTGTAAGAACCAGCTGAACCTAAAAGAGCGGGTGAATTGGATTAAAGATAAAAACTTAGGACCTTTGAAAATCTTTTTGCAATTTAGTAAAATCATTTTATATGACAATAAAGAGTTATAAAATTATAGACAGTTATTCAAACATATATGCTGGAAATATAAGAGATTAAGGAAGAAAATGTGCAAATTGAGATTTATACTGGTTCAGCCCAATATTTGACATACGTCCAGCCCCCAAGCTCCACTTGAGATTTTCAATCCACTATCCTCTTGTTTATCCGGGCACAAGAGAGGCCTTTAACAATCCCACAAGTTCACCCAGGCACTTGTGAAGCAAAATCTCTCACCGAGATTCTCCCCCTTACTCACTGTAAGGATACAATCAATTTCTCACTCAAGATAACCCAATCTTGAATAACTCTCAAATAGAGTGATTTACAATGAATCTTCTCTCTAAGAAGTGAATGGATAATCACTGAAGTACATTACAAAAATAATTTCACTCTCTCTATGATAAACTAAGTAAGCAATAAGAACAGAGTGTGTATGAGATTAAGAATATTGGCATTATGACAGAACAATCTCTTTTTATACTCTTTGTTCGTTTTGAATGTGGCTTTACTTATAGATGACGATCATTTTAACATTTGAGAATATGACCGTTGTGAATAGTGATGTTAGAGATCAGTTGGAAACTAGCCGTTACAACTTCGTTTTCTGAACCAACTGTGACATCATCATTTTCTTCATTCTTGATCTTCAGTTTAACATCCTTTGATCATCTGAAACATGTACACAAATGATATAAATGATGTTAAGAAGTATTAAAAATCATTTGGGTAATCATCTGGATGTTCTTGATCAAAAACAAGATTTTTGACACAGTGATTTTTCTAAAGTGAAGATGTAAACTTGAGTTTGCATTTGAAAACTCAAGTTTTGAGGCTGTCGTGTTACTCCAGATTCCTCTTTGTCTAATCAAAACTCGAGTTTTGTCTCACAACCTCAAGTTTGGAAGATACTCCCATGTTCGCTACTCTCTGTCTGAGCCAAACTCGAGTTTTGTTTTGTAAACTTGAGTTTTCCAAGTTGTTCTGGCCTTGGTTGCTCTATGACTTGATATAGCTCCATGTTTGGAAAACTACTTATCCCTATATAGCTCTTTGAATCTTCTTTCCAATGTAAAAAGAGTCAGCTCCAAACTTGTTGTATTTTGTCCGTTATGATCCAATGAATGAAGGTTGTTCTTGACCAACGTTTTTACAACGTCCTGAACTGATTGTCAACTTTTGAAGGTCATATCTATCTAGTCGGAACCTCATTTTCGTCGATTTAGTCTTGATGCAAAGCCTTGTGGGTCTACTTTCATATGCCACCGATTTCAGCTCATTTCGATGTGTAGTTTGTGAGATACACTAAAAATATTGAAGCTTGGTCTGCTGTGGCGTGAATTCCAGTTCCAACTTTGGAAATTCATAGCTCTTTCATATAGAATTCTTTGGGCTTGAAACTTTGTCAAAATGACGAATTGGATGTTAAGCTAAGTTTCATACAAATTTAATTTCACCTCAATCTAATCTTTGGTTTAGGAGATATCATCAAATTACCAGACCTCGCCCAAGTTGAACGTGAAATAGAGTAGAACAATGTTGCTGATCAGCGCTGTAAACTTGAGTTTTCAGTTGGAAACTCAAGTTTTCTTAGTCCAGAGACTCCAGAGATGCTAAAGACACTACAAACTCGAGTCATTAAGTTTCAAACTCGAGTTTTGACACCCAAACTCGAGTTTTCTCGTATTCCAGAGGTAAATCAGTGTAATAAGGTAGTAAACTCGAGTTTTGACTTGGAAACTCAAGTTTTCTCATCCAGAAACCTGATATTTGCTTTTTTTAATTCTGAATTGAGCCATTTGATCATGGAGACTTATAGGATCAATCTTAGAACTTGAATAATGATATTTTCAGCAAGTTCTTCATTTTTCCATCTTCCATCTTGATCAATTTTCATCATTTAACTTGGGCTCATCATTCTCTGCAGCTTCTACTTTCTTTCTTCTCATCTCTTGAACATTCTTCACAAATATATTTAAACTGATCTTGAATAAAAATGTTCCATTCTATTCATCAACTTCTTCCACCTTCCATCATCTTCCATCTTGATCATTCTTCATCATGGACTCATTATTTTCTGTAAGTTCTTCAATATTTCTTCTTCTTCTTGAACTTAACATTTTCTTCAATTTCTTCTTTTTGAAATCCTTTTTCTCCTTATTGTTCTATAATTCAACTTTTTCCTTTCTTCTCTTCTCTTGATCATTTTTATCATTTGACTCTTCTTTGCTTCAATTTCTTTCTCTCATTCAATACTTCTTTATTGATCTTCTTCTTGATCATTCTTCATATAAGAACTTCACATCTTTGTTTCTACATTAGATTTAAGAATTAGTCAATAAAGAAGATAAACATAATATACAAGCTTTTTGCTCTTACTAATGACATCTATATAAGACATCATCAAAACTAATCATATCTAATATCTAAAAGATTCAATTTATTCGTTCGATAGGATAGGCTGTCCGAACACTTGCTTCAAACCCTATCGGTGCCTTCTTCTACTTCTCTTCATGCTGCCTTGGGTCCTATTCAATTCGGTTTTACTGTAACATCCCAATTTTCAAAAGCGGAATGAATTAACTTTTCATTTAAAATCATCAGAGTAGACCATTTGAGTGGAAGAGTATCTGATATATATATATTCAAAATGCCATTAGTCTGGTTGGATACAATAGCGGTATAGAAACCGAGTATCTCAAAAGGACTGTACAACAACAAAAGGATGGCTTCTGCCAGAACAACTGCGGGAAGTCTTCCGCCCTCCTACACCGGACACCTACCTCTATTGTCATCCCCGTTGTACTCCTGACCCTGAAGCTACAGCTGAGATCCAGGTAACGGTTAACCTTATGCTCAAATAAACAATATATAGCAACAGATATTCATAATAACATCACAGCATATCAATACTAAATCACACAACAAGTACCACAACCAGTACCACAACAAGTCTGCACATATCCAGTGCCACGACGGCCCATCGTGTCCTCAGCGCTAGGAAAACCTTACGGCGTTATCAAGACTATAACCCGTACAAAGCTGTATGTACAACTGCCCTCTCTCGGCAGAGTCTCAATAAATGACATATCAATCACATATATGAATATAAGCAGCATAAGTGTTAAGGTTACAGTACGCGTCCATACCTCCGTTGACGACTTTTGACACTTCCGTCAAATTACGGCACGTTTGACAGCGGCTCAACGGTGGTGACAGCGGAAACAGCGGTTCGGTGTTCCGAGTATCCTATAAGGTTAATATCACTAATATGAGTATTTAGAACCAAAACGGGCATTTTAGGTACAAATTACCATTTTGCCCCTGGTTTGACTGTTCGGCGGAATTTCACCAGAGCTTCGCTGTTTTGACTTTAATTCCTCAAAATTTTTTCTATAGCCTTTCCTCTATCATATTTCTAAAATAAATATCATATTTATTCTTAAAATATGAAGATTAAAGACTATTCTAGCATTCCTATTATAACTACCGAAAGAATTACCGAACTAAAGACTAGGGACCGAAGAACTTACTCAGAGTTTTGCTATGAACTTCTTACTCCTCTTCCAAAGCTTCTCTCTCTAACTTCTCTCTAGGATTGTAAGTGAATTGGTGAAGAATGAAGAGGAATGATGGCCTATTTATAGAAAAGCCCAATGGCATTTTCGTAATTCCTTTGAACTTTGTCTGATCAGTTTCTGGCCGTTAGATCGCACTTCTTGGAGGTGGCAAGATCTTGACCATACACCTCTCAAGGATGATGTCATCCCTGCTGCATCATCAAGCCTTATGTCATCTTGCTTTATCAGGTAAAATTCCTGATTCGGTATCCTGATCGCGAAATTTCGTAAAATCTTAAAATTCCGGAAGCAGTACCCTGAAGGTCTTTGCTTCCTCTTCAAGAATACTGGGTTTTCCTAACCTTATTCTCTCATTAAGGACATTTCGTTATCTGCCGAAAATCCTCGGTATTCGCGACCGGTTTCAGAAATAACTTCGGTCGGTACTAACTTCTGGATAAAAATCCACTAACCAATAATATATTCTGGCTTTTCCTAACTCATTCCCAGAATCTCACAACGGAATTACTTTCTATCCGTGATCATTTATCCTGTTCATTTTTCCTCTGATTATTATATTATTATCTAATTAACACATGTTTTAATTATATTATTATTATATTATAAGATCTTATCTCTTATTTTATTTTATTATATTTTTTTTATTTTTTTTTTACTACACACACACACATGCACAACACTTAGGCACACACACACACACTCACAACTCACAAATATCTCCACCTTCTCTCTCTCTTTATTTATGTCTAAACAATTAGCCATTAATTATCTAATTAATCATTTACTAATTTTTGACAATTTTCTTAATTAGTAATAATTATTATCTCACAACTATTTTACTGACATTGGAAATTTATGTACCATGCATAATATTAAAAATCATGGGGTCCAATATGGTCCCCCAATACTTTTAGATTTTTCTCCTGTAATTTTTCCAAGGTAATAATTTAATAAATTACCTAAACTAGAGACAACATACTTTCCAATTTTTAATAAATATTTAGTTGCCTCTTAGGATTTTATCATAATTTTTTCAGGGTATTTTATAACCCATAAATATTTTAGGGACCTATTTGCAAATTATCTAATGTTTTAGGGACCTTTTCGTGCATTATTCAATCTTAGGAGAAATTGTCCCAATAACAAGATGAATTCAATACAAGGTGTTTGAGACTTCATATTCACCTATTTTCAATAGGTATATATTTATAAATATAATATTCCAGATAAATAATTATCCGGGTATTACATTTACAATACTTTATCTATATCCAGTCTTATTATATCTCGTCTTGATAATTACAGAAAGCAATCATTGATTTCCTTTTCGCCCTCTGTGATATTATCAGTGCAGATACTCTTCTCTGACTCAAGAGAGCATATCAGCAATCTGAAACTCTCAGTTTTGGAGGTTTGGCTTCATTTTTCTTGGCATCTGATTGAATGATGTTTTAATTTTCATGCCAATTCTCCTGCTGAATATATTATCGACTATAGTTTTCACTGTTCGGTTCTTTATCAAACGTGGGGCAATGGTGGGAGCAATAAGCAGCGGTCAAATGTTAGAGTACATTCGGCATAAAGGGGTATAATGATTTTTGTCTCTATTTACTCTTGCAAGGCTATCTACGACTGTGGTACGTGATGCTATGTTTGAATTGCATGCAGTCACTAATGGTTGCCGTAATCCCTAACATAATAGGACGGCTTGCCATTTCTTTCGTCAAAGTATGTGATGATATGGGAACTTTGATTTGATACCCCTGTTCATTCTTTATCTTGGTTTACAACCTCATAGCTTGCGTTGCTAATTCTATAGGATTCATCTTTTTCATTCATGGGGAGTGTGTTGGAAGGATTTGGCGTTGGGATAATTTCTTACGTGGTAATCTTGATAGCCCTGTTTTCTTTTCTTATATGTCGAGATCCATTGGGGAAAATTTTGAATTTAAATAGTTTGTCTTTCTTTTCTTAAGGTGCCTGTCTATATTGCTGAGATATCACCTCAAAACATGAGAGGCAGTCTTGGATCTGTCGGCTAGGTTTGCTGCTTCTTAATCCCACCTTCGTCTGCTCCATTTTTCTATTTGAAATTATATTTTTTAACTTTTTTCCTTTTGTTTGCTCAGCTCTCCGTTACAATTGGAATACTGCCAGCTTATCTGCTGGGCCTTTTTGTAACTGGAGAGTGCTTGCAGTTCTAGGTAAATTCCTTGCTACTAAAGCATGATGACTATTTTCAATCATTATTATTTCTAGGACCTAAATTATAACAGTAAGCATATTCTTTCTCTTTGTAGGAATTATACCATGTACAATGCTAATTCTTGGGTTATTCTTTATACCAGAATCTCCCAGATGGCTGGTATAAATCATATGCTGTGTAGGTTAGTGCTGATTGAACTTCTGTATCTTTCTTATAGCTGATTTATATCTTTCTTTATTTTCTTTCTCTGGGCATATACAGGCCAAGATGAGGATGACGGAAGAGTCTGAGACTTCATTGCAAGTTTTATGAGGATTCGACACTGATATTTCTGTCGAAGTACATGAAATCAAGGTATGTAGCTAATTTTGTCACCTAAAGTAGCAAAACAGCTATGATGCTATGCTAAGATGCAAAACGATTAGTGTACATAAGTTGTGATTTAAGTGTCTAGTACCTGCTTTAAGAACCATGTGTTGCTAAACTATCTTCTTTACAACGATCTGTGGCTTCAATTTGCAGATTTTAATATATTATACTAGTATTGAACAAGAAAAAAAAAAAAAAACTATCTTCTTCCGATCTTTCCTCATCTTTTTGGGTTTCCGTCTTATTCATACTAATAATGCTTTACTCAATCTATTCTGGTATCTTCCGTTTGTGAATTATCTTATCACCATGACCACAGATGTGTTGCCTTTCCACTGTTTTCAGATTTTATGTTTCCCTATTGTTTGGTCTTGATCTCAAAACGTATTTCTTGCTGCTTTTGGCATCTGTTCTATTTTGCTTATGTATGATCTTTTTTTATTTGCTGCTTTTCTTGTCTACATATTCTATGTTGTGTTGATTCCTATGACCACAACCCCAAAAAGCGCAGTACTATAATAAAACCAATGTGATTGGCCTAGGCAGCCTGTTATCTCCATTTTCGTAAGTTGAAGATAGAGGTGCAAGTCATAAAGAATTTGTCCTGTTCTGGGGAAATTGTGCAAGTAGCCTCTTCTTTTTTTTTTTTTCCTTAAATTTTTTATTCTTTGAAACTCTTGAGCATTTACTACTACTGAGTAATAGATCTTAGGCCGTTTGGTTTGCATGCTTATTAGGATTAAAACTTGATGCTAGAAATATTTCTATGATTGATACCATTGGTTGGATAATCTGTTGTATGATGAAGAATGCTTTGAAAAGGTAAATGCATTAATGGCTTGTTTGCTATGGCAACTGTGGTAGGCATAGTGTGGCTTTGTGTTTGAAAATAAGTCGTATGATCCTAGGATTGTTCTTTAGATTGCATTTGATCTAGTAGTCTTTTTGGAATGGATGGAATAACATTCAGTGGGATGAGCAAAAACCTAAGAATTGCGTTAAGATAATAAAAAAATATAACCAAAGGAAAAAAAGAATATGTAGGCTTGCAAAACGATGAAGACTGTCTAAGAAAGTGGACTTGCAAAACGCAGTCAGGGATGTGAAGATTTTGATAATTTATATTGCATGTTATGGATTTTTGATAATTTTCTTTCATGCTTTTCTTGGTAGTTTTTGCCTTAATAGTTGTTCTTTGGACATATTTTTCAGTGCTGATGTCATAGAGCAAGCTTGGCAGATTCTTGAATTATCAAAATTGCTTGTCATCATGCCTTAATGTTTCTTGTAGGAAAAAAATTATCTTATGTCACACACATATGAAATGGTAGGACCCACATATACATATATTAATTCATATATTTATATGTGGGTCTCACCATTTCATGTGTGTGTAGGGAGTTTAATTTTCTCATGTAACATGAGAAAACTAAAACTCATCTAATATATATCACTATTATTTAGTTTTTTATACTTTGGGGAATTCAAAGTTCTAATTTGTTCATTATATAGCTATATAACTTATTTATGATTTTTATGCCTTTTAGTTTATTTTGTTGGCAACATTGTTGTTTATTTTTCATTTTGTTTATGTATTGTTTTTTAGAATTGTTACTGTATATATTTGTTCATATACACTTTTTTTTAATATACTATTCAATATTGTTTATTTCATACTATTTTTTTTCATTTCAAATAGTATTTTATATTGATATAATCCATTTCTAATTTCTATATGTATTTTTTAAGGTTGTTCCAAAGAAGACCATAATTAAATAAAATTTGGCCAAAAGTTTCAATATATCTTCTTTTTTACTTAATAATTTTTAATATAATTTCTTTTTTGGAATAGAATTTTGCGATGAAAAAGCAATTATGTTGCAAAATTCTGAATTTGCGATGGAATTGCTTTTCCATCACAAATCTAGAAATTTGCGATGGAATTGCTTTTCCATCGCAAATTTGGAATTATTCCAACATTTGTGACAGAAAATAATTCCGTCGCAAATGTCAGAATTTGCGATGAAAACTAATTATGTTGCAAATTCTGACATTTGCGACGAAATTGATTTTTCGTTGCAAAATTTGCATTTTTGTGACGGAAAAAAAAAATTGTCGCTAATTTCAAAAATTGCGATTGAATCATCATTTTTCGTCGCAATTAGGACACATTTTTTGCAATGGACGAATTCTGTTGCAAAACAGTTTTGTGACGGAAAATTGCGTTTTTACGAAGAAATTTTTCTGTTGCAAAAAATGATTTTTTTTTTTTTTAGAGAATTTTGGCATCCATTTTAAAATTGAGATGCCAAAAATATACTTTTAGCATCCTAATCTTGAAAAAGGATGTTATAAGCACCTAAAGTGAAACTATAGGCGGCCTAATTTGGAGTTAGGACACCTAAAGTGAAACATTAGGCGTCCTAACACTATATTTCGATGCCTAAAGATGCCTTTTTTATGTTACTTTTAACCCATTCACCACTACCTCTTTTTTTTTTTTTTTCTTGGTCGAAGTCACCATTCCTTTCATTATATTGCTTATTTGTGCCTTCTCTCTCGCTCTCGCTCAAATTTGTGGGACCCCATTTCCTTACCTATCCAAAGGATAGGTATGAGGAGCTCGTTCGTTCGTCCAGATCTGATCTGGACGGCCTAAATTTTTTTAAAAATAAAAATTTTATTAGGCACAGAATCTTAAATAAAGTTAATTTTTGAACTAACATTTTCTCAAAAAATGATTTTTTCATGTAGAAAAAAAAATAAAAACTAAAAAAAATATATAGACCGTCCAGATCGAGATCTGGACGGCCAGAAGCTCGTCCGTACGGACGAGCTCCCCCTGCCTATCTCAGATAGGCAGGGAATCTGATTCCCAAATTTGTGCCTTCGCTCTCGTTCTCGCTCTTGCTCTCGCTTGATCTGTGTCTTCCAAGTTCCTGCTCACTCGCCGTCTATGCTCCCTTCTGTTTGTCAATCTGTGACTCGCTCGATCTACGCCTTCCAATCACTAATTCTCACGGCTCCTCCCTCACCAACCAAGTAAGATCTATGTCTCGCTCAATCTGGTTAAATTTATTGTGATTTGGATTTTTTTTCCCTTTTCCCTTTACAGTATGGGTTCTTTGATATTTTGTCTCGATTGCACCAGCGTTCTCTGTCTTTCTCTATCTTTGATTTTTGGGTTTTGATTTTTTGGTGTTTCGATTTGCTTCTCCAAGTCATTTGAATATCAATTTGTTGTGTTTACATTGTTTCGATTTGCTTCTCTTGGTCCTTCGAGCTTAAGATAGAAAGGAAAAATTAATGAAATGGTAGAGAAAGCGAATGAAGAAATGTGTTACACAATTGCCATTGATCTCGTTTTCCTACAGTTTTGGATGGAGTGGATCGAAGAGGTAGTAATTTGATGCAAAATGACATAGCTTATGGTTTTTCCTCAACGCGTTTGAGGTTTTTTTTTTAACAAAAAAAAAGTGAGATGGCGTCCGAAATTATTTGGGGACACCGTTAATCTATCTTGCGGTATCCAAAATAATTTGGGATGTCATATCCAGACTTCACTATGTCTTTGGGATACATGTCCCTTTGTTTTTTGACATTAAAAGGAAGGAAAAAAACGGACAATAAAAGTATTATTACAATTGTCAAAATGAGACTGTTATATCTTATGCAAAGATTACCATATATTGCATGGTTGTTTACATGTGTCCTTTATTTATTATCACAATATTGCGTATATCATGACCTCACGAGGCTTAAATACATAATGAATGCTATATAAGAATCATTATAATAGATACTAAATAAATCATGATTCAGAACTTTTATTTACTTGTGTCGAGCATATAATATATAGCTCCTACATATATGATAGTTGAAAGCTATGATTTATGGTTGATAATAACCGTCATAATCCATTGTAGTAGTGTAATAAGTTGTTTTTGCAGTTTCATTATATCATATTCGTTATCCATCTTTGACACCTTATATCCAAAGCTTTAACAACTTCAAAAAGAGGCATACATAAAAGAAATCAAAAGATACTCCCAGGATAAAACCGTATCCATAAGTCCTTCATATTGGACTCTATTTAATAATATATTTATAATTAAGGCAGTATGAGAGAGAAAAAAGCATTTTCCCTGCCCTCAACAATAATTAACATAATTTATACTTCTTAATTCTCTTTGTTGCATCTTAAGCAAATAAAATTTGATAGTTAATATGATAAGGAACCTTACTACTTCCCAATTAACTTATATTTTCATATAATTAACATATTTATTTTTCTTTGAATTTTGGGTCATTATTTTAATGAAATAATTAATAAAATATTTGATCAATATGAAAAATGGAAAAAGTAGTTAGTTAAAATTTCCATGGTATTAAAACTCAACATAGGCCAAACGGTTAGACTACAGAATCCATGAACTTAATCATCTCGCTGATCCAATCAAAATTTTAGGACGAGTTGACTGGGTGCATTTCATTTATTTTTTCTTCCCTGGTTGAACATGAAACAACAACATTTTGAGTTTAAGAATTAATACGAAAAATAACAGTTCCTTATATTTATCCTTTTATAACTCTATTTTCTTATATTAATGTCTTTTTTATTTAAACATTATTTTGATTATGACTGGTCTGATGCAGGTTAACCCTGGTTTTAATAATTAATTCACGATGTGATATTCAGTACCTTGAAATTTTTGACAGTCTTTAATCATGTATACATAAAACTATGTTACCCTCAAAAATTGAATCCTATTGGACCAGAGGAAGTAACATGTAATCAATTGGGGGAAAATAAAATAAGGTGGCTAAATGTACGTTATAAATAGAACTGTCTATGCTAAACTTTTTCTTATATGCAGGATGGGAGGGTGCAAGCACAGAATGACAATCATATTTAAGAAAACAAGGCAAGAAATTTCAGTGTCAAAGCACGATGCAAGATTTTGACTACAAACATGCGCGCGTTTCCATGGAATTTACTGAATATTATAGAACACCAATGTCTCTTTTAAACAATACTCTCAAACAACCTTATCAATGATATGTTGTTGAGCTTTACACATGGCTTCTAAAGGAACAACTTTTGACAAAGTCAATCCTGCACCTTCTGTCATATCAATTTCTTCCTCACTTACTCGTTCCCATTCAAAGCATTGAATCAATAAGCCCAAAGCCCCGCTCACTGTGCGTTGACCCAAGCCTGAACCTGGACATGCTCGTCTTCCTAATCCAAATTGCATTAATTTATTAGCTACCTCTTCTTTCTGAAACCTTTCAGGCTTGAAACTCAAAGGATCACTCCACAATTGAGGATCTCTGTGAATGGCCCAAGCATTAACCAACACAATAGTATCACGTGGGATGTTATAATCTCCTATGGTACAGTTCTCTGAGGACAAATGTGGTAACAATAATGGCGCCGCAGGATACAATCGAAATGTTTCAGATACAATGCTTTGAAGATATGGAAGTTGCAAAGCTTCTTGTTCATCTATCAAATGTTCTTGTCCTATTTGTGTGTCTATTTCTTGCCTTGCCTTTCTTAATATCTCCGGATGGTTCAATAAACTAGACATTGCCCACTCTAAAGTTACAGCAGATGTGTCGGTTCCCGCGAGAAGCATTACCTATGTATGAAGTCAAGCCATGTCAAAAGTGAAAAACGCCTCATTTAAAAGCACTTATCATTTTTTCCTTGATTTTACTTAAAATCATTATTCCTCTGGTACTATTTATAATTCTGAGAGATAAGATTTATTTTGATCCTTTTATAAGTCACATCATTAATTTTTTTTTTCACATAAATGTATACTTTTATTACTATTGTGTTAACTTTTATACTCTTATTATAGATTATACTCGCAATAACTGAATTACCTATATCAAAAAGTTAGTTAGAATTAGTTAAAAATAATAAGTATGTAAGAAAAACAACTCATTCTTCAAAAATACCTTTATTTATGAAGAAGGTGGGTGGGAGAAAGAATGAGTGGGTGGGAAAAAAGGGAGGAGAAAAATATATAATAAAATTGAAGGTAAAAATAGAAAAAATACATTACATTTAGACATCACCAAATAGTATCTTATAAAGAGAAACACATCAATTCAAATTAACAATTGTGTTTTATAAAAAGAAACTGTATTATATTAAATAAGAGTAAAGATGGAAAATTATTAAATTTCAACAAAGAGTAAATAGAATTTAAGATTTTTCTTAATTCTAATGAATTATATAAGATATGACTTATAAATAAGACAAGAATAGTATGTTATTTCATCCTCACATCAAACACCAAGTAGCACATCTACAACAATAATAACAACTCTTTTCTCACTAAGAGCCTGTTTGGATAGGTTTTTTTCATTAAAAAAGTATTTTTTTAGTACCAAAAAAATATTTTTTAATTAATTTATGTGTTTAGATGATATTTTTTAAAAACAGCAAGTATCACAAAAAAAAAAAAAAAACCAAACTGCTTTTTCTAAAAGCTCCAATTTGAAGCTTAAAAAATAAGCATTTAAAAAAAAGCACTTTTTTTAAATTATTAACTTAATGATGATGCTCAACCCTGGGATATATAATTTGAAAAAGAATAGCAAAAACAGTAGCGCTTACCATAATAAGACCTTTGATAATTTGATCTGTATAATACTCTGGCTGTGATTTCTGCAGAGTCAAGAGGTGATTTATCAGAGTATTTCCACTTGAGTTCCCACTTCGATGCTCGTCAACGAGTCCCTGTAAAAAACAATCGAATCTGACGCTAATACCCTTCAGCTTCTTCTCCAAATTATCTAGATCAAACCATCTAAGTATCGGCAAGAATTCTGCAGGGTTACTTGCCCCTGCTAGCTTCACCAACTCCTTTATCATCTCTCTAAATTTAATTGCCTCCTCCACGTCGACGTCACCAACTTCACTATCACCTACCCAATACCTCTTACCTGAAATCATTCTCATCATAGTGTTGAAGGTCAGCTCAGAAAGCCTAGAACTTAGATCCACCTTCGTAAAACCCTTGCCGGAATCATGAGCCAGCTTTTGTACCAGCCGCTTCATCTCGTCCCTTCGCATGTCCAAGAAGTAGTTCAGACGGTGCGTGGAGAGGACGTCAAGCACCATGATGCGACGAAGGTTGCGCCAGTGGTCGCCATATGGGGAGATGGCGACGGTGGTGTAGTTGTACCCAACATATTTGCCGGCGAGGAACTTGGGGCGGTTGGCCAGAACGATGTCGTTTCTGGTGAAGCATTCTTGAACTGCAGATAGTGAGGAAACGACCACGACCAAACGGGAGCCGAACCAGAGAGAAAGGATCTGACCATAGTTTTCGGAAATACGATGAAAATGTTGGTGGAGTGGCTTCTTGAGCTGGTGGAGATTGCCGAGTATGGGAAGAGAAGGAGGTCCTGGTGGGATATTTCTGAATCTTAATTTTCGGAGAAAGAGGTAGAGGGTGAGGAAGAAGGCAAGGCAGAGGATAGAATAATTGATAATGCAATTTGTGGACATATTTTTGCTTGTCATTTGGATGATCCGTGGGCTTCACTTTAAATGGTTATGTGGGACAGGTGGATTTTATTGTGTTTTGTTTTTTCTTGCCTAAGGTCAAAAGAACTGTGCTGACTTTGTTATGAATATACTTATTATGTGGATGTCCGTTGACTCCCGGTCTCCAAATACTACAAGATGACATGGGACCCACGCATAGTACCATGCATAGTGATTTACTATTTGGTGGGACCCACACACAATTATACACACACCCACGGGAAGGAAATCCATGAGTGTACAGTTTATATTTTAGGGGAAAACTACACCAAATGACCCTGAGGTGTAAATTACACTAAAGACCCATTTTCCTTTTATAAATAGAGGTCTTCTGTAACTATTCATTATATAGTTGAAATGAAAATTTCTCTCTCTACTTTCTCTCTCTATAATCTCTTTCATCAGTTTTATAACACGTTATCAGCACGAAGCTCTAACCAATTGAGCGTGCTGAGTGTGCGTCGTTCATCATCTCCCACTCTTAGTCATCATCATCAGCCTTCCTTCATCATCCTCACAATTATTCACCTTCCTCCTACACTGTTAGTCACCAAACTACCTCTTGCCTCCATCCTTCCACCAGTCGCCGATGAGACTTCAGAGAACTCCGGTGAGTCAGAAAGTTGAGTTCAGATTTTTTTTTTTTTTTTTTACTTCCTTCTCTTCTATCTTCATGGTCACCGGTGGTGTGAGAAAGAGAGTTCAAAAGTGAGCGTTGCTTTGCATAATTCCTTACTTTCATTCATGCTTCTACCGACACAGAGAGAGAGAGAAGGGGCCAATGATTATGACATACAATTGTTTCTTCAATCATGAAAGCAAGGAGACAATTCACGTGAAGAAAGTCCAACAACAATTCCAAGAACAAGTTGCTTAATATAGTATATTATATAATATTTAAAAAAAATGAAAAACGAAGCACACACATAAAGAAGTAAGTTACTTTAATATAGTATATTATATAATATTATATATATAAAGAGGAAGAAGAAGTTCTACGGACAATCAGGTTAGTAGGTTTTTCAATTTTCTTATTTTATTTTATATAATAATAATAATTATTATTATTATTTTAATATTTTATTTAATTGTCATTTTATTTATATTTTATTAATTTGACTCCAGATTGGAAGTCTATAATTAATCTTTATTTTAATTGTTTAAAATTTTATTATTATTATTAACATTTATTTTATGTAACTAACATTTACTTTTACGCATTTACTTTTATGTTATTTATTTTTATTTAAATTTTATGGTAGCAACACTAATATTAGTGGGTACCATTTATTTATTTTACATTTATTTATTTTTTATAGCGGAACACTAGTATTCGTGGGCTCCTTTTTATTTATTTATTTATTTACTGCTTTATTTATTTTCATGGAGACACACTAGTATCTATTAGTGGGCTCCATTTATTTATTTATTTAGCGTTTATTTATCTTTCATGGTGGTACACTAGTATATATTAGTGGACTCCATTTATTTAATTTACTTTTAATTCTTTACTGCTTTATTTATCTTTTATGGTAGCGACACTTAGTGGGCTCCATTTATTTGATTTTTATTCTTTACTACTTTATTTATTTTTCATGGTAGTGACACTAGTATAGTGGACTCCATTTATTTATATTTTATTTACTGCTTTATATATCCCCCTCCCTTTTATTTTTATTTATTTACTGCTTTATATCCCCCTTCCCTTTTATTATTTATGGCAACGACACTAATATATACATATTAGTGGGTTTCATCTATTTATTTTATTATGCTTATATTTTATTTATCCTGAAGATAAACTGTTAACAAGCCATATGTATCATGAGATCAAAATGCCATGGAGATATGAGACACAAATTGGCCAAAGTGATATGAGGCATAAATTGGCTAGAAGCCAAGAGATAAATTAACTTAAAGCTAAGAGACAAGTTAGTTTGAAGCCAAGAGGCAAGTTAGCCTGAATCCAAGAGATATTATGAAATAAGGCTTGATCCATAAATTTTGTATGACATCAATTGTATAAAGGCCTCAATATTGTATATTTGGCATTTAATACTCCTTTAAATTATGAGACAAGGGATTGTATGATTATGGTTGATTGTAAATAAATATATCCAATTTGCTCTTGTAGTAGCAAAATTGTGATTAAGTCAAGAAATATTGTGGATTAATTTCTTGCCATGATCAAACAAATCTGTGAATTATGGATCATGAATTTTATCCAACTTCATTCCCAGAAGTGAATGAAGCAATAAATAAATTGTGATTATGGTTATTTTACTATTATTTTGTGTTTAGATAATTATAACAATTTTTGTGAATACAAGAGAAAGAATATTAATAAATAAAACAATTAAACAAAAGGTAATATTATTTCAACAAAGTTTAATAGCGAGTGGCTCAACTCCATTACAAACCTTAATCATCTCATTTTGAAGATATTTAATGTCTTCTTCTTTTGCTTCTCTTGAGATGGGATCCAGATGAGGCAAAGTTCTTCGTAATATCGAGATTTGCATCATAAGTTTCTTAAGCTTTTTGTGTGGCCACTCAGTTAACCCTCCTTTTTGATAGATCTTTTGTATGGTGTGAGTAGACATATTTAATTGTTTACTCACATCATCTAGGGTTAAGTGAAAATAATCACTTAAATCATAGTGCGTTGTTTTCTTTATTCTTTCCCGTTGCTCCATTGTTAATCTATATAATTCACCCTGATTAAGGGATGATATATCATATGGAATATTAACCGCGGGCTATTTTCCTTTATCTAATGGATTTTCAATGTTGGTTTGAAATGAACTCCGTGGTAGTTCATTTGGGTTTTTAGCCCATTCCGAACCAACACAAAGGACCTCATGATAGTCCAATACAGGATCACGCATCAAGTTATATCCTGATGCTTGTAAATCTATACAATACTGTGTCAGAAAATGTTTGATTTCTCCAAAATTTTTATTACTAAAATCAAACATTGGAAGCCTGTCAGTATTGTAAGATTTATCCTGTACATTTTCAAATAAAATAGCATGAGAAATCATACCTATCTTCCTTCCGTGAATTTCAAGTTTATGATATTAAAGTTCGTTGGTATGTATAATTTCCCGTAAAACATGACAGCAACTACATTCCAATAAGCTAGTAGTTGCTAATTGGCTTGTGGTTGTTGGCTGGATGATTGTTGCTGGCTGGCTGGTTGTTGATGGCTGGCTGGTGGTTGTTTGCTGGCTTGTGAGTGCTGGCTCATTGATTGTTGTGACTATTGGTTGAACTTGACTGGTAGACTCCATCAGTTCAGCCATAGTTCTACACCTTTTAACAGGCCTTCTTGATGAACCTACTTCAGTTGTACCTTCAATCCTTGTAGATTGAGGAAGAACACTTGTTCTTGGGGGAGAAGTAGGTACATTTGAAGCAGAAAGAGGAATAGTAGAAGGAGGAATAAACATCTCAAAAGGATTAAGAGATAACAAAGAAGTAAATGACATGTTGGGCTGATCATCATACAACAAAGCATCAAGTAATGCTGTTTCAGATGTATCAGAAACTGGGATAAAATTGCTAGGTCCTGCCATGACAATAAAATTTAGAGAAATATGTGAGTATCTGGTAATTGATATTATCATATGCTTGTGTGTTTGTGAGGCATGTTCGTTTGCCTTCTTCTATTTATAGCCGAATAAAATCCTATTGAATCTCTGTAGATTTGCGTAGTCCTGTTAAATCTCTACAGATCTGCTCCCTATAAAGCACGAGCCTGGAGTCTTTTTGACTTTATATGCATACGACAATTTGAGTTGTTGCGCCTGTGATCCCACAGTGATACATGTTACGCCTGTGATTCCACAGTGATGCGCCTGTGATTACACAGTATTGCGCTCGTGAATCTGCAATTATACACCTAATGATTTTGTATTTAATATATATTTGTTTGTTGATTCTAGAAAATGGAAATTTTGTTACCAAAAGTAACAAAATTATGCATTGATAATGCATTTGGGGTGGTTCTGGAAAATGGTTCTTCTGCAAATTCAACTTTGAACAACCAAATTGTAACGTGCAGGGATTTGAGAATTTATCATTTATTTATTTTCCATGGCACAAGAGAATCATCCTTATCTTTTTTGACTACTTGCTGAGGAATCTTCATCAAAGGTTTGTGTAAAACAAAGCTGAACCCAAGAGGGGGGTGAATTGGGTGAAGATAAAAACTTGCAACCTTTTTAAAATCTTTTCGAAGCTCGATTAAATCAATTTGAATGATAGTAAGAGTTATAAAGTAATAAGAAATCATTCAAACATATGTGCTAGAAATAAAAGAGGTTAGGGAATATAATTGCAAACTCAGGTTTATATTGGTTCAGTCCAACCTTGACCTAAATCCAATCCTCAAGCTCCACTTGAGATTTCCACTATTCTCCTTATTTAACCAGGTACAAGAGACAAGCCTTTACATTCTCCTTGTTTAATCAGGCGCAAGAGACAAGCCTTTACACCCCACAATTTTGTCCAAGCACTTATGTAGCCTTTACAATCTCTCGCAGAGATTCTTCCTCACAACCCAAGGGATACATTCAAATTCCCACTCAAGATTACCCAATATTGAGTATCTCTCAGAAAATAGAATGTTTACAATATATCTTCTCTCTAAGAAGTGATTATGATAAACACTTAAACTCATTACAAATGATATCACTCTCTATATGATAAAATATGAGACATTTGAAAACAGAGAGTAGGAGAGGATTCTGAATTTCGGCATTATGACAGTATAAGCTCACTCCTCCACCTTTCTGTGATTTGAATCCAGCTCTATTTATAGATGAAGGTGTTTTGAACGTTGGAGAATTAGACCGTTGTAATTAGAACCGTTGAGAGCTCAGCAGTTGGAAAACTAGCCGTTATTTTTCAGCTTTTTCACTTGACAGGTCAGCATCTTGGTTCTTCATGAAATTCCTCGTTTGATCCTCTGAAACATGTATGCAAATGATGTAAATGATGATAATAAATGTAATGAATCATTTAGGTAAACTCTTGGTTGATATGGATTAGATTCAGGATTTTCGTCATTTTGATTTGTCTGATTCTTCGATGTAAACTCGAGTTTTGACTTCAATACTGCAATATTGAGCTTTTAGCATTACTTCATATTCGTCTCTGTAAGTCCTAAACTTGATTTTTGCTTCCCATACTCGAGTATTGAAGATCCACAAACGTTTATTGCTCTTTGTCTGAGCTATACTCAAGTTTTCATTCGTAAACTTGAGTTTTCGACTTGTTCAGCACTTTGGTTGATCTCTGACTTAATAAAGCTTCTAAATTAACAAACCAATCATCCCCATATAGCTCCTTTTATTTTTATTCCAATGCAATAAGATTCAGCTCAGAGATTGTTGGATTTCATCTGTTTTGATCCAATGAAAGAAGATAGTTCTTTATCCATCATTTTTGCAGCGTTCTGAACAGTCAGTCAACTTTCAAAGACCATATCTCTCTGGTCTGATCTTCATTTTAGTTGAATCAAGTATTGATGGAAAGCCCTATGTGTCTTCTTTCCAATGCCACCGATTTCAGCTCATTCCGATTTGTAGATTGAGTTACACTCAAAACACTGAAGCTTGCTCTGAAATGTGGCGTGAGTATTTGTTCCAACTTTAGAAATTCAAAACTCTTTGATCTGATCTTCTTTAGACTTGAAACTTTGTGAAGATGACGCATTGGATGTCTAGTTTCAGTCAAATTTGATTTCACTTCAATCCGATGTCTGGTTCAAGAGATATCATCGATTTACTAGACCTCGCCCAAAGCTAAATGTGAAATAGAGGTGAGCAGAGTTGCTATTAAACTCTGATACTAGAATATTGAAGTGGATACTCGAGTATTGACTCATATAGTCAAGTTTTGACTCTTTGACGCCCAAACCGTGGTTTCCAAAACTGTGGTATTCAAAACCACAGTTTTCTCATCCAGAAGCCAATTTCTCAGTTAAGCTCATATACTTGAGTTTTGACCTGGAAACTCTAGTATTCACTTCTAGAACCCGATTTTTATTGTCTTTAGCTCTGAAATGAGATTCTCCAACATCCATTTAATCGTGAAGACTTATGATATCAATCTAAGACCTTGCATATTGATTTGTCTCCATCTTTTTGACAAGATCTTTTCTTTCTTCCTTCTTTCCACTTGGATATTCTTCACATCTTTATTCTTTCATTCTTCTCTTTCTCTTGAATATTCTCCTTTTCTTGAAGCTGATCTTGGACTTGATATTCTCATTCTGTCTATCAACTTCTTCCATCTTCATTCTTTGCCAATTCAATTTCTTCAATATTTCCTCTCCTTTTTCTTTAATTTCTGAAAGCTCATCTACATCCTCATTCTCCTTGATCTTCTTCTTTTTCTTCTTTGCTGATTCTTCTTTTTGATCAATCTTCATGAATGAACTTCACATCATTGATTCTACATTAAAACTCAAGAATTCATCAATGAAGAAGATAATTATATCACTCAATCTTTTTGCTTTTATTATTGGCATAAATATGAGACATCATCAAAACTAATTATATCCAACAATGAAGCAAATGGTTGCGCTCTTAAATTAGGTTAGTTGCTTTCATTTTATTCACAAACATTTATATTTTCCTTATGTGATACCTTCTTACTGAGTGAGAACAACATTTTTTGTCTTATGGTTTGTTAGTTTACCATTATTGATTTAAGTATTTTTAATATAGTCCTTGAATTTTTCTTTTATCTTTCCTTTATTATTACCCATCTGAAGTACATGAACTTGATTAAAAAGGTGATGACTTCATGGTTTACCATTACCATTACAATTGAAGTATATGTTACCTAGTAAGAATAATTATAATGTTCTCTTTGTTGATGAAATTGTTGGATTTACTAGCTAATATTGTTACGAATTGCCTTAGGTAGTAATTTTTGTTCAATTAAGCTGAAATTGTTGGTTGTTAAAATTTTGGGATGCCTTACTTTTAAGGGGAAATGATGCTTATTTTTTAAAAAAAGATTAAGAAAAGCCATGTCGATCTTGAAATTGTTATAAACCTGAGTGTTGTTGGAAATGTCTTAGGTGACAATAAAATGGGTTATAGTTGGATGAATGAGTTGAGAACTAGTGAAGAATATGAGAATGAGGTGGAAGAGTTTATTGAATTTGATAGAAAAAATGTGGCTACAAAAAATGGGATGTATTTTTGTCCATGTGTTAATTGTTTAAATGGGATTCGACGGGATATTGCTGATATAAGAGATCACTTGCTTTGTGATGGAATAAACCTTCGATACACAACGTGGATATGGCATGGTGAGGAAGTAACTAACAGTGCGTCCCACGAAAATCAAGTTGAGGTAGATGATGATGGAATGAAGAGAATGATTTATGATGTTGAGGTAGAATCTTTTACACAATCGCATGAATATGATAGTGTGCGGAGTGATACAGAGACACCTTTGTTCCCTAGGTGTACTAAGTATACATGGTTTACTGGAACCTTACATTTAGTCAACTTAAAGGCAACTTGTGGGTGGACCGATAGTAGTTTCACATCGCTGCTTGAATTGTTATGTGATATGTTGCCAGATCATAATGTACTTCTAAATCATATGTATGAGGCTAAGAAAATCTTATGTACGATGGGTATGGAGTATAAAAAGATACACAGTTGCCCTAATGACTGAATATTGTACAGAAATGAGTATGAAGACCTTAATAATTGTTTGAAGTGTAAAACTTCACGATACAAAGTGAAGAAAGGTAGTGGTTCTGGAGATTAGTCAACAAAAAGGCAACATTTGAAGGCATTGTGGTATCTTCTAATAATATTGTGGCTTAAGCGTCTATTTACTAGTGAAGCAACAACAAAGAAGTTGAGATAGCATTCAGATGAGAGAATATCTAAAGGAAAATATCTTTGGCACCCAGCTGACTCTCCGCAATGGAAGAAAATAGGCGAAAAGTTCCCTCAATTTGGCAATGAGCCAAGAAATCTTCGGCTGAGGCTTTGTACTGATGGCTTTAATCCATATGGAACTCTTTGTAGAACCCATGGTGCATAGATGATTCTCTTTATAATATACAACTTACCTCCCTGGCTATGTATGAAATGCAAGTATGTAATGCTTTCTATAATGATTTTTGGACCAAAACAACCCAGAACAATATTGATATGTACTTGGCGTCTTTGGTTGAGGATTTGAAGAAGTTGTGGGAGGAAGGCGTGAATGTGTTTGATGCATATAAGAAGGAGTATTTCAAGCTGCATGCAATGATTTTTACCACGATAAACAACTTTACTGCATACGGAATTGTCAAGGTACAATGTGAAAGGGCATATGTCCAATATGTGAAGCAGATACAAACTACCATCAACTAAAGTACAGAAAAAAAAATGGTCTACCTCAGTCATAGGAGGTTTCTTCACTGATTCCACCCATATCGTAAGATAAGAAAGCGTTTCAACGGCTTATCGGAGCATAGAATGACTCCAAAGGCATTACCCTAAGAGGAAGTTTATAGTCAAATGGAACATATCAATGTCATATTGGGTAAGCAACAAAGGATTTCAGGTGAGAAGAATATATGGAAGAAGAGATCAATTTTCTTTGATCTTCCATATTGGCGTAGTCTTGATGTGAGACACAGTTTTGATGTGATGCATGTGGAGAAATTTGTCAGTATACTTTTGCACATACCAGGGAAGACTAAGGATGGAATTAGTGTGAGATTAGACTTGGTCGATATGGGAATAAGAGAACGGTTACATCCACAGGTAAGAGAAGATGGTAAGAGGGCATACATGGAGCCAGTAGCTCATACACTATCAAAAGCGAAGAAGAAAAGTTTGTGTGGGTGTTTATATGACATTAACGTTCTACAAGGATATTCTTCTAATTTGAGAATGTGTGTTTCAATGGACGAGTTGAAGTTAGTGGAAATGAAGTCCCATGATTATCATGTGTTGATGCAACAACTATTACCAGTAGCTATTACAGGCATTATGAAAGATGAAATGTGAACCACTATAACAAAATTGTGTATTTTCTTTAACACTATCTGTAACAAAGTTATTAACATTGAAAAATTGGATGAATTGGAAAATGAGGGTTATATTATTTTGTCCCAACTAGAGATGCATTTTCCTCCTGCTTTTTTTGATATAATGGTGCACCTGATAGTGCATTTAGTAAGGGAGGTAAGACTCTGTGGTCCAGTTTATCTAAGGTAGATGTACCCTTTCGAGTGATACATGAAGATTTTAAAAGGGTATTATAAAAATCCTAATCGACTAGAAGCCTCAATAGTTGAAAGATAAGTAGTTGGAGAGGCAAACTGAAGAATATGTCTCATAAAGAGGTGTTGCAAGCACACTTGTACATCTTGAATAATATGAAAGAAGTTCAATCGTACATTGATGAACACAGAAAGAGTTTGAAGAATATGAATCCAAGGAAGAGTGACAAGCAAATTGCAAATGAGTAAAAGAAGACATTCATAAAGTGGTTTGAAGAGAAGGTATTGCATGAGACTGGTGTGTCTGATACAATCAAGTGGTTAGTCTGGGGGCCTTCTTTTCAGGTCATCATTTGAAGAGGTTATGATATAAATAGGTATTCTTTCTACACAAAAGACCAAGATGACAAAAGTTCTATGCAAAATAGTGGGGTGATGGTTGAAACTGAATCTATGCACTTTTTGAGTTCAGTTGTTTCATATTATAAGTATTTATTTTTATTTATGATAAATTTTATGATAAAAGATGAACTTGAAGCGCAGAGCAGCCAAGGTTCATTTATGACGAGCACATAGATAGAGATATTGTCCACGGCGATTGGAAAGCCAGATGATCTTAGTCATGTTCAAGGAGAGCCAAGGGGAGTTAGTGCCACAAAGTATTTTGGATGACGTAGATGTAATTGTTATAATGATGACAACCCTAGTCCTCAGCTTGTAGCCAAAATTCGAGTGGAACTCCAAGACGATATCTTGAGACAGCTACGTGGTGAGTTGAAGGCTATAATGGAAGAGAAGGAACATTCGAGATGTATAGTCCACGAATCCTCGGCCTTCCCCAGCAGCAAAGAAAGCTATAACCATAAGGAGGTACTTTTGTGGTCCACCTTCTGTCACTCCATCGGGAGGAGAACCTTACTATCTATGTTTGGACGTGCCACACCGGCATATTATTGCCGAAGCCCTCGTTTGCACAGACACAGTCATCCACCATAATCTGCAAATTTCTAAAGATCATAGTAGGGTGACTATGACACTTGTTTGGGAGGGGGAAGAAAAAACACACATCCCGGTTCATGATGAGGAGGTTCCCATACTAGAGAGGCCATAGGATTGTTCATCGTTCTTAGCACAACTAAAAGAGGTGTACAAGCGCATTGACTATATCTCCTTGTAGACGTGTGAGGGCATTGTTGGTGAAAAACTGACATATCCCTTAGTTATTGACAATAAAGATCTGCACTAGTTTCTACATTTAGAGTGTTTAGATATACAAATTCATCAACTTGCAATCCTGTAAGTTTTTTTGTCCTTTAATTATTGCATCGATTTTTTTTGTTTTATATATATTGAACAACATTTATCATTTTAATTCGATCATAGTGCCTTCCACAATATATGAGTCCAAGACAGAAGAAATGATTCATATGGATTCTTATGTCTTGAAAACATGAAGAAGCATGGAAATAAATTAGAGGGAATGTCAATTTATGTGGGTTACACACTTGCTGAGACTCAATTGCCTTGTTATCTAGCGCCAATATATGAAGAGTACATATTTTCGTTTTCTCTATTTTAGATTTTTAATAATAAATTGCTTTCTTATCTTAATTTAATTTTAATATGTAGATGTTATAGTAATCATTGGACCCTGTGTGTTATTTGTCCCTCAAACAACGTTTTTCATTAGTTTGATTCGTTAAAGGGCAAGCCAAATGAAGACATAAAACACGTTTTTAGCACGTAAGTATATTTTTGTCTAATTCATTGATTCTTGATTTAAATGAATTGTTTTAATGTTTGAAATTTTTCATTTTAATGATAGTGCAATCAAGATGTATAAAATATTTCTTGGGGAAAAAGAGGGTCTAACTAAAGAACCGAAGTGGTTTTATCCGAAAATAAGTAGTTTCAATTCAAGTTATTTAATTGATATGCATGTATTTATTCCTTTTAAATATTTGCTTTTGATTTATAGTGCCCTCGACAACTCGGGTACACTGAATGTGGATATTATGTTATCCTTTACATGTTCTACATCATTTAGAGTGAACGTACTATACGTTTTGAGCAAGTACCACTACAAGAAAACATTTAATTTGCGATGGATCTTGCGAGGGATCAATTTCCGTCACAAATTTTACAAATTTTGTGATGGAAAATGAACTTCCATTGCAAAATTAGACATTTTGTGACGGACTAATAATTTCCGTCGCAAAATAGCAAAGGAAGGACTTTTGCGGGGGAAAACATTCTTCCGCCGCAACTTTTACGGCAGAAAAGCTCTTTTCGCTACAAAATTTGCGGCGAAAGACAGATGTCTACCGCAAACCATCGGTGGCACTGACGGTTTGCGACAAAGAGTGGTATTCCGCCGTAAGTTGCGGCGGAAAACCTCCTTCCGCCGCAAAACTGTCGGTGGCACCGACGATTTATGACGGATAGTGTGTTTCCGCTGTAAGTTGCAACAAAAAGCTCCTTCCACCACAAATTTTGCGGCGGAAACAGCTTTTTCCGCTGCAAATTTTGCGGCAAAGAGTGGTTTCCCACCACAACTTTAAAATGAAATCCCCCTCCCCCGAACGTGCATTCTTCATTTTTGCGATCCGGGTGTTTGCGTATTTCTTTGCTCCTCTACTCTCTCGTTGTTCGACCACCGCCGTCCGAGGTCATCTCCTCCATCGTTGTGAGCCTTGTCTGCCGTGTTTCCTCTTATTTCTCCACCTCTAGCTGTTCTTCAAGAGGTAAGAATATAGTTGTCCTATTTCAATTAAAAAAGTTAGTTCTAATAACTTTGATTTGGATCAGTCAAATATAAAAATTAAATTGAAAATAAAATGTTACTTTAGTTATTCATTAGCAAATGGGATGGTGATATTTTTTAGTCTGTGTTAGTTAATGTTTTTGGGATAATATTGTTCAGTGATAAAAATGATAGTGACTTAGACTTCCACCTGCCTCTATAATGGATAAATGAATAATAATTGCCTTCATTTTTTGTGCGCAAAAGATGATGACGTGTGAGGGAAAAGATGGGCATATCAGAATTTTAATGCCCCTTCATATCATACAACAACATTGAAAAAGCAACAAAATATTGCTTCTCATCATCAACCGTGGCTTCTGAAATAAAAGTGTAGTGAGTGTGCTGGTAACCCAATTAACACTTCTTGAATAATAGTAAATATTAGTACATAATAGAAGGTGAAAGAAATTAAAGTAAAAGAAATACTTTAATATAAGTAATTGAAATCAAGATAATAATAGGTTTTTGAGGTTAAAAAATAGGAAATAATAATTCTAATAGAAATATTATAAAACAAGAAGAAATCCAAATACAGTGGGACAATTAGAATTATTTTTTAATAGAATTAAAATTATATTTTCTGAAATTTATTAGAATTATATGGTTTGAATTTAATTTCTTAGTTGAGACAATTGAAAATTTTTAATTATAATTTTTAACTTCAAAATCATTAATATGAGAAATAGCAGTTAATAATAATTTTTAATTTACATATTTGAATACAAAAAAGTAGGAAGTTATTACATATAGGAAATAGCAATAAATTTTAATTCTGCTAACAAGTTTAAAAACAGGCTATTAAAAAGTCTAAAGGCATCTACTGATAAGTCAATACTTGGAATTCATTACAAAAAATTTTCATAAGACTTAAATGTAATTGTCAGATTTTCATAAACCATTTTTTGTTTTTTTAAGACCTCAATGTAATTTTCCCTTTATTAAAAAGTATTAGTTATTAAATTTTTATTTATAATTCTTAACTTCAAAATCATTAATATGGGAAATAATAGTTAATAATAATTTTCAATTTACACATTTGAATACAAAAAAGTAGGAAGTTATTACATATAAAAAATATCAATAAATTTTAATGCATTTATTATATATAGGAAATAGCAATACAATAAATTTCCAAAAAAATTGTTATATGTCCCAATTTTCACATTTACTTGATCATTCTTTGTTTGGCCCATCAACATGCATGTCCCCATCTTCTAGTGTACTATCCTCATTCTCTGGTTGCTTGTTAGGATATGTTATTTGTTCACTGCATGTTTTTGTTTGTTGCTTTCTTGATTAAGTGGCAATTGGTTGATATAAGCGGTCAGTTGTATTTGCCACTTAGATTAGTAGCTGAATTAGTTAGTATTATTGTATTATATTCCAAAAAGTCTCGTGTAGGGTTGGGTCGGGGAAGTATGGAAGGAGATCGTGATAGGAGTTGGATGTACAATCATCTAACTAAGAAAAAACGACTTCCTCGAGTATTCTTAAACGGTTTGGAAGAGTTCATCCAATTTGCTTTGGTGCACACAACTAATTCAAATACCTCGATTAGTTGTCCATGTATGAGATGTAGGCGTTTGCAATTTTAAGACGTGGGAATGGTCAGAATCCATTTGTGTAAAAAAAGGCTTCATGACGGATTATGAATGTTGGAAGCATCACGAGGAAGTCTGACAGACACCGAACGGTTGTTATGGAGATAGTACTCCAAAAATGACAGTTAGTATATACAAGTTGTTTGTAAACTTTGACAGCCCAAAATTAGTTTCAGACTCCATAAATCATAATTAAAGCATCTCAAAATTAGTTTAAGACGCAAAAAAATATAGTTTTACTGTGTCCCCTCAATAATATGGGTCCCGCCATATGGGTGATGTGTATTAGAGATAGTAAGGTTGACTGTCTTGTCCAACATCTCTCTCCCTTTCTTTCGATTAGTCTATGAAAACAGAAGCTAAAAGTGAACATTTATTCTCCTCCATCCGATTACCATCATAATCCACGTGTCAGGCAATAAGAACCAAGAGAGGTAGTGAGCTGCACTGGGATGTTTTTTCAAGGTGCAATTAGAAATTTAGAATGGCGGAAATCACAATGCTAAGATCAAATATTGCCCTTGCTACTACTCCCTCTAATCCTTATTATAAGGCACCAATTACTTTTTCTCACAAATCAAGGAATGAAAGTTAACTCATTAAGTAGGTCTAAAATTAATAAATATTTCCAACTTCACTCCTAATTTAATAATGTAGATTTAAATGAATTAGTTAAAAATGAGGGTATAATGAGAAAATAGTAATAAATGAGTTAGTTAAAGTAAGTTGCTGTTTTATAATAAGGACAAGAGGAAATATGTCTCTCTTTATTCTTTTCTAATTCTGCTTGGTTCATTTTTTTATTAGTGTGTGTGTATATATATAATTTAATCATATTTTTAATTAATACCAATTTAATTTCAGTTGGACCCACTGATTTTTGACTCAACACCTCCATCAATTTAATGGCCGGTCTAAATTTCATAACCTTATACATTAGTAAATGTGTATTTATATATATAATTATGTACATGTGTGTATGCGCTCGTTTCATAAAATCATAACAACACCAAAAGAAGGATAAAAATATGACAGACAAAGGGGCATTGATACGAACCGTTAATCCACTGAACATATTCTGGATTTTTTATTTCCTTAAACAGTGGCCTCGACCAAGACTCTCCCACGGCCCACCCTTCAGCATACAGGCTGGATAAGTCAAGACAGCTTAATGTACGTGAATCGTGAATCATGATATTTCTTGTGAAATTGTGATGTCTTGATGAGTCACGTGGATTGTTGGTAATGGAGAACAGGTATTTCTTCAGGCTAGTCTTTAGTAGGTATTACTAATTTAATATACTTGTAGGCCAATCCGGATGGAGGCTATTTACTGATTTAATATTTATTTATTTCTACAGGTATTATTTAATTATTCATAATTTAATTAATATAATTGTAGCTAGTCCTTAGTCTATAGTAGGTAATGGAGTTATAAACCCTCAATTAATGTTTTCTTTAGACTAGTCTGTACTATATCATGACTCATCAGAGCGTGGGAGTTAGTCTTTAGTAGGTAATGTAAAATGACCCCTAACATTGCAAATAGACGCTGTGATGTATCCTACTGTTTTATTTTCAATTTATTTATTAAAAATTATTCTTGATTTGAATGAAGGTTGGACTTGTGAAGTTAAAGTATTGAGACTTGACTCTTGGGTGTTGTAAAGCAAAAGATTCCATTAGAGAAGTGGAGGAGTAAGGTATTTCTTCTTTCCTTTCACCTGTTTTTATTGTTTTTAATCATTCAACATATTATTATTATTATATTTTTTTTATAAAAATCATGAGAGAGTAGGGAGCTTCCTTAAACAAACTAAGGTCAAGCTTTTTTATTTTTTTTAACCTTGAGATATTAGATGTCTTCTTTGGTTGTCTTTTTTTTTCTTAATTTAAAAATTTCTTCTTATTGTTTATTAATTAGGTAGTATATTAATTGAAGGTGTCTTCCATCGCAAAGGAAAGTACTGAGAAAAAAGTTATTGCTGCAAGAAAAAACTATACTGGTAATAGATTTGATTTAGGATGGAAACATGGGATAGATGTTGATAGGAATGACAAAAAAGTGAATTGTAATTATTGTGGAAAAATTGTTAATGGGGGTATTTATAGATTCAAACATCATCTTGCATGTACTAAAATAGATGTTGAAGCTTGTGTCAATGTTCCTGAAGAATTAAAGACCACCATACTGTAGTTTGTTTATGATGCAAAATGTGCTTCATCTAAAAGGAAAAAATTATGGGTTGATATTGGTGATGAAGATGATCAAGGTGCACATATACAAGTTGAGTTTCAAAATTTAGAGAAAAGACTGATCAATACACAATCAACCATTAATCATATATTTAAGAAAGACTTGAGGAAAGAGGCTTGTCAACAAATAGGTCTATTTTTTTTATACAAGCGCTATACCTTTTGAAATGACCTCTTTTTCCCATTAATAAATTACCATATTGACTTCATAAAATTTTTCCAATAACAGATGATAATGAAAACATTTCATTTTCAAAGACAAACATTTTGCGGTCCAGGGCACAATCACCGCCCACAAACCTGAGGTCCAAGGCACAACCATCGCCTACAAACCCTTTTTTTTTTTTAAAAAAAAAAAAACATGCATATCGAAGTTCAGGACACAACTTCCGCCCACAAACTTCTTACAAATCATCCATAACTCTGATTCACTTAACAAACAAGAAAAGCATAACACACGAGTTCGCAACAACATAATCCCAAAAACAGTTATTAAAATATTTCATAAACATGACGGCCCTAGTATGGCAATATAGGAATCAATATAATACCAATACCAAAAGAGGCTTAATTTTACAACTTTTATGCCTCTGGCTGCCTCCCTTGCTCTCTAGTAAGATTAGAGGTATCACCTAAAAAATGTTAATAATCATGGGGTGAGACATAAAGTCTCCGTAATCAAAATTAATTTATAAAATATGCAAAAAAGGTTTGTAAGTCAGGGAAGCAGGTTTGCTGACAATATAATAATGTTTGCAATAATTAAACAACACATAAAATTAAACCACAGATAAATATTAAATACATAATAATCACAACAATTACCTATCCCCACTCATCTATCCTGCTCCTCCTTATTTCTTATGGACGTGGATCAGCCTATCAGTGCTAGTATACCCGGCCAAGGTCAGCTAGTCACTTCAAGTATACTGTCTCCTCCCGTGTCACCACGCTATACCGTAACAGGGAGGTGTCCGCCCAAAACACTCAACTCAAATCTGGTCCAGGAATGAGAGAGCCGATGGGCACAATTTCACCCTCACATCTCTTCCACACAACCCAACACAACCTCGAGTAAAAATACAATATTATGATTTTCAAAATCATCTTACAAGATTATTTTCTAAATACAACATTCCAAAATTAATTTTATAACATACACATTTACACAATTTATCAATCCATATATTGCATTCCATACAAATACTACAATCATCACAATAATAAATTCAATATGAATGTTCACAAATATATATATACTGGTTGGAAATTACTCTACTTCACTGAAATAATTTCATATTTAGCATACTTATAAATTTCAGAGCACATACTAAAGATATAAATATATAAAAGTAAAGTTTAGAAAACACCTTGTAGCCCATAACAAGCATATAGAATAAATTAACCCCGATTACCTCAACTCCAAGCTTAATCCTAACTTGATGATCAAAATACGAGCAATCACCGGTCATAAGAAAGCTCTTAAAATAGACTGAAAACCTCCAGATTCCTCTCCCTCCCTCACTCTTCTCTCGTCTCTCTCTCTCTCTCTCTGCTGCAGGCCGAAGTGTATCTGTGTATGTGTAAGGATGTGTGTGTTTATATAAAGGAGGTGGAGGTGCGTCCACCCCTCCCAAATTATAATTGTGGCAGACAATCATGTTTGCCACGCAAAATATTATATACCTATAATGTATATATTGGTGCGGGAGAGGAATGGGGTGGTGGAAATTATTGCCACCGTTTTAAAAAAATCATTTGTGGTAGACACCACAAAATATTATATTATAATAATTTTATTTTATTTTATTTTCAGAATGTTACACCTTTTAATTATATAAAAAATCCTGAATTTACAAATATGAGTGAAGTTATAGGAAGATTTGGTCAAAGATTTAAGCCTCCTTCTTATCATGAGATCAAAGAAAAATATTTAAACTTGGAATTAAAAAACACATAGGCCTTGCTTAAGAACTTTAAGAATGAATGGACAACAACAGCTTGTTCCATAATGTCTGAAAGGTGAATCGATAGAAAAAGGCATTTAATTTGCAAATTTCTAGTGAATAGTCCCAAAGGGACAGTATTTTAATATTCATTAGATACTTCTGAGATTTTCTAAGATGGCTGATAAAGTATTTGAAATGTTTGATGAGGTTGTGGAAAAAGTAGGTGAAAAAAATGTGGTGCAGATAGTAACTAACAATGCTACAAATTATAAAGCAACTGGGCAAAAATTAATGGAGAAAAAAAAACATTTGTATTGAATTCCATGTGCAGCCCATTATATTGACTTAATGTTAGAGAACTTTGAAAAAAAAATTATGTTGCATAAGGAAACCATTAATAGGGATAGAAAAATCACAACATATATTTATGCAAGATCAATGCTCATTAGCCTTTTGAGAAAATACACGAATGGAAAAGATTTAATTAGGCTTGCTGCAACTCGATTTGCCACTCCATATATGACTTTCTCATGTCTTATATAATGAGCATGGAGCACCCCTGGTAAATTTGTTTAATTCTCAACATTGGAAGGATAACAAATTTTCATCTACTAAAGATGGAAAATAAGTAGCAAAAAGTGTTATGGACAATAATTTATGGAAGAATATTGTGACATGCCTTAAAGGTATTGCTCCTCTTGTTAAAGTTCTTCGCTTAGTAGATTCAGAAAAGAAGCTAGCTTTGGGATTCATATATGAAGCCAGGGAAAGTGCGAAGGAAAAGATCAAACAAAATTTTAATAATGTTAAAAAAAAAGCAAGCACTAAATTAAATTTTTTTACTTGATTTTACTATGCAAGTTTTATGTTTTTTATAATTTGGATTTTTTTTTGTGGAATGACATTTTTTTTATTGACTGTGATTTATGATAGTTATGAGCTTATATGAAATATAATTGATGAAAGGTGGGAAGCTCAACTATATAAGCCTTTATATGCAGCGGCATACTACCTCAATCCTCATTTCCATTATGACACTAATTTTAAGCCTCATTATATGATTAAGCAAGGGTTATATGATTGTTTGTCAAAGATGGTTGGGGATTAAGATGAGTTTAACAAAATTGAGTTTCAATTGATTGATTTTCATAACACAAGAGATATGTTTGGGCATAAAATTGCACAAGCATTAAGAAAAAAACTAGTTCCAACAGAATGGCGAGATTCTTAAGGAGATGGATGTCTAGAACTTAAAAAAATTTGCAATTCGTATTCTTAGCTTATGTTGCAGCTCTTCTGGTTGTGTACATAATTGAAGTGCTTTTGAGATGGTAATATTTTTACTTTTTTTTTAAAAAAAATTTCAAAGTAATTTTGTTTGAATGTTAGAATAATAATGAAGTTTTTTTTCTCCTTCAATTTCTTCTTGTAGATTCATACAAAAAAAAAGAAAAAAGAAACCATTTGCATCAAAAAAATATGGATGATTTGACATTTGTCATGTGCAATTTGAAACTCACAAGGAAGCAAAAGAGTAGAGCTTTCAATTATGATTTTGATGATATGTATTTTGATGATGAACAGATTACTGAAGGAAGGATAGATGAAGACAATATGGAGGAAGAAGATGATGAGATTCTTCAACCTCATGAAATTGATGAGAATATGGCTAATCCATTATTTGATGTTGACCTTAATACTGATTTTAACATTAATGATGTTAGGGAAAATTATAATGATAATGATGACGCAGGTGATACAAATGGAGATTATAATAATGAAGGTGAAGAATTTGAAGACAATGGATATAATGATAATCCAACATTTGATGATCTTTGTTAAATTTATAATTAGTTTTATTTAATTATGTTTAGTGACTTTATATTAGAACATGAATTTTGTATAAATTTTTACGTTAAGTATGATAAATTATGAATGGTTGAATTTCATTTTAGTTATTTAGATTTCATATATATTAAATAAACTGTTGTCATTTTTAGTATTTTAATTAGTTCATCGTATAATTTTTATTGTTACTTATTAATAGGGATTAATGTTTCTCATGTTGTAGAAAAAAAATTATTTTATGTCACATACACATGAAATGGTGGGACCCACACATATATATATTAAACATGAAATGGTGGGACCCACACACACACACACATATATTTTAATATATATATATATGTGTGTGTGTGTGGGTCCCACCATTTCATGTGTATGTAAGAAGTTTAATTTTCTCATACAACATGAGAAAATTAAAACCCTTATTAATATAAGTAAACTCTTACGAGTTTACGATACGAGTTTACATTTATGAATTTATGTCCCTCTGACGAATTTACTTAAACTCACGAGTTTCACAGCCATGCTCTCACCCTTCATACAGGTTGGATAAGACAAGACAGCTTAATGCACGGTTTTGGAAAAAGAACGTTAATGCACGGCATTGGATAAGTCAATGACTGAGTAAATGCTATAATAGACAACACTACCACTATATCTACCCATAGATTTCAAATGAATCACGCCCACAGAGTTTTAAATCTATGCCAGATTTTTTATAATAATATTCAACCCTTGTGAGATGCACGAGATATTTATGAAAAAGTCGCGAGACTGAATCAATCATAACATTTGCTTTAGAAAGATTTGTGCTCAGTTTTTTTATTTAATTTTGCATTATTTTAGAAATTCCAAGTAACATTGATTGGTGTAAAAAATTCTATATTATTTTTCAACTTGTGATTGGTTGATGTGTTCTTTAAACGCGTTGTTGGTGGTCTCTATATAGCCTGGGAATGAAGGATCTGCGGCAAAGTAATATGGGGTGTGGGAGTGTTAAACGCGTTTGTGCGTTCCACATTAAAGCCCCAGGAAGTTGTGCTTGATTATATTTTGTAATACCCGGTTAATAAATGGAAAAAAAATTATTTAAATACCACTTGAATTTGTAAAATTTTAAAAAACCCATCAAATTTGTTTAAAGATTGAGAAGATGGGAGGGGCAATAGGAAATATACAAATTCGGGTAAGTTTACCATTTTATGATTAGTTTTTAAATAATTTTTTTAAAAAATAAGTATGATTCTCATCGGGCTCCGGTCGGCGGATGGCCTGCGACCACCAGCAACCTAAGATCGGGCGAGTGTTTTTTGTTTTTGGGTGGGGTTGAATCTTTTTTTTTTTTTTTTAAAAAAAAAAAATACTCAATGAAAGTGAGAAGGTGGAGTTCAAACTCATCCAACCTTTACAAGAACCAAGTGGCTCAACCATTGGGCAACTTAATTTATGTGTGTGCGTGCGCGCGCATTAACAAATATATGGTTGTTCATTACGCAGAGTTTAGAAAATTTCAAATTTCTAATAATTTCAATATCCTGATGTATTAGCTATTTATAAGTTAATATTTATTTCTTATTATTTTTCATATTTAATATTTAGTAATATTTTTTGCTAATGATTTTAATTATGAAAAGATAAACATTAATTACTATAAATTTATTTTATATGAATATTTGAATCAACTAATTTCATTCAAGAATGTTATCATAATATATTAATATTAATATGATTATATCATTAATATTATTTATGCTATTATTCACATCTTGATTAGTGATATATAATATTTCCTATGATTCATGTTAATCCTATAACACATAATTATTTTAATTATAATTTGATGGATTGTTCAAAATATTACCTAAAATTTTAATCCTAAAATTTGAAGAGACACTTGTGAAAAATCTGATGAAAGTACTGGTAATTACCATTACAAAACTTGTAAATACCATTAACGAATTGATAATTCTCATTACAAGATTTATTATAATTGACCTTTATTTGTTATTTTATGGGAGACGCTTGTGAGAGCCTGATGAAAGCACGGGTAATTACTATTACAAAACTTGTAAATATTATTAACAAATTGGTAATTCTCATTAATGAATTTGTCATTCCTATTACAAATTCTGTTCAAAATCCTCAGATTTTGTTCATTCTTCTGAATAATAGCATAAAAAATATTATTAATAAAATATTATTAATGTTAATATATTACAATAACATTTTTTAGTGAAATCAGTTAATTCAAATATTCATATAAAATAAAGTCATAGTAATTAATGTTTATCTTTTTGTAAAATAATATATTACATAATACAAACAATTTCTTAATTTAACATATATATCATAAAGACTTTTCAAATTGAATATAAAAAAAATTAATAAAATATTATTTAAATAAGTCATAATTATTAACATTAGAAAAAATATTACTAAATATTAAATATGAAAATAATAAGAAATAACTATTAATTTGATAAATAGTTAATATATCATTATATTAAAAATTATTAGAAAGTTGAAATTTTCCAAACTCTGATAAATAACAATAATATATTTGTTAATGCATGTGTGTGTGTAAAATAGACACACACATATATATCAAAAGAACCAAGTGGCCTAGTGGTTGAGCCCACTTGACTCACATGAAAGTGGGGTGGATTTGAATCCCACCTTCTTACTTTCATTGAGTCTTTTAAGAAAAAAAGAAAAAGATTCAACCCTACCCTTAAAAAAACCCTCACCGCATCTCAGGCCTCCAACGGCCGGAGCTCGGCCGCCGACGGTCTCAGGCCATCCACCTCATATTTATTTTTTTAATTTATTTAAAAACTAAAGACAAAAGGGTAAATTCACCCGAATTTGTATATCCCCATTGCCCCTCTTATCTTCTCTGTCTTATATAACAAATCCGGTGGGCTTCTGGAGGTTTTACAAATTCAAGTGGTATTTAAATGAAATTTTTTCTAATAAATGCATATTTTATAATTAAATAGAAGTGAATTTTGAATTCTATTAGATTAAATCTATAAATATTGTATATATATATATATATATATATATATATATATATATATATATTATGCTAGATGTAAATTTGATGATAAAAAGTAATATTTCCACAAAATCTGTGCATAGATCTCTTGTTTTTTAGATAATATAATAATTTGAAGGCAGGGGACCGTTAACTGTGATTTTCTCCAAAAGACCATGATAAGATGAAGGCGTGTAGCCAAATATGGAAGATACTTGAACAGAAAGGGTATTAGATCGTAATTTCCGTAAAATATTGAGAGAGCTGATCGAACGGGGTCCTAAACTGTAATTGTCTCCAAGATTAAACAACATCACAAGATAGAAGAAGGCTCATTCATAGTATTCCCTTCTTGGGTTCAGGCCGGCTTCTTTCTTTCCTGGAGCTCGCCCACTCACAAGAAAAGACTGAACTCTCTATTTGATTCCTTGATTTAAGAAGGAAAACGCGAAAAATAAACAAATCAGATATCATATATTATTAAATGGATATATCAAAGAGTTATCCGTCAAGAAATAACTTCTTTTATAATTAGGGGCTCTATGGGTCACTCTGGTCACACAAAGACACGAGTACAAAAAAAAAGAAGCTTTTTAGACCGGAAAAAAGAGGTATCGTAAGACCAAACTCGTGACCGGTCTTGTTCCAACCAGTATTAAAAGTATATCTTTAAAAATGGACTTAAACTGGTCTTAAATAAACTCTTTTAAGACCGGATATTTAAAAACATCAGGTCTTAAAAGTAATACTAAATATAACTGAAATATTTTTTGCTCGGTTCTAAAACTCAATTTTCAAGACCGGACAAAACTTTAGCCACTCTTAAAAGGTCTACTTTTTAAGACTGGATAAAAATAAATGCGCTCTAAAAAATTGTGGCTTGTTAGACCGACGATTAATTATACGCGGTCTTACAAGATTCACTTTCAAGACTGGATGATTAATACGTCCGGTCTTAAATATTAACTTTTTAGACCGGACGTATTAAACTATCGGTCTTGAAAGACCAACTTTTAATACCCCACTAATATCAAATATGTTCACTTGACCTTTAAGATTGCGCATATAAGTACATATGAATACATCATGTCTTAAAAGTTGAACCTTTAAGACTGGCGTTTTTGTTTTGTTGGTCTAAATTTTCCTGATTTTTTTCCCTGTTCTATTCTTCCTGATCATATATACACAGATCCATACTAGCCAATCCAGCACATAAAAGGCTATACTTTAAGCTACAAGCTATGAACAATTATAAATAAATTGAATGATCATATATACACAAATCCATACCAGTCAATCTAGCACATAAAAGGCTATACTTTAAGCTCAAGCTATGAACAATTATGAATAAATTGAATTGGGAAAAAGTAGAATATAAATATAATTGACCATGAGTTACAAATACAAATACAATAAGTTGTTACAATAAGATATACAACACTTAAATCAACATATGCCCAATATTCACCATGCCTTCATCTAATTCCCATCCAACAATGTAACATTCTCTTTTATAACATGCCCCTTTGGATTGGATCCTGCCACAAAAATAAAACAAGAACAAACTTCATAGAGTTAGTGACATTGTTTAAAAACATAGAAGGAATATAAGAGTGTTAAAACCTTAAAGTTTTCAAAGATTTGTGCAGTTACCTTACGAATTGACTCTTTTATAAAGGGATTGTTAGTTCTTTATGTGTTTTGATGATAACTGACAATTGTAAATTCGGTATGAAGTTTGTCTTTGGTAAGTTGTAAAACTCACTGTCAAAGGCAAACTTGAGTTTAGGTATGTAAACTCGAGTTTGAGACTTGACAGAGAGTTGCTCAATTCTGCTAAGAAAGCCAAACTCCAGTTTGCTTAGACAAACTCGAGTCTGGAAGATACAGAGAGCACTCAAGGTTTTGACAACAAAACAAACTCGAGTTTGGACCTTAAGACTCGAGTTTAGACTAAACGGAAAGAGTTCAGAAACTTCAGTATTTTCACAAGTTTTGTAAACTCCAGTCTTTGTCTACAAACTCCAGTTTGTCTCAAAACAGAAGAGATTTGAAAGTTTCAGTTCTTGCTGAGACTTGAGTTTGCGTTTGTAAACTCGAGTCTGAGTCACACAGAGAGCACAACAATATGTTTGATTTGAAAACTCCAGTTTATGGTTCTAAACTCCAGTCTTGAAGTTTTTGGACTTAGGATTATCTCTGTGTCAATACCCTAAACTCGAGTTAGTCATTAATTGACTCGAGTTTGGCTATATGTCCAAAATCTCATTCAAAGATTAGAGCCCAATGGTCTTCTTTGAAAGAACTAAAACTCAAGTCAGACATTTCTAAACTCGAGTTTAAGCCTCTGGTTAACATTCATGCTCTCTAGATAAACCCAAAACTCGAGTTTGAGATTATAAACTCGAGTTTGCATCGGTGATTTTGAAAAACTAGATTGAGTCAATCTGCGAAATCTTTATGGGTTAATCTGAAAATGTTTTATCATGTGATACTATTACTTCTAAAATATTTTATGAAGTTTTGAGTAAATTTCATATAAGTTCAGCAAAGATCAAGATGAAATCAGATCTGGAATAAGTGTAATAAATGAGGAACCAAGAACAGGGTTGATCTCTCTTCTCTATCCCAATGGTTCAGCACAGATCGTTATGGATCAATTAAATCACTCTCCAACAGTCTAATAAGGGTTATGGAATGACTGAATACCTGGAAAATCATCTACATCAACAAATTCCAGGATTCCAGCTAAGAATTGAAAGAACAGAGGAAAATATGCAACTGTCATTTTCCAGATTTGTAGCTGAACGTTAGAGAAGAAAATACAATGGCTAGTTCCTCTAGTCAGCCTATAAAAAGCTATGAAGACTCAGAGCAATATACACACAACGAAGCTACAACTGATTATATTTGCAATTTGAGTCTGTATAGCGTTTTTTGATTTGAACTTTAGTGTTTAAGCTTATTTACTCTTTAAGAGAGTCTGATTTCGAAAATCATTTCTGATCATTTGTGAAAACTCAAGGTTGTGGAACCTGTGAGTTAGGTTGTTTAATTACAAAGTGTAAGGGGGAGCAAGTCCTATGTGAATAGGATTGCGTGTAGTTTACATTGTTGTAATTAAAGCCTATTAAACTAGTGGAAATACCCAGAAGATATCTGGGGACTGGACGTACACTAGTGCAAAAAAGTGTTTTAAGACCGCCTCATTTACAGCAGATTATCAACGCCCCGCTCTTAAAGAAATGACTGGTGGCAATTTTGTAATTATAAAGAACTTCTTCACCCGCATCCATTTTTAGGACCGCCATATTTACAGTGGAGTATCAACGCCCCGCTCTTAAAGAAATGACCGGTGGCAATTTTGTAAATATAAATAACTTCTTTACCCACATGAATTTTTAAGACCGCCTCATTTACAGTGGAGTTTCTAGTCACCGATCTTAAAGATATGACCGGGAGCAGTTTTGTAAATATAAAAAACTTCTTCTAACGTATAAATTAGGGAAAATTGACCTGGAGGCCCAATATGCAAACATAATTTCAGAAAAGGCCCTATAGACTTTCCCAAACCAGAAAAGGCCCTAGGGCCTTTTCTGTTATTAAGTTGTAAGAGAAAATGACGAAAAATGCCCCTGGCATGAACTTGTGCAAATCTTCTCAAATCTTTTCAATTCTCCTCATCTGTCATTGACAATCTCCATGAAGCTTGCTCTCTCTCTCTCTCTCTCTCTCTCTCTCTCTCTCTCTCTCTCTCAATTCTCCCCACTCCTTAAAATTCCTCTCTTCATTTCTATCACGGTTCAATCTCCTATCTAATTGGAGATCGCTTTCTTTCCTCTTCCTTTCTAGGGATCTTCAACTTGGCTAATCTCGTTCCGGTAATTTTCTCTCGAAACCCCACCATTTCTTCCATCATTATCTCAGGAAAATGTGGTTCTCTTTCTTATTTTTTAAATGTTTCACTCAATATGCATGTGGAATCTGCTTTACTAGAGTACTAGCAACGAATTTTTTTCCCTCTTTACCAAATCTCTTGATACAAGATACTGGAATTGATTCTTGAATGCTTTCTTTATGTTTCGAGAATGGTGGAATGAATAGAAGTTGAGCTTGTGTACAATTTTACTTTCAATTTTTGAACATGAAGCTTAGCTAAATTAGTTAATTCACTGGGATGATTTTAATCGAGATAGAACGCTGATTTCTTGTTATCCTTTGCCGTCATTATTTGCGTATCGTTACTTTTAGCCTTTTGGGTTTGGGTATATTTGTCTCCTTTTTGAGAAATATGCTTTTCACTCCATTTTGGTTTTTCAAATTGTGCATGAGAAAAATCAATGTATGTATAGTGATTAACCTCATGAATTCTACCTGAAATATGGCTTGACCTTCTCAAATCTTTGAATTGACGGGCATGAACTTATGCGTATATGACTAGTTGATTATTCTAAAATCTTGAATTTCCATACTGAAATAATTATTTCTAAAGCCATTCAATGCATTTTTCTCCACAAACAATATGTTCCATTGACACATGTTTTATGGTACCACTTGTTGAGCAATTGAGCCAAGTGTTTTCTCTATTATATTCTCAATTTGGACCATTTTTGCCTTAAATCTTAGGTTGATTTTGTATTGGGAAGTTGGGTACACTCTAAACTACCAACAGGAGGATCCTTGGATATAACTAGTCTTTTAGCTTATCTCAATCTCACAAACGACTCACCAAACTTTGTGGTTGAACTTATAAGGAGTAGTCCAACAATGATGGTCCTCATTTTTGATCTGCCTCCTCAGAAAGATCTTGTGCTTTGGCCAAATGACCTCAAAACATTCTATGAGGATACTCAGCTGGACAAACACAGACAAGTTATTGAGAAAATCCCTGAGGTGAAGACTTATAACTCTTCCTCGCTTTATATCCAGGTTGCTTCCTCTCAACAAATTTCAATATTGTATTGACTTGGACATTCATGTTGCTTTTCTAAACTTAATTGCTACTGTTTGTGTGTATATGGTACTATCATGAGAGTGAACTAAAGAAGAGAACTAGAAGAATTGAATTCCTTGATCTAAATCATAGTAATAAAATGCTAATCCTCTATTGTTTTGCTCATTAATTGTTGATATATTTGCTGATCTGCTATGCTATAAATGTAATATTTTTGGTCCTTGATTTTCCTGAGATTTTCATTGATTGTTGATCCATTTGATTTTGGGGTCTCATTTGATATGCCATAAATGTAATAATTTTGGTCATTGTGCATATTCTTTTTGTGATGCGTACTATTGCAAATTAAATTTTATGTTTACTTTATTTTTGCTAGTTACATATGAAACATGTTTTGACATTTTAATTTTTTTTCCTCCAGCAACTTTTCAAGAGGAGCATCAGGACCACATAGAAGTTGGAAAACATTGAAGTTGGATGTTCGGTGGAAAATCTCCTTTTTGTTTAAATATATATGGTTATACCTCATTGGTCTTGCATGGCCTTATTCAATAGAACCTATGTCTACAAACAATCTTAATTTTCTTAATGCTAATTGTTTCTATGGGAAGTTTCATTTGTATCGATAAAAATTAGCTTCACAACTTTGTATTGTGTAAATGTCCTGATGATGGTTACTTGACATTTGAATATGAATGAGAAGAATAATTTTTACTTGCATCTATGTTCTTTGTTGCTAGTATGTGAAGAAGCGGGAAAATGGAAAATAATTTGTTTGTTAAAGGGGGTTGATGGTATTGTTAAAAGGGGCTGATGGTGTTGCTAATAGGGGGTTGATGGTGTTGCTAATGGGGCTGATGGTGTTGTTAATAGGGGCTGATGGTGTTGCTAATGGGGCTGATGGTGTTGCTAATCTGACTGATGAGATTGTTAAAGAGGGCTGATGGTGTTGCTAATGGGGCTGATGGTTTTGTTAAAGGGGGGTTGCTAATGGGGCTAATCATATTGCTAATATGACTGATGAGGTTGTTAAAGAGGGCTGATGGTGTTGTTAAAGGGGACTGATGGTGTTGTTAATGGGGCTGATGGTGTTGCTAATAGGGGGCTGATGGTGTTGCTAATGAGGTTGATCGTGTTGCTAATCTAACTGATGAGGTTGTTAAAGAGGGCTGATGGTGTTGTTAAAAGGGGCTGATGATGTTGCTAATCTGACTGATGAGGTCATTAAAGTGGGCTAATAGTGTTGCTAACTAGGCTGATGGTGTTGTTAAAGGGGGCTGATGGTGTTGCTAATGGGGCTGATGGTGTTGCTATTTGACTGATGAGGTTGTTAAAGTGGGCTGATGGTGTTGCTAACCGGGCTGATGGTGTTGTTAAAGGGGGTTGATGGTGTTGTTAAAGTGGGCTGATGGTTTTGACAACACCATCAGCCCCCTTAACAATACCATCAGCCCCCTTTAACAACACCATCAGCCCCATTAGCAACACCATCAGCCCTATTAGCAATACCATCAGCCCCTTTTAACAACACCATCAGCCCTCTTTAACAACCTCATCAGTCAGATTAGCAACACCATCAGCCCCCTATTAACAACACCATCAACTCCATTAGCAACACAATCAGCCCCCTTTAACAACACCATCAGCCTCATTAACAACACCATCAGCCTTACATGTGTTAATTGGGATGATGGTGTTGCTAATGGTACTAATGGTTTTGTTAATGAGAGTTGATGGTTTTGACAACCGGGTACCTGATCATATTCATTTTTACTGCTCCTACATACATAACCAACAAAGAGAATATCTACAAGTACTAATTGTGGTTGTCATTCATATTAAAATGTCAAGTCAACTACATCAGCAAATTTACAAAACTAGCTCCTATCAATGAACTCAAGTGTTTTGTACAAGTTGTGTAATCTAATCTAACAAACAACCAACAAAATTCAGAAATTCAGATACAAATTTAACCAAGTCAACCTATTTCCATAAAACCAATTAAGATACACATAAACTAGCGGCTCATCTTCCACACTTGAGAGTCCTCAATTATAGACAACACCTTCGCTCACTATGTGTTGGTTGGATGATTGACCAACCACCACAACATGCCAATCCTCAGTTCTCGGATATCATTGGCTTCATATGAAGGCATTGTGTACCCATCCTCTTGCTCTGTGCCGTCCCATGATTGTAGACGAGACAGGACATGAACACCACACGAAATTGTGTATAAGTGCCGCAGGGTAGTTGAAGAATCCATCGATCACTGAAAATGGAAGAATATTTACCATAAAATAGTAATCCATATAAATATAGTATATGATATGAATGATGATCTCCAAAACTCAAGAAATGCATAAAGAATCGAAGCTGAATGCAGTAATGATGTGAGATATTTTAATATTATATGGCTTCAAATATTTAAAATTTCACCCAAGTATCATCAAATACCGGAGATTAAACATATGACTATAATAGGTTTAAAAACTCACAATATCACTTCATATAAGGGTCAAGAAAAGAAGGAAAAGACAAAACTTGAAAGCAACAAAGTCCCCACCAACTGGCACACAATTACTATATAAAAATGTGCCCCCCTTTTTCATGTTAAATAGTGGTCATATGGTGGGGGAAAGTAAATAATTGCAAAAAATTAGAATTAGAAATGCAAAACTGCTTTTGTTTGTAAATATGTAAATTAGAGAAAAAAACAAGAAAAGTCATTTGTTCTTGATGGGAAATTTAGGAATTAAGAATCCAGGATGTTATTTAATCCTATATATACTTGTTCCCTTCTTCCTGTTAGTTCTCAATGTGTTTTGATGATAACTAGCAATTGTAAACTTGATATGAAGTTTGTTTTTGGCAATATGAAAATCTCACTGTCAAAGGCAAACTCGAGTTTAGGTATGTAAATTCGAGTTTGAGGGTTGACAGAAAGCTGGTTACTTCTGTGAAGAAGCCAAACTCGAGTCTGAGGAGTTACAGAAAGCAATCAGAAATTTTCACAACAAGCCAAACTCCAGTTTGCAAAACCAAACCTGAAGTCTGGAAGATACAGAGAGCACTCAGAATTCCAAGCAAGCCAAACTCGAGTCTGGATTCCTAAACTCCAGTCTAGACCAAACAGAAAGACACTCGAGTTCCAGGCCAAGTTATAAACTCCAGTCTAGAGTTACAAACTCCAGTCTAGACCAAACAGAAAGATTTGAATAGTTTCAGCTCAAACATAAACTCGAGTCTGTCATTGTAAACTCGAGTTTAGGACAAATAGAGAAACACTCGAATTTCTACCATCTTTCCAAAACCCTAGTCTGTCTCCTAAACTCCAGTTTGGAAAATCACGAACTTAGGCTTGTTCTTCAAACATAGACTCAAACTCGAGTCAGTCACTAATTGACTCGAGTCTAGGAGCAGGACCAAAATTCCATGCCAAGTCCAAAGCCCGATAGTTCTCTCTGTAAAAGCCAAACTCGAGTTAGCTTTTACAGACTGCAAGTTTAGACCTCTAACCAACGGACATGCTTTCTGGATGAACCCCAAACTCGAGTCTGGAAGAACAAACTCGAGTTTGCATCGGGGATTTTGAAAAATCAAATGATGTTGATCTGCGAAATCTTAATGGGTCTTCCTGAAATTATTTCATGATATGATATTATTGTTTCTAATGTCCTTGATGAAGTTTTGAGTGTTTTTCAGATAAGGTTTAGCCAAGATCAAGGTGAGATCAAGATCCAGAATAAGTACATTAAATGAAGAACCAAGAACAGGGCTGATTCTTCTCCCTTATCCCAGATGTTCAGTTCAGATCGTTGCAACACATTAAGATCACTTCAAACGGTCGACTTAAGATCATGGAATGGCTAAAAATTTGGAAGACGTTCTGCAACAACTAAATTCCAAGATTCCAGCTAAGAATTCAAAGAACAGAGCAAAATATACTACTGCCATTTTTCCAGAATTGCAGCTGAACATTAGAGAAAGAATTGCAACGGCTAGCTTATCCATTCAGTCTATAAGAGGCTGTGAAAACTCAAAGCAAAACACACATAACGAAGCTATCTTGATTATACTTTGAAATTTGAGTCTGTATTGTTATTTTCAACCTGTTCTTCAGTGTTTATCATTATCTACTCTTTTGAGAGTTTGTAAATTTTTGAAAAAGCATTTGTTTGTGAGAACTCAAGGTTGTGGAACCTGTGAGTTGGGTTGTTCAATCACAAAGTGTAAGGGGGAGCAAGTCCTAGGTGATTAGGATTGTGTCTGGTCTTCATTGTTGTAATTGAAAATTTGTTGAATTAGTGGAAACACTCAGAAGGTATCTAGGGACTGGACGTAGGTCAAAGTTGAGACCGAACCAGTATAAATTCTGTGTGTCTAAGCTTTTCTTTTTCTACTCTTTTATTATCCATTTCTTAAGCTTCAGTTTTAAGAGTTGAAAAGAATTTTTAAAATCCCCAATTCACCCCCCTCTTGGTGATTTCTTCCACTTTCACTTCCTTTATCCAGAAAAATAGATAACAATTCGGTCGAAAGATAAACTCTCAAGCAAATGGCCCAACTTCGTCTCCGACCTTTACAATAAAAAGACACAAAGTTTATTTAACTGGTGAAAATTAAAAATCAGTAAAACAGAATGTAATGTTGTTAACAGTGGGTTTAGCAAAGTAATTCAGTAATGCTCAGAATAATGAGACCACAAACAACTAAACCAATAGCAACATTATCCACAGTATCCTAGAGGCATGACTTTGAAAGGAAACATATACATTTCTAAAGGCTTCAGGACAGAAATTACTACTGAGCTTGAAGCAGAAATTTTCTTCAAATTCTATTAGTCGGAATACATTTAGCAACATATTCAGCTATTTAATGAAAGCCCATCCTTACTAGATACTTAGCAATAAATGGAAGAATGAATGCCCTATCAGCCCCCTATTTAACGATGCTACCAAAAGATGTTTCAATAACATTTTCTTTAGTAAGCTCTAAACTATTAACTATCTGCAGTAGTGTCTCAAATAATTAATGGAAGAGCCAACAAAGCATTACTAAAGAAAACAGCTGTCTAGTCATCAAATTTTCAAGCTAGCAAAACTAATCTAAAGTTGTAATAAAATTGATAAAAAGGAATTTTAGATAAGAAGGGGGTGGGAAAAGATTGATGTTGAAGATAGAAAATGTTTAAGAGAGGTATATAAGATAATCAATAATAAAATAGATGTCTTTACCATGCCACCCATAAATGTATGGTTAATAGGATTGAGTATAACAAGATTAAAAATAACAATTCTTAGAAACATTTAATTGTTCAAGGCACTGGCTCAAGTGGAGCTTCCCCTGGACACAAGTGATTAGGGGTTCTGGTCTACCTAGGTTAATCTCTATCCTGCCCCTTTCAGACTCACATCTCCCAGTCCTTTGTAAATTGTAACAAACTTTTTCCAATAAAAAAGGTCAGGCAATGTGCATCCTATGTCAAAGGTTTGAATTTTGACATCTAAAGATAACATATCTTATGAAGGTATATGTCAGTTTATGGGGAGAGGCGAACAAAGTAAAGTCCAAAAGTAACTAAATACATCCAGGAAATGTTGTTTGATAGCATATTACTCCCATCCTACACATTGATTTTGAAAAGGCCAACCTATTAGGAGGTGTTTGGTTGAAGAGTTGATGAAGAAGTGGCATGGTAGAGAACCGGTTCATTAAGTAGATGGTCATCAAATGAAGCCGTAAATTATTGTTGTTCATTGACAATGAAAGATCACATCAAATTGGTCGGGGCTACTATTGCACAACATGACTAACAAATTTGTGAAAGATCAGTCACAGTCAGTGCACTAATTCTGATTGCAACAGCCTATGCGATGAATTATCGAATTAAAGTGTTGTGAAGAATTTGATAATTTTATCTGCCTCATGAGTCCTGTATAGGTTGGACTAAACAATGATTGCAAGGAAGATAAAAGATTATCTTGCCTACATTGTTTCATTAATCAAATTAAAAAATTAAAATGCATATATTTGATCCCTCCAAAGTGCTAATTTAAAATTACATTATGTCAGCATAATTAGTTGCACAGTTGGGGCATATGCTACCACATTCTTGAGTTTAATATTTAGGTTACCTAAACTCAAATCCACAATGAAAATTGTGGCATCAATTTGGTTATTTACATTCCGTCATTCAATTATCTATTTTCATAAGCCATGGCACAAGATTAGAATAAAGTTTTGGGCTCTCAAAAGTCCTGTTGGGAAACAAACTTTTTTTTCCTTTTACATTTTTAAAACAGAAAAGGGAAAAAATTCATCTGTGCATATGAACTGACAGTAGTCATCTGGTAAGAATTTCACCTCAGGTAAACTATTACCCTGCACTAAATAGGAACGCTTTACTTTTGAAAGCCCATTTAAGTCCTCATCCCTTGCCAGACAAAACCCATAACAAAGCAAAAGTAGTCTTGAAGATCATGATTAACCTAAAAAATTGCAAAATTTTACCAGGAAAAACGAAGAACTGGGGGAGACAACCTCAGACGACGGTGGTTGCTTGCGAGAAAGGAAGGAAGAGCAAAGGTGAAGGCGAATCTACAATGCGAAGGCGAGGCTTCCGAGAAAGGAAGGAAGAGCGACGATGGCGCAATGATAAATTGTAGTTTTTTGTCAAATGGAAGAATAAAGTGACGAAGGATAGAGGGATTGACTGATGCTCGAATTAGGGTGGCTGTTCGTTAGAGGACGAGAAAGTTTCAGAGCAAACCAAATCAAGTGGGTGGTTTTCAGAATGATTTAGAGTGTGTGTGAGTGTGGGTCTTGAATGGTTTTGTATGTTGTCTCAGAATGGGTTTTTGGTCATTTTCTCTTATAACTTAATACCAAAAAAGGCCCTAGGGCCTTTTCTGGTATGGGAAAGTGTGTAGGGCCTTTTTTGTATTTATCTTGGTAATTTGGGCCCCCAGATCAATTTTCCCTATAAATTATTAAATATAATATTCAGGCCACTTAAAATAACCAACCGCTCTTAAAAATGTTAAAAAAAATAAAATATGGATTACATTATAGAGAAAACTCTTACATCACCGACTTATATTTTCTACAGTTAAGAATAATAACGAAATATTTAAATATAATCGTATAAAACTTTTAAGACCAGACATATATAAATGAGATCTTAAAGTTAATACTTTTAAGAGTGGACGTAACTTATACATTAATAAAAGACAGTCTTAAAGATATAACAGATGACAATTTTGTAAATATAAAGAACTTCTTCTATCGTATAAATTCTTAAATATAATATTCAGGCCGCTTAAAATAACCAACCGCTCTTAAAAATGTTTAAAAAAATAAATATGGATTACATTATAGAGAAAACTCCTACATCAACAACTTATACTTTCTACAGTCAAGAACAATAACGAAATATTTAAATATAATCGTATAATACTTTTAAAAGCGGACATATATAAATGATCGGTCTTAAAGTTAATACTTTTAAGAGCATGCGTAACTTTTACATTAATAACGGCTGGTCTTAAAAATAACCAGATATACTTCTTCACGCGAAACCTTACTTACGACTTACGTCTTACTGTCTGAACTCTGAAACCCTTGTGTTCTCTTTGAGAAACCCCATTTCCTGTTGCATTACGTCTATTCCTCGCCAACCACCACCTTCCTCTGTTACTCTCTATCACTTTCTCAGGCGTTACTCCTTTGCACCACAACTCTCTTACTTTATCGAAAATGAACGGAGAAAACCATTCTCACCCTGTTCAGTCAACGCTAGTTACTGATGTTACCGATGTGAGCGAGAACCAACCTTCTTCTTCTCAAAATGAGCCTCGTGACCGCCTGCACACCATGGTAGAAGTGGCACACGAATAAGCATTGTGTCCGTAAAACGAAAAGCTGGGTCAAGGATTGAGATTCAATTTAATGAGAGGTTGCAACCTGTCGGTCTGAATAAACACGAATATAATAGTTATGTTGGCTATATGGCATGCAGCAAGGTCAGCATTTTGATAGATGAGTGGAAAAATGTTGACCAACGCACAGTGAAGGATCCTATCTGGGACACTATCCGGCTTTCATACACTGTCCTTGACTCTAACAAGTTGAAAGCCAAGACCTTGTCTTATTGTGCCGATAGGTGGAGGAAATTTAAGACCTTTCTCGCCAACACCTATATTTTTGTCGAGGTTCGACCTGATCATAATCCGTGGGAGAAGTACACATTCATTGATCAACAAATTTGGGATCAATTTGTTCAGCTTCAAACCACGCCTGATGCTTTGGTGAGTTCATATTTAGTTTTGTTTGCCCTTTCTGTTTGCTTATTAACCTGTGCGGATATGTGAATGTTATTGTGTTTGTCTAATCCCGTTAGTTAGATGGTTTAATGTGTGAGTAGAAGTATATATTCAAGTAAGTCAGAAGTGAATTTGAGTATGATAGTTTAATGTGTGAGTATGCATGTCTTATATGTTAACCGTTATTATATTCTTAGCTAGTTCTGTTATAGTAGGTAGTGATCAGACATTGCTATTAGTAACTTGGTATCTTAGTTCTATACAATTCTACATCTTCCTTAAATTAAACGTTGAAACTTGATGAAGTGAATTTGACTATTGTTTGAGGTTCATATGAAGCAGAAGTTCTATAATTTCTTTTAGTGAGATGGCTTGAATTCATAATTAATAGTTGTTGTCAATTCTGATTCATAGAGAAGAAGGGTACAAGCACAGGAGATAGGGAGAAGGAATGATTGCCCGCATAGGGCTTCTCGCGGGGGATATGCAAAGGCCGAAGAAGAAATGATAGAGGCCAAGCGGAAGAGATTGGAAGAAGAAGCTGAATCCAATCCTTCTGCTGTAGTTAATCAGCAGGCATCCCCGATACATCGCGAGGATTTGTGGCTGTATATTCGGTGACCAAAAAAAGGCGCCTACATGAGTGAACAAACTCGTCTAGTTGCTGAAAGAATTGTAAGTATCGTTTATTGTTATTTTTTAGTTACTAAACATGTTTCATTACTAAGCTTCTCGTTAGCTGTATCTTACAGGAAGATCTAAAAAAGAAAGAAGCAGAGGGATCTTTTGTGTTGGGCGGGAGGAATGATGTTCTTACCATTGCGACCTGAAAACCGGATCACCCGGGGCGGGTAAGGGGGATCGGAGGACGGGTAGGCCTAAAAGATTACTTTGGTAAAACCAAATGACTTAGGCAAAGTATGGTTACCCGGAGGAGATGGACCAAATGGTTAGACAATTAAATGAGGAGGCAGCGGCCAAAGAACATGCATTGAAAGAGATGTTTGATGCCCAGATGAGGCTAATGAAGGATGAAATGATGGAGATGAAGAGGCTTATTAGCTCTCGGCCAAAGACCAGTCTTCCCCTCACACATACACCTGCACTTGTGCAGCACAACACCAGAGGGAGCTGCATTGTTGGACAGTTAGAGCAACATTGTGACCTATACGTGACAGAACCAACTAGACAATTAGTTGCTAAAGGGACTGTCCACAACTAGGAATCAACTATACACCACAAACAAATGGCTGATGATGAAGTCAGAGTGTCAGTTGAATAGGTGATCATTGATGCACCTCTCCCTCTCCCAGGTGATTAGCTGAAACGTGTGAGTGATGTCAAGAGAACCTTCATCTCTTGGCCGGTGAAGCTTGTAGATGTCTATACTCCTCCTGATGCTTCATCCCCTCCTCCAGTTCAATCCCCTCATCAATCTCCATCCCTTCATAATAAAGCTGCATCCCCTCCTCAAGTTCAATCCCTTCTTCAATCTCCATCCCCTCATGATAAAGCTGCATCCTCTCCTCCATCTCCATCCCCTCCTAATAAACTTGCAACCCTCCTAAAGCTGCATCCCTTACTCCTGAGTTGGGGGCTATGGATAAAATATCCCAAATGCTATCCAAAGGAGAATTTGCATGTTAATCGTGGGATATACAGGAAGTGGTAGGGGTTCCTTATGACCCTCAACCGGTTTTCTTTGACACTGCTGATATAATGTCCTTGCCGCTTCCTGGACAGGAGCTTACATCAGTAGTTATTCAAATGTGGTATAGGTAAGTATCTTATTTTATGAGTACATAATTTAAATTCACCGTTTAGGGTTTAGGAACATGTATAATAATTCCATGATCGATGTCTTTATTGTAGGTTCATGCATCAAGATCTGGAGCAACAGGGCAGAATCAATGATTTTGGATTTTTGTGCCTAATATATGCAATCAAAGCCACCGTGGAACAAAGACAGGAGTACATATCAAAAGGTTGTGTGAAGTGAGAAGGAAGGTGTACTTGTTTCCATATTACCATAGATACATATCACAATCAATCTCTTGTTGCAATTCAATTAATTATGCATAATATATCACTAAGTACTTTACTGCTGTGAATTTTCAGCGCCCACCGGCAGTTGCTTGTCTTGATCATAGACTCGAATACGGTGTTATTCTTATGCTCCACTCACGGCCAACCAGGGGTTCTGTTGAAGCAGATCATCAACAAGTAAGCATGTCATTTTGATTCTCTTGTAAGAAATCTCTTATGTGAATTTTCAGCAAACATTATTGATAAATTTGTGATTTTGATGATAGTGCCATGAAGACCTTCCTAAACCATGTCAAAAAAAAGCGAGGGAGTGATCTCAAAGATCCTAAATGGCTTACACCAAAGGTTAGTACATATTTGGACATTGACATACTGCCTTGTGAAGTTGGTCAGTAAGCTATATATATATGCTCGATCTTATTATATATATTTCTTGTTCTTTTCAGACCTGTCGGCAACCAATCGGATCCAACTTATATGGTCTGTACATAATGAAACACATGTATGATATTATCACTCAATTAGATAATAAACTCACTGCAAAGGTAAATGTATTTGATGTTACATATTATGGTTGAATTCAATTTCTGTCTTAATTAATGTTACATATGAAATATGCACGCCAATTAATTCTGTTTCTTTCTTTGATGTTATACAAAGATTTTCCTCTGAGACTTCCTTTTCTGCTAATGAGGTGGACCACATACGCAGAGTGTTTTGTCAACATGCAATTGACATCATAGAGTAAATACAACAATCACAGTAATAATTCATTTGTAAATATATGCTTGTAGAGCAAGAATTGTAATTACAGTACTACATTAATTAATTTGTAAATTCATTCTATAAATGAACAATTTTAAAATTTGGAGCATTCTTTATATAATAAATTTTTTATTCTCACAAACAATTTTCTTATCCTGTGTAATTTTGATTTTCTGAACGTATATTGGATGGTGGATAGTGCTTGAGTTTTGAGTTTTGGAGAGTTGTAACTAGCAGTAAGAGGTTTTGAAATGTATTTGCGACCTTTAGGACCGTCTGTTTATTAAACAGACGGTCCTAAAGGTCTTTGCTTTTTTAAAAAATTAATCATTGATTTTAGGACCGTATGTTTAATAAATATCCGGTCTTAAAAGTCTCAAAAAGGTGGCGACACTTTTAGGAACTCATATTTATTAAATAGATGATCCTAAAGGTCTTTGTTTTTTTTAAAAAAAAATATGCCTTGAATTTAGGACCGTATGTTTGATAGATATTCGGTCTTAAAATTAACTTTTAGGACCACGTATTTAGGACTAGATATTTAGGATTGTCTATTTGTTAAATATCTGGTCTTATTAATCTTCCTATAAATAGAAATGATGACTCACTCTTTAAGATAAGTTATTAGGGTTCAAGAACACTGAGTTTCTGGCATTCAGCTCAAGCTCAGGACCCTCGTCGTCGTCAATTTTACCTCTCCAGAAGCTGGAGAGCATTGTTGGAAAAGAAGTAAGATAATGGAAATTTTCAGCTCTTGGTTTGGTAAAACTGATAGCTGACGGTGGTCCAGGCTTAAGAAGATTTGTCACTGTGTTTGTTTTTATTCTTTAAAGGTAAAAGTTGTCCCTTTTTCGCTTTGTTTTGTATGTTGTTAACTGTATTCTGTGAACTTTTATCCTTAATCACATTTCAGTTATGGTTTTGTTTGTTTCCTTTTTGTCTGAAACAACTGTGTTTGTTTTTATTCTTGAAAGGTAAAAGTTGTCTTTCTTGTCGTTTTGTACGTTTTGTATGTTGTTAACTGTATTTTGTGAACTTTTATCTTTAATCACTTTTCAGTTATGGTTTTGTTTGTTACCTTTTTGTTTGAAACAAAATCGAGACAACGAAAGTATACTATACTCAGACAATCGAAATGGAAAAACAATTTATTTATCATTTTTTTCCCTGCCCACTATGGGGCAGGATGAGTACAAACAAAAAAAACATAAAAATATTTAATCCCCCCCGGTTGTTGTCGGAGGGGAGGGAGTGATCAGAGGAGAGGTCAGAGGCGTCGTCGTTAGAGAGATTGTACTCGACGTCATTGGCGTCAAGTAACATGTTCAGCTTGTTGTTGATGGCGTGGTAGACCTGAAACATTTGGCCCATGCGTCGATCTATATGAACGACGCGGGCCAGAAGGTGGTGCATCATCTATTGGGCGGAGGGATTTGGAGGCAGCGGAGGAGGATACGGAGGTGGCTGTTGAGGTGGAGGAGGCTTGTTGGGCGGTAGTGGTGGTGGTGGTGGTGGAGCAGCCATTATGGAGGTTGTAGAAGTGATTGAGAAGAATGTGAAGAACGTAAAGTAACAATGGTTTTAAATAGAGAAGCCATCCTGAAGAATGTGAAACGCGGGAACCGTTACCGAGGAGACGCATAGTTCATCAGAATACGAGGAGACGTCTAGTTGGGAAGTTTATCTGGAAGCCGAAGAGACTCTTAATCATTCATTTGAACAGAGTGTCTCTAGTGTACGTCTCTCACTTGAGAAGAATGAACTTTTAAGAATTTTTTATTTTTTTAAAAAAAATAATAGACTTTCAGGACCGGTTATAATATAAATGATCGGTCTTAAAGGTAATTGAATGAAAAAAATGTTAGTTCTCAATGTGTTTTGATGATAACTAGCAATTGTAAACTTGATATGAAGTTTGTTTTTGGCAATATAAAAATCTCACTGTCAAAGGCAAACTCGAGTTTAGGTATATAAACTCGAGTTTGAGACTTGACAGAAAGATGTTCAATTCTGCATAAAAGCCAAACGCGAGTCTGCATAGACAAACTCGAGTCTGGGGAGACACAGAAAGGAATCCAAAATTTTCACATCAAGCTAAACTCTAGTTTGCAAATCAAACCTGAAGTCTGGAAGATACAGAATCCAAAGCAAGCCAAACTCGAGTCTGGATTATCAAACTCCAGTTTAGACCAAACAGAAAGGAACCCAGAAAACTCAATAGACTCCCAAACTCTAGTCCGGCCTTCCAAACTCTAGTTTGCACTTGACCCAGATAAACCTAAAATGTTTCGATAGTCACTGAAACTTGAGTTTGCTCCCCAAACTCGAGTCTGGATCATACAGAAAGATCATCCATTTGGCTACACTACAAACTCGAGTCTATGACCCTAAAAACTCCAATCTGAAGATTACGAACTTAGGCATGTTCTTCAAACATAGACCCAAACTCGAGTTAGTCACTAATTGACTCGAGTTTAGCTTCATGCCCAAAGTTCCATCCCAAGTCCAGAGCCCGATAGTTCTCTATGTAAAAGCCAAACTCGAGTTAGCTTTTACAGACTGCAAGTTTAGACCACTGACCAACCAACATGCTTTCTGGATGAACTCCAAACTCGAGTTTGGGAGAACAAACTCGAGTTTGCATTGGGGATTTTGAAAATTCAAATGATGCTGATCTGCGAAATCTTAATGGGTCAATCTAAAATTATTCTATCATATGATATTATTGTTTCTAATGTCTTTGATGAAGTTTTGAATATTTTTAAGATAAGTTTAGCTAAGATCAAGATGAGATCAAGATCCAGAATAAATGCATTAAATGAAGAACTAAGAACAGGGCTGATCTTTCTCCCTTATCCCAGATGCTCAGTTCAGACCGTTGCAATACTTTAGGATCACTCTAAACGGTCAAATTACGATCATAGAATGACTGAAAATCTGGAAGACCTTCTGCAACAACTAAATTCCAAAATTCCGACTAAGTATTCAAAGAATAGAGCAAAATATGCAACTGCCATTTTTCCAGAATTGCAGCTGAACGTTAGAGAAAGAATTACAATGGCTAGCTCATCCATTTAGTCTATAAAAGGTTGTGAAGACTCAAAGCCAAAAAAAAAAAACACAACGAAGCTATCTTGATTATACTTTGAAATTTGAGTCTGTATTATTATTTTCAACTTGTTCTTCAGTGTTTATATTTATCTACTCTTTTTGAGAGTTTTGATTCTTTGAAATTATTTGTATTTGTGAAAGCTCAAGGTTGTGGAAACCTGTGAGTTGGGAAGCTTAATTACATAGTGTAAGGGGGAGCAAGTCCTTGGTGGATAGGATTGCTTGTAGTTTACATTGTTGTAGTTTAAGCTTGTTGAACTAGTGAAAATACCCAATAGATATTTGGGGACTGGACGTAGGTTAAGGTTGAGATCGAACCAGTATAAATTTTCTGTGTCCAACTTTTCTACTTTTACTCTCTCATCATTTACTTCTCACAGTTTTTTTTTTTTAAAAAAAGGAGTCCAAAAGAAATTTTAAATCCCCAATTCACCCCCCTCTTGGTGATTTCTTCCATCTTCAAAAAATTAATAGACTTTTAGGACCGGTTATAAGATAAATGATCGGTCTTAAAGGTATTTTAATGAAATAAATAAATAATAGACTTTTATTACCATTATCTCGTAACTTAAGACCTGCCTTTATTGTCCTCCACAAGCTTCCTTTCTGTCCTTCTTAACGTAAGTCCTCATTACCTCGTAACTCCACATACGTAACTCTCAAACAATGGTTAGATACAAGCAGACAACCCCTCGCAGGAGTACTCCTGAAACTCGTGCCCATGCTAGATCTCTCATGGGTTCTCTTCCAGTGCATCGTTCCATTCTGACGGAGGAGTCACGGGTCGTTGAACCCATTGTTATTTTGTATGATAAAGAGGTTGACGGCCCCCTCCAGCCTTCAAACCACGAAGAGGTTCCCGCTCCCTTGGTTGATGATTATGACGTGAAACTGAGGCGCATAATACAGGAATGTGTTGATATCCGGCGCAAAATTGCTGCTGCTGAAGCCTCAATCTCCAAGACATTAGATAATACTAAGGACTAGGATTTTTAGTCGCATCATAATATTTTTTTTGTTAATTTTCAATTTGTTGTTTTTATTTCCTTCTGTACTTGCATGTTGTCATAGTGATCTAAAAATTAATAAGAACGAAGATTATATTTTATGCTCCATTCTCCAGTGTTCTTTATTTTCATTCAATTGTTGCAGCAATTTTTCTTTTAAATATTAAAAAGTATTTGACTTTTAAGACCGTAGTTTTATAAATCATGTGGTCCAAAATTAAATGAATTTTAAGACCGCAGTATTATAAACCTTTGGTCTTAAAATTTTCAATATAAATTTAAATGAAATTATTTTTAGGACCACAATTTTATAAAACTTCGGTTTTAAAAAGTTCAATATAATTTAAATATATCTTTAGGACCGTATTCCTTTTAATTGACTGGTTTTAATAATATCCCAAATAATAAATGTCTCACTCGCGCCACTCGCGCGGAAAAATTAAATTTCCCTGTATGAACTTCTCTTGTCTAGCCGAAAGTGATTACTCTGGTTCTGTCTCCAGTGTTTGTGTGTTGCTTCGTCGCTGCTTCGTGTTCCATTCTCGACAACAACTTTGTGGTTCCTTGGCTCAACGTCTAAAGACCAAGATGTACGAGTTATATCGACTATATAACTATATGCTTTTCCTACTTATCGTTCTGGGTTTTCCATGGGTTGACGAAAATCGATGAAATCTTCTTTTGGGACCTACCCAACTGACCAACAAGTATTTTCAAGTTACTCTTACTGTCTGCAACATTAACATTCGTGGTAGGAGAAGAGAGACTCAGCAAACGCATTTGACCTATATGCTATTGGTGAGTGCACGGGACCTACTTGCGATGCATTTAATTTCCTCGTAATGCATTTATTTTGCTTCTTGATTCACTGTCATACATTTATGACCATAAGACAGAACCTACATTTAGCTTATATACGCATTTGTAGTTGACTTATTTTATATGTAAGTTTTTTTTTTACGGATTATGTTATACATTAAATCTTTCTGTCCATAGGAATTGTACTATGGATCGCAGTTGGATGAATGTTTTACGGACGAGTGTTGAATATCAGAATGGGGTTAGGGAATTTATAGAATTTACTAAAAAAACGCCTAAAGTTTTAATGAGAGGTGACTAAGTCCTGAAGTTATACACACACATTTAGTTTGTCAAGAATTTTGTAAGACCTATACAGTATGAGTATGGCATGGTGAAAAAATGCCAAGTGGGTCTCAACACGGAAAAGTGACATCTGATGATAGTGACACTGCTATGGATGATCGCATAGAGGATATTATTCGTGATGTAAGAGAAGAGGCTTTTCATCAATCAGATGCATATGGTAATATGTGCAGTGATGCAGAGACCCCATTATACCCTGGGTGTAAGAAATACTAACTGTTGAACGCTGTATTGAAATTGGTCAGCCTGAAGGCGCGTCATGGGTGGAGCGACAAGAGTTTTTCTGAAATGCTTGAGGCTTTTAAGGACATGCTTCCGGATGATAATGTGTTGCCTCACCGATACTATGATGCTAAGAAAATACTTTGTCTACTGGGGATGGAGTACCAAAAGATCCACACATGCCTAAATGATTGCGTGTTGTATAGGAACGAGTTAAAAGAGAAGCTGAATTGTCCAATATGTGAAACCCTAAGGTACAAGTCAAATAAGGGGCCTTCAAAAGTGTTGTGGTATCTTCCAATCATACCAAGGTTCAAGCGCTTGTTCGCTAATGAAAATGATGCAAAAAATTTGAGGTGGCATACAGATGAGAGGATTTCTGATGGAAAGATTCAACATCCTGCCAATTCATCTCAATGGAGGAAAATCGATCAATTATTTCCGACATTCGGCCAAGAACCTAGGAACCTTAGGCTTGCCCTTAGCATGGATGACATGAATCCATATGGAAGCCTTAGCAGCATACATAGTTCCTGGCCTGTACTCTTGATTATTTACAACTTATCTCCTATGTTATGCATGAAACGAAAGTACATCATGATGTCCATGTTGATTTCGGGATCAAAACAACCCGGAAACGACATTGATGTTTACCTTCAGCCCTTGATCGAAGACTTGAAGAAGTTGTGGGAATAAGGTGTTGATGTTTTTGACTCTTTCAAGAAGGAGGTCTTCAAAATGAGAGCCATGATATTTTGTACTATAAACGACTTCCCAGCATATGGGAATTTGTCAGGGTATAGTATAAAAGGTTATAAGGCATGTCCAGTTTGTGAAGAAGGCACATGCTATCATCAACTTCAACATGGAAGAAAGACAGTTTATTTTGGACATAGAAGATTTCTTAGACGGGGCCACCCATATCGTCGATTAAAGAAAGCCTTTCTTGGTGGCCAAGAGCATGAAGATGCTCCGGTGGCATTGACTAGGGAGTAGATGTATGCAAAGGTGAAAAATATAAGTGTCGTCTTCAGTAAGACTGCAAAGGGTAGAAAGGAAACAAATATATGGAAAAAAGATCAGTATTCTTCGATCTTCCATATTGGCGCAACCTTGATGTGAGACACTGTATTGATGTTATGCTTGTGGAGTAGAACGTATGTGATAGTATTATTGGCATGCTTCTCAACATACAAGGTAGCACAAAGGATGGTGTGAAGGCAAAATTGCATTTGCAAGAAATGGGAATACGTGAAAACTTACATCTAAGGCCATACATTAACAGAACTTATTGTCTTCGGCTTCTCATACTTTGTCTAAGGATGAGAAATGTGGTTTCTGTGAGTGTTTGCATGGCACAAAAGTTCCGTCGGGGTATTCTTCAAATTTTAAGAGGCTTGTATCGATGAAGGGCTTGAAATTGGTAGGCCAAAAGTCTCATGATTACCATGTCTTGATGCAACAGCTACTCCCAGTAGCTATTCGAGGCATAGCCGAGTATGATCTTCGACACATTTTGACTTGGCTTTGTTTGTTCTTCAATGCTATTTGCAGTAAAGTGTTCGAGGTCGAACAATTGGATGAATTGGAGAATGAAGGATATCTTATCTTGTGCCACCTTGAGAGGCTTTTTGTTCCTTCATTTTTTGACATCATAGTTCATCTAATTATTCATCTAATGAGGGAGATCAAGTTGTTTGGTCCCGTCCATTTACGGTGCATGTACCCAATTGAAAGATCTATGAAATTCCTAAAAGGGTACGTGAAGAACGCATACCGGCAAGAAGCATCAATTGTTTAGAAGTATGTATCTGAAGAGGCCATGGAATTTTGTCAAAATTATTTGGCCAAAGTAAGACATACCGGGCTTCCAAAACGTCAGCATGCTGAAGGGGGTAGACGGCGGGCCTCAGTAAATAGAGTGGATCTTGATGAATTGTCACAAGTCCACTTATACATCTTGAATAATGTTAATGAAGTTTAGGCTAGCATAGCTGCCCATAAAGAAGCTGTGAAGAAAGAAAATCCCCGAATGACTGAACAAAGGTTGATTAGGGAGCATAACAGAACATTTGTAAACTAGTTCAAACAAAACGTCGAGGGAGAGGAATCTGTTTCTGAGACAATCAAATTGTTAGCACGTGGTTGTAAGGTTAATTTCATAAGTTGGAATTCGTATGTGATCAACGATTACACATTTTACTCGAAGTCCTTAGATGAGAGGAGCACCATCTAGAATAGTGGTGTAATGTTAGAGGCTGAATCTATGCACTTCTCTAGTTTGAAAGACAAGCAGCCTAAATTGACAGTCATGCCATATTATGGGGTTATTGAAGAGATTTGGGAGGTGGACTATGTCTTCATTAGATTTCCCATTTTTAAATGCAAGTGGGTTAATGTTAACAGTGGTGTTTAGATCAATCGGTTCGGATTTACGTTAGTCGATCTCAATAGTACAAGTTTTGGAGATGAACCTTTTATTATGGCAGACCACGCGAAACAAGTTTTTTATATCATCGATCAAGCAAATAAAATGTGGTTTGTAGCTCTCCAAGGTAAAAGGGTCATCGATATCGATGAGGAAAGTCATGTAAATTATGGTCTTCCTGACAATACTCCTTTTTTAAAGGGTCTACCAGACATGAACGAAGAAGATGAAGCGGATAATGAACTTGGCATAAGAAATGTTCATCAAGAAGGGATATAGGAGGATATCCCTTTATAAATGTTAAGGTAAATTTAATTGATGTCACTGACTCTATGAAGTTTGTTCTTGTTTTATGTTTGTGGCAGCTGGATCCAATTCAATGCTCTCAGTCGAGGGAAGCTGTAAAGCTACAGAAGCAATATCTTGAAAATTTGCAACTCGATCAAATATCAATGTTAAGGTAAATTTTCTCTAATATGTAACAACCAGCTTAATCAGTAACGGATTTTATTATCTCTAGATTTTTAATATTTAAGTGTTGATTATTGTTTTTGCTCAGTCACACAGAGAAGAGATCATACTAGAACTCCACAAAACTTATCAGGATCCTGTTAAGGGAGTTGTACATGGTGGAATGATCAAGGAGTTGTTAGGTGGGAATCGGATGAAGGCATGATGAATATTGGTCATGTATGTTGATTTAAGTGTACGTGGTATATCTTATTGCAACAGCTTATTGTATTTGTATTTGTAACTCATGGTCAATAATATTTGTATTATAGCTACAATCTGTTTTTTCCCAATTCAATTTATTCATAATTGTTCATAGCTTGTTGATTAAAGTGTAGCCTTTTCTGTGTTGGATTGACTTGTATGGATTTGTGTATAGATCATTCAATTTATCCACAATTATATCGTTTATAGCTTATAGCTTAAAGTATACCGTTTTATGTGCTGGATTGACTGGTATGGATTTGTGTATATAGATGATCAGTAAGAACAAAACAGGGAAAAAATGCAGGAAACCTTAGACCGATAAAGCAAAAACGCCGGTCTTAAAAGTTCAACTTTTAAGACCGGATATACTTGGATTTACTTAAATGCGCGGTCTTAAAGGTCAGGCGACATATTTGATATGCGGTTCTAAAAGTTGGTTTTACAAGCCGTTGGTTTTAATATGTCCGGTCTTAAAAATTAATCTTTAACACCGGACGTATTAATAAACCAGTCTTGAACGTGAGACTTTTAAGACCGCGTATAATTATTTTTGTCCGGTCTTAAAAATTAGAACTTTTAAGAGTGGTTGAATTTTTGTCCGGTCTTAAAAATTGAGATTTAGGATTGACAAAAAAAATATTTCAGTTGGATTTAGTATCACTTTTAAGACTTGGTGTTTTTAAATGTTCGGTCTTAAAATAGTTTATTTAAGACCAGTTGAAATCCGCTCTTAAAGATATACTTTTCATACCGGCTAGAACAAGACCGGCCTCGAGTCTGGTCTGTGGATGCCTCTTTTATCCGGTCTTAAAAGCTTTTTTCGCACCTGTGGTAGGTCAAGGTTAAGACCGAACCAGTATAAACCCTATGTGTCTTGCTTTTCTACTCTTACACTTTCGTTATTTGCTTTTCAAGTTTTGAAAAAGAGTTCACAGATCTTTCAAAAGAATTTTTTGAAATCCCCAATTCACCCCCCTCTTGGTGATTTCTTCCATTTTCAGGGATATCCTCCCATATCCCTTCTTGATGATCATTTCTTATGCTAGGTTCATTATCCGCTTCATCTTCTTTGTTCATGTCGAATAGACCCCTTTAAAAAGGAGTACTGTCAAGAAGACCATAATTTGCATGACTTTCCTCATCAATATCGATGACCCTTTTTCCTTGGAGAGCTACAAACCACATTTTTTGTGCTTGATCAGTGATATAAAAAACTTGTTTCGCCTGGTTTGCAATAATAAAAGGTTTATCTCCAAAACTTTTACTATTGACGTCGACTAATGTAAATCTCAGCCGATCGATCTGAACACCATTACTGAGATTAACCCACTTGCATTTGAAAATGGGAAATCAAATCACAACATAGTCCACCTCACAAATCTCTTTAATAACCCCGTAATATGGCATGACTGCCAATTTAGGCCGCTTGTCTTTTGAATTGGAGAAGTAATAGATTGAGCCTCTAACATTACACCACTGTTCTGGATGGTGCTCCTATCATCTAGGGACTTTGTGTAAAATGTATAACCGTTGATCACATACGAATTCCAACTTATGACATTAACCTTACAACTACGTGCTAACAATTTGATTGTCTCAGAAACAGATTCCTCTCCCTCGACCTTTTGTTGGAACCAGTTTGCAAATGTTCTGTTATGCTCCCTAATCAACATTTGTTCGATCATTCGGGGATTTTCTTTGCTCACAGTTTCTTTGGCCTGAACTTCATCAACATTATTCAAGATGTATAAGTGGACTTGTGACAATTGATCAGGATCCACTCTATTTACTGAGGCCCCCTGTCTACCGCCTTCAGCAAGTTGACGTTTTGGAAGCCCGATATGTCTTACTTTGGCCACATAATTTTTGACAAAATTCCATGGCCTCTTCAGATACATACTTCTGAACAATTGATGCTTCTTGCCGGTATGCGTTTTTCACGTACTCTTTTAGGAATTTCATAGATCTTTCAATTAGGTACATCCACCGTAAATGGACAGCGTCGCATAACTTTATCTCCCTCACTAGAAGAACAATTAGATGAACCATGATGTCAAAAAATGAAGGAACAAAAAGCTTCTCAAGGTGGCACAAGATAAGATATCCTTCATTCTCTAATTCATCCAATTGTTCAATCTCAAAAACTTTACTGCAAACAACATTGAAGAAGAAACAAAGCTAGTCAAAATGTATCGAAGATCATACTCGGCTATGCTTCGAATAGCTACTGGGAGTAGCTGTTGCATCAAGACATGACAATCATGAGACTTTTGGCCTATCAATTTCAAGTCCTTCATCGATACAAGCCTCTTAAAATTTGAAGAATACCCAGACGGAACTTTTGTGCCATGTAAACACTCACAAAAGCTACGTTTCTCATCCTTAAACAAAGTATGAGAAGCCAGGGGACAATAAGTTCTGTTACCATATGGCCTTGGAAGTAAGTCTTCGCGTATTCCCATTTCTTGCAAATCCAATCTAGCCTTCACACCAACCATTGTACTACCTTGTATGTTGAGAAGCGTGCCAACAATACTATCACATACGTTCTTCTCGACATGCATGACATCAATACAGTGTCTCACATTAAGGTTGCGCCAATATGGAAGATTGAAGAATATCGATCTTTTTTTCCATATATTTGTTTCTTTTCTACCCTTTACAGTCTTACCGAAGATGACACTTATATTTTTCACCTTCTCATACACTTGCTCCCCAGTCAATGCCATTGGAGCATCTTCATACTCTTGGCCACCAAAAAAGGCTTTCTTTAATTGACGATATGAGTGGCCCCGTCTAAGAAATCTTCTATGTCCAAAATAAACCGTCTTTCTTCCATGTTGAAGTTGATGATAGCGTGTGCCTTCTTTACAAACTAGACATGCTTTATGGCCTTTTATACTATACCCTGACAAGTTCCCATATGCTGAGAAGTCGTTTTATAGTACAAAATGTCATGGCTCTCATTTTAAAGACCTCCTTCTTGAAAGAGTAAAAAACATCGACACCTTATTCCCACAACTCCTTCAAGTCTTCGATCATAGGCTGAAGGTAAACATCAATGTTATTTCCGGGTTGTTTTGGGCTCGAAATCAACATAGACAACATGATATGTTAGATATGATTAGTTTTGATGATGTCTTATATAGATGCCATTAGAAAAAGCAAAAATTTTGCATACTATATTTATCTTCTTCATTGACTAATTCTTGAATCTAATGTAGAATTAAAGATGTGAAGATCATTTATGAAGAATGATCAAGAAGAAGATCATTAAAGAAATATTGAATGAGAGAAAGAAATCATGGAGAATAATCAAGAGATAAGAAGATAGAAAGAAGAAGAATCTGCAAAGAAGCAAGATGTTATCAGAGTGTTTTGGGGATAAATTGAAGAGGAGAAATTGAAGAAGAAAAGAAAGAAGAAGTTGAATTATAGATCAAGGAGTTAAGGGATTTTAGAAAGAAGAAATTGAAGAAAATGATAAGTTCAAGAAGAAGAAGAAATATTGAAGAATGTAGAAGGTGTAGAGAATGATGAGCTAAAGTTGAATGATGAAGAATAATCAAGAAAAAGAAGAGAGATTGAAGAAAGAAGAACTTGTTGAATGGAATATGATTATTCAAGTTCTTGGTTGATAATGGAAGATGGAAGAAGTTGATGAATAAAATGAGAACATCAATATCAGCTCAAATATAAATGTGGAAGATGTTCAAGAGAAGAGAAGAAAGAAAGAATAGAGTTGTGCAGAATGACTAAGTGAAGAGAAGAAAGAAAGGGAAGATCTTGCCAAAAAGAATGAGAAAATCAATATTCAAGGTCTTAGATTGATATTATAAGTCTTCACAATAAAATGGAAGTTGGATGAGTTAATTCAGAGTTAAATACAACAAAAATCAACTTCTGAATGAGAAAACTCGAGTTTACAAGCTTACAACTGTAATTGGCCTTTCGAAAGTGAGAAAATTGGAGTTTGGGTGCCAAAACTCTAGTTTCCAGGTCAATACTTGAGTGTGGGAGTCAATACTCGAGTATGGAACTTAATTACTTGAGTTTGGGTGTTTTTAGCTTCTCTGGCGTCTCTGGACCAGACAATACTCGAGTATCCAGCAAGGTCAGCAACTCTGTTCACCTCTGTTTCACGTTTAGCTTTGGGCGAGCTCTGGTAATTTGATAATATCTTCTAAACCAGACATCAGATTGAGGTGAAAGCAAATTTTTATGAAACTAGACATCTAATGCATCATCTTTACAAAGTTTCATGCTCAAAAAAGATCATATGAGAGAGTTATGAATTTTGAAAGTTGGATCAAATATTCACGCTACACATCAGACCAAACTTCAATGTTTTGAGTGTAACTCACAATATACATATCGAAATGAGCTGAAATTGGTGACATATGAAAGAAAACTTGTGAGGCTTTCCATTAAGACTTGATTCAACCAAAATGAAGATTAGAACAGAGAGATATGGTCTTCGAAAGTTGACTGACGATTTAGAATGTTGCAAAACGCTGGTCAAGAACAAGACTTCACTCATTGGATCATAACAAACAAAATACAACGATCTTTAAGCTGATTCTTATTGCATTGGAAAGAAGACACAAAGAGATATATAGGGATAATTGGTTTGCCAATATTGAAGCTATATCAAGTCAGAGAGCAACCAAAGTCAAGAATAAGTTGAAAACTCGAGTTCACAAGAGAAAACTCGAGTATAGCTTAGACAGAGAATAATGAACATCAGAGGTTCTTTAATACTCGAGTATGTAAGTCAATACTTGATTTTTGATCAGACAGAGAGGAATTTGAAGTGGCCTGACAGCTTCAATACTCGAGTTTCCAAGTCAACACTCGAGCATACAACGTCGCTTCAGAAAAATGACCGTTGCGAAAAAATCTCGTTTTTGATCTAGATCATCCAGATGATTACCCAAATGATTTGTAATACTTCTTAACATCATTTATATTATTTGTGGACATGTTTCAGATGATCAAAGGGTGTTAAACTGAAGATCAAAGATGAAGAGATTGCTGATGTCACAGTTGGCTCAAAAACCAATGTTTTAATAGCTAGTTTCCATTTGCTAGATTCTCAAACGACTCTATTTACAACAGTCATATTCTTCAACGTTCAGATCATCCTCATCTATAAATGAAGCCACATTTAAAACGCACAAAAAATGAGGACAAGAGATTATGCTGTCAAAATGCCAAAAATTCTGAAGCTTCTTCTCACTCTGTTTTTCATGCTTTCATAATTTATCATAGAAAGAGTGAAATGATTTGTAATGCACTTTAGTGATTATCTATTCATTTCTTTGAAAGAAGAATCATTGTAAATCATATTTTTCTGAGAGCTACTCAAGGTTGGGGGACCTTGAGTGAGAAAATTGATTGTATCCCTACGGGTTGTAAGGGAGAGTCTCAGTGAGAGATTGTGAAGGCTGCACAAGTGCCTGGGTAAACATGTGAGGTTGGAAAGGCTTTACTCTTGTGCCTAGTTAAACAAGGAGATAGTGGAAATCTCAAGTGGAGATCCTTGACCGAACCAATATAAATCTATTTTTGCAATTCTCTTCCTTAATCTTTTATTTCCAACATATATGTTTGAATGATTGTTTATAGATTTATAACTCTTTATTATCATTCAAATTGATTTTATCAAATTGCGAAAGTATTTTAAAAGAGAGCAAGTTTTTATCTTCACCCAATTCACCCCCCCTCTTGGGTTCAATCGGGTCTTTCATGATGTACTTTCATTTCATGCATAACATAAGAGATAAGTTGTAAATAATTAGGAGTACAGGCCATGAACTATGTATGCTGCTAAGGCTTCCATATGGATTCATGCCATCCGTGCTAAGGGCAAGCTTAAGGTTCCTATGTTCTTCGTCGAAGGTTAGAAATAATTGATCGATTTTCTTCCACTGAGAAGAATCGGCCGAATGTCGAATCTTTCCATCAGAAATCCTCTCATTTGCATATCACCTCAAATTTTTTGCATCATTTTCGTTAGTAAACAACCTCTTGAACCTTGGTATGATTGGAAGATACCACAACACTTATGCATGCCCCTTATTTGATTGTACTTTAGAGTTTCACATATCGGACAATTCAACTTCTCTTCTAACTCATTTCTATACAACACACAATCATTCATGTGTAGATCATTTTCTAATCCATCCCCAGTGGACAAAGTATTTTCTTAGCATCATAGTATCGGTGAGGCAACACATTATCATCCGGAAGCATGTCCTTAAAAGCCTTAAGCATTACAGAAAAAACTCTTGTCGCTTCACCCATGACGTGCCTTCAAGTTGACCAATTTCAATACAGTGTTCAACAGTTGGTATTTTTTACACCAACTGAACAAAACTATTATATTTGTTTTTATTCGGACCGAAAGGTTCCAACCTTTCATTAAACTGGATCTTGATCTTTGACAAAGTGTTCCGACTTATGGCTACATCCCTCATCCGTGTGCTACTTCTACCACAGTGTGCAGGGAGGTTACGAGGCTCATTTTGAGATGAAGAGGGTTTGTTCTGGCTCACACCAATAACATTAGTAACTAGCGTTGACTGAACAGGAAGAGAATGGTTTTCTCCATTCATTTTCGAGAAAGGAAGAGAGATTGAGAGTAGTGGTGTAAAAGAGGAACTCTTGAGAAAGTGAGAGTATAACAAGGGATGGTGGTGGTTGGCGAGGAATAGACGTAATGCAACAGGAAGAGGGGTTTCACAACAAGAACAAGGGTTTCAGAGTTCAGACAGTAAGATGTATGTCGTAAGTAAGATTTCGCGCGAAGAAGTATATGTTTCCATTTTTAAGACCGGAGTAACTTAAACGATGGTCTTAAAGGTTAACATTTAAGACCGTCTATTATTTATGTCTATTCTTAAAAGTAATAAACTATTAGTTTAAATTTTGTCATTATTTAGTACTGGGTATAAGTTACATCTGCTCTTAAAAGTATTACCTTTAAGACCATCATTTATATATGTCTGGTCTTAAAAGTTTTATACGATTATATTTAAATATTTCCTTATTATTTTTTACCGTAAAAAATATAAGTCGGGGATGTGCGATATTTCTCTATAATGTAATTCATATTTATTCATATTTCAATTTTTTCATAAAAGTTTTAAGAGTGGTTGTTTTTTTAAGCAGTCTGAATAATATATTTAAGATCTATCGAAAAATTGATACCTTCCAAGAAGTTCTTTATATTTACAAAATTGCCACCAATCATATATTTAAGATCGGGGCGTCAATACTCCGTTGTAAATAAGGCGGTTTTAAAAATTGGTATGGGCCAAGAAGTTCTTTTCATTTACAAAATTGTCACCGGTTATATCTTTAAGATCAGGGCGTCCATACTCCGTTGTAAATGAGGCTGTCTTAAAAATTGATACGGGCCAAGAAGTTCTTTATATTTACAAAATTGCCACCGATCATATCTTTAAGACCGGGGCGTCGATACTCCGTTGTAAATGAGGCGATGTTAAAACACTTTTTTGCACTTGTGTGACTACATCTAAGAATTATGAACAATATTTTTACTTTGAGTTTCTCAACTCTTCAGTAGGGGGAAGGGATGTAGCCTAACAGAGAAACAGAGAAACTAGTTTCTTTTTATTATTGTTTGACTCTTTAGGAATTTTCATTCATGAATTTCTATTTATAAATACATTTTAGTTTTTCTTTTAATTATATTCCATTCTCTTGTTCTTCACATGATTTGCTTTGGCATGCCACCAATAGAATCTAATACATAAGTAATCTCGATTGACTGGAAGGTGAAGGGAGAACCTAGATCTAGAGAAATAGACACATATTATTTAAGCTAGGAATAGTTGTAGATATTTGTGGTTATAAAACTATAGTTTCATGGTTTAATTAGTTATATGAGTGTCATGTGAACGGATTAAACATTAATTAAAAATGGATTAATAATTAAAGAGAATATTATGACATTTTAGGAATAGTTGTCACTACAATATATCTAACACTCAATGACTAATGAAGCTTGGCTTTTGGCAGGAGACTTTAATGAAATAAAGACTCCATTAGAACAAAAAGGACATGGGAGGATATGTGAGTCTATGTGTAGGAAGTTCAAAGATTGGATTGAGGATTGCAATTTGATTGATATAAATTCTCAGGGCCTTTCTTTACTTGGGAAGGTCCTAAATGGGAAGGATTGGAAAGGGTTTACAAAAGGTTAGATACATGCCTATGCAATACACAATGGCAATAAAGTTTTGAAAATGCAAAGGTCAAAGTTATTCCAAGAGTATGCTTGGATCATCACCCCCTTATTGTGAATCTGGTTGTGAGAAATAAGGAATTTAGGAATAGGCCTTTTAGATATAAAACAACTTAGCAGATGCATGTGAATTTTTAAGAAATGATAATGAGGCATTGGCATAAAGAGGAAGAAGTCCATGTAAACCTAGCTTATTTTGTAGCAAGAATTAATAAAGTGGAACAGGGAAATGTTTGGGCAAATTGAATTTAGGAAGAAAAGAATATTAAACCGTTTAAGGGGTGAAACAAAGTATAGATAAGAGAAGCAACCAATTTCTTATCAGATTGGAGAAAGAATTAGAAGATGAACTCATGTAAATGTTGAGGTAGGAAGAAGTACTCTGGTTTCAGAAGTCCAGGGGGCAATGGTTGGAGGGGGGATCAAAATACTAAGTTTTATCATACAAAAGCCCTGATCCAAAGAAAGAGGAATAAGATAAACATGCTAAAAAATAATGATGGTAGTTGGATTGAGAAGGAGGATGAGATAGTCCATATGTTTTAGGATTATTACATGAAGCTATTTTGTGAAGAAACAGTTAGTAGGGAATGGACTCAAACGAATCAAATATGGGAAAGTGTTTCAAAAGAAAGGTGGAGGAGAATGGAGCTAGATATTGTTGATGAGGAAATAAAAAGAGAATTTTTCCAAATAGGAGGGTTCAAAGCCCCATGTAGTGATGGTTCCCTGCTGCATTCTACCAGCAAAATTGGAGAGTAGTGGGAAGTTTAGTTATCAAATTCATCAAGGAGCAATGGAGAAATCCAAAACGCATTGGTGAGGTCAATGATACACTAGTGGTGCTGATTCCTAAAATTGAGCAACCAGAAATGGTAAGTCAATTTCGTCTTATTACATTATGTAACATTATTGATAAGGGATTGTCTAAACCGATAGTAAATAGACTTAAACTAGTAATGGATAAGTTGATATCCCCTTATCAGTCAAGCTTTGTACCTAAGACAAGTATACATGACAATATTATTATTGCTAAAGAATTGGTGCATTCCATGGGTAGACTACAAGGAAAAAAAGGGTTATATGGTGATAAAAATAGACCTAGAAAAAGCATATAACATATTGCTTGGAAATTCATTGGCAATGTATTAGAGGAGGTTAGGGTTGGGAGTCATTTATGTACAGTCATTATGAATTGTGTTAATTTGGCTAGAATGTCACTAATGTGGAATGGAGGAAGGAGAGAGGAGTTTATTCCGACTAGGGGATTGAGGCAAGGGGATCCTCTGTCCTTATATCTTTTTGTTTTAGGTATGGAAAAATTAACACATTTAATTGTGGATAGTGTGCACAATAAAAGGTGGTGTCTAATAAGACTAGGTAGAAATGGAACCAAGGTGTCACATCACATGTTGACGGATGATTTGTTGCTTGTATGTGAAGCAAATTTGGAACAAATATTTAATGTAATGAGTATTTTGGGTCTGTTTGGAGAGATCTCTGGGCAAATAGTGAACATACAAAAGACTAGTGTTTTTTTTCCAAAAATGCAGATTGGAAATACAAAATGAGGTATGTACATATTTAAGATTCAAAAGAATGGAGGACTTGGGAAAGTACTTGGGTGCATATATGTTTAAAGGGAGAGATAAAAAAAAGGAAATTCTAGTGTTTGATTGATAAAATGCAAGGGAGGCTAAGTAGCTGGTACAAGCAACAATTGTCATTAGCAGGGAGAATAACACCGGTTCAATCTGTGATAAATCAACTAGTAATATATGAGATGCGACATTCCTACATTCTCACTGGGGTCGGGCAGGAACTGGAGAGCATGTAGAGAAATTTCCTCTGGAAAAGTGATAATGGCTCACAGAAAATCCATGTTATAAAATGGGATACTTTATGTAAGGAAAAAAGAATGGGAGGCTCGGCTTGAGGGAGCTTGGAGTGATGAATGATGTGCTATTAGGGAGAGTGGCTTGGAATATAATTATTAAGCCTAATAGCTCGTGCTCTATGGTGCTTGTTGGAAAGTATAGTATGTTAGTTCTCTATATATTTTGATGATAATTGACAATTGTAAATTCAAAAGATTGTTATTGATTCAAGTCTAAAACCCTTTCATGATTAAAAACTATCTTGATCAATAACTACCATCTTCTGAGATAAGATGACTAGAGTCAACCCTGTATAACTCGAATCATTGTTACTTGAAATAAACTAGAAAGAGTCTCGAGTCATAGTGACTTGAGTCAATCTTAGATGACTCGAGTCACACCTCTTATTTAACATTGAAAAAGAATTCTCAAAGGATATGAACTCGAGTTGATCTAGTGTGACTCTGATCACAAAAATGAATTTCAAAATCAGCTTTTTCATAATTTTTTCTAACGGTAAAAAGTGACTCGAGTTAGGCACTTAATGATTCAAGTTAGTTACCGTGTCAAAACTTTAGCAAAGACCAAACTTGACAACTTTTTGTCAATGCTAATGTGACTTGAGTAAAACATTGAGTGACTCGAGTTATGCTATAACAGAGACGTTCTCAGATAATTTTTGAAAATGTTTGACTCGAGTTAATATGTTAATAACTCAAGTCAAGATGCGTTTATAACTTTGTCTTTCTGCAGTTACTCATGGATGACTCAAGTCAATTCCACTTAACTCCAGTCATGTAACTCAAATCAGTGATATATAACCTGAGTCAATGTTTTGGAAAATGAAAAACACCGTGTTCTTAATATTTAAATCATTGATTATGATCTTAATACTTCATAGTATCACTCATTATTATTCCTGACTATGTTTAATCAATTTGTTAACAAGTTTCAGATGATTTTGATATGAATTAACACCAAATTGCAATAAAGCAATTATAAGTTAGAGCATTAAATGCAAAGCAGAGACAAATACCATAATTAGGCAACCAACTATCAGAGTAACGTAAAACCTTGCAACCATTTCCATTCTACTTCCATACTCAATCTCAACGAACAAATGGAATATGGAATGTATAAAGGAATGATTGCGTTAATTGAAGAATGAAGATGTACCAGTAATGGTCAATCTTAATTAGTCTCAACAATTATTTTCATTAGTCTGAATGGATAATTATCAAGCTTCTCAACAGTCATTAATGTCAACAACTATAAAAGTAAGGAGCATTGAATTCTCCACCTACTAAAACTATGTACATTCAATTTGTGAATTTAGCATTTATTGTTTCAAATCTTTGAGCAATATCTTCGGATATTAAAATACTTCAGTGATCATACATCTGCTCTTTTAGAGAGCCTTAAATTCATTATTCTTGTATTAATCTCAAGGTTGTGGAACCTTTGAAATTGAGATTAGTTTATTACAACTTGTAAGGAAGAGTAAGTTCTAGTGAGAGAATTACTCAAAAGTTACAGAGTGTGTAATCAAATTTTGAGATAGTGAAATCCGAGAGAATTTGGGGACTGGACGTAGGTCAATGATTTGGACCAAACCAGTATAAATTTCTTGTGTTTTTTGTTATCTCTTCCTCTCTGTTTATCCCTGTTTTACTTGTGTGATTCAGAGGATTAAAAGAAAATTTTTAAATCACCCAATTCACCCCTCTCTTATGTGATATTCCACCTTTCATAGTAGAGGTAGCAATCTAGTAAAAGAATGTAATATGAGGAAACATGACTCGGTAATTTAGAGGAACTTGTGTCGAATTTGGCCAAAAATAACAAGTATTAGGAGGTGGGTAATGGAGAAAGGGTGAGATTTTGGCATGACAAGTGGTTGGATGATGCCAGGACATTAGTTGAAAAAGGTCTAAAACTTGCAACATAGGAGGAGGGAGCCATAAGATTAAGGGAGCTAGTAAATGAAGAGGGTAAATGGGATTTAGGAAGAATTGATGGATGGATTAATGAGGAAGGAAGGAAGCTCATAATGGCAATACCTCCTCCAAATGATCTAAATGGGATGTATACGTTTGAATGGGGGACAAAAGTGCAGAACCAATATATTGTTGCTGATATGTAGTACATACTATGAGAGGGGTAAAATTAGGAGAACAAGGTGTGGGATAAAATATGGAGTTGGAAAGGACCAATAATAGTGCAAGTGTTTATATGACTAGAAATTCATGACAAGTTGCTAACAAGTGAAAGAAGGTGCAAGGTAGTAGGTGGAAGCCCAAATTGCTATAAGTGTACCAATGCAACTAAGACCCTAATGCATGTTCTAAGAGATTGTAGTGCTGCATATACTCTATGGAGTGAGTTAAAGGAGTGAGCTCTAGAACCTGAATTTCTAAGTTTGCAAGGGAACACTACTACAAAAATGTTTTTAACATCCTAAATTTAGCCCAATTAATGTCCTTTTTCCTAGGGACGTTTATGTGGGGGACCCCATACTTATGACGTCCTCACAAAAAAAAAAGGATGTCGCAAGTAGTATTTACGACGTCTTAAATTTTAATTTAGGACGTTATATGTATCATTTAGGGCGTCCTAAATAAAAAATAAGGAAGCTATAAGTACCACTTAAGGCTTCCTACATTGTAATTTAGGAAGTGGTATGTAACACTTACGGCTTCCTTATTTTATATTTATGACTCCATAAGTGCCTAATTTTAAAAAAAAAAAATCTTTTTTTTCTGGCATCTCTCATATGAAGCTCACCTTTGTGCACTGCCACTCAAAAAATCAGCAAAATTATGATTTGGTTCCATGTCTGCAAAAATCAAGCATGTATAGGAACACAAGAACAATAAGTAAACATTCTATGACCAACAAGAGTAAGAAACAACCCTTATTCAAATTAAATTGGCCATACTTCATTGTATAGTTAAATGCATAAAAATCTACCAAGTAAGTGAGCAACAATGACAGAACCGGCTGGTTGTCCAAAATTATATTATACGAAAAAAGAGGAACGAGAAAGGATTGTGGGGGGAATTTGATTCCAACCATGAAGAAGTGAAAAAAAAAAATCAACTTCTCATTTTGGTTTGGACAAAAAATTGATTCTGGATTTTTGGATAGTGTTTAGGTAATTTTTTGTAAAACCATAATTTTGACTTCATAAGCAATTTTAAAATTTTATCTAGATACTCACTAAGATTTATAACTGTAAGTAGGTACCTACCAATTGAGTTTTGGGTTTACCCGCACCAAGCCACCTAGTCGAAAGATTATCAACACATTAGTGTGACAGTTTTGCTCTTGCTTATGAGAAAGGATGCAAGCAAGGGATAAAAAGTGTAAAATTTCCGTCCCAACTTGAATTGCATTGCTTTAACCAGACATGTTGTAGCAGAAGACATACTTCAAAAGTTAACAAGCACTATAGCGTAAAGATATTCCATCCCATTGGTTATACAAATTGCTATCTACACCTAGAATTAGACACCTATCATCTTCATGTAGATTAGCAAGGAGCTAATTATTTCAATCCAAAACGCCCAATCGCAAATTAATAAGACAATAGCAATTTCAACCGAGTGTAAAGGCAATTAAACAAGCCAAAGCTCTCCTAACCTGTCATCAGGCCCATAGCCGCCGCGAGGACTCCCCCTTCTAGATCGCTTATGGGGTGAAGGCGAGCGCCGAAAAGGAGAATAATGTCGGTCACGATATGAGCTGGGGCTGCGACGACGTTTGAAGTCCCTGTCTCTGTCTCTTGGAGGTGGTGGGGGCGACAGATTCCTGTCATCGAAATCACCCCCATGTCGATTCGGATTTCAACCATAATCACTATCATCCCTCCTATCCCTAGAATCCTTATCTCTTCTCCGGGGTGTCGCTTGCGAAGGGGGTTGCGACTATGCTGACGTGGTTGATGGAGGCAGAGGGAGGTCGTCATCCCTAGCTGCAGTGGCAGAAGGCACCGGTGCTGGAGCTAGAGCAAAATGAGCAGATGGTGATGCCGAGGAAGGGGATTTGTTCTCTCGAGAGGGATAGCTCTAAAGGGATAAGCCCTCAAATACAGGGGAAAAGAATGCCGAGGAAGAGGATTTTTTTGGCGTCCTAAACATAATGTAGGACGTTAAATATGCTATTTTTTGCTGCCTAAGTATGTTTTTAGACGCCAAAAAGATCTTTTTGGCACCCTAAACTTAATTTAGGATGCCAAATGCCAAAAATTTTTTTTTTGGCATCTTACATCTAATTTAGGACACTAAAAAAATTTCTAGCACTAAATCATTTCCCAAATTTTCTAAATTGTGCCAAAAATACTGATTTTGACATGTTGAAATATATTGAGGACGTCAAAAAAAATTTTAGGCTTCCTAAATTAATATTTAGGACGTCTAAAGTCTTAAAATCAAATAAATAATTACGTCAATGCCACTTTTTTTACTTTTTACTTCCCTTTTTTAAAATGAGACATTTTTTAGGGTAGTAGTATATAGTAGTGGAAGGAGTGGTCCAATTGGAACTTAAATGAAGACGGAAAAGAACTATAGTCTAACGTTTGGTGGTACTTGGTGGCTCTTATGAAATTGGCATCATAAATGTATGTTTGATGAGGAAATTGCCTGAATTTCGCAGCAAGGTAGTTTCATGTTATGTAGAGATATATTAAATGCAAGGCTAGATTTTGGGAAAATAAAAGGAGCTAGGCAGGAGAGCAATGTTAGGTGGGAGCCCTCATTGAGGAGTTGGAGTTGGGTTAAGTTGAATGTGGATGGAGCATCAAAGAGTGGGGATCGGATTGCTGGATGTGGAGGAATAATACAAGGAGAAGAAATTTAGAAATTTCTCTCCCCAACCTTCACCGCCCCTCGTCCTAAGTCTTAACAATACCGTAGAAACCCTCTCCCTTCCCTACCCCCGCCCCGCGCTCTAAGTCTTAACGATACCATAGAAAAGGACAAAATATGACATACAAAGAGGCATTGATACGAGGTGTTAATCCATTGAATATATTCTTGATTTTTTTTTTCCTTAAATTTATCTTGTTATTTACGAAAAGTGGCCCCCACCAAGACTCTCCCACCCTTCAGCATACAGGCTGGATAAGACAAGACAGCTTAATCCACGGTCTTGGAAGAAGAACGTTAATGCACGGCATTGAATAAGTCAATGACTGAGTAAAATGCTATAATCGACAACACATATCTACCCATAGATTTCAAATGAATCAAGACCACAGAGTTTTAAATCTATGCCAGATCTTTTATACTAATATTCAACCCTTGTCAGATGCACGAGATATTTATGAAAAAGTCACGAGACTGAATTAATCATAACATTTGCTTTAGAATGATTTGTGTTAAGTTTTTTTTTATAAAAAAAAAATTAATTTTGCATCATTTTAGAAATTCCAAGTAACATTGATTGGTGTAAAAAAATTCATTATTATTTTTCAACTTGTGATTGGTTGATGTGTCCTTTAAACGCGTTGTTGGTGGTCTCTATATAAGCTGGGGATGAAGGATCTGTGAGATAGTAATATGGGGTGTGGGAGTGTTAAACGGGTTTTTGTGTCCCCCATTTAAACCCCAGAAAATAACGGATGTATAAAAGTAGTGCTTGTTTATATTTTGCACAACCTGATGGATAAGACCATATTTTTTAATATAGATGTGAATTTTTAATTATATTGATTAAATCTATAAATATTCTATATATATATATATATATATATATATATATATTCCCCCAGATATAAGTTTAAGAATAAAAATAATAGGGTAAAGGATCAAAAATACATATGTTTTTTACCTTAGGAGTGCCTAGCATCATATGCTTTTTTTAGGAGTAAAAATACACATGTGGCTACCATTTTGAAATAAAAGTCATATCCCACCATGATATTATTGTTCACTTCATATCTTTCTCTCTCATCACAGTGAATAGTAACATAATGGTGGGATGCGACTTTTACTCCAAAATGGTAACCATGTGTGTATTTTTACTAAAGCCGTCAAAACAGGCTAGGCCCGTCGGGCCGGCCCATTTAAGCCCTGGCCCTTTAAAGGCTGGGCCTGAAAAATGGAAGAGAGAGATGAAGTTTGGCCCTGTAGGGCCGGCCCTGGATGTAACGCCCCTATTTCCTAAGTCGATTATGAGGTCTCATTATGGTCCTAGGACTCTTATTAAACCAATTCGTAAATATTTATCAGTATAAGGGCGTTAACATATCAGAGTAAAACACAACAGAGAGCGTACTTAAGCGTTTGGACGACTGAGTAACTGATTTCATATGCGCAGACATATGCTGGTTAATTAAGATTCCCGAAGGAATAAAAGCGTGATACAACTTACATTTATTGCGGTGATCTCGGTTGACGTGTTAGGTTGCAGTAATCCGGAAGGTTCAACAATTCACACTTCATACAGTCCCGAAATCCAACTCCTTCCGAGCTTTTACGCGTGTTGCTTACCCTTTTCTCCTGCTCCTGATCCTCCTGATCCTGAAGCTAGGGTAAAAATCTGAGATTCAATGCCCATTGAATCTCAGGTAACAGTTAACCTTATGCTCAAGTATAACAGTATGCATGATAGATATTCATTACAATTCAGCATAAAACCATACATAGCACACAGCACATGTAATAGTTTATATCTCAACAATTACAAAGCACACAGCAATTGTAATGTTCACCTTCACATAGCACACAGCCCATGAAAGGTTCACATAGTTTGCACATAAACCAATGCCACGCCCCGAAGCGTGTCCTCAGCGCTAGGAAAACATCAATACGGCATTACCAAGATTGTAACCCGTTTTCATATACAAACTGAATGTATTTCAAATGGTGACCTAAGACCCAGACTTAGCCACAGTCCATGACCCAAGACCCAGTCTTGTCCATGACTATATGAATCATCACATCACAAATAAGGTATACAAGTAGCATAAGAGTTAAAGTTACAGTACGCTTCCGTACCTTAGTCCTTGGTGCTAGTGGTACATTCACCTTTCGGTACTGCTTCCAGACTTTCTCAGGCATCCTATAATATCATCACCGCGTTATTCGTCTTATGATCAATATCCTAAGAGAGGGCCTTACCCCTATTGACTTTTCTACTCCCGGTAAATTTTATTCCACTTATTCCCTTTTCAATTTATTATTAATTACTACTAATCTTTCAGTTAGTTAATAATTCCCCTTAGCAATAATAATCTTATTATTGTTATTACTATTATTATTATCATCATCTTCAATAACAATAATAATAATTCCTTATTTATTTATTATGATTATCACTCCTTATAATAATTACAAACTCTTCATATATTTCCTTTACTTTTTATTAATTAATAATAAATTCTCAATGAATCATTCCCTTTTCTAATGATAATAATAATTTATTATTATCATCATTACCATGGTTGTTATTATTATTCCCAATAATAATAATTCCCCATTTCTTCTATTTAACTATTTCTCCACCATTATTTAAACTTCCAAGTATTATCTTTCTCCTTTAACTTAGTATTTTTAAATAATCAATCTGAGTCTATAAAGACTTGCCATCATTAAGAACATAATTAAATCTATTAATTTAATGTTTCTCATGTTCTCTAAAATATAAGGCTTCATCATATTTGATTATAGAAATAGAAACCTTGAATTTAATAAATATAACACCAAACAAAATAAACTTTATATATTTCAATTTGAATTTAATAAATAATAACTCCAAGTAAAATGAACTTTAATTATATATAAATGCAAGATTTGAAATAATGAGTACCAATAAAAATATGCTTTAATGTGATATATATATTATTTTTATTTTTATTTCTTCTTCCTCTTCCATGGTACACATACACATGTTTGTTTTATTTGTTCATACAGAACCAAAACAAAACAAGTTACATAGTAGCCATACACAATCCTATATATATATATATATATATATATATATATATATATATATATATATATATGTGTGTGTGTGTGTGTGTCTGTGCTTCCACAACTTTTCTTGCAACCGATCATAGATATATATACCTACGTTTACAATAAACACTTTCTACCAATATTCCTATGTTAACAAAATACTCATATTAACCAAGAAAACTTTGACCGTGGAAAACCAAAAAAAAAAAAAACACTGCACTATTTACCTACCTAATGACTTTCACACGACACACACACACATTAATATATTCAGCACTTATTAAACCAGAAAAATTAGTTCAGCCAAAAGAAATACAGAAACGAAAACCAACTTCTTCCCCATGCACACATTCTCATTTTGTTTTTGTCTTGTAGCCAATATATATATACCTATTAACTACTTAGCTTGCTTCTTTGGTATATTGTTTTATTTTTATTTTATGCAGACACTCACATAAATCTGTATTATATGTCTTCCCTTACCACAGATAAGACACACGTTGTTACACACATATATGTAATAAACACGCACACACACAGACCTGATATACACATCCCTTTAACATCTTTTATGTTTTCAGTTTTCATTCCATCTTCTCGGCATAAAGAGAAACCTGTAACCCCACCCATGTGTTCAGTCAAGTTTTAACAGAAGGTAATGATAGGACAGACCCCTTTTTGCATCAACATTTATTTATCGACTGTTTTTTTATTTAGTTCGGCAAGGAGATCACTATTATAATATATATGGTCCAGCGTTTTTTTTTTGTTCCTTCCTTTTCCTATTCTCTAACAGTAAACATAAAGCTCCAGCATGTTTTCTTTTATTTTTTCTTCTCACTTTCAGTTTTCAGTTTCTCCCAGCAAAACCGATGAACATGTATAACCAAAGCTTCAGTGTTTTGTTTGTTTTTAGTTCATTTCAATAGAGTTTTAGGTTCAGTTTCAGCGGTCACAAGTACGGTTCTTTAACTGTTTTGGTTTCATTTTCAGCTCCCTGTTTTTCTTTCATTTTTCGGTGGCTCCTTATTTTGATTCCTAAAGCTTAGTTTTTCATTCATTTTATGTTTTAAGTCTGTCTTATTGTTGCAGCTTTTCGTTTCTTTCCACTGCAAACACACAAAAATGCAGAAAACTCACATACACAGGGTTATTTTTAGCGTTTTTCTCCCTCACCCACCGATATACATATATATTCTTTCCTTCTTCATTCATCTAGGCATGCATGCGTTATATATCTGTACTATGACAACAGTTAAAACAACGCTCAAAACTCAGAAGTGATGCATTAGATATATATATAACGCCAAAACTCAAGCTCACGGCTCCCCTTGTTTTCTGTTTCAGTTTTCAGATTCCTATTTCCTCTATATATAAAGACTTCCTTCTTGCGTGGAAGCATAAAGGAAGCAAAAAGAAAGAGTAGCTTCACGTGTTACCTTCAGTTCTCAACTCACGTGATGGAGGTAGCTCGCTGATTTCTCCTCTATTCTCCGTCGCCCAAAACAGAGAACAAGTTGGTTCAGCTCCCTCTCTTACCTCTCACTCTCTTACTCTGATGTTGTTTTTCTGTGGATGATGAAGGAAAATGAAGAAGAATGGGATGATGGGAGCATTTTATAGGGTCTCCTGGAACCGGACAAAAACAATACACATTGGTCCAAAACCATTATCTGTTGAGGAGCTCGAGAGGCAAGGCGGCGTCTGAATCCTGCTCTCGGATAGGCATAATTATCTGTGGCTTAATAAATGCTAGCTCTGTTTCTTTTTCATGATTGCTTTTTCTGCTGCTCTTAAATGTGATTTGCTTGCTTTCTGTTTTGGCGGTAGAGGGATAATGGATATTGGAGCCAAAGGAAAAGTGGGCCGAAGGAATGGTTTTATGGTCCAGAAGGGATGAAACTGCTTATGCCTCCTCATTTTCGATGGAACTGGACTGATTGTACAAGGTTTAGTTTAATTTATATTCCTCCGCATTTTCATTTTGTTCTCTTATACTGGGTAAAGGAATGAATATGGGCTGGAAGAATGATTCTTTGCTGCAGCACGTGTTGGCCCAATGAAGTTGATTTCCTCACGTGGCCCACAAAGGAGAATAAGAAGATACACTAATGCCTTAATCATTTTTTTTATATAATTTATTTGCAACTGGTTTTAACTGCAATAATTCCAAATTAAATTCTTAATCCCAAAAGTCCAAAATTTGGGATGTTACACTGGAAGGCCCAGAGCTTATACGGGCCGGCCCTACAGCCAGCCCGTTAGGCCCGTCAGATTTATATTTTTTTTTTAATGTTGAAAAACTGAAGTTTGGTAACCCACTAACCCTAAAACAAAAGGGGAAAAAAAAATCCATAGTCCGTTTCCGCCTGGGAAGTGATGCTTACACTTGTTCTTTGGTTTTTTCTCTGAAAAGGTTTGAACAATTCTGTATGATAATACCAAACCTTGTTCTTTTTTTTCCGCCGGGGAAGGTCCGGAGTCCATGTTCTATAATATTCCTTCGTATTCTACTTTGACTGCTATGTCCAGGTTCAATGAATTTGGTAACTTTTCACCTTTTGTCTTTTCGTAATTAATTCCCCATATGATTATTTCTTATTATTATGCCCTAAGCTAACCTGTGACCGTGGGAAAGAGCAACAAGCAAGAGGCTTCTTCTTGGTTCTGATTTGTGGGCAATATGTTTCATTCATATATGTATCTTGGTTTCTCTTAAACCGAGTAAAAAAGCTTTCCTTTCCATGATCTCTTCCGATTTTGGTACTGAGTAAAGGTTTTTTTAATGCTCACATTCCTTGATTTGTGTTTGCCTTTTGCTCGTATTTTGCTCTGACGATACTCTTCAGAGAGTGAGAGATTAATGTTCAGTCCCAAAGTCTAGAAACTGTGATTCAAAAGTGACGATACTCAAAGGTGAATTGAATTACTGCATGAATTATCGGGCAAGGATTTATTACTATTTGTTTCTGTACTCATTATCATTATACAAGTGAGAAATTTTAAACATCCTTGTGGTTAATATATCTATTCAACAAGAAACATTGTCCCCGCAAAAGCCCGCATTTTTACTTTGGTACTGTTTTTTTTTTTAAAAAAAAAAAAAACTCTTGCATCCAAAAATTATTTGTAGAATAAAACATGACCTTGCACTGTATAACCAGCATGGGCAGAGGAGTTGTTGAGCTTATTTAATATATCTGGTTTATTGAGCTTTCTCCCTAATAACAAACCGGGAAATACTATGTTCTATGGTTCTTTGAGCATTCTTTGGTCCTCTGGAAATACTATGTTCTTTGGTTATTTGTTTTGGGTATATTGTAATGATATTGGTGAAGATGATGACAATAATATTGAAAGTCATCTTTCTAACGTCGTTTAGTTTTATGCTTTTTATGTAAGTCATTTGTGAACATAATTTGTTTTTTATTATGAATTCGTGACTGCTTATTTGTTGGATGATTGTGTTTTTTGGATATAAATGTTGACAACATTTATTTCATAAATTAGGGTTTTTAATTGTTGTAATTTACTAATTATATTTCTTTGAAACATATGGGGAAAAATAGTTAAAATTTGGAATGGTAATTTCCAGGCCCTGCGGGCCGGCTCTGGCCCTGGTGCTCTTGGGTCGGGCTTTAAAAAATGTGTGTTTTTCTTACTCCGGGCCTTAGGGCCGGTCCTGTTAGGCCCAGTCCCTTTATGGGCTGGCCCTGGAGGGCCAGGGCGGCCCTAATTGACAGCTCTAATTTTTACTTTCAAAAAAAGCATATAGTACTGGGCGCTCTCGAGGATAAAGCACATGTATATTTTTACTCCTTTATTCAAAGTAATATTTCTATAAAATCTATTCATATATCTCTTATTTTGTAGATAATATCAATGTTATCAGACTCAGACCAGTCATCGACCCGGTCGGGATACTGGGTCAATGAGTCACTAGTTGAATAAGTGGGGCACTAGTTGAACCACATAACTATGACCTGGTCTCGAAAACCATACTATATTTATAAATTATACAACCATATTTATAAATATATTAAAAAAATGAGTTTACAAAAGATAAAAGTACCTAAAACATTTTTTCAAGTTTAAAACATGAATAACCCAATTAACTAGGAGCAAAATTAAAGAAGACGAGTTTACAAAATAACCTCCAAACACAATAAAATTATGGCCAATAATCCAAAGGTGGTGCATCAATCAAAGGCTCTCTATCGTCATCAAAATAATGTGGATGAACTATATCTTCAAATGGGTCTACATTATCCATGGCATTGTCTTCATTTTGGTTTGCATTTTGTGAGGTATTGTTTGGTGCTTCATTTCCATGATCATCATCATCACCATCATCATCCAAATTTAATTGATCTATGATAACATCATTTATGATGTGAGTTAATAATGAAGTAATCAAGATCTATTTATGAAGTAATCAAACAAAACAAAATATAATCATAAAAAAACCTACCATTATCATTTGGTGTTGGTTCAATGGGAACACTAGCAATGTCATTCCGTAAAGCATGCACCTCTTGAGGAGTTAATAATGGCGGTGAATCCTCAAATACCCAATTAGTATGACCCATAATTGTTTCGAAATTAATTGGATCAAAATTTTGCTCCCTTTGATGTTTAAGTTTATAACAAAATTAATTGAAACAACAAATACTTACATATATTTGTATAAAAGAAAGTAAACAATGAAATGAACATACCTCTGTTGCAACCTTATGTTATAACGAACATAGACAAGATCATTAAGCTCTTGATGCTCTAGCCTATTTCCCTTCTTTGAATGATGTATTCAAATGAACTCCAATATCGCTCACAACCCAGGGCACTACAAGTTTGGCTTAAAATACGAATAGCCAACTTTTGCAAATTTGGTGCTCCACATCCATAAAGTTCCCACCATTGATCTAGAACATTCCATTTGCATATGAAGACAACTATAATAAGAATAAAGGATAAAAAACAAAGAAATTCAATAACCATTAATATTACCTGGCATCACGGTGGTTCTCTCATGTATAGCTGATGGTCTTCCAAAATCCAATTGAGCACCTTTATATAGTCTCATCTCACTTGTCAAATTAGATTGCAAATTATGATCTCCATGAGCATACCTCTCAATGACATATAAAAGACTAGATGTTGTGAATTTGTGCTTTTCAAATTCTTCAGCATTGAAACGACAACCTGGATTTAACTAATAACCAGCAGCATGAAGATTTTTGCAAAGCTGTGAATCTCAATGGTTGTCCAATATGTTCAAGTAAGGCTCCACCTTCTTCTTTTTCCTTTGGAACCTCCTCACCATCTCTTCTATAGCTTTAAAGATAGCTTGATAAAGAAAACCCATAGCTGGCTTAGCTTCACTATCAACAAGTTGCAAGACACGAACAAGTGGCTCAGTAAGTTTAACAACTTCAGCACATCTCTTCCAAAACTCGGAGTTTAAAACTTGTTCCACAAAATCTTTAGCCTTGATATCCTTGGCATAAGGTTGACTTGTCCATTCTCTAGATGTGACTATATCTTTTAATGCTTCTATTTGACTCAATATACTTTGCAATGCAATGAAATTAGTGGCAAAGCAAGTTGGGGCTGGTTGGAGTATTTCTCTTCTACTTGTATGCTTTCTCATCAAGTGCAATGCATGACAATGGTTATATATGTATTTAGTAATTTTTGAAGCATGAACCACCGCCTCACTAACCTCCTCTAATTTTCCAATGTCATGTAACATTAAATTGATACAATGAGCTGCATAAGGAGACCAAAATATTTTAGGAAACTCTGCTTATAATAACCTACTAGTAGTAACATAGTTTGCAGCATTATCAGTCATAATCTGAACGATATTTTCAGGACCAACAAATAACACAACCTATCTGAAAAGTTTATATAACATCTCCGTAGTTTTTGAAGCATGAAAAGCATCTACAAACTTCACAAAAATAGTTCCCTGAGGGCAATAAACTAGAAAATTAATCAAAGTTCACCTACAACGATCAGTCCAACCATTTGCCATGATAGTACAACTAGTTTCCTTCCAAATAGTGCGATAACTATCAACAAGTTTGTCAACATCTTCAACCCACTTACTTAATAAAGGACCATGAACCTTGTGAAAGTTTGGAGCTCTATATCATGGATCCATGCTACAAATAGCATCAACCATTGGTTGAAAATATGCAAAATTAACTGCATTAAATGGTATACCAACATCAATCATCCATTTCGAGATGGCAAGGTCACATTTCTCCTTCGCCTCTTTGCTTAGCAAAACACTCTTCAATGTAGGTTGAGCTCCAGGAGTTATTCTAGGAGCAAAATAAAAACCAATGATACTCTTTCCCTTTTCAGATGTGGAATTTTTGCTTTGAGGAGCTTATTGACCTACACTACCTTTATCAAGCGGATTACTATCATTATACTCTTCTTGAACTTTTCTGTTCTTACTCTTATTATCATCAATATTTTTTTTCATCTAAAAATGAATGTCTCCCGACACCTTCTTACATGCCTCTATTTGCCCTTTTTCTCCAGCCAAGTGAGCCTTAAATCGATTTATGCCTCCTCCCCTGACCTTCTTATTACAATAACAACACTCCAAAGCTTTTTTTCCATTTTCCTCAACAATTTCTTTGTAATGTCCCCAACATGGATTTGTTTTCCCTCTTTGATTTTTCTTTTTTCTTTTTAGATGTTGTTTCTTGTAATAGAGGAGGAAAAGTTGATTCAGCTTCATTTGATGCCATCTTTGACACTGTAAAGAAAAGAGAGAGACAGACAAATCAAACACCATAGATAGACATTCATTGAAATTTTAAGGCCATTGTTAAACACCAATTTATAACAATAACACACAATTTTGATGCTTCATAATTTATAAAGATGACTTGCCCTTGCTGTTATTAAACTCAAACAGTCAAACCATTTAACCAGACTAGGATATTAAGTAATGAGTTACTGATTAAGCTAATAAATGAGTGATCAAACTACATAAAATAAAAATGAAAGTATTTAATCTAAATAAAATCTTACATCAATATGAAACAAAACTACAAAAGCAATAACTAATATTCTGCACAGAGGTGATTTCCATCGTGGATATAAAGATTTGATATCCAATAACTACCAGCAAAGTCTACAATCTCATATTCTCATAATATCAAATACAGAGCTATGGAATGGCAACAACACAAAGCATTACACCAAGATTACAGAGCTAGCTATGGAACGGCAAGATTACAAAATACAGAGTACAAACCTCGATTTAAATAAGAAAATAACAAAACACCATAGATTTAAAGAAGAAAAGAACCTTACCTCTGAGACGAAGACGTCGGGCTTGATAGATTAAACGGCACAGCGGTGGTGGTTGACGGACCAACTACCGCAATAGCTAACGGCGGTGTGAGTGGTGAGTGAGGTTAGTTAGATTGGATGATTGAATCTGTGAGACTGAGAAAGCGAGAATGAGATTTGAGAATGGGAAAAAAAACCCCAATTTCATTCCCTGATCAATTTTGGTGCTGGATAGGAGAGTAGAGATTTTTTTTTAATTGTTTTCAGACCAGTAACGACATCGTTTCTGGTTTGATTTATCAAAAAATAAAAATAAAAGCACCAGCTGGCTGGGTTTCACAGACCCGGCCGATTCACCAGTTTTGGAGAAACCTAGCGGTCGGACCGATCTAAAACCGATTTTGATGCATATTCGATCCCATTAGTGGCTCTGACCGGTTAGGTGACCGGTTTGCCGGTTTCTGGGTCAACCCGGCTGGTCTGAGCCAGTTCTGATAACTATAGATAATATAATATTTTGAAAGCATAAGGCTATTAACTATGATTTTCTCCAAAAGACCAAGATAAGTTGATGGTATATATGGAAGATACGGGGTATAAATTGTAATTTTCGAAAAATATTGAGAGCTGATTGAATGGGATCCTAAACTATAATTTTCTCCAAGATTAAAAAATTAAAAATAAATAAAAGTGAAAAATAAATCACATCAGATATCATATATTATTATATAGATATATCAAAGAGTTCCACACCAAAAAATAACTTGCCATATAAACAGAGACTCATAGCCAATCTTGTCACACAATGACTACTTTGAGAGGGAAAAACATTTTCGCTGAGTTTTTAAACTCCTCAATTGGGGAAGGGATGTAGCCTAATAGGAAAGCTAGTTTCTATTTATTTTTGTTCGACTCTTTATGAACTTTCATTTATGAATATTCTTTATGAATTTATATTTATGAATACAATTTAGTTTTTCTTTTAATTATACTTATTTATCTTGTTCCTCACATGATTTGCTTTGGCATGCCATCAATAGAATCTAAAACATGGGTAATCTTGATGGACTAGGAGGTGAAGGGAGAACCTAGATCTAAAGAAATAAACACAAATTTTGAAGGCTAGGAGTAGTTATAGATATTTGTGGTGATAAAAGTATAGCTTCATGATTTAATTAGTTGTGTAAGTGTTGTGGAAGCGAACTCAACATTAATTTAAAAAGGACTAATAATTTGGGAGAATTTTGGAATATTTATCACTATAATAAATCTAAGAGTCAACTCAAAAGTAATAGAAATTAGCAATATATGTTGGTGAAATCTTAAACCTAAGTCTTCAAGTGATTGTTACATTCTCATAAATATTCTCATCCTTATTTTCTTTACTCAAATCTAGCCCATCTAATTAGTAAATTATAACCTGCTTGTGGGCACGACCTCAAAATATTCTAAGATTATTACTATATCGATCCCGTACACTTGTGGAATGATTATTATCCTTGATATAAAGCTCAATTAACTAACTTAAGTTGATTAAACAAACTAAATAAATTATTTAATTAATTATAACATATATTGTATGATATCTCTGAAATACTTATATGTATCATTAGATTATATATTAGTGGGATAAATTAGTTTGAAGAAATTTATATATAGAAATATTTTGAAGTTATTTATCCATAGCTTCATAATTTTTTTTTTTAAATTAATCAATTGAACCTTATATGAAGAATAAGAGGATGCAGTGCATAGAAATAGCATAGAGATACTTAATTGATTGATCGCATGGGAAAAACTCACTTCACTTTACTTTTGTTGTCAAAAAGGTTGATAAATGAATTATTTTCTACTAAATATGTAATGTCGTAAGTTAAAATATTGATATTTTTATGTTTAATTATTAGATTATTTATGTGAATATATATATATATATATATATATATATATATATATATATATATATAATGGGCTTTGGTTTTCTCATGTTACATCAGAAAAAAAAAGTTTCCTACACACACATGAAATGGTGGGATCCACATATACATATATAAATAATATATGTATATGTGGGTCCTACCATTTCATGTATGTGTAACATGAGAAAACCATTTTGCTACAACATGAGAAAATGTTTTCCCATATATAATTTTAATAAAAGTGCATTCAGTATTATATATTTTTTGGAGTAGGCAAAAATACCAATAATCTTTCAAAATGAAGTAAAAGAATAATCGAATTGAGATTGACTGTTAATGACTGAAAATAATCCACATAACGTAAGTTATTTTATACTGAAACGTGCGCGAGCCATTATCTTCTCACTACCCTCGCGCCGACCCTCCGTAGGCGGAGTTGTGGGTGTGCCTAATGGCACTTCGAAGAGCTTGGGAAGATAATCATGAAAAGTGTTGTTCCCAAGTAATTGAGCTGATTCAGCAGGGAACTGATGAGTTGCCTGCACATGGCAGTGTTATCGTTGAAGTGAAGAGTATATTATGTTTCAGGAAGAAAAGAAATAGAAATATGCAATATTATTTCTCAACTGATAAATATGATACAAGTGTGCTTTTATAAGCATAATAAGTGACAGCTGTACAAAGAAAGCAAGAAACTATCTTCTAACTAATTCAATTCTAACTAAAATAATTATTCTAACTAATACTCCAATACCCCCCTCAAGCTGGAGAATATACATCAATCATGCCCAGTTTGGTAAGGAATGTACAAAAGGAAGAAGGAGGTAAAGACTTAATAAAAATGTGTGCTAATTGGTTCTCAGACTTGATAGGAAGAAGATGCAATAAACCTTGTTGAAGCTTCTCATGTACAATATATGATGCAATCAACATGTAAATGTTTTGTACGCTCATGAAAGGTAGGATTTGTAGCAATATGTCTTGCAAATTGATTGTCACAATACAACGAAGCATGACTAGACATAAGAAGACCAAAATCTCTCTACAAATAAGAAAGCCATTGGAGTTCTCATGTAATTGCAGCAAGAGTCCAATACTCGACTTTAGAAGAGGAGGTAGAAACTGTTGGTTGCTTCTTAGAGCGCCATGTAATCAAAGTTTGGTCAGGGAATCCACAAAAACCAGTAATAGACCTCCTAGTATCCACACATCCTGCCCAATCGGAATCACTAAATGCATTGAGTTTAATAGTAGATGAGACATGAAAGAAAAGTCCTCTACCCGGAGAACCTTTAAGGTATCACAACACGAGATGAAGGGCTTGCAGATGTATATCAGTAGGCTGCTGTACAAATTGCCTTAATAGTTGAACAACAAAAGAAAGATCTAGATGAGTATTAGTAAGGTAAAGTAAACGTTCAATAAAAGTACACAGATGGGTCAACTAGAGGAGTGCCAATATTAGCTGAAAGCTTAAGATTATGAGCCATAAGAGTTTTAACAGGTTTACACTCTAAGAAATCAGCATCAAACAAAAGATCCCGAATAAATTTCCATTGACATACATAAATTCCAGTGGAATTACAAGCAATTTTTGAACTAAGGAAATATTTAACATCACCTAGAACCTTGATTTTAAAACAATAATCTAGGATAACCTTAATATGATCAGTTTCACTCTAATCAGTACCACCCACAATGATATCATCCACATATATAAGCAAGGCAGTATTCTAGAGAAAAAGTGAGTGATCAACTTGTGATTGATGATAACCATATGACATAAGAACTTTAGAGAGTTTAAAGAACCATTGACAACTTTCCTATTTGAGACCATAAAGGGATCTCTGCAGCTTACAAACCTAATGTGGAGAAGAAACATCCAAATCCCTATGTAAGAAAGCGTTATTAACATCTAATTGCTTCAAAAACCAATTGTGAGCTGTAGCAAGAGCAAGAAACAGTCGCATAGAGGTCAGTTTTATAACAGGGGAAAATGTATCATTGTCATTAATGCCATCAACTTGTGGATAACCTTGAGCAACAAGTCAACCTTTGTATCGATTAAGGGTACCATCTGAGTTATATTTCTTAGTAAAAAATCCACTTACACCCCGATAGGGCATTTGCCATGAGGTAAATCAATTATCACCCAAGTTTTTTTTAATTATAAAGCATCAAGTTCAGCCTTAATAGCATCTTGCTAGCCCTCAAATTGAATAGCCTTAGAGTAATTTTTGGGGATATCATCGAAGAAATTGAGCAAACAAAATGATGATGATTAGAATAAAGTCTATGATAAGAAAGAACTTTAGAAAGAGGATGATATATACCTGTTTCCAAAGAATTTGGTGAAACCGAAGCACATTGAAGGGTAAAGTGATAATCATGAAGATATAAGGAAAGTCTATGAGGCTTAGTGGAACATCTAGGTAAAGGTGGAGAAGAAGGATGAAAAGCAGTTGATGTGGGAACAATAAAAGGTACAAAATGATCAGCATAATCAAAAAGAGGGGCCTCTTGTGGACAAGGTATAGAATTAGGGCAAATCTTAGAATCAGGATTGCAAAAAGGAAAAAAAGTTTATTCATAAAAGTAAACATGGCGAGAAATACGAATTTGCCTATTTTCCAAATTTAAAAGGACATAACCTTTAGTGCCTGATTTGTAGCCAAGAAATATGCATTTATTTGCTCATTTGTCAAGTTTGGTTCAGTTTTGCAAAATGGTAGAGGAAAAACATAAGCAACCAAAAACCTTTAATATGCTAAAATTAGGGGTTTATTGAATAACATTTCAAAGGGAGATTTATTGGCTAAAATGGGTGTAGGTAGTCGATTGATAAGATATAAGATCATGGCATGGGAGATTGCATAAGACTAGAACACTTTAGGAACATGAGCTTGAAGTAAAAGTGTTCTGGTGACATTAAGGATATGTTTATGTTTTTCTTTCAACTTTGCTATTTTGTTTAGGAGTCTCAACACATGAAGTTTGATGAATAATTCCATGTTCATTAAAAAAATATGTCATTTGAAATTTCACACCGTTATCTGTCTTAATGATTTGAATGGTGGTATCAAATTGTGTAGAAATCAATTTCACCAAATTTTGAATGCAAGTTCGAACCTCATACTCGTGTTTAAGCAAATAAATCCATGTGTATCTTGAATAATTATTAACAATTGTCAAAAAATATTTATGACCATGCACAGAAGGTAAATGATAGGGACCCCATATATCCATATGAACTAGAGAGAAAATCTTATTAGAAATACTGTTGCTTACAGGGAAAGGAAACTTTCGTTGCTTGGCAAAATGACAAATATCACAACAATGAACATGCCATAAATCAAATGGAGTAAAATTTTCAGTAGTGGAAATGGAACTAAGGTAGAAGGAATCATATTTGCACGTTTTATGATATATAGCCCCTTAACAACTTCAGCTGAACCAATTGTCTTCTCTGAAGACTTGAGTTGAATGTGGCATTGGGATTTCTCAAAAAAAATAGTGATAATGTGATTTTAGAAACTAAACTGAGATTGAAATGGAAATTTGGGACATATAAAACATCCTGAATAACAAAGGAGTTAGAGAATTGAATAATGCCACTATATATGGCTAGTACACGAGTACCATCTGGAAGGTTAACAAAAATGGGTTAAATTTGCTTATAAGATGCAAATAGAGAAATATTAGAACGAATATGGTTAATAGCTCTAGAATCTATGATCCAAAAATCAAAAAATGAATGAAAAGAGCCAAGAAGAAGGTTACCATCGATGGAAACCTTATTGACAAAAACAGAGGGCAAAGAAGATGCACCAGGTTGAACAAGTCCCAAAACTTTTTGGTATTGTTCTAGTGTGAAACTATACTTTGGATTGGCTACCTGATTAGGTTCAGTGAGACCCTTACCAAAGACGTTATCAAATGATACAACATTGACATTGGAGTTTCGAAACTTGAAACCCAGTGGGAAACCATGTTTCCTATAGCACAACACGTTGCCTCAGTGTGTTTCGCTTTCCCACAATATGTACACTATTTTCCAGAAACAGAGTAGTTTGGCTTCGGCAATCTGACACCATAACTACAAGCAGGTGATCGTTGACCAGAAGACTTTGCCAATAAAGCTGTGACATCGGCAACTTGATATTGCATTTCCCTTTCTTGTTGTTGAACTAAGGCAAAAACTCGATTAATAGATGGTAACAGGTCTATCAACATGATTTGGGATTTATTTGGGATTTGACCGATGAAAATCTATCACTTAAGCCTTTCAAAAAACGAATGACATAATCTTGTTCCACATGCCTTTTATAGGTCTCAATAACACCACAACAGTATTTCGGATTGCAACAACAACTGATTAAAGGTCGTAATGTAAGATACTCATCCTAGAGAATTTTTAGTTTCGTAAAGTAATCACTAACAAGAAGATCACCTTATTTTAAACCTTGGATGTCTTCTTGAAGGTCAGCCAACCGGAACACATCGTTTTGAGAGAATTATGCATGGAGATCCTCCCAAACATCACATGCCTTGTTAATCCACAATGTGCTCTATGCGAGTGAAGAGGAAATCGAGCGAGTAAGCCATGATGGCACCATCATGTTGCAGTGCTTCTAGGCAAGGTACAAAGGATCAAAAGATGCCGGAACTGGAAAAGATCAATCTATAAACCGAATCTTGAGGCCATCCTCATCGCATATGCCCACGAGTGAAAATTAGGGCAATTCAGTACTGGAGAAACTAGAACCAATGAAGGATTTTTATTCAAATGCATATAAAATGGATTTGCAGTTGACTGAGATGGATCTCTCTAATTTTTAGATGTTGCACTGATCGTGCTTTCGGCGGAGGAAGAAATGGTCGCCATCGTGAATGATCAACCAGAGAGAGATGAAGGAGAAAATGTGTGAAAGCTTGAGGCAGAAAAATTCCAAAAACATGAGAAGAAAAGGCAACGTGTAAAGCAAGACTGACTACATATGTCAAGAATCACGTGAAGTTGCAGAAAGACGGCATACAGAAGCAAAAAAAAAAAAAAAAAACAAAAAATCAGAAGAACGCAAGTCAAGAACTTTCTTGCTTTGATACCATATTGTGTTTCAGGAAGAAAAGAAATGGAAATGTGCAATATTATTTGTCAACTAATAAACGTGATACAAGTGTGCTTTTATAAGCATAATAAGTGACACTGTACAGAGAAAGCAAGAAACTATCTTCTAATTAATTCAGTTCCAACTAAAATAATTATTCTAACTAATATTCCAATATAGTATTCTGCGGAGAGAATGGATGGTCAGTGCGGATTGACAGGTGCAGCCGAGAGGTGACCTTGGAGGCTGTGACTATTGAAAAGGATTAAATTAAGGGAAAATTACATTTGGGTTCTAAAGACCAGAATTAATTACAAAAAAATCCCACACCAGAATCCCATTACTAATTGAAAAATTCTCAATCCATATTTACAACTGGAAATGCTATATTAACAACTGGAAATGCTATATTAACAATAAAAATTCTCAATCCGTATTTATAATTGGAAATACTATATTAACAACTGAAAATGTTATATTAACAACTTAAAATACCATACTTACAATTGAGAATTTTTGTTATTAATATAACATTTTCAGTTGTTAATATAACATTTTTAGTTGTAAATATGAATTGAGAATTTCAGTTGTTAATATAGCATTTTCAGTTGTAAATATGGATTGAGAATTTTGGTTGTTAATATAGCATTTTTCAGTTGTTAATATAACATTTCCAGTTGTAAAAACGGATTGAAAAATTTTCAATTAATTACAAGGACTTTTTTAGGACTTTTTTTATAATGGAATTTTGATACAGAACCTTTTTGTAATTAATTATAGTCATTGGAACCAAAATGTAATTTTCCGTTAAATTAAACATAGTCTGATAACAATAATAATAATAAAAAGCAATAATTGGATTGGAGTGACCAAGATTGAAGATAAGGTAGGAACAAGTCAATTTAGATTTTTTTTTTCATTTAATATTCCTTCCAGTCCATTTTATAAGAAGTGACTAATTGCATTACACGGTTTATAAAAATTGTTGAAATTTGTTAAAAGTAATAAGTATGTCTAAAATAAATATTTTTTTTAAACATGTCTTTATTTATGAGGAGGCAAGCAACATAAAGAGAATGTATAATAAATGAAGGAAAGTGACAAAGAGAATGTATAATAGGGACAATATAGAAAAAGATGAGAGAGAATAAATAAAGTTCACCTTTTAATTATTGATATATAAATATTTTTTAGGGGTAAAATGAGGAAAAAAAGTCATTGAATGTTGAGATAATTTTTGTCGGGCTCTTATAAAAAGAATGTGATGAGTATATATCAAGCAATTATTTATATGATTGGTTAAAAATGGGAGTGGATAAATTATACACTGTTTGAAAACTCTTCAGTTTATCAACTTTGCATCACTATCCCATCCAGAGACTATAAATAGAGAGAAAGGGCATGTACAAAAGCCAAACCAAAAGAGATATTGTTGTAAACATGAGAGGCTATTCTAATTGCTTTTCTTATTTGGGTTTCTGCAATATTTCTCTTCCAGCTTCCTTGTTCCACTCATGCCCGTCTTTTAGTAGGTAACAATAATCCTTCAACTTCTTTTATTTTGCTTCCCCCCCCCCCCCCAAAAAAAAAAAAAAACCCAAAATCTCATGCACTGTGACCAGTTTCTTGCCTCATCAGTTATGAAATGCTTATTAATTAATTATTCTTCGTTGTGATCTCTGTGAATATATTAAATCGATAAGTTAATATTTTACGATGTAAGACATCGGTAACTTCACCGACGATGCGTAAGAACAAGCCTGCAGTTAAATGTCCTCCTAAAACTCCTTATACTCGGTGCCTTCAAAAGCCAGCTGCTCCAAAACCTCCGTGCACCGATCCATATAAACGTGGCTGTAAGAAGTAGGAAAATAAATATCTGGGTGATATGGGTATATATAGAAAGTATAGTAAAAAATAAGGGAAAAAATTATCTTTTTATCCCTATAATACTGGCCTTGTTGTAATTCAATTTCTAAATTTTGACTCCTGCAATTAATTCTTATAGTTTATATTCAGTTGAAATCTAGTATTTAAAATTTAACTCACTGCAATTCAATTTGTATAGTTTTAATCATACAAAACTCTAGTTTGTAAGCTTTATGAAATGCTTATTTTATTTTATAAAATATAAGGGTCAATAATTTAAATGGTTAGCACTATAGAGATTGAAATTGTACGGAGTTAAAGTTTAAAGATTGAGATACATCCGTATCAAAACTATTGGGATAAAAAATAATTTTCCCGGTTGTTGTAGCTTCTGATTATCTTCCCCTATTGAATAAATTAAATGATGTTTCCACCTAGATTTGATGGGAAGTCGATGTAAGGGTATGCTAATCAAATATTCTATGTACTTTTGAGTGTGAGAAATATGTAATTCTTAGATTTATGTGTTGGTGTTGTAGTTAAAATCAAAAAGGTGTTATGAGCCAAAAAATAAAATAAAAAAGCTGCCTCGTAATGGCTTTTTTACTATTTAATTAATTAATAGAGTAACTTCTCTAATTTTAAATTTTTTGCTTTCGTTTTTTACTTTAATTTCATATTATTTGGGAAATTCAAATGGCCTGGAGAAAAGAGGAAATTAAAAAAAAAAAAAAAAGCAAGTGAGGGGACCAAAACTTGCCACCAACACATCGAAATATAATAAATCAAAACAAGGAAGGAAACCCTAATTCAAATATCATGGATCTTTGGGCAACAAAAAATAAAAATAAAAAAATCATGGATCTTGATAAATTTAAACAGTCACACATCCACCTTTCATAATTTTAATTAGCTTCACTTACAGTCAAATAAAATTGGCCAAAGTTTTATCCGGCCACCCTTCTTGCATCATTCCTTGGGTCATCCTAATTCATAATACTAGTCTCTGCTTAAACCTTGTGTCTATACTTATATATATATATATATATATATATATATATATATATATATTAACAAAAATAATGATCTACAATTGAAGCTTCCGTCATTTTGTTTAAGATTGGAAACATTATTGCATATTTCATGACTTCAGGTTAAAAGTAATTACTCTGAAGGTTTTTTTCTAAACGATTTCACTGTGAGAAATATATCATCATAATATACAAAAAAAAAAAAAAAGGAAAAAAGATGCCAAAAACAAAAACCATTTCCTATAATTTTCCTTTTTATTATTACTACTACAAAAATCGTGATATATATGATAATTGTTAATTGCAATAAATCATGGTGCCAAACAGTCATATATGTGGGCGTTGTAAAAGATCAGTACAGATATATTATAGTTCCAAACCGTTATTTATTATGGACTTTTCATAATTGTTATAATATAACAACCGCACTATATATTGAGGTTTTTATTGAGGCCATGATCTTCTCATTTCTATGATAATAATTAACAGTCTTTTCATAATTGTTATAATATAACAACCGCACTATATATTGGGGTTTTATTGAGGCCATGATCTTCTCATTTCTATGATAATAATTAACAGTCACAAGTATTATGGACTTTTTATAATTGTTATAATATAACAACCGCACTATATATTGAGGTTTATTGAGGCCATGATCTTCTCATTTCTATGATATAATAATTAACAGTCACAAGTAACAATCGTTATAATAAATAGTAATGCTTGCATGATACATAATGGTATCATTTTACAACCGTTAGTTATTTAATTAGTAACATACATAATGGTATGTATATAAGAACCACCACTTTTAATAAAAATTAAAAATAGTTTCATGTATAAAATTGTTATGTATTAAGAATATAAACAATGGTTTATAAATAGGAACTGTGAACATTTATAATACATGATGGTTTGATATAACAATAGAGATATGTATAGAAATAAGACTTTTCAAGCGAGAGTTTTTGAGTCAGTTGATCTCTTCTACATATATAATAAAACAACAATACATTCCACATCAAATGACAATGCAATTTGGTATGGATTAATTGTAACACCCCAAATTCCATGCTTGACAATCGTGTCGGTTGACACTTAGTTTTAGGAAAATCAACAGAGTATGAGATACTACAGCTTAGAGTAATGCGGAAACGGATAGCGTGCGCTAATATTTGGACAATGAGTATCTGATATAAAATGCTCAGACATATGCTGATGTCCTGACATAGGCTGGTATATTAAAAATATCTTGAAGGAATATTTATGTGATACAAATATGAGAGACTTAAATACAGCTCTCTGATAAAGAAAGGCTTAAACTAGACCTATGGCTTGAAACCCAATGCAGTTAATCAAACATATTGGCTAGATCGGTGTTTAGTCTAATGGGAGTCTCCTTATCTTTCACGGCGACTTGTAATAACCCACCAACAAACTCTTTCTTAGTTTAAGCACCAATTAGTTTGAAATAACTTTATCAGATTCATGCCAGACACTAGGCCCTAATAGCTTACTTCAAATCCTTGACTTCGACCGGTGCCTCTTCGCGGCTCTATCCAGCGGTGCCTCTCTTTATCCCTGTTCCTTTCCTGAACCTTAGACAGATCTGAGGTCCAATGCCCATTGGACCTTAGGTTACAGTTAACCTCATATGAAAAGTATAAACAATATATATGACAGTTATTCAATACATTCAGTGGATAATACATAGCATACAACAAATGCATGTCAAAATCACCATACATAGCACACAGCTCATGCATGTACGACCATGTTTGCACACAACCAGTGCCACGATGGCCCCTCGTGTCCTTAGCGCTAGGAAAACATACAAATGGTGTTATCAAGACTATAACCCGTGTCAAGCTGAATCCACAGCTACCCTGAATGTATGCAAACGACTGAAACCATAGTCTTGCTCATAACACTTGAATCAAAAAAATCATATATCAGCATACAAGACACACAAGTGTTAAAGTTATTAGTACGTGAACGTACCTTTCATTGGGTAATTGTCAAACGTTCGTCCTTTAAATCCGGCCTCAGACTTCCCGGATATCCTAACATATTAGCATATCACTTAGAATGATATCCTAAGAGATATTTTCACCTCTATTTACCTCTCTACCCTTGGTGGATTTGTTATTTACAACTTTTCCCTTACATTTATTTAAAAACGTAGTGCAGTATTTTCTGGGCAGATTTTTCGGTAACTTTGAAAAATCATAACTAATTCTACAAAATCGAAATGAGGATCCGTAAAATTCCCCGGAACCCTTAGGATGTCTATTTTTGAGGAAAAATATTCATTTTGACCCCAGAATTAGTGAGTCATTCCCAGTTTTTACGTTTCTCAACATTGCCTATATTTTATTCCAGTAAAAATGGCTTAACTTCAAAAATTTATATCTCCTTGACCAGAGATCAAAACGTCACATATTTTATATATTTGGAAAGCCCTACATGTCTAATTTATTTCTGGAAAATTTCATGATTTTATAACTTCATTTGCTACATAAAATAATAGCATCTATTTTCGCTGCCAGCAAAGAATTTGCACCTTCAGTTTTTCCAAACTTTTATCACAATGATTTATTAATTCTAAAAACTATTCCCTAACATGTTTTTACCTCTTCAGGCATTTTTCAATGCGATGAGGCATAAAAAAAGTATAGGAATTTATTCTCTAATTTTCTAGATTAAACTAACATTTATACTAAGAACTTATAAAAACTAAAGACTAGAAATTTAAATGCTAGAACTTACCTCTTGAAGACTCTCCTTCTTGCTTCAAGATTCCTCCTCACTCTCCTACTTAGAAATCGCCTTCTTGAAGTATGATTTGGTGTGAAGAAAAATGAAGCATGAAGCCTCCTATTTATAGCCAACCATGCATTAACTTCCTTGCAACTCTAATCCAACTCTAACCCTTGGATTTAACTTAACTAGGAAGTTTAAATCTTACCCTTACACCTCTTAAACAAACGCCACCTCCCCCCCCCCCTTTTCTTAGATATTTTGCTTCATCTTTTAGTTACTCCAAATATTAATTTAGTTAGGTGCAAGTTGGTGTTTTTATTCAAGATCTAACTTTACTTTACAAATCCTCATTTTATGACTTAATTAATGGTTCTCTGAAACTTCCCAAATCACTTAGGTATAATTTACCAAAGTATACGAAAATGACTTTGGGAATAATCAAGTTCAAGCCCATAATTTACTGGTTCCAAATATCTACTTATATTTAATACTTAGTTCAAATATTTCAAGATATGATTTAATTTGCATAGGTTCTCATTTTATTTGTTGCCTTGAGTTGTAACTATGTATAATAGATTTTTCATCTCTCCTCTTGATTTTTTCACTACACACACACATGCACAACACTTAGGCATACACACACTCACAACCTCTTTTCTCTTTCCAATTTCTTATCCTCTTTCATCTTCTTTAATTATCCCATGTGCTATCTTTCATAATATCTTCATTATTATATATTAAACAACTTCTTCTTTCCTCTTATATAAGAAAAACGTCACTCTCCCCTCTTGCCAATTAATATGCTTTTTCATTAACAAAATATCTCATGGTTCAAGTGTTTTCATTGGCTAATTGCTTTTGTTGACTTTTCAAACTATTCTTGTATGATTATATGATAAATCATCTCTTTCCTTCCTACACAATCCAATTCGTCCCTCTCCTCCCTCTTGGCTCTTCACTTTGTGTTTTTTTTTTAATCTCACAATCATCTAGCAGAAGGCCTCTTATTGGTTGATGTTTAATTCACATGGATTACACTTTATGAGGGTTAATTAAGGCCTTTGATCTTACTTTATAAAATTCAATCCTAGCCATTACTTAATGTTTAATTTGCCCAAGTTGATTAAAAAGTTTAATTAGAGCTTTAATCACAAGATTAGTAATCTTGTAAGCTTTAGGGATTAATTGTAATTCACTTTATATACCTCTTACTTATGCTAAATTAATTAATTAGTAACACTCTTTATGCCAATCTTGACCCTCAATTGGTCATTAATATCACATTAGGGGTTTTATATAATTAACTTTGGATATCCCCTTTTATTTATGTTTAAACAATCAGCAATTAATTGCTTATTTAATTACTTACTAATTGTTGACAATTTTCTTAATTAGGATCAATAATTTTCTCACAACTATTTTACTGACATTGATAATTTATGTATCGTGCATAATATTAAAAATCATGGGGTAATTTATGTTCCCCAAAATGATATTTAATTTTGCCTTATTATTTCCCAAGGGAAATAATCTCATAAATTACCTAAATTAGAGACAACATGCTTTCTAATTTTTTATAAATATTTAGTTGCCTCTTAGGATTTACCATAATATTCTCAGGGTATTTTATAACCCACAAATTCACTTAGGGATTTTTAGCTCTTTATTCCTCCTAATTTCATGAGAAATTACATTAAGAAATAAGGAAATTATTACACTAGTTTTAAAACCACAAGTTCACCTATTTCCAATAGGTATTATTTGTCAATATAATATTCCAGATAAATAATTATCCGGGTATTACATTAATACATTCCAAGTTTTGTGGAAAGAATCAATGACAATTGTTGATGTATATAAGTGATAAAGTAACTAATGACCTACATATAACTGTGTCACTTAACATGAATTAACCTTAGGAAAGAAAAATACTCTGAAAAGAAAAACATGCACCCCTATTGAAAGGGGCGAATGTATATGTTGTAATACCCTAAAAATTCTATTTAGCTTAGCCACTATATTTTGATAGAAAATACCTGTTAAAAACAGGTGAATATGTGGTCTCAAATTTAGGTGTTGTATTTATAGGCAATTTTCCCCTAGAATTAGAAAGCCTAAAGACTAATTTTTCTAAGTCTTATTAAGGATCATAAAATATCCTAAGATTATCATAATTTAGTATAAACATGATTATACCATTTCAACAATTTAAAATCATCAGAGGATGATAAGATCAATTAGAAGGAATTAGCAACAATTATTGGGCAATTGGAATTGTAATAATTGAGATATTCTAGTAATTTTTGAAATTAGTTAATAATTAATTTATAAAGATCATGGTTAAGGAAATATCAATTAAATTAAGGACCAAATAATATTTAGAAGCTAAAATTAGCATACAAAGAGTTGTTAATCATCAAAATTAAATTAAAACCCTTGTCAAACTTTTGGTAAGTAAGTCTAGTAACCTCTAAAACACTATGTTAGAGATTAAAATTAGGATTTGACTAATTATTCCTAATTTATCACTAAGGGGCGAAAATTCTTGTTTAGTGAAGAATAAATAAATTACACAAATAAATGGAGGAATTAAATTATATTAACCTTAAATCCTAAATCCTAGAGTGGACCAATGAGAGATTTTCCTTCTTAAGTATGTGGGGACATTAAAACATCAATTGATAATTAAAAAATATAGGAGGGGGACGGTTTTGCTTAGGCAACAAGAAGAAGGAAGTAGACCTATAAACACATGGGATAATTAGCTTAGAGTATGGGAGAAGATTAGAAGACTTAAGAAGCAAGTTGTTAAACTTAAGAAGCAAGTTGTTATTTAATTAGATAAAATTAGATGAGAATCTATAGAAAAATAAATCATATCTTGAAATATTGGAACTAAGTATTAAATATAAGTAGATATTTGGAATCAGTGAATTATGAGCTTTAATTTGGCTATTCCAAAAGTCATTTTCATATACTTTTAGGATTTATACCTAAGTGTTCAGAAAATTAAAAATCACCATAAATCTAGTCATAAAATTATGATTTCAAAAGTGAAATTAGTTCTTGAATAAAAACACCCACTTACACCTAACTAAATTAGCATTTGAGGTAACTTGGGGATGAAGCAAAGTGACTTGGTGAAGAAGGGGGGGGAGTGGCGGTTTTAGGAGGTGTAAGGGGAGGATTAAAGCTTCTTTGCTAAGGTTAATCCAATGGCTAAAAGGCAAGGTGAAAGAACTACCAAAATGCCATCACATTTTGCTATAAATAGAGGCCTTGAGCTTCACAAATTCCTCACCAATTCACCAAGGCTTAGGCCGGAAATTTAGAGAAGATAGGAGTGTGTGGAAGAGATTCAAGAAGCAAGAAGCAAGGTTCTACAAGAGGTAAGGAAGCTTTTAGCGTTAGTTCAAGTTCTTAGCTTTTGTTGTAGAAATGTTAGGAAATGTTATTTTGATCTTTAATCTTCCAAATATAGTTTTATTTTCATGTTTTTATGGTTTCGATTGCCTTTATTTCGAAAAATTGATGAGGAAGAAGTATGACAAAATTTTTTGGAAGATTATGATCAAAATAGCAAAGCTCTGGCGAAATTTCATCGGTTAGCAATTTCTGAAGCCAGTAGCAAAAACGTTGGTATTTCATGAAGGAAATGATGTTCTAAAATTCTGAGTAAATTCATGGTGAAAGTAGACATATAGGGCTTTCCAAATATACCTAGAGTGTGTTATTTGAAGTTCTGTGCAAAGAGATAAAAATTCCAGAAGTTAAGCTATGTTTTCTGGGTAAAATTCTGGCCAGAAGTTTAAAACGTTGAAACGAGGAATTATCCTTGAATTCTGGGTAAGTTCCATTATTTTTCCTTGAAAGTAGAGATCTCAATGATTCCGGAAAATTTTACGGATCCTCGTTTCGATTTTTCTAGAATTAGTTATGATTTTTCGAAATTAGGCGAAATTCTGTCCAGAAATGCTGAACCAGCGTTTTTTCCGAAATTTTAAGGAAATAATTGAAAAATAAAACCACCAAGGGTAAAATTGTCATTTGTGGCCAAGAAATCTCTTGGAATAATATTTGTGAATTAATAGAGGTGATATTACCTTTATAGGATATTTGTGATCGTTTTCTAACCGACAGAGCGTACCCAAAATTCGTCAGCGAAGGTACGTTCACGTACTGTAATACTAACTTTGGTATTTACAATATGCGTATATGTGCTATGTGTGTTATATGCATGTGTGGTGTGTTGTTTGGATATATGTTGTTGTTAGAGGATAACTATACATCTGCATGCACTGAGAGTGGTACTTTTCGCTGGGAGCGGTACATTTGCATTTACTGGGAGTGACATGTTTGGAAGTAATTGTTGTGTTTATATACCGTATATGTGAATATGAGGTTAACCGGTACCTGGGGTCCGTATGCATGGGGCCTCAGCTCTTAACATAGCATCAGGGTTGGGAGAACCAGTGACGGAGGAGAAGGGAAAGCAGCATGCTTAGAGACTCGGCGGAAGACTTCCCGTTGTTGTTCGGCAGAAGCCTTCCTTTTGTTCTTGTACATTGAAAGTGGAAGAAATCACCAAGAGGGGGTGAATTGGGGATTTTAAAAATTCTTTTCAACTCTTAAAAAATAAAGCTTAAGAAATGAATAATGAAATAGTAGAGAAAGACAAGCTTAGACACACAAGATTTATACTCGTTCGGTCTTAACCTTGACCTACATCCAATGCATCCCACATTTCTTTGGCACTGGGCAAATTACAAATGCGAAAGTATTCCTTTTGGCTCAATGCACTTTGTAACATCAAAATAGCTTTGCTGTTAAGTACAACTTTCTTTTGATCATATTCATAAAATTTTGCCTTTGTTTTTGGCACAATATTCTCTCCTACTTTCTTAGTAGGGACATAGTTGCCTTTCTCAATTACTTCCCACAGACCATACTCATTGGCCATCACAAATACTTTGAATTTGGATTTCCAGAATGAGTAATGTTCACCATTAAAACCCGGTGGTCTATTTATTGAGGCACCATTTGGTAGAATTCCTTCCATTAGATCTTTTTGTCTAGGATGTTAATCCTTTGAGCAGAAAACCTTCCTTTGATACCAAATGAAAGTGGAAGAAATCACCAAGAGGGGGTGAATTGGGGATTTTAAAAATTCTTTTCAACTCTTAAAAAATAAAGCTTAAGAAATGAATAATGAAATAGTAGAGAAAGAAAAGCTTAGACACACAAGATTTATACTCGTTCGGTCTTAACCTTGACCTACATCCAGTCCCCAGATACGTTCTAGGTGTTTCCACTAGTTCAACAAGTTTTTAACTACAACAATGAAGACAAGACACAATCCTAATCACCTAGGACTTGCTCCCCCTTACACCTTGTAATTAAACAACCCAACTCACAGGTTCCACAACCTTGAGTTTACACAACCAAATACTTTAAAAGAATTTCAATCTCTCAAAAGAGTGAATATTGATAATCACTGAAGAACAGACAAAAGAATCACAATACAGACTCAAAAATGCAAATGTGTTCAAGTGTAGCTTTGTTGTATCTTGCTTTGAGTCTTCATAGCCTTTTATAGCCTAGCTAGATGAGCTAGCCGTTGCAATATCTTCTCCAACGTTCGGCTACAAATCTGGAAAATGACAGTTGCATATTTTGCTCTGTTCTTTTAATTCTTTGCTGAAATCCTGGAATGTGTTGTTGCAAAACGTCTTCCAGATTTTTAGCCATTACATGATCTTAATTCGACCGTTTGAGATGATCTTAATGTGTTACAACGGTCTGAACTAAACATATGGGATAAGGGAGAAGAATCAGCCCTATTCTTGGTTATTCATTAAATGCACTTATGCTGGATCTTGATTTCACCTTGATCTTGTGATGAACCTGTCTGAAACTTATCAAAAACTTGATCAATAATGTTAGGAATAATAATACAACAAGATATGATAATTTCATATTAACCCATAATGATTTCGCAGATTGATTCAATCTGGTTTTTCAAAATCTCCGATGCAAACTCGAGTTTATAATCCTAGACTCGAGTTTGAGGTTCATCCAGAAGACATGACTATTGAGCATTGGTCTAAACTGGCAGTTTGCAAAAGCTAACTCGAGTTTGGTTCTTACAGAGAAGAAAGTCGCAATTTGGTCTTGAATGGGATTTTGAACACATGGCTAAACTCGAGTCATTTAGTGACTGACTCGAGTTTGAAGCTTTTATGAAAATCTTAATTTTAAGTTCACAGCTTCAAAACTGGAGTTTAGAACTGCAGACTGGAGTTTACAAGACCTGAAATATTTTATAGCTCTCTGTATGATCCAGACTCGAGTTTTGATATCCAAAACTCGAGTTTCAGTGAAAACTGAAACTTTTGAAATATCTCCATAAGTGTAAACTGGAGTTTCCATGTTCCAAACTGGAGTTTTCAAATCAGTCATTTACTCGAGTGTTTTTTGTTTGAGCTAAACTCGAGTCACCAAAATCTTGACTCGAGTTTCAGTGTGAACTGAAACATTTGAAACATCTTTGAAGGCTCAAATTGGAGTTTTCGTTTTCAAAACTGGAGTTTAGAAATCATGTAATAACTCGAGTATTTTCAGTTTGTCCTAAACTCGAGTCTCCAGAAACTAGACTCGAGTTTCAGTGGTAGCTGCAGCTTTGAAAACTTCCTGTTAAGCTTAAACTGGAGTCTCTGAAATCAAAACTGGAGTTTACAAAATAAACAAGAGCTCGAGTGTCTCTGTTATAACCCAGACTCAAGTCCTCTACATCCAGACTCGAGTTTCAGTTGAAAACTTTAAACTTGAAGACTTTTGTATTTGGTAAACTGGAGTTTGTGGATATGAAACTGGAGTTTTGAAATCTTGATAAAGCATTGAAGCTTCTGTTTGATTCTAAACTCGAGTTTCCAAAACATAGACTCGAGTTTACAGTTCTTAAGAATTTTGATTGCTCTCTGTGTAATGCAAACTCGAGTTTGTCTTACACAAACTGGAGTTTGGTCAGCTTTGTAAAAGTTGAGCTTTTGTCTGTCAAGTCCAAACTCGAGTTTCGTTACCTAGACTCGAGTTTGCCTTGAACAGTAAGTTTTACAACTTACCAAAGACAAACTTCAAATTTAGTTTACAATTGTCAGTTATCATCAAAACACAGAGAACTAACATTCTCCCCCTTTTTGATGATGACAACACTTGTAAACTGAATTTGCAAAGAGTTTGATTAAATTTATCATTTTGAAAACATTTTAAAAAATGTGCTTATAAATTATAGATATTAGAGTTTAATGGGCAGAAGCACGATGAACCAAAATGAGATTATCATATAAATCATTAAGCAACATTTTCAGTTCATGGAAAATAAACACAAGAAGGTAAATTCAGAATAAACTAAACAAAGTTAACATAGACTCAAGACTCAAAACTAAAGACTCAAGACTCATCAACTTTCTCTCCCACTTTGTCTTGCTCTTCAGTTTTCTCTCCCCCTTTGTCATCAGCAAATGAGGGTTGAGCAGGGGTAGTGGCAGTTGTGGGATCAATAAGAGGAGTAGAGGGAAATGTGGTCTGAGGTGCGGAGGTGGAAGCAGGTGTAGGTGCAGGAATATTCAAGTGTCTCAGAATCAGTTCGAATTGCACCTTCATGGCAACCTAGGTTTCGGTTATGGCTTGATTGGTCTTGATCAACTCAGAAACCATTTTGCCAACCTCATTCTCAATGGTTGTTGCCAGATTGGTAATGGCAACATCCACTATCTCCTGGATTTTGGCAGTTAAATTTGAAGGAAGAGAAGGCTGAGGATGTGCAGCTGATTGAGCTTCTTGACCCCTGGCATGAGTGGCTCTAGTCTTTGATGGAGCGTGAGAATGGCCAGAACCTTCCTCATTGAAGCTGATCTTCATTAAATGCAATTGTGGCTTTCCAAATTCATAAGGTTTCTGGATTGTATCAGAACCACCAAGAGGCCAGATTTTGAAGTAGAAAAGGATCACAGAGATAAGGGAAGGAAAGGGAACATGGGAGGATTTTCTGGATCCAAACTTGAATCTCACCATTTCCTCAAAGATCCATTGACCCACATTGATAGGTTTCTTGTCAACAATGGCTGTGAAGGGTTGGTAGTCTCTCTGAGTAAAATGTGTGAAGTTTCCACCCTTTTGGACAAGATTTCTATAATATATGTACCATAAGGTACGGTATAAAGAAGACATTGAGACAGGAGAAATATGAAGAGAAACCAATTGAGCTTCAGAGACAGGCTCATTTGGTTTTAAGATTTCGAAACATTGCCTATTGGTATAATTGAATGAGTAAGGATGAGGAGGATTTGAAATTTGTAAGATGGTAATGATAGCAGCAGAAATAGTGATTTTTACTCCTCTCACAGTAGTAGACAGTCTCTCTTCAACCAAGATTTTATCACAGTCTTCCAAATTATCCCAATCCATATTAAAATAGAAAATTCTCACAAGATTTAGGGTGTAGGAAGCAGAAATTGAAAGGAGAGACTCAAATTGGTTAAGCCATGCGGAGAGGTCGAGATTGCACTCCTTTCTTAGATTTTCAAAATTGACAGACACTACTGGACAAAGTGGCTTTTTGACATAATTTTCTTTGAATTTAGCAGCCAATTCGTTTGATAAAACAGTGTTGTATGTGACAAAACCAGAGGGAGAAATGTCATGGTTATAAATCTCGGAGTGAGCATTAGGTACCGTATCAGATTCCTTAGAAGGTTGATCAGTTTGTGGAGAAGAGGAAGTTGGAATAGCAGTAGATTGGACTTTGGAGGTTGATTGGCCTGGTTCTTTCCTCTTCCTCTTAGGGGTTTTCAAAGGTTCAGCAACCTTCTCTTTTCCTTTGCCAGAAACAGTGTCTGGTCTCTTTCTCGCTTGCTCCCCAGTTGGTTCTTGGATCACAACTGCTTTAGGTTTTGGAGAGGCAGTGTGAGGAACTCTTGGTATCTGTTTGTCTATGCCCGAAGCAAATTTCTTTGGAATCATCTTGCTTCTCATGGGTCTGTGAACAAGAATGGATTTCTTCTTTGGTTGTCGTTGAAGAGGAGATGGAGATGAAGATTTATCACCTTCTGGATCTTGGAAGGATGAATTGGAAGGTTGATTGGAGGCCATTTTAGGGTAGAGAGCAAGAATGAAGATGAAGCAAAGAGAAAGACGGGAGAAAAATTAGGGCTAGACTTGAGTTTTGGGGAGTGAAATTGAACAGTCATGGCAAACCTATATATATAGTTTTTCTTAGACTCGAGGTTCACACTAGCAGACTCGAGTTTACATGAGTTTAGGCTTACCTAGACTTCAAGGATGTATGAGTGAATCCTTTAATTCCAGACAAAACTCGAGTTAATACTTACAGACTTGAGTTTTGAGTCTTCATAAAAAACTGCAGTTGCTCTTTGTCTGGCGTAGACTCGAGTCACTCACTTAATGACTCGAGTTTGGAACTTTCTCAAACCTTCAGTTTGCTTCTGTCTGATTTTGACTCGAGTTAGTCACTTAATGACTTGAGTTTTCAGACTTCTCACAGTTCCATCCTGTACTTTAACTTACGCAGACTCGAGTCAATCACTAAATGACTCGAGTTTAGGCTGGTTCCTAAAACTCAGTTGCTTTCTGTCCCCGATAAACTCGAGTTTTCTTGCTCAAACTAGAGTTTGCTTCACACTGAAAGCAAACATTAGTAGACAAATATCCTGTAAAAATATATCTAAACACTCCGATGCTTAAGTTAGTACAGTTCAATCATCGAAACACTTAATTAACATTAGGTAGAGGAAGACTCACAGCTCATTGGGATTTACCATTCCCAATTCTCTTCTTATGAGAGTAAATTGCTCTTTTGCTAAAGGCTTGATGAATATATCTGCTAGCTGTTGATGAGAGGGAATGAAGATCACTTTGACATCCTTCTTCTGAACATGATCTCGAATGAAGTGATGCCTCACATTAATGTGCTTAGTTCTTGTGTGATGGACAAAATTCTTTGCCAAGCTTATCGTGCTTGTGTTGTCACACAGAATTGGGATTTCTTTGAGGTGCATACCGAAGTCTTGAAGTTGTTGCTTTAGCCATAAAACCTGAGAGCAGCAACTTGAGGCAGCAATATATTTAGCTTTTGTTGATGACACTGAAACAGTGGTTTGTTTCTTGCTGAACCAAGAGACAAGTGAGCCACCAAGAAATTGACATTGGCCACTTGTACTATTTCTATCTGTCTTATATCCGGCATGATCAGAGTCTGAGTAGGCTACCAAATGTTCAGGTTGACCTTTGGGAAACCATAGTCCCAATTCTTCTGTATCATGCAGATATCTGAAAATTCTTTTAACATACTCAACATGTGACTCTTTTGGAGCTGATTGAAATCGAGCACACATCCCTACACTGAATTGGATGTCTGGTCTACTTACTGTCAGGTGGAGCAAGGATCCAATCATGCCTCTGTATCTTGTGATGTTGAAATCTTTTCCCTTCTCATCAGCATCTAATGCAACCGTTGAACTCATTGGTGTGTCAGCCCCATTGCAATCTTGAAGGCCATATTTCTTGAGCATGTCTTTCAAGTACTTGGTCTGAGAAATGAATGTCATTCTTGCGCTGCTCGATTTGAAGACCAAGGAAATAGTTGAGTTTTCCCATCATTGACATTTCGAATTCACCCTGCATGGTCTCAAAAAATTCCTTACACAAGGTATCATTAGTAGCACCGAAAATAATATCATCTACATAGATTTGTACAATAAGGATTTCATTGAGCTCGGTACTTTTAATGAATAATGTGTTATCTGCCTTTCCCCTAACAAATCCTTGATCAAGAAGGAATTTGCTTAACCTTTCATACCAAGCTCTAGGAGCTTGTTTTAGACCATATAAGGCCTTTTTCAGTTTGAAGACATGATCTGGATGAAAATCATCTTCAAATTCAGGAGGTTGTTCAACATTGACTTCCTCTTGAATAAAGCCATTTAGAAAAGTTGATTTTACATCCATTTGATAGAGTTTAATGCCTTTTATGCATGCAAAGGCTAAAAGAACTCTTATTGCTTCCAATCTTGCCACTGGGGCATAAGTTTCTTCATAATCGATTCCTTCTTCTTGATTATAGCCTTTGGCAACCAATCTTGCCTTATTTTGAACAGTGATTGCAGATTCATAACGTTTGTTCTTGAATACCCATTTAGTCCCAATGACTGGATGGTCTTTGCGCCTAGGTACCAAATCCCAAACTTGATTTCTTTCAAATTGGTTCATCTCCTCTTGCATTGCTATCACCCAATCATTGTCTGAAAGGGCTTCTTCAATCTTAGAGGGTTCTATTTCTGAAATAAAGGCTGAAAAGGTTACCTCATTTAAAATGCTTTTCCTAGTTCTCACACCTTCATTTACATCACCTAGAACTTGATCCAGAGGATGGTTTTTATTGTATCTCCAGGCTTGAGGCTGAGGTTGTGACTGAACAGGTTCTTCAGAAATATTTTCAGTCTCGTTTTCTGGTTCTTCTTGAGAGGAATTTTCAGAGTTTGAGACAGATGGGATTTTGAGGTAGATTGATTTTGTAGAACATTAACATCTTCCTCATCATTAGATTGGTTAGATTTGTTTTCACAGAATACTACATGAATTGATTCTTCAACAGTGCGAGTATGCAAATTAAATGTTCTAAAGGATTTACTTCTATTTGAGTAACCAAGAAATATACCTTCATCTGATCTGGGACCAAATTTTCCCAGATTGTTCTTACCATTGTTATGGATGAAGCATTTGCAACCAAAGATGTGTGGGTGTGCTAGATTTGGTTTCCTCCATTTGTATATCTCATAAGGAGTTTTGTTTAACTTTTTCTAGAGATATGCTCTGTTGGAGACATAGCATGCAGTACTCATGGCATCAGCCCAAAATACTTAGGAGGTGTTGTTCTCATTCAACATTGCTCTTGCCATTTCAGTGAGTACTCTATTCTTCCTTTCCACAACACCATTTTGCTGAGGAGTTCTAGGAGCTGAGAAGTTATGATCGATGCCCATATCTTCACAGTATTTTTTGAAAGCATGGTTTTCAAATTCTCCTCCATGATCTATACGAATTCCTACAATGACAGTACCTTTCTCGTTTTGGACCTTTTTGGTAAACACAACAAATTGATCAAATGTTTCATCTTTAGATGATAAGAATATAGTCCATGTAAATCTAGAGAAATCATCAACAATGACTAAAGTGTACAGATTTCCACCAAAACTCTTGACTCTAGCTGGACCAACTAAATCCATGTGCAATAGTTGAAGAGGTCTATTAGTTGAAATCTCACTTTTTGATTTGAAGGATGATTTAGTTTGTTTTCCCTTTTGACATGCATCACAAACCATATCCTTTTTGAAATTAAGTTTTGGCAAACCAATAACTAAATCCTTTTTCAATAATTTATCAAGTTGGGACATATTAACATGTGCTAAACGTTTGTGCCACAGCCAACTTTCATCTAAGTTACTCATGAAACATTTTTTAGAGGGTAAAAAACAATTGAAAGTTCAAGAGTATAACAATTACCTTCCCTTGGTGCTCTGAAAAGAACTTTGGATCTTACTTTGTCTAGGGAGAGATCATCCTTGTTGACAATTAAACACTCTTCTGAATTAAGGATGACTAGATTACCTTTGTCAGCACTTTGGCTTACACTAAGGAGATTATGGCACAATCCTTCCACAAGGTAGACATCTTTTATTTGTGGTCCATCATTGTTACCAATCTTACCAATACCAGCTATCCTTCCAGATTGGTTACCACCAAATGTGACCTTGCCCCCATCTTTGTGTTTGATTGTTGAAAACTTGGATTGATCTCCTGTCATGTGTCTGGAGCATCCACTATCAATGTACCATTTACTGGATCTTGATGCTCTTAGACATACCTGCAAGTTATGGAAGATCAAGTCTTAGGTACCCACCTTTTCTTGGGTCCTTTTGGGTTAGTTTATACCTTAGGAGACACATATGTTCCTTTAGGTACCCATTGATAATTACCTATAGGTTTATCTTTCCTTTCTTTTCTATGAAAGCATGCAGAAGTAGTATGGCCTTTTCTATTGCAATAATTGCAGTGGGCAAATGGATTAGAAGAGTGAACAGATTTTCAAAAATAACTTAGGTAGTTCTTTTCTCCACTTTTCTTCTTGCCTTTCTTTTTATCAAGATCAGGATTGTAGCCTATTCCAGATTTATCATTTGTAAACCTTTGCTATTTTAAAATAATGTCAAGCATTTCACTACCTTGAGTGAATTTTTCCAAAGTTTTTGAAAGGTAGTCATTTCTTTTCTGTAAAGTACAGGAATTTTCGAAATCTTTTTAGTGAGTTTTTACAAGCCTTTTCAGAAGTAGAAGGTGAAGTTTTCTGAACTTGTTCTAAATCCTTTACTCTTCTTTTTGAAAGCATAAGTTCTTTTGCAATCTTTTTAAATTCAGAATGAAGACTATTATATTCATAAAGTAATTCATCAAAGGTTGGTTCAGAATCACTTACCTCTTCATTGTCTGATTCTTCCTGAGCAACAAGGCAAATGTTTGCTGTTTGTTCCTTATCCTCTTCTTCTTCATCAGACGAACTGTCTCCCCAAATGGCAGAGACATATGCTTTCTTTCTGAACGAGCTGAATCTATTCTTTTCCTTTTCCTTGTTTTTCAGCTGAGGGCATTCTGACTTATTGTGACCAGGTTTATCACATTCATAGCATATGATGGGTTTCTTCAATTCTGAGCTTGATCCACCTTTATGAGACTTTCTGAATCCCTGATTCTTTTTGTAGAATTTTCTGAACTTTCTGATTATCATGCCATGCTCTTATTCTTCGTCCTCATTATCTGATTCTTTAGACTCATTAATGGTCTTGAGTGCAATTCCTTTGTTTTTACCATCAATTCCATCAAGCTCTTTTCTGAACTTGATTTTTCCCTCATATTCGGATAGGCTTCCGAAGAGAGCAGCTACAGATTGCATGGATTCTCCTCGGGTTTCTTCAATAGCTGTCACTTTAGCTTCCCAATCCTTGGTTAGTATATTTAAAATTTTTCTTACCTGAGTCTTTTGTTCATATACCTTCCCTAAGGCTGACAATTGATTGATGAGGTGAGTGAAACGGAGCTGGAACTCTGCAATTGATTCTCCAGATTTCATGCGCAGAAGATCATACTCGGTTGTGAGTGTATTGATCCTGTTTTCCTTGATTCCTGAGGTTCCTTCATAGGCCACCTCCAATGCATCCCACATTTCTTTGGCACTGGGCAAATTACAAATGCGAAAGTATTCCTTTTGGCTCAATGCACTTTGTAACATCAAAATAGCTTTGCTGTTAAGTACAACTTTCTTTTGATCATATTCATAAAATTTTGCCTTTGTTTTTGGCACAATATTCTCTCCTACTTTCTTAGTAGGGACATAGTTGCCTTTCTCAATTACTTCCCACAGACCATACTCATTGGCCATCACAAATACTTTGAATTTGGATTTCCAGAATGAGTAATGTTCACCATTAAAACCCGGTGGTCTATTTATTGAGGCACCATTTGGTAGAATTCCTTCCATTAGATCTTTTTGTCTAGGATGTTAATCCTTTGAGCAGAAAACCTTCCTTTGATACCAAATGAAAGTGGAAGAAATCACCAAGAGGGGGTGAATTGGGGATTTTAAAAATTCTTTTCAACTCTTAAAAAATAAAGCTTAAGAAATGAATAATGAAATAGTAGAGAAAGAAAAGCTTAGACACACAAGATTTATACTCGTTCGGTCTTAACCTTGACCTACATCCAGTCCCCAGATACGTTCTAGGTGTTTCCACTAGTTCAACAAGTTTTTAACTACAACAATGAAGACAAGACACAATCCTAATCACCTAGGACTTGCTCCCCCTTACACCTTGTAATTAAACAACCCAACTCACAGGTTCCACAACCTTGAGTTTACACAACCAAATACTTTAAAAGAATTTCAATCTCTCAAAAGAGTGAATATTGATAATCACTGAAGAACAGACAAAAGAATCACAATACAGACTCAAAAATGCAAATGTGTTCAAGTGTAGCTTTGTTGTATCTTGCTTTGAGTCTTCATAGCCTTTTATAGCCTAGCTAGATGAGCTAGCCGTTGCAATATCTTCTCCAACGTTCGGCTACAAATCTGGAAAATGACAGTTGCATATTTTGCTCTGTTCTTTTAATTCTTTGCTGAAATCCTGGAATGTGTTGTTGCAAAACGTCTTCCAGATTTTTAGCCATTACATGATCTTAATTCGACCGTTTGAGATGATCTTAATGTGTTACAACGGTCTGAACTAAACATATGGGATAAGGGAGAAGAATCAGCCCTATTCTTGGTTATTCATTAAATGCACTTATGCTGGATCTTGATTTCACCTTGATCTTGTGATGAACCTGTCTGAAACTTATCAAAAACTTGATCAATAATGTTAGGAATAATAATACAACAAGATATGATAATTTCATATTAACCCATAATGATTTCGCAGATTGATTCAATCTGGTTTTTCAAAATCTCCGATGCAAACTCGAGTTTATAATCCTAGACTCGAGTTTGAGGTTCATCCAGAAGACATGACTATTGAGCATTGGTCTAAACTGGCAGTTTGCAAAAGCTAACTCGAGTTTGGTTCTTACAGAGAAGAAAGTCGCAATTTGGTCTTGAATGGGATTTTGAACACATGGCTAAACTCGAGTCATTTAGTGACTGACTCGAGTTTGGTCTTGAATGGGATTTTGTATATGATAGATCAGGTATTGGTTACAAACCTAACTTTGACAAAAAGAAAGGCAAAAATAAATTTGGAGAAAAGTCTTACATGAATTATTTTAGAAAAATTGTTCATTCTTCAAATCTTTTTGCTCATCATAATTATTGCAATAGAAAATGTCATACTACTTCTTCATGTTTTCATAAAAAGGAAAGAAAGAGTAAACCTATAGGAAATTATCAATAGGTGCCAAAGGGATCTTACAAGATTCCTAAGAACCCAAAAGGATCAAAGAAAAATTGGGTACCTAAGACTTGATTTGCAATATCTTGCAGGTTTATCTAAGAGCATCAAGATCCAACAAGTGGTACATTGATAGTGGGTGCTCTAAACATATGACAAGAGACCAATCCAAATTTTCTTCAATCAAGCCTAAATTGGTGGCAAGGTGACCTTTGGTGGAAATTAATCTAGAAAGATTACTGGTATTGGTGAAATTGGAAATAATGAGAGACCACAAATTTAAGATGTCTACCTAGTAGAGGAACTTTATCACAATCTTCTCAGTGTAAACCAAAGTACTGATAAATGTAACTTAGTTATCTCTGATTCTGAGGAATACTTGATTGTTAGTAAAGATATTCTCCCTTTGGAAAACATAAAATCAAAAGCCTTATTCAGAGCTCCTAGAGAAGGCAACTGTTATAAACTTAATCTTTCTAGGAATGACTCTACTTCTGAAAAATGTTTTGTAAGTAATTTGGATGAAAGTTGGTTATGTCATAAGCGATTGGCTCATGTCAATATGATCCAACTTGACAGATTAATAAAAAAGGATTTGGTAATTGGTGTACCTAAACTTAAATTTAAAAATGACATGATTTATAATGCATGTCAAAAGGGTAAACAAACCAAATCCTTCTTCAAATTAAAAAGTGAAATCTCAACTAGTAGACCACTCCAACTACTCCATATGGATTTAGTTGGACTAACTAGAGTAAAAAGCCTTGGTGGCAATCTCTATACTTTGGTCATAGTTGATGATTATTCTAGATTTGCATGGACTATATTTTTATCATCTAAAGATGAAACATTTGATCAGTTTGTTGTTTTTACCAAGAAGGTTCAAAACGAGAAAGGTGTCTCTATTGCAGGAATTCGAACTAATCATGGAGGAGAATTCGTAATTCATGCATTTGCAGAGTTTTGTGACAATATGGGAATAAATTACAACTTCTCAGCTCCAAGGACTCCTCAACAAAATAGAGTTGTGGAGAGAAAGAATCAAGTCTTCACTGAGATGGCAAGAGCAATGCTTAATGAATACAATACTTCCTAAGTATTCTAGGCTGATGCAATGAGTACAACATGCTACATCTCAAATCTGGCATACCTCAGGAAGAAGTTGAACAAAACTCCCTATGAACTATACAAAGATAGAAAACCAAATCCGGCACATCTGCATGTTTTCGGATGCAAGTGTTTCATGCAAAGTAATGGTAAGGACAATCTGGGTAAGTTTGATCCCAAAGCAGATAAAGGTATATTTCTAGGTTACTCAAATAGGAGCAAAGCTTATAGAGTCTTCAATACTAGTACTCGTATCGTTGAAGAGTCTATGCATGTTGTGTTTTGTCAATCAAAATCTGATAAATTCTTGGATGATGATGAGGAAAATGTTTTAAAAAATCAGTTCTTTTCGAAAACTACTCTTGCCTCTATTGAAAATCCTAAAAATGTTTTTGAAGCTGATTCTCAAAATAATTGCAAAAACTCTAATTAATCTCAACCTAGAGCTTGGAGGTTCATAAGAAATCATCCTTTAGACCAAGTAATAAGTGATGTAAATCAAGGTGTAAGGACCAGAAATTGTACTTTGAATGAGGTCACTCTTTCTGCCTTTATATCAGAGATTGAGCCCTATAATATTGAAGAAGCCCCTTCAGATAATGATTGGGTAATAGCAATGCAAGAGGAGTTACATCAATTTGATAGAAATCCAGTTTAGGATTTGGTACCTAGGCCTAAAAACCATCTAATCATTGGCACTAAATGGGTATTCAAGAACAAACGAGAAGAATCAGCAATCATTGTCCGTAACAAGGCAAGATTGGTTGCCAAAGGCTATAATCAAGAAGAAGGAATTGATTATGAAAAAACTTATGCTCCAGTGGCAAGATTGGAAGCCATAAGAGTTCTTCTAGCCCTTGCTTGCATCAAAGGATTCAAGCTCTATCAAATGGATGTAAAAAGTACATTCTTGAATGACTCTATTCAAGAAGAGGTTTATGTTGAACAACCTCTTGGCTTTTAAGATGATCATCATCTAAATCTTGTTTATCGTCTCAAGAAAGCCCTTATGGCCTTAAGCAAGCTCCTAGAGCTTGGTATGACCGATTAAGCAAATTCCTTCTTGATCAAGGATTTATTATAGGAAAAGAAAATACAACTCTCTTCATAAAAAGTAATAATTATAATGAAATGTTAATAGTGCAAATTTATGTAGATGATATTATATTTGGTGCTACTAATGATGCTTTGTGTGAAGATTTTGCTAAGAAAATGTAGGGAGGATTTGAGATGTCCATAATGGGAGAACTCAACTATTTCCTTGGTCTGCAAATTAAGCAAAAGAAGAATGGAATCTTCATATCTCAGTCCAAGTACCTCAATGATCTGTTGAAGAAGTTTGGGATGGACAAGTACAATGGTGCTGACACTCCAATGAGCTCAACCACTTCATTCGATGCTGATGAAAAGGGCAAGGATTTCAACATTACAAGATATAGAGGAATGATTGGTTCATTGCTATATCTCACTGCAAGCCGCCCTGACATCCAATTCAGTGTTGGGATGTGTGTAAGGTTTCAATCCACTCCTAAGGAGTTTCATGCTAAAAATGTGAAGTGGATCTTCAGATAGTTTGCTGACACAAAGTCCCTTGGTCTATGGTTTCCCAAAGGTCAAGCTGAATGCTTGGTGGCTTATTTAGATTCAGATCATGCCAGATACAAGACAGATAGAAAGAGTACAAGTGGCCAATGTCAATTCCTTGGTGGCTCACATGTCTCCTGGTTTAGCAAAAAACAAACATTTGTGTCTGTGTCATCAACTGAAGCCAAGTATATTATTGCATCAAGTTATTGTGCTCAAGTCCTATGGCTCAAGCAACAACTTTTGGATATGGGACTACATCTCAAAGAAATTCCAATTCTTTGTGATAACATCAGCACAGTAAGTTTAGCAAAGAATCCAGTTCAACACACTCGGACTAAGTATATTGATGTGAGACATCACTTCATAAGAGATCATGTTCAGAAGAAGGATGTCAAAGTCATGTTTATCCCAACTCATCTTCAACTTGCTGACATCTTTATCAAACCATTAGCTAAAGAGCAATTCAATTTCATAAGAAGAGAATTAGGAATGGTAAATCCCAATGAGTTGTAAGCATCTCTTTCTCAATGATAGTTATGGTTTTGATGATTAATGATCACTAATTTTAGCATTAGAGTGTTTGGCTGTGTTTTATGCAGGATGTTCAAAGTGGTAAAGGCTGCTGTCAAAAGAAGCAAACTTGAGTTTGAGTTATCAAACTCGAGTTATATCGGGGACAGAGAGCAACATGAGATTATAAAGAAATTCAAGACTCGAGTCATTAAGTGAATGCCTCGATTTCCCAACAGATAGAGAGCAACTTGTGTTTTAGAGCAAACCAAAACTCGAGTCAGTAAGTATTAACTCGAGTTTTGCTGAGGAAGTTCAAGGATTCACACATACATCCTTGGTGTCCAGGTTAGTTTGCTTTTCTATAAACTCGAGTTATTTAGTTTTAACTCGAGTTTGTCGTGCCTTATTTATATATATGGATGTTTGTCGTTTTGCAAACCCTCATACAAACTCTGGTTCATTTGCTCTATCCCCAAAATTCAAGTTTTTCCATAGAATCTCTTGGTTCTCTCTTCTCCAATTTCTCTTCTCAAACCCTGAAAATGACGTCCAATCAATCATCAAGAGGGTTTCAAGATGAAGAAAGTTCAAGATCTCTATCACCTCCTCCTCTGCAAAGGAAACATCGGATGAAATCCATTCCTGTACATAGACCCAAGCATTCAAAAATGCTTCCCAAAAAATTTTCCTCTGGAATCGACAGCTACATTCTAGGCGTCCCCCACTGCTTCTCCTAAACTTAAAGGAGTCACCATTTAAAAACCTACAGAGGAACAACTGAGAAAGAAACCAGAACCTGTTATGGGTAAAGGGAAAGAAAAGGTCAGAGAACCTTCTAAGGCATATAAGAGGAAGAGAACTAAAAAAGAGCCAACATCTTCAAATGCAACTCCATCTGTTGAGGAACCCCCTATGGTACCAAATGCCATTTTCGAAATTTATAATCATTCCTTATCACCTCTTGGTTTTTCAAATGAATCTACTATGTTATCTACTGAGTTAGCTGATCAATTCAAAGAAACTTTCTTTAAGAAAGAATTATGTCATATTGTGTCTGTAGACTTTGCAAAAGTGAAAGATGAGTGCAATCTAGATCTCTCACCTTGGCGTAGTCACTTTGAAACTCTTCTGTCTATATCTGCTCCTTTTACCCCAAATATTATGAGGCTTTTCTATTTCAATATGCATTTGGATAATTTAGAAGATTGTGACCAAATACTTGTAGAAGAGAGAATCTTTACTTCTGTTAAGGGAGTAAAGATTATCTTATCTGCTGCAATCATAAACACAAACAATATTGAAAATCGGCAATCATCCTCCCGTTCAACCAATAAAATTTAGCAATATGCAATGCTTTGAGATTCTTAAACCTAATGAACTTATTCTTGAGAATATTTTGATATCTTTACATTTTACTCCGGCTTCTATGCCTCCTCATCATCGTGCTCTCTGGTATATCTATTCTTGAAATTTGATTCAGAAGGGTAGCAATTTCACACACTTTTGCAAGAAAGATTACCTTCTCTTTACTGCTATTGTGAATAAGATGCCTGCCAATGTTGGCCACTGGATTTTCCAGGAAATGGTCAAGTTCATATTAGGATCTAGAAAACCCTCTCACATTCTTTTTCCTTCTCTTGTTTCAGTTATCCTTTTGTATTTTAAAATATGGCCTCTTGGTACTTTTGAAACCATTGAGAAACCCACATCTTTTAGGAAACAACAGTTGCACCTCATGAAGATTGGCTTTAATGCTGAAGGCTCTGGCCATTCACAAGTTGCCTCCAGAACAAGAGCATCTTATGCCAGAGTTCACAAGGCTCAGTCAGCACCTCCACCTCCTTCGTCATCCATGCCCTCTGACTTTGAAGCAAGAGTCAAGGCCATTGTGAATGTTGCACTTACTGAGATGGCAGAGAAAATTGAAACTGAGGTTGGATGGTTGGTAGATGAAGTCACTAAGGGCAACCATAACCTGGTTGATGAACAGGATGCAATAAAAGAAAAAATTAAGAATCTATTTGGACACATGGTGGATCACGATGCTAAGTTAACCACTCTCATGATCACAAATGTCCATCTTAGTGAGAAGGTGGAAAAGATTATGAAGCATTTGGGGTAATATTTCACCTTCTAAGGTTACCACCCCTATTGGCCTGAAATCATAAACCTCCCCTCTACCTTCCAGCTCAACCTCATCTGGCTTCACTACTCCAATTGTGCCCTCTTCTGATCCTGTCATGACCACCCCTACTACTAAGATTATTCCTCCATCTCATACCTCCATTATCAAACTTGATTCTCCTCCTCCTACTCCTCTAGTTAATCTTGTCTCACTTGACCCTATCTCAGCTCCATCCTCTTTTGTTGATGACTAAGGGGGAGAGAATCCAGATAAACCAAAACTCTAGAGTTTGAAGGATGCTTTTTTTTTTTTTTTTTTTTTGCAGAATGTTTTGAATGTGTAGCTTTTACATTTTTTTATGTGACTTTGTCGATATCAGTTGCATTAGACTTTGCTTGTGTATTTTTGCTTTTGGCAAATTCAACTGTAGTTTGAATTTTCAGATGTACTAACTATTGATTGATATGAATATAATGGTTTAATTGTCAATTGCCTCATTTGTTTCTGCCATATTATATCTGATATTTGTTAAAATCAAAATTGATTAGCTTCTTGCGATTGACTAATTATTACTCATGTGCTTAAATGAAAATTTACAAAATTGCTTGATCAAAAACTTCAAACATCCTCAAGTACTTCAAACGATTTCCCTGCAAAACCTTTTTCAAATCACAAATCTGTCAAACTCTTAGAACATTCTGGTTTACGAGTGTTGTCATCATAAAAAAGGGGGAGAATGTTAGTTCTCTAAGTGTTTTGATGATAACTGACAATTGTAAACCTAAGTTGAAGTTTGTCTTTGAAAAGTTGAAAAACTTACTCTCAAAGACAAACTCGAGTTTTGGTTAGAAAACTTGAGTTTGAACTTGATAGAGAGCAACTGCAATTTCTTATGAACTAAGACAAACTCAAGTCAAGATTTTGAAAACTTGAGTTTAGATGATACAGAGAGCTCCTAAGTTTTTCAAAGAAAAAGCATACCAGAGTTTAGTTGAACATACTCAAGTTTGACAAATCAAAGAAATCTGAGTTTTTCCAAGCTTTGTGAAAAGTCGAGTTAAAGTTTTTTCAAACTTGAGTTTACAGCATACAGAAAGCTATATTATCCTAAGATTGAGAAAACTCAAGTCATGATTTTGGAAACTCTAGTTTACACTTACTAAAATGGTTTACAAGTTTTCTCCTTTGAGGAACATAAGTTCCGTTTGTTTCAAATAGAGAAAGATGTCACTGTCCAAAAGGCTGACCCTTAACCCGACCAAAGGAAAAAGGTGATACTAAGGCTCCTAAAAATGTCAAAGCCATCCACTATGCACCGAGTGGTGGCATATGAAAAAGCTGGAGCAAATCACCAAGAGGGGGGTAAATTAGGGATTTGAAAAATTCTTTCGCTCAATTCTGGAAATTAATCGCTGAAGCAAAGTAGTGCAGAGAAATGGAAGAGAGAACAAGACACAACAAGATTTATACTGGTTCGGTCTAACTCCTTGACCTACGTCCAGTCCCCAGACTCTATGGGATTTTCACTATCACTCACAATCAGTTACATACTCTGTACTTGAAAGCTATCCACTCACCAGGATACACTCCCCCTTACAAGTTGTACACTGATATCCCAATCTCCAAGTCCCCCGACTTGAGATTCTCACAGTAAGTGATATACTCAAACACAGTACACTACACACTCTGTAACTTGGGATGATCCTCTCTCTAGGACTCACTCTCCCTTACAAGTTGTAGTCGTACAATCAATCTCCAAGTCCCCCGACTTGAGATTCTTTACAATCAAATGATTAACGAAAACAAAATCTCTCTAAGAGCAGATAATGATAAACACTGAAGCTCAAATCTCTCAAGACTATTTACAGAAGAATGAATACAGAAATCTGATTGTTGCACACTGTAATTGTCTTGTATCTTGTCTATCTTTTTTCTTCTTCGAATCTGAATGATATTTATAGCTGTTGAAGTCCAATTTGAATGAAGAACTTGACTGTTGGAAGAGCACTACGAATTTGAACGTTGGAGGCTCCACTTCCAGAACTAGCTATTGAGAATCCACTAAAATCTTCTTGATGGATGGATTCTACTTTTGTCCAATCTGTTATAGACATTCTAGCAATGTGGGACTTAATTAATATGAAGATAATGTTGATGTCCCTGTGTTGGAATGGGCTGTGCTTAAAGTTGTGATTATTTAATCCAAGTTGGAGCACTTTATAAGACAACATATTCTCTCTCTCTTGCTTTACAGCTCATTGTCTGAATCTTCATTGTTTCCTTCAATAATCCATCTGAAACTTGCTAACAAACTGGTTAAAAGACGTTAGGAATAATAGCAATTAAAGATATGAAGTATTAAGATCATTCAAATGGTTTTCACAAATTCGCGCCTTCTGGTTTTACAAATCTATGCGTTACAAACTCGAGTTTACAAACTCAGACTCGAGTTTGGAGTTCATCCAGAGAGCATCTTGTTTTAAAAGACTTCCTAAACTCGAGTTGATTAGTGACTGACTCGAGTTTGGTTCTTACAGAAAGGAAAATCTCGAATGGCTCTTGGATGAAGTTTTGAGGCCATGCCTAAACTCGAGTCATTTAATGACTGACTCGAGTTTGAAGCTTTTATGAAAATCTTGAGTTTAAGTTTAGAGCTTCAAAACTGGAGTTTAGAAAACGCAAACTGGAGTTTACAAAATCTGAAATATTGTTTAGTTCTCTATATAGCCCAGACTCGAGTTTTGATATCCAAAACTCGAGTTTCAGTGTAAACTGAAACTTTTAAAAAATCTCTTCGTATGTAAACTGGAGTTTCCATTTTTAAAACTGGAGTTTTCAAAACAGTCAATTACTCGAGGCTTTTCTGTTTGAGCTAAACTCGAGTCACCAGAACCTTGACTCGAGTTTCTGTGAAAACTGAAACATTGAAATACCTTTTGAAAGCCCAAACTGGAGTTTCCATTTTCAAGATTGGAGTTTAGAAATCATGTAATAGTTCAAGTGTTTTTAAAACAGTCCTAAACTCGAGTCTCCAGAAATCTAACTCGAGTTTCAGTGAGTATTCAAACTTTGAAAAACCTTTCATTAAAGTGCAGAATGGAGTCACTGAAACCAAAACTGGAGTTTACAAATCAAGTAATAACACAAGTGTCTCTGTTTATCCTAAACTCGAGTTTGCTTAACCCAGACTCGAGTTTACGAGTCTTTAGCTCTTAAACTTTTCTTGTAAACTGGAGTTTGGAAGGTTCAAAGATAGAGTTTGAAAACCTGATAAAACGTTGAATCTTCTGTTTGATCCCAAACTCGAGTTTCTAAGACATAGACTCGAGTTTACAAGTCTTTGAAACTTTTTGGCCTTTAAACTTTCTTGTAAACTGGAGTTTTAGAAAGACTGAAGGTAGAGTTTGAAAACAAGTTGAAATGCAAGTGTTACTGTCTTTGTTCTAAACTCGAGTTTCAAGACTTAGACTCGAGTTTACAACTCTTGTAAACTTTAAATTAAGTTTACAATTGTCAGTTATCATCAAAATACCTAGAGAACTAACAGCATACCACGTGGTATTTTATACTCGATAACTCACATCACCACTCCAAATCCATCACTGCTCCACATCCAACCATATGCAACAACAATAAACAATATAATCATAATCTTAACATGTATATATGAGCTCCAAACAAGATTTGTAAAAATAATATATCGTCTCAATAATTATAAAGATAACAATACTATTTCAACTCACGAAATCATAACAAAAGTGCATTATCTAAAACATATAATATTCAAATTTTCTGTCTCAATAACCATTTCAAAAATACTCATAAACAACATATTAACACATATAACAAGTGGAAAGTAGTTACCTCAAGTCCTTGACACAAGAACTAAACTTGAGAGGGATCAAGCCCACTCTAAAAATAAGTATATATAATTATACGTTAATAGAATAAACAAAAATAACAACTAATACAATGACAAATAATTAATTAACTTATCACGACTCACTTTAGTTTTCCTTATGGTGGCAATTTTATCTATTCCTCAAATCATTATTACAATCTCACTTCCTACTTTCAAAAATTATTTCTCACTTATTATGATCATCAAAATATCACAACATCCTTAATTTAACCAAAATACCCAATTTTTCCATAAAGGTTTCACCTAAAATTTTCAAATATTCACATTTATTTATAAACCTCAAATCTAATCCATCTAATCCTCCATATAACCTCCAATAAATTAAAAATGGATTGTAAACTCGAATATAAAAGATCCTCTAACTTAATACTAACTTATATGAACATAACCTAATTTATTAAACACATCTTCACACCTCCATATAATCAAAATCATATCAAACTCTAATTTATATTCTAAATTCAAACTCATAATTCCATATAGTTCAAGATTTAGTCAAACTAAACCAATTAAACCTATAATAATACTTCTAGTAATTCAAAAAAATGCCTTAAGCCTCATTTAATCGGTAGAAATATCCTATAGGACATAAATCCTAAATTACTTTAAATAGAAAATTAAATTTAAATTCCTACAACAACTATAACTGTAGATTTACGCTTTACCAATATCCTTGTATTTTGTGAATATTCAATAAAATGTAAAAATTGAATATTTAATGAAATGCCAAAATTCAATATCTATTTTGACATTGATAATCTATTTATTATTTCTAAGTCAATTTTGACAAGAAAAAGAAATGTTTGTCACTTAATTAAATTAGTGCATGAAGACAACATATACTTGTCACATATGTTTGCACCAATATGAAATAAATCCAAGACTTGTGAACTCTTTGAGAAGGCCGAAATTTCGGCCTACATGAGAGAAAAAGGGAAAAGATGAGGTCTTGAAATATCTTGCACATGTTGGAACAAAAGTCAACAAGTCAAAGTGCTACATGTCAAGCTAGGAAGCTAGATTATCAAGATGTTCTAGAAGGAGGACACTTAAGCATGTGATTGTGTCATTAGGATGACAACTTTCTAGCCCAACAAGGTACCATTTTTTTCCAAGGCAAGGAGACAGGGGGAAATGAAGACAACTTATTCAAGAAGCCAAGGCAAAGAGAGTTGGTAAGAGTAGTTGAGTCTTTTGGGCAAAAAAGACACACTTCGTGGTTGGCTCATCAACTTTTATACACCTAAGCATGTGATATGTCATCAATATGACAACGTTTCCTTGCCCAAAGAGGCCAAGAATTTAGACCAAGGCATGGAGGAAGGAAGAAAGGATGATGAGTTGGATGAAGAAAACACATGCAAGAGATATTTTAAGGGCATGTTAGTCTTTTAGTAAGTGAAACCCGCTTGGTAACTTGCTTATCCTTCTTATACTCTTAACCACTCCTCTCATATGTCATTTTGAGATCAAACACTTCTTTCCTTTAGAAAAGAGAGGGAGGCTGAAATATAGAGAGAATGAAGAGCTTCAAAAACTAAGGTAAGTGTTCTTGTTGTTTGGTAGTTCATGTTCTCATAATCTTCTATAAATCTCTAACCTTAGTAAAATACTCATCTTTGGTGTTTTGGTGGTAAGAAGACTGAAACTCTGAAGGAGAAAAAAGAAGAGGTTGCCAAAAAAACACAAAGATCAAGCAAGTTGGTAAGGATCCTAACTTTTTAGAGTTATTTAATGTGGTTGGCTAGATATTAGTTTTCTTCGATATAAAATGGTTTATTCATATTTTATTGGGACATAGAGACATGAAACCCTAAGGGTTTATGCTACCAAAATAAGATCCAACATGATCAAAGTCCAAAAAACCAAGATCTAAGACAAACCTAAGCTAAAAATCATGACTATATGAAAAGAGGCTTTTCTTGTTTTTGGGGTCATGTTTCAACCTGAACCAAAACTCAAGGAAGCAAAATGATTTTCATGATTTTGAGGTTATTAATGGGTTTAAAAAAATGGTGTGGAAATAAGGTGGAAATTTATTTTTGGAGGCAAAAGATCAAAGTTGTACAAGTTACAAAATCTATCAGTTTTGATTTTTTTGGAGGCAGTTGATTTGTACATGATTTTTGACCAACCAAATAATGTGCAAATGTCATGAAAATTTTCACAAATAAATTATAAAGAAAGAGATTTATTTTGATAGATAATATGTAATTTTTGGAGCTTTGTAAAAGGAGTTACAGATTGTTGAAAAAGACATGTCCTAAAAGTGCAATTGGAAAAGTAGGGATTATGCGTGATTTTTGATTGATCAAATGATGCCCACAAATCATGAAACATTTGAGAAACAAAGTAGACAGAAATAAATTTTTTTTATAGGTAATATTTAATTTTTGGGGCTCTTTACAAGGAGTTACAAGTTTTGAAGAAGACTCACTACTACAGAAAGTGGATACTACTTCCCCAAAAGACGTCCTTATTTTAAAAAAGGGAGTAAAAAATATAAGCCAAGACTTTAGGCGCCCTAAATCTTGTTTAGGGCGCCTAAAATATATTTTAGGCGCCCTAAATTTTTTTAGGGCGCCTAAAGTTTGCCTACAATTTAGCGCTAAAACTTAATTTTTCGCGTGATGGGTGTAATCTGGGTAATTTTTTACGCGCCAAGACATATTTATTTATTTTTTTTATTTAAGGCGCCCTAAACGTGTTTCAGTGCGCCAAAAAGCTACTTTAGGCACCCTAAACTTATTTCAAGGCGCCAAAAAACTTGTGAAAAATTATGTTTTTAATTTTTTTTTATTTTCCTTAATATACTTTTCGGCGCCCTAAATATTATTTAGGGCACGAAAAAGCTACTTTAGACACCCTAAAAATTTAGGATGTCTAAAGTAGCTTTTTGGCGCCCTAAATAAAATTTAGGGCGCCAAAAAGCTACTTTAGGGTGTCTAAAGTCAAAAATCTACTTTAGACACCCTAAATTTAATTTAGGGTGTCTAAAGTAGCTTTTTGGCACCCAAAATTTTATTTAGGGCGCCTAAAGTAATTGATTTTAAGACTTAAGCGCCAAATTTTTTTCAAAAAATTATCTATGCGGTAAAAATTAGCGCCAAAAAATATATTTTAGGCGCCCTAAATAAAGTTAGGGTGCCTAAAATATACTTTAGGCGCCCTAACTTATACTTAAGGCGCCAAAACTCACGCTCAAGATATAAAAACCCTAAGCTCTTCCCACCAATCTTCACAACTTCAAGTCCTCAAGAACAGAACTACTCGAAGTCACATTTCTACGTATTCCTCTTACTTTTTCTCCTTTCCTTTTTTTGTTTTCTTCCCCCCCCCTTCTTTATTGTATCTATCTTACTTTAAAGCAAGAAATTTTGTGATTTTGTTTCAATCCCCTCGGCGTTTTTTGTTTTAACCCTGACGGTGTTTCCATTTACAGTGATGCTACAACTGCGAAATGCTCAAAAAATGGAGTTTCATCAAATAATCTTGGTTAGTTAATTATTGCATTCACTTCATTGGTTTATCTTATATATCTTGATTTCCAATTTACAGTTTTTTTATAGTTTGGATCCGTACTCAGAGGAAAACATTGATACGGTTCGAGATGTTTTGTCTGGACATCTTCTTCTACACATAGGTTGAGAGGGTATGGTTTATATGATGTTGTCATGTGTGAATTATAAAATTGTATGTGAGAACTTTGTTGTAGTAGACTTTGTTGTATGTGAAACTTTGTTGTTGTAGAATTTCTTGTATGTGAGCACTTTGTTGTGGACTTTGTTGTAGAATTGAAGCTCCTTTATAATGATCATTTGAATTGTATGTGAGCACTTTGTTGTTGGAGCTCTTTTAATTTAGAATTGTTCATACAAATCCTTAGTTTGATATGACTGGTGTAGATTAAGAAAATTAAAATTATTTCAATTTGAGTTTTCTTTGCTGGGAGCTGTTTGTAAAATCAAAAGATGTATGTCTGCTTTGCTTTGAAAGATCATAAATACGCCTGGGAAATTTTAATATATTTGCAAGCAATATGAAAAAAAAAATTACTATAAGGTGCCCTAAAACGTTTTTAGGGTGTAAAAAGTCTATATAAGGTGCCCTAAAACCTTTTTAGGGTGTAAAAAGTCTATATAAGGTGCCCTAAAACATTTTTAGGGTGTAAAAAGTTTATATAAGGCGCCCTAAAAAGTTTTAGGGTGTAAAAAGTCTATATAAGGCGCCCTAAAAATTTTTTAGGGTGTAAAAAGTCTATATAAGACGCCCTAAAAATTTTTTAGGGCGTAAAAAGTCTATTAACTTGGCTTATAATGCACAAACTTATAACGCCCTAAAAATATTTTAGGGTGTAAAAAGTCTTTATAAGACGCCCTAAAATTTTTTAGGGTGTAAAAAGTCTATATAAAGCGTCTTGAATTAATTCAGTGCGCCTTTTACAGGGCGTCCTGAATTTTTTCAGGGCGCCAAAAGTTAACTTTTCTACTACCCGTTGACAGACGCCCTTGAAATTTAGGGCGTTAATTGTGTCTTATTCAGGACGTTATTTTGCTTTTTTGTGGTAGTGACTTATGTTTTTGGGAGTGAAATCAGAACAATAGTAATTGTGGTGATTGTTGATTGATCAAAGAATGTCCAAAAATCATGAAAATTTCTAGAAATTAAATAGACAAAAAGAGATTTATTTTTATAGGTCATAAGAAATTTTTCAAATTCATTACAAAATGATATTGTAATACCCCAATTTTCATAATACATGTAAATCTTAAATTTTAATAAATAACACCTATTACAATAGGTGAATATGTGGTCTCAGAACAAGTGAAATAATTATCTTATTTTCTGAAGGTAATTTCTTATGAAATTAGAGTAAATGAAGAGCTAAAATCCCTAAGTGAATTTATGGGTCATAAAATACCCTAAGAATGTTATGATAAATCCTAAGAGGCAACTAAATATTTATTGAAATAGAGAGTATGTTGTCTCTAAAGTTTTAATTAATTTATTATTATTTTTAGGAATTACACCATTTTAACAACTTAAAATCATCAGAGGATGATAAAATCAATTAGAGGAAATTAGTAACAATTATTGGGCAAGTGAAATTGCAATAATTGAGGTACTCTATTAATTTTTGAAATTAGTTAATGATTAAGTTTTTAAGGTCATAATTTAAGACCAAATGATATTGATTAGCATACAAGGAGTTGTAATTATCAAAATTGAATTAGAAACCTTGTCAATTTTGGTAGTTAAGCCTAGTAACCCCTAAAACATGATGTTAGAAATTAAAATTGGGATTTAAAATAAATATTCCTAATTTATTTCTATGGGACGAAAATTCTTGTTTAATGTTAAATAAATGGAAGAATTAAATTATATTAACCATGAATCCAAAATCTAAGTGAACCAATGAGGGATTTTCCTTCTTAAATATGTGAGAACATGAAAAATATAAATTGAATAATTACATATAGGGGAAGGGGGATGAATTTGCTAGTGGATCAAGAAGGAAGAATAATTTTAAAAAAAACATAAATCAATTAAGTGGTGTATGGGAGAAGCTTGAACAACTTGGAGAGCAAGTTGTTTGACTTAGTGAGCAAGTTGTCTTGCTTAATGAGCAAGTTGTTGTTAATTAAATAAAATTAGATGAGAACCCATAGAAATTAAATCATAACTTGAAATCTTGAAACTAGATCTTCAAGACAAATACATATTTGGAATCAGGGAATTATGAGCTTCGATTTGTCTATTCCCAAAGGTATTTTCGGTTACTTCTTAGATTCATACCTAAGTGTTTTGGGAATTAAAAATCACCATAAATCTAGTCATAAAATTAGGATTTCAAAAGTGAAATTAGATCTTGAATTAAAATTCCAACTTACACCTAACTAAATTAGCATTTGGGAGTAATTTGGAGAAAAAGCAAGAAAATCTAAGAGAGAGAAGGGGGAGAACGAATTGGAGAAGGTGTAGGGCCAAGATTTGTGCTTCTTCTCCAAGCAAAACTCAATGGCCAAGATTAGATTGAATTACTTGGAGGCTACCCAAAGTTTTGCTATAAATAGAGACCTTCCACAACACATTCTCCTCACCAATTCACAAGCCTAGGGCCGAAAATTTAGAGAGGGAGGGAGAGTGTGGAAGAGCTTCAAGAATCAAGAAGCAAGGTTCTACAAGAGGTAAGGGAGTTCTTAGTCCATAGTTCAAGTTCTTAATTTATGAAGTAGAAATGCTAGGAAATGTTATTTTGATCTATAATCTTCCATATACAGTTTTATTTTCATGTTTTTATGGTTTCCAATGGCTTTATTTCGAAAAATTGATGAAGAAGAAGTTATAGCAAAATTTTTGGAAGATTAGGATCAAAATAGCGAAGCTCTGGCGAAATCTCCTCAAACAGTGATTTCTGGAGTCAGGGGTAAAAACGTCAGTATTTTATGATGAAGATGATGTTCTAAAATTCTGAGAAAATTCATAGTGAAAGTAGACGTCTAGGGCTTTTCAAATCTATAAAGAGTGTATCATTTGAAGCTCTGTGCAAAAAGATAAAAATCTCAGAAGTTAGACTATGATTTCTGTGCGAAAATCTGGACAGCGTTTTGAAAACTGGAAACTGGGAAAATTCCGTGAAATCTGGGTAAATCCCAGTATTTTTCCTCAAAATTAGACTTCTCAAGGATTCCGGAAAATTTTACGGATCCTCATTTTGATTTTTCTAGAATTAGTTATGATTTTTCAAAGTTACCGAAAAATCTGCCCAGGAAATGCTGCACTACGTTTTTAAGAAATGTAAGGGCAAAATTGTAATTATGAAGCTACCAAGGGTAGAAGGGTAAATAGAGGTGAAAATATTTCTTAGGATATTATTCTAAGAAATATGGTGATATGTTAGGATATCCGGGAAGTCCAGGATCGGATTCAAAGGTCGATAATTTGACGACTATGCGGTAAAAGGTACGGACGCGTATTATAACCTTAACTCTTATGCTTATGGTTTGATTATATATGATTGTTGTTTTCACATGATAATACTTTGTTTTGAAATTTACTCATGAGAGTTGAATTGTATACGGGTTATAGTCTTGATAACACCGTTAAGTTTTCCTAGCGCTGAGGACACGATGGGCCGTCGTGGCACTGGTTATGTGCAAACTGGGGTAACATACATATTGCAGTGGCTGTGTTATGTTATTGCCTTACATGTGGATATATGTTTTGAAACTATGATTATGTTGTATATCTGTGATAACTGTCATATACTGTTTACATAAGCATGAGGTTAACCGTTACCTGAGGTCCAATGGACATTGGACCTCAGACTAAATGAACAGTACAGGAAAGAAACCGGAATAAAGAAGGTACCGGCAGATAGAGCCGCGAAGAGGCAGCGGTTTAAGGCAAAGGTCGGTAGAAGTTATTAGGACTTAGCTTCTGGCTCGAATTTAACAAAGTTACTTTGAACAGTTTGGTGTCTAAGGCTGGGTTAACCTATGTGGGAAGCCAATCAGTCGCCGTATAAGTCGGTGAGGCCCCCATGATAGACCCCTACCTGGCCAATCTGTTTAATTAACTGATGTTAGGTTCCAAGTCATGGGTCTAGTTTAAAACTCTCTTTATGAGAGAAATGTATTCAAATCTCTGTATAATGTATCACATGAATATTCCTTCGGGATATTTAATATATTAGCTTATGTCGGACATCATCATATGTCTGGGCATTTTTTTATATCAGATACTCGTTGTCCGGATCTTAGCGCACGCTATCAATTTCCGCAGTACTCTAAGCTGTAGCATCTCAAACTCTGTTGTTTTTCTTAAAACTAAGTGTCGACCGACACGATTTTTGAACCTGGAATTTGGGATGTTACAGATATGAATTTTACAAATTGACTTAGGTTTATGGAAGTATAATATGAAAGTAGTAACAACCCTATTTTTCAAATTCATGTGTATGTGTGTGTGCCTAGCAATTTAAATTAATCAACACTAACAACCCTATAAAATAAACTTTAATGCAATGTAAATTTATATATAGCTAATCTTAGGATAATTATATATTTATATATTTTGAATATATGGTTAAAATTTCTATTCATCTATAATTTATATATATTTATACAAATATATATAGGTAATATATGCCTAAAATATCTTAGTATATTCCATGTGCTCACATTTGAATATATTAGTTTTATTAAAAATATGTATGGTTTAAATTACTAATTGTACACCAAAAATCAAAACAGAGCTTATAAAACTTAGTTGCAATTATATATATATGTGTGTGTGTGTGTCTATATATATATATATATATATAGACACACACACACATGAGCACATGTCTTTTATTTCATTTAATTATAGATATTAGATAGTGTTATAAATAAATCCCTAATTTAATATAAGAATGTTTCCTAAGGTATAAAATATCGATTCTAAAATTTTTAGGCCTAAAATTATTGCTTACTTCAATTTATTTTTTTTCCCAAATTAATTTAAGGAAAATAAGCCTCAATTCCCAATAATTAATTCTATAATTATTTTAGACCAAATTTCACTATTTAATTTTCTATATATTATTCAAATTTACAAATCACAAAATTTGGGATGTTACATTTTCTCCCCCCTTAATTTAAATCTCGTCCTCGAAATTTAAATAGCCATACCTTGGGGAACCATTATAGGCACTCCACCTATCATATTCATATGAAAGCTTACTAAGTATATAACTTTATCATACCATATTCTAATCTATTATGTATCTAAGTGTGGTACTTAATCATTTAGGAACAATTGATTTATCCTTACAGCGTATGGTTATGTAGGCCTTCCTGCCTTGCTCATTCTGCCTCTCTACTTGTCACATACTAGCCTTCTGGCTCATTCTATTACTATAATATAATACTAGATTTTTATCTATATTCTTTAGGGAATCACCCTTAGGCCTTAAGCATCTCATCTATTACCTGGTACAAATCAAATATTTTGCCAGCCTCAAGATATACTCTAGACACACTGGTTTAAAGTCACCAGGCTAATCAGCATTCCCCAGAGTGCTAAGTATCATAGGTCTTACAGCCCAGGTCACCATCCCATGCAAACTCGTACATCAAGCCTTAGCATTGTAGTTGGCAAGTTCTATTGATTTAATCGATTCAAATTTCTAGACATTCTATCAGTTCCTATTCCTATATCCACAAAATTACCAACTGCACCACTTTTTCAATTCAACAAACTAGCAATGTCAATCATACCACTACCTTTTATTCCTTTATGTCATCTCATATTCAACATTTCAAATTTTTACATTTTTGAAAATTTATGTAGTTATAGTATATTTGACAATTCATACTATACAAAAGTAGTAGTGCTCATATATTTTCAAACTTAATTGCTACCATCTCATATTTTCATGAAAACAATTCACTACCGGATTAATTTCAAAAACACTTACTATCGACACATCTTTATGAGTAGGATTATTCATTTTCCAAATTTAACCTTTGAAAGCTCTCACCACCACTTCAACCTTTCAATACAGCGGCATATCCCAATCCTTTTATACATAAGCCACTGAAGTGGCTATGCCCTTGTTGGCCAATGTGGGAGAGTTTTCGTCCCCCATAAGAGACTCAGTGTCCGCACTATCATATATTGTTAGTTCTCAACCAAGTTTTGATGATAACTAAACACTTGTAAATTGATATTTTAAACTAGAACTCGATTTGATGCTGAAAAACTCAAGTTCTTATATCAACAAAATGAAGAACTTGAGTTCTTGGATGATGAACTAGAGTTTGCGACCTTTGATAGTGAAAATTTTTCAAAAGCTTAAGGACTAGAGTACTTTATTACCAAACTCGAGTTCAAGAACTTGAGTTCTTGGTAAAGAACTCGAGTTCTTATTATGAGGAAGTCGGTCAAAGTCTAAGAACTTAAGTTCTTGGAAAAGAACTCAAGTTCATGAACTTGAGTTCTCAGTAAAGAACTTGAGTTCCTTTTATGTGATGTTCGGTCAAAGTCTAAGAACTAGAGTTCTTGTAAAAGAACTCGAGTTCATGAACTAGAGTTCATCTTTGAGAACTCAAGTTCTTTGAGAACCAATTTGTGCATGAATTGAAAACTCGAGTTCTTGGAAATCAACTCAAGTTCTTGGCTTGCAGACCTGAAACGTTCAGAAAGAAAAACAAAAGAACTTGAGTTCTTGTTTAAGAACTCGAGTTCTATATTGAAAACTTGAGTTCTTGTCGCTGAGTGTGATCTCTGATTCTACGAAAGACTTGATCTTTGGCTTATGTTTCCTGAATCACTTAGTATGATTTGTAAAATGTTTTTATCACGTTTGCTAGTGGTTTCAGGGATTTCAACGCTATATTATTAAAAAACAACATAAAGCAGATGCTCACGTCACAACATTTAATGCTGAAACAGAAAACAGAGCAACAAATAGAATGAAGTCGTGCAGCAGAGAGAAACATTCGTTTAAGGATTACTTAATCAAGTTATTCCTTTGCAAAAGCATACTCAACGAACAACGCATTTAATGAAAGACCCAATGTTATTTAATGAAGCTTCAACGGTCCATTTGGTTAAATAAGGAATAGAGTTGTGCCTAACGGAATTTTAATGAAGTCTCAACGATCACGCTCCAGCTTCACCCAACAGCATTATTGATGAAGACTATAAAAGGCGAAGCATTCAATTCGGCCAACTACCGAAACCCTGCGCATTTAACTCGAATTTATTTCTCTTAAGTGTTTCATTCATTACTCTCAATATCTTCGGATATTTCCTGTACTTCAGTGTTTCATTTCCTATCTACTCGTGAGGAGTTATTTAAACACTTATTTCATTCAGTTATTAAATCTTAAGGTTGAGGAACCTTAAGTGTGGGTGTACGATTACAAGTAGTAAGGGGGAGCGAGTCTGAGAGTGTTAGGATCATTCCAAAGTTGTATTTGTAATCCTTGAAGAGTTAGTAGAAATCCCAAGGAGTTATTAGGAGCTGGATGTAGGTCAGGATAAGACCGAACCAGTATAAATTGTTTCGTGTCTTTCTTTTTAAATTTATGATTAGTTAGCGTTTAGTCATAAATCGCGAAAATCTTGATTGAACGATTAAATTTTTAAATCACCTATTCATCCCCCTCTAGGTGATATTCCATCTTCATATATAATATCAAGCCACCTATCGGAATCCCTACCCGAGAAAAGGACCATGTCCATACAGCCCTTTTTATGTAACGGCCCACCATCGTGGAGGACCTAGTCTACTAATATTGTCCCTAGGGCCTAACCCCCTACACTTATGGTGTCCATAGAGCCCTGCTCCAAATGCCTGTATGGGTGCTGACCGAACAAGGCAAAATATACGCCCTACAAGGTGACAATACTCAGATTGGGTGCATACACTACTGGTATGAGTATCAGCTTCTCAAAAATTAATCCCCTTAAAAGATCTTTCAACAACGGCCAATGATTCAAATTATTCTAAAACACCTAGCAAGATCCAGTAAATTGAGTACGTCTACTAGAGTTTTTGACCTCTTCCAATTTTTGTACTGCCTTACCACCGCATAGTTCAAAACTCAATTTCAGACTTTGTTTCTACCAAACCCCTTTCTATGAGACAACATCATTCCAAAAGTGACCACAACCCTAGTCTTAAATTTTCTATTGAAAACATTTTATTAAAAAAAAATTGATTTCGAAAATAAGCACAGCAGGTGTAGTGGCAAGTTTAAAATTCCATTTTTAGACTTATCGTCCAGGAATCAAACAACTAATCTTAGAAGGTCATTACTACTTAACGAGCTCTAACTTAGCCTTTTGACTGCTTCCAAGACATTGCCTACTATTCTTGGGCTTCACAATCTCTTCGAGACATTGCCCAGTGTTCATGGTTTAATGATTGTGGGCTTTTCCCATCCTATAGACACTATAGTCCCACCGGACTTAGGGCTTTTATTAAACATACATGTCTAATGACCTAATGACACATCGATCCCAAAGGTCTTACTGCCCACCATGAACATTTGAGAGGTACACATCACCCTTTCATCCTCACCAGGACAAACCCCAATCCCTTGTAGTTTCAAATGCATCATTAGATCCAACTGATCCATGACCATCGCATCCCTTTGGAGGGCTAGAGGCGGCCCCCAAAAAAATTATAGAATTCAACCCAAATTTTTAAGAAATTACCTTTCAGCCTATAAAGTTTTTATGATTTTCACTTTAGTCCCCTAATGTAAAGTTATGTGTAGAGACTAAAATGAAATATTGAAATTATTATGGGACTAAAATATAGTTTCATGAACATTTGGGTTTATTCTATATTTTCGCCGCTCCGTGTGTGTATGCGCTCGTTACATAAGTCACAACAATACATAAAAAAGGATAAAATATGACAGACATAGAGGCACTGATACAAACTGTTAGTCCACTGAATATATTCTGGATTTTTTATTTTCTTAAATTTATCTTGTTATTTACGAAAAGTGGCCCCGACCAAGACTCTCTCACCCTTCAGCATACAGACCGGACAAGAGAAGACAGCTCAATGCACAGTTTTGGAAAAAGAACGTTAATGCACGGCATTGGATAAGCCAATGACTGAGTAAATGCTATAATAGACAACACTATATCTACCCATAGATTTCAAATGAATCAAAACCACCGAGTTTTAAATCTATGCCAGATTTTTTATACTAATATTCAACCCTTGTGAGATGCACGAGATATTTATGGAACAGTCGCAAGACTGAATTAATCATAACATTTGCTTTAGAATGACTTGTGTTAAGATTTTTATTTAATTTTGTATCATTTTAGAAATTGCAAGTAACATTGATTGTGTGAAAAATTATATATTATATTTCAACTTGTGATTGGTTGATTTGTTCTTTAAACGCGTTGTTGGTGGTCTCTATATAAGCTGGGGATAAAGGATCTGTGGGAAAGTAAATATGGGGTGTGGGAGTGTCAAACGCGTCTGTGCGTTCCACATTAAAGCCCCAGAAAATAACGGGTATATATATTTTCTGCTAGATATAAATTTAAGGATAAAAAGTAATATTTCTACAAAATCTGTTCATATATCTCTTATTTTGTAGATAATATAATATTTTGAAGCCAGGGGACCATTAACTGTGATTTTCTCCAAAAGAACATGGTAAGATGAAGGCATATAGTCAAATATGGAAGATACTTGAAGAGATGGGGTATTAGATCGTAATTTCCGTAAAATATTGAGAGAGCTGATTGAATGGGGTCCTAAACTGTAATTATCTCCAATATTAAACTACATCACAAGATTTTTTTGATACGAAGGGAGGAAGGCTCATACATAACATTCCCTTGTTGGGTTCAGCCGGGCTTCTTTCATTCCCAGAGCTTGCCCACTCATCTGGAAAGACTGAACTTTCTGCTTAACTCCTTGATTTAAGAAGGAAAACATGAAAAAAAAAATCAAATCAAATATCATATATTATTAAATGGATATATATCAAAGAGTTATACGGTAACAAATAACTTCTTCTATAAATAGGGACTTTATAGGTCACTCTTGTCATTCAATGACTACTTTAAGAGTTATGAGTAATATTTTTTCTGAGTTTCTAAACTCTTCAGTAGGGGACAGGGATATAGCCTAACAATGAAGCTAGTTTCTTTTTATTATTGTTTGACTCTATGAATTTCCATTTTGTTATGAATATTCTTATTATGTGGATGTCCATTGACCTATAATCTCCAAATACAGGATGACATGGTATATATGCATAGTAATCTACTATTTGCATCCTTCTATAAATAGAGGTCTCCTGTAACTATTCATTACACTTGAATGAAAACTTCTTCATCTCTCTAGAATTCTCTCTTACTTCTCTCTTATTTTCATCAGTTTTATAACACGTTATCAGCACGCGATTGCTGATATCTTCTTCTTCTCTATCCAACTGAGTTTTCTATGAACCATCTTTTTCATTCTTCTTAGCTTCCGCCATGAGTTCATGTGCAATTCTGGAGTTTCGTTCACCGAAGTTGAAGACAGAAGCAAAAAGGGTCTTGAAAAACAAAGACCATGATCTCTTCTTTCTCTTCATCTTCTATCTCCTTTGTTCTCCTGTATCTTTTCTTTTGGTGGTTGTGCTTTGCAAGAGACCATGAGCTCTCTTCTTCCCTCTCTCGTGATTCTAAGGTTCTTTGGAACATTTGTTTTATTGTTCTTCTTTTTCATCCCCTTTCACCGCCGCCATCGTCTATCTCTTTTTTAGATCGGCTAAGCTGGATCTGGGTTCTTCTTCTTCCTATTATGTTACTCACATCCTTCATAACCCCCATCCTCTTTGGCCTTTTTCCTCTCTTTTCTCCATGGGATTGATTCCCCCTACCTAGATCCACTCTCTTTTCCATCTCACTCTCTCCAAATTAGAACACCAAATCGCTCCGTATTACTAGAGCTTGCTTCAAAATAATCCGAAGGAAGATGGATCGATGGCAGAACAATGAATAAACAAAAAAAAAAAAAAAAGAGGGCTGCCGACAGGAGAGAGAAGAAAGAGGGAAAAGAAAAAGAGAATGAAAAATGAAGGAGAGAGAAAAAAAAAGAAAAAGAAAAAGAAAAAGAAAAAGGAGAAGGTTTGAAAAAAAAATATATAAGGCCACCGACAATTGAGGTAAGTAAGGTTAGGTAAGTTTTTGTTTAATATAATATATACTATTATATTTTTCATGTGGGGTAGTGAGATATATATAAAATATATATGTATGTTTTCTTTTCATTCTTTCCTTCTGTCAACTTTCACTTTCCCTATTATAATATATTATATTATTATAATAATACACACACTTACACACTTCTTCCCTCTCAATTATTTCGGATGGAGCGCATGTTTGGCTTATTATTTTTTTTTATAAATAAAAAAAACACTATTCTGCCGACAGAATAGTGAAAAAAAAAATAATTTTTTATTTATTTATTATTATTATTTTTTTTAAAAAAAAAAGGGCCAAGAAGTGAAGCTATTGACAATCTAAGGTAAGTAAATTTTTCAACTTTATCTTTATTAATTTTACTTTCAGATTTTATTATTATTATTATTAACTTGACTCCATATTAGAAGTCTAGAATTAATCTTTTATTTGTTTAAGATTTTATTATTTGTAACTAATGTTATTGTTACTAACATTTATTTTTATGTAACTAATATTTACTTTTACGAATTTACTTTTATGTTATTTATTTATTTTATTATGCTTTATTTATTCATGGTAGCAACACTATAGTGGGCTCCATTTATTTATTTACTGTTTTATATCCCCTTTCCTTTCATTTTTATTTATTTACTGCTTTCTATATATTATATATATATATTTACATTTGCATATGCATCCTCTTTCTTATCTTTGGATGAGATAGGTCTCGCTGTGAGTTTATTACCATTCCTATCTCATCTTCTTTTTATTTATTTAGCATGTTTATTTCCAGTCATTTATTTTATTTTATTTATTTATTTATTGCTTTATATATTTACATTTGCATATGCATCTTCTTTCTTACTTTTGGATAAGATAGGTCTCGCTGTGAGTTTACTCCCATTCCTATTTCATCTTCTTTTTATTTATTTATTCCTATTTCATCTTCTTTTTATTTATTTAGCACGTTTATTTTCAGTCTTTTATTTTATTTTATTTATTGCATTAAATCCCCCTTTCCCTTTTATTATTTATGGCAACGACACTAATATATACATATTAGTGGGTTCCATCTATTTATTTTATTATACTTATATTTTATTTATCCTGAAGATAAACTGTTAACATGCCATATGTATCATGAGATCAAAATGCCATGGAGATATGAGGCACAAATTGGCCTAAGTGATATGAGGCATAAATTGGCTAGAAGCCAAGAGATAAATTAGCTTAAAGCTAAGAGGCAAGTTAGCTTAAAGCCAAGAGGCAAGTTAGCCTGAATCTAAGAGACATTATGAAATAAGGCTTGATCCATAAATTTTTGTATGCCATCAATTGTTTAAAGACCTCAAAATTATATATTTGGCATCTAATACTCCCTTAAATTATGAGACAAGGGATTGTATGATCATGGTTGATTGTAAATACATATATCCAATTTGCTCTTGCAGTAGCAAAATTGTGATAAAGTCAAGAAATATTGTGGACTAATTGCCATGATCAAATAGATCAGTGAGTTATGGATCATGAATTTTATCCAACTTCATTCCCAGAAGTGAATGAAGCAATAAATAAATTGTGATTATGGTTATTTTACTATTATTTTGTGTTTAGATAATTATAACAATTTTTGTGAATACAAGAAAAAGAATATTTATAAATAAAACAATTAAACAAAAGGCAATATTATTTCAACAAAGTTTAATAGCGAGTGGCTCAACTCCATTACAAACCTTAATCATCTCATTTTGAAGATATTTGATGTCTTCTTCTTTTGCTTCTCTTGAGATGGGATCCAGATGAGGCAAAGCTCTTCGTAATATCGAGATTTGCATCATAAGTTTCTTAAGCTTTTTGTGTGGCCACTCGGTTAACCCTCCTTTTTGATAGATCTTTTGTATGGTGTGAGTAGACATATTTAATTGTTTACTCGCATCATCTAGGGTTAAGTGAAAATAATCACTTAAATCATGGTGTGTTGTTTTCTTTATTCTTTCCCGTTGCTCCATTGTTAATCTATATAATTCACCCTGATTAAAGGATGAAATATCATATGGTATATTAACCGCAGGTTGTTTTCCTTTATCTAATGGATTTTCAATGTTGGTTTGAAATGAACTCCCGCGAGGTTCATTTGGATTATTTGTCCATTCTGAACCAACACAAAGGATCTCATAAAAGGCTAATACAGGATCACGCATCAAGTTATATCCTGATGCTTGTAAATCTATACAATACTGTGTTAGAAAATGTTTGATTTCTCCAAAATTTTTGTTAGTAAAATCAAACATTGGAAGCCTGTCAATATTGTAAGATTTATCCTGTACTTTTTCAAATAAAACAGCATGGGTAATCATACCTGTTCTTCTTCCGTGAACTTCAAGTTTATGGTACTGGAGTTCGTTGGTATGTATGATCTCCCGTAAAATATGACAGCAACTACATTCCAATAAGTTAGTAGTTGCTAAATGGCTTGTAGTTGCTGGCTGGCTGGTTGTTGCTGGCTGGCTAGTGGTTGTTTATTGGCTGATTGTTGCTGTCTGACTGGTTGTTGCTGGCAGGCTGATGATTGTTTGCTGGCTAGTGAATGCTGGTTGATTAACTGCCGACACTATTGGCTGAACTGGATTGGTAGACTCCATTAGTTCTGCCATAGTTCTACACCTCTTAACAGGCCTCCTTGATGAACCTGTTTCAGTTGTACCTTCAATCCTTGTAGATTGTGGAAGAACACTTGTTCTTGGGGGAGAAGTAGGTACATTTGAAGCAGAAGGAGGAATAGTAGAAGGAGGAATAAACATTTCAAAGGGATTAGGAGATAACAAAGAAGTAAATGACATGTTGGGCTGATCATCATACAACAAAGCATCGAGTAATGCTGTTTCAGATGTATTAGAAACTGGGATAAAACTGCTTGGTCCTGCCATGGTAATAGAATTTAGAGAAATATGTGTGAGTATCTGGTAGTTGGTATTATCAGATGCTTGAGTGTTTGTGAGGCATGTTCGTTTGCCTTCCTTTATTTATAGTCGAATTAAATCCTATTGAATCTCTGCAGATTTGCGTAGTCCTGTTAAATCTCTGCAGATCTGCTCCCTATAAAGCACGAGCCTGGAATCTTTTTGACTTTATATGCATACGACAATCTGAGTTGTTGCGCCTGTGATTCCACAGTGATGCGCCTGTGATTACACAGTATTGCGCTCGTGAATCTGCAATTATACACCTAATGATTTTGTATTTAATATATATTTGTTTGTTGATTCTGGAAAATGAAAATTTTGTTACCAGAAGTAACAAAATTATGCATTGATAATGCATTAATTATCATATATGCTATTATCATGGAATATTGTATGGAAATTCCATGAATTAATTTTTAAGGTCTCACACTTGAGGGGGAGAATGATATATATATCAAGTGTGAATATTTATGTGATAATTCTTTGTGAATGTTTCTATGTTGATTCCCCTAAAATGAATATTAGATTTGATGATAAATCATATGGAAAGTTGGCATGACTTGTTTGATCATCCGAGTCATATATTATGTGCTGCTTGTTCTCAGATAGAAATAATTATTGGAAATGGATCTCTGGAAATATATCAAATTGAAAGTTTACATATGAGATTATAAATCTGTAAAGTTTGCAGTGATGTTTGCAACCAGAAGTTTGCAATATATTATGCGCGCAATTTCCAGATTGAATGATCCAGAAATAATGTATTAAAGTATCCATGAATGGATAGATCAATGATTATGAGAACAAAATTTATATGTTGTGTATATTTGCAGCAATTATATAAGTCAACAGAATTCTCCCCGTAAAATTTGGCTTTTGGTCAGGAGCCAGAATAATTCCATCTTAAAATGTTTTAAATGTGCAATGATTATTAATCTACTTCAATGCACATAGATGGATATACAAAGAAAATTGATGATTTGATGAGGGGGAGAAAAATAAGCAGATTGGGTAAAGATTTACTAGAATGTATTATCATTGGCTCATATTGATCATCGTACAAGGAATTGTGCACTAAAAGTTCAAAATGATAATTCAAGTTCAGAGTTTAGTTAATCGAATGCTAGAAGCATTTACTGACCTAAAGAAAGTGACAAAGTCACATATCCTAACTGCAAATGCTCCTATATGAATTGTTATAAAGCACTCCTGAAGCGTTGCAGGTCCATCGGTTTTAAAAGATAAAAAATCCTCAAAAGAGAAAAGGAGTAATAAAATATAAATGATCAAGTCGAGGATAAGTAAGAAAAGCTCCAGAAGAGCTATCTCCTAAAGAGATGTTATCTCTAGAAGAGATATTACAAGAAGAGTGTATTGTGGTCTAAAAAGAGACCCAGGTACCTAATATATGTGAATATAATGAGATCTCAATAAATTATGAATGAAATCTGATGGGACCGAAAAAATAAAGTCGACATTGATGATATTTATGTTTATAAGATAGAATATGCTGTAATGATGATAATGAGGATCATGAGTCATACTATATTAGTGTGTGCCAGAAGCACATGTTCCTGAAGAATATAAGGCGCTAGAATAAGTCCCTGAAGGACTCAAGATGCTAGGAGCATCAAATTCTCGAGAATAATTAATTAAGTGAATTCATATGTAGCATGAAGCATTTATCGTGCATGTGATATTATTATCTGAATAAATATTTATGAACATGTATATTTATGATTTTACTTGAAAGATTTAGATCTTGTAGGTATACAATGAATACTTGATGATAGAAAGACAATGAAGCAATGTGGTCATCAGGGGGAGCAAGTCTGATGTAATCAAGAGGGGGAGATGATACACGCTGTACTCTTTTTCCCTTATCTAGGTTTTGTCCCACTGGGTTTTCCTAGAAAGGTTTTTAATGAGGCAAAACTCAACAGTGTATCAATGAATATTGTACTCTTTTCTTTAGCTAGGTTTTTATCCCACTGGGTTTTTCCTAGTTAAAGTTTTTAACGAGGCACATTCATAAATGGACATCCAAGGGGGAGTGTTATGAATATTCTTATTATGTGGATGTCCATTGACCTATAATCTCCAAATACAGGATGACATGGTATATATGCATAGTAATCTACTATTTGCATCCTTCTATAAATAGAGGTCTCCTGTAACTATTCATTACACTTGAATGAAAACTTCTTCATCTCTCTAGAATTCTCTCTTACTTCTCTCTTATTTTCATCAGTTTTATAACACATTTATGGATTTCTATTTTCTTTTAATTATATTTATTTCTCTTGTTCTTTACATGATTTGCTTTGGCATGCCACCAATAGAATCTTATACATGGGTAATCTTGATTGACTGGGAGTTGATGGGAGAACCTGGATTTAAAGAAATAGACACAAATTATTTAAGTTAGGAATAGTTCTAGATATTTAACTTGTGGGTTATAAAACTGTAGCTTCATGGTTTAATTAGTTATGAGTGTCATGGGAAAAAATTCAACATTAATTAAAAATGGATTAATAATTCGAGAGAATATTATAACATTTTAAGAATAATTGTCACTATAATAAATCTAAGACTCAACTCAAAAATAATAGAAATTAACATCATTTTGGTGAAATCTTAAACTCAACTCTTTAAAGGGACATATTGACTATGGTCCTCTACTCTTATTATTCTTTTCCCATCATCTTGCCCTCCACTACCATCTTAGCCTTTATTTGTCGTAAGTTAAAATAAATATTGATATTTTTACGTTTAATTATTTGATTATTTATGTATGTTGTGGATATAAATAACTGGGGTTCAGATAAAAAATGCTTATAAACTTTTAACTATAATGTATGCAGCATCATGTGTTTTTTCGGAAGTGAAAAATATATATCCATAAGCTTTTAAAATAACGAAAGACTTGAACCGTTAATCTCATGACATTGACTGTTAGGTGACTGAAAATAATCCACCCGTCCCAACTAAGAATAATTAATGAATTGTTTTTTAAAAAAGAAAATTTCTATCCTACCCCCAACTGAAACTGGCGAAAGCCATTCTCTTCTCTCTACCCTGGCGCCGCACCCATCGCCGCAGACTTTCCCTCCTCCTCTTGGACCAGCCATTGCGCCACCCCCCCAACCCTGCGGCCCCGCTGTACTTCCTCTTGTATGTTTTTTCATGTATTGTTTTTGCATTGCTGATGAATTTCTGGTGCATGCGATGGATGCAGGGTGGGGTGAGAGGTTTTTTGGTAACAGAGATTTTTTTTTTTTAGTCATAGTAGAGTACACTCAAAATAAGTGTGAGCTCCACACACTCGAATCACTCATATATGAGAGTGTGTCACTTGAGTGTGCTTTGCGCATACTCGGGCGTTCACTTGAGTGTGCACAATGCACACTTGAGTGAGTGTGCACAATGCACACTCATTTGAGTGTGCACCTCAAAAAAAAAAAAAAAATCATGTGCACATTCGAGTGTCTGCATATAACACTTGAGTGTGGTACTCTGTCAATCCTACAGTGAAATGGAGGGCAACATTGTTATGTTTTTATATTTCCGAGGTAAAATTGAGCCCAAGAAAACTTTCAGGGCAATATTGCTCCTGACCGTGTAGGCAAAATTGCTACTTAATTAACCCTTGAAATTTAATAACCTATAAAAATATTATTATAATATTAATTAACAAAAGTGCAAATAAATAAATCCAAATGATTAAAATTTAGTCTAAATAGTTAATATCTTTGTACTTTTATTAAGGTTTTTTATTTTTATTTTTTTACTTTTTATAGAATATCAAATCTCAACCATCACAGGTGATGTAATGGTGTAAATAAAGAAAAGGACAATAAGGGAAATGGATAGGCCTTTCTCCCTCTATTATTTTTTCTCTCATTTTGAAAATTTATGGGTACTTTTGTACTTCCAAACAACATATGATGTTGGACGTATTTTTAATAAAAATTTATGATATTACTTTTGCATCTTAAACCTAAATAACTTGCTATATTTAAGCTAATAAAATATCTATATATTACTATAACAACAAAAGTTCCATAATAAGAATCTCAATATCTTGAAGGCAGGGAAAAAATAGATATTACATTTTATATCAGTAAAACATAATTTTACCAAAAAATTATAAAATTTAAAATTATTCCATAAAAAGTTGTGGCAAGAAATTTATCTACATAGTATCCGCAAATAAACTCACAAGTTTTTTTTTTCCAACAAAAAAACTCACAAGTCACTTTAATTATTCATCCATATTTTCTATTCAGTACCATTTTATTTTATTCAAGAAACCATTTTACGTAACTTAAATTTGTAATCCTAAACTTTTTTAGGCTATGTAGCAATTTTGCCTCAGAAGTACACCTCTAGGAGCAATGTTGCTCTAGAAGTTTTTTTGGACTCAATTTTGCGCTAGAAGTATAAAAACGTAGCAATGTTGCCCTCTACTAATGGCAGACCCTCACAGTGTTAGCATACTCAAGTGTGTACGGTTTTTTGTTTTTGTTTTTGAACTGCACAGTCAAATGAGTATGCACAATGCACTCTCGAGTGTATGCGCTTAGTGCACACTCATCCAAAAAAAAAAAATTGTGCACACTCGAGTGTGCACAATTCACACTCGAGTGTGCTAACACCATCAAGGTGTGCCGTTAGTGGAGGGAAACATTGCTATGTTTTTATACTTCCAAGGCAAAATTAAGTCCAAAAAAACTTTCAGGGCAACATTGCTCTTAGAGGTGTACTTCTGGGGCAAAATTGCTGCTTAACCCAAATTTTTATATAAACCCATTCTATTTAAGACACTAAAATCGACTTGTCCTAGAAAGAAATATAAAAAGTCTCACTTTGAAGTAGAGGTGAGCAAAAAGACATGGTGTTTCCAAGAACCTCAACCTAACCAAGTCAGGTAGCAGAAAAAAAAGGTTCAAAAGACTTTGAGTAGACCAGTCTGGTATGCTTAGGTCGACATCAACCTAAGGGCTCAAACCCCTTTGTCTAGTCTAATCCAACCCGAAATATGTTTTATATATAGTATAATGTATAGGCAAAGTAAAGCTATAGCTTGTACTTTGTGAGTAAGTAAGTAAATGTATATCCACTCCACTTAGGTTAGCCACTTATCTACTCTACTGTCTTCGTCTCCACTCTTAGCCACTTACTTTCACAATAGTCTCAACAATCGACCTCGGTCCTTTGTCATCTTTAGCTCTTCTAGTTCTAGATGTCTTTCCTCTTCTCCTTACCTATATTGTCTCCCTCTCATGCATGTGTTTGCCCTGCGTCTGATTTTTTTTCCCTTTACTGACTGCTCATGATTTGTGCCCAAGGACAGAGAGTTCAAAGGTTTGTGCTCATTGATGTTTCTAGTTCGGTGTTTGGGTGATTTTTTGATTTTTAACTTACCTGGTTCATTTAGAATCGTGTACAACACATTGTCTCACACATTTTTCTCTATGTGCATAACATCCAGATTGCGTCGAAGCAAATTATCTTTCCAATAGGGAAGAGTGAAGAAGATGCTTATCTTTCGCCATTGCTGGGGTGCAGAACCAAAAGCCCTGGTAGTCTTTGTACCGGCCTTCACTTGATTATCTCTTTTTCCAAACTCAAATTCAACATCATGAATCTAATCTATGATTTCTTCATCAAATAAAATTTGAGGAGGTCCTCTTTTTTCCTGTTGCCTATTGAAGCGATTGCGTTACAACCTAAACCTGTGTGTACCATTGAGAAACCTCTGATAACCCATGAAGCACCACTTACGACTATGGGGAAGGTATACTAGATCAAAGTCAAAACTGCAAGCTGGACATGTAAGGCCAGTATGCACATTCCACCCGGATAATGTTCCCAGGCCAGGAAAGTCAATAATCATCCACATCAAGGTCGCACGCAAGTTGAAAAATGTCTTGTCATGTGAGTCATACGTCTCAACCTCTACATTGCACAACTCAACCAACTCTATGATAAGCGGTTGGAGATACACATCGATGTCATATCCCGGTAACTTTTTGCCTAGAATGATCATAGACATAATGTAGGAGCTTTGTTTCATACACATCCAGGGGGCAAGTTGTAGGGGATCAAGACAACTGGCCAAATACTATAGCTTGTGTTGAGATTGCCAAACAGATTAAAACCATTGGTCACCAAAGCGAGACTAACATTTCTAGGATCTACCGCAAAATTTGGAAATTGTGAGTCGAATGCTTTCCACACTTGAGCATTTTGTGGATGTCTGAGTTTACCATCTTCATTCTTGTCAACTTCATGCCACCTCATATGCTTAGCTGTCCTGGATGACATAAACAATCTTTGTAAACGAGGTTTTAAAGGAAAATACTGAGAATCTTTACGGGTTTCTTCTTCTTCTTTTTCCCCTTCCGTGCAGTCTTGAAGCTCGAAGTGTGACACTTCTTACAATTTTCCCTGTGAGCATCCTCTACCCAATAAAGCATACAAAGTGACCCCGGCAACATCCAGCATCCTCTTGCTGATTGTAATACCCTAATTTTCATAATACATGTAAACATTGCATTTTGGTAAATAGATTAGCAAAATACGAAGGTGAATATGTGTCTCAAAGAATTATAATCTATTGATTATATTCTTATCCAAATTTCACTTTGGAATTAATTAACAAAGGGTTAATTATGGGACATTATTTAGGAGACTAAGCACATAATTAAATTATTTGTGCCCCAAAAATCAATAAAATCAGCTAGGGCTTGTGGAGCAAGGATAGCCAAGTATTTTAGAGATATTTTCTATGAGATTAAGCTTAGGCCTTTAATTAATTAAAGTAACCAATGATAGTAATAATTAAGGAGCTTTAAGCATTTGATTAAGAAGCTCATTAAGCTTTGCTAATCACTTTGAAAAGTCAACAATGGCTACTACATCCAAGGGCTAGGATTAGTGCACATGGAAAGCCGTCCAAAGGTCCAAATTAAATCCCCTAAATTAGCTAAATCCTCTTGTAAATTAATCAACCAATGGGAATCATTGACCATGGGATTAATGACACATGAAAAATTGATCAAATGCCAAGGAAGAAGGGGGTGGTCGGCCAGCACACTTATGGTGCAAGTAAGATCTAATGGATAGGAAGAAAGAAGCCAAGTTGAAAGTCTAAGATAATTACCCTTTATGCTATTGGTATTTGGCTATAAATAGAGGGCTTCCCTCTTCATTTCTCTTCACACCAAATCATACTCCAAGTAGATAATTTCTAAGACGTGAGAGTGAAGGAGAATTTTGGAGCAAGGAGGAGGAAGGAGCAAGAACTTCAAGAGGTAAGTTATTGATCTAAAGCTTTTAGTTTTTGGTAAAATTGTAGTTTAATCTAGGAAATTGTAAAGTAGAGTTATTTACATGTTTTTAAGGTCTTTAATGGGTTTAAAACAAAAATTACAATGAAAACATGTTAGGAAATAATTGTTGATAATTATGGAACAAGATTGTGAAAATTTCCAGAAAGCTGAGTTGTTAGTCAGTCACAAAGAGGCTAGTATTTTATGTATCAAATGAGCTTTAAAAATCATGAAATTTTCCAGTTATAAAGTATACATGTAGGGCTTTCCAAATATATAGAATATGAAGCATTTTGAGTTGGGTACAAGGAGAAACAAATTGTTGAAGTTGAGTCACGTTTTTGGAATTAAATCTGGACAACAATGGAAAAAGATTAAATTAGGAATGATTCTTGATGTTATAGTTTTTGGGAATATTTTTACATGAAAATAGACATGTTAAGGGTCATGAGGAATTTTACGGAACCTCATTTCAATTTTTGTAGAATAAAGTTGCTGAAAAATCTGCCCAGAAAATCTAGCATTTCGTTTTTAAGGAAATATAAGGGTAAAAATGGAAGAACAAATCCTTTAAGAGTAAAAAGGTCAAAGGAAGTAAAAATAACCCTTAGGATATTATTTCAAGTGATGTGGTATTGATTATAATATCAAAAAAAAAACATGGAAAAGAAAATAATCTAACGGTAACATTATAAGATACCCAAAAAGTCCAGGGTCGGATTCAAAGGACAACATATTGGTCGGATTCAAACATATTGGCCAATATGTTTGAGTAACTGTGTTGGGTTTCAAGCCATAGATCTAGTTTAAGACTTGGTTTACTAGAGAATTGTATTTGAATCTCTGTATATTATATCACATGAATATTCCTTTGGGATATTTAATTTACCAGCTTATGCCTGGGCATTTTGTATCAGTTACTCATCGTCCAAACGTTAATGCATGCTCTCCTTTCCGCTTTGTTTTGATATGTACATCATCAACACTATTGATATCCTTGATACTACGTATCACTGCACAATAAGTAGAATAGAATTTGGGGTTTTACACTGATGTTCCCATGTGTATCTGCATAATTAAAAAAAAAACATATTTCTATTGCTTTTAAATATAATTTAATTAAATGTAAGAAAATGAAATTTATATTTTTTTTCCAAAAACTAATTACATTTACCTTCGACATCCACCACAAATCCAGTGGAATGCAAAGAATATTATATCATATGAATATTCCATTGGGATATTTAATTTACCAGCTTATGCATGGGCATTTTGTATCAGTTACTCATCGTCCAAACATTAATGCATGCTCTCCGTTCCGCTTTATTCTAATATGTACACCATCAACACTGTTTATATCCTTGATACGACGTGTTACCAAACACAATAAGTAGTATGGAATTTGGGGTGTTACATTGATGTTCCCATGTGTATCCGCACAATTAAAAAAATGTTTTTTTTTCTTTTAAATATTATTTAATTAAATGTAAGAAAATGAAATCTAAATTTTTTTCAAAACACTAATTACACTTTCCTTCGACATCCATCACAAATTCGGTAGAATGCAAAGACGACAATCGGGGGTCCCCTTGGTCCCACTCATTCTCTCGGTTGAGAAACTGTTGCGCCTCACTTATGGGAAAGTTTATCTCAATCTCTTCATTTTCATCGAGGTTGCTGACCGACAGAGTGACGCCTTGTTCTCCACTTACAGTCTCTAGGGTCTCCTCCACAAGGATTGGTTCATTGGTGAAGACGTCCTCAAACTCACTCCCTATCTGGAGGACGGAGGGAGATTTACAGGCCCACGTCCTCTCGCACGACCCTGTCTACTGCTACTTCCTCTCAAGACAGCCTTACCCGGTGAAACCCCTTTGTCTTTGTCTCTGTTAACCATAATGATGTTTTTTTTACCATACAGAGAAGAAAACTAAATTCAAAAGTGAAGATAAATGAATAGTAGTGTGAGGGTAACTGTTGTTAATAGTGCATCATTTTGTAAGGGTTAAACTAAAAAACTGTGACAAAAATACACAACTTGTTGAGATTTTAGTAAACTGCTTCAGAAACCGCTAGACGTTGACAGACGTTTCAATTTTTGTAGTGGTTATTTGATGCAACCACTAAAAAATGTTTGACCTTTCATATTTAGTAGCGATAGCCTAACAGAACTGCTACAAAATGTTAAGTTTTCCTAGCGGTTATTCTATAAAACCACTACTAATTTAATTTTTTGGCCAAAAAAATCCAAACTAATTGGTTTATTAGTTTATTACTTTGACTAATAAACCAATTAGTTTGGTTAAAAAAAATCTTTTAGATAAGTGTATTGAACAAAGTCTAACGTGCCCGTGAAGATTGGGATTTAATATAGCTACCAATCTCCCTATAAACTCTGGCTCATTTTTATTAGAGATATTTTACAAAAAGAAAGGTGGCTATAATGAAAACCCAACCTTCGGTCGCTTGTTAGATGATCTTTTGAATAATAGAAGTCTTCACATTAGAAGAAAACTAAATCGGGTTGTAACAGAATAACACTACAACAAAATATAGTTTTTACTTCCCAATTGGCATCCTATAATAAAAAAAGGAAGTAAAAAATAAAGGCAGTGGCATTTTTGTATATATGTGAGAAAAGTTAACTTTTGGCGTCTAACTTTTCAAACTTAGACGCCAAAAGTAGACCCAGCGCCAGAAATTAGCGCCGAAAATTGGTTTTGGGAAAAAAGCATGACTTTTGACTTCTAAGAATGAAACTTAGACGCCAAAAGTCAAGACTTTTGGTGTCTAAGTTACAAACTTAGACGCCAAAAGTGTGCCAAAAATTGGCCTGCGCCAAAAACAAGACTTTTATTTGCTGCCTAACTTTCAAAAAAAAAACAAAAAAAAATCATCACTTTTGGCGTCAAATTTCATTACTTAGATGCCAAAAACCATGCCCAACTTTTTATTTTTCGCTGAACTTAAAAAAAAAACATTTTTAGCGTCTAATTACATAACTTAGACGCCAAAAGTAATTCTTTTGGCGTCTAAGTTAAAGAATTAGACGCCAAAAAGGGTGACAATTTAGAAAAATGGCGGGCAAATTCACAAGATATGCCGAAGTCATTTCAAATAAATTCATCTGTGACTTTTGTGTCTTTGTGTCAAAATATTCGAGTCCTTTCTCTCAATCCCAGGCTACTCCCAGCTCGAAGTAATTTTGAATTGTCAGTTCTCGACTAATTGGCTCAGCGTCTTCCTCCTCTCAGTCCAAGCTCGCCGTCGCATCTTGTAGTTCTAGCTCAAATCAAGCGTGAAACCTCAGCTCACATCTAGATCGCCGTCACAGCTCATCGTCCCAGGTTGCCGTCACTTGCTCGTCATCCCAGCTTGGAACCTCAGCTTGGATCTAGATCGCCGCTACAGCTCGTTGTCCCAAGTTACCATCACTCGCTCATAGTCCTAGCTTGGATCAAACTCGCCATTTCAGCTTATCGTCCCAGCTTGCCATCGCTCACTCATCGTCTCAGCATGGAACCTCAAGTTGGATCTAGCTCGCCGTTGCTTGCTCGTCTGTCGGAAGCTCACTCTTTTGTCTCACCCTTTCCTTCATTGCCTCCTCGGAACCAAGTCGTCGAACAAGCTTCTTGGTCAAGTTTGTCTATCTGTATTTTGTTTTCTTTTCTTCTAATGGTTAGATCTGAAATTTTGGATCTCTTGGTCTGAGTGTTAGATTTGTATTTTTGGTTGTAGATTGCCTTCAATCTGTATTGTAATATGTATTATCACATTTTCATGTACAACTTCTTATTTAGCTATCCCTGCTGATTGTTGATCGTTGTTCTTAATGGTTTCTTTTTTCTTCCATTGCCAACCCCTGAACCTGAGTTTTAGGGTTTTTTTTAAAGGCGTCCTAGAACAATTTTAGACACTGTAGTGATTCACTATGGCGTCCAAAAAATGTAGGATGTTGTAAGCCTTACTTTACTACGCTTGTTGGATAGGCGTCCCCCAATTAAGGACGTAAAATGGGCTAAAAATAGAACGTTAAAACTCCTTTTTGTAGTAGTGTAACTACCTCTTGCTTCATGGATGAGACAGGAAAATATCTTCAACACTCATCTCTCGAGATAAGAGATTAGTGCTCCAGATATCTGCATGTCTTTGATTACGAAACCGAGGTTGTTCATTCAGTTACAAGCCGGATTCAGTGATTTCTCTGTATTTTATACTTTTTGTGTTGTACAGACATGCATGTGAGTATATATAGGTTCAATATTAGTAGCGGTTATTCTAGAAACCACTACAAAATAATAGGATTTGTCGTGGTTTGTTCGTCGCTTTACATTAACCGTGACAAAACTATGTCTTTTCACTTTCTGGTAGCAGTTATTTTCAGGTAACCACGACAAAGTAACCGTGACAAACATTCGCGCCATTGGGCACAAACACTGGCACCAACTTTGTAGCAGTTTGTCATTGAAACCACGACAAATTAACCGCCACAAACATTCACGCCATTTCGCGCCAAATTTGTAGCGGTTTATTTGGCAACAACTGCTACAAAGTAGTGTTGCAAAGCGACCCGCGCTTTGGCGCCAATCCTCCGCTATGAATTTGTTCCAGTTTTGGGTAAAATTGCTACAAATAGATGATTTAGTAGTGGTTTTTTTGTGACCGCTACTGATTAACCGCTACAAATCGTGGTTTTGTTTTGTAGTGAAGGGGAGAAGTATGAACTGATTAAGGATCGGTTCAAGCTACAAAAAAAATCCTTGACTCTTTGGATAGGTTTAGGTAGTCTATTAGACTGGTCTAGTCCAACCCGAGCTCGAACTGATGTTGGACCAGACTATACCATGGGATGGATTTTCCAGCCAAGGTCCTATCAGGACCAAACCTCAGTTTAAGGCCAAACTTGGTCCGGTCTAGCCATGATCAACTATACTTTCAAGTCTTGTCTTGTCAACAATTTGTTTCATCTACCACTTGGTGGTGTGCAGCGACTGGCAAGTCCTTTGATAACTATTTTACAATTTGGACTTTTCTATAAATATCAGGCAATTATTTGTAACTTTGTACAATTGGTTAAAAATCAAAGAATGAATTATACTAATTAAAATGTGAGTTCGTCCTTTACATGAGACCGGAAGTGAGCTGACTATTCATATCGTGTTTTAATAGTATTATATATATTGCTTAATTTATATTAGATATAGAAATATAGACAGATATTTTGTGAAGTTCTATTATATATACTCCTCCTAAATATAGAAGTTAATTATGGATAGTGTTGTTTGACTTTAAATATATGACATTAATAATATACCTTTTCAGCCAAATCTAAAAATTTTCTTAAACTATCCTTATTGGTAATATATATTATCGAAGGGGTTTAGATTAATGGGGGTAATGAAATGTGATATTTTAAAAAATCCAACACCCAATTATTTCAAATAACCAATTTAATTAACTTTATTGCAAATAATATTATAGAACACAATTTCAACTTTTTTTTCTTTTTTTTTCTTGTTTTGCTTTTGTAGAGAGTAGTAGAGACTATAAATAAATGATAGGGCAATGAAGCGTGAGCGTACAAAGTTATCGGAGTGCACTGCTCTCTCTCTCTCTCTCTCTCTCTCTCTCTCTCTACACGCACCCTGCCAATGATGAAATCCATTCTAATTGCTTTTATCATTTTGGTTTCCGTATTTCTCTGTCATCCCTCTTCCACTCATGCTCGAGTATTATCTGCTGGTAAGAACTTAACTTCCTTTTAATTTGCAGCTTTGTTTCCCTATCTCTTTTACTATGACTATCTTCTATTGCCTTGATTAAGATTTTTTATTTTCCGCCAAGAATATCTTTTTTCAAATACCAAACAATATATCAAAAATAAAAAGATTCAAAATAACAAAGCCCCATTTTATAAAATTGGGGCATCGGAATTTGAAAAGAAAGAAATATTATCTGAGATACGTTTTTTTCCAGTCAAGATAAGAAATTTGAATTATGTAGTAATTATTTTATATATAACATATTTGATTGTGTGTGTGTTAATATGATATGGTGAAATATGCAGAAAAGGTAGAGCCAGTTACTGGGGGAACACCAAACAGAAACAAGCCTGCAATTACATGCAAGAGGGGTAGCCCTTACAGTTCTTGCCTTAATCCACCAAAGAACCCTCCAAGCACTCGATGTAACATCTATGTCCGTGGCTGTCCACCACTTAGGAATTAAATATAATACATCTTCCTTCGGTTTGGTTTGGAGAAATTCTCTTTATCCAATAATAATGAATAAATTGTCCTGTTTCTAATATATTCCCTCCAGTTATTAATCTAAACCCACTTTAATAAAGAAATTAAACTACAAGTAGATCTTATATTAAGGATCAGAAGTATTATCTTTTAGCAGGGTCATGCATATCTAATATTTGTATTTAAGAGTGTATAATTTATGGGCTGTGTGTGTGGTGTTATTGTTGTTGTAGTAGATCACTAGTCTCTTTAGAAGAATAATCTCGTCCCAACTTGGCTTCCATATCTGGAAGTATAGTTGTATGTTGCTTAGGGTTCTATGTATCATAAATTTGAAATTTTCAGTGCAAGAGATCATTTGAAAAATTATATGGGCTTCAACTTCAATTGTAGTGCTGCAATGTGTGTGTGTGTGGGTGTGTGGGGGGCTTTGATTTTCTCATGTTACATGAGAAAAAAAAGTTTTTTACACACATTAAATAGTGAGACCCACATATACATATATGAATTAATATATGTATATGTGGGTCTCACCATTTCATGTGTTTGTGACATGAGAAAATGGTTTCCCTATATTATATATATATATATATATATATATATATATATATATATATATATATTCCCTTTTGGATTGCTTATTTGGAGTAGGGGAACTGTGAAACCTAGATATCTTTTAACTTCTTTCTGTTGAGCGAAAATAATGGAAAAATACATTACTCAATCTTAAAATTCTCAACGATTATACAAATTGTTTTAGTATTTGAAATTTATTGGAAAGTGTGTATAAAGTTAAAAAAAGGAAGAAAAAAATAAGACATGGTTGGTGTTAGAATTTTGGATACAAGTATATGTTAAGGTTATCTTTCTACAAAATAACTTGAGCTATTTCAAAGGCATCCCCTTTTTGCCATCCGATAGGAATCCTCTTTCACACTATATACCTTTCTCTCTTTTTAAATTGGGGAGAATCTTTTTTAAATCTTGCTAAACTATGAAAATCTAAATTCAAGCCTAAACTTTTAACAAATTGATCTTACCAGGTGAAGGGGCCTCATTATGGATTTCTAAATGTTATTAAAAGACTAAGATACCCCTATGTAGATAAAAATGAAAATTAAAGATACGTATAAACCTGATTTTGGTTTCGATTATTTTAGTTAGATTCCATTGGGATTTTTGTTTTTCTCAATATTAAGAGTATCATTAAAAAAAAAAACCAAAATTTACCATTTTGCTAATCATGTTTAGTCGATCAATATCAAATTTAGTCAATATCTGTGTTAAGAAAAGGACACATGGCCATGTGTCATTGGAGACTTTAACATATATAATTAATATAATTAAGAACTTAATATAAGTATTATCTTGTATGGACAAAAGTTTAAGTGAAAATGACTTCCAAAGAAAGCGTTATCAAATATATTAAAACCAAAGATATGAATATAATATATGTACTCCTTAATCTTATTCCAAAATTACAAGATTTTCTTAATAATAAAAACGGAGAATTGACTTAGTCATATAAAGACTTCTGTTTTGGGTCCGGAGAAGATTTACTCATTGACTCGAGAATGAAACCAATTCTGAGGCTATTTTCAAGAAATGTATTTAAGAAATTACGGATTATACAATAAAAATTTCATTCAAACAACTTATTTAAATGAATATACATAGTTATAGTATATATATTTCCGTTATTTCGCTGCCAAATAGGACCTAGAGAAATGACAATTACTAAGCTAAACATAGTGATGTTATTTTAAGAAATGCATTATTCTCTCTCTCTCTCTCTCTCTATATATATATATATATATATATATATATATATGTATATGTATATGTATATGTATATATGTATGTATGTGAATGCGTACACACACATGTATATGACGGCGGTGAAAATAAAAAATACTATATCATAAATAAAATTACTTGAAATACAATACATACATAATATACAAAAGATTGAAAGAAATCTACCACATGATAACCCTATTTACATTGGGTTTGAGCGGCCCTAATCCATTAAGAATGAACTATGTATATTCCAACAAACTATTCCCTCCGATCCATAATATAAGACATATTTAGAAAGTTGATTTTTGTCCTAAATATAAGACATAATTGTCATATTCGTTAACAATAATCAAGGAAGATAGAGAATGGAAAAAGTAGGAAACATAATGACTAGGATGCTTTAGAAAATACATGTCAAATTAACTTAATCAACTAACTTCCTTAATCTATCTAAATTAGATAAATATGTTTTATATTTTGGATTTGATAAGTATTAACAATATTTTTAAAATATAAATGATGAAATACAATAAAAACAAACAAGCTTAGCTAATTAAGATTGTATATATATATGTAGATATCTCCTTATATTTTGTTAATGTACGCCAATTTCAAACTCAAAAGTTAAAGACCAAATGCAAGTCAAGATTATACCAAACTACTATATATTGATATAAAAAAAAGATAGGCAAGTTATACATAATAAGTTTCTCTTGCGTGTGTGTTTATTTGTATGTAGTTAAAAATTAAAATAAGCCGTAGACAAAGAAAATATCTCCTTTATATATATATATATGACGGGACCACCTAGCCCACTTGATTCCACCATTGTACGTACGCACGTATGTAGTGCCAAACAAGAAAATAACATTAATTTAAAATATATATAACATTATTGATGAAGACTTTTTCTCATTAGTTTTAGAGTTGATAATAAAAAATTAACTAAAGATTGTGTATAGACAAACCTGAGATCATTATCTTTTCTTAAGAATCATTTTATTGATTCATAAGTAATCTAAATACAATGAAATCAAGGACAATTGGATCTGGGTCTTTCAAATTAATAACTAAAATACAATTTAATTGTGACATCCTAAATTTTGGGTTTAGGAAATTAAAATATAAAATGGAATTATTTATGGAAAATTGGTCTTAATTATTTTAGAAGTAATATTTTATGGCCTAGAGAATTAAGTGAGGTAATTTTGGAGCGGGTCCCACAAAACAACACTCACCTTTTTCATTATCATTTGGTCAAACACGCAGCTCCTGGTCAGCTATATTCATTTACTATTTGGATAGGCACAACCACTCAACCCATTATTATTAGTATTCCTATAAGGCCCAACAGGCAACAGCAAATTAAAAGCCATTTGGTCCAAAACTCCTTCATTCAATTCATTTTCCATTAATTCAGATAAGTGCCAGCACAGTATTTCCTTAACTCAGCAATTAACCATTGGTCTCGTATCCTCACACCTGCTTTCTCATAATTAACTTTCGGACAAACGTTTCCCTTCTCATTGTTCATTTTTCCTATGCCCAGGCACACTATAAACAAAGAGAGCGAGAGTGAGAGAGAGAGAGAGAGAGAGAGAGACGAGCTATCAAAAAGAGGTCTAACCTTGATGCAAGCTTAGAAACCAACCAAGGCGAGTCTTTGAGGCTCTTCCCTCTAGCTTCCGTGATTTCTACACGTTGGGTTTTAAGTTTGAGGCTTAAATGTATTGGTTTTGGTTATACATGGCGGGTCTCTGTTTTCGGGTATTGAAACAAAGGAGGTCTGAAGCTTAAGTGATGCAGGCATGTGTTAGTAGGTTTTGATTTGTTATTGCTAAATCAAGAGCTTGCTCTTTTGGTGCATGTGTATGAATTATTTGGGAAGGTTGTATTGATACGTATGCATGTGTTTATGGTTCTGTTTTGGTGATGACTAAATCTCAGCTCTATTTGTTAGGCCTTAATGGTTTTTTTGGAATTTAAGGATAAGGCAACCGAAATTGTTGCATGCATGTCAATTTGGAAGTGTTATCTGATTCACTAGAAAACAGAATGTCATATGCAAGCTATTTTCAGGAGTTGGGATTTTCATTTTTCAGTGAAATTTTGATAGGATATAGTACTTGAGCTTTGGATCACGCAGAGGTCTATAACTCCAATTATGATTTTTGGAAGTTGAGATATGAATCTGGAAACTTTTTGGTATCATTTTAGAGGCACTCAAATGACGTTGACCTTTTACTAAGTAAACAAACCCCAAAAATTGTGACATTTTCCAAATATGTAGTAGACACATAGAGCTTTAATATGATAGGTAATTAATCAAATTTGAATAAGTATATAAAAAGTTATGAATTTTCGAAAATTGGTTACAGTTCTGGAACTTTTTCTGAATAGTAGTTACATTTTCTAAATCTAGGAATGAATGACATATGATAAAATTTAGAAACCAATTTTCCTATAAACAAGACTTAATAAGAAGTTCAGAGGTTTTTAAACCACCTAAATTGGATTCCTAGAACACCAGATATGAAATTTTGAATTTGGACTATGAAAACTGGTATGTTTCTATTCCTAGATTGGATGGTCTTGTTTCGTGTGAAACTTTGACTGGGTATTTGATATCCATTTCCCCTGATATTTTCTAGAAATAAATTTCATAGGTTAAGCTTTAATTTGATAGGTTACCCACTTAATTCAAATAAGTATTGAAGGAGTTATGAATTTTTGAAAATAAGTCGCAATTTTGGAATGAAATATAATCAGTGCTTATGTTTTCTAAATTTGAGAATTTCTTTAGCCATAAATCAACTTGATGATTTTAATATATGAAAATAGACTTATCAAGTGATCTATAGGATTTCGAATCACACAATTTGGAGTTGTATAGACCAAGTTATGACTTTTCTAAATTTTTAGAGAAGTTAAAGGCTGAATTTCTAATAAGTTTTAGAATAGTTACAAAAGTTGTTAATTGTGTTTAACCTTCAAAATAAATGTTCTTTGGATGAATTGAAAGGTTAAATAGTTGAGATGATATTTATTCCATAGTATATAATATCTAATTAAATAAGTACCAAAAAGTATATATCCATATATCATAATGATATTAAAGGACAAATATTTTGGGGTGGGTCTAGAATAGACATAATCTTAATCATGATATTAATATTAGAATGATTAATGACTCATTCTCTATATAAATGTTAATTATAGGAAGTGATAATTGCCCAAGCTGTAACACCCCAAATTCCATATTACATACTGTGTCCGTTGACACGTAGTATCCAAAATATCAACATAGTTGAGGGTGTACATATTAAAGTAAAGCTCAGGTAACAGTTAACCTTATATGAAAAGTATAAACAATATATGACAGATATTCATTACATTCAGTACAACAATACATAGAACACAACAAATGTATGTAAACAGTAACAACAATATATAGCACACAACAAATATATTTCAACAGTGTTTGCACTAACCAAGGCCACGAATCCACGTGTCTTCAGCTCTAGGAAAACATAAGTGGTATTATGAAGACTATACCTGTATCAAGCTAAATCTACAGCTAAACTGAATGTATACAAACATGTGACCTAAAACCAAGTCTTAGTCACGATGCATGACTCAAGACCTCGTCTTGTCCATCACTCAACATGAATCAAACAATCATATATGGACATACAAGACACACAAGTGTTAAAATTACAAAACATGAATGTACCTTTCACCGCGTAGTTACCAATACGCCCGACTTTTGAATCTGACCCCGGCCTTGTCGAGTGTCCTATAACGTTACTGTCGGATTATTCCCTTTTCCCATACTTTATATGATACAATGATAAATATCATATTCCTTAGAACATTATCAAAAAGAATATTTTCACCTACCTTGACCTTTTTACCTGTAACATCCCAATTTTCAAAAGCGAAATAAATTAACTTTTCATTTAAAATCATTTCAAACCATCAGAGTAGACCATTTGAGCAGAAGAGTAACTGATACTTATATTTCAAAATGCCGTAAGTCCGGCTGAATACAATAGCGGTATAGTAACCGCGTGGTTCAAAAGGGATGTACAACAACAAAAGGAATGCTTCCGCCAGAATGTCAAAGGAAATCTTCAGCCGGGTCTTCTACGCGTCCTGCTTGTGCTTCTCTTCGGTCCTCGGACCTCCCGAACCTGAAGCTATATTAAGAGCTGAGGTTCAATGCCCATTGAACCTCAGGTAACGGTTAACCTCATGTTTACATACACAATATATGAACACATAAACCACTACATCAACAGCAAACAAACTTTCTATCATAAAAAATGCATATGTATCGCTCCCAGCATGTAACCGTATCGCTCCCAGCATATAGACATATCGCTCCCAGCATTCAGACATATCGCTCCCAGCATATAGACATATTGCTCCCAGCATATGAACATATCGCTCCCAGCATTACAGATACTCTCTAACATTTAAATGCACACATACCACATATATGCATAACATAAACATCAGAGTTAAAGTTACCAGTACGCGGACGTACCTTCGTTGACGAGCGTTTAGTACGTCGACGATAAAATGCACTTTTCACGGAAAACAGCGGAACGACAGCGAAATGACAGTGGTACAAGATTAATGATATCCTATAATGATAATATCACATTTATCAATATTTGATATCACAACAGGCTTTTGAGGTACAAATTACCATTTTGCCCCTGATCCCCTAATCGGCGGAATTTCGCCAGAACTTCGTTACTTTGACTATAATCTTCCAGAATTTTAACATATCTCTTACTCCGACATATTTCCCAAAATAAATATCATATCTATCCTAAAACATGATATCTAAAATATACTGGAAGATTAAAGATCAAAACAACGTCTATTCTAAAACTTTAAGAACTACCGAACTAAAGACTAAGGACTAGGGACCGAAAGATTTACTCAGAGCTTCGCTATGAACTTCTTGCTCCTCCTCCAGAGCTTCTCTCTCTAACTTCTCTCTAGGATTGTGTGAATTGGTGAAGAATGAAGAGGAATGATGGCCTATTTATAGAAAAGCCCAATGGCATTTTCGTAATTCCTTTGAACTTTGTCTGATCAGTTTCTGGCCGTTAGATCGCACTTCTTGGAGGTGGCAAGATCTTGGCCTTACACCTCTCAAGGATGATGTCATCCCTGCTGCATCATCAAGCCTTATGTCATCTTGCTTTATCAGGTAAAATTCCTGATTCGGTATCCTGATCGCGAAATTTCGTAAAATCTTAAAATTCCGGAAGCAGTACCCTGAAGGTCTTTGCTTCCTCTTCAAGAATACTGGGTTTTCCTAACCTTATTCTCTCATTAAGGACATTCTGTTATCTTCCGAAAATCCTCGGTATTCGTGTCCGATTACAGAAATAACTTCGGCCGGTACCAACTTCTGGATAAAAATCCACTGACTAATAATATGTTCTGGTTTTGCTTAACCCATCCCCATATTCTCGCAACGGAATTATTTTCTATCCGTTCTCATTTATCCTGTTCACCTTTCTTTATTATTAATACTTAATTATCGCATGTCTTAACTTATAATGTTATTTTAATGCAAATATCTAGATATTAATTTCTTAATTTTCATTTCATTTTTCTTTATTTTTCTTCTAATTTTCGTTTTTATTTATATATATATTTATTTTAAGTAATTTTCACCTTTTTCTCTTTATCTTATGTCTAAACAATTAGCCATTAATTATCTAATTAATCACTTACTAATTGTTGACAATTTTCTTAATTAGTAATAATTATTATCTCACAACTATTTTACTGAAATTGATAATTTATGCATTATGCAAAATATTAAAAACCATAGGGCAATTTATGTTCCCCAAAATGATATTTAATTTTGCCTCATTATTTCCCAAGGAAAATAATCTCATAAATTACCTAAATTAGAGACAACATACTCTCTAATTTTTAATGAATATTTAGTTGCCTCTCAGGATTTATCATAATATTCTCAGGGTATCTCATAACCCACAAATTCACTTAGGGATTTTTAGCTCTTTATTTCTCCTAATTTCATGAGAAATTACCTTTAAGAAATAAGGTAATTATTTCCCTAGTTTTGAGACCACCAATTCACCTATTTTCAATAGGTATTTATTTGTCAATATAATATTCCAGATAAATAATTATCTGGGTATTACATTACCCTTAGTGGATTAATGATCCAATAATTTTCCTTAAAAACTCATTGCTGGATTTTCGAGCCAGATTTTTTGGTAACTTTGAAAAATCATAACTAATTCTACAAAAATCAAAATGATGTGATTCCAAAGCCAAAATTTCCCTTAACAAGTATATTTGTTTGAAAAAATAACTCATGGAACTCAAAATCCCTAGGTCATTTCCAGTTTTAATTTTTCCAACCACTGTTTAGATTTTAACATCCAAAACAAGACCTAATTTCAAAAATTCCTAACTCCTTTTCTAGAGCTCAAAATGTTACAAATTCTATATCAATAGAAAGCCATATATGTCTACTTTATTACTAGAAAATTTCATGATTTTTAAATCTAATTTGATACATAAAATACTAGCCACTACAATCTCTACCAGCACTAAATCTAAAACCGATGGTTTTCCAATCTTTCAATATAATAAACTACTGATTCTACAAATTATTTCCTAACATGTTTTCCACTCCATTTTGTGTTTTAAAATAAATAGAGACTTCCAAACATAAAAGGAAATTTATCCTACAATTTTCTAGATTAAACTACAATTTTACCAAAAACTAAAAGCTTAAGCTTAAGAACTTACCTGTTGAATTGCTTCTTCATCAACTTGCTCCTATGAATTTTTCTCTAACTCAATTAGCTGCTGAATGGGTGTTTGGTGTGAAGAATAAGAGGGGGAGTACCTCTATTTATAGGAAAAATTCAAGCTCAAGTGTCCTTAATTTCATGGAATCATTTTCTCCTTCTTCCATCCTAACCTTTGGATTAAATTCAACTTTTTGAAACTTCATCTCCCATCTACACATAGGCTAGCTAACCTCCCCCCTCTCCCTTAGCCATTTGATTTTCTTTTTATGTGTCAAATATCCAATGATTCAAGTCTCTAATTGGCTAATGAATTAATAGGAGGATTAAGCCTAATTCTTGCTTAAATTAGAGCCATTATATTGTAATACATGTACAACAATCTCAACCATTGATATTAGTTGCAATTGTTGACTTTTGGGGTTGTTTTGATTAAAGCTTAATTACCCCCTTAATCTAGTTGCTTATATGCCTCTTAATCACAAATTTCATTGTAGGATTGGTTTGTTACTTCAAGGTCGTGCTTTTTTATTCAAGCTTAATTCTTCATATTTTGCCCTTGATATTTCAAAAATAATCAGCCCCCTTTTTTGAAGATTTAATTGCCTCTAATTAAATTGAAGAATTATGCAACTAATCTCAATTAGTACAAGCTTATTTGCTCAAGAAAATTGTTAATAGATAATAATTAAACTAAGTATTTCCCTATTCCCTTCTCTTGTCTCATGAGCATTTAAAATAACTATTATTTCATGTGATTCTATGTCACATTTTATAGCTCCTAATATGTAGTTTCATTAATTAACCATTGGTTAATTAATTCCAAAGTGAAATTTGGAAGAAAATATAATCAATAGATTATAATTCTTTGAGACACATATTCACCTTTGCATTTTGCTAATTTATTTACCAAAATATAATATTTCATGTATTATGAAAATTACGGTATTACATAAGCTTGAAGGACAAGCAAATTGAAAAAAATCTTACAGAAGGTGCTTTGTTGGTAAGACCAACAGGTAGTAACTTCAATCTCACATTCTTTATATAGCTATATATGCCTGTATATACCATATTTGTATGTCTTACCTGCATGAGGCCAACAACACTCGTGGCTCAATTGAGCGGAAGGGTCAACCATAGGTTCAACTTCCCGGTGGCTAGGCAGGCCAACTTCCCTATGGCTAAGCAAGGCCTAGTGCATTCAATTACTTTTGGTATTTAAATTACCGAAAATGTATTTCATAGCGCTATGGTATTTGAAATCATTTGATGATTACTTGTATTACTTGCTATATATGGAATGTAATACTTGTCATATGAAATTTGTTTGTTGTATATGCTATGTAGACTACTCTATTTTGGTTAATTTACATATATTGATTATGCTAGAATTTGAGATTAACATGTTACTTTGGGATTCATTCATTTGAATCTCATAACCTTCTAATAATTCAAGATGTGAGCAGTCTGGTAAGCAAGGAGGAAGAGGCAACGACGTAGTTATCGCTTAAGGCCTAGAAGGTGGTGGAGCTAATAGTACAGCTTACTTTATTTTGTTTCACCTTATGTATATATTCCTTTTTGACTTAGTTAATATTTGAACTTAAATAATATTTTGAGATAGTCATATATGGCTACTGTGATGTATATTTAATAAGATACATATGATAGTGTAGAAGTAGACATGGTGTGTGTGTGTGTGTGTGTGTCTATATTGTTTATTATTGCTGCAGGGATGAGCATGTATACAACAAGTACCAAAACATAGTGAATGATTTAGTAGAGCACTAAGTTAATTGAAGAAATAAAGAAATACTCTAATAAAACCTAACAAGGTTTCAAGTATGATGCATTTTTAATGGTAAGTTTGAATAACTGATAAAATGTTTTCAAATGTTTTAAATATTTTAGAAAATTTTATTCAAACTATAATATTATTTTTAACTTTTATTAAAAAGGACTTTCCTTTCTAGGATTAAACCTAGCCCAGTGGGTTAAATTTTTTATTAAATAATGCATTAAACCGAGTTTAGGAAGACACCGCTCTATTCTAGGTACACAACAGTGGGGTGTTGCAATTAAATGTTAAACTATTATTATTTTTGGTATTTTTATAAAAATTGTGAATGAGTTAATGGATTTGAGTTTGAAAATATCAATGATAAAATGAGTCTTGATAGTAAAGTTAATGACTATTCTAACTTCTCAAAATAATTTGGGAGTTAACTTTTCGTTAAGTCAAATTGAAAAGCTTAAGTAATCGCATTTTTAGTCAAATTGAAAATATCTCTGCTGTGAATTTTTAGTGACCATTATTGATAAATTAAATTTGTGATTTTGATAATAGGCCCATGATGGATTTCCAAAAGAAGTTCAACATAAAGCCGAGGTTTCAGACCAAAGAGCCTACATAGATCATACAAAAGGTTAGTACATATTTGGACACTAGCACACTGCCTTGTAAACTTGGTCAGTAAGCAAAATATACTCTTTTATATATATATATATATATATATATATATATATATATATATATATATTTCTTGTTCGTTTTTAGACACGTCGGCAACCACTTGTGTCCAACTTATGTGGGTTTTACGTCATGAGACACATGTATAATATTATCATGTAAAGAATTCTGACTATCACTGAAGAGGTAAATGTATTTTATATTACATATGTTTGCCTGCATGTGCTGACCCCTTTGATGCAAGGAATTAAGGACTAATATATATATTTCTGTCTTTGATGTTACAGACGTTTGCTTGTGCTGACCCTTTTCTTGATAGTGATATTGAGCACATACGCCAAGTGGTTTGCGAATATCTGTGAGAGGAACCCACAAAGTCCTGAATTAATTTGTAAATATATTCTGTAGCAACAATCATATTCTTATGTAAGAGAACAATTAGTACAATATATATGTACGTTTAATGACCAATAATTAATAAATTTGTTTATTCATTTCCAACAAATTGATGCTTTCCCTTTTTTGTTGCTAAATGTATTGCATGATGTTAGTGCTTAAACCTTTAAGACATGATGCTATAAATGAGCTAATCATAAATTTGTAAATTGTGTAAAAAATGTCAGGACTGGCTAATTTATAAATGTCTGGTCCTAAAACTTTTTAAAAAAAATGCGGAGACTTTTAGGATCGATTAATTTATTGATGTCCGATCCCAATACTCTTTTAAAAAATATGCAGAGACTTTTAGGACTGGTTAATTTATTGATGTCCACTCCCAAAACTCTTTTAAAAAATATGATGAGACTTTTAGGACCGGCTATTCCAGTCCTAAAAGTCTACGTTTTAACTTTAAAAAATATGGGAGACTCGAGTCAAGCAGTTCCAAACTTGAGTCAATTGAAATTCGACAGTTAGTCATTTTGAGAAGCCTATTTGACTCGAGACAAGAAGTTCCAAACTGGAGTCAAGCGAAGGCTGATAGTTAGTCATTTTTTAAAGTGTATTTGGCTCGAGTCAACAAGGTTGAAACTCAAGTTTATAGCTTCCTATTTAAATCTCTCTTCTCGACTTCAGATTTTTACTTCTCATTTTACTCTAGTCTTCTCTCAAGTCTGTCTCAAAAACCCGACCTCTAACTCGAGCCCCAACCTCACCATGCCCCCTAAATCCATCTCCAAAACCTTTGCCAAGTTGATGGGTTCTGATTCAGACTATGCGACAACTCAATCTTCATCTATTGGACCATTGAAATGCCCTAGATGATCCAAGAAACCTCCAAGAAGATGTCAACCGAAGGTGGCGTCCGATGAACCATTGCCTAAGAAATTGAAGAAAGTGTTTATTCAAGACACACTTGACATTCCTAAGATACTGAAGAAGAAACATGTTCCTGTAACACCCCTAATTCCTAAGTCCATTATGAAGCCCAATTATGGCCCTATATTATTAGACTAATTCACGTGTACTTATTTAAGTGATGACGTTAACATATCAGAGTAGAACACAACAGAGAGCGTACTTAGGCATTTGGACGACGGAGTAACTGATTTCATATACGCAGACATATGTTAGTTAATTAAAATTCCCAAAGGAAAAAAATGTGATACAACTTACATTCATTGCGGAGATCTCGATTGATGTGTTAGGTTACAGTAATCCGAAAGGTTCGACCAAACTCGTGCATATCCTTATCCCAAAATGTAACTCCTTCTGAGCCTTTACGCGTGTTGTTTACCCTCGCCTCCCGCTCCCGATCCCCCTGATCCTGAAGCTAGGGTAAATTCTGAGATTCAATGCCCATTGAATCTCAGATAACAATTAACTTTATGCTCAAGTATAACAGTGTGCATGATAGATATTCATTACAATTCAGCATAAAACCATACATAGCACACAACACATGTAATAGTTTATATCTCGACAATTACAAAGCACACAGCAATTGTAATGTTCACCTTCACATAGCACACAGCCCATGTAAGGTTCGCCTCTACATAGCACACAACCCATGTAAGGCCCACATAGTTTGCACATAAACCAGTGCCACGCCCCCGGTGTGTCCTCAGCTCTAGGAAAACATTCATATGACATTACCAAGACTGTAACCCGTTTTCAAATTAAAGCTGAATGTATTTAAAATGGTGACCTAAGACCCAGACTTAGCCACAGTCCATGACTCAAGACCCAGTCTTGTCCATGACTATATGAATCATCAAATCACATATAGAGCATACAAGCAACATAAGAGTTAAAGTTACAGTACGCGTCCATACCTTAGTCCTTGGCACTAGTGGTACGTTTACCTTTCAGTATTGGATCCAACCTTTCCGGATATTCTATAATATCATCACCATGTTATTTCCCTTATAGTTAATGTTCTAAAAGAGGACCTTGCTACCCATGACCCTATACTCTTGGTAAATTTTATTCCATTTATATCCTTTTTAATTCATTATTACCTGATATTAACTCTTTCAGTTAGTTAATAATTTCTCTTTATTATCTATTATCTATTCCTTTTTAATTTATCCCATATTTCCTTTTCTTAATAATAATATTTATTATTATTATCATTATTATTATTATTCCAAATAAAAATAATAATAAGCTCCCATCTATTATTGGTCATTATCTCTATATCCTGAATAATAACATTATTTGTTATTATTATTGTCCTAATAATAACACCAATCAAATTTAATGATTGACTATCCTTAATTAAGAAGATAATTAATTTTGTTAATTTACTAATAAATATTACTTACCAACAATTTATTTATCAAAACCAATAAATATTCATCATCATAAAAATATGATTTAATATGTTCATTTAATTCATTAATAAATACCATCCTTAATAATGCTAATTATTATTAAGTATTTTAGTATTTCTTATGCAAAAACACAAATATATATTTTCCTTCTTTGCAATCAACCACCACATACACTGCCTACATACATATACACATTCATGATTTCCAAAGGTCTTTCCTCTTCTAACTCACGGCACACATACTTACATACACTAGCATTTATTCTATATGGTTCTCTCCTATACTCAAAGAAAACCGATGGTAACAAGCACACACAAACAGATTTTTTCCTGTGCACACGTGTATGTATATACATACTCAATACACATGCAATCAAGGAAAAGCCTAAGTTCATTATAACACACACTTTCATACATATTCACGCATACCATAATCATATAGGAACTTATTCATGCAAATTTACATACTTTCGAAAGTTCTCTTTAAGTTTCAGCAACATACACATATGTAAATATTTAATCCAGCAAACTCCTCCTTGTATGACAGCAAAACACCTCCTCCTCCTTTTGACAGATCCGACATGCATATATATTAAGTGTTCTTCTTTTTGCATCAACCAAACTTTAAACATAGAGATTAAATGGTTCCGCAAAAATAACATTTCATGCAGCAAGTTTCTTTTCCCATATATGCACACTTATGTATATATATATTCAGCAACACAAACACACATCCATTATTTCTTTTCTTTTGTAAAAACAGAACCAGATACCCAACATGCACGCATATATAAGCTTCCTTTTCTTCGGTTCATACCCAAACAGAAGGCAAAAGGAGAAAGAACAATAAAACGACAACATGACAGCAAAGGAAAACACACCACATATTTTTACTTAGTTCATTCTCTTTCTTTCTTTCGATTTACAGAGATTTTGGCATACACAGACTCAACATATATATATACATCAAGCAGCAACCGAAAGACCATCAAACAGAAGCAACCCGATAACTTTTCACTCAAACAGAAACATATGCTCAAACATGCAGAAATTAAACATCTACAACAGCCCAATATAACCCCCTGTTTTTCGTTTTCTTTTCTGTTTCAGTTTCAGTTGCTTTTGTTTCAGTTTCTTCTTGGTTGTACTGAAGCCAAAACAAAACAAAATGAAGGAGGAAGGAAAGTTGCATGTCACCTTCAGTTCTTGGTTTCCAGAGATGCTGAACGGCGCTGGTTTTCCTTGCTCTGTTTGCTTCGGCCAGAACAGAACAGAGGAATAAAACTCTCAAGATCACTCTCTAGCTCTCGCTCTCTGTCTACGGTTTCTCTCTGTGAAAACCGAACAGATGAAACTGAAGAGAAATGAGCTGAAGTGGAATGGCTTTATAGCCATTTGATGATCATTTGTGCATGTAAATTTTCGGACATCTGTACACTTACGTGGAGGTTAGGCAGCGGTTTGTGTTTTTAATGGCTATTAGACAACACTTACTTGAGGTTAATGAAATTGGTGTTGGATCGGGTTTGGGCTTGAGATTTGAATTCAAAATCTGTGAAACCCATCTCTTGTTTGCTGCTGGACATGTCTTACGAAGAAGAGAAAAAGAGAACACTGAATTCATTTCTTGCTGATACATGTCTTGCGTTTTTGGATGTTATTCGGCCGAAGTTCTTGGGTTGGTTATGTCTTTATTCATATGGGCCGAAGGCTTAGGTTTTTGTAGCCCAAAACAAAATCAACTTGCTTCTGCTTCTTTCACGTGTTGCAGGACAAAGTGAGAGGATTCATTTATTCCATTCATTCATTCATTTTTTTGCATTTGAATAACTTACCAATAATTCCTTTATCAATCCCCAATTTGTTTTCAATTAGCTATCATGTCCTCTAATTATGATTATTGTATAATCATAAAGATTAACTAATTTATTTGCGATTAGACTTAATTTCAATTACGGAAATAAATCTCATAATATTTAATCATACAATTATCATTCACCATTTTTTCCCTTAAATTTATTCTTTCCTTAATTAATTTATTTTGGCCATGAAATATCATCTCTGAAATATTTAGGTCAAAACTTATTCCCTAATTATTTGTCCTTAATTTATGGAAAATATGCCTTAAATTTCAAATTCTCAATTCTTAAAATTCCTCAAGGCCAAATTTTCCATAAATAAATTCTTAATTCTCAAAGTTCAAAAATTGGGATGTTACAGTTCCTTCGTCTAAATTTCGAGGTACTACTCAAAGCAAATCCTCTGCTCCCGAAGGTCAATTCTCTGCTTCTAAGGTTGAAGAGTCATCTAGCTCTAAGGTACCATTTCAAAAATCGGCTCTTGAAGCCATTTATCATCACGTGTCCCTTCTTCTGAATTCGCTTGTGGACCTATTATGTAATCTGTCGATGAAGGAAAGAAATTTAGAGATGATTATGCCCATAGGAACTTCTGTCCAGCTATCTATGTAGACATGGATAAATTGAGGCAAGATTGCAATCTTGATCTTTCACCTTGGTATAACCCTTAAGAAAATTTCTTGTCTATTTGTGCTTCTTTCAGTCCAACTCTTGTTAGGACTTTTTATTTCAATATGACTATCCACAACCTTCTAGATAAGCATGATAACATAGTTGAGGAAATAATAATTACCTATGTAAGAGGCAAAATAATCATTCTTACTGCCAATTACATAAATTCTCTGCTTTTGATTTATGATCCTCATCTTCCTCCTGAATTTCCTTATGACAATGAGCATATTTTTAAAATCTTTCGACTAGATGAACTACTAAGTGAACAAGTAATGCCACTCAATTTTTCTCTTGTTTTCATGCTCCCAGTACATAGGGCCTTGTGGTATATTTACTCAAGGAACTTAGTACAAAAGGGGAAGAATTTTACACACTTTACTCAAAAGGACTACTCTCTTTTTGCTTCTTTTGTGGATAAGATTCCTCATAATCTTGAACACTAGATTTTTAGTGAAATGAAGAGATTTTGTCGTCACTCCAAGAAGAATTCCACCATCCCTTTCCCAAACTTTGTTTATGTTGTTTTATTTCATGAAAATGTTTGGTACTTAGAGAAGAATGAGGCTCCTAAGAAGGATCTAGGAAATCAAGAGCCCCAGCTCTATCTAGATCAAAACCTTCCAAGTCTATTGCTTAAGAGGCACAATCTGAACCTGCGCAAGAACAATGTTCACAACCTCTACCTTTTACACTTAGAGCCACAATCAAGACTATAATGGAGAAGGTTGTCTCTGAATGTGTTGGTAATCTTCAAGTAGCTATGATAGCTCAGAGCCATGAGCTAACTAAGAAATTGGAGACTGAGATTGGCAAGTTGGTGAATGAGATCACCAAGGTACATACTGATCAAGAGGAAATGAAAGAGGAAGTTGGCAATCTTAGTGGCCGCATTGAATATCATAGTGCAAGTCTCACCAATTTCACAACACATTATGGACTTTGACCAACAAAGTGGATAGGTTGTTGAAGTCTCAATCCTTTGATCCCCCTAGACTTTGCAAATAAAACTCGAGTCACTGAGTATTGTCTTAAGTTATCAAAATGCATTTCAATGGAACATTTCAAACTCAGGCTCAAGTTACTGAGAACTGACTAGAGTCATTATAATGCATAACCCCATCATGTCGCATGCTCACATTCATGGGGTTTCAAAATTATAGTGCAAGTCTCACTTAGTCTTCTTTCATTGTATTTGTTTGTTCCTAACGTTGTATTCTACGAATTTTAATTTAAAAGTCAATTAATTAATTACCGAGCACTCACGAGAGGACTTTGTTTTATTTGTTCCTAATTAAATTTGTTCTTAATTCGTTAAACGCAAGGAAAGCTCAAGGGTAATCCAAGGGTTGTCGAAAATGAAAACATGACCTTATACATGATCAAAATAGATTGAAATGTCTCAAAGACTCCAACAACATTTAAACAAACATAAATTATTCATTATTATAAATTTATTTATGCTGCCTGATAAAGGGCAACAACACATACCCAATACATAAAAAAATGAAAAAAATGAAAGAAAGATAAAAGCTTCAAATTAATCCTTTATATCGTTGCCAGAGGAGGAGAAGTCACAAGAGTCCTGATTAGCTTGAGAAGAATGGTACTCCACGTCATTGGCGTGGAGTACTATATTGAGCATATAGTTAACGGTCTGAATCAGGCCAACCAATTTGCCAAGACGTTGGTCAATATGATTGACTCGGGCCATCAGGTGCTCCAGCATCTGCTTGGAGGATAGGTTTGGCAGCAGTGAAGGGAGTCTTTGTGGTTGGGGAGGAGGAGGATGAAGATGGAAGAAATCACCAAGAGGGGGGTGAATTGGGGATTTTAAAACAAAATTTCTTTTTAAAAACGCTTTTCCAAAACCTTTGAAAAATAAATATCATGAGAGTAAGGGAAGAAAAGCTTGACACAAAGAATTTATATTGGTTCGGTCTCAACTTGACCTACGTCTAGTCCCCATATATCTTCTGGGTATTTCTAATATCTTAGTGAGCTTTAATTACAACAATGTAAATCACATGCAATCCCAATCACCTAGGACTTGCTCCCCCTTACACTTTGTAATTAAACTACCCAACTCACAGGTTCCATAACCTTGAGTTTTCACACAACAAGTAATCAAAAATGATTTTCGAAATCAGACTCTCTTAAAGAGGAAATAATCATAAACACTGAAGTTCAAAAATATTTCGCATAAAACAGAGCTCAAAGATCAAAGAAGCAGTCAGATGTAATTATGTTGTGTATCTTGCTCTTTGTCTTCGTGGGTATTTATAGATTAACCAGTGAAACTAGCCGTTGCATTTTCTTCTCTAATATTCAGCTGCAAATCTGGAAAATGGTCGTTGCATATCTTTAGTCATTTCTTCAATTCTTGGCTGGAATCTTGGATATAGTCGTTGCAGATGTTTTTCCAGTATTCTTGCCATTCCATAATTCATTTTTGACCATTGGAGAGTGATTTGGTTGATCCATAACGGTTTGAGCTGAACCATTGGGATAGAGGAGAAGTTTCAGCCTGGTTTTTGATCCTACATTAAATGCTCTTATACCAGATCTGATTTGAAGCTCAAAACGTGTTAATGTAATCTGAAACTCATGATCAAACTTATCAAACATATATATAATGATTCGTAAACTTATATAAGCGTAGAATGCATCATGAGAGTGTATCAGAAATATCAAACACGCAGAAAATAAAACAGAGCTCTCGTTAGGCTCGAGTCTAATATCAGTAGGCTCGAGTTTGTTCGTGTGAACTCAAGCATAAACTTAGCGGGCTTGAGTTTGCCCTTTGGATTTTAGTGTTTATCGTGATGAGTGCTTGAAACCATTTTGGAACACTCCACAGGCTCGAGTCTATTATTGATAGGCTCGAGTCTAGGGCTGTTTACAGTGAGAAGTTTAGATACATAGGCTTGAGTGAAAATTCTTAGGCTCGAGTCTACTCGGGCCATAAAGTTTGATGGCTCTTTGTTTATCCCAAACTCAAGTCTGTAAGTGTTAGGCTCGAGTTTGTTTCACGTATTTGCTTTTGAGAGTTCCTTGTATCTGAAATAGGCTTGAGTTAGAAACATTATGCTTGAGCCTGTTTTTAGATTGAGCTTTCAGTAGCTCTTTGAAAGAGGTAGGCTTGAGTCTAATTTCATAGGCTCGAGTTTATTCACATGAAATTTTATTTCAGAAGCTCTCGTAAGACTTAGGCTTGAGTTAAGAGATCCATGCTCAAGTGAAAAACGTGACATGCTCTTTGTAAGACTTAGGCTCGAGTTTACCACAACAGGCTTGAGTTTGCCTTAGTTATAAAACCATGAACTTTGCTCTCTGTCACGAGCAAGCTCGAGTCTATAAAGTTAGGCTCGAGTTTGCCTAAATAAAAAATGCTTATTTTTACTTTCTGTTAAAATACTTTTAGTTTTACAATGGTTTGTTATCATCAAAACACATAGGGAATTAACAGAGGAGGAAAAGAAAGACTTGGTGGTGGTGGGGCATCCATTTTGGTGGAGGCTAGGATCAGAGGTGGAGGTTGTAATACCCCAATTTTCATAATACATGTAAATCTTAAATTTTAATAAATAACACCTATTACAATAGGTGAATATGTGGTCTCAGAACAAGTGAAATAATTATCTTATTTTCTGAAGGTAATTTCTTATGAAATTAGAGTAAATGAAGAGCTAAAATCCCTAAGTAAATTTATGGGTCATAAAATACCCTAAGAATGTTATGATAAATCCTAAAAGGCCACTAAATATTTATTAAAATAGAGAGTATGTTGTCTCTAAAGTTTTAATTGATTTATTATTATTTATAGGAATTACACCATTTTAACAACTTAAAATCATCAAAGGATGATAGAGTTAATTAGAGGGAAGTAGTAGCAATTATTGAGCAATTGAAATTGCAATAATTGAGGTACTTTATTAATTTTTGAAATTAGTTAATGATTAAGTTTTTAAATTAAGGGCCAAATGATATTTAAAAGATAAGATTAGCATACAAGGAGTTGTAATTATCAAAATTGAATTAGAAACCTTGTCAATTTTGGTAGTTAAGCCTAGTAACCCCTAAAACATGATGTTAGAAATTAAAATTGGGATTTAAAATAAATATTCCTAATTTATTTCTATGGGACGAAAATTCTTGTTTAATGTTAAATAAATGGAAGAATTAAATTATATTAACTATGAATCCAAAATCTAAGTGAACCAATGAGGGATTTTCCTTCTTAAATATGTGAGAACATGAAAAATATAAATTGAATAATTACATATAGGGGAAGGGGGATGAATTTGCTAGTGGATCAAGAAGGAAGAATAATTTTTAAAAAAAAAACATAAATCAATTAAGTGGTGTATGGGAGAAGCTTGAACAACTTGGAGAGCAAGTTGTTTGACTTAGTGAGCAAGTTGTCTTGCTTAATGAGCAAGTTGTTGTTAATTAAATAAAATTAGATAAGAACCCATAGAAATTAAATCATAACTTGAAATCTTGAAACTAGATCTTCAAGACAAATACATATTTGGAATCAGGGAATTATGAACTTCGATTTGACTATTCCCAAAGGTATTTTCGGTTACTTCTTAGATCCATACCTAAGTGTTTTGGGAATTAAAAATCACCATAAATCTAGTCATAAAATTAGGATTTCAAAAGTGAAATTAGATCTTGAATTAAAATTCCAACTTACACCTAACTAAATTAGCATTTGGGAGTAATTTGGAGGAAAAGCAAGAAAATCTAAGAGAGAGAAGGGGGAGAACGAATTGGAGAAGGTGTAGGGCCAAGATTTGTGCTTCTTCTCCAAGCAAAACTCAATGGCCAAGATTAGATTGAATTACTTGGAGGCTACCCAAAGTTTTGCTATAAATAGAGACCTTCCACAACACATTCTCCTCACCAATTCACAAGCCTAGGGCCGAAAATTTAGAGAGGGAGGGAGAGTGTGGAAGAGCTTCAAGAATCAAGAAGCAAGGTTCTACAAGAGGTAAGGGAGTTCTTAGTCCATAGTTCAAGTTCTTAATTTGTGAAGTGGAAATGCTAGGAAATGTTATTTTGATCTATAATCTTCCATATACAGTTTTATTTTCATGTTTTTATGCTTTCCAATGGCTTTATTTCGAAAAATGGATGAAGAAGAAGTTATATCAAAATTTTTGGAAGATTAGCGAAGCTCTGGCGAAATCTCCTCAAACAGTGATTTCTGGAGTCAGGGGTAAAAACGTCAGTATTTTATGATGAAGATGATGTTCTAAAATTATGAGGAAATTCATGGTGAAAGTAGACGTCTAGGGCTCTTCAAATCTATAAAGAGTGTATCATTTGAAGCTTTGTGCAAAAAGATAAAAATCTCAGAAGTTAGGCAATGTTTTCTGTGCGAAATTCTGGGCAGTATTTAAAAACGTGAAATCTGGGAATTATCCATGAATTCTGGGTAAGTTCCAGTATTTTTCCTCGAAAGTAGACTTCTCAAGGAATCCAGGAAATTTTACGGATCCTCGGTTCGATTTTTCTAGAATTAGTTATGATGTTTCAAAGTTACCGAAAAATCTGCCCAGAAAATGCTGCACCACGTTTTTGAAGAAATGTAAGGGCAAAATTGTAATAATAAAGCCATCAAGGGTAGAATGGTAAATAGAGGTGGAAATATCTCTTAGAATGTTATTCTAAGTGATATGGTGATATGTTAGGATATCCGGGAAGTCCAAAGCCGGAACCAAAGGTCGGATGTTTGACGAGTATGCGGTAAAAGGTACGGACGCGTATTGTAACCTTAACTCTTATGCTTATGGTTTGGTTATATATGATTGTTGTTTTCACATGATAATACTCTGTTTTGAAATTTACTCATGAGAGTTGAATTGTATACGATGGGCCGTCGTGGCACTGGTTATGTACAGACTGGGGTAACATACATATTGCAGTGGCTGTGTTATGTTATTGCCTTACATGTGGATATATGTTTTGAAACTATAATTATGTTGTATATCTGTGATAACTGTCATATACTGTTTACATAAGCATGAGGTTAACCGTTACCTGAGGTCCAATGGACATTGGACCTCAGACTAAATGAACAGTACAGGAAAGAAACCGGAATAAAGAAGGTACAGGCAGATAGAGCCGTAAAGAGGCAGCGGTCAAAGGCAAAGGTCGGTAGCGGTAGAAGTTATAAGAACTTAGCTTCTGGCCCGAATTTAACAAAGTTACCTTGAACAGTTTGGTGTCTAAGGCTGGGTTAATCTATGTGGGAAGCCAATCAGTTGCCGTATAAGTCGGTGAAGCCCCCATGATAGACCCCTACCTGGCCAATCTGTTTAATTAACTGATGTTAGGTTCCAGGTCATGGGTTTAGTTGAAAACTTTCTTTATCAGAGGATTGTATTTAACCTCTGTAAATTGTATCACATGAATATTCCTTCGGGATATTTAATATATCAGCTTATGTCGGGCATCATCATATGTCTGGGCATTTTTATATCAGATACTCGTTGTCCGGATCTTAGCGCACGCTATCAATTTCCGCAGTACTCTAAGCTGTAGCATCTCAAACTCTGTTGTTTTTCTTAAAACTAAGTGTCGACCGACACGAATTTCGAACCTGGAATTTGGGATGTTACAGAGGTTGTAGAAGAAAATGAGGATGTGAAGAAGAAAGTGAAGAAACTAAAGTAACGAGTGGCTTAAATAGAGCACCATCATTTGAGTGTCCTCAGAATACGAGGAGACACATACTAAGCCGAAGAGACTTTAAAACATTCATTGAATACAGAGTTTAAAGGATACGACTGTACTGTTAGTTCTCTATGGGTTTTGATTATAATAGACAATTGTAAACTAAGATTGAACTTTGTCTTAAGTAAGTGAAAAACTTACTGTCTAAAGCAAACTCGAGTTTTGAAATCAAAACTCGAGTTTTGACTTGACAGAGAAAAGCTCAATTTTAATGGACAAAGTCAAAACTACGATTTCCATGTGGAAACTCGAGTTTTGGGCCATACAGAGAGCTATCCAAGTTTCAGACTTGAGAAAAATCCAGTTTTAAAGAGAAACTCCAGTTTCCAGATTTTCAAAGTTTTTCCAAGTTTTGGGAAAACTCAAGTTTCAGTTTGGAAACTCAAGTTTTGGCTTGACAGACAACTTCCATGTTTTTAAACATTCTAAAACTCAAGTTTTGAAATGAAAACTCAAGTTTCTCATTTGGCTCCAGATTTCAAATGTTTTCATTTTTTAAATGGAAACTCGAGTTTAGTATAGAAAACTCGAGTTTTGGCCAAGCATAGAGAATCATTATTTTCCCAATGTATTTAAAACTCTAGTTTTGGAAACTCTAGTTTTGAAATAACAGAAGATCTCTCTAAGTTTCAAGTTTTAAATGGAAACTCAAGTTTTGTTTTGAAAACTCAAGTTTTGGTCATACAAAGAGCACCGATGCTTTTCAGTGATTTCAAAACTCCAGTCTTGGTTGAAAACTCCAATTTTGATGTTTTGGACATATATTCATTAAAAGTCCAAAACTCGAGTTTTGCCTAAAAACTCGAGTTTGGTCTTTGGCTAAAATGGTGTTCCAAAACTCAAATTGCAATTTTCCTCTTTAGAAGGAGGAAACTCGAGTTTTGATATTGAAACTCAAGTTTGTGCATAAGTGCACACTGACAAACTGCGGTTTTGGTAAACAAACTCGAGTTTATGTCGCATCTTTTAAAAATTTCAATTTGACGAATCTGTGAATCCTTTCTTGTTTGACCTTAATGCTTCCTAATATCATTTATCAACTTCACTAGATATGTTTAACCTGTTTGCTAGTGAATTTCATCTAAGTTAGAGATAATTTATGAAGATTAAAGGTGTTGTTTTCAACACAAGCAAACATGTCAGAGCATTAAATGCAAGTATAACTAACTTGCTATATTCTAATCAAATAAGCTCTACACGATACAAAATGGATAAATGCCTCTTACCTAAACAAGTCACTGACACTCCAACAAACAAAAACATAAGGAAGTCAACATTTATCCTCTGAACACAAGGAATGAACAAAAGAGTAGAGAGAGAAGAAACTAAAGTGCCTTCAACAGCTAGATTAATGCACCAAAGGTCTGAATGATGTTTGCAATGGTCATTTAACACTCTCTAAGTATAAATAGAGTTGCATTCAATTCCTCTCAACAACTATTGAGCTAGAAAATGAAAAAGCATTCAAGTTTTCAACTACTCTTTAAGTTTTCTTGTAAAAAGTATCTTTTGATACTATTGAGCTTCAGTATTTATTTCTATTTACTCTTTGAGAGAGTTCATTAATTGTAATTAACCTATTGTAAACAATATCAAGTCAGGGGACTTGAAGATTGGGGTTATTGATTACAACTTGTAAGGGGAGTAAATTCTAGTGAGAGAATTACTCTTGAGTTACAAAGGGTGTAATCAATTGATATAGTGAAATACTCATGGAGCTTGAGGACTGGACGTAGGTTAAGGAGTTAGACCAAACCAGTATAAATTCATGTGTCTTGCTCTTCTCACCCATTCTCTGTTATTCCCTATTTTAGTGTTTCAAAACAGACTTTATGAAAAGAATTTTGAAAATCCCCAATTCACCCACATCTTGGTGGTTTAGCTCCGCTTTCATCTACAATCTGGAAATTTCAAATGACGGAACTTTTAAGACTGAATATTGTAAGACAACTGTTCTCATAACTATAAGTCATTTATTTATATAAGAAAAAATTCGTACAAAAAATTAAGGACAAACTTTTGGGACCTAATATTTTAAAAGGACGGTCTTAAAAGTAATTTTAAGACTGGCCATTGGTGAAATGAGGTCTTAAAGGTATTTACAAATTTCAACTTAAAGTCTAATTGTTTCAACTTAAAAATAAATTTGAGCAAGAAAAAAACTTAAAAAATAAATGGTAGACCTTTAGGACCAGATAAATATAATAATTAGTTCTTATTTAATTGAAAAATTCAATTATATACTTGTAGGACTGGCTACTTTATAAGACGTCGGTCTTAAAATTACATTTAGGATCAGATAGTTATAAAATACGCTCTTAAAATTTTTTCACTAATTATATATGCCAAATGAAAAGTTAGTCATCTCACATATTTCGTATCTCTTTGCTCTAACTCTTACTAGCTACCTCTCTGCCATAACTCCTCATTGTGTCCCTGATAATCATCTATCCAAAGACAATAGTTATATACAAGATAACCCCTCACAGAGTTACTCTTCATGCTTGTGCCTTCCTTAGATCTCTCTACTCTTCTCAAGTAGTTAGATACAAGATAACCCCTAGTAGGAGTACTCCTCATGCTCGTGCTTTCCTTAGAGCTCTCTGCTCTTCTCGAGTGGTTAGATACTGAAAGATGAAATATCACCTAAGAGGGGGGTGAATTGGGTGATTGAAAATTTTCCTTTGTAATCCTCTGGATTACATAGGTAAAACAAGGATAAACATAGAAGATTAAAGAAATAGAAGACACTAGAAATTTCTACCCGTTCAGTCCAAAATCTTGACCTACGTCCAGTCCCCAGATTCTCTAGGATTTCACTATCTCAAGAGATGATTACACACTCTATAACTCTTAGAGTAATTCTCTCATTAGAACTTACTCCCCCTTATAAGTTGTAATCACCAAACCTCAATCTCAAAGGTTCCACAACCTTGAAATTAATACAATGATAATAAGTTTAAAATATATCTAAAAGAGTAAATGAATAATCACTAAAGTGTGTGTATATCCAAAGATATTAGGCGAAGGTTAGAAACAGTAAATACTAGTTTTCACGAATTGGATGCACAACGTTTTGGTAGGTAGAAAATTCAATGCTTTTGGCTTTTATAGTTGATGGCATCTATGACTGTTGAGAAGCTTCATGAATTATCCGTTATGACTGATGAAGATGACCTTTAAGACTAATTATCCTTAACCGTTGTTCAAACAAATTCTTTCTTCAATCAGCGTTGTAATTCCATGTTAACATTCCTTGTTCCATTTGTCCGTAGAGACTCAATATTAGAAGTAGAAAGGAAGAGGTTGGAACACTTTAAGATGCTCAAAAGTAGTCTGTCTAATTCCGGCATTCATCTCTTCTTTGCATTTAATGCTCTGACACATAATTGCTTTATTGAAGTTTGTTGTTAATCCATATCAAAATCAACTGAAATTCATTAAAAAACTGCTAAATATAGTTAGCAATAGTAATGAGTAAGAATATAAAGTATTCGAAGTCATAATCAGTGATTTAGATATTACAGACATAGTGTTTTTCAAAGTTCATTAACATGACTCGAGTCATAATAGCCCAACTCGAGTTACCATGAGTAGAGTCATCTTGAATAACAATTGAAAAACATATAGCTTAACTCACGATGACTGGAGTCATCTTGAATACATAAAACATTTGAATAGCTCTCTGTATCAATATGACTGGAGTCATTCAAGGATGACTGGAGTCATTCATATTTTCACAAAACCTGGGTATGTTTCTATGCTAATATGACTGGAGTCATGATTAAGTGACTTGAGTTACTTAATACTTTAGTACATCTGAGAGCGCCTTGAGCAGATATGACTGGAGTTAAGAAATATTGACTCGAGTCATATCAGTTTTCACAAAGTTTGATATCGGGTTTGAGTTGTGAAAAAGATTTGCTACAGTAGATGACTGTAGTCCTTTAATGAATAACTGGAGTCATACTTGACCGTTGGAAAATACTCAATTTGAAATTTGCTTAGAGTGACTGGAGTTACATATGTTGACTCGAGTTACTTAGTTTGAAAGTATTTTACAAATAAGAAATTATGACTAGAGTCATCGCAGTATGATTAAAGTCATTTACCTTGGAAACACTTTGCAACAAGATTAAATGACTGGAGTCAAAATTGACTAACTCAAGTCATCTGTGTACAGAAAACACAGTTGCAAAGCAAGACAAATTTTATCTAAGAAATGGTCTTGAGCTTTGATCAAACATAATATTTTTTAATTTACAAATCCCAGTTATAATCAAAACATATGAGGAACTAACAAATACAAGATAACCCCTTGCGGGTGCACTCCTCATGCTCGTGCCTTCTGTAGATATCTTTACTCTTCTTGAATGCGTTCTATTCTGACGAAGGAGTCTCGGGTCATTAAACCTATTGTTATTTTAGATGATAAAGAGATTGACAACTCCCTCCATCCTTCAGACCATGAAAAGGTTCCCGCTCCCCCTACCACTGATACCTCCCCTTTTTCCTCTGATGATGAAGTGATACTAATGTGCATAAGACAAGAAATTGTTGATCTCCAACGGGAAATTTCTGTTGTTGAAACCGATATTTCCATGACATTAGCTGATATTAAGCATTAGGATTTTTAGTCACATTATATATTATTGTTAATTTTTAGTTTGTTGTTCTTATTTTTCTTTTGTACTTGCATATATATTCTCCTATTCATGTAAAAATAAAAAAAGAACTAAGCTTATATCTTTTTTTTTGTACATATATTATCCATTAATGGAAAAAGATTATTCTCAAGTATTCCAATATTTTTCATTCAGTTGATGCTTCAATCTTTCAATTTAATTTAAAGAAAATAAGGACCTTTAGGATCGGATACTTTATAAGTAACTGGTCTTAAAATTAAATGATTAAAAAGTTAGGACCAAATTAATTTAAACCTCTGGTTTTAAATAAAGAAAATGAGTACCTTTAGGACCAGATACTTTATAATTCACCAGTCTTAAAACTCCCATTAAATGAATACCTTTAGGACCGAATGCTTTATATTTAACCGGTCTTAATAAAATTAAATATATTATGCGATCTTTGTCATGTGGAAAAATTAAATTTCCCTCTCTGAACTTCTTTTGTCACGCCGAAAGTGATAACTAATGTTTTGTTTTATCTCCAGTGTTTGTGTGTTGCTTCATCGCTGCTGCATGTTGCTCTATCGACAAGCCAATATTGGTCAGCTTATCACTTTCTGGTTGGTTCCTTAGCTAAACAACGATACATCAAGCTGTCAGAGGTGTTTCAGTTATATAACGTTTTGCTTTTTTTGCTTATCATTCTGGGTTTTTCATGGGTTGAATGAAATCAATGAAATGTGCTCGTGGGTTCCTCTGTTGTTAATGGATATTTTATTTTCAAGTTTATGTTTGCACTTGATACATATCCAACTTATCAACAAGTGTTTTTAGGGTTACTTGTGTTGTCTGCAACGACAACATTCATGGAGAAGAAATCCCCAGCCAAAGAATTTGAATTTATATGCTACAGGTGAGTCCACAAGATCTTCATGCAATGCATTTATTTTCTACGTCATGTATTTATTTAGCTTCTTAATTGGATTCACTGTGATGCATTTAATGGGCAAAGTTACTCCTTCAAAATAAATAAATACATATCCTACATTAAGTATATGCATTTGGACTTGGCTTAGTTTAAATGCAATTTTCAATTTTTTCGAATAATGTATGTTAAATCTTTCTGTCTATAGGAATTCTACTATGGATCACGGTTGGATAAATTTAATGACAAGTGTTGAATGTGAGAATGGGGTGAGGGAATTTATAGAATTTGCTAAATCAAATACATATGATGATATTGGGAAGTTTTATTTCCCATGTGTAGTTGAATGGGAGGCGATTAAATCCTGAAGTTATACACACACACACACATTTAATTTGTAAAGGATTTTATAAGACTTATACAGTATGGGTATGGCATGGTGAAAAAATGCCAAGTGAATCTCACCATGGTGAAGTGTCCTTTTATGATAATGATACGGATATGGATGATCACATAGAGGACATTATTCGTGATATATGAGAAGAGGCTTTTGAGCAATCACATGCATATGATAATATATGCAGTGATGCAGAGACGACGCTATACCCTAGGTGTAAAAAGTACCAATTGTTGAACGCTGTATTGAAATTGGTCAGCTTGAAAGCACATCACAGGTGGAGCGACATGAGTTTTTCTGAAATGCTTGAGGCTTTTAAGGACATGCTTCTAGATGATAATGTGTTGTCGCATCGATACTATGATGCTAAGAAAATACTTTGTCCACTGGGGATGGAGTACAAAAAGATCTATGCATGTCTAAATGATTGCATATTTGTATAGAAATGAGTTTGAAGAGAAGCAGAATTGTCCGATATGTGAAACCCCAAGATACAAATCAAATAAGGGGTTTGCAAAAGTGTTGTGGTATCTTCCAATCATACCAAGGTTCAAGCGCTTGTTTGCTAATGAAAATGATACAAAAAAAATTTGAGGTGGCATATAGATGAGAGGATGTCTGATGGAAAGCTTTGACATCTAGCTGATTCTTCTCAATAGAAGAAAATTGATTACTTATTTGCTAACTTCAACGAAGAACCTAGGAACCTCAAGCTTGCCCTTAGCACGGATGGCATGAATCCCTATGGTAGCCTTAGAAACATACATAGTTCATGCCCTAAACTCCAGATTATTTACAACTGATCTCCTATGTTATACATGAAACAAAACTACATCATGTTGTCTATGTTGATTTTGGGACGAAAACAACCCGAAAATGACAATGATGTTTACCTTGAGGCCTTGATCGAAGACTTAAAGGAGTTGTGGGAAGAAGGTGTCAATGTTTTTTACTCTTTCAAGAAGGAGGTTTTTAAATTGCGAGCCATGATATTTTGTACTATAAACAACTTCCCAACATAAGGTAACTTGTCAGGGTATAGTGTAAAAGGCCATAAAGCATGTCCAGTTTGTGAGAAAGGCACATGCTACTATCAATTTCAATATGGAAGAAAGACGGTTTATTTTGGACATAGAAGATTTCTTAAACCGGGCCACCCATATCGTTGATTAAAAAAAGCTTTTTTTGGTGGCCAAGAGTATGAAGATGCTCCAGTGGCATTGACTAGGGAGCAAGTTTATGAAAAAGTGAAAAATATCAGTGTCATCTTCAATAAGATTGCAAAAAGTAGAAAAGAAACAAATATATGGAAAAAGAGATATGTATTCTTCGATCTTACATATTGGTTCAATCTTGATGTGAGACACTGTATTAATGTCATGCTTATGGAGAAAAATGTATGTAATAGTATTGTTGGCACGCTTCTCAACATACAGGTAGTTCCAAGGATGGTGTGAAGGCAAGATTGGATTTGCAAGCAATGGGCATACACGAAGACTTACATCTAAGGCCATATGGTAAGAGAATTTATTGTTCCCCTGCTTCTCATACTTTGTCTAAGGATGAGAAAATAAGTTTTTGTGAGCGTTTACATGGCACGAAAGTTCCCTCGGGGTATTCTTTAAATTTTAAGGGGCTTGTATTAATGAAGGACTTGAAATTAGTAGGCCAAAAGTCTCATGATTTTCATGTCTTAATGTAACAACTACTCCCAGTAGCTATTCGAGGCATTGCTGAGTATGATCTTCAACACATTTTTACTAGACTTTGTTTCTTCTTCAATGCAGTTTGTAGTAAAGTTTTCAAGATTGAAAAATTGGATGAATTGGAAAATGAAGGATATTTGATATTGTGCCAGCTTGAGAAGCTTTTTCTTCCTACATTTTTTGACATCATGACTCATCTAATTGTTCATCTTATAAGGGAGATAAAGTTGTACTGCCCTATCCATTTATGATGGATGTACCCAATTGAAAGATCTATGAAATTCTTGAAAGGGTATGTGAAGAACGCTTACCGGCCAGAAGCATCAATTATTTAGAAATATGTATCTAAAGACGTCATGGAATTTTGTCAAAATTATTTGGCCAAAGTAAGACATATCACACGTACAAAAAAGGCTTTTAAGACTAGACGAAAGAGGCCCTGTAAGACCGGATCCACGATCAGTCTCGTTCCAGGCAGTCTTAAAAGTCTATTACTTTTAAGATCGGATGTGCAGCCGGTCTTAAAAATACTTTTAAGACCGGACCTTTAAAATATCAAGTCTTAAAAGTAAGACTCTTAAAACCATACTTTTAAAATATGAGATCTTAAAAGTAAGACTTTTAGGACCGGACTTTTAAAATATCCGGTCTTAAAAGTCCCATTCTATCACCAAAAAAAAAAAGAAGAAGGGAATTTTAAGACCAGATGCAAAAAAACATCTGGTCTTAAAAGTCCCTTTCCATCACAAAAGAAGAAGAAGGAAAGAGGAGGATCCTTCTGTAGGTCTCTTAATTCCTTGTTAATGCGTTTTGAAGCCATAACAAATAATATTGAAATTTAAGGATTCTCAAACCTAAAATTGCAAAACAAAACCATATTGTGAATCTAGTTAAGATCGATTCAAAATATATAGAAGTGTATTAGAGACAGACTAAAGGAACTAATGAACAATATGTTACTGCTTCCTTACCGATCAGAAGATGCTTGTTAAAACAGTACGTGAAGGCCTGGACAACATATATAGATTCTTTAACAGCAAGAAGTCCATATTTATTTTTAAGACTTTAAATATAATAGAATTAGTATCCTCACGTATGCAATAAAAGACAAAAGACGGAGGAAAGTGAGACTACACTTGTAGAAAAAGCTACGCATGATAAAATCAAAATCGAAATAACACAATTTGTAGACACCGTAACTAAAAGAACATATATAAATATGCATATTACTATCAATGAGAAGTAAACAAACATTGTGTGCCTTAAACAAAGACATACTTGAAACGATGGAGTGATTCTAGACCCTCTAGTAAGCATCCGAAAGATAAACTCATCCAGCATCCCAAACTGGCCACAATTTATTAAATTCCAGCTTGCAAATTTTCCAAGTCATAAGAGCAAAAATGAAACAAAAATAAAATAAATCGAAGAAGACAAAGTAAAAATTGCGAATTTGGAGAAGCTATAGCCAAAACAAGAGACCATGATGAGACCAAAGGAGGCAAGAGCAATTTTTGCGGCATTAGAAAATTTGTGAGTGAGGTCCTTAAGATAAGATGAGATGAGGTTGAAGAGAGTGTGAGGCGAGATTTAGAAGGTTAAAGAGAGGTTTAGAGAGCGAAATTCAATTTTCATGCGCAGGAAAATAGAAGATTCATCTTTTTGACTTTTAAGACCGGATGTTTAAAAAGTTTTGTCTTAAGAGTAGACTTTTTATTCAATTTTCGCGCATAGGAAAATAGAAGATTCATCTTTTCGACTTTTAAGACCGGATGTTTAAAAAATTCAGTCTTAAAAGTAGACTTTTTATTCAATTTTCGCGTGCGGGAAAATAGAAGATTCATGTTTTCAACTTTTAAGACCTGATGTTTAAAAAGTCCGGTCTTAAAAGTTTTTAAGATCAGACTTTTTAAACATCCAGTCTTAAAAGTGAGACTTTTCTTATATTTACAAAACTACCACTGGTTATTCTTTTAGGACCGGACTTTTAAACTATTAGGTCTCAAAAGTAAGACTTTTAAGACCTCATGTTTTATAAGTCCAGTCTAAAAAGTTCTTTATATATTTACGGAACTACTACCAATCATACTTTTTAAACCTGATCCTTTATAATACGGTCTAAAAAGTTCTTTATATATTTATGGAACTACCACCGGTTATACTTTTTAGACCTGATCCTCTATAATTTGGTCAAAAAAGTTCTTTATATATTTACGAAATTGCCACCAATCATACTTTTTAGACCTCATTCTTTACAATCCGGTCTAAAAATTTCTTTATATTTATGAAATTGCCACCGGTCATACTTTTTAGACCAGAGCCTTAATATTCCAGTCTAAACGAGGCAGTCTTAAAGCTCTTTTTTGTATTAGAGTATTGGGCTTCCTAAATGTCAGCATGCTGAAGGGGGTAGACCAGGGGCTTTAATAAAGAGTGTGGATCCTGATGAATTGTCATAAGTCTACTTATACATATTGAATAATTTTAATGAATTTAAGCCAGCATAGATGCACATAAAGAAGCTGTAAGGAAAGAAAATCATTGAATGACTGAACAAAAGTTAATTAGGGAGCATAACAGAACTTTTGCAAACTGGTTCAAACAAGAGGTCAAGGGAGATGAATGTGTTTCTAATACAATAAAATGGTTAGCACATAATCCTAAGGTTGATGTCATAAGTTGGAACTCGTATGTAATCAATGGTTATACATTTTACACGAAGTTCCTAGATGATAGGAGCACCGTCCAGAACAATGGTGTTACGTTAGCGACTGAATCTAAGCACTTTTCCTCTTCAATAGACAAAAGGCCTAAATTGGCAGTCATGCCTTATTAAGGAAGAGAATTGCAAACTGAGATTTATAATGGTTTGGCCCAATCCTTGACCTAAGTCCAGTCTTCAAGCTCTACTTGAGATTTTCAATCCACTATCTTGTCTATCCGGGCACAAGAGAAGCCTTTACAAATCCACAAGTTCACCCAGGCACTTGTGAATCCAAATCTCTCACTGAGATACTCCTCCTTACAACCCGTAAGGATACAATCAATTTCCCACTCAAGATTACCCAACCTTGAGTATCTCTCATAAAATATAATTTACAATGAATCTTTTCTCAAAGAAGTGAATGGATAATCATTGAAGTACAATAGAAATCATTTCACTCTTTCTATGATAAACTATGAAACATTTGAAAAACAGAGTGTGTATGAGATTCAGAATTTGGGCATTTTGGCAGCATATTTTCTTGTCATCTTCTTTGTGCGTTTTGAATGTTGCTTTATTTATAGATGAAGATGATCTGAACGTTAAGAATATGACCGTTATTAATAGAGCCGTTAGAGATCAGTTGGAAACTAGCCTTAGAACTTCGTTTTCTGAACCAACTGTGACATCAACATTTACTTTATCATTGATCCTCAATTTAATGCCCTTTGTGTAACATCCCAATTTTCAAAAGCGGAATAATTTTTTTTTCATTCAAAGTCATTTCAAATCATCAGAGTAGACCATTTGAGTGGAAGAGTATCTGATATACATTTTCAAAATGCCATAAGTCTGGTTGGATACAATAGCGATATAGAAACCGCGTGGTTTAAAGTGAAGAAAGGCAATAATAGGAAGGCTTCTCCCAGAACATCAAAGGAAATCTTCAGCCGGGTCTTCTAGACGACCTGCTTGCGCTTCCCCTTGTCCTCCGTCCTTGGTTCTCCTGACCCTGACGCTATGTTAAGAGCTGAGGTCCCATGCATACGGACCCCAGGTAACGGTGAACCTCATGTTTACATACACAATATATAGACAACTCATACGACAATATTAAACCGCATACTCAAGCAAACTATCATAACCAATGCATATGTATCGCTCCCAGCATGCGACCATATCGCTCCCAGCATACAGACATATCGCTCCCAGCATATGAACATATCGCTCCCAGCATTACAGATACTCTCTAACCTTTATATGCACACATACCACATCTATGCATAACATAAACATCAGAGTTAATGTTACAGTACGCGAACGTACATTAATTACCTCATACAAGCATACCATACACATAGCACATATATGCATACAGTAAACATCAGAGTTAAAGTTACCAGTACGCGGATGTACCTTCGTTGACGAGCGTTTAGTACGTTGACGATAAACTGTACTTTTGACGGAAAACAGCGGAACGACAACGAAATGACAGCGGAACAAGATTACTGATATCCTATAATGATAATATCACATTTATCAATATTTAATATCATAACAGGCATTTTAGGTACAAATTACCATTTTTCCCCTGATCCCCTAATCGGCGGAATTTCGCTAGCATTTCGCTACTTTGACCCTAATCTTCCAGAATTTCAACATATCTCCAACTCCATAATGATTTTCGAAATTAATACTTTAATTACCCCTAGAACATGATTTCTAAACATACCTGGAAGATTAAAGATCAACCTAGCATTTCTACAACAACTACCGAAAGAAACACTAAAACTAAAGACTAGGGACCGAAGAACTTACCTGGCACTTTGCTATTTCCATAGACTCCTCCTTCTCTCTAAAATCTCTCTCTAGAAAGCTCTAGGATTTGTGAAGAATGAAGAGAAAGTGAAGGCTATTTATAGAAAAAGGCAATGGCATTTTCGTAATTTCATTGAACTTTGTCTAATCAGTTTCTGGCTGTTAGATCGAACTTCTTAGAGGTGGCAAGATCTTGGCCTTACACCTCTCAAGGATGATGTCATCCCTGCTGCATCATCAAGCCTTATGTCATCTTGCTTTATCAGGTAAAATTCCTGGTTCGGTATCCTGATCGCGAAATTTCGTAAAATCTTAAAATTTCGGGAACAACACTCTGAAGGTCTTTTCTTCCTCTTTCAAATTATCTAATTTAACTCAGTTTCTGATCCTGCTGAGGACATTCTGTTATCAGCTGAAAATCCTCGGTATTCATGCCCGACTACAGAAATAACTTTGTCCGGTACTAACTCCAAGACAAAAATCCACTGATTAACATTATACTCTGGTTTTTCCCCACTTATCCCCAGATTCCCACAACGGGATTATTTTCTATCGGTTCTCCTTTTGGCTATCTGCTTTAATTATACAAAATATCTTCCTAGCCGGATCTCCAAATCACTCCGTTGGTTACAGAAATGACTTCGGAGACAGTCCACTCCGAGATAAAAATTCACTTGTTCCAAATATACTCTGACTCAAGAAACCTAGTTCACAGTTTTCTAGGTAGGATTTTATTTCTATCCGTTCTTGTTTATCCTGTATAAAATATCACAATTATAATATTATTTAATTACTAAATATCTTAGATATTTTTTCTTAATTTCCATTTTAATTTTTCTTTATTTTTCTTCATAATTTTGTTTATATATATATATATATATATATATATATATATATATATATAAAGTAATTTCCACCTTTTTCTCTTTATCTTATGTCTAAACAATTAGTCATTAATTATCTAATTAATCACTTACTAATTGTTGACAATTTTCGTAATTAGTAATAATTATTATCTCACAACTATTTCACTGACATTGGTAATTTATGCACCATGCATAATATTAAAAATCATGGGGTCCAATATGGTCCCCCAATACTTTTAGATTTTTCTCCTGTAATTTTTCCAAGGTAATAATTTAATAAATTACCTAAATTAGAGACAACATACTTTCCAATTTTTAATAAATATTTAGTTGTCTCTTAGGATTTTATCATAATTTTCTCAGGGTATTTTATAACCCATAAATATTTTAGGGACCTATTTGCAAATTATCTAATGTTTTAGGGACCTTTTCGCGTATTATTCAATCTTAGGAGAAATTGTCCCAATAACAAGATGAATTCAATACAAGGTGTTTGAGACCTCATATTCACCTATTTTCAATAGATATATTCTACAAATTTATGATATTTACCCTACGTCAAATTTTAGAGTATTACACTTTGATCATCTGATACATGTACACAAATGATATAAATGATGTTAAGAAGTATTACAAATCATTTGGGTAATCATCTGGATATTCTTGATCAAAAACGTGATTTTCAACAAGGTGATTTTTCTGAAGCGAAGGAGTAAACTCGAGTTTGCATTTGAAAACTCGAGTTTGAGCTTGTTGCGTTACTCCAAATTCCTCTCTATCTGATCAAAACTTGAGTTTTGTTTTACAAACTCGAGTTTGGAAGATCCTTTGATGTTTGCTACTCTCTGTCTGAGCTAAACTCAAATTTTCATTTGTAAACTCGAGTTTTCAACTTATTCTGTCCTTGGTTGCTCTCTGACTTGATATAGCTTCAAATTTGGCGAACCACTTATTCCCATATAGCTCTTTAAGTCTTCTTTCCAATGCAAAAAGAATCAGCTCAAAACTCGTTGTATTTTGTCCGTTATGATCCGATGAATGAAGGCTGTTCTTGACCAGCATTTTTGCAACGTCCTGAATTGACAATCAACTTTCAAAGATCATACCTCCCTAGTTTGAACTTAATTTTGGTTGGTTCAAGTCTTGATGGAAAGCCTTTTGAGTCTTTTTTCGTATCCCACCGACTTTAGCTCATTTCGATATGTAGTTTGTGAGATACACTCAAAACATTGAAGCTCGGTCTATTGTGTAGTATGAATTCCATATCCAACTTAAGAAATTCATAGCTCTCTCATCTAAACTTCTTTGGGCTTAAAAGTCGAACTTTTTAGACCGGACGTTTTTCTTTACGGTCTTACAAGTCCTAAACTGTAGGTCTTAAAAGGACCAACTTTTAAGACCGGATTTATGTATTTGCCGATATTAAAAATAATAATTTTAAGACCGGATTTATGTATAACTCTGGTCTTAAAAGTAATTATTTTAGACCGGTGTATGTAATAGTGAGGTGTTAATTTTCGGTTTTTGAGACCAGTGCAATATTAGTCCGGTCTTAAAAGTTATATTTTTAAGACCGGCCCTTTTATACATCCGGTCCAAGAAGTTTTGGTCTTAAGACCAAATAAAATATATGATAGGTCTATATAGTGCGATTTTTAAGACCTAATGTTCTTAATGTTCAGTCTCGTAATATTTCTTTAAGACCGGTTTGTGTTCGGTCTTAAAAGGTACAAACTTTTAAGACTGCCTGGAACAAGACCGATCATTGATCTTGTCTTATAGGACCTCTTTTGTCCAGTCTTAAAAGCTTTTTTTGTACCCGTGCACCCATATACTTGTAGATGCATAAAAAATCATGAGCACTTTTATCATCAATTTCATCACAAACAGAAAGGGGGAGAGGGCATGTCTGCATTAGATATAGGGGAATGGATTGTACTACAGAAGATATGAGAGTATGTCGTCCTAATAACAAAATAACATGAGCCTTTGAATTTCTCAATCTAGATTTCACCTTGTCAACCACATACTGTTAAGTATCACCCTTGACTCTATCATGATGCATTAGTGTACCCAAATATTTCCCAAAGTCTGAAGTACAAGCAAAGCCCAAACTCATGTTGAGTTGAGTCTGCCTATTATGATTCACATTATTAGAAAGAATAATCTTGTGTTGGCTAAGCTCACTTTCTATTACCAAAAAGGCTACAAAATTTGTCAAGACAACCTTTCACTATTTTCGCCTGCTCCTTAGATGCTTCAGCAAACAACATTACTTCATCAGCAAAGAAAAGAAGAGAGAGAGGAGGCCCATCTTTCCTAAGCTGAATAGGTTTCCATGTCCTATTATGAACCACTTCCTATATCGAGTGAGCCAATTTCACAATACCAATAACAAAAAGATATGGAGAAATAGGATCACCTTCTCTAACCCCCATGTGATGAAAAAAGCTCCTAAGTCTTTCTACCTTCCCAAAGAATTTGCATAACAATTAGCAACAAAAGAAATACAATGACAAACCACATTGAGAAGATAAGGAGGCAAAAAAAACTCTTTAAGACAATCCATAATGAAATCCTAGTTGAGTCTATCATATGCCTTATCAAGATCAATTTTGATAGTCATGAAGCTTTTCTTCTTCTTCGTAGTACGCATTGAATAAATAACTTTTTGAACAATAATTATATTATCATGTCCTAATATGCCAGGTACAAAATCCACACTAGTTAAGAGAAATAATGTCCAAAAGAATATACTTGATTCTATTTGCTACAATTCTTATAATAATTTTATAAACAACATTACACAAACTAATATGGTGCAAATCCTATATGCATTTTGGGTGATCTTTCTTAAGAATGAGAAGAATAAGAGTCCCATTAATGTCATCAATAATCGATGGGTCCCTTGATGCCTGATGAATAAAATTAATCACAGACTAGACAACATGGTACCAATGGCTCTAGAAGAAAAGAGCATTTAGTTCATTACGCCCTAAAGATTCAAGAACACCCATGCTAAAAATAGTCTGCTTGATTTATTCCCTTGAAACTGCACTAGCCATGGATTTAACTACTCATCTTCAATAGTAGGATAGGAAAATTTCGAATTTGAAACAATCTACCTGGAGTCATTCTTACAGAAAAGGTTCGTATAATAAGATAAGCAATGTTCTTAATATCTTCCTTATCTTAGTACCAAGTATCATTATCATCCAGAAAAACCTTCAATTTTGTTTTTTGTTTTCCTTACATTTGATTTTTCATGGAAATACTTAGTTGCGATCAACCAATATATACCAGTCACACTTAGCCTTCTGAACCCAAGGATCTTCCTGAATTAGAATCTCCTCAAGTTCTCACCACAACTGATGAATCAATGAATCACAGGACTATTCGTTTAAACAAATACGAAATGTGTTATTTAGCCCCTCCAATCTATACAGAAGGTAATGTTAATGGCGTCCTAGGTGTTGGGATTCGTACACGCAGCGGAATTAAATTTATCCAATAAATTACAAATCCCAAAAAGAGCATCAATCAACAACGTTTAAATCAAGTTAGTAAATAAGAATTGTACCAATGCGAACTCATGTGTGTGCTTTGCAAACTTGTGGGCTAACACCTTCTTTAGTCAATCAAACTCTAGGAGCCGACTCTACCAATCCACTCCCTCTACCGATATCCACACCGAACAGCACTCCAACACGAATGACAGCGTGCTAGCGCCTTAGAGCTTTTGTCTCACGTCTCTCTTCTAGGGTTCTTTTTGTGGCTCTACAATTCTGTTGTGTGTGTAATCAAAATTACTTACAACCTAAGGGTATTTATAACCCTAATGGGCCACATTAAATATTCAAAATCAATCTTATTAATTTTGAAATTGAATTGGAAATTAAATTGATCTAATTGATTGAATCCAATATATTTATTTAATGCGAATTAAAAGACATCTGATTTGATTTATCAAATCAAATAAATGATTTATCTTCATAAATCAAATATGGAATTTATTTAATGATTAGCCCCTAGGGCATAATTTCCAACAGACTCCCACTTGCACTGGTGCAATATATATATATATATATATATATATATATATATATATATATATATATATATTCTCCCTAGATAAAATGTTGTATTCATTGAATCTTAGACATATCTAAGATTCAATGAATTTGGCCATTATAGCTCGTGTTAGGCTATTATTGTGTGTGACCCTACAGGCTCACATGAGATTAGCAGTGGGCCAATATTGTACTAGCCCACAAGTTGCAAGCGGCCTCTAGCAAGATATTGTGCCTACCCAATTCACATGAGGATCAATTATTCGATACAACCTATCATACAACCATGCCACGTCTCTTTTGCCACGCGATAATTTGGTCAAGAATGAGGCATGGATAATGTCAACTTCATTTTCTTGACCATTACTTTCTCGATTCTTGAGTAGTCCAATAATTGAAAAGGAAACTCCTTTCCACCATGGTATGGCCATACGTTTCTCAGACTCACTCATCGAGGGGCCCAGTATTATCTCTCTACAAATGTGAGGGACAAATTCCATCTTGACCATTTACATTCCTCTGCATGAAAAACACTAATCTCGATCATAGCCTTTATCATCACCTGGTCAAATGTGACTTTTGACTAGGTCAAAGATCAGCGACTCATCATTTTGGAATCCATGATGATCTCAGGTCAAAGGGCGTCATGATGCGGATATGCATGAGATAAGTCTATGACTAAATGCATGCAGCTTTCTCATAGTGGGTTGGTCCAACACCTTGTACTCTTACAAGTGCCTATGACTTTGATTCGTATCTCCATACCTCATCAAAGTCATACTGGTCTTATCTCATCTTCGCTCCCATGTAGATGACTGACTAAGGACATTTAGGATAATCTATATGATATATCCAGGGATACAGTTATCAATATAAACATGCAAATAAAATGATAACTAAAAGAGAATACTTTAAATAACATAAACATTTAAAGTACAATGACTTGGCCTTTCCAATAGAATCCCACTTGCACTAGGTGCAATCATTAATTACTCTAATTCCCATTGTCCTAACATGACACTCATGTTTTGCTTGTGCAAGCGGCTTAGTGAGAGGATCAGCAACATTGTCTTCTCCTAGTACTTTGCATATCTTTATGTCACCTCTATCATTGATTTCTCTGATAAGATGAAAGCGCTGAGTATATGCTTGGTCCTTTGATGTGACCTAGGTTCCTTGGCCTGCGCAATAGCCCCACTGTTGTCACATAACAGGTTTATTGGATTTGAAATGGTAGGAACCACCCCTAGTTCAGTAATAAACTTTCTAATCCAAATGGCTTCTTTAGCTGCATCTGATATTGCTATATACTCGGCTTCTATTGCAGAATCAGCTACAGTGCTCTGCTTTGAGCTCTTCCAGCTTATCACTCCACCATTCAACAGGAATACATATCCTGATTGCGATCTTAGATCATCTTGGTCAGTTTGGAAACTCGAATCTGTATAACTAGTCACACAGAGCTCATCCTCCAACCCACCATATACCAAGAATAAGTCCTTTGTCCTTCTTAAGTACTTCAGGATATTCTTGACAGCAGTCCAGTGACCCTCACCGGGATCTTGTTGATATCTACTGGTCATACTCAAGGCAAATGACACATCCGGTCGAGTACATAACATGGCATACATGATAGATCCAATAGCAGAGGCATATGGAACTTACTCATGTGGTCTTTTTGATCTTGTGTACTATGACACAAATCCTTGCTGTGATAGATGCCATGAGACATGGGCATGTAGCCCCTTTTAGAATCCTGCTTACTGAATCTATGCAATATCTTGTCTATGTATGTGCTCTGACTTAGGCCTATCAGCCTCTTAGATCTATCTCTATAGATCCTGATCCCTAGGATATAAGTCGCTTCGCCTAAATCTTTCATTGAAAAGGACTTTCCTAACCAAGACTTGACACTCTACAAGGTAGGGATGTCATTCCTAATTAGTAGAATGTCATCTACATAAAGTACCAGAAATAAACCTGTGCTCCTACTAACCTTCTTGTAAACACAAGGTTCATCAATGTTTTGAGTGAATCTAAACTCTTTGACTACTTCATCAAAACGACGATTCCAGCTCCGTGATGCTTGCTTCAATCCGTAAATGGATCTTTGAAGCTTGCAAATTTTACCAGAGTCTTCTGGACGCACAAAGCCTTTAGGTTGTGTCATGTACACATCCTCAAGTAGCTTTCCATTAAGGAAGGTTGTTTTGACGTACATCTACCATATTTAATAGTCATAATATGCTGCTATAAAAAGAAGGATTCTGATTGATTTGGCCGTTGCAACTAAGGAAAAAGTTTCATCATAATAAACACCATGAGTTTGAGTGAATCCTTTTGCAACCAGTCATGCCTTGAAGACACTTACTTTGCCATCCATGTCGATTTTCTCTTTGAAAACCCACTTACACCCAATGGTTTTTACACCTTCAGGTAGATCGACTAAGGTCCATACCTTATTGTCGTACATATATTGCATTTCATACTTCATGGCATCTAGTCATCTTTCAGAGTTTGGTCCCACTATGGCTTCTAGATAGGTAGTTGGCTCATTCTGCTCAATGAACAAGATATCACAACTTCCAGTAGTTAGAAGTACATATCTCTGAGGCTTTTGTCATGTCCTATCGGACCTTCATGGGCCTTGTGTTACTAGAGCAGGCTCATCAACTTGTTGTGAGTCTTCTCCATTTTTCATTTGTGGTTCTACATTGTTTTGTGACTCTCAAACTTCTTCAAGGTTCACCTTACTCCTATTGGTTCTTTTAGAGATAAACTCTTTCTCTAGAAAGACACCATTCCAAATAACAAACACTTTGTGATCAGTAAGATTGTAGACATAGTATCCTTTAGTTTCCTTAGATACCCCACAAAAAGGCGTTTTGAGTATCTAGATGATAATTTCTTAGAGGCTTGTTGTTTAACGTAAACCTCACATCCCCAAATTTTAAGAAATGACAAACTAGGTTTCTTCCCAGTCCATATCTCATATGGTGTCTTTTCAACTGCCTTTGATAAAACACGATTTAGTGTGAACGCAACTGTTTCTAGGGCATAGCCCCAAAAGGAAGGCAGAAGATCTGTTTGACTCATTATAGGTCGAACCATATCTAATAGAGTTCGATTCCTCCGCTTAGAAACACCATTCTATAGTGGCGTTCCTAGAGGAGTTAGTTGTGAGATGATCCCGCAACTCCTAAGATGGTCAATAAACTCTTGGCTTAAATATTCACCACCCCCATCAGATCGAAGTACTTTAATTGTTTTGCCAAGTTGGTTTTGCACTTCATTTTGGAATATTTTAAATTTTCAAAATATTTATATTTATGTTTCATTAGATAGATATACCTATACCTACTAAACTCATCTATGAATGTAATGAAGTACATATAACCTCTTATGGCAGATGTATTCATTGGTCTACACATATCAGTATGTATAAGTCCCAACAAATCAGTGGCCCTCTCCCTATGACCAATAAAAGGTGTCTTTTTCATCTTTCCTAACAAACAAGACTCACATGTATTAAATGATTCAAAATCAAATGAGTTAAGAAATACATCTTGATGGATTTTGAAATGCATTTCTCATTTATATGGCCTAGATGACAATGCCATAGGTAGGTCGTCGAATTCAAATCATTTGACTTTATCCTTTTGGTAGACACGTTATAGATATGTCCATTATTAGGATGTTATAAATTTAGTGAATAATGACCAAAATGCAAATCACCATCAACATAAAAAATGTCATTATGATAAATAGAACATTTACCATTCCTAGTAATGGAAGTAAAACCTTCCTTATCCAATAAGAAAGAGAAACAATGTTGCTACTCAAAGTAAGAACATAAAAGAAATTGTTCAAAGTTAACAAAAGCCCACTGGACAAAACTAATTCATAAGTGCCTATGGCTAAAGCAACAATATAAGGACAAGTTGAACCCAAAAGGGGGGTGAATTGGGTGAAGATAAAACTTTGCTCCCTTTAAAAACTTTTTGCAATTCGGTTAAAAACTGGTTGAATAATAATAAAGAATTATAAAGGTTTAAACAATTATTCAAACATATATGCTGGAATTAAAGAGTTCAGGGAAGAGATTTGCAAACAGTTATTTATACCGGTTCGGTCCAACTTTGACCTACGTTCAGTCCTTAGGCACCGTGAGCTTTTCATTATTCTCCTTGTTTAACCAGGCATAAGAGACAAGCCTTTACACCCACAAGTTTATCCAGGTACTTGTGCAACCTTCACAATCTCCCTCGGAGACTCCCCCTTACTACCCGTAAGGTTACAATCAAATTCCCAACTTAAGGTCACCCAACCTTGAGAACCTCTCATGGAAAATATGATTTACAATAGTTCTTCTCTCATAGAAGTGATTATGATAAACACTTAAGCTCATTATACAATATTTCACTCTCTAAAAGATAAGCCAAGAAGGCATGAAAAATAGAGTGAAAGGAGGATTCAGAAATTCGACATTATAATTGTATAAGCTCACTCCTCCACCTTCTTGCATTTTGAATCTAGTTCTATTTATAGATGAAGGTGTTCTGAACATTGGAGAATTGAACTGTTGTAATCAGAACTGTTGAGAGCTCAGCAGTTGGAAAACTAGCCGTTATTTTTCAGCTTCTTCACTTGACAGGTCAGCATCTTGAACTTCATGGAATCCTTCGTTTGATCATCTGAAATGTATCCACAAATGATGTAAATGATGATAATAAATGTATGAATCATTTGGGTAAACTTCTGGTTGATCTGGATTAGATTCAGGATTTTCGTCATTTTGATTTTTCTGATGCTTCGCTGTAAACTCGAGTATTGTCTTGAATACTGCAGTATTGAGCTTTTTGCATTACTTCATAATCGTCTCTGTAAATCCTATACTCGAGTTTTGCTTTCCATACTCGAGTATTGAGGATCCTCTAACGTTCATAGCTCTCTGTCTGAGCTATACTCGAGTATTCTTTCATAAACTCGAGTTTTATACTTGTTCAACACTTTGGTTGCTTTCTGACTTGATATGGCTTCATATTTAGCAAACCAATTATCATCATATAGCTCTTTGAACCTCCTTTCCACAGCAACAAGAATCAGATCCAAACTCGTTGGAATTCACCCGTTCTCATCCGTTGAAAGAAGATTGTTCTTTAACCATCATTTTTGCATCGTTCTGAACAGTCAGTCAACTTTCAAAGATCATATCTCTCTGGTATGATCTTCATTTTAGTTGAATAAGGTATTGATGGAAAGCCCTATGAGTCTTCTTTCAAACGCCACTAATTTCAGCTCATTTCGATTTGTAGATTGAGAGTTACACTCAAAACACTGAAGCTCGCTCTGAAATGTGACGTGAACATTTGATCCAACTTTGGAAATTCAAAGCTCTTTGATCTGATCTTCTTTGGACTGGAAACTTTGTCAAAATGACGCATTGGATGTCAAGTTTCAGTCAAATTTGATTTCACCTCAATCCGATCTCTGGTTTAAGAGATATCATTGATTTACCAGAGGTCGCCCAAAGCTGAACGTGAAGCAGAGCTGAGCAAAGTTGCTGAAGAGCTAGAAACTCAAGTTTTCATTCACAAACTCGAGTTTTGTCGGGAGCAGAGACGCCAGAGAAGCTGAAAACTCCCAATACTTAAATTTTTAAGTTCCATACTCGAGTATTGACTCCCATACTCTAGTTTTGACCTTCATAACCCAAACGGTAGTTTCCAAAACTGTGGTTTTCAAAACCAAGGTTTTCTCTTCCAGAAGCAAATTTTTCCAGTAAGCTTGTATACTTGAGTTTTGACCTGGAAACTCGAGTTTTCACTTCCAGAAGCTGATTTTTGATGTCTTTAACTCTGAATTGATCCATCCAACCTCCAAATGATTGTGAAGACTTTTAGGATCAATCTAAGACCTTGAATATTGACTTTTCTCATTCTTTTTCTCAAGATCTTCTTTTTCTTCCTTCTCTCCACTTGGATATTCTTCACATCTTGAATCTTTTCTTCTCCTTTTCTTGAACATTCTATTCATTCACATTTAAGCTCATCTTTGACTTGATATCCTCATTCTTTCCATCAGCTTCTTTCATCTTCCATCATCTCCAATCTTGATCATTTAACTTCAGTTCATCATCTTTCTGCAAATTCTTCAATATTTCCTTTTCTTCTTGAACTTATCATTTTCTTCTTATTTCTGAAGTCTCATCTCTTAATTATTCTGATCTTGAATAAGAATATTCCATTCATAACAGGTTCTCCTCTTCCTCTTTTTCTTCTCTTCCTTTTCCTTATCTACATTAAATTCAAGAATTCATCAATGGAGAAGATAAACATATTACTCAATCTTTGTGCTCTTATTAATGGCACAAATACGAGACATCATCAAAACTAATCATATCTAACAAGCAACTCTTGCTCGGTTTCCAACTCGTAGATCCACTTTGCCCTTTTTCAATTTTCTACTATCCTTGAGACCCTGCACATTTGTGCAAATGTGAGAACCACATGCAGTATCTAATACCCATGTAGAGGAAGTAGAAAAATGAATATCTATAACATAAATACTTGAAGAGATAGCCCCACCATCCTTTTTGTTCTTTTTCAGATCTTCAGAGTAAAGTTTGTAGTTCTTCTTCCAATGACCAGGTTCATTGCAAAAAAAGTAGACCTCGTCCTTCAAAGGCTTTGCCTTCTTGGCTACAGGCTTAGTTTCAAGCTGTTTGACTCTTTAGTCTTACTAATTGAGTCATTACCCTTTTCTTTGCCCTTACCTTTCTTTTTCATACCCTTTCTTTCGTGTTTGAGAACAATTCTCAAGTCAAGAAAGTTGGTCCTATTTAGTTTATCCTTCCAGAGGACTGATCGCAACGATAGTGTAGCAGTATTACTAGTCGACATGATTCTACAATTAAAATATGCAAAGTTAGTTAGTAATCTCCCACCGAATTAATAATCCTCAATATAATTAGTGGGCTAAGATCCATATTTAGCTTAAATTTAAGTTCGCTTTGGCAGGACGCTTAAAGTCAAGTTATTTAGGTAGGCAACCTCTTTGCCAATTACATCACATGTAACTGTTAGATCCTTATGGGATTCGATCATCATATGGCCTGGCATGTTTAATCTCATCTAATACCTTGAGATCCAAAACTGTTTTGATAATCTCAATTAAGTCAAGACAATAATGAATGTTGAGTATCACCATTACTCACGCTTGTCTCACCAAGATAACTCAAGTGCATCCACTTTGGTGGAACATACAAATGAGTGATCTAGGCTTTGACAAGTATTCATTAATTGATGGAATTACAACTTAAGATTTCATTTAGAGGGTTTAATCTAATTAATTCTATTTTTTTTATGAATGGAATGATAGTTGTATCTCATACAAACAACACATAGTACGCAAAATAAGCATACCATGATCTAATTAAAAGCATAATTAAAATGTGATACAACATGGCTTACCTAACCTAAAATCCTCTCAAGCCAATGATGAGACTTCTCTAAATAAGAAAAGAAAATTACATCAAGAGAAACCTCGTTTAAACATTCAAGGAGAGTGAGATGAGAAGAGAATGTACATCAAGAATATTTAGAGAGAAGGCATGGCTCACAGGCCATATTTAAATATTACAACCATTGTAAAGACTAAAGTCATGTTGTTCACCATACCCAAACAATTTGAAAGTAAATCATAACAGATAATAATTCATACAATATGAAAGAAAGTGTCATGATTTTCTCCAACAATGAACAATATATCTATTATAATTAAAAGCACATAATTATAATAGATATATTATAATTATATAATATATCTATTAATATATTATAACAATCACTTTAACAATAACCCTTTAAAAAGTTAACAATCACATTGACCACGTAAAACACGTTATATATCATAATATATTATAATATATCATAATTAAAAGTGTCATGATTAGATATATTATAATATATCTATTAACAATCATGTTGTATATCTATTAATATATAACAATCTCGTCAAAAAGTTAATATCCTTTTGACCATGTTAAAATTGCCAATTCCCAATCATTCTATTTATATTTCATTTTAAAAAAATATATATTGTCATTAACAATAAAATATATATCTTTCAATTTAAACTCATACAAAATATAGTTAAGCACAAACGCACAATATATCTCATATATAGTCGCATTAAGAACATAAACCCAATTTAAACGCACGATTGATATGGCTCTGATGCCACTGTTGGGATTCGTACACGTAGCGAAATTAAATTTATCCAATAAATTACGAATCCCAAGAAGATGATCTATCAACAGCGTTCAAATCGGATTAGTAAATAAGAACCGTACCAATGCGAACTCATGTGCATGCTTTGCAAACTCGTAGGCTAACACCTTCTTTGGTCAATTAATCTCTAGGAACCGACTCTACGAATCCATTCCCTCTACCGGTATCCACACCAAAAAACACTCCAATACGAACAGCAGCGTGCTAGCGTTTTCAAGCTTTTGTCTCACGTCTCTCTTCTAGGGTTCTTTTTGTGGCTCTACTATCCCCTTGTGTGTATAATCAAATTACTTACAACCTAAGGGTATTTATAACCCTAATGGGCCGCATTAAATATTCAAAATCAATGTTATTAATTTTGAAATTGAATTGGAAATTAAATCTATCTAATTGATTCAATCCAATATATTTATTTAATGTGAATTAAAAGCGAGCAGATTTGATTTATCTTTATAAATCAAATAATTAATTTATCTTCATAAATCAAATATGGAAGTTATTTAATGATTAGCCATTTAGGGCATAATTTCCAACACTAGGTGTCTAAACACTTCATGGCTCCAAACCTTCAGAGGTAGAATGAGAAATATTATCAAGCAGGTGCCATTCCTCGTGCCTGGAGCTCTTAGCAAAGTCAGCAAAATTATCATGCAATATCCAAGAGGCGGCAACAAAGCAGAAGGAAAATTCTCTGTTCAAGTCTCTGCTTTGTGCATCAGAAAGATGAAGAAGTAACGGTCGATGACCGAAGCACGAGGGAAGGCGTGGAGAAACTCAGAGTTCACCAAGATTCTATCCAGTATACTTTCACTGCCGTCCCTCTTCCGCGTAAAATAAGGACCTTGGCGTCCCAAATCCGACAACTCCATGTCCTCAACATCCTTGCTCATATCCCTGTCAATACAGCTACCAAGCCCTCAACTAGAGTGACGGTCATACATATAGACAGTGCCGTTGAAGTCTCCACCAATGCACCAGGGAACAAAAATTAAGCTACTCAACTCTCGAAGGGCCCACCACAGCACACGGTGTTTGACATGATTTGGACTCCCATAAACCGCAGTAATGAAGCTTGTCGTGTTCTCCATATCAAGACTCACATGAGTGAAGTGATCATGAGTGCCCAAACCTTCAAATTTCCTATTATTACTTTTCCATAAGATCCATAAACCACCACTATACCCCTAAGAATCAACCACTGTGAAATTATCAAAACCCAGACTCATTGCAATTTTTTGAGCCTTTTCACCACCCCTACGCGTCTCTAGAGTAGCAAGGAAATCAAAAATATGCTTCTTGCTCAGTTTACGGACTAATCTAGGAAAAGCTTCGGCCCGGTGCCTCTACTATTCCAAAAGATGTAATTCATTGACAATCAGTAGAAGTGGGTTGAGCCTCACGGCTCCTTGAACCATCTGCAACTTCCCAAACAATCTCCTCCTCTTCCATACTATTGAAGTCGTTAACCTCCTCAATATTAAGACTAGAAACATTAGCCATTTCGGCACTAATTTCAGTTAAGGAAGGACCGCCTCTCTGAATTTGACCACGCCCAGCGTGTTCAGCTTTCATGGCATCAGGAGAAGTGCCCATAATATCTTGACTATCTAATTCTTTCAACATAACAAAGGGGTTCTTAAGATCAATGATTGATGGGTTTTTATGAAGAGAAACCTGGTGTATGGGTCCATTACCTTTACTAGGCCCGAGCCTAATTTCTCTTCCATTGGTATCCTTTTGACCTAAGTGATTTAGTTCAGGCCCAATAGGAACCCAAGCCTTATTTATCTCAACTAAATAATGATAAAAAAAATAAAAAAATCAAATACATAGTGATAGTGGAAGCATAAGATTAAACTAAAGAACTTCCTTTTTATTGAAGCAAAGAAATCTCCATGGGAAAGAGTGAAACCCGAATATGAACTTTGAGAAGGAAGAATCTGTCAATCTCGAAACCAAGACGGAGGAGATGGAAAAAGGAGAAGATGGTGATCTCTGGCAGTGGAGAAAATGGTGGGGAGAAAGAGAAAGGTAGATGGAGAAGGAAGACGCTTCCGACCACGGTGAAGGCTGTGGTGTTAGAGTAGGAGACAGAGACGGAACTAACGGTGAAAGCGGTGGTGAGAAGAAGGATGGAGAAGAGTCAATGATGGTAGAGTGAGGGAAGACTGAAGGTTCCGGCTGTGAAGCTTCTGGGTGGTGAGAGGAGGACGAAGAAGAAGGTACTATGATGGTGAATCCTGACGATAGTGACGACGAGCTTGATGGTGGCGGTGGTGGTCATGCGAAAGAGAAAGAGAGAGTTCACAGTGATGATGAAGAAGCTCCGTTTGCTTGGTCTCACTCTCCTCTCAAGCTTTGGTCGAGAAAGTTTCTGCGGCGCAACAACTTTGGGCTTCTCCTCACGTCGCTGGCAGTGTGGAAGAATGGCGCAGATGGTCGTGTGAAAGAGACTGACAGTGTGACGGTGGGGAGTCGTCGATGGTGGTGGAAGTCTCCATCTCATTCCCTCAGATGCTCCCATCGATTCTCTGTGTTCTTCTTTAATCGCGCCGCGGCCTCCTCCTCCGTTTTTCCAGGTCTCTCCCTGTTCTGTAATGTTCAGCTCGCTGAGTCGCTGAAACTGTCACCCTTCCCACTATCGAAACGATGCAGTTTTGGTAGTGGACTAAACTGGTATTTGTGAAATTCGTGGAACTGAACTATCAGTTGCAAATTTCAAACTCCAAATTGTGGTTTCCCAATTTAATTAATTCTTACCTTCAAAATATCAAAATTTCTTTTTAAACACATACTATGCAAGATTAAGCATAAGGTATCAAAAGTCCAAAAAATCATTTTCATGAATAATTGACCAATTATGATCATTTTCTCATAGTTACACTTAATTCAATACAAATGTCACTATCTCAAATTAGTGCTTAATAATGTAATAAAGTCATAAAAAATGTATTAAAAATATCAATTCAATTATGAAAAGTCATATAAAAATATGATTCAATTAATTATGAAAAGTCATAACAGATAATTAATTAACTTATCATCGGCACACTATAGTTTTTCTTATGGTGGCAATTTTATCTATTCCTCAAATCATTATTACAATCTCACTTCCTTCTTTCATAAATTATTTCTCACTTATTATGATCATCAAAATATCACAACATCCTTAACTAAAATACATAAATTTCAAATATTCACATTTACTTATAAATCTCAAATCCAATCCATCTAATCCTCAATATAACCTCCAATAAATTAAAAATGGATTATAAACTAGAATATAAAAGACCTATTATCACAAATCTAAATTTTCTAACTTCATACTAACTCATATAAACATAACTCAATTTATTAAACACATCTTCAAACCTTCATATAATCAAAATCATATCAAACTCTAATTTATATTCTAAATCCCAATTCAAGATTTAGTCAAACTAAATCGATTAAACCTATAATAATAGGTCTAGTAATCCGGAAAAAGACCTCAAGCCTCATTTAATTGGTAGATATATCCTATATGACATAAATCCTAAATTACTTTAAATAGAAAATTAAATTTAAATTCCTATAACAACTATAACATCATGATTTACGCATTACCAAAATCCATGTATTTTGTGAATATTGAATAAAATGTTGAAATTGAATATTTAATGAAATGTTAAGAATGAATATCTATTGTGAAATTGATAATCTATTAATTATTCCTAAGTCAATTTTGACAAGAAAAATGAATGTTTGTCACTTAATTAAATTAGTGCATAAAGACAACATATCATTGTCACATGTATTTGCACCAATAGGCGATAAATTCAACACTTGTGAACCCTTTGAGAAGACCCAATATTTCGTCCTACATGAGAGGGAAAGGGAAAAGATGAAGTCTTGAAATATTGTGCACATGTTGGAACAAAAGTCAATAAGTCAAAGTGTCATATGTCAAGCTAGGAAGCAAGATGATCAAGAAGTTCTAGAAGAAGGAAGCCTAAGCATGTGATTGTGTCATTAGGATGACACAATTTTCTAGCCCAACAAGGCACCATTTTTTGCCAAGGCAAGAAGAGAGGGAGAAATGAAGACAACTTGTTCAAGAAGCCAAGGCAAAGAGACTTGGTAAGAGTAGTTGACTCTTTTGGGCAAGAAGGACACACTTGGTGGTTAGCTCATCAACTTTTATGCACCTAAGCATGTGATATGTCATTAAGATGGCAACATTTTCTTGCCCAAAGAGGCCATGAATTTCGTCCAAGGCACAGAGGAGGGAAGAAAAGATGATAAGTTGGATGAAGAAGACACGTGCAAGAGATATTTTAAGGGCATGTTAGTCTTTTAACAAGTGGGACCCACTTGGTGACTTTCTCATCCTTCTTATATTCCTAATCACTCCTCTCATGTTACTTTGATATCAAACACTTCTTTCCGTAAGAAAAGAGACAGAGTCCGAAATAGAGAGAGAAGGAACTAAGGTACGTGTTCTTATTGTTTGGTAGCTCATCTTCTCATAATCTTCCATAAATCTCTAACCTTAGTAAAATACTAATCTTTGGTGTTTTGGTTGTAAGAAGGCCAAAACTTTGAAGGAGAAAAAGGAAGAGGTTGCAACAAAAACACAAAGTTCAAGCAAGTTGGTAAGGATACTAACTTTCTTCGTGTTTTTTCATGTAGTTGGTTGGATCTTATTTTTCTTCAGTTTAAAATGGTTTGCTCATGTTTTCTTGGGACATAGAGACATGAAAATCTACGGGGTCATGCTACCCAAAATAAGATCCAACAAAATAAAATTTAAAAAAGCCAAGATCTAAGGCAAACCTAAGCTAAGAATTATGACTTTTTGAAAAAAAAAAAAAGATTTTTCTTGTTTTTGGGGTCATGTTTCAGCCTGAATCAAATCTCAAAGAAGCAAAATGATTTTCATGATTTAGAGGTTACTAATGGATTTAAGAAAAAAAAAATAGTGTGGAAATAAGGTGGAAAGTGATTTTTGAAAGAAAAAGATCAAAGTTGTACAAGTTGCAAAATCTGTCAGTTTTGATTTTTTTGGAGGTAGTTGACTTGGACGTGATTTTTGACCCACCAAATAATGTCCAAAAATGATGAAAATTTCCACAAATAAATTAGAAAAAAATAGCTTCATTTTGATAGGTAATATGTAATTTTTGGGCTTCGTAAAAGGAGTTACAGATTGTTGAAAAATACTTATGTTTTTGGAAGTGCAATTGGAAAATAGCAACTGCGTGATTTTTGACTTATCAAATTATGCCCAAAAATCATGAAATGTTCCAAAAATAGAGTAGACAAAGAGTTTTATTTTGATAAGTAATATTTAATTTTCCGAGCTCTGTAGAAAGAGTTACATGTTTTGAAAAAGACTTATGTTATTGGGATTGCAATTGGAACAATAGTGGTTGTGCGTGGTTGTTGACTAATCAAATGATGTCCAAAAAACATGAAACTTTTCAAAAATAAAGTAGACAAAAAGATATTTCTTTTTATAGGTTAAAAGAAACTTTTACAGTTTTTTACAAAAAGATATGCATTTTACAAACAAACTTAGGTTTATGGTAGTACGATTTGAACAGTAGTGAAATTTTATTATTATGGGAATAATTCAAATGTTTCTGACTGTTAAAAGTTTTTTTTCATCAAAATAGACAAGACTAGACATGTCAAGGGTCATGTAGTTTTTGGGAGAACATCATTTTGATTTTTTTTGCATTTAGTTTTGATTTTTCAAAGTTCAATGAAAGTTCTCGACAAAAAAAATGAATAATATGAAAATTAAGGACAATAAAGTCAAAGATGAAAAACTTATACTTTATGGTTTAATTAAAGAGGGAACTTAAGGGACAAGAGAAACCCTTTTAATGTTTTAAGATGGTATTTAATATAATACCTTACAAAATAAAGAGGAAATTAATATTTATAATGGTCTTGCTTTAGGATATTAACGAGAGTCCAAGTCTTAAGCACCGGGAATTAGTATTAATTACGTAAAGTTTGTTAGTTCTCAATTAAGTTTTGATGATAACTAAACACTTGTAAATTGATGGTTTAAGTGAGAACTCGATTTCATGCTTTAAAACTCAAGTTCCTGTATTAGTAAATTAAAGAACTCGAGTTCTTTTGTAGTGAACTCGAGTTCGCGACCTTTGGCAGTGATCAATTTTCAAAACTTTAAGAACTAGAGTTATTTAGTACCAAACTCGAGTTCTAAAACTAGAGTTCCATTTATAAAACTCGAGTTCTTCATATGTAAAAATCAGGTCTTTTGGTCGAAGTCTAAGAACTAGAGTTCTTAGTTAAGAACTCGAGTTCATAAACTAGAGTTCATCATTTAGAACTCAAGTTCTTTGAGATCCAATTAGTGCCTGATTTGAAAACTCTAGTTCTTTCAGATCAACTCGAGTTCTTAACTTAGAGACCTAAGATGTTGAGAAAGAAAAACAAAGAAACTCGAGTTCTTGTTTAAGAACTAGAGTTCTTGTCGCACATTGTGATCTGTAACTTCGTAAATGAATTTATGTTTAGCTGATGCTTTCAAAATCAATAAGTATGAATTATAAAATACTTTTAACGCATTTGCAAGTATTTTTCAGGTGTTAAGATGATTGTTAAGTAAAAAGCAGAATAAAGCAAATGCTCACGTCACAGGCATTTATTGCGAAGCAGCAGAAACAAAGCAACATATAGAATGAAATCTTATGGCAGAGAGAAACATTCCTTCAAGGCTTACTTGTTTCAGTTATACCTCTGCAAAAGCATATTCAACAGACAAAACATTTAATGAAAGAAGTGATTGCAATTAATGAAGTCTCAACGAGTCGAATTGATTGACAAGGAACCCTGTGCCTAACGAAAATTTAATTTAGTCTCAACGGTCACCTACCAGTTCCTCCAAACGGCATTAATGGCGATGAGTATAAAAGACCAAGCATTCAATATCGCCAATCACTGGAAACTCTGTGCATTTAACTCAAATTAATTACTCCTATTAGTTTCATTCATTATCAAATATGTTCGGATATTTTTTGTACTTCAGTGCTCATTAATTACCCGCTCATAAGGAGTTGTAAACACTTTCATTATTCTTGGTTGAAACTTAAGATTGTGGAACTTTAAGTTGTGGGTGTACGATTACAAGTAGTAAGGGGGAGTGAGTCCGTGAGTGTGAAGATCATCCCTGAGTTGTATTTGTAATCCTTGAAGAGTTAGTGGAAATCTCAAGGAGTTCTTGGGGACTGGATGTAGGTCAGGATTAAACCGAACCAGGATAAATTGCTCCGTGTCTATTCTCCTTTAAATTTCTACTTAGTTAGTGTTTAGTCATAATTCACGAAAATCTTGATTAAGCGAATAAATTTTTTTTAAATCACCTATTCACCCCCCCTCTAGGTGGTATTCCATCTTCAAAGTTAAGGTTGGTAACTTAATCTCCTATTTCTTGTGTGTTTGTATACATGTCTCTTATAATCATGATTGTGGATTCGTGGCTGAGTTTGTATGCCCGAGTCATGCATTTTATTCAACTAGATGTGGATTATTGTTTTTATATGATAATATTACATGCTTGTTTTCCTAGCGTTGAAGAGTCTACGGACATGCATATCCAACACTTGTATGTGCTTTCACTATGACGTTACATTTGTTATGTGCTACATATTTTGGTTTGGTGCATTTGTTAAACGTTGTTTATTTTCTTCTGCAATATATGAAATATTTGTTATGTATGATTTACACTTTGAATATGAGATTAACCGTTGTCCTAGGATTCAACTGATAATTAGATCTTAGATATACCTAAAGATTCAGGATGAAGTTCTGGATCAGGAAGTAAGGCGTTGCAGTTAGGGCTATAGAAAAAGACCTTGAATGAGGGAATTTATTTAAGAGAATTTTACATTCTCATATTTTGAGATTGTATAATTACTAACTATTTGACTAACTTTTGGGATGAATATACAACTAAACATCCTCCAAAGGGATGAACCTCAACTATTTCTAAAATTTAATTGGTATCACGCGTATATGCCTCTGAGAATTAAATTAACCAGTATATGTCTGGGCATAGAGTTACTCATCATCCAAACGTTATGTATGATGGCTGTTACGTTATTACACTAATATGTTAATGTTGTCACTCTAACAACTACATACTAATTAGATTAAGAAGAGATATAGAAACATAATTAGACACCATAATGGATATAAAATTAGGGGCGCTACAACAACCAACAAATAAATCTAAACTGATTAAAATTATCTATTTATCATGCTCTACATAAATACAGTCATCTGTTATCAAAACTCAAAACTCAAAACTTTGCCACAATTTAAATCTTAAAGTTTTTAGTAATAAGTACTATATTACTTTTATTAGAAATAGAAAAATACATAAGATCACTTTCATGAAGAAAGTTTGTTGAAAAGAAATTAATTTAATTACCTAAATAATCTTATAAAATAAATAGCTTATCTTAAAAATTCAATTAGCCTCCTATTCTTCTCTTTCTCTCCTTCTTGTGCCTCACGTCTCACCCTTGTCTCATTGTCACTCACCTCAAACACACACACACACACACACCCACCAATACATGTACAAACACATATATAGAAAAGAGGGAGGGGGTGTAATTATTACCCCCTCCTCAAGTCAAATATGGTGTGTTGCCCACTCTATATGTGTGTGTGTGTGTGTGTGTGTGTGTGTGTGTGTGTGTGTGTGTGTGTGTGTGTGTACATGTACATGTAGACACACACACATATATATAGATATGTATATGAACATTTTAATTTCTTCATAATTATAATTAAATTCTAAAAAAATAAAATATTACAAAGCACAAAACCTCTACTTAACTATTCTTAGTCCTAACCTTACAAATATAATTGATGATAATATTGCAATCAATTATAATGATACAAAACTCTTAAATGCACTAATGATATATAAACTCTCTTTTTCAAAATAAAGAGCAAGCAAAAATCCAATTGTCTTCATTTCTCTTCTCATTCACTTGGAAAGCAAAACATGGTTTAAAAAAAAAAATTTGCCAAAACACTAGATGTCATGAAAAATCAAAGAATTTCCCACAAATTACTCCTCTAAAGTGGCAAATGCGACCCTTTACCACTTAAAACATGTATTAGAGGAAGTCATTCTTTTTTTTTTTGAAAAATTTTATAGTTTAAGACATTTTCTCATTTCAAAAAAACCAATTAATGAAATTCAAAATGTATTCCCCTCCCCTACACTCAAACAACACATTGTCATCAATATGTTTGTAAAGCAATTTTATTATTCTAACTCGTTCCTTAATGAAGTAGAAAGTTGTAAAATCCAATTGCAATTGGAACACAACATGTCAACATCAATATAAAGATAGAAGGAAGAAGAAATAAATCATGATAACAGAGAAATTTAGAGTGAAGAGGCAAAATGGTAATTAAGTAAGTTAGTGGCCAAAAATGCAAAGAATACATATGGAGTTCTTATTCAAATTAATTACTAAACTACACTACTTCAATTTTTCTACTGGGATAACCCTCCCCCACACTTATTTCAAGTATTCAGATTCACAAAGGAATTAAACAATTCAAAACAATAAATTTAAGTAAAGGGAAGAGAAAACCTTGAGACCAAATCTATTCAAACTCTTGTAGCAAAAATTCTCATCACATATGAGAAATAGAATTTTGTCTAGAACAAGTTTTGTTCGGTGGACATTCATCCTTAGTGGTGGCTTTGGATCAATTGGTAAGGGTTACAAGATATATGGTATGTCTTGACTTCCTTAGAATCCTTGCTGTTAATTTTCTATAATAAAGAATTGGAACTAGCAACACGATATGTAACATAAATTAAGTGCTTTAAGTGATCATAAACATTGGTGAATAAATCTAGGGTTAAATCATAAGAAATCATTTCATGAGTACAAGTGTGAGTATGAGCAGCAAGATGGACCTCCATAACCAACTTAGATGCAAATAAGGCAGAAATGATTATAGAATGCTCAAGAAGACAAGTTTCAATAGTGTCATGGGCACAGTCACCTAAGTCTAAAGGTAAGTCACAAGAAAGAACCTTATGAATAGATATATGATTATCCTTAAGATTTTGCATTATCTTATAATCATTCTCAGTTCAAAAATCAATGAGAAACTGAAAGCAGTCATATTTCATAACACTCAATCTTTTTATATCAAGTGTAAGGTCACAAGAAAGAGTAGAATACAATGATTCATGTCAATGAAATCTATCATAAAGCACAAACATGAAACACTCAAAATCAGGCTTAAACAACTCATAATATCCTACATGCCATGGACTTTTAAAATGTAGTGGGTCTGAATTGAGTAAATCATCATTAACTGATTCATTAGAAAAATCATGCACATAAGGATTTATATCCATGAGTATCTCACAAGAAAGAATTTCATTCAGAGATCCATGCTCATATGTATTACATACATGATCAACACACAAAGAACAATAAGCATCAATGAAATTCATGCAATGGAATGGAAAAGCAAAGGCTGGAACTTTAAAGATAAAGAGTAGAGAATCATTAATAAAAGAATGATCCTTTTGGAATTCAATAATTCCCCAAGTTGTGTTTGCAACACCAAGGGCAAATCTGCACAGTGTAGTGGCAGTAGTCAAAGCATATTGCTCCAACGTCCTTGGTTCACATAGTTTGTGGCCCCAATCATGCTGATGAAGATAGAATTAGACAAGAATGCTATCAAACACTGCACCTTGAAATTAAAGTGATGATGCAGACTTGGTTCCTGTTGTCATGCCATGAAACCGATGTTGATGTAGAACAAAGATTGGGTGTAACACCCCTAATTACATATTGCTTATCATGTATATAATCACATACTAAATATGAATATCATCAAAGTGGAGCGTTAGAGCGTACACGTCCAGTGGAGCGAATAAGTAACTGATACGTATATGTGGCTACAGATTTAAACTAAATGTGGCATATCCGGTTGGTACAATAACGGTACAATAATATGAGTATTTAAATACTAAATATCTAATAGTACAAATATAGTCCAAAATAAAAACTCTCACTGAGTCTTCACGCGTGTATCTTACCCTTTATGCCAGCTCCTGATCCCCCAGATCCTAAAGTTAGGATCAAGTATGAGATTAAATACCTATTGAATCTCAAGTAACGGTTAACCTCATGTTCTAGTAATAACACTATGCATGACAGATATTCATTACATTCAGTACAACAATACATAGCACATAGCAGATATATGTCAATAGTAACAATAATACATAGTACACAGTAAATGTATGTCAACAGTGTTTGCACTTACTAGTGTCACAAATCCACATGTCCCCACTGCTAGGAAAACATACAAGGGGTATTATCATGACTATAACCCACATCAAGCGGAATTGACAGCTAAACTGAACGTAAACAAACATGTGATCTAAGACCAAGTCTTAGTCACGGTGCATAGCCTAGGACTTCATCTTGCCCATGACTCCATATAAAATAAACACTCATATATATACATACAAGACACATCAGAGTTAAAGTTACAATATGCGTCTGTACCTTTCTTCGCTTAGAAGATGGTACGATTCTCTTTCAATACCGATTCCTGACTTTCTGGGATATTCCACAATACCATTACCACATTATGATATTACAATAAATACCATATAACTTAGAATGATATTCTAAGAGATATTTTTTCCACTTTTGACCTTTTTACCCCTAATGGATTTATTATTCCACTTTTACCCTAACATTTCCTTAAAAACAAAATTTCAGCATTTCTGCCCAAATTTTTCACTAAATTTGAAAAATCATAACTAATTATAAAAAAATAAAAATGATACTATTCTAAAGCCAAAATTTTCCTTGAAAAGTCTATTTTTCTGGAAAAATAACGCCTGGAACTCGAAATGCCTTGAGTCATTCCTAGGTTTAAAGTGTCTAACCACTATTCTAGTTTCAAGTGCTGAAACATGAGCTAACTTGGAAAATTTACATCTTTTTGTAAAAAAATCAAAAAAACTATATGCTATGCATGGATGGAAAGCCCTTAATGTATATTATAACTCTAAAAATTGTCAAGATTGTTAGACACCATTTGAATGACCAAAACTCATGCATAACAACCATTGTTCATATTAACATCTAGAAACAATGTTTAACTTCAAAAATTTGTATCTCCTATATAGAGCTTAAAATGTTACCAATTTTATATCAAAAGAAATCCCTGAATTTCTAATTTATGCCTGAAAAATTTCATGATCATTTACCACCTAAAATGATGTCCACAAGGTGAATAATTTCAGAAAACTGAAATATGGGATTTTTCCCAATTTTCATCACTTGGATCTTTAACTCCAAAAATTATTTCCCAATATGTTTTCACTCAATTTTGAGTTTTAAAGCAATGGATGTCTTAAAAACATGTAAAGGAATTTACTTTACCATTTCCTAGATTAAACTACAATTCTAAAGAAAACTCTAAAAGCTAAAGACCAAGAATGAAGAGGAGAGCTTCTCTTAATGATTTTCTCCTTGCTCACTCTCACTCTCACTTATGATTAGCTATGTCAGCTTGTGATGGTGTGAAGAATGTAGAGGAGAGCTTCTCTATTTATAGCAAAAATCCAAGCTCACGTGGTCCTTAATTACATGGAATCAAATTCCTCTTCTTCTTCCCCGACCATTGGGTTAAAATCCACTTTATGAAACTCCATCTCCTCCTTATACCACTTGGCCACCCACCACCTCTTCTCCCTAGGCAATGAATGATTTTTCCATGTGTCATCCCATTATGGCTTATGTCCTTTAATTTCTAGAAGGTTGCTTAGCTCATTCGTGCATGTATTTTAATCCAAAAAATCTGATTCTATTGCTTTGTCCAGTTGCTTGAACAAAATTATGCACTATTGGAGCTGATTTAATGAGTTCTTTTAATGCCAAAAATAATAGCTTAGGTGTCCCTTGCTTTTTTAGAAGCAATTGATTTAAACCATGTGCTCTTATTTTGGTTTAATTGCCCATAAATGCTTCCATATGTCTAGTTGTTATAAAGATCTTTTGGGATGATTTAATTAAGCTTAATTATCCTCTTAATCATGTGTTTAATTGTCCTTGTATTGCAAATGTCATAAGTTAATTGGTTTGCTACTTAATCAAGGTCATTAGAGCACACAAGATTAGCAAATCAATTTCATCTTCTATTGGCCCTTGATATTTTTGAAATATAACAGCCCATCTTGAAGATTTAATTTGCCTTTAATCATAATGAAGAATTATGCAAATGATCTTAATTAGTGCAAGTTTAATTGCCCCTAAGTTTTAGCTAACTTGCTTTAATTTTCTTAAGCATTTCCATCACATTTTCTTGCCTTCTTTGGTTGCAAAATAACCATTATTTTATGTGTTATTTATGTCATATTTTATTGCCCTTATATGTTGTCTCAAAACCTACCATTTAATCATAAATTCCTTGAAGAAATTTGCCTAAAATTATATTCAATGATGTTATAATTCTTTAAGACACATGTTCACCTAATTTATATTAATTATTCATCAAAATAAAATATTTATGATTAATAAGAATTTAAAGGTATTACATTGGGAAGAATGGTCTAGCATCAATGATATTCCAATAGCACTTCTTATTTCAGAATCCACAAAAGCAAATGGTAAGTTTTAAAAAAATAAAAAAGGTAAGAATATACTTACATTACTTTCCAATTGTGCAAGTGGTGTAATATACTCTTCAACAAACATTTGCAATTACAATTCTTTAGGTACAACCTGTAATACCCTAATTTTCATAATACATGTAAATATTGTATTTTGATAACTAGATTAGAAAAATACAAAGGTGAATATGTGTCTCAAAGAATTATAATCTATTGATTATATTCTTATCCAAATTTCACTTTGGAATTAATTAACAAAGGGTTAATTATGAGACATTATTTAGGAGATAATTAAATCATCAAGAAAAGGGGTTGTTATTTTGGAAAAAATGAAGAGAATAATTGAGGAAGATTAAATTGTTAATAATGCTTTAATAATTTAGACTAATTAGCAAATCAATTATCATAGGATATTTGTAATAAGAGGAAGATTAAGCACATGATCAAGGTTAATTAAGTGTGCCTCAAATGTCAAAATTTTGGCTAGCCAATGGGAACCAAGTGTTTTGAGATTAATTAAGCTTAAGTCTTCAATTAATTAAAGTAACCAATGATGGTTATAGGTAAGAAGCTTTAAGCACTTGATTAGGATGTTAATTAAACTTTGATAATCACTTTGAAAAGTCAACAATTGCAACTACATCAATTGGCTAGTATTGGTGCACATGGAAAGCCATCCAAAGGTCCAAATTAAATCTTCTAAATGAGCTCACTTATGTCACTATCCATAAGCAAAACAAATGAATATTCCAAAAATACAAAATGCAAGAGTATATTTGATCCAGGATGAGACATTTTCCAAGTACAGTAATTAATGATAATGAATGTAATGCAAACACTCTTTTTTTCTTTTTTTTTTTAAAAAAAAACTCTAAAGAAGTTTTGAAAATTATGAAAAATGAAACAAAAACCTAATAGGCTCATAAGGGCAAACATTGGTCAATATAAACCAATTGACACTTAGTAAGCCAAAGGAGTTAAAATTGACTACCTTGGCAACGACGCGATTTGATGAGGGCACTCTTTTTCATTAGCCTTGCTAACTACAATAAAAAAAATCAACCAAGGATTGCATATAGGCAAACCTAGGATCATTCTCTCTTCTCAATGAGCCTTTTATTGGTTCCTAAGTAATCTAAATGTCATGAAAATGCGGTGAAAGCAAGGGGAAAATTGGTATTGACTTTTCAAATTAATAAACTAAAATATGAATGCAATTTAATTAAACCCTAAAGTACTAATTTTCTTGGTGTTTTCTTTATAATGAATAGAGTATGAAAATAGGAATGAAATGTATAATGAATGCTCTTAAAAATGAATTAGTGACTATCATAGTTCAATTAAATGTCGAAGTAATTGAATTAGTGACCATCATAGTTCAATTAAATGAAATGTATAAGGAGTATCATTTTACCTCTCACCCACCATTATCAATTCAATTCTCAAAATTGACAATCCTCCTACCCCATCTTCTCCAAATTATACCAATAGACAGATTTTTGAAATCCTAGTGCCCAATGTGCCTTTTCCTGAATCCATGGCACATCGGCTTTCATTTTCACCAAGTGCCATACCCTCCACTCATAGGGCTCTGTGGTACATATATTCTAGGAACTTTGTTCAGAAAGGGGCAGTTATACTCATTTTTCACAAAAAGATTATCCCCTTTTCGCTGCTTTTGTTGACAAAGTTTCTATCAATCTTGGCCACTGGATTTTTCAAGAAATGGTCAAATGCAAATATTCCTCTCGTCGTCTTTCTCACATCCCATTTACTCCTCTCATTTCAGTCATCTTGTTCTACCACAAAATCTAATATAAGGGTCCTCCTGATTCAGTGAAAATTACTCATCCCTTTGGCAAATCTCAACTTCATTATATGAAGATCTCGTTTGAGAATGAAGAGTCAGAACACTCAGGAGCACCTTCTCAATCTCATGCCAGAACCTTCATTGCTCAAGAAGTTCAATCATCTCTTCAAGCCTCTAGGCCATCAGATCTCGACTCCAGAATCAAGGCTATAGTCGATACTGCTCTGCATGATCTAGCTGCAAAAATGGAACTACAAGTTACCAAGCTTCTAACTGAGATGACCAATTACATCAACGACGTGGTAAAAGATCAGGATGCTCTGAAAATATAGTTAAAATCATTTCAAGAAAGCTTGAATAATTAGCAGAAAAGTGTAACTGATCAAGCTGTGCAACTTTCAGCGATTATGGTTACCACTGGAGCAATTAGTAAGAAAATGGACAAATTCACCGCCACTCATCATCCTGGACCTAGTCATTCCAGTGTTGAACCATCCTTTTCCTCAGCTTTTGCTTTTGCCACTCTAGCTCCCAACTCTTCTCCAGCATCCCCTACTGCAAACAGACTTCCCACTACCATCACTACTCCTCCTTCTGATATCTCTCAGCACTCGCCTCCTTCTACTCCAATTATCCATCCCCTCATTGATTCCCCTCTTTTAGCTCCACCCGTTTTTGAAGATGACAAAGGGGGAGAGAGGTTTGCTGGCAAACCAGAACCTGAAAAAGAATCTGAAAACTAGTGATTAGTGTCTATTGATTTAGAGTTTCTTTTTCTATCTCTTGACTAAGTTTTCTTATTGTACTTACTTCTTAGATTAAGTTATTAGCAAATATGAACTTCTGTGATCAGTGATAGTATGTCCTTATGATGTGAATGAAATGCTTATGTTATTAATTGTGTTGAATACTGTCACATTGAATTTATGTTTTGCATCTTAATTAAAAAAATATGATTCTTAAAAGCATGTCTTCACAAGGTTTTGTCAAAATTGGCTAATTTCTTATCATACAAAACCTTCAAACAGAACTCTTTTCATAAGCTTAAAAGTTTCAAAGCATTTTTCGCATTTTTCCAAATCTGAAGAGTTTCTAGTTTCCAAGTGTTGTCATCATCAAAAGGGGGAGAATGTTAGTTCTCTATGGGTTTTGATGATAAAAATCAATTGTGAAATCAAAAATGAAGAGTTGCCTCAAAAAGAACAAAACTTGCTAAAAGAGGCAATACTCGAGTTTCAGTGACAAAACTCGAGTATGTTTCAAAGAAAAGCTCAATGCACTTAACTAAGAGCAATACTGAAGTATTCAAATGAATACTCGAGTATTGGGAGTTACAGAGAGCATCGCAAGTTTTACCATTAAGGAAACTCGAGTATTGACATGAAAACTCGAGTTTGAGCCTATGTGACTCTTCAAACAATTTTAACTGGAAATAGAAAACCTCGGTTTGGAAAACCACGGTTTTGAGAACGACGGTTTGGAATTTGAAAAGACAGTTTTCCAACTTGGCTCCAGAATTCAAAATTTTTCTTTTCAAATGAAAACTCGAGTATCATTAGAATACTCAAGTATTGGGCCAAGCAAATAGGCATTTGAATTGAATCAGTTTTAAACCTCAGTATTGAGAATCACAGTATTGGAAATTACAGTTTATCATTTTCTCAAATATCTTCAGAGTTTCAAAACTAAAAAGAAAACTCGAGTATGGAGACTGAAACTCGAGTTTCGGGCCATACAGAGAGCTGTCAAGATTTCTAAACTTCCAATACTCCGGTATAGGGCAGAAACTCCGTTTTTGATGTTTTGGACAATTATTCATCAAGAGTCCAAAACTTGAGTATTGGAAGAATACTCGAGTATTGGCTTAAGTTCATCAGGAACGCCAAAGATCAAATCGCAAGTCTCGTCTCTGGAAGGAGAATACTCGAGTACAAACACAAAAACTCGAGAATAGGCATCAGTGCATAGAGACAAACTCGAGTATTGGTGCACAAACTCGAGTATTGGTCGCACCTTCTGATAATTCAAATTTGTGAAATCTGTGTAATGTCCATGAAATGATCTGAATGATTTATATTCTTAATTACCATCATTACTAGATATGTTTAATGTGTTTGCTAGTGTATTTCAGCCTAATAACAGATGATACAAGCGGATTAAAAGAGCTGTTAACACAAAAGGCAAAGTCTTGTCAAAAGCAATAAATGCACACCACCAAACTTGCTGAAATATCAACTACCAAGCATTACACGATGGAAAAAGGATAAAGAGACCTTCATTTAATTGAGGACTGACAATCTCAACGGATATAAACGACTAGAAGTCACTCTCTATCCTACAAGTCAAGGAACAAGCACAAGTGTAGAGAGAGAAAGGACCAAACTGCTTCCAACTAAAAGGAAACATCTCCAACAGTCAATTAAATACTAGCAATGGTTATTAATGTCTCTCTAATTATAAATAGAGATGCATTCAAGTCTCTACCAAGAACACGAAGCTGAAAAATGAATTGCATTAAATTTGTTCATTTATTTGTGTGCTTCTTGTACAGAGTGTTGGTTGACACTAAAGAGCTTCAGTGATTATCTTATCTGCTCTGTAAGAGAGTTTTATCAATTGTATTTGATTAATTGTGAGTTATCTCAAGTCGGGGGACTTGGAGATTTGGGAAGTCATTGATTACAACTTGTAAGGGCGAGTAAGTTCTAGTGAGAGAATTGCTTCAAAGTTACAGAGTGTAACCAAGTGATTTTAGTGAAAAGCTCAAGGGGCTTAAGGACTGGATGTAGGCCAAGGAGTTGGGCCGAACCAGTATAAACTATTGTGCATTGTTATTCTTCCCTGCTCACTGTTTTCATTCGGTCAATCACCATAAGACGCGAAATCACAAAAATATTCGGAATCCCCAATTCACCCCCCTTGGTGATTTTCAACTCCTCTTACACGATGGAAAGGATGATGAAAGATGTCAAGGTCACCGGCGAGGTTAGAGGTCAATAGAGGTAGAGAGAGCTTAAGGGTGGAAGAAGGTCTCTTTGTTTCATTCTTAGGTTTACTGCACTGTATAACTATTGCCCTAAGTTACACTATCAAAATATTTCAATTTTATAGTAGACTAAACTGGTATTCGTGAAATTCATGGAATTGAACTGTCAATTTCCAAATTCAAATTCCAAATTGCAATTTCCCAATATAATTAATTCTTACCCTTCAAAATCTTAAAATGTCTTCTTAAAAATCTACAATGAAAGGTTAAGCACAATGTAGTATCAAAAGTTCAAGAAATCATTTGCATGAATAATTAACAAATTATGACCATTTATCCCTAATTACGCATAATTTAATACAAATGTCCCTGACTCAAATTGATGGTTAATAATGCAACAATGTCATAGGAAATGCATTAAAAATCCCAATCTAATTATGAAACATCATATAAAAATATGGTTCAGTTATACATGCAAAGAGATTGGTCTCTTCCTCAAAAACCTTACCTTTTAGTCCCCAATTCTCTAGTCCTCCGATCACATCACCGCCATCGATTCTCTAAAACTTAAATTTATTTAGTCCATCTCTCATAATCTTAATTAGTTTCACTTACAATCACATGGTAGCAAAAAATTTTAATTCCACCCCTACTTCTTGATTTGTGCCATGAATACAAAATAAAAACAGTAAATTAGCAATGATAGCTAACTTATTGTTTTTTAAGTCTTACTTCTTAGTACTGGTTTGTGCTCATTCCAATTAGCATATCAAAAGGAGGAGACTAATTGGTTTATCATGTGGAATCTCAGCCTTTGATTTTAGAGTAGCCTTAAAGATTAGCATTTACCGACACTCGACAAATCTGGCATATGGTTTTTAGAATATGAGTTCAACATACTGTATCGTTCACTCAGGTTTGATTACTGAATGTCAAATGAGAAGATTTAAGCCACTATACTCTAATATATATATAAAAAAAACCCTTTTAATGACTATCTTTAGGCCATTTCTACATTCCTTTTCAAATGGATGTCTATGTAAGTGATGTAGTAAAGTCTAAGAATAATGGTCATTAAAAAAGGGACACTGTAAGAGACTTATGGCGTCTCCCTTTTTAAAATAGGCACCATAAGGATTTTGTTTTTGAAATAAAATTCAGAGCTTTGTCGTGGGGAACTTTCTAATGTCTTCCAGAGAAAGCATTGACATGAATAAGAGGTGATCAACTACGATGGAAGGCATTATCATTAGACAGATATGATGTAAGAGTAGTATTTTCCAGAGAAATGTTGTGCCGTTGGCAAGAAAAAGACGAGACAAGAGAGTGTTATCAGTAAAATAAGGTTTGTCTAGGATCCTTCTCTTCCATTTGTCTTTGACGCAGATTTGAGGACCTATTGGCATAGATATGAGGAACAAGAGGTAGATGATCGATCGGTGGCTCACCATCCTTCATCGTTGCCTTCTTTCGCCTTACTTGTTGGATATGATTAGTTTTGATGATGTCTTAAATAGATGACATTAGTAAGAGCAAAAAGTTTGTATCATATACATTGGCTAATTGCTATATTTGATGTAGATTAGTTCCAAGATGAATGATGAGGAATAATCAAGAAGAGAAGAGATTAAAGAAATAAGAACTTGCATATTATAATGGGACTATCAACATTCAAGTTCTTATATGTGATACTGGAAGTTTCTACGATCAAATAGAAGCTGAAATGACTCAATTCGGAGTTAGAATGAGCAAAATCGAGCTTTTAGGAAAATATGCATGAAAACTCAAGTTCTCACTTAAGAACTCGAGTTCTAAGGGCAAAAATCGAGTTAATTCTTCAAAACTCGAGTTCACAACTCGAGTTGATGTTTCAACAACTCAAGTTGATGTTATTCTAGCCACTCTGTTCACCCCTGTTTCACATTCAGCCTGGGCAACCTAGTGTAATTCGATGATATCTCTCAAACTAGAGATCAGATTGAGGTGAAACCAATTTTTTATCAAACTACATATCCAATGCGTCATCTCTACAAAAATTAAAGTCCAAAGAAGATCAGATGAGACAGCTATGAATTTCGAAAGTTTCCCTATCTGTTACCGTCACACAGCAGAGCAATGTTTGGTAATTTGAGCGTATCTCACAAATTACACATAGGAATAAGCTGAAATTGGTGGCATATCAAACTAGACTCACAAACCTTTCCAAAAACATCAATAGCACAAAAAACAAAGATCAAATGAGAGAGATATGATTTTTGGAAGTTTAGAGTCTGTTCAGGATGTTGCAAAAAGGTTGGTTCAAGAACATCTTTTATTAATCTGATCATAGTGCTCAACATACAATGAGTTTAGAGCTGATTCTTGTTGCATTAGAAAGAAGACTTGAAGAGCTTTATGAGCATGGGTGATTTGCCAAAATTTAAGTTATATTGAAGACGTTACGCCTACTAGAATCTGACCCTTGTGTAGCCAGTGTTCTTAAGTTCTTATGTTTTCTATATGTTTTCATCCAATCGTTGACAAACAACTCAAGTTCATAAGTGATCAACTTGATTTCACAAATTTTGTCTCGTTCCAATCTTCAAACATCAAAACGGACTTTGAGAACTAGAGTTCCTTAGTAACAAACTTGAGTTCGAAACTCGAGTTCTTCATCTCTGAAAAAACGTATGTTTTATTCAAAGTCTAAGAACTAGACTTCTTGGTAAAGAACTCGAGTTCATAACTCAAGTGTTGGATATAATTAGTTTTGATGATGTCTCATATAGTTGTCATTCTTAGAAGCAAAAAGATTGAGTAATATGTTTATCTTCCTTCATTGATGAATTCTTGAATTTAATATAGATGAGGATAAGGAAAAGGAAGAGAAGAAAAAGAAGAGGAGGAGAGATTGAAGAAGAAAGAACTTTGAATGAAATATTCTTCTTCAAGATCAGCTCAAGTTTATCTATGAAGAATATTCTATGGAAGAGGAAAGAAGTTATGGAGTATGATCAAGAGATAAGATTTCAGAAGGAAGAAATTGAAGAAAATGTTAAGTTTAAGAAGGAAAGGAAATATTGAAGATCTTGCAAAAAAATGATGAGTTGAAGTTAAATAATGGAGAATGATCATGAGAGAGGAGATTCCAAAGAATAAAATGAAGAAGAGGAAATAGGAACTTAGAAAAAGGAATAACTTGCTGAAGATATCTTTATTTATGTTCCAAGATTGATTATAGAAGTGTTCATGATCAAATGAATGTTGAAGTCAATTCAGAGCTAAAGACAGTGAAAATTGGGTTCTGGAAGTGAATACTTGAGTTTCTAGATCAAAACTTGAGTATACAAGCTTAAAGCAAAAATTTGATTCTCGATGAGAAAACTGTAGTATTGGAAATTGTGGTTTGGAAAACCACGGTTTGGGCATCAAAGAGTCAAAACTTGACTATGGAAGTCAATACTCGAGTATGAAACTTATATACTCGAGTATTGGGTGTTTTCAACTTCTCTCTCGAGTTTGTGAATGAAAACTCGAGTTTCCAGCTCTATCAGCAACTCTGGTCACCTCTGCTCCACGATCAAAATAGGCGAGATCTGGTAATTCGATGATATCTCCTAAACCAGACATCGGATTGAGGTGAAATAAAATTTGGTTGAAACTAGACTTCCAATGTGTCATCTTGACAAAGTTTCAAGACCAAAGAAGATCAGATCAAAGAGCTTTGAATTTCTAAAGTTGGATCAAATATTTACACCACACTTCAAACCAAGCTTCAATGATTTGAGAGTAACTCACAATATACATATCGGAATGAACTGAAATCGGTGGCATATGTGTTGACCATGAATGTTGTTTTGATGATAACAAACATGAGAGTTTTTGATTTAACAAAGATTGATAATTGAACCACATTAATTAACTCTCGAGAATACTAAAGCAAAGCATATGACAAATGCTCTTCTTCTTTGATTCTCAAGAATCAGAATTTGATTCTCAAGAATGTGCTTAAAATGTATACTTCCTCTCCTTATGTGATCATCGACAATTCTCAAGAATCAAAGGGTGATTCTCAAGAATCCAAGTATAAAGCAACAATCCTCTCTCTGTCCAATCCTAATTCTTGCTCGTTGGTTCTTGAGAATGAGAATGATTCTTGAGAATGAGATATAATGGATACATGAAATGCACACTTATCTCAATCAACTTGTAATTCTTCAATTCTCAAGAATGATATAATCAATTCTCGAGAACCTTTAGTGAATTATAACATATACATATTCCATTTTCTATTTGCATTTGTTGATTCTTAAGAATTGAAATTTGATTCTCAAGAATCCAAGAGCAAGGAAATAATCCTCCCGTCCAATTCCAATTCTTGCTCGTTAATTCTTGAGAATGGGAGTTTGAACTCTCGAGAATGAGATATGTGAGTACATGAGCCAAAGAAGTGATCACAAATCATCATCCCCTCACAATCGTTGATTCTCAAGAATGATGTTTGAATTCTCGAGAATACCCAGAGCAAATGAAGGACACCAATAATGATTCTGAAAACCTATAACACATCCATGTTCTCTTTTCTTTTGTTGATTCTTGAGAATGAAAGGGACATTCTTGAGAATGAACAAATGGGAATAAGCTTTTTCGAATATAACTTATATGATTTTTTTTAAGTATTGTATGAGCAAGTAATGTTGTGCTTTAGGAATGTCATTGTGTATGTCAACACTTCGTCAGACTAATCCAATTGGTTCATTAATTTCTCTCTAACATAATTATATTATGTTTAATCTTTATCTAAGTATTTCGCAGATTTATCAGTAAATTCAGTTTTTAAGGAAAAGCAAATCCAACGTGTATCGAGCATTAAATGTTGACAGAAAAACAAGACAACAATGGGAATTAGATACTGAGATAGCAGCTGTTATTCTTTTAAGCAATACCTATTCCGGCTACCTCTCTGACACAAGGACAAACAACGGAAAACTCATTTAATGAGAAGCACCACTGCATTTAATGAATACAACGGTCGATTGGGCTTTACGAAGGATTGAATCTAACGGAAATTCAAATAGAGATAACGGATATATTAAATGCAAGACAAGGAAGCTTGTTAAGGCGATCATATAAAAAGCCAGAACATTCAATGTGCCAACTACTGGAACACGAAGCATTCAATTTGAAATTAATTAAGTTCACTATTCCATTAGCTTTCATCTAATATTTCTCTCTGTACTTCAGTGCTTAGCTTTTATCTACTCAGTGAGGAGTGAAAATCAATTACATTGTTTGTTTATTAGTGATGCTTAAGGTTGTGGAATCTTAAGTAAAGGGTGTACAATTACAACCAGTAAGGGGGAGCGAGTCTTGAGTGATTGGACTATCACAGGAGTTACTGAGTGTGTAATTGTAATCTTGAGGATTAGTGAAATACCCATACTGTTGTGGGGACTGGAAGTAGGTCGTTTGATTTGACCGAACCAGTATAATTTCTGTTGTGTCTTTTATTCCTTTTAGTTTTACTTCTTCAAATTATTCAGTAACGAAAGAAAATTCGAAATCACCTATTCACCCCCCTCTAGGCGATATTCTCCTTTCAATATGAAAGAAGACACATAAGGCTTTCCATCAAGAATTGGTTCAACAAAAATGAAGATCAAACCAGAGAGATATGGTCTTTGAAAGTTGACTAATAATCCAGAACATTGCAAAAGTGATGGTTAAAGAACAATCTTCTTTCTTCGGATCATAACGTGCGAATTCCAACAAATTAAGATCTGATTCTTGTTTCTATGGAAAGAAGAATCTAAGAGCTATATGGAGGATAAGTAGCTTGCCAAAATTGGAGCTATATCAATCAGAGAGCGACCGAGGACTGAAAAAGCTTGAAAACTCAAGTTTACGAATGAATACTCGAGTATAGCTCAAATAGAGAGCAATGAATGTTAGTGGATCTTCAATACTCGAGTATGGGAAGCAAAACTCGAGTATCAGACATACAGAGACGAATCTGAAGTTATGAAACAAGCTCAATACCGCAGTATTGAAGCCAAAACTCGAGTTTACAACGGATCTTCAGAAAAATCAAAGTGTCGAAAATCCTGAATCTGATCAAGAACATCCAGAACCTTACCCAAATGATTTATATCACTTCTTGACATCATTTAAATAATTTGTGGATAAATTTCAAATGATCAAACGAGGGATTACATGAAGATCCAAAATGTTGAGCTGTCAAGTTGAAAAAGCAGAAATAACGGCTAGTTTCCAACTGCCTCTTCCTCAAACGGTTTTGACCTCAACGGCTATATTCTCCAACGTTCAAAACACCTTCATCTATAAATAAAACCAAATTCAAAACGTAAGAAAGTGGAGGAGTGAGCTTATACAGTTATAATGTCGAAATTCTGAATCCTCCTTTCACTCTGTTTTTCATGCCTTCTTGGTTTACCTTTTAGAGAGTGAAATCAATTGTAATGTACTTCAGTGTTCATCATAAACACTTTTATGAGAGAAGAACTATTGTAAATCATATTATCCATGAGAGGTACTCAAGGTTGGGTGACCTTAAGTTGGGAATTTGATTGTAACCTTACGGTTAGTAAGGGGGAGTCTCTGTGAGAGATTGAGAAGGTTGCACAAGTACCTGGAGAAACTTGTGGGGTGTAAAGGATTGTCTCTTGTGCCTGATTAAACAAGGAGGGTGTAAAGGCTTGTCTCTTGTGCCTGGTTAAACAAGGAGAATAGTGAAAAGCTCAGGGTGCCTGAGGACTGGAAGTAGGTCACGGTTGGACCGAACCAGTATAAATCACATTTTGCAATCATCTTCCCTTAACTCTTTATTTCCAGCATTTTATGGTTGAATGATTGTCAATGTTTTTATAACTCTTTCTTGTTTTACAAATTGATTTAACTGAATTGCAAAAGGTTTTTTAAAGGTTGGAAATATTCATCTTAACCCAATTCACCCCCCCTCTTGGGTTCAGTCGGATCCTAACATCAAGTTCATCTTTTAAGACTCAAATTCTTTAAGGATTCAATTCGTGCTTAAATTCAAAACTCGAGTTCTTCTGATATCAACTCGAGTTCTTACCTTAAAGAACTGAGACGTCTGAAAAGAAAACACAAGAACTCAAGTTCTTGTAAGAAAATTTGAGTTTGAAACTCGAGTTCTATAGTTAGAAACTCGAGTTCATATGAACGCGAATCACGAGCCATTGTCTGTGAATTTTCAAATGAATCAATCTTTAAGAGTTGCTTTCCAAGATTATTAAGAATCATTTTTAAGATGATTTTGAAAACCGGAGCAAATCACCAAGAGGGGGGTGAATTGGGGATTTGAAAATTCTTTTGCTCAATTCTGGAAATTAATCGCAGGATTAGAATAGTGCAGAGGATGAGAGAAGGACAAGACACAGCAAGATTTATACTGGTTCAGTCTAACTCCTTGACCTACGTCCAATCCCCAGACTCTCTGGGATTTTCACTATCACTCACAATCAGTTACACATTCTGTACTCGAAAGTTATCCTCTCACTAGGATACACTCCCCCTTACAAGTTGTACACTGATATTCCCAATCTCCAAGTCCCTTGACTTGAGATTCTTACAGCAAGTGATCAGAAACGAAAACAAACTCTCTCGAAGAACATATAATGATAAACACTGAAGCTCAAATGAATCTCTCAAGATATTACAGAAGATAAGAAGTGAAAATGTAAGCTAGTAAATAACAGCTTCTGTTCTTATGTTCTTGGATTCTGAATGGTATTTATAGCAGTTGATGTTCATTTTGAATGAAGAACATAGTTGTTGGAGGTCCACTTCGAATTTGACTGTTGGAGCTCCACTTCCACAACTAGCTGTTGAGAATCCACTGAATATAATCTTCATGGGAGGATTCAGCCTTTGTCTAAACTGTTCAAGACATTCCTGCATTGTGGGACTTTAATTAATATAAAGATAATGTTAATATCCCTGTGTAGAATGGGTTGTGCTTAAAGATGTATTAATTTAATCCAAGTTGAAGCACTTTATAAGACAGCATATTCTCTCTCTCTCTCTTGCTTTACAGCTCATGGTCTGAATCTTCACTGTTTACTTCAATAAATCATCTGAAACTTGCTAACAGACTAGTTAAAAGACGTTAGGAATAGTAGCAATCAAAGACATGAAGTATATGATTCATTCAAATGGTTTTCGCAAATTTGCGCCTTCTGGTTTTACAAATCTGTGCGTTACAAACTCGAGTTTACAAACCTAGACTCGAGTTTGGAGTTCATTTAGAGAGCAATGTATTTTGAAAAATTTCCTAAACTCGAGTTGATTAGTGACTGACTCGAGTTTGGTTCTTACAGAGAGGAAAATCGCGAATGGCTCTTGGATGAAGTTTTGAAACCATGCTTAAACTCGAGTCATTTAGTGACTAACTCGAGTTTGAAGCTTTTATGGAAATATTGAGTTTAAATTCAGTGCTTCAAAACTGGAGTTTAGAAAACGCAAACTGGAGTTTACAAAATCTGAATGTTACTTATCCCTCTGTATAGTCTAGACTCGAGTTTTGATATACAAAACTCGAGTTTCAATGTAAACTGAAACTTTTGAAAAATCTTTACAAGTGTAAACTGGAGTTTCTGTTTCTCAAACTGGAGTTTTCAAAATAGTCATTTACTCGAGTGCTTTCTGTTTGAGCTAAACTCGAGTCACTAAAATCTTGACTCGAGTTTCAGTGAAAACTAAAACATTGAAATACCTTTGATAGCTAAAACTGGAGTTTTCATCTCAAAACTGGAGTTTAGAAGTCATGTAATAGCTCGAGTGTTTTGAAACAATCCTAAACTGGAGTTTCCAGAAAACTGACTCGAGTTTCAGTGCATTTTGAAACTTTGAAAAACTTTTCGTTTAAGTGCAAACTAGAGTCACTGAAACTAAAACTGTAGTTTAGAAAACAAGTGATAACTCGAGTATCTCTGTTTATGCTTAACTCGAGTCAACATAACCCAGACTCGAGTTTACAAGACTTTAGACATTTCAGTTCTTAAACTTTTCTTGTAAACTAGAGTTTGGAAAGACTGAAGGTAGAGTTTGAAAACTAGTTGAAGTGCGAGTATCACTACCTTTGATATAAACTCGAGTTTCAATACACAGACTCGAGTTTACAACTCTTGTAAATTTTAATAGCTCTCTATAACTCTTCAAACTCGGGTTTGCCTATGCAAACTGGAGTTTGGCTTGCTTTGTAAAATCTGAGCTTTTGTCTGTCAAGTCTAAACTCGAGTTTAGCTACCTAAACTCGAGTTTGCCTTATATAGAAAGTTTTACAACTTTCTGAAGACAAACTTCAAATTAAGTTTACAATTGTCAGTTATCATCAAAACTCCTAGAGAACTAACAGATTTTAACCTGTTTGTTAGTGATTTCAAATGATCAAATGTTTGATTACTCTAAAAGCATCGTAAAGCAATATTTGTGTTAGAAACTTGAAATGTGATTGCAGAAACTAAGCACTATCACGGCAACCGATCTCTGAGAAAACAAAAGTCATTCATGTTATTCCCATTCCTATGACTAACTTGGCAAATCAACGGATATTCAACGAAGCTGAGTAGGAGACGAAACTATTGAATCCAGCGAAGCACTTGATGAAACAAGTAACGACAAGTCTAACGGCTATATTTCAACAACTATTTCCAACGAACATCCAATGGTCATATTCCATTGGAAGAATACTTAATAGTCGAATGTTCTTCATCAACTATAAAAGGAGAAGCATTCAAGATAGAGACACGAGATTACAGCTACATCATCAAAATGCCAATACTCTGACATTTATATCACTTACTCTCCGAATATCTCAATGATCATATAATTACCTTAGAGAGTGAGATTATTTGTAATGTACTTTAGTGCTTATCTTATCCACTTCTGAGAGAGAAGATTTAATATAATCATTTTATTTGAGAGTTACTCAAGATTGAGTGATCTTGAGTGGGAAACCAATTATATCCTTACAGTATGTAAGGGGGAATATCTCAGTTAGAGATTTTGCTTCACAAGTGCCTGGGTAAACTTTTGGGTTGTAAAGGCTTTTCTTGTGCTTGGATTAAACAAGAAAATAGTGGATTGAAATCTCAAGTGGAGCTTGGGGACTGGAAGTAGGTCAAGGATTCGACCGAACCAGGATAAATCATAGTTTGCATATTCTCTTCTCTAAACTCTTATCTTCCTAGCATATATACTTGAATGTCTGACAAGTGCTTTATAGATTATTATTGTCATACGAATTGTTTTCAATAAGTTGCGAAAAGATTTTCAGTCATCTAAAATTTCTTTCAGACACCTAATTCACCCCCTCTTGGGTGACAGTCAGGTTTAACATTACCATCCTTCATCATCCTTCATTGTTGTTGTCCTTTAACATGCCATCCTTCGTTGTCACTGGTGCTTTGTCGTCACAATAAGGGATGGAAAGGGAGGCCATTGGGTTAGAGTGGAGAGAGACGAAGGTGTACAGTGTACAGTGTACAGGAGGATGAGAGAGGAGAGAGAAGATTAATTTTGAATTTAGGCATATAGGAGGGTGAGAGTGGAGAGAGACAAAAGTGTACGTACAGGAAGGTGAGAGTGGAGAGACATGAAGGTATATAGAAGGAGTGATTGTAGGTGTCCCAATTTTGAATCGGGATGCTGAAAGACTACTTTTAATGTTCCAATTATAAAATAAATGTTAAAAGTAGTGCTCTTAATTGGTGCCACAAACTCTACTTTTGGCGTCTCTATTTGAGTTAAGACACCAAAAGTCCCAATTTTTTGCATCCCTTTTTGTAATTAGGGCACAAAAAGTAAACTTTTGGCATCTGTTTTTGTTGTCCGATATGTCAAAATTCCAACATATATTTACAGAATTGTACAAATTTTATTTTTCATTTTCCTTTTTAAAAAACAAACCACTTTTTGCGCCAATTTCTTATTGCAATGAACGCAATAATAGTTTCATTTTCACATAATTTTCTCTTTTTCATCTTGAAGGCGTGTGTGTGTACACACACACCCGTGAATTCGTTTAAAATAATTTCCTTTTTTCCGATAGCCTCGTTTAAAATGATTTCATAAAGCTCTCAGTAATTATTCTTAACTTGAATTCAAGGTCCATGATATTTGAATTAAGATTTCCTTGCTGTGATTAATTATTTTTCGATATGTGTTGGCAAGTTTGGGACCATTTCCCTCTTTTGCATTTTCTTTCTTTTTGGATTGGATCAAGAGTTTTCCTTTCAAGGCTTACAAGGCAAATGGTTCTCCCCTCTCTTAACATGACTTCCAAGAATTTGAATTTGTATTTTCCTCCTTGCAGGGTGAGGCCTTTTACCACCTCAACCAAGAGTTTGTTAGTCACTTGCATTTTCTTTCTCTTTTACTTTTATTCTTCTTTCTCCATTTGAATTTCCCAAATATGAAAATAAAATAAAAATGTAAACAAAAAAATTACAAGAAGAAAATCAATTCTATTCAAATCAAAAAGAAAAACAACTCTATTAATTAATTACTTCTTTTCTAATTTATAAGTCACTTCCAACATATTTTACCGAAAAAGAAAACTTAAACATTATTAACTTTTCCTTAAAATTTAGTAACTTTTCAACTTCACTGCTATTGAATATAATTATACCTCAGCCATGAGAACAAATAACTCTACACAATAATAAATGAAATTAAAAAATATATATTGAATTTAACAATGTGACTTATAAACATAACACATAAAAACCTTAGTCCTTATAAATTGCACTAGAGTAGTAAAAAATTCGCAGGACGCACCTTCTTTATTTCAAGTACAATACCAGCACATCATAAATTTAAGAATTATATACACCACTATATTTCTCACATTGGAAAGTTGATGAGTATATATTTCAGAAGTAGATGACGCTGGAGCATAAACAATATAAATATATTGTTGGAATTTAGGAAGAAATCCCATAGTTTATGAATAAGAAGAAAGATGGAAAAGAAGAGGAAAAATAAGAAGGATTGTGTGTGTGGTACTAAGTCCCACATTGGTTAGGTGAAGGAAAGTTGGAAGGTATATAAGCCCCAACTTGGCTCCTACTAGTTGGGCCCTTGGGCCTACCCACTTTTGTGGAGGGGTGAGGACTTAGGCAACCCTTGGTCCACCACACACGGGCGCGCCGCCATCCGTCCGGCTCAGTTCGGTTCACCCGGTCTGGTCCGCACGTGTGAAATAAAATAATAATTTTTTATTAAATTATTTTTTGAATAATAATAATAATCCTTTTATTTTTATTTCCGTTGTGCCTCTCCGTTTTTTCCACCAGCAGCTACGTACGACTCGTTCAGCTCCGTCTGGTCGCGTCTGTTCGTACGACCCGTCGACCCGTTCGGCTCCGTCTGGTGCGTCTGTTCGTGAGTCGCACCAGTTCGCCGGCAACAGACGTGGGTCGCCTCTGTTCGTTCCGTTCTGGTGTGTCTATTCGCAACGTACCAGTTTGCAGCAACGGACGAGTCCATCTAATCGTGTTTTTCCGGAGTCTATAAATAGGGGCCCCTAGTCACAGAATTTTTCACGTTCTTTTCTCTCTGCATACACTCTTCCTGCATACACATTTTGTGCGTTCCGAAAGCAGACTTGTTGGATTCGCTTGGGCTTCAGACAGACAGAGCCACCTTTCTGGAGACAAACAATCCGCTCTATCCTGGGAGGCAATTGCTCAGAAACCTGTGGCATCTGTAGAGGGAGCAAAATTGTCTTAAGAAGACAACGAAAGTTGGGCCCGGATTTCTACATAGTTCATAACCATATTCAGCAGTCTTGTGAGTTCGTTTATAGCTTTTTCATATGATACAGACTTGTTGTATGCTCTCTGTATGTTATACTTTGTTAAACACAAATTGTTGTTATACTGTTTTGTTTACTGCATATTCAATTTCTACCTATTTCATACGTTAGAAACAACATATATATATATATATATATATATATATATATATATATATATATAATGGAGATTATCAAAATCAATGATTTTAGATTAAAGAAAATGCAGTAGATGACGTATGTGATCAAACCTTATGTGTACAAGTGTTCAGTAGTTCAAGAGTGTGTTTTATGTTCTAGTTCTTGGTTGGTGACGGCAACATAAGAGCTCATAGAGAAATTAAAGCTCAGAGATGTAAAAGATCTACAACACCAATGAAAATAAGTTCAGAGCTCATATATTGATTTGCTTTTAGTAGAGAAAATAACTACAAGACCTACATATTTAGGAGTCATTCAAGACATTAGGGACTAACATGATGGAATAATCAAAAGACACTTTTAGATAATTACGAGTCTTATGCTACTAAATATAAATTTAAATATAATTAAAGGGAGAAATTAGACGCTATGAAGTAATCAATTACTAATAATTAAATAATTTAAAATTGTGCAAACTTATCCAATACATTAACTTTGTAGATGTTTACTGTTAAGTAGTATAGTGCCATGGCACTTATACTAGTGTCATTGCACCCGAGGCATGATAACGACTTTTATAAACAACCCCTTTACTTTGAGTTTGGGAACCCAATTCTCATCCATTGCTTTTCTTTTGAGCAACTTAAAAAATCATTGACGGCTACGACAAAAGCCGGCTATTGATTAAAAATTTGAAATTTATATTGTAAAATGTTTAGCTTTCTTTTAATATTGATTATCTGATTATTTGTGAATTATCATTCCCCCTCCTAGGTAAAAATATGCCTTTTAATCTTTTTCCACAAACAAATAATGCCAAGATGCACTGGCAAACAAATTTGAAAACAACTAATAACAAGTTACATATATTTAATAAAAAAATCTTTGGAATTTGTATTGCTGATAAGGGCTCATCAGAAAATCTCAATAGTGAAGCAACTTTATATACCACAACAAGCCTTAATCCACTAGCTAGCAGGCTGAGTCAATTATATGAGTTTGTTTGGATCCTCTTATTTTTAAACTAAAAGCTACTTTTAATTTAAAGCTAAAAAAAAAGCTTTTACAAAAAAAAAAAACTAAAAGCTTTTTTATGGTTATATAAATTATTAGTTTAAAAGTTACTTAAAAGCTCAAATTAAATTTAAGTTGTTTGACAAAATTTTTGTCATCAACACTTTTTCTAATAAAAATTATCATAAAGGGCATATTATAAAATAATCTTTAAATTATCAATATATTCACAAAATAAAAACACTGTGTGAATAAATTTGCCAATAGTGGAGCATGACTAAAAAATCATCTGTAGTCTTGCACATTGTCAACTAGTATTCCATTCACATGAAATATGAAGTTGTGAAACTTTAATGTAAATTTGTAAAACAATGAAGTCGTGGCTTTTTTTTTTTTGGAAAGTGATAAAATATAAAAGTTTTTGAGTTGAGGCATTGTTGATTTGTTTGTGCAGATCATGGAACAAAATGGATAAAAATATTGAATCAAGTTGTATAAAGGAGTTGTTTTGTTAAAATCTTATATGAAGTTGACAAACTCTTATTAGAAGTAAGAATCAGTACATAATAACCATTGTAGCAAATGGTGACTTAAGATTTGAAATTTGTAAAAACTTTATCTAAACTTATTAAAACCTTATGTAAAATTCTAAAATTCTTATCAGAAGGAAGTAAAAAAACGTAAAAAGATCTTATTTATTATCAATATTCAACACATTATTTTTTTTCTATTTTTAAACTTCTTTTTGTATGGGATTTTTCCCAAAAATAAAGAAAGAAAGAAGGAAATAAATTTTGGGATAAAAGCTTTTGGCCAATAAGAGCTTAAAATAAAGTTCCTCCTAGGAGCTTTTGGCTTTTTTCTTCTTTGTTAAAAAATCTCTTTTTATTATAAGAGCTTTTGTAAAAACTTGTTTGCCCTAGATTTTACTTATAAGAAGAAGATAAGTTAAAAATAAAAGGATCCAAACAGGCATATATGGATTACATGACACCATTGTACTCTATCAAAAACCAAATTTTTAGTTGAATTGTTAACCAAAAAATTGTTCTCAATAACTTTATCAACCCATTCAATTCCCTTCTTAGTATGTACATGAACCACCTCAAATGATTTTTAGCTATTTTCTTTTCAATAGATATCATTTCAAGTCTTCCTTGTATATGTTCATTACGAATATATATTTTCTTATTTGACTACACATCTATTTTAATATCCTCATTTCAACCACTCCACTTTATGCTCTTGTTGTCCTTTTAAAGCCAACATTTTTATAATTTCAGAACTTCCAATTCATTAAAGGAATCTTCCTATAATTGTGGTCCGCCCATGAGAACGATAAGTTTTAGGTTGATTAAGACAGGGATAGAGTTTAAATTTAACTATGAGAAAGATGACATTTTAAAACATATATAAAATACAAATTTTTCTTAAATTTTAAGAGGCAAAAAATATTCAAAACCATATAATATTAAGTAGAAGAAAAATTAAGATGATAAACCAATTAGTCTGCCCCATCCATATGTGACAAGAAGTTGATGTGACTGTTGAAAAGGATTAATTAAAGGCAGTGTGATAAAAAGCAATAAGTGGTTGGGAGGGAGCAAGGTTGAAGATAAAAGGTGCGACCAAGTCAAGCTAGATAATTTTTTTCCCCCCTTTTAATATATAAACACGCGCACACATATATGAATCAATTACTTGTATGATGATTGATTAAAAACATGAAAATAAGTCCCTGTTTGGTTTCTTTTTTAAAATATATTTCTTAAAAAAGTAATTTTTTTTTAAATGTGTATTTTGGTTATGCGTTCAAAAAAAAAAAAAGTTAAACAACTTGTTATGGAGAGTAAAAAAAATCAAAATATCATTTTTGAGATTTTTTGTTCCACAAAATTAGAGAAGAGAAGGATAACTTGTATTTCAGTAATGATAATCATGCCAATAAAGCAAATTATTCTGTCATCTTTCACTTTATTATTTTTAGAAATGTCTTTCAAAATAGTCATTCAAATAATTTTTTAAATTTCTTGTTTTAAAATTTAGTATAAAAAATTACACTACAAAGTCCAATAAGGGCATGGTTGCAATTGCCCACCAAGAGCAAATCAGCAAAAAAGTACTCAACAAAATTATGCTAACATTATAGAAATAGATAACAGAACCAGACAAGCCCTAAACTATCAATTGTGCTCCTCTATCCTAAAAGCTTCGGCTGTGTTGTGTTTGGTACGAGGGATTGAGAATAATTTGAGATTGGGAGTATCACGGAAATAGGACTGCTAAAAACTCACCAACTATTAGAGTATAAATAATTATTTGTTTGTAATTATTTTTTATTCATTGTAAATAGTTAGTTAGAATAGATTGACTTAGTTAGGTAGTTATCTGTAACAAAATTAGATAGTAGCTTTATCTTCTTTGTCTATAAATAGACTTAATGTACATTTTTTGGAATTAATTTCAATGCAATCATTTTTCTCCTCTTCTTGCTTCATAATATGGTATCAGAGGGTTGAGTATTTGACCAACTCTTATTTTTCTATACACCTATTTCTTTTCTCTTTCCTCAAAGTCTTTCCTCTTTCCTCAAAGGCTTTCGTATAATACTTTTCACTTCTTCGAGCTTACTACTGTCTCAGAATGATCGAGTTCCTTCTTTCAATTTCACCGATTGTTCCTTTCTTCAACAATGGCTACAAATCCGAATCTGAATCCTTCTTCCGCAGCTATGAATCTGAATTCTCCCAATTCACTTCTCGGCGGTCATTCAGGTGTTGATTCTACTCAATCATCTATCGATTTAGTTCATCATCTCAGTCATCCTCTTTACCTTCACCCAAACGAAAATCCATCCTTGATTCTTGTTTCACCGGTGTTATCTGGCCCAAACTATCACTCTTGGGCTAGAGCCATGCAAATGGCCCTTATCTCGAAGAATAAGGTCTCTTTTCTTGATCGATCGACGCCTATTCTGTGAAAGACCAATCCGACCTACTCAGCGTGGGAAAGATGCAACATGATGGTTCTCTCATGGATTACTCGCTCTCTTTCTCCAACCTTGGCGCAAAGCATCCTCTAGATCGATAAAGCATCTAAGGTTTGGGAAGATTTAAAGGCTCGGTATTCTCAGAACGATGTATTTCGATTAGCTAACCTTCAGGAAGAAATACAAAATTTGAAGTAGGGAGATCTTTCAGTCAGTGAGTATTTTACTAAACTCAAAATTTTGTGGAATGAATTACTGATTATACATCTTGTTCTATCTTGTGGTTGCAATCCTCAATGTCATTGTGGTGTTTCTGAACTTTATCAAAAGCATATGGATGAAGATTATGTCATCATATGTTTAAAAGGTCTAAGTGATCGTTTTGGTACTGTTAAGTCACAAATTATGTTAGTTGATCCCTTACCTAACATAAATCGTGTTTTTTCTTTGGTCACTCAACAAGAACGAGAACTTGGTTTTTAGCCTTCTGAAACGATCGCTTTGTTTAATAAAACTCCTGTTCCAAGGCCAAATCCTCAGAATAATTCTCGGCCTAACCAAACTACTTCTGGTAAAATGTGTACATTCTGTGGAAAAGCACGCCACACTAAGGCTACATGTTATAGGAAACATGGTTTTCTTCCAGGGTTTAAATTTCATAATGCATCTGTTAATAATGTTGCTGCTGACCTTGTTTCTATTGTTAAGACACCAATTGTGCCCGATAAGGTTGTGAATCAATCTTACAGCTTCACTCCTGATCAATACAAAAAGTTGCTTGCACTGGTTCAAGCTGATGATCAATCACCCCAGCTCTCTACTTCTGTTAACAATGTTTCTGCTGCTAGTATGGATTTACCCTCAGTTCCTCACTTATTTTCTCGTTCCTGGATCATAGATTCAGGGGCCACTGACCATGTTTGTTCTCATCTTCATCTATTTGTTTCTTATAAATCCATACCACATGTTTCTGTTAGTTTACCAGATGGTTCAAAACTGTTGGCCACTTGTAGTGGCATTGTTCAATTTACACCTCATTTTCTTCTTCCCAATGTTCTTTTTGTTCCATCTTTTCGATTTAACCTCATATATGTCTCAAAATTGACTAAATGTTTTCCTTGTGATGTTTTATTCCATAACTCAATGTCTAATTCAGCACCTACCTTCCAAGAAGATGATTGGTTCAGCTGATGTGTTTCAAGGGCTTTACATCATCAAACAACATGCAAATTCTCCTTTGTCTCTTGTTGGAAATGTGTCTGCTCAAACAGATAATCCTCATACTCCTTTTAATCTTTGGCATTTTCGTTTAGGTCATCTATCCAATTCCACATTGTATTCGCTTGATAAGAGTCAACCTAGTATTACTTACAATTCCTCTTTTACGTGTTGTGATGTGTGTCACTATGCAAAACAACACAAATTACCTTTCCCTGTAAGTACTACAAAATCAAATAAAATGTTCAGTTTGGTTCATATGGATATTTGGGCTCCTTATCACTTGCCTTCTATTCATGGTCATAAATTTTTCCTCACAATTGTTGATGATTATACTCGATTTACTTGGGTTTATTTGTTGAAACATAATTCTGAAGTACGTTCTTGCATCCATAACTTTGTTCATATGATTTTTACCTAGTTTGTTGTCTCTGTTCAAACCATTCAGTCTGATAATGGCATTGAGTTTGATATGACTAAATTTTACAATAAACATGGCATTATTCATCAAACTAGTTGTAGGGAAACCCCTGAACAAAATAGCAAGGTAGAACGAAAGCATCAACACATTTTAAAAAGGGCTCTATTATTTCAATCTCATATTCCCAAAGTATATTGGTCTTATGCCCTTTCACATGCCATTTATCTGATAAATTGTTTACCTACTCCTGTTTTAAATCACAAATCCCCTTATGAAATGTTATATCAACATAGTCCTGATTTTACCAACCTTAAAGTCTTCGGTTGTCTCTTTTTTTCTTCTACCCTTACCACCCATCGTACCAAACTTGATCCTCGTGCACATAAGTGTGTTTTCCTTGGTTTTAAACCAGGCACCAAAGGGTTTATCACCTTAGACTTACAAACTCGTCAGATTTCTATTTCTAGGAATGTTTTCTTCTATGAGTCTATTTTTCCATTTTCTACTTCCACTGTTTATGTTTCCACTTCTTCTCTTCCTTTGCCTCAAGAGTTTCCTTCTCTTGATTATCCATCTTCTTTATCATCCTCTTTAACATCTTTGAATACTTCCCCTTTTACACACCCTTTTGATTTTTCTTCACCAATTGTTGTTCGAAGATCTACCAAGTCCATAATCTTACTTCTTATTTGCATGATTATCATTTAGCTCTTCAAAATACATCAGTCACACCGGATTCATTGGAGGCAGGTACTTATCATCCTATTTCTCATGTTCTTTCATATGCTAATCTCTCATTTTCTCATCGTTCTTTTGCCTTATCCATTTCTGTTGATGACATCCCAAAAACATATTCTAAGGCTGTTAAACATGAGGGCTGGTGGAAAGCTATAGAAGCTGAACTAACCGCTTTGCAACAAAATCAAACTTGGGTGTTGACTGAACTTCCAAAAGGTAAACATCCTATTAGGTGCAAATGATTTTTAACAAAGAAATATAATTTTGATGGCTCTTTAAATTGATACAAAGGACGTTTGGTGGCTAGAGGTTATACTCAGGTAGAGGGTGTTGACTTTAATGACACTTTTTCCCCCGTAGCTAAACTTACAACTGTTCCTTTACTGCTTGCTCTTGCTGATGCACATAATTGGCATGTTAAGTAATTAAATGTTAATAATGCTTTTCTCCATGGGGATCTTGATGAAGAGGTTTACATGTTGCCACCCCTTGGTTTATCTGTTTCTTCTCCTAATCTTGTCTGTAAATTGCAATGTTCTCTCTATGGCCTCAAGCAAGCGAGTCGCCAATGGTTTTTTAAGCTTTCACAAGCTCTTCTCTCTTATGGTTATCATCATTCACATGCAAATCACTCTTTATTCATTAAGAATACTGCTCACTCCTTTACTGATTTGCTTGTTTATATGGATGATATTATCATTAGTGGTAATGATTTGAAGGAGATCAATCACATGAAAAATTTTCTAGATTCTCGGTTTAAGATCAAAGATTTAGGTGATGCTAAGTATTTTTCTTGGCTTGGAAATTGCTCGTAGTTCCAAAGGTATTTCTCTTTGTCAACGCAAATTTGCCTTAGATATATTGGTTGATTCTGTTTTTCTTGAATGTAAACCTACTATTACTCCTATGACTAGAGATCTGAAATTGTCTGCTGATTCTGGTATTCCATTGGAAGATGGTTCTTCTTATTGGACTCTAGTTGGTCAATCGCTTTATCTTACTAATACCCGGCCAGATTTGTCTTTCGCTGTCCAACAGTTGAGTAAATTTGCTCAACATCCTATTGATTTACATCTTAAAGCAGCTCATAGATTGCTTCAGTATCTCAAAGCTACCCCTGCTCGTGGTTTATTTTTTTTCCTGTTCATTCTGCCATGAAGTTAAATGCTTTCAGTGATTCTGATTGGGCTGGTTGCCTCGACACAAGAGGATCAATTACTGGTTTTTGTGGTTTCTTAGATTAGGCATTAATCACTTGGAAATCTAAGAAACAACAAACTGTCTCTACTTCTTCATCTGAGGCCGAATATCGTGCTCTTGCCACTACAACTTGTGAGCTTCAATGGCTTTGTTATTTGTTGAGAGTTTTTGGCATTCCAACTAATTCTCCTGCTTCTCTTTACTGTGATAGTCAGTCAGCATGTCATATCGCTGCTAATCCCACATTTCATGAAAGAACTAAGCACTTAGACATTGATTGTCATATTGTTTGAGAAAAGCTTCAAAGTGGGTTAATTCATTTACTTCCCATTAAATCTCAAGATCAACTGGCCGACATTTTTACTAAACCCCTTGCTCCTACTTCTTTTTGTACACTCCTTTCCAAGCTAGGAATAATAGATATCCATCTCCAGTTTGAGGGGGATATTAGAGTATAAATAATTATTTGTTTGTACTTATTTTTTATTCATTGTAAATAGTTAGTTAGAATAGACTGACTTAGTTAGGTTGTTATCTGTAACAGAATTAGATAGGAGCTTTATCTTCTTTGTCTATAAATAGACTTAATGTACATTTTCTGGAATTAATTTCAATACAATCATTTTTCTCCTCTTCTTGCTTCATGATACCAACCCCTAATATTGGTGTAACACTGAGATTAGAAAATTTTGAGACAAAATTGTCCCTGCTCAATCTTCCTCTAATCACACATGTCGGGTCTTCTTTAACCTGAGGGATGACAGCAACCTTGTCTCTCTCTGCCACCATGGTTCACATCTCTTTAACCTTCGTCTCGTTCCCTCTCACCCCTTGGTCTCCCTCCCTCAACGTTTATCTTATTCGATATTATTGACTACCTCATATTTAATGATGAGAAGAGAGAGCTTTATCTCCTGGGGAAAAAAAATCCCTAGCACCTTTTCATTCAACTATCGATCTCACAAACAGGTTTTAGTCAAATGAGAATCTGTATAAATTTCATTAATCAATTGATAATTGAATTATGGATTGGAAATTGAGAGCTTTCTCTCTTGGTAATAGCTTCTCCACTTCGCACAATCAAGCACTTAAGAGAGGAGAAGGATATTACACAAGAAGTACGAATACCCCAGGCAAACGAGAAGAACAAGTGAGCTTGCTAAACAGAATTGAAGTTGTTGGATTTAAGGACGGGAAAGGTGGGTGAGGAGTCAATCGGGTTCATCGGAGATGAAAATTAAATGGGTGACCTTTTCTTCATCAGTGACGTTGATGGAGAAGGTTCTCCAGTGTAGTAGAGCCGGTTATCTTGACAGAGATGACAAGGAAGGAGGATAAAGAGCAGGTCGAGTGAAGGAAGGCTCAGAGTGATAATTTTTCATTTACTATAAGGATATGATAGTCTTTTTCAATTTATAATTGATTATAACGTAATATTTTCAAATATTGTTTTATACCAAACATAATTTTAAAGCCCCAATCGTAATCCCGATCCTACTCACAATTCAAGTTCCAATCTCAATCTCAAATTTTCAAAATTCGAGCCAGCATGCCAAACATGGGATTGGCTTTGGTCCGCTGCGACTGTGGCATGAATCTGTGTAATTTCATGCACTCAGCCAGATCCCTTTTCTTTAAAAGAAACAAAAACAAAAAATTAGTCATTGTCGGCTAGTAAAAAGATAGTTCAGGATACTGAATGGTACTGAAAAAATTATTTATGATATTAAAAAATTATTTTAGGATCATGAAAAAATATTTTATGACATTGACTAATACTAAAAAGACACTTCAGGATACTGAAAAAATAATTTATGATCTTAATAAAAAAAAAATTGGATCCTAAAAGAATAATTCAGGTACTAACTGCTTCTAAAATTATGCTTTAGGATATTTTTTTTCAAGACACAAAAACAATTTTTTAAGACCATGATTATTTTTTCAATACCAGTTAATATCCTGAAATATCCTTTTAGTACCGGCCAATGTCATAAAATATTTTTTCACGATCCTAAAATATTTTTCAAAATCCTAAAATAATTTTTCAAGATCATGAATTATTTTTCTAATATCAGTCAATATCATGTTAGTCCTAGTCAATACCGAAAATATTTTTTTCAGTTTCCTGAAATAACTTGTTACAATCCTAAAATAAATTTTTTAAATCATAAAGAAATGTTTTAGTACCATTTATTTTTGATATTTGACTTTTCTTATGACCTTTTTTGACAATATTTTCTTACCTTGGGCCCTGAATGGAATTGTCCCTTAAATTTAACCATGAGAAAGATGACATTTTAAAACATATATAAAATACAAATTTTTCTTAAATTTTAAGAGGCAAAAAATATTCAAAACCATATAACATTAAGAAGAAAAAAGATTAAGACGATAAACCAATTAGTCTGCCCCATCCATATGTGATAAGAAGTTGATGTGACTGTTGAAAAGGATTAACTAAAGGCAGTGTGAAAAAAAGCAATAAGGCGATGGGAGGGAGCAAGGTTGAAGATAAGGTGCGACCAAGTCAAGCTATATATATGTGTGTGTGTTTTCCCTTTTAATATATAAATATGCACACATATATGAATCAATTACTCGTATAATGATTGGTTAAAAACATAAAAATAAGGCCCTGTTTGGTTTCTTTTTTAAAATATATATTTTGAAAAAGTAAATCTTTTTTTTAAAATAAAATGTGTATTTTGGTTATGCGCTAAAAAATAAAAAAGGTTAAACAACTTGTTATGGAGCGTTAAAAAAAATCAAAATATCATTTTTTTTTAGATTTTTTTGTTACTTTTTGTTCCACAAAAGTAGAGAAGAGAAGGATAACTTGTATTTCATTAATGATAATCATGCCAATAAAGCAAACTATTCTTTCATCTTTCATTTTATTATTTTTAGAAATGTCTTTCAAAATAATCATTCAAATAATTTTTTAAATTTCTTGTTTTAAAATTTAGTATAAAAAATTACTCTACAAAGTCCAATAAGGGCATGGCTCCAATTTCCCGCCAAGAGCAAATCAGCAAAAAAGTACTCAACAAAATTAAGCTGATAATATAGAAATAGATAATAGAACCAGACAAGCCCTAAATTATCAATTGTGCTCCTCTATCCTAAAGAGGCTGTGTTTGGTACGAGGGATTGAGAATAATCTGAGATTGGGAATATTACGGAAATTGAGAGTATCACGGAAGTAGGACTGCTGAAAACTCACCAACCCCTAATATTGGGGTAACACTGAGATTAGAAAATTTTGAGACAAAATTGTCCCTACTCAATCTTCCTCTTGTAATACCCTAAAAATCCTACTTAGTAGAGCCACTATATTTTGATAGAAAATACCTATTTTAAATAAGTGAATATGTGGTCTCAAATTTTGGTGTTGTATTTATTTTTATTCCTAGGCAATCTTCCCTGGAATTAGAAAGCCTAAAGACTAATTTTTCTAAATCATATGAAGGATCATTAAATATCCTAAGATTATCACAATTTAGTATAACTATAATTATACTATTTCAGCAACTAAAATCATCAAAGGATGATAAAATCAATTAGAGGAAATTAGTAACAATTATGGGGCAATTGAAATTGCGATAATTGAGATTTTTTAGTAATTTTTGAAATTAGTTAATAATTAATTTATGAAGGTCATAATTAAGGAAATATCAAATAAATCAAGGACCAAATGATATATATAAGCTAAGATTAGCATACAATGAGTTGTTAATCATCAAAATTAAATTAGAACTCTTGTCAAATTTTGGTAATTAATCTTAGTAACTCCTAAAACACTATATTAGCAATAGTAACCGAGGATTAATTGATTTTTCCCTTTAACTAATAAAAATGGCAAAAATTTCTAATTAAAGAGTGAAGAAATTATGCAAACCCTTAATCTTAAATCCTTGTGAAATTAATTGGACCAATGAGAGATTTTCTTCTTGAGTTTGTGGGAGTAATTAAAACATAAAATTATTAATAAAAAAAGATTAAGGGGGCGGTTTTATTACCTTGGGCAACAAGAAAAGGAATTGTTTGAAATAAACATATAATTAAATTAAAGTTCTAGAAGAGAAGACTTTTGGGGCTTGAGTTTAAATGTTGAGGAAGATGATAAGGGAAAGAGAAAGGGAAGTGTGTGTAGTGTGTGTGCGTGTTGTGTGTGTGTGTATTGTGAGTGTGTGTGTGTGTCTAAGAGTTAAGAAAGTCAAGAATTAACCAAAGTAAATAATGAGTTGAAGTCCAAAGTAAAAAAAATTGGGGAGCAAGTAAATTGTTAATCAAGATGCAAATCAAGGATAATTCATAGAGATTAAATCATATCTTGAAATATTGGAACTAAGTATTGAATATAAGTACATATTTGGAATTAGTAAATTATGAGCTTTAACTGGGCTATTCTCAAAGTCATTTCGTATACTTTTAGGATTTATACTAAGTGTTCAGGAAATTAAAAATCACCATAAATCTAGTCATAAAATTATGATTTCAAAAGTGAAATTAGATCTTGAATAGAAACACCAACTTACACCTAACTAAATTAGCATTTGGGATAACTTGGGGATGAAGCAAGATAACTTGGGGATGAAGCAAGATAACTTGGGGATGAAGGGAGAGAGAGGGGCAATTTTTGGGACATGTAAGGGGAGGATTAAAACTTCTTTGCTAAGGTTAATCCAATGGCTAAAATGCAAGGTGAAAGAACTACAAAAATGCCATCACAATTTGCTATAAATAGAGACCTTCCCCTTCACAAATTTCTCATCAATTCCTCAAGCTAGGAACCGAAATTTAGAGAGTGAGGAGGAGTGTAGAGGAGCTTCAAGAAACAAGAAGCAAGGTTCTTCAAGAGGTAAGGAAGTTTTTAGTCTTTTAGTTCTAGTTCTTAGTTTTTGTAGTAAGAATGTTAGGAAATGTTATTTTAATCTTTAATCTTCCAAATATAGTTTGCTTTCATTTTTTTATGGTTTCCATTGCCTTTATTTCGAAAAAATAATGAAGAGAAGGTATGGCAAAAATTTCTGGAAGATTATGATCAAAATAGCGAAGCTCTGGCGAAATTTCATCGGTTAGAAATTTCAAGAGCCAATGGCAAAAACGTTAATATTTTACGAAGGAGATGATGTTCTAAAAATCTGAAAAATTCATGGAGAAAGTAGACATATAGGGCTTTCCAAATCTATAAAGAGTGTGTCATTTGAAGTTCTGTGCAAAGAGATAAAAATCCCAGAAGTTAAGCTACGTTTCCTAGGGAAAATTCTGGGCAGAGGTTTGAAACGTGGAAACTGGGAATTATCCATGAATTCTGGGTAAGTTCCAATATTTTTCCTTGAAAGTAGAGATCTCAAGGATTCCGGGAAATTTTACGAATCCTCGTTTTGATTTTTCTGGAATTAGTTATGATTTTTCAAAGTTAGACAAAATTCTGCCCAGAAATTCTGTACCAGCATTTTTCCGAAATTTTGAGGAAATAATTGAAATATAAAACCACCAAGGGTAAAACTATCATTTGTAGCTAAGATATCTCTTGGAATAATATTTGTGAATTAATAGGAACGATATTACCCTTATAGGATATCAGAGATCGTTTTCTGACCAACGGAACGTACCAAAACTCAGGTACGGACGCGTATTGTAACTTTAACTCTTATGCTTATGGTGTGCTTATATATGATAGTTGTACTCACATGCTGAACTCTGTTTTGAAATTTGCTCTTTAAACATTGAATTGAATACGGGTTATGGTTTTGATAACGCCGTTGAGTTTTCCTAGCGCTGAGGACACAATAGGCCATCATGGCACTGGTGAATAGTGCAGACTGGGGTAACATACATATTGCAGTGGCTATGTTATGTTATTGCCTTATATATTGTTATGAATTTTGAAATTGTGAATGTGAACTTATTACGTGATACCTGTCATATACTGTTTACATAAGCATGAGGTTAATCGTTACCTGAGGTTCAAGGGTATTGAACCTCAGCTCTTACCTTAGCTTCAAGGTCCCAGGGAAACAGAACCAAGGACGAGGGTAAGGAGCTGGCATGTGAAACCTACGGAGGCTATTAAGAACTCGGTTTATTGTTTTGTACTTAGGTGTATTAAGAACTCGGATGAATGTACCGTTGAATGTTCAACTTGATACACTACATATAATGTTATTCAGTTACTCTTTATTTTGAAAAAAAAAAATTCAACGCTCAACTCTAATCAATAACACTATGGAAACGTTTATAAAAATGGGATGTTACACCTCTAATCACACATGTCGGGTCTTCTTCAACCTCAGGGACGACGGCAACCTTGCCTCTCTCTACTACCATGGTTCACATCCCTTTAACCTTCGTCTCGTTCCCTCTCACCCCCCGGTCTCCCTCCCTCAACGTTTATCTTATTAGATATTATTGACTACCTCCTATTTAATGATGCAAAGAGAGAGCTTTATCTTGACAGAGATGACAAGGAAGGAGGATGAAGAGCAGGTCGAGTGAAGGAAGGCTCAGAGTGATAATTTTTCATTTACTATAGGGATATGATAGTCTTTTTCAATTTATAATTGATTATAAAGTAATATTATATTAGTATTTTCTTCAAATATTGTTTTATACCAGACAAAATTTTAAAGCCCCAATCCTAATCCTGATCCTACTCACAATTCAAGTTCCAATCTCAATCTCAAATTTTCAAAATTCGAGCCAGCGTGCCAAACATGGGATTGGCTATGGTCCGCTGGGACTGCTGCATGAATCTGTGTAGTTTCATGCACGATGCACCCAGCAAGATCCCTTTTCTTTAAAAGAAATAAAAACAAAAAAGAAAAATTAGTCATTGTCGGCTAGTGAAAAGATAATTCAAGATACTGAATGGTACTGAAAAAATTATTTATGATATTAAAAAACTATTTTAGGATCGTGAAAAAATATTTTATGGTATTGACTAATACTAAAAAGATACTTCAGGATACTGAAAAAATAATTTATAATCTTAACAAAAAAAATTTTGGATCCTAAACTAATAATTCAGGTACTAACTGCTTCTAAAAATATGCTTTAGGATATTTTTTTCAAGACACTAAAACAATTTTTTAAGACCATGAATTATTTTTTCAGTACCAGTTAATATTCTGAAATATCCTTTCAGTACCGGCTAGTGATATAAAATATTTTTTCACGATCCTAAAATATTTTTCAAAATCCTAAAATAATTTTTCAAGATCATGAATTATTTTTCTAATATTAATCAATATCATTTTAGTCTCAGTCAGTACCCAAAATATTTTTTTCAGTTTCCTGAAATAACTTTTCACAATCCTAAAATAAATTTTCAAAATCATAAAGAAATTTTTTAGTACCATTTAGTATCATTTTTTTTTTACTATATAACAATAGCTAAATGTTTTTAAAAAAAGAAAAGGGATTTGACTGGTGCATGAACCTAGTGGACGAAGGTCCGCGTCACACCAAAGCCAATTTCGCCAAACATATGGCTATAAATAGAGATGAAGGGTAAGCGTAGTATGAGCATATTCAAAAGCTAAATTAAGAGAGTCATTTATTTCTGTGTGAACATGAAGAAGGCTGTTGTAATTGCTTTTCTTATTTGGGTTTCTACAATATTTCTCTCCCTTCCTTCTTCCACTCATGCCCGCCTATTAATTGGTAGCAATTTCTATTTCAACTTCGTATATTTTGCTGCTTTTCTTCCTCAATCGCATTCACTGTGACTAGCTTCTCGCCTCAATTATGAAATTACTATGAGTTCCCTATTTTCACTTCTTTTTCGTTTTGATTTGTGAACATATTGAACTGATATGCTATACTAAATATATATGTGACGACGGTGCAGAAAGGACATCGGTAACATCACCAATAACGACTAAGCCTGCGTTAAAATGTCCTCCTGGTTCTCGTTATACAGCGTGCCTTCCATCAAGGCGAGTCCCTGCAAAAGCTCCGTGCAGTAATCAGTTTAAACGTAACTGTAAGAAGTAGGAAAAGAAATATATATGAATGATACGTATAGAGTATAATAATCTCTTTCATAACGAATGAATTGTTGTCTTGATAGTTCGTTGTTTCTAATATCTTATATAGCTACGTATTAATTAATACAGAGCAACCCTGTTTTTGTTTGTGTCGCGTGTGTGTGTGTTGTTGCAGCTTTTGATTACCTTTTATCTTTTGAAGAATAATATGGGAAATTGAGGTAAAGGTTGTTCATGAATTGTATTCTGAGTGTGAGAAATATATTGTAATTCTTAATTTATCTGCGCTGGTGTTGTACTTGAAAGTTTAAATAAAGAAAGTGCCTCTGGCATTTTTACTATCTAATTAGTTCATTAATTATTAGAGTTACTTCTCGTTCTAATTGCGATTTTTTTTATTAAATTTTTATTTTCATATTATTTGGGAAATTGAAATGGAGAAATAAAAACAAAACCGGGGGGGGGGAATGTTCTTAAACTTGGCACCGACACGTCATCAAAAGATAATGAATATCAAAACAAATAAAAAAACCGTAACTCAAATAAAATTTATCTGTGAATGAAAACTTACCATCAACCATCAAAAGCTCACGTAGTCCGATTCTAAAACTGATGTATCGAAGAGAATTTCTCCCGGACGATTAATCCATGTCTGACAATCTGTGAGACGAAAGTGAAATATTTTCATGGATCTCTTCTTCTAGTGTAAAATCCTAAATTTGGGAATTTAAATTTTTACTATTATAAAAAAATTAAATTTTTACAAAATTGGCCTAAATAATTATAGTTTAATTATTGGAAGGTTAGGCCCTATTTTTGTTTGATTTATTTAATATTTGCAAATAGTTGAGCAAAAGATTTAATTGCAAATAAGGGTTTTGAATAGGATCAAGTAGGTGTTAATATGGGCTCACAACACAACCCATAAGCCCATATGTTATTCCCTCTCATGCATACCATTTTTCATTCTTCTTATTCTAGCCCATTATGTGCAGAACCATTTCAGTCCAATATCCTTTTCTTCGTGGCCCATTATGGTCCAACCCATAGTATATTATTTCCCAACCGGTGGCAACAATAAGATAAATATATATCAGCAAGTAACCCCAGCATTGAATATGACAGATCTATGGGCCATAATGCATTTATCTTACTTTCGGCCAACAGCAGCCATGCAAGATCACAGTAGCACTCATCATCAAAACATAGCGGAAAAATTGAAGCACACAAGAACAGTAAACCATACCTCTTCCAATCAACGTCCTCAAGCCCTATTCCAACAAATATGGTATAAATAAACATATATTGTTATATAAAGAATGTGATATTAAGGTACTACATGTTAGTCTTACCAACAAAGCACATTCCATAAGATTCTTTTCAATATGCTTGTTCTTCAAGTTTGGGCAATTATCTCTTCCTAAAATTAACATTTATTTGGAGAATGAGTCATTAATCATGCTAATCTTAATATCATAATTAAGATTATGTCTAATCTAGACCCACCCAAAAATACTTGTCATTTAATATCCTTATGACTATAAATGTATACTCATTGGAACTTACTCAATTAAATACTATTCACTATGGAAACAATTATTACTTCAGCCATTTAACCTCCAACATAACCAAATAAATTATCCCTTTAAAAGTTAGAAAAAATCAACCACTTTTGTGATTATTCTCATATTTATCAAAAATTAATTAACCTTTAATTTCTCTAGGAACTTGGAAAATTTATAACTTGAGCTATGCAACTCCAAATGGAGTTATTTCAATTCCTAAAAAACACTTGATAAGTCTAGTTTCAAATATTCATAACCACTGAGATAGTTTATGGGTGAGACAATCCCATAATTTTGAAATTTAAACATTGTTTATTTCTAAAAATCAGAATTGTTTAAATTTCCTGGCCAATCTTTGAAAAATCATAATTTATGTTTTAGACCTCCAATAGCATGCTTTATGATATATTTTAAAGCTTGAGAGGTCCACTTTACTCTGTCCAAATCTCACAGATAACCAAATTCATTTACGTAATCAAAAACTCTCTTGAAAATAACAGTTCCAGATTAAAAACGTATAGCTCACAGATTTTAGTACTCAACTTCAAAAATCCATATATGGAGTTCTAGGCATCCAAATTAGGTAGTTCAAAAACCTATGAACTCCTTATTAAGTCAAGTTTCTAGGAAAATTGGTTTCAACATTTTATCATATGCCAATAATTCATAGATTTAAAAAACAAGAGCACTATTTAGATAACTTTCTAGAACTATGACTCATTTTCAGAAATTCATAATTCCTTACATACTTATCCAAAAATGTGTGTTCTTTGACTCCAATTAAAGTTTAAAAAGTGTACTTTATGTTCACAAAGTTTCATGGTCAAAGGAGGCCATTTAGTTAGGTTTTAACCTACTTAAAAAGTATCACTCCATGATCATAATAGACGTCTTTCTTGAATCATGACCCAACTTCCAAAAAAATATAACTTGAGCTATAGACCTTTGTTTTAAGTGATCTACGACTCGTTTTAAAGCTTAAAGAGTAAGCTTTCATCTATCAGAATCTCATTACTAAATCTGACCTCTAATCTATGATAATGATATGCACAACCCTCTCTGTTTTTGGGCTAAAATACAAAGGTAAGAAAAACAACATACAAATTCATTTCTAGACTCTAAACCTTCATAAATCAGACTCTATGCTCTTACATCAAACATGCATGGTTTAGAAACTCATTTCCAAAGCCAAAGATGATCAAAAAGCAATTCAAAATTGACATGCATGCTCACTCAAGGACAACAACTTCACTTACTCTTCTTTCTTCCGATGGTGTCTTCTTCCTATCAGTGTTTCCGTGTTTTTTTCTCAGCTCTCATCATTTTTTGTTTTTATTCTGGCCAAATGTGGTATGGTGAGGGAGTATGTGTGTGAACCAAAATGAAGGATTGGAGATGTGTGTGTGGAGAGGGGGAATTTAGCATATCGCATTCATGCATATTGGAGAGAGAGAGTGTGTGTGTGTGTGTGCTGTGTTGTGTGTAGGCTGGTTGAGAAGAACAAATTAAGAGCATACATATGTGTGTGGGCGCGCGCGTTTTTCCCCCCTTTTGGATGGGGGAGTATATGTGGTGTATAATATTGGGCCGAAGAGAACTGGGCTAGATTGGTTTATTAGAGAATTAGGTTTACATGTATAGTTCAACACAAATAATACCTCTAATTCCTACATTTTCCTTTTCTATCTAATATTGGGCCATAATTTATCTTCTAACTATTTGTCCTTGATTTATGGCATTCATGTATAACTATTTAATTATATTTTATATATTTTTCTATCCTTTGATTAATTATATGATAAGAGGATATTTTGATACAAAATCTAAACATATCCTACTTTATTTTGTAGGAGATATTATGAGATCTAAAACAGGAAAATATCCTGTTGTCTATGTTCATTTCGGGACCAAAACAACCCGAAAATGACATTGATGTTTACCTTCAGCCCTTGATCGAAGATTTGAAGGAGTTGTGGGAAGAAGGTGTCGATGTTTTTGACTCGTTCAAGAAGGAGGTCTTTAAAATGAGAGCCATGATATTTTGTACTATAAACAACTTCCCAGCATATGGGAACTTGTCAGGGTATAGTATAAAAGGCCATAGAGCATGTCCAGTTTGTGAAGAAGGCACATGCTACCATCAACTTCAACATGGAAGAAAGACGGTTTATCTTGGACATAGAAGATTTCTTAGACGAGGCCACCCATATCGTCCATTAAAGAAAGCCTTTTTTGGTGGCTAAGAGTATGAAGATGCTCCGGTGGCATTGATTGGGGAGCAAGCGTATGAAAAGGTGAAAAATATATGTGTCATCTTCAGTAAGACTGTAAAGGGTAGAAAAGAAACAAATATATGGAAAAAAAGATCGATATTCTTCGATCTTCCATATTGGCGCAACCTTGATGTGAGACACTGTATTGATGTCATGCATGTGGAGAAGAATGTATGTGATAGCATTGTTGGAACACTTCTCAACATATAAGGTAGCACAAAGGATGGAGTGAAGGCAAGATTGGATTTGTAAGAAATGGGAATACGCGAAGACTTACATCCAAGGCCATATGGTAACAGAACTTATTATCTCCCGGTTTCTCATATTTTGTCTAAGGATGAAAAAAATGTTTTTTGACATCATGGTTCATCTAATTATTCATCTAATGAGGGAGATCAAGTTGTCGGGTCCCGTCCATTTACGGTGGATGTACCCAATTGAAAGATCTATGAAATTCCTAAAAGGGTACGTGAAGAACGCATACCGGCCAGAAGCATCAATTGTTTAGAAGTATGTATTTAAAGAGGCCATGGAATGTTGTCAAAATTATTTAGCCAAAGTAAGACATATTGGGCTTCCAAAACATCAGCATGTTGAAGGGGGTAGACGAGGGGCTTCAATAAAGAATGTGGATTCTTGATGAATTGTCAAAAGTTCAGTTATACATCTTGAATAATGTTGATGAAGTTCAAGTCAGCATAGCTGCACATGAAGAAGCTGTAAGGAAAGAAAATCCCCGAATGACTGAACAGAGGTTGATTAGGAAGCATAAGAGAATATTTGCAAAATGGTTCAAACAAAAGGCCGAGGGAGAGGAATCTGTTTATGAGACAATCAAATGGTTAGCAAGTGGTCCTGAGGTTGATGTCATAAGTTGGAATTCGTATGTGATCAACGGTTATACATTTTACACGAAGTCCTTAGATGATAGGAGCACCATTCAGAACAGTGGTGTAATGTTAGAGGCTGAATCTATGCACAAGCGGCCTAAATTGGCAGTCATGCCATATTATGGGGTTATTGAAGAAATTTAGGAGGTGGACTATGTCATGATTAGATTTCCCATTTTCAAATGCAAGTGGGTTAATGTCAACAAAGGTGTTCAGATCGATCGGCTAGGATTTACGTTAGTCGATGTCAATAGTAGAAGTTTTGGAGATGAACCTTTTATTATGGTAGACCAGGAGAAACAAGTTTTTTATATCACCGATCAAGCAAATAAAGTATGGTCTGTAGCTCTCCAAGGAGAAAGGGTCATCAATATTGATGAGGAAAGTCATACAAATAATGGTCTTCCTGACAATATTCCTTTTTCAAGGGGTCTACCGGACATGAACGAAGAAGATGAAGCGGATAATGAACCCGGCATAAAGAATGATCATCAAGAAGGGATATGGGAGAAATCCCTTTATAAAAGAGTCAATTCGTAAGGTAACTACACAAATCTTTGAAAACTTTAAGGTTTTAACACTATTATATTTCATCTGTGTTTTTAAACAATGTCACTAACTCTATGAAGTTTGTTCTTGTTTTATTTTGGTGCCAGGATCCGATCCAAAGGGGCATGCATGTTATAAAAGAGGATGTTACGTTGTTGGATGGAAATCAAATGAAGGCATGGTAAATATTGGGCATGTATGTTGATTTAACATATTAGTGTTGTATATCTTATTGTAACAGCTTATTGTATTTGTATTTGTAACTCATGGTCAATAATATTTGTATTTGTTATGAAACTGAAGAAATTCAAGAGAGATATTCAAGTCTATTTCAAATGTTTACATAAGGTCTCTATTTATAGACCTTCAAGGATTACTATGCAATAAACATCCACACAATAAATATATTCATAACACTCCCCCTTGAATGTTTATTATGAATGTGCCTCGTTAAAAACTTTAACTAGGAAAAACCCAGTGGGATAAAAACCTAGTCAAAGAAAAGAGTACATCATTCATTGATACACTTTCTAGTGTTGCCTTATTAAAAACCTTTATAGGAAAACCCAGTAAGACAAAACCTAGATAACGGAAAAAGAGTACAGCGTGTATCATCTCCCCCTCTTGATTACATCAGTATTACTCCCTCTGATGACAACATTGCTTCAATGTCTTTCTGTGTATATCTTTCATTCTGTCATCAAAAATTTGTTTGTTATGGAACAATAGAAAACGCCCAGTCTGACTGTTCATTGTATACCTGCAAGATCTAAATCTTTCAAGTAAAATCATAACAATCTAAATCTTTCCATAAATATATATATTCATGTAAAACTTTTAATAAATGTTCTTTCAGATAATGATGCTACATGCACTATAAATGCTTCATGCCATATATGAACTTATTTAATTGATTATTCTCGAGAATTTGATGCTTCTAGCATCTTGAGTCCTTCAGGGACTTATACTTCTGGCATGTTTAGTCCTTCGGGGACATATGCTTCTGGCGCCTTACATCCTTCAGGGACTTTCATATAATTATCACTATCAAGTGAGCCGTATAAATATGCAATCACAACATCCATTAGATGTAAATTAAGCCCTTCATTTACTGTTAGGCTAATCAAATCACGAAGAGTAGTCATATCAACTACTGGTGAATATATTTCTTCGAAAATCAATGCCAAGTTTTTGTGTAAATCCTTGAGCTACAAGATGTGCCTTATATCGTATAATTTCCCCATTTTCATTTCTTTTCATACAAAAACTTATTTATAACTACACCTTCAGGTGTATAGACTACAAGTCTAAATATATTTTTTGTTTTGCCAATGATATATAATTTTGCATTAATGGTATCTTTCCATAGAAGCCAATCCTTTAGTTGTTGGCACTCACAAATGGATTTTGGCTCATGATCCTCATTACCATTCATTACATTATATGCTATCATATCAACATCGACTTCATTTTCGTTCCCATCAGATTTCATTTATATATTTCTTCTGGAGTTTTTCTTAGTTATCCTCGACTTGATCATCTATATTCTTAGCTCATTTTCTCTTTCGATGATTTTATCTTTAGAACCGATGGACCTGTCACACTTCTAGTGTGCTTTATAATAGATTGTCTTTCAGGAATATGTGCTTTTTGGCACTTTTGGATCCATTTGATGATTCTAATCCAATCTTCATAGCCATATGCATAGGCTATAATATCTAACAGACACATAATTTTCCTTTCATAAATTGCCAGATATACAAAATTATTGTATCCGCCACAAAATCATATATCTTAAATTTTGGATTTCCGGTCCATATCTATAACTATATTTGCGTCATTTTCAATTTCACTTTATCCTCTTGGCCAATCATCTTTATGTCAACTTCTTATGACATATATAATATCCTCATTTGATCACGTGATATCATTTTCAAAATTATTGTCGACAACTTCATCTATTCGGTTCTATTTTTCCAATTCGACATAACTTATTAATATTATTCAGGCACCTGAACCTTTTTTGAGGTTTTTTCAATTAGTTATGTCACCTCATTAATATAATCATCTTTATAATATGCTCCATAATATAACTATTTGAAACCGAATAGTTTTTCATGCTTCAAGCATGTCTAATTTGTATTGGAGCATTTTTAGTTGAAATATGAGAATAAATCTCATTTGGGTTAGTAATTCTATCTGATATATATTTCATGAATGCATAACCTGATGAACTTCTGGTTCATACTTCTTTATTTGAAGATATATACTTTGTGATTATAATGCATTTTATGTATTCTTTTTTCCAGCTATTCAATTTCTCCCCCTCATGTTGAGAAAACAATATCAAATTAACAATATCTCAACTTTCTCTGTATATCCATTTATGTGCATTGTGGTGGATTAATAATCATTGCACATTTAAACCTTTAAGATGGAATTAATCTAGCTTCTAACCAAAAGCCAATTTTACAGGGAGAATTTTGTTGGCTTATATAATTGCTGCAAATATACCAACTTATAAACATTGTTCTCATATCAATTTATGGAGGCTTTACTATATGATTTCTGGATCATTCAATCTGGAAATTGCGTGCATAGTATATTCAAACATTGTTGCAAATTTCAGGTTGCAAATATCACTGCAAACTTCAAGTTGCAAGCTAATAATCTCATCTGTAACCTTTTAATTGATGCATCTTTCAATTGTAAGGTTCACATGTCATTTCAATGGGCCCATATAAATCTATTTGATATATTTTCAGAGATCCATTAGTAATCATGATCAATGATATTCTCATACTTATTTCTATTTGAGAACAAGCAGCTCATAATAATATGTTGGTAATACATGAAGAATCTTCTGGTTCTTCAATAGATGTCAATATATAATATAATTTGAAATATATATGACTCGGATGATCAAACAAGTCATGCCAACAATTAGTAAACTTCTGGTTTACTATCTCATAATCTGACATCAATTTTAGGAGATCTTTTCAACTTTGTGTGATAAGTATATAACCTTTCAAAAATTAACTCACACTTGTATTCTAACAAATCTCCCCCTCAAGTGTGAGTTATATAAAAACATGCTTTCTTTGCAGCTCATTACCTTTTTTAATATCTTATTGATAGTAAACTTTCAGTTTACAATAACATATATCAATATCTATTTCTATAGATGTTTTTAAAACTCAACAAGTTTCATTTTGTACTTATCCTTGGTAGAATAAAATGCATAATCAATGCATCAAATTACAAAACTTCCAGATCCTATCAAATTTATATTCTCATTGCTCTTCCGGAGTCTCAAATTTATACTACCAAATACCAAATATATTGTCAACATTGGCCTCTTGTTGAGCATACTATGCTAATTAGTCATTAGAACTATTAGCCTTTAAAATTATTACTCTTGAGTGGCATAATTCTCTGCAGTTATTTATCTTCAGGACAATAACTGAAAATCCTTTGTATCATTCAATATTTGATACATAGGCCTTCAGGGCTTCAATAATAATCCAATGCCACTATCTTATTTACCCATCATTTCTGGTGTAAATATGAGTAAGACAATTCAAGTCTGTAGACATAGTCACGTATGATCACGTCCACAATTAGATCCATTTATTACTTCATTCACTTCTAAGAATGAAGTTGAATAAAATACATGATACATAACTCACTGATCTATTTGATCATGACAAGAAATTAATCCACAATATTTCTTGATTTTATCACAATATTGTTACTACAATAGCAAATTGGATATATTTATTTATAATAACAATCATGATCATACAATCCCTTGTCTCATAATTTGAATGTGTATTTAATGTCAAATATACAATTTTGAGGCCTTTATACAACTAATGACATACAAAAATTATGGATCAAGCCTTTTTCATAATTTGTCTCTTGGTATCAGGCTAACTTGTCTCTTGGCTTTAGGCTAACTTGCCTCTTAGCTTTAAGCTAATTTATCTCATGATCTCAGGCCAATATATGCCTCATATCTCCATGGCATTTTAATCTCATGATACATATGGCCTTTAACAATTTTTCGTTAGGATAAATATAAAATATTAGAATAATAAAATAAATAGATGGAGCCCACTAATATACATGTATATATCAGTGTCGTTGCCATAAATATAAAAAGTGAGGGGGATATATATAAAGCAATAAATAAAATAAAAAATAAAAGAGAAGGGGCATATAAAGCAGTAAATAAATAAAAATAAATGGGAAGGGGATATATAAAGCAGTAAATAAATTATAAATAAATGGAGCCCACTATACTAGTGTTGCTATCATGAAAAATAAATAAAGTAGTAAATAATTAAAAATAAAGTAAATGGTAAAAATAAAATAAATAGAGCCCACTAATATATACATACTAGTGTTCTGCCATGAAAAATAAATAAATGTAAAATAAAATAAATAAATAAATGGTGCCCACTAATATTAGTGTTACTACCATAAAAGATAAATAAAAGTAAATGTTAGTTTCATTAAAAAAAATGATAAAAATAAAATAAATAGAGCTCATTAATATATACATACTAGTGGTCTTTTATATCCTTTGTCTTTCATCTTTTATTTTTTCAAATAATAAAGAAAGATTACCTTTTGCTTTTCGTGATTTTGGGAATGATTCAAGCACAGCACTAAGTTTGCTTTTCCCATAGTATCAATTCAACAGTTGAAGGAGGCCCACGTTTTATTTAATATTATAATAATATAAATACCTGCTCTTCTGTCTCCTTGTGTACACCATTATTGACCTGACCTGCTTGGACGTGCATTTACCCTACCCCCACCACTATAAATACCTGCTCTTCTGTCTCTTTGTGTACACTTGACCTGCTCTTCTATCTCCTTGTGTACACCATTATTGACCTGCTTGGACGTGCATTTACTCTACCCCCACCACATCCACCGTACAGCCAAATATCTCCACCACCTCTGCTGAGTATCGGAGAACGCAAGATGTCTCCTCCATGAACATAAGCCGAGGAGGGACGGCACAACCTAGCTTTGATTTGGTCATTTCGCCGGTATAATTAATTATCTAGCAACAGTGAAGCCACGAAAGATGCCGTGATTGAAGCAAAACGGACGGAAAAATGCAAGTATAGGTGGAGATCATGATAGTGTCAGCGGGGGACGCCGTCGTCAAAGTTGAGGGCGTAGCTGAGGGGATCGTAGCGAAAAGTAACATGCTTGTGAGTCTTAGAGACTGTTTGGCAAAAAATAAAATCTAGGTTTTGGAGACAAAATCTAGGTTTTGTACTAAGTCTGTCAAACACCTTTTTTAAAAAAAAAAAACTATTCTGTATCAAAATCTAGGTTTTGTCATAAGCTTACCAAACACCTTTTTTTTTTTCCAGAATCTATTCTGCATCAAAATCTAGATTTTGAACCCCAAAACCTAGGTTTTGTCAAAAGCTATTTTTTTAAGCTTTTTCTCTCTCCTCTATCATCATCAGTATTTTTTCAGTACTACTCAGTATCCTTAAGATATTTTTTAGTATCTTTTAGTACACTAAATATTTTTTCAAGATCAGTGATTACCCTAAAATATTTTTTCAATATCGTAAAATAAATTTTCAAGATCATTAGTATTTTTTCAGTACAAGTCAGTACTTTAAAATATTTCATGATCTTAAAAAATTATTCTACGGTATTAAAAAGATATTTCAGGATAATTATTCTTACAGAAATATTTCATAGTTTAGGAGAGACAAAAAAATACTGATGATAGCAAAAGAGAAAGAAAAAGCTAAAAAAATGGTTTTTGACAAAACCTAGGTTTTGGGGTTCAAAACCTAAATTTTGATGTAGAATAGCTTTTGGAAAAAGTAGAGGTGTTTGGTAAGTTTATGAGAATAGTTTTTGGAAAAAGTAGAGGTGTTTGGTAAGTTTATGAGAAAACTTAGGTTTTGATGAAGAATAGCTTTTGGAAAAAATAGAGGTGTTTGACAAACTTTTGCTTAAACCTAGGTTTTGATGCATAATAGTTTTTGAATAATTTTGGGGTGTTTGACAAACTTTTGTCAAAACCTAGGTTTTGAAATTATCCAAACACTATCATTTTTTTCCAAAATCTATTCTTCAAAAGCTATTTTCCAAAAATCATTTTGCCTCGTAAATCCCAAAATCTATTTTTCAAAATCAATTCTCCAAAAGCTATTTTTACCCAAAATCATTTTCCAAAAGCTATATCCAAACGGGCTCTTAGTACAGTTGAGACGGCGAAGAAAGGTCACACATGAAGGTGCAGCGGCCAGGATGTGAAAGCGTCATCGGATCTTGTGGTGAAATATGAAACTGAAACTGAATGAAGGTCGCCATCAATTAGGGAAAAGACGACGGTTTCCGGCAAGAAAGAAGAACGATGAAGGAAATAATAGTGGCTAATCAATTCTGAAGGTGGAGATAGGAGATGGAAGATTGAGCAAAAGAATCTGGAAGCAATCATGCTGATAACGTGTTATGAAACTGAAGAAGAAATTCTAGAGAGATATTCAAGTCTATTTCAAATGTTTACATAAGATCTCTATTTATAGACCTTCAAGGATTACTATGCAATAAACATTCACACAATAAATATATTCATAACAAATATATTCATAACAGTATTATACTTTTTCCCAATTCAATTTATTCATATTGGTCATAGCTTGAAGCATAAAATATAGCTTTTTATGTGCTGGATTGGCTGGTATATGATTTGTGTATAAATGATCATTCAATTTATTCATAATTGTTCATAGCTTGTAGCTTAAAGTATAGCCTTTTATGTGCTAGATTGGCTGGTATGAATTTGTATATATATGATCAGGAAGAATAGAACAGGGAAAAAATTCAGGAAATTTAGACCGACAAAACAAAATAGCCGGTTTTAAAGGTTCAACTTTTAAGATCGGATGTATTCGGATGTACTTATATGCGCGGTCTTAAAAGTCAGATGAATATATTTGATATTAGTGCGGTATTAAAAGTTGGTCTTTCAAGACCGATGGTTTAATACGTCCAGTCTGAAAAGTTAATTTTTAATACCGGACATATTAAAAATCCAGTTTTGAAAGTGAGTCTTTTAAGACCGCATATAATTATTCGTCAGTCTAACAAGCTGCTATCTTTTAGAGCGCATTTATTTTTGTCCGGTCTTAAAAATTAGACCTTTTAAGAGCGGCTAAAGTTTTGTCTAGTCTTAAAAATTGAGTTTTAGGACCGACAAAAAAATATTTCAGTTATATTTAGTATCACTCTTAAGACCTGATGTTTTTAAATGTCTGGTCTTAGAAGAGTTTATTTAAGATCGGTTTAAGTCCGGTTTTAAAGAAATACTGTTAAAACCGGCTGGAACAAGGCCGGTCGTGAGTCCGGTCTTCCGATGTCTCTTTTGTCCGGTCTTAAAAGCATTTTTGTACCCGTGATAGGACGCCAATTGGGGAAAATGTATATTTTATAGTAGTGAATCAAGTTTTTAGTTTAATTTTTAACCAAAAAATTGTTCTTAATAACTTTATCAACACCTTCAATTCCCTTCCTAGTATGTACATGAACCACCGCAAAACGATTTTTAGATATTTTCTTTTTAATAGATATCATTCCAACTCTTCCTCATGTGTGTTCTTTATGAATATTATATTTTCTTATTTGACTATACATCCATTTTAATATCCTCATTTCAATCACTCTACTTTATACTATTGTTGTCCTTTTAAAGTCCAACATTTTTATAAATTCAGAACTTCCAATTCATTAAAGGAATCTTCCAATATTTGTGGACCGCCCATGAGAACGATAAGTTTTATAAGTTTTAGGTTGATTAAGATGGGTGGAGTTTAAATTTAACTATGAGAACCCAAAAAAAAACCTATGAGAAAGATGACATTTTAAAACATATATAAAATACAAATTTTTCTTAAATTTTAAGAGCCAAAAAATATTCAAAACCATATAATATTAAGAGGAAGAAAAATTAAGATGATAAACCAATTAGTCTGGCCCATCCATATGTGATAAGAAGTTGAGGTGACTGTTGAAAAGGATTACCTAAAGGCGGTGTGATAAAAAGCAATAAGTGGATGAGAGGGAGCATGGTTGAAGATAAGGTACGACCAAGTCAAGCTATATATATGTGTGTGTGTTTGCCCTTTTAATATATAAATACGCACACATATATGAATCAATTACTTGTATAATGATTGGTTAAAAACATGAAAATAAGGCCCTGTTTGGTTTCTTTTTCCTTGCTCACATATATCGTGTATTTTCCTTGCTTACATATATCATTTCTATCAAAACTAAATTTTTGCATAAACATTTTATTTATTGTGTCCATGAGTGTAATGATTCATGTCTTCAAAATTCAAGATAACCTTTCAAAATTTTTGCATTAATTAGAAGTAGCCCGTCAATTTCAATCAAGCACGTTTCTTGTTTGTTAGTCTCTAGGACACATATTTTTATGAGAATCAATTTTTCATTAAAACCTAATTTGTGTTATGTACGATTGGAAAAATCTATAATTAACTATCGACTCTACTATTTTCCTATTTCATTTTCAATGGTTGCATATTCTAATGAACCAACATCGTATATGAAGTCCCTGTCCCTGAATCCTTTTATTTTATTCTTAAAGGCCCTTACCTACTAAAAAAAATTTGACAAAGTTTTCTTTTGTTAAGTTTAAAATTTTCAAATAACTTATTTAAAAATAGATTGTTATGTTAAAATGTACATCAAAGAAACACTAAAAACGAAGAAGAATATGAACAAATGAATGTATGAAACACACAAGAAAATAAAAATGTCAACAAAAATAATAAATAAAGTTCAACTTCAACTTTAATTAAAAAAATAAAAAATTATGTAGGGCCTAACGGACCGGAGGGAGTATTATATTAGTATTTTCTTCAAATATTGTTTTATACCGGACATAATTTTAAAGCCCCAATCGTAATCCCGATCCTACTCACAATTCAAGTTCCAATCTCAACCTCAAATTTTCAAAATTCGAGCCAGTGTGCCAAACATGGGATTGGCTTTGGTCCGCTAGGACTACTACATGAATATGTGTAGTTTCATGCACCCAGCCAGATCCCTTTTCTTTAAAAGAAACAAAAACAAAAAAAGAAAAATTAGTCATTGTCGATTAGTAAAAAGATAATTCAGCATACTGAATGGTACTGAAAAAATTATTTATGATATTAAAAAAATATTTTAGGATAATGAAAAAATATTTTATGGTATTGACTAATACTAAAAAGATACTTCAAGATATTGAAAAAATAATTTATGATCTTAATAAAAAAAAAATTGGATCCTAAACTAATAATTTAGGTACTAATTGCTTCTAAAAATATGCTTTAGGATATTTTTTTCAAGAGACTAAAACAATTTTTTAAGACCATGAATTATTTTTTCAATACCAGTAATATCCTGAAATATCCTTTTAGTACCGGCCAGTGTTATAAAATATTTTTTCACGATCCTAAAATATTTTTCAAAATCCTAAAATAATTTTTCAAGATCATGAATTATTTTTTTTAATATCAGTCAATATCATTTTAGTTACAGTCAGTACCGAAAATATTTTTTTCAGTTTCCTGAAATAACTTTTCACAATCCTAAAATAAATTTTTAAAATTATAAAGAAATTTTTTAGTACTATTTAGTATCCTATATTATTTTTTTTTACTATATAACAATAGCTGAATGTTTTTTTTAAAAAAAATTAATAAAAAAAGAAGAAGAAGATTTGACTGGGTGCATGAACCTAGTGGACGAAGGTCCGCGTCACACCAAAGCCAATTTCGCCAAACATATGGCTATAAATAGAGATGAAGGGTAAGCGTAGTATGAGCATATTCAAAAGCTAAATTAAGAGAGTCATTTATTTCTGTGTGAACATGAAGAAGGCTGTTGTAATTGCTTTTCTTATTTGGGTTTCTACAATATTTCTCTCCCTTCCTTCTTCCACTCATGCCCGCCTATTAATTGGTAGCAATTTCTATTTCAACTTCGTATATTTTGCTGCTTTTCTTCCTCAATCGCATTCACTGTGACTAGCTTCTCGCCTCAATTATGAAATTACTATGAGTTCCCTATTTTCACTTCTTTTTTGTTTTGATCTGTGAACATATTGAACTGATATGCTATACTAAATATATATGTGACGACGGTGCAGAAAGGACATCGGTGACATCACCAACAACGAATAGGCCTGCGTTCCCATGTCCTCCTGGTACTCGTTATACAGCGTGCATTCCTCCAAAAGCTCCTCCGTGCAGTCCCTATGTACGTCACTGTAAGAAGTAGGAAAAGAAATATATATGAATGATACGTATAGAGTATAATAATCTCTTTCATAATGAATAAAGGGAAAATTAAACTGTGCTCCTAACGACCAGAAAAAAATTACAAAAAAGTTTTAAACCAAAATCTCATATCAGAAAAGTCTCAAAAAAGTTCTTAGAACCTTTTTGTAATTAATTGTCTAAGATGAAAGAGATCTTTAACAAAATGAAATGTCATATTAATAACTGAAAAATGCTATGTTAATAATAAAAATTCCACAACTTGAAAAGTCGTATTAACAACTTGAAATGTCATATTAATAACTAAGAATTTTTGTTGTTAATATAACATTTTCAGTTATTAATATGATATTTTCAGTTGTAATTAATATGACAATTAATTACAAAAAAAGTCTCAAAGGCTTTTTTAGGACTTTTCTAATATAGAATTTTGGTTTGAGATTTTTTTTATAATTTTTTTGATTATTGGGACCACAATGTAACTTTCCCACGAACAAATTGCTGCCTTGATGGAATAAATTGCTGTCTTGATAATTGTTTCTAATATCTTATATAGCTGCGTATTAATTAATACAGAGCAACTCTGTTTCTGTGTCGTGTGTGTGTTGTTGCAGCTTTTGATTACCTTTTATCTTTTGAAGAATAATATAATGTATTCCTACTTACCCAGATTTCATGGGAAATTAAGGAAAAGGTTATTCATGAATTGTATTCGGAGTGTGAGAAATATATTGTAATTCTTAATATTTATCTGCGCTGGTGTTGTAATTGAAAGTTTAAATAAAGAAAGTGCCTCTGGCTTTTTTACTATCTAATTAGTTAATTAATTATTAGAGTTACTTCTCGGTCTACTTGTGATTTTTTTTTATTGATTTTTGTTAATTCTATTTTAATATTATTTGGGAAATCAAATGGAGAAATAAAAACAAAAAAGGAAAAACAAAAAGAGAGAGAGAGAGAGATAGGCAAATGTTCTTAAACTTGGCACCGACACGTCATCAATAGATAATGAATATCAAAACAAATAAAAAAAACCGTAACTCAAATAAAATCTATCCGTGAATGAAAACTTACCATCCAGCATCAGAAGCTCACTTAGTCCGATTCTAAAAACTGATGTATCGAAGAGAATTTCTCCCGGATGATTAATCCATGGCTGACAATCTGTGACGACGAAAGTGAAATATTTTTCATGGATCTCTTATAGGGGAAAAATTTATCCATATATTGAGTTTCTTTTAAAATAGAGTTAAGGTGTAAATTAACTAATAAACTTTTATTCAAGGAACGTCCAACAACAAAACCTTTTAAGTAGATCATAAATGCCAAAAAACAATATAAAGTTACACAAATCTGTTAGAAGCAAATTAACGTCCGTTACTTCGACTGGAATTTTTGCAGACTTGGCATACACTCTTTCCCTTCTGCCCGGCAGTACCAGTTCTTGTAGAACCTCGAGCCCAACTCCCATCTTGTGGTGACTTCTGAGTGTCCACTTGACCAGACCTTGTGGGTCTTCTACTTGCATTATCTCGACTGGAAGGCCTCCAAATATCATCATCCATGGGACCCTTGATGAAGTTGGATATTCATCTAATGGTTGAAATACAAATGATGATTTAGTAGATATCGGAGGCGAAGGATGCCGTCTACCACCTGGGGGTTTCTTTAAAAGCCCTCCTCTCAGCATCTAGCCGCTTTACAACTTCTGTTTCTTCATAAATGACTTTCTCAGCATTCATCCATTTTGTACAAACTAAAGGGTCATCAATGGTGCTTAGGTGCCTGAAATCATGTTTTAATCTTCAGCAGGTGAAAAGCAGTTCAAACCACCAAACTAACTTAATCATATGATACCCGACATCATGTTTCAAACCCAATTAATATCAATACATGTCGTCCTGATAAATCTATGAATTTCCTTCAAAATAATGCAAGACTGTAACACTGAAAAATTTTAATTTATGGCGGTAGGCCTGTAATCAGTCACAGAACCAAAACTCTTATGATTACAATGTTCAATGATATGATTGTTTATAGCAATTACAATACATCACTTAAGTGGAGCTTTTCTTAATGCAATTACCGATTATTCTCTTTCGCAACTTGATTATCCCCAAAAACAAAAAACAAATCTCCCTAGACAAACAAAATTTAAACAATTAAACCAAATCGCCATTTTCGTAAACGAACACCACTAGGAAAAAGATTCAACAAAACCAAAATTTTTAAGGTCATTGACACTGAACCATAGGAATATAAATCAATGAAATACAAAAATTAATAACCCAGAAAAAAAAATTGACAGGAAATGAAAGAATACTTGTTGATCTGTGCAATTGCCCCATCGAAGATGATAGAGGTATTAGAGTCCTTCAACATCGTAGTCTCTTGCCAATTTGATGTGCTCTTGTAAACCCGCAAATGAAGCCCCACCCATTTTTTTGTTCCTCAGATTTCTCCAACGAATCCCTAAGTTAATAACCTTTTCACAATTCCGAAAAAATTTATGAGTTCACATGGAAAAATCCATAAATCTTGCTGCCACGTGCGCCACATCTGCAACAATTCCAGTCAAAGTAATGGACGTTAATTTGTTAACGGATTTGTGCTAACTTTACTTTTTTTAAATTTTTTTGGTATTTAAGGTCCATTTAAAAGTTTTTTGTGCTAGACGCTCCTGGAATAAAAGTTTCTTGGTCAATTTGCACCTGCACTTTAACCCTTTAAAATAAAATGTAAAATAAAAAAACAAATAAAATATTGTGTAACTTAGCTTACATTAGTATTGCTGGAGATATCTCGATCAAAAGATTGGGAAATTTAGAACGGACTAGCAAGAGGATTTGAGATGAACTTACGACGAACTCAGTACATATAATAGGAAGAAGTAATCATATTTAATGCCTAATGGTCCCTCGAACAGATTGTCTCGTAATAGAATGATACTCAGATTCTAGCAAAAACAAAACAAATGGACAGGTTTTTCAAGGTCTGGAATTTTATTTTATTTTTTTTCCTGAAACTGCCTCCTCTGTGACCACGTTCTCTTCTTCCTGGCCTTCTATGAAGGATTATGCATTTCTTCTGATATGCTACCTTTTATTTTCACTTTCTAGCTATTTGGTTGAAAATTTGGCTATTGTCTGTCTTCTTTTGAGTTGTTTGCAGGTCTTGATGTTGGAGATATATAAAATCATTAGTTAGTTAGGATCCTCATTAATTAGTTAAGACCTTGATGAGATAAATAATCATTTTAAGACCTTAAAAATAGAGATTTAATTGTATGAATCAGAGTGTGAAGGATGATAGGTTCCTCACCTCTCATTAATCCTAGAGTTTAGGTTAACAGTAGAATCTCCCAAGAAGTGTTTGTTGTAATGCCATTGCGGCTTGCAACTATCAAGAAGAGATTAGTATATTTCTCCAAATTCTAGGTTGGTTGACATGGTACCTGTACTAGAACAGGCTGCATTGTGGGGCTTGCACTACTAGAAATGATGCTTTTAACGTCTTTTATTTTTACGTTTTAACATCTAAAGACAGAGAGACATGGATCCCAGAGATATAGTAAATTGGAAAATTGGCCCGCCAAAATATTTAGGACACCTTAAGAGAGATTTATGGCGTCCTCAAATAATTTAGGATTTAACAAAAAAGGGAAAAAAAAAAAAAAAACCAAAGGTGCTGGGGAAGAACCAGAGGCAGTCACATTCTGCATCATATTACTATCTCTACCATCCACCCCATCCAAAACCGTAAGAAAATGATATCAATGGCAACTATGTAACACATTTCTTCATTCAATTTCCCTACCATTTCATTATTTTCACCTTTCTATCTTAAGCTCGATTTTAAACTCAAAATTCGAAGGACCTAGAGAAGCAAATCGAAACACCAAAAAATTGAAACGAAAATCAAAGAACCCATAAATCAAAGACAGAGAACACTAGTGCAATTGAAACAAAAAATCAACGAACCCATACAATAGTAAAGGAAAAAGGAAAAAATTTCCAAATCACAGTAAATTCCAAATCTAACAATAAGAAGACAGAAAAATAAAGCCAAATCACAAAATATATAACAGAGAATCAAAGATTGAGCGAGACACAGTCACACAGATCGAGTGAGGACGGGAGGGAGCACAGACGGCGAGCCAGTGGGTGAGAGCGAAGGCACAGATCTGTGCGACAGTGAGAGAGAAGGCACATATGAGAGAAGGTTTCGTTGACGGTGAGGGAGGAATTGAACTCCCATGGCCTCAAACTCTCCCAACTGGCAGTAATGACGGAAGATGAAGGCCATATCCTCTTTTCCAGTAAAGCTCCTCTAAGTTGCAACTCTGAAACTCCCTTCCTCAAATCGCCGGCAACAATGAGACATAGGCCTCCCAAGGCGTTTGTGTGTGTCTGAGAGAGAGGAGACAAGAGATGAGGTGTGTGAAGAGATGAATAGATGTGGTGTGTGAAGAGATGAGACCCAGGCGTTTATATTTAGGATGGCATTTTGGTGTCTTAAATTGATTTTAAGAAGACAAAATGTAACCCTTCCTTAGGTCTGCCAACATACGTCAGAGTTACTACTCAGGAGGGTATATAGATTTTGTTTGGATGAATGAGTAACTGATAATTTAAATAAATATAAACTTAATTTTAAACTAAAAATTTATACTCATTGGGATATTTAATTACATTCATCCATAATTATTGTAAAAATAAAACTCCTTATACAACTCATCAAAATAAATCCAAAATACATTTACAAAATAAAAGAACTATTCTTGAGTCACTGCCTAAAGCCTTATTAGTGTCGGGGATCCAAAATTAAATCTCAGGGTAACAGGTTAATTTCTATTAAATGTATATGCAAAATATGTAATAAATAATAACCATAATTCAAGAAAAACAATTTAGCATGCAGCATCAACACACAACAATAGTAAATAATTATAGTGCTGGGAAAATAAACGTAGGACCTTACGAGTCCTGAGTTTCATAATGCTAGGAAAATAAACACAAAATCTTGTAGATCCCGAATTCCTCATCCCAAGGAAAAATAAATGCAGGACTTATTTAGTCTCAAATTCCTTAGCACACAAAAAAATATAAACGTAGAACCTTACCGGTTCTGAGTCCTCGACACGTATGATGACATATGCTATTGGCCAAATAAATACCATATGTAAATAGCCTGTCTACAAGACACAGCCCACAATAATGGTAATATATATATATATATATATATATATATATATATATATATATATATAGCCTGTCTACAAGACACAGCCCACAATAATGGTAATATATATATATATATATATATATATATATATAATATATATATATATATATATATATATATCTCACACACAAACCATAGAAGATTAAAATAACCACCTATCCTATCCGTGTAATTGCTCCAATACTGTCCAATTGCTTTGTAAAATTTGTGCTCCCGGAAATTCCAATGACAGTACCATTATAATTTATTTATTATTCACGATATTCGGGGAAGTTAAAAGGGTTGTTTTTATATATGAAATTTCTTAAAAACCTTTTTTAAGAAAGCTTATTACTTTTGTCCTTTAATTTATTCATTTCTAAATTAATCCCTTAACTGGCTAGAAAATCTAGTAACTTCAAATATTTCCGCAATCAACTCTCATGTGCTCCCTCACCTTTCTATTTTCAAGGAAAAATAATTTCTGAAGTCAAAACACACTTTATAAATTCTAATTGTTTCGAAACTTTACTCACTGTCCAGATTAGTTTCCATAAACCTATCTTATCTTTAAAAAAATTTAATTAATTTTTCAAAGACTCAAAATTACCAATTTTATATCCAATAAAGCTTTGTCAATCCTCTATCAATATGGAAAATTTCAGGATTTCATCACATACTAATTATTCCCAGTTGCCAAAAACATATGAATTGTCCAGTAAATTTTCCAGAATAATAATGTCTTAACTTTAAAAATTGATAACTCATTATACAGAGTTTTAAAAATTACCAACCATATATAAAATTAAGCCCTGTGAATCCTCTATATTCCTGAAAATTTTATAATTTTATAAGCACATTAACCCAGCCAAATATCATGAAATAGCCCTCTGCCAAGTTTTTCTATCTAGAAAATAGGGTCATTTTGTAAGAATTATTCTCTCTACTTAGAGCTTAAAATCCTACTAAGTGCCCTCTATTTTGAAGATTTACATATCCTATATCTTCTATAATATTTTCATAATTTTAAAGGTATGTTACTTGGTCAAACCACACAAAAAAGCCGCTAACCTCATATTTTCTCAAACTAGTGATTTTCACTTCTTTAAAGAGCTTTTTATTTAATGTTAAAATCCCTTAAAAATTCATTCACCAACATATTTCCCCTCTATTTTCCCTGAGGAACACGATGATGAGCTTAGATTTACCAAAATCCATTCATTTCTTTGAGTTTCCCTCAGAATTCGAAATCTGGCTTTCCAAGTAAAATTCCAAAAGTTTTAAGAAGATGTGCTTACCACTAGGCTTACCTTTGAACTTATGGTCTCTTTTACCATACAAATCCACGTCCAATCCTCAGCCTAGACTTGAGAAAATCACATGTGAGGTTTTTACCATCAATGTTGACATGCATGTAAGAAAATTCAAGATACTAAGTTGATATCAAGTTCTTACCCTTGCTTCTTCTTTCTTTCTTCCTTCAAACTGTGAAGATGAGAGGAGGGGGAGGAGAATGGATTTGTTGGAGGTTGATGATGCCGGGAGAGGGAAAGCCATGTGTTGAGGGGAGAGGAGAAGATGGTTGAATTAGATTTTTGTGTATGTGTGTGAGCTTGTGCCGTGGAGAAATGAGAGAGGAGGGAGAGAATCAGTTTTTATGTGTTTGTGGGTGTCAGCCGTGCAAATGAATTGAGGGAAAGGAAGAGTATATTTGTTTTGGGTTGTTGTGAGTTGTAAGGATGCAAGTGTGCCATGTGTTTGAAACTTGCATGAGAGGGGACATGTGGCAATGAGTGATAAGTGCATGTGTGTTGGTTGAGTACGGCTTTTGGAGGAAGTGTAGGTCCACAAGCGTGTCTCATCCTTCCATCTTTCCTACTCTATTACCCAAAATGGGCTAAAGGTTTAGTTGGATTTATGGGCAAAAAAGATGAGGCCATTACCCAAAATGCATGTGGGCTTGTGTGTGCCTCCCCCCCCCCCCCTTTTTACTCCTAATTTTGGGCTTAAACCCATAACCCAATCAAAAGCCCAATTTCATTTCCTTTATTCTTGCTTGTAGGGTTGAAAACCTTCGACCTTCATCAAAGGTCTAAATGGTTTTTCTTCCTCCATTATTTTGGACCAAAGTCCATAACTTAAACAAAAATCCAAATGCCCTTTTCATTCTCTTTGTAGTTGACCCAAATTTACCCAAATGATAGATATTCAATAAATTAACCATATCACACTGGATATTCAACATTGGCATTTTTTTGAATATTTCACAATATACAGAATCTTTGGTAAAGCAAAAATTATGATATTACAAAAAATACAAATTTTGGCATCTTAGGACGCCAAAAGTATTGCTTTTTCATGGTCTTACTAAATTTCTCTTCTACCTCTCTCTTTTTCAATAGGATGCCTAAAGTCCACTTTAGGGGTCCTAAGATAAAATTTTGACACCTAAAGTCTAAATTTCCTCCATATATATAATTACAAAAATACCACCACCTTCATATTTTACTTCCCTTATAATTTTTTTTTTTTAAAAAAGACATCTTTTAGGAAAGTAAAAGACCTATTTTGTAGTAGTGATGATTACACATTTCTTGTTGCAATCATGGAGGTATAATCCAAAAGACGTTTTTGGATTCTTTCTTGCATTATTGCATTTCAGCCAAACAAAGCCTTATCCATGGCCCTAAAGTTAATTGATTCCGATAAGTGATGATTCTTGTAACATCCTGATATTTGCTTTACAAAAAATCTCTATATAGTACGAATATTCAATAAAATGTTGAAATTGAATATTGAATAAAATGCCAAAATTTCATATCTATTGTGACATTGATAATTTATTAATTATTCCTATGTCAATTTTGACAATAAAAAGGAATGTTTGTCACTTAGATAAATTAGTATGTAAAGACCAAGGGAATGTGACATTTTGACACATAAATGATGATACATTGAAAAGTCAATAGGGGTCTCTTGAGAAGGCTACATATTTCGGTCAACAAAGAGCAAGGGAGGAAAATGGAAGACGTGAACATGTATCACATGTTGGATCAAAAGTCAACAAGTCTAAGTGTCACATGTCAAGTTAGGAGACAAGATGATTAAGATGAATCAGAGCAATCTTATGATGCCATTTGGCATAAGGAGAAATGCTCAAAAAGATGGACACCTAAGCATAGGATTATGTAATCAAGATGACAAAATTTCTTGCTGAAGAAAGGCACCCAATTTGGCTAAGAGGAGAGGGAGAGAGAAAAGATGATGACTTGTTCAAGTAAGCCAAGCAAATTAAAGAGAGTTGGTGAGTCCTTTTGGTAAGAAAGACACACTTAGTCAAGGGACCCACATATTTTGGGAGCACATCAATTGGATTTTTGTGCATTTAATTATAGTTTTTTAAAGTTGTTGGACATTTCTGGACAAAAATGTGAATAGTCAGAAAATCAAGTATAATAAAGTCAAAGATGTAAGACTTTTTTTATATGAATTAAAGAGGGACTTATGGGACAAGGAAAACCCTTTTAATATTTTAAGAATGGTATTTAATATAACACCTTACAAAAAAAAAGGAAATTAATATTTATAATGATATTACTTTAGGATATTAAAGGAAGTCTAAGTCTTAAGTGCCAAGAATTAATATTAATTATGTGAAGTTAAAGTTGGTAAAATAATCTTCAATTCCTTGTGTTTTTATATATGCCTTGTATGTTCATATCTTGTGAATTCTTGGCCGGGTTTATATGCTTGAGTCTATGTGTTTTCTTTAGCTAGTTGTGGATTATTGTTTTATATTATAATGTTACATTATTCTTACTTTCCTAGCGTTGAGGAATCATGTTTTGGACACATAGCAATTGTGGTGCTTACATTGGTAACGATACATGTGATGTATGCTATGTAGTTTGGTTGCGGTGTGTTTTTTGAATATTTTCTTTTATTCTACAATATAAGAAATATTTTTCATGTATGATTTTCACTTTGAATATGAGATTGACTATTTCCTTGTGATTCATCTAATCACTGAATCTTAGGCATACCTAAATATTCAAGAAAATGTTCTAAATCGGGCAATAAGGCAACACATCTAGAGTAGTTGAAGAAAACCTAGAAGGATGTGATTTATTTAAAGTAATTTTTATATTCTGATATTTTAGATTGTATATTACTAACTATTCGACTGGCATCAATTCGGGATAATTGTACAACCTACATCCTCCAACAGAATTAACCCTAACTATTTTTGAATTTTAAATTCTATCACACAAATATTTCTCTATGAATTAAGATTAACCAGCATATATCTTCGCATATGCTATCAGTTATTCATTGTCCAAATATTATGCATGCTCTTTATTATGAATTACACTGATCTATAAACATCGTCACTCTAATAATCACACGCTGATCATATTAATAAGAGATATAGGAACATAATTGGACATCATAATGGACATAGAATTAGGGGCATTACAGTTCCTGCCATCTAAAAATGTTGTCGATATTGAGGGGATCTTGAAGGTTCGACTTCTTGATTCAAATCGATAGAGATTACACCTCAACTTTCTTCATCCAAGATCAATAGAACATCGCCAATGTTGAGGGACATTGATTGTTTCTCAGTTTTTGAACGAGATTTATGGAGGTTCTGTTAGACCTGGTTGTCACCCAAAAAGAGATGAATTAGGTGTATGATAAAAAACTTAGGATAACTTTGAAAATCTTTTCGCAACTTACTGAAAGTCTATTAAGTAGAGAAAAACAGCAACTGAATCATTCTTTTTCCATTTTATTTTCTTGTCGTCTTCATTATGCTTAGTGGTCTATTTCAACTTAATATTTCATTGCCGTAAAGTTTAGGACATGACTTTGGGAACCATATAGTAGTTAGGCATTGATAAGGTGAGAAGACCAAGAACAATTAAATTTCTAAAATATTAAAGTCTACTAAGTTGAGAAAAACAGCAACTGAATCATTCTTTTTCCAATTTATTTTCTCGTCGTCTTCGTTATGCTTAGTGGTCTATTTCAACTTTTCTTAATATTTCAATGCCGTCAAGTTTAGGGCTTGACTTTGGGAACCATATTGTGGTTAGGCATTGATAGGGTGAGAAGACTAAGAACAATTAAATTTCTTTCTCCCTAGATCTAAAGGCTTATTCAATTTATATATATGAAGGCTTATCATGAAAATTCAACTCGCAAATCCAATACACCAAACATGAAACCACTTGCGGTTCGACCAGTGTTGCTTGTAGCTTTAATTCTATTGTCTCTCTCTTTCGGTTTTGCTCGACTCATGGCTGATCCTAATGGTAAGATATATATTACTTTCTACTGATGTTCTCCTCTTGCCCAAAGAATTATGGATCTAATTGTTCGTCGCTCTATATATATGTGCATTAATTTAAAAATAAAACGATTTATCCCTTTTCTTTTCTCATTTCTCTTTTTTTCCCATTCTCGCATAAGTGAATTCGATTCTCTACTGCTCTTTACTTTACTCCCTGATTTACAGTATAACTGTATAATTCACTTCTAGAAAAAATTTTGTGGTCCTAAGTATAATTCACTTTACCAGAGTTTGTGTAGTGCTTTATTCCAAATGTACCCTCCTACTCAATGTTCAATGAGGGGATAGAGAATGTATATTTTCTTTAAAAAAGTATATCATTTTTTAGGAGTTAAGGCGAAAGTCGTAACAGTTTCTAGACATATTTAACGATACAACTATACTTTTTTTTTTTGTTTCCAGTGTATTAATTTATTAAGTGAGTTATATTATGGATTGGAGGGAGTATAATACACACATATATATCTGTGTTTGTGTGTGTGTGTGTGATTAAGATTAAATTATATTAACTTTCTGCACATAGTTTAATTATTTTATTTTATCCCTCTTTTGTATTATTATTATTATTATTATTATTGACCTCATACTATATCCTTGTTCATCATCATTCATTAACGTCAAAACCCACCTTCAGCTTCACGGGTTTGATTTTATATGGCAGGAAAGAAAGAAGAATCATACAACAATGGATGTGGACCCTATGTTAGGACATGCACTGGATATCCACCACCACCATGCACCTCTCCAATCTGCGTATAGATATCATCAATCAATATTAGTATTAATTAATATGGCGTTGAGAGTTAGGCTTTGCCTTTGGGGCTATTTGTTTTCATCTTACCTGTGTGATGGATCATCCATGAAATTCTTAGCGAAATTTAGTTGTCATTATTGACTGGATTTTTCATTTACTCCTATTTTTATTCAAATTCAACATTTCAGGTCGAACTCATCTTCATCATTGAGCCTTCCACTATGATCATTGATCATCTTCAGGTTTCAGTGGTTTGTGTATATATAAAATTGGGGATTTTTTTTTAGCCCCGGGGCATTTGGCATTTTGGTATTTTCACATTGTAAGTTAACAGTAGTTAGAGGAATTTAACGGTGGTGACATTTTTGCTCCACTTTTGAAAGTTTTTGTGTATTTTCGCTACAAAAAAAACATATGGTATTAGGTGCTCCCGAGTATAAAGCACATATGTATTTTTATACCTTAACCTTATATAAGTATGAATAAAATAATTCTTTCTTCTTCTAGTTTAAGCTAAAAAAAAAATCACGTGCCACACATATGTATGTATATGTATATCCCTATTCTCATAGGCTTTTCTATTTCTTCTTCTTTGCTGGGCAACCCGATACACTTGCAAAGAGAATGCAGAAAGTTTAGTTTTTTTTTTTTTTTTTTTTTTATCCCTCCCACACGACAGCAAAAATGAAGCCACACACATACATATATATAAACATGTAAACCACATTATTCCTTTCTCTCTTTCCTTTTCGCATGCAGCAAAGATACTCACAGATTCATTATTTCAGCACACACATTCAGCCACTTTTCTTCTTCCTTTTAATACCCATGCAGCAAAAGAAAACGCCACAAACAGAATGCAACAACCCCATAGCTAACTCACAACCAATCATATCTCACATACTCTCTTTTCTTATTCTTTTATTCATGCACACAGGTTAATACACGCACCTATATGTATTCTTTTTGAAAGTTCTTTCTTTGGCAAAAACAGAACCTACATGCAGAACATCCCATGCCGAAAAACAACAGAAGGAAAAACAATGCACACATTATCATTTTGTTTTTGTCTTGTAGCCAATATATATATATACCTATTAACTACCTAGCTTGCTTCTTTGGTATATTGTTTTATTTTCATTTCATGCAGACACTCTCATAAATCAGTATTGTATGTCTTCCCGTACCACAGATAAGACACACGCTGATACACACATATATGTAATAAACACGCACACCAGAAACATATTATGCAGCAAGGTTTTTCATGCTAAAACCGTAGAAACAGAGAACTCATCCAGATGACAGCAAAGAAAAGGGAGTCAACTTCAGCGTTTTTCTTACTTTCTCTTAGTTTAGTTTTCGGTTTGCTTATTCAGGTTTAGATTTGGTTTCAGTTTTGGGTTTCTACGCTCTTTAATTGTTTTGGTTTCATTTTCGGTGATTACCGAAAGAAAGAAGAACAACGTTGACAGCCCCCTGTTTTATATTCCTACTTTCGGTTTCGGTCTTGGTGTTTTCTTTTCAGTTTTATTTTGGTTTTTCCCCTAGTTACACGATGACAGGAACCAAAGGGAAAGGAAAACAAGGATCACCTTCAGGTTCTCCAAGCTCAGAAGGTGTTGATAAGCCACTGATCCTTGCTCTGTTCCTATCGGTCCGAAACAGGGAATAACACCAGCCGACTTCTTCTTCCTTTCCTTCTTCGGTTTCTCTACAAACTCACTCTCTCTGTCTGTGGTTTTATCAAATGGATGAAGAGTGTAGAAATAAACTGAAGAAGGATGGCTCTTATAGTCTGCCGAAGGTCCAGTTAAGTGGTTTTTATCCACTGGTTTGAGGGCGTGGATAAGTATAATTATCTGTTACTTAATAAATGCCAGCTGCTAGTTGACTTTCGGCATGTCAGGATTCCTGTTTCTCTTCGGTTTGGCTGATGCTGGTTATTATCTTAGTTGGCTTCGGATTATATGGGCTGAAGTGAAGCAGCTGAAATGGATGCCAAGTGGATCGAGTATTTGGTCCGAAAGGAATGGTTTGGTTTCTGATTCTATACGTTCTGGTGGCTGCAAAACTGGGCTTTTATCTATTTATTCCATCTGTTTTCTTTGGCTGTCTTTTCGGTTGGGTGGGAAAGAGAAAGAAAATGATTCATTCTGCTGCCTTGCGTGTCTACTCCTTTTTTTTTTTTTTTGATAATAAAATGGTGGCAAAGTGTGCAACCACTCCGAGCCGAAGAGTTGTAAATGGTAAAGCCCTCCCCAAGCGGGCGACTCTAGGATTCGAACCCTTTCCATTTCATTGGTGAGGGAACGTCCTGGGGCCTAGCCAACTGCCACTAGGCCAACCTGCTTTGGGTGCGTGTCTACTCCTTTGGTTTTAATTGGTGAAATGATACAAGATAATGGGCTCTCAATATTGCTATCACGTGGGCTTGCATGAGAGAATGAAATGATTTATGGGCCTTCGAGTGTTGTGTTCGGCGTCTTTTACTCATCATTTTTTCTTTAAATCCTAAAAAAAAACTTTTCCTAACAATTTATGGAAATTTAGGGCAATTGTACGGAAAAAAACCCTTATTGATTAAATAATTACCAAAATGTCACGCTGGCAAAAGTATTAACCCATCTGCCCCCATTTAATCGATTACATGCCCAATGTAATCGATTACAGAGGTTTGGGTATTTTTTTTTTCAATTTTTACACTATGTAATCGATTACGCACTGTAGCGTAATCGATTACATAAAACGTTACACTGTATAATCGATTACACAGTGTTGCGTAATCGATTACACAGTGTAAAATTACATATAATCGATTACGCTACAGTATGTAATTGATTACATTTCGATAGATGCATTTTTTAAAAGCCAATTTGAGCTCATTCGGGATCATTTCTCCATTTCTGCCCTAAAGCTCTGTGGTTGCTCGTGTTTTAGTCGGCTTTTGTGCGACCCATCAAAGTGTAAGGCCATTCTCCTCTTTGAATGCTGTATTGTTATGTAATCTTTATAGTTCAACTCCATCAACCTTTGTTTTTGTGTGTAATCTGAACCCCACCCCCTTACAGCTGCCATTTTCTTGTTGTGGAGGATGACTTCAAGTTCACAGGACGGGGATGGGAAGCTACTGCCCATTGCCTTTGCGGTTGTTCCCCCCGGTGAGAAGTACAATGATTGGTGGACCACGAAACTGATATGGGGACATTGATGGACTAGACTTAGGGTAGACGGTTCATCGTTGCGTAAAATACATTCCCCAATTCACTTTTATAGTTAAAAACAAGTTGGACATGCATTTGTACATTCATTTAAACGAATCTGCCCTTAATTGTGTCCCTGGACCTGGTGTAATCGATTACACCATACTGGTGTAATCGATTACATGGTGTAATCGATTACATAATCGATTACATGGTGTAATCGATTACACCAGTATGGTGTAATCGATTACACCAGGTCCAGAAGCATGCAAAATGCTTATTTTGAATGGGATGATATCCAAAAGTGTGTCGCACTTGTTTTTACTTATAAATGTGACTTGGGGAAGGTATTTTATGCAACGATGAACCGGCTACCGTAGGGCTAGTCCATCAATGTCCTCGTATCAGTTTGTGGTCCAACGACATGTCATTTGCAAATCCATCACCATGAATTACATGAACTAAAAGCATAAACATTCATTTGTCAAAATGTGCCATATTCAGTAAAAAAAACACCATGTCCAACAACAACAAAAAAACACAAAAAGAAAAAAATACATGAAACAACCGTCAAATGAACAATCCTAACAATGAAAAAAACACATCTTATCCTCCTCCTCCTCGTTTGTATCCACATCATCCTCCTCCTCAGAGACATCAGGCACCTTGTGCTCCTCTTCAGCAGCCACCTGGTCCTGTCCGCCTTGTAATTGCCGCAGACCTTCCTCCAGGCCATGCATCCGGTTCTGCATCCACTGCCATCGCTCGTTCTCCTTCTCAATATGGCTCCTCCACCGCCTTCTTTGCCGGATGTCCATCTGCCGCATCTGCCTCGTGACATCAGTGAGGGTGAATTCACCAATTGGCTCAGCCATGTCCTCATCCGCAAGCTCGTCATCGTCCGGCATAGGGATCTCAGGATCAACCATGGGATGGACAGCCGGTGCATCGTCCTCGTCAGCAACAATGCATATCCAAGCACCCTGTGCATTCTGTTGTATCTTGCACTGCTCCAGGAGGCCCTCCCGAATACCGCGTTCCAATGCCCTTGGTCCACTATGTCCTCATTCTCCATCGGGACAGCAAAATGGGTCAAAATACGGTGCATAAGATATTCGAATGGGAATGCGGCATTGTCCTTATGCTTCACTTTGGACATCGTCCAACAAATATAGTGCCTCCAATTCACCGGCCGGGAGTGACAGATGGCCCACATGACCGGTATATCGACCTCCAACACCCTGGAATGGTTGTAGGCCCGAGGGAAGAAAACATGGGTCAGTACTTAGAAGAGGATCCGTGCATTCACAGTCAGCTCCCCCACAGTAAAAAGGAGTCTCTGACCCAATGGCCTCTTGATGTCATGGATGGTGGCTGCTCGGTCATGTCCAGGCAGGTTGACGTTGGTATCCCCATCATACATAATGGCGCCCGCCCCATCGAAATCATACCCCAGTATATGGGCCCATATGGGCGCTATCATTACTATGTCAATGCCACATACGCGCGACTTTAGGTTTTTGTGAATGTAGCTGAGGTTGTGGTAGAAGGCCCTAATCATATCTTCTGAGTACAGACTGACGAACTCCGCTAATACATGCAGGTGCGATGCCTCCAAAAGTGGGACTATATCAAATCCCTCATCAATGAAAAACGGGATATCCAGTGACTTGGGTTTAATCACTATTCTGTAGGCAAACTTCTCCACGAATACTCTGTGGGATGCTGCATGATGTTCTAGCATATATCCATATCGGAGTTCTTCCGGCTGTGCCTAAGAGCTGGAGGTATCACTCTCTCTTGGCTGTTTCGAACGCCTCTCATTCTCAGCCTAACTGTGAACTCGTCTGCTTGGAGGCATGATGGATACAAATACCTACAAAGAAACAACATAATTCATCATCAAACATGAAACATAGACACAAACATGGAACACAGACAATTCATGGCATAATCACAATGCAAATGTCATTATTCGTTAACGGAGCCAATGTCATTGTCCATAAAATGCACAATCAACAATCAAAACAAAGGTAATCAATAACCGTAAACATCCATACACACAATAACATGTAATTCATGCTTCAATCCTATTAATTGCTTCAGTTTCGCATGAAAATAGCCACTGCCCATTTCCAAAACACACCTAAACATATATTTAATCTCTCATTTATTCAAAAAAACAACCAACAAGTCAAATCAATGATTAAAACACTACATATTCAAAGAAAATAAACCCTAATCAATTACACACACCATATGTTTAGCAAAACGGAGAAAATACGGTCAAAATCGTAATGGGTTTCGAAAACCTACCGAAATCAACGTAAATGTGAGCAAATCTTCAATTTTTCCAAAACCCACGCCTTGGATCCGATGGCTTCTGGCCGAAATTGAAGATGGAGGAGAGTGGGGAGCCCTAATCGGTTACAAGAAGTTAAATGAGGGAAAATGAGGTGTTTCACCTTTTAAAAAACAGAAAACGCGATATGTAATCGATTACGGCCCGTGTCATAATCGATTACATCTCATTGTAACTGTCATTTTGCATTCTGGGTTTATGTAATCGATTACATGTAATTTTACACTGTGTAATCGATTACGCAACACTGTGTAATCGATTACAAAATGTAACGTTTTATGTAATCGATTACGCTATAGTGCGTAATCGATTACATAGTGTAAAAATTGAAAAAAAAAACTCAAACCTTTGTAATTGATTACATTGGGCATGTAATCGATTACTTGGGGGTAGATGGGTTAATATTTTTGCTAGTGTGACATTTTGGTAATTATTTAATTAATAAGGATTTTTTTCCATACAATTGCCGAAATTTAGTCTTAACTTCCAATAATTATTTTGGGTCATAAAATATTATCTCTAAAATTTTTAGGCCCAATTATCCCTTATTTGGAATTATCTCTTCTTCCCAAAATAAATTAAATGGAGATAAGTCTTAAATCTCCAATTAATTATTCTCATAATTAATTTTAAGCCAAAATTTTCCATCAAATATCCAGATTTGAAATCCCAATATTCTTTGACTTTATTTTTTTTTTCTCTTAATTTATTCATTTTGGCCCTAAAATATTATCCCCAAAATATTTTGGCCAATAATTATTCCCAACTAACTTGCCTTTAATTTATGGAAAATATATCTTAAATCCCAAATTATAAATCTTTAAAATTTCTTAAGGCCAAATTTTCCATAATTAATCATTGATTCTCAAGGTCCAAAATTTGGGATGTTACATATAATATAAGTTAAATTAATACTTATTTTTCAATTTTTTTCCTTAATTGATGTTCACTTCCCGTATTTTTTTTTCTTCTTCAAAATCTCATTTAGTAGCCGTATAGTTGGATTTTTTTTTTAAATTTAAGAAAAGTTTAATAAGTCAACTGCTCTTCTTTGATTTTGATGAGTTGGCTAGAGAAGTGACATGAGCGCATGTGTGTGTCATACTAGAGGTAGCATATGCTTATATACGGTTTTATTATTTTATAGAATGATTTTTTTAATAGCAATGCCGCAAAAGTATAATACTCCGTCCAATTAGATGACTAATTAATATATATATATATATATATATATATATATATATATATATATATATATAATTAAGTAGTTTAGTTTGCTATTTGTATTCCATTCCAGCTCTTTGAAGTAGAACCACATGCCTCTAGCTCCTTGACGGCATTGATGTATGCAAAATGGATAAAGATGACACTCCACTAGCTGTAGAGGTGGAAATTGGTCAAGTCCCTATTAGACGTGAAAAATAGGAACAAATCACCAAGAGGGGGGGTGAATTGGGGATTTGAAAAATTCTTTTACAAGATTCTGGAAATTAATCGCTGAAGCAAAGTAGTGCAGAGAAAGGGAAGAGAGAACAAGACACAACAAGATTTATACTGGTTCGGTCTAACTCCTTGACCTATGTCCAGTCCCCAGACTCTCTGAGATTTTCACTATCACTCACAATCAGTTACACACTCTGTACTTGAAAGCTATCCACTCACCAGGATACACTCCCCCTTACAAGTTGTACACTGATATCCCAATCTCCAAGTCCCTCGACTTGAGATTCTCATAGTAAGTGATATACCCAAACACAGTACACTACACACTCTATAACTTGGGATGATCCTCTCTCTAAGACTCACTCCCCCTTACAAGTTGTAGTCGTATAATCAATCTCCAAGTCCCCCAACTTGAGATTCTTTACAATCAAATGATTAACGGAAACAAACTCTCTATAAGAGCAGATAATGATAAACACTGAAGCTCAAATCTCTCAAGACTATTTACAGAAGAATGAATACAGAAATCTGATTGTTGCACACTGTAATTGTCTTGTGTCTTGTCTGTCTCTTTTTCTTCTTCGAATCTGAATGATATTTATAGTTGTTGAAGTCCAATTTGAATGAAGAACTTGACTGTTGGAAGAGCGCTACGAATTTGAACGTTGGAGGCTCCACTTCCAGAACTAGCTGTTGAGAATCCACTGAAATTTATCTTGATGGATGGATTCTGCTTTTGTCTAATCTGTTGTAGACATTCTCGCAATGTGGGACTTAATTAATATGAAGATAATGTTGATGTCCCTGTGTTGGAATGAGCTGTGCTTAAAGTTGTAATTATTTAATTCAAGTTGGAGCACTTTATAAGACAACATATTCTCTCTCTCTCTCTTGCTTTATAGCTCATTGTCTGAATCTTCATTGTTTCCTTCAATAAACCATCTGAAACTTGCTAACAAACTGGTTAAAAGACGTTAGGAATAATAGCAATCAAAGATATGAAGTATTAAGATCATTTAAATGATTTTCGCAAATTCGTGCCATCTGATTTTTTCAAAACTGTGTTACAAACTCGAGTTTACAAACCCAGACTCGAGTTTGGAGTTCATCCAGAGAGCATCTTGTTTTGAAAGACTTCCTAAACTCGAGTTGATTAGTGACTGACTCGAGTTTGGTTCTTACAGAAAGGAAAATCGCGAATGGCTCTTGGATGAAGTTTTGAAGCCATGCCTAAACTCGAGTCATGTAGTAACTAACTCGAGTTTGAAGCTTTTATGAAAATATTGAGTTTAAGTTCAGTGCTTCAAAACTGGAGTTTAGAAAACACAAACTGGAGTTTACAAAACCTGAAATATTGTTTAGTTTTTTGTATAGCCCAGACTTGAGTTTTTATATCCAAAACTCGAGTTTCAGTGTAAACTGAAACTTTTGAAAAATCTTTATGTGTAAACTGGAGTTTCTGTTTCTCAAACTAGAGTTTTCAAAATAGTCATTTACTCGAGTGCTTTCTGTTTGAGCTAAACTCGAGTCACCAAAACATTGACTCGAGTTTCAGTGAAAATTGAAACATTGAAATACCTTTGAAAGCTCAAACTGGAGTTTCCATTTTCAAGACTGGAGTTTAGAAATCATGTAATAGTTCAAGTGTTTTCAAAACAGTCCTAAACTCGAGTTTCTAGAAATCTGACTCGAGTTTCAGTATATATTCAAACTTTGAAAACTTTTCATTAAAGTGCAAACTGGAGTTACTGAAACCAAAACTGGAGTTTACAAAGCAAGTAACAACACAAGTGTCTTTGTTTATCCTAAACTCGAGTTTGCTTAACCTAGACTCGAGTTTACGAGTCTTTAGCTCTTAAACTTTTCTTGTAAACTGGAGTTTGGAAGGATCAAAGGTCGAGTTTGAAAATTTGATAAAACGTTGAAGTTTCTGTTTGATCCCAAACTCGAGTTTCTAAGACATAGACTCAAGTTTACAAGTCTTTTGAACTTTTTAGCATTTAAACTTTCTTGTAAACTGGAGTTTCTCAGAATCAAAGGTAGAGTTTGGAAACAAGTTGAAATTCGAATGTCACTGCCTTTGATTTAAACTCGAGTTTCAAGACTTAGACTCGAGTTTACAACTCTTGTAAACTTTGATAGCTCTCTATAACTCTGCAAACTTGAGTTTGCCTATGCAAACTGAAGTTTGGCCTGCTTTGTTAAAAAACTGAGCTTCTGTCTGCCAAGTCTAAACTCGAGTTTAGCTACTTAAACTCAAGTTTGCCTTAAACTGAAAGTTTTACAACTTTCAAAGACAAACTTCAAATTAAGTTTACAATTGTCAGTTATCATCAAAACACCTAGAGAACTAACAAGACGGCCTATGGTCTAGCCTAGTTAGGACCCTAGCTTAGCTTGTTTAACGAAAAAGCCAGACTTAGGCCTATTTAGAGAGCTAAATGTATAAACAAGTTAGGCCTATTTTATGAAGGTCTGTCCTATTTATGCATTTTAAAATATAATATAATTTATATTATATATGTCTATGTTATATTTATATTTTTATCATTTTAATTTTAATTTTCAAATAATAGATTTTTGAATTAATTTTAATTTTGGAGTATTAAATTATATGAATTAAATTTTATTTTAGTCATATTATAGGCTTTAAATTATAGGTCTTTAAGCCCTAACTTTTAAGCCTATTTAAAGGCTTATATTATAAGTAGGCATATAAAAAGGTTTCAAGCCTGATTAGGCTTTTTGAAGACTTAGGCCTCAACCTAAAAACAAAAACCTATATATAGGCCTAGGCTCAAACTCATGCTTTAGCCTCTGTTATAGGCTCAAACCTATTTAGTCAAAGCGTGGCTTGACCTATTTCCACCCCTAAGTATTAAAGAGCAGGAATATCACCTAAAGAAGAGGTGAATAGATGATTCTAAAATTCTTTTTGAAAATGATTTAAAGACAATAAAATAGAGACTGAGATGGAGAATGAACACGAAGTGTTTATACTGGTTCGGTCTAATTCGGCGACCTACGTCTAGTCCCCAATCACTTTGGGTATTTCACTATCTCACACTCTTATACAATTTACACACTCTATACTCGAAATGATCCTTTCACAAGAACTCAATCCCCCTTACAAGCCGTAATTGTATACCTATTCTTAAGGTTCCACAACCTTAAGATTTACAAATAAATCGAATAGAATTAACTCCTCCTTGAGTAAATAAAATAATCACTGAAGTACACAGAAATATCCGAAGAGCGAAGTTAATGAAACATCAAATTGCAATAAGTTCGAATTAAATGCACAACCTTTCGGTAGTTAGCAAATTCAATGTTTTTGATATTTATAGTTGTTGTAATTAATGACCGTTGGTAAAGCTTGAACATTAACCATTATGACTCTTGAATATAGCCGTTAGACAAATAAAGCTTAGTTAATATTTTCGTCGTTAATAATCCAGGTGGATTTGCCATCACGACATTCTCTTCATTCCTTTTGTTTTGCCTGTTGTAAAATAGCATTGATTGTGTAGATGGAATAGCAACAAAAACTTTAGAATGATCAGAGAACTAGTTATCGTAAATATGACTCGATTTGGGAACTGCATTAAATGCTCTCTGACACACAAATTGCTTTAAGATAATTTGTTGTTAATCCATTATATAATTACCTGAAACTCATTAGCAAACCAATTAAAATTATTTAAGAATAGTAATGAGTAATGATTTGAAGAAAAGAAATCATAATCAGTTGATTTGAATTTCCGAAGAAAATTGACTCTAGTTAAAAAGGTTATACCTTGAGGCATATAGCCTGTAGGCATTTGGATTGACTTGAGGAAGATTAAATCATTTGAAAATCACGTTGAAAGAGGATTTACCTTGAGTCAAAAATATAGTGCCTAGAGTGTCTGCCTTGCAAGTGTACGAGTCATGCAAGTAATAAAGTGATAAGTAAAGTATCGTTCCCACGAGGATTAATGTAACAAATTAATCAAACAATAGGCTAAGCAAATTCAATTTAGTTGAGCTAAAACAAAGTTTTGATGAGAAATACAAATATTTAAAACTACTTATAAAACTAAAAATTAATAAAAGCAAATGATTTTTTTTATTATTTTTAAGGATTTAATAAAAGCCTAGGATTCTTTTTTCCCTTATTGCATTTCATAATATTGAATTAATTTCCTCTCTCTTAGTATTTCTATACATATATGTGTAAGTCTAAGGTTCACAAATACTTGACAAGCTCTCTCAAGTCATTATCAAGTGTCTCTTCTCATTAAAATACACAATCTCTTGCTACAATTAATGAGAATCAATATTTAAGCAACAACCTTAATGTGACAATGCAAGATTGGTAAATATATCTCTATTTTACCAACAAACTATCCATTTATCGAGTAAACTTCAAGACAAGCATGATTTCAATCAAATTCTACACCTAAATTAGCTTTCTCAAGTCAAACCTAAGTGAATAAATCATCTAAATGGTAGCCAATCAATTAGAAGCATTAAGTCTAGATTAAAATCAACACACACACACACACATATATCTACTAAAAGAGAGGATTATCCAAATATTAATCCATACAAAAAGGGTCAAAAGAATCCTAGAATAAAAGTTTAGCTGCTCATTAAATCCAAACACCAAGAGAGACTAATCAAAATTGAACTCACGGCTTAAACAAAATCCAAATCCAAAACAGTAGATATGAGTTCAGACTTCAGAGAGTCACAAATTAAATCCAGCACAACAAATTAATATTGAGATTTAGAGACTTATGGAAAGTGATAAGCAAGAATCAAGTAACAAATAATCAGAAACAGCCTCTGTTCTGCATTCCTTCTTGTTGCATTTGTCTTTACTGTTTCTTGTTGCTTCAGTTGAGTGCACCAGCTGAAAGAGACAAGAATGGGCAAAGGAACAAAAATCACACTGAGAAGCACATCAGCAACGCTGCCTCCTCCTCTTCGTGTTAGCTCTTCGATCCTTGATTCCTTTCTGCTTCTTCTCTTCTGTTCCAGTGTTTAGCCGCTTCTCTCCCTCTCTTTTCTTTCAATTCTGTTTCAGCCCCTCCTTAAGGCCCCGTTTGGATTAGTGAAAATCGCCCGATGGAAAAGGAAAATTTAAATTTTCAGGCCGCGGCCCCTGTTTGGTTCAAATTTTCCGTAGGAAAAGATTTTCCCGGCGGCGCCATTTTCCAATGTTTAAATGAAAATGGGTTCCCACCAAAAATGGTAGGAACCGATTTTCCAGCACGTATGAAAGTCGATTTAGCCCTTGTCTATAAAATGGTGTGATGCTAGAAAAACAAAAACAGGGAGCACAGAAGGCTGTAGAAATGGAGAAGGAGGTGAGTGGAAGTTCAACACAACACAAGGACAGGTTTACTTTTCTCCGCCTTTGTTCTTCTCCGACTTAGTTCTTTTGTTCTGGTCCTTTACTTTCACCATTTACATTTACCCTTGCTACATAGTCTAGAGTGAGTCAATGGACAGAGAAATGGACAAAGGTTTAGCTGAAGTGTTGGATGCATGATTAGTTACAGTTTTAGCAATAAGGAAACTGGTTGTTACAATGTTTGGAGCATTCACAAGTACTAGTACAAGAGAAATCCCTTATAGCTCATATAGCCTAGATTTTCACTCTAAAAGAGCCAACCTCAGAGCAATGATATATACTAGCGACACCAATTGTTTCAATCAGATTAAGATGAATAGAGCAACATTTGATGCGCTGTGCCACATGTTGGATACAATTGGAGGGCTTCAACCTATGAGACACATGTTAGTTGATGAGCAAGTTGCCATGTTCTTGCACATTTTGGCCCATCATGTGAAGAACCGAGTAGTTCAATTTGAGTTTGGAAGGTCAGGTGAAACAATAAGTAGATATTTCAAGCTCGTGTTGAATGCCACCCTGAAACTGCAAGATCAACTTTTTAAGACAGCAGAGCCTATCAGGGACGATTGCATGGACCATCAGTGGAAATGGTTTAAGGTACATATACTTTTCTTATGTTAGTCCATTGGAAAAGTTATTTTCATCGTAATATAATTGTTTATGTGCAGGGGTGTTTGGGGGCACTCGATGGTACACATATACGAGTACAAGTGCCAGCCCACCAGAAGGGTCGATATCGCAACAAGAAAGGGGATATAACCACAAATGTTCTTGGAGTATGTTCTCCAGATGGACAATTTATATTTGTGTTGCCTGGATGGGAAGGATTTGTTGCGGATGGAAGGGTCTTGAGGGATGCCATAAGAAGGAGACATGGACTGCAAGTTCCAGCTGGTGTGTTTTTTTTATATTGAATATGTGACATACTGTAGTTTAAATTAAAACTAATTGAAGATGTTATTGTCCAGGAAAGTACGATTTAGTTGATGCTGGTTATACAAATAGTGATGGATTCCTTACACCTTACCATGGGCAACGTTACCACCTTAATGAATGGAGACCAAGCCACTAACCCCAAAGCCCAGTTGAATGTTTTAACATGCGACATTCATGTGCTTGTAACATCATTGAAAGATGCTTTGGTATTCTGAAGTTAAGATGGGCCATCCTCCGATCTCCTTCACCTATCCGATAAAGATTCAAAATAGATATATCGTGGCATGTTGCCTACTCCATAACCTTATTCGGAGATCAACTGTGCCTGATCCATTAGATGAAGAATTGGACTCATTTGAACCCCCAAACCCAAGTCAAGAGATTCCTTCAATTTCTACGATGGAGAACTCAGCTTCTTGGAATAATTTTAGGGACAATCTGGCTATTGTCATTTATAATGCTTATTTGGCTCATAGATCTTGATTGCAATTATACTGTATTTGAACTATTTGATAAACATTGTGTGTAAAATGTTTGTTTGTTTACGGTGAAGTAAATTTACATTATCAATGTAATCTATGTGTTTGAGTCGGTTAAATTGTTGGTAATGTCTTTAATTTGTTGTGATGGACTAACTATTGTTGATTTCTATAGTCGTGTAATGGAAGACTCACAGAAGCAAAAGTTCCACATGTGGTCAACTGACGAAGATAAACTACTAGTGGAATGTCTTGTGCAACTCAGAACAGAACAGAGGTTCATGGCAGACAACGGGTTCAAGCCAGGCTTCGCCAACCGATTAGAAGCAATGATGCTGGAGCGCCAACCTAATTCCCAAATCAAAGAAAATCCCCACATATTATCCCGCATAAAAACGATGAAAGTCGCCTGACAAGCTGTATACGACATGGTGTATGGGACGAACACGTATGGATTTGGCTGGGATGCAGAAAGACAATGTGTTGTTGCAGACAAGGAAGTGTGGGATGAATATGTAAAGGTTAGTAACATTTTCCTTTCCCCAACATTAATGTCCAAACAGTAACTAATTCACACTACTTGTGTTGTTGTAGGTGCACAAGAAGGCTGCAGCGTATCGAAATAAGTGCCTACCACACTTTTAGGATCTGTGTTTTGTTTGGTCTAAAGATAGGGCCATAGGTGAGACGTGTAAATCTCCCAAAGGCATGATAGAAGAAATCCATGAGGAACAAGTCATCCCTGACTCCCCAATTCATCTAGATTACATAGCCACCCCTGAGTTCCATATCCCACCAAGTAGTAATTATGTGAATGGAGATGGTGGTGAATGTTCTGGTAGTGGAAGGAAGCGGAGGAAATTGGGGAAGAGTGATAGCATCGCAGACGTTCTCAGGGAAACAATCTCGTCTCTCGATTCCACACTCAAGAAAGTTTTCGACAACCTCGGAGCTCAATTATCACATGAAGCACATCACGCCAAGATGGAAGTGAAGGAATCAGAGCTGTTCGATTAGTTGATGGATGTTCATGGACTCACCATCAAAGAACTCACCACCGCTCACATTAAGATTGTGTCATCGCAACACTTGCTCAATTCGTTTGAGAAGATTCCAACACCATTCAAGGCATCTTGGATACGTGCATTGCTGTGAAGTGAGTTGTTGTAGTTGTCTTTTGTAAATTTTTGGATAGTCTGTCAGTTTTTGTTTTGGATTTGTTTTGACAAGTTGTATTTTGTGGGTTTTTTGGATTACCCATCAAAGATTATATTTATAAAGGCAATCAATCAACGATTTTGATTGCAATTGACAGACAAAAATGTATGTAACCACTACTACATATATATATATATATATATATATATATATATATATATATATATAAATTATGTAAGACCTCGTTGTAAATCATTCTAGTGTTTGATATATGTGATGTGCTCTGTTAACCTCTGTTTTAACTAATTATAACAGGGGATCAGCCAGTGGATGAAAAATAAATATGGATGATGAGGAAAAATGAACAAAAAGAAGACACATAAAATGGGTGACTTTTAATTAATTAGATCCGACTATAATTTTTCTGGAAACATAATTTGATTTTAAAGACAATAAAAAAGAGGAAGAAAAGAATGTAAAAAAACTTTGCTACTTCAGGAGTAATGCGCAAGTAATTTCGAAAGTAATGACATTACCTGCGAAGTCTGAAAGTATTACGCAAGTAATATCGAAAGTAATGACATTACTTGCAGAGGAAAGCTCATTACTTGAGCAATGTCCGAAAGTAATGCGTAAAAGTAATGACATTACTTGCAAAGTCTGAAAGTATTATGCAAGTAATATCGAAAGTAATGACGCGAAGTCTGAAAGTATTACGCAAGTAATATCAAAAGTAATGACATTACTTGCGAAGTCTGAAAGTATTACGCAAGTAATATCGAAAGTAATGACATTACTTGTGGAGGAAAGATCATTACTCGAGTAATTTCCAAAAGTAATGCGCAAGTAATTTCGAAAGTAATGACTTTACTTGCGAAATCTGAAAGTATTACGCAAGTAATATCGAAAGTAATGACATTACTTACGAAGGCTGAAAGTATTATGCAAGTAATATCGAAAGTAATGACATTACTTGCGAAATCTGAAAGTATTACGCAAGTAACTTTTGAAAGTAATGACATTACTTGCGGAGGAAAGATCATTACTCGAGTAATTTCGAAAGTAATCTTTGGAAAATAGTTGGGTCAATATTTCTTGCATGTATTACTCAAGTAACTCATAATGTTGAATAACCAAATTACTTGCGAAATTAAATGCTTTACTTGAGTAACGTCCGAAAGTAATAAAGGATACTGATTCAAAGATACAAATCCTTTTAAACAAAAGGTTTGAATATTGTTATCATAAAAACTACACTCTGAGAACCAACAAACCAAAGCCGCTAAGCAAGATGCATTAGAGAAGCAAATAAAAAATCTCCAAAATCACATCTATGGCCTGGATAGGACCCTTGAAGAGCTTGGCGTTCAACACATTCAACATCCTGGTCCTTCGTCCTCTGATCCTCCCTCTGCTACCACTCAACCTTCTTCTCCCATTCCTCCTGATTCTCCTACTCCTCCAACCTAGATTCCCCTTTTCGTTGAGAGTAGTTTATATTATGTTAAATGGTTTGGATTATATGTTTTGGAAGTTGTACTCTTCAATTATGTTATGTTATGTGCTTCGAATGAATTTTTATTTTCGCGTCAAAGTGTGTTTGTCCGCTATGTGTATGTTTGTCTGCTATGTTTGTCTTAAAATAACTTAAGGGTAAAAAAGTAATCTTTCCTTATTTTCCTACTTATTCTCTCTCAACCAAACAACAGTTTTCCAATCCAACCATTTTCTTTTCCACTATAACCAAACGCATGAAAGGTAAAATATTTTCCCTTCCATTCCTTTCTTTTAATTTCCACTCTTTTCCCTTCCTTCCTCTTCTTTAATCCAAACGGGACCTAATTGCTGTCACAATTTCCCCTCAAGTCCAGATCCTTCCATTCATTCCGTTCAGCCCAATTCAATTAGGTTATGCATTCATTAATTGATTGATCCATGGGTCCACTTCTTTTTATTCATTTGCTTGCTGCCTCTTTACACGTCCAGTTGCTCCTTCTTTTAATCAGTTAGGTCTTTTCCCTTCTCCAAGCCAATTCAAACCGTGGGCCCAATTCTATTTGCATTCAAGCCCAATGACATCTATGCGGCCCAATTCCATTTCAATCCCAAATGGTCCAGCCCGAAATGCTCCTCTGGCCCTATTCAAGTGATATAATAATAATATAAGTAATATAACAACAATAAATCTGAAACCCCACAAATAATGTACTACTTTGATTTCTCTTAAAATCTTTAGAAAATCTCTTTAATTTAGTGTTAATGACTTCCTAATTATATCTAAATATATCTCAAATCTATTAAAATTAGGAATTCATCATAGAGTCACTATGCCTAGAGGCAAGTCACTTATTACCTAGAGGTAAAAACGACTTTTACGTGAAAGAAATTTGGAAGATTTGCCTAGAGTTAAAATAATATGCCTAGAGTTAAAATAATATACCTAGAGTCATATTACTTAGAGGTAATTATAGGCTACCTTGAGGCAAATAGGTGAGATGATATTTTGAAATAAGAGTTATATGCCTAGAAGCAAAAGACATGCCTAGAGGCAAAATGCCTTGAGGCAACTCACTTATTGCTTAGAGGCAAAATCGATTTGAGCATAATAATGAGTTCACCATTAAATGCCTTGAGTTAAATAAATTGATGCCTTGAGTCATATTGCCTAGAGACAATTTTGGGATGACTAGAGGCATACGAAGTTCAAGTTCAAAAAGATGTTAGAAAATTTTAACTAGAGGTATGAAATAAATGACTAGAGTCAAAAAGGTAAAGTTCAGCATAATTACGATTTTGCCATTAAAAGTGGATTTTTTTGGAAACATATGCCTGGAGTGAAAATGAAACACTTATTAAGTGACTTGATGTATACTTAAGGCACGAAAATGAATTTTCAAATATTCAAGCAAGACTTGAGGTAGAATTAAATTACCTAGAGGTAAATTGAGACTTCAAATTTTCAACGAAAATTAAGCTTTAATTACATTATAATTGTTATCATAAAAAAACATAAGAACTAACAAGTACAGCTGATAAGGGGGATGCACGATTGTCTGATATGTCGACACTTGTCTTCAGTGCCAATAGAGCAATCATCACGAATATAAAAATAGAAAAGAGTTCTTATGTGTTGTTTTGATATTTTTTTGAATGCGTCATTTTAGTGGTCTAAGTTTCAAATCTACTTCACTTTTAATTGTGTTAAGTGGTTTCACGTTATATTATACTGATATTGCTAGAAATAATATGTCTTTGGGACATGCCTATTTAAGGTTTTCTTTTTCTTTTTTTTATAATTTCTTGCCACTTATGAATATCCTTTAGTCAACATATATACACTGACCTAATAATTATACAAACTAATAATCAGCACAAAATTTACTTAACCAAACAATATGTATGCTAAAATCATGACAAACACTTAATTTCTGGTAATTAATCATTTTGACTTTCAATTATGATAACTCCTTAATTAAAGGAGATAACAAAATTTTTACATTTCTTGTGTGAGATCAACAATTTAATCTCAAATCACTTAAAATTTTGACAATTCTGAATTATAACAACTCTTTGAGCAATGAAAAACAATGGTAATGTGGAGAAGGGGAAAATGATCCTATTGGTAATATTAAATTGTATGTTGATTTAATTTAATAGATTTTTACTTGCACATTAAGTAGAAAAAAGAGATGATCAGGTGGATTTATAATAACTCCATGATCCTTAATTTGTGGGGACTAAAACTTTTGTCTATTATATTTGTTGAAAAAAAAAACACATTTGAATATATATTTTTAGTCAACTATACATTTATGATTTACCATATATAGAATCTCTTATTTCAGTACCTTAGGTAATTTGATTGATAAATAATATTGCTATGGAGAAGTAAAAAAAGATCCTATTGAAAATATTAAATTATTTGTTGAATTAATCAAAAAGATAAATTCTTCTAAATTCAGCCAAAAAACTAGCGGAAGCTTCAGAAGCATAAAATGCTCTACAAGATTTTCAGGAGCAACGCACGAGGTAGCAATACTTATTATATTAATAAGTAGTTTAATTCGCTACTTATAACGGAAGTGTGTGATTTTTTTCCTAAAATATTCATTATTTAATTTGTATTGGAAATGACTCTCATTGAAGAAAACCTCATTTATTTTGTGTAATGTGGATTAATGTTTATATTTTATTAGAAAAAAAATCATCATCGATAATTAAAGGGAAAATCCGGTATAAATACAGTTGAAATAGAAAAAACTTATATTATGTTGGTAAACTCAGCAAATCTTAAATTGGGTCAGTGACCCAATTTAAAATATTTAAATGTTGATTATTTTTTAATAATACCCCTAACAGTGGTGGAACCAGAAAAAAAAATTTTGCCCGGGCCAAAAAATAAATATGATGAAGTATTTAAAGAATAATATCGCATAATATTAAAAATATGAATAAATAATAACCAACAATTATAAATCAAAATAAGATATAAAATGATAATATTTTTAGTAGGTATCTGAAACAAAAATTTTACTTTCCTCTTACAACTCAATGAGTAATGAACCAAATATTATCCTAAAGATATCACAAACACAATAATAATAATAATAATAATAATAATATATAATGAAATTTCATAAAATTAACACTTAAATATATATTCCACCCTACCTCAAAAAAAAAATAATTGGAGAAAATAAAATAAATATAATATGAACCACAAAAAATATTTTAAAAAAACATAAAGATCTAATTAAATTTCAACTAAGCAAATAACATATTATAATCTATTCCTTAAAAGAGAAATTCACTATAAAATCATAAGACAACCAAATAACAAATCCAAACTGATTAAAATTAGTCATTAATCATCCTGTACATATATATAATTATATATTGTAAAAACTCAAAACTCTGCCAAAATCATAATCCTAAAATTTTCACTAATCAACACAATATTACTTTCATTAGAAAGAGTAAAATACGTAGAATAAAATACTTAGCTGGGGCCAAATTATTGGTCAAAATAAAATATTATATGATACATATATATAAATACATAAGATAGAAAAAGCTTGGCCCCAGCTGACCAGCATGTGGCCCCGCCATTGACCCCTAATCTAACGTCCAAAGCAAAGAGAAAAGGGAAAGCCATGCTTGTACATTGGTCCATAGCGATCCAAATCTCCGGTGTCCTTCGGCTTCCCTTCAAGGATCTTGTTAGAGCTTTCACATGACCCCGACCTCGAAACAATCGGTGTTGCAGATGAATATGCATTCACTTTCGATAATGCTGCTTTTGGAGTTGGGGACATTTGGACTCATCCAGTAGGATTTCCCACAAAGATGATGAATGGAACCTCGGATTTGAGTTCAATCCTAGTTCTGCAGTGCACAATCATATTCAAGTGTTGGTATCAGGATCAAATCATAATTCGGTAAATCACTTTAACATAATTATCTCATTTTGTATGACATAATTCAGATTTCAGAGGAACATTCATTTACATGCTATGGATTTGGTATTTAGGAAGCACTAAAGTTGACTGGCGTAGTTACGATGGTGACAATGTACTCAAAATTGATGATGAAGGTCCAGGTAATCCCGATTATCAATATGTTGTAGCAGAATCTCATCGGTCTAATAACTTGAATTTTGGCTTTAATTTCTATCCCAGTACTCTGGGTGAAGTCCATCATACGCCAGTCAGATTCTAAAAAAGAATAGGATGATGACAACAAAAATTTCAATGCTTTCCCTTCAAATTCCAATGTTGACTTTGATGTAAAGTTGTTTGAAGCTAAGGATGCAGTTTCAAAAGTTGGAGCAGACCAAAAGGTATCACTACTAGAAATATTTATTTTTTGCGACAGAACTTTTCTCTCGCAAAATAAGCATTTTCTCTTACAAAATTTATTTATGGCAGAAAACTATTTGTCGCAAAAATTGCCCTCGTAAATCACATTTGCAATGGAAAAAATGCATTTACCCTCGCAAAATTCAAAATTTGCAAAAGGGAAAACTTTCCCTTGCAAATTCTGATATTTTGCGAGGGAAACCTATTTTCCTTCGCAAAATACAAAATTTGCGAGGGAAAGTCAGTTCCCTCACAAATCCTATAATTTGCGAGGGAACTTATTTTCCCTCACAAATTCTAGGATTTGTGAAGGAAATCCTTTTCCTTTGTAAATTCTAATTTATTTTTTAAAAATATAAAAAATCAGAAAAATAAAATAAAATAATTACATGAAAAAATATTAAAAATTAGAAAATAAAAAGACTTGTATATCATAAAAATAAATTGTAATAATCATACGAGTTTACATAACAAAAATAAAATATTACAAATTATAATATTGTGACTAAAATGAACTAAAAAAAGTCTAAACAACAGCAGTTTGGTCATCATCATCACTAGGAGGTAGTCTCGTGCCCTTGTCCTTCAATAGGGATGGAGAAGTGCTCGCATTCATATATATCTTTAACATGTGGGTACTTGAATATTTTCACACCTCTTTCATAAACCTTAAATGCATCTTCAAAATATTTGTGCCCCTGAATTAAATGGAGATTTGTCCATCAACAAGAAAACTCCACTTAGAGAACATACAATAAAGCAAACCTCATCAACATTATACATAGAAAGAGCTACACTTGGTCCTGTGAAACCACCCCATTGATAATGTCTTCATTTGTATAGGTTAGCTACAGGAAAAGAAAGAGAAGTAACAACCAATATGGTATCAGATTTAGTTTCAATTATAGCTGTTATATGAGAGCTTTAGTACCAGTCTGAATGGCATGATTATACAAAAAAGCAAGATACAAGCAGCAATTGTTCAATCTGTATCAATATGCCACATAAAGCAATACAACATGCATTCATATCAAATGAAAACATCCATATCATAAAGCACAAGTAATTGACTAAGATTCCTTTCTCAAATGGCAGCATAGCAACCTTCTGAACCGGAATACTATTCAAATCAGTTGATAGCAGGATCATCATACCAGATATAGCTTTGCCACCTATGTAGAATTAACATATTATAAAGCGAGTTTATTTTGAGATTCGTGCAAGCAATTCGCCACTACTACTGCTTTATCTCTTCCCATTTTCACTATCCACCATCGAGTATGAGCTTTGTCCTCTTGTGAAACAGTTAGCTATTATGAAAGATGTTACCACTAACAATGCCACGCAATTTGCCACCACTATGGCTACTATAGCTTCGAGGCTTAACCCCTTTCGCCACTGGGTTTAGGGATTGACAATTATGCTTGTTTGAGATTCAGGCAACGAACTAGGGTTCAAAGGAACTATCTGTGGTAGTAATGCAGAAGAAGGAGGGCTCCCTGTGAAGGAACAAGCTGGGAATGGGGTTGATCCACACAAACCTTCATTCCAAGAGAAGGTTTTGTCACCGAATTTCTTCAACATTGCATCGGGTAAGCGTCCGTAGAGCTCGTTGCTGGTGAAATTGAGCTCTGTGAGATTAACAAGTGAAATAGAGCTTGTTGTTTTGTCGCCAAATTTTTTGATTATTTTGTGACAGAATTTCAATTTCGTCGCAAAAAGTCGATCAATAGTGTTTTTTGCGAGGGAATTAAAATTTCATCGTAAAAATCAAACATTTTGCGATGGAATTTCAATTCCGTCACAAAAAGTCTGTCAATAGTGTTTTTTGCGAAGGAATTAAAATTCTGTCGTAAATTTTTTTATTTTTCCGATGGATTTTCAATTCTATCGCAAAAAACCCAAAATTTGCAACATAATTTTTTCCATCGCAAATTCTCTTTTTTCTAGTAGTGTATTGAATCAGTTTGATATCATATTCTATATATATAATGTATTATCAAGGTTAAAAAAGGATATTAAATGCTAAATTCCTAATTGGTCGCTTGGTTTCACAGAAGAATTATCGTTTTATTTAGCCAATTAGCCATCGATTTAGTCTTTAAATTTTTTTTTCTCTCCTCTGTGAGAGCTCTTTCTCTCCTCTGTGAGAGTTGCTTTTCTCCTTTGTGAGACTCCTATCTCCTCTGTGAGATCAGCTTTCTATTTGAAACTCCATTGTAATTGTGGACTCCAACACACCCTTTCATTTCGTTTGATAGAACTCTTTGACGTGAGTCACTAGAATCACCCAACCGATGGAGAAGGATCAGCATAATGGTGGAAACAAGCAAGTTACCGAAGTGCAACTAAATCTCAGTCCTGCCAACAATGCACAAAAGGGTTGGGCTCTGGTGGGGCGACTGGAAACTGAGAAATTTCTAAATAAAGGGGTAGTAACCTCAATGATTAGAAAAGGCTGGGGACTCGAGAGGGAAGTGGAAATCCATGACTTGCCCGATAAAAATACCTTCTTATTCCGATTTGGAAACCAGGAGGGTTTCAATCATGTACTGAGAGGCAGACCATGGGTGATATAAGGAGCCTTGCTGAATTTACAACATTGGGACGACTTCATGATACTAAGGGGGGTTAACTTCGATTGGTGCCCTTTCTGGGTTCAGTTCCACGAGCTCCCACATGTTGCTTTCAAAGGAGATAATGTGATCAAGCTGGGGAACGCTGTGGGCAAAATCATGCTATATGAAGCTCCAAGAATTCAAGATCGCCTTTCACGGACATTCATTAAAGCCAGGATTTTGGTTAATATTTCAGAACTACTCATCAAAGGTTTTTGGGTTCCTAGACCCCAACGTGATTCAATATGGGTTACAATCCAATATGAGAGGCTCCAAAATTGTTGCTACGACTGCGGGAGGATAGGCCATGACTCAAAGAACTGCAAGTTCCAAACCGACCCAGTCAACAATGATGTTGAGGGAAATCGTCCAGGTAACGATCTTGGCACTGTGCATGTGAAGCTAATTGAAGAAGCTCTGGTAATACATGATAAGGGATGGGATGAGGCGGCGCTAATACGGCGGAAACCACCATCGGCACCTGGACAATTTTGGAGCTAAAGGAGATCTGATGAAACTGCTCTATTTGGAAAGTGCTTCAACCAGGGCGAGAAATCAGGGACCCCATTAATGTGTCATGATGCTAATCCCAACGGTAGAATCAGCATAGAGGGAAGCCTTAATGAGGAAACGAGGGAGCAGATCAGGTATATTGCACCACCCAAAATCACGGAAATCAGCCCTGAACTTTCGCAACCCCTGCCCACTCTGAATCTTCCTCGAAAATACCTCTGGATGATATTAACACATTAAATATCCCAATCCCGATATCTCAGGAACCACAACGATTACCTAGCTAGAATAAAAGTACCCAGCCAGCTGTCTATCGTGTGGACTTTCCCCCAAATGATAATGAAGTTAACTCGGCAATTATTCCTTTTATGAGCCTATCACTAGTCTCTGTCGTAACATCCGGATTAAACATAATCAATTTGAAACGTCCAACACATCCCCTTGATGAAGCTGATTGCCAGAGCGGTCCTAAGAAAAGACTTACTTTCCAAATAGAAGAACCTGAAGTCCTACCAAACAACATATGAAAAACTGATGGGACCCACCGCATGAACGTGCAAAAAGTTAAAAAGAGCATACACAGTAAGAAAAACCAGCGCAAAATCAAAAGTGTTACTGGGACAATACCCCCGCCCTCAAATAATCCCCTAGCACAGCCGAAGCCCTCGGATGTAACCACCATAAACCAAAATTAGCCCACCCACGAGTGCTTAAACAAAGCCGATGGTTGCCACCCAGCAGCCATCGGTTCGCCATGAGTATCCTAGCTTGGAATTGTCAGGGTTTAGGGGTTCCCCTGATAGGTAAGTACCTGAAAGAGGTTTTCAAAAATAAAAAACCCCAACTGGTCTTCTTAATGGAGACAAAAAAATAAGAGGTCTTTTGTTAGCAAAATAAGAAGACGATGTGGCTTTGATGAGAAATGGATTGTTGATCCCCAAGGTATAAGTAGAGGACTAGCTTTATTCTGGGATAAGGATACAGCTGTGAACATTATTTCATCATCTGATTATGTTATCCATACATCTGTTTTTGACCCATCAGTTGAGTTCCCCAAGTATATCTCATTTACTTATGGTCCCCCAACAGAAGCTGACAGATTATCTGTTTTTGAAAAAATCAGAAATTTTGCTAATGGTATGACAGAGAGCTGGATCTGTTTGGGTGATTTCAATGATATCACATCTCACCAGGAGAAGCAAGGAGGAAACCCAAGGGCCATCCGGAAAATACTGAATTTCCAAAAATTTATATCTGATTGTGCTCTTATTGACTTGGGCTTTAACGGATCATGGTTTACCTGGTGCAACCAACGAATGGGAGAAGCAACTATAAAGGAAAGAATTGACCGACCTATGCGAAATGAGATCTTTTGTCATAATTTTCCTTTTGCACAAGTGTTCCATATTGAACCTCTAGGGTCTGATCATCATCTATTGTCAATTATCTTTAATCATGTCTCAACTAATAAAATAAGACCTTTTAGGTTTGAGGATTATTGGACTTCTCATACTGAATTCTTGCAGGTGGTTCACAAGGGTTGGGATGTAGGAGAAATCCATCATACTGACCCAATCCATAAGTTTACTCTTATTTTGAATAATTGCAGAAAATATTTAATAGAGTGGAGTAAACTTAAATTCCCTAACCGAAAGAAAGCAATTGATATTTTAAATACACAACTAACTTCTCTTCGACAGGGGAACCAAACTGATGCAAGCAAAAAAGAAGAGGCCGAGCTTCTACATCACATTGAGGAGCTTATGGACCAAGAAGAAAATTATTGGTGGCAAAGATCTCGAATCCTATGGCTACAAGCAGGAGATAAAAATTCAAAATTTTTCCACCTTTCTACTCTTATAAGAAGAAGGAATGCTATACTGAGCATCAAAGATGAAAATGGAGTGTGGACGAGTGATAAAAGTATTATTAATAGTTTGTTCACTACTTTTTTCAATAACCTATTTTCCTCTTCAGGGCCTAGACTACTCGTACCTGCTAGTAACTTGGTGGCTCCCAAAATTGATGATGTCACCAACGAGCTCTTACTCCGACCCATCACGCGAGAGGAGGTAAAATTAGCAACTTTTGAATTAGGAGGCTCAAAAGCCCCAGGCTCAAATGGGTTCTCAGGTAAATTCTACCAATTTTCATGGGATGAGGTAAGTGATACTATAGTGACAATGGTTAAAAAATTCTTTGATCAAGAGCTCGAGCTCCATAATATAAATGGAACAAACATTACCCTCATCCCAAAAATGGATAAGCCAGAAACAGTCTCACACTTCCGTCCTATTGGCTCGTGCAATTTTTCATATAAAATTATTTCCAAAGTCCTAGCCAATAGAATGAAAGGATGTCTAAATCAGTGCATCTCCCCAAACCAAAGTGCCTTTGTACCGGGTTGATTGATTCAAGACAACATAATCATAGCCCACGAAGTGTTCCACTATTTAAAGAGAAAGAAGAATGGAAAAAAAATATGAATTTGCTCTAAAAATGGACATGAGTAAGGCCTATGATAGAGTTGAATGGGATTTCCTTAGGACTGTATTGGAAAAATTTGGATTTGCTAATAAATGGGTTAACCTTGTTATGAAATGCATGGAATCTGTTAATCTTAATCTCTGTATTGCAGAAGAAAAAGTTGCTTCTATCATTCCCAAGAGAGGGCTCTGTCAGGGAGATCCCCTTTCACCTTATTTATTTATCTTGTCCCTGGAAGCCCTCTCTTGTATGATTAACCAAGCCTTGACTCAAGGCCAGTTACATGGGATCAAATTGACAAATCATTGCCCAGTATTATCCCATAGTTTCTTTGCAGATGATGCACTGTTTTTTATGAATGCAAATATCCAGAATTGTCAAGCCCTATCAGAAATCTGCAGAACTACTATGTAGCATTGGGACAATAAGCTAACTTGGACAAATCAAGCTTAATGTTCTCAGCAAATACACCAGACCCATTAAGGCGTACAATATGTGAGACATTGGGCATTGGTGAGAGCTCAGACCAAGGTAAATACCTGGGTATCCCAAGTGTATGGGGAAAACTAAGCATCAAGCCCTAGCCTATGTTCAAAAAAAAATTAGCAAAAAGGTCCTAGACTGGAAAAGCAAGCAACTATCATTTGCAGGTCGGGAAATCTTGATCAAGGCAGTCATCAATGCCATTCCTATTTTCCCTATGACCTGCTTCAAATTCCCGGTCAAAACATGCAAAGAATTGAATGGTCTAGTAGCCAACTTTTGGTGGGAGGGCCAGAATAAGACACATTGGATAGCATGGAACAAACTAACTCGGAGTAAAGTGGAAGGGGGATAGGATTTAGAGATTTTTTACAATTCAATAATGCCCTTCTTGCAAAGACTACGTGGAGATTAACATAGAATCCGAATGAATTATGGGCAAGAGTAATTAAGGGATTATACTTTCCTAACAGCTCATTCCTTGAAGCAAAAAAGGGATATCGAGCATCATGGGGATGGGCCAGCATGATTGAAGGGAGAGATCTTATTAAGGACAACCTCTGTTGGCAAATTGGAAATAGGGAGTCTGTTTGCATATGGCAAGATAAATAGATCCCAACCTTGCCCAACTATAAGCTATCGACGAGAGATGAATCTCAGGTGAGGCCAACCAAAAAGTGGCAACAATGATCTCTAGTGATAGAGGAGCCTGGGATCTGTCAACTATAAGTTCGTGGATAGATGACCAGATGGGGGAGGTCATTAAATCCATCCCAATTCCGAAACTCCCAACGGAAGACAAGCTGAGGTGGACGCTGGCTAAAAACGACAAATATTCAGTAAAGTTGGGATACTATAGCTCCACTTCTATGCCTACCGAGTCCACCCAAGCAGCTGGCACTTCAACCGCAATGACTAGAGAGGCCTGGAAAGCAACATGGAAAATAAAGGTGATCCCAAGAATGGCTAATTTCCTATGGCGTACACTTTCGGAAGCCATTGCCACAAATACAGCCCTTGTCCGTAGAAGGAGAGGAACAAATGAGATGTGCCCAGTCTGCCTAGAAGAGAAAGAAACAACCGAGCACTTGTTCTTCCATTGTTCTTGGGTAAGGAGTGTATAGTTTGTTAGCAGATTGTCTCTTAAATGGGAAAGAAACAACACTCATAGCTTTAGAGCATGGTGGCTGGAGGTGGTACAACCGAATGGCCCTTTCAAGGAGTTTGACATAGCACATATCAGCTGGATCCTCTGGTATATCTGGAAGGGATGAAATGAGAAAGCCTTCAAAAACATTGAACCCGAACCTGTAGCGGTTATAGAAAGGGCAGCCCAGTCTTTATTCGATTACTGTAAAGTGCGCAGGACTGTGTATAACGACAACGGTGTTAGCAATCCTAAACCATTGGCTAGCTGGAGACCACCCCCCGAAGACTACCTTAACGTTAACTTTGATGGGGCCTACCAAGATGATACCAAAGCAGCTGCAATAGGAATCATCTGCAGAGACTCGCATGGGATTTTAAAATGGGCCTTTGGGGATAAGATAAAGTCCATTTCAACATTCATGTCAGAAGCTTTGGCGCTTAAACGTGCGATGATGCTTGCGCAAGATCTGGGAAACAAGAACGTGATTTTTGAATCGGACTGCCTATCCCTTGTTCGCTGCCTGGAAAAAGACCAGCCCGATAGATATGAGTGGCAAGCAAGTGGTATCTTCAACGACATCATCAGTGTTCTTAAGTATGAATCCTGTTATGTACTTCACTTCACCCCACGTCAGGGGAACAGAGCAGCAGATCACCTAGCTGCATCCACCAATAAGGGAGTGTGCCTAATTGGGTGGGTGGAAAAACCCTTACTCCCTTTGTTACAGATCCTAGAGGACGACAGAAAGAATACAGAGTTGAAGCTGAGAAATTCCACGAACTCCCCCACCACAGGGGATCCAGGATGATCAGTTGGTTTGGCCTTTCCAGAATGCGTAACCTGTTTGATCGCTTTTCTGTGTTTTCAGCTTTTTGTGTTTCACTTTTCATCTTTTATCGCTTTCCATTTCGTTGTTTTCATCTGGCTAGAAGCGTTTCAGGTTAGGCATGTAGTCATCAACTCTTTGTACTGGAATTTTTACTATCAATGAATAATATAGAATTGTTCAAAAAAAAAAATCAAGAGTGAAGGGGCCCACAGTGGCTGCAGTGATGGAGGCATCATTGGAGGAATTCAAAGAGAAGATGGTGAACCACAAGAAAAGAGCCCGAAGAGGAGAAACGCAACCACCAGCTGAACCAAAAGCAGCCATGGAATTTCAGGGATTTCCAAGATGACATTCCCTGGACAATACATCTTAATTCTTAACAATAATATGGGAAAATAGTAATCTCGATAGCAAATTTATAAAGAGAGCAAGAGAAGACATGTCTCCAATTTTGTTTTTTCTGTTTTTAATAACTAAGGGATATAAAGGTAATTTGGCATAAATTCTAAATCCTTAATTGTGTCTAATAACCTAATTAATAATTTGTTAAGTTTAATAACCCAGATTAAAATTTGTATAATTAAATCATTTTATATAGAATTTTCCCACGGTGAATTTTTTATAATGGTGTGAAAAGGTCAACATTGTGAACATTTGTAATGTTCCAATTTTTGTTTTACCAAAACTCCCTGTACAATATGCTAATATATGGGAATTAAATTTTGAAATTTGACCAAATAATTAAAATTAATTATTTGGAAAATTAAGTAATTATTTTTCCTTGTAATATTTGGAAAAAATAATAAATTCAAGGAAATATTTGCAAAGGATAATTTTGGGAAAATTAAAATAAAGGACCTAAATAAAATAATATTTAATTAGAATGACCATAAAAATTGTAATTATTAAGAAGGACCGAATAAGCTTAAAAATACTAAATTACCCTTTAGCTTCTCCAACATAGAAAACAAAGAGCAAAACATCTTTTTCTGTCCTCTCATGAATATCAAGATGAGGCTATTTGGGAATCCAGTATTGGAAATAAAAAATGATGATATTTGGTAAAAGTGTGTGCATAGTAATGAAGTTTAAGAACAACTTTGTTCTAATAAATTTATTGTTTTAACGGGATTATCAAAAATCATTGTTTTTAACTTCTAATACTGGATTTCTAAATCACCTTAATATTCAGAGGAGGATGGAAGAAGGTACTTTGTTCTTTATTTTTTGTGTTAGGGAAGCAAAATGCTAATTTAGTACTTTTAAGCTTATTTGGTCCTTCTTGATAATTACAATTTTTATGGTCCTTCTAATTAAATATTATTTTATTTTGGTCCTTTATTTTAATTTTCCTGATAATTTTTTGCCTAAAATTTTAGAAAAGGAGAATATGGATAAAAGAGGATCAAGTGGGATAATTTTTTTAGTAGTCCCAAAATGTATATACATTCTCATGCACAACCACTCAATTCATTATTATGCTCCATTCCGGCATTCCTTATTCATGTTCATTTCGGCCCAAGAACCATTCAAAATTCCTTGTACAATATATTAATATATGGGAATTAAATTTTGAAATTTGTCCAAATAATTAAAATTAATTATTTTGAAAATTAGGGAATTATTTTTCCTTGTAATATTTGGAAAAATAATAAATTCAAGGATATATTTGCAAGGGACTTTTGGCCTAAAATTTTAGAAAAAGATAATATGGATCAAAGAGGATCAGGCTATTGGTTCCTCTTTCTCAACTAGGCATTCCATGACTTGGAAGATTCTCTCTATATTCTCAACATCCAATCCTCAACTACTTGAGAGTCAAAATCCCCACGGAAAATAGGAGGTTAGTGTTTACAAAATTTTGATACCTAGTATTGTGTCATTCTTCTGGTGCATTCTCTCTATCTTCATTTTGTCTAACCTACACCTCACGACTTTCAGCTCTAAGTTTGTTAATTAGTCCAAACAATTGCCTCATTTGATTCTATTTAAGCAAATTTTGTCCAGGTAAGTTCTGCTCAGGTATGTTATGTTCATGTATATTCCGTTCAAGCTCTTGTGCTTGCATGTGAGCTCTTCCCCTACCCCTTCCTCTTCCTCTTTCCATATCAGCTATTGGTCTCCTTCTGCCACCATGTAGGTTGGCCATAACTTCTTTTCACTACTACAATATAACAAAGAAGAGGAAGTTGTTAACACCAGGGGTATATTAGTCAATTTACAATATTAACATTCATGATCTGCTATAGAGAATATTATCAATTTATAGTATTAACATCCTACTCTTATATCATGCAGATTGACCATTAATAACAAATTCATTATATGACCTCAATTTGAACATTCAACAAAACCCAAAAACATACTTAATTCATTTCAAGCATAACCATTAAGTTAATAATTCTGGAAAGAAAATAATATGGCTACATTTATCCAATATGAGCATAAACAAACAGTTTCATATGCTCAATAAAGTCAAAGATTCTAAAAGGTTCATAATTCATAATTTGAATTTTCTCCCTTCTCCAGATATCATGGTCGGGGAAGTAATGTAGAATAGTGTCATTCCATTCTTCATTACTTGATTCTACCCATCTCAACACATTGTCCCAATATAACTTATGTATCTCATTTAGGAATGCAATGTATTCACCTTGTGAAGTCTCTTTAGCTCTACATACATTCTCTAAAAATCCTAGGAGATCAGGATGGGGTCACCACCAATATCCCTCAGGAGTGTTAGCAGCTCCAGAGTTCATTGACTCACCAACCTCATTGTCACCCATACATGATTCCTCGCTGGATACCAGGTTAATTATCTTAGGGGTCCTTGGCTTACTTGGGTTTGACATTCTAGCTACATGCCTTCGGCACAACCTATCAAACATAGTCTCTTCTCTGACACCAAGGGGTTGGTTTAAGGATGGTTCAATATTCTTTCCCTAACTCCTTCTATTACTCATTTCAATCCTACATACATAAGCACTAAACTTGTTACTAATTCAAAATATATGTATTGCATAGTAGTAGAATACACTATCATATTGTAAAAAACGTAACGCCTCTCTGTTCTAAGCCCAGAACAAGGTAATGTCTTCCCCTATCATGCATCAGATGTAATAATTAACAAAGAAGTTAAACCATTAAGCTAGGTTTTGATCCTGGGAAGTAACAAAAAAAAAACCTTTTTCAAAAATATTTCAAAAACTTAACCCATACATAAATTCCAAAACTATAGTTTGAATGTACTTTTCTAAAAATTTAAAACTTTCGAAAACACTTAATTAGTGGTTCAAACTCCTTATTAAAAATATATCTACCCTTAGTCCTAGTTCAATCTACATAAATATACATCACAGTAGATACATACGATTATCTCAAAATATTATCTAAGTCATAAGGAATAAAAATATCTATATAAAGAAGGTGTATTTAAAATGTTTCCTCTACACCATTACCACCACCTTCTTAAGGTTAAGCAAGTATAACACCATTGCCTCTTCGTCCTTGTCTACTAGATTGCCCATGTATTGGATTAAGGGAAGGCTCTGAGATTCAAATGATGAATCCAAGAGTAACAGGTTAATATCAAATTCTAGCATATTCAATATATGTCAATCAACCAAAACAAAGTAGTCCATATAACATATAAAGCATTCAAATTCATATGACATGTATTACATTCCATATGTAGCATGTAATACAAGTAATCATCATATAATTTCAAATACCTTAGTGCTAGGAAATACATTTTGGGTAAATTAATTACCAAAAATAGCTAAATGCGCTAGGCCCTGTCTAGCCACCAGGAAGCTAATTGTGACACCCGTCCTAAGGCGACGGAATTCTTACCTTAATCTTACGCAGTAGTGTGGTAAGAACCAGAAATATTAATTATACTGATACAGTGGAAATAAAATTCGATTACATACAGGGGTAATCCCAGGGTTTATACCCCTTTACTAATGCTTACATTCATTTTAGACAGTGAGAATTAAAACACATTACATCACTGTCATCCCTCGGTTCTTCTGCTGAGCCGACTTCAAGCAACGCTCCCTCCTTGAATCTTGTGCAGCACTCCTCTCAAGTTCTCACCTGTCTATCTGTCTATTGGTTGGTAGAGGAGGGTGAGATTCTGAGGAATCCCAGTAGTAGACAATACCAAACAATGCATGCAAGATAAATGCTAATGTATATATGCTTACCTTGCACAAGCTCATGTTAATATAATGAAATTCTGCATGCTCAATGCTGTATGCATCATACACATGGCCATAGCATAATCGTAAACAGAGCTTCAATCATTCAAATATGTTAAACATAACAAGCAAGCATAGCAATCATACATATACAAATAAGCAATAATATCAAATACATGCAAGTAAGGTAAGCCCACTACCTTTAAAGAACTATTGTCCTTACTCAGGTTCCTCTTTCACCAATCATTTGAGTTGCTTGAATATCATCCCTTTTCCTTTTTGCCCTAAGGACATAATCATATTTTTAGAACCAGGAAAAATGAATGTTTATTTTCCATTTTAACCCTTATTTTATTAGGGTTCAATTAAGTAACTTAAACTTGTTACTTTCAGCCTTTATCTTTCGTCGTCCTTAAAACTCTAGCAACTTAAGGTATTTTTAATTAATTGCACAAAAATGATATTAATGTGCCGTCAACTCTCATGTGTTTATTGGCAAGTCCCCTTTCATATAAAAATATTTTCAAAAGTCAGAACTTGTCAAAATATTCCCAGATTTCGAAAACATCCAGACTGTTCCTTTTTAGCTTTCAAAACTTAGGGTCATTTGGTAAAAATAATAACTCTTTACTCAGAGCTCAGAAAATTACAAAATATACACCAAAAGAAAGCTACATGTCTCTAATTTATTTCTGAAAAATTCCATAATTTTATCTTATTCCAACAATTCCCAGTTTGGGAAAACATAACCATTGCCTAGAAAACGTTACAGGAATATTCCAAGATTTTGACCCATTTTCCAAAAATCATAACTTGAGCTATAGACCTCGGTTTGAGGTGAACCAAAGCTCATTTTAAACTTTAGCATGTCTACTATATGCTCATAAAATTTCAGGGTCAAACAAGGTCGTTTACTATATTTTTTACCTACTTAAAAATCGTTGCACAGCTGAAAAATTCTTCGTGAACAGTAACGTCTGCTACAGTAACCAAGGTACTGTTCATTTACGAAAACACTGTAGCATACGTTGATTAACTCTGTTTCAGTCCCGAAAAACAGAGGAAAACGTGTTGGAGCTTTTTGGCATGCAATATATCAATATGGGCCACGTTGAAATATTCATATACACACACCGTGAAGCTTCTTCCAACATTTGCAACACAGACACAAGTGCCCAGCGATTTTTCCTCTCTTTTTAGCAAGCATATATGATATATATATATAACGCCAAACATACAGTAGCACATATATATATATTTTTCCTCATACACTTACTGCATGCTTCTTGCATAAATATATATATATATACACTCAAGGCAGCAGTTTCTTCTTTTCTTCTTATATGTTCAACAAGCTTCTTCCATTTACGTAAGAAGCAACATATGATATGGCAGTAAACTTGTCTCTGTTTTGGTTTCATTTCCTGTTCAGTTTCGGTTTAAGTTTCAACTGGTTTAAAGTCTTATTTCCATTAGCTAAAGCTCTAGATTTACGCTGAACAATGATAGAGAACTTGAGGAAAAAGAGATCCGATGTTTACCTTGATTAGTTCTACAAGTTTCAGCTCTCAACTTTACTATATTCAGTGCTTTTCTTCTCTGCTACTCGACGCTAAAACAGGGAAGATGAGCTTCAGTTTCTTCCACTCTCTTTCTTCGGTAACACTCTCATTCTTCACCTGAACAGTAACCGAACCTATGAGGGGAAAGAAGGTTCTCATGGGTTACCTTAAAAGCAGCTGAACGATGAAACCAACAAAACACTAACTCCCTCCTTCTTCCTCTCTCTCGGTTCTTTCTTTTCTGTTCTCAGTCTCCGAATGAAAGGAAATGAGGAAATGGTGGAGTATGGCTTAATGAAGAAACAGAAAACAATGGGGTCTGGCTTGCGCAGAAAACACAAGAGAGTAGAGCGAAACTTGTTGAATGCCGAGAAGAATGGCGCTAGCCTTCTGCATTCCCAAAGAGACAATGGAGCATGCGTAGCTGAGACACGAGGCAGTGGAGGAGCGCGACACTAGCATTCCGAAATGCAGAAGCCAATAAAGGATGGAATTAATATATTCTTTGCGTTTTCCTTGCTGAATAATTCACGATCTGCTTCTTTACTTTGACAAGTTCATGGATATTAATTAATGGGTAACGGTTTTGGGCTGAGGAAATGAATTGGGCTTGTCATTGAAGGATTGCCTTTGCTGATACGTGTTTCTTGCTTTCATCCCGTTGGGTTGGGTGGGAAAAGTAATTCATTAATGTGTGGCCCATTTATTTTCTTGTGAAGGCCAACAATGTCAATTGGATAAATTTGGGTCCTTGTTGTTATGAGGCCCAAGCATTTGTTCCATCTATTATTTTAAAATAATTTATTTTTCTTGGGCAATACATATCATCTCCCAAAACATTCAGGCCAAAATCATCGCTTTCAATTATTCTTTGGATTTTATTCTTTTCCCGAAATAAATTAAGGGGAAATATAGGCCTTAATTCCCAATATTTATTGTCATAATTATTTTGGTCCAAATTTCTCAATTTAAATTTCTATAATATTCCAATTAACAAATCCAAAAAAGTTGGGATGTTACATTAACCCTGTGGTCAACTCTTCCACTCAATCGAGCCACGAGTGGTGTTGGCCTCATACAGGCGGGACATACAAATATGGAATAAACAAACATATATAGTGATACAAAGAATGTGAGATTAAAGCTACTACCTCTTGGTCTTACCGACAAAGCACCTTCCGTAAGATTCTGTTTAATCTGCTTGTCCTTCAAGCTTGGGCAATTATCTCTTTCTATGATTAACATTTATATGGAGAATGAGTCATTAATCATTATATTATAATTAAGATTATGTCTATTCTAGACCCACCCCAAAATATTTGTCCTTTATTATCCTTATGACTATGGATGTATACTTATTCGGACTTATTCAATTAAATACTATTCACTATGGGAACAATTATTACTTTAGCCATTTAACCTCCAACATATCAAAGAAATTATCCCTTTAAAAGTTAGATACAATCAACCACTTTTGTGATTATTCTTAGACTTATAAGAAACTAACCTTTGATTTCTCTTAGAACTTAGAGAATTCATAACTTGATCTATACAACTCCAAATGGAGTGATTTTAGTTCCTATAGAACACTTGATAAGTCTATTTTTAAATATTAATAACCACTGAGATATTTTATGGGTGAGACAATCCCATAATTTTGAAATTTAAACATTGCTTATTTTTAGGAATCAAAATTTTTTCATATTTCCTGACCAATCTTTGAAAAATCATAATTTAAGTTTTAGACCTCCAATAACATTCTTTATGACACATTTTAAATCTTGAGAGGTCCAATTTACTTTGTCCAAATTTCATAGAAAACCAAAGTCATTTACTTAATCAAAAACTCTTAAAAATAACAGTTGCATATTAAAAATGTATAGCTCACAAATTTCAATCCCCAACTTCAAAAATCCATATTTGGAGTTCTAGGCGTTCAAATTAGGTGGTTAAAAAACCTATAAACTGCTTATTAAGTCTAGTTTCTAGGAAAATTGATTTCAACATTTTATCATAAGCCAATAATTCCTAGATTTTAAAAACGAGAACATTGTCCAGATAACTTTCTAGAACTGTGACTCATTTTTAGAAATTCATAATAACTTTTTACATACTTATCCAAAATACATGTTCTTTAACTCCAATTAAAGCTTAAGGAGTGTACTTTATGTTCACAAAGTTTCATGGCCATAGGATGTCATTTACTTAGGTTTTAGCCTACTTGAAAAGTATCACTCCATAACCATAACATAAGTCTTTCCAGAATCATGATCCAACTTCTAAAACACATAAATTGAGCTATAGACCTTTTTTTAGTGATCTACCACTCATTTTAAAGCTTAAGGAGTGAGCTTTCATTTGTCAAAATCTCATTGCTAAACCTGACCTCTAATCTATGATAATGACATGCACAACCCTTTCTATTTTCAAACTAAAATACAGAGGTAAGAAAAACAACATGCAAACTCATTTCTTGACTCTAAATCTTCATAAATCAAACTCCATGCTCTTAGATCAAATATGCACATTTTGAAAACTCATTTACAAAGCCAAAGATGATAAAAAAATCAGTTCAAAATTGACATGCATGCTCACTCAAGGATAGCAACTTCACTTACTCTTCTTTTTTTTTCGATGATGTCTGTCTCAGTGTTTCTGTGTTTTTTTTTTCCTCGGCTCTCATCATTTTTTGTTTCTATTATGGCCAAATGTGGTATGGTGAGAGAGTATGTGTGTGAATTGAAATGAAGGATTGGAGAAGTAACTCTGTGTGTGTGTGTGTGTTTTTTTTTTTTTTTTTTGATGAGAAAGGGGGATTCGAAAGTGAAGAAAATGGGAGGATGATGCATGGCTAAGAGAATGGGAGGAAAAAGGTGTTAGTACATGTGGGAGTGATCACATGGCATTCATGCATATTAGATAGATAGATAGATAGAGAGAGAGAGAGAGAGTGTGTGTGTGTGTGTGTGTGTTTTTTTTTTTTTTAGGTTTGAGTGTGTGTGTTGTTTTTTTTTTTTTTTAGCTTTTTGGATGAGGGAGTGTATGTGGTGTATAATATTGAGCCGAAGAGAACTGGGCAAATTGGTTTATTAAATAATTGGGTTTACATGTATAGTTCAACACACATAATACCACTAATTCCTACATTTTCCTTTTCTATCTAATATTGGGCCATAATTTATCTTCTAACTATTTGTCCTTAATTTATGGGAAAATATGTCTTTAAATTCCAATTATTAACTTTAGCGGCCAAATTTCTCATAATTAATCCCATGACATATTTTAATTCTCAAATTTTGGGATGTCACATGAAGGGTTATAAAAGGGTTAGATGACAGTTGTTTCTGAATACCGTTATGTTTTGTCTTCTTTGACATGTGTTTGAAAGACAAATCGTTTGCAAATGTTACATTATAGTTGTTTCTTAAGAATTGTCATTTTTGTCACTAAATAAATTATGGTTACTAACTACAACCATTGTTAGCACTGGCTAACACCCAAGAGGGGGTGAATTGGGTGTATGATAAAAACTTAGAAACTTTGAATTTCTTTTCACATCTTAATAAAAACAGTTCATATGATAGTAATGAGTTATAAAACGATATTAGTCATTCAGACATATATGCTAGAAATATAGGTGTTTAGTAAAGAGAAATGTGAACTACGATTTATCCTAGTTTAGCTCAATGCATAATAACCTACATCCAATCCCCAAGCTTTTCTTGAGATTTCAATCTATTATCTTCTTGTTTAATTTGGGCATAAGGAAAGCCTCTACAATCATACAAGTTTAGTCAGACATTTGTGAAACCGTTTATAAATCTCTCACCGAGATACTCCCCCTTACACACCGTAAGAAGACAACTTTTATGATGAAGGATTACAATCAATCTTCTCTCTCTCAAAAGTGAATAAGATAAACAGTAAAGTACATTACAAATAATCTCACTCTCTATGATAAACTATATGATCATTGAGATAAAGGAGAGTAATTGATATAAACATCAAAGTGTTGGCATTTTAATAGTGAAGGTGCAAGCTTATTTCTCATTGTCTATCTTGAATGCTTCTTGTTTTATAGTTGATGAAGATCATTCGACCATTGAGCAATTCTTCCCATTTAAAATATGACTATTGTGAAGGTTCAAGCTTTCCATTAGAGACAAATTGGAGTTGTAACAGAATTTTAGATTTAGTCGTTTCGCTTTGTTACAACATGAAATCCTTTTGGTCTACTCTGGGATTGCTTAGCTTAGGTCCATTTCACTTTTACTGGAGTGGATTTCTTAAAAGATGATCATTTGACTTGCTTTGAAAATGTTTCTGTGCACACTATTTCTGTCACTATAATTAACGTTTTGACACATGATTTGCTTTTTGGGATTTGCACTTAATCCTTCAACTAATTATCTGAAACTCATTAATAAACATGTAAACATTAAGAACAACAGTGAGTAATAATCAACTGTTATGGAATGATAACCAAATAATTTGAAATTTTGAATATGAAGAAGATGAAGCATTTTAAGAACTGAAGAACATTAGTTGAATATCAACTTGGCTTACTCGAGTAACACACTATTATAATCAAGTACCTTTCAAGAGATAACAAAGGAAGCTTGAAAGAGTTACTCAAAGAAGTTTCAACAAACAATCTTACTCGAGCAAGCATATACTCATACTCAAGTAAAGGTTCTGAGTACTTGAGTAGCAACCTGAAAGGAACTCATTACATCATGTTAATTCAAACTTGCTCGAGTAAACCATATTCTCTGCTCGAGTGACCTACTTGAGTATAGGTGCAACCACTAAGAAAGACAAAATATTAAGTTATCAAAACAAACGTGCTCGAGCATAGTATTTCACAATATTTCCTTGCTCGAGTAATAATAAAAAAATTAATACAGCATGGTGATCAATACACGTACTTGAGTAATCACTTATTTACTTGAGTAAGTATCATGCTCGAGTACTATTAAACCTTACTCAAGTATTCTTCTATCTTTGAGGGCTTCTAATCTTGTAAGAACAATCATAATACTCTCCAGTATAAGCCTCAACTTCCAGAATGTAGAGACTTTCAGAAAGCAAGAATATTGTCAGCACAAGGGTCAATTTCTAGTGAGCATAGCCTCTTCAATATAACTCCAAATTTTCTAGATGACCTATGCTCAGAAAGCTCTCTAAGTTTTTGTTCCAACACAAAAAGAATCAGCTATAAATTCATTGTATGTTAAGTATTACGATCAAATTGCTTACTGTTGTTTTGGACTAGTGCTTTTGCAATCTCCTTATCTAACTATACATGTGAACTTCAAAAAACCATATCTCTTTCATTTGATCTTATTTTTTTTTCATGATCTTGATGTTTTTAAAAAGGTACTTAAATCTAGTTTCATATGCACGAGTTCCAACTCATTTAAATGTGTAGTTTGTAAGTACACCCAAATTACCAAAGTTGTGTCTGCTGTGGGCATGATTTTCATGTGGCAACTTCTAAAATTCATAGCTTTTCCATCTGAACTCCTTTGAGCTTGACTTTGGTGTCAAAATGATGCATGCAATAGAGGATGTTGTGGCTACTCCTCAAGATGCATTCTAATCATAAATATCAACCTTGCACATTTAAATTTCAAATATGCACAAAATCTTCATGAGAATTTAATTAATTAATATAATCAATGAAATGTGACTAAATAACAAAAAATAACAGGTACTTTGTGCATCCAAATTAAATCTATATGCACATATTAATGATAGGATCAATTAATTAATTTGATCAACAAAGATGACTAAATAATTAAATTAAAACCCTCCCACTCTTTTATGTATCCAAAAATTATTTAAATAATTAATTTTGGCATATTTCAACCTAAATTAACAGTTAGATAATTGTCCAAAATTAATTTCACAAGTGTCTAGATAACTAAATAATCATAAAATAATTTAGCAAATTTTCTAGAATGTGAAAATTTCCAAAATTAATAATTTTATTAATTGAAAAAATTTAATGTGATATGACATAATATTATACATAAAACTGAAAGTTAATTAAATAAAAATTGAGAAAAAACATTTATTTAGCTGAAAACCCTTTCTGGAAATTAAATCTTCATAGCCCAGGTAATCGTGACAGAGCCCATAAGCAATTTTTTCCAGAAAAGAAGTAGAACGATAAAAGTCCAGAAATATTACAAAAACATCACTGTTAAAATATAACGTGAAGAGCCCAGAGCGTAAATGTTCTTTAATTATTTCAGAACCCAAAATGTGGCCCAAAACACAAATTAAATCGAAATAAAAATATAATTCCCAAGTCCAATTCAATGCTTCGGCCCAGTTGGTTTATCAAGTTACCACCCAAAATACAAAAATTCGCAATCACAAAATAATTAGGCCCAGAAGGAGGGGTCGGATTTTTTTTCCCCATCTTTTTTCATAATCTCTAAATCATATCCGTCCAATTAATCTGAAAAAGTTACAATATAATTTTAACTTTTCTCTCATCTTCCTAATCAATGGTCTATATAAGCTTATGAGAGATAATGAGGAAAAAAAAAAATAATGAGATGATTTACTTCCCATTGGTTCAAGATTATGAGCAGAGTGCGTTGCAAAATAAGCTAGGATTTCGAGCTTTTTAAAAATCTTAGTGGCATTGGGTTTTCTTAATAAACTCAATGGACGCACTAAGTTACCCAAACATAATAGTGGACTCATTTTTTCAACTAGTCTGCTTTTTTGGCTTTTTTTTTTTTTTTCCAGAAAAAGCCAGTTTTATGTGATCACCAAACAGACCCTAGGTCCACCACCGCCGTGATTCCAGGTAACGTTTTTTATTATCCAATGCTCGAAAAGCGACAATTTCGGCGGCCGTGATCTTGGAAAACACGTGCAAATGTGATATGGACAATAATATCTCTTGTTCTCACTATGTCCCCGTTTGGCATATCACTAGCAGAATTAGTTTTTTCCTAGATGAACTTTTTTTTAAAAAAATCAAATTATATGCATGATTTATATTTTGTAAGAAATGTCTCATGTGGCTGTGATAAATATATATGATTTAATAATTAATGAAGGGGCTAAATGACTATTGGTAAATAACTTTTGGGAATAGGCTTCTTGACTGTTTGATGGGAGCAGTCATATCCCTAGGATATACATGTCTTTTGGATAAGGATGTACATGTCTTTTGGATACAAAAGTTATTTAAAGGATAGAAACTTGTCCGTTCACTCTCTGACTATTATAGACGCCTCTAGTTTTCCATCAAGAAAAGAGAGCGTGTAAATAAGGGTAAAGATAATGATAAAAGTTTCAATTATCGTGTTGCAAATTATGTACCATGAAGTATCAATTCCACAATGATCGATAAAGGTTAGTGTATTTTGACTTAAATTTATAGTATTGTGAAAATTATGAATTCTTAAAATCCTTATTCATGTTCTTATTAATTGATGTTTTAAGATGAAATTATAGAAAAACTTACATATTTAGGATAGCAATGGTAGAAATAACTTTTTTTTCTATATGAGTTCTAATGGTTGGCATAGCATTTAAAAAGTTAGTGAAAATAGAAAATGATTAAAAAAAAAACATTGATGAGGAAGGCGTACACGGTGATCATTGAAGAACATAAAGGTTCCTCTCTCGTCCATCAAACGGAAAACCCAGGCATACAAATTCGAGACGGAATCATAAATTGAGAAAGATTGAAGCATTGATTAAATTTCTCAAACATAAATCAAAACGTATGAATCAATTTTGGAAATCATCAAAAAAACATATAAACACGATCGGGCAAAAACGATTACAATTTTTTTTTTTAAAAAAAAAGAAAATACAAATTGGGTTTTGATAATTGCATGAATTCAGATTTCTCAAGAGCTTGAGGGCGGGGATGATTCATAGGAAATAAGATAAAATCCCTCTCATCCCGTAATCTGATAACAAAAGAACAGACAATTTAATTTATAATAACTAACTTATTAAATTCAATTTGCAAACACATATAGCCAGATGAATTAATTGCAGCAATAATATAATTCATCTAATTAAAATTTGACCTCTAATCAAAGCCCTGGAACCCTTGGTAAAAATAGAATAATTAATTCCATATCAAGCTCAGATTATTCCATATCAAAGAATAGAAGATAGAGGGATCAGAGAACGAGGCCACGTGTAGGAAAAATTCAAAATGCATAAATTCTCCTATATTTATAATAGCAGAAGACTTATGGAATACCTCTTGCCATTGCTAATCTTCAGTCTTAGAAAGAACCGGCAATCTGTAATGATATAAAGCTACAAAAGGAAAACACTGTCAGAAGATCAGATAAGTGCCAGGACTATAAATTATAGCGATGGCAACTGGGTTAGAGCCAAATTTAACCCAGCAGATTATCCTAATCCTGACCTGGGCTGATCTGACTTATAGGTCATGCTTTAGATATTTTATTTAAGTTACCTAAATTAATAACTAAATAATAATTATAATATAATAAGAAAATATCTTACAAGACTAGCTATCCAAATCTTTTGTCATTAAATGAGTTCAAGAGAAACTTTTTTCCTTCTGTTTTTTATTTGCAAGGAAAGTCAATTTTTGAGAAAACTTTTATGTAGGTGATTGATGCATGAGATCGCTTCTTCATTTCTTTTGTTATATATATGAACAAAAGTAGCCATTTGATTGTATATTGTTTGCTAGTTTCGGAAAATTATAGTTTTGTCTTTCTGGATTGTCTTCTATTTTAGGGTTCTCACGGCTCTCTCTCATTCACCGTGACTGATAAGAAGGTTAGGAATTTTTAGCTGTTCATGGCGCTAGCTTCATGGTTTACGACACTTCAAGTCTCTCTCTACACCACCTTCAAACTTCAGTTTTCAAATCTCTCTCTCTCCCCCTCCACGATCTTCAGATTGGCTCTCTTTCTACCCTCTTTCTTGTTCTCCTTCCCTCCACAGATGTTGCTTCTTCAGATCAGTTGAATTTAACATAAACTTATAATTTTATAGTTATAACTAATATTAAGATGGTGGTGGGATTAAAGTCACGTTATTTTATCAAAACAATAAAAGTAAATTGTAAATTTAAAATATTAAAATTTATAAGATTATTTAAATTTAAGTTTGGATAAATTTATTTAAATTATGAATCGTTATTATATCTACTAGCCAATTATAAATATCAGTATTTCATTGTAATTATTGATTGGAGCACCTAAATCCGACCTAACTTTGTGTTACGAGAGAGAAAAAGAGATTGAGTATAGTGATAGGAAAAGACAGACCCTGAAGATTGATTCCCGAGTTTGTATCTTTTTGTTTTTCTCTATAAACTTAGTTTTAAATTTCTTGATCATGGTTCTTTCCTTAAAAACTTTTATTTCTTGGAAGTGTTATACTGCATCCTAGATTTGTTTTTTAAGGGTTACTTTCCATCATCCTTATTTTAGACACTTATATTTAGTAATTTAAAACCTAATTTTAAAGTAATGACTACTTTTATGTCTAATGTGTGATTTCTTGTTTTACTTTTTGTGTTAATTGACTGACTAAGAAGAATTATTTATAGTTAGTGAGTCCTTTTGTTGGGGATGTAGAATGAAGGGGCAAAACTGTCAAGTAATGATGGATTTTTTCAGTCGTAAAAACAATTAAGAATGTTAAATTAATAATGAAGTATGAATATAAATGAAGAACTTGAGTTATCTTAATCATAGGAGTAAGATGGCAGAAGTTCATTATTTTAGTTTATATTTCTGCCTATAAGTGATATATTTTATTTTATATTTTTGCCTCTGGGTGATATTAGCAAGACTTTAATTATTTTTGATAGATCATAAAAGTACTTCTTAATTAATATCCATAAAATTTAGCATGTGCTCTATGAATTAATGGTAGGTGAAGTCAATTTTAACGTAAACTTATAATTTTATAATTATAACTCATATCAAGATTATGTGATTAGAGTCATGTCATTTTTATCAAAACAAAAAAAAAAATTGTAAATTTAAAAGATAACAGTTTATAAGATAATTTAGATTTAAGCTTGGATAGATTTATTTAAAATACAAGTAGTTATTGTATCTAATTGGCTAGAAAGAAATAGAGCATAGTGACAGAGAAAGGCAAACCAAGAAGATTGTTTTCTTGGTTAGATAAAACTATTTTCTCTATGCTATTTTGGGGTCTTATTGAGACCCTACAAACCTAATGTTCTTCTAATGTGTAATAGTGCGTCCTATTTAGATGGTATATTTTGAGGATTGGTGTCCCTCATGGATTTAAAATCTGAGGAACGTTGTCCCTTACAGATAAAATATTCTCTTATGGTATGTTTGGTTTAAGAGGAAGGAATGAGAAACTAATTTTTGAAGCCAATATTAACCTCAAACATTAATCTCTCATCCCTCCCCTCAAACAAAACATACCCTTAGTATCCTTTCCTTTGACACCTGATAGTATTAAAACAAGTCAAGAAAGAAAGGTATCAAGACCCCTATAAAATATCTTTATTCTCCTCCTCAACCTATGTAGAATTTCACACTTTTTAATAGGCTAAAAATAAAGAGTCTCAAACATTACATAGTAATTTTTAAAAGAAAAGAAAAATAAATAACTAAATAATATGAACACAACCTCAATCAATTATTTTCAACTTATAATTATATTACAAAAACAAGTTCAAAAGAAGAATAGAATTTCAAAAGATTAACTTATTTGGTGAGAGAGCCAAAAGATTATCTAATCATGTGTTTCTTTAGATGGTATTAGACTTGTAACAAATTATCTAATCATGTGTTTGTTTAGTTGTAATTAAAGGTTTTTGAGTATATATAATAAATATTATTCTAAAAAGAGAACTGGAGCTCTGCTAGGGCTCAAATCGAAAAGTGAGAGTCTCTGCCACCCACTGGGACGGAGAAAATGAGCGGCCCCTCCATTCGCACCTTGCGAGGAGGGGAAAGTGAGGATATGCTGGAGGATGTGCGAGAGGATATGAACCATAGGAAACGGAAGGCTCGGCTGACTATGGCGGAATTCACAGGAGGAGAATGCTAAGAATCAAAGATGAAAAAAGGATGCAACTAGATGGACAAGGCCAGGCAGCCAAATCTTACAGAGAATCACTACTGAATAATGTGATTTCCAAGACCTGTTGGTGGGAATGGTCAAAAAACGAGGATGAGGAGGAAGCTGAAGATTATGGAACGGGAACCGAATTTGCGAAAGTCTTGAATCCAGAGGATGGAATCACGATGGATTATGGGGTATACTGCAAAGAATAAAATTAGCTATTTCCCATAATTTTGACAAGTTAATTGTTGAGAGTAACTCTGTGGTTGTTGTGACCATGATGGGAAAAGTGCATATGGAAGAGATGAGTGTTGTTGGATCGGGTTTGTTGATAGATATAGCAGGAGCTATGCAAAAGATCCCAAATATCCTGTTTAAACATGTATATAGAGAAGCAAATACATATGCTGACGCCTTAGCTAATTTTAGTTTGGAACAGGAGGAATGCTCTGAATGCTCTGTTATATTTTCTAATCCTCCTTTGTGTATTAGTAGCTTATTGTACAAAGATAGTGTTGGGATACCCTACCCAAGGAGTATCCTGGTGAAATAATAGAGAAGGGCTAATGCCCCATTTTTACCCAAAAAAAAAGAAGCTTTTGAGTATTTGTGATTGTTATATGAACATATAATTGATAATAATTTCCTTGTGTAGGGTGCCCATCTTCTAGCTTCTGCTTATTTAGAGAAGATGTATGCCTCATATCATAATACATATACAAGAAATCAAGCTAGTTGTTCTGGAAAAAGAACTCAAGATATTAGAATAAGTAATTGTAAATAGAGTTTAGTATTCCTTCTAGATATGCTAATTGTCATATGGCTAGGATTCAATTGTACATATATTGTTTACTATATAATACACAGTGACCAGTGGGAGCATTATCCTCTGGACAATACAATTTATTTTGTCCCATTCTCTTTTTGAAAGGCTTCCAAAATTGCATCCACAAGAAGAATCTTCCTTTCCTATCTTTTCTCGAGTTACGGAGAACGATATGGAATCATCCGCCAATGCAATGCAAGATTCTGTAGGCTTTAGCAATGCAAACAACGCAATTGGCATAGAAGCTATTCTTTTTGAATGCATAGACAAATATAAGTTACGGGATTCATACCCTAAAAGCAATGATGAGGAACAGGGTAAAAATGGGATTGAATCTACTGCGAAAAGCATTACACATAAAGTTATCGAGCCAGAAGATGATTTGGCGGATGGAACAATGTCATCAACAACAAATCCAATACCAGGTGATGCATCCTATGATGTACTTGAACAGACTAATAAGGGTGGGACTATCTCTGAAAGAATAGAAGCTGGTAACACATTAGAAGATTCATATCTCAACAGCGAGGATGCGAAGTTGAAAGGCAATAACCCACAGACTGATGTTGGCGGTTCAAATTCAAGTGACCAAACTCTCCAGAAAGATCCTATCATTGATAAAGACGATGTTCAAAGAGAAAACGAGTTCAACCAGTCTGTTAAAAACAATGAAATGGAAGTAACAGAGCCAAAATCTAATTTAAATAATGAAGAAAAGTCTTCAATATCAAACTTAAACTATGTTTGCTTGCCCGAAAATTTCACATTTGATCAAACACGGAACCACATTATGAGTTTAACACAGGATATTGGCCAGGTTAGCAAGTCACTCTATCGATCGCTACTACCTTCATAATACCTTCTCTATATATGTGTGTATTTATATATTAAAGATTTTAATTTATTTTTATTTTACTTTTTAACATCTAATGGGCCTATTGAAACAGAGTATCCCTGAGGAAGAAATTACAATTGGTGATAACTCGTGCTCGTTGTGTGGAATCAAAAACCGCTTCTTTCAAAGAGTAGACATCTGTTGCCTGTCATGTAACAAAATCATCAAAAGAGTTGCAAAATATTACGGTAGAAAAGCTGAAGACAATGATAAGGAACAGTGCTTTTGCAGGGCTTGCTTCAATAATTCTAAAGGTGATTCCATCCAATTGAATGGAGTATCTTTTCATAAGGAACTACTTGATTGTAAGAACAATGATTAGAAGATCAAGAAGGGGTAATTTTGTTTACTATTCATATAATTATTTTTTCTATACCATATTGAAAAAGATAAACTCACCTTTTATGTGTTGCTTCCTCTAGTGGGTCCAATGTGATAAATGTCAGAGGTGGCAGCATCAGATATGCGCTCTCTTTGATGACAAGAGAAATTTAGAAGGCAACTGTCAGTACGTGTGTCCCAAATGCTGCTTAAAGGAAATTGAAGAAGGAATTCGAACACCCTTAAGGACTGCTAATTTTGGTGCTAAGGACTTGCCAAGGACCAAGCTTAGTGACCATATACAGCAAAGGCTCTTGTCACGTCTTGAACATGAGAGAGCACAAAAGGCAAAAGCTGAAGGAAAGAATGTTGATGAGGTATGGAGCAAATTGCAGCACAATTACCATTGTTGAATGTCTATTTAAAGTCCTATATTGTTTTCCATTTTTTGTGACTACTTTAGAATCTAATTTTCAATGCATGTATTTCGGTTTGCAGATTTCTGGAGCAGAAAATCTTATTGTAAGGGTGGTGCTATCAGTTGAAAAGCAATTGAAAGTGAAAAAGGAGTTTCTTGACATTGTGTCTGGGGCGAATTATCCTCAAGAGTTCCCATATACATCAAAAGTTGAGAGATTGATTTCTAAACATGTGTTGTCCAGTGACTTCTTTGATAAAACTCATGACTAACACGTTAGCTTCTGTTGCAGGTTATTCTTTTGTTCTAAAATATTGATGGAGCATATGTGTTGATCTATGTTATTTTGTGCCAGAGTTTGGCTCAGAATGTAGTCATCCAAATCATCGCTCTGTGCACTATCATATCTTGATTCAATCAATCATTTTAGGCCTCAAAGAGAGACTGTGACTGGAGAAGCTCTTCGTACATTTGTGTATCATGAAATATTGGTAGAGTCTTATTTCTATCCCTCTTCAAGTTTATATTTGAAAGTTAGTTAAATTTATTGGCATTTATATTGATTCCGTGTTTCTTTTTTTCTTTTATTTTGTTATCCTTAGATTGGATACCTTGGATTTTGCAAGAAACGAGGTTTCAAAAAATGTTGCATTTGGGCGTGTCCTCCTACGAAGGGGGAAGATTATGTGCTATATTGTCATCCAAAGAGCCAAAAAACTCCAATAACCAATAAACTAAGACACTGGTATTTTTACATGAGTGTGTTTGTGTTCACTTGTATGTGATCCTTACTGCTCATAATTATTTTGGTATTTACCTGGCATGTTGTATTTGTGTAGGTATCTTTCAATCATAAGGAAGGCTTCTAAAGAAGGCATTGTAGTTAATCATACAAATATGCATGATCAGTTTTTTGTTGCTTCTGAAAGTTGCAACTCCACGGTGACGGCTACTCGTTAGCCATACTTTGATGGAGACTACTGGTCTGGTGCTGCTATTGATGAAATGATGAAACTTGAAGAAAAATATAGAAGAGATTATGACAAAATGTTGAAACAACCAGTGAATGAAAAAGCTCTAAAGTCTATGGGATATACAAACCCTTTAAAAGACACCATTGTAGACATTCTGGTGATGCAAAAAGTAAGTCTTTCGTGTCTCTCACCTTTATAATTCTGCATAGTAGGTCTACTAGATGATGTCAAACTGTAATAATTGTGACTTTAATGGGATCAAAGTCTGGCATGAATTTTAATAACTAGAACTGTCCATGTTAATTTTTGTATATTGAGGCGTAGGGACTTAAATGAAATTGGAGTTGAATAGTTCCTGATTTATTGGCATAATCTAATATCTCTTCATTTTCCTTTTAGCAGTTGTGAAAAACTATGTTAACTCACAAGGAAGACTTCTTTATAGCCCAGTTGCAGTATGCATGCACGCTCTGTCATGAGGTGATATTGTCTGGAAAGCGATGGTTTTGCATTGAGTGCAAGAAATACCAGCACTGTGAAAGGTAGTTAATTGCTACTTCTCCAGTTGTTAATATATATAAGACATATTTGAAAAGTTGATTTTGGTCCTAAATATAAGACGTATTATTCATATTTGACAATCTCTTCTTAATTTACCCCTATTGATACTCTCTTAATATTACCCAAGGAGGAGAGGGTATGATGGACTTGAGGAAGATGACTAATTAGATGTTTTAAAAAATACATGTCATGTTAACAAATTCAACTAATTTTTTTAATCTAATCAAATTAACTAAACATGCCTTTAATTAAGAATCGAAGAGAGTATAATGAGCTTTAGTACCTTTTTCCCTCTTCTGGTCTACCTTCTCTTATTTTGTTCACGCCAATGCATTAAGTTTTGCTTGTTTTGCTTTGTCTTACCTTCCTTATTATTATTATTTCAGATGCCACACTCCAGACACACATACCTCAACCAATGGGGAGAAGCATACTCTCTGCCAGGTAACTGTCTAAACTAAAGTTCAAAAAGTTTACAACTTTGGCTCATTCAACAACATAGCTTTCTCCACTGAATCTAACGATTTTTTTTTGAATTGTTTGCTCCTTAGGCTGTCGTGGATGATATTCCTTGTGATACTAAGGAGAATGATATAATCCTGGAAAATGATCTTTTTAAGAGCAGGGTTGATATCTTGACTTTCTACGAACAGAATCATCTTCAGTTTGACTCACTACGTCAGCTAAGTATACCACAATGAAGCTTATATATCATCTCAAGAGTTCTGCTTTGATGCATAATGGTGATCCAAGATGTAGCATTTGTTATAAAGATGATCATGGATCCCAACTAAGCTGGCAATGTGATGTTTGTCCTAAGTTGTTTATCTGCTCAACATGCTATGAGGAAAAAGGCGCTAATTGTCATGAGCACAAGTTGAGAAAATGTTCTTCTTCCACAGATCATATAATCTTTGGTCCCTCAAATTAGCCCTCATTTTGTTTTTAGTCCCTCAATGGGCAAAATGGTCTAGATTTTTATTTCATGATAAGGACCAATATTTTAAACACAATGAAACTTGAGAGACCAAAAGCAAAATGAAGACAAATTTGAGGGACCAAAATTTATATTAACCTAAAAATAAAACATGATCCGTGAACGGCCATCGACATTCTCTTTAATCGTTGACTCCTTGGGCATAATATCTACAATTTCTAAGTTATGCACTTGATAATGCAGAAACAGCAACTTCTGAAAATTTTAAAGCATGCATGTCATTGTAGCTCAACTATAAGTCAGCCATGCTCTTATCCGAGATGTGCTAAAATGAAAAGGTGGTTTTCTGGTGAAATAAAAATATTGATTTCCCATGTCCGTGCGTGCTCTATTAAAGAGCGAGGGGGGTTGTGAATCTTGTAAGAAGGCACGGTGGGCGTTGAATCTTCACTTAAAGGGTTGCAAGGACTCCAAGTGTTGCATATGTAGTAGGTAAGCAACTCTTCGAGTTCGTTCACAACAATTTACCCGAAAAGGTGCACAAGGAAAGAAAATCTGGGGAGAAACTTTAAAATTAGGATTTTCTCTTATTTACATTAGAGAATAAAAGTGAGAGGAAAGAAAAGGAGGGAAGACAAATGAGGGATCTGGTTTCCCTCTGCCCTTCCATTCTCTTCTCATCTCAATTGTTAAATTGAAATTTGAATTATCCCCAAGAGTTGAAGTTTTAGTTGCATATTTATTATATGGTCATTGCTTAATCAAGTTTATGTTAATACTGCAGATATGTGAAGGACTGTGAATCTCAGCACCAGAATGTAATTTCAAAATCTGTTGGAGAATAGCAGTAGAGGTTGCTGGTCAAAGTTAATCATGTATAGGAATGACTGAAGTCATATAGTGTTAGTGTACAATGTATAGCTTTCGCACAAAAATTTGTAGATAGGGAGCCTGGTGGAGCTGAAAATTTTGTTAGATGATACATAAATTATGAATGTTTTTTATGTGTTGATGTTATTATGAATTTATTATGATCTTATGGGCTATTGCATTAAATTGTAAATTGTAATGCAGCCCAATTATCTTATATTTTCTCCAAATGTAACTATAAGTCTATGGGTTATATAAATAATAACATGGTGAAAATATGGATTGTGAATGAATGATTAAATAAATTTTGATCCAAGCAAAAGAAATAATGAAAATTCATAAAATAAATGAAATTAAATATAGTTGATCAAGCTATAATAGATGTACTTAAAACCAAAACAACAAACAGAAATAAATATTATTACAGTGGAATTAAAAGATATGCTAATAATGACATATGATCCATCTTAGCCAATTAAAACCTAAATACAAGAAAGAAGAAGAAAAATTAAGAAAACTAATTCAAGTTGAGCAAACCTTCAATCCTTTGTTTCCACTTATAGATAAATCCTTATATTTCTAGCCTTTCCATGGTCAAATCATCGTCTTTTCTCGTCTTTTCCTAAACTTACAGTGTGTTTGGTTTAATAAAAAGGGATGAGAAGGGATAGGTGGAGAGGGGGAACTTTTACCAAATTGTTATTAATTAGTAGAATATTAGAAGAAATAACTTCACTCTCGCAACCGTAGCCGCCCCCCCCTTTCTCTCTTCTCTCCTGTGCTCCCCTCTGCATCTCGCCTTCTCGCCGATGGCTTGTGATGAACAAGCCACTGGCGAGTCTACTTTTGTGTTACAGACAAGTCAGAGGTGTAGCTTGGAGTCCAGATCTGACATCTCCAGTTCTCTCACTTTGAGTTTTGTCGGTTGTGGCCTTCTCTCGTCCTTGTGGCGAGTCTTCTCCTCTCCTTCTCCAAATCTGATCTGCGGATGTGAGATTTATCTGTTTTTTGTTCCTTTTTTTGTGGTTTTGGGTTTTGTGGTGGTGTTTTTGTCTAAGGAAATAAGTAGGTCTGTAAAATTTGTGTTCAAATCCTCTTTGTTGAATGATTGTTTGAACGTTATCATATCTGATTATCTCTTGGTAGCTCGGATCTGCGTTCTTGGAGGAAGATTTAAAAAGGTGTTTTTCTGTGTGTGGTCAAGGTCATCGGATCTACTTGATCAGAGGAGTAGAAGTTTTATTCAGGACATTATGGGTCTTCTTCTTTCTGAGGTTGGGTTTTCTAGGTTCTTTACCCCAATATGGGGTGTTTGTATAGCTACTCTAATTGCAGCTAATGCTTATAAGGATGTGTGCCCTTCAGGATGGGTTTTACGACCAACACTTCTTTTGTCGTCACTTCTAACCTTGGATATCGAGGAGACCGCTATTGCCTATGATTTTTCTTCTACTCTTAAATCTGTTATGTACTCTTGGCTGTTTTTGTATCTGGTTTATTTGGTTGTATTTGAGATTGTTTTGTTTGTATTTGTTTTCATCTATTGTATCAGTCTCAATTATTAATATATATTTAGCTTTCGATCAAAAAAAAGTAGAATATTCCTTTTTTATTCAGAGTGTATTTTAGCTAGATTTACATAGAATTTTCCCATGTTTTATTTAATAATGAAGTCTAACTATAAATGGAGAACTTGAGCTATCTATAAAACTCTAGAAATTATAGAATAATTCAAATTCAAAATTAAAATCAATTTTGAATTATTCAATGCAACTCAACTCTTAATCATCCTAATTTTTCAAGAGATAAGGAAAATCTATGTATCCAATAAAGGTAATTTCTGGAAAATCTAGAAATCCTAGCTTATTAAAAATAATTCTAAGAAAAATAAGTATAAAAAATTCAATTAAATCCTCAATAATATAATGGTTATTTAGAAAACATAATCTAATAATATAATCTTAAAATCTAAATTAAACCCTCATTAACCATTATCTATATTCATTAAGTCTAATTCTCCAATCGAATTATAGCATATATATATTTTTTAAATAATTAAAATTAATGCATATAAAATTGTAAAATTCAATTAAATCATCATTAATGAAACACACACACACACACACACACACACACACACAGAGTCATCGACTTGTCTCATTTATAATCCAGCTGAATTATGTCAATTAACTTCCCATAATAGTCGCACTCGTATCCGTCAACTTGGTCACCTTGACAACATACACCGTAATTGCAACTTTCCATATTTTCGTTCGCATCAACAGTTGCAAACCAATACCAATTGACTACATATTTTTTTTGATCCGGGTAACAACAATTGAAGATCCGTAAGATAAACTCCACACAACATCCTGGGGAGCTGAATTGTTTTGCACGAAGTAGCACTACTAGAAAATTCATTTTTTGCGGCGGAATTTTTCCGTCGCAAAACAAGCATTTTCCGTCGCAAAATAATTTTGCGGCGGAAAGTGTCCGTCGCAAAAAAAGCCCTCGTAAATTAGTTTTGCAACGGAAACAATGTATTTTCCCTCACAAATTCAAATTTTGCAGCGGAAAATTTTTCCCTTGCAAAATTTGAATTTGCGAGGGAAATGTGTTTTCCCTTGCAAAATTCAACATTTGCGAGGGAAAATTTTTCCGTAGCAAAAATTCGCATTAATTGGCAGATTTTGCGAGGGAAAAGTTTTCCCTTGCAAAATTAAAAATTATTTTAAAAAAAATCAAGAAAAATTCATTAAAAATATAAAAAAATTAGAAAATAAAATAAATTGTATAACATAAAAAAAAATTTTGCAATCATACGAGTTTACATTGCAAAAACAAAATATTACAAATACAATGTTCCAAAATAAATTAAAAAAAAAAACTCTAAACAGCAGCAGTCTGGTCATCGTCACCACTAGTATCGTCGTCACCACCAGGAGGCTGCCCTATACCCTTGCCCTTCAATAGAGACTGGAGAAGTGCTCGCATCTGACTAAGCATCTGTCCTTGCTCCCTCACCGTCTGCTCTAACGCCTTTACCCTCATATCTTCTGCAAAACCAATATTACGAAGTCAATTTATTTGTTCTACTTCATTTAAATGAATGAGGGAGTAATAGTTTGTGATTGATAGCAAAAGTATAAGTTTACCTTCAGGACCACCTCTACTACTACCAAATGAGCGCCTTAAAGACGACTTCAGTTGGCTGGCGGAAGCACCCATCCCAAAGACTCTCCCCTTCTTGTCAATTCCGCCTGCATCCTGAAGGAAGATACACTCGTTATCAAAATAAGAGGACGACGGGTCGCTCTAAATCTGCGAGTCTCTTTCCTGAGTCAGCTGCTGATAGGTCTCCTACAAGCACAAACATACAACACAAATAATGCATATAAAATGAAAGAAATATGTTACTGTTTGAAGCAAATAATAAATGTAATTAATATCTCACTGCGAACTGCTGGGACTTGGTGTTAATCCAGCGCCTGCCTTAACCCTCAACCAGCTAGGTATGGGTCCGTTCAAAGGTGGTCCAAGGAATTAAATCTTCAGGAACTTCCCCAAACGCTGCCTACAAAGACAAATGATAACCATTCATTAATTATTGATTAAGTACAAAATATTGAAAGCTGAAGTAGAAAATAACGTATACTTACAATCTTTCGTCGATGCTCACTAAATGGAATGCAGCCGCCAACATATGACGATCCATCCATGTGAAACCTATTTAATTTATTCTGTTCACTTTGCTTCAAAAATCTTTCGTCAGTGGCCCATTTTTCAAATAACTGGCCTGAAACCTTAGGCTGAATCCAAGTTTTTTTCCCCTTTTCATTCCTCAATTTATATAATTTATCAAACAGCCACTTGCCTCCCTTGAAGTTATAAGCCTTCTTTAAATTTTCCAGATGCTCAGGCAACCAGCTAAACTTTCCCTGAAAAACAATACTAAACAATTAGTGCTCTAAATTATACAAGTAGTTAATCAGTTTGCATTTTGATGATAATAATAAATTAATAACCATAAATCACATAACTTACCAAGAACTCACTGAACCAAGCTTCCCGCTGACTCTGAGGAATCACTTTCCATGTGGTCCAAGGTTGATCAAAATTACGGAATATTTGCTCGGCCATGAAATCCGTCACCGGCTTATAAAGATCAAACTTGAAAACAAAGAGAATGTTGCAAATAGTAGCATACAAATTAAAGGTAAAAAATCATAACATTACATGACTTACTCGGTGCTCCCTATAAGACGGATCCACATCTTCGTTGTTGCAAGATCAATGGATCCCTAGGCTGGGTTGTCAGAGGAACTAGCTTCCCCACCCTAGCTATGAGGTGATGCAATGTACTAAAGGAAGAAGTATATTGAAAATGTTAGAACATAGATGTTTAAGAAAATATATGTAAATCAATCAGAAATCATAAACTGAACCTATTCTGCCTGCTGGTGTGGATATGTATGAGTGAAAGGCTCACCTATACCACCCATAACAAAGTCGGTAGTAGGCGGTGAAGATGAAAAATAAAGAGGCGGAAGCTCTGGGGAAGAGCTAAGCCCTCTGACTACAGAGGGGGTAGATGATGTCGGCCTACCCCCTCTAATAGGACGGGCCACTACCTCTACTATATCCACTACCTGAACGGCCTCCTGGATGCTCTATCTCTGAACACTTATAAACATGATGTCAAAATATATATAAATACAAGAAATTTACTTAATACAATAATGACTAAGTGCCTATTTGGATCTTCTTAATTTGGGCTTATCTTCTCCTTATAAGTAAAAGCTACGCCAAACAAGATTTTATAAAAGCTCTTATAATAAAATGAGCTTTTTTTCACATGAAGAAAAAAGCTAAAAATAAAAATCTCCCCTAGAGGAGCTTCTTTTTTAAGCTCTTATTTTTTAAGAGAACTCTAGTCTCCACGCTGCAACTCCTCTGTTCGCCTTCTGCCACTCCTTTGCGTCTCATCGTCTTTCACGCATCATCTCAATCCTTTCCATCTTTGTCTGCTCTCCTGGCTTGGCCTGGACCATTGTCAACCTTGCCCACTTTGTTGTAGGTTTATTTTGAAAAAATTTTAAATTCCTTTTCTTCGGGCTTGTATCTTGCTTCTGTTAGTATTGTTGATTGGTACGATTTAATCAATGCTTGTTTGAGTTGAGTTTCAGCCTCTGTGATGTGGTATCCTATTGATTAGGGATGGTTTCTAGCTAGTTTTGATTATTTTCTTGACTAATATTATTTCCAGTTTTAATTAGGCTATTTCAAAAAAAAATTCGTGGTTTTTTTTCTTCCCCTGAACCACAACCCTTAGAGTTCTATAAGGTCTTTTGGATTGTATATAGTGCTTGGGTTCCGTGCTTGATGAGTCATTGGGATGGCTTTTTTTTCCTTGGAAACAATATAGAATTCTTCCTTATAGGAACACTGTTGGTGAATCGGTTGGTTGGAAAAATTTCACAATGGGGAGAGGAGATGAATTCGACTAAGATAGAGATTTTTTTTAATAAAAAAAGTATGAAACAAAAAAAGGAGAAGGAGAAAAACTAGTAAGAAATATAGGTAAAATCAACTAATTCAGAAATCCTCTTTGACGATTTAATGAAATTGCAGGCCTAAATTTGGATTTATACATCTTAAATGGATTTAAATGAGGTTTTCCCTTTATTTTATCATTTATGTAGGCCTAAATCTATATTGGGCTTAGAAGATCATTATTATGTCATTTTCAAAATCAATTGATGATCTCGTAGGACTTAGAGACAAATAGAAATGTCCAAAATAAATTTGAAAAATCAGGAGAGACGGTAAGTAGAAAGTTTAGTGAAGTACTAGATAGTTTATGTTCATTGGAAAATCATTATTAATGATTTCTTAATTGTTCTCTATGGTTGGCAAACCTATTCTAACAGTATTTTGTTTTTTTTTTGTAAATATATTAATAGTTTAGAGGTTATTTTATAATATATCTTTTATAATAATTTTTATTAAAAAAAGTGTGTATGACAAAAATTTTACCAAACAGCTTATTTTAAATTTCAGTTTATAAGTAACTTTTAAATTAAAAAATTTATGTAATCATCAAACAGCTTTTAGCTTTTTTAAAAAAGCTCTTTTTTAAACTTTAGCTTAAAGTAGCTTTTAGCTTAAAAATAAGAAGATCCAAACAGGCTCTAAGTAACAGAGTATCAAATATAACAGATCGTCATAAACAAAAACAACTAACTTAAATCAATCGGACGATTCATGTTCCTCCTCTGACGTCTCATAATCGTCGAATTCAGATTCAGTAGTGGAGTAACCCGCTTGTTCCTTATCGTTTGATTCCTCATTCTCAATTTGGATAGGAATCAGCTCTAAGTCTCCAGTGGAATCAAAGAGATTGCAAGGTACATCGTTCTCAACATTACTTACGGCAAGTACATGTTCCACATCAGCTTGGAACGGTTCAGTCATATTGTCATTTGTTTCTGACTCTTTTGAATTCGGTATAATATTTCGTGCTTTGGTTTTGATAAATCCCACCCACTCTTAACGGGATGTAGGGTATGATGTAAAATAAACTTGTTCCGTCTGTTGAGCAAGAATGAATGGGTCATAACTAACTGCATATCTCCGTGACCACTCGATCTCAACATTTCCATATTTGTCCACCTTTGTACCACGTGGAGTGTTATCAAACCACTCACATTTAAATAGAGTCACTGACTTGTCCCACTTGTAATCCAGCTGAATTATATCAATTAACTTGTTGTAGTAGTCGCACTCAACCCCATCAACTTGGCCACCTTGACAACATACAATGTAATTGCAAGTTTCCGTATTTCTGTTATCATCAATAGTTGCAAACTAATACCCATTGATTACATATTTTTTTATCCTGGTAACAACTGTTGTAGACCTGTAAGCTAAACTCCATACAACATCTTGGGGAGCTGACGCATAAGCTGAACTCCATATTTTTTGCGCAAAGTTGTCTCGTGACCAATGAGGAAATTTATCCTTCATGAATTCATCGAGGTTGGAATCCGAGATCAAAGGATTTGTTGATTGGGCCCATTGTGAGAAGTATCTATAACAAAAAGAAAGAAATTAATACTTTAATACTTACTGTAGCAGTTACTGAAAAGATGAAATCTTACTTTAAGTACAAGGCGGCCTCTTCACAGTTGTTTAGAATGTACCACTCCGCTACTCTCTTATTGCTTCCTTCCAGAGTTGACCTACAATTTGTTCGAATGACCCGGCCAGGATAATTAAATATTGATATTTGACTACTCATTTCATCGCCATCATCGTTGCGAGGTGCCCCCCTCCATCTTGATATAACTTCAAGGGGATAATAGTATGAGGCAAATTTGGTGGCCTCTTCGACCAAATATGCTTCAGAAATAGATCCTTCAACGTATCTTGCATTTTTGATCTTATATTTTAGTGTGCGTAAAAACCTGTAACGGAGAATTAGAGGGTATTTATAACCTATGTCACAGTGTGTTTGAATTAATCACAGCAAAAACAAATATATATTACCTTTCAAAATAGATACATCCACCTATATTGTTGCAGACCTCCTACCCTTGCTTCGTATGCCAAGTGAAGGGCAAATGTTCCATTGAGTCAAAGAAGCTAGGAGGAAACACCATCTCTAACTTGCATAGCATTTTTGGCACGCTCTCCTCCAACTGTCTTAACTTGTCAACATTAAGTTCAGAAGCACAAATTGTTGTAAAGAAGAAGGAAAACTCTGTTAGAGTATCTAATACATACTTCGGTAGTGCCTTGAAGGCCCATGGCAATAATCTCTGAAAGAAAACGTGACAATCATGACTTTTCATATTGCGTAACTTCGCCTCGTTTAAGTCCACAAATTTTGAGAAGTTTGATGCATAACCATCCGGTAGTTTCAGACTATTAACCCATTTCAACAATTGCAAATTCTGCCCTTTGTTCAAGGTGTACGACGCCCTAGGTTTGGGAATCCGGCCCGTGGCAGTCTCTATCAAATGCAAAGAAGGTCTTCTACAAATCTATTGTATGTCAAGTCTTGCATTGACTGTATCCTTTGTCTTACCCTTGGTGTCCATGACGGTGTACAGAATATTGAAAAACACATTCTTCTCAATATGCATGACTTGAGGTTGTGTCTTAACAATTGATCTTTCCAATATGGTAGCTCCTTAAAGATGTTGTGTTTGTTCCATTGATGTTGAACGCCATATCCCTCAGGCTCACTGGAAGCAGCTCCCTCTTCAACACTTTGAATGTGTTGCACCCTCTCCCATATTTCTTGCCCACTAAACGACGAGGTTTAGTTGATCGTTCAACCACATTCCAGCTGAAGTCTTTTTTGTTTGTCCTAAATGGATGATCGAAGGGTAGGAATCGCCAGTGCCTGTTGAAAAACGAGGCTGAGCCCAAGAAGAAGAGGGTGAATTGGGTGAATATAAAACTTGCAACCTTTTCAAAATCTTTTTGAAACTCGATTAAAATCTGTTTGAATGATATTGAAGAGTTATAAATTTGTAAACAATCATTCATACATTCATGCTGGAAATAAAAGAGATTAAGGGAAGAGAATTGCAAACTCAGATTTATACTGGTTCGGTCCCACCTTGACCAACATCCAGTCTTCAGGCACCCTGAGCTTTTCACTATTCTCCTTATTTAACCAGGCACAAGAGACAAGCCTTTACACCCTACAAGTTTCTTCAGGTACTTGTGCAACCTTCACAATCTCCCTCGGAGACTCCCCCTTACTACCTGTAAGGTTACAATCAAATTCTCAACCCAAGGTCACCCAACCTTGAGTACCTCTCATGGAAAATATGATTTACAATAAATCTTCTCTCATAGAAGTGATTATGATAAACACTTAAGCTCATAAGAAATCATCTTACACTCTAAATGATAAACTAAGAAAATATGAAGAACAGAGTGTGTGAGCATATCTGAATTTCAGCATTATAACATTGTAAGCTCACTCCACCACCTTTTTGCATTTTGAATCCAGTTCTATTTATAGATGAAGGTGTTCTGACCGTTGAGAATGTAGCCGTTGAGAATGAAGACGTTGAGGGTATAACAGTTGCAAAAATATAGTCGTTATTTTGCTTTTTCAACTTGACAGCTCAGGAACTTGGATCTTCATGTAATCCTTTGTTTGATAATCTAAAACATGTCCACAAATGATTTAAATGATGATAATAAAAGTTACAAATCATTTAGGAAAGTTTCTGAATGATCTGGATCAGAATCTGAATTTTCGCAACGGTGATTTTTCTGATCTGAAGGAGAATACTGCGGTATTATTTTGCATACTCGAGTTTTGAGCTTATTTTAAAACCTCAAATTCGTCTTTATATGTCCTATACTCGAGTTTTGCTTCCCATACTCAAGTATTGAGGATCTTTTGACGTTCAAAGCTCTCTGTCTGAGCTATATTCGAGTTTTCACTCATAAACTCGAGTTTTCACGTTGTCTTGAACTTTGGTTGCTTCCAGACTTGATATCGCTTCAATTTTGGCAAACCAAATATCCTCATATAGCTCTTTGATCCTACTTTCCACAGTAACAAGAATCCGATCTTAATTTGTTGGAATTCACTCATTATGATCCGTTGAAAGAAGATTGTTCTTTAACCATAATTTTTGCAGCGTTCTGAATTATCAGTCAACTTTCAAAGACCATATCTTTCTAGTCTGATCTTCATTTTATTTGAACCAAGTATTGATGGAAATCCTTATGTGTCTTCTTTTAAATGCCACTAATTTCAGCTCAATCTGATTTGTAGATTGTGAGTTATACTCAAAATACTAAAGCTTAGTCTGAAGTGTGGCGTGAATATTTGATCCAACTTTAGAAATTCATATCTCTTTGATCTGATCTTATTTGGACTTGAAACTTTGTCAAGATGACGAATTGGATGTCTAGTTTCAGCCAAATTTGATTTCACCTCAATCCGATGTCTGGTTCAGGAGATATCATCGATTTACCAGACCTCGCCCAAAGCTGAAAGTGAAACATAAGTGAACAGAGTTGCTGTAAAGTTCTGATACTCGAGTTTTCATTCACATACTCGAGTTTTGTCGAGTCCAGATGCGCGAGAGAAGTTGAGAACATCCCAATACCGCAGTATATAAGTGCATACTCGAGTATTGACTCCTATAGTCAAGTTTTGACTCTTTGACGCCCAAACCATGGTTTTCAAAACTCTAGTTTTCAAAACTACAGTTTTCTCTTCCAAAAGCTAATTTTTTCAGTAAGCTTGTATACTTGAGTTTTGACCTGGAAACTTGAGTATTGACTTCCAAAGCTCGATTTTCACAGATTCTAACCCAGAATTGGCCCTCTCCAACATCTACTTGACCATGGTCATTTGCATAACAAATCTTGGAACTTATATAATCATATTTTTATTTGTATAATCATATTTTCATCAGTTCCTTCCTTGTTCCAAGTTCCATCTTGATCAATTTCTACATCTTCTTCATTCTTCAATATCCCTCATAAATGAACTTGAGCTGATCTTGATATTCTCATTCTCTTGAGCATATTCGATAGATATATCTGAACTGAGCTTGGAATTAGGATGTTCCATTCAATAAGATCTTTCTTCTTCAATTTCTCCTCTTCTTCTTTTTCTTCTCTTCCTTTTCTTTATCCTCATCTTTATCCTTTCCAACCTTGATCTTTTTCTTTTCATCACTCAATACTTCTTGATCATACTTCATGAGTAAACTTCACATCATTGATTCTACATGAAAATTCAAGAATTAATCAATGAAGATAAACATACTACTTAATCTTTTTGCTATTAAGAATGGCATCTATATAAGACATCATCAAAACTAATCATAACTAACACCTGTCAAACCAAGATACCTTGCGACTATATGGCAGGCTAAACCCTACGTTCTGTTCGAGAAATATCGGACATGCAAGCTTCCCCGACGTTTGTCATCCACTCAACATCACATATGCAGGGAAATCATTTATCGTCTACATTAAGGCAACCTGCAGGATGAAATTATGACTCAATGATACATCGTACGTAAGAACTCATTTACTCCACAACATTTTCAACTCGTCTATCAAAGGCCTGAGGTACACAGCTATTTTCTTTTTTAGATTAAACGGCCCATGGATTAATGCGATGAGGAACAAAAACTCTCTTCTCATACACATGGAAGGTGGGAGGTTGTACGGAGTCACAATCACCGGCCAACTGGAATAAATCCTGCCCGTTTGGTTGAAAGGAGCGAACCCATCTAAACATAAACCAAGACGGACATTACGAGTATCGGCTGCAAATGATGGATTCGCCTCGTCAAATTTCAGCCAAGCTTCGGCATCAAATGGATGCGTCACAAATTTTTCATCCCTGTGATACTCCCAGTGCCATCTCATGTAAGCAGCTATTTGTTGTGACGAATACAATCTCTGAAGTCTGGGCATGAGGGGAAAGTACCACATCTTGCTTAATGGTTGAGTGGTTGTTCACAAAATTTACAAGTAGTCCGCTCAGCATCATCCTTGTAATAGAGCATACATCCGTTGGGGCAGCAATGGATTTTTTCACAACTAAGCTCGAGCTCTTTCACCTTTTTCTTTGCTTGGTAAAAATCTTTCGGCAAATTATTGTCATTAGGAGCAACCTTACTCATAATTTGCATCATTTCATTGTAATTCTTCTCGCTCATATGGTGATCAGTCTTCAAGCTTAATGTTGTAGGGTAGCCAATAGCAATGAATATTCACTATTTTCAATGTGTTTGCAACCTTCCCATAAAGGACGTTGTGCATCTTGAAGCATTTGATAGAACCTACCGGCCTTCGAATTAGGCTACTCTCCCATGTATGATGGTTGATTATGTGTACCGGTCTCCTCTTCCATGTATGAAGGTCCAGCATGAGTCACGGGATCAAAATATTGGCTGATCGACGGTCCCACAACATCCATGACCAACTACTGATATTGATTAAGGTTGGCTCGATGAGTACTGTCTCCGTAATAACCGCTCGGTGTCTATCGGACTTCCCTGTGATGCACCCAACATTCATAATCCTTCATGAATCCTTTTCTACACAAATAGATTCTGACCGTTCCCACGTCATGAAATTCGAAACACCTGCATCTCGCACATGGACAACTGATCGAGGCACTCGAATTAGTTGTGTACGTCAAGGCAAATTGGACGAACTCTTCCAAACAGTCTAAGAATACTTGAGTAAGTCGTTTTTTCTGAGTTAGATGATTATACATCTAACTCCTATCACGATCACCTTCTATACTTCCCCAACCCAACCTTGCACGGACATTTATTGGAACATAATACAATAATACTAACTAATTCAACTAACCTAAGTAGCAAATACAACTGGCTGCTTATAAAAAAAAGCAGCAAACAAACAAATGCAATGAACAAAGAACAGATCCTAGCAAGCAACCAGAGAATAAGGATAGTACACTAGAAGATGGGGACATGCAAGTTGACGGGCCAAACAAAGAATGATGGAGTACAGGTGAAAATAGGGACATATAATTTTTTTTTTGGAAATTTATTGTATTGCTATTTCCTATATATAATAAATTCATTAAAATTTATTGTCTTTGTTTTAAAAGCTAATAAAAAAAGTGCTAAATAAGATGAAAGAATCTTTGTATTTTTAATATATTCAACAAAATAGAGAACAAGTTCAAACAAGGGGGTTTCATAGCAAGTTAGCAATAACAAATGTGACGTGATTTTAGTAAAATACAAATTATAATATTATTAAAGTATATTTCAGTTTATAGATATAGGTTAGATAAATTAATTTAAAAAAATAATAAACCCTATAAGTAAAATGAATTTAGTTCTAATATTTAAACTATTTTTGTATGATATATAAATAGATTTCATGCATTTGTGTTTTCATTTCTTCAACATTTTTACACATAAACCTTTAAAAAGTTTCAATTTATTATCCAACTCATATACATCATACAGTAGAATCCAAAAGAAATCCAATTTCATTCTATAGGTAATAGGCAAAATAAGAATATCTTGTATAATTAATTCATATAAAATAATATTTGTATTTTTTTATCCCTTTTATTTTGATAATGTTTTCAATGAAGAATATAGCAAATTTTTTTTAATTTCTTAACTATTGTATTTTTTTTAATTGAATAAACATGCAATTAAGATAACATTATTTTTTAGAACCAAATAAATGACGTGATACCATATTTTTATTTCAATTTAGAGCATTTAGAGATAATTAGTTTATTCTATCATATACACTATAATTACTAATTTTTATATCTTATAACAGATTTGTATATTGTTGGGATTGCACAGAAAATCTTTCATTACAAAGATAACACTAAGTACCTCAAATGTTTTTAAGGACCTAAGTACAATTTTTTTGAGTAGATTGTCGGCAATTTCTTTAACCATATGCAAAACCTAAAGCATTTATACATAGCTAGAACAAGAATTTAAAAATTGAAATCATATATTACACAAATGAACAAATCTACACAAGATTTGAAATCATTAAAAATAAGTTAACCACATTAAGGATTCTACAAAAAAAATATTAAAAATAAAACATACTTGTTGAAGTTCACAGCTTGAGGTGGAGAAAGAAGAGCAAGAAAGGCTGATAAGGGCTCAAGGCGGTAGTGGCTGACCTCCGTGGGACGGTGGCCGGACTTGGTGAGGAGAGAAAGCTCCGATGAGGATGGATGAAGAAGGCTCTATGAAGAAGAAGAATCAGACGCGATAAAGATGGAGAAATGGGGGTGGGGGTTTTAAAATTATTTTACGATGGAACACCTTGTTCCATCGTAAAACGCCACAATTTGCGGAGAAACAACGTGTCCCACCACAAACTGTTGGTCATCACCACAAACTGTTGGTCATCAACAGTTTGTGGTGGAACACATCTTTCCGCCACAAATTGCAGCGAAAAAACTTGTTTTGTCGCACGTTGCGGCGAACAAGTATTTCTGTTGCAACTTTTTGCGGTGGAAATACGTGTTCTACCGCAATTTAGCCTATTTTGCGACGCCAATTTTTGTCTGTCGCAAAAACCCAAAAATTTGCGACGGAATATGTTTCCCTCGCAAATTCCGTCACAAATTTATTGTTTTCTAGTAGTGTATGATCATAACCAATTAGGAAATTTAGCCTTCATGAATTGATCAAGGTTAGAATCCAACACCAAAGGATTTGTTGATCGGACCCAACGAGAGAAGTAACGGTAATAAAAAAATTAATACTTTAATACTTATCGAAACAATTACAAAAGAGGAAATCTTATTTTAAGTATGAGGTGGCCTCTTCACAGTTGTTTAGAATGTACCACTCTGCTAATTTCTTATTTCTTCCTTTCAGAGCTTACCTACAATCTTTTCGCACGACTAGTCTGGGATAATTAAATATTGATATTTGACCACTCGATTCACCACCATCATTGTTGCGAGGTACCCCCCTCCATCTTGATATAACTTCAGGGGGATAATAGTATGATGCAAATTTAGTGGCCTTTTCAACTATATAAGCTTCAACAATAGATCCTTCAATGTACCTTGTATTTTTGATCTTGTATTTCAGTGTACATAAAAACCTACAATGGACAATTAGAAGGTATTTATAACCTATAGCACAATGTGTTTCAATTAATCACAGGCAAAAGAAATAAATATATTACCTTTTAAACGAATACATACACCTATGTTGCAAACCTCCTACCCTTGCTTCGTACGCCAAGTGAACAGGTAAATGTTCCACTGAGTAAAGAAGTTAGGAGGAAACGCCATCTCTAACTTGCATAGCATTTTTGGCATGTTCTCCTCCAACTGCCGTAACTTATCAACATTAAGTTCATAAGCACAAATTATTGTAAAGAACAAGGAAAACTTTGTCAATACTCCATATATGCTTTGGTAGTGCTTTCAAGGCCCACGGCAATAATCTCTGAAAGAAAACATGACAATTATGACTCTTCGTCCATGCCAACACATCTCGAGAAGTTTGATGCATAATTGTCCAATAGTTTCACACCTTTAACCCATTGCAACAATTGTAAATTTTGCTTTTTGTTCAATGTGTACGGCGCTCTAGGTTTGGAAATCCCCATGGCATTTTCTACCAAATGCAAAGCAGGCCTTCTACAAATCTGTTGTATATTAAGTCTTGCATTGACTGTGTTTTACGTCTTACCCTTGGTGTCTATGACGGTGTACAGAATATTGCAAAACACATTCCTCTCAATATGCATGACATCGAGGTTGTGTCTTAACAATTGATCTTTCCAATATGGTAGCTCCCAAAAGATGTTGTGTTTGTTCCAATGATGTTGAACGCCATATCCCTTAGGTTTGTTGGAAGCAGCTCCTTCTTCAATACTTTGAATATTGTACACCCTCTCCTATATTTCTGGCCACTTAAACGACGAGGTTTATCTGATCGTTAAACCACATTTCGGCTAAAGTCTTTTTTGTTTCTCCTAAGCAGATTATTGAGGGGTAGGAATGGTCGGTGCCTGTCAAACCAATAAACCTTGTGACTGTATGGCAAACTAAAACCCATGTTTTATTCGAGACATACCGGACATGCAAACTTTCCTAACATTTGTCAATCACTCAATATCCCATATGCAAGGAAATCATTTATTGTCTAGATTAAGGCAGCCCGCATGATGAAATTATAACTCAATGATACATTGTATGTAAGAACCCCTTCACTCCATAACATCTTCAACTCATCTATCAAAGGCCTGAGGTATACATCTATTTTCTGTTTTGGGTTAACACGTTGAGGAACAAAAACTCTCTTCCCATACACATGGAAGGTGGGAGGTTGTACAGAGTCACAATCGCAGGCCAACAGGAATAAATCTTGCCTATATGGTTGAAAGGAGCGAACCTATCTAAACATAAACCAAGACGAACATTACAAGGATCAACTGCAAATGAAGGATTCGCCTCGTCAAATTTCAGCTAAGCTTCAGAATCAAATGGATGCATCACAAATTTTTCATCCCCGTGATACTCTCGGTGCCATCTCATATGAGTAGCTGTTTGTTGTGACGAATACAATCTCTGAAGTCTGGACACCAGGGGAAAGTACTACATCTTGCTTAATGCTTAAGAGGTTGTTTTCCCTCTATTCTTCTTATACCTATCATGTTCATAGAATTTATAAGTAGTTCGCTCAGCATCATCCTTGTAATAGAGCATACATTCGTTTGGGGCAACAATGGATTTTTTCACGTCTAAGCCGATGGTCTTTCACCTTTTTCTTTGCTTGGTAAAAATCTTTCGGCAAATTATTGTCATTGGGAGCAACCTTACTCATGATTTGCATCATTTCATTGTAATTCTTCTCACTCATATGGTGATCAGTCTTCAAGCTTAATGTTGCTTGGGTAGCCGATAGCGATGAATATTCACTATTTTCAATGTGTTTGCAACCTTCCCATAAAGGACATGGTGCATCTTGAAGCATTTGATAGAACCTATCGGCCTTCGGATTAGGATCCTCTCCCATGTATGATGGTTGATTATGTGTACCGGTCTATTCTTCCATATTTGAAGGTCTAGCATGAGTAACGTGATCAAAATATTGGCTAATCGACGGTCCCGCAGCATCCATAACCAACTATTGATATTGATTAAGGTTGTATTAATGAGTCTTGTCTCCATAATAACCACTTGGTGTCTGTTGGACTTCCCCATGAAATTCCCAACATTCATAATTCGTCATGAATCCTTTTATACATAAATGGATTCTCACCGTGCTCGTGTCTTGAAATTGCAAACACCTACATTTCACACACGAACAACTGATCGAGGTACTAGAATTAGTTGTGTGAGCCAAAGCAAATTGAATGAATTCTTCCAAACCGTCTAAAAAAACTTGAGTAAGTTGTTTTTTCTGAGTTAGACGATTGTACATCCAACTCCTATCACAATCGCCTTCCATACTTCCCCAACCCAGCCCTGCACGAAGACTTTTGGAACATAATACAATAATACTAATTAATTCAACTACTAACCTACGTACCAAATACAACTAGCCACTTATACCAACCAATTGCCACTTAATCAAGAAAGTGGCAAACAAACACATGCAGTGAACAAAGAATAGATCCCAATAAGCAACCAGAGAATGGGGATAGTATACTAGAAGATGGGGACATGCATGTTGATGGGCCAAACAAAGAATGATAAAGTACAAGTGAAAATAGGGGCATATAAAAAGAATGAAAAATATAATTATTATTTCATCACAATGTAAACACACAATTACATCAGGGTTGTAGTTTGTTATCTCAATTCCAGCAATCGATTGCAAAGAAAAAAAAAACAAGGGTCGAACAATTCAGGAGAGAACAATCCACACAAAATGCAACTATGAAAAATGAGCATAATAGAATATAATCGAGTCCCAACACAAATCTTAATTAACCAAGTAGTGAGGGGGTACCAATATTTTCTATTAATCTATTAATCATTAAGCCTTTACTTTTAAGTTGTCCTTTCTTTTGCAAATTTTTTCACCTTTGTCACTTAATTAATTAACGTTGGGGGGATTAAATGGAGGAGATGCAACGTCTCTTAAGTAATAAAAATTTACTATTATTATCTTCAATTAATTAATTAACTACACATTTAATTCGTACTATATACTTAGTGGTAATTTATAATCTTCTGATTGGCCTGGATTATACTCACAAATATTTCCACTATAAGAATCTGAATAACTCAGGCCAAAGCAATCACGTACAAGAACTGTATCTACAATTCATCCTATCAACAACAATTTCACAAAGATCTAAGAATTCAAGATCTAATAACTCAAGACTTGCAAATTAAATGAAATATTAAATTTTAGTTCTCTTCATAATCAATTTTTTCTTTCCTCTTAATTGTGTCAGACTTGCAAATTATATCCACAAATATTTCTACTATAACTATAAAGTGAAAGATAACATAATCATTAAATTTTTTATTTTTTATATATATTAAAACTAAGCTGATAATTTGACACTTAATATTTGTAGAGTTCCCAAAGACTGATATAATGTATTCACTCTTATTAGTGATTTGAGGTTTAGGTTAATTGAGATCTAACAGTGAAATAGTTAAATTGTTCCATTAGTAGATTAAAGGCAAAACATCTGAATATATATATATATATATATATATATATATATATATATATATATATATAAGCTAAATAATTTTTTATTGTTGTTAAAATTATAAATCCGATAACAATTGTACACAAAATGTTATTCTATTGTAATTCTTAAATATATTATTTATGTGTATATTTAGTTTATGTTTTCTAAATTAAAACAACTATTTAGATTCATTAAAAATATAAAATTAAAACACGAATATACTAATTAACTTATGCCACATAAAATAAATTTATTGTATAAGTTATTTATATATTTTTCAAAAAATTATAAATATATGAATTTCTTATAGTTATATTATATACAATATTACTCATTAATTTATATTTAAATATGGTGGAGCTATTTTTTTTTAAGTATCTTTCGCAAGCAAAACACTATAAATAAGAGGATTTTGGAAGCTAAATCACAAAGTTCACATAGAATTATATTACATTCTTTCTTCAATGTAAGATCAATTTCTAGTTTAATTTGAACTAAAAACTAGATCCAAGAGCTATATAACAATAAAACTGACAGTAAAATATACAAAACAAGAACCCCAACCAAATACTAAAAACTTACCAGTTGAAAAACGTCTTAAGGAAGATAAAGAAGATAGAGGACGACGAAGTATGGCTCACAGCAGACGGAGACGAGGTCAAACGGCGGCAAGGCATGGAGAGGAGGAGAGAAATGTGGCACATCACATGAATGAAGAAGGAGAAGGGGGTGGGGAATTTTAAATGAATTTTGCGATGAAACTCCTTGTTCCGTCGCAAAATTCACTTTTTTGCGATGAAACTCAACGTTCCATCGCAAAAACTACTCGTTTACGATGGAAGAGCAACTTTTGTCGCAAACTTTTGACAGTTTGTGACAGAAACTTCTTTTCCGTCACAAACTACAGACATTTACGACAGAAAGTGATATTCTGTCGCAAACTAGGGTTAGTTTGTGATGGAGTATCCTATTCCACGCAATCTGTCGATCGTTTGTGAACATCTGCTTCCATTGCAAACATAAGCTGTTTTGTGATAGATTGATCTTCTCCATCACAAAATGAGGATTTTGTGATGGAATCTCCATTTCCATCGCAAAATCCCCTAAATTGCGATGGAAGTTGCTCTTCCGTCGCAAATACCATCAATCAAATTATGTCGCAATTTAGTTGTTTTCTAGTAGTGCTAGTTAGTATCTTCTTGCTTTTCCTTTAAACTGTTTTAAATGCAACTATTTTCTCTATGCTATTTTCGGATCTTAGTAAGACCTCTAAACCTAATTTTCTTGATCACATTTCTTTACTCGAAATTTTTTCTTTCATTTATGTGTTATACTATATCCTATTTGATTAGATTTGTTCTTTAAGAAGTAGTTTTCATCTGTTATGAATATACTGATTATGTGGATGTCCATTGACTCTCGATCTCCAAATATTACAAGATGATATGGGACCCACGTATAGTAATATGCATAGTAATTTACTATTTGTATCCCTCTATAAATAGAGGTCTCCTATAACTATTCAGTTGACTTGGATGGATTTCATCTCTCTAGAATTTCCTCTGACTTCTCTCTAAAATTCTTTCAGTTTTATAACACGTTATCAGCACGATGGCTTCTCCTTTGGCTGATAGCTTCTTCAATACTCTCTCTTTATCTCTCGCCTTTGCATTCCTACAATAATAATTCCATTTTCTTCAAATCACCATTCTTCCTCCTTGCATCGGTGATGAATGGGCAGTCGAAGCCAGTGTTCCCTTTCTTTCTTTTTCACACTGGTATGCGTGAGTGAAGGAGTCATTCTTCTTCCCAGTTCAGATCGTTGCTTTTATTTTTAAACTCTCTTGGCGATGACTGCATCTTGAATCATAACCGCTAGCTCCATTTCATCCTTCATTCTTCTCAGATCGTGATGAGCTTGGAAGGTTTTGTATGAAATTTCGCACATCTTGGCCTATCTTATCAGATCTGTTCAACAATTTTTTGTTTTTTTCTATGACCATTCTTTCTTTCTCTGTCTGTTTGCGCGAGCTTTTGCGTGGAGTGCTATGGATTTTGATTTTCTGTCATATGTTTGCTTGGATCCTTGTCTAAGTGCTCCAGAAACTACAGCAGCTTATACTTTCTCTTAGCTCATCTTGATGATTTCAATTGACCTTTCTCTTCAACTTCTGCTTTTCTGTGCGCTAAAGGAGGCATATTTACCTGGACCTTGAGTTTGCACTTTGCAGCTTTAGTTTTTCAATTTTCCCAGGAAGTTTTCGTAGATGGCATAAGATAATGAGTGAGAGAGAGACTGAGATAGGAAGGAGAGAGACCAGAAAAAGAAGCATCATTATGGTGGGTCACTGCATATATTATTGGTTTACATGTCCACATATTTTTCTTTGCTTCATTTTGGCATTGTTCGTTTGGAAAGGAATATAAGAGGTGACATATTACCAACCACGTAAGTGCCTTCTTTATTTAATGATTTATACCCAAATAAAATAGTCATCATTTGGTTTAAAAAAAAAAACTCACCAACCGATAGATTATTTTTCTTTTCATAATTTAGATGCTTTATTTCGATTCAAATATTGCATCTTTAGTGTTGATATATCCAGTCATGAGTTTTGTTGATCATTATCTTCTTCTCTTAATACTTAAGATTTTATTTTATTTATTTACTGTCTTATTTATTTTTCATGGTTGCAACACTATATATTAGTGGGCTCCATTTATTTATTTTATTTATTTACTGCCTTATTTATTTTTCATGGTTGCAACACTATATATTAGTGGGTTCCATTTGTTTAATTTTATTCTTTACTGCTTTATGGCGGCACACTAGTATCTATTAGTGGGCTCTATTTATTTATTTTATTTAGCGTTTATTTATCTTTTATGGTGGTGCACTTTGTGAGCCCCATTTATTTTATTTAAATTCTTTATTGCTTTATTTATCTTTTATGGTAGCAACACTAGTATAGTGGGCACCATTTATTTTATTATTTACAGCTTTGTTTATTTAAATTCTTTATTGCTTTATTTATCTTTTGTGGTAGCAACACTAGTATAGTGGGCACCATTTATTTTATTATTTACTGCTTTATTTTCATGGTGGTAACACTAGTATAGTGGGCTCCATTTATTTAAATTTTATTTACTGCCTTCTATATATTATATATATATTTACATTTGCATATGCATCTTCTTTCTTACCTTTGGATGAAATAGGTCTCGCTGTGAGTTTACTCTCATTCCTATTTCATCTTCTTTTTATTTATTTAGCACGTTTATTTCCAGTCATTTATTTTATTTTTATTTATTTATTTACTGCTTTATATCCCCCTTCCTTTCATTTTTATTTATTTACTACTTTCTATATATTATATATTTATTTACATTTGCATATGCATCATCTTTCTTATCTTTGGATGAGATAGGTCTCGCTGTGAGTTTACTACCATTTCTATCTCATCTTCTTTTTATTTATTTAGCATGTTTATTTCCAGTCATTTATTTTATTTTATTTATTTATTTATTGCTTTATATATATATATATCCCTCTCCCTTCTTATTATTTATGGCAACGACACTAATATATACATATTAGTGGGTTCCATCTATTTATTTTATTATGCTTATATTTTATTTATCCTGAAGATAAACTGTTAAAAGGTCATATATATTATGAGATCAAAATGCCATAGAGATATGAGGCATAGATTGGCTTAAGAGATGAGGCATAAATTGGCTTGAGACCAAGAGGCAAGATAGCCTTAATTTCAGAGGCAAGATAGCCTGAAACCAAAAGGCAAATTATGAAACAAGATTTGATCCATAAATATTGTATGCCATCAGTTGTATAAAGGCCTCAAAATTGTATATTTGGCATTAAATACTCCCTCAAATTATGAGAAAAGGGATTTATGATCATTATTGTTATTATCAATAAATATATCTAATTTGCTATTACAGTAGCAATATTGTGATTAAGTCAAAAAATATTGTGGATTAATTTCTTACCATGATCAAACAAATCTGTGAATTATGGATCATGAATTTTATCCAACTTCATTCCCAGAAGTGAATAAAGCAATAAATAAATTGTGATTATGGTTGTTTTACTATTATTTTGTGTTTAGATAATTATAACAATTTTTGTGAATACAAGAGAAAGAATATTTATAAATAAAACAATTAAACAAAAGACAATATTATTTCAACAAAGTTTAATAGCGAGTGGTTCAACTCCATTACAAACCTTAATCATCTCATTTTGAAGATATTTGATGTCTTCTTCTTTTGCTTCTCTTGAGATGGGATCCAGATGAGGCAAAGCTCTTCGTAATATCGAGATTTGCATCATAAGTTTCTTAAGCTTTTTGTGTGGCCACTCAATTAACCCTCCTTTTTGATAGATTTTTTGTATGGTGTGAGTAGACATATTTAATTGTTTACTCGCATCATCTAGGGTTAAGTGAAAATAATCACTTAAATCATGGTGCGTTGTTTTCTTTATTCTTTCCCGTTGCTCCATTGTTAATCTATATAATTCACCCTGATTAAGGGATGATATATCATATGGAATATTAACCGCGGGCTGTTTTCCTTTATCTAATGGATTTTCAATGTTGGTTTGAAATGAACTTCGCGGTAGTTCATTTGGATTTTTAGCCCATTCCGAACCAACACAAAGAACCTCATGGTAGGCTAATACAGGATCACGCATCAAGATATATCCTGATGCTTGTAAATCTATACAATACTGTGTCAGAAAGTGTTTGATTTCTCCAAAATTTTTATTACTAAAATCAAACATTGGAAGCCTGTCAGTATTGTAAGATTTATCCTGTACATTTTCAAATAAAACAGCATGGGAAATCATACCTATCTTCCTCCCGTGAACTTCAAGTTTATGATATTGAAGTCCGTTGGTATGAATAATTTCCTGTAAAACATGACAGCAACTACATTCCAATAAGCTAGTAGTTGCTAATTGGCTTGTAGCTGTTGGCTGACTGATTGTTGCTGGCTGGCTAGTGGTTGTTTGTTGGTTGATTGTTGCTGTCGGGCTGGTTGTTGCTGGCAGGCTGATGATAGTTTGCTGGATAGTGAATGCTGGTTGATTAATTGCCGACACTATTTGCTGAACTGGATTGGTAGACTCCATTAGTTCTGCCATAATTCTACACCTCTTAACAGGCCTCCTTGATGAACCTGCTTCAATTGTACCTTCAATCCTTATAGATTGTGGAAGAACACTTGTTCTTGGGGGAGAAGTAGGTACATTTGAAGTAGAAGGAGGAATAGTAGAAGGAGGAATAAATATTTCAAAAGGATTAGGAGATAACAAAGAAGTAAATGACATGTTGGGCTGATCATAATACAACAAAGCATCAAGTAATGCTGTTTCAGATGTATCAGAAACTGGGATAAAACTGCTTGGTCCTGCCATGGCAATAGAATTTAGAAAAATATGTGTGAGTATCTGGTAGTTGATATTATCAAATGCTTGCGTGTTTGTGAGGCATGTTCGTTTGCCTTCCTCTATTTATAGTCAAATTAAATCATATTGAATCTCTGCAGATTTGCGTAGTCCTGTTAAATCTCTACAGATCTGCTCCCTATGAAGCACGAGCCTGGAATCTTTTTGGCTTTATATGCATACGACAATCTGAGTTGTTGCGCCTGTGATTCCATAGTGATGCGCTTGTGATTCCACAGTGATGCGCCTGTGATTACACAGTATTGCACTCGTGAATCTGCAAAATTTTGTAGGGAGAATGATATATATCAAGTGTGAATAAGTGTGAATATTTATGTGATAATTCTTTGTGAATGTTTCTATGTTGATTCCCCTAAAATGAATATTAGATTTGATGATAAATCATATGGAAAGTTGGCATAACTTGTTTGATCATCCAAGTCATATATTATGTGCTGCTTGTTCTCATATAGAAATAATTATTGGAAATGGATCTCTGGAAATATATCAAATTAAAAGTTTACATATGAGATTATAAATCTACAAAGTTTGCAGTGATGTTTGCAACTAGAAGTTTGCAATATATTATGCGCGCAATTTCCAGATTAAATGATATAGAAATCATGTATTAAAGTATCCATGAATGGATAGATCAATGATTATGAGAACAAAATTTATATGTTGTGTATATTTGCAGCAATTATATAAGCCAACAGAATTCTCCCCGTATAATTGGCTTTTGGTCAGGAGCCAGATTAATTCCATCTTGAAATGTTTTAAATGTGTAATTTTTATTAATCTATTACAATGCACATAGATGGATATACAAAGAAAATTAATGATTTGATGAGGGGGAGAAAAATAAGTAGATTGGGTAAAGATAAAGTGAAATGAATTATCATTGGCTCATATTGGTACTCGTACAAAGAAATGTGCACTAAAAGTTCAAAAGATAATTCATTTGCAGATTTTAGCTTATCAAATGCTAAAAGCATTTATTGACCTAAAGTGACAAAGTCACATGTCCCAACTGCAAATGCTCCTATATGAATTGTTATAAAGCACACCTAAAGCGTTGCTGGTCCATCGGTTATAAAGATAAAAATCCTCGAAAGAGAAAAGGAGCTATAAAATATAGATGATCAAGTCGAGGATAATTAAGTAAAGCTCCAGAAGAGTTATCTTTTGACGAGATGTTGTCTCCAGAAGAGATATTATAAGAAAAGTGTATTGTGGTCCAAGAGAGACCTAGGTATCTAATATATGTAAATATAATGAGATCTCAATAAATTATGAATGAAATCCGATGGGACTGAAAATGAAGTTGACGTTAATAATATCTATGATAGCATATGCTGCAATGAATGATAATGAGGATCATGAGCCACAATATATTTGTGTGTACTAGAAGCACATAAGGCGCCAGAAACACATATGTCCTAAAAGGACTCAAGATGATAGTGCATATAGCATCATTATCTGAATAAACATTTATTGAATTTCTATGTGCAGATATATATTTATGAAAAGATTATTATGACTTTACTTGAAAGATTTAGATCTTGCAGGTATATAATGAACAATCAGATTGAGCGTTTCTAACAGAATATTTGATGATAGAAAGTATAATATACTCAGAAAGACATTGAAGCAATGTAGTCATCAGGGGGAACAACACTGATGTAATCAAGAGGGGGAGACGATACACGCTGTACTCTTTTTCCCTTATCTGGGTTTTTCCTAGAAAGGTTTTTAATGAGACAGTACTGGATAGTGTATTAATGGATGATGTACTCTTTTCTTTGGCTAGGTTTTTATCCCACTGGGTTTTTCCTAGTTAAAGTTTTTAATGAGGCACATTCATAAATGGACATCCAAGGGGGAGTGTTATGAATATACTGATTATGTGGATGTCCATTGACTCCCGATCTCCAAATATTACAAGATGATATGAGACCCACGTATAGTAATATGCATAGTAATTTACTATTTGTATCCCTCTATAAATAGAGGTCTCCTGTAACTATTCAGTTGACTTGGATGGATTTCATCTCTCTAGAATTTCCTCTAACTTCTCTCTAAAATTCTTTCAGTTTTATAACACCATCTTCCTTATTTTTTATGCTTATATTTACTAATTTGAAACCTAATTTTAATTTAACGGCTTTGATGCCTAACGTTTGATTTCTTGCTTTACTTCTATGTTAGTAAAGTTACTAAGAAGAATTATGCATGATTAGTGGGTCTTTTTTTGGTATGTAGAATTAAGAGGTAAAACTGTCAAGAAATGATTACTTTTTGCAGCTATAAAAACAAATAAGAATGTTAAATTAATAATGAAGTCTGAATGTAATTGGAGAATTTGAGCTATTTATAAAACTAGAAATAATAGAGTAATTCAAATTCATAATTAAAATCAATTCTGAATTATTTAATATAACTCAACTCTTAATCCTAACTTTAAAAGATATAGCTAAATTTCAGGAAAACCTAGTTATCTAGTGGAGGTGATTCCAGGAAAATCTAGATGTCCTATATTATTGAAAGCAAAATAAATTTTAAAATAATTATAAGAAAGATAAGCATAAAAAATTCAATTAAATTCTAATATATAATGGTTATTTAGAAAATCGAATCATATAATTTCAAGATCTAAATTAAACCTTCATTAATTCCAATTCTCCAACTGAAACATGTATATTTTTTAAAATAATAAAACTCTATGGAATTATATATGATCGGGGTTCTCACTATATGAGAGTGTGGATGGAGTGTTGACTCTTAGCCCGACATGGCCAAAGCGGCCACAATTGCTTGCTGCACAGTCAAAAGGATGATATATAAAATAGCCTATGTGGTATCAAAAGGTGTCCTACTTAATAATTAGTTAAATACCCCCAACCTCACCCCACCCCTACAGTATCAAAGCCTATTGGACAAGAGGGCTATAAACTCTATCAGAATCATGATCAGGGTTCTCACTACATGAGAGTATGGACGAAGTGTTTGCTCTTATCCCAACATGACCAAGCTGATACGTAAAATAGCCTATGAGGTATCAAAGGGTGTATACTGGAGATAGCAACCTCCAACCTTACCCATACATATAACAATATCTAATTGAAAAATTACTCGTATAATGGATACCTCCAACCCTTCAATTATTTTGATAGATCATAAAAGTACTTCTTAATTAATATCTATATTTAGCATATGCTCTATGAATTAATGCTAGGTGAAGTCAATTTTAACAAAAACTTATAATTTTATACTTATAACTACTATTAAGATTATGTTATTGAAGTCATGTCATTTTTTATCTAAACAATAAAAACAAACTGTAAATTTAAAAGATAACAATTTATAAGATAATTTAAATTTAAGTTCGGATAGATTTATTTAAAATACATGTAGTTATTATAATAGATATCAGTCTTTAGTTGTAGTTTTCTTAAAAATTGGCGAGAATGAAATAGAACATAGAGATAGTGACAAGAAAATGCCGAATATTGTTTTCTTGTCTACGTAGAACTATTTTCTCTGCGCTTGACTCAAACTAATTTTTCAAATTTTCCAGAATTTGAAATTTTCAAAAAATTAATAATTTTATCAATTTAAAAAATTTACCGTGATGTGAAATAATATTATACATAAAAATGAACGTTAATTTAATAAACATTGAGCAGAAAACATTTATTTAGCTCAAACCCTTTCTGGAAATTAAATCTTCATAGCCCGGGTAATTCAAAACGTGATAGATCCCATAAGCAAATTTTTCAGAAAAGAAGTAGAACGATAAAAGTCCGGAAATATTACAAAAACGCCACTGTTAAAAAATAACGTGAAGGGCCCAGAGAGTAAAAGTTCCTTAATTATTTCAGAACCCAAAACATGGCCCAAAAATCTAATTAAATCAAATTAGGAAATAAAAATATAATTCTTAAGTCTAATTCAATGCATCGGTCCAGTTGGTTTATTAGGTTTAAGCCAAGAAAACAAAAACTCCAAGCGCAAAAGAATTAGGCCCATAATGAGCCAGTGCTGAATTAAAAATGAAATGCAGACTTGACTTTCATTAAGCCCAGAAATATGAGTCCAAAACCAAGTCTGCCCACCCAGCTATAGGTGAAACACTCATTTCACAAAAGGACAAACGGCGAAGATTTCACTAAGCCCATTCCTGATATTCAGTCCAGATGGCGAAGATTTTCTACTGGAATTGTAGAGGATCATGCCACAAGAAAACATTCCAAAATCTGAGAGTAATCATCAGGGGTTCAAATCCAAGCTTAATGGTATTGTCGGAAACCAAGGTGGAGAGCGATAATCATTTTCGTTTTCTAGAGAAATTGGGATTCGATGGGTATGCATTCATCCCAAGTGTAGGGAGATCGGGGGGCTTAGTGGCAACCTGGAAGAAAGACTTCATCTCGGTCACAGTGATGCGCCAGTATTTTCACCTTAGTTGCTCCGGCAAAGAGCTATCGCCGTTTCTTCTCACAGCGGTTTTATGTGGTGCCGTCGATAGCCCTTAAAAATCTCCTTTGGCAAGATCTAATTTCCTTTGCAAGCTCGATGTCAGCTCCTTGGTTCGTTGTTGGCGATTTTAATGATATCTTGGCCTCGGACGAAAGATTAGGGGGAGAGGCGGTGGATTTCTCAAGAATCCAAAAGTTTCAAGACAAAATTCAAGCGTGTCAGTTAACGGATTTGGGTTTCACTGGGCCTAAATACACTTGCCGTGGTCCCCGTCTAGCTCATTGTGCCCGTCTCTTTGAACGTCTATATAGAGCGATTGCTAATACCTCTTTCCTATCAGCACTTTCCGACTTTGTTGTTCAAGTACATTCTAGAACCAATTTTTTTAGACCACAATCCTATCTCTCTGAATTTTGGGAATATTATTGACTCTAGAGTAGGGGCTCGTCCCTTTAGATTCGAAGCCATGTGGATTCATCATGCTCAACTTCGAGAATTCCTAACTGATAATTGGGTGTCTGGAGAGGATATTAATGTTTCCTTAGGAAAGTTCCAGGAATCAGTGGGCATTTGGAATAGGGAGGTTTTTGGTTTGTTAGAAAAACAAAAGCTTCACATTATGGGACATTTACGAGGTATACAGGAGTCAACGGCGTATCCTTATTCCCCTTTCCTCTGCAACCTCGAATTGGAATTGCAATATGAGTTAGACAAGCTGTTGAAGTTGGAAGAAATCAAATGGTTTCAGAAGTCAAGAATAGAATAGAATGCATTTCTAAGGGTGATAGAAATACTAGATATTATCACTTATTCATGAAAATGAGGAGAAGACAGAATAAGATTGTCACCCTTAAAAATGAAGAGGGCGTCTGGATTGAGAAGGAAGAAGAGCTTAGGAATTTAGTGATTGAGCACTTTGAAGCGCTATACTGTCCTGAAGAGGAGGATTTTTTCAGCCAACTTAAAGTTCCCCAGACTCAGTCAAGCAACCATGGCTGAGATGTCTCACAGGCCTGAGGATGAAGAGATAAGAAAGGCAAGGGTGGACGGCTTTTCCCCTGTTTTTTTCAAGCAAAATTGGAGCACAGTAGGTCCATCCATTTGTACTTTTGTTAAACAAGTGCTTGTTGGGTCCTACCTTTCTTTGGGGAGTCAAATCGCACTCTTATCTCCTTAATCCCCAAGAGTCAACATCCGATTTTGGTCTCTCACTTCAGACCTATCTCCCTCTGCTTTGTCCACTACAGATGTTTGACAAAGCTAATTACTTAGAGATTAAAAGAGGTAATGAATGACTTAGTGTCTCTTTTTAAGTGAGCTTTATAAAGGGGCGTCATATCCAAGATAATATAGTAAGTGGCCGGGAACTTCTCCATATTATGAGCAAAAATTGAAGCAAAAAAGGGCTGATAGCTATAAAAATTGATCTAAAGAAGGCCTAAGATAGAATTAAATGGGATTTCCTAAAATAAGTCTTGATTGAGATATGTTTTGATGAGGGCTTTATTAATTTAATCATAGCATGTGTGACCTCTATTTCTTATAACATTCTATGGAATAGCTCTCAAACGAAGTTCTTTTTTCTAAGAAGGGGCTTAGGCAAAGAGATCCTATATCTCCACTCTTATTTATTCTTTGCATGAACAAGCTGTCACATTTAATTTGTGATGTAGTGGATAATGGTACTTGGAAGGCGGTTGCCACGGTCAAATCTGGTCCAGTAGTGTCTCATTTGATGTTTGCAAACGACTTGCTTCTATTTGGAGCTGCAATGAGGAGCAATCTGATTGTATGATGAACTGTTTGGAGTTATTCTCTAAGGCATCTGGGGGTAAAGTTAATAAAGCTAAATCATCTAAGGCATCTGTTCGAATTATGGCTTAAACTATTATACTAAAACCTCGAATTAATTAGGTTTTTTCTTTTTTGCTTCTGACATTTTGATAGATAGTTATTGATGTTTTTCTTGGCCAAGTTCCTGCCTTCACTTTTAGTTAGGTATGATTTGCTTTTCTTTTTTAAATACAACTATTTTATCAGCATTGGGTTTAATTAAGACCCTTTAAACTTAATTTTCTTTATCATAATTTTCTTGATCATGGTGCTTTCCTTAAAACTTTTCTTTCTCCTATATATTATACCACATCCTCTTTAGATTTATTTATTTTAGTAGTTTCCATTTTTTTTTTTGTTATTGATGCTTGTATTTACTAATTTAAAACCTAATCTTAATTTAATGGCTTTTCTTTGTCTGTCCCATTAACAAGTGAAATTCCACTTTTTCCTTAAATACCATCTTGAAATTGTTCATAGAACTATTTTACTTGTCACCATAATAAAATTCTCAATTTCCGACAAAATTAGCCATGAAAAAATCCTCTGGCTAATTCTGTTGGAAATCTATCAAAATTCAGATAGAATTTTTGTCTGGCTGAATTAGCCACGGAAAAATGTTGTGGTAGTTCTGTGTTATTTTGAGAGTAGGGTTGGAAATAGGCCACAGGGCCTATTGCCTTGCTTACATATAGCTGAGTCTTTTATAAGTTATTTATAAAATTACCAATTTAGCTTTAATCGTTATAAGTTTTGTATCTCATTGTCATTCACACACACTCAACCCTTGAATTCTCATCAATCATTTACCCTTACCTCTCTTCTCTTTGATCACTTGAGATGACAAATGCAAACTCACTCCCTATCCCCTAATTTGCATCATCCACTAAAGCATCATAATTACTATAAATTTATTTTAGTGTCAAATGAAATATTATAATCTTTATAAGAAGAGTTTGTCCCACTGAGGAAAAGTAAAAGAGGTAAATCTAGTTTTACATGCTATTTGTTATGTTTGGCCAATTTCTAGAAAATATATCTCATTATTTAATAGATGATGGATTTTTCTTATTCCTACTTGGTCAAACAACTATTGTCACTATACATGTTTGGGTTTGGCTATGGTCCACTTCTCTTCCCATCCACTTCTTCATCTCAGTCGTTGGATTGAAATCTTAATGGTTCAGATTTAATTATACATAAAAATATTAATAAAATATTAAATTATTTAAAAATATTTAAAAATAATATTTTATAAATTATTAGATCTAAACTGTTGAAATTTCAATCCAATGATTAAGATGAGAAGTGGATGGGAAGGGAAGTGGACTATAGCCAAACCCTATATGTTTTACTCTTTTCCTTACTCAGCCATTATATTAGAATGAGAATAAATGTTAGACTTTCATGACATAATTAAGATTGCAATTAAGTATAAAGATTTATATATAAATTTAAAGAGATGGACTTTAGAAGCTATTTAAAAACCTACATTTTAAATAGACCTTTAAATATATTTTAAACCTTGTTTGTTCTTTTAAAGGCCAAACTTAAGCTTATAAAAAAAGCCTACATAAAACTTTAGACTTTAAATTTGTGTTCCAAGCCCAAACCTATTTATATATAAAAGCTAACCTAGAATATTTCTATCAATTAATGTTGGAGCTTATTTATTTATGTAAAGGCTAGCCTAAAATATTTCTACCCTTAAATATAGGACATTCTGACAGTAAAGTGCGGCAAACCCAAAAGGAGGCGGAAGGCTGCTCCTCCTTTGCCTCCTGCACGTGAGCCAAGATAGAATTTGAGACGACCAAAAGTGTAAGTACTTCATACTGATTCATATACGCCGACATGGGTTATTTACTTCCAGCTAATCTGAGCTTATCTTGCTCGTTTGGAGAAGAAAAGAGGAAAAGTCGATGGGCGTTATTATTTTGATGTTCTTAAGTCATATACTTTGTTGAAGCAAATGAGTTTTCCTTTAGCTCACCTCCAAAACTAGCACTTATGTTTAGTATTGGAGCAGTACGAGTTAGCCTAATCTCCAATTTTCTCCAAACTTTGTTGGCATCACTTCTCTCTCACCAGACCAAGCCTTTCTCCGCACTAGCAGTACTGCAACTCCGCCATCTTCCCCAAGTCTCTGCCACCGTCGCTATTGGGTGCAGCGGAACGTCAGGGGAAGCGCTCGGGGCTGAGACCAGAGAAAACGGGGAAGGATGTCGGGAATGGGAGACGGGTACGTGGGTACGGCCTTGGACGCCGTCAGGATCCGACGGCTTGAGAAGCAGAGAGAGGCTGAGCGCCGCAAAATCCAAGAGCTCAAGATCAAGTCGGCATCCGCCAAAGGCCGGCCTGGTCTTCTCCATTTCGGTTCTAGCACTTCCGAGGTTTGAATTCGAAACTTACCTCCATTAGATTCCTTTAATTTGTTGCCCTATGAGCTTTCTTCTCTTTTTGATATTTGGTGATTTAGTTGATCTAAAGCCACCTAGGAGTGCTTTGTCAGCTCGTAACCTCACCGTCAGCTCCTCCTCCATCCTCCACCGTCGAAGGTCGTACGCGCTGCCTCCACTATCGCCGTCCTCAAAGGCGCGGGGTAAGCAACAAATTCTATCTCCACCTCCCTCTCTGTTCAGTGCTTAGTTGGTGGTTCTTCTAATCCCGGCCTCTCTTTAAGCAAACTTCAAGTATTGATGTGATAAAACCTTGCAGGAGGTACCGGCCATCATTATTTATTGGGTTATTTTTGTAGGTGCCTCTTTGGCTTTATGTGATTCTGTTTATGAAGAGCTGGAAAACCACGCTTTGCATATTAAATCCTTTATCGTAATATATCTTGTTGATTTGAAGAATTAGTAGAAGCTTATAATAGCGACTATTTTCTGCTTTGAATTAATGGTTATGTTTTTGTTGTTTCGGCACTTTTACTATTCTTAAGCTTGAGTGATATGGTCATGGCTTGTATGATGGTGTGAACTTCTCCCTTTTGGATTCTCTTAGGGAGATGGGGGTCAAGGCTAAGAAAGCAATGAAGAAGATCTGAAAAAGGCCACAGCTAATGCATCTGTTCTGAGCAAGAAAACAGAGGGTGACTTCTTGGTATGTTGATTCCACTGACTGATATCCTTTGATTTTTTATTGGCGAGCTGTAACATGTAGTAAGTTAGTGTTTTATTTTCCTCTCAATTATTGAAGCCCTTGGAAGGTGGACCTGCGCGCAAACTTCCTGAACATAAATTGCCAGAGAACACCGATAATGTGTTATATATTGGTCGCATACCACATGGGTTCTATGAGAAGGACATGGAAGGAAGGTATAGCTTATTTTTGTATTTCTTCTTATCAAAGAATTTTTAGCTGGGTCTTGCATTAATGATGGCCTTCTTAGGGTTTTTTGGACAATTTGGTACCATCAAGTGATATGTTGTCTATATCATGCTATGTGAATTGCTTTTGCTACATGTTTTGTTTATGCTGACCTTTTTTTTTAATTGTGGGTTTCTGATGGGGTAATAATGGATTCATAAATTAAGTCTGGATGTTTTGATCTGTTGTAGTTGTCAAAACTAGTGACGGCTTAAGAATGCAAAATGTTCTAACATTTTCCTAACATCCCTGGCCCTCCTGCTTAAGATAAAGTCTGTTTAGATGCATATATTGATACCAATCTCTAGGTTGGGACTCTTTCTCCACTAAACACAGAAGGAAGAGCTCCTTGGCCTGTGATACGTCTAGAAATAGATGATAACAAGATCTTTAGTGTAGTGTCCACTTCGTTTTAAAAGAGGATTAAGAATAATATCAAGATGAGATCAAAAGCTCCAATTTCTGTTGTCATGACTGTCATAATGCACACTTGCACAGCATATATATAATCAGCCAGTCAATGGCAACACTCCGGGCCTGTCTGTGCCACTAGTTTATTAGAAGTGATTAACAAGAATTTGTTTACCTTGACCTGCCATGGACAGTGTTTTGTAAAATCATTTTATTGTGTATAACCATATAATACAGTGGACTATAAAATTCATCTCATGGATGTGTTGGATTATATATGTTTCCCTATGTGATTGATTTGTTGAGATAGAGCAAACTTGGATTGTTTTTAGACAATATCCTATTTTGGTACTTGAAAGATGGTGTCATTATCAGTTTAATACTTCAGGGCACTACTTGTGAGTCTACATTCCTGTTCTGATGCATCTTGCATCTTGCTCATTATATGCATAAGGCTTACTGTAGATTTCTTAGTGGCGTTGTAGGCATCATATGACACTTTGTGGTGATTGTTGTAGTAGTGACCATAATTAGTTAGAGGTGGATGTTTATTTGCTGTATCTGTTATGAATATACTTATTATGTGGATGTCCATTGACTCCCGGTTTCCAAATATTAAAAGATGATATGGGACCCACGCATAGTGATTTACTATTTGCATAGTACCACGCATAGTAGTTTACTATTTGGTGGGACCCGCACACAATTATACAATCACTCACGGGAAGGAAATCCGTGAGTGAATAGTTTAGGTTTTTGGGGAAAACTACACCAAATGACCCAGAGGTAGAAATTACACTAAAGTCCCATTTTTCTTCTATAAATAGAGGTTTTCTGTAACTGTTCATTTATTGAATGAAATGAGAATCTATCTCTCTACTTTATCTCTCTAGAACCTCTGCTCTTCTTCTTATTATTTTTATCAGTTTTATAACACGTTATCAGCACGAAGACTCTACCAAGGTAAGATTTTCTCACCATCTATTTCATATTTCCATTTTATTTATCTGGGATGATCTTAACCATTATATGGAATTAAATATCTATTCTTACCGATTATTTTAACATCGGGTTCCATGGTTAAGATTTGAGATTATTTACTATTTTACTACGGTAAATAGTAATTTACTATTCACAGTAAATTTACCCCTTTTTCAGTAATTTTTACATTTTATTCATTTGACTCCTACATGGAAGTCTAGATTAATCTTTCTGTAATTTTACTTTATTCACTATTTATAGTGAATAGTAATTTTACTATTCACGGTAAATTTATATTTTATTATTTACAGTAATTTATTTATGTTTATATATTCTTCTCACTTCCTATTCATTTATTTCATGGTGGCGTCATTAAGCTCCATTTGTAATTCTTTACTTACTGCTTTATTTATTTATCTCATGGTGGCTATACTAAGCTCCATACTGACTTTACTAATATTTAGTTTTATGTCACTAACATTTATTTTATTGTTACTAACATTTATTTATCTTTTATGATAGCACATTAGTATATTTACTAGTGGGTTCTATTTATTTATTTTAACATTTATTTATTTTTTATGGCAGCAACATTATTTATTAGTGGGCTCCATTTATTTATTTTATTTTACATTTATTTATTCTTCGTGGAGGCACACTAGTCTCTATTAGTGGGCTCTATTTATTTATTTTATTTAGAGTTTATTTATCTTTTATGGTGGTGACATTTTGTGGGCCCCATTTATTTTATTTTAATTCTTTACTGCTTTATTTATCTTTCATGGTAGCAACACTAGTATAGTGGGCACCATTTATTATTTACTGCTTTATTTTTCATGGTGGTAACACTTGTATAGTGGACTCCATTTATTTATTATTTATTTACTGCTTTAAATCCCCTTCCCTTTTTATTTTACCGTTTTCTATATATTATATATATATATATATATATATATTTACATTTGCATATACATCTTCTTTCTTATCTTTGGATGAGATAGGTCTCGCTGTGAGTTTACTACCATTCCTATCTCATCTTCTTTTTATTAATCTAGCATGTTTATTTCCAGTCATTTATTTTATTTTATTTATTTATTGCTATATATATATATATATCCCTCTCCCTTCTTATTATTTATGGCAACCACACTATTAGTGGGTTCCATCTATTTATTTTATTATGCTTATATTTTATTTATCTTGAAGATAAACTGTTAAAAGATCATATATATTATTATGAGATCAAAATGCCATAGAGATATGAGGCATAGATTAGCTTGAGAGATGAGGCATAAATTGGCTTGAGCCTAAGAGGCAAGATAGCCTTAATTTCAGAGGCAAGATTGCCTGAAGCCAAGAGGCAAGTTAGCCTGATAACAAGAGACAAATTATGAAACAATATTTGATCCATAAATTTTGTATGTTATCAGTTGTATAAAGGCCTCAAAATTGTATATTTGGCATTAAATATTCCCTTAAATTATGAGACAAGGGATTGTATGATCATGATTGATATTATAAATAAATATATTCAATTTGCTATTGTAGTAGCAATATTGTGGATTAATTTCTTGCCATGATCAAACAAATCAGTGAGTTATGGATCATAAATTTTTATCCAACTTCATTCCCAGAAGTGAATGAAGCAAATATATTATTATAGTTGTTATGTGATTTCTATGATTATAACAATTTTTATAAATACGAGAAAAGAATATTCATAAACAAAATAATTAAGCAAAAGGAAATATTATTTCAACAAAGTTTAATTGCGAGTGGCTCAACATCATTACAAACTTTAATCATCTCATTCTGAAGATATTTAATGTCTTCTTCTTTTGCTTCTCTTGAGATGGGATCCAGATGAGGCAAAGCTCTTCGTAATATCGAGATTTGCGTCATAAGTTTCTTGAGCTTCTTGTGTGGCCACTCAGTTAACCCTCCTTTTTGATAGATTTTTTGTATGGTGTGAGTAGACATATTTAATTGTTTACTCGCTTCATCAAGGGTTAAGTGAAAATAATTTCTTAAATCATGGAGCGTTGTTTTCTTTATTCTTTCTCTTTGCTCCATAGATAACCTATATAATTCACCCTGGTTAAGGGATGAAGTATCATAGGGTATACTTACTGCAGGTTGTTTTCCTTTGCCTAATGAGTGTTCAATATTGGTTTGAAATGAACTTCCATGGAGGTCATTTGGATTTATAGCCCATTCCGAACCAACACAGAGAACCTCATGATAGGCTAATACAGGATCACGCATCAAGATATATCCTGATGCTTGTAAATCTATACAATACTGTGTCAGAAATTGTTTGATTTCTTCAAAATTTTTCTTTGTGAAATCAAACATTGGAAGCCTGTCAGTATTATAAGATTTATCCTGTACTTTTTCAAATAAAACAGCATGGGTAATCATACCTGTTCTTCTTCCGTGAACTTCAAGTTTATGGTACTGAAGTCCGTTGGTATGAATAATTTCCCGTAAAACATGACAGCAACTACATTCCAATAAGCTAGTAGTTGCTAATTGGCTTGTAGCTGTTGGCTGGCTAATTGTTGCTGGCTGGCTAGTGGTTGTTGGTTGGCTGATTGTTGTTGTCGGGCTGGTTGTTGCTGGCAAACTGATGATAGTTTGCTGGCTAGTGAATGCTGGTTGATTAACTGCCGACACTATTGGCTGAACTGGATTGGTAGACTCCATTAGTTCTGTCATAGTTCTACACCTCTTAACAGGCCTCCTTGATGAATCTGCTTCAGTTGTACCTTCAATCCTTGTAGATTGAGGAAGAACACTTGTTCTAGGGGGAGAAGTAGGTACATTTGAAGCAGAAGGAGGAATAGTAGAAGGAGGAATAAACATTTCAAAGGGATTAGGAGATAACAAAGAAGTAAATGACATGTTATGCTGATCATCATACAACAAAGCATCAAGTAATGCTGTTTCGGATGTATCAGAAACTGGGATAAAACTGCTTGGTCCTGCCATGGCAATAGAATTTAGAGAAATATGTGTGAGTATCTGGTAGTTGATATTATCAGATGCTTGAGTGTTTGTGAGGCATGTTCGTTTGCCTTCCTCTATTTATAGTTGAATTAAATCCTATTGAATCTTTGCAGATTTGGGTAGTCCTGTTAAATCTCTACAGATTTGCTCCCTATAAAGCACGAGCCTGGAATCTTTTTGACTTTATATGTATACGACAATTTGAGTTGTCGCGCCTGTGATTACACAGTATTGCGCTCGTGAATCTGCAATTATACACCTGATGATTTTGTATTTAATATATATTTGTTTGTTGATTCTGGAAAATGGAAATTTTGTTACCAGAAGTAACAAAATTATGCATTGATAATGCATTTAGAAATCTGTGGAATTTTAATGAAATAGATATCATATATGCTATTATCATGGAATATTGTATGGAAATTCCATAAATTAATTTTTAAGGTCTCACACTTGAGGGGGAGAATGATAATGATATATATCAAGTGTGAATATTTATGTGATAATTCTTTGTGAATGTTTCTATGTTGATTCCCCCAAAATGAATATTAGATTTGATGATAAATCATATGAAATGTTGGCATGACTTGTTTGATCATCCGAGTCATATATTATGTGCTGCATGTTCTCAGATAGAATTAATTATTGGAAATGGATCTCTGGAAATATATCAAATTGAAAGTTTACATATGAGATTATAAATTTGCAAAGTTAGCAGTGATGTTTGCAACCAGAAGTTTGCAATATATTATGCGCGCAATTTCCAGATTGAATGATCCAGAAATAATGTATTAAAGTATCCATGAATGGATAGATCAATGATTATGAGAACAAAATTTATATGTTGTGTATATTTGCAGCAATTATATAAGCCAACAGAATTCTCCCCGTATAATTGGTTTTTGGTCAGGAGCCAGATTAATTCCATCTTGAAATGTTTTAAATGTGTAATGATTATTAATCTATTACAATGCACATAGATGGATATACAAAGAAAATTGATGATTTGATGAGGGGGAGAAAAATAAGCAGATTGGGTAAAGATTTACTAGAATGAATTATCATTGGCTCATATTGATCATCGTACAAGGAATTGTGCACTAAAAGTTCAAAATGATAATTCAATTTCAGAGTTTAGTTAATCGAATGCCAGAAGCATTTACTGACCTAAAGAAAGTGACAAAGTCACATATCCCAACTGCAAATGCTCCTATATGAATTGTTATAAAGCACTCCTGAAGCGTTGCAGGTCCATCGGTTTTAAAAGATAAAAATCCTCAAAAGAGAAAAGGAGCTATAAAATATAGATGATTAAGTCGAGGATAATTAAGTAAAGCTCCAGAAGAGTTATCTTTTGATGAGATGTTATCTCCAGAAGAGATATTACAAGAAAAGTGTATTGTGGTCCAAGAGAGACCTAGGTACCTAATATATGTGAATATAATGAGATCTCAATAAATTATGAATGAAATCCGATGGGACTGAAAATGAAGTCGACGTTAATAATATCTATGATAGCATATGCTGCAATGAATGATAATGAGGATCATGAGCCACAATATATTTGTATGTGCTAGAAGCACATAAGGCGCCAGAAACACATATGTCCCAAAAGGACTCAAGATGATAGTGCATATAGCATCATTATCTGAATAAACATTTATTGAATTTCTATATGCACATATATATTTATGAAAAGATTATTATGACTTTACTTGACAGATTTAGATCTTGCAGGTATATAATGAACAATCAAATTGGGCGTTTCTAACAGAATATTTGATGACAGAAAGTATAATATGCTCAGAAAGACATTGAAGCAATATAGTCATCAGGGGGAGCAACACTGATGTAATCAAGAGGGGGAGATGATACACGCTGTACTCTTTTTCCCTTATCTGGGTTTTATCCCACTGGGTTTTTCCTAGAAAGGTTTTTAATGAGGCAGCACTAGAAAGTGTATCAATGGATGATGTACTCTTTTCTTTGGCTAGGTTTTTATCCCACTGGGTTTTTCCTAGTTAAAGTTTTTAACGAGACTCATTCATAAATGGACATCCAAGGGGGAGTGTTATGAATATACTTATTATGTGGATGTCCATTGACTCCCGGTTTCCAAATATTAAAAGATGATATGGGACCCACGCATAGTGATTTACTATTTGCATAGTACCACGCATAGTAGTTTACTATTTGGTGGGACCCGCACACAATTATACAATCACTCACGGGAAGGAAATCCGTGAGTGAATAGTTTAGGTTTTTGGGGAAAACTACACCAAATGACCCAGAGGTAGAAATTACACTAAAGTCCCATTTTTCTTCTATAAATAGAGGTTTTCTGTAACTGTTCATTTATTGAATGAAATGAGAATCTATCTCTCTACTTTATCTCTCTAGAACCTCTGCTCTTCTTCTTATTATTTTTATCAGTTTTATAACAGTATCAACATTTTGGTCTATAATGATTTGAACATTTTGGTTTATGTTTATCTGTACTGGACAGTGAAAAATGTGTAGGTGGTTAATTTATAAAAAATAAAAAATCAATTTTTTTTTTTAAAGAAATTAATTAGTTTGGGATGCCCAAAATCAATTTTTTTTTTTTTTTTTGTGGAAATATATATTATGGCGCCCTAAAAGCAGTTTTGGGATGCCTAAAATATTTTTTTTTTAAATGACAATTTATATGGGATTTTTGACGTCCTAAACTAACATAGTTTAGGACGCCTTGAATAAGACTTTCCAAATAAAATTTGGAACGCCAAAAGGGATGTTAATTAGGTCAAATTTGGGACATTAAAAATGTTTTTTTTTTTTTGTAGTAGTAGTAGTGTGCTGATAAAATTATTTTATTATCCTGTGCTTTGAATACTCCTTACATTATTTCGATAGATTATTATGTGCCTTATTATTAATATCAGGTGTATAACTTATATTAAGATGGTGTGACTAAAGTCATGTCATTTTATCAAAACAATAAAAGTAAATTGTAAATTTAAAAGATAACATGAGATAATTTAAATTTAAGTTTGGATAGATTTATTTAAAATATGAATCGTTATTATATGTCCTAGCCAATTATAAATATCATTGTTTCATGGTACTAATTGATTGGAGCACCTCAGCCCATCATAACTTTGCGTGATGAGAAAGAAAAAGAGATAGAGCATATTGATAAGGACAGACAACACTTTGAATATTGTTTCCCTGGGTTAGTATCTTTTTGCTTTTCCTTTGAACTTTTTTCTCTGTGCTATTTTTGGGTCTTAGAAAAACCCTCTAAACCTAATTAGATTTGTGACCTTTTTTTTTTTTTTTTTTTTATCATGGTTCTTTCCTTAAAAGCTTGTATTTCTTCCATGTGTTATACTACATCCTCTTTAATTAGATTTGCTTTTTTAAGTAGTTTCAATCTTCCTGGTTCTTGATGCCTACATTTAGTAATTCGAAACCTAATTTTAATTTAATGACTTTTATGTGTAATATGTGATTTCTTATCTTACTTTTGTATCAGTGACCTGACTAAGCAGAATTATGTGTAATTAGCGGGTCCTTTTTTTGGTATATAGAATTAACTCAATTAAGGGGTAAGACTGTCAAGGAGTCATTGTCTTTTGGAGCTGCAAAAACAATTAATGTTAAATTAATAATGAAGTCTAAATTAAATGTAGAACTTGAGCTATTTATAAAACCCTAGAAATAATAGAATAATTCAAATTCAAAATAAAAATCAGTTCTGAATTATTTAATGTAACTCAACTATTAATCCTAATTTTAAGAGATAAGGGTAATTCTAGGAAAATATAGGCATCCGATAAATCTAATTTCAGGAAAATCTAGATATCATATCTTATTGAAGGTAAATAAAATTTAAATAATTCTAAGAAATATAAGTTTAAAAAAGTCAATTAAATCCTAAATAATATAATGATTATTTAGAAAATCTAATCTTAATATCTAAATTAAACCCTCATTAACCATTATTTATATTCATTAAGTCTAATTCTCCAATAGAATTATAACGCATATATTTTTTAAAAATAATGAAAATTAATGCAGATGAAAATTTAAAATTCTATTAAATCATCATTAATGAAAAACATATACATAAATACATATATCAATATAATTAAAACTGTACTCATATTACTTAATAAATATAAGTAAAACGATCTCGTCAAAAACAAATATAAGTAAAACGACTTAAGCTTGGATTTGCTGATAAAATTATTTTATTATCCTGTACTTTAAATTCTCGTTATATTACTTCGATAGATTAGCATGTACTTTATTATTAATACCAGGTGTATAACTAATATTAAGACGGTGTGGTTCAAGTCATGACATTTTATCAAAACAATAAAAGTAAATTGTAATTTTAAAAGATAACCGTTTATAAGATAATTTAAATTTAAATTTGGATAGATTTATTTAAAATATGAAGGGTTATTGTATCTCCTAGCCAATTATAAATATCAGTGTTTCATTGTAGCTATTAATTGGAACCCCCCCCAAAAAAAAAAAAAAAAAAAACTTTGTGTGAAGAGAGAGAAAGAGAGATAGAGTGACAAGGACAAACGACACTTTGAATTTTGTTTCCCGGGTTAGTATCTTCTGGCTTTTCATTTAAACTTTTTCTCTGCACTATTTTTGGGTCTTAGTAAGACCTCTAAACCTAATTAGATTTCTGAGCTTTCTTCATCATAGTTCTTTCCTTGAAAGCTTGTATTTCTTCCATGGGTTAAACTGCCTCCTCTTTAATTAGATTTGTTTTTTAAGGAGTAGTTTCCATCTTCCTTGTTCCTGAGGCTTATCTTTAGTAACTCGAAACCTAATATTAATTTAATGGCTTTTATGTCTAACATGTGATTTCTTGTCTTTTGTATCAGTGACCTGACTAAGAAGAATTATGTCTAATTAGCGGATCCTTCTTTTGGATATATAGAATTAAGGGGTAAAACTGTCAAAGAATGATTGCTTTTTGCAGCTACAAAAACAATTAATGTTAAATTAATAATGAGGTCTGAACATAATGAAGAACTTAGCTATTTATAAAACCGTAGAAATAATAGAATAATTCAAATTCAAAATTAAAATCAGCTCTGAATTATTTAATGTAACTCAACTCTTAATCCTAATTTTAAGAGATAAGGTATTTCCAAGAAAATATAAAGGTAATTTCCGGAAAATCTAGATATCATATCTTATTGAAAGAAAATAAAATTTAAATAATTCTAAGAAATATAAGTTAAAAAAAGTCAATGAAATCCTAAATAATATAATGGGTATTTAGAAAATCTAATCTAATAATATAATCTTAATATCTAAATTAAAACCTCATTAACCATTATTTGTATTCATTAAGTCTAATTCTCCAATAGAATTATAACATATATATTTTTTAAAATAATGAAAATTAATGCAGATGAAATTTTAAAATTCTATTAAATCATCATTAATGAAAAACATATGCAAAAGTTGATAAAATTATTTTATTATCCTATACGTTAAGGCTTTGTTTGGGAGTTTGGAGGGGAGGGGAGAAGAAGGAAGGGGATCCAGGGAGTTTAGAGGGGGAGGAAGGAAGGGAAATAGAGGATATTTGATGAAGAAAGAGAATAATATGAGAGAAAATATTTTTCTTGTCTTTGATAAATGATGAAGTGATGACTTTAGAATTTTCATATTTTTAAATATTTTCCCCATTTTCATCTTATTTTCCATTTAAATTTTAAACTAAACGAGCTTTATGTTTAAATATCCCCAAAAACCTTAAATATGAGCGGGTATGTAATCGATTTTAGTGATAAAATGAAAAGGATAAATTAATGATTATATAATTGTCTCGATAAAATTCATGATTTTACTAATTTATTATTAAGTCTTAAATTTTTTAATATATATATATATATATATATATATATATATATATATCATTAAATAATTAAATTATTATAATATTGGTGCATGTCCATTTATTGTGATTAGTTGGAAGATAAGCATTAAAACAGTCAACAAAAAGGAGTGGGTTCAGGGTCAGTTTTGGACTTTTGGGCCCTTTGGGAGTGGCCCCAAGATTACATGGATTGCTAGTCATTAACGAGTGGGCGGATAATGTCCTAGTATAACGGACTTATAGTAACCGTTAACGTAATTCGTTATTTTTCGGATGTGGATATTTCGCCGAAAAGACCATGAATATTTTTCCGCTATCTTTTAAATCTATATAAATAATTATTCCTTAGATTCTGGGTCCTATACGCCCTAATTTCTACTGCATCGTTTTGGTCCGGAAGTTTTCGCTCAGACAAAAGGAAAAATTGATAAAACCCAAATTCTGAAGTTTGCTTCCAAACGTGTTTGCTTTATTGAGAAAGAGAAGGAAAAATTCTAAGGTAAAAAAAGTAATCAATCTATTTTCCCTTTTAAAACTCCTATATTGGGGAACTTTATTTTTTAAAAAGAAAGAGGGCTAAGAAAGAGGGCTTTGGGGGATTTGTAAAAATCTTTGATTTCCTCTTCTCTTTTTTTTAAAACTCATGACTACCAAAACCCTCCATTCCTTTTCCTTTTCCTCCCAAATGAAACTCCCAAACAAAGCCTAAATTTCGATAGATTAGCACATGTGCTTTTGTAACATCCCAGCACCACGTTCTTCATATTGTCCACTTTGGGGCCCATCGCCCCTCACGGCTTTAAAACGCATCAAGAGGGAGATATCTAGACCCTTATTACCCTTGTAAGGCGTATTTCGTTCCCTTCACCGGCCGATGTGGGACATAAGGGTAAGGGTCTAGATACCTCCTCCTCTTGACGCGTTTTAAAGCCTTGAGGGGCGATGGACCCCAAAGTGAACAATATTAAGAACGTGGTGCTGGGATATTACAGCTCTATTATTAATACTAGGTGTATAACTAATATTAAGATGGTGTGGTTAAAGTCATGACATTTTATTGAAACAATAAAAGTAAATTGTAAATTTAAAAGATAACCGTTTATATTTTTGCCTGAGTGATATCAGCAACACTTTAATTATTTTGATAGATCATAAAAGTACTTCTTAATTAATATCCATAAAATTTAGCATGTACTCTATGAATTAATACCCGTTGAAGTCAATTTTAACATGAACTTATAATTTTATAATTATAACTAATATTAAGATTATGAGATTAAAGTCATGTCATTTTTATCAAAATAATTTAAAAAAATTTTAAATTTAAAAGAAAACAGTTTATAAGATAATTTAAATTTAAGTTTGGATAGATTTATTTAAAATACGAGTAGTTATTCTATCTCGCTGACCAATAATAAATATTAGTCTTTAGTTGTAGTTTTCTTAGACATTGGCGAGAAAGAAATAGAGAAGGGTGACAGAGACAGGAAAATGAAGATTGTTTCCCTGACAAGTACAATTATTTTCTCCATGCTATTTTTGGGTCTTAGTAAAACCCTGTAAAACCAATTTTCTTGTAATGCATTATAGTGCATCCTCTTTAGATTGTCTCCTTTAAGGACCATTGTCCCCCACGGATTTAAAATCCTCTTAGTATTGTTTCCTTTGAAGATCTGTTACCTCACGGCTTTATAATATGTTAACGAGAGTATCTAAATTCTTATAAGGTGTTTTTATTCCCATCCCCAATCAATGAGGACTTTACACTTTTTAATAGGCTAAGAATAAATTGTCTCAAATATTACATAGTAATTTTTAAAAGAAAGCAAATAAATAACTAAATAATTTGTGAATCAATTATTTTTAACTTATGATTATCTTATGAACACAAGTTCAAAAGAAGTATCCAATCTCAAAAGATTAACCTATTAGGTGAGAGAGCCAAAAGACTATCTAATCATGTGTTTGTTTAGTAGTAATTAAAGGTTTTTAAGTATTTGCGATCGTTATATGAGCCTATTAATTGAATTCCTTGTGTAGGGTGCCCCATCTTCTAGCTTCTGCTAATTAAGAGAAGATGTATGCCTCATATCATAATACATATATAAGCAATCAAGCTAGCCATTCCACTGGGTGGCGCAAGAGAGCTGGAATCAACAAGTTGCGAAATTCTATAAAAACAAATATGTGAGTAATTATAGGTTTCTTATCAGCAAGCATTTGCATTATTTCCAAAATATTTAGGAATACCAAAATTGGAAGCATTGACTTCTTTTATAATATTTTTATTGGGTAGAAACTAATAAATCAAATTCTATATCAGTTCTGATTTTTTGAACTCCAAAAGAAATCTTCATGGTCAGACACTGCAGAAGGTATCCACTATTACAACTGTGGTGGAAAGAGAAATATTTGGTCAGGCTGCTTCAGAGGTTGGTTTGTTTAATGATTATGTTGTATATGTGCCAGAGGCTAATAAAGAACCTCGAGTCATTTATTGACAATTTTCTTAATAATGTTTTGTAGGAGGAATATAAGAATCCAGAGACAATAATCAAAGTATTGCAGAAGAATCTCCCAGGAATAATATGCAGTCCGCAAGTAAACAGAAACAATACTGACAGCATTATGAAGAATCCCTCTTCTAGCTTATCACATTATGGCTGTAACCAAAATCAAGCAGGCCAGGCTTTGCCGATGTTTGCCGCTGGCAACATTAATTTCACTGGTTATGTAACAGAGACGGCCAACCATACAAATAACTATCAAATTTCCGACCAGAGGAAGTCTCAGGTTTCTATCGGAAATAAGAGAACTTTCGCTTCTTATTCTAACTGCATGGCTTCCGGTAGAACAAGCGATCTAAATTCGAGCTCCAGACCAATGTTCTCCCATTTACAGCAGCAGCAACATAGAAATCATGGTATATCAAGTAATCTTAATATGATTTCTTACTAACTATTTATCAGTGTATTATGAGTACTTTTTATATTTTCTATCTCTCTTTTTTTGTGCATGTAATCTACTTACTTTTATTCATGTTTTCTCATTTGAATTATTACTTTGACAGTGGAGATGGATTGGGTCGGCTATAATGGAAATCAATCTTCAGATTTTCTTAGTAAACCAAGAGAATCCCCACTATCCGTACATGGAGCTGCATATGGTTTGGAATCTGCAAACGACACCATGGATTGGGTCCGCTATAATGGAAATCAAGTTTCAGATTTTCTTAGTACAACAAGAGAGTCCCCACTATGTATATATGGAGCTGCATCGAATTTGGCAGAACGTACGGTAATAGGTCAAGGTTATTTGGAGGACATTTTTTCACCACCTACCAAAAGATTTAAAATAGAACCTGCTGCCTCTGTGAGCGATAATGATATTTATAAGGCATGGGATTCCCATATGGATCTAACCAATTCTCCCGAAAGGCTTCCAAAATTGCATCAACAAGAAGAATCTTCCTTTCCTATCTTTTCTCAAGTTACAGAGAACGTTATGGAATCATCCGCCAATGCAATGCAAGATTCTGTAAGCTTTAGCAATGCAAACAACGCAATTGGCATAGAAGCTATTCTTTTTGAATGCATAGACAAATATAAGTTACGGGATTCATATCTTAAAAGCAATGATGAGGAACAGGATAAAAATGGGATTGAATCTACTGCGAAAAACATTACACATAAAGTTATCGAGCCAGAAGATGATTTGGCGGACGGAACAATGTCATCAAAAACAAATCCAATTACAGGTGATGCATCCTATGATGTACTTGAACAGACTAATAAGGGTGGGACTATCTCTGAAAGAATAGAAGCTGGTAACACATTAGAGGATTCATATCTCAACAGTGAGGATGTGGAGTTGACCGGCAATAACCCACAGACTGATGTTGGCGGTTCAAATTCAAGTGACCAGACTCTCCAGAAAGATCCTATCGTTGATAAAGACGATGTTCAAAGAGAAAACGAGTTCAACCAGTCTGTTAAAAACAATGAAATGGAAGTAACTGAGCCAAAATCTAATTTAAATAATGAAGAAAAGTCTTCAATATCGACCTTAAACTGTGTTTCCTTGCCCGAAAATTTCACATGTGATCAAATAAGGAACCACATTATGAGTTTAACACAAGATACTGGCCAGGTTAGTAAGTCACTCTATCGATCGCCACTACCTTCATAATACCTTCTCTATATGTGTGTATTTATATATTAAAGATTTTAATTTATTTTTCTTTTAATTTTTAACATCTAATGGGCCTATTGAAACAGAGTATCCCTGAGGAAGAAATTACAATTGGTGATAACTCGTGCTCGTTGTGTGGAATCAAAAACCGCGTCTTTCAACGAGTAGACATCTGTTGCCTGTCATGTAACAAAATCATCAAAAGAGATGCAAAATATTACGGTAGAAAAGCAGAAGACAATGATAAGGAACAGTGCTTTTGCAGGGCTTGCTTCAATAATTCTAAAGGTGATTCCATCCAATTGAATGGAGTATCTTTTCATAAGGAACTACTTGATTATAAGAACAATGATTACGAAGATGAAGAAGGGGTAATTTTGTTTACTATTCATATAATTCTTTTTTCTATACTATATTGAAAAAGATAAACTCACCTTTTATGTGTTGCTTCCTCTAGTGGGTCCAATGTGATAAATGTCAGAGGTGGCAACATCAGATATGCGCTCTCTTTGATGACAAGAGAAATTTAGAAGGCAACTGTCAGTACGTGTGTCCCAAATGCTGCTTAAAGGAAATTGAAGAAGGAATTCGAACACCCTTAAGGACTGCTAATTTTGGTGCTAAGGACTTGCCAAGGACCAAGCTTAGTGACCATATAGAGCAAAGGCTCTTGTCACGTCTTGAACATGAGAGAGCACAAAAGGCAAAAGCTGAAGGAAAGAATGTTGATGAGGTATGGAGTAAATTGCAGCACGTACAATTACAATTGTTGAACGTCAATTGAAAGTCCTATATTGTTTTCCATTTTTTTTTAACCACTTTAGAATCTAATTTTCAATGCATGTATTTCTGTTTGCAGATTTCTGGAGCAGAAAATCTTACTGTAAGAGTGGTGCTATCAGTTCAAAAGCAGTTGAAAGTGAAAAAGGAGTTTCTTAACATCGTGCCTAGGGCGAATTATCCTCTAGAGTTCCCATATACATCAAAAGTAAGTTGAGAGATTGATTTCTGAACAAGTTTTGTCCAGTGACTTCTTTGATAATGCTCATAACTAACACGTTAGTTTCTGTTGCAGGTTATTCTTTTGTTCCAGAATATTGATGGAGCAGATGTGTTGATCTATGTTATTTTTGTGCAAGAGTTTGGCTCAGAATGTAGTCATCCAAATCATCGCTCTGTACACATACATTATCTTGATTCAGTCAATCATTTTAGGCCTCAAAGAGAGGCTGTGACTGGAGAAGCTCTTCGTACATTTGTGTATCATGAAATATTGGTAGAGTCTTATTTCTATCCCTCTTCAAGTTTATATTTGAAAGTTAGTTAAATTTACTGGCATTTATATTCATTCCGTGTTTCTTTTTTTCTTTTATTTTGTCATCCTTAGATTGGATACCTTGGATTTTGCAAGAAACGGGGTTTCGAAAAATGTTACATTTGGTCGTGTCCTCCTACGAAGGGGGAAGATTATGTGCTATATTGTCATCCAAAGAGCCAAAAAACTCCATTAACCAATAAACTAAGACACTGGTATTTTTACATTAGTGTGTTTGTGTTCACTTGTGATCCTTACTGCTCATAATTATTTTGGTATTTACCTGGCATGTTGTATTTGTGTAGGTATCTTTCAATGATAAGGAAGGCTTCTGAAGAAGACATTGTAGTTAATCATACAAATATGCATGATCAGTTTTTTGTTGCTTCTGAAAGTTGCAACTGCAAGGTGACGGCTGCTCGTTTGCCCTACTTTGTTGGAGACTACTGGTCTGGTGCTGCAATTGATGAAATGATGAAACTTGAAGAAAAATATAGAAGAGATTATGACAAAATGTTGAAACAACCAGTGACTAAAAAAGCTCTAAAGTCTATGGGACATACAAACCCTTCAAAAGACACCATTGTAGACATTCTGGTGATGCAAAAAGTAAGTCTTTCGTGTCTCTTACCTTTATAATTCTGCGTAGTAGGTCTACTAGATGATGTCAAACAGTAATAATTTGTGACTTTAATGGGATCAGAGTCTGGCATGAATTTTAGGAACTAGAACTATCCATGTTAATTTTTGCATATTGAGGCGTAGGGACTTAAATGAAATTGGAGTTGAATAGTTCCTGATTTCTTAGCATAATCTGATATCTCTTCATTTATTTTCCTTTTATCAGTTGAGCAAAACTATGTTAACTCACAAGGAAGACTTCATCATAGCCCAGTTGCAATATGCATGCACGCTCTGTCATGAGGTGATATTGTCTGGAAAGCGATGGTTTTGTGTTGAGTGCAAGAAATACCAACAGTGTGAAAGGTGGTTAATTATTATTCCTCTTGTCTTTAATATAAGACATATTCAGAGAGCTAATTTTGGTCATAAATACTCCTACATGATATATTTTTCATATTTGGCAATCTTTTTTCTAATTTACCCCTATTAATTAATGCTCTCTCAACATTAATCAAGGTGGAGAGGGAAATGATGGAATTAAGGAAGATGGCTAGGGTGTTTTAGGAAATATATGTGATGTTAACCAACTCAACTAACTTCCTTAATCTAATCAAATTAAGTAAATATGTCTTCGATTAAGAACTGAAGGGAGTACAATGAGCTTTAGTACTTTTTTCCCTCTTCTGGTCTCCCTTCTCTTATTTTAATTTGTTCATGCTAATGCATGTGGTTTTGCTTGTTTTGCTTTGTCTTACCTTCCTTATTATTATTATTATTATTATTATTATTATTATTTCAGATGCCACACTTCAAACACACATACCTCAACCAGTGGGGAGAAGCATACTCTCTGCGAGGTAACTGTCTAAACTAAAGTTCAAAAAGCTTACAACTTTGGCTCATTCAACAACGTAGCTTTCTCCATTGAATCTAACAAAAATTTTTTTGAATTGTTTGCTTGTTAGGCTGTCGTGGATGATATCCCTTGTGATACTAAGGAGAATGATATAATCCTGGAAAATGATATTTTTAAGAGCAGGGTTGATATTTGGACTTTCTGCAAACAGAATCATCTTCAGTTTGACACACTACGTCATGCTAAGTATACCACAATGAAGCTTATCTATCATCTCAAGAGTTCTGCTTTGACGCATAATGGTGATCCAAGGTGTAGCATTTGTTATAAGGATGATAATGGGTCCCAGCTGAGCTGGCAATGTGATATTTGTCTAAAGTTGTTTATCTGCTCAACATGCTATGAGGAAAAAGGTGCCAATTGTCATGAGCACAAGTTGAGAAAATGTTCTTCTCCCACAGATCATTGTCTATCAGAAAATCAACCATCAAAAGAGCGCAAAACTCTCAAGGTGAGTATTCGCCTTTTTTTTTCACTTTTAGTTTTGCTTTTTGGTTATCATATTGCCCCCTTTTAATATGACAAATCATCTAGTATTCTATGATGGCCCAAAAGAAAAAATAAAGGGCTCATATAATCTTTGGTTCCTCAAATTAGCCCTCATTTTGTTTTTAGTCCCTAATTTTGTAAAATGGTCCAGATTTTTATTTCATGATAAGGACCAATGTTTTAAACACAATGAAACTTGAGGGACCAAAATCAAAATGAGGACAAATTTGATTTGAGGGACCAAAATTTATATTAACCTAAAAATAAAACATGATCCGTGAACGGCCATCTATGTTCTCTTTATCCTTTGACTCCTTGGGCATGATATGTACAATTTCTAAGTTATGCACTTGATAATGCAGAAACAGCAGGTTCTGAAAATTTTAAAGCATGCGTGTCATTGTAGCTCAACTATAAGTCAGCCATGCTCTTATCCCATATGTGCTAAAATGAAAAGGTGGTTTTCCGGTGAAATAAAAATGTTGATTTCCCATGTCCGTGCGTGCTCTGTTAAAGAGCGAGGGGGTTGTGAATCTTGTAAGAAGGCACGGTGGGCGTTGAATCTTCACTTAAAGGGTTGCAAGGACTCCAAGTGTTGCATATGTAGCAGGCAAGCAACTCTTCAAGCTTAATCACAACAATTTACCCGAAAAGGTGCACAAGGAAAGAAAATCTGGGAAGAAACTTTAATATTAGGATTTTCTCTTATTTAGATTAGAGAATAAAAGTGAGAGGAAAGAAAAAGAGGGAAGACAAATGAGGGATCTGGTTTCCCTCTGCCCTTCCATTCTCCTCTCATCTCAATTGTTAAATTGAAATTTGAATTATCCACAAGAGTTGAAGTTTTAGTTGCATATTTACTATATGGTTATTACTTAATCAAGTTTATGTTAATATTGTAGATATGTGAAGGACTGTGAATCTCAGCACCGGAATATAATTTCAAAATCTGTTGGAGAATAGCAGTAGAGGTTGTTGGTCAAAGTTAACCATGTATAGGAATGAGTGAAGTCACTTAGTGTTAGTGTACAATGTATAGCTTTTGCACAAAAATTTGTAGATAGGGAGCCTTGTGGAGCTGAAAATTTTGTTAGATGCTACATAAATTGTCAATGTATTTTATATGTCAATGTTATTATGAATTTATTATGATCTTATGGGCTGTTGCATTAAATTGTAAATTGTAATGCAGCCCAATTATCTTATATTTTCTCCAAATGTAACTATAAGTCCATAGGTCATATAAATAATAACATGGTGAAAATATGGGTTGTGACTTGTGAATGAATGATTTTCCTTTGTTGAGACCTATATATATCATGCATTCTCCCATAAATAAATTTTGATTCGAGCAAAAGAAATATTGAAACTTCATAAATAAATTAAATTAAATATAGTTGATCAAGCTATAATAGATGCACTTAAAACCAAAACAAGAAGCACAAATAAATATTATTACAGTGGAATTAAAAGATATGCTAATAATCACATATGATCCATCTTAGCCAATTAAAACCTAAATACAAGAAAGAAGAAAAATTAAGAAAACTAATTCAAGTTGAGTAAACCCTCAATCCTTTATTTCCATTTATAGATAAATCCTTATATTTCTGGCATTTCCACAGTCAAATCATCGTCTTTTCTCTTCTTTTCCTAAACTTACAGTGTGTTTAGTTTAATAGAAGAGGATGAGAAGGGATAGAAGGGGAGGGAGAACTTTAACCAAATTGTTATTAATTAGTAGAATATTCTTTTTTTATTGAGAGCGTTGAGAGTGTATTTTAGCTGGATTTCAATAGAATTTTGTCATGTTTTATTTAATAATGAAGTCTAAGTATAAATGGAGAATTTGTGCTATCTATAAAACTCTTGAAATAATAGAATAATTCAAAATCAAAATTAAAATTAAAATCAATTTTGAATTATTTAATGCAACTCAACTCTTAATCGTCCTAATTTTTTAAGAGATAAGGAAAATGTATGAATCCAATAAAGGTAATTTCTGGAAAATCTAGATATCCTAGCTTATTAAAAATAATCCTAAGAAAAATAAGTATTAAAAATGTCAATTAAATCCTCAATAATATAATGGTTATTTAGAACACATAATCTAATAATATAATCTTAAAATCTAAATTAAACCCTCATTAACCATTATCTATATTCATTAAGTCTAATTCTTCAATCGAATTATAACATATATAGTTTTTTTAAAAAATAAAATTAATGCATATAAAATTGTAAAATTCAATTAAATCATCATTAATGAAAAACCTACACGTAAACACACACACACGTTCTAAGTATAATCAATATAAGTAAAACAACTTAAGTTTTAATTTGCTTATAAAATTATTTTATATTATTATCCTGAACCTTAAATCCTCCTTATGTTATTTTGATAGATTTGTGCTTTTTGAATTAATATAAGGTAAGGTGAATTGTAACATAATAAATATCAGTGTTTAACTGTAATGGATTGGAACATCATGGCCTACTGTAACTTTGTGTGAAGAGATTGAGCGCTATGACAGGGACAAAAAAAAACACCAAAATTGTTTCTTTGGTTAGTATATTCTTGCTTTTCCTTTGAACTTTTTTAAATACAACTATTTTCTTTGCGTTATTTTCGGATCTTAGTAAGACCTCTATACCTAATATTATTGATAATGGTTCTTTATTTGAATGTTTTTTCTTTCATCTATGTGTTATACTGCATCCTCTTTAATTAGATTTGTTTTTAAAGTAGTAGTTTGAATCTTCCTTATCTTATATTTACTAATTTGAAACCTAATTTTAATTTAATGGCTTTTATGTCTAACGCTTGATTTCATGCTTTACTTCTGTGTCAGTAAATTGATTAAGAAGAATTATATATAACTAGCGGGTCTTTTTTTTGTAGGTAGAATTAAGGGGTAAAACTGTCAAGGAATGATTGCTTTTTGAAGCTGCAAAAACACATACAAATGTTAAATTAATAATGAATTAGGGATGTAATTGGAGAAATTGACCTATTTATAAAACTCTAAAAATAAAAGAATTATTCAAATTCAAAATTAAAATCAATTCTGAATTATTTAATGCAACTCAACTCTTAATCCTAAATTACCTAGTTATCTGGTGGAGGTGAGATGATTCCAAGAAAATCTATATGTCTTATGTTATTGAAAGAAAAATAAATTTTAAAATAATTCTAAGAAAGATGTGCATAAAAAATTCAATTAAATTCTAAGTAATATAATGGTTATTTAGAAAATCGAATCATATAATCTCAATATCTAACCTAAACATTGATTAAGTCTAATTCTCCAACTGAATTATAACATGTATATTTTCTAAAATAATAAAAATCTATACAATTATATATAATCGGTTCTCACTCCATCCATGAGGGTGTGGATGAGGTATTGGCTGTTGACTCCTACATGGTCAGGCTAACCATGATTGCCGGCTACACAATTGAGAGGATGATATGTAAAATAGCCTCTTTGGTATCATAGGGTGTCCACTGGAATTGAATACCTCCAACATCACCCCACTCCATGGTATCAAAGCCTATTTGACAAGAGGGCTATAAACTGTTACAATAATGATTGGGTTCTCACTACATGAGTGTGTGTTGGCTCTTACTCTGGCATGGCCAGGCTGATGCGTAAAATAGCCTATGAGGTGTCAAAAGGTATACACTATAGATGGATACCTCCAACCTCACCCATACATATGACTATATCTAATTTAATAACTACTCGTGCATTTTTATCGTATGAGCAAGGCAAAAGTTCGTTATTTTATTTTATATTTCTGCCTCTGGGTGATATCGACAAGCCTTTAATTATTTTGATAGATCATAAAAGTGCTTGTTAATTAATATTCATAAAATTTACCATGTGCTCTATGAATCAATGTTAAGTGAGGTCAATTTTAACATGAACTTATAATTTTATAGTTACAACTAATGTTAAGATGATGTGATTAATGTCATGTCAATTTTATTAGAACAATGAAAATAAATTATAAAGGTAAAGGATAACAGTTTATAAGATAATTTAAATTTAATTTTGCATAGACTTATTTTAAATATGAGTCATTATTATATCTACTAGCCAATAATAAATATTAGTGTTTAATTGTAGTGGCTTGGAACACCTCAGCCTATTGCAACTTTGTGTGATGAGAGAGAAAAAGAGATAGAGCACTATAACAGGGACAGACAAACACTTAAGATTGTTTTCCTAGTTAGTATCTTCTTGTTTTGCCTTTAAACTTTTTTAAATACAACTATTTTCTCTACGCTATTTTTGGATCTTAATAATACCTCTAAACCTAATTTTCTTGATCATGTTTCTTTACTTGAAAGTTTTTCTTTCATCTATGTGTTATACTGTATCCTATTTAATTATATTTGTTTTTGGGTGAAGGGTTCAAAAATGCACACGACCTTTGCCCCAAGGATCGCCTAGCACCACGACCTTTTTTCTAGATAAAAAATACACACGACGTTACGTTTTAGGGTCAAAAATATCACGGGCCGTTAGTTGACCAACGTTGACCGTTAACTTGGACAGAAATGAACAGTAACTCAGGTGAAATTACCATTTTACCCTTAGTTTTAAGCTGAAATTATCATTTTGCCCCTAGTTTTAAATTTTTTCTTTTTTAAAAAAAAAACACTAAAATAACTCCTCCCTCGCCGATGGGCCCCACCACTGGACACACCACCGCCGGCCGCCGCCCTCCCCACCGCCGGCGGCTCAGTTCAAATTTGTAGACCATTCTGTCAATTTTTGTTCCTGTATCAACAAAATCACCAACTGCACCGCTTTTCACCTCAATACAATAGCAACGACAGTCATGTCACCGCTTATTATGTTGTCTCATACTCAACATTTCAAATTTTCACATATTTGAAAATCTGTGTGGTCGCAGTACTTTTTTTTTTTCAAAACAATATTTTTCATATCTTCCATAAACCATAATCGTTGCCAGCTCAATTTTCAAGAAAATAATTCACTGCCGGTCTCTTCTTTTTTCCAAGAAAAACATTTACTACTGACATACATTATTGAGTGAGATTATTTTTCACAAATTCAACTTTCAAAAGCTTTCGCCACCATTTCAATTTTTCGATACAATGGTACATCACAATCCTTTCATATACAAACAACTGCACTTGTCGGCCAATGTGGGAGAGTTTCCATCCCTTCCTGGGACCCAGTATCCGCACTGGCACAGAGAATAACAAGCCTCCCACCAGAATCCCATACCAGGACAAAGGACTATCGTCCACGGAGCCCTACTCCAAACGCCTGCGTGGGTGCCGACTAGATAAAGCAAAACACAAGCCCTCACAAGGCAAAACTACTCGGATTGGGAGAACATACTGCTGGTGCAAATGTCGGCTTGGAAAACTAATCCCCTCAAAAGAATTTTCAACAATGGCTAGCGATTTTAAAACATTTTCAAAAAGATCTGGCAAGACCCAGTAAAATGAGTACATCTACAACAGTTTTTGGCCTCTTCCAGTACTGTACTGCTTCCACCACATCATGGTTCACAATACCTTTCAAAACGGGGTTCCACAAGGACCTTATCTATGAAACAACATAGTTCAGAAACAATCATTTCAAACTGATCTCAAATTCCATAGGAAACATTTCATTCCAAAATTTAATTTTTGAAAATGCAATTTCAAATATAGCAGGTACATTAGTTAGTTCGAAATTAAATGTTCACACATACCAGGAACTGGACAACTGATGTAGAAGGTCTTCAATTTGACTATATCTCAAGCTCTATCCTTAGCTACCGAGTCATCCACAAGATACTGAGTCTGTTCTACTTCTTTTATCAAGCCACTCCAGAGTAATGCTCATAACTCTCAGGCTTTCAACCTTTTTGGCACTCTGCCGGTATCCATGATTTAGTCTCTGTAGATTTCTGCCAGCCTGTAGACATCTCAGTCTCACCAGACTTAAGGTTTCTCATAGACTGAAGATGCGAGTAGGATGGTGGGCGCATACCTCTGTAGGTGAGCATGGTACATTGCCTTTTACGTTGCATCTTGTTTATTTCCATCCTATTAGATTATATATTAGATCATAAATACATAAATTAGCTTGAAAAAAAAAGTGATAAATATAAAAAACAAAATGATGAAAAAGATTTTATATCTAGGACTAAATTTCACCCTCAAACTATATCATACATTTAACACTAAAGTAGTCCTAACTAGCCTCACATCTAATCACAATTAAGCTTAATTGGACGGTAGAGTTCCACTACTTAAAAAAGTATTATAAACATGATAGAAGTGGTTTTTTTAGCTAGATAGGTTCAGATAAAAAAAATTAGAAAGTCACGCAGTTTCTAGATCGGTTGAGAAAGAAAGGGCTTAGAAAATATATTTTAAACATATCAGCTGGTTTAGAAATATATTTAAAATATTAGTTTTTTAATTATCTTTACTACTTTATATTTTAGAGCTATTGTTTGATGAAATAATTTAAAAAGTTTACCACAAGAAACAATGGGCTGAAACTATTATACTAAAACCACCAATTTGATTCGGCTTTTTCCTCTTTTCTTTTGAGATTTTGATAGATAGTTACTCATGTTTCTCTTGGCCAAGTTCCGCCTTTACAGATACGTTTTTGCTTTTCCTTTTAGCTTTTTTAAATACAATTATTTTCTCTGCGTTGGGTCTAATTAAGACCATATAAACCTAATTTTCTTGATCATGGTGCTTCCCTTAAAAGCTTTTCTTTTTTCTATACGTTATACCACATCCTCTTTAGATTTATTTATTTAAGTAATTTCTACGACGCTTATATTTACTAATTCAAAATGTAATATTAATTTAATGGCCTTTTTTTTTTTTTTGTCTATCCTATCAACAAGTGAAGCAATACTATGGAACAAGTGTAATTCCACCTTTTCCCTGAGTATCATCTTGAAATTGTTCATAGAAATATTTTACTTATCACCATAATAAAATTCTCAATTTCAGATAGAATTAGCCACTAAAAAATTATGTGGCTAATTCCGTGGTTGAATTAGCCACACGAAAATGTCATGGTAGTTCCATGTTATTTTGAGAGTAGAGGTGAAATTAGGTCATAGTGGCCTATTACTTTGCCTACATAAAGGTAAGTCTAATTTATTTAGTAAATAGGTCAGGTTTAGGCCTATTGTTAAACCTATCTAGATAAATAGATTAGGTATAGCCTACAAGTCTACAAGTCTAACATATTTAACTTTTTTTTAAAAAAAAATTATACTATTCTCTAAGTACATGTAATATCATCTAAATAATTTATAAATTTACCAACTTAGTCTTAATCATAAGTTTGGCATCTCATCGTCGTTCACACATACTCAACCCTTGAATTCTCATCAATCATTTACCCCTACCTTTCTTCTCTTTGATCACTCAAGATGATAACACAAACTCAATCCCTATCCCTTTATTTGTGTCATCCATTAAAGCTTAATAATTACTATAAGTTTATTTTAGTGTCAAATGAAATATTATAGTCTTAATAGGAAGAGTTTGTCCCAATTTACTTGGAAAAAGTAAAAGAGGTAAAATCTAGATTTAAATCTACTTGTTATGCTTGGTCAATTTCCAAAAAATATATCTCATTATTTAATAGATGAATGATTTTTCTTATTGTCACTATAAATTTTTTCTCTTTTTCCTTACTAAGCCATTATATTAGAATGAGAATGGCTATTAGGCTTTTAAAACATAGTTAGAATTGTAAATAAACATGAAGGTTTAGAAATGAATTTGGAGAGATGGACTTTAAAGATTATTTAAAAAACCTACATTTTAAGTAGGCCTTTACATAACATAAGCTTTAGACCTTATTAGTTCTTTTGAAGGCCTAAACCTAAACCTAAAAAAAGCCTACATATAAACTTAGGTCTAGACTCAGATTTAAAATTTGTGTTGCAAGCACAAACCTATTTATGTAAAGAATATCACATAACATATTTTTGGCCTTAAATGTAGGACACTCTGACAGTAAAGTGCCAGGGCAAACTCAAAAGGAGGAGGCAGGAGGCTGCTACTCCTGTGCCTCCTACACGTGAGCCCATATATAATTTGAGATGACCCAAAGCATAAGTACTTCATTCTGATTCATATACACCAATATGGGTTATTCACTTCCAGCTAATCTGACCTTATCCTTGATCATTTGGAGAAGAAACAAGGAAACGTCGATGTGCGTGCGTTATTATTTTCATGTTATGAAGTCATATACTTTGTTGAAGTGAGTTTTCCTTTAGTTCACCTTCAAACTGAGTCTTACATTTAATATCGGAGTAGTATCAGTTAGCTTTATCTTTAAACTAGGTCTTACATTGAGTATTGGAAGCTAGTAGTTAGCCTCACATCCAATCGCAAGTCAGCATAATTGGACTATAGAGTTCCACGCTACTTCAAAAAGTTTTATAAACATGATAGAAGTAGATTTTCAAACAGGTTCAAGGATCAATTTAGAAAGATCGGTTTTATATTTGAGACCTAGGCCAAATTCCCGCCTTCGGTTCTCGTCAAGTTATTCTTATGATCCACCTTTTTCAACTATGATCATTCATCAAGATTTTAAATTTTCTAATTAGACGTTTTAGCCTTCTTATGAATTGTTTTGAAAGTGTTGGCTTAAAGTTATGTTCTTGAATTTTAGTTTGATTTAAATAGAATTTTCTCATGCTTTATTTAATAATGAAGTCTGAATATAAATGAAGAACTTAAGCTATTTATAAAACTCTAGAAATAATAGAATAATTCAAATTCAAAATTAAATTCAATTCTGAATTATTTAATGTAACTCAGCCTTTAATGCTAATTTTAAGAGATAAGGTTAATTCCAAGAAAATCTATGTATCCGATAAAGGTAATTTCCGGAAAATCTAGATATCCTATCTTACTAAAAGTAAATAAAATTTAAAATAATTCTAAGAAAGATAAGTATAAAAAAAGTCAATTAAATCCTAAATAATATCATGATTATTTAGAAAATCTAATCTAATAATATAATCTTAATATCTAAATTAAACCCTTATTAACCAGAATCTATATTCATTAAGTCTAACTCTCTGGCCAATTGAATTATAACACATCTTTTTTTTAGAGTACAGTACTCTAATCTCCCTTATATTTTACCTTAATTACAAGGATCTCTCATCTATTTTAAAAACATATACTTATGTCCAAATTGTTAACTTTGTTAAGGATATTATTTTTTTAATTAAAATAGATTTTATTTACTAATTTACCTTCATCATTACTAATTTCCTAATTTTGGCTAAATATATTTAATATCTTTTCTTTTCTTTTTTCCATATTGAGATGAAGACTTCATTAATTTAATTAATGCAAACATAGAAAAATTAATTAAAAATGTGATTAACTATTTTAATAGATGTATACTTAAATAAACGTGTTTATGAATGATTATGAAAAAGGTATTTGAAAATTTAAAATTAAGTTAAGTTATATAATGTCTCAAATTTACATTATTAATAATATGTGGTGAAACAATCATGGTATCGTGGCTAAAAAAATAAAAGAAATATGTTTTTTGTTATTTAAAAGAATAAAAAATAAATAAATTTCAATAAATATGATAAATTTTTTATTTTTAATATAATAAAAATTAATAAATTTTATAATAAGTTTACCTCTAACCCACCGCACACGCAGTATGAGCTTTCTTCTCTTTTTGATATTTGGTGATTTAGTTGATCTAAGGCCACCTAGGAGTGCTTTGTCAGCTCGGAACCTCACCGTCAGCTCCTCCTCCATCCTCCACCGTCGAAGGTCATACGCGCTGCCTTCACTATCGCCGTCCTCAAAGGCGCGGGGTAAGCAACAAATTCTATCTCCACCTCCCTCTCTGTTCAGTGCTTAGTTGGTGGTTCTTCTAATCCCCGCCTCTCTTTAAACAAACTTCAAGTATTGATGTCATAAAACCTTGCAGGAGGTACCGGCCATCATTATTTATTGGGTTATTTTTGTAAGTGCCTCTTTGGCTTTATGTGATTCTGTTTATGAAGAGCTGGAAAACCACGCTTTGCATATTAAATCCTTTATCGTAATATATCTTGTTGATTTGAAGAATTAGTAGAAGCTTATAATAGCGACTATTTTCAGCTTTGAATTAATGGTTATGTTTTTGTTATTTCGGCACTTTTTGTCAACATTGATGGCTCATAAAGTAAGTCAACAATTGCGGCTTTGATAGTAGAAGAATGCAATTTGATGAAGTATGTCGGCTGAAGAAAGAAGTAATTGGAGAAGTCTCAACAAGTCAAAAAAGGATGGCATGCATGAATGAATTTGAAGACGTAAGGAGGTGGTGGAGGGGCTATAAATAGAGCCTCTCCCCTCCTCTTCTATGTATAACAATCTCTTCTTTTCCTTCTATAATTTCTTGAGTGTATTTTTGTGAGAGGTTCTCTTAATTTAAGAGGGGGATAAATTGTTCCTTCTTTACAATTAAAGAGAGGTTGTAATTATTTAGAATTTCCCATAGTGAGATTTCCATAAAGAATATCTGTGTGTCATTTATTCTCAATTTCCTTTATTTGTTGTCATTATTCTGTCTGGTGGGATCTTAAAATCTCAACAAGTGGTATCAGAGCCAAGGTTTCCTAAGTATGCTCTGTGGCTGCAGCTTAGACTGATCTGTCACATCAGAAAAGGATTAGCCTTTGGGAATTGCTGAGGTGCTGTATGGAGGTACTATTCACGAAAGTACTATTCACCGAGGTACTGTTCATACAGAGGGCATCTTTCTGGAGCCGGAGTCTGAGTGAAACAGTGGGAGCTACCCTGAAGCAGAAGCAATTCAAGCAGTTCGTGATAGAACCATGACGACAAAGATAGATATCGGCAAATTTGACGGAACGAAATTTCCGTTGTGAAAATTGAAGATGAAGGCATTATTGATTAAAGATAATTGCCTGGAGGCCACCAGTACTCGGCCTAAAGAGTTCACAGATGATGAGAAATGAAAAAGAATTGATGAATTGGCCATTTCTGATTTACATCTGTCCCTTTCAGATGAAATACTATCAGGTGTAGAGGAAAAGAAATCAGCCAAGGAGATATGGGATCAACTCACAAAGCTATATGAAGCAAAGTCACTCCACAACAAAATATTTTTGAAGAGGAAGCTTTATACTCTTCGGGTGTCTGAATCTACACCAGTAACAGAGCATATCAATACTCTGACATCTTTATGTTCTCAACTATCAACGTTGGGACATAGTATTGACCCAAAGGAACGTGTTGAGATTCTACTCCAGAGTCTTCCAGATTCATATGATCAACTCATCATCAATATAACCAACAATATTCTTACGGATACTTTGGTCTTCGATGATATTGCAGCGTCTGTTCTTGAAGAAGAAAGTCGACGAACAAACAAAGAAGACAATATAGCAAGTTTGCGTCAAGCGGAAGCTTTATCGATGACGAGAGGAAGATCAACAGAACGTGATTCCAGTGGGAGTCACAAGCAAGGAAGATCGAAATCAAAGAGTAAGAAGAATTTCAAGTGCTACAATTGCGGCAAGAGAGGACACTTTAAAAGTGAATGTCGATTCAGGAAGGGTGGAGACAAAACCTCTGAAGCATCAGATTCTCAAGGATGTGTAACCGCTGCTGATGTCTTATGCAGCACAGCAGGAGCAATGTCTAAAGATAAATTGGAACTCACTAATGCATGGATCATGGATTCAGGTGCAACATGGCATATGACTTCTCGTAGGGAGTGGTTTCATACTTATAAACCTATCTCTAAGGGATCTGTGTATACATGTGAGAATCGGATCTTAAATGTTGCTGGAATTGACACCATAAAGATAAAGATGCACGATGGAGTGATACGCACAATTCAAAATGTGCGGCATGTGAAAGGACTCAAGAAAAATCTATTGTCTTTAGGGCAATTTGATGACAATGGTTGTAAAGAACGCACAGAAAAAGGCGTGATGAAACTTGTCAAGGGAGCGCTTGTAGTAATAAAGGCTAAGAAAAATGCTGCAAACTTGTATATACTTATGGGAGAGACGCATCTAGGGGCAAAAGCATCTGTTGTATCAACCAGTTCTGAGGAAGTTACAACACTAAGGTGGCATCGCAAATTAGGCCACATGTCAGAATAAGGATTGAAGATTCTAGCCAAACGGAAACTTCTCCCTGGTCTCACGAAGGTATCTTTACCCTTTTGTGAGCATTGTGTTACAAGTAAGCAACACCGATTGAAGTTCACTACATCTAATTCTAGAAGTAAAAATGTTCTAGAATTGATTCACTCTGATGTATGGCAAGCACCAGTTATGTCCCTGGGAGGAGCAAAGTATTTTGTATCCTTCATTGATGATTATTCCAGGAGATGTTGGGTGTATCCAATCAAGAGGAAGGCAGATGTATTTTCAGTCTTCAAGACATTTAAAGTGCAAGTAGAGTTGGAAACAGAGAAGAAGATTAAGTGTCTCAGGACAGATAGTAGTGGAGAATACACAGGTGATGAATTCAATGTCTTTTGTAATCAGGAAGGCATCAAAAGACAACTCACGGTGGCATACACTCCTCAACAAAATGGAGTGGCAGAGCGGATGAACAGAACTCTACTCGAAAGAACTAGAGCTATGTTGAAGACTGCAAGTATAGCAAAGTCATTTTGGGCCGAAGCAGTCAAGACTGCCTATTATGTGATTAATCGTTCACCATCAACAGCGATTGATCTGAAGACGCTGATGGAAATGTGGACTGGTAAGCCAACAGATTATTCTCATCTCCACACATTTGGGAGTCCTGTGTTTGTAATGTACATCACCCAAGAAGTCACAAAACTGGATCCAAAATCCAGAAAATGTAGATTTTTGGGTTATGCTGATAGAGTCAAGGGGTATCAACTGTGGGATCCTACTGCCCGCAGTGTTGTCATCAGCAGAGATGTAGTATTTGCAGAAGACAAGTTGCAAGAGGAAGATGTAAAAAGCACTTTAGCAAATAAACCAGATACTTTGACGATTCAGGTGGAGCAAGAATCTGAGCAACAAGTTTCTTCTGAAAAAATACCAGAACACGAGGAGCAAGAACCAGTTGAGACTGAAATTTTAGAAGTTCGACGGTCAACTCGTGAAAAGAAAACACCAGCCTGCCAGTCTGATTATATTATGGAGGGCAATGTTGCATACTGTCTTTTAACAGAAGATGGAGAACCATCAACATTTCAAGAAGCAACAACTAGCTCGGATGGATCACTGTGGATGACAGCAATGCAAGAAGAAATTGAAGCTCTTCATAAAAATAAGACTTGGGAACTTGTGCCATTACCGCAAGGAAGAAAGCCCATTGGAAACAAATGGGTTTACAAGATCAAACGAAACAGTGATGATCAAGTAGAGCGGTATCGTGCAAGATTAGTGGTTAAGGGTTATGCTCAAAAGGAAGGTATAGACTTCACTGGGATATTTTCACCTGTGGTTCGTTTGACTACTATTCGTATAGTAGTAGCTATGTGTGCAGAATTTGATTTACATTTAGAGCAGTTAGATGTTAAAACTGTGTTTCTTCATGGAGATCTTGAAGAGGAAATCTATATGCTCCAACCAGAAGGTTTTGAAGAACCAAATAAGGAGAACTTGGTTTACAGGTTGAACAAATCTCTGTATGGTCTCAAACAGGCGCCGAGGTGTTGGTATAAGAGATTTGATTCCTTCATATTAAGCCTTGATTACAACAGACTCAATTCAGACCCTTGTGTGTATTTCAAGAGGTTTGGTAGTAATGATTTCATTATACTACTGTTGTATGTTGATGATATGTTGGTAGCAGGCCCCAACATAGATCTTATTCAAGAATTAAAGGCACAGTTGGCTAGGGAATTTGACATGAAGGATTTGAGACCAGCAAACAAGATTCTAGGGATGCAAATTCACCGAGACAGAAATAGCAGGAAGATTTGGCTATCTCAAAAGAATTATTTTCAGAAAATCTTGCGGCGCTTCAACATGCAAGATTGTAAGCCAATGTCTACCCCTCTTCCTGTTAATTTCAAGTTATCCTCAAGTATGAGTCCTAGCAGTGAAGCAGAGAGGAAGGAGATGTCTCGAGTATCGTATGCATCAGCAGTAGGGAGTTTAATGTTTGCTATGATCTATACAAGACCAAACATTGCACATGCAGTGAGAGTGGTTAGTCGATACATGACAAATTATGGTCGAGAGTATTGGAAAGCTGTTAAGAGGATTTTGAGATACATCAAAGGAACCTCAAATGTTGCTCTATGTTATGGAGGATCTGATTTTGTTGCCAAAGGATATGTTGATTCTGATTTTGCAAGTGATCTTGAAAAAAGAAAATCTACCACAGGCTATGTGTTTACAATTGGAAAAGGAGCTGTTAGCTGGGTATCTAAACTACAATCAGTTGTGGCACTATCTACAACAGAGGCTGAGTATATGGCAGCTATACAAGCTTGTAAGGAAGCAATCTAGATGAGAAGATTCATGGAAGAACTCGGACACAAACAACAACAAATGGTGTTGTATTGTGATAGTCAGAGTGCCTTGCACATTGCAAGGAATCCAACATTTCATTCCAGAAGGAAGCACATAGGAGTTCAATATCATTTTGTCCGTGAAGTGGTAGAAGATGGAAGTGTGGACATGCAAAAGATTCACACAAAAAGAAACCTAGTAGATGCATTAACAAAGGCAATCAACACTGATAAATTTGTGTGGTGCAGATCTTCATTTAGCCTGGAAGAGACATAGACAACAAGAAGACAGCAAGGATGGTGTGGAAATTGGTTAGTTCTCAATCATATTTCCAAGTGGGAGATTGTCAACATTGATGGCTCATAAAGTAAGTCAACAATTGTGGCTTTGATAGTAGAAGAATGCAATTTGATGAAGTATGTCGGCTGAAGAAAGAAGGAATTGGAGAAGTCTCAACAAGTCAAAAAAGGATGGCATGCATAAATGAATTTGAAGACGTAAGGAGGTGGTGGAGGGGCTATAAATAGAGCCTCTCCCCTCCTCTTCTATGTATAACAATCTCTTCTCTTCCTTTTATAATTTCTTGAGTGTATTTTTGTGAGAGGTTCTCTTAATTTAAGAGAGGGATAAATTGTTCCTTCCTTACAATTAAAGAGAGGTTGTAATTATTTAGAATTTCCCATAGTGAGATTTCCATAAAGAATATCTGTGTGTCATTTATTCTCAATTTCCTTTATTTGTTGTCATTATTCTGTCCGGTGGGATCTTAAAATCTCGACACTTTTACTATTCTTAAGCTTAAGTGATATGTTCATGGCTTGTATGATGGTGTGAACTTCTCCCTTTTGGATTCTCTTAGGGAGATGGGGGTCAAGGCTAAGAAAGCAATGAAGAAGAGTCTGAAAAAGGCCACAGCTAATGCATCTGTTCTGAGCAAGAAAACAGAGGGTGACTTCTTGGTATGTTGATTCCACTGACTGATATCCTTTGATTTTTTATTGGCGAGCTGTAACATGTAGTAAGTTAGTGTTTTATTTTCCTCTCAATTATTGAAGCCCTTGGAAGGTGGACCTGCGCGCAAACTTCCTGAACATAAATTGCCAGAGAACACCGCTAATGTGTCATATATTGGTCGCCTACCTCATGGGTTCTATGAAAAGGAGATGGAAGGAAGGTACAACTCATTTTTGTATTTCTTCTTATCAAAGAATTTTTTGATGGGTCTTGCATTAATGATGGCCTTCTTAGGGTTTTTTGGACTAGATGCATATATTGATACCAATCTCTAGGTTGGGACTCTTTCGCCACTAAACACAGAAGGAAGAGCTCCTTGGCCTGAGATACCTCTAGAAATAGATGATAACAAGATCTTTAGTGTAGTGTCCGCTTCGTTTTAACAGAGGATTAAGAATAATATCAAGATGAGATCAAAAACTCCAATTTCTCTTGTCATGACTGTCATAATGCACAGCATATATATAATCAGATAGTCAATGGCAACACTCCGGGCCTGTCTGTGCCACTAGTTTATTAGAAGTGATTAACAAGAATGTGTTTACCTTGACCTGCCATGGACAGTGTTTTGTAAAATCATTTTATTGTGTATAACCATATAATAAAGTGGACTATAAAATTCATCTCATGGATGTGTTGGATTATATATGTTTCCCTATGAGACAAAGGAGGTCATCTCTTGAACCATTGCTTTGATTCCAGAAAAAGTTGTGGACAAAGAAGTAAAATCCTCTACCTATCTGAGGCATCAGTGAACTTATAGAAAGTATCATACGCTCCTTTGACGTAGTATTAGATGTACTTATGCTGATTTGGCAATAAAATAAAAGATGGACTTATGCAGATTGATTTCAGCTGATTTATGTTTACAATTTCTTTTCTTGGTGTTTTGCAGACAGGAAAATCTACACATTTTGGCTTCATACTATTTGAATCTCTTGAGGTAAATTTTCTTTCTTTTTACCATGGTTGTATTATAGCTTATCCATCAAAACTAACAATTCAAAACTTCGCGTACAGGTGGCAAAAATTGTAGCTGAGACCATGCACAATTATCTGCTTCATGAACATGTTTTGCAGGTTCATCTGATACCTCAGAGGATGTTCTTCCAAAATTGTGAGTGATTAGTTATGTTAGAGAAATATAAATATCTTAGTTTAGCTCTTTATACTGTAAACTTCCATACTCATTAATCCTTAACTTTGAATCATGAATAGTAATGCACTCCTAGGATGTTCTTGTAACGCTTATTCTCATTAGGTAGGGGCTCACGTGTTGTTGCTATATGTATTAAGGAGAAGCAATGAGGTCCCAAGTTATTGAATGAAAGTCAAGATTTAAGCATTGTTTTCAAAACTGAAATTTCAGAATGAGACAAGGAAGATTATATGATGTCTGGCACTCATAAGTTAAATGTCAAGAAATGTAATTTAGGGAACTTTGTTATCTATTATAAATTGAAAACTATGTTAATTGTTGTATAAGCTATAATGGGGATGGATATGACGAATTTGAATTGAATGTGGAAATAAAAAATTTTATGCAAAGTTATAATTGATGGATTTATTTGGGTATTATTTGTAATCAAACTTGACATGTACAGTAAGCTTTTAAAGTGATTGGTTAGGTCTCAGGTGATGTTGATTTGTAAAAGATTGTTCACTTGTTGGCTTTTATTTCCTTTCTGAGGCCTTTGGTTGCTTTCCTTTATTTAATTGTTGTTTTTATTTTATGAATAGTCAGGTAGGCAAAAAACCGTTTTGGACCTGGAAAAGTTTGTAGACAAAGGGGTTCAAGTCAAGCTTACTGGTGGCAGGCAAGGTAGCCCAATTTCGTTTTTTATCCCTAGTTTACAGCCATGTGGTTTAATAGAATGGGTTGTAATGTGATTGATTTGTTGAGATAGAGCAAACTTGGATTGTTTTTAGACAATATCCTATTTTGGTACTTGAAAGATGGTGTCATTATCAGTTTAATACTTCAGGGCACTACTTGTGAGTCTACATTCCTGTTCTGATGCATCTTGCTCATTATATGCATAAGGTTTACTTTGTAGATTTCTTAGTGGCGTTGTAGGCAACATATGAGACTTTGTGGTGATTGTTGTAGTAGTGACCATAATTAGTTAGAGGTGGATGTTTATTTGCTGTATCAACATTTTGGTCTATAATATTTTAAACATTTTGGTTTATGGTTATCTTTAATGAGCAGTGAAAAATGTGTAGGTGGTTAATTTATAAAAAATAAAAAATCAATTTTTTTTTTAAGAAATTAACTATGGCGTCCCAAAATTAGGTTTGAGACGCTCAAAATCTTTTTGTTTTTTGGTGGAAAAAATTAATTATGGCACCCTAAAAGCAGTTTTGGGACACCCAAAATCTTTTTTTTTAAATGGCAATTTATGTGGTTTTTTTGACGTCCTAAACATAGTTTAGGACGCCTTAAATAAGACTTTCCAAATAAAATTTGGAACGCTAAAAGTATTTATCGTGTCCCCTCAAAAGACGTCCCAAGAAAAAGGGATGTTGATTGGGGTTAAATTTAGGACATTACAAATCTTTTTTCATAGTAGTGTGCTGATAAAATTATTTTATTATCCTGTGCTTTAAATCCTCCTTACATTATTTCGATAGATTAGCATGTGCTTTATTATTAATACCAGGTGTATAACTGATATTAAGATGGTGTGATTAAAGTCATGTCATTTTATCAAAACAATAAAAGTAAATTGTACATTTAAAAGATACTCCCTCTAGTCCTTATTATAAGGCACCAACTACTTTTTCTCACAAACTAAGGAATGGAAGTTAACTCATTACTTAGGTCTAAAATTAATAAATATTTCCAACTTCACCCCTACTTTAATGATGTAACTTTAAAGTAAGTTGGTGCCTTATAATAAGGACCAAAAAATATTGATAGTTGGTGCTTTATAATAAGGACCAGAGGGAGTAACAGATTATGAGATAATTTAAATTTAAGTTTGGATAGATTTATTTAAAACATGAATCGTTATTATATGTCCTAGCCAATTATAAATATCATTGTTTCATGGTACTAATTGATTGGTACACCTCAGCCCATCATAACTTTGCGTGATGAGAAAGAAAAAGAGATAGAGCATAGTGATAAGGACAAACAACAATTTGAATATTGTTTCCCTGGGTTAGTATCTTTTTGCTTTTCCTTTAAACTTTTTCTCTGTGCTATTTTTGGGTCTTAATAAGACCCTCTAAACCTTATTAGATTGTTTTAGCTTTATTGTAAATTTAAAAGATAACAGTTTATAAGATAATTTAAATTTAAGTTTGGATAGATTTATTTAAAATATGAATCGTTATTATATCTCCAAGCCAATTATAAAGATCATTGTTTCATTGTAGTTATTGATTGGAAAGCCTCAGCTCACCATAACTTTGAGTGATAAGAGAGAAAAAGAGATAGAGCACACTGACAAGGAAAAACAACACTTAATGTTGTTTCCCGGGTTAGTATCTTTTTGCTTTTCCTTAGAAATACCCTCTAAACCTAATTAGATTTAGAAATACCCTCTAAACCTAATTAGATTTGTGACATTTTTTTTTATCATGGTTCTTTCCTTAAAAGCTTGTATTTCTTCCATGTGTTATACTACATCCTCTTTAGTTAGATTTGCTTTTTTAAGGAGTAGTTTCCATCTTCCTGGTTCTTGATGCCTACATTTAGTAATTCGAAACCTAATTTTAATTTAATTACTTTTTATGTGTAATATGTGATTTCTTATCTTACTATTGTGTCAGTGACTAAGCAGAATTATGTTTAATTAGCGGGTCCTTTTTTTGCATATAGAATTAAGGGGTAAAACTGTCAAGGAGTCATTGTCTTTTGGAGCTGCAAAAACAATTAATGTTAATAATAATGGAGTCTAAATTAAATGTAGAACTTGAGCTATTTATAAAACCCTAGAAATAATAGAATAATTCAAATTTGAAATTAAAATCAGTTCTGAATTATTTAATGTTACTCAACTCTTAATCCTAATTTTAAGAGATAAGGGTAATTCTAGGAAAATATAGGCATCCGATAAATCTAATTTCAGGAAAATCTAGATATCATATCTTATTGAAGGTAAATAAAATTTAAATAATTCTAAGAAATATAAGTTAAAAAAAGTCAATTAAATCCTAAATGATATAATGATCATTTAGAAAGTCTAATCTTAATATCTAAATTAACCCCTCATTAACCATTATTTATATTCTTTAAGTCTAATTCTCCAATAGAATTATAACACATATATTTTTTAAAATAATGAAAATTAATGCAGATGAAATTTTAAAATTCTATTAAATCATCATTAATGAAAAACATATACATAAATACATATATCAATATATAATAAAAACTGTAGTCGTATTACTTAATAAATATAAGTAAAACGATCTGGTCAAAAACAAAATATAGTTTGAATTTGCTGATAAAATTATTTTATTATCCTATACGTTAAGGCTTTGTTTGGAAGTTTGAAGAGGAGGGGAGAGGAAGGAAGGGGGTATAGGGAGTTTAGAGGGGGAGGAAGGAAGGGAAATGGAAGATATTTTCTCCCCTGGTTTTGAAGTTAAAAAAATAGTAAAGGAAGAAGATAGAGGATTAATGAGTTTTCTTTTACCATTTTGTCATTTTCTTTAAAAAATAATATAATTATTGTACTTTACAAATAAATTTAAATTTTCTAAAAAAATTATTTATGTAATTTTTATATTCAAAAAATATTTTCCCTAAAAAAATATTTTCTCTCTATAATGTGGCAAATTTAAATATTGTTGGATCCTATTAAGGATGGTTTTCCCAAATAAGTGTTTTACATTCATACTGGCTCGAATTTAAAACATTGTGATTAAGCTGTCAAAACATCTTCTACTAAGATCATAATTTATATGTAGTTTAAATATACCTCAATTAGCTTTTGCCAAACTTCTGGCTCAGCACACCATTTTTTTGCTTCCGGAAGTTTGTATGTAGTAGAAAAGTGGTTGATTTATTTACTTGATAAGAGAGGGTTTGTGCGTCTACCAAAACGAGAATTCCTTTTTTATTCTGATAAAAATAAATAATAAATAATATATTTGATTGTTATTTTAAATTGTTATGATTTCATATTGTAATACCCAGATAACGGTTGTTCGGAATATTATAGAATATTAATAAAATGACTATTTATGATAAATATGGTTGCAAAGTATCAGATAATTAGTCTATTTTCAAAGGAAAATACTAAGAAAATTAAATGAAACTTATTGCCAAAAATGTGAAAAATGCATTTTAGGGCCATAAAACATCCCAAGAATATGATGATAAATCCTAAAGAGCAGTGAAGTAATTGTAAAAATTAGAAGGAGTATTGTCCCTAATTTAAACAATTTATTAAATTATCTCATTTGAGAATGGAAGAATAGAAAATAAAAAAGTATTCTGGGGATCAAATTAGACCCCATGATTTTTAATATTATGCATGGAGTATAAATTATTAATGTCAATAAAATAGTTGTGAGAAAATGATTAATCTTAATTAATAAAATCATCAACAATTAGTGAGGGATTAATTGGGTAATTTTTTTGAATTTTATAAGATTATAAAAATTTAGGAAATATGAAAAATAAAATAAATATATATTTTTTAATAAGGCCGAAATTTTGGGCCAAGGAAAAAAAAAAGAAAAAAATGAAAATTAAGGAAAAAATATCCAAGATATTTGGCAATTAAATAATATTATAATGGTGAAAAGCAAGTAGGATAAATAACCACGGATAGAAATAAAATGCTACCTAGAAAACCATGAACTAAGTTTTTAGAGTCAGAGTATATTATAGACAAATGAATTTTTACCTCAGAGTGACCTATCTCCGAAGTCATTTCCGTAACCGACGGAGTGATCATGAGATAGAGCCAAGAAGATATTTTGTGGAATTTAGACAGATAGTGGAAGTGAAAACCTATAAAAAAATAATTCATAAAATGGAATCCGGGGATAAGTTGGTAAACATTTGGACATATTATGAATCAGTGATTTATGATCCAGAAGTTGACGTCGACAGACGCAATTTCCGTAGCCAACGGCGTTTGTCCGAAAATGTTTGGTAGGCAACGGAATGTCCTTAATAAGATCAAAAGTTTAGATAACCTAAGTATCTTGAAAGAGAAAGAAAAGATCTTCAGGGCCTTGCTCCCGGAATTTTGAGATTTTCCAAGATTACGCGATTAGGACACCGAACAGGGAGCTTTATCGGATGAAAGCCCATAAAGCAAGATGACATAAGCATGATGATGTCATCATTTTATCTTTTTGGGGGAGGGGGAGGTCGGCCAGATAGGTGGATGGCCAAGATCAACCCATTTCAAAAAATGCGATCCAACACTCAGAATCTGTCTAGACGAACTTCAAAGAAATTACAAAAATGCCATTCGTTTTTCCTATAAATAGCCTTCAAATCTTTCATAATTCTCACACCAAATTCCTCTTAAGGAATCCAAAATTTGAGAGAGAAGAGAGAAAGAGGAGTCCGGAGAAATTTATAGCAAAACTCTGGGTAAGTTCTTCGGTCCTTAGTCTTTAGTTTAAGTACTTCTTTCGGTAGTTATAGTACAAATGCTAGAGTAATCTCTAATCTTTCAAGTTAGCTTAGATATCATGTTTAAGGAATAAATATGATATTTATTTCAAAAAAATATATTGGAGGAAGATTTACGTCAAAATTCGGAAAGATTAGAGTCAAAATAGCGAAACTCTGATGAAATTCCACCAATTAATCAAATAAGGGGTAAAATGGTAATTTGTACCAAAAAAATGCCTGTTATGATGTTAAATACTCATAACTGTGATATTATCCTTATAGGATATCTGAAATCACGAACCGCTGTTTTCGCTGTTGTACCGCCGTCGTACCGCTGTCAAACATACCGTTTTTCGACGAAAGTACCAGAGATCATCAATGAAGGTACGGACGCGTATTGTAACCTTAACTCTTATGCTGCTCATATACATATATGTGATAGATAAGTTCATATACTGAGGCTCTGCTTAGGGTCGTCAGTTATATATACAGCTTTTTACGGGTTATAGTCTTGATAACACTGTTGAGTTTTCCTAGAGCTGAGGACACGATGGGCTGTCATGACACTGGTTATGTGCAGACATGTTGTGGGACTTTACATACTGCTTTGTGCTTATATTCTGCCAATGTTGTGATCATGCATCTGATGTAAGCTTTTGTACTGATATGCTGTTATGTTATCATGAATATCTATTGTCCATATATTGTTTTATTTGAGCATAAGGTTAACCGTTACCTGAGATCCAAATGGGAATTGGATCTCAGCTGTAGCTTCAAGATTGGGAGGACCAAGGGTTGGAGATAGGGGCAAGCGGTCGGAGTAGGATTCACGACGGAGTTCTTATGTCACTAGTTTATGTATTTACTTTCTTTTGATTACTAGATGACTGTACCAGTACAATTACACTATGGTTATATATCTCTAAAGTTCAGTTACTCGCTTACTAAAGTGCTCTACTCTGATTATTGTTTTTTTAAAACATAAATCCGTTGTTTTAAATGGGATGTTACACATATGATATTGACAATAACATAATATTATGTGCTCCTGGTCATATGTTCCCTTGAATTTTTTTTTGCAATTTACCCTTAAACTTTGAGTTATATAGGTTTAATATATGAAAAAGTTATTTGATGAAGAAAGAGAAAAATATGAGAAAATATTTTGCTTGTCTTTGATAGATGATGAAGTGAAGACTTTAGAATTTTCATATTTTTAATTTTTTTCCCCCATTTTCATCTTAATTTTTATTTAAATTTTAAACTAAACGAGTTGTATGTTTAAATATTCCCAAAAACCTTAAATATAAGTGGGTATGTAATCGATTTTAGCGATAAAATGAAAAGGATAAATTAATGATTATATAATTGTCTTGACAAAATTCATAATTTTACTAATTTATTATTAAGTCTTAAATTTATATATATATCATTAAATAAATAAATTATTAGGGTAATATTGGTGCATGTCCATTTATTGTTTTTTTTATACTAAAAAGTTTTGGAGGGGTTCGACATCAGTCCCCCACCAAGGCCAGGGCACGGCCCCGGGCTCTATGAGTACTTACTGGGGACTTACGAGATTGTCTACCAAAGAAGTCCCAGCGACAGTAGAGGGGATCGAACCCACGACCTAAGGGCTGAATCCCTTACCATTTGTGTCAACTCTCATTGATTATTGTGATTAGTTGGAAGATAAGCATTAAAACAGCCAACAAAAAGGAGTGGGTTCAGGGTCAGTTTTGGACTTTTGGGCCCTTTGGAAGTGGCCCCAAGATTACGTGGATTGCTAGTCATTAACGAGTAGAAGGATAATGTCCTAGTATAACGGACTTATTGTAACCGTTAACGTAATTTGTTATTTTTGGGATGTGGATATTTCGCCGAAAAGACCATGACTATTTTCCGCTATCTTTTTAAATTTATATAAATAATTATTCCTTAGATTCTAGGTACTATACACCTGGGTACTGTACGCCCTAATTTCTACTCCATCGTTTTGGTCCGGAAGTTTTCTCTCACACAAAAGGAAAAATTGATAAACCCTAATTCTGAAGTTTGCTTCCAAAGGTGTTTGCTTTATTGAGAAAGAGAAGGAAAAGTTTTAAGGTAAAAAAGTAATCAATCTATTTTCTCTCTTAAAACTCCTATATTGGGAGAACTTTATTTTTTAAGAGGGAGGGCTAAGAAAGAGGGCTTTGAGGGATTTTGATTTTGTCCCTTCTTATTTTTAAAACTTACAAATAAGGGAAGAGACTACCAAAACCCTCCTCCCCTTTCCTTTCCCTCCAAAATGGAACTCTCAAACAAAGACTAAATCCTCCTTGTGTTATTTTGGTAGATTAGCACATGTGCTTTTGTAATATCCCAGCACCTCGTTTTTTATATTGTCCGCTTTGGAGTCCATTGCCCTCACGGCTTTAAAACGCGTCAAGAGGGGAGGTATTTAGACCCTTATTACCCTTATAAGGCGTCTTTTGTTCCTCTCCCCGACTGATATGGAACATAAGGGTAATAAGGGTTTGGATACCTCTCCTCTTGACACATTTTAAAGCCGGGAGGGGCGATGGGCCTCAAAGCAGATAATATCAAGAGAGAGGTGAGGTGTTGAAATGTTACACCTTTATTTTTAATACTAGGTGTATAACTAATATTAAGATGAGGGGCGATGAGCCTCAAAACAGACAATATCAAAAACGAGGTGAGGTGCAATACCAGGTGTATAACTAATATTAAGATTGTGTGGTTAAAGTCATGACATTTTCTTGAAACAATAAAAGTAAATTGTAAATTTAAAAGATAACCGATTATATTTCTGCCTTCTGAGAGATATAAGCAAGACTTTAATTATTTTGATAGATCATAAAAGTACTTCTTAATTAATATCCATAAAATTTAGCATGTGCTCTATGAATTAATACCCGTTGAAGTCAATTTTAACATGAACTTATAATTTTACAATTATAACTAATATTAAGATTATGAGATTAAAGTCATGTCATTTTTATCAAAATAATTTAAAAAAAATTTAAATTTAAAAGAAAATAGTTTATAAGATAATTTAAATTTAAGTTTGGATAGATTTATTTAAAATACGAGTAGTTATCCTATCTCGCTGACCAATAATAAACATTAGTCTTTAGTTGTAGTTTTCTTAGGCATTGGCAAGAAAGAAATAGAGAAGGGTGACAGAGACAGGAAAATGAAGATTGTTTCCCTGACTAGTACAATTATTTTCTCTATGCTATTTTTGGGTCTTAGTAAAACCCTGTAAAACCAATTTTCTTGTAATGCATTATAGTGCATCCTCTTTAGATCCTCTTTAGATTGTCTCCTTTAAGGACCATTGTCCCCCACGGATTTAAAATCCTCTTAGTATTGTTTCCTTTGAAGATCTGTTACCTCACGGCTTTATAATACGTTAACGAGAGGTATCTAAATTCTTATAAGGTGTTTTTATTCCCATCCCCAATCAATGTAGGACTTTACACTTTTTAATAGGCTAAGAATAAATTGTCTCAAATATTACATAGTAATTTTTAAAAGAAAGCAAATAAATAACTAAATAATTTGTGAATCAATTATTTTTAACTTATGATTATCTTATGAACACAAGTTCAAAAGAAGTATCCAATCTCAAAAGATTAACCTATTAGGTGAGAGAGCCAAAAGACTATCTAATCATGTGTTTGTTTAGTAGTAATTAAAGGTTTTTAAGTATTTGTGATCGTTATATGAGCCTATTAATTGAATTCCTTGTGTAGGGTGCCCCATCTTCTAGCTTCTGCTAACTAAGAGAAGATGTATGCCTCATATCATAATACATATATAAGCAATCAAGCTAGCCATTCCACTGGGTGGCGCAAGAGAGCTGGAATCAACAAGTTGCGAAATTCTATAAAAACAAATATGTGAGTAATTATAGGTTTCTTATCAGCAAGCATTTGCATTATTTCCAAAATATTTAGGAATACCAAAATTGGAAGCATTGACTTCTTTTATAATATTTTTATTGGGTAGAAACTAATAAATCAAATTCTATATCAGTTCTGATTTTTTGAACTCCAAAAGAAATCTTCATGGTCAGACACTGCAGAAGGTATCCACTATTACAACTGTGGTGGAAAGAGAAATATTTGGTCAGGCTGCTTCAGAGGTTGGTTTGTTTAATGATTATGTTGTATATATGGCAGAGGCTAATTTAATTTTAAATAAAGAACCTCGAGTCATTTATTGACATATTTCTTAATAATGTTTTGTAGGAGGAATATAAGAATCCAGAGACAATAATCAAAGTATTGCAGAACAATCTCCCAGGAATAATATGCAGTCCGCAAGTAAACAGAAACAATACTGACAGCACTATGAAGAATCCCTCTTCTAGCTTATCACATTCTGGCTGTAACCAAAATCAAGCAGGCCAGGCTTTGCCGATGTTTGCCGCTGGCAACATTAATTTCACTGGTTATGTAACAGAGACGGCCAACCATACAAATAACTATCAAATTTCCGACCAGAGGAAGTCTCAGGTTTCTATCGGAAATAAGAGAACTTTCGCTTCTTATTCTAACTGCATGGCTTCCGGTAGAACAAGCGATCTAAATTCGAGCTCCAGACCAATGTTCTCCCATTTACAGCAGCAGCAACATAGAAATCATGGTATATCAAGTAATCTTAATATGATTTCTTACTAACTATTTATCAGTGTATTATGAGTACTTTTTATATTTTCTATCTCTCTTTTTTTGTGCATGTAATCTACTTACTTTTATTCATGTTTTCTCATTTGAATTATTACTTTGACAGTGGAGATGGATTGGGTCGGCTATAATGGAAATCAATCTTCAGATTTTCTTAGTAAACCAAGAGAATCCCCACTATCCGTACATGGAGCTGCATATGGTTTGGAATCTGCAAACGACACCATGGATTGGGTCCGCTATAATGGAAATCAAGTTTCAGATTTTCTTAGTACAACAAGAGAGTCCCCACTATGTATATATGGAGCTGCATCGAATTTGGCAGAACGTACGGTAATAGGTCAAGGTTATTTGGAGGACATTTTTTCACCACCTACCAAAAGATTTAAAATAGAACCTGCTGCCTCTGTGAGCGATAATGATATTTATAAGGCATGGGATTGCCATATGGATCTAACCAATTCTCCCGAAAGGCTTCCAAAATTGCATCAACAAGAAGAATCTTCCTTTCCTATCTTTTCTCAAGTTACAGAGAACGTTATGGAATCATCCGCCAATGCAATGCAAGATTCTGTAAGCTTTAGCAATGCAAACAACGCAATTGGCATAGAAGCTATTCTTTTTGAATGCATAGACAAATATAAGTTACGGGATTCATATCTTAAAAGCAATGATGAGGAACAGGATAAAAATGGGATTGAATCTACTGCGAAAAACATTACACATAAAGTTATCGAGCCAGAAGATGATTTGGCGGACGGAACAATGTCATCAAAAACAAATCCAATTACAGGTGATGCATCCTATGATGTACTTGAACAGACTAATAAGGGTGGGACTATCTCTGAAAGAATAGAAGCTGGTAACACATTAGAGGATTCATATCTCAACAGTGAGGATGTGGAGTTGACCGGCAATAACCCACAGACTGATGTTGGCGGTTCAAATTCAAGTGACCAGACTCTCCAGAAAGATCCTATCGTTGATAAAGACGATGTTCAAAGAGAAAACGAGTTCAACCAGTCTGTTAAAAACAATGAAATGGAAGTAACTGAGCCAAAATCTAATTTAAATAATGAAGAAAAGTCTTCAATATCGACCTTAAACTGTGTTTCCTTGCCCGAAAATTTCACATGTGATCAAATAAGGAACCACATTATGAGTTTAACACAAGATACTGGCCAGGTTAGTAAGTCACTCTATCGATCGCCACTACCTTCATAATACCTTCTCTATATGTGTATTTATATATTAAAGATTTTAATTTATTTTTCTTTTAATTTTTAACATCTAATGGGCCTATTGAAACAGAGTATCCCTGAGGAAGAAATTACAATTGGTGATAACTCGTGCTCGTTGTGTGGAATCAAAAACCGCGTCTTTCAACGAGTAGACATCTGTTGCCTGTCATGTAACAAAATCATCAAAAGAGATGCAAAATATTACGGTAGAAAAGCAGAAGACAATGATAAGGAACAGTGCTTTTGCAGGGCTTGCTTCAATAATTCTAAAGGTGATTCCATCCAATTGAATGGAGTATCTTTTCATAAGGAACTACTTGATTGTAAGAACAATGATTACGAAGATGAAGAAGGGGTAATTTTGTTTACTATTCATATAATTCTTTTTTCTATACTATATTGAAAAAGATAAACTCACCTTTTATGTGTTGCTTCCTCTAGTGGGTCCAATGTGATAAATGTCAGAGGTGGCAACATCAGATATGCGCTCTCTTTGATGACAAGAGAAATTTAGAAGGCAACTGTCAGTACGTGTGTCCCAAATGCTGCTTAAAGGAAATTGAAGAAGGAATTCGAACACCCTTAAGGACTGCTAATTTTGGTGCTAAGGACTTGCCAAGGACCAAGCTTAGTGACCATATAGAGCAAAGGCTCTTGTCACGTCTTGAACATGAGAGAGCACAAAAGGCAAAAGCTGAAGGAAAGAATGTTGATGAGGTATGGAGTAAATTGCAGCACGTACAATTACAATTGTTGAACGTCAATTGAAAGTCCTATATTGTTTTCCTTTTTTTTTTAACCACTTTAGAATCTAATTTTCAATGCATGTATTTCTGTTTGCAGATTTCTGGAGCAGAAAATCTTACTGTAAGAGTGGTGCTATCAGTTGAAAAGCAGTTGAAAGTGAAAAAGGAGTTTCTTAACATCGTGCCTAGGGCGAATTATCCTCTAGAGTTCCCATATACATCAAAAGTAAGTTGAGAGATTGATTTCTGAACAAGTTTTGTCCAGTGACTTCTTTGATAATGCTCATAACTAGCACGTTAGTTTCTGTTGCAGGTTATTCTTTTGTTCCAGAATATTGATGGAGCAGATGTGTTGATCTATGTTATTTTTGTGCAAGAGTTTGGCTCAGAATGTAGTCATCCAAATCATCGCTCTGTGCACATACATTATCTTGATTCAGTCAATCATTTTAGGCCTCAAAGAGAGGCTGTGACTGGAGAAGCTCTTCGTACATTTGTGTATCATGAAATATTGGTAGAGTCTTATTTCTATCCCTCTTCAAGTTTATATTTGAAAGTTAGTTAAATTTACTGGCATTTATATTCATTCCGTGTTTCTTTTTTTCTTTTATTTTGTCATCCTTAGATTGGATACCTTGGATTTTGCAAGAAACGAGGTTTCGAAAAATGTTACATTTGGTCGTGTCCTCCTACGAAGGGGGAAGATTATGTGCTATATTGTCATCCAAAGAGCCAAAAAACTCCATTAACCAATAAACTAAGACACTGGTATTTTTACATTAGTGTGTTTGTGTTCACTTGTGATCCTTACTGCTCATAATTATTTTGGTATTTACCTGGCATGTTGTATTTGTGTAGGTATCTTTCAATGATAAGGAAGGCTTCTGAAGAAGACATTGTAGTTAATCATACAAATATGCATGATCAGTTTTTTGTTGCTTCTGAAAGTTGCAACTGCAAGGTGACGGCTGCTCGTTTGCCCTACTTTGTTGGAGACTACTGGTCTGGTGCTGCAATTGATGAAATGATGAAACTTGAAGAAAAATATAGAAGAGATTATGACAAAATGTTGAAACAACCAGTGACTAAAAAAGCTCTAAAGTCTATGGGACATACAAACCCTTCAAAAGACACCATTGTAGACATTCTGGTGATGCAAAAAGTAAGTCTTTCGTGTCTCTTACCTTTATAATTCTGCGTAGTAGGTCTACTAGATGATGTCAAACAGTAATAATTGTGACTTTAATGGGATCAGAGTCTGGCATGAATTTTAGGAACTAGAACTATCCATGTTAATTTTTGCATATTGAGGCGTAGGGACTTAAATGAAATTGGAGTTGAATAGTTCCTGATTTCTTAGCATAATCTGATATCTCTTCATTTATTTTCCTTTTATCAGTTGAGCAAAACTATGTTAACTCACAAGGAAGACTTCATCATAGCCCAGTTGCAATATGCATGCACGCTCTGTCATGAGGTGATATTGTCTGGAAAGCGATGGTTCTACATTGAGTGCAAGAAATACCATCAGTGTGAAAGGTACTTAATTATTACTCCTCTTGTCCTTAATATAAGACATATTTGGAGAGTTAATTTTGGTCCTAAACACTTCTATAAGACATATTTTTCATATTTGGCAATCTTTTTTCTAATTTACCCCTATTAATGCTCTCTTAACATTAATCAAAGAGGAGAATAAATGATTGAATTAAGAAAGATGATTAGGGTGTTTTAGGAAATACATGTGATATTAACCAACTCAACTAACTTCCTTAATCTAATCAAATTAAGTAAATATTTGTTCAATTAAGAACCGAAGGGAATACGATGAGCTTTAGTACTTTTTTCCCCCTTCTAGTCTCCCTTCTCTTATTTTGTTCATGCTAATGCATGTGGTTTTGCTTGTTTTGCTTTGTCTTACCTTCCTTATTATTATTTCAGATGTCACACTTCAGACACACATAACTCAACCAATGGGGAGAAGCATACTCTTCGCCAAGTAAATATCTAAAGTAAAGTTTACAACTTTGGCTCATTCAACAACATAGCTTTCTCCATTGAATCGAACAAATTCTTTTTTGAATTGTTTTATCCTTAGGCTGTCGTGGATGATCTCCCTTGTGATACTAAGGAGAATGATATAATCCTGGAAAATGATTTTTTTAAGAGCAGGGTTGATATTTGGACTTTCTGCAAACAGAATCATCTTCAGTTTGACACACTACGTCATGCTAAGTATACCACAATGAAGCTTATCTATCATCTCAAGAGTTCTGCTTTGATGCATAATGGTGATCCAAGATGTAGCATTTGTTATAAAGATGATAATGGGTCCCAACTGATCTCGCAATGTGATGTTTGTCCGAAGTTGTTTATTTGCTCAACATGCTATAAGGGAAATGGTGCTAATTGTCATGAGCACAAGTTGAGACAATGTTCTTCCACAAATCATTGTCTATCAGAGAATCAAGGCTCAAAAGAGCGCAAAACTCATGGTGAGTTTTCATCCTTCTTTTTTTTCTCTCTTTTTTCTTTTTTCCCCTTTTAGTTTTGCTTTTTGGTTGCTTAGATTGCCCCGTTTTCATATGATAAATGAAAAATAAAGGGTTAATATAATCTTTGGATTCTTAAATTAGCCCTCATTTTATTTCCGGTTCTTCAAGGGGCAAAATGGTCCAAATTTTATTTGATGATAAGGACCAATGTTTAAAACAGAATGAAATTTGAGTGACCTAGAACCTCTTATTTGAAATTTGAGGAACCAAAATTAAAATGAGGGCAAACTTAAAAAACCAAATATTGTATTAACCGAAAAATAAAACATGATCCATGAACAACCTTCTACATTCTCTTTATCCTTGACCCCTTGGGTATAATATGTACAATTTCTGAGTTATGCACTTGATAATGGAGAAATAGCAGCTTCTGGAAATTTTAAACCATGCATGTCATTGTAGCTCAACTAAAAGTCAGTCATGCTCTTATCCGAACTGTGCTAAAATGAAAAGGTGGTTTGCTAGTGAAATGAATAGGTTGATTGCCCGTGGGTGCTCTGTTAAAGAGCAAAGGGGTTGCAAATCTTGTAAGAAGGCACGGTGGATGTTGAATCTTCACTTAAAGGGTTTCAAAAACTCCAAGTGTTGCATATGCAGCAGGTAAGCAACTTTTCAAGTTCGTTCACAACAATTTACCCAAAAAAGTACACAAGGAAATAAAATTTGGGGAGAAAAATTAATATTAGGATTTTCTCTTATTTAGATTAGAGAATAAAAGTGAGAGGAAAGAAAAGGATGGAAGACAAATGAGGGATTTGGTTTCCCTCCACCCTTCCATTCTCTTCTCGTCTCAAATGTTAGATTGAAATTTGAATTATCCACAAGAATTGAAGTTTTAGTTGCATATTTACTATATGGTCATTACATAATCAAGTTTATGTTAATACTGCTGATATGTGAAGGATTGTGAATCTCAGCACCAAAATGAAATTTCAAAATATGTTGTAGAATAGTAATAGAGGCTGCACGTATAGGAATGACTGAAGTCACTTATTGTTAGTGTACAATGTATAGCTTTCGCACAAAAATTTGTAGATAGCGAGCTTTGTGGAGCTGAAAATTTTGTTAAATGCTACACAAATGATCAATGTTTTTTATATGTTAATATTTTTATTAATTTATTATGATCCTATAGGCTGCTGCATTAAATTGTAAATTGTAACGCAGCCCAATTATCTTATCTACTCCAAATGTAACTATATATAAGTCCATGGGTTCTATATATAATAACATGGTGAAAATATGGGTTGGCAATGAATTATTTTCCTTGATTAGACTTTATATCATTCTCCCAATAATAAATTTTGAAACAAACAAAAGAAATATTGAAACTTCATAAGTAAATGAAATTAAATACAGTTGATCAAGTTATAATAGATGCACTTAAAACCAAAACAACAAACACAAATAAATATTATTACAATCGAATTAAAAGAGATGCTAACAACCCCATATGATCCATCTTAGCCAATTAAAACCCAAATACAAGAAGAAAAATTAAGAAAACTAATTCAAGTTGAGCAAACCTTCAACCCTTTGTTTCCACTTATAGATAAAGCCTTATATTTCTAGCATTTCCATAGTCAAATCATTGTCTTTTCTCTTCTTTTCCTGAACTTATGTGTTTGGTTTAATGGGAGATGATATGAGGGGAGGGAAAACTTTTACGAAATTATCATTAATGAGAAGAATATTTCTTTGGGAAAATCCCCTTCAAGGCCCAAGCTATCAAAATTTTGTCAAAAAAGGCTCAAAGAAAAGTCAAATATCAGAAAAGGCCTTTTCTGATATTATTTCAAAAAACGATGTACATATATAGTTTTTAATGGGCACTAATATAGTTGTTAACGGGTACTGATTTAGTTGTTAATAGGACTGATTTAATTATTAATATGTAGTTGTTAACTATACTAATTTAGTTGTTAAGAGTACTGGTATAGTTGTTAACAGGTATTGATATAGTTGTTAATGTTTCTTGAAATAATATCACAAAAAACTCTAGAGCTTTTTTTGACATGTGACTTTTGTTTGGACATTTTTTGACAATATATTTGTTTAATTGGGCCTCAAAAGAATTGTCCCTATTTCTTTTTGTGGAGAGTGTATTTTAGAACATTGTAAATTTTTCATTAATAATCTGGTCAATATGCTCTCCACTCACCTCAAACCAAATACACCCTTATACACCAAATTCTTTACTTTTTTTTTTTCCTTTATAATTGATTTGCACTCTGATTTTTTTATATTATCTTGCACGACTTGCTCTCCAACTTTTTTCCTTATTCTTTAATATACCCGGTTTAATGCATAATCTTCCAAATTTAATCCCCGTAAAGCCTAAAGCCTATGAACAATGACGGATCTTGGGATAAATATTTGAAGGGGCCAAATGTATACTTATTAACTAATTAAAAAAAATTATTTAAGGGGGCCAAATATATAAATTTTTGGGACACATGTATACATTTTTAAGCTAAATGCATAAAAAAAATCCAATTTACTTTAAATATTTGAACAGTTTTTTTTTTTTTTTGAGGGGGCCATAGCTCTCCCTTGCCTCCATGATCCTCCGCCACTGCCTATGAATCTACCCAAATTTAATTAGACATAATACATTTCTATTTTTATTATCCTTGGCACTAAATATGAAATTTCCTTTATTTTTCTAAATTAATTCAGTATACAACTAATCAAAGTATTTCCAAAAAAAAAAGAAAAAAAGAAAAAAACACGTACATTGAAACATGAATATCTGATAATCAGCATCCCTCCTAGCTTATAATGATTTGATTATGGTTAAGACGAATAAAAATTCCGCAACAACGTTGTTGTGTTTATATTTATTATTGTCATATTAACGTCTTGATTACGAGAAAGAGTGGGGATATTTTTGGGGTGAATTTTGGTCCTTCATATAAAATATTGTTTTCATTTTATCTTTTATATTTATTATATTTTTAAATATATAAGGTTAAATATAAGTATTTTTGAAAGATCATGTTATATATTCAAAGACTCTGCCAAAAGACATTTTATGTGTAACTAAGCACTACTGCTACTACTACTATAAAAATCGCAATATATGACGTTTATTAACTGTCATACATAACAGTTCTAAATTAACATATATGCAAACGCTATAAAAATCTTAGTGTAGGTACATGATTCTGAACTGTTATTTATTCCATACATATTCTAACGGTTATAATATAAAATCCGTTATATATTGAGATCTCGTAAAGTCATGATAATAACTAACTGGCACATGTAAACAACCGTCATAATACATGGTAATAAATGTATGATACATAACGATCTCATTTTACAACTGTTATTTATTCAATAACATACATAATATTTTGTAATATAAGAATCATGACTTGTAATACAATTCAATAACAGTCTCACGTAGACAACCATTTTGTATTAATTATATAAATAATAGTTTATAAACAATAATTGTGAATATTTACAATACATAATGATTTTTATATAATAACCATAATGTATGGATATAAAACTCTTCAAACGAGAATTTTTTGGCTAGTTGACTTCCTCTATATATACCTTCCACATTGTGTGGCTATACAATTTGGCATGGATCAAGATAATTCCAAGCTTTGTGGTGAGAATCAACGGTGATTGTTGACGTATATAAGTAATAATTTACCTAGTGACCTATATATAATTGTCTCTTCACTAGAATTAACCCTTGGAAAGCAAAGGATTCAAGGGTTTGCATAACCCTTACGCCCTTTCTAATAGGGATTTTTTTTTTCTCGTCTTCCTTTACTTTCCAAACTTAATTCTTGAAGAGATACTATTAGAACCTATGTTTTGATGACAAAAAAGCTTAAGAATAGTTAATAAGAAAAACATCATCATCATAGTGATTGCTAGTAGTGATAAGCGATGATCACTATAATGACCACTCGAGTGATGTGACAAAAGTATGTGAACTCATTTCTACAACAATGATGAAGTGGTCTTTGAAAATCCAACTCGTACCACAATGATTACTAGTAATGATAAGCCATGATCATTATGGTGACTTGCACTTGAGTGATAAACTACAAAGTGCATCACTATCATATCACCACAGTGAATAATCTAGAGATCATATTTCCTAAAAAATTTCTAAAGGAATATCACTATGTTGACCACTCGAGTGATGTGATAAAACTCTCAATATTATCACATCACCACAGTGATACCTCATGGTGGTCAGATTTCCAAAATACTTCTAAGGGAAGATCACTATGGTAACCACTCGAGTGATTTGAAAATTCTCATCACTACCACTTCACCATAGTGATACTTCATGGTGATCAATTTTGAAAAATATTTCTAAGAAAAAATCACAATGGTGACCACTTGAGTGATATGAAATTTCTCATCTCTATCACTTCACCACAATGATACCTTATGATGATCTATTTTCAAAAATATTTCTAAGAGAATATCACCATGATGACTACTTGAGTGATGTGAAGATTTCTCATCACTATCACAACACCACACAGTGATTTGTCCTAGTTATCAATTTCCTAAAAAAAATTCAAGGAAAAGATCACTCGAGTAATATGTGAAAACAAGTATTACTAGCACAACACCATAGTGACTCAGATAGTACCAAGCTCTTCTGAAAAGTATTCTAAGGTTGGATCACTCGAGTGATGTGTAAAAGGAGCATCATTACCATATCACCATGATGAACCATCCAATGATCTACTTTGTTTTCAAACAACTAAGTAAAGACTACTCAAGTTATCCTTCTTCAAAAAAATAAAGCACTGTATTGTAAATATTGATACCCATTCAAATATATCATAAACTTGTTCTATTTGCTTCTAATTGATCTAACACTTCATTATGCTAGAGTTTAATCATATTGCAAGTGATGATTAAACCAACATTAGCAAAAAGCACTTTTGCCTCAGAACATTAAATTCACCAAAGTTCAAACACTTCACATTCTCTCTACTCTCAATAGATAAATTCAAAGACACAAAGAACAATTGACATTCTCAATGGATAGAAGTAAGACTATACACACTAACGGTTATAATCAAAGAGCAATGGTCTTCAAACATTCTCATGCTATAAATAGAAGAGCATTGAAACCGGATTAACTAACTGAATTGTACATTTACTAGTTACATTCATTTTGTTAAAGTCTCAAAAGCTCTTAATGTGAATTTGTACTACAGTAGTGATTATTCATTTACTCTTATAGATTAAAGATATTGATATCAATATATTTATTTTGATATCAATATCTTTAATTTATTTTACAATATTTATTTTAATTTCCTGTATCTATTTTTGATATATTTATTTTGAAAATAATTTAATTTAATTTTCAAATTTTAAGGTTTTGACTTCAAAATATTATGTAATTGCCCCATTATCTCTCCTAATCTTATATACACTCATTTTAAGAAAATTGATTTAATATATTTCTTTTATTTTCGTGTTTTGAATTTAATGTTTTGCTTCCAAATAGGGAGGTAACAACACTCCTTTTATATCTATTTGATTTGAGATAATTTAATTTATATTCTTAAAAGTTTAAAGTTTAGATTTCAAAATATTTTGTAATTGCCCCATTATCTCTCCCTTCATTTCTTGTCTTTTTTATTTGATCAAGTGTTTCTCCTCCCGAAGCTTAGTTTAAAGGATTTTCGTCTCCTCCAACAAGTGGACTTTAGCTTGTTGGTTATCTCTCTTTTTTTCTTATACACCCATTTTCGAAAAGTTTGATTGCTAGCTCATGAAACTCCTTTTATATTTATTTGATTTATGATAATTTAGTTTATATTTTTAATTTATTTTTCAAATTATGAAGTTTAGATTTCAAAATATTTTGTAATTTCCCTATTATCCCTCATTATTTTTCATAAGAAATTTGATTTAATATCCTTATTTCATTTTTTGTGTTTTGAATTTGACGTTTTAATGTTGTGCTTTAAGCGAAGTGCTCTTCTTTTATATCTTTTTGATTCATGATAAAAGATGTAAGAAAAGATTTTAGGAGATAGTATTTTAGAATATTTGAAAATTAGTTAAGAAATTCATGTGTACGCTAGTATGTATCGATTATATTAATTTAAACGCTTCCATTATATTAATCTAAACACTTTGAACAATTCAAAGCAGTTTTGACTTCGACAAGAAAGCTACCAATAACTTTGAGGAGATTCCTAGTTCGTACGGGTCCCAAGCTACTCACTTTTTTTTTTTTTAGGAAAAAGTTTTGAGAGGTTCGACACCAGTCCCCCACCAAGGTCAGGGCACGGCCCCGGGCTCTATGAGCACTTACTGGGGACTTACGAGATCGCCTACCAAAGGAGTCCTAGCGACGGCAGAGGGGATCGAACCCACGACCCAAGGGCCTAATCCTAGATCCCTTACCATCTGTGTCAACTCTCATTGGCTACTCACTTCTATTTTTACATGGTAAGGGAAGATATGGGCTTTTCCTTACATGCTAGAGGAGTATCATTTTTTAAAAATAAAAAATAAAAAACTGTTATAAAACTGATAAAAATAATAAGAAGAAGAGCAGAGGTTCTAGAGAGATAAAGTAGAGAGATAGATTCTCATTTCATTCAATAAATGAACAGTTACAGAAAACCTCTATTTATAGAAGAAAAATGGGACTTTAGTGTAATTTCTACCTCTGGGTCATTTGGTGTAGTTTTCCCCAAAAACCTAAACTATTCACTCACGGATTTCCTTCCCGTGAGTGATTGTATAATTGTGTGCGGGTCCCACCAAATAGTAAACTACTATGCGTGGTACTATGCAAATAGTAAATCACTATGCGTGGGTCCCATATCATCTTTTAATATTTGGAAACCGGGAGTCAATGGACATCCACATAATAAGTATATTCATAACACTCCCCCTTGGATGTCCATTTATGAATGTGCCTCGTTAAAAACTTTAACTAGGAAAAACCCAGTGGGATAAAAACCTAGCCAAAGAAAAGAGTACATCATCCATTGATACACTTTCTAGTGCTGCCTCATTAAAAACCTTTCTAGGAAAAACCCAGTGGGATAAAACCCAGATAAGGGAAAAAGAGTACAGCGTGTATCGTCTCCCCCTCTTGATTACATCAGTGTTGCTCCCCCTGATGACTATATTGCTTCAATGTCTTTCTGAGCATATTATACTTTCTGTCATCAAATATTCTGTTAGAAACGCCCAATTTGATTGTTCATTATATACCTACAAGATCTAAATCTGTCAAGTAAAGTCATAATAATCTTTTCATAAATATATATGTGCATATAGAAATTCAATAAATGTTTATTCAGATAATGATGCTATATGCATTATCATCTTGAGTCCTTTTGGGACATATGTGTTTCTGGCGCCTTTTGTGCTTCTAGCACATACAAATATATTGTGGCTCATGATCCTCATTATCATTCATTGCAGCATATGCTATCATAGATATTATTAACGTCGACTTCATTTTCAGTCCCATCGGATTTCATTCATAATTTATTGAGATCTCATTATATTCACATATATTAGGTACCTAGGTCTCTCTTGGACCACAATACACTTTTCTTGTAATATCTCCTCTGGAGATAACATCTCATCAAAAGATAACTCTTCTGGAGCTTTACTTAATTATCCTCGACTTAATCATCTATATTTTATAGCTCCTTTTCTCTTTTGAGGATTTTTATCTTTTAAAACCGATGGACCTGCAACGCTTCAGGAGTGCTTTATAACAATTCATATAGGAGCATTTGCAGTTGGGATATGTGACTTTGTCACTTTCTTTAGATCAGTAAATGCTTCTGGCATTCGATTAACTAAACTTTGAAATTGAATTATCATTTTGAACTTTTAGTGTACATTTCTTTGTACGAGGATCAATAAGAGCCAATGATAATTCATTTCACTTTATCTTTACCCAATCTGCTTATTTTTCTCCCCCTCATCAAATCATCAATTTTCTTTGTATATCCATCTTTATGCATTGTAATAGATTAATAATCATTACACATTTAAAACATTTCAAGATGGAATTAATCTGGCTCCTGACCAAAAACCAATTATACAGGGAGAATTCTGTTGGCTTATATAATTGCTGCAAATATACACAACATATAAATTTTGTTCTCATAATCATTGATCTATCCATTCATGGATACTTTAATACATTATTTCTGGATCATTCAATCTGGAAATTGCGCGCATAATATATTGCAAACTTCTAGTTGCAAACATCACTGCAAACTTTGCAAATTTATAATCTCATATGTAAACTTTCAATTTGATATATTTCCAGAGATCCATTTCCAATAATTATGTCTATCTGAGAACAAGCAGCACATAATATATGACTCGGATGATCAAACAAGTCATGCCAACTTTCCATATGATTTATCATCAAATCTAATATTCATTTTGGGGGAATCAATATAGAAACATTCACAAAGAATTATCACATAAATATTCACACTTGATATATATTATTCTCCCCCTCAAGTGTGAGACCTTAAAAATTAATTCATTAAATTTCCATACAATATTCCATGATAATAGCATATATGATATCTATTTCATTAAAATTCCACAGATTTCTAAATGCATTATCAATGCATAATTTTGTTACTTCTGGTAACAAAATTTCCATTTTCCAGAATCAACAAACAAATATATATTAAATACAAAATCATCAGGTGTATAATTGCAGATTCACGAGCGCAATACTGTGTAATCACAGGCGCATCACTGTGGAATCACAGGCGCGACAACTCAGATTGTCGTATACATATAAAGTCAAAAAGATTCCAGGCTCGTGCTTTATAGGGAGCAAATCTGTAGAGATTTAACAGGACTACGCAAATCTGCAGAGATTCAATAGGATTTAATTCAACTATAAATAGAAGAAGGCAAACGAACATGCCTCACAAACATTCAAGCATCTGATAACATTCACTACCATATACCAACTTATCATTTTTCTTCTAATCGCGTATATTATTGCAATGGCAGGTCCAAGTAATTTTATCCCAGTTTCTGATACATCTGACACAGCATTACTTGATGCTTTGTTGTATGATGATCAGACAAACCTATCATTTACCTCTTTATTATCTCCTAATCCTTTTGAGATGTTTATTCCTCCTTCTACTATTCCTCCTTCTGCTTCAAATGTACCTACTTCTCCCCCTAGAACAAGTGTTCTTCCTCAATCTACAAGGATTGAAGGTACAACTGAAGCAGGTTCATCAAGGAGGCCTGTTAAGAGGTGTAGAACTATGGCAGAACTAATGGAGTCTACCAATCCAGTTCAGCCAATAGTGTCGGCAGTTAATCAACCAGCATTCACTAGCCAGCAAACTATCATCAGTTTGCCAGCAACAACCAGCCCGACAACAACAATCAGCCAACCAACAACCACTAGCCAGCCAGCAACAATTAGCCAGCCAACAGCTACAAGCCAATTAGCAACTACTAGCTTATTGGAATGTAGTTGCTGTCATGTTTTACGGGAAATTATTCATACCAACGGACTTCAGTACCATAAACTTGAAGTTCACGGAAGAAGAACAGGTATGATTACCCATGCTGTTTTATTTGAAAAAGTACAGGATAAATCTTATAATACTGACAGGCTTCCAATGTTTGATTTCACAAAGAAAAATTTTGAAGAAATCAAACAATTTCTGACACAGTATTGTATAGATTTACAAGCATCAGGATATATCTTGATGCGTGATCCTGTATTAGCCTATCATGAGGTTCTCTGTGTTGGTTCGGAATGGGCTATAAATCCAAATGACCTCCATGGAAGTTCATTTCAAACCAATATTGAACACTCATTAGGCAAAGGAAAACAACCTGCAGTAAGTATACCCTATGATACTTCATCCCTTAACCAGGGTGAATTATATAGGTTATCTATGGAGCAAAGAGAAAGAATAAAGAAAACAACGCTCCATGATTTAAGAAATTATTTTCACTTAACCCTTGATGAAGCGAGTAAACAATTAAATATGTCTACTCACACCATACAAAAAATCTATCAAAAAGGAGGGTTAACTGAGTGGCCACACAAGAAGCTCAAGAAACTTATGACGCAAATCTCGATATTACGAAGAGCTTTGCCTCATCTGGATCCCATCTCAAGAGAAGCAAAAGAAGAAGACATTAAATATCTTCAGAATGAGATGATTAAAGTTTGTAATGATGTTGAGCCACTCGCAATTAAACTTTGTTGAAATAATATTTCCTTTTGCTTAATTATTTTGTTTATGAATATTCTTTTCTCGTATTTATAAAAATTGTTATAATCATAGAAATCACATAACAACTATAATAATATATTTGCTTCATTCACTTCTGGGAATGAAGTTGGATAAAAATTCATGATCCATAACTCACTGATTTGTTTGATCATGGCAAGAAATTAATCCACAATATTGCTACTACAATAGCAAATTGAATATATTTATTTATAATATCAATCATGATCATACAATCCCTTGTCTCATAATTTAAGGGAATATTTAATGCCAAATATACAATTTTGAGGCCTTTATACAACTGATAACATACAAAATTTATGGATCAAATATTGTTTCATAATTTGTCTCTTGTTATCAGGCTAACTTGCCTCTTGGCTTCAGGCAATCTTGCCTCTGAAATTAAGGCTATCTTGCCTCTTAGTCTCAAGCCAATTTATGCCTCATCTCTCTATGGCATTTTGATCTCATAATATATATGGCCTTTTAACAGTTTATCTTCAGGATAAATAAAATATAAACATAATAAAATAAATAGATGGAACCCACTAATATGTATATATTAGTGTCGTTGCCATAAATAATAAGAAGGGAGAGGGATATATATATATAGCAATAAATAAAATAAAATAAATGACTGGAAATAAACATGCTAGATAAATAAAAAGAAGATGAGATAGGAATGGTAGTAAACTCACAGCGAGACCTATCTCATCCAAAGATAAGAAAGAAGATGCATATGCAAATGTAAATATATATATATAATATATAGAAAACGGTAAAATAAAAAGGGAAGGGGATTTAAAGCAGTAAATAAATAATAAATAAATGGAGTCCACTATACAAGTGTTACCACCATGAAAAATAAAGCAGTAAATAATAAATGGATTAAAGCAGTAAATAAATAATAAATAAATGGAGTCCACTATACAAGTGTTACCACCATGAAAAATAAAGCAGTAAATAATAAATGGTGCCCACTATACTAGTGTTGCTACCATGAAAGATGAATAAAGCAGTAAAGAATTAAAATAAAATAAATGGGGCCCACAAAATGTCACCACCATAAAAGATAAATAAACTCTAAATAAAATAAATAAATAGAGCCCACTAATAGATACTAGTGTGCCTCCATGAAGAATAAATAAATATAAAATAAAATAAATAAATGGAGCCCACTAATAAATAATGTTGCCACCATAAAAAAAAAAATAAAATAAATAAATAAATAAATAAATAAATGTTAAAATAAATAAATAGAACTCACTAGTAAATATACTAATGTGCTATCATAAAAGATAAATAAATGTTAGTAACAATAAAATAAATGTTAGTGACATAAAACTAAATATTAGTAAAGTCAATATGGAGCTTAGTATAGCCACCATGAGATAAATAAATAAAGCAGTAAGTAAAGAATTACAAATGGAGCTTAATGACGCCACCATGAAATAAATGAATAAGAAGTGGGAAGAATATATAAACATAAATAAATTACTGTAAATAATAAAATATAAATTTACCGTGAATAGTAAAATTACTATTCACTATAAATAGTGAATAAAGTAAAATTACAGAAAGATTAATCTAGACTTCCATGTAGGAGTCAAATGAATAAAATGTAAAGATTACTGAAAAAGGGGTAAATTTACTGTGAATAGTAAATTACTATTTACCGTAGTAAAATAGTAAATAATCTCAAATCTTAACCATGGAACCCGATGTTAAAATAATCGGTAAGAATAGATATTTAATTCCATATAATGGTTAAGATCATCCCAGATAAATAAAATGGAAATATGAAATAGATGGTGAGAAAATCTTACCTTGGTAGAGTCTTCGTGCTGATAACGTGTTATAAAACTGATAAAAATAATAAGAAGAAGAGCAGAGGTTCTAGAGAGATAAAGTAGAGAGATAGATTCTCATTTCATTCAATAAATGAACAGTTACAGAAAACCTCTATTTATAGAAGAAAAATGGGACTTTAGTGTAATTTCTACCTCTGGGTCATTTGGTGTAGTTTTCCCCAAAAACCTAAACTATTCACTCACGGATTTCCTTCCCGTAAGTGATTGTATAATTGTGTGCGGGTCCCACCAAATAGTAAACTACTATGCGTGGTACTATGCAAATAGTAAATCACTATGCGTGGGTCCCATATCATCTTTTAATATTTGGAAACCGGGAGTCAATGGACATCCACATAATAAGTATATTCATAACAAAAACAAGTGTTAAATCACAAATTCTCTACTTTTCAATTACAAAAGATCATCTTAATACCAACATCCATCCATTGGAAGTAAGTGGAAAGAAACTTGCTCTTTCTCAATCATATCCTCGGTTGTGTTAAGAGCTCTCTTCCCACAACCGTGAGACCAACTCAAGACAAATCCCCATTAATTGGACCTAAAGATTCCGGTGAACGGGGGACAAAAAAGATCATCTTAACTAATTGTATTAGCGGAGATGATATTTTTTTTAATCAAATTTTATAATAAAAGTAACAAACAAAAGTGTTTTTTCAATTTTACACAAGTAACGAATCTGCTGATGAAGTTGCTCCCCCAAAATAAGATCTGTTGAAAAACACTTGTTTTACATTCATTAAAAGACACAGCAGAACATGCAAAAACCTGTAGGTATTAGTTTTCTGCCTTTTTATTTCCTCTTCCAACTATTTCTCTAGAGGACAGCAGGCCAACTGCTGGTAAAGCACTTTAACATAAACTCACATTTCAGAGAAAAGATTCTAAAACATTTTGATACAACAATCAATTTTTCATTGGAGGAAGTTAAATTTCCACTCTAGCACTGAAAACTATAACTACTATTCAATGCCTAAGACTGTCAAAAGTACAGAGGGCCTCAATGTCCTTGACCCCAAATAAAAATGAGCACCAAAAAGAAAAAATCAAATCACCCCTCCTGAGTCCTAATTACTTGCGTGGTTACAACTTACATTTATGTTTTTTTTAACAGTTAATACAAACTACTACCCATCAGACTACCAATAACATCATGCCTAAAGGGTTGATGATGTCAAAGACACGACCCAAAGCTAAGGTGGGGTAAAGAATTATGTTGTCAAGAAAGTCCAGAGCTTCTTCCCTATAGAAGCTTCACCAGGATGTCCAACGTCTACATCTTCTTCTCCATTGTCTGCCCCACCAGCATCTTCACCACGTGACTCTTCAGTTCTATACTCGTCGTGATCCCCAGCATCGTCCGGTGTCCCATTGACCTCCTCACTCAAGGCTCTATGGTTGGCTGCATTCCGTGTCGTTTCATCATAGCCATCCTGGATCTCCACAATTTTCTCAGACTGGAACACATGCAATTTCACGTTACAAACACAACCAAAACCTTCCAAGATTTGAGCTTATTCTAATTCCCAGATTACCAATGGTTTAATAATGATGATGATGATGATGATGCTCTAAAGAGGTAAATTAAACATTAAAGATCCCAACAAAATAAAGAAAGAACAAAATAAAAGGAAACAAGATGCAACATAAAACGCAATATACCATGCTCACCTGCACATTAAGTATGCGCCCACCATTCTCATCAGTAACACCCAATGAGGGTGAAGAAGTTTTAGAGTGAAAAATTGCATCTTCTGTTTCTTTTACACGATCAACCTCTCCCTCACTTTCTTTGCTACCGTCTCCAGACAAGGCTCGGCTAGATGTGGCTGCTGCCCCACTAAGCAATTGGTGTACAACCACGTCAATAGATAGAAAAGGCCAGTAAATTGTTCACAGCTATCAACAACTCCAAAAATTAAAAGAAAACTATTGGTCTAATAATATTAAAAATATTGCAGATGATATAAGCTAAAGATCAAGCAATAAAGCATTCTTGGATCCAAATCAAGCACAGAACCAGAATGTTAAGAAATCCTATGCAGCAACATGTAAAAATTATTTTAGCAAGCTCCAGCATAGCAAAATAACCTAAAACAAAACTTATTCACTTCAACAAAGTATGATTTATGAAAATCAAAATACTAACACATTGATTTTTCCTCGTTTCTTCTATAGCTACAAGTAAATAATCCATATCGGTGTATATGAATAAGAATAAAGTACTTACGCTTTGGGTCGTCTCAAATTATATCTTGGCTCGCGTGCAGGAGCAGCCACCTTCCTCCTCCTCCTTTTGGGTTGCCCTTGCACTTCACTGTCAGATTGTCCCTCATTGACATCATCATTTTTGCTCTCAGTCATCTGTGATGTTTGAACATGGTTTCGTTTCCTTGCATTTGCCAGCATTCTTCTACTGGATGGTTTCCGCGCCGCATTATTCGTATTGGCAGAATCCTCAGCAGTTCCATTTAGATATTCAATCTCATCATCATTCAAGGATTCTCCAAGTATGTTCTTAGCATCTTTGATAACAGCTATCACAGATTTGTTACGCTTTATTCCGGGCCTTCCTCTTTTGCGAAGTTTCTGCTGACCACCCTTTGAATCAGAGAGCTGTGAGTCTTCTGGAGCTTCTGGTGCCTTGCTGTCAACATTGCTTTGATTGTCAACAGATAAATCTTTTTCAGCTTCAGCCTCAGTGAGGTCATCGTGAGGAAGATTCTTCTGAATACCAAAAGAATCACTCACAATTGCAAATGATAACTCTTCCTCATTCTCAGGGCCAGGAATTCCCTGTGAAGATGCCTCAATTCTATCTTTTCCAACAGACAATGTTGCAGCCTCTCTTGAAGCATGGGCATCTTCAGACTCGATCTTTCTACCAGGGGAGATTTTGAATATCTTAGAGGTGCATTTACGCAACCAAGATATTCCACCAGACACTGGAGATTTTGACTCTGTTGCAAGTGACACTTCAGTATTTTGCCTTGAGACCAGATTTCCATCAGGACTACCTTGCACAACATCATCAGCCAATTTTGGAAGTGAAGGCACCTCTATATGTTCAATTTCAGCTAAGGACTGTAAGTCAGACAACACAAATTCAGAGACCATTTCACCACAATTCACACAACTCCTGAGTTTCTCAACAAAACTAACAAAACGCCGTCTCTCCTCTACAAATTGCTCTCGCTGACTTTTCAGCTTACTGTTAAGGTCTACAAGCATATCTATATCCTCACGCATTTCCAACTGCTGCCTTTCCATAACCTTTTTATTCTCAGCAAACTCTTGTTTATCCTTTTCTATTTTACTTCTTTGAAGTTTCATTTCCTCCATCTCTCTATGGGCTACTTCTCTCAAATAGTTAATATTACTTAACTCCCGCTCTCTTTCTTCCTCAAATAATTTCTTCCTCTCCAGAAAAATGTTTTCTTTCTGCTCTAACTGATTCTGCATATCAGCTTCAAGTTCTTTTTTCCACAGCTCAAAATCCAGAAGCATTTGGTTCCTCTCACTTTGAGATTTTTCAGCTAAGTCAGACTTCTCAGTCTCCATTTGAATAGCAAATGACTCTTTGGCCAACTTAAGAGCTTCTAACTCCCTTTTTATGTGTTCTTCATTTGCCTGCCTCTCGTTCTTCAACTTTTCTTCTTCAATTTGTTGCAGTTTAGATATTTCTTCCTTTTGTTTACTCACGTTTTTCAGCTCCTTCTCTATATCTGCTTTTTTCAGGTCCAGCTCCTCCCAATCTCTTTCAAAAATCTCCTTTTGCTGCCTCAAATCATCAGCCTCTTTCAGAAGCAATTCTTTCTGAAGTCTGTACTGATCAATTTCATGTTTTAATTCTGACTGCAAGTGCTCATGTTCTGACCTCTCCTCCTCAGTCACTTTAAGACGATTTGTCTCTTCATGTATCCTTTGAAGCTCTTTTTCATTGTCAGCCCTTGTCTTCTCAACTTCAGTCTTCATACTGAGCAATCTCTCCCTTTCACATTCTAGTTGCCCTTTCTCTTTCTCCAAGTCCTTCTCATCGGACTTAAATGACTTCTCCCTTTCCTTCAAACCTTTCAATTTCAATTCATACTCTTTCTCTTTTTCCCTAAGCTTCTCTGATTTCTTTTCCAACGCTTGTTCACGCTTTGCAACTTTCTCCTCCAGGTGGCTAATTTCAACTTCCTTTTTTTCCAGTTCCATCATTCTATTCTGTAGTCCCGCTTCAAAGGATTTTCTTTTTTCATCCAATTCCACATCAAACTCCTGCTTTTTTAAATCAAGTGTAGCATTGTGTTCCTCAAGAAGCTTTTGAATCTCAACCTGCAAAAAGACCAAGATATACATATCAAAAAATGAGAAAAAATTGAAAGTAGCAATAGGGACACCAAGATGAATTCAATAATAACTGATAAGGTTAGGATCCTAAACAATAAAATTTTCTTTCAGGGTAACAATTCAGCAAAATTGTTCCAATTTCTAAATCATTTCAATTTCAATTATACTGAAAAGAGTTGAGAACCTGACCACTGCGAACTTTTAAATTATTTAAGTTTCAAAGTAGTGACACAGATTATTCAGCAATTTATAAATTATTTAAGTTTCAAAGTAGTGACACAGATTATTCAGCAATTTATATAGGTCAATCACCATCCATCTATAAAATTTCACATTAACAAAGATTAGGTAAATTAACATACTTTTTCTCTATCATTGAGCTTTTCTTCCCACACAGACAGCTCCTTCTCTTTCAGGTCCAAGTTCATTCTCAATGCATCATATTCCTGCATCAGAGGGATATTGACATTCAAAACATAATGATGAAATACATGATAGGAGAATAAACAAAGTAATGTCCAAACAATAGTTCAAAAACCAAAAAAATAAAAATAAAAATTGCCTTCTCTTTTAGATTTATATTTGCAAGCCTGCTATTAATTTCATCTTCATTGCTTCGCAGGGTCACATTGTATGCTTCAATATTCTTCTGTGTGTCTTCAAGTTCCTTCTCTTTATGCCTCAATATTCTGTCAGTCTCATTCAACCTCTGCTCCCTTTCGCTGAGAATTCTTTGACTCTTTGCTAGCCTCTCCTCTCCCTCCTGCAGTTTCTTTTCCCATTCTCGTAAGTCCTCCCTCTGCTTAGATAATGTACTCTCATGCAATTCTCTCCTGTTGAAAATCGAAGTAAGGTGAATTTTCAATAACCAATAGTAATAATGATGATAGTAATAATTAAAAAAAGTATCGGGAATACTCTGCAATAAATGATAATCGCTCTCGTCGAAGTGCAGACTCCTGGGCCTCCAAATCTTTTGATTTTCTATCCATCTCTAAACTCTTCCTGTTCATTTCTGCACTCTTGGCATCAGCAGCACGTAACCTGGCCTCTACTTCCAAAGATTTCTCTTCAATGCTAGCTACCAAAGCATTTGCTTCAGCTAGCTTTGAGTCTGCACTGAATTTGATTTCTGCATGCTCAGCACGCATTTCTCGTAAAGACTTCTCAAGCTGTCAGCAGGAAAATTTCCAAACATTATAAAGCGATAGACATGCTTTAACAACAATGATTAAGGTGCAATGAAGTTAAGGTCAATATTTCATCAATCCAAAAAACCGATCATGCAAACATTACAAGTATGTACTAAGAAATCTCACATCAAGCACGCACTCCTTCTCAACACCCAAGGCCTTCCTTAGATTATCTTCTCGTTTCTCAGCTTCAGACATAGCAATTAAATGAGATGACTTTTCATGCTCAAGGGCATCCCTCACTTCCTGTAAATCCTGGCTTAGCTCTTTCAAGTTAGAGTTCCACTCTTTTTTTTCAATTAGCAGAAGCCCCATATTGAATTGGTAATCATAAAGCTGCGCCAAAAACATATAATCAGGTTATATTATTCAAAACCAAACAAAACATCAAACAGAATGACCCAAAAAAGTAACCTTGAAAAAGAAAAAATGAAACAAATTTTAAGAATAATATTTCATCTTTAACATAGAACATTGCCAAGAATAATCATGTCTTTCAAAGTTACCCAGATCTCAAAACCACCATAAATTAAGTCTTCAAGAGTAGAAAGACAAAACCATTATTTCCCACAACTAGCAAACAATATATGCTCAAATGGCTACTTTTGCTGATCTACTAAAACACAAGAAATGAAGAAACTATCTCATGTATCGATCCCAGATAAATTTTTCCCAGAAATTGACTTTCCTTGCAAATAAAAACGGAAGGAAAAAAGTTCAGAATGTACTAATTTAATAACAACAAATTTGGATGTTTGGACTACCGTGGGCTCACATAGCCAAACAATGTTCTTGGACCAACATAACAAGCCCCCAATACAGAATTATAGTTTTCCTATCCTCACCTACTAAGTAATCAAAAGACTCGGGGCAAAAAACCAAAAACCAATAACAATTCTTTTGCGCACTTCAAAGAGGATAAAGCTAAGTTCCCAATATCACAAGAGATTAATCTAGGATAAGTAAATTAGTTTCCATAAAGAAATTTTATGACAAAAAAACCTCAAATCCAAAATGGAAAGCTCGTAAGCTTTGAACTACCCAGAGAAACGCAACTTCAGTACTTTCTTCCTTCCCAAAATTTAGATACTCCTCGTACCACAGAAAATTAAATTTTGCAGGCAAATGACGCTAAAGAAGTCAAGCACGTAACACACAAAAAATAAAAAATAAAAATAAAAACCATCCAAGACAAATACTTAATGTAACCCAAAACGCATGAATGTAACTGCTTGACTAACCTCCTTTTCAAGACTGGAAATTCTGTCAACCAAAACTTCCCGATCCATGGCTGCTCCACCGGATCTCACTATTCCTTCGTCCCCATTTTCACGAACAGAACCAGAAGCCGGCGTCTTGGCTTCAAGGAAAGCAACACTCTTTCCCTTAGAAGCAATTCCATCACCAGAATTGGAACCCGACCAAGTCGGTCTCTTGGGTGTGAGAGACCACAACTTCTGAGGCGTAAACATCACAAAAAAACTCTCCCAACAGAACCCAACCCTCCAGATTCCAAATTGAACTCCCACAGCTCTTCGAAACCCAGAATCGCAGGTTCCGAATTCAACTTCATAAAGCAACCGATGAGAATCTCAAACTAAAGTAGCCTCCCCGCGGTCGAAAATTCTTCAAGTTTCTTGTGGCTTCGGACAAGAACCCTAGAGTTCGGAAGCAAAACCAGTTTCCAAATTCCGGCGAATTGTGGATTTCAAGTCCGATGGCGTCTCTCAAACTCAAAACGGTCTTGTGTTTCTCTCTCTTCTTTTTTTGCCCTCCTTTGGGTGCTTTTGCGTGGAACGCGTTCCTTATTTTCCTATTTTATCATCTCCCTTATCTGTCGTCATCCATTCCTCTATTGTTATATTACCTAAACGCCCTCTCCTTTCGTTCATTGATTCTCATCTGAGAGGTTAATCTCGTCACTTCGCCGGGTGCTTTTTCGGTTTGTAACGTGGGCGTGCGTCGGAGTGTACTGTTTTGACCATATCACCCCTGCGAGCCTGATGGCAAGGGAAAGGTGCACCAGTTTTTTTGGTGAATAACTGAATAACTGAACACGCCAATTTTTTGTATTGACAGTTTAACACAATGCCATTTCCATTTTGCTTTTTTCCTCAACATTTCACATTGTTCTTTGGGCAAAAGTAAAAAGTACGGAAAAAATACTTATTAATTAAATAATTATCAAAATGTCACTCTGGCAAAAGTATTAATCCATCTGCCTCTGTAATCGATTACATGCTCAATGTAATCGATTACAAAGGGTTGGAACTTTTTTTTTTCAATTTTTACACTATGTAATCGATTATGCACTATAACGTAATCAATTACATAAAACGTTACACTGTGTAATCGATTACACACTGAGGCGTAATCGATTACATAGTGTAAAATTACATGTAATCGATTACACAGTGTAAAATTACATGTAATCGATTACGCTACAGTGCGTAATCGATTACATTTCGACAGAATGCAAAATGGCAGTTAAAACGAGATGTAATCGATTACGACACGGGCCGTAATCGATTACATATCATGTTTTCTATTTTTTAAAAGCCGAAACACCTCATTTTCCCTCATTTCACTTCCTTTAACCGATTAGGACTCCCCACTCTCCTCCATCTTCATTTTCGGCCAGAAGCCATCGGATCCAAGCGTGGGTGTTGGAAAAATTGAAGATTTGCTCACATTTGCGTTGATTTCGGTAGGTTTTTGAAACCCATTACGATTTTGACCGTATTTTCTCCGTTTTGCTGAACATATGGTGCATGTAATCGATTAGGGTCTGTTTTCTTTGGATATGTAGTGTTTTAATCATTAATTTGAATTGTTGGTTGTTTTTTTGAATAAATGAGAGATTAAATATATGTTTAGGTGCGTTTTGGAAATGGGCAATGGCTATTTTCATGTGAAACTGAAGCGATTAATGGGGTTGAAGCATGAATTACATGTTATTGTGTGTATGGATGTTAACGGTTATTGATTACCTCTATTTTGATTGTTGATTGTGCATTTTACGGACAATGACATTGGCTCTGTTGACGGATACTGAAATTTGCATTGTGATTATGCCATGAATTGTTTGTGTTCCATGTTTGTGTCTGTGTTTCATGTTTGTTGATGAATTATGTTGTCTCTTTGTAGATATTTGTTGCCATCATGCCTCCACGCAGACGAGTTCACAGTCAGGCTGAGAGTGAGAGGCGTTCGAAGCAGCGGAGAGAGGGTGATACATCCGGCTCTTAGGCACAGCCGGAAGAACTCCGGTATGGATATGTGCTGGAACATCATGCAGCATCCCACAGAGTATTCGTGGAGAAGTTTACCTATATAACCGTGATCAAACCCAAGTCACTGGACATGTTGTTTTTCGTTGATGAGGGATTTGATATGGTCCCACTATTGGAGGCATCGCACTTGCTTGTCTTAGCGGAGTTCGTCAGTCCCTACTCAGAGGATATGGTTAGGGCCTTCTACCAAAACCTCAGCTACATTCACGGAGACCTAAAGTTGCGCGTATGTGGCATTAACATAGTAATGACAGCGCTCATATAGGCCCACATACTAGGGTATGATTTCGATGGGGCGAGCACCATTCTGTATGATGGGGATACCAATGTCAACTTGCCTGGATATGACCGAGCCGCCGCCGTCCATGACATCAGGAGGCCATTGGGTCAAAGACCCCTTTTCACTGTGGGGCAGCTAACTGTGGATGCATGGATCCTCTTCTACGTGCTAACCCATGTTTTGTTCCCTCTGGCCTACAACCATTCCAGGGTGTTAGAGGTTGATATACCGGTCATGTGGGCCATTTGTCACGCCCGGCCAGTGAATTGGAGGCATTATATTTGTTGGATGATATCCAAAGTGAAGCATAAGGACAACGCCGTACTCACATTCGCATATCTTGTGCACCGTATTTTGACCCATTTTGTTGTCCCGATGGAGAATGAGGACATGGTGGACCAAGGACATTGGAACGCGGTATTCGGGAGGCGCCTTCTGGAGCAATGCCAGATACAGCAGAATGCACATGGTGTCTGGATATTCACTGCTGCTGATGAGGACGATGCACCGAGTGTTCATCCCATGGTTGATCCTGAGATCCCTATGACGGACGATGACGAGGCTGCGGATGAGGACATGGCTGAGCCGGTTGGTGGATTCACCATCAATGATGTCATGAGGCAGATGCAGCAGATGGACATCCAACAGAGAAGGCGGTGGAGGAGCCACGTTGAGAAGGAGAACGATCGATGGTGGTGGATGCAGAGCCAGATGCGTGGCTTGGAGGAAGGTCTGCGGCAGTTACAGGGTGGATGACGAGGCTGCGGATGAGGACATGGCTGAGCCGATTGGTGGATTCACCATCAATGATGTCATGAGGCAGATGCGGCAGATAGACATCCAACAGAGAAGGCGGTGGAGGAGCCACGTTGAGAAGGAGAACGATCGATGGCGGTGGATGCAGAGCCAGATGCGTGGCTTGGAGGAAGGTTTGCGGTAATTACAGGGTGGATGATGAGGCTGCGGATGAGGACATGGTGTAATCGATTACACCAGTATGGTATAATCGATTACACCAGCTCCAGAGACACAGTCAAGGGCAGATTCGTATATGTGAATGTACAAACGCATGTCCAACTTATTTTTAACTATAAATGTGACTTAGGGAAGGTATTTTACGCAACAATTAATTGTCTACCCTATGGCTAGTCCATCAATGTCCCCATATCAGTTTTTTGGTCCAACGAAACATGACAATGACATAAGCGATTAGCACATTTGCATTCAAGCATGTTTGAAACAGAATTTTACAAATTGAACAGTAAAATACATCAACAAACAAGTTACACATAAATTCACTAACATCATCATTAACGTGACTTGTCCACTCTAAGCCTGCTTATTCCTCAACGGACACGTACGGATGTTATGACCAACTTGCTTGCAATGCTGACATCGGGACTGGCTGCTTGACAGTTGAGACTCCACCCAATCCATCTCATTCTGTATCCTCGTAGACTTTGGTCATCCCTTTCTGCGAGACAAGCTTGCATCCAGGATAACGGTTGGGCCAGCTACCGGTTCAATCAATCGTTCATTGCCTATCGGGTACCAGTGTGCAGCATATACCTGACTAATGTATGGTAAGGTGAACACAGGGTCAACATAATCATAATGGTTAAAATTTTCGGCCCTGCACACTGCTAGCACGTGGACGCATGGACATATAACGTCTGAATCCAGCTGTCTGTGATCCCGGACAAGAGGTTGGTTATGGCAAGTGTGATCTTGACCCCACTTACGAATGATCCAATAATTTCCATTCTTGGGGACTATTGCCCTCATGTACTAAGGACAACCGCCAGCATGGTTCTGACACCTCATGACAAACCTATGGTCATCGCTTTTCTCAACTATGCCTGTGCGTCGAGACTTCACACAATATAATTTAACTGCATGTTGCATTTCAGACTTCGAAGGAAACTGTTGATACAAATATAATGGATCACCTAAATGTTAACCACCTTGCATGTCATCATCACCATACAACATCTCCGTCACTTGAGAAACAAGATAATAATCCTGCTAATTTGGCAAGGAAGGGAAACAACAGCACTGATCAAGTGCACAAAGTGACCATTCTTAACCTTCCAAGTAGAGTTGTGGATTCTGAAAATGAAACCCACTTTAAGGATAAAGGCTTTATGCAAGACCAAGCTATTTTGTCCAGAGTCAATAGTGAGAAAGAAACGGCCAAAATTTCTTCTGGTGAATCATGTGTTCCAATATTGCCATGGATAAATGGAGATGGGATTGTGAACCAAGTTATCTTCAAGGGACTTAAACGTCGTGTTCTTGGAATTGTGATGCAAAACCCAGGGATGTTAGAGGTAATAGTTAATTCTCTTTCTCAATATTTTGATTGAATTTCATGAGAATTCATAATGAGGCCACGAATGATAGTGGGTTACATCCTAAAGATGATATAGTTAATGCATAATGACATATGGAGTTTAAGTTAGGTGCACCCTGAAAATGACCTTTAATATGAATTAACCAAAAAAGGAGCAAACCTACTAACGTCTTTTTTTTAAATAATATATTTCAGAGCAATTTTGATCTATGAATTTGATACATGAATTTTGCTTATGATATATCTTAGAGCTGTAGAACTCTTCTGGAAATTATGGTTCTAGATAGACACCTTATTGTAAGGAAGATGTAGCAAAATAGACCTTGTGGGTCCCCCTCCTTGCTTCAGAATCTGTTTGGAAGCAAATCCAATTAAGAAAAGGTGATTTGCCGCAGGCACTTCTTTGCTGCATATGGGAGGGTTTGATGCAAGTTTGGGCTTGGTTAATCTGGAAATATTAGGAGGCTCTGTATTTATCTTTTGGGCAGAACAACTCAAGACACACATCCCATCCAAAGCGACGAATAGGATCTAGAGGTAAGTGTTTGTGTTCTTTTTTGAAGTGATATATCTCATGAGTTTGGCATCTGAGAATTGTGGGGACGATGGGGAAAATGCTCTCACCCTATTTTCGATCCAGCTTCTCATCCTTTTTTCTGTCCATGCTCTAGCTGCTTTCTTTGTGGTCGTTTCTCTATGTATTTAAGAACCAAGATAATTTCTATGCTTCCATGCGGTGTAGTCTAGAAGAAGTTGGTCGATTTGTACAATGAATAAGCCAGTTTCTTGTATGAAAATGTGGTCCTGGACATGTATTTCCTCTCCCACTCTTGCCTATTCAAAATTTAAAATCTTTCTTACCTCCCATTTGTTCTAATTTGATTTGCTTTATTTTTTTTAATCTTCCCTTTTCCTACTAAAGGGAAGTTAGATTATAATATCTTGTGTTTTTTTTTAACTTCTGCAAGTTTTGTTTCCATAATAAAAAGGGGAAAGAGAAGAAGCAATGCAATTTAGAATGAGATGGTGATTGTGATGGTGAAGCCATGCAATTTTATACGAAAAAGGGGAAAGAGAAGAAGAGAACATTCCATACAACATGGGAGATTTTTTTCCCCTTGTTTGAGATTGTGGAATGAACTTTTGATTTCTTGGGGGAAGAAGGGTTTCTTGTAGTAGTTCTGTTAGATTGGAAATTTATAGAATGCGCAGAAAGTTACTTTGTCAACACAACAAAGTTACTTTGGATCATTGCTTTCATAAAAAAGGAAACTATTTTGTTTCAGATTTATTCATTTTAGAGGTTGATCACCCAAAATAAGGTCTGTAATTGAAATAAGGAGTTTGAATTTAAATTTAAACTAATCTTTTTAGAGGTTGATCAGTTGGTTTTTTTTTCTTCTAGATTAAAATTTAAAATAATTGATCATTTGTGGTTTCACCATGGTTTAAGAGATTCGTATGTAATCAACTTGCCAAATTCATAAGCTTGAAACAAGATGTGACTGGTGTTATGATGGATGCTCAAAGTATGGATCAAAGGCCACATTAGATGATCCTTTATCGATTTATCCTCTTTGCAAGAAAATTCCATAGTCAATTGTATCTGAGTACTTACTTCCAGTTTTCAAACATTAGAATTTTAGAAAATACAATATCTCCCTAATTAGAAGGATTAAAATCTCAGAAAAGATGGCAGATAAAATTAGCAACGTGCAAAAACAATACCTTGCTGATTAGAAAACAAGAAGGTTCACCCTTTTTCAAATATTATCCTATTTACCTCTCAATAAAGAAGAAAAGATATTTGAGTTAACCAACAATAATTTTTATTTGAGAGAAGATATGAAATAAGACATAAATATATTGAATTGTGATGAACCTCTACCCAAAAACTGAGAAATATCATTGCATGACGTCACAAATAGGAAATCCAAACTAAGTAAAGTGTGGTTTATAGTGAAAGGGCCCTTTTAAAAGTTAAAAACACATCATTAAAATAATTTTAGAAAATAGTGTAAGATATAAAGCACAAATTGTATGCTTCCTACACATGAGTTAGTATTCTTTAACGAGATCTAAACATCACATTGTTGTTTAACATTGTTCAGATTTTATTTGTAATATGTGTCTGAATCAATTAGAGGATATTATTTATCATTATTGGGGTTTCATTTCTAATAATATGTAATCATTCATTGGTAATATGATATTTTAATATTCTTTAAAGACAAGGAAATTGCATCGCTTATAAAGCAAAATATGTTTAAATAACTCATGAAATACTATCATCCCGTGCAACGCACGGGGAAGTAAAAACTCGTTCTTTTGATTGTTGCTTCTAACCTTCTGGGTAGTTTATATATATTTCCCTGGTTCCTTTTTGTTATTTTTTCCCCAAAAAGCTTAATTATGCTACTGTGAGTTTTCTGTGGCAAACACGATCAAAAATCATAATGAAGCGGTAGAATTTATGGTTAATTGATTGTGATTCTGATTTTTTATTCTGAGAAATTTGTGATTATGGATGATTTTCTGGTAGTATTTGTGCATGTGATATCGTGATATTTCAATTGAGAGTTGAGATTGAATGACTGATAGGGCTCATGTTCTTGCTAAATTTTATTATTGAGTAATATTGTGAATTTGTGATAGGCCGATAGCTCATGTTGTTGCTAATTTTTTTATTGAGTAGTGATTTATGATTTTTTTTCCATTAAATTTTGAGTAGTTATTTACTGATTTATGATTTTTTTTCCACACACACACACACACATAATTTTGAGTTCTAACATTGAGTAATAGAAAGTAGAAACTTTACGTGTATGTCATTTCTACGATTTATGTTTCAACCACCCCCTTCCGTGTCTACGTAGAAACTAGTTTTTGACAACATTGCTCTTGATTCCTCAATTCTAACACCATTAATTTTATCTAATAGAAACTGATGATTGTGCAATTAAATAAGGCATGCATACATTTTTTAAATATAAAATAAAATTATTGTATGTTTCAACTGATAATTAAAAAATACTAATAATTTAATAAACAGAACAATCACTCCATCTTATTCCTACCGGTATATATTTGTCAACCCCTTCATTAATGGCTTCTCAACTCCGATTAGGTTTTTCCACTGTTAGTTTCAGCCAATTTTGTCAGAAGTTCTTGACTTCCATAATTTTCTTGAGTATGCAAAAACCTGGAATTGAATCCAGAACCTCCAATGGTTGCAATTGAGCCTTGAAAAATGGAATGCTTTTGTGAGCTTTGAGCGCCATTGAGAGCAACTATGGGTGACTTGACAGGCTATTTTGGATAACAAGGGTTGATAGAAGAAATAGATAAATTGTGGGATATGCGAGAGAGGTCTAGAGAAGAAGACTTGTTCATACCAGTAATTATGTGGGTCCCAAAAGAATTTGAATGGACGAAAAAAGAGGTCAATTGATCGAATAGAGGGGAAGGAGTGAGAACTCTAGGAGAAGAGTTAGAAAATGTATGGACTATTTTGGAGCGAAGAAGTCATTAATGGAGGAGGGTGAGAAGTGCATATTAATGGAAAGAAGATAGAGTAATTGCTCTAATTATTACTTTATTGGTATTTTTTTAATTAATTAATTGAAACGTTCAATATTTTCTTTTTGTATTTGTTCTGGTGTAGAACACAAATTGAGTTGGACTTGGCCTGGGGTGAAATCCTAGGGTCCTATGTACCACAACTATGGATCAAAGTCCACGTAATTCGAGAGTAAACTGTATGGCCTATGATAGCTAGAGGGAGTGGGGTGTGTGCTCTGTGTGAATTAAAAAGTTAGGGTTTCGAAAGTGTCTACCTTATTAGGGTTTCTCCCTATTTATAAGCATACCTGGGGCCTTCTTCTAATGGGCCTTGATATCTCTATTATTTTGAGATATTAAGATACTCCTTTTTGATAACCTCCCCTTATCTTCTAGATAGTTATGATTTTGGCCACTATCTTGATAACTGCCCCTTAATTCAAGGGAGTAGTTAAGATTGTGGTTGGAGCCATTTGACTAGGCTCTCTGGTCATTGGGCTAAGCCCATTTTCAACATATCCGTAATAGTTGCCCCCCAGCCCGGTAGCTAAGTATTCTGAGCTGCCGAGATGTATTTGCTAGGCAATGATTTGTGCGTTAGTCTAATCTACCCAATCTTGAAGTTTTTGATTATAGACCGCGTTCTACCCATGCTTGCTTCAAATTCTTTCAATAGGCCGCATTCTACCCATGTTTGCTTCAAATTTTTTCCTTTACCGAGGTCGGATATTTCCGGTCTTGAGTTACCCCATTTGCTGCAAGTTTTTATCCCAGTTTATTCGGGTGGGAGATAATTGCCCTCATTTGAAGAAGCATGGGGAGGTCGGCCTTGGTCTTCATGATCGGAGTCTGACCTTATTTCGATTGATCTCGTATTTTACCCGAGGTTCGTGACTGGTCTGTTTATTGATCTGGCATATCGCGAGTTCCCGAGTTAGTAGGTGCCATCATTACCTACTGCCAACTGGCCTCTGTAAGTCGGCTTTATAGCCAAGGTGACTGCTCCATTTTCCTTGGTATTCGTGCGCATTGAACACCAAAATTAAATACGCACGCCTTTTTATGGCCACGTCATCGGCTTCATCAGGGCCCTTTGGGCCTCCGACGGTTGAATTTCCTGAATATTTAACCGTCTTTTTCCCATTACACATATATATATGTACCTTACCTTCCCTCTTCTCACACTTTTTTGAACACTCAGAAATCCTTGAGCTTTTCTACGCTTTTGCTCTCTCTGCATCTTCGCGTTTGTTCTGGCTCGTGCATTTCCTCTTCCTCTAACTTATTTGAAATCAAGTATTTCCTCGTTTCCTATTTGGTTTTTAAGATTGTTCCTTCTTTCTTTCTTGGTTTTTTGGGTAGGCTCCTGTAAGTTATTGAGTTTTCCCTTTTTTCTGGGTTCTTGTTCACTTATGGCTTTCACCACGTTACTCTTGATTACCCTGCGTTTTTAGTTGTTTGGACCCTTTTCCTTGTTGGATTTGGTATTGGTTTCTTGTTTCGCTTTACCCAGACTCATCTCCTCTTCTCTTTCCTTCCCCTCTTATGAATTCGAGAAAGTCTTCATCTCCTCCTAATCCCAACAACCTAACCCCCGAGGAGGAGGAGTTTGTGAAACGCCTTCCTCCAAGGATGGCCTGGTGGTTGTACGGGAAACCCTTGTCCGAAGAACAAAAGTTAGAAAACGTACTTTGGGGCTATGGAAGTAACGGCGGGGGCCAACCAGGTCGGTCAGATCAGGTCAAGGGTAGAGCTAGAGGTCGTTCCCATTCTGTAGAGCCCATAGGTCAAGGTTAGGGGATTGCCCCCGCTAGGGCTTCTTCTTTAGAGCCACCCTTGGGAGGGAGTAGGAGAGAAGGTCCTCCTATGCCTGCTTCTTCTTTAACTCAACGAGTGGAACCCCCCATTTCCTTTTCCTGACCTATCGGCCCATGCGAGGAGTGTTCCTGGCTAATATATGAATCCGTGATGGTTGGTCGGACATGGGAAGCTAATGAAATAGCTTCGCGATGCTGGCATATTCACCCGCGAGATATTCAAGTCCTTCCTACCCGTCCTGCTTTACCACCCTCAGGTATCGTCTCCCTTGTTTCTAATTCATTTTTGTCTTTCCTTTTCTAGGTAGTATGTCAATTTCTCCCCGTCCTGTTGAGGATTCCGGATCTGTGGAGTCGGCATCCGCCTGCGTCCCACGTCATCTTGCTGAGAAATACGACTGGATTGCGACCAGGGTGCTATACAGGCTCTCAACCGCCACAGCTGATCAGATCGTCGCGCTCCCATTAGGGGACAGGGATCATTGCTCTCTGTCCCCGCCTAGCCCCGATGAACCCGTGTGTACCATCCGAGAAGGCAACGAACGTTCCTACTTCTTTTTCTACTGAGATTTCGTTACCAAACTCGGTCTACGTTTTCCTTTTACCCAGTTCCTAATAAATCTCTTGAACATTCTACATTTAGCCCCCACTCAAGTTCACCCGAATTCTTGGGGCTTCATCATCGCTTTTGAGCGACTTTGCCAATTTTTTAATCATACCCCAACTATCGGGGTGTTCTTTTATTTCTTTAACATTCAACGAGCTCACCAGCCTGGAGAGCCTACGGAGAAAAAGGGCTGGGTTTCTTTTCGAGGGAAACCGAACAAAAAACTTTTTCATGTAGCCACCGAAACCTGGAAGGGTTTCAAGACCTCATTTTTCAAGGTCACTGCGGAGCCCGGTCATAAACCGTCGTTTCTTCAGGCTATCGATTCCAGGTCAGTGGAATTGACATTTCCGCTGTATTGGTCAAAGGCCCATTATGACCGACACCCGGCAATTTTTCAATCTTCTGATGACAAGTTAAAGACAGCTGAGGTTGCGACCGTGATCGACTTGGTCGAACATGTGGCCAAGAAGGACGTAATTGATACCCGCATTTTTATCCGTCAATCAATAGAGGAGATATTTCCACCGAGTAGGGTTTTGGTACTTATTATTTCCTTTATTACATAGCACTTTGCTGCCTTTGTTGATGTTTGTTACCTTCTTTGTAGTGCCTGAAATGGGGAAGGTTTCCTTCCAGGAATTGGCCAAGAAGCTCCGTGCCAAGGCCAAGAAGAAGGGGGAGTCCTCTTCTCAAAAGAAGGCCGTGGTTGCTCCTTCGCCCAAGAGGACTATTGCGCCCGAGAAGAGAGCTGCATCTCCTCTGGCCTCCGAAGACCTCACCCCCCGCAAATGATCGAATTCGGCTACTACCTCGTCAACCTCGACTGCGAAAGTTAGTCTGTCCTCCGTTCCTGAAACTGGCGTTCTAACAGGCATTCCTCCTCCTCCTCCTCGCCGGCAATCACGTCTTCATTCGCGGGGCGAAGTATGGACTGACGGGGTTTCGGATGAGCTCAAGTACGCCGTGAAGCCCCCTAGCAAATATTTCACCGCCGACGTTTTTGCCGACTCCGACCTGGATCACCTCCAGGCCCTACAAGACCACTTGATGGAGACGGCCAGAGTGCTGGACGCTTATGCTGCCGTGAAGCATAAGTATTCCAAAGCTATTGTCAAGCTTAATAAGGCTCGGGTTGAGAGGAAAGATGCTGCGGCCCGGCAGGTGGAGGCCGAAGAGGTGCGTCTGAAGGCCGAAGAGGCGCAAATAAAGGCGGTGGAGGAACTATCAAAGGCCCTTTTTGATAAGGATCGGGTCTCTACCGAACTCAACGCCAGTCAAGCCCGGGAAGACACGCAGAATGCCTCGCTGCACGCTCTGCAGGGCCAATATGCGGGCATGGTGAAGGACCTGAACCTCGCTCATTCCGACCTCGATGCTTCCAAGGTCGAGCTAGCAGCGTCTGCTACTGAGGTAGAGAAGCTGGAGGTCATGGTCGTTGAGACGACTGCTGAGGCTTTCAAAGAGTGTATGGCCCAAGTCCGAGCTCTGAATCCTTATATCACAATGAATCTCGATGCTATGGATTTCAGAGCTTCGGTAGTAGATAGGTGATTTGTACCCGCGCCGCTTTCTCCGGTCGACAAGTTTGAGCATCAAACGGAGGGTGACTGTGATGAAATTGCTGAGGAAGATGCTCCAGCCTCAAATGTACTCGACTCTTCTGTTCCTGACCAAGCCCAACTTTGATGTTGTTTTTCTTAGGCTTTTTAGTTTCATTTTTAGTAACTTCAGTTTTTATTTTTTGTTTTTCTGTAATCCGGGCCTATGCCCCAACATTAATACAATGACAATTTCATCCCGGTTTTTTCCGGGCATTTCGAGCATTATTATCTTGCCTAACTTGTCAGTTTTATTTTCATCCTTTAAACCGAACTCGCGTTTAATTCACTCGTTAATGAGTAAAGGGAAACGTAATCCGGGCACGAAGCTCGGTTCTTTTTATTAGACTTGGCCAAAGTCAAGATATTGCGCAGAGTCTGCAAGATATTCTACTGACGTTCATAAACGGGCTTGTTTACTAATAATCGGGCATTTTAACTAAACAAATGATTTCCAACAATCACCTAAGTACTTTATCTTGTAAAGTATATAACCAAGATTGTAGCCAACTGCCACATGGTTGACCTGATCAGGATCTTTTATGGCAATCTCACACCATTCCAGGGAGTTGTTCCGATGCATCGTAACATTGATAAGATTTGTTAACAAACCCTATGACAAGCGAGCTCGCAAAAATCCTAGTTTCATTGATTAAATTGTCTTTACTCGGCTATTTTTGTATAGAGCTTCATAAACAATCATCTGGTCGGCCCATAAAGTAGGTCGCCTTCTTTATTAATTGAAACAGTTGCAATTACAAAGAAATTTGACATAAATGGAAAATGATGCATGAAGCAAAATAATCCTTAAAAAGAAAAACGGTTCTCAGCTACCGCTGACATCCGTTGAAACTGAAAAACAATTCTCAGCCGCCACTGACATCCGCTGTGCGTGGGTCCCGAGTTGATCTCGATCCCTAACTATAGTAGATCGTCAGTTTGTCCGCATTCCAAGTTCGCTTGATAGCCATACCATCCAATGCCTCTAGGACATAGGTTTCGGGCCCTATTTTGTCTGAAATACGGTAAGGACCTTCCCAATTTGCCGCAAGTTTTCCATCCCGAGCATTCTTGTTCCCGATATTCGCTCTGCGAAGTACCAGATCACCTCTGCTAAATGCTCGTGGCCTAACTTTGCGATTATACTTAGCCGCAATTAACTGCTTTGTAGCAAGATCTCAGCAATGTGTTGTGATTCTAACTTCGTCAATGAGGTCTAGCTCTACATCCAATTGTTCACTGTTATTGTGCTCTCCTTCCTCCATGACCTTTGCCTTCCTCCATGATGTTTGCCCGATTTCGACCAGGATCATGGCCTCGCAACCGTAGGTCAATCTGAAAGGCGTTTCCTTAGTCGAGGTTTGGACACTAGTTCGGTATCCCCAGAGTACTGGATATAATTGCTCAACCCAGTTGTTTTCTACGCTTGTCATCCGCTTTTTAAGCCCGTCTACAATGATTTTGTTTGCTGCCTCGGCTTGCCCATTAGACTGTGGGTGTTCTACCGAGGCGAAATGGTGCTTGATTTTGAGTTTGGACATCAACCTCTGGAAGCCTCGGTCGGCAAACTGTGTCCCGTTGTCGGTGACGATCTCGACTGAAATCCCAAATCTTGCCACGATGTTTCTTTCAAAAAAATTTTGTATGCGAGCGGCCGAGATGGTTGTCAGGGGTTCGGCCTCGATCCACTTAGTGAAATAATCCACAGCTACAACCAGCCACTTCATTTGCCCTGTAGTTGGCTCGAACGGTCCTAAGAGGTCCATGCCCCATTTGAAGAATGGTCATGGGGCCATGATGGACTTTAATTCAGTCGGAGGTGGCAAGATTATCCGAGCGTGTTTTTGGCAATTTTTGCACTTTCTTACGTGTTCTCTGGAATCGGCAACCATTGTCGGCCAATAATATCCAGCTCGGAGGGCTTTTCGGGCTAGCGCCTTGGCTCTCATATGTTGCCCGTTGATCCCTTCGTCTATCTCTAACAACACATACTCGGCCTCTGCTGGGTCCAAATACCTCATCATGAGAGAGTGAAGGCCTTTTCGATATAGTTGGTCATCAACCACTGTGTACATCGACATGGTTCTCGCCATCTGCTTTGCCTCTATAGGGTCCTCCGAGAAGATTCCCTTCTCCAGGTAATTTAGGATAGGCTTCCGCCAATCTTCTGCTGCTACAATAACCATAATACAAGTGGGCTCAATCAAACTTTGCTGTATTACCGTTCGATGATTTCCCGGGTTCTTTGTGCTGGCCAGCTTTGATAGGATGTCCGCCCTCGCATTTTCTCCCCTAGGGATGTGGGTGACTACGACCTCGTCAAAGTTGGCCATAGCCTCCTTAACTTTCCCAAGGTACTTAATTAGCAAAGGTCCCTTAGCCGTATATGATCCGTTGATCTGGGCCGCGTCCAACTGAGAATCGGTTGACAAGTGAATCCTCCTGGCTCCATTATCTTTTGCTTGAGATAGCCCGGCCAACACCGCCTCGTATTCGTCCTGGTTATTGGAGGTTTTGAAGTGTAGCTGTAGGGAGTGTTTGATAGAAACTCCTTCCGGGCTTTCTATTATGACCCCTGCTCCACTTCCTTTGGCGTTTGACAATCCGTCGACAAACACTTTCCAACTATCGAGATTGGCCTCCGAGACTACCTAGGTCGGTACTAATTCCGCAATGAAGTCAGCGAGGGCCTGAGATTTAATCGCATGTCGGGCTTCGTACACAATGTCGAACTCGGACAGCTCGATAGCCCAACTAATCATTCTTCCAGCCAAATCAAGCTTATGCAATACTTGGCGTATCGGCTGACTTGTCCGGACAATTATTTGATGTCCTTGGAAGTAAGGACGTAACCTCCTTGCAGCAGTGAGGAGTGCAAAGGCCACCTTTTCCAACCTTTGATATCTTAGATCTGAACTTTGCAAAGCCCGACTTGTGAAATAGACCGATTTTTGTTCTGTCGATTCTTTTCTCACCAGGGCGGCACTTACCGCTTCTACAGCCACCGACAAGTACAATACTAGATCTTCTCCGGGCTCAAGTTTTGACAATACCGGTGGTGATGATAGACACTTTTTGATCTTATCAAATGCGGCTTGACACTCCGAGTTCCAATCTCCGTGTTGTGCTTCTTTCTTTAATAACTTGAATAAGGGAAGTGCATTTTCTGCCGACTTCGGTAGAAACCTTGTTAATGTGGCCAGCCTACCCGTCAACTGCTACACCTCTTTCTTGTTTCTTGGGGTAGCCATATTGAGGACGGCTTGACATTTATCCGGGTTGGTCTCAATTCCTCTATTAGTCAACAGAAACCCGAGAAACTTACCCACTGGTACCCCAATGCACACTTTGCCGGGTTGAGTCGGATTCGGTGATCCCAGAGCTTATCAAATATTTCTTGCAGATCTCGGATATGGTCGGACCGCTTGACTGATTTAACAATCATATCATCGATGTAAACTTCCACTTTCCTACCGAGCTGCGCCTCAAATACTTGATTCATCATTCTCTGGTAAGTAGCTCCAGCGTTCTTTAGCCCGAAGGGCATGATGTTATAACAATAATTAGCTTTATCTGTGATAAAAGTTGTTTTTTCCTGGTCCTCGGGATGCATGGCTATTTGGTTGTAACCAGAATAGGCATCCATGAACGAGAGCAGCTGGAATCCAGAGGAGTTGTCCACCAGTTGGTCAATGTTTGGCATTGGGTAAGCATCCTTGAGGCATGCTTTGTTAAGATCGGTGTAATCCGTGCAAACCCTCCATTTGCTATTTGGTTTTTTGACCATTACCACATTTGATAACCAAGTAGTATACTGGATTTCTCTGATGAATCCTGCATCCAGGAGCTCCCTTATGTGCTTGGCGAGGGCTACTTATTGGTCTGGAGCTATCTTCCTTTTCTTTTGTGCGATCGACGTATAATGTGGATTTATTGTCAGCTTGTGCCAACAGAACGCGGGGTCCACACCTGGTAGCTCGAAAGGTTTCCAGGCGAATACATCCTTGTTCTTTACTAGCAACTTTTCAAGCTCGGCTTTTTCTTGCTTAGTGAGAGTATTGCCTATCTTAGTTACTTGCCCGGGTTTGTGTCCTAGTTGGTAATCCATGAGCTCCCCATCGGGCTCTGTCTTCATCAGCTTCGCTTCCTCTCTTACATCCAGTTTTACCACGTTTACTGAACTCGGTGTGACTAGCGCTGGGTTTTGAGTTCCCTTCTGTCGTGATGAGGATAAGCCGGGTTCATTGTTTTTTACCGTCGAAAAGTAGCATTACCGAGATTCCTTCTGATCCCCTTTAATGGTGACGACTTCATTCTACCTGCTCACCATCTTTAGCTTCTCATGTTTGGTTGATATTAGCATGTCCCAGCTATGAATAGTTGGTCTACCTAGAATGATGTTGTAAGAATAGGGGAAATCTGCCACGATGAATTTGACTCTTCCGGTCTTAAAGGCTTCCTTAGATCCCAACGTCATTTTCAGCTCTATACAACCTTTGAGGCTTGTATCTTCTCCGTTGAACCCGATTAGGGTTGTTCTGCACGGCTTTAGATTTTCTAGATCAAGGTCCATCCGCTTGAAAGTGTCCTATAGGATGATGTCAACTGCGCTGCCGAGGTCGATAAATATCTTCTTTACACGGCATTTGCCCAGGAGGCCAGTTATAACCAGCCCGTCTTGATGACCTGGGATTACGTCCCTTAGGTCTTCCTGGGTAAAGAATAACTTCGGGGGCTCTGCTTGCTGTGGTTCCGGCTTGAAAGAAGGTCATCCCCTGATGGTTAAGACTTTCCGAAGGTATTTCTTCCGCTGACTTGCGGTATCACCACCTCCTCCGTAACCTCCGCTAATGACGTTGCAATCAAACTCGGCTTCTGGGAACTCATCATCGTCATTCTTTCTCCGGTCCTCATCCGGTTTCCTCCGTTGAAGGGTCGGGCTCTTACTCCAATCCACCTGCTTGCGTTTGCTACCTTTTTGCCCTTGCATTTTGATGACATATTGGCACAACTTTCCATCCCAGATAAATTTCTCTACCGCATCTCAAAGGTCCTAGCATTCATCTATTGTGTACCCAGGTCCATTATGGAAATCGCAAAACCGAGTTCGGTCCAACTTGCCTCTGTTATACAGGGGTCGTGGTCGCTCCACCTTTCTCATCTCGGTCAGGGCCACTTCTCTCCACAACTGTGCACGCGAGACATTCAAAGGAGTATATTTTTCATATTTCCCCTCGTGCCTTCCTCTTCGTGCTTTTTGATTCGAGCTCCTGGAGCGATCTTTTGACTCCTTATCCCTTCCTTTTGGAGGTGGACTTCTCTGTCTTTCCTTCCCCGGCGCGTTGGCTATCTGCATCTGCTCAATATCCAGGTATTTCTTGGCTCGCCGATGGAATTCTTCCAAAGTTTTGATCTCGCCGGATAAGACTGACTTCCTCATTCTGGATTCACTATCCAAGCCCGAGATGAGCAAGTGTACGTGGACGCTTTCTGTTAATCCTTGGATCTACAAGGTGGCTGTCTTGAAACGATCCAAGTACTTCTGTAGAGTCTCGCCAGATTGCTGCTTGATTCTATCTAACGTGTAGACCGACCTGGGCTACTTTTTGCTTGTTGCAAAATTCAGCAGGAACTTCTCACTTAGGTCGTTGAAGTCGGTAATGGACTTAGGAGGTAGGGTCCGAAACCAGATTTGCGCAGCCCCTCGCAATGTTAAAGTGAACAACCTTGATATGATCGGTCCTTTGAATCCTCGAACCAGCATTTCAGTGTCAAAGGTATTCAAGTGTGTTTGGGGATCCTGACTTCCGTCATATCTAGGGAGGTCGGACGTATTGAATTTCTTTGGATACTCAGCTTCCGTAATCTCATCTGAGAACGGGATGTTATTTTGTCCCCCGTCCCCGTACCACATCTTATGCTTTCCGGGATCTTCCGGGCGAATTTCCTGGTTATCCGAGGCATGGCTGTTTTTTCGAACTGTCCGAGCTTGATCTTCCCAATTCATATCCCGGTGATTACTTTGTTCAGAATTCTTCGTTGACGCTACTCGGCCTTGCTCGGGCTGGTTGACTTGCGGCGGATCAACAGTTTGTTGGTTGGTTTCTTCGTCCTCGTTTTGTTGATCATCCCGGCATTCCCTCTGAAAAAGGCCTTGCAACTGCTTGAGAATCTAGTCCATCACCTCGGTCATGCGATCAATCTTTTGGTTTTGGAGATTGTCGCGTTCTTCCATGTTCTCAATTCGTTTCAACATTGACCGGCAATGTTATGCAGCAGTCGTATATCCGAGTTGTCAATCTGAAATTCTGATGAAGAATTGACTTGATTAGTGACCACCAAAATTTGCTCTGTCCGTCCATCCTCAAGGGGAGGGTTTGTATTCGGTGGTTCCTCCATTTGTTCCTGATTAACTCCTCGGACATCGTCTTGTTGCTGGTTCTCGTTAGTACTTTGTTCCTGACTCTGCTCGTTTGTGAGCGCATGGCCTTTGCTTCTAGTGTTAGCCATTGTTAGTCACGGGAATAGGACTTTATAGTCCCCACGGTCGGCACCAATGTTTTGGTGTAGAACACAAGATGAGTTGGACTTGGCATGGGGTGAAATCCCAGGGTCCTACGTACCACAACTATGGATCAAAGTCCACGTAGTTCGAGAGTAAACTGTATGGCCTATGATAGCCAGAGGGAGTGGGGTGTGTGCTCTGTGTGAATTGAAAAGCTAGGGTTTCGAAAGTGTCTACCTTGTTAGGGTTTCTCCCTATTTATAAGCATACCTAGGGCCCTCTTCTAATGGGCCTTGATATCTCTATTATTTTGAGATATTAAAATACTCCTTTTTTATAACCTCCCCTTATCTTCTAGGTGGTTATGATTTTGGCCACTATCTTGATAACTGCCCCTTAATTCAAAAATTTAAGTATACTTTGTTTAATTACACAATCAGTTTTTTCGTTAGATAAAATTAACGGTGTTAAAGTTAAAAGACTAAAAATACATTTTATAAATATAAGGGACCAAATTGAACTTTAAAGTAAAATATAAAAGACTAAATGTATACTTTAGCCTTTTGTAAAACATCAATTCAATATATTTATTAAAAATACTCCTTCTACTCCTTATTATAAGTTACTAACTAACAATTCTCACATATTAGTAAAAACAGTTAAAGTCATTATAATTGTTCTAAAATATAAATAATTTCCAATATTACCTCTACTAATTGTAATAAACTCTAGTTTTATATTATTATTGATCTCACTTATTACCCTTATTAATTATAGGCATGCACGAAAAAAAAAAATTAATGATACTTAGAAACAAACAAGCATCTTATAAAAATGATCAAATACATTTATTAGTTAATGTTTTATAATAAAGACAAGAGGAAGTATTACATTATTACAAGTTTATTAGAAATCAAGACATACTCATCGATGCAAGACTTTCTTGGCCTTATGTGGTGTATTAGAAGTTATTTATATTTTAAAATAATTTTAATAATTTTAACTATTTTTATTAGTGTGTAAGAATTGTTAGTGATTAGTGGGTACGCTATAATAAACACCCGAAGGAATACCACCTGCAAAAATTAATTATACACCCTCTCAGATGTCCGACCCCGTAACATCATCATGTAAGATCCGATGGACGTGAAAATAATATATATACATGATATTATTAATTATTAATAATTTATAAAATCTTAAATCACATATCGATGGATATTTTTATATTTTCTTATGTAGCATTTTTATTTTTAGTTTGACATTATCAATTTTTTTATTATTCATGCAAAAACATAATAATCACTTCGTTGCACTTTCCTAATCTTAGAAACATTGTGTACTGAATAAACATTTCCATGTGCACGGTAACACTTTACACTTGATAAAGGATTTAACTTCGATTAACTTGCATATTAATGAACCTAAAATTACTAGGCAATTTCTTGAGAAATGCCACAAATATGTTACGAATAATCATCGTGAAGAAGAAGAATAAGCATTGAAGGAGTGAAGCGTAAAAAGAAGGGAAGAGAAGGGAGAATTTGGGAAAGTAGACAAAAGAAGTTGATAAGCGCGAATGTCGGCTTCGCTGGGAATGGGTCATGCCACGGTGTGTGACGTTGGAAAAGAGCCAAATGGTACCTAGTTTGTCGGCTTCGGCTTATCTGGCAATTACTGTATTACTGAGATAGGATCACATTGCATGGATCAACTATATTTTAAAAAATTTGTAATACTTTGATCATAAGAAAAATGATTAGTTTGAATTTATTAATCAATAAATATAATTTATTATTGATTTGAAAAAATCTCACATAAAGATGATTAAATTACTCAAATTATATTTTAGATTACTAAACTTAACAAATTATTAATTAGGCAATATGATATTGTTAAATATTTAGAATTTGGGTCAAATTACCTTTATATCCTTTAGTTAAAGAAAAACAGTAGTATTACACGATTGTATTTGCTCATCAGACTAAAATGAAGATATTGTGAATCCACACTTGAGATACTACCCCCCAAACAAAAAAATAAATTTAATTTTGATCGATAGACCAATCAGATTAAGCGATGTGATATTAATTAAAATAATGGAAAGAAAATAAAGAATGGACATTAATTTGATCGCCCAGAGACATAAATAGAGGATTTCCCCCCCATTCACTGTGCTTCCCTTCTCTACTCTACTCTTTCCCCTGTTCTTGAAGCAAAGTCTACAATTTTGACACAAACAGGGTTCCCCTCCATGACAGTGGCAACTTCTCATGGCATAGGCTCCACAAGCACACGACTAAATGAGAGAGAGTGACGAGAGACTTGCTTTTCCTTTTCTTTTTTTTTTTTTAATCTTAATTAGGATATTATTGTAAAATAACTAACATTTAAATATTATAAATTGAGTCATTGAACCAATTTAAGATTTGTCGAGCTTACCAACCTTATATAGAATTTTCCTATTTTAACCATTTTTATTAGGGATTCTCCCTATTGATTATTTCATGCGTTCCTTTTTTATATATTTCTTTATAAGTTAAAGATTGAGTAATCATAATTCACTGATTAAAAAATTACATCTCCTATTTCTTTCTAGTAGCATATCTCTTAATTTTAGGAGATGTAATTTATTTTTATCTTTGACTACATTACTTTCTTTATGTGATTTTTCTTAGGTAGGAGGAGAGTTACAAAAAATATTTTTTTTCAATTTTATCATTATTGAATTATATTCGTCTCTAGCAACCGGCGTCAAAGAAACTCTTGTTTTATAAGAAAGTCTTATTAAAAATTGAATTATGTAATTAAATTACTGAAATCATTTTATTTATTTTAAGTGTATGTTTGGAAAACAACAAAATCATGATTTTAGAAATCCTTTTCTACAAGGTGAGACAAAACTACTAGCTATTTAGGTATTTTTACTTGTTAAAACGTAAACTCTACTTACCAATTTAGGGTTTTTTACTTGTTAATGTGTCATATGTAAAAAAAAGAGATTCCGACTATGTGTGTGGAAATCATTTACAATATAAAATAGATCATTTATAATTTCACACGTGTTAAAGCTCTAGTGACTACAAGTGATGGTCTGACCATTAGCATAAGAGCTCCAATGAGGTAGTGACAATGCAGCCAAAGCTCACAAAGTGACAATTAAGGTTGTGCAGAAAGGCAGTGGTCCGATTCAATCTGATCAAATCCGGGATGGTCTATAGTCCAAATAAATAACATAATGAAATTGGAACATGCTGGACCAAACTGACTAGTCAAGCTATATCGGGTTCAAGACTAAGTGATCATATCCCCTAGTTTGGTCTAGTCTAGTCCATGTGATTTTTTTTAACATTTTACATTTTAATTAGAACTTGACTTTTATTTTTTATTTAATTTTGTTAAAGCTTTTTAAAGGATTTACAAATTAGTTTCATTGTTTTGGGATCATTGTTATATGATTTTAGATAATTTTATTATCTTAACTGTGTTTATTATGTTTAACTATTGGCTTCTTATAGAGAAAAAAGAAAAAAGAAAAGGGAATTTAAGGTCTTGGATTACCAAGACTAGTTTGCTAGTCTGGTGGACCAAGTCTAATCCAACTTGACCTCGTCTACTCACTGGTACCATGGACTTCCAAACTCAATCCATCCATGCAAAGAGGCCAAATATCGAGTTAGGCTTTGGTCTAGTCCATTCAGTCGGGCTTTTATTAAAATAAAAAAAAATAATATTTTAATAACTAGAGAATAAATTCTAGTAAGAGAATTTCAGTTAACACCCATAAAACCAAATTTATTTCAATCAAAAATCATAACATTATGAAATTTCACTGCAAACCCAAGGACTAAAATGAAAATAAGTTTTATAGGGGAAAAAGCAATAATTCCCGTTTCTTTATTTCTTTTAAAATGTTGATCATCGTTAGAGCTTTAGTGGCTGGTCACTAGCAGTCGTCAGGCTAGAGTGGCAATCACTGGCTAGCCATTGAAGCTCCAGCAACGACCGGCCTGAGTTTCAACCACCAAAAGTTTATGTGTTATTAATAGGAGGATTTCACTTGTTTATGAAGAATAAAACACTTGTAAATATGACTTATTTAATTTGTGTTGTTCATATGTATAATTTATTTGTTCATGACAAACTGGACGTACACTTGCAAATGAGACTCATTCATGATCCTATATTTTCTTATTAATATATTAATTTGTATTGTTCATATGCTTATTTCACTTGTTCATGAGGAGCCTGACACTTACAAATAAATAACACAAATTCAACAAGTCTTATTTGCAAACGTGCAACGTCTTCATAAACAAGTGAAATCATTCTATAAATAACACATTATTTTTTTGTGGTTGAAGCTCTGGTGTTGATGGTCAGTTGGTGGTGGTCACTCCAGCTTGGTAGCTGCCAATGATCGTTTGCCGAAAGTTCCAACCGCGACAACCATTTTTAAAAAATAAAGCCAAAATTTATTTTTATATTGATTCTTAGGTTTGTAATGAAATTACAAAATGTTATGGTCCTTAACTGAAGTAGATTTGGTACTGTGGGACTCAATTGAAGTTCTCCCAAATTTAATTTTTAATTAGTCCCTTATTCCAGCGGAATAATTTTTGATTACATTAGGACTTCTATACTATAAAATTGTTACTGCGTGACTTTAACGTAATCCTCTTCAGTTATCCTCTTGTCTCTATCGATACTTTCGTCGTTTGGGGCGCCACATAAATTAAAAAAATAAAAATTTGTATATGTATGAAAATGACCATGAATGGATAATGACAATGTTTTTATAATTAGGGTCTTAAACCTCGGACTAAACGAGGTTGCTTTCACTTTAAAAAATCCCCATAAAATCTTTGTTACTCCAGTTTTAAATTGACTATTTTTGGATTGATTGAAGTTCCCTCGAGACGTATTAATTAATTATATATTGATATGGTATTATTCATAGTTTGTGATTCTTAAAAAAATTATATGTATTATTAAATTGTGCATTTTCAAGCTTTAAAACTAATTAAATGGAGCAGTGGTAATGTAATTTATGACATCATCTTCATGGTGTGGTCATAGACACCTTTTCCATGCATGGTCAAACTTTACGTTTGAATGGTGGGAAAAACTTTCATCTAATGTGTCAGTCAATATTTTGTCACTATTCAATGGCGGCTTTCATGATTTTTTTTTTCTTAACATTTTTTTTATAATGAACATAAGTATTGTATTATTTATTATTAAAGCAAACGATTTAACGTTTGTTAACCTTTTTATATCTTAATATTTTTTGTTCCCCTTTTTTATTTGGAGGGGAGAAGATGAGAGATTGTAATAAGTCCAATTTAAAAAATAGATGAATAAAATTTTAATAAAAAGAAGATATAATTAAGATGATAGAGTACATAAAAACACAATCTAAAACTATTAATCATACTTATATTTTTAAGAAAAATTAAACTAATGTAATCTCCTCTCTTCTCCATTAAAATAAGAATGACATGATAATATAAGCGAAATATTATTTATAGCGTATTTCTTATTTATTAATGTGATTATTGATTTGTTTTTTTTATATAATATTTATATAGATATTTTTTTCAATAACTTATGACTTATAAATGTATAATTAGTTAAATTATATTTTTAATCCTTTAAATTTTAAGGAGAATTATGGAAAAGGACAAAGGAAACAAAATATTTATTAATAAGGATCTTAAAAATTGAAATTATTTTTTAAGGACCAAAAGTTAAAAAAATAAGTTTTCAATTACGAAATTAACCTTCTCTAGCTCCACCTCAACTATTTGACGGATAATTATCGAATTTAATGATATCTCCATACATATTTTGATAAAAAAAAAAAAAAAAATCTATATGCAGGTGTGCAACTTAATATTATAGGATATGATCTTTGGTATGCATAAAATTATCTTTAAAGTTATCTAAATTAAATTAGACTCTAAAGTCTATAAATAATTAGAGAAATCTACCTCTATCTATATTTTGATTATTTTTGAAAACTTCAAAGAATCACAAGGACATCTTATAATATACTACATCCGGTCCTAATTATACGATAAAGTTGACTTTTTTTAGAGGGATTAAGGAAGCTAAATAAGTTACTTAATCATTTCATATGTTGTGTATTCTTAGATTATATATTAGTTTATTAGTCAAACTAATTAGTTTGAAGGAAAAAATAAAAATACTCTAAAGTAATTTAATTAACTTCTTTAATCTCTCTAAAAACTTCAACTATATCTTATAATTAGAACTGGAGGGAGTATTTCTTTTTAAAATATGTGTTTTTTCATGAAAAAAAGGCTTAAAAAAGGGATGCAACATGAAAAATGTTATGAAGATAAAAAAATACTAAAATTTAAAATTCTCAAACAATAAAATTCTAAATAAAATGTCAATATCATGCTGATATCAATTCCTAAATAAAAACCAATCCCTCCTTTTTGCTAATAGCCGATCCAATTTAAGCATGTACAAGGGAACATCAATTGATAACTAACCATCAAATAATTGGGATGGGTTTAAAGAAAACATAGAGAATTTGGTTAGGGTTAATTTTGTAATTTAATATTTATATTTTAATTTTTTCCCTTAAAAATAATTACAATTTTTAAGGTCTTTATTAATAAATATTTTGTTTCATTAATTATTCTGCCTAATTTTTCCCAAATTTTATTTGAGGTATATTTTTAATCATTTAACTTTTTAAATTATATTCTTTGTCATATAGTTCTAACTTTGTTAATATTACTAATAGAAAATGTTGATACAACAAACTTAAATGATAAATGTGTAGGTCACAAAACATATTTTGGATTTATTTTTGTAATATAATATATTTATATTATTAAACTAAATCACCGAAAAATTATAGCAAATGAAATTGAGGTTTTGCTATTAATTTAGAGAATTTGTTTAGGGTTAATTTTGTAATTTAATATTTATATTTTAATTTTTTGTCCTTAAAAATAATTACAATTTTTAATGTCTTTATTAATAAAAATTTTGTTTCATTAATCCTTCTCCATATTTTTTCCAAAATTTTATATGAAATGTACTTTTAGTTCCTTAACTTTTTAAATTACATTCTTAGTCCTATATTTATAATACGGTTAATGTTGCTAATAAAAAATGTTGACGCGAAAAACTTAAATGAGGATTGTGCAGCTAACAAAATATATTAAGTTTTAATTTTGTAATATAATACACTTACATTATTAAACTAAATAAACCGACAAATTACAACTAATGAAATAGAGGTTTTGCTAGTTAGATTAAACTAACTAAACTAATATATTTATATTATTGAACTAAACTTTTTTAATTGATATTGACTACTCCATTAAGTTTTTAGATATTTTCCATTTACATATATTTTAAATTTAATATTAATAATATTTAATTACACATTCATCACTTATTTTTATATCATCATTGCTTAAGTTTACTGCATCAACATTTTCTTTAACAATATTAATAGAATTAGAATTACAAGACTAAAAATACACTTTACAAAGTTAAAAGAACAAAAGTATACCTCCTATAAATTTAAATGATTAAAAGTATACTTTAGACTTTATAATTTTATTGGGTCAAGGTGTATTCAACACCATAAAATATTTTTTTTATCTACATTTAACATCCTAAAGTATTTTGTGGGGCACCCAACATTAGAAAATATTTTTTTATATGCATCTAATACCCTAAAGTATTTTTTGTGCCTTGCTAATCAATGCAACAAAAAATATTTTAAGACACCTAATGCACTAATAAATACTTTAAGGAGCTGGACATACCTGGAAAAAAAAAATCAAGATGTACCATAAAATATTTTGAGAATACTGGATACATTTGAGAAAATACTTTAAGGTGCTAAATGGATTGTAACCCAAATTTTATTTTAATAATTTTTTAAAATAGTTTTCACGATTCTATTTCCTCTTTTATCTTGCGAAAAAGAATTATGGTTCTTTTTACGTTAAAATTAAAGTCATTTATAAAACTCACGACCGCCTTGTAATTGTGAGGGTATTGGAGGAGGAATATGCCTTTTTTTATTATTTATTCACCAACAAAATGTGTCGTTTATGAAACTCATGACCGTTGGCTCCAAAGTAGCATACTTTTCAGTGTTAGCCGTTATGGTCCACAGAATGCCATCATGTTTGTATTGAATTGAAAAAGAAAAAAAGCAACGTGGAAGATAAACGATTCTTTTCACTTATGACGTTCTTTTACTTTTTAAATTTTCTAGTACTCCGTATTATCTGAAACATCTTTTACTTAATATTTATCCGTTGCCATATCATATATTAATGATTTGTTGTCAAAAAATTAGGAAAGCTTTGTCGGCAAATTAAAGATAACTTTTAAAGCCTTTATTTCTTGAATGGAAACAAAATCATGGTGGTTATAACTTTATACTCTTCCAATTTTAAAGGTAGGAATTAGATAATTAATCTATTAAAATAAAAAAAATTAAATTAGTTATTTATTAAAAAAATGTGCTTTTGTTTTTCTAAAGTATACTTTTTAAAATTTTTCCTCAGATAATTCTCCCTTTAGTTCTTAATATATTATCTTATTGTAATTTAATTTTTACTACAAACTATAACGTATTTTAATGACATGAAAAAGTTGCAAATTTAGTATACAAAGTGAATTAGGATTTTATAATTAGGATTGAAACTCCTCCACTACCCTTATGTTTAGGATTAGAAAGTGTGTAGATTAATTTCATGGCCTTTCTAGACCACAATCAATAAGTCCATAAATTTGGCCAAAAATAAAAATAAAACCATAAATTGATATATGAAAAATATCAAATTTATTTCATTATAAAATTAGTTTGTATTAGGCTGCGACATTCACGTTTTACTGCATTTTACAATATATAAAATGTTTAACTAAAACGCAGCCTTCAAACCAAAAAAAAAAAAAAAAAAAATAGTAAAGCGCAGCCTAAACAAACTTCTTACATGAATTTAATTTAATTTTAGGGAAAATCTATATAGGAGTTTAAGTAACAGAAAAAATTTTAAAAAATGCCCCAAGATTCTGAAAATATCAGAAAAGGCCTAGGGCCTTTTCTGGTATAAATTCATTAAAACATTAACAACTATATTAGTCACATTGACAAATATATCAACCCCATTAACAACTATATCAATTCTATTGACAACTAAAGTTTCAATGAATTTATACCAGAAAAGGCCTTAGGGCCTTTTCTGATACTTTCAAAATCTTGGGGTTTTTTTTAATTTTTTTTTCTATTACTTGACTCCCTAAATAGATTTTCCCTTAATTTTATCGTTTAATTTCATTTGCTTTTAACTTGATCTCTTTACTTAATATACGCTTCTTAATTATCAGTTGGTTTACTATATATTCCTTAACGTGAGTTTTGTTCATAAATATAAGAAATTTTTTTATTTTAAGTTTTATATTTATATTTTTTTTTCAAACTTTTCTCTAAGTAATGTATAATCTAATATTACATGGAAATATTCTAGAAATATTATATCACATATGTTATAATTAGAAAAATAATAATATATACTCCCTCCGGTCCTAATTATAAGACATATTTAACCGATTTTGGAAAAATTAAGGAGGGGAGTTAAATTAGTTAATTTTACTCATTTTCCCAAAATGTCCTTATATACATTTAAAATGACATAAGTAAAAGTTAATCAACAATTTTACCACATATCTCTCCAACCAATTTTTCTTTTCACATGTTTTTTAATTGAAATAATGATCTTGCTAGATATACATATATGTGTGTGTGTGTATGTATACATATAGATCTATCATGCACACACACACACAACCATGTATCTACACAAAGATATATATATTGACACACACAAACACACATATATATGTACACATACATATATATATACACAAACACATATATATAGACAAACACACACACACACACATATATATATATACATACATATATATATTTATATACAACACACACATGTAACTACACACACACAAACACACACAAATATATGTGTGTGTGTGAAAGAAGTTTGACATATATAACTACACAACAAATATATAGACACACACACACGTACATGTGTATGAAAGAAGTTTGACATATATAACTACACACACACATATGTATACACACACACAAACACATATATATAGACACACACACTCATATGTACACATACATATATACATACATATATATAGACACACATACATAATGTATGTGTGTGTGTGTGAAAGAAGTCTAACATATATAACTACACACACACATATGTACACATACATACATACATACATACATACATACATATATATATATATATAGACACACACGTATATATACATATATATGTTTATAGACATACACGTGTGTGTTGCAACCCATATATATATATATATACTTACAAAAAAACCAAACACACTTTGAGATATTTTAAGAAGAAATTGGTAAAAACTAAAAAATTGTCTTATAATTAGGACCAAACTCAATCCCCAAATATTGTCTTATAATTAGGATAGGAGGAAGTAATATATTAAGAGCTATAGGATTATTATGCCGCCTCGTCACATTACTTCTTCCTTTTCCATCCAAACACTATCCTTTTTTTCTTTCCTCTCAAATCCAAACACTATCTTAAAGATATTGCTTTTTCTTACTTTGCTCTTTCGGGCCAAATATTAATATTGCTTTCTTGCCTGTAACAACCCTGCAAATGCAACTTGTATAGTGCTCCTCACTTTTTTGTTTTGCTTTTTTTTTTTTTTGTCCCCGTCCACTCTTCGGAATACATTGATTTCGACCAATCTGCACTCGCCTCACGATGAGCTCACAGTCGCAAGGGAAGAGCTCTTAAACCTATTTTTTTCACCCACGCACCTCAAACCAGGACATGTTTAAAAGAGAACAAATTACTTTCTACATAATTTCAATGGGTGTTGGTAGTGTTTCTCACTTTTATAACTACCATCATAGGATCTTCCTTGCAGAGGATTTTTTTCCCCCAAAAGTTTTTGGATCCCCAAATATCAAAATCGTCCCCCCCCCCCCTCTCCTTGTCTTTTGATGAAAAAAGACAAAAGCATCAAAAATAACTTGTAAATATGCTAAAGCCTTTTTTAAGCTACCTATAGTTTTCTACTATTTTTAATTTGATTCCTATGTTTTTTTCCCTCTTTGTTAAATCATTTAACTTCACTCTTTTAACAGAATCAGCTTCTATATAGGAGCTAATTAATAATGCTAATAGAGCAAAGTTACATGTGCTAACTGTGCCAAAAGAGTAAAATAAAAAGATTTAATAAGGAGAAAAAACTCAGATATCAAAATAAACATCGCAAGAAGCTATATGTGCTTCAAGAACAATTTTCTCTTGTAAATATTAGACATCTTCCTTGAGGAAAAAGCTACATCTCAAATCGAATCGGAAAATCGGGCCGAGACTATTGAGCCAGCTCATTTAAACTATGACATTTCAAGGCTGGACCTAAAGATTGGAGCTGCTAAATGAAGTTAGCCTTGCAAGGACACCCTTATAGGGCCAATGGCTTAAAAAGACTAGCTCGTTAGGCCCTTTAATTCCCTTGACCAAGACTGAGAATGTTGGGGGTGAAGGAACCCTAAAAATTCAATAACTGATTTCCTCTATTTTCCTCGCCCTTTCCAACTCTCTTATCACTCTCTATCAGAGTTTCAATTCTCAACTCTCAATCTCTCAGTCAGTCTCATGAATCAATATCACGGCTCACACTTCGAAGGTGAAGTTGACTGACACTTGTTTGTTTCACAATACCTTTTTGTTTAGATATTAATGTCTTTGACAATATTTTACTTGATAAATTAGAATTTTAATTATTGTAAATTACTAATTATATTTATTTTAAAAAAGAGAAAAATATTTAAAATTTGAAATATTAACTTCCGATCCTGTAAGGCCGACCTTGGCCCTGGTGCTCTAGGGCTGGGTTTTAAAAATAAATGTTTTTCTTACTTAAGGCTTAAAAGGGTCAACTCTTCAAGGGTGGACCCTGATTCTCAACTCTAATCCTAGACCAACCAGTTGAGCGACATGTCTTAGGTTTTTTAATTTTAAGTGTAGATGGTAAGATTTATTCTCATAATAAAATATACTATATCCTGCCTTAGTATAAGATCTAGTTGATTTTTTTTTTGTAAAGGTTAAAAAATCTAAATAAATTATTTAATCATAATGTATGTTATTCATCATTAGATTATATATATTAGCTTATAAGTTAAGGAAATTAGTTTGAAGAATAAATATAAATATATACACTTTAATTTAACTTAATTAGCTTCCTTAGTCTTTTATTAAAAAAGTCAATTGGTCTTATATTAAGAATCGAAGGAAGTATTAAGTTATGACTCAGTTGTAACTTAGTCCATGAACTTTGATCCACTCTAACCTAATTCATGTAGTCTTAACCTCTTTATAAATTAGTCCGTGACTTTTGCTATATGTGTGATTTTATTTTTTAAAACACATAGACTAAATTATAAAATGGTTAAAGCTATGGGGACCAAGTTGTAATGAATCAAAGTTATGGGACTGATTTATAACTGAATCAAAATTATAGATACTAAATTACGTCGTGTCAAAGAATAAGGTCTGAGTTAAAACTATAAAACCATAAGACTAATATTTTCCCAAAATTGAAAATCCAAAACATATATTTGATAACAAAAGTCACATAGTACATCTCAATAACACTTAAGGCATGGATAGCACAAAAATGGACCCACAAATCCCAGATGGTCTGTGAAGCTATGACATATAGCCCAAATACATAATGCTCTGGTGAGAATTGAGACAAAAAAAAAGAAAAAAAAAAAAAAGAGCGAACATCTTTATGTCCCCCAACTAAAACTAGGATTAAGCTTTTTAACAGAATGATAAATCAGTACAGAAGGAAGAGATCTTTTATAAAATTTGATTGATGTCACCTTTGATTATAATAATAAGATGTAAACAATATAATGACGCTGATTGATTAATTATCTCATTAGGTTGATTACTTGGACAGTGGGCATATGACTTTTGATAATTCTCTTATTAATTAGTTGGTTTCCTGATTATATATGCCTAATGGTTTATGTGTATTTAGCATCAAACCAATACATAATTTTCCCCTCTGTATATATGGTTTAATTTATAACCTTTGTATTACCCAAAAGAGAAGAAATGTTTATATGGGTTATTTTATATATTCCACGATCACAATCTTTTTATGTGGGTCTTTAGTATAACATGTGGAAACCAATTTTGACCTAAACCTCAACAAATAAGGACCATTTGGGTTGAGATTTTATTTTTTATATTCTTAAATTATTTTAATGGGTATATTATTTTAAAATAAAAATAATCTCTTATTTTTTTAAAAGTAATTTTTATTTAAAAATATTTAAATTTGGATCGTCCTGATAAAATATAGTTGGTCTAAATATGATGAGCGTGAATATAAGAATAAGAGGATCCATTTTAAAGCTTCAAAAAGATCAGATGGTTATTTGGATATAGTTCAAAATTCAAGGGGCTATATAGAATTTAGCCCATAATTTATTCTTTTTTTTTTTTTTTTTTAACTTCACATCATACATGATGTGTAAGTGTTGCACACAACTTCAATGAACCACAAATCGATGTTGGCGCCAATAATATTTCACTAGGTTTCGTATGATGATCTGTATCGAATACAGATGGATTGAATAGGAAGCTTCGGTTTCGTTTAAATTTTATTTTATTTAATGTCCCAGTAAAATATTGTATGGGCAAAAGCTAAATGGTGTCGTTTCTTAGTGCTTTAATATATAAATCTTTTTATCAAAATAAAACAAGGCCCTTTGAATTGATGGATGATGCGTAAACAAAACGTATGTTTTGCACACTGGTAGATTACAAAAAGTTAAAAATAATGGCTCATATAGCGTAATGTTTCCGTTATATGAGACGATGCATGCATTATGAAAATTTATCTGATGTTTTTTTTTTGGAAATAAAATATCACACGTGTTTGCGATCATATATAATTATAAACAAATTTCTTGGACAATGAAATTCTTCGTGATGATGATAAAAATTATTGTAAAAGAAGACCCAAAAAGTCAAATATATAAAAAAAAATCGAAAGATCTTTTCTATTAGTATTTCAGCAAATGTTAACAATTATATCAGTATCCCATTAGTAATTAAATCAGTCCAGTTAACAACTACTCATTAATAACTAAATCAGTACCCATTAACAACTATATCAGTGCCAATTAACGACTACGTTTTTATAAAATAATATTAAAAAATCTTTAAGGTTTTTTTGACAATATTTTCATAATTTAGGCCCTGATAAAGATTTTCCCTATATTTAATACACAATGTAAAATCTTTAACCAAGCTGTATATATTGTTCATAGACACTAGAATAATTCATTCATTAATATCGGAAAAAAAAAGAACAATTTATTCATTGCTTATATTTTATATAACACAAGAAAAAATGCACCTAATTATATTCGAGACAATTCACTCTGGTATATAGGAACTCGGTCTGTACAAACAAGCTCTAGACATATATATTTTTTTTTTATTTTCTTTTTTTTTTGAAAAAAATCATTTTAAAAAAATGTTTCTTCATAGATCATTCTTATTTTAGATTCTCTTTCAATTAAAATTATTTTTTACAAAAAAAATAAAAATACTTCTGGACCTCTAAATCTCATCGAGATGGTCTAAAATTTATCTATACAAGAGAGGTCTCCTTCCTGGTCGTTATTAAACCGGGTCCCTGGTTTATATTTGAGACAAATCATAAACTAATCATGTGCAAGAACAGGAGTCACCGCTCCTTCTTCAGTATACATTTTCAAGCACTAAATTGGGTATTCATCGTCTTCTGCTGAAATTCTATCCCCTGGATCCATCCATATCTGCTTTTCCTATTCTTCTCACTTTTAGATCCTCTGGATCCACATACATTTTCTTTATCCCACATCTCAACCTCCCATCTTCCTCTCCTCCGACCATTTTCCCTCAAGAATACCTTCTGCTTCTGATCCTCCGAACTCTAAATTATTCTTCTACTCGACTCTCCCTCTGCTCCTTTGAATAACACTTTTCAACTTACCCTACTTGTCCTGTATGCCTTTCCTCCTCATTTTTTTATAATACTGACGCACTGCTGATTTAACCTTCACAATGCCCTTAACTTGTTTCTTTTTACGTTTCATAGAGCCCCTCTCATCAACTCTTAATTATATTGCCTTTGCATAGTAGCAATATCTCTATCACAATTCCAAATCTTGACCCTTTCTGTGTTTCCTGCTCAACAGAATCGGTCCTTTTATGCCTTGTGGTTCTTTGTACAGTTCTCCTTTATTCTTGCTCGCCTCTATTTTCAACCTCCATATTCACCCAGTCCTTCTTACCATCTTACAAAAAACACACTGTTTTCTATGATATTCGTCACACTGTTCATTTAGATGCTCGTATAATCCACATTTTTTGCACAATAAGCCTATACGCTCATATTCTACAAACAACATCTCTCCATCCACATCAAAGCCCGGCATAAGAGGTTTTGTTAAGTCTAATTCAATACACATTCGAGCAAACTTACCTCCGGTCCTTTGAGCAGTATGTATGGCCCCACGGATTGCTTTCCCAGTCGCATTCCACAAATTCAACAAAAAAGTTCTTATCAAACAGTGGCAACTTCGGATATCTTAACCAGGTCACCATAGACTCAATTTTTGCCTTTTTTGGATTAAAATTTGGCCCCTACTTAGCAACGCTCAGATACGCACCCATAATCACCCATGGTCCTCCTGCTGAAGCCTCCATATAATCATCCATGTGTTGAAAACTGACTAAGAAGAAATCGTTTTCCAAATCGAAGATCTCAATATCTCCCTTACAAGCCCAAATTTGCTTTTAACTTCTTCATCATAAATCCATAATTTGGTTGTCTGCCCATCAGCTTCACATTGAATGTTCTCTTAAAGGGACGCAATAATCTTTCCCTCTCCTTCTCATCGATCAATCCAAAATTTAGGACTCAGGATTTGATTTGATAGATATACCTCAATTCCATCTTGAGGATTGAGAAACTTTTCGAAATCTGTGCTTCCACTATAGCCCTCAGTTTCTTCATCATCCTCACTCTTCGCCCATTCCCACCGACAAGCCTTCTCATTAACATTCTGCATCAATGACTCTTTGTACGATTTGGGCGATTCCTGAGCATTCTCTAGCATCATCCAACTCTCCTTCCTGATTGGCATCGATTCTTCTCCCGTGAAACCCCGTCCCTCCCATCCCACCCCTTTCTTTCTCTGAATCGAATCTTCCTTCTCCTCATCCATCGGTTCAACACACACTAGGAACTAAAACTCACAATATCCTCCTCCGCAATACACATGCATATAGGGCATGTTTGGAGAGAGAGTTTGGTGAGGTTTAATTCAGAAAAAGTACCAATATTAAAAAAGCCCAGTGAAAAGTGTTTGAGTTGGCTTTTATCTCAAGTTTTTTTTTTAAAGCTCCTTTTACCATAAGTTCCATTAGATAGTTCTTAGGAAAAAACTCTTAACTTTTTTACGTGGGCCTATCATTTCTACCACCATCAATATAAACACAAATTATATTTACAACTTGATTTTTTTTTTTATCGAGCTTTTGCAAAAAGTTAAATAAGAAATAAATCACCACTTCCACCACTAGACCAAACAGGGCTAAAGTGAGAATCCGTAGACCTCTTTGATATAGTTGAAGCTAGCTAAAGCAAACGGCCCAAATAAGACCGGCCTAATAAAGAAAAAAAGCTAATTTAGATATATGAGATTGCTTGATTGTAAAAAAGTGGCTTTTAATAGAAGCCACTTTTTTCAATTTCTAGAGTGATTTTTGTTTTTCAGTTTCTAGAGAAAAATGGTGGGAATAGGTGATCCAATAAACAATATATTAGTAAATACTATACATTTGTATGCATTTTAATTTATATATAAAAATATATTTAATTAAATATTTTAGATTTTTTTAATTTTTTAATAATAATTTAATTTTTTTAATCAAATTTAAATTTAAATTTTTGTCTTCAACTATTTCAATATATACCATTAATATATAGTATTTAATAAGATTTATGTCATTTTTATTTATTTTCCATTCAAAATGACTTTTCAACCGCTGTTTTAAATAATAATCCATTGAGAAAAAAAGTGTTTCTATCACTGTTATCTCATTACAACTAAAATCTGACTTTTATCTTATCTTCCGTTTATAAAAATTCATTTGAAAAAAAAAAGTTGCTTCTACCACCATCATTTTAGATCGGCACTTTAGCTCTGTCATGGTGGGTGATGAAGGTTCTCTCGACATTGCCTCAAAATTCACAGAATTCCAAGCAGAGACGGGTTTAGGAACTGTCAAAATAACCTCTAGGCTAAGCTTTACTTTCTTTATGCTATCTTGTTAGGGAAAACATTTTCTCATATTGTAGAAAAATCATTTTCTCATGTCACACACACATGAAATGGTGGGACCCATATATATATATATTAATTCATATATGTATATGTAGGTCCCACCATTTCATGTGTCTGTATGAAATTTTTTTTTTCTCTCATGTAATATAAGAAAACTAAAGCCCACCTTATTATCTTATTATGACACTTGACTATTCGAGTATATTGTTAATTTTCAAATTAAGGATTTAACATCATGTTTAGCAATGCATGGTCTTTTAATTTGCGACTGAAATGCTACATTTAGAAGATGAAAAACTCATTAATTACTAAAATATTGTTTGGATAATCATTTAAGCTAGTAAAATAATTTTTACTAGTAGGATTACGAAGATGGTTTTTTATAGTCCGATGGTTGTTTGTCTTTTTTGCGTTTACTTCTTACTTGGTAAAAATGTTACAATAGCCTTTCTCCTCCTTCTCCTTCTCCTTTTTCAATGCCATTGAAGCAACTTTTTTAACTTTTTAGCTTTTTCTTCAAGTTTGAAATTTCTAAACTAACTTTTCAATCTATTAAACAAATTTTTGTCAAACTTACTTTTTTTAATTAAAGTTTATCCAAACATAAACTATTTTACACTAATTAATTTTTATCCCAACTTCAAATTTCCAAAGTGATTTTGGATAAAAGTCATTTTTACAAATATCAACACAAACCAACCCCCTGAATAATAAAATTTAAATTTCAGGCGGTTAAGAATGGTGAGATGAAATGCTAAAAGAAGGAAAAATTGCTGAAAAAATCCCTCCATTACATTACAAAATTTGTAGCACAAAAGCAACTGGAATTTGTTTAAGGACTTAGATGCAACTTGTCTCTAGAGGTTTAGCTCTTCTTCAACTATGTACAACATATTTTCAACTTTGTACAAAACGGAAGACATTTATACATAACTCAGGATATATTTGCATATGACTGAAGTAGAGTTGCATACACTCAAAGATCTAGGTCCTTAGGTACTTTTGGACAATAAATTTTGTAATGTGGAATTTATTAATAATTTTTTCTTCAAAAAAAAAGAAGTTTTTTTTTTTTTAACAAGACGAGGTAAAAATTTAATAAGAAAATTCAAAATACTCCGTTATTTGTCTGAAAAATGACACAAAAGAACTTTGAGTGGAAATTAATCATTTTAAAGCACCATAAGTTTTCCAAATTATAGAGAAGGTTCTTAATAAAGAAGTAAATGAACAAAAATGTCCTTATGTGATTGACACATAGCTCAATTGTAAATTATAGAAAATGAGTTGTGAATCTGAAAGCTGATTTGCAAAATTCAGAAAGATTAGTTGGAAATAAGTTATAAATTATGAAAGTCTAGGGCTGAGTATAGAACCCATATCCCATGAACCACCTAATAACCTAGTGTAATTGAGTTATTTTGAACCCGCCCAAAAAGATTCATAATGGGTCGGGTTAAAACCCGTCCATTTAAGATTTAAATGGGTGGGGCTATGGGCATACCTATGGGTTGCCCATACCCGTCTATTAGTGTAATTTTTTTAATAACTACACATCTCATTCAATATTTTATCATAAAAAAAAGGCATTTCTTACCTCTCTCCCTATTTGAGATTTTGAGTATTTGACCGCCTCTAATCCCTGATCATAATGGCCATCAACTCAATCTTGCTCTCACTCTCTCTCTCTCTCTCTTTGGCTCTATTTATTTGAACTTGTGAATCGTTATTAGCTCTACGTGTAATGTAGAGTAGATTTTAGAAGTGGATAAATATCTTCAAACTAAGTTATTAAGCTTTTGAGATCCAAAATTTGATGATTTGGTGTGGTGGAAAGTGAATACTTCCAAGTATCAAGTTCTTAATTTGTTGGCACGTGATTTATTGGCTATACTAGTATCTGTAATATATTCAGGATTAGCTTTTAGTACTGAGTCGGATACTAGATTCTTTTAGGAGTTCCTTATCTTCAAAGATGGTTGAGGCACTATATGTGCTCAAAATTGGCTATTTAAGACACCCCTTAAATTTAAGAATCTTGATATTAATAATTTTGATGAAAGTGCAAATGTTGTTACTGGTATTTTCAATTTTTATTTTATATTAGATTATTTATTATATGTTTTCTCTTCATTTATTTTGTCGAGAAAAGTTTAGTGTTTAGAGCTATAGTCCCTTCTTCAAGTAAACTAAAAATGATAGTGAAGATTGAAGCATGAAGTTTCAATGGAAGTATGCCATTTTGTTAATCTATGAACTTGTAAAATCGTAGTTGTAATGTTTTAATTTAAAAGTTAGAGTTTGAACATCAAAATTATGTTATGGTGATGCTTGTATAAATTTATGTTGTTTTGTACGAATTATGATTATTAAACAATGAAGATTTAGATTTCAAAAATTAGAATGATGAATTTGGATGGATTCTTAAAGCTTAAGTATGTTTTTTTCAAAGGAAAATAAACATGTCAAATGTAAATGGGTTACCCGAACCCAATTAGCCTGCCCATTTATATACTAGCTCATTTATACGAGTTTAAATGGGTTGAGGTATGAGTATGGGCTAACCCATACCCATTTAAAATTAAATGGGCAGGCTATAGGTTAGTCTTTGGGTTGCCCAACCCACCCATTACTCTGCGCTAATGAAAGTTTGATAAATAATCAAATTAAAATTGCAAATAAAAAAAATATTAGTTTCAAATCACTTATAAATTGTGAAAATTCAAAAAATTCAAAATGTTGAATTTAAAAATAATTTACAACTAGTTTTTTATTTGCAATAGTTTTTAACATTAATTTGTAACAAAGTTATGAGGATTTACAAGACTTTCACCGATTATAACTTATTTATAATTAATTTTTAATATTCATAATTCGTCTTTCACAATTTGTAATTGATTCTGTATTTTTCTTCACTTCTTATTTAAAATTTTTGTCTTTCTTTATTTTTTTTTTTAAAAAACTGTTTCTATGAAATTTAAAAAAATTTTGGGTCTTTGTAGTGATTTCTTCCCTGGTCTTGATGTTCGGAAGCACCAAGTATCGCAAGAACTGGACTGTGTAAGTGTGCGTGACTAGTAACCACCGCTGTATCGGTATTATAATATTTCTTTTCTTTATCGGCGGATGAGGCCATCGCGTTAGAATGGTAGAATAAGGAAGTGATCTTTCTGTCTGTTTCTCTCCGTCCGTTGAGATCAGAGAAATGGCTTCTCCTCCGGCGGTGAAGTTCCCGATCCATCTGACAGTGCGACTGATTGGCGTCTTCGTCACGCTTCTTCTTCTCACCTGGGCTCTGCATTTCAGAGGAGGCCTCGCCCTCGTTTCGCATAACAAAGATCTCATTTTCAATGTATCTCCCTCCTTCTCTTTCTTCTCTTGTCTTGAACTTTAGTTAGTGTTATTGTGGTCCCGATAGAACTTAAAATTGTTGTTGAGGAGATTATCTTTTTAACAATTGAGCTGTCTCCGTGGGATTAAAAATTGATTTCGCAAGGAAGCGAATTAATTAGGTGATGGATGAATGGAACAGAAAAAATTGAGAATCTTGGAGTGAATGTCTGAATAATGACTATTCGTGGTGGAATTGTGGTGAATGAGGTTTCCAATTTGCTTTGCGGAAATTGTATTGGATTTTGGTTGCGAGATCCTAATTTTGGGTTCTTTGATCCTACGGCAATGGCATTCCTTACCGTTTCTTTTGCTGTCTTTAGGCTTCTTTCTTGTTCTATTCTCTCTGCTTATAGCAGTTCAGTTCAGTTCAAGAGATCATTCATTTTGACATAGATTGGTGAGGAAGACTGAGAAAGTACGTCATTATTCCTCTTTTCAGGATTTCACATTGGGATGGCAAACGGAGTCTAGAATGAACACTTCCTCCTAACTTGTAAACTGGTGTTTTCTTCAGACAAATAAAAGAAAGAACTAATGTTTTCTGTGGAATTATTTAGATTGCACTGTTTGCTAGAAATCGCATTTGAATCAATTTGTTTGTTTGTTGACCTATATCGTTACTTTCTAAAGGTATTTTTCTTTGTAAATTTGATTCCTGATAATTATTTCGTTGAAAATTTGTAGGTAATTTATATTTTACTGTAGCTATAGATTTTTGCATATTGGCATTTGATGAGCCGTCAATATATGCCCCCTTTTCCTGTTATGGCTAAATTTTGATGAATCTATTGTTATGATGTTCACTGCAGGTCCATCCAGTGTTGATGGTGATTGGACTTATCCTAATCAATGGTGAAGGTTAAGGTTCTTCCTTGTTTACTTTGGATAACATTGGAGATATACATCATTATTAGTGTAGCAACATCTTTTTGAAACTTTCTAATATCATTCTATGAAGAATTTTAATTTCATTATACCATTATGAAGCTATTGGTCTTAGTTGCAATGAACGAATTATTTATATGGTATTACATGAATTATCAACCAACTAGCTATGATAGAGGACATGGAAGTGAGAAATTGATGGCATACTGGAAGAACTTAAATTGTGCTTAGTGTTCATATTTGTTTGCACAAAATGCAGTGTCACTGGTCTATTTATATGTGCCATTCATTCTGAAAGAGAAACACTTCAGTTCTTTGGGTTTGTTAACTTTGCTCATATGAAAAATAGATAAGTTTATAGAAAACTGTAGGTCCTAGAGAAGGATTGACGATTTAATGATCTGTTCATATATTTTTCATTTTAGTAGTTTATGATTTTCAGTGTCATTGTTGATTTAACAAGATTGTTCTGATTCTTATCCTCATATATATCTCTGTGTGTGTGTGTGTGTGTGTGTATTTAGTATATGACTAATGTGACATGTAAATGATCCTGCCATCTTATTTATTCATAACTCATATTGTATGGCCAATGATTCTATGCCTGATTGCCTGTATCAAGCCAAGATGCTTACATTATTTTATCTTCATGACATGGATGCACAAATCTATTGAGCCCCACTTGATGACATCTTAGTAGCTAATACTATGTTCTGCCTTAAAGTTAAAGTAAATGAGCAAACAGTAATCAAATTCATTGGATATATTAGAGTAGTTGAAGATTTCAATCAAACCTCTTTTTCTTGGTTGGTAAAGTATGTTGGCTTCAAGATTATGTCTCAATTTTCCAATCATTTCATGTTGCAAGACTGGTATACTATCACAACAACAACAAAGCCTTATCCCACTAGGTGGAATTGGCTTACATAGATCACACGATGCCATTGTGCTCTATTGAAAATCAAATCTTTGGATAGATCATAGATTATTAACCAAAAGATCCCACTCTATAACCTCATTAATGAGTATTCGCTTCGGTCTTCCTCAACCTCTTTTAAGAGGACTTCGTAATGCTTGATCAACCCTCATCACCGAAGCACTCAATGACCTTTGAACATGTCTAAACTACTTCAAACGATTTTCTACCATTTTCTCTTCTAAAGATGCCATTGCAACTCGTCCACCTATTTGATCATTACGAATCTCATTTTTTCTTTCTCAACTTCCTCGGCTTAGCTACTCCCATTTTATGTTGATATTGTCCCTTTAAAGCCCAACATTTACTAACATAAAGCATTACCGGTCCTATAACAGTACAATAAAACTTCCCTTTTACCTTATTAGGTACTTTCTAATCACAAATAAATCAAGTAGCTTTTCTCTATTTATACAATCCAGCTTGAATTCTATGGTGAACATCTCCATCAATTTCACCATCTTGTTGTATAATTGATCCTAAATATCTTAATTTTGTCATTTGCAAAATGACTTGTCCCCCAATTTAACCTCCACTTTACTTCTAACTTGTCTTTTATCAAAATTGCAATGCATATAATGAGTTTTGCTCCTACTCAGATGAAAGCCCATCAACTCCAAAGTCCTCCATATCTCAAGTTTAGAATTAATTTCTTCCTTGGATTCAGCCAATAGAATTATATCATTAGCAAAAAACATGCAATTAGGCATCTCCTCTTGATAGGCTTAGTAAGAACTTTTGCTACTGGGTTAAACAAATAAAAGCTCAAAGCTGATACCTGATGTAGGCCAATCCTTGTAGGAAAGTCCTTTGTTTCATCTCTAAGCATTCTAACACTGGTTGTTACCCCCTTATACATGTCCTAAATGACACTGATATAAGCAACATGCACCCCCTTCTTTTCCAAGGCTTTCCAAATTACATCTCTTGGCACATAGTCATACTTTTTTTCCCAATCAATGAAAACCATACGCAAATCCTTCCCCTTGCTTCGATATTTTTCCATTAGCCCCCTTGGTAAATAAATCACTTTTTTTTTTTTTTGGGTTAAAACTGGTTGACACCCCCCCAAGAGGGGGGGGGGTGAATTGAGTATAAGATAAAAACTTAAAAACTTTGATAATCTTTTTGCATCTTAGTGAAAACAATATCTATGAAAATGATAAGTCATAAATCCACAGTTAATTGTTCAAATCAAGTATGCTGGAAATATAAGAGATAAGGGAAGGAATATGTAAACTATGATTTATATTGGTTCAGTTCAATCTTTGATGACCTACGTCCAGTCCCCAAACTTCTCTTGAGATTTCAATTCACTATCTCCCTCAAGTTTAACAGGGCACTTTAGAATCACTACAATCCCTCAAGTTTCACGGGTACTTGAGAGATATGTCCAAATTATCGAATGTGGTATGGAATAACATGAGAAAATCTAGAATCAACTTGTGAAATTCATATCTTTTCTATTGGAAACCCTTTGAGCTTGATCTTGGTGTTGTTAATCTCATTTGATGTCTAGTTTCATATGAAATAAGTTTTACCTCAATCGGATGTGTGGTTTGTGAGATACGTCCAAACTACCGAACCTTTGTCACGCTAAATGAAAACAAAGCACAACAGATTGGTTATCACTCGAGGTGCCGCTTGAGTGATCATCTTTGGAAGTGCCATTTACTTGAGTGAAGTTGATATAACTTTTGTATGAGTCATTTTAGCTTCGAATTGACCCATTCTAACCTCTAATTGATCATAGAGACCTCCAATATCAAATCTATGAACTTGATTCTTGATATTCTCCTTGTATCTTACAAGTTCTCCTTTCTTCAATCTTTTCTCCTCCATCTTGATTAATCTCCACAATCCTTTTTGAAAACTCCTTGCTTTTCTTGATTTATCTTCAATCTCTTTTTTCTTCTTCCTTTTAGTCACTCTCCATAATCCAATTAGATAGCTTCATTTTCTTTGACTTCCTCTCCCCAACCTCTCCCCAATTTGATAACTTCGATCTTGAATATCTTCGTAATCTTTTTCTTGATCATTCACTATAATCCATCTCAATAACTTATTTCTTTTCTTGACTTCTTTTCTCCCTAGTTGATAACTTCATTCTCCAATATCTTCTTAATTTCCCTCTTGATCAATCTCCATATTCCAACTTGATATCTTCTTTCTTTGTTTGGCTAATCTACAAGATATTTCACATTAAATATAATAGTTAGTCAATGTAGAAGATAAATGCATTTTGTTGACTTTTTGCTTTTAATATTTGACATTATCAAAACTAGTCATATCTAACACTGTTATGGACCTTCTCGACATGAATCCAAATTGGTTCTTAGAAATAAAGAATGGTATATAATAGAAATTAGGAAATGGTGTCTGAAGGGGATAGGGCTCTGAAGGGGACAGGGCAATGTTGATTGAATGCTGGTTGTTTTTGTTTTTCCCTGCCTGCAAAAGTTAGGTTGGGAATTTGCTATATCTATTCCCTTTGAATCATATGACCATGTCAATTGACCATGCAACATCTAGAATTACATAGCTCAAGGGCTGAAAGCCTTGTCTTTTAAATTATCCCCTATCATATATAGATTAGATGGTCACTTGTCTTCTAAATCAACTCTTGTAATCTACTTGGAGTGCTGAATGGAGCATGTCAAAATTGCACCATGAAAGCCCTACATTATGTCCTATTAACATTTCTCCCTAACTGATATGTAAAGATAATAATATGCATTTAGGGACCTAATTGTAAGATAAACCTAGGGACCTAATTGTAAATTAGATAGTTAGTAGGGTAATTAGTCATAAATCATAAAGTAGACATTAGTCAGGACTTGAAGGAGGCTATAGTGTTATAAATAGCCATCCTCCCATTGTACATTCAGATTTTCAGACTTGTTATGGCATTGTAATAATACATTGTAAGAGAGCCTAGGAGCTCTCTTTTCTATCTCTATTCTAATCTACTTTCTTGTGTCTCTATTCTACATCTCTTTTCTAAAACCTTGATCAATATTCACATCAGTGGTATCAAAGCAGTCCTTCCTTGGCTGTCTCTTTCGCTGTTTCTGTTCTCAACTCTCTCTGTTCTTATTGATAAAATGTAAGAAAAAGAAGATTGGCTCTGTTCTGATCATTTCTAAGGCTGCCATCAATTCTATTTCATTCTTTCTGGACTCAGAATTTTGGGCAGCAAGAAAATCATCAAGATATCACCAAATAGTCTGTGCTTCTTCATTTCTGCCTATTGTCGAATTTTGGGGAACTGGATTCAGTGTTGTGACTACTAAGCTGGTTGTCCTCATCAAGAACTCATCAAGAAGCAAGACTGGTTTTGTTTCAGTTCTGTCTCAAGACAGGTTTTGTTTTTTCTGGTTCCTGATTTTGTTTCTGGGGTGGTTTATGGTTCTGCTAGGCATTCAAACAGCAAGAAACCATCAAGAATTCATCAAGAAACCCCTCTGGTCTGTTTCCTAGGCTCAGCATCTTCTGGTAGTCTTGGTAACTGAGTTGGTAGGCTCTATTTGGTTCAATTTTCTTCTGTTTTCTGGTGTGATACCCTTGTGGTTCAGGTTTCTTGGTTCTGTTTTGGCCATAATTCATCGTCTGGGTTTGTTTTTTCTGGTTTCTGGTTCTGTTTCTGTTGATTTCAAAAGAAGAAAAGAATTTCCCTGTATGGCTTCAATATTCTCTTCTCAATTTCTTTCAAGAAGTTTTGAAGAACGGGTCCAACAAGCAAGGAGGAGACGTCAGTTATGGCGCCTTCAACAAGAAGGTTCTGTAGCAGATTATAATCTTGCATTTGATTCCCTTTCAGCCAATCTAGATGTATCAGAGGAGTACCTGGTTAAGACATATGTTTGTGGCTTGAAAGAAGAAGTTGCAGAATCTGTTCATATGTTCAACCCTCTCACTGTGCTTGAAGCTAGGCGTTTGGCAAGATTGCAAGAAATTTACTTGTAATGGTGAGCCAAGAAAGCAGAAAAGGTAAGAAAAGAATTGGAAGATCCAGAAAAAGATTATTTGACCAACACCCAAGAAGGCTCAATCGACCACATAGCAGCTGCCAAAATTCAAGAAGATGATGAAAGTCTTAAATCCTCTGTTTTTGAGGAAGAAACAGAAAGCGAAGTTGCTGATCGAATACCGAAAGATGCAACGGAGATCAGAAACGCAAGGTTGCTATTGAGTCCTCTTCCTTTTTCTCCGGAAGTGATTGTTCAGGAGACTAAATCACAGGTTGCTGATGTTCCATTGTCACTGTTCTTACAAGTCGCGAGAGAGAGTTGCGATTCTACGACTAAGACGAACACAGGAGTTGAGTGGCTGGGTTCTCTGTGTCTGTCCTCACTGTCCTTAAAGTGTATGTGGCTGGGTTTGGTTCAGTTTGAAAAGTCAAATCCTCAGCTGGTTCCTACCATCTCTGCCTGTCCTATATATTTTCATGACCCACTGGATTTTCTAATATTGGATGAGAATATGGGCTTTAAGTTTCAAGAAAATGGCCCAAGTTCATTGCAGCAGTGGGTGAATTCAGCCAAGCCTGTATTCATGTATATTCATTGGTCTTTTCATGTTAAACTCTCTTGTACAAGAACTCTTCTAGAGCTATGGTTCAAGGGAAAGTTGATTGTAATGTTGTATGGAAGGAGGGAAAGATAAAAAAATGCCTAAAGGGTGAAGTGTGCAGCAGAATTAAACACAATCTGAAGGAACAAGCTGCTGCTTCCCAGCCTCCGAATCACATATTTCATCACTTACTAGAATAAGTTTTCAAGAATTTAGAAGCTTATGAAGTTTGTGTTTTTGCTGTTTCAGCTTTGTATTTTTCAGGGTCAGTTTTGTGTCAATCATCCTTGAGGGCAAGGATGTTTTAGGGGAGGGGTATTGATATGTAAAGATAATAATATGCATTTAGGGACCTAATTGTAAGATAAACCTAGGGACCTAATTGTAAATTAGATAGTTAGTAGGGTAATTAGTCATAAATCATGAAGTAGACATTAGTTAGGACTTGAAGGAGGTTATAGTGTTATAAATAGCCATCCTCCCATTGTACATTCAGATTTTCAGACTTGTTATGGTATTGCAATAATACATTGTAAGAGAGCCTAGGAGCTCTCTTTTCTATCTCTATTCTAATCTCCTTTCTTGTGTCTCTATTCTACATCTCTTTTCTAAAACCTTGATCAATATTCACATCACTAACATTGCCACTAAAATTGAGAAATGAGCGTATGAATATTGGGTATGTTTCCTGTCATTCGTTCATTGTACTTTTGACATCTAAAGGCTGATGACACTAGGGATAGCTTTGTCTTCCTGAACCTGGAGTAGCGGCATTTTTCCTACTTAAGAAAATCCAGAGCAGGAAGATGACAAGATTTTATTTTTGTAAGCTATGATAATGTGATACAAGATTGGAGGGCTAGTTAGTATTTTCAAAATGCTGTTAACAGCTTTGTTCAAAGTCTATCTTACCAACTCTGATTAACTCCATTCTCTTTCTGTGTGGTTCAAACAACTGTTTCTTAACTAATTCATCCTTCGGTAATTTCTGAGTCATGCTTCCTGACAATTTAGTATTTGATGAATAACTTCATGTTTTTTATAACTTAGTGCAGCTATGCTTGCATATAAGTCGTTACCAGGAACAAAGGACTTTAAAAAAGGAGTTCATCTCGCATTACAATTTGTTTCTTTCATTTTAAGTTTGATTGGGGTGTGGGCTGCTTGGAAGTTTCACATCGACAAGGGCATCGACAATTTCTACAGCTTGCATTCATGGCTGGGTATAGCTTGCCTTCTCTTATTCTCCATCCAGGTATCTTTTTGTCGTTTTGATTTTTTCTTTTTAAATTTGCACAATGGGGCCTAAAGCCTAAAAGCCTAGGTATTCTTTTGTATTTCTTCATACCCTTGGATATCAAGCACTTGATATCATAAAAATCTGAGTTGATTAGTCTTTAGCGTAATATGAATGCCTTTATGGCTGATGTTTATTGGAGACTTTATTGGAACTACTTATGATCTTGGATAAGAATTGGTGAGTGAATAGCAAGTGAACTGTTTTTCCACGCCTTAAAACAATTATCTTGTGAAATGGTGAAAATAGAAACTTAGAAATTCCAGTTAAAAGATGGAACTTACATAACACTCTGTAGGCATATGTTTCTTTTTTGAAATAATTAACCATGTAGATCTAAAAAAAATCATTTTGTTTATAGCAAATAGATGAAAAATTTACACCAAAGTTTCGGCCAACTCCATGATAAAACTATTCATGGATGGTTTTCATATAACATCTAAACCATTTGAATGAAGCGGTCTTTGACAGTGCCTATCTCACATACCGCTGTTATTTTTGTTAGTGGGTTGTTGGATTCACAACCTTCTGGTTCCCAGGAGGCTCAAGAAACAGCAGAATCTCTCTACTGCCATGGCATGTTTTCTTTGGGATCTATATTTATGGCTTGGCCATAGCTACAGCTGCTACAGGTATCTTAGAAAAGGCCACATTCCTTCAAGCCAGCAAGGTAATCTCTCGCTATTCCAGTGAAGCAATGCTGGTGAATTCCATGGGCATGTTGATCGTAATGCTAGGTGGCTTAGTGATTCTTGGAGTAATTACACCTTCTAATGGTAAAGCTGATCTTATCATTAGAGGCAATGAGTAAATTTTACGTAAGCCTTTCAAAATTGGGGAAGAAGTTGTTTTGTATGCAGTTTCTAATACGAGATCGGACGGGATACCAATAGTCAGATTAATATAGACGGTTTTTTCCCCCCTGTTCTGGTTGCTCAAGTTCTTTTCTAGTTGGTCTTTGTGTAAATTATTCTTCTTTCTCGCTCGGAATCAGAAGATTAGTAAATTTGATGAGTGTTCAAGTTGTACGTCTGACACTTGTTCTAAAATATGCATTTCATTCCGTTGAAATTATATTACATCTCATATAAAGTAAGAGAAAAATATAGTTATACGTATTTTGATCGCTATACTCCTTAATTTTTGTTTTTTTGGGGGTGAAAATAGCTAAACTCTTTTATATGATATTCTTGATGTAACTGAAAGGTTGATGTATTAATAACTTCTCCAAACATTACATATAAAAATTCTAAGCTCTTATATATATATATATATATATATATATATATATATATTTCTAACCTCACTTCTTAAAAAATAATGATTGCGAATTATATTAAGTTTTAAAAATATTATATTTATAAATTTCAATATAAGAAATAATTTTTGTAAAAAAGAAGAGGGAAATCAATGTAAGGTACCGAAAAATGGATGTAATCATCATAATTCAAAAGTGTAGATCATTTTGTACTCCACAGGGAGATATTATTGCATCAACCCACGCACACGCGTATGTGTAGCTATGAAACTGTATGGATTAATGGACCATCCAATTGAAAATGCTAACTGAAGCCATAAGTTGTTGGGAGATTCATATAAAAGCACTGATAATATACCACCTAATTACGCCTTTAGCTAAAAACACTACATTCTGGTGTCACCAAGAACTTCAAACATGAAGGCGTTGCAGGGTCAGAAATAGAGCCGAAGCATTAAATGCTCAAATGAAACATGCTGTGTTTCCTTTAACCATGCATCCTTAACATTGGTAATTAGAAACCACAATGAAACATTCCGCTGGCTCCATCCCTTTCCCTGTAAAGAATACTCGGAAGCTTCATATCAAAAAAGGGAAAAAAAGAAAAGAAAAACAACTCGGAAGCTTCCATTATCTGGAAAGACCAAGGCTAACTTCCATTCCATGGTGCCCCCCCCCCCAAAAAAAACAAAAACAACAAAAAAAAAAAAAGGAAAGGAAGCGTCAAATGAAGAATTGTCTGCCAATCTATAGAATGCTACAGTAACAATTTCCAATTCTAACAGTCTCTTGTCTCTTTTTATTTAACAAAAACGTTAAAGGTAGGTAAACCTTTATTCACCTCCTCCCTCTTCTCTCTGCATCTTGTGCTCTCATCTTCAACACCTCTCGCCAGCGGCTTGTATTTCCATCACAAGTCGTCGGCAAGCCTCATTTTCGTACCATAGATGAGTCAGAGTTGTAGTTTGGAGTCTAGATCTTTCATCTGCCGTCCTCTCACTTTGAGTTTTGTCAGTTGTGACCTTCTCTTGTCCATATGGCGAGTCCTTCCCTCTCTTTCTCCAGATTTGATTTTCAGAGGTGAGATTTATCTGTTTTTTGTTTCTTTTTTTGCAGTACTGGGTTTTGTGGTGGTGTTCTCATCTCAGGACATAAACAGATACGTAAGATCTGCGTTCAAATCCTCTTGATTGGATAGTTGTTTGAACGTTATTAGATCCAATTATCTCTTGATAGCTCAGATCTGCGTTCTTGGGGGAAGATTTAAAGAGGTGTTGTTATGTATGTGGTCAAGGTCACCAGATCTGCTTGATCGGAGGAGCAGAAGTTTTCTTCAGGACATCATGAGTCGTCTTCCTTTTAAGGTTGAATTTTCTAGGTTCTTTACCCCAAGATGGGTATCTGTACAACTGCTTTAATTGCAGCTAATGCTTATAAAGAGGTGTGTCCTTTAGAGGTGGTTTTACAACCAACACTTCCTTTCCCATCACTTCTAAGTTTAGATTTTGAGGAGGCCGTTATTGTCCATGATTGTTCTTCTACTCTTAAATCTTTAATACACGCTTGACTGTTTTTGTATTTGGTTTATTTTGTTGTATTTGATTTGACTTTGTTTGTATCTGTTTTCAAGTATTGTATTGGTTTGCAATATATATATATATATATATAATATATATATATATATGTCCTCTGAACAAAAAAAAGATAAGCCTTTATTCAGGGTGGAGAAACTTGGAAACTTCAATAAGTAAAAAAACCTACGGCAACAAAATAAGAAAATGGGGGCTGATTATATTATTACCATTCAGATAATCCTCAAAACCTATGTGATCAAGACTTCAGGTATAAGCTTCCAAACCCAGCATCGAAGATGGAATGGCTCCAGGAGGTCTCTGGAACACTGGAACATACAAGGAACAGTAGCAATAAACATCTAAAAAAAGCGGATTTTGCTCCCATCCTCTTTCATCCACTTCTTTATCTCAACCGTTGGATCGAAATATAAACAGTTCAGATTTTATCTTTTAAAAAATATTAATAAAATATTAAAAAATTAAAAAAATATTTTTATAAAAGATGAAATCTGAACTGTTCATATTTCGATCAAACGGTTGAGATGAAGAAGAGAATGGGAAGGGAAGTGGACGGGAGCCACTTCCAAAAAAAGCAGACCGAAGCTGCTAGTACAATGGAGCCGACAGGAGGAACGGATGTAAGGATAACAAACCACAGCAAATAGCCAAGACAAATACAACAAAAAATCACACAAGAGGATTAATTCCAACCCATTTAACCCTTCTTTATAGAGCAACAATTTATGCTCTATATGGAATTACTGACACTAACTACTAATACCCAAGCAGATCACTTGCTTTCTAGGGTATAGTGGTTTTTATACTCATAAAGACAAATGACTCTTATATACCTCAAACTCACAACCCAGTGCCTACTTTGAGAAGAAGAAGGTGAAATATGCAAAGCTTTCATAGTTAGGCAACATGGCAACATTATTGGCCACTGCCCCACCCGTGGCAGAAGTCATAGTGCTGCCAGACTAAGGCTCCCAGCCCATGGAGTTTTCAAGGCAGAGTTATCTTTGCTGCCGTGTCAGCACACATCTCACCGGCCAAGAGTTATCTTTGGCAGAGAGGACGCATTCAGCAAAAATTGAAAGTACTTCTTGATGATAAGAAAGCCTGCTTTATAATATGTGGATTCATTCAAGTAACGTTAACTTAATAGACTTGAAATCTCATTTAACTCACCGTACTAATCAATATGAGAAGAAAAAATGAGAGGAGGTATATTTAATAATGCTTATCAATATAATCAGGCTCTCATTCCTTTGCATACGGGGGTGAGAGTAAAGAAAAACAAGCTTTAGCCTCATCCACATGCAAGACCACAACGGCATATTGTTTGATATTCTTCACTTGTGAGCGTTACTATTATGAGTACATAAAGATGTAATATAAATTCTTGTATCATGTTTTGTAACACTATACCATGTGGTTTCGCATTGCCTAAAGTTTATGTTTGCCTCACAGAAAAGCAGGAACTTGCAATAAGGCTTTTTATGTGAAACGTCCAATGTTCACAAAAAAATTTGGTAGTTTACTTTTCCAATCCAGAGAGACTTGATCAGGTTCACAAACACCAGAAAATAAAAAATAGAGTGGAGATGGGAAGGAGCTACAATTCCAACTGAACAAACTTAATCAGGTTCACAAACACTACTAAAACAAAAATTGAGAAGAAACTAATTGCTCCCAGATACACGCCACAACAAATTCAAAAAACAGAACACTGAGATGCCTAGAAAGCATTTGCCTGTCCAGGTTCATCTTCACCGGAAAAGCTGACCCATAAGTATTCAAAATGCATTTACTCTTCATCCCTTCCTGTGTTTTCCTTGCCTAAAAATAACAGAGCAGAGAAACTTCATTACACAGAAAACCATGATCAACACCAAGACTTGTACAATTTCCATAAGAAAAACAGCCAAATAGAGTTGACCACACTACACTTCGCAGTCTCTTTCAACCCCAATGGTTAAAAACAATTAAAAACAAGTCCCAACATTTCAGACACCGAATTCTTTGTAACAATGATTGAAGTAACTTGCTACGACAGAAAGACTATATTTGCGGAGAAAATCTCAATAGTCTCTTTCATCCCTTCCTCCATGCTTCCGTCTTCTGCCTCAGCAACTCCACCCTGTATCAAGCAAAGAAATAGTGAAAAGGAATTGTTAGGATTCGAAGGATTACAGTAGAGTACAGGAAACAGCCTCTCTAATATTATTCAATTCTTGATACTTACAAGCAGGAAGAGTTTTATATAGACAAACTTAACTAGACTAATCCTAAAATTCAATCTAATTTAATTACCAAATATTAATATCAAATATCAACTATAAGAAATATAATATCTGAAGAATATATCAAATATTAATATAAAATATAATAATATCTTAATAGAAATCACTTGATAGGTAGACTCAATGACCTCGACTTTTATTCTAGTTGCTCAATTCAACCTCATCCCCATCATTGAGAGTTATAAAGACTGGACCAGACCGGTTCTATGGCTCTAGTCTATATTTTAAACTAACTGTATTAACATTTTTTTTAATAATAATAATAATAAACTAATTATTTTAAATCAAGATATTTATTCTTATTATTTCCCATTACATCTTCATTTTCATCTTCCTAAACATAACTTTTTCCATCAAATTATTTTTCATACAGTCCATCAATTAGAGTATGAGAAGCCTGTCATTGTTGTAGTAAATCAAGGGTATTAAAGTCTTTTATCTTTTGTCCCATCCTGATTTTGTCTTGTTCCGATGAGAAGTCTGTCATTGTTGTAGTTACAACTTACTACTACGATTATCATTCCTTTCGCCACCTGTTGCTCGACATGATCTCCATGATTTTACGAACATTTCAATATAATTCAAACTCCTACTATTAACTTACTCTCTTCAATCCAATTTATCATATTCAATGCTGTTGGGAATTATGGATAGCTATCCTAAAACCATTTTCTCTACTCATATGGATTTAATTCAAGATTACTAAAACTCTTTCTACTAGAATCAACTCTTGTTGGTCCCATTTTAACATTTTTAAACATGTTTTTCAAAACAATCAATCATTTTGTTTCTAAGACATAATCTAGAAAACTACTTTATAAAATTGTTATGAGAACATAAAAAATAGATAATAGAATCAAACAAGTCCATATAATAAATAAGCTATGACTACTGATTTATGGGTAGCTTCTTCCTCAGCTCTTTTTTAGCTACTTTAATTTATGATAAACTCTTTTGTGTGTATGTGTACTGCGTATATATGAGTATCAGTTGAAACCACTGCCTCCTTCTCACTCTCAAGATTCTCCTCACTCTAGCAATGGGCCATGAACACCTTTTTGAAGCACTTTCTGCAAGTTATGAGAGACACTAGCTGTGATGAAGATCAACGGTGAAGGATGTTTTGGATACTCCTTCAATATTTAATATAAGATATATTTACTTAATTTGATTACATTAAAGAAGTTAGTTAAGTTAGTTAATATGATATGTGTTTTCCAAAAATACGATAATCATCTTTTTCAATTCTTTCATTTCATTTCCTTCTTGATTATTATTGAGGGAATATCAATAAAGTAGAATAAATTAAGAAAAGATTAAAAAAATATGAAAACTTTATCTTATATTTAAAACCAAAATCAACTTCTAAATAGTCTTATATTAAAGACCGGAGGAATTCTTTTTTAGAATAAACTCTTGGAAACATCTACTTGTGTATAATTCCAAATTCCTACTGAAACAGTATAATCAATATAAAACAATAACCCTGTAGGAGATAAAAATGAATGAACATCGATCAACCAACTTTAACCAGTTTCCAACTGAAATGATAGAACTCACTCTTATATTTTTCCCCAACTAATTCAGTGCAAAAGTAACAAATAATAAGTGAAAAGAACAAGATTGAGCCATTGCCCAGAATGTGATAGCTAAAAGCTTACCTATGTACTTTAATTTCCCTTTTACCTTATGAGTGAAATAACACTACCCCATAGCAACATAGTTACCAAAACCGGCTCGGATCGGCTGGGTTGACCCGGAAACCGGAGAACCGGTCACCCAATTGGTCTGAACCACTAATTGGATCAGTTATACGTCAAAACCGGTCCAAAACCGGTTTGACCGCCGAGTTTGGAGAAAACTGGTGACCCAGCCGGTTGGTGAAATTTTGTTATTGTTTTTTTTTTTGGGTAACAAATGGGGCTATCAGCTCTTTCTCATTCCTGTATTGGTGCATTTTTTTAATGATGATAGAGAGCCTTTTATTGATGCACCACCTTTGGATTTTTTGCCATGATTTTATTGTGTTTGGAGGTTATTTTGTAAACCCATCTTCTTTAATTTTGCTCCTAATTAATTGGGTTATTCATATTCTAAACTTGTAAAAATGTTTTAGGTACTTTTATTTTGTAAACTCATTTTTTTATATATATTTATAAGTATGATTGTATAATTTATAAATATAGTATGGTTTTTGAGACCGGTTCATAGTTATGCGGTTCAATCAGTGACCCATTGACCCAGTACCTCGACCGGGTCAATGACCAGTCCGAGCTTGATAACATTGCATAGCAAGACCCACGGGTCACACCATTGTTATTAATTTTGTCACTTAAAATAGAAACGAAGCCTCGTCTAGCTCCTAAATTATATTAAATATTATTTTAAGTAGGTTTTTCTCTCTAATTTTTCCTGTTTATTAATCTTATATATTTATTATAAAAATAAAAAATACCTGGACCGCACAAATCAAATGTTCTAAACTACTACCTCTTTAGAGGATTTGGCTCCTATCTTCTTCCCTTCCCATCCACTTCTCATCTTCTTCTTCATCTCAGCTGTTGAATTGAAATCTGAACGATTTATATTTCATTTTTTATAAAAATATTTTTTAAAATATTTTTTAATGATTTAATAATATTTTTATAAAATATGAAATGTAAACCGTTCATATTTCAATCTAACAGCTGAAATGAATAATGGAAGATGATAAGAAAAGAAGAGGATGAGAGCCGGATCCTTGTTAGAGGTGCTCACACGATGGGATTGGGAATAGCCCGTCATGGTGAATAGTGATGAGACATGATTTTTGCCCTAAAGACCTCCTGTGTCCTCCCAGGACGAGAATGGGATAGCCTCTGATCTTTAATATAGGAGCCCTATTGGTAGATATCATTATGGGAGTAAAACAAGGCCCAGCAGAAATACTGTTTGGATCCAGTCATAGGAGACATCATTATGGGCCTATAATAAGGTCCAATAGAAATACTGCTGATTTCAGGTTCTCCATCTGAAATGCCTAAATCTGAGGCCCAAAATAAGCCCAATTCTGGAAGAATAATATTCGTTTTTCGGTTCTGGCTTTTGGGTCATTATTAAAGCGGCCTGCTGAAAAAAAAAACAAAAAAACCAATCTGCTCAATCGGGAGCAGTCCAATCCATTTTAGCCCCAATTTTTGTTTTTTGTAAAAAAATAATTTAATTTTGAACAAAAGAAACTTGAAGGATTTTATGAGACTATGTATTCTTTACATTTAGAAGTATACAAGAAATCCCACATACATATAACAACACACACACACACACAAAAGACTTGTGAGAGTTTTCAAAATAACAGAGCACCGAATTGAAAGGGCTATTTTGTTTGACCTTTTTTTTTTTGCACAATAATTTACCTGAAGGAGGGCTTTTCATTGAAAAGATGGCTTTTCTCTAGGTGTTACAAGAGATTACTGCGATGTGATATATATAGGTCTCTTAGGTATAAGGGTTCATTATTTTTATATATTATATTTTATTTGTATGGGTACAAAAGTGTATTAATCAATGAATGAAGAGGTTGGGTTAAGTCCGAGAGAGAGAGAGAGAGAGAGAGAGAGAGGGGTTAGGTTAAGCGTTATAGGGTGGTCAAAGTGGCTATGTCATAGAAGTGATGATTTGCATGTGACGTAGTCGAATCCATCGCTGTACCTTATATCGTTCTCTGGATTGAATGATTTGAAGCTCTATTCATATAAAAACTGAGTGCCGTACGTGGTTATTAGCGTAGAACCATGGAATTGATATTACCATGTTGACAAAAGTACGCATCTTATACCGTGTAATACTAAAACATAACACACACACACAAAAGCCTTGGTGTCGCACATGAATGAGAAGTTACGTAGGAATGAAATCTCAAAAGGGAAATATTTCTGAAATCTTGCGATATTAAGAATAATGGCATTCTTCCGAGTTGAGTTGTGTTGTGTGTGGAAAGTAGGTATACGTCCGTACATACGGATAATAAGGTAACTGAGTGTGAGGTGAATATTCAGGAAGAACTTTAACCAAAAGTTTGAGAGAGAATTAGAGTGCATGTGTTTAAATTGAGGGGAAGGGAGGGATGAGAGAAAAACTTTTTAATTACTTTGTTTTGATCAAATTACTTATACAAATTTCTTAATTTTCTATAACTACACTCTCAATTAAAAATCTTTTTATTTTTATTAATGACAATTTAGTAGAAGTTTTCACTCTTCTCCTAATCTCCCTTCAAATCAAATAAAGCCTGACCTCATAGGAGGTAGCTAGGGTGTGTTGGGCAGTTAAGAGAGGATGAGGAGACAAAAGAGAACAGGGGCGAAGAAGAAGCTGCTGCTAATAAGCCATCCTTTTTGCAAGTGAAGGTACAGTCTTGGAATTCTCTGGAATCGAGAGAGATGAGAGAGAGAAGGAGAGAACAGAGAGAGGTATCATTTCATTGATTCATTAATAATGGAGAAAGATATGAGGGTATTATAATAATGGATTTGCCGTATTTATTCTCATCAGCCTTTGCAGCGCCATTTGTGTTACTCTTATTATTTTACATATTTCCTTCTGCTTCATGAGAACGACCTACCATCTACTCTCTGTCTCTCTCTCTCTCTCTCTCGAGCTTATTATTATAATAACAATCCTTCATGTCGGGCCATGCACTACCCCCTCCTCTCTATACATATTCCATACATTGCCTACATATTTTATACGAGATATATTCTTTCATAACACAAATATATATCAATAAATACTTATCACCTAGCTATTATGATATACAGAGAAGAAGGTTCCTGAGAAGAGATTCTATTTATTTCAAAAACAGTTTGACAAGCGGGATGAATTTCTCTTGCTACAAGTTGATGAATTCCTAATTTAACATACCTACACATATGTTAGTTATAATATTTTAATTAAATGTGGTTTCAGGTAAGCATGACATTTTAAAGAGTTAATGTGCAATTTTTTCTCAGAGGTAACCATGTAGAATTATTGGTATCTGAAAGTTTTTCAAAGAACTATGTCACCCCAAAAGTTTAAAAAAATAGTAAGGAGCAAATTTACTTAAACCGTTAAAAAATAATGTTGATTATTAAAAAATTAATATTAAATGTTGATTTTCTTAAAAATAAGAGGCAAAATTGTTACACTTTGGTTACTTTTAGGTAAAATTATTTTCGAAAAACTTATCAATACTTCACGCTCTTGAGTGATTGCTTCCAGGGTAAATTTATACTTTAACCATATTTTAAATGAATCATCTAAATTTGAGTTTAGTGTATTTCTATTGCATGAAGTTGGAGTATTGTTTAAGAATATTAATTTTCTTAATTTTTTCAGATGTATATATTTCATTAATTAAAAATCTCATTTTTACACTATTATGTTTTATAGTTATAAATCTTTCAAAAGTATTTTCGAGATAAAAATGCACTCTAACTTCAAATATTATCTTAAATAAATATTTAAATTCAAAATAGATTAAAACATAGTAGTTTCTTAAAATGGATTATATATTTAAATAATGTAAACAAAATTTAGAAAAGGAATATATCCTAAATACTTATTGCCTAATCTCACAGCCCCCACCCCCCCCCCCCCCCAAAAAAAAACAAAAAACAAAAAAAGGCCCTGCTTTCCCCATTAGAAATCTTTTCACCAACGAGAATGACAGTTATGTTAAAATCCACTACTTAATAATCAAGAATTCATTCCTTTTACTCTCTAAACAAAATTTGATATAATTTCTCTAACCTAAATAAGGCCCCATTTGTTACGGAGTAGATTTAAGGAGGGAAAGAAATTTAGAATAGGGAAAAGAACGGAGAGAAAGATTAAAATGGAACTTTAAAAAATTGAACTGTTTGGTAGATATGGAAAGTGGAATAGAAGATGATAATTTTAAAAAATTAAAATTAAAATATAAAACTTGAAATTCCCAAAATACCCTTTACATTAGAAAAAAAACCTCCTTCATCCCATGTCTCCACGACATCCAGGAAAAAAAAAAATCAAATCCAAGTGAGTTCCAACCGGTGGTGGTTGTCCGCGGGTTTGGACGGTGAAGGAGGAAGTTTTTGCTGGCGACAATGAGAGCCGAATGTGAGAGGAAGAAGGTGAAGTCAAAGATGGTAAGAAAAGAAGAAGAAGAAAGGGACCTAAGGGAAATTTGCTCACAATCTTCCGGGAAGATGTCATTTTCCATCCAATATGTGAGGGAAGATTAAAGAAAGAATATTCCCATGAGTGAAGGAAGATAGTGCTTTACTGAAAGATGAATTCTGTGTAACAAACACCTAAAACCAATCTTCTCTTCCATTCTTCAATCTTCTTCCTAACAAATAAGGCCTAAGTATAGTCATGTAAAACCATCTGCTAAGAAGCTGATAGCGTTTCCGTTTCCGTACATGCGAAACTGCAAAACCAAAATTCCAAATCATAAATAACCTCATGCACAGGCCAAAAATTAGTAAATCAAGATAAAGAAACGCAGTCACTTTTTCTTCCATATCTTCAGAAACCTATGGAACTAGTCTAGTACCTATCTTCCTCAGTCCTCACTTTTTCTGAAGCGATGAACCTCAACATGTAGTCTTCGAATACTTAAATACCTAATATCTCACCTCCCACATGTGCTATATCTATCTTTGACTATTATTCTCTCTTTGTATCTCTCTCTCAGCCCAAGGTTCTTTTCTCACTATCACTAATACAAATACTATTACTGTGCTTCTTCTACAGTAGCTGTCAATTAGTTTCCGAGAGATATTACAGTTTGCATCTCGCAGCCCATTCTTAACTGGCTCTCTGCTCATAAACCACTAAGTTCACTGCTCCTCATCTTTAACTATTTTTGTGTCTGAGCGTTTGTTAACTTTCAGATTTCTGATGTTTCAGGTGAAGTCTTAATCGATGAATGGAAGAGTAAAGACTCAAATTAAGTTGACTTCACTGTTTGGTGAAAGTTAGTGATGCTTGATAGTTACTATCCAAATGACCATTTTGACCTCCTGGTATGTGTTTCTTCTGAATCCGTCTTCTTCGGCTCCTTTTGATTTCTTTGTTTCACTCTATATATCTTAAATTTTTTGGTGCATAGTGATTATACTGTTCCATAATATTTTTCTCATTCGCCTAACCAAAACAAAATCTAATATATACTGTCTCTTTTTACTATAGTATTTATATACAGTATCATTATTCATAATATTATATATGATCATATATGGCGATCTATAAGAGTCCCTTCATTAGCTTCTAATTAGGAAGAAGAAAAAAGAGAAATCCATTCTGAATTTAGAATTTAGATCTGGAATATTAGAAGGGAGTGGTGGGAAATGTGTTTCTCTGGGTATTTTCCTCTGCATCTGTCAACTTCAGTTTGTCTTTTTGTTTCATGTAAAGTCTTAATCGCAAAGACACTTTATATATATACATATATTTCACTGCTTGGTGCACTTGCATGATGATACAGTGAGATGTCATTTTGTTTGACTAAAGGGAGCAATTACTAAGAAGATTCTCATTTTGTATTTAATGTATATAATTATTTGCAAGTATTATGATCTGAGATTCTGAGTCTTTAATTTGGAGCAAACAGAAGAAAGAAAAATGAAAAACAAACAGCACAGAACTATTTAATTTTTTGATCAATGCATATTCTGAAACTTTACAAGCTGAAACAAATTTTCAGGGGATAATATTATAGTTTGTTTTATTAGAGCCACTTTAAGACAAAACAAGTTTTTGCTCGAAACTTTAAAACAAAACAAGTTCAAGCAACAAAGAAATAAAGTTAAAATAAAGTATAGTAGTTTACAATGATATACAGTGGGCGGAGGAATAACTAAACTATAAAGTGGATGAATTGACTTTGAATCTTACATTCTTCAAAAAGACCCTGTCGAGCCATCATGGTTTGATTCCAATTAATCAATTGCTTAGATACATAGTAGGATCCAAAAAAGCGCCAGCACCGGGTGACCCAAGAGTTTAAAACTGTTTTGAAGTAGCTTATATATGTTTTTATTATTATAATATCTGCTTTGTAATATTTGAAGAATGAATTGTGTTTTACGTAGATATACAGTATCCTCCATAGTCAAGCTGTAGATCTTCTGGTTTATTACTTTTCAGGGAAAAGATACCGACTTTTTTATGATACAATTGAATGAATGAGCAGACAATATGGAAGCGAACCATGTAAAAAGGTCTCTGCTGCGTACATATCTGCCTATAAGCGGCAATCATTACCTTTTTCTATGTCTTTTTTCCCCCTTGGCTTCATATATATATAGTTTCCGTTGGAAGAAGAATCTAGTTCACTGTTGATCACTTTGAGATTTTACTTATTTTAGGTTTTAAAAAAAACTAGAAGAAGAGAGCATCATTGTATAATGGCCGTACAGATGGGTACCATAAAGTGAATTGAATCTTCAAATTGAATGGGACGACTTTATCTGCTACAGGACAGGGTAAGAGGCCAATCTTTTTGTTAATTTCATCTTTTTTGTTTGATGTCTTGCGTTTTGTTAATATGTTGAATATATACTCTCCATCTCTCGTATTTTTAAAAACTATTTGTGTGGGAAATGCTATGCATTACATAGAATATGAGTAATTATTTGATCACTTGTTTATAATTTGTAAGTAATGGGGCCTGTTCTGTGTACTTGTATATATTTTTTATGATATACGATGATTTGTATAGTGTGTGTATGTATATTAATTGTAGGTTATGAGATTTCTAACTTATACTTGATTCTTATTTCTTGAGCATTTGGTCTGATGTATCATTACTTGGTTCCATTTTCTTTTTTAAAAAATTACTGTTAATTCCTAACTTTAAATACTACACACATAGGCGTATCAAAATGGAAGTAATCATCACAATAGTTGAAACTAAAGTTGCTTTTTTGCTAAAAGAAACAAAACTAAGAAAGGATTAAATGACATAATTAACACATATGACCCTCCCTATGGCAAAAATCTGAATCACTAAATTTAAAGGAAACCGACAACTCAGCACAAACTTGGTAAATTAAAGGAAGGAGGAAAAAGGATTGAGTCTTGGGGAAGGGTATGAATTAAGTGATTTGAATCCCCACTATGAGATATACCTGTTGATCGCCTCCGCAAGTGTACAGGATCGAGGTAGTAATAATCTTAGAGTATTCTAGGGTCATCCCTAGAGGGAGGTTGTAAAATTTACTAATTCAAATCAGATTTGAGTAAGAAAAAAATAAGGATGAGAATGTTTATAATAAGAATATAACAATTACTTAAAGAGTTGGGTTCAAGATTTCACCCACAGGTTGTTAATTTCTGTTATCTTTGAGTTGACTCTTAGCTTTATTCTTGTGATAAACTATTCCTAATTAAAGTATCATTATTTCTCCCGAATTATTAGTCCCCTTTTAATTATGTTAACTCGTTCCCATGACATCCACACAACTAATTAAACCATTAAGCTATAATTTTTATCACCACAAATATATACAACTATTCCTAGCCTAAATAATTTATGTCTATTTCTCAGGATCTAGGTCTTTCTTCACCTCCCAGTTCATCAAGATCACCCATTTATTAGATTCTATGGTGGCCAACCAAAACAATCCACATGAAGAATAAGAGAAGTATATATAATTAAAAGAAAAACTAAAATTTATTCATAAATAGAAATTCATAAAGAATATTCATAAATGGAAATTCTTAAAGAGTCAAACAAGAATAAATGGAAACTAGCTTTCATGTTAGGCTACATCTCTCCCCAACAGAAGAGTTTAGAAACTCAGAAAGAATACTACTTTTGATGTTTTTAGAGTAGTAATTATGTGTCAAGAATGAACAATACAGCCTCTATTTATAGCTAAAGTTGTTTTTACATGAGACTCTTTGATATATCTATATAATAATTTAAGATATCTAATTTGATTTACTCTCCACGTCTATCTTTTTATGCGTTTGGATTCTGGCAAAATTACGGTTTAGGACCCCATCTCTGCATGTATCCCGTGCCATATCCCCTTAACTTCTCTTGGTCCTTTGGAGAAAATCACAGTTCATGATCCCATGCCTTCAATATATTATATTATCTACAAAATAAAATATATTTGAATAGATTTGGTAGAAATATTAATTTTTATCCTCAATATTATATTCAAGTAATATATATATATATATTAAATTAAATAGATACAAAATATTCATAGATTTCATATAATATAATTCAAAATCTATATCTATTTAATTGTAAAATATGCACTTATCACCTACATTTAGCACCTGTTGTCTCTAATATGAGAGAACCTGTGCCTGTGAAAAAAGATTGATATAGATAAGGATTCAAATCTTAGATGTGCCCTGGCGAACAACATCAAAGATTTGAAAACGATAAAATGGAAGGAAAATAAAATGGCAATCATGTTAGTGGGATCAAGAAACTGGTATGGACCACCTAAGGGATCATTTAGAGCAATTGACAAAGACACTGCTTATAAATTCCATAAAACCCACTGAGAGTCTGATCTACACTACTTAAAGTGTGAGTGTGTTGTAATGATTAAGATAGAGGTGGAATGTATCATCCTACCTCTGGTCAAGTTCAATGTGAATTGTCATGGCAATAAACTTAGTTTGACACCTTTTAACCTCCATGGATTCATCACTTAGTTGTTAGTTGTTTTGATTGGCTTGACTGTCACTTTCTTCAGTGAATATCACTTTCTGAACCACCAATAACTATATATAGTATTAACTTCCACCAATGCTTGTTTCTAGGATACAACATGCATTATATTAAATACACTCCCTCCAGTCCTAAGGATCCAGATAACTAATTTAGTGAGATTTAAAAAATTGTTAAGTTAGTTATTTGTTAAAAAAAAGTGTTGTTTTCACCCCCTAAATATGTGTAATCAACAAGGAGAGTTTGGAAAACAGAGTTGTGGACTTGATAGAAAAACTAAATTGGGAAATTATATTTATGATCAAAACAAACCCCCCTACTTACTCTTATATTTAAGACGAGGGAGAATAAAACTAGACAATGTTGTTCATCTATTACATGAAGTTAAATAAGTTATGTCAAGTTAAATTATTTTTCAATTTTGAATAATATAACTTACTTTAGTATTTAGACTTTACGTGACATTGATGATTTGTGTGTATTCATCTGTTCTGAGCAAGTTTGATGGGATTATTTTTTAGGGAAGAAAGTTAGGTAACTAAGAATATCTTCCTAGATGGGGTTCGGTATATACTTCATCCAATCCTAAATATAATGTCATTTTTATTTTTATTTTTATTTTTATAAAGGTTAAAAAAGCTAAATGTATTACTTAGTCATAATATATGTTGTGTATTAGTGGATTATATATCAATTTATAAGTCAGACTAATTAGTTTGGAGAAAAACGATAGATATAAATAATTTAAAATAGTTTATTTAACCTCCTTAATCTCTCCAAAAAAGCCAATTGGATTTTATATTTAGGACTTGAGGTAGTAATTTTTTAAAGACAGTGAAGAAAGAAGGGGTGTGCATGTGTCAATGTGTGTGTATCAAGAAAGAGTTTTAAAATTTTCCTACAATCACCCTCTTATCAATTTTGTTGAGGTCACTCACAAAACATAATCCCATATGAATGCTCAATATGTTGTAATTAATTAGAGATATTTTCACTTGACTAAAAATATCAGTTGACAAAAGTGGTGAATCTATACTTAGTTCAAACATTCATTGATGCATGAATAACAACAATTTCATTAAATAGGACTTGTAAAATGTTATACGTGTCTGTGTGTATAGTTTGAGATAATGGTGAGACTTAACTAAGTCCCTCATAGGAAAAGGAAGAGAAGTCAAGAAAATATCAAGAGAAGCTATATATGGAAGATTAAAAGAAAATGCTTTTCAAGGTGCAGAAAAGCATTTATCTTAAAATAAACTACTTATGTCAAATTTTAAACTCAAATTTTTAATTAAAGTAATTATTGTTTTTCCGGTATTTACTTAAAGGCCTCAGGCCTAGGTCCCAAGCAATCCAAGTCTTTTAAATGAAAAATATGTATATTATATATCTGTACTGCCCCCGCTCGCACATATGCATATATGTATAGGAACCCATTTCCCTACCTATCATAGATAGGGAGAGCTCATCTCATCTGTATGGTCAAGATTTAATTTTTTTTATTTTTTTTTAAAAATATTTTAATAGGTAAGGAATTTAAAATAAAGATAATATCTTAACTAATATTTTTTCAAAAAATACTTTTTTCATTTAAAAATAACAAACTAAAAAAAAATTAAATTTGGACCATCCAGATCCCATCTGGACGGTCTAGATGGGATGAACTCTTTCTACCTATGTGAAAGATAGGTAGGGAAATGGGTTCCAATATATATATGGGTATTTTCATTTATTTGAACAGGCATGGACAGAAGAAGCCTTCTCCTATCTCTCTCATTTTCCTTTTAATGAGGAATTTAAATATCACTAATATTCTAAACTATTCTTACACATAAAATGCAGAAAACCATGTAAATGGAGAGTCGTAGCTTGTAATATCCATGAAAATTTACAAATTCATAGCATGCATTAATGTGGAGCATGGTGCTTGTATGATTTCACACACAAACACAATTAAAAAAGTGAGGGCAAATGAGAAAAAAATGATGATAGGTGATCGATGGGGGGTTAGGTAAGGGTTGTTGGTGATGTCTTAGAGAAGATGGGAATAGAAAACTCGAGCCTTTTAAGCAACGGAAGACTATACGTAGGTTAGAAGGTTACAGAAGCAAAGGCTTGCAGAAAATCCTCAAGTTGTTAAGATTCTGGCACTTTTAGATTCAGATCAGAGCTTAGCTAGCTACATTCACATATAGACTAGAATGAATCTTCACAACTACTTATTACTTAATTTAATAATAGCTAGCTAGAGATTCAAACTCTCACATGAGTAATCTTTCATATTTTAAGTGCATATATATATGAACACGTTTGAATAGCCTAGATTTAGCGGTCGTCATGCTCTCAATCATATACATTAATCTGAAAATGTTGAGTTGTACGTTCCATATTAATATATATGTATGTATAATGAGATGACGTCTTTTTAAAAAACTTAGCATATGGACATTTTTTTTTTTTAGTTTTATCATGATAATTCATAGTTAGTAAAGAGTTAGTGCAATATTATCCAATACTATCAATTCATATTAGCCAATAGAAAGAATTCAAATAAAAGAATAGTGATTTTCTTAAGCAAACTAGCTAGAATCCAGACATATCCAAACCTAACATATGATGGAACAATACCATATTTACATTGAGATCCTGATAAAAGGAGAATTTAAAACCCCCCCCCCCCACACACACACACACACACACACTAATCTATCTAGGATCCTTATATTTAGATGCTAAAAAACTTACAAGAGTGGGAGGATTAGTCTTGAGACCAAAAACTTATATTAGATGCTAAAACACACACACACTCTGTAATTTATTAGTCTTGACAACACCTGGAGAAGATGAGAGAGAACAACAATAAAATAAGCAAAACCAAAAGAAACAGCAACTATACTTACCACACTATACATATTACTTTACTACGTCACTTTTCGAAACACTAAAAATGGGGGAAAATAGGATTAGGTTGTAAAAATATATATATGTAGTTTTCTTAAAATGCATTCAATATCAAGTTTTTTTTTTTTTTATATATATAAAAGTGATTATATGGTTATAAAAGTAGAGTAAAAATACTGATTGACCATTAGTTTGATTTTTTTTGTATTTTTAAAGCAGACGTTAACAATAACTCAGCTAAATTTCATCTCATCTGGTAGTAAAGAACTGAAAAAAATTATAGAAAATAACATATATGTTTTGGAAATTACAGTTCAAGTATTCTCTCTCAATCTCAATCTTATCAATCGGGCTTCTTGGCCACTGTTTTCACTTTTTTGTAATTTTTAAAACTATCTGGCCTTTTTCTATATTTTTCTTTAGTTTTTTTCCACCAGCTAGGATGAAATTTAATTGAGTCATCATCTATGTCAGTTTTAAAAATACAAGAAATTCAAACTAATGGTTAATAAATATTTTGACCCACTTTTAGAAACACATAGTCATCACTTTTGCCTATATATAAAAAAAAAAGCACTTGGTGTTGAATGTGTTTTTTTAAAAAATCATATGTCTATTTTTATACATTAACAAAAAAAAAAAATAAATAAAGGCTTGCCTTGGTTTTAGGATCAAGCTTTACATCTTAGGACTTGCACTGAAAATGTATAATTTTTTTTTCTAACAAAAATGGCATGATCGGCATTTAACTCCTTATTATAACTAGTAGTGTGTGTGTGTGTGTGTATATATATATATATATATTCTTGATTTCTTTCCATCTTCCATGTTATTTGGATCTTATAATAATGAATGGAGGGAGTATAATTTATTTAAAATGATCTAAGCCTAGGAAAAAAAAAATGAGGTCAGATTGAACCGAGCAAGGAATGAATGATTCACTAGGCATATCTAATCTTCTTTCGCATGATCTGAAAATGTTTAACTTCCATGCTTTAAGGTAAGACTTCAACGTTTTGGGCTATAGGAATGGATTTGACTTTCAACAGTGCTAGGCCAAAGACTGGATTTGCTTACAACATTCAGAGAAGTTCATACCATGGACCGAAATATTAATCCTAAGTTGATAAAATCACACAACAACAATGTCTAACCACGTTTAATTTGTTCCATTTTATAATAGTGGACTAAACTAAAATTCCGTTTTCATGAGTTATAAAGTAACATAAATCAATTGGCAGTTTATCACTCTATATTTTGTCATTTCTGTTTATTGTTATACTAGCTAATTCGAACAAATCATAAAAAACATTAATCTATACCTCCTCAACATATAATCAATTACAATATTAAGAATAAAGTCATTTCAAAAGGATTTAGATATGGAAAACTCATTTGCAAAATAGAATATGGAACTGACTGAAAGAAATCCGTATCTAGCAATAATGAAACTGCAATAATTATTTCTTTCATCGATGGAAATTTCAATAATCTTAGACTTTGATACAAATTATTTGACTATTTTTATGGTCTTTTGGTAAACTTCAACATTACAAACCTAAAATTTACAATCTAACAAGAAAATAAAATAAGCTACTTTCTCTCTTCTCTTATCCATTGTTATTAATTTAACACAAACTTTGATGATTATAAGCTAGGCTTGATCTCCCATTTAAAGGATCCAAATCCACGTTAGAGTCAAAGCATCCATAACCTTGCTTGTTTTCTGATTTCCTAAACCTATGCTTGAAAAACAAATCTACCCCCAAGTTTATGCATGTTTAAGTCAAAGCAAGTGCTCTATATTATATATTTTGCATTTTGCATTTGAGACAAGTCTATATAACTTTTGCTAACTGGTTTCAAAACACCCGTAGATCCTCATAACCTTGTAAATCGATAGAATATAATTTCCATCATAGAGAGCATTTCTATGTGTAAATTTAAACTTTATATTAGAAAAACCATACTTTTAGTATCTATAATTTTATTTAATTTTTAGTTTGGTTCCTATAATTTCAAATTTCATAATTGAATTATTATAGTTTGAATTGTTTTTAAATTTATGATAAATTATATATTTTTAATGTTTTGGATATGTAAGATTTATAATAACAAGTGGTAAAGTATATGTAATGAAGTTAACTCCCCCCCCCCCCCCCCCCCACACACACACATCACTATGCCTAGTGAAATTAATTCCCTGAACCACTAGTTTTAGTTAAAATTATGGATATCTTAGTTTTAGTTTAGTTTTTAAAAAAATATTTTTCCTATCTATATTATATATCACTATACATTCTTAAAATATAATGCAACCTTCTAATTAATTACTTTCCTTAGCTTGAATCTTTTCATCAACAATCATAGAAACCTCTTATCATCTGTGTGCGTAGGAGAATCACTCTTATAATCTGATTTGCTTCTTAGAACCATACACCATGAAAGTAACATTCCATCTGATCAGTATCTCACCATTTTAATCAACTCAAGTCCCCCTGAAAGCTCTCTTTACCTATCTTTGTTTGGCCTTTATTATTATTTGTTGATTCTTTGAATTCTTTGAATTAAGCTTCCACACACACATGGATTGAAATCTTCTAGAGAATTTTTTTTTTGGCCAAAAAAATCTTCTAGAGATTGAGAATATGCAAGAGAACAATTAATGGTGGTTGAGCCATCGCTTTTAGGTTTTAGAATTATTTGCTGACATGCATGTGTGTGTCTGCATCTTTGTGTGCATTTCTTTTTCTGAAGTAACTTGGTTTAAAAAAAAAAAAAGCCATTGGCAATAGATTAATTATTAATCTCATGTACCTCAGTTTAATTGAAAAATAAAGTAAAAAAAGAAGAGGAACACTCGATTTTGTTTATTAGATATTTCTTAATTAGTTTAGCTATTCAAAGCATTAAAATACATTATTTATGCTGACCAAATAAGTTGTTGCCAAATTTAAGTACTAACATAATAATTGCAGACTTTGTGATTTATACATGCAGCTAAGATTGACTTTGAAAACAATTGTTAATGGATTAAATTCGAAGAAGTTATTATAATCGAGGTTAAAACGGGAAATATGAAATTGATCATCATCATCATCACGTACCAACATAAGAGATGTTCCACGATCAAAATATAATGTAATGATTGATTGAAAAATTGAATATAACATCACATGCATAGAACGATTGGTTGGGACAAAATATACTTTAGTATGATTTAATGGTTTGTCTGCAATTTTTATTCATGTGAGGCCAACTTTTAAAAGTTACAAATCACAACACTAATAGAAGACATGTATCAAATTACAAAAATGATTACAAGCTAACAAGACACCGATTTCAAAACAACAACAAATAGGTAGAAAATTCGAAAATTAGATAAACTATATAAATTAAAATATTGAATTAGAACTTTTCCTTAATTATAAATAAGTTTCCAAGTTAGACATATCGTGTTTTTTCTTGTGCCAACTTGCATGACAAGAACATTAACAGTGAGAGGTGGATGAAAATGATAGTGTTTCAAGACAAACGCGTAGTTAATATTAATGTTGTTTGTAATGTATCATTAATGGGATAGAAAATTAATCCTTCAATGTTGGTATGGGTAGATTTAGAGTCATTTTCGAACCTATTAAATCTCTTTACATTAATTAGTTCTATAGTATGTCCTCTCCTTAGCTCATGACAACCTAACATGCCCCCGACAATTTTAATCATGTGTTACGTTTGATTACCTCTATGTTGCTACCTAAGAGAATAATCTATTGAAATTTCTTGGTTTGTAATTGATTGAGGTTATTAATGGAAAGTTAGGGCTATAGCTTGTTGCTTTATACATCCCTATTTTGATTAGAAGTTTACGTACAAAAATCTCAGGGAAGGATCTAGAAATTTTTTATTTATAATCTCAAGGTGCAAGATTTAAAATACTAGATTAATATGATCAATTTTCGTTCAGGGTTTTGAAAATATATAACTAAGGTTGCTAAGTACATGTGTTTTAATTGATTTTAAAAAAAATCAAGATTCATGATGTGTTTAATGTATATTATGACAATTTTAGGAGTACTTTATATATGTTAATAAGTGAAACAGTTAAAGGAGCAGTAGATGTCTTCAAGACTTCAAGTTTTGTTAATTTTTTTATTAAACATATTATTATTATTTCTTTGATAAACTTTAATTGTAATGCCTAAAAAGTTATACCCAAAAGGCCTAAAGGCAAAGGACACTACTATATATGCCATCACATCAAGCAATAGAGTTTTGTCGAACTTCTTATTTCTTAATTACTAATAATGTATGTGTTTTGACATACATATATAGCTTGAATAAGTATCACACACACATATAAAAATGTATATATAAATCTTCTTGCATTGCAATAATAATTTGGATTTTGTATCAATATCAATATTAATATTGCTATTTTACAATGAGCTGATGATTTAGAGAGATGGAATTTGTTTTTGGGAATTACTCTCAAATTAAATCCTAATGAACCAGACCATATAGAACAGAATACCCTCAAAATCAGGGAAAAACGTTAATGTCAAACGGTGTTTAGAAGGTAATTTTTTTTTTTATTAGAACAGAAACAAAATATACAATATTATTTATCACATTTGTATAGCTATTTCAAGACATCATTATGGCTAGTATCTAGCTCTTTAAAGTCCACTAAACTCAAATTGCTCAACCTCCTGAGGTTGAATTCTGTAAAAAGTCAAAGTTAATAACAAAAAATCTGTATAGATTGGGGATTTGTCCTCCGGGAAACTATATATGATTAGACTAACTATATATTAAAGCTTCTAAATTTAGGGCCTTCTATTCTTAACTATCAGAATCCAATTTGACATTAGGTCTAGAGAGATGCAAGATGTAACAGGTATTTCAAACATCACCAAAAATATATATTCAATCAATAATCAATGAATTGTGCTTAAATTAGAGTGCTTCATTAAGTATCCATATAAGACTTGAAATTGAGTTTGACAGATTTGGATTTAGAGTTCAAGATTAGATATCTTTTCACATATTAATGAGTGGAGAAAGTACCCATTAGTCAATATAAGTTATCCCCTGTTCCTCACTTTGCTTTTAACTTTTAACTTTTTTCATGCTTGTCTTCTTCTTTTAATGTCCTCTTTCATTTCAATTTTATCCTAAAATCATGTTTTCTCCATCGTTAATTAATTGGCGCTTTTATGAAATGACTAGAGAAAAGGTAATGCACAGCAAATATTAAGAAAATAATAAATATAAAAAAATAATACAATTTATAAGTTATAAAACCGGATGTCTTATCTTATGTTTTGTGTACAAATATAAAACCCAACTTAATTATTTTCCCACTAGGCCGTACCAATACCCACCTTAGTTGAAGATAAACTCAGTGATAGTTATGGGTTTCAAATTCAATGTACCAAGAGAACCTCATAATTAAGTTGCAACTCAAGCATGATGGATCATATGAACTAGTGCCTTTGATGACGGTCTTTTTCCTATAATCTTGTCAAATATAATCCTGAAAATTTTGACAAATACATAATAACTAGTTTAAAAACGAGATAAGACAGACCAAAAAGAATATACTGAGGTAGCCATATAAAAGTTAGGAAAAAAATATAGTGCTTTCCGAATTTTCAATTAAATTATAACTTGAGAATTAATTACTAAGTATCTCATGTTATTTTGTTATTAATTAATATATTTATTGATCTCATATTAAACACTTAAGAAATTAAGCTAATTAACAAATATGATCTAGAAGTAAAGGGCATTTATAGGAAAAATATTCAGGTTCTAACATACACGCGCGTTTTTGTGGCGGAAAAGCACTTAATCGGTCTTGTCCTAAAAGATTATGATAGAAATGCATTATAAATTAAAAAGTTAATAACGTCATTAACGCCTTCTTATTTGTTTTATATTGGACAATGCAGCCCCTTAAAAATACTGACATAAATTCAATCAAAATATAATTAGAAGCCATTTTTTGTGAATAGTGGAGTTTCTAACAATAGTAATTCATTTATCTGATTCTGTACATACACACTGTTGATTTTTTTTAATTAAATAGGTGCATAAAAATAATCAATTCTCTTCAAAGGGGACTTTTACTTAATTGATACCAATTTATTTAGAGGAAAACATAAGTTCAAACATCAGAAAGCGTATTTATTAGGAGAGATGAAAATTCTTTGAACTCTAAATCTTTGAATGGAGAAACTAAGAAATTATATTTAGCAGTTATTTCCCTCTAGCTAAGAAAATTTCATGTGCATTAACTTGGATTTAAATTAAATTTTAACACTTGAATTCACCATATAATTATACATATTATTCATTGAACTTATAATTAGGAACTTGTACTATCTCCTATTGATTCCTACTCTAATATATGAATGTTCTCAACAAATTCTAGAAAAATTGACGACGAGAAAGAATTCAAAAAATGCGATCACCTTCCAAGGCTTCTCTAGAACGTTTTCATCATGCAAATTTTAGGTTAACTGGATGGTGGTTTTTGAGTATTAGGATTAAAAAATATCCAAATGCAGATCCCAGGCTCTTTAAAACTAATGTAACCATAAAAGTAATGATTGCACGTACTATTGTATTCAAATAGAAAAAGAAAAAGAGATTGTGAATATAGAGGTAAAATCTTATTTTAGTTACAAATTTTTTTGCTCTTCCTCTATGAACACATGATTGACTAGTTTTAAAGGATTCATTTTGGCATTTATAAATGCTACTTATACTATTTACCCCTCCCCAACCCTTTTATTTGCTGGTTGGAATTGTGCCAATTCTTTTTTTCTTAGTGAAAGCCTCAAGTTTTGTATGAAGTAGATAATTGATTGCCTGTTATTTGAAATATCATCAAGGTCTATAGAGGTTGTTTCAATATTAGTCCTCTTTTAAGAATTAATACACAATGGGTTTGAAAATATATATTTAATAGTGTTGAAATAAAATTATTTTGAGTAATGAAGTGAGTGATATTAGAAGGATGGATATTGAAATAATATTTGATGGATCAACATGAGCTCTCAATCCACTGTTACATATTATTTAGGTTTGTTCAAAATCTCAAATTAAATTATCTATAACAATTCCAAAGGAGTGATACAAGCGTATGTGGGTTAAACATGGTATCTACATTTTAATTTTACACTCACAGTTTCTTTGTCCTCTATCTCTCTTTAAATGCATTGTATATGTATATACTACAAAAAAACACAGTAAATTAACAAAATTTTGCTACAGAATTCGATAATTTCATCGCAAAATATATTATCACTAATTGATTAGCGATGATATTTCATCACAAATCAGTTTAGCAATAGAATTCCATCACTAATTTGCTATATTTTGAAGTTATTTCTATGAATATAGGGAATTCATATGGCATAATCTCGTGCATTTTGCCTCATCAATTTGCCTAAAATCAATTCTCAATAGTAATTTGTTCTAGATTATTCATTTGATTGATCTATATCATTTACTTTGTATTTTAAACTTCCCTTATGTTTGGAATTGGAGAGAGAATGGAAAGAGAGAAGGAAAATAGAAGTGAAACTTTAATGTTGACATTTTCTTGATTTAGATTATGTTTAAATCTGATTCATTCTCTCTTCAAATTTGCTTGAATCAACAAAATTTGGATAGGAGTACAACAAAACAAATACTCATTTAAATATACAAATAAAAAGATAAAAATTAAAAATACATTTTTCCCTCAATTCTCATAAATTCAAACGTACTTAAAGGCTCTAATGTCATGCTGCACGTGATTGACATCTGTTTAGATTTGCTTACATGTTATTGAATATTTGGACAGATCAACATATATTCTGCAAGTTCTTGAATCAACTATCTGTCTCTCTCTCACACACAATATTAGTTACCTCTCCACAGATTTGTTGCTTAATCCTAAGTCAGGTATGCACCAAATGAAACTTTCATGTCCCGCATTGAGGACCTTAGAATACAATACTAAATTCAGAACTCAGAAGTATAGCCTTTCTAGTATACCAAAGTACAGCATAATTAATGAGGGAGGCATTACCCCTTGAAGAGTTAAAAGAAAGTACATAGATCAGTCCATCAAACTCCTCATAAATTAATGAAGACTTTCAGAAATGGAGGTCTTTACGGAATCCTTTTGTGAACCAGAAGAATAATAAAGCTCTATAGAAAACAGTTCACTATGAAGTCTATATATAAGCTCTTGTGAACATAGAGCTGTGAGCACAGACGAACACATGATCCACATAATCTGGTCTTAAGCTTCAAAGATGGGAGCTAGTAAAAGCTTTTGTCAATAGTTATTATTACAACAAATGTATTAGATTTAGAGACAGCTGACAATTTGATCTTCCTACAAAGCCGAAGCAGCAAAAAATCATTTATACTTATTAGAAAACTGAAGGTGCAAATATCTAAAAAAGCAAGGGTGATTCTCAGGACCTGTACATGAATACACATTTGGGCAAAATTTCTCCGAATGTTCAGATTTTCTATGCATAGAATAATTGAAATAACTGATCATGTGAGATTGTTTAAGATAGTTAAATTTGCTTCACAGGGCAACAAGAATAAGAATCAGAATAACTTAAGCATATAACATTGTTTGGAACAGGAGAAACAAGTAATCAACTTTTTCCATTCTTGTGTGATTGATCTTGGAGCTTTCTGTGTGGTTTTTTTATGTGGTTTGGTGGCTCTTGTCCTTCCCTCTGTTTAAGTTTTCTTGATGTTTGGTGTCTTTTTACCAGAATTAATTGGCAGATATCTCTGATCCATGCAGAATAAATGTATGTATGTATGTATGTGTGTGTGTGTACTTGCAACCATAGATTATATTGGTCCCATGTACTGTAGAACATTAACCAAATAATTGCATATATTTATAAAGATAATTAAAAGCTGCTAGAGGGACAGTTCCTGATATACACTAGTTGGCATATTATATACAATGTGAACCACACTTTTAAATACTGGTCAGAAATAACACACGCAGCAACCTTGTACGCCAATTGTCATATGTCATAGGCTGATCATCATCATCAGGAGGAAAAATCAATACACAAAGAAAGACTACAATTAAAATTAATTTGCAGAAAGGAAATCAATATATATATGGGACAGAAAAGTTACTGGTAGAGATTACACCAAAAAGAAGCTAGTTAGACAGATCCCTTCTTGATTCTGTTTGCATAAAGAGAATTCATAGTTCTTCTGATCATCCTGAATTGTAAAATAACACTCACTCGTGTTGACGCTGATTGTTTCACTCTTCCCTAGACTTCCCATAGATTTGAAGATCTGCATTAGAAAAAAGAAAGAAATTAATGAAGATTCATTTGTACTTAAACCAGCTCATGAACAGGAAATTAAACTTAGTAGTACCGTATAGTCTCCAAGCCGGAAGAAATCAATCCAAAATCAATTAAAAAAGGTTATAAATTTCAGTTCAGTACCTGTGGACAGATTCATATCGGTTATAGCACAGAAATTGGAGGGCCCATTAGTGTCCCAATTTGGAGTCAAATTAGGGAATATTGAGTAGTCATGAGTAGTAGTAGCAGTAGTAGTGTTAATGAAAGTGGTGTTGTTGGTGAAACTTGCTTCCTTGTGATTAGGGATCAAAAAGTGATTTTGGAGATGATTAGAAGAATTCATCAGATTACAAGGCTGCTTCGTCTTCCTTTTGATCACAGTACACTCTTCATTTTCCTTATTATGCTCTTCTCTTCTTATTGTTTCACTGGTTTCAGCACCATACACCACCATTAAGCTGTTTCCCTTGTTGTGATTAGCCCTTTCCCTCGCCCTCGCCCTCGCCTTCTCCCTCAACTCCTTCTTTGCCTTCTCCGCCGTTTCTGGCCTTGTCGCCTTGCCAGAATCTGAATCCACCCTCTGTGGTGAAACCACCTCTTCGCTCTCAGAGGAAGAAGAGAAGCTCTTGTTGATGCTTTTGCTGGTGCTGCTGCTTTTCTTCTTGCTTCGAGGTGCCTTCTCTAGCTCTTGAATTGCTTTCTTCGACTTGGTGAAGAGCCAGTCGAGAGTATTGCTGGCTTTGTCGAACCCTAACATGTCTTGTAGATCGAAGAACTTGCGGGCGATCTCAATGGACAATCTCACCCGTCGGTCTCTCAAACCCTGAGATGTGTAAATCTTGCTGTGCCTATCCTTCTTGGAAGAAGGCTTCTTGTTGGAGATGAAATTACCAGAAACGATATTACAATCGAGAGCAATGTTCTGCTGTCTCCCGACCACAGAAGCATACTCTGAGGGCGCAGCAAGATTATTGGTTAATGCTTCTGGGATTAGAGTGGGTATGAAAGGGAGAGAAGAAAGATGATCATGATGGTAAACAGTGGCATTCGCAGCAGCAGAAGACAAAGAAGAAGAAGAAGCATTATTGTTTTCAAAAGCTGAAGGATGATAAAGAAGAGGGAAAGTATAAGATGAAGAAGGAGGGAAGAAATAGTTGCTGCAATTATTATTAGTGGGAGTGAACATCTGAAAGAAAAGATTTGGGGTCGAGAAAACCCTAGCTCTTTTTTCTTCCTTTTGCAATGAAGGAGAACCACAATAATCACAAAAGCGATTCCTCAGAGAAAAAGAAGAAATGAAGTAGTTATATAACTCTATAACTTCCAAGTAACACATAAGGCAACCCTTTTTATAGAAAAAACCTTTTCCCATACAAGGGAAACCACTCACAATCCCAGAAAAAGAAACAGTGAGAAAACGAGAGAGAGAAATTAAAATATCGGTCACATGGACCTGTGTTATTTTTTTCACCACCAAAAAGTGACAAACTATTTAGGTTTGTATTGTATTTGGTTTCCGTTACCAAATTGATTAACTCACGAGCTAGACCAGATTCCCAGTGGTAAGCGCACTGAGTGGTAAAAGCTTTAAAGTTGAAAGTCTCAGAGAGAGAGAGAGAGAGAGAGAGAGAGAGAGGAATAAGAGGGCATAAGGAAGAAGACAAGAGACACATAATTAGTGGGGGGTGTGTCTCATTGAGTAGAAGCAGAGCAGAGAGGCTACTGAGTACTGACGATGTAAATCACATCATTCCACTTTTAAAATCGTTATATTTTTTTCACATAAATAACAGACACACGCGCGCAGGTACAGAGAGAAAGATAATTCACAGGGTTCAAATATATACTGCTATGAGATATAAGATAAAATTAATTTTTAAAAAATAAAAAAAATTAATTAGATTATTTTAGATTATTTTTATTTTTTATTTAAAAAAATTAATTTAATTAATAAATTAATATATAATATAAAATACATATTATATAATATGATTAAATAATTTATTTAACATATATAATCTTTCTTAAAAAAAAAAGTTAATTATATCTTATCCTTCCGATTGAGTAGTATATAAAGGCACAGCGACTTTGCTTAGGTTCTGACTGACGGAGATACCTGGTCATGAGCAGTACCTTCGTTTATATCCTTCATGAACGTGAATTTTCTTAAACCGTTATATATCCCATATTCAGACATAGGATCCCTGCGCTATTACGAAATATCTTGCAATTTAGGAGGCCTTTTTGGGACCTATTAGCTCGGAACCATAAAAAGATGTACTCCTTTTTATATTTAATATTATATATATTTATTTAATTTAATTAGATTAAGAAGATTTATTAAATTAATTAATATGACATATATTTTTTAAAATATCAAAATTACCTTCCTTAATTATCTCATTTCTCCTCATTAATTATCATTAAAAGAGTATCAATAAAGGTAAATTAGAAACATATTGACAAATATAAAAAAAATCTTATATTTAGGCTCAATATAAACTCTACAAATATATTATATATTAAAAGGCAAAGGGAGTCTCAATACAACTTTCTGGTATTTGTGTATTTGATTTATACCTATGTGTCATACAATGTATATATTAAAATGGTTTTAAAATTTAAGATTCATGTGCAAAAATACACATATGATTTTTCCTAAAGTGTTCCTAATATCAAGTGCTTTCTATGAGTGTAAAAACCATTATGTAGTTATAAAAATTAAGCAAAAGTATTAATTGACTGTTAGTTGACTTTTTCTATATATTGAAAAATGATGATGTGGATGATGACGTGAATGCTAACGGGTTCTGTGTTGTAATGACTTACGGTTAAGCCTTAAGCACATTTCAACAAAATTCAAATTTGTTCCTCCAAAAACTTTTGAAATTTTCCGTTTAGTCCCTGGTGAAAAGGTCAGATTTTGACCTTCTTCCTCCAGAGACACAGCCGAGAGGCGAACTGAGAATAGACACAGAGAGACCGAGCGAAGGACTGAATTTTCTAACGATCGATCTAGCTTTTCACGAATTTGGAATTTCCGTAACGCCTTTCTGTTTTTTTAATGCTTGCTTCACGTCGTCCAATTCTTGATTTCTCCTCTGCGGTTTATCTCTAATGCTCAAGTCAATACTATGCTCTGCAACTCATATCAGAATCATTGAATCAAGTGTGCCTTCCCTCATCTTGTTTTCTCTTGGGGATTCAAACACTTGCCACCACAACTGAGACGTTCTTTACGGGAAGGAACCTGGACATTTCTATCTCCTCCTCTTTGATCATATATCTTTACGGGAATGGATTTTTCCCCCATTTACCATATTAGAAGGCACTCAAGGAAGTTACCACAAAGACAATGCAACCGTCATGGAAGATGAGAAATCCAGAGATATGAACAAAGAGAAACAAAACAAACGACAATTGGTAAACCCCCACGGAACCTTTCCCTCATGAGACATAGCTAGCATCTGTATCATCATCCATGTCATCGTCCATATCATCACCGTAGAAAAAGTCAACTAATGGTGAATAGGCACTTTTGTTATGTTGTAATCATATAGTCACTTTTGCATTAAGAAAAAAAATACTTGATGTTGGGTACACTTTGAGACATACGACATATATATTTTTACACTTTCACCATGAAATTTATAACAAGTGAAGGATTGAGGATGAATACTGATATTTGATTCGGTTAAAGAACAACTTTCGTAGTTTCATTAATTACTATTCTATTGTTATACATTATGTTGTATTTTTAAAATGTTTGTTTTTGACTGAATTAAAAATTTTTATTGTTATATTATTTCCAAATGTACAAAGAATTCAAATTTATTTATTTTTCAGTGCAAAAGAAATAGGTGCAATTTTGTTCCGAAGAAACCACTCAGGAGCACTAGGTATTTAAAAGTTTTTCAAGAAGCAATATTGCCATAAAAGTAATTAGAACGTACTAACATTGCCCATTGCCGTTAAAAATACTAACAATTAACATCAATTTTTAAGTGATTAATATTAAATTTTTAACAATTAGGTTGAATTTACTCTATTTTTAATATTTCTAAGGTGAACTCATCGAAATTTTTTTAGATACCTAGCACTCCTGATCAGTGATTATTTCTTGGGTAAGATTACACCTTAACTCAAGAAATTATACACTTACACACACTCTTGTGTGATCATATGCTTATTATAAAAATTGTAGTACTATCGCCATATGCAAATGCATAGGTTTGAGTTTAAGGGTGTGTTCAAATTGAGGGAGGGGTAACTAAACTTAGAGGCTAATAGTTAAATTTTTATAGGTCCCCCCCACCCCCCCCGGCCCAAAAAAAAAAAGTTCCCTCCCTTCAACAGAGTTTGAGATGCTACAGCTTAGAGTACTGCGGAAATGGATAACGTGCGCTAAGATTTGGACAGTGAGTATCTGATATAGAATACCCAGACATATGATGATGTCCCGACATAAGCTGATATATTAAATATCCCGAAGGAATATTCATGTGATACATCTTACAGAGATTAAATACAATTCTTTGATAAAGAAAGTCTTAAACTAGACCTATGGCTTGGAACCTAACATCAATTAATCAAACAATTTGGCCAGGTCGGTGTTCAATCTAATGGGAGTCTCACCAACTCTATGGCGACTTGTGACAACCCATCGATGAACCCTTCTTTAGTTTAAGCACCAAATGGTTTGAAATAACTTTACTAGATTATTGCCAAAAACTAAATCCTAATAACTTCTACTGACCTTCGTCCTCGACCGCTGCCTCTTCACGGCTCTATCCACCGGCATCTTCTCTATCCTGGTTTCTTCCTTGTACTAGTCATTAAGACTGAGGTCCAATGCCCATTGGACCTCAGGTAACAGTTAACCTTATGCTCAAGTATAACAGTATGCATGATAGATATTCATTTACAATTCAGCATATAACTATACATAGCACACAGCACATGTCATAGTTCATATCACAACAATACCTCTACATAGCACACATCTCATGTAAGGTCCACATATTTTGCACATAAACTAGTGCCACGCCCCGGAGCGTGTTCTCAGCGCTAGGAAAACATCCATACGGCATTACCAAGACTGTAACCCGTTTTCATATAATAGCTGAATGTATAAACAGCGACTTAAGACAAAGTCTTAATCACGGTGCATGACCCAAGACCTAGTCTTGTCCACGACTATATGAATCATCACATCACATATAGAGCATACAAGCAGCATAAGAGTTAGAGTTACAGTACGCGTCCGTACCTTTCACCGGGTAAATGTCAAACGTCTGACCTTTGGATCCGGCCCTGGACCTCCCGGATATCCTAATATATCACCATATTACTTAGAATAATAACCTAAGATATACTTCCACCTCTATTTACCCATCTACCCTTGGTGGATTTGTTATTTACAACTTTGCCCTTACATTTATTTAAAAACGTAGTGCAGAGTTTTCTGGGCAGATTTTTCGGTAACTTTGAAAAATCATAACTAATTCTACAAAAATCAAAATGAGGATCCGTAAAATTCCCCAGAACCCTTAGGATGTCTATTTTTGAGGAAAAATATTCATTTTCACCTAGAATTAGTGAGTCATTACCAGTTTTTACATTTCTCAACGTTGCCCAGATTTTATTCCAGTAAAAATGGCTTAACTTCAAAAATTCATATCTCCTTGACCAGAGATCAAAATGTTGCATATTTTATATGTTTGGAAAGCCCTACATGTCTACTTTATTTCTGAAAAATTTCATGATTTTATAACTTCATTTGTTACATAAAATCATAGCATCTTTTTCGCTGCTTGTCTAAGATTTAAGAACCGAAAATTCTTCAACTTTCACAACATTAATCCATTGCTTCCCAAAAATTATTCCCTACTATGTTTTTACCTCTTCAAGCATTTTTCAATGCAATGAGGCCTAAAAACAAGTATAGGAATTTATTCTCTAATTTTCTAGATTAAACTAACATTTATACTAAGAACTTATAAAAACTAAAGACTAGAACTTAAGAACTAGAGCTTACTTCTTGAAGACTCTTGAACTCCTTCCTCCTTCTTGCTTCACTCTCCTCTTAAACCCTCCAATCTTTGGTATGAGTTTGGTGTGAAGAAAAATGAAGCATGAAGCCTCCTATTTATAGCCAACCATGAGTTAACTATCTAGCAACTTTAATTCCATTCTAACCATTGGATTTAACTTAACTAGGAAGCTTAAATCTTGACCTTACACCTCTTACAAAAAAAATGCCACCTCCCCCCTTTTCTAGATTCATCTTTTCTCTTTCCTCCACTACACACACACACACATGCACAACACTTAGGCGCACACACACTCACAACATACACATGTGCTCTTGTGATGTCATCTTAATGACATAATCAAGGCTTAGGTGTCATTGTTGACTTTTCAACACTAATTAGCAATTCTTAATTATCAAGTGTTTACATGCTCCTTAATTATATTTTGCCATTAGCTAACTCAATTATATGAAGATTTAGACTTAATTACTTAAGATATTATTTCATTCTCTTTGGCTTAATTATTTTTAAATATAATTAGCCCTCTTTTAGTTTGTCTCTAATCATCTTGAAGAATTGTGCAACTAATCTCAATTAGTGCAAGCTTATTCTATTAAGGATATTTGTAATTTACTCAATATACTTCTTAATTATGCTAAATTAATTAGCAATACTCTTTATGCCAACCTTGACCCCCCATTGGTCATTAATATCAAATTAGGGGTTCATATAATTAACTTTGGATATTCCCTTTTATTCATGTTTAAACAATCAACAATTAATTACTTATTTAATCACTTACTAATTGTTGACAATTTTCTTAATTAAGATTAATTATTTTCTCACAACTATTTTACTGAAATTGATAATTTATGCATTATGCAAAATATTAAAAATCATGGGGTCCAATATGGTCCCCTAATACTTTTTGATTTTTCTTCTTTAATTTTTCCAAGGTAATAATTTAATAAATTACCTAAATTAGGGACAATATTCTTCCCTATTTCAAATAAATATTTATTTGTCTCTTTATAATATTTTCAAGGTATTTTATAACCCATAAATATTTCAGGGACCTATTTGTAAATTATTTATTCTTAGGAGACATTGTCCTAATAAATTCAATACAAGGTGTTTGAGACCTCATATTCACCTATTTTCAATATCTATTATTTGTCTATATATATATTTAAATGTATTATAAAAATTACGGCATTACATAAGCATTTTACGTGTTACAACAAACTTCAAATCTTTTAGTAAATTGCAATAGAGGTAATATTTGAAAAAAGTTCATTAATGAACTACCAAATGATTTATATTATAGACCAAACATTTCTTTAAGAAGACACCACTATATTTAGGACTGAAGAGAGAATATGTTCAACGATCAAACTAATTATGATAAAAGTGAGCTCTATCATGATTTTGTTTGTGTTTGTGTTTGTGTTTGTGTTTCTGTTTTGTGAGATGCTAAGGCTCATTCTGCTGGAAATTCTTGGTGGGACATCTATTTGTGCTTTGTTGAGTACTATTAGTGGGGATATGAAATTATTGGCCTTGGATTAATAATCAATGAAATTGTTGTTTGTTGGTCAGATGTTTCATGTTTGTTTTGTGTGTGTACAGGATGGATATATGTAATAATTGGCTCTATTCTATTGTGTTTTGTGATATTCCAGAGGCCTAGCTACAAGGGTCTTGAGATTCACTACAAAAAAAAAAATTATTTAGCAATGGACAAATTCCGTTGCTAAATAGAGAAAATCCGTTGCAAACAACTTTTGCAATGGAATTTGCAACAGAAAACTTTCCATCAGAAAAATGGTTGTTGCAAATGATTTTTGCAACGGATTTTTGTGTCTTCCATTGCAAATTGCAAAGGAAGAAAAATCCGTCGTAATTTACGATGGAAAAAAAAATCTGTTGCAAATTGCAACGAAAAAAATCTCCGTTGTAAATTGTGACGGAAAAATTTTTGTTGCAACTTGTGACAAAAACAATCCGGTGCAAATTGTGATGGAAATAAATTCCTTTGCAATTTGCAACGGAATATTGAAAACAAATCCGTTGCAAATTCATGAATTAGAAAAAAAAATATAATATTCCTTTGCAAATAATGTGAAAATTTGCAACAGAATACTGAGGAATTATTTTTAAAAAATATTGTAATTATTAGGGTCTTTCCTCAATAACCACTAAAATAAAGGAAAAAATAATACGAAATAGACAATACTAAATAATATATTTTAAAAAAATGTATATGAAGAAACACTTACGGTAGCAATCCTAAAAAATTATACATAAAGAAAACGAAATATAAACAACAATGTTGCCAACAAAAACTAAACAACACAAAAATAAAAAATAATGTCTACATAGTAGTTGCATGGTCATGCTCATCATCATTACTAGGAGTTGGTTGCTTATCCTTGTTGTTTTCATGCTTATCCTTCAAGTCTGCTTGTTGATTCATCATCTCTTGTTGTTGATTCACTAATTGTGTTGTAGCCTTCAGCTCCTATCTCACCCGTTTAAGCTCATATGCAAATACGACATTTGGAAGTGAGTTTAATTTTTGTACTTAATTTAAATGGACTAGAGAGTGATAATATAAAACAATTGGTTTCAAAAGTATATGTTTACCTATAAAAGCAACTCCAACTTGACTATATGAGCGCTTGCTAGCCTTCACTTGGCTGACAAAGGCACCTAACTCGAACACTCTACCTTTCTTGTCAAATCCTCCCACAGCCCGAATGAAGAGGTCCTCGGTATCAAACTGAGAAGAGCAGGATGTAGGGTCTGTCGCAATCTGCGTGGCACTGTGAAAGCATCTCCCAATTTTCATACAAGCACACAAACAAATAATTAAGTACAAAATAAAATAAATGTTGGTTGTTGAAACAAATAATAAATATAATAAATGTCTTACCACTAATTGTTCTGACTTAGTGTCAATTCGACGCTTCTCACCAAATGTCTTACCGTTCAAGATAAAAAATGATATGTTAATATCTAGAATAGAATAGAAAGAAAACTCACCTTGGGGATCACACTATTCATAGAACTCATTAGCTTTTGCAGATCGAAGAGAAGCATATTATGAAGATTGAAACATATCGAGATGAAAAGAATAGAGAAAGGAGGGGATACCTCCGGTGAGGGCCTTGAAGAGAGTGCTTCTACGGGCCATGAAATCAACCAAAAGTAATTGCACATTATCACCAGCATTGGGCGAAGGGGCTCCTTCCATTTAGTCCGTAAACAGATGGAAACAATCTGTTGCGTATCAAAGTAGTTGTGAGTGCTTCCTGACTTGTGAGCACTACACTTCTGCTAGGGCTAGTTAGGGACGAAGGAGGCAATGTCAGGATTTTTCAAATTTTGAATATTAAGATACACTCACATGTAAGTGAGTGGAGCCTATTATTAAAAGAAGAGAGAGAAAAAATCAATGAATATATATAATGGTTAAAAGGGGAAATAGTGAATGAATAGAAGTAAACCTTAATTTACTTATGTATTAACTATGTATACAAGTAATAAGAGATATTATATATTACTTACTCATGAACAGTACTATCTCTTATAGTAAATATTTAATTACATTATGTATAGTTCATGAACTACACAATTTTTTGTACATTTTAAACCAAATATTTTTTTCCGTCGCAATGTTTTGCAACAGATTTGTGTTTTTGTCACAAATTGCAAAGGAATTTTAAGTTTGTTGCAAATTTTTGCAATGGATTTGTTTTTCCATCACAATTTGCAACAAAATATTTTTCTCGTTGCAAAGTTTTGCAACGGATTTGTGTTTCTGTCGCAAATTATAATGGAATTTTAATTTTGTTACAAATTTTTGCAACGGATTTGTTTTGCAATGGATTTGTGTTTTTGTCGCAAATTGCAACGGAATTTTAATTTCGTTACAAATTTTTGCAACGGATTTGTTTCTCCATCACAATTTGCAACAAAATATTTTTTCAATCGCAAAGTTTTGCAACAGATTTTTTTTCCCGTCACGAATTGCAACGGATTTTTTTTTCTGTCGCCAATTGCGACGAATTTAACGTTCCATTGCAACTTCCGTTGCAATTTGCAACGGATTTGTTTCCCTTGCAAATTCCCTCGTTATTTTAGTATTTTCAAGTAATGCTTCATCCTCTATTGCTAAAAGAGAATGTTTTTGTGGATGGAAATGGTAAGGTAGCTTTGGCGAATAAGAGGTTGGGACTTAATAGAGCAAGTCTTAGGACAAGCATTTCATGACCATTCAATTACTATGTTGGTGTGGTTTTCTTTTTTGTCTTTTGGGGTTATCTTTCAATTTAAGAGCCTGTTTGGATGATTTCAAAATCTTGGTTTTGGAAATTAAATTTGGGTTTTATCAAAAGTTTTGCGAACAACACAAAAAAGTCTAGAAGCTATTCTGCATCAAAATATAAGTTTTGAGGCCAAATTTTAGGTTTTGGATTTTAAGATTTTTCTTTCTCCTTTGCCATCATCAGCATTTATTCAGTATTGATTAGTATGTTTAAATATCTTTTTGGGTAAAAGAGTAAAAATACACACGTGCTTTACCCTAGGAGTGCCCAGCACCATATGCTTTTTTTTTGGGAGCAAAAATATACACATGGTTACCATTTTGGAGCAAAAGTCACATCTCACCATTATGTTACTGTTCACTTCATCTCTTTCTCTCTCATCACGGTGAACAGTAACATAATGGTAGGATGTAACTTTTGCTTCAAAATGGTAACTATGTGTGTATTTTTACTCCCAAAAAAAGCATATGGTGCTAGGTGTTCTCAAAGATAAAGCACATGTGTATTTTTGCTCCTTTACCCTATTTTCTTTTGTACTCATTAATACCTTGATTTTTTTTTTTCTAAAATCAATTTGTACCATGAAATATTTTTTCAAGACCTTGAAACAAATTTTTAAGATCATAAAGTATTTTTTTAGTATAAATCAATATCTTTAAATATCTTTTTAGTACCCGTTAGCACCCTGCAATATTTTTTCAATATCCTAAAATAAATTTTTAAGACCATGAAGTATTTTTTCAATATCAGTAAGTATTTTTAAATATCTTTTTAGTACTCGTTTGTACTTTGAAATATTTTTTCAACATCAGTCAGTACCTTGAAATGCTTTTTAAGATCATAAAGTATTTTTTTCAGTATCTGTCAGTACCCTGAAATATTTTAATTTTCGACGCAATTTTTTGTAATTTTTGGTTTTTATTATGAGATTTAATATTAAAAATAAAACATGATCCTTTATATGCAATTATCATGAAGGCTAATGTCCTTTTTGGCAAGTTGAGTATTAAAAAGCTATTATGATAATAATATCCAAACATTATTATTTCATCAAAATCACTTTTTTCAGTAATCTATTATGCGAAAAAATATTTTCGAAAAGTCATTTTACCTTGTAAATCTCAAAAGTTATTCTCCAAATACTAAATCCAAACGGGCTTTTAATCAATAGTTTGATGGATGTGGTAATTAGCTTCAATATAGGTTTGAATTTTGGAAAATTCAATAATTGAAAGAAGTAAAAACCTTTTACACTTTAAGCCTCGAAATGGAAACCTTTCATATTTTCAAAAAGAAAATTATGATTTTCTTCTTTTTGATAAAAAAATATATATGGTATGTAATTTTTTAAAAAATGAAAATGAAATGTGTACTTGACACAAGTTGGAAAGTCCCTTGGGACATCTAATAATAATGAGTAGGAAATCCATGCCGATCAAAGAAATCTGGTTTAAATATATATCGTATCCAAATAATTGAAACTATATCCATCAAAATTCATAATTCATAAGTTATCATACTCAATAAAAAAAATTCTATGAAGTTAATTTATGAAGTCACTAAACATGATTAAATTTAAAAATCTAGCACCAATTTAAGAGTGAAATTGACATGATTTTGTAAGTTAAAAACAATTACAAAAATAGCGAGTAAACTTATTAGTTTAATCAAGTTTGCATGTAGCACAAGCAGATTGACACGACTTTGTTGGTAAAAAACGCACAATAACAATGAATTATTCTTACATAAATCTGATCATTTAAACTTTTAGATAGGGAAAAAGGAAAAGTGTCCTTTAAGCGAAACACCTAAATTTCAGCCTAACAATGGTGAAATCTCACAAAGTAATATTGGGTGTTGGAACTTAGAAGTAACAATCTAACATATAGCTCTGTGAAAAGAGGGGCATAAATACTAGGGTTATTAAACCCGGACCAGACCGGCCGGTTCAAATCGGAAACTGACAAACCGGCCGTGCAACCAGTATGGAAAATGAGAGAAACTGGGGTTGACCGGCCGGTCCGGTCCAGAAACCGGCAAACTGGCTGTGCAACCGGTCCGAAAAATGAGAGAAACCGGGGTTGGTATTTTTTTTCTTAAAAAATAAATAACAGTGGAATAGGGGTCCGAGAACAGAGGAGAAAGGAGACGTCTGAAACAAAGTAGCAGCGACCTCCACACCTTCCACTCTCTACTCCACCTTCGTCGTCTTCTTCCTTCCTCGCTGGGACCTTTGCTTCACTGTCACAATAAATCTTCATCGCCGGCGAGCTCTACCCTCATCACCACAGGCTCTAATCTGACAATGTTTAGCATTTAAGGTGGCGGAGAAGATGGCTAAACGCCTGAACATCAGAGAGAGACAGAGAGGAAACATAGAGATAGAGAGAAAAGGGAAAAGCTTCGTGAAAGATGAAGAGAGGAGGTAACTGAAATGTGATATACGGTATACCTGCTTTAACCTTCAGAAGAGAAGAGGCACAACTCGCAACATGATATTCAAAATGAATTGTCATGTTTAACCCCAGCGTAGGAAGACATATAGTGATAAAACGTATATGTGAGGGTAGAATGAGTAATTTCACAAGAGATTTGAAAAAGTCAAAGTTGGAAAGTGGAGATTGTCTGCAGGCCTTGAAAATGGTGATTGTATTTATCCCAGGGACATTTATCTCGAAAATATGAGGTAATTGAAAAGTTTTGTTGATGAAGTGACATATCATTGATGACTCTCATTTATTCTATGGATATTTAGCATAGCCAGATATCTTTTTGAGTAGAGAGTAATGGCTATTATAAAAAATTATTTTCTTTATAATTCTTTTTAATTTTATATTATGTATCCTGAAATGTTCACTTTCTCACCGGTTTGGTCCCGGTTTAGCTCCGGTTTGACCCACTGACCCTTGACCTAGTATCTTGACCAGTTCAGTAACCGGTCCGGTTTTAATAACCTTGATAAATACTTACCAGAAGGCGTAGGTAGGTGGAATATCCAGAGAAATATACAGCAAGAACGTGAGAAACTGTAGTTCAGGGCCAATAAAAATCATGCGAATCCTAAGCTGCTTGGGGAAATACTGTAGCCCACTGGGATGTGCTGTGGTACTTTTGTCTATTAATATATTCCCCATGCACATATAATTTATTAGGGCATCATTTATACTTCTATTTTCTTTTTCAATTTTATTTTTTTGTTAAAAAATTTATAACAAGACGTATTTGATAAAGAAATTTACTTTTTAAATTTTATATCTAGCGTATAAAAAATAGGGAAATTTTCAATTAAATACCTTTGGAATTTTTAAAACCCCCAAATGTCATGTGAATTTGTAAAAAGATTGAAAGGACATGTAGACTTTTATGGGTTTTGCAAATTCGGATAATTTTACCATTTGCCCTTAGATTTTTTTAAAAAATTTTAAAAAAATACCCCCACTCGCCGAAGGGCCACTGCGACAGCTGATGGCGGCCGACAAAAGCAATTCTCAAGAATTGTTCTCCAATGGCCGCCGGAGTCCACCGCCAGTAGCAGGCCGCTTGAGTCTGGCGGCCGGCGCGGTGGCCCTCCGATGAGGGGAGTATTTGTTTTTTAAATTTATTAAAAACTAAGGGCAAAATAGTAAAATCATCCTAATTTGTAAAACCCAAAAAAGTCCACATGTCCTTTCAATCTTTTCATAAATTCACATGACGTTTAAGGGTTTTAGAAATTCAAAAGGTATTTAATTGGAATTTTCCCTAAAAAATACATATGTGTGTGTATAATTTATTATTTATTTTGGAAAAAATATTTTTTGTGGTACAAGGATTAGGTGAGTTAGATTCATGGCTCACCAAAGTTAATGCATACTCTGAATTTAAAGATCACACTTATTATAAATTGTCCACTTTCAAAACCCTCATATTTAAAAAAGAAATTCAACTTACAATTTTATGATTATAAGTCAAAACATATATCTTTAAGAAAGAAAATATTGGGAAAATTCCAATTAAATACCTTTTCAATTTCTAAAACCCCCAAACATCATGTGAATTTATAAAAAGATTGAAAGGGCATACAGGCATTTATGGGTTTGACAAATTGGAAGGAAAAGACGTTGGTATCCCTTTAAAAAAACGAAGGCAACGATTATTACGACTCCAATCTCATTCGAAATTCCCTCATGTTCCATTCTAGCACTCTGCAACTCAAATCTAGTGCTCCCTCTGCATCTCTTCTTTGCGACGCTCTTTCTCATAGCAAGTTCAGATGGACATTGCTTCAGACAACCACAGGCGCGCATTCTTTATCTGATTCGTGTAACATTCTGAAAATTTTTTTCCAATATTTTAGGAGAAATTAATTCATAGTAAATAAAATTTTCCATGAAATTACTACGAGTAAATTTTTGTAAACACACACACACACACACACACACACACACACATACATATATTAACTTGAGTGGTAGATAGTTATGAGGTAGATAAGAATGTGATATTGATCAGTAGATAAGTATAGGGTAGTTAGATGGTAGATATACATGTGTTTGGTAGATAGATTGATCGGTAGATGAGTATAGGGTAGTTAGATGGTAGATATACATGTGTTTGGTAGTTAGATGGTAGATGAACTTATGTGTTGTAGATGAATAAGTAGATAGACATGTTTATGGTAGATGAGTGGGGTAGATAGACATGTGAGATTTGGAAGGTAGTTGAAACCAAAAAATTCTATAAATACCTCACCACTTCTCTTCCACCACACAAACACATATGAGCATTTAAGGCAAGAATTTGAACACATGGTTATAGTTACTCAAAAGATGGATGATGACAAAGTTGATATATGTGAGTAACAAAGTGACTACTAGGATTCATGGATGATGAAACAAATACACATTAGTCCAAATGACTAGAGTTCCAGAATATTATCCTAGTAAGTTATTCCATTATAATGTTAAATTCATTAGCACTCAATGCCTCAATGATATTCTTCATAAAGCTTGGAATAACATGACCAATAAGAATTTACGTAGTAGGCATAATATTCACAAATTGAATTCTTTTATAGGAGATAAGCTTGAAAACTCATAGATAATCAACTTGTTAGACATGAAGTCCAACTAGTTAGATAATAAGGGATTAGGAGTTCAAGTATTACATTGAATACCAAAGATCAATATGTGTATGATAGGGAAAGCTCAATCGGACAAATTTGAAGCATATTCAACATTCATTATACAATATTGACTTCCAAGTTTAAAACATCATTTGATGTAATTGAAGTATGAATATATTTCAAAATATTTGTATACAATTTCACAAATGAAAATGAATTGAATTTCAAAACAAATTTCAGAATTGTGCATTTTTTAAAAAAATGAACTCAGAAAAATTATGCACAACTTCATTTAAGGTCATTTAGCAAACTAAAAACATTTTGAAAATCATGAATGATTGATTGCTATAGGAATGCAATAATGGACAAGTGTTCATTACCCATATATATAATCATTTAAGAGTAAGATAGGGTAATAATTAGATATCACCGTAATTCCTCTTATCCTTGTAGTAGCTTGCTTGGTTAAGATGAGTTGTTGTAGATATCTTCTTTTTCAATGTTCACCATCAACATCAAGCATAGTTTGTTTAACTTTCTCAAGACTTGAAGTTATTTCTCTACATAGGCACATCCTTGAAAAGCTTTCTTTCATCCTACAAAACTGTATAAATCTTTTTCTTCTTTGGTATCCAATCTTTGTTAGCTTATAGGAACAGAAATTTACATGCTCTTATGAATGTAATCAATTCAGAACAATTGAGCACAATGAATGAATTTATGCACAACTGAAATACTATATTTTCAAATCATCATGTATGCATAAAGACTTAAGTTTATAAACATTGCAAAATGTTTTTATAAATCTATGGAATGGATTTTTAGGAAATGTGAAAACTCATTTTCAAAATAGTTTACAATGCTTATTCCTAAGGTTACAAGATATAAAACCTCAATGATTATTTCAGATGATAGCATAGGAGGTTTTACCATTGCATACCTTAGCCTTAGGTACTTGGAGGATTAACTTTGCTTACCCACTGCCTTTTCCTACCATATTGATTCATCATATGTCTTTCCATAGGTGTCTGCAAACTTCTCACACAGGATAAAGACTTCAAAAGTCTTCTGTTTGATACTTGTGAGAATTTCCTTTTCTTGTTCTCCTCAAGATAGTTGAATGGTACTCAATGGTAACTTGTTCTCGAGGTGGAACATACTCCTCTTGCTTTCAACCATTGCTTCTTTGGATGATTTGACTTTGTAAGTCTAGCAGTGAATGCTCCGTGAGTTCTTCTATTTGATGTGAGTTTCCTTTTAGGCTCATGAGACACTCTTGGATTTTTCTTCATCTTCTTTGTACCATTATGTCCATTTCTTTTAGAATCATCCTGTACACATAAAACACTAGATGGACATTTTGGTACCCACTTGTACTTGGGTCCTTCACTGTTAGTATTGGACCTTACTTGTCCTATTGGAATCCAAACATATTTACTTTGCATATTTGAATTTCTCGTAATATAGCATGTATGAGAAATATGACCAATTTTTCCACAATAATTACAAATAATATAATGATGTTTATCATGAACATTTTTGCAAATATTGTGTTGATCAATGGATTGAAGATTGAAATAAATCTCATTTGGATGTTCTTTCTTCCCAATAAACTTTCCAGTATTATTTTTGAAAACATTTTTGTTTTTCAAAACAGAATCAATAACAACTCTTTGTGATTGTTCAAAAGCATTTTTCTTATCTACATAAGAAGAGTTGGAATTTTTTACCGTATGTGCATCTTGTGAATCAGATGATGAAGATTCATGATTATCCATGATAATTTCTTCTTGGGAATCCTCATTCTCTTATTCTTCTGTGTTGACTGGACCATGGAGGTTTTCATTGATTTCTCCTTCTTCAATTTCAACTTCCATTTGTTCATCAATGATGGATATACAACTTATAGTCTTAGATGAACTATCAACACTATCAACTTCAACATGTTTGTTAGAAACATATATAGAATCAAGAGTATCCCATATTTCTTTAGCACTAGAGCAAAAATTGATTTTCTCAAAATCATTTTCAGTCAAAGCACTGTATAATATGTTTATTGCTCTAATGTTCAACAAAAACATTTTTGTTTCCCTTTCTGTCAAATCCTTTCTTGATTTGAAATCAAAGACATTTGTAAAAACTTTCCACATATCAAAATCTGATGCTTTAATAAAACTAGTCATTTTAGATTTCCAAAACCAAAAATGTAAATTTTTCAAAAATGGTGGAACAGTATGATCATCACCTTCTGGAAGCCAACAACACCCAGAATTAGCCATTATGACTCTTGAGACTGTTAAGTCCTTTAAATAAGAGACCTTGCTCTGATACCAAATGTTGGATCTGGCTATCACCCAAGAGGGGAGGGGGGGTGAATTGGGTGTTTTATAAAACTCTGGATAACTTTAAAAAAACTTTTCGCAACTAATTTGAAATCAGTTCTATGACAGTAATTAGTTATCCAAATACGTATACTAGAAATACAAGAGTTTAGGGAAGAGAAAATGCAAATCGTAATTTATCCTGGTTCGGTTTAATCCTTGACCTATGTCCAGTCCCCAAGCTTCACTTGAGATTTTCAATCCACTATTTGCTTTGAGCTTGATTACACGTTCTGTACTTGAAGAAATCCTCTCACTAGGATTCACTCCCCCTTACAAACTGTAATCAATACACTTGCTTGATTACACACTTTGTATTCGAAGTAATCCTCTCACTAGAATTCACTCCCCTTACAAGCTGTAATCAACACTAAGTGTTCCCCACTCAAGATCACTCAATCTTGAGTAACTCTCAGAATGATAGGATGTTTACAATGAATCTTCTCTCTCAGAAGTGAATATAAACACTGAAGTACCATACAGATAATCTCACTCTCTAAGATGAACTATATAAGCATTGAAACCAGAGAGTATATGATCTAAACGTTGAATTCAGAGTATTGGCATATTTGACAGTGTAAGCTCATGCCCTTGTTTTTCGTCTATCTTTTCCCTCTTGCGTTTTTCTGAACTTGCTTACTTGAATCTTCAAGTCTTCAGGTATTTATACTGATTTGAAGTATATGAACGTTGTAGATCCGTTGTGACTTGAACCCATTCGAAAATATAGCTGTTGTGTGAGTTTTTCCATGGATCTAGCTGTTATGTCCACTTCTGATTGAATATGATTGTTGGGAAATTGCAGATTTGAATATTTGAATTTTGTCCCTTCAAAAAATGTCTCCCATGATGTTCAACAGCCTTTTTATCTGGAGGATGTTAAGGATAATGTTGATCTTTCATGTATAATCCTATTTGTTTAATCATAGACATCTTCTAGCAAACATGGTGTAGTGCATTTTCCACTTTACAGCTCAGCATTTGACTCTTCATGAAATTCTTCATTTGATCATTTGAAACTTACTAAAAATCTGTTCAAACAATGTTAGAAATAATAGTAAGTGATGATATGAAGTAATGAAATCATAATCAATGATTTCCATTTTACGGGTACGGTGTTTTTCGAAGCTTCCTTGAAATCTGTCTTCGCATGACTGCAGTAGGTTATGCATTACTGGAGTCATTTAAGTGTCAGATGCTCTTTGTCTTCGATCTTACTGGAGTAATCATTTGATGACTGGAGTCATTTGCCTTGACTTGAGTTGAAGAAGTCATTTCCTTAACATAACTGTAGTAGTTCCCTGAATGACTCGAGTTGAAATGTAATTTGCTACTTTTAGTCTTCTTCTTACTGCAGTAGCCAAATATGACTGGAGTAAATTTATGTTCAATTCCTCTCTGTCTTGATTTTGACTGGAGTAGTCTTATAATTCCTGGAGTAAGATATAGTTTTAAAACATGTGAATCTCTTCTGTGACACGATGACTGGAGTAAGATGAAAATGACTGGAGTCATTTTAGTGTTAACTCGTCTCTTTGTCACTTTTGACTAGAGTAATCATTTAATGACTGGAGTCACTATAATTTTTGTGAAGAAATGACTGGAGTCATCTTTTTGTTACTGCAGTAAAGTGACTACCAAAATAACAAGTCATCGGGTTTGGAAAGGAAGCGGTTGAAAGTAACGAGTGACTGGAGTCATAAAGTGACTACTGGAGTCATAAAGTGACTACTGGAGTCATTATGACTGGAGTCAATATGGATGACTGTAGTAATAAAATGCTTAATTCTTCTTTGGATGCATTTTACTGCAGTAGCACTCTAATAACTGCAGTTATAAAATGATAGTTGCTCTTCACCAGCGTTTCAGCATAATCCTGAACAAACCCTGAACTTACACAAATCACATCTTTCTCATTTGATCTTTGTTTTAAGTGATCTTGATGTTTTTGGAAAGGTATATGAGTCTATTTTAATATCCCATTGATTTCAACTAATTTCGATGTGTAGTTTGAGAGATATCCTCAAATTACTGAACCTTGGTCAGCTGCAGGACATTAACAGCTGGCTCAACTTCCAAAATTCATAACTCTCTCATCTGATCTTATTGGGACCTTAATTTTTGACAGAATGACGCCTTGGATGTCTAGTTTCATCCAAAATTAATTTCACCTCAATACGATTTCGGGTTTTGAAGATATCATCGATTTACTGAACGTCGCCCAGTTGAAACATGAACAGAGTTGCTGAAACACTCACATTACTGCAGTAGCACGTGGATGACTGCAGTAATTTCGCGAAAGATGCTTTCTATCTTAATGTTACTGCAGTAAGTAAATGATGACTGGAGTCATCAACCTAAACCATATGAAAATGACTGGAGTAACATTCGTATAACTGGAGTAACTCAAGCATTATTCATCCGGAAGCTTCAACTTGCTCATTTTAACTCCGAATTGATCCGTTCCAAGTTCCACTTGTTCGTAGAAACTTCAAGAATCAATCTATGAACTTGTGTAATGATTTTCTCAATCCTTTCAACAAGTTCTTCTTTCTTTCTTCTCTCTTCTTGATTAATCTTCATGAATCAACTCATTATTTCTTTTCTTCTCTTGTTCTTTCTCCACAAGAACAAATCTTCGTGATTACTCTCCATGAATCAACTCATTCTTTCTTATCTTCTCTTGTTCTTTCTCCACATGAACAAATCTACATTAAATGTAGCAATTAGTCAACGTATATGATATATATAAACTTTTTGCTCTTACTAATGGCATCTATATAAGACTTCATCAAACCTAATCATAACCAACAAAAAGTGCTACAACAAAAGAAGGGACGATCAAAGGTCAGGCATCCATTGGTTTACACCCCCCCAGTTGAACAAGAACATGCACCACGGAGGTCACAGCGGGGCAAGAAGCCAAAACACCAATCCCCATGGACTTTGACAAAGCCATTGAAGCGCCAAAGGAAGGAAAAGGAAGAGAAGGAAATGTTCTTCGACATTATCTTTAGAGCATGCACAAAGGATGAGCGTCAACAGTAAGTTATCAAAACATTTGCTTTGAAGCAACATTCAAAATTATATTATTATGTGTCAATGAAGTAATATATGATGATGATGTTTCTCTTTTGTAGGATACTCATACAAATAAATGATGAAGACATAACCCGGAATCAGCTACAAACACTAGGCCGAAGGAATAGATTAAGCAATCGGGTAGCTTTCAAACTCAACTGAAATTTGTATACAATGTGTCGAACCCCGCTAATCAAATTGCTTACACATGAAGGTTATGTCTCTTGTAGTTAAGGCGTTAATGCTAGATATGAAGAACCAGGGGCAAGTGACCAGGTACATCTTCAGTGCAGATTTAATGGTATGTCTACATTTATGGACTTAGTCTTTATTTATGGACATTGATAATTTATTTCCTAATGACATACTTGAAAATATTTGATTATGTAGACCTTATTTGCTGGTAAACCGTTAGGATAGAAAGCTGCTGAATGGAAACACTTACTATTGCCTCAACAATTGGGTTACAACATTGCTGAATGTGATTTGTTAAGTCCCAATGTTGGTGCATGACCACTGGTTCTGTATGGCCCTTGAACCAAGGACAATGAATTTTTATGTCCTGGATTCAATGTCGACAAAGGAGTATGTGACCAAGAAGGAAAGTCGGAAGAAGAAAAGTGCAAATGCAAATCCCTAGGCAACGACCATAAATAAAATTGTAAGTTATAAACTTTGAAGTTCTTGTTACAATTGAGGCAAGTAAACACATCTTTAATGCATGTGTTGTATGTAGAGGGGTCGGTTTGAAGAGATCATCGATCTTGTCAAACCAAATCATTTAGGCAAGAAGCCAAAAACATATGTTTTCTAGGCCAACCGTTCCACAACAAGGAAATTTGTGAGTGTCATTATATGTCAACATCATTAATGCATTGGTTTTGGTATATTTGTTAACTTGTGTCTTTCTGCGTTTTATAGGGAAGATTGTGGCGTCCATGTCTTAATTTGACTGCACAATTGGACCCCTGGTGCAAGTATGCAACATGGGGATGATAAAGTGGATGGTATAGGTGCAACCTCATGAGGTGGCTTGTCAACCATGAATTGAATGGGACTAAGGACACTGCATTGAGACTACTTCAGACACATGTGAGCCACGTGAAGAGAAGAAAGACATTACCATTATTGTTATAGACACATGTTGTTGATTATTTTGTCACTAACTAATTAGGATTAAGACTGTAGACAATCTGTGTCAATACCTCATGCTAGCCATAGATGAATGGATAGTAATCATTGTTTTGTTAGACCTAGTTTGTAAATCAGGGATATCATGTTCAATGAAGGACGATTCATTTTAACAAAGGATGATTCAATTTTACAATTATTGTACTAAAAATTACCATATTTTTAATGGCATTAACTACTTTGGTAACACTATTTACATGTTCTTTGTTTAGGTTTCTCACTTGTTTCTGTGGTTAAACAAGGTTAACAATTATGAAACTTATAATTAAAATTACCAAAATTTTCAATGGCATGTACTAGTTTCGCAATGATTGTTATCATTCATTTTAATATTTGAAAGTAATATCCTCTGCCATATGTCTAGATCTTAATTGAGTAATAATGCTAAATTACTTTAATAACAAAGTAATATCCAATAGCTTTTCAACATCATACATCTACAACCATGCCTAACAGTTATTTCACTTGAGTAACATAATTGTTACTCGATTAATATAATTCTTACTTGATTCATAGTGAAAGCTCCGCTGCGACATTACTCAAGTAACAAACATGTTACTCGAGTAATGTGATTGCTACTCGAGCATAGAGTTTTGTTACTCAAGTAATGTCCAATTACTTGACCCTTTCTGTCCGCTCACTGCAACATTACTCAAGTGTCAATTAAATTAATGCCAAGTAAAAATCATGTTACTCGAGTAATGTGCTTTTTACTTCAGTAACATCATTGTTACTCTCGAGCATCATGTAAGTAATTTACTTTTTAGCGATAGTATTGAGTAGTGAATTACCTCTGCTCGAGTACCCTACTTGAGCATTAGGTACCTGCTTCTTGAGAGTAACAGCAGAGCATTCTTCATTGTAGTTTGATCGTGCTTAGGCATAAAGAATGCCTTGCTAGAGTACCATGCTCAAGAATGAATGTTTTCACTGCCTGAGTACCATTCTGGTGGCACTGTGTTTTTATTTGAGAGACGATGATGCTTGGGCACTAGCCTTGTCTTACTCGAGTAACGTTCTGTCTAAACACTTAGTACACACAGATGGAGTACCACGCTCAAGCATGAATGTTTTCACTGCCCGAGTACTACTCTGGTGGCACTGTGTTTTTATCTGATAGACAATGATGCTCAGGCACTAGCCTTGGCTTGCTTGAGTAACTTTGTGTCCAAATACTCAAACACTATCAGATGGACTACAATGCTGGAGCATGAATGTTTTTGCTGCCAGAGTACTACTCTGGTGACATTGTGTTTTTATCTGACAGACGATGATGCTTAGGCACTAGCCTTGGCTTGCTCCAGTAACTTTCTGTCCAAATACTCAAAACACTATTAGATGGACTATAATGCTCGAGTGGATACAATAGCTTGCTCGAGTAAACTCAATATTTTGACAAGATTTGAGATAAGTTTAAATGTTGTTTTTGAATTCAGTGGAACATCATCACTTGCAGTAGTAAAACCAAAAATGTCATAAACATATTTTTCATTGATATTATACGTTAGTTTAATACAGTTGAAGGTTTATACAAAAAACAAATTAAATCACCAGATACAGAAAGGGAATTAATATCAAAAAACTCAAACTCAAACTCAAATAACTCTCTCTCTTCTTTGTCATCAGTCAAAGAGGAAGGAGGTATAGATGGGGCTACATTAGCTGGCTCGTCATATGAAAGCTATGTGGGTTCAAAACGAGGCTCAATAGATGGAGCCACGACACCAGAGGCAGGTGGTTGAGAGCAAAGTTGGATCCTCAAAGCGTCCATGGTCTTATCAAGTGAATGGACATGTTGTTGTAGATTGACCAATTCCTATTTTAACTCACTCTGAAACTTGAAGTTATACTAAGAATTGGTATTCATTTGAGTAGTAAATCGCTACAAGTCTTCACTAAAGGCTTTAATAATATTAATATTGACTTCTTTGAGACTATTGATGACAGTAGTAACCTCATTTGCATGGGAAATCAGGGGAGCTATGGCCTTTTGAACTGCTTGTTTGACAATGGCTTGAACAGAAGTATTGGCAAAAGAAGGTGGAACAGCCGTAGATGCAGAAAGGGCCTGAGAGGATTCAGCGTCATCTAGAACTTTTAATGTCGAAGGCTCAGATGGCTTGACCACTGGTTTGTCTTTCTTCATCTTCTTCTTTGTTGAAGCCTTGGTGAATGAGATTCTCATCTTGCTCATATACTTAGTGCCAAATTTCTTTGGAAATACTTCCTCGTCATCAGAAAGGTACCAAATATTATTGGTTTGTAAGATATGGGATACCAAAGATGCATAAGGAATGGTTGCTCTCTTCTTAACATGGGCCTCAGATATAATTGTTCTTATCTCATCTAGGATCCATTTCCTAATGTTCTTAGGTCTCTTAGCAATGATAGATGCAAATCTCTCAAAGTCTTTGTTGAAAAAATGGGTAAAACTTTGACCCTTCTGCACCAAACTCCTGCTATACATATACCATAGAACTCTGTATTCATCTTTCATCATGGCTGGTGAGATATTAAACTTCTTACCATCATATGGAACACCTAATCGGTCATTCTCGACAATGCTTAGTGTATTCTCGAGAATGGAGGACATTCTCAAGAATGACATTGTATTCTCGAGAATTGACGGGTCTGCACTATTTTATTGGAGGCATCCATTTCAATTCAGATTAAGTTATTCTTAAGAATAACCTAAGAATTCTCAAGAACGAACTTAACTCTCGAGAATTCAAATGTAATTCTCAAGAATTAGGGGGCACATCGTTTTATAAAAAGTGGGTGTCTCTTCATTTTCCCACTTAACATCGTTGTACTTGTCACCCAAATTTAAAATTCCCAACTGTTGGGTGTACTCATTCCCTCCTTAACTGTTACCCCCTACTCTATTCATTCGCTCATTTTCTCAATTGTTTCACAAACCCATTTCATCCTCTGCTACCCCTTTCGACTCTCTTCTGCCATGGGAAAATCATCTAAAAGGCCTCTCACCAAGAAGCGTGGCACAAAGTATCGACCAAAGGTTAAGGCCTTTAAGAAATCACTATCGTCGAAAACCAAGGCAAACATTATTATTGAATCACCTCAGCCTGTAACTCGTTTGCAGACCCACTAGTTGCCATCCGACAAAGGGAAATAAAAATCTAAGTCAGTGAGTTCTGAATGAACTGGATCCTTAGATGGTTATGTTGACATTGTGCATCAATTTCATGAAAGGAGGTCCAAGAGCATTGAAGACCGAGTTCATAAACCTCCCTATAAACACTCTGGGAGTCAAAATCAACCATTAATCAGTGGCACACTTCCTCCATTTTCCTCGAAGTTGATTGGGAAGATCAGCGCACTCCATTATCCTCCAGGTTTCTACGAAGATCTTTTGGTAATTCCATCTGATCCAAAGTTCTTGAATATTTATGAGGATACACCTTTTTGCCCATCTGTGTGGTTGAATTTGGATGAATTTAGACAAGACTGTAACTTAGATCTCTCTCCCTGGTTAAAACCTTACATGCCTCTATTAGATATCCAAACCCCTTACTCTCCTTAGGTAGTAAAGTATTTTATTATAACATGTTTGAGGAGAAGGATCAAGATGATGAGCTTGTGCTATACAATAAGGTTAGGGGAAAAGAAATTAAGATTACAACAGATTCCATTAATTCTTATATAGGTATCATTGATGCACCACAAAATCCTCCCAAGTTATCTGAGCCTGAACGCTTTAGTATCCTTCTCCCCACTGAAATATATGATGGAAAACCCTTGAAATTTAAGCCTTCGCATATGTGTGACACTTATAGAGTTAATGTAATACCTGGATAATTATTATCTGGAATATTATGTTATAGTAATAAAAATGTCCATTAATGATGATTATGGTCTCAAAATATTGTATAATTAGTCTATTTTTAAAGGAAAATACTAAGAAAATTAAATGGAATTTATTGCCAAAAATGTGGAAAAATGCATTTTAGGGCCATAAAACATTCTAAAAAGAATTATGAGAAATTTTAAAGGACATGAGAATAATTATTAAAAATTAGAAAGAGTATTGTCCTTCATTTAGATAATTTAATAAATTATTTCCTTTGAAAATAAAAAGAAGAAAAATTCAAAAGTATTTTGGAACAAAAATGGACACTATGATTTTTAATATTATGCATGGTGCATAAAATACCAATGTCAGTAAAATAGTTGTGAGATAATAATTATTACTAATTAAGAAAATTGTTAACAATTAGTAAGTGATTAATTAGATAATTAATGGCTAATTGTTTAGACATAAGATAAAGAGAAAAAGGTGGAAATTAATTAAAATAAATATATATAAAAATAAAAACGAAATTATGAAGAAAAAATAAAGAAAAAAATTAAAATAGAAATTAAGAAAAAATATCTAAGATATTTTGCAATTAAATAATATTATAATGGTAAAAAGCAAGTAGGATAAATAACCACGGATAGAAATAAAATGCTACCTAGAAAACCATGAACTAAGTTCCTAGAGTCAGAGTATATTATAGACAAGTGAATTTTTATCTCGAAATAGACTGTCTCTGAAGTCATTTCTGTAACCGACGGAGTGATTTGGAGATCAGTATAAGAAGATATTTTGTAGAATTAAAGCAGATAGTCAAAATGAGAACCGATAGAAAATAATTTATAAACTAGAATCCAGGGATGAGTTGAGAAAAACCAAAGTATATTATTGATCAGTGGATTTTTATTCAGAAGTTGACGTCGGCAGACGAAATTTCTGTAACCAACAGCGTTTGTCTGAAAATGTTCGGCAGGCAACGAATGTCCTTAATGAGATCAAAAATTTAGATAACCCAAGTATCTTGAAAGAGGAAGAAAAGACCTTCAGGGCCTTGCTTCCGGAATTTTGAGATTTTCCACGATTACGCGATTAGGACACCGAACCGGGAGCTTTATCGGATAAAAGCCCATAAAGCAAGATGACATAAGCATGATGATGTCATCATTTTATCTTCTTGGGGGAGGGGGAGGTCGGCCAAATAGGTGGATGGCCAAGATCAACCCATTTCAAAAAATGCAATCCAACGGTCAGAATCTGTCCAGACGAAGTTCAAAGAAATTACGAAAACGCCATCCGTTTTTTCTATAAATAGCCCCTTCATTTCTCTTCATTCTTCACCAATTCACACACAATCCTAGAAAGAAGTTAGAGAGAGAAGCTCTGGCGGAGGAGTAAGAAGTTCATAGCAAAGCTTTGGGTAAGTTATTTGGTCCTTAGTTTTTAGTTTCAGTAGTTCTTTCGGTAGTTATAGTAGAATTGCTAGGGTAGTCTCTAATTTTTCAAGTTAGCTTAGATATCATGTTTAGGAGTAAATATGATATTTATCTCAGAAATAGGTTAGAGGAAAAGTTATAGCAAAATTTTGAGAATTTAGAGTCAAAATAGCGAAGCTCTGGCAAAATCCCACCAAGTAATCAAACTAGGGGCAAAATGGTAATTTGTACCTAAAATGGCTTTTATGATCTTAAATATTCATATCGGTGATATTATCCTTATAGGATATCCGAAATCACGAACCGCTGTTTCCGCTGTCACAGTTGTTGTATCGCCGTAATACCGCTGTCAAACGTGCCAAAATTCGACGAAAGTGCCAGATATCATCAACGGAGGTATGGACGTGTATTGTAACCTTAACACTTATGTTGCTCGTATACATATATGTGATAGACATGTTTATATACTGAGGCTCTGCCTAGGGTTGTCAGTTATACATACAGCTTTATACGGGTTATAGTCTTGTTAACGCCGTTGGGTTTTCCTAGCGCTGAGGACACGATAGGCCATCGTGGCACTGGTTATGTGCAGACATGCTGTGGGACTTTACATACTGCTTTGTGCTTATGTTCTGTCAATATTGTAATCATGCATCTGCTGTGTGCTTATGTAGTGATTTACTGCTGTTATGTGTTTATGATTGCTGTGGTCCATATACTGTTTTATTTGAGCATAAGGTTAACCGTTATCTGAGATCCAAATGGAAATTGGATCTCAACTGTAGCTTTAGGTTCAGGAGGGTCAAGGTGTGAAGATAGGGGCAAGCAGACGATGTAGGATGCAAGACGAAGTTTTTATGTTTCTAGTTTATGTATTTGCCTTCTTTTGGATATTAGATGATTGTATTAGAACAATTACACTATGCTTATATATCTTTAAGGTTCAGTTACTCACTTGCTAGAATGCTCGACTCTGATCACTGGTTTTTTTTAAAAAAATTTACGCTGTTTTCAAATGGGATGTTACATTTGGTACCTCTACAGTTGCAACTTGGTTAACAAGGGCCAAAGCTTCACCCATTTTGTCAACAAAGACTATGAATTGCTTGCAGCTATCATCCTTTAAGAGCCTAGAAATTTGGGTAAGCTAGTTGTTTCTGAGATGTCCAATTTCCTTTCCACCTCAGGGATCTCTAAAAGATATACCATTCCTTACCCTCACTTGATTTCTCAAATTCTAGGTTTCAACAATGTTTGGTATCTTTTGGCCAATGACAAAGTTGTATTTCCCAAAAAATTTGGCAAGAATCATCTACTTTACATGAAAATATCGTTTACTGAGGTTACTGGAAAGTCACAGAACAAAGAACCTCAAGCTCATAAGCCCTCTTCCTCCGAAAAACCAGAAGAAGCTCAATCTTCACAGGCTCAACCTGCATCTGCTTCTGCTCCATCATTTGTCCAGGCCTCCATTCAGCATGTGGTTGAGTCTGCAGTTGAGAGAACAATGGCTCCATTTGTTGACAAATTCTTACACTCTATAAACTGTTTTCAGAAGCTCAACATTGACATGATTAAGGCAATGCATACTGAGATGGTCAACTTAAAGTCCCACATTGATTTAACCATGGATGAGGAGTTCCAGGCTGTAAAGAAAGACATGACATTCGCTTCTCTGCCTTGTTTGAGCATCAATAAGAAATAAGACAAGAGGTTCAGGCTTTGGCCCAACAACAAGTCAGTCTTCAACAGACCATAATGGACCTTAATGCTACTTGGGATGCTTTTGTGGCGAGTCAGTGTCCTCTTGCCTCCACTTCTGAGAAGACTCCTAATGTTGATCCTACTCCTTCTCCTATATATGATCCCTCATCAGCTATCATGTCATTTCAATCCTCTGCGCCTTCCTCTTCTGTACCTCCTGTGGCGCCATATGATGTTGGACCCTCATCTTGTTCCCCTTCTTTAATTGATGACAAAGTGGAGAGTCAACTGAAGAATGATTGATTATGTGTCTGTTTTATTTTTTTTGTCTGCTTACTCATTGAATCATTTTGCTTCTTCTGAATATTATGCTGATGAATAGATGTAACTGATGTAATTCTCGAGAATCAGTAATCAATACATCGGCTAGTAATCTGATGAATAATGACTAGTTATCTTCTCTTTATATGTCCTGTGTCTCGTAACTTGTAAGAATTATAAGATGAGTAATGATTTTGCAATACATCAGCTTCAATATCTATTTTGTCAATCATCAATACTTATTGAAAATTCAAAAGGGGGAGAATGTTAGCTTCCAAGGTTTTGATGAGAACAAAGGTCTTAAAGGTTGTCATGTTTTGAATAAGAATTGATAATTGTGCAATATAGTACATTGATTCTCAAGAATGATAAACCAATTCTTGAGAATGGTTCTCAAGAATGAATGAGAATGATTCTCGAGAGTTTGCAAGTGACTCTTCAAAATGTCTCATCAAATTTCAATGAAATAATATTTCTGATATGATTCTCGAGAATTAGGAATCAATTTCCGAGAATGACTCTCAAAGAACAGGAGTTCTACCATGCTTGGGCATGAAATTTTCTTTGACAGAGTACTGCTCCTCCTGCATGTCTTGTCTAGTGATAGACGATGATGCTTGAGTACGAGACCAGGCTTTCTTGAGTAACCATGCACCAGAACATGTTATTCTCAAGAATGAGCATTAAATTCTCGAGAATATTGAAATCAATTCGCGAGAATTAATGACCCAAAGTCCTTTGCGAGTATGGAGGGAGAACATTGTCCCTTGTAGTTCAATAATGCTCGGGCATAGCGAATGCCATACTCGGGCATGAAATTTTCTTTTCCAGAGTGCTGCTCCTCCTGCATTGTCTTTTCTACTGATAGACGATGATGCTCGAGTATGAGACCAGGCTTGCTTGAGTAACCTTGCGCCAGAACATGTAATACAAAATCAGATGGAGTCTGATCGAGTAGAAACAAAAGCTTGCTCGAGTATACTTCTTTCTTAGCCATAATTACTGAGACAATACCTTTAGACATTACTAGAGTAATGTTTACTTTACTCGAGTACTGTCCGAAAATTACTTGAGTAAGTAATTGTTAATGCATTGTGTCTTATGTTGTTATGATAAAAAAAACTTCGACAAGCATTCGTTGGTACACAGTTTCCAATAACCAAATTCATTGTGCAATACATAAGTATACTAATATTTACAAAATGTTGAAATAGGATGATAACAAGAACAAAATACAGTGAAATACAAGTGAACATTATGATTCCACATGGACGTAATGTTTCCTTGTCATTCCCATGAAATAACATATTCTTTGCATTTACACTAATTACATATTGAACTATACTATAAGTCTAAGTCTAGCCCTTCAACCCAAAATATATGAAGGGATCCAAGTCAGTGTAAGTAAACCAAAATATGACTTCCAAAATATTTACCTCACAATTGCACAACCGGTAAGTTAAGTTGGGTTGGGATTTTTACAGGTTTTTCTTATGTGTCTTGCTTTATGGTATGCAGTGCAATGGTAAACTTTCTTCTTATGGAACTAGGACTCTCTTCTAACAACTCTTGTCCTTACCGGTGGGCGACTAGTCTTCGAAGGTTCTAGGAATATTTGCTTTCCTATGTCATACAGTCGAAAGTCATTTGGATTTGGCATGTCTATATCGCGACAACGTGAATCATAGTTTGACTATAAATCTTTTTTTGGGCTGTCATCGTCAGGCATGTTAGTTCTCTATGGGTTTTGATGATAACAATCAATTGTAAAACCTAGATTGAAGTATTGTCTCAAGAAACTAAAACCTTGCTAGTTGAGACAATACTCGAGTATTGGTCTTTCAAAGAAAAGCTTAATGTTATTAACTAAAGGCAATACCTTAGTATCCTAGTGGATACTCGAGTATTTGATCTTACAGAGAGCATCGTAAGTTTTCCATCAGAGCATACTCAAGTATTGGTCTAAATACTCGAGTACAGGCTAAAGAGACTCTTTAGTATTTTTCAAAAGAAATGAGAACTCCAGTTTCGAAAACTCAAGTTTTGGAATATGAAAAGTCTAGTTTTCAACTTGGCTCCAAAATTCAAATGTTTTCATTTTTAAACGAAAACTCGAGTATGACATTAACATACTTGAGTATTGGGCTAAGCAAAGATGACTTGAACATTAATTACACTTACAAACTTTAGTTTGGAAAACTCTAGTTTTGAAAACTCCAGTTTCACACTGGCTAATGTTCTCTCTGAGTTTCAAAATGGAAACCCATACTCGAGTATGGTGTTGAATACTCGAGTATCAAGTCATACAGAGAGCACTTATGGTTTTTAAGGTTTCAATACTTAGGTATTACTTAAATACTCCGGTTTTGATGTTTTTGGCAAAATCTTATCAAGAGTGCAAAACTCGAGTATTGATTGAATACTCGAGTATTGGCCTAAGTCAAACTGAAGCTCCAAAGCTTAAATCACGAGTTTCGTCTCTGGAAGGAGAATACTCGAGAATAGACGTAGAAACTAAAAAATGGTTTTAAGTGCATAGTGACATACTCGAGTATTGATGCACAAACTTGAGTATACATCGCAACAGTTGAAAATTTAAATTTACGAAATCTGCATAATGATTGTTGATTGATCTAAATACTTTCTAATATTCATTATCAACTTTATTAGATATGTTTAATATGTTTGTTAGTGGATTTCAGCCAATTTAGAGATGATTCAAGCATATTTTAATAGCTAACTTCACTAGAGCAAAAGTCATGTTAGAGCATTAAATGCAAGGCTACCCAACTTGTCAAAATCTAAACTACCAAGCTTTGCACAATGCATAAAGTATAAAGAGACATACACCTACTCAATTCATTAACATTCCAATGGCTAGAAACACAAGGAAGTCAACATTTATCCTTCCAACACAAATAATGAACAACGAGTAGAGAGAGAAGAGACCAAGGTGCTTCTAACAGTCAGAAAAGTTCTCCAACGGTCTTATGAATGCTTGCAACGGTTATTAAACATACTCTAAGTATAAATAGAGCAGCATTCAATCTCTTCAACAACCATTGAGCTAAAATTGAAAAAGCATTAAATTTGTTCATTTTATTCTTGAGCTTTTGTACACAGTATCTGTTGATACTAACTGAACTTCAGTGTCCATCCTATCTACTCTTTTAAGAGAGTTTATTATTTATACTTCATTTATTGTAAGTAATCTCAAGTCAGGGGACTTGGAGATTTGGGAGTCTTTGATTACAACTTATAAGGGGGAGGAAGTTCTAGTGGGAGAATTTCAGAGTTACAGAGGGTGTAATCAAGAGACATAGTGAAATACTCAGGGTGCTTGAGGACTGGACGTAGGCCATTGAGTTGGGCCGAACCAATATAATCCTTTATGTCCATATTCTCATCCATGCTCTCTATTTTGCTTTGCTTTAGTACCTTAAAACATAACTAGTCAAAAATTTTGAAAATCCCTAATTCACCCCCTTCTTGGTGATTTAGCTCCACTTTCAAGGCATTTGTCAACGTAACTGTACACATTACCATGAACCGCCTTAGTGGCTACACACGCATGAGGACAAGGAATACTTGACATCTGCCACGCTTTACATGTGCACTTGCGTAAGCCTAGCTCAACATTTAGCGACCCAGTTGATGTACGGACATGCACCCTTCCTCCTCCATATATCTCAACGTGCATTCATTCAGCCCTTGCCACATTTTTGAGCACTTGTTGTTCGATGTTCAGGCCAACATCATTCTTCCACTTACTCATTGCCATGCTTGTTGCATACATCTTCTTTGCAACTTTCTCGCAATGCTCATGTATAAGCTGGGTAACATTATGATGTCTCTCATTTACCATCCAAGCATTAAAAGATTCGACAAGGTTTGTGGTAATATTATCCCAATGTTTAAATGGAAACTTGCTCATGGCCCATCTTTCAATATCACCATGATTGATCAGCCACTCAAATGCTTCCTGGTTGAACAGACTCATTTGTTCCATTGCAACATTAAAGTCACAATCAAGTCTTGCATATGTAATTGCATCAAGTAAGTGAAGTCCGGTTTGTCTTGCTTGGCCACCTATCGTCCTCTTACCTTTATTCAATTTAATCAGTTGGGCGCTAAAGTTCTCTTTGATGTACCTATAGCATTATGCATGTCTCTTAGACCCAAAAACTCCTCAAATGGCAGCAATTATTGCATTGTGTTGGCCTGACACAATTGTTATATGTAATCCACCAACTATCTTATTCAATATTTAAAGAAACCATGTCCAGTCCTCAATGGTCTCTTTATGGACAATAGCAATTGTGAACGGAAACATTTCATTATCTGCGTCAAAGGCTAAAGCTAACAACAAAGTTCCCTTGTATGGTCTACTTAAATGGCTTCTATCAATATACAAAACAAGTCTTGCACTAGCAAGGAACCCCTTTATACAGCAACCATACGCTATAAATACATGTTCAAATGTGTTGATCCCACTAGCCACCCATTCAACCACCGTCTTGTCGTTAGTTTCCTTCAACCTATCATATATCCGTGGTACTAACATATATGTCTATTTAGGTCTACTATGAATTTCCTCCATAGCCTTCTCCTTTAGCCGATATGCTTGCTTATATGTCAAGTTCACACTGTAGTCTTTTCCCAAACTCTTCCTTATATCATTTGGACGCTTGTCAGTGTGATCTCTAACCTCTTCAATAATAATTACTGAAGTCAACACAGAAGTTCGAGCATGTGTTACCTCAACATTGTCTTGGCCTAAATGCTCGTGTTCTTTGGTGTATCTTGTCACACGTACAAAATTATTGCTCTTCCCAATTACTCTTGCGCTTATCCTCCATGGACAATCTTCAACCTTACATTTAACATACACATAGTCCCTTAAATTCTTCACATATTTGTACTCAAATTTATGGGCAATATTGAACTTGTGTAGCACCTTCTTGAACTCATCAGCATTTGGAAATGTTTGATTCATTGCTACCAACAAGTCCTTCCACTTCTTAAAGTTCATCTCCGGCATCAATGTTGGTGCGCTTTGACTTGCACAAGAAGGTTTAAAGAAGGTCCTCCACTGTACTTATTTGTTAGATAATCATCACTCATCGCATAACACATCGACTCCTCAATGTAAGCCATTTGCTCTGTAAGACCCACGAATTGATCAACCCTGCATAGACAATGACAATTTTTATCAACATGTTACCAACAGCCTATATGACATTATTACTTCTCTAATCAAACAAACTGTGACATACCTTTCTTGATCATTTTTTCCCTTCCTGCAATATTAGTACCTTTCCGTTCTATATACACATGTACACTTCTTTTATTATAACTAAACAGACTTTCCATTTCAGAATCATCAATCAAGTCTACTAAAATCTTCTCATCAAAGCTTAAAATGTATTTAATGTCACACCCAAGACCATCTATACTAAACCATTGTCCTATCATTACCCTCATGTCCTCAACTTTCATCCCCTCCTTTATGGATTTTACCCTCACACTCCTACTATGATATTTAACTTCACCTTCACTATTGGTCACAAACTCCCCCCAAAATGGAAAAAACAGATAAGTGACTCTGACGAAGGTGTTGCCCCCATATTTGATGTCTTGCATTCTAACCTGCAACAAAAAAATTATATTTCATCATAATGTTAGACTATGTATATATAATATTTTATAAATGAAAAATATGGTAATGGTTAACACACATTCAATAATGCGACTTCCTCCAATATTAATTGTTCTCACAACATCCGCAATGATTATCACAAATTCTACGATGGTATTTACAAAGATTGTAATGGTAGGCATTTTTGAAACACCATAATTGTTCATGATAGCAACTCTAATAAATATGCTGACATTCCTTTTCCTTCAACGTCATACCATGGCAACTGTAATAAATATCCCAATCAACCCCACAATATCCTTTTCATTATACTTTCTCTGCCAACTAACACTAACAAATAAATTAATATCGCACCCACAACATCCATGTCGTACGACTTACATCAAGCAACAATGATTATAAAAGAAGCCATTTTGTTGCGTAGAACCTCCAGGATTTCTAAGTTATACAAGCTTAGTCAATTTGTATGCAAAGTCAAAATTCCTGGAATTTTTTTCATTACAAGCTTTATGGGTAAGTATCTAAGTTCTGTTTGACCTCCTATAGCTTCATCTGATTTTTTTTTTATTCTCGCCTTTAATAAATGCAATGGAGGAATGAAGGCAAACTTATCCTTTAATCTTTCCTTTACTTTCCTTTCTTTGCGTATAATCCTCAAAGGTCTCAATTTCATCTATCCACTGAGAATGGTCGAAGCTTTCTCCCACGGTTTTCATGTGAAAGGAGAAAGCACGAGAGTTAAGGGCAATATGGTCATTTCCTTCCAATTTGCAAAACCCAAAAATGTCTGTGTGCCCTTTCAATCTTTTTACTAATTCACATGATCTTTTAGGGTTTTAGAAATTCAAGACATATTTAATTGGAATTTTCCCAAAAATCTTTCCCAAATGGATAAAATTTTTATTGACATTGCAGGAAAAATAAATGAATAAGATTATTTTGACTGGGGCTAACTTGGTGTCAGTGTCAAATGGAAGAACTATTCCGTTTCTGACACTAAATTGTTGTGCCATATTTATTGTGGTCTGCTAGATTGCTTCCTTTCTGGCCTTATCCCTCTCTACAGGGATCTATCTAACTATAAAGCATACCCGTTACTATTTATGTTAGAGGGTTTTAAAATGTATATTTATTTTTTAATAGAATTACGCTTTACTTATTAAAGCATACATGGCATCCATAGCATTTGTCTCAATATTCATTTTATTTGTGATCCAAGCTCCATCTATCTTTGATCCCAAAAAAAAAAACTCCATCTATCATATGAAAATATTTAATAAGTCATATTATTTATAATGTACTACTTCTGAAATTTAATATAAAATCTCATTTATAATGTAAATTATACAACGAATAAGATATAATATTGAGGATTAGGGATAATATTAAAAAAAAATTAAGCTATAAGTCACTACTATAGAGATAGAGATATGTGACAGTTATTATTGGCCATAAATTACCGTTTCAAATTGTCATATATGTAGCCTGTTGCTTATGATTAGTTTTAATGATGTCTTATATAGATACTATTAGTAAAAGCAAAAAGTTTGTACCTATACATTGACTAACTACCTTGTTTAATATAGGTTAGTCTAAAGTTGAATTTTAGAAAATGATCAAGAGAGGAGATTGAAGAAAGAAGAAGTTGATCAATATTAAGAGAATATCAATATCCAAAACTCTATGATCAAATGGAAGTTGGAACGGCGTAATTGGGAGTTAAAATAAGCAAGTTGAAGCCTCACGATGAATAGTAACTGAGTTGCTACAGTACCCGAGTTGCTAAGTGATTATGCTACAATATCAAGCATTCCTCGACATTGCTCAAGCATAAAAATGGGTTTGCTCGAGTATGAAAAACTGGTCTGCTCGAGCAAGACATGTTTTATGCTCGAGCAAGAAACTGTTTTCAGCACTCTGTTCACCTCTGTTTTGCGTTTTCAGCTGGCGACCTCTGGTAATTCAATGGTATCTCCCAAACCAGAAATCGTATTGAGGTGAAACCAATTTTGAATGAAAGTAGACTTCCAATGCGTCATCTTGTCCAAGTTTCAAGTCAAAAGAAGCTTAGATGAGAGAGCTATGAATTTCGGAAGTTAGAACAGAAATTACCGTCATACAGCTGAATGACGTTCGGTAATTTGAGCATATCTCACAAAATACATATCAGAATGAGGTGAAATTGGTGGCATATGAAAGTAGACTCAAATACCTTTTTAAAACCATTAAATTCACGAAAAACAAAGATCAATTGAAGAAGATATGATGTTTTGAAGTTGACGGTAAATTCAGGATGCTGCAAAAAACGCTGATCAAGATCAATCTTCATTCATCTGATGATAACGGGTGAAATACAATGAATTTGGAGTAGATTCTTCTTGAATTGCTTCATCTTTGAACAAGATCAATCAAAGACTTGACGGTGAAGTGCCTGGGCATCATTAGTATGGCTTGCTCATTATTTCAGAGAGAAATGCCCGAGCATCATCATTCGAACAGAAGAGGATTCAGTGTAAGCAGATAGTACTCGAGCAAAGAAAACTACATACTTGAGCATGATGCTCAAGCAGGGCCACTTTCATACTCGAGCAAAGTCGACTGACAACGAAGAATGCTCTCTGTCTGGATGTTACTCTAGCATGGATTATGAGTTGCCCAAGCATGCTATTCAAGCATACCAGAATGTGTACTCGAGCATAGTCGTTCAATGTGTTACTTTCCTCTCTGTCTGAGGTATGCCTGAGCATTATCTATTGTTTGCTCGAGCATGGTATTCAAGCAGAGGAAAATTATACTCAGGCATCAACGATAAACATGGTTAAGAAAATTTGTTTCTGAAGAGATCACGATGTTGCTCGAGCAAGAGAATTCGAATACCCGAGCATGATACTCAAGCAAGAAGAGTTTTATGCCCGGGCAACAGCGAAACGAGCAGAGAGATCAATTTCCTAAACACCTTGCCCGAGCACGAAAATTTCATGCTCGAGCACCATATTCAAGCAAGCACAAATTGATGCCCGAGCAGAAGAGATTTCTTACCTACTTCAATGCTTATTTATACTGATGCCCGAGCAAACTAACAACCATGCCCGAACAAGATCATCTTTGTTTTGAAATCACCGTCTTCGGAAAATTGAAATCAACTGGTTATGATTTCCTTTCTTCTAATTATTACTCATTACAATTCTCAAATGCTTCTAATCAGTTTGCTAATGAGTTTTAGAAGATTGACAAGCGGTTAAGCATTGAATAGCCGAAAAGCAAAATCATATGTCAGAAGTCGTAAACACTTTCCAGTTGTAACTCCACTCAATGGTCAGAAACTCTGGATATCTTCTGACAAGAAATATAATGGAGTTTTTCGAGGGAGACAGGAGTGGCATTGGAGAATGTTTCACGGTTTAGCAATTTCATCCGCCACTCACAACAGATACATACTTCAAACGGATACATATTCAAATTCCTCTAACGGTCGATTCCTTGCAACAGTCAAAAGGCGATTATCTATAAATTCAAAGACTTCAAACTGGTGAAGAAGATTGATGACAGACGACAGACGAAGATCAATGAAGCCAGTAAAATGATTTTCATCAATATGACTTAGCCAATACACTCTCTATTTCACAATGTTCACATAGTCTACCGTAGAGAGTGAAAACATCGATTATGTACTTCAGTGCTTATCTTATTCACTTCTGAGAGAGAGAAGATTCATTGTAAACACTTCATCTGTTTATCAAGAGTTACTCAAGATTGGGTAATCTTGAGTGGGAAACAGATTGTAATCTTACAATATGTAAGGGGGAGTATCTCAGTGAGAAAGTCGGCTTCACAAGTGCCTGGGTAAACTTGTGAGATTGTAAAGGCTTTTTTCTTGTGCCCAGTTAAACAAGGAGATAGTGGATTGAAATCTCAGGAGGAGCCTGGGCACTGGACGTAGGTCAGGACTCGGCTGAACCAGGATAAATCACAGTTTGCATATTCTCTTCCCTAAACTCTTTTATTTCCAGCATATATGTTTGAATGAATGATTATTGATTTACAACTTACTACTGTCATATGAATTGCTTTCTGTAAGTTGCGAAAAGTTTTTCAAAGTTCATAAGTTTTAAATGGACACCCAATTCACCCCCTCTTGGGTGACAGCCAGATCAACACAGCCAATATATGCTCGCGCTCAGATACATTACGGTTTTGAACTAGTATTTATTCTTGACATATTATAACAATTCTAATATAACACCCGTTATGAATTGAGTCTTTGTGAGCCTATGATATGTACATTACTATGATTAGCAAGCACACATGAACAACAGTCATAATATATGATAGTGCTTCCATGATACATATGAGGCTCATATTAACAATCATTATTTATCCAGTAACATATATAACAGTTCTTATGTGATAACAATTACTTTTAATACAAATAAATAATGGTGTCACGTAAAGTACTGTTATATATTTAGTACTTTACTAACAATTTCTAAATATGAAACGTGAATTTTTATAATACATGACAGTTATTTATATAATACTACGAAAAAAAGTCATTTTGTAGCAGTTAAAATGGTGTATTTGTAGAGATTTTAACGACTCCTTATGACAATAGTAGCAGTTGGAAAAATCACTTCAAAATTCACTGTTGCAAAGGGTTTTTTAACCATTTTTAAGAGCTGCTACTCATATAAACATAATCACTACTGCATTGATAGCAGTTTTGACACATCGCTACAAGATGTATGTGTCGATAACACATTATCTATATAGGTTGTAGCAATTTTAAAATAGCTACAAATGTTGTCACCAAAATTTTGGTGTGGCAGGAAATGAAAATTGAAAATTTGGTGCCAACATTGTAGGGTTTTTGGAATCGCAACAAAGTAAATCTAGGAATTTAAAAAAATTGGCACCAAAACATTTGTAGTGGTTACAAAACTGCTACTGATATTTGATGAAATTTCAAAAGTTGCCCCAAAAATTTAATATGAATTTGAATTTAAATATGTGGCATTTTGAAATCGCTACTATATATTGCACAAATTAAACAAAGCAAAATAATAATTTGAGTCCATTTTTTAAAATATTATGTTGAATTAATTATTATTTAAATAAAAAATTAAATTACAGTTATTAATATTTGAGAAGAATTATTAAAGGTTTGAGTAGTAAATATGCCTCGGAAGTTTTTGCTGAAAAGCAATGTTGCACTAGAAATTTTTCTTATCATAATGTTGTACCGAAAGTTTCAAAATATAGCGATGTTGCCGAGTTCCGTTAAAAAGTTAATGGTCAACTTCAATTTTTTTACGGTCAACATTAATTTTGTAATAGAATAGGGAAACATTGATACATTTTGAAACTTTTGAGGCAACATTGAGACAAAAAAAAAACTTCTAGAGTAACATTGCTCCTAGGCATATACTTTTAAGATGGATTTATTACTTAAACCAATTATTAAATTAAGTTAGATAAGTATAAATATTATGTACGTTTAATATTGAGAATGTTGAGGAAAAGTCTTTAAATTCTTAAAGAAGAAGAAAAATAATTAGTACAAGTATTATAAGAAGGAAAAGAAATAAAATGTCGAAATCAAAGATTTAAAAAAAATTACCACATTTGATCAGCTTGCTAAGCTCTTCAAGAAACCTTCACCATATGATAGAACATGAGACAGAAGAGGAGTGGGAAGAAATGGAAGAGCATTTGAAATAATGTGTGGTAGGGGTATTTATAGGATCTACATAACTCTTGTAGCGGTTAAAGAGACGGTTTTTGAAGCGGTTGAGCTGACAATATTTTCAGCGATTATACATAAAACTGCTACAAATATTGATTGGAATTATTTTTAAAAAATAAATAAATTGAGGTTTATAAGAACAAAAGTATAATTTGTTTAATTATTCCTCGTCGCCATATCTACAAAAAAAAGTGCATAGGAAATGTTCGTGGTGAGTTTATCATTTTGTACAAAAATTAATTTTAATTTAAGTAATGATAAAATGTGAATTATCAAAATGCATAGAACTATAGGTAAATTGTCATCATCTTCAGGGAAGAAGTTTTTAAAATTGGTAGGCTGGAATGGCTAACTCTTGTAGGCAATATTATCACTAACACTTAGTCATAAAGGTCTTAAAGCTTTAAGTGAACCATCATATTCCAATTCTTTTGCCTCTTGCCCTTAACATAATAAATCTAATTTGCCTTTAAGGTAAGAATATATGGCTCATCATCTTCAAATTTACATGTATGAATTTGCTAAGAGATATTTATTGATATGCTGCCCAAGTCGTTAGTTGTGAGTCTTTAAGAAGTTGTCTTATTTGCCTACAAACAATTGAACAACATTACAATGAAACAACCTTGGTAATTGAGTTTGACGACAATAAGAAGCTTTCCATAATAAGGGACACCTTCGAAGTATATGTTGTCGTCACTGCAGCTCGCAAAATTCCTTGTCCCAAAGGTGCCATAATCGCCCAAGTTTTGAGTTAGGAATCCTTGATTTTGTGAAACCATGCAAAACTTGAAGCCATTGACATTGTATACCTAAACCTTTTTGCATGGTCAAGAAGGCCAATTGTGAGAGATCTAAAATCTTGTGTGTGGATTGTAGTCATTTAGTATTCTGTGCACAAACCAACTTGGGAATTCTATGTTGAACTTTTTATAAATTTCAAAGGATTTTTGTGTACGGATCATGAGTTGACATTTCACATGACTTTTGAATTCCCTACAATTAATCATGAGATGATGCTCATGAAATATAGGTAAAAAATGTAAAGAAATATATAAAATGACATATGAGCGTACAATTCTTATTGAAGGTTAGGTTCAACTTGAGTGTAATAAATCAAGACATGTCTATGTACTTGCAACTTCTCAGTTTTTATTAGTTTGAAGTTCTAACTTCCTCCAATTAGTTTACCTAAATGAGGGATTAACAACTCTCTTATGATGGCTTAAGTTCAAGACAATTGTCGTCGCAAGGCGGTCAGTTGAAGGACATCTCAATTCATCAAAGTAACTTGAAAAGAAAAAACACCCTAATATAACCTTTTGGCTACGCCTCATACCATACGTAAGATTTCAATTTCCTAATAAAATTTTAAAGTAAAGAAGGGAAAATGTTAAGAAATGTTGAAATGTGTGACTAGAAAATTTTGAAATTAATATTGATGCACATAAGTAAAATGATTACTCTTAATAGGATACATCAATCAAAATTGAATTAGGCCAGCGAGCATTGTTTCATGATCAAGGTGGACTGTCATATGAACCATCACAGTGAAAAAGGATGGAGGAAAGACTATCTCCAAATGACAAAGCATAAGAATGATTTTGTGTTTTAGCTGATCGAGCTCCTCAATGATCTAAACCTTGGAACAAAACTTCTGAAAGAAAGAACACAACTCTACCAAAACGATGAACACATCAGAAGGCAATGTTTTTTTTTTTTTTTTGCAGGTAGAAGTAATTGTTGCATGAGAATATATGAGTCATGACTCTTCAATCCAACAACCTTTCGAGCCTTCATGCCAATACATTGTGAAATGTTGCTTGAATACCCATTAGGAACTTTTATTTTCTTCAAAGTCTTGAGGAAGATTTCCTTGTTCAGTTTTTTAAGGGTGAGTTTTGTATGTTGAAATTTGTCATGCTCATTTAGCCATACATCTTCACGAACTCTTATGGCCCGTAAATCTTTCATTGTTTGAAGATAATCTTTTGACTTGTTGAGTTTGTTAAGCAACATGTATAACACATTGTCGTATACATTTTTTTCAATGTGCATGACATTAAAAATGTGTTGAAGCAAATTATGTTAGCTCTCAAAATGTTTTATTTTGATGAAAACAAACCTTGATATCTAAGTTATTATGATAAACAAAAAGGATAACAAAATGTTAACTTGATGATTCAAGTTACTCGAGTGATATTATTGTATTTAAAGAAAATTCGAATCAACAAGTAACTTAAGTTACTAGTTTTCACTTCAAGTAATCAAAGAGAATGACTTAAGTGGCAGTGGATGCACTCGAGTGATGAACCTTCACTTGCAATATTTCTGCAAGTCACTCGATGAAGATCCATGATTCACTTGAGTCACCTAGTAGTGTCAATTGTTTTTAAAACAATGGAAGATCACTCTGTTAGATATGATTAGTTTTGATGATGTCTAATATACATATCAATATAAAGAGCAAAAGGTTTGTTTCATTTACATTGACTACTTGTTATATTTAATGTAGATTAGTCCAAATTTAATTGTGGAAGAGAAGAGAAGAAAGAGAGAAAAACTTGCAAATGATTAGTCCAAGTTGAATTATGGAGAATGATCATGAGAAGAAAAGAAAGAGAAACTTGCAAAATAGAATAAGAATATCAATATTCAAGTTCTTAAATTGATGCTAGAAGTCTCCACAATCAAATAGAAGTTGGACTGGTTTAATTCAAAGTTAAAATTAATAAGCAAAAGTAAGCTTCGTGATAAGCAAACTCGAGTGTAGAACTCAAAACTTGAGTTTACTACTTTGCTACAGTGATTTGCTCCTCAAATATGAGCCAACTCGAGTGCAAAATTGCTGACTCTATTTTCAAACTCGAGTTAGCCACCAATAAATTGAGTTATCAACTCTCTATTTCACATTCAACATAAGTAAGGTCTGGTTATTTGATGATATCACCCAAACCATAGATTTGATTGAGGAGAAACCAATTTTGTATGAAAGTAGACTCTCAATGTATTGTTTTGACCATAATTTAAGCTCAAATGAGTTTATATGAAAGAGATATAAATCTCACAAGTTACCAGATTAATTAATGTCACACAACATACTCAGCTTTGATATTTTGAGTGTATCTCACAAATTACACATCCAATTGAGATGATATCAGTAGCTTATGAAACTAGACTCACATACATTTCTAAAACCATCAAGATCATGGAAGATAAAGATCAAATGAGATATATATGATTTTTTGAAGTTTAGAGTCAGTTTAGGATGTCGCAAAAATGTTAGCCTAGAATAGCTTCTATTAATCTGATTGAAATGCACTGTATAAAATGAGTTTGAAGTTGATTCTTTCTTGCATTGGAAAGAAGACTTACAAAAACTTTATGGGGATAGGTGGTTTGCCAAATTTGGAGCTATATCAAAAACATTATGCTTACTAGAATTTAACCTTTGTGCTACTAATGTTCTTGCGTTTTGGAAGTCATCAGATTCTGAAAATTGATCTTTAATCGAGTGAACATGGTTGCCAGTAGAAATTTGGTCCAATATTTAAAAGACAATACTGTCAAAGGTAACAACTCGAGTTTCTTGAGTCAAACTTGAGTTACTATGGTAATACTTAAACTCTTCTTATTTTATTTAAGCTTGTGGCACACTAGAAGGCATTTTGTGTAACTTGAGTTGGCAACTCAAGTTTTGGTGTTCTTTTCTTAACTTATTTTTTCGACCAAAACTCATTCACGATGTTAGAACTCGAGTTATGATATTGCGACTCAAGTCACTTATTAGGGTTACCATTTTATGACTCAAGTATATGACTTCTTTCAACATAACTCAATCTTTGCTTTTCAAAGGAAAACATCACAATTCGAGTAGTGAAGACCTGACTTGAGTTATTAGCTCAAGTTAGTAAATGAAGACTGGAGTTACTCTTTGCTAAAACATCTTATCTATTCAAATTAGTTTTGAAACAAACTATCTTTTGCGAAGAGAATCAATAAAACTCGAGTTAATGAAATGCTAACTCAAGTCAGTTGATGACAACTTGAGTTTCCATTACTGCATTAGTAAATCACCGTGCTCGTAAAGTGAAAATAATTGATTATGATTTCATTACTTCTTATCATCACTCATTACTATTCCTAACTATATTTAACCAGTGTATTAATGATTTTTAGATGATTGAAAGAAGGATTACTTGCAAATCCTCAAAATGTCAAATTTGTGTCAAAACATTTAATGCTATGACGAAAAACAAAGGAAAACTTATGAGTCTAACAAATAATTTGAACAGTCTAACCAAAAGCTTGAATTTTCACAACAGTCATTGATTTAACACTCAAGACAGAGCATTAACGAAGCCAACGTCAAACATTCTATGATTAAAGTTGGATTAGAGCTCAACGGCCAAAAAGTAACAGAAGCTTCAATGGCTACTTCCAACGGACATCCAATGGTTATATTCTAAATTGGAAGAATTGTTTAATGGTCGAATGCTCTTCAAAATCTATAAAAGGAGAAGAATTTAAAATAGGCAGTTAAACACGAGATTACAACTTCATTGTCAAAATGTCAATACTCTGAGGTATATACCACTTACTCTTTGATTATCTCAATGATCATATAAATTTACCTTAAAGAGTGAGATTATTTGTAATGTACTTCAGTGTTTATCTTATTCACTTTTGAAAGAGAAGATTGATTATTAATGATTTTGTCTGAGAGTCACTATAGATTGGATGATCTTGAGTGAGAAATTGTTTGTATCTTCACAGTGTGTTGGGAGGAGTATTTCAGTGAGAGATTCGGCTTCACAAGTGCCTGGTTGAACTTATGAGATTGTAAAGGCTTCTCTTGTGCCTAGATTAAATAAGAAGATATTGGATTGAAAATCTCAAGTGGGGCTGGGGGATTGGACGTAGGTCATGGTTTGGGCTGAACTAGGATAAATCATAGTTTTCATATTCTCTTCCCTAAAATCTTATATTCCCAACATATATTTTTGAATGACTAACTATTGCTTTATAAATTATTACTATCATATGAACTGCTTTCAGTAAGTTGCGAAAAGATTTTTAAAGTTATCCAAAATTTTATCAAACGCCTAATTTACCTACTCTTGGGTAACAACCATGTCTAACACACTCAAGTAATAATCATTTTCACAAAAAATTTACTAACAGTGACTACCACACAAAGATCACTTGAGCACTTGTGTGGCAATGCAATAATTTGAGTGATCCTAAGTAAGTGTTTGTTTATCATCTTTAAAAATTAGCGTCTCAATAAATTTGATACTTATCATAAATATCCTGATTAACACTATAATCTCATATACTACTTTTGAATGTTACTAACCACATTCATGTATGAGTTTCAAGTGACTAAGCTTTAGATTAATTTCAAAACCAAGAAAAGAAAAAATTTGTCAAAAGCATTAAATGCGTAGCAGAGAAAGCTAACAAAAACATTCAATTTCATCAACAATTACAATTACTCTCTAAAAAAGAGATTTGAATACTCGCAATGGTCATTAACGGCTTCTACCTATATATGCGGAAGCATTCAAGACTGAGCATTAATGAAGCCAACGAAAAAAAAAATTATTCATTAAGTGCTTTGTTATTCTCATTAGTTAGTCCAACTGCTACGAATTGATAAATTTTTTGTAGTGTAATACTTGTGATAGATGGATGTAAGACTATTCAAGTGAGAGTTTTTGAGGTAGTTAGACTCGTCAACATATAATAAAACAGTACCTCCTACACTGAGTTTCAGGATGGACCAAGACATTCTATGATTTGTGGGGAGAATCAATGGTAATTGTTGACTTATATATATGATAATGTGATTGTTGACATATAAATTGTGTCTCTACATAGAAATTAACCTTGGAAAGCTAAGGGTGAGGGGGAAAAACATACGAATGTACATATATGAAAGGACACACAGGTTATGCAAACATTTGAGCAAAGCAAATGGTATGCAAACCCTTAAGGAATGGTAAGGTTAATATGTTGGTGGGTTTCATTCGAACATACTAAATGTTAAGTGTATTTTGTTTAAGACATTTAAATAGAAGAGGAATGGTGAGATTTTTTTTTAACTGTCCCTAAGACTTTAAATCACAATTTGTTCATAAGAATTGTTATTTATTTTCTTACATTTATCACGATTGTTTGTTAATCTTACGTTTGTTCCTAGATGATGAAGCAAGAGTTCTTTTGTGTTTGTCCATAATTTTGGTGAAAACAAAAAACAAAAGCTTGTGGTTGGCTATGAGAAAATGAAATGGAAGAAGAAAAGTAGAGTTTAGTTTTCAAACATTTATATAAAGAGTGTTTTGTGGATTGATAAGTCGTCGCATCCTTTAGATTTGCATATCATTTTATAAATGGTAATGTTTGGTTTTTAATAACCATTAGTAATTGTTCATTTTTCCCGCGCGAGTTACTTGATGGTTGTTTAAATAGAACTGTTATTTATTTTCATATTCTTTACAGTCGTTAAGAAATAATAATATAAGAACTGTCATTTATTTTATTTCATGACAGTTTTTCTGTAATAACTGTTGGATATATATATATATATATATATATATATATATATATATATATATATATATATGTTTAAAAATAAAAAATGGCAAGTAGCATGATGATGATGAGATTGGTTGTTCTCAGTTTATTTTTTGATGATAACAAAGTTGGAAATGAATAAGAACTTGATGATTCAAGTTATTCGAGTTGTGTTTCAAGACACTCAAGTAATAGAACTTTATTTCAACCACCTTGAATCAACAAGTTAACTTATTCTGTAGTGATATGAGATGATCACTCATGTGGTAAGTAATGCACTCAAGTGATGATCCTTAACTTTAACTGATTTTGCAAGACACTTGTTGAAAGAATGAGAATGATGCAATATCACACAAGTGGCTAGGTTAGCACTCGAGTAATCCTCTATCACTTGCTACAAATTAGCTTGACACTCACAGTATCCATGGAAGTTCTAGTAGATCACTCGAGAGATGCGTATCAACCCTCAAGTGCTGATGATCACTCACATACATTTTGCAAGTTCACTCGCACTCTTTCTGCAAGTGTTAAGGCTAGCACTTGAGTTAGCATCTTGACACTCGAGTGAAGACCAAACATTTTCAAGTTCAAAGCAAGACACTTACTGATGAATCAAAAGTGCTATCTTATTTAATAAGGTGCACTCAAGTGAGACAAGTCCACTCGGTTTTCAAATGATTAAATTCATGAATTACATTTAAAATATCAAAAGCAAAATACGGTGTCAAAGCATTAAATGTGATGATGGAAAATAAAGCACACAGAAGCAATCTCAGAGCAAGTCAAATAAATATTGTCTAAAGTTTCTATTGCAGCAAAGACAAAAGCGACCCAACCTTAAGCAATCTTAGAGGAGACCACAGGGATGTCGTGTGAAGATTTGTTGCAACGAAACGAAAGTGACCGCACCTTAAGCAATCTCAAAGCATACCAAAGGATATCGTATGAAGCGAAGCGAAAGCAACTGAATATTGAATTCATCCAACAACTCCAAACTGAATCTAACAGCAAGCTTGATCTCTTTAGTGGAAAGTTTGAACACTCACAATAGAAAGTTCGAATGCTTTCAACGGTCATTAATAGTGTTTGACTATAAATAAGTTGAGCATTCAATATAGAGCAACCAACTATACACACAATTAATGTTTGCTCATCAGTGACTATATATTTACTTTGTAAGAGAGTCATTTAAACCATTTCATATCTATAAAATCTCAAGGTAGTGGGAACTTGAGTGTGGTTGTTATATTACAACTTGTAAGGGGGAGTGAGTCTTGATGAGGATTACTTTGTACTAAGGTACCAAGAACCCATGTGATCTTGGAATGATAGTGAAAATATCATAGATGCTCTGGGGTCTAGACGTAGGTTAGGAAATTAGGGTCGAACTAGTATAAACAATTGTGCAAACTTCGGTGATATTTCTCTAACTCTCTATCTTCATTTTAATTTATTTTCATCTTTAGTTTAAATTTTTAATATCACCCTATTCACCCCCTCTTGGATGAAATATTGGCACTAATAGAGATCACCAGGCTACGCATCACCAAGGGATTGGCTAGGATCATGATTGATCTCATACTCGTCAAGTATGATCTTAACCTTCCTATTTGTAAGACCCGGCTGAACCCAAGAGGGGGTAAATTGGGTGAAGATAAAAACTTAGGACCTTTGAAAATCTTTTTGCAATTCGGTACAATCAATTTGTATGACAGTAAAGAGTTATAAAGCTATAGATAATCATTCAAACATATATGTTGGAAATAAGAGTGATTAAGGAAGAGAATTGCAAGCTGAGATTTATACTAGTTCGGCTCAATCTTTGACCTACATCCAATCCTCAAACTCCACTTGAGATTTTCAATCCACTATTCTCTTGTTTGTCCGGGCACAAGAGAAGCCTTTTACAAACCCACAAGTTCACCCAGGCATTTGTGAAGCCAAATCTCTCACCAAGATACTCCCCCTTACTCAATGTAAGGTTACAATCAACTTCCACTCAAGATCACCCAATCTTGAATAAATCTCAAATAGAAGGATTTACAATGAATCTTATCTCTAAGAAATGAATAAATAATCACTAAAGTACAATAAAAATCATTTCACTCTCAATGATAAACTATGTAAGCATTGAAAAACAGAGTGTGTATGAGATAAACTTTGGAGTTAGAATTTGGGCATTTTTACAGTGCAAGCTTTTTCCATCGTTTTTGTGCATCTTGAATGTAGCTTTACTTATAGATGAAGATCATGTAAACGTTGAGAATATGACTGTTATGAAAAGAGTCGTTAGAGATAAGTTGGAAACTAGCAATTAGAACTTCGTTTTCTGAACCAACTGTGACATCAACATTTACTTTATCCTTGATTTTTAGTTTAATGTCCTTTGATCATCTGAAACATGTACACAAATGATATAAATGATGTTAAGAATATTATATATCATTTGGGTAATAATCTTGATGTTCTTGATCAGAAAGAAGATTTTCGTCATGGTCATTTTCTGAAGCAGAGATGTAACTCGAGTTTGCATTTGAAAACTCGAGTTTTGAGCTTGTTGTGTTACTCCAGGTTCCTCATGTCTGATCAAAACTCAACTTTTTTTTTCTGACAAACTCGAGTTTAGAAGATCCTCTGATGTCCGCTGCTCTCTATCTCAGCTAAACTCGAGTTTATATTTGTAAAATCGAGTTTTCAACTTATTCTATCCTTGGTTGCTCTCTGACTTGATATAGCTTCAAATTTGGCAAACCACTTATCCCTATATAGCTCTTTGAGTCTTCTTTCCAATGCAAAAAGAATCAGCTCCAAACTCATTGTATTTTGTCCATTATGATCCGATGAATGAAGGTTGTTCTTGACTAACGTTTTTGCAACGCCTGAATTGACAGTCAACTTTTGAAGGTCATATCTCCCTAGTCTGAACCAAATTTTGGTTGGTTCAAGTCTTGATGGAAAGCCTTATGAATCTACTTTCATATGCCGCGGATTTTAGCTCATTCTGATGTGTAGATTGTAAGTTATATTTAAAACATTGAAGCTTTGTCTGATTTGTGGCATGAATTCCTGATCCAACTTTTGAAATTTATAGCGCTCTCATTTGAACTTCTTTAGGCTTGAAACTTGTCAAAATGACGCATTAGATGTCTAGTTTCATACAAAATTGTTTTCACCTTAATCCGATCTATGGTTTAGGAGATATCATCAAATTATCAGACCTTGCCAAAGTTGAATGTGAAATAGAGGTGAACAGAGTTGCTGATCAGCACTGTAAACTCGAGTTTTGACTTGGAAACTCGAGTTTTCTTAGTCCAAAGATGCTGAAGACACTATAAACTCAAGTCATTAAGTTCCAAACTTGAGTTTTGACTCCCAAAGTCGAGTTTTCTCACATTCCAGAGGCAAATTACTATAGTAAGGTAGTAAACTCGAGTTTTGACCATCAAACTCAAGTTTGCTCATCCAGAAGCTGATTTTTGCTGACTTTAACTCTGAATTGACCCATTCCAACTTCTATTTGATTGTGAAGACTTCTAGTATCAACCTAAGACCTTGAATATTGATATTCTCATTCTATTTATCAACTTCTTGCATCTTGCATCTTCCATCTCCCATCCTGGTCATTCTTCATCATTTAATATAGACCCATTATTTTCTGCAAGTTCTACCTTCTTCAATATTTCCTCTTCTTTTTTAACTTACCATTTTCTTCAGTTTCTTCTTTCTGAAATCTCTTGTCTCATTCTTGATCATTCTTCATAAATGAACTTTACATCTTTGATTCTACATTACATTTAAAAATTAGTCAATGGAGGAGATAAATATAGTATACAATATTTTTGCTCTTACCAATGGCATCTATATAAGACATCATCAAAACTAATCATATCCAACACTATTCATACTAGAAAGGTACCCGGAAATCCTCCTAACAGTATGGTTAGTTTGTTGTGCATATAGCAACACTGCCTCTAATTGAGGAAGCATAGAATGTGGAGGCGGCAGTGGAGGAGACAAATGTTAAGGAGGTGAAGCAAGAGGTGGAAGTGGAAGAGGAGGGAAAGGAAAAGGTAGAGGATGACGCCTCTAGAATGCCTTCTACACCGCGTTTCATCTTGGCAATTGAGCTAGAGAACAAAGAGAAGGATGATTAAGATCAAATATAGGAAAAACAAAAGAAAATGTGGAGTTTAAGCAATAGACATCCAGAAGGGATGTGAAAAAACCATCATTACACGCATTGGAAGATGAACATGGTATAATGAAAGGGCACATGGTTCTCCTAATAATCATCAGATATTAAGGAGGCACCGATAGTTAGCACCTATGAGGAAGAGGAAAGCTTTCAAAAGCTTCAATTGATGTTTATTAAGTTAGAACTGTTAAGTATGCTTGCAAGAATATTTTACAATTTTTAACTAATGACAGTGAATTACTATTTTTTTTGTTGACTTTATTATTAACCGTTAAGTATATTGGATATAATACTTTATGGTTCTTAATTAATAACCGTGAATTATTAAGTTTTTTTTTCTTCATTTTTAATATTAAAAAAAGCAATAATAATGTTTAGTCATCGCCACCACTATCGTCCTCATCCTCCTCCTCTTCATCCTCTTCTTCAAGGAGAGGATAGTCTGACTACAAGTCATATTCAACATCATTATGATGAAGTATGTGGTTCAAATTTTTGCTCAACTTGTTGGCATGTCACTACTAGAGAATAGTGACTTTGCAATGGAATAATTTTTGTCGTAAAAGTGAGGGTTTTTGCGACGGAATAAACATTCTGTCGCAAAAATGACATTTTTTACAATAGAATTTTTATTCCATAGCAAAAAAATGGCGTATGCGGAAAAAAAAATTTGCTGGATTGCAACGGAATGGTCATTCCGTCACAAGACCCATTGGGTCTTGTACGGAATTAGTGTTCAAGTAATTGCGATGGAAGGGAAATCCTTTGCAAGACCCTTTTTCGTCGACGAAAAACTGAGTTCCATTGCAAGTTTTGCGACGCAACCCAGATTTCCGTCGCAAAAATTGAGTTTGCGACAGAAATTTTTTTCGTCGCAAACTCCTCATATATCCCAAAAAAAAATGGCATCTCTCATTTTGCTAAGTTCATGTGTCCATCCCAGTCATCGCCGCCCCTAATCCGATCGCCACCACACCCCTATCCGGTCACTACTCCCCCGCCTTCTAGTCTCGTTGTCGTCATGTCTGTCTACCATTCCTCCCTTAAATCACTGCTCCGTCGTCCGGCCTCCCCCTACCAGGTAAGTTTGTATGTTTTAATTATCATTCTACTTTAAATTATTAAATTATGTTATTTAATTTGGCCAAAATAAAGTGTTGAGATCTGATATGAAGAAAAATTAATTTGATATGAATATTTAACGAAGTTCCTAATCATTCTGATCAGAAAATCAAATTACTTGAAATCCTAATATATTGTCAAAGATATGTGGTGAAAATCATATTATTATTGGTTATTTTTTTGTACATAATGCCATATGATCCCTTAATTAGATTGATTGCAGAACCAACCAATCTTGCTTTTTTTTAATTTATTTATTGAGATATCACCCTACTCGAGTTTAATGTGAGGGCAAGCATCCGAAAAATCAGTATATTGAACCCAATTTAGATAAATTCATTAATAATTATTGACTTGAGATTATCCTATGTTTTATTGGTAATTAAAGATTCATACTTGTTACTGACATGTGAGTATAATTCATAAATGTGAATATGATATGCAATTCATTTGCACTATAATACTTAGATTTATAGTTCAACGAATAATCAATATAATGTGGAGGTAGGTGGCAAGCTTTGTATGTAAAAAGATAAGGGAATCATTTCAACTACTTAAAATGGGACACCAATTATGACGTACGTCCCTTTTTTAAAAAAAAAGTGATGAAATTGAATCTTTCATGTTTGTATATTTGTGCATCTCAAAATAATAACATTGACGAAAAAAGCAATTGTGTATGAAATTGGTATTTTCATTTTTGTTCTGTCTTTATTGGTCTGATATTTTTTATTTTTAATATATTTGGTTAAAGATAGCTGCATAAATTAAAGATGAGAGATTACAAAAGAAGGGTATGGCTTTTCACATAATTTGAAAATATAAATTACAATTATTGTTTAGATTAAACAAAAAACACGGCTAATTTGAAAATATAAATTATAATTACTGTTTAGATTAAAATGTAATTATAAATACATAAAGTTGATTTTGTATATTAGATAAACTTGATCAAGTCTTACATATTATTGTCTTAATTAATCACATGGATTTGTCCCCATATTTTGGTGTACTATTCTCATTCTCTAGTTGCTTGTTGGCATATGTTATTAGTTTGCTGCATGTGTTTGTTTCTCACTTTCTTGATTAAGTGGCAATTGGTTGACATAAGTGGCCAGTTGCATTGACTACTTATATTTGAGTCATGTTGTTGTGTGTGGAGTGGGGTATCTCCCCACTTTATATATTTGTGTATGGTTAGGTTGGAGAAGAATGGACGGCTATCGTGATAGAAATTGAATGTACAATCGTCTAACTGAGAAAAAAGAACTAATTCAAGCATTCCTAGAGGGTTTGGAAGACTTCATTCAATTTGCTTTGGCATACTCAACTAATTCAAGTACATACATCATTTGTTTGTGTGTCAAATGTAAGTGTTTAAAATTTCAAGGTCAGGGCACGATCAAAATCCATTTGTGTAGAAAGGGATTATGAAAGCCTTAATTCAACTAATTTTAATTTTTTATATTTTTAAATGTAATTTTATGATTTTATAATTTTTTTAATAAAATGAGTTTTATGATGGAAATTATGTAACATCCCAAATTCCAGGTTCGAAAATTGTGTCGGTCGACACTTAGTTTTAAGAAAAACAACAGAGTTTGAGATGCTACAGCTTAGAGTACTGCGGAAATTGATAGTGTGCACTAAGATCCGGACAACCGAGTACCTGATATAAAAATGCCCAGACATATGATGATGCCCGACATAAACTGATATATTAAATATCTCGAAGGAATATTCATGTGATACAATTTACAGAGGTTAAATACAATCCTCTGATAAAGAAAGTTTTAAACTAAACCCATGACTTGGAACCTAACATCAGTTAATTAAGTAGCTTGGCCAGGTAGGGGTCTATTATGGGGGCCTCACCGACTTATACGGCGACTGATTGGCTTCCCACATAGATTAACCCAGCCTTAGACACCAAACTGTTCAAAGTAACTTTGTTAAATTCGTGCCAGAAGCTAAGTCCTAATAACTTCTACCGACCTTTGCCTTTAACCGCTGCCTCTTCGCGGCTCTATCTACCGACGCCTTCTCCATCCCGGTTTCTTTCCTGTACTATTTATTAAGACTGAGGTCCAATGTTCATTGGACCTCAGGTAACAGTTAACCTCATGCTTATGTAAACAGTATATGACAAGTATCACAATAATATATTCACAATTATAACTTTCAAAAACATATCAGCAAGTAACATAACACAGCCACTGCAATATGTATGTTACCCAAGTCTGCACATAACCAGTGCCACGATGGCCTATCGTATCCTCAGTGCTAGGAAAACTCAACGGTGTTATCAAGACTATAACCCGTATTCAATTCAATATATCATGAGCAACTTTCAAAACAGAGTTTCAACATGTGAAAACAACTATCATATATAACCATACCATAAGCATAAGCGTTAATGTTACAATACGCGTCCGTACCTTTTACCGCATAGTCGTCAAACATCTGACCTTTGATTCCGGCTTTGGACTTCCCAGATATCCTAGCATATCACCATATCACTTAGAATAACATTCTAAGAGATATTTCCACCTCTATTTACCATTCTACCCTTGATGGCCTTATTATTACAATTTTGCCCTTACATTTCTTCAAAAACGTAGTGCAGCATTTTCTGGGCAGATTTTTCGGTAACTTTGAAAAATCATAACTAATTCTAGAAAAATCAAAATGAGGATCCGTAAAATGTTCCAGAATCTTTGAGAAGTATAAGTTTGAGGAAAAATACTGGGATTTACCCATATTTCATGGAATTTTCCCAGTTTTCAGATTTCAAACCGCTGCCCAGATTTTCGCACAGAAATCATAGCCTAACTTCTGAGATTTTTAACTTTTTGCACAAAACTTCAAATGACACACTCTTTATAGATTTGGAAATCCCTAGACGTCTACTTTCACCATGAATTTTCTCAGAATTTTAGAACTTCATCTTCCTTATAAGATACTGACGTTTTTACCCCTGACTTCAGTAAACACTAATCGAGGAAATTTTGCCAAAGCTTCGCTATTTTGATCCTAATCTTCCAAAAATTTTGCTATAACTTCTTCCTCATCAATTTTTCGAAATAAAGCCATTGGAAAGCATAAAAATATGAAAATAAAACTATTTTTGGAAGATTGAAGATCAAAACAATATTTCTAGCATTACTATTTCATAACCTAGGAACTTGAACTCAAAAGCTAAAAACTCTCTTACCTCTTGAAGACCACTTGCTTTCTATTTCCAGCAGCTCCTCTCTCTCTCTCTCTTTTCCCTCTATATTTCGGTTTTAGCTTGTGAAATGGGTGGGGAAAAATGTGTTACCAAGACCCTCTATTTATAGGCAAAGGAAGTGGTATCTTAACCATTGGATCTATGCTTGGAGAGGAGGGAATGATCCAAACCCTCCACCCCCTCTCCCTTGGCCGTCCCTCCTTCCTTCTTCAAGAAGGAAATTGACTTAATCCCCAAGACAAGGCCCCTTCTTGGCTAAGTTAGCTAATTAATCCCAAATCCTAATTTAGTTAGGTGTAAGTTAGTGTTTTGATTCAAAATCCGATTCCACTTTTGGAATCCTAATTTTATGATTAGATTTATGGTGATTTTTAATTCTCAAAACACCTAGATATAAATCTTAAACGTATCCGAAAATAACTTCAAGAATAGCCAAATTGACGCTCATAATTCACTGATCTCAAATATGTATTTATTTTAAACACTTAGTTTCATTATTGCAAGTTATGATTTAATTGCTATAGGTTCTCATTTAATTTTATTTAATTAACAACAACTTGCTCATTAAGCTAGACAACTTGCTCCCCAAGTCTTTGGAGCTTCTCCCATACACTTCTTGACTTATGTGTTTTGCATTTAAAATTATTCTTCCTCCCTTTTCTCTTAAAAATTCGTCCCCCTCCCCTTAATTTTAGTTATGCAATTATATTTTTAATGTTCTCACATGACTAAAGAAGGTAATTCTCCCATTGGTCTACTTAGATTTTGGATTCATGGTTAATATAATTTAATTCTTCCATTTATTTACCTTTAAACAAGAATTTTCATCCCATAGAAATAAATTAGGAATATTTATTTTAAATCCCAATTTTAATTTCTAACATCATGTTTTAGGGGTTACTAGGCTTAACTACCAAAATTGACAAGGTTTCTAATTTAATTTTGATGATTAATAACTTCTTGTGTGCTAATTTTAGCTTCTAACTATCATTTGATCCTTAATTCAATTGATATTTCTTTAATTATGACCTTTATAAATCAACTATTAACTAATTTCAAAAATTAATAAAGTGTCTCAATTATTACAATTTCAATTGCCCAATAATTGTTACTAATTTCCTCTAATCGATTTTACCATCCTCTGATGACTTTAAATTGTTAAAATGACATAATTAAGATTATACTACATTATGATAGTCTTAGGAGATTTTATGATCCTCAATAAAATTTAGAAAATTGGATTTGGATTTACTAGAATCCAAAGAAAATTCCCCTAATAATGATAATAAATCAGTTATAAATTTAGAGATAACATACTCTTCTATTTTAATAGATTTAGTTGCCTTTTTAGAATTTATCATAACATTCCCAGGGTATTTTGTAACTCATATCTTCACTCAGGTATTTTAGCTTTTTATTCCTCCTAATTTCATAAGAAATTACCTTTAGAAAATAAGATAATTATTTCACTTGTTCTGAGACCACATATTCACCTATTGTAATAGGTGTTATTTATCAAAATATAATATTTACATGTATTATGAAAATTGGGGTATTACAAATTATTTCTGTCGCATATTTTGAAATTTGCGACAGAATTATTTTTTTCTGTCACAATTGCGAAGGACGAATTCTGTTGCAAAACCATTTTGCGACGGAAAATGCCTTTTTTGCAACAAAATTTTTTCATCGCAAAAAAAAAAAATATATTTGCAGTGTGTCATGAGACACATTGCGTGGTGGTCAAGGCTTGCCAACATCTGCATCAGATTCTCCATTTCAAGAGGAGGAGATGGTGGTGAAGAGGGGGTGGTGCCAACGGAAGAGCTCTATAAGAACTTAACATGATGGAGAGAAGAAGGAGGCCAATAAAGAAAAGTAGTAAAAATCAGAAGGAATATGTGAGTTTAAATATAAGTCTAACATATTACAAAGGGGTATGGGTTATGTTTTATAAAGGTCTAACGGATTATGAAACTTGAATTCTTTCATACTCATACGATTCTTGAGAATGGAGATTAATTCTTGAGAATGATCTCATTTGAACAAACCAATTCTCGAAAATTATGCAATGATTCTTGAGAATGGGTTTATGGTTCTCAAGAACAAGGGATAACAATGTCATTCTTTAACTTTCTGCAAGCAGTAATTCCTGAGAATCAATCAGTTCCAGTAAAGCCTAATATCTATATAAGTATCAATTTTGCTAAACTAATCCTCGTTTAGTTATTCTTGCACATAATTATGATATGGTTAATCTTTATTTAACTAAGTGGTTTGCAGATTGATTAGTTATATTTAAATCCAGTTTCAAGAAAAAGCAAATCTGACGTGGATCGAGCATTAAATAATGATAGAGAAACAAAGCAATCGGAATGAAAACCTGAGACAACAGCTGATATTGTTTAATACTTATTCCAGCTATTTCTCTGACACAAGTACAAACAACGGTAATCGCATTTAATACAAGGTACGACTGCATTTAATGAACGCAACGGTCGATTTGCTTCTGCAAAGAACGAATGGGTCTAACAGAAATTTAAATAGAGACAACGGATATATTAAAATGCAAGACGAGGAAGCATGATAAGGAGATCATATAAAAGGCCAGAGCATTCAATGTGCCAACTACTGGAACACGAAGCATTCAATTTGAAATTAATTAAGTTCACTGTTCCATTAGCTTTCATCTAATATTTCTCTCTGTACTTCAGTGCTTAGCTTTTATCTACTCAGTGAGGAGTGAAAATCAATTACATTGTTTGTTTATTAGTGTTGCTTAAGGTTGTGGAATCTTAAGTAAAGGGTGTACAATTACAACCAGTAAGGGGGAGCGAGTCTTGAGTGATTGGACTGTCGCAGGAGTTACTGAGTGTGTAATTGCAATCTTGAGGATTAGTGAAATACCCATACTGTTGTGGGAACTGGAAGTAGGTCGTTTGATTTGACCGAACCAGTATAATTTCTGTTGTGTCTTTTATTCCTTTTTGTTTTACTTCTTCAAATTATTCAGAAATGGAAGAAAATTCGAAATCACCTATTCACCCCCCTCTAGGCGATATTCTCCTTTCAAATATGTGGTCTCAAATTTTGATGTTGCATTTATTTTTATTCCTAGGCAATTTTTCTTAGATTTATGAAGCCTGAAGACTAATTTTTCTAAATCTTGTTAAGAATAATAAAATGTCCTAAGATTATCATAATTTAGTATAATCATACTTATACCATTTCAGCAATTAAAATCATCAGAGGATGATAAAATCAATTAGAGGAAATTAGTAACAATTATTGGGCAATTGGAATTACAATAATTGAGATACTTTAATAATTTTTGAAATTAGTTAATAATTAAGTTATAAAGGTCATAATTAAGGAAATAGCAATTAAATTAAGGATCAAAAGATGTATAGAAGCTAAGATTAGCATAAAAAGGAGTTGTTAATCATCAAAATTAAATTAGAAACCTTGTCAAATTTTGGTAATTAAGCCTAGTAATCCCTAAAATACTATATTAACAATAGTAACCAAGGATTTATTAATTCCCCCTTTAACTAATAAAGGTGGCGAAAATTACTAATTAAAGAGGGAAGAGATTATATTAACCTTTAATCCTAAATTCTTATAAATTTAAAATCCACCAATGGAAGATTTCTCTTTATTATAAGATACAATCAAATTACAAATTAAAAAGGGGATGGGGGGAGAAAAAATCGGTGCTTGTAGAGGAAGGAGGAATCAAAACATTAATTGATCATTATGGCAAGGTAAGACTTTGAGGTAAAAGTGGAAGAGGATAAAGAGATAAGGTGGAAGAGGATAAGGAGAGAGAGAAAGGGGGGAGGTGTGTGTTGTGAGTGTGTGTGTGTCCAAGGGTTGTGTGTGTGTGTGTAGTAAAGGAAGTCAAGAATTAACTAAGGTGAATAAAGTTTTGAAATCCAAAGTAAAAACTTGGGGAGCAAGTTAATTGTTAATCAAGATGCAAATCAAGGAGAATTCATAGTAATTAAATCAAATACACATAAATGAGAATTTATAGGAATTAAATCATTGTAACATCCCAATTGAAAATGCCGAAATTTTTTTTTCTTTTAAAATGAACTGTGATCAGAGTCGAGCATTTCGATTAAACGAGTAACTGAATATTTAGAAGTACATAACCATAGTGTAATCATCCTTATACAGTCATCTTTTGATTTCAAAAAGACAATATCTAAATAGTTTAAAAACTATAACATATAAGCTCTTCCAATCCGCCTACATCGGCTACTTGCCGCTCTCCTCCACCTTGGATCCTCCTGAACCTGGAGCTACAGCTGAGATCCAATTCCCAATTGGATCTCAGGTAACGATTAACCTTATGCTCAAATAAGTCATATATAGGCAACAAATAGTCACAACAACATAACATCACATCAATACATAAGCACACAGCAGATGCATGATCAACAATGGACAGAACATAAGCTCACAGCAATATGTAAAGCCCCACACTATGTCTGCACATAAACCAGTGCCACGATCTCCCATCGTGTCCTCAGCGCTAGGAAAACCCAACGGCGTTATCAAGACTATAACCCGTAACAAGCTGTATGTATAACTGACAACCCACGACAGAGTTTCAGTATATAAACATGTCTACCATATATATGAATACGAGCAGCATAAGTTTTAAGGTTACAATACGCGTCCGTACCTCCGTTGACGATTTTGGGTACTTCAGTAGCGTTGTGGTACGTTTGACGGCAGTACGACGGTGATTTGACAGCGGTGACAGCGGAAACAGCGGTTCATAATTCTGGGTATCCTATAAGGATAATATCACCGGTATGAATATCTAAGACCATAACAAGCATTTTAGGTACAAATTACCATTTTGCCCCTAGTTTGACTTTTTGGCGGAATTTTGCCAGAGCTTCGCTGTTTTGACTTTACACTTTCAAAATTTTTGCTATAATCTTTCCTCTAACATATTTCTAAAATAAATATCATATTTATTCTTAAAACATGATATTTAAACGAACTTGAGAAATTAAAGACTACTATAGCATTTCTACTATAACTACTGAAAGAACTGCCGAACTAAAGACTAGGGACCGGAGAACTTACTCAGAGCTTTGCTATGAACTTCTCCCAGAGCTTCTCTCTCTAACTTCTCTCTAGGATTGTAAGTGAATTGGTGAAGAATGAAGAGAAATGGAAGCTATTTATAGAAAATCCGGATGGCATTTTCATAATTTCGTTGAACTTTGTCTGGTTGAATTCTGACCGTAGGATCGCACTTTTGCTAGGTGGTTTGATCTTGGCCTTACACCTATTAGACCGACTTCTCCCCCCCCCCTAAAAGACAAAATTGCTGACCTCATCCTAGTTGCATCATCAAACCTTATCCTCTTGCTTTATCTGATAAGTTCCTGGTTCGGTGTCCTGATCGCGAAATTCCATAGAAACTTAAAATTCCGGGGACAACACTCCGAAGGTCTTTTCTTCCTCTTTCAAATTATCTAATTTAACTCAGTTTCTGATCCCGCTGAGGACATTCCGTTATCAGCTGAAAATCCTCGGTATTCGTGCCTGGCTACAGAAATAACGTTGTCCGGTACCAACTTCGAGACAAAAATTCACTGATTAACATTATGCTCTGGTTTTTCCCCACTTATCCCTAGATTCCCACAACGGGATTATTTTCTATCGGTTCTTCTTTTGGCTATCTGCTTTAATTATACAAATATCTTCCTATTCGGATCCCCAAATCACTCCGTCAGTTACAGAAATGACTTCGGAGACTGGCCATCTCAAGATAAAAATTCCCTCGTTCACAATATACCCTGACTTTAGAAACCTAGTTCACGGTTTTCTATATAGAATTTTATTTCCATCCGTTCTCGTTTATCCTGTCCACTTTTATAATATTATTATCTAATTAACACATGTCTTAAATCTTATTTTATTATTATTTGTTAAAAAAATCTCCCTTCATCCTTGTTATTATATATTTTTTTTTCTTTTCAACCTAAAAATTTCGGCCACTATATATATATATATATTTTTTTTTTTCATTTATCATAATACCCAATTCTCTTATATTTATTTTCCCAAAATTTTGCTATTGGTCCATAACTAATTACTTGGATTTAGGCTTTCATAAATTCTTGAAAAATCCTAAACCATTGATCTTTACTTTTTAAGACTATATCTTAACCATTATTATTTAATTAGCCAAAAATTTCGGTCCTTAATAATTATTATTTATATTTATTTTATTTTTCATGTTTCCTAAATTTCTCTAATCTTATAAAATTCCTGAAAATTACTTAATTAATCCTTTAATAATTCCTAATAATTTTCTTAATTAGAATTAATTATTTTCTCACAACAATTTCATTAACATTAATGATTTAAGCCCTATAAAAAATATTAAAAGTCATAGAATCAATTTTGATTCTAAAATACTTTTTAATTTTCCTTCTTTTTATTTTCATAGGAAATTTTTTATTAAATTATCTAAATAATATATTCCCTAAACTTTTAATAATTATTCCATGCCTTCTTGAATTTTCCATAATTTTTTCTTGGTACTTTCCTTTGAAAATAGACTAATTATACTCTATTTTGAGACCTCATATCCACCTATTTTCAATAGGTATTATTTATCTAAATATATATTTAAGTGTATTATAAAAGTTAGGGTATTACAATCATATCTTGAAATATTGGAACTAAGTATTAAATATAAGTAGATATTTGGGACCAGAGAATTATAAGCTTTAACTTGGCTATTCCCAAAATCATTTTCGTATACTTTTAGGATTCCTACCTAAGTATTTCAGGAAGTTTAAAATTACCATAAATCTAGTCATAAAATTAGGATTTCAAAAGTGAAATTAGATCTTAAATAAAAACACCAACTTACACCTAACTAAATTAACATTTGGAGGTAAATAGGAGATGAAGCAAAAACTTAAGAGCTAAGGGGGGAGAGGGGCGGTTTTCTATGAGGTGTAAGGGTAAGATTTATGCTTCCTTTCCAAGTAAAATTTAATGGTTGAGATCAATTGGAAGTTGCTAGATGGTTAACCCTTCCTTGGCTATAAATAGAGGCCTCCCACTTCACAAATTCCTCACCAATTCACCAAGCATCAACCGAAAATTTAGAGTGTGAGGGAGTGAGTGGAAGAGCTCCAAAAGCAAGGAGCAAGGGTCTTTAAGAGGTAAGGAAGTTTTTAGTCTTTTAGTTCTAGTTCTTAGTTTTTGTAGTAGAAATGCTAGTAAATGTTATTTTGATCTTTAATCTTCCAAATATAGTTTTATTCTCATGTTTTTATGATTTCCATTGCCTTTATTTCGAAAAAATGATGAAGAAGAGGTATGGAAAAAAATTTTGGAAGATTATGATCAAAATAACGAAGCTCTGACGAAATTTCATCGATTAGCAATTTCTGGAGTCAGTAGCAAAAATGTTGATATTTTATGAAGGAAATGATGTTCTAAAATTCTGAGTAAATTCATGGTGAAATTTGACATATAGGACTTTCCAAATATACCTAGAGTGTGTCATTTAAAGTTCTGTGCAAAGAAATAAAAATTCCAGAAGTTAAGCCATGATTTCTGGGGAAAATTCTAGGCAGAGGTTTGAAACGTTGAAACTGGGAATTATCCATGAATTCTGGGTAAGTTCCAGTATTTTTCCTGGAAAATAGAGATCTCAAGGATTCCGGGAAATTTTACGGATCCTCGTTTTGATTTTTCTGGAATTAGTTATGATTTTTCGAAATTAGGCGAAATTCTGCCCAGAAATTCTGCACCAGTGTTTTTTCCGAAATTTTAAAGAAATGATTGAAAATAAATCCTCCAAGGGTAAAATTGTCATTTGTGGCCAAGGTATCTCTTGGAATAATGTTTGAGAATTAATTGGGACGATATTACCCTTATAGGATATCAGAGATCGTTTTTCTAACCAACGGAACGTACCAAAACTCAGGTACGAACGCGTATTGTAACCTTAACTCTTATGCTTATGGTTTGCTTATATATGATAGTTGTACTCACTTGTTTTGAAATTGCTCTTTACTTATTGAATTGAATACGGGTTATAGTCTTGATAACACCATTGAGTTTTCCTAGCGCTGAGAACACGATAGGCCATCGTGGCACTGGTGAATAGTGCAGACTGGGGTAACATACATATTACAGTGGCTGTGTTATGTTATTGCCTTACATGTTGTTATGATTTTGAAAGTTGTAATTGTGTACTTATTATGTGATACCTGTCATATACTGTTTACATAAGCATGAGGTTAACCGTTACCTGCAGTTCAATGGGTATTGAACCTCAGCTCTTACCTTAGCTTCAGGGTCCCAGGGAAACAAAACCACGGACAAGGGTAAGGAGCTGGCATGAGAAACCTGCGGAGGCGTTATTATTTTGTTTTGTACTTAGGTGTATTAAGAATTTAGATGAATGTACCATTGAATGTTCAACTTGATACACTACTTACAATGTTATTCAGTTACTCTGTATTTTGAAGAAAAAAATATTTTCAACACTCAGCTCTGGTCAGAAATACTATGGATACGTTTATGAAAATGAGATGTTACAATACGTATATTTATATGCATTCCAAGTAGTTCATGATCTGCGTAACTAAAGTACGGAATATGCCTTCACATTAAGGTTACATATAACGGGTGCAATCTGCAAGTCAATGTTTCTCCATAGGAGGAAATAAAGTCTAGAATTTTAATTTTTTTTCTTAAGAAAATACTTTGCCAAGGAAGGTTGATCCAATTAATAAGAAATTGACTAATTAATTATAAGGTTATGAGTTCAAATCTGCTACTAATATGAGGAGGACATCATTAGTGAGCAATCTACAAATAATTTATACAAGCTGTCTTTAGCTTTGGTTTTTGAGATATATTCAAACCTTGATGTGCCATGTGAATCCAACTCACCTAATGTTTTTGTTAAAAAATAATTTATTACTTAGTCTCTTTACATACAACTACTCACATGTAGTTCACAATTTACATCTTCTTAATCGTATTTTTTATGAAATTATAAAATTGAAAATCTTGAATGAGAAAATAAATAAAAAATTAATTATAAATATATGTTGTAATCAGATTAAAGATATTTTGATAAAATGTTATTTTATAACTCAGCTTGTTGAACTTACAGCTGTGATAGAAAAATGATGGTTAAATACGGGACCCGGACAAAGCTGATTAATAGTGAATCAATCATAATGGATTATTTAATTTTATAATAAATAAAGGAACAAACTTATCTCAGATTATTTAGGGGCTTTTTTCCTAAAATGTCCCTTTTTAAGAAACTATTTACCAAAATGCTCATGTTTCCAAACTATTTCCCAATGTGTCCCTGTTTAGTCGACTAAACTAAGATTTAGTCGACTAAAACGCGGGGCGTTAAATTTTTTGACTATCCCCAAAATTTAGTCAACTAAGCACTGTGACTTAGTCGACTAAATCACGACAAAAGGGTTTTTTTAACATTTCAATTTGCTATATTCGAATTGAGAGAAAATTGAGGGAAAAAATAGAAGTAATCAAATATATCTTAACTAATTCTAAAATCTATCTAAATAAATCTAATCAAATATTAACATAAGATATAATAATATCTTCACACCTTATTCTAAAATGAGTCAAATCTTTTTATTAAATGATTAAGATTATTTTATAAAAAAAATTGTTAATTATTCTTAAAAATTCATAAATCGTCTTCTAAACCGAAACATGAAATATATGCTTAACTAACTTGGGGAAACAAAGGAATTAAAGAAAATGACTATGAAATTTTATAAAATATATATTATATTAACTAACTTTCTAATCAAATTAGATAAATATATTTTATATTAAGAACATTGGGAAAAAATAAAATAATTTATTCAGATACTCCCTATAAAACATTTATAATTATAGAGTGACCATTATTAGTATGCTTTCAAACTCTTATTGTATGTCACATTATAAAATATATTATATTGCTCAACAGATTAGCATGCTAAAATGATATATTATATGCTCTACTCCCTTTATATATATATATATTAAGAAAAATATATATTGATATATTCAGGCTCATGACATGATAAATTGCTAACGAAGGTTTTGCTTGTTTAAAGAGTTGAAACTAGAAGACGGCTATGCTTCTTACCAAAACGCGGTTTTCATCATATTTACTCATAGGGTTTAATGTTTCTGCCTTTAAGGCAGAAACATTTTATCTGCCTCGTTCACATAAAAGTGAGTGGGTCTCATTATTATTTTCTCTCTTTTCTCTTGATAGTGGGGCCCACTCACTTTTATGTGAGTAAGACAGATAAAATGTTTCTACCTCAAAGGCAGAAACATTAAACCCTTACTCATACTATATATATCCGGCCTCTCTTTTATATTATAAGACAATTTTTTGAAGTGTTATAGACATTTTAAAATGTAAGATATTTTAAGAAAAATAATGTTCTATTAAAAAGCTTATTCATTCCAAAATTGGTCACATCAATGATATAATATAATTAAGTGTTATTTTTTGTTGATATTGTATTAATTGAAGAATATATTCTTGAAAATATGAAACAAAAAGAAGTGTGTGTATTAAATATTTGGGATCAATATCTTACAAATTAAATTTGTGGTGTGTATAATTATATATTCCTTTATATGGGTGTGTATATATTCAATTATTACATAGGAAATAGAAATATATAATTTGATAAATACTCATATACTCTAAGAATATCATTGAACTTTGTCCAAGAAAATTACAACAACTCATAATTTTTTTTTAGTAAAAAACAAAAGTCAGCCAATTAGGTTAAAGAGATTTATTTTTCTTTAAAATATAATAAATGTGAATTGTAAGATGATTTATGAATTCTTAAGAATAATTAACAATTTTTTTTTATAAAATATTCCTAATCAGTTAATAAAAGGATTTGACTCATTTTAGAATGAGGTGTGAAGATATTATTATATCTTATGTTGATATTTGATATATTCTCATGTTAAGATATTATATATCATATGTTGACATTGGACATTTGATATTGTTGGAATTAATATTTGATTAGATTTATTTAGATAGATTTTAGGATTAGTTAAGATATATTTGATTACTTCTATTTTTTCCCTCAATTTTCTCTCAATTCGAATATAGCAAATTGAAATGTTAAAAAAATCTCTCTGTCACGATTTAGTCGACTAAATCACAGTGTTTAATCAACTAAATCTCGGGGACAGTCAAAAAATTCAACACCACGCGTTTTAGTCGACTAAATCTTGGTTTAGTCGACTAAATCTTGGTTTAGTCGACTAAACATGGGCACATTGGGAAATAGTTAGGACACAGGGGCATTTTGATAAATAATTTTCTTAAAAAGGGATATTTTTTTGGGGGAACCTTATTTAGGTCAAATATAACCAAATACCCAATAAGAGTGCGCCACGTGTATTAGTTGTTTCTATGTTAGCAGTTAACCATAGCAGCAACTTAACCACAGTTAATCCCAACAATTGCTGGAAAAAAGGTTTTCCCAGAAAACATAATAATAGAGAAGCCTGGGCAATCGTCTATCGTGAAGACTCATGAAGAAGGGATATGACGGCAATTGTGTAGGGGATATGGAGCACTCTGATTGGATACTTGGTTGTACTTATAAGTAATTTGATATAAGGTTGGTCTATAAATAAAATGAAAACTTTCCCAAAAAATAAAACTTACATCTACTAGCAATTCTTTGCTATTACTGTTATTATTATTCTTTAAAACTCAATAGTAACAAGTATAGTAGATTATTCACTAATGAAGCATTAATATTGACAATGGAATTCAACTCTATCATACATTGTATAGTACTATAGTCCATACTGACTATCCCGTACTGGGAAAAAAATTACTAACCCATCCCGATTTCATTGAGTAATTATATGTGATATCTTGATTTAAAGTTAAAGATAAAATACAATTGTTTGTGTAATTTTTTTAACCTTCCCAATATTTATGCTTTTCTTAGACATAATTATATATTAATGTGCAACGGATAAAAAATGTTTATAATATTATATTATTGCATTTATTAATTATAGGAAAATATCATTTCTTTTTGAATGGCCTTTTCTTTTTCTAACCACTCTGTCATCTCAATTTATCCAAGAAACAAATTTTTACTCTCTCCAAATATTCATGATCAATTTTATAAATTTTCCAACAAAAAAAAAATACACACCACAAGAAAAATTGTAAAATTTTATATATTTTTTAAAAGAAGGATATGTGTGTATACAAATGCAAAAGGGCAGGTTGTCCAGGGTAGCATTCTAGAATTTAAGCAGACAACGCTTAATTATTAAAAGTGAGACATGAAAGTCCTTTGTTGAAAATGCATTGTACTACGGTTTTTAAATATCAGTGGCTAAACAAGACCCATTTTGGTGCAATAATTAATGCAATGTCCTTCTTGTTCCAAAACGGAGTGGTCTGATCTGTTGACCAAAAAAAAAAAAAAAAAAAAGAAGGGACTGGTATGTTTACCTTTTTGAGCGGCACGTTCACAACTAATTCATAAGAACCCTCTTAAAAAAAAAAATTATGTATAATTAGCTGATAGATATGTAATTACTCTTAGGAAAAAATCTTCTAGGTTCTTATTAAACAACTAAACAAAATGCTTACAAAAATTCAAGTCCTGGGTTATTATTTTTTGGGAACAAATAATTCCTGTAAAACTCAAGTTAATAGGGTTGGATCACATAATTAACTCAAGTTAATAGGGTTGGATCACATGGATGTAAAACTCATCTAACAATAATTTTCTTTTTTCAATAGACAAAACTTGAATCTGAAATCTTGTTTAAAATAAGTGACAAAAACACAAAGAAATATTGATTAAAAGAAAGGGTTAAAGTACAATTTTGTTCTTTCTGAGTAAAAAAAAAGTACAATTTTGTCCTTGATCTATTTTCTCTGCAACACTAGGAACCTTAAAGTAATTTTTAGTATATGTAATTTTATCCTTAAAATCTCTTCTTAATAGCACTCAACAATCTAAAGTGATTTTTAGTACAATTTTTATTTTTAAACAATTTTTCTCAGTAACATTCAAACACTTTAAACAATAGTAAAACATCAAGACTGTTAGAGTACTAGTTACTTAAGAGAAAATATTTTAAAAGAAAAATTGCACTAAAAAATCCTTGATGGTACTAATTGTTTTTGAGAAAATGTTTTAAGGGGAAAATTATCTCAAAAATTACTTTAGAGTGTTGAGAAAATATTTTAGTAGTAAAAATACATCTTACCCCTGTAAGAAATATGGGCTTAATCACTTAAAACCAACTTGCTAATAGTTCAAACTAAGCTGTTTGTTAATGTGCTAAATCCATTGATTTCCCTTTTGAAGTATTTCAGCATGATGAACTCAGTTTGACTCCCTTGAGTCTCAGTTAAAAACTGAGAAGGATTATTGGGTCAAACCAGTTAGGCCTGATAGGCCAGGTCGCCCTATACATGGTACTAGAGAGTTAGGTCCAAAAAGATAGAAGTTTTTCCTTTTTCATAAATATCAAAGTATCTGTATAAAAAAGTATATCAATGGATCTAAGAAAACACACTTTTAAACTATCTTTCATTCTTAAGAAACTCTTTTAATTTTGCTGTCAATACCATTAACCCCTATAATTAACTTTGTTCTGTTAGCCTGTGTGTACAAGAGATAACAATACTAATACAATAAGGTTAAAAGAATTAATTAAAAGAAAACGTGCATAGGTACCAAATTAAAACCTAAGAAACCTAAGAAAAACGGTTTTCCTATGTATCTATTAATTTTATGAGAGAGTGACCATTAGGTCCAAAAATTTCAATTTAATAGGGTTAGGTCCCTAAAAAACACTACAAAAAAAACAACAAATTGCCCACGGAATTACAAATGAAATTGGGTAGATAATTTCCATCGGTAAAAAAATTTCCAACGGAAAATTTCCGTCACAAAAAAATGTCATGGTAATTAAGCGCATAAATTTGTGCGACAGAAATTTTCCATAAGTAAATTTTTTTACCGATGGAAATTACCCACAGAATTCTGTCATTAATTTCTAGCAGAATTTTTTCCGTCAGTCATTTCATGGGTAATTTACTGTTTATTTGTAGTGAAAATTTGTAAAAGTTAAGCCATAAATATCGATTCAAACAATTATAAAAGTGCAAGTTGTAAATCAGAAACTAAAACCATCAATTATTTTAATTTGCAAGTGAGATTTCCAAAATTATAAGTAATTGTCTGAATTGTTGTTTACAAATTATATCTTAACGACCCTTTTTTGAGACCCAACTGTTACTGAATATTACTAAACTTTCATTCTCCCTAATTTTATTACCATGACCCAACAACAGCAATAACAATTTTCATATAACATTTGGTTAATGAGTAAATCTCTTTTGTAACTATTTGTGAAATCTTAAGGCTTTGTATGAGATATTGGTAAGAAAAATGATTTATATAAAAGTCGCATTATGAAATATAATTTATGTTTAAATTGATGGTCGCATAAATAACTTTTATAAAATTAGGGTGAGCAAGTGACCCACAATCCACCCAACTACCCGTGGCCCGTGAAATTTTCCCCGAATTAAACCAGCTCAGATTGAGCCCGTTACAGATAACAAACTACCCCGTACCCGTTTTGTATTAAACGAGCGTGTCATGGGTTGAGGCAATGGGCACCCGTGCCCGCCCATTACCCATATAAGTTCTGTTTTCCGCCCTTCAATTCACTTCAGTTCAGTCCTCACTCATCTCATCAGGCTTCAGTCCGCCCGCTACCCTCACCCGTGGAGACCGCACGAAATCTTTGACTCGCAACTTGTGCTGTCGTCAGATTCAGAGGAGGCAGATCCCTATCCCAATTCCGTTTCATCTCTTCAAGAATTCGTGTAGGCACCACAGCTGGCATCCAGGGAAACAGAAAACTATAATATTCAATAAAAATATATTAATAACCGAAGCTTCTCTTAAATTAACAATTCATAATTATAAAAGAAAGCTCGAAAATAAATGGCTCAAATTCACAGAAGATACCAAGAAACAAAAAGCTATTATAAGTGTAGGAGGGAGTTGATGAAATTATAATTTGCTTCCTAAATTTATTAATTTTTTCTCAAAAAATTACATATATTAATTAAAGAGAAATAAGAATAAAGAGGTTCTTCCTTCTTAGGAATTAAATGCTTCTTTATAAGGATATCATAATAGTAAAGAATTTTGCTATGAGAAATTACAATGAGACGAAAGATCACTTACGTTCGGAGCTTTAGTAGCTTTAACAAACCAGGCATGGAGATCCTTGCCCCAAAACACCCGTTGTTTATTTGAAGAACCTTCTAAATAAGGCTCTTCATCTTGATTCACAAAATCTACCTCGTTTTCTCTTTTAAGACTTTTTTGTTGGGAAGAAACAGGGGAAAAAGAATCCTCATTCTGATGATTCAGGGGCTCAAACTCGTTCTCTCTTTTAAGACTTTCATGTTGGGAAGAAATAGGAGAAAAAGAACCCTCATTCTGATGATTCAGGGGCTCAAATTTAGCCCTCCTCCTAAAAGCATGTTGCCATAAATTTCTAGTCTCATCAGACGGCTTACTTACTGGCTTTCACAAAAACATAATGTGCGCCGGATTTAAACCCAAACCCTCGCTCACTGCTGGTCAGGTGCTTTCTTAGGTCTTCTGTCCTCGCCGTCCAGAAGCACAGCTACCACTGTCTCAGCCTCTCACGGTCTATCTCAATCCGGCTCACTACTTTCGTCTCTCATCTCTCTGGGTTCTATATTTATCTCGATCTTGCTCACTACCTTAGGTTTTTCTGAACTGAATCAGTGTCTGTAAACTTGAATCTGAACTATGGTTTTATGGTTTTTGTATGAAAACGTTTGTTTCCCATCAATCTACGCTAAATCTTCGTGTCAATCCCAAAAAACCTGTTCTAAAAAAAGGGGGGCATATTCTTTGTACGGGTTCCTAGACCAGTTTAGGCGTACCCGTTTAACCCGCACCTGTTTTATTACGGGTTTAACCACGGGTACGGGGTTTCTAATACCCGTGGAAAATAAACGGGTGGGCCACGAGTTACTCCCGGGGCAGCCCTTCCCGCCCGTTGCTCACCCCTGTATAAAATAGGTTTAAATAAGGAGCTTTTACTCCATTAAGTTAGGAGAGCTAGCTTTTTAAATAAGGAGCTTTTACTCCATTAAGTTAGGAGAGCTAGCTTTTCAAATAAGGAGCTTTTATCTCATAAGTCTGATTTTAAAAAAATTTCATCCCAACAAAAAAAACCCGTAAACTATATTGAAATAATAAATAAGTCTGCTTATCCCTCCTCAAAGTTAAACCAAATATGCACAATAAAAGAATTTGGAAGTAGTCTGAATATCACCTAAAAAGTTAAAAAATGCACCTCAAATTACCGTTCTAAACGGTTAAATAATGTTAATTGGCTCCATTATATTGATGTGACGTGCCCGTCTCATATCCACATCACTTTTTTCTAAGTGCGGTATTCACATCACTTTTTTTCAAGTTAGCTTTGCCACTTGGATTCATAAGGGTAAATTTTTTTTTTTAAAAAAAAAACAATGTATCTCTCATCTCCTTCCCCCCCTCCCCAACTCTGCCAGCAGTTCTTCAATCTTTCACCTCAAAAATCCAGTAACCTAAAGTAGATTTTCTCAGTATCTTTTCCTCCTCATCCCTTAATATCTCTTATTTACACCATTGATCTCAACTAAAAATTAATCTGAGATAGAAGAGGGAAGAGGAGGGAAGGATACCGAGGGAATCTAAATCTCTCTTCTACACTTTCTCTTTTCTCTATTAAGATCTTGTGGCGACAGGCCTTTGGGGCTTTTATTTAATCAGAGTTATCACAGAAAAGGATCGAGGTGATTTGGACCAATTTTTTTAGTTAGACGTTAATTACAGTAATCCAAAAAGTAAACGAATGATAAATATTAATTATATTACAATTATCCCAAATGTCCAAAAGGTTCAACCGCTGTATCTCTTACAGCTTCTTCTTGCCCTTCGATCCCGAACTAGATCCTGTATCTTTCACGTGATCTGGGATCCAAGTGAATGGGCCCCAGGGTAATAATGAATCTCATGCACATATATGATAATAGAAATAACATAATAGCACATGTTTAAAGCATGGAAGAAATTACACATAACCATAACCGTAACCGTAGTTAACGACCAAGGATCGCAACTCTTGTCTAGGACACACATCCCCATAAGACCACAACCTCAAATCCATGGCCAGGAAAACATAAACAGGTAATTCAACCAGCATACATGATCAGCTAATAAATGCATAACATTAACATACATGATTATAAGATTAAAGTTACCTACCTAAATTGTGTATCCTTTTTCTTTGTACTGAAGTCATTGGGATCAGATTAAATATCAATATCTACCTAAAAATATTTATTATCGCTGTCAGTCACTTATTTAAATCGCGAAATAAACTAATTATATGAATTAGTTTAAAGGATTAATAATAATTATTAATCCCTTAATTTTTCTCTAGCAATAATAATTTTATTATTATTATTATTATTATTATTATTATTATTATTATTATTATTATTATTATTATTATTAATCCTGATAATAATAATAACAATCCTCTATTTATTATTTACTATGACCACTTTTCCCAATAATAATAACAGTATCTGTTATTATTATTATTGCTATTACTATTGTTATTATTATTATTCCAAATAATAATAATAATTTCCCCATCTATTATTATCATTCTTTTCTTATAATAATAACATTATTTGTTATTATTAACACCTCAATACTAATTTTCCTCTAATTATTTTTGTCTATTTATTTATTTCCCTTACTCTATTAATAACCAATCAAATTTAATAATTGTCCATTTCATATAAGAAAATAATTAAATTTATTAATTTAATGTTTCTCATGGTTTCCCAAAATATATGTTATCTTTCTTTAATTAATTTAGACTCCATATTCAAAATTATTTATGTATTTATAAGCTCAAATACACCTAACACATATATTGACAAAGTCATTTATTATATGTGTTTTTTTCTTCCTTTTGCAACTTCACATATATATAGCTAATAGGTATTGACACCAAAGTACCAACACTCACATGTTGGACAAAGGAAAGGGTGCAGCAACATATGAGACATCATAAAAATATATATACTCTACTAACATGCAGCATTTTGTTCTTTTCTTTTCCCTTCACATAACAGCAAATAATGAAACCACAACACATATATTTATAAAGTAAAATAATTTCTCTCACTCTCTTTCTTTCACAACCAGCGAACACACACATATGACCATACATAAATAGCTATTCCTTCCTTCCCTTTAACAGCACAGACACGACACACACATATAAATATAAATATAAATATATATATATATATATATATATATATATATATATATATATATAAGCTTCCTGTAAACATCCCCCACACAGGGGCGGAGCTACACTTGTGCCAGTGGGGGCAAATGAACCCATAAAAAAAAATATATATCAATTAAGAGAATTTAATAACAATATATATAGATTGCAGAGTTTGTTAAGACTTTTCATGTTTACCCTAAAGTCACGAGTTCGAACCTCCAGAGCCACTGCTTCATAATTTTTTCCCCTTTTCGCTTTCCCATTTTTCATCATCGTCCTGTTCCCCATTCGAATCACTTTCCCCTTTTCCCTTTCCCATTTCTTCATCCATTCGAATCACTCTCTTCTTTTCCCTTCCCCATTTCATCATCAATTTCCCTTTCTCATTTTTCATCATCGTCCTGTTCCCCCATTTGAATCACTTTCCCTTTTTCCCTTTCCCATTTCTTCATCCATTCAAATCACTCTCTTCTTTTCCCTTCCCCATTTCACTCCATTCTCGACTCCGCCCCTGACCGTCACTCTCAATTTCGAAGCGATCACTTCGTTCTCGGCTGTCGGCTCCGCTCCTGACTGTCACTCTCCGTCAGTCCGTCTTCTCTCTCGGCAATCAATTTAAAAGGTTAGTTTGTGCTTTAATTTTCCTTTCATCCGCGACCTCTGGGATCTTGGTTTTTGCAACTCCATTGTGAATTTGTGATGAATCCAAACTGGCCGCTTGAACATGCATTTGTGAATCCAGATTCCAAAGTCCATACGGCAGTGAAAATCGGCTTGAAATTGCAGGATTTTGAATTAAATCCTCCATTGTGAATTTAATCAATTTATCTCATCAGTGAAAATCCTCCATTTTGAAATTGATTTGGATCTCTGTCTCTGTTTGTCAGTCTGCAATTTTCAGTTGTGATGAATCCAGACTGGAAAATCGATTTATGTTTGTTTGACTGAAAAATCAATTTGTCTACAATTTCATTGTGAATTTAATTGATTTATCTCATCAGTGAAAATTGGTTGCGTGTTTATTGTATGTTTATGTTTGTTTTGATTTTTTTAGAAAGAAATTTGGTTCCTAATTAGCTATTCAAATTGCATTACGGAATTGAAACATATGTTAATAGTATGTTAACTATGCTCTATGCTTATAAGTTTAACTGTTATAATAGTTGGAAATCGTAGCGTCAGTTGCTTAGTGTCCTTGTATGGAAAAAGATACAATCTTATAGGTTTCGATTAAGGAAGTATTTAGGTTTCGATTGAGGAAGTATTAAGATGAGCTAGCTTATAGGTTGCAACATGTTCCCTAATCTTGTCAAACTTTTTTTCTTCCAGAAAATGTCAACGATACAATCTTATTTCAAACATCTAAAACCCACAAATATAAAACCCGAATCTCAAAGTGAGCAACTTTCAAACAGTATTTCAATTCCAACAGTCCAAGAATCCTCCCAACCACCAGCATCTCAATTTCAATTACCACCTCAAGCAAAAGTTAATATAGAAAATCTTGAAGTGGATCCGGGAAAAAGACCTTCAATTTATTCAATGACATCAACTCCTATAGAAAGAGAGGATATTCGGAGAGCTTATTTGCTCAAAGGGCCAACTCAACCAATTCTTAAACCATTCCCTCAAACGGATGTGTATGGGAAAATGCGTAGATTCAATCCTAAGTGGTATGAAGAATTTGGTTCCTGGTTGGAGTATAGTGTATCAAAAGATGTATATTTTTGCTTGTATTGTTATCTATTTGATTTGGAGGTTGGAGGTAGTGGTTCAACGCAGGAAGCATTTGTCGGTGTGGGGTTCCAAAGTTGGTATAAGAAGGATAGAATCAAAGTTCATATTGGAGATCATAAGAGTGTTCATAATAGATGTTATCAAGCTGGTCAAGATTTGATGAAGCAAAAGTAACATATTGATGTTGCCTTGTCAAATATTTCTGACCAACAAAAAATTGATTATCGTATTCGGTTGAAAACTTCTTTAGATTATGTTAGATTCCTACTACGCAATAGTGAGCCTTTTCGGGGACGTCATGAATCTACAAGTTCAAATCATCAACGTTTATTCCTTGAACTTCTAAAGTTTTATTCTAAGCAAAATAAAGAGATGAGTGATGTGGTCTTGGAAAATGCCCCCGATAATAACAAATTGACTTCACCAATGATTCAGAAAGATCTTTCACAAGCTTATGCTGATTTGACTGTTAAAGCAATAATTAGTGATCTCGATGATGATTACTTTTCCTTGCTAGTTGATGAAGCTCGTGATATTGCAATTAAAGAACAAATGGTAGTTGTACTTCGGTATGTTAACAAAAAAGGGTCCATTGTTGAACGTTTTATTGGCATAATTCATGTTTCAGATACGACTGCATAATCACTTAAAGCAGCAATTGATGGCCTATTTTCTAAACTGGGTTTAAGTTTGTCTAAATGTCGCGAGCAAGGCTATGATGATGCTAGTAATATGCGGGGTGAGTTCAAAGGGCTTAAGAGTTTGATTTTGGCAGACAACACATTTGCATTCTACATTCATTGTTTCGCTCATCAGTTACAACTGGCACTTGTGAAAGTTGCAAAACATCATAGGAAGATTCAAGAATTTTTTGACATGCTTCAAAAGATGACTACCGTTGTGGGGAGTTCATGTAAGCGGAAGGAAATTCTTCAAATGAATCAATATAAGCTAATAGTTGAAAGACTTGCTTGTGGTGAAATACCAACTAGAAAAGGTTTAAATCAAGAGACAACCTTAAAGCGACCTGGAGACACTCGTTGGGGTTCCCATTTTGGTACGGTTACAAGTATTATCTCATTATTTTGTCCGATAATTTCCTTGATGAAAGTTATTGAAGATGATCCGAAAAATGATGCTGTAAGAACTGATGCAAGTTTCATTTTGTATGCCATAGAGGATTTTGAATTTGCATTCTTGTTGCATTTTATGAAATTGATCTTGGGGATTTCTTATGGGTTGTCACAAGCACTGCAAAGAAAAGATGAAGACCTTTTAAATGCAATTGGTTTAGTGAAAGCAATCAAGTCTCGTTTACAAGAGGTGAGGGATAATGGTTTTGATAAATTGCTTCAAGAAATAAACATTTTTGCCAATAAATATGATATTGACATTCCAAATATGAATGATGTTTATTGTTCTAAAGAGAGATCGAGACAGAGATTGGAATCATTTACATTCCTGCACTACTTTAAGGTGGAGTTATTTAATACAGTGATAGATACTCAGGTTCAAGAGTTGAATGATCAATTTGATAACGTCAATATCAAGTTGCTTGAGTGTTTGAGTTGTCTTGATCCTCGTGATTCATTTGCTAATTTTAACAATGAAAAGTTGATTGAGTTTGCTAAATTCTATCCTTCGGAGTTTAATGAACTTACAGATATTCCTTTTCTGTCTTCAAGTATCGATAATTTTATTGTTGATGTGAGGGCTGATTCTGATTTTGTCAATTTGCAAACAATTTCTGACCTTGCTTTGAAGATGGTTGAGAAGAGAAAGGATATTGTTTATCCACTAGTCTATTTGTTGATAAAGTTGGCACTCGTTCTACCGGTAGCAACTGCTAGTATTGAGCGGGTTTTTTCTGTAATGACTTTTGTTAAGAATAAGTTGCGCAATTGGATAAGTGATGATTGGTTTAATTCATGCATGTTAACTTTTGTTAAACGTGATATATTTGATACGATTGATGATGAAGATATAATAAAATATTTTCAAGGAATGAAGAACCGAATAATGATTTTGTAATCCTTCTTATGTAAAGGTTAGTTGACTCTTAATTATTATTTTTCTATGTACATGCATTTGTGTTCTCATTGTTTTCCTTCCTCCTTTATGTAGGTGTTTGGTGTTCAATCTATTGAAAGTGTCGTGCTTTCTAGTGGATAACCTTTTTTGAGGTCCTAACGCTCTCTAATGGATAGCCTTTGTGTTCTCATTTTTTATTTTTTATAGGTCCCAACATGTTCTTTAATCTTGTCAAACTTTTTTCCTTCCAGAAAATGTCAATGATACAATCTTAATGCATTTAAAGCTTTTCTTTAAAAAAAAAAAATTCAGGGGCGCTGCCTCCGAACCCCCGAACCCTTACACTAATTGTGCACCCATTAATTCTAAATCCTTCCTCGGCCCCTGCCCCTGCCCCCACAGATGCCAAAAACGATACTCACAGATTGCACACATACATATTTAGTCTTCATTTTCTTTATTTCCTTTCGACACACACACAGATATATATATATATATATATATATATATATATATATATGTGTGTATGTATGTATATGTATATGGGTGTCTCTGTTGTGTCGAAAGGAAAGAAAGAAAATGAAGACTATATATATATATATATATATATATATATAATCCAGCAACTCTTCCTTACACTTAAGAGCACACGTTCACACACACATATATATACTTATCCTTTTTCTTTCCACTGCACATCCATAGAACTCACGGTACACACACACTGTCATATATATATATATATATATATATATATATATATATATATATGTTAAAGATCATCTCACTCATTCCACAACCACAGAAAACTCGATGACGGCAAGAATGAAAACACCACAGCAAAATCACGGTCTCTCTCTTTCATGCAGAAAAGAATATAACTCCACGGCAAAAATACATGTACATGCAAATATATATGTTAAGGGCTCTCTTTCTGCATCATATATGTATATATATCAGCAACGGAAGTAAACGAAATGAAGCCTAAGACCAGACGCTAACAGACACAACACCTAACTTTGATTCAGTTCAGTTTTTCGGATACACACTATCAGTCCCTGTTTTCGTTTTTTTACTTTTGGTAAGCTTTTGTTTAGTTTCTTTTCAGACTCTTTTAGCTTTATCTTAGGCTACACCATGACAGAAAACGAAGGAGAAGGGAGGATGAGAATCACCTTCGGTTTCCAAGCTTCAAAGGGGAAGAACCGATGCTGGTCTTTGGCTCTGTTCTTGTCGGTCCAAAACAAGGGAAGAAGCTTCGGTTACACTCCCTTCAACTCTCTCTTTTCTTCAACCTCTCTCTCTCTCTCTCTCTCTCTCTCTTGTTCTTCTCCCCGTCTCTCAGCTTGACGTCTCTGAGCGAATGAAAAACGAAGGAGCAGAGGCAATGCATCTATATATTGGTTCAGTTTTCCGGTTAGAGTAAGGGACCGCTGGTTCAAGGAGTTTTTTGTGTCTCGAGAAGGTGTCTAATCTCTGTTCCAGATAAGCTTATCTTCTGTTGCTTAATTAATGCTGATCAGCTCCTTCACAGTTGACTTTTACAAGTTGTTTTCGGTGAGCTTGAGGGTGCAAGAGATGAATATGAGTTGGGCTTCGTGTTGGGCCAGTGGAAATGGATGATCCATTATGGAATGAAGCATGATGAACCGTGAAAAAGAATTGCGTTCTGCTTCTCATTCTTGCTGACGGTTCTGGATGGAATGGAGGAGATGTTTGGGTGATTCTTTTATGGCAATAATACTCCCTCCACGTGACCCTTTTTTTTCTATTTTTGTTTCTTACGTGTTGCTGTTGTCTGCCAAGGTGAAACAACATTCATTTGATTTGGGCTTTGACTACATGGGCCCAAACATGGCCCAACAGCACCTCTCTCTCTTTTTTTTCATCAATTAACTTATTTTCAATCCCTTTTTATTTGTAATTAGATATATATCATTTAATTATGATTATTACATAGGGATAAACCATTTTTATTCTATAATACTAATTTATTTTCAATTAAAATTAATTGAAAATTATGGAAATAAATCCAATAATATTTAGGCCTAATTATTCCTTAATATTTTTCCCAAAATAAATTCATGGGAAAATGAACTATTATTTCCCCCTAATTATTTCAACCAAACCCTCATAACTTCATAAAATATAAAATTTCAATTTAATATTTCATAACATATTTCAATATTAAAAATCCCAGAAATTTAGGATGTCATAAATCTCATATCCAAAACGCAAAAAACAATAATCAGATTTTGGTAAGAAAAACCCCTACTATTACCTCTTCAATCTCTTCAAATACAACCAAACAAGATTCTAATGGATATAAAATTCTCCCCAGAGCCGTCCCCAACCCAAGTGGGAATTCTCAGAATTCTACCTGGATGCATCAAGAAAAGAAAGATTTCAGAATTTACGCAATTTTCCCAAAGCCCCAAGACCATCAGTAGTAACCCCACATTTGTGTTGACGCAAATTTGTAAAACAACAACATAAATCAAAGATGAGTGGGTCATGGGGAAAGAGAAGACACTGGCAGCAGAGGAGATCTGAGCCTGTTGCTTACGGCGTTGCCAATGTTGCTCAGCGGAGGAGATATGCTTTCATTGAGGAGTCTGAAAGGCAAGTGTCATGCCAAAGGTGATCATGCGTGGTGCTGGAAGAGGAAGAAGGAAGTATCTGGTTTTGTTAGAGCAAAGTCTGTGCATAGGCCCATTCTGTGATCTGTATGTTAGGCCCACTGTCATCTGTATTAAGTTCATATAGCGTTAGTATTGTGTATTTGTTCAGAGTCCATTGTAACTGTAAGATTCCCCTCTCAATACGTGTCCATTGCTGATAGGGTCTGTTAGGATTTATAAATCTGTAATGTATCTTCCAGAATAGTCTATTGATGTTATAAATAAGATAACGAGGCCAAAGATCATTATTGTGCCATTCAGCTACACATTTCTTCTGCTTCTGAGTTTTATCTTTTCTCACTTGGTATCAGAGGAGTAAGCGTAATCATGTCTGTGAATTCCTCCTCCGCTGATTCTAGCGCCTCCGACGTCTCTGTTGCAGTTAGATCCTTTTCCCTGTTCAGCTCGTCGAGTCAAACAACCGCGATCAAGTTGGATCGCACCAACTTTCTTGTATGGGAGTTGATCGTCCTCCCCCTCATCGAAGGCAACTGTCTTGAAGGTCATATCAACGACACTGTTAAAGCTCCGGCAAAGGTTGTTGCCGGCGACTCCAGAAATAGAGAGAATCCAGCGTTTCTAGAATGGTACTCTATTGATCATATGCTGTTAGGCTGGTTGCGCAACACCATGACACAGGATATAGGAGCCCGGCTTCTCCATTGTCAGACAGCAGAAAGCTTGTGGAACGAAGCAAGAGAACTTACGTGTGCTGCAACCAAAGCTCGTGTAATGGTTATCAAGAAAGAATTACATAATACCCGAAAGAACTCTCTGAAAATGGGGGAGTATTTGAGTAAAATGGAGAGCTTATCTGATGAGCTCGCTTTGGCTGGATCTCCGATAGCCACAGATGATCTCATCTTACACACACTTAATGGCCTAGACACTGAGTACAATGCGATTGTTGTTAAGCTTGTTGGTCAACCTGATTTGAACTGGGTTGAAGCTCAGGCAGCTCTACTTGCTTTTGAATCTAGACTCAATCAACTTAATCATTTTGCTAATCTGTCTCTTCAGCCATCCATTAATGTCGCTCAACATCATGAGAACAATCAAGATTCTGGCGCCCACCGTGGAGCATGGAAGAGTAATACTTACCGTGGCAGAGGTGGACGCTCACATAGTAGACGTAGCGGATGCTCTTGTGGTAGGCCATTCTGCATCCATTACCAACGGCCAGGGCACACTCTGGCAACCTGTTACTATCGAAATGACACAGCTTCTCCTCAAGCTTACTATGCCTCTCCTAATTCCGTTTCTGATTCAGCATGGTATATGAATAGTGGAGCCAATTTCCATGTGACCCCCCAGACTAATCACTTCGACGAGATTACACTAGCAACTGGTAAGCCACACTTAACCACATGCACAGGTGAACAGAGTCCTATTTTAGGTACTGGATCAATTGTTATCTCTTGCACTGACAATTATTCTAGATCTAAACTACTGTTAAAGGAAGTTTTATATGTTCCTACAGCCACCAAGAATCTCATAAGTGTGAATAAACTTATTAGAGATAATTTTGTATGTGTGAAGTTTATTGACAATGGATGTGTTGTAAAGGATCCAACGACGGGAAGAACACTGCTACAGGGAAATCCAAAGTCAGGGATGTACCAAATGAAGGCAAAAAGAACTAACGGTGATCAACCAAAGGCTTTAGTGGCAGAATATCGTGACTCTCAAGGTGAATTTCTCAAATGGCATCGTATCTTGGGCCATCCAAGCAACATAGTTTTAAAGCAAGTGCTTAGTAAATGTAATAAGATTTCAAATGTGTCTGTTATCGAGCAATTTGTATGTGAGGCATGTCAAATGGGAAAATCGAAATCACTGCCTTTCTCACACTCTGTTTCGCATTCATCTCGTCCCCTTGAATTATTACACACGGATCTTTGGGGCCCTACTCCTGTTTGTTCAGATGATGGTCATCGTTTTTACATAATTTTTGTAGATGATTTTAGTCGGTTCATGTGGTTATATCCGCTTAGAAACAAAGGTGAAGCAATCCACATATTTAAGCAGTTTAAAGCCTTTGTAGAAAACCAATTTGATTTGAAAATCAAGGCTATCCAGTGTGATAATGGAGGTGAATATAAACCTTTTATACCTCTAGCTTAGGAATTCGAAATTAAGCTCCGCTTCACCTGTCCTTACACTTCTACTCAAAACGGTAGAGCTGAACGTAAGCATCGTCACGTGGTTGAAGTTGGTTTGACACTATTGGCTCAGGGAAGTTTACCCTTGAAGTACTAGGTAGAAGCTTTTCGACACTCTGTTTTCTTAATTAATCGATTACCAACACCAATATTAGATAATGATACTCCCTTGCATCGGCTTACTAAAACAGAGCCTGAATATCATAACTTGAATCCTTTTGGATGTGCATGTTATCCGTGTCTTAAACCGTACAATGAGCACAAGTTTGATTTTCACAGTCAAAAGTGCGTCTACCTTGGCTTAGCGTCGCAACAGAAAGGTCACATATGTCTGAGTGCATCAGGTAGGATTTTTGTATCACACCATGTTGTTTTTTATCCTTGTGTGTTCCCGTTTCAGACAGGCTTTGTACATCGACGTGATAAAGATGAGTCACCCACGCCTTTCAGTGATACCTCCATTCCTTTCTTAATTGGTGCAAGTCCAGCTGTTAGTTCACCCGTTGTTGATGATGTCAATAGAGTGTCAGATTGTGCTCTTCCTAGCATCACTTCCAGTTGTTGAAGACCCAAGCCTCACATCTAAGTCTAATCCCTCAGCTACAGCCTCATCTTTGCCATTGTCCATTGAGAACAGACCCACTAACAAACACGCCATGGTGACCAGGGCCAAGGCCGGTATTCGAAGGCCCAATTATCCATATGTTGGGCTAGCTACTTTCTCTATGAAGACTAATCCTGATCCTGTGCGTGTTAAAGACGCACTCTCCTCTCCTGAATGGCGTCGTGCAATGACTGAAGAAATTCAAGCTCTATGGCGAAATCAAACATGGGAGCTGGTTCCCTTCACCAACCAGAAGCTCATCGATAATCGTTGGGTCTTCAAGACCAAGTTTCATGTAGACGGCACCATTCTCAAACACAAGGTGAAACTGGTAGTTAAGGGATTTCAGCAAATTCCAAGGATCGACTTTGGTGAAACGTTTAGCCCTGTAGTCAAGCCGACAACAATTCGCGTGATTCTGTCCATAGCCATTACTTACAAATGGCAGATCCGACAACTGGACATCAACAACGCCTTTTTGAATGGCTTCCTCAATGAAGAAGTGTACATGCCTCAGCCAGAAGGCTTCATTGATCAGCGTCGGCCTACTCATGTCTGTAAGTTAATCAAAGCCATATATGGCTTAAAACAAGCTCCTCAAGCTTGGTTTGATCGTTTGCGGCTTACTTTGCTTAATTGGGGATTTCAAAATGTTAAGAGTGATACTTCATTGTTTATGCTTCAAACACGACGATTGACTGTCTTTATTCTAATCTATGTTGATGATCTTGGTCACTGGTAACAATCCTGAGTTCATCAAAAAATTTGTTCAGAAATTGAATTTGATCTTCTCTCTTAAGGACTTGGGCCCTCTATATTATTTCTTGGGGCTGGAAATTTACAGAGACGAGAAGGGGATTTATCTTAATCAGGCGAAATATGTTGTAGATTTACTTGAAAAGTTCGAAATGTCTGATTGTGCTCCAGTATCTACTCTTATGGTAACTGGTAGAATCATTTCTCTGAATGATGGTGATTTACTTGATAATCCGACTATTTACAAACAAGCTTTAGGTTCCCTGTAGTATTTAACTACTACACGTCCAGACATCTCGTTTGATGTGAATAAGCTTAGCCAATTCCTTTCTCAGCCTAGAACAGCTCACTTTCAGGCAGTAAAAAGGGTCTTCCGTTATTTAAAAGGAACCTACAATTTAAGCTTACACATTAGGCCTTTTAGCAGTCCCTGTCTAGTTGCTTATACTGATGCGGATTGGGCATGTGATTTGGATGATAGAAAATCTATGGTAGGAATGTGTGTGTTTCTGGGCAACAATCTAGTTTCCTAGTCTTCAAGGAAGCAAAAGGTAGTCTCAAGGTCTAGTACAGAGTCTGAATATCGGTATCTTTCAGATGGTTCTGCAGAAATTAAGTGGCTAACTTCATTATTATCTGAGATTGGTTTGCATGTTAAAACTCCTTCGGTAGTGTGGTGTGATAATCTTAGTGCCAAGTCTTTAGCTATTAACCCGGTACAACATGCTAGAAGTAAACATATTGAAGTTGACATATACTTTATTAGAGATCTGGCCTCAGTAGGACTCATTGATATCAGATATATTCCGTCCACTCATCAGATTGCTGATTGTTTAACTAAACCCTTGTCACAGGCTTAGTTTGAATTTTTCCATGACAAAATCGGGATGTTGGTTACACCCTCTTGTTTGAGGGGGAATGTTAGAGCAAAGTCTATGCATAGGCCCATTCTGTGATCTGTATGTTAGGCCCACTATCATCTGTATTAAGTTCATATAGCGTTAGTATTGTGTATTTGTTCAGAGTCCATTGTAACTATAAGATTCCCCTCTCAATACGTGTTCATTGCTGATAGGGTCTGTTAGGATCTGTAAATCTATAATGTATCTTCCAGAATAGTCTATTGATGTTATAAATAAGATAACGAGGCCAGAGATCATTACTGTGCCATTCAGCTACACATTTCTTCTGCTTCTGAGTTTTATCTTTTCTCACTGGTTTAGGTGAGGAAGGAAGAGATGTTGCAGTGAGGAGGAAGGGGAAGAGAGTGAGGTGCCGGCGACGGTGGAGAGGAAGGTGTCGTCGGTGTCGAAGATGGAGTAGTCTGGCACTCTGGTTGGGTCGTTGAGGGGAAAAAAGGTGGTCCGGTGGAGAAAAAGTAGCCAACAAATAAAGGTTATCCATTTTAATATGGCATAATAAGTAAATTTGACAATAATATTATAAACAAGATACTATAGGGTCCTCTTGAAACAATGAAAAAATCATCCACAATGAGAACAATTTTAAGCCATTTGCCTGAACCGTACAATGCTTCATGTCTCATCATCTCTCTCTTCATCTTTTCTTCTCTTTCACATGGGGTTTGAATCAAAGAAAAGATAAAAATGGAGAAATAAAAAACAAAGGAATGAAACAAAAAGTATTTTACCTTGATGTGTTTAGTTTGAACTAAAAAAAATGAGCTGATAGAAAATTTTTCTTCTATTAAAAGAAAATGAGACATAAGATCATTTTGCCTCTAAGGAGAGAATATTATTTTAAACTACATAAAAGCCATGTGCCACTGCATTGTTGCTCGGCCATCATATATTTAACGTTCGAAAAATGTTTCCTCTTGTATGACGAAACACAGTAGAGGGTGATCGGAAAGTGAAAACCAGTGGGGATATGGTGAAGGATAGAGCTATGGACGGTGGTTTCAACAAAGGAAATGGGCATGGATGTTGAGTATGAACCCTTGAAGTAGACAAGGTGCTTGTCGATTTGCTCATGGAGATGGCATTGAGAGGTGAACAAATGGACAAGAGGGGGTTCAAACATGGTTATTTGGTTTATCTAGAACAAATGATGGAAGAAAGACTACACGGATGTGGTTTTAAAGGGAACAATGAAATCTCCCATCAACTAAAAAAGCTGAAAGAGGATGGTTGGCAGTGTTTGATATGCTATATAAGATAGAGGGCATAATTTCATGTGGGACGATGCCACAAATTCAGTTGTCACTGATGATGTTTGCGAGAAGCATATGTTGCTATAAGCTCCTTGGTATTCCTTGCTTTGGGCCCTATTATTTATGGAATTTTGACAGTTAGCTCTCTAATTTATAGGTGAATCATTGAGCTGCCATATTAAGAAGAAAGCCTTTTCAAACACTTTAGGAATTTGTGTATTATGTTCTATAGGAGAGGAATGGTGGGATAGATGTGTGGTGCTGGCTATGTTGGTTGTAGGAGCAGGACATAGGTTTGAACGTGCTGTTACTTGGTGTGCTGTTGAATAACTTGCATTGTACTTTAATTAAGGTGATGCTATGGATAAGGATGGAGAAATGGTTTCATTAGTTTAAGTAGTACAAAAACTTGTACTGTAGTTTAAGTAGTTTAATCCAGACATTTTCACCAAAGCTTCAACAAATGATTAAATTTTTGTATAATAGGAGATAATTGGGAATGGTAAATCTCAATTAAGTATAAGAAATTTGTTTCATTTTAATTAATTTTAAATATGCTATGATGTTTTGTTTACTAACTTAAGCATAAGAGTTTTTATAAATTTGTTTTGTAGGATCTTCTATTCTCAAGCTGAAAAATAGGGATAAACAGAGAAGGATGACTTGCACGGAAACTTGAGTGATTGTGAAAGTGATGAAAAATCACTTGAGTGAAGCACAAAGGAACTCAAGTGATGATGAGGAAAGTCATAACGCAAAGAAGCAACTTACTCAAGTAAGGGAGGCAACACTCAAGTGAGCCTCAGACCAAAAATCACTCAAGTAAATCGAAAAATCACTCAAATGAATGCGACTTTTCACAGATCACTTAAGTGACTTACAAAATTACTCAAGTGAAAACTTGTGAAAAGTCTCACTTTCAAGTTTACTCTCAAAGGGGTCGAGTGCTTGCATTAAGAGCATTACTCAAGTGATCAGGACAAAATCATTTGAGTAAATAAAAAAATCACTCAAGTGGAGACGACTTTTCACAATCACTCGAATGACTTAAAAAATCACTCGAGTGTAAACTTGTGAAAAGTCATATTATATCAAAACTAGCACTCTCAGATTGATCAATTGCACTCTCAAACAGAGAAGGACCAACGCACCTGTTATGTGGGATGTTGTTGTCTGTTGTGAGGGATGTTGTTATGTGGGATGCACCATCTTTGCTGTCAAAATTCCACTTGCCCTCTCCGTTATTCACATCTCTATTTTTCCAGCTCCAGCAATGCCAATTTAGGTCAGATCCTTTGCCTTTTTTATACCATGCCATCATGGCATCAAGGACAAATAGGACTTTCGCCCATTTTCAGAAACGCAAGAAAAATAGTGGGAACCCATTTTTATTTAAACGCAGGAGAATGGTCGCTCGCAGGAAAATGTTTTCTTGCAGAAAATTTGAACCAAACGACTACCTTCAAATAGAAATTTAAATTTTCCAATTCCCACACCTCATTTTCCTTAATCCAAACAAACTCTTAGTCTTCAAGTAAAATTTACATCCTAGCACCCCATCTCACCCTCATCTCTCAACAATAATCAAGGAAAAGAGGGAATTAAAAGAGATGAGTAGGGTATTCTAGACAATAGATGTTATATCAACTAATTTAACTAACTTTATTAATCTAATTAGATTAGGTAAATATGTTTTATATGAAAGACTGGAGGAGTGCTACATTGAAAATGCTTTTTATCCTTTAGTATTTTGATGAATACTTTAATCTATAAATATAAAATCAACACATATTTAATTATAAGGTTAATATAACCTTTGGTGCCTCAAGTTTGACCTTATTTTGTTTTTTGTCCCTCAAGTTTCATTTAATTTAAAACATTGGTCCCTGTAACTTAATAAAAACTTAGACTATTATGCCCCTCAAAAGACCAAAACCAATGGTTTGAAATTTGAAGGATCAAAACCAAGATAAGAGTAAACTGTATGACCAAAGATGATATTATCCTTTCATTATAATAAGTGCATATTTTATAATTAAATAGGGGTATATTTTGGATATATTATATTATATATAAAAATTTATATTTATTGAATTTATTTTATATATTTAACTAGGTTAAAAAAATATACTTCCTATAAAACTTATAGTCGTATTATTTCAATTTTGTAAAATCTAGTCTTGTTATTTTTATTCAGTTGGAAACATCAAATAAAGTAAAATATGGGAGAGGCAAATAGGGAAGGAATGAGGTTATTAATTGTAATTCTAATCATCAATCAATCAATTTTATTCTTGAAAACTTATAATACGCAGTTCCATAAGAAACAGGTCGAATCCATCCATCATTAAGCACCGTCTTAATCATTATTTCATAATATTTCCCAATTTTTTTATTTATATGTTTCATATTTGATTGGTTAATCAATTATATTTGGAAATATTTGAGAGAAAAAAAAAGTATATTTGAAAATTATCAATTTTATTTTTGAGAACCTGTAATGCTCAGTTCCATAAGCAACAAGTTGGATCCATCTGTCATTAAAAATACCATCTTAATCATTATTTCATAATATTTTCTAATTCTAACAATTCTCTTTATTTCATCAATGGCATTACATCCCATAAATAATGAGGATTCCGTTCTTTTCATCCCAATAAATTATGTCCTAATTATAATGATTTGATTTGGAAATAGTGATCCCCCCCTAATTATCTTATATTTTAGCTCTCGACAATCATCAAACATTTTCCAAATTTGTGAAGACATTTTAGAAATTCATCAAACATTTAATAATATATAATGAATGGATTAATGATAGAAATATACAGAGGTTTTTCAATACTATGTTTAATGATATTTAAATTATTAATAACAATATGCAATATAGACAAAAATTGTATATCCAAAATGCTTTGAATGTCATTAAATATCATTTCCTTTATTTATAAGCCACAATCATGAATAATCCCCTCTTATGTCAATAGTGATAGCGATAGTACGCTCCTGGGGGAGATCCTCTCATAATCTATTTTCTCATGAGCCTATCTGTATCATTGATTGGGAATAGAAGAGAAAAATTTAAGGAGTACAACTTCATGATGTGACCTTTCAGATTGATTAAATGGACATGATATAAAGATTATGAAGGCTGATAAAAAAAATGATTGAGGAAAGAAACCTTACCTGTAAGCTCCCTTCTATTTTTTCAGGCATTATTTATTTGAAGTCTGACATTATGTATCTTGTGCCAGGCTCAATGTTGTTCGTTTGTGTGTACTTGGTCATTCACCCATTTCCTTATTAATAAATCCTTCGGGCTTTGAGTGACAAAAAAAGTGAAGAAAAAGATCATTCCGCAAAGATTTCAAGCTCGATTGAAATGGAGAATGCAAATCAATTGGTGGAAACGTGCTAGGGGAGAAGAGGAAGCGAACGGGTAGTGGTTTCAAGCAATCTTCATCTTTGGCACTTGGATTAGTATAGTACTCAACGGTATTTCAAACTAAAAATGTTGAATATATCTGTTTAGGGAGCACTCGCCATATAGCACTTATCTATTTATCTCTTTTCACATTTGTGTTTATAAATAAAAGTTTTGGCTATGTTAATAAAACAGTATTGAAAAATCACTATGTAGTTGAACATGAGTTGGTTGCATCAGTAGATAGCAGAAATATGCAGGCTTGTGGTGAAGAGCATTGGAATGTGGTTGTCAATGAGTGTAACATCCCGGATTTTAAATGGCGGAAATTTTTTTTTCAAAAGAATAGTAATCAGAGTCAAACATTGTAGCAAGTGAGTAACTGAATTTAAAGATATATGTCCACGGTGTAATTGTACTCATACAGACATCCATTGCTGAGAAAGGGTAGCGTCTAACCAGATTTAATAGAGCCACAGAAGTAAACTCCTTCTGCCATCCAATGCCCGCTACCTGCCCCGAACCTCAACCCTTGATTTTCCCGAACCTGAAGCTACAGCTGAGATCCAATTTCCAATTGGATCTCAGGTAACAGTTAACCTTATGCTCAAATAAACAATATATGGCAACAGATATTCATAATAACATAACAGTATATCAATACTAAATCACACAACAAGTACCACAACCAGTACCACAACAAATCTGCACATATCCAGTGCCACGACGGCCCATCGTGTCCTCAGCGCTAGGAAAACCTTACGGCATTATTAAGACTATAACCCGTACAAAGCTGTATGTACAACTGCCCTCTCTCGGCAGAGTCTCAATAAATGACATATCAATCACATATATGAATATAAGCAGCATAAGTGTTAAGGTTACAGTACGCGTCCGTACCTCCGTTGACAATTTCTGGTACTTTCGTCAAATTACGGCACGTTCGACAGCGGTACAACAGCGGTGACAGCGGAAACAACGGTTCGTGGTTTCGAATATCCTATACGGATAATATTACTTATATGAGTATTCAGAACCAAAACGGGCATTTTAGGTACAAATTACCATTTTGCCCCTAATTTGACTTTTCGGCGGAATTTCGCCAGAGCTCCGCTATTTTGACTTTAATTTCTCAAAATTTTTTGCTATAACCTTTCCTCTATCATATTTCTAAGATAAATATCATATTTATTCCTAAAACATGATATTTAATTAACTTTGAAAATTTAGAGACTACCCTAGCAATCCTACTATAACTACCGAAAGAATTACCGAACTAAAGACTAAGGACCGAAAACTTACTCAGAGCTTTGCTAGGATTTTGCTTCGGACTTCTCCTTCCTCCTTGCTCTCCCAAATTTCAAAATTCTCAAGAGAGAATGTTGTGAAGAAATGTGAAATGGTGAAGGGGTATTTATAGGTGAAGGGAATGACATTTTCGTAATTTTTGTCTGATCGAATTCTGACCGTTGGATCGCACTTTTGTTGAGGTGGCTTGATTTTGACCATCCACCTACTAGGCTGACCTCATCATCCATAAAGAGATAAAGAATGATGACCTCATCCTGCCTGTGTCATCTTGCTTTATCAGATGAACTCCCTGGCTCAGTGTCCTAATCGCGAAATTCCGTAGAATCTTAAAATTCCGGGAATGACGCGCTGAAGATCTTTTCTTCCTCTTCGAGAATACTGGGTTTTCCTGACCTTATATTCTCGTTAAGGACATTCCGTTATCAGCCGAAAATCCTCGGTAATCACTACCGGGTACAGAAATGACTTCTGTCGGTGTCATCTACTAGATAAAAATTCACTGATCAATAATATACTCTAGTTTTTCCCCACCTATCCCCGGATCCCTGCATCTGAATTATTTTCTATCAGTTCTCATTTATCCTGTTCACTTTTCCCTGATTATTCTAATATTTCCTAACTAACACATGTTTTAATTAATATTACTATTATATTTAAAAATCTACCTATCCTTATCCTTCCATTTTTTTTTTCTTTTCTTTTTCCCCTAAAATTTCGGTCACCACTATATATATATATAATTATATTTTTTTTTCCATTTACCACAATATCCCATTTCTTTTTCACAAAAATTTCCCATTGGTCTATTTTTCCTAAACTCTTATGATCTTATAAAATTCCTAAAAATCCCTTAATTAATCCTTTACTAATTTTTGATAATTTTATCAATTAAAACTAATTATTTTCTCACAACAATTCTATTTACATCTCTAATTTAAGCTTTATCTAAATTATCAAAAATCTTAAGGCCAGTTTTAGTCTTAGAATACTTTTTAATTTTCATAGGAAATAATTTAGTAAATTTTCTAAATTAAGGACAATATTCTTTCTAATTTTTTTTTAATAATTATCCTTATGCCCTTTAGAATTTTTCATAATTTCTTTAATATTTTCCTTTGAACTACTTATCTTACACTTTGAGACTACACATTCACCTATTACCAATAGGTTTTATTTGTTAATATAATATTCCAGATAAATAATTATCCGGGTATTACAATGAGAGCGATAGCAAGACACATTAACCTAATGGGGTTGCAATGTTCTCTTGGTTTCCATTTGTGTCATGCTTTTATACAACCGAGCATTTAGCAGAGGCCTTTAGATGGATCAAATTCTTCAATGCGGTACGAATAAGTAACACGAAACTGAATTGGATGAATTGAAGATAAGAGTAAGACATTATGTAAGATGAGTTAAGAAATATGGATAGGCTATAATTGTAAAATGTCCATTTATTCAAATTTTATGTGATGTAATTATATAATTTTATAAGATATTAAATATTGATACAGATTTTAAAACTAAAGGTGAAGATGGGATGAGAGTAAGGAGAAAAAAGATGAGAAGAGTATTCAGATCTAGATTTAAACCAAGTTATGAAGCTTTTAGCTTTTTGTGCGGTGAGGTGAAATTTGATATTTAATTTTTTCTAAGTTGGGATTACGTACTCCCTTCTAATCCTTAGTATAGGATCTATTTTATGAGTTTTTGTTTAAACTTCAACCCACATGTTGATTATCTTCTCAACATACTTTCATTAATAATAGAGTTAAATAGTAAATTTGTCCCGGAAGTATAGGTCTGGAGTAATATTGCCCTAGAAGTTGTTTTTGCCTCAGTGTTGCCTCGAAAATTTCAAAACATAGCAATGTTGCTCTACTATCTTAAAAAACTAATGTTGACCATTGAAAAATTGACATTAACCATGAACAGAAATAGACAACATTGAGACAAGAAAAAACTTCCAGGGTAACATTGCTCCTCAGTAAAAACTTTCAAGGCGAATTTGCTACTTAACCCTTGATAATACCACCTAAATTTTGTTCTTATACACTCAATTCATATAGGTAATATTATCATATATACTATTATCACAATTGTAGGAGAATACTTCAAACAGGGAGATATAGCTTATTATCTTCAAAATTCAGAAAGAAAGAGAAAACATGGTTGGAGGGAGAGATTGGGTGGCTAGATGTAACTTTAATCAGAACACTAAAAGAAAGAGAAGAAAAAACAAATAGAGGTGATGAGACCTCAAGCATTGTACGATCGAGACAAATGGCATAAAATTGTTCTCATTGTGAACGATTTCTTCGTCAGGTCTATTTGAAATAGCAGTGACAGAAATGTCTTATTTTCAATTTGACTGTTACAAATATAAGATAGGATAAAAATCATATTGTAAATGTGATTTATGTTTGGATTGACAATGACAAAAGTGGTTTTTTCAAAAAAAAAAACTTATTTGAATTATTATTTAAAAAGTTAATTAAGATGGAAAATAACTGAAAATAACATAACTCTTATTGAATATCATTGAATTACAAACATAATATATTCGTAGCAAATCTAAGCATGAGCTTAACCAAGATACATAAGAAATTGCTACTAATTAAGTTCAAAGTGTCAAGTGCACAAAGTTAAAATAAAATACATATCTAATTTCAAGAAATATTTGGAACCCCAATACAAAACTCCAATCCAATATACTAATTAAACTCTAAACCTAGAATTTAACTAATATTAAAGATTAAATATAGAGATTAGACAGTAGAACACTCCCCTATGAAGCTCTAAGCTCAATAATCAACTCAACTCATTGCTCTAGAAAAGAGGGAATTAGCCACTACAATTTGTCATCACAACTTCACCATACACTTTCAAAATTCCGGACATTGAAAAACACCACAAGGAAGCAAATTTAACGATGAAGATTGGTGATCGAGTGAAAGTGAAATCAAATAAGAGTGACCCACGCCTGGAAAAATAGAAGATCAAAGAAGACGGCTTTGAGCTGATGGTGAAGAGAGGACGATGAAGGGACCATAACTCAAATTCCGGCAACAAGACCGACGAATCTTGTTGATAAGGGTCTATGCAAAACAAGGGAAGATCGATGTGGTGGAGGTAGACAGGGGAAAGGATGGAGGTGGTGGTGGGTAAGGCGAGGTGCGATGGCGATGAAGCAGGGAGGTGATGGTAGTTCTGAACTTGACCTCTGCAACGACTCTGTCACTCTCAGTCACCCATAAAGCTCCCTCTGCTTTTTCGGCATCTCCTGAGCTTTTATCCTCATCGATGGACAATGGAGGTGAAACGCTGAAGGGGGGAGATGATGATCAGATTCTTCATCCCTCCTCACGGTGTGATTCCAAGCTTCTTTATGTTGAGCTTCGGAATGTTCTCTCTCCAATCATTGAACGATTGTTTCAAAATCGTTCCAGGTGTGAACTAGTTTTAATTTCAATATAGTATCTTGATTAATACTTTTTAGGGAAAATTTCATATAACACCTTTTGTGGCAAATTAATTTCAATCAACCCCAAAATTTTATGAAATTTCACCAGCAACGCTATAGTCAAAAAAAATTTAATTTTTGTAGGTGAAAAAATAATGATACTCTTATTTTATTATTTTTTTAGAAGAGCATTTACAAGAAAAATAAGGGCATTTACAAGACAAATAAAAACATTTAAAATAACCTAAGGGATTAAAAACATTTTGGTCATTTATATGACAAATATGAAAATTTACAAGGCAAATAAAGATATTCCAAAGAACCTAAGGAGTTGAAAATATTTTAGCCATTTATAAGACAAATATGGAAATTCACAAGATAAATATGGACATTTACAAGACAAATAAAATGATGCAAAAGAACTTATGAAATTAAAAACATTTTGGCGATTTGCAAGATAAATATGGAAATTTATAAGACAAATATAAGTATTTATAAGATAAATAAAGTAAGGGTATAATGTCTTTTCACCCACAAAAAAATATATTGTATTTTGACAATCAAGGTTTAATGAAATTTGAGAAAGTTGAGAGTTGATTGAAATTAATTTGCTATCAAGAGAGGGCTAACTAAAATTTTCCCTGCCTTTTATCTTGTAGCATCATGGTAAATTCTTTTACTGTTTATAGTATATAGATAAAATTGCTGAGTAGGTTATTGGGTGTCTAGGTTGAGTGCCATACTGCCATATAGAATATCAAGTCAAACAAAACAATCAAACTTAATTTCTACCAACATTTGAGCAATATTATTATGTTTTAAAATTTTCCTATAACAATACTTCAAAAAAAAAAAAAAACTTCTAAGTGAATACTTCAAAACCGATTTGCATATTAACCCTTAACTTTAAAAAGTGAAGTATTTGGATCCACATTCTATCCGTGCTTATCTCGTAGTCATTATTATTAGTATTATTATTATTATTGTAAAATCCATGTAGTCATTATTCGAGAAAGCTTTAGGTGGTTTTCTTCTTATTATTATTTTTTGTATGGGTTTAGAAACAGTATGGGCATTTCGAATTTGCAAAATCCTTTTCTGTTATATAGCTTCGAGGCCACAACTGTTTAAGCATTTACACCAACCATATTTTCAAAAAATAAAAAATAAAATTGGGCAAGTAAAACCAAATCTTCCCCCACCCCCATTCTTTCGATTGTGAAACTGAATAATTTAAATGAAAACAGTTTGATCACAATCTATATATAAACCTTATAAAGAACCCAATATATACATGTGGCCCCGATCATGAAAAACTAAAGAGGCTAACCTACACTTGACTTGGGCTCAGTTACGCTCAGACACAATAGCCCCTCACATCCTACAAATTGGCTGTAAAATTTACAGGCCTTTATTTATTAAAACCAAAAAAAAAAAAAAACCCGAACTTGCATACTTATGAGGCGAGCTGCATCATTTACCTATCAAATTTAATAATTCATATTTACACCTCAAACTTTTATTTTACAAGTTTAATTACACAATTTACAAGTTAAAGTTGTGAAAAATTGAATTCACTGATACATGTTAGTATTTAATTTTGGTCAAAACATAAGTTTGGTCATTTATACTTGCATCAAGTTTTATTTTAGTCCTTTATATTTATAAAGTGTATTTTTATAACACTATTAGTTTCAATTAACGAAAACTGATGAATCGTCAAATTTAAGTGATCACGGCGCAATAAAATATTATAAAATACTAAGAAAGCATACTTGTATTTTAATCTTTTTTAATATAATATTTTTATATTTAAAACACTGTTGATTGAAAAAGATTGAAACTGAAAAACAAGTATATGTCTTTGCTGATTCTAGGTTTCATTGCCGTTCCTACTGTCAGCATCTCAATTCAATTCTCATCCCTGATATACAGCAAAGGAGAGAGAAGAAGGAGTAATCACTTTGCGTCTTCAGAAGAAGGATTCGAAAATTCAGGACGAGACTGTCAGAATGGAAACGAATCTATTGCGACTTGGAATTGAACAAATTAAAAGAAAAGGAGAATCATGTCGAAGGACCCAGACTTCAGCTTGCACTTAGAAGTCTTCCTTTTTTTTTTTTTTTTTTTTGTTTCTCTTTTATACTGTTGGCGCAACTTTAACTGGAAGATACGTTTTTTCTTTCTATTTTTTTCCCTGATGGATGAAAAGTCATTTCTTGCTAAAGTTTATTCCGATTTGCTTAGTTTAGTTTGTTGTTTTTAAGATCTGTTTAAAATATAAAATATTAATTAAAAAGATTAAAATATAAACATACTTTATTAACATTTAATTATACAGTTATTACTTGAATTTGATAAGTGAGACTGGCGCTGTGAGAATTAAGAGATTAAAAATGTACTTTATAAATATGAGGGGTCAACATGAAATTTGATGTAAAGATTTAAGACTTGGATGTATACTTTAACTTTTAATTTTCTTACCCGGCAGCCATGACTACTTTTCTTTAAGAAATTAGTGGCGTTACAATTTATGATAAAATCTGAAATTGCATTGCTTACACAAGCTCTAACACTATTCGACCGCCAAATAAGATTATTCGCTGAAAGAAGTAAAAAAACTTTATATATGAAAATGTTACGAGTTTATAGTTCAATTGGAACCACATAGCTCATTGAGGATGCCATGAGTTTTATAACCCAAATTGTCAAATGTTCTCCCTCCCTCCCCCACACACACACATGTGTGTGTTTGTAATTTAGTTTGTAAGTGAAGATTGATTATACATATAAGACTTTATTATAGTTTATCTCTTTTATTTATCATTTTATGCCAAACTTATTTATTCGACTTATAAATTGATATATAATTTAATATTATATGAAAATATTTTAGAAATATTATAATATACATGCTACAATTATTTAATTCATTTATTGAATTTTCTTAAATTTAATAAATGGATGTTACATTGAGAATAAGTAAATTGAAATCAATAACATGTACACTTTTGGGATAAAGCACAAATTTTTACCGTAACAGAAAAACATGACATAGATGATATATGAGCTGTCAGTTCAATATATTTGATCGGTCAGTGATCGACGACGAGTATAAAATTATCTCTTTTCTAATATTTCGTGATAAAATTTTCCATTAACTCTTATTATTATTATTTTAATGGACCATTCCGTGAAAGATTGACGGAATGCTGATAGCATGGCATAGCCATAAAGTGAAGAGATTGAGGTGGACAAAAAGTGGGGCCCATGACATGATGAAGGAGCAAAATCAAGGATGAATTGAAGAGGCGTCGTCCCCACCATTGAGATTGGGAATGGATGGGTGAGGAGGAAAAGTTAACGTGTGCACGTGGGCACCATAAAGTTGCCGTTTTTACCCCCAACAACCTTTGTCATTTATTTTCTAAGCAAATATCTACTCTCTTCTAATAACTTTTAGGATAAAACTTGGAAGGAAAAAAATAGAAAAAGAAAAAACTTTAACATCATAGAATCTATTTTGTTATAAAATGTTGATAAGGGAATGATAACCCTTAGATATTCTTTATCTGCCTTGTTTCACAGTCACCGAGCTTAGTATAAATATTTGGGGGACAAATTTTTATAAAAAATATTTAGAGGACAAAATATATAAATTTTGGATCAAGTATATAAATTTTTTGGAAAACTTTTTTTTTTGGGGGGGGGGGGATTGCCCCCCATTGTCTACGCAAAGCTCCATCTTTGCTGTGTCGGTCTAGGTACAAAAACCTTAATTTTGATAAGTAATTCATAATTGATTTTTTACAAAATATCTAATTGAAAATTTCATAATTTCAAAAGCTTTTTTTTTATTTTTTTTCTAAAACTTAAAAAAAAATCGATAATATGGCTTTTTTTCTTTTTCTTTTTTAATATTTTTTTTCTTTCACTGCAATCAAAGAAATTGTCAAAACCACGTCAACTTCTGGGATTTTCAATTAACTAACTGTCAATGTAATAGAGATTACAATGATATCATTTTTGCTTTTATTTTAAAAGTTTGGGAGTACTTTAAGGCTTTGTTTGGGAGTTCGAAAGAGAAGGAAATGAAAGAGATGCAGAGAGTTTAGAGAAGAGGAAAAGAAAAGGAAATGAAAGATATTTCCTCCCCTTGTTTGGGAGTTTAAAAAAATAGTAAGAGAGGAAGATGAAGGATTAATGAATTATTTTTACCATTTTTTCCTTTTCTTTAAAAATTAATATAATTATTCTACTTTACAAATAAATATAAGATCTGTTTGATGATATCAAGGGAGGCGGTTTCTTTCTCTCAAACTGGAGCTCATTGTATTGTTGTTTTGTCAGCACATTTCAACCGTTGAAATTTAATTTAATTAGTATATTTTTCATTTTTTAATATTAATTTTATAATAAATAATTTTAAAAATTTTGATGGTTGAAAGATTACTTTACTTTTTATTTTTCTACTTTTGAAATTAAAATGATAATATGTATCGCGTGAAGTTTAAATAATCCAAATCTGCTATGGCATATGATTTGTGAAATTGAATGGTTGTTTTTAATCAGTTTTATGGGATATTGATTCCGGAAGTGGATGAGTATCTAAATCTGTAATTATTATACCAGTTTATTGCCATGATGATCGAACTGGAAGGAATCGAATAAAGAATATGAAGCATTAATATAATATATAAAATTTAAAATATATCATAACATTCAGAAAATCATGAACCAGCTGCAAGAGATTTCGCACTTCGAATAAAAATAAAAATTGTGGGAAGCAGATACTTTCTAAGTAAAAAAAAGGAGAATCATATAGAAGTCAATTTGGCATTTTATAAGCGGTGATTGTTTTATTATTAATAATAAGGCTAAATTTTCTACGACTCTTTAAATTTTTTATTTCTTGTTCAAACAATAAACTGCTAATTAGACTCTTAAATTCGTTACGCATATACACTTCATTCTAAGATTCAATCGTCTGATTCTATCAAAACTTTAACCCGACGCTTCATTGAAGATTCAATAGTTTATGTGAATTTTGGTTTATTTTTTCCCCCACCAACACCGCTATAAGCCCCTTACAGTACTCATATTCAAATCAGGTCAAGATCAACGCGTCAAACGCCCTGCAAAACGATGATCGACTGTTATAAAAGTATTTTCTCTCTCTAAAAAATAATTTTTCTCTCTAAAAATATTTTCCCTACAAAAGTATTTTCTCTCTCTAAAAAGTATTTTCTCCTCTAAAAAATATTTCCTCTTTCTAAAAAATATTTCCTCTTTCTAAAAAATATTTTTTAAAAAGTATTTTCTCTTTCTAAGAAGTCACATCCCACCGTTAAGTCACTGTTCACCGTCATTAAGTTATTGTTCACCTCATCTCTCTTTCTCTCATCACAATGAACACTAACTTAACGGTGAGATGTGACTTTTGCACCAAAATAGTAACCACGTGTGTATTTTTGCTCCTAAAAAAAGCATGTGTATTTTTGCTCCTGAGGAAAAAGCTCATGTGTATTTTTACACCTTAATCCTAATCCTTTTTCCCTCTTAAAACCCCCTATATTGGGGAACTTTATTTTTTTGAAGAATGAGGGTTTTGGAGGATTTGTAAAAATCCTTAATTCCCTCCCTTCTTATTTTTAAAACTCTCAAATAAAGAAAAGAATTACCAAAACTCTTCTTTTCCTTCCCTTTCCCTCCAAAATAGAACTCCCAAACAAAGCCTAAGACTCTTATCCTCTTAAGAATATATGATATTAGGCATACTCTAAATAAAAGTGTATGGGTATTTTTATCGAATCTATATATTTACTACTAAATCATTAAGTATCAGTTTAAGTTTTTAACAAATGAGTTGTGTCTCAAACTTTAGAATAAATTGTTCTTAATCAATAGAGTTCACACCTTTAAACATCATTACAATCAAATCTATAAATCTTTCTTATATCTACCGTATAATTCACTTTTTTAAAAATTCTTTGGTTCATATATTTTATTTGGTCATTTAATAATATCCCATTTGAAGTTGTCTGAGCATTTATTATTATTTTTTTACCCTTTTTTCCCTCATCAATTTTGTTCTCTCTCATCTTTTTTCATACTACATGCTTTTTCATAATTTCTCTTATTATTGTCATATTTCTCTCTCTTACTTAATTAACCTTTTATAAAGGAGGATATACTTGAAAAAAAAATTATTTATGACATATTTTTTTAACTAATTTTAATTGAGTTTTAAACCTCATGATTTGATTATCAACTTCTTATAAAAAGGATCAGAGGAAGTATAATATACTTCATATGGTCCTTATTATGAGATGCTTTCAACTAATCCTCACATAGGTCAAATAATGATGATTAAATCATTAAATTTGTTCTAAATTGATCAAATTTTTCAACTTTATCCCTCTCCCAATAACGTGACTTAATTTTTCCAACGTTAAAACTCAATTGATAACAATATTAAAATAGAAAAAAATAATTAATGAGTTGATGACAAGTTATATTTGGGACCAAAAATTGCTTCTAGAGTATGCCATATAATATAAGGACTAGAGAGAGTAAATCATTTGGAAAGTAATTATTACTTATTTGCTAATATTGTCTCAGTCATTAATGCTTAAATGTGGCTTCTCTTATTTTTCTCTATCCTTTAAAATCTCATTACACTACTAGAAAATAGTGAATTTGCGACAGAATTTGTGACGGAAAATATTTCGTCGCAAAATTAAGACTTTTTGCGATAGAATTTGAATTCTATCGCAAAAATGCGAAATTTTGCGACGGAAAAAAAATTCCGTCGCAAAATTGTGACAGAAAAATAATAATAAAAAAATTTTGCGACGAAAAAAAAATTCCGTCGCAAAATTTTTTAAATTTGCAACGGAAAATAAATTCCATTGCAAAATTTCACCTTTTTGTGACGGAAAATAAATTCCATCACAAAATAAAAAAATAAATTTGCGACGGAAAGTTTTTCCGTCGCAAAACCCTTGAGGATTTGCAACGAAAAATAAATTCCGTTGCAAATCCTCAAGGGTTTTGCAATGGAAAATTTTTCCGTCACAAATCCTCATGGGTTTTACGACGGAATTTATTTTCCATCGCAATTTTTTTTAATTAATTTTTTTTTGTGACAGAATTTTTTTTCCGTCGCAAAATTTTGTCAAAAAAATAATTAAAAAAAGAAATTTGCAACGGAAAATAAATTCCATCACAAAATTTCGCCTTTTTGCGACAGAATTATTTTCCATCGCAAACTCTTCTTAAAGCCCCCCCTCCCTTTTCATTTTCTCTATTGCACGTCCACTCTTCCTTTCTCACTCGTCCGTATTGCCACCCTCTCCCACCATTGTTGCTTGTCGAACCCAGTGAAAAGAAGACTCTCCCTTGCTTCGATTATTTACTCCTTCTTCATCAAGTAAGTCCGTCCCCCACTTTTCCTCTTCTATTTTCTTCATCGATTTGTTTCTCCTTATACGAGAACCCAACATTCATTTGTTCTGGCTGAGTATATTCTGTTCAAGATTGAACTGTAGCCTATATGAATCATTTCTTGTAATTTCCATTTAATCAATTCCCAAATAAATTTGTGATTTTTTATGGAAGAAGTAGTAGATCACATGGCTTACATACTGGTTCTCTATTTGACTTCCTACATCTCTTTCTTCTTACTAGGAGAAACTTTTCAAAATATAGCATGTTTTCATTTTACCTAATATCATAACGAACTATAAAACTTTTTAACTAATTGATCAAATTCCTCCAACTAATGAGGATAATTTTGATATTTTATAAATAAATTGTCTTTTAATCTAATTAACTTTGTCTTTTGCATGAAAAATAAAAATAAAAATTCAATGTGACTGTTTGTGCCTCAAATATTCTATGTCACTTGCTAATTTTATCATTATTCCCACCATGTATTCTTTATTATTCTTATATACCTGTCTGGTAAGAAATATAAGCCAAGCTAAGTTTTTATAGATAATGAGACAAATATATATATGGGCAATATATCATCTCGAGATGATTAATTATAGAGTTATAATTAAGCCATATAGAGTTATAGACAAATATATATATATATGGCTCATTAATTATAGAGTTATAGAGATTTTGATTCACATGTGATCATTAATCCCATTTATTTAGAGATTAAACTGAGGCCAAGACCTAGGATGTAATTGTAGGGGGGTTAGCAATATAGAGATTCCATTGAGTCCCATGGTAGCAATATAAAGATGTGCATATATAAATTAGTTTACTCTAATTCTTAGTCATTAATTCTCTCTCTCTCTCTCTCTCTCTCTCTCTCTCTCTCTCTCTCTCTCTCTCTCTCTCTCACAATTATAGATTGGTCCTTGATGAATTATGATTCAATACAACTAAGTTATGAGTTGAAGAGTTAAAAGAACTATAAATATTAAATAATCATCAAGATTCTATAATTTAACCATATAATATTCTTTTCAATCTTTAAAATTGTGTATTCTGTTCATGTTGAAGCTTAAATTTTTTGTTGATGTGCTACTGGATATTTTTTCTTCCTTGTTAGTTCAACTACTGGATATTTTTTATTAATTTAAAACATATTTAATAACTTAATTATTACTCCCTCTTATTTCTTTATAAAAATTTAAAATTTTAATTGTTTTGATCTATTTTTTATTATTTCATTTAGAATTGTCTGAGCATTGAATGAATTTTATATTTTAACTTTCTTATTGCAAAAAATTCTGTATGATTGTTATTTTATATTTTTATCATATGTAAAATTTAGCTTGAAATTTATTTACTTTTTTAATGATTTTTATATTTTTATGAAATTTTATATTTTTCAATAATTTTATTATATATATATATAAATATATATTTTTATTTTTTTAATTAAAATTATTTTTTGAAATTTTAATTTTTTTAAAAAAATTTTAGTCTTTACGATGGAAAATTTTAAAATTTGCAACGAAATTTAAATTCCGTCACAAATTGCGACAGAAATTCAATTTTCTGTTGCAATTACGAGACAATTTTTGCGACGGACGAATTCCGTTACAATCTTATTTTGTTACGGAAAATTAGAATTTTGCAACGGAATTTTTCCATCGCAAAAAACCAATTTTTTTGTAGTGTCAAATATATATAAAGTTGAAAAAACAAATTAACCCAAGAAAAAATTAATGAATTGACCGCTTTTCTTTAATTCTTATAAAGTGGCTGGAAGCTGGTGAAGTGGTTGAAAGGGGAGAGGGGCCTATTTACTTCCCTTGTCATCCAATTATCTCCACTTCTTTATTTTCTCTGATAGACTAAACTCTGAGCATTTTAGATTTAATATCCTATAAATTTTTTAAAATATATAGAATATTTTAATAAAAATAAAAATATATGTACTATTTATATAAACTTTTAATGATTTAGATTTACTTGTATACATTTTATGTTATTTGATAGTCTAATAATATTATTATTTAATCTCAACCGTTTAGAATCGATCTAATGATAAGAAAAAAGAAGTAGAAGGGAGTATACAGTAAAAACGAATAGAGAGGTGCCGGTACTGGTCCAGTTGAAAGTTGAGTAGATGGAGTATGGTCATCTAAGACGGAATTTACTGGGATAGACAAGGGGAACTTGTCTGTACGGACGAACTCCTGGCCATCCATACTAGATCTAGACAGCCCGGATCTTTTTTTTATTATTTTTTGAAAAAATCAGTTTTTGAAAAAATGTTAGTTCAGAGATTAATTTTACGGAAAATTCCATTCATGGCCCAAAGTAGGAAAATTTTGTCAAAAAAGGCCCTAAGAAAAGTCAAATGTCAAAAAAGGCCCTAGGGCTTTTTCTGGTATTATTTCAGAATAAATTGTACAGATATAGTTGTTAATGACTACTGATATAGTTGTTAATGAGACTGATTTAGTTGTTAACGGGGACTGATATAGTTGTTAACGCTTTCTGAAATAATACCAGAAAATGTCTTAAGGTTTTTTTTGACATTTGACTTTTCTTAAGGCCTTTTTTGATAATATTTTCCTACCTTGGGCTTTGAATGGAATTTTCCCTTAATTTTATTTTAAGTTCTCTACTCATTAAAATATTTTTTTTAAAAAAAATAGAAAGTTAAAAAAAATAAATGGGCCGTCTAGATCTAAATTTGAATGGCCAGAAAGCTCGTCTGTATAGATGAGCTCCCCCTGCTTATCTAAAGCATAGGCTGGGGAACCTGGATAGACAGAGAAACTGGTTCCATCCAAGACAATACTTTAACCCAAATTTTGGCATGCGCTTGGAGCCCCAAAATGTACATTTTTCAAACCTAGACCACGAAATGGATGCCCAAACACACATAACTAATGTTTAAAAGTCTTAGTGTACGTATATTAAAAATTCTTAATTGTTTTGATTAGGGGGAAAAAGCAATTACTGAACCAAATCCGTTCATACTGGATCAGCCGTGTGGCATGATATGGTTTTCTTGACCATCCAATCAAATTAGTTGGTTGAAATGTTGAATCAATCTTAGTGTGCGTGTGGTTGATGCCCACTTTACTTTTTGAAATTATTCTCAACATTAATTGTATTTATACTATTCTTCCTCTTTTTGATTTCATGCGTGCGTGCCCAGGCATGCATGTGCTTCCCCGAAGTGTTTTTTCAAAAAGAAAATAAATCAAACTGAGTTTGACAAGACTCCAACATATAGAGCCGACGCTAAAGACACACCCACTCTTCTCGTACTCATAAGAACCCCTTTGAATATAGATATGTAGTATATTCCTCCTCCTTATCTTCTCCTATCGATCTATCTATATCTATGCATTATTTTCTGCTTAATTATTCTTTTTTTTTTTTTTCTGTTTTGGGGTCAATTTTCTACTTACAATCACTCAACCACCAATTAATGATAAACATCATAAACTTTCTCCCTCCAAGTCCAACTAATTAGGAGACTTCCCTTTTTAACTATCTCTCTTCCCATTAAGAGAAAATTGACAGGTACACATTTTCTTGTATACTACACCAAGTTTCAGCAATGAGTAGTATTGTTGATATGCATAACCTGTAAATAATATGACTTTTTATGAACTTTGTTGTGTGTGTGTGTGTGGGCTGGTTGTTTAAATGATCTCAGATCAAAATTTTGTTTTTTTTTTTTGCCTTATTGGATAAAATACTTAAAGCTTCCATCAGGGTTCGGATAATTAAATTGATTCTCCAAAATAATAAATAATAAGTATACTAAAGACGAACCAAATTAATGTTATAATGGATGCCTGAATTGGATAAAATTAGGATTGTGGTTGTGCTTAGGATGTTCCAAATACAGATTACTAATGAGACTATGAGAGTGTTGAAGATGATGAACATAATCAAATGGAAGAAACCAACCAAAAAAATAAACCAGTAAAAGTATCGAAGTAATGATCCTGCTGCAGAATATAATGGAAAACCTATTAATCTCTCATTACTAATTAATAAGCTACAAGAAAATGATCAACCCTAAAAAATTGCTTTCGATCTGCTATATTCACATATAACAGGTAATAATTAATCAAGAAACAGAAGAAGATCAATGAAAAAAGGCCCTAAAAGAAAATCAAAGAAAATTCTGATGTCTCTTATTCTGATAATATATGAAAGTTGATAAAGAACATATCAGTCATGCCAGCAGAGAAGCATGACGACACATCTTCTAATAATGTATAGCCTTCCTTTCTGCTCTCTAATGTATCCTCCAAGCTTTCTGCATGATGCCTTCTTCTTTGATGAACTTGATGATCTCATGCTTCCACCGTTCATCTTTGTGTGTGTGTGTGTAATGATGTGTATAGACCTGAAGAGAGTAGAGTGTAAAAACCAAATCCTACTCTCTCTTCTTTACTCTGTATTTTCTGCTTAAACTCTCTGAACTCACTGAGATTACTGAGAGAGAGACGACAAAGACAGAGAGAAGAGAAGCCTCTGTGTTGTGTTTCTTCGAACTCTTTAAAGCTAATGTCTCATATAATACTGAGTATGAGGCTTTTATAGAGCACACTCGGTGCCTCTTTTGGTCATTTTCTTAAAGTTATTACTATACACTAAGTTAAGTGTGTGGTGGTTTTTCCAAATCAATATTATCTCTTCTCATTAATTAATGGGCTTAAATATATTACTCATTCTTCAAAGTCTTTTTTTTTAAACAAAAAGATTCTAGCTTGTACCAAACAAAATGTCACTACAGGCCCCATCTTGGTTTCCATGCTTCGCTCTGTATGTTTTTGCACCAAGATTTATGCAGAATCAGAGGGCAAGATAAGCTGTCGGCCATTGAATAAACCAAGTGATCAATAATAATGTTTATTATGAGAGTGCCTAGGTTCCTTAGATATTTGAGCTTTTTCTTCCATGAATTCATGGCTGTGAATAAACTAATAAGGACGTAATAATTAGGTCAATATGCCGCCAATGAAAGTTAGCACAGATGGTAAGGGATCCAGGACTAAGCCCTTGGGTCGTGGGTTTGATCCCCTTCTGCCGTCGTTGGGATACCTTTGGTAGACGATCTCGTAAGTCCCCAGTAAATGCTCATAGAGCCCGGGGCCGTGCCCTGACCTTGGTAGAGGATTAGTGTCGAACCCTTCCAAAACTCTTTAATATATATAAAAAAAGGTCAATATGCCAATGAAAATGGGAAGAAGTTTCCTATTGTCATGCTCTTTGACTATGGGCTCCCCGTTATTTATTTTATGCCCATTGTCAGTTTCTAGGTATTGAAAAAAAAATTAAAATTTTGTTCCCACATATAAAAGCTTCCTAAATTTATCTTATAGGCAATTTCAAGGAGAAAAAACTTGATGTTTCAAAATTATAATGAAGTTTGCGCATTTGTATAAATCATAAAATGAAGTAAACATAAAATGTAGGTTCTTATAATTGTTATTGCTATATATGTTAATATTTATGAGTTATCTCCAAACTAGTGACTTCTTACAGTATTTATTCATATATTAATACTAATATTGATTGATTAATCAATATCAATATAACATATAAATTAATAAGGAATAATATATTACAAAATTTTATCTTCACATATTTAACTTTACTTTCACATATTTTATAATTATTGTTTGCCATGTGTATACATAGTACCAAAAAAGTCTCCATTGATACATTAAAACAATTATTTTAAGAAAATGGAATCTCTTATTTTTATTTTTTGTCAAGAGTAGCTCTTCTGAAAAATTCACAAATGCACACCTTTTAATACTGCTACTACTACTAGATATGAATTTATACCAAAAATGTAACAAAAGAGAAGCATGTGATTTCAAAGATGGGATATACACATAAAGACAAACATGTGTCAGATAAGATGGATCTTAAGGACACTTATCCAGGAAAGCATGGTTCTGGCTCCTTGATCGAGTACCCATCAAACAGCTTGATTTACGCGCAAAATTAAAAAAAAAAAAATAATAATAATAATATCATAAAAATCTTATAGTTTGTTAATGATATGTAATAGAACAATTATTAATAAGTGAAAGAGCTATCATTAACAATTTATGTGACATTTCTAACATTACATCCTTTAATTGGGACTTTAGTATCATTTTCCCTAATTTATATTTGATTCAATTATCTACCATCAATGATCTAAAATTTTCATGATATTAATCATTTCTACATTACATAGAATTTAAAGAAGTTCTTTATATAATTTAAATTTTGAGATATATATATGTGTGTATGTATATGTATATATGGAAAATAAAAATTTAGGAAATATATTTCCAACTAATCCAAGAAAAATGTTAAAGTATACTTTTAGTTTAAGTTTACACAAGGTATATTTTTTATTCTTTAATTGTATAAAGTATATTTTTAGTTCCATATTTTATTACAGTTAATGTTGCTAATTGAAAATGCTAAAGCAGCAGACTCAAATGATGACTGTGTAAACTTAAGTAATAATTTTGTATTTAAATTCTATTAAGATTAAATTTAAAATATGTGCAAATAGAAAAATATATAAAACCTAATGAAGAAGTCACTATCAAAATCTTGATTGTATTAAAAAAATTTGTTTAATAATCTAAATTTTAAATATTTTAGTTTAATAATCTAAAAATATTAGTTTAATAATTTAAATATAGAAACATCGATTTCATTTGTAGCGATTTCTCTATCAATTTATTTTAGTTTAATAATTTAAATATATTATATAAAAAAAATAAAACTTAAATAAGTTTTGTCAGTTATACAATTATCACTTAAATTTATTGCACCAACATTTTTCCATTAGCAATATTAACAGTGATAGAAAGCATACTTCTTATAAAACTTGAAAGACTAAAATTATACTTCTCATTACAAAGTTAAGGGATTAAAAGTATACCTCATGTAAAATTTAAAAGACTAAAAGAATACTTTTCAAAAAAAAAAATCCAACATATTTAGAGATACGATTTAGAAGAATTGATGATTTATCAAATTTCAAGTATGAGAAAGATTATATGCGCCTGGCTCACAGTTCTGGGAATCACACTCTAATTAAATTAAATTTTTATATATATTTAGTATAGATTAAAAGATAAATCCTAGTAAAATTGCCTGTAATTTTTGTCTCCTTTATTCTTTTCAGATGGAAGACAAGACCTGGTGCTTCTTACATTCCCAAAAAGATGTTAGGTAAAATCCTAAATTGCAGTTGCAGGCTTAATTTGCAGCAGAATCTGGAGTAGTTACTCTGATCAAGGAAATTCTTTAAACCTAACCCTACATATTGTTAAAGATTCAAAGACTTTTTTTTGCTCGAAAAAGATTCAAAGACTCAGATACTTTAAAAAGGTAAAATAAATAAAGCAAAGTACAGAATATCCCACATGGTTTCTCTTGTGCTTCACCCTTTTAACTCTTGCTATAGCAGATTATACGTGTCTCTTTTTTCTTTCTGATACATGTTTCCTAAATTCTCTTTTAGTTATTAGTTAAATACACTGTGTGCTTCTATTATTTCGAATCACAAAAACATAATTAATTGATTTGGTTTCTTCATTTTTCTTTCAGGAAACACAGTACCGGGGAATGTTGGCTTATATTTTTCTTGAATGTAATTGATTTATTTGGTTTTAGTACGTACATAGTACTGATCAAATATAATATATATATATATATATATATATATATATATAGAGAGAGAGAGAGAGAGAGAGAGAGAGAGAGAGTAGATTAATAAAGAAGAAACTTATTGTAAGAGAGAATAATATCTCTTTTTAATTTTAATAAAGTTTAAGATCACATACATACAATTAACAATCAAATATTTGAATAAAATATTAACAAAAAAGTTTTACTTATTGATTGTTTTTCTTAATCTTCCTCCACCTTCTTTCAGAATGCTTCATACTACCTGATCTAAATTTAGTTTCAATTAAAAAAGATATTTAACAAAAAAATTTAAGTTGATAATAATTTCATTGAGTATTTTCTCCGATCCTCCTCTACTCCTTTTTTGAGCACTCCATATTGTTTGATCTAAATTGTTTCAATAAAAAAATATAAAAGTTACATCATTTTATAGAACATGGGGTTTCTTTTTTAACATGATGAAAGCTCAGAAGTGAGATGATGGGCAAGATGTTTAAAATGTGATTTTCATTATGGGTTCCAAAAGGGGACCAACTATTGGAAGCCATTGATTCATTGATCCTGCACAAGACTACACAAGAAAGAAGAGCGTGTGTGTGTAGATATGAGTACGCAACTGATAATGAAAGAGATCGACATAAAACCTAAAATACTATTTATTATCAACATTGTCTGAACCATGTTCCTTTCTGGCTTTCCTACATAACCTTTGATTTCTTTATTTTAAGATGTAATGGACAAAGAGGACAGCCATACAGCACGTGAAAAGCTCGTGAGGAGGCATGGTTCCTGCCTTTCACTCCCTAGACAAACCTTGATTTTTTTTTTAGCTTCTTGTTCTCCATTAACCTATTTATCTCCCACCTTGTCCACTTCACGGTTCATTAATATCATTTTTTTTTTCTCGGAGTTGTAAAAAAAAAGTAATGTGGGTTTTTATGAGTTGGAATTGTTAATTTTAGACGGAATTGTAAATCTTTGTGTTGGATTAATCAAAGATTATGTTTGCCCTAATTTATAACATTAGTACGGTTCAGTGTACTTAGTTGCCTCGGATACATATATACGACAGTGTGATGAGAAGAAACTAGGATTTGGCTGTTAATTCTTAAAAAGATTTAGCTTCTTAAATTAATATTAATCTAAGTCAATGACTAATGGTGATTACGTTATTGTTAAAACATAAACAAAATTATTAATGACTCTTGTTAGCTGCTGATTCATATTTATAGATGATTATTTTTTTCTTTACTATCAAAATGCAACCAAAAACACTCTTCTAGGCTATGAAGCTCAGATACTTAGATTTTTTTATAATTTACGTATCCGATACGCGTATCAGACGGATACTCTCTAGATACCTAACTACACGTATCAGAAAAAGTCAAAATTCTGGAATACGATCAAGTGGCAGTTCGGTGATTTGTTTCAACATGAAAGGCATTTTTAAACTAAGAATTTAGCTATTAATTGAATCAGTCACTGTGAGTATTTTTTTTTTTTTGCTATTCTCCTCGTATATTTATGGTTTTAATATAAATTACCTTTAATGATATTGAAGCTTTAGATGTTATTGCCCTTTCCCGATATGAGCCAGGGTTGGAGGCAAATGTTATTAGTGGAGATGCAATTGATATGTGCTAATGATTTTCCTTTTATTATATTTTGTTAATGTAAATGTACTATTTATATTAAAAATATTATTTAATACTAAGACATATCGGAACGTATCCAAATATTAGTATTTTTGAAGCAACGTATCAGATATGCGTATCAGGAACGTATCGAAAACGCCATATCAGAATCGGTGCTTCATAGCTTCTAGGCTCCCAAATTAGTAAAACAATCTCTGTTATTGACTTGTCTATTCATTTGTTAATAGAATATTGCATTTCATCGAAGAGATTATCTACCTATAATAAAAATCTAAAGTTCATGAAATTATCTATATATAAATGACACAGCTCTATGGGATGGAAATATTATTGTTGATTCTTGTGTTAATTGGATTAACCAAGGATTATTTTGTGCATCTTAATTAAGATTAGTACGGTTCAATGGACTTAGTTGCCTTGAATACATACAAGACATTTTGCAACAGAAACTAGAGATTTGGGTGGTGGTGGTGAGGCTTGGCTTTCTAAGAAGATTTTTTACTTTTAAATAATAGTATACGTCATCCAAATGAATAATAATCGTGAAGGTGTAAAAGTAGACTCAATAATTTCATTATCAAGCAATCAATAATTAAATTTTACACAACTCTTTTCAATTTTTAGATTATGTAGTGCAAATTCTTTTTTGAAACTCGATAATCAGTTTCTCTTATCTTGACTTTTCAAGTTGTCAAGATAATACTTTACCATTAATCAAATAACGTGTTAAGAGAATTATCTTTATAAAAAATTTTAAGGAGGTCATTATATGAAATAATAAATTTTAGAAACATTTACAGTAACTAAGCTATTATGCTTTGTTATTAAAATAACAATATATTCATAGTTCGTTTAAGTAAAAGACACTCAATATTATATTAGACTCGAGTCATGCGTGTGAAAATTTTTTATTCTAAGATCTTATCATTTGATGAGGTCCAATGTGCCTTGATCTTGAATTAGTTAATAGTTTCAAACACCATATATATGATTCTAAGTTCTAACTATGAATGGCTATTTACATAAATTTAAATTTAAGAGTTTAATAAATTTGTTGTGGTTCTAAAATCTAACGATCAAGCATTAACTCATAATTTCAAATTAAAGAAATCTATGTAATTTAATTTTTTTTCCGGTGTAATAACATGTAACTTAATTAATTTTATATAATTTTCCCGTGTTCAAGAGATTCAAGTTTGAAACAACAACTTTTTTTTTTTGTTGCCCACCCGGTTTATTGGAACCTTCAATTCCAACTAATCTGGGTTTGCCCTGAGTCAGGCCACGGTCGTGGGTGAAGAGCTCCTAAAACCATGTTCTCTATTTTCACGTCTCAAATCAATGATGTGGTTAAAGAGGAGCAAGTATCGTTCCACATGCTCTCAACGAATGTTAGAAACAATAGAAATTTTTAGTTTGTGTTGACATATGGAATTCCGCAATGGGCCAAGGCATAGCTGCAAATTCTTGTTTTGGGCCGAGATGACTTTTTTGGACTCTTAAGAGTCAAAATTATGAATAGAACTGAAAGGCTGGTGATAAATCTCAATTTTATATATTTTATCCCACCTTATTTCATTTATTTTGGGGATTATTTTAGGCTAATTTGGAATTATTAGATAATATTTAGATTGTTAGCCTATTTTAGGAAATAATATAAATATGAATTAATTATAAGATATTGAGCTTAAATTATTAAATTATTAATATTCTGATTAAATAATATCTCTTGATATATGATAGATAGTGATTTTATAAGATCCTATGGTGCAGGATTTTTCAGGATAGCTAAAAGAAATCCAATGGTGAAATTTTAGGCGACTACTTGAATTTTATTGGGCTCAAGTTAATACCATAAAAGCCTCTCTTCCTCTCCTATTAATTAACCTAACTGCTAGGCTTTCAGAGGGGATCACGCCGCAAAAGCTTGAGACGAAAAACGCCGTTACAAGATCAGAAAGAGAACGCCGAAGACGCAGAGAGGTTGAACTGATTCAATTGAATCATTCAATCAATTCCCCATTCTTGAACCGTGGACCCCACCTCCAACTCATTCAATTAATCCACTCTTCCATCACGTCCAGCCACGCGTGGGTGTGTGTTAAAGCAAAATCCAATTCTTCCATTCTCTCTCACGCATAAATCCTTTCACCATGCCATTAATTCATTGAATTCCTCTCACGGTCCCACGCCATATCATTCAATTACTCCACAATTCATTTACATGGCACTGACCTTTTCAAGGCTTGGAGGAGGAATGGTTTTCATTGAAGCATAAATTTTTGTGGGAGGCAACTTGGGAGGAGCATGGAGGAAGCTAGAGCCTAGGACTTACACATGAAGATCAAGGGAGTGTCTTTCTTTTTATCTTTTTAATTCAAACTTGAAATAATTTAGTTTTAAATGATTTCGAGTTGTGTTAATTGAGAACAATCTAGTTTTAGATTGTAAACTTATTTCTTTTGGATTAGACTGGTAATTTGAAGTTTTATGCTTATTGCTGGATTCTTGTTTGCAACCTTTAGATTGTCAATTAAATTAGTAATTGAGTTTTCGTTGTTAATTTAATTGTTAATTTGGTTTATCATCTTAATTGTTTAATTGAGCTGACAAATTATCTGGTTGTTCAATTAGATAATTGTAAACAAGATTTTCAAGATTATTTTATGATTGGTTTTTAATGGGTTTAATTAGCCACTGCTTATTTCATTATGAGTTTTCTAGTGAAATATGTGTTATTGAACTAGAGGGTTTCACATGTTCAATTGGGTAATTAAATTTATTAATCTCCCCTGGGTTTAATTAATTGATTTAGGCTAAGAAAGTTGACTCCATGCAATTCCTAAGTTGTCCTCTTCATCATCATAACTGAACTAGACCTTTATTATTTTATTTGCATTTAATCAATCTTTTTATTAGATTTTAATTATTTTCTCATAAGAAAACCCCCCAAAAATTGCATTCAACTCATATAGATTAGTCTCATTCTTATATAGGTTTAAGAGTCAATTGCATTATTACATTTAGTTAGTTAATTGCATATAGGTAGTAGTATTTTGCATTCTAGTTTAGGTCCGTTTACATTCTACTGCATCTTTTATCACTTGAAAATTAGTCCTAAAGAAAACCCACAGCTTGCTCCTTGGGAGAATGACCTAGGTTGACCCTAAACTGCATAATTAATTAGGACCTAGTTTAATTGATCACTTTAACGACAAAAGTACCTTCGATCAGCTGGCCCGGTTTGACTTTTGTGGACAAATTGAAGGCTTATATCTTCTTTTGTTTTTGCAAATGAAGGCTGATATATCTAGTGGAGCTATTCTTGGATATCATAGATTCAGGCTTGTCGGCCTCTTTTGATAAATTATATCTTTTTTTTTTATAGAAGAGAGGCATGATGCCATATATTAATTAGAAAGAAAAAGGGGATCGAGTCCCATACAATCCTTAAGCAACAAGTGCCTTAGCCTATGCGGACGTGCACTTAAAATCGAAGAAGAAGAGATACCATCTTTGGCCATAGCATCAACCAACTTGTTTTAAGATCTAGCTACATGAACTAATTGCACCTCCCAATCCCTCGCTAGGAGCAATCTGGTCTAGATAAATATCGAGCTACTTGTACTTGCTTCCTCTCCCGTTGCGAGTCGCTCCACAAGGGTTTTAGAATCAGATTCTATTATGACCCTCTTATAACCTTCATCCCAAGCCATCTGAAGTCTCAATAATAAGGCCCACTCCTCAGCCTCATCCACTCCTGCTATTCCCAGCATCTGCGTAAAGCCCATCAACCAATGCCTATTGTGGTTCTTGATCACCCCTCTGCAACTAGCCTTCCTGGTTGACCGAACCACAGCCCATCTACATTAACCTTGGTCCAACCTAGAGGCGGGGGCATCCAGCCTCTCATATTAGAGGTTGACGGTGGACATTCAGGAACAGTGGGACAACAAAAAGACTTAAACATGTTCCTAATCACCGAAATAGGACACACAGGCTTTTGAAATCCCTCCTGGAATAATTCCTTGTTTCTCCAATTCCAGCATAACTAGACAGTTACGCCCCATAATTGACTCCAATCCCCCATGGAATTGTTTCCCACTTCCTCCTTCAAATTAAAAGCTATCCATTCAGTTAATGGGAGTGTAAAAAAGGATGAAACATACCTCTGTTTAATCATTCCCACCCAGATATTCCTTGCATAAATACAATCCTGTAAAATGTGCCTCTCATCTTCTAAGCCCTGCTGGCAGTGTTGACAAACAGGGGATGCCGAGGACCATCTACTCCTTGAGACATTAGTGGGAAGTCTCCTATTATAAGTAAGCCATAGAAACACCCTTATTTTCTCCACTCCTTTCCATGACCAAATAGCTTTATAATCCCTAATAAACCATTGTTGTTGGGGACCTTCTATCATATAATATACGCTTTTAACCGTAAACATGCCATTTTGCGTTCCTCCACAAGCCATAACATTGTCCCCTGCTTTACTCCTAGGTGGGAGAATCAAAATAAGACTTTGAATGATCTCATTGTTCACTACTCCAGCCAAACGTGTGAAATCCCAGGCTCCGCAGAGGGTCCAGTCCGTAACTTTGCTAAGCTTCTCGTCATCACTCAACCTTCTAATGCATGAATCCATTATCCTTCTATTACTCCCAAGCCAACAATCCATGAAGAATAAAACCGACTTGCCATTGTGAATTTGCCATCTAGTTCCTCGTTCAATAATATCCTGCTGCCTACACAAGAACTTCCAGAAGGCCGATTCAGATCCTCTAGTTTCCATTAATGAATCTTCACTCCTAAACATATAATTCTTCTGAAGAACCTCAGCCCATAGGCCCATAGCACCCTGAATTAAATTCCAGGCCGTTTTTGTAGCAAATGCTCGGTTCATCGATGACAATCTTTTGAGGCCCAATCCTCCAAACCTCTTAGGTTCAGAAATTCTATTCCATCCCATTGGGTGGTACCCTCTCCCACTCTCATCCTTTCCCCATATGAAATTCCTCTGGATCCATTCTACTTCTTCACAAACCTTAATAGGTAGCTGAGCTACTTGCATTGGGTAGATCGGAATGGCTCCTATAACGGCCTTAGCGAGAGTTATTCTCCCAGTTGTAGTTAAACACTTAGCTTTCCAGGAGGCAAGCCGACTCTTAACACGATCAATTACATAGTTGAATGTTTCTCTGGTACTTCTCTTCCTTGTTAAAGGAACTCCAAGATATTTCCCAATCTCAGAGACAATGCTCATTCCAGTAATTCCTCTTATTTTCCCTTTTAGCTCGGCTGGAACTTTGGGAGAGAAAAATATGGATGATTTAGGAAAGTTGACCTTCTCGCCTGACATATTGCAAAACTTATTCAGTGCCTCTAACATCACCTCTACTTGTCTCTCTGATGCTTCTCCAAATGCAAGAGATCGTCAGCAAACATCAAATAGGAAACATCTGGCCCTTCCTTTGATATTCGAATAGGTTTCCAACTCCCCTCCCTCACCGCATCATTAATAATATGAGTCAACTTATCTATGCACAATACAAATAGGAAAGGGGACAGAGGATCCCCCTGTCGAATTCCCCTGCTAGGTTGAAAGAACTCTGTTTTGGAACCATTCCATAAAACATTTAGCGAAGAGGTTGAAATACACTTCATGATCAGATCAGCAAACCTCTTATCAAACCCTGCCTCATTAAGCACTTCAGAGATAAAACTCCATTTGATTCTATCGTACGCTTTTTCAAGGTCAGCCTTCATTACCATGATACCTTTCTTGCCCTTTGCCCTTTTCATTTTGTGTAACACTTCTTGACCAACAATAATGTTGTCTTGAATATGCCTACTTGGAACAAAACTTGATTGGAATGGAGAAATCAACTCCCCCATTATGTTCCTTAGTCTTCTTGCAATAATTTTCGTGACACATTTGTACTGAACCGTGCATAGGGAAATTGGTCTAAAATGTTCTACACGTTTAGGTTGGTCTCTTTTCGGGATAAGGGATATTAACGTTCGATTAGCATCAGATAAATCAATTGATCCTTCAAAAACCCCTTTCACAAACATAAACAGATCTTGCCCGACAATGTCCCAATTTCCTTGGAAGAAAATGGGAGGGAAGCCATCCACCCTCGGGGCCTTAAAAGGTCCCATGGACTTGATTGCCTCACGCACTTCAATCATATCAGGGGCCCTGGCTAATGTTTCCATCTTTGCAGCACCAGAATCAGGAAAGGTCGTCACTGTCTCAAGATCAAGCTTATGTTGGGAATTATCTTGGAACAGCTTCGAGAAGTAGGAGACTATTAATTTTTTAAGCTCCTCTTCATTATCTATCCAGGAGCCTTCCTCATTTTGTAAACTGAGAATTCTGTTTTGTCTTCTCCTTATATTTGTTTGAACATAAAATACTTTGTATTCCTATCCCCTTTGACAATACATTCCACCCTTGCTTTCTGAAACCATTTTAATTCCTCTTGCCTTGAAACCTCTTCCAGCTGGGTCTATAGTTGAGCTTCCAGTCTATTAAGGTAATTTGAGTATGGGTATGTAGGTGATTTTTGTATACCATTTAACCTTGCCAATATTTCTCTTTTCCTTTTTTCCACCAATCCAAAAATCTCCTTATTCCAAGCTAGCAGCTCAGGTTGAAGCCTTTCAAAGTTTGCTTCCAGCCCTTCTTTACTATACCATTTAGACTTTAGGAAATCATTGAAGTTCTCATGGCTCATCCACATAGCCTCAAATCTGAAGGGTTTCTCCCCCACAACCTTAACGTATTGCCCCCACTCTAGCATAATTGGCTTGTGATCTGAGAAAGCCATTCTAGGAAGAACTCGAAGAGAGCAATTTAAATGACTGGAACTCAATGCCGGTTTGCAAGAGCTCTATCCAGCCTTTCATATAACCGACGATAACCCCTATTATGAGGCCCTCTCCAAGTGAATTTAGGCCCATGGGCACTAATGTCTACCAGCCCACACGCATCAACTCTATTTTGAAACCAATTGAGTCTTCGCATATTACAAGGTGCCCCACCAACTCTCTCCGATGCTAATAGGATATCATTAAAATCACCATATACCAGCCACAGAGTTGAAATACCCACTGAAAGTCTCTCTAATTTCTCCCATAGTGCAGGTCTAAAATTAGAATGAGGTAGCGCATATATAAATGAGACAAGGCAGTCCGACATACCTATCATTGAGATACTAGTATGTAGCATCTGACGATCCTCCTCCACTATTGAGACCGAGATTGCTTGGCTATTCCAAATCGCAACCAATCCTCCAGAATTTCCGACGCTTGGAATCATCCTAACTGATCATAACCCAAGAGAAGTAAATGTCGAAGACAGGATGGCTCTGAGCAGCATGTATCCGCAAGAACTAAGAGAGTGGGCTTATGGCCATTGATCACTAGCTTTAAATTTCGATAGAGTCCTGGACCACAGGATCCTCTAGTGTTCCAATATAAGGCTTTAATCATTTAAAAATCTGCTAATTAAGGACCAGATGCATGACATAGCAAAGCAAAGTCCAACCAGCCCTATAAAGGCGTTTCGGGGACCATTGAAAGGTCTAAATCTCCCTGAAGCCCATTATCTGGATTTAATTCTTCTTCCATCAAATCCCTAACCTCCTCAGTTGGCCCAATACCCAGGTTCGACCCATTCATCGCCTCCTTCTCTTCTTCAAGGTCATGCGGCAAAACCATAAACTCATCCGACTCCTCCAACGGTTTAATCACAGCTGGCACTAGTCTCGTATCATCCACCTCGTCTTTGTCGTCTCCCATAGTAAGCATTAACACCTCATTCCTTGTACCCTCTGACACTTCTCTAGCTCTTTTATCAACCCTCCTGCTGCTCTGAATGATCATAGTACCCTGTATTGTTTCCTCCACTTCCATCCCATCAGATTGCTTTTTCCCTTTGACCTCTCTATTGTGCCGCCCTTTTGAACCTCCTTTTCCCCCTTCATATTTGTTCTGTCCACTCTTTCTTGTCCTCATGCCGTCATTCACCCCTTCTTCATACAAGCTCGGTATATTGCTCCTCACGTCCACCTCAAGTAGTTTTGTTGCTTCAGCCAAAACCCCAAATCTCGAACCCCTATATTGTTGATTCTGCAGGCCAACTGCTTTGTCTCTCTGCTTTCTCGGACGACGTGCCTTCTGGACAATCCTCCATTGTTCTTCGTTCGAGTGCTCCTAAGGTCTCCCTCCTCCTGCTGAAGCCTCCCCCTCATTTACCTGAGTATGAGCTTCATTCGCTGGCTTCCTCTGGGGGCATGTTTCCCATCTATGGCCGTAGATTCCACAGGTGGCACATAACAGATGTAACCCTTCATATTCTACAAAGAATTCCTCCCAATCAAGATAGAACCCTTGCATCATTTGCTTTCCAAGCTCAACCAACACACAAATCCGGGCGAAATGGCCTCTAAGTTGACATGATGTATTCATGTCTACCTTAAGGGTTTTCTCGATCCTATTACCAATCACCGTTAATGCATCCTCATCAAAATACTCCAGCGGCAGTTTTGGAATAATGATCATATATCATCCATGGACCCCTAGTGATGGCATTCATATAGTCCTCCTTATTGGTGAACTTCACTATGAAGTAACCATGGCCAATGTTGATCAAGTTGAAAACTCCCTTCTTTGCCCACATTACCTGTAACCTTTTCTCCAAAGCTCTAAATCCAATATTTCTTCCTAACAATTTAACAATGGCTGCTATTCCCTAGGCTTTGTACAGCCTCTGTTTCATCTTCTGAGAAAAGTGGAATGTTGAAAAGTTCTTGTTCAGACTCTCTGAAATCTTGCATTTCCATCCATCTCGTTCCTGCTCTTCTTCTTTATACGTTTGGTTCAGAGTTGTATCATCAGAGGTATTGTCCTCCTTACCAAGTTCCATTTCATCATCCTCCATATGCACTCCTTTCAGCTTGTCAGCAAATGACGGTCCTCCTAAATTATAGGACAATGGTTTATCCCCCAACTTTGGCCAATGACCTTGTATAATAAGGTCTTCTCCTCCTCAGCACTCACGTTTACGTTCTTAATCTTTTTGGAGCTCCTTGTTAGTAGATCCTCTTCCTCCTTCGAAGGTGGTACACTTGAACGTTCCTGGGCAAAAAGCATTATTCCCTTTGGGATTATTGAGGGAGGAGAAAATTTGATAAACTATATCGAATATGATGTTGTGTTAAATTTAACATTTTTGGGCCTATTATAATATATTATTAGCATGAACTATTTCAATCCCAGTATGAGGAAAAGTCAATTGGGAAAATCACGGATATTAAGGAAAGAATAGTGGGAAAGGTAGCCACAAACCCTCAAACCCGATACTGAATGAAAATACAATAAAAAGAATGTAACATTTTTTTTTAATAACAAGTAGCATTGACTTATTGTTATTTTTTATACTAAAACTTATCATTATATATTTACTCACTTGTTATAAGTCTTTTTGGTAATCATATTTCTTTTTTATGACCTCATTATGATTTTTTCAAATTAATAATTGTATCTCCATGGGTTTGACTTATTTAAAAGCTTAATTCTTAAACTTTAAACTTTGAATCAATACTTTGACCAAAACAAAAATTTGAATCAATACATGGAGAAGGAGAAGGGCTTGAAGAGAGTTGTGTTTTGGGTTATGTCTCATTGGTTAGCTGAAGTTAGGGCCTACTGTCAGATCCAGGCATTTTTTGGTTTCTGCTTTCAGTATTATACCATTTATGCTTTATTGTTCTTTTCTTTCTTTCTTTCTTTTTTTTTTTTAATTGCACCCTTATCAAAGCTTTGCCTTGACTAATTCGGATTAAGGTTCTGTCGGTCGTATATGCAGGGACCTCTCCTTGGGAAGTTTTATATATCCATAAAGACTCAAACTCGAGACCTTTGCTTAAGTGACTCAAGTCCCTTCCACTTGAGCCTATTTTTTTACTTGTCTAATGCTTGTTGGGCCTTTTAGTTTTCTTCATTTTTTGTTCCTTTTATATGTTTCTTTTGTTGTACTTGTTCTTTGTTTCTGCTTCATAAACACATCCATACCCTAGTATGTTAGCTGCTAAATCCTTTATTCATGTATTGTTTTATTTAATCATTAATAAAAATGTCTCTAATAAAAAATAAAATGTAACTCAATTTTTATATTTTATCCGTTTTAAATATTAGTCCCTAATGTTAAAATACATTTTGGATATTTAAATTTATTCAAATTTGACAAGAAAGTCAAGGTAGCTTTTGTGAGAAGGAAAAGTATTGGCCTTTGTTAAAACTACTTTTAAAATGTAATCCAGGCATACTCTAATTTAAAGCATCAAATGATTGTATTTGTATGTGAGCGCACAAAATATCCATCAATTTACAGCACGGATTAACTAAAAAAAATCTTCATAATCCATCAAGACGATGTTTACTCCGTGACATTAATAAAGTCATGTTATAAGAATCCTCATGATAAACTGTATTAATTTTCCTAAAAGCAAGGTAAATAGGTTCATTATATCCTTGTAAGAGTGTGATCACTCTCAAATTGTACCACCCGTATTGATATTACATTCAATCACTTAACTTATTAAACCACAGTCTATTTTTTGCATTGGGTTAGGTTCAGCGTCATCAAGCATGATCACACTTTCATAATGGACCTAATACATGAGCATCGGGTCGGGTCTACTCATGCTTGATGGTGTTGAACTTGACCCGATGCAAATAGTCAGCGGTTGAACATGTTAAGTGATTAAGTGTAATACTAATACAGGTGGCACAATTGAGTGGCTATATGGATATAATCAACCTAATTAACTTTTCCTAGGTTTTATCTTTAATTTTATTGCGGTTCCTGTTTTTGGAATTATATCATCATCATTGACATCTCCAAATATATTACCCAACACCCATGCAGATTATTTAGTTATTTCGGTTCATGGGCAAATTACGTTATTTGGAGACAGTTACGAAAGTTTATTAGTGAGGAACTATGCCTATGCCACCAGGAATTTCCTGTTTCTTGAGCTTATTCCATAATTTAAATAAAAATTTCGTATAAACCGACTTACCTTCATTATCCCTCTAGTTTGGGATGATTGTATTGATAATTTATATTTTGAATTCGGGGAGAATTCTTTGAAAAAAAAAATCAGGGAGAATTGGTATGAAATTTAAAGAATGAATGTAATATAAAAAATTCCCACAACTAATAAGTATCATATAATGATAAGCTTCATGGTAAGAAATGGCAATAAATATATAATGTTATCAAGGTTTTCTATAATTATTTTTTTTTTCTTGAGAACTCCCTTTTTTTTTTTTTTATATATAACAAAGTTTTGGAGGGGTTCGACATCAGTTCCCTATAAAAGCTAGGGCACGGCCTTGGGCTCTTTGAGTACTTAATGGAGACTTACAAAATCGCCTACTAAAGGAGTCTCAGCGACGGCAACAGGGATTGAACACACATCCTTTTGAAACTTAACTAAATCCTTTACCATTTATGCCAATTTTCTTTCGGCAACTCCCATTGATTATGCATCAATTGCATGACTGTATGAGTGTTATCTTTGTGATGTTTTTTTTTTTTTTGGATACAACATCTTTGTGAAGCCGAACCTCTGAATTCTTGTTGAAATGTGTCTTATTGGATTGGGCTTTGTATGATTGGGACGGAGTCCCTAAACCCAAATGCGTGTCAATGAATGTTTAGGGAAAAAGGGATTACGGATTACCTATAGCCGACTAACCACTTTATTGACATGCATGCTCAGTACAGCCTGTACAGGTATAGAAGCTGTGGTGTTACGAGCAATTACTCTTATGCTACTTAATCTAAGATTTGTTTACTTAATTTAATTATATTAAGAAAATTAATTAAATTATTTAATACTCCCTTCTATCTTTAATATAATACATATTTATCTAATTTGATTAGAGTAAGAAAGTTAATTAAGCTAGTTAATTATATGACACATATTTTTTAAAACATCTAATCATCATTTTTAATTCCCTGCATATCTTTTTCATTTGATTATTATTGATAGGGCATCAATAGAATAAATTAAGAAAAGATTGACAAATATGAGAAATATGGCTTGCATATTTATGATTAATATCAACTTCCTACTTAGCTCCTATATTAAGGACATGCATATGACATGTTCTGTTTTTTTTTTTTAAAAAAAAACCTCCCCAATTATATTTTATAATTCCCTCTATATCTTTTTTTACTTGATTTGTATTAAGGACGTCATAAGGATAATTTTAAAAAGGACTGAAAAATATAATGAATAAGTTTTAAATTTAAGATTAAGATTAATTCCTCAAGTAGATCTTTCAATGATCAGAAGAATATCACATACAGATAACATAATCAAAAAAATGGCCATATACGCAATTGTCTAACCATTTTATCCCCACAATTTTTTCTTTTATAAACACAAATATCTTTTTATTGGAGTAAATTCAATGTTCATGTTGGACATCGAATATAAACATATCTCACCGTAGAGGTTCATCACGTTGTGAAGTAACAGCTACGTGCTAGACCCACCCCCATTGCTTTTTTTTTTTTTTTTATATATATATATAAAAAAGTTCTGGAGGGTTCGACACCAGTCCCCCATCAAGGCCAGGGCACAGTCTCGGGCTCTATAAATACTTACTAGAGACTTACGATATCTCTTATCAAAAAAGTCCAAACAACGGTAGAGGAAATTGAACCATCGTCCTAAGGGATTAATCCTGAATTCCTTACCATCTGTGTCAACTCTCATTGGCCATCCTATTGCTTTTACCAACAAATTAATCAAGTAACGGTAAAACAAAGGAGTAAATGGAAAAAATGGGTAAGCTGACGTGCTTGGTGGGCCAACCCACTCTTTAGGCAAGTCAAAGTGAGGTGGGCTACATTTACCTTAAAATGGATTTAAAAAAGCGCCCCCGTCATTTTGTGCAGGCCAAATTTTTTACTCTCCCAAGTGCATTTTGGTTTTATTTTTTAACAAGGGTTTTTACATTATTCAAGATAAGCGTGGAAGATGAGTTTTATCTTGAATTATAAAAATTAATTTCCAAAACCATGTTTTTATAGTGTGTCTATATTAATGATGTTAAAAGTTTTTTTTTTTTCAATATGACCTTTACAAACTTAAAATAGTATAACCGTTTTATTGGCTAATATGATTTACATTTTGATTGACTTTTGTAAAAGGTAGATTGATAATAGATACTTATTTGAATGATTAATTCTACTAAATATTTCTCATCTTTTTATCAATGAGAATTAAACAGGGATGAAAATGGAAAATAATGAATATCAACTTTTAAGTGAATTTACATTTTGGACAACAAATTTTATCTATATGAATTTATAATAAGAATTAGAGTAGTATTTCAATTAAAAAAAGTGGGGCAGAATATATTTCTTTGATAAGCTGATTTTCTTTCTTCATGATGTAAAAGAAAAAAACAAGAAATTTATATTTATATTTTTCCTAGAAGCCCAATTGAAAAAAGCTATCCTAAATACTTGAAAAAAAAAAAAACAAAAAAACAAAATCACCAAGCCCCGTTTGCCCGTGAAAAAACTACTTTTGTAGCCATCCCAAACATACCATAGTTTCCCAAACATGCACCAAGTCTAATTTATTTTTTATAGCAAAAAAAAAAAAAAGCCTAATTTATTTAAGAAAAGAGGTAGTACTAGTATAATGTAACTAGAGAAGCTTCACTATTGAGGGGAAAAAAAGGTTCGAATTCTAACTCCTAACTTAACCTAATTTTTGAACTCGTCTATATACCAGACATGTCCTAGTTACAAATCCCTGTCATGAAACATTTATTTATTTTTTTTTTTTGGAATGGAATATGGTTTGAGATAAATAGGTGTGGCCAAGATAGTCTTTTTCACTTGCATTCCCAAGTAAACAGTGACATTCCATAAACTTTTTGGACGGAATGAAAATCAATAAAGTTTTTTTTTTAATTAAAAAATAAAAGGAAAGGAAATGCTATTCAATTGTACCAAACAACTCCGGCCAAATCATTTGCTTTCCCTTTCCCTCTCCATACCAAACACGACATCATGTTAATGGGAAACCAAATCAAAACCTGACAATTTGGCGCTATGCACCAATCATACACGTAATTTTCTATAATTAAAAATAAGAAATTTAGATAGAAGCAACCAATCTTTTATTAATAGAATATGTATGTCTCACTTCTCAAATGTCACATGGCATTTAAATTATAATTTATCTAAATTTTATATTACAAAAATTAGACTTGACTTTATGTTTGGAAAAACGAAATATGAATTAAATAATCAGGCAAGTTATCGCTTGGGTAAATTGAATTTATTTAAACCTTTTAAAGAAGAAGATTGACACTAATAAATCATATTCAAAGAATCAAAACTGTTACGGATATCTCATAAATGGGCCCAGCCCAATAACTAAAGAGCCTAGTCAAAATGACTTCAGTTATGCTCATAACCGCTTCCTTGAAAATAGGAGTGGTTTTATCAAAATATCTATCGTTATGATAACCACCTATGTATCAAGAATATCTATCAAAAACGCATATCTTGATATCCCTAAAATAAAGGATGAATCCAACTGATTAAGATAAGGCACAGGTACGCCTATAAATAGGGTAAACCCCTTACAAGGTACACACTTCTGAAATCCTAGCTTTTCTATTCACACAGAGCACACACACCACCCCCTCTGGCTATCATTAGCCTGTCGTATACCCTCGAACTACGTGAACTTTGATCCACACTGTGGTACGTAGGACCCCGGGATTTCACCCCGGGCCAAGTCCAACCCAACTTGTGATCTACACCGGATCATTGGCGCCGTCTGTGGGGACTGTAAAGTCCTATTCCCGTGACCCGTGATGGCTAATACCAGAAGCAAAGGCCACCCGCATGCACACGAGCAAGGTCAGGAACAAAATTTTAGCGAGACCCAAGAGCAGGACGTTCAAGGCGTTAATCAGGAACAAATGGAGGAGTCCCCGGACTCGAACCTGGATGGACGAGCAGGCCAAACGCTGGAAAATACTAACCACGCTGGTCCCTCAAAGTTTCAGATTGGAAGCCCAGACATACGGCTCCTACATAACATTGCTGAATCAATGATGAAACGGATCGAGAATGTGGAAGAACGCGACAATCTTCAGAACCAGAAGATTGACCATATGACTGAGGTGATGAATCAAATTCTTAAACACTTACAAGACCCTCTTCAGGAGGAACGCCGGGACGGTCAGCAGAATGAGGACGAAGAAACCAATCACCAAACTATTGATCCCCTACAGGAGGATCATCCCGGGCAAGGCCGAATAGCTTCAACAAAAAATTCTCAGCAAAATAATCACCGGGACGCGAGTCAGGAGGATCAAGCCCGGGCACATAGGAAGGACAGCCGTACCTCGGACAATCAGGGAATTCCGCAAGACTCCGACAGGTACAAGACGTGGTATGGGGAGGGAGGACAAAACAACAGCCCGTTCTCAGATGAAATTACAGAAGCTGAGTACCCAAGGAAATTTAATACATCCGACCTCCCTAAGTACGACGGAAGTCAGGATCCCCAGACACACTTGAACACTTTCGACACTGAGATGCTGGTCCGAGGATTCAAGGGGCCAATCATTTCCAGGCTGTTCACCTCAACGTTACGAGGAGCCGCCCAAATTTGGTTCCGGACTCTATCTCCCAAGTCCATTACCGACTTCAACAACCTGAGCGAGAAGTTCCTGCTGAATTTCGCGACAAGCAAAAAGCAACCCAGGTCGGTCTACACGCTGGACAGAATCAAGCAGCAACCCGGTGAAACCCTTCAGAAGTATTTGGATCGTTTCAAGGCTGCCGCATTACAAATCCAGGGATTAACGGAAAGCGTCCACGTACACTTGCTCATCTCGGGCTTAGATAGCGAATCCAGAATGGGGAGATCGGTCATATCTGGCGAGATCAAGACGCTGGAAGAATTCCATAAACGAGCCAAAAAGTATCTGGACATAGAACAGATGCAGATAGCCAACGCGCCGGGAAAAGAGAGACAGAAAAGCCCACCTCCGAAAGGGAAGGACCGGGCATCAAGAGACCGACCCCGTAACTCGGACCAGAAAACACGAGGACAAAGGCATGAGGGGAAGTATGAGAGATATACTCCAATAAATGTCCCTCGTTCACAGTTATGGAGAGAGGTAGCCCTGACCGAGATGAGGAAGGTGGAGCGACCCCGACCACTTTATAATAAGGGAAAGTTGGACCGCACACGGTTTTGTGAATTCCACAATGGACCCGGGCACACAACAGATGAGTGCTGGGACCTTAGAGATGCGGTGGAAAAGTTTATCCGAGATGGAAAATTACGTCAGTACGTTATCAAAACACAAGGGCAGAAAGCCAAGCGCAAGCAGACGGATCGGAGTACAAGCCCGGTCTCCCAGAGGAGAAAGCCGGACGGAGGCCGGAGAAAGCACGACAATGAGGACGAGTTCCTGGAAGCAGAGTTTGACTGCAATGTCATTAGTGGAGGTTACGGAGGTGGCGGCGATACCGCCAATCAGCGGAAGAAATACCTTCGGGAAGTCTTAACCATCAGGGGACGACCGACCTTCAAGCCGGAGCCATCGCAAACAGAAGAGCCTCCTAAGCTGTTCTTTACTCAGGAAGATCTGAGGGACGTAATCCCGGGTCATCAAGACGGACTGGTCATAACCGGCCTCCTGGGAAAATGCCGTGTAAAGAAGATATTCATCGATCCTGGCAGCGCGGTGGATATCATCCTGTGGGACGCCTTTAAGCGCATGGACCTCGACCCAGAGAATCTAAAGCCGTGCAGGACAACCTTAATCGGGTTCAACGAACAGGATACAAATCCCAAAGGGTGTATAGAACTTAAAATGACCTTGGGCTCTAAAGAAGCCTTTAAGACTGAGCGAGTCAAGTTTATTGTAGCGGATTTCCCTTCGTCCTACAATATAATCTTAGGCAGACCAACCATTCATAGTTGGGACATGCTCATATCAACTAAGCATCAGAAGCTGAAAATGGTAAGTCGGAACAATGAAGTCGTCACCGTCAAAGGTGATCAGAAGGAATCCCGGCAATGCTATTTCTCCACAGTTAAAAACAATGAACCCGGAACATCCAGCTCGCAGCAGAAAGGAACTCGAAATTCAGCGCCAATTGCGCCGAGCTCGGTCAACGTGGTAGAGCTGGATGTAAGAGAAGAAGCAAAGTTGATGAAAACAGAGCCTGATGGAGAGCTCACAGGCTACCAACTAGGAGAGGATCCCGGACAAATAACCCAGATCGGGAGTTCACTTGCCGAGCAAGAAAAAAGCGAGCTCAAAAAGCTGTTATGGAGAAACAAGGACGTATTCGCTTGGAAACCTTCGGAGTTACCAGGAGTTGACCCGGCGTTCTGCTGTCACAAATTGACCATAAATCCACGATATACGCCGGTCTCGCAGAAGAAAAGAAAGATTGCACCGGACCGTCAGGAAGCCCTAACCGAGCATGTAAGAGAACTGCTGGATGCGGGATTCATCAGGGAAATCCAGTATACCACGTGGTTGTCAAATGTGGTAATGGTCAAGAAACCAAATGGCAAATGGAGGGTGTGCACCGACTACACCGATCTCAACAAAGCATGCCCCAAGGATGCTTACCCCATGCCAAATATTGACCAACTGGTGGACAATTCCTCGGGTTTCCAGCTGCTCTCATTCATGGATGCGTATTCCGGCTATAACCAAATAGCTATGCATCCTGAAGACCAGGAGAAAACAGCTTTTATCACGGAAAAAGCAAATTACTGCTATAATGTCATGCCTTTCGGGCTGAAGAACGCAGGAGCTACTTACTAGAGGATGATGAATCAAGTGTTTGAGGCACAACTCGGCAGGAACGTCGAAGTTTACATCGACGATATGATCGTAAAGTCAGTTAAGCGATCCCACCACATCCAAGATTTGCAAGAAACATTTGATAAGCTCCGGGCTCACAGAATCCGACTTAACCCAGCTAAATGTGCATTCGGGGTACCAGCGGGTAAATTTCTCGGATTCCTGTTGACAAACCGGGGGATTGAGGCCAATCCGGACAAATGTCAGGCCGTCCTCAATATGGCTGCCCCAAAAAACAAAAAAGAGGTACAGCAGTTGACCGGCAGACTGGCCGCGCTGACAAGGTTCTTACCGAAATCGGTAGAAAATGCTCTTCCTTTGTTCAAGTTATTGAAGAAGGAAGCACGGCATGGAGAATGGAACTCAGAGTGTGAAGCCGCGTTTGACAAGATCAAAAAATGCCTGTCATCACCGCCCGTGCTGACCAAACCCGAGCCCGGGGAAGATTTGATATTATATCTATCCGTGGCCCCAGAAGCAGTAAGTGCCGCCCTGGTGAGAGAAGATTCGAGAGAACAGAAACCGATTTACTTTACAAGCCGGGCTTTGCAGAGTTCGGAGCTAAGATATCAAAGGTTGGAAAAGGTGGCCTTTGCGCTCCTAACTGCCGCGAGGAGATTACGCCCTTACTTCCAGGGGCATAAAATAATTGTCCGAACCAGTCAGCCCATACGTCAAATACTCCACAAACCTGACTTAGCAGGAAGAATGATGAGCTGGGCAATCGAACTATCCGAATTCGACATAGTATATGAAGCTCGGCGTGCTATTAAGTCCCAGGCTTTAGCCGACTTCATTGCAGAACTGGTGCCAACAGAGGTAGTCCCGAAAGCAGCCCTTGACGTTTGGAAAGTATTTGTAGACGGCTCTTCAAACGCCAAAGGAAGTGGAGCCGGGATCATAGTCGAAAGCCCGGAAGGAGTCGCCATGGAACACTCCCTGCAATTACACTTCAGAACGTCCAATAATCAGGCCGAGTATGAGGCTGTATTAGCCGGGCTATCACAGGCAAAAGACAATGGGGCCAGGAGGGTTCATCTCTCTACCGACTCTCAACTAGTCGCGGCCCAAATCAACGGTTCATACACGGCCAAGGGACCCTTGCTAATTAAGTATCTGGGGAAAGTCAGAGAGGCAGTGGCCGACTTCGATGAGGTCCTAGTCACCCACATCCCCAGGGGAGAAAATGCGAGGGCAGATATCCTCTCCAAATTAGCAAGCACCAGGAACCCGGGAAATAATCGGACTGTAATACAACAAAGTCTCAAGGAGCCCACGTGTATGATGGTCATCGCGGCAGCAGAAGACTGGCGAAAGCCAATCTTAAATTACCTGGAAAAGGGAGTTAGCCCGGACGATCCCGGGGAAGCAAGGCAAATAGCACGGACCGTGTTAATGTACACGGTGGTCGATGACCAGCTCTACCGAAAAGGCCTTCAATCCCCAATGATGAGATGTTTAAACCAGGCAGAGGCCGAGTACGTGCTGTCAGAGATACACGAAGGGATAAACGGACAACACATGGGGGCAAAGGCGTTAGCCCGGAAGGCCCTAAGGGCTGGATACTACTGGCCGACAATGGTCGCGGACTCCAGAGAGCACGTACGGACGTGCGAAAGCTGCCAAAAACATGCTCGGATCCTCTGGCCACCTCCGACCGAGTTGAGAACCATCACGGCTCCTTGGCCATTCTTTAAGTGGGGTATGGACCTCCTTGGACCGTTCAAACCGGCCGCAGGGCAACTGAAATGGCTTGTGGTGGCTGTGGATTATTTCACTAAGTGGATCGACGCCGAACCACTGTCGACCATCTCGGCTGCTCGAATACAAAAATTCTTCGAAAGAAATATTGTTGCAAGGTTCGGGATTCCTGCCGAGATCGTAACTGACAACGGTACCCAATTCGTAGACCAAGGTTTCCAGAGGTTGATGTCCGAGCTCGAAATCAAGCACCATTTCGCCTCGGTAGAGCATCCGCAATCTAACGGGCAAGCCGAGGCAGCCAACAAAATCATTGTTGACGGGCTCAAGAAAAGGATGACTAATGCAGAAAGTAACTGGGTCGAGGAACTATACCCGGTACTCTGGGGATACCGAACTAGTGTCCAAACCTCGACCCAGGAAACACCCTTCCGAATGACATACGGATGCGAGGCCATGATCCCGGTTGAAATTGGGCAAACATCATGGAGGAAAGCCAAAGTCATGGAAGAGGGAGAACACGCGAACAACAAGCAGGTAGCAGCCGAGCTAGACCTCATCGATGAAGTGAGAACGACGGCACACTGCCGAGATCTGGCAACGAAGCAGCTGGTGGCGGCTAAGTATAACCGCAAAGTTAGACCGCGAGCGTTCGATAAAGGTGACTTGGTATTACGCAGAGCGGATATCGGAAATAAGAATTCCCGGGATGGAAAACTTGCAGCAAACTGGGAGGGTCCTTACCGTGTTTCGGACAAAATGGGGCCCGGGACGTATGCCCTTGAGACGTTAGATGGCACGCCCATTAAACGAACATGGAACGCGGACAAACTAAGAACTTACTACAGCTAAAGACCGGGATGAACTCGGAATAAACGCACAGCGGATGTCAGTGGTGACTGAGAACCGCTTTTTAGCTTCAACGGATGTCGGTGGTGACTGAGAACCGTTTTTTATTACGCATTGTCTTACTTTCAGCAGTATTTTCCATTGATTTTAAATCGTGTAATTCCAATTATTTCAATCAAGCTCGGGGGTTCAATTCATGGGCCAACCTAGTTATTACTTGTGAAATCAATGCAAAGATAGGCTGCGACAAAAGCAAGATAATTAAACAAAGACTTGGGTTTCGCGATCCCGGTCATGATAAGATTTGTCAACAAGTCTTGTAAACCTTACGATGCATCGGAACTGTCCCCTGGGGTGGTGTGAGATTGCCATAAAAGATCCTGATCAGGTCGAAATGTTTAGGCTCTTATTCAAAAAGGATATCAGGGCCCGAACATGTGGCAGTTGGCTACCATCTCGGTACGGTACTTTACAAGATAAAGTACTTAGATGATTTTTGAAAATCGTCTGTTGTTTAGAATGCCCGACCATTAATAAACGTGGCCCGTTTGTTAAAACGTCGGTTGAATAACAAGCAGATTCTGCGCAATACATCTTGACTTTGGCCAAGTCATAAAATAAAGAACCGAGCTTCGTGCACGGATTACGTTCCCCTTTACTCATCAACTGGTGAAATAAAACACGAGTTTGGTTTAAAGGATGAAAATAAATACATGTAAGATGGACGAGCTGAGGATGCTAGAAAATCCGGGAACACCGGCTTGTCATATTATTAATTTTGAGGGCAAAGGCCCCAGATTACAGAAGAAACAAAAATGAAAATGAAAATACTACATATAAAAAAAAAAAAAAGATCCTAGAAGGACGGCATCAAGAGTGGGCTTGGCCGGGCACAGGAAGGCCAGGGGCGTCGGTCGTCAGAGCATCTTCCTCAGCTAATTGAACACGGTCATCCCCCGCGAGATGCTCGGACTCTTCGACCGGAGAAAGCGGCGCTGGTACAAATAGCCCGTCCTCTACCGAAGCTCTGAAATCCACAGCATCTAAGTTCATCGTAATGTCCGGATTCAGAGCTCGGACTTGGGCCAGGCATACGTTGAAAGCTTCAGCAGCCGTCTCCACGACCAGGACTTCCAGCTTATCCACCTCGGCAGCGGACGCCACGAGCTCGGCCTTGGAAGCGTCGAGGTCGGATTGGGCAAGATGGAGGTCCTTCACCAGCCCCGCATACTGACCTTGCAGGGTGTGCAGCGAGGCATTGAGGGTGTCTTCCCGGGCATGACTGGCGTCAAGCTCGGAGGAGAAATGATCCCTCTCAGCAAGGGCCTTTGATAGCTCCTCCACCGCCTTTATCTGCGCCTCTTCCGCTTTCAGGCGCTCCTCCTCAGCCTCCCGCTGCCTGATCTCGGCCTCCTTCTTTTCAACCCGAGCTTTGGCAATCTCGGCTGCAGCCCTGGCGTACTTATGCTTAACAGAAGCATAAGCGTCCAACACGCCGGCCGTCTCCATTAGGTGGTCCTGCAGGACCTGCAGGTGGTCGAGGTCGGAGTCGGCAAAGGCCTCACCACTAAAATATTTGCTCGGAGGCTTCACCGCGTATTTGAGCTCCTCCGAGACCCCATCAGTCCATACCTCACCCCGCGAGTGAAGGCGAGACTTACCAGGAAGTGGGGGAGGAGGGACGCTTGTGGCAGCACCGGCGTCCGGGACAGAGGCCGGATTCTTTTTTGCGACCGAGATCGACGACGCCACGGACTTCGATCGCTTGCGCGGAATGAGATCTGTAGAGGCCGGAGAGGGCGCAGCCCTCTTTTCAGCAGTAGTCCCGGCAGGCGAAGGAGCAGCCACAGCTTTGCTCTGGGAAGAGGACTCCCCTTTCTTTTTGGCCTTAGCCCGGAGCTTCTCGGCCAGTTCTTGGAAAGAAGCCTTCCCCATGTCAGGCACTACAAAAAACATAACAAACATCAGAAATGACAAGGGGCATACCAAAAAAAAAAAAAAAAAAAACATACTCGGTGAATACAATTCCTCCACCGACTGTCGGATAAAAATCCGGGAATCAATAACATCCTTCTCGGCCACATGGTCAACCAGAGCTATCACGGTTTCAACCTCGGCTGGCTCTAGGCTATCATCGGAGGATGCAAATATGCTTTGGTCTTGGTCATAATGAGCTTTCGACCAATACAGAGGAAACAGCAGCTCCACCGAGCTGGAGTCGACGTCCTTAAGAAACCACGGTTTATGACCGGGTTCAGCGTTGATTTTGAAAAAAGAAGCCTTGAAGCCTTTCCAGGTGTCAGTTGCCACATGGAAAAGCTTCTTGTCCGGTTTCCCCCGAAAAGAAACCCAACCCCTCTTTTCTTCGGGCTCCCCAGGTTGACGAGCCCGTTGGATGTTAAAAAAATAAAAGAATGTCCCGGTGGTGGGAGTACGATTTAAAAATCGGCAAAGCCGCTCGAATGCAATAATAAAGCCCCAAGAGTTGGGATGAATCTGAGTAGGGGCCAGCTGAAGAATGTTTAAGAGATCTACTTGGAACCTAGAAAATGGAAAACGAAGGCCGAGTTTTTTGACGAAGTCTAGATAGAAGAAGAAAAAGGAGCGCTCGTTCCCTTCCCGGGCAACGCACACCGGTTCAGAAGGGCCGGGAAGAGATAAAGAACAATGATCCCGGTCCCCTAATGGGAGCTCGGCGATCTGACTGGTCGTGGCTTTTGATAGCCTGGACAGCACCCCGGTCGCGACCCAGTCATACTTCTCAGCAATATGACGTGGAATACTGACGGCCGCTGACTCCACGGATCCGGAATCCTCGATAGGACGCGGAGAAGTTGACATACTACCTAGAAAAGGCAAAACAAAAATAAATTAGAAACGAAAATGATACCTGAAGATAGTACAGCGGGACGGGTAGAAACGGCTCCAACAACCCGCGGTTGGATATGCCGGCATCGTGAAGCTATTTCGTCAGCTTCCCATGACCGGCCAACCATCGTGGCCTCAGATATCAGCCAGGAACACTCCTCGCACGGGCCGATAGGCCGGGTAAGGGAGATGAGGGGCTCCGCGCGTGAAGGAAAGGAAGAGGCGGGTAGAGGAAGACTTTCCCCCCTACCCTTTCCTAAGGGCGGCTCTGAAGAAAAAACCCTAGTGGCAGCAATCCCCCGGCCTAGACTTTCGGGCTCTACAGACTCAGACCGACCTCGAGCCCTTCCCCTAACCCGACCAGAACGACCTGGTTGACTACCACCTTCTCCGCCATAACCACGGAGAACGTTTTCCCTCTTTTGTTCTTCTGTCAGAGGCTTCCCGTACAGCCACCAAGCTGTCCGGGGAGGCATACGCTGAATAAGCTCGGCCTCTTCCGGGGAAAAAGCATTTGGATTAAAAGACGGAGGAGAACCTTGATGGCTCATCCCGAGAGAATGGAATTTAAACAGGAAACCGAAAACCAAAGACGGAGAAAAAGGATTGAATAGACCAGAAGTTCAGAGAAGTTCAAGAATAAAGCAGAAGCCAGAACCCAAAGGGGAAGAAACTCGAAAGAACTCACAATAACCTACCCAGAAAAAAGAAAGACCAAGAAATAGAGAAAGAAAGAAGAAAACACAGCCAAATAACCAGAGAAGGAAACAAGGAAAGTACCTGGTTTGATATAAGTTAAGGGAAGAGGAAATGCGCGAGCCACGAAGAGCAGAAATGGGAATCTGAGGAAGATGAACGGGTGACTGGTTGCAAGTTTCTCTCAAGAAGGAAAATTCAAGGTTTGGCAGTTTTCAAAATGCAAGAAGCAGAAAGTCGATGGCTTTTATAAACAAAACAAGCAGACGGGTGAGAGGCAAGAAACTCAACCGTCAAAAGCCCAAAGGGCCCATACACAAATAATGACGTGGACGTTAAAAGGCGTGCACATTTAATGCTGATGGTGGGCAAACACGAAAACCAAGATAATGGGGCAGTTGCTCTACTCAGAGGCCGGCTAGTAAACATCAAATCAGCAGAAGGCAATGATGACACTCGTGGCCTCGAGATAAGACGAGTGTTGGATCAACAGATGAGGCGGACAATGATCCCGGATCGAAATGCTCACGTGGCCGACCACATGAATACACCCCGGTTGCCCGACCTAACTCCCCGTGCAATCTCAAACTTGGGGGCAACAAGTCCCGATCCACGAAAAACTGGACAAGGTACCTGTAAACGGGGAGTAAGACGATATAGAAATATCAACACTACCCGACACGAATAAAGAGGGGAAGTTCGAGAAAGCATGGGAGGAGTTCGGCCTAGAATCAAAATTATAGAACATTAAGACCAAACATTAATGTTCTCTCGGGATAGCAAACGAATGCAACCCGCGTTAACCGGGATGGGGGGGGCACCCGTGTCCCACTCAAATAAACCGGAATGCAAATTGGTGACAGAGGGGGTAACCCGGGGACCAAAAATGTCCGACCTCGGAAAAAGAACTAGAAATCAAAAACCTCAGGACAGCGAGATGAACTAGAGCAAAAGACGTAACCTGACAAGTACATCCCGGCTGCTCGGAGCCCTGAACAACCGGGCTAGGGGGCAACTGTTACGGATATCTCATAAATGGGCCCAGCCCAATAACTAAAGAGCCTAGTCAAAATGACTTCAGTTATGCTCATAACCGCTTCCTTGAAAATAGGAGTGGTTTTATCAAAATATCTATCGTTATGATAACCGCCTATGTATCAAGAATATCTATCAAAAACGCATATCTTGATATCCCTAAAATAAAGGATGAATCCAACTGATTAAGATAAGGCACAGGTACGCCTATAAATAGGGTAAACCCCTTACAAGGTACACACTTCTGAAATCCTAGCTTTTCTATTCACACAGAGCACACACACCACCCCCTCTGGCTATCATTAGCCTGTCGTATACCCTCGAACTACGTGGACTTTGATCCACACTGTGGTACGTAGGACCCCGGGATTTCACCCCGGGCCAAGTCCAACCCAACTTGTGATCTACACCGGATCAAAAACGAAAGTAGAAAATGATTCGATTGCGTCAAAACTACCAAAGAAGATCCAACAAAAATATTGCCTACGTATATATTTATAAGAAACAACTTATAATTATTAAAAAAGTTAATAAAAACCAATTAAATTGATAGATAAATATATTCATTCTTTTTAAGTTGGTGAAAAGATCAAATTTCATTCTTTTGTTTAAAAAAATTGACTGAAGCTTGATCCAAATAATCAGGCGTGTGCAGCTTAAAAAAATTAATTTTGCGTTTCAAGTAAAATTCTTCTCATTTATTTATTTTTTTAATATATAATCATTTAAAATCAGTTAATCCATCAATAATATATGGATAAGTGACCTCATTTTATAAAAAAGGAACACAAATTCAAATCTTAAAGTCTGTTTGAATTAGCTTTTAAAAAATAGCTTCCCGAGAAAAAATGACAAAAATAATATGACAAAATAGATTCTAAAACATAATAGATTTTTATAAAAAAAAATATTTTAATACACATATTTGGGTAGTTTCAAAATAACTTTTCCCTTGAAATGTTTTAATTTGGGGGATAGCTTTTATGAACCCATGGTTTCAAGGGCCTAAACCCATAGTTTCAAGGGCTTAAACCATGATTTTTAAAAAGGAATCACTTTTCCAAAATTTTCAGCTGTTTCTCTACCCTAAACCCAAAGATGGTTTTACATTCAATTTTTTTTTTTTTTAGTATTTTCCAAACACAATTATGCTAAAAATACCTCTTTATCCTCTAAGTTAAGGGCATAACTCTTTTTTTTTTTGTTGGTACTTGAAAGTCTATGAGTTGGGTCTGAAGGCTCATTAGTATCAAGACAAACCCAATCAAATAAAAAAATAAGTTGATCATCTATTTGAACTGAGAAGTTCAAAAACTGAGAAGTAATTTCAATAATAACAAAATACTTTTTAAATTGGTAGTGTTTGTGGAGTTAAAGATGGAAAGGGGGCACATGTGGACGGGGCCACTAGTCCAATACATTGTGTTGGCACTTGGCAAGCAAATGCCGAAAAAAACACGTGAATAAATTCTTTTATATTCAAAATAAAGAATAAAAGTACATGTGCATTGAGCACCACGATGAGTGATGTCAATAGAAAAGTGCAATATTTTATTATAAGAAATATTTGCTCCTTAAGATATTTTTAAAGGGTAATTTTATTTCAAAAGTTTTAAAAAGAGAGATATTTTGTTTTGATTATTAGTTGACTAAATATACTGAACTGATAATTTGTATATTATTTGCATCATTTTTGCTAGGATATATATTTACTCTGGAAGTGCATGTGTCATTTATATTACTTTTTAAGAAATTAGATTTAACATTTTTAAAGTAAATTTACACCTTAAAAATAAAAACGTGGATTACATATGAATTGAAAACTTAACATATTTAGTCAATTAACAGTTAAAATCAACTGAAATAACAGTAGAACAAAATTATTTCCATTTTAAAACTTTTAGGTAAACTTATCCGTCATGGAATATGAACACTAAAACCAGATGTCTCATATTGACTTATTTTTTGGACGGCATCTACTCACCTACTTTCTATAACATTATTTTCAAAGTTAATGTTTTCTTATATTAATGACATTAAGTATCGCAAAAGCAAGTTTGACCATGGATATTTTTGTTTAATCCTAACGTAAAATTTAAAGTTAAGTAGTATATATAAATATATGGCTTGGGAGCTAGGTACATGTCTCTCACACATACAATTTCTATAAACATTAAAACAAAATTAATTATTCACATATCTTCATTGAAATTGCGACATTAATTAATAGAGGGCAATAAAAAGGGAAAAACTGAAAAAAAAAACAAAAAAAGAAAAAAGAAAAGAAAAGATATTCTTTTTTTAAAAAAAAAAATTGAATTCTTCCATAATTTTTTTTTTTATATAGGAAATGAGAAAAAAGAAAATAAACTACATCCAAACAGCTTCCACATCCTGCCGCAACAGAACCTGGGCAACTTCAGATAATTCACTAAGAATATTCAGAACCAGCGTCAACCCCATGGCCTCCTTCGTAACCTTAGCTTTTCTTTTTTCCTCCTTACTCTTCTTTTTTCTTTTTTAACCGTTGAATCAAGATCTTAATGGTTCAGATTTAATATATAGTATATAAGATGTTAAATCTGAACCATTAAAATCTTGATGTAAGGGTAAAAATAGGAAAATAAAGAAAATGAGAGTAAGAGCAGCCAAATCCTATGGGCATTGCCCATGGGATGATAGATAACCACAAATGCTTCGCATGATCACAATCCCGTAAGGCATGCAGTGCAATCTCTCGGTCTTCACAGAGCTCACAAGCCCCAGACAGATGCATTCCTCTGCGTTAGTTAAGTTTCGATCATTAACTCATAGCCACATGAAGACTCGCGCGGCATCGTTGTGGAACATGCAAACTTCCATATTCGTCTCCATACTGGATTAGGCTGAGAAGCAGATGTATAAAAAATATGATTATAGGCAGATTTAATTGAGAACAAGCCATTCGTCGACCACCTCCATATTGGTGTATCTCGTGCCATGATCGCTCTCCCACCTTTACTCCTGCAATTATGTGCACCACCGAAATTTAATTTATTGCACTCCCAAGAACCAGAAAGAGTCAAACAATCCATAACCTTCCAATTCAAGGCTTCCTCTGGTATCTCAGAAGTATAGTAGCACAACCACCAACCTTCCACCCCAAACTCTCCTTCACTTGGTCCCAAACCAAACGAACACCATCATAAGTTCTTGATTCCAACCAAGAAAATCTGGCCTCTTAATCAAATTCCAACCAAGCTTCATCACGAAGGCCTCATTTTGAGGTTTAGTACGCTTCAGTCCTAGGCCCCCGTCGGTCTTAGCTTCACATACGCGGTCCCAAGACATAAAGTGCACCTTCCTTGCTGATGCGTGCTGCTACCCCACAATTTCTGCAGCTCATATCAATTTGCTTACATGTATCAGCTGGCAAGGGAGTGGTTTGCATGGCATATGACGACAATGCAGCAACCACAGATGATACTAAAGTACGTCTCGCAGCTAGCGAAAGCGTATTTTCCTTCTAAGTCGACAATCAGGTATCCATCTTATCAATAATGGAACGATAAGTTGACTTTTTCACCCTCTTGTGAAGAATAGGCATACCCAGATATTTCCCCAAATCCCTAAAACCCACTAATTTCCCCCACCCGATTATGATTGATGTTAGGTGAGAAAAATATTCGGCTTTTGGAAGCATTAACCTTCTGACCTGACACGGAACAAAAATCATCTAAAACAGGCTTAACCACAGCCGCTTGCTCCATATCTGCCTCTGCAAACAGCATGAGATCATCTGAAAAAAATAAGTGAGAGATAGGGGTACCTCGCTTAGATAGTCTGAACGGACGCCAATCTCCATCATCCACTGCACTATGAATAAGATGGTCCAGTCGTTCCATAATTGAAATCACGCATAGGCTAATAATAGGCCTGAGACTTTATAAATCACATTGTAAAGGCTAATAGGCCCGAGATCACGAATTGTTTGAGGATGATCAGTCTTTGAAATAAGAACTATATGCATCCCATTAATACTGTTCACACACTCCGGTTCGCAAAAACAAGGTTCACTTGCTCCACCTCCGAAGCTCCCACAATTTCCCATTGGGATTGATAAAATAATGGGTTAAAACCATCAGGACGAGGTGCCTTTAGAGGCCCCATATCAAATATAGCCCGTTTAATTTCCTACTCCGTTAATGGACTACCAACTAATGCTAGATGATCATCATTAATGTTCAGATACCCCTGACCAAAGTATAAGCGAGCCCTGAGTCTTGGTTCTTTCTTCGGTATACAATATAATGCCTGGAAAAAATTACTACCCATATGCATTATCTACTCAGTATCATAAGACCACTCACCCGACATAAGCTTCAAAGCCTCAATTCTATTTCGCCGTTTTCTATTATTTGCAACAGAATGAAAGTATCTTGTATTACGATCACCCTGAGTATACCAGCGACTTCTTGAGTACTGTAGCCACATTATCTCCTCCTACTGTTATGTTTTCTCTAGCTCCTCTTAGATCTTTGTTCTCAATTCCTCAATCTTGTCACATGTGCCATGAGAAGAAATTTTATGATTAATTCCTTCCAATCTTCTGTGCAAAATGATCTTTTCTTCGCTGGAGATTACAAAAAACTTCTTTATTCCATTTTAGCAATTCACCTGTAAATGTTACTACAGCAGAATTCCAATCATGGTTACGTGCCCAATCCTGTCTCAGAAAATCAAAAAATTGCTTGTGCATCACCCACAGCACAAAAAATCTAAAAGGACGTGAACCTGCTCGAGATCCCGAATTAGTATCAAGATTCAACTCAGCGTTACTCGAGGCTTCACCATCCACATGCCTAACGTCAACGGAGTCCTCGTATATCGGATTAGAGTATACTATGTACCCTTTCTTACCGAGTAAACCTGGATCAATTGGATTGCTAGGTTCAGCCATGGAGACCATCGGTGTGAAATATTGCAAAGCCCCTGTCAGTCCAGGTTAACATTTTTAAGTTTAAATTGTACCCATATATTTTTTAAAAAATTATGACCGGTATTTTTAGAAAGAAACACTGATATTTGAATAATGTTGAGCGTATGAATCATGCCCAGAGGTTCATTCATATTTATAGACAACTATACACAATTCTAGAAGAATGATTACAATTGGAAAATCTATAACAAAACCTATAATGTAATGACACGTATACAACTAAATATCCTATACAATAGAATCAGGATATACACAATCTTCGTACATAACAGAATTCAGAGCATGAGCACTACTATGCAGGACCACAGGGACCACTAGTGATGAGTAATGGCTAGCAATCATTAGAGAATGATGCAGGAATAATTATGTTCTTCTAATACTCCCCCGCAAACGAGAGGGTACCACCACTAAACCGAGTTTGTCTATGAAGTATTGGAATTGTGATTGAGTCAGTGGCTTTGTGAGGCAATCCGCAATCTGATGTGTTGAGGGAACGTATTTAATATCAATTAGACCAGCCAAGACTAGATCTCTAATAAAGTGTATATCTACTTCAATGTGCTTGTTGCGAGCATGTTGAACAGGATTAGCAGCTAATGCTTTAGCACTAAGATTATCGCACCAAATCACCGACGGTTTCTTAAGGAACAAGCCTATTTCCCATAACAGAGAGTGCAACCATTTTATTTTTGCAGATCCATCAACCAGGGATCTATATTCAGATTCAGCATTGGACCTAGACACCACGCTCTGCTTTCTTGAGGACTGGGAAATAAGGTTCTTGTTTAAATAAACACACATTCCTCCCACAGATTTCCTATCATCCATATCACACACCTAATCTGCGTTTGTGTAGGCTGCTAATTGAAGTTATGACTCGTTTGACAGTTTAAAGTGTAGCCCAAAATTACTTGTTCCTTTTAAGTACCCAAATATTCTCTTGATTGCTTGATAATGAACAGTTCTAGGTTGAGCAAGAAATTGACTAAGCTTGTTCACTGCAAAGGATTTATTTGGACAGGTGGTGATGAGGTACTGTAATGATCCTATTGCCTGCCTATATTCAGTGGGATTTTCTAATAATTCATCATCCAGAATAGATAAAGAACGTCCAGTGACCATTGGGGTTGGTACTGAAGCACAATTACTCATACCAAACTTCTTAAGTAAATCTAACACATATTTGGTTTGATGCAAGAAAATTCCTTGACTGTCTCTATACACTTCCAAAACCTAGAAAGTAATATAAAGGACCCAGATCTTTCAAAGAGAAAACCAAATTCAATTGTTGTACAATTCTATCAACATAAACAAAATTGTTTCCCGTGATCAAAATATCATCAACTTAAACCAAGATGAAGACAGTGAGATTGTGTGTTTGTAGCATAAATAGGGAAATATCGCTCTTCAAGTTTTGAAATCCCCAAGTGAGAAGAGTGTACCTCAAGCGGTCGAACCAGGCTCTCGGTGCTTGCTGAAGTCCATATATCGCCTTGATCAGCTTACACACATGATTAGGCTTTTGTTGATCGGTAAATCCCTCCGGTTGGTGCATATATACTTCTTCTTTGAGGAATCCATTCAAAAACGTGTTATTCACATCTAATTGACAAATTGGCCACTTGAACATCACAACTATCAACAAAATAACCCGAATAGTTTTGGATTTCACCACTGAGCTATATGTCTCACTGAAATTGATCCCTGGTACTTGTTGGAACCCTTTAGCCACCAATCGTGCCTTGTGTTTCAGAAGTGACCCATCAGCTCAATATTTGACCTTAAACACCCATTTGCTGTCAACCAATTTTTGGTTTTCATAAGGCACTAGGGTCCATGTTTGATTTCGCAGTAGAGCTTCATGTTCTTCTCGCATCGCATTGAACCACTGAGGTGAAGAAAGGGCTTCACAAATCGTTGATGGTTCTATCGGCATTTGTGATTTTGGTGAGATATTTGTATCAAGCTGAATTGATCCGACAAAAGGAAGTTTGGGCTTAATAATCCCTGATTTGGCCCGAGTCACCATACTATGTTGATTATTGGGCTTGGAGTCCATTTGACCACTGACTACTGCTTCTTCATTCGAACCACTGGGCTCAACATTCTCTGGAATAGATGAGGTCAGCAACTGATTCTCCGATGAAGAAACTGATTCAGGAGATGGAGTATCATTAGCTACATCAACTTGTCTATGATTTATATCAACTTGAATGATTAAAGGAACTGAACCTCCTTGTTCTAAATGAGATTTGTTCTGATGCAAAAAACTTGTTCGAAAAGGAAACAAACTAGAATCAAACACAACATGTCGTGAAACGAAAATTTGTCTTGTCGAGCTTAAGCATTTATGTCCTTTCTGATGTGATGCAGGACCGAGGTACACACATTTTTGGCTATGAAACTGGAACTTGTGTTCATTATATGGTTTGAGACAAGGATAACAAGCACACCCAAATGCTTGTAGTGCTGAGTAATCATGCTCTGTTTGCATGAGCCGAAACAGGGGAGTCTGATCATTGAGAATTGTAGGCAAACTGTTTATTAGATATACTGCCAGTTGGAACACATCAACCCAGTATACCAGTGGCATTCCAACATGGGCAAGAAGAGTCAAGCCCATCTCAACTAAGTGTCGATGCTTCCTTTCAGTTCTACCATTCTGCGCTAATGTATATGGACATGTAAACCTCATGTTGATGCCTGCTTCTTGTACTACAGCAATAAAGGGCTTGTATTCACTCCCATTATCACATTGCAAAGCTTTAATTTTAGAATCAAATTGATTCTCAATAAGAGCTGTAAAATGTTTAAATGCATGTGTAGCTTATCCCTTATGCTTTAAAGGATAAAGCCATGTGTAACGACTAAAATCATCTATAAAATGAATGTAAAATCGGTGTCCACCATGAGATTGCAAAGGGGCTAGTCCCCATAGATCACTATGTATTAACTCAAGAGGGAAGGACGCTTGTGAAACAGAGTGTGAAAATGGCAAGAATTTTGATTTTCCAAGTTGACAAGCTTCACAAATATTCTCATTGACAGTGAGACTATGTCTCTTCTTGTTACATTTACTCAAAACTTGTTTTAAAACTTTAACATTAGGATGGCCTAATACATGATGCCATTTCATTAATTCAAATCGAGTCTTGTTGCTAGTAGCCATGCACGCTTGTGGTCGTTCTTCAGTTCTTCTTTCCATCAATCGATATAGGCCTTCCTTTGGAACTCCCCGAACTAGAAGATGGCTTGTCTCCGAGTCCTTCACATCACAACCACCATTAGTAAAATTCACATCTACACAATTATCATTGATTAGCTTATTAACGTTCATTAAGCTCTTAGTTGCAGTAGAAACATAGAGAACATCCTTGAGAATAAGCTTGGAGGATTGATTAGAAGGTATTATAGCAATGCCAACACTAGTGATTTCATTCTTCTCACCGGTACAAGTAGTGAGATAACGAGACTTACCAACAGAGTTTATTTCATCAAGTTGATTTGGATGAGGAGTGACATGATAATTTGCTCCACTATCTACATATCAAGTAGGATCAACCACAGAGTAAGGACTCACATAATAAGCTTGTGGATTGGAGTAACTAGAGTTATCATCACGGTAGTAGCAAGTTGCGATAGTGTGCCCAATCCTTTGACAATGAATGCAGAAAAGGCGTCCTTCGCCACGTCCATGAAAGCGTCCACCTCCTCTTCCAAGATAGTTACCTCGTGAGTGTCCACGATTGCTGCTAGAGCCTTGATTCTGAGATGAAGCATCAGGACATTGACCATCAGCAGAGTTGATCAATGGTTGTATGGAAAGATTCGAGAAATGAGATAGTTGATTCAATCGAGTTTCAAAAGAAAGCAAGGCACTCTGAGCATCCACCCAGGTCAGATCCGATTGATCTATCAGCTTGATTACAATAGCATTATATTCCGTGTCTAGACCATTGAGAGTATGAAGTATTAGATCATCCACTACTATCAGAGATCCAGCGAGGGTAAGTTCATCTGAGAGATTCTTCATTTTAGTAAGATACTCTTCCATCTTTAATGCATTCTTTCGAGTATTATGCAACTCATTCTTGATAACCATTATTCGAGCCTTCGTGGACGAGCAGATGAGATCTCTGGCACCACACCACAGGTCACGGGCAATTTGACAATGAAGGAGCTGAGCTCCTACGTCTTGCATCATAGTATTACGCAACCATCCTACAAGCATCCTGTTAACAGCATACCACTCTGTATACTCAGGATTGGGTCTGGTTCCACTGGAAGCACCGAGCAGAAGTTTCGCTGGAGCCAATGACGAGCCATCAATGTGGCTTTCGAGTTGATTTCCTTCAATCAAGGGAAGTACGATGGATTCCTAGATCAAAAAATTAGCACAATCCAGCTTGATTGCGGTGGTCTGGCTTGATGAACTAAACAATGAATATGCCCTGGTATTCACTCGGGCAGCAGAGTCGACGGAAGAAGCAGAGGAAGTGTCTGCCATTGTTGAATGCTCTGATACCAAGAAAGAAACACTGATATTTGAATAATGCTGAGCGTATAAATCATGCTTGTTGGTTCTCTATGGGTTTTGATTATAATAATCAATTGTGAAATCAAGAATGAAGAGTTGTCTCAAGAAGTTTAAAACTTGCAAATTGAGGCAATACTCGAGTATCAGTAGCAATACTTGAGTATTGAGATTCAAAGAACAGCTCAATACAATTAACTTAAGAGCAATACTGCAGTATTCAGATGAATACTTGAGTATTGGAACTTACAGAGAGCATCGTAAGATTTTTATCAAGGAAAATTTGAGTATTGATATGTATACTCGAGTTTGATCCTATGTGACTCTTCAAACATTTTTAACTGAAATAGAAAACCTCGGTTTGGAAAACCACAGTTTCGAAAACTACGGTTTGGAATTTGAAAAGACAGTTTTCCAACTTGGCTCCAGAATTCAAATATTTTCATCTTTCAAATGAAAACTCGAGTATCATTGGAATACTCAAGTATTGAGCCAAACAAAGATGTTTTAAATAGATTAACATTTATAAACTTCAGTTTTGAAAACCATAGTTTTGAAAACTCCAGTTTATCACTTACTTAAACAATCTCAGAGTTTCAAAACAAAGGAGAAAACTCGAGTATGGAAATTGAAACTCGAGTTTTGAGCCATACAGAGAGCTATCAAGAATTCTAAGACATCAATACTCCGGTATAGGATGGAAACTCCGGTTTTGATGTTTTGGACAATTATTCATCAAGAGTCCAATACTCGAGTATTGGAAGAATACTCGAGTATTGGCTTCAATTCATCAGGAACTCCGAAAGCTCAAATTGGGAGTCTCATCTCTGGAAGGAGAATACTTGAGTATAGACTCAGATACTCGAGTATAGGCTTAAATGCATAGTGACAAACTCGAGTATTGGTCGCATCTTCTGATAATTCAAATTTGTGAAATCTGTGTAATGTTTATGAAATGATCCAAATGATTTATATTCTTAATTATCATCATTACCAAATATGTTTAATGTGTTTGCTAGTGTATTTCAGCTCAATTACAAATGATTCAAAGAGATTAAAGGAGTTGTTATGACACAAAGTAATGTCTTGTTAGAAGCATTAAATGCAGGGTCACCTAACCAGCTATACTTTGATCTGTCAAGGCTTACACGAAGGAAAAGAGTTAAAGATCCATACACCTAACACTGGACTGACAATCCTAACGAATATAAATGGCTAGAAGTCACCCTCTATCAAAAAGATAAAAATTGAAGCAAAAGAATAGAGAGAGAAGAGACCTAAGTGCTGGCAACTGATAAGGAATTTCACCAACGGTCAAAAGGATGCTTGCAACGATCATTAACTACACTCTAAGTATAAATAGAGTTACATTCAATTCTCTCAATGTGAACAACAGAGCAAGAAATTGATTAAGCATTAATTTGTTCAACTACTCTTAGAATTTCTGTGCAGAGTGTCAGTTGACATAATAGAGCTTCAGTGATTATCTTATCTGCTCTTTAAGAGAGTTTTATTAATTGTATTTGTCCGATTGTGAGTTATTTCAAGTCGAGGGACTTGGAGATTTGGGGAGTCATTGATTACAACTTGTAAGGGGGAGCCAGTTCTAGAGAGAGAATTGCTTCAGAGTTACGGAGTGTGTAATCAAGTGATTTAGTGAAAAGCTCAGGGTGCCTGAGGACTGGACGTAGGCGAAGGAGTTGGGCCGAACCATTATAAACTGTTATGCTTTGCTATTCTTCCATGCTCACTGATTTTATTCGATCAATCACCATAAGAGCTGAAGTTGCAAACAAATTTTAAAATCTCTAATTCACCCCTCCTCTTGGTGATTCAGCTCCTCTTACAATGCCCAGAGGCTCATTCATATTTATAGACAGCTATACACAATTCTAGAAGAATGATTACAATTGGAAAATCTATAACAGAACATATAATGTAATGACACGTATACAACTAAATATCCTATACAATAGAATCAGGATATACACAATCTTCGTACATAACAGAATGCAGAGCATGAGCACTACTATGCAGGACCACAGGGACCACTAGTGAGTAATGGCTAGCAATCATTAGAGAATGATGCAGGAATAATTATGTTCTTCTAATATTTTTTAAAGAAAATTGTTACATTAGATTAAGAGATGACAAGTCACATCTTACATAAATGACTGACTAGTTTTATAAAACCTCCTATGAACTTATTATAAATAACCTCTAGCATTTTAAAATTTAAATTTAATTCTCTTAAAATTTTAATTTATAATATTAATATCCACATCGCTACTTTCATCATTTTAATAAATTTATTAATATTTTTACTATGTTTTCCAATTTAAATAGTTTTGTATGGTAAAAACTAGAAGAATAATATTTAAAAATATAAAAATAAACATTGTATCTTTGAATCAAGAAAAAATATGCATTACTAATAAAGAATTAATGAGGGCAAAAGCTATCCTTTAACACTAATGCAATAAATAAACTATCAATGCTCAAGTATCTCAAGAAAATATTGGGCTTTTGTTTTCTCATGTTACATAAGAAAAAAAAGTTTCCTACACACACATGAAATGGTAGGACCCACATATACATATATGAATTAATATATGTATATGTGGATCCCACCATTTCATATGTGTGTAACATGAGAAAATGGTTTTCCTATAATATGAGAAAATGTTTTCCCAAAAATATTTAACACAAATGATGATATTTTTTCTATCAATGCTCAATTATCCTAAGAAAATAAGTAGTGGCCCTTTTGATTCACAGCATCGGAGGGAATGTAATGCAATGTAATTACATGAATTTATTTGGTTGATTATTAAGGAAAGATGTTGCATATGTATGTATAAAAATATTTGATTGGATTACATCAAATGTGAGAATATATATAATACAACAAGAGAACAAAAGACCTCAATCCACATATATATGTATAATGTATAAGTTGGGTTCATAGTAATTTGCCCCCCGCCCCAAAAAAAATTTATGCCATGTAGACATTAGATTCATAGTATTTTCTTTTAATATTCAATGGTGAAAATATTATATAGTGTACAAGTTGGGTTCATGGTAATTTTTTAATATTTAAATGTGGGAATATCATTTAGTGGGATATTTAAATATTTTTTAATGGTGAAATATATTTTTTTAATGGGGGATATTAAATTTATATATTCTTAATTAGTTTTCTATTATTTAATGGTGGTAATTATTTAGAATCTAACAAGGTTTTTATGAGGGCACTTTGGTCAATTTAAATAATTATAACAGTAATATATCTTTTTCACTTGATTACATGATTTATACATCTTCATTCATTAGTCATAGCAATGTAATCTTAATTATATCAAATGATATAATCAATATTACAAAATGTAATCCTCTTTATATATTACATAAACCTAACCAAACGTCGTAATCGGTTTATTACATTAGGATAACATGTAATCCTCTCTCATAGAATTGAATCAAATGGGCTCTAAATGTTGTATAAGCGATGATACTTTTACTTTTCTAAAATATTGTTCATATGGTTTTTACTATAAAAAAACTATTTTAATTGATAAAATGGTAATAAACATTTTATAAATTTGTTATAAAGATAAAATTAATATAAATCAAGATTTTGATGGAGTTGAATTTAAATTTTGAAATGTCAACGTGTTATTTCTAACTGATCAAACTTCAAGGGGTTTATTTATAAATTGTCAAAGTTCAGGGTTCTAAGAAACTAAATATTTACATATAATGCTATGTAGGTTACCACATGTCATCTTTTAATTTTTAGTATCATTTTTTGTTAAAAAGATAATAGCCAGTTAACAGCATGAGGTTAATAATAATAATAAAAAAAATGTTAGAAGGATTAAAGTTAAATTTTAAAATGCCAGAGATTATATACAACTAACTCATAGTTCAGGAGATTTTATATAATTTAGCCATTGTTATAAGGACATTTTAAAAGAAATAAATTATCCTTATTAGTTATTACTCCCTATGGCCCTTATCATAGGTAGCTCTGTTTTTTTTAAAAAATAATTTTTTGATCCATGATATAAATTACTTGGAGAGTCATTAATAATTATTTGCTAATCTTGTCTTTGTAATTAATATTTAAATGTGGCTCTTTATATTTTTCTTCTCATTTAAAACTTCATTGAAAAGGGTAAAGTTGAAGAAAAATTATCAATTTAATAAATTAATTGTTATTTTCTTAGTTTATATATGAATTAGTTAAAAGCATAAATTCACGAGTTGATTCTTCGAGTTTATTATTTTTTCATTTCTACCTTATAAAATCGAGTCGAGTCTCTGATGAACTCTTGTTAATCATAAACTCATATAAACTCATAAGTTTACACCTTGTGTTTATTATTTTTATGTTCCTAACTGACAAAACGATATTAACTCACTCTTAACCTCGTGTTAATTTTATCTATTTAATTATACTCAATGGCTTCATATAAGAGTTTTATATAAATTCCTCTATTGAGCATGATACATTATAAATGTTGATGTACTTAATTTCAATTATTTGGGTTTAAATCTTTTTCTTTCATGGTTGGCTTTTGTTAAAATATATTTAGATCCATTTTTTTGGTCATTTTTTATATTTTACTTATTTAATTATATACTATAAATACCTATTTAATGATTAAAATAAACTTTGACAAGCTTACAATACAAGTTTATGTCACTATCATGAGTTTGTTTAAAATCACGAGTTTAATAACTTTAATTAAAAGTGTCCTATAAACACAAGGGAATATAAGTGATCAAGTGGGCTATTAAAATTGACCATATTTATAATCTCATTAATTACAAATATCATGAATCTAAAGATCGAATGAAAGGCCAGGGTGTGGATGAATGTATTAAGTAAATAGGGAGTGACGGGGAAGTATAACTGATGCCATAAATTATTTGGAAAAATATTCAGTGCCGTGATGGAATTTCCTGAAACACAGAAAGAAAGAGCGTTAATGGCCGGAGGAGGGACCGTCCACTTCCAGTCATCATTTGACCGGTTGATTCCTCAACCTCAACGTGGATCATTCCCACTTTTTATTTTTCAGCGTGCTTCACACCATTTCCTATTGTTCCCTCCACCGGCCACCTGCTCTCCCCGTTCCCACTCTTCCCTCGTGCGCTCCACTGTATAAATAAATCCCCATTTCCACCGTCACTTTACACCATCACTCTGATTCATTCATCATTTGATTCCCTCACTTTCTCTCTCCCAAGCGCACAATCTCTCAACTCGCTCTCTCTCAATGGCTTCTCTCTCTACAGCTGCTTTCACTCCCATCTCTTCCTCCTCTTCTCTGAAACCTTCTCTTCCAGTATCATCCTCCTTCACTCCCAAATCGATCTCATCCTTCACTTCTTCAAACTCTTCTCTCTCTTCATACCTCAAGCTTTCCTCTGCTTCCCCTCTCTCTCTCTCCTCCGTCTCCAAGAAATCCTTCTCTTGCAGAAGCCAGGCTGGTTCCGTTGACTCTGGTAAGTTTGCTGTCTCGATTAATTACCGAACTTTTTTTCGTTTGCGATCTCTTGATTCTGCCTTGATCCTCTTTCTCGATCTCTGTATTTTTATTTTTATTTTTTTTGCAGAGAAAGTTCAAGAAATGCACATCTACGAGATCAACGAGCGAGACCGTGGAAGTCCTGCGATTCTCCGATTAAGTCAGAAACCTGTCAATTCCCTTGGCGATCTAGTGCCCTTCAGCAACAAGGTATGGTTTATTACACTTTGTGCTGTCCTTTTTCTGTTTTAATCATGGAGTTTCCTCTTCTTCGGTTAGATTCTTGCCATCATCTTTTTTTTTTTTTTTTTTGGGAGCTCATCGTCGATCGAAAAGGAGAGTCCTCTTTTACTTTTACTTTTCCTTTTCCTTTTCCTATAGCAGGAATACTTTGAAGTCTGAACTTTGATCTTATTCTAATACTTTGCTGACCAAACTTTCTCTTGGGTTCCTGATCCTTTGTCATATTGTATATTTGTTTGAGCAAGTAAATTGCACTGTCAGGAATAATAATAAAAAAAAAATTAAGCAGATCTCTATTATGTTTGAATTGATCACGATTTATTATTGTTTAAAAAAATTTTAATTTAAAAAAAACTTATAAAATCTTATTTGTTTAATATTCGATATGAATTTGATGATGATAGTCAATAAATACTTGCGAGCTTATATTTAATACATTGCGCATTACAACACACTTCTCGCTGTAGAGTTGGTTTAAGGCCCGCTAAATCTACTTGGAGGCTCTCAAGTTCGAGTCAGCAGCCACGAAGCCCGAAGATAATTAGAAAAAAAAAACACACATGTCTAGCATACTGAACTGAATTTGTCTTTATATAAACTAAAAATTATATATATAAGTTAATAAAATGGTAAACCAAAACATATTTACTACGAATTCAACAGCCCAACAGATAAAAAAGGAAAGATAATTTTTATTTTCCCCATATGCGTTAGTTTCTGGAGAATTAATTTGTGGCTGCGTTGGAAACTGCAGTTGTACACAGGGTGTATGCAAAAGCGCGTGGGGATCACGGCAGGGATCTGCATTCTGATCGAGCACAAGCCTGAGAAGAAAGGCGACAGATACGAGGCCATCTACAGCTTCTACTTCGGCGACTATGGCCATATTGCCGTTCAGGGACCATATCTGACCTATGAGAACACATACCTCGCCGTCACCGGCGGCTCTGGCATCTTCGAGGGTGTCACCGGCCAGGTCAAGCTTCACCAGATTGTGTTCCCCTTCAAGATCTTCTACACTTTCTACCTCAGGGGCATTAAGGACCTTCCACAGGAGCTTCTCGGCAAGCCCGTCGAGCCCAACCCAGCTGTTGAGCCAGGCCCGGAGGCCAAGGCCTTGCAGCCCCATGCTACTATTGCAGGCTACACAAATTAAGCACCATTGTTTTTGCTTAAAGTTGGTTGTTAGAGTTGTTAGTGGTGAGTTCTTGAGGAATAAGGTTGAAGCATGTGTAGGTTTTTCTTTTTTTCTTTTTCCTAATGGGACTACAATAGACGAACTAGTGAATTTCTTTAATGTTGTGTCAGTTGAGTTTGGCTTTCTATTTAAATATGGTTTCCCAAGGTGTAAAGGCCAACGGATGCATTGAGATCTACTTGGTATATTTTAAACATTTATTCTTATTAAAATAAAAAGGTCTATAAACCATTTATAAACGTGGGGAATGATATGCTTTTAATAGGTATATAATAAAATAAGAAGTAAGACAGGTAGACTGCCAGTTTTGTATTTATTATATTATTGCTATTATATTTTTTCATATTTCATACTAAACCACCCTAGTAATTAAAAAGTTAAATATGATATGACAATGATTTTTTTTTTTCCTAACCCTTTGGATCACCTGGAATTTCTAAGTATTTGAAGAACTGGAAAAATCAGATTGAGGCCTTGCTTCAGGATGAATCTCCCGAAAAAGGAGGGATTAAAAAACGCCATGATATGACTATGATACAAATAATGATCGTGTTGTAAAATATGATCTTTCAGTTACAAGGAATCAACCAAAATGATTGATCACACATGATCTTTTGTCTCGTGCCTTTTTTTCAACTTATTTTTTTTCGGACACTCTTTTGTCTGTTCAAAGATAGTATTCCCTTCTGGAAATGCTTTACTAGTGCAGCTATCTTCTCATAGAAAGCAATGCAAAACAGCTTCCAAGCCACCAGATCTTCCAACTTGATAAGATTGGGGAGTAATCTTGGACCCCTCCTCCTACAAAATGTCATCCGTATTGATATAGATGGCTCAGTTTGACAACACCACCGAGCGGCTTGTGGGGGAGTATTAAGAAACACTCGAGGTAGATGGATGATAGGCTTTTTCAAATCCCTTGGTCTTCATACGATTATTGAAACTGAAATTTATGTTATCATGCTAGAGCTTAAAATTGCGCAATAGATGGGATTACAAAAAATCTTCATCTATTCTAACTTTCTAGATGCTATCAATATCCTTATGAGAGTATGTCCCACATATCACCCCCTTAGAGACATTATTGAGGAAACTAGAGATCTTTTGTATCGAGACTGGGAAGTGGAGTTACATCACACTCCAAGAGATAACATCTATTGTGCTGATTATATGGCCAAGCAGGGCCATGGCGTTGTGATTGATGCTGAGGTGGCTCTAGTTCCAACAATCCCCAGAGAATGCCTAGATATGGTTTTGAAAGATCAAGCATTATGCTCTTAGGTTTATATTTTGATGTACTAAGAACTAGATTTTCACAATCCGGTCCCTAACCCTTTTTCAAGCCTTGGCTTGCCTATTTTATCCAAAAAAATGAGATAGTATTCCCTACAATCCTAAATACTCCTTGCGGTCCTAATTATAAGATGAAATTTGGGAGTTGACTTTTATCTTAATTATAGGATAAAATTTTAATTTTTGTCAACGTCTTCTTAAAATACCCTTATTTTATTTTCTCAAATGTGTTTGATTTTTAGTGAATATATATATATATATATATATATATATATATATATATAGGTGTGAAAACTCTTTTTATCTGTGAAACTTTTAAATTATTGGATTTTGATTTGTTTATTAATTAAATTAGCTAACATTAATTTTGCCAATATGTGTGTGTGTAGATAATGTAAATATAAATACATACATGCCTATGTATGTATGTATACACATATCTGTGTGTGTTTGTGGGGTGTATATGTGTGTGTAGATAATGTAAATATAAATACACATATATGTGTGTGTATATGTATATGTATACACACACACATATATGTATATATAGAGTAAGATCATCATTTCAATTAGAAAGTATGAAAAGAAAAATTCTAGGTCGGAGAGATAAGTTGTAAGTGTTGTTGACTCACTTTTATTGATGTCATTTAAAATCTATATAAAGACATTTTAGGTAAATGAGTAAAATTAACTAATTTAACTCTTCTAATTAATCTCCTCAAAGTAGGTTAAATATGTCCTATGATTAGGACTAGAGGGAGTATAAAATAAAGTTGACTTCTTTAGGGATATTAAGAAAGCCGACTAAATTCCTTTAAAATATTTATATTTGTCATTTTTTTTCTTCAAACTATTATAAACTAATATATAATCTAAAGATATACAACATATGATATGATTAAGTAACTTATTTATCTTATTTAATTTTTCTAGAAAAATCAACTGTGTCTTATATTTTAAACATGAGGAAGTACTGTTTGATGCTGGTCCAAAAAAACACAGAAAATATTAGAAATGGTCACAAAGCAGACATGAAAAACTGATTATCAAGTAATCATCCGCCACCTTACATGCCCATAACGCTCTGTGATTGGGCCTAATTTACCCTTAAACCAAGGAGGTATAAAAGAGCCCTAAGCCCATCCAAGATCCAACAACTAGCTAGTACCAACCCAAATCTAAGATACAATTAGGGTCAAAATCTTACCGTCACTGACCATTTAAAAAGTTGACTAACTAACTCAACACACAAAACAACACTATAGTACAAGAATGGATTAGGGTAGTACAAGGGGAAGGGAGTACAAAATTGCATAGCCAAATGGTGGTTCCATGTACTGCGTTCTGAAGCAGCTATATATATAAATAAATAACAAATGGAACAAGTGCATCACAATCTGCATTATATCATTTATTTGCAGAAAGCATCTCTCTCTCTCTCTCTCTCTGTAAATTCATCAATCGGCATGGCTGAGTGGTGCAGCTTGTGATGAGAATCAATGCTTACATCCCTCCATCTTTTCTGTTCCAGAGATTATCTTCTTCACATAGGTATGTATGTTGGGATTTGGATTATTAGATCACAATCTAATGTTTCATATTTTCCAATTGGAGACCTTTAGTTAAGGGAATCCAAATCCAATCCAAGTATGTTTCAAGATGGATCCACTCAATTCTGGAGTGATTGCAAAAGGGAAATGTTTTTTGAGGGATTCTCCTGTTGAAATTTTTATTAGTGTGAAAGTACTAGATCAAAATATCAATGCTTTGCCCGTACAAAATTTGCAGGTTATTGAATATTAGGTCATTTTCATTTAATTTGGTGGGTGTGTGGGTCCTACTTGCTGAGGAGGAAAAGCAAGGCAAGGGTGGCCATTGATTCTCATCACAACATGCTCCACTTTACTTGGCAACTCCATGATGACTCCTTTGGCATTTTGCATTCACATCCATATGTCACTATTGCTCAGTGCTCACAAAGGTGAGTGGATAAACTTTAATTCCAAATAAAATTTTTGTTCTTTTGGGGCCAACCTAGGCTCATCAATAGATAAGTTCATTATTTTTTTAATAATTTGTTTGGCCATGTAAGATAAAAATTAATTCTTCTTCTTCTTTTTTAAAAAATATCATCGATTACCTTGAAAAAGAGGCAGTCAAAGCTCATGAGGGAGAAGCTCGACAATACGAAAGGGAAAACTGGAGGAAAATACAAATAGCAGAATAAGAGAACTAGAAGTGAAGTTATGGTTAAAGGGAATTTCATCTATACGGTGCATTAAGGGGGACAAAATTTCAAGCTTACCTTTCCACTGTCATTACCTCACAGATGCAAATTACTTTTACAGATGTAACAGATATGTTAATTGTATTGGTTGAGATTTCTTAGTTGAGGTTCTAACAAAGTGCACGTGCGTGTGTGCAAGGGCCAGTACCACAAAAAAGCAAAATAACGTCCTAAATAAGACATAATTAACGCCTTAAATATCAAGGACGTCTGTCAACAAGTAGTAGAAAAGTTGGATTTTGGCGCTCTGAAAAAATTCAGGATGCCTTATAAAAGGCGCCCTAAATTAATTCAAGACGCCCTATATAAGGCGCCCTGAATTTTTTCAGTGTGCCTTATATAGGGCGTCTTTGCCTTGAATTGTCTTTGGGATAGACTTTTTATACCCTAAAAACTTTTAGGGCGCCTTATATGAACTTTTTACCCCCTAAACAATATTTAGGGCGCCTTATATAGCCTTTTTACACCCTAAACAATTTTAGGGCGCCTTATATACACCTTTTTACACAATGGGAGGACTTTTTACACCTTAAAATCTGTTCATGACGATCTAGATAGACTTTTTACACCCTAAAATCGTTCAGGGCGCCATAGATAGACTTTTTACACTCTAAAATTTGTTTAGGGCGCCATAGATAGACTTTACACTGTGGCAAAACAATAGACTTTTTACACCCTAAAAGTTTTTAGGGAGCCTTATATAGGCTTTTTACACCCTAAACAATTTTTAGGGCGCCTTATATAGACTTTTTACACCCTAAAAAAGTTTCAGGACGCCTTATAGTAATTTTTATTTCATATTGCTTACGTTTATATTAAAATTTTCTAGGCATATCATCTATGGCCTTTCAAAGCAAAGCAGGCATACATCTCTGATATTGAGTGTTTACAAACAACTCCTAGTAAAGAAAACACAGATTGTATGAACAATTCTAAATTAAAAGAGCTCCAACAACAAAGTGCTCACATACAATTCAAATGATCATTATAAAGGAGCTCTAATTCTACAACAAAGTCCACAACAAAGTTGCTCACATACAACAAAGTCTACAACAACAAAGTCCACAACAAAGTTGCTCACATACAGCAAAGTCTATGACAACAAAGTACTCATCACATACAATAAATTAGAATTCACATGACAACATCATATAAACCATACCCTCTCAACCTATATGTTGAAGAAGATGTTTAGCCAAAACGTCTCGGACTGTATCGATGTCTTCCTCCGAGTACGGATCCAGAGAATCAAAAAATTGTAAATTGGAAATCAAGATATATAAGATAAACCAATGAAGTGAATGCAATAATTAACTAACAACTCAAGTACAACAACAAAAATATCATCATTTGAGAATCACGGAGCGATAACGTACGCGTTGAAAACTAGAAACACGTCCGCTGGAAACAATGGAGTGCATAAAATTGATAACATAATATCTGCATTCTGAGCTCCCTGGTTGTCGAGGGCACTATAAATAAAAAGCAAGTTGTTAAAACAAATAAAGGCACATCGAAAGCTACTGTGTCAATGAAATAACTTGAATTGACATTACTTACCTTAGGATGATACCACTTTGGTCCACCCTGCTCTTGAAGTCCAGCAATCTCTCTGAACGTCCTGAGACCACTATCATTGAAATGGAAAGTAACAGACATGAAAACAATTCAGTAAAATAAGAATCAATGATATAGACAAAAATTATAACTTACTTGGCAAACATGGTTTTGATGCTTTTGTTTGGCTTGCCACCTAAGGAATCGAACCAATAACATACGTTGCTTTTGGGGCAAACTACACATAGCGTCCAATGGTTGCTACAACATATACATATTAATATTAAATTAAGACAAGAAAGCTCTTTATTTTTCAAAATTTTATATAGACAAAACTAAAATACATACTTTTCATGTATTGGCGCTAGATAACAAGTCTTATCTCCGCCCAACTCTCCCATTGTACAACCAACATAAATCGCCCTTCTGACTATGTTATTGTCCGGGAAATTCCTCGTGTTTGCAGGACACAAAAATCCATATGAACCCGTACGCCCTTTCTGGATGCATATATTGTGGCAGACACTATGATCGAAATAACATTATAACTACAGTTAATATATAAAACAAAAAGATCAATGTCATAGTTAAAGGGGGAAATTAAAAGACTTACAGAATTGCAACTTGAATAAATCCTATATCTAAATCATCCATATCCATAAGCTGTTGCAGATCTGTCTTGTCAATTGATATGGGATATGTTTTTTCCACGCCCACAATGCCCGTACGCATCTCTAAGGGTATAAACACGATGTCCCTATACAGCTCCCGCAGCTGTGCTAAGTAGGGAAAATTGCTCGGAGCTTGTTCAGTCTATAAAAACATATTATTAGTGGGTTAGCAATGAAAATCAATCGAGAAGAACCTCCTCATCGTCAATCAGTAATTTATTCCCTACTAATGGATGTGCCGTCGCCATCTGAATTAAATGATTTGGCCAAAGGATGAAAGATGATATGGCCTCCCCTAGCGTGGGAACCTCCTCATCATAAATCGCGATGGGTGTCTCCTCTTCGCCCTCTTGCACATTAGTCACAGTCACCCGACGTTGGTCTTGTGGAATTTGCCTATTATGGTGGGTGGCTTGTTTTGAGTAAACAATGGCATCGACAACAACACGGGCGTGTGGGACATCCAAATATAGAGTGCAATGATGTCCTCCCTGTGGAGTGTAAGAAGGTTTGCCAACATCAACATGGTGAGTGTGAGAAGGTTCGCCAACATCAATATGTAGAGTGTGAGAAGGTTCGCCAACATCATCAACATTTGAAGGGTGAAAACTTTCTTTGCTGCTGGGAAAGAAGGCCGGGGATTCGTTGGCTGTACATTCTATCTTCTCCTTCTCTTGTATCATAGATCCCACCTCCCCCCGTACTTGTTCCATGATCTCATCAAAGAGGGACGCTCGAATTTTTGCCACGAGTCGAGGATTAGGGTTGTCATCGTCATGCGAACAATATGAATGCCCTCCAAAATATTTCTTGACAGTAACTCCCCTTGTCTCCCCTCGAACCTAATCAAGGTAATCAGGCTTCCCAATCGTTGTTGACAAAATGTCCATCCGTGGAACCGGCGCGAATGAACCTTGGCTGCTCTGCTCCTCAAGTGCATCCTATATCATAATATTTTTCAGTTAATAAAAACACTAAGTTCTTATAATATGAAACAACTGAAGCTATTTAATACTTCTAATTGAACTACTTACAATCTTTGATGCAACCTCAGCCACGTCTGCATTTATGTATTTGCCCCCCTTCATTCTCGCTGCTTTCCACTTTGTGTGACGAGTAGGAGGTTCAGGGTCCTGAATAACAATGGACGGATTGGATTGGGCGGCTTCCTTCATTCTCTCTAACGCTTCCTTTATCATCCTCCGTTGCAGCTTTCTATATCCACCTCTAGACATGGTATGCGGATACTTATTTGCCTCTTACTTCTCTTTATTTTTTTTAGCTTATTCATGTGACACAAAAACAAATAAAACTGAGTCATGATGTCAAGTAGATTCAAACAAATTAAATAAAAGATAAGATATGAAAGAGATTGTACAAGAAATTCAGGACTTGTCCGGTACGCCACAAACTCCCTCCAATCCTCTGGAGAAATGTAATCATACGTCATACATGGATCCTTGTCCCTCAGTGACCCTCGAATATACTTCTTAGTGAGCTTGTTCTTAAAATCCTTCCAACGTATTCGAACTAAGCTCATCCAATGCCTGTTCATCTCCTTAGTGTTAGGGACATCATATGTTTGCTCCAAGGTAAAAGAGAAGTTAATTACATTTCAAGTAATAAGACTAAAGATACAAATGCAGATATAACGAAAGTGATATACCAAAACTTGTGCCCAAATCAGTTCCTTTGTTTTTTTAGGCACCAACTTCCAATGACGGATTGTAAAGTTAATTTTGCTTCGAGCCAGGAAGCCTAAATAGCTAATGAAATTATCTTCTTCTGGACCCATTGGATTCATATTGGTATCAAACTCAACGTGTAGCCTCTTCTTTTGAATTCCACGACGTGCGAGTAGCGCACCCATCTTGGTGCTACCTCTACCCCGTCTGACAACGGGTTCATCAACTCCATCATCCGCTGACTCGGATGAGCTAGACGAGCTAGACATATTCCTGTTCAACAAAGATAAATCAATGTTAGATAGGTTATTAAATAATAAACAAATTAATAAAAGAAAATATTAACATGTTAAACCACTACAAAAATAACATGATACTTTAGGCACCAATTTCATAGAAGATCTTACTTTATATGGTTTCCCATATTCCTTCACAATGATCATTTCTTGCAGTATATTCTTCATCATCTACCACTTCTACTTCACGTGTTGTAGGTGGATTTGTTGTGAAAGGGAGTGTATCATCAAGGTTTAAGGATTCTTCACCATACTGTTGTTTTTTACTTTGAAGTACAATGGACATTTTCTTATTTGCAGGGTCTAAAACATAAAACACTTGTTTCGCTTGACTTGCTAGAATGAATGGCTCATCTTTATGACCAAGTCTTTGAAGATCAACGGAGACAAATCCAAATTTAGGATCTATTACAACAACATTATTGCTAACCCACTTGCATTTGAATAAAGCAACTTTGATGGTGTTATAGCTCATCTCCCATATTTCTTCAATAACTCCATAATAGGCCATTGATGCTAATACCGGGTTTTTGTCTTTTGAACTCGAAAAGTGCATGGATTCAGCTTCAACCATCACCCCACTATTTTGCATAGAACTTCTGTCATCTTGGTCTTTTGTGTAGAAAGAATACCCGTTTATCTCATAACCACTCCAAGTAATGACCGTGAAAGAAGGCCCCTAGGCAAGCCACTCGATTGTATCCGACACACCGGTCTCATGCAATACCTTCTTTTCAAACCACCGTATAAATGTCTTCTTTTGCTCATTAGCTATCTGCATGTCATTCTTCCTTGGATTCATATTCTTCAAATACTTTCTGTGTTCATCAATATATGGCTGAACTTCTTCCATATTATTCAAGACGTAGAAGTGTGCTTGCAACACCTCTTCACGAGGCATATTCTTCAGTTTGATTCCTCGAGTTCCCTCGCTTATGCCCTCATCGTGCTGAGATTGTATCGTCACCCCTGATAGATAATCCTTACAAAAGTCCATAGCCTCTTCAACTACATATCTCTCAACTATTGATGCTTCCGGTCGATATGGATTTTTTGAATACCCTTTTAAGATCTTTATGTATCGCTCGAAAGGGTACATCCACCTTAGGTAAACTGGACTGCAGAGCCTTGCCTCCCTAACCAAGTGCACTATCAGGTGCATCATTATATCAAAAAATGCAAGAGGAAAGTGCATCTCTAGTTGGGATAAAATAATATAACCCTCATTTTCCAATTCATCCAACTTTTCAATGTCAATGACTTTGTTACAGATAGCATTAAAGAAAATGCTCAATTTTGTTATAGTGGTTCGCACTTCATCTTTCATTATGCCTCTAATAGCAATTGGTAATAGCTGCTGTATCAAGACATGATAATCATGGGACTTCATTCCCACTAACTTCAAATCGTCCATTGACACACACCTTCTCAAATTAGAAGAATATCCTTGTGGAACCTTAATGTCATATAAACACCCACAAAAGCTTTTTTTCTCCGCTTTAGACAGTGTATGAGCTGCTGGCTCCATGTATGCCTTTTTACCATCTTTCATCACTTGTGGATGTAATTGTTCTCTTATTCCCATATCAACTAGGTCTAGTCTTGCACAAATTCCATCCTTACTCTTCCCTGGTATGTGCAAAAGAGTACCGACCAGGCTATCGCAGACGTTTTTCTCCACATGCATCACATCAAGACTGTGTCTCACATCAAGAGAACGCCAATATGGAAGATCAAAGAAAATTGATCTCTTCTTCCATATATTCTTCTCACCCAAAATCCTTTGATGCTTACCCAATATTACATTGATATGTTCCACCCGACTGTAAACTTCCTCTCCGGTTAATGCCTTTGGAGCCGTTCTATTCTCCGGTAAGCCATTGAAACGCTTTCTTAACTTACGATATGGGTGGAACCGGTGGAGAAACTTCCTGTGACCGAAGTAGATCGTTTTCTTTCCGTGCTTCAGTTGATGGAAGTTTGTGTCTGCTTCACATATTGGACATGCTTTATGGCCCTTCACACTGTACCTTGACAAGTTTCCGTATGCAGGAAAGTCGTTTATTGTGGTAAAAATCATTGCACGCAGCTTGAAGAACTCCTTCTTATATGCATCAAACACATCTACGCCTTCTTCCCACAACTTATTCAGATCCTCAACCAAAGGCGCCAAGTACACATCGATATTGTTCCCGGGCTGTTTTGGTCCAGAAATCATCATAGATAGCATCACATACTTGCGCTTCATACATAGCCAGGGAGGTAAGTTGTATATTACAAGGAGAACGGGCCACACACTGTGGGTGCTACTAAGAGTTCGATACGGATTGAAGCCATTTGTACAAAGCCCCAGCTGAAGGTTTCTTGACTCACTCCCAAATTGAGGGAACAATTCGTCTATTTTCTTCCATTGCAGAGAGTCAGCCAGGTGCCGAAGATATTTTCCATCAGATATTCTCTCATCAAAATGCCATCTCAACATCTTCATCGTTGCTTCACTAGTAAATAGACGCTTAAACCGCGGTATTATTGGAAGATACCACAATGCCTTTAGAGGTTGCCTTTTTGTTGTCTTATCTCTTGAACCACCACCTTTCTTCACTTTGTATCGTGAAGTTGTACACTTCAGACAATTACTAAGGCCTTCATACTCATTTTTGTTCAATATGCAGTCATTAGGGCAACTGTGTATCTTTTCATACTCCATGCCCATCGTAGACAAGATTTTCTTCGCCTCATACATACGATTTGGAAGTACATTATCATTTGGCAACAAATCACACAACAATTCAAGTAGCGACGTGAAACTACTATCAGTCCACCCAAAAGTTGCCTTTAAGTTGACCAGATGTAAGGTCCCAGTCAACCGTGTATACTTAGTACACCCAGGGAACGAAGGTGTCTCTGCATCACTCCGCACGCTATCATATTCACGCGATTGTGCAGAAGATTGTACCTCAACATCATGAATCATTCTCTCCATTCCATCTTCATCTACATCAACTTCATTTTCGTGGCCCACACTGGTACTTACTTCCTCACCATGCCATATCCACATTGTGTATCGAAGGTTTATTCCATCACAAAGTAGGTGATCCCTTATATCAGGAATATTCCTTCGAACCCCATTTAAACAATTAACACATGGACAATAATACATGTCATTTTTTGTTGCCACATTCCTTCTAGCAAATTGAATAAACTCTTCCACCCCATTCTCATATTCTTCACTAGTTCTCAATGCATTCATCCAACTATGACCCATTTTATTACGACCTAATACATTTCCAACAATAGTCAAGTTCATAAAAATTTCAAGAACAACATGTTTTTTTCTCAATCTTGTAAAAAAAATTCGGCAGCATTTCCGCTCAACAGTAAGACATCCAAAATTTCATAACAAACCATTCCAGTTTAATTCAACTAACGTTACTCAATTTAATTCAACAAGACTTACTTACTAAGGCAATTTAGAAAATATCAACTATTACATCCAATAATTTCATCAATGCACACCAATAATAACTAAGGCATAATTATTCATACTACAAAGTTTACCTAGTTCAATGCACATCAATAAAAAAAAACAATATTTAAGTATAATTACCTCAACTTTAAATTCCGGTGCTTGAAATTTATTTGTTCTATTCAACCTAAAGACAATAGTAATAAAGACAACATTAGAATTATTCATACTAACATATGAGAAGGAATAATTGAATGACCTATTCAGTTGAGGTATGTATTTACACAATTAATATGATATGGTGAACCTATTTGCGTTTAATATATTGTGCCTTAAACAACATGTGTTCTCAGGCATCAAATTCAAAACTTAGTTAATATATTTGTGTTTAATGGTTGGACTCATATTTGGTTGTATATTATCACCATTTAATGCTATACAGAAAATTCAACGTTTAAGAGGACCCCAAGGAAGATATCTCTATCTTACTCATTTTATCTAAACTTACATTTAAAATCAATAAACATAGAAGTAGTAATGCATCTATTGATTTTATCTTCTAAGTTTTGAATGACCATATTATATATATTTACTCATACAGAAAATTCACACCCAGAGCTACATGATATGTATATGTACAGAAGACACACACATGCAAGTAACCACGCCTACACAACCCACATTCATTATTCAGTTGCTGCAAGTTTTAACTAAGTCACTTCACCATAAATGGAGAACAAGGAAAGGTGTCTACAAATAACAAATAGCAGCAAAGAGCAAAGAGGGCTTCAGCCAAACCAAAAAGGTTTATATACATAAACACATAATAAAGCTTCCTAATCTACATAAAGACAGAATCAATGTCTATTTTGCAAAACAAAAGTGGGTTTCGGCAGAATAGAAGTGGCGGGGTTTCGAGAAAGGAAAATGAAAGTAAAGTACTAACTTGGGTTTGTGTGGGTTTCGGACAAGAAGGAGGAGAAGGAAGCTCGGCGGCACGGCGGAGGCGTGAGGAGAGGAGGCGCGGCTCGTTGAAGACGGAGACTAGCAGAGGCAGGACATGCACGGCGCGGCGAGAGAAGGAGATCGCTGGACTGAAAGAATGAACTGAGGATGAAATGAGAGTGTAAGGCGCGCGGTGGAGTGTAAGTGTGAAATAAAAGGGAAATATAAAAAAAAGAAAAATGATTTTAGGCGCCTGACATTTGATTCAAGGCATCTTATATCAACTTTTGGCGCCTGGAATTTCTTTTAGGGCGTCTTATGTCAACTTTTGGCCCCTAGAATGTCTTTTAGGGCGTCTTATGTCAACTTTTGGCACCTGGAATTTCTTTTAGGGCGTCTTATGTCAACTTTCGGCGCCTGGAATTTCTTTTAGGGTATCTTATGTAACCTTTTGGTGCCCTGAATCACTTTTAAGGCGCAAAAAAGAAGCTTTACCTTAAAAAAAACCATATTTCTTTGACAAGCTTTAGGGCACCCTGAAGCTCGTTTAGGGCGCAAAAAATAAGATTTGAGGCGTCTTGGTAATTAAACAAGACGCCTTAAATAAATAAAAATAATAAAAAATAAAAGTTAATTTTTTGACAACCTTTTTGGCACCCTAAATATTTTGCAGGGCGCCAAAAAGTAAATTTAAGGCGCCTTAGTTATATACCTAGACGCCATATATTTATATTAAGGCGTCTAACTGTTTAATCAAGACGCCTTAAATAAAAAAAAACATAAATAAATATGACCTGGCACGTAAAAAATTCCCCAGATTGCACTTATCGCGCCAAAAATTAATTTTTAGTGCTAAATTATAGGCGTCTTGAATTTTTCCTGGATGCCTTAATTGAATTTAGACAACCTAAATAAATATTTAGGTCGCCAAATACATATAATTTAACAAAATAACTACAAGATTGCCACTGGCTTTACTTTTAACTTCCTTTTTTGAAATAAGGGCGTCTTTTAAGGTAGTAGTAACCCTTTTTTGTAGTAGTGGGCGGAACTATATTTGTGCCAATAGGGGCAAATGAACCCATAAAAAATATATATAGAAGTTGAAGGAATTTAATAACAATATATATAGATAGCAGAGTTGGTTAAGACTTTATACTTTTACCCTAAAGTCACGAGTTAGAACTGTAACATCCCATTTGAAAACAACAGGAATTTTTTTTTTTTAAAACCAGTGATCAGAGTCGAGCATTATAGCAAGTGAGTAACTGAACCTTAAAGATATATAACCATAGTGTAATTGTTCTAGTACAGTCATCTGATACTCAAAAGGAGGCAAATACATAAACTAGAAACATAAAACTTCGTCTTGCATCCTACATCGTCTGCTTGTCCCTATCTTCACACCTTGATCCTCCCGACCCTGAAGTTACAGCTGAGATCCAATTTCCATTTGGATCTCAGGTAACGGTTAACCTTATGCTCAAATAAAACAGTATATGGACAACAGCTATTCATAACACATAACAGCAGTAAATCACTACATAAGCACACAGCAGATGTATGATCACAATATTGACAGAACATAAGCACAAAGCAGTATGTAAAGTCCCACAACATGTTTGCACATAACCAGTGCCACGACGGCCCATCGTGTCCTCAGTGCTAGGAAAACCTAACGGCGTTATCAAGACTATGACCCGTATATAGCTGTATGTACAATTGACAACCCTAAACAGAGCCTCAGTATATAAACATGTCTATCACATATATGTATATGAGCCGCATAAGTGTTAAGATTACAATACGCGTCTGTACCTCTGTTGATGATATCTGGCACTTTCGCCTACTTATGGTACGTTTGACAGCGGTATGACGGCGACACGACAGCGGTGACAGCGGAAACAACGGAAATAGCAGTTCGTGATTTCGGATATCCTATAAGGATAATATCACCGATATGAATATTCAAGATCATAACAGGCATTTTAGGTACAAATTACCATTTTGCCCCTAGTTTGATTACTTAGTGGAATTTTGGCCAGAGCTTCGCTATTTTGACTCTAAATTCTCAAAATCTTGTCATAACTCATTTTTTAACATATTTCTGAGATAAATATCATATTTATTCCTAACACATGATATCTAAGCTAACTTGACAAGTTAAAAACTACTCTAGCAATTCTACTATAACTATTGAAAGAACTACTGAAACTAAAGACTAAGGACTGAAAAACTTACTCAGAGCTTTGCTATAGATTTCTCCGGACTCCTCCCTCTTCCTTCTCTCTCAAATTTCGGATTCCCTAAGAGGGTTTTGGTGTGAGTATTTCAAATGAATTGGTTGGCTATTTATAGAAAAACCGAATGGCATTTTCGTAATTTTCCTGAATTTTGTTTGGACAGATTTTGACCGTTGGATTGCATTTTCTTGAGGTGGATTGATCTTGGCCCTACACCTCTTGGCCGACCTCCCCCCCCCCCCAAGAAGACAAAAATGATGACATCATGCTAGTGACTTCATCCTTGCTATATCTGATCAAATCCTTGGTTCGGTGTCCCGATTGCGAAATTTTGTAAAATCTTAAAATTCCGAAATCACTACTCCGAAAGTCTTTTCTTCCTCTTTGAGAATACTGGATTTTCCTAACCTTATACTCTTATTAAGAACATTCCGTTGCCTGCTGAATATCCTCGGTAACCGTTGCCGGTTACAGAAATAACGTCGGTCGGCACCAACTTCTGGATAAAAATCCACTGATCAATAATATATTCTAGTTTTTCTCAACTTATCCATGGATTCTAGTTTATGAATTATTTTCTATCGGTTCTTATTTTGACTATCTGCTTTAATTCTGCAAAATATACTCCTATCCTGACCTCCAAATTACTCCGTCGGTTACAGAAATGACTTTGGAGACAGCCTATTTCGAGATAAAAATTCACTTGTCTATAATATACTCTGACCCTAAAAACATAGTTCAAGGTTTTCTAGGTAGGATTTTATTTCTATCCGTGGTCATTTATCTTGTTCACTTTTCACTAATATAATATTATTTAACTATCAAATATCTTAACTTATGATATTATTATTTTTGCATCATCCTTATCCCTTCCCTTGCTCAAAAATTTCGGCCACCACACACACACACACACACACACACACACATATATATATTATTAATTTTTTCATTTACCATAATATTCTATTTATCTTGCACTTATTTTTCACAAAATTTCCCTATTGGTCCATGAATAATCACATGGATTTAGGCTTCTAGAATTACTTGAATAATCCTAAGCCTTTGATCTTTACTTTTCAAGATTACATCTTAACCTTTGTTAATTATTTAATTTACTTAATTTGATTCTACAAGTTTAATTAGCACCTTAACCATGAGCTTAACAATTCTTTTAAGATTAGGGATTTTTATGTACTAAACCCCAAATATTTTTCTTAATTTCCCATTTCATTTTTCCTTTATTTTCCTTGGCCAAAATTTCGGCCCTCTTAATAAATAATCTTATTTATCTTATTTTTTCCATATTTCCTAGATTTTTGTAATCTTATAAAATTCCCAAAAATTACCAAATTAATCCCTTACTAATTATTGATATTTTTCTTAATTAAAATTAATCATTTTCTCTCAACAATTTTATTGACACTAATAATTTAAGCTCCATGCAAAATATCAAAAATCATAGTGTCAATTTTGGTTCCAAAATACTTTTTAATTTTTCTCCTCTTTATTTTTAAAGGAAATAATTTATTAAATTATCTAAATTAAGGACAATATTCTTCCTAATTTTTAATAATTATACCATGCCTTCTAGAATTTTTCATAATTCTCTTTAGAATGTTTTATGGCCCTAAAGTGCATTTTTCACATTTTTGGACAATAAATTTTCCTCTAATTTTTCCTTAGTGTTTTCCTTTGAAAATAGACTAATCATACAACATGTTGAGTCCAAAATCTTCATAAATAGGCATTTTTATTATTGTAACATCTTATTCCAGATAATAATTATCCGGTTATTACAAGAAGAGCGTTTTTTTTTTCCTTTTCCTTTTCCCATTTTTCATCGTCCTTTTCCCTTTTCCCTTCGAGATTTCTTTCCCCTTTCCCCTTTTCCCTTTCCCATTTTCACTTTCCCCATCCGAACCATTTGTCCTGTTCTCTCACTCTCTCCATCTTTCCCCATTCAAAATCTCGAATCGATCACACCGTCAGTCCGTCTCCGTTCCCAGCTCCGCCCCTGGGCCCTGGCCGTCACTCTCCGTCAGTCCGTCTCCTCTCTCGTCAATCAATTTAAATGATTAGATTGTTGCTTTAATGTGATGATTTTTGTTGTGTTGTTTGCTCAATTGCTCTGGATCGCCATTGTGAATTTGAGATGAATCCAGACTGGCGCTTGAATTTGTGATTCCTCATTCTTGAATCAGTCCATGTATCTCATCCTTTCATCGTGTTTTCTGGCAGTAAGATTGAATCCATTAGTTTCATTGGGATGCTGTAGAATGTTTGAATTGGGTGCAATAATTGGGTTTGGCTATGGATTTTATCTTTTTTTTGAGTCAAACCTTATTAAGATGCTGAAATTAGAAGAGACTGTGATTTAATAGTAATGTTTGATATAGTTGGGTTAATATAGTGCACATGAAGTGTTTGATTAAATGTTTGAGAAAGGAACTTAATGGAGTTTTAGAAGTATGGTAATTTTTTGCCATGGTATCGTCTCTGATTGTCGCCAAATGCCGCTTGCGTTCTCTGCCTCTTTTCTCGTGTGCGTGACTCCTTTCTTATTCTCTCCGTTTTCAATTCGCGTGTGTGTATGCTTGATGGCCAGGAAAGGAGTGTTCTTGTGGCTAATAGCGCAAATATACGTGTGTGTGTGTGTGTGTGTGAAATACCAACATCAAACTGAATAGAGAAAACAACACAGCATTCGGAGTATCGATTGTTAGATGCTCAACTATCTATTTCTATTTCAAATTATGGGACAACCTTTTCTTTTGTTTAGTACATTTCTTTATGTCTTTATATGCACTTTTTCGTAATGTTATTGAGTAAATGTGTAAATGTATCCACTTCATGAACAAATATCTTTAGTCAATATAATTACTTAATTATTTAGTCAATGTCATTATGTCTTGAGTTAATTTTACTACTCATTTATTTGTCAATGTCATTTAGGTAATATAATTACTCATTTAATTGGTGTTATTATGCCTTTAGTCAATCTGACTACTCATTTAGTCAATACCATTATACCTTTAATCAATTTTATTATGCGTTTAGTCAATCTTACCTCTTATTTAGTCAATATCATCACACATTTAGTCAATCCCATTACTTACTACTTATTTAGTCAATACCATTATTAGGAATGAGCATGAACCAGACCACTAAGTTTTTGCCCACGACTAACCATTACACTTCTAGTAGTTTATTTCCGCCTTAAATGAATATCATTACTCATTCAGTGAATATCATTACGCCTTTAATTAGTTAATTTCATATTTAGTCGATTCTATTACGCATTTATACATTTTCATTACTTAGTTTGTCAATACTATTATGTCTTTATTTATATTAAACATATATATATTCTAATGTGTGCGAGTGCATACATATATGAGTTTAATATTTCTGTCTTTGAGACAGAATTATTTTTTCTGCCTCACTCATATAAAAGTGAATGGGTCTCATTATAAAGAGAAGAAAGAGAAAACATTAGTGGGAATGAGACCTACTCACTTTTATGTGAGTGAGATAGAAACATTAATTCATATATATATGGGCTTTGGTTTTCTCATGTTACATGAGAAAAAAAAGTTTCCTACACACACATGAATGGGTGGGACCCACATATACATATATTATACATATATGAATTAATATATGTATATGTGGGTCCCACCATTTCATGTATGTGTAACATGAGAAAATGTTTTCCCTATATATATATATATATATAACAAAGGGGCTTTGGTAGCCTAATTGCCACCCAGCCCCTTTGGCAAAATTGTGGCTTACCCCTTTGCTTTCATTTTTTGTTTTAAAAAAAAATTTAAAACTCACCCCCTGGCACTAAAGCTTGGGTGGCTGGCCTGCGGTAGCGTTCTGACAAGGGCACCTTTTTTATTTATTTAAAAAATTAGGGGCATAATAGTAAAATCATCAACACTTTAAAAGGTTTTGACCAAAGGTTCTTGGTAAAAGATTGTGTTGTTTTTAAGAAAACCCTACATACTATAAATATATATGTAACTCTTATTATAAATGTTATTTTAAATGACAATTTTGGTTATGCAAGTTATGTTATTTTATGAGGGTTTATGAATTTAACATATGATTATGACTTTTAATTAAAGGATGTTGCTTCAAGGGCACCTCTTCAAGATATCACTTTATGGTATATAAATATATACCTTGTAGCATCACTTTATTTCTAACATAGAAATCATATTAAAATCATATAACAATAAGAGATCAAACTCACTACTACTTGTTCTTGAGTGCATGCAAGATAAATTAAATTATCACTTTAAAAAACATTAATTGTTGTTCTGACTTGAGTGTTAATGAATTTATCATTATGTCATCTCTTTATCTTTCTCTCTCCTCTCCCTCTCTTCCTCATCCTCTTCTCGCCACACCACCAATTGCAAAGACTGCCACCGCCGAGGCCCTTCCTTTTACTGGCGAACCCCAGATTCTACACGGAAGCGAGAGTAACTCTTCAATCACAAGACTCAAAGTTTTGAGTTGCTTCCGCTTTCTTCATCTATGACTCATCAACATCACGCTCAGTGTTGAGCTCTGCGTAAAATCACGCTATTTCTATGGGTTTGATTCCTTTTTGGTCTTTCCTTTCTTATGAGCTTATCGAAGAAATTCTCTCATAGCTTCCCGTGAAGTTGCTTTTAAAATTCAGGAATGTTTGCTAGCAACGGAACTTGTTAATTTATGATTTTTACTTTATGTGGAAGCACCTTCACTTATCAACTCAAAGTCCAAATTTATCTTTCATCCAGATTTTCTTTGTACCTCATAATATTCATTTATAGGATTAGACTGAGAGAACCTTGATGGTTGAACCTACCCTCTCATAAGTTGAACAATATCTGGGTTTTGAGGAAGAAAAGGGTGAATAGTAAATGTGTAATTTAGCAAAAATTGTAATGGGAATAACAAGTTCATTAATGGTATTAACAAGTTTAGTAATGTGAATAACAAGTTCATTATTTAGGGGGAACACATGTCATTGATGAAACCAAAATTATACCACCATCAACAAATTGTGTATTGAGAATAAAAAGTTTATTAATGAGATTAACAAGTTCAGTAATCAGAATAACAAGTTCATTCTTCAGGAGCAATACATTACTGAACTTGTTATTCATTATGCAGAAAGAACTTGTTATTTAAATTATTGAACTTGTTATTCATCCTGAAGAAAGAACTTGTTATTCCTATTACTGAACTTGTTAGTCCCATTAATGAACTTGGTATTCCCATTACGTAATTTATTAATGGTGGTCAAATTTTGGTTTCACCAGTGACATGTGTTCCTCCTAAAGAATGAACTTGTTATTTCTATTATTGAATTTGATAATTCCATTAATGAACTTGTTGTTCCCATTATGATTTTTTTATTAAATCTCACATTTACTGTTCACCTTATTCTTCCTTAAAACCCAAATAACTGTTCAACTCAAGAGGGGGTAGGTTTAACAATCAAGGTTCTCTCACTCTAATTCTACAAATCAATATTATGAGGTACAAAGAAAATCCGGGTGAAAGAGAAATTGAGACTTTGAGTTGATAAGTGAAGGTGCTTCTACACAAAGTAAAAATCATAAATTAACGAGTTTCATTGCTACCAAACGTTCATGAATCTCAGAAGTGACTTCACGGGAAGCTGCAAGAGAATGTCTTTGATGAACTTATAGGGAAGGAAGGGTTGAAAAGGAATCAAACCCATAGAAACAACGTCATTCTACACGGAGCTCAATATTGATCCTAATGATGATGAGTTGTAGTCAAAGAAGAAGGCGGAAGCAATTCAAAACTTTGAGTCTTGTGATTAAAGAGTCGCTCTCACTTCTGTGTAGAATTTGCGGTTAGCCTATGGAAGGAAGGGCCTTGTCGGCAATGTTGTCAAAAACTAGTTTCTACCTAGACACAGAAGGGGTGGTAGAAACGTAAATCGTAAAAATGACACGACACGTAAAGTTTATACTTTCTACTACTTAAGGTTAAAGCTCAAAATTATATGTGTGTGTGTGTCTATATATATATATATATATATATATATATATATATACACACATACATGGAAAAAAATCATAAATCAGTAAATATATGAAATGCACGAATGTAATTGGAAAACAGAGGCTTGGCACTTAGAAAATGAATTGTGATGAATAAACACACACAAGGAAGCCAAATTTGGAAGAAAGAATCATACCCAACCACTGACATGGCAATTGTAACATATAAGAATACACGCATGCTTTGATGAAAATCTTACTACTAGCCTATCACAATATTACTCAATAATTAAATTTAGTAAGAAGCCAAGAACATGAGCGCTTCAGCTTTCAATTATTGCCTATCGCTTTCAAAGAGCTAACAAGAAAGGGGCAAAAAATAGAGGAGAAAATACGAGAAATAAGCACCTTGATAAGAAGCCATAACTGCCGTCATTTTATTTTGAGTGAGAAACGCGGCGGATCTGGGCTAGAGTAGAGGAGGGTGTGTGACGAGTCGACGAGTTCTGGACTTGGGTCAGTAGGAAGCACGAGTAGAGCACGAGAGTTGACGGCTGGAGTGGATTAGTCAAGGAGGAGGGTGAATGGCGATGCTGCGAGTGGAGGAGGCAGTCGATGATTTGGGTTTTAGGGTTTGGGTCAGCAAGAACTAGGAAGCACGATGGAGATTTTTGAATGGAGCACCCGGTGGTTAATAAGTTTTTTTTTTTTTTAAGTAAAACGGTAATAACTGTATGTACGTAAGTTTCTACCCGTTTCTACACTAGTTTTTACTCATTTTTACCTTAGATAATGTTTAATAATTTTTTGTAGTGTATAAAGTGAGCATGCTAAAAAAAAAAGGAAAAAGAAGAATGAGTTATACACACACTCATGTCGAGATGGCTGTATTAATGTATTTAGTGTAAAATTATATACCTTTTCATTATATGTAATGATGGTTATATCAATATACATAGCAAAAAACTTTAGTTAGACAATATGTGTGTGTCTGTGAAAATGTATCATTAAAGCATATTTTATATGTGGTGATATTTATTAAATTAATTATGGAGTCATTATTTAGTAAGCTCAAAAATCACTATTTATATATTTATAAAACTTATTTTGTTTAGTGTTTGTATTTATTAAATCTCTGATTTAAAGTGTTGCTAGTTGTGTGTGTTGTGTGTGTGTGTCTTAGAGCTAAATTATTTATTAAATTCTAATTTTCTATTTATAAAGTTTATTTTTATGGTGTTTATATTTATTAGACACAAGGTGTTAATTTCTACAATTATATATGATGCATCGAGACATACATTGTATAATAAATAGTATTTATTAAAGTCCTAATTTAAAGTGTTAAAGAGTTTAAAATAATTATAAAGCAATAATAATAAATATTAAAATAATAATAATAATAGATAAATATTATTATTATTAGAAAATGGAATAAACAATAAAATAAATGAATAGATAATAAATAGATATTATTATTATTATTATTATTTATTAAAGGAGATTATTATTGGGAATGAGTGATAATAATAATAAATGAGGAAGAATTGTTATTATTTGGGTTAATAATAATAATAATAAACAATAAAAATTATTATTATTACTAGGGAAATTTTTAAGGGATTAATAACCATTATTAATTCTCTAAACTAATTCGCGTAGTTAGTTTTTTTACGATTCAAGTAAGTGACTAACGACAATGATAAACGTTTTTAGGTAGATCTTGACACCTCTACCAATCCCAACACCTTCGGACAAAGTTAAGGATTCAAGCTTGAGGTGGGTAACTTTAATTTTGATAGCATGTACGTATGTGTTCATGTATTAGCTGATCATATTTGATAGATGATTTACATGTCATGTTTTTCCTAGCTATGGATTGAGGATGCGTGTCTCATAGGACTACGGTCCTTGACTGTTAACTGTGGTTACGGTGCGATTTGTTTACTTGTAAATGCTTCTATACTTAACATGTGTTATATTATCATTTATACTTTGTATCTGTTCATTGAGATTAATTGTTACCCTGGGGTTCATTTATTTAAACTCTAGACTGTATTAAGGAAGCAGGAAGTGGATTGGGTACAAAAGGAAAGGCGCAGCAGTAAGAAATATTTTAGAAGCTTATCTTTTATCATTCAGGACTATTTTGACTAAGCGTTTATCATTTGTCTTAATATTTTAGATTACTGTATTAAGATCCCCTTACGAGATAGATACCATTTGCAAAAAAATTATCCTTGCATTTTTTATGTTTTCAAACTAAGTTATTTTATGAAAATTTTATTCTGCAATTAAGTCGTCCAAACCATTCGATGCTTGTGCGTTTATACTCTGGTAATAGTTAGATAAATGCCTGTACGGTAGAGGGTGTTTACATTAAATATATGAATAACGGCATTAACCAAACCATGAAGACAAATGGTTGGAGAGGGCGAGAAACCAATACTGATGTTAGAGCAGTGGGAGCCAAACTTCCTGATACAAAAGCTATTTTAACACAGCGGTTCAGAGAAGCAGTGTCAGTTGGGGTGTAAATATGGCATCTCACATGGTATCCAAATGCAAAGCAGTAAACAAGTGAGCATATAATAAATATCCATATGCTCGCAGGATGTTCATCTAAAGGTGATAAATTGGTCAAGTGCATTTGGACAATCATCCCTATCCCTAGAATTTGAAATGCAAGTATCGCATGCCAATGAGCTGAGCTGCACAACCACAAAACTAATGTCTCAATATTGTATCATCAAATTAAAGTACTATTAATTAAAGAATTCGAAATCAACCCACTTTCCACTAAAGTATTAAAGCATGCATAATGATTGAGTTTTGAATATAAGACATATTTTAGGAGTTAATATTAATCCTAAATAGAAGACATAATTTTTATGTTTGTCAATCTCTTCCTAATTTATCTTTATTGCTTATTGTTGTTTTCTCAACAATAATAAAAAATGAGGGAGAATGAATGAATTAAGGAAGATAACTTAGATATTTAAAAAAATACATGTCATATTTACTAATTTTCTTATATAATCTAATCAAATTAATTTAATATATGTATAATTTAAATCCAAGATACAATGATCTAATAGCCTAAACGAGGTATACACAACACTTTGGATAATCATTGAAAACAAAATTTTAAATAAACATCACAATTAAAGCTGCAAATGGAAATTTGATAAGGAATGTGTATATGAAGAATAGTGACCGAATAATGTGAAAAAATCCAAATACAATCTCATTCAACACATGAATAAGCCTGAAATTAAAGCAAAAGGAAATCTGAATGCGAATACTCACGTGAGTGAAGTAGCCATTCAGATGCTTGAAGCTTTTGGAAAAATATGGTCTGTTTGTTCGTCAAGAAAGCAGAGAGAAGAGTGATGATGATGAAGAAAGCTTTGGGTAATTGAACTAGGTGTGTGTGTGTGTGTAGATAGATAAATGGATAAAGAAGCAAATTCATGTCAAAGTCATCCGATGAGATGCTTTATGTTATGTATCAATTCAATCCTTTGCCTCCAACTATGGTATTTTCAGAATTCCTCTGCGGAATACAAAAACCCAGAAAGATGAAGGAAAACACACAGCTGGCTGGTTCAATAAGTTCAAAGTCATGGTTCATTAAGCGTGGACTCACTCTCACTAGTCACTTGAGTCTCCCAATTAAGTCCTAACCCTAACCTAGCTGGCTCCTCCTAATTCTATGTTTAATTTCCGGGAAACGATTGCTCCATTTTCTTCTTCTTTATTTCTCTCAAAACAGAATTTATATATATGTTGTTGGATTATTCTTCACTTCTCACTTTCCCTCCAAAGTCCTCAGTTTATTCATTCATACCAGTACATTAAAATTATCATATTCTAAAATTTAATAAGCAACGTAACATCGATTCTTTTATCTTTCTGGTCAAAGTCAAAGATTAATAGTAAAAATAAATTATTTATAGAAGAGGTAAGTTATTAACAAGTTTTCTAATTTTTTTTTTCAATTTTTATTGATTAAATATAGATATTAATTGGGATTTATAGAAGTGATAAGTTAAGGGTTGTTATGAATATACTTATTATGTGGATGTCCATTGACTCCCGGTTTCCAAATATTAAAAGATGATATGGGACCCACGCATAGTGATTTACTATTTGCATAGTACTACGCATAGTAGTTTACTATTTGGTGGGACCCGCACACAATTATACAATCACTCACGGGAAGGAAATCCGTGAGTGAATAGTTTAGGTTTTTGGGGAAAACTACACCAAATGACCCAGAGGTAGAAATTACACTAAAGTCCCATTTTTCTTCTATAAATAGAGGTTTTCTGTAACTGTTCATGGATTGAATGAAATGAGAATCTATCTCTCTACTTTATCTCTCTAGAACCTCTGCTCTTCTTCTTATTATTTTTATCAGTTTTATAACACGTTATCAGCACGAAGACTCTACCAAGGTAAGATTTTTCTCACCATCTATTTCATATTTCCATTTTATTTATCTGGGATGATCTTAACCATTATATGGAATTAAATATCTATTCTTACCGATTATTTTAACATCGGGTTCCATGGTTAAGATTTGAGATTATTTACTATTTTACTATGGTAAATAGTAATTTACTATTCACAGTAAATTTACCCCTTTTTCAGTAATTTTTACATTTTATTCATTTGACTCCTACATGGAAGTCTAGATTAATCTTTCTGTAATTTTACTTTATTCACTATTTTTAGTGAATAGTAATTTTACTATTCACGGTAAATTTATATTTTATTATTTACAGTAGTTTATTTATGTTTATATATTCTTCCCACTTCCTATTCATTTATTTCATGGTGGCGTCATTAAGCTCCATTTGTAATTCTTTACTTACTGCTTTATTTATTTATCTCATGGTGGCTATACTAAGCTCCATACTGACTTTACTAATATTTAGTTTTATGTCACTAACATTTATTTTATTGTTACTAACATTTATTTATCTTTTATGATAGCACATTAGTATATTTACTAGTGGGTTCTATTTATTTATTTTAACATTTATTTATTTTTTATGGCGGCAACATTATTTATTAGTGGGCTCCATTTATTTATTTTATTTTACATTTATTTATTCTTCATGGAGGCACACTAGTCTCTATTAGTGGGCTCTATTTATTTATTTTATTTAGAGTTTATTTATCTTTTATGGTGGTGACATTTTGTGGGCCCCATTTATTTTAATTCTTTACTGCTTTATTTATCTTTCATGGTAGCAACACTAGTATAGTGGGCACCATTTATTATTTACTGCTTTATTTTTCATGGTGGTAACACTTGTATAGTGGACTCCATTTATTTATTATTTATTTACTGCTTTAAATCCCCTTCCCTTTTTATTTTACCGTTTTCTATATATTATATATATATATTTACATTTGCATATGCATCTTCTTTCTTATCTTTGGATGAGATAGGTCTCGCTGTGAGTTTACTACCATTCCTATCTCATCTTCTTTTTATTAATCTAGCATGTTTATTTCCAGTCATTTATTTTATTTTATTTATTTATTGCTATATATATATATATATCCCTCTCCCTTCTTATTATTTATGGCAACCACACTATTAGTGGGTTCCATCTATTTATTTTATTATGCTTATATTTTATTTATCTTGAAAATAAACTGTTAAAAGATCATATATATTATTATGAGATCAAAATGCCATAGAGATATGAGGCATAGATTGGCTTGAGAGATGAGGCATAAATTGGCTTGAGCCTAAGAGGCAAGATAGCCTTAATTTCAGAGGCAAGATTGCCTGAAGCCAAGAGGCAAGTTAGCCTGATAACAAGAGCCAAATTATGAAACAATATTTGATCCATAAATTTTGTATGTTATCAGTTGTATAAAGGCCTCAAAATTGTATATTTGGCATTAAATATTCCCTTAAATTATGAGACAAGGGATTGTATGATCATGATTGATATTATAAATAAATATATTCAATTTGCTATTGTAGTAGCAATATTGTGGATTAATTTCTTACCATGATCAAACAAATCAGTGAGTTATGGATCTTGAATTTTTATCCAACTTCATTCCCAGAAGTGAATGAAGCAAATATATTATTATAGTTGTTATGTGATTTCTATGATTATAACAATTTTTGTAAATACGAGAAAAGAATATTCATAAACAAAATAATTAAGCAAAAGGAAATATTATTTCAACAAAGTTTAATTGCGAGTGGCTCAACATCATTACAAACTTTAATCATCTCATTCTGAAGATATTTAATGTCTTCTTCTTTTGCTTCTCTTGAGATGGGATCCAGATGAGGCAAAGCTCTTCGTAATATCGAGATTTGCGTCATAAGTTTCTTGAGCTTCTTGTGTGGCCACTCAGTTAACCCTCCTTTTTGATAGATTTTTTGTATGGTGTGAGTAGACATATTTAATTGTTTACTCGCTTCATCAAGGGTTAAGTGAAAATAATTTCTTAAATCATGGAGCGTTGTTTTCTTTATTCTTTCTCTTTGCTCCATAGATAACCTATATAATTCACCCTGGTTAAGGGATGAAGTATCATAGGGTATACTTACTGCAGGTTGTTTTCCTTTGCCTAATGAGTGTTCAATATTGGTTTGAAATGAACTTCCATGGAGGTCATTTGGATTTATAGCCCATTCCGAACCAACACAGAGAACCTCATGATAGGCTAATACAGGATCACGCATCAAGATATATCCTGATGCTTGTAAATCTATACAATACTGTGTCAGAAATTGTTTGATTTCTTCAAAATTTTTCTTTGTGAAATCAAACATTGGAAGCCTGTCAGTATTATAAGATTTATCCTGTACTTTTTCAAATAAAACAGCATGGGTAATCATACCTGTTCTTCTTCCGTGAACTTCAAGTTTATGGTACTGAAGTCCGTTGGTATGAATAATTTCCCGTAAAACATGACAGCAACTACATTCCAATAAGCTAGTAGTTACTAATTGGCTTGTAGCTGTTGGCTGGCTAATTGTTGCTGGCTGGCTAGTGGTTGTTGGTTGGCTGATTGTTGTTGTCGGGCTGGTTGTTGCTGGCAAACTGATGATAGTTTGCTGGCTAGTGAATGCTGGTTGATTAACTGCCGACACTATTGGCTGAACTAGATTGGTAGACTCCATTAGTTCTGCCATAGTTCTACACCTCTTAACAGGCCTCCTTGATGAACCTGCTTCAGTTGTACCTTCAATCCTTGTAGATTGAGGAAGAACACTTGTTCTTGGGGGAGAAGTAGGTATATTTGAAGCAGAAGGAGGAATAGTAGAAGGAGGAATAAACATCTCAAAAGGATTAGGAGATAATAAAGAGGTAAATGACAGGTTTGTCTGATCATCATACAACAAAGCATCAAGTAATGCTGTGTCAGATGTATCAGAAACTGGGATAAAATTACTTGGACCTGCCATTGCAATAATATACGCGATTAGAAGAAAAATGATAAGTTAGTATATGGTAGTGAATGTTATCAGATGCTTGAATGTTTGTGAGGCATGTTCGTTTGCCTTCTTCTATTTATAACCGAATTAAATCCTATTGAATCTCTGCAGATATGCGCAGTCCTGTTGAATCTTTACAGATCTGCACCCTGTCAAGCACGAGCTTAGACACTTTTTGACTATATATGCATACGACAATTCCACAATGATACATGTTGCGCCTGTGATTCCACAGTAATGCATCTGTGATTCCACAGTATTTTGATAATTTCAATGATTTTGTATTTATTTGATTGTTGTTTCTGGAAAATTGAAATTTTGTTACCAGAAGTAACAGAATAATGCATTGATAATGCATTTGTGGAATTTTAATGATATCTGTAGAAATAGATATCATATATGGAATATTGTATGAAATTACATGAATTAATTTCTACAGACTCATACTTGAGGGGGAGATTGATATATATCAAGTGTGAGTGTTTTTGTGTTAATTTTCTGTGAATGTTTGTGTGTTGATTCCCCCAAGATTGATATTGGATTTGATGATAAATTATATGGAATGTTGGCATGACTTGTTTGATCATCCGAGTCATATTATGTGCTGCTTGTTCTCAAATAGATATGATTATGAAAATATTATTGGAAACGGATCTCTGGAAATATATTAAATTGAAAGAGTACATATGAAATTATTGATCTGCAAAGTTTTGCAGTGATGATTGCAACCAGATGTTTGCAATATATTATGCGCGCAATTTCCAGATTGAATGATCCATAAATCATGTATTAAAATATCCATGAATGGATAGATCAATGATTATGAGAACAAAATTTATATGTTGTGTATATTTGCAGCAATTATATAAGCCAACAGAATTCTCCCCGTATAATTGGCTTTTGGTCAGGAGCCAGATTAATTCCATCTTGAAATGTTTTAAATGTGTAATGTTTATTAATCTATTACAATGCACATAGATGGATATACAAAGAAAATTGATGATTTGATGAGGGGGAGAAAAATAAGCAGATTGGGTAAAGATAAAGTGAAATGAATTATCATTGGCTCTTATTGATCCTCGTACAAAGAAATGTGCACTAAAAATTCAAAATGATAATTCAGTTGCTGAGTTTAGTTAATCGAATGCCAGAAGCATTTACTGACCTAAAGAAAGTGACAAAGTCATATGTGCCAACTGCAAATGCTCCTATATGAATTGTTATAAAGCACACCAGAAGTGTTGCAAGTCCATTGATTTTAAAGTTAAAAATCCTCAAAAGAGAAAAGGAGCTATAAGAATATAGATGATCATGTTGAGGATAATTAAGAAAAGCTCTAGAAGAGCCATCTCCTGAAGAGATGTTATCTCTAGAAGAGATATTACAAGTAAAGTGTATTGTGGTCCAAGAAGAGACCCAGGTATTTACATTATGAGATCTCAATAAATTATAAATGAAATCCAATGGGATTGAAAATGAAGTCGACGTTAATAATATCTATGATAGCATATGCTACAATGAATGATAATGAGGATCATGAGCCACAATATATTTGTATGTGCTAGAAGCACATAAGGCGCCAAAAACACATATGTCCCAAAAGGACTCAAGATGATAGTGCATATAGCATCATTATCTGAATAAACATTTATTGAATTTCCATATGCACATATATATTTATGAAAAGATTATTATGACTTTACTTGACAGATTTAGATCTTGCAGGTATATAATGAACAATCAAATTGGGCGTTTCTAACAGAATATTTGATGACAGAAAGTATAATATGCTCAGAAAGACATTGAAGCAATATAGTCATCGGGGGGAGCAACACTGATGTAATCAAGAGGGGGAGACGATACACGCTGTACTCTTTTTCCCTTATCTGGGTTTTATCCCACTGGGTTTTTCCTAGAAAGGTTTTTAATGAGGCAGCACTAGAAAGTGTATCAATGGATGATGTACTCTTTTCTTTGGCTAGGTTTTTATCCCACTGGGTTTTTCCTAGTTAAAGTTTTTAACGAGGCACATTCATAAATGGACATCCAAGGGGGAGTGTTATGAATATACTTATTATGTGGATGTCCATTGACTCCCGGTTTCCAAATATTAAAAGATGATATGGGACCCACGCATAGTGATTTACTATTTGCATAGTACTACGCATAGTAGTTTACTATTTGGTGGGACCCGCACACAATTATACAATCACTCACGGGAAGGAAATCCGTGAGTGAATAGTTTAGGTTTTTGGGGAAAACTACACCAAATGACCCAGAGGTAGAAATTACACTAAAGTCCCATTTTTCTTCTATAAATAGAGGTTTTCTGTAACTGTTCATGGATTGAATGAAATGAGAATCTATCTCTCTACTTTATCTCTCTAGAACCTCTGCTCTTCTTCTTATTATTTTTATCAGTTTTATAACAAGGGTTTTCTTTTTGAGTTTTCCATATTAGTATTTTTTTAATTTTTTCTTCTCATGTTACTCCCCAACGAGATCCTTATCGACCTGATCATAGCTAGGAAATAGAATGCGAATACCAGACCTTAATATATTTAAATGCTCCAAAATTCAAATTAGGTCAGAATTTTATGAAGATTGAATTTTGAATGTATTTGTTTTTTAAAAAGTTCCAAATCAAATCTAAGAGAATTCTAAACAAAACCCAATCATTCTTGCCCAAACATAAGAAAAACTATTTTGAAGCCCAAATATGAAAAGGTCGTCTAGAAAACATTGAGCTTGAATCTTCTAGCCCATTTTCTGAATTTTAATGGCGGAACTGCTTGGGGCGCCCACACCCAGAACCTGTGAACTTACCAGCAAAATACCAACCTTTGAACTTAGGAAAATTCAACATATAACTACTGAACCTTGGGTCCCATTCGATGCTCATCAAAGCAACGAGTATTTCTGTGATGATATCTCAATGGTTTACAATTAAACTAAACAGTTAAAATCAAAATTTTTAATTTGTGATTAATTAAATGATAATTTACTTTTATAAGATTTGATAGTTATAAGATTATCTTTATTTTTAATTAGCTCAAATATATTTTTGATCTTTTATGTTTATATGAGCTTTTCTTTTAATTCCTTAAGTTTATAAAGTGTATTTTTAGATCTAAAAACTTAACACAATTAATGTTAATAAAGGATAATGCTGACGAAGCAAAACTAATTGGTTATCATGCAACACTGACCAGGAAAACTTATTTTTTTTATGGCTAATAAAGTATACTTTTACTTCTCTAAGTTTTATATAAGTCATACTTTTAGTCCCTTAACTTTATAAAGTATACATTTGGTCCTATAACTCCAACACCGTTAATATTGTTAACGGAAAATGCTGACGTGACGAACTCAAGTGATGACTAATATAATTTAATTTAAAAAATTTATATATTCTTCAATTTACCTATATTTTAAATTTAAGTTTAATAACATTTAATTACACATTTATCACTTAAATTTACACTGTTATCACTTGAGTTTGGTTTTCCGTTAGTAAAATTAATGATGTTAAAATTATAGGACTAAAAATATACTTTATAAAGTTAAAGGACTAAAAGTATATTTCATGTAAACTTAAAGTGTTAAAAGTATACTTTAACTTTTTTTTTTTAATTAAAAAAGCCTTTTTTTTTTAATTAAAAAAGTCAGATCATGATGATGATGATGATCTAAAGCTTTGTAATAATGATGAAGAATCTCAAAGTAGAAAGAGAAAGTGATCAAGTGACGCTGCACGATTTCAGAAGGAGAATGAATTCACATTTGATGCTATTTGGTGCTTTTCTTTTACATCCTTTGTTATATGTTTGTCCTTAGAGAAATGAAATAATTTTTTTTGTTTATATATATATATATATATATATATATATATATATATATATATATATATTATTTATATAGATTAACTTATATGATGCATCTTAAAATATTTTTTGCACCCAGTATCTTAAATTAATTAATTTTTAAAATACTAGTGTTATAGGGAAAATATTTCTAAATGCCTTATTAAAAATTAATTAATTTAAAATATTGGGTGCAAAAAATATTTCAAGATGTATCATATAATTTAATCTACCTAAATAAAATCTATATATAAAAATTTTTAAAAAAATTGTCTCATCCCTCTAATTAGAGGGACATACATGCAAAAGAAAAGTACTAAATGTGAACCCGCAGAGAATAGGAGGGAAGCGAAGAGGATCTGAAGTGGAAATTTGCGTGGACCTGGTGTTCCCCAATAATGAAGATAAAAGTGATAATATGATATATAAAAGGAAGAACTGGTTCACGAACCAAAATAGTTGTGGAGGAGGAACGATGACAGTAGTAGGAGGAGGGTTTTATGAAAAAAAAATAAAAAAATAAAAAATGGATTAAAAACATAATTTTTCTATTATTATTAATTCATTAAAATTCCAATTTTTTTTTAAAAAAAGAAAAAATAAAAAAAAATCTTGCTTCATTAGCGCATTGCACAATTATCATTTAACTTTGTCTAGTCAACATTTGTTCTTAATAACATTAGTCATGTTAAGTTTTTAGAACTATAAATAAACTTTGTAAACTTAAATTTCTAAAAATAAACTTTATGTAAATATAAAGCACTATTTAAATTACTAAAAGTAAACCTTAAATTACTAAAAATTTAATTTAAGTATACTTTAGCTTTTTTAATTTTACATATAATGAAATACAAGTTTATTCTAAATATATAAAATAACCTAAATTAAATATGAACGGTTCTAAATTAATCTAATTGTGTAGATGACTGATGAACAAAAAATGTAATCCCACTAAACCCTTAGTTCAATAAGAGATTTTGGACTCAGAGTTACAAAGAAAAATGCAGCTAGTCGAATTCTCCAACTTATGAGGAAACTTATACTTTCATGAATGTTGTTTTAATTTTGGGTGAAGTACAATTTTAACAATAATAATTTATCTTATAGGCATGTGACGCCATTAAATATTTTAGGGTGCTAACATATATATATAAACATCGCAAATTGGGGCAATTTTACCAAACCCATTAACTTCAGCAAACAAACGTTAGTGGTCCCACACAGTGATTTCTGTTATGAAAAATCGATTCTTGCTGCTGCTCTCCCTCTCTCTCTCCTCTTCCATTAATATGGATTCTTTTGTAATATTGAAAATGTCCGCGCGCCCGTGTGTGATATCTTGAACGTGATTAATCAACCTTCGTGCCACAAGGTGCCTAGCTTGCGCCAACTTGATAGCAGTTATCTCCTTCTAACCGCTATAAATTTCATTATAGACCAGCCCATGTTTTGGCGCAGCTGATGCCGTTGCAAACTTATCGCAATTTTTGCTTAAACCGCTAGAAAAACTCATATTGATAGCGGTTATTATTGTTAATTGCTACAAAAAAGAAATTTTTTTTTGTAGTGCATGAGTTTAAATTCTCACTCCATAAAAGGGAGTTAATTAACTGTTTGACTAATATATTAGCTTAAATTCACATTTATTTTATTCAAGACAAACGATATTAAATAAAAACAAGTTAGTCAGAACACCAACATGAAATTTAAAGAACTTAAGAAAAGCGGGCAATTAAAGAAATGGTCTTGACACCAGTAAAAGAAAAGTAAAAAAGCAATGCAAGTATCTCTTGCCAAGTGAAAGTCAATAAGAAAGAGGGTTGAGTTGGAATACGGGTGAAGTATCTCTTGCCAGATCTATGAATCCAGAATGATGAGGCTCTTAAATATTTTAGAAAGAAAAGTGAGGCTAGATGCTGATTGAGATCTCCATGAGAATTCTTTAAGAGAATAACCCCTGTGACAGATAATTCCATGACAATAATGATGATTTTGACTTTTCTATGCATATGTATGATCCAATATCAGGATATAAACGGTCCAAAAGAAAAGGAGAATGCAACACAAATTAACATGGTACTCCCCCCTATTATTTTTATAAAATCTGATAATTAAATTGCGTGGTTTTAAAAAAAAAGGTTGAACTTGATTATAATTAATAAATATATAGGAAAATGAACTAGTTTTTTTTTTCAAGCACGCCTTTATCTATAGGAGGCAAATAAAAAATAAATATAGAATACTAGTGAGAGAAAGTATGAAATGCAATGGTGTATATGGGAAAAAATAAGGAGAAAAAATAGAATTAATTAAGGGAAAATTTGTAAAATATATATATTTTTTTTGCTATGGAAAACACATTACCAGCACAAAATCAAATATCTTGTGTGGTTCTTAGCTAGTAATAAGTGTGTTTAATTCTATATAATGGAATTGTATATATCATCATACAGGAGATCTTCTCCACTAATGGGACCATATATTTGCCATTTTTCTGATCTTTAATATAATATATATTTACCTATTTTGATTAGATTACGGAAGTTGGTTAAATTTATTAATATGACACATATTTTCTAAAACACCCCAATCACCTTCTTTAATTCCTCTATTATCTTTTTTCCTTGATTATTATTGAGGGAATATCAATCAATAAGGTAAATTAGAAAAAGATTGATAAGTATGAAAATTTTATTTTATATTTAAGACTAAAATCAACTTTCCAAATATGTCTTGTACTAAAGAAAGAGTAGAGGAGTATTATCAATTCATGAAAGAAACATATTTTTGATTAATTAAATATCAAACAGAGCATAGAAAAAGGAGAGAATAAGACATCACCACATTATCCCACAATATCATCATCATATAAGAAATATAATGTTCACCAAGAACACAACTCACTGTTGCATATAATACGTGATAGCAGGTTTTAAGACTTGCTTATCCGGATTAGCATATGAGAAGCACTTTACGACAATATCATCATCATAGCATATACAAACTTGAGACTATGCTCCTCCAGGGGCCAGATATATATGAAATCATATTTCCACCTATTCTTGCTATTTTCTCATGGTTAAAGTATATGGACAGCACCATGAACCAGCCAATGAAGACAAGTAATTCAAGAGGGCGACGAAGCAACAATGATATTAGTGCAGCATAAGCCAAACTTCCTGTGCCTAACGTTAGATTAGCACAGAGGTTCAAAAAAGTAGTAGCAGTTGGGGAGTGACTCTGAAGTCTCCCGTGGTATTCAAATGCACAGCAACAGACAAGTAAGGCTAAAATGAAAATCCATACGCTTTCAGGGTGTTCATCCAAAGGTGATGAATTGTGGAAATGCATTTGAACAATCACCGCTGTCATCGTAAACAGACTTCCAAACTTTATAGCCCATGGAATTGACCTGCACAATCATCAAACTAATTAGAAGTTTCATAATGGCATCACCAAACAAAGAACCAATGGGCCGGATTGCGAGAAATTAATGTTTTGCTTTTATGGTACGTGTTGGAATATACCTGATTCAACTTTGGTAGATTAGACCTTAAGTCCGATGTAAAGTGGGGCTATTATATGAATATAAAGAAATAAGTGTTAAAATAGAGTTTTTCCTAAGAGTTATATTTATTCTTTTGTAACTGCACATATGTTTAAGAGTTTATTTATTCCTATGTTACTGTTATATGTAAACTATATTTAGCACTAGGGTAGAGAGATTATGTGATCTATACAATAACACATATAAAAAAAAAAACAGTGCTTATAAATAAGGAAAAATTGCACATGGTTTTGAGTAAGGGGGAAAACTGATAAAATGGTCCCTTAAAATTTTAAAATTGTGATGAAATCCCATGGACTATTTTGCAATATTTTTTATATGCAAAAGACACAAACACCCAATAGAGGTTTATGGACTTGTGAAAACATGCTCATGAACTTGTCAAAACAAACTTAAACTTATGAACACATACACATGGATTTCTGAATATAGGCACATTGACTTGTCAAAACAAGCTCATATATTAGTCAACACATATATAGGCACATGGGGGCATTGGTGTCTTTTCACATATGGAAAATATTACAAAAAAGTTCCACAAGGCTTCATAACAATTTTAAAATTTTAAGGGATTATTTTGACATATTTTCCATTACTCGGGATCCATTCGCAGCCTTGGGTCTTTCTGGCACCTCCCAGGAACTTTTCCGGCATCGTTTCAATTATCTTAAGGTAGGAAATAATATCGCCCAGACAAAGAAGCTCAAGCTCATCAGCCGCCTCGGCAAACTCCGATATGGGTACCGTGAGTGCCGCACCTGGCGGAACAAAGCCAATCGACAGCCACGTAGGAAGCCATGAGAAGCACGTATACCGAGGTAATGTGATCAAGTGCCGCACCTGGTGGAGCAGAACCCATCGACGGCCATGCCCACGGAGCAAGTGTCGTGGAGGACTTGGGAAGCGAAGCGAAGATTCAAGTTACGTACATTTACAGTGAGACCAAAACCCAGCAGTGAGACACGAGATCCAGAAACTTATCATGAAGGGGAAAGATTTGATGGAGAACGTTAACTAATTGAATGATATCAACAGCTCAAATCAGTTCTCAATATAAAATGGAAAAAGAAAGTTTGAAGACTTACGGGAGTGAAGTTGGCATGACTTTGATATGGTTGTTCCTCTCCTGGCAGATCGAGTAAAGAAGAGAGATGAAGAATATTGTTTGGGATCTGATAAGAGAGAAAAAGAATACTGGCTTAGAATGTTATTTGATCCACTTCATTTAAGCATTTCTTTCTTTCTTTTTTTTCTTTTTGGCGATGCACTCCACCCTTGAGTCTAGTTGCTTTGTGCATGAAATATAATTAAATAATGAAAGCGACTCTGATTAACGGGGCATTGACAAACACTGCGACTATAGACTCTCTCTCTCTCTCTCTCTCTCTCTCTCTCTCTCTCTCTCTCTCTCTCTGATAAGAAAGAAAAAGAATACTGGCTTAGAATGTAATTTGACCCACTTAATATAAGCATTTTTTTGGCGACGTACACTCCACCCTGGAGTCTAGCTTCTTTGTGCATGAAATATAATTACATCATGAAAGCGACTCTGATTAAAGGGGCATTGACAAACACTGCGTCTATAGACTCTCTCTCTCTCTTTCTCTCTATCTATCTATCTAATAAGAAAGAAAAAGAATACTGGCTTAGAATGTGATTTGACCCACTTAATATAACTATTTTTTGCCGATGCACACTCCACCCAGTCTAGCTTCTTTGTGCATGAAATATAATTACTAATGAAAACGACTCTGATTAACGAGCATTGACAAACACTGCGTCTCTCTCTCTATATTATATATATATATATATATATATATATATATATATATATATATATATATTATATATGATAAGAAAGAAAAAGAATACTGGCTTAGATTGTGATTTGACCCACATAATATAAGCATTTTTTGCCGATGCACACTCCACCCTGGAGTCTAGCTTCTTTGTGCATGAAATATAATTACATAATGAAAGCGACTCTGATTAAAGGGGCATTGACAAACACTGCGTCCATAGACTCTCTCTCTCTCTCTCTCTCTCTCTCTCTCTCTATCTGATAAGAAAGAAAACGAATACTGGCTTAGAATGTGATTTGACCCACATAATATAAGCATTTTTTGCTGATGCACACTCCACCCTGGAGTCTAGCTTCTTTGTGCATGAAATATAATTACTTAACGAAAGTGACTCTGATTAACGAGCATTGACAAACACTGCGTCTATACTCTCTCTCTCTCTCTCTGATTAAAAAAAAAGTTAATACCATTGTCCGCTAGTCTCTAGGGTGGAGTGTGCATCGGCAAAAAATACTTATACTAAGTGGGTCAAATCACAATCTAAGCCAGTATTCTTTTTCTTTCTTATATATATATATATATATATATATATATATATATATTCATAACCTCAGCTGAATCCAAAGCAAGTCTAGCAAATGTTTGAATCATCAATGTCTCATGAGTAAAGTATCTTAGCAACCTTATAAGGGATAATTATGAGATGAGTGCTCTAATTTCAGGGCAAAAGAAAAAAGAAAATCGAATGACTTTGGTTATAGATATCGGTGTGAACGTAGAATCTTTAAACGCGTCACATTACAGGAATTGACTGTGTAATAAGATATACTTATTTCAGGGCCAATTTAGTTATTTTTCTTATTTATATCAAATGGCCACCACATTTTTTTTTGGGAAAATTCCATTCAGGGCCCAAGGTAGGAAAATATTGTCAAAAAAGGCCTTAAAAAAAGTCAAATGTCAAAAAAGGCCCTAGGGCCTTTTCTGGTATTATTTCAAAAAAAATTATACAGATATAGTTGTTAATGAGACTGATTTAGTTGTTAATATGTAGTTATTAATTATACTGATTTAGTTGTTAACGGAGACTGATATAGTTGTTAACCGCTATTGATATAGTTGCTAACGCTTTCTGAAATAATACCAGAAAAGATCCTAGGGTTTTTTTTAACATTTGACTCTTCTTAGGGCCTTTTTTGACAATATTTTCCTACTTTAAGCTCTGAATGGAATTTTCCCTTTTTTTCTCGTTTTCAAAAGCCGGGCCATGATTGTTATCAACAAAAGAACGCGTCAATAATTTCCAAAAGTTGTATCACATAATGCATGGATGTGCGCACACATATTGATCATTTATCTAAATGCCATACTTAATTAGATGAAAACATTGAAAATGCTTATTTAAAAAATGAATTATATACATCGGATAAATTATAAAATGATTATTGTTAACATATTTCCCTCCATCCACATTGGATTTGTGTACTTGACGATATGTCACAGTTGGCTTTGAATTTAGTTTTGAAGAAGTTTCTCATGAAATAAAAATTGCTTGCATGGTTCATCTTATCAGATTTATCAGGATGCTTTCTCGGAAAGTTTATAAAACTGGGGGTGGGGCTAATTGATGAGAAACAATTATGGTTATCAATCTTCAAGGGTCAATTTTATTTTGTACTTTTTTTAAAGTAAAATGTTGTTTAGCTATTTTTTGTTTGGTCCTTTTATTAAAGTCTGGTCTCCATTCCCATGTTCACTTACAATTTTATATGAACTATTTTCTAAGCCACTTTCTTTCTTTCTTTATTTTTCCCCCCTAAGTTATACCAATACAACTCGCTTTTTATACCTTGCACAAAATATGAGACCCACGCCTATATATATCTATCTCAATATATTAACTACAAATGATTTTTCATGCATCGCATATAGGATCTATATGGCTTATAAACAATACCAATTTCTCACAATTGGAGTAAAAAAACTTCAAATTATCATATAATAAAACAGTCTGTATTATATTAGTGAATTTGCAATCCCACATTAATTTTAAGGGTTCGTCTAAGTTACTTTGAAGGATATCACTTGTCGCATGTTGGTTTATCACTCAAGTTTTGGTGGTACGAAAGATTTGGAAGGAAGAGGGATTTTTTTTTTTTTTTTTGCTTTAAATTTAAAAAAAAATAGAGAAATGAGGTTATAAAAACGTAATAAAAAAAGATGTAAGATAAAATAGTAAATAAATTTAATTAAAATTTTTAACTCTACTTCTGTAAGGCAATATAGGGAGGGTGTACATCAATGTTATCAGACTTGGACCGGTCATCGACCCGGTCGGGAAACTGGGTCAATGGGTCACTGGTTGAACCACATAACTATAACCCGGTTTCGAAAACCATACTATATTTATAAATTATACAACCATACTTATAAAAAAAAAGAGTTTACAAAATAAAAGTACCTAAAACATTTTTACAAGTTTAAAACATGAATAACCCAATTAACTAGGAGTAAAATTAAAGAAGATGGGGGGGGGGGGTTTGGCTCAAAAAAAGAAGATGAGTTTACAAAATAACCTCTAAACACAATAAAATCATAACCAAGAATCTAAAGGTGGTGCATCAATGAAAGACTCTCTATCATCATCAAAATAATGTGGATGACCAACAATATCTTCAGCAAAGTTTAAAAAAAAAAGGCACCAACCGGCCAGGTTTCACAGACTTGGCCGGTTCGCCGGTTTTCTCCAAATTCGGTGGTCGGACCGGTTTTGACACATATCCGATCCCATTAGTGGCTCGGACAAGTTGGGTGACCGGTTCGCTAGTTTTCGGGTCAACCCCGCCGGTCCGAGCCGGTTCTGATAACTATGGTGTGCATAGTAAAATCACCAAAAAAAAAAGTTAATTTAAACAAGCCTCTGATTTAGAGTAGGAAAGAGAAATTCAAGTGACGATGCACAATTTGATAAGCAGAGAATAAGAGGGATGTGAAGAGGATCTGAAGTGGAAATTTGCATGGACCTGGTGTTCCTCAATAATGAATATAAAAGTGATAAATAGATACATAAAAGGAAGAATTGGTTCACGAACCAAAATAGTTGTGGAGGAAGAAGCTGTTGGAAATTATGCCCTAAGGGTTAGTTATTATATAACTAAAATTAATTGAGATATCGTATCTCATATTTGATTTATGAAGATAAATCAATTATATATCTAATTAAATAGAGATATTGTATCTTTGATTTAATTTTCAAATTAAATATATCATATATATGATTTAATTTAAATTGAGATATAGTATCTCAGTTTTAATTAAATAGATATATATTTTTTCTTAGATTTAATTTATAAAGATAAATTAAATCTATAGGCTTTTAATTTTAGATTAAATAAATATATTAGATTAGATCTATTAGATAGATTTAATTAATGCTATTTAAATCTAAAATTCGAATTCAAGATTAATTGAGATTAATCTTGAATATTTTAATACGGCCCAATTAGGGTTTTAGAAATTCTATAAAAGGACATTGATCTAGCCGTATTAAAGAAAAGAGAATAGTCGCAAAAGAAAGCCCTACAGAAAAGAAAAGGCGTAAGACACAAAAGGTAAGAAGACGCTAGCACGCTAACGTTCGTGTTGAAAAGTTGTTCGGTGTGGATGCCGGTAGAGGAAGGCGATTCGAAGAGTCAACTTCTGTTGATCGAGAAGGTAGCCCATCAGTTCAAATAGAACAAGACGCGCACGAGCTTTTGAAAGGTACGGTTTCTTATAATGAACCTTGATATAAACACGGTTGAGCGTTCCTCTTCGGGATTCGTAAAGTTTTTAATTCCGCTGTGTGTACGGATCCCAATAGTGGCATCAGAGCCAGGTCAACCAAGCGTTTAAATTGGGTTTTCTATATGCATGTATATGTGATATATGTGTTTAAACTGAATCCTTAAGCTTTAAAATATAAACTCGCGTTAGGGTTTCTACGGATAGCAAGTCGGAGATGGCGGCCGATTCTGAATTGTTTAGAACAGTGGACGATCACACTGAATCATCGATTACGTTTGCGTATAGATCGTATTCTGAAACGTTTGGAATGAACGATCATGCTCAGATTTAATTTAGGGTAAGATTCAAGTTGGAGCAATATATGATTATATTGCAACGTATTGGATTCATAGATATATATAATATGATTATATGATAATAGTAATATGATTATATGATTATAATCATATAATTCACATAAATAATAGTAACGTGAATCATATAATAGTAACATTGTTCATATTATATATATATATGTGTGTGTGTGTGTGTGTAATCATATTAATTCCGACGTAGTTCATAATGATTATATTTCAACGTGAATGCCACGTATTGGATTTATATATATAATATGGTTATATATATAAATATATTTTATCATATTATATTATAATATAATATAAATTCAAAAATAATAATGATATTATCTATAGATAATAATATTATTATATATAGTATTTAATTTATTTGATAAATTAAATAACTATAATAAATTGAGATATTGTATTTCAGATTTGATTTTCGAATAAAGATATAGTATATTAGATTTAATTAAATTGAGATATAGTATCTTAATTTAATTGAATAGAAAGATATCATATCTTAGATTTAATTTATAAAGATAAATTAAATATGTAGGCTTATAATTCGAATAAAATAAATATATTAGATTAGATCTGTTGGAAAGATTTAATTAATATATATTATTTTAATTCATATTCGAATTTCAAAATTAATTGGATTAATTTTGAATATTATAATACGGCTCATTCAGGTTTTAGAAACTCTATAATAGATATTAATCTAATCGTATTATAAAACAGATGAATTAGAAAGCCGTGACTAGCTGTTTGTAGCGCGAGAATTTAAATCATGATATTATATTATATATATTATATAATATAATAAAATATAAATTAGAAAATTTTAATCATGAATTAAAATATGTTCTAATTTACCTTTCAATGTGTTGTTTGGGTATGGTGAACAATATGGCTCTAGATTTTATAATTGTTGTAAATTTAAATATGGCCTGTGAGCCATGCCTCTCTCTCTCTCTCTAAATAATCTTCATGTACATTCTCTTCTCATCTTACTCCCCTCGAATGTTAAACGAGATTTCTCCTTATGTATTTTCTTTTATTATTTAGAGAAGTCCCCTCATTAGCTTGAGAAGACTCTAGGTTAGGTCAACCATGTTGTATCACGAATTTTAATTATGTTTTTGATATGATCAATGCATGATTAAGTAAGACGCTATATGATATACAATAATGATTACATTCACATAGGTACAATTAATAGGATTAATTAGATAAAATATCAAATAATACCTTCTAAATAAAATCTTAAGTCACACTGCCATCAATTAATGAATACTTGTCAAAACCTAGATCACTCATTTGTATGTTCCACCAAAGTGGATGCATCTGAGTAATCTTGGTGAGGCAAGAGGGAGTAATGGTGATACTCTACATTCATCATGTCTTGGCTTAATTGAGATCATCAAAACGGTTTTGGATCTCAAGGCATTAGATAGGATTAAACGTGCCGGTCATATGATGATCGAATCCCATAAAGATCTAAGAGTTACATGTGATGTAATTGGCAAAAAGGTTGCCTATATAAATAACTTGATTTTAAGCGTCCTGCCAAAGCGGACTTAAATTTAAGCCAAATATGGATCTTAGTCCACTAATTATAATGAAGGTTGTTAATTCAGTGGGAGATTATTAATTAACTTTGCATGTCTTTTATTTGTAGAATCATGTCGACTAGTAACACTGCAACACTATCACTGCGATTAGTCCTTGAGAATGACAAACTTAATGGGATAAACTTTCTTGACTAGTTCAGGAACTTGAGAATTGTTCTCAAGCAGGAAAGAAAGGATTATGTCCTCGATCAACCCATTCCTGAGGAGCTTGCGGCCAATGCTCCAAGAGCTTAAAAAGATGCTTACACGAAGCATCAGAATGACTCAGTGAATGTACGATGCTTGATGCTTGCCACCATGGTTCCAGAACTCCAAAAAGATCTGGAACATATGGAGGCTCTTGAGATGATTGTAAATTTCAAGGAAATGTTTCAGCAATAGGCAAGGTAAGAGAGGTATGAGACCACTAAGGCCTTATATTCCTGCAAGATGGCTGAAGGTGCATCAGTTAGCCCTCATGTTTTGAAGATGAAAGGCTACATTGATCACCTTGAGAGGCTTGGATTTCCCATAAGCTAGGAGTTAGCTATAGATATGATCTTAAACTCACTCCCGAAAAGTTATGACCAGTTTGTCATGAACTACAACATGAACAACATGGATAAATCCATTTCTGAACTATATGGGATGCTCAAAACAGTCGAGCAGAGCATTAATAAGAAGCCCATCTCTATTTTGATGGTTCAGAAAGGAAAGGGTATGAAAAAGAAAGGCAAGGGCAAAAGAAAGGGTAAAGGCTCAACTGGTAAGACCAATGAGTCAAACAAACCTAAATATAAGCCTACAGCCAAAAAGGTAAAGCCTTTGAAGGATGGGGTCTGCTTCTTATGCAATGAACCTGGTCATTGGAAGAGGAACTGCAAACTCTACCTTGAAGATCTAAAAAAGAACAAGAAGGATGGCGGGGCTATCCCTTCAGGTATCTATGTCATTGATATTCACTTTTCTACTTCCTCTACATGGGTATTAGATACTGCATGTGGATCTCACATTTATACAAATGTGCAGGGTCTCAAGGATAGTAGAAAATTGAAGAAGGGCGAAGTTGACCTACGAGTTGGAAACCGAGCAAGAGTTGCTGCTTTAGCCATAGACACTTATGAATTTGTTCTACCCAGTGGGCTTTTGTTAATTTTGAACAATTGCTTTTATGTTCCTGCTTTGAGTAGTAACATTGTTTCCCTTTCTTATTTGGATAAGAAAGGTTATACTTCCATTACTAGGAACCATAATGTTCGCCTCGCAAGTGTACGAGTCATGTAAGTAATAAAGTGATAAGTAGAATATCGTTCCCACGAGGACTTAGTACCAAAACTTCGATCAGGCATTGATTTTACACTTTTGTTTAAGTTGAGCTAAAACAAAGTGAGTTTAATTAAAAGAAAAGAAATTAAAAATAAACTAACTCATAAAAGCCTAGGATTCTTTTTCCTCTTATTGCATTTCATAATATTGAATTAATTTCCTCTCTCTTAGAATTTCCATACATATATGTGTTAGTCTAAGGTTCACAAATACTTGACAAGCTCTCTCAAGTCAATATCAAGTTTCTCTTCTCATTAAAATGCACAATCTCTTGATACAATTAATGAGAATCAATATTAAGCAACAACCTTAATGTGACAATGCAAGATTGGTAAATATATCTCTATTTTACCAACAAACCATCCATTTATCAAATAAACTTCAAGACAAGCATGATTTCAATCAAGTTCTACACCTAGATTAGCTTTCTCAAGTCAAACCTAAGTGAATAAATCATCTAAATGGAGGCCAATCATTTAGAAGCATTAAGCCTAGATTAAAATCAACACATATATATATTTATCTACTAAAAGAGAGGATAATCCAAGTATTAATCCATACAAAATAGTCAAAAGAATCCTAGAATAAAATGTTTAGCTACTCAGTAAATCACAGCAAAATAAATCCAGGTTCAGAAATAGAGGCATGGAGAATGAAAAGAAATTGGAACTAGACAAACAAAGAATGAGAACAAGACACCAGCACTGTGCTCTGCTTCTGTGTTGCCTCTTTGCTCCGTCTTTGTTTCTGTTCGTGCCTGGCTATTCTCGGCTCCTTCCTCTCTTTTATTTCCACCTCTGCTCCCGTGTGTCTCCCTTTTTTAATTAGGCTTTTAGGTTTTTCATTCTTTCATTTGATTCACATGGGCCCTCATCCAAATGCCTTCAATCTCCAGCCCAATATCCATTTGATTCTCTGCGTCTCTGGTCCTTTTCTTATTTTGTCATTTAGGTCTTTTAATCATTGAAATTGTTGGGCCCATTTCCAATTCAATCCATACCCACCGTAGCTTTTGGGTCTTCTTCTCATTTAATTGATTCCATTTGTGTGGGACCCAAGCATTGATGTTTTTGCACCTTCATCTAATTGTCAAAATGAAAAGGAGATTATATAATAATCATAATGGAGTAATAGTAATAAACTGAGTTGTTCTTTTTTTTTTTCTCTCTTTTAATCTTTTTTAAAAAACTTCTAATTACTATTATTTATTTCCTAAACTCAAAAACATTTATTTTAAATTGAAATCTCACAAATGATGCACCACTTTGATTTGATCTTATGATCATATAATCTCATAGAAATCTTTTAAAATTGTTTAGATAACTCTCCAAATATCTCTAAAATGTATCTTAAATATATAATATATGGAGAGTTATCACGTAAATGTTCAATTTATCGTAATGACATTTTCTATGCTAATGGTGATTTGCATGCTGGTCATTATATACTAATTTAGAACATCCTAATAATGGACGAATCTATGACATAACTACTAAAAGGTTCAAGTTAAATGATTTGAATCCGACCTACTTATGGCATTGTCATCTAGGCCATATAAATGAGAAACGCATTTGGAAACTCCATCAAGATGGATTTCTTAATTCATTTGATTTTGAATCATTTGATACATGTGAATCTTGTTTATTGGGAAAGATGACAAAGACACCTTTTACTGGGCGTAGTGAGAGGGCCACCGATTTATTGGGCCTCATACATACTGATGTGTGTGGACCAATGAATGTATCTGCCAGAAGAGGTCATTTGCATTTCATAACATTTATAGATGATTTTAGTAGATATGGGTATATCTATTTAATGAAACATAAATCTGAATCTTTTGAAGTGTTCAAAATATTCCAAAATGAAGTGCAAAATCAACTTGGCAAAACAATTAAAGCTCTTTGATCTGATCGAGGTGGTGAATATTTAAGCCAAGAGTTCATTGATTATCTTAGGAGTTGTGGGATCATCTCACAACTTACTCCTCCAGGAACCCCTCAATGGAATGGTGTTTCTGAACGGAAGAATCGAACTCTATTAGATATAGTTCGATCTATGATGAGTCAAACAGATTTTCCGCCATCCTTTTGGGGCTATGCCCTAGAAACAGCTGCATTTACACTAAATCATGTTCTATCAAAGGCAGTTGAAAAGACACCATATGAGATATGGACTGGGAAAAACGCAGTTTGTCATTTCTTAAGATTTGGGGATGTAAGGTTTATGTTAAACAACAAGCCTTTGATAAATTATCATCTAGATCCTCAAAATGCCTTTTTGTGGGGTATCCTAAGGAAACTAAGGGATACTATGTCTACAATGCCACAGATCACAAAGTGTTTGTTATCTGCAATGGCATCTTTTTGGAAAAGGAGTTATCTCTAAAGGAACCATTGAGAGTAAGGTGAACCTCGAAGAAGTTCGAGAACCACAAGACAACGTAGAACCACAGATGGAAAATGGAGAAGACTCACAACAAGTTGTTAAGCCTACTCAAGTAACATAAGGCCCACGAAGGTCCGATAGAACATGACAACGACCTCAGAGATATGAATTTTTTATTACTGGAAGTCGTGATATTTTGCTCATTGAACAGAATGAGCCAACTACCTATCGAGAAGCCATAGTGGGACCCAACTCCGAAAGATGGCTTAATGCTATAAAGTCTGAAATGCAATCCATGTATGATAATAAGGTATGGACCTTAGTCGATCCACCTGAAGGTATAAAAACCATTGGGTGCAAGTGGGTTTTCAAAGAGAAAACTGACATGGATGACAAAGTAAATGTCTTCAAGGCACGACTGGTTGCAAAAGGATTCACTCAAACTCATGGTGTAGACAATGATGAAACCTTTTCCCCAGTTGTAATGGCCAAATCAATTAGAATCCTTCTTGCCATTGCATGATATTATGACTATGAGATATGGCAGATGGATGTCAAAACAACCTTCCTTAACGGAAAGCTACTTGAGGATGTGTACATGACACAATCTGAGGGTTTTGTGCATCCAGAGGACTTTGGTAAAGTCTGTAAGCTTCAAAGATCCATTTATGGATTGAAGCAAACATCTCGAAGCTGAAATCATTGTTTTCAATGAAGTAGTCAAAGAGTTTGGATTCATTCAAAATATAGATGAACCTTGTGTTTACAAGAAAGTTAGTGGGAGCACAGTTGTATTTTTGGTGCTTTATGTTGATGACATCCTACTCATTGGGAATGATATTCCTACCTTGCAGAGTGTCAAGTCTTGGTTAAGAAAGTCTTTCTCAATGAAAGATTTAGGCGAAGCCACTTACATTTTTGGGATTAGGATCTATAGAGATAGATCCAAGAGGCTGATAGGCCTAAGTCAAAGCACATACATAGACAAGATACTGCATAGATTTAGTATGCAGGATTCTAAAAGGGGTTAAATGCCCATGTCTCATGGCATCCATCTCAGCAAGGATCTGTGTCTTAGTACACAAGATTAAAGAGACCGCATGAGTAAGATTCCATATGCCTCCGCCATTGGATCTATCATGTATGTCATGTTATGCACTCGACCAGATGTGTCATTTTCCTTGAGTATGACCAGCAGATATCAACAAGATCCTTTTGAGGGTCACTAGATTGTTGTCAAGAATATCCTAAAGTACTTAAGAAGGACTAAGGACTTATTCTTGGTATATGGTGGCTTGGAGGATGAGCTCTGTGTGAATGGTTATACAGATGTGAGTTTCCAAAATGACCAAGATGATCTAAGATCGCAGTCAGGAGATGTATTACTGTTAAATGGTGGTGCGGTAAGATGGAATTTCTCAAAGCAAAGCACTGTAGCTGATTCTGCAACAGAAGCTGAGTATATAGTAGCATTAGATGCAATTAAGGAAGTTGTTTGGATCAGAAAGTTCATTACTGAACTAGGGGTGGTTCCTACCATTTCAAATCAAATAGACCTATTCTGTGACAACAGCGGGGCTATTGTGCAGGCCAAGGAGCCTAGGTCATATCAAAGGACCAAGCATATACTCAGACGCTTTCATTTTATCAGAGAAATCAATGATAGAGGTGACATAAAGATATGCAAAGTACTAGGAGAAGACAATGTTGCTGATCCTCTTACTAAGCCACTTGCAGAAGCAAAACATGAGCGTCATGTTAAGACAATAGGAATTAGAGTAATTAATGATTGCACCTAGTGCAAGTGGGATTCTATTGGAAAGGCCAAGTCATTTTACTTTAGACGTTTATGTTATTTAAAGTATTCTCTTTTAGTTATCATTTTATTTGCATGTTTATATTGATAACTGTATCCCTGGATATATCTTATAGATTATCATAAATGTCCCTGGTCGATCATCTACGTAGGAGCAAAGATGAGATAGATCAGTATGACTTTGATAAGGTATTGATATACAAATCAAAATCAAGGGCACTTGTAAGATTACAAGGTGCTGAACCGACCCTCTATGAGAAAGTTGCATGGATTTTGCCATAAGCTTATCTTATGTATAACCGCGTCATAACGCCCTATGACCTGAGATCATCATGGATTCCTACATGATGAAACACTAATCTTTGACCTAGTCAAAAGTCACTTTTAATCAGGTGATGATAAAGGCTTCGATCGGGATTAGTGGTTTTCATGCAGAGGAATACGAGTGGTGAAGATGGAATTTGTCCCTCGCATTTATAGAGAGATAATACTGGGCCCCTCGATGAGTGAGTTTGAGAAACGTGTGACCATACTACGGTGGAAAGGAGTTTCTATTTCAATTATTAGACAACTCAAGAATTGAGAAAGTAATGGTCAAGAAAAGGAAGTTGACATTATCCATGCCTCATTCTTGATCAAATCATCGCGTGACAAAAGGGACGTGATATGGTTATACGATAGGTTGTATCGTGTCATCGATCCCCATATAAATTGGGTAGTCGCAATGTTCTTGCTAGAGGCCGCTTGCGACTTGTGTGCTGGTATAGTATTGGCCCACTGGCAATCTTATGTGGGCCTACAGGGTCGCACACAAGAATAGCCCAACACGAGCAATAGTGTCCAAATTCATTGAATCTTAGATATGTCTAAGAATTAATAAATACAAAGTTTTATCTAGGGAATATATATATATATATATATATATATATATATATATATAATGATTGCACTTAGTGCAAGTAGGAATCTGTTGGAAATTATGCCCTAAGGGCTAATCATTATACAACTAAAACTAATTGAGATATCGTATCTCATATTTGATTTGTGAAGATAAATCAATTATATATCTAATTAAATAGAGATATTGTATCTCTGATTTAATTTAAATTGAGATATAGTATCTCAGTTTTAATTAAATAGATATATATCTTTTCTCAGATTTAATTTATAAAGATAAATTAAATTTGTAGGCTTTTAATTTTAGATTAAATAAATATATTAGATAGATTTAATTAATGCTATTTAAATCTAAAATTCGAGTTCAAGATTAATTGAGATTAATCTTGAATATTTTAATACAGCCCAATTAGGGTTTTAGAAACTCTATAAAATGATATTGATCTAGTTGTATTAAAGAGAAGAGAATAGCCATAAAAGAAAGCCCTACAGAAAAGAAAAGGCGTAAGACGCAAAAGGTAAGAAAGTGCTAGCACGTTAACGTTCATGTTGAAAAGTTGTTCGGTGTGGATACTGGTAGAGGAAGGTGATTCGAAGAGTCAACTTTTGCTGATCGAGAAGGTAGCCCACCAATTCAAATAGAACAAGATACACACGAGCTTTTGAAAGGTAAGGTTTCTTATAATGAACCTTGATTTAAACGCGGTTGAGCAATCCTCTTCAAGATTCGTAAATTTTTTAATTCCACTGTGTGTACGGATCCCAACAAAAGCATGAAGGCAGTAGGAGGATGGTTTTACGTGGGGAAGGGAAAGCTTATGAAAAAGAAAAGATTTAAAACATATTTTTTCTATTATTATTAATTAAATAAAATTTGAATTTTTTTAAAAAAGATTAAGTTTGCTTCATTAGCATAGCACAATCATCATTTAACTTTGCTTAGTCAGCATTTGTTATTAGTAATATGAACCGTGTTAAGTTTTTAGGACTAAAAATACACTTTGTAAACTTAAATAATTGAAAGTAGACCTCATGTAACTATAAAAGATTAAAAAAAATAGCCTTTTTAACTTTACCTATATTGAAATACATATTTATTTAAAATATAAAAAATAAATTAAATTAAATCTGATTTGTCCTAATTTAATCTAGTGGTGTAGATGATTGAAGGAAGAAAATGTATTCCCACTAAACCATTAGTTCAATAAGAGATTTGGAACCCAAGCTATGGAAAAAAAAAAGGGTGAAGGTGCAATTTTACCAACAAACTGTTAGGGAAAGAGCATCTGATACAATTAACTATTTAGGGTATCTTAAATACAAAGGAACAATTAAAAGAGACAAAAAAACACAACACCATCAGTTGGTAATATAACTGCCATTTAAACAATCAGTGTGGGAGAAAACTTTGATTGGAGTTGATGACATGGCGCAAAGAGAAAAGGAAGATGTGGCAGGAAGCTGAGCACTGGGGAACATCTTCATCCTTTAGAAACACAAAACATAGGGCAGAGACGCGAAGGAGACGGACACACAAGGGGCGTCACGGAGCTTGGAGCTTAGAACCTTTGACCATTCCTCCTTGGTCGTCGGTGACTCTCGCCTTCACCACTATAGGCGCCGGCCACCTTCTTCCCTCAACCACCGTCACTTTGTTGCCGATGAAGCTTTAGAGACACAACAACAACAGATCGAAACATAAAGAAATTTGTTAAAAATAGGATTCCATCAACTGAGTAACCAATTACTTTAAAATAAGAAAACAATACAAGGTAAAGTAAGCACTATCTCTATGACTGTGTTATGAAGAGAAATTTGCTGGAAGAAGAAGAAGGAAAAAAAAAGACCACCATTAAGAAAAGGATACTTGCATGTTTCTTTTCTTTTGGTGAAAGCAGCATAAAATCATAAATATGTTGGTAGGTAAGGTTGGGTTGGAATTGGAGCTTTGACTCTATCTAGGAAAGAGAAGCAAAGGAACTACGAAAGATGGTGGAAAGTAGTGTGGGTGTGCGTTTGTTGGTGGTCGGAGAAAGAAAGGTGGCATCATTGGTGAAGAGTGAATCCGAACAAAGGAAGGAATCTGTGATGGCGAAGAATAGGGAATGACTGGCGGCTGTAATGAGTAAATGGTAGAGAGAGGGAGGTGGTGGTGAGAACTCGCCAGAAACCTAGAACTCGCGGTGCTTCTTCTGTCTCTGGCCTTCACCTCAGGCAAAAGGGAAGGTCAACGGAATGAAGAAATGATGGTGGTGGAAGGGTGGTCGAAGGTCTCCCCTCAGCTCGCGCTTTTGGTTCCTCTCAATTCGCGTCTCTCCTTTCTTTCTTCATTTCATCGAAATTAATGGAGTTAAAAGCTCAAATCGCTGGCGACAGGGGTGGGTGTCAGTGATGATGGAGGAATAGAGAATGATCCAGCCGCTAGACCCAGGTCCTCGTTTTTATCGCTTACTCTGTATATCTACCCTGGGGTTGCCTTGGTTGCGGCTACACTCTCAGAAAGCAAACAAAAAAACTAGACTAATTACTTAGCCACATCAGCGTCTTAGTAAGCTAAATGTCCATGACCTCAAACCTGACAGTGTTGTGTTTTTTTGCCTCTTTTAATTGTTCCTTTGTATTTAAGATACCATAAATAGTTAATTGTGTCATATGCTCTTTCCCTAATAGTTTGTTGGTAAAATTGCACTTTCACCCAAAAAAAATGCACCTAGTCGAATTCTCCAACTTCTGAGGGAGCTTAAAATTTCATGAATGTTGTTCTATTTTTAGGTGAATGTGTAATTTTAACAATATTGTTTTATATTAGGGACATCTAAAACCATTAAATTTCTTAAGATACTAACATGCATATAAACATTATAAGTTGGGGCAATTTTACCAAATCCATTAACAGAGGTTAGTGATTTCTTTTTTGAAAAATTGATTCTTGCTTCTGCTCTCTCTCTTCTCTTCTATTAGTATTGATTCTTTAGTAATATTGAGAATATCCACGAGCATGTGTGTGTGTATATCTTGAATAAACGTTTGTTTGCTGGTTTGACTTGCCAGGCGAATAAGGCCTCAGCTATTGTGGATGCATCCAAATACATAGAAGAGTTGAAGCAAAAAGTGAAGGGACTCAATGCAGAACTTGGAAGCAGCGACAATAATGTTAATGAATCTTCATCCTCTTCCTCCTCCTAAAATCAATTACCTAGAGAAAGATTTTATGATCTGATAAATGTGTGTTCTGAAAGGAATTGCCCATGAATGCTCGATGTGGACATTGCGGAAAGTATCATGGGCGGACACTGGTGAGGAGACGGGTCTGCAATCTGCACAAAATATAACGAACTCAAACTCATTGTTGTTTAGGTTTTGGTCGTTGAGAGAATCATGCCAAATGATTGGGTACAATCGAGAGTTCCCATAAGTCAAAAAGCAGGTCTTCATCAGAGGTAGAAAGACAGTCGATCTGGAACCCATTCAAAACTCTAGCGACAATCTTAGTGAAGGTCTAAGAAGAGTAGCTATTGAAACTGGGAGAAGAAGTTGATCATTCAGAAGCCATGGCTTCTGACACCTGAACCTGTATCACCCACACTCTTCCTTCCTCTTCGACTTCAAAATGATCCAATTGTGAAAAAGTTCATGGAAAATCTCAATTGTGAGAAAGCTTACAGAGGGGGGAAAGGGAGGGGAGGGAGAGAGAGAAAGCAGAAGCAAGAAGTAATTTTTCAAAAAAAAAAAAGAAGAATCGCCAACGTAACGCTTGTTTGTTCTAAGTCAACGGTATAAGTAAAATTGCCCCAATTTGTTATATTTATGTGTATTTTAGCACTTTCAAAAACTTAATGGTGACAGATGTCCCTCACATAAAATATTATTGGGTTACGGTGCAAAAATACACATAAGCTTTTTCCAAGGAGCAAAAATACACATATGCTTTTTTGATGAGCAAAAATACACATGTGGTTATCATTTTGGAGCAAAAGTCACATTTCATCGTTAAGTCACTGTTCACCATTGTTATGTTACTGTTCACCTCATCTCTTTCTCTCTTATCATGATGAATAGTAACTTAATGGTGGGATATGACTTTTGCTCCAAAATGGTAATCACGTGTGTATTTTTGCTCCTTAAAAAAGCATATGTGTATTTTTGCTCCTGGGGAAAAAGCTCATGTGTATTTTTGCACCTTAACCTAATATTATTTTTAATACACATATACAAATACAAATACAATAAGATATATCACACTTAAATCAACATACATGCCCTATATTCACCATGCCTTCATCTGATTCCCATCCAACAACGTAACATCCTCTTTTATAACATGCATGCCTCTTTGGATCGGATCCTGGCACCAAAACAAAACAAGAACAAACTTCATAGAGTTAGTGACATTGTTTAAAAACACGGATGGAATATAATAGTGTTAAAACCTTAAAGTTTTCAAAGATTTGTGCAGTTACCTTACGAATTGACTCTATTATAAAGAGATATCCTCCCATATCCCTTCTTGATGATCATTCCTTATGCCGAGTTCATTACCCGCTTCATCTTCTTCGTTCATGTTCAGTAGACCCCTTGAAAAAGGAGTATTGTCAGGAATACCATAATTTGCATGACTTTCCTCATCAATATCGATGACCCTTTTTTCCTTGGAGAACTACAGACCACATTTTATTTGCTTGATCGGTGATATAAAAAACTTGTTTCACCTGGTTTACCATAATAAAAGGTTCATCTCTAAAACTTCTACTATTGACATCAACTAACATAAATCCCAGCCGATCAATCTGAACATCATTGTTGACATTAACCCACTTGCATTTGAAAATGAGAAATCTAATCACGACATAGTCCACCTCCCAAATCTCTTCAATAACCCCGTAATATGGCATGACTGCCAATTTAGGCCGCTTGTCTTTCGAACTGGAGAAGTGCATAGATTCAGCCTCTAACATTACACTATTGTTGTGGACGGTACTCCTATCATCTAGGGACTTAATGTAAAATGTATAATCGTTGATCACATACGGATTCCAACTTATGACATCAACCTCAGGACCATGTGTTAACCATTTGATTGTCTCAAAAACAGATTCCTCTCCCTCAACCTTTTGTTTAAAGTTTACAAATGTTCTGTTATGCTCCTTAATCAACCTCTGTTCAGTCATTCGGGGATTTTCTTTCCTCATAGCTTCTTTATGTGCAACTATGCTGGCTTGAACTTCATCAACATTATTCAAGATGTATAAGTGGACTTGTGACAATTCATCAGGATCCACACTCTTTACTAAAACCCCTCATCTACCACTTTCAGCATGCTGACGTTTTGGAAGGTTGATATGTCTTACTTTGACCAAATAATTTTGACAAAATTCCATGGCCTCTTTAAATACATACTTCTGAACAATTGATGCTTCTGGCCGGTATGCGTTCTTCACATACCCTTTTAGGAATTTCATAGATCTTTCAATTGGGTACATCTACTGTAAATGGACAGGGCCGAACAACTTGATCTCCCTCACAAGATGAACAATTAGATGAACCATTATGTCAAAAAATGAAGGAACAAGATAAGATACCCTTCATTCTCCAATTCATCCAATTGTTCAATCTCGAAAACTTTACTGCAAACAGCATTAAAGAACAAACAAAGCTTAGTCAAAATATGTCAAACATCATACTCGGCTATGCCTCGAATAGCTACTGGGAGTAGCTGTTGCATCAAGACATGACAATCAGAAGACTTTTGGCCTACCAATTTCAAGTCCTTCATCGATACAAACCTCTTAAAATTTGAAGAATACCCCTGCGTCGCTCATATAGACCGACGCATGGGCCAAATGTTTCAGGTCTACCATGCCGTCAACAACAAGCTGAACATGTTACTTGATGCCAATGACGTCGAGTACAATCTTTCTGATGACGACGTCTTAGACTTCTCCTCTGATCCCTCCCTCCCCTCCGACAATGACGGGGGGGGGATTAAATATTTTGATGTTTGTTTTAATGTTTTTTTTGTTTGTACTATTCCTGCCCAACAGCGGGCAGGAAAAAAATATGATAAATAAAATTTTTTTCCATATGCGTTGTCTGTTCATATCCTTTCATTATCTCGATTTTGTTTCAGAAAAAAAGGAAACAAACAAAACCATAACTGAAATGTGATTAACGATAAAAGTTCACAGAATACAGTTAACAACATACAAAACAAAACGAAAAAAAGACAACTTTTATGTTTTAAGAATAAAAACAAACACAGTGACAACTCTTCTCAAGGTTGGACCACCGTTGCCGTCGGTTTTACCACACTCAGAGTTGAAAATTTCCATTATCTTACATCTTTTCCGACAATGCTCTTCAACTTCTGGAGAGGTAAAACTGACGACAACAAGGGTCCTGAGCTTGAGCAGAACGTCAGAAACTCAAATGTTCTTGAACCCTAATGATTTGTTTTAAAAATGAGTGATCATTTATATTTAAAGGAAGACTATTAAAACCAGAAATTTAACAAATAGACAGTCCTAAATATCTAGTCATATTTAATTTAGATTTATCGAAGACTTTTAGGACCAGACGTTATATAAATAAGCGATCCTAAAAGTGTTGTCATTTTTTATGAGACTTTTAAGACCGGCGATATAACAAACATACGGTCCTAAAATCTAGTCTTATTTTTTAAAAAAAAACAAAGACCTTTAAGAACGTCTCTTTATTAAATATGCGTTCCTAAAAGTGTCGCCATATTTATAAGACTTTTAAGATCAGAGATGTATCAAACATACTGTCCTAAAATCTAGGATTATTTTTTTTAAAAAAAAAAACAAAGACCTTTAGGACCGTCTCTTTAATAAATATGTGTTCCTAAAAGTGTCGTCACTTTTTTTAAGATTTTTAAGACCGGAGATGTATCAAACATACGGTCCTAAAATCAAGGTTTATTTTTTAAAAAAAAACAAAACAAAGACCTTTAGGAGCGTTCTTTAATAAATATGCAGTCCTTAAAGTCACGAATACTTTTCAGAATCTCTTACTGCTATTTACAACTCTCAAAAACTCAAATCTTAAGCAATATCTACCATCCAATACGTTCAAAAAACCAAAATTACACAGGCTAAGAAAATTGTTCGAAAAAATAAACAAATTTATTATATATTGAATTATACAAATCGTAAAATTGTTCATTTACAGAATGGATTTACAAATTAATGTAGTACTGTAATTACAATTGTTGCTCTACAAGCATATATATATTTACAAATGAATTAGTATTGCAATTGTTGTATTTACTTTAAGAGGTCAGTAACATGTTGACAAAACACACTGCGTATGTGGTCCACCTCATCATTAGAAAAGGAAGTATCAGAGGCAAACCTCTGTAACATCAAAGAAAGAAACTGAATTAATTCACGTGCATATTTCGTATGTAACATTAAGCCAGAAACTGAATTCAGCCATAATATGTAACATCAAATACATTTACCTTTGCAGTGAGTTTATTACTTAGTTGAGTGATAACATCATACATGTGTTTCATTATGTATAAGCCACATAAGTTGGATTCGATTGGTTGCCGACGGGTCTGAAAAGAACAAGAAATATATATAAGATCGATCATATATAGCTTACTGACCAACTTCTTAAGGCAGTGTGCCAGTGTCCAAATATGTACTAACCTTTGGTGTGAGCCATTTAGGATCTTTGAGATCATTCCCTCGCTTTTTTTTTACCTAGATTCGGAAGGTCCTCATGGCACTATCATCAAAATCACAAATTTATCAATAATGTTCGCTGAAAATTCACATAAGAGATTTCAGACAAGAGAATCAAAATGACATGCTTACTCGTTGATAATCTGCTGCAACAAAGCCCTTGGTTGGCAGTGAGTGAAGCATAAGAATAACATCGTATGCATGCTCATGCACATGAAGACCAACTGCCAGTGGTTGCTGAAAATTCACAGCAGTAAAGTACTTAGTGATATATTATGCAGAATTAAGTGAATTGCAACAAGAGATCGATTGTGATATGTACCTATGGTGATATGGAAACAAGTACACCTTTCTTCTCACTTCACACAACCTCTTTGATATGTACTTCTGTCTTTCTTCCTTGGGGGTTGTGCTTCCATATACTAGGCACAAAAATCCAAAATCATTGATTCTGCCCTGTTGGTCCAAATCTTGATGCATGAATCTATAATAATGACATCGATTAAGAAATTAGTATATATGTATGTCTGTCTAAACGATGCATTTAAATTATGTACTCATAAAAAAAGATACATACTTTAAAAAGATTTGAACAACTGCTGATGTAACCTCCTATCCAGGAAGCAGCAGGGATTGTATATCAACAATGTCAAAGAAAACCAGTTGAGCATGAGGAACCCCTACTACTTCATTGATTTCCCACGATTGTAATGTAAAATTTCCTTTGGATACCATTTGGGATATTTTATCCTTGGCCCCCAACTTAGCAGTAGGGGATGCAGCTTTAAGAAGGGATAGAGATTGAGGAGGGGGTGGAACTTGAGGAAGGGATGAAGCATCAGGAGGAGTAGAGACATTTACAAGCTTTACTGGCCAAGAGATGAAGGTTCCCTTGACATCACTTACACGCTTTAGCTAATCGGTTGGAAGAGGGAAAGGTGCATCAATGATTATCTCTTCAACTGACACTCTGACTTCATCATCAGCCGTGGTGTATAGTTGATCCCAAATTGTGGACAGTCCCTTTAGTAACTAATTGTCTAGTTGGTTCTGCCACGTATAGGTCACAAAGTTGCTCTGACTGTCCAACAATGCAGCTCCCTCTAGTGCTTTGCTGCATAGGTGCAGGTGTATGTGTGAAGGGAATATTAGTCTCTGGCCAAGAGCTAATAAGCATCTTCATTTGATTCATTTCCTCCTTCATTTGCCTCATTTGGGCTTCAAACAATTCTTTCAATGCAGCTTCTTTGCCCGCTGCCTCTTGATTTAATTTGGTTATCGTTTGGTCCATCTCCTCCCGGGTAACCATACTTTGCTTAAGGCCTACCTATCCTCCGATCCCCCTTACCCACACCGAGTGATCCGGTTTTCCAGTCGCAACGGTTAGAACATCATTCCTCCCGCCCAACACAAAATATCCCTCTACTTTTTTCTTTTTAAGATCTTCCTGTAAGATACAGAAAACGAGTAATGAAACATGTTTAATAACTTAAAAATAACAATAACGATACTTACTGAAACGCCTGTCCAAAATCACCTTTTTATTCATCACTACGCATACGGAAACATCTCTTAAAACAAAATCTCCTACTGAAGCTACAAATCCTATCCCATAAATTTACACTTCAGTAAAATAAATTTGACCGAACTAAAATCTTCTTTCCAACTTGGTCTATATCCCCAGCACCTCCTTTTTAGCTCTCGGGCTTCATACCCTATCTGCAAAATTAAAGCTATCCAAAAATATTCCTGGGATTCGAATGAATCCCAGTAGTAACATTAACAATCACTCACATAAAATGTATACACGATACATGTAAGTATAATCATCACTTATACATACCAATCACATAACACATTCAGCATTCATGCATTTATATAAATATATACAATGATAAATACAAACATATAAAGATATACATAATATGTAAGAGAAGGGTTACTACCTTGATTTTCCCTTTCTCCCTTCACTTTCGTTCACTCTCCTTCTTTCTTTCTTATAATCGATTTCCCTCTCAATCTTGCGTCTCTTTATTCTTAGCCGAAGTGAAGAAATGATTTTGAAATGGGTAATCAAAGTTTGGCCGAAATGGTATGAAGAATCCGAAGTAAAATGATGAGAATTTGAGAAATATATATCTTGTGTGATGGAATACGTGGCTGGATTTGAGTATTTAAAGTGAACCGTGTCATGGTATAAAACGAATGTGTAATGTGTGTATATATGCGTTGTCGTGAGATTAATAAGAAGAGATGATTTGATCTAAATGCTTGACATATGGCGGCATAAAGAGAATGAGGTGTCATGATTTATTAATGAAGAAGGCTTGAAGTTTACAACATTAATTCGGAACAAGAGAGGATAAATCATTTGTTGGCAAAACTCCTCCTAACACACACGTATATAACACATGTCTTCTTTTTAATCACAAACCACATTAGATAATCACACATATATTGACACGCACACACACAAACAAAAACCCTTGTCAAAACTATCCCTTATGGCAACAAGCAATACACAAATATGGATTAATAACACACACACACAAAACACTTGTCAACACGTACACATTAAATCAAAACACATACTCACATAAAACACACATGTCAACTTTTAATCACTCTTTCCTTTGCTTTCCACGGCACCTCATATACTAATACATACACCTACACAAAACTCACACATACGCCACATACACACATCATTCTAGACTTAACCAATCCTTCCCTACACAATTCTCACGCACACACACATTTAATCAACTCACACATATTCACTTAATATAACCATCTTGTATACACAATAACTTTATAATGTTTTATTATATTTTTCTCCTAATATTGTTCCATAATCATTTCCCCAAATAATCCTGCTAATTATCTTATACTCTTCCTCATACAAAGCTCAAGACTTTGCACTCTTCGTAAATACGGCCTAGTTGTCTCCCAAAAATAGGCTAATCCTCAAGGTTTTAGACCCAAAATTCGGGGTGTTACACTTACAATTCTTTCAACAACTATACGAGTTTGTTCACTCATGTATGCGCCTTTTTTTGGTTGCCGAATATACAACCACAAATGCTCGTGACATATTTGGGATGCCTGCTGATCAACTATAGCAAAAGGATTGGATTCAACTTCTTCTTCCAATCTCTTCCGCTTGGCCTCCATCTTTTCTTTTTCGGCCTTTGCATATCCGCCGTGAGAAGCCCTATGCGGGCAATCATTCTTACTCCCTATCTCTTGTGCTTGTTCCCTTCTTCTATGTGAATTAGAATTGAAAACAACTATTAATTATAAATTCAAGCCCTCTCACTAACTGAAATTATAGAACTTCTGCTTCATATGAACCTCAAACACTAGTCAAATTCACTTCATCAAGTTTCAACATTTTATTTAAGGAAGATGTAAAATTGTATAAAACTAATATACTGACTTATTAATAGCAATGTCTAACCACTACCTACTATAACATAACTAGCTAAGAATATAATAACGGTTAGCATATCAGACATGCATATAACTAAGATACGTTCCTCTGATGCAGGACAAAGGATGGAAATATTTACTTCTACTCACACACTAAACCATCTAACTAATAAGATTAGACGAACACAATAACATTCACATATCCGCACAGGTTAATAAGCAGACAAAAAGGGCAAATAAAACTAAATATGAACTCACCAAAGCATCAACAGTGGTCCAAAGCTAAACAAATTGTTGCCAAATTTGTTGATCAATAAATGTGTACTTGTCCTAAGGATTATGCTCAGGTTGAACGTCGGCAAAAATATAAGTGTTGGCTAGAAAGGTCTTAAACTTCCTCCACCGATCATTACAATAAGACAATGTCTTGTCTTTCAACTTCTCAGAGTCAGGGACAGTGTATGTAAGCCGGATAGTGTCCCAAAGAGGATCCTTCACTGTGCACCGGTCCATATTTTTCCACTAATCTATCAAGATGCTGACCTTGCTGCGTGCCATATAGTCGACAAAAATATTATATTTGTTTTTATTCTGACCGAAAGGTTCCAACCTATCATTAAACTGAATCTCGATCTTTGACCCAGCGTTCCGTTTTACGACTACGTTGCTCATTCATGTGCCACTTCTATCACGGCGTGCAAGGCGGTCACGAGGCTTATTTTGAGATGAAGAGGGTTCGTTCTAGCTCACACCAGTAACATTAGTAACTGGCGTTGACTGGACAAGAAGAGAATGGTTTTCTCCGTTCATTTTCAAGAAAGGAAAAGAGGTTGAGAGTGGTGGTGCGAAGGAGTAACTTTTGAGAAAGTGAGAGAGTAACAGAGGATGGTGGTGGTTAGCGAGGAATAGACATAATGCAACAGGAAGTGGGGTTTCACAAAGAGAACAGGGGTTTTAGAGCTCAGACAGATAGATGTAAGTCATAAGTAAGGTTTCGCAGGAAAAAGTAGATATTTCTATTTTTAAGACCGGAGTAACTAAAACAACGATCTTAAAGTTTAACATTTAAGACCGTTTGTTATTTATGCCCGCTCTTAAAAGTAATAAACTATTATCTTAAATTTTTTTAATTTAGTACTGGGTATAAGTTACATCCGCTCTTAAAAATATTACCTTTAAGACCGTCATTTATATATGTCCGATCTTAAAAGTTTTATACGATTATATTTAAATATTTCCTTATTATTCTTTACTGCAGAAAATATAAGTCGGGGATGTACGAGTTTTCACTATAATGTAATCCATATTTTAATTTTTTTTAACATTTTTAAGAGCGGTTGGTTTTTTTAAGTGGTCTGAATATTATATTTAAGAATTGATATATTAAAAGAAGTTGTTTATATTTACAAAATTGTCACCGGTCATATCTTTAAGATCGATGCGTCGAAACTCCGCTTTAAATAAGGCAATCTTAAAAATTGATGCGGTCGAAGAAGTTCTTTATATTTACAAAATTGTTACTGATCATTTCTTTAAGACCGGGGTGTTGATAATCCGCTATAAATGAAGCGGTCTTAAAACACTTTTTTGCACTAGTGTATGTTATATCTATATATGTAACCATATTAACTTCTCACATATTATAATTGATGTCTAATATATGTAGCTCATAATGTCTACATACAATCAGTGATATTCATGATATAACAAATTATGTACCTTACTAAAGATTTTTTATATGTATTGAATAAATTAATTTCTCTATTTGTAAGTATGTGTGAATTCAGTTTACACACGCACACCTCTCTCTCTCTCTCTCTCTCATATATATATATATATATATATATATATATATATATATTGAGTACATTGATAAATGATAACTAAATAATTTTGTGGTGTTGGGATAAATAATAACGTATAAGTTTTTTAGAATATCGTTAATTTCTTAGCATTTAAACATTGACCAAATGCGCAGAATTAACAAGAGAATTAAATGCCACCTAGAAAAGTGAGTGAAAACTAGAATAAAAAAAATTACATAGAAAAATTGCATTGTTCATGACCTAATAAACTAATCTAAATTCTAATATTATATTAATATATTTTTAAATGAAAATTTTATATTCTGAATCCTATTATCAATAGGTATCCGAACATCCGACAAATCTAGTCCAAAATTTGTAATTGTCCTTTATAGTATATGCGTCTCTTCTTAAAGAAGAACTTGAAATGTAAAAGGATGTAGCTAGTGAGCTTTACACCCCTAAGAATAATTTTGTGTTGGTAATATTATATTGGGTTAAGTAGTAAATTCGTCCCAGAAGTACACGTTTGAGAGCAATGTTATCCTGAAAGTTTTTCAAGTTCAATTTCACCCCGGAAGTATAAAAGTGGAGCAATATTGCCATTTTTTGTTAAAAAACTAATGTTGACTATTAAAAAATTGACGTTAACCGTTAACTTTTTAACGGAAAAATGCAATATTGCTCCACTTTTAAACTTCTAGGGTGAAATTGAGTATGAAAAAACTTTCAGAACAACATTGTTTTTCGATGTATACTTTCGGGACAGATTTATTACTTAACCCTATTAAGGTGAATAGCCTACTCATCTTATTTGACATATTAATTATTAAATTGCATGATTTAAAAAAATAGTTATAGTTGATTATAATTAATAAATAGCTAGAAATTAACTATTTCTTTTTTCAAACATACCCAAAGACAAATAAAAAATAGAATTACTATTCCAAACCAAAACAATATCGTATCCGATTTTAGAAGAATTTAGTGTGGATGAAAAATAATGGATATTACAGTAAAAAATGGATGCCGACTTAGCGAAATGAAATCACCGAAGGTGTTCTTGTTTGTTCAGATCTCTTCCTTAATTGTATTTTTTTTTTTTTTACATAACCAGTTTTTGAATCATCACCAGCGTCTATATCCTTAGAGCTCCCAACTTTCAAATGATTCTCTGGATATTAATGTGCGATGAAACCAAAAACAGAGGTCCCAGCTCACACCCAAAAACAGAGGTTACAGTTTTATCTTTTCTTTAATTTGTTCTTTAGTTTCAGTTTTTTTCTTTTCTTTTTTTAACCATTGTTCTTTCGTTTCAGTTGATGTCAATAAACAGCTAAACCTAAAAAGTTCCTCTACTGAAAGAGATACCTTTCCCCTATTGCCGAAAGAGAAATTAAAACAAGGATAATGTGGCACGGTGGCAAAAACTTTCACCAGAACAACGGTGTCTGAAAAACAGAGCATAGCATAAGGAGAGTATAATAAGACAACATCACATTATCCCACAATATCATCGTCATATAACAAATATAATGTTCACCAAGAACACAACTCACTGTTGTAAATAATACATCATAGCAGGTTTTAAGACTTGGTGCTTCTTTGGATTAGCGTCTGAGAAGCACTTTCTGACAATATCATCAGATAAATATAATGTTTTGATTAAAGTTTAAACTGGTGGCCGGTTGATTGCTGCGACATTTCCGTTTTGGATTATCCACCATAGCATATACAAACTTGAGACTGTGCTCCTCGACAGGCCAAATATCTATGAAATCATATTTCCACCTATTCTTGTTATTTTCTCATGGTTAAAGTATATGGACAGCACCAGGAACCAGCCAATGAAGACAACTAATTCGAGAGAGCGACGAAGCAACAATGATATTAGTGCAGCATAAGCCAAACTTCCTGTGCCTAACGTTAGATTAGCACAGAGGTTCAAAAAAGTAGTAGCAGTTGGGGAGTGACTCTGAAGTCTCCCGTGGTATTCAAATGCACAGCAAAAGACAAGTAAGGCTAAAATGAAAATCGATACGCTTTCAGGGTGTTCATCCAAAGGTGATGAATTGTAGAAGTGCATTTGAACAATCACCGCAGTCATCGGAATTAGAATTCCCAACATGGGAGCCCAAGGAATTGACCTGCACAACCATCAAATTAATTAGAAGTTTCATAATGACAACAACAAACAAAGAACCAACTGGACCGGATTGCTAGAAATTAATGCTTTTCTTTTTGTTTTTATGGTGTACTTGTTCGAATATACCTAATTCACTCTTAGTGAGTTAGAGTTTATAAGCTCAATGCAAATTGGGACTATTATATGAATATAAAGAAATATGTGTTGAAAAGAGAGTTTTTTTCTAAGATTTATATTTATTTCATGTAATTGTATGTATGTACATATGTTTAAGAGTTACATGTATTCCTATGTGATTATATATAGTAACTGTATGTATGTACGTATGTTTAAAAGTGACATATATTCCTATGTGATGATTATATATAGGCTACATATAGGATGTGGGATAGAGAGAATATGATCTATATATAATAAGACATACAAAATAATGTTATCCTTCCTCTAGAAAAAGGTTCTCTTTATATATGTTTCTTTTCTTCCTCCTTTTGATATATTTGTTTTATGATGTAATCGGATTTTGATCGGTACTTCGGTTTCATATGGTTACTTAAGTGAGTAAATTAGATTGTAAGTAAGCCCAAAATACTTACAAAAGGAAACTTAGATTTTTTTTAAAAAAAAACTATGCTAAAAGTGAGTCTCACAATAGTAGTAAATTTTTTTTACTACTTTTAGAAGTTTTCTATTCTCTATCATATTTTCCCTCCAACAAACAATGAAATAGTTAAAGAGAAACCAGAGGAGATCCAAAGCTTAAATTAAAAGGAAAACTTTGTATCAATCCTTTTGTGCTGTCGCAGTCCTCATACCTAAGCTAAAGAGAAACCGGAGGAGATACAAAGCTTAAATTAAAAAGAAAACTAATAATCAAGTCCTTGTAATTTTATCAAAATTTGAAATCAGTCCCTATAATTATATTTTTTAAAAAACAGGTCCTTATAAATAACTCCGTCAGCCGCATTCGTTATGGTTCTGTCGAGGGAAATGGTTAGTGAATATTTGGATTAATTTTTTGAGAATAGAATTTACGATTTACGAAATAAAAAAATGGAAAAAAAAAAAAAACTTTTAAAGCCATTGCTTAGTTATTACCAAACACACGCTAGGCTTAAGCCTTCGAGGGTCCCCAAATCAAACGGCGTTAAAAACAGATACGTGGCCAACGGTATCGCTGTATGGTATAAGTAAGAACAAGAGAAAATTTCCTCCTTCACATTCCCGAAACGTTTCATGCAACGTTTCAATTATCTCAAGAGAGGAAATAATATCGCCCAGACAGAGTGAAAAAGAAAAATGACTTTAGAATGTTGTTTGCGCTTTCTATAGTCTCTCACCCTCTCTCTGTCTCTCTCCGTGATAAGAGTGAAAAAGAAAAATGGTTTAGAATGTTGTCTGCGCTTTCTACACACACACACACTCTCTCTCTCTCTCTCATAAGAGTGAAAAAGAAAAATGGCTTAGAATGTTGTTTGCGCTCTCCTCTCTCTCTCTCTCTCTCTCTATCTGACAAGACAGAAAAAGAAAAATGGCTTATGTTGTTTGTGCTCTCTCTCCTCTCTCTCTCTCTCTATATTTGATAAGAAAGAAAAAGTAAAGTGGCTATAGAATGTTGTTTGCGCTCTCTTCTCTCTCTCTCTCTCTCTATCTATCTGATAAGACAGAAAATGAAAAATGGCTTAGAATGTTGTTTGCGCCCTCTCCTCTCTCCCTCTCTCTCTCTCTCTATCTGATAAGACAGAAAAAGAAAAATGGCTTAGAATGTTGTTTTCTCTCTCCTCTCTCTCTCTCTATATCTGATAAGAGAGATATCTATATTTGATAAGAGAGAAAAAACTAGCTATAGAATGTTGTTTGCGCTCTCTCTCCTCTCTCTCTCTCTCTATCTATATTTGATAAGAGAGAAAAAGCAAACTGGCTGTAGAATGTTGTTTGTGCTGTCTACACACATATTCTCTCTATCTGTCTGTCTGATGAGAGTAAAGAAAATTGGCCTAAGAATGTTGTTTGCTCTCTCTCTCTCTCTCTCTCTCTCTCTCTCTCTCTCTCTCTCTCTCTCTCTCTCTCTCTCTCTCTCTCTCTCTCTCTCTCTCTAATAAGAGGTCACCTATCCTGAGATTTCTCTTGCCTATAACCTTAAAATCCTGATAGGATATGAGGATCATATCTTAACTTAATAAAAGCCCCAAGATTAACGTCAGATTCTACATTCCATGCCGTCTTAGCTATCTTAAAAGCCCTCAACTTCCAAAGCCTAAACCCTCCTATTTTCTCTTCTATTATGAGATTAGATATAGCAGAATTCTTAGGACCATTTTCTTCCAAGAGCTTTAATCTTGGGTGAAGATAAAACATAACTTACGTATTATAAACTTTTTGAGCATATACTTTAATTTATGAACTTCTTGCTTTTGTTGGAAAGAGAATTGAGTATAACTGCAAAATCCAAAAGGCTAGGAAGCTCGTCAAGAAAATCTCCTGTGTAGTAATGAAACTCCTAACTTGTTATGGAACACCAATATTGAATAACGGCCACTTTCCTTTTGAAGTCCGAATCCTTCTGCAAAATGTTCTCGACCAAGTCATAGAAATCCCTCTTTGACATAATTTTGATATAACGTCCAGCCAACACAACTTTTCAAAAAATTTTCACTTTGTTAAGGGACTAAATTATGTTAATATTGTCATTCCTCGATGTGTGTCCCTCATCTAAGATTAGACTAGAAGGTACCTCACGTAATATCTTTTAGCAAGATATTGATGCGTGACTAGTACCAGTATCACAGTCAGTCGAAAAGAATTGTTTATATCTTGGGTAAAGGATACGCTTATACTCTACCCACTGTTTTAAAGCTTCAAGTTTATCAATTCAAACTCAAGCAAATATTCTAACCTATTATTAGAACCCATATTCTGATTGGACTTCTAAATTTCAAGCAGACAATTCTATTACCAAAATTTTTACTCTGATTCCAATTTGTCACTCAAATTATCCAAGTATCAATTTATCTGGCTTCCTCAAAAATGCTAATGTATCTTTGAATCGATGTAAAAGAGACTCGTTCTCTTAAAACATCGGTGTCTTAGGAGCATTTAGAGGTTGATTAACGGCGGAGCGAGTCCGTTGTGTGTTACCCATTCTCTCTACTTAAGGATGAAACCCACCATATTAACTATTAAGTGAGTAATAAAATACTTCAACTAATTACTAGCAGGGAAGGTATGTATGAATGTTGTATATTGCCACTAGATCTAGTACATGCATGACTGTTATCAGAATCATATGCTCTGATACCATATTGAAACATCCTCCGTTTAATTAACTAAATAACCTTATATTAATTGGAGTTAATCAAAGTAATCATATAATAGGATTTTAAGTGGAAATTAAAACATCCCAAATTATGTCAGAGTATGCATGATAAGCCCTAATGTGTGGCAATATATAGTTATCCATAACATACAACAAAAGAACAGAAATCCTACTCTTAGCAAAGTAAACTAAGCTTCTGTTAGCTTCCCAGACGGACCTGGAAAGGAATGGTCACCTAGAAAAAATTTGTAACCATCAGTCCAGCTCATTACGAATATTAACATGTGCTAGTGAGGTGCCAAGTGGATTCAAACAATTCAACCCAAAATAAAACAATTCATCAACATCCTCTCCATTAATTATCACATTATTATTAAGCATCATGATTGGGTGTCACAAATCTTTTTGAATTCAATACCCAGAATACCTCCCTTCAATCCAACCGAACCGCCTTATTTCCTCCGACTAGACCCATGGGCTAAGTCACACCCATGTTATTAGTTACTCAAAAGCTCACTGGTCAAGTGATGAGGACCGGCCAAAATCCTCAGAGCACCTGTCCCGGACCATGAGTCTTTTCCCCACTTTATTCTAATGAGGTGTCGTAAGCCCATCACTCTAGTGGGCAAGTCCCTCATTGAACTGGTGGGACAATGAAAAGCCAACCATTGGGCACCAATGGAGGCCTCACCATATGGTGGAAATAACTTTTCCTTTTCTCCCAATTCTACCCTTTCCATAATTATCATAATATTTCAATGCATATAATTTCCACTCATAAAATTCCACATGGCAACTTTATTTAAAACGTTCGTAATCAATTCAGAAAAATATTCAAAACCAGCACATCAATAACATAATAAGTGGAAAGTGGTTACCTCTCGCCCGAGTTAATTATTACCACACTGCTCCTAAACTGAGCTCAACACACTCCACAATTCAATCTATAAAAATCAATTTACTAGAAATTAATAACCCTTTAAAAAAAATCCCACATATTTAACATTATAACTTATAATTTCATAACATTAAAATTTATCAATTATAACAATAACCCCTTCATTACTTATTTCCATTGTTATTTATTTCCTTATTCCTAATGATAATGACACATTATTATTAGTATTATTATTCATTTATTTTATTAATTTGAATTCTTCAATAACCAATATCACATGAACAATTCCTTAATAATGATCATTTATTATGAATTATAGTATTTATCATGGCCTTTCCAAACTATAATATTAATCATATTTAAGATTTAAAGCCTTGGGTTAAATAAATATAAACACCCAGAATATTCTTTTCAAGAAGTAATTAGCATTTAGATTAAGTAAATAATTTATCTTTAATATATTATTTATTTCCCTTTTATAAATGGTAATATTATTCATTATTATTATTTATCCAATTTATTGTTTATTTCTTAATAATTCCCTTTATTAATTAATCCTTTTTCTTAATTATAATTACTATCTTTTTATTCATTTGATTTATTTTGTGAATGATATTATAAGTGAGATAATTTATGAATTAGTTAATTAGTTTAGATTCTATTATTTAGGAGCAAATTAAATCAATTTCTATCTTTTTTATTTTTCTTGATATTATCTCAGGAAAAAAAATAACTTCCCATATATTTATTAACTTATATTAAGATATAGGTAATATATCCTTACAATATCTTAATATCTTTTCTATATTTATATTTGAATTTGAATATACTAATTTATTTGCACTATATTTATGATTTAGATAATAATAATAAGTTAACTTTCATGTATGAATACACACACACACACTACGAAAAATTGTACATATATATCTATATCCATATGTCAGTGAGTAAAAGGATAGATACAAAGCACATGACCCACAACTTTAATATTTATTTATAATGAATTATGCAGCCTCTTTTATTTTATTTTATTTATTATTATTGTTATTATTCTGCTTCTTCTCCTGCAGTATCATTAGATCCACATAGTATTATTATATCCACATGTTAGCGTCTTCTTTCTCCCTTCCTCTACAACGTTAATTGTAACACCCGCCCGGGGTGCCAGCATTCCTGCCTATAATATTACGCAGTAGTGTGGCAAAATCAGAAATAGTTCAATATATTGATACAACGGAACTAAAACTTGATTACATAACAGGGGTATTCCCAGAGCTTATACCCCTTTACAAACGTTTACATTCATTTACGACAGTGGATATCTAAACAAATTAAACACCATCTTCCCTCGGTTCTTCAACTATCCTCCTGCTGGGCAATCTTCAAGCAACACTCCCTCCTTAAGCGTACTGTGTAGCACTTCTTTCCTGTGCTTGCCTATCTATTGGTTGGTAGTGGAAGGTGAGATTCCAAAGAATCCCAGTAGTAGACAATACCAATACAATGCATGCAAGACAAATGCTAATGTATGATATACTTACCTTGCACAAGCTCATGTTAACATAATGACAATTCTACATGCTCAATGCTTCATGCATCATACTCATGGCCATAGCATAATCATAAACAGAGCTTCAATCATTCAAGTATGTTACACATAACAAACAAGCATAGCAATCATACATACACAATAAGCAATAATATCAACTTCAAAATTAGCCAAATTTTTCGTGGTGAACACCATGATGAACTCAGATTTACCAAATTCCACTCATTTCTTTAAGTTTTCCTCAAATTACAAAACTGGGTTTCAAGTCAAGAACTTCAAAAATTTCAAGAAGAGGTGGATGTTCTTCCCACTAGAGCTTGATCTTGTGCTTTTGGTATCTTTCATCTAACTATTACTTGCTTGTTCTTCAGCCTAGCCTTAGAAAACCACATGCTTGAGATTTCATACTCATCCACAATAACATGCATGAAGAAAAAATCCCAAAACACCAAGCTAGTGTTCAAATTCTCACCTTCTTCTTCTTCCTATTTTACCATGGAGCTTCTCTTTGTGTGTGATGATAATGATGGTGATGATGTTGGAGAGGGAGGATGTGGGAGGAGAAGGAATTGATGAAGGAGGGTTGGAGGTTTGGAAGAGAGGGGCTATGGTAGATAGAGGAGGAGAGGAGATGATGGTTTTGGAAGGAGAGGAGGGAAAAATAAAAAATGGGGTGGGGGGGAGTGTGACGTGAAAGTGAGGGGGAGGGAGTGAATGAAGTGCTTTGTTTAGTGTGTGTATGTGTAATGCTGTGGGGAGGAGAGAGGGAAAGCAGATTGAGTGCATGTGTGCAATGTGGCAATGGTTGTGTGTGTGTACGTGTAGATGAGAGGGAAATAAAAGGGAGAGCATGTGGGCTGTGGCATACATTCACAATGAGAGGAGAGATGTGTCCATTTGAAGAAAATACTTCTTTTATCTCCCTACAAGGTTCTTGTTTGCAATCTAGTCCCTTACTAATTAATTTGCAAACATTAGTTAGGTAATCAAAATAAATCCTAAATTTCATTCAAGGACTTCTCTTCTCAAATTGGGCTTAGCCGTTTGTCTAATTTAGGCTTATTTTTAATTCTTAGGCCCAAAATTTAGAATGTTACATTAATATACATAGCCATATACATACATGACCACATAACCTATATTCATACATTTATTTAACCATTGAAATTCCTTTCCTTCTCCAGCGACATATACACACATAGCAACATACAGCAACAGAAAATTCCAGGAAGCTCAATGACAGTTACTTCTCTTCTCTTTTTCTTATATCTTTATTGATTTAAACTCACACACCAAAACAAGAACAAAAGGACACCATAAAGAAAACAAAGAGCAACAGATGCCTTCCACGTTCCTCTTTCTTCCTTTCTTATATATATACATATTAATGTAAACGTCTAACAAACCTATATATATATGTACACACACACACACACCAATGCTTAGGGCAGCAACTAAAAAAATGATGACATTAGACAAAGACGATGACAGCTAATATATCAGAACATATTCATGAAGCTACCCCCTTATTTCTTCTTTGATTTGCAGCGTTTTTATGACAGCAAAAGGACAGAAAAACCCGATGATGGAAGACTTACAAGGGTGCTGAATTCTCCTCTGTTTCAGCAATGGTGGAACAGAGCAAGTGGAGTTTTCTGTTTGCCTTGCTCTCTCTCTCTCTCTCTTATCTCTCGCTGCTCTCTCTCTCTTTCTCGTTCTGCTCTCTCTCTCTCTCTTTCTCGTTCTCTCTTCTGCAACTCTCTCTCGGTCTCTCACTGAACCCTCAACTCTCTCTCTCTCTGAGTTTCTGTTCTGGTTTCGGTGAGGTGAGGTGAAGAGAATGAAGGAAACGAAGGCAGCACTGTAATGTATATATTGCTGGAAGTTCAGTTTTGGTCCGAGACAGAATACCCAAAGGTTATAAGGCACTGGGCTCGAGAACTGATGAAGAAGTATGGCGTCGTTGATCCTCTGTTATGCTTTTCTGATGGCGTGTTGCAGCTGGAGTGTTATCGCTGATTTTGCGTGGCTGAAGCTTGATGAATATCCGATATGCTTCCTGGTTCTTTTCTTTGTGTTTGACGAAACAATGCAAAAAGAATAATGGCTAAGCGTTAGAGGGGTTATTTGGTTAGGGTTTTTGGGCTTCAATAGCTTTGTTTCTCGTGTTGGGCCAATAGTAATTGTAATACAGAATTGGGCCGTGGGTTTTGATTTTTTTTTTTTGGGCTGTGGTACCTATTTCAGTTGGGCTAGAGGAAGGAAAAGAAAAACAAATTCTTTCTTATATATATATATTTGGGGTTAAAAAAATAATAAATTATTATTTCTCCAATAATATTTATTAAAATTTTAGGCCAATTATTTTACCTTAATTTTCCATAAATTCTAGGCAATATTTATTCCTTATTTGAATCATTCTTCCCAAATTAATTTAAGGGAGATAAGTCTTCATTTTTAAATAATTTAATTTGTAATTATGGAAACCAAAGGAGAATCATTATTAATTAAATTTTCTTGTAATATTTAATTTAAGTTCCCAAATTTTTGAGATGTTACACATAAATTTGTCTTATTTGATATTTGATTTGATTATAATATTAATCAACTGAGAGCAGTTTAACTATATCAAAGATATACCCACATATACTCATTTAACGTATACATTGTTCTTTTTTTTTTTTTGTTTAAATAAAATTTGAAGTTCTATCCTCATTTAAAAAAAAAAAAAAAGGAAATCTAATTGACTTTTCTATTATTTTTGGTAAAGTGACCAGGATATATTAACGGAGAAACAGTTAATGCTCGCAGCAGAAATTATCATAGAACTAGTAAAAAAAAAAGAAGAAGAAGAAGCAGCAGACTTGCATTTTTGGAAATTAAAATGCCTAATCAAAGATTACTAAAATTTAAAAGCAACTGTGCAAGTTCCTTAAGTATGTTGTTGGATGCATCCTGAAGATCCTTTACACTCAGTTTGAGATGGGGTCTGCTTGTTGTCCGTATACCAGAGAAGATATATTTGGTGTGAAGAAGACAATCAACAATCCAAAGAGAGTTGATATATGTTAAAAACTTGAACATGAACGTGTTATCTCCTTTTTGAAGTTTCTTCAATTCCATCAAAAAGTGTTTTTCTTTTGTATATCCAAATAAAACTTGTCTCATACACTTATCTCAAACATAACAAAAGCAAAGCACTTAGACCTGTTTGGTATGCAGAATAGGCATGAAGGAAAGGGAAGACCAACAAGTTCTCTTGTTTACTACACTTTTGTATCCAATCTTCCTGAAAACTCAATTTTTTGGGCCTACCTTGGGCTCACCAATCTTCTTTTCAAGGTAAGAAGATAGGATCCCACCAAAATTGGTGAGAACTCAAGTTCCCACGTGAACATTGACGCTCTCAAATGTATTTACTTGTCATAAAATATTTATTTTCTATAAGGCAAGAAAATAGGATTAAATTCGAACTTATGTGATAAATTTGAACTTATGCGATAAGTTTGAACTTAGCGGAAGAATATTTAAGATAAATTCGAACTTGGCGGAAAAATATTTTAGACAAATTTGAATTTGGCGGGAAAATATTTTAGACAAATTCCAACTTAATAAGAGGATATTTGAGACAAATTTGAACTTGATAAGAAGCTATTTTAGACACATTTAAACTTTATTTTTGGCAAAATAAATGTTTCATCGTAAGATTATAATTTGATCCATAAATTCGAATTTAATGTAAGCAAATTCATATCAAATTTGAATTATGAAAAAGAAATAGTTTTCCTTTTCATTTTGAATTAATTAATTTTAAAGGTAAAATAGTATTTTCTGATTCTTTACCAATTGTCACCCTTTTATTTTCTTCCTACCAAACAACTAAACTTCTTTCATCTCTCGAAATCTTCCATTCCCTCAATTTCCCTCCTCAAAACTTTCCCATACCAAACACCTTTAAGTGTCAAGAGACAGAAGGAGGGATGAAGCTCTACTCCATTTGTTGAGAAAAAGCAATATTACTAAACTCAAGGGATTATTTGACTTTAATGCAACTGAAGTTGGCATAGTTATTGCCTTATTGTGACCAACCAAAACCTTGGGCTGACCTTTCTGCTGTTTTATTTAATTACATTTTTGTTTTGGACTTCTTTTATAATGTGATATGTAAAATATAGAAAATATTAGAGTTAGTTAGTTGTTAATAACTAATGATATTAATTGGGATTAGTAGGTCTAGAGGTATTGCCTATATAAGGCATACAACCATCTATTATATCTCTATGCTGGCTATGATAAATGAAAGTGTGCGGTGACGTGATTCCGTGTTTTCTCTCCTTTTCCCATATAATTTCCTTAAATCTTCTTCTTCTTTACAACATTCTTATCAATGGTATCAAGCTAGTCATCCTCGGCTCCTCCACTGTTAATCTCTGCAATTCTTGAATTAGCCCAGAGTCATTCTTCTTGTTGACTCGGACTAATATTTAAGAAGAAATCAAGAAAACTCCCAAAAATTGATTCCAAAAACAGTCAAGAATCGATCCTCGGCCACTTGCATTCTGCACGAATCGAATTGCATTCAAGAACAGCCCAGAAATTGAAGAATATGCATTATAGGCCCATACGCGTCTATGATTGATGTCAACCAGTACTCTCGATCACAGTGACGTTCAATCACAGTCACGGTTCTTAGCAAACAGAGCTCCGTCCTTCACCAAAATCTTGGTGGGTATTTGAAGTCGACTCCATTTTGCTTCGTCAAACAATTCAGACGATAAATAACCATTTAGGACTTCAACAAGACAACCAAGAATAGTCCATAACTTAAACGCCTTGCTTCGTCATATTTTGCTTCGACTAATTCTGGGTATTCCTCTGATGGTTGTCGACTGCTTCTGGATATTTGATTGCTTATTTCGTCGCATGGTTCTGGGTTTGTTCGTCTGGGTCTGAAAGCACTCTGCCTCATCAAATTCGGGCATCGCTTCTGCTCGTCGGTTCTGTGCTCACTCTGTCGTTTTGGATTCTAGATAAGTTTTGTTCTGCCTTGTCTCATTGAAATTCTGGAATTCTCCAAATCGTGGAAGCAGTGTCGGAATATTCCTTTTGTGAGAGCTACACGAATTGGTGCGATTTTGTGGTCCCAAACTGAGATTGCAAATGAAAGGGTCAAAATCGCGTTTCTTGAAATGAGATTTGCAATCTAATTGCCAAAAAAAAGAAAAAGCAAAATTCTCTTATTGGTATGGGACAGCAGATAAAGGGAAACCGAAAAAACAAAAACTCTCAGTCAATGGTGTTTCCTTTGAGAAACAGCTAACCAGAGGGCAACCTACGAAGGATTCTAACCGACAAGAGGCTGCGTGAAGGGCCGCATAAAGTATCCTAGAATGAAGTCGTTGGGAAGTGGGGCTCTTGAAGGGGATATTTTTTATTGATTTAGATTTGTATTTTTGAGCTTTGTATTTTTTGTTCTTTAGATTTTGTATTTTGTTGTTAATCATCTTTGGGAGCAAGGCTGTCTTTGAGAAGAGGTATTGACATGTAAAGCATAAAAAATATTAGAGTTAGTTAATTAGTTAGGAATATTAGAGTTAGTTAATTAGTTAGGAAGTTAGTTAATTAGTTAGGAAGTTAGAGTTAGTTAGTTAGTTGTTAATAACCAATGATAGGGGGACTTCGACAAGTGCACCGGTCGTTACAAGTAATAAAGTAGTAAGAAAGTATCGTCCCACGAGGAATAGTATTTAATCACTAATTCGCTATATTCGCTTTAGTTGGGTAAATTGCGTAAAAGAGATAAATTGGGACCAATCAAGAATTTCAAGAATTCAAAGAAAACAAGAAACTAAAAGCAAGGGTTTCAAGAACGATGGTTAAGAGAGATAAACAATCAAGAAAAACGCAGCTAAGGCTTAGAATCTCCCTATGCTCATTTAAGTGTTTGGTTTGAAACCCCAATTGATTATGATTCCCAAATTGACGATCGATTCTCTAAGGATAGACTAAGTCCCAATGTCTTGATGCTACCTTAGTCTATTTTATCTTCAAAAACAACCTAATGTCTTAGTATTGTCTATAAAGATCAGATCTTGAACCAGAATCCCGTGATCGCATAAATTCGTAAGCCTATGTCTAGGTCATGCAATTTTATGATGAATTAACAAGTTCTAGTTAGATGCACCAACATCTCTATTGTCATACATCAACCTAAGAACAATTTTAAAGGTGATCAATCTCCAAGAAAGCATTAAACAAAGATAATTCATTCAATAAAGGAAATCAAGATTCAATCAAAAATTCAAGCAAATACGATAAACTTGCATAGGGTTCATCTTAGCCCTAACTACAAAAAGAAACTTAGCCAAGCATGGCTAGATTAAGAAAACAAAGAAGAAAATATGAAAATAGAATAGGTCTTCGATGATTGGGGAAGGTTGATCTCCACGATGAAGCTTTGATCTTCTTTTTCCAATCCGTAGGGTTGTTTCTTGTGCCAGGAGTTCAAGAAGGTCAAGAAGGTCCCTCTCTTTGCTAGGGTTTCTTCTTTTTATATTCTAGGGTCCCGGACTTCAAAAATATTAAAAAATATAAATTTTCTTTCCTTTTTCAGGCCCTAAAATAAAAAAAAAAAATCAGATTTTCGCAATTCTGGCGTCCTGAGCGCCAAACTCTTTTCACAGGACAGAGAGTTGGCGCCCTGGGCGCCAACTTTAAAATTCCAGGCCGAGAGTTGGCGCCCTGAGCGCCAATTTTGCACTAGGGCGCCAACTCCAAAAGTAGCCCAAATAGTTGGCGCTTTGAGCGCCAATTTTGCTTCCTTCGTGGCTTCTCTTTTCGTCTTTCTTTAGCTCTTCAATTTGGCTTTTTTTATGAATAAAAACCTGCAAAACACACGAGAGTACTTGTGAGGGCATGTCTGACATCGAATCCATGTTTTTTACTTATTATTCCTAAGCTTTTTAATTATGTTAGATCAAGTTTAGCTCAATTTGGGTCTTAAAAACATGGTAGATTTACCGCTTATCAACCAATGATAGTTAGTTGGGATTAGTAGGTCTAGAGGTATTACCTATATAAAACATACAACCATCTATTGTATCTTTATGCTTGTTATGATGAATGAAAGTACACAGTATGTGATTTTGTGTTTTCTCTCCTCCCTTTTTCTTTCCCTAAATCTTCTTCTTCGCTACAACATCCTTATCATAATCTAGCCCAAACTTCCTAAAGAAACATAGGTTAAAAATGCAAAGGTTGTCCGAAAATGTTGAGGCCTAAGCAAATGGCCCATTTACTCCTTCTGGGAACTCAAATGCTATCTTGGTCCATTTCATCAAAGATTGATTTTAAACCCCCAATTGAGAAGAACTGACATTAAAACACAACGAAGTGGCCCATTACTTAAGTTTCTAGGCATGCAAAATCGACCAACTTGGTTACATTTTTTATTTCATTTGATTTAATAATTAACGCAACTAAATCAATCCAAAACATTGCCTCAATCCAAACACTGAGACAAAGGAGTGCCATGAATATAAAATTAAGAATCATATGTACATACAATTTCTCGTATTCATTACATCGATGTCCAATCACATATAACTATGTGTTTTATTGTTTTCATATAAATTTATAGTTAAATGATAATAATTCAAAAACAATTATAACAGGTAATTAAATAACTTAGCAAAACCATTATCTTCCCTGCTCACATCTCCAAAACATCCTTTCCACCTTCCCAAGGAAATCATGTCACGCAACCTAGAAATGGAGTTAATTAAGTCATCCAAATTAAACATTAGGGCCTTATAATTGTTAGTCAAACACATGCTTACATAGTAAACATATATAAAAATCGTATTTATCATATTTAATTCGTCATACCGTTACTGAGTCCATTCACTCCATTATTAGCGGGAGAAATTTTAACTCATGTAAGAAATATATTTCTAATGGGTGGAAATGAAGGAAGGATGAGGAGAGAGAAACTGGTTGGTACCGTAATTAAAAAAAAAAGGAGGAGGAATAAAACATACTCAGAGATTGAAGAAGTGATCATGTGGGGACCAGACCACGCCAAATTGGAGGAAGGGCAGATAATGGAGCAGCACATCAATGCATTATAAATATATTAACGACTCAAACTGTGAAAGATCAGCTACAAATTATTTTACAGTTAACCGTCAAAACATGAATGTCAATCTCATGGAGTAAAGATAACTAAATTAGGGAGATGGGCGATAAGAGATGGGTGAGAAGAGAGAGAAATTTTAAAATATTTTTAAATAGAGATTAAATTAGGGAGAATGATAGGAACACTCACAAAAAAAGGTTACTATTACCTTAAAAGGCATTCTTATTTTTTAAAGGGAAGTTAAAAGTAAAAGCAATAACATTCTTGTAATTATGTTATTGAATTCTATGTATTTATCGTCCTAAACTATAATTTAGGAAGCCTAAATTAAATTAATGGGTCCTAAAATAATTTCAGGACGCTTGAAATGTATTGCTTTAGCGCCAAAAATTAATTGTTTGGCGTCATGGTGCCATTCTAAGGAATATTGTTGGCGCCAGCTAATATGTGGAAAGTAATTTTTTGGCTTTTGGCATCCTTCTTATGTATAAGGACGCCTTAATGTAATTTTTTCGTTTCTTAAAATAATTTCAGGACACCTAAAATGCACAAAAATTTATTGTTTTGCTCCATGGTGCCATTTTTGGGGAATTGTTTTGGCGCCAGCTGCTATGTGGGATGTAATTTTTTAATATTTGGCATCCTTATGAGGTACAGGGCGCCTAAAACTTTATTTTTGTTGGATTTTTTTGGTTTTGTGGCGTCCTTCCTATAAATGAGGACACCTTAATTGATTTTTCCTGCGCCCTTAGCAATGTTCACGATGCCAAAAAATTAGTTAATGTGTCCTTATAGTATGTAAGGATGCCTTAATTAATTTTTTGGCGTCCTGTGTAATATTTTAGAACACCAAAATTGATCAACTAGTATAATTTATATTCACTTCTCTCCTCGATAGGCTCTCACACACTCAAGCTATTCACTCATCGTCTCCTCGCACATTCAGGCTATTCACCAATGCCCTAATAATCGATTGCTCACCCTCACTCTCCCCCTGCTTTCAATTTGCCTCACATTGTGCATGTACAACAGCTCTGTCTCCTCCATCTTCCCCTCTTTGTGGTGTCCATCGGCTTGTGTTCTCTATTTTCGGCGCCTCCCCCTCCTTCTCCTTTCTTTGATGAGCCTGTGCTTTGTGTCCTTACTTCAGTCTTCACTTCAGGTACCGTTTTTACTCCTTTAAAGATATTTTCTGCTAGTTCTGTTTTCTATTGAGAGAAGAAGAGGCATAAATCGTAGTTGCAGGAATGTTGAGTCACGCGCCATCCATCTTCATAATTGCTAGCATTCTTGATTATTGTCCACTTATAAGAAGGCATTCTTACGAATTTTTCTATGAGAGATTCTGTTTATGATTGTGCTTCAAAAGACAAGGTGATGCTCTGCAGCCTTATTCACTGCTCAAGTATGCTCTTGTTTCTTATCTTTCTTTTGTCTATCTTTGATGTGTATGATAAGCAAATCAAATGAGATATTTCTTATATAGACTTTACTCAAGAGATGTCATTTATTCCAATCATGCAAAAACCAATCAATTGTAATCGAGAAAGTAGTGAATGTAGGTTTATGATTTTGCACAATTTATACTTTGCTTTGACCTAAGTTTTCTTTGTAATTGCTAGCATCCCTGGTTAACAATGTGATTGTTAAGCATTGAATTTACAATGTGATTGTCTGCATTGAATTCTATAATGTTAGGACTTTGTGGTATTATGAGGATTGTTAAATCTGAATTAAGAATCTTAAGGCTTTCAACTTTTATTTATGCTTAGCGCATTGTTTCTAGGAATGAGGCTGATGCTGGCCACCAGAACATTAATTACTATTCTCATTTACTTTCAACTCACTTCATAATTATTACTTTATTTGAAACCACACGTGTCTTTACTCCTTACTGCCCATGATTTCTACAATGCTTACAATTAATTTAAGAAGGGGAAAATGACAATATGAATGAATTGAAGATGACATCTCAAGATTAAGCTCTTAATTATTCATGACTTATATATCATTATGCTCCATGATATCTGGCTTGTTTTCTCCTTGGCTTTATTGCCAAGTTTTTCTTTGATACAATATTGTCAAGGAACTTTTCAAACTAACTTTTCAACTCTACATGTCTTGACGGTGGCCTGACATTTTTGCAAGAAACTGAATCCAATAAATTTCCTTTGTGAGAGATCCAATAACCCTTTTGAGTATTGTGACTTGGTCATGACAACAACCCACAAGAGCTTAAGGGGTCCTGTTCCTTTTGTCATACAATTATTCCCTCTCATGTTAGTTTGAATAATTCTAATTTTGTCTTTATTGTTGTTGTCTTTAGGTTGAATAGAGCAAATAAATTTCAAGCACCGGAATTTAAAATTGAGGTAATTATAATTAAATATTGTTTTTTTATTGATGTGCATTAAACTAGGTAAACTTTGTAGTATGAATAATTATGCTTAGAAGTCCATAATTTATAGTTTATGACTTAGACAACTTAGAAAGATCTTGTATGAAATAGTTACATCTTAAGTTATGAAATAGTACTATGTTATTTTTGTGGTGGTTTAACATGTTAGTTCATTTTAATAATTTGTTTATTATTTAATAACATATCTAACATTGATTTGTCTTTGATGAATAGGAATATGTCTAGCTCTGACGAGTTAGTGAGTGATAGAGTTGATGAACCCGTTGTGATAAGGGGTAGAGATAGCACCAAGATGGGTGCGCTACTTGCACGTCGTTACAGTAAAAAAAAAAAAGGCTGCATGTGGACTTCAATAACAATATGAATCCAATTGGTTAAAAGGAAGATAATTTCATTAACTATGTAGGCTATCTGGCTCGAAGCAAAGTTCGCATTGTATACTCTTAGAAGTTGGTTCCTAAGAAAACAAAGGAGTTGATTTTGGCACAAATTTTCGTATCTCACTTTTGATATATCTGCATTTGTATCTTTAGTCTTATTACTTGAAATGTAATAGTATTTTCTTTTACCTTGCAGCAAACGTATGACGTCCTTAACAATTCGGAGATGAACAAGCATTGGGTGAGCGAAGTTCCTCTAGGTTGGAAAGATTTTAAGAACAAGCTCACTAGAAAGTATATTCGAGGGTTATTGAGGAATAAGGATCCATGTAAGTGGTATGATTAAATTTCTCCAGAGGATTGGAGGGGGATTTGTGGCGTCCCGGCAAAATCCTGAATTTTTTGTAAAATTTCTTTTATATCTTATCTTTTAGTTGAATCTACTTGACATTATAAGCTCATTTTTATTTGTTTGCGTGTCATAGAAAAAAAAAAGTCAAGCCAATAAAGAGAGGAAAGTGGGAAATAAGTATCCGCATTTCCTATCTATAGGTGGCTATAAAAAGCTTAAATAGATGATGATGGAAGAAGAGTTATAGAGAGAATGAAGGAAGCTGCCCAACTCAATCCTTCCATTTTTATCTAGGCCCTTGATCCTCTTCCTTGTTACAAAAAATGGAAAGCTGCAAAAATGAAGGGTGACAAATACATAAATGCAAATGTTTTTGAGGTTGCCTCAAATTATTTCATCCACTTCATTGGTTTATCTTATACCTTGTTTTCCAATTTACAATGTTTTGCTAGTGTGGATCTGTACTCGGAGGAAGACATCGATACGGTTCGAGACATTTTGGTTGGAAATCTTGTTCAATACATATAGATATATAACGTTTACTTCACATTTTTTGGCTGGATCAAGTGATCATCTGTTTTATGTAAATCTTTTGATAGACGAATGCTTTTTGAGATTATATTCTTCTGGAACTGTGATGGTGGCATTCATTGGATTGACAAGTTCCTCAGTAAATCTTAGTGTGGAATATGCTATTACTCATCCCTTAAATTATTTATTGTCTTATGCACAGTTTCTTGCGTTTTTCAAGAGGTTGAAACGGAGAACAATATTGAATTTTGCTATATCCTTTGTTAGGGATGAGTACAAGGAATTTGAAAAGTTGATTCAAGACGACTTGCAGTAGATGGATGGCCAGTTTGAAGAGGAGGAGGTGATGACTACTATATCCTCATTGCTCTATTTCTAATTATTATTCATTGACCTTTGAGATATGTATGCACTACAAACATGCAAACTGATTTGGTTGTCATTTACAAAATGCAGATTGATGTTGCTGAAATGATTAAAGAAGCTGACACTGTAGAGCAAGGGTATGCGATGAGGAGGAGCCATCAAGTAATGATGATAGCGATGGTAATTTTGATGTGGACTGGAGATCACAACATCTGTGAATAATTTCCATTTCTCCCCTTAATAGTAATATCTTTTGTTACATGAAGAATAGTAATATCTTTGGTTAGAAAAGGTTATAGGTTTGAGCTCAGTAGTCATTATTGTTAGTTCTCATGTTTTTTGATGTTTTGATGATAACAATTATAATGTAATTAATCGTTGATATTCTATAAAAATTTGAAGTCTCAAATCAATCATTCATATGCCTCGAGGCTGTTTTTCTATGTTGTTTGAACTTGCCTCTAGTCACTTTATAATTGCCTCAAGGCATGTGACTCAAGGTAGTGCATTTTACCTCCAAGATTTATTTGATGGCAATATCGTTATTTTTGCTAGATTCATGTTTTGCCTCTAGGCATTTAATAAATGCCTCAAGGCATGTGGGCTATTCTACTCCAGCCACATGATTTTTGAAAGATCTAATGGCAAAATTGTAAATATGTTGAACTTTACTTCATGCCTTTAGGCAATTAGTAAGTTGCCTCTAGTCATTGCTTCCTCTCCAGACACATGTCTTTCGAAATAGCATCATGGCAAAATCGTAATTATGCTAAAAACTCCTTCTTGCCTCAAGTCATTTAGTGTCTTGCTTAATATGCCTCAAGGCAATTCATGCCTCCAATCAAGTCCTCACTTGGTCACTATGCCTCGAGTTATTTATTATAATCATATTAACTCAATGCATCAAGTAATTGCCTCAAGGCATCGAACTCATTATTGCCCAAATCGTTTTTACCTCTAGGCAATAAGTGAGGCAAGGAATTTTGCCTCTAGGCATGTCGAATGCCTCCAGGCATATTATTTCCAAATATCCTCTAGGCACATTTTATTACCTCTAGGCATATTATTTTTAACTCAATGCAAATTACATGTTGCTTGTTTCAGCTCCTGTAAACCACGTTTAGCACATGTGATCTCTGATAATTCGACAATATCTCCCAAACAAGAGATTGGATTGAGAGGAAACCAATTTTGAATGAAATTGGACATCCAATGCATACTCTTCACAAAGTTTCAAGCCAAAAGAAGTTCAAATGAGAGAGATATGAATTTCGGAAGTTAGAACAACAATTCACGCCACACAACAGACCAAGCTTCAATAATTTGGGTCTATCTCTCAAAATACACATCGGAATCCACTGAAATCAGTGGAATATGAAACTAGACTCATATACCTTTCTAAAAACATCAAGATCACAGAACACAAAGATCAAATGAGAGAGATATGATTTTTGAAAGTTCATAGTTTGTTTAAGATTGTGCAAAAACGCTAGTCAAAGAACAACATTCATTCATCGGATCATAATCATCAGAATAAAATGAGTTTGGAGCTGATTCTTCTTACATTGGAAAGAAGACTTAAAGAGCCTTCTGGGGATATTTGTGATCTACCAAAATTTGGTGCTTAACGAAGAAGTTATGATTATTGGAACTTCAGTTTCGTAATGCAAATGTTCTTGCATTTTGAAGTCATTGGATTCTAGAAGCTTAGTTTATTAAATGGGTAACTCGAGTGACAATCAGACAAAGAGAAAATTCATGTGTGAAGGAGTCTACCTTGAGTTATGTTATCATTTGCCTCGAGGTGGCTTGAGTGGTGCTTGGAGTTAAGGACAAGCAGAGAGCAAATATTTGCAGGATGTTTGCCTCAAGGTATGTCACTAATTGCCTCAAGGCAAACCCGATGAGAGCTTCACGTTAATACCTATGAAGTACCTCAAGTTGATTTTTTTAAGGTACATATTCAATGCCTCGAGTCAATGTACGTAAATACCTCCAGTCACTAGAAGACCAAGAGCAAGCGAAGACTGAGACAACTTGTTAACTCGAGCCAACATCTATAAACTCGAGTCATTCTTTCTTTGTTTCTGAAAATCACCATGGTCGTAATTGCAAAATCTTCAAGTGTAATCTCTTTACTTCATGTCATCACTCATTATTGTTATTAACTATATTTAATCAGTTTGTTAATGAGTTTCAGATGATTAGATGAATGATTAAATAGAGATTAACCAAAAAGTGCGTTGTGAGTAACGACAAGTCTAACGGCTATACTCCAACAACTACTTCTAACGGACACCCAACGGTCATATTCTCAACTGGAAGAATTTCTCAATGATTGAATGCTCTTCATCAACTACAAAAGGAGAAGCATTCAAAATAGACGCAGAGACACAAGATTACAGCTTTATCGTCAAAATGTCAATACTCTGACATTTATATCACTTACTCTCTGATTATCTCAATGATCATATAATTTACCTTAGAAAGTGAGATTATTTGTAATTACTTCAGTGTTTATCTTATCTACTTCTGATAGAGAAGATTTATTGTAATCATTCTATTTGAGAGTTACTCAAGATTGGGTGATCTTGAGTGGGAAACCGATTATGTCCTTACAATGTGTAAGGGGGAGTATCTCAGTGAGAGATTTGGCTTCACAAGTGCCTGGGTAAACTTGTGGGTGGTAAAGACTTCTCTTGTTCCTAGATTAAACAAGAGGATAGTGGATTGAAAATCTTAAGTGAAGCTTAGGGACTGGGCGTAGGTCAAGGATTGGGCTGAACCAGGATAAATCATAGTTTGCATATTCTCTTCCCTAAACTCTTATATTCCCAGCATATATGTTTGAATGACCGAAAATTGCTTTATAGATTATTACTGTCACACAAACTGCTTTCAATAAGTTGTGAAAAGATTTTCAAAGTTATTTAAATTTTTTTTAGACACCCAATGCACCTCTCTTGGGTGATAGCTAGATCTAACGATTATATCTTTCAAAGCTTCAATTATAAGTTTTGGTTCCTTCAGTGGTCTCTGTCAAGTACTTGTGCTAGTAATATATTCCTCCTTCTAATTGTTTAATTTTTTTATGGATAATATCATTTCTCTAGCAATATTTGTTTATACTAGAAGCAATATGTGTTAGTGTCAACTTGTTATCAGTAACATAAGTGTATCACCATGGGAAAGTTTATAAATATGTAGCAGGTATATTAAAAAAAAACAAAATATAAGACGTCCTAAAAAAAAATTAGGACTCCTTATAATGATTTTTGGCATCCTGAATTATATTTTAAGACGCCTTATGTGATTTTTGGCGACCTGAACTATATTCAGGATGCCTTATGTAAGGCATCCTGAATACAGTATATTCAAGACACTCAACCTAAGGCGTCTTGAATAGACATCAGGGATCCTAAACTATATTCAGGATGCCTTACGTAGAGTGTCCTGAATATAGTTTTGTAAGGCGTCTTGAATTATATACAGGACGCCTTACATAAAGCTTTCTGAATTCTAGTCAAGACGCCTTACATAAGGCATCTTAAACATTCTTCAGGATGTCAAAATTGTGATTTTTCGTTATCCTCATTCAGACATCCCTCTGAAAAAGGACGTTAATTGGGTTTTATTTAGGACGTTGTTTGGCTTTTTTTGTAGTAGTGGAAAAAAACTTTAAAATTGTAAAATCTCAAATTAGATTTGTAACCAAGAGTTAATAAGGGAATGATGAAACTTAACAAGTAAATCACAATTTTAACTTTTGGGAAATATCTAATTTAGAATTTTAAAAGTTCAAAATTATTTTTCTCATATTCCCATTAAATTATAAAATTCATACTTTAAACAGTACTTTTGCTAAAAAGTGCATGAAAAAGCGCATACTTTTTTTATAGTAAAGAGTAAATTAAAATTAAAATTTTTTTCCTAAAATACATAAAATAAGTATTATGGAGAAAATAAAACACATATACCAACACATAAACATGAGTTATGAAAAGGCTTGATGGCCTATATTAAATCTATTTTAATAGTAAATCTATTTTCATGAGTTACTGGCTTTTGTGGTTTATTTGGAAAGTTAGAAATGAAATGATGTTTAACTATAAGCAACCAAATCTAAGTATTGTTATTGATTTGGTTAGGAAATGCAACTTTGATTTTTGGGCGAGTTATAATATAGGGCTTAGGGATCCTTTTTTTTTTTTTTTAGGGGTTGTGATAGTCCTGGTATAGTAAATGGTTCCCCTACATTAGATAATCTTAAAATTAATTGTGATGGAGGGTTTTCACCTTTTAAAAAAAATGTTGCTATTGGGGTAATTTGTCGTGATTTTGTTGGCTTTCTTACATGGAGATTTGTGAACAAAGTTAAGTTCATTTCAGCTTGAATGACCAAAGCCTTAGCTATGAATAGGGCCTTACTTCTAGCTGTGGGCCTAAGATATGATAAAGTGTTCTTTGAAATTGATTGTCTCTCTCTGCTTACCTGTGTTGAGGCAAAGTCACCGGATTTGTACGATTGAAAGTGTATAAGTATTATTCAAGATGTTATTTGTCTTTTGTCTTCTAAGGACGGGTTCTCCTTGTCCTTTACCTTGAGAAGAGGCAATCGTGTTGCGGATCTTCTTGCAACTGATGTATATAAATAGATGTGCCCTCTTGGGTGGATTTTGTGACTAATGCCTGTTTTATTATCTCTTCTAACTCTAGAGGCTTAGAAGACTGGTGTTGGTGGTGATAATCCTTCACATACCAATTCTTCATTAAATGGTGGCTAATTTGATTGTTTCTAATTTAATTGTTGCTTTTCTTGTTTGTTTCTGTTGTATTTTTTTTTTTTTGTCTGTTTGTTCATGTTACGTTTATTGTTTGTTATTCAGATTGTTGTTTTTCTCTTCTTTGTAACTGTCACTTCTCTGAAGTTTATAAATAGAATTTTTGTTGACAAAAAAGAATTAATTTTGCGTTTGGTAATAAAGTTTTCTCTTGTAAAATGTAGAATAATTTTTCAAAGTGTTCCATGCAAACAAATACTCTGAGATTGAGAATTTCTTTTCGGTCAAGAATATTAAAAAAAAAAAAAAGGAGATTCAGAATTACTTGGGCTAATTTTGAAAAAAAGAATCTGAAAAAATTCTGTAGTACTCCTTGAAAAAGGAGATTCAGAATTACATTGGTAGGCAGGTATAATGACGTTAGAAGGGATACAATTTTCTCAACAAAACAAATAGTACTAAGGGCGTGTTTGGAAGTTTTGTTTCCAAAACCTAGATTTTGTTATAAGTCTGCCAAACACTCCTTCTTTTACTTTTTACAAAAGTTATTCTGCATTAAAACCTAATTTTTTTTGTAAGCTTACCAAATACCTTTTTTTTTTTTTTTTTTTTTTTTCCAGAAACTACTTTGCATCAAAACCTAGGTTTTCGATCCCAAAACATAGGTTTTGTAAAAAAAAAAAAAAAAAACTATTTTTTTCAAATTTTTTTTTCTTCTCTACCATCATCAGTATTTTTTGAGTACTAGACAGTATCCTTAAGATATTTTTTAGTACATTTTAATACCCTAAATATTTTTTCAAAATCAATCATTACTCTGAAATATTTTTTCAATATCATAAAATAAAGGGAGAATTACAATCTCATCCCAAGGACCAGAAATAATTACCAAAAAGTCTCGTGCCAGAATTCAATTACAAAAAGTCCCAAAAAAAGTCCTTGAGACTTTTTTGTAATTAATTGAATCCATATTTACAACCGGAAATGCTATATTTACAATTGAAAATCTTATATTAACAACAAAAATTCTCAATTCGCATTTACAACTGGAAATGCTATATTAACAACTCAAAATACATTTTCAGTTGTTAATATAACATTTCCAATTGTAAATGCGGATTGAGAACTTTTGTTGTTAATATAGCATTTTCAGTTGTAAATACCGATTGATAATTCACTTAATTACAAAAAAGTCTTGTAATGGGATTCTAGCACCGGACCTTTTGGTAATTATTTCTGGTCCTTGGGACCAAATTGTAATTCTCCCTAAAATAAATTTTCAAGATTATGAAGTATATTTTCAGTATCTTTAAATATCTTTTTAGTACCCGTGAGTACCCTAAAATATTTTTTAAAGATTAGTCATTACCATGAAATATCTTTTTAATATCCTAAAATAAATTTTTAAGATCATGAAGTATTTTTTAAGTACAAGTTAGTACCCTAAAATATTTCATGATCTTAAAAATTTATTTTGAGATATTAAAATAATTATAAAATTGTAAAACCAATTTATATATTTTTTGCACGTGACTTATGAAACATGAGAAATTTCCACGTACTAAGCGATGTCCCGCCCCTCGAGGACAAAACCAAGCATTTAAATTCTCAATGCATAAATGGGAGGTAATTAGCTGTTTGACTAATATTAGATTAAATTTACATTTATTTTATTCAAGACAAACGATATTAAATAAAAACCAGTTTTGCAAGTTAGTTAGAACACCAACATAAAACCTAGACAACTTAAGTAAAGCGGGCAATTAAAGATTTGGTCTCGACACCATTAAAAGAAAAGTTAAAAAAGCAATGCAATTAAGGCTTTGTTTGGAAATTTGAAGGGAAAGGAAAGGAAAGAGATGTAAAGAGTTTGGAGGGGAGGAGAAGGAAGAGAAATGAAAGATATTTTCTCCCTTTGTTTGGGAGTTAAAAAAGGAGTAAGGGAGAAAGGTGGATGATTAATGAGTTATTTTTATTATTTTATCCTTTACTTTAAAAATTAATATAATTATTATACTTTACAAATAAATTTAAATTTAAATTTTCTAAGAAATATTATTTATGTGATTTTTATATTCAAAAAATATTTTCTTGATAGATATAAATGTAGAGAGATAAATAAAAATGAGAAAAGATGTGCACTCCTGATAAATAAGAAATAAGGGCCAACATAAAAAACTTATCTATTTAATTTTTTTCCTATTTTGTGAAAATGAAGTCACTTATAATAAAAAATGAGGCGGTACGTTTCCATAATTAAGATATGACCAAATAATTTTATTTCACTCAGCAAAATCGTACAATTCAAATCGGATGGGTATTCCCAGGAAGGTGGGGACACAAGGCCACCAACTTAATTATTAATTATGAATAATAAAATTAAATTGTCACAAAGAGAGAAAAGAAAAGAAATAATTAATTTATAGTTTGGTTTGGTAAGTTGGAGGAAAGTTGGGGGTTGTGGTGGAGGTGGTGCCAGCACGGAACTCAAGGCAAAGGACAGAGGTCGGAAATAATTAATTTATAGAATGGCTTCAGCTAAAGAGGCATAAAAGGGTTCATGAACGAGCAGAGAGGCGAGAGTTATAAAAATCAGGGCGGAGAGTTGTAAAAATCAGCAATGGTATAAACGGGATAACAAAGTAATTTATTGATTATCCCTCTTAAAACCCCCTATATTAGGGAAACTTTAATGTTAAGAAGAAGGAGGGTTTTGGGGGATTTATAAAAATATCCAATTTCCTCTCCTCTTATTTTTTGAAACTCATAGACAAGGGAAAGAATTAAGAAAACCTTTCCTTTTATTTCCTTTCCCTCTAAAATATAACTCCCAAACACACCATAAGTATCTCTTGCCAAGTGAAAGTCAATGGATAAGAGGGTTGAGTTGGAATTTGGATGAAGTATTTCATAGTACAATAAATTGTGATAAGAGGCTTTTAGTCAGATGCAACAAGACCAGACCAATCAAACCAGAATAATAAGGTTCTTAAACATTTAGAAAGAAAAGTGAGGCTAGATGCTGATCGAGACCTTCATAAGAATTTTTAAGAGAATAACCCATGTTTCTATGACAAAAATGATGATTTAGAGGGTGTTTGGTTTGACGGGAGGGAGGAGGAAGAGAGAATTTTTTTCTTTCATCTTAAATAGTCCATAAAATTTTTTAAATATTTAAAAATACACTTTCAACAAAAAAAAAAATATTCTTTTTATTAATGACAATTTAGTCAATATCTTTCTTCTTCTCACATTCCATTCCATCCCCTCCTCTCAAATCAAACACAACCTTTTGACTTTTATATTCATATGTATAATTAATAAATATTGAAGGAAATGAACTACTACATACAATTTTAAATATATGACAAAATTTATAGTATAATTTACACAATAAACTTTGTCATATATTTAGAATCTTTTTTTTTTTTCCCAAACAGACCCTTATTTGTAAGGGGTAAATAAAAAGAAAAACAGAATACTAGTAAGGGGAAGTATGAAATGGAATGTATTATGTAAGAAATAGGGAGAAATAATTGAATTAATTAAGGCAAATTGGTAAAATCCATGCTTTTACTAAAGAAAAACACATTACCAAAGTTTTATCCTGTGTGGTTCTTATGCTAATAATAAATGCATTTAGTTCTATATAATATCGTTATCGTATCTGATACTAAAAGAATTTAGTGTGTATGAAAAAGAAAGGAGATTAAAGTCAAAAATGGCGGCCGATTTAGCGAACTGAAATCACCGAAGGTGTTCTTGTTTGTTCAGATCTCTTCATTAATTGTACTGTTTTTCACATAACCATTGTTTGAAACATCACCAGTGTCTGCACCCTTAAAACACCCAACTTTCACATGATCCTCTGAATATTAATGTCCGATGAAACCACAAACAGAGGTCCCAGGTCACACCCAAAAACAAAGGTTACAGTTTTATTTTTAAAAAAAAATGTTCTTTCGTTTCAGCTGATGTCAATAAACGACTAAACCTAAAAAATTCCTCTACTGAAAGAGAAACCTTTCCCCCATTGCCGAAAGAGTAAATTAAAACAAGGATAATGTGCCACTGTGGCAAAAACATTCACCAGAAGAGCATTGTCCGAAAAACAGAGCATATATCATACAGGAGATCTTTTCCACTAATGGAACCGTATATTTACTACTCCGCTCTGCGAGACATATTTACCTACTTTTTATTAATAAAATATCAAACAGAGCATAGCAAAAGGAGAATATAATAAGATAACATCTCATTATCCCACCATATAATCCTCTTATAACAAATATAATGTTCGCCACGAACACAATTCACTGTGGGAAATAATACGTCATAGCAGGTTTTAAGACTTGGTTCATATTTGGATGAGCATCTGAGAAGCACTTTCCGACAATATCATCATCATATCGATAAATATAATGTTTTGATTAAAGTCTAAACTGGTGGCTGGTTGATTGCTGCGACATTGGCGTTTTGGGTTATCCACCATTGCTTATACAAACTTGAGACTCTGCTTCTCCACAAGCCAGATATATATGAAATCATATTTCCACCTATTCCTGCTATTTTCTCATGGTTAAAGTATATGGACAGCACCATGAACCAGCCAATGAGGACAAGTAATTCGAGAGAGCGAGGAAGCAGCAATGATATCAGTGCAGCATATGCCAAACTTCCTGAGGCAAATGTTAGCTTAGCAAAGAGGTTCAAGAAAGTAGTAGCAGTTGGGAAGTGACTCTTAAGTCTCCCGTGGTATTTAAATGCACAGCAACAGACAAGTAGGGCAATAATGCAAATCGATACGCTTTCAGGGTGTTCATCTAGGGGTGATGAATCGTGGAAGTGCATTTGAACAATCCCCACTGTCATTGTAAACAGACATCCGAACATGGTAGACCAAGGAATTGATCTGCCCAACCATCAAACTAATTAGAAGCTTCATTAAGGCAACACCAAACAAAATGGGCCGGATTGCGAGAAATTAATGCTTTGTTTTTATGCGAATATACCTACTTGGTGATTATGGCCTAAGCCTAATGTAAATTGGAGCTATTATATGAATATGAAGAAATATGAGTTAAAAAGAGAGTTTTTTTTAGAGTTATATTTATTCTTATGTAACGGTACATATGTTTTAAGAGTTACATCTATTTCTATATGATTATTTGTAGGGCACAGGATATGGGATAGAAAGAGTATGTGTCTATATAATAACATACATAAAATAATGTTATCCTCCCTCTAAAAAAAAGCTCTCTTTATATATGTTTTCTTGTCTTCCTCTTTTTGACGTATTTGTTGTATAATACAATCGGAGTTTGTATCAATGTTTTGATTTCATATGGATATTTTAGCAAGTTAATCGAATTTCATATATTTCCGAAATTCTTACCAGAAAAAAATTAGAGAAAAATTTATAATAAATGTGAGACTCGCAATAGTTATAAATTTTTTAACTACTCTTATAAGTTTTCTATTCTCTCTATCATATTTTCCTTCTTCTTCCAAAACAGTGAAATGGTTATATAGGTAGCTTTTGGTCAAAACTTTGCATCAATCCTTTTGTGCTGTCGCCATCCTCATGCCTAAGAACTAGAGGAGATACAAAGCGTAAATTAAAAGGACAACTAATACTCAAGTGTTTGCAAGTTTTTTAAAATTTGAATTCCGTCCCTATAATTATTTTTGGGTTAAGTAGCAAATTTGTCTTGGAAGTACACGACCAAGAGCAATGTTGCCCTGAAAGTTTTTTTAGATTCAATGTTGCCCCGGAAGTCTAAAGTAACAATTTGTCCTTTCCCATTAAAAAGTTAATGGTCAATGTTAGTTTTTTAATGGAAAAATGACAACATTGCTCGTTTTTAGACTTCTGGAGCAAAATTGAGCATGAAAAACCTTCCAGGGCAAAATTGCTTCTCAACGTATACTTCTAAGGTGGATTCATTACTTACCCCTTTTTTTCCCCATAAATAACTTCGTCAGCAACGTTACTCCTTATAGTTCTAGCCTTCTTGGAAATGGCACTTTAAGCCTTTGAGGACATAGACCCAAAGCAAACGGCGTTAAGAAAAAATACAGGGCCAATGGTTTCACTGTGTATTAGACATAAGAACAAGAGAGAATTCCCTCCTTCACCTCCCAGAAACTTTTCCAAGATTGTTTCAATTTTCTGAAGGCTTTGTTTGAGAGTTTAGAGGGGAAGGAAATGAAAGAGATGTAGGGAGTTTGGAGAGGATGAGAAGGAAGGGAAATAGAGGATATTTCCTCCTCTTATTTGGGAGTTAAAAAAATAGTAAGGGGGGAAGATGAAGGGTTAATGAATTATTTTTTCTATTTTGTCATTTTATTTAAAAATTAATATAATTATTATATTTTACAAATAAATTTAAATTTAAATTTTCTAAAACAATTATTTATGTAATTTTCAAAAAATATTTTCTCCTAAAAAAATATTTTTCTCTCTCTTAAAATATTTTCTATAAAGTATTTTCTCTCTCTCTCAAAATATTTTCCTCTACAAAAGGTATTTTCTCTCTCTAAAAGTATTTTCTCTCTCTAAAAATGTTTTCCCCTACAAAAAGTATTTTCTCTCTCTAAAAATATTTTCCCCTACAAAAGTATTTTCTCTCTCAAAAAAGTATTTTCCCTAAAAGGTATTTTCTCTCTCTGAAAATATTTTCCACTACAAAAAGTATTTTCTCTCTCTAAAAATAGTTTCCCATAAAAAAATATTTTTTGTCTCTAAAAATATTTTCCCATAAAAAAGCATTTTTTCTCTCTAAAAAGTATTTTCCGCTAAAAAAGTATTTCTCTTTCTAAAAAATATTTTCGTGTGCATTATTACAATAATAGAACATAAAAAAGAAATTAGAAATAACGAGAGTGTTTTATTTGAACGAGGTTAAAAAAATAATTAATCTATTCTCCCTTTTAAAACCCTCATATTAGGGGAACTTTATCTTTTTGAAGAAAGAGGGTTTTGGGGGATTCGTAAAAATCTCTGATTTTCTCCCCTATTATTTTTAAAACTCCCAAAGAAGACTATCAAAACCTTTCATTTCCCTCCAAAAATGAAACTCTCAAACAAAGCCAAAGAGAGAGGAAATAATATGCTCAAGACAAAGAAGCTCAAGCTCATCATCCATTCGCAAACTCCGATATGGTTACTTGAAGTGCCGCACATCGACGGCCGTATCGGTGTCTTTCTGGTCACCCCCAGTTGCAAGCTTGGTAACTTGCTGAGTGGTATCGTCGAGGACTTGGGAAGTGAAGCGAAGATTCCAGTTACAGGCTTACAGCAACTACATGGCGCTTTTTGAAAAATGTAAGCAAATTATTGATCCTCAAGCAAGCCAAGCAATTCCATGAACTATGTGGGAGGAACCCAGAGGAGATACACAGCTATAAATTAAGTGATATAAGATCATGAACTTGAGACCAAAATCGATCAGTGAGACACGAGATCCAGAAACTTTTCATGAATGGAAATATTTGATGGAGAACGTATGTATGAAAATTAATTGAATCATGTCAACAATTCAAATCATTTCTCAGAATTAAATGGAAAAAGAAAGTTTGAAGACTTTGTAATGTTCTTCATCTCTTTTCTTTGCTATAAGAGATGAAGAACTTTTCAATGAAGAACTTTTCAATGTTCTTAATCCCTAAAAAAAATCAACTCTATCTTATGCTACCTCTGGTCCTCTATATAGGACATAGTGTGCTGGAGGAGTACTTAGGATTAATGTAATTTTTGACAAAATCAAGGGAGATGCAAGCCTGATTCAGAGGAGATACGGAACTTAGATTAAAGCAAAAATGTTCCTTGTATATTTCTTGCAGAGGAGATGGAGTTGAAATGGAATGGAAAAGGAACTTGTAATACTTTCGTGGTCGCTTGAGTAGAGTTTACTGAACAATAAGAGGTCTGTCAGGGGAAGACAAGTCGATGGCCGGAACGTCTTCACAGGTATAAACCTGAGAGAGACGACAACCGCTCTGATTCTGGGTGAATATAACTCTGCGGGATGCTGGAGTGGTGGACTGGTGGGTTCCGGAGGAGAGGACCTTGGCTTCCATTTTTATACTAGAAAAGAAGAAGATAACGAGGAATCTGTTTTTGAGGAGGGAAAAGGGAACGAGTGAGATGCTTCGGGGAAGGTTGCTTCGAGTCACCTAGTTGGCATCTATTTATAATATTTAAGAGCAGAAGAGAAAGATTTCGGTAGCAAATGCTTAACCATTAAGCAGGAAAATTCTATTTCAAAATTAAAAAACCGAAAAATTTCGGTAGCATCTGTTTTTTGCATGCAGGTTCTTAACTTAATATTATTCCACGAATTGTGACATGTAGACTTTTTGACCATTTCTCTCTTTTAAATTACACGGGTGTGTATATATATGATCACTGATTAAAAAAAATGACTTTTAGACTGTCATATTTAGATTGGATATAGAGAATCATCTTTAAAAAGTGTCACTAATGACAATTTCATAAATATAAAAAAATTTTAAACTAATTCCTTTAATATAAAGTCAAAAAGATATAATTTAGATCGGCTTTCCAAACAATTGGTCTAAAAAGTTTTTAAAATAAATGTCAACCAATTTTATGACTGTTTGTTTTGTTTAACGGTCTAAAAAAATGAAACTTTTAAAACATGTTAACAATAACTTATCTAAAAAATAAAGAATAAAGAATAATACGTTTATTTACTTTTAAGACTGGTTTTAAGAATAACTGGTTTAAAAAGTGAACTTTTAAGACCGGTTATTTATAAGCATAACCGGTTTAAAAGATTAGTCCCAAAATACAATTCGCTCACTGTATTCTTTCTTCATCGTGCAAAAATTGAAATTACTCTCTCTAAACCTCTCTTATGTCGTGAAAACTCTCATTCTGCAATAGACAATCGACGCCTCGCCCACTACTATCATGCTCTGTTACTCTTGCATTTTCTCACATTCGCCCCTCCCACAATCTCTCTGAACCTCTCTTCTTGTCATAAAAATGAAGGGTTTAAGCCAATCTAGTCCTTTTCAAGGCACACCAGCTACTAGTGTGAATCAAAGCAAGTCTAACACTTCTCAAAGTGAGCCTAGTAACCTATCTTTATAGAGTAGCAGAAGAGGCACATAACTGAGAGAGATTGCCTTAAGTTAGAGTGCCAGGCAAAAGATCTTGATTTAGTTTGATAGATATTGGATACCAATTTGGCCTAATGCAAGCTGATATAAGAGTTTTGTCAGCCTCCTAGCATGCAATAAGCCTAGTATCTTGATAGATGAGTAGAGAAATGTCGATGATTGTGTAAAGAAACATATTTGGAACACTATCCAACTCACATATGATGTTACCGAAAGTAAGAACTTGAAATAGAAGGCATTGTCGTATTGTGTTAAACACTAGAGAAAGTTTAAGATAGACTTATCTAACAAATATGCGCATATGAAGGTTAAAGATGGTGAATCTCGTCCTAATCCTTGTAGCAAGTATTCATATATTGAAGAATTGAAGAGACTTGGCAACAATTTTGTCAGTTTCGAATTACAGCAGAAGATTTGATGAGTACATATTTAATTGTTTTGCCTTTAGTTAATAACCTGTGCAGATATGTAATATATTCTTGTGTTCATATACCTTAACTGATATTTATAGTATTGTTACAGTATGTTGATGGTAAAGTGAATTTTTCTGGGTTTGGGTGTGGTTTGCTCTGAGCATTATGTCTCTAGATGGGTTGGCTCTAATGAATTCTGGTGTTTTTGGTTTGGACGTGGAAGATGAGGGAAATGTTTGCTTAGAGAATAGTTTTCGTCACAGGGACAAAAAAAAAGCTTTTAAGACCGGACAAAAGAGGCAACGGAAGACCGGACTCACTACCGGTCTTGTTCCAACTGGTATTAAAAGTATATCTTTAAGACCAGACTTAAACCGGTCTTAAATAAACTCTTTTAAGACCGGACATTTAAAAACATTAAGTCTTAAAAGTGAAATTAAATCTAACCGAAATATTTTTTTTGTCGGTCCTAAAACTCAATTTTAAAGACCGGATAAAAATTTAACCGCTCTTAAAAGGTCTAATTTTTAAGACCGGACAAAAATAAATGCGCTCTAAAAAGTAGCGGCTTGTTAGATCGACGAATAATTATACGTGGTCTTAAAAGACTCACTTTCAAGACTGGATGATTAATACGTCCGATCTTAAAGATTAACTTTTTAGACTGAGCATATTAAACCATCGGTCTTGTAAGACCAACTTTTAATACCACCTAATATCAAATATGTCGCCTGACCTTTAAGACCGCGCATTTAAGTAAATCCGAATACATCCAGTCTTAAAAGTTGAACTTTTAAGACCGGTGTTTTTGTTTTATCGGTCTAAATTTTCCTGAATTTTTTCCCTGTTCTGTTCTTACTGATCATATATATACATAAACCCATACCATCCAATCCAACACATAAAAGGGTATACTTTAAGCTATAAGCTATGAACAATTATGGATAAATTGAATGATCTATACACAAATCCATACCAGCCAATTCAACACAGAAAAGGCTACACTTTAAGCTACAAGCTATGAACAATTATGAATAAATTGAATTGGGAAAAAGCAAATCATAGAATACAAATATTATTGACCATGAGTTACAAATACAAATACAATAAGCTATTACAATAAGATATACCACACTTAAATCAACACATGCCCAATATTCACCATGCCTTCCTCTGATTCCCACCCAACAACGTAACATCCTCTTTTATAACATGCATGACCCTTTGAATCAGATCCTGACACCAAAATAAAACAAGAACAAACATTATAGAGTGAGTGACATTGTTTAAAAACACAGATGAAATTTAATAGTGTTAAAACCTTAAAGTTTTCAAAGATTTGTGCAATTACCTTACGAATTGACTCTTTTATAAAGGGATACCCTTCCATATCCCTTCTTGATGATTATTCCTTATGTCGAGTTCATTATTTGCTTCATCTTCTTCGTTCATGTCCGGTAGATCCCTTGAAAAAGGAATACTATCAAGAAGACCATAATTTGCATGACTTTCCTCATTAATATCGATGACCCTTTTTCCTTGGAGAGCTACAGACCACATTTTATTTGCTTGATCAGTGATATAAAAAACTTGTTTCGCCTGGTCTGCCATAATAAAAGGTTCATCTCCAAAACTTCTACTATTGACTTCGACTAACATAAATCCCAGCCGATCGATCTAAACACCATTGTTGACATTAACCCACTTGCATTTGAAAATGAGAAATCTAATGAAGACATAGTCCACCTCCCAAATCTCTTCAATAACCCCATAATATGGCATGACTGCCAATTTAGGCCGCTTGTCTTTCGAACTGGAGAAGTGCATAGATTCAGCCTCTAACATTACACCACTGTTCTGGACAGTGCTCCTATCATCTAAGGACTTCGTGTAAAATGTGTAGTTGTTGATCACATACGAATTCCAACTTATGACATCAACCCCAAGACCACGTGCTAACCATTTCATTGTCTCAGAAACAGATTTCTCTCCCTCGACCTTTTGTTTGAACCAGTTTGCAAATGTTCTATTATGCTCCTTAATCAACCTTTGTTCAGTCATTCGGGGATTTTCTTTCCTCATAGCTTCTTTATGTGCAACTATGCTGGCTTGAACTTCATCAACATTATTAAAGATGTATAAGTGGACTTGTGACAATTCATCAGGATCCACTCTCTTTACTGAGGCCCCTTATCTACCCCTTCAGCATGCTGACGTTTTGGAAGCCCGATATGTCTTACTTTGGCCAAATAATTTTGACAAAATTCCATAGTCTCTTTCGACACATACTTCTGAACAATTGATGCTTCTGTCGGTATGCGTTCTTCACGTACCCTTTTAAGAATTTCATAGATCTTTCAATTGGGTACATCCACCGTAAATAGACAGGGCCGGACAACTTGATCTCCCTCACTTGATGAACAATTAGATGAACCATGATGTCAAAAAATGAAGGAACAAAAAGCTTCTCAAGGTGGCATAAGATAAGATATCCTTCATTCTCCAATTCATCCAATTGTTCAATTTTGAACACTTTACTGCAAATAGCATTGAAAAACAAACAAAGCCTGGTCAAAATGTCTCGAAGATCATACTCGGCTATGCCTTGAATAGCTATTGGGAGTAGCTGTTGCATCAAGACATGACAATCATGAGACTTTTGGCCTACCAATTTCAAGTCCTTCATTGATACAAGCCTCTTAAAATTTGAAGAATACCCCGACGGAACTTTTGTGCCATGCAAACACTCACAAAAACTATGTTTCTCACCCTTTGACAAAGTATGAGAAGCCGGGGGACAATAAGTTCTGTTACCATATTATCTTGGATGTAAGTCTTTGCATATTCTCATTTCTTGCAAATCCAATCTTGCCTTCACACCATCCTTTGTGCTACCTTGTATGTTGAGAAGCGTGCCAACAATACTATCACATACGTTCTTCTCCACATACATGACATCAATACAGTGTCTCACATCAAGGTTGCGCCAATATGGAAGATCGAAGAATACTGATCTTTTTTTCCATATATTTGTTTCTTTTCTACCCTTTGCAGTCTTACTAAAGACGACACTTATATTTTTCACCTTTTCATACACTTGCTCCCAAGTCAATGCCACCGGAACATCTTCGTACTCTTGGCCACCCAAAAAAGGCTTTTTTTAATCGACGATATGAGTGGTCTCGTCTAAGAAATCTTCTATGTTCAAGATAAACCGTCTTTCTTCCATGTTGAAGTTGATGGTAACGTGTGCCTTGTCCACAAACCGGACATGCCTTATGGCCTTTTATACTATACCCTGACAAGTTCTCATATGCTGAGAAGTCGTTTATAATACAAAATATCATAGCTCTCATTTTAAAAACCTCCTTCTTGAAAGAGTAAAAAACATCGACACCTTCTTCCCACAACTCTTTCAAGTCTTCAATCAAGGGCTGAAGGTAAACATAAATGTCATTTCCGGGTTGTTTTGGTCCTGCAATTAACATAAACAACATGATGTACTTTCGTTTCATGCATAACATAGGAGATAAGTTGTAAATAATCAGGAGTACATGCCAGGAACTATGTATGCTACTAAGGCTTCCATATGGATTCATGTCATCCGTGCTAAGGGCAAGCCTAAGGTTCCTAGGTTATTCGCTGAAGGTCAGAAATAGTTGATCGATTTTCCTCCATTGAGAAGAATCAATAGGATGTCGAATCTTTCCATCAGAAATCCTCTCATCTGCATGCCACCTCAAATTTTTTGCATCATTTTCATTAGCAAACAACCGCTTGAACCTTAGTATGATTGGAAGATACCACAACACTTTTGCGGGCCCCTTATTTGACTTGTACCTTGGGGTTTCATATATCAGACAATTCAGCTTCTCTTCTAACTCGTTTCTATACAACATGCAATCATTTAGGCATGCGTGGATCTTTTTGTACTCCATCCCCAGTGCACATAGTATTTTCTTAGCATCATAGTATCGATGAGGCAACACATTATCATCCGAAAGCATGTCCTTAAAAGCCTCAAGCATTTCAAAAAAACTCTTATTGCTCCACCCATGACGTGCCTTTAAGCTGACCAATTTCAATACAGCGTTCAACAGTTGGTATTTATTACACCCAGGGTATAGTGGGGTCTTTGCATTATTGCACATATTACCATATGCATGTGATTGATGAAAAGCCTCTTCTCCTACATCACGAATAATGTCCTCTATGCGATCATCCATATCCGCGTCATTATCATCAGAGGCCACTTCTCTATGTTGAGACCCACTTGACATTTTTTCACCATGCCATACCTATACTGTATAGGTTTTACAAAATCCTTGATAAATTAAATGTGTGTGTATAACTTCAGGACTTAGTCGCCTCTCATTAAAACATCGTACACAAGGGCAATAAAACTTCCCACTATCATCATGGGCGTTTTGTTTAGCAAATTCTATAAATTCCCTAACCCCATTCTGATATTCAACACTCGTCCGTAAAGCATTTATCTAATTGCAATCTATAGTAGAATTCCTATAGACGGAAAGATTTAACATACATAATCCGTAAAAACTGAAACTTGCATATAAAATAAGCCAACTACAAATGCGTATATAAGCTAAATGTTGGTTCTGTCTTATGGTCATAAATGTATCACATTGAATCAAGAAGCAAAATAAATGCATGATGAGGAAATTAAACGCATCGCAAGTAGGTCTTGTGGACTCACTTGTAGCATATAAGGTCAAATGTGTTTGTTGAGTCTCTCTTCTCCTGCCAGGAATGTTAATGTTGCAAATAGTAAGAGTAACCTGAAAACACTTGTTGGTCAGTTGGGTAGGTTCCAAAAGAAGATTTCATCAATTTTGATCAACCCATGAAAAACCCATAACGATAAGTAGGAAAATCATACAATTATATAGCCGAAACAACTCGTATAGCTTGGTCTTTAGACGTTGAGCTAAGGAACCAGAAAGTTGTTGTTGAGAGAGCAACGCAAAGCAGCGACAAAGCAACACACAAACACTGGAGACAGAACCTGAGTAATCATTTTCAGCTCGACGGGAGAAGTTCACACAGGGAAATTTAATTTTTCCGCGCAAGTGGCGCCAGAGAGACATTTATTATTTGGGATATTATTAAGACCGGTCATTTTAAAGGAATACAGTCCTAAAGATATATTTAAATTATATTGAACTTTTTAAGACCGAAGTTTTATAAAATTGCGGTCCTAAAATTAATTTAATTTAAATTTATATTGAAAATTTTAATACTGAAGGTTAATAATACTGCGGTCATAAAATTCATTTAATTTTGGACCGCATGTTTTATAAAACAAAACATGCGGTCTTAAAAGTCAAATACTTTTTAATTTTAAAATGAAAGATTGCAGCAGCAACTGAATGAAAATAAAGAACACTGGAGATTGGAGAATAAATTTTTTCTTTAATGGAAAAAATAAAATATAAGCTTAGTTCTTATTAATTTTTAGATTACTATGACAATATGCAAGTACAAAAGGAAAATAAGAACAACAAACTAAAAATTAACAAAAAACAAGCTTATAATGTTACTAAAAATCCTAATGCTTATTATCAGTTAATGTCTTGGAGATATCGGCTTCAGCAGCAGCAATTTCGCGTTGGATATCATCAATTTCCTGTATTATGCGCATCAGTTTCACTTCATCATCATCATCCGTGGGAACGTTGAGACCAAGAGGTTGGAGAGGGGGAGCGGGAACCTCTTCGTGGTCCAAAGGCTGGAGGAGGCCGTCAACCTCTTCATCATCCGAAATAACAATGGGTCCAACGACCCATGACTCCTCTGTCGGAATGGAACACACTGGAAGAGAACTCATGAGAGATCTGGCGTGGGCACGAGCTTCAGGAGTACCCCTGCGAGGGGTTATCTTGTATCTAACCATTGTTTGAATAGTTGGGGAAGGAGGGGAAGAGAGCTACGTAGTATGGAGTTACAAGGTAATGAGGACTTAAGAAGGACAGAGAGGAAGCGTGAGGAGGATAATAAAGGCAGGACAGCAAGAGTTAATACGCAAAAGTGTATTAAGATCGTCATATCACATATCCACAGTACTAAAAGTCTATTATTTATTATTTCATTAAATTACCTTTATGACCGATCGGTAACATATCCCCGGTCCTAAAAATATATTGATTTATTTTTTCATTCAATCACATTTAAGACCGATCTTTTATCTTATAACTGATCCTAAAAGTCTATTAATTTTTTTTTAAAAAATAATACATTTAAGAAAGAATCTCTTATAATATCTAGTGGTGTGGCCGGTGTTGGGGACCACCGACGGGGAGGAGTTATTTTAATGTTTTTTTTAAAAAAAAATATTTAAAATTAGGGGTAAAATGATAACGTCAGCTTAAAATTAGGGGCAAAATGGTAATTTCAGCGGAGTTACTGTTCATTTCTGTTAGACTTAACGGTCAATGTCGGTCAACTAATGACCTGTGGTACTCTTTGCTCTCAAAACATAATGTCATGTGTATTTTTGCTCCAGAAAAAATGTCATGGTGCTGAAGGCTTAATAGGCTCATTGAGGTAAGGGTTATGTGTAAAATTGAACCTTTACCCCTTTTTTCAAGCATACCCCTTTTTATAAAAGATATATATAAAAAAAAAGAATATACTGTACCAAACCAACACAATATCGTATCGATGTTAAAAGAATTTAGTGTGTATGAAAAAGAATGGAGATTAAAGTGAAAAAAAGGATGTTAGCGAAATGAAATCAACGAAGGTGTTCTTGTTTGTTCACATCTCTTCATTAATCGTGTTGTTTTTTACAAAACCATTTTTTGAATCATCGCCAGCGTCTATATCCTTAAAACTGCCAACTTTCAAATGATTCTCTGAATATTAATGTGCGATGCAACCAAAAACAGAAGTCCCAGCTCACACCCAAAAACAGAGGTTACAGTTTTTTTTTTTTTACCATTGTTCTTTCGTTTCTGTGGATGTCAATAAACGACTCGACCTAAAACATTCCTCTACTGAGAAACCTTTCCCCTATTGCCGAAAGAGAAATTAAAACAAGGATTATGTGCCACGGTAGCAAAAACTTTCATCATAACAACGTTGTCTGAAAAACAGAGCATAGCAAAAGGAGAGTATAACAAGACAACATCACATTATTCCACAATATCATCATGATATAACAAATATAATGTTCACCAAGAACACAAATCACTGTTGCAAATAATACATCATAGCAGGTTTTAAGACTTGGTGCTTCTTTGATTAGCGTCTGAGAAGTACTTTCTGACGATATCATCAACATGTAGATAAATATAATGTTTTGATTAAAGTCTAAACTGTTGGCTGGTTGATTGCTGCGACATTGCCGTTTTGGGTTATCCACCATAGCTTATATAAACTTGAGACTCTGCTCCTCCACAAGCCAGATATATATGAAATCATATTTCCTCCTATTCCTGCTATTTTCTCATAGTTAAATTATATGGACAGCACCATGAAACAGCCAATGAGGATAAGTAATTTGAGAGGGCGACGAAGCAACAATGACATCATTGCAGCATATGCCAAACTTCTTGAGGCAAACGTTAGCTTAGCACAGAGGTTCAAGAAAGTAGTAGCAGTTGGGGAGTGACTCTAAAGTCTCCCGTGGTATTCAAATGCACTGCAACAGACAAGTAAGGCAATAATGCAAATCCATTCGCTTTCAGGATGTTCATCCAAGGGTGATGAATTGTTGAAGTGCATTTGAACAATCACCGCCGGAATCAGAATTCTAAACATGGGAGCCCAAGGAATTGACCTGCACAACCATCAAACTAATTAGAAGTTTCACAACGGCAACACCAAACAAATAACCAAATGGGCCGGATTGCGAGAAATTAATGGTTTGTTTTTATGCTATGGAGTATACCTACTTCATCATTGGTGGATTAGATTGAGTTCACATCGGTGCTTTGGTTTTATATTGTCCTTGGGTGAATCAATCAGATTGAGTTCTCAAAAGTAAAGGGAAAAAGAAAGTTTGAAGACATACGCAAGTGAAGTTGACATGACTTTAATATGGTTGTCTCTCTCCAGGTAGATTTAGCAAAGAACAGAGATGAGAATATATATATATATATATATATATATATATATATATATATATATATATATATATATCAAAGAAAAGAGATGAACAACATAAAGAATTTTATTCTTCATCTCTTTTCTCATAGAAAGGAAGAAATGAAGAACATTCTTCTTCGTCTCTTTTCTAAAAAAGATGAAGAACAATGTTGTTCATCCGTGATATAAAGGGATGAAGAATTTTATTCTTCATCTCTTTTCTCACGGAAAGGAAGAAATAAAGAACATTCTTCTTCGTCTCTTTTCTAAAAAAAATGGAGAACAATGTTGTTCATCTCTTTTCCCTGCTCTATATATATATAGACACACACAAAGAAAAGAGATGAAGAATATTGTTTGTTATCTGACATTATTAACTGTGACAACGTGTAGCAAGATTCAATAGATGTCGTTGTCACAAACTTACAGGCTTAGAATGGAGTTTACATTATGTGCTTGTCCTTATATCCTTGTTATATGCTTTTTCTATTGTTTGGAAATAAGCATCAATTTCTCTATTGGACAAAAAAAAAAGCATCAATTTCTCATTGCAAACAACAGAAATGGATATAACAAAGATACAAGGACAAACATATAATGTGGACTCCTTATAATGTTATTCAATCTCCTTCGTATTTACATTTTTTTTTAATTTTTTATAGTATGACACGCTTGAGTCTAGTTGCTTTATGCACGGAATATAATTTCAATTAGTGAAAGCGACTCCGATTAGAGGGCAAAGACAACCTTTGAGCGTCCCGTGGACAAAAATCCAGAAAATAAAGCCCCCAAGGAAGGTTTGCTTAGCAGTATGAGTTAGGCGGATATGGGCCGTCATTTTGATCATACGGCCCAGATCTGATTTTTTTGTAAAAAAAAACTGTATTTCTTAAATATTATATCTTAGTCATCCTAATTAGATCTGGCGGTTCGGATCTGTCTAATTCACCATGCTGACAGTGGTAGAACCAGAAAAATTTTTTAGCCCAGGCAAAAAAAAACAAACATATTGAACTACTCCCTTTGATTCTTATTATAAGGTAGTAACTAATAAGTATATTTAGCCCTTTTCATAAGGCATATGCTTGTTTCTAAAAAGTATTAAATATTTTTTTTTTCGTGTATACGCATAATTAAAAAGAGTAGTGAGTGAGAGTAATAAATAATGTGTATTAGAGTTTAGTGTAATTAATATGGATAATATTGAAAATTACTTAAATTGTAGGATAGATTTAATGACTTTAACTATTTTATTAGCTTATGAGAATTGTTAGTTGGTGCTTTATAATAAAGACTAGAGGGAGTATTTACTAAAATGTATCACATAACATTGAAAATAAAAATAAATAATAACCGACAATTATAAATTAAAATAAGATATAAGATGATATTAACATTTTCGGTAGTTATCTCAAATAAGAATTTTATTTTCCTCTCATAGCCCAATGAGTAATAAACTAAACATTATCCTTATAGAGAAGATAAAAAATTAGCTGGGGTAAAATTATTGGCTAAATAAAATATCATATAATAAATATATAAATATATAAATATATATATATATATATATATATATATATATATATATATATAATATGTTAACAAATTTTAGAAGGTCAACTCGGGCCAGCTAGGGCCCGGCCAAAAGCTATATCCGCCATTGCTTATAAATCAGTTTCATAAGGAATGCTTTGTTTTGTGCTTCCAATTTCAGCAGATCACACCCTCCATTTTATGAGGTTGATACCTGGATGATTTTCTGAATGGCCCCAAATGAAGTTTCAAATACTCTTTTCAATGTCCTTATAAGTAGAGGATGGCAGCAGCGTGCTTTGCATGGCATGAAAAGGAATTGATGACAACACTCATTTGGCTAGGATAATGCAACCTACAAAAAGAGAGCGATCGACTTTTCCAACTAGCTAATTGTAATGAGTACCATATCGGCGAGCCAAGTTCTTGGAGTGAGGTTTATAAATCCGTTGGGTTCACCCTCCTCATAGGCTAGCTTTTGAGGATTCGGCTCTCTCTTTGGGCATGTACTCGTCGCATTGGTGCTTTCATTGAGATGCGGTGTTCTGGAGAAGGCTACCCATAGAGAGGTTTTGACCGGCAAGGTCGAATGAAGTGTCGTGGACTTATAAACCTCACTCTAAAAGCTTGGCTTCCCGATGTAGGACTCATTACATAGTCACAAGAGCTGACGTCCTTGGTGGCTCTTAATGTGACGAGCACAAGCCCAAAGGGAGAGCTCAATCCCCAAAAGCTAGCTTATGAGGAGGGGAAACCCAACGAACTTATAAACCTCACTCCAAGAGCTTGGCTCCCTGATGTAGGACTCATTACATAGTCACCCCCTTAAGAGCTGATGTCCTCGGTGGCTCCACTCTACGGTACTTTACTCAGCCTTGCCGATCAGAACCCCTCCATGTGTAGCCTCTCTGGAACACCATCTCTGAATGAAAGCACTAATGTGACTAGCACAAACCCAAAAAGAGAGCCCAATCCTCACAAGCTAGCCTATGAGGAGAGAGAACCCAACAGACTTATAAACCCCATTCCAAGAGCTTGGCTCCCTGATGTGGGACTTATTACATGTCACCCCCTCAAGAGGGGACATCCTCAGTGGCTCCACTCCACGATACTTCACTTAGCCTTACCGGTCAAAACCCTCCGTGCACAGTACTTTACTTGGCCTTGCCGATCAAAACCCCTCTGTGGGTAGCCCTCTCCGGAACACCGTCTCTCAATGAAAGCACCAGTGTGACAAACATAAGCCCAAAGGGAGAGCCCAATCCCCAAAAGCTAACCTATGAGGAGGGAGAACCAACGGACTTATAAACTTCACTCTAAGAGCTTTGCTCCTTGATGTGGGACTCATTACACTAATTTGGATTGCAACTTGCCAAGTATGTATCTATAAGTAGATGAGGAAACTCTTCCATTGATTAGGGGTACCCCGAGACATTTCCCTAGTGATTCTGTTTGGTTGTAGCCTAACTCTGAACAAATGCTTCTTCTTGTGTGTAAGTCTACATTTTTGGAAAAGTAGACTTTTATCTTTGCTTGATTTATTTATGCCCAGCTAAGTTACACAAATCACTAAGGATCTTCTTGATTACATTTACTTGGGAGCACGTGGTGTGCCCAAATATGATAAGGTCATCAGCGAAAAATAGGTGTGAGAGTGTAACCCTCTTAGGACTAGCTTAATGGGTTTCCTAGCATCTTTCTTTACTGCTAATTGTATCGACTGAGATAATTTTTCCACGCATAAAACAAAGAGATAAGAAGAGAGGAGGTCACCCTTACCGAATACCTCTCTTTATGGCTTGCATGAATCTATAGGGGCTCCATTCCATAATACTTGCATGGTGGGAGTTGAGATGCAATGCATAATTAGACGAGTTAACTCATTTGGAAGTCTTGCATCAATAAAATCCCATTATAGTCTAATCAAAAGATTTCCCTAGATCCACTTTAATGGCATCCATCCACCCTTCCCTCGTTTCCTTTGCATCGAATGAATGACCTCCTGGGAGATCAATATGTTATCAATGATATTTATGCCTTGTATGAAGCTCGTTTGAAAGGGGCCAACCATTTGGAGCCAATTGGCAATAACTTTGGTGATGATTTTATATAAAACTGGGCACATGCTAATTGGCCTAAAATCACTTAAAAGGCTTGGGTTGCTCACTCTGGGTTAGAGCCGGGAAAACGGGCCAGGCCCATCGGGCCGGCCCGTTTAAGCCCTGGCCCTTTAAGGGCCGGATTTGAAAATGGACAAGATATTTGAAATTAGCCCTGGAGGCTGGCCCTGACGGGCCTCGGGCTTAAACGGATCGGCCTTGGAGGGCCTCGGGCTGGCCCTGCAAGCCCTTTTCACTATAGCTTTTTTTTTCTTTTTAAATTTATTAATTTATATATATTTTGTATTTGTTATAGAGTTATTTATCCATTTAACTACAAATACATACTAACTATATTCTAATTTTATGATTTGATTTATTATTTGTTGTAAATAAAGAATGTGGATGTGTTCATGATGCGGGAGAAAAATTTCATGATATTCTTACTCATGAGCTAGAGGTTACTACTCAAAGTGAAGAACAATCAAATATTGTTAAAATCGATAATAATGATGAAGATGATGACAATAATAGTCATCGTACTAATGTCTCTTAGTGATATGCTTTTTATGTTTTATGTGAGTTATTAGTGAACATAGTTTGCTTTTGATTATGAATTAATGACTATGCTTATTTATTGGATAATTCGTGTTGTAATTTACTAATTATATTTTTTAAAAATAAGTGAAGGAAAAATAGTTAAAATTTAGAATAGTAATTTCCTGGCCCTGCAGGCTGGCCCTGTCCCTGGTGCTCTCGAGCCGGGCTTTGAAAAACATGTGTTTTTCTTACTCCGGACCCTAGAGGGCCGGCCCTGTTAAACCCTGGCCCTTCACGGGCCGGCCCTGATTCCCAGCTCTACTCTGGGTATAAGAGCTATAAGAGTTTAGTTGATTGATGAATCTAGATTGTCTCCTACTCAGTTTTTGTACAAGTGATAATATGCTTAGACAAACTATTTGCCACTTGCTCTAGAAAAAGAGAGCATGCAGTCCATTAGTACCCAGTGACTTAAATGCTTTCATCTCGAATAACGCCGCTTTTGTTTCTTCAAGCGTTACAAGTCTCGATAAACCTAGAAGATGGGACTCGGATATCGATGGGAAAACGCCTCTAGTTGGAAGACAAACAACTTCATGATGCAATTTTCGTGAGCTCTTGTTTTTTGTTTATTTTATTTCAATTTGATTTTGAATTTAACGTCCATACATAGTTTTAAAATGTTTAATTAACTATTCATATTTAATAAATTTTTAATTCAACTCCGTCCTCATATTTTTTTCCAAATGTTATGAAGTATGCAATCTAATCTCATTTCAGATCTACATTTATGTCCCTTTTGTGAACATAAAATATTAGGAAAATCTCAAATAAATACATTTTTGATTTGTAAATTTCATTTTGGTTATCCAAAAATTAATAATCTTCTATTTAAAAAATTAATAATATCAAATTAGTCATAAGAATCAAAGAGAGATTTTAAAATGTCTGTCATTTTTGTATGATTAGGGCCTTTTTACATTAGCCTTGGGGTCCATAATAAAAAAAAAAAATTAACCAACAATTGCGTATAGGCAAATATATGATTGTTCTCTCTTCACGAGGAGCCTTATATTAATTTCTTAAGTAATCTAAATGTCATGTAAATATAATTAAAATAAGGGAAAAATTGATTTTATTTTTCACTTCAAATTACATGCTAAAAGAAGAATGCAATTTAATTAAATGCTAAGCTATTGTTTTTGGTATTTTAAAATTTTTAAAAAAAGTGGAGAATGAGTTAAGGGAGTAGTATGGAGTGGAAAATAAGAATGATGAATACTCTTGATAAACTGATGATATCATCAGGCTACTTGTTACTAGAGGATTGACTAGGATTATTGTTAGGATAATGGTCAATCTCATAATTATCAAGTATGAGATTGGCTTTCAAGTTAATACTAGAGAGGTATCCAAAAAGCCTCCTCACAACATGATTAGTTTGATGTGCATACCATTCCTCCAGTTGAGGAAGCATAGGATATGGAAGCAAATAAGGAGGTAGAGGTGGGGAATGTGACAGTGGAGGAGGGCAAGGTGGTAGTTGTAGAGGTGGAGGCAGATGTTGGGGAGGAGAGGCAGGAGGTGGAAATTGAGGAGGAAGTGAAGGAGGAGATGGAGGACGACGCTGAGAGTTTTCTGGCATGTTAGCAATTGAGCTAGAGTACAAAGAGGAGGACGATGAAAAAATTAGGAAAACCAGATAAAAAGTGAAGTTTAAATAATATACATCTCGAAGGGATGTGAAAAAACTGTCTGTACACACATTGAAAGTTGAATAGGTAGGTCATAGTGAAAGGGTACATGATTCATTCACATGATGACGATCATTTGATGATAACAAGGAGGCACCCATAATTAGCAAGGGGAAGAGGAAATGTTTGAAAAGCATTAATTTTATTTAGTTAGAGTTGTTAAGTATGTTAGTAAGAATATTTTACGGTTCTTAATTAATAACCATGAATTATTAAGTTTTTTTTAACACTTCATCTCCCTCCAATCCAATAATGAGGATGAGGATGAGGATGAGAAAGAGAACAAGGAGACGGAGGATGAAAAGGATGATGAGCAGCGTGAGCAAGAAAACAATTATGACGTTCATTCATCACCCTTACTACCGCCCTCATCCTCCTTATAGTACTCTTCACCCTCCACTTCCTTATCGATCCTCTTCCTCATTTTCATTATCAAAGGAAAAAGATGAAGTGTCTGACTGTAAGTCATATTCAACATCATTGTGATGAAATATATGGTTTAACTTCATATTCAACGTATTGGCATATGCTGCAAGATGACTTGTGTCATGGCTAAGGCTTGCCAACATCTGCATCAAAGCCTCTATTTCAAGAGGAGGAGGTGGTGGTGGAAGTGAAGGGGTTGGCGGTGGCGAAGGAGTGCCATGAGAACTTAACACGATGAAGGAGAAGTAGGAGGTCGATAAAGAAAAGTAATAAAAATCACAATGAATAAACAAGTTTAAATAGAAGTCTAACGTATTATGAAGGGTCACTACAAAAAAAAAGGTTTTTTGTGACAGAAAAATTCCGTCGCAAAATGGTGTTGCGACGGAATTCATCCGTCGCAAAAAAAGCGTCGTAATTATGATGGAAAATTGAAATTCCATCGCAAATTTTGAAATTTGCGATGGAAAATTTTCCGTCGCAATTGGGACGGAATATTTTCCCTCACAAACAATAATTTTTTTTTAAAAAAAATTCATCAAAAAAGTAAGAATAAATTTAAATTTTAAAAAATCAGAAAAAGATATATATAATAAAATTATTAAAAATATATAAAATTGAGTAAAAAAATATAAAAATCATCAAAAAAGTAAATAAATTTCAAGATAAATTTTGTATATGATAAAAATATAAAATAACAATCATACAGAATTTTTTACAATAAGAAAGACAAAATATATGTTATAAAGTTGCGAACAACAGATACTAAAACATAATTTATAAAGCAGCAGCATGATCATCATCATTGTCACCAGGATGGTCATCACCACCACTAGGAGGGTCATCACCACCAGGAGTCGGCCAAATACCCTTAGACTGGAGTACAAGCTGCAGCTGCCTCACCACGTCATTTGTCCTGCTGCTGCTCTTCTGCTTGCTACCGTATCCTCTCATCTTGTGCCTGCAACAACGCCTTCACCCTCCTAAGCTCATATAAGAAAACAACATTACGGGGATCCAATGCATAAAAAGGATTCACCTTGTCAAATTTAAGCCAAGCTTCAACATCGGATGGATGCGTCACCAATTTTTCATCCTTGCGATGCTCCCGGTTCCATCTCATGTGAGCAGTTGTTTGTTCTGACGAATACAATCTCTGAAGCCTGGGCACGAAGGGAAAGTACCACATCTTGCTGAATGGTTGATAGTCTGTTCTCCTCTCTTTAGTCACAGGTTCATATCTGTTATGTTCACAAAATTTGCATTTGGTCAGTCTCAACATCATCTTTGTAGTACATACATCCCCTGGGCAACAATGAATTTTTCACAACTAAGCCCAAGCTCTTTAACGTTTCTTTTTGCCTGGTAGAAATCCTTCGACAAATTATTCTCTTTCGAAGCAATCTTGCTCATGATCTGTATCATTTCGTTATAATTTTTCTCACTCATATGGCGATCAGTCTTCAAGCTTAGTGTTGCTAAGGTAGCCGAAAGCAATGAGTGCTCACTACTTTCAATGTGTTTGCAACCGTCCCATAACGGTCGTTGCGCATCTTCAAGCATTTTGTAGAACCTATCGGCTTCCGAATTAGGATCCTATCCCATGTAACATGGTTGATTGTGCATATCGGTCTCCTCTTGCATGTATGATGGTTCAACAGGAGTAAAGGGTTTAAAATATTGGCCAATCGACGGTCCCACGGCATCCATCACCGATTGTTCGTATTGATTAAGGTTATCTCAATGACTACTGCTCCTGTAATATCCACTCGATGTCTGTCGCACTTCACCATGATATTCCCAGCATTCATAATTGTTTATGAATCCCTTTTTACACAAATGGATTTTGACCGTGTTCTGCTCTTGAAATTTTAAACACTCGCAATTGGCACAGGGACAACGGAGGTATCTACTTGAATTAGTTGAGTGCCCTAAAGCAAATTGAATGAACTCTTCTAGACTGTCCAGGAATGCTCGAGTTATTTTTCTTTTCTTAGTTAGATGATTGTACATCCAACTCCTATCATGATGGCCGTCTATACTTCTACAATATAAACCTACACATATATATAGAGTAGGGAGATACCCCAGTCCACAAAACCACATGAATCAAATATATATAAGTGGCCAATACAACTGGTCACTCATGTCAACCAATTGCCACTTAATTAAAGCATTTGGTTATAAATAATTTAATATTGAAATAATGGTATTTAGGATCAATTGAAGCTAATTATAAAAAGTTTAACTAAATGAAAGAATAAGTGTTAACAAAATTCACAAATTATTCAAGCATAACTATAACTTGTTGAAGATTTTCTCACAAATAAAAAAAAGAAAGAAATCTAAAATATGACATTCATATTATAATTATATTTTTAGAATTCTATATTATATACATGAAATTCCATAATAAAATAAAAAAAATTATAATTAATAGAATATATATTCTATATTAATAGAAATATACATTCTATATCAACTAGCAAATTTCACTAATTTTTAACATACCAATTTGTTTACTATTTAAAGGCACACCTTCCTCCTTCTACTTTACATCAATTAATTAATAGTCTTACTCTTAAACATCACTTGTCAACACTTCACTCTTCTCATTTCTACATCTTCCTATTTATAGATTTATGTATCATAACCGACCAATTGAAGATCATGATTATCTTACAAAATTTTTTCATTACACAAAATTAACCATAAAAAAACAATACAATAGAAGATTAAAAAAATTCATCAATCTCATTAATAAACATCAAGAAAACCCAACAATTGAAAAAATCATGGAATCTCCTCCAAACAATAACCATAATCCAAATAAATAAGCAAATTATGAATCAATATCATTAACTTTTTGCTTATATTTATCACTATAAGTATAATGTAGAGTTATAACTTTGTCTTATATTTTCTACTTTGAAATATCAAATAGTAAACTTCCTAATTAATTTTCCTATATGTAAATATCACTTTTCAACAGTTCATGTCTTTTCTAATTATTTTTAGGAGCAAGATCAATTCCAAAAATTACTACACATTATCACATGAGAAGCTTAAAAATTTGTACATATAAGATAAGAGTATTGCAACAAAATTTATACAAACAATAGCCTTGTATTTTCCATATAATGAATTTGCCCCAACTCATACTAGTTTTTGTTTGACATGGGAGTTCCTCTCTATTCTTTACAATTTCTGCTCTTCCTCTAATAGTCCACCATCTCTTCTTTTCCAAGATGAAAGCAGCTAACCTTGTTCTGATTGTTCCATTTCATCCTTGGCAACTTGCTCCAGAATCAATTTTTTTTCCTCAGGTCTTTCAAGAGATGAGATGATACGAAATCATGTTTTTGAAGCTTTCTATCGACGGATTATGCGAGCTTACCATGACAAAAAATCATTTAGGGTCATAATTGTCATACCCCTCCTGCCTTTTATTTTTTGTTCCATGGATGTTGGACTTACTTCTTAATTATGTAGGGAGGCCTGGATGATAGCAGTGCATCATCCATCAGAGCAATAATGCATTAGCAATATCGAACCATTTGTAGAGGACAAAACTCTATATTACATAATCTATTAGAATTTCTTGGTTCAAAAATACATGATCACATCTCTTTCTATGGCCTTAGGGCTTATGGTAGACTCGTTGATGGTGGTCCTATGGCAACCAACCAGGTATTCTCTTGCATTTACTCATCTTATGCTTAAGTAAATAGATCATGTGACGTTAATCATTGAGGCATACTGCAGGTGTATTCACAGTAAAATCATGATTGTTGATGACTGTACAACTTTGATTGGATCTGCTAATATTAATGATAGGAGTTTACTTGGCTCCAGAGATTCTGAGGTATCCCTTCTTTACATTCTTTAGTTAAGCATTAACTTTTTCTTGTGAAAACCACATATTCCATCAAACACTTGTTGTTCTACATTTTTCTAACTCTCTTTTTTTTAAAAAAAAAAAACAAAAGAATTTCTCCCCCTGAAGATCTGGAGTAAAGCATGCATTTTTGTTATTTGGTTTTCCATCAATATCTTGGAGTTTCTTTCTTCAGGTGATCTATTGGACCTGAAATATTGAATATTATAAGTAATGCTAGAATAGCTATAACTTGTACTGAACCTCTCAATTTGTGATGGTCTCAAATGTCTTTCTAGCTTCCAGCATTGTAATTACCCAAAAAAATTTAAAATGACAATTGGTCTGTTCATTTCTACATGTTTCATTTTGGATTTTTCTGTAGTTCTTCTATGGTTAACTCTTGGCTAGGGAAAAATCCAGAGTTAATTAATGCACAGTTATTGCACCCCTTTCATCCCTCTTCGTTTCTTCTGTGAATTTCAGATTGGTGTAATTATAGAAGACAAAGAAGGAAAATTCTCTCTAACTCTGTGGTTGTCATTATGGTCTGAACACTTAGTCCTGCAAGCAGGGGAGGTTAGTGCATTTCAATCCTTTTAAGAGAGTAGTTGTTCTATGTTGTTAATCTTTAATGACTGTTTATTCCTTTTTGCTCAGATCAATCAAATAATGGACCCAATTATTGAGTCGACATATAAGGATATTTGGATGGCGATAGCAAAGGTGATCAAAAAATATAATGTTAACATGTCTTACTACTTATAACTGTAACTGTTGAATATTTATGACCATATCCTGAAACTTTTCAATAGCAAAGCTTAACTTTGAAGTCCAGACTTTCATTTTGTTAGAGAGAATTATAAAACAAAGAGAAGAGTCCTATAATGATATGATTTTATATCAACATTGGTACTTGATGTAACATCCCAAATTTTAGGTTCGAAAATCGTGTTGGTCAACACTTAGTTTTAGGAAAATCAACAGAGTTTGAGATGCTACAGCTTAGAGTACTGCGGAAATGGATAGCGTGCGCTAAGATTCGGACAGTGAGTATCTGATATAGAATGCCTAGACATATGATGATGTCCCGACATAAGCTGATATATTAAATATCCCAAAGGAATATTCATGTGATATATCTTATAGAGATTAAATACAATTCTCTGATAAAGAAAGTCTTAAACTAGACCTATAGCTTGGAACCTAACATCAGTTAATCAAACAATTTGGCCAGGTCGGTGTTCAATCTAATGGGAGTCTCACCAACTCTATGGCGACTTGTGACAACCTACCGATGAACCCTTCCTTAGTTTAGCACCAAATAGTTTGAAATAACTTTATTAGATTCTTGCCAGAAACTAAATCCTAATAACTTCTACCAACCTTCATCCTCGACCGCTGCTTCTTCACGGCTCTATCCACCGGCATCTTCTCTATCCTGGTTTCTTCCCTGTACTAGTCATTAAGACTGAGGTCCAATGCCCATTGGATCTCAGGTAATAGTTAACCTTATGCTCAAGTATAACAGTATGCATGATAGATATTCATTTACAATTCAGCATATAACTATACATAGCACACAGCACATGTCATAGTTCATATCACAATAATACCTCTACATAGCACACAGCCCATGTAAGGTCCACATAGTTTGCACATAAACCAGTGCCACGCCCCGGAGCGTGTCCTCAGCGCTAGGAAAACATCCATACGGCATTACCAAGACTGTAACCCATTTTCACATAATAGTTGAATGTATAAACAGTGACTTAAGACAGAGTCTTAAGCATGGTGCATGACCCAAAACCCAGTCTTGTCCATGACTATATGAATCATCACATCACATATAGAGCATACAAGCAGCATAAGAGTTAGAGTTACAGTACGCGTCCGTACCTTTCACCGGGTAAATGTCAAACGTCCGACCTTTGGATCCGGCCCTGGACCTCCCGGATATCCTAATATATCACCATATCACTTAGAATAATAACCTAAGATATACTTCCACCTCTATTTACCCATCTACCCTTGGTGGATTTGTTATTTACAACTTTGCCCTTACATTTATTTAAAAACGTAGTGCAGAGTTTTTTGGGCAGATTTTCGGTAACTTTGAAAAATCATAGCTAATTCTACAAAAATCAAAATGAGGATCCGTAAAATTCCCCGGAACCCTTAGGATGTCTATTTTTGAGGAAAAATATTCATTTTCACCCAGAATTAGTGAGTCATTATCAGTTTTTACGTTTCTCAACGTTGCCCAGATTTTATTCTAGTAAAAATGGCTTAACTTCAAAAATTCATATCTCCTTGACCAGAGATCAAAATGTTGCATATTTTATATGTTTGGAAATCCCTACATGTCTACTTTCTTTCTGGAAAATTTCATGATTTTATAACTTCATTTGTTACATAAAATCATAGCATCTTTTTCGCTGCCTGTCTAAGATTTAAGAACCGAAAATTCTTCAACTTTCACAACATTAATCCATTGCTTCCCAAAAATTATTCCCTACTATGTTTTTACCTCTTCAGGCATTTTTCAATGCAATGAGGCCTAAAAACAAGTATAGGAATTTATTCTCTAATTTTCTAGATTAAACTAACATTTATACTAATAACTTATAAAAACTAAAGACTAGAACTTAAGAACTAGAGCTTACCTCTTGAAGACTCTTGAACTCCTTCCTCCTTCTTGCTTCACTCTCCTCTTAAACCCTCTAATCTTTGGTATGAGCTTGGTATGAAGAAAAATGAAGCATGAAGCCTCCTATTTATAGCCAACCATGAGTTAACTATCTAGCAACTTTAATTCCATTCTAACCATTGGATTTAACTTAACTAGGAAGCTTAAATCTTGACCTTACACCTCTTAAAAAAATGCCACCTCCCCCCTTTTCTAGATTCATCTTTTCTCTTTCCTCCACTACACACACACACATGCACAACACTTAGGCACACACACACTCACAACATACACATGTGCTCTTGTGATGTCATCTTGATGGCATAATCAAGGCTTAGGTGTCATTGTTGACTTTTCAACACTAATTAGCAATTCTTAATTATCAAGTGTTTACATGCTCCTTAATTATATTTTGCCATTAGCTAACTCAATTATATGAAGATTTAGACTTAATTCCTTAAGATATTATTTCATTCTCTTTGGCTTAATTATTTTTAAATATAATTAGCCCTCTTTTAGTTTGTCTCTAATCATCTTGAAGAATCACTACTGGAAAACATAAAATTTGCGACGGACTTTGCGGCGGAATAAAATTCCATCGCAAAATTGCTCAAAATTGCGACGGACAGGAAAAACCGTCGCAATTTTGGAGAATTTGCGACGGAAATGCAATTTCCGCCGCAAATTGCGGCGGAAATGAAAATTCCACCGCAATTTGAGGCGGAAATCAGATTTCCGTCGCAATTTGCAGCGGAAATCAGATTTCCGCCGCAAATTGCGGTGGAACTATATGTTCCGTCGCAAGTTTTTGCGGCGGAACACTCAGGTTCCGTCGCAAAACGTCGGTGGGAAGGCTCTACCGACAGTTTGCGGCGGAATTCACATTTCCGTCGCAATTTTGCGGCGGAAATGCGAATTCCGTCGCAAATTGCAGCGGAACTCAGAGTTCCGCCGCAAAAACTTTGCGGCAGAAATTAGATTTTCACCGCAATTTGCGGCAGAATTCAAATTTCCCTCGCAAATTCGGCAGAAATATTTATTCCGCCGCAAAGTGTTTTTAAAATCCTCATCCCCCTTCTCATTTTCATTTCTCCGTCGTTTCTCTCTTGTCCTTGCGTCTTCGTTCTTCCTCCACGGCCACGATTTTATTCTTCCGTCGTGTTGCTCCTTGCATCTGCCTTCTTCCTCCACGACCAATCTCCAGTCCAAGCACACATGTGAGCCGTCCCTTCTCTTCTTTCTCCACCTCAAGATATCCTTCAAGAGGTATGTGTTCCTTCAAGACAAACACCGTTTATTTTTATTTTTAAATTTTTGGAAGCCAACAGTACATATGTGTGAAGAAAGTGATTTATTTAGATATGGTTCCTGTTGGTTCTTTGTCTATGTGGATGGCTGGATGATATATGTTTGTTAATATTAAAGGATATAGTAATATAGGGAATATTTAAAGTGGTTGTTGATTTAAGAGGACTTTGTTAGTAGGTTATTATTATTTTTTTTTTGCTTAGGAAAATATGTGTAGTTATTGTAGTGGGTTTGAATGCATATGTTATTTCATACTTAATTATCTTGAGACATGTTTTGTTGAAAAATAAAGTTCTTTTAAAACTTTGAGACATGTGAATATTATAGTTTCTTTTAAATTATTGTTGTAGGTTACATGCAAATATTTGAATTCAGAATAAATATTTTATTGAAGGGCAAGGGTACGGAGCTGCCTCCTGGTGGTGACGACAACACTAGTGGTGACGATAACCAGACTGTTGCTATTTGGAGTGTTTTTAGTTTATTTTGGAACATTATATTTGTAATATTTTGTTTTTGCAATGTAAACTCGTAATATTTTAGAACATTATATTTTATTTTTTTGATATACAATTTAATTTATTTTTTATTTTTTTTGGATTTTTTTAATTTTTTTTAAATAATTGAAAATTTTGCGAGGGAAAATTTTTCCCTTGCAAAATCTGCCAATTTGCGAGGGAAAATTGTTTTCCCTCGCAAATTGGCAGATTTTGCGAGGGAAATCACATTTCCCTATCAAATTGCGAGGGAAAATATTTCCCTCGCAAATTGCGAGGGAAATTTGATTTCCCTCGCAAAATTCGAGATTTTGCGAGAGAAAATTTTTCCGCCGCAAAATTTGAATTTGCGAGGGAAAATACATTTTTTCCGTCGTAAAACTGATTTGCGAGGGCTTTTTTTGCGACGGACACTTTTCCGCCGCAAATTCCGCCGCAAAAATATTTTGCGACGGAAAATGCTTATTTTGCGACGGAAAAATTCCACCGCAAAAAATGAATTTTCTAGTAGTGAATTGTGCAACTAATCTCAATTAATGCAAGCTTATTCTATTAAGGATATTTGTAATTTACTTAATATACTTCTTAATTATGCTAAATTAATTAGCAACACTCTTTATGCCAACCTTGACCCCCCATTAGTCATTAATATCAAATTAGGGGTTTCATATAATTAACTTTGGATATTCCCTTTTATTCATGTTTAAAAAATCAACAATTAATTACTTATTTAATCACTTACTAATTGTTGACAATTTTCTTAATTAAGATTAATTATTTTCTCACAACTATTTTACTGAAATTGATAATTTATGCATTATGCAAAATATTAAAAATCATGGGGTCCAATATGGTCCCCTAATACTTTTTGATTTTTCTCCTTTAATTTTTCCAAGGTAATAATTTAATAAATTACCTAAATTAGGGACAATATTCTTCCCTATTTCAAATAAATATTTATTTGTCTCTTTATAATATTTTCAGGGTATTTTATAACCCATAAATATTTCAGGGACCTATTTCTAAATTATTTATTCTTAGGAGACATTGTCCTAATAAATTCAATACAAGGTGTTTGAGACCTCATATTCACCTATTTTCAATAGGTATTATTTGTCAAAATATATATTTAAATGTATTATAAAAATTAGGGTATTACACTTGATACCTCCCAGCTTTTAATTTTTTATTCTTTTTCAAAAAATAATTAGAAAATTAAAAAGAAACTTAGTTTTCATTAAGCACAACCAAAATTAAAAAAATTAAACTTCATCTCATTTGAGAAATGTGCCCTATCATGCTAATGTCTATAGAACTGAAGTTTATGGTGGCTGATATACTTGCCACTTCATTTCAAGTCACTACAAAAAATTAGTTTTTTGCGACAGAAAAATTTCGTCGGAATTCGTCCGTCGCAAAAAAAGCGTCGTAATTGCAACAGAAAATTGAAATTTTGTCGCAAATTTCAAAATTTGCGATGGAATAGGTTTCCGTCGCAAAACCCTTGAGGTTTTGCCACGAAAAAAATTCCATTACAAAACCTTGAGGTTTTGCGACGGAAAAATTTTCCGTCACAAAAAATAAAAAATTGAAAAAAAAATTTAAAAAAATCAGAAAAAAAAATTTAAAAAAATTTTAAATTTAAAAAATCAGAAAAAAATTTATAAATATAAAAAAATAAATTATTAAAAGATAGATTTATATCATTACTTAAAAAAAGTACTTAATTCTATAATTACATTAAGTATTCACTGGACAGGTTATTATTATTGCTACAAAAAAGACAATTTATACTGCAATATACAAAATCATTGCCTCATATATTTCGGTTTTTATATTATTTATACTGCAATCACGGGTACAAAAAAAGCTTTTACGATCGGATAAAAGAGGCATTGGAAGACCGGACTCGTGACCGGTCTTGTTCCAGCCGGTATTAAAAGTATATCTTTAAGAGCGGACTTCAACCAGTCTTAAATAAACTCTTTTAAGACCGGACATTTAAAAACATCAGGTCTTAAAAGTAATACTAAATCTAACCAAAATATTTTTTTGTCGGTCCTAAAACTCAATTTCAAACAAAACCATAACTGAAATGTGATTAAAGATAAAGGTTCACATAATACAGTTAACAACATACAAAGCGAAACAAAAAAAAAAAAAGACAACTTTTACCTTTTAAGAAAAAAACAAACACAGTGACAACACTTCTCAAGCGTGGACCACCATTGCTGTTAGTTTTACCACACCCAGAGTTGAAAATTTCCATAATCTTACTTCTTTTCCGACAATGCTCTTCAACTTCTGGAGAGGTAAAACTGACGACAACGAGGGTCTTGAGCTTGAGCTGAACTCCAGAAACTCAAAGTGTTCTTGAACCCTAATTATTTGTCTTAAAAAATGAGTCATCATTTCTATTTATAGGAAGATTATTAAGACCATATATTTAACAAATAGACAGTCCTAAATATCTAGCCATATTTAATTCAGAAATATCGAAGACTTTTAGGACTGGACATTAAATAAATATGAGGTCTTAAAAGTGTCGCCATATTTTATAAGACTTTTAAGACCAGAGATTTATTAAATATACGGTATTAAAATCTAGGAATATTTTTTTAAAAAAACAAAGACCTTTAGGACCATCTGTTTAATAAATATGCGATCTTAAAAGTTTTGCCAAATTTTATAAGACTTTTAAGACTGGAGATGTATCAAACATACGGTCCTAAAATCAAGGCTTATTTTTTTAAGAAAAACAAAGAACTTTAGGAGCGTCTCTTTAATAAATAAACGTTCCTAAAAGTGTCTTCACTTTTTTTTAGACTTTTAAGACCGGAGATGTATCAAACATATGGTCCTAAAATCAAGGATTATTTTTTTTAAAAACAAAGACCTGTAGGACCGTCTGTTTAATAAATATGCGGCCCTAAAAGTCGCGAATACTTTTCAAAATCTCTTACTGCTAGTTACAACTCTCCATAACACAAATCTCAAGCAATATCCACCATCCAATACATTCAGAAAACCAAAATTACACAGGCTAAGAAAATTGTTCAAAAAAATAGACAAATTTATTATATATTGAATTATAAAAATTGTAAATTGTTCATTTACAGAATGAATTTACAGTTTAATGTAGTACTATAATTATAATTGTTGATCTACAAGCATATATTTACAAATGAATTAGTACTGTGATTGTTGTATTTTCTTTAAGAGGCCAGTAACATGTTGACAAAATACACTGCGTATGTGGTCCACCTCATCTTCAGAAAAGGAAGTCTCAGAGGCAAACCTCTGTAACATCAAAGAAAGAAACTGAATTAATTCACGTGCATATTTCATATGTAACATTAATTAAGCCATAAACTGAATTCAGCCATAATATGTAACGTCAAATACATTTACCTTTGCAGTGAGTTTATTATTTGGTTGAGTGATAATATCATACATGTGTTTCATTATGTACAGGCCATATAAGTAAGATCCGATTGGTCACCGACGGGCCTGAAAAGAACAAGAAATATATATAAGATCGAGCATAGATAGCTTACTGACCAACTTCACAAGATAGTATGTCAGTATCCAAATATGTATTAACCTTTTGTGTGAGCCATTTAGGATCTTTGAACTCACTCCCTCGCTTTGTTTTTTTTTTGATCTAGTTTTGGAAGGTCCTCATGGCACTATCATCAAAATCACAAATTTATCAATAATGTTCGTTGAAAATTCACATTAGAGATTTCATACAAGAGAATCAAAATGACATGCTTACTCGTTGATGATCTGCTTCAACAGAACCCCTAGTTGACCGTGAGTGGAGCATAAGAATAACATCGTATTCGATTCCATGATCAAAATGAGCAATTACCAGTGGGCGCTGAAATTTCACAACAGTAGAGTACTCAGTGATATATTATGCAGAATTAAGTGAATTGCAACAAGAGATCGATTGTGATATGTACCTATGGTGATATGGAAACAAGTACATCTTCCTTATCACTTCACACAACCTCATTGATATATACTGCTATCTTTCTTCCTTGGGGGTTGAGTTTGCATATACTGGGCACAAGAATCCAAAATCATTGATTCTGCCCTATTGCTCCAAATCTTGATGCATGAACCTATAATAATGACATCGATCAAGGAATTAGTATATATGTATGTGTGTCTAAATAGTTCATTTAAATTATGTATTCATAAAATAAGATACTTACCTACACCACATTTGAACACATGCTGATGTAAGCTCCTGTCCAGGAAGCAGCAGGGACTTCATATCAACAGTGTCAAAGTAAACTGGTTGAGGATTGGGAACCCCAAATACTTCATTGATATCCCATGATTGGAATGCAAATTCTCCTTTGGATACCATTTGGGATACTTTATCCTTGGCCCCCAACTCAGCAGTAGGGGATGCAGCTTTAAGAGGAGGGGATGTAGCTTTATTAGGAGGGCATGGAGATTGAGGAGGGGATGTAGCTTTATTATCAGGGGATGGAGATTGAGGAAGGGATTGAACTGGAGGAGGAGATGAAGCATCAGGAGGAGTATAGATATTTACAAGCTTCACTAGCTAAGAGATGAAGGTTCCCTTGACATCACTCACACGCTTCAGCTGATCGGTTGGGAGTGGAGAGGTGCATCAAAGATCACCTCTTCAACTGACACTCTGACTTCATCATCAGCCATTTGTTTGTGGTGTATAGTTGATCCCAAGTTGTGGACAATCCTTTTAGCAACTAATTGTCTAGTTGGTTCTGCCACATATAGGTCACAAAGTTGCTCTGACTGTCCAACAATGCAGCTCCTTCTGGTGCTCTGCTTCACAGGTGCAGGTGTATGTGTGAAGGGAACACTGGTCTCTGGCCGAGAGCTAATAAGCTTCTTCATCTCCATCATTTCCTCCTTCATTTGCCACATCTAGTCTTCAAACATTTATTTCAATGCATGTACTTTGGCCGCTGCCTCCTCATTTAATTGTCTAACTGTTTGGTCCATCTCCTCCCGGGTAATCATACTTTGCCTAAGACACTTGGTTTTACCAAAGTATTCTTTTAGGCCTACCCGTCCTCCGATCCCCCTTACTCGCCCCACGTGATCCGGTTTTTCGGTCGCAACGGTCAGAACATCATTCCTCCCATCCGACAAAAAAGATCCCTCTGGTTCTTTCTTTTTAAGATCTTCCTGTAAAATACAAATAAGAGAAGCTTAGTAATGAAACAAGTTTAGTAACTAAAAAATAACAATAACGATACTTACAATTTTCTTAGCAGCTATACGAGTTTGTTCACTCATGTAGACGCCTTTTTTTGGTTGTCGAACATACAACCACAAATCCTCGCGACATATTAGGGATGCCTGCTGATCAACTACAGTAGAAGGATTGGATTCATCTTCTTTTTCCAATTTCTCTTCCTCTTGGCCTCCATCATTTCTTCTTTGGCCTTTGCATATCCCCCGTAAGAAGCCCTATGCGGGCAATCATTCTTTCTCCCAATCTCTTATGCTTGTGCCCTTCTTCTCTGTGAATCATAATTGAAAACAACCATTAATTATGAATTTCAGCCATCTCACTAACAGAAATTAGATAACTTCTGCTTGATATATAAACCTCAAACACTTGTCAAATTCACTTCATCAAGTTTCAACATTTTTATTTAAGGAAGATGTAGAATTGTATAGAACTAACATATTGACTTACTAATAGCAATGTCTAACCACTACCTACTATAATAGAACTAGCTAAGAATATAATAACGGTTAACATATCAGACATGCATACTCATACATTAAATAATCATACTCAAATTCACTTCTGACTTACTTTCTTGTTCCTCTGATGCAAGACAAAGGATGAAAATATATACTTCTACTCACACATTACACCATCTAACTAACAGGATTAGACGAGCACAATAACATTCACATATCCGCACAGGTTAATAAGCAAACACAAAAGGCAAACAAAACTAAATATGAACTCACCAAAACATCAAAAGTGGTCCGAAGATGAACAAATTGATCCCAAATTTGTAGATCAATGAATGTGTACTTGTCCCACGGATTATGATCAGGTTGAACCCTGTCAAAAATATAGGTGTTGGCTAGAAAGGTCTTAAATTTCCTCCACCGATTAGCACAATAAGACAATGTCTTAGCTTTCAACTTCTCAGAGTCAAGGACAGTGTATGAAAGCCGGATAGTGTCCCAAATAGGATCCTTCACTGTGCGTTGGTCAACATTTTTCCACTCATCTATCAAGATGCTGACCTTGCTGCATGACATATAGCCAACATAACTATTATATTCGTGTTTATTCAGACTAAAAGGTTCCAACCTGTCATTAAACTGAATCTCGATCTTTGACCCGACATTCCGTTTTACATATACGTTGCTCATTCGTGTGCCACTTCTACCGCGGCGTGCAGGGCGGTCACGGGGCTCATTTTGAGAAAAAGAGGGTTGGTTCTGGCTCACACCAGTAACATTAGTAACTGGCGTTGACTGAGCAGGGAGAGAATGGTTTTCTCCGTTCATTTCTGATAAAGTAAGAGAGTGGTGGTGCGAAGGAGTAATGCCTGAGAGAGTAACAGAGGATGGTGTTGGTTGGCGAGGAATATTCATAATGCAACAGGAAATGGGGTTTCGCAAAGAGAACAGGGGTTTCAGAGTTCAGACAGTAAGACATAAGTCGTAAGTAAGGTTTCGCACGAAGAAGTATATGTTTCCATTTTTAAGACCGGAGTAACTAAAACGACGGTCATAAATGTTAACATTTAAGACCGTCCCTTATTAATGTCTGCTCTTAAAAGTAACAAACTATTATTTTAAATTTTTTTCATTATTTAGTACCAGGTACAAGTAACGTCCGCTCTTAAAAGTATTACCTTTAATACCTTCATTTTATATATGTCTGGTCTTAAAAGTTTTATACGATTATATTTAAATATTTCCTTATTGTTCTTGCCGTAGAAAATATAAGTCGGTGATGCACGAGTTTTCTCTATAATGTAATCCATATTTTTTTTTAACATTTTTAAGAGTGGTTGGTTATTTTAAGTAGCCCGAATGTTATATTTCAGAATTTATACGTTAAAATTTTTTTTTTATATTTACAAAATTGCCACTGGTCATATCTTTAAGACCGGTGCCTCGAAACTCCACTGTAAATTAGGCGATCTTAAAAATTGATGCGGGTAAAGAAGTTCTTTATATTTACAAAATTGTCATCGGTCATTTCTTTAAGACTAGGGCGTTGATAATCCATTGTAAATGAGGCGGTCTTAAAACACTTTTTTGCACTAGTGAATATACAATTTTAAAGCTGATAAATTAAACAAAATCACATGTATTAGCATAAAATGCACAAATTAAAGGGAAAAAGGACATAGAATCATGGATTTATAAGTCAAGCAACAAATGAAAACAAAGAATCCTTGTATTGGAAAACAAAAGCACACATACAAGAAAATATGTCACCTTGTGACTAAAGAAGAAGAAGAAGAAGAAAGCAATGAAAAATGAAAGCAATGAAAATAAGCCACTAACCTGGGGAAGAAGAAGAAGCAATATTGAAATCCCACGTGACTGAAGAAGAAAGCAATGAAAAACGAAAGAAAGTAATGAAATGAAAGAGAGAATCGGGGAAGGGGGGATACAAGAAAATGAAGAAAGGAATGAAAAATGAAAGGAAGGAATGAAGAATGAGCGAAATAATTGGGTAGAGGGGGAAGTTGAAGAAAGAAAATGAAAAAGGGGAGGTACAGGGCGAAGTTGGCGGTCAAAAAGGCGAAATTTTGCGACGAAATTTTTTTTTAATTATTTTTCTGACAAAATTTTGCGATGGAGTTTTTTTTTCTCGTCGCCAAATTTTGCGACATAATTTATTTTCCATTGCAAATTTGAAAAATTTTGCGACGGAAAATAAATTCCGTCGCAAAACCTTGAGGATTTGCGACGGAAAATAAATTGACGGAATTTATTTTCCGTCACAAAATTTCTTTTTTAATTATTTTTTGCGACATAATTTTTTTTCATTGCAATCACAAAATTTTGCGACGGAATTTATTTTCCATTGCAAATTTGAAAAATGTTGCGACGGATTTTTTTTTCCATTGCAAAAATCTTTTTTTATTATTTTTTTGTCACAATTTTACGACGGAATTTTTTTTCTGTTGCAAAATTTTCCCTTTTTGCAACGGAATGTGAATTTCATCGCAAAAATCTCACCTTTTGCGACGGAATTCAAATTCCATTGCAAAAAGTCTCAATTTTGCGACGGAATATTTTCCGTCACAAATTCCGTCGCAAATTCATTATTTTCTAGTAGTGAGTATTTTGATTTTTTCATTGCCTTTTTTAGCCTTTTGGATTTCTAGTCTGAGGAGGATTATTTTTCATCTAATCCTCTACTTAAATATTTAAAGCGAAACTATTTTTATAATAGAACATGTTCTCATATACTTTTATCCTAACTGTTATTGCATAACAAATCAAACATGCAGAAAATTGTAATTTGATATCATGTGCAGATGAAATGCCTTTTCTTGTGATTGTGTTAAGTTATTTTCTTGTGAGTTATATGTTCATTCTTGTTACCTTTTTTGTTTAGGAAAAAGTTGTTGCTGCTCTATTTGCAATTTGGAAACATGCATTAGTTTCATTATTAATTAGATTAGTATGGAACCCTCGCTGAGCTTTTCAATTTTTGCTATGCATAAGCTTATTTTTGGTTCAATATGGCCTTTACCAGTTATTATTTTGATAGTGTTGATGTGCAATTTTGGGGGCGCACACCTGTGGGTTTGGTGTTGGTGTTATTGGAGAGCGTAGGAGGAGATTTTGGGGGGGGGGGGGGGGGGGGGGGCATAACATTCACAGATTGTATTGCTAGTTGTTATTCTGAATTTAATTGTAGTCTAAATCTTACTGAAATGTGTAATTCGTTGGGTGATCAACAGAAATGGTAGGAGTCTATAGTCTAGATTATAAATGGTAATATGTTCATTCTTCCAAGTAAATATGTCTTTTGGCTTGTAGGTAACTGGACGTATTCTATTATGATCTCTGAATTAAGAAGTAAGGGTAGTTCCATGATCCTATATTATACATATTATTGTTGTCTTGCTTTTCAAATCCTAAGGTTTGAAATTCTGATGTGGAATAAAATTAACTAACATCTTCAGTTGTGCTTTAACTTTAATTAGCATTATAAATTCTATTTGCGCATTTGTATATTGTTGTTATGTGTCTTGGTTTTTTAATGTTTACTTGAGGATGATGAGCATCTTATTTTTCTTATTGTCATTAACTTGGTTGCTTTTGCTAAGAATCTATTTTATATTTAAACGATGTTTAGAAGTTTTAAACCACACAGCTGAAATAAGATACTATTAGGATTTGCCTGTGTTGATATTCTAGTTCTATTTGTGAAGCAAAGCATGTTGGGATATATGCTGTTTGTTGAGATGCTATGGAATAATATCCCATTCATTTCAATGAGTTCTGGGTCTAGGACTCTTATGGTATATTTTTTATTTATAATTTTTTTTATATTGAAAATTTTGAGAGTTTATCTTTCATTTTCAAGCATGCATTGTGTGCTTGTTTGCACAAAGTTCATGTGTTTAGAATGGAACATTCTTGCATGTTGTTTGGGGCTATAAATATGTGCCCTTAATTCGCTTGTTAAGATTCTTGCACAGAGTTATTTTTTTTATTTAATTTATTTCTGATTTTTTTAAATTTTAAATCTTTTTAATTAAAATGATTTTTTCTGATTTTTTAAAATGTAATTTTATTTTTTTTTGCGACGGAATTGATTTTTGTCGCAATTGTGACAGAATTGATTTTTGTCGCAAATCCAGAGAGCATTTGCAACCGAAGTCAATTCTATGGCAAATTTTAAAATTTGTGACGGAATTTTGATTTTTCGTCGCAATTACAACACTTTTTTTGTGACGGATGAATTCCGTCGCAAATTCCGCTGCAAAATTATTTTATGATGGAAATTTAGTTTTTTGCGACGGAATTTTTTCATCGCAAAAAACCAATTTTTTTTGTAGTGTATGAGAGTAATAACAGGAAAATATAATACTTTTATAATATCGCACACGGAAACACAACGTGCATTGCATATACATTTGTTGTACCATAAGGAAGAAGTAGTCGTAGAATATAAGAAAGATTCTGGATGGACCAAGACATTAATTGGTGGTGGCAACGCAACTTCTTGAATAGTGCACGAAGAGAAAAGCCATAAGAGCTAACTTAAAGATTGTCCCCCGTATTGTGCTTTCACAAGTTGCCCTTTCAAGAATGGCCAGAAGCATACCACAAAGTACACATGGCACAATACCACTACTACAAAAATGGGATATTACTATCCTAAAAAACGTCCTTATTAAAAATTAGGGAGTAAAAAATGAAGTTGGTGACATTCTTGTAATTAAATTCAATGAAGTTGGCCTTCAGCGACCTGAATTAGAGTTTAGGACATGTAAAAGTGATTTTTGTCGTCTTGTATTAGTTTCAGGACACCTAATATTTTCGCGCCATTGAAATATATGAGAATTTTTTGTTTGGCACCATGAGATTTAATTCTTTTTACATTTTGAGTGTCCTAACAATTGTTGTTCAGGATGACAAAAAACTCCCACCATGGGAAATATGGTATTATATATATTGTTTGCTCTCTTGGAAGCATATTTTTTAAAAAAAATTGGTGACCTGAAACTCAATTAGGGTGCTTAAAATAAAGTTTTGGCACCCTGAACTTAGTTTCAGGTCGCCAAAAATAAACTTTGGGCGACCTGAATTTAGTTCAGGTGCAGGCGCCCTAAAAAGGTTTTAGGGTGTAAAAAGTCTATATAAGGCTCCCTGAAAAGGTTTTAGGGTGTAAAAAGTCTATTAATTTCCCAACGTGTAAAAAGTGTATATAAGGCTCCCTAAAAATTGTTTAGGGTGTAAAAAGTTTATATAAGGCGCTCTAAAAATTGTTTAGGGTATAAAAAGTTTATATAAGGTGCTCTAAAAATTTTTTAGGGTGTAAAATGTCTATCTCTAAAAAGAATAAGGTGCCCTGAATTAATTCAAGACGCTCTATATAAGGCGCCCTGAATTTTAATTAATTCAAGACGCCTTATATAAGGCGCCCTGAAAAAATTCAAGGCGCCTTATATAAGGCGCCCTGAAAAAATTCAAGGCGCCTAGGGCGTCCTGAATTTTTTTAGGGCACTAAAATTCAACTTTTCTACTATTTGTTGACAGATGTCCTTGACATTTAGGGCGTTAATTGTGTCTTATTTAAGACGTTATTTTGTTTTTTTGTGGTAGTGTACCTCCCCAAACCCACTCCCATTTTCTGATGCTGCATCAAACCTCACTAATTTCATCACCAAAGCACTGAGTTGAAGCAGTACTATAGTAGCTGCTGGACCTACTTTAGGAACCACTACCTTTGTTGCAATAATTAGAAACAACCTACTTGTTGTTGCAAATGCTGGGGATTCAAGATGTGTGATATCTAGGAAGGGTGAGGTAACTTTAGAAGTTACCTATTAGGCCATAGCTTTATGTGTGGATCCATCTGGATATTTTACAATTATAAGAATATATGCCTATGTTGATGTAAATAGAGTGTATTGATAATTACTACTAGAAAATACTAAAATTGCGACAGAATTTGTGAGGGAAAAAAATCGACGGGAAAAAAATACCGTCACAAATTTTGACAAAAAAATGATTCCAAGAAAAATTGCAATGGAAAAAAAAAATTCTTGCAACCGAAAACAAATTCTATCGCAAAATTTGACAGGAAAACAATTGCAAAAAAGAATTGCGATGGAAAACAAATTCCATCATAAATTTTGACCAAAAAAAATTGCAATAAAAAAAAATTCCATCACAATTTGCGACAGAAAAAAAATTCCATGAAAGAAAAAACTCCATCAAAGATTTTGATAATATAATGATTGCGGGAAAAAAAAATTTACGGCGGAAAACAAATTGCGTCACAAATTTTGACAGAAGAGCCATTGGGGAAAACACATCACACTCAGTGATTGTTGGGACTGCCAATAATGCCATGACCATGTGTTATTTAGATACCCTGTTCATGTTACTTTTTGTATTAACCAGAGCACTCATTCAGATGGAAAACATTATGAATAATTTTATTTATGAGTTCACCATTTGATAAATGGGATATGACACACATTTTCACTGTACTGTTGATGCTGCATGACGCTTCTTTTTTTAAATTTTTTAAAAGTAGAGACTCAAGCTGAGCGAAGCATCGGAGAGAAAAAACCGAAGTTATCGGGGGAAGGTGGGCCTTTGTGAATTTATAGTTGCTACTTTCATGAAAATATCGATATGCAAGTACAGAGGAGGGTCTATACTGTAATTTGAGGAAAGCAGCAAACATGATGCAGAAAAACCATATCAGAGTGCAGACAAGAAACGGCGCAAATGAGAAAGCTGAGGTAATGACGAAACCTGTGGCGGAAAAGTAGAGGTCGGAAACGGCGCTAATGGACGCTTAAGATGACAGTGAGGCCAAGGCGATGGTGTTGATTTATGCTACAAATGATGGCTTATCTTCCAAGTTGGGGTGGAGACACGATTGACAAAAAGAGGATTAGGTTCTCTTATAAAAAGAGCTTAAAAAAAAAAGCTAGAAGTTTTGGCTTCTAGCTTTTTTCTTCGGTACCAAATATTTTTTTAATATCATTCAATACCCTGAAATGTTTTTTCAATATCCTAAAAAAATTTTCAAGATCATAAAATATTTTTTCAATATCAATTAGTATCTTTAAGAGATTTTTTAGTATCTTTCAATATCATAAATATTTTTTTAATATTAGTCATTACCCTGAAATACTTTTTCAATATCATAAAATAAATTTTTAAGATCATGAAGTATTTTTCAATATAAGTCAATACTCTAGAATATTTTATGATCTTAAAAAATTATTACAATATTAAAAAGATATTTTAGGGTAATGAATAATCTTGAAAAAATATTTCAGAATACTGACAGGTACTAAAAAGATACCTAATACTAACTGGTACTGAAAAATACTTCTTATGGTCTTAAAAACTTATTTTAGGATCTTGAAAATAATATTTCAAGCTACTAAAAATTTTGAAAAATATTTTATGGTACTAATGTATACTAAAAAGATATTGAAAAAAAAAATACTTCATGATTTTGGAAAAAAATATTTATGATATTGAAAAAATATTTCAAGGTAATGAGTAATCTTGTAAAAATATTTCAAAGTACTAAAAGGTACTAAAAAATATCTTAAGAATATTGATTAATACTGAAAAAATACTGATGATGGCAGTGGAGAGAGAAAAAACTGAAAAAAAAAAAAACTAGTTTTTTACAAAACCTAAGTTTTGGGGTTAAAAACCTAGGTTTTAATGTATAATAACTTTTAGAAAAAATAGAGATGTTTGGTAAGTTTATGATAAAACCTAGGTTTCCATACAGAAAAATATTTTGAAAAAAATATGGGTGTTTGATAAACTTTTGTCAAAACCTAGATTTTTATGCATAATAGTTTCTAGATAATTTTGACGTGTTTGACAAATATTTATCAAAACCTAGAATTTGAACTTATCCAAATACTATCATTTTTCTTCAAAAGTTATTCTCCAAAAACTATTTTTCAAAAGTCATTTTTACACCATAAATCCCAAAATCTATTTTTCAAAAGCTATTCTTTAAAATTTAATTTTACTTTATAAATCTCCAAAACTATTCTCTAAAAGTTATAAAAAGTTTATATAAGGTGCTCTAAAAATTTTTTAGGGTGTAAAATGTCTATCTCTAAAAAGAATAAGGTGCCCTGAATTAATTCAAGACGCTCTATATAAGGCGCCCTGAATTTTAATTAATTCAAGACGCCTTATATAAGGCGCCCTGAAAAAATTCAAGGCGCCTTATATAAGGCGCCCTGAAAAAATTCAAGGCGCCTAGGGCGTCCTGAATTTTTTTAGGGCGCTAAAATTCAACTTTTCTACTATTTGTTGACAGATGTCCTTGACATTTAGGGCGTTAATTGTGTCTTATTTAAGACGTTATTTTGTTTTTTTGTGGTAGTGTACCTCCCCAAACCCACTCCCATTTTCTGATGCTGCATCAAACCTCACTAATTTCATCACCAAAGCACTGAGTTGAAGCAGTACTATAGTAGCTGCTGGACCTACTTTAGGAACCACTACCTTTGTTGCAATAATTAGAAACAACCTACTTGTTGTTGCAAATGCTGGGGATTCAAGATGTGTGATATCTAGGAAGGGTGAGGTAACTTTAGAAGTTACCTATTAGGCCATAGCTTTATGTGTGGATCCATCTGGATATTTTACAATTATAAGAATATATGCCTATGTTGATGTAAATAGAGTGTATTGATAATTACTACTAGAAAATACTAAAATTGCGACAGAATTTGTGAGGGAAAAAAATCGACGGGAAAAAAATACCGTCACAAATTTTGACAAAAAAATGATTCCAAGAAAAATTGCAATGGAAAAAAAAAATTCTTGCAACCGAAAACAAATTCTATCGCAAAATTTGACAGGAAAACAATTGCAAAAAAGAATTGCGATGGAAAACAAATTCCATCGTAAATTTTGACCAAAAAAAATTGCAATAAAAAAAAATTCCATCACAATTTGCGACAGAAAAAAAATTCCATGAAAGAAAAAACTCCATCAAAGATTTTGATAATATAATGATTGCGGGAAAAAAAAATTTACGGCGGAAAACAAATTGCGTCACAAATTTTGACAGAAGAGCCATTGGGGAAAACACATCACACTCAGTGATTGTTGGGACTGCCAAATTATTCATAGTGATAATCGCGTTATAAGAAAGAAAGAAAGGCAAGAGATCCAACTAAAAGCCTCCACCTGTACGTTGGTCTGTTACGTGAAATCAAGGTGGCAGCTTAGCTAGGTTGATCGTGCACCCGGCAAGAGATCCAACTACGTGAAAAAGATTGTTAAAAAGGGGGAAAAGGAAAACTAACTGGGGAGTGAAGTTACGGAATTGGCCTTGGGGGATGTGTTCGATCGCTGGATGAGAGGTACTGGAATCTGGACGGGTCTTTTGCCAAATACCCATCATACATGTAGTTTCAAATTGTGTTTCTTAATTATTCTTATAACTTTATAAGAACTTGGTCACAGTCTAATGGAATTCAATATAATTAACATTGTTAGGCATATGAAACAAAACCAAAACTCTTTAAAAATATGGAATAGGAAATTAGTTTTGATTTTAGTCCCAATTTTTATAAAGAGTTTTAGTTTTATAAAGAGGTACTAGAACTTATTACATTTTTGTTTTGGACTTCTTTTATAATCTAGCCTAAACATGGTAAACAAACGAAGCCTAAATATGAAAAGTTGGTCCGAAAATGTTGAGGCCTGAGCAAATGGCCCATTTACTCCATCTGGAAACTCAAATGCTCTCCTGTTCTCTTTCATCAAAAATCGATTTCAAACTAAATTGAGAAGAACTGACATTAAAACACAACGAAGTGGCCCATTACTTAAGTTTCTAGGCATGCAAAAGCGACCAACTTGGTTACATTTTTTTATTTCATTTGATTTAACAATTAACGCAACTAAATCAATCCAAAATATTGCCCCAATCCAGACTCTGACACAGAGGAGTGCAATTTATTGAAGAACTCTGAATACTAACTCTGTATCCTTTGTAACTAATTGATTATTGAAAAGCAAACTTGTAGTGTGTATATGCACACATACTTGAACATTACATTTAATTCATTACTACTACGTTGTTAATATAATATCTATTTAACTAATTTAGATAAATTAAAAAAGAAAGTAATTATTTATGAGGAATGTGTGCTAATTTCCCTAAATTACATACTTAAATAATTTGTATTGAAACTATGCAAACTCCCTTAATATGTATAATATGCAATTAATAAGAATAATTTAGAAAACAAGATAAATATGAAGGATAAAATGGATTGGGGCGTTGTATTTAGGATTAAATCTGACCCTTTAACTACCTCTAATATTAGGAACCATAGAGGAGGTAGTGTTCTATATATTTTGGGAATAAAATAAGAAAATTTCTGACTGACCTTATTTTTATTTTCAGGTTTGTCACCCCAAGTTCACCCCCTGTTCCAAGTCCATTACTTCTTTTTTTTTGGGGGGGGGGGGATTAGGATAACATTATAAACTCCATAACTCAGAATCGAGAAGAAAGTCAGTTATCTCTTACAAGAACATTTTAACAATGTTCTAAAACCCGGACTGGCCACTATATATACCGATTGGAGTATTGGGTTAAAGGTTAGTGGGTTGGACCAGAGTCAAACCAGAGCTAAAGTAGGGTCAAACCAGTGAAGTATGGAAGATTTTTCGGTTATTAATATGAAATTCTAAAAAAACTATTTTTTTTTTTTATAAAAGAACTTGTTCGGTCCCTAGACCAAACTAGTTTGCGGTTTTCAATCCAATTCGCCTGGTTGGGGTCTAAGAACCTTGCATTTTAGACTCTTACCTTTTTTTAAGTTGAAAAAAAATAGTTAAAAGGACCACATTACTTAAAAATTTGGGGAAAAGGACTTAACTTGCATAATATAAAAGAAAAATTACAAATTCTGAATTTAGTCATTTTCCCTAAATATTTGATCCATTCAACCAATTTTTTCTTTTTAATTTATATATGTATAGAGTATAGACACACAATCTTTTTTAGGCTAGTTCTATCCAAACCACGCCATTTTAGTTTTTACACCATTCCAGGAGCTTAAACTGTTTAAAACATTAATGTAAAAAAGTGTTTTAAGACTGTCTTATTTACAACGGAGTATCGACACCCCGGTCTTAAAGATATGACCGGTGGTAATTTTGTAAATATAAAGAACTTCTTGGACCATATAAATTTTTTGATAGGTCTTAAATATATTATTCAGACCGCTTAAAAAAACAACCACTCTTAAAGCTGTTATGAAAAAAATTAAAATATGAATTACATTATAGAGAAATCTCGTACAGCCCGACTTATATTTTTTGCAGACCAAAATAATGAGGAAATATTTAAATATAATGTTATGAAACTTTTAAAACCGGATATATATAAATGACAGTCTTAAAGTTAATATTTTTAAAACTGGATATAACTTCTGCCCGGTACTAATTAATGAAAAAAAATAAACTAATAGTTTATTACTTTTGAGACCGAATATAAATAAAGGACGGTCTTAAATGTTAACCTTTAAGACTGTCGTTTAAGTTACTCTGGTCTTGAAACTGGAAACATATACTTCTTCGCGCGAAACCTTGCTTACGACTTACGTCATTCTCTCTAAACTTTGAAACCCCTGTTCTTGTTGCGAAACCCCTCTTCCTGTTGCATTATATCTCTTCCTCGCCAACCACCACCATCCTCTTTTACTTTCTCACTTTCTCAGGCGTTTCTATTTCGCACCACCACTCTCAACCTCTCTTCCTTTCTTGAAAATGAATGGAGAAAACCATTATCTTCCTGTTTACTTAACGCCAGTTACTGATGTTACTGGTGTAAGCCAAAATAAACTCTCTTCATCTCACAATGAGCATTGTAACTGCCTTGCACGCCATGGTTGAAGTGGCACACAAATGAAAGACGTATCCATAAGTCAAAACACTAGGTCAAAACTCAAGATTTAGTTTAATGAAAGGTTGAAACCTTTTGGTCCTAATAAAAATAAATATAATAGTTTTATAAATTACTTTTTTATTAGTTAATATTGAACGTCAACACATCAGTGTCAAACTCATGTAGCCAAGTAACCAAATTAACTATGTTTTATACTTTTATAACTATGTTTTATAGGAATCTTTTATGCTCATATGTGAAAAGAATAAAAGAAAGAAGATGCAATAGTTTGTTCAATGCCTTCCCAATATTATAAAAGTGAAACTTGCAAACAAGTTTCGAATGTGATATATGTATGGAGGTTCATAGGAAACAGCGAGCACAGCGAATGGCTAACGTTGAATTGAGATTTTTACAATACTTCTAATCAATTCCTAATTGGTTCAGGTACATTAAAGTGGTAATTATAATTAATTAAAAATAATAAATATATGAGGGATGTAATTTTAGTTATTAATATTATTGTCAGTCTTTATAATTTGATTGAATTAATTTTTATTTTAGTCTCTATAGTTTCAGATCATTTATTTTAACCCTTATTTCAATTTGTTGATTTTAATCCCTAATTTTACAAACATTTGGTTTGAGTTTGATGATCGGTCTCTTTACTTTTAAAAAGTTTTGATCGTAGTCCTTATACTTAAACTTAGAACAAATATTTATGAAATTGTAATATCAAAGAATGTGTTATGAATATACTTATTATGTGGATGTCCATTGACTCCCGGTTTCCAAATATTTAAAAGATGACATAGGACCCACGCATAGTGATTTACTATTTGCATAGTACCACGCATAGTAGTTTACTATTTGGTGGGACCCGCACACAATTATACAATCACTCACGGGAAGGAAATCCGTGAGTGAACAGTTTAGGTTTTTGGGGAAAACTACACCAAATGACTCAGAGGTGGAAATTACACTAAAGTCCCATTTTTCTTCTATAAATAGAGGTTTTTTCTACCAAGGTAAGATTTTCTCACCATCTATTTCATATTTCCATTTTATTTATCTGGGATGATCTTAACCATTATATGGAATTAAATATCTATTCTTACCGATTATTTTAACATCGGGTTCCATGGTTAAGATTTGAGATTATTTACTATTTTACTACGGTAAATAGTAATTTACTATTCACAGTAAATTTACCCCTTTTTCAGTAATTTTTACATTTTATTCATTTGACTCCTACATGGAAGTCTAGATTAATCTTTCTGTAATTTTACTTTATTCACTATTTACAGTAAATAGTAATATGGTAAATAGTAATTTACTATTCACAGTAAATTTACCTCTTTTCAGTAAATTTTACATTTTATTCATTTGACTCCTACATGGAAGTCTAGATTAATCTTTCTGTAATTTTACTTTATTCACTATTTATAGTGAATAGTAATTTTACTATTCACGGTAAATTTATATTTTATTATTTACAGTAATTTATTTATGTTTATATATTCTTCCCACTTCCTATTCATTTATTTCATGGTGGCGTCATTAAGCTCCATTTGTAATTCTTTACTTACTGCTTTATTTATTTATCTCATGGTGGCTATACTAAGCTCCATACTGACTTTACTAATATTTAGTTTTATGTCACTAACATTTATTTTATTGTTACTAACATTTATTTATCTTTTATGATAGCACATTAGTATATTTACTAGTGGGTTCTATTTATTTATTTTAACATTTATTTATCTTTTATAGCGGCAACATTATTTATTAGTGGGCTCCATTTATTTATTTTATTTTACATTTATTTATTCTTCATGGAGGCACACTAGTATCTATTAGTGGGCTCTATTTATTTATTTTATTTAGAGTTTATTTATCTTTTATGGTGGTGACATTTTGTGGGCCCCATTTATTTTATTTTAATTCTTTACTGCTTTATTTATCTTTCATGGTAGCAACACTAGTATAGTGGGCACCATTTATTATTTACTGCTTTATTTTTCATGGTGGTAACACTTGTATAGTGGACTCCATTTATTTATTATTTATTTACTGCTTTAAATCCCCTTCCCTTTTTATTTTACCGTTTTCTATATATATTATATATATATATATATATATATATATACACACATTTGCATATGCATCTTCTTTCTTATCTTTGGATGAGATAGGTCTCGCTGTGAGTTTACTACCATTCCTATCTCATCTTCTTTTTATTTATTTAGCATGTTTATTTCCAGTCATTTATTTTATTTTATTTATTTATTGCTATATATATATATCCCTCTCCCTTCTTATTATTTATGGCAACGACACTAATATATACATATTAGTGGGTTCCATCTATTTATTTTATTATGTTTATATTTTATTTATCCTGAAGATAAACTATTAAAAGACCATATATATTATGAGATCAAAATGCCATAGAGAGATGAGGTATAAATTGGCTTGAGACCAAGAGGCAAGATAGCCTTAATTTCAGAGGCAAGATAGCCTGAAGCCAAGAGGCAAGTTAGCCTGATGACAAGTGACAAATTATGAAACAATATTTGATCCATAAATTTTGTATGCCATCAGTTGTATAAAGGTCTCAAAATTGTATATTTGGCATTAAATATTCCCTTAAATTATGAGACAAGGGATTGTATGATCATGATTGATATTATAAATAAATATATTCAATTTGCTATTGCAGTAGCAATATTGTGGTAAAGTCAAGAAATATTGTGGATTAATTTATTGTCATGATCAAACAAATCTGTGAATTATGGATCATGAATTTTATCTAACTTCATTCCCAGAAGTGAATGAAGCAATAAATAAATTGTGATTATGGTTGTTTTACTATTATTTTGTGTTTAGATAATTATAACAATTTTTGTGAATACAAGAGAAAGAATATTTATAAATAAAACAATTAAACAAAAGGCAATATTATTTCAACAAAGTTTAATAGCGAGTGGCTCAACTCCATTACAAACCTTAATCATCTCATTTTGAAGATATTTGATGTCTTCTTCTTTTGCTTCTCTTGAGATGGGATCCAGATGAGGTAAAGCTCTTCGTAATATTGAGATTTGCATCATAAGTTTCTTAAGCTTTTTGTGTGGCCACTCAGTTAACCCTCCTTTTTGATAGATCTTTTGTATGGTGTGAGTAGACATATTTAATTGTTTACTCGCATCATCTAGGGTTAAGTGAAAATAATCACTTAAATTATGGTGCGTTGTTTTCTTTATTCTTTCCCGTTGCTCCATTGTTAATCTATATAATTCACCCTGATTAAGGGATGATATATCATATGGAATATTAACCGCGGGCTGTTTTCCTTTATCTAATGGATTTTCAATGTTGGTTTGAAATGAACTCCGCGGTAGTTCATTTGGATTTTTAGCCCATTCCGAACCAACACAAAGGACCTCATAATAGTCCAATACAGGATCACGCATCAAGTTATATCCTGATGCTTGTAAATCTATACAATACTGTGTTAGAAAATGTTTGATTTCTCCAAAATTTTTATTTGTAAAATCAAACATTGGAAGCCTGTCAGTATTATAAGATTTATCCTGTACATTTTCAAATAAAACAGCATGGGAAATCATACCTATCTTCCTCCCGTGAACTTCAAGTTTATGATATTGAAGTCCGTTGGTATGAATAATTTCCCGTAAAACATGACAGCAACTACATTCCAATAAGCTAGTAGTTGCTAATTGGCTTGTAACTGTTGGCTGGCTAATGGTTGTTTGTTGGCTGATTGTTACTGTCGGGCTGGTTGTTGCTGGTAGGCTAATGATAGTTTGCTGGCTAGTGAATGCTGGCTGATTAACTGCCGACACTATTGGCTGAACTAGATTGGTAGACTCCATTAGTTCTGCCATAGTTCTACACCTTTTAACAGGCCTTCTTGATGAACCTGCTTCAGTTGTACCTTCAATCCTTGTAGATTGAGGAAGAACACTTGTTCTTGGGGGAGAAGTAGATACATTTGAAGCAGAAGGAGGAATAGTAGAAGGAGGAATAAACATTTCAAAAGGATTAGGAGATAACAAAGAAGTAAATGACATGTTGGGCTGATCATCATACAACAAAGCATCAAGTAATGTTGTTTCGGATGTATCAGAAACTGGGATAAAACTGTTTGGTCCTGCCATGGCAATAGAATTTAGAGAAATATGTGAGTATCTGGTAATTGATATTATCAGATACTTGTGTGTTTGTGAGGCATGTTCGTTTTGCCTTCTTCTATTTATAGAAGAATTAAATCCTATTGAATCTCTGCAGATTTGCGTAGTCTTGTTAAATCTTTGCAGATCTGCTCCCTATAAAGCACGAGCCTGGAATCTTTTTGATTTTATATGCATACGACAATCTGAGTTGTTGCGCTTGCGATTCCACAGTGATGCGCCTGTGATTACACAGTATTGCGCTCATGAATCTGCAATTATACGCCTGATGATTTTGTATTTAATATATATTTGTTTGTTGATTCTGGAAAATGAAAATTTTGTTACCAGAAGTAACAAAATTATGCATTGATAATGCATTTAGAAATCTGTGAAATTTTAATGAAATAGATATCATATATGCTATTATCATGGAATATTGTATGGAAATTCCATGAATTAATTTTTAAGGTCTCACACTTGAGTGGGAGAATGATATATATCAAGTGTGAATATTTATGTGATAATTCTTTGTGAATGTTTCTATGTTGATTCCCCCAAAATGAATATTAGATTTGATGATAAATCATATGAAAAGTTGGCATGACTTGTTTGATCATCCGAGTCATATATTATATGCTGCTTGTTCTCAGATAGAAATAATTATTGGAAATGGATCTCTGGAAATATATCAAATTGAAAGTTTACATATGAGATTATAAATCTGTAAAGTTTGTAGTGATGTTTGCAACCAGAAGTTTGCAATATATTATGCGCGCAATTTCCAGATTGAATGATCCAGAAATCATGTATTAAAGTATCCATGAATGGATAGATCAATGATTATGAGAACAAAATTTATATGTTGTGTATATTTGCAGTAATTATATAAGCCAACAGAATTCTCCCCGTATAATTGGCTTTTGGTCAGGAGCCAGATTAATTCCATCTTGAAATGTTTTAAATGTGTAATGATTATTAATCTATTACAATGCACATAGATGGATATACAAAGAAAATTGATGATTTGATGAGGGGGAGAAAAATAAGCAGATTGGGTAAAGATAAAGTGAAATGAATTATCATTGGCTCTTATTGATCCTCGTACAAAGAAATGTGCACTAAAAATTCAAAATGATAATTCAGTTGCTGAGTTTAGTTAATCGAATGCCAGAAGCATTTACTGACCTAAAGAAAGTGACAAAGTCACATGTGCCAACTGCAAATGCTCCTATATGAATTGTTATAAAGCACACCAGAAGTATTGCAAGTCCATTGATTTTAAAGATAAAAATCCTCAAAAGAGAAAAGGAGCTATAAGAATATAGATGATCATGTTGAGGATAATTAAGAAAAGCTCTAGAAGAGCCATCTCCTGAAGAGATGTTATCTCCAGAAGAGATATTACAAGTAAAGTGTATTGTGGTCCAAGAAGAGACCCAGGTATTTACATTATGAGATCTCAATAAATTATGAATGAAATCCGATGGGACTGAAAATGAAGTCGACGTTAATAATATCTATGATAGCATATGCTGCAATGAATGATAATGAGGATCATGAGCCACAATATATTTGTATGTGCTAGAAGCACATAAGGCGCCAGAAACACATATGTCCCAAAAGGACTCAAGATGATAGTGCATATAGCATCATTATCTGAATAAACATTTATTGAATTTCTATATGCACATATATATTTATGAAAAGATTATTATGACTTTATTTGACAGATTTAGATCTTGCAGGTATATAATGAACAATCAGATTGGGTGTTTCTAACAGAATATTTGATGACAGAAAGTATAATATGCTCAGAAAGACATTGAAGCAATGTGGTCATCAGGGAGAGAAACACTGATGTAATCAAGAGGGGGAGACGATACATGCTGTACTCTTTTTCCCTTATCTGGGTTTTATCCCACTGGGTTTTTCCTAGAAAGGTTTTTAATGAGGCAACACTAGAAAGTGTATCAATGGATGATGTACTCTTTTCTTTGGCTAGGTTTTTATCCCAATGGGTTTTTCCTAGTTAAAGTTTTTAACGAGGCACATTCATAAATGGACATCCAAGGGGGAGTATTATGAATATACTTATTATGTGGATGTCCATTGACTCCCGGTTTCCAAATATTTAAAAGATGACATGGGACCCACACATAGTGATTTACTATTTGCATAGTACCACGCATAGTAGTTTACTATTTGGTGGGACCCGCACACAATTATACAATCACTCACGGGAAGGAAATCCGTGAGTGAACAGTTTAGGTTTTTGGGGAAAACTACACCAAATGACCCAGAGGTGGAAATTACACTAAAGTCGCATTTTTCTTCTATAAATAGAGGTTTTCTGTAACTGTTCATGTATTTGAATGAAATGAGAATCTCTCTCTCTACTTTATCTCTCTAGAACTTCTGCTCTTCTTCTTATTATTTTTATCAGTTTTATAACAGAATGAAAAGAAATTGGATAGGAAATTTTAGACAAAAGTGGGGAAAATTCTCCATAAAAAATTAAATTGGTGAGGAGGATCTAATAATCATCTAAACTTGCTATGCCAAATTTCTTTTTTAATCTAAGCTTGCTCTTTAAATGATAATCTAAACATGCCGGTTTCATTTTGAGAAAAAACTATTACTACTTCTTCTTCTTGTTTTTTTTTTTTTTTTGTTAATGTCCAGGATATATATCACCAATAATAATAACTAATCCTCTTACACCGTAGAATTCTTGAAAGGACTTTCATGTTGGCCACTAGACTCTTTTCATATACACCGCTAGGGATTGAACCCCTAATTAGATTTTTAAGGAACCTAACTAAGTGCCAAATATGCTAGGCCGTGTGGTTAAAGAAAAAAAAAAAAAGCAACTACTTCTGCTACTGTTAGTATATAGATAAATCACTTTACATTGTATGGGTGTGTTTGAGATCACACTTGGAGACCCAAATGTGCATCCTAATAGCCAAAAGCCACTTTTTGGTTTTTTGAGATATTTGAATAAGCTTTTTTTCAATTTGACTTTTTTTTTTTTAAAAAAAAAAACTGTTTTAAACTATATGCCAAAATTTTGATGCTTTTAACTTTTCTACTGTGGAGAGAGGATAAATTAAATACTTTGTGAATAAAAGATAGTGGTTCCACATTCTTTTATTAAAATAACATTATGATTCTTATTATAAGTCCACTTGTAGATGAAATTTTTTATTTAAATCATATGAGTATACTTGAAGGTTAAAAATTATTGTTTCCCAATTTTATCCTTATTTGTGAAAGTACCTAAAGAAAAAAAAAATAAATAAATAAGTGAACTTGGTTTAATTGAAATCCCCCATTAGATATTTATTTGGTGTGAATAACCTGATAAATGTATATATACGAAGAATGATAGTACTCTGAATCATTCTTGCCAATTAAATTTTTAAAGGGGGCTTTTTTCTCTAATTTTTTCTAAAATTTAAGTAATTTAGTAATTTTAAATTTTTCTCAATAATAAAATAACTATTTTTATTAAATCTTATCATTTTTATTCATTTTACATCTAGACTTACTTTTACATTAATTATTCAAACAAGTTTCAATTTATCAAACTAACTTTTTAAAAAGCCAATACAAACATAAATAACATTACATTATCTAACTTTTATTCTATCTTAGTTTACAAAAATTATATTAAAAAAATTTACTTTTGTCATGAATTTAAACACATCGTCTCTCTTCTACCAATCTTGAATTTTCAAAATTTATATTGGAAAAAAATCAGTTTTGCCTTGTCAATCTAAACACACACTAAAAGTATAAGTATTAATATCAAAATTTGATTAAACTGTTAAAAATTATACACACACACTGGCAAATGTACTTTTATTTATTGAACGAGTAAGTGAGAGAGAATGACTAAAAAATAATACGACAACTTTGTTTCTTATTTGTTACATATAGTTACACTGGGATAAGGATTCCTGGTTATCTCAAAGATAGGTACGGACGAGCTCCTCACTATCCAGATCTAGATCTGGAAGGTCCAAATTTTTTTAAAATTTTAAAATTTTATTTTTTTTCTATATAAAAAAATCATTTTTTGAGAAAATATTAGTTCAAATATTAGTTTTATTTTATATTCCCTACCCATTAAAGTTTTTTTAAAAAATAAAAATTTTAAAAAGAGATTTTTTTTTCATCTTCATAATTTACATTATTAAATTTTTCATATAAATATATAATTTTATTTTTTATTGTGTAGGCTTTATTTATTATTGTATTTAATTATTATTAAGAAAGTATCAATAAAGATATTTTAAGATAAAATTGACAAAAATTAGAATGTTCTCCTAGGACCAAAACTATCTTTCAAATGTTGTCTTATAATTAGGACATGAGAGAGTACTAAATATAAGTAAAATTATTAAATTATTAAATTTTAAGAAAAAAGATATTTTTTAGATGCAAATAAAGCATGTGGCAAGTACACAGGACTATATTAAAAAAAAAAAAGGAAAAACCTGTATAAGAGCCCAAGTAATAGAAAAAATTTAAAGAAAGGTCTCAAGATTTTGAAAATATCAGAAAAAGTCCAATTCATTAAAACGTTGACAACTATATCAGCCTCATTACCAATTATATCAGCCATGTTAACAACTATATTAGCCTCGTTAATAGTTTTAATGAATTTTTACAAGAAAAGACTTTAGGGCATTTTTTAAAATTTTTTCTATTAGTTGAGCCCCTATATAGATTTTCCAAAAAAAAAAAGAAATTGAGAAAACAGAGTAGAAGATGAAGATCTGGGGAGAAGGAGGCGAAGAAAGACGAAAGGAGAGCATACTTGAAAGAGGGAGGATTAGAAGGCCATTGAGGGAGAGGGTAACAATGGAGCCTGAGTTAGTCCCTCCAATTGTGAACCTTCTCCTTGATGACGTTTAAACTGGTCGACCGCCTCAACGTCTTGGACGGATCCTCCGAGTACAGCTTCATCTTCTCCTCCACCGGCAACCCGAAGAACTCGTACGCCACCTCCGATATTTTCTTCACCGCCTCCAAATTCACATGATGACCAATATTTGGTCTGTCAGGGGAACACAAGTCGATGACTGGACGCTCCGATTCTGGGCGAACATAACTCTGCGGGATGCTGGAGTGGTGAATTTCGGAGGAGAGGGCCTTTTTTTTTTTTTTTTGCTCGACGGAGGAGTGGACCTTGCCTTCCATTTTTGAGGAGGGGATCAGGGGACGAGTGAGATGCTTCAAGAAAGGTTGGGGATGCTTTGAGATCACATAGCTGCTTGTATTTATAATATGGAAGTTTGGGGATAGGCTTTCTATGTTGCCCAAAAAAATGATCCGCTTCCCATTTCATCCCCTTCCCCCTGCACTTCCCGCTGCCTTCATTCCTCCTCCAATTAAAGCCTTCCACCTGTACTTCTCACTTAAGCGTGGTGGCTCGGTTTATAAAGAGAAGGTGAAATACCGAATAAAACAATCCATGTCGCTTCTGCGCGTTGAGATTTGCGTCTTGACTCCTTGAATCTGGTGGGGACCGTACCAGGTCCTAGATTATTTTTTGGATTAATGCCATCCTCAAGTTTAGCTTTACTTTTGTTTACAAACAAATTCATCTAAGTTCTTGGTTATAGGTAGTGATACTTTAAATCAAACAAAACTTGAAAAACTCGTGTATATAATTTTAAATTTGAGAGATCAAAATTAAAATGATCTTGAGATATAAAATATTATATTAACTCTTTTTTTTTTTGTTAAAGTCGTAGACTGCTTTTTTATTTTTGTTTGTGTTGTTGATTTTTTTATTTTTTATTTTTTTACTTTTTTAAATACTATTCTTTTCCGACTAATTGATTCTTTTCTAGTTCAAAATATAACAGCTAAATAGCTACTTACCTTTTTAAAAATCCCTATTTATGGAGAGGATGAGTGTGAGAGAGAGTGGGTGGAAAAATACAAGACAGGGCATATAATTAATTTGACCTCATTTTTCTGCAAAAAGATGAAGTTATTTGGATGATCCCGTGATTGGCCACTAGACTGATTGGAGTGTTGGGTTAAGAGTTAGTAGGTCGGACTAGAGTCGGACTAGAGTCAAACTAGGGTCAAACTGGTGAAGTACGGAAGATTTTTTGGTTGTTAATATGAAATTCTAAAGATTTTTTCTTTAAATAAACTATTTTTTAAAAAGAACTTGTTTGGCCCCTAGACCGGACCGATTTACCCACTAGTAAGGGTGAAAATAGGCCAGGGGCCTGTGACCTGACTTGTTAAAAGCCTGGTCAGGCCTGGACTATCAGGCTAAAAGGTCAGGTTAGGGCCTCTTATAAGGCCTGTTTTTTATTAATAGATCAGGCTCAAGCCTGATAAGAGGCCTTTTAAGCTTGTTAGGCTGACCTGTTTATATTATTAGTATCTATTTATGTAATTTTAGCATATTTTTAGCTTGTTTTCGGCCTGTGGCTTGTTAGCTTAATCAAATAAATAATAACAATATAAAGAAATTTTTAAAAAAATTAAATTAAGAAAAAGTGACATGTTAACTTAATTAATTAAATAATAATAATAATAATTATATAAAAAATTAAAAAAGACCTCCTTAACAGGCCAAGCTCAAGCCGAAAAGTAGGCCTATAATAGGCCACAGGTCAGGCTCGGGCCACTATGTTGCAAAACAGGTCTGACCTGTTAATGGTGAAGCCTGACCTGGCCTGACTTGTTTCCACCCCTACCCACCCATTCACAATTTCTAGTTCGATTCAGCCGGTTTGGGTTTGAGAACATTGCATTTTAGACTCTTACCTTTTTTTTAGGACCTGTTTGAGATAGCGGTAGTAGAATTGACTTTTGTTTCTAATAGACTTTTCTTAATGGGCTTTTTCTCTGCTAAACTTTTCCTGATATGATTTGTGTTTGGGATAGCGGTGGTTGAAGTGATTTTTTTTCCCTTGATGGGCACTTGTTTGGCTAGCTTTTGAAAAGATAGTTGAGCTGAAAAATGACTGAAAGGGCATGAATTGTGTGTGTGTGTTGTATAAAATGTGATAATTTGGGATAACAAATTAAAAATAAATATAAATTTACTAAATAAAATAATTAAATTATCATTAAAAATTTACATTAGACATTCATTTTTCTCCTTGAGTAGAGGATAAATCGACAAGAAAAAATGGATCTAATATAGGATCCTTATATTACAAAAATAACCATATATTGCAAAATAACCATATTATCCGGATCCTACACAATTATTAATGTCTAAGCCGTGCACCATATATTCATTTTTGCAATAGAGAATTAGAATCTATGGTTAATATGGCGAGTAGAGATTTCGAACAGGAGGGAATGTGGCAGATTTAATGTGGCCAAATTGAAGTACAACTGCTTCTTGGGGGGGCCAATGGTCATTTGCCAACCAAAAGCAGACTTACTTTTTGGTAATGGATGAGGAACAAGGAGATGTGGCTTCAAAAAAAATCAGCTTCAAACCATGAAGCCATCAAAGTAAAAAAGCTATTCCAAACACTTAATTATTAGACTTCTGCTTTTAATGGGCTGTCACCGGACTTGTTTTAGCTTTAAAAACTATCCTAAACAAGTCCTTAGTTGAAAAAAATAGTTAAAAGGAACACAGGACTTAAAAATTTGGGGAAAAGGACTTAACTTATAAAATATAAAAGAAAAATTACAAATTCTGAATTTCGTCATTTTCCCCAAATATTTGATCCATTCGACCAATTTTTTCTTTTTAATTTATATATGTATAGACACACAATCTTTTTTAGGCTAGTTCTATCCAAACCATGCCATTTTAGTTTTTACACAATGCCAGGAGCTTAAACCATTTTAAACAAACAGTGTATATATCGTTTCTGTTTTGTTTCAAATTATTGAGAGTCTTCATGTTTCATGATGACATCATACTTGGTAGATTCTGAAAATTTAATTTGACCTTCTTTTCCCGTCTCGTGAATATAATATTAAGAATCATACGTCCATAAAATTTTTATAATCATTATATCATTATCCAATTACATATGACTATATGTTTATTTTTTTTCACATGGATTTATAATTAAATGATAATAATTCAAAAATAATAATCACATATAATCAAAGAACTTAACAAAACCATTATTTTCCCTCCTCCTCATATCTCCAACACATCCTTTCCACCTTACCAAGGAAATCATATTAGGCAACCTAGAAGTGGAGTTTTTTTTTTTTTTTTTTTTTATAAAAAAATTTTAGGAAAGGGGTTGGGCTCACCTATAGTCCAAGGACAGGGCGCTTGGAGTTCAATCCGCAGGGAATATTGAATAGAGAGTACACATGCCTCCATCTCTGCCAGCATTACCACTGCTTCCCAGACTCCTAGGATACCTCCCCCAGCACCTTGACCAATGCAGGGGTTGAACCGCCCTTAAGGTGAGGAAGACTGACCTCCACACCAATTGAACTCAAGGACGAAGGGTAGAAGTGGAGTTAATTAAGTCATCCAAATTAAACAAGTATATATCAAAATTCGTTCGGCCCAAAGTTAGGGCCTTATAATTGTTAGCCTAACACATGCTTACATAGTAAACATATATAGAAATCGTATTTACCATATTTAATTTGTCACACCGTTACTGAGTCCATTCACTCCAATATTAGCGAGTGCAATTTTAATTCATGTAAGAAATAAAGAAAGGATGAGGAGAGAGAAACTAGCGATGATACCAAAATATATAAAAAAAAAAAGGTGTTACAGACTCATATATTGGGTCTAAAAGAGCTAATGGCCCAATGCTAAAGTCCTGCGTGGCAACTGGCTAACACACAGGTAAAACACTAATTTTCCTTTTTACCAAGCCACTAATCTCGGAACGTACAATGAGCAGGCAAGGGCGAGTAGTGGAGCAGCAATAAACGTTTGTGGGGGACCAGAGACAACATGCAGGAATGTACGTGGTACAGGGACGTGGCTCACAATGCAATGGATAAACCCTAAAGGTAACCCATATAAATAGCGAGGTTGCCCTCCAGGTACACATTGAACTCTCTCTATTTTACTTTCAGTCTTATCGTGCACACACACTACCCCCTTTCGTGGTTCAGGCCACCCTATGTATGCACTGTGATCGGTCATTATCCGGTAATATCTGAGTCCATAGGTATTGCTGTGATACTGCATTTTGCTGGATATCTCCATTAAGATATCTATAAGAATCATATTGATCTCACATAAACATCCACTAGCTCTTCGAAGTTAGACACTAGAGTTCTCATAACAGAATAAAAGGAAAGGAAAATTAAAGAGGAGGAAAAACCATACGTGGCCATTGAAGAAGTGATCATGTGGTGACCAGATCGACCACGCCAAATTGGAGGAGGCACAGAGAGTGGAGCGTGGCGCATCGATGTATCTTACAATTAACTTTGACTGTCAACACATTAGTGTCAATCTCACGGAGTTAAGATAACTAAATTAGGGAGATCGGTGATAAGAGAGAGAAATTTAAAAATATTTTAAAATAGAGATTAAATTAAGAAGAATGATAGAAAAAGAACTTTAAAATTGTAAAATCTCAAATTAGATTTGTTACTAAAAGTTAAAAAGGGAATAACAAAACTTGATAAGACATTCACATTTCATTTTTTAACAAATATCTAATTTAGAATTTTGACATTTCAAAATTCTTTTTCTCTCATTTTCCCATTAAATTATAAAATTCATACTTTAAAAAGTATTTTCGCTAAAGGTGCATTAAAAAGCATAATTTTTTTCTAGTAAAAAGTAAATTAATATTAAAATTTTTCCTAAAATATATAAAATAAGTAGTATGAAGAAAATAAAACACATATGCCAATGCGGGGGTTGGTCTTTTAAGAAACAAAGGAAAATGGATACTCGTATTATTTTTAGAGAAAAACTAGGCCATTCATTTTGTAATATCCAAATGCAAAGCCATAGAAAAGGAAGCACCAAATAAAGAATGATTGTAACACGTATGTTAAGTACACGAAAGTAATAAGGACATTGCGAAAATGAAACATGAGTTATAAAAAGGCTTAATGGCCTATATTAAATCTATTTTAATATTAATAACATTCATATGAGATGGTTATCTTTATATCTAATCTATTAAGTATCAATTGGTGTGGATTTTTTTATGTATTGATAAATATAATTTTAATCTCTGATGCACAATTTTAATGTTTGCACACATATAATAAAAAGCGTTGTAATTAAAGTTTTTTTTATCTTAATAAGATTGAGAGAGAAATAAAATAAATTTAAATATCATCAATCTTTTAACTAATGCAATATGTATGATTAATAAGGGAAAAAATAGAACAAACTCATTAAATGCTCAGACAACTATTATGGAGCTTTCAGTAAAAAGATCAAGGTAATATAAATTTTAGGCTCTTATAAAAATAACAGGAGGGAGGAAGTATAAAACCATACATAAATATGGATATTTAAGGCTCTAGGCACCATGGGATCCATAAATTTTGGATTGAATTACGTTTCACCCTTGGTTTGTTTCCATGGCCGGGTTAGAAAATTCATTGGTGTTTCATGGTTATCCCACGTAGAAAGCATTGGGCTGCCATAAACAGAGGCATCATAAGACATAGCAGTTGCGTAGTAAACTAGGTGGAACTAGCAGGACCATATCCACCTTTATTATACTACGTGGGAGAAATATGTAGTTGGTAGGAGGGAGACTAAGTAGAAAGCAAAGGAGAGGCGTGGATGTGCCCATGCCCATATTCCACCTATAAAACCGAACACGAAAAACCATTGTAATGCCCATTTGGATTCTGCCGTATAATTAATTTTGCACTAAGTTGATGTCTCCAAAACCTTAAACTTTAATGCTTGGTGGATTTGGATAACAGATACACCTTTGCTGAGTAAGCAAGATCTTTCTTTGTGGTACTAGCTTCTGTGGTTTATTTGGAAAGCAAATGATTTTTGACAAGACAACCAAACTAGGGTATTGTTATTGAATTGATTACGAAAAGTAACTTTGATTTTTAGGCTAACTAAGATATAAGGTTTAGGGAGCTTTTTTTTTTTTTTTTTGTTGAGGGGTTGAGAAAGTCCTGGTATTAAATGGTCCCCCTGTATTAGATAGTTTTGAAATTAATTGTGATGGAGGAGTTTCACCTTTTAAGAAAGATGTTGCTATTGGGGTAATATGATTTTGTTGGCTTTTTTAGATAGGGATTTGTCAATAAAGTTAAGTCCATTTTAGCTTGTATGACCAAAGTCATAGCTATGAAAAGGGTCTTGCTTCTAGCTATGGACCTAAGATATGATAAAATAGTATTTGAAAATGATTGTCTCTTTTTGCTTACCTGTGTTGAGGCAAAGTCACTGGATTTATATGATTGGAATTGTAGAAGTATTATTTATGATATTATTGTCTTTTGTCTTCTAAAGTTGGGTTCTCCTTGTTCTTTACCCTGAGCGGGGGCAACCATACTGCAGATCTTTTTGCAATTGATGCTTATAAAAAGGTGTGCCATATTGGGTGGGTTTTGCGACCAACACCTGCTATTTTATCTCTTTTAACTCTGGAGGCTCATAAGACCAGTGATGGTGCTGATAATCCTTCGGATACCAGTGCTTCATTGAATGGTGGCTAGTTTGATTCTTTCTAGTTTAATTGTTGCTTTTCTTATTTATTTCTGTTGTATTTGTTTGTTTTTGTTGTATCTGTTTGTTTTTGTTATGTTTGTTGTTTGTTATTCAGATTGGTATTTTCCCCTCTTTGTGACCATCACTTCCTTAAAGTTTATTAATAGAACTTCTGTTGACAAAATAATAATAATAATAATACTAGTAATAATTTTGTACTTGGTAATACAGTTTTCTCTTGTAAAATGTAGAATTAATTTTTCAAATTGTTTGCATACAAACAAATACTCTAGGATTGAGAATTGCTTTTCGCTCTAGAATAAAAAAAAGGAGATTTAGAATTACTTGGGGGAAAATTCCAATTAAATACCTCCCCAATTTCCAAAACCCCCAAACGTTATGTGAATTTGAAGAAAGACTACAAGGCCATGTGGATTTTTCTGGATTTTTTAAATTGGGGTGATTTTACCATTTTACCTTTAGTTTTCAAATAAATTTAGAAAAAAATTGCCCCTCACCATAGGGTGACCACGTCGGCCGCCGGGCTCCGGCAATTGGCGGACTGACTCCGACCGTTGTCGTCAGTCGGCTATTGGAGTCAGGCGCCCGGAGACTGCATTCCGACGGCCAGTGGTGTGGGCCTTCGGGGTATTGCTTTTTTTTTTAAAAAAAAAACTAAGGGTATAATGGTAAAATCATCTCAATTTGGAAAACCCAGAAAAAGTCCACATGACCTTTCAATTTTTTTTCAAATTCACATGACGCTTCAGGGTTTTGGAGATTGGGGAGGTATTTAATTGGATTTTTCCCATTACTTGGGCTAATTTTGAAAAAAGGAATCTGAAAAATTCTGTAATACTCCTAGAAAAAGGAGATTCAGAATTACATTGGTACGCTGCGTATGCATGTATAATGAGCTTGTTTGGAGTGCTCTTTAACTTGGCTTTTTCTAAAAAAAAAAAAGTCAAAAAAGCAGGTTAATTATAAAAAGACAAAGTTTGGTCTGTTCGGAAAATATGGCTGACGGGTTGGGCTTTTTATACAAAACGTAACATATTTGGACTTATTTATAAGCTTGAAATCCAAGCTTATTTAAACGTGCTGCTCTTATTGCCATTTGTTATTTTGTTGACCTTTTTTTTTATAATATTTAATTTTGTCAAATTAAAATTAAAATTTCCGTTAACTCAATATATACAACTAATATGTATATGTAGTATTCAATATGATTCATTTCCTTTTTAGTCATTTTCTATTTCAACTGACTTTTCAGATAATAATCCAAACACACATCAGTTAGAAAAAAAAGTCACTACTCCAAAAAGCCAAATGAGCAATCTAAACATATATCAGTTAGCTTAACCTAACTTTTTTCCTACCTAACTTTTATAAAAGTCAGATAGCTTTTAAGATATCACTCCTATCGCTAACCCAAACAGGCTCAATAACGCCACAGGGGATACAATTTTCTCAATAAACAAGCAGTACTAAGTCCCCTCTTCCACACTTGCCATCAACAATCTCCCAGTTCGGCTAGGCTTTGAACGTTAGGTTATCCCATTCCCATGTACTACTATTAGAGTATTAGTTGATTTGTGACAGCATTGGAATATTTAAAAGTAACTTTTTAATTATAATTTAGGATATATAAGGTAAGTTTGTGACATGGTTTTTCTTTTGATTTCATAAATAAACACTTTTGAACCTAAAAATTTTATTTTGTTGTCCTTAGGCGGTAGATCAAACCATTTAAAAATAAATTTGTCATTGAAAAACATGTAGACTAAAAATTTTAAATCTGTTCAATCTAAATCAGATTTGATGGTTCATATGAATTTTCATTTTTACTAACATTAACATAGTGTAATCATGACTTAAATAAGAGTAAAAAGTTAAAAAGTACTACAAATCCTTGAGATCAACGACTAAGTTCTTCCCAGGATTTGAATTTGAGTTATTGCTCTTATGACTCAAGCAAATATATATACTCATAATTAACATTTTTTAATATAATTGATCCACATGACAACCACCAGTGGTTTATCTTCTAGTAAAGTGATCGTGACAATCATATACCCAACACATTACCCAACTAAAGGAATAGTTCAACGAGGGAGGTAGAATAAACCACATTTCACTAAAATTTTTCCTGTTCTAAAAATATGACAAAATTTATAGTGTAATTTATATTCTAAACTTTGTTTTATACTTAGGACTATTTTTTCTTTCAAGCAGAATAAAAAAGGAAAACAGAATACTAGTGAGGAAAGTATGAAATGGAATGTATTATGTAAAAAATAAGGAGAAAGAATAGAATTAATTAAGGGGAATTGGTAAAAATACATGTTTTTACTATAGAAAAACACATTACCAACGTTTTATCCTGTGTGGTTCTTATGCTAGTAATAAGCGCGTGTTAGTTCTATATAATATCGTTATCGTATCCGATACTAAAAGAATTTAGTGTGTATATTAAAAAGAAAGGAGATGAAAATAAAAAATGGCGGCCGATTTAGCGAACTGAAATCACCGAAGGTATTCTTGTTTGCTCAGATCTCTTCATTAATTGCACTGTTTTCTACATAACCATTGTTTGAAACATCACCAGCGTCCATATCCTTAAAACTCCCAACTTTTAAATGATTCTCTGGATATTAATGTGCGATGAAACCAAAAACAGAGGTCCCAGCTCACACCCAAAAACAGAGGTCACAGTTTTATTTTTTCTTTAAATTGTTCTTTCATTTCATTTGACGTCAATAAACGACTAAACCTAAAACATTGCTGTACTGAAAGAGAAAATTTCCCCCTATTGCCGAAAGAGTAAATTAAAACAAGGATAATGTGCCACTGTGGCAAAAACATTCACCAGAACAAAATTGTCTGAAAAACAGAGCATATATCATACAGGAGATCTTTTCCACTAATGGGACCGTAGATTTACTACCCCGCTACTTAATGCAAGACCTATTTTTTTTTTATTAATACTATATCAAACAGAGCATATCAAAAGGAGAGTATAATAAGACAACGTCACATTATCCCACAATATAATCATCTTATAACAAATATAATGTTCACCAAGAACACAACTCACTGTGGCAAATAATACGTCATAGCAGGTTTTAGGACTTGGTTCTTATTTGGATGAGCATCTGAGAAGCACTTTCCGACAATATCATCATCATATCGATAAATATCATGTATTGATTAAAGCCTAAACTTGTGGCCGGTTGATTGTTGCGCCATTGCCGTTTTGGGTTTTGCCCCATAGCTTATCCAAACTTAAGACTATGCTCCTCCACAGGCCAGATGTATATGAAATCATATTTCCACCTTTTCTTGCTATTTTCTCATGGTTAAAGTATATGAGCAGCACCATGAACCAGCCAATGTAGACAAGTAATTCGAGAGAGCGAGGAAGCAACAATGATATTAGTGCAGAATAAGCCATACTTCCTGACGCAAACATTAGCTTAACACAGAGCTTCAACAAAGTAGTAGTACACGGGGAGTGACTCTGATGAAGTCTCCCATGGTATTCAAATGCACAGCAACAGACAAGTGAGGCTATAATAAAAATCCATACGCTTTCAGGGTGTTCATCCAAAGGTGATGAATCATGGAAGTGAATCTGAACAATCCCCACTGTCGTTGTAGACAGACAACCGAACATGGTAGCCCAAGGAATTGACCTGCACAACCATCAAACTAATTAGAAGTTAACTAAGGGCATGTTACGTGCACCAGGTGGAAAGGGAAGGGAAGATGATTCTTGACCACCAATCTTTCTCTAAAGTGAGAAAATAAGACCCCACCAAAATTGGTGGTTCTTAGGTTAAAAGTGACGCTTCTGGGGATATTTATCCATCATAAAATATCTATTTTCTATATGGCAAGAAAATATGATTAAATTTAAATTTATGCAATAAATTTAAACTTGACGGAAGAATATTTTAAACAAATTTGAACTTTTTTTTTGTGAAATAAATGCTTCGTCGTAAAATTAGAATTTGATCCATGAATTTAAATTTAATGTAAGAAAATTCATATCAAATTTGAATTGTGAAAAACAAAAATATTTTTTTCTTTCATTTTGAATTAATTAATTTTGAGGGTGAAATAAGTATTTCATGATTCTTCACCACCTGTTACCCTTCATTTTCTTTCTCTCAAACAAGTCATCTTCCCTTAAATCATATTCCCTCATCCCTTAAAATCTTTCTTTCTTTTGTTTCTTTCCTCTAAGTTCTTTTGACTCCTCAAATCTTCGCCGTGCCAAACAGGCCCTAATAGATTTATTTTACATATGAACATGTATTTAGGTGGGTCAATCCCAACACTTCCCAAATTTAAATTGGATCATATTGAAATACAAATTTATATACAAGTATAACAATAATAAAGCATTATGCTACTAAGTGGAGTTAGTTATATGGATCATACGATACTATTATTGTATTCTATCAATAACCAAATTTTTAGATATATTGTTAACAAAAAGATCTCAATTAATAGTACTCAAACACTAGTAGTCTATGCTAAGTTGGCTAAACTCCCCCCTTAGTGACAGATCATTGCTTAACGGTCTTCCATTTCTCAGAAGTTTCCCACCCAATTGAATGGAAACAACCTCTGTCTTTCTCTCCGCTCCCTTGCCTTAACCTCCCTTCCCAAACACATATAAGACCATTTTCTTCCCTCCTCACATCTCCAAAGCTTCCTTTCCACCTTCCCAAGAAACCATGTCAAGCAACCAAGAAATGAAGTTAATTAAGTCATCCAAATTAAGCAAGTATATGTAAAAATTCGCTTTGCCCAAAGTTAGGGCCTTATAATTGATAGTCAAACACTTGCTGACATAGTAAACATAGAAATCATATCTCCCATATTTAATTTCTCACTCCGTTACTGAGTCCTTTCACTCCAATATTAGAGGCTGAAACTTTAATTAATGTAAGAAAGATATTTGTAATTGGCGGAGACAAAGGAAGGACCAGGAGAGAGAAACTAGCGATGTTACCGCAATGAAAAAGGAGAGGGAAATTAAAGGAGGAGAAAGGAGGGTCATCAGATGAAAAACACGGATGCAAGATGTGTGAGGAGAGAGAGAGAGAGAGAGAGAGAGAGAGAGAGAGAAATTTAAAAATATTTTAAAAGGGAGGTTAAATTAAGGAGAATGATAGCAAAAAAAAAAAAACTTTGAAATTTTAAAATCTTAAATCATATTTGTTACTAAAAGTTGATAAAGAAATGACGAAATTTAATTGAAGGTCATAAACTTAAATTATGATTTTTCAAAGATTGATATGAAAATAGGGAAAATTCTGATTTCCAAAAATAAACAATTCTTAAATTTCAAAATTATGGGATTGTCTCAGCCATAAAATATCTTAGTGGTTATTAATATTTGAAAATAGACTTATCAAATGTTCTATAGAAACTGGAGTCATTCTATTTGGAGTTGTATAGCTCAAGTTATGAATTTTCTAAGTTCCCAAAGAAATTAAAGGTTAATTTCTGATAAGTTTGATAATAACCACACAAGTGGTTGATTATATATATCTAACTTTTAAAGGGATAATTTCTTTGGATATGTTTGAGGTTAAATGGCTGAAGTAATAATTGTTTCCATAGTGAATAGTATTTAATTGAATAAGTCACAATAAGTATACGTCCATAGTCATAAGAATAGTAAAGGACAAGTATTTTGGGGTAGGTCTAGAATAGACATAATATTAATTATGATATTAAGATTAGAATGATTAAGACACATTCTCCATATAAATTTTAGTTGTAGGAAGAGATAATTGCCCAAGCTTGAAGAACAAACAGATTGAAAAGAATCTTACAGAAGGTGTTTTGTTTGTAAGGCCAATATGTAGTAACTTTAATCTTATATTGTTTATATAACTATATGTGTTTGCTTATACTATATTTGTATGTCTCACCTATATGAGGCTACACTATTCGTACTTCGATTGAGTGGAAGGACCGACTATGTGGCCAACTTCCTAGTGGTTAGGTAGGGCCTAATGCATTCAGTTATTTTTTGTTATTAATTTAGGTTTAATATTTCTGCTTTTTGTAATACCCAGAAAAAGTATTTATTTTAAATATTATATTTCTATAAATAATACCTATTTTAAATAGGTGAATATGGGATCTCAAATTTTGGTATTTTATTTATCTTCATTTATAGGCAATTTTTCCATAGAATTCAAGAATCTAAAAATTTATTTAGCTTGTTAACATATAAAACAATATTTTAGGGATTAAATTAGGATTTAACTCATTATTCCTAATTTAATCCTATGGGATAAAAATCTCCAATAAAAGAATAAATAAATTATGCAATGATATTAACTTGAAAACCCAAAATCAATAAGTCAAAGGTATATAAAAGAAAATTAGTATATCTTAGGGACCAAATTATTATATAATTAGACAAAATTAGATAAAAATCTATAGAAAATAAATCATAACTTGGAATCTTGGATTTAAATTTTAAAGATAAATACATATTTGAACTCAGTGGAATATGAGCTTCAACTGGGCTATTCCCAAGATTATTTTCGGTTACTCTTAAGATTCATACTTAAGTATTTTGGGAATTAAAAATCACCATAAGTCTAACCATAAAATTAGGATTTCAAAAGTGAGATTGGATTTTGAATTTAAATACCAACTTACACCTAACTAAATTAAGATTTGGGCTTAATTAGGATTAACTTAATGAAGAAGAGGCTTTTCTTGAGGACCAAGCAAACAAATTTCTAGAAGGGGGAGGGGGAAATTTCGGCCAAGAGGGAGAGGAAGGCCAAGATCATTTCTTTCTCTCCAAGTAATGATCCAAGAGCCAAGATCAAGCAAGAGTTGCAAGATGTGTAACCTCTCCTTGCCAATAAATAAAGAGCCTTGGCTAAACACATTCCTCACACCAATCCTTCTAGCCTTGGCTGCAATTTAGGGAGAGTAAGAGAGCGAGGAGCTGCTGGAGAAAGAGATACAAGAAGTCTTCAAGAGGTAAAAGAGTTCTTAGCTTCTAAGTTTAAGTTCTTAGTTTATAAGTAGAAATGCTAGAAAAAGTTGTTTTAATCTTCAATCTTCCATATACAGTTTTAATTTCATGTTTTTGAGGTTTCCATTGTCTCTATTTCGAAAAATTGATGAAGAAGGAGTTATATCAAAATTTTTGGAAGATTAGGATCAAAATAGCGAAGCTCTGGCGAAATCAGTAAAATCTGAGTAAGTAATAAAGATGCTAGTATTTTATGATGAAGATGATATTCTAAAATTCTGGGAAAATTCATGATGAAAGTAGACATATAGGGCTTTCTAAATCTATAAAGAGTGTGTCATTTGAAGCTCTGTGCAAAAAGATAAAAATCTTAGAAGTTAAGTTACATTTTCTGGGCGAAAATCTGGGTAACGGTTTGAATTCTGGAAACTGGGAATTATCCAGGAGTTCTGGGTAAGTTATAGTATTTTTCCTTGAAATTAGACATCTCAAGGATTCTGGGAAAGTTTACGAATCCTCATTTCGATTTTTGTGGAATTAGTTATGATTTTTCGAAGTTAGGCGAAATTCTGCCCAAAAATGCTGAATTAACGTTTTTTTCCGAAAATTAAGTGGAAATAATTAGAAATAAATCCTTCAAGGGTAAAAATGTCAAGTGTGGCCAAGATGTCTCTTGAAATGCTGTTTGAGAATTAATTGAGACAATATTACCCTTTTAGGATAGACTGTGCTCGCGTACCGTCAACGAAACGTACCCAACAACTCGTTAAACTCAGGTACGGACGCGTATTGTAACCTTAACTCTTATGCTTATGGTATGGTTATATATGGTAGTTGTTTCACATGATGATACTTTGTTTTGAAAGTTTGCTCATGATTGTTGAATTGTATACGTGTTATAGTCTTGATAACACTGTTGAGTTTTCCTAGCGCTGAGGACACGATGGGCCGTCGTGGCACTAGTTATGTGCAGACTGGGATAACATACATATTGCAGTGGCTGTGTTATGTTATTGCCTTACATGTGGTTATGTGTTTTTGAAACTATGATTATGTTGTATATCTGTGATAACTGTCATATACTGTTTACATAAGCATGAGGTTAACCGTTACCTGAAGTTCAATGAGAATTGAACCTCAGCCCCTGCTGTAGCCTCAGGATCCCAGGGAGTTAGGATCGAGGACAAGGGTAAGAAGACGGCGTGAAGACCCTGTGAAAACCTAATTTTTTTTTGATATTTTAGTTTAGTGTGACAGACATATGGATGACTGTATTGTTATATATTTAGTTATTTACATTACATACAATATTATTCAGTTACTCTTTCTTTTGAGAAATGTTTTCAACACACAGCTCTGTATAAAAATGCTTATGAAAATGGGATGTTACACTTTTGCTGCAATTTTTTTTCCTGTTACATACACTTATATAAAAGTGAGTGTGTCCCAGTGTAAAGAGAAGAAAGAGAAAATATTAGTGAGACTGACTCACTTTTATGTGAGTGTGGCAGAAAAAAATATTTCTACAGTAAAAGCAGAAACATTAAACTCTATTAATTTACCTAAAATGTATTTCCTAGTGCTAAGGTATTTGAAATCTTTTGATGATTACTTGTATTACATGTTGCATATGGAATGTAATACTTGTCTTATGAATTTGAATGCTTTATATGTTGTGTGGACTACTTTGTTTTGATTGATTCACACACACACACATAGTCAAAGTTGATTTACATACATTGAATATACTAGAATTTGATATTAACCTGTTACTCTAGGATTCATCATTTGAATATCAGAACCTTCCATAAATCTAGGACATGGGTAATTTAGTAGAGAAGAAGGAAGAGGCAAGGGCATTATAATGGCTTGACCTTAAAAAGGTGGTGATGATGGTACAGAGGAAACATTTTAAATACACCTTGTGTGTGTGTGTGTTCTTTATGACTTAGATAATATTTTGAGATAGCCTAATGCGGCTACTGGGATGTATATTTATGTAAATACTATGATCGATAGTTGTAGAATATGTATGTATAGTATTGTTGCAAGGACGAGCACGTATATCACAACCCCATAAATGAAATGAATAAATAAGTGAATAGTAGAGCATTAGGTTAGATATAATAAATAAGAATTACTTTGATGAAATCTAACCAGGACTAAGGGTATATGTATTTTTAATAGAGAGTTTGAACCATTGATTAAATATTTTCGAAAGTTTTAAATTTTTAGAAAAGCCCATTTGAACTATAGTTTTGGAATCTATGAATGAGTTAAGTTTTTGAAATATTTTTGAAAAAGGTATTTTTCTTTCCAAAATCAAACCTGACTTAGTAGTTTAACTTCTTTGTAAATTATTACATCTGATGTATGATAGGAGAAGACATCACTCTATTTTAGGCTTAGAACGAACATGGGGGTGTTGTATGATGCTAGTTTCTTTTAGTAAAGATAAATATAACGAAACAAATTCTTTGATACTCAAATACCATTAGGAGTAATTTACATTTAAAATAATGTTAACGCGTATAATATATTAATATATATATTTATTTAACTTACTTGATTAGTGTTGGTAGGGAGAAGTTGCATGATAAATTACCAATATATATATCAATGTTAATTATCACTCTTCAATCCTAAATATAGTTTGTAGTATAAATTACACTAAAAAATGTCTAATATTTACGATGGAGGTAATAACTCATCCTTAATATAAGATCTACTTCAATGAAGAAGTTGAACTCTAAACTAGATCTCATATCAAGGGTTGAAGGAAGTAGTAAAAATGTATATGTTTGTAATATAAAAATCTATAGCATGTTCGATTATTTACAGGCTAACCATGATAAGTAAATAATATGATTCATTTTTCTTGATTATGCATAATGCATAGAGAAGCAAAACACGTAGGGGTATAGCTTTTTAATGGATTTATGGAAAGACAAAGGAGGATAATATTCATATATCTCGAGGTAGAGATCGTACAAGAATATATAACACTAAAACTTAATGGTTAGATATGTGCACCATCATATATTGAAAGGCGAAATTTACAGAAAGAAAAACATAATAGTTGTCATTATTAAGCGTCATGTATTTATTGAAAAAAAAAATGACAGTTCTTATAAATAACTATCATGAAACACTTTCAAATAATTCATGTTCACAACTTTATATCAGCAAAAATAAATACATAATAGTTATAATAATTAATCATAAAGCATTATTCCTAAATACTTATCTTTTTTAGGAATACTTAACAGTTAAATGATAACTATCATATATAAGAAGGTAGGGTTTTGAAAAAGAATTATTTGATAATATTTGACAATTCTTTACAAATAATTGTTATATATTCTTCAAGAATAATGCTTAATGGTTAAAAATGATAACCCTTATATCTATATATATGAAGACGGGATTATGAAAATGTCAAATATAAGAATGTAAGATTCTAAAAAAATTTATTTGACAATACATTATAGTTCTTCACAAAGAACCATTACGTATTATTTAATATAAATAAATGTGTGATTTTGAAAGATATCATATATAAGGAGGTGGGATCCTGTAAAATATAATTTGACAATATGTCACAATTCTTCAAAAAGAACTGTTAAGTATTCCTTAATTTAAATAAAGATGAGATTTTGAAAATTATCATATATAGGGAGGTAGGATCCTCAAACTATTTTTGAAAATAAATTACGGTTCTTTTCAAAAAATTATCAAGTATTCTTTAGCGGAATTCTAAAACATATAAAATATAATGCAATATTCTAAAAATAAAATTATTTGACAATGTGGTACATTTCTTCGGTAAGAACAGTTAAGTACAACTTTCAGTTCTATTTATAAGAGCCCAATAACTAAATTATAGGATTTAAGAAAGCGGTTAAAATTAGTTAAAAATAATAAGTATATCTTGAAAGAATTTTTTTTTCAAGTATATCTTTATAAGGGGCAATTAAGAGAGAAAAATAGAGTATCACCAACATTTAATTAATTCAATAACTATAATTAATGAGGGGCACAAATAGAAAAAACTCATTAAGTGTTGAGACAACTTTTGTCAATTTCATAAAAAAGATCAAAACAATTCAAATTTTGAGCTCTTACAAAAAAGGACTAAAGGGAGTAATTTAATATAAAATGGTGGGATTTTGAAAATAATCAAATATAACGAGACCAGATTTTGACAAAAAAAAAAAAAAATTGGCACAAATCTTCAAACTCATTCTCCAATGTTTTTTTGAACTTCCCTTATGGGTCTCATACTCTTTTTTTCATAGGTTTTATTAATACCGTGGTAGGTCTTGTCCTCTACCACTGTCATGATTATTCACTTTGTAACTCCTTCCTTTTGTAATTTCTCCCCGTGTAAGCTTTCATTTTTTAATTTACATTTTTAGTTTAATTTTATTTTTTTATAAAATGAGAGCTCGCTATCTGATGTTCAATGTTATCGATTAGGATTATGGTAGTTAAAATCTTGTTTTATCATTGCGATTTTACATTTTTATGATTTTTTTCATTAAAACGAGTTTACTAATTTTCCAAATGCTAAATGTTTTTACGATTTTCTTACGTTACGATTTTACGTTTTACAATGTTTTATCTCTCTTCCAATTTTACGTAGAATCTCGATTTTAACTACCTTGGTTAGGATTATTGTAATACCCGGATAACTATTAGCTGGAATATTATGTTACGATAATGAAAATGTCCATTTATGAAGATTGTGGTCTCAACATGTTATATGATTAGTGTTAATTAAGAAAATTATTAAAAATTAGTAAGGGATTAACTAAGTGATTTTTGGGAATTTCATAAGATTATAGAAATTTAGGAAACATGAAAAATAAAATAAATATAAATAATTATTATTAAGGGCCGAAATTTTTGGCCAAATTAAATAAATAATAAGGGTTAAGATGTAACCTTGAAAAACCAAGATCAAAGGCTTAGGATTTTTCAAGAAATTCTAGAAGCCTAAATCCATGTAATTACTTATGGACCAATAGGAAATTTTGGGAAAAATAAATACAAGATAAATAGGATATTATGGTAAATGGAAAAAAAAAATATATATATATATATATGTGTGAGCTGGCCGAAAATTTGGGGAGGGATAAGGATGATTTAGATATTTGTATATAATAATAATATAAGATAAGGCATATGGTAATTAAGTAATATTATATTAATAAAAGATGAACAGGATAAATGACCACGGATAGAAATAAAATCCTATCTAGAAAACCTTGAACAAAGTTATTAGAGTCAGAGTGTATTATTGATCAGTGAATTTTATCCAGAAATTGGCGCTGACTGGCGATATTTCTGTACCCGGTAGCAATTACCGAGGATTTTTGGCAGGTAACGGAATGTCCTTAATGAGAATATAAGGTTAGGAAAACCCAGTATCCTCAAAGAGGAAGAAAAGACCTTCAGCGTGTTGTTCCCGGAATTTTAAGATTTTACAAAAAATTTCGCGATCAGGACACTGAACCAGGAATTTCATCTGATAAAGAAAGATGACATAAGCATGATGATGTCATCAATTTTGTCTCCTTTTGGGGGGGGGGGGAGGTCGACCAAATAGGCGTAGGGCCAAGATCAAGCCACTTCAAAAAAATGCGATCCGACGGTCAGATTTCAACCAGACAAAGTTTAGTGAAATTACGAAAATGCCATTGAGATTTTCTATAAATAGCCCTCAAGTTTTTCATAATCTTCACATCAAATCCTCTTGTGATTTTCGAAAGTTGGGAGAGGAAGGAAGAAGGAGGAGTCTGGAGGAATGTATAGCGAAGCCCTGAGTAAGTTCTTCAGTCCTTAGTCTTTAGTTTAAGTAGTTCTTTCGGTAGTTATAATAGAATTGTTATAGTAGTCTCTATTTTTTTTCAAGTTAGTTTAAATATCATGTTTTAGGAATAAATATGATATTTATTTTAGGAGTGTCTTAGAGGAATGGTTATAGCAAAATTTTGAGAGCTTAAAGTCAAAATAACGAAGCTCTGGCAAAATTCCACCAAATAATCAAACTAGGGGCAAAATGGTAATTTGTACCTAAAATGCCTATTATGATCCCAAATGTTCATATCGGTGATATCATCCTTCTAGGGTATCCGAAATCACGAACTGTTGTTTCCGCTGTCACCGCTGTCGTGCCGTTGTCAAACATGCCGTAATTTGACGAAAGTGCTAGAAACCGTCAACGGAGGTACGGACACGTATTGTAACCTTAACACTTATGCTGCTCATATACATATATATGATAGACATGTTTATATACTGAGGCTCTGTCTAGGGTTGTCAATTATACATACAGCTTTATACGGGTTATAGTCTTGATAACGCCGTTGGGTTTTCCTAGCACTGAGGACATGATGGGCCGTCGTGGCACTGGTTATGTGCAGACATGTTGTGGGACTTTACATACTGCTTTGTGCTTATGTTCTGTCAATGTTGTGATCATGCATCTGCTGTGTGCTTATGTAGTGATTTATTGCTGTTATGAGTTTGTGAATAAATGTTGTCCATATACTGTTTATTTGAGCATAAGGTTAACCGTTACCTGAGATCCAAATGGTAATTGGATCTCAGCTGTAGCTTCAGGTTCGGGCAAACCAAGGGGTTGAAGATAGGGGCGAGCGACTGGCGTAGGACGACAGAAAGAATTTTATGGCTTTAGTTTTATATGCCTAGTTAGGTGCTGCTTCCTTTTGGATAGTAGATGACTGTATAAGTACACTTACACTGTGGTTATGTAATATTAAGGTTCAGTTACTCGTTTTGCGAAATTGCTCTACTCTGATCAACGTTTTAGGAAAAAAAAAATTTCCGTTGTTTTTAAGGTGAGATGTTACAATTATGATATCTAATATGATTATGGCCATTGGTTTAAAGATTAAAAAAGAAAAAAAAATGCAAGAGAAAAGCAAACAACAAGAAAATTACAATGAGATAAAATGCAAAATCTTTTTTATCGTTGAGCATCTCTCATTCCTAAATTATAGCAACCCAAACTGAATGTTGAAATTAGATTCCAATATTTGCTCAAGTTTTTATATTTACAAATTTTTATTATATTTTGATTTTCATAGTTATATTTTGAGATTTGTTTAAGCTTTTATATTTTCTTATTTTTACAATATTTATTCTTATTTTCATATTTATATTCAGTTTGCCATTAAAAGATATGTGATGAAAACTCTTAGAGCACTTATATATGATGTATGGACAATCTACAACAAAGGCATTGTATAATATCGTGGAATTTTTTATTAATTTATTTTCTTTAAGAATTCAAAAAATTATAAGATAATGTTATATTGTGAGAGTTTTTAAATGATTAATTTATTTTAAGAGATAAGTACTAATTTTGCCACGGAAATTTTCCTTAGGAAGCACTGGTAAGATGGAAGTTTTTCTTGTTGTCTCATTTTTGCCATGGAAGTCTGAAAAACAGCAAAAATGCCCTGCCATCACAGAATTGCCATGTCAACTGTTAAAATGACATATGGCATGCCACACAAGAAGAGAAATTCGACACATAGGTTGTCGTCTCCCAAGCTGTGGTTGGTTAGGTCATTACACGAAGGGAAGAAAAGCTTCGTTTAGAGTCAAGGTGAAAATTCGATCTGGGAAACCATGGGCAAGTCCATGGCAAGTTCCATGCATGGGAGCTAGCGGAGGTTGGTGCGGTTAATTAAGACGAGGAGATCGAGAGATGTAATATGAGGGACATGCAAGGATCTGTCACTGTGGAATCATGGCTCCTTTGTGTACATCATGGATTGAGCAAAACCCAGGGCGAAGATTCTTTTGCTATCAACTGGTTTTGAAATTTTGAGTTTCCACAATTGGTTTTGGAGAAAATAGTCGTCATAACTAGTTTCCACGACTGAATTTTAAACAAACAGCTGTGAAAATTAGTTTCCATGACTGGTTTTGAAAAACCAGCTTTTGTCACTAAAGTTTTGGTCTTTGAATGTATGAAAATTTTCAAAATTTTAGTTACGATGACTGGTTTAAAAAAAAACCAGTTGTGAAAACTAGTTACGACAACTGTTTTATCAAAAACCAGTTGTGGAAACTAGTTTCGATGACTGTTTTGTTTAAAACCAATCATGGAAACTACTTACGATGAATGTTTTTTTCAAATACCAGTCGTGGAAAGTAGTTATGACGATTGTTTTCTCCAAAACCAATAGTGGAAACTTTCCACGACGAGTTTTGGAGAAAACAATGACCGTAACTAGTTTCCATGACTAGTTTTGAAAAACTAGTCGTGGAAACTCGAAATTTTAAAACCAGTTGACAGACAAAGAATCTTCGCTCTGGGTTTTGCTCAGTCCATGACCTACACAAAGGAATCATGATTCCACAGTTACATATCCTTGCTTATCCCTAATATTGTAGCTCTCGACCTTCTCGTCTTAAACGCACCACCCTCCGCTAGCTCCCATGCATGGAACTTGCCGTGGACTCGCCTATGGTTTTGTAGATCGAATTTTCACCTCGACTCTGAACAAAGCTTTCTTTCCCTTCATGTAATGACCTAACCAACCACAGCTTAGGAGACGACAACCTATGTGTCGAATTTCTCTTCTTGCGTGGCATGCTATGTGTCATTTTAACAATCGACGTGACAATTTCGTAATGGTAGGGCATTTTTGCTAAGTTTTCTTAGACTTCCATGACAAAAATGAGACAAAAAAAAAAAAAAACAAAAAACTTCCGTCTTACTTGTGCTCTCTGAGAAAAATTTCCGTAACAAAATTGGTACTTATACCTTATTTTAAATAGTATGATGTTTTTTCTCTAATGTATTGAATTTTAAATACTATGAAAATAAGTATTTTATTTAATATTATTATCTTGTCATTGTGAATGATTATATTATATCTGATATAATGAATATTAATAGTAAAACTAAATAATAATAATAAAATAACTATATGATAAAAAAAAAATAAAGCCAATACATTACAGTTATTAATAAAGAACCATTATATACACCCACAATATATATTATGGTTTGAAAATGTTATGTATTTGTATTAAGGACATATATATAAATATAGCGCCTTCATATATATGTTTCAGAATTGTTATATATGATCAGTAATAACCGTCATACATGTGCGATTATGTAATATCGATTCCAACTACAACTTTGAAGTGGAGCGTAGACAAACAGTTGTCTAACAATCAGCCAATAAAATAATAAATTCTATAAAAGACAAATTATTCATAAATAGTGAAAAATGGGGCTTCTTTAATTTGCAATTGTTTGGGTCAATCTTTATCTATGTATTTTAAAGAGTTTAAGGCGCAAATCTACCCATAATCCAAACACAAACTACCGTTAGCAGCTTTTAATTAGTTTCATATTTAAATAATTAATTTTGACATGTATAGGTATACGATGTTTTTATATGTATATTTATGAGATAACTATGGTTTTATATTTATAATTAATTTTCAAATTTATAAAGTGTTTGGTTATTAGTATGTGATTAATTTTGGCACGTATACGGATACAATGTTTGGATAATTTTGAAGAAAAATGGATCAGGAATATGTATATGATTATTAAATGAATGATGTGAAAACTCCAAAGGTAAAATCTCATACAACACATGAATGAGTCAGAAATTAAGGCGTGCAAAAGGAAATCTGGATACTTACGTGAGTGAAGTAGTCATTCGGAACTGGAAGCTTTTGTCGGGCAAATATGGTTTGTTTCTGAAAGAGGCCCAGAGAAAGCAGAGAGTAGAGTGATGATAATAGGGAAGCGTTGAGGATGAGATCTATATATAAATGCATAAAGTTGACAAACCTTTGAGGATTCTTATGGAATTCACACACTAGTAGCATTCTTTTATTCTCATATTCACACTTGAAGGTTCCTTTTTGGATTGACAAGAAATAATTAGAAACAAGTCTACCTATGTAAAGGGTGTGCTTGATTTGATTTGAGAGGGGAGGATACTAAACTTAGAGACTAATATTAGCCTTTAACTTTAGTCTCCCATCAAACTAAACACACTAAAAGTGAAGCTTTTTTATATGAAATATACCCTGTTTTCGTTTTAATCAAAAAGCCTAACTAGCTCAGCATCAGATGATATTTCATTAAGGGGAGATGATATTAGGAAGAAATTTTTTTAAAATGGAAAAAAAATTATTATTTTTGGGAGTTTTATCTTTGAGTATTTTTCTCCTTATTTTCTTTCTATCTAAACGTAGGGTAAGTGTTAGGAAGAGAAAAGCAAGATTAATTAATCAACAAAATAGCAAGATGGAGGGACCATTGTATGTAATTTATTTTGGGAGGACCATTCATTTTTCTACTTATTTATCATCTTATGTTTTAATGACTTTTTGTTTTTTTTTATAACCCTTGGTTACTCGGTGTCCTACACTTTTTCTGAATCATATTACCAAATATCCAAGTGACCATATTACCAAATATCCAAGTGACCGATCGGGACTTTGCAATTAAGATGCCTCTCGGGTATTTTTAACATGTGGATTCGTACCCAATTTACCCACTTTGTAATCTATCTAATCTATCACTAAACTAAGCACGATTGGGTTCAATGACTTATTTAATCCTTCATTAATTAAACTCTTATTTTGTAAAATAAGCTGTCTGTTTATACATGATGCTAAGAAAATGAACTGCAATCATCTTCAATGGTCCCACCTTAGTGAATTCTGAAAGGAATATCTCTTTCTGGGAAGAATATAATCTTGGAAGCTTTGGAACAAGAAGTCTATATCCAGTGGGGATCCACGTCATAAGCTTCAACCACTTGCCATGTTATGAAAGATCCGAAGTAAGGATGTGTCTCTCCTGCACTGTCCTGTCCTGTTCACTTTTTCTTTATTTCTTATTACTCTTTTGGTTTACCTTTTTCCCGGAAATGGAGAGTCAGCTGATGGGGACCAATGCAGGTGAAATTTCAGCTCAGTGCCTAACTTGGAATTGGAAACTTAGCAAGTCAACAGCAAATGCAAACATGCTTTCCATAAAAATATACTCCCTCTTACACCAATCAGTTGATTTTTTTTTTTTTAAGAGATGAAGGAAACCAGATAAATTACTTTAAAGTATTTATATTCATTGTCTTTTTAAAAATTAATTGTGTGGCTTATAAACTGATATATAATCTAATGATATACTATATATGTTATGATTAAGTGATTTATTTAACTTCCTTAATCTTTCCGAAAAAAAGTCAACTCACTTTTATATTAAAGATTAGGGATAGGTACAAAAAACAATGGTATCTAAAGAAACATGACGGTCAAATATGCATTAAGACTAAGATTATATAAGTGTTTGTTACTTACATCCTTCTGATTAGTCAACAAATAATTATATTTGCAAGTATAATTCTTCTTATTGTAGCATTCTACATTATATTGCCGTGAAATAGAGTGTGTCTATACACACATATGTAGGTATGTATGTATATGGTACTATATTATAAACATTCCAATATTAATTTATTATCATAAAAACTGAAAACAATATATCAGTTCTTCAAAATTGAAAACCAAACCAATTAAAATTAGTTATTAATCATTCTATACATATATACAATCATCTATTTTCAAGAATCAAAACTTCTCCAAAATTGTAACCTTGAAATTTTTACTAACTAATATAATATTACCTTTATTAGAAAGAGAAAAATATATAGAATAACTTTCATGAAGAAACTATATTGAAAAGAAATTAATTTAACTATCTAAATGATCTTATAAAATAAACAACATACCTTAAAAGACCCAAATAGCTCACTCCTCTCCTCTCCTACTTGTCTCCTTCGTTTTCCTTTCTTTTCCCTCTCTATTCACTCACCCCATATATATATAGGCAATTAAGGGCGGTGGCATTTATTGCTTTCTATTTTTATTTTTTTTTAATCTTCCTCCGCAAGCTCCTTCTTCTCCCTTCTTTTCTTTTCTTTTTTCTTTTTTCTTTTTTCCTTCTTCTTCTTCTTTCGCATGCAACTCCCCCACCTTCTTTTTTTTTTTTTTTTTTAAATAAAACATTTGGGAGAAATTAGCAAAAATAACCCAACTTTTTATTTATTTATTTTTACTTCTTCTTCTTCTTTTTCCAAAATTACAATAATGAAATATAATTATTTCATAATTACAATTAAATCCTAATAATAAAATTTAGGATGTTACAATATCCACCCTGATGTTTTCTCCTCTTGAAATATGGGTAACCACGACTTCATCGAACTCGGCCATGGCTTCCTTAACTATGCCCAGGTATTTTATTAGTAAAGGTCCTTTGGCAGTATCGGACTCATTGATTTGTGCTGCGACTAGCTGGGAGTTGGTCGACAGATGGATTCTTTTAGCTCCATTCTCTTTTGCCTGGGATAGCCTGGCCAGGACCACTTCATACTCAGTTTGATTATTGGAAGTTTTAATATGCAACTGCAACGAGTGTTTGATGGAAACTCCTTCCGGGCTTTCAACTATAACCCCTGCGCCGCTTCCCTTTGCATTTGAGGATCCATCGATGAACACCTTCCAAACTTCATGATCAACTATTGCCGCTACTGTTGCCAGAGTTAATTCCATAATGAAATCGGCCAAAGCCTATGATCTTATGGCGGGTCGGGCTTCATAAATGATGTCGAATTCAGTCGATGGCCCAGCTAATCATTCGCCCTGCCAAGTCCGGTTTGTGAAGAACTTGACGTATTGGTTGATTGGTTTGGACGATTATACGATACCCTTGAAAATAAGGGCGGAGTCTTCTGGCTATGGTTAAAAGTGCGAATACTACTGTCTTGAGTTTTTGGCATCTCAATTTAGAATTCTGCAGAGATCGGCTTACAAAGTAAACTAGCTTTTGCTCGGTTGTCTCTTCTCTTACCAATGCAGAACTTACTGTCTCCTTACCAACAGACAAATAGAGGATTAGATCCTTGTCGGGTTCTGGTTTCGACAAAACTGGGGGTGTCGACAGGCATTTCTTTATTTTGTTAAACGCGGCTTCACATTCCGGGTTCCACTCGCGGTGTGCTTCTTTTTTCAATAACTTGAAGAGAGGAAGAACATTTTTTGCCGACTTCGGCAGGAATCTTGTTAAGGTCGCCAGTATTCCCATTAGCTGCTTTACTTCTTTTTTGTTTCGTGGTGCTGCCATGTTTAAGACAACTTGACACTTCTCTGGGTTTGCTTCAATTCCTCTATTAGTTAGAAGGAACTTTAAGAATTTTCCTGCCGGAACCCCAAATGCACACTTGGCCAGGATTAAGCGGATGTGGTGGGCTTAAAGTTTGTCAAACGTTTGCTGAAGATCCTGGATATGATCCGAGCGATCTGTTGACTTGACATTCAATATAAACTTCCATATTCCTTCTAAGCTGGTCCTCAAATACTCGATTCATCATTCTCTGATATGTGGCCCCGGCGTTCTTTAACCCAAATGGCATGACGTTGTAATAGTAGTTAGCTTTATCTTTGATGAAAGTTGTTTTCTCTTGGTCAGTGGGATGCATGGCTATCTGATTGTACCCAGAATAAGCGTCCATAAAGGAGAGTAATTGGAATCCGGATGAATTGTCCACCCATTGATATATGTTAGGCATAGGGTAGGCATCCTTTGGGCAAGCTTTGTTGAGGTCGGTATAATTTGTGCATACTCTCCATTTGCCGCTAGGTTTTTAACCATGACCACATTAGACAACCATGTAGTGTATTGGATTTCCTTGATGAAATCAGCGTCTAATAATTCCTTCACGTGTTCGGCCAAGGCTGCATGCCTGTCTGGGGTGAGCTTCCTCTTCTTCTACACAACGGGCAGGGACTTTGGATTTATTGTCAGCTTATGGCAGCAGAAATTGGGGTCTACGCCTGGTATCTCAGATGGTTTCCAGGCAAAGATGTCTTTATTTTTTAGTAGCAATTATTCCAACTTGGCCCGTTCCTCATTTGCAAGTGTATTACTAATCTTGGTTACTTGTCTAGGTTCATCTCCTAAGACAGAGTCAATGAGTTCGTCATCGGGCTCTGTTTTCATGAGCTTGGTCTCCTCTCACACATCCAGCTTGACCATGTTTACCGACTTTCTGTAGGGCCGTATTAAATCTTTGCTCAGGTCGTCTTCTATTTTTTGCTGGGAGGAGGATGATCCCGGCTCACTATTTTTGACAGTTGAGAAATAGCATTGTCGAGACTCCTTTTGATCCCCCTTGATGTTGACGACTTCATTTTTGCTGCTCACCATCTTCAACTTCTGATGTTTAGTGGATATTAATATATCCCAATTGTGAATAGTTGTCCTGCCCAAGATGATATTGTAGGACGAAGGGAAATCGTCCACAATGAATTTGACTTATCCAGTCTTGAAGGCCTCCCTAAATCCTGGCTTTAATTTCAGCTTAATATACCCCCTAGGGTATGTGTCTTCCCCATTCAACCTTATAAGGGTCGTTTTGTATGGCTTCAAGTTTTTTGGATCAAGGTTCATTCTTTTGAACGCGTCCCATAAAATAATATCCACCGCACTGCTGGCATCCATGAAAATTTTCTTTACCCAGCATTTTCTTAAGAGCCCTGTTATGACCAACCCGTCTTGATGTCTTGGGATTACATCCCTTAAGTCTTCTTGGGTGAAAAGTAGCTTGGGAGGCTCTGTTTTCAGCTCATGTTTAAAGGTCGGTTGACCCTTGATTGATAAGACTTCTCGTAGGTATTTTTTCCATTGGCTTATGTGTCACCTCCCCCGCAATAGCCTCCGCTAATGACATTACAATCAAACTCGACCTTACGGAATTCATCATCATACTCGAGCTTTCTTCAGCCATCATCTTGCTTTTTTCTTTGGTGGACTGAGCTCTTACTTTGGCTTTTCTGCTTGCGTTTATTTCTCTTTTGCCCTTGAGTTCTTAGGACATACTGCCGCAATTTTCCTTCTTTGATAAACTTTTCTACAACATCTTTGAGATCCAGCACTCTTCAGTAGTGTGTCCAGGTCCGTCATGGAACTCGCAAAACTGGGATCAGTCTAAACTTCCTCTGTTATATAGTGGCCGTGGTCGTTCCACTTTTTTCATCTCGGTTAACACTACCTCTCTCCAGATCTGGGCATGTGAAACGTTCAGAGGAGTGTATTTATCATACTTCCCCTCATATTTCCCGCTTCGAGATTTTTTGTCCAAGTTCCTTGGTTGATCTCTTGCTGCCTGATCCCTTACTTTCGGTGGCAGGCTCCTTCACCTCTTCTTTAATGGAGCCTTGGCTATTTCCATCTATTCTATATCCAGATATTTCTTAGCCCGTATGTTGAAGTCTTCCAATGTTTTGATTTTAGAAGCCCAAATTGACCTTCCCATTCTCAATTCACCATCTATGCCTGATATGAGTAGATGTACATGGAAACTTTCCGTCAATCCTTGTACTTGTAGAGCGATCGATTTGAAACAATCTAGATATTTTTGAAGAGTCTCGCCGGATTGTTGCTTGATTTTGCCTAGGGCATATACAGATTTAGGTTGCCTTTTGCTTGTTGCAAAATTCAGCAAGAACTTGTCGCTCAATTCGTCGAAGTTGGATATCGACTTAGGAGGTAGGGTCCAGAACCAAACTTGTGCAGCTCCTCGCAAAGTTGAGGTAAACAACTGGGATATGATTAGTCCCTTGAATCCTCGAATGAGCATTTCAGTATCAAAGGTATTGAGATGCGTTTGGGGATCCTGACTTCCATCATTCTTGGCTAAGCCGGACGCATCAAATTTTTTTGGATACATTACTTCCATAATCTCATCTGAGAATGGGCTATTATTCTTTCCTCCTTCTCCATACCACATTTTGTGCTTCCCAGATGCATTTTGTCCGGCTTCCTGCTTGTTCGTTGATTGATTGCTTTGTTGAGGCGTCCGATTTTCATTATTCCGAATTCGGTCTTGACGTTTACTTTGGTCAGGATTTAGTGCTTCCTTGCCTTGTCGGGGTTCCTCAATTCGAGGAGGGTCAACAAGCTGTTGATCATCATCTCTATTCTTACTAGGTGGATCATTTCAGTGTTCCCCTTGAGGCAGGGTCTGTGATTGTTTCAAGAACCGCTCCATCATCTTGGCCATTTGATCAAACTTTTGGCTCTAGAGATAGTTTCACTTTTCCATTGTTTCGATTCGTCTAAACAGTGATTCTACCAAGTGACGTAATATTCGGATATCTGGGTTGTCAATTTGGAACTAGTGCAATGAGTTGGCTTGATCGGCCTGCTGCAATGCCAAGTCCGCATGGTCAACCTCTAGGTTGGGGATATCTGTGTTCTAAGTCTCCTCATTTTGCACAGCATCGTCATCTCGGATAACTTCCTACTGCTGATTATCACCATCAAGCCGTTCTTGATTTTGCTCTTGTGCGAGCATTTGGCTTCTACTTCTGGTGTTAGTCATAATTGGTCACGAGGATTGAACTTTATAGTCCCCACAAACAGTGCCAATGTTCTGTTGTAGAACAATAGAAACTGGACTTAACCTAGGATTGAATCTAAGGGGCCTACGTACCATTGAGAGGGATTAAAGTCCATGTAGTTCGCTTGTAAACAATAGGCTTATAGCCAGAGGGGAATGGGGGTGTGTGCTCTGTGTGTACAAAATCATAAAAGATAGAGTCAAAGCGTGTGCACCTTATTAGGGTTTTTACCCTATTTATAAGTTTACCTAGGCCCAAAATTGTTGGACTTCTGTTATCTTATCACTTAAAGATATAAAATATCTTTAGTGATAAGATCTTGATAGATTGATTAATGATCTCATTGATTTGGGGAGACTGTTAAGATTATAGGTAAGCTGTTACTTATTGGGCCATCTTCATAATGGGCCTACAATTTAGATCCGTAACAATTCCAATTATAATCTCTATTTAGTTTGTCAGCGGCTCACTGAGTTCTGAAGAATCTCAAAGTAGAAAGAGAAAGTCAAGTGATGCTGCGCGATTGATGAGCACGGAATAGGAGGGAAGCAAAGGAGGATCTGAAGTGAAAATTTGCGTGGACCTGATGGTGTTCCTCAATAATGAAAATAAAATTGATAATATGGTATATAAAAGGAAGAACTGGTTCACGAACCAAAATAGTTGTGGAGGAAGAAGCATGACGGTAGTAGGAGGGTTTTATGTGTGGAAGGGAAAGCTTCTGAAAAAGAAAAGGATTAAAAACATATTTTTTCTATTATGATTAATTAATTAAAATTTCAACTTTCTTTAAAATCTTCTTGTTTCATTAGCATTGCACAATCATCATTTAACTTTGCTTAGTCATGTTTGTTAGTAATATTAGTTGTGTTATGTTTTTATGATGAAAAATATACTTTATAAACTTAAAGGATTAAAAGTAAACTGGATTTAAATATAAAGGATGAAAAGTATCCTTTAACTTTTTAAATTTTATATATATTGAAATACAAATTTATTTAAATATAAAAAAAATTAAATTAAATCTAATACATCCTAAAATTAATCTAATATTACAGATGAGTGATGAGAAGAAAATGTACTCCACTTAAGTCTTAGTTCAATAAGAAATTTTGAACTGAGAGTTGTGAAAAAAAATGCAGCGAATTTAATTTTCCAACTTCTCGGGGAACTTATACTTCCATGAATAATGTTTTTGTGTGTGTGGTGATAATGCAATTTTACCAATAATGTTTTATGGCAGAGGCATCTGACACCATTAAATTTTTCAGGGTGCTAATATACATATAAACCTTATAAATTAGGACAATTTCACTGAACCCGTTGTCTTGGAGCAAACAGACATTAGTGGATCCCACACAATGATTTATTTTCTGAAAATTGATTCGTGCTTCTGCTATCTCCCTTCTCTTCCATTAGTTTTGATTCTATAGTAATATTGAAAATGTCCGCGCGGCGTGTGTATATCTTGAACGTGATTATTCATATAAACGTTTGTCTGCTTGTTTGATTTGTCAGACGAATAAGGCCTCAGCTATTTTTGGATGCATCCAAATACGTAGAAGAGTTGAAGCAAAAAGTGGAGGGACTCAACGCAGAACTTGGAAGCAGCGGTAATAATATTAATGAATCTTCATCTTTCTCCTCACAAAATCAATTACCTAGAGGGGTTTTCTGATAAATGTGTGTTCTGAAAGGAATTGCTCATGAGTGCTCCATCTGGCCATTGCAGAAAGTCTCATCGGCGGACATCGGCGAGGAGATGGGGTCTGCAGTCTGCACAAAACATAGCAAACTCAAACTCGTCGTTGTTTAGGTTTCGATCGTTAAGAGAATAATGTGAGACGATTGGGTACAATCGAGAGTTCCCATGAATCAAAAAGCAGGTCGTCGTCGGAGATAGAAAGATGGTCGCTCCGGAACTCATTCAAAACTCTGGCAGCAATCTCAACGAAGGTCTCAGAAGAGTAGCTATTGAAACTGGGAGAAGAAGCCGATCATTGAGAAACCTTGGCTTCCGATACCTCAACCTATCGCCCACACACTTCCTTCCTTTTCGGCTTCAAAATGATCCAATCCTGAAAGGGATGGTCCCTCCATATATTTATTTATTTTTTTGATAAAAACTAATTTTAATAGATAAAAAACTTAAGATAAAATTAATCTCTTTTTATAAAAAAAATAAAAAGATCTTGGACAGCTAGGACTCCGAGAGGGAGGGAGAGCGTGAGAGCAAGAAGCAATTCCTTTTTGCTAAAAATAAATAAATCACTAACATGTATTAGATGTCCTGACATAAAACATTATTTTTAAAATTACACCCTCACTATGTAATTTTATAGAATGGGCAATTTTGGGCTTTGTATGAACACTGTATAGGACTTTGGGCTTTATGAAGTCAAATTTGAGAAACAGCCTAAATCTGGTTATCAATATGAAAAGCAAGAGCCAATAAGGGTTGACATAGATGGTAAGGGATCCAGGACTAGACCCTTGGGTCATGGGTTCGATCCCCTCTGCCGTTGCTGGAACTTCTTTGATAGACGATCTCGTAAGTCCTCAATAAGTGCTCATAGAGCCTGGGGCCGTGCCCTAACCTTGGTAGGGGACTGGTGTCGAACCCTTCCAAAACTTTTTTGTAACAAAAAAAAATATATATGAAAAGCAAGATGTAAACCCCCCCCCCCCCACAAAAAAAAAAAAAGAAGAAGCAAGAATTAGCCTTTCAAGTTTCAATTTGTCCACCATATCCGTGGTGCAGTGATCGCTTGCATGCGGACATGGTGTCTATGTAAGATGTAATCTCAAGCTCTAAACTTGTCCTGTTATGTTAACAAAAGTTTCAATTTGCACTATTGATGTTATTGTAGCATTGGATAAGCTTGCAAAAGGTGACCTTCGTAGTGACTCTAGTTTTAGGTTTATTAATAGGAAAATCATTTTCTCATGTTGTAAGAAAACTATTTTCTCATGTCATACACACATGAGATGGTGGGACCCACATATACATATATTAATTGATATATGTATATGTGGTTCCCACCATTTCATATGTGTGTAGGAAACTTTTTTTAACATGAGAAAACTAAAACCTTTATTAATATAGTCCTACATTTTCTAAAGATCCAATTTGTTGAAACTCGATAGATCTTGGGATCTCTATCTCCCTTATTTTGTAGTAACAAACTGTGTACCTTCCTAAAGATTTTTATATGTATTGAATAAATTAATTTCTCGATATGGAAGTAAGCACACTACTACAAAAAGTAGATATTATTTCCCTAAAAGGCGCCTTTATTTTAAAAAATGGAGTAAAAAGTATAAGGTAAAGACTTAGGCGTCCTAAATATCAGTTTAGGGCGCCTAAAATATACTTTAGGCGCCCTAAATAAAAATTTAGGGGGCCTAAAGTAGTTAATTTTAAGACTTAAACGCCAAATTTTTCTCAAAAAATTATCTAGGTGGTAAAAAATTAACGCAAAAAAAATATATTTTAGGCGCCCTAAAAAAGTTTAGGGTGCCTAAAATATACTTTAGGCGCCCTAAAAAAGTTTAGGGCATCTAAAGTAATTAATTTTAAGACTTAAGCGCTAAATTTTTTTCAAAAAATTATCTAAGCGGTAAAAAATTAGCGCCAAAAAATATATTTTAGGCGCCCTAAATAAAGTTTAGGGCGTCTAAAACATACTTTAGGCGCCCTAAAGTATGTTTTAGGCGCCCTAAACTTTATTTAGGGCTCCTAAAATCACGCTCAGGATATAAAAACCCTAAGTTCTTCCCACCAATCTTCAGAACTTCAAGTCCTCAAGCACAGAGCTACTCGAAGTCACATTTCTGCGTATTCCTCTTACTTTTTCTCCTTTCCTTTTTTCGTTTTCTTCCCCCTTCTTTATTGTATCTATCTTACTTTAAGGAAAGAAATTTTGTGATTTTGTTTCAATCTCCTCGGCATTTTCTTTTTTAACCCTGACGGGGTTTTCATTTACAGTGATGCTACAATTGTGAAAGGCTCAAAAAATGGAGTTTCATCAAATAATCTTGGTTAGTTAATTATTGCATTCACTTCATTGGTTTATCTTATATATCTTGATTTCCAATTTACAGTTTTTTGATAGTTTGGATCCGTACTCGGAGGAAAACATCGATACGGTTCGAGATGTTTTGGCTGCACATCTTCTTCAACACATAGGTTAAGAGAGTATGGTTTATATGATGTTGTCATGTGTGAATTATAAAATTGTATGTGAGCACTTTGTTATTGTAGACTTTGTTGTATGTGAGCACTTTGTTGTAGAATTGGAGCTCCTTTATAATGATCATTTGAATTGTATGTGAGCACTTTGTTGTTGGAGCTCTTTTAATTTAGAATTGTTCATACAATTACTTAGTTTGATATGTATGATGTAGATTAAGAAAATTCAAATTATTTCAATCTGAGTTTTCTTTGCTGGGAGCTATTTGTAAACTCAAAAGATGTATGTCTGCTTTACTTTGAAAGGCTATAGATACGCCTGAAAAATTTTAATATATTCGTAATCAATATGAAAAAAAAATTACTATAAGGTGTCCTAAAACATTTTTAGGATGTAAAAAGTCTATATAAGGCGTCTTAAAATGTTTTTAGGGTGTAAAAATTCTATATAAGGCGCCCTAAAAATTTTTTAGGGTGTAAAAAGTCCATATAAGGTGATGTAAAAAGTCTATTAACTTACCTTATAACGCAAAGACTTATAACACCCTAAAATTGTTTTGGGTGTAAAAAGCCTACATAAGACGCCCTAAAATATTTTAGGGTGTAAAAAGTCCATCTATGGCGCCCTGAAGAGATTTTAGGGTGTAAAAAGTCTATCTATGGCGCCCTGAAGAGGTTTTAGGGTGTAAAAAGTCTTCCCAACGTGTAAAAAGGTGTATATAAGGCGCCCTAAAATGATTTAGGGTGTAAAAAGTCTATATAAAGCGCCTTAAAAATAGTTTAGGGTGTAAAAGGTTCATATAAGGCGCCCTAAAATTTTTTAGGGTGTAAAAAGTCTATCCCTGAAAGGGCGCCTTTTATAAGGCGTCCTGAATTTTTTCAGGGCGCCAAAAGTTAACTTTTACCCGTTGACAGACGTCCTTGAAATTTAGGGCGTTAATTGTGCCTTATTTAGGACGTTATTTTGCTTTTTTGTGGTAGTGGCATGTGTGAATTGAGTTTACACACACGCACACCTCTCTCTCTCTACACACACAGTGAGTTCATTGATAAATGATAACTAAATAATGCTTCCATTGTTGTGCTGTTGGGATAAATAATAACGTATAAGTTTTTTTAGGATATCGTTAATTTCTTAGCATTTAAACATTGATCAAATGTGCAGAAGAAGTTTGGAGAGATAACAAGAGAATTAAATGCCACCTAGTAAAGTGTGTGAAATTAAAGCTAGAATTTAAAAAAAAAAAATTGCATAGAAAAAACGCATTGTTCATAACCTCATAAACTAATATAAATTCTAATCTTATATTAATATATTTTTTAAATTTAAATTTTATATCATAGATCTTTTTATTCATAGGTATCCGAACATCTACATATCTAATCCAAGATTTTTAGTTGTCCCTTCTAATATACGCGTCTTTTCTTAAAGAAGAATTTGAGATTATATGTAAGGTGAATAGTAATGTTAATCTGATGTTTTACCCTACTGATCTTATTCGACATATTAATTATTCAGAATGCATGATTTTAAAAAAACAGTTATAATTGATTATAATTAATAAATAGGCAGAAATTAACTATTTCTTTTTTCAAACATACCCGACAAATAAAAAAAATAGAACATTCTATGCCAAACCAACACAATATCGTAGCCGATGATAAAGAATTTAGTGTGTATGAAAAAGAATGGAGATTAAAGTCACAATGGGTGCCGATTTAGCGAAATGAAATCACCGAAGGTGTTCTTGTTTGTTCAGATCTCTTCATTAATTGTATTGTTTTTACATAACCATTGTTTGAATCATCACCAGCGTCTATATCCTTAAAACTCCCAAATTTCAAATGATTCTCTGAATATTAATGCGCGATGCAACCAAAAACAGAGTTTACATTTTATTTTTTCTTTAGATTGTTCTTTTTTTTTTTTTTTTTTGTTAACCATTGTTCTTTCGTTTCAGTTGATATCAATAAAAATGTTACGGATATCTCACAAATGGGTCCAGCCCAATAACCAGAGAGCCTAGTCAAAATGGCTTCAGTTATGCTCATAACTGCTTCCTTGAAAATAGGAGTGGTTTTATCAAGAATATCTATCGTTATGGCAACCGCCTATGAAAGAAGGAGATTATTCAAAAAACGCATATTTTGATATCCCTAAAATAAAGGATAAATCCACCAGATTAAGATAGGGCCTAGGTACGCCTATAAATAGGGTAAACCCCTTACAAGGTACACACTTCTGAAACCCTAGCTTTTCTATTCACACAGAGCACACACACCACCCCCTCTGGCTATCATTAGCTTGCCGTATACTCTCGAACTACGTGGACTTTGATCCACACTGTGGTACGTAGGACCCCGGGATTTCACCACGGGCCAAGTCCAACCCAACTTGTGATCCACTCCGGATCATTGGCGCCGTCTGTGGGGACTGTAAAGTCCTATTCCCGTGACCCGTGATGGCTAATACCAGAAGCAAAAGCCACCCGCATGCACACGAGCAAGGTTAGGAACAAAATTTTAGCGAGACCCAACAGCAGGACGTTCAAGGCATTAATGAGGAACAAATGGAGGAGCCCCTGGACTCGAACCTGGATGGACGAGCAGGACAAATGCTAGAAAATACTAACCACGCTGGTCCCTCAAAGTTTTAGATTGGCAGCCCGGACATATGGCTCCTACATAACATTGCTGAGTCAATGTTGAAACGAATCGAGAATGTGGAAGAACGCGACAATCTTCAGAACCAGAAGATTGACCATATGACCGAGGTGATGAACCAAATCCTTAAACACTTACAAGACCCTCTTCAGGAGGAGCGCCGGGATGATCAGCAGAATGAGGACGAAGAAACCAACCACCAAACTGTTGATCCCCTACAGGAGGACCATCTCGGGCAAGGTCGAATAGTTTCAACAAAAAATTCTCAGCAAAGTAATCACCGGGACGCGAGTCAGGAGGATCAAGCCCGGGCACATAGGAAGGACAACCGTACCTCGGACAATCAGGGAATTCCGCCAGACTCCGGAAAGTACAAGATGTGGTATGGGGACGGAGGACAAAACAACAGCCCGTTCTCAGATGAAATTACGGAAGCTGAGTACCCAAGGAAGTTTAATACATCCGACCTCCCTAAGTACGACGGAAGTCAGGATCCCCAGACACACTTGAACACTTTCGACACTGAGATGCTGGTTCGAGGATTCAAGGGGCCAATCATTTCCAGGCTGTTCACCTCAACGTTACGAGGAGCCACTCAAATTTGGTTCCGGACTCTATCTCCCAAGTCCATTACCGACTTTAACGACCTGAACGAGAAGTTCCTGCTGAATTTCGCGACAAGCAAAAAGCAACCCAGGTCGGTCTACACGCTGGACAGAATCAAGCAGCAACCCGGTGAAACCCTTCAGAAGTATTTGGATTGTTTCAAGGCTGCCGCATTACAAATCCAGGGATTAACGGAAAGCGTCCACGTACACTTGCTCATCTCGGGCTTAGATAGCGAATCCAGAATGGGGAGATCGGTCATATCTGGCGAGATCAAGACGCTGGAAGAATTCCATAGACGAGCCAAAAAGTATCTGGACATCGAGCAGATGCAGATAGCCAACGCGTCGGGAAAAGAGAGACAGAAAAGCCCACCCCCGAAAGGGAAGGACTGGGCAGCAAGAGACCGACCCCGTAACTCGGACCAGAAAACACGAGGACAAAGGCATGAGGGGAAGTATGAGAGATATACTCTACTAAATGTCCCTCGTTCACAGCTATGGAGAGAGGTAGCCCTGACCGAGATGAGGAAGGTGGAGCGACCCCGACCACTTTATAACAAGGGAAAGTTGGACCGCACACGATTTTGCGAATTCCACAATGGACCCGGGCACACAACGGATGAGTGCTGGGACCTTAGAGATGCGGTTGAAAAGTTTATCCGAGATGGAAAATTACGTCAGTACGTTATCAAAACACAAGGGCAAAAAACCAAGCGCAAGCAGACGGATCGGAGTACAAGCCCGGTCTCCCAGAGGAGAAAACCGGACGAAGCCCGGAGAAAGCACGACAATGAGGACGAGTTCCCGGAAGCAGAGTTTGACTGCAATGTCATTAGTGGAGGTTACGGAGGTGGCGGCGATACAGCCAATCAGTGGAAGAAATACCTTTGGGAAGTCTTAACCATCAGGGGACGACCGACCTTCAAGCGGGAACCATCAGAAGAGCCTCCTAAGCTGTTCTTTACTCAGGAAGATCTGAAGGACGTAATCCCGGGTCATCAAGACGGACTGGTCATAACCGGCCTCCTGGGAAAATGCCGTGTAAAGAAGATATTCATCGATCCTGGCAGCGCGGTGGATATCATCCTGTGGGACGCCTTTAAGCGCATGGACCTCGACCCAGAGAATCTAAAGCCGTGCAGGACAACCTTAATCGGGTTCAACGGACAGGATACAAATCCCAAAGGGTGTATAGAACTAAAAATGACCTTGGGCTCTAAATAAGCCTTTAAGACTGAGCGAGTCAAGTTTATTGTAGCGGATTTCCCTTCGTTCTACAATATAATCTTAGGCAGACCAACTTTTCATAGTTGGGACATGCTCATATCAACTAAGCATCAGAAGCTGAAAATGGTAAGTCGGAAGAATGAAGTCGTCACCGTCAAAGGTGATCAGAAGGAATCCCAGCAATGCTATTTCTCGACAGTTAAAAACAATGAACCTGGAACATCCAGCTCGCAGCAGAAAGGAACTCGAAATTCAGCGCCAATTGCGCCAAGCTCGGTCAACGTGGTAGAGCTGGATGTAAGAGAAGAAGCAAAATTGATGAAAACAGAGCCTGATGGAGAGCTCACAAGCTACCAACTAGGAGAGGAGCCCGGACAAATAACCAAGATCGGGAGTTCGCTGGCCGAGCAAGAAAAAATCGAGCTCAAAAAGCTGTTATGGAGAAACAAGGACGTATTTGCATGGAAACCTTCGGAGTTACCAGGAGTCGACCCGGCGTTCTGTTGTCACAAATTGACCATAAATCCACGATATATGCCGGTCTCGCAGAAGAAAAGAAAGATTGCACCGGATCGACAGAAGGCCCTAGCCGAGCATGTAAGAGAACTGCTGGATGCGGGATTCATCAGGGAAATCCAGTATACCACATTGTTATCAAATGTGGTAATGGTCAAGAAACCCAATGGCAAATGGAGGGTGTGCACCGACTACACCGATCTCAACAAAGCATGCCCCAAGGATGCTTACCCCATGCCAAATATTGACCAACTGGTGGACAATTCTTCGGGATTCCAGCTGCTCTCATTCATGGATGCGTATTCCGGCTATAACCAAATAGCTATGCATCCCGAAGACCAGGAGAAAACAGCTTTTATCACGGAAAAAGCTAATTACTGCTATAATGTCATGCCTTTCGGGCTGAAGAATGCAGGATCTACTTACCAGAGGATGATGAATCAAGTGTTTGAGGCACAGCTCGGCAGGAACGTCGAAGTTTACATCGACGATATGATCGTAAAGTCAGTTAAGCGATCCGACCACATCCAAGATTTGCAAGAAACATTTGATAAGCTTCGGGATCACAGAATCCGACTTAACCCAGCTAAATGTGCATTCGGGGTACCAGCGGGTAAATTTCTCGGATTCCTGTTGACAAACCGGGGGATTGAGGCCAATCCGGACAAATGTCAGGCCGTCCTCAATATGGCTGCCCCAAAAAACAAAAAAGAGGTACAACAGTTGACTGGCAGACTGGCCGCGATGACAAGGTTCTTACCGAAATCGGCAGAAAATGCTCTTCCTTTGTTCAAGTTATTGAAGAAGGAAGCACAACATGGAGAATGGAACTCAGAGTGTGAAGCCGCATTTGACAAGATCAAAAAATGCCTGTCATCACCACCCGTGCTGACCAAACCCGAGCCCGGGGAAGATTTAATATTATATCTATCCGTGGCCCCAGAAGCAGTAAGTGCCGCCCTGGTGAGAGAAGATTTGACGGAACAGAAACTGATTTACTTTACAAGCCGGGCTTTGCAGAGTTCGGAGCTAAGATATCAAAGGTTGGAAAAGGTGGCCTTTGCGCTCCTCACTATCGCGAGGAGATTACGTCCATACTTCCAAGGGCATAGAATAATTGTGCGAACCAGTCAGCTGATACGCCAAATACTCCACAAGCCTGACTTGGCAGGAAGAATGACCAGTTGGGCTATCGAACTGTCCGAATTCGACATAGTATATGAAGCTCGGCGTGCTATTAAGTCCCAGGCTTTAGCCGACTTCATTGCAGAACTGGTGCCAACAGAGGTAGTCCCGAAAGCCAACATTGACGTTTGGAAAGTATTTGTAGACGGCTCGTCAAACGCCAAAGGAAGTGGAGCCGGGATCATAGTCGAAAGCCCGGAAGGAGTCGCCATGGAACACTCCCTGCAATTGCACTTCAGAACGTCCAATAATCAGGCCGAGTATGAGGCTGTATTGGCCGGGCTATCGCAGGCAAAAGATAATGGGGCCAGGCGGGTTCATCTCTCTACCGACTCTCAACTAGTCGCGGCCCAAATCAACGGTTCATACATGGCTAAGGGACCCTTGCTAATCAAGTATCTGGGGAAAGTCAGAGAGGCAATGGCCGACTTCGATGAGGTCGTAGTCACCCACATCCCCAGGGGAGAAAATGCGAGGGCAGATATCCTCTCCAAATTATCAAGCACCAGGAACCCGGGAAATAATCGAACTGTAATACAACAAAGTCTGAAGGAGCCCACGTGTATCATAGTCATCGCGGCAGCAGAAGACTGGCGAAAGCCAATCTTAAATTACCTAGAAAAGGGAGTTAGCCCAGACGATCCCGGGGAAGCAAGGCAGATAGCACGGACCGCGTTAATGTACAAGGTGGTCGATGACCAACTCTACCGAAAAGGCCTCCAATCCCCAATGATGAGATGTTTAAACCAGGCAGAGTCCGAGTACGTGCTATCAAAGATACACGAAGGGATAAACGGACAACACATGGGGGCAAAGGCGTTAGCCCGGAAGGCCCTAAGGGCTGGATATTACTGGCCAACAATGGTCGCGGATTCCAGAGAGCACCTACGGACGTGCGAAAGCTGCCAAAAACATGCTCGGATCCTCTGGCCACCTCCGACCGAGTTGAAGACCATCACAGCTCCTTGGCCATTCTTTAAATGGGGTATGGACCTCCTTGGACCGTTCAAACCGGCCGCAGGGCAACTGAAATGGCTTGTGGTGGCAGTGGATTATTTCACTAAGTGGATCGAGGCCGAACCACTGTCGACCATCTCGGCCGCTCGAATACAAAAATTCTTCGAAAGAAATATTGTTGCAAGGTTCGGGATTCCTGCCGAGATCATAACTGACAACGGTACTCAATTCGTTGACCAGGGCTTCCAGAGGTTGATGTCCGAGCTCGAAATCAAGCACCATTTCGCCTCGGTAGAGCATCCGCAATCTAATGGGCAAGCCGAGGCAGCCAACAAAATCATTGTTGACGGGCTCAAGAAAAGGATGAGCAATGTAGAAAGTAACTGGGTCGAGGAACTATACCCGGTACTCTGGGGATACCGAACTAGTGTCCAAACCTCGACCCAGGAAACACCCTTCCGAATGACATATGGATGCGAGGCCATGATCCCGGTAGAAATTGGGCAAACATCATGGAGGAAAGCCAAAGTCATGGAGGAGGGAGAACACGCCAACAACAAGCAGTTAGCAGCCGAGCTAGACCTCATCGATGAAGTCAGAACGACGGCACACTGCCGAGATCTGGCAACGAAGCAGCTGGTGGCGGCTAAGTATAACCGCAAAGTTAGACCACGAGCATTCGATAAAGGTGACTTGGTATTACGCAGAGTGGATATCGGAAATAAGAATGCCTGGGATGGAAAACTTGCAGCAAACTGGGAGGGTCCTTACCGTGTTTCAGACAAAATGGGGCTCGAGACCTATGTCCTTGAGACGTTAGATGGCACGCCCATTAAACGAATGTGGAACGCGGACAAACTAAGGACTTACTACAGCTAAAGACCGAGATGCACTCGAAATAAACGAACAGCGGATGTCAGTGGTGACCGAGAACCGCTTTTCAGTTTCAACAGATGTCGGTGGTGACCAAGAACCATCTTTTATTACGCATTGTTTTGCTTTTGGCAGTATTTTCCATTGATTTTAAATTGTGTAATCCCAATTATTTCAATCAATAAAAAAGGTGGTTCAATTCATGGGCCAACCAAGTTATTACTTGTGAAATCAATGCAAAGATATACCGTGACAAAGGCAAGATAATTAAACAAAGACTTGGGTTTCGCGATCCCGGTCATGATAAGATTTGACAACAAGTCTTGTAAACGTTACGATGCATCGGAACTGTCCCCTGGGGTGGTGTGAGATTGCCATAAAAGATCCTGATCAGGTCGAAATGTTTAGGCTCCTATGCAAAAAGGATATTAGGGCCCGAACATGTGGCAGTTGGCTACCATCTCAGTAAGGTACTTTACAAGATAAAGTGCTTAGATGATTTTTTGAAAATCGTCTGTTGTTTAGAATGCCCGGCCATTAATAAACGTGGCCCGTTTGTTAAAACGTCGGTTGAATATCCAGCAGATTCTGCGCAATATATCTTGACTTTGGCCAAGTCATAAAATAAAGAACCGAGCTTCGTTCACGGATCACGTTCCCCTTTTACTCATCAACTGGTGAATTAAAAACACGAGTTTGGTTTAAAGGATAAAAATAAAAACATGTAAGATGGACGAGCTGAGGATGCTAGAAAAATACGGGAACACCGGCTTGTCATAGTATTAATTTTGAGGGCAAAGGCCCCGGATTACAGGCTTGTCATAGTATTAATTTTGAGGGCAAAGGCCCCGGATTACAGAAAAACAAAAATGAAAGTGAAAATACTACATAACAAGGGAAAAAATAAAAAGGTCCTAGAAGGACGGCATCAAAATTGGGCTTGGCCGGGCACAGGAGAGCCAGGGGCGTCGGTCGTCAGAGCATCTTCCTCAGCTAATTGACCACGGTCATTCTCTGTGAGATGCTCGGACTCTTCGACCGGAGAAAGCGGCGCTGGTAAAAATTGCCCGTTCTCTACCGAAGCTCTGAAATCCACAGCGTCCAAATTCATCGTAATGTCAGGATTTAGAGCTCGGACTTGGGCCAGGCATACGTTAAAAGCTTCAGCAGCCGTCTCCACGACCAAGACTTCCAGCTTATCCACCTCGGCAGCAGACGCCACGAGCTCGGCCTTGGAAGCGTCGAGGTCAGAGTGGGCGAGATGGAGGTCCTTCACCAGCCCCGCATACTGACCCTGCAGGGCGTGCAGTGAGGCATTGAGGGTGTCTTCCCGAGCATGACTGGCGTCAAGCTCAGTGGAGAAATGATCCCTTTCAGCAAGGGCCTTTGATAGCTCCTCCACTACCTTTATCTGCGCCTCTTCCGCTTTCAGGCGCGCCTCCTCAGCCTCCTTCTGCCTAATCTCAGCCTCTTTCTTTTCAACCCGAGCTTTGGCAATCTCGGCTGCAGCCTTGGCGTACTTATGCTTAACGGAAGCATACGCGTCCAACACGCCGGCCGTCTCCATTAGGTGGTCCTGCAGGACCTGCAGGTGATCGAGGTCGGAGTCGGCAAAGGCCTCATCGCTAAAATACTTGCTGAGAGGCTTCACCGCGTATTTGAGCTCCTCCGAGACCCCATCAGTCCATACCTCTCCCCGCGAGTGAAGGCGAGACTTCCCAGGAAGTGGGGGAGGAGGGACGCTTGTGGTAGCACCGGCGTCCGGGACAGAGGCCGGACTCTCTTCTGCGACCGAGATCGATGACGCTGCCACCGACTTCAATCGCTTGCGCGGAATGAGGTCTGTAGAGGCCGGAGAGGGCACAACCCTCTTCTCAGTAGTAGTCCTGGCAGGCGAAGGAGCAATCACAGCCTTCTTCTGGGAAGAGGACTCCCCTTTCTTTTTGGCCTTAGCCCGGAGCTTCTCGGCCAGTTCTTGGAAAGAAGCTTTCCCCATGTCAGGCACTACAAAAAACATAACAAACATCAGAAAGGACAAGAGGCATACGTATAAAAAAAAATATATCCAAAGAACATCCAACAAAAATCATACTCGGTGAGTACAATTCCTCCACCGACTGTCGGATAAAAATCCGAGAATCAATAACATCCCTCTCGGCCACATGGTCAACCAGAGCTATCACGGTTTCAACCTCAGCTGGCTCTAGGCTATCATCGAAGGATGCAAATATGTTCTAGTCTTGGTCATAGTAAGTTTTCGACCAATACAGAGGAAACAACAGCTCCACCGAGCTGGAATCGACGCCCTGAAGAAACCACGGTTTATGACCGGGTTCAGCATTGATTTTGAAAAAAGAAACTTTGAAGCCTTTCCAGGTGTCGGTTGCCACATGGAAAAGCTTCTTGTCCAGTTTCCCCGGAAAAGAAACCCAACCCCTCTTTTCTTCAGGCTCCCTGGGTTGACAAGCCCGTTAGATGTTAAAAAAATAAAAGAATGTTCCGGTGGTGGGAGTACGATTTAAAAATCGGTAAAGCCGCTCGAATGCAATAATAAAGCCCCAGGAGTTAGGATGAAGCTGAGTAGGGGCCAGCTGAAGAATGTTTAAGAGATCTATTTGAAACCTAGAAAATGGAAAACGAAGGCCGAGTTTTTTGACGAAGTCTAGGTAGAAGAAGAAAAAAGAACGCTCATTCCCTTCCCGGGCAACGCACACCGGTTCAGAAGGGCCGGGAAGAGATAAAGAACAATGATCCCGGTCCCCTAATGGGAGCTCGGCGATCTGATTGGTCGTGGCTTTTGATAGCCTGGACAGCACCCCGGTCGCAACCCAGTCATACTTTTCAGCAAGATGACGTGGAATACTGGCGGCCGCTGACTCCACGAATCCGGAATCCTCGACAGGAAAAGGAGAAGTTGACATACTACCTAGAAAAGGCAAAACAAAAATAAATTAGAAACGAAGAAGATGATACCTGAAGGTAGTAAAGCGGGACGGGTAGAAACGGCTCCAACAACCCGCAGTTGGATATGCCGGCATCGCGAAGCTATTTCATCAGCTTCCCATGACCGGCCAACCATCATGGCCTCAGATATCAGCCAGGAACACTCCTCGCACGGGCCGATAGGCCGGGTAAGGGAGATGAGGGGCTCCGCGCGTGAAGGAAAGGAAGAAGCGGGTAGAGGAGGACTTTCCCCCTACCCTTTCCTAAGGGCAACTCTGAAGAAAAAACCCTAGTGGCAGCAATCCCCCCGCCTAGACTTTCGGGCTCTACAGACTCAGATCGACCTCGAACCCTTCCCCTAACCCGACCAGACCGTCCTGTTTGACTACCACCTTCTCCGCCATAACCACGGAGAACGTTTTCCCTTTTTTGTTCTTCGGTCAGAGGTTTCCCGTACAGCCACCAAGCTGTCCGGGGAGGCATACGCTGAATAAGCTCGACCTCTTCCGGGGAAAAAGCATTTGGATTAAAAGGCGGAGGAGAACCTTGATGGCTCATCCCGAGAAAATAGAATTTAAATAGGAAATCGTAAACCAAAGATGTAGAAAAAGGATTGAATAGACCAGAAGTTCAGAGAAGTTCAAGAACAAAGCAGAAGCCAAAACCCAAAGGGGAAGAAACTGGAAAGAACTCACAATAACCTACCCAGAAAAAAAAGACCAAGAGACAGAGAAAGAAAGGAGAAAACACAGCCAAATAACCAGAGAAGGAAACAAGGAAAGTACCTGGTTTGAAATAAGTTAAGGGAAGAGGAAATGCGCGAGCCACGAAGACCAGAAATGAGAATCTGAGGAAGATGAACGGGTGACTAGTTGCAAGTTTCTCTCAAGAAGGAAAACTCAAGGTTTGGCAGTTTTCAAAATGCAAGAAGCGGAAAGTCGAAGGCTTTTATAAGCAAAACAAGCAGGCAGATGAGAGTCAAGAAACTCAATCGCCAAAGGCCCAAAGGGCCTATACACGAATGGTGACGTGGACGTTAAAAGGCGTGCGCATTTAATGTTGATGTTAAACAAACACGAAAACCAAGATAGTGGGGCAGTTGCTCCACTCAGAGGCCGGCTAGTAAACATCAAATCAGCAGGAGGCAATGATGACACTCATGGCCTCGAGATAAGACGAGCGTTGGATCAACAGATGAGGCGGACAATGATCCCGGATTAAAATGCTCACGTGGCCGACCACATGAATACACCCCGGTCGTCCGACCTAACTCCCCATGCAATCTCAAACTTGGGGGCAACAAGCCCGGATCATTCCACGAAAAACTGGACAAAGTACCTGAACACAGGGAGTAAGACCAGATAGAAGTATCAATACTACCCACCACGAATAAAGAAGGAAAGTTCGAGAAGGCATGGAAGGAGTTCGGCCTTGAATCAAAATAAACCGGAATGGGGGGGGCACCCGTGTCCCACTCAAATAAACCGGAATGCAAATTGACGACAGATGGGGTAACCCGGGGACCAAAAATGTCCGACCTCGGAAAAAGAACTAGAAGTCAAAAACCTCGGGACAGCGAAATGAACTAGAACATAGGACGCAACCTGACAAGTACATCCCGGCTGCTCGGAGCCCTGAACAACCGGGCTGGGGGGCAACTGTTACGGATATCTCACAAATGGGCCCAGCCCAATAACCAGAGAGCCTAGTCAAAATGGCTTCAGTTATGCTCATAACTGCTTCCTTGAAAATAGGAGTGGTTTTATCAAGAATATCTATCGTTATGGCAACCGCCTATGAAAGAAGAAGATTATTCAAAAAACGCATATCTTGATATCCCTAAAATAAAGGATAAATCCACTAGATTAAGATAGGGCCCAGGTACGCCTATAAATAGGGTAAACCCCTTATAAGGTACACACTTCTGAAACCCTAACTTTTCTATTCACATAGAGCACACACACCACCCCCTCTGGTTATCATTAGCCTGCCGTATACTCTCGAACTACGTGGACTTTGATCCACACTGTGGTACGTAGGACCTCGGGATTTCACCCCGGGCCAAGTCCAACCCAACTTGTGATCCACTCCGAATAAAAAAACTTCCCTACTGAAAGAGAAACCTTTACCCTATTGCTGAAAGAGAAATTAAAACAAGGATAATGTGCCACGGTGGCAAAAACTTTCACCAGAACAAGGTTGTCTGAAAAACAGAGCATAGCAAAAGGAGAGTATAATAAGACAACATCACATTATCCCGCAATATCATCGTCATAGAAAAAATATAATATTCACCAAGAACACAACTCACTGTTGCAAATAATACATCAGAGCAGGTTTTAAGACTTTGGTGCTTCTTTGGATTAGCGTCTAAGAAGCTTTTTTCGACAATATCATCATCATATCGATAAATATAATGCTTTGATTAAAGTCTAAACTGGTGGCCGGTTGATTGCTGCGACATTGCCGTTTTGGGTTATCCTCCATAGCATATACAAACTTGTGACTCTGCTCCTCCACAGGTATATATGAAATCATATTTCCACCTATTCTTGCTATTTTCTTATGGTTAAAGTATATGGGCAGCACCATTAACAAGCCAATGAAGACAAGTAATTCAAGAGAGCGACGAAACAACAATGATAATAGTGCAGCATAAGCCAGACTTGCGGAGGCAAACGTTAGCTTAGCACAGAGGTTCAAGAAAGTAGTAGCAGTTGGGGAGTGACTCTGAAGTCTCCCGTGGTATTCAAAAGCACAGCAACAGACAAGAAAGGCTAAAATGAAAATCCATACGCTTTCAGGGTGTTCATCCGAAGGTGATGAATTGTTGAAGTGCATTTGAACAATCACGGCTGTCATTGGAAACAGAAATTTGAACATGGGAGCCCAAGGAATTGACCTGCACAACCATCAAACTAATTAGGAAGTTTCATAATGGCAACACCAAACAAAGAACCAACGGACCGGATTGCGAGAAATTAATGTTTTGTTTTCATGGTATTTGTTTGAATCCTATGTTTCATGTAAATTGATGGTATTATATGAATACGGAGAAATATGTGTTAGGAAGAGAGTTTTTCCTACGATTTATATTTATTCTCATTTAACTATACCTATGTTTAAGAGTTACATTTATTTCTATGTAACTATATATAAACTATATATAGGATATGGGATAGAGAGTATGCGATCTATATATTACAACAAATACAAAATAATGTAATCCTCCTTGTAGAAGAAGGTTCTCTTTATATATGTTTTATTATCTTTCTCTATTTGGTGTATTTGGTATATAATGTAATTGGAGTCTGATCAGTACTTCGGTTCAATATGAGTACTTCAACAAGTCAATCAAATCTCAAGTAAGCCTGAAATTCTTACAAAAAGAAATTTAGAAAAAAAATTATGTTAAAAGTGAGACTCGCTATAATTGTAAATTTTTTTTATTATTTTTAGAAGTTCTTTATTCTCTATCATATTTTCCTTCCACCAAACAGTGAAATGGTTATATAGGTAGCTTTTGGTTAAAACTTTTTATCAATCCTCTTGGGCTGTCGCAATAATCATGCCTAAGCTAAAGAGAAACCAGAGGAGACGCAAAGCTTAAATTAAAAGGAAAACTTTAAGTCCTTGTAATTTTATCAAAATTTGAAATCAGTCCCTATATATATATATATATATATATATATATATATATAAAGGGCTTATAAATAACTCCTTCAGCCGCATTCCTTATGGTTCTGGCCTTGGGGGAAATGGTTTAACATCGAGGACATAGGCCCAAAGCAAACGGCGTTAAAAACAGATACGTGGTCAACGGTATCACTGTGTATCAGACATAAAAACAAGAGAGAATTTCCTCCTTCACCTCCCAGAAACTTTTCCGGCATCGTTTCAATTATCTCAAGAAGCTCAAGCTCATCATCCGATATGGGTACCGTGAGTGCCGCACCTGGAGGAACAAAGCCCATCGACAGCCACGTAAGCAGCCATCAGAAGCACGTAAAAAGGTAATGTGATCGAGTGCCGCACCTGGTGGAGCAGAAGCCATCGACGGCCATGCCCATGGAGTACGTGTCGTCGAGGACTTGGGAAGCGAAGCGAAGATTCAAGTTACAGTTACAGTCTTACAGTTACTATACAGCGCTTTTTGAAAAATATAAGCAAATTGTTTGATCCTCAAGCAAGCCAAGCCACTCCTTGAACCATGGGAGGAACCCAGAGGAGAAACAAAGCTATAAATTAAGTGATAATATCTTGAACTTGAGACTGAAACTGATCAGTGAGACACGAGAACCAGAAACTTCTCATGAAAGGGAAAGATTTGATGGAGAACGTATGTATGAAAATTAATTGAATAATATCAACAGTTCAAATCAGTTCTCAAAATTAAATGGAAGAAAAAGAAAGTTTGAAGACTTACGCGAGTGAAGTTGACATGACTTAAATATGTTTTTCCTCTCCTGGCAGATGGAGCAAAGAAAAGAGATGAAGAATATGTATATATATTGTTTTGGAATCTGATAAAAGAAAAGAGACGACAAATATATATATATACATATATATATATATATATATATATATATATATATATATAATGTCCTCTCTTTTCTTTGTTCTATACATAGAGAGAGAGAGAGAGAAAAGAAAAGAGACGACAAACAATGATCTCTTTTCTTTGTTAATTGTTATACACACGCACAAAACATCTCTTTGCTTTGTTCTATACATATAGAAAGAGAGAGAAAAGAAAAGAAAAGGGATGACAAACAATGATCTCTTTTCTTTGTTCTATACATATAGAAAGAGAGAGAAAAGAAAAGAAAAGAGATGACAAACAATGCTCTCTTTTCTTTGTTATATATATATATATATATATATATATATATATATATATATATATATATATATAACAAAGAAAAGAGATCCTTGTTTGGTCTCACATGTGTCATAATCTCTTTTCTTTGATCTCTCTCTCTCTCTCTATATATATATATATATATATATAGCTAAGAAAAGAGATGATGACATGCGAGACCAATATAGCAAAGAAAAGAGATAATGATATGCGAGGCAAAACATTGAATATATATCAACTATCACAACGTGGAATGTTATTCACAACGGCTTAGAATGTTATTCATCTCCTTCATATAAGCATTTTTTTTTTTCATTTTTTTAAGGGTAATTACATTAGGGTCCCAAGGACTAGAATTAATTATAAAAAAGCCCCAAGCCAAAATTCCATTGGGACTTTTTTTGTAATTAATTGCCAAGATGATAAAAGCCTTTAACAATTAGAAATGTATGCTATATTAACAACTATAAATGTTGTGTTAACAACGAAAATTATCACAACTTAAAAAGTCGTATTAACAACTTGAAAAGTCGTATTAATAACTTAAAATACCATATTAACGATTGAAAATTTTTGTTATGAAAATAACATTTTTAGTTGTTAATATAACATTTCTAGTTGTTAACGGATTTTGTCATTTTGGGCAATTAATTACAAAAAGTCTCAGAGACTTTTTTGAGACTTTTTTATAATGGAATTATGGCTTGAGACTTTTTTGTAATTAATTCTGATCTTTGGGACCCCAGTGTAATTTTTTCTTTTAAAAATAAAAAAAATACAACACGCTTGAGTCTAGTTGCTTTATACAGCGATATAATTGCAATTAATAAAAGCGACTCCGATTAGAGGAGCAATGACAAACTTTGTGCGTGTCGTGGACAAAAACCCAGGCAGTTAAGCCTGCTAGGCAGATTTGCTTAGTAGGTGAGCTAGGAAAATCTCTAGTTCTTCTATGGAATTAGTTTCTAGGGAGAGCTTTTTCATCTAGACTATCTAGATTCAATTTCTTTTACTTTTTATTTTTTAAAAAAATTATTTTAATGGATACAAAATCTAAATAAAGATAATCTCTCAACTAATACATTTTTTAAAATTTATTTTTTATTTAAAAATCAGCAGTTTAAAAAAATTAAATCTAGACCGTCTAAATCCTATCTCGACGGTCTAAAAAGGGAAGAGCTCTCTTTACCCATCGAAAGAATGAGTAAAGAAACTGGTTCCGTCTTTTTACAAATGAATTTTCATGCATTGCATATAGTATCTATGGCTTATAAAAAATAAAAAATAATAATAATAATAAAAAAACCAATTTCTCACAAGGGGAGGGAAAAAAGAATCGTGCGAGAAAAATAGTCTATATTAGTGAATTTTCAATCACAGATTAATTATTTTAAGGGTTAGTCTGAATTAGTGTTGAAATTATCACTTGCTGCATGCATGTGGTTTATCACTCAAGTTTTGTCTGTATAAGACCGATGAGTAAAGATTCCTTCCGAGAGAATGGACGGGCTACCCCACCATCACATACCCACCAGGTTTTGAATTCTCTCCATGGGAGCTAATTATTAGCTGGTTAACCAATAGAATGATTTTACATCTGAACATGTATTTAGGTGGGCCAATCCCAACTTTTCCAAAATTTAAATGGCCGGGATCATATTGGAATACAAATTCATATACTACAACAATAATAATAACAATGTATTATGCTACTGGGTGGAGTTGGTTACATGGATAGATCGTATGATATGATTATACTCTATTAACAACCAAATTGTTATTGTTGGATATATTGTTAACTAAAATATCTCACTTAATAGTACTCAGACACCAAAGTCAGCTAAACTCCCCCTTTAGTGACACATGATTGCTTGATGGTACTACATTTCTCAGAAGTTTCACGGAAACAACCTCCCTCTTTCTCTCCGCTCCCTTCCTCGAACCTTCCTTCCCAAACACATGTTCTAGTATAAACAAAGGAAAATATAAATTATTTTTCAGGGAAAAACATACGCCACTAATTTTGTAATATCCACAGCTACCCCTAAAATAAACCACCAATCAATTCTATTATATAGTATAATGTGATTGATGTTGATAGATTATTTGTAAAAAATAAAAATAAAAATCAGTTGAGTGTTTTATGTTAATTTTAGTTGGTAATTGACACAAGTGGAAAAGTAAACGAATTGCCTTAAATTTAAAAGTCACTTTTACTCTTTAAAAGTTGAAATACTTACATTTCAACATAACTCTAAACATTCGCTGAAATTGTAATTTTTGGCCTGAATATTTTAGTGATAATATTTTATGAAAAAATAAATTAATTGATGAAAGAATAAATTCAAAGAATATTTACCAGGGATAAATGTTTTTCACATTCTAATGCAAGCCCATACTCTCTCATCTCGTTATTTTTCCAATTTCTGTAGCCACACACATCCAGTGAAAACACTCAACAAACTCACTTAACCCATTATTATTTATTGGGCCTAAACCCAGTCCATTTCTCACTTTCAATTGTTCTCATTTCCTTCACCCAATAATATATCACACACACATGCATGACGACACACACTCCTCTCCTTAGCTTCTTGTATGCATGCCACGTACCATTCCTCCTTCAACAGCCATGTACCCCCCTCCTTTTCTCAATTCTTATTTTCTCATCCTCCAAAACCGAACGCACACGCATACTCTCATTACTTTCTGCAGCATTTTATTTCCCTCTCACCGTAAACACATTCCCTCCATTAATCATTCCCTTCTTCCGTAAATAATTGTGTCGTCATGTATAAGGGAGTTTACGCCCTGCTTATCCTCATCCTCTCAATCCGTCACACACATACAACAAACCACACCTCCTTTCCTTCCCATTCTCTCATTCTTCCGATCCATTCATTCTCCTGTTTGAGATATAGAGACCGCGAGAGAGAGTGACAGCTGAAGATCATCACTAGAAAAGGAATAAGAAGAGAAAGGAAAGATCAGCTAACTCACATGCAAACCGTTCTTAGAGTCTTGAATGATCTCCCATCCGTTTTTCGAAGTCATAGAAAGTTTTGAAAGCTTTTCATGATCTAAACTCATGGTTTAGAGAGAGAAAAAACTCATAACAATGTTTTGAGGTTTGCATGTCTATTTTTAGAAGAGTTTTGATCTTCCACTACAAAAAAAAAAAAAAAATTCGTAATTGCGACGGACAATAGAAGTTCTGTCGCAATTTGCGATAGAATTATGATTCTGTTGCAAATTTTGAAATTTGTGACGAAAATACGGAAATTAATTTTGTCTCAAAATTCATTTTAATAAAAAAAATTAAAAATTTAAAAAAATCATAAAAAATATTTATAAATATGAAAAAAATTATTGAAAAATATATAAAATTGCATAAAAATTATAAAAATGATTAAAAAAATAAATAAATAAGATTCAAATGTTTGATGCAACTGATAAATGATATGAAGATGTTTGATGTTACTCTACTATATTGATAAATATATAATAAATTAAATGTGAAAAAATTTGGCTTTTTTCTCATCGATACTCACATTTTTGCTATTTCTAATCAACCCGTGATATACCAATTATTTATCAAATACCGTACGAAATGAAAATTATTGCAAGTTGTAGTCTTCTTGAGTTGGCATCAAACTGGGTCTAATGAATAAAAGAAAAAAAAAAACAGCAGTTTCTTCCTCTGAACATGGCGCAAAGACATTTCAGGGAAATCCAAGAGCAAAACAAGAGAAATTGCATTAAGTATTTGTGTACAAACAGGAGCAGTTCAGCACCTAAAAATGAGAGATCGAACACAAAGAACATCACTATAAGAAAAAGAGAAGAGGAAATTGGGGGTCTAGTTGAATTTGCTTTTTCAGCGAACAGAGGAGAAGTATTGATGCCAGGAACAAAAGAAGAGATGATCTAGTTCAAAGCAGAGAGAAGATAATGTAGAAAGTGAGGATTACGAGCATACAAGAGGAGCTAGGCAGAGGAAAAGAAATTACAATTTATATGGTAAAATTCTGCTGGTGATTAAATGCATAATTTCCTGCATAGAATATAATTGTTAAATGACAGGATGTGCAAGACTCACAGTTTCGGAACTTCGGTTCTGCTGCTGGTTCCAGACATCTATATTCTTCAGTACATGTGCTATACAAAAAAGAAAAAAAAAAAAATACTACTATATGTTACTCATATAAATACAAGTGTTGAAAGAAAATTTGGTTTCCACTCTTATTCACTCTTTTATTATACTATTTGAAAGGCTTCAACAATCCTCAAACTATACAACATTTCTCTTCATAGAATTTCCCCATGGCACCACTCCCTGACATTAAAAAATTAGTTTTGATATTGAATAATTTCAGACCAAATTACCCCTCCATGATGACGTCCTCTCATCTTCCTCCCTCTACTGATCTTCCATCTAGCTATGACGATGTTCTTCTTTCATAGCGTCTTTCTTTTCCATTATGTCTTTCTATTTGTCATCGAGGGATTAAGTCAAATATTGAAATATTGCAAACTCATTGATCTACTGTGGACAACAAAGAGAAAGACGCCATGGAAGAACAATCAAAAGAGCACACCAATTGCCAAATGGGGATGGACAGGACAAAAAATATCACTTTTTACGACAAAATTGGATTTCCATTGCAAAAAATTCACTTTTTGTGACAGAAATCCAATTCTATCGCAAAAAGTGATATTTTTGCGACGGAATCTGAATTCTATCGCAAAAAGTGATTTTTTTGCAACGGAATTGTAATTCCGTCGCAAAAATTCACTTTTTGCGACATAATTTATATTCCGTTACAAAATACCTAAAATTTGCGACAGAAAAATTCCATCGCAAATTCACTCTTTTCTAGTAGTGTTCTTTGACTTTGGAATTAAGTTTTTGAGCTGTGCATGCCTGTTATATGCACATGATAACTGATTTCTAGAAGCTTAAAGTCAAGATTTGTGGTTGCATGTGTTGTTTTACACCTTTGCAACATCATCCAAAAATAGAGATGTATTTTCATGGGTTAGAGGTTGATTTTTTATTTGAAAATTTTATAGGAGATAGTACTCTCTTTAAACTTTAAAACAAGCTTTGGATAACCTAAAATAGAGGTCTATAGCTTGAGTTATAACTTTTGGAATTTGAGTTATGAAATTGGAAATTTTCTAATGTGATTCTGAAGATAGTCGAATGGCATTGAGTTTTTGATTAAGTAAACAAACTCCAAAAAATTGTGAAATTTTCAAGATATATAGTAAACACATAAAGCTTTAATTTGAAAGGTCGTGGTTTGCAATTTTTGAAGCCTTGTGTAATGATATGTTGATTTTTAAAGTTAAGTTAAAGTTCTGGAAGTTTCAACTAGATAGTAAGGACATTTTTTAAATTTGGAATATGATAAAATTATGAAACTAATTTTTCTAGAAATTATACTTAATAAAGATTTCATAGGTTTTTAAAGCACATAAATTGGACACCTAGAACTCCTTACATGAATTTTTGAAGTTGGATTATGAAAATTAGTAAGTCTCTGTTTTTAGATTGGGTAGTCATTTTTCATGTGGGACTTTGACTGAGTATTTGATATTCATTCACCCTGATATTTTCCAGAAATAAAGTTCACATGTTAATCTTTAATGTGGTAGGTAGTTTGTAACTTTTGGAGCTTTATACAAAAAAGTTATGAATTTTACAAACTAACTTAAGATTCTAGAGAGTCATCTTGATAGTGCTTATGTTTTTGAAATCAGGGAATTTTCTTAGCCACAAATCAACTTGGTGACTTTAATATATGAAAATATACTTATCAAGTGAATTGTAGGAATTTGAATTACTCAATTTGGTGTTGTATAGACTAAGTTATGAATTTTCCAAACTCTCCAAGAAGTTAAAGATTGAATTTTTGAAAAGTTTGAGAATAATTACAAAGGGATAATTGCTTCAATAAAAGTTGTAAAGTTAAGACAACTTGTTTAAACATTCATTTTCCCTGATTCTAAACATTCGTGTATCTCCTTAGGACCATAACGAGAAGAAAGGAACTTCAAGCAACTCCGAAGGATGTGGAAAGAAGAACCCGAGTAAGGACAGTAGTTCTTAAAAGGTAGTGGCACTAGTACGAAAAAAGGCTTTAAGATTGCCTCGTTTAGACCAGAGTATTGAGACTCCAGTTTAACAAGTTTGTTTGGTGGCAATTTTGTAAATATAACGAAATTATTAGACCGGATTATAAAGAATTAGGTCTAAAAAGTATGACTAGTGGCAGTTCTGTAAATATATAAAGAACTTTTTAGATCGGATTATAGAGGATTAGGTCTTAAAAGTATGACCAGTGCCAAAACCGTAAATATGTAAATAACTTTTTAAACCGGACTTGTAAAATATAAGGTCTTAAAAGTCTTACTTTGAAGACCTAATAGCTTAAAAGTCCGCTCCAAAAAGCATTTTCGGTGGCAGTTCGGTAAATATAAGAGAAGTCTTACTTTTAAGACCGGATGTTAAAAAATTATGGTCTAAAAAGTCTACTTTTAAGACCGAATATTTAAAAAGTCCAATATAAAATGTCTAAAAGATGAATCTTCTATTTTCCCGCGCAGAAAATTGAATATCGCTTTATGAACCTCTCTTTGACCTTGTAAGTCTCACCTCACTCTTCAACCCCGTCTTATCTCAAGGACTTCGCTGACAAATTTTCTAATGCCGCAAAAATTGCTCTCATGTCCTTTGCTCTCATGGTCTCTTGTTTTAATTCTAGCTTCTCTAGGTTCGCAATTTTTACTTTGTTTTCTTGAATCTATTTAATTTTTGCTTCTTCAACTTGGAAAATCGTAAGATTGAAGAATCAATATCGTTCTGCGTTATTCTCTTACCAAAAATTCCTTTCCTTCCTTACTCTTCCTCATCCTTCTCCTCTCGCTCCTTCTCTCCCTCTCCCTCTCCCTCTCCCCTATTTGGGGCTTGATGCTTTCTTAACTTGCCTTTATGAAATTGGAGCTTATGAATTTTTTATGGTATAGGTAAGCATTACATTAATTACAACTGGATTCAAGCGTCAAGAAAAAAGTTATGGGAGACCTTTGCAGGTATGTCTCAACTCATCCTCTTTATTTATGCTCATCAGTTGTTCATTTATCACTAACTCTATTTTTTTTTTGTTATAATCACATGCAACTCAGCTAACACATGGAGATACGACTGTTGGTATTAAGAGGAGACCCTGCTCTTTTAAAGATGGTGGTTTGATTGAGATCGCTGAATTTTTAAGGAAGAAAGGACGCTCGCACTTTTTGTGAATAGTGTGATGATCTACGGTGTCCAATTTTTATTTTTATTTTTATTTTAAGAAAAGAAACTTTTAAGACTAGATTTTTATTTACATCCGGTCTTAAAAATCCCAAAGAAATTTTAAGACTGGATATATTTTCACATCCGGTCTTAAAAATCCCAAGGGACTTTTAAGATCATATTTTTATTCACATTCGGTCTTTAAAAGACTTTTAAAATTGGATATATTTTCACATCTAGTCTTAAAATTCGTTTCTTTTTTTTAAGTGATAAAAGGAGACTTTTAAGACATAGTATTCTAAAAATGCGGTTTTAAAAATTTGACATTTAATACCTCATATTTTAAAGGTCCGATCCAAAAGTATTTTTAAAGACCGGTTGCATATGCGGTCTTAAAAGTAATAGACTTTTAAGATTGCCTATATTGAGACCGGTCTCAGATCCAGTCTTACGAGGTGTTTTTCGTCCAGTCTTAAAAGTTTTTTTTTGTACCAGTGTGGGCTTACCTTACTTGCATGTATTTGATATTATTGCTTATGTGTATATGTATGATTGCTTTGCTTGTTTGTTTTGTGTAACATACTTGAATGATTGAAGCTCTGTTTGTGAATATTCTATGGTCATAGTATGATGCATGAAACATTGAGTATGCATAAATGTTATTATTTTAGCATGAGCTTTTATAAGGCAAGTGTATCGTACATTAGCATTTATCTTGCATGCACTATTTATTAGTGATGTCTGCTACTGGGATTTCTCAAAATTTCACCCTCTACTACCAACCAATTGACAGGTGAGCATTGGAGAAATGTGCTGCATACGGCTCAAGGAGGGAGCGTTGCTTGAAGACGACCTAGTGGAGGGATCGTTGAAGAACTGAGGGATGATAGTAATTAATCTGTCCATAAATAAATGTAAACGTATGTAAATTCACTACTAGAAATATTCATATTTTCAACAGACTTTTTCCGTTGCTAATGATAAAAATTCCGTTGAAAATGTATTTTTCAACGGAATTTTCAACGGAATTATTCCGTCTAAATATGCTCCGTCGGTAGGCGACGGAATTTTTTTTCCATTGTAAGCCACATTTTTCCATTGACAAATAAAGAGATAATAAAATATTTATTTAATGAATTCCATTAGAAATTTCGACAGAAAATATGTTTGTTGAAAATTTCCGTTACAGTTTGCAACTGAATATAACTAGAATTCCATCAAAAATTGCAACGGAAAATAATTCCGTTGAAAAGTTCTTTACAATTTGCATTGGAATTTAACTAGGATTCCATCGAAAATTGCAATAGAAAATAATTTCGTTGAAAAGTTCTTCACAATTTGCAACGGAATATACATATAATTCCGTCAAAAATTGCAACGGAAAATAATTCTGTTGAAAAGTTCTTCACAATTTGCAACGAAATGTACATATAATTCCGTTGAAAATTGCAACGGAAAATAATTCCGTTGAAAAGTTCTTCACAATTTGCAACGGAATATACATATAATTCCATCGAAAATTGTAACGGAAAATAATTCCGTTGAAAATTTCTTCATAATTTGCAATGAAATATACATATAATTCCGTCGAAAATTTCAACGGAAATATTTTCTGTTGGAAAATTGCTTATCAATTTGCAACGGAATGCAAGTAGAATTCCGTTGCAAATAATATTATTAATTTTTAAGAAACAGTTGTTTTATATGGATAAACATGAATGTACCTAATAAACATGATAAGTGGATATAAATAATATACATTCAAACTTCTCATCAATTACAAAAAAAACTACAATAATGAAAAGTATGAATATGTGATAATTTCATACAGATAATATACATCGAAACTAGCATCAATTACCCAAAACACCATACATAATGAAAAGTAGGGACTAGGTATGAAAAGGAGATATCAATTCTCCTGAAGATGTTCATCAGCGTCTTGGGTTGGTGGTAGTGTCTCGTCACTGTCCACCTAATACTGAGTATCCATGCAGCTAGGACTATACAACAGTCCTTGTGGGATCCTACGCATCATATCATGCATCCTTCGTCATAATCGAGTTCTTCTGGCCACCGATGGTTCCTCTTCCGCTATCGGTGCCTCCTTCGATGACACCCTTATTCTCCACTTTCTGCAGGATAGGATCAGTCTCATAAAACTGATCTTCCTTCTGCAACCCTCCCAGAATCCAATTGAGAAGGCCTTTATCCTCCTTGCTTCCTTCGGCGCTCTTCGCTGCCGTTGTGGCGAAGAATCGATCTTACAGTTGGAGGAGCGAATGAAAAAATCACATATGCCAATTTTTTTTTTTTTGTGTTTTTGAGTTTGGAGATTGGAATCAGAAATGGTGTGAGCCCTTGGATTGTTACCCAAAAACATTATGATCTCTTGGATTGGGTTTGTGGTCACCACGAGCACTCTCTGTAAGATGTGTTATCTTGAGTGATTCTTATTTTATTTGCCACCTAAAAATTGTGGTCTCCCCTGGCTGTAACTGAGAAAAATCAAATTCCTCAAAATAGGGAAAAAAAAAACTCTTAAATATAAATTTATTGAAAAGTTGACGATTATTTATCTTGATAATGTTAGATAAGGGTTGCATTTGTTCCCGGTGGTATGATTATTTATCTTAATAATCGGATAAATGTTAATTGGTTTAATTGATGCATGCTAATTTATGTTGACGTGGTATATTTGATAAGATTGATGATAGATATAATATAATATTTTCAAGGAATAAAGAATCAAAGAATACTTTTATAATTGTTATGTTGTAATAGCTTAGTTGACTCTTGACTATTATTTTTCCATGTTATAATATTATTTTGTTTTTTTAATGCATTTAAAAATTTTATTAAAAAAAAAAATCGGGGCCGTTGCCCCCGAACCCCCATTTTTTCCCATTAATTATGTAGACACAAACTTAAAATCTTGAGTCCGCCATTGATACTGATGATATTGAGCTTATGGCTGTCTCCAGATCGGATTCATTGAGCTGCTCTCCCCTTTACTACTGATGATATTCTAAAATTTAACATGCAACATCCATGATTTTTTCAGGCAAAATCATTTTCCAGATATATATTATTTTTCTTGGTTTTTAACAATTTAACCTTTTTCTATCTTAAATAAATTCTTTACGTGTCAGTATTATTAACTCATATATAGAAGCTATCGATGCCAATGGAACAGAATTATACGGACTTATGGTGTTAAAAAATGAAATTTAATAATCTAATAAAAGTACTAAAAATGAAAAAGGTACAAGCACTAAATAAACATCCTTGAATGCTTACGTGAGTGAAAACTGGATTCCTTGCTTTCTTCCTTCCATATTGGAAAGTCAAATAATAATCTGTAAAAGTAAATTCTCGTTTAACACTGAAACGCAACGGCACTTTCACTTTTGTCGTTGCTGGAATGCGCTGCCAACATTGTCTTTGAATGATCTGAAGACAATATATTGTAATTTTCATTGCAATTTTCAACGGAAAACAAATTTTGTTGTAATTTTCGACGGAAATATTCCGTTGCAACTTTCAATGGAATAAATTTCTGTTACAATTTTCAACGGAAAACAAATTCTGTTGCAATTTTTGACGAAAACATTCCTTTGGAACTTTCCACGTAAGAAAATTCCGTTTTAATTTTCAACAGAAAATAAATTCCGTTGAAGTTTTCAGCGAAAAACAGTTTCCATTGCAACTTTTGATGGAACCATTCCTTTGCAACTTTCCATGAAAAAAAATTCCGTTACAATTTTCAACGGAAAATAAATTCCATTGCAACTTTTAACGGAAACATTCGGTTGCAACTTGCCACGGAAGAAAATTCCGTTGCAATTTTCAACTGAAAATAAATTCCGTTGCAAGTTTGAACAGAAAACATTTTCCGTTGCAACTTTTGACGGAAAAATTCAGTTGCAACTTTCCACGGAAGAAAATTCCATTGCAATTTTCAAGGGAAAATAAAATACGGAAAATAAATTCCGTTGCAATTTTCAGAGGAATTTTATCTTCCGTTGAAATTTTCGTAACGTATTATGACCAAATATTTTTTCCGTCTGTGATTCCATCTCTATTTTCAACGGAATATTTTTCTGTCTCTAATACTGACGGAATTTAATTTCCGTCATAAAGTCCGTTGCTATTTTCAACGGAATATTTTCCATTCATAAATTCCGTCGATAATACAACATTTTCTAGTAGTGATATTAGATCAGGATTTTATGAAGAATGAATATATAATTTTAAAAGTAAAATCAAATATCAGAATTTTTAGAGCCCCAGCAAATATTTTTTATTATTATATATGTATATAACAATTTTTTTAATTTAAGTCTTACTTCACCTTTTTTATTGTTGATCTAATTAGAAGGACCACATGAATATGGACTTGGCTTCTCTCCCTTTATCTTACTCTCCTTTTCTCATTTTTTGCTCTCCTTTTCACATCTCCACCATTGGAAGAAAATTTCAATTGCCTAGATTTTACATCCACAATATTATTATAATTTTAGTTAAAAATACATATATAAATTTTAATTGTTAAAACTTATTCTGAACGGTTGTGAAAAAATGCAAAGAAAATTTACTCTATAAAAATAAAATTTTTTATTATATTTTAACACTTTAAATTTATTTATGAATTTTTTTTAAGTAAAAAAATAATAATAATTTTTTAAGTGTAAAATCTGAATCATTAAATTTTTTTTCCAATGGCGGAGATGTGAAAAGGAAAGCAAAAGATGAGAAAATGAGAGTAAGGGAAAATGAGAGAAGTCAAGTCCATATGAATACCAGCTTGTTGACATTTCTAATTCGTTGTCTGGTTTCACTTGAAACATTTAATGCTAACATTATCATACTCTGCATCCATTCAATATCTTATTTTTCTTAAATAATTGCTAAGAAAACTATACTATTGTTATCATATATTTTTTTATTAAAAAAATGCTAAATGAAAAGATCATAAACTCTATAAGCTCATCATATCGTCAAGCAAAAACAAAAAAAAAACAAAAACCCTCATCATATCGTTAATATTTGCCCCTTTTACTAAAAAAAATTAAAATTAAAATTTTTTAAAAAATTCCGTTGCTTCTCTTTCAATTCCTTTCACCAAAGCATGATCAGCAATTGTGTGAATTAAATTAAACAAGCATCTTTATTCCCAAGGAATGCTTCACTAATGACACTGTGTCACCAACTTACACAGAGATCCTCACTTTTAATTTGTAACATTTGACATCACAAAACTTGGCTTACTCGAAAAGTACAAGACCTTTTGACCGTGTTTGACTTTTATCCATTCACTCCAACATTGCATGCATGTCTGAATCTGTTTAGGAAGAGCAGCTAAGTTATTAAATCTGGACCGTTGATGGTCCAAATCTAATGAGTTTGAGTGCTGATAAAGAGAGATGAGCTCCCAAAAGCATGTCACATGAGAGGCTACAGACAGTAGAGTAGAGGAATCTTTTAGATTGGCTACTCTCTTGGTAGTTGGGAATTAACTTTTAGTATAAGCCCCCTCAACACAATATAGAAACGATATAACTGTAATATCTGGTTTGTTCGATTGAAAGCATGATTGTAATTATATTACAAACATTGCATCACATTGTCTTCAAGATATATAAAGAATACAACAGAGTAAGTTGGGCCTGCAACCCTGAATTATCAAACCGAAAAGAAAAAAGAGACGTCCCCGAATTATCAAAAAAAAAAAACGAAATACGGAGCATTGTATTGCTTCTTAACTAGTGCATTATATTTCTTCTTGATGGGACATGGCTGTTTTCAATTCCCCTCCACTGATTGCGGGGACATTGCTGCTTTTGTTTCTCCTACATTGCCCACACAAATTTGAAAGAATATGTTTGCCTATTTCTACTATTTTCTTGTGGTTAAAGTATATGAATAACGACATTAACCACACCATGAAGACAAATGGCCGGTTGGAGAGGGCGAGAAACCAATATTGATGTTAGAGCAGTATAAGCCAAACTTCCTGATACAAAAGCTATTTTAACATAGCGGTTCAGAGAAGCAGTGTCAGTTGGGGTGTATATATGGCATTTTATATGGTATCCAAATGCAAAGCAGTAAACAAGTGAGCATGTAATAAAGGGTTAAAGGGTTAAGGTGCAAATTCACCAATGAACTATTGCTCCAGGAGCATCTAGCACAATTACCTCTCTAGTGGACCAAAAATACCAACAAACTTTTAAAAACGTAAAATTTTCACAATGTCGTAAGATGGGAGTTAACCGCCGTTTTCTGGGTCTGGAAAAAATTACAGAATCATACCCAAATGTTTATGAAACTATATTTAAGCCCAAAAAATTCAAAATTTTTATTTTAGTCCCTCCATGTACTTTATATGGAGGGACTAAAGTGAAAACTAAAAAAAATTTGGGGTTGAAAGATAATTTTCTAAAATTTTAGGTTCTTTTATGTAATCTTTAGGGGCCATCCCTACCCCCCAAAATCCACTCCTGGTTACAGGCCTTTTTTTAAACCTTAGGCTAATTTGGCCTGTGGCCTATTAAGGAGGCCTGTAATTTTAAAAATTTTGTAAACAGCCTAACAAATCACACACCTCACCTCAAAACAAGCATACTTCAAAGAGGGCGAAAATATAATTACTTTAAATAAGCCAAAAATAGACCTACTTTAAACAGGCTGTTAAATGTAGGTCTTTTTTCAGCCTGTTTAAAGTAGGTATGTTTTCACCTTGTTTGAAATAGGCTTGTTTTGAGGTGAGGCCTGCGGTTTGTTAGGCTGCTTATAAAATTTTTAAAATTACATGCATTTTTAATAGGCCACAGGCTAGGCTAAAGCTGGAAAAAAAAAAAGCCTGTAATCAAGGTAGATTTTGGGGGTAGGGTTGGCCCCGCAAAAATTACAGAAAAGAATCCAAAGTTTTAGAAAATTATCTTTTAGCCCCAAAATATTTTTATAATTTTCACTATATTCCCTCCATATAAAGTACATGGAGGGACTAAAATAAAAATTTTGAATTCTTTTTAGGGCCTAAATATAGTTTCATAAACATTTGGGTGTGATCTTGTAATTTTTTCTGGACCCAGAAAACGGCGGTTAACTCCCATCTAACGGTATTGTGAAAATTTTACGTTTTTAAAAGTTTGTTGGTATTTTTGGTCTACTAGAGAGTTAATTGTGCTAGGTGCTTCTGGACCAATAATTCGTTGGTGAATTTGCACCTTAACCCTATAATAAATATCCATATGCTCGCAGGATGTTCATCTAAAGGTGATAAATTGGACAATTATCCCTATCCCTAGACTTTGAAATGCAAATATAGCATGCCAAGGAGTTGATCTGCACAGCCACAAAGCTAATGTCTCAATATTGTATCATCAAATTAAAGTATTAATGAAAGAATTCCAAATCAACCCACTTTCCACTAAAGTATTAAAGCATGCATAATGATTGGAATGAAAGTACTCATCCACTCTTTAATATAAAATATATTTGGAGAGTTAATCTTGATCCTAAATATAAAACATAGTTTTCATATTTATCAATCTTTTTATAATCTATCCCTATTGATACTTCCTCAACAATAATTAAAGAGGAGGGAGAACGAGGGAATTAAGAAAGATAACTAGGGTATTTAAAAAAAATACATGTCATATTTATTAATTTACTCAAATTAATTTAATATGTCTTATATTAAGAAACGGGGGAATATGATTGAAATCCAAGATACAATAATGTGATAGCCTAAACGTGGCCCACACAACACTTTGGAGAAAATCATTGAAAACAAAATTTTCAATCAACATCACAGTTAAAGATGCAAACCGAAATTTGATAAGGAATGTGTATATGAAGAATAGTGAGCGAATAATGTGAAAAATCCAAATACAATCTCATACAACTAATGAATATGCCTGAAATTAAAGCAAAAGGAAATCTGAATGTGAATACTCACGTGAATGAAGCAGCCATTCAGATACTTGTAGCTTTTGGACAAATATGGTGTGTTTGTTCGTCAAGAGGACTAGAGAAAGCAGAGAGAAGAGTGATGATGATGAAGAAAGCTTTGGGTAATTGGATTAGGTGTGTGTGTGTGTAGATAGATAAATGGATAAAGAAGCAACTTCATGTCAAAGTCATCTGATGAGACGCTTTATGTTGTGTATCAATTCAATCCTTTGCCTCCAACTATGGTATTATCAGAATTCCTTTGCGGCATACAAAATCCCAGAAAAAAAAAAAAAAAAAAAAAAAAAAAATATATATATATATATATATATATATATATATATATATATATATATATATATATATATATATAGGATATTGTGGCATCCAGAGAGATGAAGGAAAACACAAAGCTGGCTGGTTCAACAAGTTCAAAGTTATGGTTTATTAAGTGTGGACTCACTCTCACTTGTCACTTAAGTCTCCCAATTAAGTCCCAACCCTAACCTAGCTGGCTCCTTCTAATTCTATGTTCAATTACCGGGAAACGACCGCTTCATATTCTTCTTTATTTCTATCACAATAGAGTTTATATATATGTTGTTGGATTATTCTTCAGTTCTCACTTTCCCTCCAAAGTTCTCACTTCTCAGTCTATTCATTCATACCACCAGTACAATAAAATTATCAGGCTGTCTACAGATCGGATTCATTGAGCTGTCTCTCACCTTTACAAGCTACTGATCATATTCTAAAATTTAATAAGCAACGTAACATCGATTCTTTTATCTTTCTGGTCAAAGTCAAATATTAATAGTAAAAATCAATCATTTATAGAAGAGGTAAGTTATTAACAAGTTTTCTAATTTTTTATCAATGTTTAATGATTAAATATAGATATTAATTGAGATTTATAGAAGTGGTAGGTTAAGGGGGGGGTTTTTTTTCCAGTTTTCCCTATTAGTATTTTTTTTAATTTTTTCTTATCATGTTCCTCCCCATCGAAATCAAGCCTTAGCGACCTGATCATATCTAGGAAATAGAAAGAATACCAGACCTTAATATATTTAAACGCTCCAAAATTCAAATTAGGCCAGAATTTTTTGAAGATTGAATTTTGAATGTATTTGCTTTTTAAAAAATTCCAAATCAAATCTAAAAGAATTCGAAACAAAACCTAAACATTCCTGCCCAAACATAAGAAAAATATTTGGAAAAATCTATATAGGGGCTCAAGTAATAGAAAAAATTTTAAAAAAGGCCCAAAGATTCTGAAATACTAAAAAAGACCTCAAGGCCTTTTTCTGGTATAAATTCATTAAAACTTTAGTTGTTAACGGGGCTGATATAGTTGTTAACAGAGCTGATATAGTTGTTAACGTTGGCCTTTTCTAGTATTTTCATAATCTTGAGGCTTTTTTTTTTAAAAAAAAATTTCTGTTACTTGGACTCCTATATAGTTTTTCCCATTTTGAAGCCCAAATATGAAAAGGTCGTCTAGAAAAGATTGAGCTTGAATATTCCAGCCCATTTTCTGAATTTTAATGGCGGAGCTGCTTGGGGCACCCACACCCAGAACCTGTGAACTTACCAGCAAAATACCAACTTTGAATTTAGTACAATTCAAAATATAACTACTGAACCTTGGGTCCCATTCGGTGCTCATCAAAGTAACGAGTACGTAATTTTTTATTAGTGTGATGATATCTCAACTATTTAACAGTTAATCTAAACAGTCCAAATCTATATTTTTTAATTTGTGATTTTTAAAAGGTAATTTTTATAAGAAGTAATAGTCATAAGATTATCCTTATTTTTAATTGGCTAAAGTTTATTTTTGATCCTTTATGTTTATATGAGCTTTCCTTTCAATTTCTTAAATTTATAAATTGTATTTTTAGACCTAAAAACTTAACACAATTAAGGATAATAAAGGAAAATGCTGACGAAGCAAAACTAATTGGTTATTATGCAACGCTGACAGGGCAAGCTTAATCTTTATTAGAATAATGATAATAATAATAATAATCCAAGAGTTATTTGAATCTTAATCACTAGGAATTGAACCAAAAACAAAACTGATGTTCAAAGTCTAAATACTTCAGAAAGAAACACAGAATATGGATAAACCCATGATCATGGAATTGTAATTCATAATGGATCTAAATAATCGACAAAAATATCATAGAATCGTCATTCATAACAGGTCTGAGTTAAAATCATTCAATGAACAGGAAATTTGAAGATGTATTTCTCTTGAATCAGGTTTATTTCAATTATAATCTCTATTTAGTTTGTAAGTGGCTCACTGAGCTCTGAAGAATCTCAAAGTACAAAGAGAAATTCAAGTGATGCTACGCGATTTGATGAGGACGGAATAGGAGGGAAGCAAGGGAAATTTTGCGTGGACCTGGTGTTCCCCAATAATGAATATAAAATTTGGTTCACGAACCAAAATAGTTGTGGAGGAAGAACCATGACAGTAGTAGGAGGAGGGTTTTATGTGGGGAAGCGAAAGCTTATGAAAAAAATTTAAAAATGGATTAAAAAACATAATTTCCTATTATTATTAAGAATAAAATACTCTGATCACCCTCCTATTTTACCTTAATTACACAAACCCCCCTTGTAACATCCCAAATTCCACGTTCGAAAATCGTGTTTGTCGACACTTAGTTTGAAGAAAATCAACAGAGTTTGAGATGCTACAGCTTAGAGTACTACGGAAATGGATAGCGTGCGCTAAGATTTGGACAATGAGTATCTGATATAGAATGCCCAGACATATGATGATGCCCCGACATAAGCTGATATATTAAATATCCCGAAGGAATATTCATGTGATACAATTTACAGATAAAACAAGTCTTAAACTAGACCTATGGCTTGAAACCTAACATTAGTTAATCAGACCATTTGACCATGTCGGTGTTCAATTTAATAGGAGTCTCACCAACTTTATGGTAACTTGTGACAACCCACCGATGAACCATTCTTTAGTTTAAGCACCAAATGGTTCGAAATAACTTTATTAGATTCATGTCAGAAACTAATTCCTAATAACTTCTACCGACCTTCGTCTTTGACCGCTGCCTCTTCACGGCTCTACCCACCGACATCTTCTCTATCTCGGTTTCTTCCCTGTACTATTCATTAAGACTGAGGTCCTATAATACCCTAAAATTTGACTTAGGGTAAATATCATAAATTGGTAGAATATACCTATTGAAAATAAGTGAATATGAGGTCTCAAACACCTTATATTGAATTTACCTTATTATTAGGGCAATTTCTCCTAAGAATAAATAATTTGCAAATAGGTCCCTGAAATATTTATGGGTTATAAAATACCCTGAAAATATTATAAAGAGACAAATAAATATTTATTTGAAATAGGGAAGAATATTGTCCCTAATTTAGGTAATTGATTAAATTATTACCTTGGAAAAATTAAAGGAGAAAAATCAAAAAGTATTAGGGGACTATATTGGACCCTATGATTTTTGATATTTTGCATAATGCATAAATTATCAATTTCGGTAAAATAGTTGTGAGAAAATAATTAATCTTAATTAAGAAAATTGTCAACAATTAGTAAGTGATTAAATAAGTAATTAATTGTTGATTGTTTAAACATGAATAAAAGGGAATATCCAAAGTTAATTATATGAAACTCCTAATTTGATATTAATGACCAATGGGGGGTCAAGGTTGACATAAAGAGTGTTGCTAATTAATTTAGTATAATTGAGAGGTATATTAAGTAAATTACAAATATCCTTAATAGAATAAGCTTGCACTAATTGAGATTAGTTGCACAATTCTTTAAGATGATTAGAGACAAATTAAAAGAGGGCTAATTATATTTAAAAATAATTAAGCCAAAGAGAATGAAATAATATCTTAAATAATTAAGTCTAAATCTTCATATAATTGAGTTAGCTAATAGCAAAATATAATTAAGGAGCATGTAAACACTTGATTAATATGATAATTAAGAATTGCTAATTAGTGTTGAAAAGTCAACAATGACACCTAAGCCTTGATTATGTCATCAATATGACATCACAAGAGCACATGTGTATGAAAAATGAGAGGAGGTGGCATGTTCATATATAGGTGTAGGTATGAGATTTTAATTTCCTTCTTAAGTTAAATCTAAGGGATTAGATCAAGTGAAAGTTGTTAGAAAGTTAACCAAGGATTGGCTATAAATAGAGAGCTCTCCTCTCTTCATTCTTCACACTAAACTCATACCAAAGATTGGAGAGTTTAAGAGGAGAGTGAAGCAAGAAGGAGGAAGGAGTTCAAGAGTCTTCAAGACGTAAGCTCTAATTCTTAAGTTCTAGTTTTTAGTTTTTATAAGTTCTTAGTATAAATGCTAGTTTAATCTAGAAAATTAGAGAATAAATTCCTACACTTGTTTTTAGGCCTCATTGCATTGAAAAATGCCTGAAGAGGTAAAAACATGGTAGGAAATAATTTTTGGAAGTCCTTGGATTAAGATTGTGAAAGTTGTAGAATTTTCGGTTCTTAAATCTTAGACAGGCAGAGAAAAAGATGCTATGATTTTATGTAACAAATGAAGTTATAAAATCATGAAATTTTCCAGAAAGAAAGTAGACATGTAGGGCTTTCCAAATATATAAAATATGCAACGTTTTGATCTCTGGTCAAGGAGATATGAATTTTTGAAGTTAAGCCATTTTTGCTGGAATAAAATCTGGGCAACGTTGAGAAAATTTAAAACTGGTAATGACTCACTAATTCTGGGTGAAAATGAATATTTTTCCTCAAAAATAGACATCCTAAGGGTTCCGGGGAATTTTACGAATTCTCATTTCGATTTTTGTAGAATTAGTTATGATTTTTCAAAGTTACCGAAAAATCTGCCCAGAAAACTCTACACTACGTTTTTAGATAAATGTAAGGTCAAAGTTATAAATAACAAATCCACCAAGGGTAGATGGGTAAATAGAGGTGGAAGTATATCTTAGGATATTATTATAAGTGATATGGTGATATATTAGGATATCCGGGAGGTTCAGGGCCGGATCCAAAGGTCGGACGTTTGACAGTTACCCGGTGAAAGGTACGGATGCGTACTGTAACTCTAACTCTTGTGCTGCTTGTATGCTCTATATGTAATGTGATGATTCATATAGTCGTGGACAAGACTGAGTCTTGGGTCATGCACTGTGATTAAGACTTTGTCTTTAGTCACTGTTTATACATTCAACTATTATGTGAAAACGGGTTACAGTCTTGGTAATGTCGTATGGATGTTTTCCTAGCACTGAGGACACGCTTCAGGGCGTGGCACTGGTTTATGTGCAAACTATGTGGACCTTACATGGGTTGTGTGCTATGTAGAGGTATTGTTGTGATATGAACTATGACATATGCTGTGTGCTATGTATAGTTATATGCTGAATTGTAAATAAATATCTGTCATACATATACTGTTATACTTGAGTATAAGGTTAACTGTTACCTGAGGTCTAATGGGCATTGAACCTCAGTCTTAATGAATAGTACAGGGAAGAAACCGGGATAGAGAAGGTGCCGGTGGAAAGAGCCGTGAAGAGGTAGAAGTTATTAGGACTTAGTTTTTTGCATGAATCTAATAAAGTTACTTCAAACCATTTGGTGCTTAAACTAAGGAAGGATTCATCGGTGAGTTGTCACAAGTTGCCATAGAGTTGGTGAGACTCCCATTAGATTGAACACTGACCTGGGCAAATTGTTTGAGCAACTGATGTTAGTTTCCAAGTCATAGGTCTAGTTTAAGACTTTCTTTATCAGAGAACTGTATTTAATCTCTGTAAATTGTATCACATGAATATTCCTTCGGGATATTTAATATATCAGCTTATGTCGGGGCATCATCATATGTCTGGGCATTCTATATCAGATACTCATTGTCCGAATCTTAGCGCACGCTATCCATTTCCGCAGTACTCTAAGTTGTAGCATCTCAAACTCTGTTGATTTTCTTAAAACTAAGTGTCGACCGACACGATTTTCGAACGTGGAATTTGGGATGTTATAGGTCCAATGCCCATTGGACCTCAGGTAACGGTTAACCTCATATTTACATATACGGTATATAAACACAGCAATTGATTCACTTCCAAACATGTCACTCCCAGTGAATGCAAATGTACCGCTCCCAGCGAAGAGGACCACTCCCAGTGAAAACAGATATATCACTCCCAGTGCATGCAGATGTACAGTTATCCTTTAACAACCACATGTATTCAATCAACAAACCACAACATGCACACAACACACATAGCACATGTATGCATACTGTAAATATCAGAGTTAGTGTTACAATACGCGAACGTACCTTCGTTGACGAATTTTGGGTACGCTCTGTCGGTCAGAATGCGTTCACAGTTATTTTATAAGGGTAATATCACTTCTATTAATTCCCAAACATTATTCCAAGAAATATCTTGGCCACAAATGGCAATTTTACCCTTGGAGGATTTATTTTTAATTATTTCCTCAAAAATTTCAGAAAACGCTGGTTCAACATTTTTGGGCAGAATTTCGTCTAACTTTGAAAAATCATAACTAATTCTAGAAAAATCAATACGAGGATCTGTAAAATTTCCCGGAATCCTTGAGATCTCTATTTTCAAGAAAAAATATTGGAACTTACCCAGAATTCATGAATAATTCCCAGTTTCAACATTCCAAACCGCTGCCCAGAAAACATAGATTAACTTCTGAGATTTTTATCTTTTCGTACAGAGCTTCAAATAACACAAAATTTATATATTTGGAAAGCTCTAGATGTCTACTTTCATCATGAATTTTCCCAGAATTTTCGAACATCATCTTCTTCATAAAATACTAGCATATTTACTATTGACTCCAGAAATCACTAATTGATGAAAGTTTGCCAGAGCTTCGCTATTTTGATCATAATCTTCCAAAATTTTTGCTATAACTTCTTTCTTATCAAATTTTTGAAATAAAGATAGTGGAAAGCTTAAAAACATGAAAATAAAACTGGAATTGGAAGATTGATGATCAAAACAATATTTTCTAGCATTCCTACCTCATAAACTAAGAACTTGAACTTATAAACTAAAAGCTCTCTTACCTTTTGAAGAACATTTACTTCTTACTTCCTGAAGCTCTTCCACTCTCTCCCACACACTCTAAATTTCGATTATGTCTTGAGGAATTGGTGAGGAGTTTGTGAAGCCAAGGACTCCTATTTATAGCAAAGCCTTAAGTAGCCTCCAAGCAAAATCCAATTGATCCTAGCCTTTGGTCTTTTTCTTGGTGAAGAGGTAAAGATCCCTCCCTTACACCTCCCCCCAATTCGTCCCTCTCTCATCTCTCTTCTTAAGTTTTTGCTTTGTCCCCAAGTCATTCAACTTCCTTCCCAAGTTGTCTTAATTTCTCCTAAATGCTAATTTAGTTAGGTGTAAGTGGGTGTTTTAATTCATAATCCAATTTCACTTTTGAAATCCTAATTTTATAATTAGATTTATGGTGATTTTTAATTCCTGAAACACTTAGGTATGAATCCTAAAAGTATATGAAAATGACTTTGAGAATAGCCAAGTTGAAGCTCATAATTCACTGAGTTCAAATATGTACTTATTTCCAATATTTAGTTTCAATATTTCAAGATATGATTTAATTCCTATGAATTCTCCTTGATTTGTATTTGATTAAAAATTACTTGCTCCCCAAGTTTCTTTACTTGCTCTCCAAGTTTCTTTACTTGCTTCCCAAGTTTCCTTTTGGATTTCAAGCCATCATTTACTTTAGTTAATTTTTGACTTCCTCCTTGTTCCCCAAGCAACAAAAACCGTCCCCCCTCTTAATTCTTAATTATCCACTTATATTTTTAATTGTTCCCACAACTCTAGAAGAAAAATCCCTTATTGGTCCAATTAATTCCACAAGGATTTAGGATTAAGGGTTAATATAATTTCTTCACTCTTTATCTAGTAATTTTCGCCACTTTTATTAGCTAAAGGGAGAATTAATTAATTTTTGGTTACTATTGCTAATATAATATTTTAGGGGTTACTAGACTTAATTGCCAAAATTATAATTGATTATCAAACCAATTACCATCTTTAGAAATTCATTTGATACTTATATTGATCCCTTTTTAATACTTGATCAAGTTAAAATATTCCAATTTGTTGATCTTAGATAGTCCCAAGACTAATCCTGAAATTAACTTAATTACTAACAATTTACTTGCCCCATAATTGTTTTTAATATTCACTAATTATCTAATTTAGAGACAACATACTCTCTAATATTTAGTTGCCTCGTAGGATTTATCATAATATTCTCAGAGTATTTTGTAACCCATAACTTCACTTAGGGATTTTTAGCTCTTTATTTACTCTAATTTCATGAGAAATTACCTTTAGAAAATAAGGTAATTATTTCACTAGTTTTAAGACCACAAATTCACCTATTTTCAATAGGTGTTTTCTATCAAAATATAGTATTTACATGTATTATGAAAATTGGGGTATTACACCCCTTTATTTTGGAAACCCATATAAACCTCTCTTAAAAAAATGCATATTACACAAACCTCCCTTATATTTTAAGATTCTATTTCCATTCATACAAACCGTTAGTTGGCCGTTAAATTTGACTTTTGAATGTTTTTTTTACCAAAATGTCCCTCTTTATTATTATATATATGAGTAAAATACTCTGATCCTCCTGTTTTGCCTTATAGTATGTTTGGTTTGAGGGGAGGGAGTGAGAGGGAAGGAGGAGAGATAAATTTTTCCTCTCATCTTTACTAAATTGCCCATGAAAAATTTTTAATATTTCAAAAATACATTCTCAACAAAAAGAAATATTCCTTTCATTAATGACAATTTAGTCAATTCACTCCCTAAGGATCCTTCACTCCCCCTTCCCCTCTCTCAAACCAAACAGGGCCTTAGTTATATAGACATCTTCTCTATTTTGAAAACATATATTTAAAGCTAAACAATTAACTTCATTAAGAATATTCCTAAAACATTCTAAAAATTTATTTTTTTAATTAAATTTTATATAAAAATAAAATTTATTTACTATTTTACTCTTAATATTAAATCCCTAATTTTACTTTTATCTTGTGCATATTTATTTTGCCTTTCACATTTTGACTAAAATTGTTTTAACGAATTTAATATATATTTTTTCTATTCATTAATTTCTATTTTTATCTTTACAAATAGTTATTTGTTTGATGGATTTAGCACTCGTTAATGTAAATATCACAAAATTTGAATATTCAAGTAAGTTTTTAAATAAACATGTGTTGATCAAATGTGTTTATAAATATTTATAAAAAAATATTAAATTATAAATTTAAATGACACATACAAACCCAAATTTAAATAGGTTATTATATTTGATAAAAATATGTGTTTAATATATATTTGAAGTCAAAATTAATTTATAATATCAAAACTAGTAAATTTTTAAAAAGATAGAAAGTTATGTATATAATACTAAAGAGGGACATTTTGATTAAAAACAAAAGTTTAAAAGTCAAATTTAATATCAATTAATGATTTAAAGGTTTGTTTAATATATATATTTTTTTAGAGAGGTTTATATGGGTTTCCAAAATAGAGGGGAGGTCTATGTAATTAAGGTAAAACATGAGGGTGGTCAGAGTATTTTACTCTATTATTAATTAATTAAAATTTCAATTTTTTTTTTAAAATTAAGCTTGCTTCATTAGCATTACACAATCATCATTTAACTTTGTCTAGTCAACATTTGTTGTTGGTAACATTAGTCATGTTAAATTTTTAGAACTAAAAATACACTTTGTAAACTTAAATTACTAAAAATAAACCTTATGTAAATATAAATGATTAAAAAAAAAACTTTAGCCTTTTTAATTTTACATATATTGAAATACAAATTTACTTTAAATATACAAAATAACTTAAATTAAATATGAACGGTTCTAAATTAATCTAATTGTGTTGATGACTGATGAACAAAAAATGTAATCCCACTAAACCCCTAGTTCAATAAGAGATTTTGAACTCAGTTACCAACAAAATTGCAGCTAGTCGAATTCTCCAACTTATGAGGAAACTTATACTTTCATGAATGTTGTTTTATTTTTGGGTGAAAGTAGAATTTTAACAATAATAATTTATGTTATAGGCATGTGACCCCATTAAATATTTTAGGGTGCTAACATATATATAAACATTGCAAATTGGGGCAATTTTACCAAACCCATTAACTTGAGCAAACAGACGTTAGTGGTCCCACACAGTGATTTCTGTTTTGAAAAAATGATTCTTGCTTCTGCTCTCTCTCTTCTCTTCCATTAATATTGATTCTTAGTAATATTGAAAATGTCCGCGCGCTCGTGTGTGATATCTTGAACGTGATTAATCATATAAACGTATGTTTGTTTGTTTGATTTGTCAGGCGAATAAGGCCTCAGCTATTTTGGATGCATCAAATACATAGAAGAATTGAAGCAAAAAGTGGAGGGACTCAACGCAGAACATGGAAGCAGCGGCAATAATATTAATGAATCTTCATCCTCCTCCTCCCAAATCCAATTACATAGAGAGGGCTTCTTGAAGTCAAATTTGAGAAGCAGCCATAATTTGGTTATCAATATCAAAATCAAGATGTAACCCAAAAAAAAAAAAGCAACTAGCTTTTCAAGTTTCAATTTGTACCCCATATCCGTCGTGCAGTGACCGCGTGCATGCGGCGGACATGGTGTTGACTTAGATGTCTATGTAAGATGTAATCTCAAGCTCTAAACTTGCCCTGTTATGTTAACAAAATTTTCAATTTGTGTACTATAGATGTTATTGTAGCATTGGATAAGCCAGCCAAGGATCGCGATTATCTTTGTAGGGACTTTAGTTTTATATTTTTGAATATAGTCCTACATTTTCTAAGGATCCAATGTGTTGAAACTCGAGACATCTTTAGATCTTTATCTCACATATTTTGTAGTATGTTTGATTTGAGATTCGTCCTCGCTTAGGTTTAGGTGAAGGTGTGATATGTTATACCTATATATGTAACCATACTAACTTCTCACATATTATAATTGATATCTAATATATGTAGCTCATAATGTCTAAATACAATCAGTGATATTCATGATGTAACAAATTATGTACCTTCCTAAAGATTTTTATATCATTGAATAAATTAATTTCTCTATATGTAAGTATGTATGAATTCAGTTTACACACGCACACACCTCTCTCTCTCTCTCTCTCTCTCTATACATATATATAGTGAGTACATTGATAAATGATAACTAAATAATGTTCCATTTTGCGGTGTTGGGATAAATAATAACGTATAAGTTTTTAAGAATATCATTAATTTCTTAGCATTTAAACATTGACCAATTGTGCAGAATAAGATTGACCAAGTGTTGGGATAAATGTGCAGAATAACTAATAGAGGCGTTTTTTCTTAAAGAAGAACTTGAGATGTAGAGGGATGATAAGGATTTTAGCAAGTGCACCGGTCGTTATAAGTAATATAGTAGTAAGAAAAAGATTGTCCTCGAGGAATAGTATTCCAATAACTAATTCTGTAACATCTCATTTTTCAAAAGCGGAATGAGGTACTTTCATTAGAGTAGAGCATCAGAGCAATTTAAAAGAGAGAGTATCTGATAAACATCCTGTTGAGGTACCTAGTTGCTTATACAACAGTACAAAGGTCTGAATATTTACTGATATGGGAATACAAGTCCAAAAAGAAATTCTTCGGCTGGGACTCTAAGCATGCTGCTTGCCCTTATCTTTGGTGCTTGGTCCTCCTGATCCTGAAGCTATATTAAGAGCTGAGGTCCATGCATCGAACCTCAGATAACGGTTAACCTCATATTTATGTAAACAATATATGTATGACATCACAGCATTAATCAACACATAAGTATATAGCAGATGCAAGATTAATATATCCACCGTACACATCACATGTAAGGTTATCTATGCTAACAATACACATCGCATGTATAGTTATCTATACAATTCACATGTATAGTTATCCGTGTTAACAATACACATCACATGTAAAGTTATCTATACAATTCACTTGTATAGTTGTCTATCACATATAAGCATACAATAAGCATCAGAGTTAGTGTTACAGTACGCGAACGTACCTTTCACCGGGTAATCGTCAAATGTCCGACCTTTGAATCCGGCCCTGGACTTCCCGGATATCCTACCATATCACCATATTTCTTAGAATAATATCCTAAGAGATATTTCCACCTCTATTTACTTCTCTACCCTTGGTAGATTTGTTATTTACAATTCTGCCCTTACATTTATTCAAAAACGCAGTGCAGTATTTTCTGGGCAGATTTTTCGGTAACTTTGAAAAATCATAACTAATTCTAGAAAAATTGAAATGAGGATCCGTAAAATTCCCCGGAACCCTTAGGATGTCTAATTTTGAGGAAAAATATTCATTCCCACCCAGATTTTACGAAAAATTCCCAGTTTTGAATTTTTTCAACGTTGCCTAGATTTTATTCCAGCAAAAATGGCTTAACTTCAAAAATTCATATCTCCTTGACCAGAGATCAAAATGTTACATATTTTATATTTTTGGAAAGCCCTACATGTCTACTTTCTTTCTGGAAAATTATATGATTTTATAATTTCATTTGTTACATAAAATCATAGCATCTTTTTCGCTGCCTGTCTAAGATTTAAGAACTGAAAATTCTACAACTTTCACAATCTTAATCCTAGGACTTCCAAAAATTATTTCCTATCATGTTTTTACCTCTTCAGGCATTTTTCAATGCAATGAGGCCTAAAAACAAGTATAGGAATTTATTCCCTAATTTTCTAGATTAAACTAGCATTTATACTAAGAACTTATAAAAACTAAAGACTAGAAATTTAAATACTAGAACTTACCTCTTGAAGACTCTTGAACTACTTCCTCCTTCTTGCTTCACTCTCCTCTTAAACTCTCCAATCTTTGGTATGAGTTTGGTGTGAAGAATGAAGAGAGGAGAGCTCTCTATTTATAGCCAAAGATGCCTTAACTTCCTTGCATGTTTAATCCATATCTAACCATTGGATTTCATTTAGCCAAGAAGCTTAAATCTTGACCTTACACCTCTTACAAAAAAAATGCCACCTTCCCCCTTTTCTAGATTCATCTTTTCTCTTTCCTCCACTACACACACACATATGCACAACACTTAGGCACACACACACTCACAACATACACATGTGCTCTTGTGATGTCATCTTGATGACATAATCAAGGCATAGGTGTAATTGTTGACTTTTCAACACTAATTAGAAATTCTTAATTAGGATTATTTATTATCTTACAACTATTTTATTGACATTGGTAATTTTTGCACCATGCATAATATTAAAAATCATAGGGCAACTTATGTTCTCCAAAATGATATTTAATTTTGCCTCATTATTTCCCAATGAAAATAATCTCATAAATTACCTAAATTAGAGACAACATACTTTCTAATTTTTAATAAATATTTAGTTGCCCTTTAGGATTTATCATAATATTCTCAGGGTATTTTATAACCCATAAATTCACTTAGGGATTTTTAGCTCTTTATTTCTCCTAATTTCATGAGAAATTACCTTTAAGAAATAAGGTAATTATTTCCCTAGTTTTGAGACCACAAATTCACCTATTTTCAATAGGTATTTATTTGTGCACATAGAATATTTAAGGTATATTATTTATTTTAAGATAAAAAAATTTCGGGTATTACAAATTCGCTATTTTTCGCTTTAGTTGGATGAATCGAGTAATATAGGGTGAGTTGAAACCAAACAGAATTTAAAGAATTAAATAAAGAACAAGAATTCAAGATCAAAAATTTCAAGAACAACGTTTAGAAAAGATAAGTAATTAAGAAAAATGCAGCTAGGGCTTAGAATCCCCCTATGTTCCTCCAAATATTTGAATTGAATCCTTAATTGATTATTATTCCCACGATTGACAATCAATTCTCTAAAGTTAGACTAAGTCTCAATGTCTTGATGCTACCTTAGTCCGTTATCTTTGAAAACAACCTAATATTTTAGTATTGTTTGGAAAGATCATATTTTTAAACCAAAATTATGAGATCGCATAAACTCGTAAGCCTATGTCTAGGTCATGCAACTCTATGATGAATTAACGATTCTAGTTAAATGCATCAACCTCTATTGTTATATACCAACCTATAAACAATCTAAAAGGTGATCAATCTTTAAGAAAACTTTAAGCAAGGATAATTCATTCAATTAAGAAAATAACGATCAATAAAGAATCGAAACAAATACTTTAAATTCATATAGAATTCATCCTTGCCCTAAGTACAAAAGAAAACTAGCCAAGTATGGCTAGGTTAACAAAATAAGAAAAAAAAAATAAAAAACTAAAAACCAGAATTATTGTTCAAAGATTGGGGAAGGTTGATCTCCACAATGGTGCTTTGATCTTTTTTCACTAATGCCAAAAAGTTGTGTTTTGTTTGTTAGGGTTTTTCCTTTTTATATTCAAGGTCCAATGATGCTTTCAAATCCCCTAAAGATCCTTTTGTTTTTTGTTTTTTTGTTTTTAACTTTTTTTGGATTTTGGAGAAAACCTTTTAAAATTTAAATTACAACTTTTTGGCGACTTTTGGCACCCGGGCGCTAGCTTCCAATGAGTTGGCGCCCTGGGCGCCAGTCTTGGAGCTTGAGCGTCAGCTTTGGCTTTTTTGGCTTCTCTTCTTATCTTTCTCTTGAGCTCTTCGAATTTGCTATCTCCTTGTGGATAAAAATCTGCAAAAACATGAGAATACTTATGAGTATGTCTGACATCAAATCGATGCTTTTTTTACATATTATTCTTATATCTTTTAATTATATTAGATCAATTTCATGCTCAATTTGTGTCTTAATACATGGTAAGTTTATAGCTTATCAAGGGATCTCTTACACCTCTAAGAATAACTTTGTGTTGGTAGTATTATGTTTAAGGTGAGTAATAATATTAATTTGATGTTTTATGTAATACCCTAATTTTTATAATAAACTTAAATATATATTTAGATAAATAAAACCTATTGAAAATAGGCGGATATAAGGTTTCAAAATGAAGTATAATTAGTCTATTTTCAAAGGAAAGTACTAAGAAAAATTATGGAAAAATTCTAGAAGGCATGGGATAATTTTTAAAAATTTAGGAAATATATTATTCTTAATTTAGACAATTTAATAAAATATTTCCTATGAAAATAAAAAGAAGGAAAATTAAAAAGTATTCTAGAATCGAAATTGATTCTATGACTTTTAATAATTTGCATGGAGCTTAGATTATTAATGTCAATAAAATGATTGTGAGAAAATGATGAGTTTTAATTAAGAAAATTATTAGGAATTATTAAAGGATTAATTAAGTAATTTTTGGGAATTTTATAAGCCTAAATCCATGAAATTGCTTATGGACCAATAGGAAATTTTTGTGGAAAATGAATATACGATAAATGTAATATATGTGGTTAAGGGAAAAATTAATTATATATATATATAGGTGGATGGGCCGAAAATTTGGAGTGTAACATCTCAATTTTCAAAAGCGGAATATTATTTTTTTCCAACAAAAATCATTTAAAATCATCAGAGTAGTGCATTTGAGCGGAAGAGTAACTGAAACTTATATTTCAAAATGCCGTAAGTCTGGTTGAATACAATAGCGGTGTAGTAACCGCGTGGTTCAAAAGGGATGTACAACAACAAAAGGAAGGCTTCCGCTAGAATGTCAAACGAAATCTTCAGCCGGGTCTACTATGCGTCCTGCTTGCGCTTCCCTTTGTCCTCCGTCCTTGGTTCTCCTGACCCTGACGTTATGTTAAGAGCTGAGGTCCCATGCATACGGTAACATCCCAATTTAAAATACCGGAATTTTTTTTTAAAAAAAACAAACCGTGATCAGAGTCGAGCATTTTGAGTAACTGAATATCTAGAAGTACATAACCATAGAGTAATCATCCTTATACAGTCATCTATTGATCCCAAAAAGACAATATCTAAATAGTTCAAAAAAAACTAAAACATATAAGCTCTTCCAATCCGCCTACATCGGCTACTTGCCGCTCTCCTCCACCCTGGATCCTCCTGAACCTGGAGCTACAGCTGAGATCCAATTCCTAATTGGATCTCAGGTAACGGTTAACCTTATGCTCAAATAAATCATATATAGACAACAGATAATCATAACAACATAACAACACATCAATACATAAGCACACAGCAGATGTATGATCAACAATGGACAGGACATAAGCACACAGCAATATGTAAAGCCCCACACTATGTCTGCACATAAACCAGTGCCACGATCTCCCATCGTGTCCTTAGCGCTAGGAAAACCCAACGGCGTTATCAAGACTATAACCCGTAACAAGCTGTATGTATGACTGACAACCCACGATAGAGTTTCAGTATATAAACATGTCTACCATATATATGTCTATAAGCAGCATAAGTATTAAGGTTATAATACGCGTCCGTACCTCTGTTGACGATTTCGGGCACTTCGGTAGCGTTGTGGTACGTTTGAGGGCGGTACGACAGTGATTTGACAGCGGTGACAGCGGAAACAGCGGTTCGTGATTCTGAGTATCCTATAAGGATAATATCACCAGTATGAATATCTAAGATCATAACAGGCATTTTAGGTACAAATTACCATTTTGCCTCTAGTTTGACTTTTTGGCGGAATTTTGCCAGAGTTTCGCTGTTTTGACTTTACACTTTCAAAGTTTTCGCTATAATTTTTCCTCTAACATATTTCTAAGATAAATATCACATTTATTCCTAAAACATGATATTTAAACTAACTTAAAAAAATTAAGATTACTCTAACAATTCTACTATAACTACCGAACTAAAGACTAGGGACTGGAGAACTTACTCAGGACTCTGCTACAACTTTCTCCAGAGCTCTTCCTTCCTTCTCTACTCTAGAATTTCGAAATTTGCAAGAGGAATTGGTGAGAAAATGAAGGAGAATGGTAGGCTATTTATAGAAAAAGGCAATGGCAATTTGGTAATTCCTTTGAACTTTGTCTGATTAGTTTCTGGCCGTTAGATCGCACTTCTTGAAGGTGGCAAGATCTTGGCCTTACACCTCTCAAGGACGATGTCATCCCTGCTGCATCATCAAGCCTTGTGTCATCTTGCTTTATCAGGTAAAATTCCTGGTTCGGTATCCTGATAGCGAAATTTCGTAAAATCTTAAAATTTCGGGAACACTCCGAAGGTCTTTTCTTCCTCTTTCAAATTATCTAATTTAACTCAGTTTCTGATCCTGCTGAGGACATTTTGTTATCAGCTGAAAATCCTCGGTATTCGTGCCCGGCTACAAAAATAACGTTGTCCGGTACTAACTTCGAGACAAAAATCCACTGATTAACATTATACTCTGGTTTTTCCCCACTTATCCCCAGATTCCCACAACGGGATTATTTTTTATCGGTTCTCCTTTTATCTATCTGCTTTAATTATACAAAATATCTTCCTATTCGGATCTCCAAATCACTCCGTCGGTTACAGAAATGACTTCGGAGACAGTCCACTCCGAGATAAAAATTCACTTGTTCCTAATATACTATGACTCAAGAAACCTAGTTCACGGTTTTCTAGGTAGGATTTTATTTCTATCCGTTCTTGTTTATCCTATATAAAATATCACAATTATAATATTATTTAATTACTAAATATCTTAGATATTTTTTCTTAATTTCCATTTTAATTTTTCTTTATTTTTCTTCATAATTTCGTTTATATATATATATATATATATATATATATATATATATATATTTATTTATTTATTTATTTTAAGTAATTTCCACCTTTTTCTCTTTATCTTATGTCTAAACAATTAGTCATTAATTATCTAATTAATCACTTACTAATTGTTGACAATTTTCTTAATTAGTAATAATTATTATCTCACAACTATTTCACTGACATTGATAATTTATGCACCATGCATAATATTAAAAATCATGGGGTCCAATATGGTCCCCCAATACTTTTAGATTTTTCTCCTGTAATTTTTCCAAGGTAATAATTTAATAAATTACCTAAATTAGAGACAACATACTTTCCAATTTTTAATAAATATTTAGTTGCCTCTTAGGATTTTATCATAATTTTCTTAGGGTATTTTATAACCCATAAATATTTTAGGGAACTATTTGCAAATTATCTAATGTTTTAGGGACCTTTTCGCGCACTATTCAATCTTAGGAGAAATTGTCCCAATAACAAGATGAATTCAATACAAGGTGTTTGAGACCTCATATTCACCTATTTTCAATAGGTATATTCTACAAATTTATGATATTTACCCTACGTCAAATTTTAGGGTATTACACATACGAACCCCAGGTAACGGTTAACCTCATATTTACATATACGGTATATAAACACAACAATTGATTTACTTCCAAATATGTTACCAACTATGTCACTCCCAGTGAATGCAAATGTACCGCTCCCAGCGAAATATACCACTCCCAGTGCATGCAGATGTACAAATATCCTTTAACAACAACATGTATTCAAACAACACACCGCAACCAGCATACAACACATATACCACATATACACATACTGTAAATATCAGAGTTAGTGTTATAGTACGTGAACGTACATTAATTACCTCATACAAGCATACCATACATATACGCATACAGTAAACATCATAGTTAAAGTTACCAGTATGCGGACGTACCTTCGTTTGACGCTATACGGTATTTCTGGCGGAATACGGTGCGACAGTTGGTCAGAACGTATTCAGGGATATCCTATAAGGATAATATTGTTTCTATTAATTCATAAACATTATTCCAAGAGATATCTTGGCTATATAAGACCATTTTACCCCTGGTGGATTTATTTTCCAATTTATTCCCTAATTTTCGGAAAAAACGCTGATCCAGCATTTCTGGGCAGAATTTCGCCTAACTTCGAAAAATCATAACTAATTCTAGAAAAATCGAACCAAGGATCCGTAAAATTTCCCGGAATCCTTGAGAAGTCTAATTTCGAGGAAAAATACTGGAAATTTCCAATAACTCATGGAAAATTCCCAGTTTAATCATTTCAAACTGTTGCCCAGAATTTCACACAGAAAACATAACCTAACTTCTGAGATTTTTATCTTTTTGCACAGAGCTTCAAATCACACACTCTTTATAGATTTAGAAAGCCCTAGATGTCTAATTTCACCATGAATTTTCTCAAAATTTTAGAACATCATTTTCTTCATAAAATACCAACGTTTTTGCTGCTGACTCCAGAAATCGCTAATCGATAAGATTTCGCCAAAGCTTTGCTATTTTGATCATAATCTTCCAAAAATTTTGCTATAACTTCTTCTTCATCAAATTTTCGAAATAAAGACAGTGGAAACCATAAAAACATGAAAATAAAACTATATTTGGAAGTTTGATGATCAAAATAACATTTCTAATATTTCTACTTCATAAACTAAGAACTTAAACTTGAAAGCTAATAACTCTCTTACCTCTTGAAGACTACTTGCCTCCTATTTCTGCAGCTCCTCACTCTCTCCCTTTCTCTCTATATTTCGGCCAAGGCTAAGTGTTTTGGTGTGGAGAATGTGCTACCAAGGTTCTCTATTTATAGGCAAAGGGAGTGGCATTCTTGTAGTTCTTCCCTCTTGCATGTAGCCATCAGATTTTTCTTGGTGAGGAAGACTTAATCTTGCCCTTCCACCTATGCCAACCGTCCCCCCCTCCTTTCTTCTAGAATTGATTTTCTTTGTCCCCAAGAAAAGCCTTTTCTTCATTAAGTTAACTCAATAAATCCCAAATCCTAATTTAGTTAGGTGTAAGTTGGTGTTTAAATTCAAAATCCAATTTCACTTTTGAAAACCTAATTTTGTGATTAGATTTATGGTGATTTTTAATTCCCAAAACACTTAGGTATGAATCTTAAAAGTAACCGAAAATAACTTTGGGAATAGCCAAGTTGAAGCTCTTAATTCACTGATTTCAAATATGTATTTATATGTAATACTTAGTTCCAATATTTCAAGATATGATTTAATTTCTATGAATTCTCCTTGATTTGCATTTGATTAACAATTACTTGCTTCCCAAGTTTCTTTACTTGCTCCCCAAATTTCTACTAATCTTCTTTCACAAGCAATTGACTTATGTGTTTGTATTATTATTACAACAATTTCCCTTCTTGTTTCTCTAGTAATTTCGTCCCCCTCCCCCTAATTTTTAATTATCAATTTACATTTTATTTGCTCTCACACCTTAGGAAGAAAAACCTTTTATTGGTCCAAGTAATTTCACAAAGATTTAGGATTAAAGGTTAATACAATTTCTTCATCCTTAAATTGGTAATTTTCGCCACTTTTATTAGTGAAAGGAAGAATTAGATAAATCCTTGGTTACTATTGATAGTATAGTGTTTTAGGGGTTACTAAGCTTAATTACCAAAATTTGACAAGTTTCTAATTTAATCTCAGCTTCTAAATATCATTTGATCCTTAATTATGACCTTTATAAATTAATTATTAACTAATTTCAAAAATTAATAAGGTATCTCAATTATTGTAATTTCAATTGCCCAATAATCATTACTAATTTCCTCTAATTGATTTTACCATCCTCCGATGATTTTAAATGGTTATATTTTATGATCCTTAATAAGATTTAGGAAATTGAATTTTGGATTTATTAGAATCCAAAGAAAATTTCCCTAAATATGATGATAAATCAGTTAAAAATTTAGAGACAACATACTCTCCTATTTTAATAGGTATTATTTGCCAAAATATGGTTCTTTAGGAGAAATATAAATTTTAGGGCATTACATGGAAAGATAAGGATGGATTGATATTTGTAATATTATAATAATATAAGATTAAACATGTGGTAAATGGATAATATTAAAATAATAAAGAAAGGAGAACAAGATAAATGAGAACGGATAGAAAATAATTTCGTTGCAAGAATCTGGGGATGAGTTAAGAAAAACCAGAATACATTATTGATCAGTGAATTTTTATCCAGAAGTTGGTGCCGGCCGAAGTTATTTCTGTAATCGGTACTGATTACCGAGAATTTTCGGCTAGTAATGGAATATCCTTGCTGAGAGTATAAGGGTAGAAGAACCCAGTATTCTTGAAGAGGAAGAAAAGATCTTCAGAGTGTTGTTTCTGAAATTTTAAGATTTTATAAAGATTACGCGATCGGAACACCGAACCAGGAATTTTATCTGATAAAGCAAGATGACATAAGGCTAGATGATGTCATTTTTTTGTCTTTTGGGGGGAAAATTTCGGCCTAATAGGTGTAAGGCCAAGATGAAACCACCTAGCAAAAGTGCGATCCAACGGTCAGAATTCAACCAAATAAAGTTCAACGAAATTACGAAAATGCCATCCTGGTTTTCTATAAATAGCCACCCATTCCATTTGCAATCCTCACACCAATCCTCTTGAGGATTTCGAAATTTGGGAGGGAAAGGAAGAAGGAGGAGTCCGGAGAAAAATCATAGCGAAGCTCTGAGTAAGTTCTTCAGTCCTTAGTCTTTAGTTCGGTAGTTCTTTCAGTAGTTATAGTAGGATTACTAGAATAGTCTTTATTTTTTCAAGATAGTTTAGGTATCATGTTTTAGGAATAAATATAATATTTATCTTAGAAATATGATAAAGGAAAGGTTATAGCAAAAATTTTGAAAGTGTAAAGTCAAAATAGCGAAGCCCTGGCAAAATTCCGCCAAGTAGTCAAACTAGGGGCAAAATGGTAATTTGTACCTAAAATGCCTGTTTTGGTCTTAAATATTCATACAAGTGATATTATCCTTATAGGATATCCGAAACCACGAATCACTGTTTCCGCTGTCACCGCTGTCAAATCACCGTCGTACCACCGTCAAACGTACCACAACGCAACCGAAGTGCTCGAAATCGTCAACGGAGGTACGGATGCGTATTGTAACCTTAACACTTATGCTGCTCATATTCATATATATGGTAAACATGTTTATATACTGAAACTTTGTCGTGGGTTGTCAGTCATACATACAGCTTGTTACGGGTTATAGTCTTGATAACGTCGTTGGGTTTTCCTAGCGCTAAGGATACGATGGGAGATCGTGGCACTGATTTATGTGCAGACATAGTGTGGGGCTTTACATATTGCTGTGTGCTTATGTTCTGTCCATTGTTGATCATGCATCTGCTGTGTGCTTATGTATTGATGTGTTGTTATGTTGTTACGACTATTTGTTGCCTATATATGACTTATTTGAGCATAAGATTAACCGTTACCTGAGATCCAATTGGGAATTGGATCTCAGCTGTAGCTTCAGGTTCAGAAGGGTCCAGGGTGGAGGAGAGCGGCAAGTAGCCGATGTAGACGGATTAGAAGAGCTTATATGTTTTAGTTTTTGAACTATTTAGATATTGTTTTTTTTAGAATCAACATATGACTGTATAAGGATGATTACACTATGGTTATGTACTTCTAAATATTTAGTTACTCGTTTAATCGAAATGCTCGACTCTGATTACGGTTTGTTTTTTTTAAAAAAATTTCCGGTATTTTAAATTGGGATGTTACATTTTACCCTACTTATCTTATTTGACATATTAATTATTTAAATTGCATGATTTTTTTTTTAAAAAAAACGAGTTAGAATTGATTATAATTAATAAATAGATAGAAATTAACTATTTCTTTTTTCAAACATACCCTTGAATATACTATTCCAAACTAACACAATATCGTATCCGATGTTAAAAGAATTTAGTGTGTATGAAAAATAATGGAGATTAATGTGAAAAATGGATGCCCATTTAGCGAAATTAAGTCGCTGAAGGTGTTCTAGTTTGTTCAGATCTCTTCATTAATTGTATTGTTTTTTACATAGCCATTGTTTGAATCATCACCAGCGTCTATATCTTTTAAACTCCCAACTTTCAAATGATTCTCTGAATAATAATGTGTTATGCAACCAAAAACAGAGGTCCCAGCTCACACCCAAAAACAGAGGTTCCAGTTTTATTTTTTCTTTAGGTTGTTCTTTCGTTTCACTTTTTTTTTTTTTTTTTTTTTACCATTGTTCTTTCGTTTCAGTTGATGTCAATATATAGTTCCTCTAGTGAAAGAGAAACCTGCCCCCTATCTCCGAAAGAGAAATTAAAACAAGGATAATGTGCCACGGTGGCAAAAACTTTCACCAGAACAATGTTGTCTGAAAAACAGAGCACAGCAAAAGGAGAGTATAATAAGACAACATCACATTTTCCCACAATATCATCATCATATAACAAATATAATGTTCACCAACAACACAACTCACTGTTGCAAATAATATAATGTTTTGATTAAGACTTGGTGCTTATTTGGATTAGCTGCGACATTATCATCATCATATCGATAAATATAATGTTTTGATTAAAGTCTAAACTGGTGACCGGTTGATTGGTGCTACATTGCCGTTTTGGTTTATCCACCATAGCTTATACAAACTTGAGACTATACTCCTCCACATGCCAGATATATATGAAATCATATTTCCACCTATTCTTGCTATTTTCTCATGGTTAAAGTATATGGAAAGCACCATGAACCAGCCAATGAGGACAAGTAATTTGAGAGGGCGACGAAGCAACAATGATATCAATGCAGCATATGCCAAACTTCCTGAGGCAAACGTTAGATTAGCACAGAGGTTCAAGAAAGTAGTAGCAGTTGGGGAGTGACTCTGAAGTCTCCCGTGGTATTCAAATACACTGCAACAGACAAGTAAGGCAATAATGCAAATCCATACGCTTTCAGGATGTTCATCCAAGGGTGATGAATCGTTGAAGTGCATTTGAACAATCACCGCTGTCATTGGAATCAGAATTGAGAACATGGTAGGCCAAGGAATTGACCTGCACAACCGTCAAGCTAATTAGAAGTTTCATAATGGCAAAACCAAACAAAGAACCAAATGGGCCGGATTACGAGAAATTAATACTTTGTTTTTATGCTACGTGTTGGAATATATCTATAAGACGGCACACACACACACACACACATAACATACATACATACATATTTATGTATGTATGTGTGTGTATACGAACTGGAGGCACACTCATTTGTTTCAAGACAAAGACTAAGTAAGACACAATACAGAATTTGCTTTTCATTCATTTGACGGCTCCGAAAGGGAATTTGGATGATGATATATAAGAAAAAGAAATGAGCAATATATAAGACATGCATGTTGAGAATAGAGTTAAAAGAAACTTGGAATACTTACGTGGTGAGTGAAATTGACATGTTGAGTTTGATTGTGGATGCCGCACTGGTTTTTTCTTGGGCACTGAGAATGGAGAAGATGATAGTGTTTTTGGTCAAAACATGCATACTCAAGGCAAGGTTTTATAATTGGGAGGATGAATCATTTGCAAGGCAAGGGGTCCTTCGACTCGCTTGAACATTGGGACAACAGTTTGTAGATGGAAGAAGATTCGGATGGGGCCTACTAAACTTGCTCACGTTTAATTACGTCATATACAAACTTTCGCGAATGAATGGAAGTAAAGATGCTTCAGTTTTCATTAAACACATAAAAGATTGTAGATGGAGATGACTCGGATGAAATGATCATGTGGGGACCACGCCAATTGGAGGAAGCAGAATCATTATTATTATTATTATTTGCCTCAAGTAAGGAGGAGGCAGGTAGGGGGTGGGGTATTGATGTAGTATTATATATTAACCACTCTTGTTAATTTCTTGTCAAATTCTGGAAGAGCAATTATAAATTATTTTATAATTAATATTGACTGTGAACATCTTGTCAAACTCACGGAGCTAAGGTAACTAAATTAACCAGTTATAGAATTTTTTATGCTCATATGTGAAAAGAAGAAAGGAAAGAAGATGCAAGCCTTCCCAATATTGGAAAAGCCACAAGTTTCGAATGTGATATCTGAAGTTTCATAGGAAACAGCCAGCACTGTAACGTGGTAACGTTGAATTGAGATTCTTACAATACTCCTTATCAATTCCTACTCCGTTCAGGTATGTCAAAGTGGTAACTAAAATTAGTAAAAAATAATGAATGTGTAAGAGATGTAATTTTATTTATTGATATTATTGTCAGTCTTTATACTTTGATTAAATTTTGATTTTAACCTCTATAGTTTCAAATCATTTATTCTAGCTCCTAAATCATTTCAAATTGTTGATTTTAATCCCTAGTTTTACAAAAAAATTAGTTTGAGTTTAAAGATTGCTCTTTTTACTTTTAACAAGTTTTGGTCTAAGTCATTTTACTTAAATTCAGACCAAATGTTTGTGAAATTATAATATCAAAGAATGAAAAGAAATTAAATAGGAAAATTTAGAAAAATGTGGCGAAAGTCTCGATCAAAAATTAACAATCATCAATCACTCTTTTAAACTCCCAACACTTTAGTTTTATTCAAGAAAATGCTACCGCTGATGATGCCATTCCTGCTAGCAAATATGTTCTTGGGCTCACTGGTCTGGCATCTCTAGCGTATTATAGAAGGCATTCCTCTCGAGCCTCGACTCTTGTTGAGGTGAAATCATAGGTTTGAGGTATTTCATGTGAAATCTCTGACACCCTTTATATATTTGGATTTTTTAAAGTTCATGGACACCCCATTTAATCGATTTTTTTTTTTTAATACAAATGATGGAATTGACTCCCAAACACTCCTGGTCTATCCAAGTCCTTAGAAAGGAAGGGCACACACTGAAAACATCAGAAGAGGAAATGCCTCTCTTAACTAAAGCATCAGCGACACAATTAAAATCTCCAGAACTGGCTTAATCGATTTGTGGAACTGGCTTAGACACTGAATTTGGGACCACTAAGATGAGAGGATAAAAATATGTCGGGCCAAGTTTCACGTTAGCATAAAAGCCCGTGCATATAGGCTATAACAGATGACTATCAGGACCTTTTTTTGGGTGTTTTTGTGAAGCCCATTTATTGAAAACAACCCTTTCTTTTTTTTTTTTTTTTGATATAGAAAAGTTTTGGAAGGATTCGACACCAGTCCCCTACCAAGGCTAGGGCACGGCCTCGGGCTCTATGAGCACTTACTGGGAACTTACGAGATTGCCTACCAAAGGAGTCCCAGCAACGGCAGAGGGATCGAACCCACGACCCAAGGGCTTAGTCCTGGACCCCTTACCATCTGTACCAACTCTTGTTATGGATATACTTAAAATGGGCTTGGCTCGATGATCATAGAGCCCAGTCAAATAGCTCAAGTTATGATCCTAACCATCCCATTGAATTAAGGAGCAGTTTATCAAGATATCCAGGGAAATCATAACTGCTCAGAGAACAGATATATTATATCGGAATATTTGAATATCTTTTCAAAGAAGATAAGAATGAAGTCCATTAGAGGAGAGCCCCAAGTAAGTCTATAAATAGGTGAAAGCTCTCACAAGGTACACAAATTCTAGCCCTAGCTCTTCAATTCACACAGAGCACACACCCCCACTCCCTCTGGCTATAACTAGCCTATTGTCTACCTTCAAACTATGTGGACTTTGATCCACTCTGTGGTACGTAGGCACCTAGGATCTCAACCCAGGCCAAGTCCAATCACTCTTGTGTTCTACACCAGAACATTGGCGCCAACCGTGGGGACTATAAAGTCCTATTCCCGTGACCAATGATGGCCAATACCAGAAGCAAAAGCCACCCGCCTGCACACAAGCAAGGCCAGGAACGAAACTCTAATGAGAATCAACAATAGGAGGATGTTCGAGGAAACAATCAGGAACAAATAGAGGAACCACCGAACTCGAACCCTCCGCATGAGGATGGACGAGCAGAGCAAACGCTGGAAGACGCCAATCAGGCCAATTCCTCACTGGACTTCCAGATTGGCAACTCGGATATACGACTGCTACATAACATCGCTGGGTCAATGCTCAAGCGAATCAAGAATGTGGAAGAACGCGACAATCTCCAAAATCAAAAGATTGATCGCATGACCGAGGTGATGAACCAGATCCTTAAGCAGCTACAAGACCCTCTTCAGAGGCAACGCCGGGATGATCAACAGAATGAGGACGAAGAAACCAATCAACAAACTGTTGATCCGCCGCAAGTCAACTAGCCCGAGTAGCATCAACGAAGAATTCCGAACAAAGTAATCATCGGAATATGAACCGGGAAGATCAAATTCGGACAACTCGGAAAAACAGCCATGCCTCGGATAACCAGGAAATTCGGCCGGAAGAGCCCGGAAAGCATAAGATGTGGTATGGAGACGAAGGATAGAATAATAGCCCGTTCTCAGATGAGATTACGGAAGCTGAATATCCAAGGAAATTCAACACGTTCGACCTCCCTAGATATGACGGAAGTCAGGATCCCTAAACGCACTTGAATACCTTCGATATTGAAATGCTAGTTCGAGGATTCAAGGGACCGATCATATCCAGGCTGTTCACTTCAACGTTGCGAGGTGCCGCCCAAATTTGGTCCGGACTTTACCTCCAAAATCTATCATTGATTTCAACGACCTCAGTGAAAAATTTCTGCTGAATTTTGCAACAAGCAAAAAGTAGCCCAGGTCGGTCTATATACTAGACAGAATTAAGCAACAATCCGGGAAAACCCTTCAGAAATATTTGGGTCGTTTCAAGGCCGCCGCCTTGCAAATCCAAGGGTTAACAGAGAGTGTCCACGTGCATTTACTCATCTCAGGCTTGGACAGCGAATCCAGAATGGGAAGGTCGGTCATATCCGGCAAAATTAACACCCTGGAGGAGTTCCACCGGCGAGCGAAAAAATATCTGAATATCGAACAGATGCAGATAGCCAACGCGCCGAGGAAAGAGAGACAAAGAAGCCCACCTCCAAGAGGAAGGGATCAGGCATCGAAAGATCGATCCAGGAACCCGGATTAAAAAACACGTACAGGTAGGCACAAAGGAAAGTATGAAAAATATACTCATTTGAATGTCTCACGTGCTTAACTTTGGAGAGAGGTGGCATTGACCGAGATGAAAAAGGTGGAACGTCCACGCCCATTGTATAACAGAGGAAAACTGGACCGAACCCGGTTTTGTGATTTCCATAACGGACCCGGGCACACAACTGATGAATGCTGGGACCTTAGAGATGCGTTAGAGAAATTTGTTCGAGATGGAAAGTTACGTCAATACGTCATAAAAAACGCAAGGGCAAAAGGGCAGTAAACGCAAGTAGACGGACTGAAGTAAGAGCCCAGTCCTTCAAAGAAGAAAGCCAGATGAGGACCGGAAAAGGAATGATGACAATGATGAGTTCCCAGAAGCCGAATTCGATTGTAACGTCATTAGTGGGGTTACGGAGGAGGCGGGGATACAGCAAGTCAGCGGAAGAAATACCTCTGGGAAGTCCTAACCATCATGGGACGGCCGACCTTCAAGCCAGAACCTCTGCAAGCAGAACCCCCCAAGTTATTCTTCACCTAGGATGACTTAAGGGACGTAATCCCAGGACATCAAGACGGCTTGGTTATAACTAGCCTCCTGGGTAAATATTGTGTAAAGAAGATATTCATCGACCCCGGCAGTGTGGTTGATATTATCCTGTGGGACGCTTTTAAACGGATGGACCTTGATCCGGAAAATCTGAAGCCGTGCAGAACAACCCTGATCGGGTTCAACGGAGAAGATATAAGCCCCAAAGGATATATAGAGCTGAAAATGACGCTAGGATCTAAGGAAGCCTTCAAGATCGGAAGGGTCAAATTCATTGTAGCAGATTTTCCCTTGTCCTATAACATCATTTTAGGCAGACCAACTATTTATAGCTGGGACATGCTAATATCAACTAAGCATCAGAAGTTAAAGATGGTGAGCGGACAGAACAAAGTCGTCACCGTTAAAGGGGCTCAGAAGGAATCTCGGCAATGCTACTTTTCGACAGTGAAAAATAATGAACCCGAGACATCCTCATCACGACAAAAGAAACTCAAAACCCGACACTATCCGTTCCGAGCTCGGAAAATGTGGTAGAACTGGATGTAAGAGAGGAGGCGAAGCTGATGAAAACAGAGCCGGATGGGGAACTCATGGATTACCAACTGGGAGATGAGCCCGGGAAAATAACCAAAATTGGTAGCACGCTCACCAATCAAGAGAAAACCGAACTGGAGAAACTGCTATCAAGGAATAAAGATGTGTTTGCATGGAAGCCTTCCGAACTACCAGGCGTCGACCCCACTTTCACCACCATAGCCCAGAAGCACATTCTCTAGTTTTTGCTCTTTGGATAAGGGTTTCCTGTAAACCACCAAGCCGTCCTAGGAGGAAGGCGTCTCACAAACTCCTCCTCCTTGGGGGTTAGGTTGCTGGGATTAAGAGGAGATGAAGACTCTCTGTAATACCCGAAAAAAAGAAAATAATAAAAATAAAAATAATTATCATAAATATTGTATTTCCATCAATAATACCTATTTTAAATAGGTGAATATGGGGTCTCAAATTTTTTGTATTGTATTTATTTTTGTTTATAGGGAATTTTTCTTAGAATTTAGGAGTATGAAAATTAATTTAGCTTGTTGATATAAAAACCAATATTTTAGGGATTAAATTAGGACTTAACTCATTTATTCCTAATTTAACTTCATGAGACAAAATCTCTCTAAGTAAGAATAAATAAATTATACAATGATATTAACCCTAAATCCTAAAGTCTAAATGGACCAATGGAGGAATTGTCTTCTTGAGCAAGTTGATTGTCTTAGGGAGCAAGTAATTGCTTAAATAGAATGAATTAGGAGAGAACCTATAGAAATTAAATCATAACTTGTGATATTAAAGTTAAATGTCCAAGATAAATATATATTTAGAATCAAGGAATTATGAACTTCAACTTGGCTATTCCCAAAGATATTTTCGGTTACTTTTAAAATTCATACTTAAACATTTTGGGAATTAAAAATCACCATAAATCTAGTCATAAAATTAGGATTCCAAAAGTGGAATTGGATTTTGAATTTAAACACCAACTTACACGTAACTAAATTAGGATTTGGAATTAATTGGGTTAACTTAATGAAGAAGGAGGCTTTTCTTTGGGACAAAGCAAGAAAATTCTGGAAGGATAAAGGGGGGGGGACGGTCAAGGAGGGGAAGGAGGAGGTGGAAGGCTTGGATCATTTCTTTCTCTCCAAGCAAAGATCAATGGCTAATTGCAAGAGAAGAAATTACAAGAAATGCCATGACCTTTGGCTATAAATAGGAGGCTTAGCAACTCATTCTCTTCACAAAATCCTCTAGCCTTGACTGAAATATAGAGAGGAAGGAAGAGAGTGAGGAGCTGCTGGAAATAGAAGGCAAGTGGTCTTCAAGAGGTAAGAGAGTTCTTAGCTTTCAAGTTTAAGTTCTTAAGTTTATGAAGTAGAAATGCTAGAAATGTTATTTTGATCATCAAACTTCCAATTCCAGTTTTATTTTCATGTTTTTATGGTTTCCAATAGCTTTATTTCAAAAATTTGATGAAGAAGAAGTTATAGTAAAATTTTTGGAAGATTATGATCAAAATAGCGAAGCTCTGGCGAAATTTCAGCAAATAGGAACTTCTGGAGTCAGTAGTAAAAATGCTAGTATTTTATCATGAAGATGATGTTCTAAAATTCTGGGAAAATTCATGATGAAAGTAGACATTTAGGGCTTTCCAAATATATAAAGAGTGTGTCAATTGAAGTTCTGTGCAAAAAGATAAAAATCCCAGAAGTTAAGCTACATTTTCTGAGCGAAATTCTGGGCACCGGTTTGAATTCTGGAAACTGGGAATTATAAATGAGTTCTGGGTAAGTTACAGTATTTTTACTTGAAATTAGACATCTCAAGGATTCCGGGAAATTTTACGGATCCTCTTTTTGATTTTTCTGGAATTAGTTATGATTTTTCAAAGTTAGGCGAAATTCTGCCCAGAAATTCTGCATCAGCGTTTTTTCCGAAAATTATGTGGAAATAAATGAAAATAAATCCTTCAAGGGTAAAAATGTCAGGTATGACCAAGGTGTCTCTTGAAATATTGTTTGAGAAGTAATTGAGACAATATCACCCTTTTAGGATAGACTGTGCACGCGTACCGTCAACGAACGTACCCAACGACCCGTTAAACTCAGGTACGGACGCGTATTGTAACCTTAACTCTTATGCTTATGGTTTGGTTATATATGATAGATGTTTTCACATGATGATACTCTGTTTTGAAAATTTGCTCATGAATGTTGAATTGTATACGGGTTATAGTCTTGATAACGCCGTTGAGTTTTCCTAGCGCTGAGGACACGATGGGCCGTCGTGGCACTGGTTATGTGCAGACTGGGCTAACATACATATTGCAGTGGCTGTGTTATGTTATTGCCTTACATGTGGATATTTGTTTTGAAACTGTGATTATGTTGTATATCTGTGATAACTGTCATATACTGTTTACATAAGCATGAGGTTAACCGTTACCTGAGGTTCAATGGGAATTGAACCTCAGCCCCTGCCATAGCTTCAGGATCCCGGGAAGTGATCGAGGACAAGGGTAAGAAGCCGGTGTGAGGACCCTACGGAGGCATCATCTTTTTGGGATACTTATGTTAGAAGTATTAGACTTGGATGAGTGTATTAATAAACATTCAGTTAGATATATTACATACAATGTTATTCAGTTACTCTTTGTTTATGTAAAATATTTTCAACTCTCTCAACTCCAGACACGTTTATGAAAACGGGATGTTACACTCTCCCAAACTCATGAGAGCGAAAGGAAAGGGAAGAGGAGACGAGTTTGGATGAAGTGAAACAAAAGACCGATACTAGATCCAACAAGAAGAAGGATCAAAGCAACAAAAAACTCAGGACAATCAAGAACAATTCAGTGAAAGCCATAAACAAGCAAACAAATGAGAATCCTGAAAGAAGGAAGACTCGAAAGAACTTATAGGAGCCTACCCAAGAAACCAAGAAAGAAAGAAGGAACAATTACGGAAACCAAATAAGAAATGAGGAAATACCTGATTTTAGATAAATTAGAGGAAGAGGAAATGCACGAGCCACGACAGTGGAAGATCCTTGGAACAGGTACTAATATGGAAGTTCTCTCTCGCGCAACAGAAACAACTCTTAACACTTTCAAAAAGTGTGGAAAGAGGGAAAATAAATGCTATATATACTAATGGAGGGGAGACAGTTGAACATCCAAAGAGTCCAACTGCTGAAGGCCCAAAAGGCCGTATGAAGCCAATGACATGGCCATAGAAAGATGTGCACATTTAATGCCTGCATTGAAGGCGCGCGGATACCAAGGATAATGGAGCAGTCACCTTGGCTACAAAGCCGGCTCGCAGAGGCCAACTAGCAGTAGGGAATGATTGCACCTATTAACTCGGGAACTCGCAATGCGTCAAGATCAATAACCAAAGTAGTTGCAAAACTCGAATTAAAGACGAGGTCGGCCAAAATCAGGACGGACTCCGGTCATGAAAACCGAGACCGGCCTCCCTGTGCTTCAACTGAGGGCAATCGTCTCCCACCCAGATAAACTAAGGTAAAAACTCGCAGATAGGGTAACCTGAGACTGGAAATGTCTGACCTCAGCAGCGAAAGAATTTGAAGCAGACATGGATAGAATGCGGCCTAAGATCGAAAATTGAGGATTGGGCGGATCGAGCTAACGCACAAACCATGGCCTAGCAAGTACATCCTGGCAGATCAGAGCCTTGAGCTACCGGGCTAGGGGCAACTGTTACAGATATACTTAAAATGGGCTTGGCCCAATGATCATAGAGCCCAGCTAAATAGATCAAGTTATGATCCTAACCACCCCATTGAATTAAGGAGCAGTTTATCAAGATATCCAGGGAAATCATAACTGCTTAGAGAAAAGATATATTATATCGGAATATCTAAATATCTTTTAAAATAAGATAAGAACGAAGAAGCCCATTAGAGGAGGGCCCCAAGTAAGTCTATAAATAGGTGAAAGCTCTCACAAGGTACACAAATTCTAGCCCTAGCTCTTCAATTCACACAGAGCACACACCCCCACTCCCTCTGGCTATAACTAGCCTATTGTCTACATTCGAACTACGTGGACTTTGATCTACTCCAGAAAGAGTGGAGCTCAGCGGGAAAGAGGGTTCTTTGGAGGAGTTCGATGTTTCTCGGAGAGATGCCAAAGACTTGGGTGAAGACGATGAGAATGTGCTTGCAAGGGGTTACAGGGTCATGGCATGTGCAAGAGGGCAAGGTGGAGAGGATGACGGTGTAGACATTCCGCTAGTGCTGAGGGTGAAGAAGGTGGAGCGAGAGTTTAGATTCTACATCTCCTTGAAGTCAAAATTTAGGATCTTGTTGCGTTCTGTTGTATTGATGAAAATTTGCATTGGATTGAAGGGATTGAAAATATTAGTTGAAGTTGAAATCTCATACTTGTAGGATTTGCTTTATCAATTTTTTCCCAATATGTAACTTAGATTTCTAATTTTATTTTTCCCCCGTTATCATACCATTTTCACCCTTAATCCTCATTATGTTCATCTCCCATCTTTAGTTTCGCTTCTAAAGAAATTGGTTCTTGTTAGGAGTTCATTTTTCCCATTGATTTTTTTTTGGTCAATATATGGAACTGTGCAGAAAGTTTATGGAAGTACCAAGAAGCTTTGTTTGTGGCTTTGGGAATAATTTTGTTTCTTATCGATTCGTTAATGGATATATCAAAATAAAAAGGAGTAGTGGGTGTACTGCAGTTTCCATGGACCCACGTCATCGTAGGCTCCTAGGGCGAAGATTTCTCTTGAAAAAGAAGAATGTAAAAGAACGTAAATGGTACTCAGTAACTTTTTTTATGGAATTAATTAATAGAGAAAATAATAGGGTGATGTTAATAACTAAAGGGTATGAAAATAATTTAACTGAAATTTTAAATCCCTATGACACATAACTTGATTATAATTTATTAAGTTCTATGACCCAAATTAGAATTTGGGTAATTCAATTGTCTTTATATAGGATTTTTCATTACTACTTTAGTAAAAATTATATAATTTTTATTTAAATTAATCCAAAAATTTAATTAACCAAGCCAGTATTGATGGGGTCATTTATTAAAGTTCGTAAAAGCACTGGCTGGCTTGGTCAATTTTCATGATGGCCATCATACTTTGTAGATTCTGAAAATTTAATTTGACCTGTTTTCCTGTCTCATGAATGTAATATTAAGAGTCAAGTAATTCGATCACAGGTGACTGTATGTCTTATTATTTTCATATGAATTTATAGTTAAATTATAATGATTCAAAAATAGGACACATAATCACATGTAATTAAAAACATGATGAAATGATATAAGAAACTTGATATAAATATTTTCTTAATATTAATTTTTTGGGAAGAAAAATTATTTATAAGTCCAGCAAAATTAAATACCAAATGTATTCAAAATTTTGATATACTTTTTCCAAAATGCTTAACTTATAGGGGGGACCACACCAATTGGAGGAGGCATATAGGGCGGTGATGTATTGATGTAGTATTATACATTAACAACATTTCTTGTTAAATTTTCAAAGATTAGTTACAAATTATTTTATAATTAATGTTGACCATCAATACATCAATATCAAACTCATGGAGCTAAGGTAACTAAACTAATTAGTTTTAGAATTTTTTATTCTCATATGTGAAAAGAAAAAAAGAATGTTGAGGGGGGGAAAGAATAAAAGAAAGATGACGCAACAGAAACAGAATTCCCAATATTAGAAAAGTGGAACCTGCAAAAAAGTTTCGAATGTAATATCTGAAGGTTCATAGGAAACAACGAATGACTAACGTAACGTTGAATTGAGATCATCATCTCGACACGAATAACGGCTTCATCTACAAGCCGTTTATTCTCTAGCTTCATGCCGTTTTACAAGTTAGTCAATGTTGCCCCCGAGGCCCTGACATACTTTCCTAACCCCCTCATGCAAGGAGAAAATCATGTGCATGGGTATAAAAAATGCTTTTAAGACTGGACAAAAGAGATATCGTAAGACCAAACTCGCAATCGGTCTTGTTCCAAGCGGTATAAAAAGTATATCTTTAAGGCCGGACTCAAACCAGTCTTAAATAAACTCTTTTAAGACTGGACATTTATAACATCAGGTCTTAAAAGTGGTACTAAATAGAATTGAAATATTTTTTACTCGATCCTAAAACTCAACATTTAAGACAAGACAAAATTTAGTCCGCTCTTAAAATGTCGGATTCTTTAAACCGGACACAAATAAATGCCCTATAAAAAAATAGCGGCTTGTAAGACCAGCAATTAATTATACGCGGTCTTAAAAGGTGATATAGAAAACTTGTTTCACCTGATCTGCCATAATAAAAAGTTTATCTCCAAAATTTCTACTATTGAGATCGACCAATGTAAATCCTAGCCAATCAATCTGAACACCATCATTGACATTAACCTACTTGCATTTGAAAATGGGAAATCTAATCAAGACATAGTCCACCTCCCAAATCTCTTCAATAACCCCATAATATGGCATGACTGCCAATTTAGGCCTCTTGTTTTTCGAGCTAGAGAAGTGCATAGATTCAGCCTTTAACATAACACCACTATTCTGGACTGTGCTACTATCATCTAGAGACTTCGTGTAAAATGTATAACCATTTATCACATACGAATTCCAACTTATGACATTAACCTCAGGACCATGTGCTAACCATTTGATTGTTTCAGAAACAGATTCCTCTCCATCGACCTTTTGTTTGAACCAGTTTGCAAAAGTTATATTATGCTCCCTAATCAACCTTTGTTTGGTCATTCGGGGATTTTCTTTCCTTACATCTTCTTTATGTACAGCTATGCTGGCTTGAACTTCATCAACATTATTTAAGATGTATAAGTAGACTTGTGACAAATCATCAGGATCCATACTCTTTATTGAAGCCCCTCGTTGACTCCCTTTAGCATGCTGACATTTTAGAAGCCCGATATGTCTTACTTTGGCCAAATAATTTTGAAAAAATTCCATGGCTTCTTCAGAAACATATTTCAGAACAATTGATGCTTCTGGCCGGTATGCGTTCTTCACGTACCCTTTTAGGAATTTCATAGATCTTTCAATTGGGTACATCCACCGTAAATGGATAGGGCCACACAACTTGATCTCCCTCACTAGATGAACAATTAAATGAACCATGATGTCAAAAAATGTAGGAACAAAAAGCTTCTCAAGCTAGCACAATATTAGACATCCTTCATTTTCCAATTCATCCAATTTTTCAATCTCGAAAACTTTACTACAAACAACATTGAAGAAGAAACAAAGCCTAGTCAAAATGTTCGAAGATCATATTCGGCAATGCCACGAATAGCTGCTGGGAGTAGTTGTTGCATTAATACATGACAATCATGAGACTTCTGGCCTACTAATTTCAAGTTCTTCCTCGATACAAGCCTCTTAAAATTTGAAGAATACCCCGAGGGAACTTTTGTGCCATGTAAACACTCACAAAAACATCTTTTCTCATCCTTAGATAAAGTATGAGAAGCCAAAGACAATAAGTCACTACAAAAAAAAGCCTTATTTGTAGCGGTTATATAGTAGCGGTCAATAAGAACAGCTACAAATTCATGAGTTTGTAGCGGTTATATGCAAAACCGCTACAAATTTGTAGCGGAAAACTTCTGCCAAAATGCGCACGTGGTTGAACGTTATTTTGTAGCGGTTTACCCATGGAAAACCACTACAAAATTGGCGCCAACTTGGTGCCAAATGGCGGGGATCTTTGTTGCGGTATTATTGTCGCGGTTATAATTACAAACCGCTACCAATTTCGTGCCAATATGTTTGTCAAGGTTATTTTGCTGCGGTTATAATGAAGAACCGCTACAAGTAGGCCAAAGGTCCCATTCTTGTTGCAGTTTGGGTATTAGCGCTACATAAACCGTGACAAATTGTTAAACTTTGTAGCGGTTCATGGACGAACCGCTACTAATATTTCACCTATATATACTTGACCGTACATGGAAAAAATATTTAAATCGAGAAAGAACCAAATCTGCGTTGTCACTGAAAGTGCTAAGTCTGATGCAGATATTTGCCTTTCTTATCCTGAAGCCGGAGGTAGCTCTTTAGTGACAATGCATGTTTGGTTATTTCTCAAACCTGAACACTGCTACTCTTCTTAATCGCGTCTAACAAGTAATCGATGGTTGGGTTTTATTGTAGCTACCTTTCTTTCTGTAAAATATCCCTGATCAAAATGATTCAGTAAACCTATTCAGAGAGATCGGTGGCTACATGAAAGCCCAATCTTCACGGACTTGTTAGACTATTTTAAGCACACTTATTTTTTAAAAAATATAATGTTTTTTAACCAAACTAATTGGTTTATTAGTAAAACTAATAAATCAATTAGTTTGGATTTTTTTTTTTAAAAAAATCATTTTAGTATCGGTTACTAGCAGAACCGCTACTAAATATGAAAGGTCTTACATTTGTAGCGGTTTAAGTAGCAGTTTAAGTAGCGGTTATGAGGAACCGCTATATTATCCGCTTACCGAGGTAACTTGGTAGCGGTTTGAAATAACCGCTACAAAATGCTGAGATTTTGTAGCGGTTATTACTAATAACCGCTACAAAATGTCCTGGTTTAACCGATCACTCACTTCAGTTTCTCTCACAATTGTGCTTTCATTTTAACTTTTCTCTCACCCTCGTCATTCCATTTTCACTTTTACTTGTATACTTGTACGGTAAAAGTCGAAAATTATGACTAACGGTGATAGAGGTAAGAGAGTGGATCCCCCGAGGAAAGTAATAAGAGGAAGTGGTAGCAGATCCCATACAAGAGGATGAGGGTGAGGGTGAGGGCGAGGGCGAGGGCATGGGCCTGCAAATATCCCTCCACCCCCTTCCCTCCCTGAGACATTTGAGAATCTTTTCACGGCTCAGCCAATCCCAGAGCCGGAGACTCTTGAGACAGTAGGAGGAGAACGAGGCGCTACTTTTTCGATTAGCGACCTCGATGAAGATGAAGAGATAGATCTTGACATGCCCACGAGCGAGGTGCAGCAGTTCCTGGACAGGGAAAACGAGCGGGACTAAGGGAACCCTCGATCGTCGTCTTCGCGTTCCACCGGAATTGTGGTGGATGTCAAAGGTAAATATAATTAAGTTATTCACTAAATTTAAATTTCATTTCCTTAAATTTAGAGGCAATAAAAAATAGTTTTTTCATTTATGTAGATACAAATGGGAACATCAGCAGGACGTCGCTTGATGTTGCTAGAGTAACTTTGTTGGACGGACTAAAAGTGGTGGTCCCCTGGAACACGGAGATGGACCAGCCAGTCGGCAATGGTGGTCACCTTTTCAACCGGTACCTATCGGAATTCGGCGAGAATTCGGCTTTCTTCCCGCTCGACTTCATCAGTTGGAAGCGTGTTCCGAAAAATAATAAGAATAATGCATTTAGAGATATTATGCAGGTATGTTATATATGTTTCTTTATAAAAATTTACATCTTAATAATAATAATAATAATAATAATAATAATAATAATTGTTATTTATTTGTTTATTTTTAGTTAATTAATTAATAATTTATGTATGAAACAGAAAAAGTTTAACGTGGGAGGGAACACGAAACAGTATGCTATGCTGAAGATCGAGAATGGGTGGAAGAACCAGAGGAATCGTCTATACAATAAAAAGAATGGAGATGTGACGGTTCCTCTGCAGCAACTGATCGAGAATGTCCCCGACGGAGTCGACCCAAATGACTGGACAAGTTTTTCCAATATAGGAGGAGTCCAGCTGGACTAGTACGTCTTTAAAGCAATTATATATAACTTACATTTTTTTTGAAAATTATTTAATTAATTAGTAGTTTAACTTTATTTAATTGTTTAAATATTAGTTAAATATTTATAATAAATAATTTCACTCAACTTTTTGTTTGCTCTTCCTTGCAGGCTCTGTCTCAGAGGAACATCGCAAATCGGGCACATCAGAGGGTTCATCATACGGCGGGATCCAAGATGTTTGCTGTGACCTACAGTGAGCTGGTAATTGAAAGTAAACTTAATTTTATATTTAAATTATTGGTTAGTTTCATTTAATTTAATACTTGACAAACTTGTTATTCTTTTAATTCTTTCAGCAAATGAAGGCTAGAGAGGAGAACCAGCAGACGGACTATGGGGAGTTGTTCACATGCACCCATAGACACCGTGATGGGACGCCGACCTCTAAGGAGGTAGAGCATATCATAGCAAGTTACACAAAATTTTTGTATTGGTAATTTAATATATTTGAATAGAATTAAATTTTTTCATTATTATTTTATGAAATTTGTGCGTCAAGCCCGGATTGAGCAGAGCCAGGGAGAGCTCCAATCATCGCTGCCCCCTGAGTCACAGGGGTCTGTGGCAGCTACGGCCTCGTTGAAGGCTGCTATAGGACCAGCCAAGCATCCTGGCCGTGTTAGGGGTATGGGCTTAAGAGCCAGGCCGAGCGTTGTGTACGGCAAGGCCTCTGCCTTTGAGGCCAGAACCTCCGGCACAAGAATGCCACCATCGGCTGGCCTAGAGGAGATTATTGCCCGGCGGGTTGCTGCGGAGGTAGCCGTGCAAGCGGCGAGGTAGGCTGCCAAGGAGAGGCGAATGCAGGAGAGATTCGATCGCTGGTATGATGGACATAGTCGCTACATGGATAGGTTTGCCGGTGCGCTGAACAGGTTGATACCTGACAATCACTTCACACCTCCCCCACCTCCCTCGCCATTCATTGAGGATGATTCTCACCCGCCTCCAGATCCGTTCATCTATGAGGATGATGCTGTTGTTAGACCTGATACTGCTGATCATCTTGCTACTGATGAGGATGGCATTGTTACCTCTGCTGCTAAAGAGGCCCCCCGAGACAAGACCTCATCATGCTCCTGATAACTAGTTTTTATTTTCACTGACATTATGTTTTCTTCTTTATGTTATTTGGATTGGATTTTTGGATTATCATTTCAATATTTAGATTTCGATGACATTAGTTTATAAATACTTATGGTTATTTATGTTAGTCTGTTAATATTACTTCTAACATATACCAAGTTTATTATATTTATCTAAAAAAAGTTAATTATATTTATAACAATAAAGTTTATTATATTTACATAAAAAGAAAGACCAAAATACATTTTTGTCTAAAAATAAATAAATATTGATCATCCTTAAAAATAAAAAACACTGAATAACGTTTGTAGCGGTTAATGTAGCGGTTCCCATAACCGCTACTAAAATCAGGCGGGTTAATTCAAAATTTTAAATGCCCACACTTTGTAGCGGTTTCCATAACCGCTACTAATATTAGGCGGGATCATTCAAAATTTTAAATGCCTACACTTTGTAGCGGTTCTATTAACTGCTACTAACATCAGGCAGGATCATTCAAAATTTAAATGCCTACACATTGTAGCAGTTAAGGCAACGATCTTTAAAACTGCTACCAATATACGTAGTTAGTAGCAGTTAAAGAACCGCTACTAGTTGTAATTTATTTATTTATAGCGGATGATCTAACGGTTTTTGAACTGCTACAATATAACTAAAGTTTCATTTAACCAACTTGAAGTCATTTGAAGAGGATTACACCTTCTCTCTTCAATTATATTCTATCCTAGCTTTGTTCACTAAATTTGGATAAGTCATGGATTAAGTTGCCGCACAATTCTCCCGTATATCTAGCGGGATTGAAAATGTTCTTAGATTTCGCCTTCTCCCACGCTAACATTAATGGCAAAATTGTGTGTCCGTGTTGTAAATGCAAGTTGAAGAAGTGGCAAACACGAGAAGGTGCTATGGAACATCTTCTTGTCAAGCCTTTCCCGGTTGAATATAGATTTTGGGGAGTCCATGGTGAGAAACATGGTATGCAATATGGGGATCTACTTCCTCGAAGCTCACAGGTAGGAAATTAAGTAGCTCAAGATGATCCGGTTAATGAAGCTGTCCGCGATGCATTTGGTGTTCAAGACGACAACTTCACGGCAGAAGTTCAGGGTGCAGAACCTGTTTTCTTTAGGAATGAAGCAGCACGAGAATTCTTTAGCCTAATGGATGAGAGTGATTGTCCGTTGTATCAAGGTTGTCGGAAATAGTCCAAACTATCTTTCCTGATCAAGTTGTACCATATCAAGTGCATGTGTGGGATCACTGATAAGGCAATGTTGATGTTGCTAGAATTGATACGAGATGTGTTCCCTGACGCGGACATTCCCAAAAACTTCTACGAGGCCAAGAAGATAACTAACAGGTTAGGCCTGAACTACAAAAAGATCGATGCTTGCCCGAACGATTGTATGCTTTATTGGGGAGAGGACGCTCATAGTGAGTGTTGTAAGAAGTGTCACACTTTGAGGTTCTGGACTGTTCGGAAAGGGAAAAAGTAGAAGAAGAAACCCATAAAGATTCTCAGGTACTTTCCTTTAAAACCTCGTTTACAAAGATTGTTTATGTCTTCCAGGACAGCCGAGCATATGAGGTGGCACGAAGCTGACAAGAACGAAGATTGTAAAATGAGACATCTATGGGATGCTTAAGCATGGAAAGCGTTCAACTCACAGTTTCCAGATTTTGCGGCGGATCCCAGAAATGTTTTTCTCACTCTGGCGACCGATGTTTTTAATCCATTTGGGAATCTCAGTACAAGCTATAGTATTTGGCCGGTTGTCTTGATCCCGTACAACTTGCCCCCTGGATGTGTATGAAACCAAGCTCCTACATTATGTCTATGATCATTCCAGGCAAAAAGGCACTAGGAAATGACAATGATGTGTATCTCCAACCGCTTATCTCAGAGTTGATCGAGTTGTGGAATGTAGGGGTCGAGACGTATAACTCACATGACAAGACACTTTTCAAGTTGCAGGCGGCCTTGATGTGGATGATTAGTGACTTTCCTAGCCTGGGAACATTATCCGGGTGGAATGTGCATACCGGCCTTGCGTGTCCAGCTTGCAATTTTGACTCTGACTCAGTACGCCTTCCCTACAGTCGTAAGTGGTGCTTCATGGGTTATCGTAGGTTCCTCGTTGGTAAGCACAGGTTTAGGTTGCAACGCAATCGATTCAACGGGCAACAGGAAAAAAGAAGAGCTCCTCAAATTTTATCAAGTGAAAATATTATAGAGCAGCTGCAGGATGTTGAGTTTGAGTTTGGAAAAAAAGACGATCAAGTAAAGGCAAGTACAAAGACCGCTAGGGCTTCTAGTTCTGCACCTCAGCAATGGCAGAAGATAAGCATATGCTTTACTCTGCCCTATTGGAAAGATAATTTGCTCCGACACAGTCTGGATGTCATGCACATTGAGAAAAATGTGTGCAACAATGTGTTATACACGATTCTAAACGAACTAGGCAAGTCAAAAGATCATCTTTAGGCGAGGAAAGATTTATAAGAGATGGGAGTTCATGGAGACGAGTGGCCGGATGAGCATGACAAATTTCACCCAGCAAAATTTACCCTGACAAAACTGAATAAGGAAATCTTCCTCGCGACTTTAAAGAAAATTAAAGTTGCAGACGGGTATTCAAGCAATATTTCACGATGTGTTGACATGCATGCTCGAAAGGTTATTGGGCTAAAGAGTCATGACTCACATGTGCTTATGCAACAACTACTTTTGTTGGCCATCAAAGATACGCTCCCTCTTGATGTGTCGATCATTTTGGTTGAGTTGTGTTGTTTCTTCAGGAGGTTGTGTTCCAAGGTTTTGACCATGGATGAGCTCGACTAGCTACAGCAGAAAATCATTATTACGATGTGCCATTTGGAGATGATCTTTTCTCCATCATTTTTCACGGTTATGGTTCACCTGACAGTACACCTTGTCCACGAAACAAAGCTTGCTGGCCCAGTTCACTACCAATGGATGTATCCTATTGAGAGGTACTCATTTAAAATTAATTGCTTTACGATTACTACCTTGTCACACATTTCTGCATTAGTGTTTCAACATTTTTCAATAATTACTTTATAGGTTTCTTGGAAAACTAAAGTCATACGTGAGGAGTAAGGCATGGCTTGAAGGTTCAATTGTAGAAGGTTATATTGGGGATGAGGTCTTATACTTTTGTTCCAGGTACTTTGATGACATTGAGACGTCATTCAACCGACTGCCTCGTGTGGACGATTGTCTAGAGCCAGAGCTACAGTCATTAGCAGCAGAGTTGTTAATCCCTCGTGTTGGTAGACCAGTTGGCGGAACTAAGAACTTCAAACTGACAGCACTTGAGAAGCTTCAAGCACACAGACATGTCTTGATAAATTACACTAAAGTTGAACCGTACCTTCAGTAAGGAATGCGAGCAGATATAAATTATCCTTTATATTTCCTTACATTTTACACTCACATCTCTTGGTCTTCTTCTCATGTTTAATTGTAGGGAATTCAAGAGTCATGTCAAGCATCAACTGAGGATCCAGACACAGACAACAATCGAGATTGATAAAAAGGTCCATAGAGAATTCTCGAGTTGGTTTAGGAGGAGAATAATGAATGACCATAACCCACACTTACCAGACTTCAGAGCTCTCGCACTCGGCCCGCTTGACCATGCCCAAAGATTTACGGCATACAATGTCAACGGTTTCAAGTTTTGCACCGTTTCATGAGATTAGGGATTGCTCACCCAAAACTCGGGTGTATATGGAACATTTGGAACGAGGAGTTATGCGAGCAGCACTGATGAGAACATGCAGTTCGGTGACATCCCCTATTATGGAAAGCTCCTTGATGTGGTCAAGATAAATTACTAGGGCTGTTTCACTGTGACGCTGTTTAAGTGTTTGTGGGCGAATACAACAACGTCCCGGGGACTCACGACTGATGACTTAGGCATCACATCAGTGAATTTCTCCCGGCTGATTCACACTGGTCAGTCTGAAGATGATGAGCCGTATCTTCTAGCCTCAGAGGCCCATCAGGTTTATTATGTCGTCGATGAAAGGCACAGGGATTGGCACATGGTTGTTCACTTAAAGCCTCGGGACCTTTACGACATGGGCAATGGTGATAATGTCGCCTACGAGAGTGAGCTATTCCAACCAACCAGCTTTGAGAATTTCTTCCCTACCGGCGATGACAATTTACCTATAGTTCGGTACGTTTTTTAATATACACTTTATGAAATAATAACATTTAATTAAATTTTTATTTGTATTCCAACATAATCAACAAAAAAGTAACATTTTATCCAAATTTCTTTTTTGTAAGGAAAATGATAAAGATTGAGAGCTAGAGAAAAAATTATGTTTACACTTTAATCTGTAATCTTTTTTTTTTTTGTCAAAACATTTAATATGTAATCTTATATATATATATATATATATATGTGTGTGTGTGTGTGTGTGTGTGTGTGTGTGTTTTTTTTTTTTCAAAAAGATTACCTTGTAATTTTGTATATTGTGGAAAATTTTAGAAAATTATTTGTAGCGGTTAAAATCCGCTACAAATTTAATAACAGCCGCTACAAAAAACAAACCGCTACAACAACTGACGCATAAACCGCTACTAACAAAAATCGCTACAAAACCGAAGCATCAACCGCTACAAAACAACTATGCAGATACCAATATAAAATCCCCTATCAAATCTCATTTAATACACTTCACTTTCGTTTTCTATTATGCTTTCTACTCTTTTTCTCTCCAACTTCTGCATTTTCTCAAGGAGATTAAGTGTTTTGATAAGGTAAGTGTTGGTAACCCAGATCAAATTTGATTGTGATCGCAATATTTATTTTTTCTCTAAACATCTATGTGCTTAATTATTTTTTTTTCCTGATTATATTAATTCTCAGTTTACACTTGCTCACACATTATTTCATTTCCTTTTACACAAATTATTCCATATATCTTCAGAAATTTTATTCTTTTAATTTTCACACACATTATTTATTTAAATAAAACTATAATAAATTAAAGTTAATTAAAAAAATTTATTACAAAAAATCAGAAATAATTCAAATCAGAATATAAATTATTCATAATCTAATACGTAATTAAATATAATGGTTAACCAATTTATATTGAGATTAAATATTTGACTATTTTTTTAAAATGAATTCTTTTGTAGCGGTTTTAAACCCGCTACTAATACAACTTAAAAAATTGTCTGTAAAAAAATATGATTATCTGGTAGCGGTTTTAAAATTCACTACAAAGGGAAAAAAGTTTAAAAAATGGCGGGAATAAATTTCACGACTTAAATAATGGCAGGAAACATTTGTAGTGGTTTCTGTTGCGGTTAGTTAACCGCTACAAATTAATTTCAAAATATTTGTCCTGCCATCTTTGGCGAAGAATTTTTGTGTCTATTTGTAGCGGTTCCATAATCGTGAGAAGATATCATTTTGTAGCGGTTACGTGAACCGCTACTATCGTATCATGGCGTTGTCAACTCAGCCACTTGTGGTGGCGGTTGTCCGTAACTGCTATAGATACAGTAGCGATTTTTTTGTCTGTAGTAGTGGGTATTTTTAACCACTACAAATTTACTTGCCTCGTTATATTTTGTAGCGGTTTAGGAAATCGCTACTACTGTAATTTGTAGCGGCTAAAACCACTACAAATACGCAGTTTTAACCGCTACAAAAGTACTTTTTTTTGTAGTGAGTTCTCTTACTATATGACCTAGGATGTAAGTCTTTGTGTATCCCCATTGCCTGCCAATCCAATCTTGCCTTCACACCATCCTTGGAACTACCTTGTATGTTGAGAAGCGTGCCAACAATGCTATCACATATGTTTTTCTCCACATGCATGACATCAATACAATGTCTCACATCAAGATTACGCTAATATGGAAGATCAAAGAAGACAGATCTCTTTTTCCATATATTTGTTTCTTTTTTACCCTTTGCAGCCCTACCGAAGATGACACTTATATTTTTCACCTTTTTATACACTTGCTCCCCAATCAATGCCATCGGAGCATCTTCATACTCTTGGCCACCAAAAAAGGTTTTCTTTAATCGACGATATGGGGGCCCCGTCTAATAAATCTTCAATGTCCAAGATAAACCGTCTTTCTTCCATGTTGAAGTTGATGGTAGCATGTGACTTCTTCACAAATCGAACATGCTTTATGGCCTTTTATACTATACCCTTATAAGTTCCCATATGCTGGGAATTTGTTTATAGTACAAAATATAATGGCTTTCATTTTAAAGACCTTCTTCTTGAAAGAGTAAAAAACATCGACACCTTCTTCCCACAACTCCTTCACGTCTTCGATCAAGGGCTGAAGGTAAACATCAATGTCGTTTCCGGGTTGTTTTGGTCCCGAAATCAACATAGACAGCATGATGTACTTTCATTTCATGCATAACATAGGATATAAGTTGTAAATAATTAGAAGTACAGGCCATGAACTATGTATGCTATTAAGGCTTCCATATGGATTCATGCCATCCGTGTTAGTTCTCTATGTGTTTTGATGATAACTAACAATTGTAAACTGAAGTTTGTCTTTGAAAGTTGTAAAACTTTCTGTTTAAGGAAAACTCAAGTTTTGGTATAGAAACCCGAGTTTGGACTTGACAGACAGAAGCTCAGATTTTACAATGTTGGCCCAACTCCAGTTTGTATAGGCAAACTCGAGTTTGCAGAGTTACAGAGAGCTATCAAAGTTTACAAGAGTTGTAAAGTCGAGTCTGTGTTTATAAACTCGAGTCTAGATCAAAGGCAGTGACACTCGAATTTCAACTTGTTTCAAAACTCTGCCTTTGATTCTGAGAAACTCCAGTTTACAAGAAAGTTTATGTGCTAAAAGTTTAAAGACTTGTAAACTCGAGTCTATGATTTGGAAACTCGAGTTTGAGATCAAACAGAAGCTTCAACGTTTTATCAAGTTTTCCAAACTCCAGTTTCAGTTTTACAAACTCCAGTTTGCAAAATGCAATAGCCTTCATGTTTTTAGTTTTCACTGGAAACTTGAGTCTGGATTATGTAGACTCGAGTTTGGCATAAACAGAGATACTCGAGTTGATACTTGTTTTCTAAACTCTAGTTTGAATTTCAGTGACTCCAGTTTGTACTTAAATGAAAAGTTTTCAAAGTTTCAATGTACACTGAAACTCGAGTCAAATTTCTGGAGACTCGAGTTTAGGACTATTTGAAAATACTCGAGCTATTACATGATTTCTAAACTCCAGTCTGCATTTCTAAACTCTAGTTTTGAAGCTGTGAACTTAAACTTAAGTTTTTCATAAAAGCTTCAAACTCGAGTCAGTCACTAAATGACTCGAGTTTAGCCAAGTGTCCAAAATCTCATTCAAGACCAACTCGCAACTTTCCTCTCTGTAAGAACCAAACTCGAGTTAGTTACTTGTCAACTCGAGTTTAGGAAACTTTCAAACATATCTTGCTCTCTGGATGAAGCTCAAACTCGAGTCTAGAACATCAAACTCAAGTTTGCATTGGTAACTTTTGAAAACTAGATCAAATCAATCTGCGAAATCATTATGGGTTAATCTGAAATTATCATATCTTGTTGCATTATTATTCTTAACGTTATTGATCAAGTTTTTGATAAGTTTCAGACAGGTTCATCACAAGATCAGAGAGAATCAAAGATCCAGAATAAATGCATTTAATGAAGAACCAAGAACAGGGCTGATTCTTCTCCCTTATCCCAGATGTTTAGTTCAGACCGTTGGAACACATTAAGATCACCTCAAACAGTCAAATTAAGATCGTGGAATGACAAAGAATCTGGAAGACGTTCTATAACAACATATCCCAGGATTTCAGCAAAGAATTGAAAGAATAGGGCAAAATTTGCAATTGTCATTTTCTAGATCTGCAACTGAACGTTGGAGAAAATATTGCAACGGCTAGTTCATCTAGTTAGGTTATAAAAGGCTATGAAGACTCAGAACAAGATACACAACGAAGCTACACTTGAAAACATTTGCATTTTTGAGTCTGTATTATGATTCTTTTATCTGTTCTTCAGTGATTATCAATATTCACTCTTTTGAGAGATTGAAATTCTTTTAAAGTATTTGGTTGTGTAAACTCAAGGTTGTGGAACCTGTGAGTTGGGTTGTTTAATTACAAGGTGTAAGGGGGAGCAAGTCCTAGGTGATTAGGATTGTGTCTTGTCTTCATTGTTGTAGTTAAAAACCTGTTGAACTAGTGGAAACACCCAGAAGGTATCTGGGGACTGGACGTAGGTCAAGATTAAGACCGAACCAGTATAAATCCTGTGTGTCTGAGCTTTTCTTTCTCTACTCTTTCATTATTCATTTCTTAAGCTTTATTTTTTAAGAGTTGAAAAGAAATTTTAAAATCCCCAATTCACCCCATTCTTGGTGATTTCTTCCACTTTCAATCTGTGCTAAGGGCAAGCCTAAGGTTTCTAGGTTCTTCGTCGAAGGTAAGAAATAATTGATCGATTTTCTTCTATTGAGAAGAATCGGTCGAAAGCCGAAGCTTTCCATAAAAAATCCTCTCATCTGCATGCCACCTCAAATTTTTTGCATCATTTTCATTAGCAAACAACCTCTTAAACCTTGGTATGATTGGAAGATACCACAACACTTTTGTAGGCCCCTTATTTGACTTGTACCTTGGGGTTTCACATATTGGACAATTCTGCTTCTCTTCAAACTTGTTTCTATACAATATGCAATTATTTGGGCATGCATGGATCTTCTTGTACTCCATCTCCAGTGGACAAATTATTTTCTTAGCATCATAGTATTGATGAGGCAACACATTATCATCTGGAAGCATGTCCTTAAAAGCCTCAAGCATTTTAGCAAAAGTCTTGTCACTCCAGCCATGACGTGCCTTCAAGCTTACCAATTTCAATACAGCGTTCAACAATTGGTATTTTTTATACCCAAGGTATAGTGAGGTCTCTGCATCACTACACATATTACCATGTGCTTGTGATTGATGAAAAGCCTCTTCTCCTACATCACGAATAATGTCCTCTATGCGATCATCCATATCTGTGTCATTATCATCAGAGGCAACTTCCCCATGTTGAGACCCACTTGGAATTTTTTCACCATGCCATACCCATACTGTATAAGTCTTACCAAATCCGAAACAAATTAATGTGTGTGTATAACTTCAGGACTTAGTTGCCTCTCATTAAAACATTGTACACAAAGGCAATAAAACTTCCCACTATCATCATGGGTATTTTGTTTAGCAAATTCTATAAATTCCTTAACTTCATTCTGATATTCAACACTCGTTCGTAAAGCATTTATCCAACTGTGATCCATAGTATAATTCCTATAGACAGAAAGATTTAACATACATAATCCGAAAAAACTTGAACTTGCATGTAAAATATGCCAACTACAAATGCATATATATGCTAAATGTCGGTTTTATCTTTTCTTTTCGGTGAAACTTCCCCATTAAATGCATAACGAAGAATCACTTTTGCTTATAAATGTATCACATTAAATCAAGAAGCAAAATAAATGCATGACAAGGAAATTAAATGCATCGCATGTAGGTCTTGTGGACTCACATGTAGCATATAAATTCAAATGCGTTTGCTAAGTCTTTCTTTTGCTGCCACGAACATCAATGTTGCAAACAACAAGAGTAACCTAAAAACACTTATTTGTGAGTTGGGTAGGTCCCACAATAACATTTCAATGATTTCGTTCAACCCATAAAAAACTTAGAACGATAAGCAAGAAAATCATTAAGTTATATAGCTAAAACACCTCTTACAGCTTAGTTTATAGACATTTAACTAAAGAACCCGAAAGTGGTTGTTGAGAGAGCAACGCGAAGCAGTTACAAAGCAACACACAAATACTGGAGATAGAACCTGAGTAATCACTTTCAGCTCGATGAGAGAAGTTCAGAGAGGGAAATTTAATTTTCCGCGCGACAAAGACGTTTATTATTTTGGATATTATTAAGACCGATCAATTATAAGGCATACAGTCCTAAAGATATATTTAAATTATTAAGACCAGAGGTTTAGAAAACTGCGGTCCAAACGAAATCAAATACTTTTTAAAATTATTTTCATTCATTTAATTTTGGATTGCATGTTTTATAAAACTTCGGTCTTAAAAGTCAAATACTTTTTAAAATTAAAATGAAATCATGCAGCAACAACTGAATGGGAAAAAAAAGGAATACTGGAGAATAAGCTTTTTCCATTAATGGATAATATGGAAAAAAATAAAATATAAGCTTAGTTCTTTTTTATTTTTACATTACTAGGACAATATGCACTTACGAAAGGAAAATAAGAACAACAAACTGAAAATTAACAAAAACAATATATAATGTGACTAAAAATCCTAATGCTTATTATTAGCTAATGTCTTGGAGATATCGACTTCTGTAGTAGAAATTTCGCTCCGGAGATCAACAATTCCTGTCTTATGCACATCAGTATCACTTCATCATCAATGGTAGGAGCGCTGGGACCAGGAGGTTGGCGAATATTGTCACAAGGCTGGAGAGGGGGAATGGGAACCTCTTCATGGTTTGAAGGCTGGAGGGGGCCGTTGTTGGATATAATTAGTTTTGATGATGACTTATACATATGCCATTATTCAGAGCAAAAAGATTGGGTAATATGTTTATCTTCCTTAATTGATGAATTCTTGAATTTTAATATAGAATCAATGATGTAAAAATCAATCATGAAGAAGATCAATGAGGTTGAGGACGTAGATGAGGATAAGAAAACAGAAGAGGAGAAATTGAATCAAAAAGAGTTTATTGATTGGAACTTCTTCAATCAAGATCAGTTCAAGTTTGTTTATGAAGAATGTTCAATCGAAGAAGAAATATTTCTGGAAAATATTTAAAGAAGTGAGAATTTAGAAAGATGAAGATATGTTGAAGAAGATGATGAGCTGAGATCAAATGGTGAAGATTAATTATGATGGAAGATGGAAGAAGTTGATGAGAATATCAACATCAACTCAAATATAAGTGTGAAGAAGGTTTAAGAGAAAAGAAGAAAGAAAAGAATAGAGTTATGGATAATGATAAAGTGAAGAGAAAAAAGAAAGAGAAGATCTTGTCAAAAAGAATGAGAGAAATCAATAATCAAGATCTTAGATTGATTCTATAAGTCTTCACAATCATTTGGATGTTGGAGAGGTCAATTCGGAGTCAAAAACTGTGAAAATCGGGTTTTGGAAGTCAATACTCGAGTTTCCAGGTAAAAACTCGAGTATACAAGCTTACTGGAAAAATCTGCTTCTAGACGAAAACTAAGGTTTTAAAAACCACAGTTTTGGGAACCATGGTTTAGGCGTCAAAGAATTAAAACTTGACTATGGGAGTCAAAACTCGAGTATTGAACTTATATACCACAGTATTGGGAGTTTTTAGCTTCACTGATGTGTCTGGTCTCGACAATACTCGAGTATCCACTTTAATACTCGAGTATCAGAGCTCAACAGCAACTCTGTTCACCTCTGTTTCACATTCAGCTTTGGGCGATGTCTAGTAATTCAATGATATCTCCTGAACCAAACATCGGATTGAGGTGGAATCAAATTTGATTGAAACTAGACATCCAATGGGTCATCTTAACAAAGTTTCAAGTCCAAAAAAGATCAGATCAAAGAGCTATGAATTTCTAAAGTTGGATAAAGTATTCACGCCACACTTTAGAGCGAGCTTTAATGTTTTGAGTATAACTCACAATCCACAAATCGGATTGAGCTAAAATTGGTGGCATTGGAAAAAAGACTCATGAGGCTTTCCACCAAGACTTAATTCAACGAAAATGAAGATCAGAGCAGAGAGATACAGTCTTCGAAAGTTGACTGACTGATCAGATAGTTGTAAAAATGCTGGATAAAGAACTATCTTCATTCATTGGATCATAACATATGAAATCCAACAAATTAAGATCTGATTCTTGTTGCTGTGGAAAGAAGAATTAAGGAGCTATATGGGGATAATTGGTTTGCTAAATTAGAAGCTATATCAAGTCAAATAGGAACCAAAGTGTTGAACAGCTTGAAAACTCAAGTTTACGAATCAATACTCGAGTATAGCTCAGACAGAGAGCTATGAACGTTAATGGATCCTCAATACTCGAGTATGGGAAGCAAAACTTGAGTATTGGACTTACAGAGACAATTTGAAGTATTGACATAAGCTCAATACTCGAGTATACAAAGCAATATTGCAATATTTTCCCACAGATCAGAAAAATCACCGTTGCGAAAATTCTGATTATGATCCAGATTATTCAGAAACTTTCCCAAATGATTTGTAACATTTCTTAACATCATTTACATCATTTGTGGACATGTTTCAGATTATCAAAAGGCCTCAAACTGAAGATCAAGGATAAATCAAAATGCTGAGATGCCATGACAAAAAGCAATCTAACGGCTATATTTTCCAACAGACATATTCTCAACTGCTCTATTCTTAAACAGACGGATTCTCAACGGTCAAAACACCTTCTTCTATAAATAGGACCGGATTCAAAACACAAGAAGTGGTGGAGTGAGCTTACAATGTTATAATGCCGAAATACTGATCTGCCCTTTCACTCTGTTTTTCATGCCTTCTTGGCTTATCATTTAGAGAGTGAATTCAATTGTATTAAGCTTAAGTGTTTATCATAATCACTTCTGTGAGAGAAGAAATATTGTAATTCATGTTTTCGATGATAGGTACTCAAGGTTGGGTGACCTTGAGTTGGGAATTTGGTTGTAACCTTACGGGAAGTAAGGGGAGTCTCCGAGGGAGATTGAGAAGGTTGCACAAGTACCTGGAGAAACTTGTGGGGTGTAAAGACTTGTCTCTTGTGCCTGGATAAACAAGGAGAGTGTAAAGGCTTGTCTCTTGCGCTTGGTTAAACAAGGAGAATAGTGAAAAGCTCAGGGTGCCTGAGGACTGGATGCAAGTCAAGGTTGGACCGAACCAGTATAAACCACAGTTTGCAATCCTCTTCCCTTGACTCTTTATTTCCCGCATATATGGTTGAATGATTGTAAACGTTTTTTTAACTCTTTCATATTATTCAAACTGATTCTATCAATTGCGAAAAGATTTTCAAAGATTAAAAGAACATTTTTATCTTCACTCAATTCACCCCCCTTGGGTTCAGCCTTGTTTTTCAGCCGTTAACCTCTTCATCATCCAAAATAACAATGGGTCCAACGACCTGAGACTCTTTCATCATAATAGAAGGCACTCGAGAAGAACCCACGATAGATCTAAGGTAGGCATGAACATTAGGAGTACCCCTGTGAGGGGTTATCTGTTGGGATCCGTACACACAGCAAAATTAAAAAAATTTTTACGAATCCCGAAGAGGATCACTCAACTGCGTTTAAATCAAGGTTCAAAGAATCTGAATCATACCTATGCCGAACTGGTGTGCATCTCATTCTAATTGAACTGATGGGCTACCTTCTTCAATCAGCAGAAGCTGACTCTTCGAATCGCCTTCCTCTACCGGTAACCACATGAATAACCTCAAACACAGATAGCCACGTGCTAGCGCCTTCAGTATTCTTGCGTCTCTCTTTTTTCTCTAGGGTTTCTCGCGGCTTTCTCATACGATTGACAAAAGTCCCATAGGTTTTTCTAAACCCAATAGGTGTATTATATTCAAAATTAATCCTCATTAATTTTGAAATTCGAATTTTGAATCAGGATTAAAAAAATATTAATTAAATCTATCTAATAGATCTAATGTAATCTATTTATTTAATCTGTATTAAAAGCCTTCTAATTTAATTTATCTCTATAAATCAAATCTGAGAAAAGATATATCTATTTAATTAAAACTGAGATACTATATCCCAATTTAAATTAAATCAGGTATATGATATATTTAATTCAAAAATTAAATATGAGATACAATATCTCTATTTAATTAAATGATTGATTTATCTTCATAAATCAAATCTAAGATACAATATCTCAATTAGTTTTAGTTATATAATGATTAGCCCCTAGGGCATAATTTCAAACATTATCTTGTATCTAATCATTGTTTGAGCAGTTGGGGTAGAGAGCTACATAGTGTGGAGTTACGAGGTAATGAGGAGTAATAAGGACAGAGAGGAATTGTGAGGAGTTAATAAAGGCAGGAATTAATATGCAAAAGTGTATTAAGACCGTCATATAACATATCTCTTGTCCTAAAAGTCTATTATTTATTTTTTTATTCAATTACTTTTAGGAGTGACCAATAACATATCCCTGTTCCTAAAAGTCTATTCTTTATTTTTTCATTCAATTACTTTTAGGACCAACCAATAACATTTCCCCCGTTCTAAAAGTCTATTATTTTTTCATTCAATTACTTTTAGGACCGACCAGTAACATATCCTCGGTATTAAAAGTTCATTCTTTTCAAGTGAGAGATAGTAGAGTTGTATCTTTACACTATGTTCAAATGAATGAGTCAGAGTCTCTTCGGCTTCCAGATAAACTTCCCAACTAGGCATCTCCTCGTATTCTGATGACTATGCGTCTCCTTGTAAACGTTTCTCGCGTTTCACATTGTTCAGGATGGGTTCTCTATTTAAACCCGGTTTTACTTTACTTTCTTCACATTCTTCTCAATCACTTCTACAACCTCCACCGTAATGGCCGCTCCACCACCACCAGGTCTTCCTAATCATCATCTTCCTCTACCTCCACCTCCGTACCCTCCTTTGTTGCCTCCCCACCCCTCCTTCCACCAGATGATGCAGCACCTTCTGGCCTGTGTCAATCATATAGACTGATGCTTGGTCCAACTGTTTTAGGTCTACCACGCCATCAACAACAAGCTAAACTTGGTACTCGACGCCAATGACGTTGAGTACCATCTTTATGATGATGACCTCTCCGAACCCTCTCTCCCCTACGACAATGACGAGGGCATTAAATATTGTTATGTTTTTTGTACTATTGCTGCTGACCCACAAAGGGTAGCAAAATAAAAATGATAAATAAAATTTTTTTTTTTTTTTTCCATCTTTGATCGCCTTTTCGTTGTGCTTTTAGTTATCTCAATTTTGTTTTCGACAAAAAGGAAACAAACAAAACATTGTCCTGAGTTGTTTCTGACAAGGCAAACAAATAAAATGTGTGATTAACGATAAAAATTCACAGAAAACAGTTAGGAACATACAAAACAAAACAAAAAATAAACATCGTTTACCTTTTACAAATAAAAACAAACACAGTGACAATTGTTCTCAAGGTTGCACCATTATTGTCGTCGGTTTTACCACGCCCTGAGTTGAATTTGTTCAATGTCCTTTTCATTTTCTTACTTCTTTTCCAACAAAAAGACAAAATAAAAAGAAAAGGGAAACCGATAATGCATTTTAACTTTAGGAGAGGTAAAAACGACGACAACGAAGGACCTAGCTTGAGCAAAACACCAAAAACTCGAGCGTCATGAACCCTAATGAATTTGTCTTAAAAGCGAGTCATCGATTCTATTTAAAGGAATACAATTAAGACCGGACATTTAACAAATAGATGGTCCTAAATATCTAGCCATATTTACTTTAGAACTAACGTAGACTTTTAGGACCGGACGTTATATAAATAAGAGATCCTAAAAGTGAAGCAATTTTTTAAAAATACACCAACACTTTTAAGATCGGATATTTAAGAAATAAACGGTCCTAAAAGTATAGCCTAATAAATATAGGACCGTATCTTTCATAAATTTGTCGTCCTAAAAGTGTCATATATTTTATAAGACTTTTAAGACCAACGATATAACAAACATACGGTCCTAAAATATAGGCTTTTTTTTTTTAAAAAAAAAAAGTCCTTTAGGACCATAGCTTTAATGAATATGCGGTCCTAGAAGTGTCACCATTTTTTATAAGACTTTTAAGACCGGTTATATAACAAAAAAAGGGTCCTAAAATCTAGGATTTTTTTTTTTTAAAAAATAAAGACCTTTAGGAGTGTATCTTTAATAAATATGTGGTCCTAAAAGTCGCGAATACTTTATAGAATCTGTTACTGCTCATTTACAACATCTCAAACCTCAAATTTCAAGCAATATCTACCATCCAATACATTCAAAAACCCAAAAATTGACACAAGCTAAGAAAATTGTTCGAAAAAATAAACAAATTTAATTTATTATATATTGAATTATACAAATTGTACAATGATTCATTTACTGAATGAATTTACAAATGAATTTAGTACTGTAATTGTTGTATTTACTTTAAGAGGTCAATAAGATATTGACAAAACACACTACGTATGTGCTCCACTTCATCATCAGAAAAGGGATTAGCACATGCAAACCTCTGTAACATCAAAGACAGAAACTGAATTAATTTGCGTGAATATTTCATATGTAACATTAAGCTAGAAACTGAATTTAGCCATAATATGTAACATCAAATATATTTCATATGTAACATTAAGCTAGAAACTGAAAAGAACAAGAAATATATATAAGATTGAGCATATATAGCTTACTGACCAACTTCACAATGCAATGTCCAAATATGTACTAACATTTGGTGTGAGCCATTTAGGATCTTTGATATCATACGTATGCTTTTTGATGACCTGGATTTGGAAGGTCCTCATGGTACTATCATCAAAATCACAAATTTATCAATAATGTTTGTTGAAATTTCACATCAAAGTTTTCAAACAAGGGAATCAAAATGACATGCTTACTCCTTGATGGTCTGCAACAACATAGCCCCTGGTTCACGGTGAGTGGAGCATAAGAAGATCACTGTATGGGCCTCCATGCACATGACGACCAACTGGCAATGGTGGCTAAAAATTCATAGCAATAAAGTACTCATTGATATATTACGCAGAATTAAATGGATTGCAACAAGAGATTGATTGTGATTGTTAGTTCTCTATGGGTTTTGATGATAACAAACAATTGTAAATCAAAATTGAAGTTTGTCTTAAGTAAGTGAAAAACTTACTATCTAAGGCAAACTTAAGTTTTGGCTTAACAGTGAAAAGCTCAATTTTAATGACCAGAGGTAAAACTGCAGTTTCCATGTGGAAACTCGAGTTTTGACCTTACAGAGAGTATTACAAGTTTTTCATCAAGACACACTCGAGTATAGTTTTGGAAACTCGAGTCTAGGCCACATAGAGACTCTTCAATGTTTTTCTAAAGAAACACAAAACTCAAGTTTTAATTTGAAAATTTGAGTTTTGATCATACATAGAGTCATCTAAGTTTCTGACTTGAGAAAACTCCAATTTTAAGAGGAAACTCTAGTTTCTAGTTTTTCCAAGTTTTGAGAAAACTCGAGTTTCACTTTGGAAACTCGAGCTTTGGCCTGACAAAACTGTTTTCACGCTTTGAACATCTGAAGACTTAAGTTTGAATAGAAAACTCAAGTTTCTCTCTCGGCTCCAGTTTTCAAAAGTTTTCATGTTTTAAATGGAAACTTGAGTTTAGCTTTAGAAACTCGAGTTTTGGGCCAAGCACAAAAGATCATTATTCTTCATTGTATTTAAAACTCCAGTTCTGAAAACTCCAGTTTCACAATAACACAGATCTCTCTAAGTATTAAATTTTAAAATGGAAACTCGAGTTTTGGTCATACAGAGAGCATCGATGTTTTTCACTGATTTCAATACTCCAGTTTTGAATAAAAACTCAAGTTTTGAGGTTTTGGACATATATTCATTAAAAGTCCAAAACTTGAGTTTTGCAAAACTCGAGTTTTGGTCTCTAGCTAAAATGGTGTTCTAAAATTCAAATTGTGACTTTTCTTCTCTGGAAGGAGTAAACTCGAGTTTTGATATGGAAACTCGAGTTTATACTTAATTGCATAGTGACAAACTCGAGTATTGATACACAAACTTAAGTTTGTGTCACAGCTGTTAAAAAATCAAATCTGTCGAATTTGTGAAAACTTTCTTGTTTGATCTAAATTCTTTCTAATATCATTCATCAACTTTACTAAATATATTTAACGTGTTTACTAGTGAATTTCAGCTGTTTTAGAAGATGGTTTAAGATGATTAAGAGTGTTGTTTGATAATTGAATATTTTACACACTTATTTTGTATCTTTTGGGTAATTAATTTAGGATTGTTAGCTAATAAATAATGGGCTTTAATGCTTATTTGGGCTCTGGGCTTTTATTTGGGTTTAATTCATTTTCATGATAAAATTCCAGATTTAATATGCTTCACCGTTTTAACCATAACTTTTGAATCAAACATCAGATTAGCCTCATTTTTTTCTCATATTTCAGATGATTCAAAGAGTTACAAATGTTATGAGGACTTGAAAGGAAAATTCGGTCAAGAGGATGGTCAAACTTAGAGCCGAAGTTAGAGACGTCTTTTTGGATTTTTGGGCCTGAATATTGTAATTAAAAACTCATTTGTCTTTTATTTCGTTTTGGGCCATTATGCAGCTCTAGCCCATTTCCATTTTAGGTTAAGTTTAAGATAGACAGCAACCACAAACATATATGTCATTACGTTTTTAGATTATTTTGGATTGAAGACAGAAGTTTCATTTTCTCTACAATGTTCTTTGTGTTCTTCGTCTGTTCTTCGTTTTTCCTGGTCATGTTCGGCTAAATTTCTCCGATTAACCCAACATTGATGATTCCATGATTTGTCTAGAGAGCTTGCGCTTAATCGGTAACTTTACTCGTTTCTATTTTCGTCTTATTGGATTCGATTTTTGGAAATAGTTCTAATATTAGATTTAATATTCGGTTTGGTTCATCCTAAGGACTGAGTTCGAACTAGGTTTGAGTGTTGCTGTGCGATAGCACAGTGAGACGCCATTGTTCGGACAGATTCTAGGTGATTGTCTAGTAGAGGGATTCTCTAGACGGATGCAGAGATTTCGGTTCATCCAGAACCAAATGCGAGTTCGTTCTTATTTTGCTCAATGAAGGAAGTTTCTAGAATATGAAATGTTGGGCTGATTGATTTTAATCTGTTTATTTCGTTTTCAATTTGTACATTTTGTTTTGTTTCTTTTTATTTCGTTTTTAATCTGTTTGAACCAAAAACCCCCCAATTTTACTGTTTTTGTTTCACTGTTGTTAATGTAAACCCATTGCGAATTCATTGGGAAAATGATCCAAGTTCCCCATTATATTGCAAAATTATATTGATCCTGGTTATTTTGGGAGATCACGACAAATCTCTGTCACTGTTTCAACACAAGCAAAAAGCATGTTAGAGCATTAAATGCAAAGTACAGCTAACTTGTCATATTCTGATCAAACAAGCTCTGCAGAATGCAAAAAGGATAAATGCTCCTTACCTAAACAAGTCACTGACATTCCAATAGATAAAAACATAAGAAAGTCAACATTTATCCTTCAACACAAGGAATGAACAAAAAAGTAGAGAGAAGAGACCAAAGTGCCTACAACAGCTAGAATAATGCACCAACGGTTAGAATGAAGCTTGCAACGGTTATTTAATACACTCTTGACATAAATAGAGTATCATTCAATTCTTCTCAACAACCATTGAGCTAGAAAATGAAAAGCATTTGAGTTTCAATTACTCTTTGAGTTTTTTGTGTAAAGTATCTTTAAGATACATTTGCTCTTCTGTGTTTATTCTTATCCACTCTTTAAGAAAGTTTATCGATTGTAATTCATTTATTGTAAATAATATCAAGTCAGGGGACTTGGAAATTAGGGTTATTAATTACAACTTGTAAGGGGGAGTAAGTTCTAGTGAGAGAATTACTCTTGAGTTACGGAGGGTGTAATCGATTAAGATAGTGAAAAACTCAGGGAGCTTAAGGACTAGATGTAGGTCATAGAATTGGACCGAACCAGTATAAACCTTTGTGTTCTTACTTTGAAGATGGAATATCACCTAGAGGGGGGGTGAATAGGTGATTTAAAAATCTAACTGCTTAATCAAAATTTTCACAAATTAATGAACTAACTAATCAAGAGTTTAAAGGAGAAGGAACACGAGAGAATTTATCCTGGTTCGGTCTATCCTAACCTACGTCCAGTCCCCAAGAACACCTTGAGATTTTTCACTATCTTCAGAATACAATTACACAACTCGGAATGATCCCTCAAACTCACTCCCCCTTACTTAAGGTTCCACAACCTTAAGATTTTACAAACGAATGAAAATTGAATGTTTAAGTAACTCCTCACGAGTTGAATAATAAATGATCACTGAAGTACAAGTTGAGAGTAATGAAACTGATAAGATAATAACTCAGAGTAAATGCGCAGAGTTTCGGTAGGTGGCCGAATTGTATGCTTGGATATTTATACTCTTTCGCCATTAATGCCGTTGGGAGGAACTTGAGAGTTACCGTTGTGACTTATTTAATTTTCCGTTAGACACAGCTTGCTTTGTTCCTTGTGCAGCCAAATGGACCGTTGAGGCCTCATTAAATGAAATCCGTTCTTTCATTAAATGCGTTGATCGTTGAGAGTGCTTTTGCAGAAGAATGTCTTGATTAAGTAATCCTTGGAAGAATGTTTCTTCCTGCTACTCTGGCTTCTTTCTATTTGCTGCTCTGTTTCCTGCTTCAGCATTAAATGTTGTGATGTGAGTATCAGCTTTATGTTGATTTTGAATAATAACCCGTTGTAATCCCTGAAACCACTAGCAAATGTGATAAAAACATTTCATATATTATATTAAGTGATTCGGAAAGTTATCAACCAAAGATCAGTTCTTTCGCAAAATCAGAAATCACAGACAGCGCCAAGAACTCGAGTTGTCAAAGTAGAACTCGAGTTCTAGAACTTGAGTTCTTATCAAGAACTCGAGTTCTTTTGACTTTTCTTCACACACCTCTGATCTGCAAAATGAGAACTCGAGTTGATCACAAAGAACTCGAGTTCTTCATTTTTCTTCAATTTCATTTCTCAAAGAACTTAAGTTCTCAGACAGAAACTCAAGTTCATGAACTCGAGTTCTAGTCTAAGAACTCGAGTTCTTAAACTTGATCAGTGCTTACAAAGGAACTCGAGTTCTTTACTAAGAACTCAAGTTCATGAACTCGAGTTCTTTGCCAAGAACTTGAGTTCTGTCTTGTCCGAGTTTACAACAAAGAGAACTCGAGTTCTTAATTGTGAACTCGAGTTGATCAACTCTAGTTTGCTACTAATGAACTCGAGTTCTTTCAGACTCAGAGCATTTTCCATAGACCAAGCTTGCGAACTCGAGTTCTTAAACCATGAACTCGAGTTCTTAGCCCATGAACTCGAGTTCTTTACCCATGAACTCGAGTTCTTCATTTTGCTGTGATGAGAACTGGAGTTTTAAAGCTTGAAATCAAGTTCTTATTAAAACATTTAAACCATTGATTTACAAGTTGTAATGCCCCTATTTTCTAACATTCAATTATGGTCCTAGGACTCCTAATAAACTATCTTGTGAATATTTATCCGAGAAAGGGAGTTAAGGAAACAGAGTTTTACACAACAGTAAGCGTACTTATGCGTTTGGACGAAAGAGTATCTGATTTTCATATGCGCAGTCATATGCTGGTTAAATAAAATTCCCGAAGGAACAAAATGTGATACAAAAAAAATTCATCGTGTTGTTCATAGTATTCACACTTAGTTACAGTGATCCCAGAAAGGTTCAACCAAAAAGTTATACAACTTCTTAACCAACATAACAATTTCTTCTGAATTCCTATGCGTGCCACTTACCCCTTTCTCCGGCTCCCGATCCTCCAGATCCTGAAGCTATAGTAAACTCTGAGATTCAATACCCATTGAATCTCAGGTAACTGTTAACCTTATGTTCGAGTTCAACAATATATGCATGACAAATATTCATTCACATTTAGCATAATACCATACATATCACATAGCACATGTAATAGTATGAATCTCAACAATTACAAAGCACACAGCAATTGTAATGTCAACCTCTACATAGCACACAACCCATGTAAGGTTTGCCTTTACATAGCACACAACTCATGTAAAGCCCATTTAGTTTGCACATAAACCAGTGCCACGCCCCCGGCGTGTCCTCAGCGTTAGGAAAAACATTCAATATGGCATTACCAAGACTGTAACCCATTTTCAAATCAAAGCTAAATGTATATCGATAGTGACCTAAGACCCAGTCTTAGCCACAGTCAATGACCCAAGACCAAGTCTTGTCCATGACTATTTGAATCATCTCATTACATATAAGTAAACAAGCAACATAAAAATTAGAGTTACAGTACGCGTCCGTACCTTAAACCTTGGCACTAGCGATACGTTCCTTTCTGGTATTGGCTCCAAGTCTTTCCGGGTATCCTATAATACCGTTATCGCGTTATTTTCTTTATAATTAATATCCTAAGAAATGGCCTTGCCATTCTTGTCCCTATACCCCGTGTATATTTTATTAATTAATACTAATTTTATTAAGAGTTTATAAATATTTAAATATTTTTTTTAGGCTCAAATATACTTAGTACAAATTTTGTCAAAGTCTTTTATCATATGCATTTCTTTTCTTTTGCATACAATCTTAATGTGTATTTCATATATATATTAAATAAATAAAACAAACAACAACATGTTGGACTAGGACTAAGAGAAACTTACTCAAAAATACATTTTCATACATATATTTTTTTTCCCTTGTTTCACTAACAGTGGCACGTGCTCTACACATATATATATTCATGTTTTCAAAAGTTTTTTCTTCTTAGACAACAAAACGCAAATCACCACATATTTGTATAAAAAAAAAAAATCAAATCCCTCCCTTATACCTGATTCACATACAAACAAAAATATATACCTATCTTTCCTTCATGCAAAACAAAACGCCACACACATACTGTCACATATATATTTATAGGTTTATTTCCTTCTTCCTTTTTTTTTTTTTTAATCTTTGCAAGGAATTATCTATAACCATAAAAGACAAAAATAACAGCCCCACGTACACACCCACATATATATATTACCTTTGACTTTCCATGTATTCTTTTACAACATCCAACTCATGACAGCAAAGATGATTCTCCTAACATGCAAATATATATATCTAAGCTTCTTTTCCATTTCCTTTAACCCAACAGATCTAATATGCATGGAGATGGCAAAATATTTTCTTTGTTATCAGCAAAAAGAAATCATGCAGTAAACCGAAAAAAACATAACAGGGAGATCATTTCATGCGAACACAATACACAAATATATATATATATATATATATATATATATATATATATATATATATATATATCTGGCTTTATTTTCTTTCCCTTCCTTGTACAGACACACGACACACATATAACACCTATATTTATATCAACTCAACAGTCCACAACACAACAATACAAAGGAAAAAGAACAGCACAAACAGCCCCTGTTTTTCCTTTATTTCTAGGTTGGTTCAAGTTGCTTTGTTTTCAGTTTCCTTTCGGTTTTAAACTAATCCAAGATATCACCTAAATGTGAAATCAGTAGAGATAGGATGAATCACCTTCGGTTCCAAACTCTGAAGATAATGATCCAATGATAACTCCCCCTGCTCCTTGATCCGAAAAGAAAACAGAGGAATAAGAAAATCTCAAAACAACTCTCTCAAACTCTCTCTTTTTGTTTTCGTGTCTCTGTGAGAATGAAGGAATGAAAGAGCGGTCAAGCATTTATTCTCCACTAATTTCCTCCTGCATGCTTTGTTTCGGACACCTGCCCTTTTACGTGGTGATTAACGATTTGATCATGTTTTGTGAGTGTTAATAAATATTTTCGGTTTCTGGAAGAAATGGAAATGGGTTTGGTCCTTTGGGCTTCTTTTTGGTTGGGCCAAACCGTGGCCCAACATTTTTTTTTCTTTTAACAATTAAATATATATATATATATATATATATATATATATATATATATATATTCCTTATTTTACAAATTATACTAATTGCTTAAATAAAATTAAATTCCTAAATTATTCATCAATTAACTTATCACATTATGTTTATTATTTGACCATAGTGATAATTTATTTTATCACACTACTTTATTTACAATTGGTCTTAATTGAAATTTATGGAATTAAATTTATTAATACTCAATCCTACAATTTTCATTCTCTATTTTCCTTAAATTTATTTTCTTCTCAAATAAATTAAGGAAAACTTAGACCTTAATTGCAAATAATTTTCTTTGACCAAATTTATCATTTCATTCTCATATAATATTATAATATTAAAATCCCAGGAATTTGGGATGTTACATTTTCTCCCTCCCTAAATTAAAATTTTGCCCTCGAAATTTGCTACATACTTTGTAGATTTTGGGCCATAAACTCCGGGTATTTCTTTTTCATATTCTCTTCTGTTTCCCAAGTTGCTTCTCTAGGAGATAATCCTTTCCAGACCACCTTTACAAATGGAATACTTCTACGTCTGAGTTGCTTCTCCTGGCGATCAATTATCTGCACCGGCTCAACCACAAAGGTATTATCATGTCGGAGTTCAACATCTTCATACTCTATGACATGATTAGGGTCCGGTTGATACTTTTTCAGTTGGGAGACATGAAATACATCATGAAGTTTGCCCATGTTTGGGGGTAGAGCTAGCTGGTAGGCTACTGGTCCACGCTTCGCCAATATCTCAAAGGGACCGACATAACGAGGACTCGGCTTTTTCCTCTTCAAAGTCCTACCAACTCCTGTAACAGGGGATATCTTCAGAAACACGTGATCTCCCACCTCAAACTCTAGAGGTTTTCTCCTTTTGACAGCATAGCTTTTCTGTCTACTCTGTGACGCTAAGAGTCTCTTCTTGATGAGATTAATGTGTTCAGAGGTTTGGTCAACTAAGTCTGGCCCAATTAACCTTCTTTCTGACAATTCCGTCCAGTAGATAGGTGATCGACATTTTCTGCCATAGAATGCTTCAAACGGAGCCATCTGAATGCTCGAATGATAGCTATTATTGTAGGCGAATTCTGCTAACGGAAGATATCTATCCCAATTCCCTTTGAAGTCTAATACACACGCTCTCAACATGTCTTCTAGCGTCTGTATGGTCCGTTCAGATTGTCCGTCAGTCTGGGGATGATAGGCTGTGCTGAATTTTAACTTTGTCCCCAGAGCTTCGTGTATACTTTGCCAGAATCGGGATGTGTATCGTGGGTCTCTGTCAGAAATAATGCTTTTGGGTACGCCATGGAGTCTCACTATCTCCTTGATATAGACCTCAGCTAATTTCTCAGGAGAATCACTAGTGTTGATGGGGATAAAGTGTGCTGATATAGTCAGACGATCAATAACTACCCAGATCGCATCAATATGCCTGATCTTGGGCAATCCCACCACAAAGTCCATGGTAATCTGCTCCCACTTCCACTCCGGAATCTCAAGCCTTTGTAGTGGTCCCGCTGGACGTTGATGTTCGATCTTCACCTTCTGGCAAGTTAAACACTTAGCCACGTACTGAGTCACGTCTTTCTTCAACCCTAGCCACCAGACCTCAGACTTCAAATTACGGTACATTTTTACCATGCCTGGATGTAGAGTGTATTTACTCTTGTGAGCTTCATCCAGTATTTTCTGCCTTAACTCAGCTTTTGGTGGTATATAAATTCGCTTCCTATACCTCACCAATCTGCTGGGTGATAGGTCATAATCTTGAGTCTCATTTCGAGTTATCAATTCTCGCATAGCCTTTGCATGTTCGTCTAGCTTTTGAGCTTCTTTAACATCATCACATAGATCATACTCTCCATGACTAACAAGAAGACTTGCAAGATATGCCTCATGAGGCTCTTTTGGTTTCACAGCGATTTGATTTGACAAATTCAAATCCATGAAATCTTCTAGTTACTTCTGCTTACGGATCATCATGAATGCTATCTGCACCACTTTCCTGCTCAAAGCATCTGCAACCACGTTTGCTTTACCCGGATGATTTCAAAATTTTCACACATTGAAAATTTCTTTGGTGGCAGTATTTTTAAACAATTCGCACTATACAAACAGTAGTAGTGCTAACATTTTGTTCAAACTTATTCGCTGCCAATTCCAAATTTTCATGAAAATCAATTTCAGAAAAATATTTACTACCAGTAAACATTTATGAACGGGATTTTCAAAAATTCAACATTTGAAAGCTCTCGCTACCACTTCAACCTTACGGTACAGCGGCATCTCCCCAATCTGTTCATGCATAAACCACCGCAGCGGTAATGCCGTTGTTTTCCAATATATGGTCCATCACGATGGAGGACTCAACCGCAGCTACAGTCCCCAGGGCCAAACACCCTGCACGCGTGATGTCTGACCAACAAGGCAAAAATTCGCGCCCCTACAAGACGGATTTTTCACAGATTGGATGCAAACACTGCTGGTGCAAATTTCAGCTTTTCAAAAACAAATCCCCTCAAAAAATTTTCAACAATGGCCAGGATTTAAAATATTCCAATCTTTATACCGTTTTACCACCACATAATTAAAAACTCAATTTCAAACTCTGGGTTTAACCAGACCCCTTTATGAGACAACTTCATTTCAACATAAATTTTGTTGAAATCATTTCATTCAAAATCTTTCTTTCTAAAACTCATAATTTCGAAAATTCAATTTCGAAAATTCTTCACAAACTTAGCAGATGCATTGGTAAATTTTAACCCAAATCATCAGAGTATACTAACCTGATGCCAGAATCCTTCGCTTTGATACCAAAATGTAACGCCCGTCCAAAATCACCTTTTTATTCATCACTACGCATACGGAAACATCTCTTAAAACAAAAACTTGCTACTGAAGCTACTATTCCTATACAGTAGAATTTACACTTCAGTAAAATAAATCTAAAAGCTAAAATCTTCTTCCTTTTTGGTCTCTACCTCCAGCTCTTCCTTCTTAGCTCTCGGGCTACTTGCCCTAGCTGCAAAATAAAGCTATTTCGAAAATACTCCTGGGATTCGAATGAATCCCAGTAGTAACGTTAGCAATCACTCACATACAATGTATACACGATACATGCAAGTACAATCATTACTTATACATACCAATCACACCACACATTCAACATTCATGCATTTATATAAATACATACAATGATAAATACAAGCATATAAAGATACACATGATATGTGAGAGAAAGGTTACTACCTTGATCATATCTTTCCCTATACCTCCCTTCTTTAATGATTCTTTTCGGTTATGCTCTCCTATGGTGACCTCCCTTTCTTATTTGTTTCCTCTTCGCTCTTTCTTTACACAACTCTTCCCTTTTCGGTTTGTGGAAGCTTGGCCGAATTGAATGAATGGATCATTTCAAAGTATTTATATATTTCTTGTGCATTTGTGTCTTGGCCGAAGAATAGGCATACGTGGCTAGATTTGATAATACAAGGTGAATCGTGTCATGATATGAAATGAATGTGTAATGCGTGTATATATGCGTTGTCATAAGATTAATAAGAAGACGTGATTTGATCTAAATGCTAAACATGTGGCGGCTTAAGGTGAATGAGGTGTCATGATCTGGCTTAATACTCATTTGGTTTTGCTGTTCATACTTAATTTATTGACACGGAGGGAATAGGTTTTGACCGAATAGAAAGAATGAATGGAATGATCAATTAATGGATATGAGACAATGAGGTGGCGTTAAATTATAATCAGGATTATTGGATTACACACACATCACATTTAATCACTCTTAACATCTATAGGCAACACACCTACACATATATTACACAACATGCTTATTATTGTTCACACATGTCACAATAAACAAAACACCTAATCCCCTTAAGCTACATGTAACACACACAAGACTCACATATGTTGACACCATTTATTCTATATACACATAATCACACTTGTTAATATATTTAATTTTCCCCTTAATTATTTCCTAACCTTTTCCCTAGATTTTCTGAAATAACTTTGCTAATTAACTTAAGCTCTTTCCCATACTAAGCTCAAGACTTTGTACTCCTCATAAATAGTGCCTAGTAGTCTCCCAAAAATAGGCTAATTCACCAACCTTTAGACCCAAAATTCGGGGTGTTACACAAGTGTTTAGTTATCATCAAAAACTTGGTTGAGAACTAACATACTCTTCTTCCCTACTCTCTGTTATTCGCATCTCAAAACAAAACTTTCGAAAAGATTTTTAATATTTCCTTTTCACCCCCTCTTGGTGATTTAGCTCCGCTTTTAGTGATATGTACCTGTGGTAATATGGAAGCAAGTACACCTTTCTTCTCACTTCACACAAACTATTTGGTATATACTGCTGTCTTTTGTCCTTGGAGGTTGTACTTGCATATATTGGGCACATGTAATACCCTAAAATTTGACGTAGGGTAAATATCATAAATTTTTAGAATATACCTATTGAAAATAGGTGAATATGAGGTCTCAAACACCTTGTATTGAATTCATCTTGTTATTGGGACAATTTCTCCTAAGATTGAATAATGTGCGAAAAGATCCCTAAAACATTAGATAATTTGCAAATAGGTCCCTAAAATATTTATGGGTTATAAAATACCCTGAGAAAATTATAATAAAATCCTAAAAGGCAACTTAATATTTATTAAAAATTGGAAAGTATGTTGTCTCTAATTTAGGTAATTTATTAAATTATTACCTTGGAAAAATTACAGGAGAAAAATCTAAAAGTATTGGGGGACCATATTGGACCCCATGATTTTTAATATTATGCATGGTGCATAAATTACCAATGTCAGTGAAATAGTTGTTAGATAATAATTATTACTAATTAAGAAAATTGTCAACAATTAGTAAGTGATTAATTAGATAATTAATGACTAATTGTTTAGACATAAGATAAAGAGAAAAAGGTGGAAATTACTTAGAATATATATATATATATATATATATATATATATATATATATATATATATATATATATATATATATAAACGAAATTATGAAGAAAAATAAAGAAAAATTAAAATGGAAATTAAGAAAAAATATCTAAGATATTTAGTAATTAAATAATATTATAATTGTGATATTTTATACAGGATAAACAAGAACGGATAGAAATAAAATCCTACCTAGAAAACCGTGAACTAGGTTTCTTGAGTCAGAGTATATTAGGAACAAGTGAATTTTTATCTCGAGATGGCCGGTCTCCGAAGTCATTTCTGTAACCGACGGAGTGATTTGGAGATCCGAATAGGAAGATATTTTGTATAATTAAAGCAGATAGCCAAAAGGAGAACCGATAGAAAATAATCCCGTTGTGGGAATCTGGGGATAAGTGGGGAAAAACCAGAGTATAATGTTAATCAGTGGATTTTTGTCTCGGGGAGTTAGTACCGGACAACGTTATTTCTGTAGCCGGGCACGAATACCGAGGATTTTCAGCTGATAACAAAATTCCTCAGCAGGATCAGAAACTGAGTTAAATTAGATAATTTGAAAGAGGAAGAAAAGACCTTCGGAGTGTTGTTCCTGAAATTTTAAGATTTTACGAAATTTCGCGATCAGGATACCGAACCAGGAATTTTACCTGATAAAGCAAGATGACATAAGGCTTGATGATGCAGCAGGGACGACATCATCCTTGAGAGGTGTAAGGCCAAGATCTTGCCACCTCCAAGAAGTGCGATCTAACGGCCAGAAACTGATCAGACAAAGTTCAATGAAATTACAGAAATGTCATTGCCTTTTTCTATAAATAGCCTTCACTTTCTCTTCATTCTTCACAAATCCTAGAGCTTTCTAGAGAGAGATTTTAGAGAGAAGGAGGAGTCTGTGGAAATAGCAAAGTGCCGGGTAAGTTCTTCGGTCCCTAGTCTTTAGTTTTAGTGTTTCTTTCGGTAGTTGTTGTAGAAATGCTAGGTTGATCTTTAATCTTCCAGGTATGTTTAGAAATCATGTTCTAGGGGTAATTAAGGTATTAATTTCGAAAATCATTATGGAGTTGGAGATATGTTGAAATTCTGGAAGATTAGGGTCAAGGTAGCAAAGTGCTAGTGAAATTCCGCCGATTAGGGGATCAGGGGCAAAATGGTAATTTGTACCTAAAATGCCTGTTATGATAACAAATATTGATAAATGTGATATTATCATTATAGAATATCAGTAATCTTGTTCCGCTGTCATTTCGCTGTCGTTCCGCTGTTTTTCGTCAAAAGTATAGTTTATCGTCAACGTACTAAACGCTCGTCAATGAAGGTACGTCCGCGTACTGGTAACTTTAACTCTGATGTTTACTGTATGCATATATGTGCTATGTGTATGGTATGCTTGTATGAGGTAATTAATGTACGTCCGCGTACTAGTAACTTTAACTCTGATGTTTACTGTATGCATATATGTGCTATGTGTATGGTATGCTTGTATGAGGTAATTAATGTACGTCCGCGTATTGGTAACTTTAACTCTGATGTTTACTGTATGCGTATATGTATGGTATGCTTGTATGAGGTAATTAATGTACGTTCGCGTACTGTAACACTAACTATGATGTTTATGTTATGCATATATGTGGTATGTGTGCATATAAAGGTTAGAGAGTATCTGTAATGCTGGGAGCGATATGTTCATATGCTGGGAGCAATATGTCTGTATGCTGGGAGCGATATGGTCGCATGCTGGGAGCGATACATATGCATTGGTTATGATAGTTTGCTTGAGTATGCGGTTTGGTGTTATGGTATGAGTTGTCTATATATTGTGTATGTAAACATGAAGTTAACCGTTACCTGGGGTCCGTATGCATGGGACCTCAGCTCTTAACATAGCAGCAGGGTCAGGAGAACCAAGGACGGAGGAGAGGGGAAAGCAGCACGCTTAGAGACCCGGCTAGAGATTTCATTTTGACGTTCCGGCGGAAGCCTTCCTTTTGTTGTCTACTTCACTTTTGAGCCACGCAGTTACTATACCGCTATTGTATCCAGCCAGACTTACGGCATTTTGAAATACAAGTATCAGTTACTCTCTTGCTCCGATGCTCTACTCTGATGAAAAAAATATACTGCTTTTGAAAAGTTGGGATGTTACAGCACAAGAATCCAAAATCATTGATTTTGCTCTATTGATCCAATTATTGATGCATGAACCTACAATAATGACATCAATTAGGGAATTAGTATATATATGTATGTGTGTGTCTAAATGATGCATTTAAATTATGTACTCATAGAAAAAGATACTTACTTCAAAAACATTTGAACAATTGCTAATGTAAGCTTCTGTCCAGGAAGCAGTAGGGACTTTATATCATCAATGTCAACATAAACTAGTTGAGGATGAGGGACCCCTACTACTTCATTGATAGGCCACAAATTTTCTTTAAAACCTCCTTTGGATACCATATAGGATATTTTTTCCTTGGCACTCAACTTAGCAATAGGGGATGGAGCTTGAGGAGGTGATGGAACTTTAGGAGGAGTAGATACATGTACAAGCTTCTTTGGCCAAGAGATGAAGGTTCCCTTGACATCACTCACATGCTTCAGCTGCTCAGTTGGGAGAGGGAGAGGTGCATCAATGATCACCTTTTCAACTAACACTCTTACTCCATCATCAGCTATTTGTTTGTGGTGTACAGTTGATCCCAAGTTGTGGATAGTCCTTTACCAACTAATTGTCTATGAGGTTCTTGTTGGACCTGGCTATCACCCAAGAGGGGGGGTGAATTGGGTGTTTGATAAGCTTTAGGAACTTTTAAAAAAAAATTTCGCAATTTATAAATTAACAATTAGATATTCAAAGATGAGCATATACTGGAAATGTAAAAGATAAGGGAAGAGAGTATGCAAAATATGATTTATCCTGGTTCGGTCCAATCTTTGACCTACGTCCAGTCCCCAAGCTTCACTTGAGATTTTCAATCCACTATTTGCTTTGAACTTGATTATACGTTCTGTACTTGAAGTAATCCTCTCACTAGGATTCACTCCCCCTTACAAATCGTAATCAATTCACTTGCTTGATTACACACTCTGTACTCGAAGTAATCCCACACTCGGATTCACTCCCCTTACAAGTTGTAATCACAACAAAGTGTTTCCTACTCAAGATCACCCAATCTTGAGTAACTCTCAGAATAATAGGATGTTTACAATGAATCTTCTCTCTCAGAAGTAAGTGAATAAACACTGAAGCACAATACATATAATCTCACTCTCTAAGCTAGATATATGATCATTGAGATATTCAGAGAGTAGATGAAGCAGACGTTAGAATATTGGCATTTTCACTGTGTAAGCTCACGTCACTGTTCTTGTTCTCCCTCTTGTATCTATGTCTCTTGTTCTTCGTTTCTGGGCTTCTTATATAGATGAAGAAGAGGAACTAGCCGTTGCATTTTCTCTCTTTGATTCTTCAAAGTTCAGCTGTAAATCTGGAATATGACAGTTGCATATTTTCCTCTGTTTCTTCAATTCTTGGCTGGAATCTTGGATTTAGTTGTTGTAGATGGTCTTCCAGAATTCTTGTCATTCCATAAACTTAATTTGACCGTTTGAGATGATTCTTATGAGTTACAACGGTCTGAGCTGAACATCTACGATAAGGGAGAAGGATCAAGCATGTTCTAGGTTTGTCATTTAATGCATTTATCCTGGATCTTGATCTCACCTTGATCTTGGCTAAACCTTATTTGAAAAACACTCAAAACTTCATCAAGGACATTAGAAACAATAATATCATATGAGGAAATATTTTCAGGAAGACCCATTAAGATTTCGCAGATCAACATCATTTGATTTTTCAAAATCCCCGATGCAAACTCGAGTTTGTTCTTCCAAACTCGAGTTTGGGGTTCATCCAGAAAGCATGTCTGTTGATTAGTGGTCTAAACTTGCGGTCTGTAAAAGCTAACTCGAGTTTGGTTTTTACAGAGGGAACTGTCGGGTTCTGGACTTGGGATAGAACTTTGGGCAGGAAGCTAAACTCGAGTCAATTAGTGACCAACTCGAGTTTGGGTCTATGTTTGAAGAACAAGCCTAAGTTCGTGATTTTCCAGACTGGAGTTTAGGGTCATAGACTGGAGTTTTTAGTGTAGCCAAGTGAATGATCTTTCTGTATAGTTCAGACTCGAGTTTGGGAAGCAAACTCGAGTTTCAGTGACTACTGAAATATTTGAGGTTTATCTGGGTCAAGTGCAAACTGGAGTTTGGAAGGCCAGACTAGAGTTTGGGAGTCTATTGAGTTTTCTGGGTTCCTTTTTGTTTGGTCTAAACTCGAGTTAGGGAATCTAGACTTGAGTTTGGCTTGCTTGGGATTCTGAGTGCTCTCTGTATCTTCAAGACTTCAGGTTTGATTTGCAAACTGGAGTTTAGCTTAATGTGAAAATTTTGGATTCATTTCTGTGTCTGTACAGACTCGAGTTTGACTTTTATGTAAAATTGAATATCTTTCTGTCAAGTCTCAAAACTGGAGTTTGCTAACACAAACTCGAGTTTTCTTCTCCATGGCTCAGTCAAATATTCTTCTCACAAGTTCTTTACTTTATGACCTGATAAAGATCAATCCCTGGAATCCAGTACCTATCTCCATAAAGCTCTTTAAGTCTTCTTTCCATTGCAAGAAGAATCAGCTCCAAACTCACTGTATTCTGATACTTATGATCTGATGAATGAAGGTTGTTCTTTGCCAGCGTTTTTGCAGCATCTTGAATTTATAGTCAACTTTCGAAGATCATATCTCACTTATTTGATCTTTATTTTCCATGATCTTTATGTTTCTGGAAAGGTATGTGAGTCTACTTTCATATGCCACCGATTTTAGCTCATTCTGAAGTGTAGATTGTGAGATACACTCAAATCATTGAAGTTTGGTCTGCTGTGTGGCGTGAATTCCTGTTCCAACTTCTGAAATTCATAGCTCTCTCATCTCAGTTTTTTTGGGCATGAAAATTTGTCAAGATGACGCATTGGATGTCTAGTTTCATACAAAATTGATTTCACCTTAAACCGATCTCTGGTTTGGGAGATATCATCGAATTACCAGAGGTCGCCAGTTCTGATCGTGAAACAGAGTTGGACAGAGTTTCTGAAAGCTTGCTAAACTCGAGTCATTAAGTGACTAACTCGAGTTTTGAGTTCCAAACTCGAGTTTACATTGGCTAACTCGAGTTTTGATGATCCAGAGACGCCAGAGTTGCTGAAGACTTTACAAACTCGAGTCATTAAGTGACTAACTCGAGTTTTGAGTTTCAGACTCGAGTTTTGTGTCCTAAACTCGAGTTTTCTCATAATCCAGAGGCAGATCACTTCCAGTAATGCAGTAAACTTGACTTTTAAGTATCTGGCTCGATTTTGCTCATCCAGAACCTGATATATGCTTGTTTTAACTCTGAATTGAGTTGTTCTAACTTTCATTTGATCATGGAGACTTTTAGAATCAAACTAAGAACTTGTATAATGATTTTCTTAGTTTATTCAGCAAGTTCTTCTTTCTTTCTTCTCTCTTCTTGATTATTCTCCATGAATCAACTCTTTCTTTCTTCTCTTCTCTTGTTCTTTCTCCACATGAACAAATCTACTTAAATGTAGTAATTAGTCAATGTATATGGTATAAACTTTATGATATAAACTTTTTGCTCTTGATAATGACATCTATATAAGACATCATCAAAACTAATATAACCAATAGTTCTGTCACGTATAGGGAACAAGGTTGCTCTGACTGTCCAACAATGCAGCTCCCTTTAGTGCTCTGCTGCACAGGTACAAGTGTATGTGTCAAGGGAACAATAGTCTCTGGATGAGGGCTAAAAAGCATCTTCCTTTGATTCAATTCCTCCTTCATTTGCCACATCTGGGATTCAAATATTTCTTTCAATTTAGCTTCTTTGACCGCTGCCTCCTTAGTTAATTTGGCCACAGTTTGTTTCATCTCCTCTCGAGTAACCATACTTTGTTTATGGTGTTTGGATTTACCAAAGTATTCCTTTAGGCCTACCCGTCCTCCGATCCCCCTTGCATACCTCGAATGATCCGTTTTTCTGGTCGCAATGGTCAGAAAATCATTCCTCCTGCTTGACAGAAAAGATCCCTCTACTTCTTTCTTTTTAAGATCTTCCTGTAAGGTACAGATACCGAGAAGCATAGTAATTAAACATGTTTAGTAACTAAAAAATAACAATAACATAGTTATACTTACAATTCTTTCAGCAACTAGATGAGTTTGTTCACTCATGTAGTCGCCGCTTGGCTTTTGCCGAATATACAACCACGAATCCTCGCAACGTATTGGGGATGGCGGATGATCAACTATCGAGGAAGGATTGGATTTAGCTTCTTCTTCCAATTTCTTCTGCTTGGTTGCCATCATTTCTTTTTCGACCTTTTCATATCCGCCACGAGAAGCCCTATATAGGCAATCATTCTTTCTCCCTATCTCCTGTGCTTGTTCCCTTCTCATCTTTGAATCAAAATTGAAAACAACTATTCATTATGAATTCCAACTATTTCACTAATAGAAATTAGAGAACTTCTGTTTGATATGAACCTCAAACACTAGTCAAATTCACTTAATCAAGTTTCAACATTTTATTTAAGGAAGATGTAGAATTGTATAGAACTAACAAACTAACTTACTAATAGCAATGTCTAACCATTACCTACTATAACATAACTAGCTAAAAATATAATAACAGTTAACGTATCAAACATGCATAGAACTAAGACATGCTTTTCTGATGCAGAACAAAGGATGAAAATATATACTTTTATTCACACATTAAACCATTTAACTAACAGGATCAGACTAACACAATAACATTCACATATCTGCATGGGTTAATAAGGAAACAAAAAAGGGCAAGCAAAACTAAATATAAACTCACCAAAGCATCAGAAGTGGTCCACAACTGAACAAATTAACAGACAAATGATAAATGAATTATTATAGTCTACTCCTTATATTATTAAAGAAGTCCCTTCTGCTGTAATCTTTATAGCTGCATCTTTTCTCTTGATCTCGATCCATCACCTGTCTCTTTCAAATGATCTGGAGTTCAAATGAATGAATCCCAGGGTAACAATTAATTTCAAGAACATATATGAAGCATAAATGACAGTTTAGCACATGTTAAGTATAGAAGCATTTACAAGTAAACAAGTCGCGCCATAACCGTAGTTAACGGCCAAGGACCGTAGCCCTTATTAGGACACACAGCCCTATGAGACACGCAGCCTCAATCCATAGCTAGGAAAAACATAACATGTAAATCAACTAGCAAACATGATCAGCTAATACATAAACACATACATACATGCTATCAAGATTAGAGTTACCCACCTCAAGCTTGAATCCTTAACTTTATCCAAAGGTGTTGGGATTGGTAGAGGTGTTAAGGTCTGCCTAAAAATGTTTATCATTGTCGTTAGTCACTTACTCGAACTGCAGAAAAAAAGAAAAGAAAAAAGAAACTAACTACGTGAATTAGTTTAGAGGATTAATAATGGTTATTAATCCCTTAAAATTTTCCCTGTAATAATAGTTTTTATTTATTATTATTATCACTTCTTCCCAATAATAACAATATTTGTTATTATTATCCTAATAATAATATTATCTATTTTTATTTATTTATCTACTTTATTGATTATTACATTTCCTAATAATAATAATAATAATAATAATAATAATAATAATTCCTTGTTTCTTTATCTTTATTATCACTCCTTTCAATAATAACAACCATATCTATTATTATTATGATTATCCTAAATCCCCAGTAAGCTTCTGAATATTAGTCAAAACATTTCATATTATTCTCTAAGTAATTATTTTCCTCTACTTTTCAGTTTGAAAAGTCCAGATTCAATGTTTATTTCAAAAATCCACATCTGGGGTTCTAGACATCCCAATTAGGTTGTTTAAAATTCTATGAACTTCTTGATGAGTCTAATTTCTAGGAAAACTGATTCTAGTATTTTATCACATGTCAAAAATTTACAAAAATTCAAAATGTAAACATTGTCCAGAATTTTCTCCAGAAAGCCGTCTGTTCTATTACCTAACTTCAAAAATTCATATCTTGAGTTCTAGGCATTGGATTTAGGTGGTTCAAAAATATATGAACTCCTAATTAAGTCTAGTTTCTATGAAAATTGGTTCCAGTATTTTATCATATGCTAATCAGAAAACGTTCCAGTTCTGTAATCCATTTTCCAAAATTCAACTATTTGTATACTTATTGAAATGCAATAAATTACCTATCAAATTAAAGCTCTATGTGTCTACTACAAATCTGAAAAATTTCATAATTTTATAAATTTATTTGCTTGGTCAAAAAGTCAACGTCATTTTCTGCCTCCAGAAATAACTCCAAAATGTTTTCAGATTTGATCTCAGCTTCAAAAAATCATAACTGAAGTTGTAGACCTTCTTTTAAGGTGAACCAACGCTCATTTTAAAGCTTGGGATGTGTATTATATGTCCATATAACTTCAAGGTCAAAGAAGGTCTATTGTTCTATTTTCATTTTACTTAAAGATTAGTGCTCAAATTTCAAAAATTCCAATTTCAGTAAAATAACAGCACTTCTTTTATGTACAGAAGATTCTTTCCAAGAGCAAAGCCACGTTTTTTGTTCTTGATTGATATATATATATATATATATATATATATATATATATATATATATATATATATATATATATTATTAAGGCCTTGGTTTCAAACTTTCCTTTCTTATATGTGTATCGTTAATATGTATATATATATAGGCATGTAAAACAAAACAACCACTCTTTCTTTTGGTCCATCACAGCACTTTATCTCATATATACACACACAGATAGCAACAATGTTTTTCTCTCATTCCCAGCATTAGCATATAGGTATATATACAGTAGCGTTTTTATCCTTATTCTAAGTACAGCAAGCTTCCTTAGCACTTAAATACCCACGCTCCTTGAAGTTTCTGACAACACCACGATAACTTTCCGAAACCTTGTTCCGTTTCAGTGCATTGCAGAAACTTTACAGACCTGAAGAAAAATCCAACCTCAACGTGCATGTAACACAATTTAAACATCCTCTTTTATTCTTTAATGGTTTATGTGGCTTTAAGACATACTCCATACATTTTCAACGTGAGAAACATGCTGGAGCTTCCTCTGTTTCAGCTCCATAAAACAGAGTACAAACATGCAGAAGTGCAACCATAATGCTCCAGCTTCAACGCAGAAACCAAACATGCAGAGCGTAAAAGGAAAAGGCTTACCTTGTTCGAAACTCACACTTGCATGAGTGATCCAGCCTCTCTTCCTTCCTCTTCTTCCCCTTTCTCTTTTGTAATACCCCAATTTTCATAATACATGTAAATATTAAATTTTGATAAATGACACCTATTACAATAGGTGAATTTGTGGTCTCAAAACTAGTAAAATAATTATCTTATCTTTTAAGGTGATTTCTCATGAAATTAGAGTAAATAAAGAGCTAAAATCCCTAAGTGAATTTATGGGTCATAAAATACCCTAAGAATGTTATGATAAAGGCAACTAAATATTTATTAAAAAAAGAGTATGTTGTCTCTAAAGTTTTAATTGATTTATTATTATTTTTAGGAATTACACCATTTTAACAACTTAAAATCATCAAAGGATGATAGAATTAATTAGAGGAAAGTAGTAGCGATTATTGAGCAATTGAAATTGCAATAATTGAGGTACTTTATTAATTTTTGAAATTAGTTAATGATTAAGTTTTTAAGGTCATAAATTAAGGGCCAAATGATATTTAAAAGATAAGATTAGCATACAAGGAGTTACTAATTAGCAAAAGTGAATTAGAAACCTTGTCAATTTTGGTAGTTAAAGCCTAGTAACTCCTAAAGCATGGTGTTAGGACTTAAATTCCTAAATTATCATTAAGGGGCGAAAATTCCTATTTAATGATGAACTGAATAAATTATACAAATGAAAGGGAACCAATGGGAGTTTTTCCTCCCTAGATTATGTGAGAACATTAAAAACATAAGTTGAATGATTATATTAGGGGTGGGGGACAAATTTTGCAAGAAATAAGAAAGAAAAAGTAATTTTAATAAGTCAATGAAAGTGGTGTGAAGAAGAAGCTTTGCAAAACTTGGGCACCAATTAAAGGAATAAATTATTTAGTATTGAGGAAGCTAAAGCAAGTGTGTGTGTTGTGTGTGGGGTGAAATTTTTGAAAGAAAAAGGGGAAAATGATAAGCCAAGAAGGTTAGCTCATGAATAAGTAAATGGTCAATTGTGTAAGGAGGAAGATTGGAAAGACTTAAGGAGCAAGTTGTTTAACTTGGGGACCAAGTTAATACTTAATTAGTTAAAATAGATAAGAACCTATAGGAAATAAATCATAACTTGAAATATTGGAATTAAGTATTAGAGATAAATACATATTTGAACTCAGTAAATTATGAGCTTCGATTTGGCTATTCCCGAAGTTATTTTTGTTTACTTTTAAGATTCATACCTAAGTTTTTTGGGAATTAAAAATCACCATAAATCTAGTCATAAAATTATTATTTCAAAAGTGAAATTGGATTTTGAACTAACACACCAACTTACACCTAACTAAATTAGTATTTGGAGATAATTAAGGAATAAAGCACAAACTTAAGGAAGAAGGGGAGGGGGTCGGTTTTGAAGAAGAGGTGGAGGGATAGGATCTTTACTTCTTCCCCAAGAAAAAGATCAAGGGCCAAGATCAATTTGAATTACTTGAAGGCTACTCATAATTTTGGCTATAAATAGAAACCTCCTCTTCACAAATTCTCACCAATTCATCAAGCTTCAATTCGAAAATTTAGAGAGAAAGGGAGGGTGTGGAAGAGCTGCAGAAAAATAGGAGGCTAGTGGTCTTCAAGAGGTAAGGGAGTTTTTAGTTCATAGTTCAAGTTCTTAGTTTATGAAGTAGAAATGCTAGAAATGTTATTTTGATCTTCAATCTTCCAAATATAGTTTTATTTTCATGTTTTTATGGTTTCCATTGCATTTATTTAGAAAAATTGATGAAGAAGAAGTTATATCAAAATTTTTGGAAAATTAGGATCAAAATAGCGAAGCTTTGGCGAAATCTCCTCAAACAGTGATCTCTGGAGTCAGGGGTAAAAACGTCAGTATTTTATGATGAAGATGATGTTCTAAAATTCTGAGAAAATTCATGGTGAAAGTAGACGTCTAGGGCTTTTCAAATCTATAAAGAGTGTACCATTTGAAGCTCTGTGAAAAAAGATAAAAATCTCAGAAGTTAGGCAATGTTTTCTGTGTGAAATTCTGGGCAGTATTTAAAAACATGAAATCTGGGAATTATCTATGAATTCTGGGTAAGTTCCAGTATTTTTCCTCAAAAATATACTTCTCAAGGATTCCAGGAAATTTTACGAATCCTCAGTTCGATTTTTCTAGAATTAGTTATGATTTTTCAAAGTTACCGAAAAATCTGCCCAGAAAATGCTGCACCACGTTTTTGAAGAAATGTAAGGGAAAAATTGTAATAATAAAGCCATCAAGGGTAGAATGGTAAATAGAGGTGGAAATATCTCTTAGAATGTTATTCTAAGTGATATGGTGATATGTTAGGATATCCAGGAAGTCCAAAGCCGGAATCAAAGGTCGGATGTTTGACGAACTATGTGGTAAAAGGTACGGACACGTATTATAACATTAACGCTTATGCTTATGTTATGGTTATATATGATAGTTGCATTCACATGTTGAAACTCTGTTTTGAAAGTTGCTCATGATATGTTTGAATTTCTATACGGGTTATAGTCTTGATAACTCCGTTGAGTTTTCCTAGCGCTGAGGACACGTGGATTCGTGGCACTGGTTATGTGCAGACTATGGGTAACATACATATTGCAGTGGCTGTGTTATGTTACTTGCTGATATGATTATGAAAGTTATAAATGTGAATTTATTATTGTGATACCTGTCATATACTGTTTATATAAGCATGAGGTTAACCGTTACCTGAGGTCCAATGGACATTGGACCTCAGTCTTAATGAACAGTACAAGAAAGAAACCGGGATAGAGAAGGTACCGGCAGATAGAGCCGTAAAGAGGCAGCGGTCAAAGGCAAAGGTCGGTAGCGGTAGAAGTTATAAGAACTTAGCTTCTGGCTCGAATTTAACAAAGTTACTTTGAACAATTTGGTGTCTAAGGTTGGGTTAATCTATCCGGGAAGCCAATCAGTCGCCGTATAAGTCGGTGAGGCCCCCATGATAGACCCCTACCTGGCCAATCTGTTTGGTTAACTGATGTTAGGTTCTAAGCCATAGGTTTAGTTAAGACTGGGTTTAACAGAGAAATGTATTTAAATCTCTGTATAATGTATCACATGAATAATCCTTCGAGATATTTAATATATTAGCTTATGTCGGGCATCATCATATGTCTGGGCATTTTTATATCAGATACTCGTTGTCCGGATCTTAGCGCACGCTATCAATGTCCGCAGTACTCTAAGCTGTAGCATCTCAAACTCTGTTGTTTTTCTTAAAACTAAGTGTCGACCGACACGATTTTCGAACCTGGAATTTGGGATGTTACATCTTTCTCATACCCCACATTCTCGTTCTCGTCTATGCCTCTGATTTATGTGTGAAGCTGTAATACCCCAAAAATCCTATTTAGCATAGCCACTATATTTTGATGGAAAACACCTATTGAAGATAGGTGAGTTTGTGAAATAATTACCTTATTTTCTAAAGGTAATTTCTCATGAAATTAGAGTAAATAAAGAGCTAAAAATCCCTAAGTGAATTTGTGGGTCATAAAATATCCTAAGATTATCATAATTTAGTATATTATACTATTTCAGCAATTAAAATCATCAGAGTATGATAAAATCAATTAGAGGAAATTAATAACAATTATTGGGCAATTGGAATTGCAATAATTGAGATACTTTAGTAATTTTTGAAATTAGTTAATAATTAATTTATAAAGGTCATAATTAAGGAAATATCAATTAAATTAAGGACCAAATAATATTTAGAAGCTAAGATTAGCATACAATGAGTTGTTAATTATCAAAATTGAATTAGAAACCTTGTCAAATTTTGGTAATTAAGCCTAGTAACCCCTAAAGTACTATATTAGCAATAGTAACCAAGGATTAATTAATTCTCCCTTTAACTAATAAAAGTGGCGAAAATCACTAATTAAAGAGTGAATAAATTATATTAACCCTTAATCCTAAATCCTTATGGAATTAATTGGACCAATAAGGGATTTTTCTTCTAGAGTTGTGGGAACAATTAAAAATATAAGTGGATAATTAAAAATTAGGAGGGGGGGACGGTTTTTGTTGCTAGGGGAACAAGAAGGAAGTCAAAAATTAACTAAAGTAAATGATGGCTTCAAAACCAAAAGGAAACTTGGGAAGCAAGTAAAGAAACTTGGAGAGCAAGTAAAGAAACTTGGGGAGCAAGTAATTTTTTAATCAAATACAAATCAAGGAGAATTCATAGGAATTAAATCATATCTTGAAATATTGAAACTAAGTATTGGAAATAAGTACATATTTGAACTCAGTGAATTATGAGCTTCAACTTGGCTATTCTCAAAGCTATTTTCGTATACTTTTAGGATTCATACCTAAGTGTTTTAGGAATTAAAAATCACCATAAATCTAATCATAAAATTAGGATTTCAAAAGTGAAATTGGATTATGAATTAAAACACCCACTTACACCTAACTAAATTAGCATTTGGGAGAAATTAAGACAACTTGGGAAGGAAGTTGAGTGACTTGGGGACAAAGCAAAAACTTAAGAAGAGAGATGAGAGAGGGACGAATTGGGGGGAGGTGTAAGGGAGGGATCTTTACCTCTTCACCAAGAAAAAGACCAAAGGCTAGGATCAATTGGATTTTGCTTGGAGGCTACTCAAGGCTTTGCTATAAATAGGAGTCCTTGGCTTCACATTCTCCTCACCAATTCCTCAAGCCTAGACCGAAATATAGAGAGAAAGGGAGAGAGTGAGGAGCTGCAAGAAATAGGAAGCAAGTGTTCTTCAAGAGGTAAAAGAGTTTTTAGCTTTTAAATTTAAGTTCTTAGTTTATGAAGTAGAAATGTTAGAAAATGTTGTTTTGATCATCAATCTTTCAATTCTAGTTTTAATTTCATGTTTTTAAGCTTTCCACTGTCTTTATTTCGAAAATTTGATGAAGAAGAAGTTATAGCAAAAATTTTGGAAGATTATGATCAAAATAGCGAAGCTCTGGCAAACTTTCATCAATTAGTGATTTCTAGAGTTAGTAGCAAAAACGTTAGTATTTTATGAAGAAGATAATGTACTAAAATTATGAGAAAATTCATGGTGAAAGTAGACATCTAGGGCTTTCCAAATATATAAAGTTTGTGTTATTTGAAGCTCTGTGTGAAAAGATAAAAATCTCAGAAGTTAAACTATGTTTTCTGGGCGAAAATCTGGGCAGCGGTTTGAATTATGGAAACTGGGAATTATCCATAAGTTTTGGGTAAGTTCCCGTATTTTTCCTTGAAAGTACAGATCTCAAGGATTTCAGAAAATTTTATGGATCCTCGGTTCGATTTTTCAGGAATTAGTTATGATTTTCCAAAGTTAGGCGAAATTCTGCCCAAAAATTCTGCACCAACGATTTTTCCGAAAATTATGAGGAAATAATTGAAAATAAATCCTTCAAGGGTAAAAATGTCAAGTGTGGCCAAGGTGTCTCTTGAAATATTGTTTGAGAATTAATTAAGACGATATTACCCTTTTATGATAGACTGTGCACGCATATCGACGACGAACGTACCCAAAAACCCGTCAAACCAAGGTACGGACGCGTATTGTAACCTTAACTCTTATACTTATGGTTTACGTATATATGATAGTTGTATTGACATGTTGAAACTCTGTTTTGAAAGTTGCTCATGATATATTGAATTAAATACGGGTTATAGTCTTGATAACACCGTTGAGTTTTCCTAGCGCTGAGGACACGATAGACCATCGTGGCACTGGTTATGTGCGGACTGGGGTAACATATATATTGCAGTGGCTGTGTTATGTTACTTGTTGTTATGACTTTGAAAGTTATAATTATGTATTTATTATTGTGATACCTGTCATATACTGTTTACATAAGCATGAGGTTAACCGTTACCTGAGGTCCAATGAGCATTGGACCTCAGTCTTAATGAATAGTACAGGGAAGAAACCGGGATAGAGAAGATACTAGTGGATAGAGCCGTAAAGAGGCAGCGATCGAAGACGAATGTCGGTAGAAGTTATTAGGAATTAGTTTTTGGCATGAATCTAATAAAGTTATTTCAAACCATTTGGTGCTTAAACTAAGGAAGGGTTCATCGGTGGGTTGTCACAAGTCGCTATAAAGTTGGTGAGACTCCCATTAGATTGAACACCGACCTGGCCAAATGGACTGAATAACTAATATTAGGTTCCAAGCCATAGGTCTAGTTTAAGACTTCCTTTATCAAAGAACTGTATTTAATCTTTGTAAATTGTATCACATGAATATTCCTTCGGGATATTTAATATACCATCTTATGTCGGGGCATCATCATATGTCTGGGCATTCTATATCAAATACTCATTATCTGAATCTTAGCGCACGTTATCCATTTCCGCAGTACTCTAAGCTGTAGCATCTCAAACTCTCAAACTCTGTTGATTTTTTTAAAATTAAGTGTCGACCGACACGATTTTCGAACGTGAAATTTTGGATGTTAGAGAAGCTGAAGAGGAATATTGAATGATTATGGAGAAGGAAAATATAAGGGCCTAATTGGGTTCTGTGTTCTCGCTCAAAACAATGGGAAAATGAATGAATAGAGAGGAGGTATATGTGTATTTGTGTTGCTGCCTTGCCGATAAATAATGGAGATTAAATGGAAAACCAAGAAGCCAGTCCGAAAGAAAGGCTAATGGTCTGAGGAAGTATGAACCAGTGGATATTTGACGCAGGTCTCAAGAGGAGCATGGCTTGCTGCAGATCTCTCGCTGCTCCTCTGTGTTTGCGTGATCTGGTTGCTTCTCTGTTGCTTGGCCAGACCGAAGTGATGATGCAGCAAATATGGGCTCATTTGGCTTTGCTTTGAGGTGGGCCACAACAAGAAGAATGAATTGGATAATCTGTTGAGTATATGGGCCGAGAATGGGATATACATTTAGTGAGGAAGTTTGTGCTTCAGTTTTGTGTCTTGGCCGTAGGAAATGAGAAATGGGAATATATTCAACCAACATTCTCTTGTTTGCCTTTACTGTCCAAAATATATTGTGTGGAATAATTCTTCATATATATATATAGGAGCACTTGTCTTGCACATCGAAAATAAGTGACGGTTGGGTTAAGGTGCTGCATGATTTACCAAACTCATCGATTACACCAATGATTTATCAACATGACAGCAAATATATTTATGTATTTATTCATGAAACTTCTCTTATGTATTCCAATACATGTGAAGCGTTAATGTCAAAAGTCCTTTACTTAAATCATATAGTTTCAAAAAAAAAAAAAAAAAAAAAAAAATATATATATATATATATATATATATAGCATGCAACGTTATATATATAATATATATAAGGTTGCAATACGTTGTCATCCGCTAAGACGTATGCACTCAATTAATATATATAACCACAAGTTTTCTTTCTTTTTTTTTTTTCCTCACGTGTTGCCTGATCTGATATGTATATATATGTATCTTAATCCAAGTTGGTCTCTTCTTTTCGTTATATATATATATATATATATATAATTTGAATTATTCTTTTTCCCAAAATAATTCATGGAAATTAGGCCATTAGACTTTAACAATTTCCTCCCTGAAATTCTAATTAGGCATAATAAATTCCCTTACAATTATTCCTTGACTTTACTCTTCCTTCAATTTATTTTGACCATAAAATATTGTTTTCAAAATACTTAGGCCAAAATTTATTTCCTAATAATTTCTTAATTTTGGGAAAATATGCCTTAATTTCAAATTCTTAATTTTAAAATTCCTTAATGATAAATTTTCCATAATTAATCCTTCATTCCCAAAATCCAAAATTTGGGATGTTACAAGTCATATCTTTAAAACCAAGGTGTTGATACTCCGCTGTAAATGAAGGGGTCTTAAAATACTTTTTTGCTAGTGCGGTTCCTAGAAAACCCTTACACTATGTTTGGTTTGAGGGGAGAAAGTGAGAGGAAAAGATGAGAGAGAAATTTTTCTCTCATCTTTACAAAATAGCATAGAAAATCTTCAATATTTCCAAAATATACTCTTAACAAAAGAGAATATTATTCTTATTAATGACAATTTGGTTAATATCCACCCTAGGGATTGTTCCGTCTATTGAATTGTAAAACTCTAATTTTCATAATTTATGTAAACATTGTATTTTGGTAAATGTTTAGCAAAATACAAAAGTGAATATGTGTCTCAAAGAAATATAATCTATTGATTATATTTTTATCCAAATTTAACTTTGGAATTAATTAACCGATGGTTAATTAATGAGACTACATATTAGAAGCCACTACAAAAAAATTAGTTTTTTACGACCGAAAAATTTCGTCACAAAATAGGATTGCGACGGAATTTGTCTGTCGCAAAAAAGGCCTCGCAATTGCAACAGAAAATTGAATTTTTGTCGCAATTTGCGACGGAATTTAAATTCCGTCACAAATTTTAAAATTTGCGACGGAACTTTTTCCGTCGCAGACCCTTTTGGGTTTTGCGACGGATTTTTTTCCATCGCAAACCCTTTTGTATTTTGTGACGGAACCCAATTCCGTCGCAAAATTTTTTTAAAAAAAATTAAAATTTTAAAAAAATCATAACAAATATTTATAAACATAAAAAAAATTTAAAAATATATAAAATTGCATGAAAAGATATATAAAAAATATTAACAAATATATGAAAATGATTAAAAAAATAAATAAATTTTAATAAAAACTTGTATATGATATATTTATAAACATATAAATATATGATTTATAAATGTGGTCATCATAAAAGCTATACACAATATTTCTCCCACAAAAAAAAAACTAAGTAATAAAACCAGAAAAAAAAGAACATAATCTTCATTTTTGGATTAAAAAAAAATAAAGCATATCACAGCAAAAAAAAAGCACATACTCTATACAAACATGATTCATTTTCACCTTAAAAGAAATTATGTGTGCAACTTAAAAAAAATTAGGAACTTAAAAATATAAGTATGATTAGTATATGAAATCATATTATCTTAACAATATATCAGGATCTTAATTTCTAATTTTGCTGCAGATTTGATTCTTATTATGAAAAATAAACCAAAAAAGAAAAAAGTGCAAATCTATATTAAATTGAAAAGAAAAGAGGAAGAAAAAAGCCCACTTACTTAGTGAAGAAGAAGGAGAAATCGATTGAAGCAAGACTGAGATCGGCTGGCGACCACAAGGAGGAGGAAGGGCGAACACAGACTAAAGAACAAAGAAGAAAGTGAAGAAGAATGAAAGAATGAAAAACGAAAGAATGAAAACGGGGAAGGGGAAGTTGAAGAACAAAGAAGAAAATGAAGAAGAATGAAAAAATGAAAACGGGGAATGAAAGAATGAAAAATGAAAGAATGAAAACTAGATGCATGGAAGAGGGAAAAAAGGGGGGGAGTTGGACGAAACGGGGTTTAGTCGCAAACCCGAAAAAGAATTTTGTTAGAAAAATTACGAGTTTTGCGACGGAACGGGGTTCTGTCGCTTTCTTTTTTTCAGACAAAATTTTGCAATGGAATTTATTTTCCGTCGCAAAAAGGTGAAATTTTGCGACAAAATTTTTTTTTCCGTCACAAAATATTTTTGTAATTATTTTTTTTGCGACGGAATTTATTTTCCGTTGCAAAAAGGTGAAATTTTGCGATGAAATTTATTTTTCGTCGCAAATTTGAAAAATTTTGCAACGGAATTTTTTTTTTCGTTGCAAAATTTCGCCTTTGTACGACGGAATGTGAATTTCGTTGCAAAAATCCCACTTTTTGCGATGGAATTCAAATTCCATTGTAAAGCGTCTCAATTTTGCGACGGAATATTTTCCGTTACAAATTCACTATTTTCTAGTAGTGAGCTATAAAATGTGACATAAAATCACATAAAATAATAGCTAATTTAAATGCTCATGAGACAAGAAAAGGGAATAGGGAAACACTTAGTTTACTTGTTATCTATTAACAATTATCCTTAGCAAATAAGCTTACACTAATTGAGATTAGTTGCATAATTCTTCAATTTAATTAGATACAACTATAAACATGAAAAAGATGGCGGTTGCTTTTCAAGAATTAAGGACCAAAGATGAGGAATTAAGCTTGTCTAATAAAGCACTAATTGTCATGGTTAGCTAACAAATCTATTGACCAATAACAAATGCAATTAAGATGCATATAAAGCATTTGATTAAGGGGGTAATTAAGCTTAATCAAGGCTGCCCCCAAAAGTCAACAATTGCAACTAGCTTATCATGAGATCTTGATGCTTGTATTTGAATCCAATGGTTCCTAATTAATCTTGTAATTGACCTAAATCCTTAGGTAATTAAATGGATTAATGGGGCACTTAAACCATAGGATTTTGCCACATGAAAAATCAATCAAAGGGCTCTAAAAGAGTCTAGATTTTTGTCCAAGCAATGAAGGGGGAGGATTGGATTTCAACAAGTGTCATTTGATCCAAGGGTTGTGAAGAAAGATGAACAAATTTGTTGCATTTGGCTGGTTTCACATGAGCTTGATTTATTTTCCTATAAATAGCCATGACCTCCTCCTCATTTCTTCACACCAAACTCAAATCAAAATGATTGAGTCAAAGAGGAGAAGCAAAATAGGAGTAAGGAGAAGAAAGAGTAAGAATTTCAAGAGGTAAGTTCTTGAGCTCTAAATTTTAGATTTTGGTAAACTTGTAGTTTAATCTAGAAAATTGTACGGTAAATTTCCTTTCATGTTTTAAAGTCTCCATTTCTTTTAAAATGAAAAATGGAATGAAAACATGTTGGGGAATAATTTTTACAATTAATAGATCATTATGTTAAAAGCTTGGAAAACTATCATTTTAAATTCATTGTTGGAAGCGAATGTTGTGGCTAATATTTTATATACCAAATGAACTTTAAAAATCATGAAATTTTGTGTGAATAAAGTAGACATCCAAAGATTTCTTTTGATATAAAATTTTAATGTTTTAAACTTTGTATAAGGAGATACAAATTTTTGAAGTTAGACCTTATTTCTGGAGTTAAAATCTGAATAGTGTTGGAAAAATTAAAAAAATGAGAATGGCTCATGCATTTCAAGTTGCTATCGTTATTTTTCCTTGAAAATATACGTGTCAAGGGTCTTGTAGATTTTTGCAGCACTCAAAATAGAGTTTTGTAGAATTAGTTATAATTTTTCAAAATTGATTAAAAATATGGAAAAAAAAATTGAGCAATGCATTTTGAAGAAGATGTAAGGGTAGTTATTGGATAATTAATCCACTAAGTGGTAAAAAAGTCAAAATAGGTGGAAGATATTTTTGATATTATTTTGGGAAAAACGATATTAATTGAAATATCATATAAGTTATGGAAAAATAAAATAATCCGATGATAACGTTATATAATACCCAAGAAGTCCGGGGTCAGATTTAAAGGTCGGGCGTATTGCTAACTATGCGGAAGGAAGGTATGTTTGCATACTGGTAATTTTAACTCTTGTGCGTCTTTTATGTCTATATATGATTGTTTGATTTATATGGAATCATGGACAATACCAGGTCTTAGGCCATACGCCATGACTAAGACTCAGTCTTAGATTATATGTTTGTTTACATTCAGTAAAGCTGTGGATTTAGCTTGATGTGAATTATAGTCATGATAATACTGCATGTATGTTTTCATAGCATTGAGGACAAGTGGATTCGTGGTACTGGTGAGTATAAACACTGTTGACATACATTTAATGTATACTATGTATTGTTGTTACTGTTAATATACACTATGCTATATATTGTTGTATTGAATGTAATGAATATATGTCATATATTATTATTACTTGAACATAACATAAGGTTAATTGTTACCTAAGACTCAGTCCGATTGAATCTCAAAATTGGTTGTAGGTTCATGAAAGAGATCTAGATCTGAGAAGGCAACATGGATGAAGCCATGAAGAGGCACCAGTCGAGATGAGAATCTAAAGATTTTCTTCGCTGTTGGGACAACCCTTTCAAATAAAATGTAATACCCTAATTTTTATAATACATTTAAATATATATTTTGATAAATAATACCTATTGAAAATAGGTGAATTTGTGGTCTCAAAACTAGTGTAATAGTTACCTTATTTCCTAAAGTGATTTCTCATGAAATTATGAGAAATAAAGAGATAAAAATCCCTAAGTGAAGTTATGAGTTATAAAATACTCTGAGAATATTATGATAAATCCTAAGAGGCAATTAAATATTGATTAAAAAATTAGAAAATATGTTGTCTCTAATTTAGATAATTTATAAGATTATTTCCCTTGGAAAATAATGAGGCAAAATTAAATATCATTTTGGGGAACATAAATTGCCCCATGGTTTTTAATATTTTTCATAATGCATAAATTATAAATTTCAGTAAAATAGTTGTGAGAAAATAATTAATCCTAATTAAGAAAATTGTCAACAATTAGTAAGTGATTAAATAAGTAATTAATTGCTAATTGTTTAAACATGAATAGAAAAGGATTAAATGATGAAATTAAAAGCTAATGATGCTCTAATGACTTGAGCTAATTAGCAAACCAATTAGCCTAAGATATTAGCAATAAAGAAGGAGATTAAACACATGATTAGAACTAATTAAGTGTGCCCCAAAAGTCAACAATGGCAACTAGCACATGGTGGAGCTTTGAGAGCCAAGTATTTTTGAGATATTTTAAGCTTAAGCCTTCTTGTAATTACATTAACCAATGATGGTTATAATTAAGAAGCTTTAAGCATTTGATTAAGAAGTTAATCAAGCCTTGTTAATTAAACTTTGAAAAGTCAAAGTGGATAGCTAAAATCAAAGGCCAAGATTAAGCTTCATAAAGGTAAATCTAATGGTCCTAATTAACTACTTAATTAATCTTAATCCATGTGAAATGTAAGAAACCAATTAGGAAGCCTTAAAGACTTGAAGAAGCACAATTTCTCCCAAGTGTAGAAGGGGCCACGTTTTTGGCTTGGGAAAGAAGAAGGAATTAATGATATTTTAGTGTAGATATTATGTAGTGGCACATGGGTTCATTAATGGTTGTGGAAGAGGATAAAGAGAGAGAAAAGGAAGGGGGCCACGTTTTTTTCTTGAGAATGAAAGAAGGAAGAATATTAATTAAACTTTGTTAGCTTGTGTTGAAAATTCAACATGGTAATCAACCAATGAGAGACAAGAACCATTGGACTTTGCCACCTAAAAAGCATATTAAATGGTAAGAGTGAGGGGGTGACGTTTTTTTGGGGACTTGAGGAGGAAGAAGCAATTTATAATATTCTAATGTAGATATTATTTCATAAGCACATGGGATAATTGCATTGAACCAATAGGAAAATTAAGGGGAAAATGCTCTAAATCCTAAGTAATTAAAATGAACCAATGAGAAGCTTTCCTCCATAAAAATGAGTCTTCAAAGAAAACCAAGCCATATGGACCCTTGATAGAGAGAAACAATCCAAGGGATAGAAAGCAAGAAGCTAATTTGGAACTCTAGGAAAATTACCACTTGTGCCATTGAGCTTTTGCCTATAAATAGAGAGCTCTTCTCCCTTCATTCTTCATACCAAACTCATACCAAAGATTGGAGAGTTTAAGAGGAGAATGAAGCAAGAAAGAGGAAGGAGTTCAAGAGTCTTCAAGAGGTAAGTGAAAACGGAGCAAATCACCAAGAGGGGGGGTGAATTGGGGATTTGAAAATTCTTTTTCTTAATTCTGGAAATTAATTGCAGGATTAGAATAGTGCAAAGGACGAGAGAAGGACAAGACACAGCAAGATTTATACTGGTTCGGTCTAACTCCTTGACCTACGTCCAGTCCCCAGACTCTCTAGGATTTTCACTATCACTCACAATCAGTTACACACTCTGTACTCGAAAGTTATCTTCTCACTAGGATACACTCCCCCTTACAAGTTGTACACTGATATTCCCAATCTCCAAGTCCCTTGACTTGAGATTCTTACAGCAAGTAATCAGAAATGAAAGCAAACTCTCTCGAAGAGCATATAATGATAAACACTGAAGCTCAAATGAATCTCTCAAGATATTACAGAAGATAAGAAGTGAAAATGTAAGCTAGTAAATAACAGCTTCTGTTATCTTGTTCTTGGATTCTGAATGGTATTTATAGCAGTTGATGTTCATTTTGAATGAAGAACATAGCTATTGGAGGTCCACTTCGAATTTGACTGTTGGAGCTCCACTTCCACAACTAGCTGTTGAGAATCCACTGAATATAATCTTCATGGGAGGATTCAGCCTTTGTCTAAACTATTCAAGACATTCTTGCATTGTGGGATATTAATTAATATGAAGATAATGTTAATACCCCTGTGTAGAATGGGCTGTGCTTAAAGATGTATTAATTTAATCAAAGTTGAAGCACTTTATAAGACAACATATTCTTTCTCTCTCTTGCTTTTCAGCTCATGGTCTGAATCTTCACTGTTTACTTCAATAAATCATCTGAAACTTGCTAACAGACTGGTTAAAAGATGTTAGGAATAGTAGCAATTAAAGATATGAAGTATTAAGATCATTCAAATGGTTTTCGCAAATTCGCGCCTTCTGGTTTTACAAATCTGTGTGATACAAACTCGAGTTTACAAACCCAGACTCGAGTTTGGAGTTCATCCAAAGAGCATCTTGTTTTGAAAGACTTCCTAAACTCGAGTTGATTAGTGACTGACTCGAGTTTGGTTCTTACAGAAAGGAAAATCGCGAATGGCTCTTGGATGAAGTTTTGAGGCCATGCCTAAACTCGAGTCATTTAGTGACTGACTCGAGTTTGAAGCTTTTATGAAAATCTTGAGTTTAAGTTCAGTGCTTCAAAACTGGAGTTTAGAAAACGCAAACTGGAGTTTACAAAATCTGAAATATTGTTTAGTTCTCTGTATAGCCCAGACTCGAGTTTTGATATCTAAAACTCGAGTTTCAGTGTAAACTGAAACTTTTGAAAAATCTCTTCATATGTAAATTGGAGTTTCCATTTTTAAAACTGGAGTTTTCAAAACAGACATTTACTCGAGGCTTTCTGTTTGAGCAAAACTCGAGTCACCAAAACCTTGACTCGAGTTTCAGTGAAAAACTGAAACATTAAAATACCTTTTGAAAGCTCAAACTGGAGTTTCCATTTTCAAGACTGGAGTTTAGAAATCATGTAATAGTTCAAGTGTTTCCAAAATAGTCCTAAACTCGAGTTTCTAGAAATCTGACTCGAGTTTTAGTGAGTATTCAAACTTTGAAAAACCTTTCATTAAAGTGAAGACTGGAGTCACTGAAACCAAAACTGGAGTTTACAAAGCAAGTAATAACACAAGTGTCTCTGTTTATCCTAAACTCGAGTTTGCTTAAAACAGACTCGAGTTTACGAATCTTTAGCTCTTAAACTTTTCTTGTAAACTGGAGTTTGGAAGGATCAAAGGTAGAGTTTGAAAATTTGATAAAACGTTGAAGCTTCTGTTTGATCCCAAACTCGAGTTTCTAAGACATAGACTCGTGTTTACAAGTCTTTGAAACTTTTGACCTTTAAACTTTCTTGTAAACTGGAGTTTCTCAGAATCAAAGGTAGAGTTTGGAAACAAGTTAAAATTCGAATGTCACTGCCTTTGATCTAAACTCGAGTTTATAAATACAGACTCGAGTTTACAACTCTTAGAAACTTTGATTGCCCTCTGTAACTCTGCAAACTCGAGTTTGCCTATGCAAACTAGAGTTTGGCTTTCTTTCTTAAAAACTGAGCTTCTGTCTATCAAGTCCAAACTCGAGTTTAGCTACCTAAACTCGAGTTTGCCTTAAACAGAAAGTTTTACAACTTTCGAAGACAAACTTCAAATTAAGTTTACAATTATTAGTTATCATCAAAACACCTAGAGAACTAACAGTAAGCTCTAGTTCTTAAGTTCTAGTCTTTAGTTTTTATAAGTTCTTAGGATAAATGTTAGTTTAATCTATAAAATTAGATAATAAATTCCTATACTTGTTTTTAGGCCTCATTGCATTGAAAAATGCCTGAAGAGGTAAAAACATAGTAGGGAATAATTTTTGGGAAGCAATGGATTAATGTTATGAAAGTTGTAGAATTTTCGGTTCTTAAATCTTGGTCAGGAAGCGAAAAAGATGCTATGATTTTATGTAGCAAATGAAATTATAAACTTATGAAATTTTCCAGAAAGAAAGTAGACATGTAGGGCTTTCCAAATATATAAAATATGTAGCGTTTTGATCTCTGGTCAAGGAGATATGAATTTTTGAAGTTAAGCCATTTTTGCTGGAATAAAATCTGGGCAACGTTGAGAAAATTTAAAACTGGGAGTGATTCATGCTGTTCTAGGTTCTGGGAATATTTTTCCTTGAAAATAGACATGTCAAGGGTCATGAGGAATTTTACAACACCTCAAAATTATTTTTGTAGAATTAATTATGATTTTTCAAAGTTGCTGAAAAATCTGCCCAGAATTCAGCATAGCGTTTTTTAAATAAATGTAAGGCAAAGTTGTAAATAACAAACCCACCAAGGGTAGATGGGTAAATAGAGGTGGAAATGTCTCTTAGGATGTTATTTTAAGTGATATGGTGATATGTTAGGATATCCGAGAAGTCCAGAGCCGGATTCAAAGGTCGGATGTTTGACGATTACCCGGTGAAAGGTACGTTCGCGTACTAGTAACTTTAACACCTGTGTGTCTTGTATGTTTATATATATGATTGTATGATTCATGTGTTATGAGTAAGACTGTGGATTCAGTCGTTTGCATACATTCAGGGTAGCTGTGGATTCAGCTTGACACGAGTTATAATCTTGATAACACTATTTATATGTTTTCCTAGCGCTGAGGACACGATGAGCCGTCGTGACACTGGTTATGTGCAAGCATGGTCGTACATACATGAGCTGTGTGCTATGTGTGGTGTTTTTAACATGCATTTGTTGTGTGCTATGTATTGTCCACTGAATGTATTGAATATCTGTCATATATACTGTTTATACTTTTCACATGAGGTTAACTGTTACCTGAGGTCCAATGGGTATTGGACCTCAGATCTGTCTAAGGTTCAGGAAAGGAACCGGGATAAAGAAGGTACCAATGGATGGAGCCATGAGAGAGGCACCAGTGGACGGAGCTGGGAAGAGTCACCGGTCAAAGCAAATGTCGGAAGAGTGTCTACAGAGTATTCATTCTGGCATGATTTAACGAGGTTATCTCAAACGATTTGGTGCCGAAGGCAGGGCTAGTCTATGTGGGTCAGTCAATAAGTCGCTGTGAACTCAGTGAGACTCCCATGATAGACACCTACCTGGCCAAACTGTTTGTGTAGCTGAGTTAGGTTTATTGCCCCAAGTCTAGCTATGACTTAGTTGAAGATTGTATGATTACCTTATACAAATTGTAATTATACACACTCTGTATATTGTATGACATAAATCTTCCTTCGGGAAATTTTTAATATATCAGCTTATGTCGGGCATCAGCATATGTTTGGGCATTTTATACCAGATACTCATTGTCCGAATATTAGCGCACACTATCCATTTCCGCTTTACTATAAGTTATAGCACCTCAAACTCTGTTGATTTTCCGAAAACTAAGTGTCAACCGACACGATTTTCAAACATGGAATTTGGGGTGTTACATAAAAAGCCAGGTATATGATTTTCTACATTTTATTGTGTTTAAATCTGTTTCCTTCGAAAGTGGATGTATGAGATGCTTAACCCCTGTTCTTCTGTCATAGACTCACTTTTTAGTCGTACATTTTGTGCTCAGATCTATGCATGGCTTTGGGTGTTTTTTTTTTTTTTTTTGGTTGATAAACGTGTCTGACATCATTGACCACTATACAATGCCCTTTCTCTTGAATGGGTGGCTATGTTATTTATCCCTCTGCTAGGCCCTGTAGTTTAAGTGCTTTAGAAGTGGAAGTCATTTCTTTCGATGCCCTTCTTGCAGGCTAGCATTATGACGATGACGATTCTATTCCAGCAAGGATAACTTTTTCTAGACATTATTGAAGGTTTGCAGCTTTCATTTTGGTGGCCATCCATTTTGTTCACCTATCTGAATATCAACAATTGTAAAGATTATAGGTCAAAATGTTCATGTGTTTTTGTAGACAATATTGTTAGTGGAAATCAGGAACCAACAAATTTGAGAAGGAGAATAGGGAAAAAAATATGGATTTCTTCCAAGTTTGACCTCTATACGGTGTAAGGTTTATTGAATACTGTGAGTACGTATTCCATTATGATGTCCATAGGTTTTCCGTTGCTTTATGATGTTTCCATTCATTATCTTATCAAGATTTTGTTGTCACCTTCAGAACCAAAAGCATTTGTTAGCGGAGGTGACTTCTATGCTTTCCCACGTTTTGATCCAAAGGCAGAACGAATAGCATGGATTCAGTGGAATCACACTAACAAGCCCTGGGATAAATCGGAACTATGGGTTGGTAATATTTCTGAAAATGGGGGAGTAGGAATAATATATCAGTTGGAATAGTTCATTTGTTTACCGAGTTGGTTCTCTTATTGAAGTGATGATATGATTAAAGATACTTTCCTTACATGCTTCTATTTCATGATGTGCTTTGGTTATTATATTCCCTGTTTTGAAAGGAGTAGCTGATATTTTTACAGGCATTCGACTGTTTTGTGAACCCTACAATCAAACACAAACCTAAACTTTTCTTCATTACATCAAAACAAAGTTTGCGTTGGATATATTTTGTTCTAGTCGGCCTAAAAAGTAAAAATTAATCACACAAGGGCTTGCATTTGGAACTCAAGGAAACAAAAGATTTCAAAATAAAAGACCACACTTCATTTAGTATGTGCTTAGAAGAATCTTGAATCAAATGAGTTCTCTCTGAAATTCTGTTTGACAGGTTTTTCAAGAAGTTTTTGCATTTTTCTTTTGCTGTTATGGCTGGCAAACTTTATATCAGTCACATTTTTTACCTCCTACTTGGCATTCTTTCTTTCTACTATTCTCTCTCTCTTTTTTAAACCAGTTCTTCGTCTTCTGATTTTTCACTGTACGTAAATGCCATGAATAAGCACGTACTGCTGCTTGTGGCTTTATAATTGGAGCACAAGAGCATTTTAACAGGGATGCTTTTGGATGTGGGACACTAAATGTCCTACCTGTTTATACTTCATATGGATGTGGATTAATTGCTTGACAATTGGACATGGATGAATTATGATTAATTGTCAAGTTTAACAAACAAATTAGTATATAATGTTGTATTGGTCATGGATAATTCAAGCTCCGTCTCTTCCATCTGATCTTCATGTTGATTGCTTTTGAATTGTGAGTTCTGAGTAAGGTGGAAATATTCTTTCATTCTTAGGGATGCGGTATTCATCTTAAAACTGTTCTAGAATTTCCTTACATGAAAAGTCTTTTGGATTGCTGTTTGCTAGAATTCTTAGCGAAAACATAATTACTTTTAAGTACTCTAACAAGGAAAAGCAAAGTGTGTTCTTTCCAAGCAATTTATTCAGATGAAAAAAATAATGTATTTGTAAAGACATATTGTCATACCGCTAGAGATGTTATTATCTTAGTTTTAGCTGAACCACGTCTATGGTCTGGGTGCCAGACTGTGCTCCTCTATCCCAATAGCCGTTATTTGGGAGCAGATAATTTGTATTTGAATGTAGTGTTTTAATACTTGAGTAAGTGGGATTCTGAGAAGTAGGAATGGGCATCGCTACTAATGAAATATCAGATTTCTGTCACCTACTTTTGTTGGGGTTCATATTGAGTTTGTTCAAGCTCTATATGCTTCTGGTTAGAGAACACTGATAAATGCTGATAAAGTGGATATACATTTTTCGTCAATTTTTGAAGGTTTGCACCTGTCATTTTGGCGGCCATCCATTTTGTTCACCTATCTGAATATCAACAATTGTAAGGATTATAGGTCAAAATGTTCATGTGTTTTTGATGATAGTATTGTTAGTGGTTTTTGAACCAACAAATTTGAGAAGGAGAATAGGGAAAAAAATATGGATTTCTTCCAAGTTAGTCAATGTTGCTGCTGACATACTTTCCCAACCCCCTTATGCAAGGAGAAAATCATCCGGTCTCTGGAAAACCGTCGAATGTGCAATTAAAGCAAAAGGAAATCTGAATGTGAATACTCACGTGAGTGAAGCAGCCATTCAGATACTTGAAGCTTTTGGACAAATATGGTCTGTTTGTTCGTCAAGAGGACTAGAGAAAGGAGAGAGAAGAGTGATGATGATGAAGAAAGCTTTGGGTAATTGGATTAGGAGTGTGTGTGTGTATAGATAGATAAATGGATAAAGAAGCAACTTCATGTCAAAGTCATCTGATGAGACGCTTTATGTTGTGTATCAATTCAATCCTTTTGCTCCAACATTGGTATTTTCAGAATTCCTTTGCGGAATACAAAAACCCAGAAAAACACACACACATCCAGAGAGATAAAGGAAAACACACAGCTGGCTGGTTCAATAAGTTCAAAGTTATGGTTTATTAATAGACCAATGTTGTCCAAACCTTAACCTAGCTGGCTCCACCTAACTCTATCTTTAATTTCCGGGAAACGACTGCTCCATTTTCTTCTTCCAATTTCTCTCACAATAGAGTGAATACATATGTTGTTGGATTATTCTTCACTTCTCACTTTCCCTCCAAAGTTCTTAGTTCATTCATTCATATATTTTATGAAGACTGAATTTTGAATGTATTTGTTTTTTAAAAGATTCCAAATCAAATCTAAGAGAATTCGAAACAAAACCCAATCATTCTTGCCCAAACATAAGAAAAATATTTTGAAGCCCAAATATGAAAAGGTCGTCTAGAAAATATTGAGCTTCAATATTCCAGCCCATTTTCTGAATTTTAATGGCTGAGCTGCTTGGGGCATCCACACCCAAAATCTGTGAACTTACCAGCAAAATACCAACCTTTGAACTTAGGAAAATTCAACATATAACTACTGAACCTTGGGTCCCATTCGATGCTCATCAAAGTAACGAGTACCTAATTTTTCATTACTGCGATGATATCTCAACCGTTTAACCATTAATCTAAACAGTCCAAATCTAATTTTTTTAATTTGTGATTTTTAAATGGTAACTTTTATAAGAAGTAATAGTCATAAGATTATCTTTATTTTTAATTGGCTAAAGTTTATTTTTTATCCTTTATGTTTACATAAGCTTTCCCTTTGATTTCTTAAATTTATAAAGTGTATTTTTAGACCTAACAAATTAACACAATTAATGTTAATAAAGAAAAAATGCTTACGAAGCAGAACTAATTGGTTATTATGCAATGCTGACAAGGCAAGCTTAATTTTTTATTAAAATGATGATGATGATGATGATGATGATCCAAGAGTTATTTGAATCTTAATCACTAGGAATTGAACTGAAAAAAAAAAAAAACTGATCGATAATCAACGTCTAAATACTTCGGAAAGAAAAATAGAATACGGACAAACCCATGATCATGGAATTGTAATTCATAATGGATCAATAATCGACAAAAAGATCATAGAATCGTCATTCATAACAGACCTGAGTTAAATTAAAATCGTTCAATGAAAAGGAAATTTGAAGATGTATTTCTCTTGGATCAGGTTTATTTCAATTATTCTCTATTTAGTTTGTAAGTGGTTCACTGAGCTCTGAAGAATCTCAAAGTAGAAAGAAAAAGTCAAGTGATGCTGCGCGATTTGATGAGCACGGAATAGGAGGGAAGCAAGGACGATCTAAAGTGAAATTTTGCGTGTTCCTCAATAATGAATATAAAAGTGATACTATGATACATAAAAGGAAGAACTGATTCACGAACCAAAATAGTTGTGGAGGAAGAACCATGAGAGTAGTAGGAGGAGGGTTTTATGTGGGGAAGGGAAAGCTTATGAAAAAAAAATTAAAAAATGGATTACAAACATAATTTTCCCATTATTATTAATTCATTAAAATTTCAACTTCCTTTTTTTTTAAAAAAAAAACATTAAGCTTACTTCATTAGCATTACACAATCATCATTTAACTTTGCTTAGTCAACATTAGTAACATTAGTCATGTTAAGTTTTTAGAACTAAAAATACATTTTGTAAACTTAAATTACTAAAAGTACATTTTATATAAATATAAAGGATTAAAAGTATACTTTAATCTTTTTAATTTTACATATATTGAAATACATATTTATTTTAAATCTACAAAATAACTTATATTAAATATGAACGGTTCTAAATTAATCTACTTGTGTCGATGACTGATGAACAAAAAATGTAATCCCACTAAACCTTTAGTTCGATAAGAGATTTTGAACTCAGAGTTACAAACAAAAATGCAGCTAGTCGAATTCTCCAACTTACGAGGAAACTTATACTTTCATCAATGTTGTTTTTATTTTTGGGTGAAAGTTCAATTTTAACAATAATAATTTAATTACGTTATAGGCATGTGACGCGTTTAAATATTTTAGGGTGCTAACATATATATAAACATTGCAAATTGGGGCAATTTTACCAAACCCATTAACTTGAGCAAACAGACGTTAGTGGTCCCACGCAGTGATTTCTGTTTTGAAAAATTGATTCTTGCTTCTGCTCTCACTCTTCTCTTCCATTAATATTGATTCTTTAGTAATACTGAAAATGTCCGCGCGCTCGTGTGGGACATCTTGAACGTGATTAATCATATAAACGTATGTTTGTTTGTTTGATTTGTCAGGCGAATATGGCCTCATCTATTGTGGATGCATCCAAATACATAGAAGAGTTGAAGCAAAAAGTGGAGGGACTCCACGCAGAACTTCGAAGCAGCGGCGATAATATTAATGAATCTTCATCCTCCTCCCAAAATCAATTACCTAGAGAGGACTTCTTGAAGTCAAATTTGAGAAACGGCCACAATTTGGTTATCAATATGAAAAGCAAGATGTACCCGAAAAAGAAGAAGAAGAAGAAGCAAGAACTAGATTTTCAAGTTTCAATTTGTACACCATATTAAAGATGTCATAAAAACAGAGTATAGCAAAAGGAGAGTATAATAAGACATCACATTATCCTACAATATCATCATCATATAACAAATATAATGTTCACCAACAACACAACTCACTGTTGCAAATAATATAATGTTTTGATTAAGACTTGTTGCTTATTTGGATTAGCGTCTTTGACAATATCATCATCATATCGATAAATATAATGTTTTTATTAAAGTCTAAACTGGTGATCGGTTGATTGGTGCTACATTGCCGTTTTGGATTATCCACCATAGCTTATACAAACTTGAGACTATACTCCTCCACATGCCAGATATATATGAAATCATATTTCCACCTATTCTTGCTATTTTCTCATGGTTAAAGTATATGGACAGCACCATGAACCAGCCAATGAGGACAAGTAATTTGAGAGGGCGACGAAGCAACAATGATATCAATGCAGCATATGCCAAACTTCCTGAGGCAAACGTTAGATTAGCACAGAGGTTCAAGAAAGTAGTAGCAGTTGGGGAGTAACTCTGAAGTCTCTCGTGGTATTCAAATGCACTGCAACAGAAAAGCAAGGCAATAATGCAAATCCATACGCTTTCAGGATGTTCATCCAAGGGTGATGAATCGTTGAAGTGCATTTGAACTATCACCGGCCATCAGTTTAGACTTTAATAAAAACATTATATTTATCGATATCATGATGATATTGTCACATACGCTAATCCAAATAAGCACCAAGTCTTAATCAAAACATTATATTATTTGTAACAGTGAGTTGTGTTGTTGGTGAACATTATATTTGTTATATGATGATGATATTGTGGGATAATGTGATGTTGTCTTATTATACTCTCCTTTTGCTATGCTCTGTTTTTCATAGCACGTTGTTCTGGTGAAAGTTTTTGCCACTGTGACACATTATCCTTGTTTTAATTTCTCTTTCGGCAATAGGGGAAAGGTTTCTCTTTCAGTAGAGGAATTTCTTAGGTTTAGTCGTTTATTGACATCAACTGAAACGAAAGAACAATGGTAAAAAAAAAAAAAAAAAAAAAAAAAAAAAAAAACTGAAACGAAAGAACAATCTAAAGAAAAAAATAAAACTGTAACCTCTGTTTTTGGTTGCATCGCGCATTAATATTCAGAGAATCATTTGAAATTTGGGAGTTTTAAGAATATAGACGCTGGTGATGATTCAAACCATGGTTATGTACAAAACAATACAATTAATGAAGAGATCTGAACAAACAAGAACACCGTCGGTGATTTCATTTCGCTAAATCGGCATCCATTTTTTACTTTAATCTCCATTCTTTTTCATACACACTAAATTCTTTTAACGTCGGATACAATAGTGTTGGTTTGGAATAGTATTTTTTTTAAAATTTTTTATCCTTTATATAAATAAGGTTATGTTTGAAAAAAAGAAGGGTTACCTAGCAATTTTTTCACGGAAGTATACGCCTAGGAACAATTTAAGAACAATATTGCTTGGAAGTTTTTTTGAGTTCAATACTGTCCGGGAAGTTCTAAATTGTCTTCAGTTAACATTTTATAAATATATTATTATAAAAATAAATGAATAAATTTAAATAGTTAAAATTTGATATCCACAATTCATAATGCAATATGAAGGGAAAAAACGACAGAGAGAGATAGTGTACCAGGTCGATCGAATCCATATAAGCAAAGCTCACGCAATGGAATAGATTTCAAGAGCCTGATCGGAACTGCACAGCAGTGCACCAGAACATAAGAAATATGAAAGAAATAAGAGAGAGGGCAAGAGAATTCGATTGCTCTGGAGTGAGTTGCACTGCTTGATGGAGGCCTCCATTTATAGAGTCCTAGATAGCCCCTCTTACTTGCCCACCAAGTTGAATTCAATATGACAATAACTCCTGATTGATTCCTCAATCAAGAGGATCCTCTTGTCAATCAAGATGCTCCAATTCCAAATCAACGAAGATGATGATTTGGTTGACTAATCAGACATAAGTGTGTTTTCATGAGCACTAATTGTTGATTTATTCTTTCCTTTATTTGATTCGGATTTTTCCAGAACAAATAGTCTGGCTCATCAAGGGCAAACTCGGACCCAAAAATCCAACACAAAATAAAGAAATAGAAAGTTTTTAATTAATAAAATAGGAAAACATAATAATTTAATCTGGAATATTTATTTAGTTTTTTTAATTTAGGGGCAGATATGAAATTCTTAGGAGAAAATGGGAACCAAGAATAGGAAAGGATATGCATCCATGAATTTGGCATTAATTGGGCATGTATACGAAATTGAATTATTCTTAATGTTTTCTCTAATTTTTACTCATAATTTTTTTAATCTCAAATATTAACTTGGAGCGTTTAAGAAAATTTTCATTCAATGATTTATAAAATTTTAAATTTAATGATTCAGGCAATTTTAAAAAGTGAAGTATATATATTTTCGACCAAAAAGCCTTTTAATAATCTATATTTGAGATAATTGGAAGGAGCATAGTGAAGGTTGGTTGAAATTGTTATACTTGGTATGAGAATTATATATGCAGAACTTAATCAACAAAGGGAGCTTAGAAAAAAAAAGTAGTATTTTATGAGAAGGAGTCTGTATTAAAGATTTCGCATTTCCACCTTAATTTTAAGGGTTAATCGAAATTAGCATGAAGGTTATATAACTTGCTGCAAACGGTTGATCACTGAAGTTTTGTTGCTAAATGACACCCATTGTTCCAGCTAGAGTGAGGTAGAAGGAAAAAAAGTGTGACAGTTAAGTCCCTAAACATAGATTTAATCACAATTAGGTTTCTAATAAATTTTGTAAAAAAGAAATAGGTTATAAATATCAATGCATACAATTGCAAATTCAAGAATTTTAGTTATGAATAAGACATCTAAATAAAAAAAATGTTTTATTTACAAAGGTTGTTTATATTTCTAACTGACCATTTTTTTTTTTTTTGAAATATAACAATGGTCTGGTAGACTAGTCTGAACCTGAAGGACAAAACCTGGTCTGGTCCACCATTAGGTTTTTTCCAAGACTAGATCAGAACACATACTACAAAGTCTAGTTGGATCTGATTTGAAATTGTTACGAACCAACAAAGTGGGCTTTACACAATAAGGCCCAGTAAGGGTCCAACCGCAGAAGGCTTTATAAAGTAAGGCCCAGCAAGAGTCCAACAATGGAACCAATGTAATACCTGGATAATTATATTGACAAATAATACTTATTGGAAATAGGTGAATTTGTGGTCTCAAAATTAGTATAATAATTACTTTATTTCTTAAGGTGATTTTTCATGAAATTAGGAGGGATAAAGAAAATTAAGTGTCAAAAAGACTTAAAAATGTATTTTAGGGTCATAAAACATCCTAAAAAGAATTGTGATAAATTCTAAAAGGAAATAAAATAATTATTAAAAATTAGAAAGAGTATTGTCCTTAATTTAGACAATTTAATAAATTATTTCCTTTGAAAATAAAAAGAAGAAAAATTAAAAAGTATTCTGAAACCAAAATTGACTCCGTGATTTTTGATATATTACATAAGACATAAAATACCAATGTAAGTAAAATAGTTGTGAGATAATAATTATTACTAATTAGGAAAATTGTTAACAATTAGTAAATGATTAGTTAAATAATTAATGGCTAATTGTTTAGACATGAATAAAGAAGAAAAACCGAAATTTGTGTGTGTGTGAGATGTGTGGTGTGTGAGTGTTATGAGATGTGGAGAGTTGTGAGTGTGTGTGTGTGTGTGTCTAAGTGTTGTGCATGTGTAGTAGCAAAATAATAATATCTACATATTTATGATTATAATAATAATATAAAGTGAGATATTTTGAGAAAAAACAAATAGGATAGAGGAGAACTGATAGAAAATAAATCCTATCTCAAAATATATGAACTAAGTATCTAACATAAGGACTTATTATATACAAGTGAATTTTTATCTCAAAGTAGGCTATCTCTGAAGTTATTTCCGTAACCGACAGCGGTTGTCCGAAAATGTTCGGCAGGCAACGGAATGTCCTTAATGAGATCAAAAATTTAGATAACCCAGGTATCTTAAAAGAGAAAGAAAAGATCTTCGGGGCTATGTTCTCGGAATTTTGAGATTTCTCAAGATTACGTGATTAGAACACCGAACAGGGACTTTATCGGTAGAAAGCTTCTTGAGCAAGTTGGTGACATCACCTTGGTGACATAGGATGAGGTCAGCAAGTAAGGTGTATGGCCAAGATCTTGCCACCTTAAAGAAGTGCGATCCGATGGTCAGAAACTGATCAGACAAAGTTCAAAGGAATTACCAAAATGCCATTGCCTTTTTCTATAAATAGCCCTTCCATTCTCCTTCATTTTCTCACCAATTCGCTTGCCTAGTTTGAAATCTAGAGAGATGTTAGAGAGAGGGAGGAGCTCGGAGGAAGGAGTAGCAAGGTTCTGGGTAAGTTTTTCGGTCCCTAGTCTTAAGATTCTAGCTTCGTTCAGTAGTTATCGTAGAAATGTTAGTTTGATCTTTTAGTCTTCCAATATGTTGTTGATATCATGCTTAAGTTTAAATATGGTATTTATTTCGAAAATATGATGGAGAAAGAGATACGACAAAATTTTGGAAGATTAGAGTCAAAGTAGCGAAGCTCTGGCAAAATTCCACCGACTAATCAAACTAGGGGCAAAATGGTAATTTGCACCTAAAATGCCTGTTATGATATTAAATATTCATATCTGTGATATAATCCTTATAGGATATCTGAAAACACGAACCGCTGTTTCCGCTATCGTACCGCCGTCAAATGTACCATATTTCGACGAAACTACCCGATATCGTCAATGAAGGTACGGACGTGTATTGTAACTCTAACTCTTATGCTGCTTGTATGCTCTATATGTGATGTGATGATTCATATAGTTGTGGACAAGACTAGGTCTTGGGTCATGCACCGTGATTAAGACTCTGTCTTAAGTCGCTGTTTATACATTCAGCTATTATGTGAAAACGGGTTACAGTCTTGGTAATGCCGTATGGATGTTTTCCTAGCGCTGATGATACGCTCCGGGGCGTGGCACTGGTTTATGTGCAAACTATGTGGACCTTACATGGGCTGTGTGCTATGTAGGTATTGTTGAGATATGAATTGATACATGTGTTGTGTGCTATGTATAGTTATATGCTGAAATGTAAATGAAAATGTATCATGCATACTGTCATACTTGAGCATAAGGTTAACCGTTACCTGAGGTCCAATGGGCATTGGACCTTAGTCTTAACGAATAGTACAGGGAAGAAACCGGGATAGAGAAGGTGCCGGTGGAAAGAGCTTTGAAGAGGCAGCGGTCGAAGACGAAGGTCGGTAGAAGTTATTAGGACTTAGTTTCTATCAGAGTATTCTGGCATGGATTTAACAAAGTCAATTTAGACCATTTGGTGCTTAAACTAAGGAAGGGTTCATCAGTGGGTTGTCACGAGTCGCCATAGAGTTGGTGAGACTCCCATTAGATTGAACACCGACCTGGCCAAATTGTCTGATTAACTGATGTTAGGTTCCAAGCCATAAGTCTAGTTTAAGACTTGCTTTATCAGAAAATTGTTTTAATCTCTGTAACTTGTAGCACATGAATATTCCTTCAGGATATTTAATATATCAGCTTATGTCGGGGCATCACCATATGTCTGGGCATTCTATATCAGATACTCATTGTCCGAATCTTAGCGCATGCTATCCATTTCCGCAGTACTCTAAGCTAAAGCACCTCAAACTCCGTTGATTTTCCTGAAACTAAGTGTCGACCGACACGATTTTCGAACATGGAATTTGGGATGTTACAACCAACCCAATAACAAAACTTGCAAACACATACCCTATGATGCATACGACAGTTAGTGGAAAAGGCGTGACCCTAAGAAACAGGTGCATTACTGATCTTCAGGCAGAGTGGACCACAATCTCAGGTAACCCCTATATAAAGAGGAGATTGCCCACCAGGTATACACATTGTTCGTCTATTCTACATTCAATTCCACTTAGCACACACCCCACTCCCTTATTAGTTGTGTGTGACACAGTGATCTACAGACGTTCAGTTAAGATACTCTCAGTAATTCTGTTGATTCCCTGTATTGATCCATCATTGTCCATTGGACATTTGCATACGTCTACCAGGGTATTTTGAGATTATATATCTGTGTTCTCACACTAGAACATTGGCGTCGTCCGTGAGGACATTAAATTACGATTCCCAAAGTGAAATTGCTAAGAATGGCAAATACCAGAAAATGAAGTCAGGTGTCTCGCTAGGATCAACCAAGGCAACCGCCGCCGTTGAACCCTGAACCTGTGCAACATGAGGATTCAGTACAACCCGATGACAATCAAGTCCTAGTGAGACAGAAGATGAACTTGCTGACACAGGGACCTCTCCATCTCCTAGTAACCTAGTCTCACAGCAGATACAATTGCTGCTCATACCTCAACACCCTCAGCAGGAGTTCCAAGTTGAACATCCTAACTTCGTCGTCTACAAAATGTAATGGAAACATTGTTTAGGCGAATGGATGATATGGAAAAGCGTAACGCGCTACATAAGGAAGCCGATGTTTGGTGTATACAAGAGGATGTGGAGCGCTGAGATGCTCTATGGTGACTGGAAGAAGAATGCAGGCTATAACGGATTTTAGACTACAGGCTTGGACGAGAAGAGCAGGATGATCAGAGTGTTAGCTGAGATAACGTTAACCCGAACCAAGTGGAGATTCAAACTCGGCATCCTGAATAAAGATGAAGCTGGGCCAAGTTGGGTGAATGTGCATGATTCGGCTCAAGAGAGGGTTGAGGAACGTAACCTTTAACATGAAAAGGAGAAACAAGACGAACCTAGCAAAGGCAGAACTCGTGAGGAAGAGATTCGAAGGATGGCTTGGCTAGAAGAACGAGTCAGGAAACTGGAGAGCCTAGAACAAAACAATGGCCGAGATACAAGCAACCCCAGCAGGGTTAGTATTACCACGGCAACACAACAAGGAGACATGGGTGCACCTCAGAGCGCTGCAGACTAAGCCAGGGCGAATGCCTTAGGAAAACAACTAGTAAATCAATGTACCGACAGTCAGGAAGTAGTCCCATTAATTCTGGCCAATATAGAAATGTCGGCTAGAGCAAGTGTTGGTGGAGTTGAAGGCCCCTTTTCCAATGAAATCGGAGCTGCGGTGTATACCAAAGGTCTTGACTCGAGGGGTTTACCGAAGTACGACGAAACATAGGACCCGCAGGTCCATCTTAATAACTTTAATATGGAGGTAATGGTGAAAGGCTTCGAAGGACCCATCATCCCTCAGCTGTTCGCAGGGACATTGCGAGGAGCGGCACAACTGTGGTTTCACTCTTTACCACGAAAATCCATCCAGGATATGGAAGGTTTTGGCCAAAAATTCTTGATGAATTTCACAACAAGCAGGAAGCAGCCAAAAATCGAGTTTCAACTCAGGCAGATAAAGCAAGGTTCCAATAAGTCATTACAGCGATACCTCGAGCACTTTAAGGATGCCACCTTGCAAGTTCCGGGGTTGAAGGAAGATGTGCACCTGCATTTAGCCATCTTCGGCTTAGATGATGAATCTTGTCTTAAGAGATCAACTATGAAGGAACATGTTAAAACCCTGGCTGAATTTAGAGATCGCTCAAAGCGATATCTAGAACTGGAGCAGCTAAAAATTGCTAGCCGAGGTACCTAAGGGCGAGTTAAGAGCTCACCCTAAAGGGGCAAGGATCAATCGAGCAGCTCAAAGCCGGATAATCGAGGGCATTTCTTGGATAGCAAGCCCCGTGGGAATAAAGCATAAGGAAGATACGAGAAATATACGCCCCTGAAAGTATCCCGGGAACAAATATGGAGGGAGGCCGCATTACCGAGATGAAAAAGGTAGAATGACCTCGGACTCTTCGACACCAAGCTACCCTAGATAAATCGCGATATTGCGAGTTCCATGACCAGCATGGACATATGACTGACCAATGTTGGGACCTATGGGATGCGGTAGAAACATTCATCCAAGAAGGCAAATTGTAGAAGTATGTAATTCAAACGCAAGGTCGTCAAGGCGGTAAACGTCCTAGTGAAGGGCGGAATAGAAGTCCTAAGAAAAAAAGAAGGGAGCACAAGAAGTAGGAAGAGAGCAATGACGAGTTTCCCGAGAAAAGATATGACTATAATGTCATTAGTGGGGGCCCAGGGGGTGGAGGAGACTCTCAAAACTAACAACACAAGTATCTGAAGGAAGTGTTGGCTACCGAGATTGCCCAAGCTTTAAAAGAGGAATGAAAGAGTCGGAGTCGCCAGTCCTCAGCTTTTTCTAAGGCCGATTTAGAAGATGTTGTTCCTAGTCATTACGACGACTTAGTGATCATGGGGACAATTTTAGATTGCAGAGTCCAGAAAGTTATGGTCGATAACGGGAGCTCAGTGGATATACTCCTGTGGGAGGCATTTTAGAAGATGAAGCTTGACCCATCGGATTTGAAACCATGTAAAACTACATTGACAAACTTCAATGGCCAGGATACGAGACCTAAGGGTTGCATTGATTTAAAATTGACTTTGGGAACAAAGGAGGCTTTTAAGTTGGAAGTAGTGAAGTTCGTAGTCGCCAATTTCCCTTCTCCCTACAACATTATCCTCAGAAGACCGACGATACACAATTGGGATATGTTGGTGTCCACAAAACATCAAAAGGCAAAAATGGTTGGTAAGAAGAATAAACTAGTTGTCGTCCGAGGAGACCAAAAAGAATCGTGGCAATGCTATTGCGATTCAGTCAAAGAAAGTAAGGAAGATCCATCCACTTCCCAAACTACGGTGGAAAATGAGACCATTCATTTAGTAGAATTGGATATGAGGGAGGAGGAGAAAATTAGGAGGGCAGAACCTAGTGGAGAATTGGAAGATTTTATCCTCGGTAACAAGCCGAGACAAATTACTAAGATTGGAAAGGAGCTAAATGCGAAGGTTCAACTGGCACTGGAAGACTGTTTGAAAAAGAATGCCGATATATTTGCATGGGGACCAGCAGACATACAAGGGATAGATCCAGACTTCTGTTGCCACAAGCTTGCAATCTGACCTAGGTCTACCCCAATTGCTCAAAAGAAAAGGAAGAAGGGCCCTGACAGGGTAGTCACCCTTGAAGAGCATGTCAAGGATCTGTTACAGGCTAGTTTTATTAGAGAAGTCCAATATACTAGGTGGCTGTCTAATGTCATCTTAGTGAAGAAACCCAATGGTAAATGGATGGTCTGCACAGATTACAAGAACTTGAACAAAGTATGCCTTAAAGATGCTTTTCTCATGCCAAACATTGACCAACTAGAAGATAATGCTTCCAGTTTCAAACTCTTATCATTTATAGATGCGTATTCAGGGTATAACCAAATTGCCATGCATCCCGACGATCAAGATAAGATGGCATTCATCACAGAGAGGGCCAATTACTGCTACAATGTCATGCCCTTCGCCTTGAAGAACACCGATGCAACTTATTACCAATGATGACTTAAGTATTCGAGGATCAGTTAGGGAAGAACATTGAGGTATATATCGATGACATGATTGTTAAGTTGGTTGACCCTAGTAAGCACGTCCAAGATCTGCAGCAAACTTTTGACAAGTTGTGGTCTCATCGAAGCCGTCTTAATCCAACGAAATGCGACTTTGGAGTTCCTTTAGGAAAGTTTCTGGGCTTCTTATTGACTCATCATGGAATTGAGGCCAATCTCGACAAATGCCAGGCGATATTAGACATGCAAGCTCCTACGTGTCGCAAAGAAGTACAACAGTTGACGGGAAGACTTGCAGCTTTAACTTGTTTTTTGCCAAAGTCGGCCGAAAATTCACTCCCTTTCTTCAGACTATTCAAGAAGGAGGCCGTCCATGAATGGAGTACAAAATGTGAAGCCGCATTTGACAAAATTAAGCAATGCTTGGTAGCACCACCTGTTTTAAGTTGGCCTCCACCAGGTGAAATTTTGATTCTTTATTTGGGGTAGGCGAAGAGGCTGTGAGTGCGGCCGTACGAGAGCCGAAAGAAGGGCAAATGCCGGTATACTTTGTAAGTTGAGCACTTCAAAATGCCGAGATAAGATATCAAAAGCTTGAGAAGATGACCTTTGCATTGTTGATCACGGCACAACAATTGTGTCAATACTTCCAGAGGCATCCAATAAAAGTAAGAACCAACCAACCAATTCGCCAGATTCTGCATAAACCCGACTTAGCTGGAAGGATGACAAGTTGGCCGATAGAACTGTCAGAATTTGATATCAGCTATGAAGCTCGGCATGCTATCAAGTCTCAATCCTTTGCTGACTTTCTAGTGGAGCTTACTTCGCCAAGAGAGAGTAACGAGGGTAAGGAAAAATGGAAGTTGTTTGTAGATGGATCATCAAATGCGACAGGAAGTAGGGCCGACATCATCCTAGAAAGCCCAGAAGGAGTATCAATTGAGCACTCATTGATACTCGGTTTCAAAACATCCAATAACCAAGCCGAGTATGAGACCCTCAAAGCCAGATTACTCCAGGCCAAAGAAAGCGGTGCAAAGAAAGTACAGGTGTCTACTGACTCTCAGTTGGTGGCATCTCAGATAAATGGGTCCTATCAAGCTAAAGGGCCTTTACTTGCTAAATACCTCGAAAAAGTCAAATCCATCATGGCCGACTTTTACGAGGTAGAAGTGAGGCATATCCCAAGAGGAGACAACACCAGAGCAGGTATTTTATCTAAGTTACCCAGCACGCGGGGACCTAGAAATCATCGGACAATAATGCAATAAAGCTTGCAAGAGCCAACTTGTGTAATGATTATTACAAGCTCCGACGATTGGAGGAAACCCATTGCCGACTATCTAGAGCGAGGAATTCTCCCTGATGACTCTATTGAAGCTTGGAAGCTTGTAAGCGACATAGTTTCCATTCGAATGTAAGCTCCGGTGGAGCCAATTAAGACGGTCGCGCCATCAAGTTTATAAGGATTTAAGAGAAGGAGTCCTAGAACCCATTTTCAAGAATTATATGCAACAGTCTTAACTGCCAAGTCTATTACAAATTCTTAATTGAATTAAAAGTCGGCAAAACCGACATGCCTAAGCGGCAAATAAATCCTATCTGAGTTAAATTCGTTACGTCAGCCTTGATCAAGCTGGTTAAATTAAGATCCGGTCAAAACTGGTCTTAAGTAACGATGTTGTTAAAAACTTAGGATAAGGAGTGATAATGCGGTGTAGTAATCAATTTATTACGTCAACATTCGATGTCACAAACAACATAACACAGTGAAGTATATTTCATTAATGTGAAAAGAAATTACAAGGTAAAATCCCGACGAAAGAACAAAAGCAAACAACAAAAGGCTACTCGGCTACTTCAGAAGCGGCAAGGTAGGAGATTGGGGATCACAATTTACGCTGTCTAGTTGCGCGCTAGTGTTTCCTCCTACCTCGGATTGGGATCAACTATTGATAATTGAATATTTTACACACTTATTTGTATCTATTGGGTAATAATTTTAGGATTGTTAACTAATAAATAATGGGCTTTAATGCTTATTTGGGCTTTGAGCTTTTATTTGGATTTAATTCATTTTCATGATAAAAATTCCCAATTTAATATGCTTCATTGTTTTAACCATAACTTTTGAACCTAACATCGGATTATCCTTATTTTTGTCTCATATTTTAGATGATTCAAAGAGCTACAAATGTTATAAAGACTCGAAAGGCAAATTCGGTCAAAAGGATGGTCAAACTTGGAGCCGAAGTCAGAGAAGTTTTTCTGGATTTTTATTTGGGCCCTAATTTTGTAAAGGCCCATTTGTTATTTCAGGCTATTTCTTTTGGGCTGGATATTTTATGACTTGGAGCCCCATTTCATTTTGCCATTTTAGGTTAGGTCAAATGGTGGCTACAAACAGATTTATATTTTCGTTTTTGAGATTTTTGGAGATCAAACACAAACTTTTGAAATTCTATGAAATGTTATTCATTTGTTCTTTGTGTTCTTTGCTATTTTACTCATCTATGCTTGGCTAAACCTCTCTGATTAACCCACGGATTAGGGATTCCATATTCCAGAGGACTCGCACTTAATCGGTAACATCTAAACTTATTTCTGTCTTCTTTTATCAGATTCAATTCTTGATTTGGATTGGGTTTTTGATAAAAAAAAATCTAGATCGATTAATCCCAAGGACATATTTCAAACTGGGTTTAAGTGATTATTGTGCGATTGTTTGGTGTTATGCCACTGTTTCGAAAACAATCTAGACGATTGTTCAGTTGAGGGAAATTCTAGGCAAACGCAGAGATTTTGGTTTGTCCAGAAATTGATCACGAGTTCAGTGTTCTAATTTCGTCTAATGAAGGTTCTGGAATCCTTGGTTCTGGGTTAGTTATTTTAGTCTAGTTAATCTCGTTTCCTTTACTATTTCTATGTTAATTTTGTTTTATTGCAATTCGAAAAACTCCCTCCAATCATTTACTGTTTTATTTTTGTTACCATTAAACCTACTGCAATTCCATGGGAAACAATCCAGGTTCCTTATATTGTACATCTTTTTACTGAACTTGGTTATTTTGCAAGGGGTCGACAATCTCTTGTCAACTGTACACCACAAAAAAATGGCTGATGATGAAGTCAAAGTGTCAGTTGAAGAGGTGATCATTCATGCACCTCTCCCCCCTCCCAAATGATCAGCTGAAGCGTGTGAGTGATATCAAGGAACCTTCATTTCTTGGCCAGTGTAGCTTATACATGTCTCTACTCTTCCTGATGCTTCATCCATTCCTCTAGTTCTATCCCCTTGTCAAGCTTCATCCCCTCCTCAATATCCATCCCTCATAAAGTTACATCCCCTCCTAAAGCTGCATCTCCTACTGCTAAGTTGAGTGCCAAGGATAAAATATCCTATATGGTATCCAAAGGAGATTTTAAAGAAAAATTATGGGATATCAATGAAGTAGTGGAGGTCCCTCATCCTTAACCGGTTTTCGTTGACACTAATGATATAAAGTCCCTGCTGCTTCCTGGACAGGAGTTTACATTAGCACTTGTACAAATGTTTTTGAAGTAAGTATCTTTTTCTATGAGTACATAATTTAAATGCATCGTTTAGACACACATACATATATACTAATTCCCTTACCGATGTCATTATTGTAGGTTCATGCATCAAGAATTAGATCAACAAGGCAGAATCAATGGTTTTGGATTCTTGTGCCCAGTATATGTAAGCACAACCTCCAAGGAAGAAAGATAGCAGTACATATCAACGAGGTTGTGTAAAGTGAGAAGGAATGTGTACTTGTTTCCGTATTACCATAGGTACATATCACAATCGATCTCTTGTTGCAATTCACTTAATTCTGCATAATATATCACTGAGTACTTTATTGCTATGAATTTTCAGCCACCACTGGTAGTTGGTCATCATGTGCATGGAAGCGCATACGGTGTTATTCTTATGCTCTACTCACAACGAACCAAGGGCTATGTTGTTGCAGACCATCAACGAGTAAGCATGTCATTTTGATTCTCTGATGTGAATTTTCAGCGAACATTATTGATAAATTTGTGATTTTGATGATAGTGCCATGAGGACCTTCCAAATCCAGGCCAAATAACCTAAATGGCTCACACCAAAGACACTGCCTTGTGAAGTTGGTCAATAAGCTATATATGCTCGATCTCATATATATTTCTTGTTCTTTCTAGACCCGTCGGCAACCAAAGGGGTCAAACTTATGTGGCCTATACATCATGAAACACATCTATGATATTATCACGCAACCAAGGACTAAACTCACTACAAAGGTAAATGTATTTGATGTTACATATTATGGCTGAATTCAATTTCTGGCTTAATGTTACATATGAAATATGCACACAAATTAATTTGGTTTCTTTATTTTATGTTACAGAGGTTTGCCTCTGCTACTCCCTTTTCTGATGATGAAGTAGAGCACATACACAATGTGTTTTGTCAACATCTTACTGACCTCTTAAAGTAAATACAACAATTATAGTACTAACTTCATTAATAGATATATGTTTGTAGAGCAACTATTGTAATTACAATACTATATTCATTTGTAAATTCATTATGTAAATGAACAATTGTACAATTTGTATAATTCAATATATAATAAATTTGTTTATTTTTTCGAACAATTTTCTTAGCTTGTGTAATTTTAGTTTTCTGAATGTATTAGATGGTGGATATTGCTTGAGATTTGAGTTTTGGAGAGTTGTAAATAGCAAAAAGAGATTCTGAAAAGTATTAATGACTTTTAGGAACACTTATTTAATAAAGAGACGGTCCTAAAGGTGTTTGTTTTTTTTTGTAAATAAATAAGACTATATTTTAGGACTGTATGTTTGATAAATCTCCGGTCTTAAAAGTCTTATAAAATATAGCGACACTTTTAGGAATGATTATTTAATAAAGAGACGGTCCTAAAGGCCTTTGTTTTTTCAAATAATAAGCCTAGATTTTAGGACGGTATGTTTGATAAATATCTAGTCTTAAAAGTCTTATAAAATATAGCGACACTTCTAAGACACTAAAATATTCAACTTTAGGTGTGGCAAAACCACTAATGCAAAAAAGTATTTTAAGACCACCTCATTTAGAGCGGAGTATCGATGCCCTGCTCTTAAAGAAATGACTGGTAGCAATTTTAAAAATATAAAGAACTTCTACAACCGCATCAATTTTTAAGACCGCCTTAGTGAGAGCGGATTAATAAATCTCCGGTCTTAAAGATATGACTGGTGGCAATTTTGTAAATATCAAAGTACATCTTGGACCGTATCTTTTTCGATAGGTCTTAAATATATTATTCAGACCACTGGAAAAACAAACCGCTCTTAAAACATTTTTTTTAAAAAAAATTGAAATATGAATTACTCTAAAGAGAAATCACGGACATCCCCGACTTATATTTTATGCAGTTAAAAATAACATGGAAATTTTTAAAAATAATTGTACAAACTTTTAAGACCGGACATATATAAATGACCGTTCTTAAAACATTCATTAAAAATAATTGATAAATAATATGAAATTATTGAGAAATCCCGTATAGCTAGACTTATATTTTTTGCAATGCAAAATAATAAGGAAATATATATAAAATGGTAAAAAACTTTTAAGACCGGACATATATAAATGACGTTCTTAAAGTTAATATTTTTAAGAGCGGACGTGATTTCTACCCAGTACTAAATAATGAAAATATGTAAATAATATTTTATTACTTTTAAGACCGGACGTAATAAAAGAACGTTCTGAAATATTAACCTTTAAGACCATCTTTTTTTTTCTCCGGTCTTAAAACTGCACACTATATTTCTTGCGCGAAACCTTAACTTGTGTCTTACGTCTTTCTGTCTGAACACTGAAACCCCTATTCTTATTGCGAAACACTCAAACACCTCTTCCTATTACATTACATCTCTTCCTTGCAAACCGCCACCATCCTCTGTTACTCTCTTATTTGCTCTGGCATTCCTTTCTTGCACCACCTCTCTTAACCTCTTTTCTTGTTTCAAAAATGAATGGAGGAAACGAGTGTAGTTCTATTCCTGAAATGCCAGTTGATGATGTGACTAGTGTTAGTCAAAACGAACCATCTCCTTCTCAGAGTGAGCCTCCTCATAACCGCCTTGCACGCCGTCGTGGTAGAAGAGGCCCCACCCGATTGAAAGAGCTTGCCTTAGTGCGAAGTGCCAATGAAAAGCTCGATATACAGTTTGATAAACATTTGGCTCCCTACGGCCCTAATAAAAGCAGATATAATAGTTATGTCGGCTTACAAGCACGCAGCAAGCCAAGCATTTTGGTCAACAAGTGGAAAAATGTCGACCAAGAAAAGGTGAAGGATCTTATCTGGGCCTCTATCTGGCGTACCTACAATGTTCCTGACGATGAGAAGTTGGAAGTCAAGACATTATCGTATTATGCTGATCGTTGGAGGAAGTTTAAGACCCAATTAGCAAACAACTATATTTTTGCCGAGGTTCCGGTTGGTCAGCCTCACCCTAATCCTTGCGCCAAGTATGCCTTTCTTGATGAAGCAACATGGCAAAAATTTGTTCAGATGCGGACTATTGAAGAAGCTTTGGTGAGACTATATTTAATATTTTTGTCCCTTCTTATATACTTATTAACCTGTGCGGATATGTGAATGTTATTGTGTTCATTTATGAGGCCGTTAGTCAAGTTGCTTGCTTAGGAAGGTATTCTGTTATAGTAGGTCACGTAGACATCGCTGTTAGTTAGTTAGTATGTTAACTGTGTAATGGTATATGTGCATGCTATTATTGAAACTTGACTGAGTTTAGACCAGTTATGATGAATGAATGAATTGACTGAGTTGGCAGCAGTTCTGCAACTCCCTTTCCTCTATTTCTCTCTATTTATTATACAATTCTACATCTTCCTTAACAAAGTCTTGAAACTTGATGAAGTGAATTTGACTAGTGTTTAAATTGAGGTCTGGAATTCATAATGAATAGTTGTTTTCGATTCTGATTCACAGATAAGAAGGCAGCAAACACAAAGTGATTGGGAGAAAGAATGATTGCCCATATACGACTTCTCGTGGCAGATATGAAAAGGCAAAAAAGAGTTTATGACTGCTAAGCGAAAGAGATTGGAAGATGAAGCTTAAGCCAGTCCTTCTAAGATATGTGATCTGTGGCCGCCATCTCCAATACGCCGTCAAGTTATGGCTCTATATTCACAAAAAGAAAGGCAGGGCATACTCTAGTGAACAAACTCGTGTAGCTGCTGAGAGAATTGTAAGTACCGTTATTTTTAACTTTTTAGTTACTAAACATGTTTCGTTACTAATTATGCTCTTGTTATCTGTATCTTACAGGATGAACTCAAAATGCAAGAACAAGAGGGATCATTTGTATCGGATGAGAGGAAAGATATTCTTACCATTACGAATGGAAAACTGGATCACGCGGGGTGTGTAAGGGGAATTGGAGGACGAGTAAGCCTGAAGGAATACTTTTGTAAATCCAAACGCCAAAACAATCAATGGTTACCCAGGAGGAGGTGGAACGTATGCTGGCCAAAGCAACTGAGGAAGTAAAGGCCAGAGCAGAGAAGAAAGCAGCTAAGTGAGAAGCTTCATTAAGTGCAAAGTTTTAAGACGAGCTGAAAAAGATGATGGAGGAGATGATGAAGATTGTCAACTCTTGTAGAGAGAGCATTGTTCTCTTCCTACACTCACCTCGACCTGTCCAGCAAAGCACTAAAGGGAGCTGCATTGTTGGACAATCAGCGGAACATTGTGAGCTCTACGTGGAGGATCCTGGTAGACGATTGGTTGCAAGAGGGAATGTCTACAACTTGGGATCAATTGTACACCACCTACAAATGGCTGACAATGAAGTCAGGGTGTCAGTTGAAGAGGTGATCATCGCTGATGCACTTATCCCTCTTCAAACCGATCAACTGAAACTTGTGAGTGATTGCTTGGGAGGCTTCATCTCGTAGCCAGTGAAGCTTGTACGTGTTTGTACTCCTACTCAAGCCCCAGCCCCTGCTGATGAAGCTGTAACCCCGCGTGATATTCTGCCTGCTCCTAAGTTGACTACCAAGGATGAGATTGGACTTATGGTAGTCAATCAAACTTTTGAAACCAAATCGTGGTCTATAAATGCTGAAGTAGGCCTAAAAGAGAAGCAACCGATCTTTGTTGACCAAGAAGATTTAATCTCCCTTCTCTTTCCTAAAAAGGAGTTAACTAATGCAATTATGTTGTTATTAATGAAGTAAGTAGTATATCTTCTTCTATGAGTAGACACATGCAAATACATATATACTAGCTAATTCACTGATACATGTCATTATTGTAGGTTGATGCATCCTGAAATGGGAGTACAGGGCAGAGAACATGATTTTGGATTCTTGTGCCCAGACTACATAAGTGCAGCAACCGTAACTCAAAGAACAACATACAAATCTAGAAGGTTGTCTAACAATATGAGAACGTGGTACCTTACACCATTCCTGCATAGTAACCATTGGCAGTTGGCCCTCCTTTCCGCGAAGGAAAATAAAGTAGTCTTTTTATGCTCCCTTCACCACGAACTAGTGCCTACACTAAAGCAAATTGTTGATAAGTAAGCGCATGTCATTTTGTCACTGATTTTTGTCTGAAATCTCTTCTGTGAATTTTCAGTTACCAATATTGATAATTGAAATTTTTTATTTCTATAATAGGGCCATGTCGGAATACAAAAAGAAGGCCAAGAGAAAGGCTGGGCATCAGGTCAAAGATACTGTATGGATCAAACCAAAGGTTAGTACGCATAAACACTGTGTTGTGAACTTTGCCTTGTGAACTGTCATTGTGTATACGCTCATATATATATATATATCTTGTTTGATTTTAGACACGTCGGCAACCACATGCTTCAACTTATGTGGGCACATCATGCGACACATGTATGATATTATCACGTGAAGAATTTTGTCTATCACTGAACAGGTAAATGTATTTGATATTATACATACGTTTGGCGTGCTGATCCCTTTGATGATATGAATTAAGGTCTAATACATATTTCTGTCTTTGATGTTACAGACGTTTGATTGCGCTGACCCCTTTCCTGATGGTGATATTGAGCGCATACACCAAGTCATTTGTGAATTTCTCTTTCAGGAAATCGCAAATTCCCCTAGGATGAATTTGTAAATATGCATGTGTTGTAGATCTATATTATATCTGATGTTCTGTAAATAATGAACAACTGTATAGTTTAATGATCAATAATTAATAAATTTGTTTATTCATTTCCAACAAATTATATTGATTCTTTCTATTTTTTTGTTGCTGAATGTATTGCATGGAATTAGTTCTTAAACCTTTAGGACAGGATGCTGTAAATGAGCTTATTAAAAAGTTCAAAATGTCCAGTGAGACTTTTAGGACCATCTATTTCATATAAGTCTGGTCCTAAAAGTCTTAGTATAATTTTTTAAAATATTGGAAACTTCTAGGACCATCCATTTCATAAAAGTCCTGAAGGGCTTTTTAAAAATACGTTAATTTAATTTTAAAAATATGCGAGACTTTAGGAGCGGCTAGTTAATAAATGACCGGTCCTAAAAGTCTATGTGAATCCCACCATTTCATTCGTTATGTAGGAATCTTCTTCTTTTGAGAAATTTAAACTAAAATATTGGAGACTTTTAGGACATGTGAAATGGAAAAAATTGAAGGAAATTGACCTTCTCAAATGCTGTATAACAAGCATTTGTGGAGTTTTCACAAGTTGCCTCATACACCAAAAAATAAAAGACTAAAATCCAAAACCGAGAGACTTTTAGGACCGTCTATTTCATAACAGTTCGGTCCTGAAAGGCTTTTAAAAAATACATTTTTAATTTTAAATATATGCTAGACTTGTAGGAGCGACTTTTTAATAAATGTCCGGTCCTAAAAGTCCATGCGTAGATCTTTAGGACCAGCTTTTTATATGTGTACTGTCCTAAAGGTCTTTTTTAAATAAAAATTAATTATTCTATTTCTTTTATACAGAACTGATGTTATGTTCAAATCAAATCAACTAAGCAAATATATCATGGTTAATTTTAAAGTCAATTAGCGATGACTCACGAGGACTTTAATTTGCATGTTTTGTATGTTCTTAATTAATGTCGTTATTATATTTTTTTTTTAACAAATTAATTGTTATTATATAACTTATGTTAATTTCGAAGCCATTTTTGGAACTTCTCAAACGTACACAATCAAGTTTGCCAAAAAATGGTCGTCGCGACTGCCATTATATATATTTTTTTATGCTTCCCTAGAAGGGCAGCAACCAATACATACAAAAAAACATACAAGAAAATAAAAACTAATTAATACTCCATTTTGTTGCTGGAGGAGGAGGAGAATGTAGTGTCTGCTTCAGAAGTAGGGACCTCAACGTCATTGGCGTCGAGGACCATATTGATCTTGTTATTGACGGTATGAAGGAGGCCACAGAGTTTGCCCACTTGTCGGTCCATGTGATCGACGTGTGCCAGTAAATGCTCCACAATCTGCTTCACCGTTAGATTTAGCGGCAGAGGGAGAGGTCTCGCAGGTACGAGAGGAGGAGGAGAAAAAGGAGGACCCAATGGTTGTAGAGGTGGTGGGTCAGCCATTATAGAATCGGAGATTGTAGAAGAAATGAGGATGTGGAGAAGAATGTGAAGAAACTAAAGTAACGAGGGGCTTAAATAGATGGAGCACCATCGTTTGATTGTCCTTAGAAGCCGAAGAGACTATCAATCATCATTATAAAGTGTATGGATACGACTGCACCTCTTGGAATTTGGAACGAAGGCACTTTAAAGACCACATATTCTAAGATAACTGATCTTATATGTATTTTTTAAGATCAACTTTAAGGATCCAAGTACACAACTCTAGGATGTGAAGAGATTCATCTAACTGAAGCATTAAATTTTAGGATGCAACTCCCAATATCGGAATTCGTATCGATGACACTTTTAAAGATATTACAAATTTTAACTTAAATTCTGATTGGTTTAAATTAAAAATTAGTAATACATAGACCTTTAGGACAGGACGTATATAATTATTAGGTCTTAAATATTATTACTAATTATTTATTGCCAATTGAATCCAATATTCTCACATTCCCATGTCTGAAACAATGAAGCATATGTCCTACCATGTGAAATGGAAAAAATTGAAGGACTTTGGCCTTCTCAAATGCTGTATAACAAGCATTTGTGAAGTTTTTCAATAGTTGCCAATGCACACAAAAATTGAAGACAACTAGGAGACTTTTAGGAACGTCTATTTCATAACAGTCCGGTCCTGAAGGGCTTTTAAAAAGTACATTTTTAATAATTTAAAAATATGCTAGACTTTTAGGAGCGACTTTTTAATAAATGTCCAATCCTAAAAGTCTTTTAGGATCGGCATTTTATATGTCTACGGTCCTAAAGGTCTTTTTTTAAAAAAATAATTAATTATTCTATTTCTTTTATATAGAACTGAATCAACTGATATTATGTTCAAATTAAATCTCATATTCTCACATTCCCATTTCGTATCTCTCTGCTCCCCTCTACCCTAAACCAAGCTAGACAATGATTAGATACAAGATAACCACTCGCAAGACTACTCCTGAAGCTCATTGGAGGATCTTGAGACAACTCGTTGGTTTACGTCATACTCAGACCAAGAAAACACGTTCTACTCAGACGGAGGAGTCTCGGGTCGTTAGACCCAATGTTATTTTGGATGATGAAGAGGTTCCCGCTCCCCCTCTCTAGCCTCCTGGTCTTGACCCTGAAGAAGTGATACTGATGCGCATACAACAAGAAATTGCTGATATCCGGTGAGAAATTTATGCCGCTGAAGCCGATATCGACAAGACATTAGCTGATAATTAGCTTTAGGAACTTTAGTCACATTGTAGGTTGTTTTTGTTATTTGTAAGTTTGTTGTTCTTATTTTTCCTTTGTACTTGCACATTCTCCATTAATGTAAAAATCAAAATGAACTAAGCTTATTAATGGAAAAAACCTTATTCTCAACGTACTATCCTTTATTTTCATTCTGTTGCTGCTGCTGTTGAGCAAAAAAATATTCAGTTGCTGCTGCTGCAATCTTGCAGTTTAATTTTAAGGGAAATGTGGACTTTCACTAAATTCTTATATTAAAAAAAATGAGACTTTTAGGAGCGAATGCTTAATAAGTAACCGATCTTAATGAATTCATTTAGGAGCGTATGCTTAATATGTAACCGATCTTAAAACTTCTATACCTTTAGGACCGGATGCTTTACAATTAACCGTTCTTAATGACATTAAATATAAATGATTCCGTCGCGCGGAAAAGTTAAATTTTCCTCTCTGAACTTCTCTAGTCCCGGCAAAAGTGATAATAACTATTGTTCACTCTCAACTCTCAAGTGTTTATGTGTTGCTTCTTCACTGCCGCAAGACAGATCTCTCGACAAGCTAGTGCTGGTCAACTTATCACCTTCTGGTTGGTTCCTTAGCTAAACGGCGATAGACCTGTAAGATGTGTATGTAAGTTACATATATATTTTATTTTTCTTCTTTTCGTTCTGGGTTATTCATGGTTTGCACAAAATTGGTGAAATGTTGACGTGGGTCACTCTGTTGTATTTTGATACTATACTTTGAAGTTTATATTTTACTTGAGACATATCTGAATGACCAACAAGTGCACTTAGGGTTACTTTTGTTGTCTGCATTTATTTTCCGCGTCATGCATTTATTTTCCTTAGCTTCTTGGATCGACTGTACATGATACATTTATGAGCACGAGTGATTCTTCATGTTGCATTTAATGACCAAAGTATTTTTTTGTTTGTTGTTGGAATAATACTACATTAAATGTACGTGACACATTTATGTTGCATTTAATGGACAAAGTCTCACTCATATGCATTTAATGGACTTGGCTTAGTTTATGTGCAATTTTCAATTTTTTTGGATAATGTATGTTAAATCTTTCCATCTATAGGAATTATACTATGGATCGTAGTTGGATAAATGCGAGACGGATGAGTGTTGAATATGAGAATGGGGTGAGGGAATTTATAGAGTTTGTAAAAGGAAATGTCCATGATAGTAGTGGGAAGTTTTATTGCCCATGTGTAGAATGTTTAAATGAGAAGCGAGTAAGTCTAGAAGTTATATACACACATTTAATTTGTGAAGGATTTTGTAAGACCTATACAATATGGATATGGCATGGTGAAAAAGTTCCAAGTGCATCTCCACGTGGTGAAGTGTCCTTTGATGATAATGACACGGAGATGGATGATCACATAGAGGACATTATTCGCGATGTAGGAGAAGAGGCTTTTAAGCAATCACATGCATATGGTAATATGTGCAGTGATGCTGAGACCCCGCTATACCCTGGGTGTAAAAAATACCAATTGTTGAATGCCATTTTGAGATTTGTCAGCTTGAAAGCACGTCATGGACGGAGCGACAAGAGTTTTTCTGAAATGCTTGAGGCTTTTAAGGACATGTTTCCAGATGATAACGTGTTGCCTCATTGGTACTATGATGCTAAGAAAATTCTTTGTCAACTAGGGATGGAGTACAAAAAGATCCATGCATGCTTGAATGATTGCATATTGTATAGAAATGAGTTTGAAGATAAGCAGAAATGTCCGGTATGTGAAACCCCAAGGTACAAGTAAAATAAGAGGCCTACAAAAGTGTTGTGGTATCTTCTAATCATACCAAGGTTCAAGCGGTTGTTTGCTAATGAAAATGATGCAAGAAATTTAAGGTGACATGCTAAAGAGAGGATTTCTAATGGAAAGCTTCGACATCCAGCCGATTCTTCTCAATGGAAGAAAATCGATCAATTATTTTCAACCTTCAGGGAAGAACCTAGGAACCTTAGGCTTGCCCTTAGCACGAATGGTATGAATCCCTATGGAAGCCTTAGTAGCATACATAATTCATGGCTTGTACTCCTGATTATTTACAACTTATCTCCTATGTTATGCATGAAACAAAAGTACATCATTATGTCTGTTGATTTCGGGACCGAAATAACCCAAAAACGATATTGATGTTTACTTTCAGCCCTTGATCGAAGACTTGAAGGAGTTGTGGGAAGAAGGTGTCGATGTTTTTGACTCTTTCAAGAAAGGGGTCTTCAAAATGAGAGCCATGATATTTTGTACTATAAATGACTTCCCAGCATATGGAAACTTGTCAGGGTATAGTATAAAAGCCATAAGGCATATCCGGTTTGTGAAGAAGGCACACGCTACCATCAACTTCAACATGGAAGAAAGATGGTTTATCTTGGACATAGAAGATTTCTTAGACGGGGACACCCATATCGTCGATTAAAGAAAGCCTTTTTTGGTGGCCAAGAGGATAAAGATGCTCCGGTGGCATTGACTGGGAGCAAGTGTATGAAAAGGTAAAAAATATAAATGTCATCTTCGGTAAGACTGCAAAGGGTAAAAAAGAAACAAATATATGGAAAAAGAGATCGGTCTTCTTCGATCTTCCATATTGGCGCCACCTTGATGTGAGACATTGTATTGATGTCATGCATGTTGAGAAAAACATATGTGATAGCATTGTTGGCACGCTTCTCAACATACAAGGTAGTTCCAAGGATGATGTGAAGGCAATATTGGATTTGCAAGCAATGGGGATACGGGAAGACTTACATCCAAGGCCGTATGGTAAGAGAACTTATTGTCCCCCGGCTTCTCATACTTTATCTAAGGATGAGAAAAGAAGTTTTTGTGAGTGTTTACATGGGACAAAAGTTCCCTCGGGGTATTCTTCAAATCTTAAGAGGCTTGTATCGATGAAGGACTTGAAATTAGTAGGCCAGAAGTCTCATGATTGTCATGTATTAATGCAACAGCTGCTCCCAATAACTATTTGAGGCATTGCCTAGTATGATCTTCGACACATTTTGACTAGGCTTTGTTTCTTCTTCAAAGCTGTTTGCAGTAAAGTTTTCGAGATTGAACAATTGGATGAATTGAAGAATGAAGGATATCTTATCTTGTGCCAGCTTGAGAAACTTTTTGTTCCTTCATTTTTTGACATCATGGTTCATCTAATTGTTCATCTAGTGAGGGAGATAAAGATGTGTGGCCCTGTCCATTTACTGTGGATGTACCCAATTGAAAGATCTATGAAATACCTAAAGGGGTACGTGAAGAACGCATACTGGCCAGAAGCATCAATTGTTTAGAAGTATGTATCTGAAGAGGCCATGGAATTTTGTCAAAATTATTTGGCCAAAGTAAGACATATCGGCCTTCCAAAATGTCAGCATGTTGAAGGAGGTAGACGAGGGGCCTCAATAAGGGGTGTGGATCCTGATGAATTGTCACAAGTCCACTTATACATCTTGAATAATGTTGATGAAGTTCAATCCAGCATAGCTGGACATAAAGAAGCTGTAAGGAAAGAAAATCCCCGAATGACTGAACAAATGTTGATTAGGGAGCATAATAGAACTTTTGCAAACTAGTTCAAATAAAAGTTCGAGGGAGAGGAATCTGTTTCTGAGACAATCAAATGGTTAGCACGTGGTCCTGAAGTTGATGTCATAAGTTGGAATTCGTATGTGATCAACGGGTACACATTTTACACGAAGTCCCTAGATGATAGGAGCACCGTCTAGAGCAGTGGTGTAATGTTAGAGGCTGAATCCATGCACTTCTCCAGTTCGAAAGACAAGCGGCCTAAATTAGCAGTCATGCCATATTATGGGGTTATTGAAGAGATTTGGGAGGTGGACTATGTCTTCATTTGATTTCCCATTTTCAAATGCAAGTGGGTTAATGTCAATAATGGAGTTCAGATCAATCAGCTAGGATTTACATTAGTCGATCTTAATAGTACAAGTTTTGGAGGTGAACCTTTTATTATGGCAGACCAGGTGAAACAAGTTTTTTTATATCATTGATCAAGCAAATAAAATATGGTCTATACTCTCCAAGGAAAAAGGGTCATTGATATTGATGAGGAAAATGATGCAAATTATAGTCTTCCTGAGAGTACTCCTTTTTCAAGGGGTCTACCGGACATCAACGAAGAAGATGAAGCGGATAATGAACCTGACATAAGAAATGATCATCAAGAAGGGATATGGGAGGATATCCCTTTATAAAAGAGTCATCAATTCATAAGGTAATATTCATCTAGACAATTATTTGAAAATTTAAAGTTTTAATTTACGTTTTAGCAATATTCAATTCCTTCTTAATTATGTTCTTAAACAATGTCATTGATTGTCTTTTGTTCTTGTTTTTATTTTTCCTACAAGATTCGATCGAAATGGGCTAGCTTGTCATTAAAAAAGCTAGGAATGTTAGTTATGTTCGTTGTTATTGGCAGGGTGGGAATCCGATGAAGACAAGGTGATGAATTGATATATATGTTCATTTAGGTGTTGTACACTGTTATTTGTAACGCATTGTATGTATTTGTCTTATTCTATTAATTACATTCATTTTTTATTAGTTTTGTACTGTAATAGCTGGTAACAAGCTCATTCATTACGATGCCTGGTGAATAATATTTGTAATCCATTCCCAATTCAATTATAAATTGAAGCTTAGAGTATTGTCTTTTAGATGTTGGATTGTGTGGCGAATTTGTTTTTAACAGGGGAAATTTCCACTTTTAAGACTGGTCTATTGAAGTTACGGTCTTAAAAGTCAAACTTTTAAAAGCAGAGGCTATTCCTTACGATTTTAAAACTACTAATAACGGTCTTAAAAACTAACCTTTAAGACTCGTTATTTGATGTCCGCTCTTAAAAGTGAGACTTTTTAAAGCGGACTCTATTCTATACGATCTTAAAAGTCCTAATAATAGTAAAAAAAAAAAACCTTTGAGAACACACTTATTAATCCAGTCTGGTCTTAAAAGTTATAATTTTAAGACCGAATATATGTTAAACCAAGGTCTTATTTTCTTTATTTTTGAGACCAGTGAATATGTTTGCCCGGTCTTGAAAGTTACATACTTTTAAGATCTGCTAACATTTAGTTCGGTCTTGAAAGTGGGATATTTAAGACTGGACCATGTTTTGTCCAGTCAAATAAATTCTAGTTTTAAGACCGAACAAAATATATGTAAGGTCTATATAGTACGACTTTTAAGACCTGTTGTTTCTTATGTCCGGTCTTGAAATATTTCTTTAAGACCAGTTCGAATCCAGTCTTAAAAGTTACATACTTATAAGACCGCCTGGAACGAGACTGATCGCAGGTCCAGTCTTACGGGGCCTATTTCGTCCGGTCTTAAAATACTTTTTTGTACCCATGAACCAATGACAACGATGGTCCAACCTTGAGAAGAGTTGTCACTGTGTTTGCTTTTATTTGTAAAAGGTAAACGATGTCTTTTTTGTTTTGTTTTGTTTTCTATGTTCTTAACTGTATTCTGTGAATTTTTATCGTTAATCACATTTCAGACAATGTTTTGTTTGTTTCCTTTTTGTCTGAAACAAAATCAAGATAACGGAAAAGAATACGAAAAGGTAATCGAATATGAAAAAAAAAATTATTTCTCTTTTTTTTCTGCCCGTTGTGAGGCAGCAACAGTACAAACAAAAAAAAACATAAAAATATTTAATCCCCTCGTCGTTGTCAAAAGGGAGGTAAGGTTCAGAGAGGTCAGAGACATCGTCATCAGAAAGATTGTACTCAACGTCATTAGCATCGAGTAGCAAGTTCAGCTTGTTGTTGATGGCGTGGTAGACCTGAAACAGTTGGCCCAAGCGTCAGTCTATATAATCAACGTGGGCCAGGAGGTGCTGCATCATCTAATAGAAGGAAGGGTTGGGAGGCAACGGAGGAGGGTACGAAGGTGGAGGTGGAGGTGGAGGGGGAGGATGATGATTAGGAAGACCTGGTGGTGGTGGAGCGGCCATTACGGTGGAGGTTGTAGAAGTGATTGAGAAGAATGTGAAGACAGCAAAGTAACAACGGATTTAAATAAGCAACCCATCATGAACAATATGAAACGCGGGAAACATTTATGAGGAGACGCATAGTTCATCAAAATACAAGGAGATGCCTAGTTAGGAAGTTTATCTGGAAGCCGAAGAGACTCTAAAGTTTAAATCATTCATTGCAACAGCATGTAAGCATACGACTTTGCTATCTTTCATTTAAGAAGAATGAACTTTCAATACCGGATATTGTAAGAGGTCCGTTCTTAAACGTATTACTTTTAAGAAAAAAATCTTACTTTCAAAAATTTGAATTGAAAAAAATAAATGAACAGGTGAGTCCACAAGACCTACTTGCAATACGTTTAATTTCTTCGTCATGCATTTATTTTGCTTCTTGATTCACTGTGATACATTTACGACCATAAGACAAAATCGACATTTAGCTTATATATGCATTTGTAGTTGGCTTATTTTATATGCAAGTTTGAGTTTTTTCGGATTATGTATGTTAAATATTTCCATCTATAGGAATTCTACTATGGATCGAAGTTGGATAAATGCTTTACAGATGAGTGTTGAATATCATAATGGAGTTAGGGAATTTATAGAATTTGCTAAACAAAATGCCCATGATGATAGTGGGAAGTTTTATTGCCCTTATGTACCATGTTTTAATGAGAGGCCACTAAGTCCTAAAGTCATACACACACATTTAATTTGTCAAGGATTTTGTAAGAGTTATACAGTATGGGTATGACATGGTGAAAAAATGCCAAGTGGGTCTCAACATGGGGAAGTGGCCTCTCATGATAATGACACGGATATGGATGATCACTTAGAGGACATTATTCATGATGTAGGAGAAGAGGCTTTTCATCAATTACATACATATGGTAATATGTGCAGTGATGCAGAGACCCCACTATACCCTAGGTGTAAAAAATACCAAGTGTTGAATGCTATATTGAAGTTGGTCAGCTTGAAGGCATGTCATGGGTAGAGTGACAAGAGTTTTTCTGAAATGCTTGAGGCTTTTAAGGACATGCTTCCGGATGATAATATGTTGTCTCACCGATACTATGATGCTAAGAAAATACTTTGTCTACTAGGGATGGAGTAGAAAAAGCTCCATGCATGCCCGAATGATTGCGTATTGTATAAATACGAGTTAGAAGAGAAGATGAATTGTTCAATATGTTAAACCCCAAGGTACAAGTCAAATAAGGGGCCTGTAAAAGTGTTGTGGTATCTTCCAATCATACCAAGGTTCAAGTAGTTGTTTGCTAATGAAAATGATACAAAAACTTTCAGGTGACATGCAGATGAGAGGATTTCTTATGGAAAGATTCGACATCCAGCCAATTCTTCTCAATGGAAGAAAATCGATCAATTATTTCCAACCTTCGGCAAAGAACCTAGGAACCTTAGGCTTGCCCTTAGCACGGATGACATGAATCCATATGGAAGCCTTAGTAGCATACATAGTTCCAGGCATGTACTCCTAATTATTTACAACTTATCTCCTATGTTATGCATGAAAGAAAAAGTACATCATGTTGTTTATGTTGATTTCGGGATCAAAACAACCTGAAAACGACATTGATGTTTATCATCAGCCTTTGATCAAAGACTTGAAGGAGTTGTGGGAAGAAGGTGTTGATGTTTTTGACTCTTTGAAGAAGGAGGTCTTCAAAATGAGAGCCATGATATTTTGTACTATAAACGACTTCCTAGCATATGAGAACTTGTCAGGATATAGTATAAAAGGCCATAACGCATGTCCTGTTTGTGAAGAAGACACATGCTACTGTCAACTTCAACATAGAAAAAAGACAGTTTATCTTGAACATAGAAGATTTCTTAGACGGGGCCACCCATATCATCGATTAAAGAAAGCCATTTTTGGTGGCTAAAAGTATGAAGATGCTCTCGTGGCATTGACTGGGGAGCAAGTGTAACAAAAGGTGAAAAATATAAGTGTCGTCTTCAATAAGACTGCAAAGGGTAGAAAAGAAACAAATATATGGAAAAAGAGATTTGTATTCTTCGATCTTCTGTATTGGCGCAATCTTGATGTGAGACACTATATTGATGTCATACATGTAGAGAAAAACATATGTAATAGAATTTTTGGCACACTTCTCAACATACAAGGTAGTTTCAAGGTTGGTTTGAAGGCAAGATTGAATCTGCACGCAATGGGAATACGCGAAGACTTAAATCCAAAGCTATATGGTAAGAGAACTTATTGTCCCCCGGCTTCTCATACTTTATCTAAGAATGAGAAAAGAAGTTTTTATGAGTGTTTACATGGGACAAAAGTTCCCTCGGGGTATTCTTCAAATCTTAAGAGGCTTGTATCGATGAAGGACTTGAAATTAGTAGGCCAGAAGTCTCATGATTGTCATGTATTAATGCAACAGCTGCTCCCAATAACTATTTGAGGCATTGCCGAGTATGATCTTCGACACATTTTGACTAGGCTTTGTTTCTTCTTCAATGTTGTTTGCAGTAAAGTTTTCGAGATTGAACAATTGGATGAATTGAAGAATGAAGGATATCTTATCTTGTGCCAGCTTGAGAAACTTTTTGTTCCTTCATTTTTAGACATCATGGTTCATCTAATTGTTCATCTAGTGAGGGAGATAAAGATGTGTGGCCCTGTCCATTTACGGTGGATGTACCCAATTGAAAGATTTACGAAATTTCTAAAAGGGTATGTGAAGAACGAATACCAGCCAGAAGCATCAATTCTTAAGAAGTATGTATATGAAGAGGCCATGAAATTTTGTCAAAATTATTTGGCCAAAGTAAGACATATCAGGCTTCCAAAACATCACCATGCTGAAGGGGGTAGATGAGGGGCTTCAATAAAGAGTGTAGATCCTGATGAATTATCATAAGTCCACTTATACATCTTGAATAATGTTGATGAAGTTCAAGCCAGCATAGCTGCACATAAAGAAGTTGTAAGTAAAGAAAATCCCCGAATGACTGAACAAATGTTGATTAGAGAGCATAACAGAACATTTGCAAACTGTTTCAAACAAAAGGTCAAGGGAGAGAAATTTGTTTTTGAGACAATCAAATGGTTACACGTGGTCCTAAGGTTGATGTCATAAGTTAGAATTCGTACATGATCAAAAGTTATACATTTTACACGAAGACCCTACATGATAGGAGCACCGTCCAGAATAGTGGTGTAATGTTAGAGGCTGAATCCATGCACTTCTCCAGTTCGAAAGACAAGTGGCCTAAATTGGCAATCATGCCATATTACAGGGTTATTGAAGAGATTTGGGAGGTGGACTATGTTGTGAGTAGATTTCCCATTTTCAAATGCAAGTGGGTTAATGTCAAGAATGGTGTTTAGATCGATTGGCTAAGATTTACGTTAGTCAATGTCAATAGTAGAAGTTTTGGAGATAAACCTTTTATTATGGAAGACCAGGCGAAACAAGTTTTTTATATCACCGATCAAGCAAATAAAATGTGGTCTGTAACTCTCCCAGGAAAAAGGGTCATCGATATTAATGTGGAAAGTCATGCAAATTATGGTCTTCCTGAGAGTACTCATTTTTCAAGGGGTCTACCGGACATGAACAAAGAAGATGAAGCGGATAATGAACCCGGCATAAGAAATGATCATCAAGAAGGGATATGGGAGGATATCCCTTTATAAAAGAATCAATTCGTAAGGTAATATTCATCTTCACAAATCTTTGAAAATTTTAAGGTTTTAACACTATTATATTCTTTCTATGTTTTTAAACAATGTCATTGACTCTATGAAGTTTGTTCTTGTTTTATTTTGTGGCAGGATCCAATCTAAAGGGGCATGCTATAAAAGAGGATGTTACATTGTTGGATGGGAATCAGATGAAACCATAGTGAATATTTAGCATGTATATTGATTTAAGTGTTGTATATCTTATTGTGACAACTTATTGTATTTGTATTTGTAACTCATGGTCGATAATATTTGTATTATGTTTTTTCCCAATTCAATTTATTCATAATTGTTCATAGCTTGTAGCTCAAAGTATAGCCTTTTATATGCTGAATTGGCTGGTATGGATTTGTGTATATATGATCAGGAAGAATAGAATAGGGAAAAAATTCAAGAAAATTTAGACCAACAAAACAAAAACGCCGGTCTTAAAAGTTTAACTTTTAAGGTTGGATGTATTCAGATGTACTTATATTCGCGGTCTTAAAGGTCAAGTGAACATATTTGATATTAGTGCGGTATTAAAAGTTGGTCTTTCAAGACCGATGGTTTAACACATCCGGTCTAAAAGGTTAATCTTTAAGACCAGACGTATTAATCATCCAGTCTTAAAAGTCAGTCTTTTAAGAACGCATATAATTAATCGTCGATCTAACAAGCCGCTATTTTTTAAAGCGCATTTATTTTTGTCCGGTCTTAAAAATTCGATCTTTTAAGAACAGCTAAAGTTTGGTCCAGTCTTAAAATTTGAGTTTTCGGACCGAGCAAATAATATTTCAGTTATATTTAGTATCACTTTTAAGACCTGATGTTTTTAAATATCTAGTCTTAAAAGATTTTATTTAAGACCGATTTAAGTCCGGTCTTAAAGATATACTTTTAATATTGGCTGGAACAAGACCAGTCACGAGTCTGGTCTTACAATGCCTCTTTTGTCCGGTCTTAAAAGCATTTTTTGTACCCATGTATCCATTCTTATGCTAGATTTGATCATTACTCAAGTAACATATATTTGTACTCAAGTAAATATCCTTCCAATGTTATTACTTTCTAAGTTTACTCAAGTAATAAGCTAAGATTATGCAAGTAATGTCATCCAGTATTCAAATCACTTATGGACTTGCGACATTACTTGAGTAAGCCCTTACTGTTACTCAAGTAATACTTGGTTCAAATCAGAACGATAGTTCAGCTTCCTTAATCACTTGATTAATCTTACTGGATCATATTATATTTGCTTTTAATCACTCTCAATATTAATATTGTTATATCTAATCATCCTTTTGAGAGATTTACATATACTTAACCTTGTTTGAATTAAGATTAGCAGAAATGGTTGTTTATTGTGTCAAACGTATTTAATGAAGACATATACAAATGGAATAAACATTCTGAGCAACGAAATTATTCTTTTAAGACACACTTATTTCGGCTATTATTCAGAGTCAATATTTGCTCTAAGTACTTCGACGGCGAACACATTTAATGAAGCAACCAATGATTCTACGCAACGGAAAATATATGTGCCTAACAAAATACGAAGAGACTCAACGGCTATATTCACTATCTCTCAATGGCATTAATGAATAGTATAAAAGCTTGATCATTCAATTTCGCCAACTACCAAAACTCTACGCATTCATTTTTGTATTATTACAACCAATTGTTTCACTACTTACATTCAATATCTTTGAATATAATTCGTACTTTAGTGATTATTTTATTGACTCAGTGAGGAGTCAAACCTTATTTGATTTATCGGTAAAATCTTAAGGTTGTGGAACCTAAAGAGTGGGCATACAATTATAGCTTGTAAGGGGGAGTGAGTCCTTGTGATAGGATCATCTCAAGTACAGAGTGTGTAAATTGTATAAGAGTTTAAGATATTGAAATACCCAAAGTGATTGGGAACTGGACGTAGGTTGACGAGTTAGACCAAACCAGTATAAACTCTTCGTGTTCATATTCCTTTCCAGTCTCTGTTTTATTGCTTTTAAGTTATTTCCAAAAAGAATTTTAGAATCACTTATTCACCCCCTCTAAATGATATTCTTGCTCTTTAAAATTGAAAATAATTGGTATGCACTGTAAAAAGATAGAAGGAAAAAATTAGTTTTTTTTTAAAAAAAAGACATGACGTATAGCATTAAACAAAGGGAAAATTACACTATGGTCCCAAAGATTAGAAAAAATTACAAAAAAGTCCCAAAACAAAATCTCATATCAGAAAAGTCCCAAAAAAGTCCTTGGGACCTTTTTGTAATTAATTGAAAATGCCAAATTACTTTTTTTCCCAATTTCTCAAATGCTTATTGAATCATCAGTTATGTTACAGTGACCCAACCAAAGCAAGAGTGACACGAGAGAGAGAGAGAGAGAGAGAGGTGAGAAAACGGCAGAGAAGGAGGAGAAGGAGATGACCCAAATGACATCAAACGAGCAAGTTAAACCGTGAGACGAGAGGAGTAGAGAACAGATGACAAAGATTGAGGGATGAGAATTGAAACAACGAGACTACAATTAAAAACCATGTCACATGAATTTACTTAAGTAACATTTGTACTCGAGTATGGGTCATATACTCAAGTATAGCTATATTAAAAACCCTATCGCACAAATTGTCACGCCTTTACTCGGCAATGATAAATTAATTCTCAAGCACACCTATATTAACAATAAGAAAAGCTATATTAACAATTGGAAATGCTATTTTAACAACAAAATTTATCATGACAGGAAAAGCCTTATTAATAACAGGAAAGGCTCTATTAACAATTGGACATGCTATTTGCATTGTAACAAGAAAAATTTGTAACGTGGACATATTTTGAAACTTATGTTTTTTGATAGCCCCCAAGATGACAGAGGGGTTGAAGAACATGAAAAGCCAAATTAACAACTAAAAATGTTATTTGAACAACAACAATTTTCACAATAGAAAAAGTTGTATTAACAATAGAAAAAGCTATATTAACAATTGTAAATGCTATTTTTAATACCAAAAATTTGTAACCATTGACACATTTTGAAACTTGCATTTTTTTCACGACCCCTAAGATGATAGAGTGCTTTAACAACATGAAATGACATGTTAACAACTGAAAATGCTATTTTAATATGGCTTTTTCAATTGTTAATATAGCTATTATAAATTTTTGTTGTTAACAATACCATTTCTAGTTATTAATATAGATTTTCCTGTTGTTAATACAATTTTTCCTGTTGTGAAAATTGTTGTTGTTAAAATAACATTTTTAGTTGTTAATTTAGCTTTTCATGTTCTTCAACTCCTCTGTCATCTTGGGAGCCATGAAAAAACACTAGTTTCAAAATGTGTCAATAGTTACAAAATTTTGTTGTTAAAAACAACATTTTTAGTTCTTAATGTAGCTTTTCCTATTGTTAATACAACTTTTCCTGTTGTAAAATTGTTGTTGTTAAAATAGAATTTTCAATTGTTAATTTGGCTTTTCATGTTTTCAACCCCTCTGTCATCTTAGGGGCCATCAAAAAACACAAGTTGCAAAATGTGTCCACGTTACAAATTTTTCATGTTACAATACAAATAGCATTTCCAATTGTTAATATAGTTTTTCCTTTTGTTAATAAGGCTTTTCCTGTTATGATAAATTTTGTTGTTAGAATAACATTTCCAGTTGTCAATGTAGCTTTTCTTGTTGTTAATATTAGAGGTGAGCAAGTGACCCGTAACCCGCTCAACCGCCCGTGCCCCGTGAAGTTTTCCCCGGTTTTAACCCACCCAAATTGGGCCCATTACGGGTAACGGGCTCCCCATACCCATTTACATGATACAGGTAGGTCATGGGTTAAGGCACGGGGCACCCGTGCCCGCCCGCTACTCTTTTATGTTTGTTTATTTTTTTTCCCAGCCTGTACCCTGTGCTGTCAAAACACAGAGGCAGAGGCAAATTGTTAACATATCTTTTGGTAGTCAAAACAAGTTATTAATTATGTTTTTTTATTTTTTATTTTCCCCCTTAACTTGTCATGTCGTTGTCATCGCAGAGCCAAATGCATTAATATATCTTTTGGCAATCCAAATGCAGGCAAAAGTTATTAATTATGTTTTTTTATTTTTTATTTTCCCCCTCAGCCTGTCATGTCGCTGTCATCTCAAAGAGTAGAGACGAGGAAAACACAGAGGCAGAGGTAGGCAAAACAAAAACGTAAAAAACTTTTTATGGCAAAAAAAAAATGTCCAAATTCATAAACGGGTTCCCCCGGACCCGTTTATGAATACTCGTTTAACCCGTACTCGTTTTATACGGGTTTGATGTAATACCCTAAAATTTGAATTAGGGTAAATATCATAAATTGATAGAATATACCTATTGAAAATAGGTAAATATGAGGTCTCAAACACCTTGTATTAAATTTACCTTATTATTAAGACAGTTTCTCCTAAGATTAAAAAATGTGCGAAAAGGTCCCTAAAACATTAGATAATTTGCAAATAGGTCCCTGAAATATTTATGGGTCATAAAATACCCTGAGAAAATTATGATAAAATCCTAAGAGGCAACTAAATATTTATTAAAAATTCGAAAGTATGTTGTCTCTAATTTAGGTAATTTATGAGATTATTTTCCTTGGGAAATAATAAGACAAAATTAAATATCATTTTGGGGAACATAAATTGCTCCATGATTTTTAATATTATGCATGATGCATAAATTATCAGTGTTAGTAAAATAGTTGTGAGAAAATAATTAATCCTAATTAAGAAAATTGTCAACAATTAGTAAGTGATTAAATAAGTAATTAATTGTTGATTGTTTAAACATGAATAAAAGGAGATATCCAAAGTTAATTATATGAAACCCCTAATTTGATATTAATGACCAATGGAGGGTCAAGGTTGGCATAAAGAGTGTTGCTAATTAATTTAGCATAATTAAGAGGTATATTAAGTGAATTACAATTATTCTTAACAAAATAAGTTTGCACTAATTGAGATTAGTTGCATAATTCTTCAAGATGATTAGAGACAAATTAAAAGAGGACTAATTATATTTAAAAATAATTAAGCCAAAGAGAATGAAATAATATCTCAAGAAATTAAGTCTAAATCTTCATATAATTGAGTTAGCTAATGGCAAAATATAATTAAGGAGCATGTAAACACTTGATTAACATGATAATTAAGAATTGTTAATTAGTGTTGAAAAGTCAACAATGACACCTAAGTCTTGATTATGTCATCAAGATGACATCACAAGAGCACATGTGTGTGTTGTGAGTGTGTGTGTGTGTGTAGTGGATGAAAGAGAAAAGATGAATCTAAGAAAAGGGGGGGAGGTGGCATTTTTGTAAGAGGTGTAAGGGCAAGATTAAGACTTGTTTACTAAGTTTAAATCCAATGGTTAGAATGGAATTAAAGTTGCTAGGAAGTTAACCAAAGATTTGCTATAAATAGAGAGCTCTCCTCTCTTCATTATTCACACCAAACTTACGCCAAAGATTGGAGAGTTTAAGAAGAGAGTGAAGCAAGAAGGAGGAAGGAGTTCAAGAGTCTTCAAGAGATAAGCTCTAGTTCTTAAGTTCTAGTCTTTAGTTTTTATAAGTTCTTAGTATAAATGCTAGTTTAATCTAGAAAATTAGAGAATAAATTCCTATACTTATTTTTAGGCCTCATTGCATTGAAAAATGCCTGAAGAGGTAAAAACATAGTAGGGAATAATTTTTGGGAAGCAATGGATTAATGTTGTGATAGTTGTAGAATTTTCGGTTCTTAAATCTTAGACAGACAACGAAAAAAGATGCTATGATTTTATGTAACAAATAAATTTATAAAATCATGAAATTTTCCAGAAAGAAAGTAGACATGTAGGGCTTTCCAAATATATAAAATATGCAACGTTTTGATCTCTGGTCAATGAGATATGAATTTTTGAAGTTAAGCCATTTTTGCTGGAAAAAAATCTGAGCAACGTTGAGAAAAGTTAAAACTGATAATGACTCACTAATTCTGGGTGAAAATGAATATTTTTCCTCAAAACTAGACATCCTAAGGGTTCCGGGGAATTTTACGAATCCTCATTTCGAATTTTGTAGAATTAGTTATGATTTTTCAAAGTTACCGAAAAATCTGCCCAGAAAACTCTGCACTACGTTTTTAAATAAATGTAAGGGCAAAGTTGTAAATAACAAATCCACCAAGGGTAGATGGGTAAATAGAGGTGGAAGTATATCTTAGGATATTATTCTAAGTGATATGGTGATATAGTAGGATATCCGGGAGGTCCAGGGCCGGATCCAAAGGTCAGACGTTTGACAGTTACCCTATGAAAGGTACGGACGCGTACTGTAACTCTAACTCTTATGCTGTTTGTATGCTTTATATATGATGAGATGATTCATATAGTCATGGACAAGACTTGGTCTTGGGTCATGGCCTGTGGCTAAGACAGGGTCTTAGGTCACCTTGTTAAATACATTCAGCTTTTAATGTGAAAACGGGTTACAGTCTTGGTAATGTCGTATAGATGTTTTTCTAGTGCTGAGGACATGCTCCGGGGCGTGGCACTGGTTTATGTGCAAACTATGTGGACCTTACATGGGCTGTGTGCTATGTAGGTATTGTTGAGATATGAATTGATACATGTGTTGTGTGCTATGTATAGTTATATGCTGAAATGTAAATGAATATCTATCATGCATACTGTCATACTTGAGCATAAGGTTAACCGTTACCTGAGGTCCAATGGGCATTGGACCTCAGTCTTAATGAATAGTACAGGGAAGAAACCGGGATAGAGAAGGTGCCGGTGGAAAGAGCCGTGAAGAGGCAGCGGTCGAAGACGAAGGTCGGTAGAAGTTATTAAGACTTAGTTTCTGGCAGAGTATTCTGGCACGGATTTAACAAAGTTATTTCGGACCATTTGGTGCTTAAACTAAGGAAGGTTTCATCGGTGAGTTGTCACAAGTCGCCATAGGCTTGGTGAGACTCCCATTAGATTGAACACCGACCTAGACAAATTGTCTGATTAACTGATGTTAGGTTCCAAGCCATAGTTCTAATTTAAGACTTTCTTTATCAGAGAAATGTATTCAAATCTCTGTAAATTGTATCACATGAATATTCCTTCGGGATATTTAAAATATCAGCTTATGTCGGGGCATCATCATATGGCTGGGCATTTTATATCAGATACTTATTATTCGAATCTTGGCGCACGTTATCCATTTCCGCAGTACTCTGAGTTGTAGCATCTCAAAACTCTGTGATTTTCTTAAAACTAAGTGTCGACCGACACGATTTTCGAACCTGGAATTTGGGATGTTACATTTGACCACGGATAAGGGAACCCCGTACCCGTATAAAATAAACGGGCGGGCCACGGGTTACTCCCCAGGGTAGCCCCGCCTGCCCATTGCTCACCCCTAGTTAATATAGGTATACTCGAGTATTAATTTATCAGACTCAAGTAAAGGCGTGACAATTTCTACGACATGGTTTTTAATATAGCTTTTCTCGATTATATGACCCATACTCAAATACAAATGTTGTTACTCAAGTAAATTCATTTGACAGGGTTTTTAATTGCAGTCTCGTCGTTTTAATTTTCATATGTCTGTCTTTGTCATCTGTTCTTCACTCCTCTCGTCTCATGGTTTAACTCTCTCTCTCATTTGATGTCAGTTGGGTCATCTCCTCCTCCTCCTCCTCCTCCTCCTTTCTCTCACCTCTCTCTCGTGTCGCTCTTGCTTTGCTCAGGTTGATGATTCAGTAAGCGATTGAAAAATTGGGTAGAAAAGTAATTTGGCATTTTCAATTAATTACAAGGGACTTTTTTAGGACTGTTTTTTATATGAGATTTTGGTTTGAGACTTTTTAGAATTTTTTTTCTGGTCCTTGGGACCACAATATAATTTTCCCTAATTTTTCTCCTCCACCATTTGTTTAAGGGAAAATTACAGTCTGCCCCAAGGGCCAGAAAAATTACAAAAAAGTCCTAAACCAAAATCTCATATAAAAAAAGTCCTAAAAAAGATCCTTGAAACTTTTTTGTAATTAATTGTTATATTAATTACAACTGTAAATGCTATATTAACAACAAAAATTCTTAATTGTCAATATGGCATTTCAAGTTGTAAAATTTTTTTGTTGTTAATATGGCATTCCATGTTGTTAAAGGCCTTTGTCATCTTGGGCAATTAATTACAAAAAGTCCCAAAAACTTTTCTGTTATATGATTTTGGTCCTTGGGACCAATGTAATTTTCTCGAAAAAGAAAGTTGTTTGGAGACAAAGAACGCTCAGCTACCGGAAGGAAGGAAAGAAGAAGAAAAAAATACATCGGTGATTGGGAGCTGTACGGTGGCTGAAAAAGTGAGGAAATAGTTTGTTCTCTCCATTCCTCTTTTCTCTTTATCTGTATTTACATGTAGATTATATTATTTTATGAATATATTTCTCTATATAATTTTTTTTTTCATATTATTCTTATCAATATCATTTATCATTATTAATTAATTTAATTTTTAATAATTTATTAATAATATATTTTTTTGTTTAATCTGAACCACAACTAACTTTTTAAATCAAATTAAGGGTGTTACATGCAGCTCACAGATCCAATCGCCCTTTCTCAATTTGCAGGACCAAGATCTCCTCTGCACGCTCCTTCCGAGTTCATCTTCATTGACCCTTCACATCTTACACCACAGCTGCTCCTCCACACCCTTGGCTTCTGCAATCTATACTCTTAAGGTATGTTCTTCTTTTCTTTTGTGAGAGATTAAGTATAAAATGTTGCTTGTGACTGGGCTTTTATTTTAATTTTGCCCCCAACCTTCTACACCTCAAGCCATTATTGGTGTGTAATTTATCATATAGAGGAAACAACACTCCTCTATCGTCTACCTAGAGTTGGCTTAGCATTATATCTTTTGAGTCTCGAATTTAAGTTTTAGATAGATCACTTGTATTGGAATTTGAATCGAATACCAAATGATAATATCGAAATAGAAAAAACTACACTCCCTCCCTCCCTGGGCTCTTCCACTTCTTCCAAACTAAATCCCACAAACAGTATTCCTCCCATAAGCTTTTTCCCTATTGTACTTCTATTTCTATACCCTCCCTTCACAGAAAACACCCCACTACCACCCTTCCATAGCACACCACATATCGGACTTTCCCATAAGAAGGTTGTAATCGCCCTCACCCATCTGTTTAAAAATTTGCATAAACATTTCCCCTTCTTTCCCCTATTGTCCAAAGGGAGCATTAGAAAAAAGTTAAAAATTATTTTTGGTTTTTAAATTTTTTTTTTGGGTCCAGCTTTAAATCGTTTTGTTTTGCTCTTATAGTTACATAAAAATTTGTTTTAAATTTAGGAACATTTTTAGTAAAATACCTTCAAATTTTAAAATTTCCAAATCAGTTATTTCTTACTAAAATAAGCTGCTAATTCCTAACCAAATCTAGTCAATACCTAAACCATTATAAACAACAAAATTGATTTAGGATCAGATATTTTGAAGGTATTTTTCTGAAATTTTTCTTTTTAATTTAATGGTTGTCCCTATATTTTTAACAAATTTTAATTTACATCCTATAATTAAACTCAGACCCTGCCCCTAGACGAGCGTAAATCAAAACCAACCATTTGAAACTAAAAACAAATTCTGAGGACTACATATTAACCCAGAAAATAACGTCCAACTGTGGTAAAAACAGAGCATATCATCATCTTAGATTGGAGATCATTTCGACTACGGGAGTGTATGTTTACTTTTCATAATTCATGAAAGAAACATATTTGCTATTAATAAATGTCAAACAGAGAAGAGAAAAAGGGAAGTAAAGATCACAATTCACATTTCGACTAAAGGGAGAAGTGTGCCTTTATTTTTCCCAATTCAAAGAAGTGACATATTTGCTATCAGTAAATTCAAACGGAGAAGCAAGCAAAGGTTAAAAAAGCATGGCATTATCCTTCAACATATCATCAGATGACAAAAATAATATGAAGCAAAAACAGAGCTCATTGTCTTCCAACTTGGTGCGCCATAAACATCTAAACTGGTAGCCAGATGATTGCTGGGACGTTGCGCCTTTCGTTTCTGCCCCATCGGTCATACATATTTGAAGCTCTGCCTTTAATTGATCTCGTCCACAGGTCATACAAATATGAAACAACAGTTCCACCTATTTCTGCTATTTTGTCACGGATAAAGTGTGTGAATAGCAACATTAAACAGGCAATAAAGACAAGTGGTTGGAAAGATCGAGGAACCAATACTGATAGAAGAGCGGCATAAGCTAAACTTGCTGAGATAAAAGCAACCTTAACAGAGAGGTTACAAATCCGGAATTTGATATGGTATCCAACTGCAAAGCAGTACAAAAGTGAGCACATGAGAAAAATCCAAATGCTCGTAGGGTGTTCCTCCAAAGGTGATGAATTGGGGAAATGCGTCTGGACAATCATCCCTGTCGCTGGAATTAGAAATGCAAATGAAGCATGCCAACGGGTGGAGCTGCAACACCATCAAGCCAATTAGAACTGCCGTGATGGCATCAATAAATAACGAATTATTCTATTAAGTATTTGAGCTCACATGTCAAATAAATGCAAATAAATAAGTTTTTGGTGCGTGAGCATTGAGAAGTGGGGGAAATGATGTGGAGATGACGACTGACTACGCGACGGCGGCCAAAATAACGGTGGAGGTGGTGGCGGTGAAGGCAGAGGCTATATATTATCAAGGGCGGTGGCGGTAATGACATGAGATGAAGTTGATAAAATGGGGATACACTAACTTGAGTAGGAAGAACAGTGAGTGATGAGACACACAATATCCAGAGTTAGCTTTGCATGCATTGACAGCGCAGTAAGGGAAACTTGATGATGAAGGCATGCGTGTATATATGAAAATGAACAGTTAAAATATGAACGAAAAAGAAAAGAAAAGAAACAACTCAGAGGTTGGTTGCCACCATTGACGTTGCTTCCAAATCACCATTGCGCAGAACATGGAAGACGACAACGAATAGTTTGATGAGGAACACATGTATATGTGGGTGTATGAAAATGGAATGAACGATGTATGAATATCAAAAGTTGAAAGAAACTTGGAATACTTACGTGGTTGAAGGATGCATGACTTGAGTTCGTGGAGTTTGATGGTTGTTCTTCCAGGCTGAAAGTGTGCAGAATTTAGTTGATAATATAATGAAGTATGTAACGAAGTTTCTTGGAACTTTCCTCCGCTCTTTTGACCAAACAAAAAGTTTTCTCTGCTCCAAAAAAAGGGGGGATGATTATTGAAAGTGTGCAGAATTTAGCTGATAATGAAGAATGTATATTCATGGAACCAGTTACTCTACTTATTCTTTGAATAAGCGAAACTGGTTCGGTACGTGTGCCGGGCTACGGACCATAACGAACTTTCTTGGAAGTTTCCTCTACTCCAAAATAAAAAAACAAACGGGAATGATTAATGATAAGATGATGCGGAGTCTGGACCCCCCACATGGGGACGGAGAGGGATAAATTTTTTTTTTTAATCTTTTGATTTTTATATCGCTTCACACCACCTGCACGTGGCTAGGACTAGGGAATAGGGTAGAGGACACTTTGGACCTTCACTACTCTTGCTTGAAGGAATTGAAACAGCAATTGCAAATTCTTTTTTATATAGTTAATGCTAGATTCGGGATGAGAAAAATTAATTAAACAAAAATTTATGCCACATATTTTGATATTAAGGATAATAATTTATCTGTAAAAGAATATAAATATGACAAACTACAACAAAAGTGGCAAACACGCTTTTGACGGGATGACGTGGAAACACAAAGCCATGGTTGATAGTTTGGGTTAGTGGTTGGAGTGGTAACTTATTTCCTATCTGACTTTTTTAGCAGCTCAGAGGAAAAAAGTCATATTGTAAATATGATTTATATTTGAATTGATGGTTGTAGAAGTAGTGAGGCCACGTCAAAAAGTTGAGAGTTTTTTGAGAAAAAAAAAAACTACCCTGTGAAACTTTTTCTTTAATTAGCTTTTAGGAGCTCTTTTTAAAAAAGCTCCGTGAATTTAAAGTTCAACCCAAACACTCTATTTTAGCTTTTCTTCTAGTGGAGTTTTTTTTTCCCCTGACTTTAAGCTCCTTAAAGCTCTCTCTAAAGAGGCCTAATAAGAGTATGACAAGTAACCACTCTCCAAAGCATGCATTGGAAGAGGAAAAGCAAATATATTTAAAGGGAAAATTTTAAATAAATACCATTTAAATTTATAAAATTCTGAGACATCCAGTGACACATGGAAATGACATAATAAATGTGACAAGTATGAAATTGAGATTTTAAAATGTTGATAATTTTATCATTATATGCCCCTCAATTTTTTAAAACAAAAGAAAAGAAAATATGCCTTTGAAGGAGCACCATTGCCAGCCAGCATCGGCTTTAGCTGCTTGCACCCATTGGCTGCCTGAAGTCTGGCCTCCAACCACCGAAGCTCCAGCAATGGGAGTTGTTGTTTTTTTGGGTGGGGTTTTATTTATTTAAAAAAGAAATAAAAGTAAAAGGGTAATGGTAAGGGGTGGGATTTGAACAGACTAGTTTGATGCCCAATTTCATTTGCATGCATCCATTTTTTTATGGAACAATGACCAAAAGTACCAAGGCTTGCGATGAACTTGCATGCGCCAATGGAGGAAACCAGAGGAGATACAAAGCTTAGATATAACTGAAGCAAAAAGCTGCCGTTATTTTCTTGTAAGGGCGGTGTAGGTAACCACAGGATTTGCCTTTCGCTGTCAGTCATCTCTTTGACGAGGAAACGTCCGTTGTTTGGCTTATGGTTTAAATCAATCATTTTTATTACGAATTAAGGAACGGAATATTTTGTGACACGATCTAGTAGATACCCTTACTTCCACATATGGACATCAAACGCCTCCGGGCCACCAATTTAAAATATGAACAAATTGTACTTTATCTAATTTTTATTATAACACACCAACTAATAAATGTATTTAATTCTTTTTATAAGGCATTTGTTTGCTTTCAAAGAACATTAAATATTTTTTTTTCATGAATACTCATAATTAATAAGAGTAGTAGTTGAAAATAATAATTAATATGATATTAGAATTTAGTGCAATTAGTATGAGTAATATTGCAATTAGCGTTTAGGAACTAAATTAATAGTATATTCTTCTAAGATTTCAGGTTATAAGAGTTAAATTATTGAAGATGCATCTTTGGAAACTAAAAAATACAATTCTTCTCAAAACGGTCAAGAAAGGGAAGCCAACATTCACCACAGCTCCCCTATATATTTATTATGATTCCGTTTGCTTCCATGCTTAGCCCCACAACACCATGTTCTGTGCTGTGCGAATCTTCGTCAAACTAAGGGGACCAAACATTTAATTTCAATCTCTTGTCGAAACATCTTTTCTTGACAATGCCTCACGTAGCCAAATTGAGGCCCACATCATCCTCTCCCTCAGAATTCTCTTTTAGAGACACTTTTTCACTATTTGCTGCCTAGGGTCGTCGACGTCCAAGGACGGCTAATCATCTTGTCAAGAGGTTTGGAACCTGAATCAACTTCAGCAAATCATTAATCCCAACGAGTATTCAGATTCCGTTTATATAATGTAAAACCATATAGTTCATGCAATTGTTTATTGAAGTCGTCAAAGGGGCAATCTCAGATAGTGGAGGTTGGTGATTTCCCTAATGATGTCTGTGATCCTATACTTGATAATGATATCTATCTCACGAGGATGAATCTAACTATTACATTGTCTTTATCTTATGGTAAGCAAACAAACCATAATCTTATTAGTTCAATAATGGCTGGCGCTATCTTGAAGCCCCTCTGCTCTCCACCTAAATCTTTTTTTTTTTTAAATTTCAAACACACACACATATGTATATAGAGGCCGCAGTTATTAAAAATAAAAGATAATGATAGAGAATGGGGAGAGAACAAAAGGGAAAATTAATCATGATTAGTTGTATCCATTGATGCAAAACACTCACCTGAACAATCAGTAGGTGAGAAGAAACAAATGAGTAAACAATATTAATAAGTGGTGGAATTAACGCGCATTAAACATATGGCCTATGAAGTCTATAAATTCAGTAGGTTAGGAACCCATGCACGTGCTTTTTTTTGAACAATATGCACGTGCTTCACTCCATGCGTGGCGGGGGGAACTTTGTTTTCTGGTTGCGAATCGTCTTTTGTCCCTTTTCTCTTATTTATGAAAGGCATTATTATCAGTCATATGGGTTTGCGCGCTCCTTCACATTTTCTAACGTTTCTAGTACAGTTACGAAACCCGCCGGAATTTGTATGCAGAGAAAATCAAAGAGACAAGAAAACCCAGGAGGAAATAGGGGGAATATGTGTGGAATTAACACTGTTGGCTAATTATTCTTTATTTATTTTTATTATATTTGATTTCAGAAAAGTATCCACTCTTTATTTTTATCTTAAAAAAGAAAATTTTCCCTTGAAAATGAATTCGATTTTATATTATTTTTCCATTGTTGGATTTTAAACTTTAAGATGCAATTTTATAGTGGAAGAAACTACTTAGAAGTGTTGGGTATGCAAAAAAAAATTTGAAGAACAACTTTATCGGTGTTCAAAAGAGAAGCAAATTAATTCACCCTAACTCGCGGTTAAAAAAATAGCGGTTGAATAACTAGCGTTGAAAAATTTGAACAAAAGTATGTTTTGGAAGCAGGATAATCAATAAAGGAAGCTTCCCTTGAGAGATTAAACAATTGAGTTTGGAAAAGATGGGATTGCATGTGATCGAGATATAAGTATATGGGAATTTGGTGACTGACGTCAAACAAAAAAAACCCTGATTTTGTGGGGACAATGATTGGAAATAAGCCACTCATGACTCATGGAACGTGGAACGTGGAAAGAAAAAAGGAAAATCCTCTCCAGGGCCCAATTAAGCAAAAAATTTCAAAAAATGCCCCAACAACTTTTATATGTCAGAAAAGTTGAGAGCTATTTATAGAGAAAAATCCTCTCCAGGGCCCAATTAAGCAAAAAATCTCAAATTTCGGATTTCTTAAGAGAAATTTGGTGTGAGAATTGTGAAAGTTGAGAGCTTTATAGAGAAAACGGATGACATTTTCGTAATATCTATATATTATTTTATTTGAGCATAATGTTAACCATTACCTAAGATTCAAATGGGAATTGGATCTTAGCTGTAGCCTCAGGATCAGGAGTACTAAGGGTTGGAAATAGGGGCAAGCGGTCGGAGTAGGATTCACGCCGGAGTTTTGATGTCACTAGTTTATGTATTTACTTTCTTTTGAATACTAGATGACTATACCAGTACAATTACACTATGGTTATATATCTCTAAGGTTCAGTTACTCGCTTGCTAAAATGCTCTACTCTGATTATTGTTTTTTTTTAAAAAAAAATCGCTGTTTTAAATGGGATGTTACACTTAATAAAAGTCAAAAGGAGCAAAGAAAAAGGAAAAGTATAATAGAGCATTACATTATCCTACAATATCATCATGCATATGACAAATATAATGTATGACAAAAAATATACTCTCACAACTCATTGTCTTTCAACTGTGATATAAATATTACCACATAGTAAGTTCTAAGACTCGATGAATATTTAAACGGGTGGCTGGCTGATTGCTGAGGCGTTGCCACTTTTAGTTATTTTCTTGCGGTTAAAGTATATAAATAGCAACATTAAGCAAACCGTGCAGACGAGTGATTGGAGAGAGAGGGGAACCAACACTGATATTTGAGCAGTATAAACTAAACTTCTTGAGATAAAGGCTACTTTAACAGAGCGGTTCAAGGAAGTAGTATCAGTTGGAGTACAAATTTGACATTTTATGTGGTACCCAAATGCAAAGCAATAAAAAAGTGAGCACATAATAAATACTCATATGTTTGCTGGGTATTCATCTAAAGGCGATGAATTAAGGAAGTGCATTGGACAATCATCCCTATTGTTGGAATTAGAAAGGAAAACATTGCATGCCAAGGGGTTGAGCTGCACAATCATCAAACTAATTATAAGTGTCATAAAATAAAGAATTATTTTAATAATAAGTATTTGAAACCATATATTAAATGCATGCAAATAATAATAATAATAACATTGAATAAAATAAACATTAGTTGTAGATCAAGCCTTTAAAATTAAATCCATGCAAATGATATATTATAAATGCACAAATTAACATTGCACAATGAGGATTAAATTGTGTAGCAATTAATATACACACACACTGCACACGACATGATTAATTAATGCACACGACATGATTAATTAATTAAAGGTATCCCGTTAATCTTAATATAATATTTGAAAAAAAATTATAACAGAACATTTAAATAAGTTTCTAGGGACTCACTAGGGCCAAGACATGTCTCAGGATTCAAAAAATGTTTACAGAGGTATTTATAGATCACTTACTAACAAGGTTATCACATCAACAACGAGAATTGAACTCACGACGTTGTGAGCTAAGTCAACTCCTTACCAACTAAATAAACATTTGTTTGTAATATTTGAAATTAAAATTTCAACCAATGGGATTGCAAATAATTGGTAGCTTCCTTAATTGTTTTTTCTATTTCTTTTTTGTTATTAGATCAATTTTGCAGTGTAATTTTTTTGGATAACTATCTGAGTGGATCATATTTAAGCAATGTTGGATTCAATTAGGGCTAACTCTCTCAAAAATATTTTATGCATTCACACATATTTGAACTCAAGACCTCTTATTTAAAAAGTTAAATATATAGTGAATTTTTGGAACAAGTTTCAAAATTATTTTTTAAAAAAAAAAAATATTTGGAAAAAATGGCTAAGGAGCTTTCTACTCCCTGATGTATTTTTCCAAATGTGTCCACTATCTTGAAGTAATTTGTGGTGCGTCTAGCACCTTGAAGCATTTTTCTATGAGCATCCAACACTCTAAAGTAATTTATGGTGCAATTTTTCCGTTAAAATATAATTTCTTCATGAGAAATTAGGAGAATAAAATATTTTTTAGGAGTAAGTTAAACTCTGCCATAAACTCCCGAAAGTCATTTAAGTGAAGGCTTGTCGAACACTCAAAAGTATTTTTTTAGTAGCAATTTTAATATGTTAGATGGACCTAAAAAAATATAATTTAGGGTATTGGAAGAACCACAAATTACTTTAGTGTGCTGGACACACCTATAAAAAAAAAAAAAAAAAATCAGGATGCCAAATACACCACAAATTTTTTTAGGATACTGAATGCACATAAGAAAAGACTTTAGGGTGCTGGACGCACCTTACCCTCCATATATATCTTGTAAAATGAAGGGTGAAAGAATAATTTACATTATAAGCGCGAGTGTCCTTGATGAAAATACAATGCACTTGACCTCTTCTCTAATTTTATAAAACAAAAAGTAACAAAACATTACAAAGATGTTTTTTTTTTTGGAACAAATTTTAATTCTTTTGGTTTTTCATAACACATCACTGGAATGATATTTTAAAACATCTTTTTAAAATTTTGTTGTTTTTTTTTTTAAAAAAATGTTTTGGAAAAAACATGAAACCAAAAACAGCCTTTAGTTTAAACTTTGCAGTATCATTCTTATTGTGTCGCTATCAGGTTGAAACGCAGTGGATCCATAATCAAAGGAAGTCCTATAGCTTTGAGTTCACGTTCACGTGCATATGAGGAAACAAATTCTTAATTTGATATCCTCAAACAAGCCCTTTTCTTTCCCTAATGAACTTGCATATGTACGTACGTGCCTCATGGGACGAGACCCTAGGAGATACAAAGCTTAGCTCGAAGCGAAAAGCTTCCTATATATTACCGGCGCGGTGGTGGCGCTAGCTAATTAATGACAGGATATGAACCAGAGACACCCTAGTTGCACCGCGACGACTCGTTGAGAGACAAACAGGCGACACACGCTCCACGACCATTACAGTTGAATGAAGTGTTAGAAGACCCAAAATCAAATCTCATACAACACAATTAGCCCCCAATTTAGTTGACTCGCTGATTTGGCTCTTGAAAATTAAATGAATAATAATATGAAGAGTTGACAGAGACTTTGGAATACTTACGAGACTGAAGTAGGCATGACTTGAGTTGATGAGTTGATGGTTGTTCCTCCGGTCTGATAGATCAGTAGAGAAGAGGAATCAGGAAACGTTCGGTGTTTGTCTTCGTTTCTTAAAACTAGAATATTTAATTGTTCATTACGAAAAAGAAAAAAAAAAGGTGGACCAGAATTTCCTTTCTGTGTTTGGAATGTTTTTGTATTTTATGAAAAGTAAGCAAGCATCTTTATTCCCAAGGAATGCTTTGACAAATGGAAGTACGAGACAAACTCCCACACCCTCGCTTTTCCCTCGATCGATTAGACAATTTCTAAACCTAAAAAATCCATGAAAACCTTTAATATAATTACAGAACTTGCATGTAACTTCCTTGGCCCCTATTTAAAAAGAATAAAGCTGCACAAAGCACTCTTAATCATTTTTTTTTTTTTAAATAACAGCCAGTATCTTAAAACATTTTTATCAATAACTTTTGGTGCATCTATCACTCTAAATTATTTTTTCTGTAACGAATCTTAAGTTTAGGGTGGTAATTGTTGAGAAAAATGCTTTTAAGAGCAATATCAAATCGAAATTACTTTAGGGATATTATGTACTTCTGGGAAAAAAAAATACTTTTAGGATGGTAGATGAATCATATATTAGTTTAGGATACTAAGTGCTACTTGAAAAGTATTTCTTGAGTGCTGATCATAAGTTCCTAACCCTTTTAAAAATGGAGAATCTACAATTGTTGCAAAAGAAATTAAAGTTCCAAATTAAAGAAGTATATATCAAAATTGACTCTGTAGGAAAAAGAATTACGGCCTTATATAATTGGTAATAAAAGACATGCTTAATTACATCTATAATTGGATTGGCGAATCCAAAGTCAGAATACGATCAAGCCAAGGTAGGACACTACTTTTTTATATGCTCGGAAGTAGATTAGACTTTCCTGATGTGAAAACAATTCCATATGTGTTTTGATGATAACTGACAATTGTAAACTTAGTATGAAGTTTGACTTTGGTAAAGTTGTAAAACTTACTGGCAAAGACAAACTTGAGTTTAGGTATGTAAACTCGAGTTTAAGACTTGACAGAAAGTTGTTCATTTTTGCAAAGTAAGTCAAACTCTAGTTTGCTTAGGCAAACTCGAGTCTGCGGAGACACAGAGAGTGTAACATCCCATTTTCATAAACGTTTCCATATAGAGCTGAGAGTTAAAAATATTTAAAACAAAGAGTAACTGAATAACATTGTATGTAATGTATCTAACCAAACATTTAATTATACAATCATCCATGGGTTCAATATACCACAATTTATATTTCAAAAAGACAACGTCTCCGCAGTGTCCTCACGCCTGCTTCTTATCCCTATCCTCAATCCTGACTCCCTGGGATCCTGAAGCTATAACAGGGGCTGAGGTTCAATTCCCATTGAACCTCAGGTAACGGTTAATCTCATGCTTATGTAAACAATATATGACAGGTATTATAATAATAAATTCACTACTATCACTTTCAAAATCATATCAGCAAGTAACATAACACAGTCACTGCAATATGTATGTTACCCATAGTTTGCACATAACCAGTGCCACGATGGCCTATCGTGTCCTCAACGCTAGGAAAACTCAACGGAGTTATCAAGACTATAACCCATATTTAATTCAATATATATCATAAGAAACTTTCAAAATAGAGTATCAACAAGTGAAAACAACTTTCACATATAACCATACCATAAGCATAAGCGTTAATGTTACAATACGCGTCCGTTCCTGAATTTGACGGGTTTTTTGGTACATTTGACGTCGGAACTCGTGCACAGTCTATCCTAAAAAAGTAATATTGTCTCAATTAATTCTCAAACAATATTTCAAGAGACATCTTGGCCACACTTGACATTTTTACCTTTGAAGGATTTATTTTTCAATTATTTCCACTTAATTTTTGGAAAAATCGCTGGTGCAGAATTTCTGAGCAGAATTTTGCCTAACTTCAAAAAATTATAACTAAATCCAAAAAAATCGAAATGAGGATCTGTAAAATGTTCCGGAATCCTTAAGATCTTTATTTTAAAGAAAAAATGCTGTAACTTACCCAGAACTCATGGATAAATCCCAGTTTCCAGAATTCGAACTACTGCCCAGAATTTCGCCCAGAAAATATAGCTTAACTTCTAAGATTTTTATCTTTTTGCACAGAGCTTCAAATGACACACTCTTTATAGATTTAGAAAGCCCTATATGTCTACTTTCAGCATGAATTTTCCCAGAATTTTTGAATATCATCTTCATCATAAAATACCAACACTTTTACTACTGACTCCAGAAATTCCTGATTACCGAAATTTTGCCAGAACTTCGCCATTTTGATCATACTCTTCCAAAAATTTTGCTATAATTTCTTTTTCATCAAATTTTCAAAATAAAGACAGTGGGAAGCTTAAAAACATGAGATTAAAACTAGAATTGGAAGTTTGATGATCAAAATAACATTTGTAGCATTTCCACTTCATAAACTAAGAACTTAAATTTAAAAACTAAGAACTCTCTTACCTCTTAAAGACCACTTGCCTTCTCCTTTCTGCAGCTCCTCACTCTCTCCCTTTCCCTCTAAATTTCGGCCAAGCTAGGTGAATTGGTGAGGAGAATGTGTTGCCAAGGCTCCTATTTATAGCCAATGGCAATGGCATTCTTGAAATTTTTTCCTCTTGCATTTAACCATTGATTTTTCCTTGATGAGGAGGAAATAGTCCTAGCCTTCCACCACATGCAAACCGCCCCCCCCTTATTCTTCTAGAAATTTTCTTGCTTTGTCCCCAAGAAAATCTACTTATACTCTAATTACTCCCAAATGCTAATTTAGTTAGGTGTAAGTTGGTGTTAAATTTCAAGATCCAATTTCACTTTTGAAATCCTAATTTTATGATTAGATTTATGGTAATTTTTAATTCTCAAAACACTTAGGTATAAATCTTAAAAGTATCCGAAAATAACTTCGGGAATAGCCAAGTTGAAACTCATAATTTACTGAGTTCAAATATGTACTTATTTTTAAGATCTAGTTTCAAGATTTCAAGTTATGATTTAATTTCTATAGATTTTCATCTAATTTTGCCTAATTACATATTAACTTAGTCCCCAAGTTTTTCCCAATCTTCTTCTATACACTTTTTTACTTGTTATTTCTTCTCTTTTTTTTTTTTGGAATTCACCCCTCCCCCCTTAATTGTAATTAATCCATTATGTTTTAATGTTCCCTCACTTTTAAGCAAGAAATCCTCTCATTGGTCCATTTAGATTGTAGGATTTAAGGTTAATATAATTCAATTCTTTCATTATTTGTATCATTAAATAAGAATTTTTGTCCTATAGAGATTAATCAGGAATAATTAGTTACACCCTAATTTTAATCTCTAATATAGTATTTTACATGGTCACAAGCTAATTTAATTTTTAGACCTTTGAATTCTATGGAAAAATTGCCTATAAATATAATACCAAAATTTTGATAAGTGTCTAATTAAGTTTTGATGATCAAAAACTCCTTGTATGCTAATCTTAGCTTCTAAATATTATTTGGTCCTTCACTTAATTGATTTTCCTCAATTATGACCTTAATAATTTAATTATTGACTAATTTCAAAAATTATTAAAGCATCTCAATTATTGCAATTCTAATTGCTCAATAATTGTTACTAATTTCCTCTAATTGATTTTATCATCCTCTGATGATTTTTAATTGTTAAAATGGTATAATTACGATTATATTAAATTATGATAACCCTGGGATATTTTGTGATCAATATAATTTCAGAAAATTTCGTCTTTAGGTTTTCTAATTCTAGGGAAAATTGCCTAGGAATACAAATAAAGACAATACTAAAATCCGAGACCTCATATTCACCTATTTAAAATAGGTATCTCCTATCAAAATGTAGTGGTTATGCTAAATAGGATTTTTAGGGTATTACAAAGAGCAATCAAAGTTTTTCACAACAAGCTAAACTCTAGTTTGCTCTGACAAACTTGAGGTCTGTGAGATACAGAGAGCACTCAGAATTTTGAGCAAGACAAACTCGAGTCTAGACCCTAAAACTCGAGTTTAGACTAAACAGAAAGAATTCAGAAACTTCAATATTTTCATAAGTCTTGCAAACTCCAGCCTTTGTTTCCAAACTCCAATTTACACCTGACCAAGAAGAATTTCAAAGTTTCAATTCTTGTTAAAACTCGAGTTTACATCTGTAAACTCGAGTCTGAGTCAAACAGAAAGACCACCAATATGTTTGTTTTTGGAAACTCCAATTTGTGCTTCTAAACTCTAGTCTGAAAGTTTTTGAACTTAGGCTTATCCTCTTGACATAGCCCCAAACTCGAGTTAGTCATTAATTGACTCGAGTTTAGCTACATGTCCAAAGTTCCATTCCAAGACCAGAGCCCGACAGTCTTCTCTGTAAGAACCAAACTCGAGTCTGATATTTATAAACTCCAGTTTAGGCCGTTGCTCAACATTCATGCTTTTTGGATGAATCCCAAACTCGAGTCTAAGACTACAAACTTGAGTTTGCATCCGTGATTTTGAAAAACCAAATGGTATTGATCTAGGAAATCTTTATGGGTTAATCTGAAAATGTTTTATCATATGATTCTATTGTTTCTAACATCTTTGATGAAGTTTTGAGTAATTTTCAAATAAGTTCAGCTAAGATCAAGATGGAATCAGATCTGGAATAAGTGCATTAAATGAAGAATCAAGAACAGGGCTGATCCTTCTTCTCTATCCCAATGGTTCAGCACAGACCGTTATGGATCGATTAAATCACTCTCCAACGGTCAAATGAAGGCTATAGAATGATTGAATACCTAGAAGATCATCTGCATCAACATATTCCAAAATTCCAGCTGAGAATTAAAAGAACAGAAGAAAATATGTTACTGTCATTTTCCAGATTTACAGCTGAACGTTAGAGAAGAAATTGTAACAGCTAATTCTTCTAGTTAGTCTATAAAAGGCTATGAAGACTCAGAGCAAGACATACAACAAAGCTACATTTGATTATATTTGCTATTTGAGTCTGTATTGTGATTTTGATTTGATCTTCAGTGTTTATCAATATTTACTATTTTGAGAGTCTTGTTTCTTTGAAAACATTTTTCAAACTTTTGTTTGTATAAACTCAAGGTTGTGGAACCTGTGAGTTGAAGTGTTTAATTACAAAGTGTAAGGGGGAGCAAGTCCTAGGAGAATAGGATTGCATGTGATTTACATTGTTGTAGTTAAAGCCTGTTGAATTAGTGGAAATACCCAGAAGATATCTGAGGACTGGATGTAGGTCAAGGTTAAGACCGAACCAGTATAAATCCTGTGTATCTAGCTTTTCTTCCCTTACTCTTTCGTTATTCATTTTTCAAAGCTTTGAAAAAGAGTTCAAAATAATTTTTGAAATCCCCAATTCACCCCCTCTTAGTGATTTCTTCCATTTTCATATACAAGAATCATCATTTTGAGATGTGGCTCCCAAACATGCTTATCTTTTTACATTAAATCCAGGGAGGAAACAGGCTGAAAGAATAGAACAAGAAGGCCCACTTTATCAAGAATTGATAAACAATTATATATGCAAGTATCATCAATTTGTTGTTGTTGAGATCTGTATATGTGTGTGTCCGTATACAAAAGATAAGAAAATTAGCTAAACATAATATGTTCTTTCTTTTTTGATATGGTTATTTGTCATGGTTATATTCAACAGCATTGTGAAGTCCAATTAGTGAGCATCGTGGTTAAGTGGTTAAATGTCTTCTATTAAGACCGACGTCTTGTAGTAGTATAACATTTACATACCCTACTTTTAAATAGACTTTAGTCATTTTCTTTATGCGAAGCTAAATATAATTTTGACAACTAAAGTAGTGGAATTAAAATTACGCAGATCATGTGACATTATTGAATTCTACTAAATGAGTAAATGTAAATGAAAGAAAATTAAATTATTGATCAATTTATAAATTAGACAAAAATAGTAGTAATTAATTAAAATTATTACAACTTTCACTTATCTTAAACGTTCCATAATTTTTGCCAAGTTAAATTAAGTTCACTATTAACTTGTGACAAAGGCGTGTTTGATTTGACATTAGCTGAGGTCTACTTGCAAAACCACTTAAATTGGTGTGAGTTTTGCTTGATACATTGGATTTGATTTGACTTAACCTAAAGAAATCAACCCACACTCCACAAACAGAGGTGTTAATAAGTCTGTATATCTTATAATAAGCTATCAACGTATACACATGTATTTGAATTAACTTATTTTAAGTAATTTTACATTATATATATGAGAAGAATTTAATCTTAAAAAAAATGAATTTGTACATTATCCCAATCATGAAGACCATTTGAGGGGAAGTAAGTGTAGATTTAATTAATTAAAGGGTTGAGGTGCAATTTTACTAATGAAGTTTTTTCTTTTTCAAGAATTGTCTGGCACAAATAATAATAAATAATTTAAAATCATAGAAATTTACCAAGACCATTACATCAAATATTAGTTCGATTTTACTTCAAATTAATATTGGTGAATTTAACTGTAATACCTTAAAAATCCTACTTATAATAAGTATCATAATTTAGTAAATAATACCTATTGGAAATAAGTGAATATGAGGTCTCAAACACCTTATATAGAATTTATATTATTATTAGGAAAATTTCACCTAAGAATAAATAATGTGCGAAAAGGTCCCTAAAACATTAGATAATTTACAAATAGGTCCTTGAAATATTTGTGTTATAAAATACCTTGAGAAAATTATGATAAAATCCTAAGAGGCAACTAAATATTTATTAAAAATTAGAAAGTATGTTGTCTCTAATTTAGGTAATTTATGGGATTATTTTCCTTGGAAAATAATGAGGTAAAATCTGATATTATTCTGGGGACCATATTGGACCCCATGATTTTTAATATTATGCATGATGCATAAAATATCAATGTTAGCAAAATAGTTGTGAGATAATAATTATTACTAATTAAGAAAATTGTCAACAATTAGTAAGTGATTAATTAGATAGTTAATGGCTAATTATTTAGACATAAGATAAAGATAAAAGGGTGGAAATTAATTAAAATATATATATATAGTTATAACCGAAAATTATGAAGAAAAATAAAGCAAAATTAAAATGGAAATTAAGAAAAAAATATCTAAGATATTTAGTAATTTAATAATATTATAATTGTGATATTTTATATAGGATAAACGAGTACAGATAGAAATAAAATCCTATCTAGAAAACCATGAACTAGGTTTCTAAAGTCAGAGTATATTATAGACAAATGAATTTTTATCTCAAAGTAGGCTATCTCCAAAGTCATTTCCGTAACCGACGGAGTGATCATGAGATAAGGCCAAGAAGACATTTTGTGAAATTAGAACAGATAGTAAAAATGAAAACCTATAGAAAATAATTCATAAACAAAAATCTAAGGATAAGTTGGTAAAAACTAGAGTATATTAGGAATCAGTGGATTTTTATCCAGAAGATAACGTTGTCCGACGTTATTTCCGTAACTGACAGCGGTTGTCCGAAAATGTTCGGCAGACAACGGAATGTCCTTAATGAGATCAAAAATTTAGATAACCCAAGTATCTTGAAATAGAAAGAAAATATCTTCAGGACCTTACTCCTGAAATTTTGAGATTTCCCAAGATTACGTGATTAGGACACCGAACAGGGAACTTTATCAGATAAAGGCACATAAAGCAAGAGATGATGCAAGCATGACATCACTTTGATGACTCAGGATGAGGTCATCATAGTGAGGTGTAAGGCTAGGATCGTGCCACCTCAAAGAAGTGCGATCCAACGGTCAGAAACTAACCAGACGAAGTTCAAAGGAACTACGAAAATGCCATCCACTTTTTCTATAAATAGCCTTCATCTTTCTCTTTATTCTTCACAAATCCTAGAGCTTTCTAGAGAGAGATTTTAGAGAGAAGGATGAGTCTGTGGAAATAGCAAAGTGCCGGGTAAGTTCTTCGGTCCCTAGTTTTAGTCTTAAGTTCTTTTGGTAGTTATAGTAGGAATGTTAGATAGATCTTTAGTTTTTCAAGTATGATCTAGATATCATGTTTTAGGAAAAAAATATGATATTTATTTCATAAATATGTTGGAAGAAGAGATATGTTAAAATCTTGGAGAAATAGAGTTAAAGTAGCAAAGCTCTAGCGAAATTCCACCGATTGGTAAGGGTAGGGACAAAATGGTAATTTGAACCTAAAACGCCTGTTATGATATCAAATATTGATAAATGTGATATTATCACTGTAGGATATCAGTAACCTTGTTCCGCTGTCATTTTGCTGTTTTCCGTCAAAAGTACAGTTTTCTGTCAACGTACTAAATGCTCATCAACGAAGGTACGTTCGCATACTGTAACACTAACTCTGATATTTATAGTATGCGTATATGTAGTATGTGTGTTGTATGCATGTTGGTGGTGTGTTGTTTGAATACATAGTGTTGTTAGAGGATAACTGTACATCTGCATGCACTGAGAGTGATATATCTATATTCACTGGGAGTGGTACGTTTCACTGGGAGCGGTACATTTGCATTCACTAGGAGCGATATATTTGGGAGTGATTCATTTGTTGTGCTTATATACCGTATATGTAAATATGAGGTTAACCGTTACCTGAGGTCCAATTGCAATGGACCTCAGCTCTTAATATAGCTTCAGGATCGGGAGGTCCGAGGACCGAAGAGAAAGGCAAACAGCACTTATAGGAACTCGGCTGAAGACCATCTTTTGTTGTTGTGGCATGGGTATTGTCAGGGGAATACCTCTATGGTTGTTTACTTTAAAAACTCTCGGTCTTTGTACCGTTTCTGTAATTAGCCAAACTTACGGCACTTTAAATATATATATTAGTTACTCTCTTGCTCTGATGCTCTACTCTGATGAAAAAAAAAATTATATTGCTTTTGAAAAGTTGGGATGTTACATTAACGAACGTTTGGTGAAATTTAATAACTTGGTTAATTTATGCATTTTAAAGTGTTTATTGATATATTTCCTCCTTCCAAAAATTATTTGTGCCAGACGCACATAAAGAAAAACTTTACCAATAAAATTGCATTTTAACCCAAAATTAAAATTAATTTACTAACAAATAAAACAGTTAATTGTACGTCATAAGAAACTTCATTTAGCAGGATCAACAATCAAATAGCTAGTGTTATAGTCTTACGGAACATAGTTAGAACTAAGGGAGAGTGGGAAACAGGAATGGTTTGTCCAAGAAAAAAATAAAGAGGAGTGGGGCTGTATAAGTGAAGGGGAAAACGCGCCAAAATGAAGTTTAGAGTTGACAATTATTTTCTAACCGTTCGATTGGATTAGATCTGGGGACAATGCCAAATGAAATTGTCAATAGTCGTTGGATTTAGGTGCCGACAGAAACAGTAAATTGCGTATTACTTTTCGTAAAACCTTTTGTAACGCCCCTATTTCCTAAGTCCATTATGAGGTCCAATTATGATCCTAGATCTCTTTATTAAACTAATTCTTGTGTATTTATCAGAATGAAGGCGTTTAACAGATCAGAGTAAAACACAACAGAGAGCGTACTTAATGGTTTGGACGATTGAGTAACTGATTTCATATGCGCAGACATATGCTGGTTAATTAAAATTCCTGAAGGAATAAAAGCGTGATACAACTTACAATCATTGCAGTGATCTCGGTTGACGTGTTAGGCTACAGTAATCCGAAAGGTTTAACAGTACATATTTAATACAGTCCAAAATAAAACTTCTTCCGAGTCCTTACGTTTGCCGCTTACCCTGTTCTCCAACTCTCGATCCTCCTGAACCTGAAGCTAGGGTAAATTCTGAGATTCAATGCCCATTGAATCTCAGGTAACAGTTAACCTTATGTTCAAATATAACAGTATATATATATGATAGATATTCATTACATTCCAACATTAACCATACATAGCATACGGTCCATGTAAGGTTCACAACACAACAATACATAGCACCAGCAAATGTAATGTAAAACAATCCATAGCACACAGCAAATATAATGTCTCACAATACATTGCATACAGCTCATGTAATGTTCAACCATCGTTTGCACATAAACTAGTGCCACGCCCCCAGCGTGTCCTTAGCGCTAGGAAAACATCCATACGACATTACCAAGACTGTAACCTGTTTCCAAATCAAAGCTGAATGTATTTCATATGGTGACCTAAGACCCAGTCTTAGCCACAGTCCATGACCCAAGACCCAGTCTTGTCCATGACTATATGAATCAGTCCATGACCCAAGACCCAGTCTTGTCCATGACTATATGAATCATCACATCACATATAAAGCATACAAGCAACATAAGAGTTAGAGTTACAGTACGCGTCCGTACCTTAGTCCTTGGCGCTAGTGGTACGTCCACCTTTCGGTACTGGTTTCAAACCTTCTCGGATATCCTATAATATCATCACCGTGTTATTTCTCTTACCATTAACATTCTAAGAGGTGGCATTGCCACTAATGACCCTTATACCCTTGGTAACTTATATTCCATTTATACCCCTTTTTAATTATTACTATCACTTTCTATTGATAATTCTCTTTATTATTTCTTATTAATTCCTCTTTAATTAGTAGCACAAAAATCATTTTAATGTGCAGTCAACTCTCACACGTTCCTAGAGTCATCCACTTCCATAGAAAAATACTTTAAAAGATCAGGACAGGTCAAATAAATTTTCAGATTTCACATTTTCATTGACTATCCCGTTAATCTTCTAGAACTTATAGCTTAACTTTAAAAATTCATATCTAGAGTTCTAGGTATCCAATTCAAGTGTTTCAAAAATCTATGAACTCCTCCTTAAGCCTAGTTTTTGGTAAAATTGGTTCCAACATTTTATCACATGTCATTATTTCCCAGATTTCAAAAACATCCAGACTGTTCAGTTTAAGCTTGCAAAAACTTAGGGTCATTTGTAAAAATCATAACTCTTTACTCAGAGTTTAGAAAATTACAAGATACCAACCAAAAGAAAGCTACATGTCTCTATTTTCTTTCTGAAAAATTTCATAATTTTATCTTATACCAAAAATTCCCAGTTTATAAAAATATAACCATTGCCCAGAAAACGTCACATAAATGTTCCCAAATTTTGACCAATTTTTCAAAAATCATAACTTGAGCTACAGACCTTGGTTTGAGGTGAACCAAAGTTCATTTTGAATTTTATCATGTCTACTAAATGCCCATAAAATATCAGAGTCAAATAAGGTCGTTTACTATTTTTTTGACATTTTTTAAAAATCGGTGCCCAGTTGAAAAATCAGCACGTGAACAGTAATGTTTGCTACAGTACCAGGCACTGTTCACTTACGAAAACACTGTAGCAGACGTTGAAAAACTCTGTTTCAGTCGAAGAAAAACAGAGGAGCAGACGCAAGGCATGCAAGATCAGTTATCTGTGTACATTTGTTTGACCACCAAGCTTCTAGTTTCAGCAAGCACAACATCATGACAGTAAACCATGCAAAAAAATACTCCTACATGCTTATATTCTACCTTCTTTCATTATCTATATAACTTCATTTAATTTTTTTTTAAGCATACACACAGACCCTTAAATTACACACAGATCCTACATATATGTCCAAACTTCTAGCGTTTCTCTTTTTCTTTCTCCTTCTATGAGCTTGCGCAAGACAGCATTTTAAGTCCATATTTATATATCTATTTCAGACACACACCAGTCCAGTATTCTCTTCCTTGGCAAGACCGAAATGCGCAGAAAAACAAAATGCATACAGCAGCACAAAACGATGACAGCAAGACAGCAAAATAATATGGTTCAGCGTTTTTTTTTTTTTTTCAGCAAGATTATATCAGAAATTCATCTACACATTTATATTTTTTCCTTTCGCAAAACAGAACTCATGACAGCAAAACAGAGATCATTTCATGCATACATATATATACATCTACTCTTCCCTTTTGTTTTCTTCACAGCACATACACAACATATCTTCATGCTGCAAAAATCATTGTCCGAAAAACATGCATGTTCAGTTCTCATTCTTTTTGTTTTAGTTTCGGTTTTGGTTGTTTTCTTTCTTGTTTTCTTCTTCTAAACAGAACCTAGGTACCCAGTAAGCATCTACAACACCGAAAGAAATGAAAAAGGAAATGTTGACAGCCCCTCTTTCTTCTTTTCTGTTTCTGATTTTAGTAAGCTTTGTTTTAACTCCTAAAAGCTTCATACTGAACAGAAAAACTAACGGAACTAGAGGAGAAGAAGGTTCCATGGTATACCTTCAGATGCAAACAGAAACGATGGGAGTGGTTGATGAATGTCTCTCCTGTTCTCGCGGCGAGGGGTAGAGTAGGATGATACTCGGTTTATGTCTCTCTCTCTTCGATGCCTCTCACTCTCTTTCTCCGTCTCACTCTTGCCTCTGAATTCTAGTTCTCTGGCAGAAATGATTACCAGGAATGAATGAGAAAGAAGAAGAAATATATGAGGCCGAGCGTGTTTCTGTTTTCAAAAGAAATGGTGGAGTATGGCAGACATGCTTGGAAGCTCGAGAAAAATAGTGGAGCATGGGAGCTGCTGCATTCTGAGTTCCAAGAGCATGGGCGCTGCACGTATGGGTTGAGGCGTAGGAGCTGAAATCTCCTTTTGTCTGTTGCATTTTCGGTTGGGCTGAGGTTGGGCCGAAGGGAATGAGATAATGCATCTGATAATCTGTTGTATAAATGGGCCACGCAAAAGTATGTTTGGGCTGATCACATTTTTATATTTTTACTGCCCCCATGATAGGAGAAATTAATATGGCTAAAATTTCTATGAGTTTCATATAAGCTTGTGCTTGGTTCAATTAATTGTAATTATTGGATAAATGCTAGAAATAAATCCTTAATTTCCATGTCAGGATTTTTCTTCCACAATTTATTTTCTTAGGTCATAAAATATTATCCCTATAATATTTAGGTCAAAATTATTACTTTCAATTTTTCTTCAAATTATTCTTTTTCTCAAAATAAGTTAAGGAACAATAAACCTTAATTTTCATAATTATTCTCATAATTATTTTAGCCCAATTTCATAATTTAAATTTTCCATAAAATCTCAGTATTCAAGTCCCAGAAAATTGGGATGTTACACCTTTCTTCCCATAAAATCTTCCTCAATGATATCTCTGCCTTTTTAAAAGTGTTCTTTACTATATTCCTCCCTATCATTTTCCTCTCCATCTGTTACGAAATTGGCCATCTCCCTTGCGCTCCTAAATTTTAATCACTGGTAAAAATAAAATATATTAACCACCCTTCTATCGAATAAATAGGACCGAAAAAAAGTAAATGATAATTAAAATTTTTCAAACACATTTTCTTCTATAAACATTTATAAACATATCTAGTCATGTGTGTGTATTTATTAGAAGAATTCATCAAATTTTTAATGTCTAAATTAACAAAATTAAGTTTTTTCCCCAATATGATAAAAAGTTAAACAAATACATTTATAAAAAATAAAATGAAGGAAAGAAAAGGGTTACATTAATGTTCAATTTCACTCTAGAAGTAACTACTTGTGCACGTTGCATATCCGAAAGTTTTACGAAGAGCAATTTTACTTTAAAAGTAACCAAAATATATCAATTTTGTCCTTTTATGTTAAAAGTATTAATGATTAACATTAATTTTTTAATAGTTAGAGTGAATCTGGTCATTTTTTAATACTTCCAACGTAAAATTACTCATAAAAAAACTTATTAATATTCAGTACTCCAAAGTGATTAGTTATAGGACAAAATTGCATTTTAACCTAGAAAAGAAAACTCCTAAATTCTTCAAAAATAATTTTGACTAAAATTAGAGAATTAGCATGATAAAAAGTAAATTAATAAATAAAATATCTTTTTAAAATATTTTTAATCAAGCCATCGTAGGTAACTAATGAGAAGAAAAATATTATAGGCCTTAGGGACTTAATTAAAATTATAAGAAAGTATAAAGATTTGATTACAAAAAAACTACATGAACTTGATTAAAAATATGTGAAACTATCATAACATCATAGGAAAAAAGACTACCGCCTCTGGTCTATGATATAATATATATTTAGGGAATTGATTTTGATCATAAATATAACATATACTTTTCATATTTATCAAGGGGAGAGTGAATGAAGGAATTAAGGAAGATAACTTGGTTGTTTTAAAAAATATACATCATATTAACTAACTCAATTAAATTCTTTAATCTATTCAAATTAAGCAACGATGTCTTATATTAAGGACCGGAGGAGTAAATAAATTTGATTAAAAATTATATAATTAAACTATAGAGATTTGTGCATTAATTATCCCTTTTCTAGACTCTCTTTATAGTGAAGCTCACAGCCACTTCATTATTTCTTCTTGCTCATAACTAATGGAATATATATATATATATTAAAGGATCTTATTTGTAAATAAATATAATATCTAATGAAAAAGTAAGCATTATAAATCAACATACACACACATATATATACTCCCTCATACTCTCTTGCCACGGCCAAAAAAGAAAGAATGAAAGAGGAAATGAAGATTAAGAAGAGAGAGAAAAGAAAGAGAAAGAGAGAAGAGAAGGAAAGAAAAAAAAAAGGTAGTAACTCTTCTCTCACATACTATGTATATCTTTTATATGCATATATTTACCATTATATCTTTGAAGAAACGCTTCCGTGTACATTATTACATAGTTAAAATAGTATATTTAAGGCGAGTGTTACATATTCAACTTACATAAAGTTTATGGTAAATCAAGTAGAGATGTTATGTAATTAGAAGGCTCATCTAATCCATACTTCGAACATTATATGATAATTTATACACACTCTACTTAGAAGATTTATAGCCTTATTGAGAGTGTTTGAATATATATGAATTTTTCACTTATGATCTTACTTTCAATGTGTGCTTTTAGTGATATGTTGGGGCTATTGAACTTAAATAAATTATATTTTATTTATTCGGGAAAAAGATAAAAAGAGAGATTTGAAATTGAAAAATATCAAATCAGATATGTTAAAATATGGAAAGAGTCAAATACAAATCAAATTTGAAAACCAGATATGTTAAAATTGTGAAATATCAAATTAGATATCAAATTTCGATATGGAAAGAGTGATAAATGCAAATGATCTTTTAACTTTCGTGATTAAATAGAGCCTGAGATTATTTCTTTCATTTGCATTTCATAAAACTAGATCAATTTCCTCTCTACTAGTATTTCAATGAATATATGTGTTAGAAGTAGCCTTAAAAACACTTGACAAAACTTTCTTAATCAAAATCATGTTTATCTTTTCATCAAAATGTACAATCTCTTGTTATTATTAATGAAAATCAACTTTAAGCAACAACATTACTGTGACAGTGCAATGTTAGTAATATCACTCTCTTCCTCTCATACTCAAATGCACAACAATATCTCTTAAACTCTCTTTATCTCATGATGATACAAAAAATTAATTTATTTTTTCATAATAAATAATATCAAAAAACATATTTATTGTATCAATATTATTAAGAAAACTCAATATTTATTGTATCAATATTATTAAAAATAATTTATCTTTATCGCTGAAAGATACTTTTGGTAGGGACATATAAGAGTCGCTGCTAAAGGTATTGACTTTCGACTACGACAATTTTTGTCGCCGCCAAAAGTCAATACTTTCAAAACTCACACTTTTAGCCGTCTAAAGTCACCATCGAAAAAATTATGTTATTCTTCACTCTCTCTAATACAAAAAGTAATTTTAATCTATTATGAAATCATGAAGTAGACTACTAAAAAAATAAGTAAACTTACATAATTTTAATTGTAGTATAATTATATTATCTTAAACGTTTAATTATATTTTGTACTCCCTCTCACACACTTTATCTCTCACTCTCCCTATCTTTCAAACTATCCCCACTCCATTGCTTGCACTCCCACCCTCACACAACATTGTATCTTTAATTCTCCATCCCACATTTATGCTAGTAAAAACATAATTATAATCTCTCTCTCATACACACCACACTATCAATTAACTTATTTGTTGAATAAATATTACAAGTTTTTTTTTTAAAAAAAAATTAAAGTTGGACTTTCGGTGGCGACACAAAATTGTCACCGCTGAAAGTTATACTTTCAGCCGCGACTCAACCTGTCGCCACCGAAATTCTTACAAAGTTTTTTAAAAAAATAAGATTGGAGTTTCGGTGACAACATAAAGTCGCCACTGAAACTACTTTTGGTGGCGACATTACATTGTCACCGCTGAAAGTATAACTTTCAGCGGTGACTTAGCATGTCGCCACCGAAGTTCTTAAAAAAAAAAATTGACTTTCAGTGGCAACAAATGGTCGCCACCGAAACTACTTTCGGTGGCGACACTACGTTGTCGCTGTTGAAAGTTATACTTTTAGCGGCGACTCAACATGTCGCCACCGAAGTTCTAAAAAAACAAAAGAAAAATCGACTTTCGGTGGCGACAAAAAGACAAAACGTTGTCGCCACCGAAGTTCTTAAAAAAAAGAAAAAATTAAAATTGGACTTTCGGTGGCGACCCTACGTTGTCGCCACTGAAAGTATAACTTTCAGCGGTGACTGAGCATGTCGCCACCGAAGTTATTAAAAAAAAAAATTGACTTTCGATGGCGACAAATGGTCGCCACCGAAACTACTTTCGGTGGCGACACTACGTTGTCGCCGCTGAAAGTATAACTTTCAGCGACGACTCAACATGTCGCCACCGAAGTTCTTAAAAAAAAAAAAAAAAAAAAATCGACTTTCGGTGGCGACAAATTGTCGCCACTGAAACTACTTTCGGTGGCAACAAAAAGTTGTCGCCGCTGAAAGTTATACTTTCAGTGGCGACTATTTTTGTCGCCATTGAAAGCTATACTTTCAGCGGTGACGTCAAATGTCGCCGCCAAATGTCGCCACCGAAAGTCTTTTTTTTTTTGTAGGGTATGGTCTTACAACATCATCAAATATCAAATAAAAAGTAGTAAGTTATTGGACTTGATGACAATCTAGAGTTCTAGGTTGATTGCTGGGACATCAGTACCTTGAACATTTGACCTTTGTGGGCTATACATGGATAAAGCTACATTTTCCCGTTTTTTGTTATTTTCGTTTGGTTATAGTAAATAATTACAAGCATCGCACATATAATAAAGACAAGTGGTTGAAAATAATGTGGAACCAACACTGATATTAATGCAGCGTAAGCCAGACTTCCTGAGATAAAAGCTACCTTAATAGAGAGGTCAGGCAGGTAGTATCAATGGGCTTGAAAATCTGACACTTCATGCAGTATCCAAAAGCAATGCTATAAAAGAGTAAGCAGAATATGAAAATCCACATATGTGCAGGGTGTTCATCCAATGGTGATGAATCTGGGTAGTGCATTTGAACAACCACCACTATTGATGGAATTTGAAATGCAAATATAGCATGCCAAGGAGTTGAGCTGTACAACAACAATTAAATTGTTTAGCGTTATTACTGCATCATAAAATTAGATAATTATTCTAATAAGAGCGTTCTTAACCATATTCAAGCAATCAAGCATTTATGAATCATGTGCATATGTAAAATACATATAAAAATTATATACAAACAATGAAAATATTAAACATTAGTTACAAATTAATTAAGTCTTGAAGACATATTTGTTATGACGATTAATGATGGTAAGCGAATTCAAGGTGTTAAAATTTGAATTTGTATTAATTTTAAGAAATATTTCACTCCCTTTGCTTCATTTTAGTACCATATTGCCTATTTCATCATGACTTGTATAAGACTAAGAATATATTGGTATTGCCCAGCAAGGGCATAGTTCAAAAAAAGACTATATCATTATTTATTACTTAGATTGTTCTAATTAATTGGGTTCGCAAGTATCTTCTGTCAAGAATGAGGATAGCAAGTCAACAAACAATATTGGCAAGTATCACCGCATGACATCATATCATAATCTATATTATATTATTGTAAAGAATGAAAAATATATTCATATAGAAAAATTTTATGATAATAAACATTAAATTATTCCTTTAATTTAATTAACTTAACTTTTTAATGCTTGTTGCGAAATTAAATTAATTTCATTATTAAAGTTTGACAATGGACCCAAAATGTTGCCGAAGATTGAATTCATCACGAGTTTATCAAAATAATCTTTGTATATTTTTTGAAACACTAAATGGTTATACTACTAATCTTCAATTTTTTTTTTTATAACTAATCTTAAATTATTTTGGACAAAAGAGTTGTCAAAAATTAACGCCTTAGAAAATGTTGTGTGGGTTTGCATATCAAAGTTTTTTTTTTGGTTGTAAATAAAAAATAATATCTAATATTGTGTTCCTCATCAGTGAGACTGAAGCCTAATTGAACCCACCTCAATTTTAGAGAGAATGACATACACAATTTAGACAAGAAAATTAATTATTAATACATCTCTTGAAAATACTTATTATTGATAGATCTATTGAAGAACTCATAAAAAAAAATTATAAAAAAATTTTCTTCCTTTTGTAGTGATTCACATATAGGTCCTCCTCCAATAATTATGAGTTAAATTAAAAAAATAATAAATTATCTTGTGTATTTTTTATACAAGATTTTCAAGGAATTTTTTACAATAAATCAATTTTGTAGAACCTAGTAATGATTATTATTTTTTTGTTTGGGGCGGTTAATTTTATAATCTATTAGTCATTTTTAGTAGATCTAAATCCATTATGATTCAATCCAAATTGAAAAGAACTGAAATATGTGTGTGTGTTTGACATTAATTGAGATCTACTTTAATTCTTTTTGGTTTGATTTGATTTTACACAACGAAATCAACCCCAATCAAGATTCCAATCCAAAGACAGGAGTGCTGTAGGACTTTGAACATTAACCCTATGTTTTGTTACTAATAGATCATTGAAAACAAAATTTGTAGAATGTGCGCGCGCGCATAGTTGAACTTACCTTTAATTTATTATTTTATATGTTTTGGGGATACAAATATGATTTCTTTTTTCCGACTACAATTATTTTTATAAATAATTTCTGATTTATAGTTTCAAGAATAAAAATTTTTATTTGGAAAAAGAGAGCGTAAATTCAAATTTAATTCACTAACAAGCAAAACAATTAATTTTATATCGTAAGAAACTTCATTTAGCAAGATAAAGAGGCAAACAAAACCAAACCAAATCAAGCATAACACTGAAGCAATCCAAGACTTTCAAGCAAATAAAAAATTAGAACTGTTTTCATTTTCATTATTCGTGTGACACACACTAATGCAACAGTCCAAAAAATTTTTCAGAAGGGAAATTTAATGAGGAAATCAGGATTAATGCATGAAAATCAAATATTGAATAATGTTAAAAATTTCAAATAAAATCTCATGGAACGCAATCAGCTCAAGAAACAGAGCTTCGAGTTATTAATTAACCTGATGAGTGAGTTAGACTCAGCCATGAGAACGTTGGTTTGTTTCTCTGTTACTGATAAATAAGGCTGGGTAGTGTTTGGTTGGACTCTTGTATATATGAAGACCTCAGAAAATAGCGTCAGGAATATCAGAGAGTTGTGGGAAATTTATGCCCCATGACCAATCAACGGTTGTGATTAATTTAAGTGATTAATGTATGGCTGTTATTAACTCAGTAAGAAATTCAAGGAAGAACTTAAAATAATGGTTCCAGAATTATATAACATCTTTTTTTTTTTTTTGCGTAGTACTTCCGGTGTCCAAGGGCAGGCCATCATTTCAGGCACATCAACGACCCCAAACTAATCCGGACCGAGACTAGTTTGGCCCCTTTCGGGGGGAAGCCTCTACCACCCACACATGCTGCATTTCCATGTCTCAAACTCAAGACCCGTGGTTAAGCTAAGATAGCTCCTTACCAACTGACCTAAGTGTCAATGGAAGGGATTAGAGAAGTAAGGCAAAAGAGAAAATTATAAACTGAGATCCGTAATGATTTCATTGATTAGAATGGGATACAATTCTCACTTATATAGTGAGAAGTGAGTTATGGTTCTGATACACGTCATGCATATAGTGACAGCTGTATTACAAATTGACAATTGTGCTGATATTGTATTGATACTATTAACATCCTCACTGCTGAAAAGAAAAAACAGAACCAAATTGAAATAAACTAGTCTTGACTCTCTAACTCTAACATACTATGAACAACTGAGTCTACCACATTCAATTTGTCACGAAAATACATGAAGAGAGTGTTTGCCAATGGTTTTTGTTACGGATATCTCATAAATGGGCCCAGCCCAATAACCAAAGAGCCTAGTCAAAATGGCTTCAGTTATGCTCATAACCGCTTCCTTGAAAATAGGAGTGGTTTTATCAAGATGGTAACCGCCTATGAAAGAGGGAGATTATTCAAAAAGCATATCTTAATATCCCTGAAATAAAGGACAAATCCAACTGATTAAGATAGGGCCCAGGTACGCTTATAAATAGGGTAAACCCCTTACAAGGTACACACTTCTGAAACCCTAGCTTTTCTATTCACACAGAGCACACACACCACCCCCTTTGGCTATCATTAGCCTGCCGTATACTCTCGAACTACGTGGACTTTGATCCATACTGTGGTACATAGGACCCCGGGATTTCACCCCAGGCCAAGTCCAACCCAACTTGTGATCCACACTGGATCATTGGCGTCGTCCGTGGGGACTGTAAAGTCCTATTCCCGTGACCCGTGATGGCTAATACCAGAAGCAAAAGCCACCCGCATGCACACGAGCAAGGTCAAGAACAAAATTTTAGCGAGACCCAACAGCAGGACGTTCAAGGCGTTAATCAGGAACAAATTGAGGAGCCCCCGGACTCGAACCTCCTATCTTAAGATGGACAAGCAAGCCAAACGCTGGAAAACACTAACCACGCTGGTCCCTCAACAAAGTTTTAGATTGGCAGCCCGGACATACGGCTCCTACATAACATTGCTGAATCAATATTGAAACGAATCGAGAATGTGGAAGAACGCGACAATCTTCAAAACCAAAAGATTGACCATATGACCGAGGTGATGAACCAAATCCTTAAACACTTATAAGACCTTCTTCAGGAGGAACGCCGGGATGATTAGCAGAATGAGGACGAAGAAACCAATCACCAAACCGTTGATCCCCTACAGGAGGACCATCCCGGGAAAGGCCGAATAATTTCAACAAAAAATTCTCAGCAAAGTAATCACCGGGATGCGAGTCAGGAGAATCAAGCTCGGGCGCTTGGGAAAGACAGCCGTACCTCGGACAATCAGGGAATTCGGCCAGATTCCGGAAGGTACAAGATGTGGTATGGGGACGGAGGACAAAACAACAGCTCGTTATCAGATGAAATTACGGAAGCTGAGTACCCAAGGAAATTTAATACATCCGACCTCCCTAGGTACGACGGAAGTCAGGATCCCCAGACACACTTGAACACTTTCGACATTGAGATGCTGGTCCGAGGATTCAAGGGGCCAATCATTTCCAGGCTGTTCACCTCAACGTTACGAGGAGCCGCTCAAATTTGATTCCGGACTCTATCTCCCAAGTCCATTACCGACTTCAACGACCTGAGCGAGAAGTTCCTGCTGAATTTCGCGACAAGCAAAAAGCAGCCCAGGTCGGTCTACACGCTGGATAGAATCAAGCAGCAACCCGGTGAAACCCTTCAGAGGTATTTGGATCGTTTCAAGGCTGCCGTATTGCAAATCTAGGGATTAACGGAAAGCGTCCACGTACACTTGCTCATCTCGGGCTTAGATAGCGAATCCAGAATGGGGAGATCGGTCATATCTGGCGAGATCAAGACGCTGGAAGAATTCCATAGACGAGCCAAAAAGTATCTGGACATCGAGCAGATGCAGATAGCCAACGCGTCGGGAAAAGAGAGACATAAAAGCTCACCCCCGAAAGGGAAAGACCAGGCAGCAAGAGACCGACCCAGGAACTCGGACCAAAAAACACGAGGACAAAGGCATGAGGGGAAGTATGAAAGATATACTCCACTAAATGTCCCTCGTTCGCAACTATGGAGAGAGGTAGCCTTGACCGAGATGAGGAAGGTGGAGCGACCATGACCCCTTTATAACAAGGGGAAGTTGGACCACACATGATTTTGCGAATTCCACAATGGACCCGGGCACACAACAGATGAGTGCTGGGACCTTAGAGATGCGGTTGAGAAGTTTATCCGAGATGGAAAATTACGTCAATACGTTATCAAAACACAAGGGCAAAAAGCCAAGCGCAAGCAGACGGATCGGAGTACAAGCCTGGTATCCCAGAGGAGAAAGCCGAACGAAGGCCGGAGAAAGCATGACAATGAGGACGAGTTCCCGGAAGCAGAGTTTGACTGCAATGTCATTAGTGGAGGTTACGGAGGTGGCGGCGATACCGCCAATCAGCGGAAGAAATACCTTCGGGAAGTCTTAACCATCAGGGGACGACCGACCTTTAAGCTGGAACCATCGCAAACAGAAGAGCCTCCTAAGCTATTCTTTACTCAGGAAGATCTGAGGGACATAATCCCGGGTCATCAAGACAGACTGGTCATAACCGGCCTCCTGGGAAAATGCCGCGTAAAGAAGATATTCATCGATCCTGGCAGTGCGGTGGATATCATCCTGTGGGACGCCTTTAAGCGCATGGACCCCGACCCAAAAAATCTAAAGCCGTGCAGGACAACCTTAATCGGATTCAACGGAGAGGATACAAGTCCCAAAGGGTGTATAGAGCTAAAAATGACCTTGGGCTCTAAAGAAGCCTTTAAGACTGAGCGAGTCAAGTTTATTGTAGCGGATTTCCCTTTGTCCTACAATATAATCTTAGGCCGACCAACTATTCATAGTTGGGACATGCTCATATCAACTAAGCATCAGAAGCTGAAAATGGTAAATTGGAAGAATGAAGTCGTCACCATCAAAGGTGATCAGAAGGAGTCCCAGCAATGCTACTTTTCGACGGTTAAAAACAATGAGCCCGGAACATCCAGCTCGCAGCCGAAAGGAATTCAAAACTCAGCGCCGATTGCGCCGAGCTCGGTAAACGTGGTAGAGCTGGATGTAAGAGAAGAAGCAAAGTTGATGAAAACAGAGCCTGATGGAGAGCTCACAGACTACGAACTAGGAGAGGAGCCCAGACAAATAACGAAGATCGGGAGTTCGCTTGCCGAGCAAGAAAAAACCGAGCTCAAAAAACTGTTATGGATGAACAAGGACGTGTTCGCATGGAAACCTTTGGAGTTACTAGGTGTTGACCCGGCGTTCTGTTGTCACAAATTGACCATAAATCCACGATATACGCCGGTCTCGCAGAAGAAAAGAAAGATTGCACCGGACCGACAGAAAGTCCTAGCCGAGCATGTAAGAGAACTGCTGGATGCGGGATTCATCAGGGAAATCCAGTATACCACATGGTTATCAAATGTGGTAATGGTCAAGAAACCCAATGGCAAATGGAGGGTGTGCACCGACTACACCGATCTCAACAAAGCATGCCCCAAGGATCCTTACCCCATGCCAAATATTGACCAACTGGTGGACAGTTCTTCGGGATTCCAGCTGCTCTCATTCATGGATGCGTATTCCGGCTATAACCAAATAGCTATGCATCCCGAAGACCAGGAAAAAACAGCTTTTATCACGGAAAAAGCTAATTATTGCTATAATGTCATGCCTTTCGGGCTAAAGAACGCAGGAGCTACTTACCAGAGGATGATGAATCAAGTGTTTGAGGCACAGCTCGGCAGGAACGTCGAAGTTTATATCGACGATATGATCGTTAAGTCAGTTAAGCGATCCGACCACATCCAGGATTTGCAAGAAACATTTGATAAACTCCGGGATCACAGAATCTGACTCAACCCAGCTAAATGTGCATTCGGAGTACCAGCGGGTAAATTTCTCGGATTCTTGTTGACAAACAGGGGGATTAAGGCCAATCCGGATAGATGTCAGGCCGTCCTCAATATGGCTGCTCCATCAAACAAAAAAGAGGTACAATGGTTAACTGGCAGACTGGCCGCGCTGACAAGGTTCTTACCGAAATCAGCAGAAAATGCTCTTCCTTTGTTCAAGTTATTGAAGAAGGAAGCATAACATGGAGAATGGAACTCAGAGTGTGAAGCCGCGTTTGACAAGATCAAAAAAATGCCTGTCATCACCACCCGTGCTGTCGAAACCCGAGCCCGGGGAAGATTTGATATTATATCTATCCGTGGCCCCAGAAGCAGTAAGTGCCGCCCTGGTGAGAGAAGATTCGACGGAACAGAAGCCAATTTACTTTACAAGCCGGGCTTTGCAAAGTTCTGAGCTAAGATATCAAAGGTTGGAAAAGGTGGCCTTTGCGCTCCTCACTGCCGCGAGGAGATTACGTCCCTACTTCCAGGGGCATAGAATAATCGTGCGAACCAGTCAGCCAATACGCCAAATACTCCATAAGCCTGACTTGGCAGGAAGAATGACCAGCTGGGCTATCAAACTGTCCGAATTCGACATAGTATATGAAGCTCGGCATGCTATTAAATCCCAGGCTCTAGCCGACTTCATTGCAGAACTGGTACCAATAGAGGTAGTCCCAAAAGCCAACCTTGACATTTGGAAAGTATTTGTAGACAGTTCGTCAAACGCCAAAGGAAGTGGAGCTGGGATCATAATCGAAAGCCCGGAAGGAGTCGCCATGGAACACTCCCTGCAATTGCACTTCAGAATGTCCAATAATCAGGCCGAGTATGAGGCTGTATTGGCCGCGCTATCACAGGCAAAAGATAATGGGGCCAGGCGGGTTCATCTCTCCACCGACTCTCAACTAGTCGCGGCCCAAATCAACGGTTCATACACGGCTAAGGGACCCTTGCTAATCAAGTATCTGGGGAAAGTCAGAGAGGCAATGGCTGACTTCGATGAGATTGTAGTCACCCACATCCCCAGGGGAGAAAATGCGAGGGCAGATATCCTCTCCAAATTAGCAAGCACCAGGAACCTGGGAAATAATCGGACTGTAATACAACAAAGTCTGAAGGAGCCCACGTGTATCATGGTCATCGCAGCAGCAGAAGACTGGCGAAAGCCCATCTTAAATTACCTGGAAAAGGGAGTTAGCCCAGACGATCCGGGGAAGCAAGGCAGATAGCACGGACCGCATTAATGTACACGGTGGTCGATGACCAACTGTACCGAAAAGGCCTCCAATCCCCAATGATGAGATGTTTAAACCAGGCAGAAGCCGAGTACGTGCTATCAGAGATACACGAAGGGATAAACGGACAACACATAGGGGTAAAGACGTTAGCCCGGAAAGCCCTAAGGGCTGGATATTACTGGCCGACAATGGTCACGGATTCCAGAGAGCATGTACGGACATGCGAAAGCTGCCAAAAACATGCTCGGATCCTCTGGCCACCTTCGACCGAGTTGAAGACCATCACAGCTTCGTGGCCATTCTTTAAATGGGGTATGGACCTCCTTGGACCGTTCAAACCGGCCGTAGGGCAACTCAAATGGCTTGTGGTGGAGGTGGATTATTTCACTAAGTGGATCGAGGCCGAACCACTGTCAACCATCTCAGCCGCTCGAATACAAAAATTCTTCGAAAGAAATATTGTTGCAAGGTTCGGGATTCCTGCCGAGATCGTAACTGACAACGGTACTCAATTCGTTGACCAAGGCTTCCAGAGGTTGATGTCCGAGCTAGAAATCAAGCACCATTTCGCCTCGGTAGAGCATCCGCAATCTAATGGGCAAGCCAAGGCAGCCAACAAAATCATTGTTGACGGGCTCAAAAAAAGGATGACTAATGCAGAAAATAACTGGGTCGAGGAACTATACCCGGTACTCTGGGGATACCGAACTAGTGTCCAAACCTCGACCCAGGAAACACCCTTCCGAATGACATATGGATGCGAGGCCATGATCCTGGTTGAAATTGGGCAAACATCATGGAGGAAAGCCAAAGTCATGGAGGAGGGAGAACACGCTAACAACAAGCAGTTAGCAGTCGAGCTAGACCTCATCGATGAAGTCAGAACGACGGCACACTGCCAAGATCTGGCAACAAAGCAGCTGATGGCGGCTAAGTATAACCGCAAAGTTAGACCACGAGCATTCGATAAAGGTGACTTGGTATTACGCAGAGCGGATATCGGAAATAAGAATGCCCGAGACGGAAAACTTGCAGCAAACTGGGAGGGTCCTTACCGTATTTCAGACAAAATGGGGCCCGGGACCTATGTCCTTGAGACATTAGATGGCACGCCCATTAAACGAACATGGAACCCGGACAAACTAAGGACTTACTACAGCTAAAGACCAGGATACACTCGGAATAAGCGCACAACGGATGTCAGTGGTGACTGAGAACCGCTTTTCAGTTTCAACGGATGTCGGTGGTGACCGAGAACCGTTTTTTATTACGCATTATTTTGCTTTTGGCAGTATTTTCCGTTGATTTTAAATTCTGTGTAATCCCGATTGTTTCAATCAATAAAAAAGGTGGTTCAATTCATGGGCCAACCAAGTTATTACTTGTGAAATCAATGCAAAGATAGGCCGTGACAAAGGCAAAATAATTAAACAAAGACTTGGGTTTCGCGATCCTGGTCATGATAAGATTTGTCAACAAGTCTTATAAACGTTACGATGCATCGGAACTGTCCCCTGGGGTGGTGTGAGATTGCCATAAAAGATCCTGATCAGGTCGAAATGTTTAGGCTCCTATTCAAAAAGGATATTAGGGCCCGAACATGTGGCAGTTGGCTACCATCTCGGTAAGGTACTTTACAAGATTAAGTGCTTAGATGATTTTTGAAAATCATCTGTTGTTTAGAATGCCCGACCATTAATAAGCGTGGCCCGTTTGTTAAAAGGTCGGTTGAATATCTAGCAGATTCTGCGCAATATATCTTGACTTTGGCCAAGTCATAAAATAAAGAACCGAGCTTCGTGCACGGATTACGTTCCCCTTTACTCATCAACTGGTGAATTAAAACACGAGTTTGGTTTAAAGGATGAAAATAAAAACTGACAAGATAGACGAGCTGAAGATGCTAAGAAATGTCTGGGAACACCGGCTTGTCATGGTATTAATTTTGAGGGCCGAGGCCCCAGATTACAGAAAAACAAAAATGAAAGTGAAAATACTACACAACAAAGGAAAAAATAAAAAGGTCCTAGAAGCACAGCATCAAAATTGGGCTTGGCCGGGCACAGGAGAGCCAGGGGCGTCAGTCGTCGGAGCATCTTCCTCAGCTAATTGACCACAGTCATTCTCCGTGAGATGCTCGGACTCTTCGACCGGGGAAAGCGGCGCTGGTATAAATTGCCCGTCCTCTACCGAAGCTCTGAAATCCACAGCATTCAAATTCATCGTAATATCGGGATTCAGAGCTCGGACTTGGACCAGGCATAGGTTGAAAGCTTCAACAGCCGTCTCCACGACCAAGACTTCCAACTTATCCACCTCGGTAGTAGACGCCACCAGCTTGGCCTTCGAAACGTCGAGGTCGGAGCAAGCGAGATCAAGGTCCTTCACCACCCCCGCATACTGACCCTGCAGGTGTGCAGTGAGGCATTCAGGGTGTCTTCTCGGGCCTGACTGGCGTCAAGCTCGGCGGAGAACCGATCCCTTTCAGTAAGGGCCTTTGATAGCTCCTCCACCGCCTTTATCTGCGCCTCTTCCGCTTTCAGGCGCTCCTCCTCAGCCTCCCTCTGCCTAATCTCGGCCTCTTTCTTTTCAACCCGAGCCTTGGCAATCTCGGCTGTAGCTTTGGCGTATTTATGCTTAACGGCAGCATAAGCGTCCAACACGCCGGCCGTCTCCATTAGATGGTCCTGCAGCACCTGAAGGTGATCGAGGTCAGAGTCGGCAAAGGGCTCACCACTGAAATACTTGCTGGGGGGCTTCACCGCGTATTTGAGCTCCTCCGAGACCCCATCAGTCCATACCTCACCCCGCGAGTGAAGGCGAGACTTGCTAGGAAGTGGGGGAGGAGGGACGCTTGTGGCAGCACCGGCGTCCGGGACAAAAGCCGGACTCTCTTCTTCGACCGAAACCGATGACATTGCCACCGACTTCGATCGCTTGCGCGGAATGAGGTCCGTATGGCCCGGAGAGGGCGCAACCCTCTTCTCAGTAGTAGTTTTGGCAGGCGGAGGAGCAACCACAGCCTTCTTCTAGGAAGAGGACTCCCCTTTCTTTTTGGCCTTAGCCCGAAGCTTCTCGGCCAGTTCTTGAAAAGAAGCCTTCCCCATGTCGGGCACTGCAAAAAACATAACAAACATCAGAAAGGACAAGAGGCACACATATATAAAGAAAAAAAATCCAAAGAACAAACAACCAACAGAAATCATACTCGATGGGTACAATTCCTCCACCGACTGTCGGATAAAAATCCGGGAATCAATGACATCCTTCTCGGCCACATGATCAACCATAGCTATCACAGTCTCAACCTCGGCTGGCTCTAGGCTATTATCGGAGGATGCAAAAATGTTCTGGTCTTGGTCATAGTGAGTTTTAGACCAATACAGAGGAAACAGCAGCTCCACTGAGCTGGAATCGACACCCTGAAGAAACCACGGTTTATGACCGGGTTTAGCGCTAATTTTGAAAAAAGAAGCCTTGAAGCCTTTCCAGGTGTCGGTTGCCACATGGAAAAGCTTCTTGTCCGGTTTCCCCCGGAAAGAAACCCAACCCCTCTTTTCTTCAAGCTCCCCGGGTTGACGAGCCCTTTGGATATTAAAAAAATAAAAGAATGTTCCGGTGGTGGGAGTACGGTTTAAAAATCAGCAAAGCCGCTCGAATGCAATAATAAAACCCCAGGAGTTAGGGTGAAGCTGAGTAGGGGCCAGCTGAAGAATATTTAAAAGATCTACTTGAAACCTAGAAAATGGAAAACGAAGGCTGAGTTTTTTAACGAAATCTAGGTAGAAGAAGAAAAAAGAACGCTCATTCCCTTCCCGGGCAATGCACACCGGTTCAAAAGGGCCGAGAAGAGATAAAGAACAATGATCCCGGTCCCCTAATGGGAGCTCGGCGATCTGATTGGTCGTGGCTTTCGAAAGCCTGGATAGCACCCCGGTTGCAACCCAGTCATACTTTTCAGCAAGATGACGTGGAATACTGGCGGCCGCTGACTCCACGGATCCGGAATCCTTGACAGGACGAGGAGAAGTTGACATACTACCTAGAAAAGGCAAAACAAAAATAAATTAGAAACGAAGAAGATGATACCTGAAGGTAGTAAATCAGGACGGGTAGAAACGGCTTCAACAACCCGCGGTTGGATATGCCGGCATCGCGAAGCTATTTCCTCAGCTTCCCATGACCAGCCAACCATCATGGCCTCAGATATCAGCCAGGAACATTCCTCGCATGGGCCGATAGGCCGGGTAAGGGAGATGAGGGGCTCCGCGCGTTGAGGAAAGGAAGAAACGGGTAGAGGAGGATTTTCCCTCCTACTCTTTCCTAAGGGCGGCTCTAAAGAAAAAACCCTAGTGGCAGTAATACCCCGGCCTAGACTTTCAGGCTTTACAGACTCAGACCGACCTCGAGCCCTTCCCCTAACCCGACCAGACCGTCCTGGTTGACTACCACCCTCTCCACCATAACCACGGAGAACGTTTTCCCTCTTTTGTTCTTCGGTCAGAGGTTTCCCGTACAGCCACCAAGCTGTCCGGGGAGGCATGCGCTGAATAAGCTCGGCCTCTTCCGGGGAAAAAACATTTGGATTAAAAGGCAAAGGAGAACCTTGATGGCTCATCCCGAGAAGATAGAATTTAAACAGGAAACCAAAATCCAAAGACGGAGAAAAAGGATTGAATAGACCAGAAGTTCAGAGAAGTTCAAGAACAAAGCAGAAGCCAGAACCCAAAGGGGAAGAAACTTGAAAGAACTCACAATAACCTACCCAGAAAAAAGAAAGACCAAGAGATAGAGAAAGAAAGAAGAAAACACAGCTAAATAACCAGAGAAGGAAACAAGGAAAATACCTGGTTTGAGATAAGTTAAGGGAAGAGGAAATGCGCGAGCCACGAAGACCAGAAATGGGAATCTGAGAAAGATGAACTGGTGACTGGTTGCAAGTTTCTCTCAAAAAGAAAACTCAAGGTTTGACAGTTTTCAAAATAGAAGAAGCGGAAAGTCGAAGGCTCTTATAAGCAAAGCAAGCAGGCGGATGAGAGTCAGGAAACTCAACCGCCAAAGGCCCAAAGGGCCCATACACGAATGGTGACGTGGACGTTAAAAGGCGTGCGCATTTAATGCTGATGTTAAGCAAACACGAAAACCAAGATAGTGGGGCAGTTGCTCCACTCAGAGGCCGGCTAATAAACATCAAATCAGCAGGAGGCAATGATGACACTCGTGGCCTCAAGATAAGACGAGCGTTGAATCAACCGATGAGGCGGACAATGATCCTGGATTGAAATGCTCACGTGGCCAACCACATGAATACACCCCGGTCGTCCGACCTAACTCCCCATGCAATCTCAAACTTGGGGGCAACAAGTCCCGATCCACGAAAAACTAGACAAAGTACCTGCAAACAGGGAGTAAGACCGGGTGGAAATATCAATACTACCCGACACCAATAAAGAAGGAAAGTTCGAGAAGGCATGGGAGGAGTTCGGCCTAGAATCAAAATTATAGAATATTAATGTTCTCTCGGGATAGCAAACGAATGCAACCCGCGTTAACCAGGCTGGGGGGCACCCGCGTCCCACCCAAGTAAACCGGAATGCAAATTGATGACAGATGGGGAAGCCCGGGGACCAAAAATGTCCGACCTCGGAAAAAGAAAGAACTAAAAATCAAAAACTTCAGGACGGCGAAATGAACTAGAACACAGGACGTAACCTGACAAATACATCCCGGCTGCTCGGAGCCCTGAACAACCGGGCTGGGGGGCAACTGTTACGGATATCTCATAAATGGGCCCAGCCCAATAACCAAAGAGCCTAGTCAAAATGGCTTCAGTTATGCTCATAACCGCTTCCTTGAAAATAGGAGTGGTTTTATCAAGAATATCTATCATGATGGTAACCGCCTATGAAAGAGGAAGATTATTCAAAAAGCATATCTTAATATCCCTGAAATAAAGGACAAATCCAACTGATTAAGATAAGGCCCAGGTACGCTTATAAATAGGGTAAACCCTTTACAAGGTACACACTTCTGAAACCCTAGCTTTTCTATTCACACAGAGCACACACACCACCCCCTCTGGCTATCATTAGCCTGCCGTATACTCTCGAACTACGTGGACTTTGATCCACACTGTGGTACGTAGGACCCCGGGATTTCACCTCAGGCCAAGTCCAACCCAACTTGTGATCCACACCGGATCAGTTTTGGTAGGACATCAGCAACCTGATCTGTAGCTGGTACATACCTAACTTGAACAACACCATCAGTGACCTTTTCTCTAATAAAGTGCAAGTCGAGTTCAACATGTTTGGTTTTGCCACGTAAAAGGGGATTAACAGCAAGGGAGACAGTGCTAGAGCTATCACACCAAATGGTTGGAACGCCAATGAGAGGGATGGACATTTCTTTTAAGAGGGCAATGAGCCAAAGCACCTCTTGAACAACATCAGCAACACTTCTATATTATGCTTCAGTAGAGTGGCGTGAAACTACTTATTGTTTTCTTGAAGACCAAGCAATGGGATTGCAGCCCATATATGCACAGAAAACCACTAACAGATCGCCGGTCATCAGGATCATTGCCAAGATCAGCATCAGAAAAAATACAAAGATTGAACTGAGGACATGGTCTAATATTCAGACTGTAGTGACTGGTGCAATTAAGATAGCCCATAAGTCTTTTGACACACTCCCAATGTAATTGCAAAGGTTGATGCATAAAACGACTCAAGGTGTTGACAGTGAATTGTATGTCAGGTCGAGTGATACATACATATTGAAGAGCACCTACGGTACTGTGGTAAAGGGTGGGATCATCCATCGGATTACCGCCCTTTTTTGTGACAAAACCAGCTTTGAGTCTATAAGCATGGCAAAAGTTTTGGCAGCAAGCAAATTAGTTTTTTTGAGTAACTCATGAATATATTTCTTTTGAGATAGTAATAGGCCAGTAGATGTGCGAGTGAACTCAATACCCAAGAAGTAAGACACATCACCCATATCTTTTAAAGAAAAAAGTTGACTCATAGTGCTGATAAGAGTTTGAACTTGCAACTCATCATTACCAGTAATAAGTAAATCATCAACATAAATGATCAAGTAAGTCACAGATGAAGCAGTACGATGAATGAAAAGGCAAGGGTCTGCCTTAGACTAAGTAAATTGAAGGGTGCTCAAACTGTGACACAAGTTGTGGAACCAAGCATGAGGAGCTTGTTTCAACCCATAAATGGCCTCCTTTAGTCGGCAAACCAGAGGAAAACCAGTGGAAGATGCTTGTACAAAACCTAGAGGCTGATTAATATAGACCTCCTTTTGGATGGTGCCATTGAGAAAGGAATTGTTAAAGTCAACCTGATGAAGTTTCCAGCCATGAGTGACAGCCAAAGTGAGCAAAATGTGCACAGTAAGAGGCTTAACCACTGGACTAAAGGTATCAGTATAATCAGCACCAATTTCTTGAGAATACCCTTTAGCAACCAAACTCCCCTTATAGCAAATAATGGAGCCACTGGCATTAAATTTCTTCTTGAATAGCCACTTATACCCAATGGTACAGCGGCTAGTAGGTAAAGGAACCAACTCCCAAGTGCCAAACTTCAGCAAGGCATCAAATTCATTAGTGTCTGCCTGGGTCCATTGAGGATCAGTGAAGGCTTCTTCAATGGAGGTGGGAGTGTAATCAGGGGTAGTGGTGAGAAAGGCAAAGGATTTAGGCTTAAAAACACCATGCTTAGCTCTTGTGAGCATAGGGTGAGTGTTGGTGGTAGTAGGAGGAGAAACAAATGACATAAGGGGGACAGGAAGTGCAAGTGAGGGTGCAGTGGGTGAAGGGGTAAGAGATATAGAGGTAGGAAGATGGGAGGTAAAACAGGAACAGAAGGAGTAGATGATGTATTGGTGAGGGAAATAAAGGAAGGAAGGTTAGGAGACTTGAGAGCATGGTAGGACAGTAGTGGATTGGTGAGGAAATTGGTGTTCATCAAAGATGACATGTCTGGACACATATACCTGACCAGTGTGCACTTCAAAGCATTTGTAGCCACGATGATTAGAGCTATACCTAAGAAAGATACACAGTGTGGAACGATATGTAGCTTATTGCGATTGTAGTCCCATAAATATGGATAACATAAGCAACCAAACACTCTAAGAATGGAATAATTTGGGTTGGTGCCATACAACCTATCATAAGGAATAGAAACACCAAGAGCTTGGGTAGGTAACTTGTTGATAAGAAACACAGCAGTAGCAAAGGCATCAGACCAAAAAAACTGAGGCAACGAAGCATGAACCATCAGGGTAAGACCAGTTTCAACAATCTGTCTGTGTTTGCATTCTACTAAGCCATTTTGCTTTGAAGTATGTGGACAAGAGATCCGATGCTTAATGCCAGAGATAGCTAAAAGTGGCTTGAAAGCCTGAAATTCCCCTCCTCCGTCGCTTTGAAATTGTTGGATTCTTGAAGAAAATTGTAATTCAACGGCATTCTTGAACATTGTAAAAGCTTGTAAATCATCTGATTTGCGCTTTAAGAAATAAATCCACACAAAACGAGTACAAGCATCACCAAAAGAGATGTAATAAGCATAGCCATTGGAGTGAACATGTGCAAAGCTCCATAAGTTTGAAACTATTAATTAGAGTAGTTTGTCATATACAGTAGTAGAATTAGAGAAAGGAAGTTTGTGAATCTTCCCAAGACAACAAGCACTAAAAGTAGTAATAGGGGACACAGCCACCACAGGTAACTAATTATGTTTTAAAACAAAATTAACTACATCCATAGCAGGATGACCAAGGCGACAGTGCCACATATCAACTATGATTTTTGAAACAGAAGTAGAAAAAACTTCAGCAGGAACACCATCATGCAGTGATTAGAACAACCTCTTTTATGGTTGTAATACCCTAAAATTTGACGTAGGGTAAATATCATAAATTTGTAGAATATACCTATTGAAAATAGGTGAATATGAGGTCTCAAACACCTTGTATTGAATTCATCTTGTTATTGGAACAATTTCTCCTAAAATTGAATAATGCGCGAAAAGGTCCCTAAAACATTAGATACTTTGCAAATAGGTCCCTAAAATATTTGAGTTATAAAATACCCTAAGAAAATTATGATAAAATCCTAAGAGGCAACTAAATATTTATTAAAAATTGGAAAGTATGTTGTCTCTAATTTAGGTAATTTATTAAATTATTACCTTGAAAAAATTACAGGAGAAAAATCTAAAAGTATTGGGGAACCATATTGGACCCCATGATTTTTAATATTATGCATGGTGCATAAATTACCAATGTCAGTGAAATAGTTGTGAGGTAATAATTATTACTAATTAAGAAAATTGTCAACAATTAGTAAGTGATTAATTAGATAATTAATGACTAATTGTTTAGACATAAGATAAAGAGAAAAAGGTGGAAATTACTTAATATATATATATATATATATATATATATATATATATAAACGAAATTATGAAGAAAAATAAAGAAAAATTAAAATGGAAATTAAGAAAAAATATCTAAGATATTTAGTAATTAAATAATATTATAATTGTGATATTTTATACAGGATAAACGAGAACAGATAGAAATAAAATCCTACCTAGAAAACCATGAACTAAGTTTCTAGAGTTAGAGTATATTATAGACAAATGAATTTTTATGTCGAATTAGGCTCTCTCCGAAGTCATTTTCGTAACCGACGGAGTGATCATGAGATAAGGCCAAGAAGACATTTTGTGAAATTAGAACAGATAGTAAAAATGAAAACCTATAGAAAATAATTCATAAACAAAAATCCAATGATAAGTTGGTAAAAACTAGAGTATATTAGGAATCAGTGGATTTTTATCCAGAAGATAACGTTGTCCAACGTTATTTCCGTAACTAACAGCGGTTGTCCCAAAATGTTCGGCAGAAAATGGAATGTCCTTAATGAGATCAAAAATTTAGATAACCCAAGTATCTTGAAAGAGAAAGAAAAGATCTTCAGGACCTTGCTCCCGGAATTTTGAGATTTCCTAAGATTACGCGATTAGGACACCGAACAGAGAACTTTATTCGATAAAGGCACATAAAGCAAGAGATGATGCAAGCATGACATCACTTTGATGACTCAGGATGAGGTCATCATAGTGAGATGTAAGGCCAGGATCGTGCCACCTTAAAGAAGTGCGATCCAACGGTCAGAAACTAACCAGACAAAGTTCAAATGAATTACCGAAATACCACGTCTTTTTCTATAAATAGCCTTCACCTTCTCTTCATTCTTCACAAATCCTAGAGCTTTCTAGAGAGAGATTTTAGAGAGAAGGAGGAGTCTGTGGAAATAGCAAAGTACCGGGTAAGTTCTTCGGTCCCTAGTCTTTAGTCTTAAGTTCTTTCGGTAGTTATAGTAAAAATGCTAGAGTAATCTCTAATCTTCCAATTCAGTTTAGATATCATGTTTTAGGGATAGATATGATATTTATTTCAGAAATATATTGGAGAAAGAGGTATGTCAGAATCTTGGGAGATTAGGATTAAACTAGCGAAGCTCTGGCAAAATCTCGTCGATTTGTCAACCTAAAGGCAAAATGGTAATTTGTACCTAAAATGCCTATTATGATATTAAATATTCATAAACGTGATATCATCCTTATAGGATATCTGAAATCACAAACCGTTGTTTCTACTGTTACCGCTGTTGTACCGTCGTTGTATCACTGTCAAACGTAGTATTCCGCCAGAAATACCGTATAGCGTCAACGAAGGTACGTTCGCGTACTATAACACTAACTCTGATATTTATGGTATGCGTGTATGTGGTACGTGTGTTGTATGCATGTTGGTGGTGTGTTGTTTGATTACTTAGTGTTGTTAGAAGATAACTGAACATATGCATGCACTGGGAGTGGTATATCTATATTCACTGGGAGTGGTACATTTCGCTGGGAGCAGTACATTTGCATTCACTGGGAGTGACATATTTGGGAGTGATTCATTTGCTGTGTTTATATACCGTATATGTAAATATGAGGTTAACCGTTACCTGGGGTCCGTATGCATGGGACCTCAGCTCTTAACATAGCTTCAGGATCAGGAGGTCCGAGGACCGAGGAGAAAGGCAAGAAGCACTTATAGGAACTCGACTGAAGACCATCTTTTGTTGCCACGGCATGGGTAATGTCAAGGGAATACCTCTGTGGCTGTTTACTTCAAAAACTCTCGGTCTTTGTACCGTTTCTGTAATTAGCCAGACTTACGGCATTTTGAATATATATATCAGTTACTCTCTTGCTCCGGTGCTCTACTCTGATGAAAAAAAATTATACTGCTTTTGAAAAGTTGGGATGTTACAATGGTGAGATGCCTATAAGAGAGACTTCACTGTGAGCAACTTGTACATGCCATTGATCTCATTGCCACACATCATTTTTTGCTGAGTGTTCAGATCCTTGACCGCAACATGCGTAGGAAAAATTTCAACAAAAACTAAGTTTTCCTTTGTAAATTTAGATATAGAAACTAAATTTTTTTTTGTCATGCTAGGGACATAGAGAACCTTTTGAAGATGCAAATTAGGAGAAAAATCACATGTACTAGTGGAAACTATAGAGATCGAGGAACACCATTACCTACACGAACAGAACCATCACCAAGATAAGGAGTAGAATGTTGAATATCAGCAGAAGTGTTGGCAATATGTTGAGTAGATCTAGAGTCCAAATACCAGCCTGGATCAGAAACAACAGCCGGTGAAGCCACCATGAATGCTTAGGCCGGGTTGGAAGGCACTGTTGAGGCATTAGGAGCCATAGAAGTTTTCTTGGAAGAACTCCCAGGAGAAGCAACACCATCAGTGGCAATAGCGGCATAACACACCATGGGATTATAATTGGGAGCCCCAAAATTAACCGCGGGATAAGCAGGAGGCAAAATATATGGATAACTACCATAAGCAACTAGGATAGTATAGGAACTAGTAGGTGGAGCAGTAGCATACGAAGAACCAGGTAAACCAGAATAATACGATCCAGAAGGCACATGAATCGATGTATTGTCATTGGGAGCACCATATGAGGTAGTATAAGTATTATGTACTATCGGACTAGTAACATAAGGAGGAGCAAAATGCTCACACCGATAGAAACAATGTTATGCAACATGAACAATTTTGTGACAGATTTGACACAAAGTGCGACCATGATTAGGAAAATAGTGTGAACGACCACGTCCTCGGCCTCAAGCAAAATTAAATCGGCCACCATGACTAGAAAGAGAAGGATTGAAGGGAGCTTGAACTTGAAGCACATACTTTGAATCCTCTAGAAAGTTAGGATCAGAGGCAGAAACCACATTAGCATGACCAGGAACTTGCTGGAGGAAAGCCTATTGCCGAGCCTCATAATCCAATAACATTGGGGTAACTGTAGTCAGATCGTAGCACACACCGTTACTTAATCCAGCATTGATGACAACAATAATAGGTTCAAATTCAGCAGTTAAACCATTCAAAATATGAGAAATCTGATGAGATTCATAACTGATTCACTTAAGACAGCCAAATGATCACCGATTGACTTCATTTTTGCTAGATAATCTTGCATCGAGAGTTCACCTTTGCATTGTGAGCTCAGTAAGTTATGATAATGAAGAATGTTTGAATGTGACTTATTTGAGAAGAGACGGTAGAGTTTCTGCTAGATTTGAGTCGATGTCTCAGCACCGACAAGTTTAGGAAGGATGTTTGGAGAAACCATGGCAAGAAGCCAAGACACTAAAGCAGAGTCAATAACATCAAACACATCGAAGGCAAGATTCGTCACCAATTTACCATCAGATTCATGGATCTGACGTGAAGGAGTGACACCATCCAAATAGTGTTGCATACGATGTTGTTTAACCATGAAATATACTTGTTGCTTCCAAGAGAGAAAATTATTCTCATCTAGACGAATGGTTGTTGGAGAAACCAGGAGATACTACAGGAGGAGTAGACGCTAGGAAAGATACATCGAAGTCGGAAACCCATGATAAAGCTCACTCAGCAAGAAAAAATTTTCAGGTACGAAGAGCCATAACCTACTTTGATACCATGTCAATGGAAGGGATCAGAGAAGTAAGGCATAAGAGAAAATTATATACTGAGAAAATCTGTAATAATTTCATTGATTAGAATGAGATACAATTCTCACTTATATAGTGAGAAGTGAGTTATGGTTTTGATACACGCCATGCATATAGTGACAGTTGTATTACAAAGTGACAGCTATGATGATACTGTACTGATACTATTAACACTAAGCATTTGGTGGTCATAACATCTTATAGTCTCTCTTGCATGATTTAACCTTGAAAACAAGGGAAAAAATAAATGACATTTAAGCATTTATTTATTTTATATTAGAAGTCAAATTCGAAAATGGTGTTTTATGTTCATTGAAGAAATAATTAATTTCAGAAAAGAAGTTGCATTTCAATTATGTTTTTATCTCCTTTAATAAAAAAAAAAGAAAAAAGAAAATCATGGACAAAATCAAAAGAAAAATTAGTGAATTGGCCGATGCATGGTCAAGTCTAGAATAGGGGGAAATTTGAAACCGATTCAAACTGATCAAAACCGTTGCACTGGTTAAAGATGTGAAAAAGACAAACAACACGTAGTTACAAACATTAAATATAGACGACGTCCGGTAGATAAAAGTTAACTCCATCATTTACATTTAATAGAATCTGTGACTTTTACCCCATTTTCATAATCACATAGTCACTTTTACCCTAAAAAAACACTTGATTTTAAGCTCACTTTTGAAAAAACAATGTGTATTTTTGCATCATTACCCATTTTTATATTGTTCCCACTTTTTAGTCAATTATAAGATAAAGAGTATGGAAAATCACGGCCAACTCCTAATTATTAGACTTAATGACAATCAGGTTCCTTAAAATGATCAAATTGTAGTGAAGTTTCAAAGGACCTGGATGGTATTAATGTCAAACATGAAAGTAAAATTTTCCCCTTCTTTTCTATTACTCTACGGAACAAAGTTGTTATTAATAACTAAATGAGCAACATTAACAACTTTAAGGTTGTCAATATACGCTCAATAGTTGTTAACGTTGCTCATATAGTTGTCAATAACAACTTTGTGCATCCCTTTTTGCTAGACAAAATGAAATATTTACATTTTGATATGAAATTGATAGGATTAGGACTTTTGGGCATAGATGATATATCACTATGAAAATATTGTTATTTGTATGTTGCCTTTATTGTAACATCCCAATTTTCAAAAGCGGAATAAAATTTTTTTTTTCATTCAAAGTCATTTCAAATCATCAGAGTAGACCATTTGAGCGGAAAAATATCTGATATATATATTCAAAATGCTATAAGTCTGGTTGGATACAATAGCGGTATAGAAACCGCGTGGTTTAAAAGTGAAGAAAAGCAATAATAGGAAGGCTTCTGCCGGGACATCAAAGGAAATCTTCAGCCGGGTCTTCTAGACGACCTGCTTGCACTTCCCCTTGTCCTCCGTCCTTGGTTCTCCCAACCCTGACGCTATGTTAAGAGCTGAGGTCCCATGCATACGGACCCCAGGTAACAGTTAACCTCATGTTTACGTACACAATATATAGACAACTCATACCACAACACCAAACCGCATACTCAAGCAAACTATCACAACCAATGCATATATATCACTCCCAGCATGCGACCATATCGCTCCCAGCATACAGACATATCGCTCCCAGCATATGAACATATCGCTCCCAGCATTACAGATACTCTCTAACCTTTATATGCACACATACCACATATATGCATAACATAAACATCAGAGTTAGTGTTACAGTACGCGAACGTACCTTCGTTGACGAGCGTTTAGTATGTTGACGATAAACTATACTTTTGACGGAAAACAGCGGAACGACAGCGGAACGACAGCGGAACAAGATTACTGATATCCTATAATGATAATATCACATTTATCAATATTTGATATCATAATAGGCATTTTAGGTACAAATTACCATTTTGCCCCTGATCCCCAAATCGGCGGAATTTCGCTAGCACTTTGCTACCTTGACCCTAATCTTCCAGAATTTCAACATATCTCCAACTCCATAATGATTTTCGAAATTAATACCTTAATTACCCCTAGAACATGATTTCTAAACATACCTGGAAGATTAAAGATCAACCTAGCATTTCTACAACAACTACCGAAAGAAACACTAAAACTAAAGACTAGGGATCGAAGAACTTACCCGGCACTTTGCTATTTCCACAGACTCCTCCTTCTCTCTAAAATATCTCTCTATAAAGCTCTAGGATTTGTGAAGAATGAAGAGAAGGTGAAGGCTATTTATAGAAAAAGGCAATGGCATTTTCGTAATTTCATTGAACTTTGTCTGATCAGTTTCTGACCGTTAGATCGCACTTCTTGAAGGTGGCAAGATCTTGGCCTTACACCTCTCAAGGATGATGTCATCCCTGCTGCATCATCAAGCCTTATGTCATCTTGCTTTATCAAGTAAAATTCTTGGTTCGGTATCCTGATCGCGAAATTTCGTAAAATCTTAAAATTTCGGGAACAACACTCCGAAGGTCTTTTCTTCCTCTTTCAAATTATCTAATTTAACTCAGTTTCTGATCCCGCTGAGGACATTCTGTTATCAGCTGAAAATCCTCGGTATTCGTGCCCGGCTACAGAAATAACGTTGTCCGGTACTAACTCCGAGACAAAAATCCACTGATTAACATTATACTCTGGTTTTTCCCCACTTATCTCCCACAACGGGATTATTTTCTATCGGTTCTCCTTTTGGCTATCTGCTTTAATTATACAAAATATCTTCCTATTCGGATCTCCAAATCACTTCGTCGGTTACAGAAATGACTTCGGAGACCGGCCATCTCGAGATAAAAATTCCCTCGTTCACAATATACCCTGACTTTAGAAACCTAGGTCACGGTTTTCTATGTAGGATTTTATTTCCATCCGTTCTCGTTTATCCTGTCCACTTTTAACTATTATTATATTATTACTTATTTATCACATGCTTAAACCTATATTACTATTATATTCAAATATCTTTTTCATCCTTATCTCCCCCAAAATTTCGGCCAACACACCATATATATATATATATATATATTTTCCTTAACCACATATATTATATTTATCCTATATTTATTTTCCACAAAATTTTCCTATTGGTCCATAACTAATTACTTGGATTTAGGCTTTCATAAATTCTTGAAAAATCCTAAACCATTGATCTTTACTTTTTAAGACTATATCTTAACCATTATTATTTATTTAATTAGCCAAAAATTTCGGTCCTTAATAATTATTATTTATATTTATTTTATTTTTCATGTTTCCCAAATTTCTCTAATCTTATAAAATTCCTGAAAATTTCTTAATTAATCCCTTAATAATTTCTAATAATTTTCTTAATTAAAAATAATTATTTTCTCACAACAATTTTACTGACATTGGTAATTTATGCGCCATGCATAATATTAAAAATCATGAGGCAACTTATGTTCCCCAAAATAATATCAAATTTTAACTCATTATCTTTCAAGGAAAATAATCCCATAAATTACCTAAATTAGAGAAAACATATTTTCTAATTTTTAATAAATATTTAGTTGCCTCTTAGGATTTTATCATAATTTTCTCAGGGTATTTAATAATCCATAAATATTTTAGGGACCTATTTGCATATTATTTAATCTTAGGACAAATTGTCCTAATAATAAGATAAATTCAATACAAGGTGTTTGAGATCTCATATTCACCTATTTCCAATAGGTATTATTTACTAAATTATGATACTTATCCTAAGTAGGATTTTTAGGGTATTACATTTATGATTTATATTGTTGTTTTATTGAGTGCATAGGATGGCATGAATTTCTTTGATGGAGATTGTGCTATGTTTTTATATGCTTAGACATGGGTAAATTGAAAGGATGAAGCTTTATATGTTTATAATCTATGTTATGTGATTTTAAAACATGTAGTCAATACAATACTCAAAAGTTGTTAATTTCGCTTATTTAGTTGTCAATAACAGTTTGTTCCATAGGGTGACAACAAAGAGTGGCAAAAATGTACAAAAATAGCACCAGGTCTTTTGGAACTTTACTGTAATTTGATAATTTCAAGGGACTTAGTTGCTATTAAGTCTGTTAATTGGGACCTAGTTACAATTTTCCCTAAAAAGTATTTACTACAAAATCTGCTTTTTTTTTTGATATTTAGAAGTAAAAGTTATAACGAGCAAATAAACAAGATATTAGTTGAAAACGACACAATGATAGTCATAAACAATGATAATGTCCTTCAAAGTTCCAAGGCATAAAGAATACATATAATCATTCAGATATTCAAAAAAAGACTTGTGCATATAGAAAACATGGTGAAATCATATAAGATCGAGAGCCATTATTTCCTACCATGTGATGAAAGATTGAAGTTGATGACATATGCAGAGATTGAAGAAATATTTTCTAACACATACGATTGACAAGTATGATAAGATACACGCGTGAGAAAATTAGAAGTGAAGATCTATTATAATTTATAATAACACTCTCAAGCAACTATATTTTTTTTTTGGCTCAAAACTCAAGCAACTAGATAGAAACAGAGGACGAGGGTATTCCTTTGCGGAGGCTGTCGTCCATTACCTAAAACAACGATCTAGCGCAAAACACTCACCTAGGGCCATTTTTATGTAACATCCCGGATTTTAAATGGCGGAAATTTTTTTTTCAAAAGAATAGTAATCAGAGTCAAGCATTGTAGCAAGTGAGTAACTGAATTTAAAGATATATGTCCACGGTGTAATTGTATTCATACAGATATCCATTGCTCAGAAAGGGTAGCGTCTAACCAGATTTAATAGAGCCACAGAAGTAAACTCCTTCTGCCATCCAATGCCCGCTACCTGCCCCGAACCTCAACCCTTGATTTTCCCGAACCTGAAGCTACAGCTGAGATCCAATTTCCAATTGGATCTCAGGTAACGGTTAACCTTATGCTCAAATAAACAGTATATGGCAACAGATATTCATAATAACATCACAGTATATCAATACTAAATCACACAACAAGTACCACAACCAGTACCACAACAAGTCTGCACATATCCAGTGCCACGACGGCCCATCGTGTCCTCAGCGCTAGGAAAACCTTACGGCGTTATCAAGACTATAACCCGTACAAAGTTGTATGTACAACTGCCCTCTCTCGGAAGAGTCTCACTAAATGACATATCAATCACATATATGAATATAAGCAGCATAAGTGTTAAGGTTACAGTACGCGTCCGTACCTCCGTTGACGATTTCTGGTACTTTCGTCAAATTACGGCACGTTCGACAGCGGTACAACAGCGGTGACAGCGGAAACAGCGGTTCGTGGTTTCGAATATCCTATACGGATAATATTACTTATATGAGTATTCAGAACCAAAATGGGCATTTTAGGTACAAATTACCATTTTGCCCCTAATTTGACTTTTCGGCGGAATTTCGTCAGAGCTCCACTATTTTGACTTTAATTTCTCAAAATTTTTGCTATAACCTTTCCTCTATCATATTTCTAAGATAAATATCATATTTATTCCTAAAACATGATATTTAATTAACTTTGAAAATTTAGAGACTACCCTAGCAATCATACTATAACTACCGAAAGAATTACCGAACTAAAGACTAAGGACCGAAAACTTACTCAGAGCTTCGCTAGGATTTTGCTCCGGACTTCTCCTTCCTCCTTGCTCTCCCAAATTTCGAAATTCTCAAGAGAGAATGGTGTGAAGAAATGTGAAATGGTGAAGGGGTATTTATAGGTGAAGGGAAGGGCATTTTCGTAATTTTTGTCTGATCGAATTCTGACCGTTGGATCGCACTTTTGTTGAGGTGGCTTGATCTTGACCATCCACCTACTAGACTGACCTCATCATCCATAAAGAGATAAAGAATGATGACCTCATCCTGCCTGTGTCATCTTGCTTTATCAGATGAACTCCCTGGCTCAGTGTCCTGATCGCGAAATTCCGTAGAATCTTAAAATTCCAGGAATGACACGCTGAAGATCTTTTCTTCCTCTTCGAGAATACTGGGTTTTCCTGACCTTATATTCTTGTTAAGGATACTCCGTTATCAGCCGAAAATCCTCGGTAATCACTACCGGGTACAGAAATGACATTGGCCGGTGCCATCTTCTGGATAAAAATTCGCTGATCAATAATATATTCTGGTTTTCCCCTTCTTATTCCCAGATTCTCACAACGGGATTATTTTCTATCGGTTCTCATTTTGGTTATCTGCTTAATTCTTACAAAATATCTTTCTATCCGGATCTCCAAATCACTCCGTCGGTTACGGAAACGACTTCGGAGACCGGCCATCTTGAGGTAAAAATTCACTCGTTCATAATATACTCTGGTCCTAATTACCTAATTCACGGTTTTCTATGTAGGATTTTATTTCTATCCGTTCTTGTTTATCCTGTTCATTTTTCCTCTGATTATTATATTATTACCTAATTAACACATGTTTTAATTAATATTACTATTATATTTAAAAATCTACCTATCCTTATCCTTCCATTTTTTTTTCTTTTTCTTTTCTTTTCCCCCTAAAATTTCGGTCACCACTATATATATATATATATATATATATATATATATATATATATATAATTATATTTTTTTTTTCCATTTACCACAATATCCCATTTCTTTTTCAAAAAAATTTCCCATTGGTCCATTTTTCCTAAACTCTTATGGTCTTATAAAATTCCTAAAAATCCCTTAATTAATCCTTTACTAATTTTTGATAATTTTATCAATTAAAACTAATTATTTTCTCACAACAATTCTATTTACATCTCTAATTTAAGCTTTATCCAAATTATCAAAAATCTTAAGGCCGGTTCTAGTCTTTAATTTTCATAAGAAATAATTTAATAAATTGTCTAAATTAAGGACAATATTCTTTCTAATTTTTAATAATTATTCTTATGCCCTTTAGAATTTTTCATAATTCCTTTTAGGATGTTTTTTATGTCCCTCAAATGCATTTTTAAGCCTTTCTGGCCCTTAATTTCCTTTATTTTTCTTTGAACTTAAACTACTTATCTTACACTTTGAGACCACACATTCACCTATTACCAATAGGTTTTATTTGTTAATATAATATTCTAGATAAATAATTATCCGGGTATTACATTTTAAAAAATGTTTCAAGGGTTTTTTATACTAAAAATATAACTTAGGATATTGATTTATACTGAAAAAATTCTTCATGATCATGAAAATTTATTTTAGAATCTTAAAAAAATATTTGAGGGTACTGATTAATACTAATTAAAAAGATACTTGAGAATACTGACTGTTACTGAAAAAATATTTTAGGTACTGACTGATACTAAAAATATACTTTAACATATTTTTCAAAATCCTGAAATAATTTTTTTAAGATCATGAATTATTTTTTCAGTATCAATCAATATTATAAAGTACCCTTTTATACTGGTTAATATCCTACAATATTTTTTCAAGATTCTAAAATATTTTTTTAATATCATTTAGCAATTTTTTACTATCAGGAAATGCTTTGAAATATGTTTTTTTAAAAAAAGAAAAGCCACCAGGTGAGTGTTTTATGCCAAAACAATGCTGTTTTATTGATATGTGTGAAGAGAGAAGGAAGAAAACGGGAGATAGTTGATGTCATACATACGTACGTGACGTAATGAAGGCCATACATACGTACGTACCTAACCCACATAAATGAATGGTCATTTTTGTCCCTGAAATTTTTGTTTGTAAGTTTATTTGTATTTTGGCTTAATGTCAACCCAAAAATATTTTTAAAAAATAAGCAATGGCACTCTACTTCAATGGTAGCCAAACATATGTTGGTCATGCTAGATCTTATGCAACATATGATTTTCACTTTATTCAGATTAATGTTTGCAAGAGATGCTTTTATCGAAGCTAACTCTTAAAAACTAAAATTTAGGCAAAAATGAATTAATGTAATATAGTTTATACTTGTATAACTTTGCATAAAAAAATTAGTTTAAAATAAATTTATTATTTAAATAATATATTGAAAAGTTAGTTTTAAAAAATTTAAACAACAAGAAAAAGAAAAAGCTGCTTCGATTTTAAGGTTGCTTTTAAACAAAAATTCATCCACTACTTTGAAAGTCATGCTTCCTTCCGCTAGCTTTTTTAAGCTCAAAAAATTAATTTTGGGGTTCTAATTAATGAAATCTTAAACAAACACTAAGTTGGTCTTCTTTTTTGTTTGATTAGATGATGTAACATAAAGAAATCAAGCCGTGAGAGGTGGCAAGTATATATACTATTGCCACGTGATAACAATTGTTTTCTCATGCATTTACCCTAGATTTGGTTTCTACGTTGCCGTGAAAGGGTGCACGGCACTTTTGTATCTCCTTTTTTTTTAATAATAAAATAGTCTTTTAATTAATAAAAAAATAGTGCACACTACTTTTGTATTGTGCCCTCCATTGGCAGATCTTGAGCCATGTATGTTTTGGGAGAGCTTATTTTAAGTTCTTTTAATTTTATTCATCATACATGTTATTTTGGTAGAATGTCAAATTATTTTACGGTATGATTTCACGAGAATGAGTGAGATTTTTTCCTCAAGGCTTCAAACTGCAGTGCAGGAGACACCCGAAAAAAACTGAAGAGATTCGGTATAAAATGTTGCTTGTAACTCGGCTTTTGTTTTAATTTTGCCCCCAACCTTCTATACCTCAAACCATTATTGGTGTGCAATTTAATGTTGAGGAAACAACACTCTCTCTATTTACTAACATAGAATTGATTTGACAGTGTAAGGCCCTATTTGATCTTCTGGGTCTTGAGTTTGAATTTTAGAAAAATCACTTGTATTAAAATTGACAGCCACATATTCAAAATCGGATACTAAAAACTGTCCCTCCTTGGGCTCTTCCACTTCTTCCAAACTAAATCCTACAGACAATATTCCTCCCCCAAGCATTTCCCCTCTTGTACTTCTATTTCTATACCCTTCCTTCACAGAAAAACATCCCATTTCCAACCTTCCACAGCACTACATATCGGCCTACCTTATAAGAAGGTTGTAATCGCCCTCACCCATGTGTGTTACAAATTTGCATAAACCTTTCCCCTCTTTCCCCTATTGCCCAAAGGGAACTTAAAAAAAAAAAAATTATTATTATTATTGTCGGTTTTTTAATTTTTTTTTTTTTTTTTGTTCTAGCTTCAAATCTTTAGTTTTGCTCTTTTAGTTTCATAAAAATTTGTTTTAAATTTAGGAAATTTTTTAGTAAAATACTTTCAAAATTTGAAAAATCTTAAATAAATGATTTCTTACTAAAATAAGTTGTCAATTGCTAATTAAATGTAGTCAATACCTAAACTATTGTAGGAAACAAAATTAATTTAGGGTTTGATATTTTGAAAGTATTTTCCTGAAATTTTTCTTTTTAATTTAAGGGATGTCCCTGTATTTTTAACAAATTTTAATTTTGGTCAATGATTAAACTCAGACACTGTCCCTGGAAATCAAAACCAACCATTTGACCCTAAAACCAAGCGTAAAAAATTCCGAGGACTACATATTAACCCACAAAATAACGTCCAATCGTGGTAAAAACAGAACATATCATGAAAAGAATAAGGTAATATCTTAAAACCAGAGCATATCCTCATTTTGGATTGGATATCATTTCGACTACAGGGAGTGTATCTTTACTTTTCATAATTCATGAAAGTAACATATTTGCTATTAATAAATGCCAAACATAGAAGAGAAAAGGGCAAATAAAGATCGTTATATACATTTCTACTAGTCTTTACTTTTCACAATTCAAGAAAGTAACATATTTGCTTTCATAAGGGTAAACTAGAGCTCATTGTCTTCCAACTTGGTGAGCCATAAACATCTAAACTGGTGGCCAGCTCATTGCTGGGAAGTTTCTGCCCCAACGATCATACATATTTGAAGCTCTGCCTTTAATTCTCGTCCACAGGTCATACAAATATGAAACAACATTTTCACCTATTTCTGCTATTTTGTCACGGTAAAAGTATGCGAATAGCAACATTAAACAGGCAATGAAGACAAGTGGTTGGAAAGATCCAGGAACCAATACTGATATTAGTGCGGTATAAGCTAAACTTCCTGAGATAAAAGCCACCTTAACAGAGTGGTTCAAATAAGTGATATCAGTTGGACTAAAAATCTGGCATTTCATATGGTATCCAAATGCAAAGCAGTAGAAAAGTGAGCATATGATAAAAATCCAAATGCTCGCAGGGTGTTCATCCAAAGGTGATGAATTGGGGAAATGCATCTGGACAATCATCCCTGTAGCTGGAATTAGAAATGCAAATATAGCATGCCAAGGGGTGGAGCTGCAACACCATCAACCCAATTAGAAGTGCCATAATGGCATCACTAAATGACGAATTATTCTAATGAGTATATTTTTAAGCTCACATGCCAAGTAAATACAAATAAATAAGTTTTTGGTGTGTAAAAACTGAGAAGTACAGTGAGGGCAATGCATGGGAGATGACGCCAAAATAACCGTAAATGTGAAGGCGGCGGCGGTGAAGGCAGAGGCTATATATTATGAAGGGCGGTGGCGGTAATGACATGATATGAACTTGATAAAATGGGGATACACTAATTTGAGTAGGAAGAAGAGTGAATGAGACACAATCCAGAGTTTGCTTTGCATGCATTGACAGCTCAGAAAGGGAAATTTGATGATGAAGGCATGCATGTATATATGAAATTAAAATGATACAGTTAAAATATGAACAAAAAGAAATGAAATGAAACAAGTCAAAGGTTGGTAGCCACCATTGACGTTGCTTCCAAATCACCATTGCGCAGATCATGGAAGACGACAACGAATAATTTGATGAGCAACACGTGTATATGTGTGTTTATATGAAAATGGAATGAACAATGCATGAATATCATAAGTTGAAAGAAACTTGGAATATATTCTTACGTGGTTGAAGGAGTCGTCATGAGTTCGTGGAGTTTGATGGCTGTTCTTCCAGACAGAGAGTGTGCAGAATCTAGTTGACAATGGAGTATATATATTGACAGGTATGTGGGGAACGACGAAATTTCTTGGAAGATGATGCGGGGTCCGTACCCCACACAAGGGGGCAGAGAAGGATAATATTTTTTTTAGTTAAAAGAGGTTGTTTTCGACCATCGATGTTGCATTCAGCGTCACCAGCGAGTAACCACCCAAAGAAAAAAGGGATAGTTTCTTCCTTGCAAGACCCTTTTTGACTTTTGTATAGCTTCACGCCACCGCCACGTCAGGACACTTTGAACCATCGCTACTTCTGCTTGGAAAGTGGCTGTAATTTTAGAAGATGCAACATTGAGCACTTTCATTTGTTTTTCCCAAAAGTAATTAATTAATGGCCGCCACTTGGGGATTTTGTTGGGTTGGTATTTTGGAATCTGATGGGCTCCCCGAATCACAGAACTACAACTAGGATTGCAAGGGGAAAAAAAGAAGAAGAAGAAGTTGCCTAAAATAATTTATTTGAGGTTACATAGGTAGCTTTCCATTAAAACTTTTATATCTGAATTCTCGTGTCGCCTGCCCATCACCCAATATGATCACACGATCTACAAACTCGTCATCAGAGTTGTACTTATTAATTCTCAAACTCATACTCACACCAAATTCTACAAACTTTCATCGACAACGTACTCTGGAAAAAACAATTCTGATGTTACTTGTCAAATTTTGACACTTCAATTGCAAATTATTTTATATATAGTTAATGTAATATCTCAAAACATTAGAATCAAGCTCATGGGGGCTATATATATAAATTAACAAGCAGTCTTTTTTTTTTAAAGTAAACAAAAATTTATGCCAGATATTTTGATATTAAGGATAATAAATTTATCTGCAAAAGAATATAAGTCTTACAAACTACAGCAAAGTAGCAAACACGCTTCCATTTACAGGATGACCCGGAAACATTAAACTAAAAAAGCCAAGGTTGATAATGAACCTGTTTGAAGGGAGCTTTTAAGTAGTTTAAAGTTAGAAGAAAAAAAACTTTAGAAGAAAAAAAAATCATATATGAAATGTTTGGATTGACCTTTATGTACATTGGTTTTTTTTTTTTTTTTTTTTGAAAAAAGCTCATAAAACTCAGTTAAGGTAAAAGCTCCATCGAATAACTTTTTCTAAAAAGCTCTAAGTTTTTTTAACGTGGGTCCCACCATTTCTATTACAATCAATCTAAATACAAATTATAATTATAATTTGATTTTTTTTCTATCGGGCTTTTAAAAATGTCAGAAATGAGAGCCACGACCCAAACAGGCCCAATAAGAGTATGACACGTAAGCACGCACCTGAACCATGAATTCGAAGGGGAGAAGCAAATATTCGAATGGGGAAACAATTAATAAAAGCCTACGGACTCAGTGGCCTGGCCACATTTTCTAACATTTCTAGGTCAGTCAAGAAAATATGCGGCCGCACGCCCACTATCACCCATCTTTGACTTTTGTTTGCGGCGGTTGGCTTGGAAAGGTGTGGGGAAAAACGCCAAACGGGAGGCATAAATAACATTTAAGAATGAATTTCAAATCTCAAGTCATTTTGGTTAAATGAGAAGAACAATTTCCCCACCATATGTACAAGTTCAAACCGATATTAGGGAAGAATAAATTTGCGAAATTTTAAAATAAGGTATTTTTTCAAAAAATGAGTTGCGAATTACTTATCAATTTTTTTTTTCATCATTCTCTTATCCATTTTTTATAAAAAAAAAAAAAAAAAAAACTTGCCTTAAAATTTTTCATGTGTGTATATGTTTATCTTTCTAGCTTCATTTATGATTGAGTAGACTTTATATTTTTAAAGTATAATGTATATTAAATAAGAGTACATTTTAAAAATTATTAAATTTTAGGTTTCATATTCAATTTTGACTCTAGATATTCCTCGTAAAAGCTATAGATATTGGATTTGCTTCAAAATGTTATGAAAATATTTGTGTAGTAGGGTAGCAAAATAATTGAGGGACCCACTCACTGGAACTCTCAACACTAACACTAAAAATTATCTTCTTGATAATGACAAAGCACCCAAAGGATTGCGCAACAAACACAAACTCTATGATAATTTAGTGGAGGGTAGTGCTAATTCAATTAATTAGTTTAATCGCCGTGCAGCCATGCTCTCACTCCCAAGAGCATGGGTCTCTTTTTCTTATTCCCTTCCTAAGATAAGAGTTAATCTATTTGTATAGAATAACAAAATGAAATAAATTAATTACTTTGCACAAACGTGACATGATTTTCTTAAAATATTCTTGGGTGAGACATATTAAATTATATGTCGGTTTTTATAAGTTAAATAAATTAATTTAGGAAAAAATGATATGAAAACAAGAGATAAAAATAGATTGAGATTTTAAATTTTTGTACCAAACACAAAAAAGTCATATTTAATGATTATTTTCGAAAATTCATTACAGTTCCAACCCTATTATGTTGTCTCTATATTCTTGAAGCAAATATATAACGGTGGTTGACTGTTAAATATTAAAGACATACTTAACCAAAATATGAAAGAAAATGTTTTTCTTAAATATCAAATACTAACTATTGTAACTGAGGTCCATGTAAGGTGGTGAGGAGATTTTTTTACCTTATACATATCTTTATTTTTAAATAATAAAAAAGTCATATGGCACATCAAGATGCCGCCGCGTGTCCCTGCAAGTTTCCCCTTCCAGCTGGACACCATCGCCAGCCACCACATGTCATCCACAAGTCCACCCACATGTTGGAGCGATCTCATCTCTCCAAAGCTAATTGTCCTTTCACCATGCGTCCATGTGTGAGAAGGGAGGAATTGAACCCACGAGCTCGCTTGTGTGCTGAAGCCTTAACCAGTTGAGTTGAAATGATTCCGCAATTTTATATATTTATAAGGTTAAGATGTAAATTGACCAATGAACTATTACCCACCCGAGGAGTATCTATCACAAAAAAGATATTAAGGGTACCTTAATTATCAATGAACAATAAAAAGTAAAAAAAGGAAAGTACCAAATAACAATTAAAAAATAGCAACCATCACAAGTATATTAAAATATTAGGTATTGGTGGAGGACACACTGGAAAAAAGAGCGGTTATGCCTTCTTGTTGGATAAAGAAAACCCCCATAGAGATAGGACCCATGCAAGCAAGCGTCGTGGCAATGGCGGCTGTTGCCTGTGGCATCAAGGGACAAAACCAGGGTGTAAGATGAGTGTTGGTCAGAGGCTGTAGACTGCTGAAGTTGATTTTCAGTGCATGATTCTCACCTTGAAGCTGTATATGAATCTTGATGAGTTCAAGAAGGTGAGTGGAACACCTAGCAACAATGGAAGTTTTGGAGACGCCAACATCGCCGACACTGTGACAATTAATGGAAGACAAAAACGAGAGGGACACACCAAGACAGTGACAAGATAGTTTAACAGCTAGGGGTGGAAATAGGCTAGGCTAGGCTAGGCTTTAACTAATTAGGCCTGGGCCTGCGACGAGAATCTAAAGCCTGAGCCTGTGAGTAGGCTTTTTTTTAGGCCTGAGCCTGGGCCTTTTGAAGGCCTGAAGCCTATTTAAAGGCCTACTTAAAATGTAGGTCTTTATATATATAGTCTTAAAGGATATATATCTAAGTCCATATATATTTCATCAGGCCTATTTAAATGCTTACGTTATGTCTAAAAAGTTTAAGGATTTATTCTCATAAGAAATAAAATAGTTAGTAAGTGAAAGAAAATAACACCTAGTACTAGCAATTATTTGAGCAAGTAGGAATAAGAAAAATCAATTATTTATTCACTAAGGAGATATATTTCTTAAAATCAACCAAGCACGACATGTGACATGTAAAACTAGATTTTACCTCTTATTTTTCTTATAGAAAATGAGACAAACTTCTCTTGTTTGGATCATTTTCATTTAGACATCACTAAAATTAACTTACTACAATTTTTATGTTACATCAAATGACATAAATCAAGGAAGGAGTAGTGAGCTAGTATTGACACCTTGAGCGATCAAAAAGAAGAGAAATAGATGTGATCAATTGATGAATGAAAATATTAAGCTTATGATAAATAGAGAAATGTAAAATTTAAGGTTAAGAATAAGTTATTAATTTTATAAATAATCTACAAAATTAATTTAGATTAAATTATATATGATTATGCATAATAAAACATTTTTTAAAAAAAAAAAACTAAATAGGTCAGGCCTGTAGGCCTAAAGGCTAGGCCTTATGAGAATAGGCCTGACCTGTTTACCTAAATAGGCCTAACGATAAGCCTAAGCCTAAGCCTGACCTATTTATTAAATAGGCCAGGCTAGGCTTAAAGTAAGCTAAGCCGTAGGCCCCTGTTGCCCCTATTAGGGGCCTGACCTATTTCCACCCCTATTAACAGCATTGTGGTTTTTTTTTTTTCACTTTTGTGTTTGTTTTTCACTTTTAAATTGTTCATTGATAATTAAGGTATATTTAATACTTTTTTGTGTCAAATGCTCTTCGGGTAATATTTCAGTAGCCAATTTACACCTTAACCTATATTTATATATGTGTGTACTCACAATGGTGGACCCAATGGGGGTTAGGGGTGAACCACCCCCCAAAAAAAAAAAAAAAAAATCCATGTAAATAAGTATGTGACGTGGTTGTGTGTGTGTGTGTGTTTTTTTTTTATTTTTGGTACAAGGCTATATACATTTGCATCACAAAAAGGAAGCCCAACTTCACTACCTTAGACATTTGCTCCATCAGAATATGGGCCTTAGTCTTTTTAGATTCCATTTTTTCTCTTCGAAAATTAAAATTGTAATATCCTAAATTATAATCATTATGAAATTGTACAAATATTCTTAAATTCAGATTATGAGGAGTGTGCTCTCTTCAATAGTTACCTCAAAATCTCATTAACATCAAGTAAACGAGGTTAACTACTTAACTCATTAACTTTATTTGAAAATGAAACTTTTTTCAACTTTTCCTATATTTAAAAATAGAGTTAAGAAGCAAATCGACTCCAAAAGTATACGCTCATACGCAATATTGCCTTGAAAGTTATTTCGGTATCAATATCACTACAGAAGTCTAAAAATATAACAATGTATTATATTAGACTTCCAACCTTCTTATAAAATATACTAAGGATAATTTTGTTTAAAAAAAAAATCATTAACAACATATAAAGTGATTTATATTATGGAGTAGTGGCAGTATTCACCATCATCGATCGCCTTGAATGGTTTCACCAAAATACATAAATGTGGAGGTTGGGGTTGAGAGTGAAGCAATTAATGAAAGCTCCCTTGAATTGAATGAATGCAACACAAGAGTTTATAATTTTGCATTTGAATAAGTGATTGTTTGAAATAGCGATTTGAGCATTTAAAAACACTTTTCAATTATGATTTACGATATACAAGATAAATATGTAAGAAGAATTTTGTCTCAATTCACATAAATTAAAAAAGGAGTATCATATAAAATAAAACGACATTTTGGTAAGTAGGCTCCCTGTTTCAATTAGGTCCTCTAGAGTCCAGATCCATTCTCCAACCCTTGCCTTCTCGGTTCTCACCCAACTTGCAACGCCTGTTTGTGTGCACGGGATAGAACTCATCTTGGGGTCACTCAGTTGCATCTCATCGTCGGAAGTTATCCATTCAAGTGAGCTTTCCTCTGTCGGCAGCAATCCATCAGTCTTCCTCCATCATCGATGTCGCTGCTCATCCGTCGTTACTTATTTTCACCCCCTGTCATTAAAATTCCTAGGTCCGCCAATGTGTATTCACACACACACACATAATGAAAATTATACAAATATATACATAAAGAAAATAAATAACATTAGTTATCAAAATTATATTTAACTTCACATCAATAATTATAGGAGGATAATGGATTTCTTTTCTTAATTTTTCCATAGGATTTTTTTCTGAAAAAAAATGGTTACTTGTCAGCTAATTTTCTCATCTTTTGTATATGGACATACATACCTATATCAACTTCCCTATTACCAAGAAAAACTCATGCTACACATAATTTGAACAAGTTTTTTAAAGTATTAGCATAATTGATTAGTTAACTATTGTAATTGGAATTTCATGGAGGGACGTTTTTGTCACGGTACAATAAAATGTGAACGAAAAGGAACCAAAAAGTTGACAATGCCCAATAGGTTAAAGGGAGCAAGAAGGCAAGCCCTCAGTTTTCTTTTCTTTTCTTTTTATTTTTTTGTTGATAATGGGACTAATCAGGGAATGCTGTATCAAAATCTTGCTCTTCCAATACCACCAGCATCCTCATAGACAAAATGTTGTAGGTCATCAGGTGGCTCTTCTAGTATATGGTGCCCCATTTCCAAACTCGGAGCACATGTAGCTAAAAAATTTGCACATTGATTGCCCTTATGATAAACATGAGTACCTGCCAATCCTAAGTCAATAGACGTTGAATCTTTCGGATAAGACTCATATTTGCATTTGCTCCCCCTTACTCACTAGGAACTAGGGGCAATGTAACCAGGCAATATATTTGAACGAGCACTTCTCTGAATCCTTTAGCCCATGCTAGTTAAAGGCCATCCATCAAAGCCCATGATTCCACTTGGAGAGATGTGCAGATGCCAATGTGTCGACAGCAACTAACTAACCAATGCCTTTCATGATCTGGAAGTAAACACCCCCCCCCCTCCTGTAACCCTAGAGTCACTCTTCTTCGTCCCATCGCAATTTAAAGAAACAACATTACATGGAGGGTTGAGCTATCTGATGATTATCTCCACCTTCCTTCGCCCATCTCCTCGTGCCAAGCCAACTAGTTCTGCTACTTGTTCATTAAAGTCGGCAAGGATTACTGATTCTCGAGCTAGATTCACTGGTTGAGTATGAGTGTTTAGAAATAAAGCCTTATTCTTTGCTTCCCAAAGCAGGTCAAACCAAATAGGCTTTCCTATCTGACCCGTACTTCAGGACAATGACGGGGATTTACTAGATTCTATAGCATCCATCTCTTGAAATCCCTCTTTAAAAATTGTTGCATTTGGTTGGTCGGCATCAAACAACTCCATACTTCCTAGGCAAACTTACACTTCCTCAATACATTATTTGTTTCCTATGCTATTTCGCCACATCTCATACATAGATCTGTGTCCACTATATGGCATCGTTGTCCCTCTACATTGGTAAGGAGGCTATTTCGTACGGCTAACCAAAGAAAACTCTAACTCGGTGAGAACCATCCCACTTCCATATCACCTCCTAGAGTCGGTTATGTTTAGCATCCTCAGCTTCACTAAGCATCTTGTGGGCGGAAGAGATTGATAACAGCTCGTCATTTGATCGATCCTAAAAACATTGAGTAGCACCATCATTACTCACTGGGACTTTACAACTTGATATTCTAGAAAGGACATGGTTTGGGAGATTACCACGACAGGGTTCCCAGTATGAATTACCCTCAAGAGTCACAAAGTGACAAATTGGTAGGGAAACCTCATCCTCGTAATGTCTTTGAACGCCAAGCATTTCAGGGGCCCCACCTCTAGTAGCCAATTATCAGTCCAAATTCGAACACAAAAGCCATCACGAGTTCCCACCGTGTCCCCATCTGCACATCATTCCATAATTTCTTAATATGCCTTCATAAGTAAGAACAATTAAGATTTTGCCTATGGGGACCCTTATAATCATCCCATCCATATTTCTTTTGAAGAACCTGTACCTTAATCGAAGGTATGGTTAAGAGCATAGAGCAAAGCCAATCTTCATTAGGAAAGCATGGTTTTGTTGTTCTAAGGTCTTAAAGCCACAACAACCTAACTTGTAAGGCTTGTACATGTCATCCCATTTAACCAAGCTTGGCTTTCGATCATTTCTCATACTTACCCACACAAAATTCATGATGTGTCGTTCAATACGGTTACACATTCCAATTGGCACCTTTATTGTTTGCATTACATATGCCAGTATAGCGAATAATACTAATTTTGCCAAGGTGATACGACTCGCCAATGAGAGAGTCTTTGTGGCCCAACTTGATAGTTTGCTTTTAATCTTCTCCTCTATATAGTCATAGGTCCCGATTCGAACACATTTATGGAGTAAGGGAACACTAAGGTACTTCCCAAGATCATCAATTCTATTAAAACCCAGCTCGTAAATTACCTACGTTTTGACACTCTGAGGCACATTGTTAGAGAAAAAGACTTGAGCCTTATTACTACTAACTTTGTGAACCGAGCTGGAGCAAAAATCATTCAAGATATTACTGATGAGCTATACCTATGAGGCTTCAACTGAGCTAAGTAGCATTAAGTCATCTGCAAAAATTAAGTGGGAGAAAGGTAGGCCTCCTGTACTCAAGTGAATTGGCTTCCACTGATTTTCAGCTACCTTCTTATTAATCATTTGAGATAGTCTCTACATACTTAGGACAAAAATATTGGGGAGAGAGGATCCCCTTATCTAATGCCTCAAGATGGAAAGAACTTCTCATACTGTATGACATTCCATACAACCCTTATACCACAAGTGGAAACACATAACATTATAGCTTGTACAAATTTCCTTAGAAGTCTTACATCATAAAGTGTCTCCTCTATAAAGTACCATCTCAATCGATCATATGCTTTTTCAACGTTCACTGTAATTGTCATCCATCCTTTTGAGCCTTTCTTGGATCTCATAGAGTGAATCACCTCCTGTGTAATAATAGTATTATCAGTTATTTGCCACCCTGCCACGAAGCTAGACTAATTTGGGAGAACTAACAGAGGTAACAACTTGTTGAGCTGATTAGTGAGGACTTTGGTAATAATCTGGTAAAGGACTATGCATAAACTTATAGGATGGAATTCTTTTAATCTTTCTGGAGATGGGATTTTGGGGATTAGAGTAATGAGCGTCTCATTGAACTCAAGCTCAAAAATATCATCTTCAAAAAAGCGAGAAAACATATAGTATATAAAGGCACTCACAATCTTCCATTGGTTTTGAAAAAAAGCGACATGCAAAACGTAATCCCTATAGTCTTGAGAGGTTTCATTTGAAAGAGAGCTTTATGCACTTCACATTGCATTATGAAAAAACTACAGTCAGAGATAGAATTATCGACGAAAAAAATTCCATAAAAAATTACTGACGAAATTTTGTCGGTAATAATCACCAATGGAATTTTTGACAGAATTCCATCGTTAATGTCTTTTGTCACGGTTTTTTCTATGATGGAAGTTTTCCGTCGGTAATTGCATTTTTGATAGAAAACATTCGTCACGGAAAAAACCATGACAAACGATACTATTGACAGAATTCAGTTGATGATTATTACCGATGAAATTTCCAACAAAATTTTGTCCGTTGGTAATTTCATCCTTAATCCTAAGTTTTTTTTTTTTGTAGTGTTACAAGATAAGAGAACAGAGAGACCGAATCATAGATCTTTCAATGATTGGGAAGAGGCCTCTACTAGGGTAAAGTAGGACTAGATCACGTTCTCTAGAGTCCAGGTTATTCTAAAATGAAGTCATCAAAACACCACTCTGCACTTTCACTTTTTAGAGTCGTAATTAGTTTGCTCTGGCTTCTTCAAACTAATTTTGCATGGTAATAGGCTGTATTTTGATCACCTAACTTGATCCAATCACACCTAACTCTTTGTACCTATGCCAAGCTTTCTTGTTCACATATTAGCTCAAACTCCTTACGAAGTCACCTTCTAGTCGATCAAGATGACCAGCATGACGAGTCTCTTGTGCTTTTTGAATCCCACCTAACCGTGCCAAGATCCTATGCTTATGTCAGTTGATATTTCAAAAAATATCTAGATTCCAAATCTTAGCCGAATCCATGAATTTCTTAATATTTGTAACAATGGGTTTAGTACTTGGCTAGCTATCCCTAACTACCTTTTCAAAAGAATCAGATGTGGCCCAAGCTGCTAAATACCTAAATGGTTTTTTTTTTTTGAGAAAGCCTCACATCCCTACTAATTTCTCTGTGTAGGTTGATGATTAGAACTAAGTCTAGGGAGATGTTTCACCACTATTGAACTATAAGTATCCAGCCAAGTAGTGTTACCAAGAGCGCGATCTAAGTGTTGGAGTAAGGTGCCTCATGTCCATGTATACTTAGGGCCACATAAATCAAGTCCGTTAACCCACAATTAAACAGAAACGTGCGGAAAAATTTACAACCCCAGGTTCTCATGTCAGTTCCTTCGATACGATTCTCACCAGTAAGGATTGCATTGAAATCACCTGCTATAAGCCCTGGAACAGAAACAATCATTGCTACTTCATGTAAATATTTCCATAACTCCTTTCTCAAGGTGTTGTTAGGGCTTCCATATACTGCTATAAAGAGAAAGGTGTAAAATCAACCAAAAGGCCTAACTATATCTTATGCTTTCTTTGTTGATGACCTCTTATAGGGTCAAGCCACTCTTGACCAAGTAAATGAAAAGTTTTAGTGAAGTTTTGGGGTACAGAGTGAATATTATGAAGTCTTAGGCTTACTACTCGAGATTTTTACTTTACTAAAGCGTGTGAAATGGGTTAGCAGATGGGGAAAATATCCTTGGGTTTCCCATCTAGTTCCACAAAAAGGATGACCCAAGCGACCTATTTCCCTATTGTTTAAAAGACTCATTGATTGAGGTAGTGCACTATTGGCCTTACCAAGATATATATAACATCTCGAATTCTGGATCCTAAGAATTGAGAATAAGCCTAAACTAGGTAGACGACTAACACTACAAAAAAAACTATGATTTGTAGCGGTTAATTAGTAGCGGTAAAAAAACTGCTACTAAACATGTATTTATAGCAGTTTTATCCCAAACCACACCAAATTCGTAACGGAGGATTGACGCCAAGCGCGGGTCATTTTGCAACGATATTTGTAGCGGTTATTTCCAAACAAACTGCTACAAATGTGACACAAATTTAGAGTGAATATTTGTGGCGGTTAGTTTGTCGCGGTTTCTCCGTGAAGCCACTACTAATGTGGCGCCAGAGTCGCTGCCAAATGGCATGAACTTTTTGTCACGATTCATTTGTCACGATTACCTAAGAATAAATGCTACAAGGTAGCAAAATGGCACATTTTTGTTGCGGTTAACAAAAACTGAAGCATGAACAGCGACAAAGACGGTTATGCCTATAACCGCTACTAATATTTAACTTATATATAGTCACCTATCTGTACATCACAACAATTATAAAATACAGAGAAATCACTGAATCCGGCTTGTAACTGAATGAACAACCTCAGTTTAGTAATCAAAGAAAGGCAGATAGCTGGAGCACTGATGTCTTATCTCAAGAGATGAGTGTTGCAGATATTTGCTTGTCTCATCCATGAAGCCAGAGGTAGTTATTCAGTTACAACCCAATTTGGTTTTTTCTCTGATGTGAAGACTTCTATTATTCTGAAGATTGTCTAATAAGTGACCGAAGGTTGGTGATAGGGCAAAACTTTAAAGCCTATAACTCCACAAGTATACGGGCCGTATCAAGTAATAAAGAATGAGTAAAGTATCATTCCCATGAGGACTTAGTATCCACAACTTTGATCAGGCATTGATTTTACACTTTCATTTAAGTTGAGCTAAAACAAAGCTTTGATGAAAAATGAGAATTTTTAAAGACTATTCCTAAAAATAAAAATTAATAAAAGCAAATGATTTTTGGATTTTGAAGGATTTAATAAAAGCCCAGGATTCTTTCTCTCCTTTTTGCATTTCATAATATTGAATTAATTTCCTTTCTATTAGTATTTCCATACATATATGTGTTAGTCTAAGGTTCACAAATACTTCACAAGCTCTCTCAAGTCAAACTCATGTTTCTCTTCTCATTAAAATGCACAATCTCTTGCTACAATTAATGAGAATCAACATTTAAGCAACAACCTTAATGTGATAATGCAAGATTGGTAAATATATCTCTATTTTACCAACAAACCATCCATTTATCAAGTAAACTTCAAGACAAACATGATTTCAATCAAGTTCTACACCTAGATTAGCTTTCTCAAGTCAAACTTAAGTGAATAAATCATCTAAATGGAGGCCAATCATTTAGAAGCATTAAGCCTAGATTAAAATCAACACATATAAATATTTCTCTACCAAAAGAGAGGAATATCCAAAGAATCCTAGAATAAAAGGTTTAGCTACTCATTAAATCCAAAGCACAGCAAATTAAATCCAAGTTCAGAGACATACATGAGGAAATGATAAGAAATTGAATGGAGCTAAGAATCAAGTCAGTTGAGATAACGAAACAAAGAAAAGAACAAAGGAAACCAGCCGTGAATCACGTCTCTGCTCCTCTTCCTTCTGTGCGTCCAAACTATGTTCTTTTATTCATTGCGTGTTCTCTCTCTGATTCATTTCTGCATCTCAACTGCTAACGGTTCTTTTACAGAAAAGGACTCTAAAGTCCCTTGAATCACCTCATCAAACATGTCAACCCTGAAGCAATCTGTAACATCCCTAGGATACTTCAATGCCTTGTTCATGTTGAATATAACTTCTTCATCATTCACCCTTAACTTGATCTCTCTCTTCTCAACATCAATAAGAGTTTGAGCAGTAGCAAGAAAAGGTCTTCCCACAATGAGTGGTAGATCTCTATCTTCATCACAATCCAAGACAATAAAGTCCGCAGGGAAAATAAACTTGTCAACTTTAACCAAAACATCTTCAATGATACCCTTTGGAAAAGCTAAACTTCGATCAGCTAGTTGAAGTGTCACAGAAGTTGGTTGAGCTTCACCCAGTTGCAATTTTCTAAACATAGATAGTGGCATCAAGTTGACACTTGATCCTAGATCACATAATGCTCTTCCTTGAAACTTTTCTCCAATTATGCAAGGTATGGAAAAACTACCTGGATCTTTCTGTTTAAGGGGTAGCTTGTTAAGAAGAATAGCACTAAACTCTTCAATTAAGGCTACTGTTTCATAGTCACCAAACCTCCTCTTCTTACTCAACATCTCCTTTAGAAACTTCACATATTGAGGCATTTGCTCTAAAGCTTCAAGGATAGGGATGTTAATGTGTAGTTGCTTGAAAATCCCCAAAAATTTCTTGTATTGCTCATCTAAAGCTTTCTTTTGAAACCTCTGAGGGAATGGTAAAGGCGGTACCCATTTAAGATTCTCCTGGTTTGTCTTCTTTTTCACTTCACCCTCTTTAGACTCCATCTCAACTTTCTCTTCATTGACTTTTCCATTCACCTTATGTGTAGCTTCTTTATCACCCTCTATAGTAACTGTGAGATTTGGTTGATCATTAGAAGCTAAGGATTTCTTCGTTATTTGTGGAATCTCAGGTAATTCCTTTCCACTTCTCAATGTAAGAGCTTTGCATTCCTCTTTCCCATCTCTACGAGGATTAGTCACAGTATTACTTAGCAATTCTCTCTGTTGTAAAGCATTCACAACATTTGCAATGTGTCCCATTTGTACCTTAAGATTCTTGATGGATGAGTTCACTCTTGTATTAGTTGCAGCTTGATCCTAAGTACTCTTCAATTGAAGACTTACAAGCTGAGATACCATTGCCTCTAGATCTGATTTAGGTTCTTGGGTAGGAGTAACTTCTTTTTCCAATTGTTTTGTACTAGAGGTTGATGATTCATTTGCAATGTGATACCATTTGCAATTGAAGACTTGCAGCTGAGATACCATTTGCAATGTGTCCCATTTGTACCTCAAGATTCTTGATGGATGAGTTCACTCTTGTATTAGTTGCAGCTTGATCCTAAGTACTCTTCAATTGAAGACTTACAAGCTGAGATACCATTGCCTCTAGATCTGATTTAGGTTCTTGGGTAGGAGTAACTTCTTTTTCCAATTGTTTTGTACTAGAGGTTGATGATTCATTAAGAGTTGCCCCATACTTCCAAGAGAAATTGGAATTCTTACGCCACCCAGAATTGTAAGTATTTGAGTATGAGTTGCTTTGGCTATTGCCCCGATAATTTCCTGCATAGTTCACTGGCTCTATCTGTTGAGATATGAGGCATTGTCCATTATCATGGCCATCTCCACAATAATAACAAGAAGAATGAATGACATTTACTCCTATGTGTCTACTATTAGATCGGCTTACTTGAGCTTCTAAGTGATCAAACCTCTTGTTGATTGTATTTATTATTGCCATCAATGGTGAAGAAAGGTCTTCAATAACCTTATCAATTGACTTCACTGGTCTTCTTTCATTGTTGTTTTGTATAAAGTCAGCAGATAAGTCATCTAAGCATTTCCAAACATGGTTCACCGGTTGCTTTGTGATCCCCCCATTAGTGACAACATTTAATTCTGATTTGGATTCAGGAGTCAACCGGGTACTGAATATTTGAAGTAAGACCCACTTCTCTAGATTGTGACCAGGGCTCTATCTAACAAGCAACTTGAACCTCTCCCAAGCTTCATATAGATGTTCCCCAAATAGTTGACAGAAATTAGTAAGAGCAGCTCTTGCATCTACCATCTTGTTATGTGGAAAAAATCTCGATCTGAACTTTTCTTCTAATGTCTCCCAAGAGGTTATGCTGCCCTCTTCTAAATTGTTGAGCCATTTTTTGGCTTTCCCTTGTAGAGAGTAAGGAAAAAGCTGAAGGTGAATCACCCCATTAGGAACTCCATTTTGCTTGAATGAGTTGCAAACATCAAGGAATTGTATCAGATGCCGATTTGGATCCTCTGAATCGTTTCCTGAATATTGTCCCTGTAGTTCAAGCATCTTCAACATAGTCTGCTTGATTTCAAAATTGTTGGTTTGAAAATCAGGCACTTTGATTCCTGATTGATAGCCCCGAGATTGTCTTCCCAGAAAATCATGGATACACAAATTATCATTTTCATCCTCAGCCATCTCTTCAGTTTCAGTATGTATTACTTCCTCCTCTTGGTTCTGAGATGTTGTAGCTTCCAAAAGCTCTTGGATACTCCTTGTTTTCTGTGGTGTTTTAGTAGCTTTGGATCTACGAGGCATGTACCAAATTACCTTCAAAACCAAACAAATCTCAAAGCATCATATGAACAACAAAAACAAACAAAGAGAGAATAAAAATAAGAAGAAGGAACAGGAAAAAAAAATACTCAAACTAAAACTACTAAAGGATTTCTAATACTAATCACCAATTGCCTTGAGCCACCGGCAACGGTGCCAAAAACTTAATGCTACCAAAATTTAACTAAGCACCGCAAGTGTACGGGTCATAAAAATAGTAAGTGGTAAATCAAGGTCATCCCACAGAGACTCAATCCAGCTAGTGATTAGGTGTTAAATTTCCTTTTTCATTTAAGTTGAATAAATCAAAGTTGTTTTTAATATGAGTAAAATAAATGCAAATAGAATAAGAAATTAATATCAACACAAAAACCTTTCACAGAGAGCAACTTTCAATATCAAAAGGACAACCTAGAGTCACTAATCACTTATTTGTTTATTAGATTTTATTCCCACTAATTTAATCTTAACTTAATTTAATCAATTAATCTATAGTATTAGTGTTTATAAATGCCTGTCGGTCCATTTATATACCTCAATTAATTGTGTAATGTCTCACACAATTAAATAAGATGCAATTCAAATCGGGCTCTCTCTAATTTGATTATGTTGAGCTTCTAGGTATATGTCTATTCTAGACGCAAATTAGATTAAAATCTAATTCCACATTATCTAATCTTAAGGTCAATTTAAGATTCCCTTTGTCAAGTTCAATCTTAAATTCCCAAAACATGCTCAATGGTGGCCAATTATTAAACAATAACAATCAAAACAAGATTAAATAAACTGAATTAAAATTAAGCAAAACTAATTAGTGAGAACAATATCTAAGTCTCAAACAAGTTCATAGTGCTCTACGTTGCAAAACAAACTAGCACATGGCTTTAACAAAATCCATCACAACTACAATAAAATCAAAGTTCAGAGCCATGATGAATTTCACAAGATAAGGAAGATAAAATTGAACACTAACTGAAGAACAAAAGGACTCCTTCTGCTCTCCTAATCGCGCTCTGCTTCTCTCATTTTTATGTTCTCCGCGTTCAGTCCTCTCTCGGCCTCCATTCACTATTGTTCTCTGCTCTCCTTCTTCCAGCGTCTCGACTTGCGCACTCTTTGATTGATTAATTCCCCCTCGCCCTTCCGTCCAAATGCTCTCTGTAACTCTGATTGATTGCCCTTCCACCCAGAATATCTGCCTCTCCTCTTTTTCTTAATTGATTTAGGTTTTCTGATTCATTCCAATTCGTGGCCCAATCCATCTCCAATTCATTGATCAATTCTTTAGAGTGGGCCCAATTTTTGCTTCTTTTCTTACCCAAATGGTGTAGCTGCTTCTTTCTTTTTCTGCGTGCTGCCTCTTCTCTTTTCCAGTCTTTTGATTTTCGGTCTTTTTCAATTGATCAACCGATTCAATCTATTGTAGGACCATTTCCATTCCAATTAATTCAGCCCAACACTTGACCGTGCAGCACCTTTTTAGATGATATGAGTTATTGTTGAATTGTTGTGGGCCTACGCAAGACACATCCAATTAATTCATTCAACCCAATTCATCCAAAATGACATCTGAAGCAAAAGTAAAAATAATAAATGATAAAAATAGAAATAGTTATTTATTCCTTATTTTCCTTTTTTTTAAAAAACTTCTAATTACTACTATTTATTTCTTAAACTCAAAAACATTTATTTTGTAATACCCGGATAATTACTATCTGGACTATTATGTTACCATAATAAAAATATCCATTTATGATGATTATGGTCTCAAATAGAGTATAATTGGTCTATTTTCAAAGGAAGGTACTAAGGAAAAATTATGGAAAATTCAAGAAGACATGGAATAATTATTGAAAATTTAGGAAATATATTATTCTTAATTTAGAAAATTTAATAAAATATTTCCTATGAAAATAAAAAAAAGGAAAATTAAAATGTATTTTAGAATCAAAATTGATTCTATGACTTTTAATATTTTGCATAGGGCTTAAATCATTAATGTTAATGAAATTGTTGTGAGAAAATAATTAATTCTAATTAAGAAAACTATTAGGAATTATTAAAGGATTAATTAAGTAATTTTCAGGAATTTTATAGGATTAGAGGAATTTAGGAAACATAAAAATAAAATAAAATAAAATAAATATAAATGATGATTATTAAGGACCGAAATTTTTGGCTAATTAAATAAATAATAATGGTTAGGATATAGTCTTAAAAAGTAAAGGTCTATGGTTTAGGATTTTTCAAGAATTTATGAAAGCCTAAATCCAAGTAATTAGTTAGGGACCAATAGGAAAATTTTGTGGAAAATAAATATAGGATAAATATAATATATGTGGATAAGGAAAAAAAAATATATATATATATATATATATGGTGTGTTGGCTGAAATTTTAGGGGAGATAAGGATGAAAAGATATTTGAATATAATAGTAATATAGGTTTAAGCATGTGATAAATAAGTAATAATATAATAATAATTAAAAGTGGACAGGATAAACGAGAACGGATGGAAATAAAATCCTACATAGAAAACCGTGACCTAGGTTTCTAAAGTCAAGGTATATTGTGAACGAGGGAATTTTTATCTCGAGATGGCCGGTCTCCGAAGTCATTTCTGTAACCAACGGAGTGATTTGGAGATCCGAATAAGAAGATATTTTGTATAATTAAAGCAGATAGCCAAAAGGAGAACCGATAGAAAATAATCCCATTGTGGGAATCTGGGGATAAGTGGGGAAAAACCAGAGTATAATGTTGATCAGTGAATTTTTGTCTTAGAGTTAGTACCGGACAACGTTGTTTCTGTAGCTGGGCACGAATACCGAGGATTTTCAGCTGATAACAGAATGTCCTCAGCGGGATCAAAAACTGAGTTAAATTAGATAATTTGAAAGAGGAAGAAATGACCTTCGGAGTGTTGTTCCCGGAATTTTAAGTTTCTACGGAATTTCGCGATCAGGGCACCGAACCAGGAACTTATCAGATAAAGCAAGAGGATAAGGTTTGATGATGCAGCTAGGATGAGGTCAGCAATTTTGTCTTTTAGCGGGGGGAGAAGTCGGCCTAATAGGTGTAAGGCCAAGATCAAACCACCTAGCAAAAGTACAATCCTACGGTCAGAATTCAACTAGACAAAGTTCAACAAAATTACGAAAATGTCATCCGGGTTTTCTATAAATAGCTTCCATTTCTCTTCATTCTTCACCAATCCACTTACAATCCTAGAGAGAAGTTAGAGAGAGAAGCTCTGGGAGAAGTTCATAGCAAAGCTCTGAGTAAGTTTTCGGTCCCTAGTCTTTGGTTCGGTAGTTCTTTCAGTAGTTATAGTAGAATTGTTAGAGTAGTCTTTAATTTTTTCAAGTTAGTTTAAATATCATGTTTTAGAAATAAATGTGATATTTATCTTAGAAATATGTTAGAGGAAAGATTATAGCAAAAATTTTGAAAGCGTAAAGTCAAAACAACGAAGCTCTGGCAAAATTCCGCCAAAAAGTCAAACTAAGGGCAAAATGGTAATTTGTACCTAAAATGCCTGTTATGGTCTTAGATATTCATACTGGTGATATTATCCTTATAGGATACCCAGAATTACGAACCGCTGTTTCCGCTGTCACCGCTGTCAAATCACCGTCGTACCACCTTCAAACGTACCACAACGCTACCGGAGTGCCCGAAATCGTCAACGGAGGTACGGACGCGTATTGTAACCTTAACACTTATACTGCTCATGTTCATATATATGGTAGACATGTTTATATACTGAAACTCTATCGGGGGTTGTCAGTCATACATACAGCTTGTTACAGGTTATAGTCTTGATAACGCCGTTGGGTTTTCCTAGCGCTGAGGACACGATAGGAGATCGTGGCACTGGTTTATGTGCAGACATTGTGTGGGACTTTACATATTGCTGTGTGCTTATGTTCTGTCCATTGTTGATCATGCATCTGCTGTGTGCTTATGTATTGATATGTTGTGATGTGGTTATGATTATTTGTTGCCTATATATGATTTATTTGAGCATAAGGTTAATCGTTACCTGAAATCCAATTGGGAATTGGATCTCAGCTGTAGCCTCAGGTTCAGGAGGATCCAGGGTGGAGGAGAGCGGCAAGTAGCCGGTGTAGGCGAATTGGAAGAGCTTATATGTTATAGTTTTTGAACTATTTAGATATTGTCTTTTTGAAATCAACAGATGACTGTATAAGGATGATTACACTATGGTTATGTACTTCTAAATATCCAGTTACTCGTTTAATCGAAATGCTCGACTCTGATCACGGTTCATTTTTTTTAAAAAAAAAAATTTGGCATTTTCAATTGGGATGTTACATATTTTAAATTGAAACTCCACAAATGATGCACCAATTTGATTTGATCTTATAATAGCATAATCTCATTGAAAATCTCTCAAAATTATTTAGATAACTCTCCAAATATCTTCAAAATATACTTTAAATATATAAAATATGGAGAGTTATCAGTTGGGTTTTCATTATAACCACCTTTCTTTCTATAAAATATATCTGATCAAAATGAGCCAGAGTATTTACAGGGAGATTGGTGGCATATTAAATCTCAATCTTTACGGGCATGTTAGACTATTTTCAGTACACTTATCAGAAAGAATTTTTTTTAACCAAACTAATTGGTTTATTAGTCAAAGTAATAGACTAATAAACCAATTAGTTTGAAATTTTTTTTGCCAAAAAATTAAATTAGTAGCGGTTCTACAGAATAACCGCTACAAAACGTTAACATTTTGTAGCGATTTTTTGGGTAATCGTAACTGAATATGAAAGGTCAAACATTTTGTAGCGGTTACGTCAAATAACCGCTACAAAAACTAAAACGTCTGTCAACTTGTAGCAGTTTTGGCAACTGCTGCAAGTTTTTATGAAGACCGAGGTAAATTAGTAGCGGTTGATGCAATGGTTTCTTTTAACCACAACAAGATGTGTATTTTTGTAGCCATTTTTCAATATAACTACTACAAAATGACGTGCTATTAACAGCGGTTGCCCTTACGCTACTGTTCATTTCTCAATGCTTATGACTTTGGTTTTCTTCTTTGTACGGTAAAAAATGTCATTATGGTTAACGGAGACAAAGGTAAAGGGGTTTCAAGGGGTAAGGCTTCACTGAGAGGAAGTAGCAGTAGACGGGGCCGTGCGAGTAGGCGTGGGCTTGTAAATCTCCCTTCGCCCCCTCAGACGAGGAGTGTTTTGAGGACTTATTCGCCGATGAACCAATCCCAGGGGAGGAGACCCTAGAGACTGTAGGCGGAGAACAAGGCGCCACTTTGTCGATCAGTGACCTTAATGAACATGAAGAGATTGAGATAAACTTTCTTGTGAGTGAGGCGCAACAGTTTCTCGACCGAGAGAACAAGCGAGACCAAGGGGACCCCCAACCGTCGTCTTCGCGTTCCACCAGATTTATGGTGGACGTCGAAGGTAAATGTAATTAGTTTTTTGAGAAAATTTAAATTTCATGTTCTAACATTTAATTAAATTATATTTAAAAGCGATAAAAACATATTTTTTTAATTGTGCAAATACACATGGGAACATCAGCAAGAGGATGCTGGATGTTGCCGGGGTCACTTTGTTGCAGGGGCCTCATGTAGTGGTCCGCTGGAGCATGGACACGAACCAGCCGATCACCAACAGTAGTCACCTATTCAACCGATTCCTGTTTGAATTTGACGGGCATTGGGCATAGTTCCTGGTCTACTTCAAGGATTGGAGGTGTCTTCCAGTCAAGAACAATGACAAAGCATTTACTGACATTGTCTAGGTAAGTTATGTTCGTTTATTTAATTTTACATGTTAATATTTATAATTTTTGGTTTGTTTATTTAGTTAATTAATTAATTATTTTATTATTAGTTAGTTAATTAGTAATTTAATTATGATACATAAAAAGTTTAATGTGGGAGGCCAAGCGAAGAAGTTTGCTTTGCTAAAGATAGGGGATGGGTGGAAAAACCGGAGGAATCATTTGTACACCCAAAGGAATGGAGATGGGACGGTTCCTCTGTAGCAGCTGATCGAGAACGTCCTAGACGGTGTGGACCCTAATGACTGGGCAGCTATTGTCCAGTATAGGAGGAGTGCAGATGCACAAGTATGTTTTCAATTAATTATGATGTAAATTTTCTGTAAATAAATTTTGTTTAAATGTAGTTTTAAAATATAAATATAGTTTAAATTAATTTACAGTTGAGATTAATATAGTTTCACAAGATTAATTTCATTGTAGGCTCTGTCCCATAGGAACACCAGGAGCCGGGCACACCAGATGGTCCATCACACGGCAAGATCCAAGACGTTTGCTGTGACCTACAGTGAAATGATATGTTGAAATTTAAATTAATTTGAGGTTTAAAAGATTGATTATTCCATTTTTAAAATAACAAAGTTTTTATTCTTTTAATTCTTGCAGCAAGTGAAGGCGTAGGAGGAGAACCGTCAAACAAACTATGGGGAGCTCTTCACATGCACCCATAGACATCATGATGGGACACTGACCTCTGATGTGGTAGAGGAGATCATAGTAAGTTAAAAAAAGTATTGATATAGTTAATTTAATATATTCAAATTCAATTGAATTGTTTCATTAATGTTTGTTGAAATTTGTGCCTCAGGCCCGGATTGAGCAGACCACGGTAGAGCTACGAGCTTCCCGGACCCCATAGTCACAAGCTTCTGTGGACCCTAGGCCCTATTAAAAGATGCTATGGGCCCAATTGAGCATTCAGTCGTGTTAGGGTTATGGACCTAGGCATGAGGCCCAGCATTGTGTACAGCAAGTCCTCTGCCTTTGATGCTGGAACCTCCGGCTTGTCACATATACCACCACCGGAGGGGTTGGAGGTGATGATTGCCGAGTGGAATGCTGCCTTGGTTGCTGAGAAGGAGGCCAACCTGGAGGCTGCATAAGCGGCGAAGAGGACCCGGATTGTGCAGAGCAGGTTGCCAGGGAGAGGCGCATTCAAGACAGGATCGACCATTGGTATGCTTTTCAAAAGCATAATTGGGATGCTTGTGCTGGTGCCCTGACAAAGTTGTTACCTCACAGGCACTTTTCACTTCCCTTACCTCCCCCTTTGTTCATCGACGAGGATTACCCCATTCCTCCCCCTTCGTTCATGTACGAGGATCCCCCTGCTGCTGCTGCTGATGATGATGATAATGAGGGCATTATTACCTCTGCTCCTGCACATGCCTTACTAATCAAGCTGTACCATATCAAGTGCATGTGTGGGATCAATAATAAGGCAATGTCGATGTTACTGGAATTGCTACGAGGTGCTTTCCCTGATGCAGACATTCCCACAAACTTCAACGAGGCCAAGAAGATAATTAATAAATTAGGCTTGAACTACGAAAAGATTGATGCTGGCCCTAATGACTGTATGCTTTATTGGAGAGAGGATGCTCGCAGGGGGACTTGTAAGAAGTGTCATACTTTGAGGTTCAAAATTGTACAAAAGGGGAAAAAGTAGAAGAAGAAACTTGTAAAGATTCTCAGGTACTTTCCTTTAAAACCTCCTTTACAAAGATTGTTTATGTCGTCCAGAACAGCTGAGCATATGAGGTGGCATGAAGCGAATAAAAATGAAGATGGTAAACTCAGACATCCATGGGAAGCTCAAGCGTGGAAAGTGTTCAACTCACAATTTCCAGATTTTGAGGCTGGTCCTAGAAATGTTCATTTCGCTTTAACGACCGATGGTTTTAATCCGTTTGGGAATCTCAAGACAAGTTATAGTATTTGGCCAGTTGTCTTGATCCCCTACAACTTCCCCTTGGATGTGTATGAAATAAAGCTCCTACATTATGTCTATGATCATTCCAGGCAAAAAGGTACCAGGAAATGACATTAATGTGTATCTCCAACCGCTTATCGAGGAGTTGGTCGAGTTATGGAATGTAGGGGTCGAGATGTATGACTTGCATGACAAGACACTTTTCAACTTGTGTGAGGCCTTGATTTGGACGATTAGTGACTTTCCTGGCCTAGGAACATTATCCGAGTGGAATGTGCATACCGGCCTTGCGTGTCCAGTTTGCAATTTTGACTCTAACTTACTGCGCCTTCCCCACAACCATAAGTGGTGCTTCATGGGTCATCGGAGGTTTCTAGATGGTACACATAGGTTTATGTTGCAACGCAATCGTTTCAATGGGTAACAGGAAAAAAGAAAACCTCCTTATATTTTATTCGATGAAGAAATCTTATAGCAGATTCATGATGTTGAATTTGAGTTTAGAAAAAGAGATGATCAAGCAAAGGCCGGTACAAAGACCGCTAGGGCTTCTGGTTTTGTACCCCAATAATGGCAGAAGATAAGCATCTTCTTCACTCTTCCGTATTAGAAAGATAATTTTCTTTGACACAATCTGGATGTCATGCACATTGAGAAAAATATGTGCAACAATGTGTTGTACACAATTCTAAATGAACCAGGCAAGTCTAAAGATAATCTTCAGGCGAGGAAAGACTTATGAGAGATGGGAGTTCGTGGAGACACATGGCTGAATGAGCATGAGAGATTTCAACCGGAAAAATTCACCCTGACAAAACCGAATAAGGAAATCTTCCTTGCGACTTTAAAGAAAATAAAGGTTCCAAACGACTACTTAAGCAACATTTCAAGATGTGTTGACGTGCAGGCTCAAAAGATTACTAGGCTGAAGAGTCATGACTCACATATGCTTATGCCACAGTTACTTCAGCTTGCCATCAAAGATACGCTGCCTTTCGATGTGTCGATCGTTTTGGTCAAGTTGTGTTCTTTCTTCTAGAAGTTGTGTTATAAGGTTTTGATCGTGGAGAAGCTCGGCCAGCTACAACAAAAAATCGTTCTTACGCGTTATGTCATTTGGAGATAATCTTTCCTTCGTCATTTTTCACGGTCATGGTTCACCTGACAATACACCTTGTTCACGAAACAAAGCTTGCTGGCCCAATTTACTACCGATGGATGTATCCTATTGAGAGGTACTCATTTAAAATTAATTAATTTATGATTACTACCAAGTCACACATTTCAGCATTAATGTCTCAAACATGTAACATTTTACCCAACAGCGATGACAATTTACCTATAGTTCGGTACGTTTTTTAATATACGCTTTATGAAATAATAACATTTAAATAAAGTTTTATTTGTGTTCAAACATATTCAACTCAAGAGTGGCATTTTATCCTTTTTTTTTTTTTTTTTGGTAAGGATGGTGACAAAGATTGAGAGGAAAAATTAAAGTTATGCTTACAATTTAATATATAATCTCTTATATATTTTTTTAAAAAAAACTTATTTGTAGCTTTTTTTGCCCAAAAAAACATATGAAATATATATTTTTTGAAGCGGTTATAAACCGCTACAAAATAACAAAAACCACTACCAATAAATAACCGCTACAAACACCGCAACCTTAACTGCTACTAATATTAAACGATACCAAAAACACAACGTCAACCACTATAAAACAAGTATGCATATACCAATATATAAACACCGCCACTAAACCACATTGAATATGCTCCACTTTCATTTTCTAACACATTTTCTTCTCGTTGTCTCTCAAATTTCTACATTTTCTCAAAGAGATCAACTGTTTCAAGAATGTAAGTATTGTTCAACCGAATCAAATATGAAGATTATCACAATATTTATTTTTTTCTTCTACATTTGTGATTATGATTCTTCTTAATTAAGAATCGTATGATTTTTTTTTTAAAAAAAATTCTTTCCACTTTCACTCACATGTTTTCATCTACTTTCACAAACATTATTCTATCTACCTTCACACACAATATTTAATTTACTTTTTACACATATTAATTTTAATATTAGATATTATTTAAATGAACCTATAATAAACTATTTATATACAATAAATATATATAATGAAAAAAAATTCATTTGAATATCATTTTTTAGTGAAAATATATATTATTGATAATAAAATATGTAATTAATTAAATATTTAATAATTATTGAAATATTGATAATGATTAATTATAAATATTATTGATAAATTTTGATAAAATGTAAAATATTTAAATATTTATTTTTAATGACAACAGAGATTTTTTTTTTTTTTTTTGTCTTTTTATGAAGTTGTAGCAGTTTACTTAACCACTACAAATATGAACAAAACAATTTCAGAAAAAATGACTGAATATTTTGTAGTTGTTATAAACTGAGACAAATAACCATGGGCTCTTCCACTTCTTCCAAATTAAATCCCACAAACAATATTCCTATTCCAAGCTTTTCCCCTCTTGTATTTCTACTTCTATACGCTCCTTTCATAGAAGACATCCCATTATCACCCTTCCATAGCACCACATAAGTTTGTAATCACCCTCACCCATTTGTTCATAAATTTGCACAAACCTTTCACCTTCTTTCCCCTATTGTCCAAAGGGAGCATTTTAAAAAATTTAATATTATTTTTGGTTTTTAAATCTTGTTTCAGTCTTGCTTCAAATGGTTAGTTTTACTCTTATAGTTTCATAAAAATTGTTTTAATATAAGTTTCCAATTGCTAACTAAATGTAGTCAATACCTAAACTATTATAAGAAATGAAGTTAATTTAGGAGTTGATATTTTGAAGGTATTTTTCTGATTTTTTTTTATTTAACAGTTATCCTTGTGTTATGGACTCCTATAATGAGCATGGATGATATATGGTTCAGTAAGAAAGCTTTATGACAGAATCCCTCCATACTAAGGTAAAACGCTAATCATCCCATAATCATGACTATAATCCAGGATAATACAGGTAGTAGAGCAGGCATGATTAGAACGTAGAGGTGCATATTTCCTTGAGTCACACACACTAGTAATGGACCTAAACCCTAAATGTAATATCTATAAATAGAAGATTACTCATCAAGTGCATATTCTCTATTCACTCTATTTACTATTCAGCCTCACTGTGTACACACCTAACCCCTCTTGGCTAAACACTTGTATCGTGCACAGTGATCCATTGCTATTCTCAGTATATGTTTTATAGATACCAGAGAGAGTTATTTGATATTCTCTTGGATATCTGCTTATAGATATTTTGGAAGAATTGTTTGATTCAAGATAAATACCTACTAGTGTTAGACCAGGCTAAACCCAAGAGGGGGTGAATTGGGTTAAGATAAAAACTTGCAACTTTTTGAAATCTTTTCGCAATTCAATAAAATTAGTTTGAATGATAATAAAAGGTTATAAAGCTCTAAACAATCATTCAAACATGTATGTTGGAAATAAAGGAGTTTAAGGAAGAGAATTGCAAACTCAGATTTATACTGGTTCGGTCCAATCCTTGACCTACGTCTAGTCCTCAAGCTCCACTTGAGATTTCCACTATCTCCCTGTTTAACCAGGCACAAGAGGAAAGCCTTTACACCCCACAAGTTTATCCAGGCACTTGTGCAGCCTTTACAATCTCTCTCACAAAGACTCTCCCTTACAACCCAAGGGATACATTCAATTTCCCACTCAAGATTACCCAATTTTGAGTATCTCTTAGAAAATAGAATGGTTTTCAATTAATCTTCTCTCTAAGAAGTAGATTGATGATCACTGAAGTACATTACAAGACATTTCACTCTTAAAATGATATACTATGAAAGCATAAAAAACAGAGTGAGAAGAGGATTCAGAATTTCGGCATTATGACTGTGTAAGCTCACTCCTTTGTCTCCTTGCGTTTTGAATCTGACTTTATTTATAGATGAGGATGATCTGAACGTTGAAGAATATAGCCGTTGTGGATAGTGACGTTTGAGATGTGGCTATTGGAGAAATATAGTCGTTATATTCATTTTTTACTTGACAACTCAGCATGTATTGATCTTCATGTAATCCTTCAATTGATCATTTGAAAAATGTCCACAAATGATATAAATAATGATAATAAGTGTTATAGATCATTTCGCTAAGTATCTAGATGATCTGGATCAAATTCAAGATTTTTGCAACTTTGATTTTTCTGAAGTTACGGTGTATACTTAAGTATTGACTTGAATTGTAGTATTGAGCTTATTTCATTACTTCAGATTCGTCTCTGTCTGTCTGATACTCGAGTATTGACTTGTAAACTCGAGTATTCAAGTTATTATGTCCCTTGGTTGCTTTCTGACTTGATATAGCTTCATATTTGGCAAACCAATTATCCCCATATAGCTCTTTGTGACTTCTTTCCAATGCAACAAGAATCAGCTCAAAGATCGTTGGATTTCATCTGTTCTAATCCAATGAATGAAGATAGTTCTTTAACCAACGTTTTTGCATCATTCTAAATCGTCAGTCAACTTTTGAGGGCTGTATTTCTCTGGACTGATCTTCATTTTTGTTGAATCACATATTGATGAAAAGCCTTATGAGTCTTCTTTCAAATGCCACCGATTTCAGCTCAATCCAATTTCTAGATTGTGAGTTACACTCAAAACATTAAAGCTTGGTTTGATGTGTGGCATGAATATTTGATCCAACTTTAGAAATTCAAAGCTCTCTCATCTGATCTTCTTTGGACTTAACACTTTGTCAAGATGACGCGTTAGATGTCTAGTTTCATACAAATTTGATTTTACCTTAGTCCGATCTCTAGTTTAGGAGATATTATCGAATTACCAGAGCTCGCCCAAAGCTGAACGTGAAATAGAGCTGAACAAAGTTGCTGAAGAACACTAGATACTCGAGTATTGAAGAGGATACTCGAGTATTGTCGAGTCCAGATGCGCGAGAAGCTAAAAACACCCTAAACTCGAGTATATAAGTTCCATACTCGAGTATTGACTCTCATACTCAAGTTTTGACTCTTTGACTCCTAAACCGGAGTTTCCCAAACTATAGTTTTCCAAACATGAGTTTTCTCATCCATAAGCAAATTACTGTAGTAAGCTTGTATACTCGAGTTGTGACCTGGAAACTTGAGTATTCTCTTCCAGAACCTGATTTTTATTGTCCTTACCTATGAATTGAGCCTCTCCAACATTCATTTGATTGTGAAGATTTATGATATCTATCTAAGACCTTGTTTATCAATTTTTTTTTTCATTCTTTTTGACAAGATCTTCCCTTTATTCAATCTCTTCACTTGGTCATCCTCCATAACTCTGTTCTTTCTTTCTTCTCTTCTTGAGCATCTTCCACATTTATATTTGGACTGATTGATGTCCCCATAATCTATCAACTAAGAACTTGAATAATAATATTTCATTTAGTGAGTTCTTCCTTCTTCTTCTTCTTCTTGATTATCTTCCATCATTCAACTTTAGCTCATCATTCTCTACACCTTCTACATTAATTCTTCAATATTTCTTCTTCCATTGGACATTCTTCATAAATAAACTTGAACTGATCTTGATTGAAGATGTTCCATTTAATAAATTCTTTTTGATTCAATTTTTCCTCTTCCTTTTCCTTATCCTGATCTACATCCTTGACCTCCTTGATCTTCTTCTTTTTCTTCTTTGCTGATTCTTCTTTTTGATCACTCTTCATGATTGAGCTTTACATCTTCGATTCTACATTCAATTCAAGAATTCATCAATGGAGGATATAAATATAGTATACAAGCTTTTTGCTCTTTTCTAATGGCATATATAAGACATCATCAAAACTTATCATATCTAACAACTAGTCCATTGAGGCTAGACATATGTGTTTTACACCAGAACATTGACAACGACCATGGGGACTGTAAACTTTGATCCTCGTGACCAAGATGGTTGATACTAGAAGTACTCATCGATTATATTCAAAACCAGACATGCCTGTAAATGAAGGAAATCAACAAGAGGGGGGTGAATTAGGGATTACAAAAATTTTTTCGATTGTTTTTGAAGAACCAACACAGAAGCAAGTATAGTTGGGAAAGATAGAAGAAGCTTAACACAGAGGATTTATACTACTTCAGTCTCAACTCTTGACCTACGTCCAGTCCCCAAACTCTCTGGGATTTTCACTATCTCTTTGATCAATTCCACATTTTGTACTCGAGATGATCCTATCATACTAAGAATCACTCCCCCTTACAAGTTGTAATTTGATCCCACACTCAAGGTCCCTCTATCTTTAGTCTAGACAGATAAACTAATCTGGAATTTGATAAAAACTCTCTCCAAGAGTAGATTGAAATAATCATTGAAGTGCTAAGTATCCGTAAATATTGATTTGAGTGAAACTGACAATGAATACAATATGAATGCTTAGTGTTTCTGATTTTTTGTGTTGAGTGTTCTATGTTTCTAGTTGCTGAAGCTCTCTTATATAGTGCTGAAGAAGAAGACCGTTGGGGCATTTAAACTTCAGATGATGGAGCTATTTGCAGTGACTAACGCATAATGAAGATAATAGGCTCTCTCCCATTGCTCACCCATGTTTGATTTTCTGCCTTGAATATCTAAATATTCTTCTTGTCTGAAGATAAGATATTTTTGGCTGCTCAGTGGATGTCTTAGCTGTAAAGTTGATTTGCCTGAATATTTTAATATATCGCTGAATGTCTCTTTGGGAATGAAGATTTAAAGCTTGAAACAAGGTAATGAAATCTGTAACTCATGAATAAACTCATCAAGCATATATATGATAATTCGCAATTCAATGTAAGAGTAAAATAGATCATAAGTTTGAATCAGAAAGAAGGAAAAAGAGATCTGTAAAACAGAGATCTTCAAGCTCGAGTCTAGTTTCAGCAGGCTCGAGTTTGTTCGTTGAAACTCACGTTTAAATATGTAAGCTCGAGTTTAGACCTTCAGTTACAATGAGCATCAAGATGAGCTTTTGAAATCATTTTGGAACAACGAACAAACTCGAGTTAATAAGTGACAGGCTCGAGTTTGGAACTATTGAAATGAAGAATAAGCTTTAGTCCAAAAACATTAACTTGAGTTTGCCAAATATAGGCTCGAGTTTAGCTTTCTTGCAAATCCTCTCGAGCTCTCTATGTGAGCAAAACTCGAGTCTGTAAATTATAGGCTCGAGTTTGCTTCACTTAAAAATTTTGTAAAGCTTTTGATCAAAAATAAACTTGAGTCTTCATATCCATGCTCGAGTTTACATTTTGAAGAATCTTTGAATGCTCTCTATAAGGGACAATATTGAGTTTAGAAATCTAGGCTCGAGTTTAGACAAAATATGAAATCATTGGAAAGCTTTTTGAAAGACTTAAACTTGAGTTTGAAATATCATGCTTAAGGTTAAAACATATTAAATGGCGACATGCTCTCTATAAGGCACAGACTTGAATTTGTCATGCTAGGCTCGAGTTTAACTGAGATCAAATGACTTGATTTACTCTTTGTAAGGCTCAAACTCAAGTTTATCATAACAGGCTCAAGTTTACCTTAGATAAAAAGTAAAATTTGTTCTCTATCACACGTAAGCTCGAGTTTGACATGGTAGGCTCGAGTTTGTCCAAGTTCAAACAACTTGAGCTTTCTGTCAAGCGTAAACTTGAGTTTAACAAATCCAAACTCGAGTTTGGCTTAAACAACAAGGATTAAATCAATTTTAACATGTTTCAACCTTGCTTGAACTTTAACCAAAACAAACTTCTCTTGAGTTTACAATTGTTAGTTATCATAAAAACACATAGAGAACTAACAATGCCTCCCCCGAGGCCAATTGTACCAGGAAGGAAGATATAGGAGAAAGTATGACAATGGGCTGCATAACCTCAGTCCTTTCACTGATGAAATTGCAAATACCCCATATCCCAAGGATTTCAACTCTATCGAGCTCCTTAAATATGATTGTAGCCCAGACCTTTCACACATTGCCACCCAAATCGATTCAAAGTTTTGAGGACTTGGGTGAAAAGTTCTTATTGAACTTTGCAACTAGTAAAAAACAACCAAAATCTGTGTATACCCTTAATAAAATTCAGCAGAGACAAGGGGAAACTTTATATAAATACCTGGATCGTTTCAAAGACGCTCTCTGCAAGTGCGCAGGATGGAAGAAAGTGTACATGTCCATTTGCTGATAACTGGATTAGACCCCGAATCTCGACTAGCACAGTCAGTTATGAAAGACATAGTTAAGACCCTAGAGGAATTTAGAACTTAGGCAAAAAAATATTTGGAGTTGGAGTAGCTGCAAATAGCTAACGCCACAGGGAAAGAAAAGACAAATGATTCACCCCCGTAGAAGAAAGAACAACCCGAAAACCAAAGACAAGACTTCTGTTGAAGGAACATAGACAATAAGTTATGGGGTGGAAAGGTGGAAGGTCAAGATGAGAAATATACATCGTTGAATGTGTCAAGACCCCAAGTCTAGAAAGAGGTTGCCTCGACTAAGATACGCAAAGTCGACTGACCTCGGCCGTTGAACAATAAGACAACCCTCGATCAATCCCAGTTTGTGAGTTCCATAATTAGTGAGGATATACCACCGACTAGTACTGGGATCTGAGGGATGCTAATGAAAAATTTGTCAAAGAAGGCAAACTATGACAATATGTAATTAAGATCCAGGGCTGTAAGTATAATAAGAGCTAGCAGGAAGGACTGAGCTCGGTGCACGAGAAAAGGGGGAAGGATTAAATGTTGAACAAGTTGGAATGTGGTAGTGTTGAGCTCCTAGAGCTAAAATTCGAATGCAATGTTATAAGTGGGGCATTTGGAGAAGGGGGAGACACAACAAGTCAAAGGAAGAAATATCTAAAGGAAGTCTTGTTTATAAGAGACTAGCCTAGATTTAAAGAATACTTGAGTAAGCCTAAACCCCCTCTGTTGAGCTTCTCCAAAAAGGATCTAAAAGATGTAGTCCTCGGCTATCATAATGGTTTGGTAATCTCGGGAACCCTAGAGATCTACCTTGTTAGAAAAATCTTTATTGATGCCAGAAGCACATGCGATATTATCCTTTAGGATGCTTTTAAGAGGATGAATATTAATCCAAAAGATTTAAAGCCATGTAAAACAACCCTCACAATGTTCAACGGGCAATACACCCAACCAAAGGGGTACATCGACCTCAAGTTAACCTTAGGGATGAAAGAAGCGTTCAAATCTAAATGGGTCAGATTCGTCGTAGTTGATTTCCAATCTAGCTACAACATAATCCTTGGCAAGCCTACCATTCACAATTGGGATATATTAGTTTCCATGAAGCATCAAAAGATTAAAATGGTGAGCACCAAGAACAAGGTCGTGACTGTGAAAGGAGACTAAAAAGAATCACGATAATGTTATTTTAAAACTAATAGAGGGAGCGAAAGGGGATCATCATCCCTACCCCTACCCAGTAGTGAGGGTAAGAGAGCAAGCCAAGAACAATTTGGACAGTTTTGCAAATTTGTAAACATGGTGGAACTAGATATGCGCCAAGATGCTGAGGTTTAAAGACCAAAACCAGATGGAGAATTAGAAGACCTTCTCCTGGGCACAAAGCAAGGGAAAATTATGAAAATTGGCAAAGCATTGGAGCCAAGTGTTAAAACTGGGTTGATCAAATTCTTAAAGGCAAACTAGGATGTATTCACCTGGAAATCATCTAAGATCCCTGGCTTTGATCCCAAGTTTTGTTGCCATAGGTTAGCTATTCATCCGGGGTCAAATTCGATGGCTCAAAAGAAAAGAAAGATTGGCCCAAAGTAAAGACAGGCCTTACAAGATCATGTGAAAGAGTTACTTGACGCCAATTTTATTCGGGAGATACAGTACACCACCTGGTTGTCTAACGTAGGTATGGTCAAGAAGCTGAATGGAAAATGGAGGGTCTCCACAGATTATATTGATCTCAACAAGGTTTGTCCTAAAGACGCATTCCCAATGCCTAGTATTGACCAGTTGGTAAACAATGCATCTGGGTTCCATCTTATCCTTTATAGATCTTATTCTAGCTGTAATCAAATTGCTATGCATGTTGAAGATCAAGAAAAGACGGCATTGATAACTGAGAATGCAAACTATTACTACAACGTGATGCCTTTCGGGTTAAAAAAAGCTGGGGTCACGTATCAGAGGATGATGAATAGTGTATTCAAAGACCAATTGGGCAGGAATATAGAAGTCTACATAGATGATGTGATTTTAAATCATCCAACCACCTGGGATGTATTCAGGAACTTTGACAGACATTTGATAAATTGAGAGCTTTTCAAATACATGTAAATCCAGCTAAATGTGCATTTGGAGTCCTGTCGGGAAAATTCCTTGGATTCCTATTAACAAATAGGGGAATTGAGGCAAACCCAGACAAGTGTAAAGTGATGCTTGATATGAAGACCTAGAAGACAAAACGAGAAGTTCAGCAACTCACAGGCAGATTAGCCGCCTTGACAAGGTTTTTACCAAGATCAACAGAGAATGCCCTCCCCTTTTTTAAGCTATTAAATAAGGAGGCTCAAATTGGCTGGAATTTTGAATGTAAGGCTGCATTTGCAAAAATAAAGCAGTGTCTGACCGCTCCCCCGATTTTATCCAAGCCAAATATGGGAGAAACACTAATCTTATATCTGTTTGTTGGAGAAAAGGCAGTAAGTGCGGCATTTGTCAGAGAGATTGAAGACGGTTAAGTGCTAGTGTATTTTGTCAGCCAACCTCTATAAGCTTCAGAGTTAAGATACCAAAAGCTTGAGAAAATGGTGTTCACCTTACTCACCATGGCAAGAAGACTCCGTCCCTACTTTCAAAGGCATCCAATCCTTATAAAGACCAGCCAATTAATCTGAAAGGTGCTTTATAGACCAAATTTGGCTAGAAGAATGACTAGTTAGGTAATAGAATTATCTAAGTTTGACATCACGTATGAAGCTGAACACACCACCAAGTCACAAGCTTTGGTGGATTTCGTGATGGAATTAACCCTAGCAGATAAAGGAGAGGTCGAAAGCAATGAAGTTTGAAAAGTGTTTGTTGACGGTTCTTCAAATACTAAGGGGAACAGAGGGGAGTAGAGCCAAGATTGTCATAGAAATTCTGGAAGGAATGTCAATGGAGCACTCATTATGGCTCATTAAACATATCTAGTAATGATGATATAAATCATTAAGAAGGCGCGACAAATACTTGAGTTTGTGCATCAATACTCGAGTTTGTCACTATGCACTTAAGTCAAAACTCCAGTTTCTAAGTCTATACTCGAGTCTTCTCCTTCTAGAGACGAGACTCACGATTTGAGCTTTAGTGTTTCTGATGAACTGAAGCCAATACTCGAGTATTCTTCCAACACTCGAGTTTTGGACTCTTGATGAATAAATGTCCAAAACATCAAAACCGGAGTTTTCTCTCTATACCGGAGTATTGAAGACTTAGAAAACTTAAATGCTCTCTGTATGGCCCAATACTCGAGTTTCAGTTTCAATACTCCAGTTTCCACCTTAGTTTTGAAACTTTGAAAAATACTTGAGTAAGTGATAAACTGTGGTTCTCAATACCAAGGTTTTTGACTAATTCAATTTTAAGTACCTCTTTGCTTGGCCCAATACTTGAGTATTCCAGTGATACTCGAGTTTTCATAAAACATTTAAATTCTGGAGCCAAGTTGGAAAACCGTCTTTTCAAATTCTAAACCGTAGTTCTCAAAACTGTGGTTTTCCAAACTGAGGTTTTAAATTTTCAGCTAAAAATTGTTTGAAGAGTCATGAGGGCCTAAACTCGAGTTTTCATGTCAATACTCGAGTTTCCCTTAATGTAAAACTTGCGATGCTCTCTGTAACTCCCAATACTTGAGTATTCATTCGAATACTACGATATTGACCTAATTAAGTGCATTGAGCTTTTCTTTGAACTCTCAATACTCGAGTTTTGTTGCCAATACTCGAGTATTGCCTCAATCTGCAAGTTTTCAACTTCTTAAGACAACTCTTCATTCTTGATTTCACAATTGATTATCATCATCAAAACCCATAGAGAACTAACATACAATGGTCTTGTTTGCCTCTTCTAAAGCATGGTCTCGCTCTATTGTGACATGCTCTAAATGAGTGTAAGCTTTGGCGCATTTTTGTTTCAAGTATACCATGAGTTGGGCCAAGCCGACGGCCTTCACGACATAATTCTCAATATTATTCAGCTCATGGGCTTCGGCTTCAGTCAAACGAGTTGGGTCAAAATAATGCTAAGGAGGATGGAATCCAACTTGATTAACTCCACCTTGACATAACTCAGATTGGGACAGTTGGGTAGGAGGAGGAAGAGGAAGAGTTGTTGTAATTTGCTAATTAGATGATGGAGCAGCAAGGACCCCCGAATCCGGGTGGATATAACCTCGACAGTAGCTTGGGTAGCAACACCCTTCTGCTTTGAACCCGATGCGTTCTTGGCCTTCCTAAGCCTCTTTGAAGAGGCCCCTTTATTACTCATCTTGCCTGCTAGGGTTACACACCTCTTACCTTTATTTAGGCCTATTGCCGCATCTTCGCAAAAGACCGTGGCATTCAAGTACTGAGGCTTCTTTCCCATCCCTAGAGTTGAAAATCAAGAATAACGAGCAGTAAGAAATTATAAATGAATATTTATGAACAATTAAAAATGCATAAAGCAAAAATTCAAATAAATGTGCATGACAATTAAATTTCCCATACTTTTGGATGAAGCAATCTCAACCTTAGGCTGAGAAATACAGTCGTCCGAGATGATAAGGTCGTGCGCTTCAGCAAAATAATGTATAAAAGAGGCCGTGGTAGATTCAGAATCAGTAAAATGCCTTTCTGGGAAGCGGTAGGAGGTGGGAGAAAAGAAATGGTGGTCTCTGGACCAGTATAGGGGAAATTTCATCTTTACATGATCGAATTCCGTGTTCTTAAGAAACCAAGGTAGTTTCCTAGAGTCGACCTAAACTTTGAAAAAGTTGATTTTGAAACCTTTGAAAGAATCAGTGAAAACGGTAAAGTGTTTGTGTTTTGTGGCACCTCGGAGTAAGGTCCACCCTTTTTTCTTAGATGGATTTTTTTCAGGGTTGGATGTATGGATGGTAAAAAAGTGAAAGAATAACTGAATTGTATAAACTAGGTTGTTAAACTTGTAAAAACGCTCAAAAACGGTTGCGAATGCCCAACCATTAGGGTGCAGTTGGGCATGAACGAGATGAAGATGATTTAGAAGGTCATTTTAGAATTCAGTAAATGGGAAGCGAATACCGAGTCGGGTTATAATATCCCAATAGATGAAAAAGAAATGGGAGCAATGTGAGTTGTCCCCTCTTGGTTAGGCACAAACTGGCTCTTAGTAAAGCAGAAGGCGAAAGGTGTAACCTTCGCCATCTTTCATGGGAAGCTTCCCTATCTCGATGGAAGACATGGTAGTGTAAGAATGAGTGACATTATCAAGAAACCATGACTCTGGGATCACAGAAAAACTCGGACCACTGGACCCTTCAATGTTACGTTTGTTAGCAAGATGCAAAGAAAGAGTACCCATCCTATACCTATAACAAAAAACCAACAAAGGAAAAAGAAACAATTAGAAACTAAGAGTATACCTTGTTGAAAGGAAATATAAGGTGATAAAGAAAGGACAGTGTGATATTCGATGACACTAGAAGCTGGGACAGGTCTGAGGGTCAACTTATGTCAGTAGGATTCTAAAACCAACTTGGCTTGAGTGTCAAGATCGTGGGAGATGAGACCACAGGCTGTATAAGCGCAATCTTTGCATGGTCAACCCTTTAGACTGAATCATGATACAATATATTTCGAATCTTTTGAAGGGGAAATATCTGAGGCTCGGTTAGAAGTAATCCTATCTCGGCCCAGGGTTCGTGATGGAAGGCTAGAGAAGTTTGAGATGTCTGGGTGTGTCAAGGTTTTCTTCCTACTACCACTACCTCGGGGTTTACGAAGCAAGGCATCTTGCTTTTCCTCTTTAATACGCTCGACCCCCATAGCTAGAATCGATCTCCTAAAGGTAGTTTTTGACATATCTCATACTCCTCCTCTAGAATTGGCTTCCCATCAATCGAAGAGAATGAATGAGGGCCTTTGTCCATAGAGTTTCTAAAAAAAGACAAGTTTAAAGAGTGTTAGGATGGCTCAGTCCAACTTTTTCAACTTTTCTGAATTCAGCATGGAATTCCTTTTTGGTCGTAACTGCCACCCAACGCAAATGAAAAGGAAGAATGAATATGACTTTGAATATTGAGGGGGAATAATCAAAGAAGCTAAAGGTTTAAACCTAGAAAACCTAGAGATTTTGAAAAGACTACCCAGGAAATCTTATTGAAAACTACCCAAAAATCCAGTTTTCCACAATGCAGAGTGTATCAGACAAAATATGCTAGCGTATGCATCATGTGCCCTAAAGTATGACAATATACAGTCATCCAAAACATACAACAACAGAACATAAGTCCTACTTAGTAGCAAATCAAACTAAACCTCTGTTTGCTTCCCAGAAGGACATGGACCGGACTGGTCACCTGGGAAAAATTTTGTAACCATCAGTCCAGCTCATTACGAATATCAATAAATGCTAGTGAGGTGCTAAGTGGATTTAAAACAGTTCATCTCAAATAAACAATTCATCAACATCCTCATTATATAATATCACATAATGCTTTAGTATCATGATTGAATGTAATATATGCAATACCCAAATACCTCCATTCACGCCAGTCGAATTGCCTTATTTCCCTCCGACTAGACCCATGGGCTAAGTTACATCCATGTTACTGGTTACTCCAAAAGCTCACTGGTCAAGTGATGAGGACCAGCCAAAATCCTCAGAGCACCTGCACTAGACCATGGGTCTTTCCCCACTTTAATCTAGTGAGGTGTCGTAAGCCCTATAAACTATAGGCTGGTCCCAATCAACTAGTGGGACAATAAAAGCCAACCAATGTGCACCAATGGAGGCCTCACCACGTGGTGGAAAATAAATATCACATTTCTGTTAGGATCGGCTGAACCCAAGAGGGGGTGAATTGGGTGAAGATAAAAATTCTTTCAATCTTTAAAATTCTTTTCACAATTCAATTAAATCAGTTTGAATGATAATGAAAAGTTATAAAGTTATAAACAATCATTCAAACATGCATGCTGGAAATAAAGAGTTGAGGGAAGAGAATTGCAAACTCAAGTTTATACCGGTTTGGTCCAACTTTGACCTACATCCAGTCCTCAAGCTCCACTTGAGATTTCCACTATTCTCCTTGTTTAACCAATCACAAGAGACAAGCCTTTACACCCCACAAGTTTATCCATGTAGGATCTGGCTGTCACCCAAGAGGGGGGTGAATTGGGTGTTTGATTAAAACTTATGAACTTTTGAAAATCTTTTCGCGACTTACAGAAAGCAATTCATATGACAGCAATGAGTTGTAAACCAACAATTATTGATTTAAACAGATATGCTGGAAATAAAGGAGTTCAGGGAAGAGAGTATGCAAACTGTGATTTATCCTGGTTCGGTCGAATCCTGACCTACGTCCAGTCCCCAGGCTCCTCCTGAGATTTCAATCCACTATCTCCTTGTTTAACCGGGCACAAGAGAAAAACCTTTACAATCTCACAAGTTTAGTTGGGTACTTGTGCAGCCTTCACAATCTCTTACCGAGATACTCCCCCTTATACACTGTAAGGTTACAACCTTCCACTCAAGATTACCCATTCTTGACTAACTCTCAGATAAACTGATTTACAGATAAATCTTCTCTCTCAGAAGTAAATGAATAATCACCGAAGTACAATAATCAAGCTTCTCACTCTCTCTACTGTATAATATGAAACACGGAAAAACAGAGAGTATATTGGCTAAGTGGGTATTGGCATATTGACAATGAAAGTCATTTAGCTTGTTCAAGTCATTCGTCAATCATTGTCTATCATCAATCGTCCTCATCGGTTTGAAGTCTTTGTAATTTATAAATAATTGCCTTTTGACCGTTGCAAGGAATCGACCGTTGAAGGATTTTGAATATGTCCAATGAAAATGTTCAAACATGTGTCCATTGTGAGTGGCAGAGGGAATTACTGAACCATGAAACATTCTCCAATGTCATTCATGTTTCTTAGAGCGTCTATACTTTGTTGCGTGTTGTCTTTCGTTGTGGCGTTCATCTGCTCAAAGGGAAATAGCTGTTGTGATTATTTGAATTTTCTGATAGATTCATCAGTGGCCGACATTCTCATGGTCTGACGGCTCCATGTCCATTTATCAGGATGGGCAGCATTTGGACGACTCTATTTCTTCATTTGAGGCGCAGACATTCTCTGACAAACACGACATAGTGCTTTTTCACTTTACGGCTAAACATTTGAATCTCAATGCTTTTCAAGAAATACTCCATTTGATCATCTGAAACTTACTAGCCAATTGATTAAACAAGATTAGGAATAATAGTAAGTGATGATATGAAGTAAGCATATTGTACTTGAAGATTTTGCAATCACGGACACGGTGATTTTCAGAAACAGAGAGAGGATGACCCGAGGCATATGTGAAGATGACTCGAGGCTCTTGTGATAACTAGCTGACTCGAGGCATGAATATGTACCTACAGGCAGTCAACTTGAGATAACATGAGGCATCGGGTTTGCCTTGAGGCAATTAGTGAAACGCCTTGAGGCAGCAAACATTTCCTTAACTCCAGGCACCACAACTACCTAGAGGCAAGTGATTGCTTTCGGCTTGTCCTCAACTCCAGGCACTACTCCAACAACTCGAGGCAAATGATAACATAACTCATAGACTCATTCACACAAGGATTTGCTCTTTGTCTGATCATCACATTTGATTAACTAAACTTCCAGAGTCCAATGACTTCAAAATGCAAGAACGTTGGCATTACGAAACTGAAGTTCCAATAACCAACATTTCTTCGTTAAGCTCCAAATCTTGACATATCACAAGTATCCCCAGAAATATCTTTAAATCTTCTTTTCAATGCAAGAAGAGTCAGCTCCAAACTCATTATAGTTCATCTGTTATCATTACATGAATGAAGGTTGTTCTTGATCAGCGCTTTCTACATAATTCTGAAACAGACCGTCAACTTCCAAAAATCATATCTATCTCATTTGATCTTTGTTTTCCATGAACTATATGTTTTTGGAAAGGTATATGAGTCTAGTTTCATATGCCACCGATTTCAGCTCATTCCGATATGTATTTTGAGATATACACTCAAATTACCGAAGGTGGTTCAGCTGTAGGACGGTGATTACTCTTCCAACTTCCAAAATTCATAGCTCTCTCATCTGATCTTATTTGGACTTGAAATTTGGCCAAGATGACGTATTGGAAGTCTACTTTCATTCAAAATTGGTTTCACCTCAATAAAATCTCTGGTTTGGGAGATATTGTCGAATTACCAGAGGTCGCCCAAACTGAAACGTGAAACAGGGTAGAACAAAGTGTTGAAAACCGTATGTGACTCGAGGCAATTAGTGTGTACCTAGAGGCAATTAGAATCCGTGACTTGAGGCACTCCTGAATGACTTGAGGCATCTGAAGAAGAAGTCATTGTTCATCAATGAATATTAGTTGGGGGGTACTGTAGCAGTGTGGCACTGTAGCATCTCGTCACTGTAGCAACTCAACTAGTACTGTAGCAACTCGTTGTACTGTACCAACTCGGTACTATTCATCCTGAATTTTGAACTTGCTTATTTTGACTCCGAATTGCGTCATTCCAACATCCATTTGATTATAGGGAATTTCATATTAATATTCTCCTTTCTTCAATCTCCTCTCTTGATCATTCTTCTTTGTTTAAATTTCATATCTACATTAATATATAAGAATTAATCAAAGTAGTAGATAAATGTAGTATGGAAGCTTTTTACTCATAATAATGATATTTATATTAGACATCATCAAAACTATTCATAGTCAACAATCCAGGTACTTGTGCAACCTTCACAATCTCCCTCGGAGACTCCCCCTTACTACTCGTAAGGTTACAATCAAATTCCCAACCCAAGGTCACCCAACCTTGAGTAACTCTCAAATAGAGATTGATTTACAGTAAAACTTCTCTCTAAGAAGTGGATAAATGATCACTGAAGCATATAGGAATTCATCTCACTCTCTAAATGGTAAACTCAGAAAACATTGAAAAACATATAGTAAGAGGTTCAACATTTTGACATTATGACAGTGTAAGCTCACTCCTCCTCCTTCTTGCATTTTGAATCCAGCTCTATTTATAGATGAATGTCTTCTAACCGTTGGAGAATAGAGCTGTTGTAAATGAAGACGTTGAGAGTTCAACAGATGGAGAAACTAGCCGTTATTTGCTTTTTGGGACTTGACAGGTCAGCATCTTGAATTCCATAAAATCCCTCATTTGATCATCTAAAATGTGTCCACAAATGATGTAAATGATGATAATAAATGTTATAGATCATTTGGGAAAACTTCCGGTTGATCTGGATCAAATTCAGGATTTTCGTCATTTTGATTTTTCTGATGCTTTGCTGTAAACTCGAGAATACTGCAGTTTTGAGCCTTTAGCATTACTTCAGATTCATCTCTGTAAGTCCTATACTCGAGTTTTGCTTCTCATACTCGAGTATTGAGGATCCTCTAACGTTTATTGCTCTCTGCCTGAGTTATACTCGAGTATTCATTCGTAAACTCGAGTTTTCAACTTGATATGGCCTTTGGTTGCTTTTTGTCTTGATACAACTTCTAAATTAGCAAACCAATCATCCTCATATAGCTCCTTGTATCTTCATTCCAATGCAACAAGATTCAGATCCAAACTCGTTGTGATCTGTCCATTATGATCCGATGATTGAGAGATGTTCTTAAACCAGCGTTTTTGCAACGTTCTGAATCTTTAGTCAACTTTTGAAGAACATATCTCTCTGGTCTGATCTTGATTTTTGTTTAATCAAGTATTGATGGAAAGTCTTATGTGTCTTCTTTCCAATGCCACCGATTTCAGCCCATTCCAATTTGTAGATTATGAGTTATACTCAAAACACTGAAGCTCGCTCTGAAGTGTGGCGTGAACATTTGATCCAACTTTGGAAATTCAAAGCTCTTTGATCTGATCTTCTTTGGACTTGAAACTTTGTCAAGATGGCACATTGGATGTCTAGTTTCATCCAAATTTGATTTCACCTCATTCCAATGTCTGGTTCAGGAGATATCATCGATTTACCAGACCTTGCCCAAAGCTGAATGTGAAACAGAGGTGAACAAAGTCGCTTTTGAGCTCTGATACTCGAGTATTGTCGGGACCAGACAAGCCAGTGATGCTGAAAACTCCCAATATTGTGGTATATAAGTTCAATACTCGAGTATTGACCCCCATAGTCAAGTTTTGGCTCTTTGATGCCCAAACCTTGGTTTCCAAAACCTCAGTTTTCCAAACCACAGTTTTCTCATCCAGAAGCCAATTTTTCAGTTAAGCTTATATACTTGAGTTTTGACCTGAAAACTCGAGTATTCACTTCCAGAACCCGATTTTCACTGTCTTTAGCCCTGAAATGAGTTTCTCCAACATCCATTTAATCGTGAAGACTTATGATATCAATCTAAGATATTGTATATTGATTTTTCTCCATATTTTTTACAAGATCTTCCTTTTCTTCAATCTCTTCACTTGGTCATTCATCATTCAACTTTAGCTCATCATTCTTTATGCCTTCTTCATTCTTCAATACTCAGAGAGCCAAGCCTATACTGAACCTCTTCCTCTTTTTCTTCTCTTCCTTTTCTTTATCCTCATCTATATCCTCTCCAACCTTGATTTTCTTCTTTTCATCATTCAATACTTCTTGATCATCTTCTTCTTGATCATACTTCATGAGTAAACTTCACATCATTGATTCTACATGAAAATGCAAGAATTAATCAATGAAGAAGATAAACATATTACTCAATCTTTTTGTTTTAAATCAATGGCATATGTATAAGTCATCATCAAAACTAATTATATCCAACAATTTCCTCTCAATCCTTCCCTTTCCCATTTTTGTCATGATATTTCAATCCATATAATTTCAGTTCATAAAATCCACATGGCAAAATTTATTTAAAACATTCATAATCAATCAAAAAAATACTCAAAAGCAGTATATCAATATTATAATAAGTAGAAAGTGGTTTCCTCTCGCCCAAGCTAACTACTAGCACACAGCTCCTTAAACGAGAGCTCAAATACACTTTACAATTCAATCTATCAATATCAATATACTAACAATTAATAACTCTTTAAAATCCCACATATTCAAAATCATAACTTATACAAATTTCAATGATAATTCCTTTATTATTTATTTCCATTTTTAATAATAATAATGACAGAATAAATTACCAGTATTATTATTCATTTAATTTGAATTCCTCAATCACCAACATCACATGAACAATTTCCTAATAATTATCATTTATTATGAATTATAGAATTTAAAACCCTGGGTTAAATAAATGGCAACACCCAAAATGTTCTTTACAAGAAGTAATTAACATTTATATTAAATAAATAATTCATTTTCAATTTATTATTTATTTTCCTTTAATAAATATTAATATTGTTCATTATTATCGTTTACCTAGTTTATTATTTAATAATTTCCTTTATTCTTTAATTCCCTTTTCTTTAATATTAAATACTATCTTTTTATTTAACTATTTTATATCGTAAATGAAAATTATAAGTAAGATAATATAGGATTTAGTTAGATTAGATCCTATTATATAGGAATAAGTTCGATCATCTCATATCTTCTTGATTTCATGATAAAATAACCTCCAACACACAGATATATAAACCTTTCTTTTCTCTGATGTAGCAGCTTGATCGATTATCTTTTTATCCTATTCTTCTTTTAGTCCTGATTCTTAACTTACACTACAAAAAAAAGGGTTTTTGGTGGCGACATTTGATGTCGCCACTGAAAGTATAGCTTTCAGTGGCGACAAAACAATGTCGCCGCCGAAAGTTATACTTTCAGCGACGACAGATTTAAGTCGCCACCAAAGGTACTTTCAGTGGCGATATTTTGTCACCTCCAAAAGTAGAAATTTATTTTATTTTTTAATTTTTGAAGATCTTCGGTGGCGACTTGTTCTGTCGCCGCCGAAAATTATACTTTCAGCAGCGACAGATTTATGTCACCACCAAAGGTACTTTCAGTGGCGACATTTTGTTGCCACCGAAAGTAGAAATTTAATTTTTTTTTTAATTTTTGAAGACCTTCGGTGGCAACTTGTTCTGTCGTAGCCGAAAGTTATACTTCCAGCGGCGACAGATTTATGTCGCCACCAAAGCTACTTTCAGTGGCGACATTTTGTCGCCGCCGAAAGTAGAAATTTATTTATTTTTTTAATATTTGAAGACCTTCGGTGGCGGCTTGTTCTGTCGCCACCGAAAGTTATACTTTCAGCGGCGACAGATTTATGTCGCCACCAAAGCTACTTTCAGTGGCGACATTTTGTCGCCACTGAAAGTAGAAATTTAATTTTTATTTTTATTTTTTAAGACCTTCGGTGGCGACTTGTTCTGTCGCCGTCGAAAGTTATACTTTCAGAGGCGACAGATTTATGTCGCCACCAAAGCTACTTTCAGTGGCGACATTTTGTCGCCACCGAAAGTAGAAATTTAATTTAATTTTTATTTTTTAAGACCTTTGGTGGCGACTTCTTCTGTCGCCGCTGAAAGTAAGTATCAGTGGCGACTTTTTGTCGCCACCAAAAGTTTTTTTTCTTAATAATATTAACACAATAAATATGTTTATTGATGTCATTTATTATGAAAATATAAATTACTTTTTTGGATCATTGTGAGATAAAGAGACTTTGAGAGATATTGTTGTGCATTTGAGAATGAGAGTAAGAGATCGAGTGGTATTTAATAACATTACTTTTTCACATTAATGTTGTTGCTTGTTGATTTTCATTAATAGTAACAAGATTGTATACTTTGATGAAATGATAAACATTATTTTGACTTAAGAAAGTTTTGTCAAGTGTTTTTAAACCTACTTTTAACACATATATTCATTGAAGTACTAGTAGGAGGAAATTGATTTAGTTTTATGAAATGCAAATGAAAAGAATAATCTTAGGCTCCATTACATTGAAGTTAAAGAATCATTTACATTTATCACTCTTTCCATATCGAAATTTGTCATGGCTCAACTTAATTGAATTCACTAAGCCTTTTGCTTAATCATTTGTTAATCAAATCTTCATGGAAACCATATATCTACTTATCACTTTATTATTTGGTGTGACTCGTTTACTTGTGATAGCGAACATGCATGTGTGTATTTGAGTGAGATGATAATTATGTTTGTACTAGCATATATATATATATGTGTGTGTGTGTGTGAGATAGATGAAGAATTTAACTATTGGTAACATATCTATTTGATATTTTACAATTTCAATTCTCTTTTTTGTTTTTTTCCCAAATGAATAAAATATTAAAGCTCCCTCACACTCATGGGGTGAAATAAACCTTGGCGGAAATGGATGTTATGCACACTTTTTCAATTTATTTTCTTCTGTGTCCCTTAGTTTTGTTAATAAAAATAAGACATATAAGATGAAAAAACAAGTACTTGGTGGTATTAATTAGCTATTCAATGAATTATTTTAGTGATAAAGATTTAAAAAGTTGTGTGAAATTCCATTAATAATTTAATATTCTCATTAGTGTATTTAATTGCATCTGTAGTAGGAAAATAAAATTGAACACCCCAATGAAAAGAGGAACTCATGAAAGAAAGTAATGCAAAGACAAACACCATGAATACCATGATACAATCTTTGACCAAAGTTTGCAATATTGGTAAAAAGAAGAAAAAGAAGACAACAAATATTTATTATAGGGAGCTCTAAGTTTGCAATATAGTTAAGAATTACACACACACACAGCAATGATGAAGCTGTTGAGGCGTATGATTTGTACATCCACACTACTCCACATAATGAAGCTCCATGAAATATGTACCTGTTTTTTATTTCTTCGTGCAGAGTCCAGAATTTATTCCACCATGTGATAAAATGGATCACACTCACAAGTTGTAACAGGAGAAAAATTCAGAAGCAATAATAAAAAATAAAAAAATTCACACATGTTAATAATAAATGTGATTGATAATATAGTGTTGTTATTTATTTACATAATATTCATTATTTAATTACTTTTCTATACCACAATTATTTTAAATGAAGGACTTGAAGCTTACCCTGCACCAACACGAGCAATTTCACTTGCAACATAATTACAATGCACTTGTTCTTAATCAATTTTTTTAAGAAAATAACGAAGACATATATGGGCCAAGTTTTATCTGAGCCTAACGTCCGACCCGACTCAAAACAAGATTTTTTGTTAGACTCATGGCCCGAAATGTAATTTTTCCTAATGAAACAACAGTTGATCAAAAAGTAATGGGAACATCATCTTTCATCTCTCCACTCATTTCGGCGCCAGTTGGGAAAAAACTTTAGGCGCGAGGCATAAACTTGGCGGCATTTTTTGGATCCCTAAAGCTCTCTCACATTTGGGAAAATTTTTTTGGATCGCATAGCGCCGCAAGTTTGGATCTTCTTCTTCCATGCTTAATCTTCTCTCTCACTAGATCTTCACAACCCTCTTCTATTTTCATCTTGTCTTCAACCGTTCCCTCACCATCCACTCTCTTTGCCTTCAGCCACTTAAATTCGTTCCTCTGCCTTCGATCTGTCACAGAACCCAACCAAGCGCTCTCTCACAAAACCCAATCAAGCTAGCATCCTCCTTCTTTTACACCGCCGTCTCTGATTAATTCCTCTCCTTCTGCTGTCTTCGTCTCTGTTATTCTCCAAGTGGTATGTTCATTTTCCTCTCCCCCTGTCATTTGCCTGTTCTGTTTTACCGTTTCACGTTTATTTATTTTAATTTAATATTATTATCCCCTATTAATGTCACTCACATGGATGGAAGCGTTTTGAGTCAAGAACTGACACAGCAAAAAGGGTAGGAATTCCGAAACCTGTGTTTCACTGTTCCTAATATTTTCACTGTATTTTTTATATATAGATGCTAATAATATCAAAAAATATATATATTCACACACACACGCCGTTTTGATATATGTTTTAAGAGATTGAAAATGACAATATCATAATTCTATCAATTTTTCTAGCACATGCATTTGGAAATACACATATAGACACACACATAGATTATAATTGACGAATATGCTTACAATGATTAATTAATGATTTCTTGAATATGGCTAATTAAGATCAAGAAGTCAACATTCAACAATATATCAGTATACAAAAACGAATTCACAGGTGCCTATTTTAGACTCTGCGATGCACGAAATTCATCAACGGCGGCGGTAATAATAATAATTAATAGGAGTAGTATACTTATAATCTAATGATGATTGGAGGAGAATGATAATGAAATTGAAGTGAATGAGAGCCACTTACAAAAAGATCTTATGCCTTCACGTGTGCAGATGATATTAACCATGTTCAATTTAGAGTCCAATTGTTCAAACAATTTTGTATATCCTTGGTTGTAGATGATCTTCTTTCATTTTCGCATTGTGAGTTGCTATTCTCAGTTTCTCACTCTTGAACCATTTGTGTGTGTTTCGTTCTGTAATACCCCAAAAATCCTATTTAGCATAACCACTATATATTGATAAAAAATACCTATGAAAATAGGTGAATATGTTGTCTCAAAACTAGTAGAATAATTACCTTATTTCCTAGGATGATTTCTCATGAAATCAGAAGGAATAAAGAGCTAGAAATTTCTAAGTGAAGTTAAGGGTTATAAAACACTATGAATATTGTGAGCAATCCTAAGAGGCAACTAAATATTCCTTAAAATAAGAGAATATGTTGTCTCTAAATTTTTAACTGATTTATCATCATATTTAGGAAAATTTTCTTTGGATTCTAATAAATCCAAAATTCAATTTCCTAAATCTTATTAAGGATCATAAAATATAATCATTTAAAATCATTGGAGGATGGTAAAATCAATTAGAGGAAATTAGTAACGATTATTGGGCAATTGAAATTGCTAGGGAAACAAGAAGGGAAATTATTAATAATACAAACACATAAGTCAATTGCTTGTGGGAGAAGATAAAGAAACTTGGGAAGCAAGTAATTGTTAATCATATGCAAATCAAGGAGAATTCATAGAAATTAAATCATATCTTGAAATATTGGAACTAAGTATTACATATAAATACATATTTGGAATCAGTGAATTAAGAGCTTCAACTTGGCTATTCCCGAAGTTATTTTCGATAACTTTTAAGATTCATACCTAAGTGTTTTGGGAATTAAAAATCACCATAAATCTAATCACAAAATTAGGATTTCAAAAGTGAAATTGGATTTTGAATTTAAACACCAACTTACACGTAACTAAATTAGGATTTGGGATTTATTAAGTTAACTTAATGAAGAAAAGGCTTTTCTTGGGGACAAAGAAAATCAATTCTAGAAGAAAGGAGGGGGGGACGGTTGGCATAGGTGGAAGGACAAGATTAAGTCTTCCTCACCAAGAAAAATCTGATGGCTACATGCAAGAGGGAAGAACTACAAGAATGCCACTCCCTTTGCCTATAAATAGAGAACCTTGGTAGCACATTCTTCACACCAAAACACTTAGCCTTGGCCGAAATATAGAGAGAAAGGGAGAGAGTGAGGAGCTGCAGAAACAGGAGGCAAGTAGTCTTCAAGAGGTAAGAGAGTTATTAGCTTTCAAGTTTAAGTTCTTAGTTTATGAAGTAGAAATGCTAGAAATGTTATTTTGATCATCAAACTTCCAAATATAGTTTTGTTTTCATGTTTTTATGGTTTCCACTGTCTTTATTTCGAAAATTTGATGAAGAAGAAGTTATAGCAAAATTTTTGGAAGATTATGATCAAAATAGCAAAGCTCTGGCAAAATCTTATCGATTAGCGATTCTGGAGTCAGAGGTAAAAACGTCAGTATTTTATGAAGAAGATGATGTTCAAAAATTCTGAGAAAATTCATGGTGAAAGTAGACATCTAGGGCTTTCTAAATCTATAAAGAGTGTGTGATTTGAAGCTCTGTGCAAAAAGATAAAAATCTCAGAAGTTAGGTTATGTTTTCTGTGCGAAATTCTGGGCAGCAGTTTGAAATGATTAAACTGGGAATTTTCCATGAGTTATGGGTAAGTTCCAGTATTTTTCCTCGAAAGTAGACTTCTCAAGGATTCCGGGAAATTTTACGGATCCTTGGTTCGATTTTTCTAGAATTAGTTATGATTTTTCGAAGTTAGGCAAAATTTTGCCCATAAATGCTGGATCAACGTTTTTTTCCGAAAATTAGGGAATAAACTGGAAAATAAATCCATCAGGGGTAAAATGGTCTTATATAGCCAAGATATCTCTTGGAATAATGTTTATGAATTAATAGAAACAATATTATCCTTATAGGATATCCCTGAATACGTTCTGACCAACTGTCGCACCGTATTCCGCCAGAAATACCGTATAGCGTCAAACGAAGGTACATCCGCGTACTGGTAACTTTAACTCTGATGTTTATGGTATGCATGTATGTGGTATGTGTGTTGTATGTATAGGGTACGTTCGCGTACTAGTAACACTAACTCTGATGTTTACTATATGCTTATATGTGCTCTGTGTTTGGTATGTTTATATGAGATAGCTGATAGCTAGGTGATATGTTCATATACTGTTGTTATGATTATTCTTGCTGGGTATTGGGATACGCTTGCTGGGTGTGAAATGCTTGGTGTGAAATATATACTAAGTGTGACATATCTGCCAAGGGGCTTATATGCCAGGGATACATTTGTCTAAATGCTTATGAACTGTTTATGTTTGTGAATATCTGTGATCCATATATGGTATATATAAACATGAGGTTAACCGTTACCTGAGATTCAATAGGCATTGAACCTCAGCTCTTAACATAGCGTCAGGGTCAGGTGAACCAAGGGCGGAGGACAAGGGGAAACGCTAGCAGGACGCATAGAAGACCCAGCTGAAGTCTTCCTTTTGTTATTTCGGCGGAAACCTTCCTCTTGTTGTTAAACATCCCTTTTGAACCACGCGGTTATACCGCTATTGTATTCAGCCAAACTTACGGCATTTTGAAATACAAGTATCAGTTACTCTTCCGCTCAAATGATCTACTCTGACAATTTGAAATGATTTTGATGAAAAGAAAAAAATGATATTACTTTTGAAATTTGGGATGTTACACGTTCCTCGTTTTGTGATGAATCATACATTTGTTTCCTATTTTCCAGTTGAGATACCTATTAATGGGAGAATTCTGTGTTCTTCTTTCTTTTGAATCTGAAATTACAAGTTCTGAACTCCTAATTGATCAATTATCAGTTTTAATGGATGCTTGTGTCTTTAGGCTGCCACTCACTTTTAATTGTTTTAATTCTGTCACATGAATTATAGCCTCCTCTCATCCTATCAAAAAAGGCAGAGGAGTGTACAAATACTATAAATTGGACCTGAGGACCAAATACGGATCAAAAATACCTGTGAAACTTTCAGACTACTTGATAAGAGCTGTAGGTGTAGAAGCAAGAAACCTTGTTAATTATTGTGGTTACGTTGTTAGGACCACAATCTCTTTTCATCATGGTGCCGAGTGGAAGATTATATATGAAAAATACATAAATGAGATGATTTTGAAAGTAAAGGTACACTCTTCCCTAATATTTATATATATCTTTGTTTATTTATGTTTTCATAACAATTTTATTTTTTTGTTTATATGTATTTTAGGACAAATTCGAACCTTATGATGCAACCAAAGAAGAAAAGTTCACAACAACTATAACAATGAACTTGAAAAACGCATTTAGAAATTGGAAGACCAACTTGCATAAACATTATAACAAATATGCTTCTGATGAGGAGAGGCGGGCTAATCCTCCCCAAAATATTAGTTCTGAAGATTGGGAGTTATTGCTAGCATATTTCCAGACTGACGTGTTCACGGTACCTTTCTATCATTTTAAATGGATCATATATTTATTTTAGTCATTAATTCTTTTTTACTAATTTTTTTGTAGGCAAAAAGTATAAGAAACAAGAGCAACCGAGAAAAACAAGTAACAAAGCATACTTCTGGTTGTTTATCATTTAAGGAGATTAGCTTTGCTACAGTAAGTTCAATCTCTCTTGTGCAGTCTCTATTGATTTTTGGTGTCTTCGGTTAGAGGTGAATCCTCTAGTGTGTAATTAGCAGTTACTTCCACCATATCGGTTAGAGGTGAATGCTCTAGTGTGTAATTAGAGGTGAAAGTCATGGAAATTGTGAGTAATACTCTCCCAAGTGCGTGCCATGTAATATTGAAAACTATTGTGATTATCTGCATTTAGAACTGGATGAAGACAATATGTTTGTTACTTGTAGACAATATGTTTGTTACTTGTGTGAAGTTAGAACTGGATGAAGTTTGCATAAGATCTTCAAATATTATTATATTAATTCAGAGGACATATCATGAACATCTATCCTGATATGTTTTGGCAATATGCTTTTGATAATGAATGGAACTATATTTTTCTTTGATAAAGGTTCATGTAAAATAACATCTAGAAAATAAAGCTGACCACTAATTTCTTTAGTTATTATGTTACGGCTATGGATGTTATGTTGACCACCAATTTCTAAGTTGTACCATGTCTCGTATATGTATATTATGCTTTGTAGAGGGACCCCACTACTGGACAGCCTGCACCCCCTGACCAATTGTACCAAATCACACACACTAGGAAGAAGGCAGATGGACAATTAGAGTGGGCAGATCCACAATCTGAGCAAATATACGTATGCGTAGTGTTTTTATGTTATACTAACTTCAATAATTCTTTATCTCATTTGTTTCATGCTTTAATTGTAGGATAAGTTGCAAGAACTTCGCCAACAACAAGAAGAGGTAGAGGTTGATGCTCGAATGACCTCTGATGAAATCTTGACAGCTGTTCTTGGTGAAAGATCTGGGTATGTCAGAGGAAAAGGGTATAGAGCAGAGCCATTAAGGAAGAGAGATCGCTCTCACTCCGTTGATAGTTCGGCTGTGGACAATGTGCGTACCCAATTGCTTGAGGAATTTGATAAAAAATTTCAAGAGGAGCGTGCAAAGATAGAAGCAGAGCGCGCAGAGGAACGTGCTAGGCTGGAAGCAGAGCGCACAGAGGAACGTGCTAGGGTGGAAACAGAACGCACAGAAGAACGTGCACAATTTGATCAAAGGATGAAACAAATGGAGGAGAGGATTCTAGCTATCTTAATGCAACAAGGGCAAGTAGTAGCTCCTACTTCATCTACTCCTAGTGTCCCACAAGCTAATCAGTGTTCATAGTTTTGTGTTTGATGTTTCTTCCAATGGATAGACAAAATTTAAATATTTGATGTTAATTTTGAACATTTATGTTAGTATCATTGTTACTTAATATATTGTTGGTTTCAAATTTCTTATGATCATAATCAATATAGTATAGGTTTTAATAGCAGTACAATTCTTAAATTTAACAATTTATATTTCAAAAAATTTTCAAAGAAAAAAAAATTGGCGGTGATAGTATCAGTAGCGACTATTAATAAACTCTTCCATGGCGACAAAAATGTTGCCACCAAAAGTGGCATTTGTGGCAAAAAAGCCTTTCAGTGGTGACAAATAGTCACCACCGATACACTCTTCGGCAACGACAAGAATGTCGCCACCGAAAGTGGCATTCGTGGCGATGAAATGTCGCAACTAAAGAGACTTTCAGTGGCGACAAATAGTCGCCACCGATACTCTCTTCGGTGGCGACAAAACTGTCGCCACCGAAATTGGCATCGGTGGCGACAAAATGTCGCCACTGAAGAGACTTTCCGTGGCGACAAATAGTCGCCACGGATACACTCTTCGGTGGCGACAAAAATGTCGCCACCGAAAGTGGCATCGGTGGCGACAAAATGTCGCCACTGAAGAGACTTTCAGTGGCGACAAATAGTCGCCACTGATACACTCTTCGGTGGTGACAAAAATGTCGCCACCAAAAGTGGCATTTGTGGCAACAATTGTCGCCACCGAAAGTCAACTTTCAGCCGCGACATTCATGTTGGTGGCTTGTGATAAACTTTCAGTAGCGACAATAAGTCGCCACTGATTGTCTACTTTCAGTGGCGACAGTAGATTGTCGCCGCCGAAAGTATCGGCCATAGCGTTTTCGATGTCGCCACCAAAACGTTTTCAGCGGCGACTTTTTGACTTTAGTGGCGACTTTTGTCGCCGCCGAAAGTCAATTTTTTTGTAGTGTTATATGCATAAGTATATAATAATATCTACTCCCAAACACCAACACGGCTATATATATATATTTTACTTTTCCTTCTTCATATATTTATACACGTAATAGGGAAAAATAACACAAAGCAAGCATCTTTATACATGTATCCAGCAATTATCTGACAGCAAGAAATCCTTCATGTATTCTCAACTTCCACTTCCCAGTCGGTATACTTTCTTTGGAATATAAACCTTGACTTAAAGACACATATACCATTCCCATCAGATAATACACATATTATTATTTATCATATCCTTTCTCTTTTCATCTATGATTTTTAGAAATAAATAAATATATATGTGTGTGTGTGTGTGAGGCTCATCATGCGTCAGTATATACTTTTCTTTCTTCGCCTAACCACCACGTTAATATATATACATATAACTATGCTTCTTTCTTTCCAGTAGCCTATTCTTCCTTCCTAATAATACTCTCTATCTTGGATACTAAGTTTCAGCTCCACGCACAAAGAGGCCTCCAGCACACACCAATATATATATATATATATATATATATATATATATATATAGACACACACACTAATTACACATGCAGCCAGAAAAAGAAAAACAAGGGTCCTGACGATAGAAAAACAAAAGGAACGAAGGCAACATGTATTGAACCCGCCACATATATGTATAATAGATGCCAAAAACTCTCCTTTGTCCAGCATGCTTCTTTCTTCTCATTCTTATGCAGCAGAAAAAAAAAAGGGGGTAACCATGACAGCAAAAATAAACAGGAAACCATGCAGAAACAAAATCCACTTCCACACTCTCCTATCAACTCCCATTCCACAGAAACTCACGCGTAGGGCCAGCTGAAACTAAAGAGAAGAGGTTCTGATTCTTACCTTCCACTTCCAAGGCTAACCGATGATCTATGGCTGCTCTCTTCCTTCCCCTGTTCTCGATGCGTAAAACAGGGCTCACTCTCACGGCCTCTCTCTCTTCCTCTACGTCTCTCTCTCTCTTACTCTCTTCTCAACTCTCTCGTTCACACTCTTCTGCGTTGCTGTTCCTCTGTTTCCTGTTTCTGTTTTCTGGTTCGGTGTGGAGAAAGAAAGTGAATGGAGAATGAAAAGAGACGAAGGCAGTCAATATATATAGAAGGAGGGAGGATGTTAACCGATAGGCAAGGACCAGAAAACCTTCGGCACTGGGCTCGAGAGGTATGATGATGATCTTGCGTGTTGGACGTTTCTGTGTGTTTTCGGCGCTGACTGAGCCTTTCTGCGGTTTGGGTGATCTGATGGCTTTTTTTCCAAAGTGTCCATTTTTAGTAAATTATTTATCAAAATACCTCTATTTTGAAACTATTTCTCATTATGTCCTTCCCTAGAAACATATTCCCGGTATGTCTCCATTTAGTCGACTAAACCAGGGGTTTAATCGATTAAATGGAGGTATACTGGGGGAATCTGTTTCCAGGAAGGACATAATAAGAAATAATTTTAAAGTGGGGCATTTTAGTAAATAGTTTTTTAAAAAAGCTGTGGAAAAAAGCCGTGATCTGATAACCTTACTGTTTCACGTCATTTGGCTGAAGAGAATTTAATGAATATTAAGGGATATAGTTACTATTGCTTATTTTGTCATCTTCTGAAATTAATTGGAGAGCAATTGTGGACCGAAAGGGGACTGATTCATTGGGCTTTTTCTGCTGTGCGTGTGTGTGCACGGTTTGGGCCGAGATAGCAATGGAGAAGGAAGAGAATATCATTTGTATTGAGCTGAACATGATGGGTTGTTTGAATAATGGGTTTGGCATTTGGAAATGCATTTGGGCTTCTTGAAACATAATGGGTCCAGGAAAGTGGAGGTATAGGTATTTTGCTGTCTTCTTTCCCAGCATGCTCTGATGGTGTGATGGGAATGAGGATGATTGGTTTGGATTAATCAAAGGTAATGGTTTAAGCAATTGGGCCCACGGTTTTTGTTATTGGGCCATTAATAGGGATATACATTGGGTGTTTGATATGTGTATTCTATAAATTTCCAATCTCATATAAGGATTTCCTAATTCCTAAAACATTATTTCTAAAAGTATTGCATACTTGAATTTATTATTTTCCTAAATTAATTTGAGGAGAATTTACCTTAATTCCAATTAAATAAATTTTTATAGTTATTTTAGGCAAAAACTCATCCTTCAATTTTTATATATTATTCTCATAGTTGTTTGTCCTTAAATTCCATATATTAACTTTAATATTTATGAAGGACAAATTTTCCTTAAATAAATCCCAAATTAATTCAGGATGTTACACATATGATTAAACTCAGACACTATCCTTAGACGACCATAAATCAAAACCAATCATTGAAACCTAAGACCAAGTGTATCAAATTCTGAGGACTGTAGTAAAAACAAAGCATATTATGAAAAGAAGAAGGTAATATCTTTAAAATAGGGCTTATCATCGTCTTAGGTTGGAGATCATTTCGACTATGGGAGTACATCTTTACTTTCCATAATTCATGAAAGTAACATATTTTCTATTAACAAATGTCAAATAGAGAAGAGAAAAAGGCAAGTAAAGATCACAATTCATATTTCAACTTAAGGGAGTGTGTTTATTTTTCACAATTCAAGAAAGTAACATATTTGATATCTATAAATGTCAAACAGAGAAGAGAAAAAGGTAAGGATAAGGTTAAAAAGACATGGCATTATCCTTCAACATATCATCAGATGACAAAAATAATATGAAGCAAACACAGAGCTCATTGTCTTCCATCGGTCATACATATTTGAAGCTTTGCCTTTAATTCTCATCCACAGGTCATACAAATATGAAACAACATTTTCACCTATTTTTGCTATTTTTTCACGATTGAAGTATGTGAATAGCAAAATGAAACAGGCAATGAAGATGAGTGGTTGGAAAGATTCAGCAACCAATACTGATATTAGCGCGATATAAGCTAAACTTCTTGAGATAAAAGCCACCTTAACAGAGTGGTTCAAATAAGTAGTATCAATTGGGGTACAAATATGGCATTTCATATGGTATCTAAATGCAAAGTGGTAGAAAAGTGAGCATGTGATAAAAATCCAAATGCTCTCAGGGTGCTCTCCAAATGTGATAAATTGGGGAAATGCATCTGGAACCCTTAAAGAGTATTCTAAGGATATATGTGATTTACCAAGATTTGGAGGTTGACAGAGATGTTACTGGAACCCTTAGCCAACAAAACGTGAAAATGCTAAAGGTATCTGTCACTGTGACTCGAGGCAAGAGAATGAAACTCGAGTTTGTGCTTAAACTCGAGGCAAAGAATATGACTCGAGGTTGAATCAGCTTTCCTAGAGCATCTCACTTTACCGTTAAGTTTAAATTGAACATGATAACTCGAGGTCAGATATTCACCTCCAATTTTGATCCAATCTTGAGGTAACAAAACATGACTCAAGGTAGAAGGATGGTTGTTCTGTGACATCTTATCTTTTAAACTCGAGGTTGCTTCCTGTGACTCGAGGTTAAATGTGAGACTCAAGGTAGAATTTCTAGCTTATCAGATATGTTCCGACTAACTGAATTGATCGTTGATAATTTGGACCTAATCAATCTATCTCTGCTATTTCTGTTTTATGCTGTGCTTTTATTATGTCTACTAACCATACTTCAAAGTTATGATTATGAAGAATTTCAGCAAGAGATTAATGCTCTGAGATAAAAAAGCAAATTATGATACAAATTAGAAAAGAGCCAAAAATGTATCAGTTCTGATAAATCTGCGTTATAATCATGACAGACTTTGAATATGATCTATTTGGCTTATATCCTTTCTTATTATCATTCCTAACTTGGTTGATGAGCTTGTTAATGAGTTTCAGCTAGATTAACATTAGATTATAAAAGATGAATGATTACGTCAGAGCTCACAACGGTAACTTTGAGCAACGGTCATATTCCAACGGGAAGAATTACTCAACAGACGAATCGATCTTCATGACATATAAATAGAGAAATCTTCAAACCGAAATGATTTTACCACTTCATCGTCGATAGCTCATATACTGTGTTTTTACAGTAAAGAGTCGATTATGCACTTCAGTGATTAATACTCTATCTACTCGTGAAGAGTTTAGAATTCTTATTTGATTATTTGTAAAATCTTGAGGTTGGGACCTCAAGTGTTGGGGAAACAATTACAGCTTGTAAGGGGGAATGAATCCGAGTGTGAAAGGATTACCTTGAGTACAGAGTGTGTAATTGTATCCGTGGAGATTATAAAGGCTGCACAAGTGCCTGAATAAACTTGTGAGTTTGTAAAGGCTTCTCTTGTGCCTGGGTTAAACAAAGAGATAGTGGAAATCTCAAGTGTAGCTTGGGGACTGGACGTAGGTCAAGGATTGGGCCGAACCAGTATAAATCTCTGTTTGCATATTCTTTTCCCTAAACTCTTACATTCCAGCATATATGTTTAAATGAATGACTGTTGGTTTGCAAATCATTACTGTCATATGAATTTTTTTCTATAAGTTGCGAAAAGATTTTTAAAATTCTTAAAGTTTTATCAGACATCTAATTCACCCCCCTCTTAGGTGACAGCCAAGTCTAACATTTGGTATTAAAGGAAGGTCTCTTGTTTAATGGACTTAACCGTCTCAAGAGTGATCAATGGCTATTTCTGGGTGTTGCTCATTTTTAGAAGGTTTCGATTATACCGTCCCACCATTTTTAAAAGATATTGACTTTTGGTTTTGGAAATCTAGAATGACAAGTTTTGTTAAAGCATCTGATTTTGATATGTGGAAAGTTTTTACAAATGCTTTTGATTTCAAACCAATAAAGGACTGGACAGAAAAAGAAAAGCAAATGTTTTCTCTGAACATTAGAGCAATGAAAATTTTATATAGTGCTTTAACCAAAAATGATTTTGAGAAAATCAAGTTTTGCTCTAATGCTAAAGAAATCTGGGATACTCTTGATTCTATATATGTTTCTAACAATTGTGTTGAAGCTGAAAGTGTTGACAGTTCATATGAAACCAAAAGTTGCATATCAACGGTTGATGAACAACTGGAGATTGAAGAAGGAGAAATCATTGAATACTCCCATGAACCAGTCAACATGAAAGAACAAGAGAAAGAGGATTCCCAGGAAGAGCTCATGGATGATTGTGATCAATCATCAACAGAAGCTCTAGTTGCACATGTGGTAAACATTTCCAATTCTTCTTGTGCAGTTAAGAAAAATGATTTTGAAAATTTGCATAAAATTGTTTTTCAACTGATTATTGATTCTAATTTGAAAAACAAAAATGTTTTTGAAAATAATGCTAGGAAGTTTATTGGGAAGAAAGAATATCCAAATAATATTCTTTTTAATCTTCAATTCGAAGATAAACACAATACTTGCAAAATTGTTCATAATAAGCATCATTCTATTATATGCAATTATTGTGGAAAGTCTGAACATATTTCTGACACATGCTATATTAGGAGAAATTCTAATGTGAGAAATAAATTTGTTTGGGTTCCTAAAGGACAAGCAAGGTCCAATACTAACGATCAAGGACCCAGGGTACCAATATGTCCATCTAGTGCCTTGTGTGTGCAGATTGATTCCAAAAAGAATGGACAAAAGGGTACTAAGGAGATGAAGAAGAATCAAAGAGTTTCTCATAAAACTAACAAGAGAACTCTCAGAGCACCTATTGCTGGACTTACAAAGTCAATTCATAAGAAGCAATGGACATCTATAAGAAGAATACATTCTGCCTCAAAAATGGACTACCATGAAGTGCCATTTAACTATCTTGAGGAAAATAAGAGAAGAAGGATCTCTCGTGCACTAAGGAAAAGACCCTTGAAGTCTATATCATGTGAGAGAACTTTGCAGACACCCATGGAAAGACGTCTAAAAAGTCAATGTGATAGGAAGAGGCAGTGGGTAAGCAAAGTCGATCCTCCAAGTACCTAAGGCAAACTATGCTATTATCAGTAAAAGTTATTGAGGTTTATATTTTGTAACCTTAGAAATGAACATTGCAAACTATTTTTTAATTGGGTTTTCACATCCTAATTCATTTTTCAAAGGGATTGCAATGTTTGATGATCTAATTCTTTATGCATTCATGATAATCTAAAAAGAAAGCATCTCTTTTATGCATAAAATCATGTTTAATTCATTATGCCCAATTGTTCTGATTTGATTTTTCTCGTAAGAGCATATGAATTCTGTTATGATTCCTACAAGCTTAACAATTAATGGATCCAAGCACGGTTGGATACCATGGAAGAAAAAGGTTTTATATGTCTCTGTAGGATCAAAGAAAAAGCCTCTCAAGAATGCAACTATATAGAGCATTATTTCGACTCTTGAGAAAGCCAAAGAAGCAATGGTTGATGTTGATGGTGAACATCAAAAAGGGAACATGTACATCAATCCATATCAACCAAGCTTCTACAAGGACAAGACGAATTATGGTGATATCTAATTCTTACCCCATACTGTGATTATATATTCATTTCTGGGTAATGAATATTTGTCCGTCATTGCATTCTATTAGCAATCAATCACTTATGGTTTTCAAAATGTTTTCTTTTCAGATTGCTAAATGGACAGTAAAAAAAAAAAAATTGCGCAAAACTTTCAGAGTTATGTTTTTGAAATGCTAAAATCTGTTTCAAATTTCAATTCACCCTATTTGTGAAAATGCATACACATGTTTTGAAAAATATTCATGTCTTGATTGTGTTCAAATAGTGTTTCAAAATTGGAAGTTAATATTTTTGTATGTTATATGTCAGACATGCTTCAAATTTGTCCAAGTGAGCTTTCTCTACCATTCACATATTGATCTTTGGCATTTAATGTGATACTTGAACTCCTCATTCTTTTCTCTAACTAGTTGGATCTTATGTTTAACAAGTTGATCATATATGAGTTTCAAGTCTATCCTCAAGAAAACAATTCAATTTGTGAATATGTTATGTCCCAAGCGTAAATTATGGCTAAGTTATTCCAAGATTTATAAATGTTCATTAGTGTATTGAATATTAATGCATTAAGGATTAATGGAATAACTTACTAGAATAGTGTTCTAGAACTCTAGTCATTTGGACTAATGAGTACATGCTTCATCATCCATTACACTTTGTTACTCAGATACATCATCAATTGTCTTTATCCATATTTTGATTAACTATACCCATGTATTCAAATTCTTGCCTTGAATGTTCATATATTTCAAGATTCTATCCTAAGAGACAAGATTATCTCTTAGTCAATAGCAAAGCCATGGTGCTCACATGTTTCTATTGTGCTAAGCATGTTTCCATAATGCTCTACCTTCATGACTTTAGCTTTTGAGAAAATTCTTCAACATTATTAATTGCAATGATTGACATGTTCTCTGAACTTGAAGCATTCTGATATATTCATTAAACCAATTGACTTCCATCATGTTTTAGAGTGAACATTGATTTCAAATATGTTCCAAAAAAAAGGTGAATCTTTCATCAAAATTTTTTATTTTTTTATCACATTTTGAAATATCATTCAAGATTTGAAGCAATTTACATATTTCATTATCAAGCTTGAAAAATCCGATCCCATTCATAGACTATTAGTTGATAAAGGCTTATCTTGATGTAAATGATCTTCTATGCTAGTTGATCAAACTTAAACCATACCATGCTGTCATAGTTACTGTCAGATTGACTCGAGTTTCACACATGACTTGAGCCACTGCTTAAAGAATAGAGTTGACATTTCACTAAGACATCTATTTCTTTTCAAAATTATTTTTGAAAGCAAAATGACTCAAGCTTCATAGGATTAACTCGAGTTTCAACATAAACTCAAGATGAGCTTCAATAACTTGAGTCTATGCCTTACATGCATTGAAAAATAACATTCTTTATCATATAGTTTTTACCTATATAACTCACTGGCTTAAACTTATCTGATTGGGTAAATCTATGTTTTGATCTTTGACTATTATACTCTTAGCTCAAATATCATGTGATTTAATTCTATAAGAGTATAAGAGTTGTCTTGTCTAATCCCGTGTGGACTCAAGAAACATTGGGTACCAAAAAGCACATATTTGTTTTGCAGGCTCCTTTGCTCTTGCATTGGGAAAAGACAAACGAGAGGCATAAATTAACATTTTAGATTGAATTTCAAATGTCAGGGTCATGTTTGGCTAAATGAGACGAACAATTTCCTTCCCACATATCATAAGTTCAAACCAATATTAAAAAAGAATGAATTTCAAATACTAGTCATTATAACTGAGGCCCATATAAGGTGGTGAGAATAACAACATTAATTATGGTTGAAGTGTGTGTGAACAGCAACATATATTAATTAAGCAAACAAATTATTTGACACACTAATGTATGCATATATCTCAAAATAAAACTAATATTGGAAAAGAAATTTGGAATATTTAAACTTGACTGAAGTAGCCAAGACTTGAGAGTTTTGACGAGGAAGCGTTGGTTGTTTGGCTTGGTTATGCTTAAAACAGGCATCTCTGTTACGAAACGAACATAATATTTTATGACACAAATTGACAAATACCTCACTTCCACATTAGACATCATCGTACACCTCGGAGCCACATATTTAGAATGGTCTCTCCATTAAAATATGAAAAAAAATTGTATCTTTCATTCAGAAGAAGATCATGTCGATCGGCAGAAAAAATTATAGAAGAAGATCACACAACTATAGATATAATAATAAAAGAAGAGGACGGTAGTTCTTCACCTAGATCTTCTTTCTTATAATGTATATATATAAAAAGGCCGCATTTAATTAGAATAAAGAAAAGAAAAAAATCGAGAACACCCCCCGGGGGGAACAAAAACGAAAGGGAAAGTAAAATAGTAATGATTAGTTTTATCCATTGATGTGAAGCACTCCCCTAAACAAGAAATTGGTGAGCAGAAACAAAAGAGTAAACAATTAATTAATAAGTGGTTAAATCCACATGAAGTGTCAACTTTTCTTTGGTTTCTGGCTACGAAGCATCTTTTTTTCTTTTCACTTCTCTATGAAAGGCGTGCTCATGGGTTTGCTTGTGCTTGTTCATATTTTCTAACATTTCTAGTGCAGTCCAGTAGGATCACCTGAATCCTCAGTTTGAATATAAAGGATATAAGAGAGAAAAGAAAATTAAGCAGGAAAATACGACTATTTTTTTCTTCTTTTATTTGGATGAGAGAGGAAAAGTGAAAGGAAGAAAAAACCTCATTTTGGTTTAACCAAGTAATATATTCTAACTCTCTAACAATAATAGTTTCATGTTCTCTTTTCTCATTTTCTCTTCCTATTAACTTTTCTTTCCATCCAAATAGAATTGGTCAAGATATGTTGCTGGCTTATGATTTTGCGACATTTTTCCCATTCCGTAACAATGGTTTTAAATCACTACTACTGTCTATCAAGTCCGAAACACTACTACATAAAGCACTTTTAACATCCATTTTTAGACCCTTTTTACATCCCTTTCCAGAGAGACTCCTATGTGAGTGACATAGTAAAGTTTGGAAACAACATCCGTTATAAAAGGGACACTGTAAGAGACTTACATCGTACCTTTTTTAAAAAAATAATTTAACCAATCACCAAAGAGTTGTTCGTCTCGGAGTTTGACTTCACATGCCTTGGACTCAAAGGCCGTTGGTGCTTTTATGGTGGTTATCGGCATTGTTTCCAAACTTTACTATGTCGGACTATGGTGAAGACAAAAGTGGAACAATGGAGGTAAAGAGCGTTTTCTCTTTTGACGAATGGTAGAGGAGCAATGGAAAATAGAGGATGCCATCGATGAAGGACAAAAGAGTAGTGGGGAGAGGGGCAGGGGGGAAAGAGAGAGAGAAACTTCTGGCAGTGGTAAAGCACAACGTCAACAATGGTGGTGGGTGAAATTGTTCGAACCTCCTCCAGTACATTTATGGTTCTTAGTATTGCAAAATCGTGACACTGTGGTGGTAGGAAATCAGAGGAAGGCTGTCGGTGATGAATGACTGTCGTTTATCGGTCTCTTTCTCTCTTGATGAAGAACCTCCTATCGTGCTCGTCTTTATATTCTTTGTTGAGAATGATGAAGGGAAGGTCAAAGGAAGACGAAGCTCGCCAATGGCCTTGGTGGTGAGTGACGATGCCAGCGAGAAAGAAGAAGATGCAAGTGTGGAGGTCATGAAGAAGAAAAAGCTTTTCTCCCAAAACTCAATCTAGTGCTCTACTCGTCATGGTGCTCTCTAGTTGTTATATGGGGTCTGTGTGTCTAGAAACAACAGTATGAAACATGGAAAGAAGGCAAAGGTTGAAGGAGAAAGCAAAGAAAAATAAAAGATGAGAGATATGGGAAAAACATCACTTTGATGAGAGGGAAATGGTTGATGGGTGGACAGGTGTACATGTAGGATAGAGTTTATAATTTTAGGGACAACCTAGCTATTGACATCTATATTGCTTATTTGGCACATAAATCCTGATTATGATTATGATTATGATTCCTGTAGTAATTCATAAAGATCCTTGTTATTGTCTTTTGTAAAATTGTGTTTATATTTCAGTAAAATGACAATGTCAATTTGTTTTTATACCAACCTAATTTGGAGTAGATTAAACTGTTACTTTTTTTTACATGTCATGAAACATGGAGTAACCAATTTAGATTTTTTTAGTGGTACAATCAAAGACTCACAAAAGGCTAAGTTTCACGTGTGGACAACTAATAATGACAAGTTACTGGTCGAGTAGCTTGTGCAGCTAAGGAAAGAACTTAAGTTTATGGCAAACAACAGCTTCAAGCTAAGCTATGCCAAGACTTTGGAAGCAATGATGGAGGAGCGTGCTCCTAATTGCAACATCAAGGGAGATCCACATGTAATATCGTGTATCAAGATGATGAAACAGGCAGGGTAAGTGGTCTATAATATGGTGTACGAGACGTACACATCCAGATTTAGATAGGATCTGGAGAGACAATGTGTTGTTGCCAAGAAGGCAATGTGGGATGAGTACGTAAAGGTTAGTAATGTTGGATCATTTCATGTACATTCATTTCAAAAATCTTATTTGGTGTTAATTGAAACAGGCTTCTTTGTCTAGTCTATAAGAAGGTCGCATCGTATAGAAACAGGTGATTGCCCCATTGCCAAGACATGTGTTGCATGTGGTCAAAAGGTAGGGCGACTAATGATTGGTGTTAATCACCACTAGGCATAGAAGAAGAGATCTATGAAGAAAAAAAAGAGATCTCTGAGTCCCCAATACATCTAGATGACATCCCCACCCCTGCTGAGATCAATGTCGCACATTATGCTAATGATGATCGTGGAGTTCACAGTGAGAGCTCTAACAGTGGCAGAAAACAAAGGAAATTAGGGAACTCTACACGCTAGCTGAGATACTGAGGGAAATTGTTTCATCCCTTGATTGCACAATTAAGAAAGCTTTTGACATGAGCACGTCTGTCCTGCAAAGTGCATCATGTAAAGATGAAAGATAAGAAAGTTTTAGTTCTCTAGTTTTTTTATGATAACAAATAATTGTAAAAGAATCTGACTTGATGATTCAAGTCACTTAAGTGTATGTTTAATGGAACTTGAGTAAATAACTCAATTTCAATTAAATCGTAAACCAGAGAGTGCTTTTATGTGTTTGCCCCAAAGACACACTTAAGTCGTGATTCAAAAACTCAGGTCAGTGCTTTAAAATCTTAGTCAAAATAGTTTTCAGTTTTGACTGACACGAGTTAATGGTTCAAAACTCAAGTTAACTTGGTAAGTGTTAAACCTTTTGTTTTCAAAACTTATCTCCCACGATCAACTAATTCTTTTTGAAGAGTTAAAATCTTCAAAACTCGAGTTAATATTTATACACTGAGTCACTCATTAGAGTTAGCATTTCAAGACTCGAGTGTCGTTTGTTTACACTCACTTTAAATGTATTTCTCAATCTTATCTATGAACAAATCTTAGAAAATCGAGTTATGATTTTGTGCACTCTAGTCATCCATTAAAGTCTACAATTCAAGACTTGAGTGTCCTTTGTTTAAACTCATTTTTTTCAATGTAACTTGCAGTCTTTAGTTTGTGAGTAAAACTTCATGACTCAAGTTATAAAGATTTAACTCAAGTGAACAACTCAAGTCAGTATTTTTAGCCTCGAGTTATGCTTTATAAAATGATCTTCTTCGTCTAAACTTCTGTTTCAAACAAGCTTTGGTTTTTGAAGAAAATCATTTTCATTTGAGTATTGAAAGAACAAACTCGAGTCAATTAATAATAACTTGAGTGTTCCATATCTGCCTTTATAAATCATCGTGGTCATAAAGTTAAAATCATTGATTATGATTTCATTACTTCTTATCATTACTCATTATTGTTCTTAACTATATTTAATCAGTGTATTAATAAGTTTCATATGATTATGCGGGTGATTAACTTCAAAATCTTAAAAAGCATTAATTATGTTAGAAGTATTAAATGCAATTACAGAAAATGAGACACCAACTCGGCAACCATTATCTGAGCAACCCAGAAGGCAATTCTATTCTATTTCCATATTAATTGCTGCAACACAATGGGCATAACAAAATAAATGTCAAAGTGACAGAATGACAACGATTATTCTGCAAATTGATGTTATGAGTAACGAACAAATCTTTAACGGTCTAATAGCTATATTCAATACTCACAACGGATTCATTGAAGCTTCTCAATAGTCATTAATTGAAACCACCAAATATAACGTGAATCATTCAATATTGATTACCTACCAAAACATTTTACGCCCAAACGAATTTATTGCAATTGCTGTTTCATTCATTAATTTGTAACATCTTCAAATATTTTGTACTTCGGTAATTCTTCAAACCACCAAATATAAGGCGATTCAATATCGATTACCTACCAAAACATTTTACGCCCAAACGAATTTATTGCAATTGTTGTTTCATTCATTAATTTGTAACATCTTCAGATATTTTGTACTTTAGTAATTCCTCATCTACTCTGTAAGAGAGTAATTATCTAATTATTATTTTTGTAAAAATATCAAGGTAGAGGGACCTTAAGTGTGGGTGTATTAATTACAGCTTGTAAGAGGAAGTAAATCCTAGAGAGAGAGGATTACTTCAGAACAGAGTCTATAATCGTGTAACAATGTGATAGTGAAAAGCCCAAAGAGTCTAGGAACTAGACATAGGTTAAGAGTTTGAGTCGAACAAGCATAAATCTTTCGTGTTCATTATTCTTTTATCCTTGCTATGTAGTTTTAATTCTCGAGCTTAATCGTAAAATTTTTTTAAATCACCCAATTCACCCCCCTCTTAGGCAATATTTCATCTTCAAGAAGTAGACTTGTTCCATCATTTGATGGATGTTCTAGGTCTGACTATGGACGAGCTCACTAAAACCCATATTATAATTATGTCATCCCAGCAACTGCTTAGTTTGTTTGAGAAGATTTTGAGTGCATTCAAGGAAACAAGGATACAGGCCTTGCTAGGAAAAGAGATTATTGATAGGTTCCATTTGGATGAACTTTCACAATTGGGGTCTGTGATTCAAACTTTGGTCTATGTTTATATAGGGGGAATAGATGAATATGACATAAACTTTGGTATTTTCTTAGAATTTTTTCTTTAGGGTGAAGATGCAATTTTACCAACAAACTATTGGCTCAGGAGCGTCTAGCACAATAAACTATTAAGGGTATCTTAAATACCAACAAACTTTTACAAAAGGAGAATCTAGCACAACGCCGTTAAATTGCGGCTAATGTCTGTTTGCCTGAGTTCGTGCAAAAATTACAGAATAGGACCCAGATAATTATGAAACTATATTTAAATCCTAAAAATTTGAAATTTTTTTATTTTAGTCCCTCCACATAAGCAAAAATTACAGAATAGGACCCAGATGTTTATGAAACTATATTTAAGCCCCAAAAATTAAAAAAATTTCATTTTAGTCCCTCTATGTACTTTATATGGAGGGACTAAAGTGAAAATTATAAAAAAAATTTGGGGCTGAAAGATAATTTTCTAAAATTTTGGGTTCTTTTCTGTAATTTTTACATGGCTATCCCTACACCCCAAAATCCACCACTGGTTATAGGCCTTTTTTTTCGGCTTCAGCCTAGCCCTGTGGCCTATTAAGGAGATGAAACAACCACCTTTAATTAACTAAATAAATACATATTGATTAGTGTATTAATCAGAGTTATCACATATTTGTCAGAGTTAATCTAATATTAGAATTTAAGCGGAATTAAAAATTTTTAAAATATGCTAAAGTATGCACGACAAACCCTAATGTGTGGCATATACAGTCATCTAAAACATACAACAAAAGAACAGAAGTCCTACTCTTAGCATAGTATACTAAACTTCTGTTTGCTTCCCGGACGAACCTAGACCTGACTGGTCACCTGGGAAAATTTTTTGTAACCATCAGTCCAGCTCATTATGAACCAATATGTGCTAGTGAGATGGCATGTGAAATAAAACAATCAATCCATAATTAAACAGTTCATCAACATCCTTTCAATTCATTATCATAATAATAATAAGCATCATAATGGGTGTCACAATTCTTTTTTTTAAAAAAAAATATTTCCCCTAATACTTCCCATCAATCCAACCGAACCGCCTTATTTCCTCCGACTAGACCCATGGGTTAAATTACACCCATGTTATTGGTTACTCCAAAAGCTCATTGGTCAAGTGATGAGGACCGGCCAAAATCCTCAAAGCACCTACCCCAAACCATAGGTTTTTTCCCCACTTTACCCTAGTAAGGCGTCGTAAGCCCATCACTCTGGTGGGCAAGTCTCATCACTTTGGTAAGACAATAATAAGCAGACCATCGTGCACCAATGGAGGTATCACCACGTGGTGGAAATAACTTTTTCATTTTCTCCTTAATCTTCCCATCCCAACATTTTAATAATTCAATAGGGGAATTTCCAAATATTCACAATTGTCATATCATCATATCTCAGTCCCATAATCATAATAATATTTCAATACATATAATTTTCCACTAATAAGATTTCACATGGCACACTTTATTTGAACATGCATAATCATTTTAGAAAATACTCACAGGCAACATATTAATAACATAATAAGTGGAAAGTGGTTACCTCTTGTCCGAGCTAACTACTTTCACACTGCTCTCAAACCAGGGCTCAAATACACTCCACAATTTAATCTATACAAATAAATTTTCTAACAATTAATAACATCCTTAAAATTCCACATATCCAGAATTATAACTGATAATAAAAAATATACTAATTTAAATAATAACCCCTTCATTATTTATTTCCTTTGTTATTTATTTCCTAATTCCTAATGAGAATGACACCTTAAATAGACACTAAATACCATATAATTTTTAATGTTTCTCATGATTTCCTAAAATATGTTATTGATTCCATTTTTATGTCTGATGACATTACTCCTTATTATTCATTATTATTTATTATGAGTAATCGCATTTATCTTGGCTTTCCCAAATTATTGTATTATTCATACAATAAATTTAATACCCTGGATTAGATAAGTATAAACTCCCAAAATATTCTTTTCAAGAACTAATTAGCATTAAAATTAAGTAAATAATTCATCATTTATTATTTATCTCTCCCTTAATAAATAATAACTTTATTCATTTTTCTTAGTTATTCACTTCATTGATTATTATTATTATTCCACTTTGATAAATAATAATAATAATAATAATAATAATAATAATAATAATATATTCATTACTATTATTTATCCCATTATTATTTATTAACAACTTTCTTAATTATAATTACTATCTTTTATTTATTTCCTTTATTTTGTAAAAGATAGTATGAGCTAGATAATGTAAGAATTAGTTAGTTAAACAGATCCTACTATTTACTATTTAGGAACAAATCAACTCAACTCCTATCTTTTTGATTCCATGATATTATATGAATACAATATAATAATGTCCAATGTATTTTAAAGCTTTACTTTTTCTCAATCTTTTCCAATCTTGCAGCAAGGATTTTCTCTTCCTGTAGCTTTATATATATATATATATATATATATATATATATATATATATATATATTGAAAACATTTTCTCATATGGTAGAAAAATTATTTCCTCATATTACACACATATGAAATGATGGGACTCACATATACATATATAAATATGTATATGTAGGTCTTACCATTTCATGTGTGTGTATCAAACTTTTTTTTCTCATGTAACATGAGAAAACCAAAACCCATATTTATAATGGTATTTCTTTCTCTTGCCCCACGACACTGCTTCTCTCATCTATAATACCATCACAGTAACTATTTCATAATGCACCAATGTTAATCTATTTATCCATCCATTGCATGATTTCTGGCGTGAAGGTATTCATTGATTATTTAATTAAATATTCTACATCTACTCAAATCAACGTTCCCCACTGCACGCCTTCATGTATCTATATTTATATAATAGAAATCCCTTCACGCATCAAGAAATGAACAACCGTATGGATACTGATAATGCATGACGGCAGGGAAAGAAAACAATGCAGTAATACGCCCACAGACCAAACGCCAACACGCGAGCTCACATTCCCCGATTTATTTGCTTCGGTTTTGATTGTTTTCAGCGACATACACACATGCAGCATACAGCAACAGAAAATTCCAGGAAGCTCAATGACAGTTACTTCTCTTTTTCTTATATCTTTATTGATTTAAACTCACACACCAAAACAAGAACAAAAGGACACCATAAAGAAAACAAAGAGCAACAAATGCCTTCCACGTTCCTCTTTCTTCCTTTCGTGTATATATATATATACACTTATTAATGTAAACTTCTTACAAACCTATATATATATACCGATGCTTAAGGCAACAACTAAAAAAAAAGTGACGCCATTAGACAAAGACGATGACAGCAAACTGATTCCAACTCATCAACCTCGCATAACAGCCAAGAAGACAACCGAAACACACACACACGCCGCGATCATGGACAGCAAACCAGAAAAACGAAGTTAGTGAACTTACAATGGTGCTAGCTTTGCTCCTCTGTTCCGACACAACAAAAACAGGGCAATATGTTCTTTGGTTAGCTCTCTCTCTCTCTCTCTCTCTCTCTCCTTCTGTTATTTTGTAATGCAAGTATCTCTTGCCAAGTGAAAGTCAATGAGTAAGAGTGTTAAGTATTTCTATGATATGAGGCTTTGAGTCAGCTGCTATGAGGCTAGATTTATGAATCCAAAATAATGAGACTCTTAAACATTTTGAAAGAAAAGTGAGGTTAGATGCTGATTGAGATCTCCATAAGAGTTCTTTTAGAGAATGATTCATATGACAGATAATTCCATGAGAATAATGATGATTCATACTTTTATATTTATATATATAATCCAATATCAGGATATAAACAGTACAAAAGAAAAGAAAGAGAATACAACCCAAATTAACACGGTACTTCCTCCTATTATTTTTGCAAAATCCGATAATTAAATTGTATGGTTTTAAAAAGACGGCTAAAATTAATTATAATTAATAAATATATAGGAAATGAATTTTTTTTTAAGCATGCCATTATTTATAAGGGATAAATAAAAAAGAAAAAGAAAATACCATTGAGAGCATGTATGAAATGGAATGTATTATGGGAAAAAAAATAAAGAGAAAGAATATAATTAATTAAAGGGAAATTGGTAAAATACATGTTTTTTTTCTGTAGAAAACACATTACCAACGCAAAATATCTTGTCTGGTTCTTATGCTAGTAATAAGTGCGTTCAGTTGTATATAATAATATCGTTATCGTATCCGATATTAAAAGAATTTAGTGTGTATGAAAAAGAATGGTGTAACATCCCAAATTTCAGGTTCGAAAATCGTGTCGGTTGACACTTAGTTTTAAAAAACAACAGAGTTTGAGATGTTACAGCTTAAAGTACTGCGGAAATTGATAGCGTGCGCTAAGATCCGGACAACGAGTATCTGATATAAAAATGCCCAGACATATGATGATGCCCGACATAAGCTGATATATTAAATATCCCGAAGGAATATTCATGTGATACAATTTACAGAGGTTAAATACAATCCTCTGATAAAGAACAAGTCTTACACTAGACTTACGGCTTGGAACCTAACATCAGCTAATCAGTCCATTTGGCCAGGTCGGTGTTCAATCTAATGGGTGTCTCATCGACTCTACAGCGACTTGTGACAACCCACCGATGAACCCTTCCTTAGTTTAAGCACCAAATAGACCGATATAACTTTGTTAAAGTCGTGCTAGACTACCCTGTTCGTCATGCCTCTACCGACCTTCGTCTTTGACTGCTGCCTCTATATAGCTCTATCCATCGGCACCTTCTCTATCCCGATTTCTTTCCTATACTATTCATTAAGACTGAGCTCCAATGTCCATTGGACCTCAGGTAACGGTTAACCTCATATTTACATATATGGCATATAAACACAGCAATCGATTCACTTCCAAACATGTCACCAACTATGTCACTTCCAGTGAATGCAAATGTACCGCTCCCAGCGAAATATACCACTCCCAGTAAAAACATATATATCACTCCCAGTGCATGCAGATGTACAGTTATCCTTTAGCTACAACATGTATTCAAACAACACACCACAACCAGCACACAACACACATACCACATATACACATACTATAACTATCAGAGTTAGTGTTACAGTACGCGAACGTACCTTTTACCGCTTAGTCGTCAAACATCCGACCTTTGATTCCGGCTTTGGACTTCTCGGATATCCTAACATATCACTATATCACTTAGAATAACATCCTAAGAGATATTTCCACCTTTATTTACCATTCTACCCTTGATGGCCTTATTATTACAATTTTGCCCTTACATTTCTTCAAAAACGTGGTGCAGCATTTTCTGGGCAGATTTTTCGGTAACTTTGAAAAATCATAATTACTTCTAGAAAAATCAAAACAAGGATCCGTAAAATGTTCCGGAATCCTTGAGAAATCTATTTTTGAGGAAAAATACTGGAACTTTCCTAGAATTCATGGATAATTCCCAGTTTCCAGATTTCAAACTGCTGCCCAGATTTTCCCTGAAAACGTAGCCTTATCTTCTAAGATTTTTATCTTTTTGCACAGAGCTTCAAATCACACACTCTTTATAGATTTAGAAAACCCTAGATGTCTACTTTCACCATGAATTTTCTCAGAATTTTCGAACATCATCTTCTTCATAAAATACTGGCGTTTTTACCTCTGACTCCAGGAATCACTAATCGATAAGATTTCGTCAGAGCTTTGCTATTTTGATCATAATCTTCCAAAAATTTTGCTATAACTTCTTCTTCATCAATTTTTCGAAATGAAGACAGTGGAAAGCTTAAAAACATGAAATTAAAACTGGAATTGGAAGTTTGATGATCAAAACAGCATTTCTACTTCATAAACTAACAACTTAAACTTAAAACTAAAAACTCTCTTACCTCTTGAAGAACACTAGCTTCCTACTTCTTGAAGCTCCTTACTCTCTCCCTTGTTCTCTAGATTTTCGGTTGAGGCTTGGTGAATTGGTGGAAAATTTGTGAAGATGAGGCTTCTATTTATAGCCAAAATTATGAGTAGCCTTCAAGTAATTCAAATTGATCTTAGCCCTTGATTTCTACTTGGAGAGGAGGCAAACATCTTGACCCTACACCTCCTAAAACCGTCCTTCACTCCTCTTGGCTCACAAGTTTTGCTTCATCTCTTATTTAATCCCAAATGCTAATTTAGGTAAGTACCAACTAATGTTCTTCTTCAAAATCCAATTTCACTTTTGAAATCCTAATTTTTTTGATTAGATTTATAGTGATTTTAACATCCCAAAACACTTAGGTATGAACTCTAAAAATTTTCGAAAATAACTTTGGGAATAGCCAAGTTGAAGCTCTTAATTCACTGATTCCAAATATGTATTTATATTTAATACTTAGTTCCAATATTTCAAGATATGATTTAATTTCTATAGATTCTTATCTAATTTTAACTAACTAGATAACAACTTGCTCCCCAAGTTAAATATTAACTTGCTCCTTAAGTTTTCTTTCTTTTTCCACAAGCATCAATGACCCATATGTTGCTTCTTAATAATATATTAAATAACTTCTTCCTCCTTTCCAAGAGAAAAAAAAAACGTCCCCCTCTCCCTAAATTCAATTATCAATTTGTATTTTATTTTCTCTTACATCTTAAGAAGAAAAATCTTTCATTGGTCCAAGTAATTTCACAAGGATTAAGGTTTAACATAATTTGGTTTTTATTGTATCATCAAATAGGAATTTTCGTCCCATAGAAATAAATTAGGAATAATTATTTTAAATCCTAATTTTAATTTCTATCATCATGTTTTAGGGGTTACTAGACTTAATTACCAAAATTTAACAAGGTTTCTAATTTAATTTTGATAATTAACAACTCCTTGTGTGCCAATTTTAGCTTCTATTTACCATTTGGTCTTGGTATTATGATCTTTATAAATTAGTTACTAGCTAATTTCAAAAATTACTAGAGCATCTCAATTATTGCAATTTCAATTGCCCAATAATTGTTACTAATTTTCTCTAATTGATTTTATCATCCTCCGATGTTTTTAATTGCTTAGAAAATAGTATAATTCCTAAAAATGATAATAAATCAACTAAAAAGTTGGAGACAACATATTCTCCAATTTTAATAAATATTTTGTTGCCTCTTAGGATTTATCATAACATTCTCAGGGTATTTTATGACTTATAAATTCACTTAGGGATTTTTAGTTCTTTATTTACTCTAATTTCATGAGAAATTACCTTTAGAAAATAAGATAATTATTTCACTAATTTTGAGACCACATATTCACCTATTGTAATAGGTGTTATTTATCAAAATATAACATTTTCGTGTGTTGTGAAAATTAGGGTATTACAAGATGAAAGTCAAAAATGGCTGCCGATTTAGCGAAATGAAAATCACCGTAGGTGTTCTTGTTTGTTCAGATCGCTTCATTAATTGTATGGTTTTTTACATAACCAATGTTTGAATCATCACCGGCGTCTATATCCTTAAAACTTCCAACTTTCCAATGATTCTCTGAATATTAATGAGCGATGCAACCAAAAGCAGAGGTCCCAGATCTCGCTCTAGAGACGAGGGAAGACCACAATCAACACAAATTAGAGGAAGGAGGTCGTAGCTAGAAGATCCAAGCTCCGATCTACCTTTCTGACGCAGCCATGGTTTAAAAATGATGCCCGTTGGCGGCATGTGATGGTGGAACATGCCGCCGGCGAGAAAATGAAGAAGTTAAGCATAACATCTAGGAGTCAACTTTGGTGCCTATCTCTTTTGTTTATCCCATTTAGACTCTTCAGATGGAATCTTGATAGGTTAGATTTGATTTTTTTACTTTTTATTTTTAAAAATAATATTTTAATGAGTGTAAAATTTAAATAAAAGATAATCTCTTAACTGTATTTTTTAAAAAAACAATTTTTTTTCAAAAATCAGCAATTTAAAAAATCAAATCCCATCTAAACACTTCAGATGGCGAGCAAATGTGGAGTCCACGTTTGGTGCTAAGAGCTTAGGTGCTTCTTATGTGCTAATCCCTCTATTAGAGGGATTAGCATATATTTTTTTATTTTTTTAAAATTTTTTTATATATTGTATTTATTTATATGTAAATTATATGTTGCTTTCTAAAATGTTTTTTGCACTCAGTATCTCAAATTAATTAGTTTTCAGTTCTGTATTCAGTAATATTTATTTGTAACACCAGTATCATTAAAACTAATTAATTTGATATACTGAGTGCAAAAAACATTTCAGAAAGTAACATATAATTTAAATATAAATAAATATAATATATAAAAAATTAAAAAAAAATATTCTAATCCCTCTTATAGAGGGATTAGCACATAAGAAGCACCTAACCTCCTAGCGGACTCGCAAATGTGCCTATCCAAACCGGTTCCTAACGCCCAGTCTTCGTACTGAAACAAAACCCCTTCGCAGTTTCCACTCTTAGCTTCTTCCTCCTCATTTTGGTTATGTCTCTGCTTCCATTTACTGTCAAATCTCTGAAGTTTCAGTTGGTAGATAGAGAGACCTTCAAAATCCGTGTTGGCCTAAGCAATGGAAGCATCTCCTTACAGCTCAAAGACAAGTGAAGGTTCAGAATTCAGCTTAAAAGAATGGGGATTGAAGTCCCAAAGACATGGAAAGAGGACGACCAAGTCCAGAAGGTACTCTGCATCATATATCAGAAGCTTTAATGATAAAACCAGGTCTTTTAGATCATCAAGCGCCACTTTCTCCAATGCTGCTTCTTCACCTGCATAGCCTTTTGAAGGTATATTATTTCCCTTTCTTTCTTCATTCATGGAGTTTAATAGTTTTTCTTCTCACAACTCTTGTTTTTTGTATTTTTTTTTTCAAGATGGAATAGACCCTTCCACCTATTCTTTCAATACTGCTATCAGAGGTAACAGAAAATGAATACAGAATATAAGCACACTCATAATTAGTCAAAAAGTACAAATACAGAATATGACCCACTACTATATAGCTTTGAACACTTAGTCTATTTCTATTATTGTGCATGTACTACAGTTAGGTTGAAAAGATCAGATTGACACAACAAACTAAGCGATTTGACTGATTTGGAATAATGATGCAGCTTTACAAGTAAGGTCATGCTTATCTCCAGATGGGTTAGCTTTGAAGTCAAAGTGGAATGAAGCAGAAAGGTATATATGTAACCCTCTTTCTGGGGAGGTACCATTGGAGTGATTATCTACAAAAGCTCTGCTCGGCAGTGGAAGATCATTTGGTAAACCAACAAACAGAGTTATTACCATGTTTGATAACCCTACAGCTTACTCTTCAAGAAATCCTCACAAAGACATCATCAACTTACACACTTGAAGAAGAAGAAGATGAAGTTCTTCAGTTTACAGTTTCAGGTTCTGATATTCGACTTATGTTTGATAATCCTGAAGGAGTTTTGGTGTTCTTGAACCAGTCAAATCCTCAACCACATCTATCTTTCTTATCTTTTTCGAAGAAGACTTCCTTGAAGGCTTTCCAATCTTCACACCTGAAAGATTTCTGAGCTATCTAGTTATATTCTCTCTCAGAACAGAGAAGTCTGTTCACTACTCTTCTTTCCCGTTTTGCTCTCTTGAGCACACTACTGAACATATACTGTTTTGGAAAGATTGTTAGTCCAGATTGATAACTTCAGAGTGAGAATTTAGCAGCAGTAACAAGAACAACAAGACCTGATTCAAAACCAGGTCCCAGAAAGACAACGATTTATGAGAAATCTGAGTGTTTTCATGAGGAGAGGGAGATTGAGAGCCTCTTAATATGTAAGCTTTATTTTTCTTTTAAATCTACTTCCAACAATCTCAGCCGTTCACTCTCCGTCCACAGTGATGATACTAGGTATGCGTTCTCTTGTAGAAAATATACTAAACAAATAGAAATTGAATTATAACAAGAATCTATATTATTAAGATTGCATATACTGTAAATAACAAGAATATATATAATTAGAATTGCATATACAGTGTATAATATGAAAAACCATAAACAAACTCACAAACTACCAAATATGGTAATGAACTTTAAAGAAATCCGGACCCAACATACGTTATTTCCTTAAAACAATTTTGCTCCCTCAATATAGATGCCCAAGGTTTCTGAGCAATTGTCTCATAAGATAGAGCGGATTTTTCGTCTTCAGAATGATGACTCTCTTAATTTGAAGTCCAAGCAAACATAATGCGTCTGCTTTCAGATTTGCACATAATAAGTTTGCAGAATGCAATATAAGAGAGGAGTTTTTTAAAATAATTTCGGATCCAATTTTCTGTTACTAGCACACTCTATTTATAAATGACGAAAATTGATTAGATGGATTCGACTCTTGTAGCGAACTAGTACATTGTCCGAATAGATGCACCAGAATGGAGCGAACACACAACCCTTTTTGGTGAATTGTTGCGTCGTACATACAAACACATCAAAGCTAACCGAATGACCAGAACGGATCGTGATTCGCAGCCGCTAGTTGGGAAAGTCTTGGAGGGGCAAAAAGGAATTAACAAAAGTTTAAGGACTAAAAAATGATTTTTTAATTTCATACACGCACAAACCGGATCGGGTAGGTGAACCAAAGGTCACCTATGTCCTCACCCTTCTACAAAAGTAGGTCAGCCCAAGGGTTCAATTGAAAGGAGCAAAGTTGAGGTTTATATACTCTGTAACTCCTCTTGAATTGTCCAAAGTGGGACTTCTTCCCACACACCCATTTCTTCTTCCTTTTTCCTCTTCTTCTCCAACCTATTCCTTATTCATAACCCATGGGATTAGATCCTAAATTCCAACGCGCTATCTAGAGTCCAAATTCATTCGATTCCATCAAATACAAATTTCAAATCAGACATTCTAATTTCTGAAGTAGTTCACTCACCATAAATGGGATAAACTTGGCGCAAAGAAAGAAACAAAGGGGCACTGCCAGTACTGTTAAATTGATCTTCTAGTTCTCTTCAATTGGGAGATGGTTTCATCATAAATTGTTAATAGCTTCCAGATCTTCTTGCTGCCTCTGTCATAATGCTAGGGTTAATGCCTTTGATTTAATGCCATACCAAAAAGTTATTTTTGAATGCTCAAACATGTTTATTGTTGATTTTGACTTTTTTGAACATGTTTGTTATGACTTTTTTCAATTGGGCTTTTGGGGAAAAAAAAGGAGAAGTAGAAGCCTAAGCCATAAATCAATATTTTTTTGCTTTTGGTTTTTCCCACCATGTAAAAAGAATAGTAGCTTATGAATGAAAAATGTTGGATCCCACTTTTTAAATTGAAATATTATTATGGTCATTATTATAAATCCTTATATATGAAATTTTTTGCCCTAAATATAAATTCACTTAAAATTTAATAATCATGATAGTACTCTTGTTTAGGTCCATAATAAATTTAATTGGTGAGAATTACTTGATAATTTTTCATCTAAAAATCATGACAATACTCTGATGTAAATTATTCTCAGCAATTAAATGTTCAATGGACTCCCAACTTTCCTAAAAAATTTAAGTAGTTTAGTAATGTAAAATTTTTCCAAATAATACATTACCTATTTTTTATTTTTATAAAAGTTATGCAGTTTTTTAATATTTTACCTTTAAACTTACTTTTCCATTAATCATCCAAACATTTGTCTTTATTTTTCACAATACACACACATGCATTATTTAATAATATTGCATAATCTAAATTTTATCCAATCTTAAAATTACATAAATTGTAACATCCCAATTTCCAAAAGCGGAATAAATTTTTCATCATTTCAAATCATCACAGTAGAGCATTTGAGCAGAAGAGTAACTGATACTTATATTTCAAAATGCCATAAGTCTGTCTGGATACAATAGCGGTATAGTAACCGCGTGGCTCAAAAGTGAAGTAAATAACAAAAGGAAGGCTTCCGCTGGAACGTCAAAATGAAATCTTTAGCCAGGTCTCTAAGCATGCTGCTTTCCCCTCTCCTCCGTCCTTGGTTCTCCTGACCCTGATGCTATGTTCAGAGCTGAGGTCCCATGCATACGGACCCCAGGTAACGGTTAATCTCATGCTTACATACACAAAATGTGGATGACATATACCACAACATCAACAACATATACAAACAATCCATCACAATCAATGCATATGTATCGCTCCCAGCATGCAACCATATCGCTCCCAGCATATAGACATATCGCTCCCAGCATTCAGACATATCGCTTCCAGCATACGGACATATCGCCCCCAACATTACAGATACCCTCTAACCTTTATATGCATTTCACAGTATAAACACTCTATACATACAACACACATATCACATATATGCATAACATAAACATCAGAGTTAGTGTTACAGTACGCGAACGTACCTTCGTTGATGACTTTCGGTACGTTTCGACAGAAAGCGATCACAGATATCCTATAAGGGTAATATCATCTCTATTTATTCAAAAATATTATTTCAAGAGATATTTTGGCTATATAAGACCATTTTACCCCTGGTGGATTTATTATTTACAATTCTACCCTTACATTTATTCAAAAACGCAGTGCAGTATTTTCTGGGCAGATTTTTCAGTAACTTTGAAAACTCATAACTAATTCTAGAAAAATCATTTTGAGGTGCTGTAAAATTTCTCATGACCCTTGGCATGTCTATTTTCAAGGAAAAATATTCCCGGAACCTAGAACATCATGAATCATTCCCATTTTTAAATTTTCTCAACATTGCCCAGATTTTATTCCAGCAAAAATGCCTTAACTTCAAAAATTCATATCTCCTTGACCAGAGATCAAAATGTTACATATTTTATATATTTGGAAAGCCCTACATGTCTACTTTATTTCTGGAAAATTTCATGATTTTATAACTTCATTTGCTTCATAAAATCATAGCATCTTTTTCGCTGCCTGATAAGGACTTAAGAACTGAAAATTCTGCAACTCTTACGAATTTAATCTAAGGACTCCCAAATATTATTTCCTATCATGTTTTTACCTCTTCAGGCATTTTTCAATGCAATGAGGCCTAAAAACAAGTATAGGAATTCATTCTCTAATTTTCTAGATTAAACTAACATTTATACTAAGAACTTATAAAAACTAAAGACTAGAAATTTAAATGCTAGAACTTACCTCTTGAAGACTCTTAAATTCCTTCCTCCTTCTTGCTTCACTCTCCTCTTAAACTCTCCAATCTTTGGTATGAGTTTGGTGTGAAGAATGAAGAGAGGAGAGCTCTCTATTTATAGGCAATCCTTGGTTAACTTCCTAGCAATTTTCATTCTATTTTAACCCTTAGATTAAACTTAACTAGGAAGTTTAAATCTAGCCCTTACACCTCCTACAAAAATGCCACCTCCCCCCTTTTCTAGATTCATCTTTTCTCTTTCCTCCACTACACACACACACATGCACAACACTTAGGCACACACACACTCACAACATACACATGTGCTCTTGTGATGTCATCTTGATGACATAATCAAGGCTTAGTTGTCATTGTTGACTTTTCAACACTAATTAGCAATTCTTAATTATCATGTTAATCAAGTGTTTACATGCTCCTTAATTATATTTTGTCATTAGCTAACTCAATTATATGAAGATTTAGACTTAATTTCTTGAGATATTATTTCATTCTCTTTGGCTTAATTATTTTTAAATATAATTAGTCCTCTTTTAATTTGTCTCTAATCATCTTGAAGAATTATGCAACTAATCTCAATTATTTTTAAATATAATTAGTCCTCTTTTAATTTGTCTCTAATCATCTTGAAGAATTATGCAACTAATCTCAATTAGTGCAAACTTATTTTGTTAAGGATATTGTAATTCACTTAATATACCTCTTAATTATGCTAAATTAATTAGCAACACTCTTTATGTCAACCTTGACTCTTCATTGGTCATTAATATCAAATTAGGAGTTTCATATAATTAACTTTGGATATCCCCTTTTATTTATGCTTAAACAATCAACAATTAATTAATTATTTAATCACCTACTAATTATTGACAATTTTCTTAATTAGGATTAATTATTTTCTCACAACTATTTTACTGAAATTGATAATTTATGCATTATGCAAAATATTAAAAACCATGGGGCAATTTATGTTCCCCAAAATGATATTTAATTTTGCCTCATTATTTCCCAAGGAAAATAATCTCATAAATTACCTAAATTAGAGACAACATACTTTCTAATTTTTAATAAATATTTAGTTGCCTCTTAGGATTTTATCATAATTTTCTCAGGGTATTTTATGACCCACAAATATTTCAGGGACCTATTTGTAAATTATCTAATGTTTTAGGGCCCTTTTCGCACATTGCTTAATCTTAAGAGAAATTGTCCTAATAATAAGGTAAATTTAATACAAGGTGTTTGAGATCTCATATTCACCTATTTTCAATAGATATTATTTACTAAATTATGATAGTAGAATTTTTTTAGGGTATTACATAAATCATATTGTAAATAAGTCATTTTTTTTCCTCCGTGATTCCAAACACAGACTAAGTCATTTAAATTATGTCAAAATTCGCTCTGCACAAAGTTAGGGCCTTATAATTGATAGTCGAACACATGCTTACATGGTAAACATAGAAATCGTATCTAGCAGAGTCACACCGTTACTGAGTCCATTCACTCCAATACTAGAGGGAGACAAAGGATGGATGAGGTGAGAGAAAGTGGTGATGGTACCTTAACGAAAAAGGAGAGGGAAAAAGAATTTTAAAATTGCAAAATTTAAAATCAGATTTATTATCAATAGTTAAAAGTAAATTAAAATTAATTTTTTTTCCTAAAATATATAAAATCAGTAGTATGAAGAAAATAAAACACATAAAACAACGTAGGGTTAGTCTTTTTAGAAACAAAGGAAAATCGATATTATTTTTAGAGAAAAACATACGCAATTCGTTTTGTAATTGGGAGGATGAATAATTTGCAAGGCAATGGGTTCGACGAGTCATGCTAATAAACTTTGACTCGCTTGAACAGTGATCAAACGTTTAAATCATATATCCTTGTCTGGATGGGGCCTACGAAACTTGTCTCATTCCGCGGTCATAGTCACAAATGTAAAGTATATTTATTATTTTTCTGAAACTACTTTTATTAATTCTCTCTACAATAATTAAATACAAAAATAACTTTAACATTGCACTCGTGTATTCTATAGAGTAATACTTGCTGCTTTACAGAAATTTTTTACTGTCACACAATTTATTTTTTTTAATAAATAATTTTTAGCATTTTTTAATGATATTTTTATGCAATTACTCATTATTAGAATATTTGTAACATGCATTTTTTTTTTTTTTTGATAACTAAAAATGGTGGCAAGTGTGTAACCAATCCGGGTACTGTAGTGGCAAGGATGACCCTCCCAACAGTGGTAGCTCCATACAAGATGGATTACGAGTGGTTTTATCTCAGCTCGAACCCTAGACCTCTTAAGAGAATCCAGCGCTACATTCCACTGGACCAACCACATGTTGGTAACATGCATTTGAGTAGAAATGTTAAGTACATGAAAGTAATAAGGACATTGAGAAAATTAAACATGAGTTGTAAAAAGGCTTGATGGCCTATATTAAATCTATTTTAATATTAATAACATATATGTGAGATGGTTATCTTTATATTAATCTATTAACTATAATTGATGTTGATTTTTTTATGTATTGATAAATATAATTTTAATCTCTGATGTATAATTTTAATATTCGCACACATATAATTAAAAGCTTGTAATTATAATATATTACAATTGAGATTATACAAACCCGTGATGATGGACGGTGGATTTGTACATGGGCCAAGGGTTAGTTTTGCTAGTGGATAAAAATGGTTTTCTTCTGTTTTGTTGTATGTTCCCAGTATAAGCAATTCTGTGTGGAGAGAATGGCTTTCTAGGAAGGACATTTTACAATTTTAGATAAACAATTCCTATAAATTCCTAGCTATCACATTTTATAAGCCCATTTCCATCTTATTTCGATTTTTAACTCCACTTTTAGTATCAATTTCATCAATATCACTTTCAAGATATCAAATGGGGCATTAGAAAAAAAAAAAAAAATTGCAGGGTCATTTAAGTAAATCAATATTACAGTGAAAATATATCTTGTTGTCCTTAGGCGGTAGATCAGAACAATTAAAAATAAATGTCATTGACAAACATGCAGATTAAAAATATTAAATCTGTCAAATTTGATGGTTCATATCAATTTTCATTTTTACTAACATTAATATAGAATAATCATGACTTAAATAAGAGTAAAAACTAAAAACAAGAACTACACATCATTAAGATTGATGACTAATTAAGTTCTTCTCAGGATTTGAATTAAGCTATCACTCATGACTCAAGCTAATATGTATTCATAATTAACATTTCTTAATTGAGGGATAGATCTATATTATTCATGAAATCTATTAAAAATGAAATCATACATATCTTGTGACATGATGATGAAAATTAAACCCTTACAAATGATTATTATTGAGGGACCATCAATCAATAGAGGTAAATTAAGAAAAGATTGATAAATATAAAAATTTTATCTTATATTTAGGACTAAGAATATTACAAATATGTCTTGTATTAAAGAGAGGAGGAATATTATCAATTCATGAAAGAAACATATTTGTGATTAATAAAATATCAAATAGAGCATAGCTAAAGGAGAGTAGATCACATTCTCCCACAATATCATTATCATATAACAAATATAATGTTCAACAAAAACACAATTCACTATTGTAAATAATACGTCATAGCAGGTTTTAAGACTTGTGCTTATTTGGATTAGCATCAATCTAAGAAGCACTTTCCGACAATATCATCATCATATCGATAAATATAATGTTTTGATTAAAGTCTAAACTGGTAGCCGGTTGATTGCTGCTACATTGCCGTTTTGGATTATCCACCATAGCTGTACAAACTTGAGACTATGCTCCTCCACAGGCCAGATATATATGAAATCATATTTCGACCTATTCTTGCTATTTTCTCATGGTTCAAGTATATGGACAGCACCATGAACCAGCCGATGAGGACAAGTAATTCGAGAGAGCGACGAAGCAACAATGATATCAGAGCAGCATAAGCCAAACTTCCTGAGGCAAACGTTACCTTAGCACAGAAGTTCAACAAAGTAGTAGCAGTTGGGGAGTGACTCTGAACTCTCCCGTGGTATTCAAATGCACAGCAACAGACAAGTGAGGCTATAATGAAAATCCATACGCTTTCAGGGTGTTCATCCAAGGTGATGAATTGTAAAAGTGCATTTGAGCAATCACCGCTGTCATCGCAATCAGACTCAAGAACATGGTCACCCAAGGAATTGACCTGCAAAACCATCAGACTAATTAGAAGTTTCATAATGGCAACACCAGAGAACCGAATGGGCCTGATTGCGAGAAATTGATGCTTTGTTTGTAAGCTACCTGCTGCAATAAACTTAGTTGATCTTTGTTGGATTTGAGGTTATTATATGAATATGAAGAAATATGGGTTAAGGAGAGAGTTTTTTCCGAAGAGTTATATTTATTCTCATAATTGATAATTGTACTTATATGCCCTGAAACTTTTCCGGCATCGTTTCAATTAACTCAAGAGAGGAAATAATGTCACCCCAAACAAAGAAGCTCGAGTTCATCATCCGTCTCGGCAAACTCCAATATCGGTACCATGAGTGCCGCAACTGGTGGAGCAGAACCCATAGACGGCCATGTCGGGTCTTTTTGGAACCTCCCATATATAAACTTTCCGGCATCGTTTCAATAGAATCTCGAGAGGAAATAATATCTCCCCAAACAAAGAAGCTCAAGCTCATCATCCGCCTCGGCAAACTCCGATACGGGTGCCGTGAGTACCGCACCTGGTGTAGCAGAACCCATCGACGGCCATGTTGGCGAAGCAAACGGCGTTAAAAACAGATACGTGGCCAACGGTGTCACTGTATTAGACCTAAGAACGAGAGAATTTCCTCCTCCACCTCCCAGAAACTTTTCCGGCATCGTTTCTGTTACGGCAGTAAAATATAGCCCATATTTGGAGGCAAAACACTTGGGCCTGAAGGCAAGTGAAGCCCAACTGCTGAAACCCTAACCCTAAGGTACCTTTATAAATAGGACCTAAAACCCTAAGGTACATAAGCTCTTCTCCCTATCTTTTTACTTTCAGCAGACACAGAGCACACATCCCACCTCCTTATGTTTGTGTTTTGTGATCTCATATCCTTCTTGGTATCTCATCCATGGATGCCTAGAGGAGAGCTACTAGATCCTATATCAATATGATAATCCACCTAGGGCTACACATTTATGTTCTACAGACAGAACATTGGCACGCCAGGTAGGGGCTCGGTAAATTTCGAATCCTGCGACTGAAGATGGAAAATAAGAAGGGAGTCGAGAGACGAGTTCAACATCTTTGCTCTAATGGCATCAAGTATTGCTGTTGCAACATGTCTAACATTTGAGGATCCTGGGGCAAAAGCAAAAATGAAACCAAGAGTGTCCGCTTGATTCCTTGATTTTGCTGTTGTTAAATCCTAGTTAAATCCGAGAAAGTGTTCGAAAGCCATTTCTGATGCCACTAATGGAAGTGGAAATAGAAATTGTCTTGAAGCTGCAAGGATCGATACTGGGTTCACAGCTGCTGCAAGGAATGTATCAGCTACTCTTGATGCCGAGATGCAAAGGTTCCTACACATCGAGATTCCATTTTTCTTAATGGGCCCCCAAAAGAAATTGATCGGTAAATTTCGATTCCTACTTCCAGTGAAATTCAAGAAAAGCCCCAGCTCTACCGAGTGAAGAAGGGCCAAAGAAGCTGAGAAAGAAAGAGATCAAGAGGGAGGTGTTTTTTGCTTGACTTCTCTGCACTATTTGACGGAATGTGACATGGGAAAGTGGTTGGCATCTGAATTAACTTCCTTCTCCAATTTTCATGCTTTTATTATGGGTTTTTCACTGCTGCGTTTTGAAGTCCTACTAACCTTACGGGTCCTTAAAATCAATTCAACACCGTCACTCCGCACAACAAGCGACGACTAAGAAAAGAACGACAAGCCATGGTTTTTATTAATGCCACCTCATCGTGAAACGGCCAAGAGGTTGTTAGCCCAAATCTGAGTCGGCCTTCATGCAATGGCTGGAGGAGGACAAGTGAGTTCCAGAGCTGAAACCGAGATCCTACGTTGTCTCTGTGGCTAACAGGTACAGACGCAGAGCCTGTTCACTAAGTTGTATATCTGAGAGTATCATGAAGTGCCGAGAGGAAGTGCCGGGTGCTGAGTTTAGCTGCGTTCTTGGAACTCAAATGCATGGAACGCCATCATGCAATGCCCACCGTTTAATTGCCGAGATGGTGTAGTTAAGTTCAGGCTGGTCATTTAACATGGAATCCGAGTTGTTCAAACTTCAAGTTGGCATTAGTGGATCCGAGTTGAAGTGCAGAAGTAGGTGGCTGAGGTTCCGCGGTACTGACGGCACTGATCAAGGCGGCACTTTGGGAGACTGCTCATGTACTAGCTAATCCAAGGTATATGCCGAGATTAAAGTCTCCGCACACACTTGAGTGGCCGAGATGTTAACTGCCGAGATTAAAATTTCTGCATGCACGAGGTGTCGAGATGCTGACACAAGGCCTTGATGAGATGAAGAAGTCTCAGCATGCAGAAGTGGGTGGCCTCCGAGGTTCATCAACTCGGTCCCGGAGATCTTCCAGACCGAGATAGATAAGACGTGGTTAAATATCCTATGGCTGGAGTATTTTGTCAAGTCAAAGCGTTCAAAAATCAGATGGGAGGCATGTGCAGAAGCTACAGCATTGCCCACGCGAGTAATGAGTTAGAGGAGCCCCAGCACATCATATGCGATCGGGTTCAGCAACTCGTTGGAAAGTATGCTAGTGAATGAACAGCATGTCTTAAGTATCTCAAGATGCCGAGATTAGAGATACTTAAAGGCTGAGATTCCAAGATGCTCCGAGATGCCGAGATGCAGCATCTTCGAATCGTAATATCCGGGAATCATGTTCTGCCGACATGGACCTTAGGCGCCGAGATGCAGAGGTGCCGAGATTACAAAGCTTCGAGATGCATAGATCCGAGATGCATCTACGTCGAGACCATAAAGTCCCAAGAGTCAAAACCAATTGAACCAGATAACTCAGGTTCTCTTTCTTGGGTGTTACAAAGAACTGCATCAGCTGCTTCTTAGAAAATGAGAGCTTCTTCAGAGTGGAAGTCGCGAATGAGCTCGAGCTTGGCATCAAGCCTATCACCTTTCCATGATCACTCAATTGAGGCTAGAAAGTGGTCCACGATATCCCATTCACGCAATGTATCACCGCATCATATTTTCGGTCGGATGGACACCTGTAAGCAGTATAAATCTTTAAGCAAATTATTTTATGCTCTGATGTGTTGTTTATATATTGTCAAGTCAAAAGGTTGAAAGATCAGGTGAGATGTGTGTTTAGAAGCTGCACATCAGTTGTACCGGGTTGAAGAAGCCGACACCTATTAAAAACGATGCAGCAGCAACGACATACTGATAGTTAACATCATCTGGCAGATTGACTTTTGCTTCAACATCACCTGACAAGAACCACGTACAAAGGAAATGCTTCAACTCTTTCTAGCATATTGATATCACTGAATGGAGAGAAGCATAAACATCAAATATTTATTATATCACTGAATGCTGCTATTTTATGCTAATGAAGCACTTCCTTAAGGCTGGATTTCCTTGCCCTATCATGCAAAGTCGTTCTGATCATTTTCTACATGCAACTAATATAGATTTTGATCGGATGATTGTAATGTGCAAAAACTTGCGGATACTGAGTTAAAAGGAAAATTCCTCGAGGAAAATTATCCTGCTCTGTTGAATTCAAGTACTCATGTTCCTCTTTGGACGTTGAAGATTCATTCGTTCCTTATTTCACAGTGGACTCAACAATGAGAGTATGAGACACCACTCGTTATGGGTGTTAATATGCAAGCATATGCCAATGTTAGCGTCAACTCATGCATTTGAGCATGTTCGTAAATAACTTAGTAGTTCCTGAGCCTTGGATCAAATAGATTGCTTGGCAATATTCCAGATGACCTGAAAATGTGCAAGCCTCTTATGCAGCTAATACTGGAAGACAACCTTCCACTAAGATAATCATTCAACTTCAGCAGCAAGGCAAAACCACTGCTATTTGATTGCCAAAGAATGGAAAATGGAAGATACTTCATAACGGAGCCCATCGAACTGAGACTCCGAGAAGCCGAGAAGGTTTAGTTTAAAGCCTAATTAAAATGAATTTGGCGGATGTTGCTCTTTGCCAATGAGGCTCGCAAAAGTGAAGGCCATGCAAATTAGGGGTGAATCATATCAGGTGTTTGTGAAGCAACTAAGAAAGGCTATAGTCTGACAACCATCATTAGATTCCTTATGCAAAGGTGGTCGGATGCATAGGATAAAGAGCAGAGAAGGCAGATCCTACTCATGATTACTAAAGAACTGAGGAAGCTATGCCGAGGCAATGAAGCCCCGGGATGATAGATGCCGAGATGATTATGTCCGAAATATAGGTGCAGAGACGCCGAGGTCCAAGACGCAGCTATGCCGAGACCACAAAGTTTCAAGATGCATCTATGCCGAGACAAAGCAGCCCTCTATCAGACTGAGACTACTTCCTTTTACCAATATCCGAGACAAAGCAAAACGCGCCACTTGATGAACTCATCAAGCATAATCGCAAGAGTTAAAGCAGCGGACATCGGATAGCACGGAGGAGCCTTTTATAAATCCTGGAATCTTTAAGAAGCAGCCCTTGCATGTAGTTGTGACACAAATATGAATGAAAATTCAAGCACAGTTGGATTGAATTATATGGAAAAAGATCAGAAGGCTGCAATTGATTTTGATATCTGCATATTCCCTTCAAGTATGTCTTCGTTTCCTTGTTATGCTACAAACTTATATCTCTGTGTTGCTCATTGATAATCCTGTTCTTGGCTGAATGATCTGGACTGGATATTTTATGTGTTACTTTGTTATAAGTTGAGTAGTGGGTTACGAGAGTTTCAAAGTAAATTATATTTTGAATGGTCAATTGAATTGGAGTTCATTGCATCTCAGCAATGCTATTTCTCAAGTAATATTTGAAAAAGGTTGATACTATGTTCATGAGTGCATCCCAAGATGGTTGACCGTTAGTGCCTTGATTATAGTTTATTTGAAGAAAAGAGCCATGCATTATGACGGTTATGGTGACTTAAAATTTTGATAGAATATTCTAGAGATGACAACAAAAAATTTGTGTCAAAGACTTTCCTGCAACAAAAAATTATCTCTTGTTCCTGAAAGGTGTTGCCAACTTCTTGATAGCCCAATTGTCTTGGACAACCTTACATATTTAGCTTGCATATTCAAAATTCTGTGAGCAAATATCTGTCTATCAAGTGCAACTGTGCAAGTCTCTTCATACTTCCTTCAAGCATAATTCAGAATTTCCTTTTTAAGGCCCAAATCAAGCCACGTCTTTAGCCTTTGCTTATTGATTTATGGAGGCATACTTTGGGTGGAAGCAAATTTTGTTCGGTAACCCAGAAATTATAGTGACTGAACATGTTAACCATTAAAGTCACACATCTAAAGATGGGCTTGGCAGAGATCAATTAAACAGCCAGCTCACGTTAAATGCAAGCAAAAGCTGATGTTTAAACCTTAGGGTTTAAAGGGTTGACAAGTAAATGTGAATGAGCCTAATGAGGTCACCAGTGACTTGCCTTCCAATAGCGTCTCAAGTTTGCAAACTTTGGAAGTTGTAAAGCAGAAGCTTTGTGTGTTACTTTAGTTGATTTTATATCATATCTTGTGCACAATCGAAATGTGGGAGATGCTGATTCCATAGCTCATGGATATTATTATTAAACTATTCATAATGATGTTCCATTCTAATATGAATATAAACCAAGACCTATGAAGCCTTCTCCTATTGTGGATAATTTTCTTTTTCAAGAAGAGCCTTTGCCTATTCAATGAGGCCTTTCTCTCCAATCGTCTTAAAAAAGATGAGAAATTTTGAAGGCGGACCCCGGTTAAACGGAATCTCGTTAAAATCCGGGCTCCGTGTAAATTTCATGAAGGCCAACCCTAGTTAAACCGAATCTGGTTAAAATCCGGGCTCCATACAAGATTATGAAAGTGGACCTCGGATTAACTGAATCTGGTTAAAATCCGGGCTCTGTGTAAATTTTTGAAGCTGGACCCCGGTTAAACCGAATCTGGTTAAAATCTGGGTTCCATGTTAATTATTGAAAGCGGACCTCAGATTAACTTGATCTAGTTAAAATCTAGGCTCTGTGTAAATATATGAAGCAACATGGTTGCGAGTATATACAAGCTCTGGTGGAGCCAATTGCTACGACAATATATGAGGCGACATGGTCGTGAGTCTATACAAGCTCCGGTGGAGCCAATTGCTACGGCAATATATGAGGCGACATGGTCACGAGTCTATTTAAATGATTGAGTTTGGGTAAGCAAACCCGTCTTCATAAATCATATTGCAACGACAATGCCACCAAGTCTATTTAAATGATTGAATTCGGGTAAGCAAACTTGTCTTCAAAAATCATATGGCGACGGTAATACCGCCAAACCCATTCAAGTGGTGGAATTCAAGTAAATAAACCAATTTTCATAAACCTTATTGCGATGGCAATGTCGCTAAGCCTATTTGAAATGAATGAATTTCGGGTAAAGAAACCCGTTTTCATGAATCAGATCAATTAAGGTTCACATGAATGAATAGTTAAAGTTGTACTACGGTTAGCCGACTTACATGAAAGAGGCAGAAATGTTGCTAAAACGGTCCATCACCTAAGGTTTCTTGTTAAGGAACCATGTAAGGTGGTGATCCTATTTAAAATATGAATACTCTATGAAAAAATGTCTGTATAGGCAGGATTATCTGAGTATGAAAATGCAAATCCTATTGAAGAATTGATGACTACAACTTGATTATGATTCTACTGTTTTGATTTGAGGTTTCGTGGTACGACCATATCATTAGACGGTATCTTCATAACAAAATTCTTAATGAAAGAACAATTGTGAAAATCAAAAGCGTTCTTCATGTCAAAATTGGGGATTGCCAAGAGGCCTGATCTAATGACGAGAAACGCTATAAAGAACTAAAGGTTTATCAAAACCTAGATGCATCTGAATTTCCTTTCCGGGATAGAGAAGTGGTATTCCTTGCTTGACCCTGATCAGGTCTAAGTGTACGTGAAGAGTTATAACCCGGTAATGTGCAAGGGGAAAGCTGCCCTTTCTCAAATCATAACTTAGACTAAATAAAGTCGGAGGGTTGAGTAAAAATCATAAGGTTTTTATGATAAGTTAAAAGCTCGGATTGAATCTAGAGTTAACATACATACGGGCTCCGTGATAACATTTTTGACTCTGGCCAAGTCAATAAATAGGAACTTTAAACATATGTTTGAGTTCACAATCTACTTATTGTTGGAATGAAAATAAAATTCGGACATGAGATCCGACCTTAAAATTAATGCACCCTGGCAGCCCAAAAGATTGGACTACCAGGCTGGGGGGCAGAAAGTGGGCAACATTTAAGTTGTCATGGTAATATGAAATGAGGAAACGAAAGCCTTTATGGTGTACATGAATTTCCAAATGCTATCTTGGTTTTTTGAACGTTGTTATTGAAAAGACACGCTCTCAATAATCAAGATCAAGGCAAATAATACTATCTTGGTTTTTTGAACGTTCCAACATTTAAGTTGCCATGATGATATGAAATGAGGAAATGAAAGCCTTTGTGGTGTACATGAATTTCAAAATGCTATCTTGGTTTTTTGAATGTTGTTATTGAATTAACATGTTCTCAGTAACCGAGATCAAGGCAAACAAGCAAAGAATATCAACCCAGAATCTCGGGATTAAAGTGTATTAACCCAGAATCTCAGGAATAAAGTATATTAACCCGGAATATCGGGATCAAAGTATATAAAGCCAGAATCTCGGTGTTAGAGTATGTGAACCCGGAATCCCGGGTAAGCATGAAAGTAATTACGACAACCACATATTGGCAACTCAGAGATCTGAACTACCAGGCTAGGGGGCAACAAAATGTGGATAACGAGGAATTAATGGAAAGCTTGATTATCAATAACCAGAATTGATGCAAACCAGAACGGAAATCGAACTCCGAAAAATATTCAAAAAGCATAACACAAACAAGACAATCAATACATCCCAGCAGCTCAGAAACCTAATCTACTCTGGGGGGGCAACAGAATGTGGACAACCAATTGTTAACGGAAAAGCATAATTTTCAACAGCTGGAATTAATGCAAACCAGAACGAAAATCAAACTCCGAAAAATATTCAAAAAGTAGAAAAGTAAGCATTTTTCATTAATTGTGATTTACTTACATATTGATAAATCCAGGAACATAGACCGGGTAATTATCCCATGAAAAATTGCTACAAAAGCAAGCAAGACAATTAGTACATCCCGGCAGCTAAGAGACCTGAACTAGCGGGCTGGGGGGCAACTGTTACGACAGTAAAATATAGCCCCTATTTGGAGGCAAAACACTTGGGCCTGGAGGCAAGTGAAGCCCAACTGCTGAAACCTTAACCCTAAGGTACCTTTATAAATAGGACCTAAAACCCTAAGGTACATAAGCTCTTCTCCCTATCTTTTTACTTTCAGCAGACACAGAGCACACACCCCACCCCCTTATGTTTGTGCTCTGTGATCTCATATCCTTCTTGGTATCTCATCCATGGATGCCTAGAGGAGAGCCACCAGATCCTATATCAATATGATAGTCCACTTAGGGCTACACATTTATGTTCTATAGACAGAACAGTTTCAATAATCTCAAGAGAGGAAATAATATCAACCCAGACAAATTAAATAAGCTCAAGCTCATCATCCACCTCGGCAAACTCGGATATGGGTACCGTGAGTGCCGCACCTGGTGGAGCAGAACCTATCAATGGACACGTAGGCAGCCATGAGAAGCACGTACCGAGGTAATGTGATCGAGTGCCGCTCCTGGTGGAACAGAACCCATCGACGGCCATGTCGGTGTCTTTCTGGCCACCCCCTGTTGCGAGCTTGGTAGCTTGCTGGTTGGTGAGAGATTGCCCATGGATTAGGTGTCGTTGAGGACTTGGGAAGCGAAGCGAAGTTAGCTATATGGCGCTTTTTGATTTTTTTTTTTTGGGATCACGCTTTTTGAAAAAAATATGAGCAAATTGTTTAATCCTCAAGCAAGCCAAGCCATTCCATGAACCATGGGAAAGCCAGAGGAGATACAGAGACATAAATTAAGTGATAAGATCATGAACTTGAGACCAAAACCGAGCAATGAGACACGAGATCCAGAAACTTTTCATGAAGTGGAAATATTTGATGGAGAACATTAATTAATTGAATAATGTTCTATTGTAGAACAAGATATATTGGACTTGACCTAAGAATAATGCCCAGGGCCTACGTACCCATGAGAGAGATCAAAGTCCACATAGTTCGATGATACAGATAGGCGTTTAGCCAAAGGGAGTGGGGTGTGTGCTCTGTGTATGTAGAATAGTAAAGAGGCAGAGTTTAAAGCCTGTGTACCTTGTTAGGTTAATCTCCTTTTTATAGGGATTACCTTAGGGTTGGGGTTTAGATTTGTGAGCCTACTATGTCTCTAAGCCCAAACGTTGTGTCATCACTTCTTTGTCATATTGGTTGCCTCTTGTTGGGCCATACCTTAGATGGGCCTAATATTTAAATCTGTAACAGTTGCCCCCTAGCCGGTAGTTAAGGTCCCTAACCTGCCGGGATATACTGATTGTCTCGCTTGCTTTTATAGCAATTTTTCCCTGGATAATTACCCAGTTTATATTTCTGTATTTAACAATATGTAAGTAAATCATAATCAATGGAAAATACTTACTGTTGCATATTTTGAATACTTGTCATAGGGTGATTTCCATTTTGGTTTGCATTAATTCCGGTTATTGATAATCATGCTTTTTCCCTAACAATTCGTTGTCCACTCTGTTGTCCCCCTAGCCCGGTAGTTCAGGTCTCTGAACTACCGGGATGTGTTGATTTTCCAACTTGGACCAGGTGTTCATAATTGTTGGGATTCCTTACATGTTGACCCGAGATTCTAGGTTCATATTCTCTAACACCGAGATTCTGGGTTAATATCCTTCAACCTCCAGATTCCGAGTTTATATTCTTCAAGCCCGAGATTCTGGGTTGTGTTGACTATTTAATCTGGATCTCATGTTTGAGTTGTTCAGCTTCTGTTTGAGTTTTGATGAACTTCGGATTTACTTAAGTTTTAATTGAATTGCCCCTAGATGTGGAGTCCAGGTTAATTCACCTTGAAGCCTTTTGCTCAAATATCTGGGTTTCCGGTTTTGCTTGTCTTTTATTTTGTTCTTGTTCTTATTTGTCTTGATCTCGGTTATTGATAACGTGTTTTTTCAATGACAACATCAAAAAAAACGAGATAGCATTATTTGTCTTGATCTCGGTTATTGATAACATGTTTTTTGACTAACACTATTCAAAAAACCAAGATAGCATTTGAAAATTCACGTACACCACAAGGGCTTGCATTTCCTCTTCTCATATCATCATGGAAATTTTATAGCTGTCCACTTTTGTTGCCCCCAGCCCGGTAGTTCAGGTCTCTAGGCTGCTAGGGTGAATTGATTTTTTAACCTGGATCTCATGTTCGAGTTGTATCTTCATTTCAACAATAAGTTGATTATATGAACTCAAACATATGTTCAGCGTTCTATTAAATGACTGGGCTAGAGCCAAGATATTAACGCAGTCTGCTGGATATTCCACTGATATTATTAATCAGGCATTCTCAATATTTGTGCAGATTTTATTTAATCTGTCACATTACATTCCGGTATTCCAGAATTCAATCTGGAGTAAAGGCAATCCATCACATGTTCAAACTCAGTTTTTAACCAACGTTTTAAACATTTCGACCTCATCAGGATCATTATGACAGTTCACTTTATTACCCCAGAATAAAGATGCATAATAATTTATCCGGGGTCCATTTATGGAGCACGGATTTAACTATTCTTCAAACTTAGTTTTACCGGGTTCCAAATTGATCATGTAAGCGCGGATTTAACTGTATAACACTGAGATTTCGGGTTTATGATTTATGAAAAGTGGGTTTGTTTACCCAGAATTCAGTCATTCAAATAGGCTTAGTAGCATTGCCATCACAATATGATTTATGAAAACGGGTTTGTTTACTCGAATTCCATCATTTAAATAGACTTGGCGGCATTGGCGTCACATATGATTTCTGAAAACGGCTTTACTTACCCAAATTCAATCATTTAAATAGCCTTGGCAGTATTGCCATCGTAACATGGAGTTTAGATTTTAACTATATTCAGTTTTAACCGGGGTTCGCCTTCAACCGGATTTTAACCATATTCAATTTAACCGGGATCCGCCTTAAAAAAAATTTACGGAGCCCAGATTCGTTTTAACCAGGGTCCGCCTTCAAAAATTTACACGGAGCCTGGATTATTTTAACCAGATTTAGTTTAACTGGGGTCCGTCTTAAAAAATTTTACACGGAACCCGGATTTTAACCAGATTTGGTTTAACCGGGATCCACCTTTAAAAAAATTTACGGAGCTTGGATTCGTTTTAACCAGGGTCCCGCTTCAAAAATTTACACGAAGCCTGGATTATTTTAACTAGATTCGGTTTAACCGAGGTTCGTCTTCAAAAATTTTACACAGAGCCTCGATTTTAACCAGATTCAGTTTAACCGGGGTCCACCTTCAAAATTTACGCGGAGCCTGAATTTTAACCATATTCGTTTTAACTGGGGTTCGCCTTCAAAAACTTACACGGAGCCCAGATTTTAACCATATTCCTTTTAACCGGGGTTCACCTTCAAAAATTTACACGGAGCCTAGATTTTAACCAGATTCGATTTAACCGGGATTCTCCTTCAAAAATTTACACTTTTGCTCAAGAAATATTGCCCTATTTGCGACCTCCATTTGCAAATTTTCAAGTTAAATACCAATTGTAGAAGCCATCTCATTTCAACTTTGTTGCATGTCATTTATTTCAACGTTTTTGGCTTTGAAAAGGACCTTTTCTTGATTTAAAGATTCAAAGAGTCTTTCAAGATGACATTTTACTTTTTTGCAAGAAACTTCATATTGAACTGTAAGCTCAGCGTTGGATGCTTCCAAATTCAAGCAATGTTGGTTCAATGTTTTGTGGAGACCTTGGATTGCTGGCACCTTTTGTGTCATTACCAATGGCTGATAAACCTCTTCATAAACTATTCAAAGAAAACAAGCACATGTTACTCCCTCTTCTACTTCCCAAGAAAAGAGATCTTTATCATGTATAGACTCAAGACAATTAAGAGGAACAATAACAGAAGCTTCGAGTTGGCCAACACAATGCTTGCACTCACTATGATGATGCTTAATGGTGGTGCACATCAAAATTCTGAAAGAGTGCCGCAGGGATTCGTAATAATTGGCCTATATGCCATGAATCCATCTGGAATAGAGCATGTCTCCTTGAAATCGTAATTTGTACTTCAACACACATAAGAATTGTTGATCCTGGATCTGGACCATTGACAACACTTGATGTTGAATACCCATAAAAAATTAGAGGACTTTGTAAATGCAGAATAATGTTGAAAACAACAACTACTAGGCACTGAAAATGTCTTTCAATCAACTTCAAGCCTTTACAATCTGAAACAAATTCAAGAATCATGTCAAAGCTGTCAATCCAGCTGCAACAACTGAGAATATTTCCCCCTATTTGTGCTAGTATTTATGTCATAGATAATAGTGCAACCTTCCCTTACTCCAACTAGAGCTCTTTCAACGGCCTGTATAGCAGATAGAAAATGCAACTCTGATGGCTTCTTTATATAGGCTATAAATTACACCCGCAACCTAACTTTCAATTCATTCAAGAAAAAGCAATACGTACAACTCACTTGAAGAATATTGATGCTACCAAAATTTAACTAAGCACCGCAAGTGTACGGGTCATGAAAATAGCAAGTGGTAAATCAAGGTCATCCCACAGGGACTCAATCCAGCTAGTAATTAGGTGTTAAATTTCCTTTTTTCGTTTAAGTTGAATAGAATTGTTTTCAATGAATAGAAAGAAATGCAAATGGGATAAGAAAATAAATATCGACAAAGACTTTCAGGAGAGCAAATTCAATATCAAACGGACAACCTAGAGTCACTAATCCCTTGTTTATTTATTAGATTTTATTCCCACAAAATTAATTTTAACTTAATTTAATCAGCTAATCTAGAGTATTAATATTTATAAATGCCTTATGGTCCATTTATATACCTATCTCAATTAATTATGCAATGCCTTACACGACTAATTAAGATGCAATCCAACTCGGGCTCACTCTAATTTGATTATGTGGAGCTTCTAGGTATATATTTATCCTAGATGCAAATTAAATTAAAAATCTAATTCCACATTATTTAATCTCAAGGTCAATTTAAAATTTCCTTTGCCAAGTTCAATCCTAAATCCCCAAAACATGCTCAATGGTGGCCAATCACTAAACAATAACAATCAAACAAGATTAAATAAACTGAATTAATATTAAGCAAAACTAATTAATGAGAATAAACTCTAAAATCCAAACAAGTTCATAGGTCCTTTAGGTTGCAAAGAAAATTAGCCACGCATGGCTAAAATAGAATCCAGAACAACGGTTCAGACACAGGAAAAAGAATGATACAATTGAAACACTGACTAAATCACGCCTCCCCTCTGGATCAATCACGAAGAAGCTAGTGAGGAGTTGCTTGAACAACAGCCGCTACCTCTGGATAAATCTCGTCTCTGCTGCTCTCCAAGTCTGCCGTCACGTCTTCTCTCTTCTGCGTCCTTCCCGTCGCGCGAGTACTCTGCGTTTTCCTTCTTTTTATTCTGCCGTCAGCGTCTTCATGTGCTCTCCTCCTTTGGTCGTCACATGTGTTCTCCTTTTATAGACATCATGTAGGTTTTTCTTTTTCTTGAATTGCTATGGGCCCACGCCTTTAATCTTGATCCATGATATCTCATTCTTTATTATTCCTTTCAAAAGGTATATTGTAGCTTTTTTGATTTTTGGCTTCTTATGCGTATCTCCAGCAACAATACAATCAATTTCATAAATCCTTTCCTTGCGTGGACTCTACGTCTTCAATCTTCCACAATAACATCCTGATAAATAATTGCTGCCATAGATCCTTACTTCATGATACTTTTTCATCATTTTCTTTTAATAAATTATCCACTGCAAAATAAAATAACATAGGATATGAAATAGATTTTATATTAACATATATTTTTATCATATAATTAAATAAAAGATAGAAAAATATAAAATATAATTAAATAAGTATAAATTAATAATAAATTCAATCTATAATATCTCAAAATCTATACTTATTTAATTATAAAATATATACTTATCAAATATTCCTCAAATGACCTTTCATGAAGCTTCTTTGCACTTACCTGTCTCTCATGAAAGGTTAGAGTAGCTTGTTTTCCTTGCAAAGATATAGTCTTGCCTATTACCCTCAAGTATAACTCTACTGAGTTAGTATATAATTTCCCAGATGATGTGGGATCAGAGAAAGGAACATAACTTGATAATTCTTTCAGATAACTCAGAATACCATCTAACATAAGAGCAGGTTGTTGAGGGACTTCAGCCATCTTTATAAATTCTAATAACAAGACTTGAGAAATTTCAATAAAAGCAGGCACAACACTTGATAGAAAGGAAGAGCTATCTTTTCACAAATTAAGCTTCAAAAGATAATGTAAAATAGTTTCCTCACTCATTCACTAGGCAAAAGGTTGTGTATTTAAAGCACAACTACTATCACTTTTTGGACCAGGAATGTATCTGTGAAAATTTTATGTATAATAAAACAACTTACCAATAATCCCAGTAACAGATACATGAGAGTTTGAAAGAAAAAAGTCATATGGCTGCACTAATTTCAACTTCCGAGCCGTGCTTCTCCCCAAAGTCAATGTTTATTTTGCAAGAAAAGGCACTTTTGATGGCCAATCCTGGAAGCAGAGTAGGAAGCACTGCACTATTTTGATTTCGATTACTTCCAAACGACTTAGGTGTCACCATATTATGGTGCAAAGACAAATGATAACTTGCAGCAGAGTCACTGGTAGCTAAAGAAGCAAGATCAATTGCCATTGAAAATGAGATGTCCCAAAAATTCCCGGGAATCAAAATATTGTCGTCTAAACTCAAGTTGATTAGAGTGCGATGAAGATGGAAAATAGAGGGATTTCATAACTTTTGGATACATCCCTGATTGTTAACTTTTGTACTAACACGTATTGTCTAAACTCGAGCTTATGAGAATCTCGGCCTTCACAGTACAATCCTGGATTTTCACCCAAGTTGGCTCCCAATTAGAATCTTGGATTTCAAATTAGCATCTTGGCCTTCAAAGTACAATCCCGGATTTGAAATGATTATCTCGGATTTGGAATATCTCAAATTAGGAAAACTCATCTCGGCCTATTGTGTTTTGGTAACAGGTCCTTTCTCATGATCTTGGCTGCCGACTTCAAGTATAGGTTCTTTATCATGATCTCGACAATTCCAAAATTTGAGAAAGTCAAAGGCACGAATGGTAAAGTAGGGAGGAGAGTCACCTCTTCCTGAATTTCTTGATTATCGTTCTCCTTCTCTGCCTCTGGTCGACCATATGACCTAAATGTGAAGCGTAGGTCGCCAATTGAATCTTTGCGTCCAAAGAAGAGACCAAAACAAGATCTTGCAACCTTGTTCAATGCGTCATCCCAAAGCCCTAATTCACAAAATTTTGAGGCTTGTTCTCATTAGATATGCTTGTTCTCGAATGGGTTGTGCATTTGTAGAGAACTATAATTCTTGGTTGATCAATGGGTGCATAACTAGCAATGGCAAACGCGTTCAAGAATGCCTAAGCCTTAATAATACTTATTCATCCCTTGACACCTTAGATTTTCCTAAATCCTAAAGATTCAAACTTTCCTCCATGCCTCATAACCTGAGAATTTCTATCCGATTTTTGCTAATGTGTCCTTCATTTTCATGGTATTTACCCATAGTTGGTCACGAGAATCTAAATTTATCGTTCCCCACAGTCGGTGCCAATATTCTGTTGTAGAACGAGATATATCGGACTTGACCTAGGAACAATGCCTAGGGCCTACATACTCATGAGGAGTGGTCAAAGTCCACATAGTTCGATGATATAGATAGGCGTTTAGCCAAAGGGGGTGAGGTGTGTGTTCTGTGTATGCAAAATAGTAAAGAAGCAGAGTCTAGAGCCTGTGTGCCTTGTTAGGTTAATCTCCTATTTATAGGGATTTCCTTTGGGTTAGGGTTTAGACTTGCGGGCCTCTTATGCCTCTAAACCCAAACGTTGTGCCATCATCTCTTTGTCATATTGGTTGCCTCTTGTTGGGTCATACCTTGGATGGGCCCAATATTTGAATCTGTAACAAATAATATCAACAGTTCAAATTAGTTCTCATCAAAATTAAATGGAAAAAGAGAGTTTAAACTTTGAAGACTTACGGGAGTGAAGTTGGCATGACTTTGATATGGTTGTTCCTCTCTTGGCAGATCGAGCAAAAAAGAGAGAAGAAGAATAGTGTTTGGTATCTGACTTAGAATGTTGTTTAATCCACTTCATATAGGCATTTTCTTGGCCGATGCATTAATCCCTTGAGTCTAGTTGCTTTGTGCATGAAATATAACTACATAATGAAGGTGACAAGTGACTCTGATAAAAGGGTGGGCATTGACAAACTCTCTCTCTTTCTCTAATTCCATAATGAAAGCGATTAGTGACATGAGTACAAAAAGGCCTTTTAAGACCGGACAAAAGAGGCATCGTAAGATCGGACTCGCGACCGGTCTTGTTCCACGCGGTATTAAAAGTATACTTTTAAGACCGGACTTAAACTGGTCTTAAATATACTCTTTTAAGACCGGATGAACAATCGGTCTTAAAAATTTAGACCGAACTTTTGAAATATCCGGTCTTAAAAAGGTTTCAAAATAAAAAAAAATAAAAAAACCCAAATGAAACAATCGATCCCAAATCACTAGATCTAACAATATTTTGAATGTCCCTCCATCATTAGCGATGGAGAGCCAAAAGAAGATTGGAAGCAACACCAACAAGAAAAACAAAAAAGATGAATACAAAGTCTAGAAATAAGAAAACATAACAAGAAATAGAAATCATTTATCATGGAAATCGAATTTAAATCAATATAAAATCAAAGGTGAAATTGAAGTCTAGATCTATAAAAAAAATCACAAGCTTAAAGCAACCAAATCTGAGCAGGATCCTCTTGTGGATACTGGCAAAGCTTCAAGCAACCAAAAGCAAAGTCCAGATCTAAGCAAGAGCGGTCAAGGTAGGAGCAAATAGACTTAAGTAAGAAGAGATCTGGGTTTGATTTTAAGCCAGATCTGTGCGAAGGCGACGTGGGAGGAGCCATAGATCAAAGAGGAAGGAGCCGTCGTCGTCTAGAATCCTCGAAGTAGTATGCTTGTGCTATTGTTGAGGATTGGAGTTGACACCATCGCAAAACGCTTGAAGCATCTCACTGCCAACGTTGCCAAAGATTTGATTGTGTGGCTCTTAGGACGACTTACGAAGATTGTGAGTAGGTTAGAGGAAGAGGATGTCATTTTTGCTGAGGTTTTAACCCATGAGGCTCTTGGGACACTCGTTGAATCTGTAACTCAGTAAATGTTATATCACCAAGAAGACAAGCACACTCATGGACTTAACGAGTTTAACGAATTTAGGTTTTTTTAAACACTTTTAAGACCGGTTGTTTGTAAAAACCAGTCTTAAAAGTATATTTTTAAGACCAATTATTTGTAAAAACCGGTCTTAAAAGTATTCTATATTTTTAAGACCGGTTGTTTGTAAAAACTAGTCTTAAAAGTATATTTTTAAGACCGGTTGTTTGTAAAAACCAGTCTTAAAAGTGTTCTATATTTTTAAGACCGGTTGTTTGTAAAATCCGGTCTTAAAAGTAGTTCATATTTAATTAGTTATAATTAGCATATACAATTATATTATGCAATTATTTAATTAAGTTGTTATAGAGATTTTAGGAATTAAGTTAGCAGATTATGATGTTTTGAATTTCGTAATTATATTCCTGATTGTAATCCCTAGATTATATTATGTAATTATCTTAATTAAATTGTTAGAGAGATTTTAGGAATTAAGTTAGCATATTATAGTTTTTTGAATTTCGTAATTATATTCCTTATTGTAATCCCTAGATTATAGGAACTGTCTAGGTCAGAAGATTATTTACTTATTAGCATCTGTATATAATTCCAATTAAGCGAAAGAAATAAAGCATCACATTCTCGGACTCATCTCTGATCTGCGTCTTCTCAAAATATTTACGAAATTGCAACCGGTCATACTTTTAAGACCGGATCTTTTATAATCTGGTTTTAAAAGTATTCTATATATTTATGAAATTGTCACCGGTCATACTTTTAAGACCGGATCTTTTATAATCCGGTCTTAAAAGTATTCTATATATTTACGAAATTGCCACCAGTAATATTTTTAAGACCGGATCCTTTATAATCCGGTCTAAAAAGTTCTTTATATTTACGAAACTGCCACCAGTCATACTTTTAAGACCTGATTCTCTATAATCCGATCTAAATGAGGCAGTCTTAAAGCTCTTTTTTGCACTAGTGTGACGAGGGCATTGACAAACTCTAGGGACCGCGTTTCCCAGCTCGTCCTAAGGGCGCTCATCCCCTCCATCTAGTAATTTGGATGGACCGCACATCCATATGTCTCTAATTTTTTATCTAAGATTTTTAAAAAAAAAAAAAATCAAGATTTTTTTTTTTTAGTAATAGTAAGTAGTTGATGTGTATTTTTAGTATTAGCTAATATCCTGATTTTTTTTAAAATCATGAAGTATATTTTTAGTAGCAGTTAGCACCCTAAAATGTCTTTTTAATATGAATCAGTACCCTAATTTTTTGTTTTTGTTTTGTACAGGCTTTGTATCAATCCTTTTGTGCTGTCGCAATCCTCATGCCTAAGCTAAAGAGAAACGAGAGGAGATACAAAGCTTAAATGAAAAGGAAAACTAATACTCAAGTCCTTGTAATTTTATGAAAATTTGAAACACAATTTTTTTTTCTAAAAAAAAAAGGAAGGTCTTGAAACGCAATATTTTTAAAAAAGAAAGCTCTACTTGCACGCACAAAAAACAAAAGTTTTCCTATTATTTTGAGATAAATGATTTTAGGAAAAATTTGGTAGAAGTCCCAATTAAAAATATTTGGGAAAATCCATCTTGGGGCCCTTGAAAGAGAAAAAAAATTCAAAAAAGGCCCCAAGATTCTGAAAATACTAAAAAAGGCTCCAGGGCCTTTTCTGGTATAAATTCATTAAAACTTTAATTGTTAATGGGGATGATATAATTGTTAATGAGGGTGATATAGTTGTTAACGTTTTAATGAATTTATACCAAAAAAGACCCTGGGGCCTTTTCTGGTATTTTCAGAATCTTGGGGCGTTTTCTGAAATTTTTTCTCTTACAAGAGCCCCAAGATGAATTTTCCCAAAATATTTTTGCCGATGAGATCTAAATCAAAGTATTAATATTCTGTATGTAAATAAATTTTTCGGTTCTTTTTTACTAATAAAATTTTCAATGGGTGAATTTTTTCCAATTTGTCTTGATTTTTTTTTTTCAAAATCTTAATTTACTATCCTTATCAGTTTTAATTGATTTCACAATTAAAAGTATTAGTTCTGATCTTATAATCCGTTAGAATCGAATTCTACATGTTTAATGATAATAAGAGATTATTGTATAATACTAGTGATAATAGAGATATATAGAGACCCACATAAATATTATATTCATATCAATTTTATTTATATAATTGACTCATTGCATTTAAAATAAATTTTACTAATAAGAAGAAACTAATAAATTTTTATATGCACTAGAAATTTTTTTACGAAATAATTTTTATAAAATCGATTGTAAAACAAATTGTTTTTTAGCAGTGCAACTACAGCCTTCTTTTTAAAAAATTGCGTTTCAAGAGCTTTCTTGTTTTGAAAAAAATAGTGCTTCAGGTCCTCGTTGTATAAACCGTTAAAGTGTACAAGTAGTGACTTTGATATATATATATGTGTGTGTGTGTGTGTGTGAGAGAATTAGTGGAGGGGAAAAGATGGAGTGAGAAATTGGTAAAAAAGAGGATGGAGAGATGAGTAAAAAAATTATTTCTCTTTTTTATTTTGAATTAATATTTTTAGGCTAAAATAGACATTTCTTGATTTTTTTACTAATTAGTACTCCATTGGTCCGTATTATAAGGCACCAACTAGCAAATTTATTTGGTCCTTTTTATAAAAGGCACTTGCTTGTTCTCAATGAGCATTAATTATCTTTTTCCATATATGCCCCTAGTTAATAAAGGTAGTGGGTAAGAATAATAATTAATATAATATTGGAATTTAGTGTAATTAGTAGGGCTAATATTGAAAATTACTTAAATTCTATGACAATTTTATTGATTTTAACTGTTTTTATTGGTATGTGAGAATTGTTAGTTGGTGCCTTATAATAAGGACCAGATGGAGTATTCCTTTATTTTCTTCTTACCAAACAACCCATCTTCCATTAATCATCTTCCCTTATTTTTCAAAATCTCCCCTTCCTCAAATTTTCTTTTTTTTTAATTTCTTTTTTTTATTTTGAATTAATATTTTTAGGCTAAAATAGACATTTCTTGATTTTTTTTACTAATTAGTACTCCCTCTGATCCGTATTATAAGGCACCAACTATCAAGTTTATTTGGTCTTTTTTATAAGGCACTTGCTTGTTCTCAATGAGTATTAATTATCTTTTTCTATATATGCCCCTAATTAATAAAAATAGTGAGTGAAAATAATAATTAATATAATATTAAAATTTAGTGTAATTAGTAGGACGCAACGAAGAAGTCGCACCCATTGGCGTAATTTGGAAGGAAAGAAAAACAAAAAAAAAAGAGGCAGCTGAAGACGCGGGAGAGAAGCTAGGCCTGGTGGAGCAGGGCCCATCGACGGCCATGTCAGGGTCTTTCTGGCACCTCCCTGGAACTTTTCCAGCATCGTTTCAATTATCTCAAGAGAGGAAATAATATCGCCCAGACAAAGAAGCTCAAGCTCATCATCCGCCTCGGCAAACTCCGATATGGGTACTACCGTGAGTGCCGTACCTGGTGGAACAAAGCCCATCGACAGCCACGTAGGCAGCCATGAGAAGGACTTACCGAGGTAATGTGAACGAGTTCGCCACGTGGTGGAGCAGGACCCATCGACGGCCATGCCTATGGGGTAGGTGTCGTAGAGGACTTAGGAAGCGAAGCGAAGATTCAAGTTACAGTTACAGTCTTACAGTTACCATACGGCGCTTTTTAAAAAAAATATAAGCAAATTGTTTGATCCTCAAGCAAGCCAAGCCAATCCACCAATAACCATGGGAGGAACCCAGAGGAGATAAAACACTATAAATTAAGTGATAAGATCATAAACTTGAGACCAAAACTAAGCATTGAGAGAGGAGATCCAGAAACTTTTCATGAAGGGGAAATATTTGATGGAGAACGTGAATTGATTGAATAAAATAAACAGTTCAAATCAGTTCTCAAGATGAAATGGAAAAAGAAAGTTTGAAGACTTACGGGAGTGAAGTTGGCATGACTTTGATATGGTTGTTCTTCTTCTGGCAGATCGAGCAAAGAAGAGAGATGAAGAATAGTGTCCGGTATCTGACTTAAGAATCTTATTTGATCCACTTCATATATAGGCATTTTTTTTTGCCGATGCACTCCTCCCTTGAGTCCAGTTGATTTTGTGCATGAAATATAACTAATGATGATAACGAATCTGATCAAAGGGTTCCGGGAAAAAGGAGTCGTACAAAGGGGCCCGGGCTTGTCTCCTCTCTATGTTTGAGATCACCAACCTCTTTTTTTTTTTTTTTCTCTTTTCCAATTTCTCACTGTTGAAGGTGATCTCAAACATAGAGAGGAGACAAGCCCGGGCCCCTTTACGACTCCTTTTTCCCGGAACCCTTTGATCAGATTCGATATCATCATGTAGTTATATTTCATGTACAGAAGCAACCGGACTCCTCAACTGGCAAAAGGGTCGGACACTCTCATTAAAGGGAGAGGGTTCGATCTGGAGTTGGTCAAGGCGTTGGGGAAGGCATCGTAGCTCGTAAGTGCCTAGATAAACGCCTGAAGGTAATAAATGGCTCGTTCTGCCCAACATTGATATCACCTAAGAGGAAGAGAGATTTCGCTCTGTCCTTTGATTGTAGGTGTACCCAATTCTTTTTCTAAAATTTTCCTAAAAAAAAAAAAGCTATTCGACTCAGGGGAGGAGCCGAGTGCCGACTGTCGAGCCTGTTTGCGCGTCCACACAAAACACCTCCCGTCCCCAACAAAAAAAAAAACACATACACACACACAAAAATGAATTTTGACATAAGAGCAAGTGAGAGAGAACGACTAAAAAATTGAGAGAAAATGTATAATAATTATATATTTTTATTTCGGAAAAACAAATTTTTTTCCTTTTTTTGGGGGGCTAGTTGTTTCAGGTCCTTGTTGCATAAACAGTGTAACGAATATAAGGAGTGAGGGAAGGGGCAATGTGGCTTTAAGGGATTGGAGGATGGAGAGATCAGAAATTGAAAAAAAAAATGGAGAGATGAGAAAATGGAAAAAGAAACAGAGAGGAAGCCGATGGCCAAGGATGGAAGACTTAGAGGAGAGAAGTGGGCCCCTTATCATAAAGTATATATATATATTAAAAAAAGTGTGTGTGTGTGTTCCCCCTGAACACTCTTATCAGATTCGGTATCATTATGTAGTTATATTTAGAATCAGGATTTCCTCCATTGCCTTTTTGTCAGCTGCCCTCCAATTCTCAAAACTCTGAACTGGGAAGAAGCTTGTGCTTTTTTTTTTTTTAATAAATAAATAAATATATATATATATATATATATATTAGGATATTGATGGGTATTAAAAAGATAGTTCAGAATATTAAATGGTATTGAAAAAATACTTTATAATTTTAAAAATATTTTAGGGTACTGACTGATATTAAAAATATATTTCAGGATACTTAAAAAAATACTTCATGATGCAGAAAAATTATTTTAGGATTTCAAAAAAAATATTTTTTAAAGATTCTAAAATAATTTTTTAAGACTATGAAATACTTTTTCAATATCTTAAATTATATTTTTATACTAAGTCAGTACCCTGAAATTTTTTTAATGATTCAAAAATAATTTTTCAAGATCATATAGTATTTTTTCAGTACTGGTCAGTATTATGAACTATCTTTTTAGTATCCATCAATTTATCCTTATATATATATATATATATATATATATATATATATATATATATATGTTAAAAAAAAGCACAAACTTCTTCCCCATTTTGAGGCAAAAAACGATGGAGTTTTGAGAATCGGAGTGCAGCGAACAAAAAAGAGCAAAGGAGGAAAGCCTCATCCTTATATTTCATGCACAAAGCAACTAGACTCAAGGGAGAAGCGCCGAGCCCGTTCCTTCTCCTCAGCGAATTATGACATAAGTCGTAAGTGAGACAGAATGACTAAAAAATTGGGAGAAAATGTGTAATAATTATATTTTTTTTTTATCAAAGGTGTAAATTATTAAAATTTGATCTAAATAGTTCATATATTTATTTTTTATTAAAATATTCTATATTTTTAATATATATATATATAAAATATTAAATCTCAAATGTTTAGAGTTGATCTAACGGTAATAATAAAAAAGTGGAGGGAAGTGAAAAAAAAAAGGTGAAGAGGCTCATTTCTCATAAATAAATGGGGTTAATATGGAAAAAGTATATTAAAATTTCAGGAAAAGAGTGCATACACACATATATGTATATTGTCATACGGAGTTATATAATTGATTGACTGTCCGTTTAATTTATATATTTACTTGACAACGAACATCGTCTAAAATTTATTACTAAATTTAGCCATAATAATGATGGGGTTTAAATTTCTCATATTGCATGAAAAGAAGAAGATTCCTACATACACATGAAATAGTGAGACCACATATACATGTATATGAATTAATTACATATATGTGGGTCCCACCATTTCATGTGTGTGTGACATGAGAAAACACTTCTCCTACAACATGAGAAGTGTTTTTCCCAATAATGATACCAAAATTAATTTTGGTAAAAACTTTCTTAACAAAAGTCCCATTAAGGGCCGCAAACTAAATTTTGATACTATATTCTTAGAAAGTTAAAAAGTATGTTGGGCCTGTTTGGGTTGGTGGTATGAGTGGTGACTTAAATACCATTTAACTTTAAAAAAAGCTGGGTAGGAAAAAAGTTAGGTTATAGATAATTACTTGTATCTGGATTGATGGTGGTAAAAGTAGTAGGGCCCATGTTAAAAAGCTGAGAGCGTTTTGGAAAAAGCTCAGAAGTGAAGGTTTTTTTTAACGGGTTTTTTGAGCTTTAAGTTAAGTGAATTTAAATTCAACTCAAACGGACCCAAAATCAGCTAGCAATGATGTTAACTGACTTTTTTTCAAAGTTATCGCAAAAAAGTTTGCTCAATAGCTACAGGATTTGATGAACCAGAGACGCAACCATGGACGACAACAAGGCAAGACTAACAAGCTGAAGACACACTAGTTTCATGCCCAATTTTTTATGATGACATGAAAATAATAATATATCAGAATGAATTTGTTAGGGGCTCATTCTGATAATCCTCGTATTTTTTTTTCCAAAAGTGCAAGAGTGTTCCCATAAAGGTTTCAAAAGGAAATGTCTTTCGGTGTAGAGAGATCTTTCATATATGGCTACTGTTATGTATTGTTAGGTTCAATTTAGTGATTTGATTGATTTTGGCTACTGTTATGTATTGTTAGGTTCAATATGGCTATTGTTATGTATTGAAGAAGAACGTTCAATTTAGTGATTTGATTGATTTTGAAGAAGAAAAAGGAGGAGGAGGAGGATTTGATTGATTTTGAAGAAGAAGAAGAAGAAGAAGAAGAAGGATTTGATTGATTTTGAATAAGAAGAAGAAGAAGAAGGATTTGATTGAGGAGGAGGAGGAGGAGGAGGAGGAGGAGGAGGAGGAGGAGGAGGAGGAGGAGGAGGAGGAGGAGGAGGAGGAGGTTGATTGATTTTGAATAAGAAGAAGAAGAAGAAGGATTTGATTGATTTGGAATAAAGAAGAAGAAGAAGAAGAAAAAGAAGAAGACGACGACGCGGAGGAGGAGGCAAATTTAGTGATTTGATTGATTTGGAATAATGATGTAGGATATATAATTACAAGCAACCATCTTTATTACGAATTAAGGAACGGAATTTGATTGATTTTGAAGAAGAAGAAGAAGAAGAAGAAGAAGAAGAAGAAGAAGAAGAAGACGCGGAGGAGGCAAATTTAGTGATTTGATTGATTTGGAATAATGATGTAGGATATATAATTACAAACAACCATCTTTATTACGAATTAAGGAACGGAATATTTTGTGATACAAGAGGAGGAGGAGGAGGAGGATTTCTACATAATTACAAGCAACCATCTTTATTACGAATTAAGGAACAGAATATTTTGTGATACAAGAGGAGGAGGAGGAGGAGGAGGAGGAAAATTTAGTGATTTGATTGATTTGGAATAATGATGTAGCATATATAATTACAAGTAACCATCTTTATTACGAATGAAGGAGGAGGAGGAGGAGGAGGCAAATTTAGTGATTTGATTGATGAAGACGCGGAGGAGGATGCAAATTTAGTGATTTGATTGATTTGGAATAATGATGTAGCATATATAATTACAAGCAACCATCTTTATTACGAATTAAGGAACGAAATATTTTGTGATACAAATTGACAGATAACCTTACTTCCTCATTGGAGATCAAACACCTCGAGCCCACCAATTTAAAATAGTCCCTCTATTAAAATATGAACAAACTGTATCTTTCTTTTAGAAGAAGACTATATATAATAAATTAGTTAGTAATGTTAACTAACTTTTTTTTAAAGTTATTGTAGAAAAAACTCAAAAAACTGCACTCCAAACAAACTCACTATAGGTGTATAAAAGCATATAAGATCTTTGACCAATTTTTCTAAAAAAAAAAAGTGATATAGAATATATATGTCTACATAATGAATGACGTACCACTAATGGTGGACCTAAGATTTTAGATTTGTGGGTGCACAATTAGTGATAGGATTCTGGGGTTCGAGGGCAGTGCCCTGAAAAAGTTTTTAGGGAAAATTTTAGATGCAATAAAAACAAAAGAGTATAAACAATTAAAAAAAAATTCAACTTAACATAAAAAACTAATAATCAAAAGTCAACTGATCTTTACATCAGAACGATTACAAAAACATTTTTCGATTCTTCATTCCTTGAAAATATTGCATTATATATATCTTTATCATCAATCGTATCAAATATATCAAGTTCAATATAAGTTAGCATGCATGAGTTAAACCAATCATCACTTATTCGATTACGCAACTTATCTTTAACAAAAATCATTGAAGAAAAAACCCGCTCAACACTAGCAGTTGCTACTGGTAGAACGAGTGCCAACTTTATCAGCAAATAAATCAGTGGATAAACAATATTCTTTCTCTTCTCAACCATATTCAAAGCAATGTTAGAAATTGTTTACAAATTGACAAAATCAGAATCAACCCTCACGTTGACAATAAAATTACCGAGACTTGAAGATAGAAAAGGAATATTTGCAAGCTTATCAAACTCCAAAGGATAGAATCTAGCAAAATCAATCAACTTTTCTTTATTAAAATTAGCAAATGAATCACGAGGATCAAAACTAAGAGTAAATACATTAAATTAGAACTAAAAAGAGCAAAATTGTCAAAGAAATTGTAATTACTCTTAATCATTGATTTTTATGAGAATATTTGATGTTAGCTTTATTATTTTTATTGTAGATGCATGAAAATATTAAATTAAATTTGAAAATGAAAGTTTGAATTTAAATTGCAAAAGTTTTAGTTGAGTCCATCAAAGAATGTTTTTTGAGTGTGCATTTCAGTCCCTCTACAAATTTTAAAATTCTCTTTTTTTAGTCCTTGGTCAAAACACACGTTTTGACCAGGGAATTAGGTCAGCTTAAGATAAAAACGCAATGCAAATAGGGAGCTGAGGGACCTGAGACAAAAAGAGAGGCTGAACAATTAAATAAAGGAGACATGGGCCATGAGAAATTAAAGAAGCAAAGAAATTCAAGCCCATCGCAATACTCCTAGCCAAAGAAAGAATTATATGAGTTAAGAGACAATTATAGGCAGAGACGGAGACAGATACAATTAAGAACAAATTTGGGTCACAGTCTATTTTATTCATTTACAAAAAAGAAAAAAAAAAGTCTGCAAGTTTAGACCGTTGCACCACTGCAGTACCGTCATTCAAGCCAAACACCTAACTTTAATTTTCCTCATCCCTCTTCGCTACACAAGACGTCAATTCACGTCATGACTGCTTCACTCACGTAAGTATTCCATCAAACTTTTTATACACTAAACCGATTAAGTTAGTGATTCAAAGTTCAGCAGGTCAACTCAATGTTCACTCGAGATTAAATTGTTGTTAACTAAAATAATATAATTTAATAAAAATGTGTAAAAACATTCATATTTTGATCATAAAAAATATTTTAATAAAAGAAAATTTTAAAAATATTGTTTAAATAATAAAAGTAATATAGATAATATTATAATAATAATTAAAGGAAATCAAACCACTTAGTGGAGAGAAATCATCGTTGTAGAAAGTGAAATATGTTATTTTATCTTTTGGTGGAAGAGCCTAAAACGAGATCACATGTATCAGAGGTCGGGGGTTTTTTTTTTTTTTTTTTTTTTTTTGCGTGGAGGATTCTTGGGGTTTTAAATTAATTTGGATCGAATCGGATTAGATCACAAAAGCGAGAAAGCTCTACCAAAAAATAATTTCTATTTTCCTATGTTTCTACGGGGAGATATATTTTATTTTCTTCATATTACTTATTTTATAAATCTGTAAGGAAAATTTTTAATTTTAATTTTTTTCCGGAAATTTTTAATTTTTATTTACTTTTTAATATACAAAAATTATTCCGTTTTAATGTAATTTTTAATGAAATAATCTTTAAAATATGATTTTTATAATTTAATCTTCATTCTTAAATTTCTTTCTCACATCTCCTATCCATGTTTTAATTTTGATCTGACAGTGCTTCCTCCTAATTGAGTTTATCTCATTATCTCTTATAATTTTTAAATCATATACATATAATTGATTTGAAACGTTATAATACTATTTTAATTTTGTTTTTCTCTTCTTTACAATCAACCACTTGGATAGGCTAATGAGGGATAAGAAACAAATAGGCAAAAAAAAAAAAAAAACCAATAAAGGAGAGGATCGGTTTCCCCTCCCTTGGTCTCCGCCAATTACAAATATGCTTCATGAATTAAAATTTCATCCACTAATATTTGGAGTGAATGGACTCAGCTACGGTGTGACAAGCTTTATATGGTAGATACGATTTCTATATTTACTATCTAAGCATGTGTTTGACTATCACTATAAGGCCCTAACTTAGGCTAAAGCGAATTTTGATATATACTTGTTCAATTTGGATGACTTAATTAACTTTTTTTAATTTGTATATGGTAGTAATAGTTAACACTTTAATTAATTAATGTTAGATGTTTCTTACTATTAGTAAGGACATTTTGGTTTATGAAGAATTGCTGGATGATGTTTCTGTAGAGTTTAATTGTTGGACAGTGAAAAATATAAAGCAAAATTTTTTTTAAAAAAAAAAAAAAAATTTCAACATCTGTTGTTTAAAAATAGATGCCCTAAATCAAATACGACGTCCTTTTTTAACAGATGTTATTCACAGACTTATGTCGCTTACGACTCAAATATGCTTCTTTTTTAATTTGAGAGAGAGCTAAAAAAGACTTTAAAACGAACATTAAAAATGTTTTATGTAATAGTTACCTTCAACACTTGGGCCTAAAGCCCACTGACGCTGACAATATTAACAAAACTTGACGTCTATTGTCCTACACAGGCTACCCATGAAACTTGACCTGTTCCTGATCAACACTTTTAGCCTTTCATTTTCTTTATCACAAAAGTCCATTTTATTAATACGAAACAAAATAGAAGTATAATCACCAATAACCAAAAAAAAAAAAAAAAAACCGAAACACTAAAAATCAATTTAGTACAAACTAACGTACAAAAAAAAAAAAAAAAACTCCCAAAGATGAAAAATTCAACAGTAAGACAAGAAAACCACATCCTTAATGGCAACTCATCAACGTACTCCTTCCCTTTGCAAACTAGATGCAGAAGAGAGATTGACCAGAAAAAGTCCTTTCTCAAAGTTTTTTTTTTTTTTTTTTTTTTTGCTATAAACCTTTCTCAAAGTTCTAGAAAGATTTCTGAGCAAAAAAAGTTCTAGAAAGATTTTTGTCTTTTTGGGGGGGGGGGGGGGGGGGGATGTGCTCAATTTCCAAGCAAGAGAGGCTTGTTTAAATTAACCTCCGTTTTTTTTTAAGTGATTTTACTATGGGTACACCTTCCCTATATTGCCTTAGACAAGTGGAGTTAAAATATTTAATTAAATTTGTTTACTATTTTATCTTCTTTATTAAGTTTTTGTAACCCCATTTCTCAAATTTATTAAAATTTAGGGTAAATGTACAAAAATGCATATGTGCTTTATCCTAAAAAGCGCCCAATACGAAGTGTTTTTTTAGGTGTAAAAGTACACATGTGGTTACAAATTTAGTGCAAAAATACAATTTGACCGTTAAGTTTGACTTTGACTGTTAAATTTGACTTTTTTTACTTTTAAATGTGCAAAAACACACATGTGATTTGATAAAAAGAGTGTTTAACATCAACTGTTTTTTTTAATTTAATATTTTATTTCAATGAAAAAAATTATTATTTCTCTAGGTATAATTCTTGGAAGGCCAAATTTTTCTTTTGATTTATCATTTTGAAAAGGAGGATTTCTTCAATGAGTAAAAATGATAAAAATTTTATTTCCATAATTTAGTTTCTTTTTTTTTTTTAAAAAAAAATCCTTATTAAATTTTTAATTAATAATTGATAAATGAGTATTTATAAGTCAATTTTATAACTATAAGTGTATAATATTCCTTGATTTAATTTCATTCATCATATGAATAAAAATAACTCATTCAGAGGTGCAAACGTTTATATTGCATATTTCTTAATGCAATAAAAATTAAATAATATTATTCAGTTTTGATTGAAAAATTATTTAGATAATTTTTGGTTCAATTTGTTAGACCAAAAAATTAAAATTATTTTTAATTAAATATAGTATTTATAATATCAAATTGTAAATGCATAAATACTCATTTATTAATTATTAATTAGAAAATTTAATAAGGATTTTAAAAAAATAAATTATGGAAAAAAAATTTGACGTTCTAGAAATTATACCTAGAAAAATAATAATTTTCCTTTAACTGAAATAAAATTATTAAATTAAAAAAAAAGACACACTTGGTGTTGTGCGCTCTTTTTACCAAACCATATGTGTATTTTTGCACATTTGAAAAGTAAAAAAAAAAAAGAAGTTAAACTTAACGGTCAAAATCAAACTTAATTGTCAAACAGTATTTTGTATTTAATTTGTAACCATGTGTGTATTTTTACACATACAAAAAACACTTAGTGTTGAGTGCTTATCGCGATAAAGCACATGTGCAGTTTTGCACCATAACCCTAAAATTTAACTCAAATTTTTTTTTCCTTCCTTCCAAATCTTTCATACCACCAAAACTTGAGTGCTAAACCACACGTGGCAAGTGATATCCTTCAAGTCATTGGATTTTTATTTTTCTTTAACACACTGATAATTAAATATTTGATACACTCTTTTTATCTCTTGATTAGTAATTTAGGACTCTTTAGTTAATAAATAATGGCTTTTATACTCATTTAGGACATCGGATTTGCCTCACTCGTGTCTTTAAGCTTTATCAAATGGATGTGAAAAGTGCCTTTTTAAATGGTTTTATTCAAGAAGAGGTTTATGTAGATCAACCTCCTGGTTTTGAATATGAACATCATCCAAATCATGTTTATCGTCTCAAGAAAGCTCTTTATGGAATTAAGCAAGCTCCTAGAGCTTGGTATAAGCAATTAAGCAAATTCCTTCTTGATCAAGGTTTTATTAGAGGAAAAGTTGATACAACACTCTTCATAAAGAATAATAAGCTAAACGAAATTTTAGTTGTACAGATATATGTTGATGATATAATTTTTGGTGCTTCTAATGATGTTTTGTGTGAAGAGTTCGGTAAGAATATGCAGGGAGAGTTTGAGATGTCCATGATGGGAGAACTCAACTATTTCCTTGGTCTGCAAATCAAGCAAAAGAAGGATGGAATCTTCACTTCACAGACCAAGTATCTCAATGACCTGCTGAAGAAGTTTGGGATGGATCAATGCAATGGAGCTGGTACACCAATGAGTTCCACAGCTTCCTTGGATGCCGATGAAAAGGGCAAGGAATTCAATATCACAAGATATAGAGGAATGATTGGGTCATTACTCTATCTAACAGCAAGCCGCCTAAACATCCAATTCAGTGTGGGAATGTGTGCAAGGTTTTAGTCTGCTCCAAAGGAATCTCATGCTGAAAGTGTGAAGAGAATTTTCAGATACCTTGCTGACACAAAAACTCTTGGTTTATGGTTTCCCAAAGGTCAACCTGAACATTTGGTAGCATACTCAGATTCAGATCATGCTGGGTACAAAACGGATAGAAAGAGCACAAGTGGTCAATGTGAATTCTTTGGAGGCTTACTTGTGTCCTAGTTCAGCAAGAAGCAAACGAGTGTTGCTGTCTCCTCAACCGAAGCTGAGTATGTTGTTGCCTCAAGTTGTTGTGCCCAAGTTTTATGGCTCAAGCAACAATTATCAGATTAGGGAGTACATTTGAAGGAGATCCCGATATTATGTGACAATACCAGCACAATAAGTTTGGCCAATAATCCAGTGCAACATATCTAAACCAAGTATATTGATGTGAGGCATCATTTTATAAGGGATCACGTTTAGCAGAGAAATGTCAAGGTTATGTTCATCACAACCCATCTTCAGCCGGCAGATATCTTCACCAAACTATTAGCTAAGGAGCAATTCAATTTTATAAGAAGTGAATTGGGAATGGTAAATCCCAATGAATTGTAAGTTTATTTTACATTCCAAATATTAGTTATGGTTTTGATGATTCTCAAATTACTAACTTGAGCATCGAAGTTTGTAGTCTAATTTTTTGCAGGATGTTCAAAAACTTGAGTTTTGCTGTCAAGAGAAGAAAACTCGAGTATGGAGAACAAAACTCGATTTTTATCGGGCTTTGAAAAGAACTGTAGCTTTTGGAAGATATGAAAACTCGAGTCATTAAGTGAAATACTCGAGTTTCCAACAAATAGAAAGCAACTTATTTTGGCGAAAGGTGAAAAATCGAGTTTGAGAATGAATACTCAAGTTTTGGTCGTGGAAGTTCAAAGGTTTACCTTACACCTTTGAAGTCCAGGTTAGCAGCATTTTAACAAAACTCGAGTTTTGTATAGAAAACTCGAGTTTGTCGCATTTCATCTATATGTGTGTGTGTGTGTGGGGGGGGGGGCCATTCTGGAAACCATCGATCAAAACTCTAGTTTGCCCTAAAAATTTTCTCTGTTCTTTGTCTTCTTCATTCTTGCTATTATCATCCATTCCTTTCCTTCAAATCTTCCAATGGCACCTAAAAGACATTTCCAAGAGCCTGAGATCACTGCTATATCTTCTGAATCTTCTAAAGGCTCTTCCCCTCCACTCCACGACATTCTGAAAGGAAAAAGCTTGCTCTTTAGAGGTTTTTCTATCGAGCATCAAAGAGAACTGCTAGGAGGACTGTGTCCTCCCCTTCTAAAAATGTTCCAACTCCTGAAATTCCCTCTCCATCTCCTTCTCAACGCCCTGTTCGAATGAAGTCCATTCCAGCTCATAGAGCAAAGAGAGGACATGACTTCCTTCGTCGCCTTGACGTTTCCATTACTGAAAAACCATCTGGAAAGACTCCAAGAATGACTAGAACAAAAGGGGTCTAGATAAAGGAACCATCTTCTAGTCCTCTGCAAAAGAAAGTTGACCCTACTGCTGCGACGTGAAAAGATAAGGAGCCAGTTATTAAGGAAAGTTCTTCCTCCGACAAACCTCAGAACTCTCCTCTATCCCCTGATGCTCCTTTTGAAGAAACCCCTTCCCCCAATCTTCCTACTGCTCCCTCGGAAATAAAGAATCATGACTCACCTCCTAAAGGGTTTGCAACAGATAATGTAGGTATATCTGTTGATTTTGTCGATAAGTTTCGTAAAACCTACTTCAAAAAGGAATTTTGTTCTCTGGTGTCTATAGACTTAGAGAAAATTAAGGAGGAATGCAATATGGACTTGTCCTCTTGGTTGAATCCTTATATGTCTTACCTTTCGATAAAAGCCCCTTTTTCACCAACAATTGTCAAAATCTTCTACTTTAATATGTTCAAAGAAAATTTGAAAGATTTTGAGGACAATGTGGTGGAAGAAAGACTTTCAACTTCTGTCAGGGGTGATAAGGCTACTATCTCTGCTTCCATTCTAAATTCAATTCTTCAAATCAAGCATCCTCCTCCTGCACCTAGAATCAATTACACCAATACAGAAATTTTTCAAATCTTGAAGCCTAAAGAACCTATTCCTGAGGATCAGTTAACAAAACTGACCTTTACTCCAATGGAAATGTCTCCTACATATCAAGTTCTTTGGTATATCTTTTCGAGAAATTTTCTTCAGAAAGGGGACAACCACACCCACTTTTCCTAGAAAGACTATCCATTGTTTGCTGCTTTCATTCGCAAGGTTCCTTTCAATCTGGGTGAATGGCTCTTTCAGGAAATCTCTAGCTTCTGCTTCTTCTCCCGATCAGTCGCTTATATTCCCTTTGCTTCCCTGGTGTCAATCATCTTGTTTCACCACAAAATCTGGCATATTTCTTCATCAGACTCTCTTAAATGGTCAACAAGTTTTGGGAAGCAACAATTGAACTTAATGAAGATATCGATTGAGGAAGGAACTACTTCAACAAAGAAGACTACATCAAAGAAAGCACCAACTTCCTCTTTTCCTTCTTCTGATTCTTCTGTTCCAACCGACTTAGATGCCAAGATTCAGCAAATGGCAGATCAGGTTGTTTCAGATATGTCTATAAAGATCCAATCAAAAGTTGGATAGATAGTTGCTGGTCTTCAGCAAAAGCAGACCCATATCTTGGGTGAACAAACTGTTCTAAAAATTCACCTCAAGCAGCAAGATGACAAGATGGACAAGATTTTGAACCTTCTTTCCTCTTCTTGCCCTGGTCCTTCAGTATGATCCTTTCTGGTCTCAGCTCCTCCCAGTTTTTGAAGATGACAAAGGGGGAGGAAGAGAGTAGATAAACTAGAAATCAGGAATTTAGCTTTTGGGAGTTATTCTTATGCAGAAATGTTTGACATCTTTTTGTAAATCTTTTGTTTTTATCTCCTGACTAAGTTTTCTTGCTGTGTTTATTTTTTTTTATGTTCTTAGTAAGTGTGAAATCTTAGTTGTATCAACCTTTTAATTTATGCTTTGCATCTAATTGGAAAATATGAGTATTGGAGTATGAATACTGAAGGTTTTCAAATGGTTTTGTCAAAACATGTTGAATATCATTTTGTCAAAACATCTGTGCAAATTTTTTTTTCACAAATCTTAAAATCTTCAGACTCTTGAAAAATTCTAGTTTACAAGTGTTGCTATCATCAAAAAGGGGGAGAATGTTAGTTCTCTATGAGTTTTGATGATAACAAATAATTGTAAAATCAAGATTGAAGTTTTGTCTCAAGAAAATAAAAAACTTGCTGATTGAGGCAAACTCGAGTTTCAGGATCAAAACTCGAGTTTTGGCCTGGCAGAGAAAAGCTCAATTTTAATGGACAAAGGCAAAACCGCAGTTTCCATTTGGAAACTCGAGTTTTGACCTTACAGAGAGCATTGCAAGTTTTTCATTAGGACAAACTCGAGTATTAGTTTGGAAACTCGAGTTTACGCAAAAGAAACTCTTCAATATTTTTCAAAGGAAATTTCTAAATTTTTCCAAGCCTTGGGAAAACTCGAGTTTCAGTCTGGAAACTCGAGTATTGGTAGCCAAAAAGTTTTGATATCTGAAAACTTAATTTTATAAAATGTAAACTCCAGTTTCCCACTTGGCTCCAAAATACAAACGTTTTCTTATTTCAAATGGAAACTCAAGTATAACATTGAAAACTCGAGTTTCGAGCCAAGCATAGATGATCAATATTTCAATACGTTTATAAACTTCGGTTTGGGAAACTCTAGTTTTGAAAACTCTAACTTTGAAATGACTAAAGATCTCTCTGAGTTTCAAGTTAAAATTGGAAACTCGAGTTTAGGATTGAAAACTCGAGTTTTAGTCATACAGAGAGCATCGAAAGTTTTCACTGATTTCAATACTCCAATTTTGAATGAAAACTCTAGTTTTGATGTTTTGGACTTATATTCATTAAGAGTCCAAAACTCGAGTTTCGCTTGAAAACTCGAGTATTGGTCCCAAGCTAAACTGAAGCTCCAAAGCTCAAATCGCGACTTTCCCTCTGGAAGGAGGAAACTCGAGTATCAAGTTAGAGACTTGAGTTTAGACTTAAGTGTATAGTGGCAAACTTGAGTATTGATGCACAAACTCGAGTTTGTATCACGACTATTGATAATTCAAACTTGCGAAATCTGTGTAAAGTTTGTTGATTGATCTGAATGCTTTATAACATTAATTATCAACTTCATTAGATATGTTTAACGTGTTTGCTAGTGGATTTCAACTGTTTTAGAGATGATCTAAGAAGATTCTGAGAGCTGTTTCAACTTGAGCAAAAAGGCATGTTAGAGCATTAAATGCAAAGCCACCTAACTTGCCATATTTTGAGCTACCAAGCTATGTAGGATGCAAAAAGGATAAAGAGACATTTACCTAATCAAGACACTGACATTCCAATCGATAGAAATACAAGGACATCAACATTTATCCTTCTTACACACAGAATGAAAAAAAGAGTAGAAAGAGAAGAGACCAAAGTGCCTCCAACTGATGGACAACTTCTCCAAAAGTCATATTGATGCTTACAACGGTTATTAATCACACTCTAAGTATAAATAGAGCAGCATTCAATTCTTCTCAACAACTATGGAACCAAAAAACGTAAAAGCATTAAATTTGTTCATCTACTCTTAAGTTTTTTTATACAGAGTATATTCTAATACTATTGAGCTTTACTGATCATTCTTATATGCTCTTTAAGAGAGTTTATTGTTTGTACCTCATTTATTGTAATCAATCTCAAGTTAGGGGACTTGGAGATTAGGGTTCATTGATTACAACTTGTAAGGGGGAGCAAGTTCTAGTGAGAGGATTGCTCTTGAGTTGCAGAGGGTGTAATCAATAGTTATAGTGAAAAACTCAGGGTGCCTGAGGACTGGAAGTAAGTCATAGAATTGGATCGAACCAGTATAATCCTTTGTGTTTATCTCTTGTTTCCTACACTTTGGTTTACCTTATTCTATGGGAATGTTGTAGCATTAGATACAGAGTTACCATGTTGCGGCTTAAGAATGTTTTGCTCTATTCCATGTGTTTTTTTAGTAGCTTTTCGCCCTTTCTTTGTTTGTCCTGACCATGGCTCAACATCTTCAATAGGCCGCTTAGGTATCTTCTATTGCTCAACATTCTTACCACTCCTAAGCTCTATAGACTTAACTTGTTCTTTTCCATGATTCTTAAGGACTTCAGTGTCACTAGACAAAGAACTAGAGGGTCTATTGTTCAAAGCAATGGCAAGTTGTTGTACCTAATTCTCCATATTCTCAGTGGACACTTGTTGGCTCTGTATAATGGCATCGGTCTTGGCCATGTATTCCTTGAGCAAGCTTTCCATAAAAGACTGAGGAGTGTTAGTTCTCTATGTGTTTTGATGATAACTGACAATTGTAAACTTAAGTTTGTCTTTGAAAGTTGTAAAACTTTCTGTTTAAGGCAAACTCGAGTTTTGGTATAGAAACTCAAGTTTGGACTTGATAGACAGAAGCTCAGATTTTATAATGTTGGCCAAACTCCAGTTTGCATAGGCAAACTCGAGTTTGCAGAGTTATAGAGAGCTATCAAAGTTTACAAGAGTTGTAAACTCGAGTCTGTGTTTGTAAACTCGAGTCTAGATCAAAGACAGTGACACTCGAATTTCAACTTGTTTCCAAACTCTACCTTTGATTCTGAGAAACTCCAGTTTACAAGAATGTTTATGTGCTAAAAGTTTAAAGACTTGTAAACTCGAGTCTATGATTTGGAAAGTCGAGTTTGAGATCAAACAGAAGCTTCAACATTTTATCAAGTTTTCCAAACTCCGGTTTCAGTTTTTCAAACTCCAGTTTGCAAAATGTAATAGCCTTCATGTTTTCAGTTTTCACTGGAAACTCGAGTCTGGATTATGTAGACTCGAGTTTGGCATAATCAGAGATACTCGAGTTGATACTTGTTTTCTAAACTCCTGTTTAAATTTCAGTGACTCCAGTTTGTACTTAAATGAAAAGTTTTCAAAGTTTCAATGTACATTGAAACTCGAGTCAGATTTCTGGAGACTTGAGTTTAGGGCTATTTGAAAATACTTGAGCTATTACATGATTTCTAAACTCTAGTCTGCATTTATAAACTCCAGTTTTGAAGCTGTGAACTTAAACTTAAGTTTTTCATAAAAGCTTCAAACTCGAGTCAGTCACTAAATGACTCGAGTTTAGCCAAGTGTTCAAAATCTCATTCAAGACCAACTCGCGACTTTCCTCTCTGTAAGAACCAAACTCGAGTCAGTTACTTGTCAACTCAAGTTTAGGAAACTTTCAAACATACCTTGCTCTCTGGATGAACCTCAAACTCGAGTCTAGAACACCAAACTCAAGTTTGCATCGGTAACTTTTGAAAACCAGATCAAATCAATCTATGAAATCATTATGGGTTAATCTGAATTTATCATATCTTGTTGCATTATTATTCCTAACATTGTTGATCAAGTTTTTGATAAGTTTCAGACAGGTTCATCACAAGATCAGAGAGAATCAAAGGTCCAGAATAAGTGCATTTAATGAAGAACCAAGAACAGGGCTGATTCTTCTCCCTTATCCCAGATGTATAGTTTAGACCGTTGGAACACATTAAGATCACCTCAAACGGTCAAATTAAGATCATGGAATGACAAAGAATCTAGAAGACGTTCGGCAACAACATATTCCAGGATTTCAGCAAAGAATTGAAAGAGCAGAGCAAAATTTGCAACTGTCATTTTCCAGATTTGCAACTAAACGTTGGAGAAGATATTGCAACGACTAGCTCATCTAGTTAGGCTATAAAAGGCTATGAAGACTCAGAGCAAGATACACAACGAAGCTACACTTGAACACATTTGCATTTTTGAGTTTGTATTGTGATTCTTTTATCTGTTCTTCAGTGATTATCAATATTCACTCTTTTGAGAGATTGAAATTCTTTTAAAGTATTTGGTTGTGTAAACTCAAGGTTGTGGAACCTGTGAGTTGGGTTGTTTAATTACAAGGTGTAAGGGGGAGTAAGTCCTAGGTGATTAGGATTATGTCTTGTCTTCATTGTTGTAGTTAAAAACCTGTTGAACTAGTGGAAACACCCAGAAGGTATCTGGGGACTGGACGTAGGTCAAGGTTAAGACCGAACCAGTATAAATCCTATGTGTCTGAGCTTTTCTTTCTCTACTCTTTCATTATTCATTTCTTAAGCTTTATTTTTTAAGAGTAGAAAAGAATTTTTAAAATCCCCAATTCACCCCCTCTTGGTGATTTCTTCCACTTTTAAGGAGATGATTCCAAACTCTATTGCCTCAATTGCTAGTTAAATCCAAGAGGATTTTGCGATCTGTTAGAGTGCAAAGGACCTACAGAAAGACCTTTATATTGTTGTCCTTGCTAATTCCAAGAAAAATTAGGGTGATATCTCTACCCTAGATTGTATATGTTTTAGTATGGGTTATTTGTATTGCTTTTGTTGTATTTGCCCATGTAATTAATTGATTGATGGTAGTTATTCGTATTGCTTTTGTCCTTGCTTTTATACAAGCATTGTGTCGGTCATGATAGTGGAAATTCAAATAACCTTCATTTGAACATTCTTTCTCCCCAATAAATTTTCCAGCATCATTTTTGAAAATATTTTTGTTTTTCAAATTAGAAATAGTAATAGGTTGAAAAATTCTTTTATGTAAATGTTCAAAACCATTTTTCTTTACTACATAAGAAGGACCAGAATTATTTACCACATGTGCATTTAGAGCTTTTGATGATGATGATGATGCAAAATTATCTTTGATAAGTTCTTCTTGGGATTCCTCATTCTCTTGTTTATTTGTGTTGACTGGATTATGAGAGTATTCAATGATTTCTCTTTCTTTAATCCCCAGTTGTTCATCAGTCATAGATATGCAATTTATAGATTCAGATGAACTGTCATTATTATCAACTTCAACACAATTGTTAGAAACATATATAAAATCAAGAGTATCCTAGATTTCTTTAGAATTAGAGCAAGACTTAATTTTCTCAAAATCATTTCAGTTAGAGCACTATATAAAATCTTCATTGCTCTAATGTTTAAGGAAAACATTTTCTTTTGCTTTTCAGTCCAATCCTTTTTCGGTTTAAAATCAAATTCATTAGTAAGAACATTCCACATATCGAAATCAGATGCTTTAATAAAACTAGTCATTTTTGCTTTCCAAAACCAAAAATCAATATTTTCAGAAATGGTGGAATGGTATAATCAAAGCCTTCAGAAAACGAGCTACACCTAAAATCAGCCATTTATAACTCTTGAGACGGTTAAGTCCTTTAAACAAGAGCCTACCTCTGATACCAAATGAAAGACCTAGTTGAACCCAAGAGGGGGGTGAATTGGGTGAAGATAAAAACTTGCTCCCTTTCAAATCTTTTGCAATTCGGTGAGATCAATTTGTAAGATTAGAAAGAGTTATAAAAATGTTTCCAATCATTCAACTATATATGCTGGAAATAAAGAGTTAAGCGAAGAGAATTGCAAACTCAGATTTATACTGGTTTGGTCCAACCTTGACCTACATCCAGTCCTCAAGCTCCACTTGAGATTTCCACTATTCTCCTTGTTTAACCTGGCACAAGAGACAAGACTTCACACTTTCCTTGTTTAATCAGGAACAAGAGACAAGCCTTTACACCCCACAAGTTTGTCTAGGTACTTGTGCAACCTTCACAATCTCCCTCGGAGACTCCCCCTTACTACCTGTAAGGTTACAATCAAATTCCCAACTCAAGGTCACCCAACCTTGAGTATCTCTCAGGAAATTATGATTTACAATGTTTCTTCTCTCAAAGAAGTGATTATGATAAACACTGAAGTGCATTTACAAGTCATTTCACTCTCTAAAAGATAAACTATGAGACATTGAAAAACAAAGTGAAGAGATGATTTAGAATTTCTACATTATGACTGTATAAGCTCACTCCTCCACCTTCTTACATTTTGAATCTGGTTCTATTTATAGATGAAGGTGTTTTGACCGTTGAGAATATAGCTGTTGAGAGTTCAGCAGATGGAAAAACTATCCGTTTTTTTTTGCTTTTTGGGACTTGACAGGTCAGTATCTTGAACTTCATGGAATCCTTCGTTTGATCATGTGAAACATGTCCACAAATGATGTAAATGATGATAATAAATGTTATGAATCATTTGGGTAACTTTCTGGTTGATCTGAATCAGATTTAGGATTTTCGTCATCTTGATTTTTCTGACGCTACGTTGTAAACTCGAGTTTTGACTTCAATACTGCGGTATTGAGCTTATACTTCAGATTTGTCTTTATATGTCCGATACTCAAGTTTTTCTTCCCATACTCGAGTATTGAGGATCCTCTGTCGTTCATTGCTCTCTGTCTGAGCTATACTCGAGTTTTTACTCATAAACTCGAGTTTTCGTCTTACTCTTGACTTTGGTTGCTTTTTGACTTGATACATCATCTAATTTAGCAAACCAATTTTCCTCATACAGCTCCTTGGTCCTTCTTTCTAATGCAACAAGATTCAGATCCAAACTCGTTGTGATCTGTCCATTATAATCTGATGAAGGAGAGTTGTTCTAAATCAGCGTTTTTCCGTCATCTTGAAACATCAGTCAACTTTCGAAGACTATATCTCTCTGGTCTGATCTTCATTTTTTTTAATCAAGTATTGATGGAAAACCTTATGAGTCTTCTTTCCAATGCCACTTATTTCAGCTCATTTCGATTTTTAGATTGTAAGTTATACTTAAGACTTGAAGCTTAGTCTGTTGTGTGGCGTGAATATTTGATCCAACTTTAGAAATTCAAAGCTCTTTGATTTGATCTTATTTGGACTTGAAACTTTGTCAAGATGACGCATTGGATGTCTAGTTTCAGCCAAATTTGATTTCACCTTAATCTGATGTTTGGTTCAGGAGATATCATCGAATTACCAAACCTTGCCCAAAGCTGTATGTGTAATAGAGGTGAACAAAGTTGCTGAAGGAGCTGGAAACTCGAGTATTGAGGAGAAAACTTGAGTTTTGTCGGGTCTAGACGCTCGAGAGAAGTTGAAAACTCCTAATACTCGAGTCATTAAGTTCCATATTCGAGTATTGACTTCAATATTCAAGTTTTGACTCTTTGATGCCCAAACCGTGGTTTCCAGAACTATAGTTTTCAAAACCACAGTTTTCCTATCCAGAAGCCAATTTTTCCAGTAAGCTTGTATATTCAAGTTTTGGCCTGGAAACTCGAGTATTCACTTCCAGAACCCGATTTTTACTGTTTTTAGCTCTGAATTGACCCATTCAACCTCTATTTGATTGTGAAGACTTGTAATATCAATTTAAGACCTTTTAAATTGATTTTTCTCATTCTTTTTGACAAGATCTTCCTTTTCTTCAATCTCTTCACTTGACCAATTTTCATCATCCAACTTTTAGCTCATCATTCTTTATGCCTTCTACATTCTTCAATATTCAGAGAGCCAAGCCTATTCTGAACCTCTTCCAGAATCTCATGTGTCTTTTCTTTGTTTTCCCATCTTTTGATTATTCTCCATAATTTCTTTCTCAGTCTCTTCTCCTCATCTTTTTCTTCTCTTCCTTTTGATAACTTCTTAAATCTTTGAGGATTCTTCTTCATATAATTTCTGATTTCCTTCTTGATTATTCCTCATATCTGAACAATCTCTTGCACTCAGTACTTCTTTATCAATCTTCTTCTTGATCATTCTTCATAGATGAACTTCACATCTTTAATTCTACATTAAACTCAAGAATTTAGTCAATGAAGAAGATAAATATAGTATGCAAACTTTTTGCTTTTTCTAATGGCATCTATATAAGGCATCATTAAAACTAATCATATCTAACAATCATCTTGATCATATTAGTCAACGAGGAGACTTGTGCAGTGAGGGTTGTCATGACGTTGAGGTCGTTAACTCCAGCTATGGTTCTGGTGCATGAGAAGCTTTTTGTCGGCCACTAAAGGTTGTTGTTGGACATCCTTTCAAGAATTTCACAAGCCTTGTTGAATGATTTCATCAAGATGGCTCCATTTACAATGCATTAACCATAGATATGGTTTGAGCATTCAGACCATTATAAAAGGTCTCTAGTTGTACCACGGTAGTTTGATTCCATGTTGTGGGCACTTGCGTAGCAGGTCTTTAAACCTCTCCTAAGCCTCATAGGTGGATTCTCTAACATGTTTCTTGAAGTTAGTAACATCTTCTCTTAATTAGGCATTTTTGGTCGATGGGAGGAATTTCAGCAAAAATTTCTCACCTATGTCACTTTAAGAAGTATTGAGTGCTTATCAATTTCATTTTGAGAGCATCAATCGATACTCTTGGAATTTTAAAGGCATCACAAACTTTCATGAAATTTTTGAGATGGACATGAGGGTCTTCTGATGAGAGTCTATTGAATTATCCCATTACCTGTAGCATCTAGAACATAATAGGTTTTAGTTTGAATTGTGTAACAGTGATGTTTGGTGGAGCTATTTTAGAGTGAAAGCCTTTCAAATTTGGAATTCTAAAGTCCATGACAGCCTTATCAAGATGTCTAGATCATCATCATTCAACTCGATCTTCGTTAGGATTTCCTTGTTCTTCTTCCATGTGTTAGTACTACGACGATCTCTTCATCTTTGCCTTCTACACCTTTGCATATACGTTCGTTCAATCTCATAATCGAATAACTCAAGGTTAGCAATGCGGGAGCTACTCATACACAGACAAGAGTACCTAAAAATTAAAAATAGAGAGAGTAATAAAGGTGTATTAAACACTACTTTTCAAAACAAAACTTAGTAGCATAAAAAGTATTTTGAATGCTCGGCAACTGCGCCAAAAACTTGTTAGTCAAAATCTTGTTGTGGCAAGTAAACTAGTTGAACAAGTAATAAAGTAGAGAGTAGAGTATCGTTTCGTAGAGAGTAGAGTATCGCTCCTTAGGGATTGAAATATCGATCATGCAGCCAATTAATTCTCGAAAGTTGCATGATGGTATAAAATGAATAGTTGTTTGGAATTATTAATTCTAATAAACTAAGAAAACAGATAATTGAGATGATAGTTGAAAAATATCATATTTAAAACAAGTAGAGCTCATATTTCCCCTTAAGTCGCATTAATCCCTTAGATTACCACTGCAAAAAAAACTACGATTTGTAGTGGTTAACCAGTAGCGATAAAAAAAACCGCTACAAAATCATGGATTTGTAGCGGTTATACACAAAACCGCAACAAATTCGTAGCGGAGCATTAGTGCCAAAGCGTGTGGCTGTTTGCTATGATATTTGTAGCGATTATGGCACAATAAACTGCTACAAATGTGGCGCCAGCTTGGCGCGTAATGGCTCAAATGTTTGTGGCGGTTAATTTGTCACAGTTTGTCTGAAATAACTGCTACAAATGTGGCACCAACATTGGCGCATAATTGCGTGAATATTTGTCATGGTTTATTTCTCGCGGTTACATTAGAATAACCGCTATAAGAAAGCGAAACAACACACACAATTTTGTAGTGATTAATGTACAACAACGCACGGACATCGATAAATCCTATTATTTTGTAGCGGTTTCCACCCTAACTGCTATTAATATTTCACCTATATAAAGGTCTCTATCCTTATGACAAACATCAACTATAAAAATCGAGAAATCATCGAATCCGGCTTGTAACTGAATGAACTATCTCGAATTTGTAAACAAAGACATGCAGATATCTACAGCTTTGATCTCTTATCTCGAGAAATTATAGTTGTAGATATTTGCCTCTCTCATCCGTGAAGCCAGGGCGGTTATTCAGTTATAAGCCAGATTTGGTTATTTCTTTGATGTGAAGATTTCTATTCTTCTGAAAATCATCTAACAAGTGACCGAAGGTTGGGTTTTTATTATAGCCACATTTCTCTCTGTAAAATATGTCTGATCAAAATGAGCCAGTGAGTCTTTTCAAGGAGATTGGTGGCTATATTAAAGCTCAATCTTCAAGGGCTTGTTGTGAAAGTGGAAGAAATCACCAAGAGGGGGGTGAATTGGGGATTTTAAAAATTCTTTTCAACTCTTAAAAATGAAGCTTAAGAAATGGATAATAAAAGAGTAGAAAAAGAAAAGCTTAGACACACAGAATTTATACTGGTTCGGTCTCAACCTTGACCTACGTCCAGTCCCCAGATACCTTCTGGGTGTTTCCACTAATTCAATAGATTTTCAATTACAACAATGAAGACCAGACACAATCCTAATCACCTAGGACTTGCTCCCCCTTACACTTTGTGATTGAACAACCCAACTCACAGGTTCCACAACCTTGAGTTCTCCCAAACAAATGCTTTCAAAAATTTACAAACTCTCAAAAGAGTAGATAAGGATAAACACTGAAGAACAGGTTGACAATAACAATACAGACTCAAATTTCAAAGTATAATCAAGATAGCTTCATTGTGTGTATATTGCTTTGAGTTTTCACAGCCTCTTATAGACTGAATGGATAAGCTAGTCGTTGCAATTCTTTCTCTAATGTTCAGTTGCAATTCTGGAAAAATGGCAGTAGCATATTTTGCTCTGTTCTCTGAATTCTTAGCTGGAATCTTGGAATTTAGTTGTTGCAGAACGTCTTCCAGATTTTTAGCCATTCCATGATCTTAATTCGACCGTTTGAAGTGATCTTAATGTGTTGCAACGGTCTGAACTGAACATCTGGGATAAGGGAGAAGAATCAGCCCTGTTCTTGGTTCTTCATTTAATGCACTTATTCTGGATCTTGATCTCACCTTGATCTTGGCTAAACCTTATCTGAAAAACACTCAAAACTTCATCAAGGACATTAGAAACAATAATATCATATCATGAAATAATTTCAGGAAGACCCATTAAGATTCCGCAGATCAACATCATTTGATTTTTCAAAATCCCCGATGCAAACTCGAGTTTGTTCTTCCAGACTCGAGTTTGGGGTTCATCCAGAAAGCATGTCCGTTGATTAGAGGTCTAAACTTGCAGTCTGTAAAAGCTAACTCGAGTTTGGCTTTTACAGAGAGAACTATCGGGCTTTGGACTTGGCATGGAATTTTGGTCCTACTCCTAGACTCGAGTCAATTAGTGACTGACTCGAGTTTGGGTCTATGTTTGAAGAACAAGCCTAAGTTCGTGATTTTTCAGACTGGAGTTTAGGAGACAGACTGGAGTTTTGGAAAGATGGTAGAAATTTGAGTGTTTCTCTATTTGTCCTAAACTCGAGTTTACAATGACAGACTCGAGTTTATGTTTGAGCTGAAACTATTCAAATCTTTCTGTTTGGTCTAGACTGGAGTTTGTAACTCTAGACTGGAGTTTATAACTTGGCCTGGAACTCAAGTGTCTTTCTGTTTGGTCTAGATTGGAGTTTAGGAATCCAGACTCGAGTTTGGCTTGCTTGGAATTCTGAGTGCTCTCTGTATCTTCCAGACTTCAGGTTTGGTTTTGCAAACTGGAGTTTGGCTTGTTGTGAAAATTTCTGATTGCTTTCTGTAACTACTCAGACTCGAGTTAGTCCAAGCAGACTCGAGTTTGGCTTTCTTCGTAGAAGTAAACAGCTTTCTGTCAACCCTCAAACTCGAGTTTACATACCCAAACTCGAGTTTGCCTTTGACAGTGAGATTTTCATATTGCCAAAAACAAACTTCATATCAAGTTTACAATTGCTAGTTATCATTAAAACACATTGAGAACTAACATGTTGGACTATTTTCAGTACGCTTATTAGTGTTATTTTTGTGTTTACTGAACTAATTGTTTTATTAGTTTGACTAATAAGTCAAACTAATAAACCAATTAGTTTGGATTTTTTTTGTCAAAACAATAAATTAGTAGCGGTTTTACGATATAACCACTACAAAATCCTAAAACTCTATAGTGGTTATTTCTGGGAACCGCCACTGAATTTGTAAGGTCAAAGAGTTTGTAGAGGTTGGAGATAATAACCGCTATAGAATGTCAAACGTCTACAAACTCGTAGCGGTTCTTGTAACCGCTACAAAAGTTTACATAGATCGAGGTATATTTGTATCGGTTTGTGTAGTGGTTTATGATAATCGCGACATTATGCATACATTTAGCAGTTATGTGATAGAATCACTACAAAATGACGTGGTTTTAACAGTGCTCCCTTCAGTTTCCTACTCGGCTGTGTGATTTCCCGCCTTTTTTCACTTTAAATTTTGTTACATGTACAGTAAAAATTACATTATGGCTAATGAAGATAAAGGGAAAGGGGTTTCAAAGGAAAAAGTAACCTTAAGGTGAAGTACCAGTAGACGGGGTCGTACGAAAGGGTATGGGGCTGTAAATATCCCTCCTCCCCCTCAGATGGGGAGTGAGTTTGAGGACCTCTTCACCGATGAGCCAGTCCTACGGGCAGAGACCCTAAAGATTGTAGGCGGAGAATGAGGCGCAACTCTGTAGATCAACGACCTCGATGAAAATGAAGAGATAGAGATTGACTTTCCCACAAGCGAGCGAGGTGAGGTAGTTTCTCGACCGGGAGAGCAAGCGAGACCAAGGGAACCCTCGACCGTCATCTTCGCGTTCCATTGGATTTGTGGTGGATGTGGAAGCTAAATGTAATTAGTTTTTTGACAAAATTTAAATTTGATTTCCTTACATTTGATTAAATTTTATTTAAAAGCAGTAAAAACATGTTCTTTTTTAATTTTTGCAAATACACATGGGAACATAGCAGGAGGATGCTGGATGTTGCCAGGGTCACTTTGTTGTAGGGGCCTCACATCGTAGTCCCCTGGAACATGGACCTTGACCAGCTGGTCGCCAACGGTGGTCACTTGTTTAATCGATTCCTATCAGAATTTGGTGGGAATTGGGCATAGGTCTTGCTCAACTTCAAGGATTAGAGGTGTGTTCCGAAGAAGAAGAAGGATGAGGCATTTACTGACATTGTGCAGGTAAGTCATGTTGCTTAATTAAATTTTACATGTTAATATTTATAATTTGTGGTTTATTTATTTTTATTAGTTAATTAATTAATAATTAAATTCTGATATAGAAAAAGTTTAACATGGGAGGCCATGTGAAGAGGTACACTTTGCTGAAGATAGGGGATGGGTAGAAAAGCCGGTGGAATCGTTTATACAACCAGAGGAATGGAGATGGGGCAGTTCCTCTACAGCAGCTGATCGAGAACGTCCCAGATGGCGTGGACCAAATGACTGGGCATGTTTTGTCCAATATAAGAGTCCAGAGGGACATGTACGTTTTTTAGTTAATTATTATAGTTTAAACTTTTTGTAAATTAATTTTGTGTAAATGTAGTTTGAAAATATAAATATAGTTTAAATTAATTTACAATTTGCATTTGGTCTAAATTAATTAGTAGTTTAACTTTATTTATAGTTTAAATGTAGTTTAAATATAGTTTAAATATTAGTTAAATATATTTATAGTTTACGTATAGTTTAAATTGATTTATAGTTTAAACTTTAATTATAGTTCACAATTTATCTATAGGTTGGTACATTTTTTAATATACACTTTATAAAATAATAACATTTAACTAAATTGTTATTTGTGGCCAAACAAATTCAACTCACAAGTAACATTTTATCCATTTTTTTTGTAGGGATAGTGACGAAAATTGAGAGAAAAAATTATTCTTACGATTTAATATGTAATTCTATATATATATATATATATATATATATATATATATATTAAAAAAACTTATTTGAAGTTGGTGATTTAAATTGGAAATTTTTTTTTTCAAAACTTATTTGTAGCGGTTATAAATCACTACAAAACAAAGAAAAAACCGCTACCAAGACTGTGACTATAATCGCAACTAATATTAAACTATACAAAAAACGCAATATCAACCACTACAAAATAGATACGTAGATACCAATATTTAAACACCTCCACCAAACCACATTTAATATACTCCACTTTCGTTTTTCAACACTTTTTCTCCTTGTTTTCTCTCAAATTTCGACATTATCCCAACCAGATTAAGTGTTTCCACAAGGTAAGTGTTGTTTAACCAGATCAAATATGATGATTATCGCAATATTTATTTTTTTGCTCGACGTTTGTGATGCTAATTTTTTTAAATTATGATTATTTTGATACTTTCTTTTCACTTTTATACACATTATTCTATTTACTTTCACACACATTATTTTTGAAATTAAATATTATTTAAATCAACCCAAAATAAAATATATCTATATAATAAATATATATAATCAAATATAACTAAAAATGTAAATTAAAATATAAATTATTGATCCTACAACCGCTACAAACATGAATTAAATTTTGAAATTGAAGCTAAATTTTTTTAAAAAAATATCTGAATGATTTGTAGCGGTTCTTAAAACCACTACAAATTACATAAAATTTCAAAAAATGGCGGTAAATATTTTCCCCCAAAAGAAAGGCGGGAAAGATTTGTAGTAGTTAGGTAACCCTATAGAATAATTTCAAATTTTTTCCCCAACAAGATGGCGGGAAACATTTGTAGTGGTCACGTATCCGCTACAAAATAATTTCAAATTTTTGACATATTTGTCTAAAAGTAGTAGCGGTTCAGCAACCACTATAAGTTAGGTCAAGTTCACTTTGTATCAATTTACTGAACCACTACCAACGTCCCACGTTGACAACAACGCACCCTCATGTAGTGGTAGTTGTATATAACCACTACAACTACAGTAGCGATTTTGTAATATGTAGTAACGGTTACTTTAAATTACTACACAACAGTTTGTCATGGTATATTTTGTAGTGATTTTATGAATCGCTACTATAGTCATTTATAGCATCTAGAACCTCTACAAATATGTCATTTTAACTGCTACGAAGCGACCTTTTTTTTGTAGTATGCATCTATAGCATTGCTACATCAACTTGATGTACAACTTCGACAATGCTACAACAAACTACCTATCACGATGTTATTCGACTAACCCATGACTAATTTATACAGAAGCTTTCACAATTCTATAATTATGTTCTTTACTCTACTTTTCCCATATTCCTATACATAATTTTAGGCTTAAAACATCAATTTAACTTGTATTGGCTTACCAAATATATCAACATCTATTTTTTTGGGTCCACCATTTGGCAGAGGATACATGATAACTTGTTTTAATCACACTGCTAGATAAGATCAATTATAACTTGGCACGAAGCATTCAAAAGACCATTATTGCCTACGAAAAGAAAACAAAATGCTTCAAATGTACATCTCCTCATAGACGGCCCAAGTATATTGTTTCGCCTTGGCATGTATGTAAACCACTTCATTGAAGTTATGATTGTTTAAGATTCTTTCATTCATATTTCCAATAAAATCTCCACTCTTGTTTACTCTTCAATGTTCATCTCTAAGATAGACATTATAGAAAGATCATAACATAATGGTTTCAAAACTTAATGGCACATCGGCATAGACAAGTGAATGGGACTTAACCTGGCACAAGAACACCTCCAAGCACTCTTGAAACTTCATGTCCTAAAGGGCCAGAGTTGAAATCAAAGCACACTTTGTGGTATGGTAGCAGAAGAGAAAAGCACCACATTTTCATTAAGACTAGACGTATATGAATTCATGGACATGTGAACAAACATTCACAAGTCCTTTATGTTGTAATCAAGACAATAACTATATGTATAATGTGTTTAAGAAGAATTAAAAAAGCCACTCAACAATGAAATCCCTTGAAAGCCAACTATAAAAAAGGAGAATAATATGAACTTACAAAGGAAATCTCTACTTAAAATTTATATCTTTACTCACATTTCAGTAGTCATTCCCTCCTCGACCTTCATAACTTGTAAAAAAAAAAAAAGTGATGCTATAAACTGCATAAAAGTAAATGGTTGAAAATTACCCTAAGCGTAATCACAAACCTTTAAAACTTTTGTCCATGCAAAACATAGAACAGAGGAGAAGACCATGTGAAGTAGGGTCAATGCCAAAGGATAAGGTAAATTTATTTCTTTTAAGGACAAAACCCACTGCAGCCAATAATTTGAAAAAGAAAATATGTGTCAATTGGGGTTTATCAGACACCTTAGCCAAAATCTTCTCGGTCATCGTCATTGTCGTCTTGACCTGCAATTAATCACACTGACCACAAATCACAAACTATAGTTTAAAAAGACACAAATCGAAAAGAACAAGTGATAAGAAAGTAACTGACTTAATCCAGTTGTAGAAGGCTTATGTACCGCTTGCTGAGGAACTGCGACCGAACAAAAAATTCTCTTCAAAATAGCTTTTTGACATTTTCAAGCTAAAATGGGTGATGTAGAAGAAAACGCAGCAAGACCCAAGACTTTCTAAGGGGCAGAAAATCAAGACAACCATGAGTTTGAGCATATTTATCCACTTTCAACAGGGAAAAGAAGAATCCTTCCAGCAAGAAACTAAATGAAATAAAAAAATATGTTGGATTTGGGGAATGGAGAAGAAAAAAAGGAGTCGACCTTTCTGAGAGGTAAGGGAGTGGTGGGCGGAGAAGACCAAGGAAGCCATTAATGTGCGGCCGTTGATTGAAAAATTTTCCTTGATCTTAGGTCAGAGTAAAAGATCTATGTTCCCTAGAGGCGGTGGCTGAGAAAGAGTACAGTGAACCGATTTCTGCCTCGATTTATTTTGTCAACTATAGTTTTAGTCCAAATCTAATCTCGCACATTGAAAAGGTGGGGCTTAGGGTTTTCAGACGACATCGCGAAACCTTGGGTCTGAGAAGCTCAACCTTGCCATTTGCTGGAATAAATACTTTGAATTCCTGAGGAGACGACAGAGCGACATTTTTCTTGGTAGAGGAGGCTGACGTGTTCTTGAGTTCTCGATTTGCTTCTAACGAAAGAAGAAAACTTGCTTTATCATTAACATCACCAACAGAATTATCCACAAAATTCCACAGTAATATTCAATAACTATTTTTTAAAAAAAAAATCTGTGAAGGACATTTCTAATTGTTTTGTCATAAGAACAAGATAAATTGGCCTTGACCTGAGACTAATGCCCAGGGCCTACGTACTTGTGAGAGAGATCAAAGTCCACGTAGTTCGATGATACAGATAGGGAGTGGGGGTGTGTGCTCTGTGTATGCAGAATCGTAAAGGAGAGAGAGCTCCGAAGTTGTGTACCTTGTTAGGTTAATCTTTTGTATATAAGGATTACCTTAAGGTTTTATTCCTTGTGCCATAACTATCGGCTCCATTCTCTGCACATTCCTATAATGTAGGCATAATTAGTGGGCAGTTATTATTTTACCTGATTATAGGGATCTGATCATTGAATGATTCCTGTTGGGCCGAATCTACGCTAAGCCCATTATTTTATTCAGTGACACTAATGGACCTAATTCTATTGGTAATCTATGATGAAATTCCTTCAAGATGTTCATAGTTTTGCCAGAAATTTTGATAGAACAGATCCATCAACATAATGTCATTTTCGATGACATTAGCAACAAAATAATATGCACTAAGCCCATTATTTTATTCCGTAACAGGTGCCCCCCAGCTCGATAATTCAAGCCTCTGAGCTGCTGGGATGCATTGCTTGTTTGGTGTGAAATACGGATTTGGCCGAGATATATCCGGCTTATCCAGTTTATGTTCCTGCATTTAATAATATCTAAGCAAATCACAATCAATGGAAAATACTTAATGTTTTGCACAAATCATTCAGTTTGTTCTTTCTTGTCGAACTCGAATGCTTGTTCGAGCTTAAATTCTTTTCGAATATTCGTCCGAATTTTACTTTCGTTCTAGTTTGCCTTGATCTCAGTTATTGTTAACATGCTTTTCCTCCAATAATTCGCTATCCATTCAGCTGCCCCCAGCCCAGTACCTCAGGCCTCAGGGCTACCAGGATGTGCTAACTTGTTGACTCGAGATTCTGGGTTTATATACTTCAATCTATAGATTCCGGGAAACTTTACACAAGCTCAAATTTTAACTGTAATCAGCCTTTAAAAATTGACACGGAGGCAGAATTTTAACCAGATTTGGTTTTACCGGGGTCAGCCTTCTATTCTTATTTCCTTGGATTCATGCATGTAAATAGACTTGACGGCATTGCCATCGCAATATGATTTATGAAGACGGGTTTGTTTACTCGAATTCAATCATTTAAATAGACTTAGCGGCATTTGCCGTTGCAATATGATTTCTGAAGATGGATTTGCTTACCCAAGTTTAATCATTTAAATATACTTGGCGGCATTTGCCGTCGCAATATGATTTCTGAAGACGAGTTTGTTTACCCGAATTCAATCATTTAAATAGACTTGGCAGCATTTGCCATCACAATATGATTTCTGAAGATGAGTTTGTTTACTTGAATTCAATCATTTAAATAGACTTGGTAGCATTGTCGTCACAATATTGATGCATCATTGCCTCGAAGGCTTTTCGGCTTTGTCATGTCCCAAGGGGAGCACGTTTTAACCATTTAATTTAGCTTTAATGCATCCTGGCGGAACACATTTTAGCCTTACTGGCGACACCGTCGCTGACGACATGGTCACTTAATATGAAGCCCGGATTTTAGCTAGATTCAGTTTAACCGAGTCCACCTTCATCCCTTTCGTAGGGACGGACTCCAAACGGAACTCAGATTTTAACTAAATTCAGTTTGATTTTAACTAACCATTTACAAGCAAAACAGTTTGATTTGCTTGCCCTTTGCATCACTGCCACATTTGTTGCATTTCCCCAAAATAGGGTTGACTCCACCCCAACATGATTCCTAGTACACCCTTGTTAGCTTGAAGAAAGTCTTTTTATGATATGACTGTGAGTATGCACCTATTGATTGATTTATAGCTTTCATGCAGAGATTCTCATAATTTTCCTTTCCTCTGTGACTGTAACTTCGTAAGATCTCAAAACCACCTTGTATATTTCCACTATAAACATTATGACTAGTGCAAAATGTAGTAGTAGTTTCAATGGGGTTTGAATTTTGAAAACCTTCAATGTGTTTTATCCTCTCCAGCAACTCAATGTCAGATGGACTAGGATATGGCAATCCAACCATGATTATGCGCCACCCCATCCCATCACTTAAGTTAATCCCATCACATAACTAGAAACCTTGTGCATGATTTTGCTTTTGTCAATGTGTTCAACTCCTTCAACACCCATATTCAACTTCCTCATCTCTTCTTGTTTTCATTTTTTTTTTCAATATACACATTTTGCAAATTGGATAAATTCATAAATTGTACTAATATAAGTAAATGATCCTCCATTACCATCAATGCCCTAAACCCCTGGGATCTGTCTGTCTCGACATAGTTGTTCATAAAAGATTTATGAATATGCCCCCTTTGATTGTCTATTAATACACTTTCTTTAACAAAGTCACCATTCAAACCATGGGCATAGACATCCTTTACATAAAGCTAAACTTTATTGTCTCCATGCTGAATAAGTGCAAAAGCATGTCGGCCAACTGAAATTTATAGAACCTCACTAATAGCTGTCGCATTGTTTATTTTGTCCACTACCAGCAGCTCACCTTCATTTGTCAGTTTAAGAAGCATAACATGGGAATCAAGATTTAAAGCAAAAATTCCTGGAAGCTTTAACAATAAAATTATTGCCTGCCCATATGAATCACCAATGAGCTCTGAAATATACTTCTGGTTGTAATTAATATCTCCATCCTTGATGTTTAATGTTACTATCTTTGACCTAGATTATATCATCATGGGGGAGACTGAATAAGATGATGAACATCAATGCTTTCACTAGGAAAATTTTTCTTCCAAAGTACCTCACCATCTATGCTGGAAACAACATGAAGGCATCTGCTAAATCATAATCCTTTGAATTGCCCATCTGATATGCAATTATGACCGGGCTAGATATTGAGGCTTCAACAGAAGGAAGTATGTAGAACTTGTACTGTTCAACCGCTGAAATAGCAGCCATGTTATCCAAGTGCAGAAAATTTAAAAATTTCCCCTACTTATCCTAGTCACGTGTATTCTTTAGGGCAGGATATAATGAAAACTGTAGCAATCCCGAAAGACTTAATTTTCTCTTTGAAAGTATAGGATTTATGTTCCATTGTAAAGGCAGAAACATGAACTTGAAAGGATGAATTCTTGAAGTCCTTAATTTCCTCCATAGCGTTTTAAATCACGGCGCAAAATCACGGTCCAAGACTCCACGATACCATATTCTTTCATCACCCAAATACTGAAAAAAAGATCTAGGCTCTTTTTTGAATAAGTATGAAGTAGAGCAAACAGATGGCCTCCTTCCAAAATGGATACAATGAAAGGAGATTCATTCAATTGTTACAGTAATATTAATCCTCCAAACATCTCATGGATCACATCAAATGATAAAATAAAATTTGAAACTTTAACCATCATGTATGTAACTTATGACTGACAACTCAATGCCACGCACCATTCACAAACATTTAAGGTATCTTCTTTAGATGTGCCAGAATGAAAAACAAAGGAACCTTAACACCGATGCTTCTCCAAGAAGAAGAAGTAAGAGAATACACCTCATCTAGGGGACTATCTTACTCATTGTTGATAACCACAAGTCTAACTACCTTGTAATCCATGTTCATAGAATCAAAATCGAATTCATAAAGTAGTTGGTACTAATATTGCATACGTTCATTAATTCGATTGCTACAGTACATGATTGATTTACGAAGGCTCACTAATTTTCGAAGAGAGGGTTCTACATAATGAGAGAAGAGAAATAAACAATTGAATGTTGAGCAAATCATACCAGTCTATTGCAAGTGCCAACAACAGTTGAGTAACCATACGATTGAGATTGAAGAAGAGTGAGTAAAACCCTTGATAAGTAGTTATATGAAGTTGGAGAAGGAGGAATCTCTGAAAAATGAAAAATTTCTAACATAATCTCTGGAGGCAAATTCCCAGACGTCGCTCTAAGCATTTGGTAATGACGAGATCGGCTTCTTCGACTACTTGGTCCCTTCTTAGGATCTTGGCTTTATGGCAATGTTGCTTCAATTATCCTGGCAGGAGAACCCCAGCTCCTCTATTTCTAATCTCTCTCAGCTCACCTCCAACCTCGGTATCTTAGGACACCCGGCATCCCAACGTCTCAACCTTCCCTGAGGCATTCTGACCTTGGATAGTGACAGAGCGTCTCAGTTTTGCCTCTGCCAAATTTGAACATAGCAAGGCATCTCACTATACCGGCCTCCACCCAGGAACACCTCAAACTATGATCTCGGATCTCGGCACTATATCTTGTTCTCATTACTCCCAACTCACAACTCAATCATTAAACTACCACTTGATTGGAATATTTGGGCATGCATTAAGTTTCCATGCTTCTTGCTCTCTTCTCTTAGGCCAGCAAGAACATGAATCTTCAAGAACATCATTTCATTTTTCTTTAATGTCAAATCTTTAAGGCTTCTTTACTTGTTAAATATCTTAGCCTCATCTGTTGGAATCAGGCATTTTACCGTCGTCAAAATTTGATTGTACATCGAGATAAAGGGAGGGCACTTACCTCGTTTATCTTGTATCAAGGTGAACCCCAGCTTCCCTCATCTCTTTTAGAAGAAGACAAGCTTCTAGGAAGAGCTTAGCTTTCCTATATACATTGATCATCGAGTTATAGGCAACAACGTCAAGAATAATGCTATACCTTTTTAATCTCACAAAAATAGATATTATCTTGGAATTGCCATATAACTTGTGTAAGAGCTCAATCAAGTCATTATAAAAGACAAGGCCTCCAGAAACCTTATCTTTCTCCATGTTTTCAATTTTGCAGGAATGGAAAAGTAGGAGCCGACGTTGCATGCCTTGGCACCAACGAGTTCAGAAGCTTGAAGCACACTGCTGACGTTGAATTATTAGTAATTATGGCATTCATCTCATCAGAAAATCTGCCACTAGCTGTGACTCAATGGTTGCTTTAACCTCGGCATGAGTGCCTATCTTGGCTGAATTTAGTCGCACATGCATGCCTTCTGACGAAACTTGTCGTTAGCATCTACCTCGGCTTTGCAGTTGCTGGAGGATACCATGAAGAATCTGAGAATATCACTGGATGTCGACTTGTTGGGTTGCATTGACGAGTTCTTCCTCATCATCTCGGCTTACCGTTATCTCGGCTTGGGGGCGTTTGAAATAGCCGTACTAATAAACAATTGTAAACACACCCACCGAGTTTGGAACCTCATCCTTTATCTTTGCTTTTCCTATTCTCACACCACAAACCAGAAACACTGGATCCTCGACACTGAAATACTACCTCGGAACCACAGACTCTTAGAACTATTTATATTTTGATCTCATCATTTCATGAGAATTTCATATATATAACTTAGCGTGGATGCTCTGCATCTGTAATCATTGATCAATAGAGAAACCTTCAACCTTGATGACAGCATTGCTTCTCAAGCGTTATTATATTAGCAACAAAAGCAAAAGCAGAAGTTAATGTTCATCTCGGCTAAATGCTATCTTGGGCCTACATACTTGCATGCTTTGCAGATTGAAGTATCTCGGCTTCATACTTGCATGCTCTACCTATCTTGGCTGATCCCATCGGTTTGAACTCGGCACTTCATCACCTCGGCATAATAAGTCAATCTCGGCATTCCAAATGAATGTCGACCTTGGGCATTCTGTCAATACCTCAGCTTTTCAAAGTCTTAGCAACCAACTGACTAAGAATAGCTTCGCTTTGAAGGATATCACGTCAGATGAGGTCAATGCAACTTGCAGCGATAGAAAGTCTGGCATTGATGCGACTTCGGAAGACTATAAATTTGTAGTTTGAGCTTGCTTGCTACTATCTTGCTGAACAGTGCAAAAAGTCAAGCGAAAAACGCCTCCCTCTAGTTACACACCCACCAAGACAAAGAACATAGTGAATAATGGACCAAAACAGCCGCCTATCACTTTGTCTGAAAAACGTTCTCTGATGAAGGAGACGATCAATAATGAATTTTATGGCTGCCAAAGAATCTTCCCTGAACAATAATCACGATCCCTTCTGGTCTGTCCTTACGTAGGCCTTGGATCTCACTTTGAATACCCATGAACCTTACTATGAACACCTTCATCTCCCTCTTTCTCAATTTCTTCGCTTTTCTTGAATTACTGTCACTGGAGTTGGGGGATTTTCTTCAATTTCGTTGGTAGTAGGAATCAAAATTTACCGAGTCCCCACAAACGGTGCCAATGTTCTATCATAAGAAGAAGATATATTAGACTTGACTTGAGACTAATGCCCAGGGCTTACATACCCATGAGAGGGATCAAAGTCCACTTAGTTCGATGATACAGATAGGGAGTGGAGGTGTGTGCTCTGTGTATGCAGAATTGTAAAGGAGAGAGAGCTCCGAAGTTTTGTACCTTGTTAGGTTAATCTTTTGTATATAAGGATTACCTTAAGGTTTTATTCCTTGTGCCATAACTGTCAGCTCCATTCTCTGCACATTCCTATAATGTAGGCATAGTTAGTGTGCAGTTATTATTTTACTTGATTATAGGGATCTGGTCATTGAATGATTCCTCTTGGGTCGAATCTGCGTTGAGCCCATTATTTTATTCCATAACACTAATAGACCTATTTCTATTGGTAATCTATGATGAAATTCCTTCAAGATGTTTATAATTCTGTCAGAAATTTTTGATAGAATAGATCCATCAACATAATGTTATTTTCGACGACATTACCAACAAAATAAGTCCACCTAAAATTACAGAATGAAGTTCGTCAGTAAATATGTCAGAAATTATACCGATGGAATTACTGACACAATTTTTTCGCTAATTTATGATGGACGCTTTTCTGCAGCAAGGTCCGTTCCTAAACCGAAATTTTTTGTAGTGAAAGAATAATTTTGAATCCATAAAAAATTCATTTTAAAAAAATTATATAAACTAGCATAGAAAACATAAAAGATCATTATGTAGATTTTGAGAAATTTAGTTTTCAACAATGGTATTTTTGGGAAAATATATCATATTTATCATAGTTATCTAACTTAACTATATTTCTTAATTAATTTAAGGGGTTAAAGTGTAAAAATGCACATGTACTTTACCCGAAGAGCATCTGTTAGTTCTCTATGGGTTTTGATGATAACAATCAATTGTAAAACCAAGGTTGAGGAATTGTCTCAAGAAAGCAAAAACTTGCTAAAGGAGACAATACTCGAGTTTCAGTAGCAAAACTCGAGTATTGGAATTTCAAAGAAATGCTCAATGCACATGACTAAGGACAATACCGTAGTATTCAAATGAATACTCAAGTATTAGAGCTTACAGAGAGCATCACAAGTTTTCCATCAAGGAAAACTTGAGTATTGATATGCATACTCGAGTTTAGGCCTATGTGGCTCTTCAAACAATATTTACAGAAATAAAAAACTTCATTTTGGAAAACTCCAGTTTGAAAACTCAGGTTTGGAATTTGAAAAGACAGTTTTCCAACTTGGCTCCAGAATTCAAATACTTTCATTTCCAAATAAAAACTCGAGTATCACATTAGAATACTCAAGTAAGCAAAAATCTTTTAAAAATTGTATCACTTATAAACTCTAGTTTTGAAAACTCCAGTTTTGGAAACTCTAGTTTAGCATTTACTTAAATAATCTCTGAGTTTCAAAACTAAGGAGAAAACTCGAGTTTGGAAATTGAGACTCGAGTATTGAGTCATACAGAGAGCTATCAAGGTTTCTAAGTCTTCAATACTCCAGTATAGCATGGAAACTCCGGTTTTGATGTTTTGGACAAATATTCATCAAGAGTCCAAAACTCAAGTATTGGTTGAATACTCGAGTATTAGCTTAAGTTCATCTGGAACTCCAAAGCTCAAATCATGAGCCTCGTCTCTGGAAGGAGAATACTCAAGTATAGACATAGATACTCGAGTATAGGCTTAAGTCGATAGTGACAAACTCAAGTATTGTTGCACAAACTCGAGTATTGGTCGCGCCTTCTGATAATTCAAATTGTGAAATCTGTGTAATGATTATGGAATGACCCAAATGATTTATATTATTAATTATCATCATTACCAGATATGTTTAATGTGTTTGCTAGTGTATTTCAGCCAAATTACAGACGATTCAAGGAGATTAAAAGAGTTGTTATCATACAAAGCTAAGACTTGTCAGAAGCATTAAATGGAAGGCCACCTAACCAGCTATACTTTGATCTACCAAGGCTTACACGAAGCAAAAGGGTTAAAGAGCCTTACACCTAACTCAGGACTGACAATCCCAACAGATTCGAACGGCTAGAAGTCATCTTCTATCTAAAAGATCAAAGAACAAGCTATAGAGTAGAGAGAGAAGAGACCAAAGTGCTTCCAGCTGATAATCATCTTCACCAATAGTCAAATGAATGCTTGCAATGGTCATTAATTATACTCTAAGTATAAATAGAGTTGCATTCAATTCTCTCAATAGAACAACTGAGCAGAAAATTGATTAAGCATTAATTTTGTTCATCTACTCTTAGAGTTTCTGTATAGAGTATTGGTTGATACTGCTTGAGCTTTAGTGATTAACTTATCTGCTCTTTAAGAGAGTATTTCACTTGTATTATCATTTGATTGTAACAATCTTAAGTCAGGGGACTTGGAGATTTGGGAATCATTGGTTACAACTTGTAAGGGGGAGCAATTTCTAGAGAGAGAATTGTTTCAAAGTTACAGAGTGTGTAATCAAGTGATTTAGTGGAAAACTCAGGGTGCCTGAGGACTGGACGTAGGCCAAGGAGTTGGACCTAACCAGTATAAACTCTCGTGCATTGCTATTCTTCCTTGCTCTTTGATTTATCTGATCAATCACCATAATAGCCAAACTTGCAAAAAATTTTCAGAATCCCCAATTCACCCTCCCTCTTGGTGATTCAGCTCCTCTTACAACATCATACATCAAGTACTTTTTTTAACTGTAAAAGTACACACGTGGTTACAAAGTAGGCACAAAAATACCATTTGAATGTTAGGTTTGACTTTTTTTACTTTTCAATGTGTAAAAATACACATGTGGTTTGTAAAAAAAAAACGACAGCAACAAGTGCTTTTTTCTAATTTAATAATTTTATTTCAATTAAAGGAAAATTATTATTTTTCTAGGTATAATTCCAAGAAGGACAAATTTTTATTTTCATAATTTATGTTTTTTAATCCTTATTAAAATTTCTAATTAATAATTAATAAATGAGTATTTATGCATTTAAAATTTGATATTATAAATACTATATTTAATAAAAAAATAATTTAAATTTTTTTATCTAAGAAATTGAACCAAAAATTATTTAAATAAATTTTCAATCAAAATTGAACAATATTATTTAATTTTTATTGCATTAATGTAACATCCCAAATTTCGGGCCCTAAGAATTAAAATAAGCCTAAATTAGGCAAACGACTAAGCCCAATTCAGGAAGAGTCCCAAAACTGTTGAGGGATAGGAAGCCTCTCAGGGACTAAACAATTTGGTTATACGGGTCAGTTGACCTAGTAGGTATAAACTGTGAAATTAAAGTGTCAGTGAAAAAGGGGCACAGAGCACTTATACGGTGTTAATCCAATTGCAAAGGATGCCACCCAACTATGTCTTGAGGTGTAGGACAATTAGTTGAGTGAAGATATGCTTGTATAAGTAAGTATATGGTATTTTCATGGCAATTAGGTATGCCCTGCGTTTTTGAGAAAACGCAGGTATGTGGCATTGTGTGTCGGGTCTCGATATTAGTGTCACAACCCTAAGTAAAACCCGAGTCAGAGTTCCGAGTACGCTGCGTAAATCGAGGCGAACATGCAAACCAAGACAACACACACATGTTTCCTCCTCTCCTTGTGACACATGGCTCCATAAGAGCATGACAACACACACATAATGACACCTCATAGGACACTTGTCACACACTTTAATACAAAAAAAAAGAATTTCCATCCCTCTTCTTTAGTCATTCACGGATCACACTTCCAATCTCACATTCTCCCTCATTTTCCACAGCCCAAAACACAATACACACACATATCCAATTAATTCCATTCACTTATTCTCCAATCCTCACGGCACACTCACACACTAACACAAACAATTCTCTCAATTCCCCTAACCTCCAACAATCATCCTTCCTCATCAAACCTCACGGATCATCATCATCAACCTTAAAATTTCTTGAATCACCATGGTTTGGATGCAAGAAGGTAGGAAGAAGAAGATAAAAAAGTTCAAGGTAAGAAACTTGAACTATATTTTAGTGACTTGGATGTTTCTTTCATGTATGATGTGTTAAAAGGAAGATGACTCACATGCATGTGGATTTCTCAAGTCTAGGGTGAAGATTGATCAAGGAATAGAGTGGTAAAGTGACCACAAGCTCAAAGATTAAGCCTAGTGGTAAGAACATCCATTTCTTCTTCAAGCTTTTGATTTAAACCCAGATTTGTAATCTGAGGCAAACTAAAAGAAATGAGTGGAATTTGGTAAATCTGAATTCACAATGGTTTTCATCACAAAAAATAGTGTGGGAATAAGTTAGTTACTGAATTTTTAAAGGCATTTTGGAAAATAAAATCATAAGCTTCATAAAAACGTTGAAACTGCCAGTTTTGGAAATCTGGAGTCAGTCCTCTTGTATGCATATTTTTATTGATCAAATGGAATTATAAAATTATGAAAATATTCCAAAAGATAGAGGACATGCATAGATTTAAAATATTTGGTATTTTGTATTTTTCTAATTTCTGGTCAGAGAGAAATAAATTGTACAAAATGACCCTACGTTTTGGAAGCAAAAACTAGGCAATGAGCTTGTATGTAGAATTTTAATGGGTAAACAAACCCATAAAATTATGAAACTTTCCAGAATGAAAGAGAACTCATAGAGCGTTAATTTTATATATGGTTTGTAATTTTTAAAGCTCTGTACAGTGAGATATGAATTTTTAAAAATAAGCCATGAATTCTGGAAGCTTAATAGAACAATAAGTTGAAACGTAAAACCTGGGAATAATTTGATAAGTTATGACCTTTTGAATTATTTTTCCATAAAAGGGGACTTGTCTAGGAATAGGTAAGAGTTTACAACACATTAAAATTATTTTTGTGCAACTAAATAAAAATAATTGAAGTTTCTTGAGTTTTAAGAACAGTGACAAATAAAGGCTGAAAGTAACAAGTTTAAGTTCTTTAATTAAACCCTAATGAAATAAGGGTTAAAAAGGAAAATAAACATTCATTTTACCTGGTTCTAAAGGTATTGTTATGTCATTAGGGTCAAATGAAAAAGAAAGAAACTTCAAGCAACCCTGTCGGTTAGCGAAAAAGGAACCCGAGTAAGGATAGTAGTCCTTGAAAGGACTGGCTTACCTTACTTGCATATATTTGATTTTATTGCTTATACGTATATGTATAATTGCTATGCTTGCTTGTTATATGTAACATACTTGAATGATTGAAGCTCTGTTTATAATTATGCTATGGCCACGAGTATGATGCATTAAGCATTGAGCATGCAGAATTGTCTTGATGTTAACATGAGCTTGTGCAAGGCAAGTATATCATACATTAGCATTTATCTTGCATGCATTGTTTGGTATTTTTTGCTACTAGGATTCTTCAGAATCTCACCCTCCATTACCAACCAGTAGGCTGGTGAGTACAGGAGAGAAGTGTTGCACTAAGTTCAAGGAGGGAGTGTTTCTTGAAGATGGCCCAATAGAAGGATAATTCAAGAACTGAGGGGCGACAGTGATTCAATGTGTTTAATTTTCACTATCTATAATGAATGTAAGCATTTGTAAAGGGGTATAAGCCCTGGGAATACTCCTCTTATGTAATCAAGTTTAAGTTCTATTGTATTAGTATATCGAACTATTTTTGATCTTGCCATACTACTGCATAAGCTTATAGGCAAGAATGCCGGCACCCCAGGTGGGTGTTACAATTAAGACATATGCAATATAAATATTTGCACATCTAAATGAAGTTATTTTTATTTATATGATGAATAAAAGTAAATCAAGGACTATTATAGGCTTATAGTTATAAAGTTGACTTATAAATACTCATTTATCAATTATTAATTAGAAAATTTAATAAGGATTTTTTTTAAAAAAAGAAACTAAATTATGAAAATAAAATTTTTACCATTTTTACCCCTAGAGTAAATCCTCCTTTCCAAATTAATAAATTAGAAGAAAAAGTTTGGCCTCCCAGGAATTATATTGAGAGAAATACTAATTTTCCTTAAATTGAAATAAAATTATTAAATTTAAAAAAACTTGGTGTTGAGATTTTTTTTTTCAAACCACATGTGTATTTTTGTACATTTGAAAGTAAAAAAAAAAAAAAAAAAGAGTCAAACTTAATGGTCAAATGGTATTTTTGCATCTAATTTGCAACCTGTAACATCCCAAAATTTAGATTTTTGGGAATTAAAGAAAAATAATTATAAAGCCAAATATAACAAAATAAATAAATAAAAATAAAACTTGGCTTGAGTTATCTTAAAAAAAAACATGAAGAAGTAGAAAACCATAAAGCCACGGCCCAATATTCACTCAACCTTGGCCCAAAACGTGAGGAACATGGATCATTAGCAAAAAAGATTTCTTTTCTTTTCCTTCTCTCAGTAGATACGTAAAAGATGCAGAAACAGACCAGAAACTAAAGCCTACAACACGTCCAGATTGTTGCTTTCGGCTCTCCCACTGTTCACGCAAGGTCGTTGACCTTCTCTCATGCACGAAACCTCAAAAAATCAGAGAGCATCCATACCTCTCGAGCTTAGCACCATGTAACCTTCGGTTCTCCCTTCACAGTTTAAGCTTCGGACTGGACCCTCGGCTCTTAATATATATTACCTCTACTCTCAGCCTTCATTTACCTTTCTTCATTTATCCAAACCAAAACCAAGAAGCAGAAAACAGAGAAGAGAAACTGAGAGTGAGATGAAGAGTTAGAGGGAGAGGGAGAAAGAGAGAGCGTTGTCTTCTTGCTTTGTTTTGCATCATCGGAAATAGAGTGAGAGCCGAGAGAAGGAAAGGAAGAAGAGAGTGAGAGCGAGAGTGAAAAGAGAGAGGGAGAGAGAGACCGAGACTGTGTCGGGGATGAGAACTCTGTTTTGGAGCCACGGAACAGGGGAGAAAAGAAATCCAGCATCTTTGTAAGTTCTTCATCCTCGCTTTCTTCTGTTCTGTTAGCTGTTACAGTGAGAATGCCGAAGCTGTTAATATTTGACGCTAGTATATAAGTATTTTGTTGTCTATATATATATATAACAAGAAGATCAAAGGGAAAAGGCTTTAACCGATGCATATGTTTCCCTATTTGTGCTTATATGAGTACATATAATAGAATCAAAAGTTAAACTAAAGCCTATATTTGTCATTTCTGAAGCTATGTGTGTGGAAAGGTATAAATATAGATACTTGCTGTATGGGTATGCGAGTGTGTGTGTTTAAATATTTGTGGGAAAGAAGGAACTATATTGGTTAGATGCTACTGGGATGAATACACACCTGCAAGCCGTATGGTTGCTGAAGAAACAAAGAACGACATAATCTTATATATATGCATATAAACTCAAGGAAGAGGAAGGAATAGTCTCTGATGCATTTTTGCTGCATGAGTATCATTTTGTGTGTAAGCTGAACAAATATAGATCTAGGAAGAAGAAGAAGAAGCCACTGGTTTGTGTGTGTGTATAAGTATATTTGGTGCTTGATTCTTTGCGCATGAAAAGAAGGAAAGGGAGTTACTGTGCGATGCTTTCTTGATTGATAGTATAAATATGTATATTATTATGTGGAAGAGGAGAAAAAAAATAGATAAATAAATAAATACAAATAAAAATAAAGGTAAAAGGTTTGTTGTAAGCATGTGTATAGGTAGATACAAAATATGATACAATAACCTTGCTACAAGATATGTCTATATATATATATATAAGATAGCATTGGATCTAACTTATCCCTATTATATAGGATCTAATCAAACTAATATTATCTCACCTATAATATCAATAAATAATGATAATATGAAATCAAGGAAAATAAGAATATTATCCAACTTATTCCTAAATAATAGGAAGGTAGAAATAATGAAATAAATCAATATATTAGAGATTATTTACAAAAAGATAGGAATTGATTGAATTTGCTCCTAAGAAATAGGAACTAAGTAATGAATTCCTAAATTATCTCTCTTATAATAAATAAATACTTCTATTATTAGTAGAAAGGAAATTATTAAATAATGGATAATAAATTGAATAAATATTATCATAAGGTGAAACAAATAACCAACTGGATGAATAATAATAATGAATAATATTATTAGTTAATTAAAAGGAGAGATAAATCATATTATAGGTCATTAAAGGACAAAGATATCAAATATTTTGAGAAACCATGAGAATCATTAAAAATACACTAAAATCATATTCTTATATAATGGTTGGTCTTTAGTAATTTTATTGGTTAATAATCAATAAGTAAGGGGAAAATAAAGAAATAAAAAGAATTATTTGAGGAGAGAAAATAATGAATGGTAAAGTAACAGAATAAATAACAAGGGAAATAATTAAGGTATTATTATTGGTGTATTTTCAATGTTATGAATTATAAATTATAATTCCTATTATGTGGAATTTTAATATGTTATTAATTGTTAGTATATTGATTTTGGTAGATTAATTTGTGGTGTATTTAAACTCTGGGATTTAGGAGCAGTGTAAAAGTAGTTAGCTCGGGTGAGAGGTAACCACTTTCCACTTATTATGATATCGATATACTGCTTTTGAGTATTTTTCTGACTGATTATGAATGTTTTAAATAAATTTTGCCATGTGGATTATTTTATGAACTGAAATTATATGCATTGAAATATCATAACAATCATGGGAAAGGGAAGGATTAGGAGGAAATGTGATATTTATTTTCCACCATGTGGTGAGGCCTCCATGAATGCATAATGGTTGGCTTTATTATTGTCCCACCAGTTGTTTGGGACCAGCCTACAGTTTATTGGGCTTACGACACCTCACTGGATTAAAGTGGGGAAAGACCCATGGTCTGGGGCAGGTGCCATGAGGATTTTAGCCGATCCTCATCACTTGACCAGTGAGCTTTCGGAGTAACCAGTAACATGGATGTAACTTAGCCTATGGGTCTAGTCGGATGAAATAAGGCGGTTCGGTTGGCGTATATGGAGGTATTGGGTATTGCATATATTACTTCCGATCATGATATTAAAGAATCATGTGATATTATATAATGAAGATGTTGATGAACCGTTTATTTGATATGAACTGTTTTAATCCACTTGGCACCTCACTAGCACGTGTCGATATTCGTAATGAGCTGGACTGATGGTTACACAATTTTTCCCAGGTGACCAAACCGGTCCAGGTCCTTTTGGGAAGCAAGCAGAGGTCTAGCTACTTGCTGCTAAAAGTAGGACTTTTGTACTTTTGTATGTTTTGAATGAATGTATATTGCCACACATTAGGGCTCATGATGCATACTTAAGCATACTTTTGAAAAATTTAAATTCCGCGTAAATTCCAACATTTGGTTAACTCTGATTATTTTGTGATAACTATGTTCACTATATATGATTATCTAGTTAATTAAAAGGTAGATGTTTCACAACCACATGTGTATTTTTGTAACTAAAAAAAGCATTTAGCATTGAACGCTTATCGGGATAAAGCACATATACATTTTTACACATTAACTCTATAATATAACTATTTACATATATGTTGTGTCTTTTCAAAATGTTGAAGCTAGGCAAACATAAAGAGAGTGAAAAAAAAAAACGAATATCCCTATCAGAAAAAAGGGTAACCTGAATTTGATAAAGTCTTATTACCTTAGTTGCATGCCCTTGCGCTATTTTTGATAGGGATATTTGTTCTTTTTTACTCTCATTTTCCTAGCTTAATTCATGTGATGGGACAAAAGGTATATGTCAATAGCTACTTTTTTATGTAGACATAGGTAAGGATTAGTTCCATTGATTCTTCCCACAAAGTTTGAAATGTTTTGATCCATGTCAAATTGTATGGCAACATTGTGGAAGGTACTATTCTATTATATACAGTTTAGTCTAACTAGCTCAAAATCTCTCACATGAAGAGTCTAACATTGATACATCATGGTTATTATATAAAAATCATAATTTATTATAGGGGAAATCCTAATCAAGTCCAACTGATATCAAAATCCAAATTCAAGCCTACACTTTTAATGAATTCTTAATCAGGCCAAAATTCCTAATTAGGAATTTATGAATATTGTTAAAAATACTAAAATGCCCTTTTATAGTTAAAAAGGAAAATTGAAGGTAATCAAATCCTAATTATTTTAAATTAATTCAATTGAGAGTTTTCCTTAGTTTTTAATTTGTTTAGTTGACTTTGGATTACGGGGCAATTTCGCCCTAGAAGTTTCCACCCAAGGGAAATTTTGGATTGAAAGTATTTTAGAGGCAATTTTGCCTTTTGCCCCTAAATTGTAAAAAATTGAGAAATTTAACCCCAATCATTATTCTCGTTAATTTTAACCATTATTTGAGAAAGTGTTTAGATTAACTTTTGAAGAATAGCTTGTGAAGAAAAAGTGATTTTAGAGAACATATTTTGGAATATAGCTTCTGAATTTTTTTTTTTAAACTTATGGTAAAACCATAGTTTTAAACCTCCAAACCATTTTGGCAAAAAAAAAAAAAAAAACTCCAAACCATGGTTTTCAGTCAAAATCACGGCTCTGCATATGAGTGTTTGTGTAACTTATCCCAAACTATAGTTTTCAGTCAAAACCTGTAATACCCTAAAAATCCTACTTAGGATAAGTATCATAATTTAGTAAATGATACCTATTGAAAATAGGTGAATTTGTGGTCTCAAAACTAGTGTCATAATTACCTTATTTCCAAAGGTGATTTCTCATGTAATTGGGAAAGATAAAGAGCTAAAAATCCCTAAGTAAATTTATGGGTCATAAAATACCCTGAGAATGTTATATAGGCAACTAAAATACCTATTAAAATAGAAGAGTATGTTGTCTCTAAATTTTGAATGTTTAGGAATTATACCATTTCTAAGCATCAGAGGATGATGAAATCAATTAGAGGAAATTTGTAACAATTAATGGGCAATTGAAATTGCAATAATTGAGGTACTTTATTAACTTATGAAATTAGTTAATAATTAAGTTATAAAGGTCAGAAGTAAGGAAATATTAATTAAATTAAGGATTAAATGATATTTAAAAGCTAAGATTAGCATACAAGAAATTGTTAATCATCAAAATTAAATTAGAAACTGGTCAAACTTTGGTAATCAAGTCTTAAAACCCCTAAAACACTATTATTCCTAAATTATCACTAAGAGGACGAAAATTCCTATTCACTAATGAAATAAAAGTAAGTTGAACCAATGAGAAATTATCCTCTTGAGTTTGTAAGGATAAATAAAGCATACAACTATTAAAAGGCATATTTAATGGGTATTAGGGGAGGGAAATTTCGGTCAAGGAAGGAAGAAGCAATTATAATATTGTAAAATAGATTAGCACATGGGATAATTAGCTAAGTGTATGGGAGAAGATAGGAAAACTTATGAAGCAAGTTGGGAAACTTGAGAAGCAAGACAACTTGGGGAGCAAGTTAATATTTAATTAAATGAAATTAGATGAGCATCTATAGAAAATAAATCATATCTTGGAAAATTGGAACTAAGTATTAAATGTAAACACATATTTAGAATCAGTGAATTATGAGCTTCAACTTGACTATTCCCAAAGGTATTTCTGTATACTTTGAGGTTTCATACCTAAGTCTTTTGGGGATTAAAAATCTCCATAAATCAAGTCATAAAATTAGGATTTCAAAAGTGAAATTAGATCTTGAATAAGAACACCCGATTACACCAAACTAAATTAGAATTTGGGATTAAATAGGGGATAAAGCAATAATCTAAGGGAAGAGAGAGAGGGGGACGAAATTGAGTGAGGTGGAGGGCTAATATTTATGCCTCTTCTCCAAGTAAAACTCAAGGGCTAGGATCAAGAGGAGTTGCTTGGAGGCTACTCATGTTTTCCACTATAAATAGGGGTCCTTGGCTTCATGAATTCTCACAACAAAATTCAACCACAAAGGTGAGTTCTTAGAGAGAGGGACGAAATCTAGAGAGGTAGGAGAGTGAGAGGAAAAGCTCCAAAAGCAAGGAGTAAGGTTCTTCAAGAGGTAAGTTCTAGTCTTTAGTTCTTGAAGTTCTAGTTTAAGTTCATAGTATTTTATGCTTTGATCTTAAATATTCAAGAGTAGTTTTGATTTCATGTTTTTATGGTTAAAAATGGCTTGATTTCGAAAATTAGATGAGGAATATGATATAGCAAAGTTTTTGGAAGATTAGGATCAAAATAGCGAAGCTCTGGCGAAATTTCATCGATTAGCGATTCCTGGAGTCGGAGGTAAAAACACCAGTATTTTATGAAGAAGATGATGTTCAAAAATTTTGAGAAATTTCATGGTGAAAGCAGACATTTAGGGCTTTCTAAATCTATAAAGAGTGTGTGATTTGAAGCTCTGTGCAAAAAGATAAAAATCTCAGAAGTTGGGTTATGTTTTCTGTGCGAAATTCTGGGCAGCAGTTTGAAATGATTAAACTGGGAATTTTCCATGAGTTATGAGTAAGTTCCAGTATTTTTTCTCGAAAATAGACTTCTCAAGGATTCCGGGAAATTTTACGGATCCTTGGTTCGATTTTTCTAGAATTAGTTATGATTTTTCAAAGTTAGACGAAATTCTGCCCAGAAATGCTGGATCAGCGTTTTTTCCGAAATTTAGGGAATAAATTGGAAAATAAATCCACCAGGGGTAAAATGGTCTTATATAGCCAAGATATCTCTTGGAATAATGTTTATGAATTAATAGAAACAATATTATCCTTATAGGATATCCCTGAATACGTTCTGACCAACTGTCGCACCGTATTCTGCTAGAAATACCGTATAGCGTCAAACGAAGGTACGTCCGCGTACTGGTAACTTTAACTCTGATGTTTATGGTATGCATGTATGTGGTATGTGTGTTGTATGTATAGGGTACGTCCGCGTACTGGTAACTTTAACTCTGGTGTTTACTGTATGCTTATATGTGCTATGTGTTTGGTATGTTTATATGAGATAGCTGATAGCTCGGTGATATGTTCATGTACTGTTGTTATGATTATTCTTGCTGGGTATTGGGATACGCTTGCTGGGTGTGAAATGCTTGGTGTGAAACAAGTGCTAGGTGTGAAATGTATACTAAGTGTGACATATCTGCCAAGGGGCTTATATGTCAGGGATACATTTGTCTAAATGCTTATGAACTGTTTATGTTTATGAATATCTGTAATCCATATATGGTATATATAAACATGAGGTTAACCGTTACCTGAGGTTCAATGGGCATTGAACCTCAGCTCTTAACATAGTGTCAGGGTCAGGTGAACCAAGGGCGGAGGACAAGGGGAAGCACTAGCAAGATGCATAGAAGACCCGGCTGAAGGTTTCCTTTGACATTCTGGCGGAAGCTTTCCTTTTGTTGTTGTATATCCCTTTTGAACCACGTGGTTACTACACCGCTATTATATTCAGGCAGACTTACGGCATTTTGAAATATAAGTATCAGTTACTTTTCCGCTCAAATGCACTACTCTGATGATTTTAAATGATTTTTGTTGGAAAAAAATAATATTCCGCTTTTGAAAATTGGGATGTTACAAAACCATGGTTTTACAAAATTTAAGTGTTTGTTAACTTCACTTTTGAAACCATGATTTCAAAAGGAAATCAAATACCTTGAGTTGACAGTCTACATATTATCCACGTCAATTACATTAAAGTGTAAACATTGAAAGTTCATATGTCATCTACTTTATCATTTTTCAAAGTTAAATTTAAAACTTTCAAAACAAATTTACACCGTAACAAAAATAATGTGGATGACATGTGGATTATCAGATTAACTTATTTAGTCAACTAACAATAAAAAATAACTGAGATAACTGTTAGGGCAAAATTGCATTGTGTTTATATTACCGAGCTAAATTTACTCCTAAAAAAACCTTCATAATAAAATTACTCGTAAGTAAACTTTTAAAACAAAAATTTGTTTTATGGCCGTGCATGGGAGTTTTTTGGTGGGTTGGGCGGAAGATTATTCTTTCATAGCAGCAGCAGAGAGAAGGAAGGTAAACAGTGGCAACGTCCTGTCATGATCATTGATATATGCCGCTGGTGTCCGCTTTCACATCTGTATATGGCTTAACGAAGAGTCTGACAATAAAATTATAACATATCATTCTTCCAAAATGATCTCTGACCAAAAAATGTACTGTTATCAATATTCATTTAATTTTAATTGGGTTAAGGGAAGTGTAAAACGATTTATTTTTCACAGATCATCTTCTTCTTTAAATTTTTTACCCGAAATCCTTTAATTTAGGTTCGGAATATATTGTTAAAATATGTTGGATTGTATCCTAAATTTACAAATAGTCAAAATCAAAGTAATTGAGATTTGGTTACCTTCAATTTACATTTTTAAGTATAAAAGAGTATTATAGTCTTTTAATAATATTCGGAAACCTCTAATTTAGTTTTTTATCCTGATTAAAAATTTGTTAAAAATGTATGTTTGAATTCTACTTTTGTATTTTCCGAGCAAAAAAAATTCTATTTTTGTATTTCAGCTGAATTTAGTAGGGATTCTCCTTTTATTATAAAACTTTATGATTCTGGCTTTCATATCGTTATTAATGTTTATAAATAAATAACAGTTATTTAATTACATGAAACCGTTATTTATGCATGTTATTAAATAAATAGTGAATTTTGCATGCATTATGTATTATGCCATTATTATTGATTATATAACAGTTGTTATGTAAATATGTTTTTTTATTATGTATAATGCTTATCATAGTCTCACTAAAAATCAATATATAATAGGTGTTACGCTATTATTTAATATGTGTCGAGCCTATATAATACTTTCATACATGACGGTTCTAAACCGTGATTTATAGTCAATAATAAATGTCATATTAATAGAAAGTTTTTCAATATTAAGACGATATCATGTGTAGAAGAGTGATTATTCTCCATATTTTTATATATTTAAAGTATATTTTAGAGATATTTGAAAAGTTATCTAAACAATTTTAAGAGATTTTTAAGAGATTATATTATTATAAGATTAAATCAAATTGGTGCATTACTTGTGAGATTTTAATTTCTAATATCTTAGATTGAAAATAAAAAAAATAGAAATAGTTAAATTTTAGAATAAATAATAAGAATTAAAAGATTATTATTATTATATAATTCTCTTTTCAATATCTGCAGCATAGCCACGGTGGGTTTTGATTAAATTGGAAATGGACCCCACCAATTGAATATATAGGAAGACCTAAATGACAAAAAGAATAACGGCAGAGGCGACACCGTTTTGGGGAATGAATAAAGAGAATTAGAAAACCTAAGGAAGAGACGTGGATTTGGGGGAGAGACGAAGGAGAGTCGGCTATTCACAGAGGGCAGCAGCGGCTATTGGCGGAGGGTCTAAGGAATCGGCTTTTTGGTGAAGACGCGAAAGACGCAGAGGCGCGATTCGAAGGGAGAGCAAGCTACGGAAGAGAGGCGGATATTCACAAAGGTGACTGGGCATCATCGATTCAGAGAAGCGCGATTGGCAGAGAGGGAACTGAGAAGAGCAATGCCGCAATCGAATTCTGGAAACAGAGGAGCAGCGACGTTTTTCTCTGATCATCATGCTCTTGTTTAATCTTTGACGGAGAGAGATGTTCTTGTTTGGTCTTCAGTCCTCTTCATTGTCTTCTCCAGGACTTGCAGCATCGAACCAGAACGAGGAGGCTGTTGCTGATTCTGTCTTTGGTCTTGTTATTTCAAGTAACTCTGGTCTCAGTAGCTTATTCTTGCCCAGTAACTTAAACTTTGCAATTCCAGTATGATGTTGAACCTGAGCTTTGATTTTGTTGAGATGGATTGAATTAAAGTCATGTGTGGCTAACTTTTCCTTTGCAACCTAGAGCATGTTTGAAACTTAGAAATTGTTCCCATTAATTATTTTTGCTTAGTATTAATTTAGTTTAGTTAATCTTGTTTTTATTATTCATTGCTTAATGATTGATCATCATTAGACATGTTTTGAGGATTTAAGATTGAACTTGATGAAGCGAATCTTAAATTAACCTTGGAATTAAATAATGTGGAATTATATTTTAATTTAATTTACATCTAGGATAGACATATATCTAAAAGCTCTACATAATCAAAGTAGAGTGAGCCCGATTTGAATTGCATCTTAATTAATTTTGTAAGACATTACATAAGTAATAAGTAATTAAGATAGATATATAAATGGACCAACATACATTTATCAACATTAATACTCTATATTAGCTAATTAAATTAAGTTAAAATTAATTTAGTGGGAATAAAAACTAATAAACAAAGAAAGGTTTAGTGACTTTAAGTTGTCTTTTTGATATTGAAATTTGTTCTTCATGAAAAGTTTTTATTGATAATAATTTCTGGTTGTATTTGCATTTCTTTTTATTCATATTGAAAACAATTCTGATTTATCCAACTTAAACGAAAAAAGAAATTTGACACCTAATCACTAGCTAAATTGAGTTTTTGTGGGAGGACCTTGATTTGCCACTTACTATTTTTATGATCGGTACACTTGTGGTGTTTAGTTAAATTTTGGTAGCATCAAGGAGAGAGAAGGAAGGACTTCTAATTTTTCTTTCAAAATTAGGAGTTCTGATTCAGATTAGGAAAGGAAAAGTATAAGTCCCTCACAACAAAATTTAGTATGAAATTAAAGTTACTAAGAAATTCAATTTTTCTAAGAAAATTAATTTATAAATGATGCAATTTAACTGGTAAATATAAAAATTTTAATTTTAATTTATAAATAATGCAACTTAATAGATAAATATCTTGTTATGAATATAATATTTGTGTGGAGGTCTATATATCTCTAGTATCTAATATTATCTCTAGTATCTTATAGTTATCTTTGTTCTTATTAAATTTGTTGATGATAGATATGGATCTATTGAGATTGTAAATCTATGCCTATAAATACCATTATGGATTGTGTACTTGACAGACCTTGAATAGTGAATAAGAATTATTCTCTTCTCCTCCTCTCATATTCCCTCTTATCTTTCTCTTTATTTATAACATGTTATCAACACAAACACAAGGCTCTACCAGATGAGTTTACGAATTTAATTATTACGATTAGAAACTTTTTCATTGTTTTGTGAGGAAAAATCGATATAATACCAATCGGAGTAATCTAAAGGTTCGATTCTGCAGGTCTCCTCATATCATTTCTTCCATCAAAATATCTCGGAATAAGGTACGCTATTCTACAAATTAAATATACAAATCAATTACGCAAACTTTTATAGAAAGGCAAATTGCAAACGTGGAAATTTAGAATGGTCGATTATGTTTATTAATCAACTAAATATTTTAAGTTAATACATTCATATCTTTCATGAGTCATATTGGATGAAGATTTCAATTTTGTCACATGTATTTCATTTTTAATTATGTTTTCATTTATTTTTCATGTCTTTTTTAATAAATAATGAGTGTTATTGATATAAATCCTAAGGATTTATATCTCAACAACTCACACCATACTCAGAAATGAAAAACAACTTTCTTTCTTGGTAATGAGAGAAGTCAATGTTCAGATTATGTGTAGAAGTATAAACATGAGGAAACATATATTGTGGTAAACCATAAATTTACTAATATAAATAACAAGTTTGCCAATGCAAACCAGAAGTTTTTCAATGCAAATTAGAAGTTTCCTAATGTAAACTAGAAGTTTACTAAGTAATTTAATGTTTGGTACAACTGATTAGACTATCTCGATCAATCATGATGCAAAAAATAATTAAGAATTTATGCAAACATAACCTAAAGCGCAAACAAATATCACAATCTCATGATTTCTCATGTGCTGCATGTTCTAAAGAAAATTTAATTATTCGGCCCTCACAAAGAAAAATAGAAACTGAGTTTCTCACTTTTTCTAGAATGGATATAAATAAATATTTGAGGGCCAATACACCTACCATGCATACCATTCAGTTACTATATGGTTTTAATATATGCATCAATTGAATGGTCGCATGTTTGCTTATTATCTTCTAACAACTTGTTGTTTGCAAGATTTCTTGCTCATTTAATTAAATTAAGAGTCTGTTATTCTGATTATCCTATCAAGAAAATATGTCTTGACAATGCTGATGAATTTACTTTGCAACCTTTAAATAAATATTATATGTCCCTTGATGTTGAACATCCTAAAGCTCATGTTCGTACGCAAAATGGATTTACATAATCATTGGTTAAATAGTTGCAATTACTTGTAAGACTTTTACTTAATTATGATATCTAATCTCCTAATTTTTGCTTGGGGCCATGCCAATATTGATATCTAATCTTCTAGGAGTGAGTTTGCTATAGTTCTTGTTTATGTTGATGATATCAACATTATTGGAACTTTTGAAGATATTCAAAAGGTAATTAATTGTTTGAATAAGGAATTTGAAATGAAGGACTTGGGGAGAATAAAATTTTGTCTTGGGCTATAGATTGAGTACCTAAAAAAAATGAGATCTTTGTATATTAAGAAGCCTACACAGGAAGGTCCTACAACGTTTTACATTAATAGGTCATATCCATTATGTACCCTAATGGTTGTAAGATCTTTTTCAAGTAGATAAAGATCTATTTAGACCTTGACTAATTAGCAAAGAAGGTGATGCATAACAAATTGGTTCGGAAGTACAATATCTTAGTGCTATTGAAATACTAATGAAACTTGCTAATCACATAAGACTTGATATATCATTTGATATTAACTTTTAGCAAGATATAGTTCTTCACTAACATGAAGATATTGGAATTGAGTAAAGCACATTCTTTGTTACCTTAAAGGCACTATGGACATGAGGTTGCTATACTCAAATGTATCCCAACATGGACTGGTTGGTTATGCACGTGCTAGATTTTCATCTAATCCGCATGATGAACCACTTGTGATTTATCTTCAAGTAAAATGATCCTGACAGTCCTATATGACGATAATACTGCATGCATTTCCAAACCAAAGGAAGGGTACATTAAGGGGGATAGAATAAAGTACATTTCACCAAAATTCTTCTTCACCTATGACTTTCAAAAGGATAATGACATAGATATCCAGTAGATCTGTTTTAGTGAAAATCTAGCAGATTTATTAACCAAGTCTCTTGTAGGTGCTGTAATACCCGGAAAAAATAATAATAAAAATAAAAATAAAAATAAAAATATTTATCTTAAATATTATATTTCCATAGATAATACCTATTTCAAATAGGTGAATATGGGGTCTCAAATTTTTGTATTGTATTTATTTTTGTTTATAGGGAATTTTCCTTAGAATTTAGGAGTATAAAAATTAATTTAGCTTGTTGATAACTCATTATTCCTAATTTAACAAAACAGAAATTTCTCCAATTAAGAGTAAATGAATTATACAATTATATTAACCCTAAATCCTAAAGTCTAAATGGACCAATGAGGGAATTGTCTTCTTGAGCATGTGAGAACAATAAAGACATAATTGCATAATTAGAATTAAGGGAGGGGGGACGAAATTTTTCAAGGGGAAATGGAAGAAAAATAATAAGTCAATTAAAGAAGTGTGTAAGAGAAGATTAAAACAACTTGGGGAGCAAGTTGATTTTCTTAGGGAGCAAGTAATTGCTTAATTAGAAGAAATTAGGTGAGAACCTATAGGAAATAAATCATAACTTGTAATCTTGAAATTAGATCTTAAAGATAAGTGCATATTTGAACTCAGTAAAATATGAGCTTCACCTTGGCTATTCCCAAAGTTATTTTCGGTTATTTTTAAGATTCATACTTAAGTGTTTTGGGAATTAAAAATCACCATAAATCTAATCATAAAATTAGGATTCCAAAAGTGAAATTGGATTTTGAATTTAAACATCAACTTACACCTAACTAAATTAGGATTTGGGATTAATTGGGTTAACTTAATGAAGAAGGAGTTTTTCTTAGGGACAAAGCAAATTATTTCTAGAAGGAAGGGGGGGGGGACGGCCAAGGAGGAGGAGGTGGAAGGCTTGGATCATTTCCTCCTCTCCAAGCAAAGATCAATGGCTAATTGCAAGAGAAGAAATTACAAGAAATGCCATGACCTTTGGCTATAAATAGGAAGCTTAGCAACTCATTCTCTTCACAAAATCCTCTAGCCTTGACTGAAATATAGAGAGGAAGGAAGAGAGTGAGGAGCTGCAGAAATAGGAGGCAAGTAGTCTTCAAGAGGTAAGGGAGTTTTTAGCTTTTGAGTTTAAGTTCTTAGTTTATGAAGTAGAAATGCTAGAAATGTTATTTTGATCATCAAACTTCCAATTCCAGTTTTATTTTCATGTTTTGATGGTTTCCAATAGCTTTATTTCGAAAATTTGATGAAGAAGAAGTTATAGCAAAATTTTTGGAAGATTATGATCAAAATAGCGAAGTTCTGGCAAAATTTCAGCAAATAAGAACTTCTGAAGTCAGTAGTAAAAATGCTAGTATTTTATGATGAATTGAAGATGATGTTCTAAAATTCTGGGAAAATTCATGATGAAAGTAGACATTTAGGGCTTTCCAAATATATAAAGAGTGTGTCAATTGAAGTTCTGTGTAAAAAGATAAAAATCCCAGAAGTTAAGCTACATTTTCTAAGCGAAATTCTGGGCAGCGGTTTGAATTCTGGAAACTGGGAATTATCCATGAGTTCTGGGTAATTTTCAGTATTTTTTCTTGAAAGTAGATATCTCAAGGATTCCGGGAAATTTTATGGATCCTCTTTTCGATTTTTCTGGAATTAGTTATGATTTTTCAAAGTTAGGCGAAATTCTGCCCAGAAATTCTGCACCAGCGTTTTTTTTCCAAAAATTATGTGGAAATAAATGAAAATAAATCCTTCAAGGGTAAAAATGTCAAGTATGACCAAGGTATCTCTTGAAATATTGTTTGAGAAGTAATTGAGACAATATCACCCTTTTAGGATAGACTGTGCACGCGTACCGTCAACGAACGTACCCAACGACCTGTTAAACTCAGGTACGGACCCGTATTGTAACATTAACGCTTATGCTTATGGTTTGGTTATATATTATAGTTGTTTTCACATGATGATACTCGTACCGTCAACGAACGTACCGTCAACGAACCGTCAACAAACGTACCCAACGACCCGTTAAACTCAGGTACGGACGCGTATTGTAACATTAACGCTTATGCTTATGGTTTGGTTATATATTATAGTTGTTTTCGCATGATGATACTCTGTTTTGAAAATTTGCTCATGAATGTTGAATTGTATACGGGTTATAGTCTTGATAACACCGTTAAGTTTTCCTAGCGCTGAGGACACGATGGGCCGTCGTGGCACTGGTTATGTGCAGACTGGGATAACATACATATTGCAGTAGCTGTGTTATGTTATTGCCTTACATGTGGATATTTGTTTTGAAACTGTGATTATGTTATATATCTGTGATAACTGTCATGTACTGTTTACATAAGCATGAAGTTAACCGTTACCTGAGGTTCAATGGGAATTGAACCTCAGCCCCTGCAATAGCTTCAGGATCCCAGGGAGTCAGGATTGAGGACAAGGGTAAGAAGTCGGTGTAAGGACCCTGTGGAGGCATTATCTTTTTGGGATACTTATGTTAGAAGTATTAGACATGGATGACTGTATTAGTGAAAGCTCAGTTAGATACATTACATATAATGTTATTCAGTTATTCTTTGTTTATGAAAAATATTTTCAACTCTTTCAGCTCTGTACGGAAACGTTTATGAAAACGGGATGTTACAGGTGCAATTTTTGAAAAGATTGATCATAACATTGGTCTTCATAGACTCAGAGACCTCAACTAACGTCATCAAGAGAGGGAGTCGATACAATCTATATTCTTTTTTCCCCCTTATCTAGGTTTTTTCTCACTGGATTTTTCTAGAAAAGTTTTTAATGAGGCTATATTGGATAGTGTATCAATGAATGATGTATTCCTTTCTTCTGCTAGACTTTTGTTCCACTGGATTTTTCCTCGTTGAAGTTTTTAATGAAGTAGATTCATACATAATGAATATCTAAGGGAGAGTGTTATGAATATAATATTTATGTGAATATCTATATATCTCGATCCGTCATCTAATATTATCTCTATTATATTATAGTTGTCTTTATTCTCATTAAATTTGTTGATGATAGATATAGATTGTATTGAGATTGCAAACTTATGCCTGTAAATAGCATACATGTATTATGTATTTGACAGACCCTAAATAGTGAATAAGAATTACTCTCTTCTCCTGCTCTCATGTTCTCTTTATTTATAACATATTTGAATTTAACTTGTAATTATAACATTTTTAAACCAATTTTGATTTGTTTTGTTAGAGATTTATGAAACATGAGAAATTTCCACGTAATAAGGAATGTCCAACCCCTCACCCCACCACCAAATTCTCCAGGTTTTTGAAAAAAAAAAAAAACCAAGTGTTTAAATTTCAGAAAATGATAGAAAAATGCTCTTGAGTTTCAAAAAAATCCTATTGCCAACGATAATAATGGGATTAACAAAAATAGTAAAATAATTAACATCTTGTTTTATTAGGAAATCAACTATATGAAATTTTGAAGTACAAGTGGTATTTTCTTGAAAGTTTTGCTTTAAATTCTCACTCCATAAATGGGAGCTAATTAGCTGTGTGACTAATATATATTAGATTAAATTTACATTTACTTTATTCAAGACAAAAGATATTAAATAAAAAGAAGTTTTACAAGTTAGTTAAAACACCAAAATGAAATCTAAAGAACTTAAGAAAAGCGGGCAATTGAAGAAATGGTCTTGACACCAATAAAGGAAAAGTAAAAAAGCAATGCAAGTATCTCCTGCCAAGTGGAAGTCAATGAGTAAGAGGGTTGAGTTAGAATATGGATGAAGTATAAGGCTATATTTATGAATCCAGAATAATGAGGCTCTTAAACATTTAGAAAGAAAAGCGAGGCTAGATATGCTGATTGAGATCTCCATAAGAATTCTTTTAGCTAGAGAATAACTCATAACAGATAATTCCACGACAATAATGATGATTCATACTTTTATATTTATATGTATAATCCAATATCAGGATATAAATGGTCTAAGATGTAACATCCCAATTTAAAATGCCGAATTTTTTTTTTCTTTTAAAACAAACCGTGATCAGAGTCGAGCATTTCGATTAAACGAATAACTGAATATTTAGAAGTACATAACCATAGTATAATCATCCTTATACAGTCATCTGTTGATTCCAAAAAGAACAGTATCTAAATAGTTCAAAAACTAAAACATATAAGCTCTTTCAGTCCGTCTACATCGGCTACTTGTCGCTCTCCTCCACCCTGGACCCTTCTGAACCTGAAGCTACAGCTGAGATCCAATTCCCAATTGGATCTCAGGTAACGGTTAACCTTATGCTCAAATAAGTCATATATAGGCAACAAATAGTCGTAACAACATAACAACACATCAATACATAAGCACACAGCAGATGCATGATCAACAATGGACAGAACATAAGCACACAGCAATATGTAAAGCCCCACACTATGTCTGCACATAAACTAGTGCCACGATCTCCCATCGTGTCCTGAGCGCTAGGAAAACCCAACGGCGTTATCAAGATTATAACCCGTAACAAGCTGTATGTATGACTGACAACCCACGACAGAGTTTCAGTATATAAATATGTCTACCATATATATGAATATGAGCAGCATAAGTGTTAAGGTTACAATACGCGTCCGTACCTCCGTTAACGATTTCGGGCACTTCGGTAGCGTTGTGGGACGTTTGACGGTGGTACGACGGTGATTTGACAGCGGTGACAGCAGAAACAGCGGTTCGTGATTCTGGGTATCCTATAAGGATAATATCACCAGTATGAATATCTAAGACCATAACAGGCATTTTAGGTACAAATTACCATTTTGCCCCTAGTTTGACTTTTTGACGGAATTTTGCCAGGGCTTCGCTGTTTTGACTTTACGCTTTCAAAATTTTTGCTATAACCCTTCCTCTAACATATTTCTAAGATAAATATCACATTTATTCCTAAAACATGATATTTAAACTAACTTGAAAAATTAAAGACTACTCTAGCATTTCTACTATAACTACTGAAAGAACTACCTAACTAAAGACTAGGGACCGAAAACTTACTCAGAGCTTTGCTATGAACTTCTTACTCTTCTTCCAGAGCTTCTCTCTCTAACTTCTCTCTAGGATTGTAAGTGAATTGGTGAAGAATGAAGAGGAATGGAAGCTATTTATAGAAAATCTCAATGGCATTTTCGTAATTTCCTTGAACTTTGTCTGGTTGAATTCTGACCGTAGGATTGTAAGTTCTCTCTAGGATTGTAAGTGAATTGGTGAAGAATGAAGAGGAATGGAAGCTATTTATAGAAAATCTCAATGGCATTTTCGTAATTTCCTTGAACTTTGTCTGGTTGAATTCTGACCGTAGGATCGCACTTTTGCTAGGTGGTTTGATCTTGGCCCTCCCTTGCTTTGGCCGACTTCTTCCCCCCCTAAAAGACAAAATTGCTGACCTCATCCTAGCTGCATCATCAAACCTTATCCTCTTGCTTTATCTGATAAGTTCCTGGTTCGGTGTCCTGATCGCGAAATTCCGTAAATACTAAAAATTCTGGAAGCAATACCTTGAAGGTCTTGTCATCCTCTTCGAGATTACTGGGTTCTCCTTACCTTATACCCTTATTAAGGGTATTTCGTTATCTGCTGAAAATCCTCGGTATTCATGTCCGGCTACAGAAATAACATTGTCTGGTGCCAACTCCGAGACAAAAATTCACTGATTAACATTATACTCTGGTTTTTCCCTACTTATCCCCAGATTCCCACAACGGAATTATTTTCTATCGGTTCTCCTTTTGGCTATCTGCTTTAATCATACAAAATGTCTTTCTATTCAGATTTCCAAATCACTCCGTCGGTTACAGAAATGACTTCGGAGACCGGCCATCTCGAGATAAAAATTCCCTTGTTCACAATATACCCTGACTTTAGAAACCTAGTTCACGGTTTTCTATGTAGGATTTTATTTCTATCCGTGGTCATTTATCCTGTTCACCTTTATAATATTATTATCTAATTAACACATGTCTTAAATTTATATTATTATTATACTACAAAGATCAACTTCATCCTTATCTCCCCTAAAATTTTGGCCCACACCATATATATATATATATATATATATATATATATATATATATATATATATATATATTTTCATTTATCATAATACTCAATTCTCTTATATTCATTTTCCCAACATTTTCCTATTGGTCCATAACTAATTATTTGGATTTAGGCTTTCATAAATTCTTGAAAAATCCTAAACCATTGATCTTTACTTTTTAAGACTATATCTTAACCATTATTATTTATTTAATTAGTCAAAAATTTCGGTCCTTAATAATTATTATTTATATTTATTTTATTTTTTATGTTTCCTAAATTTCTCTAATCTTATAAAATTCCTGAAAATTACTTAATTAATCCTTTAATAATTCCTAATAATTTTTTTAATTAAAACTCATCATTTTCTCACAACCATTTTATTGATATTAATAATCTAAGCTCCATGCAAATTATTAAAAGTCATAGAATCAATTTCGATTCTAGAATACTTTTTAATTTTCCTTCTTTTTATTTTCATAGGAAATATTTTATTAAATTGTCTAAATTAAGAATAATATATTTCCTAAATTTTTAATAATTATCCCATGCCTTCTAGAATTTTTTCATAATTTTTCTTAGTATTTTCCTTTGAAAATAGGCTAATTATACTTCATTTTGAGACTTCATATCCACCTATTTTCAATAGGTATTATTTATCTAAATATATATTTAAGTGTATTATAAAAATTAGGGTATTACACAAGAGAAAAGAAATAGAATGCAACCCAAATTAACATGGTACTCTCTCCTATTATTTTTATAAAATCCGATAATTAAATTGTGTGGTTTAAAAATACTGTTAAAATTGATTGATAGAAAATGAACTATATATTTTTTTTCAAGCATGCCCTTATTTATAAGGGGAAACTAAAAATGAAAAATAGAATTCTAGAGAGAGAAAGTATTAAATGGAATGTATTATGGAAAAAAAATAAGGAGAAAGAATAGAATTAATTAAGGGCAAATTGGTAAAATACTTGTTTTTGCTGTAAAAAAACACATTACCAACGCAAAATTAAATATCTTGTGTGTTTCTAATTAATGCCAGTAACAAGTGCGTTTAGTTCTATATAATATCGTTATCGTATCCGATATTAAAAGAATTTAGCGTGCATGAAAAAGAACAGAGATGCAAGTAAAAAATGGCTGCAGATTTTTATCTTATATTTAGGATGAACATCGACTTTCTAAATATGTATTGTATCAGGGAGCAGAGGAGTATTATCAATTGATCAAAGAAACATTTTTGTGATTGATAAAATATCAAACAGAGCATAGCAAACGGAGAGTATAATAAGACATCTCCACATTATCCCACAATATCATCATCATATAACAAATATAATGTTCACTAAGAACACAACTCACTGTTGAAAATAATATGTCATGGCAGGTTTTAAGAGTTGGTGCTTATTTAGATTAGCGTCTGAGAAGCGACAATATCACCATCATATCGATAAGTATAATCTTATGATTAAAGTCTAAACTGGTGGCTGGTTGTTTGCTGCGAAATTGCCGTTTTGGGTTATCCCCCATAACTCATACAAACTTGAGGCTATTCTCCTCCACAGGCCAGATATATATGGAATCAGATTTCCACATATTCTTGCTATTTTCTCATGGTTGAAGTATATGGACAGCACCAAGAACCAGCCAATGAAGACAAGTAATTCGAGACAGCGAGGAAGCAACAATGATATTAGTGCAGCATAAACCAAACTTCCTGAGGCAAACGTAAGCTGAACACAGAGCTTCATGAAAGTAGTAGCAGTTGGGAAGTGACTCTGAAGTCTCCCGTGGTATTCAAGTGCACAGCAACAGACAAGTAAGGCTATAATGCAAATCCATACGCTTTCAGGGTGTTCATCCAAAGGCGACGAATTGTTGAAGCCCATTTGAACAATCAACGCTGTCATTGGAATCAGAATTCTGAACATGGTAGCCCAAGGAATTGACCTGCACAACCGCTAAACTAATTAGAAGTTCCATAATGGCAAACGCCAAACAAATAAAAAGGTAGAAACACTTTTCTCTCCAAAACGATGGTTTTGGTTTCTCTAAAACCATGACCAAAACCATGGTTTTCCCGTAAACCTTTCTTTTCTTTTCTTTTTTTTTTTTCTTTTCTTTTCTTTTCTTTTTTTTCTTTTTTTTTTTTTACAATATCAGAAAGTATTCTATAAAATCTATTCTTTTAAATCACTTTTTTTACTTTTTTTTCCAGAAGTTATTTTCTAAAATTAATCAAAACACAATCGATGAACAAGAGGGAATTTCCTCCTTCGCCTCCCAGAAACTTTTCGGAATCGTTTCAATTATCTCAAAAATATTAAGCCATCGGGCACATAGACCCGAAGCAAACGGCGTCAAAAACAGATATGTGGCCAACGGTGTCACGGTGTGTTAGACGTAAGAACAAGAGGGAATTTCCTCCTTCACCTCCCAGAAACTTTTCCGGCATCTTTTCAATTATCTCAAGAGAGAAAATAATATCGCCCCCGACAAAGAAGCTCAAGCTCATCATCCGCCTCGGCAAACTCCGATATGGGTACCGTGAGTGCTTCACCTGGTGCAACATAGCCCATAGACAGCAACGTAGGCAGCCATGAGAAGCACGTACCGAGGTAATGTGATAGAGTGCCGCACCTGGAGGAGCAGAACCCATCGACGGCTATGTCGGTGTCTTTCTGGAACCTCCGAGGAATTTTTCCGGCATCGTTTCAATTATCTCAAGGGAGGAAATAATATCGCCCCTAACAAAGAAGCTCAAGCTCATCATCCGCCTCGGCAAACTCCGATATGGGTACAGTGAGTGCCGCACCTGGTGGAGCAGAACCCATCGACGGCCATGTCGGTGTCTTTCTGGAACCTCCGAGAAACTTTTCCGGCATCGTTTCAATTATCCGTAGAGAGGAAATAATATGCCCCCAAGACAAAGAAGCTCAAGCTCATCATCCGCCTTGGCAAACTCCATTATGGGTACCGTGAGTGCTGCATCTGGTGGAACAAAGCCCATCGATAGCCACCTAGGCAGCCATGAGAAGCACTTACCGAGATAATGTGATAGGGTGCCGCACCCCGCACCTGGTGGAGGAGAACCCATCGACGGCCATGTCGGTGTCTTTCTGGCCACCCCCTGTTGCGAGCTTGGAAACTTGCTTGGTGTTGAGAGATTGCCCTTGGGGTAGGTGTCAGTCGAGGACTTGGGAAGCGAAGCGAATATTCAAGTTACAGTTACAGTCTTATAGTTACTATACGGCGCTTTTCCATGAACCATGGGAAAGCCAGAGGAGATAAAAAGCTATAAATAAGTGTTAAGACCATGAACTTGAGACAAAGACCAAGCAGTGAGACACGAGATCCAGAAACTTTTCTTGAAGGGGAAGTATTTGACAGAGAACATTAATTAATTGAATAATATCAACAGTTCAAATCAGTTCTCAAAATAAAATGGAACAAGAAAGTTTGAAAACTTACGGGAGTGAAGTTGGCATGACTTTGATATGGTAGTTTCTTCCTCTCCTGGCAGTTCGAGCAAAGAACAGAGATGAAGAATGTTGTTTCGTATCTGACAAGAGAGAAAAAGAATGATGGCTTAGCATGTTATTTGATCCTCTCTGTTAACTTGGATGTATCTCAACTGTCATTTCCACTGTTTGCACTAGGGTGTATGTGAGAGAGTCTATAGATAGGGTCCATAGATTGTCAATGAATGAGAGAGAGAGAGTTTGTGGTTCTAGCCTTTTAGGATACAATGAACCTCAAATAAAAAAGACCAAGGTTGTCAAATCATACTCATTGGGATACTCATTGGGATACTGGGTTAATGATCCGTAAGTTAAATCTAAGTTAAATTGGGCGTTGAAGAATAAAAGATTTTAAGGTTATTAGTATGAAATTCTTAAAAATAATTAAAATATATATATATATATATATATTTTAAGAAAAGGTGAACCAGTCTAATCCATGAACTGGATTAGTTTACCAACCGATTTGTTAGTTTCCAATCTGATTCGGCTGGTCCAGTCTAAGTCGGAGAATACTAAAAAAGACAGTCTCATTGCAGTCATAAACCTTTTATGTATGTATTCGTTTCAGGGCCAATTTATGTATTTGTTTATTCATATCAAATGGCCAACACATTTCTTTTTCCTTTTTAAAAGGCCATGATTGTTATCAGCAAAAAAACTAAAAAAAAAAAGAAGAATGCGTTAATAATTTCCAAAAGGAGTATTACTAATGCCATACTTAGATAAAAAGATTAGTTATAAATGCTTATTTAAAAAATGAATTATATACATCGGATAAATTGTGAAATGATTATTGTAACATATTTCCCTCCATTACCTTAGATTTGTATACTTGACTATATATATGTCACAGTTGGCTTGGTGTTTTGAGTTTATTTGTGAAGTTTCTCATGAAATAAAAATATTGCTTGCATGGTTTAGCTTATCAGATTTATCAAGAAGCTTTCTCAGAAAGTATATAAAATTGGGAATGAGGCTAATTGATGAGAAACAACTATGGTTACCATTCTTCAACGGTAATTTTATTTTGTACTTTTTTTTGGGGTAAAATTTTGCGTGGCTATTTTTTGTTTGGTCCTTTTATTAAAATCTGGTCTCCATTCTCATGGTCTCATCCAATTTTAACTATTTTATATGTACTATTTTCTATGCCATTTTCTTTCTACCGATACAACTCCATTTTCATACCTTGCACAAAATATGAGACCCACGCCAATATATATATATATATATATGATTTTTCAGGCATTGCATATAGTATCAATATGGCTTATAAACAATACCAATTTCTCACAAGGGGAAAAAAAACTACAAAGTATCATATGAGAAAAATGTCTGTATTATATTAGTGAATTTGCAATCTCACCTTAAGTTGAAGGGTTCGTCTAAATTAGTTTCAAGGATAACCCTTGCCACATGTGGTTTATCACTCAAGTTTTGGTGGTACGAAAGGTTTGGAAGGGAAGGGAAGAAAACTTTTTGAGTTAAATTTTAAAAATTTAGAAAAGTGAGGTTATAAAAAAATGTAATAAAAAAGATGTAAAATAAAATAGTAAATAAATTTAATTAAAATTGTTATCTCCACTTCTCTAAAGCAATATAAGGAGGGTTTACAAAGTAAAATCACAAAAAAAAAAAAAAAAGTTTAATTCAAACAAGCCTCTCTTGCTTGGAAATTGCACCCCGCAGAATTTTGAGAAAGGGCCTTTTCTGGTCAATCTCTCTTCTGCATCTGGTTTGCAAAGGGAAGGAGTACGTTGATGAGTTGCCGTCAGGGATTTGGCCGGTTTTCTTGCCTTACTGTTGAATTTGTCATTTTTGGGAGGTGTTTTTTTTTAAAAAAAAATTGGTGTTTGGTATTAATAAAATTCAATTTTATGATAAAGAAAACGAAAGGCTAAAATATGTTGCCCACGAAGGCCAAGTTTCATGTTAGCCTGGGTAGGAAAATAGACGTCAAGATTAGTTAATATTGTCTGGGTCAGTAGGCTTTAGGCCATGAATGTCACTACTAGAGAAGCATCTTTAATATTTATTTATAAGTATTTTCTACGTCCTTTTCAGAAGAAGAAGCTTATGTGAGTGAGTGACGTAGTAAAATTTAGGAATAAGGTCCGTTGAAAAATGGATGCCATAAGAGACTTTTTAAACAACGGATGCATAAAGGTTTTTTTTTACTCTTTTTAAAACAAATTTTGCTTTATATTTTTCACTGCACATCAATTAAACCCTACAGAAACACCATCCTACAATTCTTCATAAACCAAAACGTCCTTGCAAATAGTAAGGAAACATCCAACATTAGCTAATTAAAGTGTTAACTAGACTACTACTATCTACTTTGTACACAAATTAAAATGGAGTTAATTAAGTCATTCAAATTGAATAAGTATACATCAAAATTCGCTCTGCCCAAGGTTAGGGACCTACAAGTGATAGTCAAACACATACATATATAGTAAACATAGAAATCATATTCACCATAAAAAATTTGTCACACCGTGCCGTTGCTAAGTCCATTCTATCCAATATTAGAGGGTGAAATTTTGAAAGAGATATATTTGTAATTGGCTGGCGGAGCCGAAGGGAGGATGAGGAGAGAGAAGGTAGTGTTGGGTAATGAAAAAGGATAAGTAGTCCCATTTGTGGAAACGATGTCCGGTACAAAATATCATGTTGTGCACGATATTGTTATGGTCAGAGTTTTTGCCACAGTTGCAAATTATCTTATTTTTTATTTTCTCTTTGGGCAAAAGGAGAAAGGTAATAGTAACCTCAAAAAGCATATTCAAGTTTATGGATTTGAGCTGGAAGTTCTGTATTTAATGCACCACAGGTTAATATTCTGCTGTTGGACTTGATAGAATGGGAAAAATCTCGCAAAATCATACGTAAACAACATCTCACGGAGAGAAAATGGAGAAAAAAGACAATGAAACTGTCATTGTTATTAGAGAGTTAGAATGTATAAATTGATTAAATAAAAATGGGGTTTTTCCTTCCTTTCACTTTTCCTCTCATCTAAATAAAAGAGAAAAAAAAAATTCCTCATATTTTCCAGCTTAATTTACTTAACCGATCAAGCTAATTGTTCAAAGGTCTATAAGTCATATTAAGGTTAACTTGAGATTAAATTGATGTTAATTAAAACAATAAAATTTAATAACAATGTGTCAAAATATTCATAATTTGATCATAAAAATATTTTAATAAAGTAAAAATATTCTTTAAATAATAAAAGTAAGGATAAAGAAGCAAAAATGCACACGTGTTTTATTTTTGGGAGCACCCAGCACCATATGGTTTTTTTAAGAGCAAAAATACACACATTGTTACCATTTTGGTGCAAAACTCACATCTCACCGTTATGTTATTGTTCACCAGTGAACAGTAACATAACGGTGAGATATGACTTTTGCTCCAAAATGGTAACTACATGTATATTTTTGCTCCCAAAAAAAGCATATAGTGCTGAGCACTCCCAAGAGTAAAGCACATGTGTATTTTTACATTTTTACCCTAAAAGTAATATAGATAATATAATAATAATAATAATAATAATAATAATAAAAAGAACCAAACGACTTGGTAGAGAGAAATCCATCATTGTAGGATGTGAAATATTTTATTTTGGCTCTATTTAGCATGGCGTTGGGGTGTTTGGAAGCCCAGTGGGAGAAAAGTAAGTGTTTGATATGACTTTTGTTTGTGAAAGGTCACTTCTAATAGAATCCACAAATTGCAGCTTCTGGGAAAAGAAGTCACTTCTCTTACTGTCGTTCCACACATAAATCACATTTATAATTTAATTTTTATCGGCCTATATTACTTTTGCAAAAGTCGATTAAGTCACTCCAATCATCACTATCACAAACAAGATCACATGCATCTTAGGGCAATTTTATTACACGGAGGTTTATGAGGGCTTCAAACTAATTTGGATTGAGTTGAATAAGACTACAAGAGTGACGCTCTTCCTAAACAATAATTTCTATTTTTTTTATCTACTAGGAGATAAGTTTTATTTTCTTTATATAACTTATTTTATTTTTAAGGAAAAATTTAAATTTAAATTTACTTTTTAATATACAAAATGTATTCCTTTCTAGTGCACTTTTTAATGAAATAATTTTTAAAATATGATTTTTAAAATTTAATTTTCATTTTTAAATATATTTTTAAATTTCTCTCTCACATCTCCCATCCATATTTTAATTTTGATCTAACACTCCTTCCTCCTCCTTTAATTTGGGTTCATTTGTAGCTTCATGGAATGAGTGTTAGATCAAAATTAACTTTAAGGATATTACCAAAGAAACATTATGAGAGAAAAATTTGCTTAAAGGTCGAAATTTTAGAAATTTTGCTCGAGTGGAATGTGAACCATGTGGGAAACTTCACTAGGAAGAAAAAAGAGTTGATTAGATGATTGAAGGGAGTTGATAGAAGCAATAAGATGAATTTATAAACATATTTGTTTTGGCTAGAAAAAGAATTTTGGAAAGAATACCATAAAGTGGCAAATTAGGAAGAAATTCTTTGGTTCCAAAAATCTAGAAGCAAAGGGAGGAGACAGAAATATAAGGTTTTTTAATGCCTCAACCATAATTAAAAGGAAGAAAAAGATAATTGGATCCATTAAAAACAATGAGGGGGAGTGGGTTGAGGAGCATGATACAATGAAATTGATGCCTCATGATTTTTTTAAAAGCCTATATACTTGTGATGCTCATGTGAAGGATCTTGAGGAGTGATTCTCAAACTTCCCCATTATTGATGCTAATAAGATTAGCATTCTGTCAAGAAAAATTAGCAAAATTGAGATAAAAAATGTGACATTTGCTATGAGAGCCTTTAAAGCTCTTGGTTTAGATGGTTTTCAATCTTGCTTATTTTGACTCAGTGGAATTGTTGTAGGAGATAAAATTTGTGATTTCATTGATGAATGTTCCAACAACCTCTCAAAAATGTCTATCATAAATCAATCCAAGGTAGTTTTTATTCCTAAAGTTGCTAACCCTTCAACAGTAAAAGAATTTTGACCTATATCCTTGTGTGTGTAATATGAGCTTCAAAAGTATTACAAAGCTTCTAGCGAATAGATTTAAAAAGGTCATGACCCATCTTATTAGCCAAGAACAGTGTAACTTTATTGGAAATAGATCCATCTATGATAATATTCTCATAGCCCAAAAAATCATTCACTCCATGAGAATGAATAATGGAAGGAAGAAAGGATTTGTGGCTATCAAAATAAATAGGGACGAGGTGTAAAAATGCACATGTGCTTTACCCTGACAAGCGTCCAACACCAATTGCTTTTTTTAGGTGCAAAAGTACACACGTGATTACAAATTAGGTGTAAAAATACCCTTTGACCGTTAAATTTGACTTTGACCGTTAGATTTGACTTTTTTTTTTTTTTTTTTTACTTTCAAAGGTACACAAATACACATATTGTTTGACAAAAAGAGCACCTAATACCAATTTATTTTTTTAATTTAATAAATTTATTTTAATCAAAGGAAAATTATTATTTTTCTAGATATAATTCCGGAAAAGTCAAAATTTTTATTTCCATAATTTATTTTATTTTTAAAATCCTTATTAAATTTTCAAATTAATAATTAATAAATGATTATTTATGCATTTAAAATTTGTTATTATAAATACTATATTTAATTAAAAATAATTTTATTTTTTTGACCTAACAAATTGAACCATAAATTATAATTTTTTAATCAAAACTGAACAATATTATTTAATTTTTATTGCATTAAGAAATATGCAACATAAACGTTTGTACCTGTAAATGAGTTATTTAAAAAAAATAATAAATTATGGAAATAAATTTTTTTACAGTTTTTACCCATTGAATATATCCTCCTTTCCAAATGATAAATTAGAAGAAAAAATTTGACCTCGTAGGAATTATACCTAGAAAAATAATAAATTTCCTTTAATTGAAATAAATTATTAAATTAAAAAAGAAAAACAATTGGTGTTGGATACTCTTTTTGTCAAACCACATGTGTATTTTTGTACCTTTGAAAGTAAGAAAAGTCAAATTTAACAATCAAACTTAATTGTCAAACGATATTTTTGCACCTAATTTGTAACCACATGTGCACTTTTGCACCTAAATAAAGCACTTGGTGTTGGGTGCTCCTCAGGGTAAAGTACATGTACATTTTTTCACATTAATCCAAATAGATATGGAGAAATTGACAGGTCAATTGGGGGTTTAAGAAAAATACCCTTAAATGTTTAAAATTGGAGAACAACCTCATTGATCTCATTATAGTTTGTATTTCTACCACTTCTATGGTCATTCTTTGTAATGGAGACAAAAGCCTGGGTTTTATCCCTTATAGAGAGGCTAGACTAGGAGACCCTCTAAGCCTGTATATTTTTGTTCTTTGTATGGAGCGTTTGGGTCAATATATAAAAGCTAAATGTGAAGTCTGACAATGGAAGCCTTTCACTTTTAAGAGAGGTAGTCCCAATATCTCTCACTTGTTTTTTTGTCAATGACCTCATTCTTTTTACAAAAGTTTCTTGCAACCAAATGATTGAAGTTTGAAAAGTGATGCAATGGTGAAAACAAATTTAAAGCCTACCTATTTTTCTTAATTTTTCACTTGCAGTTTACAAATTTGGATCAACTAGAACACCAGCTATAAACCTAGAAAAAGAAGATTTCAAAACTTCTTGTGGATAAGAATTTTTATCTTGGGGTGTTGGATCCTTTGGACAACCAGATGTAAATTTCTATTTTAGGGAAGACACACAGATACCAAGGAGCTAGATGATGCGCCTTTGCAACTATCTTCTCATGGAAAATATTGTGAATCATAATCTTAATAATCAAAATTTTCAACTTGACAAGATCAAGGAGCTATCTTGGACGCCCTCCTACAAATGTTGTCCGTATAGATGTTGATGGATAAATATGCCATCAACACCAAACCGCTTATGGGAGAGTGATAAGAAATACTCAGGGTGAATGGTTGATGAGTTTCTATAAATCCCTTGGCTTATATATTGTTATTGAAGCTTAAATTTATGCTATCTTGATAAGGCTAAAAATGGAACAACATATGGGTTTACAGAGAATTATTCTCTTATCTATTATAATTCCCTAGATGCTATCAATATACTTATGAGAAGGTACTCTACAGACCATCCCCTAAGAGACATTATTGGGGGGACTAGAGATATGTTGTTTCAAGATTGGGACATGATGTTACACCACACTCCAAGAGACAACATCTCATATGCAGATTATATGGCCAAATAAGGTCATGTCTTGCCATTGATGTTGAAGTGGTTCTAATTCCAATAACTTTCAAAGGATATCTAGATATGGTTTTGAAAGATCAACAATCCTACCACTATTAATTAGTTTTTTCTATTTAAATGTATTAAGAGCTAGATTTTCATAGTCTAGTTCTTAAGTTTTCCTTTTCAAGCTTTGGCTTACTTGTATTATTACAAAAAGAAAAAAAAATGAAAAGAAAAGAAAAGAAAAGAAGGATTGGTGGGGAACTGGAAAGGGAGAGAGGAGGACCCACGCGTGACACTTCATTTACTCACACCCTGCTTTTTATTGTCATTTCATTCCTGCAGCTCCCTTCTATGCGTGTAAACGGTGTCGTTTCATCTTAGTGGAAAGACCCACGCCCGGGACTTTGAAGGTAGGCGGCCTGAAATTACTCCCTTTTGGCCCCACACACACACACACGATACTTTAGCTAATTTATGGGAAATAAAGAGTAATAGTTAATTTATTTAATATATTATAAATTCAATTTTTTTTCTCATTTTTACCTTTTTAGAAAATGTATTTAAAAATTTAATGTGTGGGTAAACTGAGAATGAGCATTAATAATTTTATAAGTGATTATATTTTGAATCAAGACATTCTATTAGATGCGTCCTATACCATGGAGTGAGGGTACTTGGCATGAGAACTGTGCAAAATTGACAAGACGATCGGAGGAAGAGGAAGAAACCATATCTTTACGGTGTGTTTGGTTTGAGGGGAGAGAATGAGAGGGAATGAAGATAGATAAAATTTTCTTTTCATCTTTACTAAATTGTTTATAGAAAATTTTCAATACTTCAAAAATATATTCTCAAAAAAAAAAAATATTCTTTTCATTAATGACAATTTGGTAATACACTCCCTAAGAATTCTTCTTTTTCCCTTCCCTTCCCTTCCCTTCCCTTCCCTCAAACCAAATAAGGCCTTAGTTTGTAAGCAGATGATAAATTTGGAAGCTTATTCCTGGGCCCAGAGAGATTAAACAAATTATTTTGATAAAAATGGGAGTGCATGTGATGAGAATTAGGTGTTTGATGTGACTGTTTCCATGTCCCTTTTTCCCATATAAACTACTATAATTATAACAACAATAATTAGATTGCTTAATCTATGTCAAGGAAACCGAACCTTGCCTATGCATCTAAAAGAGTGAAAAAGTATAACGCTCAGTCTTTGTACTGAAAGACAACCCACTTTCGTGCTACATCCAAAAAACACAGAGCGTTCTTTACTTTTCTTTTTTGGTGTTTCTTTTTTGGGGGGCCGGGGGGGGGGGGGGGGGGGGGGGGGTTCTTTATTATATTTTTTTATTGTATTTTCTTGATGGATGTGAAGTATTATATTATGCAATTTCTGTATTAGTGAAAAACATTTCACTTCGTCATATTCCATGCAATTTATTATTTTACCATTTTTACCTAACATTAATATACTATATATGCAAAAGATGGTAATTAAACATAAATTCCAGAATGTGTTTTAGATATTTTCGCATTTATTTTATTTTATATTTTGAAATTGTTGCAATACGACAACTGAGAGACGTAGGGAATGATGCTAAAATTCCGAATTGAAAGTCAAAGTGGGTTTGAAGCCTAAAGGATACAAAATTAAAATATATCCGAAACTTCTTCGCTTTGTTATAGGATGAAATATGTGTGTGTAAAAAAATAAGCATGATGAGGTCTTTTAAATATGGCGTTGTGAATTTTCTTTTAAGAAATTACCCTACCTAAATTAATTCTGAAAAGTTTATGTCTGTTCTTTGTATTAAAAATTCAAATAACAGCACCTACCCACGCAAGACGTGGTTGACTTAACACTAACAGCTCATTTACTTCAATATGGAAAGCAATTAAGTTAAAATGACACGTTTGATATGTGTTTGATCATTTTCAGTGTCTAAGATATAGTTTCACTTCATTTGCAAAATCTAGTTTTCTAACCAAATTTTGTTTGCTATTGTAACACTTACTATTGGGTTTAATATTTCATTTTGCAAAATATAGGTTTTGTTATTTTTTTCCCTCACAAAAGTTGATTTTATTAATATAAAAAATAAGTAAATAGCCAAAGCCAAATAAACTTTCAAAACACGTAGTAGTACAACTTATCACACTTCTTACCAAATTCAAAACCTATAATAAACAATCAAACTATATCAGTATCCTAATTCAATTTATTATCCCACGCCTTTCCTATCCTTTACATCAGTAATATTGACACTATAATCCCTGTATTGCTTAAAGTCATGGACCAAGATATTGCTTAAAGAAGATAGAGCACAATCCAGCCAAATATGTTGGTATATCTTCTTTGCTGCATCAATTGCTATCCAATCTGCAACTTTATTGCTTTGTCTTGAAACTAGGGAGACCGTAGCACCCTCCAATGACTCTAGCAACCTTCATTAAATCCCAACTCCTTCATTCACATCCAAGAACAAATTTCCCCTTTATTAATCTATATAGAAACTCACGAACAAAAGTATGCAAAAAACCCTAATTAAATAATTATTTACCAAAATGCCACTGCATGAAAACTATTAACTCATCTGCCCTTCTGTAATCCATTACATGCCATATGCAATCGATAACACAGGGAAATATAAAATTTTTTTTTCAAATTTTGCACTATATAATCAATTACGCCACTGTAGCGTAATTGATTACATAACACTTTGCACTATGTAATCGACTAAGCATTGTGGTGTAATCGATTACATAGTGCAAAGTGTTATGTAATTGATTACCCACTGTAGCGTAATCGATTACATAACATCATAAGGCAAAATTGGCAGTTATAACGCGATGTAATCGAATATGCTACAGTGCTTAATCGATTACATATCGTGGATTCGGTTTTTTAAAAGCTGAAACGCCTCATAACTGCCTCATAACCTTCTTTGTAACCGATTAGGGCTCCTCCACTCTCCACCATCATCATTTTGGTGCAGAAACATCGGATTCAAGCAGTGGGTGTAGGGAAGATCAAAGCTTTTGTGCCATTTGCGTTGATTTAGGTATGTTTTCGGTTCCCATTCCGAATTTGTCTCTATTTTCTTTGTTTTTCTAAACATATGATGCATTTAATCGATTAGGGTTTGTTTTCTTTGGGTAATTAGTGTTTTGATCATTGATTTGAACTGTTAGTTGTTGTTTTTGAACAAATGAGAGATAAAATTGATGTTTTTGTGCATTTTGGAAACAATGTGTGGCTATTTGCACATGAATCTGAAGCAAACAGTGGGTTTGAAGCATAAATTATATGTTATTGTGTGTATGGATGTTGACAGTTGTTGATTACGTTTGTTTTGATTGTTGATTGTACATTTTACTATCAATACATTGTGACTGTTGAAGGATATTGATTATGCATTGTGATTATGCCATTAATTGTGTTTGTTTCATGTTTGTTGATGGTTTATATTGTCTCTTTGTAGGTATTTGTTGTCATCATGCCTCCACACAGACAAGCTGACAGTCAGACTGAGAGACGGAAGAAGCAGCGGAGGGAGGGTGATGCATCTGGCTCTCAGGCACAGCCGGATGATCTCCATTACGGATATCTGTTGAACCATTTTGCAGCAGCCCATAGAGCATTTGTACAACACTTTGCTAGTAGAACCGTGATCAAGTTGGAGTCACTAAATATGGGCTTTTCTGCTGAGGAGGGATTTGAAATAGTCTCATTGCTAGAGGCTTCACATCTGGGTGGCTTGGTTGAGTTCGTCACTCAGAGGATATGGTGAGAGCTTTCTACCATAACCTCAGTTACATTCGTGGGGACCTGAAGTCACGCGTCTGTGGCGTTGATATAGAGATGACTGCTCCCATATGGGCCCACATACTAGGATATAAAGGCTTACAGTCCATTAATGTGGGTGCCATCAATTTGCAGTACGGGCTTACAGTATTTGAAGGCTTCAACGGTTTAGTGAAATATCCAAAAAAACTCTACGGAATATGCGTTTGTCAGTGTAAACACGTCATCCATCAAAACATTCATTATTATCATGCTTGAAAACCGACCCCACATTACACTACGTCATGTATGTCAACCAATTGGGCAAGAATGCATACGATTCCTCCCAATCACCAAATAACTTCACAACGGCCTTCATTTTTGCCCTCCAGGCCTTCCTATATGTTACGTTATATCCATATAGATGTTGTATCCTCTCTTGTATCAGTGCTGATTTTACAGCTGGATCTTCTCTTAACATACCTAGTGAAAACAAATCATAGTCCATTAATGTGCTGTCAATAAACAAACCGAATGACATTGCAACAAAATAGAAAACATACCAATAATGGCTACACATATAACGTCTAAATCCAACTATCTATGATCCCGGACGAGAGCCTGGTTATGGCAAGTGTGATCTTGACCCCACTTACGAATCATCCAACAATTTCCATTCTTGGGGACCATTGCCCTCATGTACCAAGGACAACTGTCGGCATGGTTCCGACACCTCATCACAAACCTATGGTCATTGCTTTTCTCAACTATGCCTGTACAATGAGACTTCACGCAATATAATTTCACGGCATGTTGCATTTCAGACTTCGAAGGAAACTGTCGATACAAATATAATGGATCATCTAAATGCCAACCACCTTGTATGTCATCATCACTAAACAACATCTCTATCTCATCATTACATTGCGCCCAATTAATGTTTGAATAGTGCAGGCTTTCGTTCCAAAATGACTCAATATCAGTCCCTACAGTTGTAAAAATGATTTTTTTGGGGTCAAAACTACTGAATAAGAATTACAAATTCAAATACAAATTTACTAACTTATCACTGCTAACTTGGTTAACACGAAGCAGTGACATTCCCCAGGTACTCAGGTCCACAGTGTTCGTGTCAGCATCAAAATCACCCTCGACATCAGTATCTAAGGAGTTGCCTAGTGGAACACTATTAGGTTCTCCCTCCTCGTTGTGAATATCCTCGTCTTCCTCACCCTCGTCTTCCTGATCCTCCTTTTCCTCTGTCAATTTCAGCTGACTTAAGACTTGTAAAGGTGTGGATAAACTGACAGCTTTGTTCTAGTAATGTCTTCACGTCTTGGTAAGCAAGACTTCATTGAAACAGAGAAGGTCCCTGAATCGTAATCCTCCCTCACTTTTCTTCATAGTCATATGCTTCGAACTCCTCTAATTAATAGTCCCATCTTCACCTTTCTGTCCCCACCAAAAATGGAGGGCAGACTATCAACTTCCAAACAAGACTTCTTTAGAAACAGGAAGCAAGCTATGGGATATGTAGGAATAGAGTTTGCCACTGCCTTAGTCAAAATTTCTCTTCCTGCAAAGGTAAGTAATATTTGTTTCCATCCTTGCAGCTTTAAACCAATTTTATCCCTTACAAAATCTTGCATAGTAGCTTTAGATCTCCCCTAAATTACTAGCAAACCCAAGTCCTTCCCATCCTAATCCGACTGTTTGATTCCCAGGCATGCTGATATCTTTTCCTTGACTCTTATAGGGGTATTAGAAGAGAAAAATAAGCTTGATTTCTCTAAATTCACCAGTATCCCTAATGCTTTACAATACACATCTAGAATCATTTTTATTATCTTGCAATTCATCTCATCAACATTCAAGTATAAAATCGCATCATCCCTCAACAAAACAATGAGACAAAATTGGTTCTTTACAAGCCAGTTTCACACCCTTCAATTCCTTCCTCTTAATGTGTATTTGTATCATAAGGGATAGAATTCCAGAAGTAATAATAAACTTATATGGTGAGAGTGGATAACCTTGCCTTTCACCACATTCAAGATTAAAAGCATCAACACTATGCCCATCTACGTTAGATTAAATATTATCGTAGAGATACAATTCATAACCCATTTCACCCAATCTTTACAAAAACCCATCTTCAACATCACTGCTTCCAAGAAATGCCATTCCTCTCGATCATCTTTGTTCATGTCAATCTTTAATGCCAATTCCCATTTCTTACTTGTCTTCTTATGCTTCAGATAATGGAAAGCTTTATATGCCAAAATAATATTGTCTTGAATCATTCGACCAGTAATGAAAGCTCTTTAGTTGGGTTAATTATTATGCATATAAGTTCCCTTATCATATTGGTCATAATTTTTGTAGTGATCTTATAAGATACATTGCATAGCCTAATAGGTCTAAAATGGTGCACTCCCTCTAGCTTGTCCACCTTTAGTATCGACAAAATATCGGTGCCATTAATCTAAGTTAAATCAGAATTGCCATTAAAGAACTCATACACCATCTCACATACCTCCTTACTTCTTACTTCCAGGCCGTTTGGTAAAACAAAGTAGACAAAGCCATCTAGTCCAAGTGCTTTATTGTAACCAAGCTTGAAAACAACCCTTTCTTCCTGATTAGATATTGGTTCCATTAGTCGAGCATTGTCTACTTTAATAATTACTTCTCTCACATATGATAATGCTTGATCCATAGGCCTAGCCCCACAAGTACTAAAAAACTTCATATAGAAATCACTAAAGGATTTGTTGATATTTTCCCTTTCCTCTAACCATTTCCCATTTTCATCCTTTAGTCTCAAGATTTTATTTCTTTGCCTTCTTTGAATCATACTGTTGTGAAAAATTTTGTGTTTCTATCTCCACAAATCAGCCATGCAATTCTGGATCTCTGCTACTAGTTGGTTTCTTCCTTATTCCAAGCATCTCCAATTTGTCTAACCACATTCTCAACATCTATTAGTTTCTTAGTAGCCATAAAGCCTTTGTGATGGCTATTTAACATATGTCTCAATTGATCAATTACTTTCCTAAAGTTAGGAAAATCCTTTTTGCTTCATACCATAAGCTTTTTCTTACATGCATTCAACCTTCTAACCAAGTCCATAATTTAATCCTCTACTACCCCTTCAACCTCATTCCATCCTTCTCCCACAATTTATAAGAACTCATCACGTAGAACCCGATTGCCCTCAAATTTAAAAGACCTTGGCCCCTTCTCCTCACAATAGTAGCAATCAACTAACATAGCATAGTGGTATGATCCAATAGGATCCACATGGAAAACCATAGCACGTTCAAATTCATCCATAAACTCTACATTTCCAAGTACATGGTCTAATCTTTCTCTCACAATATCTCTAGATCTCATGTTGCACTAAGTGAATTTAGCACCTTTGAATTCTAAATCCATTAAATTGCAATCAGATAATAAAGTTTGAAAATTTATAATTGTCCGCATAGATCTATGATTACCTCCTTCCTTCTCAGCCTGAGATAAACAATCATTGAAATGCCCAACAACCAACCAATAGTCTTTAACATTTGATGCCAGTCTTCTCACCATATCCCAGAGGACCTTTCTCTCCCCTTCCTTTGGTGGACCATAGACATGTTAGTTCTCTATAGGTTTTGATGATAACAATCAATTGTGGAATCAAGAATGAAGAGTTGTCTCAAGAAGTTGAAAACTTGCAGATTGAGGCAATACTCGAGTTTCAGTAGGAAAACTCGAGTATTGAGATTTCAAAGAAAAGATTGATGCACTTGACTAAGGACAATACCGCAGTATTCAAATGAATACTCGAGTATTGTAGCATACAGAGAGCATCGCATGTTTTCCATTAAGGAAACTCGAGTATTGACATGAAAACTCGAGTTTGAGCCTATATGACTCTTCATACAATTTTTTAACTGAAATATAAAACCTTGGTTTAGAAAACCACAGTTTCGAAAACTAAAGTTTGGAATTTGAAAAGACGATTTTTCCAACTTGGCTCCAAAACTCAAATATTTTCTTTTTTCAAGTGAAAACTCGAGTATCATTAGAATACTCAAGTATTGGGCCAAGCTAAGGTGTTCTTAAAATTAAATCATTTATAAACCTTAATATTGAAAACCTCAGTTTTGGAAACCACAGTTTATCATGATGCACAACTAATTTCAAAGCTTCAAAACTAAGGAGAAAACTCGAGTGTGGAGACTAAAACTCGAGTATTGAGCCATACAGAGAGCTATCGAGATTTCTAAGCCTTCAATACTTCGGTATAGAAATAAAACTCCAGTTTTGATGTTTTGGACAATTATCCATCAAAAGTCCAAAACTCGAGTATTGGTTGAATACTCGAGTATTGGCTTCAGTTCATCAGGAACACCAAAACTCAAATTGCGAGTCTAGTCTTTGGAAGGAGAAGACTCGAGTATAGGCTCAGAAACTGGAGTTAAGGCTTAAGTGCATAGTGACAAACTCGAGTATTGGTCGCGCCTTCTGATAATTCAAATTTGTGAAATCTGTGTAATGTTTATGGAATGATCTGAATGATTTATATTCTTAATTATCATCATTACCTGATATGTTTAATGTGTTTGCTATTGTATTTCAGCCTAATTATAGATGATTCAAAGAGATTAAAGGTGATGTTATTACACAAAGTAATGTCTTGTCAGAAGCATTAAATGCAGACCACCAAACTTGCTGTAATCTCAACTACCAAGCATTACACGGTGGAAAAAGGATAAAGAGACTTTCATTTAATCAAGGATTGACAATCTCAATAGATATAAATGACTAGAAGTCACTCTCTATCTTACAACTCAAGAAACAAGTACAAGTGTAGAGAGAGAAAGGACCAAACTGCTTCCAATAGATGGGAAACTTCTCCAATGGTCAAATGAATGTTAGCAACGACTATTAATGTCTCTCTAAGTATAAATAGAGCAGTATTCAAGTCTCTACCAAGTACACTGAACTGAAAAATGAAAGGATATTAAATTTGTTCATTTATTGGTGTGCTTCTTGTACAGAGTGTCGGTTGACACCATAAAGCTTCAGTGATTATCTTATCTGCTCTGTAAGAGAGTTTTATTGATTGCATTTGTTTGATTGTGAGTTATCTCAAGTCGGGGGACTTGGAGATTTGGGAAGTCATTGATTATAACTTGTAAGGGGGAGCAAGTTCTAGAGAGAGAATTGCTTCAGAGCTACAAGTGTGTAATCAAGTGATTTAGTGAAAAGCTTAGGGTGCCTGAGGACTGAACGTAGGCCAAGGAGTTGGGCTGAACCAGTATAAATTGTTGTGCATTGCTATTCTTCCCAGCTTATTGATTTTTATTCGATTAATCACCATAAGAACCGAATTTGCGAAAAATTTTCAGAATCCCCAATTCACCCTACCTCTTGGTGATTCAGCTCCTCTTACAAGACAAACAAGACAAATTTAGGTACATTCAAGCTATTTGACTTGATCAGAACATGAATTATATTTTTTTATTTGTACAACACCGTCAAGAAATATTAACATGCCACTAAAGAGCCAAAACACTCGCTAATCTCCTAGATTCAACATGTTACCCCTAATCAAAACCACATTTTCCCCTAATCTTCTTCATTTTCTCAGAACACATTTTGGTCTTCATTAGGAAGATTATTGAGGGATGATACTTTTTCACCATGTCCCTCAAATTCTTAATTGTCAGGGCTCCTCCCAGGTCTCAAATTATGATAATGGCTAGCCATCAATGCCTATAGATATTTCCATCTTCCTCCTGCCTCTTTCAGATTTAAAAACAAAACCAAACTCCATTAGGTTAGCATCCATAGAATCCTCTATATCATCATCTCGTTTTATTTCTTCATCTAGAATATTTTCTTTCTCCCCCTTTGCTTTCCTTCTTACATTCCTTCTTATTCTTGCCTTAATCCTCCTCAGATTATCAGAATATACAAATATTATAGGTTTAGGATTAGATTTCACATCACCTATCTTTCTTTGTTTTGATTCTTAAGAATCCTAAACCTTATATGCATTTCTCTTCAATCCAAGGCCATTAATCCCATTAATTAAATCACTTCAAATCCTTCCACTATATAAAACCATAACCACAGAATTCTCCTTTTGATCAACAAGATTCTTATTAATCTTGCTATCAAACTCCTTTATCTCTAACCTGCCCAAAACATCAGAAATCTTAGTAGCATCTGTCACTGTATCACTCTTACAACAACTTAACTCCCTTAATTCTCCTTACCCCCTTTCTCTATTACTTTTGCCTTATTTTTATGTTTTCTTTTAATTCTAACCTCCAAGAAGGCTCTGTCATCACTGTTGTCTTCTATGACATTCAATATCTTCACTCCCATACCCTCCCTTTATTTTCCACCAAATATTTATTTACTTTGATGAAAAATAGATCCTCCTCAGCAAGATTAGAATCCACATCAATTTTATGCTTGGCCTCACCCTTTCTTCTTAGCAATACCTCTTCTTTTTTTTTCTTCCTAACATAGGTTGCTTCTATACAATCACTTTGCACCACGACCATTACTTCATCCCAGCTACGACAAAGTTTAGTTATAAGCCAAGCCCCAAATAGAGGGTCATTGGGATAGAACACTAAAATCAACTTCTCAGATTTACAAGTACGATTATGAAAGCAGAGCTAAATCACCAAGAGGGGGTGAATTGGGGATTTTAAATTTTTTTTCGAAAGCTCTATTTTGAAACACAAAAACAGAGTACAACAGAAAGTAAGGAAGAAGAGTGAGACACAAAGATCTATACTAGTTCGGTTCAACTCTTTGACCTACGTCCAATCCTCAGGTTCCCTGAGATTTCTACTATCACAATTGATTACACCCTCGGTAATTCAAGAGTAATTCTTACTAGAACTTACTCCGCCTTACAAGTTGTAATCAATAGCCCCAATCTCTAAGTCCCCTGACTTGAGATTGTTTACAATAAATGATTTACAAATAAATAAACTCTCTTAAAGAGTGGATAGAAATAATCACTGAAGAGCAATAATATCAAAAGATACTTTGTACAGGAAAACTTAAAGAGTAGTTGACACTTGAATGCTTTTTCATTTTCTGCTTCAATGGTTGTTGAGAAGAATTGAAAGCAACTCTCTTTACTCTTTTGTTCATTCCTTGTGTTCAGGGGATAAATGTTGACTTCCTTATGTTTTTTCCATTGGAATGTCAATGACTTGTTTAGGTAAGAAGCATTTATCCATTTTGCATCTTGCAGAGCTTGTTTGATCAAAATATAGCAAGTTAATTATACTTTGCATTTAATGCTCTGACATGCTTTTTGCTTGTGTTGAAATAGCAAATTTGATCTTCTTAATTCATCTCTAACTAAGCTGAAATTCATTAGAAAACAGGTTAAACATATCTAGTGAAGCTGATAAATGATATTAGGAAGAATTAAGATCAAACACAAAAGGATTCACAGATTCGTCAGATTTGAATTTTTAAAAGTTGCCACTCAAACTCGAGTTTGTTTACCAAAACTGCAGTTTGTCACTGTGCACTTATGCACAAACTCTAGTTTCCATATCAAAACTCGAGTTTCCTCCTTCAAGAGAGGAAAGTCGCGATTTGAGTTTTGGAACACCATTTTAGCTAGAGACCAAACTCGAGTTTTGGACTTTTAATGAGTATATGTCCAAAACCTTTTCAATCAAAACTAGAGTCTTGAAATTATTGAAAAACACTGATGCTCTCTGTATGGCCAAAACTCTTTTCTACTTAAACATTGAAACTTAGAGAGATCTGTGATATTTCAAGACTAGGGTTTCTAAAACTAGAGTTTTCAGAACTGGAGTTTTGAATACATAGAAAAATAGTGATCTTTTGTGCTTGCCACAAAACTCGAGTTTCCATTTAAAATATGAAAACATTTGAGAATTGGAGCCAAATTAGAAACTTGAGTTTTCAAATTCAAAACTTGAGCCTTAAGATGTTAAAGCATGAAAACTGACTGTCAAGTCAAAACTCAAGTTTCCAAAGTGAAACTCGAGTTTTCCCAAAACTTGGAAAAATTGGAAAATGGAGTTTCTCTTTTAAAACTTGAGTTTTCTCAAGTCAAAAACTTGGATGTCTCTCTGTAAGGTCAAAACTCGAGTTTCCAAATGGAAACTGCAGTTTTTCCTTTGATCATTAAAACTGAACTATTCTCTGCCAAGTCAAAACTCGAGTTTTGACTCCAAAACTCGAGTTTGGCTGAGTCAGTAAGTTTTTCAATTACTCAAGACAAACTTCAATCTTAGTTTACAATTGTCTGTTATCATCAAAACCCGTAAAGAACTAACATTCTCCCCCTTTTTGATGATGACAACACTTGTAATCTAGAATTTAACAAGAGTTTGAAAATTTTGAGATTTGTAAAGGTTTTGCATAGAAGTTTTGTAAGAGTAAGATTTGAAATGCTTCACAGACATTAGAAGTTTTAGATTGAGTCATTTTGCATTAAGGTACATCAAACATTCAGAATCAAATATCAAATGCAGTAGCAATTAAGACAGTTGGCATTTAAAAGATTCTATTCATATCAGTTAATAAAGTTGGTACAACTTAAAATTTGCACTTCCAAAATAGAAGTACCCATAACCAAAGTCTAATCCAGCTGATATTAACAAAGCTTAAAACTAAGCAAACTAAGCAAAAGCTACACAAATACACAAATCTTCCTTCAAACTGATTTATCTAGTGGATTATCTCCCCCTTTGTTATCGTCAAAATTGGGTGGAGTTGGGATAGAGGATTCATGGAGAGGGTTAATGAGAGGGGTAGGAGGAGGTAATTGTGGAAGGATTTCAATGATTAGGGTAGACAAAGGAACAGTTTGAATGAAGGGAGTGGGAAGAATTTCTGTGTCAGGAGAGACTGAGAGACATGTGAGGAAGAAGGAATTGGAGGAGTGGTAAAGGTGAATGGAGATGAGAAGGAGGGGTTCACCAACAGGGCTTGAATGACTGGGTCCAGTTTGAGGGGATGAAAGGACCTTGTCTAACTTATCATTGAGAATACCATTAGTGACCATTATGGTTGACAGTTTGACATCATGGTTAGTCACATGGTCTTGCAGCTTTGTTATTCGATCTTTCAGAGCATCCTGGGCCTTTATCATCTCATTGTTGCATCTGGTCATTTCTGCTACCATCTTGCCTACTTGAAATTCAATTCTCATGGAGAGTGTAGCAATGGCAGCATCCACGATAACCTTGACTCTGGAGTTAAAATTAGATGATGCAGTAAACTGTGGAGAGGATTAGGCTTCTTGAGCATAAGATGTTCTGACATAAGAAGCACGTGATTGAGAAGGAGCTCTTGATTAACTCGACCCTTCTCCTTTAAAAGAAATCTTCATATAATAAAGTTGAGATTTCCCAAAAGCAGGAGGTATTTTCATCGCATCAGGAGTACCACCATACTTTTGTGGTAGAACAGGATGATAGATACAAGAGAAGCAAATGGGATATGTGATGGTCTGCGAGGTGTAAATTGAAATTTGACACTCTCTTGAAAAATCTAGTGACCAAGATTAATGGGAGTTTTGTTCACAGAGGCTGCAAAACAAGGATAGTCTTTTTGAGAGAAATGGGTGTAATTTCCTCCCTTTTGAACAAAATTCCTGGAATATATGTACCAAAGGGCTCTATTGATAGGAGGCATTAAGCTTGGTTTGAAAGAGAGATGATGGAACATCTCTTCTGGAAAAGGTTCATTGGGCATGAGAATCACAAAAATTTCCCTGTTAGTGTACTTAATGGAAGGAGAAGGAGGTGGGTTGGCTATTTTGAGAATTGAGTTGATAACAGAGGCAGAAAGGATAAATTTCACTCCCTTAAGATTTGTAGAAACGCTCTCCTCAATTAACTCACCATCGGAATCAAGAAGATTATCATAAGACATGTTAAAATAGAAGATTCTAACAATGTTTAGAGTATATGTGGCAATGATAGATAGAAAAGAAGCATAGTTACTCAACCAAGGTTCAAGATCTAATTTGCACTCGTCCTTCAGTTTGGCCAAATCCAAAAACACTACTGGGCAAAAATCTTTCTCCATAAAAGTATCTTTAAATTGCTCAATTAATGCAGTGGGAATAATAGTGGTAGTCTTAACAAACCCTGGAAGAGGAGAGTTGTGGTTGTAGATTTCTTCAATGGCATTGATTTCGAATTGATTCTCCTCAAATGATTAGGCTCTGTTGGCCTAAGAAGACATTAGACCTTACTCAAAGGCTCTGTTTCCTGAAGCAGCAGTCTTGGTCTTTTTCTGCTTTAGAGGCACAGGTGCCTCAATAACCTTCTCCTTTCCTTTGCCTTGAATAGCCTCAGACTCATATTTTCTCTTGGATCGACTGTCAGAGGAAGGCTCTTGGATTGATATACCCTTGGCCTTAGAGGAGGGTGAAGATGTAGGAACTCCAGGTATGTGACAGTCAATGCCAGTCTCAAATCTTCTATGCATCTCCTTTGCTCATCGAGGTCTATGCACAGGGATGGATTTCATCCTGATTGGTCATTACTGAGAAGAAGGAGGAGGAGGAGGAGGAGACCAGGATTTGGAACCCTAGAGTTTGAATCAAAGCTGGGAATCAGTTGGGTAGAGTATTTGGAAGCCATTTAGGGTTTTAGATTGAGGGGTTTGGACGAGAGTGAGAGAATCAAAGATAGGAAGAGAGAACCGCTAGGGAAAACTTCAGTTTTTAAGAACTTGAATAGTAACTCATATAAATAAACTTGACTAAAACTCGAGTTTTCTGCTACAAGACCCGAGTTTTGATGAATAGTTACTTACCTGGACTTCAAAGGTATAAGGTGAACCTTTGAACTTTCGCGACTAAAACTCAAGTCTTCATTTACAAACTCTAGTTTTCACCATGTTTCAAAACCAGTATCTCTCTGTCTGACAGAAAGTCGAGTTTCCAACTTAATGACTCGATTTTTCATAATCTCTTAAAACTAAAGTTTTTCTTTGACCCCGACTCTACAAACTTGAGTTTTCTCTTCTTGATAGAAAAAACTCAGATTTTTGAACGTCCTGCAAGAGATTAAACTAAATACTCCGATGCTCAAGTTAGTAACTAATAATCATCAAAACCATAACTAACATTGGGTAAAGCATACTTACAACTCATTGGGATTTACCATTCTCAATTCTCTTTTCATAAAATTAAATTGCTCCTTTGACAATTGTTTGGTGATTATGTCTGCAAGTTGAAGGTAAGTTGAGATGAACATGACTTTGACATTCCTTTGCTGAACGTGGTCCCTTATGAAGTGATGCCTCACATCAATGTGCTTAGTCTGAGTATGTTGTACTGGATTCTTGGCCAAGCTTATTGTGTTGGTGTTGTCACACAATATTGGGATCTCCTTTAGGTGAATTCCCAAATCAGATAATTGTTGCTTGAGCCATAAAACTTGGGCACAACAACTTGAGGCAGCCACATACTCAGCTTCAGTAGAGGACACATCAACAATTGTTTGCTTCTTGTTGAACCAGGACATAAGTGAACCTCCAAAGAATTGACATTGCCCACTTGTGCTTTTTCTATCCATTTTATACCCAACATGGTCTGAATCTGAGTATGCCACCAAATGTTTAGGTTAACCTTTGGGAAACCACAAACCAAGAGTTCTTGTGTCGGCAAGGTATCTGAAAATTCTCTTTACATTTTCAACATGAGACTCCTTTGGAGCAGACTGGAACCTTGACCACATTCCAACACTGAATTAGATGTTTGGGTGACTAGCAGTTAGATAGAGTAATGATCCAATCATTCCTCTATATCTTGTGATATTGAAGTCCTTGCCCTTTTCATTAGCATCCAATGAAATAGTTGAACTCATTGGTGTATCAGCTCCATTGCATTGATCCATCCCAAACTTCTTCAACAGATCATTTAGATACTTGGTCTGTCATATAAATGTTAGTTCTCTAGGAGTTTTGATGATAACTGACAATTGTAAACTTAATTTGAAGTTTGTCTTCAAAAGTTGTAAAACTTTCTGTATAAGGCAAACTCAAGTTTAGGTAGCTAAACTCGAGTTTAGACTTGACAGACAAAAGCTCAGATTTTACAAAGCAAGCCAAACTCCAGTTTGCATAGGCAAACCTGAGTTTGAAGAGTTACAGAGAGCTATTAAAATTTACAAGAGTTGTAAACTTGAGTCTGTGTATTGAAACTCGAGTTTATATCAAAGGTAGTGATACTCGCATTTCAACTAGTTTTCAAACTCTACCTTCAGTCTTTCCAAACTCCAGTTTACAAGAAAAGTTTAAGAACTGAAATGTCTAAAGTCTTGTAAACTCGAGTCTGGGTTATGTTGACTCGACTTTAGCATAAACATAGATACTCGAGTTATCACTTGTTTTCTAAACTCCAGTTTCAGTTTCAATGACTCCAGTTTTCACTTAAACGAAAAGTTTTTCAAAGTTTCAAAATGCACTGAAACTCGAGTCAGTTTTCTGGAAACTCCAGTTTAGGACTGTTTCAAAACACTCGAGCTATTACATGACTTCTAAACTCCAGTTTTGAGATGAAAACTCCAGTTTTAACTATCAAAGGTATTTCAATGTTTTAGTTTTCAATGAAACTCGAGTCAAGATTTTAGTGACTCGAGTTTAGCTCAAACAGAAAGCACTCGAGTAAATGACTATTTTGAAAACTCCAGTTTGAGAAACAGAAACTCCATTTTACACTTGTAAAGATTTTTCAAAAGTTTCAGTTTACACTGAAACTCGAGTTTTGTATATCAAAACTCGAGTCTGGACTATACAGAGAGATAAGTAACATTCAGGTTTTGTAAACTCCAATTTGCGTTTTCTAAACTCTAGTTTTGAAGCACCGAATTTAAACTCAATATTTCCATAAAAGCTTCAAACTCGAGTCAGTCACTAAATGACTCGAGTTTAGGCATGGTTTCAAAACTTCATCCAAGAGGGGGGTGAATTGGGGATTTTAAAAATTCTTTTCAACTCTTAAAAATGAAGCTTAAGAAATGGATAATAAAAGAGTAGAAAAAGAAAAGCTTAGACACAGAATTTATACTGGTTCGGTCTCAACCTTGACTTACGTCCAGTCCCCAGATACCTTCTGGGTGTTTCCACTAATTCAACAGATTTTCAATTACAACAATGAAGACCAGACACAATCTTAATCACCTAGGACCTGCTCCCCCTTACATTTTGTGATTGAACAACCCAACTCACAGGTTCCACAACCTTGAGTTCTCACAAACAAATGCTTTCAAAAATTCACAAACTCTCAAAAGAGTAGATAAGGATAAACACTGAAGAACAGGTTGAAAATAACAATACAGACTCAAATTTCAAAGTATAACAAGATAGCTTCGTTGTGTGTGTTGCTTTGAGTTTTCACAGCCTCTTATAGACAGAATGGATAAGCTAGCCGTTGCAATTCTTTCTCTAATGTTCAGCTGCAATTCTGGAAAAATGGCAGTAGCATATTTTGCTCTGTTCTTTGAATTCTTAGCTGGAATCTTGGAATTTAGTTGTTGCAGAACGTCTTCCAGATTTTTACCATTCCATGATCTTAATTCGACCGTTTGAAGTGATCTTAATGTGTTGCAACGGTCTGAACTGAACATCTGGGATAAGGGAGAAGAATCAGCCCTGTTTTTGGTTCTTCATTTAATGCACTTATTCTGGATCTTGTTCTCACCTTGATCTTGGCTAAACCTTATCTGAAAAACACTCAAAACTTCATCAAGGACATTAGAAACAATAATATCATATCATGAAATAATTTCAGGAAGACCCATTAAGATTTCGCAGATCAACATCATCTGATTTTTCAAAATCCCCGATGCAAACTCGAGTTTGTTCTTCCAGACTCGAGTTTGGGGTTCATCCAGAAAGCATGTCCGTTGATTAGAGGTCTAAACTTGCAGTCTGTAAAAGCTAACTCGAGTTTGGCTTTTACAGAGAGAACTATCGGGCTTTGGACTTGGCATGGAATTTTGGTCCTGCTCCTAGACTCGAGTCAATTAGTGACTGACTCGAGTTTGGGTCTATGTTTGAAGAACAAGCCTAAGTTCCTGATTTTCCAGACTGGAGTTTAGGAGACAGACTAGAGTTTTGGAAAGATGGTAGAAATTCGAGTGTTTCTCTATTTGTCCTAAACTCGAGTTTACAATGACAGACTCGAGTTTATGTTTGAGTTGAAACTATTCAAATCTTTCTGTTTGGTCTAGACTGGAGTTTGTAACTCTAGACTGGAGTTTATAACTTGGCCTGGAACTCGAGTGTCTTTCTGTTTGGTCTAGACTGGAGTTTAGGAATCCAGACTCGAGTTTGGCTTGCTTGGAATTCTGAGTGCTCTCTGTATCTTCCAGACTTCAGGTTTGGTTTTGCAAACTGGAGTTTGGCTTGTTGTGAAAATTTCTGATTGTTTTCTGTAACTCTTCAAACTCGAGTTTACATACCTAAACTCGAGTTTGCCTTTGACAGTGAGATTTTCATATTGCCAAAAACAAACTTCATATCAAGTTTACAATTGCTAGTTATCATCAAAACACATTGAGAACTAACACCCTCTTGGTGATTTCTTCCACTTTCAAAGTTTGTAACGCACAAATTTGTAAAACCAGAAGGCGCAAATTTGCGAAAACCATTTGAATGAATCTTATACTTCATATCTTTGATTGCTACTATTCCTAACGTCTTTTAACCAGTTTGTTAGCAAGTTTCAGATGATTTATTGAAGTAAACAGTGAAGATTCAGACCATGAGCTGTAAAGCAAGAGAGAGAGAGAATATGCTGTCTTATAAAGTGTTTCAACTTGGATTAAATTAATACATCTTTAAGCACAACCTATTCTACACAGGGATATTAACATTATCTTCATATTAATTAAAGTCCCACAATGCAAGAATGTCTTGAACAGTTTAGACAAAGGCTGAATCCTCCCATGAAGATTATATTCAGTGGATTCTCAACAACTAGTTGTGGAAGTGGAGTTCCAACAGTCAAATTCGAAGTGGACCTCCAACAGCTATGTTCTTCATTCAAAATGAACATCAACTGCTATAAATACCATTCAGAATCGAAGAACATGTAATCCAAGAACATTAGAACAGAAGCTGTTATTTACTAGCTTACATTTTCACTTCTTATCTTCTGTAATATCTTGAGAGATTCATTTGAGCTTCAGTGTTTATCATTATATGCTCTTCGAGAGAATTTTTTTTCGTTTTCTGATCACTTGCTATAAGAATCTCAAGTCAAGGGACTTGAAGATTGGGAATATCAGTGTACAACTTGCAAGGGGGAGTGTATCCTAGTGAGAGGATAACTTTCAAGTACAGAGTGTGTAACTGATTGTGAGTGATAGTGAAAATCCCAGAGAGTCTGGGGACTGGACGTAGGTCAAGGAGTTAGACCGAACCAGTATAAATCTTGCTGTGTCTTGTCCTTCTCTCATCCTTTGCACTATTCTAATCCTGCAATTAATTTCCAGAATTAAGCAAAAGAGTTTTCAAGTCCCCAATTCACCCCCTCTTGGTGATTTGCTCCGGTTTTCAATAAGGATTCCATCTTTCTTTTGCTTGATTTGCAGACCAAGGAAATAGTTGAGTTCTCTCATCATGGACATCTCAAACTCTCCCTGCATATTCTTTGCAAACTCTTCACACAAATCATCATTAGAAGCACCAAAAATTATGTCATCAACATATATTTGTACAATTAAAATTTCATTAAGCTTATTACTCTTTAAGAAGAGTGTTGTATAATCTTTTCCTCTAATAAAACCTTGATCAAGAAGGAATTTGTTTAATCGCTCATACTAAGCTCTACGAGCTTTTTTAAGTCCATAAAGGCTTTCTTGAGACGATAAACATGATATGGATGATGTTCACTCTCAAAACCAAGAGGTTGCTGTACATAAACCTCTTCTTGAATAAAACTGTTTAAAAACGCACTTTTCACATCCATTTGATAGAGCTTAAATCCTTTGACACGCAAAGGCTAGAAGAACTCTTAAAGCTTCCAATCTTGCCACTGCAGCATAAGTTTCTTTATAATCAATTCCTTCTTCTTGATTATAGCCTTTAACAACCAATCTTACCTTGTTACGGACAATGATTGCTGATTCATCCCGTTTGTTCTTGAATACCCATTTAGTGCCAATGACTGAATGATCCTTAGGCCTAAGTACCAAGTCTCAACTTGATTTCTATCAAATTGATGTAGCTTCTCTTGCATTACTATCACCCAATCATTGTCTGAAAGGGATTCATCAATTTTAGAGGCCTCAATATGAGATATAAATGTAGAAAAGGTTACTTCATTTAAAGTACTGCTTTTGGTTCTCACACCTTAACTTACATAACCTATTACTTGATCTAGAGGATGGTTCCTAATAAATCCATAGGCTTTAGGTTGAGATGGATTAGAATTTTCAGAATCATTTTGAGGATTACCCTCAAAATCTTCAGGATTTTCAATAGAAGCAGGGGCAGTTTTTGAGAAGAATTGGTTTTTGAAAATATTTTCTTCATCATCATCCATAGGTTTATCAAAATTAGTTTCACTGAATACAACATGCATTGACTCTTCGACAATACGAATGTGAGTATTGAATACTTTATAAGCTTTACTTCTATTTGAATAACCCAAAAATATACCTTTATCCGCCTTGGGGGGATCAAACTTTCCCAAATTATCCTTACCATTATTGTAGATGAAACACTTACAGCCGAAGACACGCAGATAGGTCAAGGTTGGTTTTCTTCCTTTGTACAACACATAGAGAGTTTTGTTCAGCTTCTTCCTGAGATATGCCTGATTTGAAATGTAGCAAGCTGTACTCATCACATCAACCCAAAATACTTGTGAAGTATTATTTTCATTCAGCATAGCTCTTGCCATCTCTGTGAGCACTTGTTTCTTCCTTTCCACAACACCATTTTGTTGAGGAGTCCTTGGGGCTGAAAAATTGTGGTCAATTCCCAAGCTGTCACAAAACTCTCCAAATGCATAATTCTCAAATTCTCCACCATGATCAGTTCAAATTCCTGTAATAGAGAGACCTTTCTCATTTTGGACCTTCTTGGAAAAAAATAACAAACTGATCAAATGTTTCATCTTTAGAAGATAGAAATATAGTCCATGCAAATCTAAAGAAATCATCAACTATGACTAGAGTGTAAAGATTGCCACCAAGGCTTTTTACTCTAGCTGGCCTAACTAGATCCATACGGAGTAGTTGAAAGAGGTCTATTAATTGAAATTTCATTTTTAGACTTAAAAGATGATTTGGTTTGTTTGTCTTTTTTATATGCGTCACAAATCATATCATTTTTAAAATTGAGCTTTGGCAAACCAATGACCAAATCCTTTTTCAGTAATCTATCAAGTTGATTCATATTGACATGAGCTAATTGCTTATGCCACAACCAACTCTCATTCAAATTACTAACAAAGAAATTTTCAAAAACAAAGCTATTTCTAGAGAGGTTGAGCGTATAACAATTTCCTTCTCTAGGAGCTCTAAATCAAGCTTTTGATTTCAAATTTTCAAAAGGGAAAGCATCCTGACTTACAATCAAACACTCCTCAGAATTAAAGATAACTAGATTACCCTTATCAATCCATTGGCTCACATTGAGGAGGTTGTGACAAAGTCCTTCAACAAGGTAGACATCTTTGATCATCAATCCTTCATTGTTTCCAATTTCTCCAATGCCAACAATCTTTCTGGATTGATTTCCACCAAAGGTTATTTTGCCACCAATTTTGGGTTTGATTGAAGCAAACTTGGATTGATCTCCCGTCATATGTCTAGAGCATCCACTGTCAATGTACCATTTGTTGGAATTTGATGCTCTTAGACAAACCTGCAATTCACAAACGTTCAGGCCTTAGTTACCCATCTTTTCTTGGGTCCTTTTGGGTTAGTTTGTGTCTTAGGAACCTTATAAGATCCCTTAGGCACCCATTGATAATTCCCTGTAGGTTTAGTCTTTCTTTCCTTTTTATGAAAACAAGATGAAGTAGTATGGCCTTTTCGATTACAATAATTGCAGTGAGCAAACGGATTTGAAGAGTGTACAGTTTTTCTAAAATAGTTCATATATGATTTCTCTCCAAATTTCTTTTTGCATTTCTTCTTGTTAAAATCAAGTTTATAACCAATTCCTGATCTGTCATTTGTAAATCTTTGCTGTTTTAAAATGACATTGATCATTTCACTACCTTTGGTGAATTTCTCAAGTGCCTTTGTGAGGTGTAAATTCTTTTTCTCTAAATCAGTACACTCATCGCAAATAAGATTTTCAAGAGAAGAGAGATTTTCTACTTGCATCTCAAGAGTTATATTCTTTCTTTTCAAAGCAAGATATTTTTCAGCTAGTTTTTCAAACTCAGATTGCACAAGGTTACATTTGAAAATGGAAGAAATCACCAAGAGGGGGTGAATTGGGGATTTCAAAAATTCTTTTAAAAGATGTCTGAATTCTTTTTCAAAACTTGAAAAAAAGATAATGAAATTGTAAGAGAAGAAAAGCTGGACACACAGGATTTATACTGGTTCGGTCTTAAACTTGACCTACGTCCAGTCCCCAGATATCTTCTGGGTATTTCCAGTAGTTCAACAGGCTTTAATTACAACAATGTAAACCACATGCAATCCTATTCACCTAGGACTTCTCCCCCTTACACTTTGTAATTAAACAACCCAACTCACAGGTTCCACAACCTTGAGTTCTCACAAAACAAGTAATCAGAAATGATTTTTGAAATCACACTCTCTTAAAGAGTAAATAAGCTTAAACACTGAAGTTCAAAAAATATTTTCGCACAACATAGCAAGAAATCAGAAATACAATCAGTTGCGATTCAGCTGTGTATATTGCACTGCGTCTTCATGGGTATTTATAGGCTAACTAGTGGAACTAGCCGTTGCATTTTCTTCTCTAACGTTCAGCTGTAAATCTGGAGAATGACTGTTGCATATTTTCCTTTGTTCTTTCAATTCTCAGCTGGAATCCTGGAATTCGTAGATGCAGATGGTTTTCCAGATATTCTGTCATTCCATAACCTTTATTTGAGCGTTGGAGAGTGATTTAGTTGATCCATAATGGTCTGTGCTGAACCATTGGGATAAAGGAGAAGTTTTAGCCTGGTTTTTGGTCCTGCATTAAATGCTCTTAACCCAGATATGATTTGTTGTAATCTGAAGCTTGAAACGTGTTAATGTAGTCTGTAACTCATGAACAAACTTATCAAACATATATATGATGATTCGTAATTTCATTTAAGTGCAAAACAGGTCATGAGAGTGAATTAGAAATATGGAAAACGCGAAGAATGGAACAGAAATTTGCTAGGCTCGAGTCTAAGTTCAGTAGGCTCGAGTTTGTTCATGAACTTCCAAGCATAAAATAAGTAAGCTTGAATTTATCCTTTATATATCAGAGTTTATCGTGATGAGTTTTAGAAATCATTTTGAAAGAGTGCACAAACTCGAGTCTATTAGTGATAGGCTCGAGTCTGGAACTGTTTGGAATGAAAATAAGCTTTGGTCCAAAGATGTAGGCTTGAGTTTGAAAACTTAGGCTTGAGTCTGATTAGGCTATGAAATTTGGTAGCTCTCTATCTGAGCCAAACTCGAGTCTGTAAGTGTTAGGCTCGAGTTTGCTTCAGCCAAACACTTTTGAGACTTCTTTTAATCTGAAATAGGCTTGAATATGCTTGAGCCTGTTTTTGAATAAATCTTTGTTTGCTCTCTGGAAGAGACAGGCTCGAGTCCAACTTTATAGGCTCGAGTCTATTCATATAAAAGTTTGTTTGAAGAGCTCTCTATAAGACTTACGCTCGAGTTCACCATAACAGGCTTGAGTCTGCCTTAGTTATAAAACACGAAACTTGCTCTCTGTTACGAGCAGGCTCGAGTTTGCCTAAGTTCAAAATGCTTGTTTTGCTTTATGTTAAGTGTAAACTTGAGTTTATCAAAACTAAACTCGAGTTTAACTTACATCATAAGATTTAAATCAGTTTTAACCATCTTTAAGCATGTTTAAATTTTAGCAATAAAAAAAACCTTTTTAGTTTACAATAGTCTGCTATCATCAAAACACATAGAGAACTAACATTTAGCAAATAACTCATCATAAGTTTGTTGCGAATCATATACCTCATCCTCTTTGTCATGTTGCTCTTCTTCTTCAGCAACTAGACAGATGTTGGCTTTCTCTTCCTCCTCAGCTTCATCTTTATCTGATGAGCTATCACCCCATATTGCTGAGATACAGGCTTTCTTTATGAACTTATTAAATTTCTTCTTTTCTTTATCCTTGTTTTTCAGCTAGGGACATTCAGACCTGATATGGCCAGGTTTTTCACATTCGTAGCAAATGATTGGTTTCTTGGCTTCGAAGCTATAGCTACTTTTGTGAACTTTCTTGTAGGCTTGGTCCCTCTTGTAAAACTTCTTGAATCGTCAGACCATCATACCTATGTCTTCATCTTCATCTTCATCTTCCTCATCCTCATCATCTGATTCTTTGGTTTCTTTGACTACTTTAAGAGCAATGCTTGTACCCTTGCTATTAACTTCATCAAGTCCCTTTCTGAAGAATACCCCAACGGAACTTTTGTGCCATGCAAACACTCACAAAAACTATGTTTCTCATCCTTAAACAAAGTATGAGAAGCCGGGTGACAATAAGTTCTGTTACCGTATAGCCTTGGATGTAAGTCTTCATGTATTCCCATTTCTTGCAAATCCAATCTTGCCTTCACACCATCCCTTGTGCTACCTTGTATGTTGAGAAACGTGCCAACAATACTCTCACATATGTTCTTCTCCACATGCATGACATCAATACAATGTCTTACATCAAAGTTGCGCCAATATGGAAGATTGAAGAATACCGATCTTTTTTTCCATATATTTGTTTCTTTTCTACCCTTTGCAGTCTTACCGAAGACGACACTTATATTTTTCACCTTTGCATACACTTGCTCCCCAGTCAATGCCACCGGAGCATCTTCATACTCTTGGCCACCAAGAAAGGCTTTCTTTAATCGACAATATGGGTGGCCCCGTCTAAGAAATCTTCTATGTCCAAGATAAACCGTCTTCCATGTTGAAGTTGATGGTAGCGTGTGTCTTCTTCACAAACCAGACATGCCTTATAGCCTTTTATATTATACCCTGACAAGTTCCCATATGCTGGGAAGTCGTTTATGGTACAAAATATCATGGCTCTCATTTTAAAGACCTCCTTCTTGAAACAGTCAAAAACATCGACACCTTCTTCTCACAACTCCTTCAAGTCTTCGATCAAGGGCTGAAGGTAAACATCAATGTCGTTTCTGGGTTGTTTTGGTCCCGAAATCAACATGGACAACATGATGTACTTTCGTTTCATGCATAACATAGGAGATAAGTGTTAAATAATCAGGAGTACAGGTCAGGAACTATGTATGCTGCTAAGGCTTCCATATGAATTCATTCCATCTGTGCTAAGGGTAAGCCTAAGGTTCCTAGGTTCTTGGCCAAAGTTTAGAAATAATTGATCGATTTTCCTCCATTAAGAAGAATTGGCAGGATGTCGAATCTTTCCATCAGAAATCCTCTCATCTGCATGCCACCTCAAATTTTTTGCATCATTTTCATTAGCAAACAAGCGCTTGAACCTTGGTATGATTGGAAGATACCACAACACTTTTGCAGGCCCCTTATTTGACTTATACCTTGGGGTTCACATATCGAACAATTCAGCTTCTCTTCTAACTTGTTCCTATACAACACGCAATCATTCGGGCATGCGTGGATCTTTTTGTACTGCATCCTCAGTGGACAAAGTATTTTCTTAGCATCATAATATCGGTGAGGCAACACATTATCATCCGGAAGCATGTCCTTAAAAGCCTCAAGCATTTCAAAAAAACTCTTGTCGCTCCACTCATGACGTGCCTTCAGGCTGACCAATTTCAATATAGTGTTCAACAGTTGGTATTTCTTACACCCAAGGTATACTGGGGTCTTTACATCACTGCACATATTACCATATGCATGTGATTGATGAAAAGCCTCTTCTCCTACATCACGAATAATGTCCTCTATGTGATCATCCATATCAACGTCATTATCATCATATGTCACTTCTCTGTGTTGAGACCCACTTGGCATTTGTTCACCATGTCATACCCATACTGTATAGGTCTTACAAAATCCTTGACAAACTAAATGTGTGTGTATAACTTCAGGACTTAGTCGCCTCTCATTAAAACATCGTACACAAGGGCAATAAAACTTCCTACTATCATCATGGGTGTTTTGTTTAGCAAATTCTATAAATTCCCTAACCCCATTCTGATATTCAACACTCGTCTGTAAAGCATTTATCCAACTGCGATCCATAGGAGAATTCTTATAGACGGAAAGATTTAACATACATATTCCGTAAAAACTGAAACTTGCATATAAAATAAGCCAACTACAAATATGTATATAAGCTATATGTTGGTTCTGTCTTATGGTCATCAATGTATCACATTGAATCAAGAAGCAAAATAAATGCATGACGAGCAAATTAAAAGCATCGCAAGTAGGTCTTGTGGACTCACTTATAGCATATAAGGTCAAATGCATTTGCTGAGTTTCTCTTCTTCTGCCACGAATGTTAATGTTGCAGAGAGTAAGAGTAACCTGAAAACACTTGTTGGTCAGTTGGGTAGGTCCCAAAAGAAGATTTCATCGATTTTGGTCAACCCATGGAAAACCCAGAACGATATGTAGGAAAATCTTATACTTATACTTATATAGCCCAAACAACTCGTACAGCTTGGTCTTTAGACGTTGAGCTAAGGAACCAGAAAGTTGTTGTCGAGAGTGGAACGCGAAGCAGCGACGAAGCAACACACAAACATTGGAGACAGAACCTGAGTAATCACTTTCAGCTAGACGAGAGAAGTTGATACAAGGAAATTTAATTTTTTCGCGCAAGTGGCGTGAGAGAGACATTTATTATTTGGGATATTATTAAGACTGGTCAATTAAAAGGAATAGGGTCCTAAAAATATATTTAAATTATGTTGAACTTTTTCAGACCAAAGTTTTATATAACTGCATTCCTAAACTAAATTTAATTTAAATTTTATATCAGAAATTTTAAGACCAGAGGTAATACTACGGTCATAAAATTCATTTAATTTTGGACCGCATGATTTATAAAACTGTGGTCTTAAAAGTCAAATACTTTTTAATATTAAAAAGAAAAATTGTTGCAGCAATTGAATGAAAATAAAGAAAAATGGAGAATGGAGAATAAAATATAATCTTCGTTCTTATTAATTTTTAGATCACTATGACAACATGCAAGTACAAAAGGAAAATAAGAACAACAAATTGAAAATTAACAAAAACAAGATTATAATGCGACTAAAAATCATAATCCTTGGTATCATCTAATGTCTTGGAGATGGAGGCTTCAGCAGCAGCAATTTCGTGCCGGATATTAGCAATTTCCTATATTATGCGTCTCAGTTTCACTTCATCATCATCAACCATGGGAGCGTTGCGACCAGGTGGTTGGAGAGGGGGAGCGGGAACCTCTTTGTGGTCTGAAGGCTGGAGGGGACCGTCAACCTCTTCATCATTCGAAATAACAATGGGTCCAACGACCCGTGACTCCTCTGTCAGAATGGAACGACGCACTAGAAGAAAACCCACGAGAGATCTGGCGTGGGCACGAGCTTCAGGATTACTCCTGCAAGGGGTTATCTTGTATCTAACCATTGTTTGAGCAGTTGGGGAAGGAGGGGCAGAGAGCTACGTAGTGTGGAGTTACAAGGTAATGAGGACTTAAGAAGGACAGAGAGGAAGCATGTGGATGATAATAAAGGCAGGACAACAGTAGTTACTACTCAAAAGTGTATTAAGACCGTCATATAACATATCCACGGTCCTAAAAGTCTATTATTTATTATTTCATTAAAATGCCTTTAAGATCAATCATTTATATTTTTCCATTCAAGTCTATTAGTATTTTTCCATATAACATTGTTCCCGCGTTTCACATTCTTCAGGATGGCTTCTCTATTTAAAACCGTTGTTACTTTACGTTCTTCAAATTCTTCTCAATCACTTCTACAACCTCCATAATGGCCGCTCCACCACCACCAGGATTGCACAACAATGGTCCTCTCGCACCACTACCACCACCGCCCAACAATCCTCCTCCACCCCAATAGCCACCTCTGTATCCTCTTCCGCTGCCTCCAAACCCCTCCGCTCGACAGATGATGCAGCACCTCCTGGCCCGCATCGCTCATATAGACCAACGCATGGGCCAAATGTTTCAAATCTATCACGCCATCAACAACAAGCTGAACATGTTACTCGATGCTAATGACATTGAGTATAATCTCTCTGATGATGACATCTCCGACCTCTCCTCCGATCCCTCCCTCCCCTCCGACAACGACCGGGGGGGATTAAATATTTTGATGTTTTTTTTGTTTGTACTCTTCTTGCCCCACAGCGGGCAGGAAAAAAATGATAAATAATTTTTTTCCCATTTCGATTGTCTATTAGTATCGTATACTTTCGTTGTCTCGATTTTGTTTCAGACAAAAAGGTAACAAACAAAACCATAACTAAAAAGTGATTAATGATGAAAGTTCACAGAATATAGTTAACAACATACAAAACGTACAAAAAGAAAAAAAGAAGACAACTTTTACCTTTCAAGAATAAAAACAAGCACAGTTGTTTCAGACAAAAAGGAAACAAACAAAACCATAACTGAAATGTGATTAACGATAAAAGTTCACAGAATACACTTAACAACATACAAAACAAAGCAAAAAAAATACAACTTTTACCTTTTAAGAATAAAAACAAACACAGTGACAACTCTTCTCAAACCTGGACCATCGTTGCTGTCAATTTTACCACACCCAGAGTTGAAAATTTCCATTATCTTACTTCTTTTCCAACAATGCTCTTCAACTTCTGGAGAGGTAAAAATAAAGACGACGAGGGTCCTGAGCTTGAGCTGAACGCCAAGAACTCGAAGTGTTCTTGAACCCTAATTATTTGTCTTAAAAAATGAGTCATCATTTCTATTTATAGGAAGATTATTAAGACCATACATTTAACGAATAGACAGTCCTAAATATCTTGTCATATTTAATTTAGAATTATTGAAGACTTTTAGGACTGGACTTTATATAAATATGTGATCTTAAAAGTGTCACCATATTTTATAAGACTTTTAAGACTGGAGATTTATAAAACATACGGTCCTAAAATCTAAGATTATTTTTTAAAAAAACAACAAACACCTTTAGGACCATCTGTTTAATAAATATGCGATCTTAAAAGTGTCGCCAAATTTTATAAGACTTTTAAGACCGGAGATGTATCAAACATACGGTCCTAAAATCAAGGCTTATTTTTTTAAAAAAAAAACAAAGACCTTTAGGAGCGTCTCTTTAATAAATATGCATTCCTAAAAGTTTCGTCACTTTTTTAAGACTTTTATGACTGGAGATTTATTAAACATATGGTTCTAAAATCAAGGATTATTTTTTAAAAAAGAACAAAGACCTTTAGGACAGTCTGTTTAATAAATATACGATCCTAAAAGTCGCGAATACTTTTCAGAATCTCTTACTGCTAGTTACAACTCTCCAAAACTCAAAACTCAAGCAATATCCACCATCCAATATACGTTCAGAAAACCAAAATTACACAGGCTAAGAAAATTTTTCGCAAGAATAAACAAATTTATTATATAAAAAATTATACAAATTGTAAAATTGTTCATTTACAGAATGAATTTATAGATTAATGTAGTACTGTAATTACAATTGTTTCTCTACAAGCATATATTTACAAACAAATTAGTACTGTGATTGTTGTATTTACTTTAAGATATCAGTAACATGTTGACAAAACACATTGCGTATGTGGTCCACCTCATCAGCAGAAAAGGAAGTCTCAGAGGCAAACCTCTGTAACATCAACAAAAGAAACTGAATTAATTGGTGTGCATATTTCATATGTAACATTAATTAAGACAGAAACCGAATTCAGCCATAATATGTAACATCAAATAGTGATTTACTTTTGCAGTGAGTTTATTATCTTGTTGAGTGATAATATCATACATGTGTTTCATTATGTACAGGCCACATAAGTTGGATTTGATTGGTTGCCGACAGGTTTGAAAAGAAAAAGAAATATATATAAGATCGAGCATATATAGCTTACTGACCAACTTCACAAGGCAGTATGTCAGTGTCCAAATATGTACTAACCTTTAGTGTGAGCCATCTAGGATCTTTGAGATCACTCCCTCACTTTTTTCTGACCTGGTTTAAGAAGGTCTTCATGGCACTATCATCAAAATCACAAATTTATTAATAATATTCACTGGAAATTCACATCAGAGATTTATTACAAGAGAATCAAAATGACATGCTTACCTGTTGATGATCTCCTTCAACAGAACCCTTGGTTGACCGTGAGTGAAGCATAAGAATAACACTGTATTCAAGTCCATGATCAAGACGAGCAACTGCCAGTGGGTGCTGAAATTTCACAGCAGTAAAGTACTCAGTGATATATTATGCAGAATTAAGTAAATTGCAACAAGAGATCGATTGTGATATGTACCTATGGTGATATGGAAACAAGTACACCTTCCTTCTCACCTCTTTGATATGTACTATTTTTCTTTCTTCCTGGGGGGGTGTAGCTTGCATATACTGGACACAAGAATCCAAAATCATTGATTCTGCCCTGTTGCTCCAAATCTTGATGCATGAACCTACAATAATGGCATCGATCAGGGAATTAGTATATATGTATGTGTGTCTAAATTATGTACTCATAAAACAAGATACTTACCTACAGCATATTTGAATAATTGTTGATGTAATCTCCTGTCCAGGAAATAGCAAGGATTTTATATCAGTGGTGTCAAAGAAAACCTGTTGAGGTTCATGGGGAACCCCTACCACTTCCTGTATATCCCATCACTGACATGCAAATTCTCCTTTGGATAGCATTTGGGATATTTTTTATCCTTGGGCCCTAACTCAGCAGTAGGGGATGCAACTTTAGGAGGTGTTGTAGCTTTATTAGGAGGGGATGGAGATTGAGGAGGGGATGCAGCTTTATTATGAGGGGATAGAGATTAAGGAGGGGATTAAACTGGAGATATGGATGAAGCATCAGGAGGAGTATAGACATTTACAAGCTTCACCGGCCAAGAGATGAAGGTTTCCTTGACATCACTCACACGCTTCAGCTGATCGGTTGGGAGAGGGAGAGGTGCATCAATGATCACCTCTTCAACTGACACTCTGACTTCATCATCAGCCATTTGTTTGTGGTGTACAGTTGATCCCAAGTTGTGGACAGTTCCTTTAGCAACTAATTGTCTAGTTGGTTCTGCCACGTATAAGTCACAATGTTGCTCGACTGTCCAACAATGCAGCTCCCTCTGGTGCTATGCTGCACAGGTGCAGGTGTATGTGTGAGGGGAACATTGGTCTCTGGCCAAGAGTTAATAAGCCGCTTCATCTCCATCATGTCCTCCTTCATTTGCCTCATTTAGGCTTCAAACATCTCTTTCAATGCAAGTTCTTTGGTCGCTGCCTCCTCATTTAATTGTCTAATCGTTTGGTCCATCTCCTCTCGGGTAATTATACTTTGCCTAAATCATTTGGTTTTACCAAAGTATTCTTTTAGGCCTGCCCGTCCTCCGATCCCCCTCACCTGCCCCGGGTGATTCGGTATTCCAGTCGCAACGGTCAGAACATCATTCCTCCCGCCCAACACAAAAGATCCCTCTGCTTCTTTCTTTTTTATATCTTCATGTAAGATACAGATAACGAGAAGCTTAGTAATGAAACATGTTTAGTAACTAAAAAATAACAATAAATGATACTTACAATTCTCTCAGCAACTAGACGAGTTTGTTCACTCATGTAGGCGCCTTTTTTTTGTTGTCGAATATACAGCCACAAATGCTTGCGACGTATCAAGGATGTCTGCTGATCAACTACTGCAAAAGGATTGGATTCAGCTTCTTCTTCCAATATCTTCCGCTTGCCTCCATCATTTCTGAAAACGGAGCAAATCACCAAGAGGGGGTGAATTGGGGATTTGAAAATTCTTTTTCCCAATTCTGGAAATTAATCGCAGGATTAGAATAGTGCAGAGGATGAGAGAAGGACAAGACACGGCAAGATTTATACAGGTTCGGTCTAACTCCTTGACCTACGTCCAGTCCCCAGACTCTTTGGGATTTTCACTATCACTCACAATCAGTTACACACTCTGTACTCGAAAGTTATCCTCTCACTAGGATACACTCCCCCTTACAAGTTTTACACTGATATTCCCAATCTCCAAGTCCCTTGACTTGAGATTCTTACAACAAGTAATCAGAAATGAAAGCAAACTCTCTCGAAGAGCATATAATGATAAACACTGAAGCTCAAATGAATCTCTCAAGATATTACAGAAGATAAGAAGTGAAAATGTAAGCTAGTAAATAACAGCTTCTGTTATCTTATTCTTGGATTCTGAATGGTATTTATAGCAGTTGATGTTCATTTTGAATGAAGAACATAGCTGTTGGAAGAGCACTACGAATTTGAACGTTGGAGGCTCCACTTCCAGAACTAGCTGTTGAGAATCAACTAAAATCTTCTTGATGGATGGATTCTGCTTTTGTCCAATCTGTTGTAGACATTCTAGCAATGTGGGACTTAATTAATATGAAGATAATGTTGATGTCCCTGTGTTGGAATGGGCTGTGCTTAAAGTTGTATTTATTTAATCCAAGTTGGAGCACTTTATAAGACAACATATTCTCTCTCTCTTGCTTTACAGCTCATTGTCTGAATCTTCATTATTTCCTTCAATAAACCATCTGAAACTTGCTAACAAACTGGTTAAAAGACGTTAGGAATAATAGTAATTAAAGATATGAAGTATTAAGATCATTCAAATGGTTTTCGCAAATTCGCGCCTTCTAGTTTTACAAATCTGTGCGTTACAAACTCGAGTTTACAAACCCAGACTCGAGTTTGGAGTTCATCCAGAAAGCATCTTGTTTTGAAAGACTTCCTAAACTCGAGTTGATTAGTGACTGACTCGAGTTTGGTTCTTACAGAAAGGAAAATCGTGAATGGCTCTTGGATGAAGTTTTGAGGCCATGCCTAAACTCGAGTTATTTAGTGATTGACTCGAGTTTAAAGCTTTTATGAAAATCTTGAGTTTAAGTTCAGAGCTTCAAAACTGGAGTTTAGAAAACGCAAACTGGAGTTTACAAAATCTGAAATATTGTTTAGTTCTCTGTATAGCCCAGACTCGTGTTTTGATATCCAAAACTCGAGTTTCAGTGTAAACTGAAACTTTTGAAAAATCTCTTCATATGTAAACTAGAGTTTCCATTTTTAAAACTGGATTTTTCAAAACAATCATTTACTCGAGGCTTTCTGTTTGAGCTAAACTCGAGTTACCAGAACCTTGACTCGAGTTTCAGTGAAAAAAAACTGAAACATTGAAATTCCTTTTGAAAGCCCAAACTGGAGTTTCCATTTTCAAGACTGGAGTTTAGAAATCATGTAATAGTTCAAGTGTTTTCAAAACAGTCCTAAACTCGAGTCTCCAGAAATCTGACTCGAGTTTCAGTGTATATTCAAACTTTGAAAACTTTTTATTAAAGTACAAACTGGAGTCACTAAAACCAAAACTGGAGTTTACAAAGCAAGTAACAACACAAGTGTCTGTGTTTATCCTAAACTTGAGTGTGCTTAACCCAGACTCGAGTTTACGAGTCTTTAGCTCTTAAACTTTTCTTGTAAACTGGAGTTTGGAAGGTTCAAAGATAGACTTTGAAAACCTGATAAAACGTTGAATCTTCTGTTTGATCCCAAACTCGAGTTTCTAAGACATAGACTTGAGTTTACAAGTCTTTGAAACTTTTTGGCCTTTAAACTTTCTTGCAAACTGGAGTTTTAGAAAGACTGAATGTAGAGTTTGAAAACAAGTTGAAATTCAAGTGTTACTGTCTTTGTTCTAAACTCGAGTTTCAACACTTAGACTCGAGTTTACAATTCTTGTAAACTTTGACAGCTCTCTGTAACTCTGCAAACTCGAGTTTGCCTATGCAAACTGGAGTTTGGCATATTATGTTAAAATTTGAGCTTCTGTCTATCAAGTCCAAACTCGAGTTTAGCTACCTAAACTCGAGTTTGCCTTAAACAGAAAGTTTTACAACTTTCAAAGACAAACTTGAAATTAAGTTTACAATTGTCAGTTATCATCAAAACACCTAGAGAACTAACAATTTCTTCTTCAGCCTTTGCATATCCCCCCCGAGAAGCCCTATGCGGGCAATCATTCCTTCTCCCTATCTCCTGTGCTTGTGCCCTTTTTCTCTGAGAATCAGAATTGAAAACAACTATTAATTATGATCAAGACATCTCACTAAAATAAATTATAGAACTTCTGCTTCATATGAACCTCAAACACTAGTCAAATTCACTTCATCAAGTTTCAACATTTTATTTAAGGAAGATGTAGAATTGTATAGAACTAAGATACTAAGTTACTAATAGCAATGTCTAACCACTACCTACTATAACAAAACTAGCTAAGAATATAATAACGGTTAACATATAAGACATGCATACTCACACATTAAACCATCGTACTCAAATTCACTTCTGACTTACTTGAATATATACTTCTACTCACACATTAAACCATCTAACTAACAAGATTAGACAAACACAATAACATTCACATATCCGCACAGGTTAATAAGCAAACAAAAAGGGCAAACAAAACTAAATATGAACTCACCAAAGCATCAGTAGTGGTCCGAAGCTAAACAAATTGATCCCAAATTTGTTGATCAATGAATGTGTACATCGCCCATGGATTATGATCAGGTCGAACCTCGGCAAAAATATACTTGTTGGCTAGAAAGGTCTTAAATTTCCTCCACCTATCAGCACAATAAGACAAGGTCTTGGCTTTCAACTTGTCAGAGTCAGGGACAGTGTATGAAAACTTATGTCCCAGATAGGATCCTTTATTGTGCATTGGTCAACATTTTTTCACTCATCTATCAAAATGCTGACCTTATTGCGTGCCATATAGCCAACATAACTATTATATTCGTGTTTATTCGGACCGACAGGTTCCAACCTCTCATTAAACTGAATCTCGATCCTTGACCCAGCGTTCCGTTTTACTGACATGATGCTCATTCGTGTGCCACTTCTACCACGGCGTGCAGGGCGGTCACGAGGCTCATTTTGAGAAGAATAGGGTTGGTTCTCGCTCACACCAGTAACATCAGTAACTGGCGTTGACTGAACAGTGAGAGAATGGCTTTCTCCGTTCATTTTTGAGAAAGTAAGAGAGTGGTGGTGCGAAAGAGTAACGGTTGAGAAAGTGAGAGAGTAACAGAAGAAGGTGGTGGTTGGCGAGGAATAGACATAATGCAACAGGAAATGGGGTTTCGCAAAGAGAACAGGGGTTTCAGAGTTCAGATAGTAAGATGTAAGTCGTAAGTAAGGTGTCGCGCGAAGAAATATATGTTTCCATTTTTAAGTCTGGAGTAACTAAAACAACGGTCTTAAAGTGTAACATTTAAGACTGTCCGTTATCTATGTCCGCTCTTAAAGGCAATAAAATATTATTTTAAATTTTTAGTACCGAGTATTAGGTACGTCCGCTCTTAAAAGTATTACCTTTAAAACCGTCATTTATATATGTCTGGTCTTAAAAGTTTTATACAGTTATATTTAAATATTTCCTTTTTATTCTTGACCGCAGAAAATATAAGTCAGGATGTATGAGTTTTCTCTATAATGTAATCCATATTTTAATTTCTTTTTTTAACATTTTTAAGAGCGGTTGGTTATTTTAAGCAGCCTGAATATTATATTTAAGAATTTATATGTTAGAAGAAGTTCTTTATATTTACAAAATTGCCACCAATCATATCTTTAAGACCGGTGCCTAGAAACTCCGCTGTAAATGAGGTGGTCTTAAAAATTGATGAGGGTGAAGAAGTTCTTTATATTTACAAAATTGCCACCAGTCATTTCTTTAAGAGTGGGGCATTGATAATCCGCTGTAAATGAGGCGGTCTTAAAAATTGATGTGGGTGAAGAAGTTCTTTATATTTACAAAATTGCCACCAGTCATTTCTTTAAGAGTGGGGCATTGATAATCCGCTGTAAATGAGGCGGTCTTAAAAATTGATGTGGGTGAAGAAGTTCTTTATATTTACAAAATTGCCACCAGTCATTTCTTTAAGAGCGAGGCATTGATAATCCGCTGTAATTGAGACGGTCTTAAAACACTTTTTTGCACTAGTATATGGTGGTCAAGATTAATTTGGAAAAAGCCTATAATAGAATGTCCTAGGAATTTATTGGAAGAGTCCTAGGAGAAATTGGGTTTGCTGATCAGTTAATAAATGTAGTTATGGGATGTATGAAATTGGCTAGCATGTATATTTTATGCAATTGGTGCAAGAGAAAGGGTTTTATACCAACAAGAGGTTTGAGGCAAGGTGATCCTCTCTCTCCATATTTGTTGGTGCTAGGAATGGAGAAACTATCCCACCTAATCTCTTATTCTGTTAAAAATGGGAAATGGAAACCGTTGAGACTAGGAAGAAATGGGGCAGAGGTATTACACCTCCTTTTTGCTGATGACTTGCTATTAATTTGTGAAGCTAATATGGAACAGATAAGGACGATTATGGAAGTCTTAAATAAATTTGGAGAGGCATCTGGGCAAAAAGTTAATGGTAATAAAACAAGTATACATTTCTCACCAAACGTTGAAAGAAGGCTGCAGTGTGAGATTTGCAATTTTTTAGGGTTCAAGAAATTAGAAAACCTGGGACAATATCTGGGAGCTCACATCTATGAAGGGAGAAGCAGTAGGAATCATTTCCTGCACTTACTTGACAAAATGCAAAGCAAGCTAAGTAGTTGGAAAGGGAAGACCCTATCTCTTGCTGGGAGACTAACCTTGGTCCAGTTTGTTACCAACTAGCAAGCTGTATTCACTATGCAACATACCTGGATCCTTGCTGGTGTTAAGAAAAAAATGGTTCATATGCAAAGGAATTTTCTATCACTACTACAAAAAGTGGATACTACTTCTTCCCCAAAAGATGTCCTTATTTTTAAAAATGAAATAAAAAGTATAGGCAAAGACTTAAGGCATCCTATATATAAATTTAGGACGCCTAAAATTAATTTTAGGCGCCCTAAACTTATATTTAGGGCGCCTAAAATTATTTTTAAGACTTAGGCTAGAAAAATACCCTAGCGCCAAATTTTTTTCAAAAAATTTTCTAGGCACCAAAAAATTAATTTTAGACACTCTAAATATAATTTTAAGACGCCTAAAATTAATTTTAGGCGCCCTAAATTTATATATAGGACGCCTAAAAGGCGCCCTGATATATATATCCCCATGCTTTTGGCAAATTTCACCACAAATATTTGTTCCAGAGTCTTCCTCGTTTTTCTCTCTGTTTCCTCACCCTTCAGATATTCTTCTTCTTCCTCCTCCTCCAACAAAATCACCATGTACAGATCCGCCTTTGAAGGTACCCCTACACCATCACCATTGTCTTCTCTATTTTCCCTCACGCACACACCATTGTCATCGTCTTCCATCTCCTCTCCTCAGATCTGCGGCTCCTCCTCTCCCATCTCTTCATATCTGCGAGAGACGGAGGCGGGTCTATTTCTCATCGGAACAGGATTCACACACCATTGATGATGATTCATTTTATATATGATGTTTTATTGTTACAGAGCGATGACTTGAGCTGATTTATGTACATCTGTGTTTTTGAAGAACTAGTTCAATTATATGGCATCTATGTATGGATTATATACGATTCTTGCTATTTATTGTTTTTGAATGAGAAAATTATAATACTTGTTGTGATTTGTTCTGATCTGCTCCAAATTGTGCTTTCACTCCAAATACCTGCCTTCCTATTTTTCTTTCTTCTAGATCTGGGGTTTTGGTTTTTAAAAAAAAAAAAGCATTAAGGCGTCCTATTTTAACCATAGGACACCTTATATATTACTACCCCTGTTCAGACGTCCTTCTCAAAAAAGACGTTTATTGCCTCTAATCTAGGACATTTTTGATGTTTTTTGTAGTAGTGTATGGCAATGTGGTGAGGAGAAATGGAAAATGCCTGCAATCAGCTGGAAGACAATCTGTCAGGACAAAAGAAATAGGGGTTTAGAATTGAGGGAGTTGGAGGTTATGAATAAGGCATTACTTGGAAGAATAGCTTGGAATGTCATAGCTAAGCCACAGAGTTTATGTTCAAGTGTGCTGATTGGTAAATATGGCAGAAACTGCGTGACGAACAAGTAATGTATAGCTCTGAAAACAAACTCTGAAATATGGAGGAGATATGTAGGATCTGGCCACAACTGATAAGTAATATAGGATGGGAAGTAGGGAATGTAGAGAGTGCTAGTTTTTAGAATGATAAGTGGATAGAGGGTGGAAGAAGGATGAGGGATATATGCTCGACGGAGTTGACGGAATATGAAGAAAAAATGAAAGTAAAGGACATGGTAGGGTCTGAGTGGGTATGGAATTGGGAGAAGGGGGAAGTTAAATGAGGAAGGGAGGAGGACCTTGATGGCGGTTCTGCCCTCATCTGACCGGTGTGGGGATGATAGTGTAAGATGAGGGACAAATCTCAGGAAAAATTATGTGGTTGCTGAAATGTACTACACTATGAGAGAAGAGATGAATAAGGGGAAGGGTGAATGGAATATGTTGTGGAAGTGGAAGGGACTAAGGAGAGTGCAAATATTCCTCTGGCTAGCCATGCACAGGAGACTCCTAACCAACGAGAGAAGGAGCAGATTAATGTGATGTTCAGCGAGATGTTATGTGTCCAGACCAAAGTGAAACCTTAATGCATGTACTGAGGGACTGCACAGTGGCCAAAGACCTATGGAAGGAACTATGGGGAGGGACAATTGCAACTGAGTTCGAAACCAAACATGGCTTGGACTGTTTGGGTGGAACCTAGAGTCCCACAGGAATGATTGGAGACTAATATTTGGAATTACTTGTTGGTTGATATAGAGTTAGAGGAATAAGGCACTGTTTGAGGAGGGTTTTATAATGCCGGAGAATAGGGGTTTGATAGTGGCATGGCATGTTAGGGAAATTAAAAGAGAAAGAGTAGAGTTTGGTAGAGTCAATGGGGGGAGTGTGGAGGTTAATATCTGGCGGGCACCTCTAGAGGGGTGGATCAAAATTAATGTAGATGGGACTTCTAGGGGAAATGGAAATTCAGCTGGTTGTGGGGGTCTCATGAGGGGAAGCGATGGTCTCTGGATTGGGGGTTTTTCACGGAGACTAGGAAGTTGTTCAGCTCTTAATGCTGAACTATGGGCGTTCCTATCTAGCCTATTGGAAGCAGGGCGAATGCAATTAGAGGAGGATGCTGAAACAAGACTGCTGATGGCAATCCGAGATGCCATGAAGAAATTTTCCAGACTGATGTTCTCACATGTGTATAGAGAAAGTAATGGCTGTGCTGATAAACTTGCTGACTATAGTTCTACACAGGAGGATGATTATGTATATTTTGAATTGTTATACAATTAAATGTTATAGTTAATAATATTTTTATATAGTATTAAATATCAACCATTGAAACTTAATTTAAGAGTGGATAAAAAATTAATGGTGACATTCATCTCCCGTATATACTAGCATTCCTATTAGAGGACTATCTTTATATTAAATCTACCAATATCTGTTGATGTTGTAAAGATAAATAAACCTCTTTTTTTATAGTATAAATTAGATAGTATACAAATGTAAAAATAACCAAATAAAGTTAATTCAAGGTAATAAATGCATACTTCGTTTCACCACCATCAAACTAATTAGATGTGTTATAATAACATCATCAAGCATGCTTATCGCTGAAATTAATATTTTGACAAAAAATCAAGTGGGACTATTAGAAGTTGCCCAAAATAATTTTTTATATATTTTTTAGAAAATTAATTTAAATAGTTTTTATAGTTTTTCTCAATTTTAAATTGGTTCTCCATTTTTTTAAAAAAATTGAGTTATTCTTTAACTTTTTCCGGTCCGTCAGTCCCTAAAATTGAAAATTATTAAATAAGATTATATAATTGAGTTCGAATCATATCCGGTACTGCTTTTTACGTCTTAATTACACCTCCTCTTTGCTGATCACTCCGATCCGCCAACTTGGTGCCTCTTCGTTTCATCATTCTCTGACTGTATTCCCCACTCTATGCTGAAACAAATCAAAGACGCTCCAAGTTGTATATATATCTTCTTACTTTGTAGCATTATATGAATTAGTATATATATACATGAAGCAAAGCAAAATTGTAAGTAGGAACGTGTATTATGGTCACATAGAGGAAGAAACTGAAACAGCTAAATATAAAACCTAATTGATTTTTTTATAGAGATAAAAAAAAACTAAAAAACTAAAAAAAACCACTTTGCGTTGGAGGGAAGAAGGGAAGGTGTTGTAGAGACGTGGGAAGGAGACGATGTTGAGGAATGAACGAAAGAGAGGAGAGCTTGGCCAGACTGGGCTTGTGGTGGAAGAGGGGAGAGAGAGATGTTTCAGACAGGCTAATTGAAACAAACTTGGAACACTTACGTGTGAGAAGTAACCATGAGTTTATGTGAGACAGTACTATTCAAATATAAAATGGTCCCACTAATGAAATACCAACTTGTGTGTGTGTGGGGTCTCCTGTCTGCCCTAAGTTACCTTAATTTTTTTAATAATAAAATTAAGAAGTGAGCAATTTATCGTTGTTCTTAAAAATTAAGATGACACAACCGACCTCAAAGACATGCGTGACTTTTAAAATTTAGAAAGTACCAGATCCACGTAAGCGTGTTGGAGTTGAGGACTTAAAGGCATGAGTAGTGACTGTAGGAAACTTTGGAGCTTGTGTACTTTGTCTGGGAATCAGCATAATTCTGGGATCTGATTTTTTATTCGTTCACTCCAAATTTTACTTCAATTTGATGCTTAGAGGAGTGGACTTACTACCTTTGGTTTCTTGTTAATACACACTCTCTCTTTAATTATCATCACTGTGATTGGTTCCTTCACTGTCCATAGTGTTATTTATATATGGAACAATGACCAGGACCAGTCTTGCAATATCTATTTGTGGAAGAAACGAAGTCGGTGGTTGGCTCCTACTGGTCAATAAAATCAGATCCCAAAATTATGCTGATTTTGACAAGTACTTTCATTTGAGATTGATATAAAAAAGAATGGTGAAATTGATAACAAACATTATATGGCTATATATAATATTTTTTATTTGAGATTGGAATGCGTGTTGTGAAGGTTGGCTGGCCGAAATTGCGTGCTCTACCTGGCACGACAGAAGTGTGCAGAACTTAATTCACAGGACGACACCGTGCGCCATGAATTGATTCTCAAAAAAAAATAAGCAACACCCTAGAAATATAAAAGATAAGGGGAAAAAAAAAGGAAAAAAAAAAAAAAGCAATATCCTAATAACATAAAAGGAGTGATATTGGATTTTCTCTGTACATGAACAAAACTATGCTTTGGAAGCAGGATAATCAATAAAGGAAGCTTCCCAGCTGGGAGAGATTAAACAATTGAGTTTGGAAAAGATGGGATTGCATGTGATCGAGATATAGGGTGTGCATGGTAACGCTCCCGGAATGAGGTTTTTTTCAATTTCTATTCCCGGGAGCCAAAATAGATGAGAATTGCGTTTGGTAAATTTGGGTTTTTTTTTCTATTCCCGGGCTGGACTGGTTTATTTTTTATGCTGGGGAACAAAAAAAAGAAGCTAAAAATTTCTACTTTTCTGATTCTGGGCACAAAATCAAAATCATTTTTCCCCCTAACCCTATTCCCTATTCAACTTCTTCCTCCCACATTCCAGTCGCACAGCTTCCTTCTCTTCTTCATCTTCTTCCGTTCCGGTTCTCCCTTTCTATGTTTGTGCTCACCGTCTTCTCCTCTTTTCGTCAGCCGTCTCATCTCTTCTCTCTCTCGGAGTCATCGAGTCACCACCCTCTCCCCTCTCCATCGACATCCTCTCCTCTCTCGAACTCTCGTCCTCAGCCCGTGGGGGCAGTAGCAGATCAACAACTCAGGTAAGTATTTGGTGTTTTTTGTTTTGGCTTCCTGTTTTTATTTGCATCACCTTGCTGGTTCGTTTTTCTTCTTGCTATTTGTTTCTGCTATTCTTTGCTAGAGAGAGGTGAATGATTGAATCTCTGCTTCTACCCTCCCCTCTCTCACTCTGTTTTTCCATTACATAGTGATTAGCAATATTCATTCTCAGCTTCACCCACAGCTTACTTAGAATTAGTAAAGTTGATTGTGGAAAAAGGAAGACCGAGAGAATTGCATTTTTTCTAGTGATTTCACACATTGATTTTTGGGTGTTCATTGTGTGATTAAAACTGAGGCTTTGGTTGTTAGCTTCCTAGTCAAAATTCAGCGTAGTGCGTTGATGTTGATACAACATCAACAAGGTGTGGCTATTCTGTAAGCAAGTCTAGAACAACACACATACCGAGGACTGTGGGAGTAAGAAGAGTTTGGTAGACCCCAGAATTAGACAGACAAAGGTGTGCTAATTAATAAAGTTAAATAAGGACCAAGCCAGAAAGGGCATTAGGGGATTGGAGCCCATAAAACTTAAACTAGGATGCAATGACTGTGGCTTAAAAAGGCTGGATTCACCAGTTCCAGCAATCCTGGCAATACTGCTACAAACAAAATGTTTATGTCAGTGGTTTATTACAAAATGTTTGCTGATATGTTAAAAAAAATATGGAAAGTTAATAAGAGAATATAGGAACAAAATGTTTGCTGATATGTTATTTTAGTCTAAATTTTCATAAATTATTGTTCCATTTTAAAAGTTCATGTACCAATTTTGTAATTAAGTCTTGGTTTGGAAGGTAAAATGTAGTTTATTCAAAATTATATATCAATTGTTTCTGCTGGGTGTTGCAAAATTGATATATGGGTTGAGATGAACCAGTTTTTTCCCTTTGCTGTTGCTTCTCCTCTAAAACGTTTACATGATGACAGAACAGTAAGATTATTTCAGCTATGAAGGTTTCCTGTAATGTCCTCAAAGTGAAAGTATGATTTTTGTCCTCTAAAATGTTTTTTTTTATTTAATTCAATAAGATATTAGGCCAAGTAACCAAACCATATTTGCGACAACCATAAAAGGATGAAATCAACATGAACAAATCATAGACTAATTCACCAAGAAACATAAACTCATCACATCTTAATTAAAGAACTGATAACAAAAATATAAAAAAAATGGATATATTTCTTTAATTGCGGACAGGTTCTCCTAATTTAAGACAAATTCCATTATGCCTATAGATTTGTGTGCCTCTTATGTCTTTGACATGTTATTAGTAAGGAGAATGGCATCCGAAGGGTTCACAGCAAAATGGACTGATAAAAACACAACTATTTTAGTTACTTTGATGGCTGAGGAAGTAAGAAAAGAAAATAGAACAACCTGTACTTTCAGCAAGAAAGCATGGAAGAGCATTAAAGATGAATTTACCAAACAAACAAGGCTTGATTACACACTTCCTCAATTGAAAAATAAGATGAATAAACTTAGACGAGAATATTCAAGCTTCAAGAAATTACTAAGCATATCTGGTTTTGGTTGGAACTCTGTTTTGAAAACTGCTACAACCGAGGATGCATCTTTATGGGATGTCCATATTAAGGTAACTTTTAACATAGTGTTCCATATGATTTCTTATAACTTTGTTGGTTTTTTTAAACAACATTAGGTAAATCTTTTGTACAGGACAATCCTCAATGGGAGAAATTTCGGAAGAATGGTCTACCTTATTGGGAACAATTAGTTGAGATATTTGGGGATGTCTATGCAAGTGGAGATGGTGGCGTAGGAAATGCTGAGGTACACCAAATTTCAGATGGAGATGGTGATATACTTAATGAAGATTTATATAGACCAGAATTTGAGGTACCTGTTGGGACGACAAGCCCTGATTTATATAAAGAAGATGAGCATATGCTTAATGAAGATTTATTTGCATCTAATCCTATTGAGACGCCTAATCCTGTATTGCATAGACAAGATAGGACCCCAAATACAAAGCGTAGAAGACGTAGTGGGAATAAAGATATTGCAATGGCATGTGAAGCCATTCAGGATCTAGTTAAGATTAGACAAAATCAATGCCACCATAATTGTACTAATTCTGCTACTGCAAAAGTGAATGAGGATCCATACTCAATTGACGTTGCAATAGATGTATTGAATGACATGGTGGGATTGGAGAATGAAGCATACCGCAAAGCAGTTGATCGAATGGTTGAGAGCCCAGCATGGAGAGTAGCCTTTATAAAGGCTCTTCCTAAGAGGAGAGCTTCACTTATATAAATTTTTAAATTAATAAACTTGTTGCAACCTTTTAATTTTGTCTTTTGTTTAATGGCGTTGAAGACCATATTTTAATTTTCATTTTTCGTATGACTATGATGTGGATGTTTTTTTGTTAATGTGATTTACTTTTTCAAATATGCTAGCATGAAATTATTGATGATTATTTGTATTGGTGCAGTATTCTCATGGCTGGTGCTCCTCTGTGCCTAACTTGTGGGCAATATTTTGAATGTCATATTGACGACGAATCAATAGATGAAGATCTTGTTATGTCAAATTTGTTGAATATTATTATTAATACCTCAATATATACCAAAGAACCAATTAGAGATAGTAGCCTGACAGGTGCTGAATGGGTTGCTGAACTTAGATTTGGCCACTCAGATAGAATATATGAGGCATTTAGAATGGAAAGATTTGTCTTCAACAAACTTTGTACATTGATGACACAAAAAGGTTGGTTAGCAGATAGTAGATATGTTAGGGTTGATGAACAACTAGGAATTTTTTTGTTCTTGATTGGACATGGGAGTTCAAATAGGAATGTTTGTGAGAGATTTCAGCGCTCAGGGGAAACAATTAGCAAGTATTTCAGGAAAGTGTTGAAAGCGATGCTTCAATTAGCACATGAGATCATTAAACCACCTCCTTTAGATATGGTTCCAAAGGAAATTAGGGACAATCCTAAACATTTCCCATACTTCAAGGTAAGTTTTTCTTAAGCATTTTCGCATTTTTTTAATTTTCAGACTTTTATTTACCTATTTTTCATTTTAATATTTCATTTGAAATTTTAGGATTGTATTGGCGCAATAGATGGCACTCACGTAAGTGCTACATTACCTGAGAATAAGCAAATACCATTTAGAGGCAGGAAACAAATTACAACCCAAAATGTCATGTGTGCATGTTCCTTTGACATGAAGTTTACTTTTGTATATGCCGGATGGGAAGGATCTGCAAATGATTGTCGCATTTTTACTACTGTGCTTGAAACTCCTAGGTTGGAATTCCCTCATCCCCCACCAGGTACGATGAATTTGCACAACAATGTGAATGACATTTTCCTTTAGGTTGGAACTTATTTTTTGATAAATTTTTGTCAATGTGTAGGCAAATTTTATGTCGTTGATTCTGGATATTCAACAAGGGATGGTTATTTAACACCATTTAAAGGAGAGCGTTACCATTTGAATGACTATAGAGGAAGGCGAAATCAACCCAAATCAACTAAGGAGTTGTTCAACCATAGGCACTCTTCTTTGAGAAATGTCATCGAACGGTCATTTGGAGCTTTAAAGAATAGGTTTCCAATTTTACGTAAAATGCCTCCATTTTCGTTTCGAAAACAAGCTCTCATTGTGATTGCATGTTGTGCAGTACATAATTTTATTAGGGAACATCAGGTAGCAGACAAAAATCTAGCACATTATGCAAATCCCAACATAGCAGCATCAAACCATACATCTGCAGCTATAGATGATGAAGGCCCCTCAGATCAAGTGACCGAAATAAATATTATTAAGAAAAATATTGCAAACCAATTAGCTAGAGACAATCAGTTGCCCCCAATATGATGTTGACAGGTTAAGAGACATATTCGAAATACATTGGAGACTTGTCATATTTTTTTGTTCAGTACAACATCAATTATTTTTCCTTTAAATTATTGTGATATCATGAAATTTTAGTTGAGTCATGTGACTTATGTATAATTATTTGTTTATTTATTTATTCATTTGTATAATTAATATTAAGGTACTAATATGATATTAAAAAATGAGAGAAAATGTAAAGAAATAGATTATTATTTTATTTAGTTGAGTCATGTGACTATAATTTAGTATTTGTTGAAAAAAAAATTACACAATAAAATATTATATTTTTTAGATATTTTTTTAAAATATTTTATACAGTTGATGAAATCTGTAAATAAAAAATAAAGAAATAGATTTGTAATGTATTAGGTAATTCTAATTTTCGGGATAAAAAAAATGGGTTAAGAAATATAATTCCGATTCTCGGAATGAAAAACAAATTGTGTTAACAAACGTAATTCTGATTCTCGGAGTAAAAATTAAATGAGTTAACAAACGTAATTCTGATTCTCAAAACTCTTCCCAGACACAGAATTAGAAAAAATTGTTTCATCTCAGAAATAGTGCTGGGGAACAGAATGGTTACCATGCACACCTATAAGGACTGTAAAAGAGAATTAGGTGACTGACGTGAAACAAAAATCCCTGATTCTGTGGGGACAATGATTGGAAATGAGCCACTCATGACTCGAGGAAGGGACAAAGAAAAAAAAGCAAATGCCCTGTTTTCTTTCTCCAACCCTGTTTCCTATATATATCTAAATATATATACACACCCACATATGTATATGAAATAAAAATATGCTTTGTCCACTATTGACCCAAGACAAACCTTGCCGGTCTAATATTTTTTTAATGTTGTCTAATCGCCTGCCCTTCCTAGGGCACAACTATATTAATTATAGATTCGTCAAAGTAAAAGATTCACACTAAATAAAACCTAGTAATGTTAGTTCATAACGGTTAATCGGTAGCTATTAAAATAAACCGCTATAAATATGATAATTTTTAATAATTAAAATTAAAATCGCTACAAATTTTGTAATGATATACTCACACCAAATGACACGTTGATTCGTAAATAACATTTGTAGTGGTTGATATGTAGTAGTTTATTTATACAAACTGCCACAAACGTGGTGTCGGCTTGATGTCATATGGTGCAACATTTGTGATAGTGTATTTGTGGTGGTTTATATGGGGGGAAAACCGTCACATAATACAAAGAGTCTGCATACTTTAGCCATTACACATAAAAACTGCTACAAAATGACAAAAAAAATTAAAATTTTGTAGTGGTTATAGAAAATCACTATAAAGTCTAATATTGCATGAGGTAGTGTTTCTTCATTTGTAGTAGATGAGGTAGCGATTTTTGTCAAACTGCTACAAATATAAACAGTTTATAGAGGTTTTTTAATAAAACCGCTATAGAGGTGAAGTCTTTAAACATGCCACCACCCCTTAGTTTCCCATCTCTAGAAGATTTCACTACATCTCTAAGATTTTCTTAAGCATTTATGGAGTTAGGCACTTAAGGTTAGTAAAGTTGACTCTTTTATTTTGTTTTCCCCCATATTATTATAATTCTATTATAAATATTGATAATAATTTTATAACAATTGCAGTTATTTTGACTTTTAAGAAAGATAAGGGTAAGGGGAAGGAGGTTGAGTGTCCCAAACCTATTATCTGAGAGGCAGAAGTAAAGGGCGTAGTGGTAAAGGTAGTTGAGGGCAACACGGAGGTAGAAATATCCTCGAGCTATTACAATATGAGGCAACTGCGCCATAGCTATTAATCCTAAAGTAGCCACAATAGACAACCCCCCAAGACGCGACCCCATTAGAGCCGCCTTCTCAAGCTAAGGGGTTGACATCAGTTTGAGTGACTACGACAACGAGAATGGGGATTTTGACTTCAGCATTCCCATTCTCAATGACATGGAGCGCTTTCTAGATGAGTAGGAGGCCCGGGACTAGAATAACCCATGGCAATCATCTTCGCGGTCAATAGGGGTTTCATTTGCAAGTCCAGAGTAAATTTAATTATTGTTTTAATAAATTTAATATTTAAATTTCATAGGTTTAAATGTGGATTTAAATTTAATTAAAGTATGTGGTAAATTGTGCAGATAAGTAGGGGAACATCACCACCATGAGGCTGGACGTGGCCGCTTTAAATAAGTTGGGCATGGGGCTACGTGTAGTAGTTCCATGGATAAGGCCACAAACCAACCAATCGAGAATAGTGGTCATCTATTCAACCATTATCTGCATGAGTTGGGCTCGAATTGTATGTGGTTCCCCATCCACTTCAGAACTTGGAAGAATGTTCCTCGAACACCAAAGAATATAGCATGGGATAAGGCTGTAAAGGTAATTAATTGTATTTAATTATATTATAAATGTAAATATTTATAATTTATGTCATTTTTAATTAATTGTATTTTTTGATTATTTATTCAATTGTGATACAACATAAGTTTGTTATCCGTGACTACCGGAAGAGGTATACTATGATCAAGATAAGGGGGTGACTGAAAGAACCAAAAGAATCGTCTCTACCATATCATGGATAAAGAAGAGAAGATTCCTTTGAAGCAGCTGATCAAGAACGTGCCTGATGGCAGCCCACCTAATAACTAGACAAGTTTTGTCCAGTACAAGAGGTGCAAAAACGGACAAGTAAATTTTTTATGAATTATAAATTTTTAATATTTAATATTTTTTAATAATTTTAATGTTTCATATCTTATGCAAGTTTTTTATCAAAGAAACACAAGGAGCTGAGGGCAGTAGAGGATCCATCATATGGTAAGATTACAAACATTAGTTGTTACTTACAGTGAGCTTGTATTTTTTTTACAATTATATTAATTTTAGCTTTATAGTATAAATTTATTGTTTTATTGTTACTAATAATAATTTATTGTTTTAATTCTTCTGAGAGAGGAAGGCTTAGCAGGAGAACCACTAAATGAACTATAGGTAGGTATTCACATGCACCATAGACACTAAGACGAATCGAAGACCTCTCAACAAGCAGAGGAGGCCATTGTAAGTTATAGACATTTTTAGTTTTAATTTTTGTAATTTATTTATATTGAATGAAATTTTTTTATAAATGCTTTATAAAATGTGCACAGCAAGAGCAGATTCAGCAGTCATAGGCTAAACTGTGACAGAGCTAGACCTAGGAGTCACAGGGATCTGTGGATTCCATTACACCTCTGAAAGCTTGTTTGGGCCCAATTGAGCACCTTACATTGAGTTGGATATAAGGGAGGAGGATAAAATTCCAAGGGCAAAGCCAAGTGGAGAATTGGAAGACCTTATCTTGGGTGATGAACTAGGGCAATTTACCAAGATCGGCAAGGAATTAGACTCCGAGGTTCGTCTGGCGCTGGAAGAATGCTTGAGAAAGAATGCTGACATATTTGTATGGGGACCGGCCGACATTTTGGGGACAGATCCAAACTTCTGTTGTCATAAGCTTGCGGTTCGACTGGGGTCTACTCCAATTGCTCAGAAGAAGAGGAAGCTCGGCCCAGATAGAATAGTGGCTCTTGAAGAACATGTTAAAGATCAATTGCAAGCTAGTTTTATTCGAGAAGTCCAGTATACCACTTGGTTGTCCAACGTCGTCCTAGTCAAGAAACCCAATGGCAAGTGAAGAGTTTGTACTGATTACAAAGACTTGAACAAGGTATGCCCTAAAGACATCTTTCCTATGCCAAATATTGACCAGCTAGTAGACAATTCCTCGAGTTTTCAACTCTTGTCGTTTATGAATGTATATTCGAGGTATGACCAACTTGCCATGCATCCCTAGGATCAAGAAAAGACGGCGTTCATTACGGAAAGGGCCAACTACTGTTATAATGTCATGTCGTTCAGTCTAAAAAACACTGTAGCGACGTATCAGAAAATGATGACTAAAGTCTTCTAGGACTAGCTGGGAAAGAACATTGAAGTGTACATCAACGATGTGATTGCAAAGTCGGTTAACCCGACAAAACGTATACAAGATTTCTAGCAAACTTTCATAAGTTGTGAGCTTATCGAATTCGACTTAATCTGGCCAAGTGTGCTTTCAGTGTTCCCTCGGGAAAGTTTTTGGGTTTCCTATTGCCCACTGCGGAATTGAGGCAACCCCTGACAAATGCCAAGCTGTATTGGATATGAAGGTCCCCACATGCAGAAAAGAAGTACAACAACATACGGGAAGGCTCACCGCCTTAACCCGATTCTTACCAAAGTCAGCGGAAAATTTGCTCCCTTTCTTTAAGTTGCTTAAATAAGAAGCCGTCCATGAATAGAATGGCAGAATTTGATAAAATAAAGAAATGTTTGGTTGTCCCAGCAAGATTAAGCCGACTTAAACCAGGGGAAATCTCGATCCTCTATTTGGCGGTTGGTGAAGAAGCTGTGAGCGCAACTCTGGAATGGGAACCAAAAGAGGGGCAAACGATGGTGTATTTCGTAAGTCGGGCTCTTCAAGGTTCCGAGATGAGATATCAAAAGCTCAAAAATATGGCTTTTTGCATTATTAACCACGGCACGATGGTTGCGTCAGTACTTCCATAGCCATCCTATAGTGGTCAGAACAAACCAGCCAATTTCTGCACAAACCCGATTTAGCTGAAAGAATGACAAGCTGGGCAATAAAGTTATCTGAGTTCGACATTAGTTATGAAGCCCAACATGCAATCAAATCTCAAGCTTTGTCGATTCTCTAGTGGAACTCACTCCATCAGGAGAAAAGGATACTAGGGAGGTGGCCTAATGGAAATTGTTTGTAGATGGATCATCAAATGCCACAAGAAGTGAGGTCGGTATCATCCTGGAAAGCCTGAAGGGGGTATCCATTGAATACTCGCTAAGCCTCATTTTTAAAACGTCCAACAACCAGGCCGAGTACGAGGCCCTCATCGCTGGATTACTCCAGGCCAAAGAAAATGGGGTGAGGAATATGCAGGTGTCTACCGACTCTCAGTTGGTGGCATCTCAAATAAATGGATCTTATCAAGCTAAGGGACCACTACTTGTCAAATACCTCAGAAAAGTCAAATCAATCATGGTCGATTTCGATGAGGTAGTAGTAAGACACATCCCAAGAGGAGACAAAGCCAGAGCTGACATCTTATCTGAACTGGCTAGTACCCGAGGTTGCAGAAATCATCAGACTGTGGTGTAGCAAAGTTTACAGGAGCCGACATTTAATGTCCTAGAATAAGAACACAAATGTCCAACCTCAATAGATTGGTAGATATTTATGTCGGATCTGAATAGCTTCCAAGGAATCAGTGGATTAGAAACCCAGGAAGAAGTAGTAGCTCAAGAATATCTATGGAAGAGATATAATTGAACTTTTGAAGATCATCGTGTCACACAAATGGCGATTGCCAATAAGGGTGTGGGGGTGTGTGCACAGTGAAACAGTATTTAGAATAGATGAAAGAATCTGTGTACCTTATAGATAATCTCCTATTTATAGAATTACCTGAGACCTTGATCCACTCCGATGAACGCTAGTAGTGCTCCTATTTCCCTAGATCATGCCTACTCTACTATCTACTTCATGCATCATGGTGGGCATGATTGTAGGAGTGATATCTTACCAAGTAATAAAGATTCCGCCATTGAACTCTCTTGTTGGGCCTGTCTTTGTCAAGCCCACTTTGTTAGTCCGTAGAGAAATTGAATTTAAGCGTCCCAGCAAGCATCATTCAGAGAACTCAAAATTCTCCTTCCACCCATCTTCTCTGCTAAATTTGTAAACTAGCTATGGATAAGTCATGGATCAAGTTGACACACAATTCTCCACCATATTTGGCAGGATTAAACAATTTTTTAGATTTCGCATACTCTCATTACATCTATAATGATAAGATCATATGTTCATGTTGTAGATGCAAGTTAAGAAGTGACATACACAAGAAGTTGTTAATGAACATTTTCTCTTGAAGCCTTCCCCAAAAGATTATACATTATAGGGAATTCATGGTGAGAAACCCAGTATGAGATATGATGATGATCTTCCTTGAAGTTTATAACTAGGAGATCAAATAGATCAAGATGATCCTATTAATGATGTTGTTCGTGATGCATTTGGTTTTCAAAATGACAACTTCAATGAAGAAGTGCAGGGTTCAAACCCTGTCTTCTTGCAGAATGAAACAGCTTGGAGATTATCTTTCCTCTATCCTTTTTTACAGTGATGGTTTACCTAACAATCCTCCTTATTCATGGAACAAAGCTTCATGGCTAAGTTCAATATTAATGGATGTATCCTATTACGAGATACTCACTTTACATATGCACATCAGCGTCACTTTCTAAATTTTGCTAGTCACTAATTTTAGCATTTATTAACATTTTTCCTTCTTAACTTTGTAGGTTTCTTGGAAAATTGAAATCTTATGTAAGGAATAATATGTGGTTAGAAGGTTCTATAGCTAAAGGTTATATAGAGGATGAGGTCTTGAATTTTTGTTCAAGGTACTTTGATGACATTGAGACATCTTTGAACCAATTGCCTCATGTAGACGATTGTCCTAAACCTAAGCCATCATTAAGAGAATTGTCAATCCCTCATGTTGGTAAACCAATTGGAGGAAAGTGAGAACTTCAAACTAACAACAACTAAGAAGTTGCAAGTACATAAACATGTCTTGATTAATTGCACTCAAGTTAAACCTTCATTCAGTAAGAATTGTACACTCATATGTTATCATATATATTACCTTACATTTTATACATATGTTTCATGATAACCATATCATGATTAATTGTAGGGAATTCATAAGTCATGTGAAGCATCAAACTCATGATTTGTTTACAAACATCCTTCGAAATTGACAAAAGGTCCATAGAGAATTCCCAAGTTGATTTGCATGCAAAATACTAAATGACCATAACCTATACTGACCAGATTTTTAAGCTCTCACAATCACCCCTCTTAACCCTGCAAATAGGTTTATGGCATACAATGTCAATGGTTTCTAGTTTTACATAGTTTCACGAGATCAATGATTGGTAACTAAAAACTTGGGTGTTTATGGTATTTTTAGGATGAGGGGTTATGTGAGCAGTAGTGACGACAACATGAAATTCAGATATGTCCCTTATTAAGGAAAGCTTCTCAATTTGTCGAACTAAATTACCAGGGGCATTTCACCATAACGTTATTCAAGTGTTTGTGGGCAAATATGACAACTTCCCAAAGACTCATAATTGTTGACTTAGGCATCACATTAGTAAATTTCTCTCGATCAATTCACACCGATCAATTTCAGGATGATGAGCCATATATTCTTGTATCAAAAGCACACCATGTTTATTATGTTGAGGACGAGAGGCACAAAATTGGAATATGGTAGTTCACTTAAAGCCTCGAGACCTTTTATGACATGGGTGATAGTGATAACATCGACTATAAGAGTAAGTAATTCCAACCCGCCAATTTTGAAAACTTCTTCCCTAAAGCCGATGCTAATTTACCTATAGTTCAATGCATTTTTATAAGTCACGATTTATTATCACTTAATTTAAGTTTAATTTTTGTACAAAAATATTAAACTCACCATTAACATTTTCTCCATACATTTTTTTTTTGTAAAGATGGCGACGAAGAATTACTAAACAAATTACACTTTTGTTCATGTAAACCTCAATTTATAATTGTTCTTTTTTAAGAAAAAAAAAATACTAACAAATTTTTGTAACAGTTTTATAACAGCTGCAAAATAAACAAAAACAAAAAACAAAGCCACTACAAATGTGAAATCACTACAAACGTAAAACTGCTACAAAACTGTCACATAAACAACTACAAATAAAACCGCTACAAAATCTATCACATCAACTACTATAAGAGTTACGCATATCCCTATAAATACCCTCACCACACCTCATTTCACATACTCCTCCATTTCTTCCCACCCCCTTCTCTCTTGTTTCCTCTCATTTTTAAAGGTTCTCTGAAGAGGTGAAGTACTAAGCAAGCTCATCAAATATGGTAATTTTCTTAAAAATCTTTAATTTCAATGTTTTATTATTTTTTTCCCCTTCTTATAACACTTATACTAATTATCTTTTTTCTTATCCAAAACTTCAAAGACATTTCCTAAACATTCATTATATCATCATCAACAATCATTCCATGATCAGATATCATCTAATAGACAACATAAGTTCTTCTTATCTACGCTTTCTCAGTATTATACCTACTTAATATTTAGGGTTAATGAGCAAATTTACCAATAAACTATTGGCTCAGGAGTGTCCAGCACAATAAACTATTAAGTGGACCAAAACTACCAACAAACTTTTAAAAAGAAGGGTCTAGCACAATGCCGTTAGGGAGAGGCTAACCTCGTTTTCTAATGTCCGGTAAAAATTACAGAATTGGACCCATATTTTTATGAAACTATACTTAAACCACAAAAACATTTCAAAATTTTTATTTTAGTCCCTCCATGTACTTTATATGGAAGGACTAAAGTGAAAATTATAAAAAAAATTGGTCCTACAAAATAATTTTCTAAAATTTGGGGTTCTTTTTCGTAATTTTTGCGGGGTCATCCCTACCTCTCAAAATCCACCGCTGGTTACAGGACTTTTTTTCCGGCTTTAGCCTAACCTGTAGCCTATTAAGGAGGCCTGTAATTTTAAAAATTTTGTAAACAGCCTAAAAAAACCATAGGCCTCACCTCAAAACAAGCCTACTTCAAACAGGGTAAAAAAAACATATTTTAAACAAGCTGAAAATAAATCTACATCTAATAGCCTGTTTAAAGTAGGTCATTTTTTGGCCTGTTTAAAGTAATTATATTTTCGCTCTGGCTAAAGTAGGCTTGTTTTGAGGTAAGGCTTGTGGTTTGTTAGGCTGTTTACAAAATTTTTAAAATTACAGGCCTCCTTAACAAGCCACAAGTCAGGTCAGGCTAAGGTCCACAAAAAGGCCTTTAACCAAGGGCGAATTTAGACCACGCAAAAATTACAGAAAATAATCCAAAATTTTAGAAAAATATCTTCGAAGCCCATAAAATTTTTATAATTTTCACTTTAATCCATCCATATAAAGTACCTAGAGGGACTAAAATAAAATTTTTGAAATTTTTTGGGGCTCAAATATAGTTTCATAAACATTTGGGTCCTATTCTATAATTTTTGTCGAACCTCAAAAAACGACGTTAGCCTCTCCCTAACGGCATTGTACTAGACGCTCCTTTTTAAAAGTTTGTTGTAGTTTTAGTCCACTTAATAGTTTATTGTGCTGGACACTCCTGGACCAATAGTTTATTGGTAAATTTAATTTGCTCCTTAACCCTAATATTTATACTTATCAAACTTAAGTTAATCATTTTTGTTTTCAAATATTAACTATTGTCATTTAAATTGTCACTTAAATCATAGAACACTCAACATAATATTGTAATAAAGGACTCAAATTATGGTTCTTTTTTATTTTGCAATACTTTGTAGTAGTTTCAAAACTACTACAAATTTTAACTCAAATTCGGTTTAAATATTTGGCGCAATTTTTGAAGTTCTATTCATATTTGCAACAATTTTACAATTGCTACAAAATTTTGACACCAAGTTTTTTAAATCCGTGGATGTATTTAATAGCAGTCTAAGAACTGCAACAATGTTGTCTCTAAATTCTCAATTTTCTTTTCCAGCCACTCCAAATTCTTCCAAAATTTTGTGCCGACATTTGCAATTGTTTTAAAACCGCTACAAAATTCTCAGATAATATGTCATCTCGATCACATCTTGTAGTGATAACACAAAACCGCTACTAATACCATAGCAAGTTTATTACATAAGTAACGGTTTAAGAACACCACTATAAAAGTGCTTTACCACAGTGTATAAAGAACTGCTACTACTATCATTTATAACAGTTAAAACAACTATAAATATATCATTTTAACCACTACAAAATATCATCTTTTTGTAGTGGACCCATGTGTTATTCTCTTTGGAGAACCAAAAAAATTGTCAAAAACTTATTATTCTTTTTAACCTAATTATCATAGTCTCAGAGAGGGAACAAAAATAAAAAAGACAAACAACTTTTTTTCTAATTGAATACAAGCTGAAGTTTGAAAAAGAATAATCCCCTAAGCTAGGCACACTTCTTAGAGAAAGAAAACAAGCAGAAGAAAGCTTACTCTGGCATTGTTTATCAGCTAGCTACATTTCTAAATAGCAATTCAGTACAAAAGGTACCAAAACTGTATCATTTTTTATAACCCCAGTGCATGCTGCTTGATGTTGGGCACAAATTGAGCCTGATCCATCTCAACTGTATACCAAGAGGTGGAGGGAGGTACCCGTTATCTTCTCGGAATCCATTCTCATTGGAAAATTTATGCTTAAACTCATTGCTTATTAATGAAACATTCCCTAGAATGTATGAGCATCTGTTAAAAAGGTCCCTGGTTGACGTAGTGCCTTCCTCGAACACAAGTTTTCACCTTGAGCTCCGCAGAATCCAGCATATTATATTAGACTGAAGACTTAGTCCACATATAATTAACAAAATGTTCACGTACCGAGCTATGTTTGGTGTTCCATGTGAGCCATACCAGAAAAGAAACTAGAGAAAAAGTTAGGTTCTAAGATACTATGCCACAACTCTCTCGCTCTTTTACAATCTCTAATGATGGGCAAAACACTTCTCTCTTTGACATTGGAAAGGACAATCACTCTAGGTGGAAAGACCTCCTTGGCTATGAGTACTGGGTAAGTAACCAATCTCTTGGGATTCTATTGCTTCCTATTGGGCCTAATTAGGGGAATTGTTTCGAAGATAGGACCAAAGTCCATATTCCACAATACTGCCTGAATGTAAGTCAAGATTCATGTCAAAGACATGAATGACATTGTAGTACGCCAATCATTATGTAGACATATCTTCTATACCCACTATTTTTAGACAAATTTGAAAGTGCCTTTCGAAAATTTTATTAATTAGAAAGATCTTATATGCTTTTATACACACAGAGTCCCGATACTCTGGCAGATTTTATACATATGTATTGACTTGAATTTAGGTCCTTATGTCTAATAAAACTTTTAAAAATAGATTTTTTTTATTGATTTCCCAACTTTTTTTTCTGTTGGAATTAAAATATTATATTAGAAAATAGTGTGCATAGGGTAATTTGCAGTTCCTTTGGTTAAATGTGAAAAAATGCACTCCCACACGCAACCATGAGATAGTGTGATTATCTTTTCAATGTCTCTATTTTATTCCAACTGCATGATTGTATAATTGAAGAACTCTAATTTGAACTTTAAAAATGAGGGAATCTCAATCTATGGGAGTGGTGGTTGATGCGAACGTAGCATGAATAAGGGACAAAAATGAGGGCTAAGACTAAGATGATGGGCCATTGGACCTTTGGATAATGTAGTGAAGCTCACATGCATATCGTATACCCTCTATTGAGTCTCCACCTCATATTTCAAGAGCTGTTTGTATTTCGTACCGATCATCTATATTGAACATGATTGCTTTCAATAGAAAAATATATGTGTATGAAAAATTGATAACTACTCAACACTGCTAAACATATATCTTTTATCTCATTCTTCCTTCTCCCAGTAGGCCTTTTCTGCTTGTCTCCATGCGCCACTTTCTCTGAAATGAGAATACACACACACAATTTTTATTATACTTTTTTTTTTTATGAAGAATAATAATGTATTTTTTAATTAGAAAAAAAATCATCTTCTTACTTTGCTTCATTAACTAAGTTTATTTTTTATGTGTACCAAACAATTCCCTTGTATTTAAAACATGTTCCCTGATCAGAAGAATAACTTATTAACAAGGTTGTGCAAGCAGATTTATAGCCTCACCCAGGCATTCTATACCATTAAGTGTTAAATTTAATAACTACGGACAGTTGAAGGGAATTAAAACAATGTTTCAAATTCAATTTTATGAATTACGAAAATCATATTAAAAAGCATATTTCCATTTAAGATCTGACTCAACTTAAATCCAAATTATTTACCAGCACCAGACCATGAATGATTCTTAAGAAAAATAAACAAAATCCTTGAAAAATAAAAAAGAGGATAAACAAAAAGAAGAAAGCAAAGATCCTAAAATATAATTAAAAAAAGGCAACAATTATCATTGGTTGTCAGTAAATTATGTTGTTGCTAATATATACACAACAGGGACACAAACACAAGTACTGGTTAAGATACATGAACAAAACTATATTTTGGACGGAGGATGATGAGTTCATGATTGACGACGTAGTAGGAATCTTCACTTAGAGAGAAAGAATTGAGTTTGAAAAGGATGGGAGAGTGCATGTGATTGGAGGAGGGAGGGAGAGAGATAAGTATTAGTGAATTAGGTGTTTGATATGTCTAACAAAAATCCCCGACTTTGTGGCGTTGAAAACGAAGCCTCAATTATTTGACCATGAGGCACTCATAAAATTAGATTATTTTCAATAGCACCAAAACTATCCCTCGGTTTACATAGCCCACACCTGGTTTTTTGGTTAGGTTGAGTGAAAGGGACACACTAATTTCTAAGTAAAAACTGAGGACTTTATTGTAAATAGAAAAAAATTATGTTGTGAAAATGATTACTACCTTTGGTCTTAATATAAAATCTGGTCAGCAGAGTAATTTACACCATAAATAAGATATTATATTAAGGATCAAATGTAGTATTTATTTGGATTGGACAATGGTTAAATCTAAATAATTGATATACGAATTCATTTGCTCCTAAATAAAATGTATGGGTTAGATAACTCATTTGTAGAATTTTTTTTTTTTAAAAAAAAAGGTTAAGTTAGTTATTAAGAAAAAAAAAATGTATGTTGGTTTTCTAAAAATAACTTTCTTAGTTATTTTTATGGAAGATTACTCATTTGATGAAAAACTCCTAAGTATATGCTATCAATAAGGAAATTTATGTTAAAAGAAAAAAATTATAAATTTAGGAGGTAAAGTGAATTAAGTTTTTACATTTAACATCAAAACAAATCTCTCTAATGACTCTTTTGTTAGGGCCGAAATAATATTGAATATTACTCCCTTCGTTTCTTTTTATAAGAATGTTTGATCAAATCTTGTGATTCAAAATGTTGATCAATTAAAATAGTAAATGTATCAAAATTGTAATCCTTTTTCACTAAAATACTCTTATTTATTTATGAGGACATAGGGAATAAGAGAGAGCATAAGGAAATTATTATAATATAGGGGATAATCGTATAAGATCGAAAGAGAGTAAAAATTAGTGTGTTAAAAATATTAGATTAAAAGTATACTTTATAAAATTAAGGGATTAAAAGTATACTTTTATATATATATATATATATATATATATATATATATATATATATAATTTAAAGGGTTAAAAGTATTATCAATTTTAAATGGAGTAATTAAATAAAGGTAAAATGAGAAATTAAGAATAAAGAAAAAAGGTAGTCTCTAAATGTCTCTTATAAAAAAGAATGGAAGGAATAATTTGTTGTGGGAAAAACAAAAAGAAGCGAAGGAAAAAGAAAAAACACGCAAATGCCCCCATTTTTCTTTCTGTGCATAACTACACAAACAGTGACTCATCAGTATCTCTCTCTAATGGATAGCCACAACTTCTGATTCACAATGGTCCCTTCCTTTGTATTGAACGGAAACCTAATAATGAAACAGCAAGACCATAGTTTTCTTTGAGTAGGTTTCATTGTAGTTTTCACGAGTTGAATTTTGGATTTTTGACCCGTTCAAGTCGCTTACCAGATCTCATTCATCCATTCATAATCATTTATTGTTTTACTTTTAGATTAGAACCGTAGTTTATAACTCTTTTGTATAATTTAAACTTTTTATTATATTTTTTCATTTTTAAAATTTGATATTGAGCTGTTAAGTTTTGGAATTTGTGTACATGACCTTTCTGGCTTTCTATCTTTTCAGCTAAGCTGATGTTTCGGTTATAGAGTGTTAATATGTTATACATAAGGAGTTATTTGCATATAATTTTTTTCGAAAAAAATTAAAAGAAATTCAGGTTAACTGTGTGTCATGATTCGTTAGAAAAATGACAGATTAGTTAACCCAAAAAAAAAAAAAAAACCTTGTTCTCACAACTTTGAGATTGGAAGAGATATTCATTATCTTTTTCTATCATCCAAAATTAAGTGGGTAATATATTAGAAAGTCTGTACAGTTTTTATATGTGTGCGTGAGAGATGGAGATTGATTTAAGATTATTGTTCACGAAACTAATTTTTATATAAAGTTAGAGGAGCATCAAATGTACAATTTTATTTAATTAAAAACCTACAAAAATACAACTTGCCTGAAGTAAAACTCTCTTTACTTTTTAGAACTCTGAGGACACATTGGATTTGTTTAAACTTTGTGTTAGATTTTGTCTCAAAAGTGGAGTCAGATAATTCCAAAAATGTCATAATAATATTGAATAAACAGAACAGTCCAAGTAAATGCCTATGCATTCTATCTAATTAATAAAGTTCGAATCAACAAAGTATAACAAAATTTGGCCTTTTATTTCTTCAACTACTACATCCCTTTTTCCTATATAAATAAAGTATGCTTTTCGATTGTGCCCCGACAAAATGGGCAACAAAATCTAGCCCACTAATTTTAAAATGATGCACAATCGTCTGATACAAATTTATTGTTAGATTCATTTTTTTAATGATCAGTCAGATCTCAAATTTTGATCCAAATTGAAAGGTATGCAAAGACATTTTCTAGATATACATGAACTCAAAGCCACCGTATTATACTCACCGGTGAAAAATAAACTTTTTAAAACTTATCTTTAAAATCGGTTTAGAAAGTACTTTTTTAGGATAGTTGTGCCATACTTTTTAAACTGGCCTTATCTTGACCGTAGGGGTGTCCATCCTCTGCGCCCATCCAAACTCGGAAAGATCGCCCCGTCTAGTTGAAGAAAAAGTAGCCTAGGAAAAATCGTGCACAATTGAGCTAGGCATTTTTGACGGTAAAGCTAGGTATCAAGTAGGATATGTCGCCTGTCCATTTGGCCCTGCTCAGTAGTGTATATAATATTTTTTTATTATTTTTTTGATACAATAGTAATGTATATTTTTTCTTTCCATTTATGGGTATTTGACTATTTGTTAAGACATATGATTGTCTTTTTAATTTCAAGACTCAAGTTGCAAACTTATTCGGAATATTCCAAAGTGTAAAATTATGGATTTCATTTGAAATTTGTAATATTGTTTATTATGTATAATTAAAGTTATTTTTTTCACACAAAGTGTGGTAAAGTATCGTCACTTGTGTAGGGAAAGCCCATCCTTCCCAACCAATATTGTCCAGCTCAAAAATGTTAAGGCTTCTATCAGGTAAGGCCGGACACTGGACTATATTATTTTACTGCCCAATAATCTTTCAGGTAAGACATTGGGCAAGGGTCTCGCCTTGCCCAATCGCGTCCATAAACACCCTTACTAGACTAGTTTCAAAATTTGTTTCAAAAGTGATTTTTAATAAGTTTTGAGCAAAAAAGAAAAAAAGAAAAAAAAGAAAAGAAAAAGTAAAAGATCTCAAAAGCAATTTTGACGGTAACTGAGCAAAATCTAACCTATACATTTTTTTTTATTTTATCAATTTTAAAATAAAAAAGTTCCCTTCAACTCTGATTGATCCCAGTGCAATTGAAATATAATCTTCTTATCCTTTTTAATATAAACAGGGAAAACTCAAATTGCAGAGTCTGATTGATAAGCCTTAGGTCCTTACTTAACAACCTATCTTACTACAGAAAAATATTTGTAAAAGAATGAATTCTAAGTGTCAATAAACATTGGTATACTCGGTAAAAAAGTTGGATCATAACTCATATAAGGTTGTAAGTTCAAATATTGCTTATAATATCCACCTTGTTTTACATATTCACTAACATGGAGTAAGTCAGATTCTAAGATGATTTTCTGAAAACCTTAACCCCGGCCAACTTCAACATAGTGATACTTTTTTTTTAGGCACATTTAATACGATCACCAAAAATAGAGAACTTGAAGAATTTATTGTATTTTTATCATCATCATCATTTAGAAACTATTTTTTATTATTATTCTTTTGAAATACTACCACGTGAAGTATTCTAAAATAATTGAAAGATATTATAATTTCTAAAGTTGAAAGGCGTGATCCCTTCTACTGCTAACATCACTCATAATTAAATAAAACTATGGTAAAATGATTAAACAAAAAAAAGGGAAAAATATAATAAAGGACTTGGATAAAATAATATTTAATCAGAAAGACCATAAAAATTGTAATTATTAAGCAGGATCAAATAAACTTAAAAGTACTAAATTGCCCTTCAAATTTTCAATTGCTTCCACAATATAAAAAACAAAGAACAAAGTGTCTTCTTCTCTCCTCTCGTGAATATCAAGATGAGATCATTTAGGAATCCAATATTTAAAGTTAAAGATGGCAATATTTGGTAAAAGTGTATGCATAGAAGTAGGATCCGGATGATCAAAGGAGAGAGGAGATATAATGTAAGGATTTGCTAGGCATATTGATCTGATCTGTCTTTCTTAATTCCTGGATATGTCCATATCGTCTTTATAGGTTATTCAACCCTTCAATATAAAATTTAACAAATGTAGGAAGCTATTCTCATTATATTCAATTAATTACCATTGCCAGAAGAAAATCAAACTGACAAATTTTTGAGTTTTAGTTCTTGTTTTGAATTTCCACACTTTGATCCAGCACCTGAATCAGTTTTGTTTTGTTTACAACGAAATATGGCATGAGCACCTAGTGGGCACCTAAATCTAAATTGGCCTAAGGTGCTTTGTTATGTCCTTCAATCATCCGGATCCTTTCTATGGATACACTTTTATCAAATATCACCTTTTTAAACTTCTAATATTGGATTGGCCTTACCTTGATATTTACAGGAGAAGGAGCCCAAAAGCATTTTGTTCTTTGTTTTTTGTGTTGGGGAAGTAACTGAGAATTTGAAGGGTAATTTAGTACTTTTAAACTTATTTAGTCATCCTTAATAATTACTCCATCCGGTCCTAATTATAGGACATATTTAACTAATTTTGGGGAGATTAAGGAAATGAGTTAAATTAGTTAATTTTACTCATTTGCCTAAAATGCCCTTATGTAAATTTTAAATGACATCAATAAAAGTAAATTTACAACACTTACAACATATATACCTCCCCGACGTAAAATTTTCCTATTGAAATAATGCTCTTACCATATATACATATATGTGTGTGTACACACACATATATAAGTATTTATTTATATATCCATAAATCTATACACGCACACAGACCCCCCGGGACATATACACAAATGCACACACATATTTTTTTATGTGTGTGTGTCTATATACACATATAGATATATAAATATGTGTGTGTATCTACACACATATACAAACACACAGATATATATGTGTGTGTGTGTAGACACACACATATAGATATCTGTGTGTGTTTATATATATATAGTGTGTTTACACATATATAACTATACATATCTTTGTGTGTCTATTTACAAATTAACGTTAGTTAGTTGATCGATAAACAAATTAAAATCTAATAATTTAAAAGTTTCACTAATTATAAGAGTCTTCGCACCCACATGCATATACTCATAAAAAATCAAACACACTTGAGTGAATAAAATAGGGGTATTTTAGGAAGAAATTGGTAAAAATTAAAATTTTGTTCTATAATTAGGACCAAAGCCAACTTACAAATGTTGTCTTATAATTAGGATCGGAGGGAGTACAATTTTTATAGTCTATTAAATAATACTTTATCTAGGCTCTTTATTTTAATTTTCCCTAAAAAAATATTAGCATATTTTTCATTAAACAAAATATAAGTCAAAGAAAACGATCCATGCCTACGCACCTAAAAGATTGAAAAAGCAAAAGAGCAAACTTCGCAAGAGACAGACTCAAATACAGAGAGAAGTTAGGCATAACGCCCAGTCTTCGTACTGAAACAAGACCCCTTTGCAGTTTCCACCAATAGCTTCTTCTTCCTCATCCTTTAAAGCCTCATTCTGGTTATGTCTCTGCTTCATTTACTGTCAAATCTCTGAAGTTTCAGTACAGTAGATAGAGAGGCCTATCCGTGATGGCCTCAGCCATGGAAGCATCTCCTTACAGCTCAAAGACAAGTGAAGGTTCAGAATTCAGCTTAAAAGAATGGGGATTGAAGGCACAGAGACATGGAGAGAGGACGACCAAATCCAGAAGGTACTCTGCATCATATATCAGAAGCTTCAATGATGAAACAAGGTCTTTTAGATCATCAACCGTCACTTTCTCCAGTGCTGCTTCTTCACCTGCATACCCTTTTAAAGGTCTATTATTTTCCTTTCTTTCTTCATTCATGGAGTTTAAGAGTTTTTCTTCTCACAACTTTTGTTTATTGTTTTTGATTTTGTAGATGGAATAGACCCTTCCACCTATTCTTTCAATACTGCTATCAGAGGTAACAGAAAATGAATACAGAATATAATCACACTCATAATTAGTCAAAAAGTACAAATACAGAATATGACCCATTAATATATAGCTTTGAACACTTGGTCTATTATTGTGCATGTACTATAGTTAAGTTGAAAAGATCAGATTGACACAAAACAAACTTAGTGATTTGACTGATTTGGAATAATGATGCAGCTTTACAAGTAAGGTCATGCTTATCTCCAGATGGGTTAGCTTTGAATTCGAAGTGGAATGAAGCAGAAAGATATATATGTAACCCTCTTTCTGGGGAGGTACCATTGGAGTGTTTGTCTACAAAAGCTCTGCTAAGCAGTGGAAGATCATTTCGTAAGCCAACAAACAGAGTTATTACCATGTTTGATAACCCCACTGCTAACTCTTCAAGAAATCCTCACTCAAAGACATCATCAACTGACACATGTGAAGAAGAAGAAGAAGAAGAAGCTCTTCAGTTTTCAGTTTCAGGTTCTGATATTCACCTTATTTAATTTAGTCAGGCACTACTTTGAGACAGATCCCACTTTTTTTCTGTGTTTCTTAGTGAACGTGATTTAGAACAGGACAAATTGTTCATTCATCCCCCCATATTTGTATATTTGTATTGCAATGCATCCATTCTTCTCTATCTCAATACTCAATAGATAATACTCCTCCAGTCCTAATTATAAGCATTAGTCTGTAGTACAAAATATTACAAACAATATTCTATATTTATGATATGACCGGAGGTAGTAATATATATTCCATTCTCCCAAACCCCACCTCAAAATTAGAAACAAATATCAGAATTTTTTCCGACTGTTTTAAATTTCAATCAAACGGTAGTTTATTTATGTTACGCGAGATAGGACAAAATTAGTTACTGGTGGAGTGTCCTAAATTGGCCTCCCTAATCTCTCTCCTATAGAAGAGCCTTTAATTTTCTCTTTAGGTATAACCATTTCCTTTCACTAAAAACAGATGAAGTTGGAGAATGATAATATTACTTCCTGAGTTACAGTGTTTTTTTGTACAGAAAAGAAGAAAGAGAGAAAAACAAAAGATGTGGGGACTCAAAGTACTCTTCCTTATCTTAGTTCAAGCAGCCCCAGCCCTGCTTCAACTCCACCCATCACAGACAGATCAATAAAGGAACTTGCAGATTCACCTTCTTCAAATCCAAAATCCAAACCAGACCAAGAGGTTTTACTCCTTCACTTCAGTCAGAAATTTTTTACACGTTTTAACTGGGATTTTTTTACTAAACATGTACTCTCTCTCTCTGTGCACCCACACAACAACTCATATTACAAACTTTTCATGAACAGATTTTTTTTTTTTTTTTGGGGTGGGGGGGGGGGGGTTTGTGATTTCCAAGAAAGAAAATGGAATCTGAAGGCTAAATAATTAGAGATAGTACCCTTTCAAAGTGGGGTAGTGATAGATATATTGGTCCCTCCTATGTTTCCGGTACTGCTGCTTCAATTAGTGTTGTTGGTCCCTTCATTCTTTCTTTTCCCTGGCTCTCTGCTTTTCAATAATTATACAGTTGAACTTGTCTGTGGCGTTAAGAAAATTTCTGTTCATCAAGCTGTTATCTGAATTAAAAAAGAAAAGAAAAAACCTTGTGTACAAACATGTAGGTTTCTGCTATATAAAGATCCCCACAAGTAGAAACTAGGTTTGAACCATTAAATGCTATAATCCGTACATAACCCCACTTTTCTGAAGACCTTTCACTTTTTCTCTTGAATTGCAAAACAAGATGATGAATAATTCCTTAAATGATCACCTTATTGAATGAGTTCTGTATGGCGGTGCTATTCTTTCTGCCCAAATTTCAAGTGTGCTTTCACTGCTCATTACTTTTTAGCCATTTCAGAAGTGGGAAGAATATCTCATAATATAGTACTTGTTTTGCAACATCTTGGAAGGGCAAGGAATATAAATATATATCGTGCAATCATGAACACTGCTTTCATATGTAATAAAGCAGAACTTTCAATAATTCATGTGCCTTGATTGAAACATCAACTTTGTCATCTTTGTCTGATTCTGCATCGGCTGGAATTGTTGAGTTTGACATCAAGAATCTGTCTGGTGAAAAGGGTTGTGGGAAAAATTCATTTTTCATGATTTATAAATAATATCCATCACAATTCTATAATTATTATTCAATAATTCTTGACATATAACAAATCAGCTAAAGGGACATTTTATGAAAAGTGTGTTTGGTATAACTTTATAAAACAAAGTTTAAATAAATCAAATTTACTTAGTTACTTTAATATCTATTCATAATTGACTTAATAACAAAATCTCTAATGAAGATTAGAGAGAAAAGAATCTATTTAAGTTCATCTTATTTGAGCTTCACATCCTTCTCTCCTATATAGAGATTTGTTGGCTATGATTGAGAGTGATGTGAGAGAACAAATGCATGTACAGGTAGAAGAGAAGGATAAAGACAAAGAAATGGAAAAGAGTCCCCGGTTGGGCAAGCAAGTGGATCAACTTTACAGGCAAAGTGGGTGCTTTCCATGGATCAAGAAGAAGAAAAGGCTTAAAGATAACGAGAAAGGAAAGCATATAAAGATCAGTATCTTCATCACTAAATGTCAAAGAAAAGATTCTGCAAAATGTTAAAGAAAGGATACATTTTCAGTAATTTTGCAGGTTCAGCTTGTGCTTTTTGGAAAGAAACAGAAGAGAAAATATAAAAAAAATAAAAGGGCAAAATGATCATGATCGTATAATTTGTACTGTGTGTGTAAATTTATTAGCTTGTGCCACAAATCCTCATGATTGACAAGAACAATTATCACATTTATTTTTAAATTAAGGATCCGATACAAAAGAATTCTTTCCCAAGTTTTGGCTTCAGTAAAACACTGCATAAAAAGCTCAACACAGTTTGGGTGAAATCCATCTTTCTGCAGAAATCTTTCAAAGCATCTGCACTCGTATATTTGCGGCGAAGTGTCACAATATAAAATTGGTCAAGGGTCAGAAGCAGTTATAGTGTTATAATTTGATTCAAACATGATATTCTTGCTTTAGTTAGTAGAGTCAACTCTGCATACTTACACCTTCAATATTTTTTTAACGATTCACATTATTTACCTTTTCCTTATTCTCTATAAATATATTTATTTTCCTTTCTTCTTTGAATGAGTTTCGTCAGTAATTCCTCAAGAGAATAACCAAAAAAATTCTGAAATTGCAAAATCTCAAATCAAGCTTATTACCAAAAATTAATAAAGTATTACCAAAAATTAATAAAGTAATGACAAGACTTGATAAACAATTTACAACTCATCATGTGGAATGCTTGATTTAAGATTTTTCAATTTCAAAGTTCTTTTTATGAGATTCTCTCTAATCTTATTACTTTTTATTTTATTTTATACAATTTAAACACATGCACGCACACAACCCTATGAATGTGAGGCTCAAGCATGTGACTTCAATCAAATGTGGTGGATAACGCTACCACTAAGACCATTTGTCATTATAGATTTAAATTAATGAAGATAAACAACACCAGACGATACTATCAGTTCTATATTGTTGATGTGCAGATATTCCACTCGCCTCCAAAGAAGTCAGTTTCAGGATAACAATATATAATTAATAAAGGGGAAAAACACCTGAAGCTTCCTAATTAGAAAAAGGTAGAGTGAAATAAGCCATTTTCTATAACCTGTCACGCTATTTCTACTTGTCTCCATATATTATACCTCTAATAAGAGTATTATTATATATCAATGGCCGGCCAATACCCTGCAATTCATATGAGCTTCTTGCTAGAAGCATCTTAACATAACTAATAAAGTAAACCCAAGTCTCCATCAAACACATCTAACTAGTGGCCAGCAAATTTCAGCAGATATGAAACTAGTTTCTTACCTGTACATCAAGAGTAAAATAATGTATATAATGTGCTCCCCACAAGTATTGGCTACTGCTTCTCCTTTTCTTTTAATGAATGTCAAAATTTACATTTTGTTGCCTTTACAATCTACTATTTCCGTGAATTACAAGGGACCTAAGTCATGTGATTCGATAGAACAGCAAGATAACAAAGGAGACTAAAGTTTTCAAGCACTTGAAGAAGGAGATGCATTGGCATCTGCATTTGATATAAGCCGAACCTCGTATAGATCGTTCTCACCCTTCGCTGCACCCAAAATAATACATCAGAAGCATGCATTGTTAAAATTTGTGACTTTTAACTACGGGGTGAGGATTCTCTGCTCTTTCCTTCCTCTCCTATTCCTCTCTTCTTTCTATGCCCACCATTAGATTAAAATTTCAACAGTTGAGATTTAATAATTTAGAAAATATTTTAAGAATAATCCACAATTGCGAACTTTTAATTTGATCAACAACAACAAAGACTTATTTCATTAAGTGGGGTTGACTACATGGATCACTCGGCTCCACTGAGCTCAATCAAAAACAAATTAAATTTATTTTTCTGTAATATTATAAAAATAGCTTCATAAAATATTAAATCTAAAACATTGAAATTTTGATCCAACAATAAGGATGGGTAGAGGAGAGGAAGAGTAGAGAATCCTCTCCTTTTAATCCATGCTTGTTTGCTGAGAAACAGAGCAATAGGAAATTAAAGACTCACCAACTTCAGCTGTAATTCCTGGCCCAAAGAATGACGCAAATTTTGCCTAAACACATAATTGAAGAAGTTAACATTTATACCAAGATATGAACATGCCAGCGGATCTTATACTTCAGTTAAACGGAATATTAATTGGATCACACAGCAAAAACAATCAACATAAGAGGTTAAAACTTTAGACAGACGTTGTCATAAAAATAAATTAAAATGACTGAGCCCTTCCAAGTACGGGTAGCAATGGATATCCATGATCTAAAAGTCTGTCCAACCAGTTTATTAAAACTAGAAGTTATGGATAGAATACATAGTATGAAATTGGATCTAATATCAATCCAATAGATCATGAATATCCAATGCACATATTCACTTATGGTCCATTAGCTCTACCCTTTTTTAAAAAAATTCAAGAATGTATATATACCACGTGCATGTCGCCAACTTACAAATGTGTGTATTTCTATATATCCATATAAATACTACATACACAAGCATGTCACCAATTTGTGTATGTATCCATGTATGTAGGTATGCAAACATGCATATATATCCAAGAAGCTTGGATGGATCAGATATTGGTCCAAATAAACGATCCACCAACGGATGAACATGCTTCCGAAAAATAGATCATGGACGGATTTGGATTATCCAAGAAGCTTTCCACCAAATCATCAAGTTTGACCAACTTCCCATGTTAATCTGACCAAGGATCCCCCCATTAGACACGATTAAGGAAGTATATTCTATCTCTTGACAATTGGGTTATGTTGTCCCTTTTTGGTGTCCAGTTCACAGCCAAGTAGTCAAGACCTTGTACATCTAGTTTTGCAATTGTCGCCTTTGTATCAGGATCTTTAAACTTTTCACTTAAAGGAGGTCCCCTCAAATACTGTGTTAATTTTAGTATAATAAATTGGTTTTTAGGTATAACAAGAGGGAATTTCCTGATTCCATCAAAGTCAAATGCATAAATTGTCATCAAATGATTTTTGCAACTGGAAACTTTCTTGACAGAGAATTGCTTTCGGGGTTTTTGTTGGATATGAAGTTAGAATATTTTGTTGGCCTCTTTTATTTCGTGAGCACGTTATTAGTAAATAGTACAGTAAATGAAAGTTGCTTGCCTGTCTCTGTTCAAAATCTGACAACTGCAGAGCTTTAGCCTCAAAAACCAAGACCAAACAGTATTTACCAAGTGGCGTGACCTAATCACGAGGCAGAATAAATTAGGCAATGATCAGAGTCTAATCAAGTGAGAGATTCTCTACCAAATCATTCTCAGGGTAGTAGCCAAGCTAAACACAGATTATGGCAGGAGGAAACCTGGCAAGCAATCACTCAAATTTTGGGACCTCGCATATGCAGATCAAACATCTTTTTTACAAAAATGAGGTTGACATAGGCTTGAGTTACCAAAATGGCTATAAGGTCAGGCCCACAAAATTGAGACGACAATATTGAAGGAGTCTAAAACTAAGCCATAAGGTAATTGCTGAATATTATACCTTGCCAATTGTCTACATTGATTAAAAAGAAAACCTGTAACACATAGGCTTACAATAAAGATTGGAATTAAAAATACTGAGACTAGATCAAGACTAACAAAAATATCACGCACATAATAGTCAAAAACAGAATCAAAGAAATTTAAAAGCTTAAAAGTAACTCTATTAAAATTATTATTTGAGACAAAAACGACATGTTTCATAGAAAAGGATGGGAGCGGACAGAGTTGGCAGTGAAGAGAAGCCAACTCCTTTTTTTCCACTCAAACATGATATAATATAGAAATTTTAAATATTCATTCACCCTTTCAAAAAAAATTAATAATATGATTAATTAAAATCATTGACAAGTTTTATTTACAGGAAATGACAACATGTTGATGCTGCTTACTCATTACTGGGACGTTTTGGATTACAATAATTTCTTAGGACATCAAATTATTCTCCCCTTTAATTTAAAGCCTTTATAAAAGTATTTATAAAAATTTATGAGGCATTAAGTAAAAGGGAAAATTCCATTTATAGAACAGATAAATGAATTAACCCAAGAAGGAAAATCATACTTCTTCACGAATCACTTTTAAAACAGGGGCATTTCTCCTTGGTATTCCTCCTCCCTGGAAATTTTAAAGCAGATAAATTAATTTCACGGCCAAGATTAAAAATACATACTAACACTTCTATGTTAGATATACCATGTAAGCATCACAATTTAGTTAACGAATATTGATTATTCAGAGTACAGAGAAGAAATGAACTTCACACCATAGCTTTTACGTTTGTGAAACTCCATCAGGTAGCAATTAAGGCTTCTAAATAGCATTAGGCTCTCTACAGTCTACCCTTCCTTTTAATGATTCAGATGGAGGAATTTCTGTTCTAATAGTCTTTGTGGATGACATTATCTAGATAGGTGATGATGATGCTGAACTGTTCACTTGAAGAAAAATCATCTGCACTCCCTCTGGTCCTTAATATGAGACCTATTTACCAAATTTGATTAGATTAATGAATTAATTAAATTAGTTAAAATGACATGTATTTTTTAAAACACCCTAGTCATCTTCCTTAATTCCCTCATTTCCTCTCCTCCTTAATTATTGATGAGGGAGCATCAAATGAGGAAATTAGGAAAATATTAACAAATATTAAAAATGGGTCTTATATTTAAAACCAAAACCAACTCTCTAAATAGGCCCTATATTAAGAACCAGAGGGAGAGGGAGTGGTATATTTGAAATTAAAGATCTTAGCCCATTAAAATATTATCTGTGAATTGACTATAATGGATCAAAATTTGACATTTCTATTACCAACGGAAGCACATATTTGATCTACTACAAGAAACAGGGCTGCTAGAGTGTAAAGTAATTGAGCCCAATCATGGCCAATATAAAGCTCCAACCAAACAAGAAAAAAGATATTGACAAAAAGACATATCAAAAGATAGTTGAGGGGCTCATCTGCTTTTAGATTTACAGACATAGCTTTTGTATTTAATGTGGTGAGTCGTTTTATGCAGTCACACATAACAGAATATTTTGAGGCAGTATATTGGATAATACAGGTACAAGTCTACGTTGGTGCATATTGGATGGAAATATTAGTGACGGAAGCTATACTTCTAATAATTGCACTTCTGTAAGTGAAAATCGTTGAATAAGGAGTAAGAAGTGAAATGTGAAACTGGAAATACTGCAGAGGCTAAATTTAAATTATAAGCCCATGAATTTGTGAGGCGTTGTGGATTGAAAGGGCACCTAAGGAACTAAGCATTTGCAACTCCCCAGCTTTGAACATCACACAATTAGCAACTTGACAATCTACCATAATGATAATTGAGGCCGGGGAACTACATCTTTAAAATTATGTCTGTTTTCATCAAACAGATAACTGCACATGCTGACTGCCAAGAATGTAATCATCATCACATCCCCAGTTTGCTACTTTGTCTCAAGTGCTGAGTTCAGTTCCATTATGCAATTCATTTGTTTGTAATCCATCAACGTGAACAGGTGTCACTATGTTGCTCGATTTTCAAAATTTTCTCCACTATATACACTCTGCAGCATCTTTTAGTATTTCAAAGGATTCCAGATTTCCACTAGAATTCAACTATTGTCAGATGATAAATAAAAAAAGCCATTCAAGTACCTCTTAGTACATGCTTAATCTTTTGGATGAAGGGTTTCCAGTAGCCTTCGTGACCAAAAACTTTGCCCTTGAATTCTTTCTAATAAACAAAGCTTTTAAACCAGGTATGGCAGGTCTAAGCTTTATCCACAGTTCAAGCTTTACCCCAAGGAGTTTCATGAGAGGGGACCGATCACAAACAAATCAAGCTTTTATGACAACTGTGTTCTTGAAAATATTGTCCAAATTGAAAATGCAGAATTTACCAGGAAACACCTCATACATTTAAAACATAATTGGAAGAGGAAAATGATCCCTCAGTGAAGTCAAACAAAGAGATAGAAGTTGATTTTACCCTTGAGATATGATATAAGAAAATAAATAACATACAAATGATAATTATGCTTCTAAAAGAAAAGCAGTAAAGTCAAATAACATACCAGACCATATTGGAATATCCGTTTCAATGCCTCATCCAAATGCTGCTCATCCCCATACCGAAATCGAGTGACATCATTCTTGACCTACAAGGTCAAATATATATCACACAGTAAATTGATTTTTGTAACCATATCTATTGGGATATGATGGCATTCACAATGAGTATATAGGAATGAAGGCAACATTTAAATCTAGAAATCTATAAATGATATATAAAATCACTATGTGATTTGATTTTCTTATAGTATGTCCGGAGGCCCAATGAAGAAATTTCAGAAGATTCAATATGTTTATAGCATTAAGTATTAATGTAATTACTTTTGAGAGATAAGGGGATTCAGCAGAAATAAAATGTTTGTATCTTAAGTTGTTCTTTCTGCCCTTTCTGCGTTCCCAGAAACGACAAATTCAAGTTGAAGTCATCACAGAGAGAGTAATCACAAGAGAAACAAATCTTAAAGCAGGAAACTTCGGTAATTCCTTTGGCTGTCATTTCTCACCTAGCATAAAGAATTATAGTTTTGACAAAAAATATTACTCATTCCAAATGGATATTGAATAATAAAGGTCAACTACTCTTCCTTAGCTTTAGGCACTGAGAAGATATCATTCTGCAGATATGGACTAATCATGCAGCATGAACAGAGAAAATAAGAAGAATTCTGCCACAAATTAATGTTCCCATTTTCCGACCTTTGAGAAAAATATAGTCTTCTAGCAGATAATAGTTAAGGAAAAGAAAAGAAAATATGCTTATTTCACTTCACCTACATAAGATAATGGGTTTAATGTTTCTGCCTTTGAGGCAGAAACATTTTTTTTGCCGTACTCACATATAAGTGAGTGGGGCCCATTATTAAAAGAAGAGAGAGAAAAAATAAATGGGCCCCACTCACTTATATGTGAGTGCGGCAGAAAAAATGTTTCTGCCTCTAAACCCTAAGATAATTGTTGGTATCCCAAGAAAATAGGAGTGATGGAGATTTTATTCTTGTAATTACTTCTAGATTATTTCCTGATTGTACATGATTGTAATCCTCTCGTTAACTCTCCCATGATTGTCGGCCCCAACCATAAAAGGATCTTGTATGTATTTTGTGTATATATTCCCCATCAGTGGAAGAATAAAGATAATCATAGAATCACCGATTACCTCATGTCTTCTTCAATAATTGATTATGTTAACAAGTGCATGAGCATTAACTATCAGCAGTAAAATATATTGTGCACATATAAAGTTCGTTTGAAGATGAAATGTTGCCTTTTTATATTAACCACAATTTATTCAAAGCATATTTAAGGTGGAACTCTTAAAGCTATAATGAAAATTTTCTACAGTATCTTCAGCTTGAAGGAAAAGAAACAAATGTTATGCACACAAAACTTAGCGTGAATGTGCCAAGTTGTAGAAACTAACTTTGCCAAATCAATAAATAGAATGGTGCGGACGTAATTGCAGGACAGAAAAGACGACACTTGACTAGAGACATTAGAAAGACATAAGGCATTTCAAAACTCCACAACTGAAAAAGAAAAACACTCAAATGGACACCTTGAATCATAATAGAAATAAAATTACCTGTTTAAGAATTGGAGTGGCACATTTTTCCCTTAAATTCTGAGCATCTGAATAGGTCAGGCATGGTACTGGTTTTAGTTCAGCATACTGCAAAAAAAGATGGCCCAATTGTCCAAATATGAAAAAATCGTGATCCGCATGAGCATCCCTCAAGAGTCAAGAAGTTAAATATTGACAACGATGCATGTCCTAAAGAGCATCCCTTCCACAGAATTTTGAATGATGAGGCCTTAGTTTTCCCTCTTTCCATAACAGTTAGAAAATTGGTAGGCATGAAATACTCAATTACAATAAAATAAACCACATTCATTATCCTAAATTTCCATATTATTACTTCTTTTTAATGAATGAACATTTCTTTCACCTTCAATGCCATCCCAATAATCGCAAGAGGGAATCCATATGTTAACATTATAGCTGACCATTCTGATCCTGGGAGGATATTAAAATATGCCCCAAAACCATACCTGTATGTTTCAAACAAAAAATCCATCATTATAAAAAAGAAGCACTTTACATGGTTATTCTGTGTTAATCTGGGGTGGCAACTCACACCAAAAGTGAGACTCCAACACCTAGACCAACTACACCAAATGAAATCTGCAATAATAAAATCCCTGTGATAGTCAGTGCGATAAATAAATGATACTAAACTAGTTATTAAATTTCATAGGGAGGGGAACAGGACAAACATAAAAGCATATAAATGAGATAGTTATCATGAACTAAAACTTTTAAGGGGAGATAAGAGTTCCATGAGAAAGCAGGACAATAATTCAGACAATCAATTTATAGTTATTCACTTCCGTATTTTGTTTATGACTTTAAAGTTTGAAACTACATAACGATGCATTTCTGGCAGTACGTTAGTCCAGCAAAAGTAAATTCATTCTTACTGGGAATGTTAAAATGCAGCACTATTAAGTTTCTTGCTCCACGGAATGAAACCGAACTTAAAGATCAAAGTTTTAAAAAAAAAAGTAATGATCAATCCACTAACATTTAAACTCAACATAAGGGATGCTATAGAGTACTGTTTACAGCATAGTGTAGCATTCGTCAAATTCTTGACATCATACCGACACTTTCTACGGAAATAAATCAAAAGGGCTTTTCCCATTCCAAAGAAAAAGGACTCTTCGCAGTGCTGCGACGCATTTGCTCACAAAACTTTCCTATGTTTGATAGATTTTAAATACTAGACCCTACCAATTCTTTCACATAACTAAATCGGATCATAATAGTAACTACCACAACACAAGCCAAACAGAAACAGACCTTAGAAACTGAGAATCCTTCATCCGGAGCAATGGTCCTGTTACCAACATCAACGGAGGCAGATTGGGTAGAATCAGCAGCCCTAGGTGTTGGCACAGGCTTTAAGCTATCGCGGTTCACGAAATTTCTGCCACTGGATTCAGTCTGAACGAAGATACTGGTGCTCGAGAGTCGGGGCCTACTTTTGTTGAGATGACTGCGAGCTGAATGAGACAGAGAGATAAAACGATGACGATGGCAGAAGCCGAACTGTTCGCCGGAGCAAACAATGGCTCCACCGGGCGGTGACAGTGATGCCCTGAGTAGCATTTTAGGTGATAGTGGCTTCTTCTCAGACAGCGTTTGCTTTCGTTGAGTAGAAGAAAAGAGAAGGAAAAAGAGGGGGAGGATCGAAGAAAAACTGTTCTTTGCTCTCAACCGCCAAAATTTGGAATACGTGTCGGTATTAGGTTCAGTAGAATTTATCCTTTTTTTTTTAAAGATAAAACAAATCTCAATTGCCAACAGATTAGGGAGATCTTCGTTCTTTTTAAAAAATCTATAAAATCTATTTTAAAATATATATTGAATAAATCTTTCTTAATTTTGATATTCAAATTCCATGGATTCAAACGTTAGTTGACCTTAAATTAACCTGCTATTTTGATTAAAATGCCCTTTCTTAAAATAAATATTGCCTAATAATAATGTAATCTTTGGTTAAAAAAAATCATTGAATACTCTTGATAAAAAATTGAAAACAATTTTAATAGATTTTTTTTTCCATATTACAAAGTTTAATAATGTTTTCATTATAAAGGTTTATTTTCAATAAATTTAAATGTTTAAAGTGCTGGTTTATTAAAACTAACTTATGTAATTTTTTAAATACATATCTAGCCCATAATGTTCTGCAATCATTCTTACTCTGTAAATATATACATATAATATTTAATTAAATTATAAAAATATGATATGAGTATGACAAATACAATTCTTTTTTAATGAACACCATCCTTTTGTATATCTTTAAAATTATTTAGAAAAAATAATAACTATCAGATATCTATATAAAATGATAAATATTATGAAAAATATATTGAGATGATATATTTAGGATGAAGATTAATTCTCAAACTAAATCTTATATATCTGGTAAAAAAAAAAACAAACAAACAAAAAGCTAACTCTGATATATAGAAACATATATAGAAACATATAGAATTTACAGGCAAAGTAATTATTTATCCAGGTGGATTACATAAATGCCACTGGCCAAAAAAGCTAAATTCTCTAATTATAGTTCCTTCCTTGCCCTCAATTTTTCCTGGGAGGAGCCATGAAGCACGCCTTGTCCTCTATCCTCGTCTTCTTCATCGCCTTTCTCATCTCAAAGCCTAGTTCAGTTCTCGCTAGTCAACCCCACACCATCAATTTCAGGTCTCTGAATCTCTACCCTGAAGGCCTAGCTTGGGACAGATCGGGTCAGCACTTTCTCGTCGGATCACTCAATCAACGGGTAATCTCCACCGTCTCCGACGCCGGCGTCGTTGAAACCTTTATCTCCGACCTCTCCCTTCCGGAAAATGTGACCTTTTCTGGTCTCGCAGTAGATTCCCTTAAGAAACGCCTCCTAGTGGTCGTCCACGCTCGGGATCCTCTCCCACCCCTAAACGCCCTAGCCGCCTACGACCTCCGTTCTCGTCAACGCCTCTTCTTGTCTAACCTCAACCCGGTCGCCGATGATGAAGACGGATCCATCCGTCCAATTGCAAACGACGTCGCCGTTGATTTCAAGGGTAATGCCTATGTCACCAATTCCGCCGGTAACTACATCTGGAAGGTCAACGAAAATGGAGAGGTCTCGATCTTCTCCAGAGCGCCGCAGTACACAGCTCATCCTGTGGACCCCAATACACCGTATAGTTCCATTGGGCTGAATGGGATTGCTTATATCTCCAAGGGGTATCTGCTGGTGGTCCAATCCAGTACGGGCAAGATTTTCAAGGTAAGTGAGGATGATGGGAGGGTAAAGATGGTGTTGTTGAACGAGGATTTGATTGGTGCAGACGATATAGCTATCCGGAGCGACGGTGTCGTTTTTGTTGTCTCCCCTGTGAATAAGCTGTGGCTTTTGAAAAGCCAAGATAGTTGGGCACAGGGAGTGGTTTATGATAAGGTTGATCTTGATTTGGATAGGTTTCCTACATCGGTTGCCGTGGGGGAAAGGGATAGGGTGTATGTGTTATATGGCCATGTGAACGAGGGGACAGTAGAGAATTCAGTGAGGGAGAGTTTTAGTATACAAGAAATGAGATCGAAAAAGGAGGATGAAGATGATAATATTTGGATGTTCATTTTGATTGGCTTAGGCTTGGCATATTTCTTGTTTTGGAGGTTTCAGATGCGCCATCTTGTGGCTAAAATGGGCAAGAAGATTAATTAATTCCCACAGTTGTATACGTTTCTTCGCTCATTTTGTGATTTACATATTCAGCAATTGTAAATTTGCTAATTTAATATTTAAATTAATAGTTCATTTGCTCTCATTGATCCTTTATTGGAATATGGAATGCTTTTGCATGTTGAACCATCGTGCCTTGGAGTTACAATTTCTAAATTGCTCTTTTGAATTATATTCCAGTCTGCGTGCTGCTTAATTCCACCACGTTGTTCTTTTGTTGCGCTTTAGTTAGTGTGCCCATTATTCTCTGTCGTACCATTACTGTGACATAAAATTATTTATGTTATCTAAATAATTTGTATGTACTGATGTTTATCTAAATTTGTACTGTATGAGCAAGCATGATTGAGGTCCAATTGTTTCAAAGTTTCAAACAGTAAAGAGGATTGTGAAGTTAGGCTCAAACTATGAGTTATGATCACCGAAGTGTTATGTTTTCTGTTTATGATTTTATTTGAAGCAGTGAAGTTAAAGGAGCCAAAAGGCACACCTGGGGGCAGAGGCAAGGTGCCACTAGGGGTCCTCTCTTTGATAAATCTGGTGATGTTCCTTCAGTGCACAACTTTGGTGCCTTTTGGAGAGAAAGGAAGTTTTTGCCTTCACTGTTTTAAGAGTATCCTTCATGCTCGTCATTCTTTGTGTGAATTTCCTTAGTTCATTAGAAAGTGCTGTCCTGCTTAGTTAGGTAATGCTACCTTGTAACCCACTTGGGGGCAATGAGGTAATGGAACGATAGCTTTGGCCTTGCTTGGTTGATCTAAGATTAGAAAGTGCTGTCCTGAACTCTGTCTTTCTAGTTGACTACTAAAATACAACGATTTTGTCTCTGTTCGGCCAAGGTACCTGTGTTACTTTATGTGTATAGCCTTTCATCATGCTATGCCACTGTAGCTAGACTTTGGAAGAGAGAGCCTACAATTATAAAAAATTGTTAATTGAAACTTTAAGAAATGCAAATTCTTTCTTCTTGGTATTTTTAGGCTCCTATATCTGATTTAGTTTATCTTGAATATGTTACTTTGTATGAGTTCTATGTTTCCCACCTAATGGAGTAAGGCTTGTTGTTGCTGCTGCTTGAGTTCTATGTTTGAACAATAGAACATGTTAATTTATTTGCCAACTCTAAAATTATAATAGCTAAAATTCAATTGTTACTTAAGTATGTAGCACCTTAAGGGTTCTCTTTGCCTTTGACTGCTTTGTTTTGTGTGATGTACACATAGTTAACTAATTAGTATAGAAAGCCTGCCTGCATTAGTGTGGAATCCTTGCTCTTGGTAATGGAAACTTTTTTTCCCCCCGCAAGGGGTGTCCATCTTCCATGAGTAATCTCCCTCAACATAATATTGAGCATCCATCTGATCCTTTCCATCATTCTATACGTTGATCTTGCACGCCAATTCCTTTGTGTCCTGTGATGAGCCTCATCTTTTTACTGTTCTTGGCTCTGGTTTTTCTGCAGGCATATGATTTGCTAGATCTCCATTTCTGCTTTATTTGTTCATTGTAATCTTTCATTTTATTGGGTTCTGCTGTGTCAATTAGACTGCTCCTCATGTGGAAAGGATCTTCTGCTTTTCTATTCTGATCTTTTTGAACTATCTGCATTTGTTATGAATTTTTCTCTACATTGTTGATGACCACTTTGATATTGGTGGCCTACTTTTCTCTTGATTAGCCATCCATTGATGCTGCAACCTGTTCTCATTGCCCCTCTTTCCGTATGTCTAAATGGAACTTCAGCAGAAAATAGCCTCAGCACTGAAACACTAGTTTGGGATATGCAGTGTCCAATTATATACTTGCGTGATGAAAAATTTTGTTCATTCGAACCATGTAAAGAACAAATTTTATCTGAATGAAGAGTGATGCTATTTTGTTCAGATTGACTAATCCGGCTTTGACATTTAACTTTGTCGTCTTATTTATAATTGGGCAATACTACTGAGGGTTGTTTGACTGATGAGAATTTGTACTTATGTATCAAAGGCAGAAATACAGATAGTTATATTTGACAAATCTAGAAGTGTTGAGTGACTGCCAAAATATTTGTTGTTTCGTTCTTTTTCTTCCTTTAAGGCCAATGAAGAAACAAAAAATAAATAACTAACTAACTAACCAGCTTACAATTTATGATTTAAAAATACTATTTGAATTATAAAAAATTTAAAATATCTATTAAATTAGCAGAATGATAAATAGTGATTTGGGGAGAATATGAAATTTTAAAGTTTGAAGGTGGACAACTTAAGTATAGACATTGATAACTTAAAAATAACTATTAACAGTTTGGTATATGTAATGATAACTTAGAGAGTTCAAATTAGTGATCTTTATATATAAGATGCTAATTCGTATATTTAAATTGTCAACATTTAAACTTTAAAATTCTAGATTCTTACTAGATTACCTATTTATACTTTGGGAAAATCCACTTGGGGACCCAAGATACAAACATAATTTCAAAAAAGATCCAATCAACTTTCTCATGTCAAAAAAGGCCCCAAGGCTTTTTCTAGTATTAAGTTTCAAGAGAAAGTTACCAAAAATGCCCCTAGAGTTAAAAAAGAAAAACGAAGGCAGTGCAGTTGAGGTGTTTTTGGTAATTTTCTCTTGAAACTTAATACCAAAAAAAGCCCTGGGCCTTTTCTAACATGAGAAAGTTGGTTGGGCCTTTTTTGAAATTATTTTTATATTTTGGGCCCCCAAGTGGATTTTCCCTCATGCCTTTTGCTAATTTAGTAGACATGCTAGGAGTTTTTGTAATTCCATTGACAATGGCATGATCCCTCAAATAAATGACAATGGCATGATCCATACAGATATTCTCTTAGATCTTCACTTCGTCCATATTTATTAACTAACCAGCTCCATTTTAATAGTCTTGTTCTATTTTTCTGACTTCTACTGGACCACTCAATAAAAATAAATAAACTATACAATAAAAAATACTACTACTACTAATAATAATAATAATAGAAGAAGGAGTTTTGCCATAAAAATGATAATTAAAAAATCTTCATTATTGTAAATTGATTGCTTTCCAAAATTACCCTTTAAAACCTTTTTACAAGATTAGAATCCAGACACCACGTATTATTTTAGGAAAAACACTCGTGGTACAATCTGTTACATAAATATTAATTGTCCAGAGTCAGAGAACCATAAGGTAGCACCCACCAAAAAAAAAAAAAAACACATACTTTTGTTTCTAATGATTGTGCCTGCATTTTCAACTCTATAAATATAATATTTTTTCACGTATACTTTTAAGTTTAAAGAACGTCATGCCCAAGCACAATGAAAGGAACACAAGTAATAGGCTGATGAGGAGTCATAAAGGAACAAACATAGTTTAAAAATCCAGAGGTTTGCAGACTGTTTGTATGAAGAAGATGAGTTAGGAAAGTGCATTTAAACCACCTTGGCTAATGCTGTTATCAAGAATACAAATACAAGAAGCTAGAGTTTTTGAACTGCGAAAGAAAATCCAGCAAACTCATAAAAAACAATGTGTTGTTGCTTGAAGATGCCGGTATATATGGATATAGGTAATAGATATATACATGGAGTGAGTAGGGGATTTGAAAAATTAGAAAGCGAAGCACGTAATTCAGAGAGAGAAAGCATACTGACCTCACTGAATGTGCCATGGTTAGAGAGAGAGAGTGTGTCAAGATTGATTGTGAAGAGAATAGTGAAGAATGAGTGTATATATATAATGTTGGGATTTCAAAAGCCTTAAACTAGAGAGCTGACGAGAGAAACCCAGGGAACAAGAAATGTGGTGAATGCCTGAAAGGAATAAATTGTCCCTATCTCACTATTTTTTTGAGGGAAAAAAGTGAGAGAGGGGAAACCTATTTCTACATTGAAGAAATATATTTCAAATTAATGATCTAATCGGGGGAGATTATAAACTGTACAATAACATTTTTTAAATTAGATGGGCATGCACTAATTGTCTGAGATTTTATTACAAGCGGATAGAATTTACAACCTTTTATTTAGAGTAGAGCTTATGTTATATTAATTAGACTATAATGTTATTCTATAATGTCATTGTCAAAACAATAGCATTATAGGTTTTGCAGTATGCCCAACCTTTGCTTTTTCTTTTTTGCTTCCATCATTAATAATCACTTTGCACAACTTGATAATGTCTAAACTTGTATGTTGTCACTTTTGTCATGGTTATGCTGAATTCAACCATGGAGTCTAGGGGTGTTTCAGTCTCTTTCAAGGTCCGAGCAAACCTTGTGCAAGGTTGGGGCAAAGCTTAGGTGAGCACTACTACATATTTATATATATTTAATGGTTATTTTTATTTATATTTAATGGTTTTGAACCGTTAAATATAAATATCCGAGTGCTAAATATTTATATATAATGACTTTTAACCATTGAATATTAGGTCATATATTTTACAATTTTTTTTTAAATACAACCGTTATTTATAGAGTCTTATATTTAACGGTGTAAGACAATGACTTTTAAATATAGTGATCTATATTTAACAGGTTTTTAATAATAATAGTGAAATATTTTGTATAATATTTAATAGTAAAGTATTTGTCATAGGAGGAATGTGTTTATTTGACTGTGAGTTGGAACAACCATTATATATGTATAATATTTAATGGTTATTGGTGAATATCAGTTAAGTATGTGTAACAATTTTTCTTAAAAAAATTAGGGGGGCTCACTTTTGATTAACCCCTTACAAAATAACCTATAGAAACAACATATATATACTAAACACCCAAACAGATGTAGGTCTGACTGGATGCTTCCAAATATACAAAATAACCAATTCTAGCCAACAAGTGCCAACAAATTAAAACAAATAATCGAATTCGATCTATACCATTATGAATACATCAAAGGTAAGGGAATATACATATGATCAAGTGCCCATTTTCTTTTTCTAATCTTAATAATTTTAATGCATTTTTTAGTAACAACTGTTTTTTTTTTTAATTTGTGAAGCAACTTCCCCATTTTTGATATCGAAATTCCTTTATTATCGTCATGCCTAACGTACAAAGTATCATCTTCATTGAATTGTGTTTTAAGTGACGACCCTTAGAAAGGATCATCCTCACTGAATTCACTTTCTACGTCGTCATTTCTTTGTTTGATAACAAAACAAAAGACCATTCTTTATTAGTAGGAATATGGAGTAACGTGGCAAAAGACTCTCACGCATTTTTCTCAATGTGCATGACATAAAAAAAATGTCTAACATTAAGGGAACTAAAATATGACAGATCAAAGAAAGACATTTCCTTCCACCCGCTTGTCCCAACATATTTCCCAAATGGCTTTCTAATTTATAGTCTATATGTTTCGTTTTTTTTAAAAAAAAAAAAACTTCCTCACTAGTCAAAGGTTCAGGTGTCATCATTTCATCTAATTCCCCATTGAAGTATTTTCTCATACGTCGATACGGATGACCCTTTTGCTACCATCCATGATGTCCCATATAAGAATTATTTATGTCATGCTACAACTTGATCAACTGTGTACCCTATTCACAAATCGAGCATCCAAGTTGGCTTTTAATATTTTACTCTAACAAATTACCATACACATGAAAGTCATTGATTGTGCCAAACATTATGACCTTCATATTGAATCTTACTTTCTCATGAGCATCATATGCAACCTCCTATTTTTCCCATAACTTTTTCAAATCTTCAATTAGTTGCACAAGGTATACATCTATGTCATTCCCTAGTTGTCTTGGCCCTAAGATTATAATTGACAACCTCATATACTTCTATTTCATTGAGAGCCATGGAGGGAGGTAATAAATACACATAATTGGCCATATACTATGGGTACTACTCCATATCCCAAATGGATTCATCTTATCAATAGCTAATGCTAGGCAGATATTTCTTGGTTCTTCAACAAATTTGGGATATTCAAAGTCAAACTTACTCCATTCGGCAAAGTCTACAAGATGCCAAAGCATGCCATCTTGAATCCTTTCATCCTCATGTCACCTTAAATTTTTTGCATCAATTGCATTTCTATACAAACGTTTAATCTAGATATAATTGGAAAACACCGTAACGCCTTCTTTGAACTCTTCATATTTGCTTGGTAGGATAAGGCAGAACATAGAGGACACTCAATTAATGATTCATATTCTTTTATGAACAAAATACAATTGTTGGGGCAAGTATGTATCTTTTAATAACTCAAGTTAGTAGTGCACATCACTTGTTTTGCATCATAAGTCTTGGTTGGTATATCGTTTCCCATAGCGGTAGCATTCTTCTAAAAAATGTAAGCAATTCTATGAAGCCTGAGTCACTCAACACATATTTTGCTTTCCAATTGTGCAAGTTTAGCACTCCAGATAATAATTTGAACTCAGTATAGTTCTCATACAAAGGCTTCTCTACACTACTCTTCATCCTCTTAAACTTTTCTAGGCATTCACTGAATTTTGCTTCAATTGCAGTGGTCATATCTTGAAGACAATTGGCCTCAAATGTACTTGTGTCTAAGTTAGGTGATTTGGACCATTCCAAATTCGGCCAACTAGCATTCTTGCCCTTATCATTCTCCCTTATTTTATCCAACAAGTATAAGTTTGATCAATTCCATACACCATTAAGTGCAACTCAGAATTGTTGGATCAACATGCTTCACAACGTTATACTTGATGCAAGGACAAATAATCCAACCAATGTAATATCTTGGATTTTTGAGATCTTAAAGCCTGCATTATATCTGCGGATTTATTATGGATTTTGGGCCTTATTATTATTCAGTTGCTCCAAGCCCAATTAAGTTAACCCGACCTATGGAAAGATAACTCATGTTTTAATAAGAATGGAAGGTCAATCATGCATTGTGATAGAAATGGGGAAAGATTTTACGGAAAATCTCACCCCCATGCTGCGTTAGCGCATTTTCCTCTCTCTCTGAACACGTAAGAGCAGCAACAGTTGAACAAGTTTGACATAAAAATAGTGCCTGGAAGTTCAGTCATCTTGCTGCAAACAAGAGCTAAGATTGGGATATATATATATATATATATATATATATATATATATATATATAGAGAGAGAGAGAGAGAGAGAAAGTAAGGAAGCGTTCGATGTGATTCAGCTTCATATACTTCTTCTGTGCTTGCATTGAGGGCTAAAGGAATACGATTTCAACAAGGATTCCAACGAACTGAAGGTAACTATTGATTCTCTCTTCTCTCTAGTTTCTATTTGTATTTTGAGGGAGCTTTAAGAGGGATAACTGTAGAAGAAACCCAGAAAGTTTATGCTAAGGAGAACTATAAGAACCGAACCGTGGGATCTCTTTGTTGCATAAATTGTAAATCTGGGGGCTAGATAGAAGAGGAGTCAAAAGTGTGTTCCTGAGATGCATGAAAAGAGAAAGGAAACTCGGGGTAGTGTGATTACTAATGCCTAGGAAACCATGAGAAATGATTCCAACACCATCGCCTTAACCCGACGATGTCATTTCCCGACAAAACCATGCACACACAACTGCACCACACCCGAGCTCTATCTCGGCAACCACTACACATGAACCCACCTCGACAACTACAAGCTCACTACTCACAACCTATAACTACAACCCAACAACTACACCACACTACAACTCAACTCAAACTACCACATACAACTCAAACAAACAACAACAACAACATACAACTACAACTACAAACCCGACAACTACACAACAACAACATACATACAACTACAGCTGCAACTCAGCAACTACAACTACAAACTAGGCAACTACACAACAACAACATACATACAACATACAACCACAACCCGACAACAACAACAACTACAAACCCGAAAATTACACAATAACAACATACAACTACAATTACAAACCCGACAACTACACAACAACAACATACATACAACTACAACCGCAACCTGGCAACAACAACAACTACAAACCCGACAACTACGACACACAAACCTTACCTTAGCACTCTGCAACCCGTCACTTCAACACATACACTCTAGCATTGCCTGACACCCTTTAAGGAATCCGGGGAGAGCGCAAGAGATAGATGTTAGGGGTTTTTGATATCCTAAGTGACTAATTATAATGATACCATTTATAGGCATTCTGAGATATCTGTACTGATCTCGGCACTTCCGAGAAAGACTTAAGGACGCAATATCGAAGTGGGTAACTGTTATCTTATTAGCCTGTATGGTTGTGTTTTTGTATGATTAGCCATGTATGCTAGATCATTGCATGTATGTATCCTAGCTATGGATTGGGGCTACGTGTCCCGTAGAACTGTGTGTTCTACGAACAGGGATGCGTGTCCTGCTATGAATTGGGGATGTGTACCTTGTAGAGTTGTGTCTTTTACGAATAGGGCTGTGTGTCCTGAAAGACTGCGGTCCTTGGTCGTTAACTGCGATTATGGTGTGATTTATTGTATTGCATATTTATTTGTGCTTAACATGTGTTATGTGGTCATTAATGCTTCATATTTGCGTATAAGATTAACTGTTACCCCTAGGGTCCCTTCATTGGAACTCCAGATTGTATGAAAGAGACAAGCAGTGGATCGGGATCACAAGGCAAAACTCGGCTATGAAGAGAAGCGGCTTTGCGTTTGTTATATTTAGATTAGATTGTAATGTACCTCGGTTGTCATTTTCCTTATCTCGGATTTGTAGTTTTATCCTCTATTCTGGACTTACCATGTTAAAATTCTGAAATGAAAGGATTAATGTAGTTATACAGTTATTTCTGAGTTTTATTGACTAAATCGCTTCCCAAAAACTTCTATTCTGCATTTAGTTATCTAAATCATTTTGATATTGTGCGTGATAACTCTGGTAAATAAGAGGCCCCTAAGGTCGGGTATTTACAACCAGGATCATCAGCATTATTATGAATCACAAACCTTATGAAATCCCCCACCAAATCCTAGTACTCCTTCGATAAAAGATTGACAGACATCCATTCTTTATTTTCACTCTCCATCTAGAACACACACACACACACATATATATATATATATATATATATATATATATATATATATATATAATTACATACTCTTTACCCAAATCAATACTAATAAATAACAACTTTAGTAACAACAAACACTTAAAATCAGTGATAAAACCCTATGTAGATACAAAATCACTTAAAAAAACAATCTTTACATACTATTTATCCAAATCAATATCCAAAAACGAGATCAAAAACCACTAGTATGAGAAAATGAACTGAACTCACCTTTAGCAAGAAGAAATGAGCTCAAAGCCCCTACCCACGAACCCAAGAAAAAGAAATCACAAACCCACTCTAAAACTCACTCCAAAAATCCACGAACCCACAAATGCGAGGACGAATGAAAGCGAGCTATGGAGGAGAACAACAAAGGAAAAAAGAGAGTAAAATCACCAAGGGAGCGACAAAGGAGAAATAATTGGTGGTAGAGGAGCTAGAATGGAGTGTCTGAGATGTTAGAAGTGAATTCTTTGTAGCTTATAAGTTTCAAATGTCAAACGAAAATAGGTATGGGAGAGGTTTTTAAAAGAATATACTTAATGGCTGTTATTAAACAGCGGTTAAGTATATTATATTTGACCGTTATTTTTAAACAACAGCCAAATAATAGATACCATTTTTCCCAAAAAATAATCAAACCAATAATTTCTAATGGTTGGAGTATAAAACCGTAAAATATTTTCTCATATATTTAACTATTGTTTCAAAAAAGTGTTATGTGTGTCATTTTTAAAACTTTGCCTCTTCATATTTCTCAATTTCATTTAAACCATTGAGTATCGAGTTTCAAAGAGAGACAAATTTGTAGTAGTGAAGGACTGAAAAACCTCGTGCAAGGAACAAAGCATCCCTATCTCACCATTCTTTTGGAGGGGACAGTGTAAGGGTAAGGATGGACGGAGACAAGAAATTTCAAAACGGAAATGATTCTTTTGAAGTTTTGGCAAAAGAATAAAACAAGAATCAGACTAAGTCAAAGGGTTTTCATTTGTGAATAGTGACTTGATATATAATTTTAAGTATTGTGATTGATGTAAGAGTCCAGTTTCCTATCCATCTTTCAGATAAGTAGGAGAAGCTTTTCCACTCAATTTAATTTTTTTTAACTGCCGATTTTGAAATGAAAAAATCATTTTAAAAAATATGTTAATCAAGAGATTATCTTTATTTTAGATTATTTATTCATTAAAATAATTTTTTAAAAAAATAAAAAGTGAAAAAAAAATGGACAGTCGAGTTGAAAAAGCTTCCCCTACTCATCTAAAAGATGAGTAGAGAAAACTCAAATAATATGGATAGAGTAACGAAGTTAGAGAAATTAGTTAATTATAACAAATGTGATTTCTATAAATATATTTATATAACATTAGATTCTATATTTAAAAATTAAATAAATTAGTTTCAAGAAAAATAAACATGATATACAAAATAGATTGGGGTCTTACATTTTAATTAGAACAAATATCAACCCCCAACTATGTTTTACAAGGAGAAATAATTTCATAAAATATTAAATTTCCGAAATTAAAATATAGAAGCTCAAAAGGTCGTTGATGAGGCTTTTGTAATGACGACTATAATTGAAGAAGAGTCCCAAAAATGGATACTTCATTTATTTATTTTATCACTTTTAAATGAAAATCATTTTGTCAACAAAGATTCTTTTAAAAGGATGAAAATCATACTATCCTAGCAAAAGAATCATTATTAGCCATATTAGTTGCCTTATTATTAGTCCTTCTTAGTTGTGAAGAAGACATTATATTGTGAAACATCATACTTAATTAGTTCAATATCATATATCCAAAAAAAAAAAATTCAATATCACAAATTTAACTAAATATATAGAACAGTAGTACAATTATAAATTTCAATCATACTAAAGATAAAAGTGACGTATTTTTCATATTTTTCAAGAGTTGTGTCTTTTGTAGAGAAATATTTTCACCTTTGAAAATTGGATTAAAGGTAAAAATATTCTTAAAGTTTTTACAAATGGGCATCAGGTGTTTGGAAATTTTCAAGGGGACAAATGATCAATTTTATTTTATTATTATTATTATTATTTTCCTCAAGGGACAAATGATCAATTTAAGGGAAGGTGAGAAACTCAGTGTGTATTTATAGATGAAAGTGACAATTTCACTAGAATTTGAGAACACAGGTAACCATAATCCAGGGAAAATACATTCACGGAAACGCGCTCCAGACTTAGGATCAGTAAATAAGAACAGAAATGAACAAATTAGAGAACTTTGGTGACCATCATCGTCATCATCATCCATGGAAGAAGATGGATAAACCAAGTAAGAGTGTACAGGATTAAGTTTGAGAGAAGGAAAAGACAGATAGAGAAGGGGAATCAGCTGGATAAGACAAGAGGTTTCAGGTGATTGAGATATGCTTACGTACGTGAAACTCAGAGATCGGACTCGAAGTTGTTAAAAATTTGACAGCCAGCACAACGAACACCCACGATAAGGAAGGAAAGAAGGAAGGCTCAGAAGCAGAGAGATATTTTTACTTTGATCAAAGGTCAAAAAAGAAAAAGAGGAAGAGTTAACCGTGTCTGCGTGATAGTTGCTTTTGTCGTCGTTAAAGTCACCAATTAAACTAAGTCCTAATTAATTACATAGTTTAGCATCAATCTAGGTTATTTTTCCAATGAGCAAACTGTAAGTTTTCTTTAAGACTAACTTTCAAGTGACAAAAGATGTAATGGAATGTAAATGGACCTAAACTATGATGTAAAACACTACCACCTATATGTGACTAACTAACTAAATATACTAATTCAATTGACTCTAAAACCTATATGAAAATGAGACTAATCTATATGAATTTGAATACAATTTTTGGGGGTTTTTCTTATGAGAGAAGAATTGAAATCCTAATAAAAAGATTCATTAAAAGCAAGTAAAATAATAAAGATACAGTTCAATTATAAGGATAAATGGGACAACTTTGGAGTTAACTTTCTTAGCTCAAATTAATTCATTAGACCAAAGGGAGGTTAATGAGATATTGAAATTAATGAGTTTAATTACCTAATTGAAACACGGAAAACTCTCAAACTCAATAACGCATATTCCACTAGAAAACTCATAATGGAATAAGCGGTGACTAGTTAAACTCATTAAAAACTAATAACATTTGATTCCAAAATAATCTTAGAAATCTTATTTACAATTGTCTAATTAAATAACTAAACAATTAACCAACTTAATTAAACAACTAAAGGATAAACCTAAATTGACAATTACATTAATAATGAAAACTCAATTAATAATATAATTAACAATCAAATGGTTTGCAAACAAAAATCTCAATAATTATCTTGAGCACAATTTAAATCTAAATTATCAATTCAATCTAAATTAATGAATATGTTTACAATCTAAAACTAGATTGTTCTCAAGAAAACAATTCAAAATTATCTAAAATTAAATAATCTCGAGTCTTGAACTAAATCAATAAAAGGAAAGATACCCCTTATGATCTTCAAGTGTAAGCTCTAAACCTTAGTTTCGCTCCCCCAAATTATCTCCCAAAGAGTTTAAGCTCCCATGGAAATATCCTGCTCACCAAGCTCCAAACACATCACAGCTCCAGACACATCACAGCCATGAGAGAAGAATGAGAATAATTGATGAATGTATTGCCTTGCCTTGCGTAGAATCTGTGTGTGTCCAGGAGAATGAATCAATTGATATTGGAGGTGGGGTCCGTGAGATCAATCTGAGAATTGAGCGTGACAGAGCGAATTCAGATGGTGATGATGAATTAATCTATAATCCTTCAATCTCCTCTTTTCGGTCTTCGGCGTCTCCTTTTCGGGCGTAATGATCTTGCGGCTTGATTCTTAAACCTAGCAGTAATTAGGTTAATTATTAGAGAAGATAGTGGAGTTATGAGTATTCATTTTGAGCCCAATAAAATTTTATCATTGGATTTCTTTTTGGCTTCTCTGAAAAATTCTGCACTATAGGATATTCCAATATATTTTTTATTGGCAGAAATTAAATAAAATTATGATATCATGTATTTAGAAATATTATTAAATCACAAGATAACGATCAAAATATTAATTTAAGCTCAATAATCTCATGATTAATTCAGATTTATATTATTTCCTAATATTGGCTAACAATCTAAATATTATCTAATAATTTCAAATTAGTCTAAAATAGTTCCAAAAACAAATAAATAAGGTAAGATAAAATATATGAAAAAAGGGATTTACGAAGAAGAGTTGTTAATTTAAGTGTCTTCAAATATAATGAGGAAAGCCTTCCATATATAGACAAGTCTATAATTTTCTTTGCATATACCGAAGAAACCTACTGCTACATGAGGATCTAATAGGCTACGCGCAAGTTTGAGAATACTCTAAACCTGTCTGATGATTGCCCCGTTAGTAAGGGTGCCACGGATGTAAGGAAACAAACAAATAAACATATGATAGAAGAAACCAGCTCCCATTGCAATTGGTGTGATTGAGTATGGAAGCATAAACACTTTTGTTAAACAAAAGAGTTTACTCTCTGTTCGGCTCTGTTTCCAACATAAAAACAGAGCCACCGTCAATGGCGGGTCTCACTCGGAACTTCATCCATAGCTACACATTTATCAATAAAGAGTGATGAGTGCCTAAATAAACAGCCACGTCTTCAGTAGGATATAGTTCTCACTCTGAACCTGTGTGTGTGTGTGTTGTGAAGGGCTTTGGCAGTTTAGTACTTTACTGAAAACCAGTCTCTGCTAATCCAATCCAAACAATTTTGGAAGAACTCTTTTGTCATATGTTGTAGTAAAATTATTTTTTGGTGCCTTTTGCTTTATGTTTGCAGCAAGCGCATGTCAAAAAAGTAAACATAATAAGAAGAATTGGTGCTAATAATAGCGTCTCCAAATATAATCACGAAAGCCTTCCGTATGTTATAATAACTTTCCTCTCATACATTGAGGAAGACTATTTCTAAACGAGGATCGAATAGGGGGTAGAAAAACAGTAAAAATCCCATATTATGATTTGTGCTATTTCAGAGTGCTCTAGACCTGTCAGGTAATAGCCCAACATTGGTTTTTCTTATTTCATTCCAATGTACAACGTTACAATAATCACTTGCAGAACTTGATAATGGTCTAAACTTCTATGTTGTCTCTTGGGTTGTCATGGTTGTGCTCTGTTCCATTGCACATGTTGGACACATATGAAGGTATCTTCTTACATATTTCGGTGATTGGATTGGGGGCAAAATATATGAGGAGGTAGATGAAGTAGATGATGATAATGAGTGCTAAACCAGCTTTAGAAGCCACCAACATAGATATTAGAGCAATACAAGCCAGGCTTCCTGAGATTGCTGCTATGTGAGATGAGAGTTTGTAGACAGGGTTATCATTGTTTGAGGTGGAGGCTTGACACTTGAGGTAGGCTGATGAAAAGCCATAAAGGAACAAACATAGTATGAAAAGCCAGAGGTTAACAGAGTATTTGTCTGAAGGAGATGAGTTGGGAAAGTGCATCTGAACCACCGTGGCCATCGTCATAAGCAAGAATGCGAAAACAGCATGCCTGGGTTTTGAACTGCGAATGAAAAACCAGCAAACTCAGAGGATGATGATGATTGTATAATGAAATCAAATAATTAAACCTAAGAGGCCACACGTTTGGTTTGAGTTGAGTCAAAAGAGAGTGTTGTTGGTGGATATGGATTAGAGTAAGAATAAGCAATAGATAACACCCTTATGTCTAATATTCTCTATCCTTTGTGGGGCTTATATTACTAACCATCTAGAAAAATAGCTTGTTATTAAGAAGACAGATATTCTATGGACATGGATGTATATCTATATATATAAAAACTGAAAAAAATGAATGGGGAGTCCTGCATGAGTTTTGTCCTGTGATGGAGTGGCAGGGGCACTGGTGGGGTCATTGTGGTGACTTTTGTTACATCAAGCCCTCAGTTGATAACACCCTTTATTATGTAGCCCTACTTGTTGTTGCCATGAACATTTGTTGTCGGAGAGATAATATTATATCATACGTATATAAGGATAATATTAAACAATGATCTTACCAAGACTGGCAGGTTCCAAGAAAATACAAAACACCCAGCGGCCCCCAGTTTTTTACCCTTTATATATTTCAAGCACTTGTTTCATCTTCAACACAAAGAACTCACAAAGTAAATCCGAGTACATCCGGTCTTAAAAGTTGAACTTTTAAGACCGGTGTTTTTTTTTTATCAGTCTAAATTTTCCTGAATTTTTTCTCTGTTCTGTTCTTACTAATCATATATATACACAAATTTATACCAGCCAATCCAGCACAGAAAACAATATACTTTAAGCTACAAGCTATGAATAATTATGGATAAATTGAATGATCTATACACAAATCCATACAAGCCAATCCAGCACAGAAAGGGCTACACTTTAAGCTACAAGCTATGAACAATTATGAATAAATTGAATTGGGAAAAAGCAGATCATAGAATACAAATATTATTGACCATGAGTTACAAATATAAATACAATAAGTTGTTACAATAAGATATACTACACTTAAATCAACATACATGCCCAATATTCACCATGTCTTCATCTGATTCCCATCCAACAACGTAACACATATATCCTCTTTTATAACATGCATGCCCCTTTGGAACGGATCTTGGCACCAAAATAAAACAAGAATAAATATCATAGAGTTAGTGACATTGTTTAAAAACACGAATGGAATATAATAGTGTTAAAACCTTAAAGCTTTCAAAGATTTGTGCAGTTACCTTACGAATTGACTCTTTTATAAAGGGATATCCTCCCATATCCCTTTTTGATGATCATTCCTTATGCCAGGTTCATTATCTGCTTCATCTTCTTCATTCATGTCCGGTAGACCCCTTAAAAAAGGAGTACTATCAGGAAAACCATAATTTGCATGACTTTCCTTATCAATATCGATGCCCTCTTTCCTTGGAGAGCTACAGACCACATTTTATTTGCTTAATCGGTGATATAAAAAACTTGTTTCGCCTGGTCTGCCATAATAAAAGTTTCATCTCCAAAACTTGTACTATTGAGATCGACTAACGTAAATCCAAGCCGATCGATCTGAACACCATTGTTGACATTAACCCACTTGCATTTGAAAATGAGAAATCTAATGAAGACATAGTCCACCTCCCAAATCTCTTCAATAACCCCATAATATGGCATGACTACCAATTTAGGCTGCTTGTCTTTCGAACTGGAGAAGTGCATAGATTCAGCCTCTAACATTACACTACTATTCTATACGGTGCTCCTATCATCTAGGGACTTCGTGTAAAATGTGTAATCGTTGATCACATATGAATTCCAACTTATGACATCAACCTCAGGACCACGTGTCAACCATTTCATTGTCTCAAAAACAGATTCCTATCCTTTGACCTTTTGTTTGAACCAGTTTGCAAATGTTCTGTTATGCTCCTTAATCAACCTTTATTCAGTCATTCTGGGATTTTCTTTCCTCACAACTTCTTTATGTGCAGCTATGCTGGCCTGAACTTCATCAACATTATTCAAAATGTATAAGTGAACTTGTGACAATTCATCAAGATCCATTCTATTTACTGAGGCCCCCCGTCTACCCCCTTCAGCATGCTGACGTTTTGGAAGTCTAATATGTCTTTCTTACATTGGCCAAATAATTTTGACAAAATTTCATGGCCTCTTCAGATACATACTTCTGAACAATTGATGCTTCTGGCTGGTATGCGTTCTTCACGTACCCTTTTAAGAATTTCATAGATCTTTCAATTGGGTACATTCACCGTAAATGGACAAGGCCAGACAACTTGATCTCCCACACTAGATGAACAATTAGATGAACCATGATGTCAAAAAATGAAGGAACAAAAAGCTTCTCAAGATGGCACAGGATAAGATATTCTTCATTCTCTAATTCATCCAATTGTTCAATCTCAAACACTTTACTGCAAACAGTATTGAAAAACATACAAAGCCTAGTCAAAATGTGTCGAAGATCATACTCGACTATGCTTCGAATAGCTATTGGGAGTAGCTGTTGCATTAATACATGATAATCATGAGACTTTTGGCCTACCAATTTCAAGTCCTTCATCAATACAAGCCTCTTAAAATTTGAAGAATACCCCGATGGAACTTTTGTGTCATGCAAACACTCACAAAAACTACGTTTCTCATCCTTAGGCAAAGTATGAGAAGCCGAGGGACAATAAGTTTTGTTACCGTATGGCCTTGGATGTAAGTCATCGCGTATTCCCATTTCTTGCAAATCCAATCTTGCCTTCACACCATCCTTTCTGCTACCTTGTATGTTGAGAAGCGTGCCAACAATACTATCACATACGTTCTTCTCCACATGCATGACATCAATACAGTGCCTCACATCAAGGTTGCGCCAATATGGAAGATCGAAGAGTACCAATCTTTTTTTCTATATATTTGTTTCTTTTTCTACCATTTGCAGTCTTACCGAAGATGACACTTATATTTTTCACCTTTTCATACACTTGCTCCCCATTCAATGCCACCGGAGCATCTTCATACTCTTGACCACCAAGAAAGGCTTTCTTTAATCAATGATATGGGTGGCCCCGTCTAAGAAATCTTCTATGTCCAAGATAAACCGTCTTTCTTCCATGTTGAAGTTGATGGTAGCGTGTGCCTTCTTCACAAACCGGACATGCCTTATGGCCTTTTTACTATACCTTGACAAGTTCCCGTATGCTGGGAAGTCATTTATGGTACAAAATATCATGGCTCTCATTTTGAAGACCTCCTTCTTGAAAGAGTTATAAACATCGACAACTTCTTCCCACAACTCCTTCAAGTCTTCAATCAAGGGCTGAAGGTAAACATCAATGTCTTTTCCGGATTGTTTTGGTCCCGAAATCAACATGGACAGCATGGTGTACTTTCGTTTCATGCCATACAAAAGCTGATCTGCAAGAATCACCATAATGCCTCACAAGCTTCAGCCCTTCTTCTTGAGTCTTGACTACCTCTTCCTGAAGAAGACGATGATGATGATGCATCTTTCAACTCAAATCTTGGGCTTGTGAAATACTCATAAGCCATCCCTGTGATTGCTGCTCCAAAGTGTGACCTATACAGTATATAAAGGTTATGATCTTCCAAACCGTGAGAATTTAAGGCTAACTAGTTTTTGTGACCAGTGTTGCAGACATACCAGTCATCACTTGGACAAAAGTGGCTTAGTATGAAACTAGCAGCTGTAAAAACGATTGCTTTCTGGAACATGGTCTCTGATGTATCCTTGTCATCAACATCCTTGTTCTGCATTTGATATGTGACCCAAGCTCCAATTATGGCAAATACAGGTCCCTGCATTTATGTTTCGATTGAACACATATTTCACATAGGGTCTAACTGGTATAAAGAGAGGGGATGAAAAATTTTAATGAGTTTGATTTTAAAACTATTAGGGAAGTGATGTTAAAAAGTGTTTAATTGATTTTTTTTATTCTTAAATCATACTCGTTCTCTTCTTTAAATTTTATAACCCCACTTTTCCATTTCTTTTTTAACTCATTACAATTTTTCCTTCCCTTCCATCCGGCCATTTTCCTTATTCCAAATTTACAGTGCAAAATTATATAAAATAAGGTAAACCAAATAAGTAGAAGACTAACTGGTATTTTATATGACAGAGCTCTCCGTATTAGATATCTTATTACATTTAGCGTCAAAGAAAGAAATAGAGAGGGGATAGATCAGAGAATAGAAGTACAGAAGAAAAGTGAAATCTATCCGCCGTAGCTCTTTTATATGAGTGTGAATTCTTATGGTAAATAATTATTTCCCTGTAGTATTAAATGAATTGAAGTAAAGAATCAAGAATAGATAAAAATTATAAAGAAGAAAGGGATTTTATACGCACTTCTACTTGTTTACATCTACCATTTTACTGCATCGTTACATAGGATCCAAGATATTGGATGTTAATTCAACTCTTTTTTATAAGGTTAATGCAACTTGTTTTCAACCAGCTGACCTGTGCCTTTATGGGGTTTTTTTTTTTTTTTTTTTTTTTTTTTTTTTTTTTGTGAGTGGAAGAAAATTTCTTTGCTAAGAAATTCTGTTGAAAAATGGCTGATCACCCAAAAAAATGTCATGACAGTGATCTACTTAATTGGACAACGGTTAAAATGCTGGTGATAAAAAAACTTTTTCCGATTTATTTCCCATGCAGATCTAACTTGGAATAATAAACAGGGAAAACATATATAATTATAATCAATTTCATTCCATTAGTTTTATAATAATTATCACATATTTATAATGAAAGGAATCCTTCCCATAATGAAACGCTTAAATAATATAACATTCCATTTAATTCCACCGCAGATCACACTGAGCCCTATTAGGTGTAGCTCTTCAAAAGAGTTCTAACTCATGACCTCATGGTTATACTGTTAAAACCCTTCCATTATAACCAACAAGTGTTGATCAAATTTCATGTTATTCCATAATACGAAGTACTAAACGGTAGTGACGACGGACAATAATTAGGTTGTTTTGTGTTGGCCAATTATTTAAGATGAAACCCCCGACCCTATCTATTAAATACACAGCTCTAAAAAAATTAACCAAGAAAAAAAGGAATTTTTAATCTTTGATAGGATTAAAAAAGGGTAAGTTGCCGTAAATCTCCATTTCAAAATTTATTTGTGAAAAGAAACCTGGGTCATATTAAGACGAGTGAAGTCTGCCTGCCTTTATTGTCTCTACTTTTGCAATTGAGTTGTGGGACCCGCCGCGATTGTGGTACCTGCTGCGATTGTCTCTACTTTGTGGGACCTACCTTATGGTCTCTGTACCTTTTCAATTGAGTTCCCATTGAGGCACGTTCCTTGTTATCTCTCTCAGACCAGTTGGGGGAGATGCAATTGTGAACTTACCTTATTCTTTCCGTTTCCCACTCTTGGCTCTCTGCTTCAAGTCTCCATAAATCCATAGCACTTGGTGTCGCGCATTAACCTCATCTACACATGGCTGATCCTGTGAGGTTAGTTAGTTAGTACTCTCTCACACTCAATTAATTTCCAGCATTATAAGTGTTAATTTCTGCTATGAACATTTAAACTACTTCTCCTCAAATATAACTTGATCATTTTATTCAAAAAATACATACTTAGCTTTCAATTTCAATTGCTCTATATGATTCTATATTTACTCCCCCCACATTCTCTATTTTGTGATCCATTTCAAGAGACAAAGTATGGGCAACTGGTAGCAAGGTTGAACATCACAAGAGTAAACAAAGATATAAAATAACAATCATCATCACTGATAGTTGATGACATATTATTCCTATCTATTGCTCTCTTTCTTACTCTAATCCATATTCACCAACAACACTCTTTTGACTCAACTCAAACCAAAGCTGTGGGCTCTTAGGTTTAATTATTTGAATTCAATATACAATCATCATCATCATCCTCTGTGTCTGCTGGTTTTTCATTCGCAGTTCAAAACCCTGGCATGCTGTTTTTGCATTCTTGATTATGACAATAGCCACGGTGGTTCAGATGCACTTTCCCAACTCATCTCCTTCTGACAAATACTCTGCTAACCTCTGGCTTTTCATACTATGCTTGTTCCTTTATGGCTTTTCATCAGCCTACTACAAGTCTCAAGCCTCCACCTCAAATAATGATAACCCTGACTTCAAACTCTCATCTCACATAGCTGCAATCTCAGGAAGCATGGCTTGTTTTGCTCTAATTTCTATGTTGGTGGCTTCTAAAAGTGGTTTAGCTGTCATCATCATTATCTACTTCATCGGCCTCCTCATATATTTTTCCCCCAATCCAATCACCGAAATATGTGAGAAGATAACTTCATATGTGTCCAACATGTGCAATGGAACAGAGCATAACCATGACAACCCAAGACACAGCATAGAAGTTTAGACCACTATCAAGTTGTACAAGTGATTATTATAATGTGTACCTTGGAATGAAATAAGAAAAACCAATATTGGGCTATTATTTGAGAGGTTTAGAGCCCTCTGAAATAGCACAAATTATAATACGGAATTTTTACTGTTTTTCTGCCCCCCATTAGATCCTCGTTTAGAAATAGGCTTCTTCAATGTATGAACATAAAGTTATAATATATGGAAGGCTTTTGTAATTATATTTGGAGACGCTTTTATTAACAACAACTCTTCTTCTTATGTTTACTTTTTTGACATGCGCTTGCATGCACACATAAAGCAAAAGGCACCAAAAAATAATTTTACTACAATATATTACAATGACGTTTACTCTCGCTCTCTTTATACACACACACACAGTAAGGTTCAGACTTCAGAGTGAGAACTATCTCCTACCGAAGACGTGGCTGTTTAGTTATGCGCTGATCACTTTCACTGAGAAATGTGTAGCTATGGGTGAAGTTCCGAGTGAGATCCGCCAATGATAATGGCTCTGTTTTTATGTTGGAAACAGAGCCAAACATAGAGTGAAGTCTTTTAATTAACAAAAGTGTTTATGCCTCCATATTCAATCACACCAATCGAAATGGGAGCTAAAGTCGAAGGCGGAGGATGATCGAAATTTTCGTCATATCCTTGAGAACACCAGAGCTATGATCAGAGGTTGGGGCCACCAGAGCTTCGAACATGCCCCACAAACTGGTTGCTCTATTATTGGCTTTGCCAAATCTGCTAATGGGATATCGGTATAAGAAATATTCTTTAAAGAGCCGTGATCACCCACCCAGCAATCCGACCACAACTGATATGACCCCCTAATTAATATGATTTAGAGAGAATAGGAGAAAATAGAATTTTTGGATCTTATTTCATATCAAATATAAGATACAAGTGTCATATTTATAGACACCACAATCCATCTATACAGTGTAATGGCTATCCTAGAAATATCTGAACTAACTCATTTACATGTAACTAATTCTAACTAATCTGTTACAATTACAACTAATTAACTATATACAATTATATACATCAATACCCCCCCTTATGTCTATCATGCCTAGCTTGGTAAGAAGTGTACAAAAGGAAGAGGGTGGTAAAGCTTTGGTAAAAATATCAGCAAGCTGGTCTTCTGATTTGATGGGAAGAAGATGAATAATGCCATTTTTAGAGAAAAAAATCTGTCATCTGAAACTCAAGACCATTATCTGATCTAATAATCTGAACCGTGGTATTGAATTGAGTAGAAACTAAAGAAATAAATGATTGTATACAAGGCTGAACTTCAGATTTATTTTTCAACAAGTAAATCCACGTATACCTCGAAAAATCATCTACAATTGTTAAAATATATTTGTGACCATGGATAGATGATAAATGATATGGTCCCCATATGTCCATATGAATCAATCCAAACATTTTATTAGAAACATTGGTACTAACAGGGAAAGACAGCTTTCGTTGCTTAGCAAAATGACATGTATCACAACATTGAAGTGAAGAGGAAACAGATACATCAGGATATTGTTTCTGTATGGTATGTAAAACATTTGTGGATAAATGGCCTAATCTAAAATGCCAAAGATCAAAGGAATCAGGACTAACAGTGGCAGAAACATTATTTACTAAGGGAAAAGGAACCATATCTGCTTGATTCATGAGGTATAACCCTTCAACAACATTAGCTGAACCAATCATCCTCTCTAAAGGAAGGATTCAGATGTGGCATTGTAGTTTCTGAAATGAAACAAAACAAGGAAGAGATTTAGTAAGTTTTGAAACAGATATTAAATTGAATTGGAAATTCGGGACATATAAAACATCCTGAATGACAAAAATGTCAAAAAAGCGAACAATGCCACTGTAGGATGCTAAAACTCTGGAACCATCAGGGAGATTGACTGAAATGGATGGTATGCGGTTATATGAAGTAAAAAGAGATAGTTAGCATAAACATGATCAGAAGCCCCTGAATCAATAATCCAAGAACCAGAAAATGACTGAATGGAACAAACAAAAGCCATACCAGAAGTGGACACATGATTGATTGATGCTAAAGAAGGTATGACTGAGGACTTAACAGAGGGAGGATCAATCTTAACCAGAGTCAACTTACGCTGGCAAAGAGAAATACCAGTAGAGGACCTTGTAATTTCAAGACCCAGAAAATATTTTGCATCTCCTAGATCTTTAATCTTAAAACAACGATCAAGATATGCTTTAATATGATCAATCTCAGTTAAATCAGTTCCACTAATGATGATATCATCTACATAGACCAGAAAGGCAGTAAAAGAAGTAGAGGAACTTTTAATAAACAAAGAATGATCAGCTTGAGATTAATGGTAACCACAGGTAATAAGTGCTATTGACAGTTTAGAAAACCATTGCCGGTTGGCCTGTTTAAGGCCATAAAGAGATCTTTGTAATTTACAAACCTTTTGAGGAGAAGGAACAGATAAACCTGGAGGAGGCAACATATAAACTTTCTCATCAAGGTCTCCATGCAAAAATGCATTATTAACATCAAGTTGCTTAAGATGCCAATTATAGGTAGCAGCTAGAGCAAGTAACAATCTAACAGTGGTCAATTTAGCTACAAGAGAGAAAGTATCATTATAGTCTATTCCTTCAATTTGTGTATAACCTTGTGCAACAAGGCGGCCCTTATACCGATTAAGAGTACCATCTAAGTTATATTTCTTTGTAAAGACCCACTTACAACCAATGGGACGCTTACCAGGAGGTAAATCAGTTATCACCCATGTTTTATTTAATTGCAAAGCCTCAAGTTCAGACTGAATATCATTTCTCCAACCCTCATGCTTAATAGCTTTAGAATAGGATTTAGGTATATCATCAGTAGAAATAGAGCAAATAAAACGATGACATACTGGAGAGAGACGATGATAAGAAAGAACATGAGATAAGGGATGATAGATACCTTCCTCCAAAGAATCAGATACAGCAGATGTGCATTGAAGAGTAAAATGGTAATCTTGCAGATATGTGGGCGTGCGGTGATGACGAGTGGATCGTCTTGGCAAAGGTTTAGAAGAGTCAACAGGGGAAAGGGAAGTAGAAACAAATGGGTTAGGGGAACTAGGAACAGATGGTGAATCAGGATAATCCAAATGTGGGACTGCTTGTGGTAAAGGGATAATTTCAGATAATGGGGTAGTAGGAATATGAGAAAATGGAAATATTGATTCATAAAAATAGACATGGTAGGAGATATAAATCTGTCGAGTCAGTAAATTGAAAGTAATAAAACCTTTAGTATCAGCCTTATATCGAAGAAAAATGCACTTATGAGCTCTTGAATCAAGTTTGTGGCGGTTTTGTGAAATAGTGGAGGAAAAACAGAGACAGCCAAAAACCTTTAAGAAGCTAAAATCAGGAAGCTGATTGTAAAGGATTTCATAAGGACTTTTGTTGTGTTAGTGCTAATCATATTCTCAGAATGGACCGCATGAACCGAAGCATTCCTGAATTTGAATCCCGGTGGAAAACCATGCTTTTTGTAACAAGTGGCTTCAGTGTGCTTGTATTTACCACAATAGGTACACTGTTTATTGGAGGTTGATGAATTCGATTTAGATGGTCCAGAAACAAGGGGATGTGAACCAGATGGTTTAGTAACCAAAGCAGTAGCATCAGCTAATGGAAATCCTAGTTCCTGCTCTTGTTGTTGCACCAAAGTGAATACACGATTAATTGTTGGTAATGGATCTATGAGCATGATTTGAGACTTGACTGAAGAAAATCTATCGCTCAATCCTTTAAGAAAACGAATAACATAATCTTGCTCTTGATTTCGTTTATAAGTCTCCAGTACACCACAAGCACACTTAGTTGCACAAGAACAAGTAAGAACAGGCCGATAGATCAGATATTCATCCCATAAGATCTTGAGTTTCGTAAAATAATCACTCACAGTAAGATCTCCTTGACGCAAGTTCTGAATATCTTCTTGCAAGTCTGCCAGGCGGAATACATCGTTTTGAGAAAAACAAGCTCGAAGATCATCCCAAACGTCACTTGCTCTATCGATCCAGAGTACACTTTGAGCAAGAGAAGGTGAAATCGAATGCGTGATCCATGAAAGTACCATCATATTGCAACGTTCCCAGGCTTGATACATCGCATCTGAGGTAGCTGGAACTGGAATCGAATGATTTATGAATTTCACTTTGTTTTATCGATAATAACGCCATTTTCATGGCCCTCGCCCAGGAGTGATAATTGCCACCGATAAGAATTGGGGAAACAAGAATCAATGAAGGGTTCTCATTAGGGTGAAGGTAGAAAGGATTGGAAATATCCTGAATAATCGATGAATTACCTTGAGCCGATGAAACCTCGCTTCCCAAAGTTACAGGATTTCGAGTCGAGGCTGTTGCCATCAAAGAATAAAGACAAAAGGAAATGGAGTAAAGGAGACTAGATACAATGGAGAACTCTAGTACCTTCACGTGAATTTGCAGAATAAAAGTAGAAAAGAAAAAAAATCTCTGCAAATCTGTCAGAGGCAATTGAATGCGGAAGCAGAAAAGGAAAAGAAATTTGTGGAAAAAAAATCAGGAGGATGTCTAATACTATGCCTCTGATACCATAATATGATTTAGAGAGAATAGGAGAAAATAGAATTTCTGGATCTTATTTCATATCAAATATAAGATACAAGTGTCATATTTATAGACACCACAATCCATCTGTACAGTGTAATGGCTATCCTAGAAATATCTGAACTAACTCATTTACATGTAACTGATTCTAACTAATCTATTACAATTACAACTAATTAACTATATACAATTATATACATCAATACTAATTACCATTTAATATGAATTTTCGCTTCTTCCCAAAACTTCATCAAATTTCGCCAGAAATAAGAGGCTTGAGGTCTGAAAACATCATCAAGATTATCTAATAGGGCATATTTACCTTTGAGAACACGAACCCATAAGGTGTCCAGGTAAGCATGCATCTTATAAATCAGTTTCGTAAGGAATAATTTGTTTTGTGCTTCCAATTTCAGCAGACCTCACCCTCCATTTTGCAGAGGTTGGCAGAGGTCGTTCCATTTTATGAGGTTGATACCTCAACGATTTTCTGAAAGGCCCCAAATGAATTTTCGAAATACTCTTTTCAGTTTCCTTACAAGTAGAGGATGGCAGCAGCGTGCTTTTCATGGCATGAAAAGGAATTGATGACAACACTGATTTGGCGAGGGTAGTGCGGCCTGCAAAAGAGAGCAATCGACTTTTCCAACCACCTAATTTGGATTACAACCTTTCAAGTACGTATCTATATGTAGATGAGGAAACTCTTCCATTTATTAAGGGTACCCCGAGACATTTCCCAGTGATTCTGTTTGATTGTAGCCTAACTCTGAACATATGCTTCTTCGTGTGTGTAAGTCTACATTTTAGGAAAAGTAGACTTTTGTCGCTGCCTGACTTATTTATGCCCAGCTGAGTTACAAAAGTCACCATGGATCTTCTCGATTACATTCACTTGGGAGCAAGTGGTGTGCGAAAATATGACAAGGTCATCAGCCAAAAATAGGTGTGAGAGCGTAACCCTCTTAGGCCTAGCTTAATGGTTTCCAAGCACCTTTCTTTATCGCTTATTGTATCGACTGAGATAATTTTTCCACGCATAAAACAAAGAGATAAGGAGAGAGGAGGTCCCCCTTGCCGAATACCTCTCTTTATGGCTTGAATGAGACAGTATATGTGGTGATTCTTGCAGATCAGCTTTTGTAGTCACCTTCTTCATCATTGTTCTAAGCTCCTTCCTCTTCTTCATGGAGCCTCCCCTCAATGCATTAGCCTCAGTTGATGAACTCGCTTGTGTTTTGATTAGCTTAAGATTAAATAAGTACTTTTGCACTTTGTGTGACAACTTCTCTCACATAGGGTCTGTCTGGTGCGAAAGGAGGGGTTGGAAAATTTTAATGCTTTTGATTTAAAAATATTATAGAAGTGGTGTTAAAAAGTTTTAAATTGATTTTTCTTACTCTCAAATCATACTTATTCTCTTCTTTAAAATTTTATACACCACTTCTCTATTTATTTTATGGGTAAGAGTTCTCTGTATTAGATAACTTGTGAATTTAGTGTCAAAGAAAGAAATAGAGAGGGGATAGATCAGAGAATAGAAGTAAAGAAGAAAAGTGAAATCTATACGCCGTAGCTCTTTTATATGAGTGTGAATTCTTATGGTAAATAATTATTTCCTTGTAGTATTAAATGAATTGAAGTAAAGAAAAGTAATCAAGAATGGATAAAAATTATAAAGAAAAAAGGGATTTCATTCGCACTTCTACTTGGTTACATCTACCATTTTATTGCATTGTTACATAGGATCCAAGATATTGGATGTTAATTCAACTCTTCTTTAATAAGGTTAATGCAACTTTTTTTCATCCAGCAGACTTGTGCCTTTGTGGGTTCTTTTTTTTTTTTTTTCTTGAGTGAAAGAAAATTTCATTACTAAAAAATTCTGTTAAAAACAGGCTAATCACCCAAAAAGTGGCAAAAATACGGAAAAAACCTTAATTAATTAATTAATTACTAAAATGCTACTGAGGCAAAAGTATTAATTTATCTGCCCCCTGTAATCGATTACATGACTTATGTAATCGATTACAGGGGCAGATCTCTTTTTTTTCATCTTTTGCACTATGTAATCGATTACGTCACTGTTTAGTAATCGATTACACAAAATTTACACTGTGTAATCGATTACACCAATATGGTGTAATTGATTACACCAGTTGCAGAAGCATAATGAAGAAGAGATTTTGAATTGATGCATGATGAAACTGATTTCCAACTTCTTTATACCTACAAATGCGACCTGGGGAAGGTCTTTTTGCCAACAATTAACCGTCTACGCTATGCCTAGTCCATCGCTGTCCCTATATCCGTTTTTCCTCCTAAGACATATCATTTGCAAACTTCATCACCTCAAATCATATGAACTGAAAGCATAAATATTCATAACTAAAGTAAATGTCATAGTCAGTACAACTTCACCAAGTCTAAAAAAAAATTACAAGATCCAAATAAAAACATCATGTCCGATAAAAAAAAAACATAGTTATCTAATCTGCATCCTCCTCTGAATTCTCCTCCTCCTCCTCATTAGAAACATCAGTCACCTGGTCCTCCTGTCCGGCTGCCTCTTGGTTCTATCTGTCCTGTAACTGCCGAAGTCCGGCCTCCAGCCCGTGCATCCGGCTCTGCATCCATCGCCACCGCTCGTTCTCCTTCTCAATGTGGCTCCTCCACTGCTGTCTCTGTCGAAGGTCCATCTGCCTCATCAGCAGCATGACGTCACGAAGTTGGAATCCACCATCCGGCTCAACCATTTCCTCATCCTCATCATCGTCATCGTCAAGCATAGGGACCTCAGGATGAACCACGGGGGTAGCAGGTGGTGCATCGTCCTCGTCAACGACAGTGCATACCCAGACACCCTGATCATTCTGAACGATCTTGTACTGCTCCAGTAGGCGCCTCCCAAAGACAGCATTCCAATGCTGTTGGTCCACCATCTCAAACGTCTGCATCGGCACACCGAAGTGGAGTAGTATACGGTGGACTAAGTAGGCGAATGGGAGGGCGGCGTTCTCCTTCTGCTTGACCTTATACATCATCTAGCAAAAATAATGTCTCCAGTTCACAGGCCTGGCGTGAAGGATGACCCACATGATCGGGATGTCAACCTCTAACACCCTAGAGTGATTGTAGGCCCGGGGCAATAAGATATGGGTCAGCACATAGAAAAGGATCTGTGCATCCACAGTCAGCTGCCCCACAGTGAAAAGGGATCTCTGACCTAAAGGCCTCATGATATCGTTGACGGCGGCGGCTTGGTTGTATCTAGGCAGGTTGACATTGGTATCCTCATTGTACAGAGTGGTGCTCGCCCCGTCAAAATCATATCCCAGCATGTAGGCCCATATCGGAGCAGTCATCTCTATGTCAATGCTGCAGACGCGCAACTTCAGCACTCCACCGATGTAACTAAGGTTATGGTAGAAGGCTCTAACCATATCCTCTGAGTAGGGACTAATGAACTCTGCCAAGCCACGTAGATGTGAACCCTCCACCAGTGGGACTATATCAAATCCCTCCTTTGCAAAAAAAATTGCATGTCCAGTGACTTGGGCTTGATCACGGGTCTGCCCGCAAAGTGCTGGATGAAGGATCTGTGGGATGCTACATTATTGCCCAGGAGAATTCCGTATTGGAGATCTGCCGGCTGTGCCTGAGAGCCGGATGTCTCACCCTCCTTCCGTGCCTTCGAACGTCTCTCGGCCTGAGGGTCAACTCGTCTGCGTGGAGGCATGATGACAACAAATACCTACAAAGATACAATATAAACCATCAACAAACATGAAACAAACACAATTACTGGCATAATCACAATGCATGATCAATATTGGTCAACGGAGACAGTGTAATTGAACGAAAAATGCACAATCAACAATCAAACTCCATGTAATCAATAATCTTCAACATCCATACACACAATAACATGTAATTTGTGTTTCAATCCCACTGTTTACATCAATTTCACATGCAAACATACACACATTGTTTCCGAAACGCACAAAAACATCAATTTAATCTATTACTTGTTCAAAAACAACAACAAATAATTCAAATCAATGATCAAAACACTACATACCCAAAGAAAACAAACCCTAATCGATTACATGAACCATATCTTCAGAAAAATGGAGAAAATAGAGACAAATTTGCAATGGGTACCGAAAACCTACCGAAATCAACGCAAATGAGAGCAAATCTTTGATTTTTCCTCAACCCATGACTTGAATCCGCAGCTTTCTGGCCAAAAATTGCAATGGAGGAGAGTGGGGGAGCTCTAATCGGTTAGAGGAATGAGAAATGAGGGAAAATGAGGTGTTTGGTGTTTTTAAAAACTGATTCCGCGATATGTAATCAATTATGGCCCGTGTCATAATCAATTACATAGCGTGGTACCTGCCACATTTGCTTTTTGGTTTTATGTAATCGATTACGCCACTCATTGTAATCGATTACACAGTGTAAATTTTGTGTAATCGATTACTAAATAGTGACGTAATCGATTACATAGTGTAAAAGATGAAAAAAAAAAAGAGATCTGCCCCCTGTAATCGATTACATAAGGTATGTAATCGATTACAGGGGCAGATGGGTTAATACTTTTGCCTCAGTGACACTTTGGTAATTAATTAATTAATTAAGGTTTTTTACGTACTTTTGCTCCCAAAAAGTGCTAATGTGACAGTGATCTACTTAGACACGGGTTAAAATGGAGTCCAATATTATGTGTCAAGCTCTTATGTGCCCATTAGGTATCCATCTCTCTATTAGAGGGATGGGCATATATTTTTTATTTTTTTTAATTTTTTTATATATTGTATTTATTTATATTTAAATTATATGCCGCTTTCTAAAAAAAAATCACCCAGTATCTTAATTTAATTAGTTTTTAGTGAAAACTAATTAATTTGAGATACTGGGTGAAAATTTCTTTTTAAAAAGCAACATATAACTTAAATATAAATAAATACAATGTATAAGAAAATATTTTTTAAAAAAATATGTACACCCCTCTAATAGAAAGATGGGCACCTAATGTGCGCTGTATTCCGGTTTATTTCCCTTGCAGAGATCTAACTTGGGATGATGAACAGAGAAAACATAATTATAATCAATTTCATTCCATTAGTTTTATAATAATTATCGCATATTTATAATGAAAGGAATCCTTCCTATAATAAAACGCTTAAATAAAAGAATATTCCATTTAATTCCACCCCAGATCACATTATTGAGCACAATTAGATGTAGCTCTTCAAAAGAGTTCTAACTTAAGACCCTATGCTTATATTGTTAAAACCTTTCTATTATGACCAACATATGTTGATAGTGACATTTCATGTTATTCCATCACACGAAGTCCCAAACGGTAGTGATGACGGGCAATAATTAATTTCGGTTTTGTGTTGGCAAATTTTTTACGATGAAAACCCCCTACCCCTCTCTATTAAATACAAATCTCTAAAAAATTGAGAAAAGAAAAGGCAATTTTAATGGATAAATTGCCCATAAATCTCCATTTAAAAATTTATTTGTGAAAGGAGACTTGAGGTCATATCAAAATGAGTAAGGTTCTTGAGTGTAAATAATTGTTATAGGAAAAAAAAATACCCTTAATTAAAACATTCTCTTTTCCCTTGTAACCAAGCATTCATAAGATTCTTCCTTGGTGCCAATTTTATCGGAGAACCTATAACGGGGTTTCGTAGAAGCAATGAAATTAAAAACAATCGAACTCAATAATATCAAACCTATATAACCAAATATATATATATATATATATATATATATATATATATATATATATATATATATATATTAAATCTATTGAAGACCCACAACAGTAGAAGCAACCATAGAGCAACCATTGAAGACCCAATGTGTAGCTCTGGAAGAAGATTTACAAAGTAAGCCACATCAAGCAAATGTATTGTCTTGCTTCAACCATAAAGACGGTGATGAGAAGTGGGGAGAAGATAGACAAGATTGAAGAGGACCTAGATATGCAAAGGTAGCAGTTTAATTGTTGACAATGAGCCCAATCTCAAGGATGGAGGTGGAAAAGATGGAAGAGGCAAAGATTGCTAGCTACATGGGCATGGTCATCAATGGTAGCGGCATTGCCGATGAGTGGGGAGGTCAAAGATGGTGATGGTGTGATGAGTAGGGTGGTTGATGGTGGCCAGCAGTTGTGGGTATTTGAAGTAGAAGAAGCAAAAGCTTGTAGAAGATGAGGGCAAAATTAAAATGAGTTATGGGTTATGGAATGGTGAATCTTGACTTTTTTCTTAATAGAAAATCAATTACACAAAGAAAAGATATATTGCACATAAAAGAATATGAATTGCACAAAAGTAAGATTGTGTACTCATTAGGTAAAATTAATGTAATTTACTCATCATAGACTAATTTATTTGCATATATAGAAGATAGATTGCACATAAAAGATGAATTTCATAAAAGGAAGACAAATTGCACATGAGGAAAGATTAATTTTACAAAAGAAAGATGGTTTGCAATAAGAATGAATGATCGAATAAAGGGATGATGGTGTGGACAAAGAGTAATTTGAACATAAGGGACTAATTGTGCAACAGAAATGAAGATGGATTACTTATATAGGAAAGATGAAATTCACACAAAAGAAAATAGATTGCACAAAGAAAATGTTTTCATTAAGATCAATTTTGTCTTTCTCCTATTACAATTATTTACACTCAAAGACCTTATCTCTTAACATGATTTCAAATCTCATTCTTGAAACAAATTTTTAAATGGAAATTTATGGAAAGTTTTCAAAAAAAAAAAAAAAACACACACACACACAATTGTAGGCTCCCTCTACTTTGTTTTTACCACACTATGCTGGGCCTAGGACCTTAAACTAGTGGGGTGGAATTTTTTATGGTTTTTTAATAACTTATTAAAACCTTTTGACGCACACACAAATGTGTTTAATTTTATGGTTTAGTTAAATCAAAACTTTGGAGATAAGCCTTCTTTATGCAATTCCTGGACATGCCTTCAAGGTCAAGTAGTTCAAGAATTTGAATGGCTTAAATCAACTAGGGGTGAAGGTTTATTCTGGCTCAAACGCCTTCGTGCAACTCTGTTATGGATTTTATCTTCTCCATTGCATATTCATCGAAATCTTCTCTGCAAATTTGGACTGACAGGATAATCCCCATCTTTTGTGAGAAGTATGTTGAGGACTTCCCCAAATATCTCCCTTCAAGATGTAGCTACTTTGCTTGACTCCCTTAGCTCAGTCAATTGGGGTTATTTTAATTTTTCCTAGTTTCTGTTTCTCTTCTTTGCATGTTTAAACTTAATATCTATGGAAATTGATCATTTTACGCAAAAAAAAAAAAAAATCAAAACTTCGAAAGGTGATGGCTCTCCCACCCTTCAAATTTCAATATAAGGAACAGTGGACACTGGAAATTTGGTAATTGATACATTTATCATGTATAGGAAGCTTGTGGGCTGGGGTTGGGAAGTAATTACCAGGAAAGAACAGGTTTGAACAGGAGTGGTGTCGAATAGACAGAAACAGAGACCTTAATCTTTTGTTGCCTTGTGATTCCTAAGGGAAAGAGACGTTCTTGTCTTGACTCGTTCATTTCTTGACTCAGTCATCCATATTTAATTTTTTATTCTTGTAATTTTTAAATAAATAAATTATTTCTTTGAAAAAATATTATTTAAAGAAATAAAAATTAACAAAAATTAAATTTGAATATGAACAGCCCAAAAGTTCCTCCATACACACCCTCCATACACACCGGCCATTGAACTAGTTTTTTCAGAATACTTTGATGGATTGGATTTCTCTCATCTTCTTTCATAATTTCTAAATCATATCCGTCCAATCATTTTAAAAAGTTATATTATTACATTAAATTTTTCGTAATTAACAAACCAAATAAATTGATGAGGGATATAAAAAAAATGAGGAGAGGATGATCTTCCCAAATTTGAGATGTCACCTTCTTCACCTCCCTTATTCTTTCCGTTTCTCACTTCCTCTCCTTAGCTCTCTGCTTCAGGTCACTTTAAATCCAGAGCACTAGCTTGGTGTCCAACATTAACCTCATCTACACATGGCTGATCCTGTGAGGTTAGTACTCTCTCTCTCTCTCTCTCTCTCTCTCACCCATTTTAATTTCCAGCATTCTAAGTCTGCTTCTTTTTTTACTTGTTCTATGTTAATTTCTGCTATTAACATTTAAACTAATTATCCTCGAATATAACTTGATCATTTTACCCCAAAAGAAGAAAAAAAATACAAGTACATACTTAGCTTTCAATTTCCATTGCTCTATATGATTCTATATTTGCTCCCCCCACATTCTCTGTTTTGTGATCCATTTCAAGATATAAAGTATGGGCAAATGGTAGATAGGTTGAACAGCACAAGAGTGAACAGAGATACTATAAAATAACAATCACCATCACTGATAGTGGATGACATATTATTCCTATCTATCGCTCATTCTTACTCTAATCCCCATATTCACCAACAACACTCTCTTTTGTCTCATCTCAAACCAAAGGTGTGGGCTTTTAAGTTTAATTATTTGATTTCATTATACAATCGTCATCATCCTCTTAGTTTGCTGGTTTTTCATTCGCAGTTCAAAACCCTGGCATGCTGTTTTTGCATTCTTGATTATGACGATAGCCTCGGTGGTTCAGATGCACTTTCCCAATTCATCTCCTTCAGAAAAATACTCTGTTAACCTCTGGCTTTTCATACTATGCTTGTTCCTTTATGGCTTTTCATCAACCTACTACAAGTTTCAATCCTCCACTTCAAATAATGATAACCCTGACTTCAAACTCTCATCTCACATAGCTGCAATCTCAGGAAGCATGGCTTGTTTTGCTCTAATTTCTATGTTGGTGGCTTCTAAAACTGGTTTAGCTGTCATCATCATTATCTACTTCATCGGCCTCCTCATATATTTTGCCCCCAATCCAATCAACAAAATATGTAAGAAGATAACTTCATATGTGTACCAAATGTGCAATGGAACAGAGCATAAACATGTCAACTCAAGAGACATCATAGAAGTTTAGACCATTATCAAGTTGTGCAAGTGATTATTATAATGTTGTACCTTGGAGTGAAATAAGAAAAATCATTGTTGGGCTATTATCAGACAGATTTAGAGCACTCTGAAATAGCAGAAATTATAATACGGGATTTTTACTATCTTTCTGCCCCCTATTAGATCCTCGTTGAGAAATAGGCTTCTTCAATGTATGAAAGGAAAGTTATAATATATGGAAGGCTTTTGTGATTATATTTGGAGACACTTTTATTAACAACAACTCGTCTTCTTATGTATACTTTTTTACGCGCTCTTGCATGCACACATAAAGCAAAAGGCACCAAAAAATAATTTTACTACAATATATGACAAAATCGTTCATCCAAAATCATTTGGATTGGATTAGCATGAAGACCGGGTTTTAGGAAAGTGCTAAACTTCTAAAACCCTTTACTATGACGTTTACTCTTGCTCTCTTTATACACACACACACACACACAGTGAGGTTCAGAGTGAGAACTATCTTTTACCGAAGACGTGGCTGTTTAGTTATGCGCTCATCAGTTTCACTGAGAAATGTGTGGCTATGGGTGAAGTTCCGAGTGAGATCCGTCATTGATGATGGCTCTGTTTTATGTTGGAAACAGAGAGTGAAGTCTTTTAATTTACAGAAGTGCTTATGCTTCCATACTTAATCACACCAATCGAAATGGGAGCTGAAGTCGAAGTCTGAGGCATAGGATGATCGAAATGGTCGTCATATCCTTGAGAACACCAGAGCTATGATCAGAGGTTGGGGCCACCAGAGCTTCGAACGTGCCCCACAAAACGGGTTGCTCTAGTATTTGTAAAACATAATTTGTGTTCTTTATCTCTCAGAGATTATCATACAAGAATACAATTATACAGGATCTTAGAATATCATACTTTCACATTACTAGAATTAAACATATACTAACCTTTCTTCATGATTGCGGAAGATCTTTAACAATAGAAATCTTTCTTAGAGTTTCTCAGAGTCTTTTCCTTCTCTCTGCTTGTATCTTCTTATAATAGGGATAAGATACAACTTTCACGGTTAAACTCTGAAGGCCCCTTTACGCTCTTTATATATGAATCTTTTCTGAACGTACGTGCCTTTTGCTTTCTAACGATTGTGCCTATCAACAGTCGCTTCTTTATAACTTTAACAACTCCCATACCAAATTACTCTTTTGCCTTTTTCTTATTAAATCAAAATAACACTTATTTACACATGAGACACAAGTATTTTACATTCTCTCACTTGGCTCATGTCACAAAGTGTCCATTCATGATTTAATAAAAATTATCAATTATGCGTACACATAAGGCTAAAGGTTCTATACATTGGCCTCATCATACATCATGATTAGAAATAAAACCCAATATGAGTCTGGCGGTTATATGCTATCAAATCAGCATATTTCCTTCCATGTATCACTATATTAGTTCTTATTCCTAACATGATACTTTAATGAAAGTAACTCTAATGTCCATCAATAAAGTCTTTATAATAGACAAATCCTGTTTTCTAACAACATCATTTATGCATGCATACATAAAGTTGAAAACAGGAAAATCTCATAAACACATATATACTAATGAGCTCAAAGTGTCAATAGTCAATAGTCAATAATTACAATAATGATCAATCATTCATTAGCTGACATAATACCCATACTATACAAGTGTCCAGTAAACACTTTGGGTGGTAATCCCTTCGTCAAGGGATCAGCTATCATAAGATCTGTGCTAACATGCTGTATAGACACTCTATGTTTCTGAACCTCTTCTTTAACGACAAAGTATTTCTATTCCATATTCTTAGCACATTTAGAATACTTGTTGTTTTATAAAAGAAGACTTCTACGGAATTATCAAATTAAATTTTCAACGACTTGGCTATACTGTCGACTAACCCAAGCCTTGAAATAACATTCCATAGCCATTTAGCCTGAATCATGGCCTCAAAGCATGCCATAAATTCAGCTTTTATAATGGATACAACAATTGCTGACTGCTTATCCAATCACTTCAAGGTTGCTAAACCTTCTATAAGTAAGCATGTAACTTGTAATTCCTTGCAAGTATCTCAAAACTTTCTTTGCAGCTTTCCAATGGCCTATACCAGGATTACTCTGGTATCTACCCAACATTCCAACTGCAAAGCTAATATCTGGTCTCGTACAAGTCTGAGCATACATTAAACTCCCAACTAGTAATACCTACAGAATTGCTTCCATTTCTTTTCGTTTCAATTCATTTTTAGGACATTGCATGAGACTAAACTTATTTCCTTTCTGAATTAGAACCGTAGATGATGAGCAATTTTCCATTCGGAATCTCTCCAAAACTTTATTAATATATGCTTTCTGAGACAAGCCTAGCAATCCTTTTAATCTATCATGGAATATTTCTATCCCAATGACATAAGCTGTCTCACCCATATCTTTCATTTCAAAGTTATTAGAGAGAAACTTCTTAGTCTCGTGTAAAAGACCAAGATCATTAGTAGCAAGTAAAATATCATCAACATACAGAACCAATATTATAAACTTACTCCCACTGACCTTCAGATATATACACCGATCAACGGTGTTTTCTTTAAATTCAAAGGAAACAATAGTATCATTGAACTTAAGGTACCATTGTCGTGAAGCTTGTTTAAGACCGTATATTGATTTCTTTAATTTACACACCATGTGCTCCTTTCCTTTTTCTGTGAACCCCATTGGTTGGTCCATATACACATCTTCCTCTAAATTTCCATTTAGAAAGACAGTTTTCACATCCATCTGATGTAACTCTAAATCATAATGAGCTATTAATGCCATAATGATTCTTAGAGAATCCTTCTTAGAAGCTGATGGTGAAACGGTTTCTTTATAGTCAATGCCATCTTTCTGAGTAAATCCCTTTGCAACTAGTCTAGCCTTGTAACGTTTCAAGTTACCATGAGAGTCACGTTTGGTCTTAAAGACCCACTTACAACCAACTCTCTTACATCCTTCTGGTAACTCAATAAGGTCCCAAACATCATTCTGTTCCATAGATTTCACATCATCTTTCATGGCATCTAACCACTTGTCACCATTTTCACTATTCATGACTTGTGAAAAAGTAACTGGATCATCCTGAATACCCAAGTCAAATTCAGTTTCTTGTAGATATACCACATAATCATTAGAAATAGCGGATCTCTTTTCCCTCTGAGATCTTCTTAATGCTATTTGTTGTGGTTCTTCTACAATGGGTTCATTCGGTTCATTAACAATAATATCATCATGAGTAGTGATATCATTCATTTGTTATTCTCCATTACTATTAATTGGGTTAACAACATGAGAAACAACAACTTTACTAGAAACATAAGTTAATGGAATTTGTACTCTAACTTCTTAAATATCCACTTTACGTGGTGTTTCACTCCCACTAACTTCACTATCCTCAATGGACCTAGCATTTCCAGTTTCAATAATCCTTGTGGTATGATTAGGACAATGAAATCTATACCCTTTCGATTTTTCTTGATAACCAATGAAATAATTGAAAACATTAATGATTTGAGACATGTATATTAAATCCTAACATGCTTCACAAATTCAGACAAAATTCATTCAATGCATATCAATGTTCACCTTTGGGGATCCATTAATATATAACATTCAACTATAAATATGCTATAAAAAATTTCATATAATTTGGCTTGATGCATATCCCAACTAGAAATCTTTATCATCTTTGGATGTCTAAATAAAACCATGAGTATGGACAACACCAACATTTATGTTTAATTATTATAAAGACAAATAATCAACCTTTGGGTTGATTCATAACCTCCTTAAAATAACAAACTTTTAATTCACCCACAACATAAACATAATTTATAGCATCAAAGTTATGGGGAATTTGAAATATCATAATAATAATTGGAATTAAAATAATTCATAAGGATTTGGCCACTTTGGTGACTAACAAATCCACCATACTTAATTCCAAAACTTAAATGCTTAATATACAAATGCTATTCAAAACATTTAAGTAATTTATATTTTGGATCAACATATAGAGGTTTTAACAAATAATAATAATAGGCTATTAACAAAAAATAATTTGTTCATTTCTAAGCTATAACTAATATCTAGTTATATATCAAACTAGATGATCCAAAATTAAAGCCTTTATCCATAATAGGAAGCTAAATAACTCAAAATTAGATCCTAAATTCGGCCCAAAAAGAATTAAATTTGGCCCAAATAGAATTAAAAGCCCAAAACCGTTTAGCTCCATTTTTATTTTATTTTATTTTATTATTTTTTTTTGCCCAAAAAAAACTTCAGCCTAAAAAAAAATAAAGGCAAAAAAAAAACATGTAGCCCAACAGAGAGGGGGAAAAAGTACAGGCCAAAAAAAAAATTCAGGTCCTGCCCAACAAACCACGTGTAATATACTTTAAAATTATATTTGGCCCATACACAACCGAAGAGACGCCCGTAGCTCAGTGGTTAAGGCGTCTGCTCCTTGAGTATAATGATGCTTGTTCGATTCCTCAAGGTCGCGTTTCTTCATAGGCGTCTGCTCCTTGAGTATAATGATGCCTGTTCGATTCCTCAAGGTCGCGTTTCTTCATATTGATTTTTTTTTTTGAAATGCATCCTTTCAAAAAACACATTGCATATAAAACAGCGCCCAACGGATTCGAACCCAGAACGTTGCACCCTTAAAGGCTAACATTTTCACCAGTTGAACTATGCGTCCTATTTGCTTTTATTATGTTTCACTTATTTATTTAACATAAAAAAATCCATTGCACCACAGCAACCATTATATGAATAAAGTGTTTCATTTATTTATTTCCTTTTCCATATATATATATATATCCCCATACTAATTTCCTGGCCTAAAACCTATGATTTTCCCTCGTCCAATCTCAAAAGAATCTCAACAAACTATACCATAACATATTCTTTTCTTATCTTTTTTCGGTATCTCTATAAGATTTTATTTTCAATCCTTATCAATCATAACCAACATTCAAAACAATAAATTTTGAATATATACTGACATAAAAATAATCACATAATCTTTATTCATGATTCATATATCAGTATATAATCTTGCAAAAAATAGAAAAGGGCAAAACAACTTATCGAGAAAATTAACAGGAAAAATAAAACTTTAATTTGAGATATTGAGTTTCCATATATCTATGAAGATAATTATATCTCATATCGCAGAAACAAAATCTATACCAAAAATTTTTAAGAAGCAACATAAATATTGGAAACCTTAACTTTTTAACTAGAAACTCTTTTATAATTATATATGGAAAACATGAATTCCTAAACACAGGCTCTGATACCACATGTAAAACATAATTTGTGTTCTTTATCTCAGAATTATCATACAAGAACACAACTATACAGGATTTTAGAATATCATGCTTTCACATTACTAGACTTAAACATATACTAACATTTCTTCATGATTGCGGGAGATCTTTAGCAATAGAAATCTTTCTTAGAGTTTCTCATAATCTTTTCCTTCTCTCTGCTTGTATCTTCTTATGATAGGGATAAGATACAATTTTCACGATTAAACTCTGAATGCCCCTTTACGCTCTTTATATATGAATTTTTTCTGAACATACGTGCCTTTTGCTTTCTAACGATTGTGCCTATCAACAGTTGCTTCTTTATAACTTTAACAACTCCCATACCAAATTACCCTTTTGTCCTTTTCTTATTAAATCAAAATAACACTTATTTACACATAAGACACAGACACAAGTATTTTATAGTATTGGCTTTAAGAAATATTACTCAAAGAACCATGATTAACCACCCAGAAATCGAACCACAACTTGATACGACCCCCTAATTGCTATTTAATATGAATTTTCGCTTCTTCCCAAAACTTCGTCAAGTTTCGCCAGAAATTAGAGGCTTGAGGTATGAAAACATCATCAAGATTATCTGATAGGGCATATTTACCTTTGAGAACACGAATCCATAAGGTGTCCGTGTAAGCATGCATCTTATAAATCATTTTCATTAGGAATGCTCTGTTTTGTGCTTCCAATTTCAGCAGACCTCACCCTCCATTTCGCAGAGGTTGGCAGAGGTCGTTCCATTTTATGAGGTTGATACCCGAACAATTTTCTGAATGGCCCAAATAAATTTTCGAATACTCTTTTTAGTTTCGTTACAAGTAGAGGATGGCAGCAGCGTGCTTTGCATGTCATGAAAAGGAATTGATGACAGCACTGATTTGGCTAGGATAATGCAGCCTGCAAAAGAGAGCAATCGATCGACTTTTCCAACCACCTAATTTGGATTGCAACCTGTCAAGTACGTATCTATATGTAGATGAGGAAACTCTTCCATTTATTAGGGGTAGCCCGAGATATTTCTCCAATGACTCTGTTTGATTGTAGCCTAACTCTGAACATTTGCTTCTTCGTGTGTGTTAAGTCTACATTTTTGGAAAAATAGACTTTTGTCTTTGCCTGACTTATTTATGCCCAGCTGAGTTAAAAAAATCACTAAGGATCTTCTTGATTACATTCACTTGGGAGCAAGTGGTTTGCCCACAATATGATAAGGTTATCGGCGAAAAATAGGTGTGAGAGTGTAACCCTCTTAGGCCTAGCTTAATGGGTTTCCAAGCACCTTTCTTTACCGCTAATTTTATCGACTTTGATAATTTTTCCACGCATAAAACAAAGAGATAAGAAGAGAGGAGGTCATGTTGGAATTTTAAATTATAATTAATATTCCATTAATTCTATTAAGTGGCCCACATTAATTCCTGTTTTGTAACCGTTCATTAATTTTGTAACGGCCCAATCAATAAGCAATAATTGCTAATTAATACACATAAATGCCTTGCCTTTTTATCTCTGTGATGGCCAGAGGGTAAGAGCATCGTGAAATTTTTTTTGGTCCCCTGAGCCAGCTCTGAAATTGAGGAAAGCACACCATCTGCAGATTCAGAGAGAAGGTTCAGAAGGATTGAAACTTGGAGTTTGTCCTTTGCTAGCTTCTGAAACAAATCAATGGCGGGAGGTATTTATGATCTCTATTTCATTTTTTCGCATTGATCTAAATGTTAATCTGTGTTTAACATGTTTAGATCGCTTAGTTTTCTAACATTTGGTATCAGAGGAATTGATATGCCTCTGCCTTGATTAAGATTTCACAGAATATGGTTTTCAGTTTGGATATATACTCACTGGCTGCAATTTATTTAGATAAAATTGTTGAGGGCATTGTATATATAGTTTATTCAATATATAACCCAGATAAAATATATGTGTGTTTACTTCAGGAGAGAGGCGATGAATATTGTTGTCTCTGTGTTCATATATTTCCTGATGCTTTGAATCCTTATTTGATCATGATACATATTGTATATTAGAATATGTTTCAGTTAGGATTTTCTGGAAAATAATTTGTGAGTTCCTGTTTATATTTTTCTGATTATGCTTGATGAATGCTGCTTGATGAATCTGGAATTTTGAATTGATTGTTTCCATCCGGGCTTTGGTTTTACCTTTGAATACCATCGGCTGGGGTCTAGGTTTGTATCTGGATTCCATCGAGGATGTGAAGCCGTTGGTTTTCATCGGCAAAATTGGAGGCGCATTGTTGGGCTGTTTTGGCGGTCTGGGTTCATTTTTGGCGGTCTGCATTTTTGGCAACTGGGCTGGGTTCGTTTTTGGGCCAGGCGCACTTTGATTTCAAAATAAAAAAAAAATTAAACACAAAAAGACCTGGCGCCTGGGGATTCGAACCAGAGACCAGTGGACTTTGAGCGCCTTAGTGGCTGGTGTTATGCCAGCTGCGCCATGCCCTTGGGTTAGATTTTCAGCATCTACTGTATTTAATGGTTTTTTTTTTGACTGAAAAAAAACAGATTTTCAAATTTTTTTTTAAAATGTCTAAGTGGGATTTGAACCCACATGGCTTAGGTCCAGAGCCTTGAGTGTTTTCTCTAGACCATTTAGCTACGATGACACTCATGCAATTTTTGGGTTTTTATATTTATATGTTTTGATTTAAATATAAATATGAAATTTATTTAAAATTGTGTTTTCATGTGATTATTATATTTTGTTATTTGCATAAATTAATTATTAATTATGCAATTTTTGTTAGACATGAATACCCAATTTTATTTTAATATTGCTTATAGTTTATTGCGATATTAAATATTAATGTTAAGTGATCTATATATTTTTAATTAATTAGAGAGTAGCCACAGCATCTTTAATTAGTTAAAATTATATATTGAGTTGTATGATCACATAATAACATTAGTTGTAATTAATCATATGTAATATAATAAATTTTATCCCACAGGAATTTTTATTATATGTTTTTGTATGATTAATTAGGGTAGAATATCAAATTATATTCTTAATTTACCCATAGGAATTAAGAATGAGGACATAATTTGGTAGTTTTATCATAAGAAATATGAATCTAATTGAATTAAAACTTTAGCCCACAGGCAAGTTGTATGTCAGTAGATTTATGAATTTTAGCATGATTTACATTGGTAAAACATGATTTGGTTTATTAGTCTCAATTTTTTTTTTAAGCATGTATTTTACGATTATGCAGTTAAGCAACCTATGAATATCTCTGATATGAAATGTGATATTCCTGAACTGAGGGGTGGTAACTATAAGGTATGGAGGGAGAGAGTCCTTCTCCATTTGGGCTGGATGGATATTGATTATGCTATATGGAAAGACGAACCACCTGCCATTACTGCAACTAGCACTCCAGATCAGGTTGACCTTTATGAAAAGTGGGAGCGATCCAATCGTCTCTCAGTTATGTTCATAAAGACTTCAATCTCTGCTAGCATTCGTGGTTCTGTCGAACAACATGACAAAATCAAGCCACTTTTGAAGGCAATCGATGATCAATTTCAGACTTCAGATAAGGCGCTTGCCAGCACCTTAATCATGAAGTTTTCATCCCTAAGACTTACTACAGTGAAAGGTGTGCATGAGCACATCATGCAAATGAGGGAGATTGCAGCTCAACTAAAGCAACTTGAGGTTGAAATGTCAGACTCTTTTCTCGTGCACTACATCCTGAACACTCTTCCATCGGCATACGGACCCTTCAAGATATCCTATAACACACATAAGGATAAATGGTCAATCAATGAACTTTTGACCATGTGTGTTCAGGAAGAGGGAAGGCTGAAATTGGAAATGGGAGAGAGCTCATTTTTGGCAACTGAGAAAAAGAGTCAGACTCAAGCCAAAAAGAAGGGGAAAGGTAAAGCACCACCCCAAGGTGGAATCAAGAAGGAATCCAAGTGTTTCTTCTGTAAAAAGAAGGGACACATGAAGAAGGCCTGCTCTAAATTCCAGCAATGGCTTGAGAAGAAAGGTATGTCAGTCTCACTTGTCTGTTATGAATCTAATATGGTTGATGGCATTGATGGCACTTGGTGGGTTGACTCTGGTTCTACAATCCATATTTCGAATACCTTGCAGGGTATGCAAAACCTAAGGAAGCCATTGGGAAGTGAACAATTCATCTACTCGGGTGGAAGGATTCATTCGCATGTGGAGGCTGTAGGGACCTGCAGTTTAGTTCTAAGTAGTGGCTATGTTTTAAATTTGGAAAAGACTTTTTATGTTCCAAGTTTCACTAGGAACTTAATTTCTGTTTCAAGACTTGTACGTTTGGATTATTTCTTTTTGTTTTATGAGACATCTTTAGATCTGTTTTATAAATCAAATAAAGTTGGGAATGGTACATTGTCTAACGGTCTTTTTCTTATTTACTTACAACATGATGCTACTTATGATGCCATGCATGTTTCAGTTGGTTCGAAACGTAGTGTTATGAATGAGGATTCTTCTATGTTGTGGCACCGGAGATTGGGACATATCTCCATTCAGAGAATTGAAAGATTGGTGAAGGAAGGGGTACTTAGTACTCTGGACTTTACTGATTTTGAGACTTGTGTAGACTGTATAAAGGGAAAGCAGACTAACAAATCAAAGAAAGGTGCTAAGAGGTGTACTGAATTGTTAGAAATCATACATACAGACATTTGTAGTCCTGAAATGGACGCCTATAGTCAGAAATATTTCATCTCTTTTATTGATGATTACTCACGATACATGTATCTCTACATGCTTCATAACAAGCATGAAGCATTGGATGCCTTTGAGATATTCAAATCTGAGGTAGAGAAACAATGTGGTAAACAAATTAAGATCGTGAGATCAGATAGAGGTGGTGAATATTATGGTAGATACACTGAAGATGGACAAGCACCTGGTCCATTTGCGAAGTTTCTTCAAGAACATGGGATTGTTGCCCAATACACCATGCCTGGTTCTCCAGACCAGAATGGCATAACAGAAAGAAGAAACCGAACATTATTGGACATGGTGAGAAGTATGCTTAGTAGCTCTAAGTTACCTAAGTTCTTGTGGACTGATGCACTTAAGACAGCAGTGTACATATTAAACCGGGTACCAACCAAGGTTGTCTCAAAGACGCCATTTGAGTTATTTAAGGGTTGGAAACCGAGTTTGCGACATGTACGCGTTTGGGGATGCCCGTCTGAAGTTAGAATTTATAATCCACAAGAAAAGAAGCTGGACCCAAGGACCATTAGTGGGTATTTCATTGGATATGCCGAACGGTCTAAAGGGTACAGGTTCTACTGTCCATCTCATACCACTAGGTTTATGGAATCAAGGAATGTCAAATTTCTTGAACATGACTTGATTAGTGGGAGCGATCAATTTAGAAACCTTGTTTCTGAAAATGATCATTCAGATAGCCAACCTTCTACTTCAAGTTTGCCACTGGTTGTTAATAATGCTCCTTTAGTTCAACCGAGTGTTGTACAACCAGTCATTCAAGATCCACAACCAGCTGATATTGATCTAGTAGATCAAGTTGTCAATGAGGAACAACAAGAATTTGTTGAACAACCAGTTGGACAACAAGTTCCTCAAGATAATGAGACAACATTAAGGAGATCTACTAGAACAAGAAGATCAGCGATACCTAGTGAGTACATTGTGTATCTGCAAGAATCTGACTATAATGTAGGAGCTGAAAATGATCCTGAAACGTTTTCACAAGCCATGAATTGTAGAAATTCAGCGTCATGGCATGATGCTATGAAGGATGAAATGAATTCAATGACATCCAATAGAGTCTGGGATCTTGTTGAGTTGCCTGATGATGCGAAGGCCATTGGATGTAAATGGGTCTTCAAAACAAAGAGAGATTCATTAGGCAACATTGACAGACATAAAGCAAGACTCGTGGCCAAAGGATTCACTCAGAGAGAAGGAATCGATTACAAGGAGACATTTTCTCCTGTATCTAAGAAAGATTCTCTTCGCATCATTCTAGCATTAGTTGCACATTTTGATTTGGAGCTGCAACAAATGGATGTGAAAACGGCCTTTCTCAATGGAAAACTAGAGGAAGAGGTTTACATGAAACAACCAGAAGGATTTTCCTCTAGTGATGGTGAGCATTTAGTATGCAAGCTCAGAAAATCCATATATGGATTGAAACAAGCTTCCCGGCAATGGTATTTAAAATTTCATGACGTTATCTCTTCTTTTGGTTTTGTGGAGAACGTTATGGATGAATGTATATATCAGAAGGTCAGTGGGAGCAAGATTTGTTTTCTGATTCTGTATGTGGATGATATTCTGCTTGCAACCAATGATAATGACTTTTTGCATGAAGTGAAACAATTCCTCTCTAAAAGCTTTGAAATGAAGGATATGGGAGTAGCATCTTATGTCATTGGCATTAAGATACAAAGAGACAGACGTAGAGGTGTTCTAGGTTTGTCTCAAGAGACTTATATCGACAAAGTTTTGGAAAGATTTCGGATGAGGCATTGTGCACAAAGTGTAGCTCCCATTGTGAAAGGCGACAGGTTTAGTTTGAACCAGTGCCCAAAGAATGATTTTGAGAGGGAACAAATGAAAAACATCCCTTATGCTTCAGCTGTAGGAAGCCTTATGTATGCTCAGGTCTGTACCAGACCTGACATTGCTTTTGCTGTTGGAATGCTAGGGAGATATCAGAGTAATCCAGGTATGGACCACTGGAAAGCTGTGAAGAAGGTGTTGAGATACCTTCAAGGGACTAAGAATTACGTGCTTAGATACAAACGAATGGACAATCTAGAAGTGATTGGTTACTTCGATTCAGATTACGCTGGTTGCATTGACTCAAGGAAATCCACTTCTGGATACATTTTTATGCTAGCCGGTGGAGCTGTGTCATGGAGTAGCAAGAAGCAATCTTTGATTGCTACTTCTACGATGGAAGCTGAGTTCGTGTCATGTTTTGAGGCTACCTCACATGGTGTGTGGATGAAGGGGTTCATCCGTGGGCTTAGAATCATGAATTCAATTGCTAGGCCAATGAAGATATATTGTGACAATTTGGCTGCTGTGTTTATGGCTAAGAACAACAGAAGTGGTAGTCGAAGCAAACACATCGACATTAAGTATCTAGCCATAAGAGAACGTGTCAAGCATCAAATAGTGGTTGTCGAACACATTAGTACTGAATTGATGATTGCAGATCCTTTAACTAAAGGCATGCCACCGATGGTGTTTAGGGATCACGTGGAAAGGATGGGAATTAGTGCCCTTCTTTGAATTTCATTTTGAATGATTTTCTTTCGTTGTAAGAACGTTGTTATTTTATGGAACCCCATTTGTGATGTTTTTCTCATTTCAGTTGTGTACACATTTATTTGTTTAAATTTGAGAAACATCATTGAGTTTGGACCAAGAATAAACGTAAGGTTTATTCATTAAGTTATTTGGGCTTGGGAAACATGATGCACTGTGATACATGGAAGATATTACTCGCTTAAGAGGACCTATCGCTATGATCCATGCATTTTGTTTCTCAGAAGTATATACTGAAGTATGTGGACCAAGTGGGAGAATGTTGGAATTTTAAATTATAATTAATATTCCATTAATTCTATTAAGTGGCCCACATTAATTCCTGTTTTGTAACCGTTCATTAATTTTGTAACGGCCCAATCAATAAGCAATAATTGCTAATTAATACACATAAATGCCTTGCCTTTTTATCTCTGTGATGGCCAGAGGGTAAGAGCATCGTGAAATTTTTTTTGGTCCCCTGAGCCAGCTCTGAAATTGAGGAAAGCACACCATCTGCAGATTCAGAGAGAAGGTTCAGAAGGATTGAAACTTGGAGTTTGTCCTTTGCTAGCTTCTGAAACAAATCAATGGCGGGAGGTATTTATGATCTCTATTTCATTTTTTCGCATTGATCTAAATGTTAATCTGTGTTTAACATGTTTAGATCGCTTAGTTTTCTAACAGGTCACCCTTACCGAATACCTCTCTTTATGGCTTGTATGAATCTGTAGGGGCTCCATTCCATAATACTTGCACAGCGGGAGTTGAGATGCAATGCATAATCAGACGAGTTAACTCATTTGGGAGTCTTGCATCAATAAAATCCATCATAGTCTAATCAAAAGCTTTCCCTAGATCCACTTTAATGGCCATCTATCCACCCTTCCCTCGTTTCCTTTGCATCGAATGAATGACCTCCCGGCAGATCAATATGTTATCAATGATATTTCTGTCTTGTACGAAGCTCGTTTGAAAGGGGCCAATTAATGTTGCCAGAACCATTTGGAGTCGATTGGCAATAACTTTGGTGATGATTTTATATAAAACTGGGCACAGGCTAATTGGCCTAGAATCACTTAAAAGGCTTGGGCTGCTCACTTTGGGTATAAGAGCTATAAGAGTTTGGTTGATTGATGAATCCAGATTGTCTCCTACCCAAAGTTTTTGTAGAAGTGATAATATGCTTAGACCAAGTATTTGCCACTTGCTCTGGAAAAAGAGGGCATGCGGTCCTTGAGTACCCAGTGATTTTAGTGCTTTCATCTCGAATAACGCCGCTTTGGTTTCTTCAAGCGTTACGGGTCTTGAGAAATCCAGAAGATGGGACTCACATATCAATGCAATTTTCTTGAGCTCTTGTTTTTTGTTTATATTATTTCAATTTGATTTTGAATTTAACATCTATATATAGTTTTCAAATGTTTAATTAAATATTCATATTTAATAAATTTTTAATTAAACTCCATCCTCATTTTTTTCCCCAAATGTTATGAAGTATGCAATCTAATCTCATTTCAGATCTACATTTATGTCTCTTTTGTGAACATAAAATATTGGGGAAATCCCAAGTAAATACATTTTCGATTTGTAAATTTCATTTTGGTTATCCAAGAATTAATAATCTTCTATTAAAAAAGTAATAATCTCAAATTGGTCATAAGAATTAAAGAGAGATTTTAGAATGTTTGTCATTTTTGTATGATGAGGTCCTTTTGTACGTTAGCCTTGGGTCCACAATAAAAAAATAAATTAAGGATTGCGTATAGGCAAACATAAGATCGTTCTCTCTTCACAGAAAGTCTTTTATTGATTTCTAATTAATCTAAATATTATGTAAATACAATGAAAACAATGGAAAAATTGTTTTTTTTTTTCCAAATTACAAGATGGAATAAGAATGCAATTTAATTAAATGCTAAGCTATTGTTTTTGGTATTTTTATTTAAAAAAAAAAGTGGAAAATAAGTGAATGGAATGGTATGAAGTGGAAATATGAATGATGAACTGGTAATATCATCAGGCTATTTTCACTAGAGGATTCGCTAGGATCATTGTTAGGATCATGACCAATCCCATAATCATCAAGTATGAGTTCGCCCTTCCGGTTCATACTAAAGAGGCATCCAGAAAGCCTTCTCATGGCATGATTAGTTTGTTGTGCATACTATGTACAACATTGCCTCCATCTAAGGAAGCATTAGGATGTGAGGGTGAAAGAGGAGGTGGTGGATGCAACTATGGAGGAGGCCAAGGCGACAGTGGTAGAGGAGGAGAGACAAGAGAGGTTGAGGTACAAGAGGAGGTGGAGAATGATGCCAAGAGTTTTCTAACATGTCTTCTACACATTATTTCATCTTGGCAATTGAGCTAGAAAACAAAGAGGATGACAATGAAAAATGTAGGAATAACAAATAAAAATGTGGAGTTTAAATAATACACATTTGGAAGGGACTTGAAAAAACCGTCATTGCACGTGTTGAAAGTTGAATAGGAAGGACATAATGAAAGGGTACCTCGTTCATTCTCATGATGACTATCATAAGATGATAGTGAGGAGGCACCCATAATCAACAAGGGGAAGAGGAAATGTTTCAAAAGCTTCAATTAAGTTAGAATTAAGATTTATTAAGTTAGAATTGTCAAGTATGTTGGTAAAAATACTTTACAGTTCTTAATTAATAATTGTGAATTATTAAGTTCTTTTTTAACAATTTATCTCCCTCCAATCCTATGATGAGGATGAGGAAGGGAACAAGGACGATGATGATGGGTTATGATTTATAAAAGTTTAACGAGATTACAAAGAGAGTTAATAGTTATGACTTATGAGGTGGTAGTGGGGTTTTAGATGAAGGTTATATCTGATGTCCATTATGTTTTTTTCACTAATATGAGGGTCTAAAGACAAATTGTTTGTAATCATTACATGATAGTTGTTTCGAAAGAATTGTCACTATATAAATAGCAGTTATTAAGTATAATTATTATTTTTGTGTTTTTGTGAATTTCGCGTCGCAATTCATGATGGCGCACATGATTAATTTTTATTTTTAAGCGTTATATATCCTTTCGTGATCTCCGTCTTGACATACATTTTTATTAGCTATAATCATTATTATAAATGCACAAATATATGGTAATGGTATAGTCATTTTTTATTGAGGTTGGTTTTGTAACAAGTAAAGTCGATTATTACTCCCTCCATAGTCCGATCCTTAATATAAGAATTTAGAGAGTTTTTAAATATTTGATTTTTTTTTCTAATTTACCTTTATTGATACTCCTTTAACAATAATTAAGAAGAGTGAATAATAGAATTGAGAAAGATAACAAGGCTATTTTAGAAAATACATGACATATTAACTAACTTTTGTAATATAAATAATTAAATTAAGTAAATAAATATTATATTAAGGACCAGAGAGATCATTGTTATTATTATTCTAGAAGTAAAGTTTTGTTTTTTGTTTGTTTGTTTTTTGCCAACAAGTTGGTTACTACTTTTTTTAATACTAAATATAAGATAAAGTTGACTTTTATCGGAAAGATTAAGGAAGTCAAATAAGTCACTTAATCATATCATATATTATGTATCATTATATTATATATCAATTTATTAATCAAACTAATTAGTTTGGAGAAAAAATAAAAATAAAAATATTATAAAGTTAATTACTTTCTTAATCTTTTTATAAAAAATCAACTTTATATTATATTTATGACCGTACGAAAATTAGTGGCCCGAGCGTTAGATTCAGTAGTCGTTATTCGGTTACAATGACACATACACACAGAACGAACATCCTAGAAGGATCTAGAAGATCAGGACCGGCCACAAAAATACGGATGCTTCTTCAAATTATAAATCCTCCTAGATGTTCCATCCCACTCCATTTCACATTTCATGAGGGGCCTGATCTCCTCGCTTTACTTTTGATTCTACGTACTCTCTTTGGAACCATAAGTTTCTGGTTTGGGTGGGTCAATTTTGAGTTGACTCATGCCTGCCAAAAAGAAAGAAGGAAAAAAAAAAAAGAGCACTTGAGAAAATAGAATGTCATGACAAGCATATATGCTTTTGTTTCTCAGAAGTACATATGCTTTCGCAAGCATAAAAAGGTAAAAGCAAGCATAAAAAAGTAAAAGCAAGCTAAGCATAAAAAAGTAAAAGCATATATGCGGAAAAAATGAAGCTGTACATGCTTTGCAGGTATAGAAGTGTTGATCATGCATGTTCTATAAAACCCTAGCTAGTTTGGCACTTGCTCGTTCTCATCTCAACGCCCATCATATCCTTACCATTGATCTCTCTACTTCAATCTCAACATTCTCTCTCTCCATGGCTGTTGCAGCGAGGTTAGTATGCTCTCTCTCTCTCTCTCTCTCTCTCTCTCTCTCTCTCTCTCTCTCTCTCTCTCTCTCTCTCTCACAGTCACATGTATTCTTCTCATCTACTTAGTATGCAGAGCGTAGATCAGATCATGAATGAAGAATTAGAAAACAAAGTACTTAGTACGTTCTCTCTCTCAGTTGCATACTCTGCTTTCTCATTCTTCATTCATGATCAACTCTCTGCGTATGTGTGTGTGTGCCTGCGTCTTTATGCTTCTGTCACTTCGCATGGCTCTACATCATTCTATAACTGTTCCAGCCACGTTCTGTTGAATCACTCGCTTTCTTCCACTCTTCCTATCCCTTTATTATGTGAAATTCTCGTACCTCAAACCAACAACTCTCTGTTTTTGAATGGGCCTATGATAGCTACATCTAACACAAGACAAGTAAAAAAATATGCTACCTTTGTCTTCTTGTTAATATGACCAAGTAATAAGGCATCACATTATATATCCTTCCACGATCTTCATCTTGACATGCATGAGGTTTATTAGCTATAATAGGGAAGGAGATCTTCTCTTTTTCTCATTTCTTTTTTTCTCTTATTGGTTAAATCTGGACCGTTGATTAAGAAAGTGAGAGAAAAGTAAAAGTAGTTTTGTATTAATTGGACGGATGTGATTTAGAGATTATTAGAGATAATGAAAAAAAGATGGGAAAGAAACCAACCTCTATAATAGTTATGTATCAAGCCTTATAAATAAACAAATATGTAATAATGATATAATCGTTTCTGATTGAGGTAGGTTTTGTAACAAGTAAAGTCGATTATTACTCCCTCTAGATTCCGATCCTTAATATAAGAATTTAGAGAGTTGATCTTGATATTAAATATAAGACGTATTTTTAATATTTGAGATTTTTTTTTCCTAATTTACCCTTATTGATACTCCCTTAATTTGACAATAATTAAGGAGAGTGAATAATAAAATTGAGAAAGATAACAAACGTATTTTGAAAAATACATGATATATTAACTAACTTCCGTAATCTAATTAATTAAATTAAGTAAATAAATTTTATATTAAGGACCACATCGAGTATTGTTATTATTATTCTTTTTTTTTTTTTTTGCTCGAATATTGGTATTATTATTCCAGAAGTAAAGTTTTGTAACTTTTCTTTTTCTTTTTTTGCCAACAAGTTGGCTACTACTTCCTCTGGTTTTAAATATAAGACAAAGTTGACATTTGTTGGAGAGATTAAGGAAGCTAAATAAATCACTTAATCATATCATATATTGTGTATCCTTATATCATATATCAATTTATTAGTCAAACTAATTAGTTTGAAAAAAAAATAAAAAAAAAATTAATTAACTTCCTTAATATTTCAAAAAAAAAAATATTAACTTTATCTTATATTTATTACCATGGGCTTGAGATTCATTATTCGTTATTCGGTCACATACACACAAAATGAACATCCTAATTATAAGGAATTAGAATATTGTTGACCAAAACAAATAAATAAAAGGAATTAGAATATCATCCACTTTTTTGTTAGTTCTCTATGTGTTTTGATGATAACTGACAATTGTAAACTAAATTTGAAGTTTGTCTTTAGTAAGTTGTAAAACTTACTGTTCAAGGCAAACTCGAGTCTAGGTAACGAAACTCGAGTTTGGACTTGACAGACAGAAGCTCAGTTTTTATAAAGCTGACCAAACTCCAGTTTGTGTAAGACAAACTCGAGTTTGCATTACACAGAGAGCAATCAAAATTCTTAAGAACTGTAAACTCAAGTCTATGTTTTGGAAACTCGAGTTTAGGATCAAACAGAAGCTTCAATGTTTTATCAAGATTTCAAAACTCCAGTTTCATATCCACAAACTCCAATTTACCAAATACAAAAGTCTTCAAGTTTAAAGTTTTTAACTGAAACTCGAGTTTGGGTTATAACAGAGACACTCGAGCTCTTGTTTATTTTGTAAACTCCAATTTTGATTTCAGAGACTCCAGTTTAAGCTTAACAGGAAGTTTTCAAAGCTTCAGCTACCACTGAAACTCGAGTCTAGTTTCTGGAGACCCGAGTTTAGGACAAACTGAAAATACTCGAGTTATTACATAATTTCTAAATTCCAGTTTTGAAAACGAAAACTCCAGTTTGAGCCTTCAAAGATGTTTCAAATGTTTCAATTCACACTCAAACTTGAGTCAAGATTTTGGTGACTCGAGTTTAGCTCAAACAGAAAACACTCGAGTAAATGACTAATTTGAAAACTCCAGTTTGGAAAATGGAAACTCCAGTTTACACTTATGGAGATATTTCAAAAGTTTCAGTTTTCACTGAAACTCGAGTTTTGGATATCAAAACTCGAGTCTGGATCATACAGAAAGCTATACAATATTTCAGGTTTTGTAAACTCCAGTCTGCAGTTCTAAACTCCAGTTTTGAAGCTGTGAACTTAAAATTAAGATTTTCATAAAAGCTTCAAACTCGAGTCAGTCACTAAATGACTCGAGTTTAGCCATGTGTTCAAAATCCCATTCAAGACCAAATCGCGACTTTCTTCTCTGTAAGAACCAAACTCGAGTTAGCTTTTGCAAACTGCCAGTTTAGACCAATGCTCAATAGTCATGTCTTCTGGATGAACCTCAAACTCGAGTCTAGGATTATAAACTCGAGTTTGCATCGGAGATTTTGAAAAACTAGATTGAATCAATCTGCGAAATCATTATGGGTTAATATGAAATTATCACATCTTGTTGTATTATTATTCCTAACATTATTGATCAAGTTTTTGATAAGTTTTAGACAGGTTCATCACAAGATCAAGGTAAAATCAAGATCCAGCATAAGTGCATTTAATGAAGAACCAAGAACAGAGCTGATTCTTCCCCCTTATCCCAGATGTTCAGTTCAGACCGTTGTAACACATTAAGATCATCTCAAACGGTCGAATTAAGATCATGGAATGACTAAAAATCTGGAAGACGTTTTGCAACAACACATTTCAGGATTACAGCAAAGAATTAAAAGAACAGAGCAAAATATGCAACTGTCATTTCCCAGATTTGCAGCCGAACGTTGGAGAAGATATTGCAACGGCTAGCTCATCTAGCTAGGCTATAAAAGGCTATGAAGACTCAGAGTAAGAAACAACGAAGCTACACTTGAACACATTTGCATTTTTGAGTCTGTATTGTGATTCTTTTATCTGTTCTTCAGTGATTATCAATATTCACTCTTTTGAGAGATTGAAATTCTTTTAAAGTATTTGGTTGTGTAAACTCAAAATTATGGAACCAGTGAGTTGGGTTGTTTAATTACAAGGTGTAAGGGGAGCAAGTCCTAGGTAATTAAGATTGTGTCTTGTCTTTATTGTTGTAGTTAAAAACTTGTTGAACTAGTGGAAACACCCAAAAGGTATCTGGGGATTGGACGTAGGTTAAGGTTAAGACCGAACCAATATAAATCCTGTGTGTCTGAGTTTTTCTTTCTTTACTCTTTCATTATTCATTTCTTAAGCTTTATTTGTTAGAGTTGAAAAGAATTTTTAAAATCCCCAATTCACCCCCCTCTTGGTGATTTCTTCCACTTTCATTTTTCAGGTATATACAAGACATGTTTTAAGGAAGAAAGAAGAGCATCCACTATTTATAGCAAACACAGAAGGTGGAAACTGGAAAACTTTTTTACTCTTTTAAGGAACGAAGATACGGTGGTCTCTTCAAATACAAAGTGGATTGTCTATCTATAACTTTTCAAGTCTCTTCAAATACAGGGCACTTGGCCGGTCTCTCTTAATCAATCCTTTTTAGCCAGTGATTAGTGAAATTAGTATGGGAGAACCAATCAGGACCGTCCATAAAAATACGGATGCTTCTTCAAATTATAAATCCTCAATAATAATACTCTTGCAGATTGGCTTTTTTTTTTTGGGTAAGAAATCTAGATGTTCCATCTATCCCACTCCATGTCACATTTCATGAGGGACCAGATCTCCTCGCTTTACTACTTTTGATTCTACGTACTCTCCTTGCAAGTTGCAACCATAATTTTCTGCATTGGGTGGGTAATTTTTGAGTTGATCTCATGCCTGCCAAAATGGAAAAAAGAAAAAAAGAGCACTTGAGAAAATAGAATGTGAATGAGTACAAGTATATATGCTTTTGTTGCTCAGAAGTACATATGCTTTCCAAGTATATAAGTGTTGATCATGCAAGTTGGTAGCTAGTTAGGCACTTGCTCGCTCTCGTCTCAACGCCCATCATATCCTTACCATTAATTTCTCTCTACTTCAATCTCAACATTCTCTCTCCTCTCTCTCCATGGCTGTTCTGGGCTGGAACAGATATTGAATGATGTAGAGACATGGAACCATTTCCCTGCCTATCTTTTGGATGGGTAGGGAGTGCCCATTAGATTTGAACAGTTTATAATTTTTTTTATTTTTTATTTTTAAAAAAATTATTTTAATAAAAAAAAATCTAAAATAAATATAATCTTTTAACTAATATCTTTTTTTAAAAATATTTTTTTATTTAAAAATAATCAAATAAAAAAAATTAAACATATATCGTCCAGATCGAATCTGAACGATTCAGATTAGATAAGCTCTCATTTTGATAGGCGGGGAAATGGGTCGATCAGCTGAGGTTAGTATGCTCCCTCTCCCTCTCCCTCTCTCTCCCCCTCCCTCCCTCCCTCTGAGTCACATACGCTTCTCATCTACTTAGTATGCAGCGAGTAGATCATGAATGAAGAACAAGAAAGCAGAGTACTTAGTACGTTCTCTATCTCTCTCTCTCTCTCACACACACACACTTGCATACTCTGCTTTCTCATTCTTCATTCGTGATCTACTCTCTGAATATGTTTTTGTACTTTCGTCTTTATGCATCTGTCACTTCGCATGTCTCAACATCATTCAATATCTGTTCCAGCCACGTTCTGTTGAGTGTTGAACCACTCGCTTTCTTCAACTCTTCCTATCCCTATATTATGTGAAAATCTCGTACCTCTAACCAACAACGTAACGCTGTTTTTGAATGGGCGTGTGATAGTTACATCTAACACAAGACAAAGAAGCAAAGAGATTGAGATAACAAGCATCATCATTATCATCATCCATAGCTGACAACATATTATTTGTATCTACTCCACATTCTTACTCTCATCCATATTCACCACCAACACTCTGACTTATGAGTTTGCTAGTTTTTCGCAGTTCAAAGTCCTGGCATGCTACCTTAGCATTCCTGATTACAGTTATAGGCATGGTGGTTCAAATGCACTTCCCCAACTCATCTCCTGCTGATAAACACTCGCCAAACCTCTGGATCTTCATAGTATGCCTGTTCATTTATGCCTTCTCATCCGCCTACTACAAGTATCACGCCTCAGACTCAAATAATGATACCCCTTATCTCAAAGTCTCATCGCACATCGCTGCAATATCAGGAAGCATGGCTTGTGCTGCTCTAATATCAGTGTTGGTTTCTAAACCTTTTATAGCAGTCATCATCACTATCTATTTCGTGTGCCTCCTCATATATTTTGCCCCTAACTCAGTCACTGAGATATTTAAGAAGATATATTCATATGTGTACAACATTTGCAATGGAATTGACGATAACCATGACCCAAGAGACAGCCTACAAGTTTAGACCGTATTCACAAGTTGTGCGAGTGATTACTGTAACGTTGGAACTTGTCAGGAAAGAAGAAAAAGCCAATATTGGGCATGACGGGTTTTGGGCTCCCTTCCTATATACAGAAATGCCCAAATATATGTTTTTTTTTTTTTTATATTTTGTGGGTTTTCTATTTTCTGAAAATAAAAAAGGGTAGGAAAGAAGCAAAGTTTCCTAGTTGTTGTTTGTGAGAGAATATTCTCAGAATTTCTTTCAGGTTGTGTCTCAGTAAATAGATGGCATATTATGTTGTATCTCAAAGTTTCCTAATACGAATTTATTTCATGGTTATTTAGTCTTTTTCACGGCGTCATAACTGTTGAAGAGAATCCTTATGATATGCTCTTTGGTACTTGGGAAAGAGGGATTGGAAAAAAAAAAATAATAAGTACAATTTAAAAAGAAATATAAAAGTGAAATTATAAAATTTTACTACAGAGAAGAGGTTAGATATAAGAGTACAGAAAATTATTGGCAAAAGAAGATTATGAAAAATTGACACAAGATTTTCATATAAATTGAAACTCTGAACAATTTATAAAATAATAGAAAAAATTGGAGAAAAGTCTCTTATTATAAATTTAATTGATAAAAATGATTTGTATACACAGACTATCTGCGAAATTTATAAACACATAATACCAGTAGTCTAACTTAATTTCCTTGTACTAATTAATATTCTAATAGGGACCTTACCTTTCCCTAATTTTCTCTTTATAATATAACATTTGGGTAAACATCTGAATGATTTACATTGTAGCATTTGATTGGGTTTAAAAAAAGCCTCATCCATTACCACCAAACGGGCCAATGGCATAAGATTAATAAGAGGGATTTGGTTTTTCTCATTTTCTTATTTTTTTTTAATTTTTTTTTTCTTTCATCGTTAAATTAAGATCTCAACATAACAGATTTAATATATTATATCTTTAAAGTAAAATTATAATAGTATTTTTATAATATGTTAAATCTGGATCGTTGAGATTTTAATTCAGCAATAAAAAAAAAGGTGAGAAACAAAAAAGAGTAAATGTAAAAGAAGGAAAACAGTATCTTAACAAGAGTTCTCTTCCAATCCCTCTTTCCAATAGTCAACCAATCCAACCACTCCAGCTCTCGCCGTTTCACTCATTCCTCCTATCCCGAATCAGTCAGTGCGTTAATTATAAAGCTTTCAAAAAAATTAAAATTTAGATTTTCCTCAAAAAACAACAATGATGTTCTCTATTTCTTTTTAATTTTACTATTTCATAAACTAAAATACTAGCAGTTTTTCCTGCAAATTATCTTACATGCATATTTCAATTCATTTAAAAATGGGTTAAGGATGATTTTGTCCCGAAAGCTTTTTGGAGGGAAATTTTGTTTTAAAAGTGTTAAAAAGAGAGCAATCTAACTATGACCTTTATTTTAATTAATTTTGATTATTAATTAATTAAATATATCGAGCTGAGAGTTCATATGACATCCACTCTATTTTTGTTAAAGTGCAAAGTTGCCCTATAAGCCCATCTGACATCAACTTTATTTTTTAAAAGTTACATTTCAAACTTTCCGGGCAAATTTAAACGATAAAAAACATGATGTGGATGATACATGAATTATCAATTTAGTATATTTGATCAATTAATGATTAAAATTAATTAGGATAACTGCCAGGGAAAAATTGCTTTTTTTAACCATTTAATCTTTCTAAAATGCACAAAAAAAACAAACAAACTATTTTAGGCAACTTTTAACATTTTGCATCTCAGTTGGTGTTTCATCAAATATCATATGGGTTTATTGTTTCTACCTCTGAGGTAGAAACATTTTTTCTACCTCGATCACATATAAGTGAGTAGGGTCAATTAGAGAGAACAAATAAATGGGCCCCACTTAATTATATGTGATTGAGGTAGAAAAAATATTTCTATCTCAGAGGTAGAAACATTAAACCCATGTCCTATATATTAAAAATACTTATTTAGTCAATAAGCATATTGGATCGTGGATACATTGAAAGGATAATATTATTTAGTACATTAATTAAAACATAATTTAATCTCATTATGAAATGTTTGTTTATGCATTTAAGTTACATCATTTGTGAATATTTGATTAATTTTAATTTTAATGTTACACAGTTTGTTATTATTGTATGATGTCATACAGTATGTATAATTTCAATATATATATACTGTATCTTATCATACAGCAAAAAAAAAATGAGTGGCATCAAAATTTAAATTAAATCCTTTGAAATGAAATTTAAATTGACTTTTGTTTAATGGAAAATCAATTGCACAAAGGTAAGATTGTTTACTCATTAGGGAAGATTAATGTAATTTACCCATATAGACTAATTTATTTATTTGCACATAAAGAAGATAGAATGCACATAAGGGAAGATGGATTTCACAGAAGGAAGACAGATTGCACATGAGGAAAGATGAATTTAACAAAATAAAGATTCTCTGCAATAAAAAATAATGATTGAACAAAGGGAAGATGGTGTGGACAAAGTGTACTTCGAACATAAGGGACTAATTTTATAACATAAAGGAGATAGATTACAGATATAAGGAAGATGAATTTCACACAAAAGAAAATAGATTGTCCAAGGGTAAAGGTGCAAAAAATGCACATGGACTTTTACCCAAGGTGCATCCAGTACTATATGTTGTTCGGATGTACAAAAATACACATGAATTTTGAAAATTGGTGCAAAAATACCCTTATCGTTTAAGTCCCTTAACAGATGTTATTTTTATAATGGGCCCCACACTATTTAAAAAAATAAAAATGCCAAACTTTTTATAATTCCCAACTTTACCCTTCCCTCTCTTTTCAAATGCTTGAACTCGTCTGTTCTCATTCTTCTCCCACCTACAGCTACATTGCTTCACCGCCTCCTGAATCCTTGGTCCTCCCTTCGGATCCACCTCCACTTCCAAAATCTCTGGCACCTTATGCTTCAGATCCTTGCATAGATTCGTCACCTCCGCCAGCTCCTTCGACCGGAAGCAGAATGCCATAGTCTCCCACGTCGATTTGATCGAAAGCTGGCTCTTCATACACAAGAAATAGTCAAGATCCATTAGAAGGTGGAGTTCTTCGACGAGATCGTCTTTTGGTGCCTTGTTCAGAGAGTGAATCTTCGTCGGCTTGCATACAATGTCGTACTAGAGACTTGGTTTTCCGGCAATTCATATCATGTGGCCAATCGAGGAAGCTAGCCATTATTGCCGATTTCTGATGCCTTCTCTCCCAAACTCACGACGCCTTCTGTTTTCAATGTTTGCTTTCTTCAATTTCAATTTTGCTGTCTTCTTTCTGATGCTTTGCTGGTTTGTTTTTTTTTTTTTTGGATTTTGATTTTCATTGTGAACTTTGATGTTTGATTTGGGGATTCTTGTTTCTGGTTTGATTTCGAATTTGGTTTCTTCTTTCTGATGCTTCGCCTATTTTTTTGTTGTTGTTGTTGTCTAATTTCATATTGAGGAAGCCCATAACTAAAACATTTAAGGATTCTTGTTTCTAGTCTGATCTGATGCTTCGCTTGTTTCTTGTATTTTTTTGCTATCTAATTTTCATATTGAAGAAGCCCATAACTGAAACATTTGGGGATTCTTTTTTTGGGTCTGATTTCTTTCAATAATCTTTGGCTAAAGTTTGAGCTAGTAGACCGGTGGTGGTGGTTTTTCAGGTGGATGTGGGTGACAGAAAGAGGGAAGGGATGAATTGAGAGTTTTGGCAGGGAGGGTGTTTTTTTTTTTAGAGTTCAGGGGTATTTTGGTATTTTCATATGGTGTGTAACGTCAGTTTAAGGGACTTTAACGGCAAGGGTATTTTTGCACCAATTTTGAGAGTTCATGTGCATTTTTGCACCTCCAAAAAGCATATGATGCTAGGTGCACCTTAGGTAAAAGTTTATGTGCATTTTTGCACCTTTACTTATTGTACAAAGAAAATGTTTTCATTAAGAATAATTTTCTCTTTCTCCTATCACAATTATTTATGCTCAAAGACCTTATGCCTTAACATGAGTTCAAATCTCATTCTACAAACAAATTTTTAGATGGGAATTTATGGAAATTTTTCAACCGAAAAAAAAAAAACACACACACACACACAATTGGAGGCTCCCTCTACTTTGTTTTTACCACGCTATGCTGGGCCTAGGACCTTAAAATTAATTTTTATGGTTTATTAATAGCTTATTAAAAGCTTTTGACAATTTATTATTTAAAATTAAAGGGAACATGTATGTCAGGGCCCAAGGTAGCAAAATAATTTCAAAAAAGGCCCAATAAATATTCACATGCCAGAAAAGGGTCTTTTCTGGTATTATTTCAAAAAAAAATTGTACGGATATAGTTGTTAATTGCTCCTGATGTAGTTGTTAATGGCTACTGATTTATTTGTTAACAGGGACTGACATAGTTGTTAACCACTACTAATATAGTTTGCTAACGCTTTTTGAAATAATGCCAGAATAGGGCCTTTTCTGGCATGTGAATGTTTATTAGACCTTTTTTGAAATTATTTTGCTACCTTGGGCCCTGACATACATTTTTCCAAAATTAAATGTGTTTAATTTTAAGGTTTAGTTAAATCAAAACTTTGGAGATAAACCTTCTTTATGCAATTTGAAATGAATTAAAGCAACTGGGGGTGAAGGTTTATTCCTGCTCAAATGCCTTCGTGCAACTCTGCTATTCATTTTTATCTTCCCCATTGCATTCATCCAAATATCTTTTGTGAAAAGTATGTTGAGGACTTCCCCAAATATCTCCCTCCACTCCAGGATGTAGCTCAGTTAATCGGTGTTATTTTAATTTTTCGCATCACAGGACAAATCCTTTATTTAACATAATATCTATGGAAATTGAAGATTTTACCCCCCAAAAAAAATCAAATCAAATCTCTCACCGGGACTGTGCCTCTATTTTTTGTGTTGGAAACAGAGCAACACAAAGTAGTGTCTTTTAATTAACAAGAGTGATTATCCCTAGCTCCCCACTAAATTACACACCAAACGGAAAATAGGAGCCTCAGGCCAAGATGGAGGATGATCGAAGGTCATCATATCCTTGAGAACACCGGTGCGATGATCAGAGGTTATGGGAGGTTGTGGCCACCGGAGCTGGAAGAAACTGTTGTAAAAATATAAGAATATGTGTGGATGTGTCAAAGAAACAAGTCCCACATTGCTTGGGAATGAGAGAGTAAAAGCCTAAATATATCATCTTATTATGTTGGGTTTGTAAAGAGGCCTAGAGGAGTAGTGGGCTCGCGCGCACAACAATGGGCCATCGGAAGGCAAGCATAGTGGAAATTTGGCAATTTCCCCCTACGCGCGAGTAATACATGATACCGGCACTTTTGTGAAAATACTTTTGCTCCCTGAAGATATTATTTTATTTGTGTAAAATTCAAATAAAATAATAATTTATTTTTGGAGGCTTATCGAAAAGACGCAATATTTAGGGGTTTAAAATTGAGAACCCTTCATGACCAGATGTTGTCAGTAGTCAGCCACGTCCAGAACAAACTTTCCGTTGTCCACGTTCAGATTCGTCTTTTCAGTGATGCCTGTTAGTTTCAGGGGTTGTGTCGTCCGAATAAACTCATGTCCATTCGTCATTAGTTGACCGTGTCTATAAAAGGGATTCGGACGAAGTGCACGGGTTTTTTTTAATATAACATTCTCTCCTCCTCTGATTTCTTGCTGTCATTATTATAATCTTCCACTTGTTCTGTTGCCCTGATCGTCTTCAGGAAGGATTTGTTTAATCCTGGGGAGTACCGCTTCCTCTTTGCCGGTGGTCGTAGAATAACTTTGTAGCACAACGTTTTTGGACGTGACTCGGATCTCCTTTTTCAACCTTGTATCTGTTTGTTCGTGATTCTACAACAGAAACTTGGCTTTGCCTTTGTGCTGCGGAGGAACGGGAAGCAATGTGGTAGGCCAGCGTGGTCCTTCAAACGTATGTAATTGTCGATGGACCTTACGGCCACTTTCTCAACCCTCTGTAATGACCTTGCGCCATATGGAAGAGGAAGGCGAAGACGAAGAAGCCAGGAAATGAAACTGTTATGGATATGTTAAAAATGGGCTTAGCCCAATGACCAGAGAGCCTAGTCAAATGGCTCCAACCACAATCTTAACTACTCCCTTGAATTAAGGGGCAGTTATCAAGATAGTGGCCAAAATCATAACCACCCAGAAGATAAGGGGAGGTTATCAAAAAGGAGTATCTTAATATCTCAAAATAATAGAGATATCAAGGCCCATTAGAATAAGGCCCCAGGTATGCTTATAAATAGGGAGAAACCCTAACAAGGTAGACACTTTTGAAACCCTAGCTTTTCAATTCACACAGAGCACACACCCCACTCCCTCTGGCTATCATAAGCCATACAGTTTACTCTCGAACTACGTGGACTTTGATCCATAATTGTGGTACGTAAGACTCTGGGATTTCACCCCAGGCCAAGTCCAGCTCATCTTGTGTTCTACACCAGAACATTGGCGCCATCTGTGGGGACTATAAAGTCCTACTCCTGTGACCAACGATGGCTAACACTAGAAGCAAAAGCCATGCGCTCACAAATGAGCAGAGTCAGGAACGAAGTACTAACGAGAACCAGCAACAGGAAAATGTCTGAAGAGTTAATCAGGAACAAATAGAGGAACCACCGAATACAGACCCTCCCCTTGAGGATGGACGAGACAATCTCCAAAATCAAAAGATTGATCGCATGACCGAGGTGGTGGACCAGATTCTCAAGCAGTTGCAAGGCCCTCTTCAGAGGGAACGCTGGGATGATCAAAAGAACGAGGACGAAGAAGCCAACCAACAAACTGTTGATCCACCGCAAATCAACTTGCCCGAGCAAGGCCAAGTAGTGTCAACGAAGAATTCTGAACAAAGTAATCACCAGGATATGAACTGGGAAGATCAAACTCGAATAGTTCAAAAAAACAGCCCTGCCTTAGATAACAAGGAAATTCGGTCAGAAGATCCCGGAAAGCATAAGATGTGGTATGGGGACGGAGGACAGAATAACAGCCCGATCTCAGATGATATTATGGAAGCTGAGTATCCAAAGAAATTCAATACGTCCGACCTCCCTAGATATGACAGAAGTCAGGATCCCCAAACGCACTTAAATACCTTTAACACTGAAATGCTGGTTCGAGGATTCAAGGGATCGATCATATTAAGGTTGTTCACCTCAACATTGCGAGGGGCTGCGCAAATCTGGTTCCAGACTCTACCTCCCAAGTCCATTACCGACTTCAACAACCTGAGTGAGAAGTTCCTGCTGAATTTTACAACAAGTAAAAAACAGCCCAGGTCGGTCTATACGTTAGACAGAATCAAGCAGCAACCCGGCGAGACTCTACAGAAGTACTTGGATTGTTTCAAGACAGCCGCCTTGCAAATCTAAGGATTAACGGAAAGCGTCCACGTACACTTGCTCATCTCGGGCTTGGATAGTAAATCCAGAATGGGGAGGTCAGTCTTATCCGGCGAGATCAAAACTTTGGAAGAATTCCATCGGCGAGCTAAGAAATACCTGAATATTGAGCAGATGCAGATAACCAACGCGCCAGGGAAGGAAAGACATAGAAGTCCACCTCCAAAAGGAAGGGATAAGGAGTCAAAAGATCGCTCCAGGAGCTCGGATCAAAAAGCATAAGGAGGAAGGCACGAGGGGAAATATGAAAAATATGCTCCTTTGAATGTCTCGCGTGCATAGCTGTGGAGAGAAGTGGCCCTGACCGAGATGAGAAAGGTGGAGCGACTACGACCCCTGTATAACAGAGGCAAGTTAGACCGAACTCGGTTTTGCGATTTCCATAATGGACCTAGGCACATAGCAGATGAATGCTCGGACCTTACAAATGCGGTAGAGAAATTTATCTGGGATGGAAAGTTGCACCAATATGTCATCAAAACGCAAGGGCAAAAAGGTAGCAAATGCAAGCAGGCGGATCGGAGTAAGAGCCCGGCCCTTCAACGGAGGAAACTAGATGAGGACCGAAGAAAGAATGACGACGATGATGAGTTCCCAGAAGCCGAGTTCGATTGCAACGTCATTAGCGGAGGTTACGGAGGAGGTGGTGATACCGCAAGTCAGCGGAAGAAATACCTTCAGGAAGTCTTAACCATCAGGGGACGACCTTCTTTCAAGCCGGAACCACTGCAAGCAGAGCCCCCGAAGTTATTCTTTACCCAGGAAGACCTAAGGGACGTAATCCCAGGTCATCAAGACGGGCTGGTTATAACCGGCCTCTTGGGCAAATGCTGCGTAAAGAAGATATTTATCGACCCCGGCAGCGCAGTTGACATCATCCTATGGGACGCTTTCAAGCAGATGGACCGTAATCCAGAAAATTTAAAGCCGTGCAGAACAACCTTAATCGGGTTCAACGGAGAAGATACAAGCCCTAAAGGATGTATAGAGCTGAAAATGACGTTGGGATCTAAGGAAGCCTTCAGGACCGGAAGAGTCAAATTCATCGTGGCAAATTTCCCCTCTTCTTACAACATCATTCTAGGCAGGCCAACTATTCATAGCTGGGACATGCTAATATCAACCAAACATTAGAAGCTAAAGATGGTGAGCAGACAGAATGAAGTCGTCACCATTAAAGGGGATCAGAAGAAATCTCGGCAATGCTACTTTTCAACAGTAAAAAACAATGAACTCGGCATATCCTCATCACGACAGAAGGGAACTCAAAACCCAGCGCCAGTCACACCGAGTTCAGTAAACGTGGTAGAACTGGATGTAAGAGAGGAAGCGAAGCTAATGAAGACAGAGCCCGATGGGGAGCTCATGGATTACCAACTAGGACACGAGCCCGGGCAAATAACTAAGATAGGCAATACTCTCACTAAGCAAGAAAAAGTCGAGCTTGTAAAGTTGCTAGTAAAGAACAAGGATGTATTCGCCTGGAAACCTTCCGAGCTACCAGGTGTGGACCCCGCGTTTTGTTGCCACAAGCTGACAATAAATCCACATTATACGCCGGTCGCACAAAAGAAAAGGAAGATAGCTCCAAACTGACAAGTAGCCCTCGCCGAGCACGTAAGGGAGCTCCTAGACGCAAGATTCATCAGAGAAATCCAGTATACTACTTGGTTATCAAATGTGGTAATGGTAAAAAAACCTAATGGCAAATGAAGGGTTTGCACGGATTACACCAATCTCAACAAAGCATGCCCCAAGGATGCTTACCCCATGCTAAACACCGACCAACTGGTGGACAACTCCTCTGGATTGCAGCTGCTCTCGTTCATGGATGCCTATTCTGGTTACAACAAATAGCTATGCATCCCGAGGACTAGGAAAAAACAGCTTTTATCACAGATAAAGCTAATTATTGTTATAACGTCATGCCCTTCGGGCTAAAGAACGCTGGAGCTACTTACCAGAGGATGATGAACCAAGTATTTGAGGCGTAGCTCGGTAGGAACGTGGAAGTTTACATCGACGATATGATTGTTAAATCAGTCAAGCGGTCCGACCATATCCGAGATCTGCAAGAAACATTTGATAAGCTCCGGGATCACCGAATCCGACTCAACCCGGCAAAATGTGTATTCGGGGTACCGGCGGGTAAGTTTCTCGGATTCCTGTTGACTAACAGAGGAATTGAGGCCAACCCGGATAAATGTCAGGCTGTCCTCAATATGGCTGCCCCAAGAAACAAGAAAGAGGTACAGCAGTTGACAGGTAGGCTGGCCGCATTAACACGATTTCTGCCGAAGTCAGCAGAAAATGCACTTCCCTTATTCAAATTATTAAAGAAGGAAGCGCAGCACGGAGATTGGAACTCGGAGTGTCAAACCGCATTTGATAAGATCAAAAAATGTCTATCATCGCCATCGGTATTGTCAAAACCTAAACCCGAAGAAGATCTAGTATTGTACTTGTCGGTGGCTGCAGAAGCGGTAAGTGCTGCCCTGGTGAGAGAAGAATCGACATAACAAAAACCGGTCTATTTCACAAGCCAGGCTTTGCAAAGTTCAGAGCTGAGATATCAAAAGTTGGAAAAGGTGCCCTTTGTACTCCTCACTATTGCAAGAAGGTTACGTCCTTACTTCCAAGGACATCGAATAATTGTCCGGACAAGTCAGCCGATACGCCAAGTATTGCATAAGCCTGATTTGGCTGGAAGAATGATTAGTTGGGCTATCAAGCTGTCCGAGTTCGACATTGTGTACAAAGCCCGGCATGAGATCAAATCTCATTCCTTGGCCAACTTCATTGCGGAACTAGTACCGACCGAGGTAATCCCGGAGGCCAATCTTGATATTTGGAAAGTGTTTGTCGACGGATCGTCAAACGCCAAAGGAAGTGGAGCAGAGATCATAATAGAAAGCCCGAAAGGAGTTTCTATTGAACACTCCCTACAACTACATTTCAAAACCTCTAATAACCAGGCCGAATACAAGGTGGTGTTGGCCGAGCTATCTCAAGCAAAAGATAACGGAGCCAGGAGGATTCACTTGTCAACCGATTCTTAGTTAGTTGCAGCCTAGATCAACAGATCGTATACGGCTAAGGGACCTTTACTAATTAAGTACCTCGGGAAAGTTAAGGAAGCTATGGCCAACTTTGACGAGGTTGTAGTCACCTACATCCCTAAGGGAGAAAATGCGAGGGCGGACATCTTATCAAAGCTGGCCAGCACAAAGAACCCGGGAAGTCATCATCGGTAATACAGCAAAGTTTGATTGAACCCACTTGTATTATGGTTATTGCAACAACAGAAGATTGGCGGAAGCTTATCCTAAATTACCTGGAGAAGGGAATCATCTCGGAGGACCCTATAGAGGCAAAGCAGATGGCGAGAACCGTTTCGATCTATACAATGGTTGATGACCAACTGTATCGAAAGGGCCTTCACTCTCCCATGATAAGGTGTTTGGACCCAGCAGAGGCCGAGTATGTGTTGTCAGAGATACACGAAGGGATCAACGGGTAGCATATGGGAGCCAAGGCGCTAGCCCGAAAAGCCCTCCGAGATGGATATTATTGGCTGACAATGGTTGCCGATTCCAGAGAACACGTAAGAAAGTGCGAAAATTGCCAAAAACACACTCGGATAATCTGGCCACCTCCGGCCGAATTAAAGTCCATCACAGCCCCATGGCCATTCTTCAAGTGGTGCATGGACCTCTAAGGACCGTTCAAGCTAACTACAGGGCATATGAAGTGGCTGGTTGTAGCTATGGACTACTTCACTAAATGGATCGAGGCCGAACCCCTGACAACCATCTCGGTCGCTCGCATACAAAAATTTTTTGAAAGAAACATCATGGCAAGATTTGGGATTCCGGCCGAGATCGTCACAGACAACGGGACACAGTTCGTCGACAAAGGCTTCTAGAGGTTGATGTCCGAACTCAAAATCAAGCACCATTTCGCCTCAGTAGAACACCCACAGTCTAATGGGCAAGCCAAGGCAGCAAGCAAAATCATTGTCGACGAGCTTAAAAAGTGGATGACAAGTGCAGAAAACGACTGGGTTGAGCAATTATATCCAGTACTCTGTGGATACCGAACTAGTGTCCAAACCTCGAACAAGGAAACGCCTTTCAGATTGACCTACGGTTGCGAGGCCATGATCCCGGTCGAAATCGGGCAAACATCATGGAGGAAGGCAAATGTCATGGAGGAAGGAGAGCACAATAACAGTGAACAATTGGCTGTAGAGCTAGACCTCATTGACGAAGTCAGAATCACAGCACATTGCCGAGATCTTGCTAAAAAGCAGTTAATTGCGGCTAAGTATAATCGCAAAGTTAGGCCACGAGCATTTAGCAGAGGTAATATGGTACTTCGCAGAGCGGATATCGGGAACAAGAATGCTCGGAATGGAAAACTTGCGACAAATTGGGAAGGTCCTTACCATATTTCAGACAAAATAGGGCCCGAAACCTATGTCCTAGAGGCATTGGATGGCACGGCTATCAAGCGAACTTGGAATGTGGACAAACTAAGGATCTACTATAGTTAAGGGCCGAGATCAACTCGGGACCCGCGCACAGCGGATGTCAGCCACGGTTGAGAACCGCTTTTCAATTTCAACGGATGTCAGCGATGGCTGAGAACTGTTTTTCTTTTTAAGGATTATTTCACTTTCATGCATCATTTTCCATTTATGTCAAACTTCTTTGTAATTGCAATTGTTTCAATCAATAAATAAGGCGACCTACTTTATGGGCCGACCAGATGATTGTTTATGAAGTTCAATACAAAAATAGCCAAGTAAAGTCAACTTAATCAATGAAACCAGGATTTTCGTGAGCCCGGTTGTCATAGGGTTTGTTAACAAATCTTATGAACGTTACAATGAATCAGAACAACTCCCTGGGATGGTGTGAGATTGCCATAAAAGATCCTGATCAGGTCGAAATGCTTAGGTTCTTTTTCTAAAAGAAATTAAGACCCGAACATGTGGCATTTGGCTACCATCTCGGTCAGATACTTTACAAGATAAAGAACTTAGGTGATTGTTGGAAATCATCTGTTTATTTAAAATGCCCGATTATTAGTAAACAAGCCCGTTTATGAATGTCGGTAGAATATCTTGCAGACTCTGCGCAATATCTTGACTTTGGCCAAGTCTAATAAAAAGAACTGAGCTTCGTGCCCGGATTACGTTTCCCTTTACTCATTAATGAGCGAATTAAGCGCGAGTTTGGTTTAAAGGATGAAAATAAAACTGACAAGTTAGGCAAGATAATAATGCTCGAAATGCCCAGAAAAAACTGGGATGAAATTGTCATTGTATTAATGTTGGGGCATAGGCCCGGATTACAGAAAGCAAAGCAAAAATAAAAACTGAAGCTACTGAACATCAAACAAAAATCTTAAGGAAGATAGCATTAGGGTTGGGCTTGGTTAGGCACGGAGGAGTCGGGTACATTTGAGGCCGGAGCATCATCCTCAGCAATTTGAGCTCGGTCGCCCTCCGTGTGATGCTCGGACTCTTCAGCCGGAGAAAGCGGCGTTGGTACAAACTGCCCATCCACTACCGAAGCTCTGAAATCCACGGCATCGAGACTCATTGTGATATTAGGATTCAAAGCTCGAACTTAGGCCAAGCACTCCTTGAAAGCTTCAGCAGCCGTCTCAACGACCATGACCTCCAGCTTCTCCACCTCAGCAGCAGACGCTGCTAGCTCGGTTTTGTAAGCATCGATGTCGAAATGAACGAGGTCCAGGTCCTTCATCGCGCCCGCGTATTGGCCTTGCAGAGCATGCAGCGAGGCATTCAGCGTGTCTTCCCACACTTGACAAGCACTAAGTTCGGTGGAGGCTAGATCCTTATCAGTAAGGGCCTTCGACAGTTCCTCCACCGCCTTTATCTGCGCCTCCTTGGCCTTCAGGCGAGCCTTCTCGGCCTCCACCTGCCGAGCCACAGCATCTTTCCTCTCAACTCGAGCCTTAGTAAGCTCGGCAATAGCTTTAAAATACTTATGCTTAACGGCAGCATAAGCGCCCAGCACTCCGGCCGTCTCCATCAAGTGGTCTTGCAAGGCCTGTAGGTGACCCAGGTCGGAGTAAGCAAAAACGTCGGCGGTGAAATATTTGCTAGGGGCTTCACGGAGTACTTGAACTTGTCGGAAACCCCGTCAGTCCATACTTCGCCCTACGAATGAAGACGTGATTGCCAGGGAGGAGGAGGAGGAGGAGGAGGAATGCTTGTTGGAACGCTAGCTTCAGGAACGGAGGACGGACTAACCTCCATAGCTGAGGTCGACGAGGTAGCAGTTGACTTCGATCGTTTGCGAGGGGTGAGGTCTTCGGAGGCCGGAGGAGATGCAGCTCTCTTCTCGGGCACAATGGTCCTCTTGGGTGAAGGAGCAACTACCGCCTTCTTTTGAGAAGAGGACTCCCCTTTCTTCTTGGCCTTGGCACGGAGCTTCTCGGCCAATTCCTGGAAGGAAACCTTCCCCATTTCAGGCACTACAAAGAAGGTAACAAACATCAGCAAAGGCAACATAGTGCTATGTAATAAAGGAAATAATAAGTACCAAAACCCTACTCAGCGGAAATATCTCCTCTATTGATTGACGGATAAAAATGCGAGTATCAATTACGTCCTTCTTGGCCACGTGTTCGACCAAGTCGATCACGGCCGCAACCTCAACCGACTCTAACTTGTCATCAAAAGATTGAAAAATTGTCGGGTCTCGGTCATAATGGGCCTTTAACCAATATAGCGGAAATGTCAATTCCACTGACTTGGAATCGATACCCTGGAGAAACCACGGTTTATGACCGGGCTCCGCAATGACCTTAAAAAATGAGGTCTTGAAACCCTTTAGGTTTCGGTGGCTACATGAAAAAGTTTTTTGTTCGGTTTCCCCCGAAAAGAAACCCAGCCCTTTTTCTCCGTAGGCTCTTCAGGCTGGCGAGCCCGTTGAATGTTAAAGAAATAAAAGAACACCCCGGTAGTTAAGGTATGATTTAAAAACTGGCAAAATCGCTCAAAAGCGATGATGAAGCCCTAAGAATTCGGGTGAACTTGAGTAGGGGCTAAATGTAGAATGTTCAAGAGATCTATTTGGAACTGTGTAAAAGGAAAGCGTAGACCGAGTTTGGTAACGAAATCTCGGTAGAAGAAGAAGTAGGAACATTCGTTGCCTTCCCGGATGGTACACACGGGTTCATCGGGGCTAGGCGGGGACAGAGAGCAATGATCTCGGTCCCCTAATGGGAGCGCGGCGATCTGATCAGCTGTGGCGATTGAGAGCTTGGATAGCACCCTGATCGCAATCCAGTCGTATTTCTCAACAAGATGATGTGGGACGCAGGCGGATGCCGACTCCATAAATCCAGAATCCTCAACAAGACGGGGAGAAATTGACATACTACCTAGAAAAGGAGAGACAAAAATGAATTAGAAACAAGGGAGACGATACCTGAGGGCGGTAAAGCAGGACGGGTAGGAACGGCTTGAACATCCCACGGGTGAAAATGCCAGCATTGCGAAGCTATTTCATTAGCTTCCCATGTCCGACCAACCATCATGGATTCATATATTAGCCAGGAACACTCCTCGTATGGGCCGATAGGTCGGGAAAAGGAAATAGGGGGTTCCACCCATTGAGTTAAAGAAGAAGCAGGCATAGGAGGACCTTTTCTCTTACTCCCTCCCAAGGGCGGCTCTAAAGAAGAAGCCCTAGCAGGGGCAATCCCCCGACCTTGACCTATGGGCTCTACAGAGTGGGAACGACCTCTAGCTCTACCCCTGACCCGACCTGACCGACCTGGTTGGCCCCCGCCGTCACCGCCATAGCCCCAAAGCACGTTCTCTAACTTTTGTTCTTCGAACAAGGGTTTCCCGTACAACCACCAAGCCGTCCTAGGAGGAAGGCGTTTCACAAACTCCTCCTCCTCAGGGGTTAGGTTGCTGGGATTAGGAGGAGATGAAGACTTTCCCAAATTCATAAGAGGGGAAGGAAAGAGAAGAGGAGATGAGTCTGGGTAAAGCGAAACAAGAAACCAATACCAGATCCAACAAGGAAAAGGGTCAAAACAACTAAAAACGCAGGGTAATCAAGAGCAATGTGGTGAAAGCCATAAGCGAACAAGAACCCAGAAAAAGGGAAAACTCAATAACTTACAGGAGCCTACCCAAAAAACCAAGAAAGCAAGAAGGAACAATTGTAAAAACCAAATAAGAAACGAGGAAATACCTGATTTCAAATAAGTTAGAGGAAGAGGAAATGTACGAGCCAGAACAAACGCGAAGATGCAGAGAGAGCAAAAGTGTAGAAAAGCTCAAGGATTTCTGAGTGTTCAAAAAGTGTGAGAAGAGGGAAGGTAAGGTACATATATATATGCGTAATGGGAAAAAGACGGTTAAATATTTAGGAAATGCAACCGTCGGAGGCCCAAAGGGCCCTGATGAAGCCGATGACGTGGCCATAAAAAGGCGTGCCTATTTAATTTTGGTGTTCAATGCGCACGAATACCAAGGAAAATGGAGCAGTCACCTTGGCTACAAAGCCGGCTTATAGAGGCCAACTGGCAGTAGGTAATGATGGCACCTACTAACTTGGGAACTCGCGATATGCCAGATCAATAAACATACTAGTCGCGAACCTCGGGTAAAATACGAGATCGGTCGAAATAAGGTCGGACTCCGATCATGAAGACCAAGGCCGACCTCCCCATGCTTCTTCAAATGAGGGCAATTGTCTCCCACCCGAATAAACCAGGATAAAAACTCGCAGCAGATGGGGTAACCCAAGACCAGAAATATCCGACCCCGGCAAAGGAAAAAATTTGAAGCAAACATGGGTAGAATGCGGCCTATTGAAAGAATTTGAAGCAAGCATGGGTAGAACGCGGTCTCTAATCAAAAACTTCAGGATTGGGCAGATCAAACTAACACACAAATCATTGTCTGGCAAATACATCCCGGCAGCTCAGAATACTTAGCTACAGGGCTGGGGGGCAACTGTTACGGATATGTTAAAAATGGGCTTAGCCCAATGACCAGAGAGCCTAGTCAAATGGCTCCAACCACAATCTTAACTACTCCCTTGAATTAAGGGGCAGTTATCAAGATAGTGGCCAAAATCATAACCACCCAAAAGATAAGGGGAGGTTATCAAAAAGGAGTATCTTAATATCTCAAAATAATAGAGATATCAAGGCCCATTAGAATAGGGCCCCAGGTATGCTTATAAATAGGGAGAAACCCTAACAAGGTAGACACTTTCAAAACCCTAGCTTTTCAATTCACACAGAGCACACACTCCACTCCCTCTGGCTATCATAGGCCATACAGTTTACTTTCGAACTACGTGGACTTTGATCTATAATTGTGGTACGTAGGACCCTGGGATTTCACCCCAGGCCAAGTTCAACTCATCTTGTGTTCTACACCAGAACAGAAAACAAGCTTTGTTAGTTCATCAGCATGTGTCTGCACTGTTGCATAAGCATTTTGAAGCATATGTCTGCAGTGTTGCGATCTGCGTCACGAAGGCGAACATTACAAAAAATTTATGGAGTTGGCGACGTGATTGATTGACATTGACAATTTCTACTCCGAGGATGAACTGAAAACCTCAATTCTCTTCATAAATAGGAGGGGATCTACGTTTTTTTTGTGGGGGCTCAAAGGAGGGGATCTCCGTGATGGACTAATTCTCCCTATAATTTTATTGTAAAGTAACTGAAATACGGAAATGCCTTTCTAACTGTATTTACTTTAATTTTATGATGCATAGAGACACAAAAAAAAAAAAAAAAAAAAAACATAGTGATGAAGAGCATTTGATTTTTATTTATAACATAGACTTTAATTTGAATTTTCAAGATCAGATACAGATCACGGTTAATCTATCCTTGATGGAGACTAGAGAGTTTCAAAACTAAAGTATGCCCTTCATGACCTCTATTTTAATTTTTTTAAAATAACAGCTTTCATGTCTTCATATTTTCAATTGTTTCCTCTTAATGCTTAAAATATGAAAATAACTTCTAAAAAAAATGACATTACAACTTCTAAATCTGGGTAAACATTTGAGTGATTTACATTGTAGTACTTGATTGGGTTTAAAAAAGCCTCATCCTTAGTGTTCTAATGGGGTGGGGTAGAGTTTTATCAAATTTTGGGTTCCAATTCCCAGCCACCAAACGAGGCAAAAGATTAATAAGAGTACTCTTCCACTAAACAGTCAACCAAGCCAACCACTACAGCACGCGGCCACGCGCCTTTTCCTTCCTTCCTCCTATCCCGGATCAGTCAGTGCGTTAATTATAAAACTTTAAAAAATTTCAAATTTATACGTTCCTCAAAAACAATAATGATATTCTCTATTTCTTTTTCATTTTACTACTCCCTAAGCTAATTATAAGACATATTTAATCGATTTTGAGGAGATTAAAGAGGGAAGTTAAATTAGTTAATTTTACTCGTTTTCCTAAAATGTCATTATATAAATTTTCAATGACATTAATATACCCCCGACCTAATATTCCTTTCCATGATTTTTAATTGAAATGATGATCTTATTATATATACATATATATGTGTGTATATGTACACAAACATATATATGTGTGTGTGTGCACGCGCGCGCACGTGCCCAAAAAAAAAACACACGGACACACACACCCTTCACAAACACACACAAATACAAACCCTCACATCTTTCCCCTAACATACACACACACACACATAAATACACACATACACACAAATATGTGTGTGTGTACGCGCGCGCGCATATAAGTGTGTGAGTATGTACACACACATATAGATACACACGTATATACATAAACACACACACATATATAATGTGTGTGTATGTCTATATGTGTGTGTATACATATATAAATATGTACACACACAGATACATACATACATACATACATACATACATACATACATATATATATATATATATATATATATATATATTGGTAAATTAATGTCAACTCATCGATAAATAAATTAAAATCCAACAATTTAAGAGTTTTATTGATTGAAAAATTCTATTTACCTAAATGCATATACTTACCAAAAACCAAACACACTTGAGAGAATAAAATAGGGGTGTTATAGGAAAAAATTGACAAAAATTTAAATTTTGTCCTATAATTAGGACAAAAACCAACTTCCAAATGTTATCCTATAATTAGGGCCGGAGGGAGTATCTCATAAACTAAAATACTAGTAGTCCCCCCCCCCCAAAAAAAAAATCTCTGATATGCGTATTTCAATTCATTAAAAAATTGGTTAAGGATAATTTTGTCCTGAAAGTTTTTTTTAGAGGAAAATTTTGTCTTTGAAGTTAGAAAGGGAGCAATTTAACCACGACCTTTATCTCAGTTAATTTTAATCATTAATTAAATATATTGAGTTAACAGTTTATATACCATACACGTTATTTTTGTTAAGGTGTAAATTTGTCTCAGAAGCTCATCTGGCATCTTTTTTTTTTTTCAAAGTTGCATTTAAAACTTTCTAGACAAATTTAAACCTTAAAAAATGATATGGATGATACACGGACTTTCAACTTAATATATTTAATCAATTAATGATTAAAATTAATTAAGATAATCGTCAGAGAAAAATTGCTCCTTTTTTACCATTTAATCTTTTCTAAAATGCGCACACACAAAAATATTTAAGGCAACTTCTAACATTTTGCATCTCAGTTGGTGTTTCATCGAATATTATATGTATTAAAAATACTAATTTAGTGAATAAGCATATTGGATCGTGGATACATTAAAGGGATAATATTATTTAGTACATTAATCAAAACATAATTTAATCTCATTATGAAATTTTTGTTTATGCATTTAAGTTATATCATTTGTAAATATTTGTTTAATTTTAATTTTAATGTCACAGTTCGTTGTTATTGTATGATGTCATATACAGTATGTATAATTTCAATATATGTGTGTGTATAAAGTATCGTAGTTATAAAATCTATTTAAATTGAAATTACATATACTGTATCTCATCATCCAACCAAAAAAACTGTGTGGCATCAAAATTTGAATTAAATCCTTTAAAATGAAATGATATAATATAAATGCATACACAAACATTTCATGATGAGAATTAAATTATTGATCATTATTGTACCAAATAATATTAGGGAAAATTAAAATAAAGGACCTAAATAAAATAATATTTAATTAGAATGACCATAAAAATTGTAATTATTAAGAAGGACTGAATAAGCTTAAAAGTACTAAATTATCATTTGCTTCCCCAACGTAGAAAACAAAGAGCAAAGCGTCTTCTTTTGTCATCGCTCCCATGAATATCAAGGTGAGATTATTTGGGAATCCAGTATTAGAAATTAAAAATGACGATATTTGGTAAAAGTGTATGTATATTATTAAGTTCAAAAACAACTTTGTTCTAATTAACTTCTTGTTTTCACGGGATTACTAAAAATTACTTTTTTTAACTTCTAATACTGGATTTCTAAATGACCCCACCTTGATATTCAGAGGAGGATGGAAGAAGGTACTTTGTTATTTGTTTTTTGCGTTAGAGAAGCAAAAGGGTAATTTAGTACTTTTAAGTTTATTCGGTCCTTCTTGATAATTATAATTTTTATAGTTTTTTTAATTAAATATTATTTTATTTCAGTCCTTCAAGAATGTATCCAACATGCTTATATGATAAATTAATATTTTTAATATAATATGAAAAGACATTAGACGTTGCCCAAAATAATTTATTGTAATCAAGATTACAAAGATAGCATGTCAAGATGTAAACTGCAGAAAGTCAACAAGCTTAAAAGATGACGTGGAGTGAGTATATTAGAAATGAAAAATGGGAAAACAAGTATTTAATCCTACTCTGAAAGTTTTAATCAACTCTGATAGTGGTAATCTCACGTGTCAGCCAACCACTTTTTACTAGTATTATTTTATTATTTTAAAAATTAAAAATACATAGTTTGGTAAATTAAAAATGGTAAAGGTGCAAAAATACCCATAGACTTTGCCCTCAGGAGCGTCCAGCACCATGTGCTTTTTTTAGGAGCAAAAATACCAATGTGGTTAATTTTTAGGAGCAAAAGTCACACTTCCTGTTAATAAAAAACGTTGACTGTTAAATGACTAACTTTTTTACTGTTAAATGCCATGTGGATGCTGACTAACTCCCTTCCCCTAGCTCTGAGTTTGGACGGAATCTCGGTCAAGTTGAAGCAACTTTTCCAGGAACCTCCTTTGGGTGTCTCCGGCGACGCAGCCATCGACGAGCTGAGGTTGGTCTTGTTCCCATCAGGAGGATCAAATACTTTTAACTCCTTGAAAAAACCCAGATAATCTGGGCGAAAAAACCCTAAACAAATCTCCTCAACAAATCGACCAGATCTCCTTGAAAAAACCCTAAACAAATCTGGGCGAAATGATAAATCTGGGTAAAATCGAAATCCCAGATAATCTCAAAATCGAAATCCCAGATAATACCAGATAATCTCGAAATCCTAGATCATCCCAGATCTCCTTGATAAAACCCTAAACAAATCTGGGCGAAATGATAAATCTCAGGTAAAATCAATTCAAAAAACAAACATATATAATCTCAAAATCCCAAATGAAAAAAGACGCAGGTGAATGACTTGTCGCGATATCATCCTCGTCGGAAGGATAACAATGAGATGAAAAGCCAAACACACAGAGCACGAACCTGAATCAACCTCATATTGCTATTTCTATTGTAGCTGCCAAAATTTGGGAGAGAGGAGATAAACAGAGAGGCTTGAGTGAATTGAAGACGGCAAGTGAGACTGTATATGCAAAAGAGATAAGAGAAAGCAAAAGGGAACCTTTATTATGATTTATATTATTATTGGGGAAGAGAAGAGGCACGGCGGATGACGGAGGCGATCTTCAAGGTGCAGCTGAGGACGGCAGAGCTGAGCAGGAATCTGACCTTGTTCACCACCCTCCTCAGGCGGCTTAGCAAATGGTTCTTCATGTTCCTAATCTTCCTCCTCGCTTCTGTGACTAGAAGCAGAGAGACAAGGCGACGAATTTTGAGCATCCTTGTAAATATCAATCCATCTCAATTTTATTTTGACTAATTTTCATGCTCCACTTCGCCGTCACCTATAGCCTTGAATTCGATTGAAGCCAAAGGGGAATCCTTCGAGATTCTCTGAAACTTGGTCGGCAGCAAGGGTTTCATGGTGAGGCTGAGATGAACAAATGAATTAACCCAGGAAGACAGTTAGTCAACATCCACATGGCATTTAACAGTCAAAAGTTAGTCATTTAACAGTCAACATTTTGCATTAATAGGAAGTGTGACTTTTGCTCCTAAAAATTAACCACATTGGTATTTTTGCCCCTAAAAAAAGCACATGGTGCTGAACGCTCCTGAGGGCAAAGTCCATGGGTATTTTTGCACCTTTACCCAATTAAAAATTAAAACTTTGACAGTCACCTTCTGCAACTCTGGGATCACTAAGAATTTTGGAAGCAGCTTCGGTCTACTTCCCCCTCCTGTCCACCTCCTGTCATTTTAGGATCAAACAGTGCAGCTCATACCTCTTTTTCTTTAAAAACAAAATATTTTAAGGTAGTCACGGAAATTAAAAAGATATTTCATGATACTAACTGGTACAAAAAAAATACTTCATAATTTTAAAAAATTATATTAGGATATTTAAAAAATATTTCAGTATTGATTGGTTATTTTTTCAAGATTATAAAATAATTTTTGTCTACCATGAAGTATTTTTTAGTACTAGCCAGTATCCTGAAATATCATTTTAGTACCAATTAATACCTTGAAATAATTTTTCAATATCCTAAAATTATTTTTCAAGATCATAAAGTATTTTTTCAGTACCAGTCAGTATCCTCAAGTATATGTTCAGTATCAGTTAGTACCAAAAATTACTTTTTCAAGATCCTCAACTGCTTAGTATTAATTAATGTCCTAAATTATTTTTAAACATCTTCAAATAATTTTTTAAGATCATGAAGTATTTTTTTAATACTAGTCAGTATATTCAACTATATTTTTAGTACCAGCCAGTACCCTAAATTATTTTTTTAATCTCATAAAGTATTTTTTTTTTAGTACCAAATAGTATCCTAAAATATCTTTTTAGTATACTCTAGTAGCTTGAAACATTATAAAAAAAAAAAAAAAAAAAAGAAAGAGGCATCCTAAAATATCTTTTTTTCTATTTTGCTCAAAATCATAATGACTTTGTGACTAAATCAATTTACAATAAGACGAGTATGCAAAGAGGTGGTATTAATTCTCTATTCAATCTCTGCGCATTTTTCGTTCATTGTCTTTTTTTTTTTTTTTTTGAACAAGATTTATTCTCTATTCAATCATTGTGCAATGTACATACAATTTTTATGTCGCTGTTAAAAATTGATGTGATTTATTTTTAATTTTTAATATATATATATATATATATATATATATATATAAGCAAAAATATTATCATTTTATGATTGAGTTCTTTTGATTTAACTTAATCTTAAACAACTTTGTTTTAAATAACCATTTGTCAAAAATATTTAACAAGCTATTAAGCCCATAAAAATATTTCGCCCCACTAATTTAAGTTCCCAAGTCTAGCATAGTGTTATAACATGTTTTTTTTACTTCTTCAGAGCTGAGTATTTAAAAGGAGGATTTCAATTTTTTGGGTAATCAGCCATTTTTTGTACATCATTCTACTGTAACGAAATTTTCTTCCACTAAGCAAAAAACTCAGGCACAAGTCAGCTGCTTAAATCTAACAGTGTAGTAAAATGGTAAATTTTTTATTTTTTATTTTTTAAAAAGATGTGAACAAGTAGAAGTGCGTATAAGGTCTACTTTTTTTTTTTCTTGACAAAATGACAGGAAAAAAAACTTTAAAATTGAAAAATACCATATTAGTTTTGGTGTCAAGTTAATAAAGGAATGAAGAAACTTGATAAACAATTCACAACTCATTTAATAAAAAATACCTTGGATTTTACAATATCAAAAAAATTTTCTGACATTCTTCCTTTATAATTTATATCCATTTTTTATTCTTTTTTCATTTAATATTACAAGGCAATAATTATATATCATCAATAATCCACACTCGTGTAAAAGGGGTGTATAGAGTTCACATTTCTTCTGTACCTCTATTCTCTATTTCTTTCTTTGACACCAAAAGCACTATTACAGAGAACTCTCACTCACATAAAATACCAGGTAGTCATACACTACTTCATCTGCTGAAGCTAATGCATTGAGGGGAGGCTCCATGAAGAGGAGGAAGGAGCTCAGAAAAAAGATGAAGATAGCGAATACAAAAGCTGATCTGCAAGAATCACCATAATGCCTCACAAGTTTCAGCCCTTCTTCTTGACTACCTCTTCCTGACGAAGACGATGATGACGCATCTTTCAACTCAAATCTCGGGCTTGTGAAATACCCATAAGCCATCCCTGTGATTGCTGCTCCAAGGTGTGACCTATACAGTATATAAAGGTTATGATCTTCCAAAGCGTGAGAATTTAAGGCTAACTAGTTTCTGTGAACAGTGTTGGAGACATACCAGTCATCAATTGGACAAAAGTGGCTTAGTATGAAACTAGCAGCTGTAAAAACGATTGCTTTCTGGAACATGGTCTCTGATGTATCCTTGTCATCAACATCCCTGTTCTGCATTTGATATGTGAGCCAAGCTCCAATTATGGCAAATACAGGTCCCTGCATTTATGATCCAAATATACAAATGAAAAATAAATAAATAAAGATTAAAAAGAATGATTTACAGGAGGCTAAGGCTAGTTCAATATCAGTTTGATTGTAGAAGGAAAAGGAGGAAAAAGATCCCAACAACTCAGGCTAGCGCCATGTGAGATATCAGTAATTAGCTCATTGTGATAGCAAATTCAGCTCATTGGTGTTGCATATAAGTTGGAGGTGTGTTGATTAAGTTTAACAGAACCAAAAGTAGAGAAGTCAAGAACTTACTGTGCCACCAACAGTAGGATCCGGTGTGTGCAGAAAACTCGTCAAATTTCCAGAAACTCCTCCCAATATGTAAATCAAGAGAAAGGTGAATGAACCATAGCCTCTGCAGACATAAGGGCCAAATGATACAAGTCCCCAACAACTGAGAGCAATGTCAAATATGCCAGAGTGCTGCACACGTCAAAAGTACCATCTATTGAGGAGGTATCATAAATTATAAATTCAGTTTCAATGAGATTCATCCAGAAATCAGTATAGCATATCTCCTAACTTGATTATTTTGTTATATTAACTTTAGAAACCTTGATAGTATCTGTTATCGAGTTTATGAGTTGCATGCTGCCGTGGACAAAAAATTTGAAATGACATCAATCACCAAAACAAAGTGCAGTGTAGAATGAAAACAAATAAGGTATATGATAAAAATATGAAAGCAGACAAATTAGTTGATTATTTTATAGGCCAGCTCGGTCCAAGCTTATTGAACCTCAGAGGTTAATAATCCAAGTATTTGAGCTTAGGTCTAGGATTAGGTTACATGTACAGTTCTCACAGATAGTAAAGAGCTTCATGCGAATGGTGCTCTATAACTGTAGAATGGAAACACGAACCCAATTCTCAATCTTGTACCAGAAACATTGGCGTGACCAGCCTCCACCATTCTCCAACGACGATCAGATGATTTATCTTAGCACCGTATAGCAGCGGAATAGAAAATAGCTCCAAGTCAGAGTTCCTTATAGGACTTGCTATTTCAAAGAGGAACACAGCGATGTTTATTGAAGCCAATGTACCACTGCCCCAAATATGACACCCCCAAAGAAGCATCAGAGGCTTACATAGATTAGCAAGTGCAAATCTATTTATTCAAAAACTAATTTTTGAGCAAGTGCAAACATAGATTAGCACTGAAGACTTACATTAAGTAGAGATTGGAGGCTTCATCTTGCTGTATTGTATCTCTAGATGACCTTCCCTCGCGTTGACCTTTTGTTCTTATATTTAAATAAGTCTGCTTTTTTCGAGAGTAATCTCTTTCAGATTTTTTCCTCATATTTTCTTCATTATGAAGATCAATGTAAGTGGATGGAACAGAAGACTCTTGGCCTGCTGCACCTGCATATCATAAACAGGAACTAATAAGCACACAAAGAGAGTTCATCCTACTTGGATGATAAGTTTGCAGCTTATAACACGTTGACTCATTATATACTAGCCAAAAATTGTATTAAAAAAAAAAATAAAAAAACAATACTTAAATAAGATAATACAATACTTAAATAACATAATATATATTTCTTGTGTAGTCATCTGTTTGGTTCGGGATAATGGACTATTGATATTACTCAAATCCTTTTAAACAAATTTTCTTGGTGCTGCATCACAGAATACTAGCGTTTGATATTTACAACAGAAAGGTAACAAATAAGAAACTTAAACTTTACCATTATTTAGTTTGCCAAGATAAGCATTGAGAGACTCCAGGCCGTTTGTTGATATGGACTGGCCCTTCTTGTTATACTCCTGAATCACCTGATCAGAAGAATCCGAAGGAGACAACGGTGTTGCATTATCTTGGAGTTTTCCAAAATAAGAATCTAATGATCTCAGCTGCTTTTCAACATTTCCTGACTCTGATGATGAACACCTAACTAAGGAAAATTGATTCCTCTCTGAATCACATCCCTTAATAAACTTTATTTGGCTAAGCGGGCCACAAACTCTCTGTAGGCAAGTAACTTGTTTCTTCATATTATGCAGAGAACCTCCTCCGGCTTGACAAAGACACCGAGGCGCAATCCCTTTTTCAATCTTTGATTTGGGAAAGCCATCCCTATGCATATTGATAGGGTCAAATATGAGCCTCTTGTCATTCTTCCTTGAAACACTTTGAGTAGGTAAGTTTAGGTCCTTGTAGGCAGCTTTGGAACTTAACAGAAATGCAGCCATATACCTGAGGGAAAACAACAGGCAAAAGACCTTGAAACAGTTTACTCGAAGCAATAGTCATGTCTGTCAAAAGCATGAAAAGCTAGTGCTCTAAAGATCTTCGTAGCATTAATAGAATGAACTTAGATTCACCACATCAGGCAATCTTTCCAGCTTAAGTTCAGAGCTTGGATCTTAGAATCTAGACAGAAACAGAGAGTTTGTGTATTTAGATTAGCTTTTGAAGAATAATTTTTACGATTTATAAATCAAGTATGTGATGGATCTTAGATCCACAAAGGTATACAGATCATTCAAGAACAAAGAATCTCAGTTCTTGACCAAATTACATAAACTTCCATATATTCATTCCTGAAAAACATCTGTCCTTCCTGTACATAAAATATATAACCAAACATAATAACTGATAATAACTTCCTAAACATAACTTCTTATGGATAAGATTAACATATAACTTCCCAAAGATAACATAACTACCTAAGGATACAACTTCCTAAGGATAACATAACTACCTAAGAAATAACTGCTATTTTTTATTAAACTTAAACCGTATCTGCATGTCTCTGCCTCTTCCTTGAGTAAACCAGCAGAGGTGGTGCATGTGTGCTCCTATCAGTATGTGTGGGAGAAGTTTTGTTCCGACTTACGAAAAAGGTGTTTTGAAACTGCGGTTTAGATGTTGGCCAAACACTCAAGTGTTATGCATTATTAAAACAACTTTTAAGCGTGAACTCCTCTGATCCTATTTATCGGGGGGAGAGAGAAAGAGATTATTTTTAATCCGTGATATAATCCACCTCATTAAATTTATTCTATGAATATACATTTTTATCCCTAATTAATTGTTTAGTATACTTTCATTCTAGTGAACTTCTTATTAAAGTATATATATTAAATAGGGATAAAATTGAAAAATCATTAAATTTTCCAGAGTAAATGAGGTTTAGTATTTTTTCTTCGTTTCAGTTAAACATTTGGAAGTATCTTATAAATAGAAACAGACAGGAGTACACTGGAGACACAAAAATCAGTTCAACCACTACCTAGATGTACATGAAGAACAACAACAAAAAACTTTATCCCCTGGACTGAGGATTTTTCTTTCTTTTTTCCTTTTTGGAATCAGAAGAACAATAAGCTCGTCAATAGACAGATTACATAATCATCCTAGAGGTTTTTGCTGAAGTTTGGTTTGAGTCCAACCTCAACCTATTTAAACATGTTCTTGCATATACAGAAGAACCAAATCTTCTGTTCTTCAAACAAAGATAATTGCTTCTTCTTTTTTAACTTTTACTGTCATAGAATTATAAGTAGTCTTACAATCCAGAACAGAAAACACAAGCGGGTGTATTCTTCACACATGCTCCTCAATATCCCATTTTTCTCAATACCTTGTTGAACAAGGGGAAAACACAAAGCAAATTGAGCCAAAATCAATATCATAACATATTTTTTTGAGCCACCAAACACGGAGTGAAATGATTAGGCACCACTTACCTGACTGCAAGGTTCTGTGCAAATATGGGAGTCGGTTTTTGTGGAAGGAAATGTCTGGAACCCTAAAAGAGATTGTTGTATGAAGAAAGATACTTGGCACATACATGTTGATCCTTGCTTTCTTAGTACTTGCCTTATTGAGCTGTGTTGATGGCGGACAAGACAGAGCAGGGAGACGACAAGTAATCTGTGAATTTGAACCTTATCTCTGTGGAACCACTAGTGTTTAGCCACAACTGGTATGCGAAATCTAACCCTTTTAACGGCCAATCAATGAGCAGATTAGGATTCGGGTGGGCCCCACTTCACTTGCTTAATTTGTAGCCCGCCTAACGAATTCCGTGGCGACAATTTTGCAAGTTCGTTTCACTTGACGACGATATGTTTGTTTTCTCTTAATTACCTATTATTTTTTTAAGAAAAAAATGTCATTTAAAAAAAAAAATCTCGTTTCTTAAAAGTATTAAATATGAGAGGAGGAGAAAAAAGGAAAAGTATGAAATTAATAAAGATTGCATACAAAAAAAAAAAAAATTCAATGAAGAAGATAGAAAGGATCATTGTCATATATTTAAAACCAAAAACAAGATTCGAGTAGAGTAGATCCAATACATGTTAAAGAGTGAAACATAAGTTTTTTTTGAATAATTTTTTTTTTGTTGTATTTTAATACTAGTATAGTATGCCTTTTTAAAAGGCCAAAGCAGCATTTTTTATCATATTCTCCATTATAACTTTATTTACAAAATAAGTTTAATTTATTCATCACATTAATTAATAGAAAATTTAATCATATATTTAAGGATTAAGATGCAATTTTATCAACAAAATTTTTCTTAAGAGACGTCTGGCATAAATAAGTTTTAGAATGGGTAAAAATATAAATAAACAATTTCAAATGGTACAGATTCATCAAGACATTAAATTTCATCAACCTCCGTTAGATTTTTACTTCAAATCAACCTTGATGAATTTAATGGATGTTTGATATAATTTTATGCTTTGGTGAATCAGCACCATTTTAAATTGTTTATTAGTATGTTTACCTATTCCAAAACTTATTTATGCGAGACACTCCTCAAGAAACACTTTGTTAGTAAAATTATACATTAACCCTATATTCAATATTTCATTACATTAATAACATTTAGTAGCATTCTATAAACATTAAAAAGTTTTAAAACTACCAATAACATTATAACTTAGTAACATTAAAGTTGTCCTATAAGTGGAAAGTTATAACCTCATGTAGATAATATATTCAGTATAAATATAATAATAATAATAATAATAATAACCTCTCTAATAATAATAGTAACATTAAAGTTGCCCTACTCTGAAATTGATTTAGTAAGAACCCTAGTTTGCCAGATTTAAGGGAGAACGATGATCTATTGGTTCTAGAACCGTAGCACTTATGAACTGCCCGTCCTAGTTAACAAATATCGGACTGCATGTCACTGTTGAAGTATGGAACAGGGCTTCTTAGGATCAAATAGGCTATCCTCACCGGGTCAAATTTTTTTGTTTATATTGAATATTATGGATCAGACAGATTCTTTATCATTTAGGTAAAATGGTTAGTAATGAATGATAACAATAATGAATGATAACAAGGTTAATTTTAGGAAAAATTGACTTGGAGGCTCAATATGCAAACATAAATATAAAAAAGGCTTTACACACTTTTCCATACCAAAAAAGGCCTTAGGGTCTTTTTTGGTATTAAGTTGTAAGAGAAAATGACGAAAAATGCCACTGGAATTAAAAAAGAAAAAACATGTTTTTGCAAAGCTATGTGGTGCTGCCATTTTTCACATTCCTCGTTCTCCGTCTTATCTTCTTCCTCCTCTTCTGTTAGAGTTCTTCTTTCTTCACCTTTTTCTTCAGGGACCTCTTTTTCCATTACTTCCTCTTCCTCTTACTCTGCCACTGCCATGGCGACCCACGGTGAAGGGCGAAGGAAGTTCTTGGACTTCCCCTTTGTTTCCACTTCCCACAAGAAACTCATGCTCGATCTTGTTTCAGCAGTTGAAAATTGCTTCAATTCACAGCTTATTCCTTGTACACTCCTGCCTGACGTTCAGCACTACCAAAATCAGACAGGTACGGCCCAAGCTTCACTACAAATTCGATAACTCCCTGTAATTTCCCTTTCTACTTTATACTGTAAAATTTGTGTTTGCAATTCATTTTTCATTAAAAAAAAACTTATTCTTCTGAGTTTGAAATTGGGATCGAGAGAAAAATTTCGCAATTCATCCTAATCCAACCTACCCCACCCTCACGAACAACTCAAAAATGATGTAGAACTGGTTTTAGATTTAAAATTTTGGACAGGAAACTGATGCCATAACAGTTGTAGGCATGAACCGCCTGTGATGGCTTAGGGTGTTTTTGTTATTAAAAAAGAACCGGACGTGGTGACAGTCTGTAAGCCAGCATATGTCCCTGTAAGTGTAAGTATGCAGTGACTATTTATTGCTCTTTCATTGTTTTTTGTTTGTTTTTATATTGCTCTTCAAATGCAATATGTACATCGAGTTTCCTTATCTTTTGACTTCCCCTCTCACTTGTAATTGCTCTATAACTTCTGTCTGGTGCTCTGAAATTTGCTGGTCATATTGTTGTTTCATCACTGTATTTAATAATAAGTTATTGTATTCACATCCTTTTTCAATTACATGAAAGCATTGCTGCAAGTAGTTAATGCTTATGTTACATATGGATCTCTTTATTTGAGCTTGATATTTTGAGTTATATATGTCTTACTTTGTGGTGTGTTCATGAGATAAGCCCTGCAAGTATATAATCTAAGATATTACCTTCAGACTATTTTTTTGGTAGTAAAAGGCCCAAATCAATCTTTAGACTTATTTATTCATGCAGCCATCTGCCTATTTCGGGACCATCCTTAAGTCAAGCTTTTCTTAACGTTTTAGGAATCTCTCCATAATCCAAAAGGTCTTTAATTTCTTATTCAATCTATCAGTTTTGGCAGTCGGCTTGTAGTTTGAAATGTTAAATGTATTCACAACTAAGGCAAAATTATGCAAAAGGTAGAGCTGAAAAGTGAAAGTTTGCATATCTGAGATATAAGTAGACTAATTTGTAACTTTCTTTTGATTGCAACTTTGCCACTATGGAAAAAATTAAAATGTAATTTGTGTGGATGAAGGTATTTCTAAAACATTATTATTAAAAATGAAAAATCATCTGTGAATGAAGTTTTTTTCATGAAGCTCTATTTGTGCTGTTTATGGGGTCATTAAGAGCAATTCAGTCTAAGAAAGTGTTGGGATAGATGGGTGCAAGTAACATGATTTGTTTTGATGAGTAAAAAGGCCTAGTTCTGGGAAAGTTGCTCACGTATCACATTGGAGAGGACCGTCTAATTGCTTTTTCCCCCTTTGGTACATGAAAGTTATTGATTACTAGACTGGCAACATGGAAAAAACTGTAGGAAAAAATATTTTTTTAAAAAAATCTTAAAGTTGAATGTTGGGATGGAATGGAAATGATTGTCGATTTGCTCATAATTTTTGTGTTTGTTTTTTTTTTTTTCTAATTGAACATCTGATTTATTCTTTTCCAAAACAGTATTTCAAGTGACAATTTGTTAAGTAGCGTTCATCTAAAAGCATAAAGTATTCTTAAAAATAGCAATTGACACACAAGATAACGTAATCTAGATGCTAGAAGTGAAGAAGTCAAAGGTATTTGATTAAAGAAAAAATCTTCCTCAGGGCCCAATTATGGATGCAATTTATACATTGAAAGCTATTTGTAGACTCATATTGTTGTCCACTAATCTTCCCATCTGTCATACATACAGCCCTATTAGCAATCATGAGACGACACAGAGCAAGAGGATGGGTACACAATGCCTTCATATGAAGCCAATGATATCCGAGAACTAAAGATTGGCATGTTGTGATGGTTGGTCAATCATCCAAACAACAAACAACGAGCGAAGGTGTTGTCTATGATCCAAGACTCTCAAGTGCAGAAGATGAGCCGCTAGTTTGTGTATCTGAATTGGGTTTTATGGACATAGGCTGACTTGGTTAATTTTGAATATGAATTTCTAAATTTTGTTGGTTGTTTGTTAGATTAGATTACACAACTTGTACAAAACACTTCAGTTCATTGATAAGAGCTACTTTTGTAAATTTGCTGATGTAGTTAACTTGACATTTTAATATGAATGGCAACCACAATTGGTTCCAGCATATATTCTCTTTCTTGGTTGTGTATATAGGAGCAGTAAAAACGAATATGATCAAATACCCTATTGTCAAAACCATCAGCCCCCTTTAACAACACCATCAGTCAGATTAGCAACACCATCAGTCCGCATTAACAACACCATCAGCCCCTTTTAACAAGACCATTATCCCCATTAGCAATACAATCAGCCTCCTTTAACAACACGATTAACACCCTTTAACAACACCATCATCCCCATTAACAATACCATCAGCCCCCATTAACAACACCATCAGCCCCCTTTAACAATACCATCAGCTCTATTAGCAACACCATCAGCCCCCTTTAGCAACACAATCAATCTCCTTTAACAACACCATCATCCCCCATTAACAACACCATCAGCCCCCTTTAACAACATCATTAGCCCTATTAGCAACACTATCAGCCCCCATTTACAACACCATCAGCACCATTATCAACACTATTAACTCCCATTAACAACATCATCAGCACCACTAACAAGTATATCAGCATAATTAACAACACAATCAGCCCCCAGTAACAAGTAGATCAGCACAATTAACAAATAATCAGCCCCCATTAATAAATATATCAGCACAATTAACAACACAATCAGCCTCCATTAACAAGTATATCATCACAATTAACAACATAATCAGCCCCCCATTAACAAGTACATCATCCCTTTTAACATCAGTATCATTGAAAAATAACACCTAAATTAGCTCATTTTGACAGCAACATCAGCAAACAATAACAATCATTTTGCACCATCATTTACATTTGTAACAATATTAATATGTCTACATAAATGAAACCTGGATACAATTGTATCAATTGTGTGTTATATCCAACTTTCATTTACATCAAAATATATGCATATAAATTGGAACTTACAACTTGACACACCACCTCCAAAAAATAACACGGTGGGGATCCCAATCTATGGTCATTTACAACAAAAGAATGTTACACGCAATGCCCAAAAAATAAACAACCAAGGTAATAATAATCATCAACTTGGGTTTGGATTTTTGCAAGTCCTAACGGAGTGTCCTGGCTCCTGGCTCATGAAAGAAACATAATATATTCTTCCCTGAACTACTTGACATCTGTAATTAAAATATGCAATATAGAGTTAGTATTAACAACTTTAACAGCCGAATTAACAACTCAAACTAAAAGCATTAACAACTAAAACTGTAGGTATTAACAACTATCCCATATATAAGTGTTTTCACATTCAACCATTCCCACTAATAGACCTCCCTCTGTTTCAATGCCCAAAAAACATAGCAACCTTCCTCCCCTACAACGTTTTCACATTCACCTCGTATTAACAAGTTAAACAGTCATATTAACAACAAAAACTGATGGTATTAACAACTAGAACTGTAAGTATTAACAACTATCAAATTTCAACGTTTTTCAATCTTCATTCTTTGATCACTTTCAACCATTCCCACTCAAATACAGAAATTTCGCTCTGCTTCCATGCCCAAAAACAGAGCAAAATGTTACTCACCCACCCTTAAAGAGATTAAAAACGAAGAATGATGGTGATTAAGATAAGTTGATGAAAAACTTAGCATTTCTTGCCTATTTCCTCCCAGATAATAACATAAATGAGCTGAGTCTCCAACCTTTCAGTAACCCAACCTTTGGAATGATAAAAATGTTGATGAACAACAATACAACCACCACCTTCAGTTTTAATCAGCAATATACAACCATCATCAGTTGCTCTCTGTCCAGCAGAGAAAAAAAAATGAAAGACAGAGATAAAACGAAGCAAGACGAAAGAGAAAGCTAATCGATCATGGCAGCAACAAAGTTCCTTTCAGTCAGAGGAAAAAATCACGCTTTGTTTTCTCTCTCACATGTTTTCAGCCCCAAAATTCCTTTCTTCACACCAAGGGCGTTTTTGGAAATTTCTTTTGGAACTTAATATCAGAATATGAGAAAGTCTGTAGGGCCTTTTTTGAAATTATGTTTGCATATTAGGCCTCCAGGTCAATTTTCCCTTAATTTTATGAGTGAAGAACTTGCTGGTAACATTCGTCAGATCAAGAAAAAGTGTCAGCAATCTGGTTATTTTCCCTTTTTACCTGTTCCAACTTCACCTCCCAAGCCTGCTTCAAAATCTTTTTTTTTTATATATAAAACGTTTTGGAAGGGTTCGACGTCAGTCCCCTACCAAGGCCAGGGCACGGCCCCGGGCTCTATGAGCACTTACTGGGGACTTACGAGATCGCCTACCAAAGGAGTCCCAGCGAAGGCAAAGGGAATCGAACTCGCGACCCAAGGGCCTAGTCCTGGACCCCTTACCATCTGTGCCAACTCTCATTGGTTGCCTACTTCAAAAGCTGTTGTATCAGAGTAGTATCAATTTCGCACTAGGCTTATTCCCTTTAACACAGCCCATTGTTCAGCTTCAATAACACTGTAGGCCCCAATAGCATGGGTGAAGCCTACAATCTAGCCTAGTAGCCCAATCACAAAGGGTACTACAAGCTTACCCAACACTTTCTGTAAGCTAACCATCCTTGTTCCTTATTTTATAAGAGGTACTCCCTCTAATTCTTATTATAAGATACAGACTAGTAATTCTCATAAATTGACCAAAAAAAAAATTAAAGTCAATAAAATTGTCCTAAAATTTAAGTAATTTTCAACATTACTTATACTAATTGCACTAAACTCTAATATCATATTAATTATTACTCTCACGTACTACTTTTATTAATTATGAACATATATAGAAAAAAATAATTAATATTCTTTGGGAACAAATAAGTGCCTTACAAAAAAGACCAAATACACTTGCTAGTTGGTGTTTTATAATAAAGATCAAAAGAAGTAAGAAGTATTTAGAGTCTCAACTTTTTTTTTAATTAATTTCTTATTTCACCTTTATCATTTTCCAACTTCTGATATTCTCTCTTATTCCCTCTCTCCTCTTCCCTAGCACACATTCGCTCTCCTCTAAGGGTGAGCATGGAATCCATAACCCATCAACCCGCCCACAACTTAGTATAATTGGGTCGTTTTGAACCCATAAAAAAAAAAAAAAAAAAACCCTATAATAGGGCGGGTTTTTAAATGGGCGGGCTATGAGCGGGTTTTTAAATGCACACCTATAGACTGCCCATACCCACTTTTTTTTTTAATTAACTACTCATCTCATTCCTTATTCCTCCATAAGGTAAAGTCATACTCTGACTCTCTCTCTTTTTGAGATTTCAAGTGAATTTGAAGATAATATTTTGATTAACTACTCATCACATCCCTTATTTAATAGAAACATGTCATTTTGTTAATCTATGAACTTGTAGAGTTATAGTTGTGATGTTTTGATTTAAAAGTTGGAGTTTGAACATCAAAATTATATTATGATGATACTTGTCTAAATTTATATTGTTTTGTATAAATTGTGATTATTGAATGTTGAAAATTCATATTTTAGAAATTATAATGATGAATTTGGATAGATGCTAAATACTTATGTATATATTTTTTTTAAAAAAAAAAATCAAATGTAAATGGGTTTTCCAAAATCTGGTTAGCCCTCATTTATGTGCTAACCTATTTACATGGGTTTAAATGGATTGAGATATGGATATGGGTTAACCCATGCTCATTCAAAGTTACTTGAGCGAGCTATGGGTTTGGCCTCATGTTACCCAACCCATCCATTACTCTACTCTACTCTACTCTCCTCTATATATCTCTTTCCAACAATTCATATTCTTCTCTTATTCCCTCTCTCCTCTTATTTTTGGGTTTTTCTGAGGAAAAGATTAATATTTTTATATATTTTCTTTTTTTACCATCTTTTTATCTACACTATTCTGTCTAATTGTTACCTATGAAAAGAAACGGATAAGGTACTACATAACCAAAGAGTAAACATTCCATACTAAAAAAACGTCACTCACTTTGCTTGTCATTTTCAAAAATTAGTTAGGCTTTAAATAAACGACTTTAACCTGCTCAACCTAAGTGAACGAAACCTGGCAACATTTATAGAGTCCGGGCATTTGCAACCATTGACTGACTAAAGCTCAGGATTACGATAATGTGTACTAAGGAATTACTACTAATTCATTTAGCTTACTTTTATCAAGAAAAGAAAAACTAGAGACTAGTAGATTTCACCAATTTAAACAATCCTTTTCTCTTGGGGCATTGCCTAGACAGTGACAATGCCAATAGCAATAAATAGTACTTTGCTTCAACGAAACTTTGGTAAGCTAACATCATCAACTCATCAGAGCTCAGTGTGCTTGAACCCTACCAAAAATAACGTACAACTCAAATGGTAAAAGACCACATCATGAATTTCTATAATGATGTCCAAATCAGCGGAAAATTGACAATATCAGACAATATTATAAGTTCTGTGAGAAGAAAAAAATGGGCTTAATGCTATTCTACTGATCGCCGGGCATTGTCTTAATGATGTCAGAATCACCTGAAAATAGAAGATACCAATCAATTAGGAAATGAAAAAGGAAAAGTTAATTTCAAACATTCAAATGAAAAGTTAACCATAAATACCAGGATCGATGATGCTAAGGCAGCAAACTCTGTAATACTTGCCGCAAGCAGTGCCCAGATCAACATTGTCTATGTTAAGAAAGAAGACCCTTGTCAAATGATGATGGATAGTAGGAACATGGCAAAATAAGGTGTGACTCAAATAAATCCACTAAATGTTAAATAAAACAACCCCTGGCGTCAAGTATATAAAATGGCATGTCAAAATACAAAATAAGAGAACAAGTATCTCATCCTAAAAGGTTGACAACTCATTGCTTATGGCACTACCAATACAGCTGAACCCTCAAAAGAAGAGGAAAGAAACACAAATTAAATTCATATGCACCACTGAGAAATGAAACTTCAAAGTAATACCACTATGTAACATCCCAATATAGTTTAGCAAGACTACAAATTAAATGAAACCAATTACAGAGCCTGCAATAAATTCAAACAGAACAATCAAATACCAGACGGTTTGCCTGGCTCAACAAGATCACAAAAAGATTTGGACTTCCAAGTTAAAGGGCAAAGCAAAATGAACAACTACTGAATCAAGGCAAAAAAAAATCCAGGGCAGCAGGTTCTGGCTTCTGCAGAACCCAATATAAGTTGTGCGTTAACCAAACAATATTACTACAACAACATACACAACAATCATGTAATTTTAATTCTTGCTAGAACATGAAAATGCTTGACGAAATTTAATTTAAATTTTCATTTACATATAAATAATAAATCACTTGGCTAAACAATATAAACAATAAATTACACAGAAACTTACAAAAATCGCAAATAAAATTTGTTAATTGCCTATTTTCCTTAGAAAAACCCATCCAGAACCAAAAGAAACCTAATGTATGAACTAGTTTGACTCAAATAAGCTCTTTTATGCAAGTTCCTTGCAGGTGCAAGTGAGAAAGGTCAACCATGAAATCTTGAAACATAATGCTTCCTTCTACTTCATGTCTAACACATGAATAGACAAACTTTGAAACACCTGAATTATGACTTAATAAAAGGGTCAACAATTACAAATTATTTTATGCAAGATGCAAATTTCAATGAAGAAAGACACTCACCATAATAACCAATACCATCTTTCTATTACCTATGAACGTTCCTAATGAAATTTTCTAGAATAGAAAATGAATCAGCAAGCTGAAAGGCATAACAGAACCAGTCATCACCTAACGCAATAGTCATATAAATATTCAAATAATGATTCGGCATAACCAAAAAAAGCTCTCTCAACAAAGTAAAACAAGATGAAATGATAAATAACAAATGCAGTACATAAGAATTAAAATTCCTGTTATTTCAGAAAGAGAAGGTAGCAAAAGATACTCACTCCCATTGTAATGATGAACTCCAACCTTCGCCAACATAGCATAGTATTCTATTTCTGACTTCCTCAAAGGTGGGCAGTTGTTGGCAATAATAATCAGTTTCCCTGTAGGGAAGCAAACCATAAATGAAACAATTTCTACATCATTTGTAAATTACTCAATAAAGTAATGCTCCTTCGCAAAGAACTGATGTAATTTTTATGCCCTGCCTCATTAAAAATGTGAATATACAATCTATAATTTGTTTTAGTGTAATCCGCATTTGCCCACTTAACCCGAATATCAAGTGAAAAGAATTTTCACAGCTAAACTTAGCAACTTAGCACAAAAGAACTCATAAAAATAGGGAAAATGAGATCAGAAAGAGACACTCAGCACAAACCATTACCTTTAGAGTTCCGAAGGGACTTCAGAACAGTTTTATAACCCAAGGTATATTTCCCGCTCTTCATCACAAGAGCGAGCCTGTTATTGATACTCTCATGGGTCTTCTTCTGAAGAATTCAAATCAAAGAAACCATTAGCTAGCCGTTTGGATGATAAAGAAAGGCGAAGACGAAATCTGATCAGTTGATAACAATAAAGCTACCTAGGATCGAATCAACCACATTCATTATCACAGAAGGAAAAAGAAATGGAGACATTACCGTCTTCTTAGCTGCCACCATTGTTATGATTCGGAGGCGTTGTTATTCTCTCTGTTTCAATCCGTCAAAAGAAACCCTCTTGTCGGGCCGCCAAGGGTCCTATATAAAGGAGGGAACAAAAGTTAGGGTTTTACGAGGTCTTCAATTCTAATAATATTTTAACCCGAATTAAATAAATTAATCAAACAATATCACCCAACTTTATTAAATTTATATAGCCTTTATTTTCATTTTTTAAATTTATATAAATTCATGATAAAATGAAATAAAATTTGTGAGATTTTATTGAGATTAAAAATATATAAATATTCATTTAATTCCAAAAAAAAAATACATACACTTCTCTAATCTCTAAATATAAAATATGAATTTTATTTTTTTAATAAAAAACTAAAATAAGCTTTTATAATTTACTCACTAAAAGAAGAAATATTTTTAGGTTTTGAGAAAAAAACAAACGCTCAAGCAAAAAAAAAAAAAAAAATCACAGGCTGGCGAAAAAGTAAAAACACACACACACAAATAAATTTAATTTATACAATTCGTTAAAGAATATTATAACTTATTTAATTTATTTTAAAAATAATTTTATATTAATTTTTAGAGATAAAATATTTTTACTACCATTTTTTGTTACTACTACTTTTCCACCGTTAGATCAGAATAAAGATAGATAAGATTATAATCTAACAATGGAAAAGTGGTAGTAACATTGGTAGCAACAAAAAATAGTAGTAAGAATATCTTATCCCTAATTTTTACTATGAAAATATATTTATATAAAGAAAAATTTTAAAAAAAAAATTGTCTAACGTTAATAATCAATATTACTCTTAATTATTGACTTTCATTGCTCAATAAATCTAAGAAAAATTCATAATGAATTGATCATGTTCTACAGATTAATGTCTGGTTGATTATTACTCTTAATTTTTACATATAAATTGATCATGTTCTACAGATTAATATAAAAATAATAATTATTTTAATTATTTCTCTGTTCTAAGAATTACATTTTAGATTGGTTGATTTGAAAGACGTGGTTATTATGAATTAAAAATGTTTTTTACACATTAACACCGGTTTTTAATGAGTACTGGTTTAGAAAGGGTCCTAATATGTATACTCATTTTCATGTTCAATCTTCATCTCTAGTCTCTTTTAGTCCACCCCAACGCGCTCTTCCTCTCTCTGTCGCCTCTGGCTGCCGTGACGTCTCTCTCTCTCTCTCTCACACACACACACACCCCATTGGGATGGCTTGGTATTCCTCTCTGTTGGGCTCTCCCTCTCTATCGTCGTCATTTTGCCTTTATGTTCGATAAGAATCGTGGCTTTTCACCAACCCTTGATAGATGTTTTGTTCTCATATTCTACTAATGTTCTCTTTTGTGTCTTTGCTTGCATAAAAATTTTAATCTTTGTCTTTGAAAAGCCCTTAATACTCTTTTTATTTCTTTGTTGAAACCTTGATTGAAAGTTCATTATTTCTTACATCCACATAAATGAAAAATGTTATGCTTGATCGATATTCTCTTTAGCTGTTGTAAAAAATATTGCAATGTTGCATTGCAGATTGAACTTTATGAAATATGTGGTGTTATCGTTTGCGGTATATGCCCAAATCACTTGGTTGTGGTTAATTCAGGCCTGCCAATACCACCTCATATTTCACAAGGTTCAACCTGCGATGGAAATGGACATAAGGCATGCATAAGTAGCATAGAACCTAGACAAGTGCCCTTTTGTCGAAACACTGATATTTACTCATTTTCCTTCTTTTTCGAAAACCTTAGTTGAAAGTTAAATTTTTTTGGGGTTTTGATTTAGTAAAAGTGTCTGATATATGATATACGTAATGGCATTAGTAAGCTGGGATTATTTACTTTGATCCTTGCTCAAAATGTGATGCATTTGTGAACATATATAATAACATTACATGTGCAGCAATTATGTTATGTACAACACATATTCATGAGTTGCATTGTATTTGGAGCAAGGAGGAAAGTTGAGTGGGAATAAGTGTCAAACAAACCATATATTCATGACTGAAAAGTTTATGAAGAGACCAAAATTATTTTACTTTAATGCTTGCTCCAAATGCAATTTAGTTCATCAACATATGTAATAATTCTTTTATGCAGTATATATGAACGAGCTTGATTGCATTTGCATACATAGCACAGAGGCTGGATGAGCGTCAATCAGACATGTATTCATGAGTAAGTCAAAATATTTATTTTCATTATAATGAATTTGTATTTAATTTACTCATTTCAAATTTATTCTTTTTCATTACAAAAACGAGTATGAAGAACGCCAAAAAAACATATGAAAAGCGCCAAGTTGAGTGGTCTTTTGTAGCTATCGTTTATATTTTTGTGAATATGTGAAGAATATTAAATAATTTGACCTAATATGTAACTTTATATAATTGAAAAAATGAGATGAACAAATGCAGTTCGAGGTTGCAAATGCATGCAAGCCATTCCTATAGGATTTGGGAAATGAACAAAGCCTTCCTTCCATAGGTATAGTGATACCTATTTTCTGCTTGCTCAATATTCAATTCACATACATGTATATATGCAATTTTTTCCATGAAATTTGTGAAGGTTGTTGAGATTGTAAAAACTTGTGATAATAACAATGATGCAATTTCATTGTATCATTATCATTATGATAAGTTTAAGAAATACAATATTCACAATTGTTTAGACAAAAGTTTGCATGCACGTATGTTAATTGAATCTTGCTTGTCATGCCTTTATTCTTTTCAAAGTTTTTTTTAGATGCCCCACCTTAAAAGGATTTAGATCATTATTGTGTGTTAAGTGGGAGTGTCAATTGTAATTCTAACCTTGACGTGTGAGTGTTGTTAATGCCTTGTTCGTATTACAAAGCACCTTTATAGTCGATTGCTGCAACCCTTGGATTGGGTGCTGAGTTTACTAATCTTGGGCATTTTGACTCTTTTGAGGTTCAAAAGAGTCAAAATGTATAAGTATAATAACTTAGTAGCCACTCCATATGTAGTTGCATTTAATTGTAGAGATGCTTATAATATGAATCATGTGTCAACAACATACATATGTTGGACCTTAAATTGCATCCACTAGATCCAATATTAAAAAATCATCTGATTCCTTTGGAGATGAGAAAAATACTAGCAAAAAAAAAAAAAAGGAAGTAAGCCTTGAAAAAACAAATGTCAAAGTTAAGATTCAATAATTATCTCATAATAATGTATAAGCTTAGATTCATAGTTATTAGTTATAATTATTTTTTTTTTATATCGATTGCATTTTTATTTTTATGGCCATCTATAGAATTTATATTGTATAATATAGCTTTTAGGTATGATAATATCCAAAAGAGCTTATGTAAAACAAAATAAAACATACATTTTTCAAAAAAAGAAAAAGCCCACGTTTTAGACTAGGAGCCTGTTTGAATCTTCTCATTTTTAAGCTAAAAGCTTCTTCTAAACTAAAGTTAAAAAAAAAGAGTTTTTTTTTTTAAAAAAAAAACTAAAAACTGTTTGATGATTATATAAATTGTTTAGTTTAAAAGTTACTAAAAAGCTCAAATTAAATTTAAGTTGTTTAGCAACAATTTTGTCATAAACACTTTTTTTTTAATAAAAATTATCATAAAAGGTATATTATAAAACCTTATGTGAACTTTTTAATAAACACTTTGAGATTTTTGAAAATTTTATCTGAACTTATTAAAACTTTATGTAAAATTATAAAATTCTTATTAGAAGAAAATAAAAAAATGTAAAAAAATCTTATTTATTGTCAATATTCAAAGAATTATTTGATATTTTTCTATTTTTAAAACTTCTTTTTGTGTGAGATTTTTCCCAAAAATAAAAGAAACAAAGAAGGAAGGAAAAAATTATTAAAGGCAGCCTCTCTATAATTCAACATTCAATTCTTTGAAAATCGATTGTCCTTTGCCCCAAAATTTTGGTTGCAAAGGGATGTAGTGCGACACTTTGTTGATTCACGAGAGAAATTTGGAGATGATGGGGCGATATGTGAACAAATAATAAGATTTGAGTTTATTCAATTTGTAGTTTTCTGGGTTTATTGGCCTTGTAGTTTTTTTAAAAAAAATTTTATTCGATTTCATACTCCTTTGCTTGGTGTTCCCTCTTGATTCAAAATTATGTTCTGTTGATTCAAAATCATGGTTGGATTTATTGATTCAAAATCATATTTGTTGTTTTATGTTATTTTGCTCTTCACCGAAAGAGATGATAGTAAGTCATTTTAAGATAAAAACTTTTGGTCAATAAGAGCTTAAAAAAAAAACTCCTCCTAGGAGCTTTTGGCTTTTGACTTTTTTCTTTTTTATAAAAAAAACTCTTTTTATTATAAGAGCTTTTATAAAAACCTGTTTGGCCTAGCTTTTGTTTATAAAGAGAAGATAAACTAAAAATAAAGGGATCCAAACAGGCATTTGGTATGAAATTACTTGGCTTAAAGAGTGAGAAATTTTTTAACACTAGTTGTTTAAACAACTAGTTTGAAAAAGTAACTTTTGAGACCAATTATAGGTTCAGTTTGAATAAGAACAAACTTTACAAATTAGTAGATACAAAACTGGACATAAATCAAGTTTGAAAAGCCAATTTCAACTGGTCTTAAAATCCTTTTTTCTAATAGTGTAAACAAAGAAAAAATGACACAAGAACTAGGAACATGTTTTGGTTTTAAACAAATATAGAGGGACTTGATTTTTTTTTTGGGGTCAAAATATAGGGACTTGATTCATTATTTGTTCCACCCCACAATATTCATCATTATATGTTATTATACATGAAAAAATGATCGAGCTACTTTTGTCGTTAAAGTGATCAATTAAACTGGTCCTAATTAATTTGCAGTTTAGGGTCCATCTAGGTCATTCTCCCAAGAAGCAAGTTGTGGGTTTTCTTTAAGATTAACTTTCAGGTGATAAAAGATGCAATGGAATGTAAATGGACCTAAACTAGAATGCAAAACACTACTACCTATATGCAATTAACTAACTAAATGTACTAATGCAATTGACCTTAAACCTATATGAAAATGAAACTAATCTATATGAATTTGAATGCAATTTTTAGGGGGTTTTCTTATGAGAGAATAATTAAAATCCTAATAAAAAGATTGATTAAAAGCAAATAAAATAATAAAGATCTAGTTTAGTTATGATGACGAAGGGGACAACTTAGAAATTGCATGGAGTTAACTTTCTTAGCCTAAATCAATTAATTAGACCAAAAGGAGATTAATGAATTTAATTACTCAATTGAACATGGGAAACCCTCTAGCTCAATACACATATTATACTAGAAAAACTCATAATAAAATAAGCGTGGTTAACTAAACCCATTAAAAACCAATCACAAAAAAATATTAGAAATCTTGTTTACAATTATCTAATTGAACAACCAGATAATTTATCAACCCAATTAAACAATTAAGATGACAAACCAAATTAACAATTAGATTAATAACGAAAACTCAATTATTAATTTAATTGACAATCCAAATGTTACAAACAAGAGTCTAACAATAAGCATAAAACTTTAAGTTATCAGTCTAATCCAAAAGAAACAAGTTTACAATCTAAAACTAGATTGTTCTCAATTAATACAACTTGAAATCCTTTAAAACTAAATAATCTCAAGTTTGAATTAAAAATATAAAAAGAAAGACACTCTCTTGTGATCTTCATGTGTAAGCTCTAAGCCTCCTCTATGCTCTTCCCAAGTTACCTCCTAAAGAGCTTAAGCTTCCATGAAAATCATTCCTCCAGACTCCACGCAACCCACAGCCATGACAAACTATTGAGAAGAACTGCTAGATTCAATTGCCTGAAAGCAAGCCATTGGATATATATATATATATATATATATATATATATATATATATATATATATATATATATATATATCTTTGTGTGTGCGTGCGCGCACGTGGTGGAAAGCTGGATGGCTTTATGGGGTGAGTCCCGCGAGATCAAATTGAGAATTGAAGAATAGGTGCTGTGCGTGAGAGTGAAGGGAATTAATCAGTGTATATTGATGCATAAGAACCTCCGATTCCTAGCGTCTCTGCCTTCCGCTCAGCGTCTCGGTCTTCAGTGTTCAATCTTGCGGCTTGATTCAATAATTCTGCAGCTGCCTCTCCCTCCTGTGTGTCTTCGGCTGGCTCTCAAAGAGAGCATGTGGCGGCCTACTCCAAAACCTAGCAGCTGCTGGGTTATTTTAAAAGGGAAGGGGAGCTTTTAGGTACCAACTTAAGCCCAATAGGATTTAAGGAGCCCAATACAATTCTACCATTGGATTTCTTTTTGGCTTCCCTGAAAAATTTTACACTATAGGATATTCTAATATATTTTTTATTGGAAAAAATTAACTAAAATCATGATATCATATATTTAGAAATATTATTAAATCACAAGATAACGATCAAAATATTAATTTAAGCTCAATAATCTCATGATTAATTCAAATTTACATTATTTCCTAAAATAGGCTAACAATCTAAATATTATCTAATATATCCAAATTAGCCTAAAATAATCCCCAAAATAAATGAATAAGTCAGGATAAAATAAATGAAAATCAGGATTTATCAATAAACATATTTTATTTAGTACTGGTAACATAAATTATACTACTTTACTACATATTACACTGCTTTCTTCTTATGAATTGTAAGGCCTGAAGCAATTTAAACCCCATTTATCTCTAACTTTTGAGACCAATTATAGGTTCAGTTCGAATAAGAACAGACTCTACAAATTAGTAGATACAAAAATGGACATAAATCCGGTCTGAAAAGCCAATTTCAACCGATCTTAAAACCCTTTTTTCTAATAGTATAAACAAGGAAAAAATGACACAAGAACTAGGAACATGTTTTGGTTTTAAACAAATATAGAGGGACTTTTTTTTTTTTTTGGGTCAAAATATAGGGATTTGACTCATTATTTGTTCCACCACACAATATCCATCATTATATGTTATTATACATGAATAAACATATTTTATTTAGTATTGGTAACATAAATTATACTGCTTTACTGCATATTATACTGCTTTCTTCTTATGAATTGTAAGGCTTGAAGCAATTTAAACCCCATTTATCTCTAACTGGTGGGGTTCTCATTCAGTTCGATGGTTCTGATCTGAATTTTTTATTTTGGTTTTATTAATTTCTTATTTTCATTCCAGTGAAAAAAAAGGTAACAGTTTAGTCTAGTAATGGTCAATCATTTAAAATCTATTAGGCAACGTTGCACTATATTTAAAATTATTTTGTAACCGTGTCTAACTTAAAGCAAATTTTCTCTGTGAATCTCTGTAGTCTTTGCAATAGTTGGAGGAGTATATCCCTTTTTTCTTTTTTGTTTTATGAATCAAAGTTTTCAAATTTCAGTCCTTGTTGCCCCGGCGCATGCTGCCGCAAATAGTTTCACCATTCTGTAGGACGGACTCATCAATGTCCAATCTCAACCAAACTTTTTAAGGAGGTCCTACTTGTTTGGGAAATTATTATAAGACAGAATAAAGAGCCTTGGGGAAATTTACCTAATTAAAAAAGATTTTTTTATAAAATAACCAAAATACGACACTGTGCAAATATATTATCGAACTAATGCAGTTGGTGACGCCATCTGACAGGGCGCCACAAGTGGCGCCACGTTATCTGGTGCCACTAACAAAGTGGCGCTAGACAAAAAAATGCCATTAAGTGGCGTTTTATAACTAGCGCCACACGTGGCATCAGTCAAACTGATGCCACAAAGTGGCGTCAGGTTGACTAATACCACATAGTGCTAGTCAAAGCAGATTGGCGCCACGTGGCGTTAGTCATGCAAGGCATCAGTCTGATGCCCTGCCATAAAATTTTTTAAAAAAAAAATTGAAGGGGGGAGGGAAAAGAGTCGGCAAGAGTAGAGGCCACACACAAATTCCTCTATTTAAACCCTCACACACACAAATTCACCCACACACACAAGAGAGGAGAGGCAAAGGTAGAGACGAGGAGCAAGCAAAGGAAGAGAGTTTGAAGCTATTTTAAGATATGTTATTTATTGTATAAGATTATTTAGGTAGCTAAACTAGAATTTTTCAACAAATTTTCTTCATAAAAGGTTTTGTTTATATTTTTGTTTGTACAATGATGGTAGTAATGTGTTGGTTAGTAGAAATGTTAGAATTAGAATATTTTAGAAGTTTTAAGTTTGGACAATAGAAGACTATAATTATGTAGGGAATTATTAATAGTAAATTTTAAGCGGTTTAGATTTATTTTTTCTTTGTTGTAGAAATTTAAAACTAATTTTTCCATTTAAGAACTGTAATATTTTTGTATTATAGGATATTTTCACCGATTAAATATTGTATAAAGAGTTTATTTGGGTCAATAGAGATATTATGGAAATTTTAATTGGTTTAGTTTTCAAATTATTTAGTAGCACATTAGAGAAAAATACCAAAGTTGGATGAGAAAATTAAATAAAAAATAATAATTCAATATATTTAATTATATTTAATTTTACTTATTATATATATATATATATATATATATATATATATATATATATATAATGAATTTTATTTTTTTAGAAATTTTCCTTATTATTATATAAATTTGATTTATTTTACTTATTCAGAATTTTAAATTTTTTTATTAATTTTCATTACAATTATATAATTTTCGTTTTTTAGTATTATTAAATATTAAGAATTTTTATTTTTTGATTAATTTTTGGTATTATTCTATAATTTTACATATTATGAATGTTGATTTTTTCTATTAACTTTCACTATTATTATATAATTTTCGTTTTACTTTTTATTATTATATATTAATAATTTATATTTTTATTCATTTTCGGTATCATTATATAATTTTGAATAATTTTACATATTATGAATTTTGATTTTTTTTTATTTTTCATCATTATTATATAATTTTCGTTTTTTTGTTATTGTTATATATTAAGAATTTTTATTTTTTCATTATTTTTCGGTATTATTATATAATTTTGGTATAATTGTACATCTTATGAATTTTTATTTTTTTGTTAATTTTAATTATTATTATATAAATTTCGTTTTATTTATTATTATTATTATATATTACGAATTTTTATTGTTTTATTCATTTTCAGTATTATTATATAATTTTGAATAATTTTACATATTATGAATTTTGATTGTTTTTATTAGTTTTCATTATTGTTATATAATTTTCGTTTTTCTATCATTTCTATATATTAAGAATTTATATTTTTTATTTATTTTCAGTATTATTATATAATTTATAATAATTTTACATATTATAAATTTATATTTTTTAATTAATTTTCATTATTATTATATAATTTAATTTTTTATTATTAATATATATTAATAATTTTGATTTTTTTAGTAATTTTCGTTATTATTATATAATTTTGAATAATTTTACATATTATAAATTTATATTTTTTTATTAATTTTCATTATTATTATATTTATTTATTTTATAAATATATATATTTAATGAATTGAATTTTTTTGATTAATTTTTGTTACATTATAAACATTTATGTTGTTGTTATTATTATTATATATTATGAATGTTCGTTGTTCATTTAATTTTTGATATTATTATGTAATTTTGAATAATTTTATTTATTATGAGTTCTCATTTTTTTATAGTAATTTTCATTATTTTGATAATTATTATATATTATGAATATATATTGTTTGATTAATTTTTCGTTATTATGAATTTTCAATTTTTGATTAATGTTCGTTATTATTCTATAATTTTCGTTATTTTGATTATTATTATATAAGTTTGATTTGTATTTATTTATTTATTTATTAGAGAATAAATAATTAGTGATTTAATAATGTGTTGTGTGAGGGTAAATTTTGGTTAGTTAAATGGCTCATCAATGCGACCGCAAAATTCACCCCGACCCTAAAGAGTGGGGAGTTCTTAATGAGGACGTGCAGCGGTCACACCGATCACAACTTGTTTAGAATAGAGGAGTTTGTGAAGCCTTGAGGGTGAGGCGAGCCTCACAGGGGTCGGAAGATGTCTATGACCCAGATGACATCCCACAACAGTTGTAGAAGCACCTTCTCCGCGCAGGTTTTTGGCACGTGGCTCGCATAAAGAGACTCCCAGTAAGTTTTATTCTCTATGTAATTAATTATATCCATCTAGTTGTTTGAACATGATACGGATAATGAATACGATCATATTTGTTCTCTACTTTTATGTTGGTGCATATTGACAGAGACCTTATTTCTGCTTTGGTTGGAAGGTGTAGGCCGGAGACTCACACCTTCCATATGCCGGTTGGTGAGATGACCATTACTCTACAAGATGTAGAGGTCATTTTAGGATTGTCTACTGAGGGTCGAGTAATTTCCGGTAGGACGCATGGCAATTGGGCAGCAATCATGCAGGAATACATGGGTCGAACTCCACTCCCAAATGTTTTGATTGGCGGAAACATCAAGATGAGCTGATTTAACGCCCATTGGGGCCACTGGGCAGAGCACGCAACTACTGTGCATGGTCAGATTTTGTACACACGTACTTACCTCATGCGCCTATTCGGTGGATTTTTGTTGTGTGACAAGTCCAGCCATGAGGTACCTTGCCGATATATACAATTACTAGACGGTGACCTTACAAAGACTGTTACATACAGCTAGGGGTCTACTGTACTAGATACACTATTTCGCGAGCTATGCCAGGCCACGTCAGATTCAACCAAAGACATTGGGGGTTGTTTGTTGTTGTTGCAGATATGGGCATGGTCCAGATTTCCTCCCTTAGGGTTTCCCATTCCAGAGCCCAGTCATGAGGGAGATCATTACGGACGCAAGTATGGAAGCAGTATATGTATAATAAATATTTTGATTGAGTGTAGTAGTTGAGCAACTATGTTCTTATTTGAAGGTCATTTCACTAATGTTATTGACTTATATATTGCAGGTTCAATAGTGTAAACATGAAGTCATTGTGAAGTGACCTAAAGACATACCACGTAGAGCTTAACCAGATAGGTCGCGACGATGTATGTATAGTAAAATTGAGCTTACAAAAAAACATATAGAGTAAACTAATTCGTGATATATGTGTAACCATTTGTTTACATGTGCAGGTGAGATGAGAGCCATATAGGGACGTCGAACATGAGTTTATGGGTGCAGATGGTGCCATGCAGGACATGTGGAGGGCGGTGACCCCCCGTACTTGCTTTCCACATTGTCGAGATGTACCAGCCCGATCGGTGCATGCGGAAATTTGGCATGCAGCAACACATCCCTGACGTGGCCACACAACTTAGAGGTGCGCATGATCTTACCTTACGCGGTAAGTCTACTGAAGATTGGGAGGTGAAGTTGGATGGATTTATTCAGCATTGGAACACGCGATATACGCGCATCATGACTACAGCTCCACAAGAGGGGCCAATTTCCCCGAACTCAAAGTACATTGTAAGAGGAGCTAAATCACCAAGAGGGGGCTGAATTGGGGATTCTGAAAATTCTTGCGATTTTGCCTCTTATGGTGATTGTTTGAATGAAAATTAGTGAGCAGGGAAGAATAGTGATGCACAATCAGTTTATACTGGTTCGGCCCAACTCCTTGGCCTACGTCCAGTCCTCAGGCGCCCTGAGCTTTCCACTTAATCACTTGATTACACACTCTGTAACTCTAAAGCAATTCTCTCTCTAGAACTTGCTCCGCCTTACAAGTTGTAATCAATGACTTCCCATATCTCCAAGTCCCCCGACTTGAGATAACTTACAATCAATCAAATAAAATTGATAAAAACTCTCTTACAAAGTAGATAAATGATCACTAAAGTTCTATAGTGTCAATCGATACTCTGTACAAGAAACACTCTAATAAAATGAACACAGTTAATACAATTTTGTTTCTTAGCTTAGCGTTCTTAGTAGAGACTTAAATGCAGCTCTATTTATACTTAGAGAGACATTAATAACTGTTGCTAGCATTCATTTGACCGTTGGAGAAGTTTCCTTTCAGTTAGAAGCAGATTGGTCCTTTCTCTCTCTATACTTGTACTTGTTCCTTGACTTGTAGGATAGAGAGTGGCTTCTAGTCGTTTATATCCGTTGGGATTGTTAGTTCTCAATTAAATGACAGTCTCTTTATCCTTTTTCCATCGTGTAATGCTTGGTAGTTGAGATTACAACAAGTTTGGTGGTGTGCATTTATTGCTTCTGACAAAACTTTGCCTTTTGTGTTAACAGCTCTTTTAATCCGCTTGTATCATCTGTTATTAGGCAGAAATACACTAGCAAACACATTAAACATATATGATAATGATGATAATTAAGAATATGAATCATTCAGATCATTCCATAAACAGTACACAGATTTCACAAATTTGAATTATCAGAAAGCGCGACCAATACTTGAGTTTGTGCACCAATACTCGAGTTTGTCACTATGCACTTAAACCTATACTCGAGTTTTTGTGTCTATACTCGAGTATTCTCCTTACAGAGACGAGACTCGCGATTTGAGCTTTGATGTTCTTGATGAACTTAAGCCAATACTCGAGTATTCTTTCAATACTCGAGTTTTGGACTCTTGATGAATAAATGTCCAAAACATCAAAACCGGAGTTTTCTTTCTATACTGGAGTATTGAAGGCTTAAAAACCTTAGTTGCTCTCTGTATGGCACAATACTTGAGTTTCAATTTCCATACTCGAGTTTTCTCTTCAGTTTTGAAACTCTGGAATTAGTTGTGTGAATGTTGAACTGTGGTTTTCAAAACTATGGTTCTCAATACTAAGGTTTATAATTGATTCAATTTTAAAAACTTCTTTGCTTGGCTCAATACTTGAGTATTCCAATGTGATACTCAAGTTTTCAATTGAAACATAAAACATTTGAATTTTGGAGCCAAGTTGGGAAACTGTCTTTTCAAATTCCAAACCGTAGTTCTCGAAACTGTGGTTTTCCAAACCGAGGTTTTCCATTTCACTTAAAAATGTTTGAAGTGTCTCAGAGGCCTAAACTCGAGTTTTCATATCAATACTCGAGTTTCCCATAATGAAAAAACTTGCGATGCTCTCTGTTTGCCCCAATACTCGGTATTCATCTGAATACTGCGGTTTTGACCTAAGTCAAGTGCATTAAGCTTTTCTTTGAAATCTCAAACTCGAGTTTTGTCACTAATACTCGAGTATTGCATCTTTTAGCAAGTTTTGATCTTCTTGAGATAACTCTTTAATTTTGGTTTTACAATTGATTGTTATCATCAAAACTCATAGAGAACTAACATACATGACTTGGTACTTTACCCACACTCGACATTTTATGATGAGATAGGTGGCGAAGCTCGGGCACGTGGTACGTTATGATCTTGGTCCCCTTTTTTTTTGCTACATATTTCATATTATAGTAATGTTATTTATTTTATTGGATAACTATAGGTAGAAAGCGTGGAGTGGATATGGTGGACGTGTTCTCCACAATTTGCAGTTGACTTTGATAAGAGGGTCGTGCAGGCAGTTTGTGCACAATTTCTCGATTCATTTAAAGAGTTTGGAAGGGTAGCCGAGCCTAGTCCCAATGCACCGATTGGAGTATTAGCTGGTGTACCAGATGCCGCATTAGAGGTCCCGGCCCGTGCGAGTGAGGGACGTGGACTTGGTAAACCACAAGTACAGCTCCCGACAGAGTCATATAAGATACCCCATCTGGGTCCACGTGGTGGAGGTGTATACAGGCCACCCCTAAGGTACAATATGGCATATACAGCAGTTCCATGGCACTCGGAGCCATTATCAGTGGAGACGTCACCACAGGGGCCTCCAGAGACTAATGTACAGGGGTTTCCAGAGATTCTAGGGCATGGGTCTCCAGAGATGCCTTACTTTCCACAGGTGCCACCTGCAATACATGCCCCTATTCCTTATTACCCACATGTGCCACCTGTGATGTATGCACCGTTGCCGATTTACCCACCTCCAAAGACGATGTTTGCGAGCCAAACACAGGTTCCGTACATGTATCATTGGCCGTTGCACAGCGTCCAGTTGGACTTCACTGGATTTAGTGCTTACCAGCGGCCATATGGTCAGGGGTTTACTGGCACCATTGCCTTCCATCCATATGAGCATGGACAGGGTAGTAGCGATGTCGGGAGCACGGGTCTGAGTCATAGTCCTTATCAATTAGGGTTGTGCGGGTACATGCCATTTGATGCACCAGGGTCAACTTGTAGTCCGTATCAGTCAGGTTACCACATCGGCGATGACAGGGGTGACCAGGCAGATGACTTCCTACGGGTAGCTGCCGAGGATTTCGACCTTCACCAAAATCTTGTCGCACCGTGGAGGAATCCCGATCGGGATATGCGGTCAAGACCGTGGCCTGCTTATACCCCACCACCATAAGCGTATTTTGATTATCAGGGACACTGTTTGTATATATTATGTTATATTTGCTATGTTATATGAGATCTTAACTATCCTTTTAATCTATGAATTAAATATTCAAATATGATTTTCCCTTATTTATAGGATAATATTAGTTACATCAAATAAATATGTGATATATTAATATATTTTCTTAAATAAAATTCAAAATTGATAATCTAATATAACAAAAAAAATAAATTGATAACTTCAAGTTTCACTGACCCTTAATTATATAATTGTTATGAAAGGTCCAAAAAGGCATATGAAAGGAACGTGGAATATTGTCTTACAAGATATCATGACATTGACCTTATTTACTAGATGAGATGTAGTAGTAGTAATTTCTCATTCCTTACATTTATCATGTATTCATTTGGCCTTTTTAAGGATATCAACTTAAAATGTGGGTTGAAATATTTTAAAATTATGTTTTATAGAATTCTTTTTGTATAAGGATAAAAAAAATTAAGTTTTTCTATTCAAATAACATATAATCAATGTAATATCAAATTTAGAAGAACCCATTTCTAAGAAAATAAGCTTAATTTTCTTAAATATTATAATCTTTAATCAGCTACATGCCTCGTAGAACATGCACGCCTATTATGTCCAGCCTATTTGCATATAGTACATCTAGGGCGACTTGAGCTAGGTTGGACCTCCACTTCATCCATCTCATTGCGAATCTGGGTAGATTTAGGGCACCCCGACCCACGTAATTTTGATTCATCAGGGATGATCTTCGGTCCGGGAACGGGCGGTATTCCTTGTTCACTTCTGATCGACTGAAATTCTACAGAGTAAACATTCATAATATAGTAAACCGAGAATACTGGATCCACATACTGTTGAGCATCATGGGATATAGTCGAACATGCAGCAACTACATGACTACATGGGAATTTAAATGCTTGAAATTTCCCACACTGGCATTTTCCATCGGCCAGGTTCACGGAGTTTGTATCGCCCTGATCATCAACTTCAAAGGTGGTACATGCCACATTGAACTCCCGAACACGCATTGACGTTGCTCACTCTCCATTCTTTGTCATGGCTTCTTCAATAGCACTCGAGAAGTAGTTTCCGTCTACTGCATCTTGTTGTGCTTTGGTCTCTCTTTGAACCCAACAAGTGACAAGTCAACTGTAGGTGCATTTCACCAATAATGCTATTGGCATGTTCCTAGCTCCCCAAAAAATCTTATTAGTTAATTCGGACATATTGGTTGTCATATGATCGTATCTCCGTCCGTCCTCATCATAACTCTGACACCATTGCTCTTTCGGAATTCTCTCAATCCATGAAGCCACTTCGTCACTGTGACTTCAGAACTCGGCATAGCTCATATCGAAGTGTATTTTGCTTGGCACATATGCTGTAACAAAGACAAAAACACACAATTATTGGGGTCTTGTAAAGGACAATATGAAAGTCACTATACATCACTATGAGCATATTACTTAGGCTCTTTAAGGTCTTCTTCAACTCCTCGTTCTTGAACCGGGTTGCAAAATTGCTAGTACCATGACGAATGCAAAACATATGGTATGCATGAGGAGGTTGCCAACCAATTGCCGCATTCCTTACTGCTGATATTATGCTTTTATGACAATCAGAAATGAGACAGAGACCAACCCTATTTGTAACATTCATTTGTATGTTTAGCAAAAAATACTCTCATGATTCCTTTGCTTCACCTTCCACGATTGCAAAAGCGATCAGCAATATCTCATTATTTCCATTTTGGGCGATGGCTATCAATAATGTCCCCTTATACTTATCGTATAAATGTGTATTGTCCACTTGTATGACTGGTTTGCACCATTTGAATGCCTCACGACATTGACCGAAGGTCCAAAAGGTGCGTTGAAAAACTTCAACCCCATTAACAACCCGTTGGTCAACAATATACGATCCATGTTGAATATTATAAGCAGCTCCCAGGGAAAATAAACACATGTACTCGAACCACCTTAGCAGGAATATCAGTGATTGATGATATGGAGTATATAGATCAAAAATGAAGATTTCATAAATTTAAAAACAGTAGACGCGACCCATACTCGAGTTTGTGCTTCAATACTCGAGTATGTCACTATGCACTTAAATCCATACTCGAGTTTCTATATCTATACTCAAGTATTCTCCTTTCAAAAAGGAAAGTCGCGATTTGAGCTTTGGGGCTTCAGTTTTACTTAGACCAATACTCGAGTATTCTATCCATACTTGAGTTTGGACTCTTGATGAAAAATGTGTCCAAAACATCAAAACTGGAGTTTTCAATTACAGTATTGAAACCTTTGAAAATCATTGATGCTCTCTGTATGACTCGATACTCGAGTTTCTAAAACCATACTCGAGTATGTGTTTCTATTTTGAAATTCAGAGAGAATATCAACCAATACGAAACTGGAGTTTTCCAAATTGGAGTTTATAAATGTAATAAATTTTTTATCATCTTTGGTTGGCCTAATACTCGAGTATCTTAATGTCATACTTGAGTTTTCATTTGAAAAATGAAAACATTTGAATTTGGAGCCAAGTGGGAAAACTGGAGTTTTAAATGAAAAACTGAAGTTTTGCTTTGACAGTAAAATTGCATATTGAGTTTGAATCAATTTCAAAAACCTTTTAACTTAGCCAAAAATAAATCAATAATGAATTTCATATAAACATAGCATGAGGTACGAATTAGATATCACCGTAATTCCTCTTGTCCTCATAGAAGCTCACTTGGTTGAGATGGATTGTTGTAGATAACCCCTTTTCCGACATTCACCATCAACATCAAGCATAGCTTGTTTGGCTTTCTCAAAACTTAGATCATTTCTCTATGTTGCATTCTTGAGAAGCTTTCTTTGATCCTACAAAACCATATAAATCTTTTTCTTTCCTGGTATCCAACCTTACTTGGATCCAATCATCGTTAGCTTGTAGGAATCAAAATTAAATTCACATGCTCTTATGAATATAATCAATTCAGAATAACAAAGCACAGTGAATTAATCTTTACGCATAAAAGAAATACTTTCTTTACAAAATCATCATGTATGCATAAAGGATCAGACCTATTGAACATTGCAATTTTAAAAAATAGATCAAAAATTTAAAACCCAATTTAAGAGAAATAATTTGCAACGCTCATTCCTAAGGTATCCAAAATATAAAACCTCAATAAATATTACAGATAAGTGTGTAGGAGGTTTTACCGTTGTATACCTTTACCTTAGGCGCTAAGAGAATTGACTTTGCTTTACCCATTGATTCATCATACATTTTTTGGCGATTATCAGCAAAGTTCTCTCAAAAGAAATAGACTCCAAGAGTCTTCTATTTGATACTTGAGAGAATCTCCTTTTCTTGTTCTCCTCAACATATTTGAATGGAACTCTATGGTAATTCATTCTTGAGGTAGATGATACTCTTCTTGCTTATATCTATTGCTTCCTTTGATGTTTAAGCCTTGTAGTTCCAGCAATGGGTGCTTCAAAAGTTCACCTATTTAATGTGAGTCTCTTCTTGGGCTCATGAGAGACTCTTGGATGCTTCTTTATTTTCTCAGTACCCTTATATCCATTCTTCTTGGAATCGCACACACAAGGCACTAGATGGACATTTTGGTACCCACTTATACTTGGGTCATTGACTGTTAGTATTGGACCTTACTTGTCCTTTAGGAACCCAAACAAATTTATTTCTCACATGAGAATTTCTCCTAATATAGCATGTGTGAGAAATATGTCCACACTTACCACAATAATTGCAAATAATACAATTATGCTTATTAAGAACATTTTTGCAAGTATTATGTTGGTTGAGTGGATGCAATATGAAATGACTCATATTTGTAAATTCATTCTTCCCACATGATTTTCCAGCATTATTTTCAAAAATATTTTTGCTTTTCAAAATAGAATCAGTAATTGGATGAAAAACAATCTTATGCAAGCTTTCAAAATCATCTTTCTTAAATGCACAAGAAGAATTAGAACTTTTTACCATATTAGCATCTTGAGCTTCTGATGATGATTCATCATAATTGTCCATGATAAGCTCTTATCGAGAATCCTCATTCTCTTGTTCTTTCGTATTGTCTAGATCTTGGAAGTGTTTTAAGATTTCTCCTTCTTCATTCTTAACTTCCAGTTGTTCATCAAAGGATATGCAGCTTGATGGATTAGATGAACTGTCAATACTTTTAACTCCAACACAGCTGTTATAAGTATATATAGAATCAAGAGTATTCCAAATATCTTTAGCATTAGAGTAAAACTTGATTTTCTCAAAATCATTTTCAGATAAAGCACTGTATAAAATTTTCATAGCTATAATGTTCAGTGAAAACATTTTCTTTTCTTTTTCTGTCCAATCCTTACTTGGTTTGAAATCAAAAGCATTCGTAAAAATTTTCCACATATCAAAATCAAAAGCTTTAATAAAACTAGTCATTCTTGCTTTTCAAAACCAAAAATCAATATTTTTCAAAAACGATGGAATGGTATAATCGGCTCCTTCTGAAAACGAGCAACACCCAAAATCAGCCATTGAAACTCTTGAGATGGTTAAGTCCTTTAAACAAGAGCCTACCACTGATACCAAATGAAAGACCCGGCTGAACCCAAGATAGGGGGTGAATTGGGTGAAGATAAAAACTTACAACCTTTGAAAATCTTTTCGCAATTCAATAAAATCAGTTTGAATGATAATAAAAAGTTATAAAGCTATAAACAATTATTCAAACATGTATGCTGGAAATAAAGGAGATTAAGGAAGAGAGTTGCAAACTCAGATTTATATTGGTTCGATCCAATCCTTGACTTACATCCAGTCCTCAAGCTCCACTTGAGATTTCCACTATCTCTTTGTTTAACCAGGCACAAGAGTAAAGTATTTACAACCTCACAAGTTTAATCAAGCACTTGTGCATAAAGATGAAAGAAATCATCAAGAGAGGGGTGAATTAGAGATTTTAAAAATTTTCTTTATAAGTAATACCCAAATTTTTTCAAAACGCAAAGTTAAAAGGTAAAGAGAGAAAAGCTAGAACACAAGAGATTTATACCGGTTCGGTCTTAATCTTGACCTATGTCCAGTCCCCAGATATCTTCTGGGTTTTCTCACTATCAATATTCTCTTATTACAACAATGTAACACCCACGCAATCCTAATTTACTAAGACTTGCTCCCCCTTATGCTTTGTAATCAAAATACTCAACTCATAGGTTTGACAACCTTGAGTTTATACAAAAAAGTATTTGAAAATGATTTCAAAGAAACAAAACTCTCAAAAGAGCAAATATTGATAAACACCGAAGATCAAATCAAAAGCACAATATAGACTCAAATTGTAAATTTGATTAGTTGTAGTTCGGTGTCTTTTGCTTTAAGTCTTCATGGGTATTTATAGGTTAATTAGAGGAACTAGCCGTTGCATTTTCTTCTCTATGATTCCTCAAAGTTCAGCTGTAAATCTAGAATATGACCGTTGCATATTTTTCTCTATCTCTTCAATTCTTGGCTGGAATCTTGGATATAGTTATTGTAGATGGTCTTCCAGTGTTCTTGTCATTTCTATAACTTTATTAGACCGTTTGAGAATGATTTAATCATCCTTGAATGGCTAGAACTGAACTCTTAGGATAGAGGAGAAATTTCAAACTTGTTCTTGATTCTTTATTAATTACATTTTACCCAGTTAGATTTCTCCTTGATCTTTGTTGTGTTTATCTGAAACTCATAAGAAAATTGATCAAGTATAACATAGAATAATTGTAGATTGAAATTATGAAACACATAAAGCAAATGAGATTAAATCGTAAGCTTCAAGAAACAGAGTCTCACTTCTGTGTCTATATGACTAGAGTCAACAAGAGGTGACTGGAGTCAATTTGGTTTCAAACAGCTGAGAGTGTTTCTGTGATACGATGATTAGAGTAGCTTATAAGTGACTGGAGTCATTTCTAAATATCATGATGTTCTCTGTGTAAATTGTTGACTAGAGTAATGGTTGATTACTCGAGTCATTCTATTTTGAATCAATATCTCAAGTTGCCTCTGTAACTGTATGACTGGAGTAAAAATTTGTTTACTGGAGTAAGATATGTGTCATATCTTCACTATCTCATGTTGACTGGAGTAGCATTTTAATGACTGGAGCAACTCTATTGTAAAAATTCCAAGGTGACTGGAGTAACTAATTCGTTGCTAGAATAACGCATCTTCATGATTCATAAGCTATCGGGTTTGGTCTAAAAAACGTTGAAAGTAATGAGTTACTGGAGTAACTAGGTGACTACTGGAGTAACGCGACTTTGAAAACTATCTTAAGTCAAGACTCATTACTTGAGTAATGTGAGTTTTACTAGAGTCATGATTTGAAAAACAATTTGAACCAAGACATGTTAGTGGATTAACATACGTGTTACTGGAGTAACATACGCGTTACTGGAGTAATGCATCTTAAAAAACTATTTTGAAGTAATACGCATTACTAGAGTAAGATAATAGTTACTGGAGTAATATTTTACCAAAAACACAATAAATGAATGAAATCACAATCTTTGCAATTTACAATTGTCAAGTTATCATCAAAACACATAGAGAACTAACAGTGCAGCCTTCACAATCTCTCACAGAGACTCTCCCTTACAACCCGTAGGGATTCAATCAATTTCCCACTCAAGGTCACCCAACATTAAGTATCTCTAAGAGAAATATAATTTACAATGATTCTTCTCTCAAAGAAGTGAATAGATGATCACTGAAGTGCATTACAAATCATTTCACTCTCAAAATGATAAACTATAAAAGCCTGAAAAACAGAGTGAGAAGAGGCTTCAGAATTTTGGCATTATGACAGTGCAATCTCCTTCCATCATCATGTTGTGTTTTGAATTTGGCTTGATTTATAGATGAGGATGATCTGAACGTTGAAGAATCTGACCGTTGTAAATGGAGACATTGAGAATATAGTTGTTGGAAAACTAGCCGTTAAAACTTTGGTTTTTGAGCCAACTATGACATCAGCAATTTTTTCATCTTTGATCTTCAGTTTAACGCCCTTTGATTATCTGAAACATGTCCACAAATGATGTAAATGATGTTAAGAAGTATTACAAATCATTTGGGTAAGCATCTGGATGTTCTTGATCAAAATCGTGATTTTCGCAACGGTCATTTTTCTGAAGCAAAGGTGTATACTCGAGTATTGACTTGAATACTACGGTATTGAACTTGTTTCATTACTCCAGATTTGACTCTATCTGTCCGATACTCAAGTATTGACTTACATACTCCAATATTGAAGATCCTCTAACGTTCATTGCTCTCTGTCTGAGCTATACTTGAGTATTCACTTCTAAACTCAAGTATTCAAGTTGTTCTGGCCCTTGGTTGCTTTCTGACTTGATATAGCTTCTAATTTAGCAAACCACTTATCCTCATATAGCTTTTTAAGTCTTCTTTCCAATGCAACAAAAATCAGATCCAAACTCGTTGGATTTTGTCCGTTATGATCTGATGAATGAGAGTTGTTCTAAACCAACGTTTTTGCAACTTTCTGAATCATCAATCAACTTTCGAAGAGCATATCTCTCTATTCTGAACTTCATTTTTGTCGAATCAAGTCTTGATGGAAATCCTTATGAGCCTTCTTTCATATGCTACTGATTTCAGCTCATTCTGATATGTAGATTGTGAATTACACTCAAAACATTGAAGCTTGGTCTGATATGTGGTGTGAATATTTGATCCAAATTTCGAAATTCATAGCTCTCTCATCTGATCTTCTTTGAGCATGAAACTTTGTCAACATGACACATTAGATGTCTAGTTTTATAAAAATTTGGTTTCACCTCAATCCAATGTCTGGTTTGGGAGATATCATCGAATTACCAGATCTCGCCCAAAGCTGAACATGAAACAGAGATTAACAGAGTTGCTGTAAGTGCTGGATACTCGAGTATTGACGGGTCCAGACGCGTCAGAGAAGCTAAAAACACCCAATACTTGAGTATTGACTCCCATAGTCAATTATTGACCTGGAAAATAGAGTTTTGACATCCAAACTTGAGTTTCCCAAACTCCAGTTTTCTCATTCAGAAGCAAATTACTGCAGTAAGCTTGTTCTAACTCTGGATTGAACCATTCCAACTTTCTCTTGATCATGGAGACTTCTATAATCAATCTTGGAACTTGTATAATGACATTTTCATCAAGTTCTTCCTTTTTCCATCTTCCATCTTAATCATTTTTTATCATTCAACTTTAGCTCATCATTCTCTACTCCTTCTACATTCTTCAATATTTCCTCTTCTTCTTGAACTTATCATTTTCTTCTTCTTTCTGAAATCTCATCTCTTGATCATTCCCCATAATTATATTTGAATTGATCTTGAATATTGATATTCGTATTCTATTTTGCAAGATCTTCTTTTTCTTTCTTCTCTTCACTTGATCATCCTCCACAACTCTATGATAACTTCTTTAATGACCTTCTTCTTAATCATTCTTCATGATTCAACTCTTTCTTTCTGAAATCTCTTATCTCCTTCTTGATTGACCTCTACAATTCAACTTGGATTTATCTACATTAAGTACAACAGTTAGTCAATGTATGAGATAACTATATTACTTAATCTTTTTGCTATTAAGAATGACATCTATAAAAGACATCATCAAAACTAATCATATCTAACATCAACCACTGTAGCTTCATGATGCTCCTTCATGCAATAATGTTTTATTGTGGATTGTACATCATTCTTGGACTGAAATGATTGTCTGACATATAATGCGTCTCCTCTTGCCCAGGGACCTCGGCCCAAGCCTTCAACATCCAGTATATCCTCAAGCGGGTAATCTTCATGAACAACCTCATAATGAGGAATCTCATTCCAAAAGGGTGTAATATCTGCATATTCACAAGTAGAACAGTTAATGCGAAAAAAGGAAACTCATAACAAAGAAAAAATTATATTAATATAGCTGTGTAAATAACAAAAATTATATAATAATAAAGGAAATTAATAAAAGAAATCAAATTTCATAAGTCATGTAACTATTCAAATTTATATAATAACGTCGAAAATTAATAAGAAAATAAAAATTCTTAATATATAATAATAACGATCATAATAAACAAAATGTTTATAATGTAACGACAATTAATCAATAATTTAAATTCATTATATATAATTATAAAATAAATAAAAAAAATTATATAATAATAATGAAAATTCATAAAAAAATCAAAATTCATAATAAGTAAAATAAATCAAATTTATATAATAATACCAAAAAATAATCAAAAAATAAAAAAATTCTTAATATATAATTATAAAATAAAAAACGAAAATTATATAATAATAATGAAATTTAATAAAAAAATTTCATAATAAGTAAAACTATTCAAATTTATATAATAGTATCTAAAATTAATCAAAAAATAAAAATTCTTAATATATAATTATAAAATAAAAAAAATTATATAATAATAATGAAAGTTAATAAAAAAAATTCATGATAAGTAAAATAAATCAAATTTATTTAATAATACCGAAAATTAATCAAAAAATAAAAATTCTTAATATATAATAATCATAATAAATTAGATAATAGTAACGAAAATTACTAAAAAATGAAAAATCATCATAAGTAAAATAAATCAAACTTATATAATAATAACGAAAATTACTAAAAAAATGAAAATTCATTATATATATATATATATATATAAAAGTAAAATTAAAACAACTGTGTAACTAACCTGTGTAACTAACCTAATGATTGTAACAAACCAACCTGTTGTGGCATGACATTACCAAGGTATTCATCATTTGTATCATTATCATTCTGATCATCATCATGCGCCAATAACGTGTCTTCATCTTCTTCCTCTTGTTCCTCCTCGTTGTTAGGTTCATATACCATATAGTCGGTTTCTTCTCCATACGCAATGGTAGATTGTGCTGCATGAGGTTCACCCGAATAAGCCATATAATATGACTGATTACCAATGTAGAGTCCATCAATCGATATTGATACAACCTCGTCTGACGTTTTAATATCCACGTACAACTTAGCAAATTTGTTTGTAGGCTTTCCTCAAATGTTTCAAAAAAGATTTCCAAATCCTCATCATCGGCTATCTCAATACCGTCATATTTGCGGTTTCCAATAGGAACTCTAATAGTCACTGAAGATATTACCTGCTCTTGTTGTAGCTTTAGCTTCTGAAGGATCTTTTCAATTAAATCTACAAAAGACATGCCTCGAACAATATACGTTGTTCGTCTTTCACCTTCAAAGATGAATCTGTCTGCACCTAGATTTTTTGACCCATTATAATATATAAATGAACGAATTTGATTCATTTTTTTTCCCTTACAGATAAAGCAAATAACAACAACACAAATTACAACTAAGTAGAAGAAGGAACACAATGTATATAAGGATTTTAGAAAATAAATGAAGAAACAGAATGTGATCAGAAGAACAAATGCAACTGCAAGAAATGAGTGGGTAGGAAGATTGAAGATGACTTTATTTTCTTTCGTCTCTTCCTCTGCTTCTACTAATATCAATGAGTGTGAGTGAATGTATGAGTGTGTCTACATTTTATAAGTGCGGAGAAGATGAAAATATTTAATTTTTTTTAAAACACGCCCCTGCTTTTACTTTTAAAAAGAAAAAAAGAATTAGAGGCGTGTTTTTCACACCTCTGATAGCTGCTGGCAGGCAGCTTTTCTCGTGACTGACGCTATGTGTGGCACCAGCTTGGAAAACACCACAAAGTGGGGTCAGATGGCGCCACTAACTGCATTAGTCCAGTAATATGTTTGTACAGTGCCTTATTTTGGTATTTTTTAAAATAATATTTAATTAGGTAAATTTCCCAAGAGCCTTGAGTATGTTATCCTCGATTATTCTTTAAGTAATTGAGAAGATTGTATATCTTTATCAAAAATAGGCTGCTGTGAATAAATCTACTTCGTCTTTCCTTCAATATTTTGATTCGAAGGGAGGGGATGAAAGAAGAGGACATGGAAGAAAATGGTAGAACCTTATTATGTGAATGGTTTTTTTTAAGATTTTATGTTAGCTTTAAGAGGGGAGGGGAAGGAGAAATGGTAGCAATTTACCATTTTACCCTATTCATTTGATTATAATTTTTATTTACGTGTTATATAAATTCATTTACATATTATCTAATTAATATAATAATATTCTTTATTTAAAATTATAATAGCATATGTTGTAATTATAATAATTTTTTATTCATACAAAGATACTTTTATATTATGTTATTTTTAATTATTATAATTTTTGTATAATATTATATTTCTATTTTATAATAATAATATTTTTATTTATCTTAATATCTTTTCTTATAGACATTATTGGAATATCATACCAAATCTAAATATCACAATTCTTGGAGGGGAAAATCATAAAGAAGTTTTAGGTAAAATAAAATTTGACTGCTAATAAACACATTTTACATTATTATGTGTCATCTTCTGACATTTTGCATAAGGTTGGATTAATTGATAATTAAATTCCTTAACACTTTTATTTGATTTTTTCCTTCATTCAATGTCAAATGTTCAGTACAGAAGCTACGGACACTATTTATATAAAAATTTAAAATAAAAGGTTTGAGTTAAATGTAACAACTAACAAGTGTCTATTTCTTTTAGCGTCTATTTCAATTAGTGTCTCATGCAAAAGGCCACACTTAATATGATTTTTATTTAATAAAAAAAATAGAATCATTAATATAGGAATATTTTGACTGGAGAATGTAATAATAAAAATGTAAAAAACTTGTATATTTAACTTTTCAAAATAGGGTAGGGTGGGTAGATTGATAAATATATGAAGTGAGTTACCCCTGTTTCTGTCTCAGTCTTCACTCTTCACTTACCGGCTGTCTTTAGTGTCTCTCGCCTGGGATCTTCCAGCTTCTGGTACCTCTCTCGCTCCCATCTCTGTTTCAATTTATGTATGGGATCCTCTTGAACGATATAACTTTCTCTTTTTGGGAATCGGATCAATTTTGGGGTTGCTTCGGCTTTCTTGCAGTTGTTCTTAGTCGTTTCTCAATTTGGTTTTTACTTTCTCTGCATTCCCAAGTTAATAGAACCCAAGAGTAAACCCGATGTTCATATTGATGCGTTGAACATCTGGTCTAAATATTAGCGTTTTTCATTGCGCAATTACTGTGGTTTGAGGCTTTGAGCCATTCCGAAAAATTGCAGTTACATGTGCTTTTTTGAATTGTAAGTTGGTGATTTTCTTTCTTTTGCTACTAGGTTCCCAACCATCAATGGCTACACCTCAACCCTTGCTCCGCAAATCTTCTCACTTCTCTGTAACCCTACGTGCATTTGCCACTACTGCGAAGCATTCCCACCATAATGATCACTAAAGGAACCACAAATTCCTTGAGCCCAACTCCTTCATTGGAAGTTGGGAGGCTCCCAAGGACCCGAAGGAGGCAGAGGCTAGGCTTGCCCAGCTTAGAATAGACTATGCCAAGCAGGTTAAAGGGTTTCGCAAGGCCTATATTCAGGAGATGGAGCTCATGAGGCTCGAGAAGCAGAGGAAGGATGATGCAAGGAGGGAGGCCATTAGAGTTGCTAATGAAGAGCGTAAAAAGCTCAAGGCTGAGGTTGCTAAGGTCAAAGCTGAAGAACGCAAGATCGCCCAAGAAGAATTTCGACAAACCCTTGTATGTTTCCTCCTCGTATCCATTTTTTTGGCTGTATCTTTTGGGTCTTCTCTATTCTTTTCTTGGATTCTGTTTGTTCTAGGAAGTGCTTTGTAGGATAGTGAAATAATTAACAGGAAAGATAATCCAAATAATGGGAGATAGGAAATGCTTTGGTAGTCTTACCGATGTTGTTTTTGTTATTATATATACATAATAAAACCTATTGTATGAGTAAGTAATAATTTGATATCTCCCAGAATTTTGGAATATTTAGTCTTGTATTATATAGCTAATTACATTGTGTCCTAATACTGGATGGCCAAATCTTCACCTATAGGACTAGATGTAAGCCTGGAAGCTGCTCCATGAAAAATGAGTAAATTTAAGATGGAACAGAGAAATTAATTATTATGAAAGCCGGAAAAAACACAATACAATTTCAGTAATTTTTCAAATCTGATTATAGAAAATGCATCATAGTCCTAATATTACCATAAGGAGCCCCGGTGATTACAGGTTAGTGTCTGTTGCAAAATGGTGCCTTCCTATCTGACCTAGCAAGGCCATATACCTACTATGCTGTCTCAACATCCTATTCTTGTTCTCACTAGCGCCAAACATGCACAGAAAGGCTCACACATAAGAAATGACACACAATCATTAACATAATGAAAACACACTTGACGTATAAAAACAAGACAATTCCCACACACCAACTATTCCCCCTATTTGAAACTACTTGTTTTGAAGAGGTTAGGCCGGTGCATAATCATCCAACTCAGGGTAATGACTTTGAATGGGGTAGTCTCACTGACATGGTCTTGTAAATCTTTCTCCTTATCTTTCTCGACAATATGAATCATAAAACTCTGGGAAGTGGTGTGCCACTAATGGCCTGGGACAGATTTTTTTGGGCTCCAGAAAGACATATTTTTTCCTCTTGTATTCTATCTCCTTGCTTAGCTTATGGAGATTTGTCCAAGCCACAGCTTATCTAGATATCAGGTTAAGTGTGGGAGCTGGTTTGATTAGCTGACTAACCTGAAGTTTTGCCCACTAAAGCCTGAACCTCAACTTGTGATCATCTTCAGACTGGACGGAATCTTACTTGATAACACCCTACATCCACTTAGAACTTCTTTGCTAGAGATGAATTCTTACTACTAGTTTGGAGGGCCGCGATCTCTCATCTTTGCTTGGTCCATGACACTAATCATTGAAGTCATTTTGAACATATGAAATAGAGCTTCTACCTTAAATTTCAACCCACTCAATGAATGAATAAGAGTGATGAGAGTATCAAACTGTGCAGTCAGTTCTTCAAATTTCTCCCAAAACCCAGAAATTGAATCTGACTATTTCAGCTTTATGAGCTCTGCCATGGGCATTATGATGTTAACCATTAGCGCTAGCCAAGATAAACATATTTAAGTTGCGATAACATTGTTGATTGATCTTTAATCTATGTCTATGGGCATTCTTTGATTAATTAATATATAGTTAGCAAAACATGTGATATTGTAAACACAATGCCACATCTTTCAAGGAGGGGAAAAAACAGCAGTGATACCAATTGCTCCACATTATTTAACTTTCGAATGGTAGTACTCTTCAATAAAGCGATGTGTTTTGAGGAGAAGCTCGGATGAATAATCAAATAAATGGACTGCCCCAAGTGTTTAATATTACCTTTGGCCTTCAAATAAGATAATAAGATCCAATTGACTAATTTGAGGAGATTAAAGAAGTTTAAATAAATTAATTAATTATGCATATGTTACACGATCTCTTTGAAATATTTTTGTGTATTATTAGATTTTATATCACATTATAAGTGAGGCAAATTAGTTTTGAGAAAAATGATAAATATAAATATTTTAAAATAATTTATTTAACTTTCTTAATCTCCTAAAATTAGTCTATTAGGTCTTATTAAGGACTGGAAGTAATATTTTCCTTTTACATTTTCACTTTAAAACTTTGTCCAAATTTTTCTGTCACTAATTTCTCATTTGTCTGTGTATAGTTAAAAGAAAGAGCAGATAAACTTGAAACTTGGAGCAGGATGATGAGAAAGCATGAAGAGAAGAAGAAAGAGAAGAAAGAGTTGTTGCACAAGCAAAGTTCAGTGTGGATTGATGAATCTGAACTGGAAAAAAAAGTACTGGAAGCTATGGTCGATACAAAACTACTTTGAGGTCCCTTGCAGTGCCTCAGTTTGAAATGACTGGAACATTGGTTTCGCAGTCAGGGGAATCTTAATCTTTTTGTCAAAAGCAGCCTCTTGAAAGAGTAGCTTGTGCATCAGGTTACAGGTTTAGGTTTGCATTAGAGGTTGGGCTATAAGGTGCATGATGTATGGAAATGAAGTTCATGTTGGTGCGTAATGGAAATCTCCAATGTTATGGTGCCATGTTCGAAGTGTCTTTTATTCAAAGAGGTTCTAGCAAATGGCCAGTCAATTAATTTTATATGCATCCATTGATGTTGTTTAAAAAGACATTTCATATACTCCAAAAGGCTTCTAAATGATTTTTGACAGCGTAGCTTTCAGATCATAGTTGGATTTTGTATTTTATGGAAATCAATTCATATTTGTTGCGTTTTCAGCATGAAACTTTCGTCTATAAATCCTTACACTTGAGAATTTTCAAAGCTAGGCCTTGCTTGATATGCCCGTTTTGGATTTGGCATCTGTCAAAATGTAATGAGCCTACTATTTTTTTTTTTCGTTTGTGATATCATCATGGTGAGTGTTATTTCCAATGGGCCTGTTTGGATTACTAGCTTTTTTAGTTTTTTCTACGATAATTTAAAAAAAAAAGTCAGTTAACCTTACCAGCTGATTTTGAGTCTGTTTGAGTTGAGTTTAAATTTATTTAACTTAAAGCTCAAAAAGCCCATTAAAGAAAAAAACTCTACTTCCTAGTTTTTTCCAAAAAGCTCTCAGCTTTTTTATATGGGCCTTGCCACTTCTACTACCATCAATCCAAATACAAATCATTATCAATAATAACCTGACTTTTTTCTTATCGGGCTTTTTTTAAAGTCAGATGGTTTTTAAACTATCGTTCCTACCACCAACCCAAACAGGCCCAATATAAATGTTTGTTATGAAATTCAAACTCAAGACTCTTACGAGATTATACGAGGTCTTACACCGTTTATATTGATTAATGAGCCGACTACTAACGCACGGATTTTCTTATGTTAGCTTGTTGAGAAGTTTGTGTCTATATAAATGACTGTCCATTATTAATGTATCTGGTTGTATCAATAATTTTTTAATTAATATTTTCAGATTAATTTATATGTAGCCCATGTAATACAGGACCTATATTTATGATTAAAAAAAACCTAATGATTTAAAAAAATCTATAATCTGTAAATAATTAAATAAAAATAACATAATGATAATGTCAAGCATGATTCTCCCCAAAAAATTACAGGGTGGCTAGTTATATTCAGCGTGACGGAGTTTGCTTCCCTACTCCTCCCATACGGCCATACTGACAGCGTTGAGTAGCAGAAGATGCTGAGATTGTCGAATAATCGAAGTTGAAGTGGTGTTAAAAAAAAACAGAAAACAAAATCAAACAGACCCCAAGTGTTTAAGTGACTTTTATTCAATATATATAGGTCCAAATGATCTTGTTATGAACTGCTAGGTTTTATGAAAAAAGTTTTAATATGAAAGCTAACGCTTTGGAAGTATGGGCATACGATTTTCTTGAAAGGACTAACCAAAAAAATGGTGTAATGACCTTTTGATTCTTTTTGGGAATAAATCATTTTTGTCATTCTGATGTTGAGGATATACTTACTACATATCTCAAGAGATTGTCCTTACTCCAAAAGTATGTGGATCAAGCTACTTAACCCCAGGTACGTAAGGCTATTCGTTCTGTTCTGTTGGTCTTAAGGAATGGATGGCAATGAATTTTAAAAACTGAGTTAGGAAGAGGTCTGGGTTGAGTGCTGGAATCGGGTGTTTGGTGTTTGCATTTTGAAACTTTGGGTATGGAGAAATCTCACTATTTTTTATAGTAACTTTGTAAAACCTTGCAACCCTGTGGCTGTTATCTCTCAGTCTTGGAAGAGGTTCGCAATGGGTACTGATTCTGGACCAGATGCATGTATTTTGGGTGATTTACAAGTACAGTGTTGGCAAAAAGCCTCCTGAAGGGTGGATCAAATTAATTGTAGATAAAGGAAACAGCTGTGAGCAGAATTCAGAATGAGAGAGATGCTCCGCCTTCTCTCTAGTTTCTAGCCATCCCTTTAATCCCGTCGCCATGCAGCATACTGTTCCGTTCGAATCATCACTGAAAAATGATCCCCCTCCTCACCCTGGTGAGGATCATTCTACCAAACGCGCTAAGCTGGAAGAAGCAGTAGTAATGGACTCACCCGAAACTCCGGTAATTTTAGCCTCGCTCCCTGGAGTTGTCCTTGAGCATGTCCCTGAGACTCAAATGACTCAGGAGAACGATACAATGATCCCTGAGAACGATATCAGTATGGGGGACATCCCTAGCAGCTCGTTGGAGGTTGTACCGGAATCCCCTCTCCTTCACATTGCTGATCACGATATCGGCATGAATGACCCTCCTGCTATCATCTCGGAGCCTTCCCCCCCATCGTTTAAAGACAAACTCCTTAACTCAGACCACAAGGACCTGGACGAGGAGGAGGACGAAATTATACTCCAAAATGGTGATGTTTCTATTGGTTTTAAGGACAATGTCCCCACAGTTGACTTTGCCACTCACGTTCTTCAGGCCCAAAATCAGAAAATGGGGTTGGCAGTAGTGGTTAAACTGTTGGGACGGAAAATAGGCTATCGTCAACTACGTCTTCAACTTCAAAATATATGGAAACCCAGCGGACAACTAAAACTTACAGACCTGGACGATGATTGTTTCCTAGTGCGGTTTAAGGAAGATCTAGATTACCAGAACGCCCTGTTGAGTGGCCCATGGATGATATTTGGGCACTATCTTACCATCCAGTCTTGGTCCCCCGCTTTTAGACCTCATGAACATGTCATCAACAAGGTCACTGGGTAGGTTCGTCTGCCAAAACTGCCGGCGCGCTACTATCATAAAAGCATCATTCGATCCATCGGGAGTGTCTTTGGAGAAGTCATCAAAGTAGATTATAACACTGACTCAGGTGATCAGGGGAAGTTCGCCAGGCTTGCTGTGAGCATTGACCTCACGAAACCACTCATTTCCAAAATCCAGGTCGACGGAGAACTCATCTTTGTTGAATACGAAGGCCTCCCCGTCATTTGCTATAACTGTGGAAGATACGACCATTCTCAGGAAGCATGCCCGGCATCGAAAACTTCAGTCGCCGACAGTATCCCAGACCATGTCACCGCCCCTGTCAACGTTGATCCTCCCCTGAAATCAGGCGATCCATGCTCGTGAAACTGCAAGCTTCGGGGAATGGATGGTTGTGCAGCGGCGGCCACGTCGTACGATGATCAGACCAGTTGCGAAGAACAATGCAGGAGCGGAGATAGGAGTGGCCACCACTTCTCGATACGAGGTCTTGTATGAGGAGGATTTTTCAACGGTTGAAAGACAGGTGTCAAAGGTTCCCAATAAAAATAACGTTAACCTAAGGACTGAAGACTATCATCACAAGAAAAAAGAGAGAGAGACAAAGGGGAAATCGAGGTCTGCAAATGCCAGTAGTCACAAAAGGCCTGCCCCTCAGACAACAAATCAAGACTGTATCTTCAACTCGCCCCATTACACTGCTCGGCCTGCCGCCACAACCTTAGATACGGACCACAACTCGGCTATCACTGTTCAGGATCATCGGTTGAATCAGGGCCATAAGGATAATCGGATCAGCTCTGCTGGGTCCAGAACTGGGCCAACCCATGGTAATGACCCACATTCTAATATAAGAGGTTTAAAACTAGCCTCTGGTGTTACCACCCATAACTTGGGAGCGAAGCCCAACTTAAGCGAAGTCATGAAGAATATGGCTAGAGAAATGCCAATTGACCCGCCACCTACAGATCATGCCACGATACTGAAGGGAGTTTCCCCCAACCCTCTCTCCTAATTAATTTATCCATGTCTATCATAACTTGGAATTGCCAAGGAGCCTCTGATAAAAGGTTTCCCTCTATTTTCAGGTCTTTAGTGACTAATTACAAACCGGAAATTTTTGTGCTAGTTGAACCAAGAATCTCTGGAATCAAAGCCGATAGGGTCATCAAAAAATTGGGTTTCAAATTTTCCCATCGAGTTGAGGCGACTGGCTTCTCTGGAGGAATTTGGATCCTGTGGCCCCCCAATGTTTCAATTTCTATTCTAGAGGATCATGTTCAATTTATCCACATGGAGGTGACTTGGGCGAACTGTGACTCAAAATTCCTCTTCACTACAGTGAATGGGAGTCCTCAAAAGAGCCTGCGAATCCTTCTTTGGCAAGACCTTAGTCTTATAGCTGATAACCTTTCTTCCCCTTGGATTCTAGCTGGTGATTTTAACGCCATTGCTTGCCAATCGGAACGTCAGGGAGGAGTGGCTCTTAGGGCTCATGGTTGTAGTCTCTTTAATAGCTTTATTCATGATCATGATCTTATTGATATGGGCTCAAATGGCCCAAAATTTACTTGGCGCAGAGGCACTCTTTTTATGAGATTGGATCGGGCTTTATGTAACAATGAATGGCTCCAAATGTTCCCCCAATTCATAGTCAACCACTTGCCCAAAATTTTCTTTGACCATGGGCCCATCTCAATTAATTTGGGCTCAAACCGTTCTTCTGGTCCATCGCATAATCCTCCTTTTCGCTTTCTGGCGCCTTGGCTTACCCACCCAGATTTCTCCGCCATTGTGCAGCGTATCTGAAGGAGTGGGGAGGATATTCTTCTTTGTTTAAAAAACTTCACCAAAGAAATCCAGAAGTGGAACTCTGACAGTTTTGGGGCTATCGAAAAACGCAAGCGGAGACCCCTCAGCCGTATCAGAGGAATCCAGAACAAAATGGAAAGTCTTAACTACTGTGCTTCTGATTCCCTTTCGGACCTAGAATCTTCGCTGAGGCTGGAGCTCGAAGACACATGTCTGCAGGAGGAGCTTCTATGGGTCCAGAAATCATCCTCTGATTGGATTTGCCTGGGAGACCGAAACACTCACTATTTTCATTCTAAAACTCTCAGCTCAAAGAAGAATAGCATTACTCAGCTCAAAGCTCAAGATGGTACCTGGCTTACGGATGAAGGTTGCTTAGCTGATCACGCCAAGCAGTTCTTCCGAAATCTATACTCCATAGTAGATCCTTCTTTCACTCCATTCCCGTCCAGTGGTGGATTTCCGCCCCTGACTGAGCAGCAGCTTCCATCGTTAGAGAGAGGGGTTTCCCTTGAAGAGGTTTGTCAGTCACTCTTTGAGATGAAGCCTTTTAAATCTCCCATTAAGGATGGTATTCATGCCCTATTTTATCAATCTCAATGGAGTATTGTGGGCCCAAGCATCCACCGTTTTGTTCAAGGTCTCTGGGTAGGTGACACCCTAGATCCTTCCTTAAACCAGACCCTGATTGCATTGATCCCTAAAGTTATCCATCCCAACTGCATCAATGAATTTCGGCCTATTAGCCTCTGTTATGTTCTCTATAAGATTTTTTCTAAGACTCTTAGCAAATTGTCTGAGGCCAATCCTGCCCCATTTAATTAGTCAATGCCAATCTAGCTTTATTCAAGGGCGTAGCATCATTGATAACATTATCATTGCTCAAGAGGTAATCCACTCCATGAGAGGAAAAAAGGGGAAGACGTGAAGGATGGCAGTCAAGGTGGACTTGCATAAAGCCTTTGACAGACTCCGATGGGATTTCATAAATGACACTCTTCAAGAGACGGGCTTGCCAACTTCCCTGGTTAGGCTTCTTCTGAATTGTATCACTACCCCATCCATGCAAATTATATGGAATGGAAAGCCATCTAGCTCCTTTAAGCATGAGCGTGGCGTTAGATAGGGTGATCCCCTATCCCCGTATATTTTTGTGCTGTGCATGGAGTGCCTCACTCACCTGATTGAGTCTAAAGTTAAATCTGGAACTTGGAAGCCTATTAAGGTGGGTCAAAAAGGTGTTCACCTCTCCCACCTATTTTTTTGCGGATGATCTAATTCTCTTTGGGCATGCCACTCCTTTTCAAGCTGAGCTTATCAAAGACATCTTGCACGTGTTTTGCTCCTCCTTTGGTCATATGGTAAGCCAAGAAAAAACTAGGATTTATTTCTCAAGAAATATGCAATCGGTTTCTTGTAAGGAAATTTGTGACAGACTTGGTTATCAAAGAACTTCTTCTCTTGGTAAATATTTGGGGGTTCCATTGCTAAATGGGCGAGCTTCTCCTCTCACCTATGGCTACATTATTGATAGAGTCCAATCCAAGTTAGCAGGATGGAAAATGAAATGTCTCTCGCTGGTTGGGAGGATCACTCTTGCAAAGTCGGTCCTGAATTCCATTCCTCTCTATACCATGCAAAGCACAGCCCTCCCCTCATCATGTCTTCAGAAAATTGAAAGGATCATCCGAAAATTTATTTGGGGCCATACAAGTGATCATCGTGGTATCCACCTTGTTAACTGGGAAGATCTTTGTCAACCAGTCAAGCATGGAGGCTGTGGTATGCTTCGCCTTGAGACCCAAAATAAGGCTTTTTTAATGAAGCTGATTTTCAAATTACATGCTCAGCCTAACTCCCTCTGGGTCCATGTGCTTCGTCAGAAATATGCTGTCGCTAACCCTTAGGGAGGTTCCCCACCGAACTCGTATGTCTCCTCTCTGGAGAAACTTGCTAAAGCTATGGGAGGACACATATATCCACATTAAATGGAAGCCAGGAGATGGCACTCAGCTTAAATTCTGGTCTGACTTCTGGACGGGTGACCTTGGCCCCTTAGAAAATCTATCATTCTCCCCAATCCCTGAGCAAGACCTCCAGAAGACCATTGCAGACTACGTTAACGAAGATGGGGCTTGGAAGTGGAACCTCTTCCAACATACGCTGCCTTCTTCGGTGTTAATGAATCTCCCCCGTTCTCTATCCCAGCAATCTCCTCATTCCACCCCCTGTACATGGGACTTAACAATCAAGGGAGATTTTACCACAAAATCTGCGTATAACGCGATTGAATCAATGCATTGGAAAGACTACAATCCTCTATGGGCCAAAATATGGAAACTCCCAATGGCTCAGAGGATCCGAACCTTTACCTGGATTCTTCTCAAAGGCAAGCTGTTAACAAATGTGGAGCGCCATAATAGGCATCTGACGGAGGACAAGCGTTGTTCCCTTTGCCTTGCGGACAACGAGAGCCTCGATCATATCTTCAAACTCTGTAGCACTGCTTCATCAGTCTAGAAGAAAATTCTCCCTTCAGACATTAGTACTGATTTCTTCAGACTTGATATTCAGAGTTGGCTAGTAAGAGTCATCTGTTCCTCTTCCCTAGACACCTCTTGGAAAATTGGCATATGCATCACTTGCTGGAAATTATGGGATGTAAGAAACAAAAAAGTATTTACCCATCTCACTGAAGGATCTCAGTGAACCAATAGTATTTGAGATTAATTTCCCCTTCTACATAATTTTTTTAGGATTAAGGCGCAAAAATACATTTAAGCTTTTTCTCCAGAAGTAAAAATACACATATGCTTTTTTTAGAAGCAAAAATACATATGTAGTTATCATTTTTGTGTAAAAGTCATATCACATCGTTAAGTCACTGTTCACCGTCATTAAGTTATTGTTCACCTCATCTCTTTCTCTCTCATCACGGTGAATATTGACTTAACAGTGGGATGTGACTTTTGCACCAAAATGGTAACCACATGTGTATTTTTGCTCATCAAAAAAACAAATGTGTATTTTTACTCCTGAGGAAAAAGCTTATGTGTATTTTTGAATCTTAACCCATTTTTTTCCCCTTCTATGTAATTTGTTTGGTTGCATTGGTAGCTTCTTAGTCATCTTATATAAAAAAAAATGAAAAAAATGAAAAATAATCATGTCAATGTAAAATAGATGGACATTGTTTTTTAATTTTGAAAGGTGGTTAAAAAAATACCTGATAAATTAACAATATTAAATACTACTATTAATGACAAGATATATACTTGTGTTTATTTTACTTATTGTTTAGAGAAATGGTACATCAAGTGTTTCTTTTAGTTGGCACAAGCATGATCCCTCTTCATTATTTGCACGAAAAAAGTTGGGTTAAAGGATAAAAATGTTTGAAATTTTCCGTTGGTAGGTATTGACCACCAAAAAGTTTTCGGGATTACAAAGAAAGCTTCAAAAATAGGGGTAATTCCGCCTTTCCGTTAAACATCCAAGCATATCAAAAATAAAATAAAAATGTGAATTACCATCCTTGTCCCTCCCTCCGTATTCCTTCCACCATTAAAGCAATCATGGATGGGAACAAAGGGCAGGTGGCCAAAATCAATCAAAAAATGGCAAGCTACTTCAGCCACGTCATCGATCCGCCATGGCTAATTTCTGCTACTTTAGTCACTAACAACGCATTGTTCTCTCTCTTTCTCGCTTTCTTCATTGCCCTTTAGCCTAACCCATGTTTAGATAGAGAAACAAATATGGAGCAAAATAGCGGTGAAACAAGAAGAAAAAGCATAGAGCTCACTTCTTTTTTTGCTAAAGTATACTTTTAGTCCTTTAAGTTTTACATAACGTATATATTTAGTTCCTTAACTTTATAAAGTATACTTTTGGTCCTAAAATTCTAACACCGTTAATGTTGCTAACGGAAAACACTGACGAAACGAAATCAAGTGATGACTAATAACATTTAATTACACATATTTTATATATTCTTCAATTTACTCATATTCTTAATAGCATTTAATTGCATAGTCATCACTTAAATTTACATTGTTATTTCCTGAGTTTGCATTTTCCGTTAGCAAAATTAACGGTGTTAGAATTATAGGACTAAAAGTATACTTTATAAAGTTAAGGGACTAAAAGTATACCTCATATAAACTTAAAGGACTAAAAATATATTTTAGCCCTTTTTTTTTGTATGAATACTACTACTATTGTTAATGTGATTTTTCTATTGGACCATACTTATATCAAGTTCCTTATATTTTTTATATCAAGTTCTCTAATCGCATATAATCATGTGTCTTATTTTTCTTTATATGAGTTTATAGTTAAATGATAATAATTTAAAAATAGGACACATGGTCACATGTGATTGAAGAATTTGATTGAGTGAGTATAAGGAACTTGATATCAGAATTTTCCTTTTCTATTTACCAGAATTAAAAGAAGAAAACTCAGCTATTAGAATTAGCCTCAATGGCGTAAGTATAAAGAGGAGTGGAGCTGCTATAAGATTTTTGTGACGATATAATGTGTGTTTTTTTTAAATAGAAATAAAAAAGACAAGTATTATTATGATAATAAAAGGATTATAGTCCAGAGTTAATACATGGATAATAATGTAAAATAGAAAAAAAACAATATTACTCGTCATAATAGAAACCACAAAAAACGAAGATTTTAGCATGGCGAGGATATCATACCAAGCTGCACCGAAAATGACTTCTTGGTGCATTTAGTGGTCTGACATGTTTGATTATGACGGTAAGCCTGACCAATAGGTCCAACTTAATTCTTGTTCAGAATCATATTTGGGGTTTCTAAAGGTGTTTATTTACCTAAATCGAGATAAAACCTTTCTTACATACTTACCTCGTATATCGTAAGTCATGATTTAAACATCACTTTTGCATTCTTCAATCACTATTTCAAATAAGTAAGTAGTGTTAACCTTAAACAGTGAATGTGGGAAGAGGTTGGATTAGTCACCAAATGATCCCTTAAACTTGATGCCTTGTAAATATATAATAGCATCACAAAATTAGTTCATATTGCATTTATGCTTGACAAGAGATATTGACCATCCAAAATGAAATGATTCATCATTTGGTATTTGCTTGAGAATTGAAGGAGCTGTGATCACAATCTTCTCTTGTGTGAAGTTGATCATACCTAAAATTTCCTTTATAGTTGCGCCCAGAGACGATAATCTTCCTACATGTACAACCATGTTTCTCTTAAGCCAAATGATGATTCCACTGAGAAGATCATTCCTACGATCTTTGTGCGGTTGAGATAAAGTGATCTTAAGTCAAAAAGGCAAAACGGTTGAATGTGAGGTCTGGGATTTTCTTTGACCGATAAAAAAAAGGGTCTGGGATTTTAATGTAGAAGCAACCAAATCGAAGTGCTTTAAGATAAGGACAATGAATAGCAATCAAAAGATTCTTGAACCATAAATAGCCAAAATTACAAATAGACAAAAATTAAATACAAGAGGAAACAAATCTCAAACACTCTTGATTCACCCAATCCCTGAAGTACAATGGCAATCACCCAAAATACCGAAACCGGTGATACCATATTTACTGAAGTATCAGCAATTCTGTTAATGTCATGCGGGATATGACAAAAAAAAGTCTGCCAATCCCAACCCCTGATCACCTTAATCTGCTGTAATAGTAGACTACCAGAATGGAAGTTGTTGCCAAATATCTTATTCATAAGCTTGTTTGCATCGGACTCTAGAGCTATGTTCTTTTATCCCATGTCCCAAGCCAATTTCAGCCCTTCAAACATAGCACACTCTTCTTCTGTAGTGGAACTTCAAATACCAATTTCTTCTATAAAGCCCGCTAGCCACTGTCCTCTACTGTTGCCACTATCTCTCATGTGATAAACACATGTTCCACTTTCAAATGAAGTTGAGTTTGTTTAATCAGAGTGAAACTTGAGTTTTTGGAAAGTTAATCAATTACCATTCATTTTGCCGCATTCCTCGAAAACTCCAAAAAACGACTGGTCTAAATCAAATCTTTCATTTCATTTCCTTCCAGAAACATACCAAGAAAAGAACAATATTCCAGTGAAGAAGCAAGGCCTTGCAAGCGATTCAAGACCAACCCCAAGCTAAAAAGGATCTCACACAAACAAATAATATGCACTCATTCAAAGTTCTAACTACAATCTGAAGATAGTAAATCACTCAATCACCAGGCCATAATCATCTCAGCAACAACAAATACAATCAAGGACGACTAAAACTTACATGTAGATCCCAAATGCAGTCCGCATTTTTGAAAATCTTTAAATCCATAAATAAAATCCTACTAGCAACTCACACGGCATCTATATATATAATAGGTTTCAAAGTACAGAAAACATATCCTAAAGATCCCCATGCTACTGTTGCCCGTCGCCTGCTGGTTGCTTAGATGCTTCCTTGATCTCATCTCCAGCATCATCCTGAAATCACAAATAAGCTGCTGATTAAGGAACGATTCGAAATAAAAGCTTCAGAGTAAAGGTTTTTTTTTTTTTTTTTTTTTTTGCGGGGGGTGGGGCGGTGGGCAGCGGCAGTGACTCCAGAAAAGGTCATAGTTTAACCATCAATACTGTCCAAAATAAGCAGAGATTGCACTGAGCAATCCTTTAAAATATATCTAATAAAGCCATCAGCTGGTATTAGATGACATATGACTTTTTGCAGCCACTAAACAATGTCTAAGAATTAAACATGTCATAGTTTCAGGTTTCAGCAGAATTACAGGGAAACTTCGATTATCCCATAGAAGAGAGCCCAAAGATCCATGACTACTATAAGGCAACAACCAAGCCAGTGAGTACTAGGATATTCAGATCACACGGGTCACAAGAACACTACATGATTGTCCCCACAAGCAAGTTTAGATTGTTTTAATTCAGAGAAATTTTTTTGGGAATGAAATGGATCATCTCTTTTCATCAAGACACTGTATAAAAATATCAAGCTTCACAAAATATCAGGATCCACATCTTCCCTATTATAAGGTGGCTGTTAAAAGAGGTAAAAACAGAATAATGATCAAGAGAGCAAGTTTAACAAGTGAATAAATTAAACCTTCCAAACTTATATTTAGATTAAAAGAAATAGGACTATCTATGGCTTATTCCTCAAGAATTTAATTTTGTCAGCAATCATGGGTTGCAGGATAATATATGATTGCTCAATAGACAACACCAGAGAAAAAGATAGAGGGAGAGACCGTGATGTCAGATGTCCACAAAGTCAAATTGTCTCGGAGAAGTTGCATGATCAATGTACTGTCTTTGTATGACTCTTCACCCAATGTGTCAAGTTCGGAAATTGCCTCATCAAAGGCCTGCCATATAATGAAAAAGATCACATACACAGTAAAAATCAGGAGGAAGGAATAATAAGTTTTAAGAATTTAATCAAGACTTCCATAACATGGTTTGAAAGATAAGATACATAAGAAATCAACCTTCTGATATTATGAAGAGAAGAATCTTGTGGTAAGAAATGAAAATCTTTTGAAATCAGGAGTCAATTAACAAGAACTTACTTCATTTCTTTCAACACAAATTACTACAACTATATGATTACAAAATATATCTTATTTGTGGACTTGGTCAATGGTCATCACTTGGTTCTGTTCAAACACCAACTAATCAATGTAACATACAATAATTTATATCACATAATGAAGGCGATATAAGCCCTGCTATGTGTTATTTGATACAAAATAAGTTATATCAACAGCAAGGTGGAGGCTAAAAAATAAATATAATTCCATTTGTCAATGATATACGAGATAGGGCAGGTATACAAAAACAATCCATTTATCAAAATACTTTATAAAAGTCAATGACAACCACATTTGACTTAAATTAACCAAATTCAGTTCCACGCAAACCCCACTAAAATAATCCTGCTAGCACTTCAATTCAACCACTTATCGTATGTTTTTAAGTCTAAATAACTGAAGGCACGACTGAAGTGAGCAACGGTACCATTACCAAAGAAAATGCCAATTTCACTGTAGAAAACGCTGCTAAGAAATACAAGCAATATCTAGGACCCGTCAATATTTGCTGTAATAAAAAGTATAGCGAGGGATACCTGCTTAGCCAGATTACAGGCACGATCTGGGGAGTTGAGGATTTCATAATAGAATACAGAAAAGTTGAGAGCAAGTCCAAGCCTTATTGGGTGTGTGGGGGCCAAATCTGCTACAGCAATATCCTAGAACAAACAAAATTGGGGTTCAGTAATTAATGTAATATCAAGACTATCAAAACTAGAAATAATTCTATAGAAAAGTGGAAACTGGTAAGCAGCCGTAGAGTATACTTATAAGTGAAAGTGAATGCCTACCTGGGCAGACTTGTAGGCCAGCAAAGTATTCTCTGCAGCCTCTTTTCTCTCTGCTGCAGTCTTGAACTCAGCCAGGTATCTATGATAATCACCCTTCATCTTAAGGTAAAACACTTTAGACTCAGCAGATGAGGCAGATGGAATAAGATGAGACTCAAGAAGGCTCAAAATCCCATCACAAATCTTGCTGAGTTCAGACTCAATCTTGCCTCTGTACTCCTTTATAATAGCAACATGGTCCTCATTACCCCTGCTTTCTTCCTTCTGTTCAATAGAAGAAATTATTCTCCATGAAGCCCTCCTAGCTCCAATCACATTCTTGTAAGCCACAGAAAGGAGATTCCTCTCCTCCACGGTCAACTCCTCAACATCTACTGTCTTAGCAACTTTCTCCATAAACTCAACCATCTCCTCATACCTCTCTGCTTGCTCTGCCAACTTGGCCAGGTAAACATTTTCTTCACGCGATTCAGTGGCTGACATTTTCACGGCACAAATCTACCTTCGATACTGCAAACTGATTTCAAAATAAGAAAACAACCCTATCAGATTTGTACACCAGCAAACGCAGCTCATCATTGCAGTTGAAGGAAAACAATAAAAACAATCAAGCGAGTGTGCCTAACAAAGTGGCGACCAAACGAAAAGGACACGTCAAATATTCATCAGACAAATTTCCTCTTCAACTTATCACAAGTAAGTCTCGAATATAAGATTTATTACCTAAATGCTAGACATTCATCAATACAGAAATACCGGATCCTTTAACACAATTTTGAAACAACGAAACAAGTAAAAGGAAAAAAAAAAAAAAAATTCGACAGCAGATATGCACACTACCCATAAAATTACGGCGGAGAACAACCAGAAATCGAAAAAAAAAATTAAGATCTACATCCACGAAATAACATAAAGATAACAGAAGAATCAAAGAGAAAGCAGCCAAAAAATACACAGAAGAGAAAAAAAAAAAACCCTAGAAAAAAAACCTAATACTTGGATCAAAGACCTTTACCTTCGTGCGTGCTAACTGGGAGAGACAGGGATGGGAGAGAGCGAAAGAGTGCGATTTGGGCCTAAAAATGGACACCGCTAGGATGGAGGGAGGGTGAGGAAGAACTGAAACAGATGGAGGTCCAATGGTGACGTGACACGTGGAAGTTGGCGGAGATTCCGTGGGAATTCGTCTTTTTTGAGCCACGCTGGCAAGCGTTGACCGTCAATAAAAAGATCCCATGGGGTTAAATTGATGTGATATCATATAACCACCGAAGTGTAATATAAATTGAGAGGCGTCATCAATCTTCACTTTTCACGCCCAAGTGAAAATGAGGTAGGAAATGTCTTTGGCGAAAAGAAAAAAAAAAAAAAAAAGATTAGGAAATGACGTCGAGGAAAATATTTCACCAAAAAACGGACAAGAAAAATATTGAGCCAATTACTTCTTCAAAAGGTAGAGTAACAATGTGCTAAAGGGATATTGAATTATTGATAGTTGAAGTCCTAGAAAATGTTGAACTATCCGTATCAATGCATTTCCAAGCGATTTTAATCATAGTTCTAACTCAGCTTCTTCTAATATTTAGCGTTGTAATATTTTCCATAGTAAATACGAAAGATCGAGTCTTTGTTATTGTCAAAGAATCATTTATCATTATTTGTGACACTTTTATAAAAAGATCTTATTAAAGAATCAAGTGAAAATCACACCTAGGTCCTACTAGGTTTCAAGATACATAAAAAATTATAAAATAGTCTAATAGAAAATTCTTCTCTCAAAAGGGTCCCTAAGAGTTGCATTGTGATTAATTCAAAATGTGAAATTATTTTATAGGTAAAGGAAAATACACACATGTTTTATCCTCAGGAGCGCCCAGTACCATATGTTTTTTTTTAGAGCAAAAATACACACGTGGTTACTATTTTATAGCAAAAGTCGCATCTCATTGTTACCATTATGTTAACATAATGGTGGGATGCGACTTTTGCTCTAAAATAGTAACTGCGTATATATTTTTGCTCTAAAATAAAAGTATATGGTGTTGGATGTTCCCGGACGTAGAACACATGTGTATTTTTATTCCTTTATCCCTATTTTATTGCCCACAAGGAATTACAAAGGAAGGGAACAAAATGAGGAGTATCCTATTCATCGACAAAAGGAATGGAAGCTTGTAAAAATCATATATAAACCTTCACAAATCACTTTGCTGTCAAAATCCATCCCTCTGGCAATGCAGAAAAAGAGCTCCATTGTTACCCACAATCAGGTATCTCCTTTGCACCTCTTCCTCTATATCCTCACCCTTCTTTTCCATCCCTCTCTTCCTCATTCTTTGACTTTTGAATGCTTAACTAGCTCAAATCACTAGTGCAAAAAAGTGTTTTAATACCGCCTCGTTTACAGCGGATTATCAACGCCCTGCTCTTAAAGAAATGACCGGTGGCAATTTTGTAAATATAAAGAACTTCTTCACCCGCATCAATTTTTAATACCACCTCATTTACAATGGATTATCAACGCCCCGCTCTAAAAGAAATGACCGGTGGCAATCTTGTAAATATAAATAACTTCTTCACTTGCATCAATTTTTAAGACCGTCTCATTTATAGCGGAGTTTCTAGGCACTGGTCTTAAATATATGACCGGTGACAATTTTGTAAATATAAAGAACTTCTTCTAACGTATAAATTCTTAAATATAATATTCAGACCACTTAAAATAGCCAACCTCTCTTAAAAATGTTTTTTAAAAAATAAAATATGGATTACATTATAGAGAAAACTCATACATCACCGACTTATACTTTCTACGGTCAAGAACAATAACCAGATAATTAAATATAATCGTATAAAACTTTTAAGACCGGACATATAGAAATGAGGTCTTAAAGTTAATACTTTTAAAAGCGGATGTAACTTATACATTAATAACGGCCAGTCTTAAAAATATTACCAGTGACAATTTTGTAAATATAAAGAACTTCTTCTATCGTATAAATTCTTAAATATAATATTCAGACCGCTTAAAATAACCAACAGCTCTTAAAAATGTTAAAAGAAATAAAAATATGGATTACATTATAGAGAAAACTCGTACATCACCGACTTATACTTTCTACGGTCAGAACAATAACGAAATATTTAAATATAATCGTATAAAACTTTTAAGACCAGACATATATAAATGAGGTCTTAAAGTTAATACTTTTAAGAGCGGATGTAACTTTTACATTAATAACAGCCAGTCTTAAAAATGGAAACATATACTTCTTCGCGCAAAACCTTACTTACGACTTACGTCTTACTGTCTGAACTCTGAAACCCCTGTTCTCTTTGCGAAACCCCATTTCCTGTTGCATTACGTCTATTCCTCGCCAACTACCACCTTCCTCTGTTACTCTCTCTCACTTTCTCAGGCGTTACTCCTTCGCACCACCACTCTTACTTTATCAAAAATGAACAGAGAAAACCATTCTCACCCTGTTCAATCAACGCCAGTTACTGATGTTACCAATGTGAGCGAGAACCAACCCTCTTCTTCTCAAAATGAGCCTCGTGACCACCCTGCACGCCGTGGTAGAAGTGGCACACGAATGAGCATCGTGTCCATAAAACGGAACATTGGGTCAAGGATCGAGATTCAGTTTAATGACAAGTTGGAACCTGTCGGTCCGAATAAACACGAATATAATAGTTATATTGGCTATATGGCACGCAGGAAGGTAAGCATTTTGATAGATGAGTGGAAAAATGTTGACCAACGCACAGTGAAGGATCTTATCTGGGACACTATCCGGCTTTCATACACTGTCCCTGACTCTGACAAGTTGAAAGCCAAGACCTTTTCTTATTGTGCCGATAGGTGGAGGAAATTTAAGACCTTTCTCGCCAACAAGTATATTTTTGCCGAGGTTTGACCTGATCATAATCTTTGGGACAAGTACACATTTATTGATCAACAAATTTGGGATCAATTTATTCAGCTTCGGTCCACTATTGATGCTTTAGTGAGTTCATATTTAGTTTTGTTTACCCTTTCTTTTTGCTTATTAACCTGTGCGGATATGTGAATGTTATTGTGTTTGTCTAATCTTATTAGTTAGATGGTTTAATGTGTGAGTAGAAGTATATGTTCAAGTAAGTCAGAATTGAATTTGAGTATGATGGTTTAATGTGTGAGTATACATGTGTTATATGTTAACCGTTATTATATTCTTAGCTAGTTCTATTATAGTAGGTAGTGGTTAGACATTGCTAGCTATTAGTAACTTAGTATCTTTATTCTATACAATTCTACATCTTCCTTAAATTAAACGTTGAAACTTGATGAAGTGAATTTGACTAGTGTTTGAGGTTCATATGAAGCAAAAGTTCTATAATTTCTTTTAGTGAGATGGCTTGAATTCATAATTAATAGTTGTTGTCAATTCTGATTCACAGAGAAGAAGGGCACAAGCACAAGAGATAGGGAGAAGGAATGATTGCCCGCATAGGGCTTCTTGCGGGGGATATGCAAAGGCTGAAGAAGAAATGATGGAGGCCAAGCAGAAGAGATTGGAAGAAGAAGTTGAATCCAATCCTTCTGCTGTAGTTGATCAGCAAGCATCCCCGATACGTTGCGAGGATTTGTGGCTGTATATTCGGCGACCAAAAAAAGGCGCCTACATGAGTGAACAAACTCGTCTAGTTACTGAGAGAATTGTAAGTATCGTTTGTTGTTATTTTTTAGTTACTAAACATGTTTCATTACTAAGCTTCTCGTTATCTGTATCTTACAGGAAGATCTAAAAAAGAAAGAAGCAGAGGGATCTTTTGTGTCGGGCGGGAGGAATGATGTTCTGACCGTTGCGACCAAAAAACCAGATCACCCGGGGCGGGTAAGGGGGATCGGAGGACGGGTAGGCTTAAAACAATATTTTGGTAAAACCAAACGACTTAGGCAAAGTATGGTTACCCGGGAGGAGATAAACCAAACAGTTAGACAATTAAATGAGGAGGCAGTAGCCAAAAAACGTGCACTGAAAGAGATGTTTGATGCCCAGATGAGGCAAATGAAGGAGGAAATGATGGAGATGAAGAGGCTTATTAGCTCTCGGCCAGAGACTAGTGTTCCCCTCACACATACACCTGCACTTGTGTAGCACAGCACCAGAGGGAGCTGCATTGTTGGACAGTCAAAGCAACATTGTGACCTGTACGTGGCAGAACCAACTAAACAATTAGTTGCTAAAGGGACTGTCCACAACTTGGGATCAACTATACACCACAAACAAATGGCTGATGATGAAGTCAGAGTGTCAATTGAAGAGGTGATCATTGATGCACCTCTCCCTCTCCCAACCGATCAGCTGAAGCGTGTGAGTGATGTCAAGGGAACCTTCATCTCTTGGCCGATAAAGCTTGTAAATGTATATACTCCTCCTGATCTTCATCCCCTCCTCAATCTCCATCCCCTCATAATAAAGCTGCATCCCGTCCTCAATCTCCATCCCCTCATGATAAAGCTACATCCCCTCCTCCATCTCCCTCCCCTCCTAATAAAGCTGCAAGCCCTCCTAAAGCTGCATCCCCTACTAAGTTGGGGGCCATGGATAAAATATCCCAAATGCTATCCAAAGGAGAATTTGCATGTCAAGCGTGGAATATATAGGAAGTGGTGAGGGTTCCTCATGACCCTCAACCAGTTTTCTTTGACACCGCTGATATAAAGTCCCTGCTGCTTCCTGGACAGGAGCTTACATCAGCAGTTATTCAAATGTGGTGTAGGTAAATATCTTATTTTTTGAGTACATAATTTAAATGCACCGTTTAGGGTTTAGGAACATGTATAATAATTCCATGATCGATGTCTTTATTGTAGGTTCATGTATCAAGATTTGGAGCAATAGGGCAGAATCAATGATTTTGGATTCTTGTGCCCAGTATATGCAAGTGAAGCCACAGTGGAACAAAGATAGGAGTACATATCAAATAGGTTGTGTGAAGTGAGAAGAAAGGTGTACTTGTTTCCATATTACCATAGGTATATATCACAATTGATCTCTTGTTGCAATTCAATTAATTCTGTATAATATATCACTGAGTACTTTACTGCTGTGAATTTTCAGCGCCCACTGGCAGTTGCTCATCTTAATCATGGACTTGAATATGGTGTTATTTTTATGCTCCACTCACGGCCAACCAGGGGTTCTGTTGAAGCAAATCATCAACAGGTAAGCATGTCATTTTGATTCTCTTGTAAGAAATCTCTGATGTGAATTTTCAGCGACCATTGTTGATAAATTTGTTATTTTGATGATAGTACCATAAAGACCTTCCTAAACCAGGTCAAAAAAAGCAAGGGAGTGAGCTCAAAGATCCTAGATGGCTCACACCAAAGGTTAGTACATATTTGGACACTGGCATACTGCCTTGTGAAGTTGGTCAGTAAGCTATATATATATGCTCGATCTTATATATATTTCTTGTTCTTTTCAGACCCGTCGGCAACCAATCAGATCCAACTTATGTTGCCTGTACATAATGAAACATATGTATGATATTATCACTCAACCAGATAATAAACTCATTGTAAAGGTAAATGTATTTGATGTTACATATTATGGCTGAATTTAGTTTCTGTCTTAATTAATGTTACATATGAAATATGCACACCAATTAATTCAGTTTCTTTCTTTGATGTTATACAGAGATTTTCCTCTGAGACTTCCTTTTCTGCTGATGAGGTGGACCACATACGCAGAGTGTTTTGTCAACATGTTATTGACATCTTAGAGTAAATACAACAATCACAGTAATAATTCATTTGTAAATATATGCTTGTAGAGCAACAATTGTAATTACAATACTACATTAATTAAATTGTAAATTCATTCTGTAAATGAACAATTTTACAATTTGGAGCATTCTTTATATAATAAATTTTTTATTCTTCGGAACAATTTTCTTAGCCTGTGTAATTTTGGTTTTCTGAACGTATATTGGATGGTGAATATTGCTTAAGTTTTGAGTTTTGGAGAGTTGTAACTAGCAGTAAGAGATTCTGAAAAGTATACGCTACTTTTAGGACCGTATATTTATTAAACAGACGATCCTAAAGGTCTTTGCTTTTTTTAAAAAATTAATCCTTGATTTTAGGACCGTATGTTTAATAAATATCCGGTCTTAAAAGTCTTAAAAAGGTGACAACACTTTTAGTAACGCATATTTATTAAATAGACGGTCCTAAAGGTCTTTGTTTTTTTTTAAAAAATAAGCCTTGAATTTAGGACCGCATGTTTGATACATATCCAGTCTTAAAAGTAACTTTTAAGACCGCGTATTTATTAAAAAGACGCTCCTAAAGGTCTTTGTTATTAAGATCGCACATTTATATAACGTCCGGTCCTAAAATTCTTCGATAATTCTAAATTAAATATGGCTAGATATTTAGGACTGTCTATTTGTTAAATATCTGGTCTTAATAATCTTCCTATAAATAGAAATGATGACTCACTTTTTAAGATAAATTATTAAGGTTCAAGAACCCCTCAAGTTTCTGGCGTTCAGCTCAAGCTCAGGACCCTCGCCATCGTCAATTTTACCTCTCCAGAAGCTGAAGAGCATTATCGGAAAAGAAGTAAGATAATGGAAATTTTCAACTCTAGGTTTGGTAAAACTGACGGCAACGGTGGTCCAGGCTTGAGAAGATTTGTCATTGTGTTTGTTTTTATTCTTAAAAGGTAAAAGCTGTCCCTTTTTCGCTTTGTTTTGTATGTTGTTAACTGTATTCTGTGAACTTTTATCCTTAATCACATTTCAGTTGTGGTTTTGTTTGTTTCCTTTTTGTCTGAAACAACTGTGTTTATTTTTATTCTTTAAAGGTAAAAGTTGTCTTCCTTTTTGTTTTGTACATTTTGTATATTATTAACTGTATTTTGTGAACTTTTATCTTTAATCACTTTTCAGTTATGGTTTTGTTTGTTACCTTTTTGTTTGAAACAAAATCGAGACAACGAAAGTATAATATACTCCCTGTTTGGCAAAATACAAAATCTAGGTTTTAGAGACAAAATCTAGGTTTTGTACTAAGTCTGCCAAACACCCCATTTTTTTTAAAAGCTATTCTACATCAAAATCTAGGTTTTGTCATAAGCTTACCAAACATCCTTAATTTTTCCAGAATCTATTCTGCATCAAAATCTAGATTTTCAAAATCAATTCTCCAAAAGCTATTTTTACCCAAAATAATTTTCAAAATCAGTCATTACCGTAAAATATTTTTTCAATATCGCAAAATAAATTTTCAAGATCATTAGTATTTTTTCAGTATAAGTTAGTACTTTGAAATATTTCATGATCTTAAAAAATTATTCTACGGTATTAAAAATATATTTCAGGATAATTATTCTTACAAAAATATTTCATAGTACTGAAAGGGACTAAAAAAATATCTTAAGGATACTAACTAATATTGAAAAAATACTGATGATGGCAAAGGAGAGAAAGAAAAAGCTAAAAAAATAGTTTTTGACAAAACCTAGGTTTTGAAAATGGATAAAAAGTAGCTTTTGACAAAACCTAGGTTTTGGGGTTCAAAACCTAGATTTTGATGTAGCATAGCTTTTGGAAAAAGTAGAGGTGTTTGGTAAGTTTATGAGAAAACTTAGGTTTTGATGAAGAATAGCTTTTGGAAAAAATAGAGGTGTTTGGCAAACTTTTGCTTAAACTTAGGTTTTGATGCATAATAGTTTTTGGATAATTTTGGGGTGTTTGGCAAACTTTTGTCAAAACCTAGGTTTTGAAATTATCCAAACACTACCATTTTTTCCCAAAATCTATTCTCCAAAAGCTATTTCCCAAAACTCATTTTTGCCTCGTAAATCCCAAAATCTATTTTTCAAAATCAATTCTCCAAAAGCTATTTTCACCCAAAAATCATTTTCTAGAAGCTATATCCAAACGGGCTCTCAGACAATCGAAATGGAAAAAAAAAATTATTTATCATTTTTTTTCCTGCCCGAATTAGTACAAGCAAAAAAAACATAAAAATATTTAATCCCCCCTGTTGTTGTCAGAGAGATTGTACTCAACATCATTGGCATCGAGTAACATGTTCAGCTTGTTATTGATGGCGTGGTAGACCTAAAACATTTGGCTCATGCGTCGGTCTATATGAGCGACGCGGACCAGGAGGTGCTGCATCTTCTGTCGGCCGGAGGGGTATAGAGGCAGCGGAGGAGGGTACGGAGGTGGCTGTTGGGGTGGAGGAGGATTGTTAGGCGGTGGTGGTGGAGCGAGAGGACCATTGTTGTGAATTCCTAGTGGTGGTGGAGTAGCCATTATGGAGGTTGTAGAAGTGATTGAAAAGAATGTGAAGAACGTAAAGTAATAACGGTTTTAAATAGAGAAGCCATCCTGAAGAATATGAAACGCGGGAACCGTTACCGAGGAGACGCATAGTTCATCAGAATACAAGAAGACGCCTAGTTGGGAAGTTTATCTGGAAGCCGAAGAGACTCTGAATCATTCATTTGAACAGAGTGTCTCTGGTGTATATCTCTCACTTGAGAAGAATGAACTTTTAATACCGCATATTGTAAGAGATCCGTCCTTAAATTTATTTTTTTAAAAAAAGTTAATAGACTTTTAGGACAATGATCAGTTTTAAAGGTAATTGAATGGAAAAATATTAATAGACTTTTAGAACCAGTTATAAGATAAATGATCGGTCTTAAAGGTATTTTAATGAAATAATAAATAATAGACTTTTAGGACCGTAGATATGTTATATGACGGTCTTAATACACTTTTGAGTATTAACTACTGCTGTCATGCCTTTATTGTCCTCCACACGCTTCCTCTCTGTCCTTCTTAACTTAAGTCCTCATTACCTCGTAACTCCATACTACGTAGCTCTCTGCCCATCATTTCCCAACTGCTCAAACAATGGTTAGATACAAGCAGACAACCCCTCGCAGGAGTACTCCTGAAGCTCGTGCCCACACCAGATCTCTCGTGGGTTCTCTTCCAGTGCGTCGTTCCATTCCGACGGAGGAGTCACGGGTCGTTGGACCCATTGTTATTTCAGATTATGAAGAGGTTGACGGCCCCCTCCAGCCTTCAGACCACGAAGGGGTTCCCGATCCCCCTCTCCAACCTCCTGGTTCCAACACTCCCTTGGTTGATGATTATGAAGCGAAACTGAGGCGCATAATACAGGAATGTGCTGATATCCGGCGCGAAATTGATGCTATTGAAGCCTCCATCGCCGAGACATTAGATGATACCAAGGACTAGGATTTTTAGTCGCATTATTATCTTTTTTTTTGTTAATTTTCAGTTTGTTGTTCTTATTTCCTTTTGCACTTACATGTTGTCATAGTGATCTAAAAATTAATAAGAACGAAGATTATATTTTATTCTCCATTCTCCAATGTTCTTTATTTTCATTCAATTGTTGCAGCAATTTTTCTTTTTAATATTAAAAAGTATATGACTTTTAAGACCACAGTTTTATAAATCATGCGGTCCAAAATCAAATGAATTTTAAGACCGCAGTATTATTAACCTTCGGTCTTAAAAGTTTCAATATAAATTTAAATGAAATTATTTTTAGGACCACAGTTTTATAAAACTTTGGTCTTAAAAAGTTCAATATAATTTAAATATATCTTTAGGACCGTATTCCTTTTAATTGACCGGTCTTAATAATATCCCAAATAATAAATGTCTCTCTTGCGCCACTCGCGCGGAAAAATTAAATTTCCCTGTATGAACTTCTCTCGTCTAGCTGAAAGTGATTACTCTGGTTCTGTCTCCAGTGTTTGTGTGTTGCTTCGTCGCTGCTTCGCATTCCACTCTCGACAACAACTTTGTGGTTCCTTGGCTCAACGTCTAAAAACCAAGCTGTACGAGTTGTATCGGCTATATAACTGTATGCTTTTCCTACTTATCGTTCTGGGTTTTCCATGGGTTGACTAAAATCGATGAAATCTTCTTTTGGGACCTACCCAACTGACCAACAAGTGTTTTCAGGTTACTCTTATTGTCTGCAACATTAACATTCGTGGCAAGAGAAGAGAGACTCAACAAACGCATTTGACCTATATGCTACTGGTGAGTACATGAGACCTACTTGCGATGCATTTAATTTCCTTATCATACATTTATTTTGCTTCTTGATTCACTGTCATACATTTATGACCATAAGATAGAACCTACATTTAGCTTATATACGCATTTGTAGTTGGCTTATTTTATATGGAAGTTTTTGTTTTTACGGATTATGTTATATGTTAAATCTTTCCGTCCATAGGAATTGTACTATGGATCACAGTTGGATAAATGTTTTACAGATGAGTGTTGAATATCAGAATGGGGTTAGGGAATTTATAGAATTTGCTAAACAAAATGCCCATAATGATAGTAGGAAGTTTTATTGCCCTTGTGTACGATGTTTTAATGAGAGGCGACTAAGTCCTGAAGTTATACACACACATTTAGTTTGTCAAGGATTTTGTAAGACCTATACAGTATGGGTATGACATGGTGAAAAAATGCCAAGTGGGTCTCAACACAAAGAAGTGACATCTGATGATAATGACGCTGATATGGATGATCGCATAGAGGATATTATTCGTGATGTAGGAGAAGAGGCTTTTCATCAATCACATGCATATGGTAATATGTGCAGTACTGTTGAACGTCGTATTGAAATTGGTCAGTCTGAAGGCACGTCATGGGTGGAGCGACAAGAGTTTTTCTAAGATGCTTGAGGCTTTTAAGGACATGCTTCCTGATGATAATGTGTTGCCTCACCGATACTATGATGCTAAGAAAATACTTTGTCCACTGGGGATGGAGTACAAAAAGATCCACGCATGCCCGAATGATTGCGTGTTGTATAGGAATGAGTTTGAAGATAAGCAAAAATGTCTGGTATGTGAAACCCCAAGGTACAAGTCAAATAAGGGGTCTGCAAAAGTGTTGTGGTATCTTCCAATCATACCAAGGTTCAAACGCTTGTTCGCTAATGAAAATGATGCAAAAAATTTGAGATGGCATGCAGATGAGAGAATTTCTGATGGAAAGATTCAACATCCTACCAATTCATCTCAATGGAGGAAAATCTATAAATTATTTCTGACATTCGGACAAGAACCTAGGAACCTTAGGCTTACCCTTAGCACAGATGGCATGAATCCATATGGAAGCCTTAGCAGCATACATAGTTCTTGGCCTGTACTCCTGATTATTTACAACTTATCTCCTATGTTATGCATGAAACGAAAGTACACCATGCTGTCCATGTTGATTTCGGGACCAAAACAACCCGGAAAAGACATTGATGTTTACCTTCAGCCCTTGATTGAAGACTTGAAGGAGTTGTGGGAAGAAGTTGTCGATGTTTATAACTCTTTCAAGAAGGAGGTCTTCAAAATGAGAGCCATGATATTTTGTACCATAAACGACTTCCCAACATATGGCAACTTGTCAGGGTATAGTATAAAAGGCCATAAGGCATGTTCGGCTTGTGAAGAAGGCACACGCTACCATCAATTTCAACATGGAAGAAAGACAGTTTATCTTGGACATAGAAGATTTCTTAGATGGGGCCACCCACATCGTCGATTGAAGAAAGCCTTTCTTGGTGGCCAAGAGCATGAAGATGCTCCGGTGGCATTGATTGGGGAGCAAGTGTATGAAAAGGTGAAAAATATAAGTGTCATCTTCGGTAAGACTGCAAAGGGTAGAAAGGAAACAAATATATGGAAAAAAAAGATCGGTATTCTTTGATCTTCCATATTAGCGCAACCTTGATGTAGACACTGTATTGATGTCATGCATGTGGAGAAGAACCTATGTGATAGTATTGTTGGCACGCTTCTCAACATACAAGGTAGCACAAAGGATGGTGTGAAGGCAAGATTGGATTTGCAAGAAATGGGAATACGTGAAGACTTACATCCAAGGCCATACGGTAACATAACTTATTGTCCCCTGGCTTCTCATACTTTGTCTAAGGATGAGAAACGTAGTTTCTGTGAGTGTTTGCATGGCACAAAAGTTTCGTTGGGGTATTCTTCAAATTTTAAGAGGCTTGTGTCGATGAAGGACTTGAAATTGGTAGGCTAAAAGTCTCATGACTGTCATGTCTTGATGCAACAGCTACTCCCAGTAGCCATTCCAGGCATAGCCGAGTATGATCTTCAACACATTTTGACTAGGCTTTGTTTGTTCTTCAATGCTGTTTGCAGTAAAGTGTTCGAGGTAGAACAATTGGATGAATTGGAGAAAGAAGGATATCTTATCTTGTGCCACCTTGAAAGGCTTTTTGTTCCTTCATTTTTTGACATCATGGTTCATCTAATTGTTCATCTAGTGAGGGAGATCAAGTTGTCCGATCCTGTCCATTTACGGTGGATGTACCCAATTGAAAGATCTATGAAATTCCTAAAAGGGTACGTGAAGAACACATATCGGCCAGAAGCATCAATTGTTCAGAAGTATGTATCTGAAGAGGCCATGGAATTTTGTCAAAATTATTTGGCCAAAGTAAGACATATCGAGCTTCTAAAACGTTAGCATGCTGAAGAGGGTAGACAGGGGGCCTCAGTAAATAGAGTGGATCCTGATGAATTGTCACAAGTCCACTTGTACATCTTGAATAATGTTGATGAAGTTCAGGCCAGCATAGCTGCCCATAAAGAAGATGTGAGGAAAGAAAATCCCCAAATGACTGAACAAAGGTTGATTAGGGAGCATAACAGAACATTTGCAAACTGGTTCAAACAAAAGGTGGAGGGAGAGGAATCTGTTTCTGAGACAATGAAATAGTTAGCATGTGGTCCTGAAGTTGATGTCCTGAGTTGGAATTTGTATGTGATCAACGATTACATATTTTACACGAAATCCCTAGATGAGAGGAGCACCGTTCAAAACAATGGTGTAATGTTAGAGGCTGAATCCATGCACTTCTCCAGTTCAAAAGACAAGCGACCTAAATTGGCAGTCATGCCATATTATGGGGTTATTGAAAAGATTTTGGAGGTGGACTATGTCTTCATTAGATTTCCCATTTTCAAATGCAAGTGGTTAATGTCAACAGTGGTGTTCAGATCGATCGGCTCGGATTTACGTTAGTTGATCTCAATAGTACAAGTTTTGGAGATGAACCTTTTATTATGGCAAACCAGGCGAAACTAGTTTTTTATATTATCGATCAAGCAAATAAAATGTGGTCTGTAGTTCTCCAAGGTAAAAGGGTCATCGATATTGATAAGGAAAGTCATGCAAATTATGGTCTTCCTGACAGTACTCCTTTTTCAAGGGGCCTACCGAACATGAACGAAGAAGATGAAGTGGATAATGAACCCGGCATAAGAAATGATCATCAAGAAGGGATATGAGAGGATATCCCTTTATAAAAGAGTCAACAATTCATAAGGTAATATTCATCTGCACAATTCTTTGAAAACTTTAAGGTTTTAACTGTATTATATTCCTTCTATGTTTTTAACCGATGCCACTAACTCTATGAAGTTTGTTCTTGTTTTATATTTGTGGCAGCTGGATCCGATCCAATGCTCTCAGCCGAGGGAAGCTGTAAAGCTACAAAATCAATATCTTGAAAATTTGGCCGTCAAAGATCAATGTTAAGGTAAATTTTCTCTAATAAATAACAACCAGCTTAATCAGTAACGCATTTTATTATCTCTGAATTTTTAATATTTAAGTGTTATTGATTATTGTTTCTGCTCAGTCACAGAGAGGAGATCATACTAGAACTCCACAAAACTTATCAGGATCCTGTTAAGGGAGTTGTAAATGGTGGAATGATTAGGGAGTTGTTGGGTGGGAATCGGATGAAGGCATGGTGAATATTAGGCATGTATGTTGATTTAAGTGTACGTGGTGGGGGTATATCTTATTGCAACAGCTTATTGTATTTGTATTTGTAACTCATGGTCAATAATATTTGTATTCTAGATACAATCTGCTTTTTCCCAATTCAATTTATTCATAATTGTTCATAGCTTGTAGATTAAAGTGTACGTAGCCTTTTTTGTGCTAGATTGGCTTGTATGAATTTGTGTATAAATCATTCAATTTATCCACAATTATATTGTTCATAGCTTGTAGCTTAAAGTATACCGTTTTATGTGCTGGATTGGCTGGTATGGATTTGTGAATATAGATGATCAGTAAGAACAGAACAAGGAAAAAATGCAAGAAACTTTAGACCGATAAAACAAAAACGCCGATCTTAAAAGTTCAACTTTTAAGATCGGATGTACTCGAATTTACTTAAATGCGCGGTCTTAAAGGTTAGGCGACATATTTGATATGCGGTACTAAAAGTTTACAAGACCGTTGGTTTTAATATGCCCAATCTTAAAAGTTAATTTTTAAGACCGGACGTATTAATCAACCAGTCTTGAAAGTGAGTCTTTTAAGACCACGTATAATTATTTTTGTCCGATCTTAAAAAATAGAACTTGTAAGAGCGATTAAATTTTTGTTCGGTTTTAAAAATTGAGTTTTAGGACCGACAAAAAAAATATTTCGGTTGGATTTAGTATCACTTTTAAGACCTGGTGTTTTTAAATGTCCGGTCTTAAAATAGTTTATTTAAGACCGGTTGAAGTCCGCTCTTAAAGATATACTTGTAATACTGGCTAGAACAAGACCGGCCGTGAGTCCGGTCTGCGGATGCCTCTTTTGTTCAGTCTTAAAAGCTTTTTTTGCACCCATGAATGAATTTTCACTCATTTTCCCTTGGTCATTCTTTATCGAATCTTAAATTTCACGAGTTCTCAAAATTGCAACTTCAATCCTATGCAAGCCCTCCTACCAATGCAGCAAAAGAACCTTGACACACCCAATGTGTAAGATATTATGTTTTTTTAGGGTTGTTTCCTATCTGTCTTGTTTATAAACAATTGTGACTTTAATATTTCCATTTTTACTCATCTTACCAATACTTAAAAGACTTGTATTAATAAGTCAGTCTTTTATCGTAAAAAATAATATTTATTTATTTATGCAAGTTGTTGTTTTTGATTAATAGGATAGAGGATAGTATGAAATCACAACAATAGCTACAGTTAAAAGCAACTCTCTAGTATGTCTTTAGGCTTCTTTTCCTTCTTTACCTATGTTGTTAATTACGTTTTTCTACCTAGTGGTATTTGCATTAATGTTTAAAGAGAATTCTGAAGTTTCCTCTTCACTTTGCAAGTGGCATGGTTGTAGCAATCTAATTAAAAAAAAAACAGAGAGAGGGACTAGTTCACTGTTATAGACAATTAGAGGTACCAAAATGTGAAGGTTTCATGTCCTATCATACATTATTCCATGAGTACATTCAAATGCCTAGGAGATTATATTAATCACTCACTTTTTCCGTTTTGACAAGTCCATGTCCAGTTTTTGACAAGTTCATGTTCACATTTTGACAAGTCCATGCCCACCTTTTGACAATTCCCTATCCATGTTTTGACAAGTCAAAGTCCACATTTTGACAATTCAAAATATGGAGATGAATTGTCAAAACGTAAAGACTAGTAACATAGCACAAAGCCTTTAATTTACATCAAAATACTAATGGTCGTAAATGAAACTTATATATACTTCTCTATTATATCGAACCTTTATTTACAACAGCAAACACCAATTCTCAAAATCATATGGTATGGATTTCTAGTTATGAAAGTTAGTGTATATATATGTGTAGACCATATTTGTTCTTTCCTTTATAATCTCTTCCTTTGTGATTTGTTGACTCCCTTAGATTGTCCAACATCACTATTGGAAGGATTGGAAGAAAATGAATTTATTTGCTAGCTGAAAAAGGGATGGGTAAAAATGTGCACAAGTTAAGGGGAACATGTTACTTTTATTAAAATTAATGTGTACAAATACATTAAGATGTCAAATACAACCGTTACTCTCTAATGCACACTCTGGTATATCTAATACATTGCATTGCAACTTTTGTATAAACCTATACAAACAACTACATTATTGCTCTTCTTTCTTCTTATTAGGTGAATTTCCATATTTCAAAACAGATTCAACAATGTCCAATCAGTTCCTAGCAAGTGAAGTATAGCTTCAACAATGTTTAGTTCGCATGCAGGATGAAGCATCCGTTACTTGCAATGACAATTCAAAAGCTAGCAGTGCAATCATTCAATCCAACAAGTTCTTTTTTGTCAGCTCAAACACAATACACCTAGAAAAGAATTTATCTCAAATCTCGCATAAAAAGAGGCTATGTTGTTTAATATGACAGCAAATTCTATTTTGTTCAATATGGCAACAATCAGAGTGAGTAGAGGAAGTAGGAAATAAGGGGGAAGTGAGTGATTAACATAATCTCCCAAGCATTTGAATGTACTCATGGAATAATGTAAGATAGGACATGAAACCTTCACGTTTGGTACCTCTAATTGTTTATAATAGTAAACTAGTCCCTCTTTTTTTTAATTAGATTGATACAATATACCAGTTGCAGAGTGAAGAGGAAATTTCACAATTCTCTTCTAACTGTAGCTATTTATGTGATTTCATACTATCCTCTATTCTGTTTTTTTTTTTTTTTTTGCTAACTATCCTCTATCCTAATATTATTTTTCACATAAAAACAAAATAGACTCATCAATACAAGTCTTTTAAGTACTAGTAAGATGAGTAAAAATGGAAATATTAAAGTCACAACTTTTTATAAACAAAACATGGAGGAAACAACCCTAAAAAAACCATACTATCTTATACACCTTGGGTATGCCAAAGTCCTTTTGCTGCACTGATTGATAGAAGCGCTTGCAAAGGATTCAAGTCACAATTTCAAGAACTCATGAAATCTAAGATTCGATAAAGGACCAAGGGACAATGGGTGAAAATTCATTTGAGACAGTAAAGCACTCAAAAGTCAAAATAATGAGGAAGAGAGGGATGGAAAAGAAGAGCAAAGATATGGAGGAAAAGGTGCAAAGGAGATACCTGATTGCGGGTAATAATGAAGCTTATTTTTCTCATTTTCTGTAGGGTGGATTTTTGACAAAAAAATGATGGAATGAGATATTCTCCTTATCCTTCTTCTCCTTTTTTCTCACCGGCCAAATCTAGGTCGTTGATTGAGAAAATGAGAGAAAAGTAAAAATAGTATTGTATTGATTGAACGGATGTGATTTAGAGATTATGAGATATAATAAGAAAAGGATGATGAGAGACCCAACCCAAAAATGATTCGTGAAGGTTCATATGTGATTTTTACAAGCTTCCTTACGTTTTCCTTTGTGAGTCGTTGGATGAATTGGACGGTCCAAATATTCCTCCTTTCGTTCCTTTCCTTTTTAATTCCTTAGAGCAACAAAGTATTTTCACATTCTAAATTAGTCATAATACAATCCCTTGAGACCATTTTTAAAAGAGAATTTTTTATAGGACTTTTTTTGTACCTTTGATGTACCTTAGGATCTAAAGCCCATTTTCCCTAGAATCAATTTGCATAAGAACTTTAATTTTACCAATGGTTTGTGAGTTTTACTCTTTAAGATTCACAACCCTAAGCTAATACACAATGAAGGATCCAAGCCTTAACTTATCATCAACTGGGTCCACTAATCCTTCATCCCTATACACATTGATAATACTCGTTTATCTACCATAACTTGATAAGAAATTCTATCATTCCTTCTTGTGTTTTTCTTGTATGTTTGTCAAAGTTATCTCTTTATATTCTTTTCTTAAGTCTCTTCGTAATTATGTTTTCACATTAACTTAGTGTACTTTTCACCTGAATAATGTTTTAAACATAAAGAGTGAATTTTGCAATTAACTTCTTGATGGTTAACATGTTTAAACTCAACTGAAAAATTCAACTTAGCACTACCCTCAAATAATGAATATATAAAGAGTTCAGATTGGTCACTAAACAATGTCAATGAAATTTTTTGCAATGGAATCCCTTGTAAAAATACAATACCATTACAAAAAAAAAACATTTTTATTGACTTTTCGCTTGGCAAGAGAAATAGCCCATCTAGAATGGGATGATTCTGTCATGGAAAGTTAGTCAACAAAGGCTGCACAAGAGAGAAGAATTGAGAAGGCTCAAGGTCAAAAATGGCGGCTGAATGTTGGCTAAATAAAAGTCAATATTGGCGGCATAAATGAATCAAGAAAGAATGAACTAGCGGCTGAATGTTGAAATAACGGCTGCATAGTGAAGAAAGAAGGTTGGAGAAGTCTAAAACGGTGGTTGCGCAGGAAGCTACACGAGGTGCTGGAGAGGCTATAAATAGAGCCTCTCCCCTCCTCTTCAGAATGTACAGAATTCTCTTCTCTTCCTTCTATAATTTCTTGAGTGTCTTTTGTGAGTAGTTCTCTTAATTTAAGAGAGGGATAAATTGTTCTCTCCTTATAATTAAAGAGAGGTTGTAATTATTTAAAATTTCCCATAGTGAGATTTCCATAAAGAATATTTGTATGTCATTTATTATTCTTAATTTCCTTTATTTGTTATCATTATTCTGTCCGGTGGGATCCTAAAATCCTAATAAGTGGTATCAGAGCCAAGGTCTCATAAGTATGCTCTGTGACTGCAGTTAGTCCGATCTGTCACATCAGAAAAGGATTATTCTTGGGGAATTGTTAAAGTACTATTCACAGAGGTACTATTCATACGAAAGTACTATTCACTGGGGTACTATTCATACGGAGGTACTGTTCATACGAAGGTCATCTTTCTGAAGCCGAAGTCCAAGTGAAACAGTGGGAGCTACCCTGAAGCAAAAGCAATTCAAGCAGTTCGTGATAGAACCATGACGACAAAGATTGATATCGGCAAATTTGAAAAGGATTATTCTTGGGGAATTGTTAAAGTACTATTCACAGAGGTACTATTCATACGAAAGTACTATTCACAGAGGTACTATTCATACAGAGGTATTGTTCATACAGAGGTCATCTTTCTGAAGCCGAAGTCCAAGTGAAACAGTGGGAGCTACCCTGAAGCAAAAGCAATTCAAGCAGTTCGTGATAGAACCATGACGACAAAGATTGATATCGGCAAATTTGACGGGACAAAATTCCCGTTGTGGAAATTGAAGATGAAGGCATTATTGATCAAAGATAATTGCCTAGAGGCCATCAGTGCTTGGTCGAGGGAGTTCACGGATGATGAGAAATGGAAAAGAATTGATGAATTAGCCATTTCTGATCTACATCTGTCCCTTTCAAATGAAATACTATCAGGTGTAGAGGAAAAGAAATCAGTCAAGGAGATATGGGATCATCTCACAAAGCTATATGAAGCAAAGTCACTCCACAACAAAATATTTTTGAAAAGGAAGCTTTATACTCTTCAGATGTCTGAATCTACACCAGTAACAGAGCATATCAATACTCTGACCTCTTTATGTTCTCAACTTTCAACATTGGGACATAATATTAACCCAAAGGAACGTGCTGAGATTCTACTCCAGAGTCTTCCAGATTCATATGATCAACTCATCATCAATATAACCAATAATATCCTCACGGATACTTTGGTCTTTGATGATATTGCAGCGTCTGTTCTTGAAGAAGAAAGTCGACGCACAAACAAAGAAGACAGTATAGCAAGTTCACATCAGGCGGAGGCTTTATCAATGACGAGAGGAAGATCAATGGAACGTGATTCCAGTGGAAGTCACAAGCAAGGAAGATCGAAATCAAAGAGTAAGAAGAATTTCAAGTGCTACAATTGCGGCAAGAGAGGACACTTTAAAAGTGAATGTCGATTCAGGAAGGGTGGAGACAAAACCTCTGAAGCATCAGATTCTCAAGGATGCGTAGTTGCTGCTGATGTCTTATGTAGCATAACAGGAGCAATGTCTAAAGATAGATTGAAACTCACTGATGCATAGATCATGGATTCAGGTGCAACATGGCATATGACTTCTCATAGAGAGTGGTTTTCATACTTATGAACCTATCTCTAAGGGGTCTGTGTACACATGTGAGAATCAGATCTTGGATGTTGCTGGAATCGGCACCATAAAGATAAAGATGCGCGATGGAGTGATTCGCACAATCCAAAATGTGCGACATGTGAAAGGACTCAAGAAAAATCTATTGTCTTTAGGGCAATTTGATGACAATGGTTGTAAAGAGTGCACAGAAAAAGGCGTGATGAAACTTGTCAAGGGAGCGCTTGTAGTAATGAAGGCTAAGAAAAATGCTGCAAACTTGTACATACTTATGGGAGAGACATCTGGAGGCAGAAGCATCAGTTGCATCAACCAGTTCTGAGGAAGATACAACATTAAGGTGACATCGTAAATTAGGCCACATGTCAGAACAAGGATTGAAGATTCTAGCCGAATGGAAACTTCTCCCTGGTCTCACGAAGGTATCTTTACCCTTTTGTGAGCATTGTGTTACAAACAAGCAACAAAGATTGAAGTTTACTACATCTAATTCTAGAAGTAAAAATATTCTGGAATTGATTCACTCTGATGTATGGCAAGCACCGGTTATGTCCCTGGGAGGAGTAAAGTATTTTGTATCCTTTATTGATGATTATTCCAGGAGATGTTGGGTGTATCCGATCAAGAGGAAGGCAGATGTATTTTCAGTCTCAAGACATTCAAAGCGCAAGTAGAGTTGGAAACAAAGAAGAAGATTAAGTGTCTCAGGTCAGATAACGGTGGAGAATACAAAGGTGATGAATTCAATGCCTTTTGTAATCAGGAAGGCATCAAAAGACAATTCACGGTGGCATACACTCCGCAACAAAATGGAGTGGTAGAGTGGATGAACAGAACTCTTCTCGAAAGAACTAGAGCTATGTTGAGGACTGCAAGTATAGCAAAGTCATTTTGGGCTGAAGCAGTCAAGACTGCCTATTATGTGATTAATCGTTCACCATCAACAACGATTGATCTGAAGACGCTGATAGAGATGTGGACTGGTAAACCAGCAGATTATTCTCACCTATATACGTTTGGGAGTCCTGTGTTTGTAATGTGCAACACCCAAGAAGTCACAAGACTGGATCCAAAATCCATAAAATGTAGACTTTTGGGTTATGCTGATGGAGTCAAGGGGTATCGACTGTGGGATCCTACTGCCCGCAGTGTCATCATCAGCAGAGATGTAATATTTGCAGAAGACAAGCTGCAAGAGGAAGATGTAAAAGGCACTTTAGCAAATAAATTAGATACTTTGACGATTCAGGTGGAACAAGATTCTGAGCAACAAGTTTCTTCTGAAACAATACCAGAACACGAGAAGCAAGAACCAATTGAGACTGAAATTTCAGAAGTTCGATGATCAACTCGTGAAAAGAAAACACCAGCCTGGCAGTTTGATTATATTGTGGAGGGTAATGTTGCGTACTGTCTTTTAACAGAAGATGGAGAACCATCAACATTCTGAGAAACAACAACAAGCTCGGATGGATCATTGTGAATGACAGCAATGCAGGAGGAAATCGAAGCTCTTCATAAAAACAAGACTTGGAAGCTTGTGCCATTACCGCAAGGAAGAAAGTCTATTGGAAACAATAGGTTTACAAGATTAAACGAAACAGTGATGATCAAGTAGAGCGATATCGTGCAAGATTGGTGGTTAAAGGTTATGCTCAAAAAGAAGGTATAGACTTCATTGAGATATTTTCACCTGTGGTTAGTCTGACTACTATTCATATAGTAGTAGCTATGTGTGCAGAATTTGATTTACATCTAGAACAGTTAGATTTTAAAACTGCGTTTCTTCATGGAGATCTTGAATAGGAAATCTATATGCTTCAACCAGAAGGTTTTGAAGAACCAAATAAGGAGAACTTGGTTTGTAAGTTGAACAAATCTCTATACGGTCTCAAACAGGTGCCGAGGTGTTGGTATAAGAGACTTGATTCCTTCATATTAAGCCTTGATTACAACAGACTCAATTCAAACCCTTGTGCTTATTTCAAGAGGTTTGGTAGTAATGATTTCATTATACTACTATTGTATGTTGATGATATGTAGGTAGTAAGCCCCAACATAAATCTAATTCAAGAATTAAAGGCACAGTTGGCTAGGGAATTTGATATGAAGGATTTGGGACAAGCAAACAAGATTCTAGGGACGCAAATTCACCGAGACAGAAATAGCAGGAAGATTTGGCTATCTAAAAAGAATTATTTTCAGAAATTCTTGCGGCGCTTCAACATGCAAGATTGTAAGTCAATGTCTACCCCTCTTCCTGTTAATTTCAAGTTATCCTCAAGTATGAGTCCTAGCAGTGAAGCAAGAGGAAAGAGATGTCTCGAGTACTGTATACATCAGCAGTAGGGAGTTTAATGTTTGCTATGATTTGTACAAGACCAGACATTGCACATGCAGTGGCAGTGGTTAGTCGATACATGGCGAATTATGGTTGAAAGCATTGGAAAGCTGTTAAGAGGATTTTTAGATATATCAAAGGAACCTCAAATGTTGCTCTATGTTATGGAGGATCTGATTTTATTGCCAGAGGATATGTTGATTCTGATTTTGCAGGTGATCTTGAAAAAAGAAAATCTACTACAAGCTATGTGTTTACAATTGGAAAATGAGCTGTTAACTGGGTATCTAAACTACAGTTAGTTGTGGCACTATCTACAACAGAGGCTGAGTATATGGCAGCTACATAAGCTTGTAAGGAAGCAATCTAGATGAGAAGATTCATGGAAGAACTTGGACACAAACAACAACATATAGTGTTGTATTATGATAGTTAAAGTGCCTTGCACATTGCAAGGAATCCAGCATTTCATTCCAGAACGAAGCACATAGGAGTTCAATATCATTTTGTCCGTGAAGTGGTGGAAGATGGAAGTGTGGACACGCAAAAGATTCACACAAAAAGGAACCTAGCAGATGCATTAACAAAGGCATTCAACATTGATAAATTCATATGGTGCAGATCTTCATTTGGCCTGGAAGAAACATAGACAACATAAAGACAGCAGGATAGTGTGGAGATTGATTGGTTCTCAATCATATGTCCAAGTAGGAGATTGTCATGGAAAGTTAGTCAACAAAAGATGCACAAGAGAGAAGAATTGAGAAGGCCCAAGGTCAAAAATGGCGGCTGAATGTTGGCTAAATAAAAGTCAATATTGGCGCACAAATGAATCAAGAAAGAATGAACTAGCGGCTGAATGTTGAAATAACGGCTGCATAGTGAAGAAAGAAGGTTGGAGAAGTCTAAAACGGTGGCTGCGGAAGAAGCTACACGAGGTGCTGGAGAGGCTATAAATAGAGCCTCTCCCCTCCTCTTCAGAATGTACGGAATTCTCTTATCTTCCTTCTATAATTTCTTGAGTGTCTTTTGTGAGTAGTTCTCTTAATTTAAGAGAGGGATAAATTGTTCTCTCCTTATAATTAAAGAGAGGTTGTAATTATTTAAAATTTCCCATAGTGAGATTTCCATAAAGAATATTTGTGTGTCATTTATTATTCTCAATTTCCTTTATTTGTTGTCATTATTCTGTCCGGTGGGATCCTAAAATCCCAACAGATTTCATCGTTTGAAATTGCACAGAGAGGAGTTTGTGGTCTTATGAAAGCGAATGTGTTCTATGTGAAGTGAAAGAGGAGACCATGGGTAGTCTCTTTTCATGCTGATTTTGCTAGAGCTTCATGGTTTTACTTTAGGCTTGATGTTTTTTCACTTTGGGGAGGACGAGATGAATCTAGACAGGCCCCTGGGATAAGAGGGAGGTGTTGGGGGAGGACGAGATAGTTTTGAAATTCAATTATTGAATTATATACTTAAGATTCTGCTGTCTTTGCTGTAAAGTGATTAGAAAAATAATCATGCTAAATATTTTTCTAAAAGTGATTCTTTGATTCTTTCCAGTTTCAATGTGTAAGTGTGGTGTAATTTTTTGTGGAATGTGAATTACGATTTTTTATTTTTAATTGAAGTAACTGTCAATTCAAGTGCTTTAAGTTTTTGAACTTCTTTGATGTTCAACTTGTTTAGTTTTTGCATTATATCCCTTATTTTTCTCACTGATGCAATCAGTGAGTGGCTTTAAGAGCATGCTTGAAAATCTTCTAAAGCCTAGGTTCTTTTGCAAATTCAGACAAAACTCCTTTCATATATTTACTTCGTAAATCCTAAAACCCTCCAAACCCAAACCCAGGTTTTACAAGGTTTCAGGCACTAAAGTCTTAAAGGTAAATGTTTGCAGTAGTTAACTTGTTGCACTCTGTTTTTCACTTGAAAATCAAACCAGTGGGCCACTCTCTATTTGGTGGGCCACACAATAGTTTATCTAGTTTAGTTATCACATCACAAGAGACCATATGCAGTACTTTTTTTTTCTTACATATCAATATTGTCTTGCCTGGAATGAGAACCAAAGCATATTTGTTTTAGAGTAGGATATCTATAAGATTGTACACCCAAAACCCTTTGCCATCCTCTGTTATGAGTTATGACTGCCTTTTTAACTTTAAAAAAGTGTTATGCATTTTAATTGTTGTTTCTTGATTTTTTTTTACCTCAAAATGAGTTTGTTTAATTATTGTTTCCTTAATTGATGAATACTTCCTTTTCATTTTGTTGTAATTTATTTCAGAATTGGCTATTATGTTGATCGAATATGACAACTTTTAAGAGACTGATAACTGTCACATATGCTTTTGGCCAAATTTGTATGAAGGAGAAGAGGGTGAAAAGAGCAATTCTAGCAACATATGTTGTAGTGTTAATGAAGGGTGAAATTGATCTACTTTTAATTAACATTTGAGGGGTGAAATTGACCCTAAAAATATTTAAGGGTGTTTTCTTTTTATGAACATTATTCTTGACCCATTAAATTTTGATTGAAAAATTAACAATGAATGAATTATGTTAGGGCCCATTTGGATCGTTGCAAATTAGAGGAGGAAAAAGCAAAATCAAATTTTCCGTCCGGTTTTTGGTTCACCATTTTCCCAAGAAAATATCTCTTCCTTCAATTATTAGTAGAAACCCATTTTCTGACAATAGTAAATTCCCAAATAACCCCTCTTTCTTCTTCTATGGTCGTCGTTGTAGCCACCTCCTACTTCCGTTGCTGTAGATTTGATCATTGCTTATGCAGGTTTAATTCTGTAGCTAATTTCAGACATAGACCCAGACCCATGGCGATGAAATTTTTTCAGACCTGGACTTAGACCACGACCCCAAACACCTCCTACTTTCGTTTCCGATTATTGCTGATGAAGATTTTTTAGACCAAGCCCCATGACGGTGAATGCGAAGGAGTTGTTGGTGAAGGAGGGAGAGAGAAGTGCTCCTTTGAGTGTACATGGTTTTATGTAGGGATGTCCAAAAAACCTATAATTCAGGTGGTCTGGTCCAGCTTGGTCCGCTTGAGAAAAAATTGGTCCTGAACAATATTAGGCAGACCAAACCAAATTGGTCTGTTCGGGCTAGACCAGACCTCCGTCCAGGGGCTAAAATTTCCTGGACCGGTCTGGTCTGGTCTGACCCGGTCATATATATTATATTTTTTTAAAAAAAGATCCTAATTTACTCTATCCCATTTCCTTGCCCGGTATAATAAATAATATATATCATATTTAAAATTCCCTACACTCCTACTCGACTATTCCCATTTCCCTATCCGTCTGCACTCACTCGGTCTCGCAGCGCCTAAGTCTGGAGTTCACATTATATCATTTTTCTTATGTCTTTGTTATATCTTTTTCTTTAAAACTCAGTGGGAAATTGATGTTTTTTTTTTTTGAAAGATAAACTGATGCTTATTCCTCAACAACATAAAAGCATGCAACAGGCCCCTCGTCTTTGGGTTCAACTTGCGTGGGGGTCGGTCTTTCTCACCTTAAGGGAGGGGGTTCGATCCCTACGTTGATCAAGGCGCTGGGGGAGGTATCCTAGGGGTCTGGGAAGCAGTGGTAACGCTGGCAGAGGTGGAGACATATGTACTCTCTAGCCAGTATTCCCTACGAACTGGGCTTCGAGCGCCCTGCCCTTGGATTGTGGGTGAATCCAACCCTTTGCTAAAATTTTATTATCAAAAAAAATAATAATAATAATAAAAGCATGCAACAGTGATACAAGGAAAAGCGTCCGCCTGTGCCACACCAGCTCACCTCGCTTCCTCTTTGCCTTTACTCTTCCAGTTCCAGGGCTTCTTGACTTCTTCACTCTCGTCCCTCTTCGATCAAAGTCCGAGCCCACTCTCGTCTGTCGTCTCCTCGTCCCTCATCGGCTCCTCCCTGTCATCGTACTCCATCTCTTGTCCCTCAACCGCAGAACCGGAGCAGGACATTCTCAGAAATCGGATTGTCTCTCGTCCGTCTCTCAGTCCACGACATCGTCCTCCGGTAAGTTTTCTTCTTGCTTTGATTTAAATCTTAGACACCCTAAGTCACGTTCCCTTGTGCCTTGCTTCGATTTCGATTTACTGGATTTAAATCTCTCCGTCTCTCGTTCCTTTATTCGATTTACTCAGCTTTGATTTACTGGATTTACTGAGTTTTGATTTAATTCTCGAGCATTTGATTGGTTGAGGCATTTCGCTACTTGTCCTATTTATTCACTTTGTGAGTGTAAAAAACATTAACCAGGCATATGGATCTTACACGTCGTTTGTGGTTTGTTGTTCGATCGCTTGTTGTTTTCTGTTGTTTGTTTCCCCCCATCCATCTTCGGTCAAGGGATCAAAAAGTATTCATCTTCTTTAATTAACTTAATTGCTTTAGTCACGAACCTTTTCGTACCAGAGAGAGCTTGAATTTGAATTCAGCGAATGACACTGCTGGATCGGCATATATCCACAAACTGATATATATGTTAAACAATAAATACATAAATATATATACGTGCTATTACCATCTACTACCAAATGATATATATTTTTATTTTTTTTATGCTTGGGAAGAGGCTAACTTCGGCAATGAATTAATAAAATGTGGGTAACTAATAATTAATGGCAGGCCATACTTATATATCATGATAATGGAATATCTTAGACCTTTTTGACTGCTCCATGCTAGTGTAACTGATCATGTTAGGCCATATGTGTGTAACTGATCATTCAAGGTGGAGGAAAGAAATGAATGACAATGGATGCTCAAGGAAAATTAATTAGATCTCTATCATTTGTTTTTCATTTGTGTAATGTGATAGACTTGCTACTTGTTAGGTTTAATTTGTTTCATTGATTATGTTATGGATTGTATTACATGAACTTTAATGTTGTTATTTTGTATTCTTGTTCAATGTTGTTGGAGTTTATTATGGACTTTTGATGTTTGCATGTTTAATTACTGTCCTGCAAGTGGTTCATTGCTTTAGTATCATTAGGACTTGTGTAATGTTTGCTTTATTATCATTAGGACTCTTTAGAATTTGTTGGATTTTAGGACAGGTGGTTCAGCATTTTTACCTCTGTTTTTGTTATTATGATGCTTATGCCATCTTTGATTGATCCGTGTATGTTATTAGTTTTGAATGACCAGAATGGTCCGGTCCTGTATTTATGTACTAGCTATTTTATTTGAGTTAATACTTGAGCATTTTGTTTTGGTAGCACAGGAGCGTTTTGGCTTATATATTGGCTATCGTGGTGACTGTATGGTTCTTTTTTTCCTGGCATTTTGGTGATTGTGTCGCAGCATTCTGGTTCTTTTTTGGCTCAGGACATTAGCTATATAAGTGGCAAAAAAAAAAAAAACAAAAAGTCTTGGACCGTCTGGACTGGTCCAGGCAGTCCAGAAATAAAAAACAAAAAAAAGGTCCTGGACTTCCTGGACCAGTCCAGAAAAAAAAAAAAAAAAAAGTCTTGATAGCATGATACTTGAATTTAACCCTTGAAGTGTATTATATGTTCAGTGTTTATTTAATGCATCTTGTAAGCACAGAAGTCTCTATTTTGAAATTTTATCAATTTCAAAAAAATATGGTGGTTGGCCTGCATAAACTATCAAGTGACTGGGGTTGATAGAATCTCAACGTACAAAAGAAAAAAGAGTTGGCCTGACCTAGCCTAAGTTTGGGACCAATCCTTGGTTTTGGCCAACTTTTGCTACCTTTTTTATACTTGCTTCTTCAGCACATTGAATTGTAAGTTGGTGATTTTCTTTATTTTGTTACTAGGTTCCAACTAGCCTTCCATCAATGGCTACACCTCAACCCTTGCTCCGCAAATCTTCTCACTTCTCTGTAACGCTACGTTCATTTGCCACTACTGCAAAGCCTTCCCATCATAATGATCACAAAAGGAACCACAAATTCCTTGAACCCAATTCCTTCATTGGAAGTTGGGAGGCTCCCAAGGACCCAAAGGAGGCAGAGGCTAGGCTTGCCCAGCTTAGAAGAGACTATGCCAAGCAGGTTAAAGAAGTTCGCAAGGCCTATATTCAGGAGATGGAGCTCATGAGGCTCGAGAAGCAGAGGAAGGATGATGCCAGGAGGGAGGCCATTAGGGTTGCTAATGAAGAGCGTAAGAAGCTCAAGGCTGAGGTTGCTAAGGTCAAAGCTGAAGAACGCAAGATCGCCCAAGAAGAATTTCGACAAACCCTTGTATGTTTCCTCCTCGTATACATTTTTTTGGCTGTATCTTTTGGGTGTTCTCTATTGTTTTCTTGGATTCTTTTTGGTCTAAGGAAGTGCTTTATAGGATAATGAAATAATTAAGAGGAAAGATAATCCAAATAATGGGAGATGGGAATGGTTTAGTAGTCTTACAGATGCTGTTTTTGTTATTATATATACATAATAAAACCGAGTGTATGATTAAGTAATAATTTGATATCTCCCAGAATTTTGAAATATGTAGTCTTGTAGATATAGCTAACTACAATTTTGTCCTAATACTGGATGGCCAAATCGTCACCTATTGGACTGGATGTAAGCTTGAAAGCTGCCCCATGAAAAATGAGTAAATTTATGATGGAAGTCGAACAAAGAAACTAATTATTATGAAAGCCAGAAAAACACAATACGATTTCAGTATTTTTTCAAATCTGATTATAGAAAATGTATCATAGTCCTAATATTGCCATAAGGAGCCCCAGTGATTCCAGGTTCGTGTCTGTTGCAAAATGTTGCCTTCCTACCTGACCCAGCTAGACTGTATACCTACTATGCTGACTCAACATCCTATTCTTGTTCGAAGTAGCGCCAAACATGCACAGAAAGGATCACACATACGAAATGACTCATAAGTCAGCAACATAATGAAAAGACACCTGACGCATAAAAACAAGAGAATTCCCACACACCAACTATTCCCACTATTTGAAACTACTTGTTTTAAAGGGGTTGTGCTGGTGCATGATCATCCAACTCAGGGTAATGGCTTTTAATGGGGTAGTCTCACTGACATAGTCCAGTAAATCTTCCTCCTCATCTTTCTTGACAACAAGAATCATAAAACTCTGGGAAGTGGTGTGGCACTAATGGCCTGGGACAGATTTTTTTGGGCACCAGAAAGATATGTTTTTTCCTTTTGTATTCTATCTCCTTGCTTAGCTTATGGAGATTTGTCCAAGCCACATCTTATCTAGATGTCAGGTTAAGTGTGGGAGCTAGTTTGATTAGCTGACCTAACCTGAAGTTTTGCCCACTAAAGCCTGAACCTCAACTTGTGATCATCTTCAGTTGGATGCAATATTACTTTATAACATCCCCACATCCACTGACAATTTCTTTGCTAGAGATGAACTCTTACTACTTGTTTGGAGGGCCACAATCTCTTGCATCTATGTTAGGTACATGATACTAATCATGGAAGTCATTTTGAACATTTGAAATAGAGCTTCTACCTTAAATTTCAACTTACTCAATGTACGACTAAGAGTGATGAGAGTATCAAACTGTGTGGTGAGTTCTTCAAATTTCTCCCAAAACCTAGAATCTGAATCTGAATATTTCAGCTTTACGAGCTCTGCCATGGGCATTATGATGTTAACCATTAGCGCTAGCCAAGATAAACATACTTAAGTTGCGATAACATTGTTGATTGATCTTTAGTCTAGGTCTGTGGGCATTCTTTGATTAATTAATATATAGTTAGCAAAACATGTGATATTGTAAACACAATGCCACATGTTTCAATGGATTAAAAAAAACAGCAGGGACACCGATTGCTCCACATTATTTAACTTTGGGGTGATAGTACTCTTCAATGAAGTGATGTGTTTTGAGGAGAAGCTTGGATGAAGAATCAAATATATTGGCTGCCCCCATGTTTAATATTACTTTGGCCTTTAATATAAGATCCAATTGACCAATTTGAGGAGATTAAGAAAGTTAAATAAATAAATAAATTATAGCATATGTTATATGATCTGTCTGAAATACTTTTATGCATAATTAGATTATCTATTACATTATAAGTGAGGTAAGTTAGTTTAGAGAAAAATGATAAATATAAATACTTTAAAATAATTTATTTAACTTCCTTAATCTCCATAAATTAGTCAATTAGGTCTTATTTTAAGGACCAGAGGTAGTATTTGTCTTTTACATTTTCACTTTAAAACTTTGTCCAAATTTTCTGTCACTGATTTCTCGTTTGTCTGTGTATAGTTAAAAGAAAGAGCAGATAAACTTGAAACTTGGAGCAGGATGATGAGAAAGCATGAAGAGAAGAAGAAAGAGAAGAAAGAGTTGTTGCACAAGCAAAGTTCAGTGTGGATTGAGGAATCTGAACTGGAAAAAAAAATACTGGAAGCTATGGTCGATACTAAAGTACTCTGAGTCCCTTGCAGTTCCTCAGTTTGAAATGCCTGGAACGTTGGTTTTGCAGCTAGTGGAATCTTAGTCTTTTGTCAAAAGCAGCCTCTTGAAAGAGTAGCTTGTGCATCAGGTTACAGGTTTAGGTTTGCATTAGAGGTTGGGCTATAAGGTGCATGATGTATGGAAATGAAGTTCATGTTGGTGCATCATGGAAATCTCCAATGTTATGGTAACCATGTTTGAAGTGTCTGGTTCTAGCAAATAGCCATTCAATTAATTTTATATACATCCATTGAGGTTGTTTAAAAAGACATTTCATATGCTTCAAAAGGCTTCTAAATGATTTTTGACAGCGTAGCTTTCAGATTATAGTTAGATTGTGAATTTTAGGAAAAAGTTAATTCATATTTGTTACAATTAGTAAGATTAATTTCTTTAATCTATTGAAATTAGTTAAGTGACACTCGGAGTTAACATTTAACAACCCTCCGCATGAAAATTTCGTCTATAAATCCCTATACTTCAGAAATTTAATTGCCATCTTATGTTTAGGATTTGGCATTTGTCAAAATATAATGAGCCTACCTTTTTTAAAAAAAAAAAAAATTATATTATTATTCAGTATCTAGTTTAAATATGATCTGAAAGAAATCTAACGATGTCTTACATTACTAAACTAATTTTATATCAGTTAAAGAGCCGAGAAGTTTGTTATGGTTCATTATTCATTTTCAATTAACATTTTCATATTTTAAATAAAATTTTTGAGTTGAAAGGGCAGACATTATAGCTAATTAATTTATATGTAGCTCACTTAGTACCGGACTTATATTTATGATTAAAAAATAATAATAATAATCTAATTAAAAAAAATTAATTAAAATAAAAAACAAAACCGAATGATTTTAAAAAAAAAAATCTATAATCTGTAAATAATCTAATTAAAATAACATAATAACAATGTCAAGCATGCTTCTCCCAGAAAAAATTACAGGGCGGCTAGTTATATTCAGCGTGACGTAGTAGGCTTACCTCCTCCTCCCATACGGCCATACAGACAGCGATGAGTAGCAGAAGATGTTGAGCCTTTTTAATTTAATGGACGAAGAAAATGCTGAGATTGTCGGACAATCGAAGTTGAAGTGGTTAGTGAAATATTGAAAAGAGAGTGAGTTGCTGCGCGTGTTATCTGATTGCCGGTAATGGTTCTCTTCATATCTCTAAATCATATTCCTCTTTCTGCTGACTGATGTCATATAGGCTCTTCATTGCTCCACTAATCGAATATTACTAACTGATCCAAGGTATCTTGAAAATTTGAAAAGAACCGTGGCAATCTTCAATGCCGTCACAACTAGCTTCTATCATCGCTCAATCCTCTCCTCCTTCTCTTGTAAAGCCTTGGAATTTTTCAGTGTGATCGGTAACCCCTCGGTTCCGTCTTGAGCAACCATCGTCCTCCAAACTCCGACCGAATGGAAGAATAACCCGATTGATGACCAAATGGAGTGGACTTAGATGATTGGGTCAACGAGGAGTAAATAAATCACGATGCACGAGCCCTAGGTGACAAACGGACAAAGCAAAATCATCGACTTTTGCGGGAAGAGGGAGCGAAACTGAAAAATTTGTGAGTTCTGTGAGTGTGAGTACTGGATTGACAGATTGAGGAATTGGGACGAGGAAGAGAGAATCAACCATTCTTCACGTCTTTGAGCAACGACAAGAGCGAGTTTGAGTGAGAGAGCACCGGAGAGTTTCGAACTTCTGTCTGCACAGCAACAGCTCAAGAGAGGCAAAGCGTTCAAAAGCATGTCTTTAAGACCTCTTTTTTCAAAAAAACTTCATCCCAATTAACCCCTGTCCGCTACTCCGCTCTGTCGTGTCCGACTGTCCTCTGTCCCTCGCCTCACTCCCTCTTCTTACAGCTTTACTCGAAAGCTCTTCTAGGTCTTCTTAGTTCTTACAGTGTCGAGTGTCGTCCCTCTTCGCGTAAATATCGGATCGTCTCATACTCTCAGTCCACTCTCATCTGTCGTGGCCTCGTCCCTCATCGGCTCCTCCATTTCTCTACTCTCCATCTCTCGTCCCTCGACCGCAGAGCTAGATTCTGAGAAATCGGATCGTCTCTCGTCCGTCTCTCAGTCCACGACATTCTCAATCCGCAGACCAGGAGAATCTTAGTCCGTCTCTCGTCCCTCGACGTCAGTCCTCCTCGGTAAGTCTGCTTCTTGCTTTGATTTAAATCTCAGAAACCTTCTAAATTTGCCCCATTTGCTATATAAATCAGATGCCATTGTTCATGTTAGCGTCCTACATTTGCGATTTGATTTTTTAGCTTAAATTTTCTGTGGAAGTTGGCCTTCTGATAATATTTTCTAGTGTATAAAGTTTTACGCGTGAAACAAGCAATCTATATATCTTTGATATTTCATCTCCGGTTCACTTCGAAACAAAGAGACGAAATCGATTCAACTGGACCTTCTCTCGTACATAAGACTAGCCATTCTGAATGCTGTTGAAGGTTCAAATCGCATTGAAGTGACAAAGATTGCCGATGTTATATTAATGATTGGAAATTGACTATTACTTCCTCTCGAGGGCTTGACTCCTGGTTCATACCTAAACAAACATTTCTTTCGTGTTGACGTGATGTGCGATATACTGGTTGCCCAATCTGTATTATGAATGTCAAAATACTATGTGATGAACAATGAAGATTTATTAAAGGATGGCTATGAATGCCATTGAAGGTTCAAATTGCACTAAGACAAGGATTGCCTGTGCGATTTTAATTATTAGAAACTGACTTTTGCTTGCTCTTGAGGGCTTGATCTTGATGATAGGTTTACACCTAAACAAACATTTCCTTCTTCATGTCAAAGAACTATGTCATGTGTCCATTTTACTGTAAAACTATCAAGTCATATTTTACTGACGTGTCTTGATTCAGAAAACTTTTTATTATATGATACGTATATGGAAATTACTCAACAGTTGCCAGTTACTCATGAAGCTTGTTGAAGTAATTAGTAATATATATAGATGGATAGAAGAAATAGAGGACCAACTTTTACTGAGATAAACTGATTTTATGAGCAAGGTTTTAGTCAATTTCGTTTTACTGAGATGAAACTGATAATATATATAGATTTTAGTCAGTTTCATTTTGTTGATTATGACAAGATTTATGACCTTGAATGGGAAATACTAATACATTTTTAAACTTGAAGTTTAGAGTCTTGGAGTTTTTACATTTCATTTACTTGGACTTCAAGAGACGTACAATATCACTGTTGAATGCAACGTGGTAATTTCAGAGATGATAAATGGCGTGGAGCATTCTGCATTGGAGCATTAATTTGCTTAATATGTTATGCACAGGTCCATAATTGATTAATTTGCTTTAAAAGTGACTCCAACTACATGCTTCTCCCAAAAAAAATTACAGGGCAGCTAGTTATATTCAGCATGACAGAGTAGGCTTCCCTCCTCCTCCCATATGGCCATACAGACAGCGATGAGTAGCAGAAGAAAATGCTGAGATTGTCGAATAATCAAAGTTGAAGTGGTTTCAGTAAAAAATTGAAAAGAGAGTGAGTTGCTGCGTGTGTTATCTGATTGCCGGTAATGGTTCTCTTCATATCTCTAAATCATATTTCCTCTTTCTTGATTGTAGACGCGCTGACTGATGTCATATAGGCTCTTCATTTCACTAATTCAACGTTTTTTCTGTTACATGGCGAATGATCTACAGGGTTTTGCGTTTACATTTATTCAACCAGGGAAAAATATTTCAGAAATAACCTTTTGCCTTGATCAAATTCTCTGATATAGCATATGTTCTGCTTTAGCCTTTTTCCTTCTTTTGGCATTATTAATTCGGGGATTGGAAACACAGAGAAGAGCATTTGTTGAGGAGGGTTTACTACTTGGATGGCGATAGTAAATTTCTGATTTGAGTCTGGGAATTGATGCTTGGAATTGGAACTTAGCTTTTCTGCTAGCTTTTGATTCTTTCTCGATATGTAAAATTGGTCTTATTGGTGTGCTGCAATGAAAAAATTCACATTCATATCATGTTGTTTACTGGGTACCTGGCTTTTAAACATACCATAGCATAAACTATAGGAACAAGGTTTAGGGGGCATCCCTTCACGAATTAAAAGCTTTATCGCTAAGTCTCAACTTTTGGGGTCACCGGATGTGCAATTGAGATATTTATTGATGCAATCACTTACCAATTAATTGTCATTAATCACAAGAATCTCTGCAATTGACTGCTATTTAATAGATAATTGTTTTCTTTCTTCTTTCATTTTTTATTGTTTCCATTTTTTAGGTTTAGATATAATTATATCACATATCCTGGTGGAACTGAGTTGATAGTTAAGCATGACAAAGGGAAAGAAGATAACAGTTAATGTAGATGATGGTGTGGACGATTGTTGGCAATGGTTGGTTCAGAAGGGACTTGCAGCTATATTTGTTACCGTGGCAGTATTTGCGCTTTTGGTTCGCGCAGCTGTGTCACTCCATCCTTACTCTGGTGCTGGACACCCTCCAAAGTTTGGGGACTATGAGGCACAGAGACATTGGATGGAGATTACCCTTAACCTTCCAGTCAGGGAGTGGTATCGCAATAGCACCACCAATGATTTGAGCTACTGGGGACTTGACTACCCACCGCTTACCGCCTACCAAAGTTTCTTCCATGGCCTCTTTCTCAAATTCTTCCACCCTGATTCGGTTTCTCTTTTCAGTTCCAGAGGTCATGAGTCCTATCTTGGGTGAGTATTTAATTCCTTTCATTAGTTAGAGTCTTTTTAATTGATACCATCTGAATAAGAGTAAACTAACAATTCAGCCCCCAATTCATTGCTTCAATTAGATTATTGTCTGAAATTATTGGATGTGTTAGCTAGTCAATGAAATTAATAAACTTGTCACAAGTAGTCCTTTCAACGTCCTTGAATCATTTAATAAATGTGTTTGGTCTGTCGGTTTTAGGAACTAGCTTTTACACATCTTTATTTTTTGGACTAAAGCTAAGTCTAGTAATTTTGTGATTGATTGTTAGTTTACCCATCTTCATAACTTCGTTGTGGTTATGAGCTTCTTTTCTTTTATTATAATCTTTCTCTCCATTTTGTTAATGCTTCTCTCTTTTGCAGAAAACTACTCATGAGGTGGACAGTTTTATCTTCTGATGCCCTTATATTCTTCCCAGCTGTCATTTACTTCATCATTGTTTATTACAATCGACATTCAAAAAGCCATAAAAGTGACACTGGATGGCACACAGCCATGATTTTACTAAATCCTTGTTTAATCTTAATTGATCATGGCCATTTTCAGGTTTCCCAATTACTCTGATAGTGTTTCATTGAATTTTTATCCCCTTTTCCTTTTTCTAGTTTGTGTTCAGTAGTGCCTTGGTTTAAAATGTAACCATTGTTGTGTTTCAGTACAACTGCATTAGCTTGGGCCTCAGTACTGGAGCTGTTGCTGCTATCCTCTCTGGACAAAATCTTTTTGCTTGTGTTCTGTATTGTCTGGCCATAAATCATAAACAGGTTGATTTCTTTCAGCGTTGAATTGATCTAAATCATTTTAATTTAGTATGTGCTGTGGTTTTTTGGTGCAATTGTTTCTCTTGATGGCATTTCATTACCCCTCTGCTTCATTCCATATTCACATACTCATTATTTGAGTTCATAACTCAGAATACTGACAATAAAATTGGAAAGTCAATAATCTGGATTCTGCGACTGCTTTGTTTGTTTGTTTTTTACTTTTCCTTTTTTTGGGATCAATACTTTGATTTCATCAGCTAATTTGTATTCATTCCTTGAATTTGACTCTGATATGCTTCTTAGCTTAGCCTATAAATTTTCTTGAATCAATAGTTTGTAAAGTAAGCAAGATAAATCTTGATGACTTTTCTGTGAATAGACTTTACTGTTTCTTACTAGATTACATTGAAAAAGAGACAATAAATGATCCTGGATGTTTATTTGAATATTGTCATGAGGTGGAAAAGCATAGGGTTGTCAGGTAAATAGCGAGCAGCTGTAATGCCATTGACATTAATATTTGTCGGTAATACGTATTTCATTTTCACTCCAATGAGACTTTAACCTTTTCACTTGTTTCTGATATGGGACAACTGGTTCCGCTTGCCTCTACAGATGAGTATATACTTCGCACCTGCTTTTTTCAGCCATCTCCTGGGTAAAAGCCTAAGGCAGAAATATCCACTCTTAGAGGTGTCAAAACTGGGGCTGGTTGTTTTAGGAACCTTTGCAGCAGTGTGGTGGCCATACCTTTATTCAATGGAATCCATTTTGGAGGTAATTACGATATTGTTGACTAGTAGAAGGTGTGTTTTTGTGCTCTACTTTCCTTAATCCCTGGTGCCTCGTATGACAGTGTATCTGCACTACGTGTGGTGAAAGAGATATCTACTTTGTTAGCTAACTCATAAGTTAATTTTTTTGTGGTACATGGAACAGGTTCTTTCTCGTCTTGCTCCTTTTGAGAGGGGGATATATGAGGATTACGTTGCCAATTTTTGGTGCGCCTCTTCAATTCTTATCAAGTGGAAGAAATTGTTTACAACACAATCACTGAAACTTCTCAGCTTGGCGACAACAGTCTTAACTTGTCTTCCTTCAATGACTCAACAAATAAAATCTCCTAGCAACAAAGGCTTCCTTTATGGGCTACTAAATTGTTCAATCTCATTCTACCTATTCTCTTTCCAAGGTCAGTATATAACATTTACATAAAATTTAGATTATTCTTCCAGGAAAATTACATTGTACCTTCTTGAGCCCAGGATTTGTTACAAAAAGTATGTCAACACCTCCCTAAACTTCAGTTGTAACATAAACATAGATTACCAATAGGAACCAGCTGCAAGAGTATGCTTTCTTCAATTTTCACTGGTTGATATTGTGTTGTGATAAAAATGTGGATCTATCTGAACCCAAAAGGGAGAAAAATTGGATACAAGGGGCAGCATGAGGATCACGAGGTGTTTGTTGCATTTTAAATTTATGTACGTATTTTGTGATTAGAACTTAATTTAGGGGAGAGCATAATTTTCTGTTTTCTTATTGGAAAATTATTTAATCCTTATAGTTTCACCAAGTTTGCAACTCAATCCTTATAGTTTGACCCGTGGCGAGTCAGTCCCTGAAGTATCTAATTTTTATAAAACAAACTGAGTCTCAGCTAACTCATCCTATGTGGCATCTATGTCAGGGCCACATCAGCAAAAAGTCAGCTTCACACTTCTCCCTTCTCTTCCTCTGCCAATGATCTGAAACCAGGGAGGGGGGAGAGAGAGAGAGAGAGAGATTTGAGCAACCTGAGGATGCCGACGCTGCATCTTCTTCAATGGACCCCTATGATGCCTCTCCAACATAACGTCTGTCTTGTTATCCCTCCTTAAGGGTTCATTGAATGAAGCTTCAAAATAGAAACGCCCATTTGTTTAGTTCAAGCATGAGAAGGCAGTCAAAACTCACAAGATTAAGAAAGTTGCAAATAAATAAAATCACTCCATATGTTCTTCCATAGATGGCATTTGTACCAATTCAATTCATCTTTGATTCCCGACACAACCTAAGATTTTACAGACCTCGTTCAACCTTACCCCACTTCTCTCATCAGCGGCCTCTTCACTTTTGAGTCTTTGGTTGTTCTTAAAAGTGCCAGCTTGTGGGGCACATGATGTTGCCGTTGAAGAAGATGCATCGTCACCCATGACGGTCAGAGAGGCATAATTGGGGCATATTGAAGAAGATGCAGCGTCTCCACCATGGTCGAAGAGGCATAATGGGGGCTGTTGAAGAAGACACAAAATGACTGTCACCCAAATCTCTCTTTCTCCCACCTCCCTGATTTCAGATCGTAGGCAAGGGAAGAGAAGTGAGAAGTGTGAAGCTGACTTCTTGCTAATGTGGCTGTGATATAGATGCTGCATAGGATGAGTTGGTTGGGACTATGTTTGTTTTATAAAATTTAGAAACTTTAGAGATTGAGTCGCGACGAGTCGAACTTTAAAGACTGGGTTGCAAACTTGGTAAAATTATATGGATCAAATAATTAATTTTCCATTTCTTATTTTTAGTCATATGCATTATGAAGACCTACAAGTTCTTATGTTTCTTCTACAGTGCATGAGAAGTCCATTTTGCTGCCCCTTCTGCCTGCAAGCCTGCTTGCTGTGGAAGAACCTTTTCTGTTTAGGTGGTTAATGCAATTCGCCATGCTCTCCATGTTTCCTCTGATATGCCGAGACGGCCTGATTGCGGCATATTTGGCTTCATTTGCATTATTCATCCTGATATTCTATGCACCAGGTCAACGCAGAAATGAAGAGAGTAATTACTATTTCAGCACAAGGATCATGCGTCTGATCTTATGTGTTATTTCTTTTAGTCTTCACATTATTTACTTGGTTATGCGTCCTCCAGAGAAGTACCCTTTCCTCTTTGAGGCACTAATTATGAATCTCTGCTTCTCTCAGTTTGTGCTTGTCGCACTCTGTACAAATTTTAAGCAGTGGATGTTCAAACATGTTGTATTGGAACAAATAGAAAACAGAAAGAAGCTCAATTGATGTTTAACTTTATCCCTTTTTTTTGTTAGTTAGTATCCTTCCCTGTTGGAAGCTGGACCCAGAGGCACGGTTTCTTGCATAACAGTTTGGCTTGTAACCCTGTTTTGTAATTTACTTCATCTTTTATTCACATGTGCTTCTGTATTCTTCTTTAATCCTGCTTCTTTCCAGCGCACAGCTTGCCTCACTTCTTTCAAATGACGTGGCTGATTTATATTTTTTATTATACACTGAATTTTTTTTTTAAACTCAATTCTTCTGTATTCTTCCTTGGTACTTCCATGACTTGCCTGGGTCAGAAAGTCCTCCGGTAGACTCATCAATTTTAGTTTGGGTCACATACCTCTAATTATTGAGAACTTGATTATAATTAAAAATCTTCCCATAAAAAAAAAAGGATTAAGGTATAAAATATACATGAGTTTTTTCTCTAGGAGTGTCCAGCATCACATGTTTTTTTTTTAAGCAAAAATACACATGTGATTACTATTTTGAAGCAAAAGTCATATCTTAACGTTACGTTACTGTTCATCGCCATTATATTACTGTTCGCTTCATCTCTTTCTCTCTCATCATGGTGAATAGTAACTTAACGGAGGGATGTGACTTTTGCTTCAAAATGATAACCATGTGTGTATTTTTGCTCCAAAAAATAAAAACATGTAGTGCTGGGTGCTCTTGGGGAAAAAGCTCATGTGTATCTTTACACCTTAACCCTTAAAAAAAATCCTAGATAGAATGAAATGAACATATTCCAGGTTATTAAACCCAGAACGGAGCAACTAGTTCACTCGGGAAATCAATGAATCAGTCCATAAAACGGTCTGGTTTAGTATCAACCCATTTCATCATTTTTAGAAAAACAAAATCGATATTTTTTTTTAGAATTTTATTTTAATAACTCTGAAATCTCTATTTTCTCATATATTTGGGTCAGCTTAACTCTAATTTAACTCGCTGGCCCTTGATTCAGCACCCTGCCCGTTTTAGTGACTGGTCCAAGTTATTAAACCTGGCTTACGTTCATTTTTTATTATAAGATTTGGATTGCCCAAATTTGGACAATTTAAATTTTATATTTATATAATTTTGTTATTTTTTTAATATTACCTTTTATTAAAGGGAAAATTAGAATGAAAGATATGGAGGAAAATATATTTATTGACAAGGAACACAAAAATTAAAATTATTTATAAAGACCCAATACAAAATTATAAAATTAAAAATACTAAAATGCCTCTAATGAAATCTTTTGCATTCCTTCTTATATTCTCTCCCACATTCTATTTTTAAAAATAATACAAAATTCTAAATTTCACTCAATAAAACAAAGCTTCTCTCAATTTTCATTTTTATAACTTGCACAAATATCTATGGAAAAAAATACACATTCTTTAATTTTGTCAAAATTATAATTTTTCAAAGAGTAGCAAAATGTTAATAAAAAAAATTTATATGATTTTAATAAAACTCAAGGCCTTTTATAATTTATTATATATGTTAAACCAAGAAAGTTTATATGATTTAATTTTTTAGAAGAAAATTTATGAGTGTTAATAAAATTCATTTATTGTTAATAAAATTAAAAATATAAATAATTTATTTTATGTAAATAATTTATTATATCTAAATAATTAAATGATGTATTGGTTAAACGAATATGGAGCTTGGGGAAAATATTAAAAATATGAGTTTAATGGTCGTTAATTAAATAATGTATTAATTACATGAATATGAAACTTGATGAGAGAAAAAACGGATTTGATGATGTGACATATGGATGATAAGTGATTTTAGTTTTGATTTTAGTTTTTTTTAATCATAAATATTAAAAGATAATGTAGGAAGTTTAGCTAGGAGTAATTTAATAATTTTTAATTTATATTATGATGTCTCGTGCTTCTAAAGAATTAGAATATTTATGGTTTTTATAATAATTATGATTTTTTCTAGGTTCTTTATTTTGATTTCCCTTTATTAAATTGAATTTAAAAAATTATTATTAATTTACATTATACTTTTTAAAAAATAAATAGAATTAATTATTTACCCAATAGTTTTACTTAGGTTTAAGTAAAACTTCCACTTGGTACAACTAAAAATTTCTATAGTTTTGATCTTGTCAAAACTTAATTTATAAATTTTAACTCTATAACTCAATAATAAATCCTTACCATTTTAATATTTAAAGCATTAGTCCCAAAATTTGAAGAAATAACTTAAGTTTTTACAATTTTATATTTTAAAATATAGGGATCTAACATTTTAAATGGTTAAAATTGAGTTTCAACCTAGATAAAAACTATAAGAATTGAGTTGCACCAAATTAAATTTATTAGAGTGAATTTTAATTGAGTTAAAATTATAAGACAATAATTAATGTTTTTCTAAGATAAATGTACAATTTATGAGCTTATTAGTTTTTTTTCCCCACATATAGATATTATCTTACTAAAGACAATCATGTTGGAGGTATTATTGAAAATTAAATGTAGGCATTTCTCACAATAAAGATTTGAACATAAATTTTTTGTGTTGAGAGGACCCATTCCACTACACTCAACCTCGCTAATCAATTTATTAGTATTAACCTATACGGGTTTGTCTAAATAAAATGTTAAAACAAGAATCTATGGAAAACGGAGGGTCCAAGTTAAGTTACCGCGGCCTTGTTGATAACTATCACAATATTAATAATGGGAAGGATCAGTATTCCAACTCAGCACTCTCTTAGTATTTTAATTGGTGCTTCAATCAAACTCTCTATTTTTTTTGGACAAATTACACTTAGGTCTCGAGGAGGACCAGAATTAATTATAAAAAGGTCTTACCCCAGATTCCCATTACAGAAAAGTCCCAAAAATGTCTTTGGGACTTTTTTGTAATTAATTGCCTGAGATGAAATAATCCTTTAACAATTAGAAATGTTATATTAACAACAAAAATTCTCAACTGTTAATATGATTTTTCAGGTTGTTAATACAGTTTTTCAAGTTGTGATAATTTTTGTTATTAACATAGTATTTCCAGTTGCTAAAGACTTTTGTTATGTTGGCAATGAGATTCTAGTGTGAGATTTTTAATATAGTATTTTCAGTTGTTAATATAGCATTTCTAGTTGTTAAAAGTTTTTGTCATCTTGGCAATTAATTACATGGGATTCTGATGTAGGATTTTTTTTGTAATTAATTCTGTCCTTGGACCCAAGTGTAATTTTTCCTTTTTTTTTTTTTGTGGAATTTCTATTTGACATGAAAAACAAAAAAGAAAAGAAAACGAACGTTCTAGAATCTGAATCCATCAACCGACCACCATTCTGATTATCGTACGTGATTCTGTGTCCGAAACATTGTCCTAAAATGATTCTTATACGAATAGAAAGATTCTTGTTCTCTCTTTTCTTTCACTTTTCCTTTGCCCCCCAGCGCTCAGTCCTTTCTTTCTTTCTCTCGTTTTTTTTTCCAACCTCGATCGTCCTTTCATAATCATCCTCGATTCCTCGTGATTTGAGGGGAGGGGTGGGGTGGGAAAAATGGAGGAGAGGAAAATTTACCTCTCAATTTTATTAAATAAATTTTAAAAAATTTATAATATTTTAAAAATACATTCTCAATAAAAAAAAAAAAAATTGTAGTTTATTTATTAATGAAAATTTAGTCAATATTATTTTTTTTCTCAAACCAAATACACGCAAGGTCAATATGGTAAAAATTATTTTTTTTTAAAGTGATTTATGATTTATAGATAGGCGTGGGAGAAGAATATTATTTCGACACATAAATATGATTTTCAAAACAAGAACTCAAATGCCCCCTCACTATTTCCCGTTCCATATCAACACACGCACCCTCATTATTCTTACCAAACACAACAACTATGAAACAAACACATGACCCAGTCAGTTTACATTACGTGGGTTGTTAACAACTTCTTGGTTGCTTGGGTGTTCGTTCGGTGTTCCCAGAAACCGTCTGAAGCAAATATGCCCGAGAAACTGATCGTCTGATCTGGAAGGAGTTTTTGGGATGATATTTTGACAGCTCACAGCTGAGAATGGAAGAGAGACTATTAAATTCTTCCCTTTTCACATATGCATGCATCACCTATGGATCTCCAAAATAAACCTGCAAAAACATACAAGGATTTTGACTAATGTTGGTTCTTGAAACCACTAAATGAGGCCTTTGACGTGCCAAACTTGTTTCAGGGGCACAATTTCAGAATCAAAAGGGTGGTTTGATCGATCGAACTTCGTCTCTTACTGTTTCTATGTTCTGCTGTGAGTTGAATAGCTGTTACTTCTCTCATTACCCTCTCCATTCTTCCCAGCACCACATAAATAACATGCTCTTACAGATTTCTCCCTTCTCCGTGAGCTTCTCTTACCTCAGGAGTTGATTCTCTTGGAACAGTCCAATTCTTATTCTTTCTTTACTTCTGCCCCTCCAACAAGTATTTGATGCCTAAATTTTGCCCTTATTTTAATAGTTTTTAATTATTTTGCATCTCAAAATTTGAAAATACTACGCATTTTTACACCTTCAAATTGTACCATTTCCTCTACATTCCAAAACCATCTTTGTACATCTTTCTCGTTACAGAGCTAACCCCAAAATTATTACTATCATCATAATTAATTAATTAACTAACAAAGCCAGGCAACAGCAAAGCCTCTGTATAAAAAAGCTAAAAAAGAAGGTCGAGCCGATTAAGCCAAAATTGAAGATCCCCAAATTAAGCCGAGCATTCTAGCCCCAGCTTCATGCCTGCCACTTTCTTATTAGCCGCCGAGTCGCTAGCTGAGTCTTGAAATTGAAATTCTACCTTTCTCTTCTTGACCGGTATCACGTGAGCCTCACGTGTCATAGGTTTGATCCCCAGCGTCAGATCCAGCCCCAGGTCGGCCCCATCGGCTCCATCACTCTGTTTGGGTGTTGATTCCGGCTCGTCCCGGAAGAGCATAGAAGTCTCCGCGGTCTCTTCTGACACCATGCTCTCGCTCTCTTTACTATCCCCTTCCGCCACCGCCACTTCCGGCGGCGCCTCCTCGGACTGGTGGCTCAGCGACGACTCGTGGCTCACGGACCGGTTTGCCGGTTCATCAACGGTCGCACAGCAAACTGTGCATCCCCTGCGCGGTTCTTCCAGTTCAGCCGACTTCAACTCGGTTTTTAACTCGGTCCCCTTGTTCAGCTTCTTGGTCTTCCCGGCGGATCGCTTGAACCGTGACTTGGACTTGACCCGTTGGAAATCGTTCGACTCGGTCGAGTTCTTGTCCTTGTTCACATGACGTATGTCGTAAGGCTTCAGCGGTGGACCCTGCCCACTCTCGGCGGCATCGGAGTTGATCGGAGTAATCGGATCACCCTTCAGAACCGCCTCCACGGCGGCCTGACACCTTGGCCAGTTCCCGGACCATAGCAGACCCACGGACCCATATATCGGGTTAAGTATCCGCCCGCATGCTTCGTAAAGCAGAGACCGAAAAATAGCTGCAACAAAAAAAAAAAACACAAACAACAATCAATATCCGAATGATTCCCGGAAAAGTGAAAGAAAATGCAAGAGAAAGAGAAAGCAGAGTTAACGAACCAGGACGAAGGTGTTGGGGGCCAGCGTTGATGAGATTCAAGAGGCCAGCTCGGCCGTAGAACTTCGCAAGGAACACGGTGGCGTTAGCTTGAGATTCTGGAGATTTGATCCACTGCAAGCAAGGTCTGATGCTACAATCTTCACTGCAACCTTTTCTGAGAACACGACATCCATTACAGCTCATCCGCATTTTGCAGAGAAACTTGTGATGAGGGAAGGATGATGATGACTCTGAGAAAGTGATAATGATGAAACTGGAATTTGAGATTTGTGAGTATGATTTTGTAGGAGAGGGTTGGATTAGAAGAGGAAGGAGGGTATATATGTGCGTGATGGAGAAGGGTGAAATCTAAGGAAGGAAGGAGAGAAGCCGCTGGATTTTTGGGGTTTCAGGGTACGCACCTGTTGTTTCAATGACTGTTCCTTTTTAACAATGGTTTCCACATTCCAGGAGTTTCCTCAATCATATGCCCACTCGCACCTTCAGCGCGTGCTTATCTCCCTTTCATGCTGGCGTGCTTACGTAAGATGTAGTGCTAGTACATGCTACATACAGCATTCTAATTATCACCTCCTATTTAGTTACAATATTTATGATAATAAGTAATGTCATCAAATAATTAGTAAGTATTCTTCTGACCATCAATATAAAATCTATTTCGTAGTTTTAATTTTTTTATTAAAATAAGTATCATATTAAAAATTACAGCTAATATAAAATATATTATTTTATGTTAAAAATATAACATTTTATTTTTTTTTAGTTTTTTTAAAAATATTTTTCTCAACAATATGCCCTCTGTTGTAAGGGAAGTGCCATAAGAGAGTATGACAAAAAAAATAAGAAATAATGGGTTAAAGAAAATATGTTTAAAACGTTTATTAGTTTTTTTTTTCCTAAAAAAAAAGTTTATTAGTTTGAACTTTGAAGGAACTAATATATTTTTTAATAAAAAGTATTATGGAATTTCAAAATTAGCTCCTTCTACCTTATAAAGTATTCAAACATATACTTTCTTTCCTGATTTTCCTTAAAAAAAACCTTAAACAAGGTACTAAAAATTTAGATATAGTTATCATGCAAATTATCAATTTAATAAATAAAAAATATTATTGTTTATTATATATTTTGATTGAGTATTATTACGTATTCAAATTTAAATTTAAATGTCATGTCCCCACAATATTTTCATAAGGAAAGATAATACGTCACATATAAAAAATTTTGTTGGCCCAAAATATAAGTTATTTTCTTAAAATTGTTTGGATTGCTAAATACTTTTTTCATAAATATATTAAGCTTTTCAATATAAAATGAAGCAACTTTTAATGTAGGTAATAAAAAATAAATTAAAGGTAAAAATTAATTACTTTTAAACAAATTTAATTAGTTAGGTTATTTTTATTCAATTTTTTAAAATGTATAAGATAAATATTGCTATTGCTAGATAATAAACATAATAGTATTATGACCCAAAAAAAAATAGTAGCACTCCTTTTATCCTTATATACAAGGTTTTTCTTAATGGCCTCATCCTTAAATAAAAAATTCTTTTAAGTTTGTCTCAACAATAAATACATTTTTTTTCCATTTTTACCTTTAAGTAAGTGTATGTTGGAGGCTATGTTTCAAAAATATATTTTCATCCATCGAGACAAAACTCCTCTCATATATTTATCTTATATACTATAAATCACGACTTCTAGTCAAACATGGAATAGGGGTATTTTTGTAAAAGGTTAAATTTCATATATAATTATTATATTATATTATATTATTTTTATCTATTTTTTAAAAAATCTCCGGTTGTATGTATATATACGGACGAAATATTATCTTAAGAAGTACAAGCTACAAGGATGGGTAGGATAAATTGGAACGGAAAGAGACACAAGTTGAGAACAAGCGCGTGTGAAGCACGATCAAGTGTCAGAGTCTGTTCGAATCGCCACGTATTGGATAGTAATGGGCAAATAAGAAATAGAGAAAAGGAAACCAAGGAGGGAAAGCTCCTGGTTTTCGGGAAATAGTCCAAAACCGCTCTCCCTCAAAACAGGAGACTGGTTTCTGGTTTTTCATTCCCATGTTCGATCTTTGGACCGTGGGCGGAATTGAAAATTACAATAAACTGTGGGCCAATTGCTTTCTTCTTTTTCTTTTTCTTTTTTTGTTTTTTTTTTAAATCTATATCTTGTACCTCATCATGATTAATTATTAAGATCACTTCCAAATTTACTTTATTAGGAAACTTTTGTTAAAAAAATTTGTTTAAGAAAATTTATTGACTTAAAAATACATGAATTTGAATTGGGACAACTTTTGTTTTTTAGTTGTGACATATCTTCACATTTGTACAAATAACAAAATGCAACTGTGAAGAAGATGCATGTTGTTTTTTTTTTTTTAAAAGTAACAAACTCTTTATACAGGACAAATAATAAAATTAATTTATATTTTTTAATTATACAAATTAATTAACAATATTTTATATTTAAGATTAAAGGAAGTATTTTGGGCAAAAAAAAAAGATTAAAGGAAGTATAAAAGTTTGTTTGAATGAGCAAAAACTAGGTAAAAAAAGAGAAAAACTCAATTTCCCATTGGCAGCAGTTGTTTGATTGCACCTTCTTATCAGAAATCATTTCCCAATGTAGGAGATTTTCCTTTAAACGTGTGAAAATCAGTTCCTTCAATTGCAAGTGTATCCAATTTTCCTTCGTGTATAATGACCAAATAACACCTCATTAGAAACCACATCCTTGTAAAATGACGTCATTGGACAAAGCTAGTGGCAACGACAATGGAAACTATGGAAGCAGATATGTGGAGATAGTGGCAGGATCCTCCACCCTTGTTCATCTCCACCATTTTAACAATGCCAAGAGCAATGGTAACAACAACGACAACAACATTAGTGGAAGTAGGTCTATGGAGACAAGGTCCTCCACCCTTATTCGTTTTCGCCATTTTAGAAACAGCAATAATGGATTTGGGAACTCGGTACCGTAGATTTGTGTAGGTGTCAATCTAAAATTGGTCAATCTAAGGATTGTTTGAAGGCAAGGATGGTGGGGGATGAAGATGGAGGGAGGAGGGGGTAGCTTTTTCTGATGAATGTTGATCAATGGTGGAGGGAGGAAGAAGCTGGAGGAAGCAATTTTTTATTTTGTTGAATGTCCACCGACGGTGTACTGTGTACAAGTTGAGGCAGCAACTAAGGCGATAGCAGCGGCTCCGCCAAGGAAGTCCTCAAACTTAGGTCCTCTAGTGAACATAGAGAGGCTAGTCAGTGTTCTTGTGACCACACCACCATCTTTGGTTTCACTCGAACATGTTGAGGACGATGCTGTTACCTGAAACATTCTCTTTCTGCAAAAATTTCAACTAAAATAATTCATAGGGTGAAAAAAACACTAGGTCTCTCTTATCATTCTTTTTCTCACCATTCCTTATAATCTCTAAATCATGTTTGTTATCTCTCATCATAATCCATATTGAGAAAAATTTAGAAGCCTCATTATTTTTGGTTCGTAAATCTAGCTTGATAGAAAAACTTCTTTCCTTGCGCTCTCTTTTCTCTCTCTCGAGTACTCGTCCTCCGCGTTTGCATCATCTGGTTTTCCCTCTCGCCGGCGACGACCTTGCCGCCGCCGGCGAGCTCCTTTTTGAGCCACAACGGTGTAGATCTGTAGATTGGGGCTCGGAGAATCAGAAGAAGGTAGCATCGGAGTATTTTGGAGTTGCTTTTCTCAGATCAGCCTTGGGACGCTCTGCGACGAGCCTCCATCTTCTTCGACGCCGACCATCCTATGTTCTCCGCCGGATCTCGGTATGCGTCGGTGGCTGTCTCTCGCCTCTGGTGCAAGCCTTTCCTCACCCTCTCCAGATTCTTCTTGAGGTGGTGGGAGTCTCTTTCCTCATGGTGAGAGCTTTTATATCGGCATCTTTCTTTCTGGTGGTCTCTGTCGACAAGGGGAATGTCTATTTCTATGTGTTTTATGTTTTTGGTGTGTGGCTGTGTTTTCTGTCATGGTGGTGTTATCCTCTTTTCTTTTTAGTGCTAGTTTGTTCTATAGGTGTTTGCCAGAGTTACTTGTTTGGAGGACGAGAAGTATTATTCAACATATCATTTGTCTTCTTTCTTCTGAGGTTGAGTTTTTTATGATTTTTATCCGATTGGGTAATTGTGTAGCTGATCTTTGTGCAGCTTATCCTTATAAGAAGGTGTGCCCTATGGGGTGGGTTTTACAACCAACACCTTCTTTCTTGTCACTTTTAACTTTGGATGTTCAAGAGATCGGTGCAATCGCTGGAGCTACTTTTTTTTCTGCCCTCTTTAGTTGTTTTGGTTGTTAGTTTCCCTTTTATTTGGTTTGTTGTGTTTATTTGTTTGTATTCCAGTATTGTTCTAGTTTATTCCAGTGTAATTGTTATGTTCTCATGTACTTTTGATTTAAATATTAATATAAGTGTGTTTGGACCAAAATAAATAAATCATGTCCGTTCAATCAATCTGAAAAAGGTCACAACTGTTAGCTCTCTATGTGTTTTGATGATAACTTGACAATTGTAAATAATAAAGATCTTGATTTTATTCACTCACTAAGTTTCTGAAAAGTTAGCAAAAGTTTTGGAAAAACATTACTCCAGTAATGATTATCTTACTCCAGTAATATCACGTGTGTTAAACTTTAATTACTCCAATAAGTGTACCATTACTCCAGTAACCTAACTTGTTTCAGTGAAACATTACTCCAGTAATGTTTCAGTTACTCCAGTAATACGCTTGTGTTCAAATTGTTTTCAAGTCAAATTACTCCAGTAATACATACTGATTCAAAATGCTTTCAAAAGTATATTACTCTAGTAGTGCTCACGGTACTCCAATACTATGTCTTGGTCCAAAATATTTTTCAAAGTTCATTACTCCAGTAACACCGGAAGCTACTCCAGTAAGTCTATCATAAAGCCTTCTGTAAAATATTTCTGTGTTCACGTTACTTCAGTAAGGTTTTTGCTACTCCAGTAAGGTTACTCCAGTCACTTAACTACTCCAGTAACCCTTCATTCTCAGTCACCTCCAGAACCAAAACCCGATAGCCTTTCGAAGTTACTTCAGTAACTATTTTGTTACTCCAGTAACATTACTGCAGTAGTCACTTAACTACTCTAGTAATGCTTCACTGTTAGATAGTTTTCAGAGACCAAGCCCGATATTACTTCAGTAAGTTTTCGGCTACTCCAGTAACATCCTAGACAGAAACAACCTGAACCTAAATGACTCCAGTAACAAATACCCTACTCCAGTAAGATCACAGATAGAAGCAAAATGAACCTCAGTTACTCCAGTAACCAAGGACCTACTCCAGTAGTCTCGATGACAAAAACTAAATAGACCTCAGTTACTCCAATAGCTAAATGATTACTTCAGTCATATCGTAAACAGAAACAAAATGACACACAGCTACTCCAGCAAACAATTTGCTACTCCAGTAAGATCGAGACAGTAACATCTCAATACCTTCAGATTACTCCAGTAATAAAGATCTTACTCCAGTAAGATTGAAGACAGAAACATACTGAGAGCCAAGCTACTCCAGTAACTTAATGGCTACTCCAGTAAGCTTTGAGACAAAAGTGAAATACACATCAGTTACTCTAGTAACGCGTAGTTACTCCAGTAAACTTGAGTCAGGAATGTTAAAAGATGCGATATTACTCCAGTAACTTAGTAATGACTCCAGTAAACCTTCATACAGTAAAGTTTCAATCACTATGAACTACTCTAGTCACTTATATCTTACTGCAGTGATTCATTTTGAAAGCGATAGAAATGTGGTTCTAATCATTGTGAATTACTTGGATATTTATTGTTTCCATTTATTATTACTTTTATCCATGATTAACCCCTTTGTTCAGTGATATTCAATTAAGTCTTGAAGCAAAAAACTGCAGGTCCTGATTGCTGAGCTGGAAAGTAAAAGTACAGTGGAGTAGCAGTGCACATGTCGGGGAATATTTTGCAACTTGGATTAAATAATTGAAGACATTCTTCTGCTGCCCATTCTGATAAAAAAGATCAATATTATCATCAAATTAAATACTCTTCAGTAGCAGACATCACTAAATGGAATCATCAAGCTGGAATTCAGAAATGCTCAACGATTAAGTTCTTGGTGGACTTCCAACGTCAAAATTTCTGAGTGGAGCTCCAACAGCTATATTTTGATATGGAGCATTCAAATGAACTTCCTCAAGTATAAAAGGAAGCTCAGAAACACAGGAAAAATACAGAAGCTTACATATACAAGATTACACCTATTACTTCAGTTCTTATGTAATATTCCTCGAGAGAAATCCGTACTTCAGTGATTATTATTATCTACACTTAGAGAGAGTGTTTTGTATTGTTAAAATCATTTCTTTGTAAGAATCTCAAGTCTGGGGACTTGGAGATTGAGAATATCAGTTTACAACTTGTAAGGGGGAGCGTATCTTAGTGAGAGGATAACTTCAAATATAGAGTGTGTAACTGATTGTATGTGATAGTGGAAATCCCAAAGAGTCTGGGGACTAGACATAGGTCAAAGAGTTAGACCGAACCAGTATAAATCTTGCTGTGTCTTGCCTTCTTCTTCTAAGCTCTGTTCATCCCTGTTCTAGCGCATACTTTCCAGAGCATTGTCAAGAAAATTTTTAAATCCCCAATTCACCCCCCCCTCTTAGTGATTTGCTCCGCTTTTCAACAATGAGCCACATAATCAAGTTCTCACTCCTTTGATTATTCTCTCATCTTTCAAATTAATGGTCCAAATGGGCTCATGAGGTATAATGGGAGGATTTGCTTTTGGAAAAAATATATATATAGAGAGAGAGAGAGAGAGAGAGAGAGAGTAAGGGTAAGGGGAAGGGGAGGTAAAGGAAGAGGGGGAGAAAGATAAGGCTGGGAGGGGGGGAGAGAGAGAGAGAGAGAACTAGCGTGTTAGAGGAGTTGGAGGAGGAGGAGGAGGAAGAAAAGTCCCTGGTGGTGGTGTTAGAAGATGTGCATTATGAGGGTGACTTTGGCAAGTGGGATGAGACAAATGTATGTAGCTTTTAGGAAGAGAAACTAATTAGGTTTGGATTTGTCCATCTATTTCTCAACTTCATCATGGGTATTTCAGTACTTTTACAATTGGAATATATTACCCAAAAGTCCTATGAGACTTCATTGCAATTTAAAGATTTCAAGGGACATCTGATTTTTTTTTTTCCAAAAAAATCCTATTAAAAATCTAATGACTGATGTGGACAAAAAACAAGTGAGTTGGATGTCAGATATACATGCTACATTTGCATATTTAGTTAACAAATGTTGACCATTAGAATTAGTAAATAGAGGGGCAAAATTATTCTATTTTAAAAACTTTCAAAATGAATTTTACCCCCTAAAAAACTTTCAAATACCTAATATCTACGTCAAAAATCATGAGATCTTTTCTTGTAGCTATGATATTCATAGGTTTTTTATCGAGTCATTCTTCCATGAATGGCTTAAAACAAAAATAAGGGCATTTAAACGTTCAACCATTGGATATGTTATGGCAGGCGTATGAACTAGATGCACTATCTTCCATTTTTCCTTATTTAGTATGAAAGCCCAAATAAAGTAAAAGCAGCCTATACTTCATCAGTACACTTCTGTTTTCATAGAATGATGATACATTAGTATCAAAGATGAAGAAGATCGACCCCTACGCCAGTTGAACCTAAAGACGAGGGATTTAATCATTGCGTTGGTCAAGGCGATGGGGTAGGCATCCGAGGGGTCTAGGAAGTAGTGGTAATGCTAGTAGAGGTGGAGACATGTGTACTCTCTGGCCAGTATCCCCTGTGGACTGGGCTCCAAGCACTGCCCTCCGACTGTAGGTGAGCCCGACCTTTTTCCTAAAATTTTTTATAGCAAAAAAAATATCAAAAAAAAAAAAGAATGATGATGCATTGATTTACTCAATTATTTATTTATAGGGAAAATGTATGTCAGGGCCCAAGGTAGCAAAATAATTTCAAAAAAGGCCCAAGAAATATTCACATACTAGGGCCTTTTCTGGCATTATTTTTTTTTTAAAAAAAAGTGTACGGATATAGTTGTTAATTGCTACTGATGTAGTTGTTAATGACTACTGATATAGTTGTTAATATGTAATTGTTAATTAGACTGATTTAGTTGTTAACGGGGACTGATATAGTTATTAACCGCTACTAATATAGTTGCTAACACTTTTTGAAATAATACCAGAAAATACCCTAGGCATATGAATGTTTCTTAGGCCTTTTTTGAAATTATTTTATAACCTTAGACTTGACATACATTTTCCCTTATTTCTACACCTAAACTTGTACCATTAATTACTCCCGGGCCTAACTGGCAACGTTATCCCGCTGGATTTGGATAATATTTGTAATCTTGTTCAAATCATCTGACAATTATTAAATATATTTTTTTGTGCGTGTGAGTGGATCTTGACTCTTATAAATAATCATTTATAAGAGTAAATGGCTTGGATTCTCAATTTCTCATTCTTTTTTTTTGGGTACAAGAAGTGTAAATGCTTAGTTATTAGTATATGTTTTCTTATTCTATTTATAAACCATTTTAAATATATTTTATAAAAACTTTTAAAAAAAAACTTTAGGCATCATTCATTTCACGTTAAAATTTAACAAGTTTCTAATTTCATTCTTATTTAATATAAACTACATCCAATGAGAATAAAGTTTGTATAATAACACATAAATGATAAAATTAAATATTTAAGTAAAAAAATTAATGATGTGACTTATAAATAAGAATGAAAAAACCATAAACTCTTTATAAATAATACGAGTATTTTTAGAATATTATGTGAAATTCATCAATCATGACAAATATATTGAGTTTTGTGGGGTGGATCAAATAACGAATCAACTCGAATTCAACGTAAATGTGTCGTTTCATTCCATTATTTTTTTTTTTTAAAAAAAAACATGTTCAAAGTTGTGTATCTTTTTTTCCTCATTCACACGAGAGGCATCTTAATTTTAAATCATTCAAATTTATTAAATTTAGGATATAAATAACTTTACAATGGGTTTTATCATGAATTTATATAAATTTTAAAAATGAAAAGAAAGTCTATATAAATTTAATAAAGTTAAGTGATGTTAGTTTGGTTAATTTTTAAGGGAAAACAGGAGGTGCATGCACCATCATAATAATGTAAATAAATTTATTGAATTGTTTAATTAAGGGTCAAACAGGTCGGAAAGAAAAATGGACTAATTATTGAAATCCAGGAGAGCTCCTGGTTTTTGGGAAATTATCAGACGCCCTCTGATTCTGGTTTTCATTCCCTTGGGCGCTTTATGTGCGTTCCATTCTTCTTCTGCTTTCACATTACCTTTGCACATTTTTAATTTAATAATTAGGATTTTTTGCCAGAATATGATTATGATTACTGTATTAATTAATCCCAAAGCTTCCTCATTAACGTATTAGTTGCTTTCAATTCAAACTCTTTATGGTATCCTAAATATTCTTCAATTATTTATAAGACATTTTTAGCATGTTTCAGATAAATAAGAAAAACGCCTATTAAAATATTCCTCTTCCCTCCTTTTCTCTCTTCTCTCTCTTGCTCGCCTTTGCATCTTGTGCTCGTCTTCAACTCTCGCCAGTGGCTTGTGATGAACAAGTCACCGGCGAGCCTATTTTTAGTGCCACAAACAAGTCAGAGATGTAGTTTGGAGTCTAGATATGTTATCTGCGATCCTCTCACTTTGAGTTTTGTCGGTTGTGGCTTTCTCTCGTCCTTGTAGCGAGTCATTTCCTCTCCTTCTCCAGATCTGATCTGCTGAGGTGAGAATTATCTGCTTTCTATTCCTTTTCTTGTGGTTCTGGGTTTTGTGGTGGTGTTCTTATCTCATAAAATAATCAGATCTGTTAAATTTGCTTTCAAATCCTCTTTGTTGGATGGTTGTTTGGACGTTATGAGGTCTGATTATCTCTTGGTAGCTCGAATCTGTATTCTTAAGGGAAGATATAAAGAGGTGTTTTTTGGTGTATCGTCGAGGTCACCGGACTTATTTGGTCAGAGGAGCAGATGTGCTCTTTAGGACATTAAGGGTCTTCTTTCTTCTGAGATTGGGTTTACTAGTTTCTTTACTTTAAGATGGGGTACCCAGTTAGCTAATTTGATTGCAGCTATTGTTTATAAGATTGTGTGCCCTTTGGGTGGGTTTTCCAACTAACACTCTCTTACTCATCATTTCTAACCTTGGGTTTCGAGGAGGCCGATTCTGTCTATGATTCTACTTCAACTCTTATATTTTTAATGTACGGTCCTTGGTTATTATTGTATCCAATTTATTTTATTATTATTGTTGTTGTGTTTGTTTTAGCTTTATTTGTGGTTGTTTTTATGTATTGTATCTGTTTTCAATATTAATATATATTAGAGTTGTCTAAAAAAAAGATAAATAAGAAAAACATTAAACTTCGTTTACTATGTCATAAAATTTAACAACTTTTTAATTTTATCCTTATTTAATATATACTCTCCGTCAAAATATATTATTCAAGTAACTAAATTAGTGTGATTCAAAAAAGTAGGTTAAAATTGATTAAACACACATATGACAAAACAAATGTAACTTACTTTCCTAAACCACTGTTATTTATGAAGAGAGTGAGTGGGGGATGGAATAAGTGAACAAGGCAATTAATTGAGGGGAAAAAATGAAAAAGACATATGATTAATTACAAATAAAATTAAAAAATGTATTAAATGACAAGACAAAATAAAAATGTAGTTTATATTAAAAAAAATGTAGACCCTCTCTCAAAATTTCTTCTTATATGTTTAACCAGAGGCCATAGGGAGTACATTATGTGCACGAGAACAAAGTCAAAAAAATGACAAATGAAGGGAAAAAATGTTTATTCGTATGGGAAATTTAATGAGATGCTTTATAAATAGATTAAAAAAAAAGTTCTCTCTTTATATTGTAAATAAGACTAGATGGGTATAAATTACTGACTTTGGTCATTAATATAAGTTTTACTTAACTAATCGATCTAGTAGATTAAATAAATTAGTTTAATTAGTTATTTATTAAAAATATGTATCGGCCTTTTATAAATACCTTTTTACGTCATTTATATTAAAACTACCTTTTTATGTAAATTCTTTTGACATGTGTAATCAATACATATATTTTAGAAAAAAAAAAAATCATAAATATAGATGACAAAGTAAAATTGATATCTCGTTAGTATCAAATCCAACTCAAACATATGAGCCATTAATTGCTTTTAATGGGGTTTAGAGGTGTGTTTGGTATGTCTTGGAATCGAGTCCTAATTTTTATATAAGAAGACCAAACTGCCCTTATAATTAAGAAAAACTCCACAACGGCTTCAATGAAACCAAATATAGAGAACCACAGTTGGCTGACCACCAATATTACATCCACCTTGCCAAAAATATCAAACTAGATTTGGAGAACCTTTGCTTAAACATCAAACTTAGGGAAAATCTCTTCAATCTCTTAAACATATGAAGAAAAAGATAAAACAAAGTTAATCAATTGTTTAATTTTGCTCAAAATCAAAGACGAAGATATGATGGACGAAGTTGCAAATCTAGACATTGCTGATGAGATCTGTAAACAAAAACGAAAAGGATAACTCACCTCTGGGCATCCGGCCACCTTCAAAATCAAAGGTGGGAGGAGGAGGAGATCATCGACGTCTTGGCATAGCACTAGGAGACACCTATCTCCACCATCAAGTTCATATAACCAAAAACTACTCTCTTCCACCATAACACAAGACTAGAACAAGATCTAGAAATGGTGCAAGCATTAGGTTGCCGTCATTATCACATGTCTACCCCTTCCATCATGGTTGCTTGGTTGAAGACATCCCCACCGTTGTCAAGTGAAGGCCGTCGTCATCCCAAAGTCCGCCCTTCCATCACAAGATCTAGAAATGACACAAGCACAAGATCTTTGCTCTTGTTATGGCAAGCCTTCACATGATGTGGGTTGTTGTCATTGTCTTTGAAGGAAGCCTCCGTCGCCATTTTCAAAAGAGGCCGTCATCACAATAGTTGGAGGTGCTTGTCACCACCCCGTTCACTCGCCACATCAAAGGAGAGTAGGTTGAGGAGAAAGGGGAAGAGGGTGAAAATTGTAAAAAAACTTAATTTCCATGGAGTTTCCTAGATTTCCATGGTTTCGTGCATGGAAGCAAATGGAAATGAAATTTTTTCCAATTCCATGGTGCCAAACAAATATTCTCATGAAAATAATTTTCAATTCCATTTTAGGAGAATGACAGAAAAATACTATTTGAATTTCAAAATCTTATTAACAAAAATAGTAATGAGATTAACAAAATTAATAATAAGATTAACAACTCATTTTGTTGTAAAATCATATATTTATCATTTTAAATTTCAAATGGTATTTTTGTAGGATTTTCCTTTTCATTTTCATACCCTCTAATTTAAATGACCTAATGGCCATCCGGCCCCTGTAACAAAATGGTATGCTGGGTTTCAATCCCACCCTCTACTGCTTTGCTTCAATTTTTTTTCTTCAAAATATTCAACCCCCCATAAAATGGCCCTTGGTATCGGAGCTTTGGTGGTCAGAGTTCAAACTGTAAGAGGTAGCAGGCTAGCTAGAGCCAGAGTTCTAGTGGGCGGCTGGTGGTAGTGCTCTAGTAAGAGCACATTTTGTTTTTTTATTTATTAAAAATTAAGGGGCATAATTATAAAATCATTAATATTTTTAAATCTCAATTTGATTATTGTCACATTTATATTATTTTCATATGTTAACAAACTTTTTCATATCTTTCAAGTATAAATGATATTTATTTAGAATTTTTCTTCTTTTTATATATTAAACTTTGTATTTATCTAAAAATTTAATATACTCTTTTTATCTCCATCCTCATTCCTAATTGATTACTACATGTCTCTCTCGTTCCTTTTTCTTAACTACCCTCCCTCTCGCTCTCCAAACCCTATTTTAATCAACTTTCTATTTCCATAATTTAATTATTTGTAATTTATATATAGAATGAGAGGGAGCATTATGTTTCTCTCACGCGGCGTAGAACCCTTCCGATTTCTTCCCATCCTCTTCCCTAATCCTCACCCTTTAAAGCTCAAATAAACCATCTTCTCAATGCAGCGACGTCGTTCTTTTTTATTTATTTTTTTCTAGACTCTCTTCCTTCACCAGTTCAACTCGACCATATGGCTTTTCCATTGCTACAATCCGAAATTTGCTCCGCCTTGACTCAGCTCGCGTCGAGATCCTCTGTTCGAGCTTCCTCCCTCTCCCCCGTCTCAAAATGGCTCATACCAACAGTAGAGACATATACATACAAAGATATTCACTCCTCCATTTTAGGTATTCAACTATCCTTTCACAACTTAACAAAGTTCCATCTCCAACTTTCCAAGAGCAGCTCCTTCCTTAGGATGTCTCTACCCTCTAGTTTATTAATGGGTTGAGTTTCTCTTATAATCATTTTCTCATCACCCCTCATAATCTCTAAATTATATTTGTCCAATCAATCACAATACTATTTTAATATTTCTCTCACTTTCCCAATCAAATCAATGGTTCGAATTGGATGATGAGAGAATATGAGAAAAAAATGAGGAGAGAATCATCTTTCCTTTTTCTTATAGTCAATGTATGATATATTTAACTAAATTGATTATATTAATGAAGTTATATTAGGTAATTAATTATAATAAATATGAAATATTTTGTTTAAAACACCTAAATCTTCCTTAATTTTCCACATGTCCTCTATTTGATGGAATGTTAATAGGGGTAATTTAAAAAATATTATAAATATGTCTTACAACTTTTTTATTAAAAAAATAGGTCTTACATTTTAGATTGAAGTCAATTTTTCAACTAGATGATACAAGAAGGACACATGATCCAAGAAGCTCGGTATGACATCATTGTCCCAAGCAAGGTAATTAAAATCGAGATTTTACATAAAATTGGAAGAGAGATTAAAAAAAATCGTAAAAACATAAAAATCTTTAAAAAATTAATAAAATCGTTTTATTAAATTTGCTCATGGGTTAACTTGGTTGGCCCGAATCAAATATAAATTTGCTCTTTTATTTGACTATTTCTTGTGGATTGCTGTGATTTGGTTTCCCTTCTGTGCTGGGGAGCCAAATGATGAAAGAATTATGAGGTTAGACACTTGGACTGATTAATTGGCCCGCTTAATTCATCAGAAAATGGGGGTTGTGAAGTCTTGTTCCACAAAAAGCAAAAACGGTTTAAAATGGTCCGCCATGAGACATAGAGTACTCTCTCTGTTCCTATAATTGTGGACCATGTTACGTGGACTAGACTTTACCCATTGAGCTTCTCAAGGAAGGACTTGTCATGCACAGGTTCACGTTATAAGATTATAATCCTATGCAGCCCATGAGGCTATTATCCTATAATCCCTCTTCTAGTCTCAAATTTAATTCATATTTTATTTTACATTTACCAATAAAAGTAAAAATAGATAAAATCATTACATTTTTCATATTCTTAATGTGACTTTTAGGGTATGTTTGATTTGAGGGGAGGGGAAGAGGAGAGAGATTTTTTTTACCTCACTAAATTGCCCACGAAAAATTTTCAATATTCTAAAACTCTAGAAAAGACAAAAAATATTTTTCTTCTCATTAATAACAATTTGGTAAAAATATTCTCTCCCTTTCTAACCCCTTCCTCGCAAACCAAACACATTGTTAGTGTTATTATTACTTACTATATTAAACTCTGACTTCGTCTTAATTTATCTACTTTCTCATTATTCTTATTAAATATGGGGAATATGTATATATATTATTTACTACTATTTAAAACCAGCAAATTCTTTATGAGAAGGACCAATGAAACCTTATGGAAGACGCCATATATAATAGGGATGGGGGGTAAATTTTTATCGACTCTACAAATTTTAAAAAAGTTAGTTAATTAATAATATTACTTTCCTAGTCCTTAGTGTAAGTCTTTTATCTAATTTGGAGATATTAAATAAGTTACATAAACAATTTAATTATAACACATATAGCATGATTTATCCAAAATAATTTTATGTGATATTAGATTGCATTTATAAGTTATATAGATTAGTGTCAACTTTCAAGAAAAATGATAAACTTATTAAGAGATTAAAAAAAAAAAAAAAGGTCTTACATTTTGGAACAAAATTTACTACAAAACTAGATCTTACATTTACATCCCGGAGAATATATCTCTTCAATTAGAATTTTAAAATTAAAATGCCCTTGTAATTAATGCTTAACCTTTGCTTTATCCTAATTAAATCATGCTCATTTGATAAAGAATGGTTAATTAGGCATAAATGTGGGGTTAGGTTATATTTTAATATTTGTAGCTTCAAGATATCTCGTGTTCATATCTTTTTAAAAAATGTCAACATAATTCTTTTTTTTTTAAAAAAAAAAATATATATTATTGTTTGAATGTGAGTGTTGATATTTGGCTTGGTCGTCAGAACTGAGAAGTGGGAGACAACTTTGAATGTCTGGTAGGTAAAAGTGGGTTCAGTGGATGAGAAAATTTGGCCTTATATTTCTCTCTGTTATTCAAATTTGAGTAACACTTATTTGCTACTTCCTGCTTAAATGTTGCGCTATTTGTAATTCAAAAGTAACATATACTAGAATTAGACTCTCATATGCATTATGTTGAAAATAGGAGGTAGTATTATTTAATTTCTCCACTTCATTCTTGTGACTATAGAATATGATATGGATTGCCATTAAATTTTACAATATATACTTCAATTCATTGTGTCTTAAATGCAGAAGTTATATTAATTAATGTACACATATTAAGAAAATTAATTAAACTAATTATTTTGTAATAACTGTGTTGATTTTCTTAAAATGCTCCGTTTAATTATTTGTATTGAAAATTATCCTCATTGATGAAAACCCTTTTTGTATGTACATTCAATATGAATGTTTGAAAAATGAAATATAAATTTATGAAATAAAGTGAGTTGGAGTTTTACACTCAAGACCAGAAGAATCCTTTTAACTAGTTTTTAATTGCGGCTGATTCCTTGGTTAGTTGAAGGATGGATATTTTTGCAGCCATGTAGACATATAACTTCAGAGAAAAAGTCAACACAAGAGGATATTATTATTTATGGAGTCCATATCTTATAATTACACTTTTACCCCTCCTTCAAAAACCTTAAAGATATAGGATCCAAACTCTGGTATTTGATGTCATAATTTTAAAAAATGTGAAGGTCTAGTATTTTGTTCTTGATTGATTCAATTGGTAAAGAGTTAACCGATATTCCACAAAGTTACAACTTCAAATTTTTATAAATATTTCTATAAATGTTCTTTGAGTTGCTTTACCCCTTACAATTCTCGAGAATCCAACTCACCTAAAATTTCCATATATAAAAAAGGTAATTGCTTGCATCTTCATGATATATCTTTAGGTCACTCCAAATATATCCTTCAAATCCAGATCTTGCTAGTGTGGAATATGCATCTTCAATGGAAGCTCCTACCTCAGTTTTTGAATCTGAATAATAACAAGGAATAAAGCTCATATAAGACAATGAAAACTCATAGAGATATTCATCCTTAAATCTCTTAGTTGTATATTCAGATCTCTTGAAACCCTTCCTGTCACTATGCAATTATTATAAAATATCTCATCAGTAACCTCAAACATATAAAAGTAAGATATCTAAAATATCTTGAGTGGTTTTAGATGAATGATGGGGAGATATGATTGAGGAAATAAAGAATGAAGGAGATAGAGGATAGAGAGGCACATGACCGTGGATGCAACATAAATGCTTTAGAGATATTTTCTTGGAATCTAATGCATATTCTTTCTTTCTTTCCTTCTTCTTCCATTCTTATTATAGAAATTATAAACTTCATTTATACACACACACACACTAGCAAATTAAAATTTATATACAGTGTATGTATATAATTCTATTTTTTCCTTTCTTTTTTCATTTTTGGTATATATCTCCCATGACAGATGATTTTTCAGTGTAGATAAGGGAGACACACATGCATGCGTATGTTCAACAAACCAACAAAAGAGAGAAGAGACTGTCAGGTGAAAACAACATTTCTGTTCATATATATATGTATTTGGATGTTTCTTTCTTTCTTTTGTGCCCTTTCTAGATCTTACTATTTACAGAAACAGAAAGTTAACTTTCAACTGTCATATAACAGTCTTCCAATTTTTTTCACTTCAATTAAAAATACTAGATCAAGTCCAACATAAATAACGTATATATTAGATCACGGTCAAGCTTCTTTTCAAGTTTTTGAAAAGAAAACCTAAATCCTAATGAGATAATATGAGGATTTGTGCTAGAAGTACATGCAATCTCAACTAAAATTCCAAAAATGCATCTTCCCATACTTTAAAGTTACAATACTCTCTCCTCTCCTAAATGTATAAGTTAATTAAAGGATTTATTTTAGCCTTAAATGCAAGATTTCAATCCATTTTATTCTCCAAATTCGTATTTGTTTCCCTAAAACTATATGATGGATTGCACATTAAAGAGGTTGCTATCAATGAGTAATTCCAATATAAATATGAAAAAGAATATTTTAGGGAAATCAACACACATTTTCTTACAAAATAACTAACTTAATTAATTTTCTTTATCTGCAAATTACTCCCCCTATCCTATTTATAATGTCCACATTACTGAATCACACAATTTAAAAAGTTGATTAAAATTGTTTAAAGATAATAAATATGTAAAAAATGCAATTTTCTTTCTGAAAACACCCTTATTTATTATAGAGATGGGGAGTGTGAGAGATAATGAGTATAAAAGAAATGAAAGAGACACATATATATAATTAATTATGGGTAAAAAATATAAAAAAAAATGCAATAAATGATTAGACATTTTTAAAGTTAAGCTTATAAAAAAGATAAATCACATTCAAAAAATTGAAGCTTCTAAATAGAACTCAAGAAAGTAATGATACAGTACATGTACATCTCAGGACTGGAGTAAGAAATTTCACAAATAATCCCAATTAATTAGCAAGAAATGTAAGTTTCATTAACTTAAAACATGTGAGCCTCACCTAAACCTTGTTGAAAGAGCCAAATCAAGGACAACTACTAGTCCTAACAATGACAGAGAGTATTCATTAAAGCAATAAAGGATGATACACATGAGAAGAAGGTATGGTCACAAATTCCATGAGAGGCCAATATACGCTAAACCCTGCCACACCAAGAGAAAATATCAACTTCACCACCATCACACATTTTTTCACTTTCTTCCATATCAAAGAAGATAAGATTATGGACTTTCCTCCACGTGGCACTCCCTTATTGGTTCATCACGATAAGGCTTCTCTTCACAAACTTTCATTCTCGTGTGGCCACGGTTTAAATCGGAGTGATATGCCATCACCTTCGTTATCCAACGGTCAAGTCTTTTGCAGATTTATAGCCCTTCATTTTCAAACCCTTGGATTGGGAATCTCCAAAGTTAAGCATTATAAATAGCTAGTTCACGCCCAAGCTTTTGCATCTCAGTAGTGAAGTACTAGTACAGTAAAAGAAAAAAAGAAGAAGGAAATGGCTTCTTCTGTGCTCTCTTCTGCCGCCGCTGCCGTCGCCGCCCCCACCCAGACCATCAAGATCGCCGCCTTCACCGGTCTTAAGGCTGGGGGCTTGCCAGTCAGCAAGAAGACCGTTAACACAGACATCACCTCCCTTGCTAGCAACGGTGGGAGAGTAAGCTGCATGCTGGTAAGCACATATCCCATACACAAGAGAAATTGTACACGGCACACATTTTGAATTGATTTATCTTCATGATCTGTTATTATAATGGAAAAAAGAAAACTTACACAAAAATGTGTGTGAAATTTTTTTTTTAACAAAAATAAAACAGGTGTGGCCCCCACGTGAGAGGAGGAAGTTTGAGACCCTCTCCTACCTTCCACCTCTCAGCCCTGAGTCTCTGCTCAAGGAAGTAGACTACCTTCTCAGAAAGGGATGGATTCCTTGCTTGGAGTTCGAAGTTGGCGTAAGTTGTCTGCAGATTTATATATGTCGTTTTAATGATATGTGATATTGATATTTGAGATGTTATGATGATATTTGGATGTGGCAGAACCCATATGTGTACCGTGAGAACCACAGGTCACCAGGGTACTATGATGGAAGATACTGGACGATGTGGAAGCTGCCCATGTTCGGATGCACAGACGCGATTCAGGTGTTGAAGGAGCTGGACGAGCTCAAGAAGGAGTACCCTGACTCTCACGCCAGAATCATCGGCTTCGACAACGTTCGCCAAGTCCAGTGCATCAGCTTCATCGCCTACATTCCTCCCGGCAGCATTTAAACTCCCTCTCAAGAAATACCTCCTTGATTTGTGTTTTCTGAATTCCCCATTTGTTTTTGTTTTTAATGTAATGAACTATAAATCATCCTTTATGCTTTTGCTTTCTGTTTACCGGATTTCCTCTGGAAACGAATATATTGGATGAGACATGATCTTAATTTTTATATATGAATCACTATTTGCCTTGCTTAATCACATCCCTTTATTTTCCTTTTGTGATTTTTAACCATCATGCGCGTTTTAGATTATCATTAGTGATATAAGCCTCATTACATTATCTTAGCATCCTTGGAAGCTGACAATGATATCAGTGAAAGTGAATGTACCCATCCTCTAACTCTTGATTTCACAAGTTAAAATCATGAAGCAATATATAAACTAGGTCGGGATCTTAATATACGATCCACTTTATTAAAAAATTTGAACTACAAAGTGGATTTTATATTAACAATTAGAAGCAGTAATATGTACAGGCCTTTATAGTGGATTGATCTATAGAATGCATGTTAGAGTAGGGGATGCAGAATTTATGTTATGGCATAGCTGACACTACCTGCATCTCTCAACACAAAAAGGATCAATACAAGAGGTTAAACTATTCTCTTTGCCTATTATGTACTCCCTACAGTCCTAATTATAATATCACTTTTATAGTGAAAATGCACTACAAATATAGTCCTATAATTAAGAGGCAAGGTTTGAAGCTATCTCTTACTAAATGGAACAACTTTCACTTTAGGGATTAGCACTACAAGATCAAAAAGAATGAATGCATTGATTGCATTTTGTCAGAGGTAGTAATAAGTACTGTGTTATGATGGAAGTCCCCACATAAGAAATATAACAAATCTTGCTTCATGGTCCACAAAAAATGAGGCCAAATTTCACAATGAATTCAAAGTATTGAGCCGCCATCTTTGTTATTTGTCTAACACGCCAAAAATAGAAGTTCTTAGTTTTACACAGACCATGGCCTTTGGACAAGCTTGTGAGGAGCTCCAACCTAGTTCAGAAAGAAGAAAGATGCAAATCGTCAACCTGAGAAGGAAATTTGAATTTGAAGATGAATGATGCTGCCGATATCAGGTCAAAGGTGGCAGAGAAGACACTGGTTAATCTTTCTGAAGATTTAAAGCTTAAAAAAAAAAAAAATACAGATTTCGAACAAAAGTCAGAAAAATAAATGCATAGAAATGTTCATTGTTGCCAGCAACATGGGCAATGTTCAAAATATTTCTGATGAGGGAAGACTCATTAAGATAAAACACTGTTCATAGACCAACAAACAAAAATTCAGCTTTTTTAATGGATAGGGGTTATGTTGTTCACATGACATTTGACTTCAGCCTATTCAAGTGCATCGAAAAGTCATACATCTCAAGGGTTTAAACCAGGAAATGGAGATAATTGGATTGACAACTTGTTTATATTGGCTTTTTGGGGTGCTTTTGTAACCCCAAAAGCCTCACAAAAGTTAGTTTAAAAGCCGAGAAGCGAGAAGCTAATTTAAGTTCAAAAATTATGTTTAGATTGGCATTGGATAGAACTAAATGAATTTTTTCCATGAACGAGATTGTATCTAGCAGAAGAGGTTAGTTCCTCGTAAGTTACTATATAGTGAATAAATGTTTGAATTCGATTGATAAATATACTCACATTCACATTTAGTGTCTCAAACATGATTGTTTGCTACTAAAATTATATGTGTGTGAGTGTGAGTGTATGTCAGTGTGTATGTGCTTAGCAAGAAAATGAATTTTCCCATAAAGCCATTTTAGACCTTAAGCGGCATTTTATAGCTTTTGGGTTACAAAAGTCATATAGATATTCAAAATAACTTATTTTATAAAAGCGTCTCCAAACATAAATCATTGAAAACATTTTAGTAAAGGATATGTGTTGTCAGTTAATGTCAAATGACCCCCAATAAATTCTGAAACATCATTGCTGACTTTGGGGGCAAAATGAAATTAAATTTCATGCTGAAATGACATAATTGACCTTGCCTATTTTATTAAAAAAAAATAGTCAGCAATTTTGGAGCTCTGGCAACGGTCCCTAAATGCCAGCCCATCGGCGGGGTGGGGCTCTGGTGGCTGGGAAAAAAATTTCCACCCATGGGGAAAATTTCAGTATGGGATCTTATAGCCAATTAAATTCTAAATTAAAGCATCACTACAGGGTCTGAGGGTAAAATGAAATTAAATTTCATGCTGAAATGACATGATTGCCCTTGCCTATTTTTTTTTAAAATAAAAATAGACAGCATTTTTGGAGCTTCAGCAACGGGCCCAGAGCGCTGGCTGACCGGTGGCTGGTAAGAAAAATTTCCACCCATCGGGAAAATAATTCAGTAAAGACCTTGTAGCCAATTAATGTCAAATGGCCCCCAATAAATTTTGATACATCCATGCAGGAATGAAATTAAATTTCATGCTGAAAAGACATGATTGCCCCTTCCTATTTTTTAATACTTAGCATTTTTGGATCTTCGGGTTGGCTAATCGTCAGCTGGGCTCCGATGTCCAGAAAATAAATTTCCATGCAAGGGTAATGTAAGGGGGCCAATTGTGGGTTTGACCACTAGCCTAGCAAGGATTTTTAATTGTCACTTGCAAGAAAAAATATATGCAATAGTCTTATTATATGCCTACCTACTTTAAATTATTGTTAATAATTGTCTTACACATCATGAACAAGTATAATAGTTTTATGAATAAGTGGAATATTTTTATAAATAAGATAAATTAATTTCTTAAGATGATCAAATTTGCAAGTATTTTATACATCATGAGAAAGTTTAATAGTCCTGTGAACAAATTAGATAGTTTTACGAATAAGATAAATTTATTTATTTACAATTACTCATTGGCAAGTATTTTACACTTTATGGATAAAGTGGAATAGTCCTATGAACAAATTTTAATAAAGTTTAAATTAATTCATCAAATTCCAAAAAAGTATTTTAAAATATAAAAAAAGTCAATGAAGCACTTCATTTTTTAAATAATAATAGTCCAATAAATAAAGGAATTATATATAAATTAAATTATTTTTAGAAAAAAAAGGATAATTTCAATTCAATTAACCAAGTTATATTGGTTAATTAATTCACAGGAAATTGTCATAAAGTTCTATCAAAATCAAACAAAACATAATTGTAACACATTAGTTTAAATTTTTAGATATTACTTGTCTCTTTGTAATCTTTACCACTCCCTGGTTCTACTTTTTGAATTTTTATATTTTAAAACACTTTTTGAAATAAGATAAATTAATTTAAACTTTATTAAAACTTGTTTATAAACTATGCTACTTGTTACTCGCAAATGAGTAATTGTTAAGAAATTAATTTATTTTATTCATAAGACTTTCCCACTAATCATAGCACTATTTGACTTACACATGATGTATAAGGCATTTGCAAATTTGATATTTTTAAGAAATTAATTTTTCTTGTCAATAGTTGTTCATGATTTATAAGACACTCGTTAATTGCATGTAAAGTAGGTAGGAATATCAAACTATTACATATACCTGTTCTTGCATATATTAACTAAGGAGCTTTGTCAGCCTAGTGATCCTGCCTCTCTTGGGGTGCCAAGAGGGGGGAGTTACCCTTTGCTGGAAATTCTTTTTTTGGACACTAGAGCCCCAGCCGTTGGTTAGCCGGTGTTTAGGGGCCATTGTCGGAGCTCTGGCACTGGTGGCTGGAAAAAAAATGTTGACTATTTAAAAAAAAATGCAAGGGAAGTCATGTTATTTCAGCATAAAATTTAATTTCATTTTGCCCCCAAAGCAACGATGTTTCAGAGAATTTATTGGGGGTCATTTGACATTAATTGGCTACAGAGATCCTTTATGGAAATCTTTCTTAAATCATATTACACCAACCAATTGATTGTTACTTCAACTTTAGTTTACAAATGCAATTGAGATAAAAGACATGTTTGCGCATGTTAATCCAATTAAGCTCTCCAAAAGGCAAAAGGACCATCTTTATTAACATAAGCAGGCACACATATCAGTAGGAGGATGCATTTTCAAATGGTCAAGCACAAAGTAACTGGAATGCTACTACTTAATTCACACAGACCTAGGTGGTCCTACAGCAGCCTTCACAAGGAGGATGCTAGTAATTTGTACTCTTCACTTATAATCTAACAAGGATAAATATTGGATTTATGTATTAAAATACATAGATTTAATCCTCAATGGTCCTTTTTCCTTTTAAAATACCAATTCATAAGAGAAGATAAGAAAGAAAAGGATGTTGCAGTGTTGAAGACCAAACAACTGATGTTCTAGCAGAAGGCCATACCTAAGAGCAGATTTTAGCTGCTAAGAGAAAAGCCAAGAGTATTCTTTAGTTTGTTCTTTGTTCTAAACAAGGCTTCCTACAATGGATGAGGATGTTCATCAAAGTATGGTTGCGGTCATAAACTTACATAAAGTTGTGTTTTGTTCTGGTCAGGTTGTTCACGTTGTGGGGAAAACTTTGTTTAAAGGAGTTTAGTGAGGAAAGTTTGTGACTTACAAAAGCTAATTAAAATTCAGTTTATGTGAGATTAATTTACTATACAGAAGCTAATGCTGTTGCATTTTCTATTCCAGTTTTCCTCACACAGAAACAAAAATACTCCGCTGTCACATTGCAGAACATGGTCCAGGTTTTTGTCCTTCTAGTTTCTTCTTTCTTATGTTTCTTGTGTTGGATAAAGAATAAGCACTGAACATGTAAGATTTGAATTTTTTAAAAGTAACACGTTGACATCTCTTCATTAAATTTGGATTCTCTTCATTCAAGAGAGAAAAATGACTTATTTCAAATAACCTTCTATTGTCTAATTTAACAGATTTGGATTGTTATATCAGTTGAGTGGTCAGAAGTTGTTCATAATCTTCCTGTTTCAAAGAGAACATTTCGCAGGAAAGACCAAACTAGCGAACAGGGGATATGAGAGATTGAGAAGCTGGTTTGAGAGATATTTTCTGCAGAATCATGAAGCCATTTCACATGGTTGAACTTTCACTAATTTCCATACCTGGAATACGCTCAAATCCTATTTTATCTTTTTCAATAAAAAGCATGGGTTTCATTCAATGACTTCAAATTCTGCCAAGAAAAATGAAAAAGAGAAATCATTACAACTGGACAAAACTACAGCTCAGCTCACAGCAGAAACAAAATGAATAAAAGCATTCTCTTTTGAAGAAAACAGCATCTCATTTTGTGAACTTTCACTGAAAAAGCTCTTTTCTTTCTCCATGTTCACATATTACTGAGATTTTTTATACATTGCAGATTATTGAGATTTCTCAGTTAACTCCTGTTTTGAGCCCCATCATATACTTTAATGTCTGCTTTACAATGAAATTAAGAAGAACTTGTTACTGCATTTAGAAGAAAAATTCAGTGAAAGGGATAGTTGCTACGTGATACTGTGAATTGTAAAGAAAGAATGAAAGATACACAACCACATCTTGCTCAGGACCAATTTTGGTATTTATCCAAAAGGCAAGTTACCATGAGCTCAATTGATTTGGATTGTCTTGAAAAGTCTAGATTTATTTTTCTCAAATGATAATTTTTAAATAAAAAGATAACTTTTTGAAAAAATGTTTTTAAGAATATTATCTTTATTTTAGATACTCTATCCATTAAAATATTTTTTAAGAAAATAAAAAGTAAAAAATAAATAAATCTGGGCCTTTAAACCACCTGAACTCATGGTGCCTATCCGATAGGCACTGAAACGGGTTTCATCTTCCTCAGCTACCTAACAAAAGATATGAGATGAGACTGTCAGATAAAATGGCTCTTCATTTACCTTTCTCCTGCAGAAAAAGCCAAAACCTGGTTAATTATCATCATTACTGTAAGCAAATAATCTGTATTTCTTGTATCATTCATGTACAATGATCTAATATATATATACAAGTAAGGAGAGCCATAGTCTTAAAGGCTCATTAAGACTAATTATGGGGAATCCCTAAATTAAGGGGATTGATTCATTAGGGGGATTGACAACTGAATTAGAGGGATTGATAATCGTATATTAATTTCCTATTTCTTGTTTCCTAACACCCCCCCTCAAGTTGGAGCATATATATTAATCATGCACAACTTGTTACAAAAGGTACTCAACCCGTGTCCCATTTAAAGCTTTCGTTAAAAGATCTGTTAATTGGTTATTTGATCGCACATGCCTTGTAGATATAACATTCTTTTTAATCTTGTCATGAATAAAGTGGCAGTCAATTTCAATATGTTTTGTATGTTCATGGAACACAGAGTTTGATACGATATGAAGTGTTGCTTTATTGTCACACCATAGGTTCACAGGTAATGTCGTGCTAATGCCGATTTCTTTCATGAGTTGAAATACCCACACAATTTCTTGTGTTGATTGTGACATGGCTCTGTATTCTGCCTTTACATTTGATTTTGACACAACCCCTTATTTCTTACTTCTCTAAGATACCAAGTTTCCACCAACAAAAACACAGTAACCTGTAGTGGATCATCTTGTGGCCTTAGATCCTGCATGATCTGCATCACATAAACATTCAACTCTAGCGTGCCTATTATCTGAATAGAGAAGGTCACGACCCAGGGAACCTTTCAAATAGTACAATATATGCTCCAATGCCTCCTACTGTGCCACTGTTAGAGATGCCATGAATTGGCTGAGCACACTGATTGAGAAAGTTATGTCCGATTGAGTTATTGTTAGGCAATTCATCTTCCCAATGAGTCTTTTATACCTTTCCGGATATGCAAATGGTTTCAGTTTCTTTGGATCAATTTTCTTCTTTAAGTCATCAAGAAGTTCATCAAACATGCTCTCATTAAGATCCAAGAATGGATTTGGAATCATGGGAATGCTACTTGGTGCTACTCCAAGCTTTCCAGTCTCCTTTAACAGGTCAAGAACATACTTCCTCTGAGTCAAAAGGACGCCCTTCTTGTTTCTCAATGCTTCAATACCAAGGAAGAATTTTAACAAGCCTAAGTCTGTTCTTTCAAGATGGGAGTTAAGGAAGACTTTAAGCTCTGAGATTCCAGAGATGTTAGTCCTAGTAATTACAATGTCATCGACATATACGACTAAAAGAATCATGCCTGCATCAGTGATAAGCCATAAACTTACCATGTTTTAAGGCATAAATGGGGCATAAAAGTGATCTAAAATAAGTAAAAAGCTTAAGAATAATAAGTAAAAAAACATGTATTTGATGGTAGACATACCCTCACAAGTCTTTTCGTGTGTTTTGCAGAATATTATTCACAAGAGAAGCTAATTCGAAGAGCTAAAGAAAGACGAAAAGAAAAGCCACGAAGGAAGCAAAGTTGGCGCCCAAAGCACCAACTATCCAGACCACTTTATAGTTGGCGCCTTGGTGTAAAGTTGGGGCCCAGGGCACCAACTCTCTGCCTGCAATATTTAAGTTGGCCCCAGGGCACCAACTAGTGTAAAGTTGGCGCCCAGGGCACCAACTCTTTGTCTCTCAGTTAGGGTTTGGTGCCCAGGGCGCCAAAAGTGCGAAAAAGCTTATTTTTAATTTTTAGAAAGTTTTCAGGGCCCGAAAAAGGAAGGAAAATTAAGGATTTTTTAGATTTGAAAACCCAATTGGACCCGAGAGATAAAAGGAAGAAACCCTAGAAAAGAGAGACACCTTCCTTCTTGACTTTTGGCACAAGAAAGAATTCGACGACATTGGAGAAAGAAGATCAAAGCAACTGTGGAGATCAACCTTCCCCAATCTCTAAAGGACCATTCATCTTCATCTTTTCTTCTTTAATTTTGTTAATCTAGCCATGCTTCGCTAATTTCTTTTTGTAGTTAGGGCTAGGATGAACCCTATGCAAATTTGAGTATTTGATTGAATTTTTGTATGAATCTTGATTTCTTTGATTGAATGAATTTCCAGCACTTAAAGCTTTTTTGAAAGATTGATCACCTTTCATATTGTCCATAGGTTGATGTATGACAATAGAGATGTTGGTGCATCTAACTAGAACTTGTTAATTCATCATAAAGTTGCATGACCTAGACATAGGCTTACGAGTTTATGCGATCATATGATTCTGGTTCCAAATCTAATCTTTCTAGACAATATTATGACATTAGGTTGTTTTTAAAGATAAATAGACTAAGGTAGCATCAAGACATTGGGACTTAGTCTAACCTTAGAGAATTGATCGTCAATTTGGGGAATCATAATCAATTAGGTTTTCAATTCAAATACTTGAAAAAGCATAGGGGGATTCTAAACCCTAACTGCACTTTTCTTGATTGTTGATCTTTTCTAAACATGTTCTTGAGATTATTGATCTTGGGTTCTTGGCTTTCTTTAAATCTTTAAATTCTTGATTGGTTATAATTCATCTCTTATTACTCGATTCATCCAACTAAGGCGAAAATAGCGAATTAGTGATTGAATAACTATTCCTCGTGGGACGATCTTTTCTCACTACTTTATTACTTGTAACGACCGGTGCACTTGCCGAAGTCGCCTATCAATCGGATTGCTGATAGAACACAAAATGATCACTCTTACTTTGGTTCAAACCAAACTTCTTGACCACACCACAAAACCTATTAAACTAGGCACAAGGACTTTGCTTTAAACCATACAATGACTTGCGAAGATAACATACTTTTTGATGCTCCCCTTGAGCTACAAACTCAGGTGGTTGCTCCATATATACTTCTTCAAGAAAATCCCTATTTAAAAAGGCATTCTTAACATCCAACAGATGCAAATCCCAATTATAGGTGGGAGCCAACGAGATAAGGAGATTGACGGATGTAAGCTTAGCCATAGGGGAGAAAGTCTCTGAATAATCAATGTCATAAGTTTAAGCATACCCTTTAGCAACAATTCGAGCTTTCAACCGATCTAAGGACTTACAACCTTAGTTTTGACAACAAACACCCATTTACAACCAATGGCCTTCTTTCAAGGGGGTAAATCAATAAGGGTCCAGGTACCAGCCGTATCAAGGGCCATCATTTCTTCTTCCATCACTGCGCGCCAACCTGGATGAGCTAAAGCTTGATGAAGGGTAGAAAGGGTAGATATGGACTCAAGAGTGATCACAAGGGAATGGGAAACAGGAGACAACCGCTTGTAGCAGACAAACGATGAGATAGGATAGGTACAATCAGCGTAGCGCTTGGAAGGACAAGGAGGACGGGTACCTTTACGGAGGGCGATAGGAAGGTCAATAGAGGGGGTCATCAGTAGGAGCAAGGGGTGGAGTCTCAGGGATGGTAGGGTTGAGATCCATCGGCGAAGCAGGTACTGGCGAAGGCAAAATAGTAGCAACATCTGCATCATCAAGAGGATCAGGAGTTGGAACAGCCGCCGGGACTAGTGAGAGAGGGACACGATAAACTAGAAGATCATCAAGCTCATCAATGACAGAAGAGGACTCAGGTAAGTGCGAAGACTGGAAGAAAGAAGAAGACTCATGAAAGGTCAGATAAGTGGACACAAGATAACGACGAAGGTCAGGAGAGTAACACCGGTAACCTTTCTGGACTTGAGAATAACCAAGAAAAACACACCTCAAGGACTTGGGGTCAAGTTTACCAACACTTGGACGGACATCTTGAACAAAGCAGACACAACAAAATTTTGGGATCAACAGGGAACAACTTAGTGGTAGGAAACAAAACAGAGTATGGAATTGAACCTCTGAGGACAGCCGAAAGCATGCGATTAATGAGAAAACAAGCAGTAGATCTGACATCAACCCAAAATGATTTAGGGATAGAAGAGTTAAACATGAGAGCTCAGGCAGTTTCTAAGAGATGACGGTTCTTTCTTTCAGCAACACCATTTTGGGCAGGGGTATCAACACATGAGGATTGGTGAAGAATGCCATGATTATGCATATAATCAGTGAAGGGGGTGGAAAAATATTCTTTGGCATTATCACTTCGAAGGATTTTCATAGGAGTATTGAATTGTGTTTTAATTTCAGCACAAAAATGATGAAAATGAGTGAACAATTCTGAACGTTGTTTCATTAAGTAAAGCCAAGTAGTTCAAGAAAAATCATCAACAAAAGTGACAAAGTATCGATAACCAGTCTGAGACACAACTGAACAAGGACCCCAAACATCAAAATGAACTAACTCAAAGGGGGACACAACTCGTTTATTGACTCTAGGTGCTAAATGAACACGGTGGTGTTTGGTAAATTGACATGACTCACAATCAAAAGAAGACACAGATGAAAATTGAGGATACAACCATTTTAAGGAAGAAAGGGACACATGATCCAGGCGACAATGAATTTCAAAGGGAGATGACCCACCAGAACAAGCAACAAAACGTAGTACCTGAGTATCAAGGATGTAATGTCCACAGGATTCATAGCCTTTACCAATAACCTGTTTTGTCGAAAGATCCTGAATTAAACAATGGTTAGGGTATAGTGAGATAAAACAATTCAAATAAAAAGTTAGTTTACTGGGAGACAAAAGATTAAATGTGAGATCATGAATATTAAGTACGGAAGATAGAGAAATGGATGGAGTTGGTAGGGCAATTCCTGAACCAAGAACTCGGACCAGGGAACCATTGGCGACGAATATGAAGGATGGGTTGGCATAGAGGATATACGAGGAAAATAAATGACGGTTACTTGTCATTTGGTTGGTGGCACCAGAATTAATGACTCACTTCGTGGAACTAGTAGTAAGGCCATAAGACAAAGTACCTGAATAGTACCAAAAATTGGCCTGAACAATCCCGAAAATCATACGAATAGTGCCGAAACACAAAATAAGCTCTAAAATTCGTGAGCCTCTAATACCATGTAAGCAAATAATTTGTATTTCTTGTATCATTCATGTACAATGATCTAATATATATATACAAGTAAGGAGAGTCATCGTCTTAAAGGCTTATTAAGACTAACTATGGGGAATCCCTAAATTAAGGGGATTGATACATTAGGGGGATTAACAATTGAATTAGAGAGATTGATAATTGTATATTGATTTCCTATTTCTTATTTCCTCACAGTTACAATGTAAGTCTACAACAGTTTAAAAAAAATGACGGAGTTCTTAACTTCACTGAGACGAAGGGATGGTTACAAATTGGCTGAGGGAAGCAAAAAGTATCAAACTTCACCACCATCACACATTTACACTGTCCTTCGGAAAGAGATAAGATCATGGAGCTTCCTCCACGTGGCACTGCCATACTGGTGGCTAACGATAAGGCTAAAATTCAATCTTTTATTTTGTTTTGCAAATCAAGAGCCTCTCGTTTTCAAGCCATAGGATTGGAAATAGAGAAATTAAGGCATTATATAACAAGCTGGAGCTGGAGCTTTTCTATCTCTCACTCTGTGTGATAGAGTACTAGTATAGTAACTAGTAGCAAAAGGCAACAACAACAAAAAGGAGAAGGATATGGCTTCCTCTGTGCTCTCTTCCGCTGCGGTGGCCGCCGCCCCCACCCAGACCATCAAGATTGCCGCCTTCACCGGTCTTAAGGCTGGGGGCTTGCCAGTGAGCAAGAAGACCGTTAACACAGACATCACCTCCCTTGCTAGCAACGGTGGGAGAGTAAGCTGCATGCTGGTAAGCACATATCCCATACACAAGAGAAATTGTACACGGCACACATTTTGAATTGATTTATCTTCATGATCTGTTATTATAATGGAAAAAAGAAAACTTACACAAAAATGTGTGTGAATTTTTTTTTTTAACAAAAAAAAAAAGGTGTGGCCCCCACGTGAGAGGAGGAAGTTTGAGACCCTCTCCTACCTTCCACCTCTCAGCCCTGAGTCTCTGCTCAAGGAAGTAGACTACCTTCTCAGAAAGGGATGGATTCCTTGCTTGGAGTTCGAAGTTGGCGTAAGTTGTCTGCAGATTTATATATGTCGTTTTAATGATATGTGATATTGATATTTGAGATGTTATGATGATATTTGGATGTGGCAGAACCCATATGTGTACCGTGAGAACCACAGGTCACCAGGGTACTATGATGGAAGATACTGGACGATGTGGAAGCTGCCCATGTTCGGATGCACAGACGCGATTCAGGTGTTGAAGGAGCTGGACGAGCTCAAGAAGGAGTACCCTGACTCTCACGCCAGAATCATCGGCTTCGACAACGTTCGCCAAGTCCAGTGCATCAGCTTCATCGCCTACATTCCTCCCGGCAGCATTTAAATTGTATTCACTAGTTTTGTTGGGGTCTTCTGTCTATTTAAATTGTACTTACTCATTGTAACAACGTTTTTCCCTTTCATGTCTTAATGTTTGCTTCTGTTTCTTTTTTTCCAGTATTGTCATCATGTCATCCTTTTGTGTTTATATCATCATGTATTTCGGATTTCCAGTTTAAATCAAAGTATGAGACCTAATGAATAAGTGTTTCCTCTCCCCCCCAAATTTGCTTCGTGCATTCTGTATCGTTCCAATTCTATATAATATTTGTTCTTCAATGTCAGAAGTTTAATTCTTTCTCTGTTGAACATAATCAAAGAAAAACAAGTTTTATAGCTGAAGGCTTTAGGCGTTGGGGGATATGTTTGTTAATTGAACCTTGGGAAGACCAAGACAAAACTGCTTCTTGTCTTGGTCCTCCAAAACATTAAGGAAAAAAATCAGAAGCAAAATGCTTGAGGAAGATTCTGAACAAAACGCTTTGAGAATGTGATTGTGTTGAACTTAATTTCTAGCTTTCAGCTAGAAAGATTCTGAACAATCAGATAAGATACTCGGAAAGCTTTTGCTTTACTTGTTTAATGCACTTTTGGATGTTCATTATATACTCAAGAATTGGTATCTAGAGAGCATGACAAATGAACATCATTTTGTCATAGAATCATGCCCTTTTGAAAGAATATTATAAACAGTTAGAAACAGACACTATATGATTGGATCTAATTCTGGTTACAAAAGATCACAAAATCAAGGTCAAAGTATATTCAAACAAGAATTTTTTTTAAAATCATGGGCCATATCTCATGCTTCCTCTGGTCAATTAGAACAGTTCATAAAATCATGAGCGACATCATCGTTTTTCTCAAAGTACCAGACACAGAGTAGAATGCAGTATGGTCTGTCATGAAATCATTAGAATCACCCATTAGTGATCTGAGTGTTATCCTATTTTTACTGAACATGTTTCTAATGGGTAGTCACAGATTGCTGGTTGATAAATCATTAATGATCCTGATATTAATGGATGTGACTTATTTTGTAAATGGACCAATTTTCTGGGAAAAGTCAAGCTAGGAGCCAAACCAACATTGCCTTTAATTTCAATGGCCTTGGAGTTTTAATCAAGGCCTGATAATTTGACACTATTGAAAGATACATTTGTGGACAAGGCTGTGAGAGGATAAAGAAACAGATAAGAAGTTTCTCTTTCCTTCACCACCAAATGCCCCCGGAGTGCATTTAGAAATTTGAAAGTTGTAGGGTCCATTTCAAAGATGGCCAATAGAGAGAGAGAAGGCAAAAAAGAAAAGAGAAGAGAAGAGTCTGATTCAAGAAACTTCAAAAGAAACACTCATTTGTTATTTACAACTTTTCTCTCATATGAGACTATTTTCTTTAATTTCGTTCTAAATTTTTTATTTTGGGAATTATAAAAATATATCTTTCATGTCAGTCAGACACCCTTTGAATTATATGTGCACAGTTCAGATTCTTTGATATTTTAGTGTCTATATCAATGGTCCATACTTTCAAAGTTACAGGATATACTTATAGAGTAAATTATATGAATTATCAAAAAAATTTGCTGAAATCATACAGTTTCTTTCTTAGTATTTTCCTTTTAAAAAAAAGATTTATCCATATTTCTCCCAAGTCTTATAAAAATTATCGGTACATTACAAATTTTGTATATATAAAGTATCAGTACTCATATTTATGTCATTCTCATCAACAAAAATTCAATGGGTGAATTGTTTCCAATCTTGCCATTTTGTACTTGTCAACTTAAACACAAGACTCAAACTCAAAAATACACACACAAACATATCAACGCTAGGCTCAAATTCAAGACTTCACCCAAACATAGCAAGAAACACTACCACTGGTTCAACTTGCTATTGATCGATATTATAACCAAATGTGTGGGACTGTGGGTGTAATTTACACTGTAGTATTGTAATATATTATAACTAAAACCTTTTTTTTTTTTTTGTGTGGAAAAAGTAGTGAGATTTGGAGTTTAGAATATGAGGTATTGAGAGGATAAGTAACATATCATGTGTGTGGTGTAGATGGAGTCACGATGAAGTCATTTTTCATGATGATCGACTTGTATGTATGTTACCACCAAAAAGGAAGAGAAGATCAATGGTCATTGTCACCAACTTGCTACTTGAGGCTGAAGAATGGGTCAGATAGATGATCTTATTTGTTTGGTCTTCTATTCCCCTTACTAACAATCCTTTCTTTTTCTATGTACACAAATGTTTTATGATAACAATTAGATCTCAGGTTGCAAATTGAAAGTTACATTATTCATGATCATAAATAATAAAATTTTTAATAGCTTATGGATGATTATTGTTTAGTGTGTAATCTCTCTCTCTTTCTCTCTTTTCTTCACATGATTTTTTTTTTAAAAAAATCAGTTTTAGATCGTTTATAATTTATAATTGTGCATTATAAATATATTATAAAAATGTATGCTGGAAAAGATATTAAAAAAACATAGTTGTAGAGAAAAGAGTAAATTGTATTCAAAATATAAATCCTATATATGCTGAAAAAATTCAATTCAAAATTACTATTGTCTAAGGGCTGTTTGGTATAAGGAGGAGAGAGAAAATTTTAATGAGTTGAATTTTAAAAAATTGAGAGGTGGGGTTAAAAGTTTTTAATTAATCTTTCTTACTCTTTTATCTTACATCTTATCTTTGTAAAAATTTTATAACCCCATTTCTTCAATTTTCTAAAATACAACTCACAAAAATTCCCTGCCTTCAAAATTACTATTGTCTAAGGGCTGTTTGGTATAAGGAGAAAGGAGGGAAAATTTTAGTGAGTTGAATTTTAAAAAATTGAGAGGTGGGGTTAAAAGTTTTTAATTAATCTTTCTTACTTTTTTATCTTACATCTTATCTTTGTGAAAATTTTATACCCCATTTCTTCAATTTTCTAAAATACAACTCACAAAAATTCCCCGCCTCACCCCTCCCCTCAAAATCTCACATACCAAACAGCCCATAAGTGCAGCTTGAATAAAAATGCGTAATATTTTTTATCTGAAAAAAAAAGCCTCAATATGAAATTTTAAAATGTTAAAAGCTGGGACTGAGCTTGAAGCTTGTTTGAGAAACTCTCAAATTTAGGTTTCAAAAGCTATTTTCCATAAGTCAAGACAAAACTCGTCTCACAACTTACCTCGTAAATCTTAAAAATTATTTTTCAAAAGTTAAATCTAAACGCGCACTTGGTCAGGTTAAATTAATTTTTTCCACAGCTGGAATGACATAAGAAATGTCAAGACCATATTGGGTTGAGTTCATTTTTCAATTTGAGGTTCGATAACCAATTAAAGTCAACTCAAACTCATTTTGCTTCCAATATTTTGATTTGGACCCAGACAGCAACATTCTGATGAAGGCCCAAACATAAAATCTTTATGTGCCCCAAATCCCAACAACAGTCCATTCAATCATAGGATGCAAAGCCAGATTTTTTTTATCTAGCCCATGATTTGTTCATCGGATCGTGATGATGATGATGAAATTTAAAGTAGTTTCTCTAAGGGAGGAGGTTCAATTCCCGTTGGTCGATGTGAGGGTTTTTTTGGCGGGCAATCTGTAAATACTTTTGTAAACGCTCTTTGGGCCTGGAGGCATGTCCTAGTCTTAGTGGGTTACCGGCATAGTTGTTAAAAACGGGTTTTAAAACGTAAAAAACGTGTGTTTACGTTTTATTTGGAGAAAAAACGTACCTGATGCAAAAACGTAAAAAACGCAACCAAAAAACGTAAAAACGTGAAATCGTACGTTTTTAAAAAAAACGGAAACGGAACTCAGCCCACTGCCCACAGCCCATCGGAATTCATTGTGTCTCTAGTCTGATTTTTTTCTCAGAACTTGTGTTAATTTACTTGGGGTTCGAATCTTTCTCCTATATAATAATCATGATATGACTAGTGCGGTCTGCTCCCCATTTATATATCCTAATGTGTCTTCCACTATTTATTCTTTATATGTGAGCCACAACTGCGTATTAAATTATTCATAAATATTTTCCCACTATGCTATGTTTGATGCTTGTTTTGAGATTAAGTAATCAAAATAAAAAACAAAAAACAAGTGAATCCCAATATTGTACGCCCCAATATGCCAAAAAAAGGGTGCGTAAGGAGGAATTACAGAATCTGTAAAACTCTAAAATAACAGCAAGAGAAGGAATTAAACTATTAAAATACAATTTTTTTTATCGATCTTATCACTTTAGCAAAACCTTCAACATAAAATTACATCAACATATAGAGATACGTAGATAGATGTACTGCCTATGTCCTATATACCTAAAAGCATAAAATAGTCAGAAAAAATAAAAGCATAATTTTTTTTATTTGTTTAAAAAAGCTATATTATAATCTTTAATATATATTTTAATTCAATACAAACACATAAATGTATGTATATAATAATTATATTATTTACAAGGCACCAAATAGTGTGATCAGTATGTGTATAGATAATGGCATGTGTCTTACTTTTTCTTAAATTTTTTTATTTATATATACAGGTAAAAACTATGTTTTGTATTACGATTTTACGTTTTACGATTTTTCATGTCCCTTCTGCTTTTACGTAAAAACTACGCTTTAACAACCTTGGTTACCAGTGTTTATCCCCACCTAAACTTTTATGTATAAAAAAAGAAAAAGAAAAATAAAGCAGTTTCTCTTTTATAATACAGGTACATTAAGGGCGTAGGCAAAAACTGAAAATGTTTAAATTAATTATTTTGATAACTTATAAACACAAAATATAACCAAAAACGTTTTCATAATTTATAATTTTATAGACAACGTACAAGTTGAAAAGCTTGGACCAAGCCTGCTTCAATTATTAGTGTTTTTTTTTTAGGATAGGCTTATTCATGTTACATAAATTCATATACATGGACGTAATAAGAATGATAAAAAGGATCCAAGTTCTACATGGCAGCCATGTCATACGTGGCATCATCTATAGTGCCTACAATGTTATTTTATTAATAAAGATGCCTGTTTTATGGACATGAATAAGAATTATTAAATTTGTACCCATGTAGATCAATATTATGACTATTTATTGTAATAACTTGTACGTATCCGTTTGAGTTAGCGGTAGGAATTATTTTTTCGATGTAATTTACGATTTATGAAATAAGCATGTAAGGAGTTTTATATTTCAACTTGAGTACGTACTTTTCAAACACTAAGTTAAACATGCATTAATACTTCTTATCTTCAGTACCATGTAGAAGATCTTGGGATTGATTGATCCTTTTTGGATGATATGGACACCACTTTGGTGACTAGATGCCACATTAGTTGCCATGTAGTACGTATCTCAAAATTTAATTCTATTCCATTAAAATGATTTGTGTTGTTAGGTTTCAGACCCAAATTTCTGTAAAATTAAACTACTCAAGTTCGTAGCTCACCGGCTCATCCTATGATCCGATCTGGTAATTAAGCTGTTTTACTGTGCATTAATTTCTTTTTCCCATTTTTCACAAGGATGGCAATTTTTGCCTGCACATTTTATAATGTGAGAGTTAAATAAATCTACACTTGATATCTTTGTTTATCGATTCATTTTCGAACCAACTGCATAATATGCATGTGGATCATAGATATTGAATCTTGAGTTTTCTGGTGCGACGTGACTTTAATTTCCGGCCTAACGCTATAACTTCTTTAAACAACTCAAAGCAGCTAGTGACTAAAGACTAATCTATCATGTGATAATTTGTTCTTGCAGTCTCAAGAAAGACTTGTGGAAGAGCATTGTGATCTTCAATTCGGAAATAAACAAGGGGCGCATATAATACGGATATAATAAATTACAAAAAATGGCACACTATTTTTAAATGGAAATTTAATAATAATGCTAATAAGTTACAAATATGAAAATTTTGAAGTGGAGTCAAAGTTGAGTGAAATGACATTGCCGCGAATTTTGCAAGAGTGTATTGCTTCGCGCCCTCACGACTTCACCTAATCCTTTTCTTATGCATGCCAGCTGAAGCCTGAAGTTGACCTTTATTTTTGTTGTCCTTGGTCTGAAGACACGGTACCATTAATGCTCAAAATCAAAACAAAATAAACCAACTACCCTGTTTACAGCTCTGTTATATTTGATAGTGCTGCCTGGCTCCTTGAAAAGTGTTTGTTCATGAAGCAAGTCTCTACTACTAGGAATCAATTAGGTTAATTGCTGTTTGCAAACTAAAACTCAACCTAGGTCAATCAATGAACCGATAAATTAATTTTTTAGCTAGTTTAGTCAAGAGTTTTGGATGGGTTGACCAAGTTAGATTTTATATGTATATATTTTCTTTCATTATTAAGATCGTTTTAAGTTTTGAAAACAAAAAAATAGTAGTCCGCCAGAACTGTTCTTTAATATTTCTGTTTTATTAGATTATATGTGGTTTATACATGAATGTTCTATATAGTTGTGCATTAATGCTTTTTATTTAAATATCATTTTAATTATGACTTATCTAATCCATAGTTCATCCCTAGTTTAAACCATTGACCGTTAAACTACTGTTTTAACTTATTTATTTCCAACAAGACTATCGATCCGTGCGATGCACGGGGCACAGAATACATAATAGTGTAAAATTAAAGAACAAAAAATGTGTAGTATCAATGCAACAAATTTGCTAAATCGAATGTCAACAATTAAGCACAAAGAACAACAGTAAGAAAAATATCGTTGAAATTGTAGTCAGTCTTTTTATTTATGAATGTGAAAAGATGTTTTAGAATACTTCCCTATATACAACATTAACTGTAGTATCACAACACTTATTTAACTCATTCAAGATGAGTATCTTCAAACAATTGAAACTCTTCACTCTTAAAAGAGTAACATAAAGTTGATCATGTGAGAAGACTGGGCTTGGAAGGTAAAGACCTATATTTATCATTGATTGTCCTGGCTCTTGTTAATTGTCATTGCAAAAGAAATAATTATTAGAAATTGCCTTCTTGTCATCTTGAAAGGGAGTTTAGAATCAGATGGGTTCATATCCATTCTGTGTATCAAAATGTCTTCGCCTACGCTTGTGCCATTAAGCGCCTTCGCCTTAATGACTTTCTTGCCAGGTTGTGTTATTTGAAGACTTGTACCATTGCACAATCTTGTTGCCTGGTCAATGTTCCTTATTAACATAACTGGTACTCCAATCTTCAAAATTAATTTATGCTGAGGTATCTCAGAACATTTAATTGAATTCAAATACTATGTGTCATATAGATCATCGAAACTATCATTTGCACAATCAGTGCGATCAATAGAGTCAGCACTAAAGTACCCCACTCCATCTCCTGATAACAAAGAACAAATATACTCATTCAATGAATCAACATGTTCTGTTGTTGGTGTTAGGATTGACCTGTTGTTTAGGTATCCTTCGTCGAATAGACATTCCACTAAACTTGGGTACGTAGATTGAACAATGCACCTTATTGGATGGTCATTATCATAAAGCAACATATTTGATGGTAATCTTATATTCGCAATACCATCATGCGGTAATCCAATAACTCCTCCCACAATCTATTTGATTCATCGCTTTCTCTCTGTCTGTTGTAGTTCAACTCTTGAAGTATTAGTTAATTAGACATATCAATACTGAATTCTTTATTTAGTCTAGGCAAAGATGGATAGTCATTTAAACTTTTTCCATTGCGTAGTAGAAGTTTTTGAATTTCAAATAGTCCTGCAGACTGTTTTTCAGCAAATTAAAACTGCAATTCTTTTGAAGAAAAGAGAAGGTGTTAACACATGGCAAACAATATTTACTTGTGTAATTAATTCAAAAAAGCCATACATTACAATAATGAATTTATTCCTATAAATAATCATTTTTTACTTAACATTTAAAGGCAACTTTGACGTAAAATTTCTATAAATTGCAGTTGTTCATAGTAAATATTTGTATATCAAATATAATTAATATTAATATTTAATATTAATATTAATACTATCACTAAAAATTAAATTAATTTATAACGATATACCTGACAAAGATTGATTGCCATGTGATACATATAACAAATCTTCACAAATGATGTCTTTGGTTCTTTCCCAAACAACATTTGGTTGTGATAAGGAATGACTCAATAACATACTGGTGAAAAAATTACGAAGGTAACTGTCTGATGCCCATGATGATGCTTCTTTAATTGTATCTATGTACTCATTGTCATCATCTAATAATCCAAGTGCGTAACATATCCATCAACAATATTTTTCAGTTTCTATAGTTCTAATATCTACATAACTCTTTGGACCTCGAACCTTTGTCAACAACAAATGAAGATAGTATAACTTTCCTTGTGCAGGAGTACAATGACCCAATCGACCAACAGAGAAACCTCGCTCACGAAGCTTCCAAAACTGACTCAAACTGTGTTTGGGGTTTTTAATTATCTAGCATTTAGGACAATTATTTATCAAGAATCACTTGACTCAAACTGTGTTTGGGGTTTTTAATTTAATTTGGTAAATTAATTAACTCACGAGACATTAGGCAAGCTAGGGTAGCGATAGGTCCACTTCAAAGGAGCATTCCATCATATCATTCATTAAATATAATTTCATATTTTTATTCATCATTTTATAAAAAATATACAAAATAGTAGTTTAGGTTGTTATCCATCATTAATTTTTTTTTGAAATATATAAAAAAATCAATTGCAAAACACATTTCAATGTTCTTAGCACTTAGTTTAGCTTAGGAATCAAATAAAAAGCTTCTTAAGAGAACATGACCCAAATTGTGCCATTCATTATATAATTTAATTTGGTTTATTTTGATTTAACTCGAGGTGACTTATTTAAATCAGTGGTGTACTCATTGGTATATTGTTTTTAATTTAATTTAATAGTTCCACTATTATATCGAAAGTGTGTATTATTTGATCTGTCAAAACAAACCGCCCTATGCGTTGCAGGGGCAATCACGTGCAATAAAAATTATCAATATGTATATTATTATTCTTAGAAAAACTATAGTTAAACAGCTAAAATCAGCAATATTATATGCCCCGAGGGTGCATGATGCGCAAGATTCTTTCAATTTCATAACCTTCGTATTGATGCCAGTAATGATGAGTTGGACCAAATTAAAAGTCCCTTCATAATGTTACAAAAAATCAACATAAAAAATTAAGTATCATCATACAATTCTTCAAAATATTCATTATAGACAGCCACACACATTTAACCATGTCACTATTTGATACAAAAAGAAAAATGAAGTGATCATCATCTACGATTCTGAGTCCATGAAAAAACGAAGTGAATTTTTCCACATACTATCCCGACAATAAATTGACATGTGTGCTGCGCCACGAACGGAATTCTTTCAATGACTAAACTAAAACTCCCTTAAAAAATTCGGCATCATGATACAATTTTTTTTTTTTAAATCCATTATATAAATTGCCACGCACATTTAACACACTATATTGGAATGGAATGAAACAAAGAATGCTTAAAAAATGATAGTATATAACTAAGTAGCATTTAATTTGATCTGAAAAAAATTCTTTGATTTACATTTTTATTTGATGAAAAACTTAAATGTGTGTATATTAAAAATCTGTTTGTTTTTATAATTGACAACTAAAAATTCCTCAACCACTTGAAAATACCTAGGTTATTCAGTATACAGCATATAAATACTTTTCGTACTTATTTATTAAAAATTTCTCCATAACGCATGTAGTTAATACGGAGTTATGGAATAGAATTGAAAACAACATAGATAATATGATTCCAAAGCAATGAGGAGTAATAGAATTGATTAAAAACAACAAAAATTTATGAATGATAAAGAAATTCAATTCCCTAAATCATCCATAATGATTATTAAGGAATATTATACTATGAGCTTCTTACTTCATGAGCCGCATAATAGTGGGTACATAAAAAGCAGGAATTAGGTTTAGCGTCAATTATTGTAGCCCTAATTTTTCATAGAATCATGGAGAATAAATAAAATTAAAACTATCCTAATTTGACCGACATTTAAGGAACAATCATCTAAAATAATTAAATACAAAATATCCCTAAAAGAAATCTTCTTATAATCATTTAAAATAATTAATTATAGATTAATTTATCTTATTTTCAGATCACACTTCCAATATACACCTTAATTAATTTTTATTTCCCAAGAATTTCTCCCCAGGCCATTTCATATTTCATATTAGTCTCACTTTCCATATTTTGTATTTTGCTTATTATTTCAAATCCTTTCAATATTGTAGTCTTACCAGTATTCTAAGGATCACATATATATAGGATACAAACTAACAATATGAAATAGAAATAGTTTATGTTAAATTTTATTATTTCAATTGTAACGTTGTAGAAATATCAAAACTCTCCGATAATATCAACCCCAGAAAAAGCGCAAAGCCTACGAGTTAATTTACATAATTAGAATCATCATTCAAATTTTTTCATCCATCTATTTTTTTTTAAAAAAAACCTCCATTAAGAAGTAGTTACATAAATAATTTATTGCTACACCAAATCGTTCATATGGAAGTTGTTAATAATTTAAATGCTAAGTCACAGGTTTTTATTAATATTTTTTTCTCAAAATAATGACAACAACCCTTTTCAAATATTTAAGTATTAATTTGAAACTAATGCCCGTCTCCAAAACGAACGTGTAAACGAAGTTAGAAGCAATTGGAAAAAACTCATCGACGCATTCAAGAGAATAAAGACATTTAAATTATGAATTTATAATTACATGGAAATCATGCTGGGAAAAAATAAAAACACGATATTCTCTTGCACAATTAAGATATGAAATTAAAACAATTAGTATTTATAATATATCTTTACAACAATAAAATTTTCACAAAACAAATATAACTTGATATTACCAATCTTTGAAGACCAATTAAAATCAGTATGATATTATTAATTATTACCAATCTTTGAAATAATGCTACATAATCGGGAATGTGACCATATCAATTACTAATAGTTTATTTAATTTTTCAATCACAACTTCCCATATACATTATGATGAGTTTTTGCTCCCCAAAAATCTCTCCGTTCCTATGCATGTCGTCTACTAATCCTCCATTTTTGGATTTCAAATTCAAATTTCATATTGATCTCATTTTCCATGACTTTAATTTCACTCTTTATTTCAATTCCTTCTAATCTTGTAGTGTCATCAGTGTCATATCTAATTTTTTTTCTTTATATAATTTTTATATCACAGGGATGAAAAGTGAGATTTGTGAATTTACTTTCTAGTTAATTTTTATATTTTTAAATTATTTTCTATACGTAATTTTTATATCACAGGCGTCAATTCAATTCCTGCTAATCTTGAATTTGATCATTAATCTCAATTTCTAGTCATCATGAGAATTCTCTCCTATTCTCATATCTCCAATTTTTATTTGTGCACTCATAAAGATAAAAATAATAAATTATTTTCTCTTGAAATCAAATTCAAATTGTAAATCTCCTAATGGATTAAAATCATTATCAATATTATAATAATAATAATAATAATAAATAGATCATCAATAAATAAATATCAATAAATAAATATTAATAATAAGTATATTTATAATTTACCCAAAAATTATAATTCTCTGAATCTCATAAATAATAATATTAAATTCATGGATTCCTTCTCCACGAGATCAAGTAAGTTGCAAAAGGTGAGCATAAAAATCAATTATATCGACAGAAAATAATAAAATATACTTATTGCAGGAAAACCTAGACCAAGATGTGTATTAAGAGAGCGATATCTTAGTGGAAAGTATAAAACAAAATCAGTTATGTGTTACACTTTAGAATGAGGTATGTGTGGATGATACTGCTACACATGTGTGTGTGTGTGTGTGTGTGTAAAATAAAAATTTGACGGGAAATGGGAATACATTAAGGGTAATTTGTGTTAGAGGTTTATAATATTTGAACGACAATTTTAAACAACACTTAACTCTTTCTTGACGGTGGCAAGCCTTTGCGTGAGGTTGATTTAGTGTGGGAAATTGTAATCTTACTCGGGAAAGTATGTAAAAACGAAACCTGGAAATATACATTAATTGTAAGTCAAGGATTGTTGAACTTTGAGTTCGTAATTGGAAGCGTCTCTAACATCTATTATTCACATACGTATAGTCATTACCTAATTTAAAAGTCAATATTTATTACTGTTTTGGTGATAACTCTGGAGATAGCATATTGACTTAAAGGGATTTCATAATTACAATACGTTGGAAATATAAATAAGGTTTGCGTTTTCCCTATTTTTTCTGAACCAAGAGGGTATAGGGTTTGTGTTTGCATTGTTTATATCTTAAATTCATACGTACAAAAATGTGAGTGAACCTCTGAAATGCAGCAACACAAAGACTAATAAGATGATGGACATTAAAGGCTATAAGGAAAAAATCCAACTCAAAATTCAACACACGCTACTCTTCGAAACCACAATTTATGATGATGTCTAACGCTTCCATTCGTATGCTATGATCATTAATTTCCATCGGCCTCATCGAGAAGTCAAACATAAAAAATGTGAACTAAACATTCAATCACAATTAAATAATAAGCCAGTAAATGATTACATCGATAACATATGACAACAGGAGCATTAATGGTTTTCATTGATAGTCTGCTGAAAATAATATACATTCAAAAGAAGAAAAGTCTAAATAGTTAAACTGATATTGAACTTAATCAGTTAATCCGAAAACACTGTCGTAAAATAAAAAAGAATTAAACAGTCTTAACCAAAAAAAAAAAAAACATGTCAACCCTGATGGTTAGCTTGAACAGTCTTAAGTACATTTAATTCAATTGAAACTTTATTCATAGTTAGCTTCAAAGGCCTCATTTGAAACTTCTTTTGGTTAACTGATTGTGACGATGTGTTTACAACTGGAAAACGATGTACTATAAACATATATTACAAGGAATTGAAATAATGAACGAAATTAAAATAATGGAAAGTGAGATCAATGTGAAGTGGGAATCAAAAAACTCATTATAATGTATATGGGAAGTTGTGATTGATAAATTAAATAACAACAGTGATTATTTCCTTTTTAGTTAATTATGTTCAGGAACATTATTTTAATCCCTGTTAAAGTTCTCTGTGTGTTGGATGACTTATAGCTACTTGACTTTGCAGATGAACTCAAATTATGCTTTCATTAAAAATGTGGTAGTAGTATGATTAAATATTGTGTGAGCCTCTCCAACAACAAATGCATTATCATTCTCATCGTGGTAGACTTATAAATTAACTGAATTAAATTGGTAATAGGCTATAACATAGTTTTTAAAACAGAAATGTGAATGTACAATAATAACGACAACAAATGCATATCATGACTATTTTATTAAAAGAAACATCAGAAACTTAGTTGCATTGTTAGGTTGTTCTAGCCTACATTCCAATCAGTAAAAACTTCAATAATAGTTAACTTCAAAGGCCTCAGTTTAAACTTCTTTTGGGTAATTGATCGTGACGATGTGTTTACAAATGGAACACGATGTTCAATTACTAATAGTTTATTTAATTCATTATATAATAAATTAAATAAACTATTAATAATTGATATTATCATATTTATGATTTTGTAGCATTATTTCAAAGATTGGTAATAACTAATAAAACATATATGATTTTGAGAAAATAAAATAGGGTGAAAACATAATTACTTTAAACAGGCCAAAAACAGACATACTTTAAATAGGAAGAGGATTTATTAAAATTTATGTTGTAAATATAACATTTATTGTTGTGAATAGCCTCTGGACGTGAGAAATGAAAAAAAAAAAAATCCAGGTTTTCCAAGGTGATTGTAAATATATTCTTTTTATGTTGTAAATATGGAGTTTTTTGTTGTAAATAGCCTCCGGACGTGAGAAATTGAAAACAAAAATCCACAGTTAAGCTCGAACGTGCCAGCCACAGTTACATTGTTTATCTGACTGTCTACAAATGTTTGAACAGAGATATTACGTTCGAACTGGAAATATAAGTCCGAACTGTGAAGTTATGCTCGAATGTTCCAACCAAATTTGAAAACCTGGATTTTTTTCAGTTCTCACATCCAGAGTATATTTACAACAACAAATGTTATATTAACAACAGAAAAATCATATATTAACAACAAATTTTGAAAACCTTGATTTTTTCATCTATCACATCCAGAGGCTATTTACAACAAAAAATACTATATGTACAACAATAAAATGATATATTAACAACAACCATTGAAAACCTGGATTTTTTCAGTTCTCACATCCAGAGTATATTTACAACAACAAATGTTATATTAACAACAGAAAAATCATATATTAACAACAAATTTTGAAAACCTTGATTTTTTCATCTATCACATTCAGAGGCTATTTACAACAAAAAATACTATATGTACAACAATAAAATGATATATTAACAACAACCATTGAAAACCTGGATTTTTTTCAGTTCTCACATCCAGAGTATATTTACAACAACAAATGTTATATTAACAACAGAAAAATCATATATTAACAACAAATTTTGAAAACCTTGATTTTTTCATCTATCACATCCAGAGGCTATTTACAACAAAAAATACTATATGTACAACAATAAAATGATATATTAACAACAACCATTGAAAACCTGGATTTTTTCATTTCTCACGTCCAGAGGCTATTTACAACAATAAATGCTATATTTAACACATAAAAATCCTATATTAACAACATATTTATAATAAGGTTGTTCAGAAGGATATAGTTTTTTCACTTGTTTTATTGGGAATTAAGTTGCAGACAAAGTTGGTGGCTTTACGGTTGATGTTAGCCAATAAAACGCAGAACAACTCTGAGCGAAATGAATGCATTATTCATTTAATATCACTCTGGTCAGACATCAGCAATATTTTGACTTTAAGAAATGTCGGTGTGCATTTAGTTCTTCTTTCGATTAAGTAGAACCTATTACTTTAATTGCATGTAGATATTATAATATGAAGAGATGGGCAAATAACTGCACAGTCTGGAGTTTTGTGAAGAGAGTAGAGATTGCTCTCTTTTACTCAGTTTTGTGCCAGAATTAATTGCTTATTATCTGTTATATTTATCAGTAAAGTTGGCCCAGTTTTGAATCTGTTGGGATGGCCAAGTTTAAGCAACGCAAGTAAGAAAAATCTAGTATACTACACAATAAAACAAAAAAAAAAAAGATTTAAGAAAGGAAAAACAAACAATAGAACTTTATTAATGATAATGATGATCCAAAACAAAAGGGATAGTCAGGTTCCCTATAAGACAAAGCCCAACTTATACATAATTTATTTCAACTCTAAATCACAACTCAAGCACATGAATCATTACAGGTAGTTCTTGTGATAATCTACTTTGAAGCATAGATGCTCTGAAATCGAGTTTTGTAGATGGAAAGGACATTATCTCTGGGAGGCAAGACTCCATTTACAATAGGATGATTCAAAATCTCATTACCCCACTTCTCTAAGTTTGGATATTTTTTACCACTATACAGATCAAACCCACTAGCTTCTTGAATTAAAGGCAGCCAGAAAGCTATGAACAGAGCAGCTATGTCCACTAACCCAACTGAATCTCCATTAAAGAACTTCCCTTTCAGCTCGTTTTCCAGAATTTCCAGAGCCTCTGTTGCTTCTTCAACACCTTTATCCCTCTCCTTCTCATCTGGATTCCATGCTGCTTTAAATATTGCAGGAAACACCTGAAATCAAGCAAAAAAACACTTGTTTTCAATGACTGATCGTTCAAATTCCTAATAAGAAAAACACAGAGAAAAACAGAGCTTGAAGTTTTGACTTTTGAATTACCTTGTCATCGATGAACTTAGACCAAAAACGTGCTTGGGCTCTGTGATAAGGATCAGAAGGCAAGATGGGGTAGCCAGTCCAAGCCTCATCGATGTATTTAACAATCACAAGGGACTCACACATAGGCTTGCCGTTGTGAAGAAGAACAGGGACCTTCTTGTGAACAGGGTTGTACTTGAGAAGAAGATCACTTTTGTTGGATAACGATTCATCAACGTACTCATGTTCCACTCCCTTGTCGTGAGTTTTGCAACTGTTGAGGCAATGAAATGATATTGTTAAGATGTAGAGTTTGACGATATGAACGTAATATTCTGGAATGAGATGATCAGTTTCACGCAATGCCTAATACAACAACTGATAAAGAACTGATATTGTTAAATAGCCCTGGAAGCACGATGAGTCCACAAAAAATGATGCATTGATGGAAATCAAGTCCAATAAATCTTGCTGCAACTATCACCCAATAGTCTCATGACTATTAATTCTTGGTGCAGTTTCAATATGCACTTGCATGGGGAAAGAACACATTTCGTTGGGAAATCATAATCTTTAAATTTTAAAAATAATACTCCCGTCTGATAGCCAATTCATGGACGCGTAGGTTTGACTTTGTGAATGCTAATAGAATCTGTTTAATCCCAAAGTGTGAACGCAACCTCCATTAGTCAAAACGTGAAGCATGAAGATAGTAGTACACGTAAGATCCATTCAGATGGGAGTTTTTTGCTATGTGTGTTGTACAGATGGACCAATTACTATGGGGCTAGGAGGTTTAAATGGATATATTTGATTGAGCGCACCTTGCTTGCAGTAAACAAAAGCTTCTCTCTTATCACCAAAAAAAAAAAAATATATATATATATATAACTTCACTTGAGGCTTTACAAAAGTATTGAAGAAGTTCCAAGAAATCTCATCTTATAACGGAAACACTATCTAGCAATGATGTAGCAGATCTCTTGCCTAAGGCAACATATAACCTCGATTGCATCAAACAAAATATGGCGAGTGTTAAATAAACTTACACCCCACATCCGTGAAAGTTGAAATAAAATAACTGAATACAAATATACAACTGTAAACTATTTTCATTAAATTTTCTTGCCAGGGATTTTTATTTCAGAATAAAATATGGTAAATTTTATGTGAAAATGACAGAAAAATACTGTCAAAATATGTAAAATACTAATAAAGATAGTAAATTTCAATAATTCCAAAGTAAACGATTTAGAATTTTAATTTAAAATGTTCAAAAATGTATAAAATCACATAAGTGTCAATACTTTTTTTTTTTTAAAGAAAACCCCTAAAGCCCCTCACTGGCCGTCAGATCTTTGATGTCGGCGACTGGTTAGGGAGTTCTGATGTCTTCTCTAGCAATTGACCGTCATGGCTACATGGTTGGCAACTAGTGATCAGAGCTCTGACATCTTAATATAATTTTTTTTTAATTTCTTGAGCAAAAGTTGTCAATATATATACTTGAATTATTAATAGTGATACTAAAGTTGTAAATGAGGTATTTTTTTTAGTATTTCTATTAACAGCTTAGTTATCTATATTAACAATTTTCACCTAGGAAATTAAAAAAAAAAAAAAAAAGACCTCGGAGCTTCAGTGAAAGTTATTTGGAAATATTCATCAAATACCTCATTACTACTTTAATATTGCTATTAAACACTTAAGTATTAATATTGGCAACTTTTACTTGAGAAATGCAAAATAAATATTAGACTACCAAAGCTTAGGTGAAAGTTATTAGGAAATATTCAACAAATATCCCATTTTCAACTTTAGTATCAATATTAACAACTCATAATCCATATTGATGACTATTGCCTAATAAATTTCAATATATATATATATATATATATATATATATATATATATATATTAGGTTACCATTTACAATTTTAATATTGTTATTTACAACTCAAGTATTTATATGGGAAAATTAAAATAAAGGACAAAAATAAAATAATATTTAATTAGAAGAACCATAAAAATTGTAATTATCAAGAAGGACCGAATAAGTTTAAAAGTACTAAATTACCATTTTGCTTCCTTAACGCAAAATACAAAGAACAAAGTATCTTCTTCCATCTTCCCCTGAATATTAAGGTGGGGCCATTTGGAAATCCAATATTAGAAGTTAAAAACATCGATTTTTGGTAATCCCGTGAAAACAAGAAATTAATTAGAATAAAATTGTTCTTGAACTTCATTACTATACATACACTTTAAACAAATATCGTCATTTTTAATTTCCAATACCGGATTCTCAAATGGCCTCACCTTAATATTTACGGGAGGACAGAAGAAGGTGTTTTGCTCTTTGTTTTCTACGTTGGGGAAGCTAAAGGGTAATTTAATACTTTTAAGTTTATTTAGTCCTTCTTAATAATTACAATTTTTATGGTTCTTCTAATTAAATATTATTTTATTTAGATCCTTTATTTTAATTTTCCCTATTTCTATTGATAACTTTTATTTCATAAATTTAAAATACACACACATATTAATTAGACGCCGGAGCTCCTACAGTCGGTGTCGACAAAGGCGCTAGAACTCTAATAATGGGCGATCGATAAGGGGTTTTAGGGCTTTTTAGAAAAATTAAAAGTGATGACGTTTATATAATTTCACACATTTGTTAACAATTTAAAATTTTAAATTAGTCAATTTGAAATCATTTGTTATAAAACTGAAAGAATTCTAGAGAGAAGTCAGAGGAAATTCTAGAGAGATGAATTGAATTCTCATTCAAGTCTAATGAATAGTTACAGGAGACCTCTATTTATAGAAGGATGCAAATAGTAGATTACTATGCGTATATACCATGTCATCCTGTATTTGGAGATTATGGGTCAATGGACATCCACATAATAAGAATATTCATAACACTCCCCCTTGGATGTCCATTTATGAATGTGCCTCGTTAAAAACTTTAACTAGGAAAAACCCAGTGGGATAAAAACCTAGCCAAAGAAAAGAGTACAACATTCATTGATACACTGTTGAGTTTTGCCTCATTAAAAACCTTTCTAGGAAAACCCAGTGGGACAAAACCTAGATAAGGGAAAAAGAGTACAACGTGTATCGTCTCCCCCTCTTGATTACATCATACTTGCTCCTCCTGATGACCACATTGCTTCATTGTCTTTCTATCATCGAGTATTCATTGTATACCTGCAAGATCTAAATCTTTCAAGTAAAATCATAAATATACATGTGCATAAATATTTATTCAGATAATAATATCACATGCACGATAAATGTTTCATGCTACATATGAATTCACTTAATTAATTATTCTCGAGAATTTGATGCTCCTAGCATCTTGAGTCCTTCAGGGACTTATTCTAGCGCCTTATGTTCTTTAGGAACATGTGCTTCTGGCACACACTAATATAGTATGACTCATGATCCTCATTATCATCATTACAGCATATGTTATCTTATAAACATAAATATCATCAATGTCGACTTTATTTTTCGGTCCCATCGGATTTCATTCATAATTTATTGAGATCTCATTATATTCACATATATTAGGTACCTAGGTCTCTCTTAGACCACAATACACTTTTCTTGTAATATCTCTTCTGGAGATAACATCTCATCAAAAGATAACTCTTCTGGAGCTTTACTTAATTATCCTCGACTTGATCATCTATATTTTATAGCTCCTTTTCTCTTTCGAGGATTTTTATCTTTATAACCGATGGACCAGCAACGCTTCAGGCGTGCTTTATAACAATTCATATAGGAGCATTTGCATTTGGGATATGTGACTTTGTCACTTTCTTTAGGTCAGTAAATGTTTCTGGCATTCGATTAACTAAACTCTGAAATTGAATTATCATTTTAAACTTTTAGTGCACAATTCCTTGTACGATGATCAATATGAGCCAATGATAATTCATTCTAGTAAATCTTTACCCAATCTGCTTATTTTTCTCCCCCTCATCAAATCATCAATTTTCTTTGTATATCCATCTATGTGCATTGAAGTAGATTAATAATCATTGCACATTTAAAACATTTTAAGATGGAATTATTCTGGCTCCTGACCAAAAGCCAAATTTTACGGGGAGAATTCTGTTGGCTTATATAATTGCTGCAAATATACACAACATATAAATTTTGTTCTCATAATCATTGATCTATCCATTCATGGATACTTTAATACATTATTTCTGGATCATTCAATCTGGAAATTGCGCGCATAATATATTGCAAACTTCTGGTTGCAAACATCACTGCAAACTTTGCAGATTTATAATCTCATATGTAAACTTTCAATTTAATATATTTCCAGAGATCCATTTCCAATAATATTTTCATAATCATATCTATTTGAGAACAAGCAGCACATAATATGACTCGGATGATCAAACAAGTCATGCCAACATTCCATATAATTTATCATCAAATCTAATATTCATTTTGGGGGAATCAACATAGAAACATTCACAAAGAATTATCACATAAATATTCACACTTGATATATATATCATTCTCCCCCTCAAGTGTGAGACCTTAAAAATTAATTCATGGAATTTCCATACAATATTCCATGATAATAGCATATATGATAATTAATGCATTATCAATGCATAATTTTGTTACTTCTGGTAACAAAATTTCCATTTTCCAGAATCAACAAACAAATATATAATAAATACAAAATCATCAGGTGTATAATTGCAGATTCACGAGCGCAATACTGTGTAATCACAGGCGCATCACTGTGGAATCACAGACGCAACAACTCAGATTGTCGTATGCATATAAAGTCAAAAAGATTCCAGGCTCGTGCTTTATAGGGAGCAGATCTGCAGAGATTTAACAGGACTACGCAAATCTGCAGAGATTCAATAGGATTTAATTCGACTATAAATAAAGGAAGGCAAACGAACATGCCTCACAAACACTCAAGCATCTGATAATACCAACTACCAGATACTCACACATATTTCTCTAAATTCTATTACCATGGCAGGACCAAGCAGTTTTATCCCAGTTTCTGATACATCCGAAACAGCATTACTTGATGCTTTGTTGTATGATGATCAGCCCAACATGTCATTTACTTCTTTGTTATCTCCTAATCCCTTTGAAATGTTTATTCCTCCTTCTACTATTCCTCCTTCTGCTTCAAATGTACCTACTTCTCCCCCAAGAACAAGTGTTCTTCCACAATCTACAAGGATTGAAGGTACAACTGAAACAGGTTCATCAAGGAGGCCAGTTAAAAGGTGTAGAACTATGGCTGAACTAATGGAGTCTACCAGTCAAATTCAACCAATAGTCACAACAATCAATGAGCCAGCATGCCAGCCATCAATCACGATCCAACTAGCAACAATCAGCCAACCGACAACCATTAGCCAGCCAATAACAATTAGCCAACCAACAACCACTAGCCAGCCATCAACTACAAGTCAATTAGCAACAACTAGCTTATTGGAATTTAGTTGTTGTCATGTTTTACGAGAGATCATACATACCAACGAACTCCAGTACCATAAACTTGAAGTTCACGGAAGAAGAACAGGTATGATTACCCATGCTGTTTTATTTGAAAAAGTACAGGATAAATCTTATAATACTGACAGGCTTCCAATGTTTGATTTCACAAAGAAAAATTTTGAAGAAATCAAACAATTTCTGACACAGTATTGTATAGATTTACAAGCATCAGGATATATCTTGATGCGTGATCCTGTATTAGCCTATCATGAGGTTCTCTGTGTTGGTTCGGAATGGGCTATAAATCCAAATGACCTCCATGGAAGTTCATTTCAAACCAATATTGAACACTCATTAGGCAAAGGAAAACAACCTACAGTAAGTATACCCTATGATACTTCATCCCTTAACCAGGGTGAATTATATAGGTTATCTATGGAGCAACGAGAAAGAATAAAGAAAACAACGCTCCATGATTTAAGAAATTATTTTCACTTAACCCTTGATGAAGCGAGTAAACAATTAAATATGTCTACTCACACCATACAAAAAATCTATCAAAAAGGAGGGTTAACTGAGTGGCCACACAAGAAGCTCAAGAAACTTATGACGCAAATCTCGATATTACGAAGAGCTTTGCCTCATCTGGATCCCATCTCAAGAGAAGCAAAAAAAGAAGACATTAAATATCTTCAGAATGAGATGATTAAAGTTTGTAATGATGTTGAGCCACTCGCAATTAAACTTTGTTGAAATAATATTTCCTTTTGTTTAATTATTTTGTTTATGATCATTCCTCTCCCGTATTCACAAAAATTGTTATAATCATAGAAATCACAAAACAACCATAATAATATATTTGCTTCATTCACTTTTGGGAATGAAGTTGGATAAAAATTCATGATCCATAACTCACTGATTTGTTTGATCATGGCAAGAAATTAATCCACAATATTTCTTGACTTAATCACAATTTTGCTACTGCAAGAGCAAATTGGATATATTTATTTACAATCATCCATGATCATACAATCCCTTGTCTCATGAGGGAATATTTAATGCCAAATATACAATTTTGAGGCCTTTCTACAATTGATGGCATACAAAATTATGGATCGAGCCGTGTTTCATAATTTGTCTTCTTAGCTTCAGGCCAACTTGCCTCTTAACTTCAAGCTAATTTATCACTTGGCTTCTAGCCAATTTATGCCTTCTCATGGTCTCAGGCCAATTTATGCCTCATTTATCAGGCCAATTTATGCCTCATATCTCCATGGCATTTTAATCTCATGATACATATGGCCTTTAACAATTTTTCATCAGGATAAATATAAAATATAAAAATAAATAGATGGAACCCACTAATATGTATATATTAGTGTCGTTGCCATAAATAATAAAAAGGGTAGGGGAATATATAAATTGTAAATAAATAAATAAAAATAAAAGAGAAGGGGTATATAATGCAGTAAATAAATAAAATAAATGACTGGAAATAAACGTGCTAAATAAATAAAAAGAAGATGAAATAGGAATGGTAGTAAACTCACAGCGAGACCTATCTCATCCAAAGGTAAGAAAGAGGATGCATATGCAAATGCAAATATATATATAATATATAGAAAGCAGTAAATAATAAAATAAATGGTGCCCACTAAACTAGTGTTACCACCATGAAAAATAAAGCAGTAAATAAATTATAAATAAATGGAGCCCACTAATATATAGTGTCGCAACCATGAAAAGTAAATAAAGCATAATAAAATAAATAAATAAAGCCCACTAATAGATACTAGTGTGCCGTCATGAAAAATAAATAAATGTAAAAGAATAAAATAAATGGTGCCCACTATACTAGTGTTACCACCATGAAAAATAAAGCAGTAAATAAATTATAAATAAATGGAGCCCACTAATATATAGTGTGCTTTTATGAAAAATAAATAAATGTTAGTGACAATAAAATTAAATGTTAGTGACATAAAAGTAAATGTTAGGAAAGTTAATAACAATAAAATTAAATACACATAAGTAAATGTTAGTCACAATAATAAAATGTTAAATTAAAACACTTAAAAGAAAGAATTAAATCTAGACTTCCAATCTGGAGTCAAATTAATAAAAATAATAATAAAGAAAAAGTTTTTTTTTTTTTGGAACTGTTTCTGCCAACAGTTTTAATAATAATAATTTTTTTTTTAACTCTCTCTCACTCTCTCACTGTCGGCAGACCAGAGCAAAAAGAAATTATGAAAAAGACGAAGAAGAATAGATGATGAACTGGAGATTGTGATAATAATTTAAATTGGGCCCACTATTTGAATTGATCAAACAACCTAGAGCTACGGGAATAGAAAAGAAAGAAGAAAAAGACGAAAATAGGAGGATCAATTGAAAATGTGGGGCAATTATTAATGGAAGGAAAAAGACAAAAATATGAAGGAAATGAAGGAACGAAAGAAAGAGAGAAAATGAAATGAAAGAAACGAAATGAAAGGAGGAAGGCGGCTGAAATACATAAGACCAACTTAAGACTCCCTCCTTTTTTTTTTTTTTTTTGTTAAACAGGACCTGAGCTCTTGCGCTATGACAGGGTTCACGGCTAAGGATTGAGACTTGGAACACAACACAGAAAACAAGTCGGAGGGGTGGCTCTTTGAAGAAGGAGAAGAACATTTGGAAAAGTACAAATCTGAAGAGGGATGAAATATACGTCACCATCAAACTAGCAAAGGATGCATTAATTTCAGATGGTAGTTTAATTGCTGAGACCACATGAAGAGTTGGCCAATTTATTCGGTTGTCTCTTGCTTTTCCCTTGTTCTCCGGTTTTCCAAGATTTGAGAAAGCTGAGATTTGAGGAAGCAAAAGCTTGAGACCAGGCAAGGGAATAATAAGAAGGTTTCTGGAAAATTGAGTTAAAGCATTGGTATGCTGAAATTCTTGGCGGAAGATGGCAGAGGAGGAAGAAGATGATGATAATCTTAAGATAGTGGTTGGAGACAGATCTAGAAGCATCATCAGGAGTCTGCAGATTGAGAAGAAGAAGATGACGGTGAAGGCATCGCAGTAGCATCAAAAGAAAGAGAGAAGATGAGTGATGGACGGAGGCTCAGATGGTTAGAAAAACCATCGTGCTGATAACGTGTTATAAAACTGAAAGAATTCTAGAGAGAAGTCAGAGGAAATTCTAGAGAGATGAATTGAATTCTCATTCAAGTCTAATGAATAGTTACAGGAGACCTCTATTTATAGAAGGATGCAAATAGTAGATTACTATGCGTATATACCATGTCATCCTGTATTTGGAGATTATGGGTCAATGGACATCCACATAATAAGAATATTCATAACATCATTGAATTTTTCCGCCCTTGTTTGTTTTTGAGAAATTCTCATGTGAACCTGGTTTGCTATGTTATTTGTGATTTAACTAATTAAAATACAACAACTCAACTAAAATTAATCATAGTTGTTTGCTCATGTGATTCACATTTTTATTTCTCTTAAAAAATAAATCCCTTACTTAAGATTTCCCAATTAATGAAAAAGTAAATCTTGTGAAATCTTTTAATTTTATTAAAATGCCATTTAATATTTAGGATGTATTTCAAATCAACTCATGAGTTGTTGTATTTTAATTAATTAGACCATAAATGACATGACAAACCAGCTTCACACAAAAATTTCTCTTTGCCTTTAACATATTTTGACAGTAGTTTTTGTCATGTTTCCCAAATTTTATTCATACACGAAAGACCTATAACAACAATACTGCTCCAGTTATATTTATAAGTTCAAATTAATTAACTTTTATATATCAAAAAGAGTTAGTTAACTCATTAATTATGGATATAATTAGTTTCAAAAGTCAACATTAATAAATTGTTTTGTTTATTGTAACTAATGGGGGCAAAATATTTAAAAAAACATATTTATTATTATGAAATTGGACTTATAATAAGGATAAATTTATTTTTTTTTATGAGAATGGTAAGATCTAATATTTATTATCCCAAGGTTCCTTATTGTTCATGGGAATCTCAAGCATTTTTCCTAAAAGCAAATTATTCAACAAGAGGTATGATCAAATAGTCGAAGCAATTCTTTCCCACATCGACAACTAATATTCTACAACAAAATGGTGTCACTCTTGCATTACAAAAATTTATTCCAGAATATGTGAGATCTCCCACATTTTCCTTTAAACTTGTTTAAACACTCTTGTATCAACTCATAATTTCTTGGACTGTGTTCTGGTGTTAGAGCTTCATCAACCTTCTTAAATTCTTCTGGATGAGATTCCACATGTAAACCAAAGAGTAGTGATGCCAAAAATTAACATCGTTATTGTTGCAAATGAGTGTTTTGGTAGTGCCATGATTAGTTTTAGTTTTAGTTTTTTTTTCGAATTGAAGGTGAAAATGTTGTTTTAGTTGGTAATCGAAGGCAATGGAAAAATAAATCTTTCAAAAATGGGAGTTAAGAACAAACACATACAAGCTCACAATATGAAAAACGCTTTTATAATTTATTGATTTAAAGATAACTCACAAGTTAATTTATAAGTTTATATTTATTAATTTAGTACTGCTTATTACTTATTAAACCCCCCCCCCCAGCGGGGAGGGAGGGAGTATTTAAAAGCTTTAGGACAAATGGTGTGACCAGTGTTGTAAAAAACTAATGTAAATGGAGTGTTCAGTACTAAAATGTAAGTAAACATTGTCTGAGGTAAAAACAGATAAAAATTAGTATAGAAACGTAGAAATGGGTAGTAACTTACATTCTTATAGTCATTACTATTTTTACTTAAAACTAAAAGGGGGAAAAAAGAAAGAAAGAAAGAAAACTAACTAACCATCAAGTATTCATTCATGTTCCATTCAAATATCTCCATCGCACTTCCTAGTTCCTCCTGACCCAAACCCTAAAACCCAAATCATCAGCTGCCTCCTCCACTCACGGCATCGTCGGTCGCCCTCCTCCTTGACTGATCCACCCTTACTCGTTGGCTCATTGTGCTTTGCTTATGCTTCCTATTGACCCAAGTCCAAAACTCATCGGCTCGTCGCACACCCTCCTCCACTCCAACCCGGATTCGCTACGTTTCTCACCGGAAATAAAATAATGACGATTATGGCTTCTTACCAAGGTGCTTATTTCTTGTATTCCTCCCTTTGTTTTGGGTTCCTTTCTTGTTAGCTTTTTGAAAGCAATAGGCGATAGCTGAAGGCTGAAGCGCTCATGTTCTTGGCTTCTTACTAAATTTAATTATTGAGTAATATCATGATAGGCTGGTAGGAAGATGTTCTTAGATGAAGTTTTTTATTGAGTAATGATTTATGATTATTTTTCCGCGCGCGTGCGTGCACACACACATATAAGTAATAGAAAGTAAAAACTTTACATGTCGTGTCATTTTTACGATTTATGTTTCTACTACCCTTTCTGTATCTAGGTAGAAACTAGTTTTTAACAACATTGAACGTGACAATATTTAGATGACGTATCAAAACAGTCTTGCAAGATATTTTTCACGAAGTTGGACAAAGAATTACCACACTAAATCTGAATTATTGGAATGCATAATCTCTACGTTAATTTAGTGTGGTTTGTAAATAAATGTTACACTTTCACATCTTTAATCACATAATAATAATTAAGGGAACTTTCTTCTAAAAAACTGATCTTGAAATAACTTATGCAAATGAAGTTTTATAACTTGAATTAGCAAATTAAAGATAATAGAAAAGGACCTTCAAAGCATAATAATCTCCTAATGTCCTTAATATAAAATATATTTATTTAATTTGAATAGATTAAGGAAGTTAGTTAATATGATATTTATTTTTTAAAATATTTTGGTCATCTTCTTTAATTCTCTTATCTCTATCCTTCTTAATTATTATTAAGAGAGCATTAAAAAGCGTAAATAAGAAAAAGATTGATAAATATAAAAAAAAAATATGTCTTATATATAATATCAAGATCAATTCTTAAATAAGTCTTATATTATGAAATGGAGAGAGTACTTTTTATTAGCAAATCATTCATTCAATGTGAAAAATATAAGACAATGACCTTGGCTTTGTAGCATATAAGGGAATAGAAGATTCATTCATAAGACGTGTGTTACATGCACAAACCTAAAGTGAATGGCATTCCCTATAGTCCTTTTTACAAGCTCCAATTTGACTATACATACTAGTTGGAGTTTAGTTAATTTGTAAAAAGAATTATACTTAATTAGAATTGCGGGGCCCAAAAAAATAATGCTTTAGGCAACACATATTATTACCTCTAGTCTTTAATATAAAAGCTAGTTGACTAATTTAAATATATTATAAAATTAGTTATATTAATTATTTGTAACAAATATAGGTTGGTTTTTTTTTTTAAAATACTATATTTCATCACAATTATCATTAAATAGAAACATTTTCATGTGTTCGATGAATAGAGAAATATATATATAAATTTGGAAGACAAAATGAATTGTTATCTTATAGTTAAATCTAACTCAACCAACTCTTATATTAAAGACTAATGTAGTATTATATATTATGAAACATGCAAAAAATTCTTACAAACCACCAAGCACTTAAATTAACTGGTAAAATATTGTTCTAACTTAACTAAGGTTTCGTGTTCAAGACTTTGATAGCATAATAGTATTAGGTGATGGGGCACCACATGAAAAAATGATCATATCATGCCTCGAATCTATATTAGTCTCGGCCTGTAGAGTCCCTGTGGCCTGTAGAGTCCCTGTGACAAGAGGCTAGCGTGGGACACCGGGTGCATATACACACAAAAAAAAAAAAAGAAAAGAAAATGTCCTTACAATAAGAAACAAAGCAAGCATAAGAATGACAATCTTGTGAATGCATCTTCATGAACTAACATATTGAAAGTGAAAACCCCCTCCCATCACCAACCAAGTGTTCAATAACAATGCTTAAAAGGCCAGAAAGCAAGAAGAGTAGAGTTGTTTAAGATGTAAACAGACTCATAACACCTTATATATCAAAGAAGTTGCCACCTAAATAATTCTTGAGGCCTAAGAAGAGTCTAGGGCAATACAATTAAACAATACCAAGTAGTCTCTTGCTGTGTTTGCTCAGATTCTACATTAATACACAATTAGTCTTCGAAGAATTTTCTCTACATTCTATTTCTTTACTATAAATCCAAATAGCAAATACCCAGGAAAACTTTAGAAGTCTTGATGCCAAGCAATGCAAGGCATCAATGAAAGGGTTACTGTTTCACATTTAAAATGGAAACTAGTTGTAAAAAACCAAACCAAGAGCTTACAAGATGCATAAGTGAGAGAATACTGGATTAATAACTAAATATGAGACAATCTTTGAAATTTATCTAAATAGATTTACAAGGATGATCAGAATCACAAATTCTATACAGGACACGTGGTGATCATCTTATGGTAACAAAAAAAAAAACACCCAGATCCAACCACCTTATATTACAATAGAACATGCTCTTTACAGATCAAACCTTCTCCACAATACAGGGTTTGCTTTTCTGCTGTTCCATAATCAAACTATCCACAAAAATATCAGCATTAAGATGATCACCAGACCAAAACATTTGATATATACATAGCTAACAACTTCTTGCTTCCGTCCAAAACATTCAAAATTCTCCCTAGTTTTGTCAAGTTTTTGAAGGTGGTGGCACTTGGCTCCTTATATGTACACTTCCTCTGAATGAAGTTTTATGCAAAAGCAGGGATGCTTGAATTCTGACGATCCCTGTTGAGGCAATCAAATCCTTCTACCCTAACTGCAGCCGGGGAGGGTCCAAATTTCATCCTAGCACAACCTCCTTTACGTGATGCTGAGGAGGGAGATGATAGTCCTGATGGGGATGAATTTCCCAGAATGGAAGCATTCTTTTCATCTCCAAACCTGGCATCTTGAACCAATGGATTTGCAGCTCGGACAGGAGGAGACCCACAAAAATATGGTGGCGATGCAGCTACCTGATTTGCATATTCTTCCCCATGATTCTCCTATTGAAATTAAGACACCAATTAGCCAATGTACTTTCACATCTATAGAAGATCCATAAGGGTAACAACTAGAATTTCGGAAACTAACAGTCTCTGTAATGAGATTCAATCACAGGAATTCTAGATATTTAAAAGAAAAATATCACGTTCTACCATGCAGTTTGCAGTACCAACGACTTACCTTCCTAAGAATAATGTCCAGAAGCTCTGCCCCAGCTTTAGAATCAGACCCGCCATTTTGTTGGCTGCAAGCAAAATCACAAACACAGAACAGATCAGCCTCACAACACTTCTAAAAGACAATAATTTCACCAAATACCACAACACTGATTAAGAGTAGTACCTCAAATGCCATCTAAAGGGCCTTATCGGCAAATCAGTTAAAACCCCAACTCGGCGTGGCTTAGGGCAAATGACGGGTCCCTGATCAGTATTAGGGACAGAGCCTCTCATGACATCACAGGCTGCAAAGGCGTTCTGCTGAAGACTATAACAATTCATCTTGAAAAACAATTTCACTCCTCAGTAGAACGCCTAGGCACGGGAATAACAAAATATATTAAGGACACGCCCTACAATCAAGGCGGAAATTAGATCTAGGGATCAGATGAAGAAACCTGAACTATTTCTTTACTAATTTTCATCAAGGCGAGGATAAAAAACGTGAACACCAGATCTAAATTCTGGGCTTCGAAAAACCTTCAAATTTATTTTCAAGTCACCCAAAAAAATAATAATAATAAAACGCTTTGCCAATTTTTTTGCTAACAAACTAGAAATCTGGTGCAAAGAATAAATCCAGCTACAGAACTAAAAGGAGGTTACAATATAGATCTTCGATTGAGTACACAGAAAAACAAAAAACATGGTACAGCGAGAATTTCAGCAGATCTAGCCGAGAAAACAATTTTTTCAAACAAATTTACCCAGCTAAGAGGATGGAATCGATCAGATCTAAACTGAAGAGCTTCATAACAAAAGGAAAAATAAGATGGTGAAGGAAACTAGAAGTGCAGTAGTCCGGACATCGATGGTGAAGTACCTTGTTGGGAATCTCCACAAAGAAAAAACTCAACGGAGCTTACCACGAGGAGAACAGATTAAAGGGAGCTGGATCCAATTTATAGGGCTGAACGAAAACATATTTTAGGGTATTGGGGTTCCGGAGATCACTGTACGACGTCGTTCTCAACTTGATATTCTTGACGTCACACGTGTCCAGTGATTTTCGAGGCCAAGGATGAGTAATTCAGATCCTACGTTTTTTCTTTAATTACTAATGACCAGCAAGATCATATATTCATATATTTAAAGGCAAAAAAATCAAAAAAAAAAAATACTATGGTAATCTATAGGAGTTAAGGTAGGATAATGAAATACTTTTTTACTCCTAAAATATAAGAATTTGAAAATATTTACTTTATTTTTAAATATTTACATCAAATTGTTTACCGAGTATTATAAGAATATTTAGTCGTAGGGTTTCTTTTTATATATAAAGTGTGGTGGTCACGCGATTAATAAAAAGCATATGCAAATGGAAAGCATGAAAGGAAAAAAAAAAGTGATAGGGGGGTTGATGACTACAATGAAGAATTCAAAATTTAAGGTAGGATAATCAAGGGCGTCTATTACTTCTAAATATAGAAGTTTGAAGGTATTTGTTTTTTTTTCTAAATATTTACATCAAATTGTATTCATAATTAACAAGCACTATAAGATTACTTCATTATAATATTTTTTTTTCATATAAAGTGAGGTGGAGATGCAATTAATGAAAAGCCGAGGTGGATAGATAATAGGATAGGTAAAAATGTGATAAGAATTGGCAATTGGAATCGAGAATTCAAAACTTTAAGGTAGAATAATGAAAAGCTCTTTTGCTCCAAAATATAGGAATTAAAAGATATTTACTTTATTTCTAAATAGTTACATCAAATTGTATTCATGGCGAGTATTATAAGAGGATTCAACCTAGGCTTTTTATATTAAGTGTGGTGGTGATCCGATGAATAAAATGCATAAGCACATGGAAATTACAATTACAAAAAGGAGATAGAAAAGTAGGATAATGAAATACTCTTTCACTTCTAAATATAGGGGTTAGAAGATATTTACTTTACTTCTAAATATTTACATTAAATTGTATTCATATAGAGTATTATAGGAGTATTAAGTCCTAGGATTTTATTTTATTTTATTATTATTATTATTATTATTATTTTTTACATATAAGTGTGGTGGTGATCCGATTAATAAAAAGCTTAGGTACATAGAAAGCACGACAAGAATAAAGGTGATAGGGGGATTGGTGATTGCAACGGAGAATTTGAAGCCTAAGGTAGGATAATAAAATAGTCTTTGCTTGTAAATATAGGAGTTAGAAGATTTTTACTTTATTTATAAATATAATATTTTAATGTGAGTAAATTGAATTCTAAATTCCACTTTATTTAAAAAGATCCATGAGGAGAAGCATTTTAAGTCGATCCGAATTAGTTGATAGTTTGAATATTTGATAATAAGATCTAGAAAATATGTAGGCTCAAGTGGCCCAAAAGGTTATAAAAAAACATTTGAATTTACTCTATCTCCAAAATCTATAATATATGAGTTATACAAGAAGTTTCCTTTAATTCAAAATATATGATTTCAGTCCACCACATCTCCAAAGTTTATAATCTTCCCTAAAGTATGTCTATTGCCTACATTTATAGTATGGGGTTTTCATTCTGGGTTAGTTCAATGCACATAATTAAATAACATATTTTAGGTTAATCAATATGCATTCGTTACTAACAATTAATTTAATTCTTTTTAATATCCACAAACTAATTATTTAGTTGCTACATCAAGTGGTAAAAGGTAATATTAAAAATTAAAAGAGGTACTGTTAAAGATCGGGCAATAATAAGTCAATACTTATTTTTAACAAATGAGAATAATAAGTGTTAGTCATTAAGGAAGGCGTTTGGTGTCTGCTCGCTACAAGTCCCCATAAACTAGTACTCTCTCATGTCTTTAATATAAACAAGGTTTTTAAACCTGAGCCAATCACTAAATTAGTCGGAGTATTATATCAAGGGTTAGTGGATTAGATCAAGGTTAAAATAGGACCAAACAGGTGAGAAATTGATTTTTTTTTTTTTACCTCACACCCTTCATTTTTCATGTTTAAAAAGATTAAAAAATGTCACCTCCTCCCTCCTGTGTGCTCCAGTACATTAGATCAATCAATTAATAAGTTAATGATCGGTGATTCAACCAAATACCCTGTGGCTCTTTTGATTTTTTTTTCCTCACTCATCATTATCATCAACAAAACATCAAAACCCTCCTCTCCTCCATGGCCGGAGTGTCAACTCTCATCTCTCTCCCACACGGTCACACCGACACCCTCTTCAAACTTCATTTTCAGATCTCTCTCTCTCCCTCTTCACAACTTCATATCTCTCTCTCTCTCCCGTCCTTGGTTGGTTGGTGTCTTCCCTACTAGTGGAGAGCCTCAACATTGAGAAGCACAAAGGTATGAAACTCGCCGCTAGCCATTGTTGACATCCATGATGTCTTCCCTTCGAACGTTCACTTTCTTCTTTCTCCATCACCCATTGCTCCACTTGCTCTTTTCACATCGTCGGAAGGTATGAACCTTGGTGCTAGCCACAGCCGACACTCTCTCCTCCTTCTCATTCAGTTGATTTTTTTTTTTTAAAAAAAACTTTTTGACTTTGACTCGGCCAACTCAGCCGGTTCAAGCCGAGTGTACTCTGGGTCAACTCGAGACCCCAGTTTTTGCCTAACTCAGATTGGTTTTCAGTCAGTTTGCTGATTTTCTGGTTCGGGTTTCATAACTTTGAATATAAGATATATTTACCTAATTTGGTTAGATTATGGAAGTTAGTTGATATGACATATATTTTATAAAATATCATAATCATCTTCCTTAATTCCATCATTCATTCTCTTCTTTGATTATCATGGGGAAGTATTAATAGGGGTAAATTCGGAAAAAAAAATTTGACAAATATGAAAGCTATATACTTCTTATATTTAAGATCAAAATCAATTCTTCAAATATGTCTTATATTAAATATTGGAGGGAGTATTTGATTATGGAAATAAGTATCTCAACTAATGAAGGAAAATGTCTTATTGCAAAATATCTTTACCAGATTTCACATTAAGGAAAAACTAATTGACGATTGCAATAAAAAATAGACATTGTAATAAAGAAAGGAAAGAAGATGAATGGCTCCGGGTCACAAAATAGGAAAATGAAGGTTGAAGATTATTTGCAAAACCAAATAGGAGACTTTCCACATTGTTCAAAACTTCAAATATTGTGAGAGTATATGAAGATGAAGCTTATCTAATTTAGTTTTTAAAACAACTTTTTTGTTTTTAAGAACTAAAAAACTAAAAAATTTATTTGGAAAACTATTTTTACTTAGCTGTTTTTAAAAACTAAAACTAAAAATAGTTTTTAGGTTTTTATTTTTATTTTTTGAAGTCGCCTTTTATCCACTATTGACATCACACTGCGGATGACAATTACCGCCATGTCACTACTAGCAATAGTCACTGCTACTTCACTTCAAAATCAGATTTTTTAAAACAACTATCCAAACTTTTTTTTTCAAAACTTGTTCTCTAAAACTCTTTTTGGGGGACAAAACAAAAGATATGGTAAAGAAGCTTATCCATGAATACCATTCATCAAGAGCTTAGAGGTGTGCTGAAACAATATCAATTATTATGAAAAAAATACTCAAAGTGCTCAAGTACTGCCTACCTTTCTTCCCGATGAAACCACTAACTACCTAGTTTAGAGCTAATAAAGTGAGTTTGTTGTTATTAGTTATTCTGGTTCTATGTGTACTATATAAAGTCCTAGTGTTATAAGAGCTTTGGGTGAGTTGGGTAAAAGAACCTTAAGTGTGACAATTTTGAGTTGTAAATGAGTTGAAACGGGAACTTATCATTCTATGTTGCCTTAGTGTCTATTTATTTTTGTGGTGGAAGCCTATATATATAAGCTCTTTTTAAGCCCAAACATGGGATTTTGAAGCTCATTTTTACATTGTTTGAATAAATTTTACTGCAATCCCTGATCAATTGTGATTTTAGTTTCATGAAGTTTCACAATTATCCAATCTCACTTTTAACAAAAGTTTTTAAAGGCCCTTAGGGGAATGTCTCCACTTCTCTTATTTTATAGTTCTTTTTTTTTTTTTTTAAATTAGGTGGACAGTCCTGAGCTACAAGCAAGATTGAACCTACAATCTTTCACTTATTTAGAGTTTTCATGTCATTAGGCTAGGTTATGGCCCTTTCTAGTTCAACATATATATAACAATATCACTATAAGATATTTTAAACAATTTAAACTTATTGATATATTTTTTGTTATTTAATTTTATAATAATATTGTCATATTGAATATCAAACACTAAAAGTTGATCTCACTACAAAAAAAAAAAGACGTTTTGTAATGATTAAAATTGTATATTTGTAACAGTTTTAACCATTACAAAAAATATTAGTAGCAGTTCAAATAACCACTACAAAAAACACTGCTGCAAGTTGTTTTGTAGTAGTTACAAAAAAATTGTTACTCACACAACTAAACTGCCATTGTTCTTGTAGCAATTTTATGTCACCGGCCGCTACAAGATAAGAACGAGATAATATATTGTGTTAATATTTTGTGGTGGTTAACCACCACAAAATATTAACACAATATATTATCTCGTTCTTATCTTGTAGCAGCTGGTGACACTACAAGGTGAAATTGGCCAACACTAACCACCACAAAATATTAACACAATATATTATCTCGTTCTTATCTTGTAGCAGCTGGTGACACTACAAGGTGAAATTGGCCAACACTATAGCGATTATCAAACCGCTACTATACTAACTACATCCAAAAGTTTGTGGTGGTTTTGAAACTACTACAATATTGGATGAAGTTTCAAAAGTGGTGGCAAAAAGTTTTAACAATTGGTAGTAAAAGTTTGTAGTGGTTTTAAAATTGCTTCATTATTGGATGAAATTTTAAAAAATTGAGCCAAACATTTGAAATTAAATTTGTGGTAGATAGAAAACCACTATAGAAAATAAAAATATTTGTAGCAGTTGTGAAACGGCTACAAATATTTTAAAAATTTTAGGTGGAATTTTTACGAGTTGCACCAAAAACTTTATGAAAATTTGTAGCAGTTTTAGAACCATTACAAAATATTAACATTGTTTAAAAAAACATTAATTTGGGTTGTTTTTAGATCTTTTTATTATTCAAGTGACATTTTAAATGATAACAATTAATATAAAAAATTATACTAGTAGATGATATTTGATTATTGATATTATATAGGTATAATACTGAGAATGTGTAGATAATATGAACTAATTATATTTTTCATTAGATGATATTTGATTATGAAATGAATGTTGATTATTATAGAAGGAATGTTGACGGAATCTCCCTAAAGTTTTGGATAAAAAAATAATCAGTATTAGAGAATTATAAGAAAGGAAAAAAATGAAATCAATGATTTTTTTTTAAAAAAAAAAAACCATATTTGATCAGCTTGCTCAGTATTTAACCTCCCCAGAAAACATTGACGGATAAGAGAAAACAAGAGAGAAGGCGGGCAGGAAGAAATTGAGTGTGTGAAATGAGGCATGGTTGAGGCTATTTATCAAGATATGTGTGGAATACTTGTAGTGGTTAATATGATGATTTTTATAGCGATTTTATTTGTAGCGACTTATGTGACTGTGTTTGGGTTTTAATTCTTGTAGCGAATTTAAAATCGCTCAAAAAATTTCCGTTGGTTTTTTCTTTAAAAAATATAGGATTACAATAACATAAGCATACTTTTTTAAATCAATCTCTATTGTCATCCTTACATAAAATATGTTGAGAAAAGGTTAGTTGTAAGTTTAATATGTTTATACACAAATTAAATTTAAATTAAGTGATAATAAAGCGTAACTTATAAAAATACATCAAACTATAGGTAAATAATCATCGCTTTAAGTGAAGAAGCTTTTGAAATTGGCAAGGTAAATTGGCTTACTCTCGTAAGCCATGTTATCACCATCGTGTTAGACCTAGCTGTCACCCAAGAATGGGGTGAATTGGATGTCTGAAAAAAAAATTTGAAAACTTAGAAAATCTTTTCGTAATTTACTAAAGGAGGTTTGAATGACAATAATAATTTATAAACCAATAGACAGTCATTCAAAACATATATGCTGAAATGTAAGAGTTTAGGGAAGAGAATATGCAAACAGAGATTTATACTGGTTCGGTCCAATCCTTGACCTACGTCCAGTCCCCAAGCTCTACTTGAGATTTCAATCCACTATCTTCTTGTTTAATCCAGACACAATAGAAGCCTTTACAACCCACAAGTTTACCCAGGCACTTGTGAAACCAAATCTCTCACTGACTCCCCTTTACACACTGTAAGGATATAATCGGTTCCCACTCAAGATCACCTAATCTTGAGTAACTCTTAAATAGAATGATTACAATAAATCTTCTCTCTTAGAAGTAGATAAGATACGCACTGAAGTACATTACAAATAATCTCACTCTCTAAGGTAATTATATGATCATTGAGATATTCGGAGAGCAAATGATATGAATGTCAGAGTATTGGCATTTTGACGACGCAGCTGTAGTCTCGTGTCTCTCATCTCTATTTTGAATGCTTCTCCTTTTATAGTTGATGTAGAGCATTTTACTGTTGAGCAATTCTTCCTGTTAGAATATGACCGTTTGATGTCCATTGGAAGTAGCCGTTAAAATATAGTCGTTAGACATGTCGTTACTTGTTTCTTCAAGTGCTTCGTTGGATTCATTAGTTTCGTCTCCTACTCAACTTCGTTGAATATCCGTTGATTTTCCAAGTTAGTCATAGGAATGGGAATAACAGAAATGACTTTTGTTTGCTCAGAGATCGGTTGTTGTGATGGTGCTTAGTTTCTGCAATTGCATTTCAAGTCTCTGACACAATTATTGCTTTATGATGCTTTTAGATTAAACTTCATCTTAGTTCCTGAAAAACACTAACAAATGGGTTAAAAGCATCTTATAAATGATTCTTAATCGTTCTGGAAAGTATCGGCAAAAGATAAGATAATTTGGAAAATTACAGAGACAGTGAATCGCGACTTTGTTCATAAGAACTCTAGTTTTGAACTAGAGTTCCTTTGTTTTCTTTTCAAACAAATCAGTTCTGAAAGTCAAGAACTCAAGTTCTTTATACAAGAACTCTAGTTCTATGTTTTGCGCTCAAACTGAGTTCTTAAAGAACTTGAATTTTCAATGAAGAACTCTAGTTCTTTACCAAGAACTCTAATTCTTATACTTCGAATGAAACACAGTTATTTTTCAAAGTGAAGAACTCTAGTTCTTTTCCAAAAACTCTAGTTCTTATAAAACTTCTGATGAGCGATCATGAAGAACTCGAGTTTTAGACACAGAACTCTAGTTCTTCACTAATGAACTCTAGTTCTCAGAGTCTTTCTGATGTTTGAAAACTTTGCGCTTGACAGAATTCACGAACTCGAGTTCTCATACCAAGAACTCTAGTTCTTAAGTTTGCTTATTGACAAGCCATATGTTAAGGCTTCGCGAACTCGAGTTCACTTACCAAGATATCTACATCGGATAAAGTATGACGAGGTTCTGTTTTTTCCTGTTGCCTATTGAAAAATTTTTGTTACAATCTAAACTTGTACTTACCGTTGAGAAACCTTTGATGACCCATGAACCACCTGATAGGATTAGTGTAGAAGACTAGAGGAATTGAGAAGAGAAATTGAGGGGAGAGGAGAGGAACACAGAATCACATCACTGTGCATTTCATTCATCCATCACATTCACTAAAAACACACACCCCAATACAATGTAGAGTTGTATGGCTTATATAGGCAACAACTCAAGACTCATTAACAACTAACTAACTAACTAATTTCCTAACTAACTAACTAATCCTAACTAATCAATTTATTTATTCACAATTTACATATCAATACTCCCTTCCCAAAACATCCTTGCCCTCAAGGATGTGAAACAACAAAACACAAAGCTAAAGAACAAAAATTACAAAACTCAAAAATAAAAATCTAAATCAATCAAAAACATCCATTTGAGAACCAACTTCCCGACGACTTCACTCCACGATACTTTACACAGTGCTTTACTCAACTTCTTGCCGGTTAGCCCCTTAGGTCAGAATCCTTCATAGGTAGCCCTCTCCAGTTAGCATTTCTCAAAAAAACACACCATTGATTGATAGAGAATTTCTTAATTTCCTTCAACCGTTGTCTCATACTAACAAGAAGAGGAACTTTTTTTTTCCCCTCAGCTGTTGTCCCATACCAACATGAGAAATACTTTTTTTTCTCCAACTACTTTTTTTTCCAACGCATCAGATCGCAAACCTCACTAGCAAATCCCAGAACCTGACAAGGAAGAGAAGCAGAACCCAGAGACGCACAGAAGTAGAGCCCACGATGCACAATGACACGAGCCCAGAATAATGCGACGATCTGAAGCAGAATCCCATGACGCCATCGGAGATAAAGAAACCAGAACCTGTGCGCCGTCGACCCAGAACCGTGAGATGAAATCGTGAATGAAGATGAAGAACTCAGAGTCTGATGAAAATCCCATGACATCATGCTTTTCGGACCTCACGAAGCAGAACCTAGAACCATGCGACGAAACAAGCAGTCGAATATACAGAAGCAATCGATGATGCCATCAGATGAATACCCAGAAGCCATCGATGTGAACCAACGTCATCTGTGATCGACATGACCTTGGTCAGTAATGCCGACATTTTCCAGAACCCACAATCACGAACAACGTGCATCTTGTCCAATGATGCAAAATTGCAGGAGTCGACACTGACAAGAACGAGAAGCCCGAGATGCTGAAATCAAACAATTATTAAAAACCAAACTCGCGATGAATCCTTCGATGACCCTTCCTGATGATCACTCTCGACTGAACCCAAGAAACGATTACTAATAAAGAATCGATGTTGCTAGTGATCATTCGACATCGACGTGATGGTGTTAAGCCGATAATGATTGCCCAACCTGATACATAATCACGCTTGAACTTTTCTTGACAATTCTACAATTTTTTGGGCGTTGCTACTCGAAATCAATCACTGTTTCTTGCCAAAAATATATTGTTTTTAATTGCGTAGTCTGCGAGTCTCGTTGAGTCAGTGCTCTATAACCGACAATTTTCTTGAATCTAAATTTGCGGAGGTGGCCAATAGGTATTGTTCTTTAATGTGTATCTTGACTGATTTGACCATCTTTTGTCTTTTTCTAGGATTCCTTTGAGACTTAATTCCCTGGCCGAGAGGAGTGAACCGAATAAATCCCAAGAATATATCTTTTTTGTTGTCTTGTCTTTTCTGGTGAATCTTGAAACAGGGAATGGACCGAAGAGAAGAATGGACTAGAAACTATCTCAAGAATTTCAGAGATTATACAACGAGGGAGGAGTATGACTCCTCTGATAACACTGATAGGATTAATGTAGAAGAGTAGAGGAATTGAGAAGAGAAATTGAGGGGAGAGGAGAGGAACACAGAATCACATCACTGTACATTTCATTCATCTATCACATTCACTAAAAACACACACCCCCAATACAATGTAGAGTTGTATGGCTTATATAGGCAACAACTCAAAACCCAATCTCAAGACTCATTAACAACTAACTAACTAACTAATTTCCTAACTAACTAACTAATCCTAACTAATCAATTTATTTATTCACAGTTTACATATCACCACCACCTTCGATTGTGGGGAAGGCGTACTAGGTCAAAGTCAAAATTGTAAGCTGGACATACTGTTCCAATATGCACATTCCACCCGAATACTGTTCTCAAGCCAGGAAAGTCACTTATCCTCTATATCAAGGCTCCATAAAAGTTGAACAATGTCTTCTCATACATGTCATATGTCTTAATGTTGACATTCTACTAGCCAACAATTTCACAATAAGTGGTTGGAAATATATATCGATGTCATTACCTTGAGCCTTTTTGCATGAAATGGTCATAAATAAAATGAAGGATCTTTATTTCATACATATCAATGGGGCAAGTTATAGGGAATTAAGAACACATACTAAATACTATGACTTATGCTATGATTCCTAAATAGATTAAAAACTTTGGTCGCTAAAACAAGCCAAATATCTCTAGGGTCCACCGTAAAAGCTAGAAAGTCTGAGTTGAGCGCCTTCCAAGCTTCTGCATCCTACTAGAGAGGTGTTGGCCTCAGAGGAGGCGCTCTGCCATAGACTATGCTAGGCTTGGCGCCTATCCCCATACCCTTACAGTGTCTAAGGTGCTCAATTGGGCCCAAACCAGCTTTTAAAAGGGTAATGAGATCCACATACCCCTTTGACTCCGGGGTCTGGGACTATTGTAGCTTTGCCTAAGATTGATGAATCTATTCCTAGCACACATCTTACAAAACATTAATGAAATAGTTTCATCTAATATAAATAAATTACATAAATTATAACTATTTATGTATATAACTTATAATGACATCCTCTACTTGCTGAGAGGTCAACGTCCTGTCTCGGTGTCTATGAGTGTATATGAATAACTCCCCATAATCTGTCTACCGCTTCTCCTACCGAGCCTTCCTCTCCTAAAAGAATACATAAAATATGAACTTATTTGTAGTAACATTAAAAAAATTTATAAATTTATAATGTAAAACTAAAATTAATTTAACTTTAAAAAATACCAGTTCATTGTAAGTGATAGCAAATGTTTTTTATCCTACTATGTGATAGATCCTCTGTTGCACTTGGTTCTTGGTGTTCCTTTGAAAAAAAGCCTGCAGAAGATATGAAACATTAAAAAATTTAAAAAATATTGATTATTAAGAAATATATAATTCTTTAAAAATTTACATGTCCCTCTCGGCTCCTGTTGTGTTAGACAAAACTCGCCTAATCTAATGTCGGGACACCGTCTCTTGATCAGCTACTGCAAATGAACCATCTCATTATTATTCATCATGTGGTAGAAACGACCCCTCCTTGTTTCCAACCATCCCCCATCTTGATCAATGAGTACCTCTTCCTATTCTCGTGGATGACAAACTTATATTGTATCACAATTGAATTAATAATTAATTGAAAATCCATAAATTATAACTATTTGCATCTATAATATAATTAAATACAATTAATTACCTTCACATCTCCGTCCCACGCTTTGTCCTTCGGCTCCTTCAGAACATTCTTCCAAGTCTTGAAGTGGATAGGGAACCACAACTAATTCCCACCCCACTCATTTAGATAGCAGTTGAAGAGATGACCACCATTCTTGATCGGCTAGTCGGTGGCCTCATTCCATAGCGACACTATGATATGTGGCCACTCCAACTTATTCATACTAGCCACATGAAGTCTCCTGGTGGTGATGTTCCCCTACTGATCTACACAATTTACCATATTTTTTATTAATTTTAAATACATTGTTAATAAACCTTATGGAATTTAAATATTAAATTTATTGACACAATAATTAAATTTACATAGAACTTCCTCCTCAAACCCAGTCACTCGCGAAGATGATGGCCAGAGGTTTCTCTAATCCCAGGCATCCTCTTGATCCGGGAACCGCTCCATCTCGCTAATGGGAATGTTGAAGTCAACTCTTCATTTTGCTCAAAGTCACTTAGATTGAGCTTAGCCTCCTTATTCAGAATATGAGGCGGTAGGGGTTCCTCCAATGAGGTCATGATGCCCTCTAAGGCCCCTATCATTGTCCCCTATACTACTGGCCCCTGAATTTAGGCACTCTGGCACACATTACCTCCTTCCCCTCCTTTTAAATCTCTCCTTGAAGGCATAACTTTGTAAATACTTTAGTTAAATGCTGCAAGACAACGTGCAAGAAACAAATTTTTGTGACTAACTGTTTGGTGGTGGCATCAGTTTAAACACTTCAACTTTGTAGCCGTTTTATAAGAAAACTGCTACAAAGTGTAAGCATTTGTAGTGGTTTATATAAATAGTTACACTAGCTGCTACAAAACACGAAACGACACTTTGTAGCAATTTTATATAACCACTACAAATGTGATTGACTATTTGCATTCTATATTAGTTTTTTAGAGTAACTGCTACATATGCTCAAGACTCTTTGCATTTTGTAGTGGTTTCTATGATTAACCGCTACAAATGTGCAAGACTTTTTGCAATAGATAATGGTTTTTATGATTAATCGCTACAAATGGGCAGTGCATGCTGTAGCAGTTTTATTACTAAAACCACTGCAAATTTAATTATATTGTAATTGAAGACTTGCTCGCATTGTTCAAATTCAAAAAGATATACAATCGACTAGCTTCATCTTGTATAGCCTTCCCGATTTGAATTGTGTCAACAAGTTTCAATTATCATGTAACGACAATTAATGAAAACATCTATTATTGCTAAAGAATTTGCAACATGAAGCTAAACATTAGTTTGAAAGTAAATGCTAACCACATGAAAAGATGTAAATGTCCTCTGCTTGATATCATGTTACGTATCACCTTCCATATAACCATAAGATCTTTATGGTAAACTTAGACAACTTGAGCTCTCCGGGTTATATGGCCGGTGATACGCAACATGATACCAAGCAAAGGCCATTTGCATTTTTTCATGTGTTAGTAACTAGTTTGAAACCAATGTTTAGCTTCATGCTGCATATTCTTTAGCAATAACAGAATTTTCTCAATTCTTCTACGACAACAGAAAATGACTATCTATAATCCTTCAACTTTTTAGCAGTTTTATAACTAACCGCTACAAATGTGCAAGACTATTCGCATTCTATAGCGATTTCTAGAAATAATAGTTACAAATGTATAAGACTCTTTACATTATATAACGGTTTGTACATTGAATTGCTACAAACATTCAGACTCTTTGCATTCTGTAATGGTTTGTACATTGAATTGCTACAAACATTCAGACTCTTTGCATTCTGTAATGGTTTGTACATTGAGCTACTACAAACATTCAAACTCTTTACATTCTGTAGTGGTTTTTAGAATTAAACCACTATAAATTTCGCACCATAATGCGCCTAGCTAGCGCCAAAATTAAAGCGGTTTTGAAGCTTATCTTCACAACTAATCGCAATAGTTCTTTTCTCTTCTCTTCCACTAGTCTTTGAAGCTTCTCTACGATCTCTTCTTCATCCATACCCCCAGCTGACCGTGAGTTGCATCGTTATTGTGTTGAACTTGCCTTTTTCTTTCTGATGCAACTACTCATTATCATTAACCCTTTAATTATATAAGCATCACACATAATGATACTTTATTTGGACCTCTAAGACTATATTAGACTTTGTGAAGATGACTATAAATGCACTTGACACCACACTTTAACCTAAAATATTAATAGAAAATCACTAGGTTCCAAAAAAAAAAAAGAGATGTAATCACCAGAAAATTTCGATAACTAAGTAGTATGGAATGATTGTCATTTTCTATAGTAAAATTTGTCATTGCACGCGACTCATTTTAGTAGTGATTATATGTATTCCTTTTGTAGATCTCATAATTATACTTGAATTGCAGCAGATGACGTTGTTATAGTTACTGAAGTACAATTATCCCAAACTTCTTTGTTGTTCTTGGAAATCTCAAAAGCATTTTTCGTGAAAGCATATGATTCAATTTTAGGTATGATGAAATAGTCGAAGCAATTTTCCCCCTCATCTACCTCACCTAGCAGAATAATAATTATTTTTGTTAGTAAAAAACAGTATATCTTTATAAGATACCAAAGTATAATAATTTAATGATTTTGTTTTTTTTTTTTTGTGTGTAGTTTTTATTTTTTTACCTCAATTTCAATTTTCGAACTTTAGTTTGTGAAAATTTTGGTTTGGAAAATGTTAATCTAAATAAGTATGAAATTTCATATCTTAAAAAGTATGTAGCAGTTATTGAAAAAAAAGAAATTGCAAAATCAAAGAGTTTGTCTTTGTCTGAGTTGTTTTTTTCTAAATTATATTGAGGAACTGATGGAGAATAAATATTTGATTCGAATATCGGGGGAACTTCTTAAAAACTTCCTTAAAATTTCAGAAAAATGAATTAAAAAATGTAAAATTCTTTTTCAGCTCAAGAGAAAATGTAATTTTTTAAAGATAACACGATAATATTGACGTGAAGAAAGAAGCTGACCACGACGTGGACAATGTAACTGTTGTAGGAATTCTACGGTAGGATATTTAAAATCAAAGAATAAACTTATGTCAAGTTGGTTAGGTCAAGTTTGTCCATGAAGCCAATCAAAACTAGCTACCTATTTTAATTTTTCCTTGTTAGCAATTAAGCCTCAAAACACTGCTCAACCATAGTTACGGAAAATATCACAGAATTTGTTTTTTTTTTTAAAAAAAAAAAGAAAGGTAGGAATGCAATAACCTTCTTTTAATATTACTCTGGACTTATTTATAAGTCATTTTTTTTACTAAAAAATTTGGTCCTATTTATAAGTTTAGTTTCAAGATAATAAATGAGATTATAACAATTTTATCTATATTAATTATACTTATGACAAAGATATTGAGAGAAGAAAGAATTGAAAAATATCTATTCATAATTTATAATAAAGTTAAAAATTTATCCTATAATAATTGGGTTAACTATCTCTCCTTTATATATACATTTTAATTAAAATGATTTATAAATAATATCGCTCGGCACCAACAAATTGTAAAAGTTAAAGCATGCATGTCCGGGCATGAGAATATTTTATTTTATTGAAAATAATTAATTATAAATGGTGATGGCGAATTTGTCGATAAAAGAGTGAATGACGACAATTTGAGGTGTAAGATCACAAATTAAAGTAGATATATATATAAAGAATTCATTAAATGAATAATTATGGGATCTAAGCGAAGAAAAAGTTGGGACAAGGAAAGTAAAAGGGAACAAACAAGATTCAAATGCAGTTATGAGTCACCAAGCTGGCTTCCACCAATCTCACAAACCTAATTTGACTTTGTTGTCAAAGCTTAGGACTTATTTTCCGAGGAATAATATTATAGTTGCATCGGGAAATACTCTCATCATCGTTGAATAAATATCGATCGTTATCATTGATAAGTCTTCTTGGAGTACCTTTTAAGTTTAAATATAAATAAGGGGGAATTTCAAAGTTGATATGCTTGGCTCCTACCATTTACTAATCCTCACATGCTAAACTTAAGAAGCCAAATTAACAACATGAATAAGAGCTGGCTCTGGTCTGGTCTGATCTGATAGAAAGTGTTAGTCTTTCACAATATAGAGAATTAAGGTGTGATTTCTCTTTTATCTTATGGCTTTTTATAATTTTGAACTTATATTCCTCTTTTTATTTTAGTTTGCTATATTTTAATTAGCATTTTGGTCTATTATAAGGAAGAAATTAAGTTTTGAATAAACACTTAAAAAAGTACTTTTTAATAGTGACTTTATTATTGTCTCTAATAGGAAGATACATGTATTTAAAAAATAAAAGTTAGATAACTAATAATTAAAAATTTAAGCAATTTATTTATAAAAATTTTAATTTTCCTAAAGTGACTTTTATAATCATTTGAGTCTGAAACTACCCTTTAATAAAAATTTTCTAATGTGTTAATCAATAGGGGGTGTCTTAAAAAAAATTACCTTAATGCATCAAAGGATTTCTATAAATGTGACTAACAAGTTGAATCTTATTTTCAAGGGAAAATTAATCTCTTGGTTAGTATAGTTTTGACTTAGTTATACTTCAACCACCGCATTTAGACTCAATGCTACCAAGTCTCTACAATTTTGACTTAGTTATAAGTCAACACCTAAATTTTCAGTTACCACAACTTAGTCCTTATAATTTTAACTATTTTATCATTTAGTCCCTATATTTTAGAAAATAAAATCATATGCAAAATAAATGTTGAGGACTAAATTACACTCTTTTTGTCTCTATCTATAAGCAATTTTTCTAATGAACTTGTCTATAAATATAAGATCCATTTTGAGTTTGTCTCAATAATAAATGCAATTTTTTTCATTTTTTCCCTCAATTAATTATCATACTACATACATTCTTTTTCATCATTTTTACTCTCTCTTACCCATTCAAAAATAAGGGCTTTTTTTTTGGGGGGGGGGATAATAAATTTCCTACATACTCTTCCAATTCTAAATATATGACATAAGTATAATATAAGACAAAATTTGCAATACAAATTTCACTACAAACTATGTCATATATTTAGGATCGAAGATAGTAACTATCACATTTAACTACTTTTAACTATTTTTTATAATCTCATTATTCAATTGAAAGGCTCATATATATATATATATATATATATATATATATATATATATATATATATAAGGGAGTAGAATAATTAAGACTATAGGGAATAATTAAATTGAAATGAGTTAGAGTTTGGGAATCGAGTTATGGCTTAATCAAAACTAAAAGGGCTTAATTGCACCTTAAAATGTATAGATCAAATTACAATTGAGTCAAAGTTATATAAACTAAAGGATTAGTTTTCCAACCTTTACTACTCCTCCCATGTTAAAAAAGGTTAAGTAGATATTTTTAATATATATATATATATATATATATATATATATATATATAATATTTTTATTTTTCCAAAGCACTCTTATTAATCATTTGAATAATAAACTACTCTCTTGATAAATTTTTTTTTTTAAAATTTCAAATGTGTCAAGTCAATAAGGAGTGTTTAGAAAATAATTACCCTTTTGCATCAAAGCCTTTTTGGTAGATGTGAGGGAGCAAGTTGAATGTTATTTATATAACATCAAGCCATTAATAAGACCTTCTAAGTTTTTGGATATTTTATTATAAAATATATATATCACTTGAATTTTAAAATCCCGTTACCAACAACAGTGATAGAATTAACAATAATAATATAATTGACAACTCATTTTAACAAAAATAATCTATTTAAAATTTTAAAATTTAAATGATATTTTTTTTAAGAGTTTCCCTATTTTGGTGTAGCCCCGGTCTAAAAGATTAAATTACATTACACGCAACATGAATACGCGTGATTTGCGCCCTCCACAAAAGAAGGGGTTCTATTTTATTTGTTTTAAAGAAAATGGATTCTAATTTCTAAACGACTGAATGGGGCCCTTGTGTCTTTGACTACTGGCGTTAAGAGTGGTACAGCTACCATGTGCTGCCTTTACCCTAAGTAATATAACACTCCACGTGGTTCACATTGTAATATCTATTTAGTATATCTGGTTCTAATTATAAGATAAAGTTGATTTTTTTTAGAGAGATTAAGAAAGATGGAGTAAATAAGTGATTTAATCATATTATATATTATGTATCATTATATCATATGTTAGTTTAATAATCAAATCAATTAGTTTGAAGAAAAAATAAAAAAAAAACTCTAAAGTAATTTAATTAGTTTCTTTACTCTCTCTAAAAAAGTCAACTTTATCTTATAATTAGAACCGGATAGAGTATTTCATTGGGACTAGGGAGAAGATATCCAAGTACACAAAAAAAGTTCAATACTGGTAATACTGATGAATTTTGAACGAAAAAAGTCTATTAGTCATCGCATCTAATAAAATACATTCGGCGAATTGTCTTTTTTTTTTAAATAATAATAAAAGACATAATTTTTATATTTATTATTATTTTTTAACTTACTCGTATTGATACTTTCTAATAATAATTAAAAAGAAGAGTGAATGAGGAAATTAAAAGAAATAAGTGGGGTGTTCTTTTTTCTTTTTTTGATATAAAAAAGACACATCGACTAATACCTATGAGCTTACATCCATTACCATCCTTACAATTTAGCACCTTTAAATCCTTTAAAGGCTGATAGAGCTCATGGAGTCCTTGTCCTAAACCAAGACCTTTCTTTGCCAACAAATCCGCAGCACAATCAAACAAGCAAGGCACGGAGGTAATCCTTGTTTCCCATTCCATAACCAACAACACTTTAATTTCCTACAAGAGATCAAAGTCTCTATGAGATAAACCATAGTCACAGAGAATTAGTTCAAGACACTCGGTAGAATCGGTTTCTACCTATACTTTCCTAAAACCCATATTCTATGCCATTTTGAGACCTAAAAGACAAGCCCAAATTTTCGCAGATAACTCATCCGTGTCCTCAATGGGATGCATAAATCCTTTAATGAAACTTCATGAAGAATTCTAAGTGAGGCCCCCACAAGCACTTCTAGTAGTCATAGCAAAGAACGCATCGTCAACATTTACCTTCACCTAAATTCTTCCGTCTCCATAACTACCAACACAAAATTGTAAATCTAGAAGCCCACTCCCTACTTGTATTGTTTTAGCCTCTTATGTTCCACCAGGCCTAGCTTGAAATATTCATATTATAAAACATGTACCACTTCCCTAAGCTCACCACTTTCCGCCATATAGTTTTTGAATGTATGCAATCCCTGAAAACATGTAGCGTATCTTTCAATTCTTCCCCACACATAGTACACAATGCATCTATCGTCAAGCCCCTTCTCTTTCAATTAGCATTCATGAGCAGACACTGACAGGCCACCAACCAGATAAGGTCTTACAACATTGAGGTGCGCTGACTTTCCACACTCCACCCCAATCTCTTCCCTGTGCCGTCACATTATCTAATAGCACTCTATATGCAAATTTGATAGAAAATTCTTCATGTCTCTCCCACTTCCATTTAACCTGGTTTACATCATGATCGATTACGATTCCACCAAGAAGGGTATCCTAAGTCTTCTTGATGATATAGGAGGGAGAATGTCATCCCCACCTTGATATTTTTCTGATACCACTCTAACCTGTAGAACATCCCCATGCATCACAAGCCTCCATCACAGCTTTATGAGGAGTCTTGGTTCTGAAATCTAGCATGACGCAATCCCACCCCACCTTTTCTCCTTTCATACCTCGTCCCATGATACTTAATGCGTCCGTCGACTCTCCTTAATATTACCTCGCAAGAATGATCTATTATGTTTTTCCAGAGTATCAAAAACATTACTCAGAAAGATGAAATGTTTGCATAGTATACACAGGGATAGCTAAAGAAACCATAGAAATAAGTGTCGATCTTCTTGCTAGTAAGAATGACTTAACCTTTCATCGAGACAATCGTTCCTTAACCTCGTCAACCACATCTTAAAAAGATTCCCTTCCAATCAATAAGCGGGGTATTCTAGATAATAATGTCATATTAATAATTTAACCAACTTTTTAAATTTAATTTAATTATATAAATATGACTTATATTAAAAACTAGATGAGTAATAAATAAGTTCCTCAAAATGCCAATGTAAAGGGATCAAACCGATTAAGATAAAGGATTAATCAATCCAAACTCACAATAGTCATGATTAATATAATATGTTTAATTAAAATATTAAAAAAATAATCATATAGAGTATAACTTCGAAAAGAATAATATTTAAATATAAAAGTTTTTGATCAATAAGAAAATAAAATATTCATACATAAACTACATATAATCTAATAAAACAATGTTACTACAGCATAATGGCTATTTTTAACTTAAAATAATAATGTTTCAAGCCTAAGACTCTTAACTGAATTAGTTAGGGAACGGATTCGTTGGTTAACTAATCTGATCAGCTGAAACAAGTTTCATGCCATACAGAATTCAGCACCTTATTTTTATTGTAGTTCCTAGGAATTTGTTTGGAATGAAGCTTTTTTTTTTTTGGTCAAACAACTCTATTGGGTTTGTAAATTAAAAACCAATCCCTCTGTCATCGACCAGAGTTCGAGCATAGGCGACTAGAGAATTATTGGGAATAGGGTGATTGACGATTACTTCACCTTAAGAAATAACAACTTTAATTATATTAAATAAAAACAAAACATTAACATATAACATATTTAGAAAAATTAAGTTTGGGTTTTAATTATTAGTAGTGAGATACAGATCAGTCCTTTACTTAACACCTTTAATTATATAAAATGACGATAAAACATAGTTAGTGTATGCCTATATTCCAAGCCCAATATTTCAAAATACTAATTATCACTATTTAAAATTTTGTTGTTGTTATTTCATACCATTCTAATCTTATTTATAAGTTAATGTTGACAAAAAAAATTTGGTCCCTTATTCTGAATTCAATTTCAAAATAATAAATACGTCTTTTACTTTTTTGCTCCTATTAATTATAATAAATAAAAAATTATTCATATTGACTTTTAAAATCAATTATAGATAATGATAAAATTAAAAATTTAACGTATAAATAATGAGTTAACTAACCCTCTTTGATTTTTAAAAATTAATTAATTTAATTTTATAAATAGAATATAAGTGATATTTCAAAATGAAGTACTCGTTGATTTCAAAATCATGTCCTTTCTGAGCCTGTTTGGCAAAAAATAAAATCTAAGTTTTGGAGACAAAATCTAGGTTTTGTACTAAGTCTGCCAAACACCTTTTTTTTTAAAAAAAAAACTATTCTGCATCAAAATCTAGGTTTTGTCATAAGCTTACTAAACACCTTTTTTTTTCCAGAATCTATTCTGCATTGAACCCCAAAACCTAGGTTTTGTCAAAAGTTATTTCTTTAAGTTTTTTCTCTCTCCTCTATCATCATCATTATTTTTTCAGTACTACTCAGTATCCTTAAGATATTTTTTAGTATCTTTTAGTACCCTAAATATTTTTTTAAGATCATTCATTACCTTAAAATATTTTTTCAATATCGTAAAATAAATTTTCAAGATCATTAGTATTTTTTCAGTATAAGTCAGTACCTTGAAATATTTCATGATCTTAAAAAATTATTCTACGGTATTAAAAAGATATTTCAGGATAATTATTCTTACAAAAATATTTCAAAGTTTATGAGAGACAAAAAAATACTGATGATAGCAAAGAAGAGAAAGAAAAAGCTAAAAAAATAGTTTTTGACAAAACCTAGGTTTTGAAAATGGAAAAAAAAGTAGCTTTTGACAAAACCTAGGTTTTGGGGTTCAAAACCTAAATTTTGATATAGAAAGTAGAGGTGTTTGGTAAGTTTATGAGAATAGCTTTTGGAAAAAGTAGAGGTGTTTGGTAAATTTATGAGAAAATTTAGGCTTTGATGAAGAATAGCTTTTGGAAAAAATAGAGGTGTTTGTCAAACTTTTGCTTAAACCTAGGTTTTGATGCATAATAGTTTTTGGATAATTTTGGGGTGTTTAGCAAACTTTTGTCAAAACTTAGGTTTTGAAATTATCCAAACACTATCATTTTTTTCCAAAATCTATTCTTCAAAAGCTATTTTCCAAAAATCATTTTTGTCTTGTAAATCCCAAAATCTATTTTTCAAAATCAATTCTCCAAAAACTATTTTTACCCAAAATTATTTTCCAGAAACTATATCCAAACGGGCTCTAAAAATTCTCTAGTGGCCAATAGTTAAAGCTCTAACTGTAGGTGCCAGAACTCCAACTGCCATTCACTGGAGCTCCGGCAACAAAGGCGATGGTTTTTTTAAATAACATTAAAACATGGTAAATCGATTACAACAAACAAAGGCCGCACTACAGTATAAGGAAGATTAAGTACAAGTGGCCCGCAATTTAAATGGAAACAATTCTTTGAAAAACAAAAAAAAACTTTGTACTAACCCAGACTTAGACTTAAAATTTTGTATTTAAGTGGTCCAAAGCTCATTTTATTGGCATCAATGCCTGTTGATCACTTGTGTTTTTCTTTTCTTTTTGTCTTTTTTTTTGTTGACATGATGGCTTGGTTTAAACATTTGAGAAGTTCATTGATGATCTCAAATATTTAAACCCAGCCATCATGTCCAAAAAAAAAAAAAAAAATTGAGATGTACCGATTTCTATTTAATTTTGACGTAATTTGGCAAGCGATGATGAATGGCAGAAAATGTGAAAATTAAGGATTTGACTCTGGTCCGCTGCGGACTGCTGCAAGAAACTGTGTCGTTTTGGTGCAGTTTCATACAGCAAGTGAATCATTTTTTTTAAAAAAAAATAATAATAAAATCCACCAAGCTAGATCTCCTCCTTTTTTTTAAAAAAAAAAAATCAAATACTGTTGGATAGTAAAAAGATAATTTAAGATATTGAATGGTACTCAAAAAATTCTTCATGATTTTGAAAATTTATATTAAGATCGTGAAAAAATATTTCAGGGTGCTGAAAAAAAATATTTGAGGTACTGACTATGACTAAAAGGATATTTTAACATATTGAATGATACTGAAAAAATAATTCAAGCTACTGAAAAATTATTTAGTATCGTAAAAAAATATTTTAGTGTACTAATTGGTACTAAAAAAAATACTTCAATATACTGAAAAAATAATTCATGATCTTAAAAAAATTATTTTTGGATCTTGAAAAAATAATTTAGATATTGACTACTACTAAAAATAAGTTTCAAGATATTTTTTCAAGACAATAAAATAATTTTTTAAGATCATGAATTATTTTTTCAGTGCCAGTCTTCTGAAGTATTCTTTTAATACCAGTCAGTACCTTGAAATATTTTTTCACGATCCTAAAATATTTTTTCAAGATTTTAAAATAATTTTCCAAGATCATAAATTATTTTTTCAATATTCTAAAGTATCCTTTTAATTCCAGTCAGCACCCTGAAATATTTTTTCACAATCCTAAAATAAATTTTCAAAATCATGAAGAATTTTTTCAACACCATTCAGTATCTTAAATTACCACTCTGGTCCTATTTATAAGTGCACTTTAGCCAAATCTCACATACCATGGAGAGGTGGTTAACTCAATGATTGTGAGAGTAAATTTTCAACTTTACTCTCATTTTGTGATTAACTATTTTTCAACTCTTTTTTCTTTCTCTATCTTCATAGGTATAATTAATATGAGTAAAATTGTGACAATCTCATTTATTACATGAAAGTGGATTTATAAATGGGAAAAACACTTCTCATGTTGTAAGAGAAGTGTTTTCTTATGTCACACACATATGAAATGGTGGGACCTATACACACATACATATATATAAATTCATGTGTGTGTGTGAGGGGTCCCACCATTTCATGTGTGTGTAGGAATCTTATTTTTCTCATGTAACATGAGAAAAACAACTCCCTTTATAAGTAGGACCAAATTTTTTTAATCAAAATAGATTTATAAATAGGACCAAAGTGATATTTTTTTACTACCTTACAATGTCTTAATTTTTTTTTTTTTTTTTAAAGAAAAAGAATTTGCTGGCTACATAAAACTGCAGCGGTCCGCATCGGAGCAAAGTCGAATCCGAAAAGTAAATGTCACCCGTTCATCATTTTCATCACTTGTATCACATTCTCTTAATCATAATTGCATTTCCATGCGACATGAGCTTCTCTCTCGTCATCTAAACATGTCCACCCACCCACCTCGCCCAAAGGCTTAAAAGTCAAAAAGTGGCCGCAGAACTGTTTTCTTTTCTTTTCTTTTTCTTTTTTATTTTTTTAAAAAAAACAATGGCCGCAGAAATGTGTCCCCTCATTTTCCCTCGTAACTGTAAATATAATGTACAGGATACATTTTTTTCCCCTTTTAACTTCAAGGAAATGTAATTTTAATCTATGTGTATACCTACATATATATATATTGCTACTTCAACTAATAACTAAGTAATAATTAAGAAATGATAGCTAATTAATTGAATATATTTTTATTTAAAAAAATTTCAATTTTATTCATATTACGAGTAACTAATACTCCCTCTGATCCTTATTATAAAGCACCAATTATCTTTTCTCACAAACCAAGAAATAGAAGTTAAGTTATTAAATGAGCCTAAAATTGATAAAAGTTTTTAACTTTATCCCTACTTTAATGATGTAGATTTAAAAGAGTTTGTTAAAGTAAGGGCATAATAAGAAAATAGTAATAAATAAGTTAGTTAAATGTAGTTGGTGCCTTATAAAAAGGATAAAAAATTATGGGTAGTAGGTATCTTATAATAAAGATCAGAGGGAGTAAGGTTTTGAAGGAGGGGGAAAAATACAAGTGTCATATAACATTCCAGTGCCTCGCCATCAATGTTATCCGTTTTGAAGACCCCGCCATTCCTTATAGCTTTAAAATATTGCAAGAGATAGAGCTATCCAGACCCTTATAAGATATTTTTTTCTTCCCCTCCCAAACCGATGTGGGATATAACATGTCACATTTAAGCTTTAATTATGGGAAAGATTTAACAAATGTTTATAATTCATCTTCAAATATTATGAATCAAATAATTCCTTAAAAGTGATTTATATTGTGGATAAGATGAAGTATAATTTTAATCATTTAAAATATTTTTTAAAAAAACATTTTAATTATTTGCAAAATCTGTGTAATGTGACTTATATAATTAGGCACAACTCCGCAAAAAAAAAAAAAAAAAAAAAAAAAAAAAAAAAAACCCAAAGTAAGTGAGATCTAGAAACTTTCCAAGAGCGTAATAGTCATAATGTTTGGATGCTGTACCCATAAATGATATTCTTAAAATAATAAGCTTTAAATTCACATCCTTGTATAGTATGTTGCTATTTCACATAACAGCCCTAATGTTGTTATTTGAATCCACGATGACACTTAAATATTGACCACAAAATGAGAATATAAATTGCATATTCACGCACACACGATCATAATTGGAGGCTGAAAAGGACGGCTCAAAATGATTGTCATCAAACATCATCATTTGGTTGGGTTTCGTTTGAGATGCATGCGTGGCACGTCTTCCTTCCTTTCACAATGCAAGCGCCATACAACGGAACGACATCGTTTCATTTCTAGGAAGGTGAAGCCTGAGGAGCCCACGCAAGAGCAAGAGGGAGGTTGAGACAAACCACTGTTTCAAAAATAGACCGGTCTGAACCTGAAGCTTTGAATCTCATCAGCAACCATCTAACACACAATCATTCTCTCAATCACTGAACCAAACTAATGTGTCTCATACGATATTGGGTTGATACATTCGAATAATAGTTTTTATAAAGAGATAAATAGCAAATCCGTCTTGGAAGTACACGCCCGAGAGCAATGTGCCCTAAAAGTTTTTTTGGGCTTAATGTTGTCCCAAAAATCTAAAAAAAGTAGTAACGTTGCTCTTTTCCGTTAAAAAGTTAACGGTTAATGTCAATTTTTTAACGGTTAGTTTTTTAACAAAAAAATGACAACATTGCTACGTTTTTAAACTTTCGGGACAAAATTGGACCTGAAAAAACTTTCAGAACAACATTGCTCCTCGACATATACTTCGAGGCGGATTTGCTACTTAACCCCTAATAAAATACTGTATAAATATCAATAACCCATATTCTAATACCAGGGTGGGGATGAAATTTATCAGTTTCTAGAAGGGAATGGCAAATATATTTCCCAAGGAACAAGAAAATGTAATCAGAAATATCCAGAGACTCCCCACATAGTCCTAAAGACCATTGCGAGCTAATCTCTACAAATCTTATGCAACCTAGGGATTGATCTGCAATGAAGAACGTACCACCCGAGAAGGAAAAATCACTCCAACCAAACCGTCAGATAAACGTTATGCAGCACATGGCAACTTTGTTACGTGTCATGTTGCCTACATACTTTCCATTGCATATTTATTTAATGAGTTGAATTCTTTCTACAGAGTATAGTATAGAAGCAAATCTTTGAGGAGTGATTTGTTTTATATCTCTAGTTCTTTATATTGGATTCGACTCCAACTTTATTTTTTCTGCCTGATCTTGTGTGGACGTGTTAATGATCATCCTAGAAGCATGTGCTTCTTCAAATATTTCTGCCAAGTGACTTGAATACGTTTTATTCACTCCTACTTTATTTTTCCGCATTATTTAACGTTCATTTGATTTGATTCACATATTCCAATTTCTTCAACAACACAAAAGAAAACAAAAAACGTTCTCACATGCTAATGGTAACCTCAAGTGTTTGAGAAATGCTACTTACAACTATAGACATCTCATCAGCAACATCACAGTGACGGCAAATTAAATTAGATGGCACTCTTTTTCTTGGCCACAACATGATGGCATTATAAAAGTAGGCTACAGAGCGTAAAGGTTGCAGAGGAACAAGGGTGTCTCCGTCTCAGGGCTTTCTGCTGGAAGCCTGAATGAAATCAACAGATTGCGAGTTTGGTTCTCCAGTGAATCTTCCTTTCCCCATGAAGATGAAGATGATCCTGGGCACCAGGGCCCTGAAGTCCATCGAAAAATCAGAGGAACAGAAAATAGGACAAGGGTGCATCTTGCAATATATGTTTTTAGTCGGTTCGATCAATGTCCATTTCTTCTCAAACAAGCCATGAAAAACAAGAGTTCACATTTAACTCGCTGGAAAACGGATAGCAGATTATTTCACCGCAACACCACCCTCCCATGACAAACCCTATCCTGTTCAAAGAAAGCTATAGAATTAGAAGTTAAGAAAATCATACCGATAGGGGTCTGTATTATATGAGGGATTTTTTTTTTTTTTTTTTGGGGGGGGGGGGTGTTTGGTTTTAATGAGTTCGATTTAAAAGAAATGGGGTTATATAAAACTTTAATGAACAGATGTATTAATTAAAAGCTTTTAAACCCACTAATTTTTTTGAATCAAACCAATTTATTAAAATGATCCCTCTCCTCTCCTCACCTCATAGTAAACAGACCTAAAGGATCTCAATAAATTAAGAGCACATTAGGCTTACATGCAAGATAAACATTTCCAAGGTTATAGCATGGTATATACTCAATGAAAGAATCTCTTGCGACATCTAGCTGATCCAAGCTCCTCATACTCAGACTTGGTCACGCACATAGATTCGAAATCTGGACTAGACGCCAACAACGATCCTCCACGCCAAACACCTAATATGGGACTGTAGAAGAAATACAAGTTCTTCAATGAAAATAAACAAAGACAAAACAGGAACATTTCAAGAAAGATATTTACTCTTGTTGAGGAGTTATCTTCACATGGTAGTCATCAGGAACTAGGGGCCGCAGCTCCATCTCTCTACAATTCAATTGGTATCAATTATCTAAGTTTGAACGCCATGTTATTTAGAATAGAAAGCAACAGAGCTTAAGAAGGGGCAAAAATCAGAAGTACAGAATGCAATGACTCAGGGAAAGAACTTACAATCTTTTAGCAAATTGAGGAAATAAGGTGCTTCCGCCTGTTAAAATGATGCTGACAAGAAATACAAATGGTGGAGAAATAAAACAACAACCCAGGGTGTATGAAACTGCAGTAACCTGCAAATAGATCCCCAAATTCAAAAACTTCAAAATTTTTTTTACCTCTCATAGAGTACAGGGTGGAGTTGTGGATGGCAGCAGTTAACAGCTCGTACAATGCATTCTGCTAGTCCAGCCTCATTCATTCCTGCCAAGCAGAAGAAACACGAGTAGTAGGCAAAGGATCAAATTAGACTAAGATACTATTTAACCTTAAGTAGCATTAATAGGCGATAAAGCCTCAATGTTCAATGGTTTCTTCATTCTCGTGTTCCAAGCATAATGCCCAAATAATACTCGTGTGATACTTTTAAGCAAGAGGGCGAGCAGCTTGAAAAGTGTTTGAAAATAAAAAGAATTGATAGTGAAACTAAACAATATTAATCTTAGTCATTTACAGCCCTTTGATAAGGCCATCATTAATAGTTTCCTGCAAGAGACTATAGTGAAAGCAGAGCACATTTCATTTGTGAGTAGTACTGGAACTACCTAGATCAGCAGGATGGAAGATCATTTCTGGGACAAGAAAGCGTTCATTTGTCAAGTCAAACTCCTAGAGGAGACAAAATGAATTAAAGAAATTAAAATCAGTTGACATGAATGAATATTTAACTTCAAGTAAAAGGATGAGAACTACATTTTTTGTCAAATCAACTCTCCTTCTGTCCTCAGGCTTTTCAGTCATTTCTGTATCATTCATATCCTCCTTTGTTTCTGTTGGAGCCAATGGAGCATCATCAGCCAGAGTACGATATCTGTATACTTGATCTGGATATTTAACAAAGCCTTTTGTGTGTGTAACACCATCTGGAAGGACATAAGTGCATCTAAAGATATTTTCTCTTCCAGGTTTCCTACAGGTACAGGAGGACAAATGAAAATCATTTCCCTCACTTTATTGTATCAAGTAACATGTGGATTAGACACAATTTATATAGCATTAAAAAAAAAATTACATACTACAAACACATATTGACAATGGTTTGGAATTATAAAAGTGGAAACTTGGCAACAAGCCACAAACACTAGAAGAAATCCAAGGAGTATACACATCCAACGAGAGGTACACAGATTACCCAGTAGATTTTTCTTAAAGCAGCAAGATATTAAAGCAATACTAAGTCAAACCATTTTCAAGTGAGGTTAAAATAAAGTTCAGCGACAGGAAAAAAACACAGTTGATAACCTTTAATAAACAACAATGTATTACCTTGCAATCTGGAGGTCCCGGGGAACATCAAGGGAAACAAAGCAGAGATTCTCCTTAACATCATCCATAATAAAGGTCTCCTCCATGACGTTAACAGCTCTAAAAGAAACCAACTCCTTCAGATAATTGGTCAATGCTTTGCCGCCCAAATCGATTCTCTTCACAGCATAATTCAAGGTGAAGTTCTGAAACACAGGTGAGGTGTGTGTGAATGAAAACCCACAATCCACAACAAGGCTGCACTGGGCTCTAGAGACAAGACCTTCAGGCCTGCGGCTCGCCTCATAGAGATGAACCAAAGAGGGTGGGTCAGCCATATAAAGAGACTTAAAGTTGAAATCCTCAAAGACCAGCTCATCCATTGATCGTTGAATGGAAGGAAGGGTGAAGAGGGGCTCGGTGAGAAGGAGAGAAGAGTTTGATGGGTTTATGTGGAGGATGGAGGAGAAGAGGTGGGCCCATATTTCTCGTTGAAGTTCAGGATTTATCATGTAGCCTCTATCCATGGGCCGTCGAACAGAAGCAGAGGTGAGGTCCACTTCAGTGACTGAGGATGGTTCCATCATGGTGGTGGTGGTGGTAGGGTTGAGGGGGTTTGGGAAGAGCCATTTTTTGGAGGACGGTGGTCGGTAAAGGCAATTGGGAACAACAACCAAGGGGTCACACTCTCCACCATGGCCGGCTTTGATTAGGCCTCCACCATTGTCTAGTACCACCACATTGTGTGGGGACATGTTAGTGACAACAATTACAGAATTGAATGAGCGTGAAAACTATTCACATCCCCCTCGCTCTTGCGTATGCAGCACAGAATACAATGTGATTCCCATTTGCGTGAATAGGCTGTACACGAGTGAGCTTAAACCAAGCCTATTGATTTTAAATTGAAGTGCTCTGTTACCTGTGGATCGCATGCAAGGTTATCAAACTTGCAAATTCAAGAGAGTAAACTCGACACGTAAACGCAAGAGTACGCATAAGAGTCTACGTTTGTAAAAGAGCAAGTCAGCGAAGATTTGGCATAAGCTACAGGACAAGAGGACCTAATAGTTATAAATCTACCATTTTTCTCACCTGTTTAAACTCTAAAATCCAAACAAAGCTAGATACTTGAGAGATTATAGTGATATTTTCAAATGCGTACCACTCGCTTAGTACAAAGAGCTAGTCTGCCCTATTTCAAGTCTTCGGCTTACCTAAAAGAGCGATTGGAGCAGAAGCTTCAAGAGCAGCAACGACGAACGTCAAAAACCTGCGGAAACCAGCACAACCGGCGGCGAAACGCCGGTTTCTAGCTTCTGTAACGGGAGGAGTGGCCTTCGAGTCAGACCGCTCGAAGTTCTGCCCTGGTGCCGTATCGCGAAAGAGCCGAAAGAGCGGAGATGACCCATGGGTTTGATAGGATGTGAATTTCTAAATTTTTTTGGAGGTTCAATTTTAAAATTGATTGATATTTTGATTAAATTTTATTTATATTTCATAGAAGTCTGAAATGGATTTTATTAATTAAAATTTATCAACATTACTTAAAATTAATAATTTTACTTTGAAGCCTAACATTTCTAATTCCTACCTCAAATTGAAATAAAGTATCTTATAGAGCTAGGCATTCAGTTTCCAATTCGCTCATCTTGGGAAAATGTTCTATTCAAATACTTTGAGCAAATATGATTAATAAATGTCAAGTGGGTTAAGTTACAAGAACAAGCTATGTCCTTATATTGCATGGACTCTGTACTTTTATTGCACATGAAGGAAGTATATAGAACATATGATTTGTTGTAATGTATTGATTTATATTAAATAATGATATGGATGATGTTTATACTTTATACCTATGTGATTGTAATTTTTGTTGTTTTTAATTTTTGCTCATTAAGTTAGTATTACTTAGATCAATTTAACTTCAATATAGTTTCTCATGCATCCGATGAAATTAAACAAAATAAGATGCATGATTCATGATACACTATTTTTCGCCGCAATAATAACATCACGCAAAAATGTTACTCCTTCTCGTCGCTAATATAAGATTTATTTATTTATTTTAATTTAATTAATAAAATTAATTAATATTGTAGTATTTTTTTAAAACACTTTAGTAATTATCCTCAACTCCCTCTCATTTTTAATTATTATTGTGGGAGCATCAATATGGATTTATTAATAAAATATTAAAAAATATGATAGATATGTATTACATTTAAGGTTATGGGTGGATCTTCATGGTGACAATAGATGGCCCCCTAAAAAAAATCTATCCCAGATTTTTGATGTAAATTGGATTTTTTTAATACATTTATTCCGAAAATTTATACATTTGGCCCTCCAAATATATATTTTTTAAAATTAGTTAATGAATATATATTTAGCCCCCAAAATATTTATTCCAAGATCCGCTACTCTTTAAGGTCAATGTCAATTCATCATATAAGTGATATATTTGTTACCATATTTATTACTAAAGAGAGTATTAGTTAATATTTAGATGTGCAAAGACAACATGTTTAGGGAGGCATGTGCACGCCAAGATATGAGCAATTATTTTTTGGGTTAAAGTGCAAAAATACACATGAGCTTTTTCTTCAGGAGCGCGCCAACACCATGTGCTTTTTTTAGAGCAAAAATACACACGTGTTTACCATTTTGAAGCAAAAGTCACATTCTACCGTTAAGTCACTGTTCACCGTGATAAGAGAGAAATAGATTAAGTGAACAGTAACATAACGGCGGTGAACAGTGACTTAACGGTGAGATGTGATTTTTGCTCCAAAATAGTAACCACGTGTGTATTTTTGCTCAAAAAAAAAAGCACGTGGTATGGGCGCTCCTGAGAAAAAGCTCATGTGTATTTTAAGTCCAACTAAAGAAAAGCCATCATTTTTTTGAAGCCTGACCCTTAAGCATTAGTGCTAGGGTAGAAGCTATTTTAACAATTTATTTTCTATTTTTCATTTTTTTAAATAAATAAAATTAAAACAATGAAAGTTATAATTTAACACATAAATATTTGTCAAAATGAAGGTGTAAACGATACGCATCATACAACAAATAAACACAGCCTCTAAGTGATAATCAAAGGTAAAACACTATCCCCATATACTATAATTACAAATAATTAATGAGAAGACTTAAGAAAATTAAAAATAATTCTTATAAATATGTCTTGAAAAGTGTAAGTAGTTAACAAAATAAACAACACAAGATATAAACAAAACAATTGCTAGAAAATAAATCAAAAAAAGCCAAATTAGTAAGAATACTTATGAAATAAGAAATATCTCTTATAATTTTATACTTTTTAAGATTCTTAATACAAGATGTTCTTAGGGAAAATTACATTTAAATACCGGTTGAATTTGTTAAACCCACATAAGTCCACTAAAATTCTTAAAGGACAGAGCAGTGATGAGGGGCAATAAGGGATATGGAATTTGGGGTAAAAAGTCCAAACTGCCCCGTTGAACAAAACAAATGATATCTCCCTTGGTTCAGTCGAAAATGCAAAGTGGCTTTGAACAAGAAAAAAAAAACAAAGAAAGAAAACACAGAGTGGATGGAGGATGAAGTGAAGGTGACATTTAGAGGATCATGCACGAAGAAAGGGAAGCTAGAGGGTAAGTATCTTTCATCCTTTCATATCTTTATGCTAAAAAATGGGGCCATAATCATCTTCTTCCCACTATTCATCTTGATAGGTTTTCTGAAACAAGTTTGATGGTGGATGAATAGTAAAAAGGTGGGGGTTGACGTTAGGGCCTTCATGATGGGGTGTTGAAGATCATTTATTTGGGGTTGTGAGTGTCATCTTTGGACAATCACCATGGTGGTCTCATTATGGGTGTTGTATCTTGTGGTAATATATTGATAAAACTTGTCATTATCTATGCAAGGTTGATCAATTCGTGGGTTTTACAGAGCAAATGGCTTACATTAAGGAGCCGGTGTGTTACGGAATGAGTGATGATTATGTAACAAAGGAGTGCATTGCAAGACCTCTTCCGAGCCTTATGTGTACAATTCAAAGCGCACCAACATCGATGCCGGAGATGAATTCTAAGAAGTGGAAGAACTTATTGGTAGGAGTGAGTTAGACATTTGCGAATGCAGATGAGTTTAAGAAGGTGCTACACAAGTTCAATGTTGCTCACAAATTTGAGTACACATATGTGAAGAATGCAAGAGAGTATGTGTATGTTAAATGTAAGGTTGAAGATTGTCTATGGAGGATAACTGCAAGAGCAATTAGGAAGAATAATAATTTCGTATGTGTGACAAGATACACCAAAGAACATGATTATATAGGCCAAGACAATCTTGAGATGACACATGCTTGAAGTGCTGCCTTGACATCAGCAATTATTATTGAAGAGGTTAGATATTACACAGACGAGCGTCCAAATAAAATAAGAAAGAGTTTGGCAAGAGGTTGTAAATGCCAATTGTGTACTTATTAATGCCACAATGACTTATGTTATTGGAGACTATGTAATTAAAGTTACATTTGTGGGAAGGATCATAAAGAACAACCTGACAAAAAGACTGGTTATTTCCATTACTGAACTTGTAAATACCATTAACACATTTGCAATTACCATTATAAGATTTGTGAAAATTGATACTTATTTGTTGTTTCATTGGAGACACAAGTAAAAAACTTGATGAAATGACTGGTTATTCCCATTATGAAACTTATAAATACAATTAACGCATTTGTTATTCTCAATATAAGATTTATTAAAATTGACCTTTATTTGTTGTTTCATCAAAGACATGCATTACAAAACTTGTAAATACCATTAACACATTTGTAGTTCTCATTACAAGATTAGTTAAACCTGACTTTTATTTGTTGTTTCATTAGAGACATCAGTAAAAAAACTTGACGAATTTATTGATTATTCTCATTATGGAACTTGTAAATACCATTAACGCATTTGTAATTTTCATTACAAAATTTGTTAAAATTGACCCTTGTTGTTTCATCAAACACAAATGAAAACCTGACGAAATGACTGGTTATTCGCATTATGGAACTTGTAAATACCATTAACACATTTGTAACTCCCATTACAAAATTTGTTACTACCCATTGAATTTTTGTTAATCCCATATCCTTTATTGACAATAACATTCTTGATTTACAAACTTCATGTACAACAAAAATTAATAGTATCCATCTATTTATACAGACCACTAGATATGTATATATGGTAGAAACCATCCTAAATGCTTTATAACAAAATAATTAACACAATGTTTAATAATAATAACGACCATGTATTTCTTCTCTTCTTGTGGGTCACTTGCATATGAAGGAGTCCCAATACAGTGTCCTTGCTCATATTCAAATCATGGTTCATAAGCCACCACATAAAGTTGCGCCTACATTTGCGCACCTCATCATCCCTGTATCACAAACATGCACCAAGAGTCCAATTGTACAACCAAATCATGACATGGACGTCATAGTCTCGGTTATAGAACGCATACACACATGAGTTAACAAATATACGACAATCCAATTGTGTAATTAGTGCAACCAGAAATAGGGACAAAGTTAAGTGCAACAAATTAGAACCAAGGTGTTGTTCCAAGAATTCCCTTACTTTCACAATGAAATTCATGGAGAAACAATTTCCAGGATTTTTTTTTTGACACAGCAGATCCAAATTGCACATAACATAATATACATCAATTCATATCAATAAATCTTCTTAACAATTCTAAGCACAAAGAATTTGAATTTGAAATCCTAAATCCTTCCTCAAAGGAGTATGCAATAAGTGATCATTCTTTTTACAACAATTCAGGCTCAATTATTTGCAGCATCACGATGAATTTTAAGCAAAAATACTCAAATCACAAAAGAAATCTTCCAAAGCAAAAGGTACAAGTCTAAATAGCAAAGTACTTCTTTTTAGTTTGAATTGATTCTATATTTACATAGGCGCACAAAACCTGCTTTAAGAGGAGCAAGCCAAAGTGTCATGCAACAAAAGGTATCAAAAGCATAACGAAGGCAAACAAAAATCATAACATGCTGCTCGTCCATCGCTACAATTTACTTGGAAGAGTTTGAATCTACACAAGCTTTAGACTTCTTTTTTCCTATGATGGTGAAGGTACATAGAAGTTTATGGCTGACCAAAACTAGGCTTTGTTACCATTTGAATAGTAGAGCACTTCTTTCCAAGATAATTAAGTGTGCATGTATATACATGATGCCTATTTTTATAGAAGCATAGCAAAGCCCCCATACAACATACATATAAGAACAAACTAACTAACATGACAACTAGATAAAAGCATGGTAGTTAAAAACTCGTTTTGTCACTACGATTTTACGTTTTTACAATTTTTTTTCTTCATTAAAACGATTTTACTAATTTTCCAAACGCTTTTATGTTTTTACGATTTTGCTACGTTACGATTTTATGTTTTACGATTTTTTATTACTCTTTTGATTTTACGTAAAATCTTGATTTTAACAACCTTGGATAAAAGATACAATTCAACTGTATCTCATATGTACTCACCTGAAGTATAGAAAAAAGTAATACTTAGTTGAGATATTTCAAATGATTTTGAAATATATTACACATTTTCAAGAAAGAGTTGACATAATTCATCAATTTATATTTACCTCACCAAACATAAGGATGAGTGTGACTAATAGCAAGATTGCTGCCTATGGAGGCACAAGAGCATATAGCAAAATAGGAAGAGCCTATAGCAAGCTTGACAGATGGATTGTTGCAACTTGTAAGCAACAAAATCATGATCATACCAAAAAAATCAAGAAAATGACAATATCAAAGCCACAAGAACCTAACATTACCTCAATTGCTAAAGAATTGTCAATCAAAAGCATGCAAAGCAAGAGATGCTGGTTTTTTACTGCAGGGAAAATTTTAGTTGCAAGTACAGAAGGTTGAAATTTGAGAAAGTGGGGTCAGTAGGTTTTAAAATATCCACTTAGGGTTAAGGTGCAAATTGGCCAACGAACTATTACTCGAGAAGCATCTGGCACAAAAAAGTATTAAGGGTACCTTAATCACCAATGAACAATTAAAAAGTGAAAAAAATACACAAAAAGTTAAAAAAAATACAATGCCATTAAACTGCCCCGTCATTGTCTTAGTGTCTGCATCTCGTTTTTGTCTTCCATTGACTTTCATAGTGTCAACGACATTGGTGTCTCCAAAGCTTCTATTGTTGTTGGGTATTCCACTCACTTTATTGAACTCATCAAGTTCTATATGCAATTTTATGGCAAGAATCACGTACAGAAAACCAAATCCAGCGATACACATCCTCTGACCGACACTCGCCTTACACCCTGGTTCCGTTCCTTCGATGCCACAGGCAGCAGCCGCCGCTATTGCCACGGTGCTTGCTTGTGTGGGTTCCGTATTTTTGAGAGTGTTCCTTATCCAACAAGAAGGCATAACCGCTCTTTTCTCCAGCGTCTCTCCACCATTCTCTGCCAATGTCTAATATTTTAACGTAATTGTGATAGTTGCTATTTTTTAATTGTTATTTGCTACTTTTTTTCACTTTTTAATTGTTCATTGGTAATTAAGGTACTCTCAATACTTTTTTTGTGTCAGATGCTCCTCGGGTAATAGTTCGTTGGCCAATTTGCACCTTAACCCTATCAACTTATCAAGCAAGAACTATGTGCTCAATTTTTTTTTGTAAATGATCAAACTTTGCAAAAATCATTACTAGATATACATAAAGGGAATTCATTTTATTGATATACAAAGTATGGTAGATAAGGAAACAAAGTTTAATTTAGTTCCCAAATTAGGAAGTCTACTATCCACATCCTAAAGAGAAGATGAACATCACCACATGTTGGCAAAGGCAAATTAGAAAGATTACAATCTAATATGTGCTGATATTCAGAATTCCCAAATCTAGGGCAGTATGTAATTCACATGAAACCCCATAAATTCAAGTCCTAGGCGCTATAAAGGAAGTTCAGAATACAAGAAGCGTAATCTAAATAAGACGCCCAAAATCAAATCAAGCAACCCATAAAATCTACCATTCTAGCAACCAAATTAGAATCCAAATACCAAACAATTGATCATATATAATGAAATAGTGATAAAATTTGAATATCTTCCTAAAAAGAGGGAAGGTTCATGCAAGTTGGATATCTTCCTAAAAATTATAAGATTGTCAAACTATTCAACTAAAACATACCTCCGGAGGCCAGTGAGTGCAAGAATGAGACTGTGAGAGTCTAAAACCCTGGATTTGGGGATGAGATTAACCCGCGAGTGAGTGGGAGAATGGGATCGAATAATGCTGATGAGGTAACCGAGTCGAGAGGGAGAGACTGCTAGAGTGATTGACTACAAGCTAGAGAGACTTCTACCTTTCCAATTGACAGAGTCGAGATTAAAAGGAACTTAGAGTGCGAGAGGGTATAAATTGAAGTAAAGACTGAAATCGACTTCCTTCACTGCTACAGTGCTCAACTGCTGGCCGGAGATATTTCCATCCCAAGTCGCTAATTTTCGATGTCGAGATGACGATGAAGATGAAGAACGAGCATGAGGCCAAGCCAAGTTCGAACGAACGAATGAAATTGAAGTTGACTTCCTCCTTCTATTGTCTTCATAACCTAAGTTATTTAAGGGCAGTTTGGACTTTTCACCCCAAAGTCCATATCCTCATTGCCTCTCATCCCTTCTCAGTTAAGAATTTCAATAGGCTTTTGTGGGTTTGACAAAGTCAACTGGTATTTAAATGTAATTTTCTCATGTTCTTATAAAACCTAATTCTAAAAAAGATGATAATAACTAAATATCTGTAACATTATCAACAAAGTATATAAAAAAATATATTATTATCATATAAATAATTGGGCTAAGGTGCAAAAATACACATGAACTTTGTCCTCAAGACCGCCTAGCACCACATGTTTTTTTTAGTGCAAAAATACACACATGGTTACGTTTTAGGAGTAAAAGTCACACAAACCATTAGTTGACCGTTAACTTGGACAGAAATGAACAGTAACTCCGTTGAAATTACCATTTTGACCCTAGTTTTAAATAATTATTTTTTAAAAATAAAATAAATCCTTCCCCGCCGATGGGCCTCACCACCGGCCACACCACCACCAACGACTTTTTTTTTTAATTTTAAAAACTAAGGTTTTAAATATTTTTTTTAAAAAACAATAAAATAAAACCTTTTCCCACCGGTGGGCCCCACCACAGCCGGCGCCCGCCCTCCCCATTGCTGGCCGCCAACGGCGACTGGCGGCCACCTTCGGCGACTTTTTTGTTGTTTATTATTTTTAAAACTAAGGTTTTAAATATTTCTTTTTTTAAAAAAAAACACTAAAATAAACCATTCCCCATCGGTAGGCTCACCACCGCCCACACCACCGCCAGCGGCCGCCCTCCTCATCGCCGTCCTCCATCGGTGACCGGCAGCCACCTTCGACGACTTTTTTTTTAATTATTTTAAAAACTAAGGTTTTAAATATTTTTTTTTAAAAAAAACGCTAAAATAAACCATTCCCCATCAGTGGGCCCCACCATTGCCCATACCACCACCGGCCGTCGCCAGAGATTGGCGGCCACCTTCGGCGACTTTTTTTTTTTGTTTTCAAAAACTAAGGTTTTTTTTTAAAAAATACTATGGGGTTTTATTTTAAAAACTAAGGTTTTTTTTAAAAAAACCTTAGTTTAAAAAACAAAAAAGTCGCCGAAGGTGGCCGCCGGTTGTCGGCGGTGGGGAGGGTGGCCATCAGCGGTGGTGGGGCCCACCGGCCTTCCCTTAGTTTTTTGTAAAAAAAACCTTAGTTTTTTTAAATAAAACCCCTTAGTATTTTTTTTTTAAAAAAAACCTTAGTTTTTGAAAACAAAAAGAAAAGTCGCTGGAGGTGGCTGCTGGTCACCGGCACCCGGCAGTAGTGTAGCCGGTGGTGGGGCCCACCGGTGGGAAATGGTTTATTTTAGTGTTTTCTTTTTAAAAAAATATTTAAAACCTTAGTTTTTAAAATTAAAAAAAAAGTCGTCGTCAGAGGTCGCCGGTTCTCGGCGGTGGGGAGGGCGGCCGCCAGCGGTGGTAGTGTAGCCAGTGGTGGGGCCCACTGGCGGGGAAGGGTTTATTTTAGTTTTATTTTGATAAAAAAATTATTTAAAACTAGGGGCAAAATGGTAATTTCAGCAGAGTTACTGTTCATTTCCGTCTAAGTTAACGGTCAACGTTGGTCAACTAACGGCTCGTGTGACTTTTGTTCCTAAAACGTAACCACGTATGTATTTTTGTACTAAAAAAAACATGTTGTGCTGGGCGCTCTTGAGGACAAAGTTCATATATATTTTTGCACCTTAATCCTAAATAGTTTTAAAAAATAAAAACATACCAGCCTTATATGGCGACCCTTTTAGGACGTCAGTCCTATAAGGCTAGCTTTTTAGGCTTGCTTTCATTTTTTAGACAAAAATATTAATCTTGACCCTTATAAATTCATGGTCTAAACCGGCTCAACCTGTTTTCCCAACTCTATTTATGATGGGGGCATGTACACCCAAAGTGTGAGAGCAATTTACCCATGTGGATTTAATTAATACTACCTCCAATTGTTATATTAGTTAGATAAGAAATTTATACATATCTAAACATGTTTGTTGATTTTTCTAGAATGCCCTTTATACAGTATTGTGACCTTCCTTGATGGATACCCTTATTATTGACAATTAATAAGGATATTTTGAAGAAAAATTATAAATATTAGAAGTAAAGTAAATGGTATCTTAGATACTAAACAAACCTTTTGTTCTAGCTCGTGTATTTATATCGGAGGTAGCTTACAAACAAGAGCACGGCTCAGGTTTTTTAAAAAATTGAAAGAGACATCCGAGGCATGTTCACAATCCGTGCACATTAATGTGATGTGATTTTAAACCATTCTAATTTAATTTGACCGGGGCAAGTTGAAAGGTTTAAATATTTGATTTTTAAATGAAAGTTCAAAGTTTTAAATATGTGATTTTTAAATGAAATTCATTTCTTTAAAATGATAGTTTCAAGATTACCTTCAGTTTAAATGTTACATATATTAAAATAAAAAAATTATTTAAAAAATAAAAATTAAATTCAATATAAACCTTGAAATCAACCTGAACAGTCAAAATAGAAAATGTGCTCACCCCTTTTTTTTTCTTTTTAAGTAATGCATAAGATACAATAATATAATCCACCTGTAACATCTAACTAATGCCTAGATGTTAGCTTCATTCATTTATGAAATACATTTACACACAATTTAATAAATTTTTTTGCCAACAAAAAAATTTAATAAATTATATCATGCTACTATGACCCTTAATTTTATGTTTGAGGATAAAATTTCAATTTTTTCATGGGCCAGAAAAAAATATCAATTTTTGTTTTTGATACATAAGCGATAGAAGATGGGTTCAAACACAGCACAAAGAAGCGGGGAGACTGCTCTCAATACCACCCGACTTGGTAGTGTCGGTTCAATTGTTAAGTTGTTAGTATTAAAACAGAGTATACGCTGGCCCAAAAAACAGAGTATAAGCCCAAATCTCGATCTCGTTGCTCATTTTCCCGGTTCCTTCCGGGTTCTTTCTCATCGTCGTCGAAGTCTTTCCCGCGCTCCGGTGGCTTTGCGATCCGACTCAGTTAACATGTTCTTCCTCCAAGTGCACTCGGTGGATTCCGACCACCCTCTCTCCTCTCAAATCACCTTCTCAACTGTCCAATCCAACAGAGATTCAAGCCCTTGTCCTAAATTCATCGAGCGCAGAGGCGTACTGCATTTGTTCAGAAGCATATCGCACTCATCGCTTCCGAATCCTACTTCTCGTTCCTCTCTCGTTTTTATCGTTGCCGTACCCAACTACCTCTCCTACGAAGACCTAATTCGGTTTTATGAATCCCACATCGACCATGTTTCCGAGCTTCTCTTCATCAGGTAACCATTAATGATCTGTTTTTTTCCCCCTGTGATCGGTTATGTGGTGTTGGGAGAATTATTTTTGGTTAACAGGAAAATTTGGGTGAGTCACATCAGCAGCGAAAACTATAATGGTGTGTTACTGAAGTATTTCTTGTTCTTGTTCTTCTAGCTAAAGGAACGCTTCTTGAGTTTCAAGTGGGAGATACAATCGAATGTTTTTGTTTGCTGAGATTAGTAGGACGTGAAATACTCACACACAAACAAACTAATCTTATTCATGCTTTTGAGTTTCATTTTGATATAAAATCCTGCCATTTTAGCCATCTGATTTTCTCACCCTTTAATTAAACAGGAATGATGGGATGGAAGATCGGTATAGCGTCTTGATTAGACTTGTTGATCAGCATACAGCGGATGGATTTTATAGTAATTTTAATGGGAAGAGGTTTTCTCCTGGTGAGGTAATGAGTTCAGAGTCGGCATAAATTTAATTTCTTATATGCATTTCCTCAGCTGCTTCTCTAATCACTCTGTCTTGTCTAATTTTCTTTTTTCCTTTACTCCAACTGATTGCCAAAATTCAGGCTGAGGTATGCCACGTTTTGTTTTTGCATTCCGTGGAGTATACAGAATCTGCAGAAGTTGCTCAAACTCCTCCTGGAGGCTGTACTGAAATACCAACTTGCCCAGTTTGCCTTGGTGTGTTCGATTTGCCTGAATTGTAACTCTGTTCAGAATGATGATAATCATGTTAGAAGATATTGATGATTTCTGTCTTTATTGAATTGTTTGAATGCCAGAGAGACTGGACCCTGAAACAAGTGGAATACCCAGCACGTTGTGTGACCACTCATTTCAATGCCCTTGTGTTTCTAAATGGACTTATTTGTCCTGCCAGGTGAGCAGATCCCACACTCATCCAACTCTTCCACATTCTATTCCGCACTAGAGTTTTTTTGGTTGAATTATTTTTATTGTCCTAACATTTTTTTGGTGATATTGTCCTAACATTTTAGTTTATATGAAAGTATGACCTTTTCACTTAATATGATATGTTTATTTGGGAGGTGATATTGGTAGCTGATAACAAAAACTTTACATTCTTCTCACTGAATCTGGTGAAAGCATCAATTAAATGCTTGATAAAAAGTTGCTTTTTATTCACTATTGTTCTTAAATTAATTCTTTGGCAGCTAAACTTGCATTTTAATTTTGCTAATTTGCTTCATTTTGGAGGGGTTATGTCAATGTGAACCTAGAATAAATACTAGTTATATTCTCCGGAAACTAGAAATTCACTATAAATAGTAGGGCTTGGGCTTTGTCACATGTAGGGATGGGAAACCAAACAGTAGGAATACACTATAGATATTGATGGAGAATGCTGTTGTAAATAGCTTGTAATGTTTCTATTTTAGGTCTGTCGATTTTGTCAACAGCAAGATGAGAAACCAAACTGTTTCGTTTGCGGAACAGTAGAAAATCTATGGGCTTGCATCATATGTGGATTTGTTGGATGTGGAAGGTAATGACTATTTCTTCAATCTGCTCTGGTAACTTGTCTACGAAAGGTCCCTATTTTTAATGATAGAAAAACACCATCTATTTCCTTTTGTTATATAATGTGCATTTTTCTTGCTGCCTATTTGAGGAGGATTTGACCACCATCATTCCTTTTTGTAGATATAAAGAAAAGCATGCTATACGTCATTGGGAAGACACACAGCATTGCTATTCTCTTGATCTAAGAACACAACAAATTTGGGATTACGTAGGTGACAGTTATGTACATCGGTTGAACCAGAACCAGTCTAAATTTGATGGCAAGTTGGGGGAGATGAATTCTCATTGCAGTTCACAGGAAGGAGATTGTGGTATTTGTGAATACAATGAAGATTTAGGAATTGATGGAGCCCTCTTTAACAGCAAAGTTGAAGCAGTATTTTTCTCCTCTGTTGCTTGTTATCTTACTTTGTTTATTGAAGTTATGATCAACATCATTTCCTGTGGCCAACCCATTTGCTTGTTGATTATACAACGGTTTTTCTGTGTCTACCTTTACCATTGCAGTTAGCATCTCACAGACTCGCACTAAATTGTTCATTTTCTTTCTGACTCTTACATATATGGTCACTGATTAGCTGAAAAACTTGAGTGCAGATTGCGGATGAATATAACCATCTTCTAGCAATTCAGTTGAAGACTCAAAGACAAGTGAGTTAACTCTCAGTTCCTGACATTCTGTCTCTGTGAGAATGGAATAATTGAGTGAATGACCAAATGGGAATGCTTTCTTCTGAGGTTTGCAATTTCAGACTAATTGGATCTTTAACTTCAATATGGTTGGAATTAGGACATTAGAAAAGGTTGCTTTTAGCCCCCCCCCCCCCCAAAAAAAAAATAAATAAATAAAATGGAAGGTTGCTTTTACACGTGAAGATTTGCAGGCTAATCAGAATCTAACCTAGGCTTCTGATTCTTCTTTTGTTTCAAGTATTACGAATCCTTGCTAGTTGAGGCTAAAAGTAAAGTGGAAAGTACAATATCTGAAGCAGTGGAGAAAGCTGTGGCTTCCAGAATGCAGGACATGCAATGTGACCTGGAAAAGTGTACAGAAGAGAAAAATGCGGTTGCTGATGTAATTATATCCGCTTTCTCTTGCACTTTTGTTATATATATATTTTTTAAAGCTGGAGTTATGATGTTTCCATAAGAGTGTCATTCTGTTGTCTTTCAGGTGAATAGGAATCTCATCAAAAGTCAAGAGATGTGGCGAAACAAGTTTAAAGAAGTTGAAGAGAGGTATTTGCATTCTTGTTCCGCTCTTTAGATTTTTATAGGAGAATTAGGTGCTTAATTTAAGTCCCAACAGAAGAGACATGGCTTATCAGAACTTCATTTCTCAACCCTTCTCAAGGTTTCGGGATAGGGTTGGCGAGGAAATGTAGTCTTTTACCCATGCAGGGTTAAGTGCTATACAAATGTTGCATGATTATAGTTGTTTTTCTTCTTCGTGATAAAGCAATAATTTTAATGAATTAAAGTATCTGAATCTGCTGTCTTTAGGGAAGCCATGGCAATGAAGTTGAGGGAGGAGAAAATCCGTGATCTGGAGGAACAAGTAATGCTGTCAACTACCTTTAATCTTTGTCCATAGAGAAGCTTTCAAAATTGTTCAATGATGGCCTAATACATGATAGAAACAGATTAGGGATCTCAGCATCTACATGGAAGCTCAAAAAGCAATTGATAAGATGGACGATTCTGGTGGGATTAAGGAGGGAACACTCTTACCAGTGGAATATCAGCAGTCTTCTTCAGGAAGTAAGGCGAAAAAGAACAGAAAGTCTGGTCGAAGATGAAATTAGTTGGTAACCAAACTGGGTCCAAGGGGAGTCCTGCTAATGGGTACCGGAATTGCCTCAGCTTTCGTCTCTCTATCACAGCATTGTAAATTTGTATTTGTGAATCTTGCTCAGTTTAGATAGTAAGATTGTGTTGTGGATAATAGTTCTCCACTGAAACAGACTAATTAAGCCATTTAAGAAAAATATGATTGAAGAATATACTATCACATAAGTGAAGAACGAGCAGCAAAGAGTTATTGTGGACTGATTCATGAGCGTTCCAAAATTTCTCGCCAATCTTTGTGATGCTTTCAAATCTTCTTTATGAACACATTCAGGTTTTCATTTCATAGAAAAACAATCTTGGAGACCGAATTGAGCCATGAACAAGATCGCTGCTTCCAAATAGAAATGTTCAATTAGAAGTTAGTAGTCTGTTTTTATCTTCTTTCAATATTCAAATTATATCGGGCTTTTGTTTTTCTAAAATAATAATAATAATAATAACTATAATACGTACAAATTCTTAAACTATAATAGTTCAAATAGTTTAAATACAACCCGTTGTGTTTGGACTCAACTGGCAAACAAGTCGGACACTTTCACCAAAAAGAGAGGGTTCAATCCTGGAGTTGGTTAAAGGGAGGCATCCTAGCTTTTAGGTGCTTAGGCAAACGCCTGAAAGTAATAGACGGCTTGCCTTATCCAACATTGGTATCACCTAGGAGGAATTGAGATTTTACCTTGCCCTTGGATTGTGGGTGAACTCAACCCCTTTCCTAAAATTGTTATATATATAAAAAAAAACAATAACAACAATATCTTTTATTAAAAATATAATTATTAGAATATATTTGTTTACTTGAACTAAATATTTTTCTTGCACATTACATTGTATGGAGTTTGGTGTATAACATCTTTTATTAAAAATATAATTATTAGAATATATTTATTTTCAACTACAAAAGGACGGTCAAGAGGGACTCATTCATGGTATAATTGACAAGATTATTTGGCACAAGAGAAACATTTTTCTTCACGATGGAAAACTTGCTTCTCTTAAGGATGTTATGGAAGGGATTGCTGGTTTGATTTCATTCTCGCAACTTGTCTTTCATAATACCTCTTGTCAAAAACCTCCTCTTCCTTCTATTAATCTGGGGTTATGGCAGAATCTCAATGACACTGACAACTATTCTAAGCCAAACAGAAGTGTGGTTATCAACGATACTGTCATGGTATAATTTGTTACAAGGGCTCTCCAATTCAAAATCTCTTGTGCCTAGGGAAAGTGATTCTCCATCTTCCTTTTACTTGCAATCTCTAAGATAGGCTCTACTTTAGATAAACCGTTCTTCATTCTTCACATTCAACTCCAAGTTGATCAGGGAATTGGGTTATCTCCCTTGCCATTCCCATCATTTTCCTCTCATTTACCCTCATCTTCTCTTCTCAACCATTGGATCAAAATTTTTCCATGGTCCAGATTTAAAATCTTATAAAAGTCTCATTATAATTTTACTTAAAAATATATAAATAAATATAGACTCCTATAATTTAATATGAAGAGCTCAATATTATTATCATACGGTAGAATTTCTTTCCATTTTTTTACTATCGTTGTCAACTGTTTGGATCAACTTTTAGAAGTTTATATTTAATTATGTATTTTTTTAAGTAATATTAATATGATATTTCTAGAATATGTTAAATCTGTACCATTGAAATTTTGATCCAACAGTTGAGAAGGGAAGATGAGGGTAAAGGAGAGGAAATAGATGGGAATGAGAATAAGAGAAACCAATTATGTTAATCAGTTTGGAGTCATAAGTCAAGATATCCTTCCTTTGCTAAGATTATTTCCCTGTCTCAGTTTCTTTCAGTTTTTTTCGCAGGTATGTGATCTTTCTTTTTGCTCACTTGCTCATGTTGTACTCTAAGTTCCTTTATCTTTTCATATATCATTTTGTATTTTTATAAAAGAAAAAAAAGTATAAATGATTTATGAACAGTACTAATCGTTAGTTTTTTTAACCAAAATAAACTACATTTTTTATTTATTTTTGACCCCACCCCTGCTCCTTCCTCTGTTGCTGTCGTTATAGACTCTGGACTTGGGACATGATATGGATGTGATTGGTTGAGGGCATAAATATAGAATGTTATTCGTCAAAGTAGTTTGTTATTAGCTACGAGTATTTCATTATGTTTTAGGGAAAGTTTCACTAAACCCAGGGGATTAATATCTAATTGTCCACAAAGCTTTCTAAAACCTCACGGCCGACTTAAGAAACCAAAATGATTTATAAGAATTAACAATTGGAATAAAGATATTTACAACAAAAATATAACGATTTATAAGAAACACAAGGGAATTAACAAGTTCCATAAATAAAAGTGTCTATATATGAATTAACAATTAAAATATAGAGTTTTACAGCTAAATTAAAGTGATTTTCAACTAAATTTTCCGGTGGCCAGTGTTGCCACTTTGGCAACTGATGCTCCGGCCAAACAACTAATAGCAACTGAAGCTTTGACTACTATGGACCTTTTTAAAATATAAAAAATAAAATAAGGGTAAAATTGTCTTTTCATCAACAAATTTATAGTGAGATTTTAGAAAGTTTTAGACATGTCAGATATTAATTCCCTTCGATGGGGGTGTAATGAAATTTTCCTCATGTGTTTTTATAAGCGCAAATATATTTTTAATGGAACGCAATCACGTGTGAAGTACAAAAGATTTTTTCTTGATAAAAAAAAGTTTTGGAGGGGTTTGACATTAGTCCCTCACTAAGTCCAGGTTACAGCCTCAGGCTCTTTGAGCATTAATGGATACTTACGAGATCGCCTACCGAAGGAGTTTCAGCGACAAGTATAAAGGATTTGTAAACACTTTCAGTGAAAGTTCAATGCGAAATGAGAAGGGCCTATTTGAGAGTCAAAAAATTTATGGTGGTTTTGGCAATGACAGGAATAGGTGGCTATGGTAGTTTGAGTGTGACCCAATGGAATGAGTCCAAAACTTTATAATCTTACACGAAAAGTTAACTTTTCAAGTTAGAGAGCCCAAAATCTTATGAGACCTTATTTTAAAGCATCTTCTCAATGTAAATAATTGATATTGGTACTTTGGTAAAAGATTTTAAATTTGAAAAGAAAATGACTATAATATACTTTTAGTCCTTTAAATCTTATATGAGGTATCTGTTTAGTCCCTTAACTTCATAACGTATACTTTTGATATTATATTTTTAACATCGTTAATATTTTTAACAGAAAATGTTAACACTGCAAATTCAACTGATGACTATGCAGCTGACAAAACATATTTAAGTTTAAATTTTTTTAATATAATATATTTAGATTATTAAACTAAAATAAACTGACAAATCATTGCAAATGAAATTAAGATTTTGAGATTTAGATAATAAAATTAATATATTTAGATTATTAAACTAACATTTTTATATTTCGATCATTAAAGGAAATTTTCTTGATATAATTGGGGTTTTGATAATGACTGCGTCATTAAGGGTTTAAATATTTTTCAATTTATGGATATAAATTTCAAATTAATAGATTTTAATTACACAATCAACACTTAAGCTTACACAGTTATCAGTTGAATTCACCGCGCCAGCATTTTCCATTAGTAATATTAACGGTGTTAGAATTATAAGACTAAAAGTATACTTTATAAAGTTAATGGATTAAAAGTATATCTCATGTAAACTTAAAGGGCTAACAATGTACTTTAACCAAAGAAAATTTAATTAAAGTGTTATATTTAGGACTAAGAGCTCGTTTGGTTCAACATCATTGTATGTCTACAATGGTAATCATGATTGTATTACTTAGAGAATAGTGTTTGATTGTTCTTAAGCGTAGTAATAGGGTTTACCATGGTAATGATAATTACCAAAAAATTGGTAATCCTAATTCATACATTCCTCTAAGAATACTCATTACCACCCCCATTATATGGTTGAAAACGTTTAACTTACCCTTTAGTTTCAGTTGTCTCATTTCACTCACCATGCCACATCATAACCACCTCTATCACTACCTCCTCCTCTTTAATCGCCATCACCGCCACTCCCTTAAAAGTGGAATATCACCTAGAGGAGGTGAATAGGGTGATTTCAAATTCTTTTTGAATTTGGCCGATGATCAAGAGAAAACAGAGACAAAGTAAGGAGAAGAGAATATGAACACAGACATGCTATACTAGTTTGGTTCAACTCTTGATCTACGTTTAATCCTCAGACGTTTTAGGATTTTTACTAGCTCACAATCACAATTACATACTTTGTACTTGAAGTAATCATTTCACATTATGATTTACTCCCCTTATAAGTTGCAATAGTACACTCATACTTAAGGTCCCTCTGCCTTGAGATAAAATTGATAATTGATCAAAATAATTCAATTCTCTCAAAGAGTAGATATAAATAAGCATTGAAGCACAAATATCTAAGGATATTAAATGAAATAAATGAAAAAGTAATTCGTAATAAATTTAATTGAATGCACTAATGTTTCGGTAGATTGACAAATTGAATGCTCGGAGCTTTTATACCAACTTCCATTAATGACCGTTGAGAAGCTTTTAAGATAGCGATTGTGAGTATTTCATATTTTCGTTAGATTAAAACGATTGTTGATTGTTTTTTCATGGTTAAGTCACTTTCAGATCATTGTCATAAGCATACATGCCTTTTTTTGGGATAGTGGTACCGGTTGACTTGAAGAGTTGGTATAGTCTTTTCACTGAAATGGGTACCTGCCATAGTAATTGTTAGACCTGACTTTCACCCAAGAGGGGGGGGTGAATTAGGTGTTAGATAAAACTTTTGAAAACTTAGAAAATCTTTTTGCAACTTACTGAAGGAGGTTTGGATGACAATAATAATTTATAAACCAATAGAAAATCATTCAAAGCATATATGCTGAAATGTAAGAGTTTAGGGAAGAGAATATGCAAACAGAGATTTATACTGGTTCGGTCCAATCCTTGACTTACGTCCAGTCCCCAAGTTCCACTTGAGATTTCAATCCACTATCTTCTTGTTTAATCTAGGCACAAGAGAAGCCTTTACAACCCACAAGTTTACCCAGGTACTTGTGAAGCCAAATCTCTAACTGAGATACTCCCCCTTACACACTGTAAGGATATAATCGGTTTCCACTCAAGATCACCTAATCTAATCTTGAGTAACTCTCAAATAAAATGATTACAATAAATCTTCTCTCTCAGAAGTGGATAAGATAAGCACTGAAGTACATTTCAAATAATCTCACTCTCTAAGGTAATTATATGATCATTGAGATATTCGGAGAGTAAATGATATGAATGTCAGAGTATTGGCATTTCGACGATGCAACTGTAGTCTCGTGTCTCTCGTCTTTATTTTGAATGCTTCTCCTTTTATAGTTGACGAAGAGCATTCGATTGTTAAACATTCTTCCAGTAGAATATGACCGTTGAATGTCCGTTGGAAGTAGTCATTGAAATATAGCCGTTACACTTGCCGTTATTTGTTTCATCAAGTGCTTCGTTGGATCCATTAAATGTGTTAGCCATTGATTGTACTTGATAGCCAGAATAAGTATGTCTTGGAAGAATGTTTTGTTCTGCTGCAATGTTTATTCGGAATGTTACTCTGTTTTTCTGCTCTGCAATAAATGCCTGTGACGCTGTGACGTGAGCATTCGCTTTAATTCACTTTTCAATCAATGCTTCATTTTGAACCCTAAAATCACTGGGAAATATGTTAAAAATGTTTTACAAATGATTATTAATCAATCTGGAAAGTATTAGGTTAAGTTCAAATCATTTGGAGAGTTCCAGGAAATGATTCGCGATTTTTGCCTACAAGAACTCTAGTTCTTATGGTAAGAACTCTAGTTCTATGTTCTGCTCGCAGACTGACTTTCAAAGGAACTTGAGTTCTTAAAGAAGAACTCTAGTCATGAACTCTAGTTCTTTACCAAGAACTCTTGTTCTTGTGCTTTCTAAAGAGATCCAATTGTTTTTCATCGTGAAGAACTCTAGTTCTTCCTCAAGAACTCTAGTTCTTGATTAAGAATTCTAGTTCTTGTTCTATAACTCTAGTTCTTGTGTTTTCGTAAGAGACTCGGTCGTTTTTCAAAATCAAGAACTCTAGTTCTTGATCAAGAACTCTAGTTCTTATGTTTCTTTTTTTTTTTGGAAGAGTTTTGGTGAGACAGGCTTTCACGAACTCGAGTTCTTATAGTAAGAACTCTAGTTCTTGAATGAAGAACTCTAGTTCTCAAAAATTTCTTCGACACAGTGGCATGTTAAAGTGAAGAACTCTAGTTTTCAAGCAAGAACTCTAGTTCATCACTTAAAAACTCTACTTCTCATAGCCTTTTGGATTTTTGAAGAAATTGTGCAATGCAAAGGCCACGAACTCGAGTTCTACTCCCAAGAACTCGAGTTCTCAACCTTACTGATTGAGAACTATCTGTTAAGTCTTTCTAAAGCTTGAGTTTTAAAATATGAAATCAAGTTTGTCATTTTAAACGAAGCTGAAAACATAAGTTCTTTGAGAAAAACATAAGAACTCAAGAACATTGGAGATTCCATAACGTCTTCGATATAACTTCAATTTTGGCAAACCAGCCATGCTTATAAAGCTCTTCAAGTCTTCTTTCCAATGCAACAAGAATCAGCTCCAAACTCATTGTATGTTGAGCACTATGATCAGATTAATAAAAGCTATTCTTGAACCAACGTTTTTGCAACATCCTGAACTGACTCTCAACTTCCAAAAATCATATCTCTCTCATTTTATCTTTTTTTTCTGTGATCTTTATGTTTTTTGGAAAGGTATATGAGTCTAGTTTCATATGCCCCTGATTTCACCTTATTCCGATGTGTATTTTGTGAGATATGCTTAAATTACCGAACCCTACTCTGCTGTGTGACGGTAACAGGTGGTGCAACTTCAAAAGTTCATATCTCTCTTATCTGATTTTAGTTGGACTTGAATTTTTGTCAAGATGACACATTGGATGTCTAATTTCATTCAAAATTGGTTTTACCTCAATCCGATCTCTGGTTTGAGAGATATCATCGATTTACCAGAGGTCGCCTAAGCTGAAAGTGAAACAGAGGTGAACAGAGTGACTGGAATATCACGAACTCGAGTTCTTAAGTGAGAACTCTGGTTAGTTCTCATGCATATTTTCCTGAAAGCTCGATTTTGCTCATTTAAACTCTGAATTGAGTTATTCCAGCTTCCATTTGATCACAGAAACTTCCAGTATCATAGATAAGAACTTGAATGTTGATAGTCCCATTATAATATGCAGGTTTTTCTTTTTTTAATCTCTTCTCTTCTTCTTGATTATTCCCCATTAGCCAATACAAACTTTTTGCTCTAACTAATGGCATCTATCAAAGTATTTAAGACATCATCAAAACTAATCATATTCAACAGTAATCATATTTCTCACTATGAGTTTCATTTCGTGTGTGGTTGAGTAAGCATTAAATACTTGTGACACACTTTTGTGCTTTTTGGCCAATTAGCAGGTGAACTAGTCGTTAATGTCCTAAAGCTAACTCAAACATGTGATTAGTAATATTTCTAAGAAGGATTGTATAGCTTTTAAGTATAAACGAATAATTAATCAAAATATTCAAATTTACGATTATTGTTACAACAAATGTATAGAAGGTAACTAAAGAACAATACTCGAGTATACAAATTCTCTTACTAGAGTAAGTCATTTCATGTGCTCGAGTAGCGTTTCAGCAAAATCATATAAGAGGCTTCACAACATCCATACTTGAGTACCACAGATTTCATGCTCAAGTACCAAACTTTAGTACACTAATTGTTGTGCTTAAGTATCCTATGTTCTTAGGTGAAAAATACACTAAGTGAAAGCATTAGCCAACTATATTCGAGTATAGTTTTTCTTATACTTGAGTACCAGTAAAACAATGCTCGAGTAAGTTTCACACAGAGAGCAAATGTAATACTGAAACATATATACTTGACTAAGCTCTTACCTATACTCGAGTATCACTTACTTTGTACTCAAGTAAAACACTAGTAGGTTCATTTGCTTTGACTGAGGAGCCTCATACTTGAGTAGACCAATATTCATACTCGAGTACTCTAGTCGAGTAAGCAAGGGAGCTTACTCGAGTACAGTGACTAAGCTTTTCTAAACTTTGTTGTTTCTTCTTATACTCGAGTAACGTAACTCCTTATACTCAAGTAACTCGAGTAAAAAATAACTCAAGTAACATTGAATCCATATTTGAGTAAGAGTTTGAGGACACTTAAACACATCATTAGATTTAACATGCTCCAGTAAGCTTAAGGGCATACTCGAGTACACTCTAACTTTAGGCAATATTTACTGATTCAAAACCTTAATCATTTTCAAGTCTTGTTATCATCAAAACTTTGAGAACTAACACCCTTGCCACCCATCGTTGCAACCATGAAAATTGTCGACACCACCACTACCTACTCCTCTATCGTTGTCACTATCACCACTTTCAAATGCCACTACTACCTCCTCCTCCTCCATTGTAGGTGCTATCACCCCTTGTCAGTGTTGCCTCTGTTACCTCCTCCTCCCCCAGACCTCCACCTTAACCTCTATCACTACTTGCCATTGTCACCACTATCTTCTCCTCTTCCATCGTCACCGCCACCTAAGCCTTGTTGCCACTGCCACCTCTAATGTCACTGTTGCCTCTACCATCACAACAATTGCCATCAAACAATCCTTAGCGAAGTAGCATGACAGTTATGATAAGGCAAAGTAGTTCTTAACTATTTTTTCTTCAAAGATTATATATTAAAATAAAATAGACTTTGTGTGATATTTTAATTTTAGATAATTATTAAAAAAATAACTCATTTCATCACCATTGCACCACATTGCGTTGCACTTTATGGTGTAGTAAGATTGAACTAAACTGGCCACAAATTCAATCCCCAAACACACTCTTATAAAAACCACAAGTATCATTGATTAATATGGTACGTAGTAAAATTATCATCAAACATTAAAATTATATTTTTCTTTACGCAAGGAAAACAACTTCAATCAAGATAGTTAATATAATTTACAGATAACCATTTCATAAATGTCAAAAGAATGTTATTATATTCTAATATATTTAATAAAAGGAATTAATATGAGGTCCTAATGATGAAGCTTACTCCCTCCGGTCTTAATTATAAGACATAGTTGGCTTTTTTTTGGAGAGATTAAGCAAGCTAATTAAATTACTTTAGGGTATTTTTATTTTTATTTTTTTCTTCAAACTAATTAGTTTGAGTAATTTAAGAGCTTCTTGAGCACAAGGGGGGCCAAGGTCCCCGCAAAAAAAAAACCTAATTTTTTTTTATGTAAATTGGAGTTTTTTATACATTTGACCCAAAAATTATATATTTGTCTTAGAAATTTATACATTTGGCCCCCTCAAATATATATATTTTTTACATTAGTTAATGAGTATATATTTGGCCCCCCAAATATTTATCCCAAGATCCTTCACTGATAAGAATACACGACATATGAAATAATTAAATAATTTATTTATTTTCCTTAATCCCTAAAAAAAATCAATTTTATCTTATAATTAGGACCAGAGATAGTAATTATTAAGAAATTTCAATAACAAAATAAGGAGTATACAAATATGTAATAACAAGTAGTATTATGATAAGCCGATAAAAAAAAAATATGATAAGAAATGATAAAGCCCCATTTAGCCCTAATCGGTAATTAAATCTTTTTTTTTCACCTCATAATAATTTCCCATTTAATCCACATCATCAGTGCTTGATTTCTAATTAACGTTATTATATGGACTTCTGGCGGCGTTCCTTTTCCATTAAAATAATAATAATAAAATAAAGAAGCACACGAGACCCGACTCCTCACTTCCGAGACAGCGTCACTTGCGTGGCGTGAGATTCTGACTGTTCGCCGCTGGTGTTTAGTCATCACCAACCCTTCGTCATCTATCTTAGTCTTCTTCCCCATTCATTCGTTCCGAGTGGGAATCTACGCTGCTTACACTGGTAACACTGCACACGACATTTTTTTTTTTTTTTTAAATCGAGCGTATTCTTGGTGGGGGGGGGGGGAGAGTTCGTTTCTTGCTTGGGACCCACAAGGCTTAACTGGCGCGGGCACCACCACCCGCTTGGGCTTTCATTAATTTGTTCTCATTGGAACCTTTTTTTGTTCCCCGGACAATTGCTTTTTCTTTTTTCTTCGCCGTGCGTGACGTGAACGTCGCTTCTGTTTCTGGGCGTATTAATTAAGCGAAACCAATTCTTAATAATATTGCTTAGTTGAAGGTAGTTGAAGGAGTAAACCCAGGCGAGAACAAGTAATGGCCCCGAGGAAGAGGCTACCGGGAGTAGACGATGAATTGCAGAAGATTCTGGATGCTAATATGGATCAAGTTCCCTCTAGAAGAAGGGCTCGTGAGGCCTTCAAGGATATTCAGCTTGGGATTGATCATATATTATTTAAGGTAAGATTTTGTTCTTTTCTTTTGTTTTTTGTTTTCCCTTTCCTTTTCGCCCAAATATATTGGAATTCTTTGACCCAAAAAAAAAAATGTTGGAATTGATAAATCATCTGTTTCCTATTTTGAATCTGTATTTTTCACCTCTCTTCCTGGGGTATGAATACTGATGTCTTTTTTTAATGATGAACTGTACTGATTCTATTTCTTTGTTAATCGGGTATAGCAGTGATTGATTCAGTGATGATTAGTTAGGCAGTTGACATTGCAAATATGAAAAAACCATATGTGGACCTCTATATTGGTATTTAATGTAGATGTAGTATGATAGATGGAGGGAGAGTAAGAGCAGTCTATTCATGAATAACGAAAATAGGTAGGCCAAGTCCTACTTTTCTTTTTTTAGGATCCACATCTTATGTACTTGTATATATTTATGTATGCATCTGTAAAGTAGTCTGTCTACATTAGATAATTGAAATAAGGAAAGAATAGCAAAAAAAAAAATATTGGCGGTAGCATTGATCTTTAGGTAGGAAGCCATCCAGTGACCTGCGAGGACCAATTGTATTTGTATTGTCTTTCGTGGGTCCTGATTTATGTTACTATCAACATTCAAAACTATTTAGGAAATTACTGAGACACTTAATATTTCTTGAAATGATTGGGTCCCTGCTTTCTCTTTTCTTGTTGACTTTAGTCTTATAGCCTTCTCACTCTCTTCTGCTCTCTGCATGATCACATGCAGAATCATGTGCAATGGAGTTTGTACTTTCCCCCCTATAGCAAGCACTTTAAGTCTATACCAATGTTTTTCCTTTCCAAAATCCGAGGGTTTTAAGATTTTGCTTCAACTTTCATTATATCTAATGAGGTTGCCGCTGATGGAGCTGGTTATGTTTTTACGTTCTTAAAATGTTAATATTGATTGATGCCTTTATGTTTACTATTGCAGGTTCCATGTGATCAAGTAAAAATGGAGGAGGTAAGGACTCTGGATTAGAGCAGTTCCATGAAAATTTGGCTATGCTTCTATAGTTCTCGTAAAGGGTGGGCTTGGTATTTATCTTATGTTAATCAGTGTAATCCTAGCACTGGCCTTTTTGCTAGGCTTTTTTTATTTCCTCCTCTTGATGCATGTGATGATCACTTGATGTGTTTGTTAACAGTCATATGAGGTCAACTCAAGGGGCATAGAAATCTTTGCTAAAAGTTGGCTTCCTAAGACATCTAAGCCTAAAGCAACAGTGTTCTACTGTCATGGCTATGGAGACACTTGCACCTTTTTCTTTGAAGGCATGTATCTGGTATTAAAAATTTGCAGAGACAGGCATCTTTTTTCATTTAAATTTTAAATTACCAACTTGTGTTTATCATGAAATATTTACAGGAATAGCTAGAAAGCTAGCGTTATCTGGTTTTGGAGTTTTTGCTATGGATTATCCAGGATTTGGTCTTTCAGAAGGTCTTCATTGCCATATTCCCAGTTTCAACAGGCTTGTTGATGATGTCATTGAGCATTACTTGAAAGTCAAAGGTAATCAAACTCAACATGAATATCACTAGCTCAATACTATGAATGAGCTTGGTCTAGAAATTCAAGTACAATTGTATGTCTAGTTTGGCCTTATGTTTTTCATATGAGGGATGCAGCTTGGGTTCTGCAGCACAAGAGACAGAAAGTAAGGGGATAATGCTGTCAAATACCTTTTCTATAACTCATGTTTTCCTTCTGAAAATAATATGTATGATTTGACTCACCTTAAAATAGGATCATGACATAGGGGATGGGAAAAACACATTTTTTGAGTGCTTTCAGTGTGGAAAGTAAATGTTTGACATTGGAAGTGTTGGCACACAAGGGTTTTTTTTCCCCACATTTGTTTTGTTTTTGGAGTTGAGGGTGTGGGGAAGGAGGGGAGTTGTAATTCAACAAATTTACGGTGGCTAAAGGGTTTGTTGTATAATAATATCTGGAAACTTCACCTGAAACTTTTTCAAGTTAAATTCATAGTGATCTTAGTCACATTTTGTGATAATCCCTGACAATGAATGAGTGATGTTGTTACTGTAATTGCAAGAACATAAAAGAGTGAGCAAGGAAATATTTTGATGATCTGTTTAGAATCTTCTAGTTCTTTCTGATAAATTAATTATTTGAGCTTCTAGAACTGTGGATTTAACATGGAAGTTGTATGGTAAGGCCTGGAATTATAATCTATATGCACAAACAGTTATTCTTCATTCTTCGCTAATGTTAAGCAAACGATCTGTCTATGTTTTCACGTTATACTTGAGCAACTTAAATCAATGGAGTGTGAAAATTTTTGTACCTTTGGAAAACTGTTGGCTTCATTGATGGCAGAAAACCCAGAGTTGTGTTCTCTTCGAAGCTTCCTTTTTGGACAGTCTATGGGTGGAGCTGTTGCTCTAAAGATGCACCTGAAACAGCCTACAGCATGGGACGGTGCCATTCTAGTTGCACCTATGTGCAAAGTAAATTTTCCAAGAAACTCAGCCAGCTTAGGATTCTGGTGGATTTTTTGTTTGGGGGAAGTACGCTTGTCCTTTTGAACTAAGGTCAAATGGGATTATTGGTGCATAAACTTAATGCAGCAAAACTTGTCCATGAACTTTATACTAAAATGAAAAAATTGTTTGAGTTAAGGTTAATTGCAAGAGGCTGCCTCAATTAAATTATTTAGAGACCAGCATTGGACTGGGATAAGCATGCAAATATTGGAGGCTATATGGCCTTTTGCAGTTAATTATAGCTGAAGTCTTAACATTTTCATTGTAGTCTAAAGTTCAGGTAGGCGCTTTTATTGAAGCTTGAAGTTCATGTACCATTTTTCTCTTTAGGCTTTAGTTTAAAGGGATAAAATGGAATTTCTCCTTTTGCTATAATCTCTTTTGACCAGAAGCTCTCTGTAGCTTGCAGATGATATGGTTCCACCATGGTTGCTCACTCAGATTTTGATTGTCATGTCTCGTGTCCTTCCAAAGAGTAAGTTAGTTCCACAAAAGGATCTAGCTGAGGCAGCATTTAGAGATGCGAAGAAGAGAGAACAGGTTTGTACTTTGAACTTGAACAATCTCATAAATTAACTAAATCTTAAGACCATGATTAATCTCATCAACTCCTTAATTTTGCTCATTGGTGATTTCTATCTTCTTTCCGGGCTCTCAACTGCATTTGCATCATTGAATTTCATGCAAACAATTATATAATTTCCTAACATCTTTCTGCAGACAGCGTATAATGTTGTTGCTTACAAAGATAAACCACGCTTGCAGACGGCAGTTGAGATGCTTAAAACTACTCAAGAAATAGAACAGCGATTGGAAGAAGTATGTATGCTGAATTTCCAACTCGTCTTTCTTAGTTATTTAATATCCCAATGGACTGCCATTGCATGCACAAACTGTTTTTGACTGTGAAACCATCAGACATTTTATGCCTGGCCTTGAAAATGAGACACCAATTGCCTGCTGCTTCTCCATGACTAGAAGCAGCAGGGTCTGATCTAGGATATTTGTTATGAGTAGAAAAGGGACGCGGCTTCTGTCCAATTCTTTTACTATCCGCTGCCATCCACTGCCTCTCTTTTTTTTTTCAACTTCTCATCTCTCTCCTCCAATCCCTCCAAGCCACGTGCCCCACTCCTCACCCTTGTATTTTGTTTTGCTCCAACCTCACTCCTAATGTTAACACAGTGCATGCAACTGAAACACAAATTTTTTTTCGGATCTTAAAATAATTATTTTAGGATTTTAAAAAAATATTTTAGGGTATAGATTTGTATTAAAAAGATACTTTATGATACTAACTGATATTAAAAATATACTACAGGATATTTAGAATCTTAAATAATTATTTTAGGATCTTAAAAAAATATTTTAGGGTATTGATTGGTACTAAAAAGATAGTTAAGAGTATTGATTGCTACTAGAAATATGTTGTAGGATATTTTTTATATTTTTTCAAAATCCTAACATAATTTTTCAAGATCATGAGCTATTTTTTTTAGTACCAATCAGTAGCTTAAAGTATCTCAGTTAGTATGCTGAAATATTTTTTTAAGATCCTAAAATAATTATTTTAAGATCTCAAATATTGTGCATAATATTTTTAGTACCAGTTAGTATTATGAAATATCTTTTTAGTAACAGTTAATATCCTAAAATAATTATTTTAAAATCCCAAAAAAAATTTGTGTTTCAGTTGCATACATGGTGTTAACATTAGGAGTGAGGTTGGAGCAAAAAAATATAAGGGGTGAGGGGTGGGGCATGTGGCTTTGAGGGATTGGAGGAGAGTGATGAGAAGTTGAAAAAGAAAAAAAAGAGAGGCACCGGATAACAGCAAATAGTAAAAGAATTGGACAGAAGCCGCGCCCGTAGAAAAGCTAGAATAAATATACAATTTAATTGCCCCTTAAAAATTTACCAACATAAGTGTTAGTCGTAGGACTTATACTCCCCTGTACAAATTAGTCCCTCAAACTTTATAAACTGTTACTCTTGCATATTTAGTTAGTTTATTGTTGTAGAGTGAATATACAATTTGGGCCAATGTAAATAATTAAGTGTAGTGAGTAACAATATCTAAGGGATGAAGTTGCATGGAGGAATATATCTAAGGACTTGAGGATGTTAGAGGGACCAAGTTTTTATTTTATCAAAAAATAAATATCTAGTGGGTTAAATTAGAGTAATTCAGGCTTTATGGGCTTTTAGATGAGGATTTCAGGAGGTGAAGACGTGGAGGATTTCATGATTTTTGCTGTAGAAAGAAACTTTGTTTAGATCTGCTCTCTCATGCGTAGTCTCTGTTCTGTGTTGTTCAGTCTATTCTGCCTGATTTTTTCCCTGTTAGATTTTGATAACAGGTGGTTCTTGATCTCTCTTATGTATCGAGTTCATTGGTTTTTTTCTTTTGGATGGGAAAAGAAGTTTAAAGACAAAAAAGAAGTTCAAAAAAGAAAAATAATCAAACAAAAACCATAAAAGTAGTATATGATATCACTTGAATCTATTTTGCCTCATAAGTTAAGGCCTCATTACATGATAAATTTAAAAACACTCTTATGAACTTTGGACTGAAATGAAAATGTTAAACTCTAGTTAATATTAACCATAAGATTTCAGCTGATCTTTTACATCTACATTGTCATCCAACATAAAGCTGGTCCTTAGTGGTTGTTAGTTTGAGGAAGCCGCAACCTCTTGTTTAAATTATCATGTGCTTAAATTGATCAAAATCGTATGAAACAATAATACGGTGAATATATTTGCATGTTTTTTTATATGTTTATTTGACTGGGTCAAATTCAATCATTGTTTGGCCCAAGTAGGAATAACTTTCCTAAAGGCGTTTTCTCCATTCACACATACTTAAACTTGAGACCTCATGCTTAAGCAAGTAAATCCCCTTCCACTAGAACCAATGTGTGTTGGTTATATTTGCATGCTTCTCAGAATTCTGCAGTTTAGTTGAACCTTTAATCACACAACTATAACTCACTTTAGAAACAGGTAGACAAGTTAGTTCACTGTATTTGCATACCTATTGACACCAGACTGGCATCTGTAAAAAAGTTAACTTGCTTAGGGATTTTCATCCATGTTCCAGTAACTTCTAGTAATAAATGTTGTTTAAAACTTAGATTTATTGATATTCACATATGAAAGGTGTGATTTGCAGGTTTCTCTGCCATTGTTAATTCTTCATGGGGAGGCTGATACTGTGACTGATCCTTCAGTGAGCAAAGCCTTGTATGAGAAAGCAAGCAGTTCAGACAAGACACTCAAGCTTTACAAGGAGGCTTACCATTCCCTTCTTGACGGTGAGCCTGATGATATCATCATTCAAGTTTTCGATGACATTGTTTCTTGGCTTGACCAGCACAGCTCATGACAATCTTCCTCCATTTTTCATTGGAATATGAGCATCTTAATTTCTCAGATATTCTGAAATCTGTATATATATAGAAAACTCGAGCGTGATTAAAAAGATAGACAAAAAAAAAAGGTGGGGGTGAGGTTGGATTGAGTATGATATAAATTATTACAGCTTGTTTGCGACACATGGGGAAAAAAAACTAGATTATGGGTTGTGCCTAACATAGGATTTGATCTGAAGTGAGTTATCCTGTAAATGAATAATGCGGTTTATTATATATTTTATATTATTATAGACATGGTGGGGGAGACAATAAAGACCTATCTGATTTTTCATTAACTTGCAACGTACTGAGTTTGATTTGATATCCAAAAATCCTTCTTTTTCTGTTTGCCAAATACTGTTTGATCGAAAGGGATAATGAAATTTTATGTATAGAGATCCCAGATAACTTTTATCTTGGTATATTCTGTGATGTGAGCAATGTTCTTAAGATCGGATTACTCATTGAATTTGTTAAGACATTAATAGTTTACATTTATCGAATTTGATTATATTAATAAAGTTAGTTAAGGCAATTAATATAAATGTATTTTTTAAAACACCCTGGTCATTTTCATTAATTTTCTTATTACCTCTCCTGTTTGATTATTATTGTAGAAGTATCAATAGTTAATAAGAGTAAATTAGGAAAATATTAATAAATATGAAAAATATTTCTTATATTTAAGATTAAAAATAACTTTCTAAATATATTTTATATTAAGGTCATGAGTGAGTATATTGTAACATTAATCAATAGATACTATTATTAATTATGCAATGATGCGTTATTTTGATCTATTATCTTTTTACCAAAATTTTAGTCCTATAGTTAAATTAATGAAATTTCTTGAATAACTGCTATAATATAGGTCTTAAGTATCAACATAAAATGAAAACAATAGTTATATAATGCTAATCCTTTCCATTAAATGGTCTGTTCGGTTTAAGAAATATTTATTATAAGAATAAAAATAAAAAGAAGAATAATGGGAATGTGTTTGAATGGAATTAAATAATTATATATTTGTTGTGTTATATATAAAAAAATGAATATTTCATTTTATTGTTGTGTATACTGGGATGGAAAAAATATCAAAATGAAAATTAGAGATGATCAAATGGTTATAATACACTTGGTATGAAAAAATATTAAAATATTTAATACTTGTGTATATTTATTTTAAAAGCATTATACAACTATTTTAAGGAAGAATACTAAAAATATTACATTTTAATTAATTTATAAAATATTTTAATGTAATCTCTTAAGAAAAAAAGAAAATATTTTTAAATATTTTATCAGCTTTTAAAATAGTAATTATAATAAAATAAGGTGTCAATGTAACTTTCCATTTCATTCTAAAGATTCCAAATTCCTAAACTTTTGGGAATATTTTAATGTAAAAAATAATAACCAACAATGAAATGGTGGAATCCTCACTCCCATTCTTAGTTTCTTATCACATGCCTTCCATTATCATCAATTTTCCATTGTTAAAATAAAATAAAGTTGAAGTTCGAAAGACAAAAGAAGGTGGGGATGCAAGTGCGATATTAAATGAAAGTTGCTTTGCTTAATTTGGTTAACTTTGCTTTCGGTGCTCTTGTTTCTCTTCCGTCCACTCAACTCCCACCATTTTTGTAAGTGCCTTTACACTACAAAATATATAATTTTTTTTTTAAATATAACAAAAACCACTTTGATTTTGGACTATTAAATTACCATTTTTTTGTGGTGAAGTCTGTTTTAGTTTTGCCCTCAATCATGGCCTTTTCTTCTTCCTCCTCCTCCTTGTGCTATTCTTCATCAGCATTGAAGGTACAGTTTCCCTAAGGCCAAGACTATGTTTTGCACTTTCTGTTTACAAATCCTTTTGGATTTGGGTTCTTTCTTTTTTCTTCTAGGAATGGTTTTAGATGAATCTCTGGTTTATTTGAATCAGCTCTGCTTCTTAAATTTGATTCATGTAACAAGAGTGTTCTTTTCCAGTATGCCATAAAGTGATTCCAGGAGTTTATATGCAAAGTATGTGTGAATATATATGATCTAACCAGAGATAAAAGCTATGAAAAATTTCAGTTTTGTTTACAAGTGAGGTTTGTTTCTTGTAGATTGGTGAGTTTGGTACTGTGAGAAGTGGTGGTGATGTCAGCAGAAATAGAAAGGTGAAGTTGAGAGGAGAGTGGAGTTTCATAGGAGGGTCCAAAATCACTTTGAAGCCATCACAAGTTGTGACTTCTCTGCTTTGTCAAAAACACACTGGCGTTTGTGCTTCATGTATTCTCTTTTCATGCTCATCATCCCCTTCTGATGTACTCTCTCTGATTCTTAATGTTATGTTGCAGGGTTGTCAAGCTCTGAACTTGCCAGCAATGTGTTTACACTGGGATCAGTAGCTGTTCTTCCTTATTACACACTTATGGTCATAGCTCCCAAAGCAGAGATAGTATGAACTCTTTCGATTTTGTTTTTAATTTATATGTTGTTAGAATAGTTTCGTAAAGTTATTTTTCAGAACAAGTTTCTGGGAAGGGGAAAACAAAACTATTTGGATCGTTGTTTAAGAAAAATCTTAGTTTAAAGTAAAAGAAGGTATAAGAACTTGTTTTGGAACTTAAAATCAATTTAGATATAAAAGGAAAATAATTGAGAAGAGTCATTGAGATAGGGTTGTTTTTGTTTATATTATTTATGTAGGTGTCATTATTGAAAACAACTGCTCTACACCTTTTTTTTTTCAACTCCACAAAACTAAAAATAACAAAACGGATTTATTTAAAAAGAAATTAGAACACGTTGCAATTTCTTAATTTTCCAAAACACTTCAATAAAAATTAATTATGAAACAATTTTTTTTATTTTTTTTAAAAACAATTTTTTCTGGAAATAAGAAATTGCCCGTCTCTTACTGTGCTTTGGACTAATACATAAGAGAAAGATAGTGACTTGTACCTAACGAAGCGGCCACGTTTATTTAGAGAAAAAAGAATAGAATATAGGATTACATGTAGGCTTTATTGATGGGAAAAATGAGCAGCAATTGTTTCTTGGATAATACCACTTACTTCCTTTTTATATTACTAAGTTTAATTCTTAATATAAAACTTAGATAATTAATTTACAGATTTAAAATATTAGTTAAAAATGTGTGTTGCTTTCTGTAAAAGACTCTCTCTATCAAAGGTTGAGAGAAAAAAATTATAAATTTAGAAGGTAAAATGAATTAAGTTATAGTTATTATATTTAGTCCTAGTATAACTCCTTGTCTTGATCATATATTTATGATAGGAAGGAAGTAGATTGGGCTTTGGATATACATTTAGAATTTAGTTGGAGCATGAAGTTCATAGTTTGAAAATGGCAAAATGCAGACTAAAAAGTCAATGGAAAGTGGAATACCATATGTGTTGCTTGGACTTCTCTATGCATATCTCCTCTGCCTTTCTTGGACCCCAGAAACACTTAAACTCCTTTTTGCAACCCAATACCTGTTACCTGAGGTCAGTCTTCTTACCAATAATTTGTCATTCAATTATTAAAAAAATTAAAAGGTGAAATTGCTCAAAAATATCCCATTACAGATTTTATTGTCAGGAAAATTTTCCTCAGGACTCAAGTTATCAAAATTTTGTTAAAAAAGGCCCAAAAAAAGTCATATATAAGAAAAGACCCTAGGATCTTTTATGATATTATTTTAGAAAATGTAGTACGGATTTAGTTATTAACGGATATTGATTATGTTGTTAATATATAGTTGTTAACTGTATTGGTTTAGTTATTAATGAGTACTGATATAGTTGTTAAGTCTTTTTGAGATAATGTCAAAAAAGACCTAGGGCTTTTTTTCACATATGACTTTTCTTTGGGTCTTTTTTGACAATATTTTGATTAATTGGGCCCTAAGAGGAATTTTCCCTTTATTGCCCAAAAGTACTTGTTAATTTGTTTAACTACAACAATCTTTAATTATATGCTATACCCACTTAAGGACTTGGGACCTTAGGTATCTTATTATGAATTCGTTAAGGTCTCAACTAAAAAAAAAAAAAATATTAGAAAAGTTTCATAGATTTGTTAATGACAAGCAAAAGGGTCAGACAAGTTATGTGACTTTTTTCATATTATTTTTTTTTAACTGAGATGTTTGTGTGATTTTTCCGTTTGTAGTTGGGAATTTTTCAGCAATTTTTCCTAATAAAAGGTGTTCCATTTTTTACATGGGGCTTGTATTTTATGCTTTGTGATGCAGCTGAGTAGTATAGCAAAAATGTTCTCCAGTGACATCACTTTAGCGTCTGCTTGGATTCACTTGATGCTTATAGACCTCTTTGCTGCCAGGTCACTTTCTTATTACTATTTCCCTTTTTCTTCTTTGATGGTTCATTCTTTTTTCATTCTCATCCTTACATTTTTACATTATTACAAATGAATCCAGGCAGGTTTTTCTTGATGGACTAAAGCATCAAATTGAGACTCGCCATTCAGTTTCTCTTTGCCTCTTCTGTTGCCCCATTGGTGTTCTTTCTCATTTTATCACCAAACAAATCACCAAAACTGCCAATAAAGACACTACCAGGGAATCATAGTTGTATTGTTCTTTTTTTTTCCCCATCTATTTTTGTTTTAAAAGATGAAAATACTACAATTGGTACTCAATCAATTTTATTATAAGCATAAAATTATGTTTAGTCAGTTCTTGTGTGGATCATATTTAGTGGCATAATTAACACTTGACCCCCAGTTTTGGCAATGCCTTATAAAGCAAGAAACTCCTTTCAAAGCCTCATGCTTTAAATACCATTATCATATGTGAGCTGCATTCAATCAGATTGCAAGAACAACAATACTCATGTCTTCGAATGCAGACATTCATCAATAATTGGGTTAATGTGTCAATTTGTTTTGGAAGTTTTTGATAAGAAGTAATGTTGCTCTGAAAGTTTTTTTTTTTTTTTTAGGTTCAATGTTATCCATAAAGTTTCAAAATGTAGCAATATTATCTCATACCATTAAAAAATCAATGTGGACTATTAAAAAATTAACGTTGATTGCTAACTTTATAATGGTAAGGGACAATATTGCTCATTTTAGTGTTTTCAGGGCAACATTAAAGCTAGAAATACTTTCAAGGCAAATATGCCCTTTAACCCTTCATAATTAGTCATTTAAAACGGATTTTTCATTTCTCTGATGAGTTTGTCCTTCGTTTGACTTGGACTCTCCACAACAATGCACAGTAGGAGAGCAACACACACAAACTTAATTTATGGCAACTCACAAAAACTTACACTTCACGGGAAGAGACATTATTAATTCCCATGAAGCTTGATTCTTGTTGACACACTTTTACTGTATAATAGTGGACAATCATGTACTTATAAACATCATTGGAGTTTCAAGTGATGATAAATGCAAGTTTGTCCCCTAACACTTGATCAGTGCATCTAAATTGGAGTAAAGATAAATGGAAGCAAAGTTCCAAAACAAGTAAATTTAATTAGATCATACAGACCTGGTTAAGACTTTGTATATTGTATGTGTTATTGATTCATTTGGGGGAAATAAAGGGACTTTAATTATGTTTGCCTCTTGTGACCATCATTGTGTGAGCGAACCCACTTCTCCTCTTCATCTATTTATTATTGACATAATATTACAAGTTATTATATATACTCTTGGACTACCACAATCATACTCAATTTGGATCTCTTCCGCTTACAAAACCTACACAATAACCCTAACAAATTAAAAACAAACTTTTCTATTAACTTATACATCCAACTTACAAATCTTCAATCATTTGAACTGTATAAAACCATGTGTGAATTTGAAGACCAACCTTCAACTTTTACAACAATTTAATATCAAATTTTTATAACGAAGCTTATATTTTAGAATGAACCTACTCTTAAATTTAAAGTTTATATTTAGGGGTGGAGCTAAGGAGTAACAGTTGAAAAGAAACAAGCTTCCTAACTAACTAACCGTTTAACTATTACTCATTTAATATAGTGAAAACAAACCTAAATAGAACAGATAAATGATCATAAAAGCAACACAACTATATGCAAACTAATATTGGAAATAACTTCTAGTATGCAAAATTCTCATCTTTTATAAGACCCCTTGTAATAGCTTCCTACAAAACGAAAGTGAAAATTAAGCTTCCGTTTGCTAATTCAACAAATTTATTGCACAAAGTCTATCATAGAAAGAGACGGATAGAATGAAAGTACCAGCAGCAGCAGGTTGAGGAGCTGGGGCTTCACCGTGGATGGCTCGAAGCCTTTTGAGAGGAACCAAAGCAGAATCAGTTAAGGCTTCAGAGAAAAGCTGTTGTTCCCAATCCCACTTGATTTTTGTCATGGCATTATTGGATTTGATAAGATTTTCCTTCTTGGCTTCTAGAAACAAGATTCTAGAAAGAACAAAAGATCACGTTGTTTTAAACTAATGTTATGAACACATTTTAAACACTGTGTATCTCCATATTATTCGGAAAGGGTGGGGGGACTAACGAACTGCCCTAACATGAGAAATCCACAATGATAATGGTAACACACGGACCATTTTCAATTCAGAATGCAGTATGAGCTGACTCCACACAGAAAACTATTGTACCCTCTTTCAGAAAAAGAAACTGAAAGGCATATAATCAAGCACCCAAACTGACAAAGAAAGTAAGAAATTTATAAGAGAAATTAAAGCAGTTAAGATGTTAACACATGCACACGCTATTATTCCGGTATCAAAATGCGCAAGTTATTAAACAGAACCCACTGAAGCAAGTTGGAAACAAATTGAGGTATTGTTGACTATGTCGATAAGGCTGGTATGAATAGAGTCACCATGCAACATTAAATTGATGAAGATTGATGAAACATGGGAGTGAGATATTTTGAAGAATCCTTCTATACATGTGTTTTATTAATTTTTTGTTTGAGTAGACTGCAAGTTGATGTTTTATTAATATTTTATCAAGCAAGCTGATGATTTTCTTAACATGAAAGAAAAGGTATAAGTAAGTTGTCCATTTTACAAATAGTTACATTTGTTGCAAGTGGGTTATCAGCTGCTTTCTTATTAGCCTATAAATAGGAGCTTTTACCTTTGTATGACAAACTTCAATGAATGAAAATATGATGGCTTATGAAATTCTCTCTCCCTCCATTTGTCTCTCTTATTTCCCCCCTCTATTTTGACCCTTTCCTCCTCCTTTCCCTCTCTGTTTTAGGTGTTCTTCACTTTCCCTTTTTTTATTTCCTTTCATTGGTCTGTTTGAGTGGAAATAAGTGTGTACTGAGTTTTACATCAAAGATTTAATTAAAAAGGTTTGTTCCTCTAAATTTCATTATATGTTGTGCATAATAGTTGCTTAATACCAGACAACAGCATCTTTTGAACAATAGACAACAGCATGTAAAAGTTGCAACTTGAAGCAGGAAAATTCAGCTTAAAAGCTCATCAGCAATAATAAAGTCAAATCACATGTGGAGTAATCCTATAGTAAACCTTCCACCTATTCCAAAAACAAATTTAAGCTAACAATAGAAGTTAAAAAATAAGCTTACAATCAATAGAAGTAAGTACTTCTAATCTTTTAAATTTACTCAAGGTGAAAAAAAAAAAATCTTTAAATTTACTCTAACCTATTTGTTAGGAGGGAAATGGAGGAAAAGGGAGGGATTGGGAAAATTTTTATGAGTTGGTTTTAAAAAAATTAGAGAAATGAAGTTATATAATTTTAATAAAAATAAGATATAAAACAAACGAATAAGAAAAATGAATTAAAAACTTTTAATCCCAATCTTCTAAATTTTTTAAATTCAAGTCATAAAAATTTCCCCTCTCTCAATCTCTCATACCAAACAACTTTTTAAATTTACAAAATGTATTTTTAATTCTTATATTTTAATACTATTAATATTGCTAATGGACAATAATAACAAAGCAAAATTAAATGGTGACTGTGCTAGGTTCACGAAATCATATTAAAATTTTTAAACGAGAAATACTTACCATTCAAAACAATTATATTTCCACCTATCCTTAATATAAAACATACACATTTAGGGAGTTGATATTGATTTTAAATATAAGATATATATTTTAAATTTGTCAATCTTTTCATAATTTATTGCTATTGATGCTTTGATCATATCCCTCAACAATAATTCAAGATAATAGGGAAGGAGGAAATTTGGGACAAAGATTATGATATTTTAAAAAATACATGATATATAAACTAACTTAATTAACTTGGTAAATATAATTAAATTAGGTAAATTTATTTTAGGGAGAAGGACCAATAATACACATGAAGTTTGCCATTAGGAGTGCCCAGCACCACGAAGTTTTTTTAGGACCAAAAGTACATATGACGTTACATTTTTGGAGCAAAAATACCACGGACCGTTAGTTGACCAGAGGTTGACCGTTAAGTCTGAAGGAAATGAACAGTAACTCCGCTGAAATTACTATTTTGACCTTAGTTTTAAGCTGAAATTACCATTTTGCTCTTAATTTTAAATAATCTTTTTTTTTTAAAAAAACAATAAAATAACCCCTCCTCTTGGTGGCCCCACCACTGGCCACACCACCGCCGGCCAGTGGCGGCGATCTCCTCCTCCGACTTTTTTTTTTGAAAACACTAAGTTTTTTTTTTAAAAAAAAAACTAAGGGGAGTCCGGTGGGCCCACCACCGGCCACACCACTGCCGGCGGTTTTTTTTTTTTATAAAAAAACTAAGGTTTTTGTTTTAAAAATAGAGGGGAGGCCGGTGGGGCCCACCATCGCCGACGACCGCCCTCCCCACCGCTAGACTCTGCTGGCGACAGGGGGCCACCTCCTCTGGTGACTTTTTTTAAAAAAAAAAATTAAGGATTTTTTTAATTGCAAAAAGTCATTGGAGGAGATCGCCGCGCGGAGTCTGGTAGTGGGAAGGGCGGCCGCCGGCGGTGGTGGGCCCCACCGGCCTCCCCTTAGTTTAAAAAAAAAACCTTAGTTTTTTTAAAAACAAAAAGTCGCCGGTGGTGGCCGTTAGTCACCGGCTGTGGTTTGGCTGGTAGTGGGCCCATCGGACCCCCCTTAGTTTTTTTTTAAAAAGAAAACCTTAGTTTTTTTAAAAAAAAAAAAGTCACTAGAGGAGGTCGCCTGAAGTGGGGTGGGCGGCGGGCGGTGGGACCACGGGGGGAGGGGTTATTTTATTTTATTTTTTTAAAAAAACTTTATTTAAAATTAAGGGCAAAATGGTAATTTTAGCTTAAAACTAGGGGCAAAATGGTAATTTTAGTGTAGTTACTGTTCATTTCCGTCAGACTTAACGGTCAATGTCTGGTCGACTAACGGCCTGTGGTATTTTTGCTTCAAAAACGTAACATTGTGTGTATTTTTGGTCTCAAAAAAACTTTGTGGTGCTGGGCGCTCTTAGTGGCAAACTTTATGTGTATTATTGCTCATTCTCCCTTTATTTTACATCAAAGAGTGAGAGAAACACCTAATTTAATCTTGATTCTAGTGGTAACCTTAAATTTTGGTTGGAAAAAGCCCTCCCCCAACCTTCATTATATTGTTGGTTTGATTGAATCCTATAATTATCATATCATAACAGAGTATCAAAGACTTGAATTACAATATAGACCCTCTATTAATGGAGCTTTTAAAGACTTAGGGCCCGTTTGGATGGGCTTTTAAAGAAAGTGTTTTTTTTAAGCTCCAAATTGGAGTTATTAAAAAAAGTAGCATTTTATTTATTTTTTTGTGACATTTACTTTTTTAGAAAAATATCATCTAAACTTATAAATTAATTAAAAAAGTATTTTTTTTTTTCATTAAAAAAGTGTTTTTTTTAAAAATGAAAAAAGCCCATCCAAACATGCTCTTATTCTTCACAATTCTCATTGATCACTCTCATCTTTATTAAATTAAATTAAATAAATACAATATTTGGTTTTATAAAATAAACGAATAAAAAATATGGGCCGTCAAAAGTTAGGGCAACCTCGCATCTTCGGACGTTGCTATATAAGATTGTGTTAACCTCCCCGACGCCTCCTCTTACTTTGTATTGTGGAAGCCGAAAACCTGCAGCTAAGGTCGATCTGAACTTATCGGCTTCCGCTAGCCTTTTGGTACGTTCAGCGTTTCTCTCTTTTTCGTTGTTACATTCTGTTTTTGGTGCCGGTGATATATCATTCCGGTATGAAAGATTCAACTCTAGCTCGTCCATTTGATCTCTTTGAGATCCGAACTCAGACGTATTCTCCAATGCAAATGCTCTCTGGAATTTCTTGTTTTCTCTATACATGCCCCTCGTGTTGTGTATTAGTTTTGAGTGGATTTGCATTTACGCTGAGAATATCAGTTTATTATTGTGAATTTTTTAATTTTATATTTCGAGAACATTTATTCTCGTTTTGTTTGCTACCCGGTGTTGGATGATTGAAGTAGTTATAATAGGAGGCATTTTATCATTTTTTGGAAGAATTCAGAATAGATTAACGACTTCACATATTTCATATTTATCATTCTGATTACTATTCAGTGATAGTTTGATATAGTTTTATGTTTGCCTTTTTACCAGATGTACATAGTTTGGTTTTTCATTTGGAGGGACAATTATTATTTTTTCGTTGCCCTATTCAAGAATAGAGCAGAAACTTCTCATATTTTATATTTATCTTCTGATTCTTCGTCAGTGAAAGTTTTGCACTAGAGGGTTCTTTTTATTGACTTTTTTTTGAAGTATTCAAAATAGTGTGTGTTTTGATTGACTCTTGCTTACCGAAGCGTGAGGAATCCGATGTGAATTGTCCTGTAATTTGTAGCAGCAATTGGTTCAAGTTTATTCTGTTTTCATTTCCTAGTTTAAAACCATGAAAATAATTATACTTGATGAGTAATTGTTTTGTCTTAAACAGATTGGCCAAAATGTACACTTCAAGAAAGAAAATCCACAAGGATAATGATGCTGAACCCACTGAATTTGAGGAGACAGTGGCACAGTACCTATTTGATTTGGAGAACACTAATCAGGAGCTTAAAAGTGATCTGAAGGATCTCTACATAAATCAAGCAGTGTAAGCATGTTGCTATACTCCTTATGCTCGTCTAGTTTTTCTTTTTGTGACAAATAAAACCATTACAAGGATGCTTTGTTATGTAGTCAAATGGATGTTGCTGGGAATCGCAAAGCTGTTGTGATCTATGTGCCTTACAGATTGAGGAAGGCATTTCGCAAGATTCATCTCAGACTCGTCAGAGAACTGGAAAAGAAATTCAGTGGAAAGGTTGTTATCTCTGTTACTTGTTTATCATCCTAAGTACTGTGTCTGCGGAGTCTCATTATGGTTAACTGTTATGTATGAAAATTTCCATGGATAATCAAATTGTGTTTGCTGAAAGTCTTACTGAATCTACAGGATGTTGTCGTGGTTGCTACAAGAAGGATTGTGCGGCCACCAAAGAAAGGTTCTGCTGTCCAGCGTCCTCGCACCCGTACCCTAACAGCTGTCCATGATGCTATGCTGGAGGATGTTGTGCATCCTGCTGAAATTGTTGGCAAGCGAGTCAGATATAGGCTTGATGGATCAAAAATAATGAAGGTTAGTGCATTTTTAAAGCATATTTTGTTCTGCTTCTCCTTGTATCACAATGATCTTCAAATATTCATTTATGAGTTTTGTTAAACTCAGGTTTTCTTGGACCCCAAGGAGCGCAATAATACCGAATACAAGCTAGAAACTTTTTCTGGAGTTTACAGGAAGCTTACTGGAAAAGATGTAGTATTCGAGTATCCAATCACTGAAGCCTGAAATGCTTCTTCGTTTGATGGAGTCTGTATTTTAGTGCAGTGTTTTATTTCTAGCAATATTACAAGTTTTGTGTTATGCCATTTGAAAATTTGAATTTTCGACTTGAGTTTATCACTGTCTATCTTAGTCACATTGAAACAGAGAGTATTTAGTTATGTGGCCCTGAATTTAAAATTGAATTTTTTTTTGGGTAATTTTCCTTCTTTTTGTTATGTTGTGCTGTTCTACCTCTTCGAGGTGTTCTGATGTGAAGTTTATGCTAGTTCAGAAGTACTAAAACATCAAATTATCTTCCTTTTGCATCTCATATGGGTAGATGATAAGCAAAACTTCTCATGTTTTTGTTTTCCTCAATTTATTGAAAGAATTCAAATCGTGAAGTAAAAAATTTGTCACATAATGGCTAAGGGAAAGATAAAGTGGGTACTTTCTATAGTTGCTCACTTACTTGAAATATTACATATTTTTAGTTATATTTTACAAATTTAAAATGTGATTTGTTTTAAATTCTATACTTTATATTAATGTTGGAATTATTGCTAACAATATATATATTCAAGTTAAAAGGTAGGTTGGTTTATTGTTGGCCAAAAGGGTGTATTATTCATATTGCAAGGGCATGATTTGAAGGCACAACCTGATTGGATTCTCTCTTCTTCTTCCTTTTTTTTTTTTTTTTTTTTTTTTTTTTTTTTTTAATAAAAAAAGCTAAAAGCTACTTTTATAAAAAAGTAAAAAAAAAAAACTTTTATAAAAAAACTAAAAGCTGTTTGATGATTATATAAATTATTTAAGTTAAAATTTACTTAAAAGCTCAAATTAAATTTAAGTTGTTTGGCAAAATTTTTATCATAAACACTTTTTCTAATAAAAATTGTCATAAAAGGTATATTAAAAAATAACTTTTAAACTATCAATATATTTACAAAATAAAAGTATTATATGAATAAATTTTTCAATAGTGGAGCGCAATTAAAAAATCATTAGTAGTCTTGCAAATTATCAACCCGTATTTCATTCACATGAAATCTGAAGTAATGAAACTTTAATGTGAATTTGTAAAATATTGAAGTTGTCGCCCCCTTTTTTTATTTTTTTGGAAAGTGATGAAATATAAAAGTTCTTGAATTGAGACATTGTTGATTTGTTTGTTGTAGATCATGTAACAAAATGGATTAAAATATTGGGTCAAGTTGTATAAAGGAGTTGTTTTGTTAAAACCTTATCTGAAGTTGACAAACTCTTATTAGAAATGAGAATCAATATATAACAATTGTAGCAAGTGGTGACTTAAGATTTGATATCTTTAAAAACTTTATCTAAATCTATTAAAACCTTATGTAAAATTCTAAAATTCTTATTAGAAGGGAATTAAAAAAAAAGTAAAAAGATCTTATTTATTATCAATATTCACAAAATTATTTATTCCCCCCCCTATTTTTAAACTTCTTTTTGTGTGGGATTTTTCCCAAAAATAAAGAAAGAAAGAAGGAAAGAAATTTTGGGATAAGAGCTTTTGACCAATAAGAGTTAAAAAAAAGCTCCTCCTAGGAGCTTTTGGCTTCTAGATTTTTTCTTCTTTATAAAAAAAGCTCTTTTTATTATAAGAGCTTTTGTAAAAACTTATTTGGCTTGACTTTTACTTATAAGGAGAAGATAATCTAAAAATAAAGGGATCCAAACAGGCACTTAATTATCATTACTCTGAAGTCTGAACTATTATATGCATATTATTTACCAAATGAGAGTCCCCAACAATGGAGCTCTTTAGTGGAATAAAAGCCCTAATTTGCAAACTTACTTTCCAGCCATTACAGTTCAAGGCTGAAAAATTGTGTAATAAAACCTAGTTTGATAAAGGAGTCAGAGCATTAAAGTTTGTATATCACAGTTTTTATCCAATCCTTGCATGTCCATGAAGTGGCGTCCACCCTACTATTCAACATTTTTGGCACAATGATATGTGAAGTTTTTCAATAGAAAACTATATAACACATTTCACCCAATCTTTAGACCGTGGGTGAACCCAACCCTTTTCCTAATTATCATTACTATATATTTGTTGTTCTATGTTGTTTTGCTCTTTACCGGAGGAGATGATAGTAAGCCATTTTAGAATAAGAGCTTTTGGTCAATAAGAGCTTAAAAAAAAAGCTCCTCTACTTTTTTATTCTTTATATAAAAAAAGCTCTTTTTATTATAAGAGCTTTTGTAAAAACCTGTTTGACCTAGTTTTTGCTTATAAGGAGAAGATAAGCAAAAAATAAGAGGATCCAAACAGGCATTAATATTTATTTGATCAAATTATGTATTTAGCATTACCAAATTTTGTAATTTAACATTTTTTATATTTTTGGTAATTTTTTATTTTAAATTTTTTCTTATAATTATCTCAAAAGTCACTATCCATAAGTCATTTCAAACAAGTTTCACAATCCGACTTTTATCTAAATGCTACTCATGCAACTGAAAGACCTTGCTGAACCCAAGAGGGGGGGTGAATTGGGTGAAGATAAAAACTTAAAACATTTGAATTTTTTTTGCAAATCGGTAAAATCAGTTTGTAAGACAGTAAAGAGTTATAAATTTATAGACAATCATTCAAACATATATGCTGGAAATAAATGAGATTAAGGAAGAGTATTGCAAACTGAGATTTATTTTGGTTTGGTCCAATCCTTAGCCTATGTCCAATCTTCAAGCTCTACTTGAGATTTTCAATCCACTATCCTCTTGTTTATCTAGGCACAAGAGAAGCCTCTTACAAACCCACAAGTTTACTTAGGCACTTGTGAAGCCAAATCTCTTACCGAGATCTTCCCCCTTACAACCTACAAGGATACAATCAATTTCCCACTCAAGATCACCCAATCTTGAGTATCTCTCATACAATTTTCTCTCTAAGAAGTGAATGGATAATCACTGAAGTGCATTACAAATCATTTCACTCTCTATATGATAAGCAAAGTAAGCAATGAAAAACAGAGTGTAGGAGATTCAGAATTTTGGCATTTTGATAGTGCAAGCTTTCTCCATCATCTTTCTGTGTTTTGAATGTGGCTTTATTTATAGATGAGGATGATCTGAATGTTGAGAAATATGACCATTGTAAATAGAGTCGTTTGAAAATATAGCTATTGGAAACTAGCCGTTAGAAAGATGCGCTTTTTGACTTTACAGCTCAGCTTATGAATCTTCATTTGATCATCTGAAACATGTACACAAATGATATAAATGATGTTAAGAAATACTATAAATCATTTGGGTAAGCATCTGGATGTTCTTGATCAAAAACGAGATTTTCGACACTTAGATTTTTCTGAAGCGAAGGTGTAGACTTGAGTTTTCATTTGGATACTCAAGTTTTGAGCTTGTTGCATTACTCCAGATTCCTTTCTATCTAATCAAAACTCAAGTTTTGATTTACAAACTTGAGTATTGAAGATCCTCTGATGTTCGTTGCTCTCTGTCTGAGCTATACTCGAGTTTTCATGTGTAAACTCGAGTTTTCAAGTTGTTCTTGACTTTGGTTGCTCTCTGACTTGATATAGGTTCATATTTGGCAAAACACTTATCCCCATATAGCTCTTTGAGTCTTCTTTCCAATGCAAAAAGAATTAGCTCCAAACTCGTTGTAATTTGTCCGTTATGATCCGATGAATGAAGGATGTTCTTAATGAGCGTTTTTGCATCGTCTTGAGCTAATAGTCAACTTTCGAAGACCATATCCCTCTGGTCTGATCTTCATTTTTGTTGGATTAAATCTTGATGGAAAGCCTTATGAGTCTACTTTCATATGCCACCGATTTCAGCTCATTCCAATATATAGATTGTGAGTTACATTCAAAACATTGAAGCCTGGTTTGCTGTGTGATGTGAATTCCTGATCCAACTTTCGAAATTCACTGCTCTCTCATTTGAACTTCTTTGGGTTTGAAACTTTGTCATGATGGCACATTGGATGTCTAGTTTAATCCAAAATTAGTTTCACCTCAATCCGATCTCTTGTTTATGAGAGTTGCTGATCACCGCTGGAAACTCGAGTTTGTCGGGTCCAGAGACACCAGAGATGCTGAAGACACTGCAAAATCGAGTCATTAAGTTCCATACTCGAGTTTTGAGTTCCAAACTCGAGTTTTGACTTGGAAACTCAAGTTTTGACTCCCAAACTCTAGTTTTCTTGCTTTGCAGAGGAAAATTATTGTAGTAAGGTAGGAAACTCAAGTTTTGACCATCAAACTTGAGTTTTCTCCAGAACTTGATTTTTGCTGACTTTAACTCTGAATTGAACCACCCCAACTTCCATTTGATTATGGAGATTTCTAGGATTAATCTTAGAACATGAATAATGATATCTTTAGCAAGTTCTTCATTTTCCATCTTCCATCTTGATCAATTTTCATCATTTTAACTTGGGCTTATCACTCTTTGTAGCTTCTACCTTCTTCAATATTTCCTCTTCTTCTTGAACTTAATTTTTTCTTCAATTTATTCTTTCTGAAATCTCATCTTTTGATCATTCTGTATAGTTATATTTGAATTGATCTTGAATATTGATATTCTATTCAATAAGTTCTTTCTTCTTCTATCTCTCCTATTCTTTTTGAATATCCCCAAAATCCTTTGATAACTTTTTGCTTCTTTGCAGATGCTTCTTTCTGTCACTCAATACTTCTTTATTAATCTTCTTCTTGATCATTCTTCATGATTCAACTCTTTCTTTCTGAAATCTCTTATCTCCTTCTTGATTAACCTTTATAGTTCAACTTCGATTAATCTACATTAAATACAACAGTTAGTTAATGCAGAAGTTACCAATATTATTCAATCTTTTTTCTTTTAAGAATAACATCTATATAAGACATCATCAAAACTAATTATATCCAACATCAACCACCAATCCAAACATAAATCACATTTCACAATCTGACTTTTATCAAATCGGACTTTTTCATAAGTCATTTTGCCCACCGGTATCCCAAATAAGCCCACTCTTTTTGCACTATTTTTCATTACCTCGTCTACATTCTAATAAAATAAAATAGATAATTTAGATTTAATATTTTTGAAATTATTATAATTATATTTTACATACTAAAATTTATTTATTTGTTTATGGATTGTTAATATGAATGATATAGATTAGACTCTAGAGACTCTAAAAATAATTTATTAAACTATATATTACTTTAATCTAACCGTATATAAGAAAATGAAAAAAATGATAATGAAAACAAACCAACCCATTATTTCGCTCATTTTGTCTCCCTTGTCGTTTTGGAAAACTGAAAATTACCCTCATCTTTATCTGTAATTATATTTTTCTAAAAAAAACCCGTTGTCCTTTATTATATGTCACCATCGGAAAATTTACTTTTAATCCTTTTAATAAATCATTTAATAGTTTTTGGAAATATTATTTTTTTTAAAAAATTTTAATGTAATTATTAAGATAATTTTAAAAAATTACTTACATTCTATGACAAAATTTAATAATTTTTTAACTCTTTTTTATTTCAAGTATTTTTTATAATATAATATTTTAGTTTTTTGACCAATCATATAACTTCAGTTGATTTTAAAGAAATTCCATAGAAAAGAAGCCAATTTTTTTGTTGAACTTCTTGTTTATAGAAAGATTTCCCCATATGATTTAAGATTGGATAAAGGTGCAATTTTACATATAACCTTTACCCTGAAGAGCGCCCAGTACCACGACTTTTTTTCAAAACAAAAAATACACACGACGTTACGTTTTGGGAGCAAAAAGTATCACGGGCCGTTAGTTGACCAAAGTTGACCGTTAAGTCTGACGGAAATGAACAGTAACTCCACTGAAATTACCATTTTTCCCTAGTTTTAAGCTAAAATTACCATTTTGCCCCTAATTTTAAATATATTTTTTAAAAATGCTAAAATAACTCCTCCCCGTCGGTTAGCCCCACCATTGGCCACATCGCTGGCGGTGGCGGCCCTCCCCATCGGCGGCCGCTGCCGGCAACCGGCAGCCACCTCTAGCGGCTTTTTTTCAATTTTTTTTTTTATTTTAAATAATTTTTTTATAAAAACAAAAAACTAAAATAACCCCTCCCTCGCCGGTGGGCCCCATCACTGCCCACACCACCGTTGGCGACCAGTGGCAACCTCCGGAGACCTCCTCCAGCGGCTTTTTTTCTTTTAATAATGTTTTAAAAAAATAAAAAACTAAAATAACCCCTTTCTCGCCGGTGGGGCCCTCCACCGCCGGAGACGACCGGAGATCGTTGGCCATCGCTAGCTAGAGGCAACTGTTGGTCGCTGTAGTTGGCCGGAGGCGGTGTATTTTACTTTTTGTTTTTTTAAAAAATTATTTAAAAAAAAACCTCCGGAGGACGGAGGTGGTTGCCGGTCACTGGCGATAAGGATGGCGGCGGCCGGTGGTGGGGTCCACCGCCGAGGGTTTGGGGTTATTTTAATTTTTTGTTTTTATAAAAAAATTATTTAAAAAAAAAAAGCCGCCGAAGGACGTCGCTGGAGGTGGTCGCTGGTGTCCGGCGGTGGGGAGGGCGATGACCGGCGGTTGTGTGGCTGGTGGTGGGGCCCATCGACGAGGGAGGGGTTATTTTAGTTTTTTATTTTTATAAAAAAGTTATTTAAAAAAAAGAAAGCTGTCGGAGGAGGTCGCCGGAGGTGGCCGCCGGTGGGGAGGGCGGCTGCCGCTGGAGTTAGTGTTTTTTTTTTTAAAAAAAAACTCTTTAAAACTAGGGGCAAAATGGTAATTTCAACGAAGTTACTATTCATTTCCGTTAGACTTAACGGTCAATATTGGTCAACTAATGGCCCGTGGTACTTTTTGCTCCCAAAACATAATGTCGTGTGTATTTTTGGTGCAGAAAAAAGGTTGTAGTGCTGGGCACTCCTTGGGATAAAGGTTATGTGTAATACCCGGATAATTATTTACCTGGAATATTATATTGACAAATCATACCTATTAGAAATAGGTGAATTTGTGGTCTCAAAACTAGTGTCATAATTACCTTATTTCCAAAGGTGATTTCTCATGTAATTAGGAAAGATAAAGAGCTAAAAATCCCTAAGTAAATTTGTGGGTTATAAAATACCCTGAGAATATTATGATAAATCCTGAGAGGCAACTAAATATTTATTAAAAATTAGAGAGTATGTTGTCTCTAATTTAGATAATTTATGGGATTATTTTCCTTGGAAAATAATAAGGCAAAATTAAATATCATTTTGGGGAACATAAATTGCCCCATGATTTTTAATATTTTGCATAATGCATAAATTATTAATATCAATAAAATAGTTGAGAGATAATAATTATTACTAAATAAAAAAATTGTCAACAATTAGTAAGTAATTAATTAGATAATTAATGGCTAATTGTCTAGACATAAGATAAAGAGAAAAAGGTGGAAATCACTTAAAATATATATATATATATATATATATATATATATATATATATATAAACGAAAATTAGAAGAAAAATAAAGAAAAATGAAATGAAAATTAAGAAATTAATATCTAGATATTTGCATTAAAATAACATTATAAGTTAAGACATGCGGTGATTAAGTAATATTATAATAGTAAAAATGTGAACAGGATAAATGACCACAGATAGAAATAAAATCCTACCTAGAAAACCGTGAACTAGGTTTCTTGATTTAGAGTATATTAGGAACAAGTGAATTTCTATCTCGGAGTGGACTGTCTTCGAAGTCATTTCTGTAACCAATGGAGTGATTTGGAGATCCGGCCAGGAAGATATTTTGTGGGATTAAAGCAGATAGTAGAAATGAGAACCGATAGAAAATAATCCCGTTGTGGGAATCTGGGGATAAGTGGGGAAAAACCAGAGTATAATGTTAATCAGTGGATTTTTGTCTCGGAGTTAGTACCGGACAAAGTTATTTCTGTAGCCGGGCATGAATATCGAGGGTTTTCAGCTGATAACAAAATGTCCTCAGCAGGATCAGAAACTGAGTTAAATTAGATAATTTGAAAGAGGAAGAAAAGACCTTCGGAGTGTTGTTCCCGAAATTTTAAGATTTTACGAAATTTCGCGATCAGGATACCGAACCAGGAATTTTACCTGATAAAGCAAGATGACATAAGGCTTGATGATGCAGCAAGGATGACATCATCCTTGAGAGGTGTAAGGCCAAGATCTTGCCACCTCCAAGAAGTGTGATCTAACGGCCAGAAATTGATCAGACAAAGTTCAATGAAATTACGAAAATGCCATTGCCTTTTTCTATAAATAGCCTTCACCTTCTCTTCATTCTTCACAAATCCTAGAGCTTTCTAGAGAGAGATTTTAGAGAGAAGGAGGAGTCTGTGGAAATAGCAAAGTGCCGGGTAAGTTCTTCGGTCCCTAGTCTTTAGTTTTAGTGTTTCTTTCGGTAGTTGTTGTAGAAATGCTAGGTTGATATTTAATCTTCCAGGTATGTTTAGAAATCATGTTCTAGGGGTAATTAAGGTATTAATTTCGAAAATAATTATGGAGTTGGAGATATGTTGAAATTCTGGAAGATTAGGGTCAAGGTAGCAAAGTGCTAGCGAAATTCCGCCGATTAGGGGATCAGGGGCAAAATGGTAATTTGTACCTAAAATGCCTGTTGTGATATCAAATATTGATAAATGTGATATTATCATTATAGGATATCAGTAATCTTGTTCCGCTGTCATTTCGCTGTCACTCCGCTGTTTTCCATCAAAAGTGCATTTTATCGTCGACGTACTAAACGCTTGTCAACGAAGGTACGTTCGCGTACTATAACACCAACTCTGATATTTATAGTATGTGTATATGTGCTATGTGTATGGTATGCTTGTATGAGGTAATTAATGTACGTCCGCGTACTGGTAACTTTAACTCTGATGTTTACTGTATGCATATATGTGCTATGTGTATGGTATGCTTGTATGAGGTAATTAATGTACGTTCGCATACTGGTAACTTTAACTCTGATGTTTAGTGTATGCATATATGTGCTATGTGTATGATATACTTATGTGAATTAACTGATAGCTCTGTGGTACGTTCGCATACTGGTAACTTTAACTCTGATGTTTACTGTATGCGTATATGTGCTATGTGTATGGTATGCCTATGTGAGTTAGCTGATAGCTCTGTGGTACGTTCGCGTATTGGTAACTTTAACTTTGATGTTTACTGTATGCGTATATGTGTTATGTGTATGTATGCCTATATGAGTTAGCTGATAGCTTTGTGGTACGTTCGCGTACTGGTAACTTTAACTCTGATGTTTATTGTATGCATATATGTGCTATGTGTATGGTATGCTTATGTGAATTAACTGATAGCTCTGTGGTACGTTCGCGTACTGTAACACTAACTCTGATGTTTATGTTATGCATATATGTGGTATGTGTGCATATAAAGGTTAGAGAGTATCTGTAATGCTGGGAGCGATATGTTCATATGCTGGGAGCGATATGTCCGTATGCTGGGAGCGATATGGTCGCATGCTGGGAGCGATATATATGCATTGGTTATGATAGTTTGCTTGAGTATGCGGTTTGGTGTTGTGGTATGAGTTGTCTATATATTGTGTACATAAACATGAGGTTAACCATTACCTGGGGTCCGTATGCATGGGACCTCAGCTCTTAACATAGCGTCAGGGTCAGGTGAACCAAGGGCGGAGGACAAGGGGAAGCACTAGCAAGACACATAGAAGACCCGGCTGAAGGTTTCCTTTGACATTCTGGCGGAAGCTTTCCTTTTGTTGTTGTACATCCCTTTTGAACCACGCGGTTACTACACCGCTATTGTATTCAGCCAGACTTACGGCATTTTGAAATATAAGTATCAGTTACTCTTCCGCTCAAATGCACTACTCTGATGATTTTAAATGATTTTTGTTGGAAAAAATAATATTCCGCTTTTGAAAATTGGGATGTTACATTATGCTGGTCAACTAATCTTTTGTTTTTATTTGGCCAACTTACATGTAATTCGTGTTTAGGATGTAATCTATAGATATTTAATTTTTACCAATTTGGTTCCGGATCAATTATTTTATGGAAATTATTTTTATAAGATTGGGACTCACTTTAACTCTTTAAGATAATATTAAATTAAATTAAATTAATATTAAGTAAAAGTTTCAATTACTGAAGTCAAACAATTTATTTTAAGATTCAAAGACATTTCAATTCTAAGAGATAAATTATCTTTTTTAAGAACTTTTTTTTAACCAATCCAATCATTTTTGTTGGTTTTATACCGTCTATAAATAAGAGGCCCCAATGAAGAGAAGTCACACTGTATCTAAAGTATAGAGTGAAGATTTTGGGTCAGGTTTCGTTCTTTTCTTATCCTTTTTCTCATCATCCCTCTTATCTCTAAATCTTATTTGTCCAATCAATTTGTAATATCACATCATCAAGTTATACTCTTTGAATTTTTTTCTTCTATTTCCAATCAATGGCTCATATGAGCTCATGAGAAACTAGATTATGAGAAAATTCTCTCCGGAAGATTTTGACTTGCAGTCATGTGTTTGGTGAGTTTTTTTTTCTTAAAAAAACCTTATAATATGATTTCGAACTATTTTCTCTTAAAATTTACATATTTCTTAAAAGTTGAATGATTCAAAAATATAATCAAGTTATTAGTACATAGCAAACATGAGTTATAGGGACTCTCATTATTTAAGTTAATATACAATTAGTAAGTCATTTTTAAACGAACTGAAATTCACCTCTACTACTAGCTTAAACTTTTGACATGATTAACATTTTTTTTTCTAACATTTGGTTTCTCTGAGGTATGGTTGATGTTTTCTTTCTTGAAGGGTGGTTTGAGTTCTTGGTTTTTTCTGAGGAGTTATCTTGTTTTAATCTTCTCCTAAAGACTTGTTATTTAAATTATTATACAAGTATTTAGGACTTGAATTTTGTCCCATGAATATGTATTAGTATGTCTCGAGCTTGGGAGGGTGTGAATTGAGTTTAGTCTGGTAAATCATAAAGTTATAAGAAATTAATGGACTCGTGTCTAATTTAAGTTAAAGAAATTGGGGTGCAAATCTACTTTCTACTACTAGCTTTAATTTTTTTAGTCACGGTAATTAACACTTTGTTCCTTACCTTTGATATTTCTAAGTTGAGGATAGATAGTTTGTGTTTTGAGTTCTTGGTTTTCTTGGGGAATTATCTTGTTTTAATCTTTTCCTTATTTATAAACCTAAGTTATAGAGACTCTTGTTATTTAACTTATCTTACAAGTAGTCGGGGACTCGAATTTCATCCTTTGAATATGTATCAAAGGTACATCTATCAATGATACTTCTTAAATTTAGGAGGGTGTGGACATGGTTCTATCTGGTTATGAAATTGCTGTTTTTTATTTGAGCTAAAGGAATTGGGATGGGTCTCTGCTACTAATTTAAACTTTTGCATGATAGTTAGTGTTTTGTTCCTAACATATGATATCTTTAAGGCGTAGCTAATCTTTTCTCTTTTGAGGGTAGGTAAATGTGGTTTGAGTTCTTGATTTTTTTGAGGAGTTATCTTGTTTAAATCTTTTCCATAGTTATAAATATGAGTTATAGAGATTCTCGTTATTTAGTTGGGGACTCAAATTTTGTCCTTTGAATATCCATCTAATTAAAAAGGTATAAAATATCTCTGAATTTAATATTTGGCTTAGTGTACCATAAAGTTATAAGGAATTGATTACCCATGTCTAATCTGAGTTAAAAGAATTAGATTAGTTCTTTGTTCCTAACCTTTGGGATATCTATAGAAATAATCCAGTAATTAATTTGTGTGCTAACAACAAGCGTGATTAAATTTTTTGAATGATTTATAAAAGTAGACATTGTGAGAGACCAAAGTTTACCCCAAATTAATGTCAAGATGAAAGATTATTATTCTTTATAATTTTCTTGCAAATTATAATGGATCTCTCTCTCTCTCTCTCACACACATATATTTCACGTTATTCTTTAATTACCTTATATCTTGATTATCTTATTGATTTAATCATTCTATTCGTTTTGCAGGACAAGTTAATATTTCCAACACAACAAACATCCTAATTCAACGTCAAAATTGAAGTCATCATGGCATCCGTTCAAGAAGCCTCTGAAGATTACTTCAACATCAACTTTATAGTTCATTATCTCGTCATTTCAAGTGAGACAGGAGTTTTTGAATCAATGTCTTTTCTCGTGTTTGAACCTCCTTTTTTTTATACATTGTGAATAATTGCTTCAAGATGTTTCAGGATTTCTTCATAGAAATCTATCTAGCTAATTATGTCTGTGAGCATGACTTTCAACAACTGGTATCCCAAATCATATCTTATACTCATAATGAACTTTAAAATACTACCTCTGAAACGGAAACTACAGAAGCTCGCATAATGCCATTGTTCTTGGATTTACCGTTAATCACTCTGGATGGATCTGAAACTCAAAATTTTATTGAGATTGGTGGTGATGATTCTAATCTATTGAAAGAAATCATGGAGCAATCAATGCAGCAGTTAGATATGATTCCAACATCAAAGGAAGCTTTAGCATCACTCAAGAAATTGGAAACTTTAAATGATGAAATGAAGGCAAATGTGTGTAGCATATGCATGGAAGGTTTTGAAGGAGATTTTGGAGACGTTTCTGCAATGCCATGCAACCATTTTTATCACCATAATTGTATTGTAACATGGTTGGAAACAAACCAGACATGTCCATTGTGTCGCTTTCAAATGCCTATAGAATAATTTTATGTACTATATATACACATTCTTATTATAAAATTCCATCATTCAAATATTTATCGCTGAAATATTATTTTAGATATTTTTTTTAGGTTTCAGAATGTTTCAATTGATTAGAGTTTTCCTATTGAAAATTACGCTTCTACATATCAAAAGTCGGTAGTGTTCAAATTAAAATTCATATTTCAAAAACTGATATTGATGGAATCCATCAAAGCATATCGACACCATAATATTACACTTGGTTGTGATCCTTTGATGGTATCAGAATATGTCTTATATAAAATTAAATGTTTACAAAAATTAAGCTCATCTTGACTACCCATATTATTGAATTTTCTAATAAGGGGCACCAATTCTATATCAAGGGAATTCAAATTTTTAAAACACACATGTGAAAAGTGAAAACAAGTTTCAACATAACCGGAAAATTAAGATGACCAACCATTAAATCCCTCTTGAAATGGATGATATAATATAAAGTAGCCCAGAATTATGCATCACAAAGAAAATTGTTAAAAAACCAAAAAGAATAGCCTCACTTCCAAATAAATAATAATATTGATTAATTTATTCTATTTCAAATATCATCCAAAAAATTATTTTTCTTTTTCAAAGAATAAAGAAACAGTTACAGATTCTAAACAAGTTTATACTCCCTCTCTTCATAATTATAAGACACCCACTAGAAATTTTTCATCCTTCTTAATATGATCCTCATAAGAGGCATTCTCTCTTCCTCCTTCAACCTTAGGGTGAAACCCACATCATGGTAAGCTATTTCTCCTGACATGTGTTATGCACATATCTGATTCAGAAATTCTGGCCCATCTATTTGCTCATTGCCAGCTGTAAGGAATATTTGGTATTTTTGGAGAGAATTTATTTTGTTCACTATTTTAGGTAAATTCCTAAAAATTCATTTCAAATTAAAAGGTAAATGAGAAGGAAACAGAATTAGTGGCATCACAACAGTTATGTGGTCAGTGATTTTGTTGTCTGTTTGGTTGAAGAGAAATGCCTGATTCTTTCTATGTGTCCGTTTGCTTCAAAGAAAGGGCTAGAAAAGAATGGAATGAAAATGAAAAGAATGGAAAATATTTTGTCATATGGTGTTTGGTTTGTTCTAGAAAAAAATAGTTTGATAGGAAAATTTTTATATAATTTAAAGAAAATAAGGTAAAAAAAAGAGCTAACAGACCATTTTTCGAATAGAGTAAAATATTATTTAAATGTCTATGGGACCCACATACTAACTTCACTTTTTTAAATCACATTTAAGGTTACATTAAGGAGCTTTTGTGTCTTTAGGTCATTTCCTTCTCCACTTAAAAATTGATTCTCACCAATTTTAGTGGGAACACATTTTTAATTATATAGCCGACAATTGGTAGGTCCAAGAAAATACTTTTCCCCCATGAAAATGCAACCAAACACCTCCTGTCACTGGAAAATCTCAATTTTCCTCTAACCAAACTCTTACAATTTGTTTAGTTTGAGGGAAAAATATAATAGGGGATGGGATGGGAGGGAAGACGTTTACCAAAACGCCATTAATAAGAAGGATATTTCTTTTTATTGAGGGTGTATTTTTAGAATATTAAAAAGTTTCCATAAAGAAATTCTCCAGCTTTATTTATCAACTTCAAGTATTTCAAGCAGAAAAATTTCTTCAGCTTAATCAATAGTACATTGTAATTCACTTCTATTACCTTCACGACCACACAGCCACCCATATTTACACTCCCTCCCCATAACACCATGCCTATTTTGTGGTTCAAACCTGCATCCTCCTTGTTAAAAGAGGAGCAAAGGTGCCATTGTGGCACATGAGCCACTAGCATATGTTCCAACTCAGTTATAAAATCAAGCACAGCGTCAAGGACCACCTCAGATCAACTGACAAATCTTCAAAGCCCATGAGCTGAAATGGCCCTTGACACGCCAACTTTCAAGAGCAAGTGATTCAAAGTTCAGTTCTTGTCGCTCCCAAATCTCTTTAACATTAAGCTTCATTACAAGGTATGCTGCATCCAACCCAAAGAGCCCTACTGTTTGAGGATATGTTAGAAACAAACTATTCAATGGATTTATTTAACAACTTAAGCCTTTTGAATCAAATCTCTCCTTGATGCCACTTGCCACATAGTATTGAAATTTCTAATCAAGGTGCAGCAATTCTGTAAGAAGGAAATTTGAATTTTTAAATACTCATATCTGGTAAGTGAAAACAAGTTTCGACATAATTGGAAAAATAAAATGTCCAGCCACTAAAGTTGATACGTAATTGTAATAGAGAGTTAAAAGTTAATTAGAGTTGTTGGGGGATATAGTAGTTTGTTAGTTAGTTAAGGATTATAGCTTCGTCATTAAGTCAGGTTTTGCCTATAAATAAGAGTCTAGTCCATTTTGTCATCCAGATTATGATTGTTATGGAACAATAGATTTCTCTGTTGCCTTTATATTTCTGTGTTTCTTCCTTTGGATTCCCTCTATCTCCCTGTTCTTCTTCATCAAATCCTCTGTTTCTTCTCTACTCTCTCTCCTATTCCCTCTTTTTCTCCTCCTCTTTTATGCAGAATTAATGATCCTATTACATAATCCCTCTTGAAATGGATGGTACACTATAAATTAGCCCGGAATTATGAATCACAAATTGTTAAAAACCAAAAAGAATAACCTCACTTCCAAATGAAGAACAATATCATGATTAATTTATTCTATTTCAAATAATACTCCTATGCTCCTCAATGTTGAACCTATTTTTCTAATTTGGGGGTAATTCATTTAAAAGGGTCTCATAAATAGTATCAGCATTCAGCAGTGGAGGGAGTAATTCCCAACATCAAAGTCATTCTTTTGTCCCCCCCCCCCAAAAAAAAAAAAAAAAAATTAGAAGCAAAATGAGATTGAGGATACGTCGAGCTAATATTAAATGCGTAAGATAAACTAACCATGTTTGATGTGATGTTCCAAAGTCCGTCAGTAGCTGTTATTATAAAATCTAGACCATCATTTCTTCTTCCTAAGCCACAACAGTATTGAAAAGGGTTGGAACTTAGCAAATAGAATATATACGCCAATACAGGTGCAACAAATAGAAGGTCAAACTTATAATTTAAGACAACCTGCATTTCTGGATCAGCAACGACATTTACATAAGCCACCAAAAGCACGGGAAACAGCTAGAACGCCACCGACCTGCCATGTGCTTGTTAAGATAAGCAGGAGAGTGAGAGACTTGGTATTATCCATGAAACAAATGTTATAACCCAGTAAATTAATCCACACAAGGTCAGACCATTGAACTGGACTGACTCCAGAATCAAAACACTAATTACGAATGACTTACAGAAGAAAGAAAAGATGCAGGTCAGTGAAGCACTGGTAAGTAACAATAAGTTCTAAAAAAAAAGATATAATACAAATTTTTTGCTCAGAAGAAGAAACTGCTTAAATTACCATAACAGTCACCTTACAGTACAACTTAAATAAACATAAGGCGAACAAATATAAGTAGAGGCAGAAAGGCAAAGCCTAATCCAGAAGTCAAGCAACTAGCAAAATAATAACAAAGATAAATCAGCCAGCCCCCCTCATAGAGCCTGAACAGGAGAAGCATCCAGATCTAGATTGGCCTCCTTAGCATCCAAGGTTAGAAGAGAAGACAAAGAAGGTGACAGTTGAAAAACCCACCCGGCCGGGCACACCTCCTTATAAGCAATTGCCGCCAGGAAGTCGGCTACTCTATTACCCCCTCTAGGGATAAAGGATAATGAAAACCCAACCTTGTTAGCAAAGAGACTAATAATATCATGAATAATGCTCCTGCTTTTCCAATCATATAAATCAGGAGTCCTAGCATTAATACAAGAGACCAGCAGCAAGCAGTCAGTTTCAAACACCACCTTCTCATTTCCTAAGTCCACAGCCAACATCAAGGCACGTTTCAAAGCAAGAGCCTCTGTCATAAACACTGATAAGGATTTAATTTTGTCCACATAGCCCCACTTGAATGATCCAAACCAATCCCTATAAGCAATCCCAATAGCAACCGACACATTACCAAGAACAAAGGCACCATCTACATTAAATTTCAAGGATCCATTGGGGGGGCGCTCCATCGGTCACACCATGCCTTAGGTCTAATAGACACACCCATAACAGATCGAGTTTCAGTACAGTGGGACCAAAATTCAGCATTACTAATTCGGGCATATTCAATGACACTAAAAGGGTTAGGCATTTGAAGCTTAAAGACATAATTATTCCTTTGTTTCCATATATACCATAAAATCCAGCAGAGCAAAGAAATATTCTTTGAAGTAAGAGACTGCATATCAATAATCATCAGCCGCCAAGCTTTAAAATTATTTACCTCTTGACTTACATATCGAGCACCCAGGCTGCTTCTAAACCACACCTCGATGGTCTCTTCAGCAGCTCCACAAATATGACATATACATACTGTTACTCGCTTTGTACTCCACAGAGCGGCATTGGTCGCCACTGCGTTGTTTAAGAGACGCCACAGGAATTGCTGAACCCGAGGGATTGTCTTAACACTCCATATCGCCTTCCATGTAGAAGTAGGAATCACACACGAAGACCCAGCTCCGAGAGCACAAACCGATTTCTCTACTTTTTTAGCTGTGTATCCTGCCTTGACAGAAAAATCACTGTTCTTGGAGGGTTTCCATATCAGCTTATCCTTCAGACCATTGTTGGGAAGAGGGATTGCATAGATGGCATTCCTGATTTCATCCGATATAAGATGAGCTATAAGGGACAAATTCTAGCTTCCATCCTCAATGAGATCGCACACTCTTCCCTGCTAAACCACATCATCGTCACAGTTTAGTGGCTTCTCAGGGAAAACAACCCTTGGCACCCAATTTACTCCCCAAATACTAATGTCTTGCCCTGTGCCGATGTCCCACTGGAGGTCCTTTTTAAGTGAGTCATGCCCTTCAATAAGACTAGCCCAGCACCATGAGGCTTTGTATCCTCTGACCGCATCTAAAAATTCACCTTTAGGGAAGTATACTCCTTTCAGAACTCAAGCCCACAAGCTATCAGGATTGTTCAATAGCCGACAAGTAGACTTTGCCAAGAGGGCTTCATTTATTATAACCAAATTCTTGAATCCCATGCCTCTAAGATCTTTCCCTAAGGTGAGGTAGTCCTATGCTTTCCAATGCGCCTTAGTACCAAAGGCACTACCCTCCCACCAGAAATTTGCCACCAGACTATGAATCTCTTTACAAGTTTTAATTGGAAACTTGAAACAGTTCATAGGATAAATAGTTATAGCTTGAATCACCGCCTTTATCATAACTTCCCTTCCTGCAAACGATAGAACTTTATGCCCTCAACCTTGCAGCTTGCTAGTGATTCGTTCTCTAATATAGGCAAGAGCTTGCTGTTTGGTTTTTCCCCAAATACTTGGAATTCCGAGGTATTTTCTAAGATCACCAACCGCAGGAATCTGTAACGTATCACTCACCGCCTTCTGCACATTTTCAGGAGTATTAGTAGAGAAGAATAGACTAGATTTATCTAGATTAATCACTTGCCCGGAGGCCTCACAGTACTGATTCAGGATTGTAGCTAATTTACCACAGTTATCTTGGCTCACGTTCATATAAACCAGTGCATCATCATCGAAAAAGTTATGGGATAGCCACGGACAAGCAAGGCTCAATTTAATTCCCTTGAGTTGATTGGCCTCTTGATTCTTGGTGATCATAATAGATAAGACTTCAGCTACTAAAATGAAAAGGTAGGGTGAAATGGGATCCCCTTGCCTTAATCCCCGCCTAGGAGAAAAGGAGCTAACTATTTCCCTAGATACACACAAGTTTATCTTGACTGATTTCACACATTTCATGATTAGCGAGATCCAATCAGCACAAAAACCAAAGCTAGCCAAGACTCTATCTAGAAAATTCCATTCGACCCTGTCATAAGCCTTACTCATATCCATCTTGAGAGCTAATTCATATTTCCTCCCCCCTTTTTTCCTCCTCAAGTAATGGTAGACTTCGTGAGCTATGACTATATTGTCTTCAATATAATGGCTCGGCACAAAGGCACTTTGGTTGTGTGAGATACACTTATCAAGGAGGGGCCTCATACGGTTAGCCAAGATCTTGGAAATAATTTTGTATGAGAAATTGCACAAGCTAATGGGTCGATAGTGAGAAACATGCTCAGGTTTGTCTATTTTGGGGATTAAGGTAATATTTGTCTCATTAATCCTATCAAGAGTAGATTTGCTTGCAAAAAATTCCAGCACCATGCTACATACAGAATTGCCCACCTCAGTCCAAGCATGCTAATAAAAGGACCCCGAAAAGCCGTCCGGGCCTAGTGCCTTAGATCTGCCTAGGCTGAAAGCTACTTTCTTAATCTCCTCCTTAGTAACTGGCAACATTAGGCACTGGTTCATCTCAGAGGAGATTCTCGGATCAATATAAGATAGGACAGAATCCATGGAGGATGACCCAGAGGAGGAGAATAGTTGCTTGAAAAAATTGGAGATATTGCCTACCCCCGACTCTTTCTCCAATAGCCATCTACCATCATCATCTTTAATGCTAAGAATATTATTGTGCATCCTCCTCTTCAATGTTGCTTGGTGGAAGAAATGAGAATTCTTATCTCTCGCTGACAGCCAGTTAACCTGAGATCTTTGAAACCAAAACTTCTCTTCTTGAGCATAAAAGCGGTCTATTGCCTCTTTGATGTTGCTAATAGCTTGGTTGTTCTCCCTATTTATATTGCCATGAGACAGGGAGGAGAGATGGACTTTCAACTGTTCAAGTACTTTGGCATTATTAGGGAACTCACGTTTGCTCTAATCGATCAAAGCCTCCATGCATTTCCTAAGATTACCTGAAAAAACATCAATTGCACTATCATTGACATTCAACTTAGGGTGCCAACAACCACTAACAACATGATGAAACGTTGTATGGCTTGTCCAGATCTCTTTAAACCAAAAAGTTCGCTTCCTGCGCATTTGGATTGGTTGACACTAGATGTAGAGCAAATGGTGATCAGACCCCACTGGTTCGACATTGTGCACTTGGATATTAGGGAATAGGTCTCTGAGCTGAAAGTTACCCATTGCTCTATCTATCCTCTCACGAACCGTATTCTGGGCCTAATATGTTATTTCACCATGTAAAGCGGAAGCCATTGAATCCTAAATCGTCTAGGTTGCAATCAGCCATAAAGCTTTTAAAATTCAAAATTTTCCTTCAGGCCCTAGGCCTCCCCCCCATTTTCTCAGATTGAGACAAAATGTCATTGAAGTCCCCAAGACAAAGCCATGGCTCACTAATATTCCTACTAATTCTAATGACCTCCTTCCAACACAGTAGCCGATCCTCTTTATTGGTGGACCATACATGAAGGTTATGTAGGATGGAACATCCAGACCTGCAGACTTGACAAGAACATGAATAATATTAGTAGATGATAACAAGATATTTACCTTTACCAACTACCTCCACCAGACAGCTAACCCACCGCTTCTCCCAATCGGATCAACATACCACTCTTCACTCAGACCACATCTTCTCCTAAGCTTCCTCATATACTTGGCTTTCTTCTTGGTCTCCATTAAGAACACGATCAGGGTTTTTTTTTTTTTTCAGAAGCACTCTTCCTTTAGATTCCTAGCTGTCAAGGCAACCCCAAGACCTTGACAGTTCCAAGTTAGGATATTCATGGTTCACTAGTGGCTAGTCCTGTCCAACCACCGGCTGTATGATCATTAGAATTTGAGCAATCCTCATCATTAGTAACTCCACCCGAGGTCTAGTTCACAGGGAAGTCAATTTCCCCAGCTACCGTAGGCAATTCAACTTGACTTTGCTGAGCAGTCCTCCTCTCTCAGATCAGGGACTTCACCGCCCTGTGACTCCTTCTACGGTCTATCAGGGCAGGGGGCTTCACTATGCAGGGAAATTGATCTTTCGAGACTTCAAAACTTAGCTTACGGTGCCTCTTTGCATTAGATAGGCCTAAATCCACGTCTAGCCTCTTGATGTGGATGGACTTTAAGGATAAGGACATTGATGAAATAGGTGAGAGCCCAACATGAGGGCTTATCACTTCCAAACCAGGCTCAGGTTCGCATGGAAACTCCACTCGGTAGGCCTGCTTCTCAAAAATGTTCTCTGGGCTAGACACAACACCCCTTACTGGGCCTGCTACGAAGGCTCGCTCTTCCATACACCCAGATAGCTCATTCTTTTCCCCACTGCCCACATCATTAGGATTCAACCCACCTCCTAACCCTAACTTAGAAGATTCACAGAAGGGGCTTACCTCTGTAACTTTAAGGGAAGTCAACTCCTTGGTAGCAGGGCTAACTTTGGGAACCGTATACGATTGCAATAAGCCAAGTCGAAATCTGATTTGCTAAAAACTTACAACTTCTCTACCAATGCACTTTGACTTCTGACATATCTCAAAGCTAGGACCCATCATGCTTCCCAACCCTTCCTCCGACTCCGGTGGGATTGATCCTTTGACTTGCACTTATTCACAAACTCAGCTTCCACCCAGTCTTCCTTCCATACCTCTAAAGCCTCGTCAATGGTTCTGACACCCGGGGAGCTCGCCCAATTACCATACTCAAACGGAAGCTTGGAATCATCATCCTTGACAGTAGGAAACCTGCAGCCTCGGCTGTTATGGCCGATACGTCCGCAGTTGTAGCAAAAGTTCTGAAGGCGCTCATATTTGACCGTTACCCAAGCCGGCTTTCTATTCCTTCAAGGAACCCAGAAGCCAGGAACTAAAGGATCTCTAATATTTACCAGAGAGTAGACTCGAATGAAGCCACGCCCTAATCTACCTTCAACATTTGGCTTTTCATACAGGACTGTTTGGCCGACCACATCTCCAAGGGTTCTCACATTCTCGTTGTCAAAAAGCTTCCAGGGGTAGTGCATGAAATTGTACCCAGAAAGGTTCCTTCTCAAACCTAACATCTTTAAGGATCATACAGTCCGTCCAGACCTGAAGATTAATGAGGAATCCCTGAATCAACCACGACTGCCCTTTGAGAATACGAATATAATCCTTCAACTCATTAAAGGGAAATAGAAATGTAAACTGGCTTTGATCTAATACATGAATCTCCATCACCAAATCTAGATGCCAACCTTTTTTATTCATAGCAATAATTGTAGGAACATTCAGATTTTTGTTAGTTATAACTCTGCCAACTAAGGCTTTTCTATGTTTCACTTCATTATTACCCATATTCAGAACTACTAGCTTCTTCGGCTTCACACTACTATTTGATTCCGACTCCATAAGCCAACGCTCTTGAACCTCCAAGCTACACGACGCAGAGACGAGATTCAGGAGATGGGTTCCAGGACTGATGAGAAGACCACAGAGGGGAGAGGTGATCTGAAAGTCTCACAAGGAAACACAGGGGGCGCTCATAGGGAGAGAGAAAGCGCCCACAAGGAGAGAGACTTGTGAAATGGAAATGACAAGAAGAGATAAACTTAATATAATTATTCTAACCATATGAGTATGTGTATAAACTTATCTTATTATTGGAATAAGGAAAAAAAGAAAAAAGAAAAGATGTTGAATATTAGCAGAGTTATTATTTATTTCTTTTTGGGTTAAGGTGCAAAAATACACATGTGCTTTACCCTGAGAAGCGTCTAGCACCAAGTGCATTTTTTTTTAAGTGCAAAAGTACATAGTGGTTATAAATTAGGTGCAAAAATACCTTTTGACCGTTAAGTTTGACTTTGACCGTTAAGTTTGATTTTTTTTAATACTTTCAAAGGTGCAAAAATACACATGTTGTTTGGCAAAAAGAGTGCCCAACACCAAGTGTTTTTTTCAATTTAATAATTTTATTTCAATTAAAGGAAAATTATTATTTCTCTAGGTATAATTCCTAGGGGGCCACATTTTTTATTTCCATACTTTATTTTATTTTTTAAAAAATTCTTATTAAATTTTATAATTAATAATTAATAAATGAGTATTTATGCATTTACAATTTGATATTATAAATACTATATTTAATTAAAAATAATTTTAATTTTTTGATCTAACAAATTGAACAAAAAATTATTTAAATATTGTTTTAATCAATATTATTTAATTTTTATTGCATTTTCTAATTATGCAATATAAATTTTTGCATCAATAAGAATTTTTTTAAAAATAAATTATGGAAATAAAAAATTTGGCTTCCCTTTAATTGAAATAAAATTATTAAATTAAAAAAAACCACTTGGTGTTGAGCACTCTTTTTGTCAAATCACATATGTATTTTTGCACCTTTAAAAGTTAAAAAAGTCAAACTTAACGGTCAAAGTCAAACTTAACGGTCAAAGAGTATTTTTACACCTAATTTGTAACCACGTGTATACTTTTGTACCTAAAAAAAGTACTTGGTGTTGGGCACTCCTTGAGGTAAAACATATGTACATTTTTACACCTTAACCCTTTCCTTTTTTTAAAAAATATTATTTTAATCAAGAGCCAAATCCTAAATCCACTTCTATATAAGATATGGAAGATAAGATATCCTTTGTCTTACTTTATCCACTCCTTCATCGTCGTATCTTGTAATACCCAAAAAAAAAATCCTATTTAGCATAACCACTATATGTTGATAGAAAATACCTATTAAAATAGGTGAATATGTGGTTTCAAAACTAGTAGAATAATTACCTTATTTCCTAGGGTGATTTCTCATGAAATTAGGAGGAATAAAGAGCTAAAAATTCCTAAGTGAAGTTATGGGTTACAAAATACTCTGAGGATGTTATGATAAATCCTATGAGGCAACTAAATATTAGAGAGTATGTTGTCTCTAAATTAGGTAATTAGTGAATATTAAAACCAATTATGGGGCAAGTGAATTTTTATTAATTAAGTTAATTTCATAATTAGGCATAATTAGTCTTGGGACTATCTAAGATCAACAAATTGGAATATTTTTGAATAAGTATTAAAGAGGGATCAATATAAGTATCAAATGAATTTTCAAAGATTGTAATTGGTTTGATAATCAATTATAATCTTGGTAATTAAGTCTAGTAACCCCTAAAATACTATATTAGCAATAGTAACCAAGAATTAATTAATTCTCCCTTTAACTAATAAAAGTGGCGAAAATTACTAGATAAAGAGTGAAGAAATTATATTAACCCTTAATCCTAAAATCTAAGTAGACCAATGAAAGAATTTCCTTCTTAAAAATGTGAGAACAATAGAGCATAATGGATAATTAAATAAAATAGGAGTGGGGACGAATTGCTAGGGAAATAAGAAATGAAAATTGTTGTAATAATAATACAAACACATAAGTCAATTGCTTGTGGGAGAAGATAAGAACACTTGAAGAGCAAGTTGTTTAGCTTGGGGACCAAGTTGTTACTTATTTAGGTGGAAATAGATAGAAAATAAATCATATCTTGAAATATTGAAACTAAGTATTAAAGATAAGAACATATTTAAGATTAGTGAATTATGAGTTTCAACTTGGCTATTTCCAAAGTTATTTTCGTAAACTTTTAAGATTCATACCTAAGTGTTTTGGGAATTAAAAATCACCATAAATCTAATCACAAAATTAGGATTTCAAAAGTGAAATTGGATTTTGAATTTAAACACCAACTTACACCTAACTAAATTAGGATTTGGGATTTATTGAGTTAACTTAATGAATAAAAGGCTTTTCTTGGGGACAAAGAAAATCAATTCTAGAAGAAAGGAGGGGGGGGACGGTTGGCATAGGTGGAAGGGCAAGATTAAGTCTTCCTCACCAAGAAAAATCTGATGGCTACATGCAAGAGGGAAGAACTACAAGAATGCCACTCCCTTTGCCTATAAATAGAGAACCTTGGTAGCACATTCTCCACACCAAAACACTTAGCCTTGGCCGAAATATAGAGAGAAAGGGAGAGAGTGAGGAGCTGCAGAAATAGGAGGCAAGTAGTCTTCAAGAGGTAAGAGAGTTCTTAGCTTTCAAGTCTAAGTTCTTAGTTTATGAAGTAGAAATGCTAGAAATGTTATTTTAATCATCAAACTTCCAAATATAGTTTTATTTTCATGTTTTTATGGTTTCCATTGTCTTTATTTCGAAAATTTGATGAAGAAGAAGTTATAGCAAAATTTTTGGAAGATTATGATCAAAATAGCAAAGCTCTGGCGAAATCTTATCGATTAGCGATTCCTGGAGTCAGAGGTAAAAATGCCAGTATTTTATGAAGAAGATGATGTTCGAAAATTCTGAGAAATTTCATGGTGAAAGTAGACCTCTAGGGCTTTCTAAATCTATAAAGAGTGTGTGATTTGAAGCTCTGTGTAAAAAGATAAAAATCTCAGAAGTTAAGCTATGTTTTCTGTGTGAAATTCTGGGCAGCAGTTTGAAATGATTAAACTGGGAATTTTACATGATTTATGGGTCAGTTCCAGTATTTTTCCTCGAAAGTAGACTTCTCAAGGATTCCAGGAAATTTTACGGATCCTCGGTTCGATTTTTCTAGAATTAGTTATGATTTTTCGAAGTTAGGCGAAATTCTGCCCAGAAATGCTGGATGAGCGTTTTTTTTCCCGAAAATTAGGGAATAAATTGGGAAATAAATCCACCAGGGGTAAAATGGTCTTATATAGCCAAGATATCTCTTGGAATAATGTTTATGAATTAATAGAAACAATATTATCCTTATAGGATATCCCTGAATACGTTCTGACCAACTGTCGCACCGTATTCCGCCAGAAATACCGTATAGCGTCAAACGAAGGTACGTCCGCGTACTGGTAACTTTAACTCTGATGTTTATGGTATGCATGTATGTGGTATGTGTGTTGTATGTATAGGGTACGTTCGCGTACTAGTAACACTAACTCTGATGGTTATTATATGCGTATATGTGCTATGTGTATGGAATGTTATATGAGATAGCTATTTGCTCTATGATATGTTCATGTTCTATTGTTATGATTATTCTTGCTGGGTATTGGGATACGCTTGTTGGGTGTGAAATGCTTGGTGTGAAACAATTGCTAGGTGTGAAATGTATACTAAGTGTGACATATCTGCCAAGGGGCTTATATGCCAGGGATACATTTGTCTACATGCTTATGAACTATTTATGTTTGTGAATATCTGTGATCCATATATGGTATATATAAACATGAGGTTAACCGTTACCTGATGTTCAATGGGCATTGAACCTCAGCTCTTAACATAGCGTCAGGGTCAGGTGAACCAAGGGCGGAGGACAAGGGGAAGCGCTAGCAGGACGCACAGAAGACCCGGCTGAAGTCTTCCTTTTGTTATTTCGGCGGAAGCCTTCCTCTTGTTGTTGAACATCCCTTTTGAACCATGCGGTTATTATACCGCTATTGTATTCAGCCAGACTTATGGCATTTTGAAATACAAGTATCAATTACTCTTCCACTCATATGATCCACTCTGACAATTTGAAATGATTTTGATGAAAAGAAAAAAATTATACTACTTTTGAAAATTGGGATGTTACATATCTTACTATTGAACCTAGCCACAAAGTTGGGAATGCCCTAGTCCATCCTAAATTGTATGCTATACTTGATGTGTGAGCTTATGTTATATTATAAAATCAAATCCAACAAGTAAATTTGAAGCAAAAACTCTATCTACTGCGCACACACATGCGCCACCCCCTACACACACACACAAATTATACATTTTTTTTCATAGATGGTAGGGTTAAGGTGCAAAAATGTGTATGTGTTCTTTCTCGAGGAGCGTCCAATACCAAGTATTTTTTTAGGTGCAAAAGTGACTACATGGTTACAAATTAGTTGCAAAAATACCATTGAGTTAAGTTTGACTTTTTTTGCTGATTGAATGATGATGTGACTTTTAAAGGTACAAAAATACACACGTGGTTTGGCCAAAAGAATGCCCAACATTAAGTGCTTTGTTTATATGTAAAAATACACATGTGGTTTGACAAAAAAATATCGTTTAGCTGTTAGTTTAACTTGTTTTATTGATTGGACAATGACGTGGCTTTCAAAGCAACTGTGTAGAAAAACATTAAAATTGAACCGTCATGTGTCGGCTGGAGTGAGTACGCATTAGACAACAAGTACTTGCCATTTTCTTAGAAATAGCCCTATGAAACTCAAACAACTAAAGTAGTGTGTGGAAGAAAAATATATCTACATTAGATAGGTTGCGATTTTTAGGTACAATGTTGTTACATGGGCAAACAAAGTCATAGGGATGGTGATATTAATTCTTTCCAACTCAGACTTGTGACCAGTCAACATTTTTGCACCTTAACCCTAGATGGTATGATAATAAGGTGGTTAGGCCAAGCAACAAGTTCAAGCACTCAACACACAATTTTTCCTGTGAGCATTTTGTGGTGGACAATAAAAGAGCTAACTTGAATCGAAGGAAGCCTTTAGTTCTCTAGGCTAACATGATTATGAGGGAGAGGTGAGTTGTGAATAATGTTATCCCTTTATAGGTTATACATGTAGCTGATAGAGACAATTGTGAACCTATTCTCCCTTGTAATTTATACAAGTGGCTTGTAGTAACCATATGCTACTCACACTTAACATAGTGAAATTTTCGTAAATCTTTAATGATTTCCTGTAACAAGAGGGAAACCTTCGATCAAAAATTTTTCAAGAAAAAAAACATGAGCACGACTTAAGTCAAAACTTAGCTATAAAACACGAGTGAATAATAATGGAGAATATGAAATGAATAAGGGAAGTCATACGTCCATATGATTATAATAGACCATGCAAATAAATGCGACATGATTAGGGTTGAAAAATGAAAACATGTGTTAAGGCTTGCGCAACAACTCAAGCAGCTATCGCTGAGAAGCATAGAGAAGGCATTGTGGATGGTGTGGTTCAATTGAAAATGATGGTCAACAACCAGAAAAGACGATGAAGTAGTAGGGTTCTGAGGTTGGTGGGTTGAGGGTTTACATTTGACTTGAGAGGCTAATACGAGTACGCTAATGAATGCAATGGAGAAGCAGAGAGACTTTTAAATAGAAGGGAAATTTTAACTTTATCACGGTTCAAATATCTCACCTATAATATAATTGCTGCATTGTTACATATATAATGGTTAATGTGAGAAACCATTAGGTAATTTTATGACATATATTACGGTTTCTAGCCAATAACCAATAAATATCTATAACATTTTAAAAAATAATTAGGGAGTACTGCTATCGATTTCCACATGCTTTCATGAACAACACATAAACAAATGACAATACAGTTGACCATCCATAAAAACATAGAAATTAACCCAATCCAACAATAGGAAAACAACAATAAACACTCAAAACATAGAAGTTAAGTCCCTGTTTTTCTTTTCCTAGTCTTAGCTTTTTGTAAGTTACTTTTTTTTTAGCTTGAATTCTTCTCTTCTTATCAAGTAATAATTTTCCCTTCTTCGAAACCAAAATGCCTTCATTATGATCATGCGTGATATACAAAGCATCTTTTTTTTTTTAATCCAAATTTAATGGTTCAAGTAACCTCCCATTGAATAAATCATACTCAACTCTATCACCCATCTCCTCAACAATCACATTTTTATCAACAAAACAATAGACCATCCAAGTTTAACAAGAATAGACGTAGAAAACTTGTTTAGCCTGAGAAGCCAAAATGAAAGACTTTTCTTTATACCTTTCCTTGTTCAAATTCTATTGTATTAAGCCTAAGTCATCAATTCTCAAACCGTGATTATTGTCAACCCACTTGCAACTGAAAATAGGAACCTGGAAGCTGATATAATCCAACTCCTAGATGTGCTCAATCACTCCAAAGTATAACATCTTCACATAAATAGAATTTCTATCTTTGAAACTCTCAATTTGCTAGAAATTGATAGATTTAGGATCAACTCCATACTCACGAAGGAATAGATCTTTAAACCATGTTGTAAAATGTTTATTGTGTTGTTGAGCACACCATCTTTCTCCTTTGTAGGGATTTTCCCCATAAATTTGATGCGTATTGTAACATCCTAAATTTTCAAAAGCGGAATATTATTTTTTCATAAAAAATCATTTAAAATCATCAGAGTAGATCATTTGAGCGGAAGAGTAACTGATACTTATATTTCAGAATGCCATAAGTCTGGCTGGATACAATAACGGTATAGTAACCGCGTGGCTCAAAAGTGAAGTAGACAACAAAAGGAAGGCTTCCGTCGGAATGTCAAAATGAAATCTCTAGCCGAGTCTTTAAGCGTGCTGCTTTCCCCTCTCCTCCGTCCTTGGTTCTCCTTTTGGCTATCTGCTTTAATTATACAAAATATCTTCCTGCCGGATCTCCAAATCACTCCGTTGGTTACAGAAATGACTTCGGACACAGTCCACTCCGAGATAAAAATTCACTTGTTCCTAATATAATCTGACTCAAGAAACCTAGTTCACGGTTTTTTAGGTAGGATTTTATTTCTATCCGTTCTTGTTTATCCTGTATAAAATATCACAATTATAATATTATTTAATTACTAAATATCTTAGATATTTTTTCTTAATTTCCATTTCCATTTTTCTTTATTTTTCTTCATAATTTTGTTTATATATATATATATATATATATATATATATATATATTAAGTAATTTCCACCTTTTTCTCTTTATCTTATGTCTAAACAATTAGTCATTAATTATCTAATTAATCACTTACTAATTGTTGACAATTTTCTTAATTAGTAATAATTATTATCTCACAACTATTTCACTGACATTGATAATTTATGCACCATGCATAATATTAAAAATCATGGGGTCCAATATGGTCCCCCAATACTTTTAGATTTTTCTCCTGTAATTTTTCCAAGGTAATAATTTAATAAATTACCTAAATTAGAGACAACATACTTTCCAATTTTTAATAAATATTTAGTTGCCTCTTAGGATTTCATCATAATTTTCTCAGGGTATTTTATAACTCATAAATATTTTAGGGACCTATTTGCAAATTATCTAATGTTTTAGGGACCTTTTCGCGCATTATTCAATCTTAGGAGAAATTGTCCCAATAACAAGATGAATTCAACACAAGGTGTTTGAGACCTCATATTCACCTATTTTCAATAGGTATATTCTACAAATTTATGATATTTACCCTACGTCAAATTTTAGGGTATTACATTTCTCCCCCCGTTAAACAAAATTTCGCCCTCGAAATTTGCTCCATACCCACATAGGCCTTGTACTAACTAGACTCCGTCCTACTCAGATTATACGCGTTGGATCTTTACCTTATCTTTCTGCCGCTCCTCTTGGTGATCGAGAATTCGTTTTTGTTTGACTACAACAATCTTGTCATATCGCACTATGATATATAATGTGACCGTGGCGCCCATACACCGTAGCAACATTAGATATCAAAAATGTCTCCATGGTGCCCATACACTATGGCAACTCAAAATACCTTAAATGTTTTCATGGCGCCCATACACCATGGCAACATAAGATACCTTATACTATATGACACGATCGTGGTCGGAATGTATCAATGAGTAAAACATGAAATACGTTACAGAGGTGGTTTATGTATTATATAATCTCGAAAGATTATCTAGACTTCTAGTCTATTCCTTTTCTATGTATGCTTACATAGTAAGCTTCCTAAACTCAATCATCATGTACGCAGGTATAGTATTCAAACACAGGATCTACTGATCCACTCTCTCAATGCTTGGTCGTACAAGCCTCACTGCCTGACTGACTTAGCCCTCCGGTTTATCACATAAACCTCTATTCTAGGAAACCTATTAGATATGAGACTTGTTATAATGTACTTACCTTGAGAATCCATACACTGGTAGCTCTACTCCATGGTTCGTAGTTACGGCGGCTCCACGCTATAGTTCAACGTTACGATGGCTCCACTCTGCGGTACTTTATGCGGTGCTTTATTCAATCCTCTTTGACTGGTTAGCCCTTCCGGTCAGAACCCTCCGTAGGTAGCCCTTTTCGATCAAAACTCCCTATAGGTAGCCCTCTCCGATCAAAACTTTCCATAAGTAGCGTTAGCTTCAGTTAATCATCTCTGTATTAAAGTATCATTATTTCAAGAACTCAGATCTCTATCAAGTTTCTACCCCTTAGTGGTTTCATAATCGACTATCTTAATTCTGCTGTGTCTCGCTCTTTTTCCTTTATTAGGGAAAACATTTAAAAGGAAGACAACGATTAGTATATCACAGACTCTATCTCACTTAGTACTTATACTGCACATAGACTCTATCGCAGTTAGTTTCTATACTACAAACGAGCGGACACCTGCCATATTTCCTTCGGATAGAATTTCTCAACATGGGTCAGATACCGCATGTATTTATCTTTATCGGTCTCAGAATTTCGTCCAGCGTGACGCAGCTCCACACATCGGCTTTGTGCTAGGATAGAATTATCGTCCAGTACAAACTGGAGATTATCAAAATTTTCAGAGAATGTCAGCGGGGTTATCAGGATTATCAGAGACTGTTATCAATACCAGTACAAATGGTGGATACGATGACTCTGAATTAGAGTGATGCACCAACAGAGGGTGGTACACTGGTTCAAGATAGTATACTGGTTTAGACTAGTATACCGACGTAAGGTGGTACACCGACTTTGGCTATATCAATACTCATTTTCAAAATAAGTTTTAAAAAGGCTTAGGACCTAACTCCGTTAACCAAACAGCTTGGCCAGGTAGGGGTCTATTATGGGGGCCTCACCGACTTTTATGGCGACTGATTGGCTTACCACATAGATTAACCCAGCCTTAGACACCAAATTGTTCAGAGTAACTTCGTTAAATCCGTACCAGAATGCTCTGCTCTTATATCAAAAATGTAACATCCCAAATTTTCAAAAGCGGAATATTATTTTTTCATCAAAAATCATTTAAAATCATCAGAGTAGATCATTTGAGCGGAAGAGTAACTGATACTTATATTTCAGAATGCCATAAGTCTGGCTGGATACAATAACGGTATAGTAACCGCGTGGCTCAAAAGTGAAGTAGAAAACAAAAGGAAGGCTTCCGCTGGAATGTCAAAATGAAATCTCTAGCCGAGTCTCTAAGCGTGCTGCTTTCCCCTCTCCTCCGTCCTTGGTTCTCCTTTTGGCTATCTGCTTTAATTATACAAAATATCTTCCTGCTGGATCTCCAAATCACTCCGTTGGTTACAGAAATGACTTTGGACACAGTTCACTCCGAGATAAAAATTCACTGATTAACATTATACTCTGGTTTTTCCCCACTTATCCCCAGATTCCCACAACGGGATTATTTTCTATCGGTTCTTGTTTATCCTGTATAAAATATCACAATTATAATATTATTTAATTACTAAATATCTTAGATATTTTTTCTTAATTTCCATTTCCATTTTTCTTTATTTTTCTTCATAATTTATATATATATATATATATATATATATATATATATATATATATTTTAAGTAATTTCCACCTTTTTCTCTTTATCTTATGTCTAAACAATTAGTCATTAATTATCTAATTAATCACTTACTAATTGTTGACAATTTTCTTAATTAGTAATAATTATTATCTCACAACTATTTCACTGACATTGGTAATTTATGCACCATGCATAATATTAAAAATCATGGGGTCCAATATGGTCCCCCAATACTTTTAGATTTTTCTCCTGTAATTTTTCCAAGGTAATAATTTAATAAATTACCTAAATTAGAGACAACATACTTTCCAATTTTTAATAAATATTTAGTTGCCTCTTAGGATTTTATCATAATTTTCTCAGGGTATTTTATAACCCATAAATATTTTAGGGACCTATTTGCAAATTATCTAATGTTTTAGGGACCTTTTCGCGCATTATTCAATCTTAGGAGAAATTGTCCCAATAACAAGATGAATTCAACACAAGGTGTTTGAGACCTCATATTCACCTATTTTCAATAGGTATATTCTACAAATTTATGATATTTACCCTACGTCAAATTTTAGGGTATTACACGTATGGTTGCTCACGTACTCATGAACCTCCTCGGAGTTGTGCAACACGTATAGGTGTACTTGCTCCAATTGTTAATTTGACATGGTTACAACTTTCTTATCCATGATCCCTCTTCCCCATCAGCTTTGTAACTATTTGTTTCACAACCATTTGTTTTACTTTGAGTAAATTTTTGAGCATTTGTTAAGATGACTTTGAGCCATATCATCACAACCTTTACTTATAATTATATTTCATTTTTTGGTGACGCACTTATAATTATATTTCAATGACCATGGCAATATGTGTACTTCAACATGGCAAGGCGTTGTGTTCTTCAAAAGCCATGAATTTGCTTAGTCTTTTAATGGTGTGAGTTTCGTCACATATAGTCTTCAGGACTAGAAAAAAATCTTGAGTTATTGGCCTTTAAGGCATGGTAAAAATCCCATTTATAACCATCAAATTGCCAAAAGTTCTTTTTGCAAGTAAACACCATTTCTCGTTAACCCAAGAATCATTACTAGAAAAAAAGGGGGGCTATTTAGGTTGGTAAAAATGGCTATTTAGACTGGGTTGAGATTTGGTCTTATATCGAGTGATTTAAAAAGTCTTACACTTTTTAGACCGAATACTAGACAATCAGTCTAAAAAATAAGATTAAAAACTAAAAAATTCAGAAAAATTCAGATTTCAAAATCGTGGTGAAGAAGTGATTTTGAGATCTTTTTCCCCCCGAACAGCTTCTTTAGCAAAGATTTTGATATTTGTATAAGTTATCATAAAATCACAGAAAATAAGCTATGATTTTATAAGATCTCATAATAAAATCCATATCTCAATAACATAGATGAAGATAAATTTGAAAAAAAAAAAAATTAGAAGAGAAAAACATATATAATAGAATTGCAACAGATCATCTAACAATAAAAATAGCAAAAGAGTAGAAAATATTAGATCAAACGATACATTCAAGTTTGCTAGATTTAAATAACAATAACATATTCAATAAACTTAAAACAAAGAGAAAAAGGAATTTGGCATTATCATGGAAAAAATGTGGCAGCAACGCATACGAGCATAGATTTGGGTGACGACTCGATGAGAGCTTGAGATAGAAAATATGAAGAGCACAGATATGGACATGACGAGCATATATTTGGAAGCTAATAAGCCATATCTAGAAGCCAACGGGCACAAAGAAAAAGACAAGCACGAAGAAGAAAATTAGCATTGAGGAAGCCATCACATGAAGGTGGATAACTTTTGCTCTTGAAGTAGTTGGGGAGGAGATCACTAGTGATGAGATGAGGTAGGGGAGAGCTTTAGAAAAATGGTAAAAAAAGATGAAAATATGAAGAGACCGTAAAATTTGGTTTCAAAGATCAAAGGGCGGCCAAGTGAAGTCTATATAATTGTTTTTAGGATTTCGATCATTTTGTATACCATATTTAATAAAACTTGACATAAAAGATTGTAAATATTTTTTTAAATAATATTTTTAATATTTGTTTAGGTCAGTTATACAAACACCAGTTTAAAAAGTATATTTTAGACCGTCGTATGAGGAATTGGTCTAAAATTTAATAAATATTTACAAAATGCCATCGTTTATAGTTTTTAAACTGTGTCCACTTATAAAAGGTCTAAATGTAGCTATCTTAAAGACCTTTTTTCTAGTAGTGAATCATTCTTAAAATTGATTAGGCTTCTGACCGTCTAATAAAAAATTTGAGAATATTATGGCTATTGCCCGTTTAATAATATTATAATATCAATAGATATCATCAATTAATTATCAATAAAAACAAAACTTAAAATTTTAAATGATAAACTTAGAAATGTAAACATAAGATAAAGTAAGGACAAAGGATAGATCTTAAGTGTAATACCCCAATTTTCATAATACATGTAAATATTATATTTTGATAAATAACACCTATTACAATAGGTGAATGTGTGGTCTCAGAACAAGTGAAATAATTATCTTATTTTCTGAAGGTAATTTCTTATGAAATTAGGAAGAATAAAAAGCTAAAATACCTGAGTGAAGATATGGGTTACAAAATACCCTGGGAATGTTATGATAAATTCTAAAAAGGCAACTAAATCTATTAAAATAGAAGAGTATGTTATCTCTAAATTTATAACTGATTTATTATCATTATTAGGGGATTTTTCTTTGGATTCTAGTAAATCCAAATCCAATTTTCTAAATCTTATTGAGGATCATAAAATATCCTAAGATTATCATAATGTAGTATAATCTTAATTATGCTATTTTAACAATTTAAAATCATCAGAGGATGGTAAAATCGATTAGAGGAAATTAGTAGCATTTATTGGGCAATTGAAATTGCAATAATTGAGACACTTTATTAATTTTTGAAATTAGTTAATAATTGATTTATAAAGGTCATAATTAAAGAAATATCAATTGAATTAAAGATCAAATGATAGTTAGAAGCTAAAATTAGCACACAAGAAGTTATTGATCATCAAAATTAAATTAGAAACCTTGTCAATTTTGGTAGTTAAGCCTAGTAACCCCTAAAACATGATGTTAGAAATTAAAATTGGGATTTAAAATAAATATTCCTAATTTAATTCTATGGGACGAAAATTCCTATTTAATGATGAACAAATTATGTTAATCCTAAAATCTAAGTGAACCAATGAGGGATTTTCCTTCTTAAATATGTGAGAACATTAAACACATAATTTGAGTAATTAAATTTAGAGGGGGACGTTTTTATTGAAACAAGAAGGAAAAAGAGAATAACACATAAGTCAATGAAAGAGGTGTATGGAAGAAGATTAGTAAAGACTTGGTGAGCAAGTTGCCTAGCTTAAAGAACAAGTTGTTATTAATCAAATAAAATTAAATGAGAACCTATAGAAATTAAATCATAATTTGAAATCTTGAAACTAGATCTTCAAGATAAATACATATTTGGAATCAAGGAATTATGAGCTTCATCTTGGCTATTCCCAAGGATATTTTCGGGTACTTATAAGATTTATACCTAAGTATTTTGGGAATTAAAAATCACCATAAATCTAATCATAAAATTAGGATTTCAAAAGTGAAATTGGATTTTGAGTCAGAATACCCGATTACACCCAACTAAATTAGCATTTGGGGATAATTAAGGGGATAAAGCAAAAATCTAAAGAGAGAGAAAGGGGGGACGAATTGGGAAGGTGTAAGGGGGAGATCTTTGCCTCCTCACCAAGAAAAAATCAAGGGCTAGGATCAATAGGAGTTGCTTGGATACTCAAAACTTTGGCTATAAATAGAGGACATAAGCTTCACATTTTCCTCACCAATTCATCAAGCTTCAATTCGAAAATTCAGAGAGAAGGGGAGAGTGTGGAAGAGCTGCAGAAAAATAGAAGGCAAGTGGTCTTCAAGAGGTAAGGGAGTTTTTAGTTCATAGTTCAAGTTCTTAGGTTATGAATAGAAATGCTAGAAATGTTATTTTAATCTTCAATCTTCTAAAAATAGTTTCATTTTCATGTTTTTATGGTTTCCAATGGCTTTATTTTGAAAAATTGATGAAGAAGAAGTTATAGCAAAATTTTTGGAAGATTAGGATCAAAATAGCGAAGCTCTAGCAAAATTTCCTCGATTAGTATTTTCTGGAGTCAGGGGTAAAAACGTCAGTATTTTATGATGAAGATGATGTTATAAAATTCTGAGAAAATTCATGGTGAAAGTAGATATCTAGGGCTTTCTAAATCTATAAAGAGTATGTCATTTGAACCTCTGTGCAAAAAGATAAAAATCTTAGAAGTTAAGCTACAGTTTCTGGGCAAAAATCTGGACAGCGTTTTGAAAACTGGAAACTGGGAAAATTCCGTGAAATCTGGATAAATCCCAGTATTTTTTCCTCAAAAGTATACTTCTCAAGGATTCCGGAACATTTTACGGATCCTCATTTCGATTTTTATAGAATTAGTTATGATTTTTCAAAGTTACCGAAAAGTCTGCCTAGAAAATACTGCACTACGTTTTTCAAGAAATGTGAGGGCAAAATTGTAATAATAAAGCTACCAAGGGTAGAAGGGTAAATAGAGGTGAAATTATCTCTTAGGATACTGTTCTAAGTGACATGGTGATATGTTAGGACATCCGGGAAGTCCAAAGCCGAATTCAAAGGTTGGACATTTGATGACAACACGGTAAAAGGTACGGACGCGTATTGTAACATTAATGCTTATGCTTATGGTATGGTTATATATGATTGTTGTTTTCACATGATAATACTCTATTTTGAAATTTACTCATGAGAGTTGAATTGTATACGGGTTATAGTCTTGATAACACCGTTGAGTTTTTCTAGCGCTGAGGACACGATGGGCCGTCGTGGCACTGGTTATGTGTAGACTGGGATAACATACATATTGCAGTGGCTGTGTTATGTTATTGCCTTACATGTGGATAGATGTTTTGAAACTATGATTATGTTGTATATCTGTGATAACTGTCATATACTGTTTACGTAAGCATGAGGTTAACCGTTACCTGAGATCCAATAGACATTGGACCTCAGTCTTAATGAACAGTACAGGAAAGAAACCGGGATAGAGAAGGTACCGGCAGATAGAGCCGTAAAGAGGCAGCGGTCAAAGGCAAAGGTCGGTAGCGGTAGAAGTTATAAGAACTTAGCTTCTGGCTCGAATTTAACAAAGTTACTTTGAACAGTTTGGTGTCTAAGGTTGGTTTAATCTATCCGGGAAGCCAATCAGTCGTTGTATAAGTCGGTGAGGCCCCCATGATAGACCCCTACCTGGCCAATCTGTCTGATTAATTGATGTTAGGTTCTAAGCCATAGGTTTAGTTAAGACTGGGTTTAACAGAGAAATGTATTTAAATCTCTGTATAATGTATCACATGAATAATCCTTCGGGATATTTAATATATCAGCTTATGTCGGGCATCATCATATGTTTGGGCATTTTTATATCAGATACTCGTTGTCCGGATCTTAGCGCACACTATCAATTTCCGCAGTACTATAAGTTGTAGCATTTCAAACTCTGTTGTTTTTCTTAAAACTAAGTGTCGACCGACACGATTTTCGAACCTAGAATTTGGGATGTTACATTAAGACTAAATATGATGAATATTAATCACATAACTCAATAAATATGAAAGAAGAATATTTAACAAAAATAATTGCAAGATAAAGATAGTAAGATATATCTTAAGAGATTAATTGCTCAGGTTAAGATACAAATTTTCCTCAGAAGTTTTCGCTGAGAAGCAATGTTTCCCCAAAATTTTTTTAGGTTCAATATTGCCTTTGAAGTGTTAAAATGAAGCAATATTGCCTATTTCCGTTTAAAAGTTAATAGCCAATGTCAATGTTTTAACGACCAACATTAGTTTTTTTAAGGGAATAGGGTAACATTGCTATGTTTTGAAACTTCTGGGGTGACATTAAACAAAAAAAAAAAAAATAATAAAAAAAATAAAAAATAAAATCTTTCGAGGTAACACTGTTTTTCAACAAAAAGTTCTAAGGTAGATTTGCATGTTAGCCTCTAATTGCCCTAGCATCCATGATTATATTATAGTAGCTGACATGATGATATTGAGGAGCAAAGAATTTGATGCAAAATGAAAATGATGATCCCATATAATGCTCCCCATAAATATTATAAATGAATTGAAAATATGGAAAAATCTTACCACATTATTTTCGTTGAATTATTTTCTAGCCATGACTAGCATAAACAAGATGTCATGAGTATCTTATACAAAGATGTTATAAAGTAAAGAGAAAGATAAATTTAATATGATGAGTTTTATGAATCTCAAATCAGCAATGGATAGAATATACACTTCTCTTAGAACTTGCAAATGAATCAATAAAATACAACATAAATCCATAAATGAACATAAGAGAGAGACAAAATATAAGAGGGAGACATCATAAATCAAAGATATATGTAGAGAGAAAAAGAGAGATGTCCACACTCATATAGTAACACAATATATACAATACATATTATAATGTAGATATAAATAAGTGTTACTATAACAGTATGAATAAAAACTATTAAATACAAATATATATACATAGTAATATCTAGATATAATATTTGTAGATAAGATGACTGTCACAAAAAGGGTATGCAAATAAAATAACAATTGTTATGTGAGCCAGCCATTATATCATTAAGAAAAGGAAAAAAAAAAACAACAAAATGTGGTAAATACTAATTAGACCAGAAAAAGTTAAAAATTGAGACATTTGGCCGATGAATGGTAATTACACAACAATATAAGTAACATGAATGGGAATGATCTCATGCTCCAATAAAACATGAATGTGAATGTGAAAATTGGGATGAGAGTGGTATGTAAACAAAAATAAAACATGAATGGGAGTATTTGGAATATTCTAACATTTTTTCGTGACAAATGTATAGAGAATTAAAATTGTGCGTGACAATATTAAATGAGGGAAAAATAACAATATTTGTGCATTATAGATCATACATATAACATAAGAACACATTAACCTATAAGTAGTTTATACTTCAAATTTTCAGAGTGAACTCGTGCTGATAACATGCTGTAAAAATAAGAAAAATACAAGAGAGATTGAGATGAGAGAGATGAAGAAATATAAGAGATAATTCAAGAGCAAAGAAGGAGTGATTATTATTTCATTTCAAATTTACAACCTTTAATATATATATACATACTATTTCTAGGCCAAAAGTCTTTAACTTCCATTACAAGAGTTACAATAAAAGAGTAAATCTACATAATTGTAGAGTATGAAGTCTTTGTAGGTTATGTACATTAATCATAGCAAATTTTCACTAAGCTATTCATGACATAGGTTATAGGAAAAATGATAGAAAAATACCATTTGAATTTCAAAACCCTATCAACAAAAACATTAATAGGATTTACAACTCATTTTGTTGTAAAATCTTTGATCTGTTATTTTGAATTTCAGATAGTATTTTTGTTGGATTTTTCCTAGATTATATGGCTTTACAAATAGAATTCCAAAAAGTATGACTTGGAAAGTTATGAACATCCACATTTATGTTGTAATATTTATAACAATCTCGATAATAATCACATGCCAAATGAAAGGCCGAAAAAGGACAACATACAAGAAGGTGAATTTGCTATAGGATGAACCTCCACGTTATGAAATTTGAAGAAAGATTGGCCACAACAGTTTTATATATATATATATATATATATATCACATTAGGATCATACTCAAAAGAGTTTTTCTACCTTTAAATGATTACTGTAAATCTTCTTGTTAGTTTCAGTTTAGCTTTTTGACACAGTACAGATTATTTTGAGGCAATGAAATTACCCTCTCACTCGAATGTATGTATGTATGTCTCATACGTGAGGAACATTTGTCCCTCTATTTCCTTACAATTAGCAACGCAATTTTTCCCCAGAATGCTGCTGGGGGGGGGGGGGAGGAATAACAGTTAATAATTATTTTAAGAAATTTCTTTTTTCTATACACCTTATTATAAGAAATTTCAACAATGATTGTTTTACTTTCTTTAGTATCAATTCAGGCCAAAATTGGTTTTCCTATTGTTGTTGAAAATACTTTAAATTAGAAGTTTCACAAGGAAAGAATCTGTGTAATCAATATGCATAATATCTGTAAACATACAATACTTCTATATAAGAAGGAAAAATAGTAAAAACTTACAAGACTGCTGAAATATGATAATAAACTTTGAAGAAATCTGGGCTCAACTTTCGTTGTGTCCTTAAGACAATTTTGCTCCCTCAATACAGATGCCAAAGGTTTCTAAGCAATTGCCTCCCAGGATAGAGTGAATTATTCGTCTTTAGAAAGATGACTCTGTCTATCTGAAACCCAAGTGAATCCAACGAGTCTGCTTTCGGAACACACATAATGTATATACAGTATGCAGAAAGAGTGTATGTAGAAAAATCTAGGATCTTAATTCTGTCACTAGGACACCTTATTTATAGATGAAGGAAGTTTAATCAGATGGACTTGTCTCTTGCTGGTGAACCGACATGACAGTCGCGAACTGACGCGACTGTCGGTGGCGAACCGGTGAGACTTTTTATTCATAACTCATGAGATTCAGACATAAAAATCCAACAATCCCCCACATGGATAAGAAGTTAGTCCATCACGACCAAATGCAAATGATCATGTATGCAAAGTGCGATTCCTCTACGAGAAACAACTGCATCAAGAAAGACAGTGGTTGCCTTTGAACCTTCACTAGTAAAAATCTATCGGATATACCGGTCAATCAATGGACGCGCTATCTTGAACTGTCGACCTTTTAGTGTACACCAAGACAATAGGAGTTACACAGTTGCTCCTCTAGTATTGTTGGTTCTCATGCTGTGTTCATTTTGGCCCTAGACAACGCCTGGTTCTGTGAATGTTCTAGAGAATCGGCTGTTTTAAATTCTTATAGAAGCAGCCCACACTTCACACTCACATAGGCGATTCCTTGTGATGTAAGTCAACTTACATCATCTAAACACATCAGATTAATAAACCATTAAAAGCTTAAAAGCTTACCCTTATATATATGCACTGTCTTGTCTAGGAGTAAGTATGAGTTTAAAACTCCATAGTGTTAATAGTCAATTGTGACTTAGTTGTCTCTTTGAACCTAGTTTGTGGGATCTCCACTCTTCTAGGTAGAGTTACCGCAACAATCAACAATGGATCGGCTTTAAACCCATTCCTTTGGACAAATTTCTAACTAACTCTCTAAGAATCCCTTTAGTCAATGGATCCGCTATATTCTCTTTTGATTTCACATAATCAATTGAGATGATTCCATTCGAGAGTAGTTGTCTAACGGTATCATGTCTACGACATATATGTCTAGACTTGCTGTTGTACATGACATCTTGGCCCTATCAATAGCTGCTTGACTGTCACAGTGTATACACATTGCTAGTACTGGCTTTGCCCAACTGGGAATGTCTTCAAGAAAATTACGAAGCCACTCAGCTTCCTCACCAGCTTTATCTAACGCAATGAATTCTACTTCAATAATTGATCTTGCAATGCAAGTCTACTTAGATGACTTCCAAGATACAACACCCCTACTAAGGGTGAACACATATCCACTTATGGATCTTGTATCATTAGAGATGGTGATCAAATTTGCATCACAATACCTTTCTAGCACTGTAGAGTACTTCTCATAATGCAAAACAAAGTTTTGGGTGTGCTTCAAGTAACCCAACACTCTTATCATAGCTTTCCAATGAAGCTCGTTTGGTTTACTTGTAAAACGACTCAACATGCTTACTATGTAAGCAATATCAAGTCTAGTGCAGTTCATAACATACATAAGATTGCCTAGCATATGAACATACTCCTTTTGTTTTTCAGCTTCGCCAATATTTCTCAACAGTCAAAAACTAGAATCTATAGGGTTCGACACAGGAGCTATGTTTAAACTTTTGAATTTCTCAAGAATTTTAGCAATATGGTGTGCTTGTGATAATGCCAACCCATCAAAGGTTCTATGGATTTTGATTCCCAAAATAACATATGTTAGTCTCATATCTTTCATGTCGAACTTATTGGTAAGCAATTGCTTAGTAGCTTTAATAATTTGATTATTACTGCTTGTTATCAACATGTCATCTGCATAAAGACAGACTATAGCAAACTCGTTTTCAGTATTTCAAATGTAGACACATTTGTCACATTCATTAATACTAAAACAATTTGATAACATAACTTCATCGAATTTCGCATGCCATTATTTCGAGGCTTGTTTAAGTCCATAAAAGGGACTTTATTAAGCGACAAACTTTCCATTCTTGTCCTAAGACAACAAATCTCTCAAGTTGTTCTAAATAAATTTCTTCCTCTAATTTAGCATTCAAGAAAGCTATCTTTACATCCATTTGATATAACTCTAACCCATTCAATACTGCTACTGCGATGAACATTCGAATTGATGTAATTCTTGTAACAGGTGAATAGGTATCAAAGTAGTCTAGGCCTTCATGTTGTCTATAGCCTTTTACTATTAGCCTAGCATTGTACTTATCAATAGTGCCATATGCTTTCATCTTCTTTTTAAAGATCCACTTAGTTTCTAGAGGCTTATTGCTAGGAGGAAGGTCAACCTATTGTGGTTTGACAGAATGCATTCAACTTCACTATTGATAGCCTCTTTCCAGAATGGTGCTTCAAGAGAACACATATCCTCTCCATGTGTTCAAGACTCATTTTCCAATAGATAAGCCAAAAAATCAGGTCTAAAGGATGTTGTAGTCCTTTGCCTTGTACTACGTCTTAGTTTCTCCTCCATCATTAGTCATAGTATCTTTAGATATCACAATGTTATTATCATCTCTCTTATTGTACAGAAATACATTCTCAAAGAATATCGTGTTCCTTGACTCAATACCCGTATTCACATGGATATTTGATACATCATACTTATAAACTAGAAATGATATGCACTACTATTAAGTGCATAGCCAATAAACACATAGTCTACCATCTTAGATTTGATTCTCAACCGTTTAGGTATAGGAATCTCAACCTTTGCCAAGCACCCCCACACTTTCAAATATTTCAAGGAAGGTTTCTTTCCTTTCTATATTTCGTATCGTATGCTTTGTATCATTTTGTGGGGTATTCTTTAGTAAAATTATCCCTTAAAATGGTTTTCCCCCACAAATTCTGTAGTAACCCGGACATAATCAACATTGCATTTAACATTTTTTTCAATGTCCGATTTTTCACTAATAATGCAACATTCAATCATAATGATGCTGTAAAGATTTCACAGAATTTAGTAGTGATGCATATTCTAACTATAAATATTTATCATCTTTTGGAGTTTAAATAAAACTACCAACATTTATGTTCAATAATTATAAAAACAAATAATCAACCTTTGGGTTGATCCATAAATACCTTATAATAACAAATTTCAATTCATAGTATTAAGGTTATAGATAATCACCATAATATTTGGAATTAAAACAATTTATAAAGAATTGATCACTTTGGTGACTAACAAATTAACCATATATACCTTTATCACAATATTTGTAATTAAAATAATTCATAAAGAATTAACCACTATGGTGACTAACAAATTTACCATACTTAATTCCAAAATTTAAATATTTAACTTCATACAATTGCTATTCACAATATTTTAAAAGCATAAATAATAGCCACAAAATCATCCATAATTATAAAATTATGGCTATAATCACATTTCTACTAATACATGAAATCAACTTTGTTTATCATGTCAATTGGCCAGGTAAGTGCAAAATTAATGGGAGTCTCTTCGTGCTATTGCAACGGTGACTAATTAAATAACCACTAAATCAAGGCTTAGCTTTTGAACCACTTTCCTAGACACCAGCCGTATGAATTAATTTTATTTGATTCTACCACCAATAATCCACATTAAATTAAATTTTTCATGATTCATACTTGCTTGTACCAAGAAAATAATAAGACTATGAAAAATTAAAGCACATTTATCTCTACACTAGATAAATGATTAAATCTTCATATCAATGTCAGATGCTTGTCACACAAAATATTTAATAATTCACAAAATTCGCTTTCAATAGCAAATAACAAATTGATTAAATTTTCATTTAATTAATCATAGCATACGAAAATTTCATAATTTTTATTTATTGATCATGGTAACAAATCCTTCCTAATAAATTAAATAGTGGATAAGAAATTCACAAATATCGTCAAATTTATTAAAATAAGATATTGTTTCAATTTCAAACTATTATTACATTAAAAACAAGAAATCCCCACTTTTATTTAGCCATATTAATTTAAAAATATTTACAAGATTTTAGGAGAACCAAATAATAATCTCATTATCATATTAAAAGTTCATCTCGGTACAATAACTAATGCAAGAAAGTGATCTCGAGAGAAAGCCCATGAGGTGTAAGCATGACATTGCGTTGACAGAATGATTAAGAGCAGATAGTTAGAAGAATACTATACTAAGCATGAATTAATTGTTGTCTTGAAATACATTAATAACATTTTTCAGTTCACATAGGGACATAACATCTAACTTAAGTGCTCCTCACTGGAATAAATATTTCACTCGTCACTCAAGTGTTTAGGGAGGTATTCACTCAATCCATCATTGTAGCAGCACTACCATAGGCTTGATCCTATTCTCAAGTTCCTAAAGATGAGGAACACAGATAACATGCAAGATTGATCAAAAGGTCTTTTCAAGGTTGTAATGTGGCCTGGCTTGGGGGTAGGAATATTTAGGAGGTAGCTAAAATCCATGTATGAAATTAGAAGACATAAGTTCAATTTAAATTCAGCTACTCAATGCACTAGCTCTTCTCTTTATTTGACCAACCTCCTTCTTTCAGGACTTTTTGCATTTGTCATCCCTCACAACACTTATTTGCAATATTTTTTTTTTCTTTTTTTTTTTAGCAAAAGGGATGGCTTTTTAAACACTCTTTTCTTTTCTTTGCTTATCAACCCCTTTTTCTCTTTTTTTTTTCATTCGTCTCTCCTTCTCATTACTTACCAAAATTCTCTTTCAACTGTGAACTACAAACTGTCTTCCAATCTCATTCAAAGGTAGGATTGTTTGGGATCATGGACTAAGTAACAATATAGGGTGAATAGAAAACAAACAAGTCTAGGCTCAAGGGGCTAGTAATGGAAGATATTCTTTTAAGGTGGTCTATTTGGCCAAGTGGGTGTTTAAAAAAATATAATGCCTTTGAGTTCCCAATCTATGCATGCATCAAAAGAGAAATGAAGCAAGTTCTAGAGTACTACCACAGTGAGTTCTCTCAAGAAGAAAATTTTTACTATTTAGGCTCAAATCCTCACATGGCTTTTGACTCAAGCTAAGACACTATTCCCAGATTTATCATTCAAATACTATCCAGACATTCACAATCCAACAGCTAAACCAAACAAGCAATCATATTCTTCAAAGAATTTCAATGCAACCTCATAACAACAATATAAATATAAAACCTCAAACGATCAATGATGCTTGATACATGCTATTCAGGTTTAATACAAATTTAAGCTCAAGTTCGATCATAATTAGTTACATAATAGTTATGCAACTCTCATACTAGAGCAGAACAAAATAAAAGGACATAGCTAAAATTAAGACTCCTTCCCCTGGCATTTGCAAGTTTGGGCCACCATTCCTAGATTTAGATTGTTGTGGTCCTCAGCAACACACTAGAAGATGGAAGAGGTCTCAGTCAAGAGTCATCGGAGTAGTCATCATCATCCTCACATGTATCCTCATCTCTGGACTCGGTGTCTCCCTCAGGGGCTGGCAACTGGCTGGATCAATGTCCTGCTTGAGGCACAGGGCCTCCACTATCCGGGTCAGATAATGAACTTGGCGTCCGAGGCTCAGCTGATGGCTCTTCAGTGGCAGCAAAAGGGGCCTCAGTGGTGGAAGGGCCAGGGGCGGGTGTGGGCTGGGTCTAGGGCAGGGTCTTCATCAAGGCGTGCCGGTGGGCTTCCATGGTCCAATTTCAGATTGTGTCCCACTTAATTGGGGAAGCCAACTGAACATCCAGGGCCTCTGCTGCTGAAATCGAGACATCGGTCCTAAGACAAAGTTGCATAATAAGGGAGCTATGTCCCAGTTTGCTCTCCTTTCTGCCCGAGGTAATGGTCTGGGCAATCCGATCAGAAAGGATGGTAGCTCTGTTAATGTTGCGGTTGCCCAAGATCTCACAAATAAGTACAACCCTCTCCATATTTACATCTCCATGGTTAGTAGATGGAAAGATGTTGCTATTGATGAAATGGAACCATGGATGGGCATCCGCATTAAGGTCAGTCCGAGCCAATTTTTCAGGGATTCCTGGTAACCGATGTCACTTACACCAAACTGAAGAGGGATGGGCGATGCGCAGACGTAGAGACTCAGCAGAATCAACAATATCAGGTCTCTATTGCCGGGCACGATAAGGAGTAAATAACTGCATATGATCTTTAAAAGCACAAGGGCTGCCTAGATCATAACTAGTGCCCAGAAAATTCTCAATGGTAACAGCATCAAAAGGAACAGCTATACCCTGAACCCAAGAAATCCGTGTTTGCTCTACCTGAGTTCTATTAGCATTGGCTAAAAATTCTTTACATATTTTACCAGAGCTATTGGTAGGAAAAGTTACCAATTTCTCCCATTGTCGGCGCCGGATAATATCTTTCACGGGAGGTTCAGGTGGCAGTAGGAAGGTATCTATTGTTCGCTTTGGAATAAAACTCTTGGGAAGGAACCAGGACCGGTACCTCTCCCTGTTCTCCTCAGATATAAACTTGGGAGCTCCGACAGTGTGAGATGAAGAAGAAGCGCGAGCTCGCTTTGACCCACTAGCGCAAGCTCGCTTTAACCCAGTAGTGGGAGGGACATATGGTTGAATTGCTTTCTCTTTGCCTCTATCCTTGCCCATTGTGTTTGCACCTGAATTTTTTTTTACGAAAAGAGGAAGAATAATAATAATAATAAGAAAATAAAGAAAAATAAATAAAGGGAGTGGGGACGGTGAGGAAGAGAGGAAAGGAATAAAATAAGAAAAGAAGAGAAGAAATTAGAACCAAAAAAATAAAAATGAGAATAATAAGCCAAAAAATGTAATAATAAAAAAAATAAAAAATAAAAAAATGAAAGGGGAAGGGGGGTCGAAACCTGGTGTGGTTGGAGAAAGGTGGAGGAGGACGTGAATGGAGGGGGGCGTGAAGGTGGGGAAAAATGGAGGAAGGAAGAGGAGGAGGTTGGATGTTGGGAAATGTAGGGGGTGATGGTTTTGGGTGAGGGAAAGGGGGAAAGAGGTAGGTGGGTTGACGGTGAGTTGGAGAGAGAGTGTGATTGAGGGAGAGAGGAGGGTGGTGGATCGGTGGTGGTGAGTGGTGGGGGACGGTGGAGAAGGAAGAAGGAGGAGGGAAGAGGGAGAGAGTGAGAGAGAGAGAAGGTCGAGAGAGGGTGGGGGGAGGCTGAGGGGGGCGTGAATGAAGGAAGAGGAAGACCTAAATTTTTGTTTTTTTTTGTTTTTTTTATAATTTTTTTAATCCAGGGTAGGCCGAAGGTTGGCGCCCCTGGAGCCAGTTTTGGCGCCAACTCTCTTTCCCAAAGTTGAGTTTTTTTTGGCCAGGGGAGGCCGAAGGTTGGCGTCCCTAGCGCCAGTTTTAGCGCCCTGGGTGCCAACTCTCTGTCCCAAAGTTGAGTTTTTTTTTTTGGCCAGGGGAGGCTGAAGGTTGCCGCCCCCAGCACCAATTTTGGGCGCCAACTCTCTGTCCCAAAGTTGAGTTTTTTTTTTTGTAAAAACAAAAGAAACTCCTCCCCTATCCTAACAATATTAACTAATACTCAATACAAATAGAAATAAAAATCTCTTAGGTTGCCTCCCAAACAACGCTTGTTTAACGTCTTGAGCCCGACGGATATCACCTTAATTTTCTGCTTTTAGGGTCATAGAGGTCCTTCCTCTGTCAATGTATCCACCATGGTAAGGCTTCAGTCGCTGTCCATTTACCTTAAAAGCATCATCCGAACCTATTGGTGCAATGGCAATTGCTCCAAAAGGTGTGACTTCTCTTACGACAAAGGGTCCTGACCATCTAGACTTCAATTTCCCAGGAAAAAATTTCAAACGAGAGTTGTAGAGTAATACCTGTTGTCTCAAATGGAACTCTTTAGGAATAATGCTCCTGTCATGCCACCTCTTGGTTCTTTCTTTGTAGAGGCTAGCACTTTCTTATGCAAAAACTTTGAATTCATCAAGTTCATTCAGCTGGAGCAACCTCTTTTCATCAGTAGATTTAGTATCAAAATTAAGCAGCTTAGTTGCCCAAAGTGCCTTGTGCTCAAGCTCCACTGGAAGGTGGCAAGACTTACCATATAGTAGCTAAAACGGTGACATGCCAATAGGAGTTTTGAATGTCGTTCGGTATGCCCACAAAGCATCATTAAGCTTCTTGGACCAATCCTTTCTTGACTTCCCAACAGTTTTCTCCAGAATTTGCTTCAATTCCCTATTAGACATCTCTACTTGTCCACTAGTTTGTGGATGATATGGAGTAGTGACACGATGAGTCACACCATACTTGCTAAGTAAAGATTGGAATTGTCGGTTATAAAAATGTGTGCCTCCGTCATTGATAATCATCCTAGGTAACCCAAATCTGCTGAATATATTCTTCTTGAGAAAGGATACTACTACCTTGGCTTCATTAGTGGGAAGAGCAGTTGCCTCTACCTACTTTGAGACATAATCCACAGCTACAAGGATGTATTTGTTGTTAAAAGAACTTGGGAAAGGCCCCATAAAATCTATCCCCCACACATCAAATATCTCAATAACAAGAATATTGTTTAGTGGCATCTCTTGTCTCCTGGAGATATTCCTAGTCCTTTGGCAACAATCACAACGCTCCACAAATTTCCTAGCATCCTTATATAGAGTAGGCCAATAAAAGCCACTTTGTAGTACTTTAGTAGCAGTGTGTTCTCCAGCAAAATGGCTACCATAGTCGAAACCTTGACAATGCCAGAGGACCCTATGAGTTTCCTCCTCTGGAATACAACATCGTAGCACTCCATCTGCACACCTGAAAAACAAGAAAGGATCATCCCAAATATATCGCCGAACATCATGCATAAATTTTTTCCTCTACTGCCATGATAGCTCCTCTGTATCATCCCAATTGCCTTATAGTTAGTAATATCAGCGAACTAAGGTACATTGCTGATTGCGAAGACATGCTCATCTGGGAATTCATCATGGATCTCCATCTCTGCATCATCCTGCAACTCCTTAACTTGTATCCTCGACAAGTGATTAGCTACTACGTTCTCTACCCCTTTCTTGTCTCTGATTTCAATGTCAAACTCTTGTAGTAGAAGCATCCAGCAGAGAAGCCTTGGCTTAGCATCTTGCTTAGTTAAGAGATATTTTAGAGCAACATGATCTGTATAAATAATCACTTTAGAACCAATCAAGTACTGTCTAAACTTGTCTAGTGCATAAATGACTGTAAGCATTTCCTTCTCAGTTGTTGCATAGTTCAACTATGACTCACTCAGGACTTTACTTGCATAATAAATGACATGCAACAATTTGTTCTTCCTTTGCCTCAAAACAGCCCCTTAGCATAATCACTGGCATCACACATCAACTCAAATGGTAATTCCCAATCCGGAGCTGTCAAAATAGGTGCAGTGGTTAATCTTTCTTTCAATAAGTTAAATGCCTCAAGACAATTATTGTTGAAGTTGAAATCTTCATCTTTGACCAACAACTAACTAAGTGGTTTGGCTATCTTAGAAAAATCCTTGATAAACCTCCGGTAAAAACCTACATGACCAAGAAAACTGCGAACACTACGCACATTGGTGTGGGGAGGCAAGTCTTTGATGATCACAATCTTGGCTCTATCCACCTCTATCCCTTTTTCAGAAATTCTATGACCCAAAGCTATCCCATCTTTAACCATAAAATGATATTTTTCCCAATTAAGCACTAAGTTACTTTCTTGACATCTTTGGAGCACACAAGATAAATTAGCCAAGCACGTATCATAAGAATTGCCAAAAACAGAGAAGTCAACCATGAATACCTCAATAAACCTCTCAGTCATGTCAGAGAAGATAGAGAGCATGCACCTTTGAAAAGTAGCTGGGGCATTGCAAAGACCGAAGGGCATCTATCTATAAGCAAAAATACCGAATGGGCAAGTGAAAGTTGTCTTCTCTTGATCTTCAGGAGCCACTGCTATTTGATTGTATTTAGAATAGCCATCAAGGAAGCAGTAATAAGAATGTCCAGCAAGCCTCTCAAGCATCTGGTCCATGAATGGCAAGGGAAAGTAGTCCTTGCGAGTGGCATCATTCAACCTTCTATAATCCACACACATCCTCCAGCCTGTGACAGTCCTAGTGGGTATTAATTCATTATTCTCATTCTATACGACAGTAATCCCACCCTTCTTCGGTACTACTTGCACTGGACTAACCCATTTTGAATCGGAGATAGGATATATCATACTTGCATCTAACAGTTTCACTACCTCTTTTCTCACCACTTCCTTCATAGTTGGGTTAAGTATCCTTTGGGGCTGCCTTATCGGTTTCACATTGTCCTCCATAAGAATTTTGTTGGTGCAGAATGAAGGACTAATCCCCTTTAAATCAGATATAGACCACCCTATTCAGTCTTGTGGCTAGTCAAAACTTTCAGCAACTTCTCTTTATCAGTAAGGGACAAATCAACACTAATAATGATGGGATAAGTGTTGTCCTTCCCTAGAAAAGCATACTTCATATTAGACAGAAGCTCCTTCAATTCCACCTTATGAGTAACAGGTGGTGCATCGCAATCTTTCCTCTTCAGCTCCACAACCTGTAAACCAGAATTTTCAAATGCAGAAACTTCTTCCACTTGCAATAACTGGGCAATATCATCCTTAAAGGACTCATCTGAACCGTCCTGAAACAGATCTTCATGAATAGCTGCATCGACTACATCAATTCTGAAACAGTCACTATTATCAACTGGGTATTTCATGGATTGAAACACATTATAAGTGACTTTTTCATCATTCATTTGGAATTCCATCTTTCTTGCAGCAACATCAATTACCGCTCTAGCTGTAGCCAAAAAGGGTCTTCCCAAGAGCAAGGGAAGTTCTGCATCTTCCTTCATGTTAAGAACCACGAAATCCACCGGGAAGATGAATTTGTCCACTTTCACCAGCACATCTTCAATGACTCCTTCTAGCTTCTTTATGAACCTATCCGCCAATTGTAATGACATCATTGTAGGCTTCATCTCTTTAATGCCAAGAGCTTTAAAAATAGATAAAGGCATCAAGTTGATACTGGCTCCTAAATCACAAAGTGCCCTGCCCACATTGACATTCCCTATGGTACAAGGAATGCTAAAACTGTCCAGATCTTTAAGCTTTGATGGTAACTTTGTTTAAATAATGGCACTACACTGCTGAGTCAATGCCACTATTTCAGCTTCTTGCAACTGATGCTTTTTAGACAGTAAGTCTTTCATGAACTTTGCATAATTGGGCATGTTTTCAAGAGCTTCTGCAAAAGGAATGTTGATTTCCAGTTTCTTGAAAATATCCAGGAACTGAGCATATTGTTGCTTTTGAATCTGCTGCTTCAACCTTTAAGGATAAGGGGGTCTTGCATAAGGAGGAATGAGAGACTTCTTTATAGTGGTTTCTTTTGGAATATGCTGCACATCACCATTCTCAGCTTTTTCCTCCTTTTCTTTAGTCTTTTACAACACCAGAACAGATTTCTCAACTGGTTGAATCACTCTACCACTCCTAGTGGTTATGGCCTTATAATGCTCCTTAGGATTGACCACAGTATCACTAAGGAAAGACCCTTGGCTCCTTTCTGATATTTGCTTCGATAACTGGCCAATCTGATTTTCCAAGTTCCGGATTGAAGCTTCTTGATTTTTAAGACAAGATTTTGTTTCATTCCGGAAAGCTTTTAAACCCTGTATATATATTCAGTGGTGGTACGAGTCAACTGTGTCAAAGCCTTTTCCAAATCAGTTGTGGTGGTTTGATGGAACGGTTGAGGTGCTGCTTGAGGTTTATAGGAGAAGTTTGGGTGAGATTTCCAACCAAGATTGTACGTATTGCCATATGGATTGAATTGATTCCTAGGAGGATTTCCCATGTAGTTAACCTTAGCTGTTTGTCCAGTAGTGATAGCTGCACATTCTCCATTGGCGTGGTCCCCTTGGCAAAAATCACATGGCAAGAGAGGCTGAGACGAGATAGATGAGACCTGAGAAGAGGTAAACTGTTTAGTGAGGGCAGCTAATTGTTGTTGGATTAATCTGTTTTGTTGGGTGAGGTTCTCATTGTGAGCTAAGAGTGTATTATAAGTATCTAATTGAAGAACTCCCCTCTTTGGCTGTGGAGTAGCTATTTCATTCTCAAGGGAACCCATATCCTTACACAATTCTAATGCTTCCTCTAGAGTTTTATTTTTCAATGAACCACCTGCTGCAGCATTAATCATCATCATAGAAGTTGGAAGCATCCCATTGAAGAATATTCTCACTTGATCATAATCTTGCAGATCATGTTGTGGGCACTTCCTGAGCAACTCCTTGAATCTCTCCCAAGCTTCACAATATGACTCCCTATGGCCTTGATTAAAGCAACGAATGTCTGAAAGTAGCTTCGTGTACTTGGAAGAAGGGAAAATTTTTTTAAGGAACTTTATGGTGATGATTTCCCAAGTGGAGAGACTTTCAGTAGGACAAGAATGTAGCCAAGTGCTTGCTTTCTCGTTCAAAGAAAACGGAAAGAGCCGCATACGGATAGCATCTGCAAAAACTCCATTCATCCTGATTGTATCACAAATATGTAGAAACCTCTCGATGTGTTGATTAGAATCCTCCAAATCACTACTCTTAGTGTTGAAATAAAACTATTCCACGGCAACGACACCAAAAACTTGATGGGGACGACTTCGGCAAGTAATAAAGTAGTGAGAAAGTATCATCCTAAAGGAATAGTATTTCAATCACTAATTCATTATTTTCGCTTTAGTTGGATAAATGAGTAGTAAAATATGAGTTGTAACTAAACAAGAATTTCAAAAATTAAAGAAAGAAAGGAATTAAAGATCAAGATTCGCAAGTGAATGTTTAGAAAAGATAATGAGTAAAAAAAAACATAGCTAGGACTTAGAATCCCCCTATGCTCCTTCAAGAATTTGAGTTGAATATTTAATTAATTATTAATCCCATGATTGACGATCAATTCTCTAAAGTTAGACTAAGTCCTAATGTCTTAACGCTACCTTAGTCCATTATCTTTGAAAACAACCTAATGTCTTAGTATCATTTAGAAAGATAGATTTATAAACCAGAATTATAAGATCGCATAAATTCGTAAGCCTATGTCTAGGTCATACAATTTTATGATGAATTAACAGTTCGGGTTAAATGCACCAACATCTCTATTGTCATACATCAACCTATGGTCAATCTAAAAGGTGATCAATCTTTCAAGAAAGCTTTAAGTGCAGAAAATTCATTCAATCAAAGAAACCAAGATTCAACCAAGAATTCAATCAAATACTCAAAGTTGCATAGGGTTCATCCTAGCCCTAACTACAAAAAGGAAATTAGCCAAGCATGGCTAGATTAACAAAATAAAGAAAAAAAGATGAAGATAGAATGGTTCTTCAAAGGTTGGGAAAGGTTGATCTCCACAATTGCTTTGATCCTCCTCTCCAATGCCGTAGAGTTGTTTCTTGTGCCAAAAGTTCCCCCTTTTTCTTGCTAGGGTTGCCTCTTGTTATCTTTTTGGTCCAATTGAGTTTCCAAATCTCAAAAACCTTTGATTTTCCTTCCTTTTTTGGGCCCTAAAAACTTTCCAAAAATTAAAAATAAGGATTCTCGCACTTCTGGCGCTCTGGGCGCCACTTTTTCCCAATGGGACAAAGAGTTGGCGCCCTTACTGTTTTTCTTTGTTAGCTTCTCCTTTTGACCTTCTTTGGAGTCCCCAAATAGCTTCTTCTTATGGATAAAATCTGCAAAACACACAAGAATACTAGTGAGGGTATGTCTGACATCAAATCCATGTTTTTAGCTTATTTTCCTTAAGCTTTTTAATTATATTTGATCAATTTCAAGCTCAATTTGTGCTTTAAAACATGGTAAATTTACAGCTTATCAACTGCTACTAAACTCTGATGGGATTTTTATAGGTTAAATTTCAAACTAAAGAAATTTGCAACGGCTTACATTTTGTAGCAGTTAATATAGCGTTTTTGAAACCGCTACTACACTCTGGTGGAATTTACTCAGTTTGAATTTCAATATTTGCATCGGATTTTGTAGCGGTATTAAATCGCTAAAAATAGAATTCCTTATTTGTAGCAGTTTGTCTAGCAGTTTTTTAACTACTACAATGGATCCAACGTTGCATTTAATGGATCTCAAATGATGTGAAGAGAATTAAACATTCTCTCTTCATTTGTATTCTATCCTTGATTTGTTTACTAAATATAGATAAGTCATAGATCAAGTTGCCACGCAATTCTCTCATATATTTAGCGGGATTGAAAAATTTCTTAGATTTCACCTTCTCTCACATTAGCATTAATGGGAAGATCTTATGTCCGTGTTTTCGATGCAAGTTTAAAAAGTGACAAACACGAGATGGTGTTATGGAACATCTTTGTATGAAGCCTTTCCTGGTAGAATATACATGCTAGGGAGTTCATGGTGAGAAACATGGTATGCAATATGGGGATCATCTTCCTCGAAGCTCACAAGTAGGAAATCAAGGAGATCAAGATGATCCAGTTAATGAAGCTGTTCACAATGCTTTCGATGTTTAAGACGATAATTTCATGGCAAAAGTTCAGGGTGCAGAACTTGTTTTCATTAGGAATGAAGCAGCTCGGGAGTTTTTCAGCCTCATGGCTGAGAGTAATCGTCCGTTGTATCAAGGTTGTCGGAAATACTCCAAGTTATCTTTCTTGATCAAGTTGTACCATATTAAGTGCTTGTGTGGGATCACTGATAAGGCAATGTTGATGTTGTTGGAATTACTACGAGATGCTTTCCTTGACATGGGCATTCCCAAAAACTTCTACGAGGCCAAGAAGATAATTAACAGATTAGACTTGAACTAAGAAAAAATTGATGCTTGCCCTAACGACTGTATGCTTTGTTGGGGAGAGGAAGCTCGTAGGGAGACTTGTAAGAAGTATCACACTTCGAGGTTTAGGACTATATGGAAGGGGAAAAAGTAGAAAAAGAAACCCACAAAGATTCTCAGGTACTTTTCTTTAAATCCTCATTTAGAAAGATTGTTTATGTTATCTAAGACAACTGAGCATATGAGGTGGAATGAAAATGACAAGAACAAAGATAGTAAACTCAGACATCCATAGGATGCTCAAGCGTGGAAAGCATTAGACTCAAACTTTCCAGCTTTTTTGGTGAACCCTAGAAATGTTCGTCTTGCTTTGGAGACCGATGGTTTTAATCCGTTTGAGATTCTTAGCACAAGCTATAGTATTTGGCCAATTGTCTTGATCCCCTACAACTTGCCCCCTAAATGTGTATGAAACAAAGCTCCTACATTAAGGCATCGAGAAATGACATCAATGTGTATCTCCAACCGCTTATCGCAAAGTTGGTCAAGTTGTGGAATGTAGGTGTTGAGAGGTATGATGTGCATGCTAAGACACTGTTCAACTTGCGTGCAGACTTGATGTGGACGATAAGTGACTTTCCTGGCATGGGAACATTATCCGGGTGGAATGTGCATACCGGTCTTGCGTGTCCAGTTTACAATTGATAACTTTCCATATTTTATATATTTAAAGTACATTTTGGGAGATTTCTCTGAGATTATGCTATTATAAGATCAAATCAAAGTGGTGCATCATTTGTAGGATTTCAATTTAAACTAAAAGTTTTTAAGCTTAGAAAATAAATAAGAATTAAAGAAAAAAAGATTTATTATTATTATTATTATTTATTATTATGATTATTACTACTATTAGTATTCCTTTGGTTTTCAAGGCAGCAAGAGCATATTGTTTGTACGCCATTTTGGATTAATTGAGATGAATGAATTAATGAGATATGAAGAGATGGGCCCACCATTAGAAATGTTGAATGAAAGAGACGAATTGGGCTTTGGATTGAATTGGATTGGGCTCACAAAAACTAAATGATTGGAATGAATGAAAACCTAAAGCTAGAGGAACAAGAAAGGAGTCACACACAGGAGAAAAGAGGACGGGAGACGCAACCGAGGGATCGTGTAGAACGAAGAAAACAGAAGGCTACGCGAAGAAGAAAGGTAGATGGAACAGAGAATTGAAAGGCAGCCGAGACACGCAGAGTAGCAGAGGAGCAACACTATTCATCGTCTTCTCCGTTGAGATTTGCAATCTCCATGCTCTTTCTTTTACTCCTTTTTTTTGTCTTTGAATTTTCTGTGTTCTGTTCTGGATTTTTAGTATAGCCATGTGTGGCTAGTTTTATTTTGCAACCTAGAAGATCTATGAACTTGTTAATGAATTAAACTTTGTTTTCATGGTTTAGTTATAATTAGTATTAATTTTGGTTGCTTAATGTTGTTTAATTTTTTATCTATTTAGTGATTGGCCATTATTAAATATGAATTTGAGAATTAGAATTTACCTTGACAAAGGGAATTTTAATTAAGCTCTAAGATTAAGCAATATGGAATTAAATTACGATTTAATTTGCAATTAGGATAGACATATACCTAATAGCCCCATATAATTGTTGAAGAGTATGTCCGAATTAAATTGCCTCTTGAGTAATCATGTTAGACATAACATTTCATACTTAAGAGAGGGTTATAAGTGGACCAGAAGACACTTATAGCTATTTATACTCGAGATTAACAAAATTGATATAAAGAGTAATTAAATTAGTGAAATCAAGGTTTATGGAACTAATAAGGGATTAGTGACTCTGGATTGCTTGTTTGACATTTGTGGTAGTTAGTTTATTTTAATTTCTTTTCATTTAATTAAATTCTCTTTAGTTTGCTCAACTTAAATGAAAGTGTAAAATCAATGCTTGATCAAAGTTGTGGATACTAAGTCCTCATGGGAACGATACTTTACTCACTCTTTATTACTTGATACGGCCCGTATACTTGCAGAGTTTTAGGCTTTAAAATTTTGCCCTATCAACAATTTTGACTTTGACTTAGTGCGCCTTCCCCACAGTCGTAATTGGTGCTTCATAGGTCATCGGAGGTTTCTCGATGGTTCACACAGGTTTAGGTTGCAACACAATTGCTTCAATGGGCAAAAGGAAAAAAGAAGACCTCCTCAGATTTTATCCGGTGAAGAAATCATAGAGTAGATTCATGATGTTGAATTTGAGTATGGAAAAAGAGACGATCAAAAAAAGGCCGGTATAAAGACCGCCAGGGTTTCTGGTTTTGCGCCCTAGCAATGGCGGAAGATAAGCATCTTCTTCACTCTTCCGTATTGGAAAGATAAGTTGCTCCAACATAGTCTGGAAGTCATGCACATTGAGAAAAATGTGTACGATAATGTGTTGTACACGATTCTAAACGAACTAGGTAAGTCAAAAGATCATCTTCAAGTGAGGAAAGATTTATGGGAGATAGGAGTTCGTGGAGATGTGTGGCTGGATGAGCATGACAAATTTCAACCGACAGATTCACCCTGACAAAACCAAATAAGGAAATCTTCCTCACAACTTTGAAGAAAATAAAAGTTCCAAACGGGTATTCAAGCAACATTTCGCGATGTGTTGATATGCAAGCTCGAAAGGTAAGTGGCCTGAAGAGTCATGGCTCACATGTGCTTATGCAACAGTTACTTCCACTGGTCATCAAAGATACGTTGCTTTTCGATGTGTCAACCGTTTTGGTCGAGCCATGTTCCTTTTTCCAGAAGTTGTGTTCCAGGGTTTTGATCGTGGAGGAGCTTGACCAGCTGCAACAGAAAATCATTCTTATGCTGTGCCATTTGGAGATGATCTTTCCTCCGTCATTTTTCACGGTCATGGTTCATTTGGCAGTACACCTTGTTTACGAAATAAAACTTACTAGCCCAATTCACTACCGATTGATGTATCCTATTGAGAGGTACTCATTTAAAATTAATTACTTTAGGATTACTTCCTTATCTCACATTTCAGCATTAATGTCTCAACATTTTTCCTTCATTACTTTATAGGTTTCTTGGAAACTGAAATCTTATGTGAGGAATAAGGCGTGGCCTGAAGGTTCAATTGCAGAAGGTTATTTTGGGATGAGGTCTTGTATTTTTGTTCCAGGTACTTTGATGACATTGAGACATCATTCAACCGACCGCCTCGTGTAGACGATTGTCCACAGCCAGAGCCATCAGCAATAGAGTTGTTAATCCCTCATGTTGGTAAACCAGTTGGCAGAACTGAGAACTTCAAATTGACGGCATTTGAGAAGCTTCAAACTTGTAGACATGTCTTGATTAATTGCACTAAAGTTGAACTGTACCTTCAGTGAGGATTGCGCATAGATATATGGTATCCTTTTTATTTCCTTACATTATACTCACATTTCATGGTCGTCTTCGCATATTTAATTGCAAGGAATTTAGGAGTCATGTCAAGTGTCAACTGAGGATCCATACACAAACATCAGCTGAGATTGAGATAAAGGTCTACAGAGAATTCCTAGGTTGGTTTAAGAGGAGAATAATGAATGACCATAGCCCACATCACCAAAATCAAGAGCTCTCCCACTCGGCCTACTTGACCACGCCCAAAGATTTACCACATCACAGTTTCATGAGATCAGGGATTGTTGACCCAAAACTTGAGTGCATATGGAATGTTTGGGACGAGGAGTTATGCGAGCAGCAGTTACGGGAGCATGCAGTTCGATGACATCCCGTATTATGGAAAGCTGCTCGATGTGGTTAAGATAAATTACCAGGGCCGTTTCACCGTGACGTTGTTCAAGTGTTTGTGGGAGAACACAACAACATCCTGGGGACTCACGATTGATGACTTAGGCATCACATCAGTGTATTTCTCTCAGCCTATTCACACTGATCAGTCTGAAGATGATGAGCCATATATTCTTGCCTCAGAGGCCCATCAGGTTTGTTATGTTGTCGATGAGAGGCACAAGGATTGGCATATGGTAGTTTCACTTAAAGCCTCGGGACCTTTATGACATGGGCGATGCTAATGTCGTTGCCTATGAGAGTAAGCCGTTCCAGCCCATCAGCTTTGAGAACTTCTTCCTCGACGGCGATGACAATTTACCTATAATTCAGTACGTTTTTTAAATATACGGTTTATAAAATAATAACATCTAACTAAATTTTTATTTTTGTCAAAACATATTCAACTCACAAGTAACATTTTATCCAAATTTTTTTGTAGGGATGGTGACGAAGATTAAGAGAAAAAATTAAAATTATGCTTATGGTTTAATCTGTAATCTTATATATATATATATATATATATATATATATATATATATATATGTATGTATGTATGTATGTATGTATGTATAAACTTATTTGTAACTTATGATTTAAACTGTAACTTTTTTTTAAAAAAAAAAAAAAACTTATTTGTAGCGGTAATAAACCACTACAAAACAAAATACAACCACTACCAATATATAATTGCTACAAAATGATGACCTTAACCATCGGCGCAGCCTCATATAGTGGTGGTTGTATTTAACCGCTACAGCTACAGTAGTGTTTATGGATTATGTAATAGTGGTTGTTTTAAACCACTACAAAACAGTTGGTATGATGTATTTTGTAACGGTTTATTGAACCGCTACTATGCACATTTGTAGCGGCTATAATCACTATAAATATGCCACTTTAACCCTACAAATGGACCCTTTTTGTGGTGGAGCCTACATCTTTACCTCTTCCACATGGTCCTTATGACTTTATTTTGTTACATAATAGTTCACCCCCTAACTTGAAGCCATACTGCTACCTGCATTATCAAAAGGATGAGATTGAATCTCAGGTTGTTGCTTTATTTGATTGGGGTTTCATTTGTCCCAACTCAAGCCCTTTTGTAAGTCCAATACTGCTAGTAAGCAGGCAAGAAAGATGGGACATGGAGGCTTTGTGTTAATCAAATTACAATACTTGACAAATATCTAATTCCAAATATTGATGAGTTATTGGATAAGCTACATGGCGCCAAGTATTTCTAAAAAATTGATCTAAGGGAGAAATACCATTAGATCCGTGTCTTGCCTGTAGATATTTAGAAAACTGCATTTCAAACACATTCAGGTCATTATGAGTTTGTGTTAATGCCCTTTGGATTTACCAATGCCCCCAGAACCTTCCAGGCAATCATGAATTATCTCTTTTTCCCGTATCTACAAAAATTTGTTTTGGTGTTCTATGACAATATTCTAGTATATAATTCGTCTACTTAAGACCAATTAGACCGTCTTCAAATCATTTTTCAAATTTTGCATTAGCAATCCTTCTATGCTAATGCCAAAAAGTGCTTCTTGGACAAGCATGAATAAGTTACTTAGGGGACATAGTCACTAGTGGAGGTGTTGAGAGTGTTCCAAAGAAAATCATGGTCATTGCTCATTGGCTGACTCCATCAACAGTAAATGATTTATGCAAATTTTTTGGTCTCACCATGTACTATCAAAGGTTTTTGTTTAGGATTATGCGAATCCTGACTGACCACACTTACTACAAATCCAATGTCTGGTCTAGTATGAAAATATATATTAGTTTGCCTACTATCTGTTGATCGTTCCCTATGTCCATTGCTTTACCAAGATATGCTTCTTCATCTATTTTATTAATCTGTATAGGTGAGTCACTGGGTTAACAACTTGTCATCCTTGTTTCCTTTAGAAGGTCTACTACATACTTCCTTTAGGAGATATGGATTCCTCCTTTGAATCAAGCGACTTCCATCCCAAGAAAGTACTTCATATTTCTCACAGATCTTTCATCTAGAATTCTCATGCACAGCTAGAACAACCATCTTAACCTCATGATGTTTAACAAAAAAAAAGTGTGGTCTCTCTGCCCTTGAGTATACCCGTGTCTCTTTAGGACCCGAGTGATTTTTTTCAACTTGTATAATGACCTCTTTAACTTGCAGACTTGGTTAGCCTTTTTTTGTGGGAACCTGGAGGTAACTTCATGTACACTTCTTCCTTGAGTTCTTTGTTGACGAAGACATTCTTTACATCGAGTTGGTATAGATCCTAATCTAAATTTATTGCAATCGATGAGAGAATTCTGATGGTATTCAACTTGGGTACCAAAGCAAACATTTCTGTTTAATCTTCCCTATATGTTTGTGTGAAATCTTTTGCAACCAATCTAGCTTTGTATTTCTCAAATATTCCATCTACTCTATACTTAGAGGTGAATACCCATTTGGATCCAACAAGCTTTCTCATCTTATAGCTTTCTTAACTTATTATCTCATATTATCTTATCAATTAATTTACTCGGTACCTTATCATAATCCATGTAATATCATGATCTAGGTTACAGGTAGCTTTACATTTATATATAGGCAGTATACTGGCTCTTCTGATTAACCATCATCTGCCTCCTATAACTACCCCTTGATTCTGTTATTGCTATTATTTCTATTCCATAACATAATCATTAACCCTATTTTTCTTTCATGTCCTGTTGCAACACCATGTTGGTTTGGTATAGTAATCTGGGCATGAGAATTGATGTTCATTTGGATTGGGACATTAAACAATGAATAATTCATTGGTTAGATGGGTTGGTAGAATAATAGTCATAACATTGATTTTCAACAATTATTCCCATTATATATGTTAGATACCCTGTGGTTTTTTCAAAGTCAAATCCGTTATGCAGTGGGCAATTTAATTGACTGCAACCAGAGTCGATATGTTCTTGAACAATAATTACAGAGAACATATGCCAACGGCTTAATCATTCCCAAAGAGATACAGGGTTATAACATGGAAGGATTTTATCAAAAATTGAGGAGATCCACGGTTTAATAGAATTTAAACTAACGAAACATAGAGTTATCAAGTTGGCACAAACACAAGCAAAATCATGGTGGATGACGTCGCATGTTAGGCATGGGCCTTAGAGATACAGTTTCTTGCAATAAGGAAGGCTCAACAATTATAGATAGCACAATCTCATATTTCACAAATTTCACAATCTCCTTTAAATTTGTCTATCAAATTATCTAAAAAGTCTTGCATCACGATACTACTGAACAATCACAGTATGCTTACATGGCAGATCCACTATTTTCACATAGAAATTGAGAGCATGCGCTGTCTACATTCTCCTATGCATCTTTTCTTATATAATGTGAAATTATCTTTTATATATATCCATACAAAAATAAACTGAGATTCCTTTCTTTCATGTTTTGAGAATTTCTATCCATTTTTGTGTATGTCCCTGGTTTTCATCCAAAGAGCAATACACGTATTAATTTTATTATCTTAATTTTTTAAATAATCATTATCGTTAATAAATTTTTAAGATAATCTATCGTGTGCAACTCACAAGTCTGTTTATCCCAATTATTTGAAATTGATATATTTGAATCTGATAAATATGGTGTTATTTTGTTTTGAACTGAGTCACCAAAAGTTTATGAACCTATAAGTTGGTAAAAGAAATAAATTTATGAAACTATGGCATATTACATTTCATTTTCAGTCAAGAAAAAGTAAAATTAAGAATCTATGGCTTTGTTTGATATTGTTTTCAAGTAGTTTTATAAAACGGTTTTGGAGAACAAGTTCGGAAATGGGAAAAAATTATTTGGATTATTGTTTTTAAAAAACCATATTCGAAAACAAAAAATATATAAACTGTTATAAAAATGAGAAAGTTGGAGAGTATTAAAAGAGAATGCAAGACAATAAATTAAGAGGGAAAGTAAAGGAGTTTTCTCATTCATTGTGTGTAGGCCTGTTTAGTTTAAGGAAAATTGGGGGAAGGAAATGGAAAATGGACATTTTCCATCCCGCTCGTATGTTTGATTCCCATTTTTAAAGGAAAATGTTTTCCAGCTGTGGGTCATTTTCCCTTAAACATGGGAAAATCAGTTTCCACCTATGTTGATGGGAACCCATTTTCCACTGGATCAAGAAAATAGGAGAAGACCAACTTATCCTCTTTAGCGCCAGGGGAGAGGAAGAGTGACATTGGTAAATTTCATGGAAGGAAGAGGAAAAGGCCGTCAATAATGCAGATCTGTTAGCGACCACAACGAAGGAGGAAGAAGCTGCTAATGGTGGCCTCTTTGCCGCCGCCGCTACAAATCTGTTAGTGATGGAGGTAACGGAGATGGAAGAGAGTCAATGACCTATTGGAGGCAACAATGTAGTGGATGAGAGCTTTGGCGAAGGAGGGAGGAAGAAAAGCAACGGATGAGGAGGAGGAGTATGAGAGGGTGAAGGTATAGAGGGTGAAGGTATAGAGGGTGAGAATGAAGAAAAAGGAGAAGAAGGTGAAGAAGATGAGAGGGTAGAGGATAAAATTCAGCACTTCAAGTGCTAAATTTCGTCACTCGAGTTTCACACTCAAGTGTGAAGAAATGCACAGTCCAGTGTGACACTCGAAGTGCACACTCGAGTGTGCACTACGTGGTTTCATGTAGTTTAAAATAATATTTTATCTTTATGAACAAAATGGTATTTTCTTTCTTATTTTCTTCGAACCAAATAAAATTTTTCTTATCAATTCATTTTCTTTTCCAATACGAACCAAATATATCGAAGCAAAATATTTTCCGTTCTATTCCATTCTTTTCATTTTCATTCCTATATTTTCTTCAATCCAAAGAGGCCCTCAATGCTTTTTATTTGACCTTGATTTATAGGCCTCCAATCATTAAACTTTAATCCTAGGGTTACAAAGAAATAAAGAAGAATATTATAACATTAACCATATGAAACTCCTACCAAGCCATTCATTGGGGCATGTTATAGGGCATTTAAAGATATACTAGTAGAATCCTATGAGAAATCCTAAGAGCTAAGGGTTATGGATATCCACTCATGCAAAAAATCATCTTGGTAAGCGATAAGATATGTATGGTAAACTTCCTTCTTTTCAATTGTACATTCTTCTTCTCTGGCGATTGTTTTACTTTCTGTGAAAAAAACTTCTAGAAGTGTTTGGGGAGAGGTTGGACAATAAAAAACTTTTTATATGTATTTCTCTGACTCGTCCGTTGTATTACATTGCTCCATAGTGTTGTGCATAATTTTTCCTTGTAATGCTAGGAAATATGTGAAAATTTTTATTTAATTTAATTATAAATTGTGGTAATTTAATCAAAATAATGTAAATTTAAATAAAGTGTCAAAATTTGAAGCCATGGTTGTAAGTGGTAACCGGAAAGAGTAGATTTCTTTTGGGCCGGGTATGGTGGTTTTAATTACAAGTTGGATCTAAATGAATTACTGTGTAAGAATAGTAACATTATTTCATGTATAGTGGAAGTTGGTTTGAGTGGAAAGGATTCTGGTCACTTAAGCAAGAGGTCTCAATTTCGAGCCCTTGTGAATGCAAAAAACTTTTCTGGGAGAGGCCCCGCTTTGACTCTTGACAGAACCTCAGAGTGGCTGCACAATCTGCCACTATTTTTTTGTATCAAAAAAATGTACCTATTAATATTTGAAACTTAAATTCGAACATTTTTGCCTTATATTATTTGGACATATCAGGAATCAGTTTCACTAAGTTCAGTAAGAATTTGGACACATCAGGAATCAGTTTCAACAAGTTCAGTAAGAATGATACTATGACATCAATATCACCAGGATACTGCTCTTCTAACCTCAACGCTAGTTTCTTCTTATCTATCAGCGGGCTATGCTGATTAAAAGTAAAATTGTTTTTACACCATGCATGAGGAATGAGTTGTAGTGTTCATCACTTATCAGCAGAGCAGCTTGTTATAGGATTTACTATATTGGACTGGTTTTTTTTCTTTTTTTTTTGGGCGGGGGGGGGGGGGGAATGAAGCATAACAATGAGAAATTTTAATTTAAATTCGAGCAGAATTTTTTTTTTTTTATTACAGCTAGAATCATAAAAACAAGTAAACCACCCAACCTGGCCTTCCAAAGTTAGAAGACTTATCAATTTGCCCACTTCTTCAGTAACTTTGTCTCTATCTGCAAACATATAGAATTTTTAATCTCACGCATATCTCATTTTGTTGTATCCTTCCATTCTCTCTTGGCTTTGTAGCATGTTGACCGTCATAGAACACATTGAATTCTGTATATATTATGTAAAATTTTATGTACAATTGTTAGAATGCACTAAACTTTGATTCTTATTTCAAAAGTCGTCTTTGTCAATTTGAAGACTTCAAATGCTTATAGCTAAAGTATACTGGGCTCAACTTCTTATATGCAGAAATGTACAGGAATCACTTTCCTTATATATGAAAGTCAGGAGGCGAACTAATAACATCACAAGACAATTCAATAAACGAAGCAAATATGATAGGCTGAAAAACGCTTAGTTTCCGTTTCAAGCATAAGACTCACATGAAATAAAATACTCTTCTCGCTTCTAAATATAAAATAAAGTTGATTTTTTTTAGAAAAATTGAGGAAGTTAATTAAATTACTTTAGAATATTCTTATTTTTTTTCCAAACTAATCAGTTTTTAACTAATAAACTGATACATAATATAAGAATATACAATATATGATATGATTAAGTAACTTATTAAACTTCAATCCCTCAAAAAAAAAAAAAAAAACCAATTATGTTTTATATTTAGAACCAATGGGGTATATTGCAACAAAGTAAAGTGACAAGGTTCTAAAATGTATATACTCGTTTAAAAGGTTTCAAAAAAGCAAAACTAAATAGCTTTCAAATGTACAGACTCTAGTGACCATTCTCATTTTGACTGCCAACTACTGGAATGGTACATGACATTTTTTTTTTAATCTTTTCATTTTTGTGAGATTCATGACAGTTTTATAAGCCTTGTCATGACACGCTGGTGGCATCTTTCTTGGATTTCCCCTCTCCATCTTCTTCCCTTGCTGCTCCTCTGTTCCCAAAGTTTATTTCGCCCTTTGCTACAAACTCCTCTTGGTTGTCTCCATGACCCTCCACTGGAACAAATTATTAATAATCATCCATTTTAAAAAAAGTAATACACACACATAAACGCCATCTTCTATCATAAATATAAGACTCAATTGATTTTTTTAAAAAGAAATTAAGGAAGATAAATAATTATTTTAAAGTATTTATACTTATTGTTTTTCTTTAAACTAATTTGTTTGACTTATAAACTAATATATAATATAATAATATACAATGTGTCTTATGATTAAATAATTTATTTAGTTTCAAAAAAATCAACTACGTGACGGAAGGAGTAATTAGAGAAAAAAGAAATTAAAAGAAGGAACCTTTTCCCCAAGAAACATTAATTCAATCCGAGCCCCTTTTGATAATGAGCTCCATATTCATGGCCTCCACTGCCAAACACATCAGAAAGAGGCGAAGAAGCATTTGGACTCCAAACACACATATGAAGATCTTTATCTCTTTTGTTGCCATTATTATGTCTCTTGGCATCAGAAAACATTCCTGGCTTTGGTATTCAGAATAGTGCGTGTTTTGATTGACTCTTGCTCACCAAAGCGAGAGGAATCCGATGTGAATTGTCAAGTAACTTGTAGCACCAATTTGATTCAAGTTTATTCTGCTTTCATTTCCATGTTTAAAACCATGAAAATAATTATACTTGACAAATAATTTTTTTGTCTTAAAACAGATTGGCCAAAATGTACACTTCAAGAAAGAAAATCCACAAGGATAATGATGCTGAACCTACTGAATTTGAGGAGACAGTGGCACGGTACCTATTTGATTTGAAGAACAATAATCAGGAGCTTTAAAGTGACCTGAAGGATCTCTACATAAATCAAGCAGTGTAAGCATGTCGCTATACTCACTTATGCTTGTCTCATTTTTCTTTTTGTAACAGATAAAACCATTATGAGGATGCTTCATTATGCAGCCAAATGGATGTTGCTGGGAATCGCAAAGCTGTTGTGATCTATGTGCCTTACAGATTGAGGAAGGCATTCCGCAAGATTCATCTCGGACTCGTCAGAGAACTAGAAAAGAAATTCAATGGAAAGGCTGTTATCTCTGTTTCTTGTTTATCATCCTAAGTATTGTATCTGTCGAGTCTCATTATGGTTGACTGTCTGTATGAAAATTTCCATGGATAATCAAATTGTGTTTGCAGAAATTCATACTGAATCTACAGGATGTTGTCGTGGTTGCTACAAGAAGGATTGTGCGGCCACCAAAGAAAGGTTCTGCTGTTCAGCGGTCTCGTACCCACAGCTGTCCATGATGCTATGCTGGAGGATATAGGTTTCATGGATCAAAATTAATGATGGAGGGTGACATGCTTGTTGATCTAGAATAGAGAATAGAGGTAGAAAAAACACAAAAAAGAGGTTAGAAGAGATAGAGAAGAGAGGTTTTCACAATGTATCCTGCATGGTCATGTCAAACATGATTGTAAAAATGAAAGGCTTGGGCTATTTATATCATGATAGCCCTCCCAAATACTAATATGCTATTAGTAGGATAATTAATATAATTATCCTACTAACTATACATTTATTCACTTAAGTCCCTAGACAAACTTTACAATTGAGTCCCTAGGTTTACAATTATATTTTCTATAATAATACCCCTCGAAATAACCCTTGACCTCAAGGGTTTGGCAATAGAAATTCTGGATATTGGTGTTTCAAATTGAATAAGGAAACCAAGTAGCTTCTTCCTCCAAATAGCCTTACCATTATACCAATACTTCTGTAATTATCCTTCTCTTTTTCCTACCAACACATTGAGACAATATTTGCTGAGTATAAAGAGAATTTGGGACAACTGGCCAATCAATTGTGAAAGAGGAGCTGAATCACCAAGAGGGGGGTGAATTGGGGATTCTGAAAAAATTTTGCGTTTTTCCCTCTATTGGTGATTGATGGAATGACAACTTAGAGAGAAGGGAAGAATAGCAATGCACAATAGTTTATACTGGTTCGGCCCAACTCCTTGGCCTACGTCCAGTCCTCAGGCACCCTGAGCTTTTCACTATAATCACTTGATTACACACTCTGTAATTCTGAAGCAATTCTCTGTCTAGAACTTGCTCCCCCTTACAAGTTGTAATCAATGATCTCCCAAATCTCCAAGTCCCCCGACTTGAGATACCTCACAATCAATCAAATACAGTTGATAAAGCTCTCTTATAGAGCAGATAAATGATCACTGAAGTTTAATGGTGTCAACTGACACTCTGTACAAGAAAGCACTCAAAATAAATGAACAAAGTTAATGCAATTCGTTTTTCAGTTCAGTGTTCTGGTAGAGACTTGAATGCAACTCTATTTATACTTAGAGAGGCATTAATAGCCGTTGCTTGCATTCATTTGACCGTTGGAGAAGTTTCCCTTCAGTTAGAAGCAGTTTGGCCCTTTCTCTCTCTACACTTGTGCTTGTTTCTTGACTTGTAGGATAGAGAGTGACTTCTAGTCGTTTATATCCGTTGGGATTGTCAGTCCTCACTTAAATAAAAGTATCTTTATCCTTTTTCCACCGTAGAATGCTTGGTAATTGAGATTTTAGCAAGTTTGGTGGAGTGCATTTATTACTTCTGACAAGACTTTGCCTTTTGTGTTATCAGCACCTTTAATCTCTTTGAATCATCTGTAATTATGTTGAAATACACTAGCAAACACATTAAACATATCTACCAATGATGATAATTAAGAATATAAATCATTCAGATCATTCCATAAGCATTACATAGATTTCACAAATTTGAATTCTCAGAAAGCGCAACCAATACTCGAGTTTGTGCACCAATACTCGAGTTTGTCACTATGCACTTAAGCCAAAACTCCAGTTTCTGAATCTATACTCGAGTCTTCTCCTTCCAGAGACGGGACTCGCGATTTGAGCTTTGGTGTTCCTGATGAACTTAAGTCAATACTCGAGTATTTTTCCAATACTCGAGTTTTTGACTCCTGATGAATAAATGTCCAAAGCATCAAAACCGGAGTTTCCTCTCAATACCGGAGTATTGAAGGCTTAGAAAACTTGAATACTCTCTGTATGGCTCAATACTCGAGTTTCAGTTTCAATACTCGAGTTTCCACCTTAGTTTTGAAACTCTGAAATTAGTTGTGTAAATGTTAAACTGTGGTTTTCAAAACTGTGGTTCTTAATACCAAGGTTTTCTAACTGATTCATTTTTAATAACCTCTTTGCTTAGCTCAATACTTGAGTATTCCAATGTGATACTCGAGTTTTCATTTGAAGATAAAAATATTTGAATTCTGGAGCTAAGTTGGAAAACGTCTTTTCAAATTCCAAACCGTAGTTCTCCAAACTGAGGTTTTCTATTTTCAGTTAAAATTATTTGAAGAGTCACATAGGCCTAAACTCGAGTTTTCATGTCAATACTCGAGTTTCCCGTAATGTAAAACTTGCGATGCTCTCTGTAACTCCTAATACTCAGGTATTCATTTGAATACTGCGGTTGCATTGAGCTTTTCTTTGAAATCTCAATACTCGAGTTTTGTTATCAATACTCGAGTATTACCTCAATCTGTAGGTTTTCAACTCTTTGAGACAACTCTTCAATCTTGATTCTACAATTGATTGTTATCATCAAAACCCACAGAGAACTAACAAATTGGTGGATGCCACTGTTTAACACTTGGATCTGGGCATAGTTTCAGCAAAGACACATGAAAGGTAGAATGAATCCTCATTTCTAGAGGTATTTCTAATTTGTAAGCCACTAGTCCAATTTTCTACAACACCTTGTATGGATTAAAGAAGCGAGAAACTAGTTTTTGGTTGCTTTTAGTGGCTACAAAAATTTGACAGTAGGGCTACAACTTCAAAAACACCCATTGCTCAACCTCAAAATTCCTATCCGAGCACTTCTCATTAGCTTTTTGCTTCATGGTATTCGTTGACCTGTGGAGATAATGCTTTAGAACTGTAAGAATCTTCTCTCTTGCTGTAAAAGTCCTATCAATTGCCTCTACCACCGTTGTCCTAGCACATAAGCGATGTTAACAGGTGGTTTTTGGCTATATAATAGCTCATATGGAGTAGCTTTGGTAGCTGTATGAAAACTTGTATTGTACTTGTATTGTACCACCATTTGGCTAAAGCTAACCATTGATTCCACTCCTTGGGAACCTCTCAAACACATGCATCTCAAATAGGACTCTAGACACCGGACTTCGGTTTGACCATCAATTTGAGAATGGTAAGCTGAAGATAGGCTTTATTGAACCTTTAGGATATTCAAAAATTACTAAGGAACAAAGGATCTCGATCACTCACAATATCACCCTGGGCACCATGTAATTTATAAACTTGATCCAAAAACACTTGTACCAAAGTAGAGGCTGAATAAAGAGGAGAAGGTGAAATAAAATGCGTGTATTTAGTCATTTTATCCACAATAACCCATATTACTTCCTTACCTCCCGACTTACGCAACCCTTCAACGAAATCCATAGAAATACTCTCCCAAACCTTACCTAAAATAGGAAGGTGCTGAAGCAAACCAGGTAGAGCCACAGTTTCATATTTACACTGAGCACAAGTATCACATCCCCGAACAAACTCCTTAACATCCCTATGGAGATGTTTCCACCAAAACAAACCCTTTTACATATAGTAGGTACCTTTAATGCCTGAATGGCCCCCTCGAGGGCTTGAATATAACCATTCCAACAACTTAGTTTTTAGGGTTAAATATCATTTTTGCCATAGAAGTTTATTCTGAAGACCACTAGTCACTTGGAAGTTTTTTTGGTCTCATTTTTTCCTGTAAGTTTAAAAACGAAGCAAATTGAAGATGGAATACCACTTAGAGGGGGTGAATAGGTGATTTTAAAAAATATTTTCGAAAACGTTCAGGCAAGCAGAAATGAAATAAAACAGAAGGAATAAATAGAGACACACGATATATCCTGGTTCAGTCTAAAACTTTGACCTACATCCAGTCCCAAGAACACTTGGGATTTCAACTACTTCTCACAGCACAATTACACTATACTTGGATGATCCTCTCACTAATCACCCCCCTTACAAGTTGTAATTGTTTGCCTAAAACTTGAGGTCCAACCTCAAGATTTTACAAATAATCAGAGTAAAGTTTCTAGACTCCTAACGACTGGATAAAGTGTTTATCACTGAAGTGCAGTTGAATATTCAAGGATATTAGTGAAGTTACAGAAACAGAGAGATACAATGAATGCTAATTGAATGCATAGCGTTTTCAGTAGTTAACACTAATCAATGCTTCATCCTTTTATACCTTCGCCATTAATGTCGTTATAAATGCAGTCGTTGTCTTTGTTTGTGTTTCTGTTGCTGTTGGTGTCAATATTATATGGTCGTTGCTGCTTTATTAAATGTCTGGTGGTTAGTGAAGGTTTGTCTTGAGAAGAAACACTCTTCCTCTTCTATCATAGAGCTTAATGCTAATTACTGGTTGTTTCCTCTCCTTCTGGCATGTACAATGGCTTTTATGACTTTTAAGAATTTCCGTTGAGTAGTCGTTGGTCAAGAAAATATTTTTATCAAAGAATGTTCTTAGTGAATCATCGTTGACATTCTTCATTCATTCGACCGTTAAGACAACAAGTAAAGTGTGAGGCTACTTTATAACGCTCAAAAGGATTTCTTGCTGAAGTGGTGAACTCTGCTTTTGCATTAAATGCATTGACATCATCACCTTGCTTTTTGCTGCTTTATTGTAGATTTGTGATAATCTTTCCTAAGACTTATAAACAAGCTCATTAAATGTTGTTAGAAATGATAATATAAAGGAGCATAAACCAACTGAATCACATTTAAAGTCTGTTATGGTTTAAAAAGCGATTTTTCAAAACATACTTGACTTGAGTTAGGTTCTCAGGCTCAAGTCAAGTTTTCTATTTGAATCACTCTAGACTTGAGTCAAGTGACCCTGGCTCGAGTTTTGGCACAAACTCGAGTCACTTGTTGTAGGCTTAAGTCAAAATACATATTTTTGAAAACAACGGTAAAAAATCAACTAGGTAAGAGATTCAAAACATATTGCTTTTGGCTCGAGTCAACTTAACCTGGCTCAAGTTTTAGCACAAACTTGAGTCACTTTTCCTTGCCTCGAGTTAATATTTCTCATATGAAGGATTCAATCAGTACCTTGACTTGAGTCAACGTACCTTGACTCGAGTTTAGGCATGAACTCGAGACACCTTTTCTTGGCTCGAGTCAAAATGACTCATTTATTAAAATTTCTCAAACACCTTGTTTCGAGTCACATTCTCTGGCTCGAGTTTGGAATTGAACTCGAGCCACATTATCTTAACTCGAGTCAATGTGATAGAAAACTCAACAGATATGATTTTCACACTTTATTAGATAAGTACAAGTTAGTTATCATCAAAACAAACATGGGAGCTAACACAAATCTACCCTGAAAGTTTTTTTATGAGTAAATTTGCCTCAAAAGATTTTTAGGAGCAATTTTGCCTCTAGAAGTTTACAAAGAAGAGAAACAATTCAATGGTCAAGATCAATGGATGGGCAAGATTGCTATGTTCTTAAACTTTCGGGGAAAAAATGATATCAAAAAAACTTCCGGGTGACCATTGCTCTTCAGGGTAAACTTTTATAGCAAAAATGATATTTAACCCTAGTTTTCAGGACAACCACATTGCCTACCACCAACCTAGTATTTTTCCTCAAACAAAAGCCATCCCATGAATAAGAGTGAAAAATACCATCATTTTCCTTTACCTGAACAAGGACAACCACCATTTCAGGATCTAACTCCCAACTTTTCTAAATTTCCTCCAACAACTCTGAGGAAGTAGTGTCTAGTAAGATATATAAAATATGAGGACCATGTAGTCTAGACAATGCATCAGCCACCACATTGTCATTCCCCTTCTTGTATTGAATTTCATAATTATAGCATAACAACTTAGCAATCCAATACATCTAAAATGGAGTCTTTAATTTCTATCCCAAGAGGTATTTAAGACTTTATTGATTAGTCCAAATCACAAATTTTCCTCTCTCCAAATATTGGTGTCAATATTCAACCGCTTATACAACAATTAATAATGCTTTTTAATATATAGAGAAAGGCTTACATGTTTAAGAACTAAAGCCTTGCTGAAATAGGCTAAGAGTTGACCTTGTTGCATTAATACAACACCTATTCCCCCTCTACATTCATCAATTTCAACCACAAAATCCTTGGAAAAGTCAGACAATGCTAAAACAAAAGTTGAAATAAGGAAAGATTACATTTCCTTGAATGATGTAGCTGCTGATTCTGACCATTTAAACCCCTCTTTATGTAATAAGAGAGTAAGAGGCTTAGCTATTGAATCATACCCTTGTATAAACCTCCGGTAGTACCTAGCCAAGCCCAGAAAAGCCCTTAATTGTTTTGCTGATTTTGGGTTAGGCCAATCAGCCACCGCCTGAATTTTCTTGGGATCTGTAGCCATGGTACCCTTGTTGATTATGTGTCCCAAATACTCCACACTCTTTGTAGCAAAAGTACATTTACTCCTTTTGACAAAGTAGTGGTGATTCTATAATGTAACACTTCCTCAAGATGTTGATCATATTCTTGTATGTCAACACTATAAATCAAAATGTCATCAAAGAAAACAAAAACAAACTTTCTTAATAGAGGTCGAAAAATGTCATTCATTGCACCTTAAAACATGGTTGGAGCATTAGTCAATCCAAATGGCGTAATTAGCCACTCAAAGTGCCCAGAATGTGTCTTAAAGTCTATCTTGTAACAATCCTCGGTCTTCATTCTTATTTGGTAATAACCAGCCCTCAAATCAAGCTTGGTAAACCACCTAGCTCCATGTAGCTCATCAAAAAGATCCTTAACTAGAGGAATAGGATATTGATTCTTCACCGTCTTCTTATTTAATTATCGGAAATCAATACACATCCTCCAAGACCCATCTTTCTTTTTAACCAAGTCAATAGCCAAAAACTTGTAATTTGTGACCCCCAGCAATTTGAACTACAATAAGAGGAGGTTCAACATTTGTCCATCCTATTTTTACTACCAAGTCATAGTCCATGAAGTCATGGGTGCTGCCATTATCAATCAGCACTTGAATTGGTCGTTTGCCTACATGCCCTTGAATCCTCATTATTGTTATTAGTGTATACTCCATTGATGGCATGAAGAGAAATTAGGGGAGCAAACTCATCTTCAACCTAAGGTTCAGTTTCTAAATTGATGGTGGTTTCATTATCATCAACCAACTCGATAAATTGCAGCCTCATTCTCTATCTTTGGGGGCAATTGTGGTTCTTGGTAAATGGTGTTAGATATGATAGGTTTTGATGATGTCTTATATATGCCATTAAGTAGGAGCAAAAAGATTGTTTACTGTATTTATCTCATTCATTGATTAATTCTTGAATTTAATGTAGAATCAAAGGTGTAAAGTTCATTCATGAAGAATGATCAAAAAGAAGAATTAGCAAAGAAGAAAAAGAAGAAGATCAAGGAGGTCGAGGATGTAGATGAGGATAAGGAAAAGGAAGAGGAGAAGTTGAAGAAGAAAGAATTTATTGAATGGAACATCTTCAAACAAGATCAGTTCAAATATATTTGTGAAGAATGTTCAAGAGAATTGAAAGAAAGAAAGAGCTGAATAAAGGAGATTGATCTAGAGATGAGATTTCAGAAAGAAGAAATTGAAGAAAATGTTGAGTTCAAGAAGAAGAGGAAATATTGAAGAACTTGCAGAAAAATGATGAGCTAAAGTTAAATGATGAAGAATGATCAAGATGGGAGATGATGAAAGATGGAAGAAATTGATAAATGAAATGAGAATATCTTTATTCAAGAACAACTCAAATATGCTTATGGAGAATGCTCAAGAAAAGAAGAAAGAAAGAATAGAGTTGTGAAGAATCACCAAGAAAGAAAGTGAAGGTCTTGCCAAAAAGAATGAGAAAATCAATATTCAAGGTTTTAGATTGATCCTACAAGTCTTCACAATCCAATGGAAGTTGGATGGCTCAATCCAGAGTTAAAAACAGTAAAAATCAGATTCTGGAAGAGAATACTCGAGTTTCCAGGTCAAAACTCGAGTATACAAGCTTACTACAAAAATTTGGTTTTCGACAAGAAAATTGGAGTTTGGGAAACTCAAATTTGGAAAACTCGAGTTTCCAAGTCAAAAATCAAGTATGGGAGTTAATACTCGAGTATGGAACTTATATATTTGAGTATTGGGTGGTTTCAGCTTCTCTGGCACGTCTGGACCCAACAATACTCGAGTATCCACCTTTATTTCATGATCAGATTGGGTGAGCTCTGGTAATTCGATGATATCTCCTAAACCAAAGATCGAATTGAGGTGAAACCAAATTTGGATGAAACTAGACACCTAATACGTCATCTTGAAAAATTTTCATGCTCAAAGAAGATCAGATGAGGGAGCAGTGAATTTCAAAAGTTGGATCAAATATTCACGCCACACATCAGACCAAACTTCAATGTTTTGAGTATAACTCACAATCTACAAATCGGAATGAGCTGAAATTAGTGGCATAGGAAAAAAGACTCATAAGGCTTTCCATAAAGACTTGATTCAACTAAAATGAAGTTCAGAACAGAGAGATATGCTCTTCGAAATTTGGCTGACTGATCAAGACGTTGTAAAAACGCTGGTAAAGAACAAATCTTCTTTCAGTGGATCATAACAGATGAAATCCAATGATCTTTGAGCTGAATCTTGTTGCTTTGAAAAGAAGACACAAAGAGCTATATGGGGATAATTGGTTTGCCAAAATTGAAGCTTTATCAAGTCAGATAGCAACCAAAGTCCAAAACAACTTGAATACTCGAGTTTACAAGTCAATACTCGAGTATAGCTCAGACAGAAAGCAATGAACATTAAAGGATCTTCAATACTCGAGTATGTAAGTCAATACTTGAGTATCAGACAAATATAAATGAATCTAAAGTTTCCTGACAGCCTCAATACCGCAGTATGCAAGACAATACTGCAGTATTCTCCTTCAGATCAGAAAAATCACCGTTATGAAAACCCTGAATATGATCCAGATCGTTCAGATACTTACCCAAATGATTTTTAATTCTTCTTAACATCATTTGTATCATTTATGGACATGTTTCAGATGATCAAACGAAGGATTACATGAAGATCCAAAATGCTGAGCTGTCAAGTCAAAAAGCAGATCTGAAATAACGGCTAGTTTCCAACTGTTACATTCTCAAATGGTTTTGTTTACAATGGCTATATTCTTCAATGTTCAGATCATCCTCATCTATAAATAGAGCCAGATTCAAAATGCAAGAAGATGATGGAGTGAGCTCACACTGTTATAATGCCAAAATTATGAATTTCTTACTCTCTATTTTTCAATGCCTTCTTAGTTTATCATATAGACAATGATATCATTTGTAATGCACTTCAGTGTTTATCATAATCACTTCTTTGATAGAAGAATCATTCTAAATCATATTTTCCTGGGAGATACTCAAGATTGAGTGATCTTGAGTGGGAAATTGGTTGTAATCTTACAGGTAGTAAGGGAGAGGATCTCGGTGAGAGATTTGGCTGCACAAGTGCCTGGATAAACTTATGAGGTTGTAAAGGCTTTTCTCTTGTGCCTGGTTAAACAAGGAGATAGTGGAAATCTCAAGTGGAGCTTGAGGACTAGAGTAGGTCAAGGATTGAACCGAACCGGTATAAATCTCTATTTGCAATTCTCTTCCCTGAACTCTTTATTTCTAGCATACATGTTTGAATGATTGTTTATAGCTTTATAACTCTTTAATATCATACAAACTAATTTTAACGAATTGCGAAAAGATTTTCAAAGGTTGCAAGTTTTTATCTTCACTCAATTCACCCCCTTGGGTTCAGCCAGGTTTTTCATTTGGTTCATGGCAATAGAAGAATAAATTCTTGGCTATATGCTAAGCTTCACCTTCTACAGAAAGAATTTTTGAGTTTCTCTAGGATTTCAATCCTATTTTCTCTGCATTATTGGAGTTACGTATGGAGTCTGCTATTTGATTCACTAAAATGATAGAAAATACTAGGTGTGTCCCTCGGGTGGAGTCCAAGACGTTGGGTCCCTACTTTATTATATGTTGTCGTGGCTTTGTAATTCGAAGTAACTAATGACATGTAGCAAAGGGGACAATCAATTGAAGCATTTGATTCCCTTAAGTTAATGGCAATTTCTTAGAGGCGAGCCAAGCAACGTGCTTCGTTGAGAGTGTTGGGATTGAACATCTGTACTAAGTCAATGATCTCATCCTTCAAGGCTGCTACGTAGATGTCAACGGGTACTCTTCGGTCAAGTCCAGCTTGGTTGAAATTGCGTCAAATTTCACATTAAACTCAGTCATCGATCCCTTATAGTGTAATTTGGTTAACTCACCCATCGGTTTATCCACTAGGAGGCCAAAGGTATCACGTAGCATGGTGACATACTCTACCTATGACAAAGGTCATATCCACCTTCTCTCCGACGTGATGTGCAAGGAGAAACTGGCCTCATCAAGACCCATTGAAGCCATAATCACCTTTTCAACTTCATGAGTACCTTCTAGTTGGAAAAATCTCTTTCATTTCTTCACCCAATTATCAACATTGTGCCCTGAGAATCATAGGAATTCCATCTTTGTAAATTAGGTTGGTTGATGATAGTCTTCTCTATTTTAGTAGCCATTACCCAATCCATTCGCTCAACAGCATCGTTGTGGGTCTTCACTGACAACTTCTTGTATCAGTAGCCTGATTTCTTGTTGCAAGGCCAAGATCATGTCTTGCATTTCCAAGTTATGTCTTTCCAATCTCTCATCGAATTCATCAATCTTATTAAGCCTCTGGAATTGTTCTTCGATTGCTGCTAAGTGTTCTTCCATGATTCTTGCCAAAGTCAACTGGGTCTATACCATTCACCACCGACCTTGATGGTTGCTTCAAAATTCTTTATCTTTCATGAGGTTTCTTGATTAATTCTTGTTGCCCAGCCACTTCTAAACCTATAAACAATGAAACAACAATAATGGGTAGTAGAACAGAGCAAACAAGGCAGAACCAAAATCCTTTATCTTTTTTATTCTTTTGTTTTTCAAATCAAAACAGAGAGGTTTGAGAACAAAAACAACGAAAAAGACAGCCAAGGAAGGTCTGATACCACTGATATGTTTGTTGATCTAGAATAGAGAATAGGAATAGAAAGGATACAAGAAAGAGGCTAGAAGAGATAGAGAAGAGAGCTAACTATAACTCACACTATGTATTCTACATGGTCATATCAAACATGATTGACCAAATGAGAGGCTTAAGCTATTTATATCATGATAGCCCTCCCCAAATACTAATATGATGTTAGTAAGATAATTAATATAATTATCCTACTAATTATACATTTATTCACTTAAGTCCCTAAACAAACTTTACAATTGAGTCCCTAGGTTTACAATTATATTTTCTATAATTGAGGGTTAGTACCTTTTAAAGCATAATTTGTTCTACTTCTCTTTGTATCACAATGATCTTATAATATTCATTTATGAGTTTACTGATATTTGGGAAAAAAGCATAACAATGAGAAATTTAAATTTAAATTTGAGAAGAAAACACACACATACTTTATTATAGCTAGAATCATGGAAAAAGTAAATCACCCAACCTAGCATTCCAAAGTCAGATGACTCATCAATTTGCCTACTTCTTCAGTAACTTTGTTTTTATCTGCAAACATAATCTTAGTAAACAATGACACATATTCACGTTGTACAATTCCTTCACTATCTCAATCAATGAGTCCAAAGAATGGTAATGTATTTAGAGGGCCAGCCGGATCCATAATCTCAAGTATAGCTTAAGCACAACCTTCAGATCTTGGGTGAAAATAACACCAAAAATTAATAAATTTGTAGTGCACTAAAGACAGTAAAACATATAAGAAATTATAAGTATCAAACAAATAAGAAAATTCTCCCACAGATCGATAAAGAATTGTTTATACAGCAAAAACTCTACGAAAGTAAAATAAAAGATTTAGTGAAATACAAAAAATACTGTGGCGCCCGGCCTTTGCGGCCTTTATTTTATCAGAGTTAACGCAAAAAGGATCGAGGAGATTTGAACGACTTGATTTTGGAATAGAAGTTTTTGAAATTAACTTAGTTTGAAAAATACAAATTAATTTTTTGCGATTCAATTTCATTATGTAGTTGGATGTTAATACAGTAATCCCAAAATAAGCGGATGATAAACGTTAAATACATTTAGCTACTCCTATTTTTTCAGGAAGTTCCAACCGTTGTAATCCTTACAGCTACTTCTTGCCTTTTAATCCTGAACCATTGCCTATATCTTTCATGGGGTCTGGAGTCCAAATGAATGGACCCCATGGTAACAGTTAATCTCATGCACATGTATGAAAACATAAATGACAGTTTAGCACATGTTAAAGCATGGAAGATATTACACATAACTGTAACCGTAGTTAACGGCCAAGGACCGCAGCCCTTGTCTAGAACACGCAGCCCTATGAGACCGCAGCCTCAATTCCATGGCCAAGAAAACATAAACAAGTAATTCAACCCGCATACATGATCAGCTAATTATTGCATAAACATTTACATATATGATTATAAGATTAGAGTTACCCACCTCGTTCTTGAATCCTTAACTCTTCGTCTGGTAGGTGTTAGGATTGGTCGAGGCGTCTATGAATTTCCTATAAACGTTTATCATCGTCATTAGTCACTTAATCGCGCGCAACTAACTACGCGGATTACTCTTAGGGAATTAAAGTAATTAAAACCTTAAAAATTCCCTTTATTGATAATACCCCTATTTATTAATTAATAATAACTCTCATTTATTATTAATTAATAACCCTCATATATTTCCTTTACTATTTATTAATTAATAATAATCCTCAATTATTATTAATTAATAACTCTTATATATTTTCTTTTTATTCACTTCAGTTAGATTACCCTCTATTCTATATTCTTTCACAATTTGCAACTTAAGTGACTATTTTAAGACTTATCAAAATTTGACCTTTGATTTCCACGGGTATTTGGGAGATGCATAACTTGGTCAATATAATTCCAAATGGAGTGATTCCAATTTCTATTTATTCCTTGATAAGTCTTTTTTCATAAATTAAAGTCACCACATTGATTTATCATTAAGAAAAATTCCCAAATTTCAAAATATTAAGCACTATCCAATCTGGGAATACAAACTTATCAGTTTTCATAGCTTAACTTCAAAAATCCCTATCTGAAGTTCTAGACATCGGATTTAGGTGGTTCAAAAACCTATGAAATCCTTATTAAATATAGTTTCTATAAAAATTGGTTTCAATATTTTATCACACGTCATTCATTCTCAGATTGCAAAAACTTCACCACTGTCCAGAATCATTTCCAGAAAACAGTTTGTCTTATTACCTAACTTCAAAAATTCATAATAAATTGTATAAAAATAGAAATGTTGTTCTTCCAAAGCTCATATTTCCCTTAACATGTCTAGTTTCATACAAAAATAATAGAAGCCAATACATCCTAGAAAATTCCCATATTTCAAAAATGTTGTCTCTGTTCAGAAACAGTTTCAAATTTGTAACTCATTTTTCAAAATTCATAACTATTTTTATACTTATTGAAGTACAATGAATTACCTATCAAATTAAAGCTCTATGTGTCCCTAAAAATATGGAAAATTTCATAATTTTATAACTTCATTTGCCTGGTCAAAAAGTCAATGTCATTTTTACCTCTCCAGAAATAACACCAAAACGTTTTCAGATTTTACCCTAACTTCTAATAATCATAACTTCAGCTACAGACATTGGATTAAGATGAACCAAAGCTTATTTTAATGCTCATGATGTGTACTAATTACCTACAAAATTTCAGATTCAAACGAGGTCATTTGCGCTAGTTTTTAACTTACCCAAATTGACTGTTCCAGCTGCCAAAAACTCAGATTTCCAGAATATGACATCTTCCTTTTTTTTTTCGCTATACGTTATATATATTCACACATACAGCAAGTTTTCTCTTTATACACACACACATATAAACTTAACTTGCTCCCTTTTTTCTTTCACATGCAGCACATTGTTTACACACACGGATGGTAAGCTTGACAGCAAAATAATCTTCTCTTCCATTTACTATGACAGCAAAATGACATGGCTAGATGTATGTGTAGTTTGAGTTACTGAACAGATGTGTCTTCCCTTCCTTCTTCCCAGACGTGGTGATATCATACCATAAAACAGAAGGAAACATAGGGACAGCTAAACACCCACACACATGGACTTTAATAGCCCCCTCCTAATCCTTTTTTTTTCAGTTTCAGCATGTTTGTGATCCTAACTCCTATAGATAAAACCTCTTTTCTTGCGTTGAAACTTAAAGGAAACAAGAGGAAAGTGAGTTCAGAGTATTACCTCTGTTTCAGCCATGCATAGGCAGAGCAAGAAGTTGACCATTACTCTCACTTTTCTCTGTTTTTCCTGCGTTCTCACTCTCTCTACTTTCGGTCTCTATTTTCAGCCTCTTACTCTCACTCTTTCTCACTTTCTGCAACTCCCACTCTCTCTTTTCTGTTCTAGAACCGAAGAGGAATAGCGAATGGAAATAGAGGAGAATGAATAAGGATGCGTTGAGCTTCAGTTTCCTCTTCTTCTCTGCGCCTCACTCTCTGCCACTCACTCTCAGCTTGTTCAGGGAATGGAAAAACGAAGAGCAGCATCATCTATATAATGAGGTAGGAGTGTTTAATCAAGAGGCAAGTATCAGAGGATATTAGCGGTGGGCTCAAGACGTAGAGAAGTATGGCTTTTCTGTGATATTGCGTGATCTGGATGGAGGAAGATGATTATTGTTTTGCTGATACGCATGTTCCTGCTTCTTTGCTGACACGTGGGATTGGACAGACATATTGTTTCTTTCTTGCTGCATAAACTAGGCCGACGAGGGAAGAGAATTGGTTCTATGGGCTGAATCAGTTCTGATATATCGTATGGGCCAGAGGGAAAATGAAATGGATTAGTTTATGGGCTTGTGATTTCCGTTCACGTGAGGGCTGGAGAAAATACCAATGGGTTACGACTTAAAATAATCAATTAGCACTGGTGTATCATCTTTTTGCTTACACGCTATAGCCGAGATGGAGAATGGCATCATTATTAATCAATTGAAAGGCATACACGTCAAGGAGCACCACTTATAATATAATATATTATTAAACTTATCATGCAACACACTTATATTACTATTATATTCTTATATTATTAATAAGGAATAATATATCTGTCTTCCAGGCAGATAACCTATCTGCCTTAGAATAAAACGCTGCGTTTTGCTTTCTTTTTTTCCCCTCCCCAACCCTAAGCCCAGGCGAACTATCAGAGTATTACCATTGAAGCATGCCATCAGAGTCTCCTCCATGCCTCTTGAGTCCACCACTGAACCTTCCTTCTTGGACCAAGCTGGAGCTTCAGCATATATATCATCATGTTGTTGCTTTTATTTCCTGTTTAGTTATTGATTCCCGACAGTCAAGCGCAGCAAAAGGAAGAAGACCAGTTTAAACTTCCCCTTAGCCTAACTCTCTCACTCTCATGCTCTCAGCCTCACCGCTCCTGCTCTCTCTACTATAACTCCCATTCCGTGAAGAATGAAGGAGAATGTATGAGAATGGAAGAAAGCATGGCAGCTGTTTTCTCTGTTTTATCGACACTGAACAGAGGAAGGAATAGAGGTTAGTTTCGGCTCCCAACTCTCTCTCGATCTCAACAGCTGGGAGGATCTGGTGGCGAATTAGGAACTTGGAGTTTTCGATCTCAGCTTCCTGAGAGAGCGAAGATGAAAGGGACGGGAGAGAAGGCAGAAGAAAAAATTGGTGCCATCCTGTACAACCCAACGCAACGCCGTGAAGGAAGAATTTTGTTTTTCTTCCTGTGTAGTTCGCCTGGGCTTAGGGTTAGGGAGGGGAAAAAAAGAAAGCAAAACGCAGTGTTTTATTCTAAGAGAGATAGGTTATCTGCCTGATATATTATTCCCTTATTAATATTACTTTTCTTTCTTGAATAAATGGGAAATAAGCCCTAAATGCCATTTAGGCCAAATTTTCGTAGTTAATCCCCTTTTAATATTTTCATATCTTCCAGAATAATATTTCATAATTTTCCCCAAGTCTAAAATAATTTTACTAATTATCTTAAGTTTTTCCTCATAAAAAGTTTAAGACTTTGAATTCTTACCCACTTAGTAGCCTTCTTATTTAAGTCTTATTTTGAAACTCCATGTCTCAAAATTTGGGATATTACAAATAGCTCTGAGGGATAAACCTACACAGAACTTCAAACTCTGTAAAGGCCAAAGCCATCTAAGGTTTGTGATTCTCATCCTTATACAAATCAAGATACAATATATGCAAATTTCTCTGACTACTTTTTTATTTGAATGCGCCGGCAACGCTCTTGCCACCGAGAGTACCTAAATCGCAAATTAAAGAACCATCATAACTTTACAATTCAATACCATTCATTAATTTCAGATCTTAGAGACTCGCTAGAGACATTGAATTGAGAGTTATCATATATACCTTGAACAAGAAAGGGAGATCAGAGCCCCACTTTTCAAGAACCTTGTTGCCAAGAACATGAGGATTCTTTGACAGCCACGACTTAAGGGTCTCATTTTCATCACCAGAGACTGGGATGGGCCAGAGTCATGCGTATCTTTTGTATTTTGTGAAATCTTTTATTTTTTGGTATTATACCGCCATAGACAGAGAAGGAGAGGGAGATGAAGGCGGATTCTGTTTTGTAGTCGTTCCTTCTCCAAGGGCACGAATTCTCAACGCTAATGATATGTCTGGGATAGAACACGATTGAGGGGTAAAAATCAGGTGCTTTTTTTTTTTTTTTTTTTTTTTTTTTTTTTTAATTTGGCTTTAGAAAAAAAGTAGCTTAAACCATAATCTAAAATTTATTGCTTTTTAACTCTTTCACTGTGTAGAGAGAAAGTAACTTATGAAATAAAGATATTGGGTCTCACTTTTTTAAAATCGAAATATTATTAGGATATTTATTATAAATCTGTATAGATAAATTTTTTTATCCTAAATATAAATTTACTTAAAATTGAAATAATTATTGTTTTCCATTTTTATCCTTACTTGACCCTCATTGGAAATATAGAAAGATGAGAAATATGTAAGAGAATTAGTTAAAATAAACTTATAATAAACACCAGAGTGGTAAATTTTTATGATAATACTCTATAGATTATAGATCCATGAGAAATTTAATTAGTAAGAATTAGTTGATAAATTTTTAAATTATACTCCAGTAATCTATTCGATCTCCATGAAAAGTTGTGTTTATTGCTTAAGGGTATATTTTGATCTATGTTCATGAAACTCTTTTAGTTCTAGTTCATGGATGATTAGTTATGTAATACTATTTTTATAAAAATTATATATATATATATATATCCATTTTAATTTATGAACTATATTTAATTTTGAATTTTAACATTGCCAAAACTTTCAAGTTAATTTTTTCACTTTTTATAATTTTACTTTTCTATTATAATTATCACTATGTGATTGTATTATCTAATAAGAGTCATCCATTTAAATTTTCTTTTCAAAATAATCATCCAAACAATTTTCACTTTTAAAAAAGTCAATTATACTACCGTCAATAATATGACTTTTGCAAATTTAAAATATGATAAAGGTTATATTGTAATTGTGATTTATGTTTGAATTGACAGCGGTAGAAACTGCAGGATAAAAAGTAGGTCTTAGTGGTTTCTTCTTAAAAATAGTCTTTAACCTAAAAGCTCCTATGAAGAAATGCCAACATAAACCCCTCATTTTACTCTCACCGTACTTTTTCTCTTCCTACTACGCTTTTTCAACCTCACCGCCTTCCCAAACAAACCCATTAGGTGTTAACCATAAAAATGGAGATACATAAAATACAGGAAATAAGAATATTATTCAATCAGTAAACTATTCTGTCAGAACAAAATCTAACCAACTCAAATTTGTCCTACTTTCCATAAAGACAGTTAAATTTTGAAATTTAAAAGGGACTGTATTATTGTAATAAAAAAATTTCTTGGATTTGGATCAAATCCAAATCCATCAAATTTCATGCACCCAAATAAAGGGTTTGGTCCAAATCCCCATAATCCATACATAACCTCATGTTTTGACAAGCTATCGTTTGTGTCAAATTACAGAGTCCAACAATTTAATTCTAGCTTTAGTGGTCTAATCTTTATGCTAAGGGAGAAATCAGTCAATGGTTTCTTGTCATAAATGTCGGAAGAGAAAAATTATGTCAATATATAAAAACTACAGAAGGCCAAACAATTCACAGACTAAACAATGTGGCTTCAGCTTCAATCTTTGTGCCACAACGAGGCCCAGTGAACAAAAGAGGACAAATAATCCTCCTAGAGAATTAATAAAATAACCAAAAAGCAGTAAACACCACTAGCTCAAAAAGGCCTTGCAATCTCTATGTAAACACCACTAGCTCAAAAAGACCATTTGTTGATTGGACAGCTAGAGAGAGGCCAAGTTCATTCCTGAAGAAAATTTGCCAAGAGAAACTTTGTTAAAACTTGTAGCTTTCTGCTCCAATCATAGACACAACAAGCCCGCGGAGACACCACCCAGCCAAAAATCTTTTTGCTCCTTATGATTCCTAAACCCTCGAACACAACAGCTTAGAAAGGCCTAAATCCATTGATGGCATAATTGAAAAATACTACATAAGAGATATTTTGAATGAAGCGAATCAGAAATTCTCCCTTTTTTTTTTGGTGAAAATGTGGGGCATCAACCCATTCTTTCTATTATATCAGTATGTATCGTGGGTAAGAAACACCCACTAAGTCTCTATACAAGAACTCAGAAATAGAACCAGGAGGAGAGTCAAAATAAACAAACGCTTCCTCCTGAGAAAAACTAAGGTTTGCTAGAAAATCAGCGCAAAAATTCCCTTCTCTATACACATGTTTGCAAACTACTTTAGAAAACAACTTCAACGCATAGTAAACTTCATAAAGCAGTTTTGGGTCAAATCAGAGATGCCCTCCTCCTGCAAGCTTGTCAACACTTGAATTACAGCTTTAGAATCACATTCGATTATAATACAGTCTAGATTACACCACTTTGCAGCCTGAAGCCCCGTCAGTACTCCCCACAATTCAGCTTTAATGGTCGAGCAGACACCCAATTTTTTGGCAAAACCACCTATCTATTCACCATTATAGTTTCTTATAAGACCACCACAACCAGCAGCTCTCCCTTCCCCCTTCGATGCACCATCCGTGTTCATTTTAAACCAACCCTGTGGCGGCACCTGCCATCTGATATTAACTTCCTCCCTGACTCCCTTTATCTTCCCAAAATCATGATTAGCCTGCTTCATTTCCTGGACATACCACAGTACCATTCTCCCACGATTAATAGGCATCACATAGTTATCTACAAAGATACATTTATTTCTCCAACTCCATAGACACTAACATGCAAACCCAAAGATCAGGCTCCAATTCGCATCACAGTTAGATAGATTCCACTCAAACCAGTCCTTACCCTGTAAAGAACTGAACTCGGATGGAATACTGCCCTCATATAGCACCTCCCATAGGCTCCAAGCAATCCTACAATCATGAAGGACATGCATTTCATCTTCATTGGTGTTCACACACCTGTAACAATAAGGGTTTCCACCCATTAAACGACATCTTCTTTCCCCCGTTAAATGCCTATCATTTGTTGCTAGCCATAGGAAGACTTGCACACGTCTCGGACCCTTCCACTTCCACACTTTACTCCAGACTGAATCCCCCACATCCTGCTCCTTCCTCAGACAATGGTACATTTCAACTACCCTATATTTGTTGTGTAGCTTACTACCCCACCTGATGTAATCTGACCCATTATCCACTTTTGGGGGAGGGACAGCCATAATGAGATTAATCCCATCTTCATTTACCCATCCCTTAATCCTCTCCAAGTCCCATTCACCCAATTCATTCACCATAATGGATTTAGAAAGGCCTAAATCCATTGAAGGCATAATTGAAAAATACTACATAAGAGATATTTTGAATGAAGCGAATCAGAAATTCTCCCTTTTTAATTTGTTGTAAATCTTGTACCTTTTGTGGCGTGAAAATTGCATGTGAACTCAACCAAATCATTAAATGCGAAATTCAATGATTATCATAACGAGCTTCAAACACTTAAGAGCATAAATCATTAGACACTGATATTAACATCAAAAATATTTTCAAAGGATGACTACTTCACAAGCATATCTGTAACATCCCAATTTTCAAAAGCGGAATAAATTAACTTTTCATTTAAAATCATTTCAAACCATCAGAGTAGACCATTTGAGCGGAAGAGTATCTGTTATTTGTATTTCAAAATGCCATAAGTCTGACGGGGTACAATAGCGGTAAGAAAACCGAGTATCTCAAAAGGACTGTACAACAACAAAAGGATGACTTTTGCTAGAACAACAGCGGGAAGTCTTCCTCCGGGTCTCTAAGCATGCTGCTTTCCCCTCTCCTTAGTCACTGGTTCTCCTGACCTTGAGGCTATGTTAAGAGCTGAGGTCCCATGCATACGGACCCCAGGTAACGGTTAACCTCATGTTTACAAACACAATATATGAACAGCATTTACCACACATCAACAGCAAACAAACTTTCTATCATAACAAATGCATATATATCGCTCCCAGCATGTAACCATATCGCTCCCAGCATACAGACATATCGCTCCCAGCACATAGACATATCGCTCCCAGCATATGGACATATCGCTCCCAGCATTACAGATACCCTCTAACCTTTATATGCACTTCACAGTACAAACACTCTAAACATACAACACACATACCACATATATGCATAACATAAACATCAGAGTTAGTGTTACAGTACGTGAACGTACCTTCGTTGACGAGCGTTTAGTACGTCGACGATAAAATGCACTTTTGACGGAAAACAGCGGAACGACAGCGAAATGACAGTGGTACAAGATTAATGATATCCTATAATGATAATATCACATTTATCAATATTTGATATCACAACAAGCTTTTGAGGTACAAATTACCATTTTGCCCCTGATCCACTAATCGGCGGAATTTCGCCAGAACTTCGTTACTTTGACTCTAATCTTCCAGAATTTTAACATATCTCTTACTCCAACATATTTCCCAAAATAAATATCATATCTATCCTAAAACATGATATCTAAAATATACTGGAAGATTAAAGATCAAAACAACGTCTATTCTAAAACTTTAAGAACTACCGAACTAAAGACTAAGGACCGAAGAACTTACTCAGAGCTTTGCTACGAATTTTCCCCGGACTCCTCCTCCTTCTTCCTCTCCCAAATTTCGAAATCCACAAGAGGATTTGGTGTGAGAATTCCAAATGAGAGGGTGGCTATTTATAGAAAATCTCAATGGCATTTTGGTAATTTTGGTGAACTTTGTCTGGTTAAATTTCGACCGTTAGATTGCACTTTTGCTGGTGGTTTGATCTTGGCCTTACACCTCTCAAGGATGATGTCATCCTTAGTCACCAAGGTGATGTCACCAACTTTCTCAAGAAGTTTTCTACCGATAAAGTCCCTGTTCGGTGTTCCGATCACGAAATTTTGTAAAATCTTAAAATTCCGAGAATGACACTCTGAAGGTATTTTCTTCCTCTTCAAGAATACTGGGTTCTCTTAGCCTTATACTCTCATTAAGGGCATTCCGTTAACTGCCGAAAATTCTCGGTAATCACTACCGGTTACGGAAATAACTCCGACCGGCGCCATCTTCGAGATAAAAATCCACTGATTAATAATATAATCTGACTTCTCTCCACTTATCCTCGGATTCTCGCAACGGAATTATTTTCTATCGGTTCTCATTTATCCTGTTCATCTTTTTTATTAATATAATATTCCTTGTTTAACACATGTCTAAATTCTAAATTATTATTATATGAAAAGATCCAACTTGATCCTTATCCCATATATATATATATATATATATATATATATATATATATATATATATATATTTATTTATTTATTTATTTATTTATTTATTTTAAGTGATTTCCACCTTTTTCTCTTTATCTTATGTCTAGACAATTAGCCATTAATTATCTAATTAATTACTTACTAATTGTTGACATTTTTCTTAATTAGTAATAATTATTATCTCTCAACTATTTTATTGATATTAATAATTTATGCATTATGCAAAATATTAAAAATCATAGGGCAATTTATGTTCCCCAAAATGATATTTAATTTTGCCTTATTATTTTCCAAGGAAAATAATCCCATAAATTATCTAAATTAGAGACAACATACTCTCTAATTTTTAATAAATATTTAGTTGCCTCTCAGGATTTATCATAATATTCTCAGGGTATTTTATAACCCACAAATTTACTTAGGGATTTTTAGCTCTTTATCTTTCCTAATTACATGAGAAATCACCTTTGGAAATAAGGTAATTATGACACTAGTTTTGAGACCACAAATTCACCTATTTCTAATAGGTATTATTTGTCAATATAATATTTCAGGTAAATAATTATCCGGGTATTACAATATCCCTAAGAGCCCGTTTGGTACGGGGAAGATTTAAAGAGGGAAAGGAATTTAAAGAAGGGAAAAGAATGGAAGGAAAGATTGGTTGAGAAATTAAAAAGTTGAGTTGTTTGGTAGATATGGGAAGGTAACTTAAGTTGAGGGAAAATAAATGGTTTGATATGAAGAATTGGGTGTTAGTTAAGTAGGAATATGAAGTGAAATACCAAAAATACCCCTAAATTTAAAAAACAAATTCGCCCTATTCGTCTTGTTCGGCGTCATGACCCACTGCATCGCCGCCACTCCCCTGCCTTAGACTCCACTACCGCCACCGTCGACGCTGCACCTGCCATCTTGGACGCCGCCACCGTTGTCAGCTTTGAGTGTTGTATGCGACGCAATTTAATTAAAAAAAAAATCAAACCCGACAATTCTTGAGAATTCTTGAATTCTCGAGAATTCATGGACAATTATTGTGAATTCTCCATGAATTCTCGAGAATTCTTTAAATTTTCTAATGAATTCTGGAGAATTCAAATAAATTCTCGAGGATTCATTTGAAAAGTCGAGAATTCTCAGCGTGAAGATTGCATTGAGAATTAACGCCAATTCTCGAGAATTTTTGGGCAATTCTCGAGAATTGGCATTACTGTGGAGAATGCATTGAGAATTAGCGTCAATTCTCGAGAATACCTGGGCAATTCTCAAGAATCCAAGGGAGGATTGAGAGAAAAACAATAACAGAAGTCTGACGATTCTCGAGAGTGCGTAGTTTTAAGGTAATTCTTGAGTCGCCAATTCTTGAGAATTCCTTAGAAATTCTTGAGAATAATGATTTTAATTTCAATAGTAAGTTCCTACTATACTAGAAAATTCATCCAAACCTGATATCTCTCGAGAATTCATTGCCAATTCTCGAGAATGCTTGGATATAGCAATGAATTGAGTGAAGAACAACGTATCAATTCTTGAGAATGATAGGATCATTCTTGAGAATTACCATACTTTGTAAGTCGTAAGTATCGAGAATCAGTGTCTCGTTCTCAAGAATCATCGTGAAGGAGGTGAGATCAATGATCAAGTGAATATTTCTTGTGCTCAAGCATTCTTGAGAATTATTCTTCAATTCTCGAGAATCATGTGGAGGACATAATCAAGCTTGATGGTTGAAGCAAGCCATTCTCGAGAATAATGCAATTTGGCCTTCTCAAATGCTACATAAGAATGAAGGAAAGCTTGGATACAAGTACCATAACGCACCCCATAAATGGTGCATAAAATCCACAGACAAATAATAATTGTTGTTGTCAACGTTCGAACTTCACTTACTTGGTTCAGACGAAATATATACGTTCGAATGTAACATACAACAAAGTGCCTTTGTTCGAATGTACTCATCACGTTCGAACATTAACAACCATTGAACTTGGTCAAACTCGAGCTCACGTTTGCTAGAGAGGAAGTTTCATCATCTGAACTGATGTAAACTTGAGCCTAGCATTACTTGTATGCTTCAACTGTGTGAACTTGTGGTATATGATAGGATGAAAAATGTGGTTTTAATGTTATATATAAAGATTTGAAGTTTATATTCTACAAACAAGAATACACGAATGTAAAGGGGAAAATAAAGATTTGAAGTTTATATTTTATGGTGTAAGCCCAACAATAATTGATAGTTTGGGTTGATGCAATATAACTAGTATAACTGATTAATCGACACCCACAATTTTTTAAAACTTGACACCTAGATAAAACACTCCCTGCGCAATGTCCTTTAGAAATCACCTTTACTGGAGTGAGAAATAACCTGCATTCTGCACTTATGAAGAAATCATCTGTTTAACTCTGTTTTGAGCGAATTGAACAGGGGATCAAGATCTCATCGAGGAAAGCTTGAATGCAGGCATAATAGGTGAAAACAATTACAATAATGCAATTTGGCCTTCTTAAATGCTGCGACCTTCACTCGGCGCCCTCTCCTTCATCTACTATCACTGTCCTTCATCCACCATCGCTGGAGACCTCTCCTTCATCCACCATCGTTAGCGCCTTCTTGCATCACACCACCATCACCGTCGACCTCTCCGGGCCTTAGGATAGAAATTGAACGAGGAAAAGAGAAAGAGGAGGGTTGACGACTTTAACACCACCAGTGTCTTCCTTCGTCTTCCTCCATACCACCACGACAACATCATTACTTTCAGATGGGACCTAAGGGGCTTTTTTGTCCTATGAAATATCTCTCCCGGGAAGATGCTGAGATCCCGCCACTTTCAAAAGGATTTCATTTTCCCACGTTTAAGGGAAGATCACGCCAGGCGAGGTTGACGGGACCTTGATAGGCAGCTTGGTCTGATTTCTGAATGTATTCCAGGCGGGAAGATCACGAAAGTATTTCTGAATGTCAATCCCCTTGATAGGCAGCTTGGTCTGAATAAATCATCATACGGCCCAATCATGAAACGAATTCAATAATCTCGGTGCAACATTAAACGAATTGCGATACACAAATCATCCATATAGCACATGCCATGAACATGATACGAAAACAAGACTCAGGCATAATAAGAGGCCTCCGTCGCAATATTCATAATTCCCCATAAAAACTCGAAAACCCAATATACATCCAAAACAAGCCCGACGAACGAAGGTGATCGGCGGGGAATGAAATTGAAAAATTGAAATTTTCAAACAAGCAACCGAATCCAGCGTCCGATGAATACAGGTAAACAGTACCCACCTGAGGCCACCACCGCTGAGGAGCGAAGTGGAATCCTTCGAGCAAGGTTTCGCCGCCGGTGGCTGTGCCGCCTGATGGGTATCATGGGATGAAGAATCCGGGGCATTGGAAGAGGAGGGAGGTGAGGCAGAATCTGTGGAGGCCAAAACGGTGGGAGTGACGGCAGGAGGGTCCGTATCTGTGATTATTCTGCCATTTCAGTGTGATGGAGAGTATCTTTCCTTGGAATTCTTCGGACCTGCTCTGGTTTTTGGTCTCCTCGGTTATTTCGGCGAGGAGATGCTCTTACTTATTTCCCATTTCTCGTTGTCTTCCCGTTATCTTCTAATTGTCTCATCTACATCTTTAATCTTTAAATTATGACATAGATAGTTAGAGTTAATATTTTGTAAGATTATTATAATTATATTTTATAAATTAAATTTTTTTTTTTTTATGGATTGCAAGTATAAATGGTATAGATTAAACTCTAAGTGCTTAAATTTACTTATTTATATTTATAAAAATAATTTTATAAAAGATTGAATCAAACTATATATGATTTTAATCTAACAGTGTTATGAAATTATGAGAAGAAAATTTAGAACAAAAAACAAAAAAGATAATAAAAGAAATACAACCCAACCAATTATTTTACTCATTTTATCTCCCTGTCGTTTTGGAAAACTGAAAATTACCTCTTTTTTTCTTTTTGGTAATAAAATTACCCTCATCTTTATCTGTTATTATATTTGTTAAAAAAACCCTGTTATCCTTTATTATATGTCACATTCCAAAAATGTGTTTTTAATCCTTTTAATAAATCATTTAATATTTTTTCAAAATATTAATTTTTAAAAGTTTAATGTAATTATTAAGGATAATTTTTAAAAATTACTTAATAATTTTTTAACTATTTTTTTATTTTAAGTGTAATTATAAGAAATGAGATAACTCAGAACAGATGTTTTGAGCATATTAAAATTTAATATTTTAGTTTTTTGACCAACCGTATAACTTTAGTTGATTTTAAAGAAATTCCATAGAAAATAAGCCAATCTTTTTGTTGAACTTCTTGTTTATAGAAATATTTCCCCTTATGATTTAAGATTATTTTATCTACTATTAAATTTAAATTTAAGTATTTTTTATTTATAATAATCATGTAATCCTTTTTTTTGTTTTTTTTTTTTTGGCCAATTTGGTTCAAGATCAATTATTTTATGGCAATTATTTTTATAAGATTGATACTCACTTTAGCTCTTTCAGATTATAATTAAATTAAATTAAATCAATATCTAAAATTTTCAATTACTTAAGTCAAATAATTTATTTTAAGATTCAAAAACATTTCAATTCTAAGAGAGAAATTATCTTTTTAAAAAATTTTGTAACCAATCCAATCATTTTTGTTTGTTTTAAACCATCCATAAATAAGAGGCCCCATGAAGAGAAGTCACATCGTACCTCAAGTATAGAGAGAAGATTTTGACTTACAGCCACATCTGGTGAGTTTCTTTTTTTTCTTTCTTTTTTAATACTTTCATGAGATGATTTCAAACTATTTTCTCTTAAAATTTACATATTCCTATGTTTGGTTTGAGGGAGGGGAAGAGGGAGGGAGAGATCTTTTACCCTTTCTTTACAAAAAAAGCCCATGAAAACTTTTTAATATTCCCAAAATATACTCTCAACAAAAAAAAATATTCCCTTAATTAATGGCAATTTAGTTAATTCCCTTCTTCCCACACCCTTCCCTCAAACCAAACACACCCTAAAAGTTGAAAGATTCAAAAATATAATCAAGTTATTAGTACATAGCAGACATGAGTTATAGAAAGTCTCATTATTTAAGTTATTATACAATTAATAAGGCACTTTTTAAATGAATTGAGATTCACCTCTACTCCTAACTTAAACTTTTGACATGATGACATGCCTTGAATTGCTAAAAGTGAAGCAAACTAGCTAGCGCCCAGAAGAGATGTGTATTAGCCTGGGCCAAAAAGTGAAAGGCCAACCGAACCTAAGTTTTAAAAAGGGAGGGCGATTGCTTTATTTTCCTCCTTTTCCATTGTGAACCTGAAAACTACTATTTTTTTTTTTTTTTTGTGCCTATCTCGGACTCCAGCTCCATAAGACTTTAAAAATAAGCTGAACCTTGAGGGAGTGAACTAGGTGGAATAAAGACACGGAGAATGTGTTACCTATTTTTAATGGTCAAAACGAACCCTCTCATTCCAAATTAAAGAATTCAAATGAGTAAAATCTCCCCAAGTAGGATTCAAACCTATGACCAATCAGTTACACTTTGTTTCTAACATTTGGTATTTCCAAAGTGTGGCTAATCTTTTCTTTCTTGAGGGGTGGATTGAGTTCTCCAAGGAGTTATCTTGTTTTAATCTTCTAGAGACTCTTTATTTAAATTATTATACAAGTATTTGGGACTTGAAGTTTGTCCCATGAATATGTATTAGTATGTCCCAAACTTGTGAGGGTGTGAATTGAGTTCAACCTGGTGAATCATAAAGTAATAAAAAATTAATGGACTCGTGTCTAATTTAAGTTAAAGAAATTACGGTGCACATATACTACTGGCTTAAATTTTTGTAGTCACTGTAATTAACACGTTGTTCCTAACCTTTGATATCTCTAAGGTGTGGTTAATGTTTTCTTTTATGAGGATAGATAATTGTGGTTTGAATTCTTGGTTTTCTTGGGAGTTATCTTGTTTTAATATTTTCCTTTTTTATAAACCTAAGTTATAAAGACTCTTGTTATTTAATTTATTTTACAAGTAGTTGGGGACTTGAATTTCTTCCTTTGAATATGTATCAATAGTACATCTATCCATTATACTTCTTAAGTTTAGGAGGGTGTGGACATGGTTCTATTTGGTGGACCACAAAGTTATGTGAAATTGATGAACCTACTTTTTATTTGAGTTAAAGGAATTAAGATGAGTCTCTGCTACTAATTTAAACTTTTACACAATAGTTTGCGTTTTGTTCCTAACATTTGATATCTCTAAGGTGTAGCTAATCTTTTCTTTTTTGAGGGTAGGAAAATATGGTTTGAGTTCTTGAATTTCTTGAGGAGTTATCTTGTTTAAATCTTTTCCTTACTTATAAATATGAGTTATAGAGATTCTCGTTATTAAGTTAACACACAAGTAGTTGGGGACTCAAATTTTGTCCCTTGAATATGTATCAATCTAATTAAAAAGGTATAAAATACCTTTGAATTTAGGGGGGTGTGGATTAGATTTGGCTTAATGAACCATAAAGTTAAAGGAAATTGGTGTAATTTTCATACATACTTTAATGAATTGGATCATATATATATATATATATATATATATATATATATATATATATATATATATATATATATATATATATCTTTAATTACCTAATATCTTGATTATCTTATTGATTTAATCATTCTCTTCATTATTGATCAAGACAAGTTAATATTTCCATCACAATAAGCATCCTAATTCAACGTCAAAATTCAAGTCATCATGGCATCCGTTCAAGAAGTATCTGAAGATTATTTTAACATCAACTTTATAGTTCATTCTCTTGTCATTTCACGGGAGACAAGAGTTCCTGAATTAATGTCTTTTCTCGTGTTTGAACCTCCTTTCTTCATACCTTGTGAAGAATTGCTTCAAGATGTTTCAGGATTTCTTCATAGAAATCTAACTAATTATGTCCGTGAGCATGACTTTCAACAACTGGAATCTCAAATCATATCTTATTCTCATTATGAACTTCAAAATACTACCTCTGAACAGAAACTACAGAAACTCGCATAATACCATTATTCTTGGATTTACCGTTAATCACTCTAGATGGATCAGAAACTCAAAATTTGATCGAGATTGGTGGTGATGATTCTAATCTATTGACAGAAATCATGGAACAATCTATGCAACAATTATATATGATTCCAACATCAAAGGAGACTATAGCATCACTCAAGAAATTGGAAACTTTAAATGATGAAATGAAGGCAAATGTGTGTAGCATATGCATGGAAGGTTTTGAAGGAGATTTTGGAGACGTTTCTGCAATGCCATGCAACCATTTTTATCACCATCATTGTATTGTAACATGGTTGGGAACAAACCATACATGTCCATTGTGTCACTTTCAAATGCCTAGAGAATAATTTTATGTACTATATATACACATTCTTATTATAAAATTCCATCATTCAGATATTTATTACTGAAATATTCTTTTAAATATTGTTTTTTAGGTTTCATAATGTTTTAATTGATTATAGAGTTTTTGTATTGAAAATTACACTTCTACATATCAAAAGTCAGAAGTGTTTAAATTAAAACTCATTTCAAAAAATGGTATTGATGGAATCCATCAAAGTCTATCGACACTATAATATTACACTTCGTTGGTTGTGATCCTTTGATGGTATCAAAATATGTCCTATATAAAATTAAAGGTGTACAAAAATTAAGCTCACCTTGACTACCTATCGGATTGAATTCTCTAATAATAAGGGACACCAATTCTATAACAAGGGAATTCAAACTTTTAATACCTACCTACATATGAAAAGTGAAAATAAGTTTCAACATAACCTGAAAATTAAGATGACCAGTCACTAAATCCCTTTTGAAATAGATAATATAATATACATTAGCCCAGAATTATGCATCACAAAAAAATTGTTAAAAACCAAAAAGAACATCCTCACTTCCAAATAAAGAATAATGTCGTGATTAATTTATTCTATTTCAAATATCACCCAAAAAATTATTTTCCTTTTTAAAGAATAAAGAAACAGTTACAGATTCTAAACAAGTTTATACTCCCTCTCGTCCCAATTATAACACACCCACTAGAAAATTTGTATCCTTCTGAATATGAGCTTCAAGAGGCATTCTTTCTTTCTCCTTCAACCTTAGGGTGAAACCCACATCACGTGTTATGCTCATATCTGGTTCAGAAATCCTGGCCCATCTATTTCTTCATTGCCAACTGTAAGGAATATTTGGTATTTATGGAGAGAACTTTTCGCGTCTACTACTTAAGTCTTGGGGACTTTTTCAAAAATGTTGAGCCCCACCAGAGTCACATGGTGCTGTACTAGTGATACTCTTTAATGTACATTATCTGAGTGATCATTCGAGTGATCTTCTCTTAGAAAATTTTCAGAAGACTTATCACTAGAACAAATCATTATGGTGAAGTGATAGTGATGGAAATATTACACATCACTTGAGCGATTTTCTCTTTGAAATATTTTTAGAAAATTGATCACTAGGGAATATCATCATGATGAAGCAATAGTTCATAACAATTTTGAAACATCACTTAAGTGATCTAGTTTGAAATTTTTTCTAGAATACTGATTATCAAAGGTTATAGTGGTCTGACAGTAATACACTTGTATCTTATCACTCAAGTGATCTTTTAGAAAAATATTTTTCAAAAATCATATCACTATCTTAGTCACCGTAGTGAGGTGGTAGAAATGGTAAACTTCTACATCATTCGAGTGATCATTGCCCATCACCTCTAGTGAGCACTATGACAATAAGCTATTTTTTGTTAGACCAAGTTGAACCCAAGAGGGGGGTGAATTGGGTGAAGATAAAAACTTGCAACTTTTTGAAATCTTTTTGCAATTCAATAAAATCAGTTTGAATGATAATAAAAGATTATAAAGCTCTAAACAATCATTCAAACATATATGATGGAAATAAAGGAGTTTAAGGAAGAGAATTGCAAACTCAGATTTATACTGGTTCGGTCCAATCCTTGACCTACGTCTAGTCCTCAAGCTTCACTTGAAATGTCCACTATCTCATTGTTTAAACATGCACAAGAGATAAGCCTTTACACCCCACAAGTTTGTCCAGGCACTTGTGCAGCCTTTACAATCTCTCACAGAGACTCTTCCTCACAACCCAAGGGATACATTCAATTTCCCACTCAAGATTACTCAATCTTGAGTATCTCTCATAAAATAGAATGGTTTACAACGTATATTCTCTCTAAAAAGTGATTATGATAAACACTGAAGTGCATTACAAGTCATTTTACTCTCTAAAAGATAAACCAAGAAAGCTTGAAAAACAAAGCGAGAAGAGGCTTCAACATTATAACAGCATAATCTCATCCATCCTATCCTTGTGTTTTGAATGAGGCTTCATTTATAGTTGAGGATAATCTGAACGTTGGAGAATATAATTGTTGAAAGCATAACCGTTTGAGGATGTGTCATTTGGAAACTAGCCGTTATTTCAGAATGCTTTTTCAACATGACAGCTTAGCGATTTGGATCTTCATGTAATCCTTCGTTTGATCATATGAAACATGTCCACAAACGATATAAATGATGTTAAGAAGTATTATAAATCATTTGGGTAAACTTCTGGTTGATCTGGATCAGATTTTGGATTTTCGCAACTTTGATTTTTCTGAAGTTCCGGTGTATACTCAAGTATTGGTTTGAATACTGCGGTATTGAGCTTATTTCTTTACTTCAGATTCATCTCTGTCTGTCCTATACTCAAGAATTGACTTATATATTCGAGTATTGAAGATCCACTAACATTCATTGCTCTCTGTCTGAGCTATACTCGAGTATTGACTTGTAAACTCAAGTATTCAAGTTGTTCTGGCCCTTGGTTGCTTTCTAACTTGAAATAGCTTCATATTCGACAAACCAATTATCCTTATATAGCTCTTTATGTCTTCTTTCCAATACAACAAGAATCAGTTCAAAGATCATTGGATTTCATCTGTTATGATCCAATGAATGAAGATAGTTCTTTAACCAGCATTTTTACATTGTTCTGAATCGTCAGTCAACTTTAGAAGGCTGTATCTCTTTGGTGTGATCTTCATTTTTGTTGAATCAAGTATTGATGGAAATCCTTATGAGTCCTCTTTCAAATGCCACCAATTTCAGCTCATTACAATTTGTAGATTGTGAGTTACACTCAAAACATTGAAAATTGGTCTGATGTGTGGCGCAGATATTTGATCCAACTTTTGAAATTTAAAGCTCTCTCATATGATCTTTTTTTAGCATGAAATTTTGTCAAGATGACGCATTGGATGTCTAGTTTCAGCCAAATTTGATTTCACCTCAATCTGATGTCTGCTTCAAGAGATATCATTGAATTAACAGACCTCGCCCAATGCTGAACTGAAACAGAGGTGAGCAAAGTTGCTGAAAATAGCTGGATACTCGAGTATTGAAGAGGAAACTCAAGTATTGTCGGGTCCAGACGCGCGAGAGAAGCTGAAAACACCCAATACTCAAGTATATAAGTTCTATACTCGAGTATTGACTCTCATACTCGAATTTTGACTCTTTGACTTCCAAACCGGAGTTCCCAAACTCTAGTTTTCCAAACTCCAGTTTTCTTGTCCAGAAGCAAATTTCTGCAGTAAGCTTGTAAACTCGAGTTTTGACCTAGAAACTCAAGTTTTCTCTTCCAGAAGCTGTTTCTTTTTTTGGTGTCTTTAGCTTTGAATTGACCCATCCAACCTCCATTTGATTGTGAAGACTTGTAATATCAATTTAAGACCTTGTATATTGATTTTTCTCATTCTTTTTGACAAGATCTTCCTTTTCAATCTCTTCACTTGGTCATTCTTCACAACTCTTTTCTTTCTTTCTTCTTTTCTTAAGCATTTTCCATAGATATATTTAAGCTATTCTTGAATAAAGATATTTTCATTTCATTTATCAATTTCTTCCTTCTTCCATCATCTCCCATCTTGATCATCCCCAAAATCTATCAACAAAGAACTTGAATGATAACATTCTATTTAGTAAATTCTTCCTTCTTCTTCTTCTTATTGATTATCCTTCATAAATGAACTTGGATTGATCTTGAATAAAGATATTCCATTCAAAGTTCTTTCTTCTTCAATCTCTCCTCTTCTTCTTTTTCTCCTCTTCCTTTTCTTTATCTTCATCTACTTCCTCGACCTCCTTGATCTTCTTCATGATTGAGCTTTATACCTTTGATTCTACATTCAATTCAAGAATTCATCAATGGGTGAGATAAATATATTATTCAATCTTTTTGCTTTTAAGAAAAACATCTATATAAGACATCATCAAAACTAATTATATCCAACATTTTTCAAAAATCACATCATTTGAGTAATTACTCGAGTGATCAACTGAGATGTTTATGAACACCTCATCACTATTTCAGAAATAAAATAACCAATTTTTGTCACGACACTCTAGTTGTCACTAGAGTGATATAGTGATTTTTTTCGCAATGGGTTTCAAAAAAGATTTTAAACCAATATGCCTTCTCCAAAAACACTCTCTTAATCTTTCTTAAACTTTGTTATCATTAAAACATTTGCAAAATATAGGATCTAACACCTTATATGGACCACAGACATTCTCAATTTAACTACCTTAAAAATTATTTATGACCACATTTGCACCTAATAAAAGATTATTCTGTTGGTTGTTCAAAGTGCAAAACACTATTACTATTTTTGCATATTCAGCCTAAAATTTATTTTCATATCCTAGTCAGAGCATTGAAATTTGCAAATCCCAATTTTAATCAAATCCTTGTATGTCCATGATCTGTTAACTTATTCAATATAAAACTATCAAACAGATTTAAGTCTAAACTTGTATAACGTTATACTTATGATTTTATGAAAATAACTGGATTACTTTAATCCAACACTTAGAAAAATCCCGAAGCAAGAACTTCAATATACATCTCAAGATATTAGCAATGTGCTATCCTTTATTGGAAACTATGAACAAATCCCGATAATACATTACAATGGTGTGACACAGTGCATTTTCCTGTATACCCTTACCACTGCTATAAAACCAAAACTCAAGAATTTGACTTGGCTAATAGAAGGGTTTCTCTTAAACTTGGGAAGCTTGAAAGAATTTAGTATTAACCCCAGCCCTGTACAGAATCAAGTCTGATGCTTGACATATTTTAACTTCGGTGTTTGCAGCAGCAAAAACAACATCTCCTTCAGTGATGATATGGAGATTAATTGATCCTCCCACTTCTATAATTGCTTCCCCGTCCATGACAAGAAAGATAGAGGGACCTGGGACTGCTGGGAAGATCACTTTTTCACCCACAGGGAGAACACAGCGATCAATCTCAAATTCATCGAATGGTGGGAGGTACTTTGTTATATATGTATTTACAACAGTTCCTCGCAGGATCTCTGGGGGCCCCTGCAATATTATTACATTGCCATTACTATAGATTATATATTCATTCCTCAAAAATCTCAAACTTATCACATGATTCTATTGATATCCCTGTTTTTTCCCCTTCCCATACAAAGAAAGGAACATAAATCACTTTCCCATTATTCTATTCTATCTTGAAAGATAATAAACCTGTAGCCTTCAAGAAAAATTTTAATCTTCTTTTTTTGTGAGAAACAAGGTAGTATCTCACAACTAATAGTTATAAACTAATCATTCCGAGACATAGAGACCATCGAAGTGAGTTTTTACTCATTCAACAAAGTCTTTTTAATGCATGCGGCCTGGTTTGAACCCAAAACATCATCTTTAAGGGACCCAACCATCTACTAACTACGTCAGGCTTTGCTGGTAAAAATTTTAATCATTGAAGTGGTTAGCAATCATCAATGTAAATGCTTTTATGGACATTTTCCACCAAAAGAATCACTTTCTCACCATGTATTCCATACCTGTTTGTATGTGAGCATGGAACAGAGAGTTTGGACATCTCTGTGTTTAGGAGTAAGACCAGCTCGCACAACATTGTCTGAAGTTGCCATGCATTCAATGCACTCACCACTTATATAAGCATGTGGCTCACTTGCCCCAAGGCTCAGGGCTTCACCAGGATTGAGTTTCACATAGTTGAGTAAGAAGGATGCTATAACACCAATATCACCTGGATACTGCTCTTCTAACCTCAGCACTAGTTTCTCCTTATCTGTCAGCTCCCTCCCCTGTTTAAAAGTGAACTTGTTATTACACAAAGTATGAGGAATGAGTTACAGTGTTCATCACTTATCAACAGTGCAGTTTCTAATAGGTTTTATTATATATATTTAACTGATTTTGGTAACAATGCATAACGATGAGAAAATTAAATTTAAACTGGAGAAAAAGTTTCATTATAGATAGAATTTTAGAAAAAGTAATCACCAACCTCACTTTCCTTGATCAGACGACTTATCAATCTGCCTACTACTTCAGTGACTTTGTCTTTATCAGCAAACATAATCTGGGTAAACACTGACGCCAACTCACGTTTCACAGTCTCTTCTCTATCTTGATCAGTAAGTCCAAAGACTGGTAATGCATTTCCAAAGCCCACCAAATCCATAACCTCAGGTACAGTTCGAAGAACAACTTTCAGCTCCTGTGTAAAAATAACACCAAAGGTTGCTCACTTGGTTCAAGTAAATTAATAAATTTACAAAGAGGAAAGATCCAGGTCCAGCCCCACGAACCCATCATGGAAACTTTTTCAAATTACACAAAATGAAACTCTGAAAGTATAGATTAAGATCAAAGCACATGTATCGCAACTTTTTTGAACCATAACTAGTTAAAGAATTATTATATATGCGGATATTTTAGAGGATAGCACTTTCCACATGCTTTCAAAATAATTAAAAAAATGTTAGCCAATGGAAGGAGAAAGAGAAAAGAGGGCGAAAAAAGGAAAACAAAAGGCAGTGGCTTCTTCTCTATCTGCAAAATTTGATATGGACAATTAGACTTGTGTTAGAAAATGATGCATCATTAATAATGCATGTCAACTTCAGAATTAATCATTTATCAACTAACAAGTAACAACAAATAGTTTTCTGAAAATGTTGATTGTGGGCTTGGGGAGGATGACTATTTATGTAATAGCAACAAAAAGTATCTATGCCTCCAGTTATGAAAGAGAACAATCTGGGGGAGTGATAAACTCAAGACATGTCAAACTACAATTAGATTGTAATCGAAGGTTTTGAATCTCAGGCACTCATTTGGTCAAAAAAAAAAAATCTCAGGCACTCAATAGTAGCTTAGAATCAATATCGAGTCTTCTTCTGCACAAATTAGAAAATGTAGTCCTAAATGCTGATCTCACCAATTAGTATGTGCAAAGCGAGTTAGAGTTTAAAATTAAATAAAGCGGCAAAGCCAATCTCGTTAAACCTATGTTTTCATACCCATCAATAATTAGGTATCCTGGTCCCGCAAGATAAAATCCTGTCAACCAGGGGTTACGAGATTGACTTGGTCTCGTTGGTAAGTTTAAATTGACTGCGAAAACAGAAAATCGCACAATCATTGAAATTAAAATTTTATTAAATGTTTTTAAAATAATTTAAAATTGAAAATATTTGAATATATACATATATATATTTTTTAATGTGATATTTAGGCTAAGAAAAGAAAACGGAAACCGTAATTTTCACAAAAGTATGTAAAAAAACGGGTAAAAAAAATTATTCTGGCACATCAATAGGGAAGTCTACCTAACCAGAGGCCGTTCTTTTGCCAGAAACTGAAGTGCAAAACTACCGAATTTAAAAATCCAACCAGACTGTAATAAATTTTGCAATCATCATCAGTAATAATACTTCTGACTTCCTAAAAAAGGTTTGAGATGTTCCGACTCACTTATCCTATAATAAGGAATTAAGGATAAAAAATATAACAAAATTCTACAGAAACTCAACCAAAGTAAAATAAAAAATTCGCTATTAACAAATGAATACCTCCAGAGAGATGAACCCGCACAGAGCTTCAAACTCTGTAATTGCCAAAGCCATCTCAGGTTTGTGATTCCCGTCCTTGTATAGATCAGGATGCAACTTATGCAAAGTTCTGGCTAATTCTTTATTTGGATGAGCCTGTATCGACAATGCCTTTGCCACCGAGAGTACCTAAATTAACATATAACCACCATAACTTCACAATTCAATACTATTCATAAATTTCACATCTCAAAAATTCTCTAGACCTTGAGTAAAAGTTATCATACCTTGAATAAGAAAGGGAGATCAGAGCCCCACTTTTCAAGAACCTTATCGCCAAGAACATGAGGATTCTTCGACAGCCACGACTTAAGGGTCTCATTTTCATCTCCGGTGATCAGGAAGGATGGCCCAGAGTCATGCGTACCCATCCAAAACTCGGCGTAAGGCTTGTCGGGTTCGGGTTCGGATCCGGAATTCAGAGAAAAGAGCCTTGCAACTTGAGAGTCTCCGGCTGGTCGACCCCAATCGTAGTTCTTGACGGCGCATTGGAGCATCTGAAGCTTATCCTCATCGGTTTCCATTGTTGCGTGAGTAGAAGCTTGTTCCACACGTACGTAATTGCAAGGAAGTGAGGAATCCAACAAAAGAGAAGGAAACTGAATGTGAATTGCGATGGAGATTATGCGACCGTCACTGCTTGTGCTTGCTACTATTTGAAGCGTTTGGTATTGTACCACCGGAGACAGGGGAGGAGGAAGAAGAAGAGGAAGGAGGGGAGAGAGAGAAATGAAGAGGGGGAAAACGACGAGTAAGGAAGGCGTTAGAGAGAGAAAATGAAGGCAAGTGGGGTATGATTCTGTTTTTGCAGTTTCGTTTCTTATCCTCAAGCGATTCGCTTTCCCAGAGCACGAAATTTCTCCATGACTCAACGTGGAAGGAAACTCGATTTTCATTTTTTTTAAGCGGAGAACCGAGAAACTCACGTTTCTTTCCAAATACGTCAGTAATAAATAAAAAGAAAAATTCATAAATAAATTTCAGGACTGATTAGTAATAAATTTCATCATAGGAGATTTTTTAGCCATGTTTCCTAAATAACCCTCCCTCGTATCTTTTTCAAAGATTTATTTAACTAATTTGATTTAGTTAAGAAAGTTAATTATTTTAGTTAATATAATATATTTTTTCCTTAAAATATTTTAATCATATTTTTTAATTTTTCTTATTTTCTTGTACTTGATTAATGTTGAAGAAATATTAAAAAAAGATTAACAAATTTGCTAAATATGTCCTTCATTTCATTTAAGATCAAATTCAACTCTTTAATTAGATGTTATGTTAAAGATCAGTGGAGTATAAGAATATTATAATTGAAAGAAGCAAAATATATGAAAGTATGATGCCTCCCAGAACTTGACGAAAAAAGTCAACACAAAATAAGGGCTTGTTTGGTACAGGGAATCAATAGGAAGGGAAAAGAAGATTAGAGAATTCCCTCGTTTGGTTTGGTACGCATTTTGGGCAAATCTTCCTGGAATTCCATCTACCCGGGCCCACCAATCTTCCCTCACATGTGGGAAGATCAAATCCCACCAAAATTGGTGGGATTTCAACTTCTCATGCCACTGTTCACATGTCTTGACAAATTTACCCTTCAAATTCAAATTTGGTGAGACGTTCGAACTTGGCGGAAACGTTCAAATTTACATTCGAACTTGGCAGGAAAGTTTGAATTTGACGGGAATTTTTTTTTTATAGGTTCGAACCTGATAAAAGCATATTTTTTAAAAATATATTTTTCAAAAAAAATATTTTTCTTTTTTATTTTGAATTAATTACTCTTGTGGGTAAAATAGACATTTCTTAATTCTTTATCAACCACTACCCCTTCATTTTCTTTCTACCAAACAACTCATCTGCCTTCATCTTTTAAAATCTTCCTTTCCCTCCTCTAATATCCTTTCCCTTCTCAAATTTTCTTTGTACCAAATGGGCCCTAAGTATGTTCCATGTAAATCGTTGGTAGAATTCAATTATATTATCCTTTTAGATTTGATTAAATTATACTTATATTTTTTGTTTCAAAATTTAATTCCATTTTTAAAATTTTTTATGTTACTAATAAAATTCTCAACAGTGGATAAATGCCACAGAAATAATGTTAACATTTTTTGTTTGTTATATGGAAACAAAAGTCACATTCATTTGCAAAAATAAATAAAATCAACCTAATTTTTTAATCATATGAAAAATAAAGTAGGAAATTTAGTATTGTTAAAAGATGGTATAGTTTTTAATTTTTGATATTATGCCGCATAAAAATGCTTTTTGTGAGCAACAAGCATGGAATGCTTTTATGAAATTTCAAGTTAGTGATCAACAGGTGAGATTTGGGGACAAGGTGTTTCGTTCCGTACGGAAGTCCAATCACGTCTGAATTGAAAGGCACGTGGAATGCATTATTTTTTAGTCAGCCTGAAATGACAAAATAGCTCTCTATTTCCTCATGGAGGGAAAGAGACGAGGCGGTGATGGGACACGACGTCGTCAGTGGCCGGACGTTTGGGGGGCCTAGCAGGTGCCCATTGGCTGTCGCGTGAACCAGTGGGCCCCATCCCATTACGAACTAGTACATCTCTTGCTTTGAATCAAAGCTACCTGGGAAATTTCATTTGGTAAATTGTTTAGGAAAAACATTTACATCATGTTCTGAGGCAGTAATTGTGGCTCGCCGCCGCAATAGGAAGCACAAATGGTTGGCGGGTTGGCATTTTTGTTAGAGCCTGCCAGCTCGCTAATTATTTTCTCCCAAAAAAAAAAAAATGTCACCCTTCTCTTTTTTTATTTACTGTCTCACTTATTTTTCCTCCCACCCACTCACATCACACTTTCAAAATAAGTTTGTATCTTTTAACCAAAAAATAATAATAATAAGTTTGTATCGGGCAAACTTTTTCAGTCGTGCAATATTCTCTTTTTCACCCACTCACATTGCTAAAACATACTCTCTCCTGTATTAATTATAAAATAATATTTAAGACTTAGCTTTGATCTTAATTATAAGATAAGTTTTTAATTTTTGTCAACTTCTTCCTAAAATACAGTTATTTTATTCTCCCAAATGTGTTTGATTTTTTGTGGGTAAATCTATGTAGGTGTGAAGACTCTTTTTGTCAGTAAAATTTTTAAATTATTGGATTTTAATTTATTTATCAATTAGCTGACATTAATTTTACGTACGTGCATGATAGATATGTGAGTATCTATGTGTTTATATACACACAGATGTGTGAATGTATATATGTACAACATATATACATATATATACATATGTGTGTGTAGACACACACACACACACACACACACACACACACACACACACACACACAATATATATATGTGTGCGCGCGCGCGCTCATGCATGCATGTATCCACACACACGTGTGTGTGTTTATGTATATGTGTATGTCTGTGGGGGGTGTATGTATATATAAATACATACATACACACACACATATATGTATATATAGCAAGACCATTATTTCAATTTTAAAAAACATGAAAAGGAAAATTTTAAGTCAGAGAGGTATGTTGCAGGTGTTGTTGATTCACTTTTATTAATGTCATTTTTAAAATTGATATAAGGGCATTTTAGAAAAATGAGTAAAATTAACCAATTTAACTCATCTCCTTAATCTCTTCAAAATCGGTTAAATATGTCCTATAATTAGGACCGGAGGGAGTATAAACACATCTCTTTGTAAATTAACAATAGTAGCATACGTAAATATAATATAAAATAAAAGTAAATAAAAAGCGTATGATAAAAATCATGAAAAATGAGTTAAACTCAGCATCAAAGAAAGAAAATAAGAGTATTGAGGTTTATTTTTTTAAGATTTTTTTTTAAAAAAATATTTTTAAAAGGTCTAGCCCACCTAGAAACAGATTCCCTACCTATCTTTGGATAGGCAGGGGGAGCTCATCCGTATCGTCCAAAATTTTTTTCATTTTTATTTCTTTTTCTACATGAAAAAAGAAATCATTTCTTAGAAAAATTTTAGTTCAAAAATTAATTTTATTTTAAGTTCTTTATCTATTAATTTTTTTTTAAAAAAATAGAAAGTTTATAAAAAAAAATTAGACCGTTCAAATCAGAAACTTGTCCATGCCTATTAGCCTATTCAAGGGATATATATGCAAGGAAATGGAATCCCTAGCCCGCTAGCCCATAGGCGGAAGGCGGAAAGGGGTGAGCATATGTAGCATGCCTTTTGGTGTGTTGGTTTATAGACAACCAGAGCCAGCTACTTTTGGTGGGTTGAGGGTTGGACCCTCGGGCTCTAACCCAAATTACTAGCCATACTTTATATATATATATATATATATATATATATATATATATATATACTAAAAAATTTTGGAAGGGTTCGACACCAGCCCCTACCAAAGTTAGGGCACGGCCTCGGGCTCTATGAGCACTTACTGGGGACTTACGAGATTACCTACCAAAGGAGTCCCAGCGACGGCAGGAGGGTTTGAACCCACGACCCAAGGACCTAGTCCTGGATCCCTTACCATCTGTATCAACTCTCATTGGCACCAGCCATACTTATGTTGCTATGATTTTGTTTTTGAAGAATTTTCATAAGATTATAAGCTCCTTAAAAAAAGGAAAATCTTTTTAAAAAAAAAAAATTCTCATGAATTCCTAAAACTCCAAAAGGTTACTTGAACATGCAAAAGGACATACATGAAAAAGGGTAGGAATATTAGATCTTATAATTTTGATGTTTTTACAAAATTGACATTAACTAACTACACTTGTTAAGAGCGTTAATATAATGGTAAATACATTTACTGATGTTGTCATTGGCATTACAAGTGTAGATAGTGATTAAATGTTCACTTTTACAAGTAAGAATGGAATGTTTTAATCATTGAATACACTCGTAACATGAATAAAAATATTTGTAAAAGTATTTATCATTTCAATAACGTTTTTAATTACTATAGTAAGTGAAAGATAATTTTGTTAAAGCAAAAACACTTTAAAAATCCCATCTTCTCACCTTTTGTTATTGTCCTTTTACTTATTTACACGATTTTTTGAGGATTTTGAACGTTGTGAGGGTTTTTTTTTTTGAAAATTTCATTCAGGGCCCAAGGTAGGAAAATATTGTCAAAAAAGGCTCTAAGAAAAGTCAAATGTCAAATAGGGCATTTTTTGGTATTATTTCAGAAAGCGTTAACAACTATATCAGTAGTGGTTAACAACTATATCAATCCCCGTTAACAACTAAATCAGTATAATTAACAACTACATATTAACAACTAAATCAGTCTCATTAACAATTATATCAGTAGCCATTAACAACTATATCCGTATAACTTTTTTTGAAATAATACCAGAAAATATCCTATGGTCTTTTTTGACAATATTTTCCTACCTTGGGCCCTGAATGGAATTTTCCCTTTTCTTTTTCAAGCTGAAAAAGTTAATGTTTTTGTTAGTAGTTATAATTTGATTAAATTTTCATTCCGGTTCCCATAATTGTAGATGGTAAGTTTTAATCCTATAGCTTGATCAGTTAATGACAAATCGGTTACCCTTGTCTTTAATACTTCACCTCTAGGATACGAAACTTGTTGTTAGCTTATCTAAATTTTTTGAAGGCCAGAAATAATTACTAACAAATTGATAATTGAAAATGAATACTCTATACTTCAACATTTTAAGGGTGAATGACGGGAAAAGATATTTGTAATTGAAAAAAAGTCTAAATTAGATATTTCCTATAAAGAGAATTAAGAATTGATTAGCGTTTAGTATAATGAAATTAGAGGGTGGAAATGGAATTGGGCCTCAATTTCATATAGAGGTGTGTTTGGTATGATGGAATTGGAAGGGTTAAGTGGAAAAATACACTTAAGTTTTTTTCCCTATGAGCGCCTATCACCACATGCTTTTTTTCTAGCAAAAATACATACGTGGTTACCATTTTGAAGCAAAAGTCACATCCCACCGTTAAGTTACTATTCACCGTCTAAGATTTACAATTCCATGTTTGTCAATTTCATCTTTACCCCTTTGCTCTTTTTCATGTTTCAGGCTAGTTGCTCCCCTCACATACCATGAACAGAACTTTGCTAGGAACGCACACGACCATCGCAGGCAATCGATGAGGGGCACCGCAGGAAGCCAATGACGGTGACCTTCGACTTGCAAACCCTTGTCAAACCTAGATCTCTTCTTGCTAGAATCTGGGTTGATTTGTAGGTGAGCGATCTTGTTCAATTTGAGATGGTCATTAACGCCAGTGCTATGGTGGTGGTCGACGACGCCAAAGAGGATCGAAGTCTTACCGGTAGTGGTTCTTTGCCTCCTTTCTGCCAACATCAAGCATCGAATCGATCAACTTTGGCAACATCAAGCAATGAGTCAATTCGTTCTTGCCAGTGGTGTTTTTCGCTTAACCTCAATATTGAAATTCCTATAAATCTCTTGTGGTGTCCTATGGTGTTTTGTGTTGATAGATCTAACACTACTACAAAAAGTGGATACTACTTCCCTAAAAGACTTCCTTATTTTAAAAGGGGAAGTAAAAAGTATAGGCAGTGGCATTTTTGTAATTATTTGTCTGAATTTTGAGACTTAGGTGTCCTAAATAAAATTTTAGGACGTCTAAAATATTTTAAGCATCCTAAAATTATATTTAGGATGCCTAAAAAGGGGGAGAATGTTAATTTTCAATCTAAGTTTTGATAATAACTAAACACTTGTCAATTATTGGTTTAACATAAACTAGAGTTCTTAGCTTAAAACTTGTGTTTTGGAAAGCTCTGTCTGTTGATTTCTTTATCAGTAGTTTTAAGAAATCGAGTTCTTGGTAAGTGAACTCGAGTTTGCAAAGCCTTATCAGATGGCTTGTGAATCAGCAAAGAGTTCTTGATATATGAACTCGAGTTCGTGAAGTTTGTCTCGTTTAAAACTTTCAAACACCAAAAGAACTTTGAAAACTAAAGTTCTTTAGTAAGGAACTAGAGTTCTATTTATAAAACTCGAGTTCTTCATCTCTGATATATCTGTGCCTTGATTCGAAGTCTGAAGAACTAGAGTTCTTGGTAAAGAACTCGAGTTCATAACTCCAGTTCTTCATTTAAAACTAAAGTTTTTAAATACTCAATTTGAGTGTAAACTCAGAACTATAGTTCTTGGTAAAAAACTCGAGTTCACAACTCAAGTTCTTCTTTCAGAACTCAAGTTCCTTCAGAACTTAATTTGCACCTAAATTGTCAACTCAAGTTCTTGAATGTCAACTCTAGTTCTTACTTTTCAGAACCAAAAAAGAAAACAAAGGAACTCAAGTTCATGGAACAAAGCTAGAGTTCAAAACTCGAGTTCTTAGTTATGAACTCGAGTTCTTGTGAATAAAGTTCACGAATAACTGTCTATAACTTTCCAAATGATTTGATCTTTAGCCGTTTCTTTCTAGAATCACTTACAAGTTGCTTTTAACCTATTTGCTAGTGATTTCAGGCCTCTCGATGAAGTATTGATCAAAAAGTAACATAAAGCAAAAAGGTGTCAGAAATATTTAATGCGAAACAACAAAAACAGAGCAACAAACAGAATGAGACGCTGCAGCAAAACAAAACATTTTTCCAAGATATACTTATTCTGGCTATCAAGTACAATCAATGGCTAACGCATTTAATGAAGCGAACAAACTCATTTAATGAAGAAAAGGTGATTGGGCTCAACGAGAAACACTTGTGTCTAACGGATTTTTGAATCAGACACAATGGTAACATCCAAGCTCCTCTCAATGGCATTAATGGCGAAGACTATAAAAGGCAAAGCATTCAATTCAACCAATGACCGAAACTCTACACATTCAACTCTGTGTTATTCACATTAACTGTTTCATTTATTATCCTTGAATATTTGTCCAACTTCAGTGTTTACATTATCTACCCAGTGAGGAGTTTATATTATTCATCTTTCTTTTTGTAAATCTTGAGATTGCGGAATCTCAAGAACGGGTGTACAACTACAGCTTGTAAGGGGGAGTGAGTCCTGGGATAGGATCATTTCAAGTACGAGCGTGTAAGGTTGTATCAGCATTTCAGATAGTGAAATACCCAAGTGTGGGGATTGGACGTAGGTCGATGAGTTAGACCAAACCAGTATAAACTCCCCGTGTTCAATCTTCCTAGCTGAATCACTCTCGTTTAACTTTATTTTCAAAAAGGAAAAACATTTTTTTAATTACCTATTCACCCCCTATAAGTGATATTCATGCTTTTCACAAATCTGCTCTATCTCTGTCTCCCTGTTTTTCTTTTGAGTTTTGTGAGGTCTTCTGCGGTTCTTCACTTTCGGGTTTTGTTTTGTTTTTTTTGTTTTTAAAAGCAAAAGGCGTCTTGAATTTTATTTAGGACATCAAAAATAAGAATTTTTAACTATTCCCACTCAGACGTCCCTCTGGAAAAAAAAAAGCATTAATTGGGTTTTATTTAAGACATTTTTTTAGATTCTTTTGTAGTAGTGTAAAATCTTGCCGGAAAAAAATATGAACGATGCAGGAGATTTGAAGGCGGAAGTGGATGAAGCTGGAGGAAGATTTGTTTTTTTTTAATTAATTTAAAAGGGACTCTCTTCACTTAATTATTAGGTTTCATTTCTATGACATAACAAACATACTTTCAAACCTCATTTTCATATTTTGACAAAAAAAAAAAACCCTCATATTTATATTTATATTTATATTCATTTCCATCTCCGTTTTCATCCCCATCAAAATTAATTATATCATTTTACCGAATTTCACTAAGTTCGCATTCTATGCTCATTAGATTATGAGCATCTAATTTTTATTACTATGATGAGATCTAATTGTTTAAATTTAATTAGTAGACTAAATTTCATATTTTTAATTTATGAATTTTAAATAATAAATTCATATTTTACGATAGGTGATAGTTATAAAAATAAATTTATTTTCAAATATGTATATAATAAAATAAAAATTTACTGAAAATATAAAATTAATTAAATTAAATATGAACCGAATAAAATCAAATGATAATGATGTGTGATGGTCACATTTTTTTATCATCAAAGTGATGAAGGCAAAATGTGGTCCCAGTTTCATTCGCCTAATGTGGCAAGTATATATCGTGCCCAGTCAATTTTCAACATAAAAAATTGTGCCACCGTACCACTAAAAAGATGCTATCTAGTCAAAGAAGCAAAACTAAATATGACTTGATTGTGATAATTAAAAATTATGTAAGAAAACATTTATTTTAAAGCCATGATTTAAATTCAAGCTTCCTAAATTGCAAAAATTACATTGAAAGTGTTTTTCTTAATTGCTTATTAATGATTCAACAATTTCATATATTAAATATAAATTGAGTTTTTTTTTTGGAAAGCCAGATTTGTTAAGAAAAAATTAATAATTAATTAATAATTCAAAGACAATAAATTATTAATACAAAACCTAAAAAGTTTACAAAGTTATTGTTAGATTTTGAATTAATATCAAATAATTATCGACACATTAGTTACGCAAAATTATTTTGTTTTCTATATCACTATCATCTTCTAACGCACACACTATCCCTCCCTCCCTCCGTGATTATATTTATATAGGATGCAAGTCCTTATAGTTTTAAGCAATTTCTAATTAGATTCCAATAATTTTTTTTTTCAGGTCCTTATACTTTTAAATGTTTTTTTACCATGTTCTTTAGTTTTTTTCGTTTTTGTTGTCCTTCTTGTTTCCCCGGATGTTAATCAAGTCCTTGTAAGTTATTTGGATTTTAATTTATTAATTTAATTGAATTTAAATAAATAAATAATATTAAAATATAATTATTAATAAAAAATAGTTATATAATTTATTTTTTAATTATCAATTAATTCAATAATTCTATTATTTTTAGAAAAATTCATAATTATAAAAATAAATAAAAATATGAATTAAAAAGATATAATATTGTGTGTGTGTGTATGTGTGCTTAACTAAAATTTATGAAGAATATTTAAATAATTCATAAAAATAATTTTAAAATAAAAATATCAGGTTCATTTATTATTTATAGAATATAAGTATTTAGATGATATATTTTATAATATTATAAATAATAATATGATATTTTATTTTTGTAGAAGAATATCATAAGAAATAATGTGGCAATATAAGAACTTGATAAAAAAAAAACAAAGATCAATAAAAAAAAGTGGAACTATAAGAACATGATAAAAAGGAAATAATTTATAAAGACCTAATTATAAATAGGTTGAACATATAAAGACCTATATATTAATTATCCCAATTCATGTAATTAAGTTGTAAAATATTATTCAATAATTATCTATTATAATATTAGTTACTCCTTCTAGTCCTTTTTACAATGAACAATTATAAACATCACGTAGTTTAAAATGTTAGTTAAAAATCATAAATGTGTAATTTTGTACATTTCTTTGCAATTATACTCTTGTTGAGAAATAGTGTGTATGAGAGATAATGAATGAAAACACATTGTAGAAAGATTATAAGTGCCTATATTTAATTTAAAAAGATGAAAAAAAAAATTAAATTGGTTTAAAATTTGGAAAAATTCCATATAAATACCATCTGAATTTGCAAAACCCCTAGAAACCCACTGAGTTTATAAAAAGACTGAGAGGTGACAAAAACTTTTGAAGGTTATGCAAATTTAGGGAAAAAGACCAATGTGCCCTTTAGTAACCCTCGCCTTCTACTGTCGCTGTCGCTGCCGCTACCGTCCCACACTGTCGCTACCGTCGTCACCGTGTACATTGGTTTCGCCGCAACATTTTTTATTTTGAAATGTTCCTCGAGCATGACTGGAGGTATGCTCAAAGAACGTTCCAAAATAAAAAATGTTGCGGTGAAACTTGATGGCAACGACGAAACTAGCATACACAACAACGGCGATGGTAGCAGTGACGATGGCAACGACAGCGAGGGACGGTAGCGGCAATGATGGCAGTGACAACGACGATAGTGGGTGAGGGTTACTAAAGAGCACATTGGTCTTTTTCCCTGAATTTGCATAAACCTCAAAAGTCTTTGTCACCTCTCAGTTTTTTTGTAAATTCAATAGACTTTTGGGTGTTTTGCAAATTCAGATGATATTTATATGGAAATTTCCCTTAAAATTTCACACAAAGTGAATTTAATCCTTATATTAAGGATTAGCCCTGTGAAAGAGAATGTTGTTTATAAAAATCTTAAAAAAAAAAAACGAGGGCAGAGAGTATTTTGTGGAGAAGAAGAAAATAAAAGAGTTGCAATTAATGCACAATGCAGAGGAACATTGATATTATTGAAAGGTAAGCATCAACCGCATCACGTTCATAAAATAATGAGCCGATAACGAAACCAGTTATGAGATGACAAAAATTATCACTGAGTCTGCATTGGCCGTTGAAGTTTGGATCCTTATCTCATTGAAAAAGATTAGTCATACGTCCAAAAAAACAAAATTCAATACAGAAATATTTGAAAAAATGTATTAAAAAAGATAAATAAATACATCTGAAATCATTAAAACCCAAATCAGTCTCATGAAACTACAAAATCCTAAATTAGTTAACGGATTAAAAAGTGATTTCAGAATTTCACCAAACTTTCTTCTTCCAATCTATAATATAGAGTATGTCAACTAATTTAAATAAAATAAGAAGTGACAATTAACTCATTAAATATGTCATAAATTGATTTTTTTTTTTTCATTTTTTACCTTATAACAATATGTTATTGAAAAATTAATGAGTGTGAAAAATTGAAAATGAGCATTAACAACAATGACAAACTAGAAAATAAGCATCAATTATATTATAAGTAATTTAGTATTTTGGAACAAGTTATTTTTATGGATAGCTAAGGGGCGGAACTAGGGAGGGTTAGGGGTGACCCCCCTAAAATTATAGAATACAACTCTGATTTTAAAAAAAATTATATTTCAACCTCATAAAATTTTCAATAGTAGTCCCCATTTAAAAGTTTCATAAGGGACTAAGGTGAAAATATTGAAATGTTTATAGAGTTAAAATGTAATTTTATAAAAATATGGTTATTTTCTATAATTTTTACCCCCAATCAAATGACTTTGCCTCTGGATGCACGCTATACTGTGTACCAAAAAGAGTACTTTAGTGCCTCAAAAAAAAAAAAAAAAAAACTCTCACCTTTAAAAGTTCTTCAACGTCTAGATAATGATATTTTTAGCAAAGTTGGTGAATAGAGATAAAAATTTAATTCCCCTGTCTTATAATTCTCAAAAGGATACACAACAATTGAGTAATTAAAACTTCAAAACAAAATAATGTAAAATAATTGTTTGTAGTAAAATCTATTTTGATATAGGAGTCAGAGCATTAACATTTGTAAATCAGAGTTTTTGTCTAATCCTTGTATGTCCATAAAGTGCCCGTTTTTCTTTGACAAAAAAACAAAAACAAAATTGTCTCGTTTAGGTTAGCGGTAGAAGCTGTTTTTTTTTTAATAATATTTACGGTTTACGAAGTAAGTGTGTGTGAGGAGTTTTATCTTAATTTACATGAACATACTTTTCTATAACGCTAACTCAAACTGACAAATTTGTCCAACCCACTATTCAACATCTTTGGCACAATGATCTATGAAGTTATTCGATAGAAAACTACGCAACAAATTGAGTCTAAACTTTTATTACATTTTACTCATGATTCTATAAAAACAACTAGATCAGTTTAAAATCCAAAACCATTCACAAAATTTCTGAAGCAACAAGTTCAATGGAAGTATACATCCCAAGAAATTGGCTATGCTCTCTTTTTTTGGAAACTATGAACAAATGAATTATTTCCCAATAATACTACATACATTGGTAGAAGGAGATCATCTCCATATCCTTTTTCTCATTTTCTCTCATCAGTTCATTTGAGCTATTGATTAAGAAAATGAGAGAAAAATTAAAATGTTATATTAGTATGTCTTTTGGTAAATTTCATACTATTAAAAAATTTATAGGAAAGGATTTTAAAAAAATTAAAATAATTGTACTAAATCTAATTAAATTAGTGAAATATGTTTTTAAAATTTAAGAAACAAACAATCTTGAGCTAAAAGTATAAAACATTCAAAATTCCACTTAATTGATTAATGCAAAAATTCATAGGTTATTATAATATTCTCCAGGCTCCACTACAACGCGCTTCTACTTGCACATACATACATATATGAACACTCAAACACACACATATGTATATGTATATGTATATGTCTCTATCTCTAAACTTCATTTTCATCATGGTTCGCATGATATCTAAGGCCTCATTTGGATCGAAGAAAATCAAAATCAAGAGAAGGAAAAGGAAAATTGGAATTTTCCAGTGGTGGCGGCTGTTTAGATCGAATTTTCCTGCTGTGCACCATTCTCCCATGTGTAAATGAAAATGGGTTCCCACAAAAAATGGTGGGAAGCCATTTTCTAGCGCCACGTAAAGTCCATTTTGCCCTGATCATGATAGAGAGAGAAGAGAGTGATGACGAGGAGAGGAAGAGAGAGAAGACAATAACAACAAGGAGAGGAAGAGAGACAAGAGTGAGTTTAATCAACTGAAATCAACTCAAAAAGATGTTTAGATATGATATAAATAAGTTTGAGAGTGAAGGGAAGAGAAAAGGAAAATTTGTTTTGGTCTTTTGGACTTCGCCATTGTTTTCGTTTCAAGCTCCAGCACCGCGCCTCAACAAATTAACCCAACAACAGATTGATTGAATTAATCACCGTAAGAATAAAGTTGGCTGAATAATTTAAATTTATTGTTGACCAATGAGGGAGTAAAAAAAAAGTTGCAGAGTCGAACATTGGAAAAAAGTTGCAGACGAGCTACTGCTTGATGCTGATGCTCAAGTAGCAATTTGTGAACATGTGGGCCATAATTTTTTAAAGGCAAAAATGTAATATTTCCTTATTTTCCTACTTATTTTCTTCCAACCAAACAACAATTTTCCAATCAAACAATTTTCTTTTCCACCGTAACCAAACGCATCAAAGGTAAAATATTTTCCCTTCCATCCCTTTCTTTTTATTTCTATTTCTTTCCCTTCCTTCCTCTTCTTTGATCCAAACGAGCTCTAAATAGTATCAGATAGGATGATAGTATCGAGCATTCTGAAAGTGACTCCAATATTCATAGAAGGACTCCAAGGGGTCTTGTTTGATAGAGTACATCTCCTTTTTAAGCTATGCAATCCTTAAATCGGGAAAATACTTTTCCAAGAAAGCTTTATTCAAATTAACCCATGAATGAAGAGCATCATTAACATGCCTTGGTAGCATCATGTACCATTCTTTAGCATTCCCCTCCAAAGTGAAATAGAACACCTTTAATCGCACATCCTCTATTCGAGCACCAAAAGGCTTCATATTTGAGCAAGCTAAGTGCAAAGCATTAAGATGGTTGTAAGGGTGATTGAACCATATTTTTATATGATTTTTTTTATAATTAAATTGGGATTCTTAATACATTTTGTCATAGTTATTGAGTTTAAAATGTTTTTCTTGTGATAAATTGAGATTAGGAGTAAATACATTAAATTAGAACTAAAAAGGGCATAATTGTCAAAGAAATTGTAATTACTCTTGATCATTGATGTTTTTGAGAATATTTGATGTTAGATTTATTATTTTTTATTGTAGATGTGTAACAAGATTAAATCAAATTTGAAAATGAAGTTTGAATTCAAATTGCAAAAGTTTTTGAGTTTTCATTTAAGTCCGTCTGCAAGTTTTAATTTTTCATTTTGGTCCCTTGATCAAAACGCATGTTTTGACCAAGGGAATTATTAGGTAACCTGAATTAATGAATAAAAGGAAGGTAGAGACGGAATGAAAGTGTGCACAACTGGAGAATAAAGAAAGGCGGGAGAACAAATTGTAAAGAAGAACGCAGAGACAAAGACCGAACTAGGGGGTCGAACTCCATTTTTCAATCATCACATACCTCCATCTTCACCAACTTCCATTCCCTATCTGCACTGACACCCACCTCCGTTGAGCTTCACCACATTGCGCTACTGAATAATAGAGAAAAGAGACAGACCCGACAGTGAGAAAAGAGAGGAGACGTGAGCACCATGAGAGGAAGCCGGACTTGAACGTCCTAAGCTCTTGGACTGTAATCTTCTTCCTCATTGCTCGAGAAGGCTCTGCATTTTCCGGTGAGGCTTTGATTTTTTCGGCAAGTTGAATTTTCTAGCGACATAATTTCCAGATTTCGGCAAAGTCTGTCCTTTCAATGGCTGGTTTATTTTTACTGATCGTGGTGGGCTTTTCCTTGGTGATGGGGATTAATGCTTGAGATTGATGGGAGTTTATCTATCATTCTATTAGTCACAATTATATATTTGAATTGCTTAATTTTGATGTATGATTCTAGAACAGAGATTAATGTTTATGATCTTTTTCAGTTTGATATTTGTAGTTGAGATTGGATTTAAAGTGTGAAGATTATATGTGTATGAATTTCTTTGTGGTTGCAATGAAACTATGTTGATTAGCGTGGTATTGTCTAATTAATGTAGTTGATTTGTACCTTTGAGGGGCTGTTTAGCATTTAAATTTGAGAAGACTCATATTGCATCATTCCAATTTTAATTGCACATTAAGTGGTTTTACACAATATCTCAAGAGGAAGTAGTTAGCTATGGTTGTAGGAACTACTATTAATTGGGAATATTGGACTCAAGTGGTATCTTGAGGTTTTTCATTTAGACTTGATGAAGATATACTCCCATAACCTTTTTAAGCAATGATAACAACTTTCTTCATTACCAAGAGCATTCATCATTCATATTCTCACTTTCAATTCAAACATTTCTTCATTACTTTCCAAAAATACAAAAAGAGTAGAAATATCTTTATCTTCATGAATTTTAGTTTAAAGAAAACCAATGTCAAAACCCCCTTTCTAATCATATTTTTAGCATTTAATTCAACCTAGGGAACTTAAAATAAAAGGCTCCTTGATAAGAGAACGATCCCGAGTTATTTGCACTATATTGCATTTTAATTCATGAAAAATTGTGATTTGACCACGAGAGGACTAAGATCGTGTCAAATCAAAGGGTCTTCCTTTGAGAGTCCATGAAAGTAAGGTAGTGAATTAAGCAAAGGTCCTTTAAGCTCAAAATTAATCTTAAGGTTAGGGCATGCAATGTTGAAAGGATCATAAGTGACATCCGATCTTGTTACATCCCTTATACTTCTCCTCTTTGGTCGAGCATTGTTCCTTTTGTTCCATATTTGCACCTTGTGGTTGTTCATTGTTCCCTCCTTCAATATTTGCACCTTCTGAAACACAATCACTCAAGTCAACGAAAAAATCAATATTAGAGGATTGATCAAATTCCCTCTCAAATTGGTCGGACATGCAAAGCTATCAAGCAAGCAATGAAACAATTGAGTGCCAAAATTGTGTTGCATACAAGTTCAAGCAAGAAAGTGTGCAAAGTGGAAGGAGTATAACTGTATGTGAGTATGTATGATGTGTATTGACAAGTAGAAATGCTAGAGTGCAAATGCAAATGCAAAAACAAAGAAAATCAAAATATTTGGTTTTTTTTTCTATATAAAAGGTCTCCCTAAGATAAGGATGGATTCACTAGACTCATTAGACATGTCTAACACATAGAAGTCAGCAGGGACAACTAAGTCTTTGACTTTAACAAGCAAATCCTCAATGCCTTGTGGGTGCTTAATGCTCCTATCAGCTAGTTGGAGGACCATACTAGTCCTCTTGAGTTCCTTCACACCAAGATATTTAAAAATTCCACTAGGCATGACATTAATAGTTGCACCTAAATCTAACAAGGCTTGAGCTACATTCACATTACCTACGGTACAAGGTATAGTGAATGAGCCGGGATCCTTGCACTTAATAGGGAGTTAGGGTTTGAAAATGGCAGACACATTAGAGCTAATTTGCACTCTCTCATTAGGCCTAAACTTCCTCTTATTAGTGCAAAGCTCTTTCAAAAATTTGCAATAACTAGGCATAGACTTGACCAATTGACAGAAAGGAACTTTGATATTCAGCTTGCCAAACAAATCATATATTTCTTTCTCAGTTTGTTCCTCATGTATTTTCTTGCCTTGAAAGTCAGCTTTAGGAAAATGGAGTTGAGAAATTTTTACCTCCTTACCATTAGTACTGGATAGGATGCTTTGCTCACTTGTCTCACCTTTCTCAAAAGTGTTTCTTTCCTTGGAGCCAACCCCTCTCAGAAATGGTTGTTGTTTCACTTGAGGTTGCTCAACTACTTTGCTCTTCTTCTTCTCAAGGATAGCATTCTCTTTGAAACTCTCAAAATCATGAAGCTTCATTGGGCTCAATGGTGGACTTTCAACTTCAATTTTCTCATCCACCTCATTGTCAATTTCTTCAGGGAAATCTACTTTCTTACCACTCCTTAACTTAATAGCATTAAGTGATTTAGGATTGATGAAAATGTTTGAAGGCATAGTGTTGGAGATTATGCCCTAGGGGCTAATCATTAAATAACTTCCATATTTGATTTATGAAGATAAATCAATGATTTGATTTATAAAGATAAATCAAATCAGCTGGCTTTTAAATTCACATTAAATAAATTGATTGGATTGAATCAATTAGACATATTTAATTTCAAAATTAATAAGATTGATTTTGAATATTTAATGTGGCCCATTAGGGTTATAAATACCCTTAGATTGTAAGTAATTTGATTAGACACACAAGAGAATTCAAGAACCACAAAAGAACCCTAGAAGAGAGACGTGAGACAAAAGCTTGAAGGCGATAGCACGCTGCCGTTCGTGTTGGAGTGCTGTTCGGTGTGGATACCGGTAGAGGGAGTGGATTCGTAGAGTGGGCTCTTAAAGATTGATAGATAAAGAAGGTGTTAGCCCACGAGTTCACAAAGCACGCACACGAGATCGCATAGGTACGTTTTCTTATTTACTAACCCGATTTAAACGTTGTTGATAGATCCTCTTATTGGGATTCGTAATTTATTGGATAAATTTAATCCCGCTGCATGTACGAATTCCAACAGTGGCATCAGAGCCAGATCAATTGTTCGTTTGAATTGAGTTTATGCTCTTAATGTGATTATATATGAGATATATATGCTTAACCGTATTTTGTATGCATTTAAATCGAAAGTTCCCATTAGAGTTACGATCAGATTGGAAAGATATATATTTTATTGTTAATATGATTAACAATATATATATATATATATATATATATATATATATATATATATAATTTAAACAAAAATAAATAAATGGTGCGCATGTCACAACGTGTTTATTTGATATATATATATATATATATATATATATATATATATATATATATGTAATGCATGCACATGAGTGTTTGATTATTTAATTTGTTTTTTTTCATTGTGTGTGTGTGTGTGTGTGTGTGTGTGTGTGTGTGTAATGTTAATCAATCATAACGTTATGAATAATAACGCATTATATTGTTTTCACATGTTTATTGAATATAAACTTGAATTGATACATTGTGGAAATAAGTTATGATTATTTCAAATTCATCATGTCACCAATTGATTCAATGATTAATTATAATTCCTTACATTAGGTCAGCGACATTAATGTTGATTATAATTGATGACGTGATGGGAATCAATTAGAATTGGATTATAATTAATAATTTGATATAATTATAATTGATTATATATTGTAATGGATGGAAATTGGGAATTGCCATCACATTATAGTTATAATTATAATTATTAATTAATAGAGAAATCATGATATTTTCTTTCATATTGTATGAATTAATACTTGTTGTGATTTATTTTCAAATTGTTTGGGTATGGTGAATAACATGACTTTAGTCTTTACAATGGTTGTAATATTTAAATATAGCTTGCGAGCCATGCCTTTCTCTAAATATTCTCTAGGTAAATTATCTTCTCATCTCACTCCCCTCGAATGTTTAAATGAGGTTTCTCTTGATGTAATTTTCTTTTCTTATTTAGAGAAGTCCCCTCATTGGCTTCAGAGGATTTTAGGTTAGGTGAGCCATGTTGTGTCACGTTTTATTATGCTTTTGATTAGATCATGGCATGTTTATTTTGCATATTATGTGTTGTTTGTATGAGATATATATAACTATAATTGCTTCATATGAATATAATTAATTAGATTAAACCCTCCAAATGAAATCTTAAGTTGTAATGCCGTCAATTAATGGATACTTGTCAAAGCCTAGATAGATCTCTTATTTGTATGTTCCACCAAAGTAGATGCACTTGAGTTATCTTGGTGAGACATGAGTGAGTAATGATGATACTCAACATTCATGATTGTTTTGACTTAATTGAAATTATCAAAACGGTTTTTGATCTCAAGGCATTAGATAAGATTAAACGTGTCGGTCATATGATGATCGAATCTCATAAAGATCTAAGAGTTACATGTGATGTAATTTGCAAAGGAGTTGCCTACATAAATAACTTGATTTTAAGCGTCCTGCCAAAACGGACTTAAATTTAAGCCAAATATAGATTTTAGCCCACTAATTTTAATGAGGGTTGTTAATTTAGTGGGAGATTATTAATTAACTTTGCATATCTTTTAATTTTAGAATCATGTCGACTAGTAATATCGTTACATTATCGCTGCAATCAGTTCTTGAGAAGGACAAACTAAATGGGACCAACTTTCTTGACAAGTTTAGAAAATTGAGAATTGTTCTCAAGCATGAAAGAAAAGGTATGAAAAAGAAAGGCAAGGGCAAAGGAAAGGTTAATGGCTCAATTGGTAAGACCAAAGAGTCAAACATGCCCGAAACTAAGCTTGCAGCCAAGAAGGCGAAGCTTTCGAAGGACGGGGTTTACTTCTTCTGCAATGAACCTGGTCATTGGAAGAGGAACTGTAAATTTTACCTTGAAGATCTAAAAAAGAACAAGAAGGATGGTGGGGCTATCTCTTCAAGTATTTATATTATAGATATTCATTTTTCTACTTCCTCTACATGGGTATTAGATACTGTATGTGGTTCTCATATTTGCACAAATGTGCAAGGTCTTAAGGATAATAGAAAATTGAAGAAGGGTCAAGTGGACCTACGAGTTGGAAACCGAGCAAGAGTTGCTGCTTTAGCCGTAGACACTTATGAATTAGTTCTGCCCAGTGGGCTTTTGTTAATTTTGAACAATTGCTTTTATGTTCCTACTTTAAGTAGCAACATTGTTTCTCTTTCTTATTTGGATAAGGAAGGTTTTACTTACATTACTAGGAAGGGTAAATGTTCTATTTATCATAATAACATTTTTTTATGTTGATGGAGATTTGCATTTTGGTCATTATTTACTAAATTTAGAACATCCTAATAATGGACATATCTATAACGTGTCTACCAAAAGGATCAAGTCAAATGATTTGAATCCGACCTACCTATGGCATTGTCGTCTAGGCCATATAAATGAGAAACGCATTTCAAAACTCCATCAAGATGGATTTCTTAACTCATTTGATTTTGAATCATTTGATACATGTGAGTCTTGTTTATTGGGAAAGATGACAAAGGCATCTTTAACTGGGCATAGTGAGAGGGCCACTAATTTATTGGGCCTTATACATACTGATGTGTGTGGACCAATGAATACATCTTCTAGAGGAGGTTATATGTACTTCATTACATTCATAGATGATTTTAGTAGGTATGAGTATATCTATCTAATGAAACATAAGTATGAATCTTTTGAAATGTTCAAAATATTCCAAAATGAAGTGCAAAACCAACTTGGCAAAACAATTAAAGCACTTCGATCTGATCGGGGTGGTGAATATTTAAGCCAAGAGTTTACTAACCATGTTAGAAGTTGCGGGATCATCTCACAACTAACTCCTCCAAGAATGCCACAATAGAATGGTGTTTATGAGCAGAGGAATCGAACTCTGTTAGATATGGTTCGATCTATGATGAGTCAAACAGATCTTCCACCATCCTTTTGGGGCCATGCCCTAGAAACAGTTGCATTCACACTAAATCGTGTTCCATCAAAGGCAGTTGAAAAGACACCATATGAGATATGGATTGGGAAGAAACCTAGTTTGTCATTTCTTAAAGTTTGGGGATGTGAGGTTTACGTTAAATAACAAGCCTTTGATAAATTAACATCCAAATCCTTAAAATGCCTTTTTGTGGGGTATCCTAAGGAAACTAAAGGATATTATGTCTACAATCCTACTGATCACAAAGTGTTTGTTATCCGGAATGGTGTCTTTCTGGAGAAAGAGTTTATCTCTAAAAGAGCCAGTGGGAGTAAGGTGAACCTTGAAGAAGTTTAAGAGTCATAAAACAATGTAGAACCACAAATGGAAAATGGAGAAGACTCACAACAAGTTGATGAACCTACTCTAGTAACACAAGGCCTAAGAAAGTTCGATAAGATATGATAAAAGCCTTAGAGATATGTACTTCTGACTACTGGAAGTCATGATATCTTACTTATTGAGCAGAATGAGCCAACTACCTATCACGAAGCCATAGTGGGACCAAACTCCGAAAGATGGCTAGATGCCATGAAGTCTGAAATGCAATCCATGTACGACATAAGGTATGGACCTTAGTCGATCCACCTGAAGGTATAAAAATCATTGGGTGTAAATGAATATTCAAGGAGAAAACTGACATGGATGGCAAAGTAAGTGTCTTCAAGGCACGACTGGTTGCAAAAGGATTCACTCAAACTCATGGTGTGGATTATGATGAAACTTTTTCCATAGTTGCAATGGCCAAATCAATTAGAATCCTTCTTTCCGTAGCAGCATATTATGACTATGAAATATGGCATATGGACGTCAAAACAGCCTTCCTTAATGGAAAGCTACTTGAGGATGTCTACATGATACAACCTGAGGGTTTTGTGCATCCAGAGGACTCTGGTAAAGTTTGTAAGCTTTAAAAATCCATTTATGGATTAAAGCAAGCATCTCGGAGCTAGAATCATGGTTTTGATGAAGTAGTCAAAGAGTTTGGATTCATTCAAAACATTGATGAACCTTGTGTTTACAAGAAGGTTAATGGGAGCACAGTTGTATTTCTGGTGCTTTATGTAGATGACATTCTACTCATTGGGAATGACATCCCTACCTTGCAGAGTGTCAAGTCTTGGTTAGGAAAGTCTTTTTCAATGAAAGATTTAGGCGAAACCACTTACATCCTTGGGATCAGGATCTATAGAGATAGATCCAAGAGGCTAATAGGCCTAAGTCAAAGAACATACATAGACAAAATACTGCATAGATTCAGTATGCAAGATTCAAAAAGGGGTTACATGCTCATCTCTCATGGCATCCATCTCAGCAAGGATCTGTGTCCTAACACACAAGATCAAAGAGACCGCATGAGTAAGATTCCATACACCTCCGCCATTGGATCTATCATGTATGCCATGTTATGTACTTGACCGGATGTCTCATTTGCCTTAAGTATGACCAGCAGATATCAACAAGACCCCGGTGACGGTCACTGGACTGCTGTCAAGAATATCCTAAAGTACTTAAGAAAGACTAAGGACGTATTCTTGGTATATGGTGGCTTGGAGGATGAGCTTTTTGTGACTGGTTACACAGATGCAAGTTTCCAAACTGACCAAGATGATCTAAGATCGCAGTCAGGATATGTATTCCTATTAAATGGTGGTGCGATAAGTTGGAAGAGCTCTAAGCAGAGCACTGTAGTAGATTCTACAACGGAAGCTAAGTATATAGCAGCATCGGATGCAACTAAGGAAGCCGTTTGGATTAGAAAGTTCGTTATTGAACTAGGGGTGGTTCCTACCATCTCAAATCCAATAGACCTGTTTTGTGACAACAGTGGGGCTATTGCGCAAGTCAAGGAGCCTAGGTCACATTAAAGGACCAAGCATATACTCAGACACTTTCATCTTATCAGAGAAATCAATGATAGAGGTGACATAAAGATATGCAAAGTACCAGGAGAAGACAATGTTGCTGATCCTCTTACTAAGCCGCTTGCACAGATAATTCATGAACGTCATGTGAGGAAAATGGGAATTAGGGAAATTAATGATTGTACCTAGTGCAAATTGGAGTATTTTATTAGAAAGACTAATTATTGTACTTTAAACATTATTGTTATTTAAAGTACTCTCTTTTAGTTATCATTTCATTTGCATGTTTATATTGATAACTATATCCCTAGGTATATCTTATAGATTATCCTAAATGTTCCTGGTCGGACATCTACACGGGAGCGAAGATGAAATAAGACCAATATGACTTTGATGAGGTATGGAGATACGAATTAAAGTCATAGGCACTTGTAAGAGTACAAGGTGCTGGACCGACCTATTATGAGAAAGTTACATGGATTTAGTCATAAGCTTATCTCATGTACAACCGCGTCACAATGCCCTATGGCTTGAGATCATCATGGATTCCTACATGATGAGTCACTGATCTTTGACCTAGTCAAAAGTCACCTTTAACCAGGTAATGATAAAGGCTTGGATCGGGATCAGTGGTTTTTCATGCAGAGGAATATGACTGGTCAAGATAGAATTTGTCCCTCACATTTATAGAGAGATAATATTGGGCCTCTCGATGAGTGAGTCTAAAAAATGTATGACCATACTGTGATGGAAAAGAGTTTCCATTTCAATTATTAGGTTACTCAAGAATCGAGAAAGTAATGGTCAAGAAAAGGAAGTTGACGTTATCCATGCCTCATCCTTGACCAAATTATCGCGTGACAAAAGGGACGTGACATGGTTGTATGATAGGTTGTATTGAAAATTGATCCTCATGTGAATTAGGTAGTCGCAATGTCTTGCTAGAGGTCGCTTGCAACTTGTGAGCTAGTACAGTATTGGCCCGTTGCCAATCTCATGCGAGTCTACAGGGTCGCACACAAGAATAGCCTAACACAAGCTATAATGTCCAGATTCATTGAATTTAAGATATGTCTAAGATTTAATGAATACAACATTTTATCTAGGGAGGATATATATATAATGATTGCACCTAGTGCAAGTGGGAGTCTGTTGGAGATTATGCCCTAGCGGCTAATCATGAAATAACTTCCATATTTGATTTATGAAGATAAATCAATGATTTGATTTATAAAGATAAATCAAATCAACTGGCTTTTAAATTCACATTAAATAAATTGATTGGATTGAATCAATTAGACAGTTTTAATTTCCAATTCAATTTCAAAATTAATAAGATTGATTTTGAATATTTAATATGGCCCATTAGGGTTATAAATACCTTTAGGTTGTAAGTAATTTGATTAGACATACAAGAGAATTCAAGAGCCACAAAAGAACCCTAGAAGAGAGACGTGAGACAAAAGCTTGAAGGCGATAGCACGCTGCCGTTCATGTTAGAGTGTTGTTCGGTGTGGATACCGGTAGAGGGAGTGGATTCGTAGAGTGGGCTCCTAAAGATTGATAGATAAAGAAGGTGTTAGCCCACGAGTTCACAAAGCACGCACACGAGATCGCATAGGTACGGTTTCTTATTTACTAACCCGATTTAAACGTTGTTGATAAATCCTCTTATTGGGATTCGTAATTTATTGGATAAATTTAATTCCGCTGCATGTACGAATCCCAACACATAGAACCACTTGTCTTAGCATGAACATCACTTAAAGAATTGGAGAGTTGAGTTAGGTGAGATTGCACAGTGTTGTTCTTTAATTCTAATTCTTCCAACTTCCTGCACACGAGACATTTGAGTACTATCACTTGCCCTATCACTCTGTAGATTTTGTAGGCTTGTAGTAATAGAAGAGAATTTATTCTTATTAAAAGCTTTTTCTTCTATCATCCGGTTGTCCATACTAGTAAGTTTAGCAACCACACTTTTGAATAATTGATTGGTCTCTGACCCTTAGACTCCTGAATTGGAACCATTTGCCCACAGTTTGACCCATATGGTTGGACTTGATATGATGAACCTTCTTGATTTCTCCAACCAAAATTAAAATTAGATCTTCTACCTTCATTGTAGGTGGTAGTGTTAGAATCCCATCTTGGTTGTTGTTGATTAAGCCTTCCTTGATGCATAGCATTAACTTCTTCATGGTGATTAGGGTATAAACTTGTAATGTGCATCATTGAACCACAACTATCACAACTAGGTGCAACAAGAGCTTGTGAATTAGGAGAATGAGGTGCTTGTTGAATACTTAGATTATGAAGCTCAGATGTGATTAGAGAAAGCTGTGAAGTGATTGTATCCATTTTAGACTCAAGTGAGACCATCCTTTGGTTGGAACTTATCTCACAAACTCCTCTTATCTCTCATATTATATTGTTGAGTATTTCTAGCTCTCATTTGAATTTGAGCCCATGCCTCGTTAGCCATGCAATCTTCCAAAGAACCCCCAGCTGAAGCATATAGAATGCCCTTCTCATTAGGTAAAAGACCATCATGCAAGTACTGAATCAACTGTTCATCAATAATCTGATGCCTAACATCCAAACAATATCAGAAGGGATGATGAAAAGATCAAACACATCAAATATCGACCCTTCTTAAGAGATGTCAATTCATTGTCATTTTAATATTTTCATGGTATTAGAGCACGGTCTCCTTGATATCCAAATAATATCAATTAAAATGATAGTATCGAGGTATAGTCTGCTCTTAAAATTAGAGCCAAATCAAGACATCACGACTAACCATTTCATCAGAACATGTTACGCATAATATACAAATGGTGTCAGAGAAGATGATGGTATCAAAGCATGATCTACTTGACATCCAAACGATATCAAATGAGATGATGAAAAGATCCATCAAATATCAACCCTTCACAATAAATGGGCAATTTTCATTGTCATTTCAATATTTTACATGGTATCTTGCCCATTTCAATATTTTACATAGTGTCAGGGTGTGGTCCGCCAGATATCTAAATGATATCAAATAAAATGACAGTATCATATTTGAGTTTCACATAATTCAGAAAGAAGGATGCTAGGACACCAACATCACTTGGATGCTGCTCTTCTAACCTTAACACTAGTTCTTCCTTACCTGTCAGGCCGCTCTCGTGATTATAAGTGAACTTATTAATAGGGTAGCTTGTTATAGTTTTTAATGTATATATTGAACTGATTTTGGGAACAAAGCATAACAATGAGAGAATTAAATTTAAGCGTGAGCAAAAAATATTTGTTATCTGAAAAAGTAATTACTCAACCTCTCTAACAGACGACTTTTCAATTTGCCTATTGCTTTAGTGACTTTGTATGCAGACCTAATCTTGGAATATTGATGTTTTACATTCTCTTTATGATGATTAAGGACTGAGATTGTATTTCCAATGTTAATGAGAATCCAAACCTCAGGTATATTATTAACCACATCATGCCACCTTTGAGGAAAAGAAACACCCAAGATTGCTCACTTGGTTCCAATCATCAAAGATTTGTTTCCAAATCTTCATATTGATCTTCTAAAGGATGCCAATACCACAACATGATCAACGTCTTGATCTCAAGTTTGTGAATGAGAGAGATACTCTTCTAGAAGCCTAGATATTTTCTTCGACATCTATTCACTTGTGTATAAATGCTCACCTATTCATAACTGCCGATACATTGCCCCATATTTTTCTAAATACTCAAACAACTATTGAACCCGCGGGTCTATCAAGGCTTGGATCTCATACTTCCTCCATGGGCGATTGTTGTTATGAGGTGGCCCAATGGCTGATGGCCTGATGGTGGCAGGGCTTGAAATAGGTGGACAAGATCCTTTATGTGTGTTATTCTTCCATTAAGACCATCTTCAACTTCTTGAAGTTCTACCTAAAGAACACGATCAAACTCTTCCACCATTGTCATTATGGCATTAACAATGGTCGTTGGGGGCCACCATTAGAAAGTACTAAGTTAGAACTGCAAAGCACTGATAAGTCAATTTTTGTAGAAGGAAAACATAACTAGTGAAATCGAACCTGTTTAATAATATTGAAAGGTCAATAACATCTACAAATGAACAATACATTTTCATTTCAATATTTTATATGGTACCAAAACATGGTTCGCACAGTATACAAGTGGTGTGGTATTAGATAAGATGATGGTATCAAAGCATGATCTACTTGACATCCAAACGATATCGAAAGAGATGATAAAAAGATCAAACACATCAAATATCAACCCTTCACGATAAATGAGCAATTCATTGTCATTTCAATATTTTACATGGTATTAGATTTTTTATAGGCTTTTTTGTTTTAATTGTCTTTATTTCAACGGATTGTTAATTAAGTCCTCGTAAGTTTTTTGGATAATTTATTAATTTAATTGAAATTCAAATAAATAAATAATATTAAAATATAATTTATTAAAAAAATTGATTTATTAATTATATAATTAAAAAATAATTAATATGCTTATTTTGTAATTATTAATTAATTACTACAATTATATTCCATTTTTAGAAAAAATTATTTTTATAATTCAAATTTTATAATAATAAAAATAAATAAAAAAATTGGAATTGAAAAAAAAAATAAAAATATACGTTTAACTAAAAATTATGAAGAATATTTAAATAATCCATAAAAAATAATGTCAAAATAAAAATATCATGATAATTTATTGTTTATAGAATAATAGTATTTATATAATAATATTTTATAATATTAGAAATATTAATATGATATTTTATTTTTATAGAAGAATATTATAAGAATTTTTTTGAATAAATATACAAAGTAAAGGAATATAATTAAAAATCATGTGAAAATATAAGGACTTGCTAAAAAGAAAAAGAAAACTACAAGGACTGATAAAAAGCAAGTGGAACTATATGAAAATGATAAAATGAAAAAATTATAAAGACCTTAACAAAAATTGGTTGAAACTATTAGGAGTTGCAAATTAATTATATCTCAATTCATATAATGGAGTTCCAAAATATTATTCAATAATTATCTATTACATTATTAGTTACTCATTTTTGTCATTTTTATAAAAAATAACTATCAAAATTATGTGGTTTGAAATATTAGTTAAAAAAATAAATAAATGTATAACTTTTGTACATTTCTTTCTAGGGTTAAGGTGTAAAAATACACATATATTTTTCCTCCAGGAGCGCCCAGCACCATATATTTTTTTTGGTGCAAAAATACACACTCCGTTAGGTTTTAGGAGCAAAAATACCACTTCCGTTAGTTGACCGTTAACTGACTGTTAGTTGATCGTTAATCATGGTGAAATTACCTTTTTGCCCTTAAGCCCTTAACCCTTTTCTTTTTTAATTATTTTAAACTAAGGGCAAAAAGGTAATTTCACCATGGTTAACGGTCAACTAACGGTCAGTCAACGGTCAACTAACAGTCAACTAACGGAAGTGGTATTTTTGCTCTTAAAACCTAACGGCTGTGTATTTTTGCACAAAAAAAAAACATATGGTGCTGGGCGCTCCTGGAGGAAAAACATATGTGTATTTTTGCACTTTAACTCTTCTTTCTAGTTATACAATTGTTTAGAAAGAATGTTTATGAGAGATAATGAATAAAAATTCATTGCAGAAAGATGATAAGTGACATATATTTAATAAACAATGAAAAAAATTAAAATAATTTCAAATTTCAAATAAATTAATTTTATTTCATATATCAAGATCACCTCTGAAAAAAAACGTTCTTTATACAATAAAGGGAGGGTGTGAGAGTATTTCGTAAAGAAGAAAATAAAAGAATTGCAATTAATGCGCAAGAATAAGAAGACAGATGAACATTGACATTGAAAGGGAAGCATCGACCACATCACATTCAAAAAATAAGGGAAAATATCAATGCCCTAAGAAAGAGAAAACAATATTAAAAGAAATTTTTATGGGAAATTTTAACAACAAGAAAAAAAATTTATAGGGAAATTTTAACAACAAGAAGAGCCATTTTGATAACATGAAAAGCTATTTTGACAATGAAACTTTTTTTGATAATGAAATTCCGTATTTGATAGGGGATTTGGGATTGAGACACACACACACACACACATATAAGATCTGAGTGATATTTTCCCATAAAATAATGAGCCAATAATGAAACCAGTGATGAGGTGACATCAATTATCGTTGAGTTTGCATTGGAAGTTGAATTTTGGACCCTTATCTCATTGAAAAAGATAGTCACATGTCAAAAAATAAAAAATCAATACAGAAATATTTTTGTTAAAAAATGCATTAAAAATTATAAATAAATACATCCAAAATCAAGAAAACCCAAATTAGTCTCATGAAACTACAAAATCCAAAATTAGTTAACGGATAAAAAAAAGTGATTAACTATTTCACAAGAAATAAGAAGTAATAATTAACTCATTAAATATGTCATAAATTAAAAATCTTTTTCCATTTTTACCTTATTAGAAAATGTGTTTGAAAAGTTAATGAGCGGACAAAATTGAAAATAAGCATTGATTACGGTGACAAAACTAGAAAATGAGCCTTAATTGTATTACAATTATATTAGTATTTTTTAACAAGTTATTCTTATAGATCCTATATATTGTTGACTGAAAGGAGTATTTTGTTGTGTCTCTCCAAAAAAAAAAGGAAAAACAAAGAAAGAAAAATCTCTAACCTTTGAAAGAGCTGTAATGTCTGAATAATTATATTTTTTAGCAAAGTTGGTGAATACAGGTAAAATTTTATTCCCCCATCTTTTAATTCTCAAAAGGATATGAAAATGGAAGAAATCTCCAAGAGGAGGGTGAATTGGGGATTTCAAAAATTCTTTTGAAAGATGTCTGAACTCTTTTTCAAAACTTGGAAAATAGATAGTGAAAGAGTAAGAGAAGAAAAGCTCGACACAAAGGATTTATACTGGTTCGGTCTTAAACTTGATCTACGTCCAGTCCCCAAATATCTTCTGGGTATTTCCAGTAGTTCAATAGGCTTTAATTACAACAATGTAAACCACATGCAATCCTATTCATCTAGGACTTGCTCCCCCTTACATTTTGTAATTAAACAACTCAACTCATAGGTTCCACAACCTTGAGTTCTCACAAAACAAGTAATCAGAAATGATTTTCGAAATCACACTCTCTTAAAGAGTAAATAAGCTTAAACACTGAAGTTCAAAAAATATTTTCGCATAACAGAACAAGAGATCAGAAATACAATCAGTTGTGATTTAGCTGTGTGTCTTGCTCTTCGTCTTCATGGGTATTTATAGGTTAACTAGTGGAACTAGCCGTTGCATTTTCTTCTCTAACGTTCAACTGTAAATCTGGAAAATGACTGTTGCATATTTTCCTCCATTCTTTCAATTCTCAAGTGGGATCCTGGAATTCGTTGATGTAGATGGTCTTCTAGATATTATCTCATTTCATAACCTTTATTTGACCATTGGAGAGTGATTTAGTTGATCCATAACGGTTTGTGCTGAACCATTAGGATAGAGGAGAAGTTTCAGCCTGGTTTTTGGTCCTGCATTAAAGGCTCTTAACCCAGATCTGATTTGTTGTAATTTGAAACTTGAAACATGTTAATGTAGTCTGTTACTCATGAAAAAACTTATCAAACATATACATGATGATTTGTAATTTCATTTAAGTGCAAAACAGGTCATAAGAATGAATCAGAAAGATGAAAGACGCGAAATGTAAAAACAGAGATCTATCAGGCTCGAGTTTGTTCATGAACACTCAAGCATGAAATAGGTAGGCTTGAGTTTGCCCTTTGGAAATCAGAGTTCATCGTGATAATTTTTTGAAAACATTTTTAAATAGTGCACAAACTCGAGTCTATTAGTGACAGGCTCGAGTCTGGACTTGTTTGGAATGAAAATAAGCTTTTGTCCAAAGGTGTAGGCTTGAGTTTGAAAACTTAGGCTCGAGTTTGATTGGGCAGTGAAATTTGATAGTTCTCTGTCTGAGCCAAACTCGAGTCTGTAAGTGTTAGGCTCGAGTTTACTTCAGCCAAACGCTTTTGAGACTTCTTTCAATCTGAAATAGACTTGAGTTAACAAAGTTATGCTTGAGCCTGTTTTTGAGTAAATCTTTGATTGCTCTATGAAAGGGTCAGGCTGGAGTCTAACTCCATAGGCTCGAGTCTACCCACATGAGATTTTGTTTGAAGAGCTCTCTGTAAGACTTAGGCTTGAGTTAAGAAATGCATGCTCAAGTGAAAAATGCGACATGCTCTCTGTAAGGCACAAGCTCAAGTTTATTTAGGTAGGCTCGAGTCTAACTGAGAGCCAATAACTTAATTTGCTCTCTGTAAGACGTAGGCTTGAGTTTACCATAACAGGATCGAGTTTGCCTTAGTCAAAAATCATGAAACTTATTCTCTGTCACGAGCAGGCTCGAGTTTGCCTTAGTTCAAAACGCTTATTTGCTTTCTATTAAATGTAAACTTGAGTCTATCAAAACTAAACTTGAGTTTAACTAACATCATAAGATTTAAATCAATTTTAACAATCTTTAAGCATGTTTGAACTTTAGAAACAATAAAATCCTTTTTAGTTTACAATGGTTTGTTATCATCAAAACACATAGAGAACTAACATGATATACAACAATTGAGTCATTACAACTTCTTAACAAAATAATGTAAAATAATTGTTTGTAGTAAAATCTAATTTGATACCAGAGTTAGAGCATTAACACTTGTAAATCACAATTTTTGTCTAATCCTCTTGTATGTCCATAATGTGGTGTCCACCTTACTATTCAACATTTTTGGCTTACTAAGAATCAAAAAGACTCTGATAAAGCAAGTTATTCTTTTTTTTTTTTGGTCAAAGGTATTTGTATTGATAAACACCATGAAAGTGACAATTACAAAAGAGAAATCAACAAAAGGGAACATACAAACCAACAATGACAAAAACAATGAGTACATCTAGAAACAAACAAAAGACAAAGGAAAATAAACTAGCCACCACTCAAGGAGGGATTGGTGGGTGAAGAAATATCAACATTAACACTAGTCTTTTGAGCCTCTAAAGTTAGAAGTGACAACAAAATAGGTGTTGGTTGAGAAACCCACCTAATAGGGCACACCCCTTTATAAGTATCAGCTACAAGACTTCGTGTAGGGGTAAAGGAGACAGAGAACCCAACCTGGGTCGCCAGAAGACAAATAACATCTTGGATTACACTTCTACACCTCCAATGACTTTGCTTCTTCAATACATGTAAGCAAGGAGAGGCAGTCAGTTTCAAAGACCACTTTGTTATGGCCAAGATCTACAGCTAGTAGCAAGACCCTTTTCATAACCAAGACTTCAGCTATAAAGGCAGAAATGGATTTAACTTTGTCCACAAAGCCCCATCAAAATAAGCCAAAATGATCATGACAAATTATCCCAATTGCAGCATCTTTCTCATTAGGTGAAAAGGATCAATCACAATTAATTTTAAGGCTATATAGAGCAGGGGGAAACCATTTAATGTTAGGACTATCACAGCCCCTCAACATAACAAAATTCCCATGCATCATGTCATAGCCCACAATTCAAAATTATATTTCATAGCTAATTTACTAACATTGCAAGGATCCAGATGTCTATGGTCAAAGATTGTTTCAGTTCTAGCTTTCCATATAAACCATAGAATCCAACAAATCAGAGATAGATCCTGCTTACGTAGATAGGGTATACCTATCATCAAAATCCACCAAGCATTGAAGTTGGACACTCTAGAGGCATTGAATCTAGCGCTTAGCGAGCAACCAACCAGATACACCGAGTCCAGGGGTAATAGAAGAATAAATGCTCAATATTCTCATCCACTTTAGAAAATTGGACATAGGTTATCCGGGGGCCTCTTTCTCCGATACAATGCTGAGTTAGTAGCTAAAGCACTACTCAATAGGCGCCATATAAATTGCTGTACTTATGGTATTGCTTTAATCTTCCAGATCAACTTTTAGCCCGTGGTGGAAATGATGATTGATGACCTTGCTTTATTCATCTTACTAGAGTTCCAAGCATTCTTGCAGTAGTAGCCTAATTTCACTTTATACACTCCATTTGTGGCACTAGTCCATACTAGCTTGTCTTCAAGGCCATTAGTGGGGATAAGGATTTCATATATTGCCTCTTTGACTTCATCAAGCAAATATTGATTTATAGGAGTAAGATCCCATTACCCATTTATGATCAGGTCACTGATCCTACCCTTTAAGACAATAGGATCACTATTATTGTTAGGTATCTCTAGGAGGTTAACCTTTGGGACCTAGGGAACACCCCAAATTATGATTGTTGTACCATCTCTGACATCCCACCTTAGGTCTTTTCTAAGGAAATTTCTCCCATCCACAATATTAGACCAGCACCACGAGGCCTTATAGCTTTTGTCTGCATCAAGAAAATGCTGCTTAGGGAAGTACACACTTTTCAACACCCTTACCCATAGATCATTTGGTCTTGATAAAATCCTCTACACCGTTTTAGTTAGAAGAGCATAATTCATAATAGACAGATTTTGAAATCCTATACCATCAGTGCTCTTGTTGCTAGTTAAAGACTCCCATGCCTTTCAATGAGTTTTGCCTTGAAAGGCATTGCCTTCCCACCAAAAGTTAGCTATCAAGCTATTTATCTCCTTACAAGTCTTAAGGGGAAATCTGAAGCAATTCATGGGGTAGATTATAATCTCTTGGATTTCTGCTTTAATCATTACTTCTTAGCCGGAAAAAGATAATAATGGTCTTATCCTTGAATTTTACTAGTAATTCGTTCTCTAATGTAAGCCAATGCATGGTGCTTAGTTTTCCCCCAAATGCTTGGTATGCTAAGATATTTTTTAGGGTCTTCTATTACTGGGATTCCCAAACGACCACCTACCATACTTCTCACTGCTTCAGGACTATTACATATGAAAAAGATACTTGATTTATCAAGGTTAATAACTTGTCATGAAGTTGTGTAATACAAACTTAAAATATTAACCAAATAATTGCAATTATGATGAGTAGCATACATGCATAAGAGGGCATCATTGGCAAAGAAGCTATGAGTAAGATTAGGGCAACTATTACTCAATTTTACTCCCTTGAGTCGTTTATCGGACTGGCTTTTTGTAATCATAATAGAGAGTACCTCAACAACAATAATGAACATATATGGTGAGAGAATGTCTCCTTGGCGAGTTCCCCTTCTAGGAAGAAAACAACTCACATTTTCACCGAATAAACAAATATTTAAACTAACCGAGTGCACAAATTTCATAATAAGAGACACTCACTCCACACAAAAACCAAATTGAAGCAAGATATTCTTAAGGAAGTCCCACTCAACTCGGTCATATGCCTTACCCATGTCCATTCTAAGAGAGAATTCATACTTACCCTCAGAGTTCTTCCGACAAAGATAATGATAAACTTCATGTGCAATAATGATATTGCCGTGAATACAACAACCAAGTATAAAGGCGCCTTGATTTTGGGAGATATAATAGTAACGGTCTCATCCTATTAGCCAAAATCTTTGAAATAATTGTATAAGAAAAATTGCACAAGCCAATAGGGCGGAAATGAGAAACATGTTCAGGTTTATGAATCTTCAGAATAAGAGTGATGTTAGTCATATTAATCCCATCTAAAATAGATTGACCTGCAAAAAATTCATTAACCATAGAATAAACAGAATCACCAATTTCAGACCATGCAGAATGATAAAATTTACCAGAAAAACCATCTGGTCCTGGCGCCTTTGTACTCCCAAGACTAAAAGCTACAGATTTAATCTTTTCTCTTGAAACATGTTACATTAGGTTTTAATTCATTTCCTTAAAAGTTTTGGGATCAATATAGCTTAGGATGGCATTTATAGAGTGTGAACCGGAGGAAGCAAAAAGGTCTTGAAAGTAGCTAGCAATATTCTTAGAGATAGCATCTTTTTCCATTAACTGGTTGCCAGTCATCTTTAAGACATGATATATTGTTCCTCTTTCTTCTTTTGATAGTTGAAAGATGAAAGAATCAGGAGTTTTTATCCCTAGCTTTTAGCTACTGATTTTGAGACCGTTGCCACCAATGATGCTCTTCTAAGTCATAAGTTCTCTCAAGTGTTCCTTTAACATTCAAGATTGCTTGGGAGTTACTAGGGGTCAATTCACCTTAGGTAAGCTTAACCAACTGAGACTTTAACTAATCAATAATCTTGACATTATTGGGAAATTCCTTCTTGCTCCATTTAATTAAGTTCTTCCTGTATTGCGTTGGATTGTTTACGAAGGCCTCAAGATTCGATTAGTCACTAGATAACAAAGCCTGCCAACTTTCTTTGATGATGTCTAAGAAACATCCATGAGATGCTCAATTAGATTCAAACCTAAACACCTGAGTGTTCCGATGGTTCCTAGCTTGGCTTCAAATGAAGAGTAGATGATGATCAAACTCGACTGGATCCATAAGGGAAACCTGGAGATTTGGAAATTGATCTTTTAATAACACATTGCCCATAGCCCTATCAATGCGTTCATGAATAGTATCCAAGCTCTCTCTATTGTTACACCAAGTAAAACTAGACCTGTTATAACCTAGATCCTCAAGTTCGCAGTTAGCTACAGAGCACTTAAATTTAAGAATTTTCCTCTAAGCTCTACAATGACCACCCTCTTTCTCATGATAAGTAAAAATATCATTAAAATCCTCAAGAAACAACCAAGAAGCATTCATGTTTGTACAAATCCTGTGGACTTCTTGCCAACACAAAAATCTTTCCTCTTCATCAGATGGGCCATATATGAAAGTAATATAACAAGGAGTAGCATAAACATCTAATGCAATTTTAGTATGAATAATATTAGGAGACAAGAAAGAATATTGACCATGATATCATCGGACCACCATAACATGAGACCACCACTTTTGCCCACTGGGTCAACTAACCATTCCTCACTGAAGCCGCATCTTCTCTTAATCTTCTACACTACTTTGGCTTTTTAATTAGTCTCCATTAATAAGACTAATCGGGGTTTTTTTCCGGAAGCTTTCTTCCTTCAGTATTTTGGCTATCAAGGCAACCCCAAGACCTTGATAGTTCTAGGATAAGAGATTCATGGCGAACCGGTGGTTGGTCTTATCCAACCACCGCGTTCTAAGAGTATAAGCACGCATGAGGATTAGTAGTCTTGTTATTTGCCACTAGCCAACTGTAGGAAAATCAATGTCTATTGGCGCATGAGCTGTACCTAGTAATCCTACATTTGTTACAAAACCAGTTTGCCTGAGATAATTTTTAACAAACTAAAAACTCCTTCTTCGTTCTCTTTGTGAATGACCCACAATACTCTTCTTTTTAGTATCCATAATTTCATCTTTAATAGACAATTTCCTACACTTCTTATTAGCTATTGATCCACCTCCCCCCTCGTAACGTCTCTTAATGTGAATTCCTCTCAAACTCAAAGACATGGCCGAAACTGGGGAGAGCCCATTGAAAGGGCAATGGCTTTCCCATTTTTTTCCCCTTATCATCGCTAGGAAATTCAACCTTACAAGGTTGAAATTTGTCATGGGAAGTTAGACTCCTTACAACTAAAATATTGGGAATAAATGTGTGGGCCAAAGGGGAAAAATTCAAAGAAGAGGCAGGTATTAATGGCCCAACAGATACACTCAGCTTATAGGACCTAATGGACTTATGGTTATCCAAGTCCACATCTTAATTCAACTGTGGGCCTCACAAGTGTAGCTCTCTCCCAATGTCCTCCAATTCGTGCATGTGTAGCTCGGCCATGCCATTCAACTATAGGCCTTACGGGTGCAACTCTCTCCAACCAACTGCCGCGTCCTTCAATTCCAAGAGTGAGCCCTATGGAGTTGACTCCCTCCTCAAACCACCTTTATGCATAGGTGTCCCTTCCAGCCTACATAGAGAACCATGTTGTACATCTTCCAAGCTCGTATTAGCATCATCCCTCATAATCACTGTCATGGTAGGCGATTTTGGGTCATAATTTGTTGTCTTATCCCCATCACAGGTCCTTGTTGCAGCCACACCTCAGTGTATAATAACGGATTCTTTTGACTGGAGTCCATCCAGGCCAATTTTTTCCCATCCACTGGATAATGCCTGCCTTTTGTTGAGTTGCTCCAGTGGAACTTACTTGATTGAGTTTGTATCAATAAATTTTGCTTCCAACCAGTCATCCTTGCAGACCTTTAAAACATCTTCAAAAGTGCGCACTCCCTGTGTACCAAGCCAAAGGTCGAATTCTTGTTCATCTTCTTCACCCCTCAGACTGCTAGCTTCTAGACAATGTCGTCCATCATGGCCAATACAACCATATTTGTAGAAGAAGTCTTGCAAGCATTCATTTCGAACTTTAATCCAAACTGGATCTTTGGACCCTTTAGGAACCCCAAAACCAAATATTAGATGTCCATTTAAGTAGAGAATGACCTTGACGTGAATGAAACTTTTGACCATTTTTCCATCTACTATTGGTTTTTCAAACATCGCGGTCTCCCCAACTTCGTCTCCCAAAATGTTTGCATTAGAACACTCAAAGGCCTCTACTGGTAGTCTGTGGAATTTTAACCAATAGGGAGCAATCTCCAAATAATCATCCTGATGAACCATACAATCCTCCCAATTTTGAAGATTTAACAAATGGCCCTGAATAGACCAAAGGCGTCCTTTAAGGATATGGACGTAATCAATATCATGGGTGAAATGAAATAGGAAGGTAAGTTGGCTCCTGTCAAGTTTATGTACTTCCACATCGTCCTCCATCTTCCACCTTTTTTAATCATTGAAACGATCGTCAAAATATTTAGGTTTTTTCCGGTAAGGAGCTTGCCAACTAAGGCTCCTCCATGATTTTCAAATTTTTGACTTAGCTTTAAAGGAAGTTGCTTTGGATGTTTCACCCTAGAACTTTGTCCCTTCTACATAATCTTATCAACACCAATATGAAAATAGAATATCATCTAGAGGGGGTGAATAGGAGATTTTAAAATTCTTTCGGATTTAACCGAAGAATGATAATAAAAGAGATTAGGATAGAGAGAATGAACATAGACATATTATACTAGTTTGATTTAACTCTCTGACCTACGTCCAATCCCCAGACGCTCTAGGTTTTTCACCATCTCAAACACAGATACAATTACATACTTCTGTACTCAAGATGATCCTATCACACTAGGACTCACTCTCCCTTACAAGTTGTAATTGTACACCCACACTTAAGGTTCCTCAACCTTGAGATTAAACATTTAAACATACAAGTGTTTAATATTCCTCACTGAGTAGATAAATGATAAACATTGAAATACAAGTATAATATTCGAAGATAATAAATGAGAATGAATGAAACAGTAATTAGCAATAAATTTGAATTGATTTCGTAGAGTTTTGGTAGTTGGCGGAATTGAGTGTGGTGAGCGTATATACTATCTTTCATTAATACCGTTATGAAGCTTTAATTGTAGCCATTGTGACACTTCATATTTCTGTTAGTCACAGTTGATTTCCATTAGGTACAATCGACTGTTATATCTTTAACTCGTTCGCCATCGACGTACTTGTGCACAAAAGTTGACTCAGAGATTTGCCAAAGTAAGTATGCCTCGAAGGAAAGATTCCGTTTGCTACAAGATTTCATTCTATTTGTGGGCTTTGTTTTTCCATCTGCATTAAATGTGTTTGACACAAATTTTCTTTTTGGATAATATTCAATCAAATGATGGTTAATGATATGAAACATACTCAATAAGATGATTAGATGAAGTATAATGTAGTTTAAGTAATATTTACCGTTGAAGCCACATACAAAAGGATATTTGATACATATACTCAAGTACCAACTTGTCTTACTCAAGTACCATGCTTGAGTAGAACATTTACTTACTCGAGTATCCTTTTATCAGTTCTTACAGAGACTTACAAACGACATACTCGAATAGCCATAGACCCTTACTTGAGTAGCCAATTCTTGCTACTCGAGTAACCCTGTGATAGGTTTGATCAGAAGCTTTATAAAGACAATACTCGAGTATCCAATATTGCTTACTCAAGTACCATACTCGAGTAGACAGAAATATGCTCGATTATAGTTTAACTGATATGTATTTTTAACAAGACATATGCAATAATGGAGTAACATTTTATCATACTCAAGTACTGAAAGACTTGTACTCAGGTACTTTGGTCAAGGAGTAGTTTTATGAGACAATAATGGCTATACTTGAGTAATACTCACCAGTACTCGAGTACACTTACCTTATGCTCGAGTAGACACTGATCTTTGCTTCTTATTAATCTTTTTGATATAGTACTCAGGTAATGATAAATCCATACTTTAGTACTGATCTGTGAACACTTAAACAATCTATCAGATGGAGGGTACTTAAGTAGGCTAAATTCCCTTACTCGAGTAACACCTATACTTTACTAATTCAAAGGCTTGATCATTTTCGAAGTCTTAAATAGTTTTTAATATTGTTATCATCAAAACTCTGAGAACTAACACAATGCACCCACTTACACTCCTAACTCTAAGCTCGACTCACCCGACAAGAGAAACAAGAGAGTAGAGGAGGAAGCAGAGTGATGGTAGGTACTTTGTCACATGTGGATTTATGACAATTCCTCGTACTTTCTCACCTGTAGGCTTGCTAATAACATGAACATCCCATACCTCCTTTTAAATGGTCTATTAAGCTTAAAAGGTTAGGCCTAGGCTTATTAAAATGCATGTTAGTCTTCTTAGGTGGCCTAAGCCTGTTATAAAATTAGAAAAAATAAGTATAAAAATAATATAATCATAAAAATTTGTTAAATATATATATATTGAAATATATTGGAATTGAAGTTTAAAAAATTATTGTTTCATGAAAAGGTTTAGAACATGGAGGTCACCTTGTACATAATAAAATTAGAAAAAAAAAGAGATTAAGGTGCAAAAATACACATATGCTTTTTTGAGGAGCACAGATACACATACGGTTACCATTTTGGAGCAAAAGTCACATCCCACCGTTAAGTCACTGTTTACCGCCGTTATGTTGTTGTTCACCTCATCTCTTTCTCTCTCATCACGGTGAACAATGACTTAACGGTGAGATGTAACTTTTGCTCCAAAATGGTAACCACGTGTGTATTTTTGCTCCTCAAAAAAGCATATGTGTATTTTTGCTCCTGGGGAAAATGCTTATGTGTATTTTTGCACCTTAACAAAAAAAAAAAAAGGAAAAGTTTAAGAAACTAGTCTAGATGGTGGTCACCTTGTACATACTAAAACAAGAAAAATATAAGTACCTATAGATTCAATTCATCAATAAAAAAAAACTTGTATCCTTTTTATGGCTGTTATTCTGCAAAAACTGCATGAAGGGGAAGAGACTATAGTTTCGAGTGCAATGAAGAGATTTCGCAACCTTAAACTGATGCATACGTACAGAGAAGGCTATACAGGTGCAGATGTCCTTACTAATTTGTTTTGTACAAGATGAAATGAAAGTGCTTTTTGATACGCCTCCTTTGTCTATAGATAGTCTGTTGTACGGGGATTCAATGACGATGATATTGGGCTTGAGCCCCATTTAATACCAAAAAATATGTGTATATAATAAAAAAGGAAAATTTTAAAATAAACGGTTGAAAAATAAAAAAGAAAAGCCATTGAAAAAAAACGCAATGAAAAACAAATATTAAATAAATAAAAAATAGTATAAAATATAATTTTGTTGTTAAAAAAATTGCAGGGTGTTTTAACAAACTAAGGCTAAACTAGGGCTTTGAACATACCAGACTCCTGTTAAAAAAATGGCTTATAACAAGTCACAGGCCAAACAAAGGCCTACTTATTCCATGACAGGCATGACCTGTTAAGAGTAAAGTATAACCTAGCCTCTTTCTTTTTTCACTTTCATCAAAAGATATTTATATTAATACTGCAAAGTGATACAATACATGAAAACGAATTGAACATAGAACACAAACAAAAGCAAAACAAATACAGCAAAACAAACCAAATACATGGAAAGCCAATTACCACCCATTGAAGAGTTATGAATAGAAGTAGAATCATGGACTATCCTATAGGACACATCTCCTTATAAGCATTATTTGCAATTAGAGCAGCTACACAGTTGCCTTGTCTTGGGCTAAATATGATAGAAAACCCAATCTCAGAAGAAAGAAGACTCATGATATCCTGAAGAATACTTCTGCTCCTCTATTCAAGCAAATATAGTGATGTCGACCACACACCAAACAACACATCTTGAACCCTTCCCCAAAAAACACAAATCCGAGCCACCTGGTGAGGATCAGATCTAATAACATTCAAACAACCATCCAACCAAGATGAGTCATAATTAGATCTCGCAGATCTATTTATTACTTAAGAAGTCGAGAACACCACCACTAAAACCTGACATCACGAAAAAAATCGAAGAAAAGACAGACGACCCCTCCCACAACGAAGACCACCGAGGAATAAGACATCGACACTGTAGCTCGCACAAAAACAAGGAAGAAAGTTCTCATCACCTCGAGTAAGACTTGGAGAGGGAGAGGAAAAGCTCACCCGAGAGGTGAGAGAAAACCATAGCTAACTTAGGGTGAGGAGGCTGCAACTGGAGATCCGAGCTTCAATCTACCCCTTTAATGTTGCTGTGGTTGAGGATGATGTTCACCGGCAACATGCAATGTTGAAACATGCCGCCTGTAGGAGAGGGTTGTAGGGTTAATTGGCGAGGCAGAGATACCAAGAGAGAGGGTTTATGCCGATAGAGAGAGAAAACCAAAAACCTTATGACTGAAAGTGGAAGAAATCACCAAGAGGGGGTGAATTGGGGATTTTAAAAAATTCTTTTCAACTCTTAAAAATGAAGCTTAAGAAATGGATAATAAAAGAGTAGAAAAAGAAAAGCTTAGACACAGAATTTATACTGGTTCGGTCTCAACCTTGACCTACGTCCAGTCCCCAGATACCTTCTGGGTGTTTCCACTAATTCAACAGATTTTCAATTACAACAATGAAGACCAGACACAATCCTAATCACCTAGGACTTGCTCCCCCTTACACTTTGTGATTGAACAACCCAACTCACAGGTTCCACAACCTTGAGTTCTCACAAACAAATGCTTTCAAAAATTTACAAACTCTCAAAAGAGTAGATAAGGATAAACACTAAAGAACAGGTTGAAAATAACAATACAAACTCAAATTTCAAAGTATAATCAAGATAGCTTCGTTGTGTGTGTATTGCTTTGAGTTTTCATAGCCTCTTATAGACTGAATGGATAAGCTAGCCGTTGCAATTCTTTCTCTAATGTTCAGCTGCAATTCTGAAAAAATGGCAGTGGTATATTTTGCTCTGTTCTTTGAATTCTTAGCTGGAACCTTGAGATTTAGTTGTTGCAGAACGTCTTTCAGATTTTTAGCCATTCCATGATCTTAATTCGACCGTTTGAAGTGATCTTAATGTGTTGCAACAGTCTGAACTGAACATCTGGGATAAGGGAGAAGAATCAGCCTTGTTCTTGGTTCTTCATTTAATGCACTTATTCTGGATCTTGATCTCACCTTGATCTTGGCTAAACCTTATCTGAAAAACATTCAAAACTTCATCAAGGACATTAGAAACAATAATATCATATCATGAAATAATTTCAGGAAGACCCATTAAGATTTCGCAGATCAACATCATTTGATTTTTCAAAATCCCCGATGTAAACTCGAGTTTGTTCTTCCAGACTCGAGTTTGGGGTTCATCTAGAAAGCATGTCCGTTGATTAGAGGTCTAAACTTGCAGTCTGTAAAAGCTAACTCGAGTTTGGCTTTTACAGAGAGAACTATCGGGCTTTGGACTTGGCATGGAATTTTAGTCCTACTCCTAGACTCGAGTCAATTAGTGACTGACTCGAGTTTGGGTCTATGTTTGAAGAACAAGCCTAAGTTCGTGATTTTGCAGACTGGAGTTTAGGAGACAGATTGGAGTTTTGGAAAGATGGTAGAAATTCGAGTGTTTCTCTATTTGTCCTAAACTCGAGTTTACAATGACAGACTCGAGTTTATGTTTGAGCTGAAACTATTCAAATCTTTCTGTTTGGTCTAGATTGGAGTTTGTAACTCTAGACTGGAGTTTATAACTTGGCCTGGAACTCGAGTGTCTTTCTGTTTGGTCTAGACTGGAGTTTAGGAATCCAGACTCGAGTTTGGCTTGCTTGGAATTCTGAGTGCTCTCTATATCTTCCAGACTTCAGGTTTGGTTTTGCAAACTGGAGTTTGGCTTGTTGTGAAAATTTCTGATTGCTTTCTGTAACTCCTCAGACTCGAGTTAGTCCAAGCAGACTCAAGTTTGGCTTTCTTCGCAGAAGTAAACAGCTTTCTGTCAACCCTCAAACTCGATTTTACATACCCAAACTCGAGTTTGCTTTTGACAGTGAGATTTTCATATTGCCAAAAACAAACTTCATATCAAGTTTACAACTGCTAGTTATCATCAAAACACATTGAGAACTAACAATGACCTAGTCTCTTTTCACCCCTTTTTACATTAAGGATAAGAGGAATACTTATATATTTCATTTCAAGAATTAATTCCATATTTAAATCTATTTTATGTTAGGATAAATATTTGTTTATATTTATTAGGTTCAATTCATAAATCAATTTTTGTGATTTTTTTACTAATGACACTTAAAAAAAAAAAATTAAAAATGTTCTCCATGTGAATTTTTCGTTGTTAGGAAAAAATTCATACGCTAAGATCTTATTGGAGAGCATCAAAGAAAATGGACCTAAGTTAGTTCTTAATGTTATTAATAAAATAGTTTAGCGTGTAAAAATGTGGGAAAAAAAATGTTAACATTTTTTATCTGATCAAAACTAAAATCAAATTCATTGGCCAAAATAAATAAAATCATTTGGAATCCCAATTGAAATGACAAAATAGTGCTCCATTGTCTTGAAGCCGTGATACTGAACAATGTTGTATCTGAAGAGGCAGGAGGATAGAAGTGGGAGAGCTGTTCTCTCTAGTAGCCTATGATTGGAACCACCAATTCCGATATAACGTTTTCGATATATTCCCAATATGAGACGTTAATACATTATTTCAAAAATACTAATATTTATAAGCCTTATTATTAAATAATATTTTTAATTCTTCGTTATTCTTGGGTGCCTTTTTTTTTTTTTAATAAATTTCTTGGGTTCTTTCTCGTGGGCTTAATGATGTGTTTTTTTATAGTATTTGAGTGGATTGAATGAGTAAAATAGTTGATTTTTGGTAATTTGGGAGAAGATTATCTTTGTAGTTGTTTTTGCATTTACAAGCAATAAATTGAAGATATGGAAAGCATCGAACAGAGACAAACTTAAGTGAGAAGGGCTAAAGGTTCGCAAGGCGTGAGAATAAAAACATAAAATGAGGATATTGAAGCCGGCTGCTGGACTTCACGATCTCAACTTTTAATAGATATGGAGAAAGAACCAAAGTTCAAACTCACAGATTCACAAAGCCAAGAAGGAAGAACAGAAGAACAGCAACCGGATTAACGACAGCGAACCAACAGTGGAGGAGAGAAGCGATGGTGTTGAGGAGGAACAATGTGATGCGCTCGAATGGGTTTCAGATCCGTGTGAACATGCCATCTGGTTGCCTTGCTGCTCTTATACTATTATCATATGCTCTGTTTTTTAGTATTTTTCTTGTAGGTTTGGGTCTTGGTTCTATAATACCACCTATGCTGGTTCTTCAAGCTGAACCAGCCTTCCTCACTTTTAATAGTGCAGAGTTGCAGACGTCTCCAAGTTTCAACCTTTGTTGGATCTTCATTATGGTGCTAATTTTTGACCAAAAGAAATTATGCTGATAATTGGATGGATCCTCTGCTGCTTGGTTCCTTGTCTCAGTATACAATATGCAGCCAGTCATCGGGCGCTTTTTCCAAGCTCCATCCTCCACGATCCCCACGTCCAAATAGTGCTCTTGCTCTCTTTTGTTCCTCGTCCCTTAGTTATCTTCCCTTGGCCCAATTATGGTTCTATTTCTTGATCCAATCATGTTTTTCTTTCGCCATTGGGCCCAGTATACATTAATAAGTACGTCTTAAATGTACCTCACATTGTCCTAATGTGTATATACTTTGTCTTGCTTTAAAAAAATAAAACGATATTTCAAAGTAATAAATATGCTTTTTACATTTTTGCCCCCATATCAATTACAATAAACAAAAAGAATTTATTCGACTTTGGGAACCAATTATAGATAAGAGTAAAATTAAAAATTTATTCCATAATGATTGAGTTAACTAACTTTCATTTATATTTAAAAGTTAGTTAATTTTGACTTATAAATAGAATCATAATGGTAAATAAGAAAAAAAAAATACTACTTCAAATTCAAAATATAAGTAATAAATAACTAAACTACATAATTAAAAAATTTAGTTAAAATTGGTTGAAGATATATATATATATATATATATATATATATATATATATATAACAAGTATTGCTACTCGTATGTTTTACGGGGAAAGTTATATATATATATATATATATATATATATATATATATATATAAAACAAGTATTGCTACTTGTATGTTTTACGGGGAAAGTTATATATAGCATTTTGAGCTTTTCAAGCTTTTCAAGCACAAAAATATAGTTTATAGTTCTAAATCATTGCTTTTGTGAGGTATGTAATATTTATTGTATAATTTAGTCTTTATTATTGGTCAATTTCTTATCGTATGCACGATAAGCAATATTTATTTGTAGTCATAATAAATTATGTACTCATTTTATAATCATCTATTTTAAATGAACTATATATTTTAATATTGAAAGTTCCAAATGTATGGTTTGTCAATAAATATTGATGAGACCAATATTAATTACACTTATCACGAAAAGTGAAATAGGGAAAACATCAAGGTTTAAAAAAAATAAACAACCACTGAAAATAAAATCAGTGCTAGTTAAAGTGAATATAACAAAATAATTAGCCAAAAGAAGGTGATAGATATGGCTATTGATATTTATGGTATCAAAGTAAATTGAATACACTAATGACATTGATATAGACATTACTATTCTAAAAAACGGTTGCTCACATTGCAAGGAACAAAAGATCAAAAAAAATAAGGAAAAGAAAGGATTGATTTAAGTGTAGCTACTAACTTTTTCAAAAAAAGTGATGTCTATTTAGTCATTATTAACTTCTTGATAACCCAAGCAACGCAACCCATGTATACTTGTGATCGTTAATATCTCTAATGAGTTTAGAAGGATAACCTACCATGATCGATGTTGAGATAAAGAATTGAGATCACTAATAATGAAGAACATAGAACTCGAAATGAAATACATTAATGATGTTAACACACACATGCACACATTACTATAATCATGGGGCTAATTATATTTCTTAGAAATTAAGCTTCTTGCATATCTAGTTTGAATTACAATTATTATAACTCATTGATTTAGAGGCTAATTATTATTACGATACCTCCTTGAATTATGGGGGATAGCTAATGATTTATAGATATAAAATATAAAACATTGATATTGAATTATAAAAGATTGTGATAAATAATTATGATTGCCAAAAGAGGGAGATAAATATGAATATTGATATTTATTTATGTGAAAGTAAATGGAATACACTAGCAGCGTTAATATAAACACAATTGTTTTAACAAAAAAACGGTTGCTCATAGAATGGTTTTTAATAATGTTACTACGAGTATTATAGAAGATATTAGATATAACTCGTTTTCCACCCAAAAAAAAAAAAAAAACTCTTTTATGAAGAGGGCGAGTGAGAGAGAGAGAATGAATGAAAAAAGAAATAAGAGAATGAGTGAAAAAGTCTTATATGAAAAGCCATATCCTCACAAGTTTGGTTTTTTATATTTTGAATGTCACATCTCAAATTTTTAGGAATTTAAAGTTTGAATGATATATAGAAATTAATTATGAAATTTGGTCTAAAAATAATTATTAGAAGTTAACGCCTAATTTCCATGAACTTTTAGAGAAAGAATTATAGGATTTATATTTTTAGTCTACGAAATTAAGGATTTATTCCCAACACTTATTTGATATTTGTAATTAAATGAGAAAAGGACATAATTGCAAATAAGCCTCATATATAAGTGAATTTGATATAGACTTCTAATTTAACCTACATTCTTAATACCCAACCCATTATTTTTGGCCCATAAACTTGAAATTAAAATCATGCAACCCAATTACAATACAAAGCCCAATCTTTCACTAAATAAATAAAAGCCCAAACCAATATTAACGATTATTCATTCCCAGCTCTCATCGAAACGCAGAAGCAGCAGCAAGTATATCTATATGTATCAGAATTCAATACTCCCTCTCTGCATATGTATTTGGCCCAATATATATATCCCCTCCAATCCATTGTGTCTTGGCCCAAATCATCTAACCAACAACACGTAAGCATTAGCCCATCTCATTGTCTTTCTCTCTCCCAACCCATCGAAATCGCAGCAGCCATTTATCAGGAAAAAATCATGCAAAACAGCGAAAGACCATACCTCCTCTAGCATCTCGAGTCCTGCGACATTGCCCATTGGTTCATGCTTCTTAAATCGGTGCTCACCCTTGGTTTCTTATTTAATCTCTGCTCATTGACGGTTTAGCATTCACGTCGTCTTACCCCCAAAGCTGAGAGTGAGTTCGAGCAGAGAGAGAGAGTCAACTGGAAATCATCTTCTCTGCTTCTTGCCGTGAGAACAAGGGAAGTAGATCAGCACCAAACTCTCGTCATTCAAGCTTGAAACGGGAGGTAAATCGTTGGAGCTCTCCTCCCTTTTATTTTCGTCACTTTCCCATAGTTAGTTGAAGTTTTAAGATAAGGAAATGAAAACCTTGCTTCGCTGCAAGACTCAAAATGAGAAAAATAGGGGAACGTTGCGTTGCTGCATATATATATATATATATATATATATATATATATATATTGCATGAGTAGGTTAAATTTGAAAGTAGAAAACATGAGGAAAGTTTGTTGTACGATGCTAGAAAGATTCATTAAATCCAAACTCTAAGATGTTTGAAATCTAGAAAAGTTTGAGAATATGATGTTACGTGGGTTAACATATGAGAAGGGTGCAAACTGTTTAATAAGATGGTAAGGAAGTTGTACAGTTGTTTTATTATGGATTATTTTAGCTGAGAAACATATTTAAGTCGCTACTTGCCTTGGAAAGCTTTACAAATACATAGGTATATAACTTGTTATTTTACTAATTATTATTGTTAACATATATAATAATAATAATAGAATAAATAAATAATAATAAATATATATTGTTATTAGGAAAAGGGAATATATAATAAGGGAATTGTTAATTAATAATGAAGAGAAAAAGGAGATTATTAATTAATAAATAAAAAGGGGTATTATTGTTAAGAGAATTTTTAAGGTTTAATCCACTTTTATTTCCCTAAAAATAATCCGCATAGTTAGGTACTTTATGACGCCAGAAGTGACAAATGACAATGATAAATGTTTATAAGCATACCTTGACACCTCCACTGATCCCAATACTTTCAGACGGAATTAAGGATTCAAGCTTGGAGTGGGTAATTGTTATCTTATTAGTTTGTTTGTATGTATTCATGTATGATTAATCATGTTTGCTAGAATATTAGCATATGTGTATCCTAGCTATGGATTGGGGCTGCGTGTCCTTGTTGGACCTGACTATCACCCAAGAGGGAAGTAAATTGGGTGTTTGATAAAACTTTAGGAACTTAAAAAAAACTTTTCGCAACTTATAAATTGACAATTAAATATTTAAAGATGAGCATGTACTGGAATGTAAAAGATAAAGGAAGAGAGTATGCAAACTGTGATTTATCCTGGTTCGGTCCAATCTTTGACCTACGTCCAGTTCCCAAGCTTCACTTGAGATTTTCAATCCACTATTTGCTTTGAACTTGATTACACGTTCTGTACTTGAAGTAATCATCTCACTAGGATTCACTTCCCCTTACAAACCATAATCAATTCACTTGCTTGATTACACACTTTGTACTCGAAGTAATCCCACACTCGGATTCACTCCCCTTACAAGCTGTAATCACAACAAAGTGTTTCACACTCAAGATCACCCAATATTGAGTAACTTTCATAATAATAGGATTATTACAATGAATCTTCTCTCTCAGAAGTAAGTGAATAAACACTGAAGCACAATACATATAATCTCACTCTCTAAGCTAAATATATGATCATTGAGATATTCAAAGAGTAGATGAAGCAGACGTTAGAATATTGGCATTTTCACTGTGTAAGCTCACGTCCCTGTTCTTGCTCTCCCTCTTGTATCTGTATATCTTGTTCTTCGTTTTTGGGCTTCTTATATAGATGAAGAAGAGGAACTAGCCGTTGCATTTTCTTCTCTTTGATTCTTCAAAGTTCGACTGTAAATCTAGAATATGACCGTTGCATATTTTTCTCTATTTCTTCAATTCTTGGCTGGAATCTTGGATTTAGTTGTTGTAGATGGTCTTCCAGAATTCTTGTCATTCCATAAACTTAATTTGACCGTTGGAGAGTGATCTGAACGTTTCATAACGGTCTGAGCTGGTCCATTGGAATAGAGGAGAAATTTCAGACTTGTCCTTGATTCTTCATTAATTACATTTGACCCAGATCTGATTTCACCTTGATCATTGCTGAATTCATCTGAAACTTACTTGAAAAACTCATTAAACAATGTTAGAATCAATAGCAATATATGATATGACGTTTTAAGATTAACCCATGAAGATTTCACAAATTGGCGCAATCTGGTTTTTTATACTTCAGCGATTCAAACTGGAGTTTGGAAAACTAAACTGGAGTTTGCAGCGAGCTAAACTGGAGTTTAGAAATCCAAACTCGAGTTTAGGTCTTCCAGAGAGGAATGTCGCGATTTGAGTTTTGGAGCACACTTGAACTTAAGGCTAAATTCGAGTCATTAAGTGACTAACTCGAGTTTGGGGCTTTGTTGCGAGGATAAGCCTAAGTTCAAGAACTTCCAGATTGGAGTTTAGATACACAAACTGGAGTTTGTCAAATCAAAATATTGAGGAGCTCTCTGTCTGCCACAAACTCGAGTTTAGAAACACAAACTGGAGTTTACTAACTCAAACTGGAATTTCCTTTAGAGATGAAGACATCTTGCTCTCTATTTCCATAAGACTTTTTAAGTCTTCTTTCCAATACAAGAAGAATCAGCTCCAAACTCATTGTAATCTGACAATTATGATCCGATGAATGAAGACTGTTCTTTGACTAGCGTTTTTCCAGCATCCTGAATTGACTGTCAACTTGAAAGATTCATACCTCACTCATTTGATCTTTGTTTTTCGTGATCTTTATGTTTCTAGAAAGGTATGTGAGTCTACTTTCATATGCCGCCGATTTCAGCTCATTCCGATGTGTAGATTGTGAGATACACTCAAATTACCGAACCTTGGTCTGTTGTATGAAAGTAACAGATGGAGCAACTTCAAAAATTCATAACTCTCTCATCTGATCTTCTTTGGGCATGAAACTTTGTCAAGATGACGTATTGGGAGTCTAGTTTCATACAAAATTGATTTCACCTTAATCCGATCTATGGTTTGGAAGATATCATCGAATTACCAGAGGTCGCCTGTGCTGAATGTGAAACAGAGTTGGACAAAGTTGCTGAAAGCTTGCTAAACTCGAGTCATTAAGTGACTAACTTGAGTTTAGGAGTTCCAAACTCGAGTTTACATTGGCTAACTCGAGTTTGGCTGATCCAGAGACGCCAGAGTTGTTGAAGACACTACAAACTCGAGTCATTAAATGACCAACTCGAGTTTAGAGTTCCAAACTCGAGTTTTGTGTCCTAAACTCGAGTTTTCTCATAATCCAGAGGCAAATCACTTCCAGTAATGCAGTAGACTTGACTTTTGAGCATCTGGCTCAAATTTGCTCATCTAGAACATGATATTTGCTTGTTCTAACTTCCATTTGATCGTGGAGACTTCAAGAATCAATCTAAAAACTTGTATGATAATTTTCTCATTCCATTTGGCAAGTTTTTCTTTCTTTCTTCTCTTTTCTTGATCATTCTTCATGATTGAACTATTTCTTTGTTTTCTTCTCTTGTTCTTTCTCCATATAAATAAATCTACATTAAATATAGCAATTAGTCAATATATGTGCTATAAACTTTTTGCTCTTACTAATGGCATCTATATAAGACATAATCAAAACTAATCATAACCAACAGTCCTAAAATAGGGCCGCGGTCTTTGCTGATAACTGTGGTTACGATGAGACTTGTTTACTATGAATTATTCTATACCTAACATATGATATGTTGTCATTTATATTTCATACTTGCATATAAGACAGGTAGTTGATCAGAATCAAGAGGAAAGACGTAGCTGTAAAGGTTACAATAGAAGGAACTTTTTGAAAAAATAAGACCTTAGAGTATAAGGAATATTTTGGAAAAGTATGAGTATATGTGCTCTATTTTATTGTTTATCATTTGTCTATTCACTACAAGAAAACAATTTATTTGTGATGGAGCTTTCAAGCGAACAATATCTGTCGCAAATTTCACGGATTTTGGGACGAAAAATAAACTTCTATTGCAAAATTAGACATTTTGCGACGGAATAATAATTTCCGTCGCAAAATGGCAAATGAAGGACTTTTGTGGCGGAAAACCTACTTTTGCCGCAAATTTTGCGGCAGAAAAGCTCTTTCTGCCACAAATTTTGCGGCGGAAAAGAGCTGTCCAACTCAAACCATTGGTGCCACCGACGGTTTAAGGAAGAATTGCGATGGAACGTGGTTCTCCACTGCAAATTTGTGGTGAAAAACCTGCTTCCACTGCAAAATTTTGCGGTGGAAAGTGGTATCCACCACAAACCGTCGGTGCTACCGACAGTTTGTGATTGAGCATGGTTTTCCGTAGCAAATTTGCAGTGGAAAACCTGCATTCGCAAAAAATGTTTTGGCGGTGAACCTCTGTCTGCCGTAAATCGTCTGTGGGCACTGATGGTTTGCGGCGGAGAGTGGAATTTTGTGGCGGAAAACCTCTTTCCGTCGCAAACAGTTTGTGGCAAGAAGAGGTTTCCCGCCAAATGTTTCCCCCTTTTTTGTGACGGAACTTCTGGTTCCGTCACAAAATTGATTTGAAATCCCCCCTCGCGCGTATTCTTCATTTTTATGATCTAAAGGTGTTCGTGCATTTCTCTTCTCCTCTCCTCTCTCATTGTCCGACCACCGGCCACCGCCATCCATGCTCGTCTCCTCCGCCGTGAGCCTTGTCCGTCGTGTTTCCTCTTATTTCTCCACCTCTAGCGTTCTTCAACAGGTAAGAATAATTTTTTTTGAGTTCTTTGATCTTGAGAAGTTAAATCTTTGTGCAACTAAATTGTAGAAAAAATAAATCTGTATCCTAAATGTACATAATATCAGATTCTATATGCTAAATGTACTGGGAACAAGAAGAAATATCTGTGATTAGTCTAATAGAAATGATTTCATTTTCTTTGAATGCCTTATTATATTGGTCATCAACTCTCCTTACTTGTGTGTTACGTACATATCCCTAATTGTGTGTAAATGTCTTCATCATGCACATATAATTAAAGACATATACTGCGCACAATTGAAAAATAATTGTATCCCATGAAAACATGTTGCATCAGGTCTTTAAATAAAATTTAGGTATTTTAGATAATAAATTTTGTAGTGGGTAATTTTTTAGCAATTTTCTCCTATTGAAATTAGTTTAATTAAATATAATAGCAGGGATTGAATAATAACAAATATTAGTACATAATGGAAGGCGAAAGAAATTAAAGGAAAAGAAATAAATGTGAGTAATTGAAATCAAGATAATAATAGGTTTTTTAGGTTAAAAAATAGGAAATAATAATTCTAATAGAAATATCATAAAACAAGAAGAAATCCAAAATAAAGTGGGACAATTAGAATTATTTTTTAATAGAATTAAAATTATATTGTCTGAATTTTATTAGAATTATATGGTTTGAATTTATTTTTTTTAATTGAGACAATTGAACATTTTTATTTATAATTTTTAACTTCAAAATGATTAATATGGAAGGCAAAAGAAATTAAAGGAAAAGAAATACTTTAAATGTGAGTAATTGAATTCAAGATAATAATAGGTTTTTGAGCTTAAAAATATAGGAAATAATAATTTTAATAGAAATATTATAAAACAAGAAGAAATCCAAATATAGTGGGACAATTAGAATTATTTTTTAATAGAATTAAAATTATATTGTCTTAATTTTATTAGAATTATATGGTTTGAATTTAATTTTTTAATTGAGACAATTGAAAATTTTTATTTATAATTTTTAACTTCAAAATCATTAATATAGGAAATAATAGTTAATAATAATTTTCAATTTACATATTTCAATACAAAAAATTAGGAAGTTATTACATATAGGAAATACCAATAAATTTTAATTCCGCTAACAAGTTTAAAAACGGTCTACTAAAAAGTCTAAGGGCGTCTATTGATAAGTTAATACTTAAAATTCATTATAAAAAAATTTCATAAGACTTAAATGTAATTGTGAGATTTTCATAAACCATTTTTTGTTTTTTTAAGACCTCCATGTAATTTTCTCTTTATTAAAAAGTGTTAGTTATTAAATTTGTTTATGTTACCCTTAACTATAGAAAATTATTCTAGAAGTAGGGATATGTGAATAAGTTATTAAATTTGTTTAAAAATGAGAAATTTGAAATCTACTCATATTTAAAAAATTATCAAACTTTGAAATAAAAAAAGTAATTAATAGGCATAAGGCTAGGCTAATGGTGATAGCGTAATGATTAATCGGCTAAAAATGCTTAAAAGTAAAGGCTTAATGATTTAATAGATTAATGGAAAATATTGGTACCCCCTTACTACCTGGTTAGTTAAGATTTGTGTTGATTAATTTTCTACATTGTTCGATCCTTGTTTTTTTTTCTACAATTGGTATAAGCGGCCAATTGTATTTTCCACTTAGGTTAGTAGTTAAATTAATTAGTTAGTATTATTGTATTATGTTCCAAAAAGCCTTTGTGCAAGGTTAGGTTGGGGAACTATGGAAGACGATCGTGATAGAAGTTGGAAGTACAATTGTCTAACTCAGAAAAAACGAATTACTCGAGTATTCTTAGACGTTTTGGAAGAGTTCATCTAATTTGCGTTGGCACACATAACTAATTCAAGTACCTTGATTAATTGTCCGTGTGTAAAATGTAGGTGTTTGCAATTTCAAGATGCGGGAATGGTCAGAATGCATTTGTGTAAAAAAGGATTCATGACGGATTATGAATGTTAGGTGTATCACGAGGAAGTTCGACAGACACCGAGTGGTTATTACGGAGACAGTAATCATCGAGATAACCTTAATCAATATCAGCAGTTGGTTATGGATGCTGCGGGACCGTCGATTGACCAATATTTTGATCCCGTTACTCATGTTGGACCTTCATACATGGAAGAAAAGACTGGTGCACATAATCAGCCATCATACATGGGAGAGGATCCTAATCTAGAGGCAGATAGGTTCTATCAAATGCTTTCAAGATGCGCAATGTCCTTTATGAGAAGGTTGCGAACACATTGAAAATAGTGAATATTCATTGCTATCAGCTACCCTAGCAACATTAAGCTTGAAGACTAATCACCATATGAGCAAGAAGAATTACAATGAAATGATGCATATCATGAGTAAGGTTGCTCCCAATGAAAATAATTTATCGAAAGATTTTTACCAAGCAAAGAAAAAGGATGATGCTGACAAATCCATTGCTGCGCCAATAGATGTATACTCTATTATAAGGATGATGCTGAGCGGACTACTTGTAAATTCTGTAAACATGATAGGTACAAGAAGACTAAAGGGAAAATAACCTCTCAAGCATTAGGCAAGATGTAGTGCTTTCCCCTTGTGCCCAGACTTCAGAGATTGTATTCGTCACAACAAACAGCTGCTCACATGAGATGGCATCAAGAGCATCACAGGGATGAAAAATTTGTGACGCATCCATTTGATACCGAAGCTTGGCTAAAATTTGACGAGATGAATCCTTCATTTGCAGCCAATCCCCGTAATGTTTGTCTTTGTTTATGTTTAGATGGGTTCGCTCCTTTCAACCAAATGGGCAGGATTTATTCTAGTTGGATTGTGATTGTGACTCCGAACAACCTCCCACCTTCCATGTGTATGAGAAGAGAGTTTTTGTTCCTCAACACGTTAATCCCTGGGCCATCCAACCTAAAAAAGAAAATAGATGTATACCTCAGGCTTTTGATAGACAAGTTGAAGATGTTGTGGAGCGAAGGGGTTCTTACCTACGATGTATCATTGAGTCATAATTTCATTATGTAGGTTGCCTTAATATGGACAATAAATGATTTTCCTGCATATGGGATGTTGAGTGGATGGCAAAGTTGGGGAAGCTTGCATGTATGATATGTCTCGAATAGAACGTGGGTTTTAGCTTGCCATACAGTCATAAGGTATGTTGGTTTGACAAGCACCGATGATTCCTACCTCTCAATCATCTGCTTAGGAGAAACAAAAAAGACTTAAGTTGGAATGTGGTTGAACGATCAGATAAACCTCGTCGTTTAAGTGGTCAAGAAATATGGGAAAGGGTGCAGTACATTCATAGTGTTGAAGAGGGATCTTCTTCCAGTGAACCTGAGGGATATGGCGTTCAGCATCATTAGAACAAACACAATATCTTTTGGGAGCTACCATATTGGAAAGATCAATTGTTAAGACACAACCTTGATGTCATGCATATTGAGAGGAATGTGTTTTGCAATGTTCTGTACATTATCATAGACACCAAGTGTAAGACGAAGGATACAGTGAATGTAAGACTTGACATACAACAGATTTGTAGAAGGCTTTCTTTGCATTTGGTAGAGAATGTGATGGTCCGGATTTCCAAACTTAGAGCACCATATACCTTGAACAAAGATCATAATTTGCAATTGTTGAAATGGGTTAAAGGTGTGAAACTATCGGACGGTTATGCATCAAATTTCTTGAGATGTGTTGACATGAACGAGGCGAAGTTACACGAGATGAAGAGTCATGACTGTCATGTTTTCTTTCAGAGATTATTACCATGGGCCTTCAAGGCACTACTAAAGCATATATTAGATACTCTGATAGAGTTTTCCTTGTTCTTTATAACAATTTGTGCTTCTGAACTTAATGTTGACAAGTTACGGCCATTGGAGGAGAGCGTGCCAAAAATGCTATGCAAGTTAGAGATAGTGTTTTCTCCTAGCTTCTTTGACTCAATGGAACATTTGCCCGTTCACTTGGCGTATAAAGCAAGGGTAGGAGGTCCATAACAATATAGGTGGATGTATCTGTTTGAAAGGTAATATATATATATATATATATATATATATATATATATATATATATTTCCTGTGATTAATTGAAACACATTGTGCCATAGGTTATAAATACCCTCTAATTGTCCATTGTAGGTTTTTACGCACACTGAAATACAAGATAAAAAATACAAGGTACATTGAAGGATCTATTGCTAAAACGTATCTAGTCGAAGGGGCCACTAAATTTGCCTTATACTATTATCCCCCTGAAGTTATATCAAGATGAAGGGGGGTACCTCGCAATGATGATAGCGGTGAATCAAGTGGTCAGATATCAATATTTCATTATCCTGGTCGAGTTGTGCTAACAAATTATAGGTGAACTCTGGAAGGAAGCGATAAGAAAGTAGCGGAGTGGTGCATTCTAAACAACTGTGAAGAGGCCGCCCCGTACTTAAAGTAAAATTTCCTTTTTTTATACTGCTACGGTAAGTATTACAGTATTAATTTGTTTTTTTTTCTTGTTATAGTTACTTCTCTCGTTGAGTCTGATGAACAAATCCTTTGATCTCGAATTCCGACCTCGATCAATTCATGAAGGTTAAATTTCCTCATTGGTTACGAGACTACTTCGCGAGAAACAATTAAGCTCCCCAGGATATTGTATGGAGTTTAGCTTACGGGTCTGCAACAGTTGTTACCCGGATCAAAAAATATGTAATCAATGGGTATCGATTTGCAACTGTTGATGCGAACGGAAATATAGAAAGTTGCTATTACAGTGTATGTTGTCGAGGTGGCCAAGTTGACGGGGTCAAGTGCAACGACTAAAGCAAGTTAATTGACATAATTTAGCTGGATTACAAGTGGGACAAGTCGATGACTCTATTTAAATGTGAGTGGTTTGATAACACTCCACATGGTACAAAGGTGGGCAAATATGGAAATGTTGAGATCCACTGCTCACGGAGATATACAGTTAGTTATGACCCATTCATTCTTGCTCAACAGGAGGAACAAGTTTATTTTACATCATACCCCACACCTCGCCAAGGGTGGATGAGAGTTATCAAAACCAAAGCACGAGATATTATACCTAATTCAAAAGAGTCAGAAACAAATGACGATATGACTGAACCGTTCCAAGTTGATGTGGAACATGTACTTACTGTAAGTAATGTTGAGGACGATGTACCTTGCAATCTCTTTGATTCCATTGCAGACTTAAAGCTGATTCCTATCCAAATTGACAATGAGGAATCAGATGATGAGGAACAAGAGGATTACTCCACTACTGATTCTGAATTCGATGATTATGAAATGCTAGAAGAAGGTGTGCAGGCAGAGATTGAAGAACATGAATCGTCCGATTGATTTGAGTTAGTTTTTTTTTGTTTATGATGATCTGGTATATTTGATACTCCGTTGCTTAGTCATTATTGTATTAAGCAAATATCTTATATTTTTTTATATTTTGACATAATGTTTATAAGTGTTCAAAGATGGAGCATTCAGGAGGCCGTTCAAGTAGTGGATATAGTAGAGGTAGCGGCCGGGCCCGGCCTATCAAAGGGGGTAGGGTGACATCATCTACCCCCTCTATAGGTAGAGGGCTTAGCTCTTCCCTGCAGCTGCCGCCACTTTATTTTTCATCTTCACCGCCCACTACCGACTTTGTTATGGGTAGTACAGGTGTCCCTTTCACTCCAACTTATCCACAACAACAGACAGAGCAGGTTGAGTTTATGATTTTTGACTGATTTACATATATTTTGCTCTCTTTAAACATCTATATTCTAACATTTTCAATATACTTCTTCCTTCAATACACTGCATTGCCTTAGAGCCAGGGCGGGGAAGCTAGTTCCTCCGACGCCTCAGCCTGAGCATCAATTGATCCTGTGACAGGGAAGATGTGGATCCGTCCTGTCGGCTACACCAAGTAAGTCATGTAATGTTATGATTTTTTATCTTTAGTTTGTATGCTAATATTTGCAACATTTTCTTTGTTTTCAGGTTTGATCTAGCCAGTGACGAATTTCATGGCCGAGCAAATATTCCGTAATTTCGATCACCCTTGGGCCACATGGACAGAGATTCCTCAACATTATTTGAACTCTTGGTTCAATGAGTTTATGGTAAGTTATGTGATTTATGGTTATTAATTTATTCTCATCAAAATGCAAATTGATTAACTACTTTTATACTTTAGAACACTAATTATTTAGTATTGATTTTCAGAGAAAGTTTAGATGGTTTCCTAATCATTTGGAAAATTTAAAGAAAGCTTATAACTTCAAGGGAAGCAAGTGGTTATCAGATAAATTATATAAATTGAGACAAGAAAAGGGAAAGAAAACTTGGATTCAACTTGAGGTCGTAGATTAGTTATTTCAAAGATGGGCCACCGACGATAAATTTTTGAAGCAAAGTGAATGAAATAAATTAAATAGGTCCCACATGGATGGACCGTCATATGTTGGCGGCTCCATTCCATTTAGTGAGCATCGACGAAAGATTGTAAGTATATGCTATTTTCTATTTTAGCTTTCAATATTTTGTACTTTGAAATAATTAACGAAAGATTTTCATTTGCATTTGCAGGCAATGTTTGGGGAAGTTTCTGAAGATTTGATTCCTTAGACCACCTTTCAGCAGACCCATACCCAGGAGATTGGGGGTCGTGGCAAGCATTGGATTAATGCCAAGTTCCAGCAATTTGTGGTGAGATATTAATTACATTTATTATTTGCTTCTAATAGTAACAACTTTCTTTCATTTTACATGCCTTATTTGTGTTGTATGTTTGTGCTTGTAGGAGACCTATCAGCAGCTAACGCAGGAGAGAGACTCACAGATTCAGAGCGACCCGTCGTCCTCTTATTCTGATAACGAGAGTCTCTTCCTTCAGGCTGCAGGTGGAATTGACAAGAAGGGGAGAGTCTTCGGGATGGGTGCTTTTGCCAGCCAACTGAAGTTGTCTTCGAAGTGCTCAACCAGAAGTGTTAGAGGTGGTCCTGCAAGTAGACTTAATACTTTTCCTATTAATCGCAAATCATTATTCCCTCATTCATTTAAATGAAGTAGGACAAATAAATTGACTTCATAATGTTGGTTTTGCAGAAGATAAGAGGGTAAAGGCATTAGAACAGAAGGTGATGGAACAAGAACAGATGATGAGAGAGCAAGGAAATATGATTAGTGAGATGTGAGCACTTCTCCAAACCCTATTGAAGGACAAGGGTACGGGACTTCCTCCTGGTGGTGATGACAATACTGGTGGTGACGACGATGACCAGACTACTGCTATTTAGAGTTTTTTTGTAGTTCATTTTGGAACATTATAATTTGTAATTTTTTTTTTGCTATGTAAACTCGTATGATTGTACAATTTTTTTTAATGATATACAATTCCTTTTATTTTCTAATTTTTCATATTTTTTAATAAATTTATTTTATTTTTTCAGATTTTTTTTTCATTTTTTTAAAAATAAATTGGAATTTGCAAGGGAAAAGCATTTCCCTTGCAAAATCCTGGAATCTGTGAGGGAACAATTTTCTTTCACAAAATCTCACAATTTGCAAGGGAAAATTGTTTTCCCTCGCAAAATGTGAGATTTTGCGAGAGCATTTTTTTTGCGACGGACACTTTTCCGCCGCAAAAGGATTTTACGATGGAAAATGCTTGTTTTGCAAAGGAAAAATTCCGTCGCAAAAAATGGATTTTCTAGTAGTGATTTTGGATGACTATATTAAGTATTAACATCCCACTATGAGATATATCTGAATCGTGAAAAATTTATCCTCATGTTTTCAAACTAAATTATTTTAAAAAAGTTTTATTTCGCAATTAAGTTGTCTAAATTACTTCGATACCTGTGTGCTATAACTTTGATTAATAAAGGCCCCACAGGGCCAGGTGTGACATTGAACTATAGGGAGTATATATTTTTTGGGAAAACATTTTCTCATGTTGTAGGAAAATCATTTTCTCATGTCACACACACATGAAATGGTGGGACCCACATATACATATACATATATTAATTCATATATGTATATGTGGGTCCCACCATTTCATGTGTGTGTAGGAAACTTTTTTTTCTCATGTATTATGAGAAAACCAAAGCTCATATTTTTTTATAGTAAAGATTTAAATTCAAGCTTCATAAATTGGAAAAAAACTACATTGAAAGTGTTATGCTTATTTGTTGGGGTAAAAAAAGAAAGTGTTTTTAACTTTTAATAGGAATATCTTGTTCCAAAAAGAAGTTTAAATAGGAATGATTTAGCATATCAAATATTAAATAAATTGATTTTTTTTTGGAAAGCTATAATTTTTGAAAGAAAATCAAATAATTATGGACACAGTAGTTAAAAAATTAAAAATGCATGCCCCGGTTACTTTGTTTTCTGAACATCTTCAAGAACATACTAACCATCTAAATCACTATGATATTCTAGCACAATTTCTTAATAATTTTGAACTTGTATCATAAAATTTTATTAATTTTATCTTAATGTCTCTAACACACCCTCAAGTTGACATTCCTTAACTCGAAGGGTTCAACTTGAACAACACAAGCTAAATAGAGGGAGTGAGGTGAATTAAACCAATTACAATATGAAGATTTCTTCGAAACATTCTTCTTCTTTCTTTCTCAATGAATGATGCAAGACTCATTATTGTCTTGAAGATGCCACGCTGATGCAAACGAATGATGCAAGACTCAAAAATACAACCTTGAAGGTGCCACGCTGATGCAAACAATTATGGGTGGACCTGAACAATGACCATGACATCTTAACTCTCACAACTTCTGGTGCTGAAGTGGCTTATCACAACATGCTATTTTGGAAGATGACAAAGGAACAACTATAGCCTAGTAGGTATATGTAAGTACAGATAAAAATATAGCCATATGAATATAATCAAGTCAATAGATTCAATATCCTGTTCTTAGTACTTCCTTTAGCTTCTCTACAAGATCATACTTAATTGCACACATCATGGATACTGTGAGCGTCAATCCAGCAGCCACCACTTGCTTCACAATAAATGTCAACTTGCAACACAAAATATAGAGTGGAGTGAAGTAAATTGAATCAATTACACTGACAATTACTATGCTCATTTTCATCAACTTTGGCTACATTTTATGTTCTTCCTTTCCTCTTGTTCTTCTCTCGTAGCATTCTCTTTGCCTTCATGTCTTCAAGCTCAGCTCTTAATGTGCTCTGTCAATTGCCAAAGAAGGATGAAGTCCCAAAATTGACAGCTACCTTCCCACTCTATGGAAAACCATTTTTGTCTACATTTGTCTACAAACTCCGCTGGCAAATTTGCCAATTTCCATGACCCTCTTTTCAGGTGACGTCATGGATTCAATAACTTGTATGGAGCTATCCTTCAAAGGGCACTTCCAAAATCTCAGGGAGTCTCTCAACATTTTCTTCAAGCTGCTACTGATAAACCTCAATACGTTTTGTTTTCTTATCATTTACTCGTCTGACATTTCATTCTTTATCAAATTTCTAATTTGCGCAATCCTCTTGTTTGCAACTTCCTGGGTGACCCCATCACCAATTGTTGTAGTATCTTTAGTAAGCACCACCTTGAAGCTTGACTAACTTCACACTGACCTCATCTCTGACTATGGTACCTTAGCTGTAATCAAATTGGAAACCTACTTCATAGTTATTTATTGTAGTTACCACATTCGCCAACTCACTATCTTCAACCTCTTTGGTCCCAATCATTCTGTCACTAACAATTTTTTTAATGGGGAAGCCATAATTGCTCTTGGAGGATGAAACTGAGCATGTTAACTTGGAGCATGTCAAGCCAGATGTAAACACTGTGTGAGTGTGACCGAGACTTAATCTTCCCAATGACCAAGATGTGGTAAAACCAGTGGCGGAACCGGAAAATAATTTTAGTCCAGACTAAAAAATAAACATATTGAACTATTTATAAAATAATACCACATAACATTGAAAATACAAATAAATAAGTGACAGTGTTAATTAGTATCTTTTATCATTAAATATAAATTCTTATAGTACTACTCAATCTACAAAACTAACAATTAAATACGCATTCCATTTACCTCAAAACAAAATAATTGGAGGAAATAAAAGAAATATAATATGGACCCTAAAAAATATTTAAAAAAAGAAACATACAGATCTAATTCAATTTCAGTTAAGCAAATGACCAATTATAATATATTTTTCTTAAAGAGAAATTCAGTATAAAATCATAAAACAATCAAATAATGAATCCAAACTGATTAAAATTAGCCATTAATCATAATCTCTATATATATATAGTCATCTATCGTCAAAACTCAAGACTATCCAAAATTATTACCTCAAAATTTTCACTAATCAACACAATATTACTCTCATTATAAAGAGAAAAATATGAAGAATAACTTTCATAAAAAGAGTGAGGTGAAAAGAAGTGATTTTGAGTAACTATTTAGTCCTTAAAATGAAAATGAATAGCACCGGAGCTTGAAAGTGGAAGAAGTTTAATGGCTCTAGATTGTCTCACGCGCAAGAAGAAAATGACAAAAGAAGGTGTGATGTATTTGGTTTAATACCTCCTTTCATGTGTAAGCTAAAGGGCACATGCCCCTTCAATTATTATTATCATTTTTTTTAATAGGCCACTTTTTTTTAAAAAAAAAAACCAAAACAACATATAATAAGATTATACTACTTTAATTTCTTTTTCAGTATGTATCTCAAACAATAATTTTACTTTTTTTCTTCTATCCCAATGAGTAATGTATCAAATATTGTTCTAATAAAGGAAGAATGTAATTATTGAGAATATAAAAGATTAGAGCCAAATTATTAGTTAAAATAAAATTTTATATAATTTATACACATAAATACGTGAGAAAAGAAAATGTCAGCTGCGGTCAAGCTCCCAGCAAGCCAACACAGAGTTCTGCCATTGGGCAAAACGAAGCTTCTCCCAAATGGCTCCGCTAGTATGTGAGAAAATTTGGGACTTTGACTAAGAGTATAAGAACTCAAGGACTTTGAACTTTGATGAAGATATGGCGTCAATGAAACTCACACCTGAAGGGATTGGAAAGGACAGTCTGATCACCCCATAAGCTAAGAGAAATTGTAACTTCAAATTGTTGTCAGCTACTAGAGTAATCTTCTTTCTCTATACATTTCCTTCCAAACATGCTTTGAGTTTCTACTGACCCAATGCTTTCAATCTTGAACTCTACCTGGCATAAAGTGAATAAGAAACCCCTTTGTTTTTTGCATTGAGAAAGAATCTGACCCAAACTGAGCTGCTAGTAACATAGCATCATTATCTTGACTCTCATCCAATATATCATAAGATACTACGTTGGCAAAAGGTGTGGAAGACAAACACCTGCAGAGGCAGTTTGAAGATAGCAACTAGTTAGGAAAACCTCCCTTGCTTTCTTCAGAATTCCATTCTCTATACCCAAAAAGTTATAAAATCTGTGATGCAGATGAAGACCTACGAGATTGATAATCCAGTAGTCTCCTAACTTTAGCATTTGGATGTCCATGCCGCTTTTGTTTTGACTTGAAGAAGAAAAACAAAGAACCTCAATCTTAAATCAATGATCAGTCATCAAATTATCTGATATTTCAACGACCTCCCAACACTCTTGACAACCCACCTAATCTTGAAACAAAGACGTACACAAGAGAATATCACGACTTCAAGAGTGATTTGAATTAGAGAAGAATGAGTACATCACCAGAGATAGATTGAGGTGGCCGCGTTAATTCCCCTAAGGAGATACGAACTCTGCGACTATTGGAGCTCCTCGGCAGGACAAGATTCAAGTTCAATGACATGCTTTGACGGAGAAATCACGCAGCATTGGACAGCGAACATTGTGGTGAAGACGAAACAACGACGGATCTAGAAACAATGAGTACTGCGACACATTAGCGACAGTTCGGATCTTTCAACAGCACATAAGCGGAAATCTTTGCGAGGAATCATTGAGCTGCGAAAATCTTTACTGGCAAAGAGATCATGGAGATCGAGAGGAAATTGGGAAAGTGAATTCTCCGATCTAGACCAAAGAGAGCTATGAAAGGCCAGACATCGATTTGCGTATGGTTGAAAATGAAAATCCACTCTTGATCAACCCAGAGCGAGGTTGACAGGCTATTATGGAAAACTGTGAATCATGAATCTTAGGGAACCAAACTCAAAAAGAAACTAAAAACGACGTCGTCTAATCAAGAAAAGATGAATTCCAGGTGAGTTTTGTGGCGTGGGCTTCAATATTTTTAGGCCCAAAAATTGACCACCATGATACTGTATAAACAATAACAATTAAATAAGCACAAAAAAGAAGAAAATGAAGAATATTGTATTAATCACATAAAAGCAATATGTTCATACAACTTATAACTCACTTAGGCTATCTCTAATCTATCCTCACTTGAGGGAGATAACCAGCCTCATTTGGAAACTAAGAGAAACTTCCTTTTTTTAGAGAAAGACTTATTAATCTCTCTCTTAACATGATGACATGATGAGGATCTAACTATATATCATTCACACAAAGTCATATTAACCAAGACCCTTTATATAGATTAAGACCCTCACCAACTAACTAATTTATTTAATTTCATTTTAATATTTATAACACGCCTCCTCAGGTTGACAAGAGTATTCAATAGAGCGTTTTACCACTACCATCCTTAATATAAATCCATTTTAACTAATTTTCACTACCAAGGATGATTAGTTAAGTCATTAAATATGAAGGCAAAAAAAAAGTGTAAGTTATTAAATATGTTTAAATTTTTCTAAGTTTACATTTATTAAAAATTTCTCTCTCTCTCTCTCTCTCTCTGCATTTACAAATCATTCTCTCACCTCTCTATCTAATAAGAATTAAATAAGGGTAAAATTGTAAAACATTCATTAATAATATGTACGTGGATTTATATTTAAGACCAAAAGTTTCATCTAAAATTGAATTTATAAGATCCCATCTAAATTTGTCTAAATAATAAATATACTTTTACCCATCTTATCTTTATTCTCTCACATAATTCATTTACCATACATTCTCTTTCTTTATTTTCTTATCACTACTCTCTCTCTCTCTCTCTCTCATTTACAAATAAATCAAACCATTTTATACTCAATTTTTTTTTTTAAAAAAAGATAATAAGAACTAAATATTTACAACATCATTAATAGTATAAAATTATAGTACTATATGAACATTTTTTTTTAAAAAATAAAAGGGACTAAACGGGCCGGCTCTTTTAAACTCGGTAGCAACTTGAGGGGTAAATTTTCAAGCCCGGCCCTCGTGATAAAATGGCCAAAATGGGCTAGTTTGACGGTTTCGATCCGTTTTCTCAGCTCTAAATATAGGTCTTCTTGGAAAAAAAAATATATTTTCTACATATTTATTAATTTTAACTGTTTTCTAAAATTTTGCAATTTGGTGAAATGATATTATATATAGGGACAAAGGAAGTAAGATATATTTAGAGAAATGATTTTATTCCTAAATATAAGATATACTATTTTATATTTATTAATCTTTTTCCAAAGTTATCATATTGATACTCTCCCAACAACAAACAAGAAGGAGAGGAAGGAGAAAATAAAGGGAAATAAAAAGTATTTTAAAAAAAATATATGTCGCGTCATACTAATTTAACTAATTTAATTTAATTTAATTAGATAAATAATCTTTATATTGATATGAAGGAGTTTATCTATTACTATTATTTGGTAGAGAAGAAGAAATAACTCACATCTAATGCGTGAGAAATAATAAGACAGATGGAGAAGTGTATTTGTGATATTAGTAAGAAAAATGATTATTTATATTTTTTACTTATGAAAAAGTAAAGACGAGGAAAATATTATATAATATAATTTAATTTAATTTAATTTTAGATTGATAGTAGTATAAATAACTTTTGTAAAATTAAAACTTATTTGTAATGATAATATATAGGTAATTTTGGAGATAAAACTTCCGTTTTCCACTATCTCCGTCCATCTACAGTAAATATTTCTCTATCATCTATCCATGACATCAGCCCTTTCACTTGGCCCCAAAACCACCATCACTCAAGAATCAACAAAATCAAACCATTTCAGCAAACAAAAGTTCAAAGAAAAATCAAACCAGTGGATGATATTCCCACTTGCTTCGTCCACCCCATTGTACCCTTGGTTTTTCTCTCCTTCTCACCGTTGAATTCCGTTGGAAAAGAAGGAACTGGATCCGTCAACTTTCTCTACTCTTCTCTAGCGTGTCACCTCAGATCTAACAACGGAGAAGATGAACAGTGCTTTGAAGTCCGCCTCTCTAGTTCACGAGCTCTCCCTCTCTGATTCTCACCGCGCGCCCACCTCTCTCTTTTCAGCAACAAGGACCATGAACAATGGATAAAAAATTCCATCGCCTCCTCTGGTTAACTCTGAGAAGACGGTGCTCTCTGATTTGCTCTCTCCTCAACTGTCAAAAACGCTCAAAGAAGGAGGACGGTGAGGTCGGCTCTTGATACTCCTCGCCGTCGTCAATATGATGGACAGTGGATGAGCAGGTGGTGGTGGGTGGCGTGGAGTGATGAGATCACCATTGATGATAGAGCATTGGATAAGCACTTAACACCAACTGATAAACTCCAACCAAATTTCGGTTTCTCAAATAAGCTCCTTTATTGTAAAAGCCTAATTGTACTGACAACTATACAAAACATACCCATTGAAAAGGAAGTATCGAACACATTACATTCATAAATAATGAACTGAAGTCGAAAGGAATCATATTCATTGCTCATCCAAAGGATGAAGAGCAGGAGCTTTTCCATCTAGATATGATTTGGAAGGTTTGGATTTAAATTTTTTTAATTATTATTATTTTTTTAAAAAAAATATTTTAATGTATAAAGAATTTTAAAAAAATAATTTTTCAACTAACATATTTTTTTAAAATAATTTTATATTTAAGAATCGACAATTTACAAAAATTAAATCTAGATAATTAAAATCTCAAATAAATGGTCATATAAGAGAATAGCTCTCCCTACTCATTTAAAAGATGAGTAGTGAAATTCGTTCCAAGTGGAAAATGTTGATTTTTTTTTTTTAATATATACATATATGAAAAGTGATGAAATTGAGATAGCATCAATTATCATTCAGTCTGCATTGGACATTGAAGTTTGGACCCTTATCTTGTTACAATAGACTATCCATGCATGAAGGGAGAATTATATTTGGGTCTCAAAGATCAGAATTAATTAAAAAAAAATCTTAATGGACTTTTTTTTATAATAATTACAGAAATTTTAACAAATAAAAATATCATATTTACAACTGAGACTTTTTTTATATTAGAATTCTAAGATTTTTTGTAATTTTTTCTATTCCTTGGGACCTAAATGTAATTCTCCCAAATAAGAAAATTGCTGAAATATTTTAGAAACATATTATGCAAAAAAAGATAAATAAAAACATCTGAAGTTGTGAAAAACCGAAATCAGTCTCATGAAACTACAAAATCCAAAATTAGCTAATTAACAGATAAAATTTTAAAAAACTTGCTTTATTGTCTGTCACCCAAAAAAAAAATTCTCTCCCCTTCGAGCTCCGACATCTGGAAAAATTATATTTTTAGCAAAGTTGGTCAACATAAAATTTCATTCCCCATAAAATTCTCAAAAGGATATACAACAATTGAGTCATTAAAACGTCTTAACAAAATAATGTAAAATAATTGTTTGTGGTAAAATCAATTTTCATATAGAAGTCGGAGCATTAAAATTTGTAAAATCACAGTTTTAGTCTAATCCTTCCTTACATGTCCCTGAAGTGGCACCCACCCTACACTTGTGCCCCCCTCTCTCTCTCTTTTTCCCCTAAGAGAAGGAAACTGAATGTGAATTGCGATGGTGGTAATGCGATCGTCACTGCTTGTGATTGCTGCTATTTGAACCGAGAGAGAAGAGAACGAGAACGACGGGTAAGGAAGACGTTAGGGAGAGAAGAAGAAAGGCAACTGGGATATGATTCTGCTTTTGCAGTTTCGTTTCTTTCCTCAAGCCGGTCCTTTATTGGAATTTGGAGCGCACGAAATTTCTCAACAGGGAGGGAAACTCAATTTTCATATTTTTTTTTCTTTTTTTCCCAAACGGAGAAACTCATGTTTCTTTCCCAGTACGCGCCTGTAATAAATAAAAGAAAAAAAAATTATAAATAATAAGAAAAATTGTTGAAAACCCGCGTAATTAAGTTTGTTCCTTAAATTGTTCCATAAAAAGAATTGAACTCTTTGGGGGATTGCAACTCATCTGCAACATGTTTAATTTATTACTTCTGTAGCTGTGTCTCATATATTTTAGTTATATATAAATGTCTTCCATTTTATAGATAATTAAAAGATATGATTACAAGTATGATTTATAAATACTTTTTTTTTATGAATACTTAATTGTTAAAAATGATAACCATTGTATGTAAGATGGTAGGATTTTAAAAATATTTTATTTACTAATTTTTGACAGTTTTTCACAATGAATCATTATATATTCTTGAACAATACTTAACAATAAGAAAGTTATTTGACAATAATTACGGTTCTTCAAAAATAACTATCAAGTATTATTTAATATAAATAAAGGTAAGATTATAAAAGATATCATATATAAGAGAATGTGATCTTGAAAAATATAATTTGACAATACATTAAAGTTTTTCATAAACAACCGTATACTTTAATATAAATAAACATAAATAAAAATGGGATTAAAAAAGATTTGATAATACATTATGGTTCTTTATAAATAAAGATGAGATTATAAAATATATCAAATATAAGAAGTTGGAATCTTAAAAAACAAAATTATTGAACAATACATTGTGATTTTTCACTAACAACGAAGAATTATTTTAATAATATATTACAGTTCTTCACCAAAAAAAAAAAAATGTTAAGTATTCTTTAATATAAATATATATGGGGTTCCGAAAGATATCAAATATAAAAAGGACGGGATTCTAAAAAAAATTATTTGACAATATGTTATGGTTTTTTATTAAGAATTGTTAATACATTATGCTTCTTCACCAATACAAGGACCGTTAAGTATTTGTTAAAATTCTGGAAAATATCAAATATAAGAAAGCAAGATTGTAAAAAAGTTCTATTAGACACAATTCTTTAAACCAGTGGCGGAGCCACACTGGGGCCCCTGTACGCAAGTGCAGACGCAAGGTTTGAGGCTTTTTTTTTTAAAAAAAAAAAAAAAGTAAAAGACGACGGCAAGGATTCAAGCCTCCGACAGAGGAGTGGAGAAGCTGTAGGTGGTGGCGCGGAGGATGGAGATGCAAGCAGCAGATATGTGGCGTGAGAGGGATAGGGATGCCGCGAAAATTGAGGCTTTTTCTTTGAGCCTCTGTTTTACTTGTTGAGCCATTTCTGGAACTTCCATATAGTGTGCTCTCCCACATGTTTCTGAACTATCGCGTATGGGGACTAATATACAATGGATACAATCAGGGGCGGTCTATGTTAACCATGAAACTCTGTTTCTCTACAGTATTTTAAATAAAGCCATATATCTATATATACCTGGGGGAGGCTGGTCTCTTGAGGTTGCAAAATGATTAGAAGAAAGAGATAAAGTGAGAGAGAGAGATCAGAAGAAGAAGACGACAAGGACAAAAAGATCACGGAGAATAAAGCAGAGAGCTGGATCTGGGCGACAACGAAAATGGAAAAGAACAAGAGAGCCACCATTGTTAAGCTTGGAACCTTCATCTTCATCTTACTATTCATGTCTATTCATCAAAATCCTCAAGCTTCTATGTGAGTGTGAAATGTCTCGAAAACTAAGCCTCAGACATGTGAGGAAAAACAGACTTATCAAAAGAAGTGATACGTGGGATGTGGCCTCGTTTTTTCTTTCAAAGAAAACATCAGTGTTCACTTTTATATTTAGTTTTTTAAAGTCTAATTTTGTTGTGCAAGTTTTTATAAAAGAAATCTAATTGTAGGAATTCAGAAGATCTTGTTTGGATCATTTTTGTTCCAAGTATTAAAAAAAAAAAAAAGAGCAATGTTAAAATTGTTATCAGTCAATGTAAAGTTTTAACGATTACCGTTAATTTTTTAAATAGTTAATACAACTTTAAATTGATCATACAAAACTTTTTAATTGAAGTTTAACCCTTTAGTTTTGAGTATAAATTGAATTTTTTTTTTGTCTATATTCTTTTATTTTTTTCATGTATTAAAATTTTCCCTAAAAAAAAAAATCGGGGTTGCTACCCCTGAACCCCCGAATTTCCCTACTAATTGTGCAGACACAAACTTAAAATCCTAACTCCACCACTGCTTTAAACCCCTTCTCAAACGTGTGGAGATTCCCTAGTGGGTCTTATACTCTCTTTTCCATAAGTTTTATTTTGATGTTGCGGGTCTTGTCCTCTATTACTGCTATGGATATTCACACTACATATCATTTCTCTTGTGATTCTTCATCATGTAACCTTTCATTTTTTTCCCTTTTAGTATACATTTAGTTTCATTTTATTTTTTTATAACAAGAGTTTATTAGTTGATGATCAAGGTCGTTAGTCAAGATTTCGATGTCTAATATGATGATGGCTGTTGGTTTGAAGATTGAAAGAGAGGAAAAAAAAAATACAAGAGAAAAAAGAGAACATGGAGAAAACAATTTGGTATACTGCTGATTTTTTTTTCCCTAGTAAAGTAAAAATACTAAATTTTTTATTGTTGAGCATCTCACATTTTTAAGCTTTAGCAATCCAAATTGTAGGTTTTTTTGCCAAAAAAAAAAATCAAATTTTATTACCATCAAAGAAAGTATTACACACACTAATAGCTAAAGCCAAATAAACTCTCGAATATCCAAACTGTAGGTTAAAATCATGTTTGTTGAATCAAGTTCCAAGATTTCCTCAACTTTTTATATTTGCCAATTTTTACTATATTATGATTTTCAAAGTTCTATTATGAGATTTGTTTTATTTTTTATATTTGCTTATTTTTATTATATGTATTCTTATTTTTATTTTTATATTATCATTTTGCAATTAAAGATATGTAACAGGAACTATTGCAGCATATTGACAAGTGGACAATCTACAACAAAGCATTGGAGAATATTGTGAAAATTTTTATTAATTTATTATATTTGTTTTAGAATCCAAAACATTATAATATAATGTTTTATTGTGAGAGTGTTTAAGTTAATTTTTTTTAATTGTATGATGTTTATCTATAATTTATTGAATTTTGAAACCCATAAATATAAGTTTTTTTTTTGTGTAATTTTATTATCCTATTATTATCAATGATTATATTGTGTCTTATATAATAAATATTAATAGCAAGAATGAATAAAAACAAATAATATATATATATATATATATATATATATATATATATATATATATATATATAAAGCCAATACATTACAACTATTAATAATGGAAAATCCTTTTAAGGTCCAAAGGGATAAAAAAATATTGTAAAAAAGTCCCACATAAAAGTCTCCTCTAAAAAAAAGTCCTAATAGACATTTGTGATATTAATTCAAAGTGCAAAATGACCATGTTGCCCCTATTTCCTTCCCTTCATGTCAAGTAATTTTTCACCTTGGCTGGTTCCCCAAGTTCTCTACACCAATGGTGATTAGGGTGATGTTGTTGGATGGGTAGAAGGGCTGCATGTTGGTCTTGACCCATTGAGTTTGCAAGGCTAGGATAAGAGGCTAAGTTAAGAATGTTGCCATTGGCAGCGTGGATGACGATTCTAATCCCAGAGTTTGCGAGGGCTTTGATGATCGCAGGATCAGCGCCATAGAGCTAGACTTCTCCAATCATGGTGGTTTGAAGTAGCTTCACTGTCGATTTCGATGTGGAAGGTTTTCAACTACCTGGCCATAAGTTACACCAATGAAGGATTGAGACTTTGCAATAAGGTGAAGAAACAGAGGTATTAGACCTAGGAAGTTAGAAACTTTGATAAAAGAATTGAATCAATTGAAAATCCGAAGTTCATTATAAACAAAGTTAATTTGAAATTAAAGAGTTATTAAGAATCGAAGTTATTTTTAAAGTGTAATGTTCCTAATAATGTTTTGATGTAGTTGTTAAAACGTTGTGATAGAGTTGTTAAAACGTTGTGATGTAGTTGTCAAACTGTTGTGATCTAGTTGTTAAAAGCTGGAGATAGAGTTGTTAAAACGTGTAGATGGAGTTGTCAAAGTCTTGGAGATTGAGTTGTTAAAACATGTAGGTGGAGTTGTCATAAACTTAGTGTAATACCCCAATTTTCATATTACATATAAATATTAAATTTTGATAAATGACACCTATGGCAATAGGTGAATTTGTGGTTTCAAAACTAGTAAAATAATTACCTTATCTTTTAAGGTGATTTCTCATGAAATTAGAGTAAATAAAGAGCTAAAAATCCCTAAGTGGATTTATGGGTCATAAAATACCCTGAAAATGTTATGGTAAATCCTAGGAGGCAACGAAATATTTATTAAAATAGAGAGTATGTTGTCTCTAAAGTTTTAATTGATTTATTATTATTTTTAGGAATTACACCATTTTAACAACTTAAAATCATCAGAGGATGATAAAATCAATTAGAGGAAATTAGTAACAATTATTAGGCAAGTGAAATTGCAATAATTGAGGTACTCTATTAATTTTTGAAATTAGTTAATGATTAAGTTTTTAAGGTCATAATTTAAGACCAAATGATATTGATTAGCATACAAGGAGTTGTAATTATCAAAATTGAATTAGAAACCTTGTCAATTTTGGTAGTTAAGCCTAGTAACCCCTAAAACATGATGTTAGAAATTAAAATTGGGATTTAAAATAAATATTCCTAATTTATTTCTATGGGACGAAAATTCTTGTTTAATGTTAAATAAATGGAAGAATTAAATTATATTAACCATGAATCCAAAATCTAAGTGAACCAATGAGGGATTTTCCTTCTTAAATATGTGAAAACATTAAAACATAAAATTGGTAATGAAAAGATTAATGGGGGACGTTTTTCTTGCTTGGGCATCAAGAGTAGATAATTGTTTTTAATACATAATTAGAGTTCTAGAGAGAAGACTTTTGAGGCATAAATTGAATGGATTGGAAGAGGATAAGGGAAGAGTAATTAAAACATGAAAATCAATAATTGAAATTAAGGAGAAGGGGGACGGAATTTTAGAAGGAAAAAGAAGAAGAAAAAGATTATTATAAATAATAAGTCAAAGGTGTATAATAGAAGATTAGTAAAACTTGGGAGCCAAGTTGTATGTCTTTGGGAACAAGAAATGGTTTATTCAAAAGAAATTAAATGAGAACCTATAGAAATTAAATCATAACTTGAAATATGAGAACTAAGTATTGAAAATAAATACATATTTGGAATCAGGGAATTATGAGCTTCAACTTGGCTATTCCCAAAGTCATTTTCGGTTACGTATGAGATTTATATCTAAGTGTTTTGGGAATTAAAGATCACCATAAATCTAGTCACAAAATTAGGATCCCAAAAGTGGAATTAGATTTTGAAGAAAAACATTAGTTGATGCTTAACTAAATTAGCATTTGGGAATAAATTGGAGATGAAGCAAAACTTGGGGACCAAGAGAAAAGGAAGGGCAGTTTTGGTGAGGTGGAGGGCCAAGATGAATGCCTCCTCTCCAAGTAAAAATCAAGAGCCAAGATCAAAGGGCATTGCTTGGGGGTTACTCCTTTGCTTGCCTATAAATAGAGAGCATAGGCATCACATTTTTCCCACCAATTCACAAGCTAAATTCAAAAATTCAGAGAGAAGGGGAGAGTGTGGAAGAGCTGCAGAAAAATAGAAGGCAAGTGGTCTTCAAGAGGTAAGGGAGTTTTTAGTTCATAGTTCAAGTTCTTAGTTTATGAAGTAGAAATGCTAGAAATGTTATTTTGATCTTCAATCTTCCAAATATAGTTTTATTTTCATATTTTTATGGTTTCCATTGCATTTATTTCGAAAAATTGATGAAGAAGAAGTTATAGCAAAATTTTTGAAGATTAAGATCAAAATAGCGAAGCTCTGGCAAAATTTCCTCGATTAGTATTTTCTGGAGTCAGGGGTAAAAACGTCAGTATTGTATGATGAAGATGATGTTATAAAATTCTGAGAAAATTCATGGTGAAAGTAGACATCTAGGGCTTTCTAAATCTATAAAGAGTATGTCATTTGAAGCTCTGTGCAAAAAGATAAAAATCTCAGAAGTTAAGCTATGTTTTCTGTGCGAAATTCTGAACAGTATTTAAAAACGTGAAATCTGGGAATTATCCATAAATTCTGGGTAAGTTCCAGTATTTTTCCTCGAAAATAGACTTCTCAAGGATTCCGGGAAATTTTACGGATCCTCATTTTGATTTTTCTAGAATTAGTTATGATTTTTCAAAGTTACCGAAAAATCTGCCCAGAAAATGCTGCACCACGTTTTTGAAGAAATGTAAGGGCAAAATTGTAATAATAAAGCCATCAAGGGTAGAATGGTAAATAGAGGTGGAAATATCTCTTAGAATGTTATTCTAAGTGATATGGTGATATGTTAGGATATCCGGGAAGTCCAAAGCCGGAATCAAAGGTCGGATGTTTGACGACTATGCGGTAAAAGGTACGGACGCGTATTGTTACCTTAACTCTTATGCTTATGGTTTGGTTATATATGATTGTTGTTTTCACATGATAATACTCTGTTTTGAAATTTACTCATGAGAGTTGAATTGTATACGGGTTATAGTCTTGATAACACCGTTGAGTTTTCCTAGCGCTGAGGACACGATGGGCCGTCGTGGCATTGGTTATGTGCAGACTAGGATAACATACATATTGCAGTGGCTGTGTTATGTTATTGCCTTACATGTGGATATATGTTTTGAAACTATGATTATGTTGTATATCTGTGATAACTGTCATATATTGTTTACATAAGCATGAGGTTAACCGTTACCTGAGGTCCAATGGACATTGGACCTCAGTCTTAATAAATAGTACAGGAAGGAAACTGGGATGGAGAAGGCGTCAGTAGATAGAGCCGTGAAGAGGCAGCGGTTAAAGACAAAGGTCGGTAGAAGTTATTAGGACTTAGCTTCTGGCTCAAATTTAACAAAGTTACTTTGAACAGTTTGGTGTCTAAGGCTGGGTTAATCTATGTGGGAAGCCAATCAGTCGCCGTATAAGTCGGTGAGGCCCCCATAATAGACCCCTACCTGGCCAATCTGTTTAATTAACTGATGTTAGGTTCCAAGTCTTGGGTTTAGTTTAAAACTTTCTTTATCAGAGGATTGTATTTAACCTCTGTAAATTGTATCACATGAATATTCCTTCGGGATATTTAATATATCAGCTTGTGTCGGGCATCATCATATGTCTGGGCATTTTTATATCAGATACTCGTTGTCCGGATCTTAGCGCACGCTATCAATTTCCGCAATACTCTAAGCTGTAGCATCTCAAACTCTGTTGTTTTTCTTAAAACTAAGTGTCGACCGACATGATTTCCGAACCTGGAATTTGGGATGTTACACCTAGAGATGGAGTTATAAAAACGTTTAGATGGAGTTGTCAAAGCTCAAGAGATGTAGTTGTCAAAACATGAAGATGGAGTTGTCATAAACTTGGAGATGAAGTTGTTAAAATGTGTAGATGGAGTTGTCAAAGCCCTAGAGATGGAGTTGTTAAAACATGGAGAAGGAGTTCTCAAAAACCTGGATATGGAGTTGTTAAAACGTGCAAATCGAGTTGTAAAAAACCTGGAGATGGAGTTGTTAGAATGTATAGAGGATTTGTCAAAATATGAAGAAAGAGTTGTCAAAACTTGTAGATGGAGTTGTTAAAACTCAAAGATGGAGTTGGCAAAACCTTAGAGATGGAGTTGTTAAAACATGCAAATGGAGTTGTCAAAGCCTTGGAGACGAAGTTGTTAAAATGTGTGGATAGAGTTGTCAAAGCCCTAGAGATGGAGTTGTCGTTAAAATGTGGAGATGGAGTTGTCATGAACCTAGATATGGAGTTGCTAAAACGTGTAGATAGAGTTGTCAAAGCCCTGAAGATGGAGTTGTTAAAACGTATAGATAGATTTGTCATAAACTTGGAGATAGAGTTATAAAAACAAGCATATGGAGTTGTCAAAGCTCTGGAGATGGAGTTGTTACAACATAGAGATGGAGTTGTTAAATCATGCAGATGGAGTTATTAAAGCCCTAGAGATTTAGTTGTTAAGACGTAGAGATGGAGTTGTCATAAACTTAGAGATGGAGTTGTTAAAGCCTGGAGATGGAGTTGTGAACACATGGAGATAGTGTTGTAAAAAACATGAATATGGAGTTGTCAAAAACTTGGAGATAAAGTTGTTCAAATGTATAGATGAAGTTGTCAAAACGTGAAGAAAGAGTTGTCAAAACCTAGATATGGAGTTGTTAAAACATGCAGATGGAGTTGTCATAAACCTAAAGATGGAGTTATAAAAATGTTTAGATGGAGTTGTCAAAGCCCAAGAGATAAAGTTGTTATGTGCAGATAAAGTTGTCAAAACATGAAGAAGAAGTTGTTAAAACCCTTAAGATGGAATTGTTAACACGTGAAGGAGTTGTCAAAGCCATAAAGATGGAGTTGTTAAAACGTGGAGATGGAGTAGTCATAAACCTGGAGATGGAGTTGCTAAGACTCGCAGATGGAGTTGTCAAAGCCTTGGAGTTAGAGTTGTTAAAATGTTCAAGTAGAGTTGTCAAAACGTGAAAAAAAGGTTGTCAAAATGAGAAGAAGGAGCTGTTAAAACCTAGTAGAATGACTTGTGAAGATTCTGCAAATACGTCTTCATCAATGCATGACGCAATGTTCATAGTAATTGGTTAGCCTCCTTGATGGAATTTCTATCTATATGATATGTAGACTGCAAAAGCACATAATTTAAGTTAACATTTTTTACAAGTACATTGAAAGTAATCAATAGGTATATATACCATATTGTTTGTCATATTTCCTTATGGCAAGTGAATCAGTTAAACAAGTAATAAAGGGATAAGTAAGGTATCGACCCATATAGATTAATAATAATGCTATCTTATGCAGCAAGAAAGAGAATAAGAGTTCCATGATTCATGAGATATAAGGATTAAGAGATATGAAGTACAAAATATAATGAGAACAAAATGTCAAAAATGTAATTGGTTGAGAGATATCAGGAATAAGATAGGCTTAGCTCAAACTTCCCTTAATTTGCAGGTCTTGACCTAGATTGCTATAGCAAAATTGTAGCATCTTTCACAATGCTACAACAACACTTCAGCAAAGTTCTTCAGTTAACCTACTACTTATGTATACAGAAGTTTCCCAACAATCCTATACTTATATTCTTTACCTTGCTTTTCTCATATGCCTGTGTAGATTTTCAAGTATAGATTAACATGAAAAAACTTGGTTTATGGTTGTGTGAGAGCTTATAATTTAGATAAAGTTGTACACCAACTCTACTAGCACACCTTAATAGAGTTCTAACCTTAACTCCTTTCTAGTAAGTCAAGGCCGCAACTCTTGCTCACCAATGGCCACCTAATGCATAAGACCAACCTTACATATAAATTAAAGATCCATCGTCGCTTAGCCTGAAAGAAAGTTAGTTTATCTTTGAGATTACAAAGAAAGAAACTAAGAAGAAGAATAGTCAAAGGAATTCGACAACATAGGGTGGTGTCTGTCAAGTAACGCCATTAGGTCTTCCTTGTATCAATAATCATTTGAATCTATTGTGCTCTCTATGCTCAGCGTGTCTCAAACTTCTCCAAAAGCATTCATGTATCTTTGTTTGTTTCATACTCTCAAACATGTCTCTAGGGTTGACTATCTTTCCTTTTATAGTCTAGTATCCTTGCATTGCATGTTCAATTTGTTTATAATGAGATGGGCTTTCCTCTTCTATTAGGCTCGATGAGAAGATTTAGATTTAATAATCGAGATTCTATTTTGATATCTTTCTAAATTCCTGCTATCCTTGATTTCCTTCTTCCTCAAGCAAGCATCCTTCTTTCATCTATCTTTAGCCCCAATGCCCACTCAGTGTCTGGCCCAAGTCCTTGCAATTATTTTATGTATTTTTTCTCAAGAAAAGATAGTACATAACAAAAAACATGATGCTTCATATATTAATCCATTATGATACGATACTATAACATTGAGATATCATTGGTTTAGCAATAATCCATCATCTCATAAATGTGCCAATTTTAAGTCCTTTTTTTGCCTATATGCTGGGTAACTTCTAAAATGTATCAATTTAGCTGTTATAATCCTTATCTACACATATGCATGAAATCTATCATAACTGATCAAATCAATACATTTAAAGCATATAAATTTAGTTCAAATCAGTCACACACATAGGGGAAATATATATATAGTAGAACTAAGACTTACCACTTACCCTGACATTGTCCCAAATAGCAATCTCCCTATACCTAACACCAGTAACTCGCCAAGATATGAATGTTGATCTTTGCTATTAAGATGATGTAGTTGATGAAGTATGATAGCTTAAAAGGTTGATTGTCACTATTCCATGTCATGTGGAATTTTCTTCACAAATACTTTGCTTTGTTCATAAAAGTCAAGGTGCAGCGGCCACTCCTTACAATATCTTGCACTTATTCTATTGTTTTGGGTCTTATTTCTAGGTTGGTAGGTGTAATACCCTAAAATTTGACGTAGGGTAAATATCATAAATTTGTAGAATATACCTATTGAAAATAGGTGAATATGAGGTCTCAAACACCTTGTATTGAATTTATCTTATTATTAGGACAATTTCTCCTGAGATTAAATAATGTGCGAAAAGGTCCCTAAGACATTAGATACTTTGCAAATAGGTCCTTGAAATATTTATGGGTTATAAAATACTCTGAGAAAATTATGATAAATCCTAAAAGACAACTAAATATTTATTAAAAATTAGGGAGTATGTTGTCTCTAATTTAGGTAATTTATGAGATTATTTTCCTTGGGAAATAATGAGGCAAAATTAAATATCATTTTGGGGAACATAAATTGCCCCATGGTGTTTAATATTTTGCATAATGCATAAATTATCAATTTCAGTAAAATAGTTGTGAGATAATAATTATTACTAATTAAGAAAATTGTCAACAATTAGTAAGTGATTAATTAGATAATTAATGGCTAATTGTTTAGACATAAGATAAAGAGAAAAAGGTGAAAATTACTTAAAATATATATATATATACATATATATATATACATATATATATATATATAAAAAGAAAAATTAGAAGAAAAATAAAGAAAAATGAAATGAAAATTAAGAAATTAATATCTAGATATTTGCATTAAAATAACATTATAAGTTAAGACATGTGGTAATTAAATAATATTATAATAGTAAAAATGTGAACAGGATAAATGACCACGGATAGAAATAAAATCCTACCTAGAAAACCGTGAACTAGGTTTCTTGAGTCAGAGTATATTAGGAACAAGTGAATTTCTATCTCGGAGTGGACTGTCTCCGAAGTCATTTCTGTAACCAACGGAGTGATTTGGAGATCCGGCCAGGAAGATATTTTGTGGGATTAAAGCAGATAGTAGAAATGAGAACCGATAGAAAATAATCCCGTTGTGGGAATCTGGGGATAAGTGGGGAAAAACCAGAGTATAATGTTAATCAGTGGATTTTTGTCTCGGAGTTAGTACCGGACAACATTATTTCTGTAGCCGGGCACGAATACCGAGGGTTTTCAGCTGATAACAGAATGTCCTCAGCAGGATCAGAAACTGAGTTAAATTAGATAATTTGAAAGAGGAAGAAAAGACCTTCGGAGTGTTGTTCCTGAAATCTTAAGATTTTACGAAATTTCGCGATCAGGATACCGAACCAGGAATTTTACCTGATAAAGCAAGATGACATAAGGCTTGATGATGCAGCAGGGATGACATCATCCTTGAGAGGTGTAAGGCGAAGATCTTGCCACCACCAAGAAGTGCGATCCGACGGTCTAGAATTCATCTGACAAAGCATGAATAGTAACTTGGATTTTTCTATAAATAGCCCTTCACTTCTCTTCATTCTTCACCAATTCACACAATCCTAGAGAGAAGTTAGAGAGAGAAGCTCTGGAGGAGGAGCAAGAAGTTCATAGCGAAGCTCTGAGTAAGTCTTTCGGTCCCTAGTCTTTAGTCTTAAGTTCTTTCGGTAGTTCTTAGAGTTTTAGAGTAGATCTTTAATCTTCCAGTATATTTTAGATATCATGTTTTAGGATAGATATGATATTTATTTTGGGAAATATATTGGAGTTAGAGATATGTGGAAATTCTGGAAGATTAGGGTCAAGATAGCAAAGTGCTGGCGAAATTCCGCCAATTAGGGGATCAGGGGCAAAATGGTAATTTGTACCTAAAATGCCTGTTATGATATCAAATATTGATAAATGTGATATTATCATTATAGGATATCAGTAATCTTGTCCCGCTGTCATTTCGCTGTCGTTCCGCTGTTTTCCGTCAAAAGTACATTTTATCGTCAACATATTAAACGCTCGTCAACGAAGGTACGTTCGCGTACTGTAACACTAACTCTGATGCTTATATGTGATAGACAACTATACAAGTGAATTGTATAGATAACTTTACATGTGATGTGTATTGTTAACACGGATAACTATACAAGTGAATTGTATAGATAACTTTACATGTGATGTGTATTGTTAACATGGATAACTATACATGTGAATTGTATAGATAACCTTACATGTGATGTGTACGGTGGATATATTAATCTTGCATCTGCTATATACTTATGTGTTGATTAATGCTGTGATGTCATACATATATTGTTTACATAAGTATGAGGTTAACCGTTACCTGAGGTTCGATGCATGGACCTCAGCTCTTAATATAGCTTCAAGATCATGAGGACTAAGCACCAAAGATAAGGGCAAGCAGCATGCTTAGAGTCCCAGCCGAAGAGTTTCTTTTTGGACTTGTATTCCCATATCAGTAAATATTCAGACCTTTGTACTGTTGTATAAGCAACTAGGTACCTCAACAGGATGTTTATCAGATACTCTCTCTTTTAAATTGCTCTGATGCTCTACTCTAATGAAAGTACCTCATTCCGCTTTTGAAAAATGAGATGTTACAGTAGGGACAACATAATACTGGTAGGAATACTTATACTAACATTGTTGGAACTAGGAGCACTATCAGAACTATCACTATTATAAAATTGTGTATATTTGTCGCTCCATACTTAACAATTTTCATGAAACTATTAAATATAAATAGGCAAAATTATGTAAAATAAATATATAATGTTTCTTTAAAACATTGTTAAGTATATGAGACAATATTTGATGAATTTATGTGACCATCGTGATATATAAGTTTGGTTTTTTTTAGAACAACACATCATTTACTTGACGGTTGTATCTAAACAATCATTACATATATTCTATCAATATGTGATATTTATTTATAAAAACATCATGAAACTTATATATTCGATGACTTTTCAAACAAACTATCAAATTTGTCTTTAAAATCCCTTTCTAAATCCCTCTTTTGTGATTTCAAAATTTCCACCATTTCTCTACACAATTGTCGAAGAGCTCCAACCATTTTTGCCAGCATCCATACCATTTTGTCCTTCTCTATTGTGTATGAAATCATGATTCTCCTATTTCTTGTGTCTGTAGTTGTCTGTGAAGGTAATCGTGGCTTATTCCAAGTTTGGTGTTCTTTGAAATTCTACAAGTTTCATGTTGATTCACATAAAAATGAGAAATTTTTGCCTTTAACTAGAGTTAATAATACAAAATTGATGCTCTATGCTTGTTGGATGGGTTCTAGGTTTAAGGTTCTTCAAAACTAAAGATTGCTCTCACTATTTACTATTAGTTTGTGTATCCCGAAATCGGGATTATTTTATTTAGGAAGAATGATGTTAGAATCAATTGAGAGAGTGAAAAGTAGGAACATTGAAGGGGATTAGAACATGATTTATGAGCATTGGTATGTGTGCTTATTGATTTGGTTTGTTAGGATAAAGTTTTTATAAGAATAAAATCATTGTCATAATTGCCTAAAACATGCATGAAGGTATTAAAATGATGGTTCAATAACCATTATAGAAGCTAGAAAATTCTAGACTTGAAATACCAAGAAACTTTCTAAAGAGAATTGTATCAGTTTCTTGTAAAAAGTTATATTTTGAGATAAGTTTAGATTTTGACCCTACATTGACATTATTATTTGTATCTCCAATCATGAATTATCAATAATGACATGATCTTTCTATGCTTGTGCTGATATGAACATGCTTTGTCATTACTTTTCTTCAATATAATTTCCTTTAGGGATAAGATCAGTTATGTTTTTTTAGATAGTTAACGTTGACACTATATTTTGGACCTATGCTCATGATTTAATTTTGGATGTTATATTTTCATTGTAGCGGATTTGAAACATCTTTAAATAGAGAGTTGAATCACTTTATTTAGTTTTCCTAGATTAAGTTACGATTTTTCAAAGTTCATTAAAAAACTAACGGTAAAGTTTGTTTTTAAACAATTATGATTTATGCTTGTTGAATGAAACTTTATGAAAATTATCATACAAGGATTTAATATTTCTTCTATTTGTTACAGGTTAATATGTCAGCAATTGCTATTGATAATGGCTCAAGTACTGTGTAACATCCCAAATTCCAGGTTCGAAAATCGTGTCGGTCGACACTTAGTTTTAAGAAAAACAACAGAGTTTGAGATGCTACAGCTTAGAGTACTGCGGAAATTGATAGCGTGCGCTAAGATCCGGACAACGAGTATCTGATATAAAAATGCACAGACATATGATGATGTCCGACATAAGCTGATATATTAAATATCCCGAAGGAATATTCATGTGATACAATTTACAGAGGTTAAATACAATCCTCTGATAAATAAAGTTTTAAACTAAACCCATGACTTGGAACCTAACATCAGTTAATTAAACATATTGGCCAGGTAGGGGTCTATTATGGGGGCCTCACCGACTTATACGGCGACTGATTGGCTTCCCACATAGATTAACCCAGCCTTAGACACCAAACTGTTCAGAGTAACTTTGTTAAATTCGAGCCAGAAGCTATGTCCTAATAACTTCTACCGACCTTTGCCTTTAACCGCTGCCTCTTCACGGCTCTACCCTCTGGCATCTTCTCTATCCCGGTTTCTTTCCTATACTATTCATTAAGACTGAGGTCTAATGTCCATTGGACCTCAGGTAACGGTTAACCTCATGCTTATGTAAACAGTATATGACAGATATCACAATGATATATTCACAATTATAACTTTCAAAAACATATCAGCAAGTAACATAACACAGCCACTGCAATATGTATGTTACCCAAGTCTGCACATAACTAGTGCCACGAATCCACGTGTCCTCAGCGCTAGGAAAACTCAACGGAGTTATCAAGACTATAACCCATATACAAATTCAAACATATCATGAGCAACTTTCAAAACGGAGTTTCAACATGTGAATGCAACTATCATATATAACCATACCATAAGCACAAGAGTTAAGGTTACAGTACGCGTCCGTACCTTTTACCGCATAGTCGTCAAACATCCGACCTTTGATTCCGGCTTTGGACTTCCCGGATATCCTAACATATCACCATATCACTTAGAATAACATTCTAAGAGATATTTCCACCTCTATTTACCATTCTACCCTTGATGGCTTTATTATTACAATTTTGCCCTTACATTTCTTCAAAAACGTGATGCAGCATTTTCTGGACAGATTTTTCGGTAACTTTGAAAAAATTATAACTAATTCTAGAAAAATCAAAATGAGGATCCGTAAAATGTTCCGGAATCCTTGAGAAGTATATTTTCGAGGAAAAATACTGGGACTTACCCAGAACTCATGGATAATTCCCAGATTTCACGTTTCTAAATACTGTTCAGAATTTCGCACAGAAAACATAGCCTAACTTCTGAGATTTGTATCTTTTTGTACAGAGCTTCAAATGACACACTCTTTATAGATTTGGAAAGCCCTGGACGTCTACTTTCATCATGAATTTTCTCAGAATTTTAGAACATCATCTTCATCATACAATACTGACGTTTTTACCCCTGACTCCAGAAATCACTGTTTGAGGAAATTTCGCCAGAGCTTCGCTATTTTGATCCTAATCTTCCAAAAATTTTGATATAACTTCTTCTTCATCAATTTTTCGAAATGAATGCAATGGAAACCATAAAAACATGAAAATAAAACTGGATTTGGAAGATTGATGATCAAAACAACATTTCTAGCATTTCTATCTCATAAATTATGAACTTAAATTAAAACTAAAAACTCTCTTACCTCTTGAAGAACACTTGCCTTCTAATTCCTGAAGCTCCTCACTCTCTCCCTCTTCTCTATATTTTTCGGCCTTTGCCTTGAGTTTGGGTGAGGAATTTGTGTTGCTAAAGGCTTCTATTTATAGCCAAAAGAAGGAGTAGTCACCAAGAAATTCCTACTTGATCTTGTCCATTGAGTTTTGCTTGGAGAGGAGGCATAAATCCTAGCCCTACACCTTCCCATTTTCGTCCTCCTCCTCTTGGCTCTTGGATTCTCTTGCTTCTTCTCCAAGACATACTACTTCTTGCCCAAGTTGTCCCAATTAATTCCAAAATCTAATTTAGTTAGGTGTAAGTTGGTGTGTTAATTCAAAATCCAATTTCACTTTTGAAATCCTAATTTTATGATTAGATTTATGGTGATTTTTAATTCCCAAAACACTTAGGTATGAATCTTATACGTATCCGAAAATAACTTTGGGAATAGCCAAGTTGACGCTCATAATTTACCGATCTCAAATATGTATTCATCTTTAATACCTAGTTCCAATATCTCAAGGTATGATTTAATTCTTATAGATTCTCATCTATTTTTACTTAATTACATAATTACTTGCTCTCCAATATAAGCAACTTGCTCCCCAAGTTGTTTTAATCTTCTCCAAGACTCTAACTTAATTAATTTCAATAACTTTCCCTTCTTGTTTCCCTAGTCAAACCATCCCCCTCCCTATATTTAATTATTCAATTTATGTTTTTCATGTTCTCACATATTTAAGAATGAAAATCCCACATTGGTTCACTTAGATTTTAAGATTAATATAATTTGTTCATCATCAAATAGGAATTTTCGTCCCATAGAGATTAATTAGGAATAAGTAGTTAAATCTTAATTTTAATCTCCAATATAGTGTATTAGGGGTTACTAGGCTTAAATTCCCAAAATTGACAAAGTTTCTAATTCAATTTCGACAATTAAAAACTCATTGTGTGCTAATTTTAGCTTCTATATACCATTTGGTCTTGGTATTATGATCTTTATAAATTAATTACTAGCTAATTTCAAAAATTACTAGAGCATCTCAATTATTGCAATTTCAATTGCCCAATAATTGTTACTAATTTCCTTTAATTGATTTTATCATCCTCTGATGATTTTAATTGCTGAAAGGGTATAAGTAAGATTATACCAGATTATGATAATCTTAGAGCATTTTATAATCCTTTAATAAGCTTTAGAAAATTGAATTTGGATTTATTAGAATCCAAAGAAAATTTCCCTAAAATGATAACAAATTAATTAGAAACTTAGAGACAATATACTCTCTATTTTAATAAATATTTAGTTGCTTCTTAAGATTTATCATAATACTCTCAGGGTATTTTATGACCCACAAATTCACTTAGGGATTTTAGCTCTTTATTCACTCTAATTTCATGAGAAATTACCTTAGAAAATAAGATAATTATTTCACTAATTTTGAGATCACAAATTCACCTATTGTAATAGGTGTTATTTATCAAAATATAATATTTACATGTATTATGAAAATTGGGGTATTACATACTGAGGGTCCTAATCCCTTTGATAACCCCTCTGGTGTGCAATAGGATGATGGCGATGCATGACTTATAGAATAAGAGGAAAGGGCATTGAGGAAGGTCCTTGTTGTGATAAAAGAGGCCCAAAAAGCAAAGAGAAAGGGGAGAAATCTTAATATGAGAAGGAATAAGAAAGGGCAAGTTGTGAAATTTGACAAATTTGTGTGCTACCTCGGGTATGTGGCAAAGAGTAACGTGTCTATTACTTTGAACAACTAGAAGAAGGCAACTAAGTCAATGAGGAGTTTATCTAGGATGAGGTATCAGTAAGACATGATGCTACATAGTTAATAGTATCTTGTTAATTGGTATACCGAATACTAATAATGATTTTTAAGGAAGCGAAAGAGGCAAAAAATGGAGTCTAATCAAAAGCTAGTATATGAAGACGACCAGCATGTTAAAGCAATATGTTGAAGTACAACAGGATGTTATTGATCAGTTAATGATCTTAGACTATATTTTTGCCATATATTTCCCATGTGTTATGACTACTTTGTAAGGAAATTCTAAGCTGTAATGCGTGTTATTTGATGCATTATGTTAGAATTCATGCATTTGGGGGAATAAGGGATAAATGTAATAAGATGTTGCATTTTGAATACTATCCACATTAGGCAGAAGAAAAGGTTGCATCTTAACAAATTTTGAGATTGCATAATAGAACTTATGTCATGCTACAACATTATGGATCTTTATTTTAAACTAGCACTAAAATGTCACCACAATGGTGTAGCATCTCAAGTAATGATCTGCTATGTGATATGTTATGCTGATCCTTTCTTGATTTATTTCAAGAAATATGTACAAGTCATCGAGTTGGATGTTAAGACAATGGTTGATTAGAAAGAGACAAAAATAGAAGATGCGATGAATCGAATGAAAGATTTGTAGAATCTAGTGTAATTAAAAGGAACAATCAACCAAATCTTGTGAGTCGTGCATAACAAAATAGGAAAGACCAAGTCACTGGACGTACAATGCGAATAACCTGGTTATAAAAGAAAGAGACGGCCAGACCTAAAGGCATTGTGGAGTCGTAAAGGGTCAGAAAAAGTCAAGAATACAAAGTACAAATACGACCTAACCCGCATTAAGAGATCAAGGTTCATAGAGAGAGAGAGAGAGAGAGAGAGCTATAGAAACAACTCAACTCATTCTTGTAGTTAGATAGAACTGTTGAAGATATAGAGACATTGCGCAACAGTACATTCCCTATGCCATCAATTACTCTGATGAGATTCTCTGTTTTACTTTTTCTTTCTTAATCTTTCCATGGGTTGTTCTACTGTAATGTTTATTTTATTTTCTTCATCAGTCATGGACTAATTTCCATTGGTTGAGCAAGGATGAATTTCTAATTGTAATATGAACCCAGTTAGCTAAGTTTTAAATTCAATAAATTTAGTTTGTTCAATTGTGATTTATTGTCTAGTCTTTTAGTTTGCCGCTAGAAGGTTAAATCAATGACCTTGGTTTACTGGAAGAGAGTCAATGTTAAAGCTCTATTGAATAGTGTGTGCTATGCGAGCATGTGCAGGGCTTAATCTAAATTATAGACTACAGGAATGGGTCAGCCTCACATAGCTAATACAATTAGGTTAAATTGACATTTTAAGTCTAAAAATTACTATAGAAATATGAGAAAAGTAGAATAAGGGATGTATTTACAGGATGTAGAAGCTTCTGTATAAATTAGTGGTGGGTTAACTAAATAACATTGTCATAGGCATTTTGCTATAGCATTACGAAAGCTGTGTAGCAAAATGCTATAGCAATGCGTTAGACGCAAATTGGGGGATTAATGTGACTTAGGATGAAATTCAAGTTCTGCCTATTTTTACTCTGATATCTCTCTACCGAACTCTCGATCATTTGTTTATTTTATTTGTTAGTAGTAATAGATAAACAACCACCCAAAACTATTCCCATCACACAACTTTCACAAGGAAACTAGCTACATAATCGGTATTAACAGTCTTTATGGGATGATACTCTACTTATTCTTTATTACTTATTTGATTGGTTCACTTTCCATAAAATGATTTTGACCAACAATATTTCTATAGTTTTATGATTGATTTTGCTAAGATTAATGTTTAAAGTGCCTTTGACATGATGAATTGTGATAGAATTCATGAATAGGTGGAAATATGGATTAGAAGAGCTTAATTGATGTATTTCACATATTATCCTGTATTGCTTAAAAAGGAACTAAGTTGCTATTATTTTTTAGCTGGATATCATTGCAGGATCAATGCTATAGCGTTGTTACAACATCGAATTGTAATTGAACAATGGAAACCACTAATATCATGTTTCTATTATAAACTAACATTTTCTTGAGAAAAATACATAAAAAGAATTGTAGGAACTTGAACTAGATACTTAGCAGGCTTTGGAGATTCAAGATAGATGAAAGAAGGCCACATGCTTGAGTAAGAGGAAAATCCACACTCTAACGAGTGACAAAAGTACTGACTCTAATAGATGACTCGGGTTTTCAAAACTATAACTTGAGTCTCCAAGATTTGTTCATAAAAGAAATACAAAGTTAAAGGTACTTTCAAAAACACTTTGAACAAATCAACACTCTAACGAGTGACTCGAGTTTATAACATTGGCTTGAGTTTAGAAACCTTTGACTTTTAAAAAAGACATTTAAGTGCGGGAGTTGAGTTTTGAAAAGATAAATTTAGTACAAATCAAGTTAACTCAAGTCTATATCTAGTGACTTGAGTTGACATCTTTGATTCAAAACTTTCACAAAGCATTAACTCAAGTCAAATAAAATTAGCTTGAGTCATAACACTGAAAGCTGTTTGACTGAGATTTTAAATACTTGACTCGATCGAGTTTTTTAACCATGACTCAAGTGTGTCATTGACAAACACATTAAAAACATTCTTTGATTCAAGATTTGATTGAAGATAAAGGATTTCACTTAAGTGCTATTAAACATACACTTAATTGAATTGAATCATTAAGTCCATTTTTTTTACATTTGTCAGTTATAATCAAAACATAGAGAACTAACATACAAGAAATAGGTACTTCGCTCTAAAGTATTTTGCAATACCCTAATTTTCCAATTCTCATAAATTTTATATTTTATGGATTTTTAGCAAAATACAAGGGTGAATATGTGTCTCAAAGAAATATAATTTATTTAATATATTTTCTTCCAAATTTAATTAAGAAATTCATATAAATATGATATTTGATTGGTAGATGAAAGGTAAATAGTTATGAGGTAGATTTCCATGTGACATTTGATTGGAAGATGAGTTTTAGTAGATGGAAATGAAGGGTAGATGCTTATGAGGTAGATTTCCATGTGATATTTGATTGGAAGATGAGTTTTAGTAGATGAACATATTTATGGTAGATGGGTAGTTAGATTAACATGTGATTTTGAAAAGAAGTTAAGACCCAAAACTCTATAAATAGAGCTTGAATTCCTCTTCATTCTTCACACCAAAACTCAAATCAAGATAGAGAGTAAGGCAAAATAGGAGCAAGAAGAAGAAGGAGTAAGAACTTCAAGAGGATATCCGGGAAGTCTGGGGCCGGATTCAAAAGTCGGACATATTGATAACTATGTGGTGAAAGGTACGTTCGCGTACTGTAACTTTAACTCTCCTATGACTTGTATGGCTTTTATATGATTGATTGAATCATGAGTATTTGTATACATTTAGTTGTGGATTGTTGTGCATATATGATAAATGCTAAATGTATGTTGTGATTATCTATCATATATTGTTTATACTTTTCATATAAGGTTAACTGTTACCTGAGATTCAATGTGTATTGAATCTCAGATTTGAGTAAAGGTTCAAGGAAGAATACTGGATTTGAGTGAGCGATACGGACGATGTAAATGGAGCCGCGAAGAGGCACCGATCAAGAATAGAGTTTGAAGAAGGTTAGTCCATGGCATAAATTCGATAAAGTTATTTCAAACCAATTGGTGCTTAAACTAAGAAAGGGTTGTCGGTGGGTTGTCACAAGTCGCCGTGAAAGATGGGGAGACTCCCATTAGACTAAACACCGATCTGGCCAATTTGTTTGATTAACTACGTTGAATTCCAAGCCATAGGTCTAATTATAAAGTTGATTTATCAAAGAACTGTATTTATGTCTCTGTAATTGTATCAAATGAATAATCTTTCGGGATATTTTAATGTACCAGCTTATGTCAGGCATCATCATATGTCTAGGCATTTTATATCAGATACTCATTGTCCAAATATTAGCGCATGCTTTTCGTTTCCGCGGTACTTGGAGCTGTAGCACCTCAAACTCTGTTGATTTTCCTAAAACTAAGTGTCAACTGACACGATTTTCAAGCATGGAATTTGGGGTGTTACATATTTGACTTAGGAGAATTGGTAGATGGTGTTGGAACAAATGAGGTTCTGAAAATTTGCCTTTTAGATTTGTTCTTCACATGACAATTGTTTATTATGAAATGTCGTTTTTATCATTTATACTTTACAGTCAATAGAGGTAATCGTTATGTTTGTGCTCTTGTTGTTGTAGGTGTTACATGATGATTGTTTCAAAAGAATTGAAACTTTTGTCACTAAATAAATTACAGTTATTAGCTACATCTATTATTTTTGTGTTTTCACAAATTCCGCCTCATAATGCATGACAGTGTATATAACTAACTGTTACTTTTAAGCGATATATATCTTTGTGCAACCTCCACATCAACATAAATTTATTTATTAACTGTACCCCTTATGTATTAAGCGATATAAATACGCAAATATGTAATAGTGTATACTCATATATGTGTGCATGTTCCTTATATCTATCAATGCTAAAGGCAAATAAAAAACTACAATTAATCTGGAAAATGAGGATTGCTGTGGTATGGAAAAGTGGGATTAGATTCGTGTGTCATAGTGAAAACTATTAGCGTGTATGTTTGTGTAAATACAAACTATTGAAAAATAAATGGTTAATGTACAAGTTTAACAATAATTATTCCTTTAGGGAATTAGACGCCACAAACTTTCTTAAGTGCACAAGTACACAATTTTTAAAATGGTGTACAAATGTCACAACCATTAAATCAGTTAACTTTAACCGTTTACCAAACATGTCGACCATGAAAATGATGAGAAAATGCTACTTAGTTTCCAAAATGGAACATACACATGAAGTTACCAACGATTGTAATAGTTTTGCACCATTTCGCAAGTTTCACGATTATTTTTGTGCCTTTCTTAACCTACATATTTGTTAAATGGTCAATATTATTTTGCACCATTTAAAAAAAATTCATGTGTACTTTTGTACCTAAGAATTTATGGTGTTAGATGCCTATAGTGAAATACTGAATAAGTATATTTGCACCTTAACCAGAAAATAAATAAGAGTAGAAAATGAACTTAGTCGAGTTATCATGGCTTAGTCTACTAAGAACTTCAATCAAGTTACTAAGGAGCTCACCTAAAACTCTTCAATCACTCATGATTTTTACAATTAGTTAACTAGGCAAGACTATAGCCCAATAACAGCACGGTTCAAATGTCCCACCAAGGGCAAGTTAGCATGAACTAGGAAAGAACATAGTAGACTTACAATATAGAGTTTATCATGAAATGAAGGTATATTTCTTCAACTGTATATTTATCCAGCTCATATAATGTAATAGTTATGCAATCAAGTCTATATAGAACATAGATCCAACACTACCGATATGAGTGGAAAGTGAAGGAGGAATGAATAATCATCTTTAAATTACAACTCAATAATTGAGATAAATAGGAAATTATCAGACTATATAGACATACATTGTTGGATTTTGAGACGAAAATTGATGCAACAAATTGAAGAAACAAGAAAGAAAAGAAATTTGAGCAAATGATGTATTGACTGAAAGATATGATAATGATAAATACAAACCATAAACTAGAAGTGTGATAATTTCAATGAGATGAAGAAGTGAATTAAATTGGCTGATTAAATTAATTACAAAGACACTTACTGTGGAGGAGGAATAAAACTAATTGACATTTCAAAATAACGATATATATAAGCTCCGCAAGTTCCATCAAAGACTTACAATATAACAATATTGGAAGCCTGAGAGAACTTGGAAGCTCAATTAATCCCGTAATGTTAATCTCTTAATTGTGTTACGAGAAACAAAGTGGATATGGCCTTTATATATAGAAGTTTTTGCCGGAACAAATAATTAAAGGAATATAATCTAACCCCATCCTGACAGAGACAAAAGAAAATAAATCTACTTATCTTATTTTTTTCAGATTCGTTGATAGATTGGCAGTTATCTTAATTGTCGATTTTGATCTGTCTTTATCGTTGACATAGGGAATGCATATGTATGAGAGAGTAAGCTGACCTTTTTTGGGTCTTCAAAATTCGACGAATACAATAAATAAACTTCAAAAATTTAATTATTGGAACATTAGATAAAGACTGAAAGCATTACACATATAAGTAAAACAATATATTTCAAAATTTGATTAAATTATAACGTTTATGAATAATTAATCTATAAGTCATTATAGTGTCAAATAATTTTAAATGATATTCCTTTTTTTTCTTTTTAAAAAGCCCATGTAGTTATTTTTATCATATCTGTAATACCCGGATAATTATTTATCTTGAATATTATATTTACAAATAAATACCTATTGAAAATAGGTGAATTTGTGGTCTCAAAACTAAAGAAATAATTACCTTATTTCTTAAAGGTAATTTCTCATGAAATTAAGAGGAATAAAGAGCTAAAAATCCCTAAGTGAATTTGTGGGTTATGAGATACCCTGAGAATATTATAATAAATACTAAAAGGCAACTAAATATTTATTAAAAATTAGAGAGTATGTTGTCTCTAATTTAGGTAATTTATGAGATTATTTTCCTTGGGAAATAATGAGGCAAAATTAAATATCATTTTGGGGAACATAAATTGCCCCATGATTTTTAATATTTTGCATAATGCATAAATTATTAATATCAATAAAATAGTTGAGAGATAATAATTATTACTAATTAAGAAAATTGTCAACAATTAGTAAGTAATTAATTAGATAATTAATGGCTAATTGTTTAGACATAAATAAAGAGAGAGAGAAGGTGGAGATATTTGTGAGTTGTGAGTATGTGTGAGTTGTGAGTGTGTGTGTGCCTAAGTGTTGTGAGTGTGTGTGTGCCTAAGTGTTGTAGTAAAAAAAAAGAGGAAAAATAAAATTAAAATAAAATAAAATAAGAGATAAGATCTTAGAATATAATAATAATATAATTAAAACATGTGTTAATTACATAATAATATAATAATCAGAGGAAAAATGAACAGGATAAATGACCACGGATAGAAAGTAATTCCGTTGTGAGATTCTGGGAATGAGTTAGGAAAAACCAGAATATATTATTGGTCAGTGGATTTTTATCCAGAAGTTAGTACCGGCCGAAGTTATTTCTGTAATCGGACACGAATACCGAGGATTTTTGGCAGATAACGGAATGTCCTTAATGAGAGAATAAGGTTAGGAAAACCCAGTATTCTTGAAGAGGAAGCAAAGACCTTCAGGGTACTGCTTCCGGAATTTTAAGATTTTACGAAATTTCGCGATCAGGATACCGAATTAGGAATTTTACCTAATAAAGCAAGATGACATAAGGCTTGATGATGCAGCAGGGATGACATCATCTTTGAGAGGTGTAAGGCCAAGATCTTGCCACCTCCAAGAAGTGCGATCTAACGGCCAGAAACTGATCAGACAAAGTTCAAAGGAATTACGAAAATGCCATTGGGCTTTTCTATAAATAGGCCATCATTCCTCTTCATTCTTCACCAATTCACACAATCCTAGAGAGAAGTTAGAGAGAGAAGCTCTGGAGGAGGAGCAAGAAGTTCATAGCGAAGCTCTGAGTAAGTCTTCGGTCCCTAGTCTTTAGTCTTAAGTTCTTTCGGTAGTTCTTAGAATTTTAGAGTAGATCTTTAATCTTCCAGTATATTTTAGATATCATGTTTTAGGATAGATATGATATTTATTTTGGGAAATATATTGGAGTTAGAGATATGTGGAAATTCTGGAAGATTAGGGTCAAGATAGCGAAGTACTGGCGAAATTCCGCCGATTAGGGGATCAGGGGCAAAATGGTAATTTGTACCTAAAATGCCTGTTATGATATTAAATATTGATAAATGTGATATTATCATTATAGGATATCAGTAATCTTGTCCCGCTATCATTTCGCTGTTTTCCGTCAAAAGTACAGTTTATCGTCAACGTACTAAACGCTCGTCAACGAAGGTACGTCCGCGTACTGGTAACTTTAACTCTGATGTTTACTGTATGCGTATATGTATGGTATGCTTGTATGAGGTAATTAATGTACGTCCGCGTACTGGTAACTTTAACTCTGATGTTTACTGTATACGTATATGTATGGTATGCTTGTATGAGGTAATTAATGTACGTTCGCGTACTGGTAACTTTAACTCTGATGTTTACTATATGCGTATATGTGCTATGTGTATGGTATGCCTATGTGAGTTAACTGATTGCTCTGTGGTACGTTCGCGTACTGTAACACTAACTCTGATATTTACAGTATGTGTATATGTGGTATGTGTGCATGTTGTGGTGTGTTGTTTGAATACTTGTTTGGTAAGAAATAACTGTACACCTGCATACACTGGGAGTGATATATCTGTTTTCACTGGGAGTGGTACTTTTCGCTGGGAGCGGTACATTTACATTCACTGGGAGTGACATGTTTGGAAGTGAACCAATTGCTGTGATTTTATACCATATATGTAAATATGAGGTTAACCATTACCTGGGGTCTGTATGCATGGGACCTCAGCTCTTTACATAGCATCAGGGTCGGGAGAACCGGTGTCGGAGGAAAAGGGGAAGCAGCATGCTTAAAGACTCGGTGGAAGAATACCCATCGTTGATCCGGCAAAGGCCTTCCTTTTGTTGTTGTACAGTCCTTTTGAGATACTCGGTTTCTATATTGCTTCTGTATCCAGTCAAACTTATGGCATTTTGAAATACAAGTATCAGTTACTCTTCCGCTCAAATACTTTACTCTGATGGTTTGAAATGATTTTAAATGAAAAGTTAATTTATTCCGCTTTTGAAAATTGGGATGTTACAATATCCCTATAGTTTTTCCCTATGCATTAGATCCTTATAGTTTTATCTACTTTTTAATCAAGTTACTGTAGCTTTAGGTGACTGATATAAACCCCAAAAAAAAAAACTTCAAAGGCTTAATTATAACATGTAAAACTATATAAGGACCTGAAACAAACTACAACAACTTGATTAAAAAAAGGTCAAACTATAAGGACTTAATAAAAAGAAAAAAAAATACAAGGACATAATTAAAAATCATGCAAAACTATAGAGACTTGTATATTAATTAACTATCCATAATATTTATTATGTTAAAATACACTTTTAGTCCTTTAAGTTTACATGAGGCATATTTTTTATCCCTTAATTTTATAAAGTATATTTTTTATCCTATAATTCTAACAGCGTTAATGTTACTAACGGAAAACTTTGATGTAACAAACTTAATTGATAACTATGTAAACATAAATGTTGAATGTGTAATTAAAATCTATTAATTTAAAATATGCATAAATTAAAAAATATCTAAATTACTTATGAATCATTTATTATGAAAACTCTGATTATATTAAAAAAATTAGTTTAATGATCTAAATATAAAAATTTTAGTTTAATAATCTAAATATATTAATTTAATAATATAAATATCAAAATATCGATTTCATTTGCAATGATTTGTTAGTTTAGTTTAGTTTAATAATCTAAATATATTATATTAAAATAATTAAAACTTAAATATAATCTATCAGCACATTTGAGTTTCTTGTATAAATATTTTTTGTTAAGAACATTAACGGTGTTAGAAATATATGACTAAAAGTATATTTTATAAAGTTAAGAGACAAAAAATATACCTAATATGAGACTTAAATGACTAAAAGTATATTTTAGCCTATATATTACATGATTAACTTGTTAGCAAGTTGTTAGGTAATCTTCCTTTATCATATCGGCTTCTTTTACTAATTGATTTCAAAGTCCCTGAGATTATATTCCCCGCAAACATATTCAGAGAATATTTAGACATAGCAGATAATTTAGTCACGTTCGCGTACTCTATGAACAAATCGGTAAAATGTAACAGCTCACTACTTGCATGCATACATTACATACATACATATGTGTATGTAGTCCTCTAGTTGGGCCAAAGGTCACATATAAACTTATACTATGTAATCTTAAACATACGACGAACACGATAGATAAACTTCAAAAATTTAATTATTTGAACATTATATAAAGACTGAAAGTGTTACACATATAAGTTAAAACAATATATCACAAAAATTGTTTAAATGATAATGTCTACGAATAATTAATCTATAATTTTTATCAGACTCTTATTTTTTTTTCTTTTAACAGGCCCATGTAGTTTTTTTTTAATTTTTTTTTAATCAAATCCCTATAGTATTTTCCTTTTCTATTAGATCCTTATAGTTTTATATAATTTTTAATGAAGTTAATGTGGCTTTAGGTGACTGATAAAAACCAAAAACCAAAAAGAAAAATAACTTCAACAACTTCATTATAACAAGTAAAACTATAAGGACCTGTAAAAAACTACAAGGACTTGATTTAAAGGATGTTATACTATAAGAATTTAATAAAAAAGGAAAAGAAATACAGGGACATAATTAAAAATCATGCAAAACTCTAGGGACTTGAATATTAACTATCCATAATAAATATTACATGATTAACTTGTTGGCAAGTTGTTAGGTAATCTTCCTTTATCATGTCGGCACTTTTACTAATAGATTTGAAAGTCCGTTAGATTATATTCATTCAGAGAATATTTAGATATTGCAGATAAATTAGTCACGGTTGCGTACTCTGAACAAATTGGTAAACTGTTAGAGTTCACAACTTGCGCTCGCGCGCGCGTGTGTATAAATACACACATATATATGTGTTGTCCTCTAGTTGAGCCAAAGATCATGGATTGATACTTTTTACCGTCGGGTTTATTTAGGATAGTGGTGATAGAAGAGATTTGTATCCAAATGTGTTTTTATAAACAAAAAATGGGATAAAAGTCAATTGTAGATATGATTTATATTTGAGACAGTCGCCGCAGAAATGATTTGTTTCCAGATGTGCTCTTGTTTGAATGATTACTTGAGATGGAAAATGACTGAAAATGTCATGAGTTTTATTAAATACTGCACACATATATATTAATTATGTGTGTATATATATTGTGATAATTGAATATAAAAATTAAATTTATATTTGATTAAAAATTAAATTATTATTAAAAAATTACAAAATCTAAAGTACTTAACTAAATACTCCCAAGTGTTTTTTGTCATTTTTATAAGGCACTTGTAGGTTTTCAAGATGTAATTAATGTATTTTTTCATATTTGCCCATATTTAATAAAGGTAATAAGAGAGAGTACTATATTTAAGTTTAGGATAATTAGTAGGGGTAACATTGGAAATCACTTGAATTTTATGACAAAACTCTTAACTAACTTTATTGGTTTGTGAGAATTAATATTGATGTTTTATAATTAAGGACTAGAGGGAGTATATTCTAATGGATAAATAATAATACATAAAAATATATATTTAATAGTACATTACTTATTAGATATATTAGATAGACTATTTCTAACATTTTTCTTTAAAAGTTGAAAAAAAAATTACATTAAAAGCTGAAAAAAGTCACTTCTTTTTTTTGGAAGAAGCCCATGACCACTGAAGCTATCCCAAATGTCTATTTTTCCCTGTTGGGCTTTTTCTCACTTTTACTGTTTTTTTTTTTTTTTGGCAGCCATGCCAAACAGGCACAAAATTAATTGAAAGATTGGAAGTATGATTTAGTTTACTTTGACCAACCTTCTTATTTTCATTGATAATAGAGTAGAGATCGCTTATTGATTACCTAAAAAAACGGAAAAATATGGTTAAGGACTAAAATGATATGTTTTTTTAACAGATTATATGATATTAAATTTATGAAATAATTCTACAAGACCAAAGTCATTTTTTTTAAAAAAAAAAATACAGACATGTGCTATGATTGAAATGCCTATAAAAAGATATACAATAATGCGTCGGGAATTCAGTTTTAATTTTGAGGATTTTCCGATCCTTACGTTAGAGTTGTGATTAAACAATTCAACCGAAGAGTTATAATTAAACAGCTTTACATATTTTAAAGTAATATTTAAAATTTAATTTCTTTTTTTGATAACAGAAAGTTAATTTTCTGTATCATCCTATGTTAGCCTAGGGAATTTTTCTAATTCTATGACGTACGTCATAAAAAAGTTTAGAAATATATGTACTTAGATAATGTTAATTTTGGTCAACTTAAGTTTTTGAATTATTTTAAAGTAATATATATCTTAAATGAAAATACCTTCTTCTCATTAACGAGGCATTTAGCGCCTAAATATTCTATAACAGCTAATCCAACTAGAGTTGTAAAACAATTATGCCTGGGAAAAATATCACCATGTTAGAAAAGGGTAAAACCGATACAAAACTCTATCAAGTTAAAAATATCAACTAGATTCAACGTCCCCTATTTTAAATACCACTCTCCAATTTCTAACATCAACAAATTAGTTTTCCCTATAATAAATTAATTAAGAATAGCACATCAGGGTTCATAGTACAAAATCTACCCATAAACCCACTACAACCACCTGAATTAAAGAACACAGGCAAATTCAAAGGAAGGGTTATAACCCAACCCACAAAACATTAACTCCATGATATAACAATGTGGATCTACAAGACATTTGTATACATGAATCTAAGGCCTCAAGTCCATTCACATTTTAACAGTTATTCCAAATATCATGCTCGTTAGCACATCTGTTTTCTTGCGGGGGCCCGAGTGTTAGATTGGGGAGGATTAGGGGATTACCAATCCCTTGTCACATCCATCCTTTTACCACCTGTATGTAGTACGCATCTATAAGCACTATTATGGTTCAGGTGATTCATTAATTGAAGCCCATAAATTAAAATTTGCAATTTGTAACACCTCAAATTCCATACTACATACCATATCCGATGACACATTGTAACACCCCTATTTCCTAAGTGTATTATGATGTCCAATTATGACCCTAGAGTTCTTATTAGACTAATTCACATGTATTTATCAGAGTGTAGGCATTAACAGATCAGAGTAGAACACAACAAAGAGCGTACTTAGGCGTTTGGACAATTGAGTAATTGATTTCATATGCACAGACATATGCTGGTTAATTAAAATTCCCGAAGGAATAAAAGCGTGATACAACTTACATTCATTGCAGTGATCTCGGTTAATATATTAGGTTACAGTAATCCGAAAGGTTCGACCAAACTCATGCATATCCTTATCCCAAAATGTAACTCCTTCCGAGCCTTTATGCGTGTTGCTTACCCTTTCCTCCCGATCCCAATCCTCCTAATCCTAAAGCTAGGGTAAATTCTAAGATTCAATGCCCATTGAATCTTAGGTAACAATTAACCTTATGCTCAAGTATAACAGTATACATAATAGATATTCATTTACATTTCAGCATATAACTATACATAGCACACAACACATGTAATAGTTTATATCTCAACAATACATAGCACACAGCACATGTAATAGTTTATATCTCAACAATACATAGCACACAACACATGTAATGTTCATCTCTACATAGCACACAGCCCATGTAAGGTTTGTTGACTACTAATGTTGTTTTGATGATAACAAATATGAGAGATTTGATTTAACAAAGATTGATAATTAAACCACATTAATTAACTCTCAGATAATACTAAAGTAAAGCATATGACAAATGCTCAAACAAATGCTCTTCATCTTTGATTCTCAAGAATCAGAATTTGATTCTCAAGAATGTGCTTGAAATGTATATTTCCTCTCATTATGTGATCACCGACAATTCTCAAGAATCAAAGGTGATTCTTGAGAATCCAAGTGCAAAGCAATAATCCTCTTTTTTTTTCTTGTTCGTTGGTTCTTGAGAATGGGTAGGTAATTCTCGAGAACCTTTATTAGTTCATGTACAAGAGAGTTAACTCATACATATTCCATTTCCCATTTGCATTCGTCGATTCTCAAGAATTTAAGATACATTCTTGAGAATGAGATATAATGGATACATGAAATGCACACTTATCTCAATCAACTTGTAATTCTTCAATTCTCAAGAATGATATAATCAATTCTCGAGAACCTTTAGTGAATTATAACACATACATATTCCATTTTCTATTTGCATTTGTTGATTCTTAAGAATTGAAATTTGATTCTCAAGAATCCAAGAGCAAGGAAACAATCCTCCCGTCCAATTCCAATTCTTGCTCGTTAATTCTTGAGAATGAGAGTTTGAACTCTCGAGAATGAGATATGTGAGTACATGAGCCAAAGAAGTGATCACAAATCATCATCCCCTCCCAGTCGTTGATTCTCAAGAATGATGTTTGAATTCTCGAGAATACCCAGAGCAAATGAAGGACACCAATAATGATTCTGAAAACCTATAACACATCCATGTTCTCTTTTCTTTTGTTGATTCTCGAGAATGAAAGGGACATTCTTGAGAATGAACAAATGGGAATAAGCTTTTTCGAATATAACTTATATGATTTTTTTTAAGTATTGTATGAGCAAGTAATGTTGTGCTTTAGGAATGTCATTGTGTATGTCAACACTTCGTCAGACTAATTCAATTGGTTCATTAATTTCTCTCTAACATAATTATATTATGTTTAATCTTTATCTAAGTATTTCGCAGATTTATCAGTAAATCCAGTTTTTTAAGGAAAAGCAAATCCGACGTGTATCGAGCATTAAATGTTGACAGAAAAACAAGGCAACAATGGGAATTAGATACTGAGATAGCAGCTGTTATTCTTATAAGCAATACCTATTCCGGCTACCTCTCTGACACAAGGACAAACAACAGAAAACTCATTTAATGAGAAGCACCACTGCATTTAATGAATACAACGGTCGACTGAGCTTTACGAAGGATTGAATCTAACAGAAATTCAAATAGAGATAACGGATATATTAAATGCAAGACAAGGAAGCTTGTTAAGGCGATCATATAAAAAGTCAGAACATTCAATATGCCAACCACTGGAACACGAAACATTCAATTTGAAATTAATTAAGTTCACTGTTCCATTAGCTTTCATCTATTATTTCTCTCTGTACTTCAGTGCTTAGCTTTTATCTACTCAGTGAGGAGTGAAAATCAATTACATTGTTTGTTTATTAGTGTTGCTTAAGGTTGTGGAATCTTAAGTAAAGGGTGTACAATTACAACCAGTAAGGGGGAGCGAGTCTTGAGTGATTGGACTGTCGCAGGAGTTACTGAGTGTGTAATTGTAATCTTGAGGATTAGTGAAATACCCATACTGTTGTGGGAACTGGAAGTAGGTTGTTTGATTTGACCGAACCAGTATAATTTTTGTTGTGTCTTTTATTCCTTTTTGTTTTACTTCTTCAAATTATTCAGAAACAGAAGAAAATTCAAAATCACCTATTCACCCCCCCTCTAGGCGATATTCTCCTTTCAAGGTTTACCTCTACATAGCACACAGTCCATGTAAGGTCCACATAGTTTGCACATAAACTAGTGCCACGCCCCCGGCATATCCTCAGCGCTAGGAAAACATCCATACAACTTTATCAACATTGTAACCCGTTTTCAAATCAAAGTTGAATGTATTTTAAAAGGTGACCCAAGACCCAGTCTTAGTCATAGTTCATGACCCAAGACCCAGTCTTATCCATGACTATATGAATCATCTCATCACATATAAAGCATACAAGAAGCATAAGAGTTAGAGTTACAATATGTAACATCCCAAATTTTGGGAATTTGAAATTTAATATTTGATGGGAATTAAATTATGAGATTTGGTTGAAAAATAATGGAAAATAAAAGTTTATTTTCCATAAATTAAGTTTGGGAAAAGGGAATAATTAAAGCAAGGAATAATTAGGCCTAAATTTATGGAGGATAAGGTTGCCAAATTTCCTAGAATAATTATTAACTTAATTATTGGAAATTTAAGATGTTATATTAATTGTATTTAAGTGTAAATGAGAAGCCCAACATCTTATATCCATCATCAGTGATAAGTGGCTCACGAGAAGTATATATTAGACCTCAAAGAATCATATATTATCATGCCTCAACGAAATACAGGAACAGCACACGCAAGCCCAACATGATTCAACATTAGTTAATTTGGCCCACTTAGGAGTTATAGATTATCAGCAGAAACACTTCTTTCTCTAAGCTCAGTCTGACGTGAGTAATCAGAAACACAGCAGAAGCAGTTTCGTCTTTCAGCCCAGTCCACCTACATCCCATCTAATATCCATTAGCTTGTCAAACTCGTCAAAATGAAGAAGCAAATCACGCCATTCAGCGCCTGTTATGGAAAAACAGATCACATCTAAAGCAGCAGATCACGTAATAGCAGAGCAAATTCAGAAGGATCAGTGCGAGACCATACTTCTCGAGCTCCGCACCGAAAAAACCTCCGGATCTTTGCATCATTAACCAGACATTAGGAACTCTATATATTCAGATAGCTAGCCACTCTTCATTCAGTTTTCGGCCAGAGAGACAGCTAACAGAGGGAAGAAGAAAGTAAAGCGCAGGGAGAAGAGAGAGAATAAGAGAGAGTCCGAGAGTACAAGAGCTTTAAACTACCTCTGTTTTGGAGCTTCAAAAACAGAGGAAGAAGAGAGGAAGAAGGAGAGTAGGAGGTGTCCGAGAGTTTGAGGAAGGTGAGGGAGAAAACATAGCTGATCATTCTCTGTTCTTGGTCGCGTGAACAGAGGAGAGAAGCAGATTTTGTTGCTGTCATTCAAGCTTAGAAACTGAAGGTAAGTGTCGGACCTACTTTTCCTTAAGTTCTTCATGGTTTCTCATCGGGTAGGGTGTTAAAACTAAGCTTTAAGAATTTAAAATACTAAGCCACTGAAACATGGAGCTAAAATAGAGACTAGTAGTGTGTCGTATATGAATCTGAAACTTAAAATGGAAGCTGAAACTGAACATTGGGGAGAGTGATTAAAAATGAAGTGTGTGTGTGTGTGTGTGTGTGTGTGTGTGTGTGTGTGTGTACACACACACACGTACGTGCTTTGTATAAGAAAGAGAGTGAAGGAAAGTTTCAGCTTATGACTGATAATCATGCTATAGATATATATGTATACTGTGACGTTAGGGAAGGAAAAGAAAAATTCAAAGCTGATAGGTATATATATATAATAGGCTTGCTGTAAGAATGGGTGTATAAGTATGTATATATATGTAAATATGGTAGAAGAAAAAGAGAACCTATTTTTACTGTCATAAAAAACGCTGAACATATAAGAAAAGGAAAAGCTTGCTGTTTTGAACTTTATATACATATATAGCTGCTAGGAATGTGGATATATATAAGTAGCAATATTAAGAGAAGAGGTTTAAATCCATGCATGCCGTGACTGCCAGTGTTTTCTTTCCTGCACTTAGGCTTTGTTTTTGGCTGGAAAGAAAGAAAGAAAAGGAAAGGAAAAAAAACAGCTGAACCATTTAGTTTGATGTTCAAAACTTGGTTAATGGATCTGTGTGTGTGTGCCGTGGAAAAGAAAAAGAGAAAGAAAGAAAGAAAAAAACGCTAGGTGTTGGCTTTTGGAGTGTGTGTGAGCTGTTAGTATACGTGTATGTGTGTGCTTGCTGTGGGAAGGGATAAATGAAATAATATATATACAAACATATAAGAGGAAATACGTGCCTGGTTGATAGCTAAATATAAGTGAACAAGAATTAATTAGAGGAACTTTAATTATAAACTAAAGTTAGCAAGCTAACTTTATCCATTAGACAGCAAGCTAACTGTGTATAATTATAAGCTCAAAGCTTTGCTAAGTAAATCATATTTTGTATGATGGTGGACATATATTGATTTTGATTGGTAAATAAGGGAAATAAATAAATAAATAAATTATTGATAAATAATTAGTAATAGTTTAAATAAATGAGGAATTATTATTATTATTATTAGGGTTAATAATAATAATAATAATAATAATAACAATAATAAAATTATTATTGTTAATGGAAAATTATTATCTAAGTAAAAGAGTTAGTAGTGATTAATAATAGATTGAAAAGGGGGATAATGGAATAAAATTTACCGGGAGTAGAAAAGTCAACAGGGGAAATGCCATCTCTTAGGATGTTAAGGTCATCTTTTAGGATATTAATAATGTGGTGATGGTATTATAGGATACCCGAGGAGGTTTGGAAACAGTATTGAAAGGTGAACGTACCGCTAGCGTCAAGGTTTAAGGTACAGACGCGTACCATAACTCTAACTCTAACTCTTATGCTGCTTGTATGCTTTATATGTGATGTGATGATTCATATAGTTATGGACAAGACTAGGTCTTGGGTCATGGACTGTGGCTAAGACTGAATTTTAGGTCACCATTTGAAATACATTCAGCTTTAATGTGAAAATGGGTTACAGTTTTGATAATGCCGTATGGATGTTTTCCTAGCGCTGAGGACACGCTCCAGAGCGTGGCACTGGTTTATGTGCAAACTTTGTGGACCTTACGTGGACTGTGTGCTATGTAGAGGTAAACCTTACATGGGCTGTGTGCTATGTAGAGGTATTGTTGATATATGAACTATGACATGTGCTGTATGCTATGTATAGTCATATGCTGAATTGTAAATGAATATCTGTCATACATATATTGTTTATACTTGAGCATAAGGTTAACTGTTATCTGAGATTCAATGGGCATTGAATCTCAGATTTTACCTTAGCTTTAGGATCAAGAGGATCGGGAGCAGGAGAAAGGGGCAAGCAACGTGCGTAAAGACTTGGAAGGAGTTTTATTTTGGGTTAATAATATGTAAAAGTATGTTGAACCTTTCGGATAACTATAACTTAACGTGTCAACCAAGATCATCACAACGAATTTAATTGTATCACATTTTTATTCCTTCGGGAATTTTAATTAACCAGCATATGTCTGCGCATATGAAATCAGTTACTCAGTCGTCCAAACGCCTACGCATGCTCTTTGTTGTGACTTACTCTGATCTATTAACGCAATCACTTAAATAAATACACACGAATTAGTTTAATAAGAGATCTAGGATTATAATTGAACTCCATAATTGGCTTAGGAAATAAGGACGTTACATAGTACGCGTTTGTACCTTAGTCCTTAGCACTAGTGGTACGTTCACCTTTCAATACTGCTTCCAAACTTTCCGAGTATCCTATAATATCATCACCACATTATTTCTCTTATAATTAATATCCTAAGAAGATAGCCTTACCCCCCTTTCTATTCCCCATGAATTTTTATTCTATTTGTATCCTTTTTATTTCATCATTTATTATTTACAAACTCTTTCAGTTATAACTTTGTTTTCGGTATTTAACGTTCAGATGAAATCTCCTTAAGTTCAACTTTATCCTTCTCTTCGATGGCAACAAGAAAACTTAAGGAAAAGGAGGTCTATCACTTACCTTAAGTTCTTGGGCTTAAATGACAGAAAAACTTTGCTGCTTGCTCCTCTGTTTTAGCGACAAGGAACAGAGAATGATCAGCTTCGTTTTCTCTTTCACTCTCTAGCTATTGGTCTCCACTCTCAACCTCACTTTTATTTCCCCTGTTTTCGGGTCTGAAAACAGAGTAGTAGCAGTGGTTTTTCTCACAAGTTCTCACGTTGACAGATGGAAACAAGCAGCTAAACTAAGGATTATATAACAGAAGTTTGATCCAGTTTACTCATGTTGAACCACTGGTCCGAGGGGTGAGTGGGTCGAGGGATATGGTTTTGTCTGACCAAAGCAATGATGATTTTATCCCTGCTGCCTAATTAATGCGTGATTTCTTTCTTGTGCTACGTGATCATCTGTCATCATTTGCGTGTCTGGCTTGCTTCTCTGGTGTTTGGATGCGAGGCTGGTCGAATGTATATGGGCTGAGAGGAATGGACTTACTTGTGCGTTGAGCCGAAAGAATGAAGAAAGGGAATGGTAATTGTTTGACTGGGCTATTATCCAAAAGAACCGAACTGCTTCTATATTTCTTCATGTCGGACTGGAAGCTGGGGAAAACAAGGTGATTTATTTGCTTTTTGCGTGGGCAAAGTCAAGCAAATGCTGGACATATGTGTTGGGCTTTAGCATATAAATGATGTGGCTTCATGTGGGCTAACTGGGATTATATTGATGTATGAATAATTGGAAGTTGGATTTTCTCTATGTATTGCCTGACGTGTTGGGCTTTTCTTTTTTTCTTTTCCTTTTTTTTAATTTTATTTTCCAATAATTAAGTTATCAATTATGCTAGGGAAATTTGGCAACTTCATCTTCCATAATTTTAGGCCTATTATTCCTTATTTTTATTATTCTTTTTCCCCAAGATTCCAAAATTTTATTCTCAATAATTATTTTAGCCCAAATTTCACCATTTATCTTCCCATAATATTCCAATATTCCAGTCTCAGAAAATTGGGATGTTACACACGTAGTATCTAGAATATTAATAGAGTTGACGGTGTACATATTAGAATAAAGCGAAACGAAGAGTATGCATTAACGTTTGGACAATGAGTAACTGATATAAAATGTCAAGGCATAAGTTGGGAAATTAAATATCGCGAAGGAATATTCATGTGATATAATTTATAAAGACTGAAATAGAACTCTTTGCTAAACCAAGCCTTAACTAGACCTATGGCGTGGAACCCAACATAGTTAATCAAATATATTGGCCAGATCGATGTTAGTCTAGTGGGAGTCTCCCCGTTTTTCACGACAACTTATGACAACCTATAGAGCAATCCTTTCTTAGTTTAAGCACCAAATAGTTTGAAGTAACTTTATCAAATTCATGCAAAAAACTAGGCCCTAATAGCTTCTTCAGACCCTCGTCTCGACCGGTGCCTCTTCACGACTTTATCTACTTCACCTCTTCCCGACTCCGTTGCCTTCTCAAATCTAAGTTCCTTTCTTGAACCTTTAGTCAGGGCTGAGATTCAATTGAGTTGAATCTTAGGTAACAATTAACCTCATATGAAAAGTATAAACAATATATGATAGATATGCATTACATTTAGTACAACAATATATAGCACACAGCAGATATATGTCAACAATAACAACAATATATAGCACACAACAAATGCGTGTAAACAGTGTTTGCACTAACCAGTGCCATGAATTTACGTGTCTTCAGCGCTAGGAAAACATTCAAATGATATTATCAAAACTGTAACCTGCATCAAGTTGAATCCATAGCTAAACTGAATGTAAACAAATGACTAAATCCACAGTCTTGTTCATAACACATGAACCAAACAATCATATATAGGTATACAAGACAGACAAGTGGTAAAGTTACTAGAACATGAACATACCTTTCACCGCGTAGTTACCAATATGTCTAACCATTGAATCTGACCTCGGCCTTCTCGGGTATCTTATAACGTTACCGTCGGATTATTTCCTTTTCCATATTTTATATGATATTATAATCAATACCATATCACTTGAAATAATATCCTAAGGGTTATTGTTACCTCCTTTGACCTTTTTGCCCTTAAAGGATTTGTTCTTCCATTTTTACACTTACTTTTCCTTAAAAAAACGCGTTGCTAGATTTTCTAGTCAGATTGTTTGGTAACTTTGAAATATCATAACTAATTCTAAAAAAATCAAAATGATGTGATTTCAAAGCCCAAATTTCCTTTAAAAATTTTATTTTTAGGGAAAAATAATGGATTTAACTCGAAATCACTAGGCCATTCCCATTTTTAATTTTTTCAATTACTGTTCAAATTTTAACATCCAGAACAAGGCCTAACTTCTTGTCCAGAGCTTAAAATGTTACAAACTCTATATCAGTGGAAAGCCCTAGATGTCTACTTTATAAATAGAAAAGTTCATGATTTTTAAAGTTCATTGGATACATAAAATACTAGCCTCATTGTTCACTGCCAGCACAGGATTTAAAATTGAAAATTCTATAATTTTCACAATCTTAATCCATTGATGTCCAGTTTTAGAACTTGTTGGAAATCTCTATATGTCTTCGTTGCACATACCAAACTTTATAAGAACTAGATAATGTTTACTATATATCATACAATGCAATAGTTACTATGCTCTGAATACAGCTCAAACTGGGAAGTCATAAACATGGATGCTAAATTCATAGTTTCAAGGCTATTCTATGACTTTCAATTGGTCACGATCCATCTTAGTACTTCAACTATACATGCCAAGGCCATAATAAGAACTTACACAGCTCATGGAATTATTTATATATATTCCAACTTCTAGCAAAACAATGATATAGAAAATTAACTTCTCATTCCACGTACTATTCTTTAGCTTTTTCCTTAGAGGATTGTAACCTAGCATGGTTAATTATTGGGGCATGATATTGAAAGAATCTCAGTGGCCAAAATGAGCTCTTATCAATTCTTTTATCTTAATTACGAATTTTGGCTTTTTTTATTTAATTGGAAATAAATTCCAATATTGACTCTTTGGGAAATATCTAACCAATAAAATAAATCTAATTCTTTGAAGAACTCATTATTGAAAGATGGAATATCACTTAAGAGGCGGGTGAATTGGGTGATTTAAAATTTTCTTTTAATCCTTTGAAGTACACAACTAAAAATAGGGACAAATAGAGATGAAGAGATAAAGAATGGACACAAGAGATTTATACTGGTTCGGTCTAAATCTTTGACCTACGTCCAGTCTCCTGACTCTCTGGAATTTCACTATCTCAAAACTTGATCACACACTCTATAAGTTTTGAGTAATTCTTTCACTAGAACTTACTTCTATTTACAAGTTGTAATCAAATAAACCCAATCTCAAAAGTTCTACAACCTTGAGATTAATATAAAATGAATGAATTTAAGACTCTCTAAAAGAGCAGATATATGATCATTGAAGAATATTAAATATCCGAAGATATTACTCAAAGGTTTGAAACAATAAATGCTAAATTCTCAAATTGAATGCATAGAGTTTCGGTACCCAGAGAATTCAATGCTTTTGACTTTTATAGTTGTTGACATTAATGACTATTGAGAAGTTTGAGAATTATCCGTTGAGTCAGATGAAGATGACCGTTGAGACCGATTAAACTTAATCATTACTTATACGTCTTCTATCTACAATCAGCGCCGTCATTCTCTTTTGACATTCCATATTCCATTTGTTTGTTGAGACTCAGTAATGAAAGTAGAATAGAAATGGTTGCAAGGCTTTACATTGCTCAAATGGTTGGTTTCCTAATTTTGGTACTTGTCTCTACTTTGCATTTAATGCTCTGACACATAATTGCTTTATTGTAATTTGGTGTTAATCCATATCAAAATTATTTGAAACTCATTAATAAAATAATTAAATATAATTAGGAATAGTAATGAGTGACAATATAAAGTATTCAGATTATAATCAATGATTTAAATATTACAAATACGGTGTTTTCATTTTTTCAGAACATTGACTCGAGTCATATATCATTAACTTGAGTTACCTGACTGGAGTCAAGTGACATTGACTTGAGTCATCTACGAGCAGCTTGAGAGATAGAGTTATAAAGACATGATGACTGGAGTAATAATCATGTTAACTCGAGTTATCTATTTTCAAAAATTATCAGAGAACGTCTCTGTAATAAGATGACTCGAGTCACTTAGTTGTTACTCAAGTCATATAGCTTTGATAAATTAGGAGTTATCAGGTTTGGTCTTTGAAAAATGTTTGACATAGTAATGACTTGAAAAATTAAGTGACTAAGTCGAGTCACTTTTGACCTTTGGAAAATCTCATGAAAAAGCTAAGTTTGAAATTTATTTCAGTGACTAGAGTCATATTAGATCAACTTGAGTCAATAGTCTTTGAAAAATAGTTTGTAACATTTAATATGTAATACCCCAATTTTCATAATACATGTAAATATTATATTTTGATAAATAACACCTATTACAATAGGTGAATATGTGGTCTAAGAACAAGAGAAATAATTATCTTATTTTTTGAAGGTAATTTCTTATGAAATTAGGAGGAATAAAAAGCTAAAATACCTGAGTGAAGATATGGGTTACAAAATACCCTGAGAATGTTATGATAAATTCTAAAAAGGCAACTAAAGCTATTAAAATAGAAGAGTATGTTATCTCTAAATTTATAATTGATTTATTATCATTATTAGGGGATTTTTCTTTGGATTCTAGTAAATCCAAATCCAATTTTTTAAAACTTATTGAGGATCATAAAATATCATAAGATTATCATAATGTAGTATAATCTTAATTATGCTATTTTAACAATTTAAAGTCATCAGAGGATGGTAAAATCGATTAGAGGAAATTAGTAACAATTATTGGGCAATTGAAATTGCAATAATTGAGACACTTTATTAATTTTTGAAATTAGTTAATAATTAATTTATAAAGGTCATAATTAAAGAAATATCAATTGAATTAAGGATCAAATGATAGTTAGAAGCTAAAATTAGCACACAAGAAGTTATTGATCATCAAAATTAAATTAGAAACCTTGTCAATTTTGGTAGTTAAGCCTAGTAACCCCTAAAACATGATGTTAGAAATTAAAATTGGGATTTAAAATAAATATTCCTAATTTAATTCTATGGGACGAAAATTCCTATTTAATGATGAACAAATTATGTTAATCCTAAAATCTAAGTGAACCAATGAGGGATTTTCCTTCTTAAATATGTGAGAACATTAAACACATAATTTGAGTGATTAAATTTAGAGGGGGACGTTTTTATTGAAACAAGAAGGAAAAAGAGAATAACACATAAGTCAATGAAAGAGGTGTATGGAAGAAGATTGGTAAAGACTTGGTGAGCAAGTTGCCTAACTTAAAGAACAAGTTGTTATTAATCAAATAAAATTAAATGAGAACCTATAGAAATTAAATCATAATTTGAAATCTTGAAACTAGATCTTCAAGATAAATACATATTTGGAATCAGGGAATTATGAGCTTCATCTTGGCTATTCCCAAGGATATTTTTGGGTGCTTATAAGATTTATACCTAAGTATTTTGGGAATTAAAAATCACCATAAATCTAATCATAAAATTAGGATTTCAAAAGTGAAATTGGATTTTGAGTCAGAATACCCGATTACACCCAACTAAATTAGCATTTGGGGATAATTAAGGGGATAAAGCAAAAATCTAAAGACAGAGAGAGGGGGAGGACGAATTGGGGAGGTGTAAGGGGGAGATCTTTGCCTCCTCACCAAGCAAAAATCAAGGGCTAGGATCAATAGGAGTTGCTTGGAGGCTACTCAAAACTTTGGCTATAAATAGAGGACATAAGCTTCACATTTTCCTCACCAATTCATCAAGCTTCAATTCAAAAATTCAGAGAGAAGGGGAGAGTGTGGAAGAGCTGCAGAAAAATAGAAGGCAAGTGGTCTACAAGAGGTAAGGGAGTTTTTAGTTCATAGTTCAAGTTCTTAGGTTATGAAGTAGAAATACTAGAAATGTTGTTTTGATCTTCAATCTTCCAAATACAGTTTTATTTTCATGTTTTTATGGTTTCCATTGCATTTATTTCGAAAAATTGATGAAGAAGAAGTTATATCAAAATTTTTGGAAGATTAGGATCAAAATAGCGAAGCTCTGGCGAAATCTCCTCAAACAGTGATTTCTGGAGTCGGGTAAAAACGTCAGTATTTTATGATGAAGATGATGTTATAAAATTCTAAGAAAATTCCTGGTAAAAGTAGACATCTAGGGCTTTCTAAATCTATAAATAGTATGTTATTTGAACCTCTGTGCAAAAAGATAAAAATCTTAGAAGTTAAGCTACAGTTTCTGGGCGAAAATCTGGACAGCGTTTTGAAAACTGGAAACTGGGAAAATTCCGTGAAATATGGATAAATCCCAGTATTTTTCCTCAAAAGTAGACTTCTCAAGGATTCCGGAACATTTTACGGATCCTCATTTCGATTTTTATAGAATTAGTTATGATTTTTCAAAGTTACCGAAAAATTTGCCCAGAAAATACTACACTACGTTTTTGAAGAAATGTAAGGGCAAAATTGTAATAATAAAGCCATCAAGGGTAGAATGGTAAATAGAGGTGGAAATATCTCTTATAATGTTGTTCTAAGTGATATGGTGATATGTTAGGATATCCGGGAAGTCCAAAGCCGGAATCAAAGGTCGGATGTTTGACGACTTTGCGGTAAAAGGTGCGGACGCGTACTGTAACCTTAACTCTTATGCTTATGGTATGGTTATATATGGTAGTTGTTTCACATGATGATACTCTGTTTTGAAAGTTTGCTCATGATTGTTGAATTGTATACGGGTTATAGTCTTGATAACACCGTTGAGTTTTCCTAGCGCTGAGAACACGATGGGCCGTCGTAGCACTGGTTATGTGCAGACTGGGGTAACATACATATTGCAGTGGCTGTGTTATGTTATTGCCTTACATGTGGTTATGTGTTTTTGAAACTATGATTATGTTGTATATCTGTGATAACTGTCATATACTGTTTACATAAGCATGAGGTTAACCGTTACCTGAGGTCCAATGGGCATTGGACCTCAGTCTTAATGAATAGTACAGGAAAGAAACCGGGATAGAGAAGATGCCGGTGGGTAGAGCCGTGAAGAGGCAACAGTCAAAGGCAAAGGTCGGTAGAAGTTATTAGGACTTAACTTCTGGCTCGAATTTAACAAAGTTACTTTGAACAGTTTGGTGTCTAAGGCTGGGTTAATCTATGTGGGAAGCCAATCAGTCGCCGTATAAGTCGGTGAGGCCCCCATGATAGACCCCTACCTGGCCAATCTGTTTAATTAACTGATGTTAGGTTCCAGGTCATGGGTTTAGTTTAAAACTTTCTTTATCAGAGGATTGTATTTAACCTCTGTAAATTGTATCACATGAATATTCCTTCAGGATATTTAATATATCAGCTTATGTCGGGCATCATCATATGTCTGGGCATTTTTATATCAGATACTCGTTGTCCGGATCTTAGCGCACGCTATCAATTTCCGCAGTACTCTAAGCTATAGCATCTCAAACTCTGTTGTTTTTCTTAAAACTAAGTGTCGACCGACACGATTTTCGAACTTGAAATTTGGGATGTTACATAATATGTCTTATGACTCGAGCCATACTTAGACTGACTCGAGTTACTATTGACACGAGACTTGATCTGGTTTATTTTCAAACAACAATGACTCGAGTTATACTGATCTTAACTCGAGTCACCTTTACTTAGAAGATGATAGTTATTGATCAAGACAATTTTTAACATGAAAAGCTTTTGAACTTGAATCAATAACAATTTTTTGAATTTAATTTACAATTGTCAGTTATCATCAAAGCACATAGAGAACTAACAATTACTCTCATAGAATAATTTCCCCTATTTTTCCAAAATTATTTGAGGCTTACTTCTATTTTTCATAATTAAATTTAGATAATAACCGTTCATTTAGCCAAAATTCAATAGTTTCAAAATTCATTTATGAGGTAAATTTTCTCATTTATACCTAAATTGAGCCCCAAACGGAAAATTTTCTCTTTCTTCATGTGTCTGTCGGGAATTTTTCCTGAAATCATGGGCATAATTTTCAAAATTACCAGTCATACTCATAACTTTCATAAATTACGTGTTTTGCCCAAACTAGTGATGATAGGTATAAAATTTTTCCTTGGCTGGTGTACTATTTTTACTTTGGATAACCTTTAATTAAACATTTATTCACTATTTGGAGGGGCCGAATTACATAGTCCCTGGAATCGTTGTATTTTTCAAACATTTTTGGAACTCTTGCTAAACTAGGCTTAATATTCTATGTAATTCAAACTTCTTCTTAAACTAATAGTGCTAAAATTTGGGATGTACTTTATCTTTTCTTGTAACTAATCAAATGTATGTTAATGATACATTGGTAAATATGTTCTTGAAGGCTTCAGCTCATGTTTGACAAAAACGAGGCAGGTACAATTTTCAATTCTAAGAAGAGTGAATTAAATTAACCAAGTTTGTCATAAATTAGAAATAGTTTGTACAATATCTATTATAAGGACCTTTTGCATGTTTTATAATATCATGTTATTGTTTAAATCACTAATTAATATTTTCATCTCTAACTAGTTATACAATTTCTCGATTATATAGTAATAAATTTACAAGTACACAACTTTACAGTAATAAAAAATGAGATTGTTGCATCAATTTTCAGCCACTACTGTACAAATATTTTGTGGTGTATGATTATTCATAAGGAATACCAAGATAAATTGGGAGGATTAGTTAAAAAAATTCTCGTGGCATTCTTTGCTTGTAACTAATCAAATGTATGTTGATGATACATTGGTATTGTATTGAGTCTCATATCGGGAACCTCGCAAGTGTAAAGGGGTTTATAAGTTCAAGTGCTCTCCCTCTCAACTGGCTAGTTTATTGGGATTATGCTCTCCTTTTAGGTTTATAATTACCATATACATGTTCTTTAAAGCTTCAGCTCATGTTCGTATAAAAAGAGGTAGGCAGAATTTTTCGATCCTAAGAATAGTGAATTAAACAAGTTTATCATAAATTAGATATGCTTCAAATGTACAATCTTTATTATAAGGACCTCTTACACGTTTAATAACATAACATGTTATTGTTTTAATAATTAAATATTTTCTTGAATCGGAAGTATATGTTAATTGGAGATAATTAAACGTAATAACTAAATATTTTCTAACCAATTAACCTATCAAACTCCAATAACTAAAGGTAATTCTAAGATTCTATAAGAAATTACTGATTATCCTAACTTATATAAAATAATTAATTGGAGCTTACAAAAGGTCATCGGAATTTTATTTTAATTGCTGATCTATACTTCTTTCTACGAGAGGCTGATTAGAATAAGAAAGATCAATTTTGAAGAAATTCCAATAAAGGAGATATTATCCAAGCACCATGTAACATCTCACCTTAAAAACAACGGAAATTTTTTTTTTTTCTAAAACGTTGATCAGAGTAGAGTAATTTCACAACACGAGTAACTAAACCTTAACATTACATAACCGCAGTGTAAGTGTATTTATACAGTCATCTACTATCAAAAAGTAAGCAGCACCTAACAAGGTATATAAAACTAAAGCCATAAAATTCCTTCTGCTATCCTACGCCAGTCGCTCGCCCTTATCTTCAACCCCTTGGTTCGCCCGAACCTGAAGCTACAGCTGAGATCCAATTACCATTTGGATCTCAGGTAACGGTTAACCTTATGCTCAAATAAACAATATATAGACAACAGTTATTCACAACTCATAACAGCAGAAAATCGCTACATAAGCACACAACACATGCATGATCTCAACATTGACAGAACATAAGCACAAAGCAGTATGTAAAGTCCCACAACATGTCTGCACATAACCAGTGCCACGACCACCCATCGTGTCCTCAGCGCTAGGAAAACCCAACGGCGTTATCAAGACTATAACCCGTATAAAGCTGTATGTATAATTGACAACCCTAGACAGAGCCTCAATATAAAAACATGTCTATCACATATACGTATATGAGCAGCATAAGTGTTAAGGTTACAATACGCGTCCGTACCTTCGTTGATGATTCTTGGCACGTTTGTCGAATTATGGTACGTTTGACAGCGGGACTACGACGGTATGACAGCGATGACAGCGAAAACAACGGTTCGTGATTTCAGATATCCTATAAGGATAACATCACTGATATGAATATTTAAGACCTTAACAGGCATTTTATGTACAAATTACCATTTTGCCCCTAGTTTGATTACTTGGTGGAATTTTGCCAGAGCTTTGCTATTTTGACTTTAAACTCTCAAAATTTTGCTATAACTTTTCCTCTAACCTATTTCTGAAATAAATATCATATTTACTCCTAAACATGATATCTAAGCTAACTTGAAAAATTAGAGACTACTCTAGCAATTCTACTATAACTACCGAAACTAAAAACTAAGGATTGAAAAACTTACTCAAAGCTTGGCTATGGACTTCTTATTCCTCTTCCAGAGCTTCTCTCTCTAACTTCTCTCTAGGATTGTGAGTGAATTGGTGAAGAATGAAGAGAAATGAAAGGCTATTTATAGAAAAATCCAATGGCATTTTCGTAATTTCATTGAACTTTGTCTGGTTGAATTCTGACCGTTGGATCGCATTTTTTTGAAGTGGCTTGATCTTGGCCATACACATATAGGCTGACCTCCCCCCCACAAGAAGACAAAATTGATGACATCATCATGCTTATGTCATCTTGCTTTATCAGATAAAATCCCTAGTTCGGTGTCCTGATTGCGAAATTTTGGAGAGTCTTAAAATTCCAGAAGCTATGTCCTGAAGGTCTTTTCTTCCTCTTCTAAATTATTTAATTTAACTAAATTTTTGATCCCATTAAGGACATTCTGTTACCAGCCGAAAATCCTCGGTATTCGCTATCAGTTTCAGAAATGACTTCGGAGACAGCCTACTCCGAGATAAAAATTCTCTTGTTCATAATATACTCTGACCCTAAAAACTTAGTTCAAGGTTTTCTAGATAGGATTTTATTTATATCCATGGTCATTTATCCTGTTCACTCTTTATTAATATAATATTATTTATTTACCACATGTCTTAATCTTATAATATTATTATTCTCCAAATATCTTATTTCATCCTTATCCCTCCAAATTTTCGGCCCACACACACACACACACACACACATATATATATTTTCCATTTACCATAATATCCTATTTATCTTACATTTATTTTTCCCAAATTTTCCTATTGGTCCATAAATAATTACATGGATTTAGGCCCTTATAATTTCTTGAATAATCCTAAGCCTTTGATCTTTGTTTCCCAAGATTACATCCTATCCCCTATTAATTATTTAATTAGGCCAAAAATTTCGGCCCTTAATAACACTTATTTATATTTATTTTATTTTTCATGTTTCCTAAATTTCTATAATCTTATAAAATTCCTGAAAATTACTTAATTAATCCTTTAATAGTTTCTAATAATTTTATTAATTAAAACTAATCATTTTCTCACAACAATTTTATTAACATAAATAATTCAAGTTCCATGCAAATTATCAAAAATCATAGAGTCAATCTTAGTCTTAGAATACTTTTTAATTTCTCTTCTTTTTTATTTTCATAGGAAATAATTTATTAAATTGTCTAAATTAAGAACAATATGCTTTCTAAATTTTTAATAATTATTCCATGCCTTTTAGAATTTTTCCTAATTCTTCTCGGGATGTTTTATGGCCTTAAGACACATTTTTCACATTTCCGATATTAAATTTCCTTTAATTTTCTTAGTGTTTTCCTTTGAAAATAAATTAATCATACACCCTTTTTGAGACATCAATGCACACCATTTCCATTATAACATAATATTCCAGATAATAATTATCCGGGTATTACACACCATATGCAATTTTTTAGGACAATTTATTTATTCATCAACCAGCCTTTTGATTGTGAGGCCATTTAATTGGTTTGGATGTAGATTATTTTGTTTGTTTGGAAACGCTAATGCAAAAAGGTGTGAGATTGATAAATTACCCAATAATTCAATGGCACTTCTAAACAAATTATGGTTTATTGTGTCTATTCTTGGTCCGGTCAAGCACAATATCTGATTTGGACATGAATAGAGAAAGCCTTTGAATGTGTTAGTGAGAAGAGTGGATTAATCAGTATGGAATCCTTTAGAAAAGCGTAGAGAAAAACTGAATATTCAACAAAGTTATTAAGAAGGGCTTATTGACCAACAATTTATCTAAAAATCTGGTTATTGATGAGTACAATAACATTGTGTGATATAACGGAATAAGGCTTGTTGTCATTGTGTGTATTGCTGGCCTTCTGGTCATTTTTACAGTTTCATCCCAATCCTGCGATGGCACGTATAATGGGGATTCACATATGCATGCTGTTCATATCTGGAAAAAAAGCATCTGTTCATATCTGTTTGTGTGTACTATATATTTTTATAAGTGTGTTATATTATGTGTCCCGGACCCTCACAACAGAACTGAGGTTTATAAGTTTAAGGAGTTGTTCAACTTAATAAGCTAGTTTTTTGAGACAAAATCTTCCACTTGTCCTTATAACATATGTGCTTTTCATTAAGAAGATGACTTTCTTATAGAGGGCTATCCAATGAGGGTCTTGACTAGCAAGTCCTTGATGAGCTCTCCCTTTAAATTTGTGTTAGTAACAAAGTGTAGTGTCAAACTCATAATCTCTTATATATATAGCAAGGAAAAAAAACAGAGAGAATAGATCAAAAGAATTGATAGAAGTTATGTGTGTAATTAAATGTTCACGATTTCATATTTTCGGGCCAATAAATAAATAAAGAATAATTTCCCCATTTTCTCCTACCAATAAACAGAAAATAAAGTGAACGATCCTTGCATATAGTTTCTTTAATCTAGAGTTTAATAGTTATATAACCGTCAGACCAAATAGAAAAGGGGGAAAAAATCTAGTCCATAACCTAGAGGCTAAGCTAGAAACATAACTTATAGATGAGAAGTCACAAAAAGAAAGACCAGGAAAGTCAGAGAGAAAAATAAGCTCCTCAAGATCACTCAAGTGCTTCCAGCATTTTACAATACTGGAAGCCTTTGAGGAACTTGATACACATGTTTCCATATTCGATTCTCCATAGAAGTTTTTGTTTGATTTGTCTATATCCAAATAAGAAAACTTATCTCTAGAATATATTAACAGTTGACTTCCCTGCCAATTGTCTGTAATCAACTAACTTTATATAAGGCCACACTTGTCCACATTGGCTGGAACTTGATTCATTAAGAGCTTAATATAATATAAGTGATCTCGTGATAAAACCTTGCGATTGTTGTGCTTTATATAGAGACATTGTCACTGTCTTATTGGTCCATTCAATCACAAACACCAGAATTGGTATAATCCCACGTGTTCAAGTTCAACAGTGTTTCAAGATGATACACATCTTTCCATATTCGATTCTCCATATAACTTTTTATTTGATTTGTCTATATCCAAATAAGAAAACTTATCTCCAGAATATATTAGCAGTTGACTTGCCTGCCAATTGTCCATAATCAACTAACTTTATATAAGGCCAAACTTGTCCACATTGGCTCCTCACAAGGTAGCTGTGATTTAAGAATCGAAAGACACTATAATAAAGCTCTGCATGCAAGACACTCAAAGGTTTCCAGTATTGAGCAATATGTGTGAGTGTGTTGTTCGATACTGGGGCCTTTGACAGCCTTGAGGAGCTTTTGGAGGGAACAAGGAAATAGTTGCTTCCGCTCTAGCTCTGATGATGCGTGTGATTTCTTATCTTTATTTCTTCTTTTCTATATTTTAATATGGAACATCACTGTGAGTTCAGAGTTTCTTATTCATAGACACATACGTCACTGACTCAATGTCATTGAGAAGTGACCAACCGGATAGGGCTACCTGGGGAGCAGCTAACCAATAGAAGGCCAAATGATGTGCCATAGCGTGAAGCCACCATTCTGGCTGCTCTTAACGAGGTTCATTTTCATGAATCCTACATTGGAAGGGTTTGCTTAAAAAAAAGGACCTTATAAGGTCTTGAGTACTCCAACTTCAAAAATTCGTTTTTAGGGTGTGATTCTCCAAAAGATTTTATGCTTGTTACACTCAACATATTGGTGTCTTCAGAGCAAAAAAACATATTGGTGTCCAGGTTGTCGTTTACATAAATTCAATTGTCAAATATTTACAATTATGAACTTCACAACATTTCCGTCAAAGTCCTTTCATGGATAACGACAAGTACCAGTCTCGTTATAGTAGAAATCCCCCAAGCATACAAACTATGGAATAATAGTGTTTATTATTAATCGAACTCAAGAACGGCTAGCAATTTAAATACTACATTTCAAGTAATTTTTGTAACACTCCAATTTTCACTTTACCAAAAAATTTGTATTTTGTTAATACTCAGTGAAGTATTTAAGTGAATAATTGTCTCATGAATAGTAATCTACTGATTTCTTCTGAAATTTCCACTTCGAAATTAGTTGATAATTATTAAATATGTGATTACATTTAGTGGCTATAAATGTGACATAAAAATCAAATAAAATAATAGTTATTTCTAATCCAAATGAGACAAGAAAAGGGAATGAAAGACAGTTAGTCAAATTGTTATATATTAATAACAAATTCTTGACAAATAAACTTGCACTAATAGAGATTAATGGTTAACACTTGTAACTATCTAATAGGACTATATTTTGGCCTAAAGATAATAGATAGAAGACAATGAAAATAAGTACTTGTCGAAAGGAATAAAACATTATTTAATGCATTTTTTTTTGCCAAGATTACAAATGTCAATCAATAGAAAATGTCTAATTCATTGTTATCCAATTTGTACATGTGTCTTCAATCTAAGATAGGCAATCAAGACCTCCTAGAAGGGCCAAGAATTCTGGTTCAGCTAGGGCCAAGGAAGACACAATAAAGCTTGATTAATAATACATAAATACAACTTGATGAATTAACAAACCAACCACACATAGACACTTGGTATTAAGAGACACCTAAGCCCTTATTTGTGCCACAAATGACCTCATTAATTAACTTGCTTAAGAAGTCTTCAATTTGGCACATAGGATAATGAAGGAGCCAAGTTGTCAAGATAAGATCACATGTTTTTAATTAAGTCAAGAGTTTCTAGAAACTTCTAGAACTTTCTTGGGCAATTGAACACTACTAGAAAATTGATTTTTTGCGGCGGAATTTTTCCGTCGCAAAACAAGCATTTTCCATCGCAAAAATAGTTTGCGACGGATTTTGCGGCGGAAAAGTGTCCGTCGCAAAAACAGCCCTCGCAAATCAGTTTTGCGACGGAAAAATTTCATTTCCCTCGCAAATTGAAATTTTGCGGCGGAAAAATTTTCCCTCGCAAAATCTCTCATTTTGCGAGGGACAAAATTTTCTCTCACAAATTCCAATTTTGCGGTGGAAAAAATTTCCATCGCAAATTCTAATTTTGCGGCGGAAAAATTTTCCCTCGCAAAATCTCTCATTTTGCGAGGGACAAAATTTTCTCTCACAAATTCCAATTTTGCGATGGAAAAAATTTCCATCGCAAATTCTAATTTTGCGGCGGAAAAAATTTCTATCGCAATTTGCGGCGGAAATGTGTTTTCCCTCGCAAAATTCAAAAATTGTGGCGGCAAAATTTCCTTCGCAAAATATCATATTTTGCGAGGGAAAAAACTTTTCCCTCGCAAAACGAAGGATTTTGTGAGGGAAAATTTTTCCCTCGCAAAATTAAAAATTATTTTAAAAAATAAAAAAATCCCAAAAAATAAAAAAAAAAATTCATAAAAAAATATAAAAAATTATAAAAAAAAATAAATTGTATATCATAAAAATAAATTGTACAATCATCATACGAGTTTACATTACAAAAACAAAATATTATAAATATAATGTTCCAAAATAAATTTTAAAAAAACTCTAAACAGCAGCAGTCTGGTCATCGTCTCCACCAGTATCGTCGTCACCACCAGAAGGCTGCCCCGTGCCTTTGTCCTTTAATATGGACTAGAGAAGTGCTCGCATCTCACTAATCATCTGCCCTTGCTCCCTCACCATCTGTTCTAACGCCTTGACCCTAGTACTTTCTGCAAAACCAACATTATGAAGTCAATTTATTTGTCCTACTTCATTTAAATGAATGAGAGAGTAATGGTTTGCGATTGATAGCAAAAGTATAAGTTTACCTTCAGGACCACCTCTACTACTGCCAGTTGAGCGCCTCGAAGTCGACTTCAGTTGGCTAGCAGAAGCACCCATCCCGAAGACTCTCCCCTTCTTGTCCATTCCGCCTGCAGCCTGAAGGAAGATACTATCGTTATCGGAATAAGAGGACGACGGGTCACTCTGAATCTGTGAGTCTCTCTCCTGCGTCAGCTGCTGATAGGTCTCCTACAAGCACAAACATACAACACAAATAATGCATATAAAATGAAAGAAAGATGTTACTGTTTGAAACAAATAATAAATGTAATTAATATCTCACCGCGAATTGCTGGGACTTGGCGTTAATCCAACGCTTGCCTTGACCCTCAACTGGCTGGGTATGGGTCCGCTCAAAGGTGGTCCAAGGAATCAAATCTGCAGGAACTTCCCCAGACGCTGCCTGCAAACACAAATGATAATCATTCATTAATTATTGATTAAGTACGAAATATTGAAAGCTGAAGTAGAAAATAGCGTATACTTACAATCTTTCGTCGATGCTCACTAACTGGAATGCTGCCGCTAGAATATGATGGTCCATCCATGTGGGACCTATTTAATTTATTTTGCTCACTTTGCTTCAAAAATCTTTCGTCGGTGGCCCACTTGTCAAATAACTGGCCTGCAACCTCAGGCTGAATCCAAGTTTTTTTCCCTTTTCATGTCTCAATTTATATAATTTATCAGACAGCCACTTGCCTCCCTTGAAGTTATAAGCCTTCTTTAAATTTGGGAGATGCTCGGGCAAGCAGCTAAACTTTCCCTGAAAAACAATACTAAACAATTAGTGCTCTAAATTATACAAGTAGTTAATCAGTTTGCATTTTGATGAGAATAAAAAATTAATAACCATAAATCACATAACATACCAATAACTCAATGAACCAAACATCTCGCTGGCTTTGAGGAATCGCTTTCCATGTGGCCCAAGGTTGATCAAAATTACGAAATATTTGCTCGGCCATGAAATCCGCCATCGGCTTATAAGGATCAAACCTGAAAAAAAAGAGAATGTTGCAAATAGTAGCATACAAACTAAAGGTAAAAAATCATAACATTAAATGACTTACTCGGTGCTCCCTACAGGACGGATCCACATTTTCCTTGTCGCAGGATCAATGGATCCCCAGACTGGGTCGTTGGAGGAACTAGCTTGCCCGCCCTGGCTATGAGGCGATGCAGTGTACTGAAAGAATAAGTATATTGAAAATGTAAAACATAGATGTTTTAACAAAATATATGTAACTCAGTCAGAAATCATAAACTGAACCTGCTCTGCCTGATGGTGTGGTGGATATGTATAAGTGAAAGGTTCACCTATATCGCCCATAATAGAGTCGGTAGTAGGCGGTGAAGATGAAAAATAAAGAAGCGGAAGCTCCGGGGAAGAGCTAAGCCCTCTGACTACATGGGAGGTAGATGATGTCAGCCTACCCCCTCTGATAGGACGGGCTCGGCCGCTACCTCTACTATATCTACTACCTGAATGGTCTCCTGGATGCTCCATTTCTGAACACTTATAAACATGATATCAAAATATATATAATTATAAGAAATTTACTTAACACAATAATGACTAAGCAATGGAGTATCAAATATAATAGATCGTCATAAATAACTAACTTAAATCAATCGGACGATTCATGTTCTTCCTCTGACGTCTTATAATCGTCGAATTCAGATTTAGTAGTAGAGTAACCCACTTGTTCCTCATCGCCTGATTCCGCATTCTCAATTTGGATAGGAATCAGCTCTAAGTCTCCAGTGGAATCAAAGACATTGCAAGGTACATCATCCTCGACATTACTTACGGCAAGTACATGTTCCACATCCGCTTGGAAGGGTTCAGTCATGTCGTCATTTGTTTCTGACTCTTTTGAAGTAGGTATAATATTTCGTGCTTTGCTTTTGATAACTCCCACCCATTCTTGACGGGATGTAGGGTATGATGTAAAATACACTTGTTCCGTCTGTTGAGTAAGAATGAATGGGTCATAACTAACTGCATATCTCCATGACCACTCGATCTCAACATTTCCATATTTGTCCACCTTTGTACCACGCGGACTGTTATCAAACCACTCACATTTAAATAGAATCACTAACTTGTCCCACTTGTAATCCAGCTGAATTATATCAATTAACTTGCCGTAGTAGTCGCACTCCACCCCGTCAACTTGGCCACCTCGACAACATACACCGTAATTGCAAGTTTCCGTATTTCCGTTAGCATCAACAGTTACAAACTGATACCATTGATTACATATTTTTTGATCCTGGTAACAGCTGTTGCAGACCCGTAAGCTAAACTCCATACAACATCATGGGGAGCTGACGCATAAGCTGAACTCCATGTTTTTTGCGCGAAGTTGTCTCGTAACCAATGAGGAAATTTATCCTTCATGAATTCATCGAGGTCGGAATCCGAGATCAAAGGATTTATTGATTGGACCCATTGTGAGAAGTATCTGTAACAAAAAGAAAGAAATTAATACTTTAAACCGTAGCAGTTACTGAAAAGATGAAATCTTACTTTAAGTACGAGGCGACCTCTTCACAGTTGTTTAGAATGTACCACTCCGCTACTTTCTTGTCGCTTCCTTCCAAAGTTGACCTACAATTTGTTTGAATGACCCGGCCAGGATAATTAAATATTGATATTTGACCACTCGTTTCACCGCCATCATCGTTGCGAGGTACCCCCCTCCATCTTGATATAACTTCAGGGGGATAATAGTATGAGGCAAATTTGGTGGCCTCTTCGACCAGATACGCTTCTGCAATAGATCCTTCAACGTATCTTGTATTTTTGATCTTATATTTCAGTGTGCGTAAAAACCTACAACGGATAATTAGAGAGTATTTATAACCTATGTCACAGTGTGTTTGAATTAATCACAGCGAAAACAAATATATATTACCTTTCAAACGGATACATCCACCTATATTGTTGCGGACCTCCTACCCTTGCTTCATACGCCAGGTGAACGGGCAAATGTTCCATTGAGTCAAAGAAGCTAGGAGGAAACACCATCTCTAACTTGCATAGCATTTTTGGCACACTCTCCTCCAATTGCCGTAACTTGTCGACATTAAGTTCAGAAGCACAAATTGTTGTAAAGAAGGAAAACTCTGTCAGAGTATCTAATACATGCTTCGGTAGTGCCTTGAAGGCTCACGACAATAATCTCTGAAAGAAAACGTGATATCATGACTCTTCATATCGCGTAACTTCTCCTCGTTCAAGTCCACACATTTTGAGAAGTTTGATGCATAACCGTCCGGTAGTTGAACACTATTAACCCATTGCAACAATTCTAAAATCTGCTCTTTGTTCAAGGTGTACAGCGCCCTAGGTTTGGAAATCTGACCCGTGGCAGTCTCTACCAAATGCAAAGAAGGCCTTCTGCAAATATGTTGTATGTCAAGTCTTGCATTGACTGTATCCTTTGTCTTACCCTTGGTGTCCATGACGGTGTACAGAATATTACAAAACACATTCCTCTCAATATGCATGACATCGAGGTTGTGTCTTAACAATTGATCTTTCCAATATGGTAGCTCCCAAAAGATGCTGCGTTTGTTCCAATGATGTTGAACGTCATATCCCTCAGGCTCACTGTAAGCAGCTCCTTCTTCAACACTTTGAATGTGCTTCACCCTCTCCCATATTTCTTGCCCACTTAAACGACGAGGTTTAGCTGATCGTTCAACCACATTCCTGCTGAAGTCTTTTTTGTTTCTTCTAAACGGATGATCGAGTGGTAGGAATCGCCGGTGCCTGTCAAACCAAGATACCCTGCGACTATATGGCAGGCTAAACCCCATGTTCTGTTCAAGACATATCAGACATGCAAGCTTCCCCGACGTTTGCCTTCCGTTCAACATCCCATATGCAGGGAAATCATTTATCGTCCACATTAAGGCAGCACGCAAGATGAAATTCTGACTCAATGATACATCGTACGTAAGAACCCCCTCACTTCACAAACATCTTCAACTCGTCTATCAAAGGCCTGAGGTACACATCTATTTTCTTTTTTGGGTTGGATGGCCCAGGGATTAATGCGTTGAGGAAAAAAACTCTCTTCTCATACACATAGATGGTGGGAGGTTGTACGGAGTCACAATCACAGGCCAACTGGAATAAACCCTGCCGGTTTGGTTGAAAGGAGCAAACCCATCTGAGCATAAACCAAGACGGACATTATGGGGATCGGCTGCAAATGATGGATTCGCCTCGTCAAATTTCAGCCAAGCTTTGGCATCAGATGGATGTGTGACAAATTTTTCATCCCTATGATGTTCTCGGTGCCATCTCATGTGAGCAGCTACTTGTTCTGACGAATACAATCTCTGAAGTCTGGGCATAAGGGGGAAGTACCACATCTTGCTTAATGGTTGAGTGGTTGTTTTCCCTTTAATCTTCTTGTACCTATAATGTGAACAAAATTTACAAGTACTTCGCTCAGCATCATCCTTGTAATAGAGCATACATCCGTTGGGGCAGCAATGGATTTTTTCACAACTAAGCCCGAGCTCTTTCACCTTTTTCTTTGCTTGGTAAAAATCTTTCGGCAAATTATTGTCGCAACCTTACTTATGATCTGCATCATTTCATTGTAATTCTTCTCGCTCATATGGTGATCAGTCTTCAAGCTTAATGTTGCTAGGGTAGCCGATAGCGAAGAATATTCACTATTTTCAATGTGTTCGCAACCTTCCCATAAAGGACGTTGGGCATCTTGAAGCATTTGATAGAACCTACGGGCCTCCGGATTAGGATCCTCTCCCATGTGTGATGGTTGATTATGCATACCAGTCTCTTCTTCCATGCATGAAGGTCCAGCATGAGTCACGGGATCAAAATATTGGCCGATCGACGGTCCCGCCACATCCATCACCAACTGCTGATATTGATTAAGGTTGACTCGATGAGTACTGTCTCCGTAATAACCGCTTGGTGTCTGTTGGACTTCCCCGTGATGCACCCAACATTCATAATCCCTCATGAATCCTTTTCTACACAAATGGATTCTGACCGTTCCTGCGTCATGAAATTCCAAATACCTACATCTCGCACACGGACAACTGATCGAGGTACTTGAATTAGTTGTGTGCGCCAAAGCAAATTGGATAAACTCTTCCAAACCGTCTAAGAATACTCGAGTAAGTCGTTTTTTCTGAGTTAGACGATTGTACATCCAACTCCTATCACGATTGCCTTCCATACTTCCCCAACCCAACCCTTCACGGATACTTTACAATAATACTAACTAATTAATTCAACCACTAACCTAAGTGACAAATACAACTGGCCACTTAACTAATTCTCTCCATAATTTTTTTACTCTTATTTGTGTCAAACTTACAAATTATATCTACAAATAATTATAATATAAAGTAATAGATAACATAAGCATTAAATTTTTAAGAACTAAATGAATTATTTTTTTATATATTAAAATTAAGATGAAAATTTGACACTGAATACTTGCATATTAAAACTAAGTGATAGATAATATATTTATTTTTTTTTATACTTTAAAACTACCTGTTGACTGCAGGTCCATTCTTAATATGTACGCAATCTTATAATTATCTTTTTAGAGGCAATAAATAAAGATATAAAAGACATAAAGTTGTGACCTGGGACTTTGTAACTTTACAACTTTTTGTTTACTAATGGAATAATTTTACTAATATGTAAATATTGTTAAATATATTTTATGGTAAAATTATTTCATTAGTAAATTAAAGACACAACATGTAAATATATACAAACTCCAATAATTTTTTTATTGTTGTTATAATTATATATCTAGTAACAATTAATTTAATGTAAATATATATTATGTATATATTTTATGTATATATCTTTTAATAATATCTGGTAACAATTAACACAAAATGTAATTCTTAAATATATTATACATAAATTAAAAAATTAAATATATATATATATATATATATTATTTATTCTAACGTAATTCTTAAATTTCTTAAATATATTCTAACGTATATTTAGTTTATATTATCTAAATTAACTTATATATACAACATAAAATAAATTTACTGTATAAGTTATTTATTTATTTTTCAAAAAATTATAAATATATGAATTTCTTATATTACATCTAATATTACTCATTAATTTATATTTAATTTTACATAGTTGTATTTACAATATTTAGTATTTATAATTTATATTAAAATAATTTTAATCACTTAACTAGTATTGAGTAATAATATAGGCTAAATTACATATTTCTATCAATCTTATTGAGTGCCTCTATTAGCTTCACTTACAATGGTTACACATATAACAATTAAAAAAAAAAAAGAATAACCCACAAACAAAGTCCACTTAAATCAACAATTACCTTAAATATTCTCCATATCACTATAAAAATTTAAATTTTATATACCAAATTTTAACACATATTCGCATTTTTCATTTAACAATAAAAGAATATATTTTCAATATTAAAACAAGGAATTAGCATATAAAGTAGTCCATAAAGCTATATCATCCAGATCCACACAGACAAAAAAACGCATATGTACTGTCGGCTTCAAAAACTTCAAGAAATAAGAGCAGTTTATCAAGGAGGAGAAGAGAAAGAATGCATACCTATTGAAGGGTATCTTAAAGTGGAGAAAGAAGAGCAAGGACGGCTCACCGGGGTGCTTGAACTGGAGGTTAGACTGAACGACGCACGATGGAAACGCAGAGAGGAAGAAGGAAGAGCAAGACAGAGTTTTGCATCGGTGAAATGAAAATGTGAGGGGGGGAGGTTTTAACCACATTTGCAGCGGAACCGATGTGCGGCGGACCACGCTGGGTCCGCCGCAAGTCGTCAGTGAGCACATGCCCACCGACAATTTGTGGCGGACCCACCCGGGCCGCCGCAAAAATTTGCGGCGGAACCCATCGGTTCCGCCGCAAAAAGTTGCGGCGGACTGGGTGGGTCCGCCGCAAAAAACTCCGGCTCTGCCGTAGTTTGCGGCGGTTATGAATTTTCGGCAGAAAATTCATAACCGCTGCAAACTACGGTGGAGCCGGAGTTTTTTGCGGCAGAACCTGAGGTTCCGCGGCACTTTGCGGCGGTCGAATAGGTTCCGACGCAAATTGTGGCGGAATATCCAATTCCGCCGCAAAAATTGCTATCTTGGAACTTTTCTGTCGCAATTTTGCGACAAAATACAATTCTATCGCAAATTCCGCCGCAAAAAATTAATTTTCTTGTAGTGGAAGGACTAAGACCATAGGGAGTTGATACATGGCAAGGCAATCCAAAACCCTAAAACAAGTCATATATTTCAGCCAGCTGATGAGGGAGGAGAGAGAGAAGGAAAAACTTGATTAAGCCAAAAAAATGAGATATTTTGTAAGGGTAAAATGGTAATTTGACATGTGGGGCCCACAAGAGGCTTGTCCTTCACTTATATAAGCACATGGTCCCCTTCTCTTGCATGCCACTAGAAATTAAACAATCACCTTTGTCTTGATTAGTGTAGGGCCATGAGTTTAAGTGAGGAAAGAAGGAGTAAAAGTTCAAAGTACACAAGGTAAGTGCTCTTGAATATGATGGTTCATTCCTTTATGCTTTTCTTTAACCTCTAATCTTAGTAAAGCACTTCATCATGGTGAGTGTCATATTGAAGTTGGAAGTTAGAAGGAAGGAGAAGAGCTACAAAATCACAAAAAGTTAGAAAGTTGGTAAGATCTTAATTAGCTCAACTTTGTGATATATATTTTATGTTGAAAGCACAAAGTTGTTGGATCATGTTTGTCTTGGAATTTGAAGGCATGGGACCCTAAGGGGACATGTTGTCCAAGATCCTAAGAACAAGATTCAATATCATCAAAGTTCAAAAGACAAAGTTTTGAAGCAAACCTATAGTTAAAAATTATGATTTTATGTGAAAAGTGATTTTCTTGTTCTTAGCAAAATTTTGGCTTAAGCAAGAAAATGGTAAAGCAAAATTATTTGCGTGATTTTAAGGTCACCAAGAGGCTTAAAAAAAAGAGTATAAATATAGTGGAAAATGATTTTTGGAAACTATAGATCAAAGTGGTAAAAATTGAGAAACCTGTCAGATTTAAGTTCACTTGAGGTAGTTGACTTGTTAATAATGTTTGACTAAGTAAATGATATAAAAAAATATGATATTTTCCTTAACCAAAGTAGACATATAAAGATTTAAAATGATAGGTAATACATAATTTTTGGAGCTTTGTACAAAGAGAAATGAATTTTTGAAGTTGAATCATGTTTCTAGAAGTTCAATCTAAATAGTAGTGGTTGTGTATGGATTTTGACTGCCCAAATGATGTCTAAAAATTCTAAAAATTTTCAAAAATGCAGTAGATAGAAAGAGCTTTCTTTTGATAGGTCACAAGCAATTTTTTGAGTTTCTTATAAGAAGTTATGGATTTTTCAAACTGATTCTTGTTTTTGGACATGAGATTTGAACAATGGCGAAAAACAATAAAATTTGGAATAACTTGAATTTTTCAAGCTTCTGGAAATATTTTTCCGTGAAAATAGATATGTCAAGGTCATGTATATTTTTGAAACACATTATTTGGATTTTTTTGAATTTAATTATGATTTTTCAAAGTCACTAAAAAATCTTGGCAGAAAAGTAAGAAATCCGAAAATTGAAGGAAATAAAGTTAAAAGTAGAACTTATCAATTGAGGGTAAAAAGGTAAAAAGTGGTGAAAATAACCCTTAGAGAATTATTCTAAGTAATGTGGTATTTATTACAATATCATATAATATGGAAAAGGTGATAATGTGATTGAAATATTATAGGACATCTAAAAGACAAGCATACTACTAATTACATGAAGAAATGAACGTTCGCGTACAATAACTCTAATCTCCTGTGTCTTGTGTGCTTATATGTGCTTGTTTGATTCATGATCATTCATGACCAAGATTGGATCTTGGGGCGTGTGTACTCATGACTAAAACTAGGTTTTAGGTCATGTGGTTTTTTACATTCATCTAGTTGTGAATTATTGTTTCTATAATAATGATGCATTATTGTTTTCCTAGTGCTTAGGATATGTGTTCAAAATATGTAGCAGTGGTGAGTGCATTCTCCATTAATATCACATTTCTTATGTGTTATATATTCTGATTGTGGTGTGGTGCTAAATGTTGTATTATTTCCAAATTGTGAATATCTTTCATATATTATTTATACTTATAGATGAGGTTAATTATTACTCTAGATTCAATATCATTGAATCTTAGACTTAATAATAGCTTTAGGATCAAGATTTGGAGCAAGAGTAAAGAAGTACAACTAACATCGTGAGGAGGCACGTTAGAGAATTTTAAATATTTTGTTGAACTATATTATACTAATAGCTATTTAGCTATCCAAATGCTTGGATAACTGAACCATTGTTATCCTTGATCGGATAAACCGTGACTAGTTTTAAAGTATAACCGCATATTATCAGTTACTTATTCGCTCAAACTATCACATATGCTCTATCTCTCCATAACCTCTAATGATATTTTTAATTACTACATGTTAATAAGCATAGGGAAAACATTTTCTCATGTTGTAGGAAAACCATTTTCTCATGTCACATACACATAAAATGATGAGACCCACATATATATATGAGTTCATATATGTATATGTGGATCCCACCATTTCATGTGTGTGTAGGAATACTTTTTTTCTCATGTAACATGAGAAAACCAAAGCCCATAAACATAATATGTGTAACGCCCCTATTTCCTAAGTGTATTATGAAGTCCAATTATGACCCTGAGGTTTTTTTTAGACTAATTCACGTGTATTTATCAGAGTGTAGGCATTAACAGATCAGAGTAGAACACAACAGAGAGCGTACTTAGGCATTTGGATGATTGAGTAACTGATTTCATATGTGCATATGCTGGTTAATTAAAATTCCCGAAGGAATAAAAGCGTGATACAACTTACATTCATTGCGGTGATTTCGGTTGACGTGTTAGGTTACAATAATCTGAAAGGTTTAACATGCTTGTACATATTCTTAACCTAGAACAAAACTCCTCCCAAGTCCTTACGCGTACCGTGTAATACCCGGATAACTATTATCTAGAATATTATGTCACAATAATGAAAATGCCCATTTATGAAGATTTTGGTCTCAACATGTTATGTGATTAGTATATGTTCAAAGAAAATATTAAGAAAATTAAAGGAAATTTAATATCGAAAATGTGAAAAATGTGTCTTAAGGCCATAAAACATCCTGAGAAGAATTAGGAAAAATTCTAAAAGGCATGAAATAATTATTAAAAATTTAGAAAGCATATTATTCTTAATTTAGACAATTTAATAAATTATTTCTTATGGAAATAAAAAGAAGGAAAATTAAAAAATATTCTGAGACTAAAATTGACTCTATGATTTTTGATATTTTGCATGGAGCTCAAATTATTAATGTCAATAAAATTGTTGTGAGAAAATGATTAGTTTTAATTAAGAAAATTATTAGAAATTATTAAGGGATTAATTAAGTAATTTTCAGAAATTTTATAAGATTATAGAAATTTAGGAAACATGAAAAATAAAATAAATATAAATAAGTGTTATTAACGGCCAAAATTTTTGGCCTAATTAAATAATTAATAGGGGATAGGATGTAATCTTGGGAAACAAAGATCAAAGGCTTAGGATTATTCAAGAAATTATAAGGGCCTAAATCCATGTAATTATTTATGGACCAATAGGAAAATTTGGGAAAAATAAATGTAAGATAAATAGGATATTATGGTAAATGGAAAAAATATATATAAATATGTGTGGGCCAAAAATTTGGAGGGATAAGGATGAAATAAGATATTTGTAGAATAATAATATTATAAGATTAAGACATGTGGTAAATAAGTAATATTATATTAATAAAAGGTGAACAGGATAAATGACCACTGATAGAAATAAAATCCTATCTAGAAAACCTTGAACAAAGTTATTAGAGTCAGAGTATATTATTGATCAGTGAATTTTTATCTAGAAATTGGCGCCGACTGACGATATTTCTATACCCGGTAGCGAATACCGAGGATTTTCGACAGGTAACAGAATGTCCTTAATGGGATAAAAAAATTTAGTTAAATTAAATAATTTAGAAGAGGAAGAAAAGACCTTCAGGACATAGCTTCCGGAATTTTAAGACTCCCCAAAATTTCGCAATCAGGACACCGAACCAGGGATTTTATATGATAAAGCAAGATGACATAAGCATGATGATGTCATCAATTTTGTCTTCTTGTGGGGGGGAGGTCGGGCAAGAGGTGTAGGGCCAAGATCAAACCACCTTAACAAAATGCAATCCGACGGTCAGAATTCAACCAGACAAAGTTCAATGAAATTACGAAATTGCCATTGAGATTTTCTATAAATAGCCCTTTATTCCTCTTCATTATTCACCAATTCACTCACAATCCTAGAGAGAAGTTAGAGAGAGAAGCTCTGGAAGAGGAGTAAGAAGTTCATAGCAAAGCTTTGAGTAAGTTTCTCAGTCCTTAGTTTTTAGTTTAAGTAGTTCTTTCGATAGTTATAGTAGAATTGCTAGAGTAGTCTCTAATTTTTCAAGTTAGCTTAGATATCATGTTTTAGGAATAAATATGATATTTATCTCAGAAATCTGTTAGGGGAAAAGTTACATCAAAATTTTGAGAGTTTAAAGTCAAAATAGCGAAACTCTAGCAAAATTCCACAAAGAGATCAAACTAGGGGCAAAATGGTAATTTGTACCAAAAATGCCTGTTATGATCTTAAATATTCATATCGGTGATGTTATCCCTATAGGGTACCCGAAATCACGAACCGCTGTCACCGCTGTCGTGCCGCTGTCAAACGTGCCATAATTTGACGAAAGTGCCAGAAACCGTCAACGGAGGTACGGACGCGTATTGTAACCTTAACACTTATGCTGCTCATATACATATATGTGATAGACATGTTTATATACTGAGTCTCTGTCTAGGGTTGTCAGTTATACATACAGCTTTATACGGGTTATAGTCTTGATAACGCCGTTGGGTTTTCCTAGCGCTGAGGACACAATGGGCCATCGTGGCACTGGTTATGTGCAGACATGTTGTGGGACTTTACATACTGCTTTGTGCTTATGTTTTGTCAATGTTGTGATCATGCATCTGCTGTGTGCTTATGTAGTGATTTACTGTTGTTATGAGTTGTGAATAACTGTTGTCCATATACTGTTTATTTGAGCATAAGGTTAACTGTTACCTGAGATCCAAATGGTAATTGGATCTCAGCTGTAGCTTCAGGTTCGGGCGAACCAAGGGGTTGAAGATAGGGGCGAGCGATTGGCGTAGGATGGCAGAAGGAATTTTATGGCTTTAGTTTTATATGCCTAGTTAGGTGCTGTTTCCTTTTGGATAGTAGATGACTGTATAAGTACACTTACACTGTGGTTATATAATATTAAGGTTCAGTTACTCATTTTGCGAAATTACACTACTCTGATCAATGTTTTAGAAAAAAAAATTTCTGCTGTTTTTAAGGTGTGATGTTACATACCGCTTACCCTCTTCTCCTGCTCCTGATCCTCCTGATCCTGAAGCTAGGGTAAATTCTGAGATTCAATGCCCATTGAATCTCAGGTAACAGTTAATCTTATGCTCAAGTATAAACAGTATATGTATGACAAATATTCAATACATTTCAGCATATTACTATACATAGCACATAGCATATGTCATAGTTCATATCACAACAATACCTCTACATAGCACACAGCCCATGTAAGGTCCACAAAGTTTGCACATAAACCAGTGCCACGCCCCGAGGAGTGTCCTCAGCGTTAGGAAAACATCCATATGGCATTACCAAGACTGTAACCCGTTATCAAATAAAAGCTGAATGTATTTAACATGGTGACCTAAGACCCAGTCTTAGTCACAGTCCATGACCCAAGACCTAGTCTTGTCAATGACTATATGAATCATCACATCACATATAGAGCATACAAGCAACATAAGAGTTAGAGTTAGAGTTACAGTACGCGTCCGTACTTTAGTCTCCATCACTAGCGGTACATTCACCTTTCGGTATTGATCCTTGACTTTCCTGGATATCCTATAATAATATCACCATATTATTTCCCTTGGTATTTATACCCTTTTCATTTACTTCATTTGGTTATCCTGTACTCTATATTCTTTCTCAATTTACAACTTAGGTGACTATTCTAAGACTTGTTAGAAATTGACCTTTAATTTCCACGAGTATTTGAAAAATTCGTAACTTGGTCTATATAACTCCGAATGGAGTGATTCTAAATTTTTATTTATTTCTTGATAAGTCTAATTTCATAAACTAAAGTCACCAAGTTGATTTATCACTGAGAAAAATTCCCAAAATCTCGAAAACTTACGCACTATCTAATATGGGAACAAAACTTACCAGTTTTCATAGCTAAACTTCAAAAATTCATATCTGGAGTTCTAGACATCGGATTTGGGTGGTTTAAAAACCTATGAACTTCTTATTAAGTCTAGTTTCTATGAAAATTGGTTCCAACATTTTATCACAAGTAATTATTTCCCAAATTTCGAAACTTAGGGTCATTTGTAAAAATCATAACTCTTTACTTAGAGCTTAGAAAATTACAAAATACTCACCAAAAGAAAGTTACACGTGTCCTCTATCTCCTGGAATATTTTCACAATTTTATCCTATACAATAATTCCCAGTTTATAAAAACATGATCACTGCCCATAAAACGTTATAGAAACGTTACAGGATTTTGACCCATTTTCCAAGAATCATAACTTGAGCTATAGGCCTCGGTTTGAGGTAAACCAAAACTCATTTTAAAGTTTAGCATGTGTACTAAATGCTCATAAAATTTCAGGGTTAAAGAAGGCCGTTTACTATTTTTTTGATCTATTTAAAAATCGTTGCCCAGCTGAAAATTCTGTACGTGAACAGTATCGTGCTACAGTAAGATGGGCACCGTTCATTTACGATTTTACTGTAGCATACGTTGAAAAACTCTGTTTCAGCTCCGAAAAACAGAGGCCAACATGCAGAAGCTTCAACATCTTCAGTTTTTAGCGCCAAGAAACAGAGAACTCATGCAAGGCATAAAGCTAGCGTATATATAAACATGCAGCCACGTTATTATTATTATTTTTTTTCACGTTTAGCTTTTCTTTTCTTCTCTACGTTATATACACATACAGACGCATGACTGTAGCATATACAGCAACTCATATTCACACATCCCTATACCCCATTTAATCATTCTCTTTTAAATCTCCAATTGTTCATGTGACTTTTTAGACATTTCATCCAAAAAATATGCTCAAACTTTCTCTGTTCCAGTACCATAAAAGCAGAGAAACCGAAACATGATATGTAAGCTTCCAACACTGAATCATAGCAACAGCAGAAAAAAGCTTACCTTATTTCAAACTCTTGGATGAAATGTGTTAACTCCTTCTTCAACACCTCCTTCCTCTTCTTCGTCCTTCAACTCCCTCTCCTTCACTCTCGGTTTCCTCTCTTTTCCAAACTCTCTCTTTTTCTCACGACAAAGGCTAATTGAAAGATGGCTAGCCATTTGAATTTATAGAGTTTATCTATATCCAGTCCAGGAGCATAACCGATGGTCCTTAGGCATAGGGCTCGAGAGTGCAGCTGAAAATCTGATGAAGTATGGCTTGCTGGTTCTTGCGTGTCTGCTTCTTCAGTTTTTGTTATGATTTCCTGCTGCGTTTGCGTGCGTGATCTACTTCTTCAATTTGACTGATCGAGAGTTATTAGATGATGGATAGTAAAGGTTTATGGGCTGAAGCAATGGGTTGGGCTGTGATTCAAGAATAAAACTGCTTCTGCATTTCTCCATTACCGTCGGACTGGTCTTTGCGTGGTGTGCTGGAGGCAAAATGAGAAAGGTACATTTGGATAATTCTACTGCATAATTGGACTGATCAATGGAGTGTCTTGGTTTGGGCTTAAGACATCTCATGGGCTTGCCGAAACTGATCCTACGTTTGGGCCATAGAAGAGAATGTTGGGTTGAGGAAATAAGATCCAATATATATATTCCCTTGCTTCATTCTCAGTTATTACGTGAGTATCATGGCTGGTACATATAAATATAACTTTCCCATTTTTCTGCTGCATCTTCACGTGGCCAATTATTAATTGATGTTGAATATAGTTTGGGCTTTAGAAATGGTCACACATTGGGCCATGCAAATTGGGTTGAATTGGAAACCCATGATCTTTTTCTCATTTGCAATTAGATTGCAATTATTGAATAAATTTCTGAATTAAAATCCTTAATAATTAACACTTAAACCAAATTTTATAATTTAAATTTCCATAATATCCCAATATTCAAGCTCCAAAAAAATTGGGATGTTACAATATGCAGTATGCAATTAGGGGTGTTACAATTTTAACTAATAAATTTATATAATTCATGGAGGAATTTGGTGATGATAATTTATTATTAAACTAAAATAATAAAAATGCATGAAAATAAGTTGTCCAACCTATAGAGTTCTAATTTTCCCATTTATTTGTTTAAAATTAAAGGAGATAAAAAAACATTGAGTTATGATTGAGGATTTTTTTTTTTTAAAATAATTAAAAGGGCATGCACAAAATCACAATATTTGGATAAAATTAGTTATTTCTAACAAAATCATAAATTACTCTACACAAAAAGTTATTAGTTGGATGAGTTCAGCTAATTAGTTAGGAAGTCACTACCACAAAAAAACAAAATAACGTCTTGAATATCATACAATTAACGCCATAAATATGAAGGACGTCTATCAATGGATAGTAGAAAAATTTAATTTTGGCATCCTGAAAATTATTCAGGACGCCCTATAAAAGGCGCTCTGAATTAAATTAAGGACGCCTTAGTTAAGGCGTCCTGAATTAAATTAAGGACGCTTTATTACTTTTTTTTTTTGTTAAAAAAACTGAGTCAGATTGAAGCCCAAGCTGATATTGCCATCTTGTGAGCAAATCCGGCGAGGGGAGACGGCGATGGTAGATCAGGCAAGCAAATCTTCTATAGAACAATCAAAATCCAGATATCAATTAATAGTGGCGAATAGTTTAGAGAATATGCAGAGCAGAAAGAGAATATTGTACAAACCAAGATTATTTGATGAAACTCCATTTTTTGAGCCTTTCATAGCTGTAGCATCACTGTAAATGGAAATACCGTCAGGGTTAAAAAAGAAAACGCCGAGGGGATTGAAACAAAATCACAAAATTTCTTGTCTTAAAGTAAAATAGATACAATAAAGAAGGGGGGAAGAAAACGAAAAAGGGAAAGGAGAAAAAGTAAGAAGAATAAGCAGAAATGTGACTTCAAGTAGCTCTGTGCTTGAGGACTTGAAGCTATGAAGATTGGTGGGAAGAGCTTAGGGTTTTTATATCTTTAGCGTGAGTTTTGGCGCCTTAAGTATAAGTTAGGGCGCCTAAAATATATTTTAGGGTGCCTAAAATATATTTTTTGGCGCTAATTTTTGATGTCTAGATAATTTTTTGAAAAATAATTTGGCGCTTAAGTCTTAAAATTAATTACTTTAGGCGCCTTAAATAAAATTTAGGGCACCTAAAGTATATTTTAGGCGCTCTAAACTTTTTTAGGGCGCCTAAAATATATTTTTTGGAGCTAAATTTTTGGTGCCTAGATAATTTTTTGAAAGAATTTTTCGTTTAAGTCTTAAAATTAATTACTTTAGGCGCCCTAAACTTTTTTAGGGCGCCTAAAATATACTTTAGGCGTCCGAAATTTTATTTAGGGCGCCTAAAATATATTTTTTAGGCGTCCTAAACTGATATTTATGATGCCTAAGTCTTTGCCTATACTTTTTACTCCATTTTTTAAAATAAGAACGCCTTTTGGGGAAGTAATATCTACTTTTTGTAGTTGTAAGTTTTATTATTCATGAGAAACTTTCTTTAGAGAGTCACAGACAGATAGTTTCATCTGGAAATGTTGAAGTAATAAACAAATGAAAATGATGGGTATTAGGACAACATGTTAAACAAATATATAACAGGATAAGAATAGAATAGGCTTTGAGACGTGAACAATAATAACTTTCTTTCATGTGTAAATTTAAAATATAGACATCATAATCATACATCCATTCACTGTTTTTTTTTTTAAAAAAAAAGAAAAAAAAAATTGACGCGCCTTTTCAAACTTCAAGACACAATTTTAATTTCTTATCCATGAAAGACTTTAAATCTCACCACTACTAACAGAACATATCTAAAATAATAATGATAATTATAAGGGAAAAACGGTGGAATTATTATAAGGTCCATAGGATGAAACTTAGTTGCCAGAAATTCCTAGTGAAATTGAAGAGCTAGTATTGATAAGTTACATTGTATAAAATGACAACACTCCACTTAAAAATTATTAAAATACAATTACAAAAAATTACAGATATATCAACTATCCAGAAGATCATATGTATCTTGCACACTTTGTAATACCCTAAAATTCCTATTTATCATAAATATTATATTTTGATAAATAACACTTATTAATATAGGTAAATATGTGGTCTCAAAATTTGTGTAAATTATTAATTAAATTTTAGGTGATTTTCCTTTAGAATTAATTAACCAAAGGTTAATTATGAGACATTATTTAGAGGCTATATTTTAGCCTAAAAACAAGAGGTAGATGACAACAAAATTAAATAGATATTTAATGCATAATGATTAAGGAAAATTTAGGCTAAAATGGCATAAGCCTATTAAAAGAAAAAATGCCTAATCAAATGTGAACTAACTTGTGTAATTATTTTTAATTTTATTAAATGCAATTAAAGGCATTAATTAAGGACTAATTGCAACATGATTTAGGAGATAATTAAATCATCAATAAAAGGGGTTGGTATTTTGGAAAAAAATGAAGAGATCAACTGATGAAGATTAAATTGCTAATAATGCTTAAATAACTTGGATTAATTAGCAACCCAATTAGCCTTAATCATATTAGCAATAAAGAAGGGGATTAAGCATATGATTAAGCTAATTAATTGTACCCCAAAAGTCAACAATGGCAACTAGTACATGGTGGAGCTTTGTGAGCCAAGTGTGTTCAAGATATTTTCATCTAATTAAGCTTAAGTTTTCAATTAATTGAAGTAACCAATGATGGTTATAATTAAGAAGCTTTAAGCATTTGATTAAGAAGTTAATTAACCTTGCTAATCAACTTTGAAAAGTCAAGATGGGTGGCTAAGACCAATGGCCAAGATTAAGCTTCATAAAGGTAGATCTAATGGCCTTAATAAATCCCCTAAATTAACCTAAATCCATGTGAAGTTTCATAAGCCAATAAGAAGCTTTGTATACAAAAGAAAACACAAAAAATCAAGAGAGAAGGAAGGGGTGACGTTTTTGGGTGTCTTGGAGAAGAAGAGAAAGTTTATATTATTTTAATGTAGATATTTTGTAATAAACCCATGTGAATTTAGATGAGCCAATGAGAAATCAAAGAATTGAGCTTAATCCTCATGAAATTAAAAGGACCAATGGGAGAGTTAAGACATGAATTAATGGTAATGATTTAATCTAAACAAACACAATTGGATCCAAGGGATAGAAAGCAAGAAGCTAATTTGGAACTCTAGGAAAATTACCACTTATGCCATTAAGTATTTGGCTATAAATAGAGAGCTCTCCTCTCTTCATTTTCACACCAAACTCAAACCAAATAGGTGAGTTAAAGAGAAGAGTGAAGCAAGAAGGAAGAAGGAGTAGCAAGGTTCTTCAAGAGGTAAGCTCTAGTTCTTAAATTTCTAGCCTTTAGTTTTTAAAAGTTCTTAGTATAAATGTCTGTTTAATCTAAGAAATAGGAAATAAAATTCCTACTCTTGTTTTTAGGCCTCATTGCATTGAAAAATTCCTGAAGAGGTAAAAACATGGTAGGAAACAATTTTTGGAAGTCATTGGATTAATGTTGTGAAAGTTGTAGAATTTTCAGTTCTTAAATCTTAGACAGGCAGAGAAAAAGATGCTATGATTTTATGTAACAAATGAAGTTATAAAATCATGAAATTTTCCAGAAAGAAAGTAGACATGTAGGGCTTTCCAAACTTATAAAATATGCAACATTTTGATCTTTGGTCAAGGAGATATGAATTTTTGAAGTTAATCCATTTTTACTAGAATAAAATCTGGGCAACGTTGAGAAATGTAAAAACTGGTAATGACTCACTAATTCTGGGTGAAAATGAATATTTTTCCTCAAAAATAGACATCCTAAGGGTTCCGGGGAATTTTACGGATCCTCATTTTGATTTTTGTAGAATTAGTTATGATTTTTCAAAGTTACCGAAAATCTGCCCAAAAAACTCTGCATTACGTTTTTAAATAAATGTAAGGGTAAAATTGTAAATAACAAATCCACCAAGGGTAGATGGGTAAATAGAGGTGGAAGTATATCTTAGGATATTATTCTAAGTGATATGGTGATATATTAGGATATCCGGGAGGTCCAGGGCCGGATCCAAAAGTCAGACGTTTGACAGTTACCTGGTGAAAGGTACGGACGCGTACTGTAACTCTAACTCTTATGCTGCTTGTATGCTCTATATGTGATGTGATGATTCATATAATCATGGACAAGACTGGGTCTTGGGTCATGCACTGTGATTAAGACTTTGTCTTAAGTCACTGTTTATACATTCAACTATTATGTGAAAACGGGTTATAGTCTTGGTAATACCGTATGGATGTTTTCCTAGCGCTGAGGACACGCTCCGGGGCGTGGCACTGGTTTATGTGCAAACTATGTGGACCTTACATGGGCTGTGTGCTTTGTAGAGGTATTATTGTGATATGAACTGTGACATGTGCTGTGTGCTATGTATAGTTATATGCTGAATTGTAAATGAATATCTATCATGCATACTGTTATACTTGAGTATAAGGTTAACTGTTACCTGAGGTCTAATGGGCATTGGACCTCAGTCTTAATGAACAGTTCAGGAAAGAAACCGGGATAGAGAAGGTGCCGGTAGATGGAGCCATGAGAAGGCACCGGTGGACGGAGCTCGGAAGGGTCACTGGTCAAAGCAAATGTTGGAAGAGCATTCTCAGAGTATTCATTCTGGCATGATTTAACAAGGTTATCCCAAACGGTTTGGTGCCGAAGGCAGGGCTAGTCTATGTAGGTCAGTCAATAAGTCGCCGTGAATTCGGTGAGACTCCCATGATAGACATCTACCTGGCCAAACTGTTTGATTAACTGAGTTAGGTTTATTGCCCCAAGTCTAGCTACAGCTTGGTTGAAGATTGTATGATTACCATGTAAGAATTGTAATTGTACAAAGCTCTGAATTGTATCACATAAATATTCCTTTGGGAAAATTTTTAATATACCAGCTTATGTCGGGGCATCATCATATGTCTGGTCATTTTATATCAGATACTCATTGTCCGAATATTAGCGCACGCTATCCGTTTCCGCAGTATTCTAAGCTGTAGCACCTCAAACTCTGTTGACTTTCCCAAAACTAAGTGTCAACCGACACGATTTTTAAACATGGAATTTGGGGTGTTACAATCATGAATAGCAATAATAATGAATGAGGATAATAATTATCCCAGCATTTAACATTGATTAAATCACACTTTTTGTCGCCTTCCAGATGAATCACTGCAGTAAGATATAAGTGACTGGAGTAGTCTAATTCATATAGCACAACTAAATAACTTTCTGCATACAAGTTGTAACATCCCAAATTCCATGTTCGAAAATCGTGTCGGTCAACACTTAGTTTTAAGAAAATCAACAGAGTTTGAGATGCTACAGCTTAGAGTACTGCAGAAGTGGATAGCGTGTGCTAAGATCCGGACAACGAGTATCTGATATAAAATGCCCAGACATGTGATGATGCCTGACATAAGCTGATATATTAAATATCCTGAAGGAATATTCATGTGATACAATTTACAGAGATTAAATACAATTCTCTGATAAAGAAAGTCTTAAACTAGACATACGGCTTGGAACCTAACATCAGTTAATCAGAAAATTTGGCCAGGTCGGTGTTCAATCTAATGGGAGTCTCATCAACTCTATGGTGATTTGTGACAACCCACCGATGAACCCTTCCTAAGTTTAAGCACCAAATGGTTTGAAATAACTTTATTAGATTCATGTCAGAAACTAAGTCCTAATAACTTCTACTGACCTCCGTCTTCGACCGCTGCCTCTTCAAGGTTCCATCCTCCGGCACCTTCTCTATCCTAGTTTCTTCCCTGTACTATTCATTAAGGCTGAGGTCTAATGCCCATTGGACCTCAGGTAACGGTTAACCTCATGCTTATGTAAATAGTATATGACAAGTATCACAATAGTAAATTCACCATTATAATTTTCAAAACCATAACAACAAGTAACATAACGTAGCCACTGCAATATGTATGTTACCCAAGTCTGCACATAACCAGTGCCACGATGGCCTATCGTGTCCTCAGCGTTAGGAAAACTCAACGGTGTTATCAAGACTATAACCCGTATACAATTCATCATATCATGAGCAACTTTCAAAACAGAGTTTCAACACATGAAAACAACTTCATATATAACCATACCATAAGCATAAGCGTTAATGTTACAATACGCGTCCGTACCTTTTACCGTATAGTCGTCAAATGTCCGACCTTTGAATCCGGCTTTGGACTTCCCGGATGTCCTAACATATCACCATATCACTTAGAATAGTATCCTAAGAGATAATTTCACCTCTATTTACCCTTCTACCCTTGGTAGCTTTATTATTACAATTTTGCCCTTACATTTCTTGAAAAACGTAGTGCAGTATTTTCTGGGCAGATTTTTCGGTAACTTTGAAAAATCATAACTAATTTTAGAAAAATCATTTTGAGGTGAAACCAAAGCCAAAATTTCCCTTAACAAGTCTATTTTTAAGGAAAAAATAACATCTTCAACTTGTTCCAACCATATCATTCCCAGTTTCCACGTTTCCCAACACTGCCCAGAATTTTGCCCAGAAAATGTAGCTTAACTTCTAGAATTTATATCTTTTTGCACAGAGCTTCAAATGACACACTCTTTATAGATTTAGAAAGCCCTATATGTCTACTTTCATCATGAATTTTCCCAGAATTTTAGAATACCATCTTCTTCATAAAATACTGGCGTTTTTACCCCTGACTCCAGAAAACCCTAATCGATAAAATTTTGCCAGAGCTTTGCTATTTTGCTCATAATCTTCCAAAAATTTTGCTATAACTTATTCTTCATCAAATTTTCGAAATAAAGCCATTGGAAACCATAAAAACATGAAAATAAAACTATTTTTGGAAGATTGAAGATCAAAACACATTTGTAGCATTTCTATTTCATAACCCAAGAACTTAAACTATGAACTAAAAATTCCCTTACCTCTTGAAGACCACTTACCTCCTATTTTCTGTAGCTCTTCCACACTCTCCCTTTCTCTCTAAATTTTTGGTGATACCTTGAGGAATTGGTGAGGATTTATGAAGCCAAGGACCCCTATTTATAGTGGAAAAATGAGTAGCCTCCAAATAACTTCCCATTGATCCTAGCCCTTGATTTTTGCTTGGTGAGGAGGCAAAGATCTCCCCCTTACACCTCCCCAATTCCTCCCTCTCTCTCCCTTTTCCTTAGAGTTTTGCTTTATCTTCTATTTAATCCCAAATGCTAATTTAGTTAAGCATCAACTAATGTTTTTCTTCAAAATCTAATTTCACTTTTGAAATCCTAATTTTGTGATTAGATTTATGGTGATTTTTAACCCCTGAAACTCTTAGGTATGAACTCTAAAAGTTTTCGAAAATAACTTTGGGAATAGCCAAGTTGAAGCTCATAATTTACTGATCTTAGATATGTACTTATCTTAAATACTTAGTTCAAATATTGCAAGGTATGATTTAATTCCTATGACTTCCCATCTAATTTCATCTAAATAAATCACTTCTTGCTCCCCAAGTTTAATAAACTTGGTCTCTAAGTCTTACTAATCTTCTTCCTTACATTACTTAATTGACCTATGTTTTATTATAATCAAATCACATTTTTCCTTCTCCTTCCTTCATAAATGTTGGCACACACATATATATATTATTATAACATCAATTCTTCCTCTTCAATCCTTTGGAATTTTCACCGCCTCCCCCATAAATTTTCGGTTTTCACTTTTTATTTTCTTCTTTTAATTTTATATTACATTTGAATAATCTTATAACAATATCTCATTGGTTCAATTAATTTCACAAGGCAATTTCTTCACTCTTTATCTAGTAATTTCCGCCACTTTTTATTAGTTAAAGGGAGAATTAATTAATTCTTGGTTACTATTGTTAATATAGTATTTTAGGGGTTATGAGACTTAATTCCCAAAATTTGACAAATTTCTAATTGATATTCCCTTAATTATAACCTTTATAATTTAATTATCGACTAATTTCAAAGATTAATAAAGTACCTCAATTATTGCAATTTCAATTGTCCAATAATTGTTACTAATTCCTTCTAATTGATTTCATCATCCTCGGATGATTTTAAGTTGTTAAAATGGTATATACCAAATTATGATAATCTTAGGATATTTTATGATCCTTATTAAGATTTAGAAAATTGAATTTGGATTTATTAGAATCCAAAGAAAATTTTCCTAAACATTTAGAGACAACATACTCTCTTATTCTAATAAATATTTAGTTGTCTCTTAGGATTTATCATAACATTCTCAGGGTACTTTATGACCCATAATTTCACCTAGGGGTTTTTAGCTCTTTATTTACTCTAATTTCATGAGAAATTACCTTTAGAAAATAAGATAATTATTTTACTAATTTTGAGATCACAAACTCACCTATTGTAATAGGTGTTATTTATCAAAATATGATATTTACATGTATTATGAAAATTGGGGTATTACACGAGCTTACTGGAGTCGTCATTAAACTACTGGAGTAATTTTGCATCTTATAACGATTCTGACTCATGACTACTGGAGTAGTTACTTCAACACTGGAGTAACTGAAGTGTATTTCACTTTTGTCTTAAAGCTTACTGGAGTAACCATTTAGTTACTGGAGTAGCTTGGCTCTCAGAACGTTTCTGTCTTCAACCTTACTGGAGTAAGAAATATGGTTACTGGAGTAGCTAAGAGTTATTGAGTTTCTATCTGCGATATGACTGGAGTAATCATTTAACTACTGGAGTATCTGAGGTCTGTTTAGTTTCTATCATCGAGACTACTGGAGTAGGTCTTTGGTTACTGGAGTAACTGAGGTTCATTTTGCTTCTGTATGCGATCTTACTGGAGTAGGATATTTGTTACTGGAGTCATTTAGGTTCAGGTTGTTTCTGTCCTCGATCTTATTGGAGTAGCTATTAGATTACTAGAGTAATGCTAGTGTAAAGGCCGTACATGACTGGAGTAACTATTTCATTACTGGAGTAACTTCGACAGACTGTCAGGTTTTGGTTCTGGAGGTGTCTGAGAATGAAGGGTTATTGGAGTAATTAAGTGACAACTGGAGTAACAAAATGACTACTGGAGTAACGTATTTCACGACAGATGGGCTATTGGGTTTGACTTGGAGACAACTGAAACAAGAACCTTACTGGAGTAAGTAAGTGACTACTGGAGTCACTCTTACTGGAGTAGGCCACTGTTACTGGAGTAATGTCTTTACAAAAGCGAGGTTTAGAGATCAATATTACCGGAGTAACTTGGACATTACTGGAATAATTGAGATTTGAAAAACAACTTGGAAACAGTCACGTTACTGGAGTAACAAACAACCTACTGGAGTAACATTTCACTAAAATGTGTTTTAACAAGCCATGTTACTGGAGTAACGCACGACTTATTGGAGTAATGCAAGTTCAAAACAAGTGCTATTACTGGAGTAACGTGAGCATTACTGGAGTAAGGTTTTTCAAAACTTTTGCTATTTTTTCAGAAACTTAGTAAATGAATAAAATCAAGATCTTTATTATTTACAATTGTCAAGTTATCATCAAAACACATAGAGAACTAACAACTCATACTAGATTCATATTGACCTAGACAACTAATATGAATAATTGAGTTAGATTTAGAGATCCAGGTCTAATTAAAGCATGGCTTGAGATTGTATAATTACTATGTCAATAATTTTAATTATACACACTCTGAATAATTGTATCACACATGTATTCCTGAGGGGAATTAGATTAACCAGTATATGTCTAGGCATGTAATATTAGTTACTCATTGTACAAACGTTAATGCATTCTCTCTTTAGAAATTACTCTAATCTGTCACACTGTAAGCTCTATTGATATTCCTAATATTACATGTCAAAGGACATAATAAGTAGTAAGGAATTTGGAGTGTTACACATTATGTTGGACTTTGGGTCCAACTTTTGTAATACCCTAAAATTTATATTTCTCCTAAAGAACCATATTTTGGCAAATAATACCTATTAAAATAGGAGAATATGTCGTCTCTAAATTTTTAACTGATTTATCATCATATTTAGGGAAATTTTCTTTGGATTCTAATAAATACAAAATTCAATTTCCTAAATCTTATTAAGGATCATAAAATATAACCATTTAAAATCATCGGAGGATGGTAAAATCAATTAGAGAAAATTAGTAACAATTATTGGGCAATTGAAATTGCAATAATTGAGATACTTTATTAATTTTTGAAATTAGTTAATAATTAATTTATAAAGGTCATAATTAAGGATCAAATGATATTTAGAAGCTGAGATTAAATTAGAAACTTGTCAAATTTTGGTAATTAAGCTTAGTAACCCCTAAAACACTATACTATCAATAGTAACCAAGGATTCATTAATTCTCCCTCTAACTAATGAAAGTGACGAAAATATTGTATTCAAGAATTTATATAAACCCTTAATCTTAAATCCTTGTTAAATTACTTGGATCCATAAAAGATTTTTCTTCCTAAGGTGTGAGAGCAAATAAAATGTAAATTGATAATTAAAAATTAGGGGGAGGGGGACAAAATTACTAGGGAAACAAGAAGGGAAATTGTTGTAATAATAATACAAACACATAAGTCAATTGCTTGTGAGAGAAGATTAGTAGAAACTTGGGGAGCAAGTAAAGAAACTTGGGAAGCAAGTAATTGTTAATCAAATGCAAATCAAGGAGAATTCATAGAAATTAAATCATATCTTGAAATATTGGAACTAAGTATTACATATAAATACATATTTGGAATCAGTGAATTAAGAGCTTCAACTTGGCTATTCCCAAAGTTATTTTCGGTTACTTTTAAGATTCATACCTAAGTGTTTGGGAAATTAAAAATCACCATAAATCTAGTCATAAAATTAGGATTACAAAAGTGAAATTGGATTTTGAATTAAAACACCAACTTAGGCCTAACTAAATTAGCATTTGGGAGTAAATAGGAGATGAAGCAACAACTTAAGAGCTAAGGGGGAGGGTGGACATTTTTGGTGAGTTGTAGGGGCAAGATTTTTCCCTCTTCTCCAAGTAAATACCAATGGACAAGATCAATTCAAGTTGCTTGGAGGCTACTCTTGTTTTTGGCTATAAATAGAGGCTTAAGGCAACACAAACTCCTCACCAATTTCTCAAGCTACAACCGAAATTTTAGAGTGTGTAGGAGAGAGTGAAAGAACTTCAAGAAGTAGGAAGCAATGTTCTTCAAGAGGTAAGAGAGTTTTTAGTTCATAAGTTCAAGTTCTTAGTTATGAAGTAGAAATGCTAGAAATGTTGTTTTGATCTTCAATCTTCCAAATATAGTTTTATTTTCATGTTTTTATGGGTTCCACTGTCTTTATTTCGAAAATTTGATGAAGAAGAAGTTATAGCAAAATCTTTGGAAGATTAGGACCAAAATAGCGAAGCTCTGGCGAAATTTCAGCAAATAGGAACTTCTAGAGTCAGTAGTAAAACTGCTAGTATTTTATGATGAAGATTATGTTCTAAAATTATGGGAAAAATTCATGATGAAAGTAGACATTTATGGCTTTCCAAATATATAAAGAGTGTGTCAATTGAAGTTCTGTGCAAAAAGATAAAAATCCCAGAAGTTAAGCTACATTTTCTGAGCGAAATTCTGGGCAGCGGTTTGAATTTTGGGAACTGGGAATTATCCATGAGTTCTGGGTAAGTTCCAGTATTTTTCCTCGAAATTATACTTCTCAAGGATTCCGGGAAATTTTACGGATCCTCGGTTCGATTTTTCTAGAATTAGTTATGATTTTTCGAAGTTAGGCGAAATTCTGCCCAGAAATGCTGGATCGGCGTTTTTTCCGAAAATTAGGGAATAAATTAGAAAATAAATCCACCAGGGATAAAATAGTCTTATATAGCCAAGATATCTCTTGGAATAATGTTTATGAATTAATAGAAACAATATTATCCTTATAGGATATCCCTGAATACGTTCTGACCAACTGTCGCACCGTATTCCGCCAGAAATACCATATAGCGTCAAACGAAGGTACGTCCGTGTACTGGTAACTTTAACTTTGATGTTTATATGTGTTATATGTATGGTATACTTGTATAAGGTAATTAATGTACGTCTGCGTACTGGTAACTTTAACTCTGATGGTTATTATATGCGTATATATGCTATGTTATATGAGATAGCTATTTGCTCGGTGATATGTTCATGTATTGTTGTTATGATTGTTCTTGCTAGATATTGGGATACGCTTGCTGAGTGTGAAATGCTTGGTGTGAAACAATTGCTGGGTGTGAAACTCTTGCTAAGTGTGACATATCTGCCAAGGGGCTTATATGCCAGGGATACATTTGTCTAAATGCTTATGAACTGTTTATGTTTGTGAATATCTGTGATCCATATATGGTATATATAAACATGAGGTTAACCGTTACCTGAGGTTCAATGGGCATTGAACCTCAGCTCTTAACATAGTGTCAGGGTCAGAAGAACCAAGGACGAAGGACAAAGGGAAGCGCAAGCAGGACGCTTAGTAGACCCGGCTGAAGATTTCCTTTGACATTCTGGCGGAAGCCTTCCTTTTGTTGTTCTACATCCCTTTTGAACCACGCAGTTACTACACCGCTATTGTATTCAACCAGACTTACAGCATTTTGAAATATAAGTATCAGTTACTCTTCCGCTCAAATGATCCACTCTGACAATTTGAAATGATTTTTGTTGGAAAAAAATAATATTCCGCTTTTGAAAATTGGGATGTTACAACTTTGCCACTTATGGGTTGGACTATTTGATTAGGAAACAAGTAGCTTTATCAAATAAGAAACAAATCAGCATTAATTATGGATTTGTTAATTAAGAAACAAGTAATTTCATAAAAGGAAATTAATCAATTGATAACTAATTTCCTAATTGTTACTTAGAGGGCAAGTGGGAGTGCACATTACTTCCTAATTAGTGGTCTCCTTAGACCTCTATAAATAGGATGTACCTTCCTCAATTAAGTTTTAACCTTGCCATTAAATTATCTGTCAATCTCTCTTCTCTATTACCATCTTTCTTGTTCTGCTGATCTACTATGCCAATCTCAAGTAGGCTCTAGTAGTCTAAGAATTGCATGAGCATTATTATGTTGAAGTAATGATGCATTGGAGCTTTGACCTGGATCCAAACATGGGTCCGTCCTGGTACGTAAGTCTATTCTCTCTCCTACTTTTTTTTCATTCATTTTCATCAAAGCTAGATGATTTTAAGGTTGTGATTATTCTTTGTGAATAAGCATGTGATATATATATATATATATATATATATATATATATATATATATATATATATATGCCCACTCTATTTCTGCTGCTATCATATATGGGTGAAAATATGAGTTTAGTTTTTAAATTTATGCATGCTTCTTTCTTCACTCATCTGCATGCACATATATAAATATTTGGTGTGCTGTTCATGATTTTACACACACATGTATATACATTGTGCCTCTTCCTCTCTTTCTTTTATTTATGCCTGTAGGTATATATGTTATTGAAAGCAAGGCATTTCTTTTTCTTTCTTGAATAAATAAAGTTTTAAACATAAGACATGCTTGCATTCAAGAGTCCGAAACTTAAGATGCTATTGCTCTGTGTATATATGTGCGTGTGCTGGTCGAGTAGGTTGTTTATGCTCCTTTGGCGATATATTATGTGTTTCACTGCAAAAAGCTTTCTTCTCTCTTCTTCTTTAGTTATCAATTGATTGCTTTTCTTCTCTCTCATTTTGATTGAATGCTGAGTTTTTGGAACCTATGTAGGACAAAAAACAAGTGACTTTAACCCTCATAAAGGTATAAGAGCTCACAAAACATAAATAAAACACATCAAAATCAAGTTACGAAGTGCTGTTAATGTCGATTTAAGAAGCTCAAAACATTGGGTTTTCAAAAATGAGCATTTTGCATGAGCTAATGCTATGGATGTGTAGATCTCAACGTGATGATTCCAAGAATACTTAGAACATGTCAAACAGAGCTTAGGTGAGGAAAATATAAATGAGAGAAGTTGGTGGGTTGCCTTACCATCGCCGCCAAATATCTCATGATTTGCTCTTTTAAAATGGTGTTTGAGAAAATAAAAGCCATTGATCTATAATATGTTTTGTGACAATTCTAATGACTCCAAGAATGCGAAAAACAAAGTTAAAATGTCGAAGATATGACCTTCCAAAGTTTATGGGTGTGAAGATCTACTGGAGCTTCAATCGGGTCAAAGCAACCCAATTGTAGGTCGAATATGATGACATGGTAGTCAACAAGACATGTCATTGGTCAACTAGTCTTGTGGGCTAATAAGAAGAAGCCATGCAAGTGTTCTATGCCAAGGTGAGCTAACATGTAATATAATCAGTCAACATAAGGCCATGTCATTCATTGACCACCCAAGTAGACCGAATCACATTATGCCATGTCATGCCATCTATGCTAGGTCAAAGGTTAAATTAGATTGTTGACCAGCTGTCAACGATCATATGTTGACTGTTGACCTTTCTATAATTTTTTTTTTTTGCCATATGGCACATAGGCCTAGTGAGGGCTACCTTTTGCAACATGGGGACATTGTCTAACTGGTGGTGGCACTTGGAAGACGATAAGTCGGTGTGTGAAGCCATTGGCAACCCCAAGGCGGCACATGGTGTACATATGCTATTGTTGAGAGTGGGCATTGTTAGAATTTTCCAATTTTTAGGAATTTTTTTTATTTCAAAGACACTTTAGGGGCACATGTAGGTGTGTGGGTCTACAATTGACATGTAGCTTGTTTCTAAGAATCCCTAAATTTGAGAGCCTCATTTTAATATGTAATGTACATATTTTTGAAGCATGTTTGGATCTAATTAATTTGAGTCAAGGAAGTGTTTATCTACACTTAGAGATTCTCAAAAAAATGTTCAAAATGAGTATATATTGATTTTATTGTTTTTGGAATAAGCTTGTAAATGTTGAAAAATTCTTTAAAATTGGAAATTATTCAAGTGAGTTTTTGAATACGAGATTCTATTCAACCTTGACTCTAACTCTTATAGATAAAACTTGGAACTTATAGCAACTTGAACTTATTAAATAATAATAATTCCTCCCAAGCTTCCAACCACATTGAATTGGGATTCAATTAGTGACTTATAAGTCAAACCTTTTCACAAATGTTGTGATAAAGGACAAGATATGGAGAGATGTAGGAATCATCTCATCAAGTGAGAAGTAAGTTGCAAATGCATCTAATAGGAGTTAAGCATTGTAGCTACATGTTATGTGTTTACATGGCTTGAAGGGCCCTATGAGAGAGAGAACCTAGTTAATAGACAACAATATGAGGCAAATATTTATGTGTCGTGAGTATTCTTTTTCATTGAATTAATAATTAAATTGTTAGTACCAACATTTTTCCCAAGATGGGGTGAATTGGGTGATATTAAAAATTTAAAACGAAAGTGATCAACAATTAAATCAAAGGACAAGAGTTAGAAGAATATCACCAAAGTTTACACAACGAATTATACTGATTCAACATTAACTTTATGATCTACGTCCAATCTCCAGAGCGTTTATGAGATTTTCACTATTCTTCTAAGATTCTACGAATTCTTGAAACCACAGTGCAAAGAGAAATCCTTAATAGGACTCACTCTCCCTTACACGTTGTAATTCTACAACCACACTCAAGGTCCCACTACCTTGATAATTTATAGAGTTTTAAAATGTTTGATTATAACTCTCTCATAGAGTAAATAACTAATTACTGAAGAGCAAAATGAATATCATAAGATATTACAAAGATTTAATTGAACAATAAATGAATTAGAAGATTGTTGTTGTCTTAGTTAGTTGCTCTATATTGAACACTTGGCTATTTATAGAAGAACGCTAGTAATAATTGTTGTGAGCATTCAAATTATCCGTTAGATATAGGTGGGAGCCGTTGAAGGATTTTAATGATCATTTGCTTTCATTTTTGCTTTAACAAATACTTCAGACGCAATCCCTTTGGTTTGTTCTGTAATCCTTTTAGTTTGCTTTGCTTTTGGCAACATAATTAATGTTTTGACATAGAAAATTGCTTTTGTTGCTTTTGGAGTTAATCCACGATTTAATGATCTAAATCTAAAACTTACACAAAAGCTGTAATACCAGGATAACTAATATCTGGAATATTATGTCACAATAATGAAAATGCCCATTTATGAAGATTTTGGTCTCAACATGTTATGTGATTAGTATATGTTCAAAGGAAAACATTAAGAAAAAGAAAGGAAAATTTAATATCGGTAATGTGAAAAATGTGTCTTAAGGCCATAAAACATCCTGAGAAGAATTAGGAAAAATTCTAAAAGGCATGGAATAATTATTAAAAATTAGAAAGTATGTTGTCTCTAATTTAGGTAATTTATTAAATTATTACCTTGGAAAAATTAAAGGAGAAAAATCAAAAAGTATTGGGGGACCATATTGGACCCCATGATTTTTAATATTATGCATGGTACATAAATTACCAATGTCAGTAAAATAGTTGTGAAATAATAATTATTACTAATTAAGAAAATTGTCAACAATTGGTAAGTGATTAATTAGATAATTAATGGCTAATTGTTTAGACATAAGATAAAGAGAAAAAGGTGGAAATTAATTAAAATAAATATATATATATAAATAAAAACGAAAATTATGAAGAAAAATAAAGAAAAATTAAAATGGAAATTAAATAATAATAATAATAATAATAATAATAAATATATCTAAGATATTTTGCAATTAAATAATATTATAATGGTAAAAAGCAAGTAGGATAAATGACCACGGATAGAAATAAAATGCTACCTAGAAAACCATGAATTAAGTTTCTAGAGTCAGAGTATATTATAGACAAGTGAATTTTTTACCTCGGAGTGGCCTATCTCCGAAGTCATTTCCGTAACCGACGAAGTGATCATGAGATAGAGCCAAGAAGATATTTTGTGAAATTAAGACAGATAGTGGAGGTGAAAACCTATAGAAAATAATTCATAAAATGGAATTCGGGGATAAGTTGGTAAACATCTGGACATATTATGAACGAGTGATTTATGATCCAGAAGTTGACGTCGGCAGACGCAATTTCCGTAGCCAACGCCGTTTGGCCGAAATATTCAGCAGACAACGAAATGCCCTTAATGGGATCAAAAATTTAGTTGACCCAAGTAACTTGAAAGAGGAAGAAAAGACCCTCAAGGCTTTGCTTCCGGAATTTTGAGTTTTCCTAAGATTACGCGATTAGGATACCAAACAGGTAACTTTATCAGATAAAGGCACATAAATCAAGAGATGATGCAGGCATGACATCACTTTGATGACTCATGATGATGTCATCATAGAGAGGTGTAAGACCCATATCAGCCCATTTCAAAAAGTGCAATCTAATGGTCAGAATCTGTCCAGACGAAGTTCAAAGAAATTACGGAATTGCCATTCGGTTTTTCTATAAATAGCCCTTCATTTCTCTTCATTCTTCACCAATTCACAAGCAATCCTAGAGAGAAGTTAGAGAGAGAAGCTCTGGAGAAGGAGTAAGAAGTTCATAGCAAAGCTTTGGGTAAGTTCTTCAGTCCTTAGTCTTTGTTTAAGTAGTTCTTTCGGTAGTTATAGTAGAATTGCTAGAGTAGTCCTTAATTTTTCAAGTTAGCTTAGATATCATGTTTTAGGAATAAATATGATATTTATCTTAGGAATATGTTAGAGGAAAGTTTATAGCAAAATAGGGAAGCTCTGGCAAAATTCCACCAAGTAGTCAAACTAGGGGCAAAATGGTAATTTGTACCTAAATTGCCTGTTATGATCTTAAATATTCATATCGGTGATATTATCCTTCTAGGATATCCAAAATCACAAACCGCTGTTTACGCTGTCACCGCTGTCATACCGCCGTCGTCCCGCTGTCAAACGTACCATAAATCGACAAACGTGCAGGAATCATCAACGAAGGTACGAACGCGTATTGTAACCTTAACACTTATGCTGCTCATATACGTATATGTAATAGACATGTTTATATACTGAGGCTCTGTCTAGGGTTGTCAGTTATACATACAGCTTTATACGGGTTATAGTCTTGATAACGCCGTTGAGTTTTCCTAGTGTTGAGGACACGATGGGCCGTCGTGGCACTGGTTATGTGCAGACATGTTGTGGGACTTTACATACTACTTTGTGCTTATGTTTTGTCAATATTGTGATCGTGCATCTGCTGTGTGCTTATGTAATGATTTACTGCTATTATGAATTTGTGAATAATTGTTGTCCATATACCGTTTATTTGAGCATAAGGTTAACCGTTACCTGAGATCCAAATGTTAATTGGATCTCAGCTGTAGCTTCAGGTTCGGACAAACCAAGGGGTTGAAGATAGGGGCGAGCGACTGGCGTAGGATGACAGAAGGAATTTTATGGTTTTAGTTTATATGCCTAGTTAGGTGTTGTTTCCTTTTGGATAGTAGATGACTGTATAAGTACACTTACACTGTGGTTATGTAATGTTAAGGTTCAGTTACTCATTGCGCTACTCTGATCAACGTTTTAAAAAAAAATTCCGCTATTTTAAGGTGGGATGTTACAAAAGCATGATTAGTATTATTTAGTAGATGAATAAGTAATAATCAAGTTTAAACATATGTCCATTGTCACTTTCAATTTTATTGAGAAGTTGGTTTTCAAAAGATGGTGAATATGTAATCGAGTGTGATTCATGTTCACTCGAGCAATTACACATCACTCAAGTGCTCTACGTAGTAACTCGAGTACCAGATGGATTTTAAGTTTTGGTAGTAAAGTGTTGAAAGATTGTATCACTCGAGTGATTAAAACTTGACTTTGTGATCTTCTATTTGTTTGAAAATAACTTCAACACTACTAGTAACTCGAGTGATTATTTGACTTACTTGCACTTGATTGTAAGTGATCTTGGAACACTCGAGTGATCTCTTAAATGAGATCACTTCACTTTTTGTCTTTCTGCGAGAGTGACTTACTGAAACCTCGCGAGTTGCTCACCATCACTTGAGTGAGCTTCATTTAACTTTTAGAAAGTGTGCAAGTGACTTGTTAAGTTTTTGTGAGTCATTACTAGTGCTCGAGTGACTACTTATTCACTCAAGTGCTTTGAGCTTATAACTCGATTGATGAAACCCATCAATTGAGTGATTTGTTATGACTTCCAAAAATCCTACGAGTGACTTGCTAAATTCCTGCAAGTGAAAGGAGGATCACTTGAGTGCTAAATTAGCCACTCGAGTAATCTTTCATCACTTTTCGATCTTTTAGCGAGTCACGTGCAAAATCATTAGAAGTTAAGATCATCACTCAAGTGCATTAATTGCCACTTTGGTGATCATCTCAGATCACTTAAAGTGAGTAATCTTGTTGATTGAAGTGTTGGTTCAAATATAGTTCTATCACTCAAGTGTCTAGAAACTCATCACTTGAGTGACTTAAATCATTAAGTCCTCATTCTTTTCAAATATTTGTTATCATCAAAATAGAATATGAGAACTAACATGAATTCCTTGCTTTTAGAATTGAATTGAGTATATTCTCTTCTTTGATGAACATTCATGATGTTATTTAGATGATATTATGTTGTTATCTTGTTATTATAACTACTTTGATTAAGTGGGAGCCTCTTGAGCATATCCATAGATATGAAAGGGGAATGAGTTTATTAAATCTAAGATTAAAAGAGTGGTTGGCAAATTAGCCTGAGTGGGATGGAAGTCAACATAGTTGTCTCATGAACATGAAACTAGTGAACTTATTATCTGATTATCCTATGTCTTATTTGGACAAATGAATATGATTTGTATACCATAGTCATCTAAGTGACCAAATTATGATCAAGTAGATTTGGCTAAGCCCCCCCCCCCCAACACACACACACAAATGTATGTATGAAATATTTTGTGACAACTTTATTTATATTGCACATACACACAATAAACTTTATGTATGTATATGTGTGTGTGTACATACAAACATACATATTTATATTTTGCAATAAAGTTGGGCTTTTTGACCCTAATTAATTAATTAATTACCCAAATGCTCCTTTCTAAAACTACATAACCAATCTACCCCTGTATAGTCAATTACATAGGATATGTAATCAACTAAATAGTGGTAGATTCTTTTTTTTCCCTAGTTTTCCCGTTATGTAATCGACTGTAACATCCCAAAATTTGAAAAGTAGGAAATTAAAAATAGGTTTAGAATTGATTATGGGAAATTTAGCTTGGATAAATTATAAAGTCAGCACTTGGAATTAAAAGCATATTTCTCGTAAAAATTAAAGACGAATAATTATGAATTATTTTAGGCCTAAATATTCTTGGAAATAATATTTTATAGCCTAAGTAAATCAATTGAGAAAGAATTTTTATTCGAAATTAAGGATTATTTTCAAGCACCAATTCCTATTTTCATATTTATTTCCCACAGCCCATATGCATAATAGGATATGGTGCCAAACCCACATATATATAACACTCAGCTCAACCTTTCCAATTTATTACCCATACTCCTTTATTCCTCAATTAATTCATTTCCGATACAAACTCCATTTTGAGTGCAAAATCATGTGTCTTCTCATTCTTCTTTATTTGAACTATAAGCTCCCCCATTATATTAATTGCATTCAGCCTATCAAACCTAAAACGCACATATATCCCATTGATCATTAATTCATATGGCCTATATGTTGTCAGAACCCAACCAACGTTTTTATTCATTCAGGTTTGGTTAGATATAAATCCCAAATACCGAACACAAACAATACATCCATTTACATATTGTGATTCACCTTTCATTCTTTATTCCATCGGCCCAAGCCCGAGAACATAGAGAGTAAAAGCAGTGAGAGATCATTACACCTCATCTCCTCTCATTGTGCATGATAGCCACGTATTCTCTCTCTCTCTCTTTCTCTCTCTTCACTCACTTCCATTCGGCCAGAGATATATACACCCTCTACTCCCATTTGTCTCATTCCCTCCTTCTCCACTTCTCTGCATGAAACCATTTCAACCTTCATCTTCCATTTTCCAATCCATTCCTCATTTCTTTCGGCCAGATAGAACTGTGAGAGAGAGAGACAAGAACACAATCCGAGAGAGAGAGAGAGAGAGAGAGAGCGATTGAGAGAGAGATATAGTATGGATGAACTAGAAGGAAGGAGAAGAGATCCTCCGATTGTCATATGCAAAACTGTTTTTGAGCTTAGGTGAGCTTTATAGATCCTCTTCTATCCTCATTTTTTGCATATTGGCTGCTATTGGATTAAGGGGAGGAGGTAAATGTGATTGAAAATCATGAGTTTGTGAGAGAAAAAGCTCATGAAAATTTTTATCATTGCATGCATGTTGGTTTTGAAGCATAATTTGAGGCTATTTATCTCTAAAAATAAGCTATCAAACCGTTTAGGTCTTATCTAAGTGCATGGTGCATGATTTCCAAGAGATTTAAGTCAAGGTTTGGGCTTACATGTCATTTTGCTCAAATTCGAAAATAGAGGTTGAGTTTCATGTCGCTTTCAGGGTTTAGGAGTTGAGTTTTTCTCTATAAATTTTACATGAGATAGTACTCTCAAGCTTGAAATTGAGCTTTGGATAACTTAAAACAAAGGTCTATATCTCTAGTTATGATTTTTGGAAGTAGAGGTATGAATTTGAAGACTTGTTGGTATCATTCTGGAGATACTCATATAACGTTGTCTTTTTAACTAAGTAAACAAATTTTAAAAATTATGAAAATTTTCCTAATGATAGATGACATGCATAGATTTAAAACAATGGGTAGTTTGTATTATTCTGAGCTCTGGTCTGTGAGAAATAAATCTTACAAAATGACCCTGCGTCTGGAAACCAAAACTGGACAGTCCTAACTTTTTTAAAACTGGGAATGACTTAGGTTATATTAAATTGTGAAAATTTCCAGTTAGATAAAGGACTTCCAGACCTTTAATTTGATGTATAATGGGTATTTTGTTGAGCACTATATGATAAGTTATGGATTTTAAAAAATAAGCCACAATTTTTGAAAAATTCTGGGCAGAACTTAAGTTTTTGAAATTTGGAAATTTGTCTCAGCCATAAACAAACTTTGTGACTTTAATGTATGAAAATAGACTTATCAAGGAATAAATAGAAATTGGAATCACTCCATTCGGAGTTACATACACTAAGTTATGAATTTTCCAAATACCCGTGGAAATTAAAGGGCAAGATTTCTGATAAGTCTTAAAATAGTCACATAAGTAGTAAATTGTGCCTAACATTTAAATTAAAGGTTTTTTTTTGGATAAAATGAAAGGTTAAATGGCTGAGCTGATAATTATCCATAGTGAATAGTATCTAATTAAATAAGTCTCAATAAGTATACATCCCTAGTCATAAGGATATTAAAAGGCAAGTATTTTTTGGGTGAGTCTAGAGAAGTTGAATTTATGATTATGATTGAATTGGTTAGTGACTCACCGCTATATGTAAATGTTAATTATAGGACTTGATAATCGCCGTGCCTAAAGGACAAGCATAGTGATAAGAATCTGGCGGAAGGAGTGCAGTCAGTAAGACCAACATGTAGTAACTATAATCTCATATTCTTTGCATAGCTATATATATTTTTGTAAACCATATTGTATGTCTTGCTTGTATGGGGCTAGCACCACTCGTGGCTCGATTGAGCAAAAGGGCCAACCATAGGGTCAACTTCCCGGTGGTTAGGCAAGGCCTAGTGCATTCAGTTATTTTCGGTTTTCAATTTACCAAAATGAATTTGCTAGCGCTAATGTATTTGAAATCATTTTATGATTTACTTGTATTACAAGTTGCATTTGGTATGTAATACTTATCATTTGAATTTGGATTGAATTTGAATGCTATATATGCTATGTGGACTACTCTGTTTGGTTGATTTACATTTATTGCATATGCTAGAATTTGAGATTAACCTGTTACTCTATGATTCATTTATTTGAATCTCAGAGCCTTCATTAAATCCAGGACATGGGCAGACTAGTAAGCAAGGAAGAAGAGGCAAGGGCATAAAAATAGCTTGATTTTGAGGAAAAGGTGGTGAAGAGAAAGCAGATGAAACATTTAGTTTCTTTTTTTTCCTGTGATTATGGATTTTGCTACTTCCTTATGACTTAGATATTATTTTGAGATAGCCGTATATGGCTTTTGGGATGTATATATTTAATTAGATACATATGATCTCGTAGAATTAGTTAAGATACATATACATATATATGTTGCTAATGATTGCTGTAGTAGGATTAGGCATGTATGTAACAAGCCTAAATTATGGTGAATGATTTAGTAGAGCACTAAGTTAATCGAAGAAATAAAAAAAAAACTCTGATAAAACCTAACAATATTTCAAGTATGATACATTGTTAATGTTAAGTTTGAACCACTGATAAAAGGGTTTTTCAAACGTGTTTATATGTATCAGAATAGCCCATTCACCCATTCAAACTTTTAAATTATGTTGATCTCTATATAAGAAGGGATTTCATTTCCAGGAACAAACCTGGCCTGGTGGTTCAAACTTTTATTAATCAATACATCAAAATATATGATAGGTGAAGATGCCACTCTGTTCTGGGCACAGAACAATAGGGTGTTATATTGACTAAGCTACAATACTTAGTCGATTACATATTGACCTGTGCTGTAATCGACTAAGCTACAGGACTTAGTCAATTACATTACGCGAGATCAGTTTTTTAAAAACTCAATTTGCGTCATAACGACACTTTATACTTGATTAGGTCACGCCATACTTTCTCCCTTGACATTTCTCTCCAAAAGCTGCATGAATTTGGTGGTGGGTTGAGAAGAGATTCAAAATCTAGTGCTATTTGGGTTGAATTCAATAAATATTCATCTCACATTTTGAATATGGCCTTCTTTTCTTTGTTTATCCGAACCTATTCTCCTTTCATGTGGCCAAGTGTAGCTTTTGTGTGTTGCATTCGAATTTGGCTCTCTTTTCTTTCGATATATAGTGTTTTTGTTGTTGATTTGAATTCTTGGTTCTTGTTTTTGAACATATGAGAGATCAATTACATGTTCTTGTGTGTTTGTGAACATATGAGAGGTCAATTACAATCCAATTTGAACTAAACAGTGGGTTTAAAGCATGGAAGCATAATGGAGTTTGTTTTGGATATTAATGGTTATTAATTATGTTTGTTTGACAGTTGATTATGCATTTTACTCTCAATTACTTTGTTACTGTTGTTAGATATTGATGGTGTCATTATGCATTTTACTTTTAAATTGTGTGATTATGCATTTGTTTGTATTGTTTAACTTGAAAAATATTTGTTTCTTTAAATTCTTGTTGGAGATTTTATTTGCCTGTTGTTTGTTTCTTGTTTGTTGATGGTTTGTAATGTCCCTTTGTAGGTCTTTGTTGTCATCATGCATAGTAAACAAGCTCCCATTAACATCGACAGTGAGGCTGAGAGATAGACAAAGAACTGGAGGGATCAGGGGGCATCCTCCTTTAGGCCACAACAGGATGATCTCCGTTATGGTTATTTGGTTGAGCATTCTGTAGCACAAGCACAATTTATGGCTTCCTTTGCTAGCAGAGCCATTTGCAAGCCGAAGTCATTAGATATGGGCTTCTTTGCAGAGGAGGGATTTGACATAGTGCCATTGCTAGAGACTTCCCATTTGAGAGGCCTGGCGGAGATGGTGTGTCCATATTCAGAGGTTATGGTGAGAGCTTTCTACCATAACTGTAGTACATAAATGGCTACATGAGGTCTCGAGTCTATGACATTGACATAGTGATGACAACTCCTATCTAGATGGACACACTCATATATGATTTTGATGGGGAGGATACATTTGAGTATAACGGGAATAACAATATGCCCATGGATGGATTTGACTGAGCCGCGACTGTGCATGAGTTCAGGAGGCCACTAGGTCAGAGAGCTATTTTTATTATGGGCCAACTGAAAATTGATGCTTGTATCCTCTACTACATCATCACCCACATATTTTTCCCCTAGCCTTACAATCATTCGAGGGTGTTGGAGGGTGACATTCCTATTATGTGGGCTATCCGTCAAGGCGTACAGGAGAATTGGAGGCACCACATATATTGGATGATGTATAAAGTCAAGCAAAAGGATAACGCTGTACTTCCATACACTTATATGGTTCAGATGATATTGGAGTATTTTGGCGTTCCTATGCACACTGAGTAAATGGTGAATTAGACGATGTGGAATGCTAGGTCTAGAAGGTGTCTATTAGAGCAGTGCAAGATCTCCAAGGGGCCATATGGTGTCTAACAATTCACTGCTGTTAAGGAGGAGGAGGTACTTGATGCTAGGCTGGTTGTACCCATGGTTGCTGCTGAGGTCCATGATGACGACGACGATGATGCTGATAACAAGGACATAGTTGAGCTGGAGGGTGGATTCTCCTTTTGTGATGTCATGAGAGGCCTCAATGCAACTATAAAGAAGATAGGTAAGTTGGAGTTGAAACAGAAAAAGAGGTGGAAGAGTCACATTGATAAAGAGAATGAATGGTGGAGGTGGATGCATAGTCAGATGAAGGGGCTAGAGGATAAGTTTCATCAGTTACAGCTTGGACGAGAACAGGAGCCAACCGGTGATGATGATCAGAGAAATGATGTTTTTGAGGAGGAAGAGGAGGATACTGACACATCTGAGGAGGAGGAAGATTAGATTGATGTATTTTTTCAATTTGTACTGAATTTTCATATTTTAAATAAAAATTGAAATTTCACACCTAGTTTCATAACTATTTTCTTCAATTCAATATCCCTAAACTTAGTATTAAAGTTACTCCCGACATGATGCATGCAATACAATGATAGGTATATGGAGGCTGCCAAGTACAAGCAAGTTCATGGATTTGAGACATGGCAACCTTGGGCAAGTGTTGGCAAAGGCAGTGGCACCGCTTGCAAACCTTGGCTGAGTACTTGGAAAGGCTTGGCGACGCTTGGGTAAAGGCCCATGAAAAGTGTAGGCATGGTCATGGAAAGGCTTGGCAACCTTGGGCATGGTCCGGGCAAAGTTCCTTGCGTGGTGTCGTTTCATGAAAAAAGACCCATGTTGGTGGAACTCTTGAAATTTCCCGCATTGCACCTTAGGGGGTGGGGGAGGTTAGCGGTGTCATTTCGTGAAAAAAGACCCCCATTGGTGGTACTCTTGATATTTCTAGGATTGCACCTTAGGGGGTGGGGGAGGTTAGTGGTGTCGTTTCGTGAAAGAAGACCCCCGTTGGTGGAACTCTTGAAATTTCCCGGATTGCATGCGACTGGGTATTGTAAGTGGCAAAGTGGCCTTATTGACATGATTCACTAAGATTTAGCCCAAGTCGCTCTATTCGATCCCTCCCCCCAACTCCTACCAGAGGTTCCACCGCGGTCCGGCCCGACATACTCGAGCACAGTGTGGGCAACCTTCGCGCAACCTTGGGCAAGTGTTGGCAAGGCGGTGGCACGGCTTGCCAACCTTGGCCAAGTACTTGGAAAGGCTTGGCGACGCTTGGGCAAAGGCCCGGGCAAAGTGTGGGCATGGTCATGGAAAGGCTTGGCAACCTTTTGCTTAACCGCCTTTATAATACTGGTGTGACGATCAGATATCAAACAAATACCCTACCTTTGTGTCACGTAAGCACGTAGGAGACTAAGAAACCACCACCAATCATCGTACTTCTCACTTGGAGGCATAAAAGCAAAGGCAATGGGCATGACCTTCCTATCCCCATCCTGTGAAGTCACAATCAAAAGAGTACCTTTGTATTTTCTGTATAAGTGGGTGCCATCAATTTGAAGTATGGGCTTATAGTATTTGAAGGCTTCAATGTTTCGGTGAAATGTCCAAAAAACCATATGGAAGACGTGTTTGTCTGTATAAACACGACATTCGTCGAAGCATTCATCAGTATTAAGCCTGAAAACAAATCTCACATTACATTGCGTCATGTATGTCAACCAATTAGGCAAGAATGCGTACGATTCCTCCCAATCACCAAATAATTTCATAATGCCCTTCATTTTTGCCTTCCAGGCCTTCGTGTATGTTACATTACCTAGTAAAGATAAAGAAAATTCTAACTGTACTATTAATAAACAAACCGAATGTAACTACAACAAAATAGAAAACATACTGATAATTCTAACTGTACTATTAATAACATTTGAATCCAGCTGTCTATGATCCTAGGCGAGACTCTGGTCCAGGCATGTGTGATCTTTACCCCACTTACGGACCACCCAATCATTTCCATTCTTGGGGACCATTGCCTTCATATACCACGGACAACCGTCAGCATGGTTTCAACACCTCATCACAAACCTATGTTCATCGCTTTTTTCAATTATAGTTCTATGATGAGACTTCATGCAATATAATTTCACGGCTTGTTGCATTTCAGACTTAGAAGGAAACTGCTGATAGAAATATAATGGATCACCTAAATGCCAACCACCTTGCAAGTCATCATCACCATACAACATCTCTATCTCATTATCACAGTGTGCCTAATTAATGAAGGAATAATGCAGGCTTTCATTCCAAAATGGCTCAATCCCAGGCCCTACATCTATCAAAATGTTTTTTTTAATCAAAACCACTAAATAAAAATTACAAATACAAATATAAATTTATTAACTTACCATTGCTAGCTAGGTCAACCCAAAGCGATAACATAGCTAAGGTCAACAGGTTTATTGGGTTTGTGTCAGCATCAAAATCACCCTCCACATCAGTATCTGAAATGTCACCTAGTGGAATAACACTTTCAGGTTTGCCCTCCTCATTGTTGTGCACATCCTTGTCTCCCTCATCCTCCTTTTCCTCCGTCAATGTTATCTAACTTAAGACTTTTGAAGGTGCAGATAAATTGACAGATCTGTCTTCTTAACCAAAATACTATGGAGATCTTGTATGCATGGGTACAGATGATGATTCACCAGATTCAAGCTCAACATAGATCTCAATAAATTTTTGTGATTTCCGATTACCAAATGCATTTATGACACATTATACATCTTTATCATCATACACATCATTACTAATGTAGTATACAATATCCTTACCGACTATAGTCTCTATTTTGGCAGCCAATCGATGAAAACAATGGTTGCAATGTAGCCCCAATTTTCGGTAAGTTCATTCTTTCAGCTCGTTGTGCGTAGTGCCCCGTTTAATTTTCATCATTTTTATTTTCCCTTCAAATTGAACACCATTAGGCCCTTTAAAATGCCTGCCACTATGGTAGATTATAGCAACGTACGTGTTTGAACTTGAACTCATCCTTCATACTAGAAAGTGGGAGCTGCAAGAGGGTGTGTTTCAGATTCTACCAAAAAAAAACCTTCACACAGTGAAACTACAATGATTATAAAACAATAATACTTTCAACAAGGTAGGATGGTATTAAACTTTGATGGGTTGCACTAAAAATGACAAAAGAGATAGCATTAGGGCGGAAAAGGGGTGTATTGTGATAAGGGTTTCGAATGAGCTCAAATGGGGTTTTAAAAAAACTGCTCTATCGATATGTAATCAATTAAGTACTATACCTTAGTCGATTACATATCGACTAAAATGGAAAAAAAAACAATCTGCCACTGTTTAGTCGATTACATATCCTATGTAATCGACTAAATAGGGGTAGATTGGTGATATAGTTTCAGATAGGGGCATTTGGGTAATTAATTAATTAATTAATGGCAAAAGAGTCAAAAAGACAATAAAGTTCTCTCTCAATGTGATGAGAAACAAATGCTAGCCCCTTTTTCAGAAAATAACATTATATAAGCTCCTCAAGTTCTATCAAAGACTTCCAATATAACAATATTGGAAGCCTTTGAGAGAAATTGGAAGCTTAATTAATTCACCATCTATATATATTTTGTTTTTATATCACTACTACAAAAGATTGATTTTACTTCCCTAATTGGCATCCTATTAATATAATAGGATGTAAAAAAAAAGGCGGTGACATTTTTGTAATTATTTGTACGAAAAAGTTGACTTTTGGCATATAATAATAAGGCTTTAACGCCAAAAGTTTCATTTTTAGCGTCTAACAATAAATCTTAGACGCCAAAAGTCAGGCAAAAAAATTTTTCCTCGCCAAACGTTTACCAATTCTTGTGCCAAAAAAATATAGGCATCTATCTTGTGCAAAAAAAAAAAAAACATTTCATATATGGCATCTAATAATAGGTCTTAGACGCAAAAAAAAAAAAATTGCCGCCAAAGGTTTACCAATTCTTGCGCCAAAAATCATATAAGCACCTGTCTTGTGCAAAAAAAAAAAAAAAACATTTCATATTAGGCGTCTAATTATATGTCTTAGATGCCGCAAATTCAGATGAAAAATTTTTTCCACCGCCAAACCTCTTCCAATTCTAGGGCCAAAAATAATTTCATTTGGAATAGGCATTTGTTTTGTGAAAAAAAAATTCTTTTCATTTGTGGCATCTAAGTACTTAGTTAGACGTGAGAAATCATTTATTAGACATCTAATTAGTTGTCTTGGACGTTGAAATAATTTATTTTTGTTCAAAAATAACCCAAAATGGATTATTGGCGTCTAACTAATTGTCTTAGAAGCCAAAAAGGCCCAATAACGGCGTCGAAGGTTTGCAGTTAGACGCCAAAAGCCCAAAAATTAAACCTAAATTTCATTTCCCTCGTTCCTCATTCATTTCCATCTGCGCGCTTTCATCGGGACAGAGAGTGATAATTGTTGCTCCTTGCTTCGGCCGTATCTCTCATTCGTTCTCAACATTCATCGCGACAGACGGTGAGAGAACTGCTGCTCCTTGCTTCTGCCAAATCCCATTCATGCCCTAGCTCTTATGTGAATCCCTAGGATTCTTCATTTCACCTCTCGTTGAATCTCCCAATTGCTTCCCCCTCCTTGTTGCCGTCAGGCTGCTCACCGGTTTATTTATCACTTATCGACGTTGCCTTCGCCGTATCTTGCTTCAGGTATCTTATTAATTGCCCTCCTCTTTTGTTCTTTTGTTCTGGTTATTTTCCTTTTCTGGATTTGGGTTTGCTTACTTTCGATTTTGTATAATGTTTATCTTATTTCCCACTTATAAACTCCCCTAGAATAATGTTTATCTTGTATAATAACTTGAGACTTGCATTTTAGTTTGACTAGATTAACTCGAGTAGAACCTCTTCATCCACATTGTCACTGTTCTGGTAAACTTGCAATTATGATAAATTTGATTTAACTCCATTTATTGATTTATTTGACAATAAGAGTTGTTTCAAAAACTTGTAAGTGGAATGTTTACCTCCTTAATTTTATATCTATAGATATGAGATAATGAGTCTCGTATTTTATGGTAATTGGTTGGTTAGTTGTTGCAATTATGTAAAAGAGATTCTTTTAAATAATTATACAAAAGCTAATGAATAAATTTTATAATGCTAATGATGTCATATCAGTTAATCACCTACTACAGTGATATAGTGTTAATTGATAGGATTACGAAGTAAGGTTACCTTCCACTTCTTGACAGTCATGCTTTGGTTAGTTCGAGTGTGATAGAGGTGGTGAATAGGGGCAACAATGGAAGACCAAATTAAAAATTAAAACCATTTCATATCTGCCCCTCTCTGCTATTGCTAACTAATTGTTGATTTATTCTTTTTTTATATAGTTTATTTTCTACTTCACTTATAAATTGCCTTTCATTATTTGGGTTTAATTGGAAGCCATACTTGATTTCTCCTTGCTACGATGGTATAATGCAACTGCTGTCAAGTTTATGTGGACGAGAATAATTTTAATGTTTTTTCTGAACCTTGTGTGGGTTTTGTTGTTGGTCTTGTAGATTTTAGAAAAAGAGAATAAACTGCTGGAATCAAGTCTTGATGCCCCACACTTTCCTGTCCTGTCCCAGGCTCCCCTTCTTTTGGATAAAAAGGATTAGCAAAAAAGTGTTAGCCTTTGCCGTTTTGTTCACATTGATTAAATTGCCAGACACATACTCATTCCACACTTCTTGGGTCAGTTACTTTAATTATTAAATCGCATACTTATGGATTTAAGTGTTTTTACTCTAGTCCTTGAAATTTTGCTTTTGTCTTCTCTTTATTATAGTAGATGTAATTATGCTAATTTGGCAATAAAATAAAAGATGAACTTATCCTAATTGATTTTATGCTTACAATTAAATTGCCAGACACATACTCATTCCACACTTTACAAATTGATTGCTACCTTCTTGGTCAAGAGATTGAAGGAGTGTAGGGGAGGCATCTTTAAAGGTAAGCTTTTATTATTAGGGAAATTAAAAATGCAATATGCTTGGTTGCCAATAGTAACTCTTCTTTTCCTTTTTCCCTCTTTTATGTCCTTATTCCCACAAACACATATTATTGCTTCAATGTCAAGCATGTTGTATATGTAGTGTTTCTGTTTATATTTTCATTTTTTCAAGAAATTACCTTTTTTACATTTTAGTTCAATTTTTGAAATAGACCTCGATCAACTTTGCAATTTCAATTCTATAGGCTTAAAATTAACATAGAACGCTTCTATCCCCCATAATTTTGCATGCATGTAGATTCCATTTTAAAACTCAAATGAATTAAATGGAACCCCCTTTCCCTTCAATTACTTAACACAGTGGCATAATAAGGGGCTATTACACCAAAATTCCCCTTTGGTGTTTAATGTCTCCAAACTTAGTCAACATCAACAGAGATTATAAACCATAGGAGGCTTTAAATGAGGAAGCTAGATCTAGAAATGAATTTGGAGCATAAACTTACCCAAGTTTGTTTGATCTTTCTTTCCCCCCTTCTTCCCCTCTTTCTCCTTCTCAAGTTTCGGTAGCTCTTGTCGTTTTCTCAGTTTGGCTGAAACTAATGGAGTGTTTAAAGCTGATATTGTTATAAAACTAATGGAGTCTCTTTCTCCTTCTTCTGAAATTTTTTCTCATTTATTGAGGAAAAAACATGTCATCCTTGAATTGTTATAAAACTTGTGTGTTGTTGGAAATGCCATAGGTGGTAAAAAAATGGATCATAGTTAGATGAATGCTTTGAGAAATAGTGAAGAATATGAGAATGGGGTGGAAGAGTTTATTGAATTTGCTAGAAGAAATGTGGCTACAAAAAATGGGATATATTATTGCCCTTGTGTGAATTGTTTAAATGAGAATAGATGGAATATTGATGATATAAGGGATCACCTACTTTGTGATGGAATAAACCTTCGATACACAACGTGGATATGGCATGGTGAGGAAGTAACAACTACTGTGTCCCATGATAATGAAGTTGAGGTAGATGATGATGGAATGGAGAGAATGATTCATGATGATGAGGTAGAAGCTTTTGCACATCCGCATGAATATGATAGCGTGCGGATTGATGCAGAGACACCTTTGTTCCCCAAGTGTACTAAGTATACACGATTGACTGGGACCTTACATTTGGTCAACTTAAAGGTAACTTGTGGGTGGACTGATAGTAGCCAAGGATTTAATTCTCATTCGTGTGCGTTGTATGATACATGATGAACTTGAAGAGAAGAGCAGCCAAGGATCATTTACGCCTGCTAGTCACAAGATGGACATCCTATCAACTGCAATTGGGAAACTGGATAACCCTGGTTGTCTTCGAGGGGAGCAAGAGGAGTTAGTGTTGGAAAATATTTTGGATCCATTCTACACTATTGTGCAAATCATGATCCTAGTCCAGAGTTGATTGCCAAAATTCAATCGCAACTCCTTGGAGATATCATGAAACAAGTGCGTGGTGAGATGGCTTCTATGATACATTCGTCTAAGGAACACAGAACCTAGGAGTCCCCGGTCATCCCCAGCACGAAGGAGAGTTATAACCCTCCAGATCACGTTGTACAATGCACACCTTCTCTCTCTTATCAAGGTGGAACTCCTTGCAAGCTATATATGGATGTTCCAGAACTTCGAAATGTTGTTGATGCTCTCGTTCACTCTTAAGCAACCACCCACCATAATATACAAATTCCAGACAGTCAATGCAGGGTGAGTGTGATGTGTGTTCAAGAGGGGGAAGAAGTAATAGACATCCCAGTCCCTGATGACGAGGTTCCCACACCAGGCAAAGCAATAGGATCGTTCATCTTTTGGCCTAAGAATCTTATTAACTGTGCATCGGCACCTATAATGGTGAGAAATACTAACTATTACCTGATTTGAGGATTTTTCTTGTATACCTTGTCATATAATCTATATTTTATGTTTTATTAGGATCAAGACCAAGCGACACAATTTCCCTTCTTGGTACGACTGCAGCGGTTGTACAATGGCATTAAAGAAATCCCTTTGCAGATGCCTGAGGGAATTCTTGGCTCAAGAGTGTCGTCTTATCCTTTCATGATTGATAAGAAAGATCTGAGGGAGTTCATACATTTAGAGGAGCTAGATATATGTTGGATTAAACTTGCAATCGTGTAAGTAAATTATTTCCCCTTCAATTAATCATGTTATTTTTTTGGTTTTATATATTCAACAATTCATTTATGTTTGTAATTCTATCATAGTTTCTTCCACAACATGATCGTTGAACTTGGAGCCAATAAGTTATATGGTTTGTTATGTCTGACAAATACCACAAGGACCCACAGTATATTGGAACAAAGGATTTCTTATGTGGGCTATACATTGGGGGAGGAAAAATTGGCTTGTTATCTAGCCCCAATTAATGAAGGGTACGTATTTTATTTTTGTCTACTTAAGAAGTTTAAGAAAAAATTGCCTTATTATTTTAACTTCATCTTATTTTGTATGTGATGTTGTAGGTATCATTGGACATTGTGTGTTGTATGTCCAAACAAGAATACTCTTTATTGGTTTGATTCATTGGATAAGAGGCCGCATAAAGAAATAAAGTCCATGTTTAGCAAGTAATTAAACTTTTTTTTTTTCTAAATCACTGACATTCTTGAATTAAATGAATTGTTATAATGTTTGATCATTTTCATTTTACTGATAGTGCATTGAAGGCATACCGATTGCTTTGTGGGGTTAAAGGGGGTCCTAGTAGAGAGCCAACATGGGTTTATCCGACAGTAAGTAATTTGTTTCACGTCAAGTTATTTCATTGACAGTGGATTTCAATATGACAAAAGAATTCAAGTAACCACTTGCTTTTGATTTATAGTGCGCTCGACAGCCAAGGAAAACTGAGTGTGGATATTATGTTATATTGTACATGTATAACATCATTCAAAGCGGGCAAACTTCATATTTTAATCAGGTATTTGCTCATTCATTCTCAAATGACAATATTTTTTGAAGTTGTATTGTAGTTGTTTAATTAATTAATTTACTTGATTGATTAATCATGTATCTTGTGAAAATTTTACAGATTTTTGAGAGTGAGGTTGCCTACTTGGATGACGATATCGATTTGGTTCGAAACCTGTTAGCTGGACATCTTCTTAGACACATAGATGAATGAAGTAAGCTAGTGAGTGTATGCCTTCTTAATCATTAATTTTTTGTTTTGATAGAATTAAAGCTTGCTGCTATGAGAAAGTAAACATAAATTAATTATTCTGGCTTTTGATGATTGAGTTGTTATTAGTACAAATAGTCAATATAGTATTAGGAAATGGATATCTCAACCATACTGCAATGAAGTATTGATGAAAACAAATTAAATGAAATGGTCCAATGGTTTTGTGACTTGTGGATTTTTTGCATTGTGAGTGATGTTTCATAGTTGTTCAGTATTTTTCATTATTTTGGCTTTTGATGGAATCTCTCAAGACTTGTTTGACATGTTAAGGCATTGCTGTTATGCACTATGTACAAAGCATTATGCATTCTATAGTGTTATTCTTTGATTTTCTTCGGAGCTACAACAAGGTTTTTTTTGGATTGATCTAATTTTTATTTCAATTGTTTTAGTAAATATGTATAATAGTGCATGCATTATATTCCTGTTCAAAAAACATTGATGATATTTTCTTTTTCTCTATTTTAGGAAGTGCCCTCCTGGTGGACTCCTAAGTAAGTGGCCTCTTTGAATTCGAGGTTGAATGTTTTGTGGTGTCAAGTTTAATCCTTTTGCTGGACAGACAATGCCAGTAACTTTAATCCTTTTGTTGTTAGCTAGGAGTTGTTTGTGGCTCTTTCGACAAGCTGTTTGGAAAGATCATTTTTATAAAGCTGACTGTGTATTTGATAGATTCTAGTTAGTAAAAAAGCTAATTTTCTCTTCTGGTTTAGGCATGTCTTTGCCTGATTCTGAGCTGAATTGGTATAGTTTATGTATTAGTATTTTTGTTTTTCTTTCTTTGGAGGCGCCATGTATATAAGTTTAGGATGTCAAATATGTGAGATTCTGGATTGGGACTTGAATTGATGCTATTGTGGTAATATTTCTGTTTCACTGCTTAGTTTTGATGCTATTGTGGTTATATATATGTCTGCTTTAAAAAAAACAGAGAGGTTCTGGATGGATAAGACTACGTGTGATCCAACATATTTTTTTTAAAAAAATACTATCCTACGGTGTCTAAGAACATTCTTAGACGCCATAAGAATAATTTAAGGCGTCTAAGAGAGGTTCTTAGACGCCTTAAATCATATTTAAGGCGTCTAAGAACCTCTCTTAGACGTCTTAAGCAGTGGTTTAAGGCGTCTAAGATTCCTCTCTTAGATGTCTTAAGCAGTGGTTTAAGGCGTCTAAGATTCCTCTCTTGGATGTCTTAAGCAGTGGTTTACTGTTTCTTAGACGCCTTAAAGCAATGGCATAAGGCGTCGAAGAAGCTTGAATAGACGCCTTAAATATGATTTAAGGTGTCTAAGATTCACCCTTAGACGCCTTAAATCACGACTTTCAGGAAGATGCACCTAATTCAAATGTTTATGGCGTCGAAGAATTTGTTCGACGTTGTATGTCATAATATACGGCATCTAACTATAATTAGACGCCGTAAGTGAAATATGTACTACGCTCCCCAAAAAGGCGTCTTGAGGAAAAAGGATGCTAAAAGTGTAAATAATAGGACGCCGTAGACTTGTTTTGTAGTAGTGTTGGGTTCTATATGATGAGAAATAAAGGCTAGTTAGCTAGTGGGTTTTACATAGAGGTTTTGTTGAGACAAAAGAATCTAACCTTATATCTCTTACGTCTACTATTTGCTTCCATATTCGTTTATCTATTGGAATTTATATTTTGTTTTTTATTTGTCTTTATCATTGACATAGGGATGGAATCTGTATTATAGATTAGGTGGCCTTCCTTGCTATGTCTTAAATTCTCAAATTTCCTCTTAGTGATTTATTTGAAAGAAATTACTTATAATTTTATGAAACTAATAGCTTAACTAATGTAATTTTGATGAACGAACTTACGAATACTTTTCATTAAACTATGAAGAGGGAAAACAATAATCCTCAGTTAAAGCTGTAAATATATATTACCATGCGTATGAAACGAAATATATGTTATTTCTAATAAAATGATAAAATAAAAGTAAAGAAAGTTTAACACGTTGACAAAAATGAATAATATGAGTATGTTTGGCTTGAGCGTTTGGACAATGTTTTCAGTAAAAATTAAAAAAATAAAAAAAGGCCAATGGAAAGAGCTGTAGAGAAAAAGCTCGGTCTAAGGTGGCTTTTTCTTAACTAGGTTTTTTTTTAAATAAAAAATAAAAAATAACTCATGCATTCCAAAATCACTCGGATGGAGCTGCCAGCAACATGTTTTTAAATGGTGTGGGGTTGGCGCACCCCCCACCAGATTTTTTTAAAATTTTTTTTTCTTTTTTTTTTCATTTTTATTTTCTTATAACTTCTTTTAATAATTTTTTTATCATATGTATGTGTAGTATTCAATCAAATTTATACCATTTTCAATCATTTTCCATCTTAACTGACTTTTTCGTACTTCTACAAAAGTCAGATAGAAAGTAAGTCACCACTCCTATTACTAACCCAAACAAGTAATTAACTAAGATGTTGCTAGGAAATTTAAGTCACCTACCTTTATAATATTGGCTTCTTTCCCTAGCCCATTTCGAAGTCTGAGATTCTCTATATATATTTAGAGAATATATGCATTACTATTTCTGGTAGCTCATAAACCAAATTTATCCATTAAACCCAAATGTCATTAAAAATGATCAAATGACCTTAATGAAGTTGTAGCTAGACAGTAATTGCATTCTAAAGAATTTGATATTAGTCATGTTTATAACTATAATAATATGACTTATGTAATTCAACGGTTAAACTCTCTTCTTTGATATTGGGATCATAGATAGTATTTGAAGAAATATGAAGAAGCGTGAATAAGAAAAAGAACATATAATCAAAAAAATATACATTGTACGGTAAACTCTCTATATTCTGAGACTGAGAGTGACCTTAGCGAACCTTTGATTATATCTTTGTAGTAGTTTTGCGTAAGCTGTGTAAAAATAGCTCATTTAAAAACATGCTGGAATTGTACTTAATTGATTGTGGTGAAAAATAATCTTAAAAATTTTAAAGGAACTATACCGGAACCGAAGCAGGATAATTGACTATGTTTACTTGCATACTCCTATTTATTAACTTTCAGTCATTTATATTATTTACACAAACACACAAACACATTTTCTAGAGGTTTCACTGTGACACGCGAATCTAATCCCACCATTTATGGATATAATATAATCTTCATTTTCCAGATTCGTTTTCTTACAGTTATTTATCTTTGATTAACTGTAGTTTTTTATTTCCTTCATTATTGACACTACTACAAAAAAAAAAAAAAATCAATCAACGTCCTAAATAATATCCAATTAACGTCCTTTTTCAAGGGGACGTCTGACTTAGGGAAGCAAAAAATGAGAATTAAGGCATCCTCAATAAATTGAAGGACACCTTATATAAGGCGTTCTCACTCAATTGAAGGGCGCTTTATATAAGGCGTCCTCAATAAAATAGAGGATGCCTTATAAGGCGTCCTAAATATTGGAGGACACCTTATATGGTTTTATCTTGCACAGGCGGATGAAAGTAACATAAGGTGTCTTGAATTTAATTCTGGATGCCAGAAATCAATATAAGGCGTCATAGATAGAATTCAGGATGCCAAACATCACTATTTTGCTTCCTCATTAGTTTTTCAGGACGCCTTATAACAATTTTTTTATATATACCTGATTTATATTTATAAAGCTTTCTAGGCGTTGTAAGAAGAGGGTGAGGTTCTAGGAACCCCCAAAAATAAATAGTTGAGAGACTAGCATAAGGAAATCTGACAAAAAATGAAAATCAAGATCACCTACAAACATACATATTAGTGAAGGAGAAAATGATGTCCCCCACCATAAGTTTTACAAACATACACTTTGTATACAATGATTCACAACCACTAACAGAGCAAGAAAGTTATAAAAGACGAAACCATATCAAGATGTAAAACTACATTTATAAAACCCCAACCCCAAAAAAAACATGAATCAAAGTCATGATGTTAGGATTGCTGCCACCAACACCTTTCAATAGCTAAAGGTAAAAATCACCATAACTCTAAATTTAAGCTGAACTAACTAACCAGCACAAATAGCGGCTTCTCTCCAAGCCTTTCTTGTCCCTAAAAGAAAATTAGTTCCTTGTCAAAATAAAATTTTACACTACAGGCAAGATTTGTGCAAGCTAATTCATCACTCCTAACACTCGGGAAAAATACCCTCTATAGGAACAAGTTGTGGGCTAAACAATTTGAAAAGGTAATTATATACCTATACGTGTTGAAGAAGATGTCCAGCCAAAACGTCTCGAACCGTATCAATGTCTTCCTCCGAGTACGGATCCACAGTATCAAAAAACTGTAAATTGGAAAACAAGGTATATAAAATAAATCAGTGAAGTGAATGAAATAATTAACAACTCAAGTACAACAACAAAAATATCATCATTTGAGAATCACAAAGCGATTACGTACGCGTTGAAAACCTAAAACACATCCACTGGAAACAATGGAGTGCATAAAATTGATAACATAATATCTACACTCAGTGCTCCCTGGTTGTCGAGGGCACTATAAATAAAAAGAAAATTGTTAAAATGAATAAAGGCACATCGAAAGCTACTATGTCAATGAAATAACTTGAATTGGCACTACTTACCTTAGGATGATACCACTTTGGTCCACCCTGCTCTTGAACTCCAGCAAGTGATCTAAACGTCTTGAGACTACTATCATTAAAATGGAAAGTAATAGACATGAAAACAATTCAGTAAAATAAGAATCAGTGATTTAGACAAAAATTAACTTACTCGACAAACATGGTTTTAATGTCTTCGTTTGGCTTGCCACCTAAGAAATCAAACCAATAACATATGTTGCTGTGGGGACAAACAACACACAGGGTCCAATGGCCACTACAACATATACATATTAATATTAAATTAAGACAAGAAAGCAATTTATTCTTAAAAATCTTATACATACTAAACTAAAAAACGTACTTTTCAATTATTGGCACTAGATGACAAGGCTTATCTCTGTCCAACTCTCCCATTGTACAACCAACATAAAGCACCCTTCTAGCTAACCTATTGTCCGAGGAATTCCTTGTATTTGCAAGACACAAAAATACATATGAACCCATTCGCTCTTGCTGGACGCATGTGTTGTGGCAGACACTATGATCGAAATAACATTATAAATGTTGTTGAATATATAAAACAAAAAGATCAAATGCAATAATTAAAGGGGGAAAAAACTTACATGATTGCAACTTGAAGAAATAATATATCTAAAGAGTCCATATTCATAAACTCTCGTAGATCTTTCTTGTCAATTGCTATGGGATATATTTTTTCTGCACCCACAATGCCTGCACGCATCTCCAAGGGTATAAACCCGATGTCCCTATACATCTCTCGCAGCTGTCCTAAGTAGGGAAATCTACTCGTAGCTTTTTCAGTCTATAAAAACATTAAAAAAACATATTATTAGTGGGTTAGCAATGAAAATCAACCGAGAACCTCCTCATCATCAATCAATAATTTATTTGCCTACCATTAGAGGTGTCGTCGCCATTTGAATAGGTGTCGTCACCATCTGAATAAGATGATTCGGCCAAAGGATGAACGACGTTATGGCCTCATCTAGCGTGGGAACCTCCTCATCATCAATCGGGATCACTGTCTTCTCTTCCTCCTCCTCACACTAGTCACAGTCACCCTACATTGGTCTACTGGAATTTGCCTATTTATGATGGGTGGTTTGTTCTGAGTAAACAAGGGTATCGACAACAATACGTCGGTGTGGGACATCCAAATATAGAGTGCAAGGATGTCCTCCCTGTGGAGTGTGAGAAGGTTAGCCAACATGAACATCTGGAGGGTGAAAACTATCTTTACTATTAGGAAAGGCTGGGGATTTGTGGGTTGTACAGTCCGTATTCCCCTTCTCTTGTATCATGGATCTCATTTCACCCCGTACTTGTGCCATGATCTCATCTAAGAGGGACGCTCGAATTTTGGCTACAAGTTGAGGACTAGGGTTGTCATCGTCATGAAAACAACGTGCACGTCGTCCAAAATATTTTATGACCCCAACTCCCTTCGTCTCCCCTCTAACATGATCTAGGTAATCTGGATTCCCAATCGTCATTGACAAAATGTCCATCTGTGGACCCGGCGTGAATGAACCTTGGCTGCTCTGTTGCTCAAGTGCATCCTGTATCATAAGATTTTTCATAAATAATAACTAAATTCTTATAATATGAAACAACTGAGGCTATTTAATACTTCTAATTTAACTACTTACAATCTTTGAGGCAACCTCAGCAACATCTGTATTTATGTATCTGCCACCCTTTATTCTCGCTGCTTTCCATTTTTTATAGCGAGGAGGAGGTTCAGGAGCCTGAATAACAATGGAAGGATTGGATTGGGTGGCTTCCTTCATTCTCTCTAACTCTTCATCCATCATCCTCCATTCAAGCTTTCTATATCCACCTCTTGACAGGGTATGACGATACTTATTTGCCGCTTGCCTCTCTGTATTGGCTTGACCTCTTTCCTGTGACACGAAAACAAATAAAACTGAGTCACAATGTCAAGTAGATTCAACTAAAAGATAAGACATGAAAGAAATTTTACAAGAAATTCATGATCTTGCCGAGACGCCACAAACTCTCTCTAATCCTCTGGAGAAATGTAATCATACCACTAACATAGATCCTCGTTTCTTAATAACCCTTAGATATACTTTCTAGTCAACTTGTTCTTAAAATCCTTCCAACATAGACGAACACGGGACATCTAATGCTTGTTCATCTCCGGAGTGTTAAGGACATCATATGTTTGCTGCAAGGTAAAAGAGAAGTTAATTACATTTCAAGTAATAAAACTAAAGATATAAGTGTAGATATATCGAAAGTGAGATACCAAAATTTGTGCCCAAATCAACTCCTTTGTTTTCTTCTGAACCAACTTCCAATTAGAGAATACGATTCGAACTTTGCTTCGAGCCAGATACCCTAGATAGCTAATAAAGTTGTCTTCCTCTGGACCAATTGGATTCAAATTAGCATCAAAATTCACATGCAGCCTCTTTTTTTGGCTGCCAAGGCGTGCCAATAGCGCACCCGTCTTGGTGCTACCTCTACCCTTTCTCACAACAGGTTCATCAACTCCATCACCCATTGACTCGCCAGAGCTGGACATTTTTCTGTTCATAAAAGATAAATCAATGTTAGATAGGTTATTAAATAATAAAGAAAATAATAACATGTTAAACCACCACAAAAATAGCATAGCACTATTTCATAACTTAAGATGTTAACAAATTCAAACAAGATCTTACTTTATATGGTTTCCCACATTCCTTAACAATGACCATTTCTTGCAGCATATTCTTCATCATCTACTAATTCCACTTCACGTGTTGCCAGTGGATTTGTTGTGAAAGGGAGTGTATCGTCAAGGTTCAAGGATTCTTTACTATAATTCTATTTCTTACTTTGAAGTACAATGGACATTTTTTTATTTGCAGGGTCTTTAACATAAAACACTTGTTTTACCTGACTTGCTAGAATGAATGGCTCATATCTATGACCAAGTCTTTGAAGATCAACTGAGACAAATCCAAATTTAGGATCTATTACAACAGCATTATTGCTAAGCCACTTACATTTGAATGAAGCAACTTTGATAGTGTTATAGCTCATCTCCCATATTTCTTTAATAACTCCATAATAGGCCATTGATGCTAATCTCGAGTTTTTGTCTTTTGAACTCGGAAAGTGCATGGATTCAGCTTCCACCATCACCCCACTATTTTGCATAGAACTTCTGTCATCTTGGTCTTTTGTGTAGAAAGAATGCCCGTTTATATCATAACCGCTCTAAGTTATGATCGTGAAAGAAGGACCCTAGGAAAGCCACTCGATTGTATCTGACACACCGGTCTCATGCAATACCTTCTCCTCGAACCATCGTATGAATGTCTTCTTTTGCTCATTAGCTATTTGCATGTCATTCTTCCTTAGATTCATATTCTTCAAACTCTTTCTGTGTTTATCAATATATGGTTGAACTTCTTCCATATTATTCAAGATGTAGAAGTGTGCTTGCAACACCTCTTCACGAGGCATATTCTTCAATTTGATTCCTCGAGTTCCCTTACTTATCCCCTCATCACGCTAAGATTGTATCGTCGCCCTTGATAGATAATCTTTGCCAAAATCCATAGCTTCTTCAACTACATATCTCTCAACTATTGAGGCTTCCGGTCAATAAGGATTTTTGGAATACCCTTTTAAGATCTTCATGTATCGCTCAAAAGGGTACATCCACCTTAAGTAAATTGGACTGCAGATCCTTACCTCCCTTACCAAGTGCACTATCAATTGCACCATTATATCAAAAAATGCAGGAGGAAAATGCATCTCTAGTTGGGATAAAATAATATAACCCTCATTTTCCAATTCATCCAACTTTTCAATTTCAATGACTTTGTTACAAAGAGCATTAAAGAAAATGCTCAATTTTGTTATAGTGGTTCACACTTCATCTTTCATAATGCCTCTAATAGCTCATGGTAATAGTTGTTGCATCAACACATGATAATCATGGGACTTCATTCCCACTAACTTCAAATTGTCCATTAAAACACACCTTCTCAAATTAGAAGAATAGCCTTGTGGAACCTTAATGTCATATAAACACCCACAAAAGCTTTTTTTCTCCACTTTTGACAGTGTATGAGCTGCTAGCTCCATATATGTCTTCTTACCATCTTTCATCACTTGTGGATGTAACTGTTCTCTTATTCCCATATCAACTAGGTCTGGTCTCATACTAATTTCATCCTTAGTCTTCCCTAGTAAGTGCAAAAGAGTACTGACTAGGTTATCGCAAATGTTTTTCTCCACATGCATTACATCAAAACTATTTCTCACATCAAGACTACGCCAATATGGAAGATCAAAGAAAATTGATCTCTTCTTCCATATATTCTTCTCACCCAAAATCCTATGCTGCTTACCCAATATGACATTGATATGTTCCACACGACTATAAACTTCCTCTCCGGTTAATGCCTTTAGAGTCGTTCTATGCTCCAGTAAGCCGTTGAAACGCTTTCTTAACTTAGGATATGGGTGGAACCAATGAAGAAATCTCCTGTGATCGAGGTAAACCATTTTCTTTCCATGATTTAGTTGATGGATATTTGTGTCTGCTTCACATATTGGGCATGCTTTATGCCCCTTCACACTATACCCTGACAAATTTTCGTATGCAAAGAAAGTCGTTTATTGTAGTAAAAATCATTGCAAGCAACTTGAAGAACTCCTTCTTATATGCATCAAACACATCTACGCCTTCCCCCTACAACTTCTTTAGATCCTCAACCAAAGGTGCCAAGTACACATTGATATTGTTCCCAGGCTGTTTTGGTCCAGAAATCATCATAGAAAGCATCACATACTTGCGTTTCATACATAGCCAAGGAGGTAAGTTGTATATTCCAAGGAGAACCGGCCATGCACTATGGGTGCTACTAAGAGTTCGATACGGATTAAAGTCGTCTATACAAAGCCCTAGCTGAAGGTTTCTTGGCTCACTGCCTAATTGAGGGAACATTTCGTCTATTTTCTTCCACTGGAGAGAATCAACCGGGTGCCGAAGCTATTTTCCATAAGATATTCTCTCATCAAAATGCCATTTCAACTTCTTCGTCGTTGCTTCACTAGTAAACAGACGCTTAAACCGCGGTATCATTGGAAGATACCACAATGCCCTCAAAGGTTTCATTTTTGTTGTCTTGTCTCTAGAACCATCACCTTTCTTCACTTTGTATCGTGAAGTTTTACACTTCGGATAATTACTAAAGCCTTCATACTCATTTCTGTACAATATGCAGTCATTAGGGCAACTGTGTATCTTTTCATACTCCATGCCCATCATAGACAAGATTTTCTTCGCCTCATACATATGATTTGGAAGTACATTATCATCTAGCAACATAACATACAACAATTCAAGCAGCGATGTGAAACTACTATCGGTCCACCCACAAGTTGCCTTTAAATTGACCAAATGTAAGGTCTTAGTCAACCGTGTATACTTAGTACACCCAGGGAACAAAGGTGTCTCTGCATCACTCTGCACGCTATCGTATTCACGCGATTATGCAAAAGATTCTACCTCGACATCATGAATCATTCTCTCCATTTCATCTTCATCTACCTCAACTTCATTTTTGTGGGACGCATTGGCACTTACTTCCTCACCATGCCATATCCACGTTGTGTATCGAAGGTTTATTCCATCACAAATTAGGTGATCCCTTATATCAGCAATATCCCTTCGAATCCCATTTAAACAATTAACACATGGACAATAATACATCCCATTTTTTGTAGCCACATTCCTTCTAGCAAATTCAATAAACTCTTCCACCCCATTCTCATATTCTTCACTGGTTCTCAAAGCATTCATCCAACTATGACCCATTTTATTACCACCTAAGACATTTCCAACAACAGGCAAGTTCATAACAAAATTTCAAGAACGACATGCTTTTTTCTCAATCTTGTAAAAAAAAAAATCAGTAGCATTTCCCCTCAACAGTAAGACATCCCAAAATTTAAACAATAAACCATTTCAACTTAATTCATCAAAACTTACTAAGTAAGGTAATTTAGAAATTATCAGCAATTAAATCCAATAATTTCATCAATACAAAATATAAAAGTATATCTTAGTTGTCTAAGTCATAAACCATAAATTATGGACTTCTAAGAATAATTATTCATACTACAAAGTTTACCTAGTTCGCACATCAATAAAAAAACAATATTAAACTATAATTACCTCAACTTTAAATTTCGGTGCTTGAAATTTATTTGCTCTATTCAACCTAAAGACAACAATAATAAAGACAACATTAGAACACAATAATAAAGACAACTTTAAATAATTGTATGACAAAAGAAACAAGATTAAAAAAATACCTACCCTAGGACCCCTCAAGCTCTTGTGGATTGACGTCGTGACCAAGTCACAATACTCAAAAGCGTTATTGTATCTCTCACAAAGAAAATTTATTGGATTTAATTTCTTGCCAAAATGTCAGACCAAGTCTTTCTAGACAAATAAATGATAGAAATAGTGATGATGAGATTTGATGAACATGTAAATGTAACAAAACAGAAGGACATGTAAATGTAACAACTGAAGAAAATTGAAACAATTTATCACCCAAAGACCACAAACAGAATTCCAAATACAGAAGAAGGCCCACGTTCGAACAACAAAATCCCAAGAAGGACAGAGAGAATCACTGAGATTCTAATGAAGAAATATAATCACAAAAAAGTTTTTAAAATAAGTGAACAGTATGTAAAGACAATTTTTGATGTAAGAAATGATGAGTTTATGTTGCTTGTTTCTCAAACTACTATAGTGATTATATTCCTCAACCCAGAGATTCTTCCAAAAAGGAATTGGCTGTTTGGTATGTTAGAAATTGATTTTGATAGAAATGGAGATAGATATGGAAATTAAGCTTAAAAGTATGTTTAGTATGCCGTGAAAATGAGACTTAATTTTTATATCAAAAGGCTAAAATGCCCCAATAATTATTTTTTAAAACAAAAAAAAAACTTCACCCATCCTCTTCTATGTAACTTCAAACCACCACCATTACCTTCGGCAACCATGAACAAAGCATCAAAAATTGAAACTACGGAGTAACAAAATTCACAGACAATATGAGAAGTACAAATCACAAAAGCTAAATCACATAAAACTCGAACATATCTACAAAATTGAAGAAAATTTGAAACTTGAACATATCACAACAGAACAGAAGCATTATAGACAACATATCAACCGAAAGAAATAAGCAACAAATACAACCTGCTAAGACAAATAAAGTACGCACCAGAATGAAAGACAGACAGCAAAACAAAACAAGAAATAAGTCCATAGTTAAGGCAGGGAGGAGAAGGAAGAGGACATTACCTTATTTGAAGAATGAAGCAGCACCGGATCGACGGGATTGAGCAGCTAGCGTCCAAGAAAGATAAGTGTGAGAGGGAAGACGGAGGCGGATTTGAAAGCTAGGGTTTTTGGGAGAGTGAGTGTTTTGGCGAGTAGGAAAGGAGAGTGTTTGCACACGGTGAGGAGGAGGAGAGTGAGTGTAAGCAAGTTGTGAAAGTAGATACATTCATTAGAGCAAAAAAAAAAAAAAGAATATAATATGTAACATATGTGGTGTCCTCAACCATAAAAAAGGACTCCATAATTAGATATAAGGCGTCCTCTACATCCTAAGGAAGCCAAAAAAACTAATTTACGGAGTCCTTCATTTAATCAAGGACGCTTAAAAATATTGACAAAAATACTCAAATTAAGGCGTCCTCTACGTAACTAAGAAAGCCAAAAATCTAAATTAAGGAGTCCTTCATTTCACCAAAGACGCCTAAAAAAAATTTGACAAAAATACTCAAATTAAGGTGTCCTCTATGTAACTAAGGAAGCGAAAAATCTAAATTAAGGAGTCCTTCATTTAACCAAGGACGCCTAAAAAAATTGACAAAAAATAAAAATAAATTAAGACGTCCTCTAAAAACTAAGGAAGCCAAAAAATAAATTAAAGCGTCCTTCTAAACATAGAGAACGCCAAATATTAAAAAATTATTCATCTGCCGCCAAAAATATTCTCCAAATGTTCCATGGTGCCAAATAATTAATCCTTTTAAGCGTCCTGTATATATACTAGGACGCCAAAAAAGTCCATTAAGGCTTCCTTATTAACATGAAGGACGCCAAAAATGAAAAATATATTAGAAAATATTTTCCCTGTCACCATGACGCCAAACAATTACTTTTTGGCGCTAAAACCAGCACATGTTAGGAGTCCTGAAATTATTTAAGGACGTCTTAAGTTAATTTAGGCTTCCTAAATTGTAGTTTAAGAAGACAAATACATCATAAATGTCACTGTTTTCACTTGTAACTTCCTTTTATATAAAAATGACGTTTTTTAATGTAGTAGTAACCCTTTTGTGTAGTAGTGTGATATATAGAAAGAATATGTATACATGCATTAGAGATTATGTAAACTTCCTAGATATGTGTAATTAATTATTAACTTCTAAATATACACGACAATAATAATACTCAACTTACGACATTTGTACATGGAAAAAATCTCAACTCCTTTGTTCAAGCTTTTTTGTTTTTGTCAACCACCGAAAAACAGGGGAAAACGAATAAAAAAACTAAACAAGGCATTAAACCCTGCCAATTTGGAGCTTTTTTCTTGTTTTTAAAATTTGGCTTTTTAAGGAAAATGTATGCATATCTTAAAAACACTAAAAAGAAAAATATGGAAATGCAATTCGCAAAATTAGGGAGTATTATTCCCTTGGGCAATTTAACTTAGTTAATCATCAACTTTATATATGAAATTTTATAATATCGGCTTAAAAACCCATTTAACAAAAACAGGTTAGAAAATCATATCATTAAATTAACCCATGCGTAATTATGTTAAACACATTCAGTTAATACACATCAAAGTACTTTCATTTTTTTTTTTTGAAAAAAACATTACAAAATATTCTTTAACATAGAAAATTACCCTTTACTCCAAAAAGTTTCACCTCTTCAATAATAACTATAGACTAAAATGTTGCATTCCATTTTCCAAGTCATTTGAATTTATTGGGATATTATTTCCCAATTTTTATTATCAGGGTTTGAAGATAAGGTTTTTTTTTTTTTTTTTTTTTTTGTTCAAAGAAGATAAGGTTATAAAGTAAAATGAATTTGACAATAAACATTAAATCATGAATTCAATTTGATTGAATTTTAAAATATAGGCGAAAGTGTACTTTTTGTCCTTTAAATTTTACATAAAGTATACTTTTGATCCCTTAACTTTATAAAGTACACTTTTTGTCCTAAAAGTCTAACACCGTTAATTTGTTAACAGAAAATGCTGACACAATGAACTCAAATGATGACTAATAACATTTAATCATACAAATTTTATATATTCTTCAATTTACTCATATTTTAAATTTAAGCCTAATAGTATTTAATTACACAATCATCACTTAAATTTACACTGTTATCACTTGAGTTTGCATTTTTTGTCAGCAAAATTAACGGTGTTAGAATTATAGGACTAAAAGTATATTTTATAGAGTTAAGGGACCAAAAGTATACTTTATGTAAATTTAAAGGACTGAAAGTATATTTTAGCCTAAAATATATATCAAATCATGAACTAAAAATTGTAATCACCTAATAGACATTTGGAAGCTATACAAACCAATGTTGTCAAACTTATGAGTTTAAGTAAAATCATAATAGTGATATAGATTCATATCGTGAACTCAAATTGTAAACTCTTAAGGGTTTACTTTTACTATTAAATACATATTATTAGTGTATAATTAAATAATTAAAATATAAAAAATGATAACGATTTGTTTTAAACATATTTTAAATCCAAATAATTAAAATTAAATCCATCAATATTAATCATTTATCATTTTAACAAAAGAATTTCTATAAAATTTATATATAAATCCGCTAAGCATGATTAAATAAAAAAAGTTAACACGAGTTTAAGAGTAATTTAACACTTGGTATATAAACTCGTGAGTTTAATCGAATTCAAAACTGACATGTGTTTACCAGTGATTCGACTAATTTTTGTAAGCTAGAAACATAAAAAATAGTAAATTCAGAAAATTAACTCATGAGTTTGACAACAATGATATAAATAATTACGTGTAGGGTGTAAATGTTTTTCCCAATATATTCTTTCAGACATTTTTTTTTCACAATGATAATCAAATTAATTTTATTTAACTTGTAATGTCAATATAACACGTTTATTACTCTATCAACATATTTTGATAATTATACTATGCAACATTATGTCTTTGCATATACTATTATCAAAATTAACACTTTTTGGTACAATATTCCCTAGTGTAACACACCAGGAGACATAAGCTTGTTTTTTAAAAGGACAAATGAGCAATTTTACACATAACATTTTCCCCTAGGAACGCCCAACAGCATGACCCTTTTTCTGGACCAAAACTACAAACGACGTTACGTTTTGGGAGCAAAAATACCACAAGCCGTAGTTGACCAGACGTTGACCATTAACTTGGACGGAATGAATAGTAACGTCGCTGAAATTACCATTTTGCCTCTAGTTTTAAATATATTTTTTTAAAAAACACACTAAAATAAACCTTACCTCGCCAGTGGACCCCACTACCGGCCACACCACCTTTAGTCGTCGCCCTCAGCACTGCTAGTCGCCGCTGACGGCCACCTCCGATGACCTCCTCTGACGGCCTCCCTTTAGTTTTAAATAATATTTTTTTTAGAAAAAAACTAAAATAACCCCTCCCTCGCCGGTGGGCCCTACCACCGGCCATACCACCGCTAGCGGCCACCCTCCCCAGCGGCGGCCACCTCCGGCGGCCTCCCCTTAGTTTTAAATAATTTTTTTAAAAAAAAAATTAAAATAACCCTTCCCTCGCCTGTGGGCCCTACTGCCGGCAGCCACTTCCCCCATCGCCGGCTATCGCTAGCGACTGGCGGCCACCACTGGCTATCGCCGGTGAGTAACGGCCTCCCCTTAGTTTTTAATAATTAAAAAAAAAAAGCTAAAATACACCACCGCCACCGATGGTGGGGCCCACCGATGGGAAGGGGTTATTTTAGTTTTTTTATAAAAAAGTTTATTTAAAACTAAGGGGAGGCCACCTGAGGTGGACGCCGCCAACGGCCAGCGGTGGGAGGGTGGCAGCTGGCGGTGGTGGGGCCCACCGGTGGAGGAGAGTTTATTTTAGTGATTTTCATAGTTAAAAAAAAAATCAAATATTCGATTTTACATTTTTCCTACTTAATAATCGTATGGATCGGTATTTTGGCTTGAAATATATTTCAAACTGCAGATTATAATCAAGGAGGTTTAATTGATATGCTTAAAATAGTGATATGTGGAGTTACTTGATTAAATTCCACATGTCATTATGCCAAATATAAAGTTTTCAAACGCAATTCGAATCACGCATAGAGTCATAGGTGATATCCACTAATATTGAAGGCATAATGGGGTAAAAACGTGTCAATCGAGCAAAAATTGAAAAATTTGCACCAACATTAATATAATTTCATGAAGAACAAGTGATCAAATTAAAGCAAATTGCATAATATAACACATCACCAATTCACCGCACAATAAACGAGAGTATCTATCTGTGTTATTAACAATCACGCCACTATAGCATGTGGGAGGAACGGCATGCCAACTTTCTTGATGGCTCTATAACACTTCACTTGGCCTCCTGCTAGTGTATGTCTAGCCCTTTTCGAGGTTGTTATTGTTGGGTTTTGGACTCCTTTCCTATGTGGAGAAGAGCCCATGTTTGAATTGTTCAATTTAATGCATTTTCTATTTGATGTATTTCCTAGTTTATGAAAAGAAAAGAAAGTAAAGGAAAGGAAAAATAGGAAAGAAGGAAAATGAAAAAAAGGAAATTAAAGTTTCCAGATTGTTAATTGTGAAAAAAAATATTCTCTTGGGGTTTCTAAATTTGGGTTTGTGTCTCAATTATTTAAGTGGAGAGGGGCCTAACTAGGTTTTTCACCAAGGCCAGATAGGCTGATGAGGTCGGGCATAAACTGGAGTGGTCAAAGAGGTCTAATCATACAATCATGTGAGAGAAAATAAGAGAGAAAATGAAAACACATGTTCAAAAAGTAGTCTTAGTAAATTGAAGTTTGTGAACTCCTTAAGGGTTGGATCGGGCTAAAATTTAGTATGGTGCATGAGGTTTGTCACATTTTCACCGATAAGATTGTCATTTTGAGGCTTGGTGTGGGAGAAAATATCTTTATGGTCAAAGACATTTTTTTTGGGGCCGGCTATTTTTAGCTTCTTTGTTCTCAATTGTAAGCTTGTAGTTTTTGTTGTTTGGCTAGATGATTACAAATATTTGTGCATTTCCTTGAGACTCTCTTGCACCATATTTTGGCTATAGTGGATCATATTTTCCTTAGTCTTCACAACCCGTGGTTTTTATCCCTGAGTTGAGGGGTTTTCTTCGTTAATAACTCTGGTTTCTTTTGTGTCATTTAATTTTTGACACATATTTCTTTATTTATTTTCTTATAGACTCTTGCAAGTGATATGAAGGTTTAACATCTATTGTACCCTTCCTAATGCTTTCACCCAAACACTAGTTCTTGGGAGAACCATATTGCAACGACCTCTAATTTAATAGGTGTGTGAACGTTGTTGGAAATATTCTTATATCTTCTTTTAGAGTTTTCCCGTATAATGCTTAAACTAAAATATAAATAATATTATTTACAACTTATGAAGAGTATAAATTATTATATGTTCCATATATTATGAACATATTTCCTCAACATATATATATAAAGTCTAATGAAACACCCGCCTAAAATACACCATTTTTATACTCGAATTCGTACACGGAAGCATATTTTCAAATAAAGAATTACTATTGAAGCTACTATTCCCGTACAAATAACTAAATCTTCAGTAAAATAAATCTGAGAGGTAAAATCTTTCCCTTCTTGGTCTATACCTCCAGCTCTTCCTTCTTAGCTCTCGGGCTTCTTACCCTAGCTGCAAAATAAAGTTATTTCAAAAATAACCCTGGGATTCAAATGAATCCCAGTAGTAACATTAATAATCACTCACATAAAATTTTATAAAAATAAAATTTAATATTTTGAGGTCCACGAAAAGTTTTACCAAATAAGACTTTGGACTCGTAGGGGTCTAATAGTCTCCCTAAAATAGGCTAATTCTCAAGTCTGTAGACCCAAAATTTGGGGTGTTACAATTCTTCCCCCCGTTAAATAAATTTCGTCCTCCAAATTTGAACATCAATACCTCTAAATCTCCTCTAAACCTCAAAATTCATCATTTTCCGTTGCGCAACTCTGATATATATAAATCATACATCCTATTACCAATTGCACTGCTTTTCATTTCAACTATGTCACATTGTCTCATTTTAAAATTTTCATACATTGAAAATTTCTATGGTGGCAGTATTTTTAAACAATTCGCACTATACAAACGGTAGTAGTGCTATCATATTATTTTTTTAAAAAAAAAACTTAATCGCCGCCAACTCATATTTTCATGAAAAACAATTTCAGAAAATACTCACTACACATAAACATTATTAAGCAGGATTATTTATTTCAAAAATTTAACATTGAAAACTCTCGCTACCACTTCAACCTTACGGTATAGCGGCATCTCCCCAATCTGTTCATACATAAACCACTGCAGTGGTAATGCCCTTGTTTTCCAATGTATGGTCTACCACCGTGGAGGACTCAACCGCAGCTGCTATCCCCAGGGCCTAACCCCTTGCACGTGTGGTGTCTGACCAAACAAGGCAAAAATACGCGCCCCTACAAGGCGGATTTTTTTTTTTACATTGGATGTATACACTGCTGGTGTGATTATAAGCTCTTCAAAAATTAATCCCCTCAAAAGATTTTCAACTATGGCCAGTGATTCAAAAATGTTCCAAAACATCTGGTAAGATCCAATAAATTGAGTAAATCTACTACAGTTTCTGACCTCTTCCAGTTTTTATTGCCTTACCACCACACAGTTCAAAACTCAATTTCAAACATTATGAGACAACAACATTTCAATAGAAATTTTTGTTGAAATCATTTCATTTGAAAATTCTCTTTCAAAAATTCACAATTTTGAAAATTCTTCACAAACTCAGCAGATGCATTGGTAAATTTAACCCAAATCATTAGAGTATACTAACCTTATGGCAGAATCCTTACCTCTGATACCAAAATGAAACACCCGCCTAAAATACACCATTTTTATACTCAAATTCGTACACAAAAGCGTATTTTCAAATAAAGAATTACTACTGAAGCTACTACTCTCGTACAAATAACTAAATCTTCAGTAAAATAAATATGAGAGTTAAAATCTTTCCCTTATTCGTCTATACCTCCAGCTCTTCCTTCTTAGCTCTCAGGCTTCTTACCCTAGCTGTAAAATAAAGCTATTTCAAAAATAACTCTGGGATTCAAATGAATCCCAGTAATAACATTAATAATCACTCACATAAAATTTTATAAAAATAAAATTTAATATTTCGAGGTCCACGAAAAGTTTACCAAATAAGACTTTGGACACATAGGGGTCTAGTAATCTCCCTAAAATAGGCTAATTCTCAAGTCTGTAGACCCAAAATTCGGGGTGTTACATTTGAAGAATAAATTATATTGTTTATTATTGGTCAACAGTGTAACTTGCTATATGAATTTTATTGAACAAAGTAGGTACATTTCTTTGTGAATTTTGTGCAAATTAAGAAATAACACACACTGTTAATACTTTACTGGTAATATAATTTACTATAAATTGCAATGCTCACCCAATATTGTAAATATTTTCTCATTTTCTGAATCAGCACTGAAGTAGGTATTTTTAAACTTATATAGCAGGTGGTCAAAGAAAGGATGTGTCTAGAAGTTTATTGACTTGTGGAGTAACAAGAGGTCAATATAACTGGGATGCAGCAAAATGTCACGAGGAATAATACTGGAAGCATATTTGACTTTAACAAAGGAAAACTACAAATTGATGATACTCTAGATTATATTCAAGGCTTAAGAATCAAAACTGAACATGTTTTCCCGTTAATCCTCTTTAATGAGACCTTTATTCCTATTTGCCTTTTCTTCTTCACACTTCTTGATTAGTTTGGCTCAAACCCTTGTTAAGAGATATGCCGAGATTGTAGACTTAATATTTCGTACTTCTCGAAAAATCTCACGCCGATCAGCCATAATATAATATTTGTACTTCCTCGATCGCTACATTACATATATTATTTTAGATTTCTTTTTTTTTTTTTAGTTTTAAAACTTTGTGCATTTATTAATGGGCTTTGGTTTTCTCATGTTATATGAGAAAAAAAGTTTCATACACACACATGAAATGGTGGGACCCACATATACATATATGAATTAATATATGTATATGTGGGTCTTACCATTTTATGTGTGTGTGACATGAAAAAATGGTTTTCCTACATTATGAGAAAATGTTTTCCCTTTATTAATAAGGGTACGCGTAAATTTTTTAATCAAGTTAGTGCATTTATTAGTATGCGAGAATATGATACAAGTGATTTTATATAGGCATAGAGTGCTTCATTCCCTAGGCCCTCTTACAAGTACATTTTACCTAATTTTCACATATTAAGTAATAACAACTAACTTATTAAATGTCTTACATTGATAAAAAATTTCAAAGTTTACCTTTACTAAAATTTTCTTTCTTTCTACATTTACCAATTAATCTCAACACTTTTTTCTCACTTTCCAAAAACCCTTACAAATTATTTCCGAAGATATTAAATGAAACTCATGAAACTGTTGATCTCAATAATACAAAATTGAATGCGTAGTGTAACACCCCACCTTAAAAACAACGGAAATTTTTTTTTCCTAAAACGTTGATCAGAGTAGAGCAATTTCGCAAAACGAGTAACTGAACCTTAATATTATATAACCACAGTGTAAGTGTACTTATACAGTTATCTACTATCCAAAAGAAAGCAACACCTAACTAGGCATATAAAACTAAAGCCATAAAATTCCTTCTGCCGTTCTATGCCAGTCGCTCACCCCTATCTTCAACCCCTTGATTCGCCCGAACCTGAAGCTACAACTGAGATCCAATTACCATTTGGATCTCAGGTACGGTTAACCTTATGCTCAAATAAACAGTATATAGACAACAGTTATTCACAAACTCATAACAGCAGTAAATCACTACATAAGCACACAGTAGATGCATGATCACAACATTGACAAAACATAAGCACAAAGCAGTATGTAAAGTCCCACAACATGTCTGCACATAACCAGTGCCATGACGGCCCATCGTGTCCTCATCACTAGGAAAACCCAACGGTGTTATCAAGACTATAACCCGTATAAAGCTGTATGTATAACTGGCAACCCTAGACAGAGCCTCATTATATAAACATGTCTATCACATATATGTATATGAGCAGTATAAGTGTTAAGGTTACAATATGCGTCCGTACCTCCGTTGACAGTTTCTGGCACTTTCGTCAAATTATGGCACGTTTGATAGCGGCACAACAGCGGAGATAGTGGGAACAGCAGAAACAGCAGTTTGTGATTTCGGGTATCCTATAGGGATAATATCACCGATATGAATATTTAAGATCATAACAGGCATTTTAGGTACAAATTACCATTTTGCCCCTAGTTTGATCTCTTAGTGAAATTTTGCCAGAGCTTCGACTTTAAACTCTCAAATTTTGCTATAACCTTTCCTCTGACATATTTCTAAGATAAATATCATATTTATTCCTAAAACATGATATCTAAGCTAACTTGAAGAATTAGAGACTACTCTAGCAATTCTACTATAACTACTGAAAGAACTACTTAAACTAAAGACTAAGGACTGAAGAACTTACTCAGGGCTTCACTATAAATTCCTCCGGACTCCTCCTTCTTCCTTCCTCTTCCAACTTTCGAAATTCTCAAGAGAATTTGGTGTGGAGATTATGAAAAACTTGAGGGCTATTTATAGGAAATCTCAATGGCAATTTCGTAATTTCATTGAACTTTATCTGGTTGAATTCTGACCGTCGGATCCCATTTTTTTGAAGTGGCTTGATCTTGGCCCTACACCTATTTGGCCGACCTCCCCCCCCACAAGGAGACAAAATTGATGACATCATCATGCTTGTGTCATCTTGCTTTATCAGATGAAATTCCTGGTTCAGTGTCCTCATCGCGAAATTTTTTGTAAAATCTTAAAATTCCGGGAACAACACGCTGAAGTTCTTTTCTTCCTCTTTGAGAATACTGGGTTTTCCTAACCTTATATTCTCATTAAGGACATTCCGTTACCTGCCAAAAATCCTCGGTAATCGCTACCGGGTACAGAAATAACGTTGGCCGGCGCCAACTTCGGGATAAAAATCCACTGATCAATAATATACTCTGACCCTAGTAACCTAGTTCACGGTTTTCTAGGTTGGATTTTATTTCTATCCGTGGTCATTTATCCTGTTAACTTGTTACTATTATAATATTACTTAATTATCACATGTCTTAACTTATATTATTATTATATACAAATATCCAAATCATCCTTATCCCTCCCCCTAAAATTTTCGGCCAGCTCACACACATATATATATTTATTTTTTCTTCATTTACCATAATATCCTATTTATCTTGTATTTATTTTTCCCAAAATTTTCCTATTGGTCCATAAGTAATTACATAGATTAAGACTTCTAAAATTTCTTGAAAAATCCTAAGCCTTTGATCTTTGTTTTTCAAGACTACATCTTAACCCTAATTAATTACTTGATTTACCTAATTTGATGCTTCAAGTTTAATTAGCCCCTTAATCATGAGTTTAACAATTCCTTTAGGATTAGGGATTTTTGTGTACTAAATCCCAAATATTCTTCTTAATTTCCTATTTCATTTTCCTTTATTTAATATGGCCAAATTTTTGGCCTTTAATATTAAATAATTATTATTTTTTGTTTATTTTTCATATCTTCCTAAATTTCTATAATCTTATAAAATTCCTGAAAATTACTTAATTAATCCCTTAATAATTTCTAATAATTTTTTTAATTAAAACTAATCATTTTCTCACAACAATTTTATTGACATTAATAATTCAAGCTCCATGCAAATTATCAAAAATCATTGAGTCAATTTTAGTCTTAGAATACTTTTTAATTTTCCTTCTTTTTATTTTCATAGGGAATAATTTATTAAATTGTCTAAATTAAGGATAATATGTTTTCTAAGTTTTTAATAGTTATTCCATGCCTTCTAGAATTTTTCATAATTTTTCTTAGGATATTTTATAGCCCTAAGATGCATTTTTCACCTTTTTGACAATAAATTTCCTCTAATTTTCTTAGTGTTTCCCTTTGAACTTAGACTAATCATATAACATGTTAACGTCAAAGTTTTCGTAAATAGGCATTTTTATTATTGTAACATAATATTCCAGATAATAGTTATCCGGATATTACACATAGAGTTTTGATAGTTGACAGAATTGAATGGTCGAGCTTTTATACCAATATGTCATTAATGCCGTTGTGAGACTTTGAATATAGCCATTGAGTCTCTTCGAATTTCTAGCTATTAGGCACAGATGACTTCTGTTGAGTACAATCGAACGTTGCTTCATTAAATGTGTTCGTCGTTGAAGTACTTGTGCAGAAGTTGACTCAGAATAATAGCTAGAATAAGTATGCCTCATAGGAATGTATTCATCTGCTCTGAGCACTTATTCCATTTGTATCCTTTGTTGCATTAAATGCTTCTAACACATCGAACGACATTTTTTTCTAATCTCAGCTTAAACATAGTTAAACATCTGTAAATCACTCAAAAAGATGATTAGGTATAATAAAAATAAGTTTGAGTGAGATTCATAATAAATAAGAATAACTTTGTATGATTGATAAAGAGATTAATGATCCAATGCAACGTTCTAATCCTTGGACCAACGCTACTTGAGTAATATAAGGCTCTTACTCAAGTAACCACGTGAGCTTTGAAATACCTTGCATCTGGAAAACATTACTTGCGTAGGATATTCATATTACTTGATTAACGTTCGAAAGTAATATCCTCTGGAATGATATTACTCAAGTAATATGAAATGTTACTTGAGTAACAATGAAAGCTTTTGCAACAATAGTTTCTGAACCATGGTAAACTCGATTCAGTGGCGGAGCTACGTTGGTGCCAATGTGGGCAAGTGCACACACAAAATATATATAATTTAAAATAAATTAGTGAAAATGTATACAGCTAGTGCATATGGTTAAGCTTCAATTCTTTTTACTCGCAAGTCATGGGTTCGAGAGAAGCATTAGTAATACTTCCTTTTTTATTTTTCCCATTTCCATTGTTCCCACTTCCCTCTCTCGTCTCTGCCCCTTTCTTTTTTCCATTTCCAGAATCGTTCCCTCTCTCGTCTCTGCCCTAGCTCTCCTCTCATCACCAATTCCCCAAATCGTCCGCCGTCGTCCGTCGTCGCTCAACGGCTTAACTGTCGCTACGCCTCAACAGTAATTTTCCTCCATAAGATTTTCTTGTTGCCTCGCATTTTGAAATTTATTTTTCAGGTTCTGGGTATTGTATAGGGCAAAGCAAGATGGTCCTGTGGTTTTTGTAAAACTCTGAAAGTTACTTTAGATCTGTTCACTTGTTGTCAACCGAGTCATACTTTGGTTCAATTTTACTTTTTCTGATATATTCTTCTGTTATTTCTGGTGCCATCCGGGCTGGAGGCATCCTTAGGAAGGTCATGAGAGTCATAGACTGTTTATCTTAGACTTGGTCTAATTCAGCTAATTATGCAGATTGAAAAACGAAGTGGCAACACTCCTTTTATTCATTATTATAAGAGCATCCTGAAGAAGGCCACTTCCAAAAAGTTGATTTCAAAACCAAAAGTGCTATTTTACTTAATCACTTCCTTCTCCAGCCAATTCATGTTTGTTTTGGTCTATATATGTTATTTATCATTTAGGGTCAAATTGCTGGAGTTAGTATTGGATGATGCCATTTCCATCTGCTTGAATTAATGATCTAAAGGTGCATGATTAAATGTTTATCATCCATATGCTTTTTAGGTTCCTTATATTTAATGGAATAGTGAGCTGTAAAATTCCCACTGGTAGGCAATGGATTTAATTTTCTAGTAACCAATATGTCAAGGAAAAAGACACTGTTGGGAATAGTATGAGTTGTAACCCTATTTTAGTCCTCTTCAACCTTGGATGGATTAGTTATCAAGTAGATTTCGGTTCTCATTTTGGTTCCCGAGTTCAAAATCATTCCAATTAGTTCTACTAGTGAACTTCTAACTTTGCTAATGGATCTAGGTATGATGCCACATTACAAAACATGTGTTGTTTTCTAAAGTCCATTAGCCAAGTTAGCGATTCACTTATGGAGGGATTATATTGAATGGATTCTAAAGCATGAGGAACCAAAATAGGAATGATAATCATAATCTATTAGAGACCAATTCAAAAATTGATACATTTGGGAAAGGACCAAAATAAGATTGAAGTTGAGAGTTGATAATCTATTATGTTTGTCTTAATTAAATATCAATTTCAACAAGAGTCTCATTTTTTTGTTTATCAATCATATCTTGTATATTGTTTAACAAACCAAAACAACAGTTAATCAATTTCTCATAGTGAGGTAATCAATTTCAACAATGAATCTCAATTTTTTGTTTATATTCTTTTGTTTTTTTTTAATGCGTTTAAAACTTTCCTTGAAAAACAGACTGAGTGATCTAAGTGAGGGGACAAGGGATTTGTCAAAACAGACTTGGTATTATCAGGTATGCTGCCTATGCTATATTTGTTCTGTGGCAACAATGAAAAATTGTATTGTTATTGGCTCATTTTGTTTGGGGGGGGTGTTGTTCAGCTGTAGGATTTGTAACAAAAATTGTGTTGAAACTTTTTATTTTAAAGTCTTCTTGTATTGCATGTTTGGAAGTTGATACCTAAACCTTTATATTTATCTGAAACTAATTCCACGTAGCTACCTCAAGCTTAGGGAATTGATTGCCTTTGTTAACAAGACTGGAACTCTTCCATCAACGGAACTTCACAAGGACAAGCACTGCAGAATCTAGTATTTGCTCACTGCATATTCTTTGAATCATTAGACTTTGAATAGCGAGGTAATTTCTTTTTAGTACAATTAGCATAAAGTAATAAGTAAAAGCATCCTCTGTTTGATTGACATTGCTGAAAGTGCACAACTATTGTTTACAAATGCATATTGGCAAACATGTTATTTAATTTTGTCAAACTTTTTTCTTTTTAGAAAATGCATTAATTTAAAACTTTCCTTAAAAAAAAAAAAATCGGGGGCGCTGCCCCCGGACCCCCAAACCCTTATACTAATTGTGCACCCATAAACTCCAAATCCTGGCTCCGCCACTGACTCGATTAATATCTTTTGTTACTCGAGTAATAATTAAATATTACTTGAGTAACAAACTGTTAGTTTAGTAATATGGAATAGCTACTTGGAATATGTACAGTTCATTAATCACCACAGTTCACAGATATGCACACAATACTGCAAGAGTGGCTCTCTACATTGTTCAAGATCTCTTCACATCTGTTAAATGAGGGTCATATAAACTAATGACATACTAATTTGTCCAAATTTTAGTCCGGCCAAAATATATAACTGGTGCAGAAATTAAGTCCTCATCCCATGTTAGTTATTTATTTTAACCGACATAGAAATCCTTTTCTACGTCAACGACTTCGAATGCTGTTTTACACACACACACACACATATGGATTTCACAACTAACAATAAAATTAAAAGGAAAGGTGTAACATCCCATTTTTCAAAAGCGGAATGAGGTACTTTCATTAGAGTAGAGCATCAGAGCAATTTAAAAGAGAGAGTATCTGATAAACATCTTGTTGAGGTACCTAGTTGCTTATACAGCAGTACAAAGGTCTGAATATTTACTGATATGGGAATACAAGTCCAAAAAGAAATTCTTCGGCTGGGACTCTAAGCATGCTGCTTGCCCTTATCTTTGGTGCTTAGTCCTCCGATCTTGAAGCTATATTAAGAGCTGAGGTCCATGCATCGAACCTCAGGTAACGGTTAACCTCATACTTATGTAAACAATATATGTATGACATCACAGCATTAATCAACACATAAGTATATAGCAGATGCAAGATTAATATATCCACCGTACACATCACATGTAAGGTTATCTATGCTAACAATACACATCGCATGTATAGTTATCTATACAATTCACATGTATAGTTATCCATGTTAACAATACACATCACATGTAAAGTTATCTATACAATTCACTTGTATAGTTGTCTATCACATATAAGCATACAATAAGTATTAGAGTTAGTGTTACAGTACGCGAACGTACCTTTCACCGGGTAATCGTCAAATGTCCGACCTTTGAATCCGGCCCTGGACTTCCCGGATATCCTACCATATCACCATATTTCTAAGAATAATATCCTAAGAGATATTTCCACCTCTATTTACTTCTCTACCCTTGGTAGATTTGTTATTTACAATTCTGCCCTTACATTTATTCAAAAACGCAGTGCAGTATTTTCTGGGCAGATTTTTCGGTAACTTTGAAAAATCATAACTAATTCTAGAAAAATTGAAATAAGGATCCGTAAAATTCCCCGGAACCCTTAGGATGTCTATTTTTGAGGAAAAATATTAATTTCCACCCATATTTTACGAAAAATTCCCAGTTTTGAATTTTCTCAACGTTGCCCAGATTTTATTCCAGCAAAAATGACTTAACTTCAAAAATTCATATCTCCTTGACCAGAGATCAAAATGTTACATATTTTATATTTTTGGAAAGCCCTACATGTCTACTTTCTTTCTGGAAAATTTCATGATTTTATAATTTCATTTGTTACATAAAATCATAGCATCTTTTTCGCTGTCTGTCTAAGATTTAAGAACTGAAAATTCTACAACTTTCACAATCTTAATCCTAGGACTTCCAAAAATTATTTCCTATCATGTTTTTACCTCTTCAGGAATTTTTCAATGCAATGAGACCTAAAAACAAGTATAGGAATTTATTCCCTAATTTTCTAGATTAAACTAGCATTTATACTAAGAACTTATAAAAACTAAAGACTAGAAATTTAAATGCTAGAACTTACCTCTTAAAGACTCTTGAACTCCTTCCTCCTTCTTGCTTCACTCTCCTCTTAAACTCTCCAATCTTTGGTATGAGTTTGGTGTGAAGAATGAAGAGAGGAGAGCTCTCTATTTATAGCCAAAGATGCCTTAACTTCCTTGCATCTTTAATCCACATCTAACCATTGGATTTCATTTAGCCAAGAAGCTTAAATCTTGACCTTACACCTCTTAAAAAAAATGCCACTCCCCCCCCCTTTTTAGATTCATCTTTTCTCTTTCCTCCACTACACACACACACATGCACAACACTTAGGCACACACACTCACAACATACACATGTGCTCTTGTGATGTCATCTTGATGACATAATCAAGGCTTAGGTGTCATTGTTGACTTTTCAACACTAATTAGCAATTCTTAATTATCATGTTAATCATGCTCCTTAATTATATTTTGCCATTAGCTAACTCAATTAGTGCAAGCTTATTTTAGCTCTTTATTTCTCCTAATTTCATGAGAAATTACCTTTAAGAAATAAGGTAATTATTTCCCTAGTTTTGAGACCACAAATTCACCTATTTTCAATAGGTATTTATTTGTGCACATAGAATATTTAAGGTATATTATTTATTTTAAGATAAAAAAAAAAATTTCGGGTATTACAAAAGGGATACTAAGATATGTCTCGATCAAGTATGAAAATGAAAGGTCCCATATGCTTCAACTTTTTATAGGATTGCTAGTAATAATTTTTCTATAGTAATTATTGTAATACCCCAATTTTCATAATGCATGTAAATATTAAATAACACCTATTACAATAGGTGAATATGTGGTCTCAAAATTGTGTAAATTATTAATGTAATGTTAGGCAATTTTCCTTTGGAATTAATTAACAAAGGGTTAATTATGGGACATGATTTAAGAGAGTATGTTGTCCCTAATTTTAATTGATTTCTTTTTTTTAGGAAAATTTTGTTTGGATTCTAATAAATCCAAAATTCAATTTTCTAAATCTTATTCAGGATCATAAAATATCATAAGAGTATTATAATCTAGTATAATCTTAATTATACCATTTCAGCAATTAAAATCATAAAAGGATGATAACATCACTTAGAGGAAGTTAGTAACAATTATTGGGCAATTGAAATTGCAATAATTGAGATACTTTAATAAGTTTTGGAATTAGTTCATAACTAATTTATAAAGGTCATAATTAAGGAAATATCAATTAAATTAAGGATCAAATGATATTAATGATCAATGGAGGGTCAAAATTAGCATCAAGAGTGTTGCTAATTAATTTAGCATAATTAAGAGGTATATTAAGTGTAACATCCCAAATTTTCAAAAGCGGAATATTATTTTTTTATCAAAAATCATTTAAAATCATCAGAGTAGATCATTTGAGCGGAAGAGTAACTGATACTTATATTTCAAAATGCCGTAAGTCTGGCTGGATACAATAGCGGTACATCATACCAAGTATTTCAAAAGTAATGTTCAACAATAAAAGGAAGGCTTCCGTCGGAACATCAAAAGGAAGTCTTCAGCCGGGTCTTCTATGCGTCCTGTTTGCGCTTCCCTTTGTCCTCCGTTCTTGGTTTTCCTGACCCTGACGCTATGTTAAGAGCTGAGGTCCCATGCATACGGACCCCAGGTAATGGTTAAACTCATATTTACATATACGGTACAAAATCACAGCAAATGAAACACTTCCAAACATGTCACTCCCAGTGAATGCAAATGTACCGCTCCCAGTGAAAACAGATATATCACTCCCAGTGGATGCAGGTGTACAGTTATTTCTTACCAAACAATTATTCAAACAACACACCACAACATGCACACATACCACATATACACATACTGTAAATATCAGAGTTAGTGTTACAGTATGCGAACGTACCTTCGTTGACGCTATACGGTATTTCTGGCAGGATACGGTGCGACAGTTGGTTAGAACGTATTCAGGGATATCCTATAAGGATAATATCATATATAATCAATTACTAACATCATAACAGTCATTTTAGTCACAAATGACCATTTTACCCCTGACTTCTCTAATCGGCGAAATTTCGCCAGAACTTCGTTACTTTGACTCTAATCTTCCAGAATTTTAGCATATCTCTTACTCCAACATATTTCCCAAAATAAATATCATATCTATCCTAAAACATGATATCTGAAATATACAGGAAGATTAAGGATCAAAACAACATCTATCCTAAAACTCTAAGAACTACCAAACTAAAGACTAAGGACTTGAAGAACTTACTCAGAGCTTCGCTATAAATTTCTCCGGACTCCTCCTTCTTCCTTCCTCTCCCAAGTTTCGAAATTCTCAAGAGAATTTGGTGTGAGAATTCCAAATGAAATGGTGGCTACTTATAGAAAAAACCAATGGCATTTTCGTAATTTCATTGAACTTTGTCTGGTTGAATTCTGACCGTCGGATCGCACTTCTTGGAGGTGGCAAGATCTTGGCCATACACCTCTCAAGGATGATGTCATCCTTAGTCACCAAGGTGATGTCACCAACTTTCTCAAGAAGTTTTCTACCGATAAAGTCCCTGTTCGGTGTTCTGATCGCAAAATTTTGTAAAATCTTAAAATTCCAGAAATAACACTCTGAAGGTCTTTTCTTCCTCTTCGAGAATACCGGGTTTTCCTAACCTTATACTCTCATTAAGGACATTCTGTTACCTGCCGAAAATCCTCGATAATCGCTACCGGTTACGGAAATATCGTCTGTCGGCGCCAACCTCTGGATAAAAATCCATTGATCAATAATATACTCTGGTTTTTCTCAACTTATCCCCGGATTTCAATCTATGAATTATTTTCCATCGGTTCTCATTTCTACTATCTGCTTTAATCCCACAAAATATCTTCCTGGCCGGATCTCCAAATCACTCCGTTGGTTACAGAAATGACTTCGGAGACAGTCCACTCCGAGATAGAAATTCACTTGTTCCTAATATACTCTGACTCAAGAAACCTAGTTCACGGTTTTCTAGGTATGATTTTATTTCTATCCATGGTCATTTATCCTGTTCACATTTTTACTATTATAATATTACTTAATTACCACATGTCTTAACTTATAATGTTATTTTAATGCAAATATCTAGATATTAATTTCTTAATTTTCATTTCATTTTTCTTTATTTTTCTTCTAATTTTCATTTTTATTTATATATGTATATTTATTTTAAGTAATTTCCACCTTTTTCTCTTTATCTTATGTCTAAACAATTAGCCATTAATTATCTAATTAATCACTTACTAATTGTTGACAATTTTCTTAATTAGTAATAATTATTATCTCACAACTATTTTATTGACATTAATAATTTATGCTCCATGCATAATATTAAAAATCATAGGGTCCAATATGCTCCCCAGAATACTTTTTAATTTTATATTCTTCTATTTTCAAAAGAGATAATTTCATAAATTGCCTAAATTAGGGACAATATTCCTTCTAATTTTTAATAATTATTTCACAGCCCTTTAAGATTTATCATCACATTTTTAGGATGTTTTATGGCCCTAAAATGCATTTTTCACATTTTTGGCAATAAATTCCATTTAATTTTCTTAGTATTTCCCTTTGAAAATAGACCAATTATACAACATTTTGAGACCATATCTATCATAATATTCCAGATAATAATTATCCGGGTATTACATTAAGTGAATTACAATTAGTCCCTAAAGCTTACAAGATTACTCATCTTGTGATTAAAGCTCTAATTAAACTTGTTAATCAACTTGGGCAAATTAAACATTAAGTAATGGCTAGATTTGAATTTCATAAAGTAAGATCAAGGGCTACAAGAATTTCTAACAATCTTTAAATACCTAAATCCTTGTAATTTAGTAAGGACCAATAGTGTAACATCCAAAATTTCATATTTGAAAATCGTGTCGGTCGACACTTAGTTTTAAGAAAATCACAGAGTTTTGAGATGCTACAGCTCAGAGTACTGCAGAAATGGATAACATGCACCAAGATTCGGATAATGAGTATCTGATATAAAATGCCCAGACATATGATGATGCCCCGACATAAGCTGATATTTTAAATATCCCGAAAGAATATTCATGTGATACAATTTACAGAGATTTAAATACATTTCTCTGATAAAGAAAGTCTTAAATTAGACCTATGGCTTAGAACCTAACATCAGTTAATTAGACAATTTGGCTAGGTCGATGTTCAATCTAATGGGAGTCTCACCAACTCTATGGCGACTTGTGACAACCCACTGATGAAACCTTCCTTAGTTTAAGCACCAAATGGTCCGAAATAACTTTGTTAAATCCGTGCCAGAATACTCTGCCAGAAACTAAGTCCTAATAACTTCTACCGACCTTCGTCTTCGACCGCTGCCTTTTCACGGCTCTTTCCACCGGCACCTTCTGTATCCTGGTTTCTTCCCTGTACTATTCATTAAGATTGAGGCCCAATGCCCATTGGACCTCAGGTAACGGTTAACCTTATGCTCAAGTATGACAGTATACATGATAGATATTCATTTACATTTAAAATATAACTATACATAGCACACAGCACATGTATCAATTCATATCTCAACAATACCTACATAGCATACAGCCCATGTAAGGTCCACATAGTTTGCACATAAACTAGTGCCACGCCCCGGAGCATGTCCTCAGCGCTAGGAAAACATCCATACGGCATTACCAAGATTGTAACCCGTTTTCACATAATAGCTGAATGTATAAACAGTGACTTAAGAACAAAGTCTTAATCACGGTGCATGACCCAAGACCCAATCTTGTCCACGACTATATGAATCATCACATCACATATAGAGATACAAGTAGCATAAGAGTTAGAGTTACAATACGCATCCGTACCTTCATTGACGATATCGGGTACTTTCGTCGAAATATGGTACGTTTGACAGCGGTATGATGGCGGTACGACAGTGGAAACAGCGGTTCGTGTTTTCAGATATCCTATAAGGATTATATCACAGATATGAATATTTAATATCATAACAGGCATTTTAGGTACAAATTACCATTTTGCCCCTAGTTTGATTAGTCGGTGGAATTTTGCCAGAGCTTCACTACTTTGACTCTAATCTTCCAAAATTTTGCCGTATCTCTTTCTCCATCATATTTTCGAAATAAATATCATATTTAAACTTAAGCATGATATCAACAACATATTGGAAGACTAAAAGATTAAACTAACATTTCTACCATAACTACCAAACGAAGCTAGAATCTTAAGACTAGGGACCGAAGAACTTACCCAGAACCTTGCTACTCCTTCCTCCGAGCTCCTCCCTCTCTCTAACATCTCTCTAGATTTCGAACTAGGCAAGTGAATTGGTGAGAAAATGAAGGAGAATGGAAGGGCTATTTATAGAAAAAGGCAAGGGCATTTTGACCGTCGGATCGTACTTCTTTAAGGTGGCAAGATCTTGACCATACACCTTACTATGCTGACCTCATCCTATGTCACCAAGATGATGTCACCATTGCTCAAGAAGCTTTCTACCGATAAAGTCCCTGTTCGGTGTTCTAATCACGTAATCTTGAGAAATCTCAAAATTTTGGGGACATAGTCCCGAAGATCTTTTCTTTCTCTTTTAAGATACTTGGGTTATCTAAATTTTTGATCTCATTAAGGACATTCCGTTGCCTGCCGAACATTTTCGGACAACCGCTGTCGGTTACGGAAATAACTTCGGAGATAACCTACTTTGAGATAAAAATTCACTTGTATATAATAAGTCCTTATGTTAGATACTTAGTTCATATATTTTGAGATAGGATTTATTTTCTATCAGTTCTCCTCTATCCTATTTGCTTTTTCTCAAAATATCTCACTTTATATTATTATTATAATCATAAATATGTAGATATTACTATTTTGCTACTACACACACACACATGCACAACACTTAGACACACACACACTCACAACTCTCCACATCTCATAACACTCACACACCACACATCTCACACACACACAAATTTCGGTTTTTCTTCTTTATTCATGTCTAAACAATTAGCTATTAATTATTTAACTAATCACTTACTAATTGTTGACAATTTTCTTAATTAGTAATAATTATTATCTCACAACTATTTTACTTACATTGGTATTTTATGTCCCATGTAATATATCAAAAATCACGGAGTCAATTTTGGTTTCAGAATACTTTTTAATTTTTCTTCTTTTTATTTTCAAAGGAAATAATTTATTAAATTGTCTAAATTAAGGACAATATTCTTTCTAATTTTTAATAATTATTTTACTGCCCTTTAGAATTCATTACAATTCTTTTTAGGATGTTTTATGACCCTAAAATGTATTTTTAAGCCTTTTTGACACTTAATTTTCTTTATCCCTCCTAATTTCATGAGAAATCACCTTAGGAAATAAGGTAATTATTATACTAATTTTGAAACCGCATATTCACCTATTGTAATAGGTGTTATTTATCAAAAGTTAATATATACATGTATTATGAAAATTGGGGTATTACAAATAGGATATGTTTTGAAGTTCTAGAAGATTAGTAAAATATAATGTAAAATTTTAAAAAAAATGTGAAAACCGAAAATATAAGGGGGAGGGCGGTGGAGAATTTCAATGGATTGAAGAATTTGTATTATAATGATATTGTAATATAGATTAGCACATGGGATAATTAAGTAGAGCGTGGAAGAAGATTAGAAAACTTAAGAAGCAAGTTGTTTGACTTGGGAAGCAAGTTGTTTGTCTTGGGGAGCAAGTAATTACTTAATTAGAAGAAATTAGATGAGAATCTATAGAAAATAAATCATATCTTGAAATTTTGGAACTAAGTATTAAATATAAATACATATTTGAAATTAGTGAATTATGAGCTTCGACTTGGCTATTCCCAAAGTCATTTTCGTATACTTTTCGGATTCATACCTAAGTGTTTTGGGAAGTTAAAAATCACCATAAATCTAGTTATAAAATTAGGATTTCAAAAGTGGAATTAGATCTTAAAGAAAAACATTAGTTGACACTTAACTAAATTAGCATTTGGGTAAAGTAAGTGATTAAAGCAAAACTTAAGAGCAAAAAAGGGGGGGAGGACGGTTTAGAGAGGTGGAGGGATGAGATTGTTACCTCTTCCCCAAATAAGAATCTAATGGCTAGAAGGCAAAGGGAAAACTACAAAAATGACATCACCTTCTCCTATAAATAGAGGCTCTCCTCTTCACATTTTCCTCACCAATTCCTCAAGCTAGGCCGAAACATAGAGAGTAAGGGAGAGTGTGAGGAGTTTCAAGAAGTAGAATGCAAGTGTTCTTCAAGAGGTAAGAGAGTTTTTAGTTTTTAAGGTTAAGTTCTTAGTTTATGAAATAGAAATGCTAGAAAATGTTACTTTGATCTTCAATCTTCCAATTCCAGTTTTATTTTCATGTTTTTATGGTTTCCAATGGCTTTATTTCAAAGAAAAATGATGAAGAAAGAGTATGGCAAAAATTTCCGGAAGATTATGATCAAAATTGCGAAGCTCTAGCAAAATTTCCTCAATTAGTGATTTCTGGAGTCAGTAGCAAAAATGTTGGTATTTTATGAAGAAGATGTTGTTCTAAAATTATTAGAAAATTCATGGTGAAAGTAGACATATAGGGATTTCCAAATATATAAAGAGTGTGTCATTTGAAGTTCTGTACAAAAAGATAAAAATCTCAGAAGTTAAGCTACGATTTCTGGGTGAAATTCTGGGCAGCGGTTGGAAATGTTGAAACTGGGAATTATCCATGAATTCTGGGTAAGTTCCAGTATTTTTCTTTAAAAGTAGACATCTCAAGGATTCCGGGAAATTTTACGGATCCTCATTTTGATTTTTCTGGAATTAGTTATGATTTTTCGAAGTTAGGCAAAATTCTGCACAGAAATTCTGCACCAGCGATTTTTCCGAAAATTATGAGGAAATAATTGAAAATAAATCCTTAAAGGGTAAAAATGTCAAGTGTGGCCAAGGTGTCTCTTGAAATATTGTTTAAGAATTAATTGAGACGATATTACCCTTTTAGGATAGACTGTGCACGTGTACCGACGACGAATGTACCCAAAAACCCGTCAAACGAAGGTACGGACGTGTATTGTAACCTTAACTCTTATGCTTATGGTATGCTAATATATGATAGTTGTGTTCACATATTGAAACTCTGTTTTGAAAGTTGCTCATGATATATTGAATTGTATACGGGTTATAGTCTTGATAACACCGTTGAGTTTTCCTAATGCTGAGGACACGCTCCGAGGCGTGGCACTGGTTATGTGCAAACTGAGGTAACATACATATTGCAGTGGCTGTGTTATGTTACTTGTTGTTATGATTTTGAAAGTTATCATTGTGTATTTATTATTGTGATACCTGTCATATACTGTTTACATAAGCATGAGGTTAACCGTTACCTGAGGTCCAATGGGCATTAGACCTCAGCCTTAATGAATAGTACAGGGAAGAAACCGGGATAGGGAAGGTGCCGGAGGATAGAGCCATGAAGAGGCAGCGATCAAAGACAAAAGTCGGTAGAAGTTATTAGGACTTGGTTTCTGGTATGAATCTAATAAAGTTATTTCAAACCATTTGGTGCTTAAACTAATGAAGGATTCATTGGTGCGTTGTCACAAGTCGCCATAGAGCTGGTGAGACTCCCATTAGATTGAACACCTACCTGGCCAAATTGTCTGATTAACTGATGTTAGGTTCCAAGCTATAGGTCTAGTTTAAGACTTGCTTTATCAGAGAATTGTATTTAATCTCTGTAAATTGTATCACATGAATATTCCTTCGGGATATTTAATATATCAGCTTAGGTCGGGACATCATCATATGTCTGAGCATTCTATATCAGATATTCATTATCCGAATCTTAGCACACGCTATCCACATTCGCAATACTCTAAGCTGTAGCATCTCAAACTTTGTTGATTTTTTTAAAACCAAGTGTCGACCGACACGATTTTCGAACATGGAAATTGGGATGTTACATTTATCATATATTCTAACATAAACAAATCTTTCATAATTTTTTCAATATGATCATCATTTTCTTAAAAGAGGGAATATAATCTAGATTTATGATCTTATACGTGACAATCACTATTCTATCATCCTTATTATTATATTTATACTTTTTCCAAAAATTTATCTATGGCCAACTATTTTAGTTCATTTTATTCTCTGGGTTCTTTTTTCATTGTTTTATTTTTACTTTATTCCATTCCTATCCTTTTCAATAACCGAAGGAACCCTTATTTCTCTATTCAACTTCTGATCTCGGAGTTCTACCCCCCTTCTACATTTTATTTTTTTGCATTTGACGTCTTAAATTTTTAAATATTATTTAATAATAATCCCCACAAAGTGTTGAATGATTTTTTTTTTCCAAATTATGTTTCTTTCTTAAATTAAATGTTTTCTCCTTTTTCCAAAATACATGAGATTTTCCTAAAAGTTCACTCAATACTAAATGATTTTTTTAGGGGTAGAAGTAACTTTGAGTTTTCAAAATAGGTGTAAGGTGCAAAAATTCATGAGAATTTTTTAGAATTAAATGTTAGTATACACACATATTATAAATATACATATGTCTATGTATTCAACACCAAATATTGTTTCATACAAACATACATACATACATGTATGTACCTACATATACATACATATATCTCTATACATACACATGCATACACATTGGCGGGGCCACATGCTGGCCAGCTGGGGCCTTGGCCTCAGCTGGTCTTTTTCTATCTTATGTATTTATATATATGTATCATATAATATTTTATTTTAGCCAATAATTTGGCCCCAGCTAAGTATTTTATTCTACTTATTTTACTCTTTCTAATGAGGGTAATATTGTGTTGATTAGTGAAAATTTTAGGATTATGATTTTAGCAGAGTTTTGAGTTTTTATAATAGATAATTATATATATGTAGAGGATGATTAATGACTAATTTTAATCAGTTTCGATTTATTATTTGGTTGTCTTATGATTTTCTAATAAATTTCTCTTTTAAGAAATATATTATAATAGGTTATTTGCTTAGTTGAAATTTAATTAGATCTTTATGTTTTTTTAAAATATTTTTTGGCGTTCATATTATATTTATTTTATTTTCTCCAATTATTTTGTTTTGAGGTAGGTGGAATGTGTATTTAAGTGTTAATTTTATTAAATTTCATTAAATATTATTATTATTATTATGATTGTGTTTGTGATATCTTTAGGATAATATTTGGTTCATTACTCATTGAGTTGTAAGGGGAAAGTAAAATTTTTGTTTCAGATATCTACTGAAAATGTTATCATTTTATATCTTGTTTTGATTTATAATTATTAGTTATTATTTATTCATATTTTTAATGTTATGTGATATTATTCTGTAAATAGTTCATCATATTTATTTTTTGGCCCGGGCTAAAAAAATTTTTTGGTTCCGCCAGTGTGCATTCATACATGTATATGAAACAATATTGGAAGCCTTTGAGAAAACTTGAAAGATTAATCCATTAGATATTTATATTTTGCAATAAAGTTGTCTCTCAATGTGTTCAGAAACAAATGCTAGCCCTTTTTTCAGAAAATAACCATATATAAGCTCCTCAAGTTCCATCAAAGACTTCCAATATAACAATATTGGAAGCCTTTGAGAGAAATTGGAAGCTTAATTAATTCACTATCCATATATTTTGATTATATATCTCTCAACATATTGATATTGGGTTCTATATGATGAGAAACAAAGGCTAGTTAGCTAGTGGGTTTTATATAGACGTCTTGTTGAGACAAAAGAATCTAACCTTATATCTCTTATATCTTCTATTTGCTTCCATATTCGTTTATCTATTGGAATTTATCTTTTGTTTTTTATTTGTCTTTATCATTGACATAGGGATGGAATATGTATTATAGATTAGGTGGCCTTTCTAGCTGTCTTAAATACTCAAATTTCTTCTTATTGTTTTATTTGAAAGAAATTACTTATAATTTTATGAAATAGCTTAATTAATGTAACTATGATGAACGAACTTACATAATACTTTTCATTAAACATTATGAAGAGGGAAAACAACAATCCTAAGTAAAAACTATAAATATATATTACCATGCATATGTAATGAAATCTATGTCATTTCTAATTAAATGATAAAATAAAGCTATATAAAGTTTAACACGTTGACAAAAATAAATAATGAGCAACTGAGATGTTGCTAGGAAATTAAGCCACCTGCCTTTATAATATTGACTTCTTTCCCTAACCCATTTCAATGTGTTTGGATTCTCTATATTTATTTAGAGAATATATGCATTACTATTTCTGGTAGCTCATAAACCTGTTTTGCCCATTAAACCCATCTGTCATGGATTGTTGACTCTAAAAATGATCCAATGACCTTAATAAAGTTGTAGCTAGACAGTAACTTCATTCTAAAGAGTTTTATATTAGTCATGTTTATAACTATAATAATATGACTTACGTACTTCACAGTAAACTCTCTATTATATGATGTTGGAATCATATAGAGTATTTGAGGAAATATGAAGAAGCGTGAATAAGAAAAAGAACATATAATCGAAAAAATAGACATTGAACGGTAAACTCTCTATATTCTGCGACTGAAAGTGGCCTTAGCGAACCTTTGATTATATCTTTGTATTAGTTCTGGGTAAGCTGTGTAAAAACAGCTCATTTAAAAGCATGCTGGGATTGTATTTAGTTCATTATGGTGGAAAATTATCTTAAAACTTTTAAAGGAACTAGACGAAGGTTAAGGAACCGAACTGGGATACTTGACTATGTTTACTTGCATACTCCTATTTATTAACTTTCAATCATTTACATTATTTACACAAACACACTTACACATTTTCAAGAGGTTTCACTGTGACACGCGAATCTAATCCCACCTTTTATGGATATAATCTAATCTTCATTTTGCGGATTCGAATATTTACTGTTATTTATCTTGATTAACTGTAGTTTTTTATTTTCCTTCATCATTGATATATGGGGTATAAACTTCTCATGTTGCATAAGAAGAAGAAGATTCTTACACACACATATATATGAATTAATGTGTGTGTGTTGGGGGGTCTCACCATTTCATGTGTATATGACACGAGAATACACTTCTCCTACAACATGAAAAGTGTTTTTCCCTTGATATATAGAAGGAATATGTATATATGCATTGGAGATTATGTAAACTTCCTAGATATGTGTAATTAATTATTAACTAACGTGTAGTTTAAAATTCAATTCTTGGATTCACTAAAAAACAGCAATTTACTTGATGAATTCAATTAGTGAAGGAACTTCCTGCAATCAAATTAGCAATATAATGGACCTTTTTCCGTTGGTAAATTATTCATTACAAATGGAATAGTAAGGAAATTTCAAATTTTGTAATTAAAAAATATTAGTGACATTCTAGCCATAGAATTAAACTCTATGGTTAATTTTCTCAATAATGACCTATTTCTTTTGTAGTTTTTTTATTTGATGAAATTACGTTAGTTTAATTATGAAATCTAATATTTTTCATGAAAAGAATTATAAAAGTGGAAAACAGTGCACATAAGTTTAAAAAGTGTGTTACACTAATGAATCTCACATCGAGTGGACAGTGCACATAAGTTTAAAAAGTGTGTTACACTAATGAATCTCACATCGAGTGGATTTTCTTTTAATAGAGGGGCCTTGTAAGGTGACCGTTGCCCCAACTCTAATAGCTAGCTTTTAAGGTGTGGTTCTCCCATGACTTGTGCCCCATTACAATGGTTTTTACATTAAGTGAAAAGTTGTAGAGTGAAGCCGTCAGAACATCTTCCCTTGAGGGGCATCGTATTGCAACAAGTCTCACTTTGGATGGGTTTTTATGAAAGAGGGGCCTGATTAAGAAGGCTTTGGGTTCCCTAACTTTAACAACTCCCTTTTGGGATGTAGTTCTCCTAAGAACTTGTGCCCGTGACAGTTACTCTAGCACCTACATATTTTACCTTGCATGAAAATGATAAAAGAAATTAATAAAATGATAACATGTACGTAGCATTATGGTTCCAACACGTTGACAAAAATGAATAATGAGCAACCTAAATTGGATTCCACTATATAGTGTTGATTTATTTCCAAAACTCATTTAAAAGTCTTTTTAGATTCCTTCTCTCCATGCATGGAGAATATATGTATTACTTTTGTACTCCATGAATATATATTGGCCAATTGCATCGGTGCACAGCTCATATTATCTTTCATTGAAACCAAAGGTCATGGATTCTCGAATCTTAAAATGATTACATGACTTTTATAAGGTAAAAACTAGATATGTTATACTTTATTGCACCGAGTTTGAAGCATTCACATTATTAACATAATTAAGGATGAAATGGGATTTTTCTCCTTTAAATTATTTTTCAGGACTATTGAGAAGACCAAAATTTTCACAAATTGCACGTCAATTAATGAGAACATAAATCATACAGTGTCATGTATGTTCATATAAAGGAATTTCTCGCAATACCCATTGCACCCCCCCCCCCCCCCCCAAAAAAAAAAAAAAACAAAAAGGGGGAAAAAAACAGGGAGTCGTTTGGGAGAAAAAAGATGTATCCAAATGGTGAGAATTGAAACCTGAGCTTCAAATGATGAATTTAACAGCGGCCTTCAAAATTTTGAGAAAATCGCCATGAGATCCAAAGAATGAATGCAATCATAAAAGAAGTCTTATAATAAGTTTGTAGCATGGATAGACTTCTGGCGCCCGCCGCCCCGGGGGACGGGGGAATGGATGGACCTATGGTCCTTCACTACTTTGGTACTTGTCATTGCAAGCTGACTTTTTGTGGGATTTTTTAGTGATTAAATTGAGTTTAGTTATTTTTCAAAAACCTTCCCGAAAAAGAGGTTGCAAATACCAATTCATACTTGCAAATACAAGTGAATGAGAGTTTCAATTGTAAATCAATTGAAATGACCTATAATTCTATAAAGTTTAAATGTTAATTAGAAAATTTAATAAGTATTTTCTAGAAATTACACCTAGAGAAATAATTATTTTCGTTTAATTGAAATAAAATTATTAAATTAAAAAAACTTGGTGTTAGACACTCTTTTTACCAAACCACATGTGTATTTTTACACATTTGAAAGTAAAAAAAGAAAGTCAAATTTAAAGATCAAAGGGTATTTTTACACCTAATTTGTAACAATATGTGTACTTTTGCATCTGAAAAAAACACTTGGTGTTAAATGCTCCTTGAGGTAAAGCATATGTGCATTTTTGCACCTTAACCCTTAAGAAAAATGTAGAAGAATATGGTATGTTCTGTTTAAGAAATTTTAAAAGAGCGTATGCATAATTTATTGGGTTAAAGTGCAAAAATACACATGAGCTTTTTTCCCCAGAAGCGCCCAGCACCCTGTGTTTTTTTTGGAGTAAAAATACACACGTGGTTACCATTTTGGAGCAAAAGTCATATCCCAACGTTATGTTATTGTTCACCGTGATGAGAGAGAAAGAGATGAAGTGAATAGTAACATAATGGCGGTGAACAATAACATAACATAACGGTGAGATGTGACTTTTGCTCTAAAATGGTAACCACGTATATATTTTTGCTCTAAAAAAAACATGTGGTGCTGGGCGCTTTTTGGGAAAAAGCTCATGTGTATTTTTGCACCTTAACCCTAATTTATTTTCCATTTTCAACAGAGGTTGTTGTTGTTGTTGGGGGTTTGAAAATCAAAGAAATTTTTATATAATTCAAAAAAAAAAATTCAAGCAAAAAAAAACCCTAAATTATTTATTGTTTTTAAGAGAAATTATACATATTTTTAAGAAAAAAGACGCTGTATAAATTTAAAACTATAACAAAAATTCATATAATTTTAAGAAACTAATGTCTCCGTATATATAATTTATTCAGCACTAAGAACGTGGATTGGAATAGATGTCTAGAAGTTTATTGACTTGTAGAGTAACTAGAGGTCAATTGAGACGCAGCAAAATGTCACAATGAATAATATTGGAAGAGAGCGCCCACGAGCACATATATATAACTTTAATAAAGGAAACAACGACTTGATACTCTACATTCATGGCATAGGAATAAAAGCTAAACATGTTTTTTCCATTAATTCTCTTTGATGAAATTCTCTATGCTTAATTGCTTTTCCACCACTCCTTGATATGTTTGGCACAAACCAATATTAAGTGATATGTACACACACACACATAATGCTGCTGGAATATATACCTAGGTTTTTTATTTTTTTAAAAAAAACTTTTGCTGTTTTGGAAATTCAAGATGTAATACCCTGAATTTTGGGTTTAAAGACTTGAAGATTAGCCTATTTTTGGGAGACTACTAGGTCCTATTTATTAAGATTTCAAAACCTTGAGCTTATTATGAGGAAGGATATAAGATAATTAGCAGGATTATTTTAGACTTGGGGAAATGATTATGGAACATTATTAGGAGGAAAATATAATAAAATATTATTAAGTTAAGGAGTGATTAAATTTGGTGTAATGTGTGTTTGTGACGTGTGTAATGTTTGTTTACATGTGTCTTCCCTTCCTCAATTAACAACACTTCACACCCTTTCCATTTAATTATCTAATACCTATTCGGTTAGTAATGTGTGGAAGTATACGTGTGCATATTGAATATAAGTGAGTCATGTTGCTTGTGTTTGTGACAAGTGTTATATTGGTGTCCATGTGTATGTGTATTGTGTTGGGTTGCCGTGAAACAAAAGGGAAAGCTTGATTAAGATATGTGTGTACGTGTGGTTATATTAACAAGTAATTGTGTGTGAATGTGACATGTGTTGCATACGTGTGTGTGTTAGGAGGTGTTTTTGCCAACAAATGATTTCTCCTCTTGTTCCAAATTAACGTTGTGTACTCTATTCTCTTAATATATATATCTCTTCACACATCCACTCTCATTTCCATTCGGCCAATTAACCATTGCAGCCTCCATTCATTTAATAATCCGACCCTCTACTCTTTATTCACCCATAATCCAAACACATACACACAATAAAAGTGAGAAATGAAAGGCGACAAAGAGAAAGGGAAGGAAGGAAGGTCAGAGAAGAAAGGTATAGGGAAAGATATGAGTAAGGTAGTAACACTTTTCTCACATATTATGTATACTTTTTATATGCTTGTATTTATCATTGTATATATTTATATAAATGCATGAATGCCGAATGTGTTGTGTGATTGGTATGTATAAGTGATGATTTTACTTGCATGTATTGTGTATACATTGTATGTGAGTGATTGTTAACGTTACTATTGGGATTCGTTTGAATCCCAGGAATATATTTTGGATAAGTTTTATTTTGCAGATAGAGTAAAAAGCTCAAGTTTTGAAGAAGGAGATGCTGGAGGATTATACTACGATGGGAGAAGGATTTTAGCTTTTAGTTTTATTTTATTGAAGTGTAAAATTTATGGTACAGGATTTGTAGCTTCAGTAGTGGTTTTTGTTTTAAGAGACGCTTCTGTATGCGTATTGATGAATAAAAATGTGTATTTTAGGCGGGTGTTTCAATTTGGTATCAGAGGGAAGGATTCTGCCATAAGGTTAGTATACTCTGATGATTTGGGTTAACTTTACCAATGCATCTCTTAATTTTATGAAGAATTTTCAAAAATTGAATTTTCGAAATTATGAGTTTTTGAAAGAAAGTTTTTGAATGAAATGGTTTCAACAAAATTTGTGTTGAAATAAAGTTGTCTCATAAAGGGGTTTGGTTGAACCTAGAGTTTGAAATTGAGTTTTGAACTGTATGGTGGTAAGACAGTAAAAACTAGAAGAGATCAGAAACTGTGGTACACTTACTTAGTTTATTGGATCTTACCAGATGTTGTGAAACATTTTTGAATTGCTGGCCATTGTTGAAAATCTTTTAAGGGGATTAATTTTTGGAAAGCTGATACTCGCACCAGCAGTGTTTGCATCCAATCTGAGGAAAAATCCGCCTTGTAGGGGCGCATATTTTTGCCTTGTTTGGTCAGACACCACACATGCAGGGGGTTAGACCCTAAGGACTACAGCTGTAGTTGAGTCCTCTACGGTGGTGGACCATACATTGGAAAACAAGGGCATTACCACTGCAGTGGTTTATGTATGAACAGATTGGGGAGATGCCGTTGTACCGTAAGGTTGAAGTGGTAGCGAGAACTTTCATATGTTTAGTTTTTTTAAAGTGAATAATCCTGCTCATAAATGCTTACTGGTAGTAGAAATTTTCTGAAATTATTTTTCACGAAAATTTGAGTTGGCAACGATTAAGTTTGAGAAATGGTAGCACCATTACCGTTTGTATAGTGCAAATTGTTTAAAAATACTGCCACCACAGAAATTTTCAATGTGTGAAAATTTTGAAATGAGATAGTATAGTGAAACGAAAAGTAGTGCATTTGGTAATAAGATTTATGATTTATGTATCAGAGTTGCGCAACGGAAGATGGTGAATTTTGAGGTTTAGAGAAGATTTAGAGGTATTGATGAACAAATTTTAAGGACGAAATTTATTTAACGGGGTGAGAATTAAATGAAACACCCTCCTAAAATACACCACTTTTATACATAAATACGTGCACGGAAGCGTATTTTAAAAAAAAATAATTACTACTGAAGTTATTATTCCTGTACAATTAATTTATCCTCCAGAAAAATAAATCTAAAAGGTAAAATCATCTCCCATCTTGGTCTGTACCTCTAGTATCTCCTTCATAGTTCTTGAGCTTCTTACCCTAACTGCAAAATAAAGCTATTTAAAAATATTCCTGGGATTCGAATGAATCCCAGTAGTAACATTAATAATCACTCACATACAATATATACACAGTACATGCAAGTACAATCATCACTTATACATACAATTCATACAACACATTCAGCATTCATGCATTTCATATATTTACATACAATGATAAATACAAGTATATATAAGGTATACATAGTATGTGAGAGAAATGATACTACCTTGATCTTTCCTTCCTTTTGCACCCATGAAACACATATATACATATTGTCTTTCATTGTTCTCGGCATACAAGTATACATATATGTATATCATTCTCCTCACACGGTTTCTTGTATTTTTTCCCACTCACAATTTTTTCTCTCAATCACTCTCAATTCCGCCAAAATGAAGGAGCAAGGAAGGTATATATATTATAGGCTAATTGAACATACGTGGCTGTGATGGAAGCAAATGAAGACACATGGTGTTTTAGGTGTCAAAGCTTGGTGCAAGGTGGCGTTAGATTGAAATTAAAAGATCATTACCGAAATCAATGTTTAGGCAATACACAACACACACACCTAACCAATACACTTGTCACATACTTAAACAATCTTTCCCTTTTGTAATACCCAGATAATTATTATCTGGAATATTATGTCCATTTATGATAAATATGGTCTCAAAATGTTGTATAATTGGTCTATTTTCAAAGGGAAATACAAAGAAAATTAAATGGAATTTATTGCCAAAAATGTGAAAAATGCATTTTAGGGCCATAAAACATCCTAAAAATGTGATGATAAATCCTAAAGGGCTATGAAATAATTATTAAAAATTAGAAGGAATATTGTCCCTAATTTAGATAATTTATTAAATTATCTCTTTTGAAAATAGAAGAATAGAAAATTAAAAAGTATTATGGGGACCAGATTGGACCTTATGATTTTTAATATTATGCATGGAGCATAAATTATTAATGTCAATAAAAAATTTGTGAGATAATAATTATTACTAATTAAGAAAATTTTCAACAATTAGTAAGTGATTAATTAGATAATTAATGGATAATTGTTTAGACATAAGATAAAGAGAAAAAGGTGGAAATTACTTAAAATAAATATACATATATAAATAAAAATGAAAATTAGAAGAAAAATAAAGAATAATGAAATGAAAATTAAGAAATTAATATCTAGATATTTGCATTAAAATAACATTATAAGTTAAGACATGTGGTAATTAAGTAATATTATAATAGTAAAAATGTGAACAGGATAAATGACCACAGATAGAAATAAAATCCTACCTAGAAAACCGTGAACTAGGTTTCTTGAGTCAGAGTATATTAAGAACAAGTGAATTTCTATCTCAGAGTGGACTGTCTCCGAAGTCATTTATGTAACCAACGGAGTGATTTGGAGATCCGGCAAGGAAGATATTTTGTAGGATTAAAGCAGATAGTAGAAATGAGAACCGATGGAAAATAATTCATAGATTGAAATCCGGGGATAAGTTGAGAAAAACCAGAGTACATTATTGATTAGTGGATTTTTATCTAGAGGTTAGCGCCGACAGACGATATTTCCATAACCGGTAGCGATTACCGAGGATTTTCGGCAGGTAACAGAATGTCCTTAATGAGAGTATAAGGTTAGGAAAACCCGGTATTCTCGAAGAGGAAGAAAAGACCTTCAGAGTGTTATTTCCGGAATTTTAAGATTTTACAAAATTTCGCGATCAGAACACCGAACAGGGATTTTATCGGTAGAAAACTTCTTGAGAAAGTTGGTGACATCACCTTGGTGACTAAGGATGACATCATCCTTGAGAGGTGTAAGGCCAAGATCTTGCCACCTCCAAGAAGTGCGATCCGACGGTCAAAATTCAACCAGACAAAGTTCAATGAAATTACGAAAATGTCATTGCCTTTTTCTATAAATAGCCTTCACCTTCTCTTCATTCTTCACAAATCCTAGAGCTTTCTAGAGAGAGATTTTAGAGAGAAGGAGGAGTCTGTGGAAATAGCAAAGTGCCGGGTAAGTTCTTCGGTCCCTAGTCTTTAGTTTTAGTGTTTCTTTCGATAGTTGTTGTAGAAATGCTAGGTTGATCTTTAATCTTTCAGGTATGTTTAGAAATCATGTTCTAGGGGTAATTAAGGTATTAATTTCGAAAATCATTATGGAGTTGGAGATATGTTGAAATTCTAGAAGATTAGGGTCAAGGTAGCGAAGTGCTAGCAAAATTCCGCCGATTAGGGGATCAGGGGCAAAATGGTAATTTGTACCTAAAATGCCTGTTATGATATCAAATATTGATAAATGTGATATTATCATTATAGGATATCAGTAATCTTGTTCCGCTGTCATTTCGCTGTCGTTCCGCTGTTTTCTGTCAAAAGTACAGTTTATCGTCAATGTACTAAACTCTCGTCAACGAAGGTACGTTCGCGTACTGTAACATTAACTTTGATATTTACAGTATGTGTATATGTGGTATGTGTGCATGTTGTGGTGTGCTGTTTGAATACTTGTTTGGTAAGAAATAACTGTACACCTGCATACACTGGGAGTGATATATCTGTTTTCACTGGGAGTGGTACTTTTCGCTGGGAGCGATACATTTGCATTCACTGGGAGTGACATGTTTGGAAGTGTTTCATTTGCTGTGATTTTGTACCGTATATGTAAATATGAGGTTAACCGTTACCTGGGGTCCGTATGCATGGGACCTCAGCTCTTAACATAGCGTCAGGGTCAGAAGAACCAAGAACGGAGGACAAGGGGAAGCGCAAACAGGACGCATAGAAGACCTGGCTGAAGACTTCCTTTTGATGTTCCGGCGGAAGCCTTCCTTTTATTGTTGAACATTACTTTTGAAATACTTGGTATGATGTACCGCTATTGTATCCAGCCAGACTTACGGCATTTTGAAATACAAGTATCAGTTACTCTTCCGCTCAAATGATCTACTCTGATGATTTTAAATGATTTTTGATGAAAAAATAATATTCTGCTTTTGAAAATTTGGGATGTTACACCTTTTGCTTCCACGGTACTCACAATGTACACATACAAAGTGCACACACAAAACACTTGTTTAATTCAATCAACACATACATAACACGCACATATACACAATATATTCCCACTTCGCACACTTAAACAATATTCACCAAATTTAATCACTTCTTAACTTTATAATATTTTATTATATTTCCCTCCTAATCATGTTTCATAATTATTTCCCCAAGTCTAAAATAATCCTACTAATTATCTTATACTCTTCCTCATACAAAGCTCAAGACTTTGCACTCTTCATAAGTAAGGCCTAGTAGACTCTCAAAAATAGGCTAATTCACAAGCCTTTAGACCCAAAATTCGGGGTGTCACACAAGACCTGGTCAACTGAGTGTGTTTTAGTAGTATATTAATTGAAAGTTTCTTAATCCATGTGTCATAGCCTTAAAAAAAACTAGATATGGAATGTAGGGATACTAACTCTAAAACTCTTGATCAACTATGGAGAATCTAAACTAGGTTAACCAATAACTAATAGTGTTAAAGTACCCCCTACATAATAGCATATATAACTAGGTTATAATCCTATTTGTTCCCTTCTTTGAAAAAAAATAAAAATAAAAATCGACAAGTATATAGAAGTATATATGCTCCAAATAATATTATGAAGTCAGAAGTGAGGGAGGAAAAATTCCTTGCAATATCGTTTACAGAGACTTAGGCCTCCAAATACCAAAATGGATTCAGTGCCCCTCTAAAATTGTGATTGCGCAGTAAGTGTGCAAGATGCATATGATCATTTGGATAGTTTATATATCTGTAATTTTTTGTAGTTGTATATTAATAATTATCAAGTGAAGTGTTGTCATTTCATACATTGTAACTTATCAAGGTAAGCTCTTCAATTGTTACTAGGATTTTTTGGTAATTAAGTTTCATCATTTAGACTTTTTAATAATTCATTCGTTTTTCCCCTTATAATTATCGTTATTATTTTAGATATGTTCTGTTAGCAGTGGTGAGATTTAAAGTCTTTCATGGATAAGAAATTAAAATTGTGTCTTAAAGTTTGAAAAGGCGCGTCAATTTTTTTTTTTTTAAAAAAAAAAAACAGTGAATAGATGTATGCTTATGATGTCTATATTTCAAATTCACACATGAAAGAAAGTTATTATTGTTCACGTCTCAAAGCCCATTCTACTATTATCCTAATACCCATCATTTTCATTTGTTTCTTACTTCAACATTTCCAGATAAAACTAACTGTCTGCAACTCACTAAAGAAAGTTTCTCATGAACAGTAAAACTTCCTAACTAATTAACTGAACTCATCTAACTAATAACTTTTTGTGTAGAGTAATTTATGATTTTTTTTTTTTAGAAATAACTAATTTTAACCAAATTTTATGATTTTGTACCTGCCCTTTTAATTTTTTTTTTTTTTTAAAAAAAAATCATCAATCATAACTCAATGTTGTTTGATCTTTTTTAATTTTAAACAAATAAACGGGACAATTATAACTATGGGTTGGACAACTTATTATCATGCATTTTTATTATTTTAGGTTAATAATAAATTATCATCACCGATTTCCTCCATGAATTATATAAATTTATTAGTTAAAATTACTTGAAATTGTAGTATTTAATTTGCTAGTCATTCTTGAGTTCGATTGATAATAAACACTCTATTATTCCATAGTGTGTATACTTGGGGGATTTCTACTATAATGAGACTGGTACTTTTAGGTATTCATGAAAGGACTTTGATGGAAATGTTGTGAAGTTCATAATTGTAAATATCTGATAAACTGGACGCCAATATATTTTGAGTGTAACAACCATAAAATCTTTAGGAGAATTACACCCTAAAAACTAATTGTGGAAGTTGGGGTACTCAAGACCTTGTAAGGTCCCCTTTTAATATCCGGTTGGTCACTTCTCAATGACATTGAGTCAGTGACGTATGTATATAAATGAGAAACTCTGAACTGACAGTGATGTTCCAGATTAAAATATAGACAAGAAGAAAGAAATATAAGAAATCACACGCATAATCAGAACTAGAGAAGCAAGTATTTCCTTGTTCCCTCCAAAAGCTCCTCAAGTCTGTCAAAGGCCCCAATATCGAACAACACACACAAATATTGCTCAATATTGGAAACCTTTGAGGGACTTGCATGCAGAGCTTTATTATAATGTCTTTCGATTCTTAGATCACAGCTACCTTATGAGAAGCCAATGTAGACAAGTGTGGCCTTATATAAAGTTGGTTGATTATGGACAATTGTCAGGGAAGTCAACTGTTAATATATTCTAGAGATAAGTTTTCTTATTTGGATATAGACAAATCAAATAAAAAAGTGATATGGAGAATCGAATATGGAAACATGTGTATCATCTTGAACACGTGGGATTATTCCAATTCTTGTGTCTGTGATTGAGAACAAATAAGGCAGTGACATTGTCTCTATATAAAGCACAACAATCGCAAGGTTTTCTCACAAGACAGTATATTATATTAAGCTCTTAATGAATCAAGTTCCTCAAAGGCTTCCAGTATTGTAAAATGCTGGAAGCACTTGAGTGATCTTGAGGAGCTTATTTTTCGCTCTGATTTCCTGGTCTTGCTTTTTGTGACTTCTCACCTGTAAGTTATGTTTCTAGCTTAGCCTCTAGGTTATGGACTAGATTTTTTTTCTTTCTATTTAGTCTGACGGTTATATAACAATGACACTCTAGATTAAAGACAATATATGCAAGGATCGTGATGCTACCAAAATTTAACTAAGCACCACAAGTAGTGTACGGGTCATGAAAATAGCAAGTGGTAAATCAAGGTCATCCCACAGGGACTCAATTCAATTCATGATTAGGTGCCAAGTTTCCTATTTCGTTTAAGTTGAATAACTCATAGTTGTTTTCAAAGAGTAGAAAAAAATGCAAATCGAATAAGAAATTAATATCGATAAACACTTTTCACGGAGAGCAAATTTGAATATCAAAAGGACAACCTAGAGTCACTAATCCCTTGTTTGTTTATTAGATTTTATTCCCACTAAATTAATTTTAACTTAATTTAATCAACTAACCTAGAGTATTAGTGTTTATAAATGTCTTCCGGTTCATCTATATATCTATCTCAATTAATCATGCAATGCCTCACACGACTAATTAAGATGCAATTTAGCTCGGGCTCACTCTAATTTGATTATGCGGAGCTTCTAGGTATATGTCTATTCTAGACGCAAGTTAAATGAAAATCTAATTCCACATTATTTAATCTCAAGGTCAATTTAGGATTCCCTTCGTCAAGTTCAATCATAAATCCCCAAAACATGCTCAATAGTGGTCAATCACTAAACAATTAATAATAAAAACAAGATTAAATAAACTGAATTAATAATAAGCAAAACTAATTAATGAGAATCATCTCTAAAATCCAAACAAGTTCATAGGTCCTCTAGGTTGAAAAATAAATTAGCCACACATGGCTTCAATCCAGATCACAGCAGAATTAATATTCAGATTCAGAGACATGGACAATGATAAGAAATTAGAACTAGACAACACCAAGATCAAGAACAGTTAAACCAGCAACCTCCATTTTTCTTTTCTGCGTTCCAGACTTCCGCCTTCTTTAATTCGTTGTCGTCAGCGTCTTTGCTTCTGCCTCAATTGACCTCGCGCGCGTTCTCTTTCCTTTGTGTCGTCCAGTTCGTGCTTCTCCCTTTTCTTTCGATTGCCGCAACGTCCTGACTCCTTGCTGCGTCTTGTGTCTTCGCCTCTTTTAATTGCTGTCGCTCGTCCCTTTTCGGCCGTTGCATGTTGCGTCTCTCCCCCTCTTATTCAATTCGTCCAGTTGCTTTTAATAGATAATCCTTTAGGGTTTGTTTGTTTTGCGTGGGCCCCACACGCTATTTCCTTAATCGTGAATCTACTTCAAATCTTCATTTGATTCCATCTTTTTGATTCCTCCGCAAGAAGTGCCTTCCAGCTTGGATGTTGTGGGGCCATGATGTTCAGCTAATATTCTCCACGTAGTCTCATATATATATATATATGTGTGTGTGTGTTATTCTTCACCCATCTTCACACGGCTTCTATATATATATCCTTGTAATCTTTCACCTCCTAAACATCATAATATTCCTTGCAAAATAAAATAGAATATGAATAGATTTCATATAAAATATCTCTTATCATATAATTAATTAAATGATGGAAAAGTATATAAAAGATAATTAAATAAGTATAAATATTAATAAATTCAATCTAAAATATCTCAGAATTTATACTTATTTAATTATAAAATATATACTTATCATATCGCTTACTTTCTTTTTTGTTTATTGATAGGAGAAAATTGGGAAATTTATTTCTTTATTGGCCTGTAAATCTGAAATCGTGAACATTTAATTACACACATAACTTCTATAAATTATTTTGATCTATTCTCTCTGTTTTTTTCCTGGCTATATATATAAGCAAATTATGAGCCCGATACTACACTTTGTTACTAACACAAGTTTAAAAGGAGAGCTCAACAAGGTCTTGCTAGTCAAGACCCTCCTTGGATATCTCTCTATGAGAAAGTCAGCTTCTTAATGAAAACCGCAAATGTTATAATCACAAGTTCAAAAGAAGAGTTGGTCTCAAAAGACTAGCTTATTAAGTTAAACAACTCCTTAAACTTATAAACTTCAGTTCTGTTGTGAGGCTCCGGACACATAATATACTCATCAAAGTATACAGTACGCATATATAGAGATGAACAATTGCGTTTTTCTAGATATGAACAGCATGCATATGTGAATCCCCATTATACATGCTATCGCAGGATTGGGATATATGAACCTTCAAAAATGAATATTATATACCTAAAGCCGAGAACACACACAATGCCTTATTCCGTTATATCGCACAATGTTATTGTGCTCTAACAATAACCAGAATTTTAGATAAATTGTTGATCACTGCTCAATAACTTTGTTGAATGTTCAACCTTCCTCCACCCTTTTCTAAAGGATTCCATACTGATTGATCTACTCTTCTCACTAACACATTCAAAGGCTTTCTCTAGTCATGTCCAAATTGTAATACCTAAAAATTCCTATTCATAGATTTTTGTATTTTGATGAATATTTAAGTATAAAAGGAAAGTGAATATGTGTCTCAAAGAATTAAAACCTACTGTATATAATTCTAGGAAAATTTCTTCATGAAATTTTTATACAAATGGTAGGTTTTGAGACAACATATAAGGGCAATAAGATGTGACATAAATAACATATAAAATCATGGTTATTTTATAAACAAAGGAGGCAAGAAAATGTTATGGAAACACTTAAAGTAAATTAAAGCAAGTTAACTAAAACTAAGGGGCAATTAAACTTGCATTAGTTAAAATCATTTTCATAATTCTTCAACATGATTAAAGGAAAATTAAGAGCATCAAAAGGGGCTGATTATTTTGAAATATATAAGGGGCCAATGGAAGACAAAATTAAGTTTGAAAATTACGCAAATACAACTTGATTAAGTAGGAAACCAATTAAGCAATGACATTTGTAATAAAAACACATTTAAGCACTAGATTAGGAGGATACTTAAGCTTAATCAAATCTGCCTCAAAAATTTACAATTGCAACTAGCACATGGATGAAGATTGGGTGGGATTGTGACACATGTAAATGCAATCCTATGGTCTAAAATTAATCTTGTAATTAAGCTTAATCCTCAGGTAATTAATTGGACCAATTAGAGGCTTGAACCATAGGACCTTTGCCACATAAAAAGCACATCCAATGGCTAGGGAAGGAGGAGGAGGTCGGCCAGCTCAATGGAGGGGGGAGATTGGAAGTTGTAAAGTGTAGTTTGATCCAAGGGAAGATAATGGAGATGAGCAAAATAATTCCAAGTAATAGGGACCCCATGAGCTTAGTTTTTTTTCTATAAATAGCCATAAACTCCTCTTCATCCTTTGCACCAAAACACAAGCAATATCTGATCATAAGTGAGAGTGAGTGTGAGAGGCGAAAGTGGGAAGCAAGAAGGAAGAAGGAGCAAAGTTCTTGAGGTAATTCTTGGTCTTAAACTTTTAGATTTTTGTAGAATTGTAGTTTAATTTAGAAAATTATGAAGTAAATTCCTTTACATGTTTTCAAGGCATCTATTTCTTTTAAAATGAAAAATGGAGTAGAAACATGTTGGGAAATAATTTTTGAAGTCAAAAGATCTAAAGTTGTAACATCCCATTTTCCAAAAGCAGAATAAGATACTTTCATTAGAGTAGAGCATCGGAGCAATTTAAAAGAGCGAGTATCTGATAAACATCTTGTTGAAGTACCTAGTTGCTTATACAGCAGTACAAAGGTCTGAATATTTACTAATATGGTAATACAAGTCCAAAAAGAAATTCTTCAACCAGGACTCTAAGCATGCTGCTTGCCCTTATCTTTGGTGCTTAGTCCTCCTGATCCTGAAGTTATATTAAGAGCTGAGGTCCATGCATCGAACCTCAGATAACGGTTAACCTCATGCTTATGTAAACAATATATGTATGACATCATAGCATTAATCAACACATAAGTATATAACAGATGCAAGAATAATATATCCACCGTACATATCACATGTAAAGTTATCTATGCTAACAATACACATCGCATATACAGTTATCTATACAATTCACATGTATAGTTATCCATATTAACCATACACATCACATATAAAGTTATCTATACAATTCACTTGTATAGTTGTCTATCACATATAAGCATACAATAAGCATCAAAGTTAGTGTTACAGTACGTGAACGTACCTTCGTTGATGACTTTCGGTACGTTTTGACAGATTGCGATCACAGATATCCTATAAGGGTAATATCATCTCTATTAATTCAAAAATATTATTTCAAGAGATATTTTGGCTATATAAGACCATTTTACCCCTGGTGGATTTATTTTCCAATTTGTTCCCTAAATTTTCGGAAAACACTGATTTCAGCATTTTGGGCAGATTTTCGTCTAACTTTGAAAAATCATAACTAATTCTAGAAAACTCTAAAAGGGGATCCGTAAAATTCTCCGAAATTCTTGGGATGTATATTTTTGAGGAAAAATATTCCCAGAACCCAGAACACGAAGAATCATTCCCAATTTCTATTTTTCTTAACACTGCCCAGAAATTTCCCTGAAAACGTAGCCTTATTTCCAGAATTTTTATCTTCTAGCACAAAATTCAGAATGACACACTTTAGGTATATTTGGAAAGCCCTACATGTCTACTTTCTTTCTGGAAAATTTCATGATTTTATAACTTCATTTCATACATAAAATAATGTCATGAATTTCGCTGGCTGCACAGAATTTTAATACCAAAAATCCTACGACTTTTATAACATTAATTCATTGCCTCCCAAAAATTATTCCCTACTATGTTTTTACCTCTTCAGGCATTTTTCAATGCAATGAGGCCTAAAAACAAGTATAGGAATTTATTCTCTAATTTTCTAGATTAAACTAACATTTATACTAAGAACTTATAAAAACTAAAGACTAGAAATTTAAATGCTAGAGCTTACCTCTTGAAGACTCTCCTTGCTTCAAGATTCCTCCTCCCTCTCCTACTTAGAAATCACCTTTCTTGAAGTGTGATTTGGTGTGAAGAAAAATGAAGCATGAACCCTCCTATTTATAGTCAACCATGCATTAACTTCCTTGCAACTCTAATCCAATTCTAACCCTTGGACTTAACTTAACTAGGAAGCTTAAATCTTGACCTTACACCTCCTACAAAAAATGCCACCTACAACCCTTTTCTCTCTATCCTCTTCCATGCCTTTATGACTTCAATTGCACATGTGGTTGAAAGCTCAATATCTAGATTTTTAATTGCCTAATGCTTATCTCTTCTTTGACCAAAATTTCGGCCAGCACAAACATATACACATATATTATTTTTTTCCTATTTTACTTAATTATAATATTCTATTTATCTTATATTTATTTTCCACAAAATTTCCCTATTGGCCCATAAGTAATTACATGGATTTAAGTTTTTAAAATTACTTGAATAATCCTAACCTTTGATCTTTGCTTTTCAAGATTACATCTTAACCCTTAATAATTATTAATTTATCTAATTTGATTTTTCAAACCTAATTAGTGCCTTAATCATGAACTTAACAATTCTTTTAGGATTTAGGGATCTTTATGTACTAAATCTCAAAATATTTTTCTTAATCTTTATTAATTAGCAACATTCTTTATGCTAATCTTGACCCTCCATTGGTTATTAATATCAAATTAGAGGTTTCATATAACTAACTTTGGTTATCTCCTTTATTTACGTCTAAACAATTAGCCATTAATTATTTAATTAATCACTTACCAATTGTTGACAATTTTCTTAATTGAGATTAATTATTATCTCACAACTATTTTACTGATATTGATAATTTATGCATCATGCAAAATATTAAAAATCATGGGGCAATTTATGTTCCCCAAAATAATATTTAATTTTGCCTTATTATTTCTCAAGGAAAATAATCCCATAAATTATCTAAATTAGAGACAACATACTCTCTAATTCTTAATAAATATTTAGTTGCCTCTCAGGATTTATCATAATATTCTCAGGATTTTTTATAACCCACAAATTCACTTAGGGATTTTTAGCTCTTTATTTCTCCTAATTACATGAGAAATCACCTTTGGAAATAAGGTAATTATGACACTAGTTTTGAGACCACAAATTCACCTATTTTCAATAGGTATTATTTATGCACATAGAATATTTAAGGTATATTATTTATTTTAAGATAAAAAATTTTCGGGTATTACACAAGTTGGGAAAAATCTCAGATTTCAGTTTTCTAGAATCAGTCACCTTGTGGACATTAGTTTATATTGAAAACGATCTTAAAAAATAATGAAATTTTCCATACATAAAGTAGACATCCAAGGCTTTATTTTGATATAAAATTTGTAACACTTTGAGCTTTGTACAAAAAGATACAAATTTTTGAAGTTAAGCCTTATCCTTTAGATATTAATCTGAATAGCGGTTGTTATGCATGGGTTTTGACCACTAAAACAATGTCTAAAAATCCTGAAAATTTTTAGAGATATAGTAGACATGAAGGGCTTTCCATTCATGTCTAACATATATATTTTTAATTTTTTAAAAAAATATGTGAATTTTTTAACTTGATCAATGTTTCTGGACTTGAAATTGGAACAGTGGATGGAAAAATTAAAACTAGGAATGACCCGAGAATTTTGATTTCCAAGGTTATTTTTTGTTAAAAATATACTTGTCAAGAGAAATTTTGACTTTGGAATCATATCATTTTTATTTTTGTACAGTTAGTTATGATTTTTTAAAGCTATTGAAAAATCTGAGTAGAAATGTTGAATTTCGAAATTTAAGGAAATGTAAGGGTAAAATTGGAATAACAAATCTACCTAGGGTAAAAGGGTCAATACTGGTGAAAATATCTCTTGGATATTATTCTAAGTCATCTAGTATTTATTATAATATCATAATGCGGTGATAATATTAAAGGATATCAGGGAAAGTCGAGAATCGATACCAAAAAGGAAAAACGTACAACTTGTAACGCCCATATTCTCTAAGTCCATTATGGCCCTAGGACTCTTATTAAACTAAATTGTGAATATTTATCAGAGTGAAGGTGTTAACAGATCAGAGTAAGTCAACAACAGAGAGCATACTTAGGCGTTTGGACGACTGAGTAATTGATTGCATATGCCCAAACATATGCTGGTTAATTAAAATTCCCGAAGGAATAAAAGTGTGATACAAATAAATTCATCACAGTGTTCTCAGCTTCCGCATTAGGTTACAGTAATCTGAAAGGTTCAACAAACTTATACTTGATACTATTCCAAAATGCAACTCCTTCCGAGTCTTTACACGTGTTACTTACCCCTTTCTCCTACTCCCGATCCTCCTGATCCTGAAGCTAGGGTAAATTCTGAGATTTAATGCCCATTGAATCTCAGGTAACAGTTAACCTTATGCTCAAGTATAACAATATATGTATGACAAATATTCATTACAATTCAGTATATAACCATACATAGCACACAGCACATGTAATAGTTCATAACTCAACAATACATGGCACACAACACGTGTAATGTTCACCTCTACATAGCACACAGCCCATGTAAGGTCCACATAGTTTGCACATAACCAGTGCCACGACGGCCCATCGTGTCCTCAGCGCTAGGAAAACATCCATATGGCATTACCAAGACTGTAATCCATTTTCACATTAAAGTTGAATGTATTTAAAATGGTGAACTAAGACCAAGTCTTAGCCACAGTCCATGACCCAAGACCCAGTCTTGTCCATGACTATATGAATCATCTCATCACATATAAAGCATACAAGACAACATAAGAGTTAGAGTTATAGTACACGTCCGTACCTTAGACCTTAGCGCTAGTGGTACGTTCACCTTTTGATACTGGTTCCAAACTTTTCCGGGTATCCTATAATATCATCATCACATTATTTCTCTTATAATTAATATCCTAAAAAAATGGCATTGCCACGATTTACCTTTCTATTAACAATTCCCTTTATCATTATTCATTTCTTTTTCCTAATATTTATTATTATGATGATTAACAATCCTAATAATAATAATTCCTTATTTATTTATTCCCCCTTATTTATTTATTATTAGTCAATTGAAATTAATAAAGACCAACCATCATATATATTTATTTAATGATTCTCATGGTTTCCAATAAATATACGCTTTAAATTAGGTTTTAATAAACACAATTACCACATGAATTAATTTCTATTTAAGAGTTTATAAATACTTAATTATTAATATACATTTTAATGTTTTCTCATGATTTTCCTTAAAACCTTAATAACTACTAATATTACTTAACTTATTTTCCATGTAAATTTTGAGTTAAGCACATTTATAACAAAAATGTATTTTACAAATTGATTCCCAAATATCACATTAACGTAAATTTCATAATTGTTAATTTGAATATGATGACTCCATAACATGTACATATATAAACCTCCATGTTCAAAGTTATTATATATCTTTATATGCTCCAACACACATTATAAACCACCACAAAATAATTTAACTCTATTATCTATTAACATCTTAAATCAAGGCTCTAACAATTACTAACTCCATATAAAATAATTATATATATATATATATATATATATATATATATATATATATATATATATATAAAAGTAGCAAATTTGAATTTAATAACACCAAGCAAAAATAGGTCTCTATATTTATATGTAAAAAAAATCCACACAAAGAAACCCACGTAATCATATGCTTTGTCTTGGGTTCCATATATATATTTTTATCATGTTCCACCATTTTTTTTTTTTTTTCATTCCACAAATAGAGTCAAAATCCTAGAAAAATTTCACTCCTATTTCAATAGATGGGCCCTAGTACTAATGTAAGCAGAAATAAAATGCCCAGTAGCTAGACATATCTTGTATATTTTCTCCTATCTTCTTTTCTCTTTCACGGTATACACATATACACAGATTCACAGAGGCGCGTGTGTGTGTGTATTCATTCCTTCTTTCTCTTTCACGTTGATATTCCTTTAAATATGACAGCCATGAGTTTCGGCATATACCTATTCATACAGTAAGCACACACACTCACATTCTCATTTTCATTTAGCAGCACAATATCTTTATATTCCCTCTCTCGCTAATGGCAACAAACACAGAAGTAGTATGCAACAGTCCATCAACATTTAAAACCAGAGAAACAATGGTGAAGGCAAAAACTTATGACATAACAATTAACACAGCACCCACGTTTTCTTTTTCTTTTTCTTTTTTTTTTTATGGATTCAGTTTCAGCGTTTTTTCCCTTCCTTTTCTTTTCAGTTTCAGTTCATTTTCCTATAGCTCTTTATTTTAAAACTCTAAGATTCACTATTCATATCTTCAAGGTTGGTAACCGATGGAAAAGAAAGAAGAACTAATGACATCAGCCCCTGCTTATGTTTTCGATTTCAGTTTCCACGGTTTTATACTCCTATGATCAGTTACACCAGTTTTTCTACGGCAAAACTGATAGGAAGTTCAGGAAAATGATCTGATGGCTTACCTTAGAAGCCGCTAGACGATGAAAAGAAACGTTGAGATATCTCTGTTCTTGTCCACCGAAACAGAGGAAGATAAGACCAGCTGATCTTCTCCTTCCTTCTCCCTCTCTCCCTCTCTCTCTCTCTCGGTTAACTTGTAACATCCTAATTTTTTTGGGACTTGAATATTGGGATATTATGGAAATTTAAATTATAAAATTTGGTTTAAGTGTTAATTATTAAGGATTTTAATTCAGAAATTTATTCAATAATTGCAATCTAATTGCAAATGAGAAAAAGATCATCGGTTTCCAATTCAACCCAATTTGCATGTCCCAATATGTGACCATTTCTAAAGCCCAAACTATATTCAACATCAATTAATAATTGGCCACGCGAAGATGCAGCAGAAAAATGGGAAAGTTATATTTATATGTACCAGCCATGATACTCACGTAATAACTGAGAATGAAGCAAGGGAATATATATATTGGATCTTATTTCCTCAACCCAACATGATCTTCTATGGCCCAAACGTAGGATCAGTTTCGGCAAGCCCATGAGATGTCTTAAGCCCAAACCAAGACACTCCATTGATCAGTCCAATTATGCAGTAGAATTATCCAAATGTACCTTTCTCATTTTGCCTCCAGCACACCACGCAAAGACCAGTCCGACGGTAATGGAGAAATGCAGAAGCAGTTTTATTCTTGAATCACAGCCCAACCCATTGCTTCAGCCCATAAACCTTGACTATCCATCATCTAATAACTCTCGATCAGTCAAAGTGAAGAAGTAGATCACGCACGCAAACGCAGCAGGAAATCATAACAAAAACTGAAGAAGCAGACACGCAAGAACCAGCAAGCCATACTTCATCAGATTTTCAGCTGCACTCTCGAGCCCTATGCCTAAGGACCATCGGTTATGCTCCTGGACTGGATATAGATAAACTCTATAAATTCAAATGGCTAGCCATCTTTCAGTTAGCCTTTGTCGTGAGAAAAAGAGAGAGTTTGAAAAAGAGAGGAAACCGAGAGTGAAGGAAAGGGAGTTGAAGGACGAAGAAGAGGAAGGAGGTGTTGAAGAAGGAGTTAACACATTTCATGCAAGAGTTTGAAATAAGGTAAGCTTTTTTCTGCTGTTGCTATGTTTCAGTGTTGGAAGCTTACATATCATGTTTCGGTTTCTCTGCTTTTATGGTACTGGAACAGAGAAAGTTTGAGCATATTTTTCGGATGAAATGTCTAAAAAGTCACATGAACAATTGGAGATTTAAAAGAGAATGATTAAATGGGGTATAGGGATGTGTGAATATGAGTTGCTGTATATGCTATAGTCATGCGTCTGTATGTGTATATAACGTAGAGAAGAAAAGAAAAGCTAAACGTGAAAAAAAAATAATAATAACGTGGCTGCATGTTTATATATACGCTAGCTTTATGCCTTGCATGAGTTCTCTGTTTCTTGGCGCTAAAAACTGAAGATGTTGAAGCTTCTGCATGTTGGCCTCTGTTTTTCGGAGCTGAAACAGAGTTTTTCAACGTATACTACAGTAAAATAGTAAATGAACAGTGCCCATCTTACTGTAGCAACGATACTGTTCACGTACAGAATTTTCAGCTGGGCAACTATTTTTAAATAGGTCAAAAAAATAGTAAACTACCTTCTTTGACCCTGAAAACTTTAAAATGAGTTTTGATTTACCTCAAACCTAAGTCTATAGCTCAAGTTATGATTTTTGGAAAATTGGTCAAAATCCTGTAACGTTTCTATAATGTTTTTTCTGGGCAGTGATCATGTTTTTATAAATCGGGAATTATTGGTATAGAATAAAATTGTGAAAATATTCTAGGAGATAGAGGACACGCATAGCTTTCTTTTGGTGGGTATTTTGTAATTTTCTAAGCTCTGAGTAAAGAGTTATGATTTTTACAAATGACCATAAGTTTTGGAAGCTAAAACTGAACAGTCTGGATGTTTTCAAAATCTGGGAAATAATTACTTGTGATAAAATGTTGGAACCAAATTTCATAGAAACTAGACTTAATAAGGAGTTCATAGGTTTTTGAATCACCCAAATCCGATGTCTTGAACTTCAGATATGGATTTTTGAAGTTGAGCTATGAAAACTGGTAAGGTTTGTTCCCAGATTAGATAGTGCTTAAGTTTTCGAAATTTTGGGAATTTTTCTCAGTGATAAATCAACTTGGTGACTTTAGTTTATGAAAGTAGACTTATCAAGGAACAAATAAAAAATCTGGAATCACTCCATTCAGAGTTATATAGACCAAGTTACGAATTTTCCAAACACCCGTAGAAATTAAAGGTTAATTTCTTATAAGTCTTAGAATAGTCACCTAAGTTGTAATTTGAGAAAGAATATAGAGTACAGGATAACCAACTGAAGTAAATAAAAAGGGTATAAATACCAAAGGAAATAATGTGGTGATATTATTATAGGATATCCGGGAAAGTCAAGGATCAATATCGAAATGTGAACGTACCGCTAGCGATGGAGACTAAGGTACGGACATGTACTGTAACTCTAACTCTTACGTTACTTGTATACTTTATATATGATGAGATGATTCATATAGTCATGGACAAGACTGGGTCTTGGATCATGGACTGTAGCTAAGACTGGGTCTTAGGTCACCATGTTAAATACATTCAGCTTTGATTTGAAAACGGGTTTCAGTCTTGGTAATGCCATATGGATGTTTTCCTAGAGCTGAGGACACGCTCCGGGGCGTGGCACTGGTTTATGTGCAAACTTTGTGGACCTTACATGGGCCGTGTGCTATGTAGAGGTATTGTTGTGATATGAACTATGACATGTGCTATGTATAGTTATACGCTGAATTATAAATGAATATCTATCATACATATACTATTTATACTTGAGCATAAGGTTAACTGTTATCTGAGATTCAATGGGCATTGAATCTCAGAATTTACCCTAGCTTCAGGATCAGGAGGATCGGGAGCAAGAAAAGGGGGTAAGCAACATGCGTAAAGACTCGGAAGGAGTTGGATTTTGGGACTGTATGAAGTGTGAATTGTTGAACCTTTCGGATTACTGTAACCTAACAAGTCAACCGAGATCACCGTAATGAATGTAAGTTGTATCATGCTTTTATTCCTTCGGGAATTTTAATTAACCAGCATATGTCTGCGCATATGAAATCAGTTACTCAGTCGTCCAAACGCCTAAGTACGCTCTCTGTTGTGTTTTACTCTAATCTATTAACGTCTACACTCAAATACACGTGAATTAGTCTAATAAAAACCTCAAAATCATAATTGGACTTCATAATACACTTAAGAAATAGGGGCGTTACATAACTCACTTAGCCTCAGCCTCTCTTCCTCAATTCTTTTCTGAATGTCGAAGGAACAAATGAACACAAGCAGCAAGTTTAAATATCAAAACTCCGATCCAATCCAAATGAAGAAAACGGATGGTTAATGGGCTCATGGCTCGAGACGCATGGGGTAACCTGCTGAAGCATGGCGTTCTGAACATTGCTTCTGAAAGATTAGCGGCGCTAAATCCTTCTCTGGCTTTTTCCGTAATCACTGCTGATTTTATCTTTTTTTTTTCGGGTTGCGTGATCTGCTTTTCCTCAGTTTGGCCGAGCTGATGGATCACAGAATAATGGATATTAGCTAATGGGTTCTGTTGCTGTATGGCTGAGAGAATGAAGGAATGAGATGGGCTAATGAATTCATGGGCTGAAGACCAATGAACTTGCTTCTACATTCATACACCCATGACGGACTGGAGGCTGCTTGTGTCTTCTTTACGCTGGACTCTAGATGCTGATAGTTTAGGATTTATTTGTTGCATAATATGCCAAATGGGGTAGATGTATGGAGACTGGATAATCAACATTGGGCTTACGTGTTGGCCTTTTGTGAAACAATGTTTTGGGCTTTCAAAATAGTCACACATTGGGTTTGTTAGCCGCTGATCCATTCCTTCGTTTTTTTTATTTACTAATTTATTTAATTAGCTTATTATTATTATTATTTCCACTTTAATTTATGGAAAATAAATTTTTGTTTCCCATAATCATTTTTCAACCAAATCTCATAATTTCATTCCCATAAAATATCATTTGAGAGGTACATATTACATCACCCCTTTGTCTTTTCATCAACATGAGCTGAAGCTTTAAAGAATATGTGTGTGGTAATTATTAGTCTAAAGGGAGAGTCAAATCCCAATAGGCTAACTAATTGGGAAAAAGAGCCTTTGAACTTATGAATTCCTCTATACTTGTGAGGTTTTCTGATGTGAAATTCATTACAATATATCAATGTATCACCAACATTCATTTGATGACTCTTGGCCTTGGGAAGTTGAGAGGAACGGTGTGAGCTTTTGGAAATTATAAGCTCATATTTGGAGTCCTCATAAAAATCATATTGTGTGTGTGTGTGTGGGGGGGGGGGGGTAAACGTTATGAAAATAAATGGCGGAAATATACTGAAAATAAGTTTAAAAGCATCTTAGCAAAAACTCACAATGTCACCCTTAAAGAGAAAGTAAATTAAAGAACAAAGAAAGAAGTAAAGTGTCACTTCTCAAGTTTGATGACTCCATTAGCATGTGTACAATATTCGGTTACACGTTATCATTATGTTTTAGACTATGATATGTGTAGGACAACCGGTGGCCCAAATGAGGCAATAAAGAAGACTTTAAGCTTAAAGTGTGTGATCAAGGTAGCAAAATTTACCTTTCTTTTATATACCTGGTTGTTGCTTCCATTATGCTTATGTGATTATGTAAAATCATGCATTTATGTATGTGAAATGTTTGAACATGTCATAGGCCAATGTGATTACAAGTAATGCATGATAGTCTTTATAAACATGTAATTATATTATGAAGTCATTAAATTGCAAGCATGCTATGATGCTAAGCTTTGCCGTGATGTATGTTTGAGTGGTGATTGTTTGCCATTGGGATTTTTTTGAATATCATGCCCCAATAATCAACCGTGCTAGGTTACAAACATCCATGGCAAAAAGCTAAAGGGAGAGGAAATATTAAGTGGAATGAGAAATTACAATGTCCATATCATTGTTTTGTTAGAAGTTGGAATATATATACATAACTCCATGAGCTGTGTAAATTCTTATTGTGGCCTTGGCATGTGTTGTTGAAATACTAAGATGGATTGTGACCAATTGAAAGTCATAGATGTAATGACAAAACAAAAGAATTTGGTTGAGAATAAAAGTGGATGGTCTTGGATCGGTTAAAGCAGGCCTACATATTTCAGACTTTGAAACCTAATTTCTATTGCAAGTGAAGCAGCAGGCCCATTTATGATGATGACTGGACTGTAAGTGGGAATTTTTTAAAGAAAAGATGAAAAAAAAAGTCCACCGAAAGCAGAAAGCAGAAAAAGAAAATTCTGGAAGCTTGTGTTCCATCTTTGCATCGTCATTCCTCTCCATCGATGTGGGGTGGGTGTGCTAGCACTCCACCTTCTTCTTCCTCCTTTGTTGTCGCTGTTTGTTATTGTGGAAGTCATCATTTTCTTCAAAATCCTCTGCTTCGGTAAAAGCTACCGTGTTGGATTATTGTTGCCATGTACGTGTAGGCAGTTGTTCTTCTCTGTTTTATTTATTTATTTGTTATGGATGGGCGAATTGGGCTCCGCTAGGCCCAAAGCCAGCTATCCAGCCATGAAGATAAGGAAACGGCTGATAAGGTATTAACCCACTATCTCGCCAACCGCCAAGAAACGTACAGATGCAAGTGGGGCCACGTGCAGAGTGAATATCGGATCAAGGCTCTCAGGTACGCCCTATAAATACCAACATGCAGCCACCAGGTACGCAAGAACAAAAGGAACCCTACTTGTTCAATTCACACAGAGCACAAACCCCACCCCCCTCTGGCTATCTTAGGCCAAACGGTTTACCCTCGAACTACGTGGACTTTGATCCACCACTGTGGTACGTAGGACCTTGGGATTTCACCCCAGGCCAAGTCCAACTCCTTTATTATTCAACAACGGAACATTAGCGTCGTCTGTGGGGACAGTTAAATTACGATTCCCCGACCTACGAAACAGCTAAGAATGGCAAATACCAGAGGCCGGAATCAGGCACCCCGGCAAGAACAACCAGAGTCGCTACCGCCTGCGAATCCTAAGGCGGGAATGCAAGACGGGTCAGTAACACCGGAGGATAATCCAGTGCTAGTGGAAGCAGAACACGAGCTAGTGGAAACAGCTCAGGCCCTTGATAACCAAATTTCGCAGCCGGTACAGCCGTCACCCGTACTTCAACACTCTTCGCAAGAATTTCAAATTGAGGATCCCGATGTTCAAAGATTATAGTCAGTAATAGAGACCATGTTCAAGCGGATGGAGGACATGGAAAAACGCCATGCTCTACAAAGGGAGGCCGACGTTAAGCGTCTGCAGGAGGATATGGAGCGCAGGGATGCTCTATGGCGGCTAGAGGAAGGTTGGAGACTCCAGCAGATTCTGGACGAGAGGCTAGGGAGAGAAGAGAACAGCAATCAGAATGCTTGCCGAGATAAGGAGGACCCAAGTCGAATGGCAATGCAAACTTGGCAAGGAAGCTTAGCGGAGGTGGAGCATAGCAATGACCGAGAAGAAAATCCAAATGCCATCGTAGCAACACGGCAGGCAGATGCATCAACGCCTCAAAGTATTACAGATATGGACGCGCCACGCACTGAGAAAAGCCGAGATAAGGGGACGCCGGAAACCACCCGGGCTAACGTCGAGGTATCGGAGAAAAGTCATGGCGGCGGAGTGCAAGGGCCTTTTGTTGATGAGATATGGATGGTAAAATACCCAAAGGGTTTCGACTCAAGGGATTTGCCAAAGTACGATGGAACTCAAGACCCACAGGTCTACCTCAACAACTTCAACATGGAAATAATGGTGAAAGGGCTTGAAGGACCAATAGTGCCCCGATTATTCGCGGGAACATTGCGAGGGGCATCCCAGTTATGGTTCCATTCTTTACCACGGAAATCAGTCCGAGATATGGTGAGTTTCGACCAAAAGTTCTTACTGAATTTCGCAACAAGTAGAAAGCAACCCAAAACTCAATTCCAATTGGGAAACATACGGCAAGGCCCAAACGAGACATTGCAGCAATACCTTGAGCGTTTTAAAGATGCCGCCCTTCAAGTACCAAACTTGAAGGAGGACGTGCATTTGCATCTGGCAATCTCCAGTTTACATGACGATTCTCATCTCAAAAGGTCGACAGTAAAAGACAATGTTACAACACTGGCCGAATTTAGAGATCGATCAAAGAAGTACCTGGAACTCGAACAGTTAGAGATGGCCAGCCGAAGTAACTTGGGATGAAATAGGAGCCCACCTCTGAGGAATAAAGACTATCAGAGTGGTTCAAAGTCGGACATCAGGAGACGGTCAATGGATAACCAGCACAGGGGAAACAAGGCAGAAGGAAAATACAACCAGTACACACCTTTAAAGGTGTCCAGAGAACGGATATGGAGAGAGGTTGGATTAACCAAGATGGGAAAAGTAGAGCAACCACGGCCTATGCGGCACAAAGCCGTCCTAGACAAATCTCGGTATTGCGAATTTCATGACCAACACGGCCATACAACGGACCAATGTTGGGATCTGAGGGATGCAATAGAAAGGTTTGTGCGAGAAGGGAAGTTGCAGAGATATGTGACTCAAACGCAGGGATGTTCAAGTAATAAATGCCCTGGGGTGGGACGAAATAAAAGTCCGGAGAAGAAGAAGAGGAAGGAAGAAAGCGATGATGAGTTTCTCGAAGCAAAGTATGACTGTTGTGTCATCAGTGAGGGACCCGGCGGTGGAGGAGATTCACAAAATCAACATCGCAAATATCTGAAGGAAGTCTTGACCATCTAAGGCCGCCCACAATTTAAGAAGGAAACAAAGGAGCGAGATAGACCGATACTCAGTTTCACCGAGGCCAACCTGGAAGATGTGGTCCCCGATCATTACAATGGCTTAGTGATAACAGGCACGATTCTGGATTGCAGAGTCCAAAAAATCATCATTGATAACGGAAGCTCGGTGGATATCCTTATGTGGGAGGCATTTCGAAAAATGAAGTTGAACCCTGATGAGTTAAAGCCATGCAAAACAACCTTAACCGGTTTTAATGACCAAGATACTAGACCTAAAGGTTGTATTGACTTGAAACTGACCTGGGGTACTAAAGAAGCTTTTAAATCTGAGGTGGTCAAATTTGTAGTTGCTGACTTCCCATCCCCTTACAACGTCATTCTTGGAAGGCCAACAATCCACAATTGGGATATGTTGGTATCCACTAAGCATCAAAAGGAAAAAATGCTCGGTAGAAAGAACAAGATAGTGGTTGTCCGAGGGGACCAAAGAGATTCGCGGAAATGCTATTACGATTCGGTGAAGGGAAACAAAGAGAACGCAACCTCGTCACAAACTCGGGAAGAAAAAGGTGTTCATCTGTTTGAGATGGACATGAGAGCGAAGGAAAAAATCCAAAGGCCTGAGCCTAATGGAGAGTTGCGAGACTTCATCCTGGGCAGTAGACCGGAACAAGCCACGAAGATCAGAAGCGAGTTAAGTGCCGAGGTTCGTCATGCTTTGACGGAATGCCTATTGAAGAACGCAGACATATTTGCTTGGGGACCTGCCGATCTACCAGGCATAGATCCAACATTTTGTTGCCATAAGTTGGCAATCCGACCGGGTTCTATCCCAGTCACGCAAAAGAAAAGGAGGATGGGCCCAGACAGAGTAGCCGCTCTTGAAGAGCACGTTAAGGAGCTTCTAGAGGCCGGCTTTATACGAGAGGTCCGGTACACTACTTGGTTGTCAAACGTCGTGCTAGTAAAGAAATCCAATGGCAAGTGAAGAGTATGTACGGACTACAAAGACCTGAATAAGGTATGCCCCAAAGATGCTTTCCCCATGCCTAATGTGGATCAATTAGTAGATAACGCATCAGGTTTTAAACTCTTATCCTTCATGGATGCATACTCCGGATACAATCAAATTGCTATGCACCCCAAGGACCAAGAAAAAATGGCATTTATCACGGAAAGGGCGAATTACTGTTACAACGTAATGCCTTTTGAGTTAAAAAATGCTGGAGCAACATATCAACGAATAATGACCAAAGTGTTCGAAGATCAGTTGGGAAAAAATGTCGAGGTTTACATCGACGACATGATCGTTAAGTCGAAAGACCAGGAGCAGCATGTTCAGGATTTACAACATATTTTCGATAAGTTACGAGCACACAGAATCAGGCTTAATCCAGCCAAATGTGCTTTCGGAGTCGCGTCAGGGAAATTCTTGGGTTTCATGTTGACCCATCGAGGTATAGAGGCCAATCTCGACAAATGCCGAGCCATTTTAGAAATGAAGGCCCCTGCTGTCGAAAGGAAGTCCAACAACTCACAGGAAGACTTGCCGCATTAACTTAGTTCCTACCAAAGTCGGCAGAAAAGTCGCTTCCTTTCTTCAGGTTGCTTAAAAAGGAAGCTGTTCACGAATGGAGCGCTGAATGCGAGGCAGCCTTCGAAAAGATTAAGCAATGCCTGGTAGCCCCGCCAGTATTAACCAGGCCTATAACGGGTGAAATCCTGATCCTTTATTTGGTGGTAACCAATGAGGCAGTAAGCACGGCCCTAGTACGAGAAGCAAATGAAGGTCAAATGCCGATATACTTCATAAGTCGGGTTCTCCAGGGAGCTGAGATACAATATCAAAAGCTTGAGAAAATGGCTTTCGCATTGCTAATCGCGGCCCGACGGCTACGTCAGTATTTCCAGAGCCATCCTATTGTAGTTCGAACTAATCAACTCATCCGGCAGATACTGCATAAACCCGACCTAGCATGAAGAATGACTAGCTGGGCCATAGAATTATCCGAGTTTGACATTAGTTACGAAGCCCGACAAGCGATAAAATCTCAGGCCTTAGCCGACTTTGTTGCAGAACTCACCCCAATAAAAGGGCACGCCACACAGTGGAAGCTGTTTGTAGACAGCTCTTCTAACTCGACGGGAAGCGGGGCCGGAGTAATTCTCGAAAACCCGGAGGGTGTGTCTATTGAATACTCCTTGAGCCTCGGGTTTAAAACTTCCAACAATCAAGCCGAATACAAGGCCCTGATAGCTGGGTTGATCCAAGCAAAGGAAAACGGAGCTCGGAAAGTACTGGTATCTATTGATTCCCAACTAGTGGCATCACATATAAATGGGACGTATCAAGCTAAAGGACCTTTATTGGTCAAGTATCTCGGAAAGGTTAAGTCTATAATGGATGAATTTGATGAAGTAGAGATAAGACACATATCGCGTGGAAATAACACTAGAGCCGACGTACTGTCCAAGCTGGCTAGCACCCAAGGGACCAACAACCGAACAATAGTGCAACAAAGATTGGAAACCCCAACATGCGTGATGATCATAGAAAACAAAAACGATTGGAGGAAACCTATCGCAGATTATCTAGAACGAGGAATTATACCAGATGAACCCAAAGATGCCAAGAAACTGATACGAACGGCGGCATCCTACGCAATGGTAGATGACCAACTATACAGGAAAGGGCTACACGCGCCAATGGCAAAGTGCCTCAGTTCCGAAGAGGCGGAATACGTATTAGCTAAAATACACGAAGGTATCCATGGACAACACATGGGAGCTAAGGCACTAACCCGGAAGGCTATAAGGGTCGGGTACTACTGGTCGACGCTATCAACAGATGCAAAGAATCATGTTTAGAAATGCGATAGTTGCCAGAAACACGCTAAAATCATTAGAATTCCCCCATCTGAGCTGAAGTATATCTCCGCACCTTGGCCGTTCTACAAATGGGGGCTAGATCTTTTGGGACCTTTTCAGAGGGCACCGGGGCAATTCCGATGGTTGATAGTAGCGGTGGATTATTTCACTAAATGGATCAAGGCTGAACCGCTATCTTCCATAACATCGGCTAAAGTACAAAAGTTTATGGCGAGAAATATCATCGCCCGTTTTGGAATCCCGGCGGAAGTCATTACCGACAACGGGACACAATTTACGGACAAAGGATTTCGAAAAATGATGACCGACATCCAGATCCATCAGCATTTTGCATCGGTAGAGCACCCGCAGTCTAACGGACAGGCCGAGTCAGCAAACAAGGTGATCGTGGACGGCCTCAAAAAGAGAATGCAAGAAGCCAAAACCGACTGGGTTGAACAACTATACACTGTGTTATGGGGATATCAGACTAGTACTCAATCCGCCACAGGAGAAACGCCTTATAGACTCACGTACGGATGTGAAGCCATGATACCCGTCGAAGTCAAGGAACCGTCATGGAGAAGGGAAAAGGCCTTATCTGAAACTGAGAACAACGAGGCCATTAAGGCCGAGTTAGATCTCATAGACGAGGTAAGAGCCATAGCACATTACCGAGACTTAACAGCGAAACAGCTCGTCGCGGAAAAGTTCAATAAAAAGGTCAAACCCCGTTCTTTCAGCAAAGGCGACCTAGTACTAAGGAGAACCGATATAGGCAACAAGAATGCACGAGAAGGGAAGCTAGCTCCCAATTTGGAAGGACCTCACCAAATTAGGGAGGTACTGAAGCACGGGGCATACGAACTTGAAACCTTGGTCCGAAAACCAGTAAAGAAAACCTAGAATTCTGACAAATTGAGAAACTACTATAGTTAAGTTTCGTTTTGATGTTTTAGCATGGTCTATGCAAGTATGTTTGTTAGTGACATAGTCGCCATTTTAATTAATTGAAGAATGTTAGCTTTTATCAAGATATTTCGACTATATGATAGCTTCATAAAAGTTGCGAAAGAGATCGCACCGTCGAAACCACACGAATTCACGAAAAAGAGTTCTGAAACCTATTTTCAAATGAATTCCACAAGGCCGTATTAAAATGATAGGCCCATTAAAAGCATAAGGATATCCCGACTTCCATGACGGAATTACGAAAAGGATACCATAACCCGTTTTCGACAATTCTTCGGTGCAATCTTTATAACCCGAAAGACCGTGCTAAACCTACGAGGAAAGCATAGGCAAGGCCGATTAAAATACGACCGAAATAAGACCGTTAAGGCCGGACTTGATCAATCCGGCCTGGTTAAGATTTGGTTTCACCAAGTTTAAGCCATAAGGTATTATTGTTAATTCGGGTAAAATACTGTATGATAAAGCGATTGAAATTTGCTAATAAAGGCACAGTGCATATGAAAATGCAGAAAGGAAAGTCTCTATTTGTTATTAAATTTTGTGTTAAATGGAAAGAAAAAGAAAAGAGGCCGGAACACAAACACGGCCTATCAAAACAACACCGGCAAGTCAAACATTCCCGACATCATCTGGAAGGGTCGGAAGTCGGGACTCAGCATTATCAGTAGTATCTCCCCCCACTCCAGATAGGCCCTCTCCAGCCAACTCTTCCAAAGCGCTTGCAGGCACAATCTTCCCATCCATCACAATCCCATCAACATGAGTGTCCTCGAGGTTCAGTGTGACGTTAGGATTGAGGAAAATGACCTGCGTCAAAGCATTATTGAAGGACTCCTCCACGCCTTTCTCTAGGTCAGCAATGTAGGTGGCATTGGAGGATGTCTGCTCTTGCAGGCTCTACAGGATGGAGTTAAGGCGAGATATCTCAGTGGCGTCTTCAACATGTTTTTGTCTCGCACTCTCCAACTCTAGCTGTGCCGCCATAATCTTCTCTTTAGCCGATTTCTTCACCTTCTCCACCTTAGCAACAGCTTTGTTAATGACTTCGGATCGTTCGGACGCTGCGGCTTTGAGTTTCGCATCCGACTCAGCCCATTGAGCCTTGAAATAGGCCACAGCTTGAGAAAGCCTGGCGGTTCGAAGAGCAAAATGTTCGATATCCATCAGCATGCTCTTTTCTTCAGCGGAAGGCGGCGAAGGTGTGAACCAGCTCAAAGGAGGGTGGATACCATTCCAGACCTCAGAATCAACCGGATTTTCGAACATGAAGGACGGTGAAGTATACCGGCTGGGAGAGAGAATGGCCACGGTAGGAGAAGAGGTAGCTCCTACATTGGGAGAAGATGGAGGTGTAGTCACCTTGGTGATTGGTTCAACCACCTTGGTAATTGGTTGTGCGGGAGTGACGGAAGACTTCTTGGCGGGGCCCGTCTTCTTGGCCTCAGCTGCCTTCCGCTTTCCACTGAATTTCCTCATGAAAGCCGGCACTGCTGGAGTTGTAGACTTTGGCGGCATGGTTGTCTCTGCACAATAAAAAACAATCAGTAACGTGGTAAAATAAGACAACAGGAAACATTGTTACAGACACAGCATACTTGTTTTTCTTTTCTGTTTCTTTAAGGGAATAGATAAATACATCCCGACATCAAAAGGCCCCATCGCCTGGCCGAGGTCTTTCAATAGCTCCTCGACTTTCTCCTCTTCGAGGGAAAGCTTAAACACCTTCGAGTTAAAGGCCCTATTTCCAAAGTGGTGGTGGTTGGGAGTCCAATAAAGGGGGAATCTCTCATCCAACTCTCCCTATTCATTCAAACGGAGGAACCACGGAACCTGGCTAGGAATAGCCTCTACTTTAAAATAGGCCGACTTAAAGCCCTTGAATGACTCGGTAAACGGATTAAACAATTTCTTATTACGGATACCCCGGAGATGGGTCTACTCAAACTCTAGGGGTTCTTCTTTGGTTTTATAGGTGTTTACTGGGGAAAAGAAGTGGAAAAACAATGGTAGGGTACAAGGTATCTCTTGTTCCTTGCAGAAATTTTTGAAACAGAGGACGTAAGCCCAACTGTTCGGGTGTAATTGTGTGGGGGCTAAATACAAATGGTTCAAGATTTCCGTGGTGAAATCCGAGAAAGGGAATGAAGTACTTAGGACGGTAACCACATCTCGATACATAAAGAAGAAATGAGGGGAATCTCTACCACGTCATGATGCTACCGACTCTCCCTCTAAAGGTAACCTAACTGTATACCCCTCTCCGTCTCTAAGGGTAGGCCCCCTAAACTCTTCAAAGGTCATCTTGTTTTGTATCTGGGACACTTGAGGGCATATAACGAAACGACACGGGTTATTTTCGGCACTATGTGCGGCATTGGTAGAACATGACTCCTCAGCAACCGACTTTCACTACTTTGAGAAAAAGAGGCCATCTATACCTATATAAATACAAAAGCAAAGACGAGTTAGATAGAAATCTACCTCGGGAAGAAGGCATATGATGCAACGCACGCTTTGATGTTAGGATGGGAACAGATCCGTGAGTGCAACTCCTAAGCACTGTCTCGACAACCACCTCCCGGCCAAGGTTGACGAAGGCGATAGCCTCGTGTTGACAGGTCTCACAAGGGCTAACCAGATTAGGCTGGGATTCGCTAACAGACAAAGGCCGAACGGCCGAAATAGGAACCGCCCTAACAGGAAACGAAGGCCTAATGGCTAGCCTGGGAGGGGGAGGCCGAGGTAATGGAGGTCGGGAAGCTTTCGGAGGGGGAGGTGGAACTCTAGGGCCTCTCCTACGGTCACCACTCCCAGAAGGTCTAAGAACATCTGCAGCCATGGCTGTAGAAGATCGACGAGCACCATACAGCCAAAAAGTAGTTTTCTCAAGCATGTTCCTAATATCTTCCCAATCCTCTTCCGGAATAGGCCTACCATATATGTCTACAGGTATATCTTTGTCCTTATCCATGAAATACTCAAGAACTTCCCAAGAAAACCCAGAAATGCAAGGTGTAGTATATGGAATCCCAGGATTGAAACCAGAAGAACCCAGACATGCAAATGACACGAAACACACTTAACTACGGGAAAAAACACAGAAGAAAGGGAAAAACAGTAAACACTTCAAACAGAAACTGACGATGAAGATATACTTGAAAAGGAACTGGGTAAAAGAGAGGATCGAGACTTGGATTTGGAACACTTGGGTTGTGAGTATTTTCTTTTGAAAACTGGAAACTCAGAGCATAAAAAAGGAGAACACCGCAACATTCAAGTTATAAAGAAGTGATCTGAAGAGGCAAATTTGAAAGATCCCAGCAGGCGTGAATGCGAAACGATGGGACCCGTGACGTCAGGAGAATACGAAAAGACAGGTACAGCTGGCGAAGCCCTAAAGTAGATGGCCATCATGAGTCTCGGAAAGTCGTGAGCATTTAAAGAAGCGCGAAAGCCGAGAACGGCTGACGGCGGAGTGGTTGGCACCAGTCCCAATACGACGCTATGCGTTCCTGTGTCAAACAAACCAACGTGACGCTATGCACGCCAAGGGGCAAGAGCACATGTATCTCTAAGTCGGTTACAGATAGCTCTCCGAATTAAGGGCGGTCGAGGAAACATGTGGCATACAAACGTAACTCGACATAACACGATGATGGAACCGGGGTACGAGTGAAAAGGAGGCAATCAAAGTAAGTCGGAGAATAAGAGGAAATTGAGCCGGGTTATGAGTAAAGAATGAGGAATCAAAGATTTCATCCGAGATACAACCGAGGATAGTTCTACCCCAATAAAGCTTGGCATGTCAGAGGCCTAAGATACCGAGCTTGGGGGCATCTGTTACGGACGGGCGAATTGGGCTCCGCTTGGCCCAAAGCCAGCTATCCAGCCATGAAGATAAGGAAACGACTGATAAGGTATTAACCCATTATCTCGCCAACCGCCGAGAAACGTGCAGATGCAAGTGGGGCCACGTGCAAAGTGAATATCGGATCAAGGCCCTCAGGTACGCCCTATAAATACCAACATGCAGGCACCAGGTACGCAAGAACAAAAGAAACCCTACTTGTTCAATTCACACAGAGCACACACCCCACCTCCCTCTGGCTATCTTAGGCCAAACGATTTACTCTCGAACTACGTGGACTTTGATCCACCACTGTGGTACGTAGGACCTTGGGATTTCACCCCAGGCCAAGTCCAACTCCTTTATTATTCAACAACGAAACATTATTTATTTTCAGAAAGTTGCTTGTTTTTTTTTAAATGCAGTAGAATGCTTTATTTTCCCTTTGTTCGGTCATGTTTGAATTGGGAAATCCCAGCCCCATTTGCTCCTCCAATCCTTCTCCATTCTCCCTGTTGCTGTCAGATTGTTTGATTGCACTGGAATCAAGAAAGAAAATTTCTAGAAATTGCTCGGCTATATCTTCTTCTTTGCTTGGCGCCACTAATCCCTATCCTCTATCATTGATATATGTGCACTCCAATCCTCTTGATTCTTCCCTCTCAAATGGTCCCTGCGTTTCTGCGTTGTGCCTGCGTGAATAATTTAGAGGTTCACCTATTCAATCTCTCATTCCTCCGTCAACTCTTACTTGAGTGGTAAGCTTGGAGTCCTTTCTTTTACTTATGGGTATTGCCGTAGGATTTTTGAATGAGAAGGATAAATTAGATTTGGATATTGGTTCATTTTTATAATAGACAAAATCTTGTTAAGAAATTGGTATTGGGGGGCCTTGTGATTTGAAGTTAAGAGGTTTGATGGACTTGCTTGAATTCTGATGCACACAACGTGTTCGATGAAATGTGTAATTTGTGAATTGTTGGTTCATGTTGGAATTTAATTATGAGAAAGGCAATTATTCTCTATAATGAATTTTGGAAATGAAAGTAAGAAATTGCTAGAAAGGTATTTAGTTTATAATTTAACTATGTTAGCCTTCAAGTTGCATCTAAAGTGTTTGATGACATGTTTAAGAGAAAATATGGGGTAAAATCTTTATTGATAGTTAACTTTATTAGCGACATTTTTGTTTGGGTTATGAATGGTTTAGCATTGTACTTCTGTATTGGCAAGAAAATAAGAATAAAGAAAGGACTTTAGTTGGTGGTCATCTATAAAAAGTATTGTATTTTTTTTTTTGGGTCAAAGTATTGTATTGATTAAATAGGGAAAATAAGTGTTGTTTCTGCTTAGCCACAAAAGTTAATATAATAGCTATTTGATAAATATGTTGGGATTGGGGGGGATTTAAGGGTGTAGCTATAATGTATAAGAGGATGGTGGAAGGTGATGGAAGATTTATGAAGCTTGTTCTTCTACTTAAATCTTCAACTATGTTTAGCCAAAGTAATGAAATTAAAGATATCTTTGTTGGGCCTTATGGGGTTGCAACTGTAGAAGTTCATGTGGAAAGTGTTGCAATGTAACAGAAGACTTTGATGATGGTTTTCATTGATTAAAATATGCTACAAGTTAGTTAATGATTATAACCTCGTCTTGGGTTAAATTTGAGTTATGGTTGGAGCATAGAATAAATTAAGAGAAAAAAAGGAAAGGGAGTTGCAAAACTGCTGCCAACTCAATCAATTCATTCATTCATCTTAACGGATTCCCACACAATTAATCTAATCTCTTATATATTGTTAGAGGCGTGACTCTTAACGCCCAATAACAGCCTGTACATAAACCATTACATAGTTAACATACTAATTAACTAATAACAATGTCTAACCACTATCTACTATAACATAATACCTTCCTAGCTAACTGGCTAACGACTTCGTAAATGAACACAATAACATTCACATATTCGCACAGGTTAATAAGCAAACAAAAAAAGGTAAAAAAAAAACTAAATATAAACTCACCAAAGCTTCTGGAGTAGTCCGCGTCTGAACAAATTGTTACCAAGTTTCTACATCAAAAAATGCATACTTGGCGCAAGGATTAGTGTGAGGCTCACCAATTGGAACCTCGACAAAAATATACTTGTTAGTTAGCTAGGTCTTAAACTTCCTCCAGCGATCAACACAATACGATAATGTCTTGTCTTCCGATTGCCAGGAACATTGTACGTCAGTCGAATAGAGTTCTAAATAAGATCCTTCACGGTGACCTGGTTGACATTTTTCCACTCAGCTGTTAAAATGTTAGGTTTGATGTATGCTAGTAAGCCGACATAACTAGTATATTTGCTTTTATTAGGGCCGTAAGGAGCCAAATGTTCATCAAACTGAATCTCGAGCTTTTCCCTAACAGTTCGAGTTTGGGCAACCTCTTTCAATTGGGTGGTGACTCTTCTACCATGATGTGCATAGTGGTTACAAAGCTCACTCTGAGATGAACAGGGTTTGTTCTAACTCACACTAGTCACATTAGTTACTGGAGAGGAATACCTGAGCAAATGAGAAAGTAACAAAGGATGATAGTGGTGAGTAAGGAAGAGAGTTAATGCAACAGGAATAGAGGTTTCATAACAAGAACAGAGGTTCAGACTTCAGAGAGATCGTAAGTAGAGGTTTCGCACAAAAGAGGGTATATTTTGTTTTGATTTTAAGATCGGACATATTAAAACGCAGGTCTTAAAATTTAACTTTTAAGATTGGTTCTTATGAAATTCCATTCTTAAAAGTAATTAATTTTTTTATTTAATTTCTTTCAATGTAACGCCCCTATTTCCTAAGCCACTTATGGTGTCCAATTATGATCCTAGATCTCTTATTAAGCTATCTTGCATGTATTTATTTAAGTGAAAGCGTTAACAAATCAGAGTAAGTCACAACAGAGAGCATGCTTACCGTTTGGACGAATGAGTGACTAATAACATATGCCCAGATATATGCTGGTTAAATAAAATTCCCGAAGGAATATAAGCGTGATACAACTTAAATTCATTGCGGTGATCTCGTTTGACGTGTTAGGTTACAGTTATCCGAAAAGGTTCAACAAATTTATACATATTCTTATTCCCAGGATATAACTCCTTCCGAGTATTTACGTGTGTCGCTTACCCTTTTCTCCAACTCCCAATCCTCCAGATCCTGAAGCTAGGGTAAAATCTGGGATTCAATGCCCATTGAATCTCAGGTAACAGTTAACCTTATGCTCAAGTAAAAACAGTATATGCATGACATATATTCATTACATTTCAGCTTATAACCATACATAGCACACAGCACATGTAATAGTTCATATCTCAACAATACATAGCACACAACAAATGTAATGTTCACCTCTACATAGCACACAGCTCATGTAAGGTCCACATCATTTGCACATAACCAGTGCCACGCCCCGGGCATGTCCCCAGCGCTAGGAAAACATCCATGCGGCATTACTAAGACTGTAACCTGTTTCAAATTAAAACTGAATGTATTTAAAAATGTGACTTAAGACCGAGTCTTAGCCACAGTTCATGACCCAAGACTCAGTCTTGTTCAAGATTATATGAATCATCTCATCACATATAAAGCATACAAGACAACATAAGAGTTAGAGTTACAGTACGCGTCCGTACCTTAGTCCTTAGCGCTAGTGGTACGTTCACCTTTCAATTTTGGTTCCAAACTTTCCCGAGTATCCTATAATATCATTACTGCATTATTTCTCTTATAATTAACATCCTAGAGATGGCCTTATTACCCATGACCCTTATACCCATGGTAAATTTTATTTCATTATCCCCTTTTTAATTTGTTACTAATTAATACTAACACCCTCAATTAGTTAATAATTCCCTTTGACATTACTCACTCCTTTTCCTAATAATATTTATTATTATTATTATCATGATTATCAATCCTAATAATAATAATTTCTTATTTATTATCATTCCTTCCCAACAATAACATTGTCTGTTATTATTCTAAATTTCCTAATAGTACACTAATCCCATTTATTTATTCTGTTATTTTAATATAAACTTTTAATAATTATTTATCAATAATTCGTTTTATTTATTAATAATTTCCCTTAAAATCTTGATAACACTAATATTAATTAACTTATTTTTCATGTAAATTTGAGTTTAGCACATTTATAACAAAAATGCATTTTACAAATTGATTCCCAAAAATCACTTTAAGATAAATTTCTTAAATGTTAATTTGAACATAACTTCATAACATGTACTTATTTTTTAGTTAATTTTACACTTAAAAATAATAGGACTTCATAAATGTATACCTATATAAACCTCCCTGTTGCAATTTTATTCTTGGGTTTCTTATATATTTTTATTAATCACTACACTTCACTAACAAACTTTAAGCTCTTCCATATTTTATAATATACATATATACTTATTGCACTACCAGTAAGCATGTACACTCATATATATATATATATTATGTTTACAACATTTCTTTTCCCTCTCCCTGGATAGTCACGTTTCCACCTTTATATATATATATATATATATATATATATATATATATATATATATATATATATTTATACAATACACTCACATTCATATCTACATATAACTCTCACATACTTTCTTCTTTCTTTCCTCTGCAAGTTCACAACCCACGTTTCTTCTTTCCTTCTTCCCACCCAGGCACGTTTTCATCCTATGTGCATGTATATATATACTATTTCAACTAAACTCTCTTTTCCTTTTTGTCTTATAAAAATGTATCTACTTAGAATAATTGCACCTGATTCCAGACGCCATGCAAGCATGAATATACATTATTAGGTGTAAAGAGAACAATATCAGAACTTATGACAGCAATTACTTTTTTTTAAACAGTAAGACAAAAGGACGATGACAATGGGCTTCCTTTTCTCTTCTACATTCAACAGCAAACAGGTTATATATATGTGACTTTTCCTATGTGTTTTTCCTTCCCTCTGCTTACAGACCCACGGCTTCTTCCTTCTTTTGCAGCAAATATATATATATATATATATATATATATATATATATATATATATATATATATATATATATATATATACATGTTTCAGCCACACACACATACGGGAAGCATATATATATATATATATATATAGATACATGTTTCAGCCACACACACATACGGGAAGCAACAACCTATCCTTTTTCTTTCTTTCATTTTCCTCGGCATATGACAGCTAATACCATGTTCTTTAAACAGTGAAGAGTTGGTTCATTATGAGAATAAGAAGGAAACTTACTTAGATTATCTTGCTGGTTTCTATGGCGTAAGATCAGCTGCAACCTCCTCTCTGGATGCAGCCACGATGAGCAACAAGAAAGCAAAAAGAAGAGCGGTGACCTACTCTCTCTCAACTGCCAAGCTCTCACTCTCAAACCTCATTTTTTCCCCCCTGTTTTCGGGACTGAAAACAGAGAGTGATAAACAGTGTTTTTCTCACAAGTTTTCACGCTGCAGGCTGAAACAAGTGAGGAAGAGTTGAAGGCGGGGTTCTTATAGAGTTCTTATGATCCAGTACGAGTTGCAAAGTCCAGAGGTTATTCAATGGTGGGCTCGAGGCGTATGGGGGTAATCTTGCAGAAGCATGGTGTCCTGATTGTTGCTTCTGCAAGTTTAACAGCGCTGCACCTTACAGGATTTGTTTTTCGGCATTTATTTGGATTGCTTACTTCTGGTTCACGCGATCTATTGCTTTGGTTTAAAAAAAAAATGTTGCTTTCTTTTTTTGATAAGGAAAAAATGTTGCTGGATAACTGATGATGGTTGTTTGACAGGGCTATTATCCAAAAGAACCGAACTGCTTCTGTATTTCTTCGTGTCGGACTGGAGGCTGAGAAAAAATAATTTATTGTGGATCATTATATTTCTTCACGTCGAAACTGGATGGAGGAAAGATGATCCATTATTGGTGTTTCATGCTTCTTCACGTGGGCCATTCCTTTAACTGATATTGGATATGGTTTGGCATAATGGGCTCTTATGATTATCATTGCTACATGCTTCAAGGCCCATATGTTTTTCTTTGTTCTTTTTAAAACATTACTTTGTTTGCAATTTAGATTTTAATTGCAAATATTGGCTAAATGTTATAAATAAATCCTTAATTTCATTTAAGGATTTTTCTACCCCAATTAATTTTTCCTAGGCCTTAAAATATTTATTCCATAATATTTAGGCCTAAAACTTGTCACTTACAAATATTCTTTGAATTTATTCTTTTCCTGAAATAAACTAAGGAAAAATAGACCTTAATTTTCAATAATTACTCTTATAATTATTTTAGCCCAAATTTCATAATTTAATTTCCATAACATAGTCCAATATTCAAATCCCAGAAATTTGGGATGTTACATTCAATCTTTTGTACATGCCACAATTTAGTCCGAACTTAAGAGTTTAAAATTTTAAGACTGGATATAAGACCGATCCTTATGAAACTCCAGATTTAAAAGTAATTAATTTTTTATTTGATTTCTTTCAATCTTTTGTATTGGCCACGATTTAGGTCCAATTTGAAAAGTGTAAATTTTAAGACCAACTTTTTAATATATCCGGTCTTCACATTTTTACACTTTTATATTTAAATTTAATTGATATTTCAATTGTTTTTAATAATATATTTAAGACCGGTTGTTTTTTTGCACAAGTCTAAATAATATATTTAAGACCGATGAATAAAGTATTTAGTTCAAGAAGTTCTTAATATATATTTACAAAACTGCCATCATTCATACTTTTAAGACTGGGGGTGTCAATACTCCAGTCTAAACAAGACGGTCTTAAAGCACTTTTTTGCACTAGTGACATTCTTCAAAATTGATAAAAAGATCCACAGAGAATTCCTAAGTTGGTTTGTGTGCAGAATACTAAATGACAAAAACCCACCTTACCAGAATTCAAAGCTCTCACAATCGACCCTTTAGACCATACAAAAAGATCTATAGTATAAAATATCACTAGTTTCAAGTTTTGTATAGTTTCAAAAGATCAAGGATTTCTAACTCAAAACTTGGGTATTTATGTCACATTTAAGACAATGAGTTATGCAAGCAACAGTGACGGCACATGTAGTTTGGAGGTGTCCCTTATTATGGAAAGATTTTTGATATCATCGAACTAAATTACTAAGGCTGTTTCATTGTGACATCATTCAAGTGTTTGAGAAAATACAATAACTACTTGAGGACTCACAACTGATAACATATGCATCACAACAATAAATTTCTTCAATTAGTTCAAATTAGTCAATCTGAATATGATGAGTTATTTATTTTTGCCTCAGAGGCACACCAGGTTTATTATGTCAAGGATGAGAGGCACATGTATTGAAATTTAGTGGTTCACTTGAAGCCTCAAGACCTTTACGATATGGGTAATGGTAATAACATCACCTACAAGAATGAGTCATTCTAGCACGCCAATTTCAAAAACTTCTTCCTTGAAGGCAGTGACAATTTATTTATAGATTAGTGAATTTTTATAAGTTACGCTTTGTTATCACTTAATTTAAATTTATTTTTTGTACAAAATAATAAACTGACCACTAACATTTTCTCCATACATTTTTGTAGGGATGGCGATGAAGAATGACTAAAAAAATTAACTTTTATTCTTATAAACCTCAATTTATATATTTCTTAAAAAAATTCCAACCAATATTTTGTAGTGGTTTTGAAACATCTACCAACACTGTCTCCTCCAGCATTACAAACATAGAGCGCAACAAAAATTATCACCTTAACTGCTACAAGCGCTATATAGATCCCTATAAATATCCCTACCACATCTCATTTAAAACCTTCTTCTATTTCTTTTCACCTCTCTTCTATCTCGTTTTCTCTCATGTGGTGAAGCCTGAAGAGTTGAGCAAGCTTATCAAATATGGTTTTTTTTTTTTTTGAAATATTTGATTTCAACATTTTTATTCTTATAATAATTATAATTATTATTTTTTCTTCTTCTCTAGAAACTTATTGACTTTTCTCCAACATTTTCAATATTCCTTCTATAATCAAATAACATCTAATAGACACATAAGTCTAGCTTATTACCTGCATATTTATTGAACTCAATTTCATTATCATTGTTCCCAAATATTAATTACTATCATTTAAATTATTACTTAAAACAATAAAACATTCAACAATTATTGGAACAATGGACTCAAATTATTATTTTACCTTTTTTTTTAATGTATGCAATGTTTATATCGATTTTTAAACTGCTATAAATTTAAATTTAAATTCATATTAAATTTTTGGCACAAGTTTTAAAATTTTATCTAATATGATTAACGGTTCCATAACCGCAATTTTTTTTTTTTTTTTGAAATTCCTAGGTATACTTAGTAGTGATTTCAAAACAACTACAATGTTAGTGTTAAATTTTTAATTTTCATTTCCCGCCACACCAAAATTTAGCCGCCAACATTTGTAATGCTCAGATACTGTGTTATTTACATACACATCTTATAGCAATGTGATAAAACCACTGCCAATATATTAGTGATTTTGTTTACATGAGTAGTGGTTCTTAAAAATCACTACAAAATCGTTTGCAACAGCATGTTTTGTAGTGGTTTTTCTAACCACTACTACTATCATTTGTAATAATTATAACATCTACAAAATTGTGTTGCTATAGTTGTTTTGTAATAGTTTTTCCAACTGCTACTACTGTTATTTGTTATTTATAGTGGTTAAAATCGCTACAAAATTATTTACAATGATATATTTTGTAAGAGTTTTTCCAACTGTTACTATTGTCGTTTATATCAACTAAAACTACGCCATTTTAACCGATTCTATTGTGGATTTATTTATCCGTTAACTAGCCAGTTGGGTGCCTCTAGAGAGAGCCATATCAGGCGAGGAATATGTACAAGTTCATTAATCACCACAGTTCACAGATATACACACAATACTGCAAGAGTGGCTCTCTAAATTGTTCAAGAATATCTCTTCACATCGGTTAAAGGAGGGTCATATAAACTAATGATATACTAATTTGTCCTAATTTTAGGTCGGTCAAAATATGTAACTGGTTTAGAAATTAAGTCCTCATCCCATGTTAATTATTTATTTTAACCGACATAGAAATCCTTTTCTACGTCGGTTTAATTAAACGTGAATATGTGTGTGTGTAAATGAATATGTATGTGGAGGGGCGGAGCCATAATTTTTATCCAGAGGGGCATCATTGAGGGATTTGGGGCTGGGGGTTACCCCCGAAATTTTTTTTAATAACAAAAGTATATTATAATAAAAATAATTACAATATCATCCTTTTAAGCCTTATGTTTTTGGAATTTTATCATAATTGTCTTATTATCAATACTATCAAATACATCTTTTTCAATATAAGGCACTAAACAATCTGTTAATGAATTTGAGCCTATTCCTTTTTTTTCTTTTTGTTCAAACAGACCGTGCTCTCTACTTTTCTACTTCACATTTTCAATCATATAATTTAATTAATTAATTAATTTTCTTTTTTTAAAAAAAAATTGAAAGTCAAGAGGGGGCATTGCCCCCTCAACCTTCAACGTGGCTCCGCTTGTGTGTGTATAAAAGACACACACATGGATTTCACAACTAACAATAAAATTAAAAGGGATCCTAAGATATGTCTCGATGGTGGGTAAAATCAAAAGTATGAAAATAAAGGTCCCATTTGCTTCAATTTTTTATAGGATTGCTAGTAATAATTTTTCTATATTAATTATCATATATTCTAACATAAACATATCTTTTATGATTTTTTTTTCAATATGATCGTCATTTTCTTAAACGAGGGAATATAATCTAGATTTATGACCTTATACGTGTCAATCACTATTCTATCATCTTTATTATTATATTTATACTTTTTACAAAAATTTATCTATGGCCAACTATTTTAGTTAATTTTATTCTCTGTTTTTTTAGATACTTTATTCCATTCCTATCATTTTCAATAACCGAAGGACCCCTTATTATTTAATAGTAATCCCGACAAAGTGTTGATTGATTTTTTCCCCCAAGTTATGTTTTTTTTGTCATACCCTATTTTTCATAATACATATAAACATTTTGGTAAATAAATTAGCAAAATACAAAGGTTAAATGTGTCTCAATGAATTATAATCTATTGTTATATTCTTATCAAAATTTCACTTTCGAATGAATTAACCAAAAGTTAATTATGACACATTACTTAGGGGTTATAATTTAGCCTAAAAATAAGAGGTAGATGACAACAAAATTAAATAGATATTTAAGAAAATTAAGGCCATTATTTTTGAAAATAATGATGCCATTAGGGGGCTGATTTAATTGCCAAGGAATAAGAGTGAATAAAGCTTGCTAATAATGCTCTAATAATATTGATTAAGCAGAAGACCAATTATGGAATGACATTTACAATAAAAGGACACTTAAGCACTTAATTAAGGGGATAATTAAGCTTAATTAAGGCTTCCCCAAAAGTCAACAATGGTAATTAACACATATGAGATGAATGGCTAGGATTGTTGCACTTGTATTACAATCCAGTGGTCATGAAATTAAGCTTAATCCTCTTGTAAATTCATTAGCCAATTATAGGCTTAAACCATAGGATCTTTGCCACACAAAAAGCACATCCAAGGGCCCTAAAAGAGTCCCTCAATTTTGTTTAACATTAATGGGAGAGGATTGAATTTCAAAAAGTGCAATTTGATCCAAGGGTTGTGAGGGAAGATGAGGAAATTGTTTCTATGTTTTTGGTTCCAAATGAGCTTGGATTTTTCCTATAAATAGAGGTTCCCCCCTCTTCATTCTTCACACCAAAAACTCATTCAGCAGCTAATTGAGTTAGAGAAAATTCATAGGAGCAAGGTGAAGAAAGAGCAAGAACTTCAAAAGGTAAGTTCTTAAGCTTAAGCTTTTAGTTTTTGGTAAAATTGTAGGATAAATTTCCTTTCATGTTTGAAAGTCTCCATGACTTTTAAAACGCAAAATAGAGAGGAAAACATATTGGGAAATAATTTTTAGAATCAGTAGATCATTATGTCAAAAGTTTTAAAACTGTCGGTTTAAATTCTATGCTGGCAAAGATTGTTATGACTAGTATTTTATGTACCAAATGAACTTTAAAAATCATGCAATTTTTCAGTTATAAATTAAACATCTACGGGTTTCTATTGATATAGAATTTGTAACGTTTTAAGCTCTGGAAAAGGAGCTAGAAATTTTTGAAATTAGGCCTTGTTATGGATGTTGAATACTGAACAGTGGTTGGGAAAATTAAAACTGGAAATGGCCTAGGGATTTTAAGTTCCAGTTGTTATTTTTCTAGAACAATAGACTTGTTAAGGGAAATTTTAGCTTTAGAATAACATCATTTTGATTTATAGAATTAGTTATGATTTTTCAAATTTACCGCAAAATCTAGCTAGAAAATCCAACAATGCATTTTTAAGGAAAATTATTAGATAATTAATCCACTAAGGGTAAAAAGGTCAGGATAGGTGAAAATATCATTTTTGATAATATTCTAAGAAATATGATATTTATTATAATATCATATAAAATATGGAAAAGGAAATAATATGATGGTAACGTTATAGGATACTCGAGAAGTCCAGGATTAGATTCAAAGGTTGGGCGTATTGGTAACTACACGGTGAAAGATACGTTCGTGTACTGGTAACTTTAACACTTGTGCATCTCGTATGCCTATATATGATTATTTGATTCACATGTTATGAACAAGACTGTGGATCCAGTTGTTTGTTTACATTCAATTTAGCTGTGGATTCAGCTTGACGCAGGTTATAGTCTTGATAATACCGCTTGTATGTTTTCCTAGTGTTGAGGACACATGGATTCGTGGCACTGGTTAGTGCAAATATTATTGACATACATTTGATGTGTGTTATGTATTGTTATACTGAATGTAATGAATATATGTCATATATATATATATATATATATATATATATATATATTGTTTATACTCTTCATATGAGGTTAACTGTTACCTGAAATTCAATAAGTATTGAATCTCAGCCTTGACTAAAGGTTCAAGAAAGAAACCTAGATCTGAGAAGGTGAAGGAGCCGAGAAGAGGCAAAGTAGACAGAGCCATAAAGAGGCACTGGTCGAGATGAGAGTCTGAAGAAGCTATTAGAGCCTAGTTTTTGACATGAATGCGATAAAGTTGTTTTAAACCATTTGGTGCTTAAACTAAGTTGGTCTGTGAGGTTGGCATAAATCGCCGTGAAAGACGGGGGGACTCCTACTAGACTAACACCGATCTAGCCAATAGGTTTAATTAACTGTGTTGGGTTTCAAGCCATAGGTCTAGTTAAGACTTGGTTTAACAAAGAGCTGTATTTAAGTCTCTGTAAATTGTATCACATGAATTTTCCTTCGAGATGTTTAAAATTACCAGCTTATGTCTGGGCATTTTATATCAGTTACTCATTGTCCAAACGTTAATGCATGTTCTCCGTTCCGCTTTACTCTGATACGTACACCGTCAACTTTGTTGATATTCTTGATACTACGTGTCATCAGACATAATAAGTGGTATGGAATTTGGGATGCTACATCTTTCATAAATTAAATGTTTTTTCCTTGTAAGGCTTAAGATGCTAAAAATGCATGAGATTTTCTAAAAAGTGCACTCAACACCAAATGATTTTTTGAGGGGTAAAAGTAACTGTGAGCTTTCAAATAGGTGTAAAAATATACATTGATGGTTAGTTAATTGTTTGTTTCTATTTTCTAAGGGTTAAGATACAAAAATATATATGAAATTGTTTGAACATTAAATATTGTTTCATGCATACATACATATATAAACATATGTGATATGTATCTAAGTATTATATACATACATGTATATACGTGCATGTACGTACTTATATATACATACATATATCTCTGTACATACACATAGATACATTCATGTATGTGCAGCAATATTAGAAGCCTTTGAGAAAACTTGGAAGATTAATCCATTAGATATTTATATTTTGCAATAAAGTTGTCTCTCAATTGTTGAGAAACAAATGCTAGCCCTTTTTTTCCAGAAAATAAACATATATAAGCTCGTCAAGTTCCATCAAAGACTTCCAATATAACAATATTGGAAGCCTCTGAGAGAAATTGGAAGCTTAATTAATTCACTAACCATATATTTTGATTTTATATCTCTCAACATATTGATATTGGGTTCTACATGATGAGAAACAAGGGCTAGTTAGCTAGTGGGTTTTATATAGAGGTCTTGTTGAGACAAAAGAATGTAATCTTATATCTTTTTCTACTTCTATTTGCTTCCATATTCGTTTATCTATTCGAATTTATCTTTTGTTTATGTTTTGTCTTTATCATTGACATAGGGATGGAATATGTATTATCGATTAGGTGTCCTTCCTAGCTATGTCTTAAATACTCAAATTTCCTCTCAGTGTTTTATTTGAAAGAAATTACTTATAATTTTATGAAATAGCTTAACTAATGTGACTTTGATGATCGAACTCACATAATACTTTTCATTAAACATTATGAAGAGGGGAAAAAAAATCCCAAGTTAAAACTATAAATATATATTACCATGCATATGTAATGAAATCTATGTTATTTCTAATAAAACAATAAAATAAAGCTAAAAAAAGTTTAACACGTTGAAAAAAAAAATAATGAGCAACTGAGATGTTGCTAAGAAGTTAAGCCACCTGCCTTTATAATATTGACTTGTTTCCCTAGCCCATTTCAAAGTCTTTGAGATTCTCTATATATTCAGAGAATATATGCATCTGGTAGCTCATAAACCAAATTTATCCATTAAACCCAAATGTCATGGATTGTTATCTAAAACTGATCCAATGACCTTAATGAAATTGTAGCTAGACAGTAACTGCATTCTAAAGAGTTTGATATTAGTCATGTTTATAACTATAATAATATGACTTGTATACTATACAGTATGTAATACCCGGATAATTATTATCTGGAATATTATGTCCATTTATGATAGATATGGTCTCAAAATGTTGTATAATTGGTCTATTTTTAAAGGGAAATACTAAGAAAATTAAATGGAATTTATTGCCAAAAATGTGAAAAATGCATTTTAGGGCCATAAAACATCCTAAAAATGTGATGATAAATCCTAAAGGGCTGTGAAATAATTATTGAAAATTAGAAGGAATATTGTCTCTAATTTAGACAATTTATTAAATTGTCTCTTTTGAAAATAGAAGAATAGAAAATTAAAAAGTATTCTGGGGACCATATTAGACCCTATGATTTTTAATATTATGCATGGAACATAAATTATTAATGTCAATAAAATAGTTGTGAGATAATAATTATTACTAATTAAGAAAATTGTCAACAATTAGTAAGTGATTAATTAGATAATTAATGGCTAATTGTTTAGACATAAGATAAAGAGAAAAAGGTGAAAATTACTTAAAATAAATATACATATATAAATAAAAACGAAAATTGGAAGAAAAATAAAGAAAAATGAAATGAAAATTAAGAAATTAATATCTAGATATTTGCATTAAAATAACATTATAAGTTAAGACATGTGGTAATTAAGTAATATTATAATAGTAAAAATGTGAACAGGATAAATGACTACGGATAGAAATAAAATCCTACCTAGAAAACCATGAACTAGGTTTCTTGAGTCAGAGTATATTAGGAACAAGTGAATTTCTATCTTGGAGTGGACTGTCTCCGAAGTTATTTCTGTAACCAACGAAGTGATTTGGAGATCCGGCCAGGAAGATATTTTGTGGGATTAAAGCAGATAGTAGAAATGAGAACCGATAGAAAATAATCCCATTGTGGGAATCTGGGGATAAGTGGGGAAAAACCAGAGTATAATGTTAATCAGTGGATTTTTGTCTCGGAGTTAGTACCGGACAACGTTATTTCTGTAGCCGGGCATGAATACCGAGGATTTTCAGTTGATAACAGAATGTCCTCAGCAGGATCAGAAACTGAGTTAAATTAGATAATTTGAAAGAGGAAGAAAAGACCTTCGGAGTGTTGTTCCCGAAATTTTAAGATTTTACGAAATTTCGCGATCAGGATATCGAACTAGGAATTTTACCTGATAAAGCAAGATGACATAAGGCTTGATGATGCAGCAGGGATGACATCATCCTTGAGAGGTGTAAGGCCAAGATCTTGCCACCTCCAAGAAGTGCGATCTAACGGCTAGAAACTGATCAGACAAAGTTCAATGAAATTACGAAAATGCCATTGCCTTTTTCTATAAATAGCCTTCACTTTCTCTTCATTCTTCACAAATCCTAGAGCTTTCTAGAGAGAGATTTTAGAGAGAAGGAGGAGTCTGTGGAAATAGCAAAGTGCCGGGTAAGTTCTTTGGTCCCTAGTCTTTAGTTTTAGTGTTTCTTTCGGTAGTTGTTGTAGAAATGCTAGGTTGATCTTTAATCTTCCAGGTATGTTTAGAAATCATGTTCTAGGGGTAATTAAGGTATTAATTTCGAAAATCATTATGGAGTTGGAGATATGTTGAAATTCTGGAAGATTAGGGTCAAGGTAGCAAAGTGCTAGCGAAATTCCGCCGATTAGGGGATCAGGGGCAAAATGGTAATTTGTACCTAAAATGCCTGTTATGATATCAAATATTGATAAATGTGATATTATAATTATAGGATATCAGTAATCTTGTTCCGCTGTCATTTCGCTGTCGTTCCGCTGTTTTCCGTCAAAAGTACGGTTTACCATCAACATACTAAACGCTCGTCAACGAAGGTACGTCTGCGTACTGGTAACTTTAACTCTGATGTTTACTGTATGCATATATGTGCTATGTGTATGGTATGCTTGTATGAGGTAATTAATGTACGTCCGTGTACTGGTAACTTTAACTCTGATGTTTACTGTATGCATATATGTGCTATGTGTATGGTATACTTAGGTGAATTAACTGATAGCTCTGTGTACGTTCGCGTACTGTAACACTAACTCTAATGTTTATGTTATGCATATATGTGATACGTGTGTTGTACGTATAGAGTATGTATACTGTGGAGTGCATATTTGTAACGCTGGGAGCGATATGTCCATATGCTAGGAGCGATATGTCTATATGCTGGGAGTGATATGGTTGCATGCTGGGAGCGATACATATGCATTGATTGTGATGGATTGTTTGTATATGTTGTTGATGTGGTCGTTTATGTGTTCATATATTGTGTATGTAAATATGAGGTTAACCGTTACCTGAGGTTCAATGGGCATTGAACCTCAGCTCTTAACATAGCAGCAGGGTCAGGAGAACCAAGGACGGAGGAGAGGGGGAAAGCAGCACGCTTAGAGACCCGGCTAGAGATTTCATTTTGACGTTCCAGCGGAAGCCTTCCTTTTGTTGTCTACTTCACTTTTGAGCCACGCGGTTACTATACCGCTATTGTATCCAGCCAGACTTATGGCATTCTGAAATATAAGTATCAGTTACTCTTCCACTCAAATGATCTACTCTGATGATTTTAAATAATTTTTGATGAAAAAATAATATTCCGCTGTTAAAAATTGGGACGTTACACAGTAAACTCTCTATTCCATGATATCGGAATCACGTAGAGTATTTGAAGAAATATGAAGAAGAGTGAAAAAGAAAAAGATCATAAAATCGAAAAAATATACATTGTACGGTAAACTCTCTATATTCTGTGGCTGAGAGTGACCTTAGCGTACCTTTGATTATATATTTGTATTAGTTTCGGGTAAGCTGTGTAAAAACAGCTCATTTAAAAGCATGCTGGGATTGTATTTAGTTCATTATGGTGGAAAATTATCTTAAAACTTTTAAAGGAACTAGACGAAGGTTAAGGAACCGAACCGGGATATTTGACTATGTTTACTTGCATACTCCTATTTATTAACTTTCAATCATTTATATTATTTACACAAACACACTTACACATTTTTAAGAGGTGTCACTGTGACACGCGAATCTAATCCCACCTTTTATGGATATAATCTAATCTTCATTTTGCGGATTGGAATATTTACTGTTATTTATCTTGATTAACTGTAGTTTTTTTATTTTCCTTCATCATTGATATATAGAAGGAATATGTATATATGCATTGGAGATTATGTAAACTTCCTAGATATGTCTAATTAATTCTTAACTAATGTGTAGTTAAAAATTCAATTCTTGGATTCACTAAAAAACAGCAATTTACTTGATGAATTCAATTAGTGAAGGAACTTCCTGCAATCAAATTAGCAATATAATGGACCTTTTTCCGTTGGTAAATTATTCATTACAAATTGACTGGTAAGGAAATTTCAAATTTTGTAATTAAAAAATATCAGTGACATTCTAGCTATAGAATTAAACTCTATGGTTAATTTTCTCAATAATGACCTATTTCTTTTGTATTTTTTTTATTTGACGAAATTACATTAGTTTAATTAAGAAATCTAACATTTTTCATGAAAAGAATTATAAAATGGAAAACAGTGCACATAAGTTAAAAAAGTGTGTTATTTTAACAAGCTTCACCTCGAGTGGATTTTCTTTTAAAAGAAGGGTCTTATAAGGTTACTAGTGCCCCAACTCCAATAGCTAAATTTTAGGGTGTGGTTCTCCCAAGGACTTGTACTCCGTTACAATGGTTTTCACATAAAGTAAAGTGCTATAGAATGGAGCCATCTAGACGTTCCCCCTCATGAGGGAGCGTATTGTAACAACTAACAAGTTCCACTTCGGGTGGGTTTTTATGAAAGAAGGGCCCGATTAATAAGTCTTTGGGTTCTCTAACTTTAACAGCTCCCTTTTGGGATGTAGTTTACCTAAGGACTTGTGCTTGTGACAGTTACTCCCACACCTATATATTTTACCATGCATGAAAATGATAAAATTAATTAATAAAATGATAACATGTACGTAGCATTATGGTTCCAACACGTTGACAAAAATGAATAATGAGCAACCTAAATTGGATTCCACTATATAGTGTTGACTTATTTCCAAAACTCATTTAAAAGTCTTTTTAGATTCCTTCTCTACATACATGGAGAATATATGTATTACTTTTGTACTCCATGAATATATATTGGCCAATTGCATCGGTGCACAGCTCATATTATCTTTCATTGAAACCAAAGGTCATGGATTCTCGAATCCTAAAATGATTACATAACTTTTAAAAGGTTAGAATTAGATATATTATACTCTATTGCACCGAGTTTGAAGCATTCACATTATTAACATAATTAAGGATGAAACGGGATTTTTCACCTTTAAATTATTTTTTCAGGACAATTGAGAAGACCAAAATTTTCACAAATTGCACGTCAATTAATGAGAACATAAATCATACAGTGTCATGTATGTTTATATAAAGGAATTTCTCGCAAAACCCATTGCCCAAAAGGGGAAAAAAACAGGGAGTCATTTGGAGGAAAAAAATATGTTTCCAAATGATGAAAATGGACACCTGAGCTTCAAATGATGAATTTAACAGCGGTCTTCAAAATTTTGAGAAAATCCCCATGAGATCCCAAAGAATGAATGCAATCATAAAAGAAGTCTTATAATAAGTTAGTAGCATGGATGGACTTCCCGGGGGGGGGGGGGGAACAAGAAGGAAGAATGGATGGACCTATGGTCCTTCACTGATTTGGTATTTGTCATTGCAAGCGGACTTCTTGTGAGACTCTTTAGTGATTACATTGAGCTTAGTTATTTTTCAAAAAAAAATTCTGAAAAATAGGTTGAAAATATCAATTCATACTTGCAAATATAAGTGGATGAGAGTTTCAGTTGTAAATCAATAGAAATGACCTATAATTCCATAAAGTTTAAATGTATAATTTGCAATTGAGATTTTTATATTACTAAGATTGCATATACTATAAACATACAATAATTCTGTATAGTATGAAAAATATAAACAAACTCACAAGACTGTCAAAATATGATAATGAATTTTGATGAAATCCAAGCTCAACGTACGTTGTCATCTTAAGACCATTTGCTCTTTCTTTATGGATGCCCAAGGTTAATGAACAAATGAAAGCGGAGTTAATCACCAAGACGAGGATGAATTGCGGATTTAAAAATTCTTTTGTGATCCTCCAAAACTTGCACACAAAAATAGAGCACAAAATAGAGAGAAGAGGAAGAAAGACACAATAAGATTTATACTGATTCGGTCCAACTTCTTAACCTACGTCCAGTCTTCAAACTCTCTAGTTTTTCACTAACACTTGTAATCAGTTACACACTCTGTACTTGAAGTTATCTTCTCACTAGGATATACTCTCCCTTACAAGTTGTATATTGATATTCCCAATTTTCAAGTCCCACAACTTGAGATTCTTATAATAAATGATTTCAATAAATGAAACTATCTCTAAGAGTGGATAAAGATAATCACTGAAGCATAAATGTATCAAACGATACTTTACAGTAGAAAACTGAAATAGTAGCTGAAAACTTGAATGATTTTCATTTTCTGCAGATTGGTTGTTGCGTATGTTTTTCTTGTTCGTTTTTTTTTTTTTTTTGAAGATTTGAATGAAACCTCTTATATATGAAGAGAGTATTTAATGATAGTTTGATTTATCAATGTAACCATTGGAGACATTGATATGGTTGTTGGAAACACTAAGTCTTCTTCCCTTTCCATATTTCAGCGGGAACAGTTGCACAGAAGTTTATGGTTGACTTCTCTTGAAATCAATCCATTGGAAGAGCAACTTCTTGATAGGGAAATAAAACATTAATCCGTTTTCAATGTGTGTAGAATGATTGTCCAAAATAGTGCAAGCTTTCTGGACTTTATAATAAATGTTCTGACATTGCTTTTTGACTAAATCTTCATTTAATATTCTTTAGAACATCTGAAACTCACTAACAAACTGACTAAACATAGTTAGGAATAGTAATGGGTGATGATAAGAAGTATTAAGATTAAATATGAAGATTTCACAAATTCGAGATATTTGATTTTCAAACTAAGTGACACAAACCCGAGTTGGTTTATCTAAACTGGAGTTTATAACTTTGCTTCAAGAGACTAAACTCGAGTTTCTAAACTTTGACTCGAGTTTAATTCTTCTAGAGAAGAACGTCGTGATTTAAACAATGAAGTACACTTTGAACACATGAGCAAACTCGAGTCAATTAGTGACTAACTTGAGTTTTGGACTTATGATGAGAAAATAGGTTTAAGTCCACAAAGCTCAAAACTGGAGTTTTCAAAACTTAATTGAAGTTTTCAAATCATGGAAATAGAGCATAGCTCTCTGTATGACATAAACTTGAGTTTACAAAATCCAAACTCGAGTTTCCTTTAAAACTAAAAAACTTTGAAAGTTCTCTGCCAAGGGAAAACCAGAGTTTTCATAAGGTGGGTAAAACGTAAAAACTCTCTGTAATCTAAACTGGAGTTTGTCATTTCAAAAACTGAAATTTTCTCAAGATGAAAAGTGTTAAGGTTCTTGACATAAACTTGAGTTTAGAAAACTTTAACTCAAGTTTAGTCAAGTTCACAAATCTTTGAAAGCTTTTTGAAAACATAAACTGGAGTTTTCAGAAGCAAACTAGAGTTTTTCATTCTTTAGAAAACATTATAGTTAAATATTGTTGTTTTTGTTGGTGTGCATTAAACTTTGTAGTATGAATAATGATGCTTTGAAGTTTATAGTTTATGACTTAGACAACTTAGATATATTTGTATATTTTGTATTGATGAAATTATTGGATTTAATAGCTGATATTTTATAAATTGCCTTAGTTAGTAAGTTTTGTTGAATGAAGTTGAGTAAGTTTTGTTGAATTAAGATAAAATGGTTTGTTGTTGAAATTTTGGGATGTCTTACTATTGAGGGGAAATGCTGCCGAATTTTTTTTACAAGATTGAGAAAAAAGCATGTCGTTCTTGAAATTGTTATGAACTTGACTGTTGTTGGAAATGTTTTAGGTGATAATAAAATGGGTTATAGTTGGATGAATGCTTTGAGAACAAGTGAATAATATGAGAATGGGGTGGAAGAGTTTATTGAATTTGCAAGAAGGAATGTGGCAACAAAAAATGGCCTATATTATTGTCCATGTGTTAATTGTTTAAATGGGGTTCGAAGGGATATTGCTGATATAAGGGATCACCTACTTTGTGATGGAATAAACCTTCGATACACAATGTGGATATGACATGGTGAGGAAGTAAATACCAGTGCGTGCCACGAAAATAAAGTTGATGTAGATGAAGATGGAATGGAGAGAATGATTCATGATGTTGAGGTACAATCTTTTGCACAATCGCATGAATATGATAATGTGCGGAGTGATGTAGAGACACCTTTGTTACCTGGGTGTACTAAGTATACACAGTTGACTGGGACCTTACATTTGGTCAACTTAAAGGCAACTTGTGGCTGGACCGATAGTAGTTTCACTTCACTGCTCGAATTGTTGTGTGATATGTTGCCGTATGACAATGTGCTTCCAAATCGTATGTATGAGGCGAAGAAAATCTTGTCTACGATGGGCATGGAGTATGAAAAGATACACAGTTGCCTATTGTACAGAAATGAGTATGAAGGCCTTAGTAATTGTCTGAAGTGTAAAACTTCACAATACAAAGTGAAGAAAGGTGGTGGTTCTGGAGATAAAACAACAAAAAGGCAATCTTTGAAGACACTGTGGTATCTTCTAATAATACCATGGTTTAAACGTCTATTTACTAGTGAAGCAACGACGAAGAGATTGAGATGGCATTCTGATGAGAAAATATCTGATGGAAAATATCTTTAACACCCGGCTGACTCTCTGCAATGGAAGAAAATAGACGAATTGTTCCCTCAATTTGGCAATGAGCCAAGAAACCTTCGACTGAGGCTTTGTACAAATGGCTTCAATCCATATCAGACTCTTAGTAGGAATTAGTGCGAGACTAGACCTAGTTGATATGGGAATAAGAGAATAGTTACATCCATAAGTAATGAAAGATGGTAAGAAGTCATACATGGAGTTAGCAGCTCATACACTATCAAAAGCAGAGGAAAAAAGTTTTTGTGGGTGTTTATATGACATTAAGGTTCCACAAGCATATTCTTCTAATTTGAGAATGTGTGTTTCAATGGACGATTTGAAGTTAGTGGGAATGAAGTCCCATGATTATCATGTCTTGATGCAATAACTATTACCAGTAGCTATTAGAGGCATTATGAAAGATGAAGTGCAAATCACTATAACAAAATTGAGCATTTTCTTTAATGCTATCTGTAACAAAGTCATTGACATTGAAAAGTTGAATGAATTGGAAAATGAGGGTTATATTATTTTGTCCCAACTAGAGATGCACTTTCCTCCTGCATTTGTTGATATAATGGTGCACCTGATAGTGCACTTGCTAGGGAGGTAAGGCTCTGCGGTCTAGTTTACCTAAGGTCAATGTACCTTTTCGAGCGATACATGAAGATCTTAAAAGGGTATTCAGAAAATTCATATCGACTGGAAGCCTTAATAGTTGAGAAATATGTAGTTGAAGAGGCTATGGACTTTTGCAAGGATTATCTATCAGGGGCGATGATACAATCTTAGCATGATGAAGGGATAAGTGAGGGAACTCAAGGAATCAAATTGAAGAATATGCCTCGTGAAGAGGTGTTGCAAGGACACTTTTACATCTTGAATAATATGGAAGAAATTCAACCATCTATTGATGAACACAGAAAGTGTTTAAAGAATATGAATCCAAGGAAGAATGACATGCACATAGCTAATGAGCAAAAGAAGACATTCATACGGTGGTTTGAAAAGAATGTATTGCATGAGACCGATGTGTCGAATACAATCGAGTAGCTTGCCTGGGGGCCTTCTTTCACGGTTATAACTTGGAGCGGTTATGATATAAACGAGTATTCTTTCTACACAAAAGACCAAGATGACATAAGTTCTGTGCAAAATAGTGGGGTGATGGTTGAAGCTGAATCAATGCACTTTTCAAGTTCGAAAGACAAAAACCTAGTATTAGCATCAATGGCCTGTTATGGAGTTATTGAAGAAATATGGGAGATGAGCTATAACCCTATCAAAGTTGCTTTATTCAAATGTAAGTGGGTTAGCAATAATGTTGTTGTAATAGATCCTAAATTTGGATTTGTCTCCGTTGTTCTTCAAAAACTTGGTCATAGAGATGAGTCATTCATTCTAGCAAGCCAGGCGAAACAAGTGTTTTATGTTACAGACCCTGCAAATAAAAAAATGTCCATTGTACTTCAAAGTAAAAAACAGAAGTATGATAAGAATCCTTAAACCTTGACGATACACTCCCTTTCACAACAAACCCACCTACAACATGTGAAGTAGAAGTGGTAAATGATGAAGAATATGCTGCAAGAAATGATCATTGTGAAGGAATTGGGAAACCATATAAAGTAAGATCTTCTATGAAATATTTAACATCTTAAATTATGAAAAAGTATGATGTTATTTTTGTAGTGGTTTAATATGTTAATATTTTCTTTATTAATTTGTTTATTATTTAATAACCTATCTAACATTGATTTATCTTTGATGAATAGGAATATGTCTAGCTTTGACAAGTCAGCGGATGATAGAGTTGATGAACTTGTTGTCAGACAGGGTAGAGGTAGCACCAAGATAGGTGCACTACTCGCACGTCGTGGCAGTCAAAAGAAGAGGTTGCATGTTGACTTCGATGCTAATAAAATTCCAGTTGGTCCAGAGGAAGATAATTTCATTAGCTATGTAGGCTATCTAGCTAGAAGCAAAGTTAACATTGTATACTCTCATTAGAAGTTGGTGCCTAAGAAAACAAAGGAACTGATTTGGGCACAAATTTTGGTATCTCACTTTCGTTATATCTGCATTTGTATCTTTAGTCTTATTACTTGAAATGTAATAATCTTTTCTTTTACCTTGCAGCAAACGTATAATGTCCCAAACAATTCCGAAATGAACAAGCATTGGATAAGCGAAGTTCGACTATATTGGAAGGATTTTAAGAACAAGCTCACTAGAAAGTATATTCGAGGGTCAATAAGGGACAAGGATCCATGTGTGACATATGATTACATTTCTCCAGAGGATTGGAGGGCGTTTGTGGCGTCCCGACAAAATCCTGACATCGTGACTCAATTTTATTTGTTTTCGTGTCACAGTAACAAAGTCAAGTCAATATAGAGAGGCAAGCGGCAAATAAGTATCCGCATACCCTATCTAGGGGTGGATATAGAAAGCTTGAATGGAGGATGATGGATGAAGAGTTAGAGAGAATGAAGGAAGCTGCCCAATCCGATTCGTCCCTTGTTATTCAGGCCCCTGAACCTCCTCCTCATTACAAAAAATGGAAAGTGGCGAGAATGAAGGGTGGCAAATATATAAAATGTGTAAAATGTGTAACCGTTGATCACATACAAATTCCAACTTATGACATCAACCTCAGGACCACGTGCTAACCATTTCATTGTCTCAAAATCAGATTCCTCTCCCTCAACCTTTTGTTTGAACTAGTTTGCAAATGTTCTGTTATGCTCCTTAATCAACCTTTGTTCAGTCATTCGGGGATTTTCTTTCCTCACAGCTTCTTTATGTGCAACTATGCTGGCCTGAACTTCATCAACATTATTCAAGATGTATAAGTGGACTTGTGACAATTCATCAAGATCCACTCTCTTTACTGAGGCTGTAACATCCCAATTTTCAAAAGCAGAATAAATTAATTTTCCATTTAAAATCATTTCAAATCATCAGAGTTTGGGATGCTATAGCTTAGAGTACTGCGGAAATTGATAGTGTGTGCTAAGATCCGGACAACGAGTATCTGATATAAAAATGCCCAGACATATGATGATGCCCGACATAAGCTGATATGTTAAATATCCCGAAGGATTATTCATGTGATACATTATACAGAGATTTAAATACATTTCTCTGTTAAACCCAGTCTTAACTAAACCTATGGCTTAGAACCTAACATCAGTTAATCAAACAGATTGGCCAGGTAGGGGTCTATCATGGGGGCCTCACCGACTTATACGGCGACTGATTGGCTTCCCGGATAGATTAACCCAACCTTAGACACCAAACTGTTCAAAGTAACTTTGTTAAATTCGAGCCAGAAGCTAAGTTCTTATAACTTCTACCGCTACCGACCTTTGCCTTTGACCGCTGCCTCTTTACGGCTCTATCTGCCGGTACCTTCTCTATCCTGGTTTCTTTCCTGTACTGTTCATTAAGACTGAGGTCCAATGTCCATTGGACCTCAGGTAACGGTTAACCTCATGCTTATGTAAATAGTATATGACAGGTATCACAATAATAAATTCACATTTATAACTTTCATAATCATATCAGCAAGTAACATAACACAGCCACTGCAATATGTATGTTACCCATAGTCTGCACATAACCAGTGCCACGAATCCACGTGTCCTCAGCGCTAGGAAAACTCAACGGAGTTATCAAGACTATAACCCGTATCCAAATTCAAACATATCATGAGCAACTTTCAAAACGGAGTTTCAACATGTGAATGCAACTATCATATATAACCATACCATAAGCACAAGAGTTAAGGTTACAGTACGCGTCCGTACCTTTTACCGCATAGTCGTCAAACATCCGACCTTTGATTCCGGCTTTGGACTTCCCGGATATCCTAACATATCACCATATCACTTAGAATAACATTCTAAGAGATATTTCCACCTCTATTTACCATTATACCCTTGATGGCTTTATTATTACAATTTTGCCCTTACATTTCTTCAAAAACGTGGTGCAGCATTTTCTGGGCAGATTTTTCGGTAACTTTGAAAAATCATAACTAATTCTAGAAAAATCATTTTGAGGTGAAACTAAAGCCAAAATTTCCCTTAACAAGTCTATTTTTAAAGAAAAATAACAGCTTCAACTCGTTTCAACCATATCATTCCCAGTTTCCACGTTTCCCAACACTGCCCAGAATTTCGCCCAGAAAACCTTGCCTAACTTCTGAGATTTTTAACTTTTCGCACAGAGCTTCAAATGACACAAACTCTATATATTCGGAAAGCCCTAGACGTATACTTTCACCATGAATTTTCTCAGAATTTTATAACATCATATTCATCATAAGATACTGACGTTTTTACCCCTGACTCCAGCAAACACTAATTGCTGAAATTTTGCCAAAGCTTCGCTATTTTGATCATAATCTTCCAAAATTTTTGCTATAGCTTCTTCTTCATCAAATTTTTGAAATAAATACATTGAAAACAATAAAAACATGAAAATAAAACTATATTTGGAAGATTGAAGATCAAAATAACATTTTTAGCATTTCTACTTCATAAATTAAGAAGTTGAACTATGAACTAAAAACTCCCTTACCTCTTGAAGACTACTTGCCTTCTATTTTTCTGAAGCTCTTCCACACTCTCCCCTTCTCTCTAAATTTTCGAATTTAGCTTGTGAATTGGTGGGAAAAATGTGATGCCTATGCTCTCTATTTATAGGCAAGCAAAGGAGTAACCCCCAAGCAATGCCCTTTGATCTTGGCTCTTGATTTTTACTTGGAGAGGAGGCATTCATCTTGGCCCTCCACCTCACCAAAACCGCCCTTCCTCTCTCTTTCTTTAGTTCTTTTGCTTTGTCCCCAATTAATCCCAAATCTTAATTTAGTTAGGTATAATCGGGTGTTCTTATTCCAGATCTAATTTCACTTTTGAAATCCTAATTTTATGACTATATTTATGGTGATTTTTAATTCCCAAAACACTTAAGTATGAATTTTATACGTATCCGAAAATAACTTTGGGAATAGCCAAGATGAAGCTCATATTTCACTGATTTCAAATATGTATTTATCTTAAACACTTAGTTCCAATCTTTCAAGTTATGATTTAATTTCTATGAATTCTCATTTATTTTCACTTAATTAAGTAGCAACTTGGTCCCCAAGTTAAACTTCTTGCTCCTTAAGTCTTTCCAATCTTCCTCCTTACACAATTGACCATTTACTTATTCATGAGCTAACCTTCTTGGCTTATCATTTTCCCCTTTTTCTTTCAAAAATTTCGCCCCACACACAACACACACACACTTGCTTTAGCTTCCTCAATACTAAATAATTTATTCCTTTAATTGGTGCCCAAGTTTTGCAAAGCTTCTTCTTCACACCACTTTCATTAACTTATTAAAATTACTTTTTCTTTCTTATTTCTTGCAAAATTCGTCCCCCACCCCTAATATAATCATTCAACTTATGTTTTTAATGTTCTCACATAATCTAGGGAGGAAAAACTCCCATTGATTCCCTTAGATTGTAGGTTTCTTCCATTCTTTTGTATAATTTATTCAGTTCATCATTAAATAGGAATTTTCGCCCCTTAATGATAATTTAGGAATAATTATTGTAAATCCTAATTTAAGTCCTAACACCATGCTTTAGGGGTTACTGGGCTTTAACTACCAAAATTGACAAGGTTTCTAATTCAATTTCGACAATTAAAAACTCATTGTGTGCTAATTTTAGCTTCTATATACCATTTGGTCTTGGTATTATGATCTTTATAAATTAATTACTAGCTAATTTCAAAAATTACTAGAGCATCTCAATTATTGCAATTTCAATTGCCCAATAATTGTTACTAATTTCCTTTAATTGATTTTATCATCCTCTGATGATTTTAATTGCTGAAAGGGTATAAGTAAGATTATACCAGATTATGATAATCTTAGGGCATTTTATAATCCTTTAATAAGCTTTAGAAAATTGAATTTGGATTTATTAGAATCCAAAGAAAATTTCCCTAAAATGATAACAAATTAATTAGAAACTTAGAGACAATATACTCTCTATTTTAATAAATATTTAGTTGCTTCTTAGGATTTATCATAATACTCTCAGGGTATTTTATGACCCACAAATTCACTTAGGGATTTTAGCTCTTTATTCACTCTAATTTCATGAGAAATTACCTTAGAAAATAAGATAATTATTTCACTAATTTTGAGATCACAAATTCACCTATTGTAATAGGTGTTATTTATCAAAATATAATATTTACATGTATTATGAAAATTGGGGTATTACAGAGGCCCCCCCTCTACCCCCTTCAGCATGCTGACATTTTGGAAGCCCGATATGTTTTACTTTGGCCAAATAATTTTGACAAAATTCCATGGCCTCTTTAGATATATACTTCTGAACAATTGATGCTTCTGGCCGGTAAGCATTCTTTACATACCCTTTTAGGAATTTCATAGATCTTTCAATTGGGTACATCCACCATAAATGGACAGGGCCGCACAACTTTATCTCCCTCACTAGATGAACAATTAGATGAACCATGATGTCCAAAAATGAAGGAACAAAAAGCTTCTCAAGGTGGCACAAGATAATATATCCTTCATTCTCCAATTCATCCAATTGTTCAATCTCGAACACTTTACTACAAACAGCATTGAAGAACATACAAAGCCTACTCAAAATGTGTTGAAGATCATACTCAGCTATGCCTCGAATATCTACTGGGAGTAGCTATTGAATCAAGACATGAAAATCATGAGACTTCTGGCCTACTAATTTCAAGTCCTTTATCGATACAAGCCTCTTAAGATTTGAAGAATACCCCGAGGGAACTTTTGTACAATGCAAACACTGACAAAAACTACATTTCTCATCCTTAAACAAAGTATGAGAAGCCAGGGGACAATAAGTTATGTTACTGTATGGCCTTAGATGTAAGTCTTCACGTATTCCCATTTCTTGCAAATCCAATCTTGCCTTCACACCATCCTTTGTGCTACCTTGTATGTTGAGAAGCGTGCCAACAATACTATCACATACGTTCTTCTCCACATGCATGACATCAATACAGTGTCTCACATCAAGTTTGCGCCAATATGGAAGATCGAAGAATACTGATCTTTTTTCCATATATTTGTTTCTTTTCTACCCTTTGCAGTCTTACCGAATATGACACTTATATTTTTCACCTTTTCATACACTTGCTCCCCAGTCAATGCCATCGGAGCATCTTCATACTCTTGGCCACCAAGAAAGGCTTTCTTTAATCAACGATATGGGTGACCCCATCTAAGAAATCTTCTATGTCCAAGATAAACCGTCTTTCTTCCATGTTGAAGTTGATGGTAGCGTGTGCCTTCTTCACAAACCGGACATGCCTTATGGCCTTTTATACTATACCCTGACAAGTTCCCATATGATGAGAAGTCATTTATGGTACAAAATATCATGGCTCTCATTTTGAAGACCTCCTTCTTGAAAGAGTCAAAAACATCAACACCTCCTTCCCACAACTCCCTTAGGTCTACGATTAAGGGCTGAAGGTAAACATCAATGTCGTTTTCGGGTTGTTTTGGTCTCGAAATCAACATGGACAACATGATGTACTTTCGTTTCATGCATAACATAGGAGATAAGTTGTAAATAATCAGGAGTCAGGCCAGGAACTATGTATGCTGTTAAGGCTTCCATATGGATTCATGTCATCCATGCTAAGGGCAAGCCTAAGGTTCCTAGTTTCTTGGCCGAAAGCTGGAAATAATTGATCAATTTTCCTCCATTGAGAAGAATCGGCAGGATGGCGAATCTTTCCATCAGAAATCCTCTCATCTGCATGCCACCTCAAATTTTTTGCATCATTCTCATTAGCAAACAAGTGCTTAAACCTTGGTATGATTGGAAGATACCACAACACTTTTGCAAGCCCCTTATTTGACTTGTACCTTGGGGTTTCACATATCGGACAATTCAGCTTCTCTTCTAACTTGTTCTTATACAACACACAATCATTCGGGCATACGTCGATCTTTTTGTACTCCATCCCCAGTGGACAAAGTATTTTCTTAGCATCATAGTATCGATGAGGCAACACATTATCATCCGGAAGCACGTCCTTAAAAGCCTCAAGCATTTCATAAAAACTCTTGTCGCTCCACCCATGACATGCCTCTAAGCTGACCAATTTCAATACAGCGTTCAACAGTTGGTATTTCTTATACCCAAGGTATAGTGGGTTCTTTGCATCACTGCACATATTACCATATTCATGTGATTGATGAAAAGTCTCTTCTCCTACATCACGAATAATGTCCTCTATGCGATCATCCATATCCGTGTCATATGGATGATCGCATAGAGGACATTACTTATAACATATAAGGTCAAATGCATTTGCTGAGTCTCTCTTCTCTTGCTACGAATGTTAATGTCGCAGATAGTAAGAGTAACCTGAAAACACTTGTTCGTCAGTTGGGTAGGTCCTAAAAGAAGATTTCATTGATTTTAGTCAACCCATGGAAAACCCAGAACGATAAGCAGGAAAATCATATAGTTATATAGCCGAAACAACTCGTACAGCTTGGTTTTTAGACGTTGAGCTAAGGAACCAGAAATTTGTTGTCGATATAGCAACCCGAAGTAGCGACAAAGCAACACACAAACACTGGAGACAAAACCTAAGTAATTACTTTCGGCTCCACGAGAGAAGTTCATACAGGGAAATTTAATTTTTCCGCGCGAGTGGAGCGAGAGAGACATTTATTATTTGAGATATTATTAAGACCGATTAATTTAAAGGAATACAGTCCTAAAGATATATTTAAATTATATTGAACTTTTTAAGACCGAAGTTTTATAAAACTGCAGTCCTAAAATAAATTTAATTTAAATTTTATATTGAAAGTTTTAAGACCGAAGGTTAATAATACTGCGGTCATAAAATTCATTTAATTTTGGACCGCATGTTTTACAAAACTGTAGTCTTAAAAGTCAAATACTTTTTAATATTAAAACAAAAAATTGCTATAGCAATTGAATGACAATAAAGAACACTGAAGATTGGAGAATAAGCTTTTTCTTTAATGGATAATATGGAAAAAATAAAATATAAGCTTAGTTCTTATTAACGAAAACAAACTGAACAACATACAAGTACAAAAGGAAAATAAGAACAACAAACTGAAAATTAACAAAAACAAGCTTATAATGTGACTAAAAATCCTAGTCCTTGGTATCATCTAATGTCTTGGATATGGAGGCTTCAACAACAACAATTTCACGCCAAATGTCAGCAATTTCTTGTATTATGGCATCAGTTTCGCTTCATCATCATCATCCGTGGGAGCATTGGGATGAGGAGGTTGGAGAGGGGGAGCGAGAACCTCTTGGTGGTCTGAAGGCTGGAGGGGGTCGTCAACCTCTTCATCATCCGTAATAACAATGGGTCCAACGACCCGTGACTCCTCCGTTGGAATAAAGCACAGTGGAAGAGAACCCACGAGGGATTTAGCGTGGGCACGAGCTTCAGGAGTACCCCTGCGAGGGGTTATCTTGTATCTAACCACTATTTGAGCAGTTGGGGAAGGAGGGCAGAGAGCTACGTAGTGTGGAGTTACGAGGTAATGAGGACTTAAGAGGGACAGAGAGGAAGTGTGAGGAGGATAATAAAGGCAGGACAGGCTGGACAGTAGTAGTTAATACTCAAAAGTGTATTAAGACCGTCATATAACATATCCACGGTCCTAAAAGTCTATTATTTATTATTTCATTAAATTACCTTTAGGACCAATCATCTATCTTATACCCGGTCTTAAAAGTATATTAATTTTTTTCCACTGAATTACCTTTAAGACCGGTCATTTATCTTTTACCTGGTCCTAAAAGTATATTAATTTTTTTAAAAAAATAATACATTTAAGATCGGATCTCCTACAATATCCGGTATTAAAAGCTCATTCTTTTCAAGTGAGAGACACCAGTATCCTTATACTCTGTTCAAATGAAAGATTCAGGGTCTCTTCGGTTTCCAAATAAACTTTCCAACTAGGCGTCTCCTCGTATTCTGATGAACTATGAGTCTCCTCGTTAACGGTTCCAGCGTTTCACATCCTTCAGGATGGCTTCTCTATTTAAACCCGTTGTTACTTTACGTTCTTCACAGTCTTCTCAATCACTTCTACAACCTCCATAATGGTCGCTCCACCACCACCAGGTGTGCACAACAATGGTCCTCCTGCTCCACCACCACTACTGCCCAATAATGGCCCTCCACCCCAACAGCCACCTCCGTACCCTCCTCTGCTGCCTCCAAACCTCTCCACCTGACAAATGATGCAGCACCTCTTATAATACCCTAAAATTTGACTTAGGGTAAATATCATAAATTGGTAGAATATACCTATTGAAAGTAGGTGAATATGAAGTCTCAAACACCTTGTATTGAATTTACCTTATTATTAGGATAATTTCTCCTAAGATTAAATAATGTGCGAAAAGGTCCCTAAAACATTAGATAATTTGCAAATAGGTCCCTGAAATATTTGTGGGTCATAAAATACCCTGAGGAAATTATGATAAAATCCTTAGAGATAATTAAATATTTATTAAAAATTAGAAAGTATATTGTCTCTAATTTAGATAATTTATGGGATTATTTTCCCTAGAAAATAATGAGACAAGATCTGATATTATTTTGGGGAACATAAGTTGCCCCATGATTTTTAATATTATGCATAGTGCATAAATTACCAATGTCAGTGCAATAGTTGTGAGATAATAATTAATCTCAATTAAGAAAATTGTCAACAATTAGTAAGTAATTAATTAAATAATTAATGGCTAATTGTTTATATATGAATAAGAAAGAAATAAAAGGGAAAGGGGTGTAAACATGTGTGTGTGAGTTGTAAGTGTGTGTGTGTCTAAGTGTTATGCATGTGTGTGTGTAGTAGCAAAATAATAATATCTAGATATTTATGATTATAATAATAATATAAAGTGAGATATTTTGAGAAAAAGCAAATAGGATAAAGGAGAACCGATAGAAAATAAATCTTATCTCAAAATATGTGAACTAAGTATCTAACATAAGGACTTATTATAGACAAGTGAATTTTTATCTCAAAGTAGGCTATCTCCGAAGTCATTTCCGTAACCGACGGAGTGATCAGGAGATAAGACAAAAAGATATTTTATGGAATTAGAATTGATAGTAGAAATGAAAACCTATGGAAAATAATTCATAAACTAGAATCCGAGGATAAGTTGGTAAAACCAGAGTATATTATAAATCAATGGATTTTCATCCAGAAGTTGACGTAGTCCGACGTTATTTCCGTAACCGACAGCGGTTGTCCGAAAATGTTTGCCAGGCAACGGAATGTCCTTAATGAGATCAAAAATTTAGATAACCCAAGTATCTTAAAAGAGAAAGAAAAGATCTTCGGGGCTATGTTCCCGGAATTTTGAGATTTCTCAAGATTACGCGATTAGACACCGAACAGGGACTTTATCGGTAGAAAACTTCTTGAGCAAGTGGGTGACATCACCTTGGTGACATAGGATGAGGTTAGCATAGTAAGGTGTATGGCCAAGATCTTGCCACCTTAAAGAAGTGTGATCCGACAATCAGAATCTGATCAAGGAAAAGTTCAAAGAAATTACCGAAATGACATTGCCTTTTTCTATAATAGCCTAAACCTTCTTTCAAAATTCTCACACCAATTCCTCTTGGAATTTTCGAAATCTTAGAGTAGAGAAGGAAGGAAGAGCTCTGGAGAAAGTTGTAGCGGAGTCCTGGGTAAGTTCTTCGGTCCTTAGTCTTTAGTTTTAGTAATTCCTTCAGTAGTTATAGTAGAAATGCTAGAGTAATCTCTAATCTTCCAAGTTAGTTTAGATATCATGTTGTAGGGATAAATATTATATTTATTTCAAAAATATATTGGAGAAAGAGATATGTCAAAATCTTGGAAGATTAGGATCAAAGTAGCGAAGCTCTGGCAAAATTTAGTAAAAAAAATGAAGTTAGGGGCAAAATGGTAATTTGGACCTAAAATGCCTATTATGATGTTAAAAACTCATAACTGTGATATTATCCTTATAGGATATCTAAAATCACAAACCGCTGTTTCCGCTGTTGTGCCGTCATCGTACCGCTGTCAAACGTACCATATTTCGACGAAAGTACTCGATATCGTCAACGAAGGTATGGACGCGTACTATAACACTAACTCTAATGCTTATAGTGTGTTTATATGTGATAGATGATTTCATAGACTGAGACTCTGTCTTAGTCACTGTTTATACATACAGCTATACACGGGTTATAGTCTTGATAACACCGTTTAGTTTTCCTAACGCTGAGGACACGATGGGCCGTCGTGGCACTGGATAGTGTAGACATGGGTTTAACTTTACATCTGCTATGTGCTTATGTATTGTTGTTGTGATAATATTGCATCTGTTGTGTGCTTATGTAATGATTTACTGCTGTAATGTTATGAATATCTGTCATACATATATTTTTCTACATAAACATGAGGTTAACTGTTACCTGAGGTCCAATGAGCATTGAACCTCAGTCTTAATGAATAGTTCAGGAAAGGAATCGGGATAAAGAAGGTATCGGTAGATGAAGCCATGAGAGAGGCACCGGTGGACGGAGCTGGGAAGAGGCACCGGTGGACGGAGCTGGGAAGAGTCATCGGTCAAAGCAAAAGTTTAAAGAACATCCACAGAGTATTCATTCTGGCATGATTTAACGAGGTTATCTCAAACGGTTTGGTGCCGAAGGCAGAGCTAGTCTATGTGAGTCAGTCAATAAGTCAACGTGAACTCGGTGAGACTCCCATGATAGACACCTACCTGGCCAGACTGTTTGACTAACTGAGTTAGGTTTACTGCCCCAAGTCTAGCTACGACTTGGTTGAAGATTGTATGATTACCATGTAAGAATTGTAATTATACAAGCTCTGTAAATTGTATCACATAAATATTCCTTCGGGAAATTTTCAATATACCAGCTTATGTCGAGGCATCAGCATATGTCTGGGCATTTTATATCAGATACTCGTTGTCCGAATATTAGCACAAGCTATCCATTTCCGCAATACTCGAAACTATAGCACCTCAAACTCTGTTGATTTTCTTAAAATTAAGTGTCGCCGACACGATTTTCAAGCACGGAAGTTAGGGTGTTACACCTCCTGGCCCGCATCGCTTGTATAGACTGACGCATGGGCCAAATGTTTCAGGTCTACCACGCCGTCAACAATAAGCTGAACATGTTACTCGACGCCAATGACGTCAAGTACAATCTCTCTGACGACGATGTCTTCGACCTCTCCTCCGATCCCTCCCTCCCCTTCGACAACGACAGGGGGGATTAATTATTTGTTTTTTTTGTTTGTACTATTCCTGCCCAGCGGGCAGGAAAAAAAATGATAAATAATTTTTTTTTCCATATTTGATTGTCTGTTAGTATATACTTTCCTTATCCCGATTTTGTTTCAGACAAAAAGTAAACAAATAAAACCATAACTGAAATGTGATAAACAATAAAAGTTCACAGAATACAGTTAACAACATACAAAACAAAGCGAAAAAAAAGACAACTTTTACCTTTTAAGAATAAAAACAAACATAATGACAACTCTTCTCAAGCCTGGACCACCGTTGCCGTCAGTTTTACAACACCCAAAGTTAAAAATTTCCATTATCTTACTTCTTTTCCGACAATGCTCTTCAACATCTGGAGAGGTAAAACTGAAGAGGACGAGGGTCCTGAGCTTGAGCTGAATGCTAGAAACTCGAAGTGTTCTCAAACCCTAATTATTTGTCTTAAAAAATTAGTCATCATTTCTATTTATAGGAAGATTATTAAGACTAGACATTTAACAAATAGACAGTCCTAAATATTTAGCCATATTTAATTCAGAAATATCAAAGAATTTTAGGACCGAACATAAAATAAATATCTAGTCTTATAATACTTTTAAGACCGAAGATTTATTAAATATACAGTATTAAAATATAGGAATATTTTTTAAAAAAACAAAGACCTTTAGGACCGTCTGTTTTATAAATATGCGGTCTTAAAAGTTTTGCCAAACTTTATAAGATTTTTAAGATTGGAGATGTATCAAACATACGGTCCTAAAATCAAGGCTTATTTTTTAAAAAACAAAAACAAAGACCTTTAGGAGCGTCTCTTTAATAAATAAGCGTTCCTAAAAGTGTCATCACTTTTTTTTAGACTTTTAAGACCAGAGATGTATCAAACATACAGTCCTAAAATCAAGGATTATTTTTTAAAAAAAAAACAATGACCTTTAGAACCGTCTGTTTAATAAATATGCGGTCTTAAAAGTCGCAAATACTTTTCAAAATCTCTTACTGCTAGTTACAACTCTCCATAACTCAAATCTCAAGCAATATCAATAAAGTTGTTCGAAAAAATAGATAAATTTATTATATAATGAATTGTAAAATTGTTCATTTACAGAATGAATTTACAGTTTAATGTAGTATTGTAATTACAATTATTGATCTACAAGCATATATTTACAAATGAATTAGTATTGTGATTGTTGTATTTACTTTAAAATGTTAGTAACATGTTCACAAAACACACTACGTATATGGTCTACCTCATCTTTAGAAAATAAAGTCTCAAAGGCAAACCTCTGTAACATCAAAGAAAGAAACTAAATTAATTCACGTGCATATTTCATATGTAACATTAATTAAACCAGAAACTGAATTCAGCCATAATATGTAACATCAAATACATTTACCTTTGCAGTGAGTTTATTACTTGGTTGAGTGATAATATCATACATGTGGTTCATTATGTACAGGTCACATAAGTTGGATTCGATTGGTTGCCGACAGGTCTAAAAAGAACAAGAAATATATATAAGATCGAGCATATATAGCTTACTGACCAACTTCACAAGGCAGTGTGCCAGTGTCCAAATATGTACTAACCTTTGGTGTGAGCCATTTAGGATCTTTGAGCTCACTCCCTCGCTTTTTTTTTGACCTAGTTTTGGAAGGTCCTCATGACACTATCATCAAAATCACAAATTTATCAATAATATTCATTGAAAATTCACATAAGAGATTTAATAAAAGAGAATCAAAATGACATGCTTACTCGTTGATGCTCTACTTCAACAGAACCCCTGGTTGGCCGTGAGTGGAGCATAAGAATAACACCTTATTCAAGTCCATGATCAAGATGAGCAACTGCCAGTGGGCACTGAAATTTCACAGCAGTAGAGTACTCAGTGATATATTATGCAGAATTAGTTGAATTGCAACAAGAGATCGATTGTGATATGTACCTATAGTGATATGGAAACAAGTAAACCTTCCTTCTCACTTCACACAACCTATTTGATATGTACTCCTGTCTTTGTTCCACGGTGGCTTCGCTTGCATATAGTGGGCACAAGAATCCAAAATCAATGATTCTGCCCTGTTGCTCCAAATCTTGATGCATGAACCTACAATACTGACATTGATCAGGGAATTAGTATATATGTATGTGTGTATAAACGGTTCTTTTAAATTATGTACTCATAAAATAAGATACTTACCTACACCACATTTGAACGCATGCTGATGTGAGCTGCTGTCTAGGAAGCAGCAGGGACTTCATATCAACGGTGTCAAAGTAAACCGGTTGAGGATTAGGAACCCCTACTACTTCATTGATATTCCATGATTGGAATGCAAATTCTCCGTTGGATACCATTTGAGATATTTTATCCTTGGCCCCCAACTCAGCAGTAGGGGATGTAGCTTTAGGAGGAAGGGATGCAGCTTTATTATGAGGGGATGAGATTGAGGAGGGGATGCAGCTTTATTATCAGGGGATGGAGATTGAGGAGGGGGTTGAACTGGAGGAGGGGATGAAGCATCATGAGGAGTATAGACATTTACAAGCTTCACTGACCAAGAGATGAAGGTTCCCTTGACATCACTCACACGCTTTAGCTAATCAATTGGGAGAGGGAGAGGTGCATCAATGATCACCTTTCAACTGACACTGTGACTTCATCCTCAGCCATTTGTTTGTGGTGTACAGTTGATCCCAAGTTGTGGACAATCCTTTTAACAACTAATTGTCTAGTTGGTTCTGCCACATACAGGTCATAAAGTTGCTCTGACTATCCAACAATGCAGCTCTCTCAAAGGTGCAGGTGTATGTGTAAAGGGAACACTGGTCTCTAGCCGAGAGCTAATAAGCTTCTTCATGTCCATCATTTCCTCCTTCATTTGCCTCTTCTGGTCTTTAAACATTTCTTTCAATGCACGTTCTTTGGCCGCTGCCTCCTTATTTAATTGTCTAACCGTTTGGTCCATCTCCTCCCAGGTAACCATACTTTGCCTAAGGCGCTTGGTTTTACCAAAGTATTCTTTTAGGTTTGCCCGTCCTCCGATCCCCCTTACTTGCCCTGAGTGATCCGGTTTTTCGGTCGCAACAATCAGAACATCATTCCTCCTCCCCGACACAAAGGATCCCTCTGCTTCTTTCTTTTTTAGATCTTCCTGTAAGATACAGATAACGAGAAGCTTAGTAATGAAACATGTTTAGTAACTAAAAAATAACAATAACAATACTTACAATTCTCTCAGCAACTATATGAGTTTGTTCACTCATGCAGACGCCTTTTTTTGGTCGCCGAATATACAACCACAAATCCTCGCGACGTATTGGGGATGCATGCTGATCAACTACAGCAGAAGGATTGGATTTAGCTTCTTCTTCCAATCTCTTCTGCTTGACCTCCATCATTTCTTCTTCGGCCTTTGCATATCCCCCACGAGAAGCCCTATGTGGGCAATCATTCTTTCTCCCAATCTCTTGTGCTTGTGCCTTCTTCTCTGTGAATCAGAATTGAAAACAAACATTAATTATGAATTCCAGCCATCTCACTAACAGAAATTAGATAGCTTCTGCTTGATATATGAACCTCAAACACTTGTCAAATTCACTTCATCAAGTTTCAACATTTTATTTAAGAAAGATGTAGAATTGTATAGAACTAACATACTAACTTACTAATAGCAATGTCTAACCACTACATACTATAACAGAACTAGCTAAGAATATAATAACGGTTAACATATCAAACAGGCATACTCACACATTAAACAATCATACTCAAATTCACTTCTGACTTACTTGCTTGTTCCTCTGATGCAGGACAAAGGATGGAAATATATACTTCTACTCACACATTAAACCATCTAACTAACAGGATTAGACAAACACAATAACATTCACATATCTGCACAGGTTAATAAGCAAACAAAAAGGGCAAAGAAAACTAAATGTGAACTCACCAAAGCATCAGAAGTGGACCGAAGCTAAACAAATTGATCCCAAATTTGTTGATCAATGAATGTGAACTTGTCCCAAGGATTATGATCAGGTCGAACCTCGGCAAAAATATACGTGTTGGCTAGAAAGGTCTTAAATTTCCTCCACCGATCAGCACAATAAGACAATGTCTTGGCTTTCAACTTCTCAGAGTTAGGGACAGTGTATGAAAGCCGAATAGTGTCCCAAATAGGATCCTTCACTAGCCATTGGTCAACATTTTTCCACTCATCTATCAAGATGCTGACCTTGTTGCGTGCCATATAGCCAACATAACTATTATATTCATGTTTATTTAGACCGAAAGGTTCTAACCTGTCATTAAACTGAATCTGGATCTTTGACCCAGCATTCCGTTTTACGGATACGTTGCTCATTCATGTGCCACTTCTACCACGGCTTGTAGGGCGGTCACGAGGCTCATTTTGAGAAGAAAAGGGTTGGTTCTGGCTCACACCAGTAACTGGCATTGACTAAACAGAGAGAGAATGGTTTTCTCCGTTCATTTTCGAGAAAGTAAGAGAGTGGTGGTGCGAAGGAGTAACGCCTGAGAGAGTAACAAAGGATGGTGGTGGTTGGCGAGGAATAGACGTAATGCAACAGGAAATGGGGTTTCGCAAAGAGAACATGGGTTTCAAAGTTCAAACAGTAAGACGTAAGTCATAAGTACGGTTTCACGCGAAGAAGTATATGTTTTTTACTTTTAAGACCGGAGTAACTAAAAAGACGGTCTTAACTGTTAACATTTAAGACCGTCCGTTATTAATGTCCGCTCTTAAAAGTAATAAACTATTATTTTAAATTTTTTCATTATTTAGTACCGGGTACAAGTTACGTCTGCTCTTAAAAGTATTACCTTTAATACCGTCATTTTATATATGTCCAGTCTTAAAAGTTTTATATGATTATATTTAAATATGTCCTTATTATTTTTTACTGTAGAAAATATAAGTCAGTGATGTACGGGTTTTCTCTATAATGTAATCCATATTTTTTTTAACATTTTTAAGAGCGGTTGGTTATTTTAAGCGGCCTGAATATTATATTTAAGAATTTATACATTAAAAGAAGTTCTTTATATTTACAAAATTTCTATCGGTCATATCCTTAAGACCGGTGCCTCGAAACTCCGCTGTAAATGATGTGATCTTAAAAATTGATGCGGGTGAAGAAGTTCTTTATATTTACAAAATTGTCACCGGTCATTTCTTTAAGACCAGGGCGTTGATAATCCGTTGTAAATGATGCGGTCTTAAAATATTTTTTTTTTGCACTAGTGACAAGTTATACATCTATTTCATTCACTGGTTGCCTTGACCCTAATATTAGAATTGACAACATCATGTACTTTCATTTCATCAAGAGCCATGGAGAGAGGTTATATATAAACAACATAACCGGTCATGTTGTGTGGATACTGCTCTATATCCCAAATAGGTTCATCCCATTAGTAGCCAAAGCTAGGTAAAGGTTTCTTATTTCTTTAGCAAATTTGGGATACTCAAAGCTAAACTTACTTTATTCTGCAAAGTCAGTAGGATATCGAAACATGTTGTCTTGAATCCTTTCATCCGCATGCCACCTTAAATCTTTTTCATAAATTGCATTAGTATACAAGCATCTAAAACTAGGTATAATTGAAAAATACCATATTGCCTTCTTTGGACTCTTCCAATTCGCTTAGTAGCGTGATGCAGAACACTGACACTCGGTTAACAATGCACATTCTTTTCTAAACAGAATACAATTGTTTAGGCAAGCATGTATCTTTCATAACTCAAGCCAATGGTTCACAACACTTGTTTTGCATCATAAGTCTTGTTTAGCATATCATTTCCCGATGGTAGCATTCTTCTCAAAAGCACAAGCAATTCTGTGAAGCCTGAGTCACTCATCCCATATTTTTCTTTCCAATTGTATAAGTTCAACACTATAGATAATAATGTGAACTTAGTACAATTCTCATACAAAGGTTTCTCTGCATTGCTCTTCATCCTCTCAAGCTTGTCTGGAAATTAACTAAATTCTTATTCAATTACATCGACCATATCTTGAAGATGAGTGGCCTCAAATATACTTGTGCCAAATATAGGTGATTTACACCTTTCCAAATTTGGTTGACCAATGCTACTACCCATATTATTCTCCCCATGTTTTGTCCAACATGTACAAGTCTGATTAATTTCATACATCACTAAGTGTGAATCATAATTGTCTGAACCAACACACTTCACAATGCCACACTTGACACATGGACAAATAATGAAACTGCGATTGTCAGCATTATTACAAATCACAAACTTTATGAAATCCCCACCCCATCCCAATACTTCTTTGGTAGACAATGGGTAGACATCCATTCTTTATTTGGAATATCCATCTAGAGCATATACAACAAACAATATTCACATACTCTAACCTAAATCAATACTAACAAAAAATAACTTTTGTGACAACAAACACTTAAAATCACTCAAAAAAACAATTTTTACATACTCTTTACCTAAATATATAATAACAAATAGCAACTGTAGTAAAAACAAACACTTAAAATCACTCAAAAAACAATCTTTACATACTTTTTACCCAAATCAATACTAACATATAATAACTATAGTAACAACAAACACTTATAATTAGTGGCAAAACCCTATACACATACAAATTCACTCAAAAAACAATCTTTACATACTCTTTACCCTAATCAATATCCAAAAAACAAGCTGAAAAACCACTATGTAGAAGAAATTCAATTGAACTCATCTTTAGCGAGAAGAGAAGAGCTCAAACACTGAAGCTACAAACTTTAGAAGAAGAAACCAACCTAGACGCCATTTGTAGGAGCATCCATGAACCCAGAAAAACTCCAAAACTCAACAAACTCATGAAACCCACGACTCACAGACAGTGAATGACAAACGACAACTACGATGGAGGATAAGGGAGAAAAGCAACCATGGGATCGACTAAGGAGACTGAAATGGTAGTGAAGGAGCTAGAATGGAGTCGTCGGAGGTGTAGAAGTAAGCTCTTTGTGACTTTGTAAGTTTCAAATACCGAACGAAAATAGGTCTTTGAAGGGGTTTTTTAAAGGGTACACTTAAATGTTGTTATTAAAATATATATATTATATTTGATGGTTTTTATTGAAATCCCATCAAATATACATCACATATATTTGACAATTTTTCACAAACAACCATCAAATAAAAGATACCATTTTTTTCTACAAAAAAAGAAACTAATATATAACAGTTGGTCTATAAAATTGTTGAATATGTTCTCATATACTTAACAGTTGGTTTAAAAACCATTATATATGTGATTATTGAATCTCTTCCTCCACATATGTAACATTTTTATTAAAATCGTTAAGTATGGAGTGTCAGATATAGACAAATCTTTAGAAGCATTTTCTTTGTGTAAATCAAGAGTGTTTTCAAGTCCACATTTTAAATCACTTTAGACTTGAAATAATCCCAAGTTAATCAAGAGCATCAAGGTTGAAGCTTTCTCAATAAGTACGTTTCTTGAAATTTAAACTTGTATTCTCATCCTTATAGGGTGAGACCACTTACCATCTTAACCAATACCTTGTTGGTGTTGCTGCAGCTAGTATGTTTAGGATGGCTTTTAGAGGGATAAATCGTGTGATTGAGAGTGGTAAATGCTTGATTACTTCTTTTTCACTTATGGGTTGTGTTTGGATTAGTTTTTTTTCCAAAATAGCTTTTAGGTCAAAAAGAGCTTAAGAGAATAAGCCAATTTTATCTACTTATGTTAGCAATTAAGTTGTTGCAAAAGCCAATTTACATAAATTTCTACTAACCCAAATTTGCCCCTTTTCTCCCTTCTCTCTCACGTCTTCAAGATTGTCAAACCTGAAAAAGGAGAATTTACAGTGGCCTCTCTCTCTCTCCCTCTCGCTCGCTCGCTTGAAGAAGAAGGTCTAGTAGAATGAACCAACCCACATCTTTGATGTCCTAGGCAATTCATCGAGCTCGCCTTCTAGATAAGAAGATCAAAAGTTCTCACTCTCTCTACCCTCTTTTTTTAACTTGTGTCATACCCTTTCTAAGTAAAGAAGAAACGAAGAACAGTGACGATCTCAAAACCCATTCGATGAAGATGATGAATAAATAGTTAAAAATTGTTACCCACATGTCCCTCTCCCTCATGTTACGCATAGCTTTGCTTAGCTTTGGTTCTTTAAGTGTCACGGTCAGATATAAGAAGATTTTTCTTTTTTCTTTTTTTACCTTAAGGTAGAGATAAGAAGATGGAACTAGTAAAAGAGAATAAATGAGATGAAATTAGGGTAAACAAATTAGTAAGAAAAATTCCCATTAGAAATTTGGTTAATGAGATTTATCTAGTAAAATTTTAATACACAAACAATTATAATACATTGATTCAGGTCATTCTCACCAATGAAATTTTTAATAGGGGATTCTTCCCAAATAGTTCCTAAAATTTAAGTAATTTATTAGTATTTTCAAAACTTTCCAAAATTAATGCATTAAATAGTTTTATTTTATAATTTAATATTTCTCTTAATATTATCACACACACACGCACACACACACACGCACACACACACACGCACACGCACACACAACGCATATCATTTTTAGTCATTTTATATATAAATCTATTTTTTCATTAACTATCCAAACAAGTTTTATTGTCAAACTAACTTTTTCACAAAAGTCAATCCAAACATAAATCACATACTCAATGTAACTTATATCCAATCTAAATTTTGTAAAAACCATATTGAAGAAAAGTCACTTCTACCATCACTAATCCAAATACACTTATTTACGTTACTTATTAGCTTATTGCTCCTCATCATTGTTCACTAAGACCAAAAGACCTAAAGTTTTTCATTCACCAAAAAACAAAAAAGACCTACAATTTTCAGCCCACTCTATGAGTGGTGTAGGGTTGGGGTGAGCAAATCAAGACTGAAACCAAAAACCAAACCAGACCGAAGCTTATTCCGTTTTTCGGTTTCGGTTCGGTTTGTAAAATAGGCATATTTCGATTTTTAGTGTTTGGTTCGGTTTTGATAAGTAATTCAGTTTTGACCGCATAAGCACTAAAATGACGTCCTATTACCTTCAAACCTACCCAAGCCCAATTACCTTCAAACCTGAACCGAATAAGGCTCAACCTACTCAAGCCCAATTACCCTAACCCAAGTCCTCTTTCAAAAACATCCTTCGACAGTTCACACTCCTCGTCTTCAGACCCTCAAACTCACTTCACGTGAAATTTACTGAAATCCCTACCCATCCGTCCCTCGGCCCTCCACCCCTCATGAGTCATGCCTCACAGCTCACTGTTAGCTCTTCGCTCTAGCACCATCACTTCGCTTCTTCGCCTATAGATCATTTGTCAGCCTCACAGATCCGATGGTCGAGATTTCCAGGGAGAAGGCTGTGAGAAAGAGAGCTGAGAGCTTGATCTCTGTGAATAGTCAAAAGATTGAAGTAGGCAGAAGAAGAAATCAGCTGCAAGAAGTGAAAGATATAGAGGTATGCTCTTCTAGCCTAAATCTTCTCCATCTCCACCGGGCTCCGTCCAATCCCCTCCCATCCCACCTGAGTATTATGCTTCAGGCTACCAAGTTGTTACCAATATGATTGTAATTATATTCTTGCCAACTGAACAAGAGTTACTTTCCTCTACCTGGGTTTCAAAATCCATTTCTGGGTGACGATTTTAATTCGATTTTTCAAATAAAAAAAATATTGCGGATGCAACACTGAAGATGTTCAAAATGACACTGATTATATTGTTAGGAACTTGGTTTTGGGTAATTGTTAGTGTTGTTCTGTTATGTTATGTGCATTAGCTTAGTCTCCTAAACGTATTGCCAATTGGGGATGAGGAATGGGCTTCTTGATTTTTCAAGTTTCAGGCTTCAATTGATAATATGGGAACATTATTCGAGATTGTCTTCCAATTCATATGCCCTAGTTCTTGCTGTGTATGAACAAATTTCTGCACGAATTTTCTGTTTTAACTTGAAATAATTATTCATCTCCAGGTGAAATTATGGCTAACCAAGTTGCTTCTCTACCAACTACTAGGGATAGTGCAAGTGCAAGTGTGACTAATAAGCCTTCACCAGTTGCAGCTGGGAAAAGGAAAGCTATGAAGCAAAGATCCAAAGTGTGGGACCACTTCACCAAATTTGTGAATGATGACGGTGAGATAAAAGGTAAGTGTAATTAATGTGCAAGTGTTCTTGCTTGTGATCCAAAATCTAATGGAACCATTGCTCTGAATAATAATTTTGCCAATGTTTGTAAGAAGAAGCCCCCTCCCGAAGAACTTAAAAAAAGTCATTTAAGCTTTAATGCTAAAGGTGATAAATTCAACCTTGTGAATTGGAAATTTGACCAAGATGGTATTAGGAAAGCATTGGCATCTATGCTAATTGTTGATGAACTGCCTTATAAATTTGTTGAGGGTGTTGGGTTTAAGAATTTTATGTTGTATGCCCAGCTCAAATTTTAAATTCCATCAAGATGGACAATAGCTTGTGAATGTTTTAGTTTTTATATTGACGAAATAAGATTTAAAGATTATTTGGAACCAAAAAAAAACATAGGGTTTGTCTTACTATAGACGCTTGGACATCTATCCAAAGAATTAATTACATGTGTATTATTGCCCACTTTATAGATGACACATGGTTAATGAAAAAAAGGGTTTTGAATTTCATTCCTATATCTAGTCACAAGGGGAGGGACATTGGATTTGAAGTTGAGAAGTGTTTGCTTGAATGGGGTATTGAAAGGGTGCTTACAATTATTATTAATAATATTAGTTCTAATGATGTATCAATTGAATATTTGGAAGGCAAAATTGTAAGGTGGGAGCATTCAGTTATGAAATGTCAGTATTTGCATATGAGATACGTGGCACACATAATCAATTTGATTGTCAATGACGGGCTAAAAGAAGTAGGACATTCAATTAAAAAAGTTCACTTTATTAGACAGTCACCACTGAGAATGAGAAAGTTTAAAGAGAGCTGTGTTGATGAGAAAATTCAGAGCAAGCAAATGTTATGCTTGGATGTCCCTAATAGGTGGAATTCTACCTATTTGATGTTAGAGACTGCTCAAAAATTTAAGGCAGCCTTTAAGAGTTATGAGGACAAAGATCTATACTTTTGTTTTGATCTTGAAGATGGGGTGCCTGAAAAGGAAGATTGGAAGAATGTTAGGAGGATGACTATGGTATTGAGTCATTTTTATGATTTGACTAATCGAATTTCTGGATCTTTATATGTCACTTCCTATAACTTCTTTCATGAAATTTACATGGTTTATCGTTTCTTGAATGAGGGACAAAAAGTGATTGCCTGGAGTTATCTAATGCGGCAAGTATGATGAAGGAAAAATATGATAAGTATTAGGAAGATCTTATAAAGATCAATAAACTTCTTTATATTGCCATTTTTCTTGACCCCTGATATAAGCTAGATTGGGTGCAATTTGCTCTTTGTAAGATGCATACACGTGTTGTTGGGGAACATTTGGGGGTGCATATTAAAGAATACAATGAGGTTATTTCTCCTTTAGCCCAGCCTGAAATGGGACCATCAAATGACACAACATCTTCTTGATGATGATAACCCTAGTCTAAAAGTTAGAAAATTGCTTGATATTGAGGAGCAATTATTCATGGATGAGCATCTTGGTGGAAGGACTAGTAGAACAGAAGTGGATAGATATTTCAATGAAGAAATTGAGCCTGAAAAAGATGATTTTGATATATCAAGTTGGTGGAGGGTGAATGGTCCTAGATTCCCTATCCTTTCTCAAATAGCAAGAGATGTGTTGGCTATCCCAATTTCTACTGTTGCTTCTAAGTCTACTTTCAGCAATGGAGGAAGAGTTCTAGATTCATTTAGGAGCTCTTTAACACCTAAAGATGTACAATCACTAATTTGTGCTCAAGATTGGTTTAGGCACTCACTTAACTATGTTGTAGAAGTAGGAGACGATGATTTTCAGCAAATGGAACTTGGTAATACTTTTTACATCTATTTTCTATTTTTATTAGAATAATATTTATTATGATCTTTCAAGGGGCTTCTAATTTTGTTTTTTTTAATTAGATTTTCAAAAAATTACATTGGAGGCAACTGTTGACATATTGTAGATGCAACGCAAATATCTTTGTAAGTAATTTTTCATTATCTTTGTATTTTGTTAATATTGAGTAGATTATTTATTTTATTTTTATTTGATTTAGGTTTGTTTCATTATGTAGGGTGGACCAGGCTGGCTATGGAGCTGAATGTTCATTTCTTTCTTTCTTCCTTTGAAGTTTCATGTTCTGTTTACTGTGGTATGATGTGAGATAGATTGAAGTCATTGATTATTTATGGTGTTGATCTATTGTTTGAGGTTTTGATTGTAAATAAAGGATAGATTAGAACATTGAAAGAAGTTAATTCTTTGAATGGGATCAAATGTCACATGTTTGGTGATTCGAATGTATTAAGCTCTGTAATTGACAACACTTGAATATTCTTGAATTGGTTTGCTGAAATAGTGCAAACATATATTTCCAAAGCTATATCTCTGATTAGTTAATAGGTTGTCTGTCCTTGGTTTATGACATATAGTTAATGATTTATGCCTGTTGATTGTTTCTAATGATGTATAATTTCAAATTTTTCCTGTCCTTGATGCGATCTGGTGCAGCAAATGTTGAGCACATCTTACTTTTCTTGATTGTTTACTTATGCAATGAGTGATTGAGAAAGGAAAAATTGCTTGCTCCTATTTTGTTCATATAGGGGATTGAAACTTGGTTTACTGAAGTACATTTTGGAAATTCAATGTGTTGATTTGCTTACTATTGGAACTCTACAATAAAAAGGATCAAAGGAATGAAATGATGATTGTCCCTATTTTGTGCATGTAGGAATCTTGTTTGTACTGGGATATTGCTAGAATTTATGTATTTCCTCTTCCTCTCACCTGTATTGTATACTTATATATGAATATGTTTCACAAGGTCTTTTAGAGTTGGTCCCGTGGTTGGATTTATATTTATGTATTTTGATTGTATTATTTTTATGCCCTTATTTTAATTGTTTAGTATAATAGACCTGATATGTTGTCCCAAGGTTTTTTTTTTGATATAATAGACCTGTGATGTTGTAGTTACTAGACCTGTTTCAACAAAAAAAAAACAGAGAAGATAAGAAGGCCCACAATAAGGCCCAACTAAAGCCCAAAAACCAAATTAATCCTAAAACCGAACCGAAATATTTCAATTAATTTGGTTCGGTTTTTTAGCCACTTCGGTTTCGGTTCGATGGTGAAAATGAGTATATTTCAGTTTTTACTGAAAAACCAAACCGAACACCGAATGCTCACCTTTAGTGTAGGGTAGTCAAGGCCCAAACCCCAACGTTTGAGGATCTTTTGTTTACACAAATATTTTTTACCTTTTTTTAGGAGGCACTTGTATATGAAAGATAATTCACTTGCAGTTATTAGAGTAAGTGAAAAGGAACTTGTTTTCCTTTAATCACGTCATCAATTCGAAACATGAGAATGAATAAAATGGTATTTGGAGTTCTTCCCACAACCATGAACCCGATACAAAGTGAAATATGAATTAAGTCTAAACCAAAGGTTCATGAACCAGCTAGGACACCAAAAAAAATGGAAAACAATTCTATTTGATGCATTATTGGCACTAAACATGAGTACTTCTTTTAGTGATATTTGAATATTAGTTGGTTATGTTATGAGGTACTGGTTTTACCGCTAGATCAAACCCTATTTTTTTCACTATTTTTTGTTTGCACAAATTATATCATACTCATTTCACTAAAAGAAATTAGGGAAAATGCATATGGAGGCCCAAATAAGCAAGATAATCCCAGAAAAGGCACAAACTAAACTCTTTGATCAGAAAAGGCCCTAGGGCCCTAATGGGTATTAAGTTCAAACAGCAAATGACCATTTTACCCTCTTTATTAAAAAAATAAAAAGGAAATCTGATTATTCCCAAAATCACAATTGCCTGAAACATATTACACGAACAGAGGAGAAATTAGGAGCGAATGAAGAACGAAAGGCAGAGAACGCAAAGAACTAATCTCTTTCCTGAAGCTTAATGTCATTTGATGCTGCATTGATGTATTTGCTGAGGGGCTGAACATATATATTCCCAATCATCCATTGCTGCGTTGATGTATTTGTTGTTCCTGAAGGTTTTTTTCAATTAGAATGTTGGGGGGCTGAAAGGTTGGAGCTTGGCCAAAGTTACGTTATTATCGCGTGGGAAATAGGTAAGAAACACTAAGAATTTGATCAAGATATCATTATCACCATTCTAGTTAATCTTTAATCATTAGAAGATAGGATGGATGCTCTGTTTTTTGCCTTGAAAACAGAGGGAGATGTGTGTTTTTTAGTGGGATGAAGCTACATTTGGTTAGAAAACACTGAAAATGGGATAGTTGTTAACACCTACTATTTTTGTTGTTAACACCTATTGTTTTAGTTGTTAATTTGACTGATATTGTTGTTAATACAACCTGAATGTTAAAAGATCATAGGTGTTGGACCTGGCTATCACCCAAGAGGGGGGTGAATTGGGTGTTTGATAAAACTTTAGGAATTTAAAAAAAACTTTTCGCAACTTATAAATTGACAATTAGATATTCAAAGATGAGCATGTACTGGAAATGTAAAAGATAATGGAAGAGAGTATGCAAACTATGATTTATCCTGGTTCAGTCCAATCTTTGACCTACATCTAATCCCCAAGCTTCACTTGAGATTTTCAATCCTCTATTTGCTTTGAACTTGATTACACGTTCTGTACTTAAAGTAATCCTCTCACTAGGATTCACTCTCCCTTACAAGCTGTAATCACAACAAAGTGTTTCCCACTCAAGATCACCCAATCTTGAGTAACTCTCAGAATAATAGGATGATTACAATGAATCTTCTCTCTCAGAAGTAAGTGAATAAACACTGAAGCACAATACATATAATCTCACTCTCTATGCTAAATATATGATCATTGAGATATTTAGAGAGTAGATGAAGCAGACGTTAGAATATTGGCATTTTCACTTTGTAAGCTCACGTCCCTGTTCTTGCTCTCCCTCTTGTGTCTATATCTCTGAGTCTTCATGGGTATTTATAGGATAATTTGAGGAACTAGTCGTTGCATATTCTTCTCTATGATTCTTCAACGTTCAACTGTAAATCTGGAATATGACCGTTGCATATATCTCTCTATTTCTTCAGTTCTTGGCTGGGATCTTGGATTTAGTTGTTGCAGATGGTCTTCCAGAATTCTTGTCATTCCATAAACTTAATTTGATCGTTGCAGAGTGATTTGGATGATCTGTAACGTCCTGAGCTGAACCATTGGGATAGAGGAGAAGTTTCAGGCTTGTTCTTGGCTCTTCATTAAATGCATTTGATCCAGATTTGATTTCACCTTGATTCTTGCTAAATTAATATGAAACTGATGAGTAAATCGATCAAGTATATGTATATATGATGATTCGCAACTTAATATATGGATAAAATGTATCATTAGTTCAAATCAGAGAGTTGAAGACATGATCTGGAAAACAGAGATCTGTCAGGCTTGAGTCTAGTCTCAGCGAGCTTGAGTTTGCTTCAGTTAAAAGAGATTTGAAAACTCTCGATCTGCTATAGGCTTGAGTTTATAAATTCATGCTTGAGTTTCCTGTCTGAAAAGATCTTCGAAAGCTCTCTATAAGTGACAAACTCGAGCTTGTAAAATGTAGGCTTGAGTTTGAACGTTTTGAAAAGCTTGGAGAAACTCTCTGTGTAAAGTAAACTCGAGTTTACATGTCCAGGCTCGAGTTTAATTGACTTGGAAATCTTTGATAGCTCTCTGTCTGAGTTAAATTCGAGTTTATTAGTTTTAGGCTTGAGTTTATTGAAATATCATATCGCGACTAGCTCTCTGTCTGAGTCAAACTCGAGTTTATAAGTTATAAGCTCGAGTTTGTAGCATCCTGAATTTTCTGTCAACTTCTGAAGGCCATATCTCCTTGGTCTAAATTTCGTTTTAGTTCGTTTAACTCTTGATGGAAAGCCTTATGAGTCTACTTTCATATGGCACCGATTTCAGCTCATTCCGATGTGTAGATTGTGAGTTACACTCAAAACATTAAAGCTTAGTCTGCTGTGTGGCGTGAACTTCGCGTGAACTTCTTATCCAACTTTCAAAATTCATAGCTCTCTCATCTAATCTTCTTTGGGTATGAAACTTTGTCAAGATGACGCATTGGAAGTCTAGTTTCATACAAAATTGATTTCACCTCAATCCGATTCCTGGTTTGGGAGATATCGTCAAATTACCAGAGGTCGCTCAGCTGAAACGCGAAACAGAGGTGGACAAGGTTGTTGGAAATCAGTCAAACTTGAGTCTGTAAGTGACAGGCTCGAGTTTGCTCGTGCCAGAGGAGAACTGAGTTGCTGGAAATCAGCTAGACTCGAGTTTATAAGTATAGGCTCGAGTTTGCTCGTACTAGAAGAGCCAAAATTGCTAGAAATCAACCAAACTCGAGTTTATAAGTGTAGGCTCGAGTTTGCTCATACCAAAGGAGCCAGAGTTGCTAGAAATCATCCAGACTCGAGTCCATAAGTGACAAGCTCAAGTTTATTTATCTAGAAACTGATATTTGCTTGTTCTAACTCCGAATCGAGACATTCTAACTTCCATTTGATCGTGGAGACTTCAAGAATCAATCTTAGAACTTGTATAATGATTTTCTTAGGCTATTCATCAAGTTCTTCTTTCTTTCTTGTCTCTTCTTGATTATTTTCCATGAATCAATTCTTTCTTTCTTCTCTTCTCTTGTTCTTTCTTCACATGAACAAATCTACATTAAATGTAGCAATTAGACAATGTATATTATATAAACTTTTTGCTCTTACTAATGGCATCTATATAAGACATCATCAAAACTAATCATAACCAACAATAGGTTGCTCTAGCTTTGGGGATGGAAACAAAGGGAGGTCTGTTTGTTAGGGGGAATGACTGAATGTGAAAACGGTAAAATTAGATTGTTGTTAATACCTATAATTTAAGTAGTTAATGTTATTGTTAAAGTTGTTAATACTATCTTTATGCTGTAGATCATAATTAAAGAAGTCAACGCATACACCATGTGCAAGATAACCTTATTGTATCTCATCCACCCAAGTGTAGGTTGACATCATCGATTGTAATTGATGGTCTAAGAGGTAATATTGACAAGACGGCTAATGAACTTCGAACTGACTTGTATAGTGAGTATGGTGTACGGCTGAACTATCGCCAAGCTTATAGGGCGAAAGAAAGAGCGGTGAGGGAATTGCACGGACGAGTAGAGGACTCTTACAAGGTTATTCCTTGGATGTGTGGTAGACTCATAAAGAGTTATCCCGACACAGTTGTCAAATGGGAAGGCTCACTTGATAACAGATTTGAGAGGTTATTTATTGTATATGGTTGCTTCATTAAGGGTTTTGTACATGGTTGTCGGCTACTGATATTGTTGTAATTGTCTACTGATATTGTTGTAAGTGGCTACTGATATTATTGTAAGTGCCTACTGATATTGTTGTAAGTGCCTACTGATATTGTCGTTAGTGGCTACTAATATTTGTGGTAATTGTCTACTGATATTGTTGTAAGTGACTACTGATATTGTTGTTAGTGTCTATGATATTGTTGTAATTGTCTACTTATATTGTTGTAATTGTCTACTTATATTGTTGTAAGTGGCTACTGATATTGTTGTAAATGCCTACTGATATTGTCATTAGTGGCTATTGATATTGTTGTAATTGTCTCTAGTGATATTGTAGTAAGTGCCTACTGATATTGTTGTAAGTGCCTACTGATATTGTCATTAATAGCTACTGATATTGTTGTAAGTGCCTAGTGATATTGTTGTTAGTGTCTACTGATATTGTTGTAATTGTCTACTGATATTGTTGTAAGTGGCTACTGATATTGTTGTTAGTGGTTACTGATATTGTTGTTAATGACTTGTTAATTGTTGTTAAGAGGTACTGTTATGGTTGTCAGTGGGTACTATTATGGTTGTTAGTGGTTACTGATATTGTAGTTAATGACCCCTGTTATTGTTGTTTGTAGGGATTGATATTCCTGCTACAATTGACTGATATGACTGATACCAATAACTGAACAAATACCCTGAAGACATGGCCCCTGTTGTTGTTAATAGATCATGTTATTGTTGTTAATGAACCCTGTTATTGTTGTAAATGACCCCTGTTATTGTTGTTAATGGACCCTGTTATTGTTTTTAATGGCCCTTGTGTTGTAGTTGGCATTCCATGGAGAAATATAAAAAACATAATAAGCATCAATTTAAGAAAACATAAGAAAAAAATTTGCTCTTGTCATTCAACAAAAATTGTGAAGTTAGCAACAGTAGACAATTTACACAAGAACAAATTGTGAAGGTCATATTGTTATAAATATAAAGTTGTCATAACTACATATTTGTCATCAACTACAATGTTTCCTAACAAGTATTCCCCCTAACGTGTCTTCTTCCGCTTGTTATAAATTACTAGTCACTTGAGACAACCTCTTTCTTGAGAACCAAACAACTGCAAGGAATGTAGTTTATCAATGACAAACTATGACTGCTGATTTTGTATCTTCCATTAGTAACTGTAAAATCCACCTCCTGGGCACCCAACATCACTCTGAACACGAAATTTGCAATTTCGACCGTTTCTTTGAACCTCTACCTGCTATGAATTCCTGCATCATTCTGAATTGCTCCTTCGGCATTCCATTGTAATACTCATGAGCCCTCTCCTGAAACCCACAAATACATGGACCACTTGATGAAAAAGCCTAAATGAGAAACATTGACAAAATGCACGTAAAAATATCTAGGAGGATTACAGGAAGATCAAGAGTGCAATGTGTTCAACAGCACATAAGACAAATAAATGAATGGAGGCAAGGTGATGGTGCTCCCAAGAATTTTCAGCTTAAAATGCAAAAATATTTGACGATGCCTAATATTTAGGACACTACAATTGTTTATCAACAACCATCGGTGCAAAATAATAAGCGAATTTATAAAAACTAACAGGAGCATGAGGAAAAAACTAGCAGTTCTCCATAAGAAAGCTGTGGCCAGTGACATAACATCCCATCGAATTGATATATCATTAAATTGGTATTAGAGGTTCCTATATCGAGTTTGCCCATACGTGAAATTACAAGTTTCAAAACACCTAACAGTAAACAAGGAAGTGATATGGCTGAGGGAAATTATCCAAGAGGATTTCCAGGAAACTAGACTAAATTAATAAGAGACTGGCCAACAATCAGACAACTTATGCGCATCTAACTGCACGATCTGTCCTTTCATGCATCCAATCAGGGAATCTCTTGCGATTTTAATTTCCTAGTATTCAACAACAAAACCCAATACCATTTATAAACAAACAAATGATTATACAATACAAAACCCACTGCCCTTTATAAACAAAAAAATGATTACACACTGTGCATGTACCTACCATGATCAAAGCTTTCAGCGCTATAACATGTTCAGCAGTCAGCAGACACTAAAATCCTAGGGACTTTCAAGAAACCAAAAAAACATGGCAGAACTAACTAAAATAGTAAAATTCTGAAAGCGAAAAAATCTATACAATAACTGGTTTTCATGGATGTCTCGTTGCATTATTGTGGCACTCTAAAGAAGAAAACAAGAAACATAAAAGGACTAAAGGAAAAGGAGGAACAGAGCAAGGATAGGTGCCAGAAAATATGAAAGTAAAGGATAAGAGTATTTGGGTATGGGGAATTCAGTGGGTTCTGCTTCTAGTTTCCATGTCAACTGTACCCAACTCTTTCTATATAAAACTTCACCATTTTATCTTGTAGCCCATAGTTCATTAAATGTGTGTATTTAATTTAAGGGGCCAAATTATAAATTAAACAATCTAAACAATACTGCCTTTTGATTTGAGTGTAACTGCTATAACATGACCATAGAATAAAGAAAAATATACTTGCATTTAACAAAGACCACTGTATATTTTGATAGGGGCCTTTTTCAGAGAACCAAGTCAACTTGAAATGATATAGTTTCAAACTTCGGTCCATCTTATTTTTAAAAGACTAAATAATAGATATCTAACCTTTTCCAAAGAAAGAGCATGGCCAAGGTCCAGCTTGAGGCCATCATTTATGACAGACTTGTACCTCAACACCATGTCTTGATTATTTTTTAAAATGGCACCCACAATTTCTTGAGCTTTCTTCAATACTTCCCCTTCTTCAACAACATGGTTCACGAGACCCAGCCTTTCAGCTGCTTCTGGAATATTGATCTCAATCACAAATTCCCAATAGAAAAAGCTCTTTATCAAGTATAGGAATAAGTAGATGGATTATAGATCAATGTCTTGAAATCCATTAAGGGTCCAAACTTAAGACATATATAAAAGAATACATTCACTGCAGACTAGCCAGCTTCAAACTAGCTAATTTGTCTCGTTTCATCAATCCATTCAGTATTACTTCACAGACATATACCCTCAAAATCTCTAATGCACATAAATTCCGACCCCAAATTATTCAAATTGTGTATACATATAAAATTCAAATTTAAAAATTCACATAATCTCAGTCAATACACAAGCCAGCCAAATTATAGCAAAAAGCAAAGGGAACCAAAAACCCAATGCAAAGTCTACATAATGACTCAGAGCCAAATTCAGTTCAATATACACAAATAAACCATTATAAGAATAATGTTTAATGGTCACAACTCCCAGTCACTATGATTAAGTGATAGCATATATATTGCAGTCATAAACCAACATTTCTGTAAAAAACCCTAATCATACCTTCAGACGATTGCAATAGGCAAGCCGGCAACAGGGACGACGACACTATCCGCTTCAGAGGGTCGATGGTGGCTAACAAGGACGGGATCAACAGTGCTTGACGAGAAGAGAGTGAGAGCAAGAGAGACAGTGAGAGTGGAAAAAGAGAGTGAGAGCGACGAGAGTGAGAGTGAGAGTGAGAGTGAAAAGAGGACAAAAAAATTAGATATCAGACTGGGTTTTTTGTCATTTCACACAATAATTCCATGACATGAAATTGTTTCTTAGGCCTTATTTGATATTTTGTTGCTTAATTGGCCTTAGAAGGGATTTTCCCAAAAATTTATATTATGTCAGGATCTCAAAATTTGGGAAATAATATTGAAAGACCCCTTTAATTTTAAAGGCGTGGAATAAAAACCTAGTGCTATTTTCCCCCACGCTGATGAACTACTTGAAACGCTGCCGAGACCGGACCCGACCCATACTGGAGCGAAGAGCACGGAGAGGAGGGTTCAACGTGGTGTCGACCGACGAGGACGTAGACGCCGCCGAGGAAGCCGTTCGTGGAAGCTCGCAGTTCACCAAGTCTTTTCATTGTTGCTGTTGACGCTGAAGCTACAAGGTTGATTTTCTATTCTTCCTTTCCCCCGTCTTTTCTTGTATCTACCATTTGATTATCAGTTTGCCTTAGCTAGAACGTCGCCTCGAAGTGACAGAGCTCGTCAAAGTAGAAAGAGATTTGTGCAGGTGGAGTCTTTTTGCTTTAAATCTCTAATCCGAGAGGGATAATTGTTGTTCCGGTTTGATTTTGAAAAGTGAAAACTGGATTTCTTACCCTTCCTCTTCTTATTTCATCAGAAAAGACTTCTCTCTTAATTAGCTAACGGGTGTTTTAGCGTACACACAGACCATAAGCTATTTGTTTGCCTTAAAATCCCTTTTGTTCATCATCGATGTTTATTCTAATTCCGAAAACATTGAGGTTGAAGTACTAAAAAGGGAAGAAAAGCGGTCGATGCCCACTGTGATAACCTCCTTAGGTTTATACGGCTCTTCATTCATAAAGAAATAAAGTTTGTTAATAAAACTTAAGAGTGTTTTTTTTTTTCTCTCCTGGAAAAATGGATTAATTCCGTTATTTGCTTTTTGTATGCTCATTGATGTTTAATAAAACTTATGTTTCTCCATAATTACAGGTTACGAGGGAATTGTAGTTGTTTTATCAACCATGGAGGAAACTGCTAATCACTCAAACAATGGTGATGGCAAGAAAGAGTAAGTTTGTCTATGTTGGTGCGCAAGAAAGACTTCAATTTTTTTATGCTCAGACACACATGGAGAAATGGCTGGACCTTTGTTAGGTTATTTTTCTAATGTCTTTATTTTCTTTTCAGTGAAGCACCTCAGCTGTCTTCATTATTGAAAGAAATGAAACAAGGACTTGATACTATAAGAAGTAAAATTCAATCTTTAACTGTCAAGGTATGGAAGCATCAGTAGTAAGAAAAGAAGCTTGTTATTTTTCAGCGCCTTTTCGCCTTTATCACAAAATTGATGGTGCTGTCATTTTGGAAGTATCTCATTGGTTCTTACTCTAACTAATGTTCTTGATGCTTCTTTCTACTGTTGCCAGTTGAGCATGTCTAAAATAATTTGTTTCCATGTCTCTTATATCAGGTCAAACAAAATGAATACCCTACCGCTGAAGGATTTAGCTATCTTGAAGCTAAAAATTTGCTTCTCCTGAACTATTGTCAGTCCCTTGTATATTATTTGCTCCAAAAGGCTCAAGGGTTCTCAATACATGGACATCCTGTTGTGCAAAGTATTGTGGAGATAAGGTTATTTTTGGAAAAGGTCAGGTTCAATGCTCTGTCTTACTACCCTTGAAGGTCATATAGAATTATATATTCTGGGTTTAACAACTTCCACATCCTTATTTACTGCAGATTCGGCCAATTGACAAAAAACAACAGTACCAAATCCAAAAATTAATGAAGTCTAGTGAGAATGCCAAGGGAAATGTTACTGCAATTGAGGAGCTTGTTGCATCTAATAAGAGTGAGGATGTATCAAAATATCGTCCAAACCCTGACATGCTTGTTAGCAAGTTAGATGACATATATATGGTGAGTGAATGTAATAATATAGAGGTTAGAAATGATGGCATTATAAGAAGCTAGACATCTTGTTTTTCCTCTCTGACAAGATTACTTCATACTTTAGGATGAGGATGGTGATCTCATGTACCGTCCAGTAAAAATTGCACCTACTTCTATGGAGTTAGATAAAACGGCAAAGCAGGAAAGAAATGCATTGAGAAGAGAGAAAGAGTTTCTGAGGCAAGCTAAGCAGAGTGATTATATCAGGTCAATGATGAATGATATGGAGGATCGGCCTGAAGAGGTAACTAATATTTTATAATGATTCAATGAGTTTAGTTGTTTTATTGTTTTGGCTGAATATCACACAGGTCAGGGATTTCATGGGAACTAGCAGAGAAGTAGAAAAACATGTTGCCAAGATGGAGGAGCGAGCCCAACAAGAGGAGGAGCTTTTCACTCGAGTTCCACTTTCAAAGATGGAAAGGAAGAGAGATAAATTCTTGAAAAAAGCAAGAAATGGGTATGAAAATTGCCTAGATTGTGCTCTTATCATTGTTTCAAACATAAAAAAGTGTTTTGTTCGTGAAGATATTTTTATACCAGTATTACCTCCCCCCTCCTTTGCTAACTGTTAAATTCAATGTTAATTGTTAATGTCATTCCAGGTTGCAAGGTCTTACTGAGAGTTTCTATGACGAAATCAAATCATTGCCCTTTGGGGATAGAAGTGAGGAGCAAATGATGGGCTCTAGTAATGATGGTAGGAGGAAAGGGGGACTGAAAAAGCGAAAGGTATGCAACTTATACTTACCTTTTAAAAAGCATTATTTTTGTTTTACTTGGTTTACTGCTCGTGCTTTATATTTATTTGTTCATTCATTATCCCATCTGAATAGGATTTTATTTATTGGATCAAATAATGAGCACGCACATTATATTAGCACGCACACAGTTACACAGGTTCAAAACTATGACCTCTCCTCCATAGGGCGAGGTAGATGCCATGTGAACCAAGGCTCATTGGTTTTAACAATACCATCAGAATAGGATTTAAAATGCTATTGCCTTGTTCATTTTGCCTCCCTGAACAATGTTATTGCCTGTTCATTCATCCTGTGTTTCTTGAACATTTTTGTTCTTGAGATGTAAGGGTGAGTCTATTGTCTCCCGTTATGGTTCTTTAAAAAGTAGTATGGAAACCCATTAGTCTTTGATCAAAATCATGTCTCAGTAGTATGTGGGAGTAATTTTGTCTCAAAAGTTGCAAAAATCTGTTTCCAACTTTGAAACTCGATGAAACTTTATCAATAGAATTTGGAACCGACATTGTTGGCTTCCCTTGCAGAGGAGACATTGAAGCTTGTTTTCACCTCAAGGAGTGGACGAAGTTGTCAACCAGAACTCACCTCTTCTGGCTGGGAGGAAATAGTAGGGACAGGGAGGGTCTTTGTGCGTCTTTCCCAAATTTTGGTTGCCCATTTTGGTTATCAGATGTATTTGTTGGTCATATTCAGTCCTTATATCAAAGTTTCAATTGAATGTCTTCTTTATTTTGTAATATTTTTATATATTGATAATTGGTAATCAGAGCTAATTAATCCAATGGTAGTTTGGTACAAAAATTTCTGAACTGTCATTGCTTTCCCTAATTGCCAATTGGGCATGATTCCTCTTGGTCACTGAGATAGACCAAGTTTCTTTATTTGATCTCTAATTTTACCTCATTTTTGGACTGAAGAATCGAAAGAGAAATTAGCTATAGGCACATGATAAGAGAAATGAATTACAAGGGTTGTATGAATCTGTGCGTTTGTTTTCAACAAGAGAGGATGCTCTTAAATCATTTTATGAAGATTTCCAGGTCAAAGAAGCTTCAGAACAAAGCTGATTTGTAGGAGCAAATATCATATTGCTCTCATTTTGGGAGTACCCTTGGACGACTTAGATCTCTGATCCCTGAAAATTCTGCAAATGAGATGCATCTAGCTGATTCCAACTAGATGGTTGTCTAGACTAGAATGTCTTTTTCCTCTATTTTTGGCTGAAAGTGCTTGAATTCAGTCTTCAATAGTATCAGATACCAAATAGTTATGCTTGAATTTTTGGCTGAAAATTTTAAAGAAAGACTTTATTCTAAACTTCTTTTTGATAGAGGGCATTCGTTTCTACTTGAGAGAAATGTATTTTGTCATTTATGATACAAGTATTCACAGTTGAACTCAAGAATAGAATCAATATTCCTGTTTACCCTCAACGGCCAACGCTCTACCTTATGTTTTCGTTTCACTAAAAATAATTACTTGTACGAGACTACTATTCTTTAATTCTTACATATCTAACTTGTAAAGTGTAAAATTAATTGTTCATCGCAACTCCCAACTGGCGCAAAATATATCTAAAGTTAAAGAGATAGAGCAACGAGTGAGTTTTTTGAAGTCTCCATTGAAAGCGTCCAAATAAATTAAAGCAGGGGACTATGCTCAAAAAAATAATAATAAACAAAGGGGGTGACGTGCATTTGCTAAATTTATTCTCGCATTCTTAGGTAATAAGTGATATGAGTCCCTAATCAAATGACACTGAACAACTCGCAATTTATTGTAAATAAATAATTTTAGAGTTATTTATATTCTTAAAGTTCTTCCCATCAAAGCATAAGAAATATGGATAAATGTATGCGTATACAAATATATGCTTTAAACAAACGAATGAGTCTCTAAAAAATACGTATTCTTACTTCCGCAAATGAAACGTTTTTTTAAAGTATTAGAGTTTGCCCTTGGACCCACAAAAGTGAACTAAAATGTAGACGTATGTTAGAATACAACAAGCGTCCTGCCCTTGGATTGTGGGTGAACCTGACCTTTTTCCTACAATTTTTCTATCAAAAAAAAAAAATACAACAAGCCTCAACTCTAGTTTCTACAAATTATATGTTCTTTAAAAAAAAAATTATTTAACTACCTTCTTGCTATATTTTGAATAGAATCGAACCTTTGAAGAAAATGGGACTAAAAGCAAGATTATATTTAACTTAATTAACTGAAATAGAGACTGTTGCCAACTGCTAAGTTCCACAAAGAAGGATAGCTGTATAATATGTTTCAAGGGAATGACAATTTTTTTCCTCTTTCATGAAGAATTTAATCTGTGCAAATAATCAAATTACAAGAATGCATAAATTCTGTACATAAATTGTTATGTATGATGCAGCAAGCTATAGTACAAAAAATATTAATCATCATCAAGAATCAGTGTACGAACCACCAAAACAAGAAGCAGCAAAAACTCCCTGACAAAACAAAGCTGTTTGCGAGCCATATCCTTAACCTGGGAAACATAAAGGTTGCAGGAGCTTTTAATGAAAGAATAACAATGCCCGTGCTTAGACTTTATATTCAGATGCAAGACAATTCAGGTAGTCAAACAACATCACATATTTACCTCATACATCACAAAATCACTTAAAATGAGTTAATCCAAACAAGCACTAAAACGATGCGTGTTGAGAATTTATATTCAGATGCGAGACCATGCTGGAAGTGGTCTAACAACGTCTTATTCTAATGAAGTATGAAAATTAACTTTTTGATCTGGGTCAAATTTTCATTTTTTTTTTTTATTACGTTGAATTGTTCTTTGTACCATCAAGACCTTTTCAACCGCGTAATTTCAATACACTGTAGTCATAGAAATGATCAAATATAATTTATTCAAAGAAAAATAGAGAGCAGCAGAACAAGATTGGTATGAAGAAAGGAAGTGGGTCTCATATACAGTTACATGATTTTGTATCCTGCTTCTGTCCAAATATATGATTGCATTGATTGTAAACTATCCAATTTTGGCATAAAATGAATGCTCAAGGAATTATTCATTCTTTGACTTTCTCAGCTATGGAAAAATCCATACTGACAAACTCAGTTAAAATATCTCTTTTTCAAAGCTTATGTTTTTCCAATAATGGATCTGTGCAGACATTTATTGGTATAATCCTATGTCTGCATTTTTATCATTAATCACATAATTATATTGGTATCAATTAATAAGAAAACATGACTAAAAAAACTAAGAGCCTTCCATTTCCAATTGAGCTTCATAGGGATATCTCCAAGTGTTCAATCAATTCCCTTGCTTAAACAAATTTATATAACTGCAAACTTACCTCATGATAATATGACAAGTCCAAGGTAGAGAGATGCACACAGAAATGCAAAAGATATCATCCCCCTGTAAATGAAGTGCATAAAATAAACTTAGAATAATGAGCGCAAAAAAATGATACAAAGGCTAATCAGTTTATTCATAGTGATAAGCCTCTTTCTTTTCCCGCACTTTACTTCATTACCGCTTTGCAAACAATGAAAGTGGAATTTAACAAGACTTCAATACATAACTCTGCCTCAATATGATTTTCCTTTTGGATATCTATTGTGATTATTGAATGACTTTAGTATTTTATTTTAGTCTGTCACGCGTCATTATCCAGACGGTATATTTTGATCCTTTTGGGGAAAGGTTTATCTTTCCGTATTTTTATCCTTATATTATTGTTCAATGTGTGCTCTGCTGCTTATACTCTAATGTGTGACGTAAATTAACCTGAGAAAAATAATTTAGAATTGAATAAAAGTAAAGGATCACACTACCCGTCACTCGAAAGGGCGAGGACGGTAGGAGTGTAACATTTGTGAACTCAATATTCAATCATAATTGCTGAGTGACAAAATAAAGAGGACGTCTGCATATATGCACGTGGGTGTGTGTTTGTGTGTTTGTGTGTTGTCGTCTTCTTGTGCATTCCTGAATTTTTCTATTCTACAAAGCTTACCATATAACTCCCCATCCGCACCCAGTACAGCAGGGGCAAAGCTCAGCGAATTTCTCAGCATCACTGGAATTGACTCTTCGAGATATCAAGTCATCATAAATATCTACACCACACAAATTTCAATAGAAATGAAGTCAGAAACTTAGTTAAAATTGCAAAGATAATAAAAAGCATATAGCATATATGAATGAAATTTTACCATAAACTGAGAACAAACTGTTCATCACACCTGAAATTAACCAAATTATGTTTTAGTCACCTCTTTTTCTTCATGAAAATACACAATTAGGCATTGTCAACCAGAAGCATATTGAAATCACTTTGTAGATATGAAGAGGACAAGAACGTACCGATAAAGAGAATGACGTAACGAAGGATACGAACAGTAGTTTTCTCTTGCAGGAGCCAAATTATGGCAATAAAGAAAATAAACCCTGTGTTTTAGTTGTAAACAAGAATAACATAAGAAATTATTTCAATTTATTTTTCCTTTTGTTCCATTGACAGTGATCACAGAATACCCACCGATACAGAGTCCTCGAAGTGTCCACTTTTTTTGAGCAAGAGTACATAGCAAGGCACCCAAAAGGAATAGAAGTCAGCCCATAAATATAGTAAATTTGGAAGAAAAACAAATTGCATATCAGCATCTATAACCGTCTTACATTCTTAGCAATAAAGAGCACAACAACCAGAGCAACAATAAAACAACCAGCAGCAATTCTTGCGGTGAGAAGATTTGTTGAGGCTAGTATGAAAGTCATTCCCCAAAATGATGAACCAAGATCTAGTTGCAAAATCAATTACAGAAACTGTTAGTGCATCTTAGAAGAAGCTATTATCAAAATTTAGTCATGGCAGTAAAATGGTCTGTGACTGAATAAAGAACATCTATATGTTTTCAATTTGCATGATTTATGGACACGTTTCTGAATTTTCAAATCTTAACTAAATTAGGGATTTATTTTGATTGAGATATTTGTAACCTACTTGAGTTTGTGGATACATTAAGGTTATCTAATTAAATGAGTCAAGCATGAAAATTATTGCACAGCTTGTTAAGCTCGCAAGCAACTTAATAATTAACTGATATCTATTAGGCAAATTTGAGCACGTTAGTTTTCAAACGAGCTCAGCTCAGTTCAATTACAAATCCAGGTAAGGACTTGCTTCTCAATTAACTTCAAAGTGTTTGTTTTTGCCATGTTATATATCATGTACATGAAGAAGCCATTCAGCGAAACATGAAGAACTAATTAGTTTGAAGTTTGGACAGAAACTGAGAGGGGCAATGCATTACATCCGGCAGGCAGAATCACCCAGTAGATGCCACCACGTGTTTGTGTCAGCCCTCCCTCATTTGCATGAACCTGCATGCCCTCTACCTGTTGGCACCAAACTGATATAATTCAGCAAACAGAAGAGAACGATATAACTATGAGGAAGCATAAAGCAGAATCAAACATCTAAAATTCCTGAGCATGAGTAAGGCCACTATTGACCCTGCCATCCTTCCTAAATTTTAGACTTCTAATGTGGCTAAATACACAAGTAACCATATTAGATACAAGTTCACTTCATTGAGGGCATGCAGCATTGATGCATTAGGTATTTAGAATAGGAATAGTTTACTTAATATGAGTAAGATATGCAATTTATTAAATGACAAGTTACAAGATTTGTAATAGCAATGATCCTCAAAAGATTTAAAAGCAGTTAAGACACTATGAAAAAGAAAATGAGATCTAGAAAATCCAACAATGATAACTTATAAGCGGCATCAATGAAAGTGATCATTCAAATAATTACTGTTGTTTCAATTGTTCTAATTTGTCAGTAAAGTGTCAAGACAATACAATTCTGAGAAAGAAAGTTATATAATGTAATGGTTGTACTTTAAAAAAGAACCAGGTTGTAAAATATTTACCTCAAAGCGCATTAAAGTGAACGAATAGGTTCATCCTTCATAACTAGATAACCTAGTGAACTACATTTTCCATCTTCGGATGTCATTGTTAAAATACGTTAATTGGTGAACATTAGTTAAAAAAGTTGGAAATGCAATAAATTAGATCATCAGATGGACATTAGAAATTCATTTTCTCCAGTCAAATTAGTTTCCAGAAGCAACATGCTTGATAATATATGATCCATAAGAGCCATCAATGACCAAAGAATTTGTTGGATTTCCTACAGTATGAAATTGGCGAGCCATAAGCCATTTCTTCTTTCACATGGTAGCATTCCATTTATGTCATGGTTAAATACAAGAAGAGACTTGTAAGCCTCGGGTGTCATATAGTTAAACACTCATAAAAAATAATTTTAAAAAGAAAAATATTCAAACTTTATAATTGTATCACCAAGGAACAAGAAGTTTGGACATTGATAACATTACCTGACCACAAGTGAGCTTGCAAGCAATTGCATGACTTGCTTCATGCAGAAACACAGTGATGAGCTTAAAAGGTGTAAGTAGTATAGTCCTCCATAGCTATAACCACCAGAACAAAGTATGAGCATTAGATGACCAGTTGCAGAAAGACCAACTTGATCAATTGATAACTGTGACTTATAAATCGCCTGAAAATTTTCTCTATAGACCTAAAGCTACTTAGATATGACGTAGAAAAATAAGTGTGTATAATTATCAAACAAAGGACTTCCTTCAGAAATATGTCTTTTGATTAGCGCAACACAGCAGGACTAATTTTGATCCCATCCACAAAGCAGCAAGTTCGCAATAGACTACTTTAGAAATAAGTTAGGCACTACAATGACATATATCTTCAATCTTGTTCCTATTTAACCATATGATCCTCTCAAGAAAACTTTCTACTAAAAGAAATCTAGGATTTATGGACAGATAAATAGATAAAAGTTTGTCATGGCAACAGCATTTTGTTGTATCTTCACTCCTCAGCATCTCACATTCATTTTGCTTTCCACATGTAATGCGTCTGTAATTTACGCTTGGAGAATCTGGATTTTCTCTTATGTCCATTTTAAGCTGTTTTCAACTGTATGCACATCCTATGGTCAATTTACACCAACATTCAAGTAAAATTACTTATAACATAAAGCTTCATTTATAACAGAATGAACAAAATCAAACTGTTACGTCAAATAGAAGACTTGTCAAAAGTTAAGAACTGAATCTCATAAAAACTCGGAAGAAGAATAATGGACCCCGATTGAACTAAATCGTTGTTCGAAGAACAATCGAGGATGATCGACTTAAGTTCAGGGGAAGTGATAGCAGTAATCTTAAATTGAGTGGCCTTTCCTTTGTGAGGACCAAGAAAGAAATGCGTACCGCAAGGATGACAACGGTGAAGGCGCCTACACAGGCCAAGAACACGACCTGGTCGTGCCGGCAACAGTTCTTGAGTTCCCAATTCGGCATTGACGGCGAGTATTTAGCTCAAATACAACTTAGTCGAAAGGCGAAGATGGGCAGAATCAACAGAATCTCAAACCAAAAAGAAAATAATGGAATCTGTGTTGTGAAGCTTTTTTTTGGTCGCCCGGAAAGCGAGAGAGAAAGTGGGTAGAAACTGGAAAGACAAAATAATTGGAAAAATGAATTTAAGGAAAAAAAAGGAAGACCGAGAATGAAAAGAACGGAGAAGGCGTGGACCAATCCAACGCGTAGCCAAAAAGGAGGCAGGTGAACCAGCCAATCGTGTTTCTTGTTGGAACGTTACTCTTTGGATTTTGAATTTTCCTTTGTTCTTCTATTCGTTGTTTGGACCTTGTCATTATTAGAAAAAATAAGGGAAAATTCCATTCAAGACCAAGGTAAGAAAATATTGTCAAAAAAACTCTAAAAAAAGTCAAATATCAGAAAAAGTCATAGGACCTTTTCTGATATTATTTCAGAAAGCGTTAACAACTATATCAGTAGCGGTTAACAATTATATCAGTCCTCATTAACAACTGAATCAGTATAATTAACAACTACATATTAACAACTATATCAGTAGTCATTAACAACTATATCAGTAGCCATTAACAACTATATTCGTACAATTTTTTTTGAAATAATATCAGAAAAGGTCCTAGGGTCTTTTTTTATATTTGATTTTTCTTAGGGTCTTTTTTTAATAAAATTGTCCCTAGAAATAACTAGCCATGTCAGGGTGATGCACAATAAAGGGTCAAATATTTATTAATGTGCTTGTACTACGTATAAGAAATTATTTTAATTAAAATATCAAATTAAATTTATAAAATATTATGTAAATACCTTCCTCATTATTTATTTTTTATAATCATCTCATTTTTTTTATTGTGTTTTGGGCCTGCCATATTGTATTGATATATTAGATAGAGAGCCGTTTATACAACACTGAAAATTTGTTTGTCTATTGAAAGTTCAAATTTTAATCTTCTCAGTTTTTAACATTGGGGGATTTTCGCATTGCATATACTTTTTTTCTTTAAAATAAACTATTCCACCATAGTTTTAGTGGATAGTTGATTTCACATTGTTTATCATTTTATTGGGAAGTAAATTCAAGTAGAAATTTTTTGCTTACGTTTAATGAAACTAGGTGTATGTTTGGATTATGCATATGAATAGAAACATAGATCCATCCATCTATCCTATCCGGATTATAATTTTATATCTAAGAAAGAATCACTGTGATTTCATGTTTATTCAAAAAAAACTTGGGAGAATTATATTTAGGTCTCAAGGAACAGAAAAAATTACAAAAAGTCTTAGAATTCCAATATCAAAAAAATCTCAGTTGTAAATATGACATTTTCAGTTGTTAAAATTTATGTGATTATTATCAAAAAAGTCTCTTAGACTTTTTTATAATTAATTTTGTTCCTTAGGACCCAAATGTAATTCTCTAAAAAAAAACTTTGCTCAACCCCCCTGAGCTGCAATGGATGGCAGACCCAACACACTGGAGTAGTCCATTAGCCCATAGAAGCACTGTTGAGAGGAAGATCCATAAGAAATAAGAAAGATTCATATTTGTTCCAAACAAAAAAAGAAAGAAAGAAAGAAAGATTCATATAGCATGGAGCTAGTAAGACATATTCAAGGAATATGTTTTTGCCGGTCATCTCTCTCACTTTCTCTCTAGAGTCACATCTACTGTGGTTTGCAGTTAGATTTGGAGCCTTTGAGCCAGTTTATGGGGTTGACGTTAAAGCTTATCATAGAAATGAAAGAGAAGACGAAGAAGAAGCATATGGAGGCAAAATTAGTATTTTTAATTTTATATTTTGATATTTGATCATAACAAATAATTACAATTTTTATTGTCATGCTTAATAAATATTATTTTCTCTAAGACATTCTTCGTAATTTTCCCAAAAAAAATCACAATCACATATAGTATACTCTTTACCTCACATCATATATGTGCCTTTCTTTCACCCCTTGACATTTTCCTCTGTTTTTTTAATTAGAGAAGCCCTTATTTATACATACGTACATACTGTGTTATGTCTATATAAAATTCAATTCTTGCCCCATTATTCATTATATATATGTGTGTGAGATGAGGATTAAATGAAATTAGCTTAGTTAGTTATATATAAAAAATTCTGCATTACTGTTTTTAAAATACTCCTTTAATTATTTGTATTATAAATTAACTCATTCTTAGATTCATGGAATGCACACCAACAAAAAAGTCTCTTTATATCTCTCAAAGTAATTGAGGGGATCCAATTTCTCCTTCCATCTTCTCTTCTAATTCCTTTTTTTTTTTTTTATGAATGATTAATAAATTTCTACGATTTGCCTTGGGATTTAGCTTAGCTGTTAAAATTATTAAATTGTCTACTTCTAGATTTAAATTATACTCGAATCTTATGTGCCCTTGTGTTGCTTACTTGCTTTGTATTTAAGGACAAGTTGATAACAGAAGTAGCTTGCAAATAAAGGAAGGAAAAAGTAAGGATATTTTTTAGCACTGTGATAAACACTAAAAATTATTCACTATAATGAGATTTACACTGTTCAAATAAAATTCTAACGATACAAATTTAAGATTATCTTTATTTTAGATTTTTTACATATTAAAAAAATTTAATAAATGTAAAAGTAAAAAAGAAGAAAAAAATCAATCTAAATCATCTAAATTAAATATGAACAATTTATGAAGATGAAGAGCTATCAGTAATCATCATTGCGATCAACACAAAAATTGGTTCTCAGAAAAGGGGGGGGGGGGAAGAGAGGACAAATTGCCTTAGCTTGATCTTTTCATTCTCTTATCCTTACTTCAATACTTGTAATTGAGAAGCATTTTGGAAGCAGTTGTAAAGACAACTTATGTTGGAAGGTATTGTTTAAATTAACGTTTTTAGAATTGACATTTATTCTAACCGAGTTATATAAACTGAAATTATGGTAAAAATAAATTAATCTAATATAATTTATGTTTAGATAAACTAATAGACTTTTAAAAAAAATAATTATTTTGATAAAATATTAAATAGTAAATTCCAAAGAAGTTTAGATATTAAAAAAAGAGTCAAGCTAAAAAATAAGTTACTTTAAATTTGACAAGTCATTCCAACCATGATTTTTAATCCAGGTTGCCTTTTCTTGTTCCAATAAATAAGACAACTAACGTTCCTCCACATATGCACAAAAACCTGCAAACAAGTATTTCCAACTTTTTGAGATGAAATTACTGTCACCTGACTTTGGTTAAAAGTGGTTTTGATGAGTAAGACCAATAAGTTTCTATTTGATAAATCATAATCAATCTGTATTATTCGCAAGTCAGAGAGTTCACATGTTTAATGGGTTCCAAATAATAAGGATAGTGATTAGTGAGGACAAAATTTCAAAAATCTATTTGTAAAATATTTACCAAATTGTTAGGGTTCTACCTTTAATTTAAAATAAGTGTTTTTGCACACAAAACTCATGTTCTTATGTGTGTCTTTAATATAATATCCACTTTAATAAAAAAAAAAATTGAACTACAAAATAATGAATCTTCTATTAAAAATGAGATGTAGTAGTCAGCTCATGCAAAATTACAGTAAATTTTCTTCAGGCATGAAGTTTAGATGTCATTGAGCACAAGGAGTGTCTCTACTACAGATTTTCTCCAATGCCTCTCTCTATTTAAATAAAACAAATTAGTTTGTTAGGATTAGCTACGGTTCTTTGCTCTTATTATTTTCCTCTCGTCCTCTTTCTATCCATCATTATCTCAATCTTTAGATTGAAATCTGAGCAGTTTAGATTTAATGTCTCATAAAAAAAATATTTTGGTATTGTGTCCTACTCTTATTGTTCTTTTCCTATCTTCTTCACCCTATCTCTGCCGGCGATCATTGCCGTGGCTCCTGCCGCCGTCACTTCTACACCCGCCCTTGTCGATCCTTCAAAATTTTACCATCTCAAGTCATTTGCTTGTGTCCTGCATTTTTCTCTAAATAATTAATGCTTTTTTTGAGTCTTTTTTCTGTGTTTATGCTCCATTATTCCTCTATCTTTTAATTTATCTTTGTTAGAGGTTCTAATCTTCATGGACTTAGTTGCTTAGATGAAAAAAGAATGTCTTTGTGGTGTGAAAATGGTCAAATAATAAACCTTACCTTTCGTTCATACCTTCAATTCGCAAAGTATGAAGGAAAGAGAAGGTTTATTATTTGACCACTTTCATACTATAAAACATTCTTTCTTCACCTAAACAGCTAAACCCTAAGCCCATGAAGATCAGAATCTCTAACAAACATAAATTAAAAAGGTAAAGAAGAATAATGAAGCATAAACACACAAAAAAGACTTTTTTTAAAAAAAAAGCATTAATTATTTAGAGAAACCTACAGGACACAAGCTGAGGACTTGAGAGGGTAAAGTTTCGAAGGATCAACAAGCGCGGGTGCAGAAGCGGCAGATGTCCTCATGGATGCTCTTTCTTTCATACTTGAATTAGAAAATAAATTTCTTTTACAATCAGATGGCTCTAATGTTCTTTCTAAAATTTATATTAATGACAGATTCTACTTTTTATCTATTTAAAAAAATTCATGTATATTTTATTTTTACAATTAATTCGTCAAAGTTATGGTGTCATATGCATACCAGTGCTTGGCTTCATGGTTGATTTGTATGGTTTGATAAAATATTGTCTTTGATTTTCAATATATATATATATATATATATATATATATATATATATATATATTATGTAATATATACACACACATACACATATATGTAATTTTATTAAATTTTAATTTAAGGCATAAAAATATTATTTATAATTAAACATTATACATTTAATAAAGTGTGAAAAAATCACTTATAATATAAATAAAGTTATATATGTGAAGATGACTTCCCTCCCCTCCCCTCATGAATCAAACCATATAACATGAAAATCTCTTTTATAATATAAAGGTAAAGTTGTCAATATAAAAACATTTTCCCTCCCCTTTCCTTCTAAATCAAACAAGATAACATTAAAATCTCTCTCATCTCCTTTCTTTTTTTTGATCAATCTAAATAAGATAATATTAAAATCCTTTGTATCCCCTCCCTCCCTGTAAAGTGTAAATAATTTTTGCCTCCCTCGCTAAATAGTAAGTATGGCTCTCAGAAGTTTTTCTTTTTTTTGGTCGAAAGCTCTCAGAAGTTAAAGTTGTGCTCCTTTACATCTATTTAAATGAAGAGGACGTGGAGAGAACGTGAGCTGGAGAAGTTACACATCCACGGCCGCGACCCGCGAGAGATACTCTCTACTCTCGAGAGCTGAATTACCTGCGATAGCTGCGAACCCATTAGCGTGCAGCAACTAGCGCACAACAAAAACGGCGTCGTTTGAGTTTAAGTGACCTAATCTGATCCGTTAACTGTAAAATGATCGTCACCGTCAACATTAACAGGGGCTTAGGGATTTTTGCTTCAATCTGAGACGAGACACACGACGGCGAAAGAGGTGCGGCGGGGAGAGGGATCGAGCTCCGGGGAGTGATGCACGATGCACAGGACGGAGACACACGGCGATCGAACTCCAGTGATTCTTTCATCCATCTGATCTGCGTTTTGAGGACGAGGCGCACAGTGTAACAACGGCGACGACGAATCAGTACAACAGCTTCAGTTCCATTGGCAGATTCTCTGTTAGATTGTGTAGTCCATTTTCGGACTGTTCAAAACAAAAAAAAAAAAAAATGCTCATCTCAAGTATCTCTTCGAAATGAGTACTTGACGGGCGAAGAAAGATTTAATGTAGGTGTGGTGTTGTTTGGGTGAAACGAAATGGCAATGAGAATTCAAGTTGGGTTTCTTTGGCGTCGTCTTTCGTTGGCGCTTACGCAATACAAGTCAATCTTTTTGACATCTCATCCTAATTTTCAGCTTCGGAGCTCAATCTTTCAATCCTCAATCACCTCCATTATTCGCTCTTACACTACCGGTGCGTTTTCTTTCTTTGTCTTTTTGTTAACCTCCGCTCTAACCTTCTACTGCTGTCCTCTTGCATTATATATTTAGGAAAATCTATATTTTATGACATTAATTATACTTGAACAGATTGGAAGTAGTCTGTATTCTTTCATTTTCCTATTGCAAGGAAAAAAAAAAAGTTAGCTAGTAATGACTGAGCACCTTGATATGGGGTGGAGCATGAGATGCGGTCTAGAATTTTTTTATAAGGGAAACTCTTGGAATTTGTGATTCATTCTATTTTACATTTTAAACAGAAATACTTCCTCAAATGTCTACGGACCTCCTAAAGATGATGGAACAAAGACTGTCAGCCATTGAACACAGGACTGCTTCTCTTCAGAATTTTCTGAATCAGGTGATCCTTTTTACTGTTTTCTTCATTGTGTTTTATTTCTTGAAATTCTATAAAATTTGTAGCATTCATCTTTGCATAGCCCTACTCACGTGTGTAAGTAATCTTGGACTTCATTAATAGTTGAGTTTATTTTCCCTTGTTCAATTTTTGTTGTTTATTGAAGACAGCCAGAAGCATCACCAACGGAGTATGCCAGAGCAAATAAGGAACTTCGGAAGCTAAGTGGTTTCATGGCCCTTATTAATGAATTGAGAGCCAAACAGAAGGTAATGAGTTGATTGATGTAGACCCTCTGTATGTTAATTCAAAAATTCAAAAAAAGAAAAGTTTAGCACACGAAACTGCATTTAGTTTAGGATCTCTTAAAGTGTACTGATAACAGAGGTTTGCTTTCATTGGACAGCAACCGCTTAATTTTGTTGCTAAGGTGCCAATCAGACCGAAGTGTTTATTTTAATGAGTTAACTTTGAAAGTCTGCTATTTTTAACCTCATGGTGTGAGAGTGTTACTTTCACAAGAGGGGTGGGGCTTCTGAGAAACTGTGCAGATTTTTCCTTTAGATGACTTCGTATGTCAATTGCTCATCTGTTATAGAAGTGAACCTTTCCATCATGCACTAGTTACTATGTTTTCATTTCTTTTCCTATTTCATCTGATACAGGCTCCTCACTATCTGCAGGAAATAGATGGCTTGAAGTCATTATTGGCTGAATCTTCTGAAGATAAAGAGATGGTTAAGATGGCAACTGAAGAACTGGGCAAGGCCCTGGAAGAAGAAACAAGACTGCAAAAGTTGGTACTCAAGTCATTACTTCCCAAAGATGACGCTGATGAAAGGGACTGTATTTTGGAGGTGAGAGCAGGTAAAGTATCCCTGTTGGAAATGAGCATCTATTTTGATGCTTATCAAACAACTGCTTCGACTTTACTTTTTTGGCTAAGATGTCTATCCATATTGTATTTCCTTCCTCCCACCCCCCTGCATTTGTTTCTGTCACTTTTCTAGGCTAAGATGTTTCATCAGGTACTGGTGGGGAGGAGGCTTCCTTATTTGCAATGGACATCTTTAAAATGTAAGATTACATGTGTTTCTTAGAACTAGTTGGAAACTGATTGCTAAAGCCTTCTGACGTGGATGTTGTGTGATGCAAAATAGGTATGAGAAGTATGCTCACAAAAAAGGTTGGAGGTTTGAAGTAGTTGATGTAGCTCAATCTGATCTAAAAGGATACAAGGTGCATATTCATTCTTCACTTTTGGTTTTACTGTCTTGCATCAGTGGTTGATACTAAAATTGAATGTCCTTGTATAGCTGATTTATTTTCTGTTTGGTCCTCAATTTCTTAGGAGGCTAGTGCAGCAATTGCAGGAGTTGGTGTTTTTGGGAAACTTAAATTTGAGAGTGGAATTCACAGGGTTCAGGTTTAGTTATTACCTATCATGTACAAGTTGTGACTACTTTCATAATTACTGACAGTTTCCTTTAACAGCGTGTTCCTGTGACAGAAAAGTCAGGACGTGTTCACACCAGTGCTGTTTCTGTAGCCATTCTCCCTCAAGCTGATGAGGTAATGTTCTTTCAGATCAATGTATCTTGTTGGAGGAAAAAGAGAAGGGGACAAAAAGCAGTGCCTGTTACTCGAATGTTTCTTTTATCGACGAACATGTCATGGGAGTTTGAGAAAGATTTTCCTTTCTAGCAGCCAAATTTGGCATCTTTTTCTACTTAAGCTGTCTAATTTTATCTTTCTTCCTTTTGGTTCTGTTTAGTTGGATTATGAAATTTATTTTTTTGTATGTTCACTTTATATAATACGATACGATGTTTCCTTTCCCTCTCTCTTTTTGCAATATCTTACACTATCACTCACCTTTGCTTTATGTAGGTTGATGTTCAATTGAAGAATGAAGACTTAAGAATTGATACCTATAGATCTGGTGGTTCAGGTGGTCAGCATGCAAATACAACCAACAGTGCTGTTAGAGTAACTCATATTCCAACCGGTATGGTGGTGGCAATACAAGATGAGCGTTCTCAACATATGGTGAATATTGCTATAACTTTTACAAAACTTACTAGTTGCCAGTCATGATTTTTTGTTTCAGTTCTAAGTATGAAGATAAAAGAAAAACCACGGGAAGTGCTGTCTCTTGACTTTTTAATATTGAGTATGGGCCTTATCAGTTAGTTCTACCTATTTTGTACTTGACAGACAAAAGGGCAATGTATTTCTTGAGTTGTATGCTCACATGTTCTTTTTTAACAATTTCACTTGGTTGGGTTAGCTTAGATTGAAATTAGCATACACTTCATGTTCATGGACAGCATTCGTTTTAAAAGTTTGTTTATGGCATATTTACATTTTCTGAAAACTTTCTCAAATTTTGTTCATAAACCCATCTCCAAAAAGACAATTGAAGGGGAAAACCTGTGTAAGATTTCATTTTTCACAGGTCAAATTTCCTTTTTCCAAACCATGTATCCTTTGTCACCTAGAATGGAATGCAATGGAAAAGAGAATAGAATTAGAAAAGTTATTTTGTACATGAGAAATAGCTCTTATAATCCTGGATTGAAAAATGTTTATGAAAAGTTGAGTGATAATAACAAGGACATAATATCTTCTCACCATTTATAGCCAAAAGGATTAGACCGTGGCAATTTCAGGACTTAATGGAAGAGAAGTCTAAGAAGTACCCTTTAGCTTGATAATCATTGCTGATTTTGTGTTTGCTGTAGTTTAAAATGTTATGAAAATTTACATCCTGACATTTTATTAGCTGAAGTGATTGATTATAAGTACGGATAATGCCATTTCCCCCCTTTTATATATGTTCTATATGTCTTTTTTCTTTCTATACGTGCTGCCATTATTCTTAATTTACATTCTATATGTGCCTTACCGTTTATGCTTAGAACAAAGCCAAAGCACTGAAGGTACTGTGTGCAAAGCTATATGAATTGGAAAGGTTCAGACTTCAAAGCAGTCGATCCAAAATAAGATCAGAGCAGGTAGGAAGAGATTTTGTTGCTAGCAATGCGAATCATCAGACTATTATTATTGTTCTGTAAATTGACACGAGGCTTGTGAAACTGGACAGATTGGTAGTGGGGACAGGTCGGAACGCATCCGAACGTACAACTTTCCCCAAGGCCGTGTAACCGATCACAGAGTTGGCATTACTCACCACTCCATTGATGATGTGATGCAAGGTGAGAATTTGGAAGTCTTCATTGATGCTCTTCTGTTGCGGCAAGAAATGGATGCCATTGCGTCCTTCAGTTCTTCTCAGTAATGCCTGTGGAATCAGTTACTTCCTGATGATCTTGTTTTGAATTCACCATTTACAGACCCTATTGATATTTATTTCTTCTGATGATGTGCTATAAAGATGTTTCAAAGTGTAAACGGAAAAACAAAAAAGGAGGCTTCTCTTGTGGTAGAAGTTAGCTCCACATTTACAAAATAAATGTAGAAGGTGCATTAAAATTAGATTTTTTTGGGGGGGGGGGGGGAATCGAGTAGTAAGCCCTATGCATAATTAATTATAAGATTTGGTTTTGGGCCTCAAATGCAATTATGTAGTCTTGTGTCACTCTCTTTAGTTGATTACAATTTGTTACCCACACTTTATAAATGGAGAGGATTTAAAAGCCTTTTTAAAGGCTTCCAGTTGAATTAGAACTGACCGAGGGACATGGTCATTTACGAATTGCAGTACTGTTTTTTGATTTGATTTTGTGTTTTGAGAATTGGAATGCATGGTCATTCGCTGGAATGTTGAGGCTGAACAAAGAAATAGATTGAGGAAGTATGTTTGAGGAAATTGATTTGGATGTTGTTGTCAAGTCAACATGTGAATTGTTGGGTTTTGATAGCATTGTCTTCAGCGTATGCTATATACAGTTAAAAAAAAAAAAAAAAGTTACTGTGGGAAGTATTTGTCAGGATGCTACATTGAAAATCATTCACAGTGGGAACGAGTTGAAAGTATTTGTGTTTACTCTATATGGATATAAATGAAAATGCCCATTATTTTCTTATTTGACATTTTGTTCTAAAAGAAAGAAACAAAAATAAATTTGGTTGTCTTTTAAATAAAGACTTTACAAATTATTATCTAGTATTATAAGATAAAAATTAAAATTAGACAATTTAAATTTCAGTTATAAAGCATCAACGGCCCCATATATATATATATATATATATATATATATATATATATATATATATTAAAAAAACATACAAGGTGTATTAGAGAGTGACTATAAACTAAAAAGCACGAAGGCTACTTCATAAAAAGTTTGTAAGTTGGTTCACTCACATGAGCATCTCTCCTTTACTTCAATCAGAGTCAGATTTTTTTGTTCCCCAATCACTTTGGGACCGTTCCCCTTTCCCTTCCCTTCTCCTACCTGTAAACCACTATCACACCTTCATGGTTATATCCCCTTTTGTCCCCAATCTTCTTGAGTGCAATATAAGATACTATATATACAGGAAAAATTACTGAAAATTTCCCTATTACATAATTTATGGCCCCAAGTACCCAAGAACCTATGTCCTTGAGTGGGTACAAATTTTGTCTAAATGTGTGTGAGTGTTTGGATTAGCTTTTAAAGAATGACTTTTATGATTTATAAGATAAGTATGAAAAAGAGGAGTTTTGTCACAACTTATGGAAAAATGGCTTCTAAAAGCATGGTTTTAGAATTGCTTAAGCATTGTATAATACATCTTCAATTATATGCAAATATTTTTTATTTTGTATATGGTTGAAGATATGTTGCATCCGGTTAAAGAAGAGTTGCACCCGTTACGATAGGTTACAATTGGGTCTTAAACAAATTTTAGGTACCTTTAAGTAATGAATTTAATAATGAGGAATTTTTCAACAATTTTTGTGCACACATCATTTTTTTTTTTTAATTTTTATCCAAAAGAACAAGAAAGAAAGAATGATCATGATACCAAAACGTGTTTTTGATCGAGTAAGAAGGAGATTGCTGATCTGTATGTAATGTAATATAAAGGACCCACATGTCAATCTTGAGCTCATCTTCAGACGGAGAGAGACAATTAATGGAATGGGATTTTGCTTTTGCTTTGTGACAGGCACAAAATTAGTAGGGACAATGACAAGATTAAGGGATGGGGTATCTTTGTATATTATTGGTTCATCTAGGTTTTTCTGACAAAAAATGTTTATCATATGATACTACAAAATTAATCTAAATTCAAGTAACGGTGACTTTTAGTGAAGGGAAGTTCTTCTAACATCTTTTTATTCACAAGACTCAAATCCATGGTTTTTAATTAAAATGCATCATATCCCTTCTATGTGCTATTTTTTTAAGGATGAAACTAAATTCAAGCACAGATTTTGTACAAATCCCTTGAGTAGAACTCCATCAAGTGAGGCCAGAATAGTCAGTTGTTCGAATATTTGATAATATGATATATGAAAAAAGCGTAGGATACCTAGTCAATCAGAATAAAAATAAATAAATATTATGCTAGTTATTTAATTTCAACTGTGAATACTAACCTTTTTTTCCTTCCTTGTGTAGACGAAAATGCTTCCTTAATCTTTGTGGGTAGAGATTAAAGAACTGGATTGGACAGCCGGACAGGTTGAACTATTGATCGGATTTATTGACAGCTCGCTCAGTTTACACTGTGTTTTGGTTTGAGGGAAGAGTGTAGGAGGGAGAGGGAGGGAAAATTGAGAGAGAAATTTTTTCTTTCATCGTTACAAAATTGTCCATAGCAAATTTTCAATATTCCTAAAATATACTCTTAACAAAAAAGAATATTTTTTTTATTAATGACAATTTGGTCAATGTACTTCCAAAAAAAATTTTCATCCCACACCCTTCCCTCAAACCAAACATTTAGACTAAAAAATTGTTTTCATGATTGAAGCAGGTTAAATAATATTTGAGTCACTATTAAGTTAAAACCTGGAATTAAAGCGGGAACCAAAAAAATTGTTACAAATCAAACGGTTTTTTGGGAGTCCGAAAAATTTTGGAAAAATTCAGTTAAAACACACACACACACACATATTTTTTTAAAGAAAAAAAAAATTACCTCAAAAAGTCCAATATGTTTTCAGCGAATTTGTAGCCATGCAATGCTTTTTATTGAAAACTTCATATGTTGTGACGTTGATATGCTAATAATTAGACTTATTATGAAATTATTTCTTATATATAATATTTTGTAAGGAAAATGATAGAAAAATACTACTTGAACTTCAAAATCCGGTTCATACTATTATTAATGAGATTAACAAAAATCATAAAATAATTAACAAATAAAAAAAGCTTTTAAGACCGGATAAAAGAGGCATCTGCAGACTGGACTCGCGACCGGTCTTGTTCCAGCCAGTATTAAAAGTATATCTTTAAAACCGGACTTAAATCGGTCTTAAATAAACTATTTTAAGACTGGACATTTAAAAACATCATGTCTTAAAAGTGACACTAAATCCAACCGAAAATTTTTTTTGTCGGTTTTAAAACTCAATTTTTAAGACCGGACAAAAATTTAACCGCTCTTAAAATGTCTATTTTTTAAGACCGGACAAAAATAATTATACGCGGTCTTAAAAGATTCATTTTCAAGACTGGTTGGTTAATACATTCAGTCTTAAAGATTAACTTTTAAGATCAGGTATATTAAAACCAACAGTCTTGTAAAACCAACTTTTAGCATCGCATATCAAATACATCGCTTGACCTTTAAGACTGCGCATTTAAGTAAATCTGAGTATATCTGGTCTTAAAAGTTGAACTTTTAAGACCGGCATTTTTGTTTTATCGGTCTAAAGTTTTCTGCATTTTTCCCTGTTCTGTTCTTACTGATCATATATATACACAAATCCATACCAACCAATCCAGCACATAAAACGGTATACTTTAAGCTACAAGCTATGAACAATTGTGGATAAATTGAATGATCTATTCACAAATCCATACAAGCTAATCCAACACAGAAAAGGCTACACTTTAAGCTACAAGCTATGAACAATTATGAATAAATTGAATTGGGAAAAAACATATCGTAGCTAGAATACAAATATTATTGACCGTGAGTTACAAATACAAATACAATAAGCTGTTGCAATAAGATATACTATGTACACTTAAATCAACATACATGCCCAATATTCACCGTGCCTTCATTCGATTCTCATCCAACAACTCCCTGATCATTCCACCATGTACAACTCCCTTAACAGGATCCTGATAAGTTTTGTGGAGTTCTAATATGATCTCTTCTTTGTGTGACTGAGTAGAAACAATAATCAACACTTAAATATTAAAAATCTAGAGATAACAAAATTCGTTACTGATTAAGATGGTTGTTACATATTAGAGAAAATTTACTTTAACATTGATCTTTGAGGACCAAATTTTCAAGATATTACTTTTGTAGCTTTACTGCTTCCCTCAGCTGAGGGCATTGAATCGGATCCAGCTGCCACAAACATAAAACAAGAACAAACTTCATAGGGCTAGTGACATCAGTTAAAAACATAAAAGAAATATAATACAGTTAAAACCTTAAAGTTTTCAAAGAATTGTACAGATGAATATTACCTTATGAATTGACTCTTTTATAAAGGGATATCCTCCCATATCCCTTCTTGATGATCATTTCTTATGCTGGGTTCATTATCCGCTTCATCTTCTTCGTTCATGTCCAGTAGACCCCTTGAAAAAGGAGTACTGTCAGGAAGACTATAATTTGCATGACTTTCCTCATTAATATCGATAACCCTTTTACCTTGGAGAGCTACAGACCACATTTTATTTGCTTGATTGGTAATATAAAAAACTTGTTTCACCTGGTCTGCCATAATAAAAGTTTCATCTCTAAAACTTGTACTATTGAGATTGACTAATGTAAATCCGAGCCGATCGATCTGAACACCACTGTTGACATTAACCCACTTGCATTTGAAAATGGGAAATCTAATGAAAACATAGTCCACCCCCCAAATCTCTTCAATAACCCCATAATATGGCATGACTGCCAATTTAGGCCGCTTGTCTTTCAAATTGGAGAAGTGCATGGATTCAACCTCTAACATTATATCACTATTCTGGACAGTGCTCCTCTCATCTAAGGACTTCATGTAAAATGTGTAAACGTTGATCACATACGAATTCCAACTTAGGACATCAACTTCAAAACCACGTGCTAACCATTTCATTGTCTCAGAAATAGATTCATCTCCCTCAACCTTTTGTTTGAACTAGTTTGCAAATGTTATGTTATGCTCCCTAATCAACCTTTGTTAAGTCATTCGGGGATTTTCTTTCCTCACAGCTTCTTTATGGGTAGCTATGTTGGCCTGAACTTCATCAACATTATTCAAGATATATAAGTGGACTTGTAAAAATAAATCAGGATCCACTCTATTTACTGAGGCCCCCCATCTACCCCCTTCAGCATGTTGACATTTTAGAAGCCCGATATGTCTTACATTGGCTAAATAATTTTGACAAAATTCCATGGCCTCTTCAGATACATACTTCTGAACAATTGATGCTTCTGGCCGGTATGCGTTCTTCACGTACCCTTTTAGGAATTTCATAGATCTTTCAATTGGGTACATCCACCGTAAATGGACCGGATCAGACAACTTGATCTCCCTCACTAGATGAACAATTAGATGAACCATGATGTCAAAAAATGAAGGAACAAAAAGCCTCTCAAGGTGGCACAAGATAAGATATCCTTCATTCTCCAATTCATCCAATTGTTCGATCTCGAACACTTTACTGCAAACAGCATTAAAGAACAAACAAAGCCTAGTTAAAATGTTTCGAAGATCATACTCGGCTATGTCTCGAATAGCTATTAGGAGTAGCTATTGCATCAAGACATGACAATCATGAGACTTTTGGCCTACCAATTTCAAGTCCTTCATCGATACAAGCCTCTTACAATTTGAAGAATACCCCAACGAAACTTTTGTGCCATGCAAACACTCACAGAAACTACGTTTCTCATCCTTAGACAAAGTATGAGAAGCCAGGGGACAATAAGTTCTGTTACCATATGGCCTTGGATGTAAGTCTTCGCGTATTCCCATTTCTTGCAAATCCAATCTTACATTCACACCATCTTTTGTGCTACCTTGTATGTTGAGAAGCGTGCCAATAATACTATCACATATGTTCTTCTCCACATGCATGACATCAATATAGTGTCTCACATCAAGGTTGCACCAATATGGAAGATCGAAGAATACCGATCTTTTTTTCCATATATTTGTTTCTTTTCTACCCTTTGTAGTCTTATTGAAGACGACGCTTATATTTTTCACCTTTGCATACACTTGCTCCCCAGTCAATGCCACCGGAGCATCTTCATGCTCTTGGCCACCAAGAAAGGCTTTCTTTAATCGACGATATGGGTGGCCCCGTCTAAGAAATCTTCTATGTCCAAGATAAACCGTCTTTCTTCCATGTTGAAGTTGATGGTAGCGTGTGCCTTCTTCACAAACCGGACATGCCTTATGGCCTTTTATACTATACCTTGATAAGTTCCCATATGCTGGGAAGTCGTTTATGGTACAAAATATCATGGCTCTCATTTTGAAGACCTCCATCTTGAAAGAGTCAAAAACATTGACACCTTCTTCCCACAACTCCTTCAAGTCTTCGATCAAGGGCTGAAGGTAAACATCAATGTTGTTTCCGGGTTGTTTTAGTCTCAAAATCTACATGAACAGCGTGATGTACTTTCGTTTCATGCATAACATAAGAGATAAGTTGTAAATAATCAGGAGTACAGGCCAGGAACTATGTATGTTGCTAAGGCTTCCATATGGATTCATGTCATCCGTGCTAAGGGCAAGCCTAAGGTTCCTAGGTTCTTGGCCAAAGGTCGGAAATAATTGATCGATTTTCCTCCATTGAGAAGAATCGACAGGATGTCAAATCTTTCCATCAGAAATCCTCTCATCTGCATGCCACCTTAAATTTTTTGCATCATTTTCATTAGCGAACAAGCGCTTGAACCTTGGTATGATTGGAAGATACCACAACACTTTTGCAGGCCCCTTATTTGACTTGTACCTTGGGGTTTCACATATCGGACAATTCAGCTTCTCTTCTAACTCATTCCTATACAACACGCAATCATTCAGGCATGCGTGGATCTTTTTGTACTCCATCCCCAGTAGAAAAAGTATTTTCTTAGCATCATAGTATCGGTGAGGCAACACATTATCATCCGGAAGCATGTCCTTAAAAGGCTCAAGCATTTCAGAAAAACTCTTGTCGCTCCACCCATGATATGCCTTCAGGCTGACCAATTTCAATACAACGTTCAACAGTTGGTATTTCTTACACCCACGATATAGTGGGGTCTCTGCATCACTGCACATATTACCATATGCATGTGATTGATGAAAAGCCTCTTCTCCTACATCACGAATAATGTCCTCTATGCGATCATCCATATCAACGTCATTATCATCAGATGTCACTTCTCCGTGTTGAGACCCACTTGGCATTTTTCACTATGCCATACCCATACTGTATAGGTCTTACAAAATCCTTGACAAACTAAATGTGTGTGTATAACTTCAAGACTTAGTCGCCTCTCATTAAAACATCGTACACAAGGGCAATAAAACTTCCCACTATCATCATGGGCGTTTTGTTTAGCAAATTCTATAAATTCCCTAACCCCATTCTGATATTCAACACTCGTCCGTAAAGCATTTATCCAACTAGGATCCATAGCAGAATTCCTATAGACGGAAAGATTTAACATGCATATTCTGTAAAAACTGAAACTTGCATATAAAATAAGCCAACTACAAATGCGTATATAAACTATATGTCGGTTCCGTCTTATGGTCATAAATGTATCACATTGAATCAAGAAGCAAAATAAATGTATCATGAGCAAATTAAACGCATCGCAAGTAGGTCTTGTGGACTCACCTGTAGCATATAAGGTCAAATACGTTTGCTGAGTCTCTCTTCTCCTGCCATGAATGTTAATGTTGCAGACAGTCAGAGTAACCTGAAAAAACTTGTTGGTCAGTTGGGTAGGTCCCAAAAGAAGATTTCATCAATTTTGGTCAACCCATGGAAAACCCAGAACGATAAGTAGGAAAATTATACACATATATAGCCCAAACAACTCGTACAGCTTGGTCTTTAGACGTTGAGCTAAGGAACTAGAAAGTTATTGTCGAGAGTGGAACACGAAGCAGCGACAAAGCAACACACAAACACTGGAGACAGAACCTGAGTAATCACTTTCCGTTAGACGAGAGAAGTTCATACAGGGAAATTTAACTTTTCCGCGCCAGTGGCGCGATTATTTGGGATATTATTAAGACCGGTCAATTAAAAGGAATACGGTCCTAAAGATATATTTAAATTATGTTGAACTTTTTCAGACCGAAGTTTTATAAAACTGCATTCCTAAACTAAATTTAATTTAAATTTTATATCAGAACTTTTAAGACTGGAGGCTAATAATACTGCGGTTATAAAATTCATTTAATTTTGGACCGCATGATTTATAAAACTGCGGTTTTAAAAGTTAAATACTTTTTAATATTAAAAAGAAAAATTGCTGCAGCAATTGAATGAAAAAAAAAGAACAATGAAGATTGGAGAATGAAATATAATCTTTGTTCTTATTAATTTTTAGACCACTATGACAACATGCAAGTACAAAAGGAAAATAAGAACAACAAACTGAAAATTAACAAATACAAGATTATAATGCGATTAAAAATCATAGTCCTTGGTATCATCTAATGTCTTGCAGATGGAGGCTTCAGCAGCAGCAATTTCGCACCAGATATCAGCAATTTCCTGTATTATGCACCTCAATTTCACTTCATCATCATCAACCATAGGAGCGTTAGGACCAGGAGGTTGGAGAGGGAGAGCGGGAACCTCTTCGTGGTCTGAAGGCTGGAGGGGGCCGTCAACCTCTTCATCATCTGAAATAACAATGGGTCCAACGACCCATGACTCCTCCGTCGGAATGGAACGACGCTCTGGAAGAGATCCCACAAAAGATCTGGCGTGGGCACGAGCTTCAGGAGTACTCCTGCGAGGGGTTATCTTGTATCTAATCATTGTTTGAGCAGTTGGGGAAGAAGGGGCAAAGAGCTACGTAGTGTGGAGTTACGAGGTAATGAGGACTTAAGAAGGACAGAGAGGAAGCGTGTGGATGATAATAAAGGCAGGACAACAGTAGTTAATACTCAAAAGTGTATTAAGACCGTCATATAACAAATCCACGGTCCTAAAAGTCTATTATTTATTATTTCATTAAAATAACTTTAAGACCGATCATTTATATTATAACCAGTCCTAAAAGTCTATTAATATTTTTCCATTCAATTACCTTTAAGACCGATCATTTATCTTATAACCGGTCCTAAAAGTCTATTAATTTTTTTAAAAAAATAATACATTTAACGGATCTCTTACAATATGCGGTATTAAAAGTTCATTCTTCTCAACTCTCAAGTGAGAGACACCAGAGTTGCATCCTTACACTCTGTTCAAATGAATGATTCAGAGTCTCTTCAGCTTCCAGATAAACTTCCCAACTAGGCGTCTCCTCGTATTCTGATGAACTATGCGTCTCCTCGGTAACGGTTCCCGCGTTTCACATTCTTCAGGATGGCTTCTCTATTTAAAACCATTGTTACTTCACGTTCTTCACATTCTTCTCAATCACTTCTACAACCTCCATAATGGTTGCTCTACCACCACCAGGATTGCACAACAATGGTTCTCTCGCTCCACCACCACCACCGCCCAACAATCCTCCTCCACCCCAACAGCCACCTCCATACCCTCCTTCGCTGCCTCTAAACCCTTTCTCCCAACAGATGATGCAGCACCTCTTGGCTTGCATCGCTCATATAAACCGATGCATGGGCTACATGTTTCAGGTCTACCATGCCGTCAACAACAAGCTGAACATGTTACTCGACGCCAATGACGTCGAGTACAATCTCTTTGACGACGACGTCTCCGACCTCTTCTTCGTTCCCTCCCTCCCCTACGACAACGACGGGGGGGATTAAATATTTTTATGTTTTTTTTGTCTGTACTCTTCCTGCCCTATAGAGGCAGGAAAAAAAATGATAAATAATTTTTTTTTTCCATTTTGATTGTCTGTTAGTATCGTATACTTTCGTTGTCTCGATTTAGTTTCAAACAAAAAGGTAACAAACAAAACCATAACTGAAAAGTGATTAACGATGAAAGTTCACATAAATACAGAATACAGTTAACAAACATACAAAACGTACAAAACGAATAAAAAGACAACTTTTACCTTTCAAGAATAAAAACAAATACGGTTGTTTCAGACAAAAAGGAAACAAACAAAACCATAACTGAAATGTGATTAACGATAAAAGTTCACAGAATACAGTTAATAACATACAAAACAAAGTGAAAAAAATACAAATTTTACCTTTTAACAATAAAAACAAACACAGTGACAACTCTTCTCAAGCCTGAACCACCGCTGCTGTCAATTTTACCACACCCAGAGTAGAAAATTTCCATTATCTTACTTCTTTTCTGACAATGCTCTTCAACTTCTGGAGAGGTAAAAATGAAGACAACGAGGGTCCTAAGCTTGAGCTGAACGCCAGGAACTCAAAGTGTTCTTGAACCCTAATTATTTGTCTTAAAAAATGAGTCATCATTTCTATTTATAGGAAGATTATTAAGACTAGACATTTAACAAATAGACAGTCCTAAATATCTTGACATATTTAATTTAGAATTATCGAAGACTTTTAGGATCGGACATTATATAAATATGCGATCTTAAAAGTGTTACCAAATTTTGTAAGACTTTTAAGACCAGAGATTTATAAAAAAATACGGTCCTAAAATCGGGGATTATTTTAAAAAAAAAACAAAATCCTTTAGGACCATCTGCTTAATAAATATGTGGTCTTAAAAGTATCGCCAAATTTTATAAGACTTTTAAGACCAGATATGTATCAAACATACGGTCCTAAAATCAAGGCTTATTTTTTTAAAAAAAACAAAGACCTTTAGGAGCGTCTCTTTAATAAATATGTGTTCCTAAAAGTTTCGTCACTTTTTTAAGACTTTTAAGACCGAAGATTTATTAAACATACGGTTCTAAAATCAAGGATTATTTTTTAAAAAAGAACAAAGACCTTTAGGACCGTCTTTTTAATAAATATACGGTCTTAAAAGTCGAGAATACTTTTCAGAATCTCATACTGCTAGTTACAACTCTCCCAAACTCAAAACTCAAGCAATATCCACCATCCAATATACGTTTAGAAAACAAAAATTACACCAGCTAAGAAAATTGTTCGCAAGAATAAACTAATTTATTATATAAAGAATTATACAAATTGTAAAATTGTTCATTTATAGAATGAATTTACAAATTAATGTAGTACTTTAATTACAATTGTTGCTCTACAAGCATATATTTACAAATAAATTAGTACTCTGATTATTGTATTTACTTTAAGATGTCAGCAACATGTTGACAAAACACACTGTGTATGTGGTCCACCTCATCAATAGAAAAGGAAGTCTCAGAGGCAAACCTCTGTAACATCAAAGAAAGAAACTGAATTAATTGGCATGCATATTTCATATCTAACATTAATTAAGACAGAAACTGAATTCAGTCATAATATGTAACATCAAATACATTTACCTTTGTAGTGAGTTTATTATCTATTTGAGTGATAATATCATACATGTGTTTCATTATGTGCAGGCCACATAAGTTGGATCCAATTGGTTGCCGACGGGTCTGAAAAGAACAAGAAACATATATAAGATTGAGCATATATAGCTTACTGACCAACTTCACAAGGCAGTGTGCCAGTGTCCAAATATGTACTAACCTTTGGCATCGATTAAGGAATTAGTATATATGTATGTGTGTCTAAATTATGTACTCATAAAATAAGATACTTACCTACACCACATTTGAATAACTGCTGATGTAATCTCCTATCCAAGAAACAACAGGGACTTTATATCAGCGGTGTCAAAGAAAACCGGTTGAGGTTCATGAGGAACCCCTACCACTTCGTGTATATCCCATGACTGACATGAAAATTCTCCTTTGGATAGCATTTGGGATATTTTATCCTTGGCCCCCAACTCAGCAGTAGGGGATGCAGTTTTAGGAGGGGTTATAGCTTTATTAGGAGGGGATGGAGATTGAGGAGGGGATGCAGCTTTATTATGAGGGGATAGAGATTGAGGAGGGGATTGAACTGGAGGAGAGGATGAAGCATCAGGAGGAGTATAGACATTTACAAGCTTCACTAGCCAAGAGATGAAGGTTCCCTTGACATCACTCACACACTTCAGTTGATCGGTTAGGAAAGGGAGAGGTGCATTAATGATCACCTCTTCAACTGACACTCTGACTTCATCATAAGCCATTTGTTTGTGGTGTACAGTTGATCCCAAGTTGTGGACAGTCCCTTTAGCAACTAATTGTCTAGTTGGTTCTGCCACGTATAGGTCACAATGTTGCTCTGACTGTCCAACAATGCAGCTCCCTCTGGTGCTATGCTACACAGGTGCAGGTGTATATGTGAGGGGAACACTGGTCTTTGGCCGAGAGCTAATAAGCCTTTTCATCTCCATCATGTCCTCCTTCATTTGCCTCATATGGGCTTCAAACATCTCTTTCAATGCACGTTCTTTGGCCATTGCCTCCTCATTTAATTGTCTAATCGTTTGGTCCATCTCCTCCCGAGTAACCATACTTTGCCTAAGTCGTTTGGTTTTACCAAAGTATTCTTTTAGGCCTACCCGTCCTCTGATTCCCCTTACCCGCCCCGGGTGATCCGGTTTTCTGGTCGCAACGGTCAGAACATCATTCCTCCCGCCCGACACAAAAGATCCATCTGCTTCTTTCTTTTTTTGATCTTCCTGTAAGATATAGATAACGAGAAGCTTAGTAATGAAACATGTTTAGTAACTAAAAAATAACAATAAACAATACTTACAATTCTCTCAGCAACTAGACGAGTTTGTTCACTCATGTAGGCGCCTTTTTTTGGTCTCTGAATATACAGCCACAAATCCTCGCGACGTATCGGGGATGTCTGCTGATCAACTACAGCAGAAAGATTGGATTCAACTTATTCTTCCAATCTCTTCCACTTGGCTGATAGGGGCGACTTCGGTAAGTGCACTGGTCGTTACAAGTAATAAAGTAGTGAGAAAGTATCGTCCCATAAGGAATAGTATTTCATCCACTAATTCGCTATTTTCGCTTTAGTTGGATAAATGAGTAGTAAAAGATGATGAGTTGCAGTTAAACAAGAATTTAAAGATTTAAAGAAAGCCAAGAACTCAAGATCAAGAATCTCAAGAACACGTTTAGAAAATATCAACAATCAAGAAAGGTGTAGCTAGGGCTCAGAATCCCCCTATGCTCATTTAAGTATTTGAATTGAAATCCTAATTGATTATGATTCCCAAATTGATGATCAATTCTCAAAAGTTAGACTAAGTCCCAATGTCTTGATGCTACCTTAGTCTATTTTATCATTAAAAACAACCTAATGTCTTAGAATTGTCTAGAAAGATCAGATCTTGAACCAGAATCCTACGATCGCATAAATTCGTAAGCCTATGTCTAGGTCATGCAATTTTATGATGAATTAACAAGTTCTAGTTAGATGCACCAACATCTCTATTGTCATACATCAACCTATGAACAATCTTAAAGGTGATCAATCTTCAAGAAAGCATTAAGCAAAGGAAATTCATTCAATAAAGGAAATCAAGATTCAATCAAGAATTTGAGCAAATACGATAAACTTGCATAGGGTTCATCCTAGCCCTAACTACAAAGAGGAAATTAGCCAAGCATGGCTAGATTAAGAAAACAAAGAAGAAAAGATGAAAATAGAATAGGTCTTCGATGATTGAAGAAGGTTGATCTCCACGGTGAAGCTTTGATCCTCTTTCTCCAATGCCGTCAGGTTCTTTCTTCTGCCAGGAGTTCAAGAAGGTCCCTTGTTTGCTAGGGTTTCTTCCTTTTGAATTCTAGGGCCCCTTGGACTTCAAAACCATTAAAGAATATAAATTTTCTTTCCTTTTTCGGGCCCTAAAATAAGAAAAATCAGATTTTCGCAATTCTGGCGCCCTGGGCGCCACTTTTGGCACCCTGGGCACCAAACTCTTTTCACAGGACAGAAAGTTGGCACCCTGGGTGCCAACTTTGCACTAGTTGGCACCCCGGGCGCCAATTTTAAAACTCCAGGCCGAGAGTTGGCGCCTTGGGCGCCAACTTTGCACTATCTGGCGCCCTGGGCGCCAACTTCAAAAGGGGTCCAAATAGTTGGCGCTTTGGGCGCCAACTTTGCTTCCTTCGTGATTTCTCTTTTTGCCTTTCTTTAGCTCTTCAATTTGGCTTCTCTTGTGAATAAAACCTACAAAACACACAAGCATACCAGTGAGGGCACTTCTGACATCGAATCCATGTTTTTTTACTTATTATTCCTAAGCTTTTTAATTATGTTAGATCAAGTTTAGCTCAATTTGTGCCTTAAAAACATGGTAGATTTACCGCTTATCATTGGCCCCCATCATTTCTTCTTCGGCCTTTGCATATCCCCCGCGAGAAGCCCTATGCGGGCAATCATTTTTTCTCCCAATCTCCTGTGCTTGTGCCTTCTTCTCTGTGAATCAAAATTGAAAACAACCATTAATTATGAATTTTAGCCATCTTACTAACAGAAATTAGATAACTTCTGCTTGATATATGAACCTCAAACACTAGTCAAATTCACTTCATCAAGTTTCAACATTTTATTTAAGGAAGATGTAGAATTGTATAGAACTAAGATACTAAGTTACTAATAGCAATGTCTAACCACTACCTACTATAACAGAACTAGCTAAGAATATAATAACGGTTAACATATAAGACATGCATACTCACACATTAAACCATCATACTCAAATTCACTTCTGACTTACTTGAATATATACTTCTACTCACACATTAAACCATCTAACTAACAGGATTAGACAAACACAATAACATTCACATATCCACACAGGTTAATAAGCAAACAGAAAGGGCAAACAAAACTAAATATGAACTTACCAAAACATCAGTAGTGGTCTGAAGCTGAACAAATTGATCCCAAATTTGTTGATCAATGAATGTGTACTTCGCCCACGGATTATGATCAGGTTGAACCTCGGCAAAAATATACTTGTTGGCTAGAAAGGTCTTAAATTTCCTCCACCTATCAGCATAATAAGATAAGGTCTTGGCTTTCAACTTGTCAGAGTCAGGCACAATGTATGAAAGCTGGATAGTTTCCCAGATAGGATCCTTCACTGTGCGTTGGTCAACATTTTTCCACTCATCTATCAACATGTTGACCTTGCTGCGTGCCATATAGCCAACATAACTATTATATTTGTGTTTATTTGGACCGACAGGTTCCAACCTCTCATTAAACTGAATCTTGATCCTTGACCCAGCGTTTTGTTTTACGGACACAATGCTCATTCGTGTGCCACTTCTACCACGGCGTGCAAGGCGGTCATGAGGCTCATTTTGAGAAGAAGAGGGTTAGTTCTCGCTCACACCAGTAACATCAGTAACTGGCATTGACTGAACAAGGAGAGAATGGTTTTCTCCGTTCATTTTCTAGAAAGTAAAAGAGTGGTGGTGTGAAGGAGTAACGCTTGAGAAAGTGAGAGAGTAATAGAGGAAGGTGGTGGTTGCCGAGGAATAGACGTAATGCAACAAGAAATGGGGTTTAGCAAAGAGAATAGGGGTTTCAAAGTTCAGACAGTAAGACGTAAGTCGTAAGTAAGGTGTCGCGTGAAGAGGTATATGTTTCCATTTTTAAGACCGGAGTAACTAAAACGTTGGTCTTAAAGTTTAACATTTAAAACCATCTGTTATCTATGTCCACTCTTAAAGGCAATAAAATATTATTTTAAATTTTTAGTACTGGGTATTAGTTACGTCTGCTCTTAAAAGTATTGCCTTTAAGACCGTCATTTATATATGTCCGGTCTTAAAGGCTTAATACAATTATATTTAAATATTTCCTTATTATTATTGACCGCAGAAAATATGAGTCAGGATGTACGAGTTTTCTCTATAATGTAATCCATATTTTAATTTCCTTTTTTAACATTTTTAAGAGCAGTTAGTTATTTTAAGCGGCCTGAATATTATATTTAAGAATTTATACGTTGGAAGAAGTTCTTTATATTTACAAAATTGTCACCAATCATATCTTTAAGACCGGTGCCTAGAAACTCTGCTATAAATGAGGTAGTTTTAAAAATTGATGCGGGTGAAGAAGTTCTTTATATTTACAAAATTGCTACCGTTCATTTCTTTAAGAGCGAGGCGTTGATAATTTGTTGTAAATGAGGCAGTCTTAAAAATTGATGCGGGTGAAGAAGTTCTTTATATTTACAAAATTGCCACCAATCATTTCTTTAAAAGCGGGGCGTTGATAATCCGCTGTAAATGAGGCGGTCTTAAAACACTTTTTTGCACTAGTACTTGTGTTATTAGAAAATCACATCTTTGATATTTTAAAATTTAAGTGGTATTTTTTTTTTAGGATTTTCTTCTTATTATATATGTATTTATTAAATTATTTTCACCTATTTATGAGGCATATCATTAAAATTTTAAGGTGAATGTACAATTTCACCTTTGATACATTATTGTGTTTTGCCATCGTTTTCATTTGATATTTTATATACTAAATATTTACAATATAAATAAAATTTAAGATTCAATAATATCCGTGCTTTTAATATACTATCCTGGTTTTATAGTTCCAACTATAAAATGAATGTCATATTAAATCCATGAGGTGTTGTTGAGAGTTAGGTATGACAATGAAGTACTGGTCTTTTAGGCGGCACCCTTTGGATTTTGGTATTGAAGTAATGGTTTTTAATCATATCGCAAATGGCATAAGATGGTTGGAGATGAAACCATTTTTAAATTTCGAGTTAAGCTGTCGATTTAATAATAAACTATTTTCTTATAGATACTCAAAACAATTAATTATTTTGAAGAGTAAAAATAGATATAATTATTTTTTTTGGTAGCACATACATCAACCTTATGTTAAACCTGGTTACTTTTTGTATTGTGGGTCCCATCAGTCTTTTCACTCTTTATTATTTTAATATATTTTTAGAAGAACAAATATGCAAACTTAGTAATAAACTATTTTGCTATAAGCATCCAACAAAATTATATTTTGTCAGGTTCTCAAGCAAACATAAACATTTTTTATCTTATAAATATCCATATTTTTCTTTTAAATTATCTTATTTGTCTTGTGAATAAATAATCGTATTGTCTTTGTAAAGGGATTTAAAAGAATGTAAGGAGTTAAAAAAATTTGGTCATTTATATATTTGTCTTGTAAATGCCTGTATTCATCTTGTAAATATTTTTTAACTCTCTAAATTCTTTTAAATCCATTTATTTGTTGCGTATATAACCTTATTTGTTTTGTAAGTGCTCTTATGAAAAAATTAAGTAAGGGTATTATTGTCTTTTCATTGATAAAACTTAATCTCATTTTGATCTAAAGGGGTTGAAGTAAAATCTTAGACTCTTCTGGGAGTTGATTGAAATAAAATTGCTTACATGGGGTCTAAGTGATATTTTCTATTAAAAAGTTATATTTCTAAAAAAATATTAAAATGATAGAGAGGGAAAAAACTGATAGAACCTACCGTACAAAAAATAACAAAAGCTAACAAAGATTAACAGCGTTATTACATATGCTATCAAAAAAATTGACATGTCTATTTTTTACCACAACATAACATAGTTAATTGTGTTAGATGACTATGAAAATAATTAGTTTCTAAATTTCAACCTTAACTCTTGGATTTCAAAAGGTGGGAGAAAGAGATGATGAGTATGCGTTGCTTATTTCTTGTAGTCCCTCATAATTTTGACATAAAATAAATATATGAATACTCAACAAAATTCATTAAAAGGGTTTATCCAATGATGGGAATAAATAAGGAATACCCCAATTATATTTGGGTCCTCTCTATACACATATTCATGTATTTGAAAGAAAAATTACTCAATAAATTAACTATGTAAATTTATAAAAAGGATAATCCAAGGTAGTCCAATAAACATAATGGATATTTAATTAGTACTATTCTTACTTGAAAGAAGGGAAATATAAAGAGCAAACTTGTTGCAACTAAGAAAAATAGGTATATTTAAAAGTTTTTCAAGAAAAAATGTAGAGAGATAAATTAAAATTCTATGTATAATTTAATGTTTATACTCTCTCTTATGAAATACAAGTCACATTTTGGAAATATTTTTTTGTCATCAGATATAACTCAATTTGCAAAATGCTAAAAATATTTAATATTATATTTTTAAAATACCCCTAAAAATATTTCAAATTATTGATATCAACTTTGAATTTTCTTGAATATGTTGGTTTTCCATGCCTGAATAATAACTATATTACTTATGGGTAAAACATTAAGGAAAAATATATTTTTCACATATCAATTACCTTTAATTATATTTATTGGGCTATGTGTATCAATGTATATATGTGACTTATATTTAATAATAGAAGGAGCAAAACACACACATACATATATGAATCAACATCATTTATAAGTTTCAACTAGCTCAACTTTATGTTATGCAAATGCAAAGAGCCCAGCTACTGAAATAAAAAATGTTAAAGAATAAAATTATATGAAGTTCAATAAAATATATGAAAGCAATATTAAAAAAATAATTATACCAAATAATTACAAGGAACTCGAACAGAATTTTACCATTTATCCATGACATTTAAGATTTAAGATTTTATAGTAATATACATGATTAAGTACATTATTGAAAAGCATTGTCGAAGAAAATGAAAAAGCACAAGTACCCATCGCTATCAATTAATCAAAAAGTTGATTAGCAATATCAATACAGTTTGATGTGAAACATCCAATAAAAAAAAGGAAATAAAGTTGACAATTTGGTTAGGAAAAATAAAGTATCCACGCTTTAAGAAGTAGTAGGAGCTTGAAAGTGCATGCATAATATTGAAGCCATATCAACATCATAGTAAAAGAGAAAAAAAAACAATTGCCTATTTATCAACAAATAATTAAATTATTCATCACTATTCATTTACCATTTATTAAATTGATTTTTTTATAGTTACAAAAAGCAGTATATTTTTTTCTTAAAATAGAAGTACATCTACATAGTGTACGGACATCAAATTTGGTTTGACTACTATACTTCAAAAATATCCATTTGACTCCCCATACAAACAAAGAAACTTAAATTATATTCTAAAAACAGAAAATAACAAGAACACGTTATTAATATATGCTATAAATGTGAAGTGGAAAATTTTTTGGTACAAATTTAGATTCCAACAAAGCCATGTGCTTAAAGTTAAATAATGAAGCATTTAAAAACAACCAACATGGGGTCATGGAAAAAGAATAAAAGCTTTGCTTTTATAAATATCAAACGTTTAAAGCAAAATCGGTTACCACATTCTTAAACGATAAGATTTTAATGCAAATAGGAGTGTGTTCATGAGATTGGGTAGTTGAACTATCTAGATATGAACCAATTATTTTAGAGGGTATCATCAAGCCAAGTATTTGAACCAAATCAATACTTATATCACATTGGGAAAATATATATACAGGGCCGGCCATTTGACCTGTTCGAGTTTAAAAGGCTCACTTTTGCAAAAAGGATTTCGTTGAAAAAGCTCAACCATCGACTTGACAGAATGACAAGCTTCAGGGTCGACCCTGCAAATTATCTCAGGCCTTTTACATTTTTTTTTATTTTATATTTCTTAAAAATAATAAAATATTAAAATTTATAAAGTCCTAATTCGAATCATAAAATGACAAGTTATATAAGAATGAAAATACTCTCTCTTTAGATATATATTGAAAAGTATTAACAGTATAAGATAAAATCAAATCACTATTTGAAGTCCAAATCAACTCATTTTTTAAAAGTTCAGATGAATAAATCATATGTGCAAAACTAAACAATTCAAACTATTTTGTAAAATTCAATTCTAAAAAGAGATAATAACAATTAAGTATATGAAACATCATCAACAATGTCAAAAATATAAATAATATTAAATCATCAACCATTTTTTTTAAGAAAAAAAGTAAATAAAAGGGCTCAAACAAGCCAACTCTACTAACAGTTCTCCCCACTTCCTCTCTACTTAATGTCTTAACCATTAGATCATGTTTTAATGAGTGAAATTTAAAAGGAAATTTGGTCCCGAAAGTTTTTAAGGGGCAGTTTTGCCCAAGTGTCAAATCTAGTGTAATTTTGCCTTAACTGTTATTCCTCCTAAATTTGACTTTTAGTTTACTACATATGCTAAGCTAATAGTTCACTTATCGTCCACATCATTTTTGTTAAGATACAAATTTACTTTGGAAGTATTCACTTAGGAGCAATGCTACTTTAAAAGTTTTAAAATCATAGTAATGTTACTCTGACAGTTATATAGGTTAAGTTTGATTATTAATTGGCCGAATATATTGAGCTAGCAACATGAACAAATTGAATAAGAAGAAGTTACGTATAGAGGAGGAGCTCACATTTGCTATAGAGTAAGAAGAGAAAGATTCAATCACTAGATGACTAACACAGTAAGGAAGATTGCCAAGAACAATGATATCAAAAATTCTTTGCCATTGTACCTTAACAATACCGAGATAGGCAAAATATCTCTTTGATTTTCTTTTCATCGCACAAGATGTTGTTGCCTCTTTGAACTTTCGAGGCAACATTGCTCTTAAGTGAAAACTTGTGGGGCAAGTTTGCACTAAACCCAAAACAAAAAAGACGTGAACGATATTGTTCTGTCCTCTTAAAATATTTAGTCAACTAAAGATCAAACTTAATTGGGATAATAACTAGAAAAAACAATTGCTCCAGATTTGACAGTTCTAGAGTAAAATTGGACCCCGAAAAACTTCCAGAACTAAATTACCTATCCATGACAACTTTCAAAATAAAATAGCCCTTTAACCCTTTTTCCCATTTAATTGGACTTGCTCAAATGTTGTCATTAAAAATATTTTATAAATTTATGTTCTAACTTTCTAAGCTTGTAATCACCCCTGCCAATCAAAATCATTTATATTGGCAATCACTTTTTTATGTTGCTTACGTTGGAGTTCCATCAATTTTACTAATAAAGTTCTTAGAATTCTTATGTTAATGAATATTTGTATTTCCATTCCTAAAAAGTCACAGCCCTTTTCATAATAGTTTATCATATTGTACATCATCAAATAACAATTATAAACATTGGATTATGAGAGAAACTGTGAACTTTAAAAATCATAATTATATAATTAATTTTAGGGTTACTATCATCTTTGGTCCTTTAAGTTTACTCTTATTTTAGTTTTAGTCCTTCCTGTCTCAAACCATAAGTTTTAGTTCTTCTATGACCAGAATGGTCTAGGTTTTCAATGAGATATAGGGACCAATATTTTGAATAGAATGAAATTTGAGGAACCAAAACATATGGTTTGAAACTTGAGGGATCAAAATGAAAATGAAGTTAAATTTGAGCGGTTAAAAATTATGTTAACCCATAATTTTATTAAAATATTAAATCATTCCCTTGAAACACTTCATCTATTATTTTGTTGGGTTAAGGTACAAAAATGCACATATGTTTTATCTTGAAGAGTGCCCAGCACCAAATGCTTTTTTTAAGTGTAAAAATACACATGTGGTTACAAATTAAGTGCAAAAATATCGTTTCACCATTAAGTTTGACTTTTTTTATTTTCAAAAGTGTAAAAATACATATATGATTTGGCAAAAAGAATGTCCAACAACAAGTTTTTTTTTAATTTAATAATTTTATTTCAATTAAAGAAAACTTATTATTTCTCTAAGTATAGTTTCTAATAGGCCAAATTTTTTCTTCTGATTTATCATTTTAGAAATGAGGATTTGTCTAATGGGTAAAAACGGTAAAAAATTTATTTTCATAATTTAGTTTATTTTTTAAAAAAATACTTATTAAATTTTCTAATTAATAATTGATAAATGAGTATTTATAAGTCAACTTTATAACTATAAGTCTATAATATTCCTTAATTAATTTTCTTTTAGCATATAAATTAAAAATAACTCATTTAGAGGTGCAAACATTTATATTGCATATTTCTTAAAATTAAAATTAAAATTATTTTAAATTAAATATAGTATTTATAATATCAAATTGTAAATGCATAAATACTCATTTATTAATTATTAATTATAAAAATTAATAAGAATTTCTTTTAAAAAAATAAATTATGGAAATAAAAAAATTTGACTTTATAGGAATTATACCTAGACAAATAATAATTTTCCTTTAATTGAATAAAATTATTAAAAAAAAAAGTACTTGGTGTTGGGTGCCCTTTTTGCTAAATCACATGTGTTTTTTTGCACATTTGAAAGTAAAAAAAGTCAAATTTAATGGTCAACTGATATTTTTGCACCTAATTTGTAACCACATGTATACTTTTGCACCTAAAAAAAGCACTTGGTGTTGGACGCTCCTCAAGGTAAAGCACATGTATATTTTTGCACCTTAACCCTATTTTGTTTTATTATTTGGTATGTAATTCTTTTTTTTAATTACATAATCCCTCTTACAATTAGTTAAATTAAAGGATTAAAGAGCTAAAATGCCTGAAAGTTTTCACGATTGAGCATTGAGCATCCAAAAGTTTTTAAAGGGACAATTGTATTCGAAAAGTTTTAAAAACAGGGCAATGTTGGCCTACAAGGATGAAACTCTAACGTTTCCTGTAAGTACAAGTTGTCACTCCAAGATGCACCACGTGACAGGTACTTCGTGCCTATTTGGATCCTATCTTGTTTAACTTATCTTTTTTTTATAAGTAGGAGTTAGGTCAAACAAGTTTTTACAAAAACTCTTATAATAAAAAGAGTTTTTCTTATAATGAAGGGGAAAAAAAAAGTCAAAAGCTCTTGAAAAGAGCTATTTTTTAAGCTCTTATTAAAATTATTCATACGATTTGGAGTTCCAACTCAAGCAACTACTTACGATATCCAATTTGGAGAAGTGGCCTCTGCAATTCTTCCGGTGAGGGAATTATAGTCGCTGAAGCAAAATTTATAGCTCTCTAATTCATCATTGTAAGATTGAAGATTGATTTTATCGTTCAATTTTGATTTGTTTTCCTTTGCTTTTCAATATTTGTTGATTTAACTTCTAGGGTTTTGTTTTTCGGATTTGTCATGCTTTACTATCCATTAACTTAGTTTATAATTTCTCTGGTTGATTCAAAAGTCAGTTTTTTTAAAAAAAAAAAAATTAATGACACTTATTAAGTAACTTTTAAACTAAATTATTTATATAATTATTAAACAGCTTTTAACTTTTTTTTTAAAAAAAAAAGAGCATCTAAACCAGCTCTTAGCTGAGCTGATATGGCATGTTCGTCAACCTCAATTTTTTTTCTAATTAGGATTTATAAGTTTAAAAGAAAAAAAAAATTGTGCTCTCAGATATTTTCCCCTACCCTTCTTTCTTGCGGACTAAAATTAGGATTTATAGTTTTCGATTTCAAATGTAGCTTTTGTTGTGATTTTGTGAATCTTTTGCACAAAAAAATGTTGGAAAATGGCGCCGCCGCCATCAACGGTGGTGATATGTGACAAAAAAAATGACTTCTCACCACCGAACAGTACTGGAAGGAATTGGGAGGGAGAGAGAGATATCTATTTAAAGATTTTCCTCCCACCGGTGCAAAAAAGGGGAATTGGTGGATCTGAAAATTATTATGAAGTGGGTGATAGTGATTCTAATATAATGTTTGATAGTAATGATACATTGATCTTGATGGTACTGATGGGAGCCATGAAGCTTACACGGATGGACCCATATCAGCAAAGGAAAAATGGAGTTTGTTACAGACTGGGCCTCACCACAATAAGCCCAATGCTAAAAGAGTCCAGTGATAAGTACAGAATTATCTGGTAAGATATTGTTCCTATAATCTCGCTAACCACCACATGCCATGCAGATAGTGGGACAGTTATGAGTGGGACCACGAGGGTGCGCCACAAGCGGATTAAACATCAGATCAAGACCCTAGGTGCACTATATATATATATATATATATATATATATATATATATATATATAAACTAGTGTACGCTCATAGGTACGCATATACCACAACTCAATCTCTTATCATTCGGTACACACAGAGCACACACCCCATCCCTTCTGGCTAACCGCCTAGTTGTGGTATTGAACTACGTGGACTTTGATCCCTTTCTAGGTACGTAGGCCTTGGGATCCAATCTTGGGACAAGTCCGATCTCGTTGTTCTATTACGGAACATTGGTGCCGTCTGTAGGGACTGTTAAATTGTGATTCCCAAAACAAAGAAGCTGCTAAGAATGGCAAATATAAGAAGCCGAAGTTAGGCGTCTCGTCAGGAACAATTGGGCCATTAAATCCTGAAACCATGCAACATGAAGACTCGGTACCGCCTAACGTGAATCAAGTCCTGATTGAGACAGAACAAGAGCTCGCTGACACCCGGACATCACCAGCCCCTAGTAACCGAGTTTCACAGCAGGCACAACTACTACTAATACCTCAAAACCCTCAACAGGAGTTCTAGATTGAAGATCCCGACATTCGTCGTCTGCAAAATGTGATGGAGACAATGTTTAAACGAATGGCTCAATGCACTACAGAGGGAAGCCGACGTCAAGCGTATTCAAGAGGACATGGAGCACCGAGATGCCTTATGGCGATTGGAAGAAGGGCGTAGGTTACAGCAGATTTTAGATGACAGACTCGGCTGAGAAGGGCTTAATGATCAGAGTATCGATCAAGGAAATGTCGATTTGGAACAAGTGGAGGCTTGGACTCGGAAGGAGAATAGAGATGAAGCGGAGCCAAGTAATCTCGGAAGCGGAAAGGAGTTACTAGGAGAGCCTAGCGGCGGAAGGACTCATGAGGAAGAAATCAAAAGGATGGCTTGGCTGGAAGAACTGGTTAGGTAATTGGAGAGCCAAGAACAAAACAATGGCCGAGATACTAACAACCCCAGTGTCACCGCGGTAGTACAACAGGCAGATGCAGGAGCGCCCCAAAGTGTTACTAATCATGCCAGGGCAATTGCCTTAGAAAGACAGCTAGTAGAAAGTCCACGCCCCGAAAAGGTAGGGCTAATACTGATAACGCGGGGTTTAGAAGGGCAGGAAGCAACCCCGTTAATCCCGGTTAGCATAGAAAAGTCGGATAAAACACACGCTGGTGGGGTCCAGGGACCTTTTGTTGATGAAATACGAATGGCTAAATACCCCAAAGGTTTCGACTCAAGGGATCTGCCAAAGTATGATGGAACCCAGGACCCGCAAGTCCACCTCAACAATTTCAACATAGAAGTGATGGTGAAAGGTTTTAAAGGACCTATAGTACCTCGGCTTTTTGCAGGAACATTGCGAGGAGCGGCACAGTTATGGTTCCATTCTCTGCCATAAAAATCTATCAGAGACATAGAAGGCTTAGGCCAGAAATTTTTGATGAACTTTGCCACAAGCAAGAAACAGCCAAAGACTCAATTTCAACTCGAAAACATAAGGCAGGGTCCCAATGAGACATTACAACGGTACCTCGAGCATTTCAAGGATGTCGCCTTACAGGTCCCGGACTTAAAAGAAGATGTACTCCTGCATTTGGCAATTTCCGGCTTAGACGATGAATCTCGTCTTAAGAGGTCAACAATGAAAGATCATGTGGCGACGTTAGCCGAGTTCAGAGATCGTTCAAAGAAGTACCTGAAACTCGAGCAGCTGGAGATGGCTAGCCGAGGTAACAGAGGACAAGCTAAGAGTCCACCTCCAAGAAGCAAGGAGCAGCCAGGAAGTTCGAGGTCGGATAATCGGGGACGAATGTTAGGCAGTAAACCTCGAGGAACCAGAGCAGAAGGAAGATATGAAAAATATACACCATTGAAGGTGTCTCGAGAGCAAATATGGAGGGAAGTTGCTTTGATCGAGATGAAAAAAGCAGAACGACCCCGGTCCATGAGGCACAAAGCAGCCTTGGACAAGTCTCGATATTGTGAATTCCATGACCAACATGGACACACGACTGACCAATGCTAGGACTTGCGGGATGCTATCGAGAAATTCGTTCAGGAAGGCAAGTTACAAAAATACCTGATTCAAACACAAGGGCGTCAAAGTAGTAAGCGCCCTATTGAAGGACGAAATAGAAGTCCTGGAAGGAAGAAAAAGAAGCAAAAGGAAAGCGACGACGAGTTTCCTGAAGCATGATACGATTGCAACGTCATCAGCGGAGGGCCCGGAGGCGAAGGTGACTCGCAAAACCAACGTCGTAAATATTTGGAAGAGGTGATGGCGATTCGAGATCGCCCATATTTCAAAAGAGGAACGAAGGAACAGGAGTTGCCGATACTTAGTTTCACTAAAGCCGACCTAGAAGATGTTGTGCCCGGACATTATGACGGCTTGGTAATAACAGGCACCATTCTAGATTGCAAGGTCCAAAAAATCATGGTCGACAACGGAAGTTCAGTAGACATACTCTTATGAGAAGCATTCCAAAAGATGAGGCTAGATCCAGATGACTTAATACCATGTAAAACAACCTTAACTGGTTTCAACGGTCAGGATACCAGACCCAAAAGCTGCATAGACCTAAAGCTGACTTTGGGAACAAAGGAGGCGTTTAAGTCGGAGATGGTAAGATTTGTGGTTGCTGACTTCCCTTCCCCTTACAACATTATTCTCGGAAGGCCAACCATCCATAATTGAGACATGCTAGTATCCACTAAGCACCAAAAAGCAAAGATGATTGGAAAAAAGAACAAGGTAGTAACTATATAAGGTGACCAAAAAGAATCGCGAAAGTGCTATTATGATTCAGTTAAAGGAAGCAAAGAGGATCCGTCCTCTTCCCAAACTCCCTCAGAAAATGACACTATTCATCTCGTTGAGTTGGATATGAGGGAGGAGGAGAAGATTCGAAGAACGGAACCCAGTGGAGAATTAGAAGATTTTATCCTCAACAGCGAGCCGGGGCAAACTACAAAGATTGGAAAAGAATTAAGCGCGGAAGTTTGTATGGCGCTAAAAGACTACCTACGTAAGAATGCCGATATATTTGCATGGGGACCAGTTGACATATTGGGTGTAGATCCAAAATTTTGTCGTCACAAACTTGCAATTCGACCAGGATCTACCCCGGTTGCACAGAAAAAAAAGAAAGATAGGCCCGGATAGGATAGCCGCTCTTGAGGAACATGTTAAAGATCTCTTAAAGGCCGACTTCATCAGGGATGTCCAATATACTACATGGCTTTCAAATGTGGTCCTAGTAAAAAAGCCCAATGGGAAATGGAGGGTCTGCACGGATTACAAAGACTTAAACAAGGTATGCCCTAAGGATGCTTTTCCTATGCTTAATATTGATCAATTAGTGGATAGTGCATCAGGTTTTAAACTTTTATCCTTCATGGATGCGTACTCGGGGTACAACCAAAATGCTATGCATCTCGAGGATCAGGAGAAAACGGCATTCATCACAGATAGGGCTAATTACTGTTACAAGTTATGCCGTTTAGACTTAAGAATGCTGGAGCGACATATCAACAAATGATGATGAAGGTCTTTGAAGACCAGTTGGGAAAGAATGTTGAAGTTTACATCGACGACATGATCGTTAAGTCGGAAGGTCAAGAGCAGCATATTCAGGATTTGCAACAGACTTTCGACAAGCTACGGGCGCATCGAATCCGACTTAACCTGGCAAAATGTGCTTTTGAAGTTCTATCTGGAAAGTTTTTGGGTTTCATGTTAACCCATCCAGGAATCGAGGCCAATCCTAATAAATGCCGAGCTGTACTAGAAATGAAGGCTCCTACATGTCGAAAAGAGGTCCAACAGCTCACGGGAAGGCTTGCCGCCTTAACTCGGTTTCTCCCAAAATCGGCAGAAAACTCACTCCCTTTCTTCAGACTGCTAAAAAAGGAGGCCATCCACGAATGGAGCGAAAAATGCGAGGCGACCTTTAAGTAGATAAAGCAATGTCTTGCGGCCCCACCTGTGTTAAGCCAACCTGTGCCAGGGGAGATCCTGATTCTTTACCTAGCGGTGGCTGATGAAGCCGTAAGCACGGCTCTGGTATGAGAACTGAAGGAGGGATAAATGTCGGTATACTTCGTAAGTCGAGTTCTCCAGGGGGCTGAGACGTGATATCAAAGGCTCGAGAAAATGGCTTTCGCGTTGCTAATCACAGCTCGAGAACTGCGCCAATATTTTCAGAGCCATCCTATTATGATCCGAACTAACCAGCCAATCCGACAGATACTGCACAAACCCGACTTAGCAGGAAGGATGACAAGCTAGGCAATAGAACTGTCCGAGTTCGACATTAGTTATGAAGCCAGACATGCAATAAAATCTCAAGCTTTGGCCGACTTTATAGCAGAGCTTACTCCGTCAGGAGAAAGCGTTGAAGAAAAGGCCCTGTGGAAATTATTTGTAGATGGTTCTTCTAACTCGTCTGGAAGTGGGGCTGGAGTCATCCTAGAAAGCCCAGAGGGCGTATCCATTGAATACTCCTTGAGCCTCGGTTTTAAAACTTCTAACAACCAAACTGAGTACGAGGCCCTTATAGCCGGGTTACTCCAAGCAAGAGAAAATGGAGGTCAGAACGTGTAGGTATCTACGGACTCCCAGCTAATGGCATCGCACATAAACGGGTCTTACCAGGCTAAGGGACCGTTGCTGGTCAAATATCTTGGAAAGGTTAACTCCATCATGGCTGATTTTGATGAAGTAGAAGTGAGGCATATACAATGGGGGGATAACACAAGAGCTAACATCCTATCCAAGCTCGGCAGCACTTAAGGAGCCGGAAACCACCGAACCATAATACAACAAAGGTTGCAAGTTCCGACATGTGTAATAGTCATAACAGAGAAGGATGATTGGAGAAAACCTATTGCTGAGTACTTTGAGCGAGGTATTCTCCAAGACGAGTCCATGGAGGCCATGAAATTGGTAAGAATGACGGCGTCCTACGTGATGGTGGATGATCAATTATACAGGAAAGGGTTACACACACCAATGGTAAAATGCCTCGGCTCCGATGAGGCGGAATATGTATTGACTGAAATACACGAAGGCATCAATGGACAACACATGGGAGCCAAGGCGTTAGCTCGGAAAGCCATAAGGGCCGGATATTACTGGCCGACGATATCAGCAGACGTAAGGGATCATGTTCGGAGGTACGATAGCTGTCAAAAACACGCTAAAGTCATTCAAACTCCCCTAGCCGAGTTAAAATATATCTCGGCACCATGGTCGTTCTATAAATGGGGGTTGGATTTGTTAGGTCCATTCCAAAAAGCCCCAGGACAGTTACGATGGTTGATAGTTGCGGTGGACTATTTTACTAAGTAGATTGAAGTTGAACCACTGTCTTCCGTAACGTCGGCTCGCGTGCAAAAGTTTATGGCAAGGAATATCATTGCTTGCTTTGGAATCCCGGCGGAAGTTATCACCGATAATTGTTCAGCATTTCACCTCGGTCGAACATCCGCAATCTAATGGCTAGGTTGAGGTAGCAAACAAGATAATTGTTGATGGCCTTAAAAAGAGAATGCAAGAGGCCAAGAAAGCCTGGGTCGAACAGCTATATGTTGTGTTATAGGGATATTAGACTAGCGTTCAAACTGCCACGGGAGAAACACCCTACAAGCTGACATAATGATGTGAAGCAATGATACCTATGGAAATTGGGGAACTCTCATGGAGAAAAGAAAAGGCCTTACATGAAGAAGGGAATAATGAGGCCATTACGGCCAAGTTAGATCTTATAGAAGAAGTAAGAGCCGTTGCACATTGCAGAAACTTGGCTGCTAAACAACTCGTTGCGGTAAAATTCAATAAAAGGGTAAGACCTCACTCCTTTGACAAAGGAGATCTAGTGCTAAGAAGATCCAACATAGGCAACAGAAATGCACGAGAAGGAAAGCTAGCTACCAATTGGGAAGGACCTTACCGGATTAGGGAAGTACTGGAGCTTACAGGCTAGAAACCTTGAACAAAAAGATGGTAAAGAGAACTTGGAATGCAAACAAACTAAAAATTTATTACAGTTGAGATTGCAAAGACTACATGGTCATGATGCTATGAACAACTTAGGCGGAACAAACATGGTTCAAAAAGTTAGTTTCTTTTTAAGCAATCTATTTGTTGTTTTGTTGCAAACTCTGATAAAGCATTTATTTTGTAAGCGACATAGTCGCCATTTTCAATAAAAGCTCGATGAAAGCTAGTTATCTCATCAAAATTTTATGGCCATATGATTATAAGCCCTGAAAGAGTCAAATAAGACGATTGCGTCGTCAAAACTGTACGAATTCAAGAAAAAGAGTCCTGAAACCTATTTTCAAATGAATTTTGTAAGGCCGTACCAAATCATTAGGCCCATTAAGTATTCTTAAGTGAATATATACAAAAGAAAAATGTCGACAAAAACTGTACGGATTTAAGAAAAGGAGTCTGAGAACCCATTTTCGACAATTCGATGAGACAGTTTTTAAACCACCAAACCCATCATAAATTCTTCGTGAGTTTAATACAGGTAAGGCTGATGAGCCTACATGACAAGAAAGGCATACCCGAGTTAAACCCATTACACGGGCCTTGATCAATCTAGCTTGGTTAAGATTTGGTAAGCCAATTTTAAACCATGAAGTTGTTAGTAACATGGAATAAAGTGTCTTCAGTGCAGTGAAGTAATTAAAACGCTAATGAGCGAAATAAAATATCAAAAAATCGCCGCCAAAATACTGAATAAGTAGAACTCAAAATGAAAAATTTCATTAATTGCAAAAGTCAATTACAATGCAAGTACCAAGGGAAACCCCGGCAAAAGAACGAAAAAGGAATACGGAAAACAAAATTCACGTGCCTGCCTCAGCATCTGGAAGGGTAGAAGGTCAAGATTCAGCGTTATCAGCTGGTCGAATATCCCCTCCTGCCCCAGATGGGCCCTCTCCAGCCGATTCATCCAAAGCACTAGCCAGCACAATCTTCCCATCCTTGACCACCCCATCAAAATAGGTATCCTCAAGATTAAGTGTGGTGTTGGGATTAAGAAAGACTACTTGCGCTATAACGTTGTTGAACGACTCCTTCACGCCTTTCTCTAGATCGGCAATGTAAGTCGTGTCTAGGGCCATTTGCTCTTTCAAGCCTTTTAATTCAACCGACAGGCAAGATATCTCAGCGGCATCTTCATCATGTCTCCGCTTCTCAGCCTCCACCTCCAGCCGACCTGCCTTAACTTTATCCTTAGCAGATCTCTTAATCTCCTCCACTTCAGCAAGGGCTTTATCCCAGGAATTCTCAGCTAACTTAACTGCTGCCTTAATGGATTCAAACCTTTCTACTATAACGGCTTTGAGCTTGCCATCAGCGTCTGCCCATTGTGACTTGAAGAAGGCAACAGCCTGGGCCAATCCGATCGTGCAAACTGCCTGTTGCTCCACATCTAATAACAATTGTTTTTCCTCTGAAGTAAATGGTCGAGGAGCAAACCAGCTCATTGGAGGACGGATACCTTCACGAAGCCTAGAGTCAATACTGTTGTCCCATAGAAAGGACGGTGTTGTGTACTTGCTAGGAGAGTGAGTTAGTTGGGAAAAAGGTGACGAGGTTGTGGCACCGCCAGTAGCCGGAGATGGAGAAGGAGGTGGAATAATAGTCGTTTCAGTCTGAGCGGCATTCGGCTTCTTTAAAGGTTGAGACGAGATAGACTTTTCAACCTCAAATACCTTCCACTTTCCGCCGAGTCTCTTCATAAAGGTCGGAACTACCGGTGCTGAAGGCTTTGAAGACATAATTGGATCTACACAGAGAAAAGGAAAAAGCAGTCAATAACAGTTCTTTAAAAAAACGGGGGATGCACGTCGGCCATACTTGTTCTTCTCCTCTTTTTCTTTAAAGGAACAGGCAGGTAAATGCTGGCATCAAAAGCCCCCAATGGCCTGACCAACATCTACCAACAATTCCTTATTTTTCTCCTCAACCGGGTTAAGAGTAATGACTCTAGGGTTGAAAGTTTTGGACCCTAGGTTGTGATGGTCGTTGGTCCAGCAAAGGGGGAATTTCTCTTCTAACCCTCCAAGGTTATTTACACGAAGAAACCATGGTATTTGAGAAGGAATGGCTTCAACTTTAAAATAAGCAGACTTGAATCCTTTAAAAGATTCAGTAAAAGGATTAAAAAGCTTCCTACCTCAGATTCCCCTAAGAACAGTCCACTCAAATTCCAAAGGCTGTTATTTGGTTTTATAGGTATCCATTGGGGAAAAGAAATGAGAAAATAAAGGAACGGTGATTATTCCCTGCTCTTTGCAGAGATTCTCAAAAGCAAGAGCATAAGCCCAGCTATTGGGATGTAGTTGAGTGGGAGCTAATCGAAAATGGTTCAAAACATGAATAATAAATTCGGAGAAAGGGAACGAGGCCCCAAGAAGGGTAACCACGTCTCGGTACATAAAAAAGAAATGGGGAGCCTCCCCAACCCGCCAAGTAGCAACCGACTCCCCCTCTAAAGGCAACCGGACAATATAATCGTCACCGTCCTTCAGAGTGGGTCCCTTAAATTCTTCCTGAGTCATTTTGTTTAGAATACCCATGACTTCAGGGCATATAACAAAGTGACACGGACTGAGAATTGCCTGGTTGAACCCGATTCCTCGGCCACTGAGTTTTCGCTATTGTGGGATGAAGAAGCCATCTATACCTATATAAAAGAAAAGAAAAGACAAGTTAGATAGAGATCTACCTCGGTGAGAAGATGTGAGACGCATACTGCCCTCCGAAGTAAGGATGGGAGAGGAACCATAAGTGCAACTCCTAAGTATCGTTTCACCGGCCTTCTCCTGACCCAATTGAACTAAGGCTGTAAACTCATGGGTGCAATTCTCGCACGAGGAAGTCGACAAAACCGAGGCCTAAGAGGTTAATGCTCACGAAGAGACCATTGATGATGGAGGTCTAATGGCCGAGATAAGGGATACAGATATGGGAGCCATTGGAGTAGGAGATTTAAAGATGCTTTTCTTGCTGCTACTACCAAAAGGCTTGAGGGCATCTAACTTAATTGATTCATCGGAACGACAAATTCCATAAAACCAAAAGGATGATTTTTTAGGCATTTTTTTATAATTTCCCAATCCTCTCTGGGAATAGGTCTACCATACATGTCTACGGGTATATCTGGATCCTTATCCATTGAAGACCAATGAAATAGCAAAAACTAACCAAGAACTCAAGAACTCAAGAACAGCAGTACCTAAAACCTAGAAACCCTGGAAAGGTGTTCAAAGGTACTATCCTTATGGCTCAGTGGCACAATGCAAACCAGAACAAAGAAAATGAAAGACTAGAAGTTACAAGAAGAAGAGGAAACAGATAAACTTAATCAAGAACGTAACGATGGAAATTACCTTGAGTTTGAGAAGCGTTCAAAGAAGAAGAGCGAGACTTGCAAGATTTGGATTTAGAATGCCTTATTTTGTTAGTAGCAGGAATTTCTGGGCGTTAAAAAGAGAAACACCGCGACATTTGAATTATATAGAGAAGACTAAAAGGGTCGGGTTTTAAAAATACCAACGGGCGCGAATGTGAAACAACAAGACCCGGACCATAAGGGAAGCGCAGAGGGTTAGACGTGGCAAAACCCTAAAAGACAAAGTGCAATCATGACTTTCTCGAAAAGTCGCGAGCATTTAATGAGCGCGAAAACCAAAGACGGCTGGTACAGATACTGGTGATTAAAGTTTTGACGTGCGGCAACGCATCCCAACGCCTGAAATACGTAGGGGCACCTCTTTAGATGCCAAGTTTGCATTACACCTCAGACTTGGGGGCAACCATGGAAACATGTGACGTAGAAACTTAACTTGGCATGACACAACAGCATAAGTCGGATGATACAAAAGTCGGGGCATAATGCAAACTCGGCTAAATAAGCTCGAGAAAACGAGATAAATCGATACCAGTTAAAAGCAAGAGTAGTCAGTCCTAGTAAAAAGCAGGGAGGAATTAGAAGTCTCAAATTCGAAATGCAAAGTTACAATTCTAACCCTTTGACATAAAGAATTGCATACCCAAATCCGAGACAACAAAAAGCTCAGAAATGACTCTGACGTACTTAACCTCGGCATACCAGAAGCCTGAAAAGCCGAGCTTGGGGGCATCTGTTACGGACAAGCAGACTGGGCCTCACCACAATAAGCCCAATGCTAAAAGAGTCCAGTGATAAGTGCAGAATTATCTGGTAAGATATTGTTCCTATAATCTCGCTAACCACCACATGCCATGCAGATAGTGGGGCAGTTATGAGTGGGACCGCATGGGTGTGCCATAAGCGGATTAAACATCGGATCAAGACCCCAGGTGCACTATATATATATATATATATATATATATATATATAAAGTAGTGTACGCTCACAAGTACGCATGTACCACAACTCAATCTCTTATAATTCGGTACACACAAAGCACACACCCCACCCCTTCTGGCTAACCGCCTAGTTGTGTATCGAACTACGTGGACTTTGATCTCTATCTAGGGTATGTAGGCCTTGGGATCCAATCCTGGGACAAGTCCGATCTCATTGTTCTATTACGGAACAGAGTTCATATAAGAGATAGAGAAGAAAAATGGGTAAAATTCCCTCGAGACATGTTTACGTTAAGTTTGACTTTGAGGGATGACAGAATGATGATTTTGTTTTTAAAGGTGTAAAAATACATATGTGGTTTGGTCAAAAGAGCGTCCAACATCAAATACTTTTTTTTAATTTAATGATTTTATTTTAATGAAAGTAAAAGTATTATTTAAATAATTTATAGTTCAATTTGTTAGATAAAAAATAAAATTATTTTTAATTAAATAAATTATTTATAACATTAAATGCATAAATGCATAAATTCTCATTTATTAACTATTAATTAAAAAATTTAATAACAATTTTTAAAAAGGAAAATAAATTATGGAAATAAAGATTTTACCATTTTTATACATAGAGAAATAATAATTTCTATTAATTGAAATAAAATTATTAAATTAAAAAAAACACTCGGCGTTAGGTGCTCGTTTGGCAAAACCACTTGTATTTTTACACCTTTGAAAGTCACATCATCATTCAATTAGTAAAAAAAGTCAAACTTAACGATCAAAATTAAGTTTAATGATCAAATAATATTTTTACACACAATTTGTAACCACGTAGTCACTTTTGTATTTAAAATATATATATATATTTGGTGTTGGGTGCTCATCAGGATAAAACACATTTGCATCTTTGCACCTTAATCCTTTATTTTATTTTGACGATGTGACAAAGCCACCTTATCATATGTTGGTCAATTAACGGTTGACTGTTTGGGTGAGAGTAAATTGCCATGTTTTCTATACCTACGTATCAGCACATTTGCCTCTTCGAAAACTTTCAAGTGTCCAGTGCCCATTCATAAAATTTTCCAAGGCATTTTAGCCCTTTAACCCTAAATTAAACTACACTACATACCATATCCTACTTAACCTAAATTAGACTTGACTAAATCTAAATTAGTCATAATGTAATCTAAATTTCCGATAACAAGCGGTTTAATTAAAAAAAGAAAGAAAAAGATGCAGTTTGATTGATCTCTAGAAATATTAATGGTACAAATGTGATTGAAAAAGATTAATTATGGCAATAAGATTAGATAACTCAACATGAAATTTGCATCGCAAACATCAAATCCTTCATTTGTCTATTATATACGAATGAAACCACACTTATTTAGCTCTAATTTCAAAAGCCAGTATGACTAACCTAAATTATAGAGCTGCATTATTATCTTTGTCCTCATTATATATAAATGTCATTTCATTTTGAAAACTAAAACAATTAACACAATTATTAGTGAAGCAATACTTTTATATATCCCTTCAATTAATATCCATTTTTGGGAATGAATTATATATATATGTCACTATGAAAGCTAGTTATTGTCAAACTTATTGTAAAATATTGCTACAAACTAGATTATATATTAAGTATAGTTACCTACAAATGTAAACATACTCCTTAACTAAAATATCAGGCTATTTATTTTTCGTTTAGAATTGATTAGAACACAAACAAACAAATAATAATTTTGTTATTTGTTGTCCTTTATAGCATCACTGAGTCAATAAAAATATCAGACAAGGATTTTAAATTTTTTAAGAGAAAAATTACATATTTATCAACTTTTAAAAATTGAATTTAAAAGTCCTAGTAAGTAAAAAAACACTCGGACTATATCCCTTCATATCTCCTTCCATATCTAAGAGTATGCGTGTGTGGTCTACACACACAATAACACTCAGACTATATCCTTTCATATCTCCTCCCATAGTTTAAAAAAAAACACACACACACACATATCTATATGCACGCGCGCGCGAGCAAGGGCAGATGCAAGTATTAGATGGGGGCAAATGCCCACCCTTAAAATATGGTAATTGGTTTTTAAAAAATAATTTAAAATATAACAAAATAATAAATCCTCTCCTACTTCTTTCTTATTCCCACCATCCTTTAAATTAATATATGTTTGAATGATTGCACATACACCCTTAAATTAAGTGTCCACCTTTAATACATCAAGATTGCAGTTTGTAATTGGATGAGAGATGAATGGTTAAATGATTGTTTAGTGCCTTGTATTAAAAAAAATGTATTTGATAACACTGATAATAAGACAATTATTATGGAATTTCAAAAAATAAGGCCTAAAAAAATGATATTGTAATTATTTTTATTGTAATATACTTTTGTTATTAAAATATATGTACTTAAATTTATTGAGTGTCCACCTTTAATTACAATTTATATAATTGCATTTCTAACAGCATTTAGCTTTGCTTTTTTAAATGATAGGTTTGTAAAATAACTACCTCTCTTATTACATCATCAATATTCACTTGATTTCATGAATATTTATTCAATATTCTTCTTTTTTTCTTATTCATATTCTTCTGTTTTCTTAATACATTTAAAACTTTTCTTTAAAAAAAAAATCCTCCTGTCATTGTTGTCCACCTTTTATAAATTTTCTGGATCCGCCTCTGTGTATGTGTATATGTATATGTGTGTGAGTATGGTAAACACGTACATGCACATATATTCAAATTGATACACACGCGAACGCAGTTTTTGCCATTAACCAACTTGACCTAAAACCTTGTAGTTGGATACATGCATCTTGCATGTTTGGGATTAACAATAGAATATAATAAAAAAATGTTGATCGAAAAAAAAAATGAATAAAGAATCATATCCATACCAGATCACATAAATAAAATAAAATTATAGTAGACACATACTCTGTTCCTTCATTGCCTTTTGTTTCCCACTTTCATTCACTCTATTTTTTCCAGCACACCCAGATTCATATTCTTCTTGTCGGTATTTTTTGAAATTGGGGTCAGATTGTCTTTTATCTTTTTTCTTTGGAAAAATGGATTATTCGAATTTACTTAGGTAATTAAAGCCATATGCTTTTACTTTTTCATTCGATTAATGCTATTATTTTTTTTTTCAATTACTATTTGTACATGTTCAATTTATTAGAAAGGCATTGGTTACAGTTTTTTAAGCATTTGACATGAAAAAAGTGAGAAAAAAGGAAAATTTGCTTTTAATTATAATATAAACGAATTTTCTCTGTACTTTTGCCATTAACAAAGGATACTCCTGTCTCAAAAAAAGGTAGTTAAAGATTTGTAACCTCAAATTATATTGGTAACCGGTACTTATTAAATAAATGATTTTGCCGAACACAACTTTTCACAACACTTTTATGAAATTTTATTTTAAATATTTACTTTCAAAATAAATATAAATTCATGGAAAATCTAAATCAATAAAGAAAGGCGTCTAAAATTCATAAGTCATACCTATCTGTTACTTCAATTTTTATTTTTTAAACTTGCCAAAAAAATTATATATCACAATAACGATATAAAATGCCAACTTCCGACACTAGTTGTTCGGTGTCCGTACAAAAAATGTGAAATTTAACCATTAGATATTCCTATTTATTATAATTCATAAAATATTTATAGTCATTATTTAGTCATGAATATTTTTACCTAATATCATGACTTTTTTTTTTTGGTTCAAAATTGTTTATTTATTATTCATTGTCTATTTTCTTCGGATGTTTTTTGAGTTCTTCCCAAACCCAAAAATATCTTTACATAATTACCTTTCAATCAAATGTGCATACTGTGACATTAAAACACAAAATGCCTTTTTTTTTTTGGTCGAACAAAATGCCTTTTACATGTAAATTGAAGTTAAGAAATTAAGAAACATGTAAATTGTATTTTCGTCCTACCCCCATTCGAGGGCTCACATATAAATTGATGAAGCAATAAATTAGCCTTCTTATTGTTAATTTATAGATTAATGAGTAAAACACTCTAATATCCCTTACGTTTTGTCTTACTTAAATATTTTTATTTTTTAATTAAAATTTATGTTAAAATAATTTTATTACTAATTTACCCTTCATCATTATTGATTCCCTAATTTTTGCTACAATTGTTTATGTAATTTAAGAGTTTCTTTTTCTTAATTTATTTATTTACTTTTTTGAATAATTGTTTGTGTTATTTTTTTCATATTGAGATAAAGACTTAATCAATTTCATTAATGAAGACATAGAAAAATTAATTGAAAAAACGATTAATTATATTAATCGATGCATACTAAAATAATCGTGTTTATAAATGTTTGGAAAAAAAATTATTTAAAAAAATTTAATTTAAAATTAATATAAATCATATAATGTCTCATATTTAGATTACTAACATATGATAGATAAAAATATGCCTTTCGAATATATGGAATATATTTTCAGTCATCGCGTCATGGCAAAAAGAAAAAGAAAGAAGTATATTTTTAGTCATTTAAAAGAGCACTAAATAATAAGTTTCAATAAATATGATAAAAAAATTTAAAATTTAAAATATAATTAAAATTAATAAATTTTATAATATATTGAAAATTTTGAACATACATGTATTAGAATTATTTTTTTATGAAAATTTATTTTTAGCAAACATAAATATTTATTCATTGGTTGGGAAAAAAATGGTATTTTGGTGAAAGCAAATGTTTAATAATCAAATTTAATGGTCAACTAATGGTTGTGTGGATGGAAATGACATATCAAATATGTAAGAGGGGTTTTTGTAACATGTGTTTTAATTTCAAGGGAGGTTTATATATGTTTTTAAAATAAATTGGAGGTTTAAGTGATTTAGGTAAGATAGAGGAATTGTTAATGTATTTTACTCTAAACTAATTTAGTGTATGTCATGCGTTATATACTTTAAATAATAAAATTCATGTGAAAAAAGTGCAATTTTTCAATAGAAATAATGATATTGCATTATTCAATTAATCAATATAAAATTTAAATGAAGCCGCATAGTTCATAATCCATATATAACTAATTTATGAGTTTCCCTAAGTTTTATTTAAACTCATTCTTAACACCCACAAACATCTCGCAATTCTTATAATTATTTTCTTTAAAAAAATTCAAATTTTTGATTAAAAAAAACTCCATTTATCTCTTAATACAAGACATATTCACTTAATTTGATTAGATTAATAAGAAAGTTAGTTGAGTTCATTAACATAACTTGTATTTTTTAAAACATTTTGGTCATGTCCATTAATTCTTTCACACTCTCTCCTCCTTGACTATTGTTGAGAAAATATCAATAGGGTAAAGTAGAAAAATAGTGACAAATATAAAAAATATGTCTTATATTTAAGATTAATATTAACTTTCTATTTTGTGTTTTTAAGAAACGAACTATAATACTAAAGTATATTAAAGTGCAATACAAAGGTCTAAAATAAAACCAATAAACAAAAAGACCAAGGCCTAAACAAAACAATCCTAAACACTAACAATGCCTCCATCATAAACCCTAACTCTATAGTAAGTAAAAAAGCCATATGTGTCATTACCGTCACTGCCGCCAAAAGAGTGAAAAGACCTCAACCACCATGCTAGAAATAAGGGATGTGGTTCATAGAACCACCTTGACAGTCCTATCCTATTTGAGAATTCATCTGCTGCTATGAGAGTATATTCACCATCACCACACAACAGCCATCACATAGCAAGAAGTGTCACAACCAACATTGATAGCCCATCAACTTAAAGAGACCCCTAATTATTGTTGATTCTAATATACTGAGTAGGTAGAAATTGAATATACAGTAAACAAAACAACATAACAAGAATTTGTATTAAGTAAATAGAACATACAGAAAGCATACAACAAGTCTGTATAATATAAAAAGCTATAAACGAACTCACAAGACTGCCGAAAAAATGGTTATGAACTATGCAGAAATCTGAGCTCAACTTTTGTTGTGACTTTAAGACAATTTTGCTCCCTCAATATGGATGCTGAAGGTTTCTGAACAATTGCCTCCTAGGATAGAGCGGATTATTCGTTTTCAGAAAGATGGCTCTGTCTATCTGAAGCTCAAGCAAATCCAACGAGTCTACTTTGGAACGCACATAATGTATATGCAATATACAGAAAGGGTGTATGTAGAAAAACGTAATAATATTATGTGAGTAGGGGCCCCTATTTATAGACTTTGGGAAAACATAATCATATGGACTCATCTGTTTACGTTGTGCGAACAAACGCACAATCATATAGACGACCTGCGTCTGTTGCCGGTGAATTGGTGTGTCTCACGAACAAACGCACCAGATGGAATGAATGATCTGAACGGATCGTAATGAATAGCCGCTGGTTGGAAAGAAAGTCGAAGAGGCACAACAGAATTAATAATAAAATAATTAGATGACTTCCAAGACATAGCACCCCCACTAAGGGTAAATATATATCCACTTGTGGATCTTGTGTCATTAGAGCTGGTTATCCAATTTGCATCACAATACATTTCTAGTACTGCAGGGTAGTTCTCATAATGCAAAGCAAAAATTTGCGTTTGCTTTAAGTAACCCAAAACTCTTGTCATAGCTCTCCAATGAAACTTATTTGGACTACTTGTAAAGCAACTAAACATGCTTACTGCATAGACAATATCAGGTTTAGTGCAGTTCATAACATACATAAAATTGCCTAGCACTTGAGCATACTCTTTTTGTTTAATAACTGCACCAGTATTTTTTAATAATCGAAGACTAGTTTCTATAGGGCTCGACACAGGAGCTATGTTTAAACTCGTTAATTTCTCAAGAATTTTAGAACATAGTGTGTTTGCGATAAAGCTAACCCATCAAATGTTCTATTAATTTTAATTCCTAAAATGACATCTGTTGGACCTATATCTTTCATGTCAAACTTATTGGTAAGCAATCGCTTTGTAGCTTTAATCATTTGATTATTACTACCCATTATCAACATGTCATCTACATAAAGATAGATTATGGCAAAACCATTTTTAGTATTTCGAATGTAGACATACTTGTCACATTCATTAATACTAAAGGCATTTGATAACATAACTTCATCAAATTTTGCATGTCATTGTTTCAGGGCTCGTTTAAGTCCATAAAGGGACTTTATTAAGCGACAAAATTTCCGTTCCTATCCTGAGATAACAAATCCCTCATGTTGTTCTAGATAAATTTCTTCCTCTAATTCACCATTCAAGAAATTTGTCTTTACATCTATTTGATATAACTCCAATCCATTCAATGATGCTAATGAGATTAACATCGGAATGGATGTAATTCTTGTAACGGTGATAGGTATCAAAGTAGTCTAAGCTTTTACGTTGTCTGTAGCCTTTTACTACCAGCCTAGCTTTGTACTAATAGTGCCATCTGCTTTCATCTTCTTTTTGAAGATCCACTTAGTTCCTAGAGGCTTATTGCCAGGAGGAAAGTCAACCAATTCCCAAGTATGGTTTGACATAATGGATTCAACTTCACTATTGATAGCCTCTTCCCAGAATGGTGCTTCAGGAGAACCTATAGCCTCTCCATAAGTTCGAGGCTCATTTTCCAACAGATAAGTCAGAAAATCAAGCAAAGGATGTTGAAGTCTTTCGCCTAGTACTACATCTTAGTTCCTCCTCTCTAAGATTATCATTAGTCATAGTATCCTAAGATATCATTGTGTTGTTATTATCATTATTTTTATTATACGGAAATATGTTTTCAAAGAACGTAGCATTCCTTGACTCAATAACCGTATTTACATGGATATCTAATACATCAGACTCATAAACCAGAAAACGATATGCACTACTATGATGTGCATAGCCAATAAACACACAGTCTACTATCTTAGGTCCAATTCTTAACCTTTTAGGTTTGGGAATCTTAACCTTTGCCAAGTACCCCCACACTTTCAAATATTTCAAGGAAGGTTTTTTTCCTTTCCATATTTCGTATGGTATGTTTTTTATCATTTTATGAGGCACTCTGTTAATTAGAAAGTTAGCCGTTAGAACGACTCCCCCCGCCCCCACAAATTTTGTGGTAAACCAGACTCAATTAATAATGCATTCATCATCTCTTTCAATGTCCGAATTTTCGTCTCTACAATCTCATTTGACTACGGAGCATAAGGAGCAGTTGTCTGGTGTATAATACCAAATTCTATACAGAATTCCTCGAAGGGTCCATCAAACTCTCCCCCACAATCGCTCCTTACTATTTTAATTTTCTTGTTAAGTTGATTTTCAATTTCAATTTTATATTGTTTAAAAGCAATAATAGTTTCATCTTTACTATTAACTAAATACACATAACAATATCTACTGCAATCATCAATAAATGTAATAAAATATTTCTTATTACCCTTAGATGGTATAGATTTCATATCAGATATATCGATATGTATTAAATCTAACAACTCAGTTGATCTTTCAACAGAAGAAAAAAGTAACATAGAAAATTTTAATTCAATGCATACTTGACATTTATCTTTATTTGAACGATCAACTATAGGCAATAATTTTAAATGAATTAATTTTTTAATTGATTTATAGTTAACATGTCATAATCTTTGATGCCATAAATTAGAGAACTCAGGCATATAGATAGAATCAATATTATTATTAATAGAACCATTATTGGTGACAGTCATTACATTAACTTTAAAAAGACCCTCACTAAGGTAACATTTTCCAACATACATATCATTCCTATAAAGTATAAATTTATCCGAAACAAATAAAAGCTTAAAACTATTCTTGCTTAAGAGGGATCCAGAAATTAAATTCTTATGAATATCATACACATGAAGCACATCATTAAGTATCACGACTTTCCCATAAGTCATCTTCAAAACCACTTTTCCAACACCTTCAACCTTTGAAGTAGAAGAATTTCCCATATACAATTGTTCATCTTGCTTCGCAGGAATATAAGAAGAGAACATCTATTTGTTTGCACACACATGCCTGGTGGCACTAGTGTCCACCCACCATTCCTTGCTATTTCCAACCAAGTTACATTGCATTACCACAGCTGAAAAACTCATATTATCAATCATATCAGTAGCATTGTCAACCATATTGGCTTGGTGTTCTTCTTCTTGAGATTCTTTGGCTTCCTACAATCCTTAGTACGGTGGCCTGGCTTCCAAAATTGTAACACTTGCCTTTGAATTTCTGACCTTTGCTAGAGCCTTATTTGGATGATCCCTCATTAGAGTGTTTCCGTTTCTTGGGCTTCGGACCATCTTCCATAATGTTGGCCTGTGAAACTATAGGATTACTGCCAAGTTTCTTTTCAGAAATCTTGTTGTCTTCTTCTATTCTCAATCTACAATCAAATCTTCAAGTGACATCTTCTTATGCTTGTGCTTGAGGTAATTCTTGAAGTCCTTCTAAGATGGTGGCAATTTTTCAATAAATGCAGCAACTTGGAAAGATTCACGAAGAGACATCCCTTCAGCATGAATCTCATGTACAATCAATTGAAGCTCTTCAACTTGACTTACTACAGATTTAGAGTCAAGCATTTTAAAATCCAAAAATCTACCAACTATAAACTTCTTCAAGCCAACAACTTCGGTTTTGTATTTCTTGTCCAGACTCTCCCATAGTGCTTTGGTTGTTTCTAAAGTACTATATACAATATACAATGTATTATCCAAACCATTGAGAATATAGTTCCTACACAAGAAATCAAAATGCTTCCAAGCATCTATCGCAGCAACCTTCTCCTTATCCAACAGTTGTCCTTCCTCCAATTTTAGGCATCTTTAATGAGAAACCGAGCCAAGTTCAACGTGGTTTGATAGAAAAACATTTTCTGCTGCCATCTTTTAAAATCGTTTTCGTTGAACTTCTCTAGTTTTTAACCATGCAATGGAGCAGGACCACTTGAGTTAATCAAATTAGTACTTGTACTTGCCATTTCTATTGTTAAAACAAAAACTCCGATTAATCAACAGATTAATTCACAAACAGTATAATAATAATATTCACAAAAACTAAACACATATTTAATTTAATACTACTACCAACGTACGAAATCAGCAACGATATAAATTGCTATAAAATGATTTCAATCACAAAAATTGTCTTGAGATTGTTGATTCTAATATACTTATAGGTAGAAATTGAATATACAGTAAACAGAACAACATAAGAAGAATCTGTATTAAGTAAATAGAACATACAGAAAGCATACAACAGGTCTGTATAATATGAAAAGCTATAAACGAACTCGCAAGACTGTCGAAATAATGATTATGAACTATGCAGAAATCCGGGCCCAACTTTCATTGTGTCCTCAAGACAATTTTGCCCCCTCAATACGGATGGCGAAAGTTTATGAGCAATTGCCCCCAGGATAGAGCAGATTATTCGTCTTCAGAAAGATGGCTCTGTCTGTCTGAAGTCTAAGCGAATCCAACGAGTCTGCTTTTGAAACGCATAGAATGTATATGCAATGTACAGAAAGAGTGTATGCAGAAAAACATAATAATATTCTGTGACTAGGGGCCCCTATTTATAGACTTTGGAAAAACACGATTAGATGGACTCGTTTGTTGCTGCAAACTGGTACATTGTGCGAACAGACGCACCAGATGGAACAAACAGAGACGACTTGCGTCTGTTGCCGGCGAATTGGTGCGTCTCACGAACAGACGCACCAGACGGAGTAAACGATCCGAATGAATCGTAATATGTAGCCGTTAGTTGGAAAGAAAGTCGAAGAGGCACAATAGAATTAATAATAAAATAATTATTTAATTCAAAAAAAAATATTTTTTTATTTCACACTCATGAACCGGACCGGGAGGGCGGCGTGCGTGTGGTAGACCAAGGATTGCCTAAGTCCTCAACCTTCCACAAAAGTGGGTAAGCCCAAAGGCCCATTTAGTAGGAGCAAAGTTAGAGCTTATATACCCTCCAACATCTCTCCAACTAACCAATGTGAGACTTATTACCACACACACAATCCTTCTTAGTTTTCCTCTTCTTTTCCATCCTTCTTCTTATTCATAACCTATAGAATTTCATTCAAAATTCTAACAACTATTGCCACCATTATTTCCCCAACCAAAGCCACAAGACCTTAGTAGAAAAGCCTAAATCCCACGCAAGCTAGACCAGATCATAGAGTATAGGCCAAAGAAGAAGTATACAAGATTGAGATCAAAATCTTCGACGTTCTCAAACTCATTGCTCCACCACAACACTGACTGCTCTCTATTGATTGAAATAATGCAAGCCATTCAATTTCTCATCCTCCACCTCACTGCTAACTACCTTACCATATTTGGACTTACCCTCCTTCCCTTGATTTTCTTCACCTATATCAAGATGACAAACACCACAAACATATAAATAAAAACTCGAACCCCAAAACACAAGAGCCCCCACAACGGACAACCTTCCCTTTGATCTAATTCGAAGGGAGAGGCATCTGCAAATCAACGGTCAAACTCACGGGAAAATAGTAAGAAGAAACCCCACACAAGTAGAGAAAAACTCTAATTCAAGAAACTTCTATTCTTCTTATTAGATCAACACCCTAAATATATTCTCAAATTGAGGGGAGTAGAAGTTTTTGGCATCTCAAATTGGTGAGCAATATAGTCTCATCACTTGAATAAGTGGTGAAGGATTCAAATCTTAATTCTCATGTAGTTTAACAATTTGATTGAGAAACGTCTACTTTTAAGCCAGTACTTGTCACTGTATGTCAAAGAGAATTCTCTTTTTGTATCTGAAATATCCTGAAGGATAACGACACTCTTTGTGCCATTTAGTAATGTAAAAAACCAAATCGATAAAAAATCTTTGCTTCAAAAATTTTTTTGTTAAAGGAAGTGAATTCAAGTATTGGTACCTTCTACGCATGAAATTCTGTAGAGTACTGGTACTTCTTGTGTGTAAAAATATAGGTAAATATAGAAAAATACTTATGAACTTTTATAAAAAAATATGCTCAACATTATATGATTTTCGGAAATATAAAAGTACCCACCAATTTTTAAAATTGGAGCAAAGGTACCATCACTATTATATTGTCTCAATTGATGTTACCTACATTATGAAAATACCAAAAAAACCTTTCAACTTATAAAAGAAACGCCCTTTTCACTTCCAGCCTCTCCATTCATCCTCTACTTCTACAATTCCACTTAAAAACAATCGATCCTACAAATTAAATGGATGGTCTATTTAAATTATCAAGGATGAAGGTTAAAAAAGCCTATGATCTTTTTTCAAAAGGGCATCTAGTACTAGAAACAATTTTTAGGTTAAGAAATATCTATGAACTTTTTCAAGTGGAGCTTAGATGCTACTATCTCTGGTCTTAATTATAAGACAAAGTTGACTTTTTTGGAAGGATTAAGGAAGCTAAATAAGTTACTTAATCATTTTATATTTTGTGTATTCTTAGATTATATATTAGTTTATTAATCAAACTAATTAGTTTGAAGAAAAAATAAAAATAAAAACACTCTAAAGTAATTTAATTAGTTTCTTTAATCTCTCCAAAAAAGTCAACTATATCTTATAATTAAGACCGGAAGGAGTATCTCTATTAAATATTTCAAACTCTCTGACTTTTCGTAGGTTTCACTTATAGTGTCCAAATATCTATTATATCCCAAGTCACTTCACCTGTAACTAATAAAAAAACACAACATAGTTTAACGTTTCTTTCAATTAATTAAATTTCTTCCCTTTTAAAACTATCCAACCAACCTCCCATCTCTTCCTCTCTCCTTCTCTCTCACAATTCTAGTGGACTCATCCTGAGGGGAAGAAGCAAGATATAGGGCTAAAGCAAATTAAAATTGGTGTAAGAGCTTTAAGTGTATCATGTTTGTTTTAATGGAGCTATTCCCAGCAAAGCTTGATTTATCTCTTCAAATTAGCCCACCCAACACCAAACCCACCACTTCAAATTGGAGTAGCATAGTAGATACTAATAATAAGGGTTAAGGTACAAAAGTATATATAATTTTTTCCCCCAAGAGTGCCCAGCACCAAAAGTTTTTTGTTTGAAGCAAAAATACACAAATGGTTACCATTTTGGAGCAAAAGTCACATCTCATCGTTAAGTCATTGTTCACCGCCGTTATGTTACTGTTCACTTTATCTCTTTCTCTCTCATCACAGTGAACAGTGACTTAACGGTGGGATGTGACTTTTGCTCCAAAATAGTAACCCCATGTTTATTTTTGCTCCAAAAAAAAGTTCTTAGTGTTGGGCGCTCCTGAGAAAAAAACTTATGTGTATTTTTACACCTTAACCCTAATAATAATGGCGACTGCCAAAATAATCTCATTAACCATCCCTCCTACGACCTCTCTCTCCCCTCCTCCAATATTCTCAATATTACTTCCTCCAATAGCACTTCCTCCTCCTTCCACTTCACTTTGCAACAAATCTAGCCTCACTGGTAACTTCCACCACACCACCATCATTTATTCCAAAACGGCATCAAGAATGTCAATTCCTTGTCGTATTCATCGTTTCACCACAATCTAAGATTTCTCCAACCCATCAAAGGAGTCTCTCTCTACCAAAACCTATATTATTTTTCAATTAAATGGATTGTTAGAGTATGTGTTGTTTTTCTATTGGTCGAGTATAAAGTGAGTTGGCATATAATGACACCTTGATACTATAGGTGGGGCTAAAAAAAAGAAGTACCAGAGTTTGAGATATTTAATTGAGAAGTCATTTTTCTTTATTTAGAAAAATTTATAGATATTTTTAACCCAAAAATTTATTTATAGTGCCACATACTCTTTTGGTAAATGACAATTAGTGTCAGATAGTCTTTTGGTAAATGATGATGGACATTTTTACATCTTGCCTAAATTTCAAAGACCCCCAAATTTTGACATCCCAAAATTGAACCAAACTAACTAGCATGTTTCCATAAAGATTTCATTTACAAATACACAATGTTACAAATCCAATAATGAGGCCCAATTATAATACAACCCAACAAGAAACCATAGGTATTAGGATCCATAATCGGATGTTAACCACCCCTAAAATTAAGGAGATCCTAATTGATCAGCTACAATCAAGGATCTTAACCCGGAGTGGCAGCACCAGACTTGGGACATAAGATGCACATGGCCCATTGTTCTAAGCTCCTAAGTAACTTTATAAATAGGGTATAAACCCTAGAGGTACGCATACATTCTCTCTCTCCTACGGTTACTATTTTGTCGTCACTATGCATACATACCACTCTTCAAGCGAAAGCCAAAACCATATTGTTTGGACAGTGATCCACGACATTTACTGGTATCTGACTCAGAAATATCTAGGAGAGCTTACCAATCCTGTATCAATCTACTAGCTATTTGGCTAGACATCTATGATCAACAGCTTCTTAGATTCAGCTCGGACAACTTTAAAAACTAAGCAAAACAAATTGAAAAAAAAAAAAAAAAAAACTCTAATTAAAGGAAGCAGAAACGCAAGTACCAAGTGTACACTAAATGAAACCAGAAAACTAAAAAGAAAATGTATGCGGTTTCATTAATCAATCTATCCACATATGGGTTTCACCTAAAGTGCCAAAAGTTTATTACCTTTAAAAAATGATTCTTAACAAGGGGAAAAAAAAGACAAGAAAAGGAAGATGAAGAACTTATTGTTGCAAGTAAAACTTAGAGAGAATATAGGAGTCTGTCTTAAAGGAAGATGCATTGCTTCTTCCTTTTCATTGGATGAGAGAGAGAGGACCCAAAGATTGAGAGAGGCAGGGGAGCAGATCTGGAATGAAAGCGACTGAGATTGAGAGAGGCAAAGGAGCATATCAAGAAGAAGAGCTTGCGGATGATGATTTTGTTGATTCACATCTACAAAGCTGAAAGAAAAAAGCTACCGGAGGATGCTATTAGAGAATCGCCGACATCATGGGTGTTGCCGCTACCGCCTTCATGGGTATCTGAGGAGACAAAGGGAGATGAAGCGAGGAAGGGGGAGAGCGATCAATCCAGGTGGAAGGGAAGGGTAGTAAAGTAAATTAAAAAAGTCGAGACATTTTTATTATTTTAATAGTGTGGCCCTACAAAAAAATTGAAGTCTGTTAAGTCATAACTATGCTGATATTTCTATTGACTTTAAGAATTCGTTATGCATATCTTTTAGGGAGAATTACAATTTAGTCCCAACCAAAATTAATTACCAAAAAATCCTGTATCAGAATTTCAGTACAAAATTTATAATTAAGTGAAAAATTCTCAATCGGTATTTACAACTGAAAATGTTATATTAATAACAAAAGTTTTCAATCCGCATTTATAACTGGAAATGCTATATTAACAACTAAAAATGTATTTTGAGTTGTTAATATAGCATTTCGAGTTGTAAATGCGAATTAAGAATCTTTATTGTTAATATAACATTTTCAATTGCATATATAGCATTTCTAAGTGTAAATACAGATTTAATTAATTACAAAAAAGTTCCAATGACTTTTTTGTAATTGAATTCTGGCACGAGACGTTTTGGTAATTATTTCTGGTTCTTGGGACCAGATTGTAATTCTCCCTATCTTTTATGAGCAACTTATGTACTCATTTTCAATTAAAGGGATAAGTATATTTTTGTTATGTATTTTATTTATTTATATTTAAATTATATACACTTTTCTGAAAATTGTTCTTACATCCAATATTTTAAATTAATTAGTTTTCAGTATACTAGTGTTATAAGACAAATATTTCTAAATGTAAGATTAAAAACTAATTAATTTAAGATACTGGCTACAAAAAATATTTCAAAAAGAATTATATAATTTAAATATGAATAAATAAAATATATATAAACTAAAAAAAATGTCACATCCTTCTAATTAGAGGGATGAGTATGCAAAAAGCACATAAGAGAGAAACACCTTATGTGTTTCCTAAAAATATATGATGTCAGAGTTTTACACCTTAGCTTGAATCTCAGTTCCATGTTTTTCTTTATGTACTTCTTAGGTGTTTGTCTTCCTAAAAAGCATATAAAGAAACATCAATGGCATTTTTTAAATTTTTTTATATTTTTTATTTATATATATTAAATTATTTGTTGCATCCTAAAATGTTTTTTGCATCCAATATCTCAAATTAATTAATTTTCAGGATACTAGTGTTATAAGAAAAATATTTTTGAATGTATGATTGAAACTTAATTAATTTAAGATACTGGGTGTAAAAAATATTTTAGAATATAGCACATAATTTAATATAAATAAATAAAATATGTCAAAAATGCTTCTTAGGAGAACAAACACCTAAGAAACACATAAAGAAAAATATGGAATGGGTATTCCTTGAGAATATATTATAGCCATCTCACTAATAAAATTTCTAAAGATGGGCTTGATTTTCTCGCCAAAGAATAAAAGCATAATGGTTAGAATTTTTATTTATTTATCTACGGAATTTTTGCTAATTTGAAAAGCGCGTATGTAGGTAGTCATTAACGGTTTATAATTAATGTAATCCTAATCCTTCCATAATCTCTCCCTCGCTCTGCACGTTGTTCTCTCTCTCTCTGTACTTCTCCAAGAAGCCAGCTTAAAAATCAACAAGAAGCACACCACCATGGTGGTTAAGGCTAATTCCCAAGGTCTCCATCATCTTCCTTCATTTTCCTCCAACCCCATACGCCATTTTCATCATCCTCCTCCTCCTCCTCTTTGAACCACTTAAAAGTTTCACACTTGTTCTTGATTGGATTTTCAAGTGTCAGATTCTTCAAGAGAAAGAAAGAGAGAGGGAGAGAATTCAATTCCTTCTTTCTCTTTTTTTTACTTTCTGAAATCTAATTCCTCTCTTTTACGTTATTCCTATTTCCTGACTTCTCTCTGACTTGCCTTTTTATTCTCCCCTACCCTTTGTTTACCTTCTTTCATTTCAAGCTTTTCTATTCAACAGTACAACCAATCCATCCTCTGCTTTTTTCTTCTGTACTGCCTTTTCTCCTCAAATCTGGGTGTGTCTGTGTGTTTCCTAGTTTTTCCCAAAGATTGATCGAGATGGCAGTCGAACTTTGCTCTGAGAATTGTGGGGTTTCTACAATGAGTCCAAGAATTTCATTCTCACATGATTTCTCTCAATCAGATGTTATCCCAGTTGAACAAACCCCTTTTAGGTCAAATTCCTCTGGTTTGAATTCCAGCTTTGATTTTGACGTTTGTGTTCGTGAGCTAGAGTCATCTTCAGCAGATGAACTCTTCTCTGATGGCAAAATCCTTCCCTCTGAGATCAAGAAGAAGAAGAAGAAGAAGAAAGACCAGTCACCACTTTCCCAAGTCCCACACACAGAAACTGTTCGTGAAAATGTCTCAATCAACAAAACAACCAAGAACGAAAGCCTCAAAGAGATCAAGCAACAGCAAAAACAACAAAATGATGAAATGGATGAGAAGCAGAGTTCTAATAATTCTAACAAGTCCTTCTGGGGATTCAAAAGAAGTAGCAGTTGTGGGAGTGGTGGCTATGGAAGAAGCTTATGTCCATTGCCACTTTTATCAAGAAGCAATTCAACTGGTTCTGTTCCCACCACTACTGCCCCAAGTGTTAAGAAAGTGCCACTTTCAAAGGAAGGTCCCAACAACATGAAGCTGAATCATCATCATCCCCACATTAAGCATGCTAATCCCACCACCACCGCAAGGCCTTATCTGAAGCCTCCATTGAAGAAAATCCATGGACCTTATGTTCATAATGGTGTTAGAGTCAACCCGGTAATTAATGTTCCTTCTGCAAATTTATTTGGTCTGGGTTCTATCTTTTCCAGCAGCAGCAGAGATAAGTCCAAGAAGAAGTGATAGATCCTCCACAGAAAGTTCCATAAAGGGGTATGTTTAAATTGAGGAGAATGATTCACTTTTAACATTTCCTTTTTAACCGTTTTATATTCTCCCCACTCTAAACATATCCAGATAAGTATATATATCTAAATAAGACCAATTTGATTCCTCTTCCCTGTCTCTCAAGTCTTGTTCAGCCCAAAAAAAAAAAGTCTGAGTCTGCAAATTAACTGTTCTCCATGTTGCTTGTACTTTCTTGGTGGTTTTGACCATGATGTAGTTAGGAAAATTAGGTAGAGGTAAAGAAAAAAAGGGTATGAAATTTGCAGGATCAAGAAGAGAGAGAGAGAGAGATATGAAACAAGGGCAGGAATGATATAATGCCGGCACATGGTATGGGGCACAAAAAGACAGGTGATGGTAGCTTTCATGGCTGTCCCTTGCTTGTTCGTATGTTGTTGTACTTTTGTTATTTGGTCAGACAATGTGTAAATTCATTGATTTTGATTCAGGTTTCTTTTTTTCGTGTTTTTTATTATTTTTCTTGTTCTCGGTCTTCTTCTTGTTCTTCTCTTCTCATGCTTGCTGATGCTGCTGTCTCCGAAACAAGAGACTGATAGAGAAGAGAGAAGAAGCTGCTTTTGTGGAATTTTGTTATGCAAGAGATTTGCTTGTTCTTGTTCATCTTCTTCTGCCTTTGGTTGCTTTTGTCCTTCATTGACTGTCTCAATAATATTATTCTCTTCAATAAGGTATCTATCTTCTTGGAGCAGTGAATGTAACCCTAACCTTATTACAAATAAATTTTTTAAATTTGTACAAATTTACTATACGATTTATATATTTTTTTTTTTCAGATAACAATTATTGACCATATGTTGTTAATAAAATAATCGACTACAGAAAAGTTGTGTGTCCAAATGTAAAGTTTGAGAGAATTTACTAAAGGTAGTCTCCCCCAAAAAATAATAAGCTTCAAAAATTGAAGTATTAAATGCAATTAGTTTGCTTAAAGGTGATAAACTTTTAAACTAAAAAATATATTGATTTAAAAGAATTTACGTTGATAAATTCAAATTGTAAATTAGTAAATAAAATAAACACAGCGATGATATAACAGACACACATACATACATATATATATATATAAAAAATAAGAGATTAGCCCCTCACAAATCAAAAGGTGCCCACATTCCCCAAAATTTCTCATCTGGGTTTTACTTTTCTCTTCCGGTAAATCCCCAAACCCCAAAGCTCGATCTTAAGAAAACGAAAGAAAAAAGTTAAATCCCCAACTCATCTGGGTTTCACTTTCTTTTAAAATGGCTTGTGAGGAAAACCCCTTTTCAAATCAAATGGCATCGTGAATAAGCAAGATTGTGGTGCTAGATTCAGCCATGCGTGTGGCTTGGGTTCGTCAGTAATAAAGGAAGCAGCTAATGAAATCTTCTTGATGCAATTTCTTTAGACACTTGTTTGCTCATGGAATTGGAAGTTTGATGCTTGAAACGCGTGTGGCTTGTATTTGTATGTGCTCTAACCAATTCATGATCCTAATCTCCAAATGAAGATTTCAAATCCTTTTGTTCTCAAACTCCTAGATTGAATTTTTTCCCCCCTCTGTAGTTCAACTGAATTTTTCATAGATATAACTTGTTAAATTGTGTTATGATCTAATACTATACATTTGATTCATTCCTTTCAAGGTGTTGGAACAAGAAGAACAAGTTATGTTGAAGATTTGATGATTAGCGGCTTTGATGTCCTCCAAATTGCTGTAATTGAACTTGTTATGTTGTATTTTGTGAGGTATTTTGGATTAATTTATATAATTGTAGCCTATTTAAAACTATTTATTTCCCGTCTAAGTTTGTTTGCCTTCAAAGCCTATGACAAGTTAGTTTATAGGCTTTGGTTTTCTCATGTTATATGAGAAAACATACATGAAATTGTGAAACTCACATATGTGTGTGTGTGTCTCACCATTTCATGTGTCTGTGACATGAGAAAATATTTTTCCTACAATATAAGAAAATGTTTTCTCTTAGTTTATTTATAAAGTGTTTTAAAATTTAGGCTTCCTTAACAAACATCTGAACATATCAAACATTTGAACATACTAGGCTTAAACATTAAAAAAAAAAAAAAGGCCAAAGGTCAAACTCAAACCACTATATTTAGAAAATAGTGTTAACATGTTACGGTTAAAATGTAACCTCACATGATTTTCATCTCTAATTGCCTAAGGCATTGTTTGGATCAAAGAAGAGGAAGGAAGATAAAGGAATGGAAATAAAAAGAAAGAGATGGAAGGAAAAATATTTTACCTTTGATGCGTTTGGTTACGGTGGAAAAGAAAATTATTGGATTGGAAAATTGTTGTTTGGTTGGAAGAAAATAAGGAAAGATTACATTTTTGTCCTTAAAAAATTACGGCACACATGTTCACAAATTGCTGCTCGAGCAACAGCTAAATGCTGCTCAAGCAGCATTTAATTGCTGCTCGAGCAACAACAAAAACGTTGCTCGAGCCTCGAGCAGCAATCAAATGCTACATGATCAGCATTCAATTGCTGATCAAGCAGCAGCTCGTTTGCAACTTTTTTCCAGTGTTCGACTCTGCAGCTTTTTTTTTCTTTGTACTCCCTCATTGGTTAACAATAAATTTAAATTATCCAGCCAACTTTATTCTGACAGTGATTAATTCAATCAATCTACTACTTCTACTGTTGGGTTAATTTGTTGAGGGGCGGAGCTGGAGCTTAAAACGAACAACAATGGAGAATGGCGAAGTCCAACAAACCAAAACAGATTTTACTTTTCTCTTCCCTTCACTCTCAAACGTATTTATATTATATCTTAACATCTTTTTGAGTTGATTTCAGTTGATTAAACTCACTCTTGTCTTTCTTCCTCTCCTTGTTTTCATTGTCTTCTCTCTTCCTCTCCCCGTCATCATTCTCTTCACTCTCTATCATGATCAAGGAAAAATGGATTTTACGTGGCGTTGGAAAATGACTTCCCACCATTTTTTGTGGGAACCCATTTTCATTTAAACATGGGAGAATGACGTGTTGGCAGGAAAATATTTTACAGCGAAAATTTGATCCAAACAACCACCACCATTGGAAAATTCCAATTTTTCTTTTCCCTTTCTCAATTTTCTTCAATCCAAACGGGGCCTAAATGTAGTTAATTACTTAATTTTTTATTTGTTGGGGGGGAAACCAAGAAGATAATTTAAGATTTACCTGGCTCGCCGTTCTAGACTCAAGTCCCTAGTCAGAACATATAAGAGAGTCACTCAATAAATGCATGTTTTTCACAGATTCATAAATGAAATGGCAAGTACTACTTCCATTTGGTTCCTTGAATGCTCCCATCCATTGAAGTTAAAAATTTACCTGCACTTACATGGCTTTTTCATTTTCGCCATATAATAACTAACTCTAAATTTTCAGTAAAGTTGAGTGAGATATACTCCCTCTTATCCTTATTATAAGGCACCAACCAACAAATCACACAAACTAATAAAAATAGTTAAAGTTAATAAAGTTGTCCTATAATTTAATTAATTTCTAATATTTCCCCTACTATTTAAACTAAACTCTAATATTATATTATTATTGCTCTCACATACCACCCCTATTAATTATGGGCAAACATGGAAAAAAATAATCAATGCTCCTTGAAAACAAGCAAGTGCCTTATAAAAAGGACTACATACATTTGGTAGTTGGTGCCTTATAATAAGGACCAGAGGGAGTACTACCTCTGATTCTAATTATAAGACACCAACCACCATTTTTCAAAATCAAGAAATGAAAGTTAAGTTATTAAATTAGTTCAGAAATAATAAATATTTCCAACTTTACCCCTATTTTAATGATATGAATTTAAATAGTTAGTTAAAAATGAGTGTATAATTGGAAAATAATAATAAATGAGTTGGTTAAAGGTGGTTGGTGCCTTATAAAAAAGACCAAAATATTTTGGTAGTTGGTGCCTTATAATAAGGACCAGAGGGAGTAACAACTAAGTCAATATTTGGGTTAACACTAAAAGTTGTTTTACTAATATAATTTATGATATATGAGGTAAATTTATGAGATGAGTTTATCTCAACTTACATAAACGTATTTTTCTAACATAAACTCAAATAGATCCTAAATAAATCACACCATTTGTAAGATTTACACTCCCTCTTGCATTGCATATTCTTAAAAATACACCAGCTCTTCTATTTAATAGAAGACTCAAATAACTTTTTTTATATAAATTATTATTATTATTTAAAAATGAACTATGTCAGAATTTATAACAACTAACTAAATCACATCATTTGTAAGATTTACAATTGGTCATAAAAGATTAAATAATCTATTTTAAAGTATTTATCTTTATCTTTTTTATATCAAACTAATTTACTTGATTTTATAAATTGATATGTAATCAAATGATATACAACATATTTTATGATTAACTAACTCATTTAGTTTTTTTAAATATTTTAAAGAAAAAGTCAATTCAGGCTTATATTAAGGATTGAATATGTTTTTTGCTTTTTGCAAAATTGGATTATTCATCCTTTCAATTTAGTCCCTTAATTTTATCAAACATATTTTCAATTTTCCATCTCTAACACCATAAGTCTTTTTTTGCATTAATCATTATTATTTTTAAAAATTGAACTATGTCAGTATTTAAAAATGCTTAGTCAACATTTATAATTTAAATGTTGCTCCCCCTTCAATATATAAGAGCCTTTTTTCAATAGGATAGTTCTAAATATAAAACTCCTTTTAAATTAGTATCAATAATTTTTTCTCATTTTTTCCTCAATTAATTATTATACTATATATTTTCTCTTTCATCATTTTCTTAATAATATTAATCTCTCTCTCTCTCTCTCTCAACCATTCATAAATAGGGACATTTTTGGGAAAAATTAAATTTCTTACATAATTATTATATTTAACTACTTTTGGTTATTTTTCAAAATCTCATGATTTGGTTGAAAGGCTTTTATTTATAAGGATGGAGGGAGTAGCATTTTTTTTTTTTAATTAATGACGTTATAGTTTTGGGGATTAAAAACAAAATTTACAAAATTAAGTGAGAAAATGAAAATTTGTGTTAGGTCAAAGGACTATAATAATACTACCTTCGATCCTAATTATAAAACAAAGTTGACTGTTTTTTAGAGGGATTAAGGAAGCTAAATAAGTTACTTAATCATTTTCATATGTTGTGTATTTTTAAATTATATATTAGTTTATTAGTCAAACTAATTAGTTTAAAGAAAAACATAAAAATAAAAATACTTTAAAGTAATTTAATTAGTTTCCTTAATCTTTCCAAAAAAGTTAACTTTGTTTTATAATTATGACCAGAGAGAGTACATTTTTGTCATTGTCTTACTATAAGTTATTAAGCGGGGTATTCATTGCATTTTTATATTTGGGTAAAGGTGCAAAAATGCACATGTACCTTACCCTCAAGAGCGTCCAGCACCATATATATTTTTTTTTGGAGCAAAAGTAACTACATGGTTAAGAAAATGGGGCAAAAATACCACCTGCTGTTAAGGACCAAACGTTTGACTCATAGTGCTGACGTGTACAGGGCCACATCACCAAATCTCATCCCCCCTTAGCCCATCTTCCACGTCATCATCAAATCTCATTTTCCCCTCCACTCTTAGCCCACCTTCCAGGAGCAGGTGAACCATGCCGTCGTGAAAATCTCGGTGGCGGAGAGGAGGAACTTGCTCAGGGAAGAGATCTGAACCTTGAAGGCCAGCAGAGAGGCGGCGCATAGAGACTGGAGACTCACGGTGGCTCGGCATTTGCAGGTGAGAACCCTGAACCTTTGTATTTCTGGAATCGAAATCCTTAGGATGGGGGAGTGAAAGCCTCCGTCTCTGTAATGCTTCGGGAGGTTGGGAAGATAGATGGGAGACTCAATTTGATAAAGTGGTCGGAAAAAAATTTGCAGCGGCGAGGAAGCGAATTCAAACCATGAAATTGGAATATTGCCTTTGAGATTTCAAACAACTCAAGAAACGAGCAGTCACTTGGAACACGTCGCCGGTAACTGACATTTGTACGTTGGGGTTGGCCCAGACATGAACGTATATAGAGTAATTTTCTTTCTTTTCCTTCTATTTTGTAAAATCGTTGATTAGCACTAAATATAATTGCATTTAGAAATTAGAAAATCAATAGCCGCCGTAATGGCAAGCAAGATATGTTTTCTCATTTTAGCAGCTCTTCGCTGCACTAGTTTTTCTCGGAAAGCTAGAAGACGCTGAAATAGTAAATATTAATTGATTGAGTGGATGGGGTCGGCCTTGTCAATAGTTTAAAGGACAATGTCAAAGTGGGACAATATTGTTTTATTGAGTGATCTTCTTCTACATTTTAAATAGGCCAAAGAGTTAGTTGTGTCTCAAATCTGATTCGAGCTAGTCATGCATTGGAGTATTTGTTTTATGAGTAGCAATGACGCATGGAAGCTTAAAATAATGACAAGTTCTTCTTCTACTGTAGATTGCAAGGTTAGCCCTAGTTTCTTCAATTTCCTTGCCCTCTTTTCCATTTTTACTGATTGTTTTGTTGGCCTGGTTCTATTTTGCCCTCTTCCTAGTCTAATTGATTTTCGAGGGCTTCTCTGTTTGGTTCTCGCTTAATCTTGCTTTTGACGATTCACCCACCCCTTGCTTTTGTTTTTTATTTGGTTTATTGATCGAATGCTTTTCTTTCTCCTAAGTTTTGCTAAAGTGCTGCCACCGATTTATTCCAACGGCATGGTTCCTTGGAAGGTGGGCTGAGGGTGGAGGGGAAAATGAGATCTGATGACGTGGAAGATGGGCTGAGGAGGGATGAGATATGGTGATGTGGCCCTGTACATGTCAGCACTGTGAGTCAAACGTTTGGTCCTTAATAGCTTCTTAACAGCGGGTGGTATTTTTGCCCCATTTTCTTAACCATGTAGTTACTTTTGCTAAAAAAAAAAGCATATGATGCTGAGCGCTCCTAAGGGTAAAGTACATGTGCATTTTTGCACTTTTACCCTTTATATTTTCTATATTTAAAATGTAATAAATAAAAGGTTTTTCCGAATATAATTTATGGCTTAAATATAAGTAAATTTATATTATTCTTATTCTTAAACAAACCACAGTTAACCACACTTTTAGTAAACCAATGATACCAAACATGTTAAAATATTGCTAAAAACAATTGTAATTATTTTCTACATTTTTCATACAAGTAACATTAGTGTTTGAGTGATATTTCCATCAATATTTGGTTTGAGATACTATCTAAAATACGTTTACGCTCAATTTGATTAAAATGCCAAGTCAACTATTTTTTTATTTTAAGGCTTTATTATAATGCATATGTTACAAAAAGGTTTTATGTGTTGTTATCTCATATACACACACAGGAGATCATATGGACATTGAATTCACTCAAAGACCTGTGATTAATATGTGCATGAAAAAAAAAAATCACCATATTATCCTCAAATTCAAACCCAAAAGTCATAAAATAAAACCACAAGTAGATAACTATCATAGTTGTATCTCCATCATTCAAGTAGGTATTCAAAAATTATTAATTATTAATTATTATGTTTGAGAATAATTTACAAAGCACTTAATTGTATGGTTTACAAAGCACTAAATCTCATCATCACATCATCATCCTTGCAATAATAGATAAAAATCAGTTTTTTTTTTTCACAAATAGAAATCAAAATTGAGGCAAGGATGATAATGTGATGATGAGATTTTTTTGTTGTGATATTTAAAGAGTTTGAGCCCTAGGTCACTATCAAAACGTCACTTCATCTTTACTCCTAGAGATGCCCTTATATGGCTAAGAATTATCTATAAATATTAAAAGAAATGATAAAAATGCTTCTTCTTCTTCTTTTCCATAATTTTATACAAGATTTCAATTTCATCCTTTAATTTTATAAAATATTTTTCACCATCCTTTGTTAGAGTTAAAGTGGTAAAAAGAGGCTACAAAATTATAAGATCAAAATGTGAAGTTAAATGAATAAAGATTCACACTTTTGTCAAAAGAAATGGAAAAATAAAGGAAAATTTGATGCCCTCAGCCGGTCAGCCTTTTTTTTTTTTTTTTTTTTTTTTATAATAAGCCGGTCAGCCTTATGCTATTGTAGATGCTTAGGTTTTAAACTTGGAGCATTAAGCCCAGATTTTGGTAGAATTTCTGAGTTTGGGGTTTGATTGGGCCTTTTCTGCCTCTTAGTGGATTTTTGCTTTGTTGGAATTCTTTTTTATTTTTCCTTTCTTCTTTTATCTTTTTGACTAATACTTTGTTATTGGACTGGATTATTAAAGGGAAAATCCACCTAAGGGTCCTTGTAACAAAAAAAAATTTAAAAAGGCCCCAAGATTCTGAAAATGACAGAAAAGGCCATGGGGTCTTTTATGGTATAAATTCATTAAAACTTTAATTATTAACGGGGCTAATATAGTTGTTAATGAAGCTAATATAATTGTTACTGTTTTAATGAAATTATAACAAAAAATGCCCTGGGGTCTTTTTTAAATTTTTTCTGTTACAAGGACCCCAAAATGGATTTTCCCATTCTTAAAATAACAAGAGAGAAAAAGAAAAAAAAAAGATCAATATGTTGGAGACTTATTTGTTATTTGGTCCTCGAGCTAGAGAAGAAATCATGGGCTTTTTAAAGGGGCGAAGGTAGTTAGTTCTTTTATACAACAGATTATCTCAAGTTATTAATAAGTTGGGCTTTAGCCGAAAAGGGCTAAATCAATTGTAATGTCGAGAATTAAAATTTGAGTCCTTACTCGAGGAGGTACTCACATTTAATAATTTACATAGCATTATCTCCAATAAAACGATATTTATACCTATAAAAATATAGATTATCTCAGGTTTAAAACATGTTCTGAGAAATAAAAGGTGACATTTAAATTTCTTATCTACAATAATAAAAAAAATATTAATTCTTTTACTTATATACGTTTAATTGTGATGAAGAGAAGTTAGAATCCTCAAATTTTAATGCATTTCTTTTGTGCAATATCACTTATTGAACAATATAACTTGTTTTTTCCACGTCACACCTACTCTTTATATTCTTTATAGATAATCTACACTTACAACTTCATACTTAAAAAGCTTTAAAAAAGGATATTTAGTGTCAGTTGGGCAACAAAGTCCAACCATCAAACAATGTGATTAGTGTTTGAGTTAACATTAAAAAAACAAACGATCACATAAATTGAAATAAAACTAGCTTTACATGCTTACCTTATAAACTGTATAAATTGTAAAATACGTTGAAAAAGAAAACTTCTACTACTAACAACCAAGCAGACATTTAAATTTTTATTGATGGAAAATATTTGATTATTAAATAGATTGTGAGCATTATTTAAATGTTCCAACTTTATATTTATATTATTTTAAGGTTGAGTGGCAAAAATAGTAAAATACCCATAAATTTTTATTCACAGACCCATCAAACAATATAAACTTTTTTTAATGCAAAACTAACTACACGTGAAGAGAGAAAAAAAATGTCACATCAATACCCCAAACGGACGTCAGTTTTCTTAGTATGGGTCCCACTGGGGTCCAGGTGGCAGGTGCTTTGAGTTTTATCTCTCACATCGGCCCACTCTCTTTCCTTTCCTCTCTCTTGACGGAGACGGTGACGGGGGAGAGAAAGTTGACTGAGGGAAGTAGAAAACCCAAAGTAGTTGCCACCGACACAAGTGGGACTCACAATAAAAAAAAAAGAAAAAAAAAAGACACGTCTGTTTGGGTCATTTAACGGATGTAGCATTTTTACTCCCGTTTTATAAAATTAATTAGGTATTTTTACATCAAAAACCATCCCTAAACGACCATAAAATAGTTTTGATCCAGAAATTGATGAAAAACCATCTTCATATCAAATCAAGTAATAAGCACAACCTTAATCTTGTGAATATAATATTTATACTTATGCACACATGTTTATGTAAAAACACATTAGACATTCTAAAGTCAATCAGAAAAGTTAATGGGTTTTTGTTTTCTCATGTTACATGAGAAAAAAAAGTTTCCTACACACATGAAATTGTGGGACCCACATATACATATATGTATGTGTGACATGAGAAAATGGTTTTCCTATAACATGAGAAAATGTTTTCCTAAAATTAATATAATTTTATTGCGAGTTTGTGTGTGTTACTTAATTACTCCCTACTCTTTAATATAATGTAAGATATATTTAAAGAATTTATTATTATTTTTATTTAAGGACTTATCAATTGACATTGACATGAAAAAGAATTCAGTTCCATTTGATTTCATTTTAATTTAGAAACTAAAAGAAGAAAGGAGGCTAAGAAGATGAGAGTTTATTATTGCCCTAGTGTGAAGGGCAATGAATTTCAATTTCACTATCAGAAATGACATTACGAGTTCACCCTTTTGAAGACATAATAATCAGTAATCGCAAAAGCTTGCCGTCTTATGAATGTTGATTAGACTTTTGTCGATAAGCTAACGGTCCCCTAACACACTATCAAAACCCTCGTGACTAATAAAACTTTATCCACTCATAAAGGATTGACTAATAACTCATAAAATCTTCAGTTTTTTTTTTTTGGTCAAAAATAAAATCTTCAGTTTAAATCCATATTACTAATCAGAGTATTTTATTAGTAGGTAATATTATTTTTATTTTATTTATAAGTCCATTTTAACTAAATTACATATGCCAATGAGAGGTAGTGAACTTAATAATTATGAAGTACATTTTTAACTTTATATTCATTTTTTAATGAATATCTTTTAAATTTTTTTTCTCTCTCTATTTTTATTTTCATTGGTATGGGTAAAATTGTCACACTCATATTTATTATTTGGAAGAAGATTTATAAATAGAACCATTTTTTTTTTTTTGGCAAAAGTGACTTATAAATAAGATTAGAGTGATATATAAATACTTTAATAAATATTCTTCTAATTTATAGGCATGCCCTAATTGTCATGAATATTTGGATTTTTTTTTTAAGGAAAAGATCATTTTAGTCCTAGACAAAGAAATAATATCACGACCAGTTATAACTTGTCAGTAGTATTCATTAATGACGACTTATTTTATTTTATTTTTTTTAGTGGAGGCCTTTTTCCTGTTTTCCCCCCTTTTGGAAGGGGATGTTCAAGAGCTTTTGAGATCTTGAAAATGATAGAAAGAGATAGATGTTCACTCACTAAACACTTTGTAACAATGATATAGATCTTCATTAACAAAAAAAAAAAAAAAACATTTCAATTATTTTTAAGAGAAAATGACATTTATAGACTCATATATAGATCAATATACTAATGACATCAAGTCCACAAATTCATTCCCTTAACATTAAAAAAATATATGCTAAATTGAAAGGAGTGTTGCCTACCTTTTCTTCATTTTTTTTAAGGTTAAAATATATTTTTAGTCCTTTAAGTTTACAGGAGGTATACTTTTAGTCCCTTAACTTTACAAAGTATACTTTTAGTCCTATAATTTTAACACTATTAATTTTACTAACGGAAAATGCAAACTCAAAAAATAACGGTGTGAATTTAAGTGATGATTATGTAATTAAATGCTATTAAGAATATGAGTAAATTGAAAAATATATGTAATTAAATGTTATTAGTCATCACTTGAGTTCGTTGTGTCAGCGTTTTCCGTTAATAACATTAACGGTGTTAGAATTTTATGACCAAAAACATACTTTATAAAGTTAAGGGACTAAAAATACACCTTATTAAAATTTAAAGGAGTAAAAGTATACTTTAACATTCTTTCAATTTTGAAGTTCAGAATCAGGCGATCCAAAAAGTTAACAAAGTTCAGATTCATAATTAAGATTAATGTCATCGTAATTATTAAATGTTGTTCCTTGAGTCGTCCAATTTTAACCAGTCCTCTTAGTATTGAAAAAGAAGCACATTCTCTGTCTCAAAGCTGCAATATTCTTTTTTCTCTTCCCAAATTTGATCTACCTCTATTGACGCGAAGCTTTTTGTTTTTGTTTCTTGGTTTTTGAGAACCAAAGGAATAGACGATAAAGTAGAAATATATTGGAGAACTAAGCACTAGTGTAGTGTAGTGCAGTGATATGATGTTGGGTTATTTACCTTTTGTATCAGGGTTCGAATCTTGTTCGGACCATTGGTCCTTTTTTTTTAAAAAAAAAAAGAAATATATTGGAGACATGATTTGTACAGTTTTTATTTCTTTATAAAATAAAATGTCACAACGAGAAACACGATCTCTACGAGCAATTATGCAATAAACGAGAAAATCCCAATGGACATTAGAAATATAAGGTTTTCTTTTTTAAAAAAAAAAAAATTCCATTTAGGCCCTAAAGAACGAAGAAAATCTCAAGAGAAATTTAAATGTCAAAAAAGTTTCATTAACAACTCTCATATAAGGAATTAACAATTCTGTCAGTAGAATTAACAACTTTTTTGGACTTTTTTAACATCTAAACTTTTTTTGAGATTTTTTTAGTTCCTTAGAACTTAAACAAAATTTTTCCTTTCTTTTAACACAAATCCATGGTTGAATGACTTAAAAGTGGATTTATTTTCTCTTTTGCCACCTTGAGCCTTAAGAGAGGGGGGATACTGGTAAAATTAAATAAAAAGTAATTTTTGAAATATCAAGAGAGTGGTAAGGGTTTTATTTTTATTTTTATTATTATGCATTTTAATTTAAGAGCAGAATAACAGAATAACATGTGGGCATGAGGTGTGATCGATGTGTCTGGTTTCAAGTGATTGTTTCCTTAAAACTGTGATAATTGTACTTGGAAGCATGTGGTGGGTACGTGTGATTGAGTTGAGAGAACATGATTTTGGCCTCTAGGCTGCCCCGCCAAATGTTTACCCATTTGGAATTGGATGTAGCCTCCGGGAGGCAATATAATCTTTTACTAACTTATGAACATTTAATTGTTTTTATATAAATATGTAAAATAAAATAAATTTTGGAAATTAAAAAAATTAAATATTATCATTTAAATTTGAAAGGAAATAATATACAAAAAATCAAATTACCCCTCTAATCCTAAATGTAGAAGCCAAATAATTAATATACAGAGATTGAGAAAATTAGTTAAGATAAATCTGAAAAAAAAATGTTTGTTTGTTCTCTAAATTATTATTTTTCATCAATTTCATAAGAAAACTATTTTCTTGATGAAAAATTCCATTAATATGCATAATCAATTAAGGGAGCTTAGGGCAAACAAATTATAAATTGGGAAACATAGTTAATTGGGTTTTTACTTTTTATATATGGCACCAAAGTAACTTCTTTATTAAATCTTATATTTAGGGTCGAAACAAGTGTTTTTTTATTCTTAATATAAGTCATCTCATAAAATTTATTACATGAATTTATTTTTGAAATTAATAATTCTCACTCATTCCTTCGTATTAAATAGGGGTTGGAAAATTATTAAATTTTAAAGGGTTAAAGTGCAATGTTACCAATAAAAAAATTTTAGAGGAGTATTTGACAAAAATAAAGTTTCGAATGGACAAAAATACTACTAAACAATTTAAAATGATGCAGATTCATTAAGGTCATTCAATGTCATCAAACCTCTATTAGATTTTATTTCAAATTGGTCTTGATGAATTTAATAGACGTTTGAAGAATTTTAATAGTCTTGGTAAATTTACACCATTCTAAATTATTTATTAGTATTTTTATACATTCCCAAACTTATTTATGCCGAAAATTTCTAGAAAAATTTTATTGGTAAAATTACAATTTAACCCTATTTCAAAACAGAATTAATGAGATTTATTTTTTATTTTTATTTTTATTTTGGTTAAATATGTTGAAACCGGCTCCAGAGTGGTAATTGTTTTCCCGTGAGAATCAAACATGTGACATGTCCTTATCCTCTCTATGGGATGAAAATGACTTACCTTTCTGTGATGAAGTAAAGTCACTTAATAAAAAAAGGAATCTGAGGAGCTGTCAAAAAGAAAATAATAAAAAGGAATATGGTTTTCCTTTTTGAATGAGATATTTGAAGCAATAATGAGAAACAAAAGGGAGGTGCAAAGGCTGAAAAGGAAAGAAGAATAACCTTAAAGGTAAAAAGAGATGCAATTTTTTTTCTCGATATGGTTGAGTCTGAGCCAAGTTAAAAAAAACAAAAAAAAAGGAATAACATGCAAATATAAAAAGTTAAAACCTGCAAAATCACCTGTTGCATCTAGCACATTTTATACTCATCATTTTGATAAAATAAAAACGTGGTCATCACCCAACTTCATTATTAAATTAATTTTAGACGGTCTAGATTTAATTTAATTTATATATCTTAAATAAATTTTTATTTTATTTTATGCAGAATTAAGAATAAAAATGATCCTATAACTATTTCTTCTTGTAAAAATGAGTTTATTATTTATAAAATTCAAAATTTGGACCATATTAAAATAGCAGTTGAGATGTCATCGCAATAATAAAAAACTTAGGTCCTCGTGAGCTTGGAATTGCGACACCTCTTTTTGCCTAGCCCATTTACTGCTTTACACACTAATTTCTTTTTTTTTTTTTTTTTTTTTGTCACTCTTACGGTTTTGCCCACTCTCTTCTACACCAACTCATAATCTCATACACCTCACAAATATTATAAATATAATAGTGAATCTAAATTATAAAGGAAAAATGACAGAAAAAGAATTTTAAAAATGAAAAATTTTAAATTATATTTGTTACCAAAAGTTCATAAAGAAATTAGGATAATTATAATCAATTCACAACCCAGAAATGTCAGATTTAAGATTTTGTAATTTTAAATTTTTTTTATCATTTTCCCAATTATATATGCATATATATTTTATCGGAGAATCATTATGATGTCTTATGCAAGCAACGGAATCATTAAATGTTATTACAATGCAAAAATAATTCAATTCTTTTCATTTATTATGGCTGAGGTTTTTTAATGATTCCCTTCATTCATTAGTGTTTTTATAATGGTTTCTTCCTTCATATTTTTTTTTTTTGAAAAAAAATTAAAGGGCAGATACTTTCATCATAAGGTTATAGGTGCAATGAGACATGCCGCCTTTTACTTTTAAAGAGTTTTCATATCACTAAACTACATTGAGTTATTGGCAACTATCTATCTACATTGAGTCTTTGATGATGAGAAACCAAACTCATTTCATAAATATATGGTTTAGTTTAAGTTTTGATGTTTCATCACAGTCATAATGAGTATTATTATGATAAGAAATGAATTGTCCAAATCTTATTTAAATGGTTTAAATTTGACGATGACAAGCTAAACTCATTTTTTCTTATTTGTAGTGTTTTGCAGTAACTTCATAAATTGGGAGGGAATCAATTTTGATGGTAATAACTAATAAGCACCAATATGAATCCTTGATTTATTATTATTATTATTATTTGCCAGAAATGAATCCTTGAAATTTAAACCAAATAGTGCAAATTGAATATTATTATTATTTTTTTTTATGTTTTTAGTAACTTTTTCTTAACATATTTTAAGGTATAATAAAGATGATTTTTTAATTTTTATGGTATTTAAAAATTGGGTTAAAGTACAAATATAGACATAAGTTTTTTCCCCATGAGCAAAAATACACATAACTTTTTTTGGGAGCAAAAATACACATGTGATTATCATTTTAGAGCAAAGTCACATCCCACCGTTAAGTCACTGTTCACCGTTGTTATGTTATTGTTCATTTCATATCTTTCTCTCTCATCACGGTGAACAGTGACTTAACGGTGGGATGCGACTTTTGCTCCAAAATGGTAACTACGTATGTATTTTTGCTAAAAATAAAAAAGCTTATGCGTATTTTTTCTTCTGGAGAAAAAGCTTATGTGTATTTTTACATCTTACCGCTTAAAAATTTGCTAATTAAAAATTTAGTTTTAAATCGTTTAAATTAGATTTGGACTGTACATATTTCATATCTTGACAAAATAATAAGTACATGGTACTCAGCATGCATTGTCATGAGCATCTAAGCCACACCTAATGGGCCAATACAAATACACACATAGAAGTGGGAGGCTGTAAAAAAAATTAGTTGTAATTCCTAAAAATTTAGTCATAAAAATTAAAACTTAGTTTTATTATAGGGTTAAGGTGTAAAAATACACATGAGCTTTTTCTCCAGGAGTGCTCAGCACCACGTGCTTTTTTTGGAGCAAAAATACACACGTGATTTCCATTTTGGAGCAAAAGTCATATCTCACCGTTAAATCACTGTTCACCGTGATGAGAGAGAAAGAGATGAATTGAATAGTAATATAACGACGGTGAACAGTGACTTAATGGCAGGATGTGACTTTTGCTTCAAAATGGTAACCATATGTGTATTTTTGTTCCAAACAAAAGCATGTGGTGTTGGACACTCTTGGGGAAAAAGCTCATATGTATTTTTGCACTTTAACCCTTTATTATATTGATTGCATGTAGAGGCTATATTAATATACTTCCTCCAATCCTAATGATAAGACCATGTTAATTTTTTTGGAAAGATTAAGGGAGTTAATTAAATTACTTTAAAATACTTTTATTTTTATTTTGTTCTTCAAACTAACTAGTTTGACTAATAAATTAATATATAATCTAAAGATACATAATATATGATAACTTATTCAACTTCTTTAATTTCCCTAAAAAAAAGTCAAATACGTCTTATAATTAGGATCAGAGATAGTATATAATAATTGCTTAATATATATAATAATGGTGATGAATTACTCGTGGGATGACACCTTTTCCTTTCCATTTCAGTATTATACTATAGCACAATTTGTGCACTTGCTATATTTTCCCATTTGATTGATTATACACTTTTTTATATATATAAAATAATATGATTTCTTGTGCAAATCCTATATAAAAAAGGATAATATGTATTCAATTAGTATATATACTCCTTCCTATATCATAATCACAGAAGCATTTTTTGATTCATAAAATAAGGAGTTATTTGATTCTACATGTAATTAATGTATATGATGCTTCACATTTTTTAATCACAGACCTTTATTGAGTTATCTCTTAAGCTAGGGAAAGCTGCTGAAAAATTTTTCATTGCAAAATTTATTATGTAAAGGTATTTAAATATTTACATGATAAATCTTGAAAAAGTTTAAATACCCTTACATAATAAATCTTGAATTTTCTTGACAAATTTAACAATATAAAAGACTTTTTTTTTTTAAAAGACGTTGTGAATAAAAAGAAGCATGATCATAGTGAATACATTGAATGCGTACAACACAACATGAATAAAATGTCACACTCTTCATAAATTATAAATACTGTATTGGCCAAAAAATAAATTATAATTACTGTAACTTATTTCAAATTATATTCAAGATGCAATGGACATAAATTGTTTAGTTTATAATAATAAAATACAATGCATGAAATTGAAATAGGTTGGGAAGAGGTCGGACCACCTTGGTCCCTAGACCTTCCCGGACGCTGTTATTATTCCAAGAGACCAGGCCCCACCTAACCTAGCTCAGTTTCATTGAGACGTCCACACAGCAACCAAATAATTGTTTTCAATTATTTAGGTGAAATATGAGAAATTTTGTTGAAAAATCTTTCATCACTTACCTAAACACTTTTTCTTGAGTAGTTGATAATTATTCAGTTATGGCTGTGTCGCATAGTTTTAAATAAGAAAAACTATACTAAAGTCCCAATTAAACAAGAATATATATCTAAAAAATCTCATAGCTCATCAATAATAAATGAAAATGATACCATTGATCAGTTATGAGATTTTTTAGATATATTATTTTCTACAACTGTAACTTGGGTTTGATTTTTCTTTTTAAATATGGGCAAATGTCTTCTATTTTCATAATGTTATATGTATATTACATAAAAACTTGAGCCGCCCCCTTTCTCTCTTCTCTCTCCTGCGCTCCCCTTTGCATCTCGCCCTCTCATCGGTGGCTTATGATAAACAAGCCACCGGCGAGCTTACTTTTGTGTCACAGACAAGTCAAAGGTGTAGCTTGGAGTCCAGATCTGACATCTGCGGTCCTCTCACTTTGAGTTTTGTCAGTTGTGGCCTTTTCTCGTCCTTGTGGCGAGTCTTTTCCTCTCCTTCTCCAGATCTGATTTGCAGATGTGAGATCTATCTGTTTTTTGTTCCTTTTTTTGTGGTTTTGGGTTTTGTGGTGGTGTTTTTGTTTAAGAAAATAAACAGGTCTGTAAGATCTGCATTCAAATCCTCTTGGTTGGATTACTGTTTAAACGTTATTAGATCTGATTATCTCTTGGTAGCTCGGATCTACGTTCTTGGAGGAGGATTTAAAGAGGTGCTTTTTGGTGTGTGGTTAAAGTCATCAGATCTACTTGATCAGAGGAGCATAAGTTTTATTCAGGACATTATGAGTCTTCTTCTTTCTGAGGTTGGGTTTTCTAGATTCTTTACCCCAATATGGGGTTTCTGTATAGCTGCTCTAATTGCAGCTAATGCTTATAAGGATGTGTGCCCTTCAGGGTGGGTTTTACGACCAACACTTCCTTTCTCGTCACTTCTAACATTGGATATTGAGGAGACCACTATTGCCTATGAGTTTTCTTCTACTCTTAAATCGATTATGTACTCTTGGCTGTTTTTGTATCTGGTTTATTTGGTTGTATTTGAGTTTGTTTTGTTTTTATTTGTTTTCATCTACTGTACCAGTCTCCAATATTAATATATATTTAGCTTTCGATAAAAAAATATATGTATTACATAAAGTTGAAATATAGTTGCACCATTAAAAATAAGTTGTACATGAGTCATTAAATAAATTTTAGGTATGTTAGTTATGAAAAATTTTTCAGTAATTTTTTTTCCAAAAATATATATGGAGTGCTTTTGGTGAGAGATAGATAGACACACAGACGATGATGATGATTCCGTCAAATAATTATAATAATAACAATAAAGATCACAACCACGATGATAATAGAATTAAAGTGTATGCATCATTCTAAAATATTGTTTTTCAAGTGCATTAAGTTCTTTAAAGTATTTTGTGGTATACTCAGTATCTTATTTGCTGTCAAAAGTTGTTGAAAAGGAGCACTTATTCATTATCACGCTAACTATTTCTCTCCGTTGTGGGAGCCCTTTCTCTCCACTGTGAGAGTCGTTGAGGTTCCTTATGAGCCATTCCGGCTGGTGCTAGCCTAACCATATCCTGTCCCCTCTCCCTCTCCTGCTCTTTTCAAACCAGGCTTCTGTCTCTTAAGGTAGTGGTGTGGGAGGTGCTGCTTCGAGTATCGCTATGGAAATAGGACAAGGAAGTGGTTTGAAGATGCCAAAACAACTGATACTAGATTTTGATAGAAAATGTGTGAAACAAGGAGGAACATTAGTAGAGAAGATTCTTACCCGAAAAAATCTAAATGTGCCTTCAGTTATAACCATGATAAAGAAAGGGTGGCAAATGGATGAAGAGTTAGAGGTGCATGACCTTAACCGGAGCCAACGTGTTTTTCTGTTCCGTTTTGAAAGGGAAGATGATTATGCCCGAATTCTAAAGGGGAGGCCTTGGTCAGTTCAGGGCCATTTATTAAATCTCCAAATTTGGGAGAATTCTATGGTTCTTAAAGATGTAGATTTTAGCTTTGCACCCTTCTGGGTTCAATTCCATGGCTTACCATTGGAAACATTTACAGAGTCAAATGCAAAGCTTCTCGAAAATGCAGTAGGGAAGACGATGATGTTTGAAAAACCTATGATGGAGGTAGGTTGGTGATGAGCTACATGAGAGTCAGGTCGCTTCTCTGTCTGGATAATCCGTTAACTATTGGCTTCTGGGTTCTGAGGGATGAAAGGGAACCTGTATGGATTACAGTGCATTATGAACGTCTCCAAAACTTCTGTTATAAGTGTGGTCGCATCGGGCATGAAAGTAGGAGTTGTAATGATCATGAAGCTTCGATCGATGATGGGGATGGATCTGAATATGGCAACTGGATGACTACCCCCTCGGTTCGAACATTTGAAGACTTGGTGGAAGTTTGCAATTAGGAGTGGCCGGAAGCTGCTTACCTGGACCGGAAAAGAAGCTCCTTTAGCTCTCGTCGAAACCCGTCGTCGACTGACAAAGAAGTTCGGGAAGGAAGCTTGAGCTCAGAGGTGTTATTTGGAAGAGGTAGTCCTCGGTATCTTAGTTGAACCCCAGACGCTCCCTAGCCACCTCGCCAGAAGCCGACGTCGGTGTGTGAGCCTCACCTGCCGGAAATGCAGATGCTCCGGCGCCCCCTCCCTCCAACAGTTATTGTCGGTCCCGAGGAAGCAAAAGAGCCTCCTGCTCCTGCCTAACTTCGGCGTTGCAGGAAAAGGCTTGGTCAACACCGGACCCTGCGCAGCTGATGGTGACAACTTGGACAGATGATGATATCAATGGTGGAAAGAAAAAGTTTGGGATGCATCAGACTTCAAGGGGGAAAGAGGATCTGTTGGGTAATGGGCCCCACGGTAGTGGGCATTTTTTGGGCCAATATGATGGTGAAGTCATGGAAATGGGTGGGCTCCGCGTGTTGGGCCAAAAGCAAACGGAACAAGTATTTTTTGAGGGCCATGCGTTTTATTCTGGGCTGGATACTTTAATTGGTAACGAAACCATTTCAACCCATATGTCTACTCCATGCTTTAATGTTAATGTATTGCTACAAGAATCAGCCGTGAGGCCAGCCAACTCAGATTTTATTTATTCAGATGCTCTCACTGCTAGCTCTGTTAGCCCTGATGTGGTTGGTCCATTATCCCCAAAAACTACTCAGCCTTACAGAGTTGAATTTCCAAGTGATGATGAGTCTAAGATTAGGTCTATTATTCCTTTTAATGGATTATCTCCTATTTCTGTTGGATTGAAAGGAATACATATAAAGAGGGCCCGTGAAGATGAGGTTGAAACAGTGGAACGTACCAAATGTAGAAGGCTTGACTTTGATTCTCCACAGGCAGTTTCCAATGTGAAAATCATAGGGGGTAATATGCAAAAGGGGGAAAAAGAAGAATGTTTGATCAGTTAAAAAAATGCCTCAGGAGTCATGGGAATGATGTGAATTTGGGCCCACCGAGGGGGACTCTATCTCACGTAGAGACTGAAATTTCTACGATTGGGTTGAGGGATGATAGTAGTATGCATGTGGATAAGGATTCTTCTAGGTCAGATCAAGCCAGTGGTTGGATAGGACCAACCACTAGTTTGCCATGAATCTATTAGCCAAAACTGTCAAGGTTTGGGGGTTGCCTTGACAGCCAGAAACCTGAAGGAGGAGTGCTCCTAGAAAAAACTCCATTTAGTCTTTTTAATGGAGACTAAACAGAAAGCAAGTTTTGTGAGAAAGGTGAGACAAAGATGTGGCTTCAATGAGGAATGGATTGTTAATCTGGTTGGAAGAAGTGGCGGCTTGGCTTTATGGTGGTCTGATATGATTACGGTTAATATTCTTTTCTCATCCCCTAATATTATCCATACTAGTGTGATATTTGATGCTCTTACAACTCCTTCTTATATCACATTTATCTATGGTCTTACTGACAAAGATGAAAGAATGTTATGCTGGCAAGAGGTCCAAAGAATTAGCCATAACATCAATGCCTCATGGTTGTGTTTGGGTGATTTTAATGACATCCTTTCCCAAAATGAAAAGTATGGTGGCCGTCCTAGAGCTTGGAGGAAGATTCTTAATTTTAAGTGCTTTGTGGCTGACTGTGAGTTGGAGGATTTAGGCTACAATGGCTCTAACTCTACCTGGTGTAATAATCGTGAAAGCCCCTTTACTATCTGTGAACGTATTGATAGGGCCCTGGGTAATTTGCAGCTTCGAGAGCAATTTCCTATGCTCCGGGTTTTTAACATCAATCCGGCTGGTTCCAACCATTATTTGTTGTTCATCTGTTGCCAATATGAAAATCGTAAGAGAAATTGGGCTTTCCATTTTGAATCTACTTGGGCTTCTCACGGACACTTCCTTGAGGTAATCAAAGGGAGTTGGCAGATATCTCCGGATCCAAGAAATTCGATTATGGAGTCTTTCGTAAGTAATCTGAAGAGATGTATGCAGGATCTAATTATGTGGAGCAAGAAGGAATTTCCTAACGGTGCCAAGTGTATTGATGTCCTAAAGGCCTAGTTGGCTGAGTTGTCTTCAGGTGATTGAACCCCAGAAGTAACCAGAGGGATTATGGAGGTAAAAGGCGATCTGGATAGATTATTGGACTTGGAGGAGCAATACTGGTAGCAATGATCGCATATTAATTGGTTAAAGGCCGGTAACAGAAATTCTCGTTTCTTTTATATCTCTACCATCAAAAGGAGACAAAGGAACAAGGTTTCTTGTATTAGAGATGATATGGGCAATTGGTTGATGGAGTACAATGATATTTCCCATAATATTGCTAACTTCTTTCAAGGTCTTTTTACTACCTCTGGTTCTCATTCCATGGATGATGTTTTAAACTTTATCGACCCCAAAATTTTTGATGATATGAACCTTAGTCTCATGTTGCCTGTTTCAAAGGAGGAGATTAAATCTGCAGCTTTTAGTCTTGGAAGTATAAAGGCACCTGGTCCTAATGGTTTCTCTGGTAAATTTTATCATTCTGCTTAGTCTGAAATTGGTGATTCTGTGTGTTCTATGGTACATGAATTTTTTGCAGGTCATTCTGTTCTTGATGGGATCAACACAACTAATATTACTCTTATCCCCAAGATTCATAAACCGGAACACGTTTCCCATTTTCGCCCTATTGGCCTTTGTAACTTTTCATATAAAATTATTTCAAAAATAATGGCCAATAGGATGCGACCTTTGCTTGATGGTTGTATCTCTGAAAACCAAAGTGCCTTTGTCCCCAGCCGATGTATTCAGGATAATATCATTATAGCGCATGAAGTCTACCATTATCTTCGTTGATAGGGGAGACTTCGGCAAGTGCACCGGTCGTTACAAGTAATAAAGCAGTGAGAAAGTATCGTCCCACGAGGAATAGTACTCCAATCACTAATTCGCTATTTACACTTTAGTTGCATGAATCAAGTAAAAAGAGATGAGTTGTAACTAAACAAGAATTTCAAGAATTAAGGAAAGAAAAGAATTCAAGATCAAGATTCGCAAGAGAATGTTTAGAAAAGATAATCAGTCGAGAAAAACGTAGCTAGGACTTAGAATCCCCCTATGCTCCTTCAAGAATTTGAATTGAATCCTTAATTAATTATTAATCCCATGATTGACGATCCATTCTCTAAGGTTAGACTAAGTCCCAATGTCTTGATGCTACTTTAGTCTATTTTATCTTTAAAAACAACCTAATGTCTTAGTATTGTCTAGAAAGATCAAATCTTGAACCAGAATCCCACGATCGCATAAATTCGTAAGCCTATGTCTAGGTCATGCAATTTTATGATGAATTAACAAGTTCTAGTTAGATGCACCAACATCTCTATTGTCATACATCAACCTATGGTCAATCTTAAAGGTGATCAATCTTCAAGAAAGCATTAAGCAAAGGAAATTCATTCAATCAAAGAAATCAAGATTCATACAAGAATTCAACCAAATACTCAAATTTGCATAGGGTTCATCCTAGCCCTAACTACAAAAAGGAAATTAGCCAAGCATCGCTAGATTAACAAAATAAAGAAGAAAAGGTGAAGATAGAATGGTTCTTCAGAGGTTAGGGAAGGTTGATCTCCACAATTGCTTTGATCTCCTTTCTCCAATGTCGTAGAGTTGTTTCTTGTGCCAAAAGTTCCTCTCTTTCTTGCCAGGGTTGCCTCTTTTTATGTTTTAGGTCCAATTGGGTTTCCAAATCTCAAAAATCCTTAATTTCCTTTCCTTTTTCAGGCCCTAAAAACTTTCTAAAAATTAAAAATAGGAGTTTTCGCACTTCTGGCGCCCTGGGCGCCACTTTCTACCAAGGAGGTAGAGAGTTGGCGCCCTGGGCGCCAACTTTGGGCTTCCTTTGTGGCTTCTTTTCTCGACTTTCTTGGGCTCTTCCAATTAACTTCTCTCATGGATAAAGACCTACAAAACACATGAGAATACTTGTGAGAGTATGTCTGACATCAAATCAATATTTTTAACTTATTATTCTTAACCGTTTTAATCATATTAGATCAATTTCACACTAATCTTGTACCTTAAAACATGATAAATTTACGGCTCATCATTCGTCGTAAGAAATCAGGAGGTAAGTATGAATTTTCCCTTAAGATGGATATGAGTAAAGCATATGACCGGGTTGAGTGGGACTTCCTTGAGAATGTCTTACTTCGATTTGGCTTTTGTGCTGATTAGGTGGCTCTTATCATGAAATGTGTGCGTTCTGTTAGCTTGAATATCTGTTTATTTGGTGATAATGTGAAATCTTTTACTCCTACTAGAGATATTCTCCAGGGAGACCCCTCTCGCCATATCTGTTTATTCTTGTTGCTAAGGTTCTGTCTATTATGATTAACAAGAGCCAAATTGACAAGCAACTCAAGGGTATTAAACTGAGTAATGGGTGTCCAGTTTTTACTCATAGTTTTTTTGCTGATGATGCCCTATTATATATGTATGCTAGTCAAAGTAATTGTAGTTATTTGGCTAATATCCTGAATTTGTACTGCTCTGCTTCAGGTCAAGTCATTAACCTTGATAAATATAGTATTTTCTTTTCCTCTAACACTCCTCCTGCAGTGAAAAGTATGGTGGGCGACTTGTTAGGCATTGCGGCATCAGAGGATCAAGGAACGTATCTCGGCATTCCAAGTATTTGGGGGAAATCCAAGCACCAGGCTTTAGCTTACATCAGGGAATGAGTGGCAAGTAAAATTCAAGGATGGAGTCAGTCCCTTTTATCCTTTGCAGGTCGAGAAGTAATGATCAAAGCTGTTATCCCGGCTATTCCAATCTATCCGATGAATTGTTTTAGATTCCCCCTCAAGACATGCAAGGAGATCAATAGTCTTATTGCTAACTTTTGGTGGGATGGTAATGCCTTTGGAGGTAAGACTCATTGGAAATCTTGGGATTCTATGACCAGTAGTAAAGGTACAAGTGGAATGGGCTTTCGAGATCTATCAATCATGAATGAGGCCCTTTTGGCGAAAACGACATGGAGACTTTTGCAGGGGCCAAATGATCTATGGGTGAGGGTGCTAAGAAGTGTGTATTTCCCTAATCAAGACTTTATTGTTGAGAAGAAGGGCTATAAGGCCTCTTGGTGTTGGTCTAGTATTTTAGAAGGCAGAAATTTTCTCAAGAAAGATCTCCAGTGGAATATTGGCGATGGTACTGCTATCAGAATATGGGGAGATCCTTAGGTTCCAGGTACAACTCTCCCAGAGAGACCAAGCACCACTGATGATCCATTTATCGTAGAGGGCAGAGTCTGTGACCTGATAATTCATGGCTAGTGGGATCTTACACCTATTATTCAATATCCGTCTCCTGAAGTCAAAGATGCAATATATAAAATCCCTATCCCTACCAATGGGTTGGAGGATAAATTGGTGTGGACTAAAGCAAAAAATGGAGCGTACATGGTGAAGCTGGGTTACCATGGCCAAAAAGAGCAGAAGTTGAGTGTGGCAAATAGAGCGGGGTCATCGACAGTTATCCATACCACATGTTGGAAATTGATTTGGAAGATCAAAGTGATACCACAAGTGCAACACTTTATATGGCGCCTTTTGAACAATTCAATTGATACCAATTCTGCGCTCTATCGGCGTAGGAGGTCCCCAATGAATCAATGTCTAGTATGTGAAGATGCAAAGGAGACTATTGATCATGTCTTTTTCCATTGTTCCTGGACATGTTGCATCTGGTTTGGCTGCTCCTTAAGTGTTAGAGTTGATGCCTCAAACATCGTCAATTTCAATGCTTGGTGGATTTTAATGACAAGTATGCCTCATCTGGATAAGCATGACCTTTCATTGATTTGTTGGCTTCTTTGGTTTATCTAGAAAGCTAGAAATGGATTGATATTTGATCATAGATAGCCGGATCTGACTATTATTATTGAACTGGCAAAGAATAGTAATTTTGATTTTTGGGCTAACTATGTTGTAGGGAGCAGGGATCCTTTACTGTCGAGGGGCTGTGATAGTCCTGGCATTAAAGGGTCTCCCCTTGACTTAGATAGCCTTAAAATAAACTGTGACGGAGCCTTTTCATTTAATGAGAATCGTGCTGCTATTAGGATAATCTGTCGCGACTTTGCTGGCTCTTTTAGATGGGGATTTGTGGATAAAGTCAAATCCATTTCTGCTTTTATGACTGAGGCTTTAGCTCTGAAAAGTGCTCTTCTACTTGTGGTGAACCTGGGTCATGATATTGTGATCCTTGAGACTGATTGCCTCTCTTTGTTGACCTGTGTTGAGGCTAAGTCACCAGATTTATATGATTGGAGGTGTAGAAGTGTTATTCAGGATATTATTTGTCTCCTGTCTTCTAAAGTTGGGTTTTCCTTATCTTTTACCCCGAGAGGCGACAATAATGTTGCGGATCTCCTTACAACTGATGCTTATAAAGGGGTGTGCCCTGTTGGGTGGATTTTATGACCAACACCTGCTTTGTTATCTCTTCTAGCTTTAGAGGCTCCGAAGACTAGTTTTGGTGGGGATAATCCTTTGCACCCCAATTCATCTTTTGATGGTGGCTAGATTGTTTGTTCCTAGTAGTCTTGTTGTTTTGTTCCTTCACGTTTCTGTTAGGTTGTTGTTGTATTTGGTTTTTGTCCAATTGTAATGTCTGTTGTTCTCCTGCTATGTTTGTACTTTACTCTCCTGTTTGTTTGTTGCCTTCCTTCTGTTTGTAACCGGCACTTATGTGGAGTTTATTAATAGAAGCTTATTTGACCAAAAAAAAAAGTATACTCAGTATCTTGAAGTATTTTTCCAGTGCACCTAGTACCCGAAGTATTTTCTTTAAGTGCATCTAGTACTATGAACTTTTTTTTTTGTGCATTTAACATCCTAAAGTATTTTTTTTTTCAGGTTTATCCAATACTCAAAATTATCTAAATTGTTAAGTGCAAAATTACCCAAAAAGTACTTCAAAATGATGGACGCCTCTATAAAAAATACTTCAATCATTATGTTAATTTGATGAATTAATTTTGTGCTTATTATTAGGTTATTATGTTATTGTTATTATAATTCAATAGATTCCATTTACTTTATTATTTTTAAATAAGAACACTAAAATTATTCATATTAACTTTTTATTAATAGTGAGATTAAAAAGGCCAAAAAAATTATTTCTTGAAATTTGAGTATAATACTAATTTATTTATAAAGTTACTACATTTACTATTAAAATTAGTTCTAATGGAAAAATTATTTTTTTTTTGGAAAATTGTTCTATTAATCATTTAACCGTTAACTCAATTAAAATCAAATATCATAACTATGACTTGATGTAACTCAGTCCCAAAATCATTAACTAGTTAAAATTTTAGTCCTTATATGTCCTACTTCAATAGGACACTCCTCACCTTCAAGTAACCGCGGCGATTCTTGGGCTTTGGCTTCCATCGGACTCGGATTGGGTTAAATTTAATGTCGATGGTGCTGTTTGTCGAACTTCAGGACAAGTGGGATGTGGAGGGATATTGCGAGATCAAGACAAGAATTGGATTGTCGGTTTCACTAATAAGATTGGGTTCTGCTTAGCTTTCCAGGCAGAGGAATGGGCTATCCTGGAAGATCTTGAGATGGCTTAGGCATTGGGATTTAGAAAGGTCATGGTTGAATCTGACGTGAAGGTTTTGATAGAGATGCTGAAAGACAATCGTTCCATTTCTAGGGGCGATCTTGTGCTATGGAAGATTTGACAGTTGAGATAGGAGGTGGAGTTCCTCTTTACTCTAAGAGACGGGAACAAAGTGGCGGACATCCTTGCCAAAAAAAGGGATTTCTTCTATAATGTTCCTTGATAGTTGTCCTGAGTTGTTGCAAACTATGGGTTCACACAAATTGTTGGGATGAAATTCCCCTTTGTAATTTCTTGTTATTTATCTTAATTTTATTAGTATACAAAACATATATTCTCATTTTTTTTTGTAAATATCCTTATCAATCCAACTTGCAAATGAGTCATCATATATGTACCTCCTCTGGGTCCGCATGCCCTACTCAGCCCATCTATGAGCAGGGCATGCTCATCCATCCAATTTTGAGATGAGAAACCCATTTTTATAAATTTTTAATGCATCCTTATTTCTTTTGATTAAATTCTATACTGTTCCCTGAAATATTTTTGGCACCCAATATTTCAAATTAATTAATTCCTAGTCCTGCACTCAAATATTTTTTCTATAACACCAGTATCTTGAAATATTTTTCTAGTAACATTCAATATTTGAAATATTTTTTCAATACTTAGTATCCCAAGCTAATTAATTTTTAGTGCATGGAGAATTTTTTTTTTGAAAAACAATAAAAAAAGAACATTTTATTTGGGGATGAGCATTCCCGGCTCATCTCTTTAGTGAGTAGAGAATGTGGATTCCCATCCACACCTCCCACTCTCACATTGCACAGAGAAAAGTAAAGAAAACCAAGGATGTCACATCAAAGTATATAATCCAATTTGGCTTGAAAACTAACACACATTAAGTACTAAGGGTCTATTTGGTTTGAAGGGGAGAGGATGGAGGCTATTGGCACACATTAAGGACTCAAGGCCTATTTGGTTTAAAGGGAGAGGATGAAGGTGAGGCGATGGATGGAAACGACATGCATTATTTGGTTTGGTTTATGAGGATGGGAGTGGAGTGATTCTTAATAGTTTCTTATTTTGTTCAAAAGAGAAAGGGGAAGGATGATAATAAGTAATTTACCATTCCATCCTTAAATGTTAGGTCATATGAATTAATTTACATCTTAATTCAAATTATATAATTTAATAAAAATTTAGTCTTATAATGTTTATATGCATATAAAATTTGTCCAAAAACAAATATAGGTGCAAAAAAACTGGTACAGGGATTTTTTATTTTCCAAATTTAAATTAAAAATTTTATTTAAAAATAAAAAACAAGAGGCAAGATCTTCTCCTTCAACTTTAATATATGTTATAATTATAATAAATAAAATAATATATTTGAAAGAATCAAATGGAAAAGATTAATCGAAAGAAATAAATCTTTGGCAAAAAAAGAAAAAAAAGCGAAAGAAAAAGAGCTGGAAGAAAACAACCGATGAATGGTTATGGACATGGTTTCGATGAAAAGGCGTGAAGGTAAAAAGACGGCCACCATTCCTCTTCCATTCTCTCTACCTTTGACTCCTCCGTCTCTTCTCTTCTTCCACCACCATTGTTCTTTTCTCTCTCCCACCATCACCTCCTCATCGCAGGTGACTCCCTCCAAGCCAGCAAATATCATCCTTTTCCTTTCCAACTAAATGGATTTGGCTTACATCCGCGGCCTATATCCTTTCGTTGCCTTAATGCTGTGTCATTTTGACCAAAAATTGTTAAGCTCTTTCCTTTCCTTTATATATATATATATATATATATATATATATATATATATATATATATATATATATATTAGAGTATTGACCGATGCTGGAAAAATACTTTATAATCTTTAAAAAAAAATTTAGACACTGGCTAATACTAAAAAGATATTTAGGATAATGACTGTTATTGAAAAAAAAAATACCATCTTACAAAATTGTTTTAGGATCTTAGAAAAATATTTTAGGGTATTGATTTGTACTAAAATGATACTCTAAGATATTGACTGGTATTGAAATATTTTAGATATTTTTTCCATATCCTAAAATATTTTTTTAAGATCATAATGTATTTTTTAGCATCAGTCAGTATCCTGAAGTGTCTTTTTAATACCCATTAATACTCTGAAATATTTTCTTTTTTTCCAAACAAAAGGTAAGAGCTTCACAATTTTTGCTCCAAAATGACGCAGTATTAAGGTAGCGGACATATAAAGGTAGTGGGTGTAAGCCAAATCCCAACCAAACAAGCCTTAAGTGTAGAGGGAGTGTTTTTTTTCTTGTTCAAAAGTACTTATATTAATATTTCAAAACCAAAAACATAAAAATGATAACAAAAGCAAAAACAACATAACATACCAAATACAAGGAAATAAACTAATTGTCACCAATTGAAAAATGGGAATAGAAGTAGCATCAATGACTACACTGAACTCCTATAGATCTAAGGTTAGAAGTTACATGAAAGAAGGTGTTGGTTGCAAAATCCACCCTATAGGGCACATCTCCTTATAAGCATCGGCTGTAAATAGAGTAGCTAGATAGTAGCCTTGTCTTGGGGTAAAGAACATTAAAAACTCCACCTCAGAAAGAAGATCAATGATATTCTGAAGAACACTTCTGATCCCCCATTGAAATAGATATAGTGACGTCAACCACACACCGAACAATGCCTCTTGATGATGCTTATGGTAAACAACGGTCCTCTTATTGGTAAAGCATAAGGCAACATCAACCATTGATAAATCTTTCCCCCAAGAACGTGAATCCGAGTCAGCCGAAGAGGATCTGATCTATTAGTGTTCAAATAAAATTCCAACAAAGAGGAGTTATTTTTAGATCTCGTCGATTTGTTTATTAACATGACCACTAAAACCCAACACCATAAATACTACAAAAACAGGAAGAGCAGATGGATAGCTCGCACAAAGGTGAGGGAGAGAGCTCTCACTGCCTCAAGATAGATTTGGATGGGGAGAGGAAAAACTCGCCCTAGGGACGTGAGAAGACCACAACTAACAAAAATCAAAAGGAGGAAGCCATAGCTGGAAGATTCAAGTTCTGATTTGCCTCTCTGACACAATTATGGTATAAGATGATGCTCACTAACGGCATGAGGTGGTGACACATGCCGTCGGTGAGAGAGAGCTGAAGAGGTGACTGTTAGGGGCAGAGAAGGAAGAGAGAGAGAGAGAGAGAGAGAAGAGTTTAAGTGAGTTAAGAGTTTTAAAACTAAATTACACTGAGTCAAAATTAAAAGACAAAAATATAATTGACTTGTAAGTTAAAGCCCTAAAATATTAAATTTTCGCTTTTTTTTCCAAGAAAAATTTTAGAACATGATAGAACATTTAATTGAGGCATTGAAGTTTGAAAGATGATAAAAAAAAAATGCTAAACAGTTTCCAAACTGGACAAAATGCTACCATATGCAAAAATTGATGTGAGCTAAAAACAATCTTCAAATTCACGTGTTCTTTACTTATATTTCAACTGTTCCCAATATTTTATATTTTATTTTTTGTCTACTTCCTTTAGGTTAAATTTTATGTTTTTTTTTTATGGTATGTATCATTTTAGTTAGTTAATAATATCATTGTCTCTAGTAAAAAAAAATCAAAAAAAAATAATTCTAAATCCATCGTGTATAATGTTTTCACTCATTATTGGGTCTGTCAGGAAAGAAATTGGAGTTGAAAAGGTAAGAAGTACAGTAAAAAAAGAGGTGTTTGAATTGTCATTTTTTAAAATAGGCTTTTAGGCTAAAGTTATTTTTAAAAAGAAACCACTAAGATAAGCTTTTCACAATACAGATAAGCTTCTACTACCGCCAATTCAAACATAAGTCACATTTACAACCTAATTTTTATTTTATCTCAAGTTTACAAAAATTAGATTGGAAAAAAGCAATTTCTACAACTATTAATCCAAATAGGATAATCTCTCTCTCCTCCTTATTTCTATATATGATATATCCATTCTAATAGTGCTTGTTAGGAGGTGCATCTAGCCCCCTAAAAAAAACTTAGTTTCATATATTTATTTCATATTTGTTATTTATGATGGAAAAGTTGTTTTTTTTTGTTCTCTCATTGTCATTATAAACAAGCTGACAAGTATGAGTAGACTTAAAAACTCTAACTTGTTTGAGATAATGTTAGGAAATGTCGAAAGCTAGTTGAAGAAAAAGCTAGTCGGATGAAAAAAATGATAGTACTTTGCATAACAACCTTCTATTGCCCAAACATTACGGGCTAATAGGAAATTTTGCCTCAGAAATTTCAACATTAATTTTGTATTGTCTATTATCTCAGTTAATTTTAACAATTAATTGATTAAATATGCTGAACTGACAATCCACATGTTATTTACATCATTTTTATTAAAATGCGAATTTGCCCTAAAAATTCATTTGTTATCTACTTCATTTTTTAAAAAGTTAGATCTAAAGTTTCTAGGGCAAATTTACTCACCGACAAAAATGATATAAATGACATATGGATTGTTAGCTCAGCATATTTGGTCAACTAATGGTTAAAATTAACTGAGATAATAGCCACACAAAATTGTTCATCAGTTAAAACTTCCGGAAAGAAATTGACTCTTAACCTAAACATTACTTTAAAGTTACATTTTTTTTTTGGTTTATGCCTTTTCCTTAAATTTGACTCCTCTGCTGCTCACTTTTTAATAATATTTTTTTCTAAATAAGTTTTCTCTCTCTAGCATACGCCTTATAAATAAATATATATACACAATATTTATTATTTTTAACTAATTTTAACTTTTTTTAAAAATCGATGTAATGGGGTTGTCATGCTTTTATAAAAATCACTTTCTGTCCTAAGTAGGACAACCCATAACAATGCAAAACAAATTGTGACCCCATAAAACAAGGATTGCACTTCTATGCATATTTTAAGCGTGATCTTACACATATTTATTATTAATGTTAAAGAACTAGTGCATGTTTGTTTTAATTTTCTTAGAAGTAATTTTACGATTTACGAGATAAATTTGTAAGAAGAGTTTTGTCTCGGTTTGTAGAAAAAGACTTATAAACTCCTTATGTAGGGGTTTTCAAACAAGCCTATAGAACAATATCATGCATATTTTGTCACTACTCACTACTTGTTAATTTGTATTCACACTTACTTTTTGTCGTAGTATATAACCTTAATCATATTATAAATAACTCGCAATATCATAATTTTTAGGAAAAATTGCACCTAAGTCCTGAGTAAGAGAAAATATGACCAAATGGTCCATTGAAATATCAAATTTGCAGTGAAGTCTCGTGAGACATTTTTTTAATATATTACAAATGTCAAAAATCTAAAATATCCCCTATTGAATAAATAGAGAGAGGGATCAAAGGATGATGTCAAACAATGAATACAAAACTAGCGTGCAAAAAAACTGAAAAATGGAGGTTTCAATCATGATAGAAGCTTAAAGAAAAAGCTTCTCTTGACCATTCGAACATATTTTGAGTTTTGCCCAAAAATATGAAAAAGCTTTCATCATTTTTATCATTTTCGTTTGAATATTGTTTGGGTTTGGGTGTGTGGATATTAAAGTGATCACCTCTATTGTCCTTATATTTGTAAATTGTCAAAGCAACCATAGTTAAATGCAATGTATATGATGTGATGGTGGTTTCAATGTGTTTGGGAAAGGTTTAGTATGCTCTATTTCTGCATTGCAAGGACTAAGGAATGAAGATGGGGGTGAAAGTTTTATGGTTACAACACCTAGTGTGCAAAGGGAAAAATGTGTTGTTAATTGGTGCAGTAGTAGTTGTTAATATGTGTGATGTACTTGTTAATAATAATTGTAAGTCATGTTTAAATGATTTAGTTTTGGTTTAATGGTGTTTGGGAGGGTTTCAAATGTTTTCTATGTTTTGGGTATTTTGTGCTTTTTTTTACTCATTAAAAGTGAGAATTAATCAAGATGGGGTGAAAGTTATGTGGTTGGAAGTCTTGATGTACAAAGTCATAATGTGTTGTTAACATGGGTAGCAATAGTTGTTAATATATGTGGTGAACTTATTAATGACAACTATATTGTGCAGGTGGATAGTGGTGATGGCTAGCACATCTTGAAAGAATCTAATATGTTTCCTTCATATAGGAGGAAGGTTTATAGTTAGTGGAGCCAGTGATATAACATATGTTAGGGGAATGGTAAGATAAAAAATCATTAAGGAAGACATAAGTTTTGAAGAGTTCAAAACAATGACATTCTCTATTGTGGGAAAAGAGAGTAGCGGATTTGTTATGAAGTTCACATTGACACTTGATACAACTAAATTTATGGACCTACTAAATAATGAAACAACTGAACATTTAATTAATTTCAATGGAGAAAGTGGGTATGTATATCCAATTTCATTTATGGAAATTTGTATTATGGTGTAACTCTAGTTGTCAATGTATGAACATGAATTTGTCAGTGAAAGCATATGAACTTATCAATGAACACCATTGGACTTGTCAGTGCAATCCCTTGCACTTGTTAACATATATGTAGTTATGTTTACATATTTGTGGTGAAGGTGCGATCAAGTTATGAACAATTTGAAAATTGATAATTTGTGTAGACGCATTTATAGATTACCTTTGTTGCTATAATTTAATATTAATTAAGTGGACATATTAGTTGAATTTGTTAATGGACACCTATTAGCTTGTCAATGGGATGCCCAAGGACTTTTCAATGAACTTGTCAATGGATGCTCATAGACTTATCGACACATGCACATAGACTTGTCTTTGCAATCTCCTACTTTTGTCATCATATATTTAGCTATATTTACATAACAAGTCTAAAAGCAAATCAGGTATACAAATTTTGCATAATATTGATAAAGCGCTAATTTGAAGTATTTGAAGTCAATACAATCTGTATTTACTTAATAATTGAAAAAATAGCTCATCAATACAATCAGTTTGTATTTGATCATTACAAAAAACATCTTATCAATAAAGCTAGTTTTGTACTTGATCATCACAAAAAACATATCATTGATACAATCAGTTTGTACTGAATCTTATTTAACCACTAATCTTAGTTATAATCCAACTTGTCAGCCTATTTGGTTTTCTTCCTCTTATGGTTCTCTTGCACCGAAGACATAACTTTTTCTCCATGCATGTTATTAGGATAGTGACATGCCACCACAATAACCTAACCTTAATTTCATTGAGTTTCGAATAGTAATGCATGGTGCAATCGTTATCACTTGCACATTTTCGTCCCACATATATAACCAGGACAATTTATGCACCCGACAAGAGTCTCTGCAAATATAATTGTAATCAAATTAATAACTAGATCAGGCAGCTCATAATGTAATGAAATTAACCAAGACCACAAAATAAATTCACATGTTTGCATGTACTTTTACCATGTTTCTTCATTCTCAATTTTGTCCTTATTGTCGAACACGCTTTGAAGCATTAGGTCATCAGGGTTGTTTGGCATCTCACATTTACAATACCTATAATGAAACATAAAAAATGAACACCACCTTCTAAAATTCCTTGAGCCTAAGATGATGGTGCCACTTTAAAAGCCCTAATCAAAGAAGCATATAAAAATTACAAAACTAGTAGTAAGAAATAAACATCACCACTTATTTGAGCAAGCATGTGACCTCACAACTAACTATGTATGACCAATTTATGTTCCATAACTTGATTACTATTAAATGTAATTGATAGCTATGTGTATAACCTTTAACTAACGTTGCTCAAACACAACATTAAGCTATCTTCCCAATCATCAAATAAATAAAGAATTTACAAGGACAAAAGAAAACACATTAACTTAACATTTCACAATTACCATAGCAAAAGCTAGCATGTATAGACGTTATCTAGCTATAATAGTAATGCGATAACAAGCACATAAAAATGCAATGAATTAACATCCATAGTGACTCTATCTGGATTGAATACTTCGATGGCATAATTATATTTGAAACAACAGAAGAAATTGTCATTTATGACAGATCAAGCTTCGTCGGTGCTTTGAACATCAAAGTGATCACAGAGTAGAACTAGTGATGGCCACCAATAGACTCCTCTTGCCGATAGTACCAATAGATGTGAACCTTAACATTGACTCCTCAAGAGTTAGCCTCGATATGCTTAATCTTAACAACGTAAGACGACTTCAAGGGCTTGCAGGCCCACATAAGAATGCATTCGCCATCTAAGAATAGTAGAAAGTGCACATATTAAGAGTGAATGTGAGAAATGGAGGATGGAGAAAAGCGATCAAACAAACAAATTTTCCCAACAAAATTGGAAGAGGAATAATGAAGCTCAAAACAACAAGCGAAAGTATATACCTATAATAGTTTTGTTTATGTGTTTTGTCTAACCCCTTATTATTTTGACATTTATTAGAATAATAATGCACATCTGGGTGGGCAAATAAAAATAACATAAAAATTCTAATATAAAATATTTGATTACATAACATAAGTTCCCACAAGGTTTGTACATAATATTCACAAATTACAAAAAGAAACTTTATTACAAATCTACAGAGAACCTTTAGTTGCTAGTATCTACCACCTTGGCATTAGAATCCCGTCTATTGTGCTGATCATGACCTAAATTTGTGGAAAGGGCTAAGATTCATATGAATATCAGAGTAACAGTTATTCAATTACATAAAATGCATATTCTAAATATGATAGTCAACCATCAAACACATTCAACATTTAGAGACATACATGATATGAAGTGTTGACTACAATCATAGGACCCAACCAGTCCATTCCCACAATGCTGGGTAATTAACTGGGCTTTTGTCATTCTCATTTGAATGCTTAATAGGGTTTGCCTACTGGTCCATAAGGCCCTATTGGCTATCTCGTGTTCAAACATAGAAAACACAATGGTTCACACATGCATATAAAAACATACATAATATGTGAGAGAAAAGTTACTACATTGTGGTTTTTCCAATTCTTGAACTGGTTCCCAGTCTTTTAGTCATCTTAGGTAGTTATCGAATCCTATAATTATATATTCGCAGATGGACAAATTATTACTTATCCAAATTCTTTATTATCTCAATATACTAGGGTTGATTATCTTATCCTTTGGAAGTTAACTTACAACCAATTGCCCATACTTTCTTATTTTCGTACAAAAGCTAATAGTTGGTAGAATTTTCAATCAACCTAAAAAATTCATATCTTTATTTACATATATTTAATTGCAATGATTGTAAAAGCTATGTGATCTTTGTTAAGTCTAATTTTAGGGACAAATTCCTCCCACTGCGACTTGTACTCACACAAATCTATAATTCCAATTAAATCTTTACTGCCACAAAATCATCCTAGTTTTAATTGCCTAACTTCAAAAATTCATAACCCTTAATGTACTAATTCAAATGGCACAAATGACCTATCCAATTAAATCTTGACAAGTCTATTTTTAGATTGAAAAGTTTCATGGCCCTTGGACAACATTCTACTACCAAAAAATATAGCACATTTAGACTGTCATGCAGGAAACCCTAATTGACAACACTATTTTAATTTTTGGATTTCAAATCCATTCTTTCTAAATCATACCAACAACATAATTCTACACAATTTTGCCCAAAGAATCCATTGGAGACCTCAAAAACATCAAAATCATACTCCTTCTTCAAGCCTTGTGTTGACTAAAAATTCACTTTTAAAGCAACAATCATTAAGTTTACAATTTTACCACCTCAATAACATAGAATCATTATATACACCATAAATTACCATTTATATCATCATATCAACATGAAACCTTAAGAATCTCATGACAATTGAAATTAGGGCGGCACAAAATCCACAATACTCAACTAAACCATAATATATGAGGTTCTAATTGAAGTTTATACTCACTTCTTACACTTTGTAGTTCTTGTTTCTTATTTCTCCTACTTTGACACTTGTAGACAGCACAAAACACCTCTATTCAAAAATCTAAAATCACATAAAGGAAGCTCTAAGTGTGAAGAACAACTTTAAAGGTCTTAAGAGCTAGAAAGGTGATTTAGAATGTGAAAATTGAGCAAGAGCACTTACCTTACTTCTTTTTCTTCCTTCTTGCTCATCTCTCTTTCCTTTTCCTTTTTTCCTTGATTTTTCTCAAATTCTCTCTCCTTTTTTTTAGTTGGCTGAAATTCAAGGGTCTTGGGAAGATTAAATGATCTTTAATCTTATGTAATTAGACTCTTGTGTTGATATATGTCTAGGTGATTAAATCTCATGATGCCAAGTGTCATTGAAGCATGTTCTTTCCATTTTCTCTCTCTTATTAGACGCCACTTTATGTCAAGGAAAGGGACACTTGATGAATTTCTTTGACTCCCATGTTTGGTGTTCGGAAAAGTTAAGAACTCAACCAAACCAGAGATCGGTGGATTCCTCAAACTCAAGCACTAGGTGGTGTGCTGGAGATGCCAACACAAAAGTGATCTTATACTTTGTTATGATGAAAGGACATTTGTCATATCCTTATAGAGCCAACACAATAGTTGTGTCATCATTAGCTATTATAACATAATTTATTAAAGCTATTTTATCGATGCTTACTCAAATTTTACTCGAAGTTGAAACATGCAAACTGAGGCCTGCCAAATGATGTTAGGTTAGAGAGTGTGTGTGGGGCGCCAACATGGCGCCATATACTAGTGTTTTTTCAAAAAAAAAAAGGTAGGCTACATATTTTTTCTTGGAAATGTCATTTGCACACCTATACCAGAAAATTTTGCTCTACCAATTATCCCATACCTCATCATATAACTAGGTGACATCTTTCTACTAACCTAATGGCATCGTATATGTGTCCTATACACTTCTACACCAAAACTTCAATCATATTGCCTATGCATACTAAGCCCTCTGACCGGTAGGGCTGAATCATATAGTCCCCGAGAGTGTTTCTATCTCTTAACATTCTGGGGACTCTTCTCGAAGTGAGCTTAGTTGTCTACTTGATACAAGCTTATCCTTAAGTCTCTAGGCCCAAAATTTAGGATATTACAAGTTTGATAGTGTATGACTCTAAGGTTTTTTTTTTGGAAGCCTTTGGTTTAGCCATGGAGGTTCACTACAATGGAGAGATAGAAGATGGAAAAGGGGGGGGGGTGGACTTTCCCTTTTAAAACATTAAGAGTATTTGTGACTTTTCACATTTAGAATATATTGCAAAAATTGAAAGTGGAGCTTAATCACCAAGAGGGGGTGAATTGGGGATTTTAAAAATTCTTTTCTAAAGCTCTATTTTAAAAGAGTAAAACATGGTATAACAGAGAATGAGGAAGAAGAACAAGACACAGGAATTTATACTGGTTCGGTCAAACTCCTTGACCTAAGTCCAGTCCTCAGGCTCTCTAAGTTTTTCACTATCACAATTGATTACACCCTCTGTAACTCGAGTAATTCTCTCACTAGAAATTACTCCCCCTTACAAGTTATAATCAATAACCCCAATCTCCAAGTCCTCTAACTTGAGATTGTTTATAATGAATGATTTATAATAAGTGAACTCTCTTAAAGAGTGAATAGAAATAATCACTGAAGAACAATTGTATCAAAAGATGCTTTATACAAGAAAATAGCAGTTGGAAACTTTGAATGCTTTTTCATTTTTGAGAGGATTGAATGCTGCTCTATTTATACCAAGAGAACATTAAATGACCGTTATAATCTCTAATATAACTGTTGCCAACATTTGACAAGGATTGGGTTAAGCTTTGGTCTTCTTCTCTCTCTACTCTTTAGTTAATCCTGTTGTGTTGATGTCCATGCTTGACTTCTTAACTTTTAATCCGTTGGAAGAGCAGCTATTGGATGTGGAAAAGAGACATTAATCCCTTTACTTTAGGTGTAGAATGATTGTCCACAAGGATGCAACTTTTCTAGACTTTGCATTTAATGTGCTGACCTCACTTTTAAAACTGGAGTTTGTCACTGTGCACTTAAATACAAATTCAAGTTTCCATATCAAGACTTGAGTTTCCTTCTTCCAGAGAGGAGTGTTGCGATTTGAGTCTTGGAGCACATTTTTTATTGAAGACAAAACTCGAGTTTCCAAATAAAAAATTGAGTTTTGGACATTTAATGTGATCAAGTCCAAATCCTCAAAACTGGAGTTTTTAACAAAGATTGGAGTTTTGAATACACTGAAAAACAACGATGCTCTCTGTTTGACCAAAACTCGAGTTTCCAAAACCAAACTCGAGTTTCCACTTAAAAGTTAAAACTTAAACAGATTTGTGTTACTTCAAAACTGGAGTTTCCAAACCAAAACTGGAGTTTTGAAAGCATTGAAAATAGTGATCCTATCTGTTTGGCCAAAACTCGAGTTTCCAAAGCTAAACTTGAGTTTCCATTTAAAACATGATTTTTTTTAAAAAAATCTAAGCCAAGTAAGAAACTTGAGTTTTCATTTCAAAACCGGTGTCTTAAGAGGTTAAAAAATAAAAACTGTCTGTCAAGCCAAAACTCGAGTTTCCAAACTGAAACTCGAGTTTTCCCAAAACTTAGAAAAATTTAAAAATACTGAAAACTGGAGTTTCTCTTCAAAACTGGAGTTTTCACAAGTTAGAAACTTGGATGACTCTCTGTATGATAAAAACTCGAGTTTCCAACTGAAAACTGGAGTTTTGCATTTCTTCAAAAAATGTTGAAGAGTCTCTATAAAGTCTAAACTCGAGTTTTCTAATCAAAAATCGAGTTTGTCTTGATGAAAAACTTGGAGTGCTCTCTGTAAGACCAAAACTCGAGTTTCCACATGGAAATTGCAGTTTTGCCTTTGTTCATTAAAACTGACACACTCTCTGTCAAGTCAAAACTCGAGTTTTACAAAACTCGAGTTTTGCTTTGATAGTAAGTTTTTCAACTTATTAAAGACAAACTTCCACTTGAGTTTACAATTGTCTGTTATCATCAAAACCCATAGAGAACTAACAAAAATGTCTTATGAGACTTCACTATAAATTTAAGATTTTAAGAGAGTATTTGATCATATTTTCTTTTAATCAAGACTTAGGTTCAATTGCTCCTATTTTTTATTATTTAACTTACTTCATTTCTTAGTATTATTGCTGCCTTTTTTCTTTAAAAAAACAATATTTTTAGTCTCAAAAACTAGTTATTCATCATTCCCTATAGGTTAACTAAGCATCATCTTGAAAAGACCTGGGTAACTTTCAGGAATATTTTTGCTTGAGAATCTAAATCTAACTAAAACGACATCTATCATTACGATCTAATTAATGATACTTTATACGATTATTTAATATTTAATTTAATTAATATCAGTAAAAATAAATAATTATTTAAATAGGATTTGCTATGGTTTACTAAATATGCTGAAGAGGTAGGTCCATATATCATTCACGTTATTTTTGTTAAGGTATAAATTTGCATTGAAAGTTTTCACTTATAAGTAATGTTGCCTTGAAAAGTCCGTGTTCAAAATTGCCTTGAAAATTTCCAAATTATAGCAATGCTGCCCTAGCCATTATTTAGGTCAAATTTAACTTTTAGTTACCTAAATATGTTAAACTGATAATGGGAACAACATTGAAGAAGAATAAGAAATTGTAGATGGAGGAGGAACTCATGCTCGCTAGAAAGTAATGGGAAAAAATTCAATTAGTGGATGTAGGATATGCTAAGGAAGATTATTGAGAACAAAGCCACCAAAAGCCCTTTGGTGCCGTAACCCAAGGCAGATATACCTCTTTAACTTTCTCTTTATCGCACAATATGGTTTGACCTTTTTGATTTTCTTTTACCCATGAGATACATTTTCTTGTTAAATTTTTTCATTATTTATAATTCTAACTTGTAAAAAAAAATGGATTTAACATAGATTTGCTAGATAAACATATTTATTTAACTAATGGGTAATTTAACCTAAATACTAGATGGGGTGAAATTGTTATAATTTGGAAACTTCCAAACAATATTATTTATGAATAAAAATTTTCGAAGTAAATTTGTAACTAAACCTTAAGCAAAAATAATATATGTACTGCTAATTTAATATATTTAATCAACTAATGATTAAATTTAACAAAAAAAAAACTTTTGAGTTACTTCTAAAAACGCTCCTTTGGCAGCATTTTTTTTTTTTTTGGACAACTTCCCCCACAATATCAAACCTTAACTATTTTCTATATAACTGGAAAATAATCTTTAATTTTTAAATATAACTGTCTTGTAAAGTTTAAGAATTTACTACTAGTATTATTTTAAATTAAATCATGCAGATAATTTAATATCTGCTGCTGAGTTGACCAATGCTTCGATGCGCGTGGGTGTCCATTTTGTCTCTTTACGTTAATCATTCCCACGCTCACTTCAAACACGCGCTCACACATGCACTATCACTACAACTAGGCTCCATTAGATGGCGCAACAAGCAGAGAAGAGTCATAAAAAGCTTCATTCCGCTGTCAATGGCAGAGTCTCGAGCTGAATCTCTGTCTCGGGGTTTGCAAAAATTGCATATTCTCAATAATCCCAGGGCTATTTTTATTTTTTTCCCTCAGAGATTTTGATTTTGGCATCCTCACAAGACCTTTTTGTTGCTTTGTACCGAAAACGCTATCTTTCTTTTGCTTGTGGAACTATAGAAAGCGTGCCGGGCCTGTTAATGTTCTGGTTCTTTGTGAGTGGGTCCGTTTCTTTCTTTCTCGCTCTAGTGTTGCTTTCTGCTTCAGGCTATCGTGGGGGGACTCAGGGATTTTACAGGTTGTTACATGTCTTAGTGCGCATGACATTATTGTACGGAGTTTCCACTAGTAATTTAGGTGTTTGGGGTCTGGAGGTTCGGAAATATATTGCAATTCAGGGTAAAAAATGTTAGGTTTGAGTTCTGGAGTTGGCATTGGAAGAACCAATCAACCAAAGATGGGTTTTCGTACATTTCTTTTTGATAATGTTGAGCAAGAAGTTTTCTGGTTTAGATTATTTTTGGTCTCTGCATTGTGATATTTCTGGAGCTTTATAACAAATCTAGTTATCATCGAGGTGGTTGATTGTTTTTCGTATGAGTGCGTCCGTGTGAAGAGAGAGAGAGAGAGAGAGAGAGCGAAGAAGAAGTGCGTCCGAAATGAATGATTCTTCTGCAAAGACGTCTTCATGTCTGGCAATCGCTGAGAAGAAGAAGCAAAAACCTGGAGGTTGCATTGGCCTTTTCTTTCAGCTCTTTGATTGGAATGGAAAGCTCGCAAAGAAGAAGCTCTTCTCTAAGAAACTTTTGCCTCCTGGTTAGTCTCTTCGCAGTTGGCATGAATTGCATTTCTTCAGTCCTTCCTCTTCCCCCCCCCCCCCCCCCTCTTTTGTTTTTTTGGGTCTCTTTCTCGTTCTTACTGGATACGTGCCTCATATTTTGTGGAAAGTACTAATAAATTGTTTGATCTTTGCTGTTGAATTATCAGCTCGGGCAAAACAAGCTTCTAAAAAGTTTAAAGGAGATGAAAGAATGCCAAATTCGAAACTCCATTTGGTAAGTGCTGAAAGAATTCCCAATGCCAAATTTCCGTGTTTGATCTTTGTTGCTCTTTGTGTTGTTACATTTTGTTTTGTTTTCTTGAGTGCTGAACTTACTTTGATTGGTTATTTTCGGATTACAGATTGCTAATGAAAATAGAGGAGGCTTCCCAAGTGCCAAGAAAGGTGGGAATCGTAGCTTGGACTTAGAACCAAAGAACGATATGCGAGTCCCTAGCCTGGTGGCTAGGCTGATGGGTCTGGAATCTATTCCAGCTGCTCAGCGAGACAAGTCTGAGAAAGCTTCTTTTTCTGGTACTTGTGGTGATGTGAAGGATGAATCTCTGGGTAATCATTGCGAGTCAGAAAGACAAGCTGGTAATTTGGAAATGAGAATAGTGAGACATGATTCAAGACCTCAAAAGCTTCAGAAAACGGGAACATGTGAGAGAAAGGCAATGGCTAAGTTTGGAGCCGAAGCCTTGCAAATTAAGAGTGTTTTCTCTCGAGCAAGAAAGCATAATAATAGTTATCACCACCATCCAAAGCTTCCTGCCCATTTGAAGGGACCTAAAATTAATTCGGGAAAGAACATGTCTCGAAGCTCCAGGTTAATAGGAGCAGCAACTAAGATTCTGGAACCTGGGCTGCAAGCTACAAGCAGAGCAAAATGCTCTCTTACATATTCAAGTTCCTCATATGCTTCTAATAACGACATGGTCACAGATAGTGAAGGGACTAAATCAGCAAATGTACAAAGTCAATCTGGGTATGATGCAAATTTTTCCAAGCCTTTGATGGGATCAATTGGAAAGCCTTCTTGCAAAAATTGTGGTAATTTGCTTGATGTAGTTGACTGCAATCTTGATACTGAGGAGCATCCAACTGTTCCACCTATCTTTTCAGAAGTGATCACTACCCCCTCTTTGGCAGCAGAAAAGAGGAAGGTTAGATCACTTATGACCCCTCATGAACAAGACACTGATGTGGTTCTTCTAAGACCTCAACGACATATTGCATCAAATATTGCAGAAGATGGAAGAAGTTGTACACAATCTGATCATGAACTCTCTACCAGAAAAATGCCTCTTCCCCATGAAAGTCCTGTACCATGGAATTCATTGCACCAACCATGCAGGACCCTTGAGCATGATGCATCTTCTGTTTCCTTCAGGCACAAATTTCAAACACAAGAACAAATTCTAAGCAGTGAAAGAACTTCGCCTGGATCTAAAGTAAGTAGGACCAAAGACTTTGTTGCTTTGAACAAAAGCATTAGCGGCCGAAGCAGATTGAGGTCTCCTGCCAAAATGGAAGCTTCAAAGTTTGACCTAGAGAGGAAACCTTGTAACAGACAGGTTGATTCCTTGCCTCATGTGAGGACAATAGAACAAAAAAAAAGGATCCCCCGTATTGCCCAAGTTGAAAGTACAGTTTCTGCAAAATCAGCTATCATGAAGCAGAGAAATGCTCGATGTGATCTGCTGAGTGGAAAAGGGAGGGACATCAGTGCTTCTTCCTTTGAGAGTAATAATGTTAAATTGAAACAAGGAAGTCAGGGAAAATCATACAAGTCTCCTGACAAGGTCAATGATGTGGTTTCGTTTGCATTTAATTCCCCATTGAAGCACAATACAGGAATTACTACAAAAAAGGATGAGACAAGCGGCAAGAATGTGATAAATGCATATTCCCAGCATGCTTTACACTTGAGAGGAGATGTTTTAGCTGCTTTTCTAGAACAGAAATTGAGGGAATTGACCTCTCAAGAAGATGAGAGGCTGCCTATTGGTGGTCCACCAAAAAAGTCACCTGCCGTGATTCTTCAGGAGCTGATATCTGCTCTAAGTGCGGAGCAGTTGACTTGTCATTATGGTCATGTCGTCAATGTCAACAAAGGTTTCCATGTAAGTCTTCTCTATTGCTATTCTGCGGTTGTTTCTTTTCTGACTGTATGTATTATTAGTTATGGGCTTGTTTAGATCCAGTTGCCTCATTTTCATTTTGCACACAAATGCATATTTTTTTAAAAAAAAACACAGACTCCTACATTAATATGTCGCCCTTACCAGATAAAGTCTACAACTTTTACTTGAACATGATAAACTATAAGTATCAATGAGGTAACTGTTAGTAGTTGTGCACTTATGCAAGTCTTTCATAAAATATGTGCATATGTTTGTCAAGATGTAAAGTCAATTGCGTTAATAAACCATCTCTAATTTGCCTTCATAATAGGGCAAAATCAAATGCTGTGGGAAAAATTTACGCAGCTCCACCATAAATGTTTGGAGAGAATTTTGAATACATGGGTGGCTTTGCTTTGATGAAACCGTTGGTTATAAGTATTCAAGTGGAATCCGCTAGTGCTCTGTGTGTGCATAAGTAAATCATATAGGTTGTTCTCTCTTGCTGAACAACATAACTGAATTATATAAGAACCTAGCCTAAAAAGAAAGGGTACAATTCCAGTGAAATAATGCATACATATCATTGATGCCTTGCCGTTAAAGACTGCAATAAGGATAAGTAACCATTTATCTATTGATTTCATATGTTGTGCTTTTGATGTTAGAAAATCAGATGCTTTTTATGTTAGAAAATCAGATGCCTTATCTTCATGTATATGTCGGGTTGAATATATGAAGTCATTTTTGTCTAATGTAATCTCATAGCAGTCTTAAACACACTGAATGGTCAAATTAAATGTATAGCTTTCTGAATAATGTTCCTGGTAACATCACCTATGCTAACTGATCATAGATTTGGAATGTATAGCTGAAAAAGAATTGAGGAGCTTTTAAATATTAAAGGAATTTTTGTAGTACCAGTTTCCCATACCCCTCACTTTCTCAATTGATTGATTTTCAGATAACTTATTTTCAAATGAATCTCTTTCCTTGTATAAATAATGTCATCACCTTCAAGCTCAGCGACAGGATCTCTTCATTGCTTTTTATTGCTGAATTGACTGACACTTCTCACTATTCATGTATGACGAGTCCATATTTATGAAATATTATAACTTAATGAAGCTGATGATTGGAGTAGTTTACATATCAAATTCTTTGGATGAGCCCGGCATTGTTATCTCTGATAAATGAGTACTGAATTGGCTTGTATTGAGAATTGTTTTCGTTTTTCATTGTTCTTTCCTTCCTAAAAATTTATAGTCTCATCGGCTGACAACTATGCTTGACACCATCTTCTGTTTCTACTCTGATCAGGGTGGGGTAGAAAAGGGAAGTTTAGTGGGAACCTCTTGCAATGTTAATTATCTTAGCCCTGGATCTGTTCTGGAAGCTTCATTTTCTTCTAGTAGTCTGGATGAAAGCTCAGGTAAATAGATTTTTACTTTTGTTCCTTAAATGTGTATTTCTAATTTTCATCTGATGAACCTCTCCATTTTCCCCGTCATCAGTGTAATTCCTCCGCTGATGGTTCTTATCCTTGATCTTATTCCAGGGCATGATCTCCACATAGATTCTATGAACTACTCATATGATCGGTTGGAATATGATTCTCATCTTTTAGATTCTGTAACATCATTGAACAAAGGGAAGTTGGGTAGTGAGCTATTGCATGTGATTGTTAATCAAATTCCTTTGATATTACAAAGTCTAAGCTCATTTGGTACAACATTGACAAGAAGCAAGCTTGACCATGTGAAAGATGTTATCCTGGATGCTGAGTTGTTGCTTGGAAGTACCACCACCATACGCAGTGAAGATAGTGTGCCGCATCTTTTTGTTTCTCACTTTCTCCTTGATGAACTGGATGCCATGTCTGATGACGATGCCCTATGGATTGATTTTAACGGCTCTCTGGGTTACGGGGATTCTAAAGAGAGAAGCCAATTGAAGGGATTTCTCTTTGACAGTGTTATAGAATATCTGGAATCAAATTGTTGCACATATTGTAATTGTGGATTCAGGACATGGACCAAGCTTCCCTTATCCTTGAATGCTGCTGGGATGTTGGTTCAAGAGGTCAAGAGGGTGGTCAAGAAGTGGGCATGCATGTCTGTGATGATACCAGATGAAATAATAGAATGGGAGATGAGCCACTCCAGAGGCAAATGGACCGACCTCGATGTCGAAGCATTTGAGGCGGGTGTTGCAATTGAAGGGGAGATGCTTCAAATTTTAGTTGATGAGATTGTTGAAGACCTTGTAGATTGTGGAGGGGTGTTATTTGAATCTTTCCCTAGATGCTGCTACTGAAATTCTCTCTGGTTTTTTTGTCCTTGTATAAATGGAAAGATGGTACTAGTATTTTGTAATAGGGGGCCATGTTGACCTGGGATATTGAATCTGATCTTGCCTAAAAATGGCCACATATTTTTATTCATATGATCATATCAGCATTATCTTTCAAATATCGATTATTATCTTCTGCTTCACCTTGAATTGTAAAGCTGAAGAATTGGCAAACCAATTTGGTTTTTAAGGAAGGTGTAATTGTAATGTATCGAATGGGGATTAATCCCACAATAGGATGGTAAATCCTTACATATTACTTATTAGAAAGATGCCGTTGATATATAAAACTTTCTCTTACTGCATTTATAGGATGAAAAATCTAGTCATTATTATTTATTACTGATTTTCAATCTTATCTTTCATTGTGGCTCTTTTTTCCCCCATCAAAATACGTCCCTTTGGGCATTTAATTCTAATCAATTTAAACAGACATATGAATGTTGAACTTGAGTTTGGAACTTCATCCAAATATGACGGTTAGTGTTGTCTTTGGGGTATTTTGTTGTTGACAAATTTAGTGCTAGACTTTGAGGAATCACTATAAAGTCTTGAACAAGGAATTTAATCACCTATAAATCTAATAACAACTTGTGTGCATGTAGAGACAAGTTTCAAGTATGATTATTAAAATTCTTCACCTCATAGTAATTCTTCCCACTTATGACAATTCATCAAACGTTTTATTCTCAAAAGAATAGACACATTTGCAAGTTATCAAACACATGCATATATCACTATAATTTTCAGCTTGGATTGCCAGGAATCTGGTACATTGGCATGTTCAAAACAAAAGCATTTAATAATAGTGTTGTGAATGAATATAAAATGCTCAATCCATAGGTGTACACAAATTATATCTGTACAGATGCAACTACTGTAAATTCCTCAATAAAAAAAATAAAATAAATGCAGATTGAAAGAATCAAGAACACATCAAGCAGATCAAATAACTAATCACCATTCATCAGTAACCAGAGCTCTCATCCCATCAGCAACAACAAATTCGTCATCCAATTCCAAATTCAAAAAACCATAATCATCAATACTGTCTGTACCCCAAAACTGTCTTCCCGTTTCCGGTCACTCTGGCGCCGCCATAGCCACCTCTCCTTCCTCCTCTAGCTTCGCTGCTAATGGTGGTTGTTGCGTACGAAGACAAACTCTTGAGTTCATCGATGTTCGCATAGCTCTTCCTCGCCATCAGAATCCTTCCATTACCACCACCCTTCTTCTCCCCTGCGCTCGCTGACTTGCTCCCTCTCGAATTTGACAAAACCCCATTATTCGCCTTAGAGAAGCTCTTCGACGGCGGCGTCATCTCCGGCAACGAGGGAAGAGTGTTCGTCGGCTTCCGGTTCTCTTTCCGCAACGCCGCAGAGAAATCCGGTACCGATTGAGCAAGAACAGAGGACCCCTTTCGTCCCGAGGCCAAATTCGTCTGAAATTTGACCTGTTTTCTTGGTGGGGTTGCTCTTTTTGGTTCTGGTTCTTCGTCTTCTTCAAATTCTCTCGCATATTTCCTTCGCAGTTTGGCTTCCCTCAGTTCGGCGTAGGCTTCGTATCTTGGACCTCGCTCCATGATGAAGCTATTGGCGGTGGTGAGTTTGAGAGGAACAGGGTGATCGGAGTTCGAATTCTGATTGAGGATCAGAGAAATGGGGTCGAGGGCGTGGAAGAGAGGTAGAAGAGAGGGGATTGATTCGGGGGATCGTTGGTGTTGCTGCTGCTGCAGAGAGACGTTAATCTCTGCCATTGTTGAAGGATTTGAAGATTTTTTCTGTGTCAGAGTGATTTAACAGGTTTGGCACTTTCTGTGAGTTGCTCAGAAGTAAGAGGCAAGGTGTGATTTTTGCAACGGTCTACTGAATCATCAATTCAACGAGGGAGAGAAAGGGAGAGGCTTTTTCTAAAGTTTTCGTTGCAACGTTCTAATTTGAGGTGGGCCCCATAGTAAGAATCTTAAGAAGTCTCAGTGGACATTGGATACTTTATTAACTGTTCAATTATTTTAGGAAAAATTGCGTTTAAGTCTTAAGAGATCAAAAAAATTTTAAAAAGTCTTAAAAAAAATTCAAATGTCAGAAAAATCTTATTAACAACTTCATCAGTCAGATTAACAACTCTTTAAAACTTTTTCTAACATTTGAATTTCCCTTGAAAATTTTTTGAGGTTTTCTTGATCTCTTGGGTCCTGAACATAATTTTCCTTTTTTTTTAATTGTAGTTGAGAAATTCTAGTATGAACTTCTTTTTTCTTTTCCAGCCTATTTGGGATAAAGTGACAAAAATGAATTTTTTTTAGATGTGCTTTTTTTTTTTAAAAAAAAATTAGATTATATATATGATTTGTGTTTGGAATTATGATGACAGATGTGACTTTTTTCTAGATGAGCTTTTGTTTAGATGATTATTTGGGACTGAAAATGACTAAAAATGACACACACATATGTAGGACAAAGATAAGACATATTTTTCACTCATTTTCTCGATGTTCTTCTTCTTCTTCATACTCTTTCTCCGCTCCAAACTCTTCTCTAAATCATGAGAGGATGCTTGTTCCTCAACAAATAACATCTTTGATAATAAAATTCAATTCAAAGATATAAATCAAATAGTTGACTATTGGACTCTTCCTTCAATTGACAATAATCACATCTTTCAAACAAAAAAAAAAAATTAGTTGAAGAAGTCTGATTATGTAATCAAGACGGTCGCAGAATCCATCTCTATCCAACTTGAGAAAGAAGATATATATATATATATATATATATATATATATATATATATATATATATATATATATATATATTGAGATAATTGAATATAAAAATTTAAATTTAAATTTGATAAAAAATTAAATTATTATTAACAAAAATTACAAAATTCTAGACCACTTAATTAAATATATTATAATGGATAAATTAGAATGCATACAAATGTATATTTAATAATATATTGCTTGTTATATCACATATCCTTAACATTTTTTTTCTAGAAGCTGAAAAAAGTGACTTCTGGAAAAAGTCACTTTTTTTTTTTTTGAGAAACCCATCACCCACAAAAGCTATCTCAAATGCCTCTTTTTCCTCCCTTGAACTTTTCTCATTGCCATTGGACTTTTTCCCCCTCCTGCAGCCATGCTAAACATGTACTATATAATTTGTAGTCTAACCAATTAAAATAGAATAATTCATGAGCTAATTTGACACCTTTTAAATATTAGCTTTAAAATTAAAAGATTTCATAAGATTTATTTTTTCATTACTTGTGAAATCTTAATTAAGGAATTTATTTTTTTGAGAAAAATAAAAATGTAAATTACATGAGCAACCAATTAAAATTAGGGAATATCATTTCTGCCTCTAAGACAAAAAAAGTTTTCTGCTTTAAACCAAAATGACGCCGTTTTGACTCTTTTTTAAATGAAGGGATGAAGAGTTGAAAGGAAAAGAAGGGAAAGGAAAAAAATCAAGGGAGATAACAAAACCAAAAATAGGAACAAGAATCAGCAACAGCAGCTTCTGCTCATCTCAAAATGCCGTCAGCGTGTTTGCTTCTTTCTTGCTCCAGCCGTTGCGTGTTGCCGTTCTCCTTTTTCTATTCTGCGTCTCTCCTTTAATTGATCCAGTCGTGCGCCTCTACGTGCTTGTGTCTCTTTGCTTCTCGCCTCCTTCAATTGCCGTCAGCGTCTTGCCTCTGTTCTTTTCTTCTGCGTGCGTCCAGACTCCTCTTTTTCCTTAGGTTTTCATTCCACTTATTAATTGAATGAATTGGTGAGGAAAAGAAGGGGAAGGGGGAAAAAAAAAGTCAAAACGGCGTTGTTTTGCCTTAAGACAAGAATGATATTCCCTTAAAATTAATATTAGTTGAGTTATTGTATTTTAATTAAATAGACCATAAATGATTACTAATATCAATGTCAATTGATGGCCAAAATAAACATCAATGAAATTAAATAACTATAAATATTATGCCATTTTTTGGACACAAGCACACCTAAATTATTAGGAAAATGATAGAAAAATACCACTTGAACTTAAAATCTTATTAACAACAGTAATAGGATTAACAAGAACAATAAAGCAATTGACAACTCGATTTGTAAGGAAATCACCTATTTGAGATATTGAAAATCAAGTGGAATTTCTTAAGATTTTCCCTTAATTTTATTAATACATTATCATAATCAATTTTTAATCTATGAAGTATAATATTTATAATATATGGCGATGGTGAAAATTTATCAATGAACAATTTCACTATGAGCATCCATAAGACTTAACTATAACCACGTGCAAAAATAAACATAAACAATTTATTTGGGAGTAGATATATCAAACGCAATTAAGGAGATTTAATTTCCAATACTTTTTGCACTATGAGTTCAACCAATCTTCTCTATATGTTATTTTACTTTTTTTAATGAAAAATATTACTTAGACCCCATGGAAATAATTTCATCTCAATTAACCGCCAGAAGATTCTGAAAATTTATTGCACCCCTTGGATTAAAATGAAATTAAGTTTTTAGTGAAAAGACAATAATGCCCTTAATTTTTTTCATAAGAGCGTTTACGAGATAAATATAAACATTTTTAAGACAACTAAGGACATTTACACAAAAGTAAAGAGAGTCAAAGAAAAGCAAAAAGTTAACAAGAACATTTTGGCAATTCACAAGAGAATTCACAAGACAAATAAGGATATTCATAAAACAAATAAATATATTTACAAAACAAGTAAAAAGATTTAAAAAAATCTAGGAAGTTAAAAAAATTTCTTACAAGTCAAATATAGACATTTACAACATAAATACGTGAATGACCAAATTTTTTTAACTCTTTGGTCAATTACTTGTTTGTCTTATAAATATTGTTATTTGTTTTGAAAGTGCTTATGTTTGTCTTATAAATGCTCATATGGAAAAAGTAAAATAAGTGTATTATTGTCTTTTTACTGATAAAACTTAATTTCATTTTGACCTAAGTAGTATAGTGAAATTTCATAATCTTTTGGGGTTTAACTAAAATGAAATTGTTTCTAAGGGGTCTAAGTGATATCTCTCCATTAAAAAATATTAAAATAATAAAGAGAGAAGACTGATGGGACCACAGTATAAAAAGTAATGAAAGTTAAGTTTATTTATTTTACTTAATGACATTACTATATTTACTCCCAAATAAATTTGTTTATGTCTACTTTTACATATGAAAATAATTATGTCATATGGGTGCTCATCATATAAAACTGATCATTGCTAAATTTACACTCTCCCCTTTAATAAATTGCACATGCTACCTTAGTTAAGTATAACCATATGAAGCTTTCCCATAGAATTTTTTTCCCCCAACTGTCCGATAGAAAATTTTATTGCTGGGATGAATATAAGTCACAGCAATGTTGCTGCGTGCGTGCAGTTAACGTTACAATTTTTAATGGGGGCTTTTCCCAATTTTTCCAAAAATAAACCTGCCTATTATTCATAAAAAGTACTGAAATGTTGGCCAAAAAAAAAAAGTATTGAAATAAAAATACGCTTTTAGTTATTGAATTAAGACTAAAGTATACATTTAGTTCTTTATGTTGCCTCTAATATCATTTTAGTCCCTTAAATTTGTAAATTATATGTTTGGTCCCTTAATTTTAACACCATTAGTTTGACTTAAAGAAATATTGATTCAACAATTTTAAGTGATGACTATGTAATTAAATGTTGACCAAGCATACTTATATGTAAATATGCATTTTAGTAAATTAATATTTTAAATCCTATTAATTGAAAAATATTTAATCTTCACATATTGTTTTACGGTTTTTCATAGTTTGTGAATTTTTTTTTTTTTTACAAAGAAAATTAGATAATTTTTAATTAATGGGATTTAAAATATTAATTTACTAAAATACAAACATATAAACATGCTTGATCAACATTTAATTGTACAATCATCTCTTAAAATTGTTGAGTCAGTATTTTTTGTTAAGTTAAACTAACGATCTTAATATTAAGAGACCAAACATGTACTGTACAAACGTAAGAGATTATAATGATACTAGAGATAAATATAAAAGATCAAACGTATACTTTAGCTTTGAATTAATAACCAAAAAACCTATTGAAGGCTTGAGGGAATTGTTCTCACTTTATATATATATAACTTTTATGGTTTTAGATGTTTAGGTTTAGAAATAAGAGAAGAAGAGAGCTTAGAGATCAAGAAGAAGAGAGTAGAAGAGAGATAGAGAAGAGAACTCCAATGGTTCTCACACAACTGAATTCTGCGGATTGGACTAACATGATTGTACAATTATGAGGATGGGCTATTTATAATGAGATAGCCTCCCTCTAATCCTAATCTAATGGGCTAGTAGGATATTATAACACTTATCCCACTAATTATGCAAGTTTACACTTAAGTCCCTATAGGATCTTTACAATTAGGTCCCTAAGTACACGCTATGCTTATTTGTATATCAATGCCCCCCCCCTAAAACAACCCTTGTCCTCAAGGGTTTGGCACCTGAAACTTTGGAAATTGATGCTTCAAGTTGAACAAGGACACCCATGTAGCTTCCTCTTCCGGGTAACCTTGCCAATGAACTAGCACTTCGGTAATGATCCTCTTTTGTTTCCTCCCAACTCTTTGAGATAATATTTGTTGGGGATAGAGTGAACTCGGAACAATTGGTCAATCAATAGGAGGGTGCCGTTGTTTAACACTCGGATCTGGGCACAATTTCAACAAGGATACATGAAAAGTAGAGTGAATCCTTGTCTTAGGAGGTAACTCTAGCTTATATGCAACTGGTCCCACCTTTGTAACACTTTGTATGGACCATAAAAGCGAGGAGCAAGCTTTTTATTGCTTCTAGTAGCAGCTGAAATCTGTCGGTAGGGCTGCAACTTCAAAAACACCCATTGCCCCACCTCAAAATGCCTATCCGAGCGTTTTTCATTAGCCTTTTGCTTTATTGTGTTTGTTGATCTATGGAGATAATGTTTCAAAACAGCTACCATCTTTTCCCTTGCTGTAAAACTCCTATCAACCTTTTCTACCATTGTTGTCCTAGGTATATATGGAGTATAAACAGCTGGTTTTTGCCCATATAATAGCTCATGTGGAGTGGCTTTGGTGGCTGTATGAAAAGTTGTATTATACCACATTCCGCTAGTGCTAACAATTGACTCTACTCCTTGGGAACCTCCCAACACATGCACCTCAAGTAGGATTCTAGGCACCTATTAAGTACCTCCGTTTGACCATCACTTTGAGGATGGTAAGCTGAAGATAGGTTTTGTTTCACCTTCAATATCTTCAAAAACTCCTTCCAGAAGTTGCTCAAGAACAAAGGATCTTGATCACTTATGATTTCAGTCGGTGCACCATGCAATTTATAAACCTGATCTAAAAACACTTGTGCTAAAGTAGAGGCTGAATAAGGGTGAGAAAGAGATATAAAATGGGCATATTTAGTCATTCTATCCACAATTACCCATATTACTTCCTTACCACCAGATTTAGGCAATCCTTCAATGAAGTCCATGGAAATACTCTCCTAAACCTTGCTAGGAATAGGAAGGGGTTGAAGCAATCCGAGTGATGCTACTGTTTTATACTTGCATCGAGAACATGTATCACATCCCCGAATGAACTCCTCAACATCCCTATGGAGATGTTTCCACTAAAATAGGCCTTTTACCTTGTAATAGGTAGCTTGAACCCCTGAATGGCCCCCTTGAGGGCTTGAATGCAACCATTCCAACAACTTTGTTTTTAGTTCAGCAACATTACCAACTACCAACCGGTTATTTTTCCTCAAACAAGTGTCATCCCATGAATAAGTGTGAAAGATGCCATCATTTTCCTTCATTTGCACTAGTATAGCAGCTATGTCTTGATCTAATTCCCAACTTTTCTTGATTTCCTCCATTAATTCAGGTGAGGAAGTGTCCAAAGAAATCTGCAAAATTTGAGAACCATGCAACCTAGACAATGCATCAGTAACAACATTCTCATTTCCCTTCTTGTATTGAATCTCATAATCATACCCTAAGAGTTTTGCTATCCAATACATTTGAAAGGGAGTTTTTAATTTCTGTCCCAAGAGATACTGTAGGCTTTGTTGATCAGCCCTAATCACAAATTTACCTCTTCCAAGATATAAGTGCCAACGTTCCACCGCTTGCACAACAGCTAGTAATTCAATTTCATAGATAGAGATGCTTACATGTTTAGGAGCCAAAGCTTTGCTGAAATAAGCTAAGAGCTGACCTTGTTGCATCAATACAACACATATTCCCCCTCCACATGCATCAGCCTCCACCACAAAGTCCTCGGAAAAGTCAGGTGAGGCTAAAACGGGTGCTGAAATAAGAGCTTATTGCAATTCTTTGAAGGATGCAGCAGCTACCTCCCCCCATTTGAACCCCTCTTTTCGTAATAAAAGGGTTAGAGGCTTAGCTATTGAACCATACCCTTTTATGAATCTTCGGTAGTACCCAGCTAAGCTTAGAAAAGTCATTAGTTGCTTTGCTTATTTTGCTTCAGGCCAATCAGGAACCGTTTGAATCTTGTTGGGATCCGTAGCCACTGTACCTTTGTTGATTATATGCCCCAAATACTCCACACTTGTTGCACCAAAAGTACACTTGCTCTTTTTAATAAAGTAGTGGTGCTTTTGCAAAATCTGTAACACTTCTTCAAGGTGCTTAGCATGTTCTTGTAAATCAACACTATAAACCAGAATATCATCAAAGGAAACAAGAACAAACTTCCTTAATAGTGGTCGAAAAGTATCATTCATTGCATCTTGAAATGTAGCTGGGGCATTGGTCAAGCCAAAAGGCATCACTAGCCATTCAAAGTGTCCTGAATGTGTTTTAAAAGCTGTTTTGTAGCAATCTTCCAGTTGCATTCTGATTTGATGGTAACCAGCCCTCAAATCAAGCTTGGTGAAACACCTAGCTGCATATAGCTATCCAAAAGGTCTTCAACTAGAGGAATGGGGTATTGATTCTTTACCGTTTTCTTGTTAAGTTCCTGGAAATCAATGCACATCCTCCACGACCCATCCTTCTTTTTGACTAGCACAATAGGAGCTGAAAAAGGAGATGAACTCTTTTGAATCACACCCGTTTTGAGCAATTCAGTCACTTGCTTCTCAATAACATCCTTTTGGGCTGCTGAATATCGATATGGCTTGAGACTTATAGGATTAGTCCCTTCTTGGAGCACAATTGGATGGTTATGACCAACCCTTAGTGGAGGAAGGCCCTTGGGTTCATCAAATAGACTCTCAAACCTTCTAAGTACCCTCTGAATCTCTATGGGCAGATCTGTACTTCCTGCAACATTAGTATTACCAAAAGCATAACAATCTAAAATTTTAGGTAAAGGTTGCAAGAGTTGTGCCAAATACATTTATGGACCAAGGTGCTTGTTACCCCCCTAACTTTGTAGATGAAACCACTTTTAGGGAGCTTGTAGGACTTGCTTGCAATTTACACAATTTTCCCCTATACCAAAATTGCATGGAGAGTTTCTCATAATCCTATAACGCACTTTTGATAGTTTTCAGCCATGTTAAGCCCAACACAATGTCAAATGTTTGCAACTTGATAATTCTAAGGTCATAAACAAAATCCAGACCTTGCATCTTCCATCTAAAACCATGCCAAACTCCAAAAACTTCCAATTTTCGACCTCCTGCAACTTGAACAGCAGCAATAGGATTAGTTATGGCCTTCCATCCCAACTTAATAGCAAAGTCATAGTCCATGAAGTCATGGGTACTCCCATTATCAATCAAAATCTGGATATTTCTTTTTCCCACATGACCTTCGATCCTAATGGATTCACTTGTATCAATCCCATTAATTGCATGAAGGGAAATTAAGGGAGCAAATTCATCAACTATATCATTTTCAGGTTCAATTCCTTCCTTGGCAGCCACTTCATCATCTTCAATCAATTCCATAAATTGTAACCTCATTCTTTGTCTTTGAGGACAAGAATGATTTCTTGTAAATGGTTCATGGTAGTAAAAACATAGGTTTTTGGCCCTGTGTTCAGCTTCATCTTCTGCAGAAAGGATTTTTGAATTGCGCCAGGATTTTTGCTCATTTTTCTCTGTATTAGTGGTGTTTCGGGTAGTGTCTAGTACAGGTTGAATTGAGTTTCCAGAAATTCCCAATGTGCCCCGAGTGTGGGGTCCAGTTCGCGGGTCCCTTGTTTTATTATATGTAAACGTGTTTGTTGCCCTTGAAGACACCACAGGAGCAGTCGATGCATACAGAGACGAAGACGCTGAACTCGAACGCGACATACGATCTCCGACAGACCTTGCCTCGCGCCAATTCACTGCGATCTCCTAGATTCTTGCCAGTCGACTAGCCTCGCCCAGATTCTGGGGATCAAACATCAAGACCGAATCTTGGATTTCTTCCTTCAACCCTACAACATAAATCTCCACCAGGTAAAGCCTCCGGAAGATCTAATTTGGCCGAGATTGCATCGAACTTCGCGTTGTAGTTCGCCAATGATCCCTTCTGCTTTAGTCTTGTCAAGTTGCCCATCAGCTTATCCACTGGTAGGCCAAAGGTGTTCCGTAGCATTCCCACATATTCGTTCCACGTGGGTGGTCGCTGCCAACGCTGCTCTGCAGCTACATACCAGGAGAAACTGGTCTCGTCTAATCCCATGGATGCCATAGTGACTTTTTCATTCTCGGGAGTCCCATCCAAATGGAAGAACCGATTGCACCTCAAGATCCAATTATCTATGTCTTGTCCCTGGAACCTTGGGAAATCCATCTTGGTGAATTGGGTTGGCTGATGGAACCCATGCCCGTTTCCCCGTGGCCGTTGTTGTTCACCTTGGTGCTGCACGCCTTGCTGTTGGTTGGCGATCACTAACGGTCACAATTATGTTTTCAACGCCAACACCATATCTTGCAAGTCAGTGTTGTGTCTTTCCAATTTTGCATCAAATTCATCAATTTTATTGAGTTTCTGGCATTGTTCTTCAAGTGCCGCAAGTCTCTCTTCCATAATTCTTGTTGTCTTTAATCGGGTGTTGACCATACACAGTCAATCTTGCTATTTTTTTTTCCTCTCGTTCTGGGTGATTCACCATAACCCAGCCAAATTCTTGATTCTCCCTTGGCTTTTTTTTTGTGAATCCCCTATTACCCACTACCCCTGAATCTTATGATGTGAAACAAATATTGGGTAATCAATGGGACTGAATTCTTTATGCTTTCCTTTCATTTTTCTCACTTGGAACCAAAAGAAAATCTCAAACTGGAGTCGGAACAGAGAGATACAAAATAGAATCTGAAGCAGAGGAGAATAGAACAAAACAACAGAAGAAGGCGGAGAATCGTCTCCTCTGATACCACTGTTATGGTTTTAGATGTTTAGGTTTAGAAATAAGATAAGAAGAGAGCTTAGAGATCAAGAAGAAGAGAATAGAAGAGAGATAGAGAAGAGAACTCCAATGGTTCTCATACAACTGAATTCTGCAAGGTCATGACTAACATGATTGTACAATTATGAGAATTGGGTTATTTATAATGAGATAGCCTCCCTCTAATCCTAATCTAATGGGTTAGTAGGATATTATAACACTTATCCCACTAATTATGCAAGTTTACACTTAATTCCTTATAGGATCTTTACAATTAGGTCCCTAAGTACATGCTATGCTTATTTATATATCAATAATTGAATTGGCAAGTTTACAACTTAAAAGGGGAAAAAAAAAAAAGCAACACCTACACGAATTACAAGTCCTCCCTCAACTGATTAGAGCAACCGGGTGTGGATATTGCAAAATAATTATGTCTTCACTAAGATTATGGGCCTCCTTAGTAAGGAGATATGAACACGGGAGGGATTGTGGTGCATAGAGTACGTCTAATTGAAATGTTTCTCAGAATAAAGGAAGTTCCATATCTCAACTATATGTGGTCACAGACGATAATTGAGACCTCCTTCAATCATAATCAAATGTTATACTTCTATTGGTACTTAATATAAAACCATGTTGATTTTTTTGAAAAGATTACAGAAGCTAAATATCTTATTTAATTATAACATATGTTGTGTTTATTTATATTATCAGTTTATAAATCAAATAAATTAGTTTAAAGAAAAAAGATAAACATAAATATTTTTAAGTAAGTTATTTAACTTCTTTGATCTTTTCAAAAAAAATAATAATAATAATAATCCCTCCGGTCTTAATTATAGAACATATTTATCTAACTTTGAAAAGATTAAGGATATAAGTTAAATTAGTTAATTATATCTTTTTTTTAAAATACCCTTATTTAAAATTTAAAATGGCATCCCTTCTATCACCTTCACATCCTCACCAAGTCCTTTGGGGAAAATGCTTATGGCCAAGCAATTTAACATTTCGTGATTTTTTGTTACTCGAAGGCTTAGCTATAGAGAAACAACAGATTTCAACATCTAGAATTCACTCGCTCATATTAGTATGTTTTTTAAATTTCTTAGATATAATTATACGGAAGTTTTTTAAAAAAAAAAATTAAGAATTTTGGCGAAAGTTATGCTTGATGGTAGTAATATCCATAGGTAATTTACAGCATAATTTTGTTCAACATTTTCAATATTATCACTAGGATTAATCGGTGATTTGAAATTCATTAACTTTATTTACAAAATCAATTTGAAATTCTTTTTTTTTTTTTAAGAGCGTCGCTCCAAAAAGATTTCTTCCAAGTTGAACCAATATCTTAAGCACACGTTTGGCTTGGCAACAGGGAAGTACAAGAGGATCAGGAGACGGGGCAAGTGATGATTACAATTATTATTATATAATTATAATCATTAATCAGAAAAGTACAGGGATTTTCAACTAGCTTATGCCATTATCTTAATAACATAACAAAGTGGGGTATATTGGGTGTGTTTGGAGAGCCTACTTCTTCGGCTTTTTCTAAAAAAGAAGCCCAAAACGCAGGTCAAGTGGAAAAGCGTTGGGCCACGTCTGTTTGGGTCACACGTTGCGTTTGTTGGGTTTTTTGGAGAAACACAGCTAAACTCTACTTAAAAAAAAAAAGCTTGGAACCTTTACTTTTTTGGCAACTCAACTCACGTTTTGGTTGGGACGAAGGGCGTGCGACTCGTGCGGTGAAACAAGGTGTTCGTGAAATTTCGTCAACTAGTGCTGGGACACCATTAAATCCATGTTCTTTTATTTATTTATGTTAGAATTATCACGTACTAGGACGAACTTTTTCACGTTAGTCTAGTACATTATAAATTTTTACTTACAGAGCAATTATAGTCAGTGTTGTTACTGATATGTGTTTAATTAAGGTTTTTATTGTTTTTTTATATAATATTTAATTTTTTTTTAAATTAAGATTTCCATTAATTCAATATATACAACTAATATGTATATGCAGTTTCAATATGATTCATGTCTTTTTCAGTCATTTTTCATCTCAATTAACTTTTCAAATAATAATCCAAATAGAAAAAAAGTCACTTTTGCAAAAAGTCAAATGGGCAATCCAAATACATATCAGTTACCTTAACCTGATTTTTTTCCTATCTGGCTTTTATAAAAGTCAGATAGCTTTTAAGCTACCGCTCGCGCCAACCTAAACAGACCCATTATTGATCAAGTACATTTTTTTTGCAAGAATATTTCAAACTTTACCTTGTATAACGACAAATCCTAAAGTAATATTTTCCATGAAGTTCGCCACTCACCAACGCTTCAACTTTCATGGGAGCCCAAATATAATTAGTTTATTTCTGTTTTAAAATCATGCAATTTTTCTATACGGCCAGGGGGGAAAAAAACATTTTCTTAAAATATTGGGGAGTGCCATAACTGACCTGAAAGATAACAACTGCTGGGATATACAAGAACGCTACGAATTACACGGGTCTTGAAAATGATCGATTCTGTATTTGATGAAAGAGTTGATATCAACTAAAATATTTGAAAAAAATCTAAACTTTGTGGAACTTATACTTCTGCCCCAGATTGAATCTATTGACATGATGATTGAACCCATTGCAAACAAGTGTTCTTACGGCTCCAACTCCTTGGTCCAATGCATCGTCAATCTGTTAATTATTGCAACGAAACCAAAGTAAAATAAACGAGTGAATAAAAAAAATTATATGCAGTAATCAAACAGTACCCATAAATTAATCATCAATCATCAATATATATATATATATATAGAGAGATAAAAAAATCTATAGGAATCCATGCTATTCATAAAATACAGCGAGTATGGCTCACAGTGAACAGCACAAATAAGCGTTTAGTTTGACGCAAAAGCTCAATATACATATTTAAGTTACCTTCCTTCTAAGAAAATAGATTCTCAGCTTATTTCAAAGATGCGTTAAAAAGGTTGTTCGTCTTTGATCCAGACTGTTCATGTGTTAAACGAAAATGGATGCAAAATGAATAAAAGTCTTTTAATTGCCAAGTTAAAAAAAATGATTAAAAGTTGAGAACATAAATTCTGAAGCTACACAATCCAGATAAAATCTTGACAGTCTAAATCTTATCTCCAAGATGAACACAATGTGGTTATTCTTGCTACGAGGCATCACCTGTTTACGCTCAATTGAACTGAACTTTTGTAGAAGATAAGCTTTCACATCCATGTTTCCAGGGGGATTTCCAATTCCTACAAATCCATAACCTGATGAATTCAATACTGCTGAAACTGCTATTAATAAAGCATCTTTTAGTAATAGAACATAGGGGACTTACCGATGCAAAGTCGAGGAAATGCACGAGAGCCATCCAAATGGCCAATTACATTCTTAACTCTGTAACAATCTACCACAAGTTACATAACACTCAAGTATGATTTTCTGGTAGGTTACAGCAAGTACAGAAATATATTGCTACTGATATCTAAAATAACATACTGTTAGAATAGTTTGGACGTAATGATTAAAATAAATTGTGTTAATTAAATAGAGACCTAGGAGCCTCACAAAGTAAAGAAAGCAATAAAGCCTCCTTTTGGTATCTTCTGCGTTTCTCTTCAACTGCTTCATATTATATCTTCACTACCAAAAATGTCTTCAAGTATATCACCAAAAAATATATATATATATCTTCAAGTAATTATTTAAAAGAATTTTCAAGCATTCAATGAACCACAAGAATGCTTATCAATGCAGTTTGTTTGAAGCTGCTAAGTGCTAACGATTCAGCTCTATCTCACAATCCACCTGTCCCTCAGGTCAATAAATTTAGAAATTCCTGTTTCAAAGGGTAAGTTAGGATTTGTAACATGGACAATTCTTCTAAAATATACTTCCTCCATCCCTAATAAGTCCCAATTTTGGAAACCACACAACCCAAGGAAATACTAAAATTTATGTGATATGTAAAAGTTGGTTTTTTATTTCCATTCTTACCCTCAATCAAATGCCAAGGGAAAGAGAGCATATTTAAATATCAAGGGTGGGATAGGTGATTTAGATTTTCTTTAAGAGGTTTTTCAGAAACATGCACGGCCTACCCCTAGAAATCTGTATTGGGACTTATAAAAAAGCTGAAAAACAGGACCTATATCAAGGGATGAAGGAATCATTTAGTTTTGACAATTAGAGATGATAAGAAATTGTAATAAAACATGTTCTGGAAAATCTAATATTACCCATTGTGATAGCCATGTCCTCCTTTAGGTTGGAGCCTTAAAACACCATTTGGAAGGCTCATCTCATCATAAACCTATATTGAAAATACCACAAACCTGTAAAATATCATGATTTCATATAACATTGTATTGATTGTAGCAAGGTACAGAAAACATACTAGTAAAATATGGCGCAAGGGTACTTTATAATATGCAGCAAGAGGCCCGACCTTTAAGTACAGGACAAAGAAGATTATGTCAGGGACACAAATTAACCTAAAAAGTGACAGGTCAAATATTCTTTAATAATAAGACAAGCAACGCATGATAAGATGGAAAACAAACCGACTCCCCACAAAAATTCATGTATGTTTGAGGCTTTGCCAACAAAATTGGCACATCTCCTATTGAACCTGTACTGATCACAAGAAGAAATCTGAATCAGTAAATTGGAAGGTAAAAAGAGGAAAGAAACTATAAACACATACACATAATGGAAGCAAGTAATGCACCTATTCCAATCAAGGCTTTTGATTGAATTGTGTTCAACAAAACCCCTTCTGCCTGAGAAATTCTGTCAATCATTTCAAACCCAACCTAATAGAAAGAAAACTATAAGACCCAACACATAACAATAAGTACAATGTAACAAGTAGCATCACATATTGGCTAATAATTACATTGTGCCTAGTGTAATGGTATTTGTTTCCAGGGTTACCCAAGCCAACGATGAGCCAAGGAGTATATTCCACTTTAGCTCCATTGTTGTTTTCCAGCACTGAAGAAGGAACTGAGCACCTTGTTGCAACTGAATTCCTTTTTATGTAACGAGGATAATGCAGTTTGCCAGGACAGGTTACACAAAAGCTTGGGGCAGATGCTGCATACAACATTGACCTACTCTAAAATGAAAAGTAGAATGGATAAATTAAAAAAAAAGATCAAATAGTTCAGATCCCTCTAAATTACACTACATTGAGACATTCCAAACCGAAAAATTGAGTAATACATAAGAGCAAACAGAGTTTTTGGAAGCATATAGGGCAGAAATCTTCAAGTACTTCACTCTTTTAATCCCCATCCTATCGTCAGCTTCAACAACTAAGCCTAATTTTGAACAAAAGCATGATTTATGCCTCTTAAGTTCAAGGTGAACCTTAATTTCATCCGAAATGTTTCATTTCTTTCAATCAAGTCCCATTTTCCTAAAAAAGTTGCAGACTTATCCTGAACCCTAGCTCTGTTGTAAACACTAAGCAGAATTTGATTGTTCAGATCCTATGTAGCAAATCAATAAGTTCCACCAAGGTACATTGTATTCACTTTCTTACCACACCAGAAACAGCAATTCCTAAATTAACTTCAAGATTGACAACATGGTCTTCCTTCTTCATTCCAAAGTTCCCTGCCCATCAGCTTACCCTAGAATTGATTTTTATCTCTCATAGATGCATCACATAGAACACACTGGATTGTTCAATTGGATAAGTTTCACACTCATGCGAAGCTAAAAGATCCTCTTTTCTTTTACATCTATATCCAAATTCCCCAGTTTTCTGATTTGAACCATCCTTAAGCAGAGTAAAAAGCAAGTAGTCAGTAGCCTGAACACAAATCATATTTCGATTTTCAGGGTATGCCTTTGAAAAAGATTAACAGCAACCCATGCATCCTCCAAAAGCTTCCATTGTTGCCAGCAATTTGTAATACTTCAAATCCACCACTTACTCCATTATATTTTAGTTGCAAATACTTTTGCATAGACCATAATTTAAAATGGCGTAGCTTTATTATTTCATTCATTTTAACCTCTTCAATTGTACAAACTTCAAAAAACTATTATGAACACAAACTTAAAAGGGAAGACTGCAAACGGAGGTAAATGGGGCTAGGGCTAACAGAGAGTCAAGAAAACATTGGAAACAGACGCTGAGACACAAATACATGAAGTGTTCATCTCCAACGTAATGTATTGTTTTAAGCCCATGACATTATAACTAACTCTGCGACACAACCGAAATTTGAAATGTCTAAACAGAGAACACATTGGTAGCTCCTTTCTTTCTTTATCTTTTTTAAGTCTCCATGCTTCACAGCTTCCTACGCATTCACTAAGCATTTTCTCATCCTTTAGAGCTTCCAATATGCTTTTGCTCTGATATCTAATATAGCCAAATAAGCTATCTCGAGATTTTTGCTACCTCCAATGGCAATAAGGTTGTTTGCAAAAAAACCGAAAGTCTCAACGAAACAAGAGTCTAAGGATTTCAAGAAAACACCAGTGGACACAGGTAAGATTTAATAGTACAACGCTATACAACAGAGAGATTAGTTTTCAATTCTCAGAATTAGCCACAAATTACCATCAGCAACTCACTCCTACGGGTGCAGCTTGTGAGACTGAAACGATAAAGAAAGGGAAGATGCTAACCTGATATGGAAGATGCAAAGATTGCAACTTCTGAAGCTTCCTTGGCTTTCCTGGACTGTTTCGTAGGATGATAAGTCTGAGGAATTGGGAAGAAGGATTAACTTCACGCCAACGAGGGTGGGAGTTCAGAACTACTGGAGGCAAGAAGGCCAAAAATAAAAATCTAGTGTTGCAAAATCAGCACACGGCTTTTAAATATCCTTCTTATTATTATAATTTTTGGATTAGGTGTAAAAATACATATGAGTTTTTTCTGCAGGAGTAAAAATATATATATACTTTTTTTAGGAGTAAAAATACACATGTGGTTACTATTTTGGTGTAAATGTCACATGTCATCGTTAAGTCACTGTTCATCGTGATAAGAGAGAAAAAGATGAAGTGAACCGTAACTTAACGGCGGTGAACAATGACTTAACGACTTAAAGGTGAGATGTGATTTTTGCACCAAAATGGTAACCACATGTGTATTTTTGCTCCTAAAAAAAGCATATGTGTATTTTTGCACCTTAACCCTAATATTTTTTATATAATTAATTTTTGTGTAAACAATGTTAGGGTAGAAAAAGGAAAATTAATTTTTAGTCGAAAAAAATTTAAATTTTATAATTACAAACATGAGTTTTTTTTTTCAGGAGAGCCCAGTACCACATTTTTTTTGGAAGCAAAAATACATATGTGGTTACCATTTTGAAGCAAAAGTGACATCCCAACGTTAAATCACTGTTCATCATCGTTAAATTAATGTTCGTTTCATCTATTTCTCTCTCATCACAGTGAACAGTGACTTAACGGTGAGATGTGACTTTTGCTATAAAATGGTAACCACGTGTGTATTTTTGCTCCAAAAATAAGCACATGGTGCTAGACACTCCTGGAGAAAAAGCTCATGTGTATTTTTGCACCTTAAAACAATAAAACATGCCTGTTTTTTTTTTTATTATTAGATTTTTATGAAAAGAAGAGTACTTGTACTAGTTAAATACATGAAATTAAATAAATTTTTTTACGGTAAGAAAGTTAAAATTTGATCAGTAGCAATAATAATACTTACTATGGTGTTTTTCATTCCAATAATAATAATAAAATAAATAAATATCTTTTTTGCAATGCACTGTGGACGTATGGCACATCAGAATGTCATACATATTTATACATATTACATACTCAACAAATAATTTAGACTATTAGATTCTGAACATATATAGTATAATTTTTATTTAAAAACTCAAAAGCCATTTTGTTTAATACATGCTTGTGACTCTCTTGTATTTTTACGACATCGTAATTGGTGTGAAGCGTCTATTCTCTGTTTCGTATCTAAACTCTTGATTTTAGTTTGGATTGATCATTTCTATTAAAAATAATCATATTTGAACTTCTATTAAAAATACATCTCTCAGTGGGATTTGAATCTTAACTCACCACATTCCTAGTTCATTCCGTTAGATTTAATCTTGTTGGTTTTTAGGTTGTTTGTATTGGTCCATTTTATATTGATCTTTTTTTTTTTTTCTGATCTTATATGCTTTGTATCATGTATATAATCTTTTTGACCAAAAAAAAAAATTAGGTACATAATCTTGGAAGAATTACAATCTAGTCCCAAAGACAAAAAATAATTACCAAAAGGTCCCGTGCCAGAATTCCATTACAAAAAAATCCCAAAAAAGTTCTTGGGACTTTTTTGTAATTAATTGAATCCGTATTTATAACTGGAAATGTTATATTTACAACTGAAAATGCTATATTAACAACAAAAATTCTCAATTCGCATTTACAATTAGAAATGTTATATTAACAACTCAAAATACATTTTCAGTTGTAAATACTGATTGAGAATTTTTCACTTAATTACAAAATTTTTTTGTAATGAAATTCTGGCACGGAACATTTTGATAATTATTTCTGGTCCTTAGGACCAAATTGTAATTCTCCCTAGAATCTTTATAAAACTAGAGCTGAGAATACCCTACGGGCTAGGGGGCGGCCCACATCTTAGTGAGTTGAAGAAACACCAATTCGAGCCCTGCCAAGGCAGGTTGCTGGGCTAGCGCCTATTAATATTTTTAAGTAAAAAAATAGAAAAATTTATATGGGGGCCTTTTAACAAAAAAAAAAAACTCAAAAAATGCCTAAAGATTTTGAAAATTCTAGAAAAGACTCTAGGGTCTTTTTTAGTATAAATTCATTAAAAATTTAGTTGTTAACGGGGCTGATATAATTGTTAACGAGGCTGATATAATTATTAACGTTTTAATGAATTTATACCATCTAGGATTTTCAGAATTTTTAGGCATTTTTTAGGTTTTTTTCCTGTTAAAAGGGCCCCCACATGGATTTTTCCTAAAAGAATTCAAAAATAAAGGGGAAAAAGCTTCCCCATAATATATCTTTTTTAGAAAAAAAAAATCATTTATTTTAAAAATAATTTATTAAGATGCCACAATATATATATTAGAAATCGATGTTAGCAAAGACGCGATCCTTAAATTTAGTATTTTACATACAAACTCACTCTTCCCTTTTCTTTTTCTTTTTTTTTTTTAATTATTTGCATTAAGCCTTTTGATATACATTAATTCTCCATTATTTGTATACTTAAATTATTCTGTCTTCTTCCTTCTAGGTATTCATTTTCCTATTTAACCATTATTCCCATTGTATGCATATTGTTAGAATATCTTTGTATTAAAAGAGAGAGAAAGGAAGAGAAATAAAACAAATGTTTCATTTATATTTTAGTCTTATGGTTTATCATTTGTAAAGATAAATTTTTAAAAAATATTTTTGGTGAGCCCACAACAACCCACAGGTAGGGGCTGGCGCATCTTGCATCTTTGTGGGCCTGCAGGCTGAGCCCATTTTACTGGCTCAAGTAAAACCCAATCTTTTTTTATGTATATGTTTGGGGGGAAAATGTCCTTTTATGAATAAAAATTAATTTACACTAGATCATTAACAACTTTTGTTTAGGAACTCTTCACATTCTAATAGGTTTTAACACATTTAGTTTACCATTTAATGTAATAAAATTATATTTTTAAAATTAATTTAGATGATTGTGTAATATATGTTATTCTTAAAATTTGTAATGCCCATTTTATCAAAATTTTTTTAAAAAAATTGTAATACCCAAATCTTGGTCGGGATCTTTTCTTGAAATCTTCATTCTCTCTTTCTTCCCATCTCGATTAAAAAAAAAGGGAAAGTTGCTTTTAGGACCGACTAGTAACATATCCACAGTTCTAAAAGTCTATTATTTATTATTTCATTAAATTACTTTTAGGACCGACCGGTAACATATCTACGATCCTAAAAGCCTATTATTTATTATTTTATTAAATTACTTTTAGGACCAACTAGGAGCATATCCCTTGTCCTAAAATATATTAATTTATGTTTCTATTCAATTACTTTTAAGACCGATATTTTATCTTATACCTGGTCCTAAAAGTCTATTAATTTATTTTTTTCAAAAAATTAATACTTTTAAGAACGGATCTCTTACAATATCCGGTATTAAAAGTTCATTCTTTTCAAATGAGAGACACCAGAGTCGTATCCTTACACTCTGTTCAAATGAATGATTTAGAGTCTCTTCGGCTTCCAGATAAACTTCCCAACTAGGCGTCTCCTCGTATTCTGATGAACTATGTGTGTCCTTGTAAACGTTTCCCACGTTTCACATTGTTCAGGATGGCTTCTCTATTTAAACTCATTTTTAATTTACATTCTTCACATTATTCTCAATCACTTCTATAACCTCCACCGTAATGGCTACTCCACTACCACCAAATGTGCCTAATCATTGTCCTCCCCTTCCCCCTCCACATCCACCTCTGTACCCTCATCCGTTGCCTCCAAACCCCTCCGTGCGATAGATGATGCAACACCTTCTGGCCCGCGTCGATCATATAGACCGATGCATGGGCCAAATGTTTCAGGTCTACCACGCTGTCAACAACAAGCTGAACATGCTACTCGACGCCAATGACGTTGAGTACAATCTTTCTGACGACGACCTCTCTGAACCCTCCCTCCCCTCTGACAATGTCCGGGAGGGGGGGATTAAATATTTTAATGTTTTTTTATGTTTGTATTGTTCTACCCCACTATGAGTAGGAAAAAATATATATGATAAATAATTTTTTTTTCCCATATTCAATTGTCTTTTGGTATCCTTTGCGTTATATCGATTTTGTTTCAGACAAAAAGGAAACAAACAAAACCTTAACTAAAAGAGGAACACCTGAGAAAGTGAGAGAGTAACAGAGGATGATGGTGGTTGGCAAAGAATAGACGTAATGCAACAGGAAGAGGGGTTTCGCAACAAGAATAGGGGTTTCAGAGTTCAAATAGAAAGACGTAAGTCATAAGTAAGGTTTCGCGCGAATAAGTATATGTTCCATTTTTTAAGACCGGAATAACTTAAACGTCGGTCTTAAAGGTTAACATTTAAGATCGTCCGTTGTTTATGTCTATTTTTAAAAGTAATAAACTATTAGTTTAAATTTTGTCATTATTTAGTACCGGGTATAAGTTACGCCCGCTCTTAAAAGTATTACCTTTATGACCGTCATTTATTTATGTTTAGTCTTAAAAGTTTTATACGATTATATTTAAATAATTCCTTATTATTTTTTACCGCAGAAAATATAAGTCGACGATGTACGAGATTTCTCTATAATGAAATTTATATTTCAAATTTTTTCATAAAATTTTTAAGAGCGATTGTTTTTTTAAGCAGTTTGAATAATATATTCAAGACCTATGGAAAAATTGATACGATCTAAGAAATTCTTTATATTTACAAAATTGTCACCGGTCATATCTTTAAGACCAGGGCGTCGATACTCCGCTGTAAATGAGGCGATCTTAAAAATTGATGTGGTCGAAGAAGTTTTTTATATTTACAAAATTGCCATCGATCATATCTTTAAGACCAAGGCGTCGATATTCCGCTGCAAATGAGGCGGTATTAAAACACTTTTTTGCACTAGTGTGTGTGGCTTCACGCCTCACAGGATTCAAGTCTCCTACAAACTTTTCCCCTCTCTCCACACTTTTCCTGGGAGCTTTTCTTTATTCTATGTGTATTTTCTCTCTCCAACAATCTGTCAGTTCATACTTCTTCTATCCTTCCATTTTTCTTATTCAAGTTTCAAATTTAAATATTCCAATATATAATCACTGAAAACATTAGCCTAAAATTCCCGTGAAACCAGTCACCATTACTTAAGCTCATCAGTTGCCTTTCATCCACCTCTCAGATCTTGTTGCTGTTGTCTTCATCTTTTACAATCAATCCTTCCTCTTTCTTTTTTCCATCTCCCTTCTTCCCCTTCTTGTGGTTAGATTTTCTCTTCTTCTCGTCGTTTGCCTCAAGCATCCTTCAAATATCAGTTTTTGTCCTTTTGTGCAGTGTGAGTATCAATTTTTGGGCATTGGTTCTTTGATCTTTCCAAGTTTGCACTTTTTTATTCTTAATCCCTTTTTTTAGCTATGGAGCTTGATGTTGCGGAATCATGTATGCCATTTTTCCTTTATCACTATTGATCTACTGTGGTTAGTGATCTGTTCACAAGAATCTTTATGCCACTAATAATGGTTTTTTTGTTGTTGCATTTTTTAGCTCAAAGACCGAAGGTGTGACAGAAAGCAAATGTGCCGCGAAGACTTGCTTTATTTCCATATATTCATCTATTTCTTGCATCTCTCTCTCCCTAAGCAACCTAGGGTCATTTAATTAGTAATTGAGAGTACAAAGTTTATGTTGCTTTGGTTGGTTTAGACATGTATTTCCTTCTATTGTTGTTTTCCTTTGTGTAGCAGTGCCTCATTATGCTTTGGTTTAATAGTAGTTACTTGATGGGAAGTGGTACACTTTGTTTAACAAATCAAAATGGGGTTAAAATGCATAGACAAGACGGTGGTGTTTTTTATGTTATTCCTTTAAATATATGATTTGTGTTGCAGGTGTTTTGTACCTATGTTGAAGCTTTGTATTTGCTTACCGCTTATAAGCAGGGTAAGCATTTCTCTTCTAAAAGATGAAATATCACCTAAGAGGGGGGTGGATTAGGTGATTTAAAATTTTCTCTTAATCCTCTGAAGCACACAAGTAAAATAGGGATAAACAGAGAGGAAGAGAGAGAGAGAGAATGGACACAAGAAGTTTATACCAGTTCGGTCCAAATCCTTGACCTACGTCCAATCCTTAGGCTCTCTGAAATTTCACTATCTCACAATTTGATTATACACTCTGTAATTCTCAAGTAATTTTCACTAGAATTTACTCTCCTTTACAAGTTGTAATCAAATAATCTCAATCTCAAAGGTTCCACAACCTTGAGATTAATACAAAATAAATATATTTAAGACCTATAAAAGAGCATATATATAATCACTGAAGAATATTAATATCCAATGATATTGCTTAAGAGTTTGAAATAGTAAATGCTAAAATCTCAAATTGAATGTACACAGTTTCAGTAGGTGGAGAATTCAATGCTTCTGGTTTTTATAGTTGTTGACATGAATGACCATTGAGACTGATTAACTTAATTGTTACTCACACGTCTTCATTCTTCAATCAACGCCGTCATTCTCTTTTAACATTCCATATTCCATTTGTCTGTTGAGACTCGGTAATGAATATGGAATGGAAATGATTGTAAGGCTTTACGTTGCTCAGATAGTTGGTTGCCTAATTTTGGTACTTGTCTCTACTTTACATTTAATGCTCTGACACATAATTGCTTTATTTCAATTTGATGTTAATCCATATCAAAATCATCTGAAACTTATTAACAAACTGATTAAACATAGTTATAAATAATAATAAGTGACAATATGAAGTATTCATATTATAACCAATGATTTAGATATTACGAACATGGTGTTTTCATTTTCCTAGAACATTGACTCGAGTTATATATCATTGACTCAAGTCATCTATGAGTAAGCATTGAAAGACAATGTTACTTAGACAGGTTGACTCGAGTCATTAGCATATTGACTCGAGTTGACTATTTTCAAAAACATCAGAGAACGTCTCTATAATAACATGACTTGGGTCACTTAGCTATTACTTAAGTCACACCAGTTTTCCATAAATAAGAAGTTATCGAGTTTGGTCTTTGAAAATGATTTGAAACAGTAAATGACTTAAGTCATTAAGTGACTAACTCAAATCACTTTTGACCGTTAGAAATTCACACGAAAAAGCTAAGTTTGAAATTCATCTTAGTGACAAGAGTTACATTTGACCAACTCGAGTCAAGAGGCTTTGAAAAAAAATACATTTTGCAACGTTTAATATATACTATAACTCGAGTCACTCTATGGTTGACTTGAGTTATCCTGACTCGAGACTTGTTTTGATTTATTTCAACCATCAATGACTCAAGTGACACAAGAACTAACTCGAGTCACCTTTTCTCTAAAGATGACAGTTATTGACCAACTCCTCTTTAATAGAAAAAACTTCTTGGGCTTGAATCAATAACAAACTTTTGAATTTACAATTGTCAATTATCATCATAACACATAGAGAACTAAAGTCTTCTTCTTCTTCTCAGGTTCGTAATTGATTGATCTAGGATTTTGGTTTTCTGCATTGAATTGTTTTCTCTATGGGTATGCATTTTTCCTCTTCTTCCTCCTCTTCTTATGTTTGTCAAAGGAAAGACCCATGTACTTCTTCCTCATTATCTTTTGTTTTTATTTCTTAATAGCCTGATCCAATAAACATACTCTCTTATTTTTTTTTAAACTTTCCCTTTTCCTACTATATGAAAGCTAGATCATAAACTTTTGTGTTTTTTCTCTTGCAGGTTATGTTTGAACATTAATGATCTCGAGTATTTTAAAATTGAAATAAGTAATACATTTTGATTATTGGAAGCAAACCACATTGTGAGTGGCGAAAAGGCCATAGCAATCAGATCGGAATTGAAATTACATGAAGAAGACGTTGCATTCAACACTACTTTTACAAATTCTTTGCTTTGGTTTTGACAACACTACTTTTTCAAAGTTTGCATATTGGAGAGAGATGCTTTTTCATCTTCACTGGTTTATAGAGCCGCTATTTTTTTTCCCCTTAGAGCAAAAGGGATGTTTGAATATAATTAAAACAAAAACATTGTTACTAGTCCTAACACTTTTATGTATGACTAAAACATAACTAGTAGCAGTAGAAATCTTTGCAGGAACCACTTTGCTATCAATTATGTATAGCCCTAGTGTATAACCTCTAGTTTTAGTCCCTTAAGGCAAGACTTTATGTTGATTCTTGTCCTTCACAAAACATTCATGTGAGTGAATCTCAACAAACACATCATTATTATCACTGGTAGGCTTAAATCCGCTAATCAATTTCTTAGCCATTTGAGGTGCAATAAGAACACCATTCAGATCAAGAGTTTTCAACTTAGAAGGCTTATCACATAACAACTTTGCATTTCTTGTACCAACTGCACTAACAGTGGCTCCATCACCTACTAAAATAGAACATATACATGAGTTCACTCCTGGTTCAACATTGTTTGAAGTGTTGGTAACATGATGTGCAGCACCAATGTTGAGATACCACGTTGTATCAGTGGTAATGTAGGAGTTGCTATGTATGTAGAGGCATTGTCATTTCTATAAGAACTCTTGAAACTTTTGTCATGATGACGGAAACAATCTGCCACTTCATGTCTTGGTTTATCTCAGTGATAACACCATAGCTTGTCATTTTTGTGCTCTGATGAAGTTCCTCTGCCACTGAAATGCCCTCTGTTGTTTTGGGCTATACCTCTTCAACTTTCTCTACCTTGCTAGTTAGGTGAGTGATTCTAGTTGCAAGTGGATTGTTGAAAGGATAGGTTGGAAAATGTAGTAGACAGGTTTGTAGAGAAAGCAACATGTAGTTTCTATATCTTTGACTAAGGTCAAAATTTTGGATTGAAGGTCTGCTTATATTGTATTTTTTCAGAAAGAAAGACCACGATTGGAGTATACTCAACATCAAGTCTAGCAAGGGTCTATGTGATTAAATCAACTACAGATAAAGGACAGCCAGTGAGAGTGAGATTATCGGAGAGAGACTTCATTTTAGTTAAGTACTCTTTCATTTTCAGAGAACCTTTCTTGATCTATTGAAACTCACTCCTCAAAAAAGTGATTCAGGATTTGGTTTTGCACTCATGAATTCAGTCACTGCTTTCCAAAGAGCAGTCAAGGTTTTACAATTCATCATTTGAGAAGAAATCCAAGAAGGATTTGGTCCGTGACACACTACTCATCATATATAGGATTAGTGTAAACATATTCAGCAGAGTCTAGAATGTCCTTTAGTAGTATAAGTCGGTGCCAAGAACATGACAATCTAAGCGATGCCCTTTAACAATCGGCATAACTGCCAATTCCTAGGTGAGGAAGTTATTGCTATGCAACTTGACGAGATTTGCTTGATTCATAGAACTAAAGAGAGGAACTAGTCAAGTCATGACATATGGTGATCTGTGAAAAATAGAGGAAGATCCAGGAAAAGAATGATATCCAGGAACTGGGATTTTGAGGGGGAATGAAAAAGGTCGATGAGGAAGACAAATGAGGGGAAGAAGCGGAATGGGAAGATGAAATAGCCAAGTAAGCGAAGTGATTTGATGTGAGAAAAGAGGTTGACGAAAAAAGAGGAAGGAAATGGGAGGACAAAAAATAAGAGAGTGAGGAGGAAAATGTGGAAGGAGCGAAGGAGATAGATGATGCGATCAAAGGAAGGATGGTGGTTACGGTGGAATCTTGAGGAAAGGAAATCAAAGAAATAGGTTGAGTGTGATGGGTGTGGCTAAGAGTGACAATAGGGTTAGATTGAATTTCATATAGGGTGACGGTGGTGAGGGATGTTTGTTGGTTATTGGAATTCCCAAAAATAAGATGTCATTACTGACTTATATGCTCTGATACCAAGTCACAAATTATAATGAAAGGCTAGCTCATAATAATTTCTTTGTACCTACATCATTCTATTTTATAGAATAAGTCTACCAATTACATAGTGACATTTGTCCCTATAAGATCATTCTAGAATACAATACACATTAACAATATACAATAAACCATACAAAATATTTATTTCTAACCAGATATCTTAATATTTGTTAGCATGCCTCACGTGTACATGGTTTATTTTTTGATTAATGGATCAATGTTGTTCTTGGTGTTCAACACATTGTTGAGGAGTTTTCTAATTAATATGCTTTATTCAAAAGAATCAAGTTTCCACTCGGCTTTGCACTAACCTACCTTAAGGTTGACAAACCAATCCACTTGGGGACTTGAAAACGACCCAGTTACTTATTATCAACTAATAAATACAAGAGGTTAACCCATTATTATAAGTTCCTAATTAGCTATTCTCTCAACAGCCCACAATAATTCTACAGCCTACTGAGTTGAACATGAGATGATGAATTGAAACTAAAGTTTTTTCTTCAATTGTAATTTACTGCAGGGAAAAATGAACGAGCAATTTAATAATAAAAATGAAAAATTTGTTATTAAACATGTATTTATAAAAAGGAATTCTAATCATTAAGTTGTTAAAAACCAATAGTTTAATAACTTTCGTTTACTAAATAATAAATTTACGCTATAAGTTCATTCACAATTTTTATTAAAACATTCCCTAAATTTCACCAGCTTTTAACAACTTTTTGATTTACTAAGTAATAAATTAACAACTTTTTGGTTTACTAAGTAATAAATTAATACTATAAAGTCATTCACATAGTTGTTAGGGCATTCCTCACTTTTTATTAGGTCTAACAACCTTTTTATTTGTCAGGTAATAGATTCACACTATAAAGTCATTCATAATTTAGTAATGTAAAGTCATGATAAGCTTTCACTTAGTAGCAGCAACTTATGATTTATCTTACTCCAATTTTTAGTGTAGCATGTTGACCTTGACTTTGGGAGACTAATGTCATTATTAATTCATACATCAACCACCTCTAGTGAAATAAAATTTCTAGTTTCTATTGTAATCTTATTGACCATGGCTTGTAAAACATACTAGTTTAGATTTCTATATTTTTCCCTCTCATTAATTAACCAAACACTTGACTATTGAGGCTTTCTTAACTACAAGACATATTAATGAATTACAAAAAAAAAAAAAAAAAGGCAAAAAAGAAACTTACCAAATGTTGCATAGTATTTAGCTCTCTTTCCATGGTAATATTAGCCCTTTCCTATGCATCCAATTCAAAATCTTCCATCTCATACACATTATAATTACAAACAAAAAAGGTACTCAAGTATGGTAGTATGCCATAAGTCCAAGAACATGGACAATTGATTACTCCATATGGGCATTGCATATGCATCACCAGCCTAATTGGTTTCATTTCAAATAATCAATTTTGTGCTTACGATGTAAAACTACTCTCACATATTTATCTCTTGTAAAGTGCAAAACAAATTATCCACTGGTAATCCAAATGGACATGGTTCATCACTTTTAGAAGCTCTATGTCTTTCATCAAAGCTCCAAGTTCATGGATTCCTCAGTCCAGTTCCATGGTGACATATCTACATATTACATGTTGGATTTCCTTTCCCACCTCTCCTTTGTATCAAGCCTACAAATGTAACAACAACAAGAAGTATTGTAAAATGCGCACATGAAGTATAGAAAATTCAATCCACACACAAATCAAACTAGTAAAATATGAGAAATAGGTAAGAGTCCCGTGTAGTGCACTGTGTTAGAGAAATGAATTGTACTCTACAAGGCTCATAATGTAGTAGAGCTACTTAAAGGTTTTCATATTATATACAAAAACCTACACTAGAGCCGCCCAGAAAGACTTCAGAGTTTTGATATCCCATGCCGTAAGAGATCTCATGCAATAACCTTTTTGGAAGCCCTTTGTAGTGACTAAAAAATTCAGTGCGGTGGATAAAAACTGTGGGATGAGGGGATTATACTTCAAAAATTTAACTACACAATCCAGTTAAAATTTGTGGTGCATAGTTTTCTCGAATGTACAATTTTTGCCCTTACAATTTTCATCTTCTCACAAAATATTCAAGTTCCTAAATGCAAAAAGCCCTAAAACTTTGCAGCAAGGGCACAGTAGGGCAAACACCATGCTATATTAGATAACATGTCCAACAATTTCAGAGAACATAACATGCACAGCATGTCAAACCATTAATGTAACATAGCCAGATGCAGACTCTCATTCGCCATGTTTCCTTTCAATTGGGACATGTCTGGGAAGTTGTCCAGACCAATCACCAATAGTTATTCTTTGGAAATTTGATAGGCACCTTACACATGCATTTACGTGCATCATGATCATGAATTGTAATGCTAGAACAAGCATATTTGATTCTAATCATCAAGAAAAGGACGGTGAATGATAAAAAGGAAAATATACCAAAATTAAGTAATACCCACCCCCAATACAATTTCTGTCGCTTCTTTGATGTGTAATCCATAGATAGATTATCCTGCTCTAAGGAGGATTCCTTTTTGTTATCAAAGTCTTCGCAATTCAAGAGACTTGGCTCTTTGCTATCAACATTTGAAACTTCAGAGTCTTGGATGCTGAAGTTTCTGCCTTTGGATGTTTTGGTATCATCTGCAAGTCACAAAATTTTATAGGAACACTGAGGACCTTTTATTGGAAGTTGAATAATATTTTTAAATAATAATAATAATAACAGCAACTAATATAAAACAACCAGAACAACCTTTGCCTTTTGTTTTATGCTTTGACTTTATTTGCAAGCGCCTCTTATGCAGTTCCTGTCACATTTAAATTTTTAGACACTATCAGTGAGGATGAGTAATAAACATATAAGTAAATACATAAATATATTAATAGAATTGATTTACATTATGCCCGAAAGAATGACAGCAAAATAAAGTTTGAGCATGGATTAAATTTTCCCAGCAGAAAATACCTAGATTCCTAATCAAAATCTGCATGTTGCACTCAGACATTCAACCTTTAGTTTACAGTCAATAACAGGAACCTAGATATATAACGGCAACAGCTACTTAGCGGAGATGTAATCAAGGAACTGACATTTTGATAAGGAAATATAATAAAGAGTTAAAAGTTAGTTAGAGGCAGTTTATATAGGTAGCCATTGGGAGTAATTACTGCCATTAGAAGTTAGTTAGTTAGTTTTAGAATTAGTGAGAGGCAGTGGTTATAAGCCAAGTCTATAAATAGATGCTCATACCTATAGTAATCAGACTATTGCTTCTGAATACCCAAAGTATATTCAGTTCCTCTTGTCTCTGTTTCTCTCCCTCGGTTCCCTCTGCCTTTCTTTTCTCTTGAATCCCTCCATGTTCTTCTCTATTCTCTCTCTTTCCCTCTTTCTCTTCTATATAGAATTATGATTCTGTAACACACTTTCACCCTCCAAGACTTCCAGTGAACTCAAATTGTCTTTGTCTAGGCCTTTTGCCCAAGAGAATTATTATGTGGAACAGGCTGTTAAGACTTTTTGGCGGCACTGAGTTTCCCTCACCACTAGGGAGCAGTTTCTGGTTTGAGGGAAGGGTGTGGGAGGGAGTGGGAGGGAAAAATTTTTTTAGAAGTACATTGACCAAATTGCCATTAATGAAAAGAATATTCTTTTTTGTTAGGAGAATATTTTAGGAATATTGAAAATTTGTTATAGGCAATTTTGTAAAGATGAGAGAAAAAATTTCTCTCTCAACTTTCCCTCCCACACCCTTCTCTCAAACCAAACACAGTGTAAATGTGTAACAACTTCAGTTTTTTGGCATATTTTTTGGGTGAAAAGGGAAGTAATATTCAGACTAAATACAACAGAGAAGAGTTTTCTGGTATATTCAGCTGGAAAAAGATTGTGAACTCTCTAAGGATATCTATCTGCCCTTACTTTTGTGGGTTAGGATGGTTACTATGGCCAACTTAAACACCATGGGAATGGGTTTTAAGGGAAATCTCTCTTGTTCATAAGCAAAGAGATTGACCAGCCTAGCCTCATGCCCGAGCTTTTATTGTCGCCTTTTTTCTGTTCTTTTCTTCCTTGTTTTCCTTGTTATTATGTAGGATAATTTATCCTGCCACAAATTTGTACTTTCAGTTCAGGAGTACCATTTATAACTCTTTTGCAGCAAAATAAGGGTTCATTGCATATGATTTTAACCCACAAAAAAAAACCCTCTTGGAGGTTGTATCAAACTATTGGAAGCAGAAAACTCGTTAACGCCTCAGAGATTATTCAATGAAATAGACACATGTTGAACTCAATTTCAACATAAACATCAGCATGTATAAAATTTCCCAAAATTTTCAAATGTTTGAAATTCTGAAAGGCAGACATACTCAACTAAACAAATCAGATCACAGAAACATTTCCCATATGAAAGCATTATTAATTAAAAAAAAAAAAAAAAGAATCATGAGAAAGGGAATAAAAGAGTACTCGGAACTTTGAAAGCTGTTGGGGAGTGAGTCCTCTGGATGCGAAATTGGGGCGCAGACATGGTGTGGATGCAATTGCTGCTTCTCTTCTCCGGTCCTCTTCTTCCTTTTCCATAATCCCGTTCCCCTTCTCCGTCGGAAAACGAAAACTTACGACCGACTGAACAGCAAATATCGTGGAAAAGGATTTCGACCAAAATAAAATCGAGGAAAAGGAGAAAGCAAATCTACGGAACGGCGTCGTCTTAAGGTTTACTCAAATCTTTGATTGTAGTGAATTTTATTCTATGAAAGTTAATAGAAGTAAATTAAAATGGTAAATATATGGAGTGGAGTTATTTTTTCAATAAAAGTAGAAAAAAATTTAGACATATCCAAGATAATAGTAAATTTTCATATTTCTTAATAAATTTGATGTTCTTGTGCCTAATCCTAAAGTTATTTTCTATATTAATACGATTAAAATTCAAAACCTTATATTTAAAAGGTCAAAGTCCATTTTAATTAGGTTGAATGCCTATTGATAAATTTTTACTCCCTCCAACCTTTAATATAGGATTTATTTGTAAGTTAATATTTTTCTTAAATATAAAACATATTTTTTATTATTGTCAATATTTTGTTAATTTACTCTTATTGATATTCCCTCCAACAATAATCAATAAGGAAAAGGAAGGATAGAATAAAGGAAGAAGATTATAGTGTTTTTAAAAAAATATTATATTAACTTAATTAACTAACTTCTTTAATCTATCCAAGTTAGGTGAGTACGTTTTATAATAAGGACAAAAAGGAGTATTGTTATGGATCTAAATAATAGGCCCATTAAATAAACAGCCCAGCAAATGATAACCCATGACAAAGATCCATATCTGATCATAACCACCCTCAAATAGAGGAGAATTGCAACCATTCATATATAATCAAGGATCTTATCAGCAAAGATATCACATATCTTTAATGATAAGGCATCTGAAAGCCCATCGATCTAAGGGCCCAGGTAAATATATAAATAGGGTCTAAACCCTAAAAAAGGTACACACGCTCTCTCTCTCTCTCTCTCTCTACTTTTAGAATTCTCCTGTCACTGTGCACACACCCCACTCCTTAGGCAAAAGCCTTTTAGTTTGCATAGAGATCTGCGCTTCTTATTGGTATCTGATTCATAAATACCTGGGAGAGAGACATATCAATCCAATATCAAATCACTAATCCAATTGGACTAGACGTCTTTGTGTTCTACAACAGAACATTGGCGCCGACCGTGGTTACCATAAAATTCAATCCCCGTGACCAATGATGACAAATACCAAAAGCAAAAGCCAAATGCTCATGCAAGAACGACATGATCACAACCATCAACAACAGGGAGGCACCCTGGATGATGATGCTGTGCTAGTTGATGAATCTTCGAACACGGACCCCCCAACTGGGGCAGACCCTATAGACCTGGTACTCTAGCAGGTTGACCAACCAAATCCATCTCAGCAGTTCCAGATTGATAACCCGGACATATGACTCCTACACAATACGATGGGATCGTTGTTAAGACGAACTGAGACAATGGAGAAATGTAGTCACCTCTAGATTCAAAAGAATGATCGAATCACCTTGATGCTGGAAGAACTCTTGAAGCAATCACAGACCCCGCTTCAAGGAGAAGGTTGAGATGACCAACTTGTTAGGAATGGTGACACTAATCAACAAGCCGTTTATCCTTCCCATATTGAAGAACTCAGACCCGGCAAGGAAGCCTCCACTAACAATGCTGATCAAAATGACCATCAAGATCAGTTTTCGAACAAGGGAACCTGGACATCTGAGAAAGGCAAGCAATCCTCCGAGGATCGGGAAACTAGAATGACGTTTCTGGAAAACACAAAATGTGGTATGGTGAAGGGAGGAAAATCAATAGCCCATTTTCAGATGAGATTGCAGAAGCAGTCTATCCAAAAAACTTTGATGCGTCTGACATGCCCAAATACAATGGAAGTCAAGATCCCCAAGCTCACCTTAATACCTTTGACACGAGATGCTTGTTCGAGGGAATAAAAGACCGATTATATCCCAACTATTTACCTCGACCATATGAGGAGCTGCACAAGTGTGGTTTCATACCCTACCACCCAAGTCGATCTTGGATTTTGATGAGTTAGGAGACAAATTCTCGCTCAACTTCGCAACAAGCAAGAAGCAACTAAAGTCCGTATTTAACTTGGGGAAAATCAAGCAACATCCCGGCAAGACCCTCCAGAAGTACCTTGATCCCTTTAAAGTAGCCGTTTTGCAGGTACAGGGATTGCAGGAAAGTGTACACGTACACCTCCTTATTTCAGGCCTTAATGGCAAATCACGAATGGGAAGATCGATTTGGGCAATAAATATCAAAACTTTAGAAGATTTCAATAGGCGGGCTAAGAAATATCTAGAGATAAAATAGATGGAGATAGCCAATGCTCTTGGGAAGGAGAGGCGAAAAAACCCACCATCGAAAGGAAGGGATCAGGCAGCAAAAGATCGACCTAGGAACCCGGATCATAAGCCCAGAGGCAAAAAGTATGAAGGAAAGTATGAAAAATATACCCCCTTAAAGTTTCATGCGCTCAGTTGTAGAGAGAAGTGGCGCTAACTGAAATGAAGAAAGTGGACTACCCTCATCCACTATACAACAAGGTTGGATTAGATCGATCCCGGTACTATGAATTTCATGACGGGCCCGGGCATACCACTGACAAATGCTAAGACCTCAGAGATGTGGTAGAGAAGTTTGTCCGAGAAGGTAGATCACGACAATATGTCATCAAGACCCAAGGGCAAAAAAATAATAAACGCAAGCCAATAGGTCGAAGTAAGAGCCCGGTCTATGGAAGGAAGAAGCAAGATGATAAACGAAGCAAGCCCGATGATGATGAGGAATTCTTTGAAGCCGAGTTTGACTGTAATGTCATTAGTGGGGGCTATGGCAAAGGAGGCAACATAGTGAGCTAACGAAAGAAATACCTCTGAGAAGTCCTTTCAATCAGAGGTCGGCCGACGTTTAAAGAGAACCCTCTCAAACCAGAATCTCCCCAACTGTGTTTCACCAAGGAAGACTTAAGGGATGTAATTCCAGGGCATTAGGACGGGTTAGTAATAACAAGACTTTTAGGAAAATGCCAGGTTAAAAAGATCTTTATGGATGCCGGAAGCGCTATAGATATAATCCTCTGAGATGCTTTCAAGAGAATGAATCTTGATCCGGATAATTTGAAGCCATGTAGAACAACCCTTATAGGGTTCAATGGGGAAGACATGTGTCCTAAGGGATATATTGAGGTCAAATTAACACTAGGGTCCATGAAGCCTTTAAGATGGGACGCGTCAAATTCATTGTTGTCGACTTCCCATCATCTTACAACATTATTTTGGGCAAGCCAACTATTCATAGCTGGGATATGTTGATATCTACCAAACGTCAAAAGTTAAAGATGGTGAGCAATAAGAATGAAGTGGTCGCCATTAGGGGAGATCATAAGGAATCTCGACAATGTTATTTTTCGATTGTCAAAAATGGTGAGCTCAGACCATCCTCCCCCCCTCCTGTGGATACACAAAGGAGAGGGAGATTCAAACAGGGGCCCCACTCAGCCACACAGGAAGCGGGTAAATGTGGTTGAACTAGATGTATGAGAGGATGCCAAGCTCATTGATTCTGTCCTAGGAGCTGAACCAGGGCAAATAACCAAGATCAACAATATGCTGGGAAAGGGCGAACCAGCCGAGTCGGAGGAACTATTGCAGAAGGACAAAGATATTTTCGCCTGGAAATCATCAGAGATACCCGGCGTAGATCCTAATTTTTGTTGCCATAAGCTGGCAATTAACTCGGGGTTAGTACCTATAGCATAGAAGAAGCGAAAACTCCGCCTGGACAGAAGAGCGGCCTTGGCAGAACATGTAAAAGAATTACTGGACGCAGGATTCATTCGTGAAACACATTACACCACTTGGTTGTTCAATGTAGTCATGGTTAAGAAAACCAAGTGGTAAATGGAGAGTATGCACAGTTTTTACTGACCTTAACAAAGTCTGCCCGAAAGATGCATTTCTTATGCCCAACATAGACCAACTAGTAGGCAGCTCATCTGGATTTCAGCTACTGTCCTTCATGGACGCTTATTCCTGATACAATCAAATAGCCATGCATCCTGATGATCAAAAGAAAACAGCCTTCATCACGGATAAAGCCAGTTATTGCTACAACATGATGCCATTCAGATTAAAAAATGTTGGAGCTACATACTAGAGAATGATGAATCGAGTCTTCGAAGATCAACTTGGCAAAAACATGGAAGTGTACAATGATGACATGATCGTCAAGTCAACAGATCGCATAAACCATGTCCGAGACCTTCAGCAGACATTTGACAAACTTTGAGCTCATTGTATTCGTCTGAATCCTGCCAAATGCACATTTGGGGTTCCAGCAGGAAAATTCTTGGGATTCCTCCTAACTAATAGAATACCTAGCCTCAACGACGCTAGTAACAATAACATAATTGACCAAGGTAATTACTGCGACAAGCTCGGCTGCTTGCATATCACAGTCCTCGGGTTGAAGATTTTTTGGATCTTACTCGTAATGAGCATTAGTCCAATACAGGGGAAATTCTAACTCTACAGCCTTAGAATCAACATCTTTCAGGAACCAAGGTTTCTTTTTAGGTTCAACAGTTATTTTGAAAAAACAAGTTTTGAAATTTTTCTAGGAGTTGGTAGCCACATGAAAGAGCTTTCTTTTCGACACTCCCAAAGTGAGATCCAACCTTTTTTCTTCGAAGGGTCGCCAGCAATACTAACCTTTTGAATCGAAAAGAAATAGAAGAAAACACTCACAAAACTCAGAATATGCTAAAATTTACAAAGTCTCTCAAAAGCAATGATGAAACCCCAAGAATTGGGGTGAAGTTGAGTTGGGGCCAAGTGAAGGAGGTTCAACACCTCTTTTTGGAACTTGGTAAATGGAAAGCGAATGCCAAGTCAAGTAACAAAGTCCTGATATAAAAAGAAAAAAGAAGGTTGATTCCCTTCCCGGATTGAACAAACTGATTCATCGGGATAAGGAGGGGAAAGGACGCAACCATTGCAAGCTCCTACAAGAAGCTCGACAATCTGCTTTGCTATAGTAGTGGATAACTTGGTAAGTACCTCGACAGCAACCCAGGAGTACTTGTCCGACAAATGTCGAGGAGGACACGCTGGGCCTGACTCCCTAGAGTAGGATTCCTCAGGAAGCTGAATGGGAGACGACATACTACCTATAAAAATAAAAATAAATTAGAACAAGTACACCAAATGCCTGAGTTTAAAAAGTCAGGACTTGAAGAAACAATGGCGCGATTAGCGGCCGGGATGCCTCACGAAAAATTCTGCCGACATGATGACGCTATTTGGTTAGACTCTCACCCTCGACCCACCAGCTCTAGTTCGCAAATGCGATATGAACACTCCTCACAACGTTTGACAAGACCAACAGACAGGGAGGTACACCTAAAGACTGAACATTTTGTGATGGGGGGCCAAAGACAAAACGAGTTCATATCCTCTTTAACCCATAGACCCTAGTTCCAGGGAAGTAGCCCTAGATATGGCCACTCCCTCATCCTAGGCTAAAGGCTCAAAGATTGGGAACATCTCTTAGTACTTTCTCGACTAGACTCGGTTGTCTGAGATGATTTTTTTCTACCCCCACCCTCATAACCTCGAAGTGCATTCTCAAGTTTTTGCTCCTCGATTAGGGGAAAACCAAAGAGCCAATACAACGACTTGGGCAGAATTGTTCAACGCAAGTCTTCCTCTTCTTGGGGAGAAATTTTACGAGTAAAAGAGGAAAGTTTGTCTTGACTCATTGAATAATGATAAAGGGACCAAAAGAAACGTTGGAAAAATAACAACAGATAGCACTCAAAGCACCCCAAGAATAGAACCAAAGGGATAAAACTCAAGAAATTGTCAAACAAGCGATAAGACAAAAGCAGAATAGGTGAAAACCCAGAAACAAACCCAGAAAATAGGAACTTAAAACTACCTATTCAAAGACTCAACCAAGAACCCTAGTAAAAAGTAGAAGTGAGAACATCAGCGAAATTACCTAATTTTAAATAGCTTAGGGGAAGAGGAAACACGCTAGCCAGAGAATCTGATAAGAGATGGAAGAATGGTTGAAAACAGAGAGTTTCTTCCAAAGCAGGGAAAGAGTAAATGTTCAAACGAAAGAATGGGGGGAAATAAATAGCTATATATGCAGCAATTTGAGAAGACGATTGAAGAAGAAAGAAATCTGAAATGGCAGTGCCCAAAGGGCCTGAGTGAGAATGGCTGACATGGCAGAAAAGATGTGAAAAGACTCATAATTCAGAGCACATTTATCGATAAGAAAAGAAAACACATAGCTCACTATTCATACAATACTGATGTTACAATATATGGTCTTCACCAAATATTTTCACATAAAGTGTGAATGTGGATTCACCAAAATATGATAGTGTATAAAATAAAGTTTTCAATTTAATAGCAGATAAATAGTCATAACATTACAAAAATATGAGTATTCTAAGATGTCAATATAGGAATCCATGCAACACTAATACCAAAAAGAGGCTTACAAAGTTTCTAAACTTTTTTGCCTCTGGATGCTTCCCTTGGCCTCTAGTAAGATTAGAGGTTTCTCCTGAAAAATATTGATAATAACGGGGTGAGACATGTTGGTTATGATTAGTTTTGATGATGTCTTATATAGATGCCATTAGTAAGAGCAAAAAGTTTATAGCACATATATTGACTAATTACTACATTTAATGTAGATTTGTTTATATGGAGAAAGAACAAGAGAAGAAAAGAAAGAAATAGTTCAATCATGGAGAATGATCAAGAAAAGAGAAGAAAGAAAGAAAAACTTACCAAATGGAATGGGAAAATTACCATACAAGTTTTTATATTGATTCTTGAAGTTTCCACGATTAAATGAAAGTTGGAACAACTCAATTAAGAGTTAAAACAAGATTATATCAGGTTCTGGATGAGCAAAATTGAGCTAGATACTCAAAAGTCAAGTTTACTGCATTACTGGAAGTGATTTGCCACTGGACGGTGAGAAAACTCGAGTTTGGAACTCAAAACTCGAGTTAGTCACTTAATGACTCGAGTTTGTAGTGTCTTCAGCAACTCTGGCGTTTCTGGATCAACCAAACTCGAGTTAGCCAATGTAAACTCGAGTTTGGAACTCAAACTCGAGTTAGTCACTTAATGACTCAAGTTTAGCAAGCCTTCAGCAACTCTGTTCAACTCTATTTCACGTTCAGCACGGGCGACCTCTGGTAATTTGATGATATTTCCCAAACCAGAGATCGGATTAAGGTGAAATCAATTTTGTATGAAACTAAACTCCCAATGCGTCATCTTGACAAAGTTTCATGCCCAAAGAAGATTAGATAAGAGAGATATGAATTTTTGAAGTTGATCCATCTGTTACCGTCATACAGCAGACCAAGGTTCGGTAATTTGAGCATAACTCACAAACTACACATCGGAATGAGCTGAAATTGGTGGCATATGAAAGTAGACTCACATACCTTTCCAGAAACATAAAGATCATGGAAAAAAAAGATCAAATGAGTGAGGTATGAATTTTTGAAGTTGACGGTCAATTCAGGATGCTGAAAAAATGTTAGCCAAAGAACAATCTTCGTTTGTCGGATCATAACTGTCAGATTACAATGAATTTGGAGTTGATTCTTCTTGCATTGGAAAGAAGACTTAAAGAGTCTTATGGAGTAGAGAGCAATATATTTTCATCTCTGAAGAAAACTCCAGTTTGTGGCAGACAGAGAGCTCCTCAATATTTTGATTTGATAAACTCCAGTTTGTGTTTCTAAACTCCAGTCTGGAAGTTCTTCAACTTAAGCTTATCCTCATAATAAAGCCCCAAACTCGAGTTAGTCACTTAATGACTCGAGTTTAGCCTTATGTTCAAGTGTGCTCCAAAACTCAAATCGCGACATTCCTCTCTGGAAGACCTCAACTCGAGTTTGGATTTCTAAACTCCAGTTTAGCCCGCTGCAAACTCCAGTTTAGTTTTCCAAACTCCAGTTTGCATCGCTGAAGTATAAGAACTAGATTGCGCCAATTTGTGAAATCTTCATGGGTTAATCTTAAAATGTTATATCATATGTTGCTATTGATTCTAACATTGTTTAATGAGTTTTTCAAGAAAGTTTCAGATGAATTCAGCAAAGATCAAGGTGAAATCAAATTTGGATCAAAAACAATTAATGAAGGACCAAGAACAAGCCTGGATTTTCTCCTCTATCCCAATAGACCAGCTCAGACCATTATAGATCGTTCAGATCACTCTCTAACGGTCAAATAAAGTTTATGGAATGACAAGAACATTGGAAGATCATCTACAACGACTATATCCAAGATTCCAGCCAAGAATTGAAGAAATAGAGACAAATATGCAACGGTCATATTCCAGATTTGTACCTGAACTTTGAGGAATCAAATAGAAGAAAATGCAACAGCTAGTTCCTCTAATTAACCCATAAATACCTGAAGACTTGAAGACTCCAAAGACAAGAAAAAACACAGAGACACAAGCTTACATCTTCAACATGTTAATGTTGGACCTGACTATCACCCAAGAAGGGGGTGAATTGGGTGTTTGATAAACTTTAGAAACTTTAAAAAAACTTTTCGCAAGTTATAAATTGACAATTAGATATTCAAAGATGAGCATATACTGGAAATGTAAAAGATAAGGGAAGAAAGTATGCAAACTGTGATTTATCCTAATTCGGTCCAATCTTTGACCTACGTCCAGTCCCCAAGCTTCACTTGAGATTTTCAATCCACTATTTGCTTTGAACTTGATTACACATTCTGTACTTGAAGTAATCCTCTCACTATGATTCACTCCCCCTTACAAACCATAATCAATTCACTTGCTTGATTACACACTCTGTACTCGAAGTAATCCCACACTCGGATTCACTCCCCTTACAAGCTGTAATCACAACAAAGTCTTTCCCACTCAAGATTACCCAATCTTGAGTAACTCTCAGAATAATAGGATGATTACAATGAATCTTCTCTCTCAGGAGTAAGTGAATAAACACTGAAGCACAATACATATAATCTCACTCTCTAAGCTAAATATATGATCATTGAGATATTCAGAGAGTAGATGAAGCAGACGTTAGAATATTGGCATTTTCATTGTGTAAGCTCACGTCCCTGTTCTTGCTCTCCCTCTTGTATTTGTATCTCTTGTTCTTCATTTCTAGGCTTCTTATATAGATGAAGAAGAGGAACTAGCCGTTGCATTTTCTTCTCTTTGATTCTTCAAAGTTCAGTTGTAAATCTGGAATATGACAGTTGCATATTTTCCTCTGTTTCTTCAATTCTTGGCTGGAATCTTGGATTTAGTTGTTATAGATGGTCTTCCAGAATTCTTGTATTCCATAAACTTAATTTGACTGTTGGAGAGTGATCTGAACATTTCATAACGGTCTGAGCTGGTCCATTGGAATAGAGGAGAAATTTCAAGCTTGTTCTTGGTTCTTCATTAATTACATTTGACCCAGATCTGATTTCACCTTGATCATTGTTGAATTCATCTGAAACTTACTTGAAAAACTCATTAAACAATGTTAAAATCAATAGCAATATATGATATGACGTTTTAAGATTAACCCATGAAGATTTCACAAATTGGCACAATCTAGTTCTTATACTTCAGCGACACAAACTGGAGTTTGGAAAACTAAACTGGAGTTTGCAGCGGGCTAAACTAGAGTTTAGAAATCCAAACTCGAGTTTAGGTCTTTCAGAGAGGAATGTCGCGATTTGAGTTTTGGAGCACACTTGAACTTAAGGCTAAACTCAAGTCATTAAGTGACTAACTCGAGTTTGGGGCTTTGTTACGAGGATAAGCCTAAATTGAAGAACTTCCAGACTGGAGTTTAGAAACACAAAGTGGAGTTTGTCACATCAAAATATTGAGGAGCTCTCTGTCTACCACAAACTCTAGTTTAGAAACACAAATTGGAGTTTACTAACTCAAACTGGAATTTCCTTCATAGATGAAAACATCTTGTTTTCTATCTCCATAAGACTCTTTAAGTCTTCTTTCCAATGCAAGAAGAATCAGCTCCAAACTCATTGTAATCTGACAGTTATGATCCGATGAATGAAGACTGTTCTTTGGCTAGCGTTTTTCCAGCATCTTAAATTGACTGTCAACTTCAAAGATTCATACCTCACTCATTTGATCTTTGTTTTTTGTGATCTTTATGTTTCTAGAAAGGTATGTGAGTCTACTTTCATATGCCACCAATTTCAGCTCATTCTGATGTGTAGATTGTGAGATACACTCAAATTACCGAACCTTGGTCTGCTGTATGACGGTAATAGATGGAGCAACTTCAAAAATTCATAGCTCTCTCATCTGATCTTCTTTGGGCATGAAACTTTGTCAAGATGATGCATTGGGAGTCTAGTTTCATACAAAATTGATTTCACCTTAATCTGATCTCTGGTTTGGAAGATATCATTGAATTACCAGAGGTTACCCGTGCTGAACGTGAAACAGAGTTGGACAGAGTTGCTGAAAGCTTGCTAAACTCGAGTCATTAAGTGACTAACTCGAGTTTAGGAGTTCCAAACTCGAGTTTACATTGGCTAACTCGAGTTTAGCTGATCCAGAGACGCCAGAGTTGCTGAGGACACTACAAACTCGAGTCATTAAGTGACTAACTCGAGTTTTGAGTTCCAAACTCGAGTTTTGTGTCCTAAACTCGAGTTTTCTCATAATCCAGAGGCAAATCACTTCCAATAATGCAGTAAACTTGACTTTTGAGTATCTGGCTCGATTTTGCTCATCCAGAACCTGATATATGCTTGTTTTAACTCTGAATTGAACTGTTCCAACTTTCATTTCATCGTGGAGACTTCAAGAATCAATCTAAAAACTTGTATGGTAATTTTCTCATTCCATTTGGCAAGTTTTTCTTTCTTTCTTCTCTTTTCTTGATCATTCTTCATGATTGAACTATTTCTTTCTTTTATTCTCTTGTTCTTTCTCCATATAAACAAATCTACATTAAATATAGCAATTAGTCAATATATGTGCTATAAACTTTTTGCTCTTACTAATGGCATCTATATAAGACATCATCAAAACTAATCATAACCAACAGTTAATACTTCGATTTTCATATCATTTACTCTCTATTCTCAATGCCTACATAGCTTATCATTGAGAGTAATGATTTGTATTGTGCTTCAGTGTTTATTCATTCACTTCTGAGAGAGAAGATTCATTGTGAATCAGTTTATCTGAGAGATACTCAAGATTGGGTGATCTTGAGTGGGAAAGACTTTGTTGTGATTAAAGCTTGTAAGGGGAGTGAATCCGAGTGAGGGATTACTTTGAGTACAGAGTGTGTAATCAAGCAAGTGAATTAATTACGGTTTGTAAGGGGGAGTGAATCCTAGTGAGAGGATTACTTCAAGTACAGAACGTGTAATCAAGTTCAAAGCAAATAGTGGATTGAAAATCTCAAGTGAAGCTTGGGGATTGGACGTAGGTCAAAGATTAGACAGAACCAGGATAAATCACAGTTTGCATACTCTCTTCCCTGATCTTTTACATTTCCAGTACATGCTCATCTTTGAATATCTAATTGTCAATTTATAAGTTGCGAAAAGTTTTTTTTTAAAGTTCCTAAAGTTTTATCAAACACCCAATTCACCCCCTCTTCGGTGATAGTCAGGTCCAACAAGACATAAAGTCCCAATAACCAAAATTAATTTATCAAATATGCAAGAAAGGATTGCAAATCAGAGAAGCAAATTTCATAAAATAATTATAATATTGACAATAATTAAATGAAACATGATAATTAACAATAACTAAAATCATCCCCGCTCATTCATCCTGCTCCTCCTTATATCTTCTGACGTGGTACAATCTATCAATGCTAGTATACCTGGCCAAGGTTATCTAGACACCTCAAGAATATTGTCCCCTCCCATGTTACCACTGATATACCATAACAAGGAGGTGTCCACCCAAAATACTCTACTCAATTTCCGGGCTAGGAATGATAGAGCCAATGGGCACAATTTCACCCTAAATCTGTTCCACACAGACCAACATACCCAATAACAGATAAAAAATATATTCGTATGATTTTCCAAGATTATTGTATAATATATTATTCCATTTACAACATCTTATAACAATCATCATAACTATTACAGAAATCACCATTGCTTCACTGAAAAAATTTCATGTATAGATATAAGCATAATTTTTCAAAACACATACAAGGTGTACAGATAATAGTAAGGTTTAGAAAACACCTTACAGTCCAAAACTAGCATATAAAATAAATGAACCCCGGTTACCTCAACTCCAAGCTAAATCTTGAGAAGTAAAACACGAATAATCACCAATCGCAAGAAAGTTCTACATCATCACAATCATAATTTCATATAACTTATTTTATAAATATTCTAATAATAACATATTATCATAAAAGCTAAAAATAATATTTCAGTTCTTCAAATCCCAAAACTAAACCGATTAAAATTAGTTATTAATCATTCTATACATATATACAGTCATCTATTTTCAAAAATCAAAATTTCTCCAAAATTGTAATTTTAAAATTTTTACTAACCAATATAATATTACCTTCATTAGAAAGAGAAAAATATATAGAACAACTTTCATGAAGAAACTATATTGAAAAGAAGTTAATTTAACTACCTAAATGATCTTACAAAATAAATAACATACCTTGAAATACTCCAACTCTCCTTCTTTCCTCTTTTCTCCTCTCCTCTCTGCTCACTTTCGTCTTTCTTTTCTTTTCCCCTCAATTCCCTCACGGCACTCATATATATAGATAGGTAAGGGAGGTGTAATTACACCCCCTCTTTTTCAAAGGCGGTGCATATATATATATATATATATATATATATATATATATATATATATATTATTTCTTCCTTCCTCTGCAAGCTCCTTCCCTTTTTTGGGAAAAATTACCACAAAAGACCCAACTTTATTTTTATTTATTTACTTTTAATTTTACTTTTTTTTTCAATTACAATAATCAAATATAATTATTTCATAATTACAATTAAATCCTAATAATAAAATTTAGGATGTTACAAGACGTGCGCATTAAATATGCACAGTACGAGCATTTAATGTGCACAAATACCAACAACGGTTGTACAGGCGCTTCCACTACCCTGGCAGTTAGAAATTGCCAGTTGGCAGGGGTCGATAATGGCATGAGCACTCAGGACAGTAGGAGAAACTGAAATGACATCTGAGTCAAGGTTCATGCCAGAGTAGCCCAATCACGACCCCTTCCGCCAAAGCCAAAGTAATTAAAGCAAATCGCCTTGATCTTCCTATATTATGATCAACTCAGCTCTCATTAGAACTGGGACCGACATTTGCCCATGAATTCTCGAATTGGGGGCAATATGATACCAACTTATAAGAACTTGGCATATCAATCGCCGTCAGACAAAGGCACAAACCATGAAACACCAACTCAGAAATATATTGACAAGTAAGAGCACAGATGACGGTGTACATCCAAGATAAAGAGACCCTGGGTTAAGAAAGTAATCCCGGGTTCATGGAGACTAATTCAACCCGGTAGATCAGAGACCTGAACTATCTGTCTGGGGCGCAATTGTTACGAATCCAAATAACAGGCCCATTAAATGAACGGCCTAACAAATGACAACCCATGACAAAGATCCATATATGATCATAACCACCCTCAAATAAAGGAGAATCGCAGCCAATCATCTATAATCAAGAATCTTATCAGCAAAGATATCACATATCTTTAATGATGAGACATCTGAAAGCCCATCGATCTAAGGGCCCAGGTAAATATATCAATAGGGTCTAAACCTTTAAAAACACACACACACACACACTCTCTCTCTCTCTCTCTACATTTAGAATTCTGCCGTCACTATGCACACACCCCACTCCTTAGGCGAAAGCCTTTTAGTTTGCATAGAGATCTGCGCTTCTCACTGGTATCTAATTCATAGATACCTGGGAGAGAGACATATCGATTCAATATCGAATCACTAGTCCAATTGGACTAGACATCTTTGTGTTCTACAACATAACAAGTATATTCTTTAGATTTACCATACTTTGTCGATGACCCTTGTCCATGTGATTCTACCCATTAATATTAAAAATCACAAGTAAAATACTCTAATAATCCTCTTATTATTTTCTTTTAATTACATCGATTGACTCTTTATTTCGAGACGTACATTTTACTCCAAACCACTAATTCCATTATAGAATTTACTAAAAAAAATTTGGAAGTATATTTTTTTAATTGAAAACTATATTAGAATAAATCTTGTTTACTAATTTATCCCTCATTATATCAAATCTCTAATTTATCATTTAACATTAATATTTATTAATGATCCATTTAATATTCTTGCTAATTTTAGAAAAATTTAAGTAATTTTTTATGTGAAAAATACTAACAACTTGACTAAAAATTTGGGTTGTTATTATTATTTTGATAAAACGAGCACTTTTTTTTTATATAAAAAAAATTCAGGTGTAAACTGAGTAATTATTTTAACAAACATATGTTTAAGCAAATATATTTCAAAAGTTTGAAGTATAATATATTAATATATGGATTTCAAAATTATATCATTTTATAATTTAATGAAAAATATATACATGAATATATATACACGCGCGCCGATACATGCATCCCTACATCCATAAATCAACATATTCATGCATTATTCGGGCGGGAAAAAAACATATTCATGTATTAAAAATATATATATCATAAGTAAGTTTTGATAAATAAACGAGATTAAATATGTAAACTTATTGAAAAATAAAATCTATATTAAATATTAAATTTCTAATATGATGATAATTAATTCAATAGTACGACAAAAAATTGGAAGTATATATTATTATTATTAGATAAAGATTTGTGATAGAATGATTCTTAAATAATATTTATGTTATGAAGGGGCGTTTTGGTCAAAGTGACAAATAAAAAGAGAATAATTAATTGGAAGTGGGATGTTTAAGAAATCAAAGTCCAAGGGTTGATATCCATAAATTATGACATTTACGTTGCCTAAACTAATCTATAATTATTAAAGTGGCAAGCTGGCGCATATCGAGATCATGCTTCCATTTCTTACACGCCTTTCTCTAGAATCCAGTTTCTTGGAACCTGTTGCTCATTTGTTTTTGTATATTCATTAGATATGGAGTAGCTCTTGTCATTGCTCACACCCCTATATATCTCAATTTTGAACAATTCAGATAAGCTATTTTAGAATGGTAACTGTTCAGGATCAAATGAATTCTCCAAATGACTTATTTCTTTCTTTCTTTCTTTCTTTTTTTTTTTTGGTTTTTTGGGAAGTTTCACTAGAAAATTCAAATACCAGCTAAGCATTTGCATTCATTTTGGAAATTGATGAACAATGGAATTCCAACATCTAACATTTTGAATGTGCACCATTTAAGCACATCAAATTTCAGTACATTTGAGTGTGAATAAGAGAAAACATTTTGAATTTGCATCATTTAAGTACATCAAATCTATGTGCATTTTGAGTGTGAAGAAGAAAAACTCTTGCCCAACTTTTCCTTGAAAGCCATTTTGGTTTGATTGTTCTTTAATCAGAATTCCTATGCACAAGACTTTTCTGAATTTAAAAGCTGGTTGAAAAGCTGGTTGAAAGAAGTCTTGATCCAATTATATATAATGATCAGTATGTAGAATTATATGCTTGATCAATCTCATTTGAAGAAAAAAAAAGTTGGCAATTCATCAAGGAATACACAATTTCTTCATAAGTTGTCATTGAAGAAGTTAGGCATTTAACTTCTTCCACCAAATTAGCTGTCTGTCAGTATTTATAAAAGGAAATTGACTTCTGCTTCAGCCATAAATTTCTTTCACCCTAATGTAAATGGATGAGATATGATGTTTTATAAATATAAGAGATGGAGTTTGCATCACTATCACTGGCTTAATTTGTTGGGATTCGTACAAGCAACAGAATGAAATTTATCCAATAAATTACGAATTCTAAGAAGAAGATCTATCAACAGCGTTTAAATCGGGTTAGTAAATAAAAAACGTATCTACACGAACTTGTGTGCGTGCTTTGCAAACTCGTGGGCTAACACCTTCTTTGGTCAATCAATGTCTAGGAGCCGACTCTACGAATCCACTCTCTCTACTGGTATCCACACCGAACAGCACTCCAACACGAACGGCAGCAGCGTGCTAGCGCCTTCAAGCTTTTATCTCATATCTCTCTTCTAAGGTTCTTTTTGTTGCTCTACAATTATCTTGTGTATATAATCAAATTACTTACAACCTAAGGGTATTTATAACCCTTATAGGCCGCATTAATTATTTAAAATCAATCTTATTAATTTTGAAATTGAATTGGAAATTAAATCTGTTTAATTGATTCAATCCAATCAATTTATTTAATACGAATTTAAAAGCCAGCTAATTTGATTTATCTTTATAAATCAAATCATTGATTTATCTTCATAAATCAAATATAAAAGTTATTTAATGATTAGCCCTTAAGACATAATTTCCAACATAATTATCATATTTATTGTAAATTGATATGAATCATATGATGATCAGTACTAACGTTTTTAGATAATTGCTTTACTTTTTGAAATTTCAAGTATTATTATTATTATTATTATTATTATCATTATTATTATTATTATTTAATGAAATTTCACGTATTCTTAATACAATCTCTGAATGTATTTAAAAAAACAAAAGGTCGCTGACTATGATCTGTACTGCATATCTTTTTTGCCAACCAATCTCCAGATCCGATTCCGTGCATATGCAATTATGCCAGAAAGTTTCTGCAAGTTATCCACGTGAAAGTCGAATACAAGTATTTCATTTTCTGCAAGTTATGATGTTGTGTTTTTATAGCTCTCATAGAATACAACAACCTGTGTTGAAGGGCGAATTGGTTTGCCGGTCGTAGATCTGTACGTTTGTGTTATATTTAGGGCTAGATTACCATAGTCTAGTTATCTCAAGTTATGGCTTGCCTGTATTACACAAAAAAAGAATACATGAACCAAAAAGGAAAAAAAAGTTGAAAAATATAGCATTACGAATTTATTATTTAAAGCTATCTAAAATTTGTATGAGCACCCATACTTACTATTATATCTAAGGTTCTGAAACTTTGACCAGTTACTAAACTAGTCAAGGTATTTGTGTCAATGGCCATGAGTCAAATCAGAGCAAGGCTAACCCAATAAAAAATAGAAGATTTTATAGCTATTAGTGTGAAATTATAAAGAAAATTTCAAAAAAATGATTTTTTTTTTAATGAAAGTGAACCAATTTGACCCATAAAACCGGTTTAGTGATCAATTCGTTAGTTTCCAATCCAGATCTATGAACACTGATTATATCTTCAACAGGGGTAACTCTTCTTCAACCTTATATGACATGACTAAAGATAATTGAGTTACACACAACTGGCATAGATAGGGAAATTCGTAGATCTAAACAAAAAAAAAAAAAATTATCAAAATAGACCAGTAAGCAAAAATTTTTTAGATCAGCGGGCGCCACACGTGGTGCCACTGCGCACGTGCACACCACATAAGTAGCGCCACGACACGTGGCGCCACTTTTACAAATATTTTTTTTAATTTTTAATTATTATAATTATATATTTTTATATTAAATATAATATATATTATATATAATATATTTTTTAAGTAAAAAAATAATATATTATATTAATAAATTACATATTAAATTATATAATCTAATATATATATATATATATATATATATATATATATATATATAATATTAAATCGTTCCCGCTGTAGGGTTCCAGCTGATTGTTCCTAGTGCGATTAAATCGTAGCGATTAAATTGTAGTTGTTTGTAGCGCGATTTAATTATTACTTTTTTAATCTTCATGTTATATGAATTAAATCTTCATATATATTTAATATAATATACTCCAAAAAGATCAACAAGCAAACCAACAGGATCAAGTTCAAAAGATCCACAAGGAACACCATCTCTTTCATCACCAGCCATCAAATATTGCCCATGTTTCCCCTTTACCAGGATATACCATGTAACGTCTTCTTCTGTCAATTCCTTTTATGGTATGCATTTGATGAGAGAACATAGCATTATCCTCATTTTTGCCAATCAATCTCACTTTTATCATTTTGCTCATCCCCATCATTGCTGCCTGCAACATCATCTTCCTCGACAATCCTGTTGTTTTTAAAACCATGGTGGCACCACTAACAATTATTCTTGGCCGTTCGAACCTCACAAGACCCATTACAAGCTGCGTCTCTTCTTACTATTTCTCGTCGTCTCCCCTTTTTCTAGTCCCTTCGCCTAACACTCTTGTTCAGCAAGATCACTGATCGGTCCAAAGAACTCACCATCTGTCCGATATTATATATAAGATATATTATATAAAATAATATATATTATATTTAATATATATTAAATACAATAATATATAATTATAATAATTTAAAATTTTAAAAAAATTATTTAATATTATATATATATATGTATATATATAATTTATTAATATAATATATTATTTTTTTATTTTAAAAAAATATATTATATAAAATAATATATATTATATTTAATATATATTAAATATAAAAATATATAATTATAATAATTAAAAATAAAAAATATATATATTTGTAAAAGTGGCGCCACGACACTTATGTGGTGTGCCAACATGGCTCGCCATATGCGCAGTGGCACCATGCCACGTGTGGCGCCACCAACTAGGTTAGATCTGAAATTTTTTTTTGCCTACTGGTCTATTTTGATATTTTTTTTTTTATTTATATCTGCGAATATCCCGGCATAGATATCACGCCTTTGTGGTGATTGATAGCAAGTTTGATCACAAGTTATACAAAGTGACCCGTGAAAACGAATATTCTCTGGTGGGGTCAAAAACGAATATTCTCTCTACATAGACACACTATCAATTTCTATGGGCGATCAGTCTCTATGGCCAATCTCCCCATAGACGCACGCAGCGCACCATAACTCTAATCCTTCTTTTAGGCGTGGTTTGATTTGATTTGTAACTCTCTCATTTTTATTATAATAGACTATTATTTTCATCTTGTTTCCAAAAAAGAAAAAGAAAAAAGGACACACTTTAAATGTAAAAAAAAAAAAAAAGACGAAGATATTTGTCGGAAAAATCATTTTAAATGTGTGTGTGTAATTTCTCTCAATTTTTAATTTGGTATCTATATATATTTTTTACTTTTAATTAAATCATTTAATTCTGCTCTGTTAGGCCGTTAACTCCAATATACAAGCTAATTGTGCTAATAAAAAAATTAATAATTTAATTAAGAGAACGAATATATAGGTGCTAAATTATATTAAAATTGAGGAAAATTACACTTACCTATATAATGAATTTTTTCTCCTTAACAATATTACCTAATTCGAAGGTCAATTTAAGTATATATGTATCACTCTTGCCGAAACTTCAAGAACTTACTATTCCATGCATGGCATCGATCAAATCTAGTTTTGCAAATAAAATAATTGCTTATTGCTCGAAAGGGCATGCATTATTCTTGTTTTGATGTAATCTGAATGTCAAAGATTCTTTTTGACCAAATAGTGAATATGGATAATATATATTAACACAATACCACATATAACGTCAAAAGTTCCTTATCTGGCAAAAAAACAAAACCATCGAAGCTCCTTATCTGACAAAAAGATCATAGCTCCTTATTCATTGTCTTATGTGATTTTATTTATTCCAATATTGAATGTCTAGTGAAAGGAATTAATTAGTTTAAATTATTTTTTAATGGGTTCTTAGTTTCGAATAGTAATTTTTTAGTTCCTATAATTTTATAAGGATTTGATGATAGTTTAACAATGTTAACTTTAATTAATGTATAATTAAGTATATGATTTAAAATTTTTTTAAAAAATTATTAACAAATCTGGGAGCAAAAACAAAAAATTTTTGGGACCAAAATTAAAACTCTTTATAAAAATTGGGACTAGAATCAAAACTAAATTCGTATTCCATATTTTTAAAGAGTTTTGGTTTTATTTCATATGCCTAACCATATTAATTATAGTGAATATGATTAGACTCTGGCTAAGTTCTTATAAAGTTACAAGTATTAAGAAACACAATTTGAAACTACATGCATGATGTTACTACATCTAAGTAATCACCACCGTTGCATATTCAGGGTTGGGAAATGAAATTATGGGTTAAGTGGGAACAACTCAGAATCTGTCAATCCAAGCCCTCAATGATTGGTTTTAATTTTTTTTTCCTTCTAAACTTTGAATCATTTAATTATTTTTTTTAAAAAAATTAGATAAGTTAAATCTTGAAGATTCACAAGGATTAATGTAAATTATTTATTTTAAGCAAGGTTTTATTGTTTAAGTGATTTATTTTTTCTTTATGAAAATAAATTTTATTATATCTAACTATATAGAACAATTGAATTATGAACATTACCTTTTGTACCCAAAATAACAAGAAATAAAAATTATCATTCATATTTTTAATTAGAATTCTAATCATATTTTTTGATTTGGTTTTGATATTGATGTTTAAATTTAAAATTTTAAGTTTACATATCTGATGTGTTTTTATTTAATTAAGCCCTCCCTATTAATTGTCATACAGTGTTAAGGATTTTTTTTTCTTATCTAAAAAGTAGTATAAAATACAAATAAATAATATGGTTATTTTAGAAAAACAGATAAATATCTTTTTATAAACAACCAACTTAAATATTTTTTTAAAAAAAATTATCATATTAATTCCTATATTTAGAATAATAGGAAATATCAATAACGTGACTTCTTAAAAACTAAAAATGAGTTAGCAAGTTTTTTTTTTAAATTAAAAAAAAACTTCATCTATTTCAAAATACAAGAGTCAAACTTGAAACTTACAAGGGGCAGGGGGTGTTTTTTTTTTTTAATAGATCCATTTTATTTTTGTCTGATCATTTAATATTTTCCAATTTTACTTCCACTTAATTATATGCCCTTGTCATATATTTTTTCCACTCACTCTCTCTTCCACTCATCCTCTCAATAAATAAGGATTTTTAAGAAAATAAATAGCTATTTAGCTCTTATATTTTGAATTGGAAAAGAATCAGTTAGTCCGAAGAGAATAGTACTTAAAAAAATAAAAAAGAATTTCACCAACACAAACGAAAATAAAAAAGTAGTCTACTGACTTTTTTAATAAAAGAGTTAATATAATATTTTATATCTCAAATTATCATCATTCTAATTTTAATTTCTCAAATGTAAAATTATATATACTGATTTCTCAAAGGTCCATTTAGTTTAGCATATTAGTATGTTACCCAAAACATTAAAAAAAAAAAAAAAAGTTTAGAATATTAGTAACTATGACTAAATAAAAACTTACATGACTTTGTTTGTAAGGAGACCAAAGCCTGGAAAGGTGAAACAAAAGTAAAGCTAAACTTGAGGATGGCATTAATCGAAAAAATAATCTAGGACCTGTTACGGCCACCACCCAGGAATCAAGACCCAAATCTCAACGCACAAAAGCGACATGTATGGTTTTTATTCGGTATGTGACCCTCCCTTTCTAAACCGATTCCGTTTCTGCTCAGAGCTCGGTCACTTCCCTGTTGTAGTGAAGCTCAACAGCGCTTCCCATGGACGACGGCGCAAGCGACTATCGTCAACTCTTCGTCGAAGATGCCGATTTGTACAACCGCCTCGTCCTCGGCACTCTCTTGCCTGATTGCATGTGGCTCTCCCTCCCTCGTTTCTTCCAGGCATGGCTTCGCAACTACATTGGCGCAGTAATCGTTTACCTCCTCTCTGGCTTCTTCTGGTGCGTTTACATCTATAAATTGAAGCGCAATGTTCATGTTCCTACAGGTATTTCATTTTTCTGTTTTATTCTAGCTTTCTCTTTGAGTCAATGTCTAGCTTGAGATTCGTCGTGATCGCATCATCTTCTTCCTGTCATTGTACGGTTCTATGATCTTTTTCTGTGACTTTTACAGTCCGCGCTTCTTTTTATTTAGTCCTGATCTTCTAGGCTGAAAGTTTCAAGTTCAATGAGGTGCTGGTTTTTCTTTTCTGGCTCTGATGCTATCTATCATGAACTTTACTTTTCTTTTACATGAGAGTAATTTATTTCGTTTTCCTATCTATTTCCTTTTTGAAATTTATGGTAGTAATATCGTTTGGTTAATATCCTGGATCTTGTTTCGTGCATTTTCTTTTGACTCTTTACTGTTCTTGATTGAGTTACAAGAATTGTTTGGTTTCTGTGAGATTTGTCTTCTCTGTTTAGCATTAATGGTTTCTTGATGAGAGACTGATTTAAGAGGAATAATTTCTTTTCCTTCATTTCTCTTATTGTCGTTTGAGCATCCTAACATTTCTTCTTTGGAATTTGGCAATATTAGGCTACACAGGGACCAGTTCTTGGGTTTTTCCTTTTAAATATATAGGCATGGGGTTTTACTGGGATTTCAAACACCTTTCAACCGACATTATGTTATCATTGACACGCCTATCCTATGTAGATAAGGCGAGTTTTTCAACAACTGGTGATAAAGATATAGGGATTTATTTTTTTCATTTTTTTTTCTGTACAGCTTCAAGCAACTGTTATTTTAAATTTGTTCCTGTTCAGGACAAAATTATTGAACCAATCATCATGCATGTCCCTGCGAAGAAGATATTTAATTTGTTGAGCTTCTGCTTTGATGGACTATCAAGTTTCAGAAGAGGATTTCATTACTAATTGTTTGCTGGTTGCAAAAATCAATCTGAATCCTGTTCCGCCTTTGAAGCCTGCTTTTTGCTCAGCACTAACATTTTAACGTAGATTCTAGAAGAGCCTCATGTGCATTTTGGCTAAATAGTAACGATAAATTGGCCATGAAAGGGCATTTTCAAGTTGGTTGGCACCTTGCCCATTTGGTTGGGTGGCTATTTGAAACATCAGTTACTATATTATTATTTACTATAACTTGGATACCTTCACATAGTTACGTTTTATCATTGTTAACTAGATAAGCTGATATCAATATGTCTGTATATCTGCTGTAAATCAAATTAACCTTGCTACATGCTCACCAGTGGAAGGATTAAGTAATCTCTTGGATCATTGCTGACAAATAACTTCAAATATTTTTTACCTGTACTTCGTTGGCTCTAGATTCCATGAAGTTTTTTTTTTTCCTTTTTGTTTTGGGTGTATGGTTGTCTGTTTATTTCAAAATTTCAGGAGCTAACTTATGCATAGAGCCTTTTCCAATGTCTTTTTAGTCAATAAATTGAAAGGCTTTTTATTGCAGATGCCATTCCCTCTCGTAAAGCCATGCTCTCGCAAATATCTGTTGCAATGAAAGCGTTGCCTTGGTTGACTATTCTTCCAACTATTTCTGAGTACTTCGCAGAAATTGGCTGGACAAAGTGTTTTCCGAGAGTAAATAATATCAGCTGGTTTGCCTTCCTTGCATATTTCACCATTTACCAAATTTTCGTGGAGTTTGGCATTTACTGGATGCATAGAGAGTTGCATGACATAAAACCGCTTTACAAATATCTTCATGCTACCCATCACATCTACAACAAACAGAACACTCTTTCCCCATTTGCTGGTAAGAACATGATATATGGAAGTTTCTTTAATGTTGTAGCCAGACTCTGGTTTTTGTTTTGTAGTTCAAATTCAAATTAGCTGGAATATGCAAAAACAACTCATTGTCTTGTTACTCACACACTCACCCGTTTGAAAATTTTGGGTATACTATTTCTCTTAACATTCTTTAGCTCAGAAGCTTCTTCCTTCTCTGCCAAACATTAATTCACACATATAAGTGTATTTTCAGACACACACAAACAACATACAACCAAAAAAATGTATCAGCTACATTGTAACTAACATTTACCAGTTTTCTCTGTAATGTCCATATGATTTCACCAGAGGGATGGGCTGACTGATTTTTCTGTGCTCTGAATTTCAGGTTTGGCATTTCATCCTCTTGATGGGATCCTTCAGGGATTGCCACATAACATTGCTTTGTTTATCATTCCAGTTCATTTAACTACACACTTAGGGGCTATATTCATCGAGGTGATTTGGACTGCGAGTATACATGACTGCATTCATGCCAACTTGTGGCCTGTCATGGGCGCCGGATACCACACCATTCATCATACTACGTATCGCCATAACTATGGCCATTTCACCATTTGGATGGATTGGATGTTTGGGACTCTTCGTGACCCCAAAGATGATGGAGGTAAGGTGATGTGATGATTTTGACTGTCGTCAATCGCCTAACTGCTGCTATAGTGTGTACATTAGAAGAAATTCTTATGTAGATTCAGTCCACAATAGGTTTAGTAGATCAAATTAATCATGAATGAACACACAGGCGTTCTGATGTGTTTTTTATGCTTGTATGTTCATCAATCATTGCTTTGGTCTATCAATATTTTTTAGAATGTGTTGGCTTAGAAATTCATCCTCCTTCTTCTGTTGTAATCTTGGAATCTGGATCTTCTCTTTCGAAGCATAAGGGATGTTCTTTGTGTTCATGAAATTTGTGTTTTTTGAAGCATCAAGGTGACTGTAGAAATTAGAAAGGCAAAATCATGGATGCATGTTTGGATTCACAGTCTCTGATTCATCTGACAGTGTAAATGAATATCACTGGCGTACCATTTTCTATTATCACAAGTGTCGCGTACTATTTACTTTCTATGTCTCTCTAAATTCAGTTCAGTACTTCAGTTTAAGAGCCCGTTTGGGTATAGCTTTTGGAGAATAGTTTTAGGGATTTTCGAGGTAAAAATAGCTTTTCAAGAATAGCTTTTGAACAATAATTTTTGGGATTTACGAGGTAAAAATGATTTTTGGAAAATAGCTTATGGAGAATAGCTTTTGGAGAAAAATGATAGTGTTTGAATAACTTCAAAACCTAGGTTTTGACAAAAGTTTGCCCAACATCCAAAATTGTCAAGAAACTATTATGCATCAAAATCTAGGTTTTGGCAAAAGTTTGCCAAACACTCCTATTTTTTCTAAAAGCTATTTTGCATCAAAACCTAGGTTTAAATTTTGTCATAAACTTATCAAACACCCCTATTTTTTCTAAAAGTTATTTTGCATCAAAACCTAGGTTTTGGACCCCAAAACCTGTTAATTCTCTCATAAGTGTTTTGATGATGACTTAAATCTAGACAATATAACTTAATAACTTAGAAAAAAAAAATCAAACATAGAGTTACTGTCAAATTACCTCGAGGTAGGCATATGTACCTCGAGGTTGTAAACAAACTCGAGGTTTCTAATATAACTCGAGGTAAAAATGCCTCTGTAATCTGGTCAAATTATCAATACTGACTAGAGGCTGATAGAATGCTTATACCTATTCGCTGATCTTAAGTCTCTTTGATTAACTCAAGGCGTATTATGTAACTCGAGTTTATGGTGAAACTTGAGGTAAATTCCGTAACTCGAGGCAAATTATAATACAGAACATATTAGTTTTGTACTGGTGTGATTAATTGATCTTATAATTTTTTTCCCATCTTTGTTGTCTCTTATTACTGCTAGTAATCATACTTAACAAGCTCATTGAGATTTGCAAGAAGATAAGATCAATGACAATCCAAATAAAGCTGAAAGCCAGTAAACTAGATGATGTCAGCAGCATTTAATGCAATGTCGGATATCAGCCGTAAAGCATCTGATCATGATAAAGAACTGCCACATTCTTTCTTTCTGGTTCTATGCAACGGTCGAATAAGGAAGAATGAACCAGAGACATTCTCCCCAAAAACCATTCTTTCAAGCTTGGTTATCTTCCCAAGGCCAACCACCAGCATTTAATAAACATCAACGGTCACAATATCGACGTAACAACTACCAGAATTACAAACCAGAGACAACGGCTACATTACAACGGCATTAATGGCGAAGCTATAAATTGAAGAAATATTCATTATCGCCATCTATCGGAAGTTACCCAAACGCTGTGAAAATTTAATAGCATTTATTGTACTCTGTTTCTATAACATTTTTCACTTATTGTGTGCATCAGTGATTATCACCCTATCTACTCTTTAGGAGTTTTGATTTTCCTACTTGATTACTTTGTAATATCTTGAGGTTGAGACCTCAAGTAATTGGGTAAACAATTACATCTTGTAAGGGGAAGTGATCAGTGAGGGGATCATCCAAGTATAGTATAATTGTGTCAAAAGGATTAGTGAAAATCCCAGGAGTTCTGGGGACTAGATGTAAGTCAAGTTTAAGACCGAACCAAAATATATCGTCTGTGTGCTCATCTTCTCTCCTTCCTGTTTTACTTTGGCCGAAAAATTATCAAAGTTTAATAACATCACCTATTCACCCCCTCTAAGTAATTTTCAAAACCTAGGTTTTGTGAAAAGCTACTTTTTTTGCTTCTTCTCTCTCCTCTGCCATCATCTTAGTATCAATTAGTATCCTTAAGATATTTTTTAGTACCTTTTGGTACTCTGAAATATTTTTACAAGATTAGTCATTACCTTGAAATATTTTTTTAATATCATAAAATAAGTTTTTAAGATCATAAAATATTTTAGGGTGCTGACTTGTACTTAAAAAATACTTGATGATCTTAAAAATTTATTTTATGATATTAAAAAGATGTTTCAGGTAATGACTGATCTTGAAAAAATATTTTAGGGTACTGACGAGTACTAAAAAGATATTTATAGATACCGAAAAAATACTTCATGATCTTGAAAATTTATTTTATGATATTGAAAAAATATTTCAGGGTAATGATTCATCTTGAAAAAATATGTAGAGTACTGAAAGGTACTAAAAAATATCTTAAGGATACTGAGCAGTATTGAAAAACTACTGATGATAGTATAGGAGAGAGAAAAAGCTTAAAAAAATAACTTTTGACAAAACCTAGGTTTTGGGATTCAAAACCTAAGTTTTGATGCAGAATAACTTTTGGAAAAAATATGGGTGTTTAATAAGCTTATGACAAAACCTAGGTTTTGATGCAAAATAGCTTCTAAAAAAAAGAGGGGTGTTTGGCAGACTTAAAACAAAACCTAGGTTTTGTTTCCAAAACCTAGGTTACCAAAACCTAGGTTTTGGAAACTCCCAAATAGGCTCTAAGTGCACTTTAGCATATCTGATTTGATGTCTAAGATGATTTTAAATTCTATGAATGCATAAAATGCTCTCTTCAGCAGGGTTATTAAACCTGGACTGGACCGGCCGGTTCGGACCAGAAACCGGCGAACCAACCGTGAAATCGGTCCGGTTTGCTGTATAAACCCGGATTGGAGTTTTTTTTAAAGCGTCTTATAGAGAGAGAGATGGAGAGAAACCATAGAGAAACATATCTAACCTTTACTTGTCCACAATGTCTCCATTTGTTAAGCTATGAAGCTCCATTTTTCAGATCTGAAGATTGTGCGAGACTTTAATGTTGTGAAAGGGTGCTTGGGGGCTTTGAACAAGAAAAGGTGACCATCAAACCAGCAGAAGCAGATGGCTGAAGAATGAGAGAAGGAGAGAGTGAAATGAAGGATAGAAGGGGCTGAAGAATGAGAGAAGGAGAGAGGGAAACGAAAGAGAGAAGGGGTTGAAGAATGAGAGAAGGAGAGAGTGAAACAAGGAGAGAAGGAGATGGGAAACAAACAGAAAAAGGTGTGGGCTGAAGAATGAAGAATGAGAGAAGGAAAGAAAGACTTTTGACATGGGAAGATAAAGTACTGGGAGTAGACTTGGAATGCTCAATGTCTTGGAAATCACAAAAAGTCTCGAAAATGACAAAATGGTGGCAAAACTTAAAATTTAAAATAGATTAAACTAATATTATTATTTCAGTCAAAGTTATTAAAGAAATTTCTTTTTAAATAATTTCATATTAATAATCCTAAAATCTTAACTTTCTTACCGGTTTGGCCTCGGTTTAGTTCCGGTTTGACTTCAGTCTGACCCACTGACCCTTGACCCAGTACCCCGACTGGTTCAGTGACCGGTCCGATTTTAATAACCTTGCTCTTCAGTCTTATTTCAAAGATACTTTTGATTAAATCATTACAATATATTAAAATTACTTTCAATTGAAGATATTAAATGGGGGTGGGGCTTTGTTTGTTTGTTTTTTTTCTCGCTCATAAAAGCTTCAAACATGGCTTTTTTTTCCCAAAATGCCCCCTTTTAAGAAACTATTTACCAAAATGCCCCTGATTTCAAAAAATTTCCCATTGTACCCCTATTTCCAAACTATTTTTCATTATACCTCTGTTTAGTCGATTAAGTCACAGGACTTAGTCGATTAAAACTCGGGGCTTGATTTTTTTTTTTAACTGCTCACGACATTTAATCGACTAAATCTTGTGACTTAGTCAACTAAATCTTGTGGGCTTTCAGTCAATTTGATTCTGCACTGGCTATGGTAATAGAGGTGTTCAGCAATGAAGGATGGAGTTCTCAACAGATTCTTCCAATCTTTACAAACACACTGAAATAGGATTAGGGATTTTACCGGAAGTTGTACCAAAATATTTGTGATAATGTCTTGGGGAAGATCCGGTGCGCCGTTCTCCATTATTGTGCGCTCCTATGAGTAGCGAAGGGATGAAGCCGACTGCAAGTGAGAGTGTGAGAGGGGGAGATAGGGAGGCCGCGCGAGACTGATGTTAACTGAGCCACAGAGACTGGCCTAAGGTGAGCAAATTAAATCTATAGATATACTACTATCTATAGATTTTGGATTATATTAGATTAAATATAGAGATATTTTATATCTGTTTAATTTATTTTATATATTTTTTTGCTAAATCAAATCTAAAGAACAATTTTTTTTAATAAAATATATCGTGCAATGCAACAATCCTAACTGTAAATTAAATATATTCATTAGATTAATATATCAAAAAATAGCTAGGAAGTGGTTAGAAACTATCTTTAGAAAAAAATAATATATTTTTACATTTACGGGGAACTACTATAGCTAGGGAGGTTGTGGATAGTGCGATAGTAACCACATATATAGGTAGTCATAAATTTATTTTAAGTTTCAGTATTCATATTTTTTATTATGCAGAATAAATCTGGTGCCATATTTTTTTAGTCTAATAAAAAAAAAATGAATACTCAATTGGGTTTTAGGGTTCAGTCTTTGAATGAGGCAAGGTTGCAGGAAGCTGAATTGTTAGAGCTGGAGCACGAAATACTCAATTGATTTCAAATGGATTGCCTGATTTCGCCTGAGCCCTCCGTTTTCTTTGCCTTTTTTTTGGGGAGGTTAAGTAAAAACTATAAAAATGTAAGTTTCTACTAATTTCTACGTTTTTACACTAGTTTCTACCAATTTTTACCTCAGACAATATTTACCTACGTTTTAATACTGAAGGCCCCGGTAAAAACGTAAAAACTTAAGTTTTTATGTTTTTATACTAGTTTTTGACAGCAATGTTTGAAACAATGTTGTCTATTTTCTACTAACGAAAGATGCTTGTAGTTCATGACTACCTTTTTGATTCACTAATTAGGAAATTAACGTTTCCAGATAAAAGGGATTGTGTAAAGCACGTTATTTTATCTAGGAAATGAGTTGTAAAAAAGGGTTAAGATAAAAATTCAACGATAATGTTTTTTTTAAGATGTGTCTGGTTCAAATTTGGTTATGGTCCTTTGTAAAGGAGACCCTTTTACAAAGGACCAAGTGTAAATTGTTCTTTTCGGGTAAATGTGCATTTTTACATTGATCTTTTACAAAAGAATCTCTTTAGTAAAGGACCATGGCCAAATCCGTTTGGCTCCTACAAATAAATTTTTTCTTTTTAAAATAACAAAACTTGTGACTTTAATATTGGGGGTCCACGAAGTCAGTTCTCTTTTTTCTTCGTCAGCGCTCTGACACTCACTTTTCTCTGTCCCTCAGTCAACAAGCCTCGTAATTCACAAATAAGTTGCAGAATCTCAGATAAACCAAACAACAGCAAATATAGACACACTATTAACGATTTCCGTACTGGACGACGCATAATACTTTGATACGTTGCGCGACCCATGGTGCTCTGATCAGTATGGGGGGTATCAGTAACATAAGGTTTGACAACAAATTAAAGCTTCTTGTTTATAAGATTTTACTAGGCGAAAAACACAAACAATAGCCATGACACCGGGCGGCCCGGGGATGTTAAAAATAAAATCTTAGGATAGACGGGTTAAGTTTCTTTCATAATCATTTTCTCATAATCCCTCATAATCTTTTAATTATATCCATCTAATCAATTAAAATGCTACTTTAATATTTTTCTCACATTCTCAACTAACGGTTCAGATTGGATAATAAGAGAATATGAGAAAAAAGATAAGGAGATAATCTTCTTCCCAAAACAGACAAGTCCAAAAATCAAGCATGAACCGAGCTTTCAAATACCTGGAATTCAAAAAAGTAAACAATAAATGGGAGGGATGAAACTTGCAATGAAAATAAGAAAGTAAGAAAGCAAGTTGGCCAGCAAATGTCGAGGTGGAAGATCTTGTTAAATGGGCAAAATTTCACTTCCCATAACTCCATGGATGTCAAGTTCCATTTTTCAGGACCCAAATTTCATAAGGCAACGATTTTTGTGCTCTCATGTTTGCATCGCTGCCTTCAAATTGCCCCATTCGCGCAACCCAAATACTTCTTCTTAATTAATTTGTACATTATATTGATCTTTTTAAAAATAATGACAAAAAATTAAATAATTAAAATAGCAAATAGTTATTAAAGAAATAAAAGAGAATATTCTAGCACTCCCTTGGGTCGCGTGATAGGACCATGGTGATCACAATGACAGAATCTGATGGTTACTACTTTCTAGAAATGCAGAAAATCGAACTCATTTGGAAGAAAGCAAATAAATAGAAGTGCTGTGTTTTAACTTTTAACTCGAGAGGTGTTCTCCTGTCTTATTTATTGAGAAGAGAAAGAATTTTGTTAATCCTATTTATTAAGGAAAATCGTAGTATGCTCCCAAGAAATAAAAAAATATTAAAAAAAGTTCCTGAACTTGATTTATGATTTAAAAATTTCTAATGGACTTTAATGATATTGATTCAAATTATGAAATTACATCAAAATGTTACTATTGATAAATCTATCTGTTGATAATTCTATGTGCCATAATGATAAATTATAGTATTATTGTTGACAAGTTTATGCACCATATTGACAATAGAGACAAACATATAATTTCACAATTCGAATCTATATTACTGAGGTCTTTTGAAAGTTTTTAGATAGTGGATCATATATTGTGACTTTTTTGTTTTTTTTTTCTTGGTTTCTTGGGACCATATTGTGATTTCCACCATTTATAAAGTGGAGGGAGAAATTTTTTGTATAAATGTTCAATTTCACCCTTTATTTTTTATTGCATTGAATTTATTATTTTGTGGCATAATGTATAATGGGAAAATTATATTCTGGTCCTAAGGACAACAATTAATTATAAAAAGGTCCCGTATCAGAATTCCATTATAAAAAAGTCTCAATCAATTGCCTAGCTTGAAAATCCGTATTTACAATTGGAAATGTTATATTAACAACTGAAAATGTTATATTAACAACAAAAATTCTCAATTGTTAATATGATATTTTAAGTTATTAATATAGCATTTTCAGTTATTAATATAACATTTTCAGTTGTAAATGTAGATTGAGAATTTTTGTTGTCAATATAACATTTTCAGTTGTTAATATAACATTTTCAGTTGTAAATACGGATTTTCAAGTTAGGCAATTAATTAGAACTTTTTTGTAATGAGATTTTGGTGTGGGACTTTTTTTGTAATTAATTCTAGTCCTTAGGACCCAAATGTAATTTTCTCATGTATAATAGATAAGGGTAAAGTTAAGAGTGAGTTATTAAATATATTGAAAGCAACTTATAAATGAGAAAATGAGGGGTATGTCATATCTTGATATGAGCCTATTTTCAGTCACACATAAATTAAAGACAGTATGTCTCCTAATTGATTAATCAAATCTCTTTTCAAGCGTTGAGGGTGGGTTTAAGATTAACCAATTTAATTAACTTTATGAATTTGGCTTCTTAACAAAACATCCTTCAACATTGTCACATTTGTTTTCTTTGAATTTGAGGTCCCTTTTCAAGGCTAATCTCCCTTGCCTCGTTAATTAAGAAAATTATATACTTATTATTAATAAAATAAAAAATATTTAATTACTTTTTTTTTACTAAAAATTATTTAGGGAAAATTACACTAAGAGCCTAACTAAAGAAAATAATATTTAAAAAATTTCATAATTTAATAATTATTTCACTTGTCAATGGGGTCTCTCTCTGACTCGTATTTTCTTTGTCCACAAAATTCACATAGTGCACCAATTATTCAATGGTGACCGTCAAACCCGTAAGATAGTTACAACGAGTTGCATTATAAAATATAACGAGCTTTTACTTCCCCGTGCGTTGCACTGGATGATAGTACTTCCCTGGTTACTGAAACATATTTTTCTTCACTATTAATAAATAACTACATATTAATCTCAACAATGGTAAACAATAATATCCTCCTATTCATATCGATTTAGAGTACATATTACAAATGAAATCTCAACAATGTTTTCTAATCAATTAACATTCCTAAATATCTTTTTGTACGTAACATTTCTTGTTATCAATTCTCTATGAATGAGTTTGTTGGACCTTGTGCCAAACAATTTCTTCATCAACATTTGCAGTGACACCCACAACAGATTGGACATTCTTCAATAAAATAGAATGATACAAAATTATCCCATGGATCTCAAGATTTATCATATACTGAAACAAAAGCAAGAATAAAAAATCATAATTTTTTTTTTTAAAAACATGATGTCAAGAAGTAAAATGTATAAGAAATGGTGGTATGGATAATTAGTAGTAACTTCTAATCTAAATATTTAATTAATAATAAATGTAGGCAATTATAAAATGAGTTTCTGCTTTTTCATAAGCAAAAGGGCCCATATTTGTTTGGGCTTTTAGTTGCTAGGCATCTATTCAACATCTTCTTGCCCGCCATTTTGCATTACTCTGATTTGTTACAGATTATTCGTTATTTCACACAAATCCAAAACCATTTGCGTTAGGTGGAAGAATGCTAATGAAGAAAACTTCCTGCACACACTAAATAGTTAGTGTATCTCCAACAGCATTGAGTTCATCATGTGCTTTCAGCACCTTTGCAAGAATTAGATCTATGTCACAGTAGAGGGAAAATTAAATTTTTTTGTTGAGCTGTCATTGATTCAAAATTTTTTCAACCAAAACAGTAAGCCAAAAGCATTCTGACTTTACAATTCAAATTCATGTTTTGCACAGGGAAAATAACTCCACTTTATTATTGTCAGGTGGCAACAGATTCCACTATGGAAATAATACTTAGCTTTTGCTCTTTTTTGAAAAAGCCCGTGAGTTTGTCCTTCCCCCAACTCTCAATGCCATAGCTCACCCTCACACCACCCTTGACTTCACAACTACCAACGCCTTCTTGCAAAGGATGAAATATTATATGTGTATCACAAAACTATATTAGTCTATATTAGTCTAGCACAAAACTCAAGGAAAATTACAACATATAGCTCAAAGCTATTTGATACGTATGCCTAAAGCTATTTGATAGGTATGCCTAACGTTAATAGCATTTATTTTTAGTATTCTAAAGACCCAAAAACTGCAACAAACATCTCAAGAAACAAGAGACACCTCTGCTTGCAGTGTATGAGGAAAACAGAGATAATCCAGTCCCATATTTGCCAATTTTCTCAAGCTTTCATAACAAAGATGTGCTGTTTCATTAATCCCATTTCACTCTTACTTGATAAAGATGGATACCATTGCGAAGGTATGCAGATGGTTGCAGAATCCCGTTTCACTCTACTGAGATAACTACTATGTTTTCAACTGCTCACTATCCTCAACTGTTTGCTGCATTTCATCAAAATCCCGGTTAAATTAGGCTTTTTCCAAATTGATTTTGACCTATTTCAAACTTTAAAAACTTGACTTGTCCTTCTGCTCCAATCAAGGCACACAGAAATCTAAGTGTGTGTGAGTGAGAGTGATGGCTATTAGGTGGCAAGCAAGTAGTGTAGCAACGTGCAAGCAACTTTCTCAAAAGCATAAAGTCAGTGAAGAAAATGAAGCCTGAGAGAGAGTCTGGAGAGAAGGAAAAAACACAGAATCATGCACATGGCTAAAGGGGAACGATCAGCTAAAAATTTTCTATTAATTCATTTCTTGGATGACAAACATTCGTTCCTTTGAGGTATTTTTCACCGTTTATGAAAAGAAAGCAGAAAGAAAAGTTCTCACTTTCATGCTCAGCTAGGTAATAATACTGCTCTTCCCAACAGAATCTTACCTAACCATCCCTTACAAGTAGTCCCCACTTTGAAAAATGAATTTAGAACCCTTCAAGATGAATGATTTTTTATGAGCAACATGACTAATTGAAAATATGCAATCAGAGCTCAATAAATAAGGATTAAACCTTATCTTACTTGCAAAATATTGTATCAGTTGCAGATTCTAAGGCTTGATCTATGGATACTTCAAATAAATTTTCAAATAAATCAGTTGTCTCCATTCTACCAGCTCCTATGCTTTTCATTTCTTGAAAACAAATCAAAAGATGATCTTATACAGTAACGATTGAGAAAGAGATGGTGACTTAAACAAAACCCACAGGTACCCAATTCGTTGTGTACTATTAGGGTCAGGAAAGTGAGCATTTGACTAGGATTTGAAATAAGTTTGGAAAAAAAAAACACAATCTTTATAGTTTGAGTTTAAGGCAAAATTGGAGCAAGGTAGCATATCAATCTGTGTCACAACTCAAACATGCTTCACACCAAAAATTAAGATCACAGGAAATATAACATGAAGTTAAAGAAGAATTACAACACCATGAATCGCCACATTGCCATCCCTAGTTCCAGATGAAACTTATCACATTGGAAAGATGAATTCTGCTAGCAGCAATTAGCAATTCTACTACCATTGCATGAGTTTATGCGGCTTCAAAGAAGAGCTACCAGTTGCGATTTTCCTTACACCTACATGCAGGACAAGAAATAAGAAACATGGGAGGGGAAGGAGTTATGTTTTGGAAAACCTGAACAGAATAAAAATAGAAAAGCTTGAAAAAAGATAATTGGATGAACATAATTGACATAGCCTTTGAGGAGCTTCTATTCAGTGACAACATTGATGATTTCATCTGCGCTTTCTGGGGAACTTGTGAGGATCTGGAAGTTTTTAACGACGACGACATAGTAAATCTGCGTTCATTGAAACACCACCAAGTCCAATTAAATAGAGATAGATGGTGACAACTTCTAATTTTTTCATTATCCATAAATTTCTTCAAAAAATACATAAATAAATGGGAAGTGTGAGTACTGACTTCTCTGTGTTCTCAGTGCGAACCAACAAAATAATTGGGGGGAAAACAGCGCGAACCAACAAAATAAAACCCAAATTTGAAATCCAAGTACAAGATTCATGAACAGACGAAGATGGGTATCAAAACATGGGTAAATTGGGGGGAAAAAGAAGAAGAGAAAGAGTTGATTCATTGATTAATAATCCAACACCATTGAGAAAACGCCTTGGTTCGGCAATACCGTGAATTTCGCGCGCAGAGTGAAGAAGGCTCCGATTACTATGGATTTCACCTCTAGATCCTCTTCGGACCTTCTTCCCATCATCAAATAGGAGCTTCAAAGTATCAAAATTTTGAGAGAAGCTAGAACAAAATTTTGAATTTTAAAACTGAGGCAAGGAAGACGGGAGGAGATGAGCATTGTGACATTTGACAGAGAAGAGGTGTGGGGAAGGGAAAAAAGAATGGAGCATCAACATCAGAGGCCTTGAGAAAAGGTCTGGGTAAGGAAAAAAAGAAGAGGGCAAGCGCAGATCGAAACTTTGAGAGAGAAGGTGGAATTTTGAATCTGAAGGACGAAGGGGATGACCATGCAACATTTGAGAGGAAAAAAGGTCTGAGAAGGGAAAAAAGAAAGGAGTAGCAGAGGCATCAAGAAGGAAAAAAGGTAAATGAAGGAGCGGACCCGTGAACTTGCACGGAGCCCGATGATGCAAAAATGGCTTATGAACAGTAATCTGTATCTAGAGCCAAAGATAAGCCCTATAAGAGTTGGCTTGAGGATGACATTTTATATATATATTGATTTTTTTTTAAAAAAATTTTGTTTCATGCAAAGTAAGCAAAATAATTATGTAACAATATGTATTTTTTTTTTAAATTTAAAGTACTCAATTTGTCCTATTTTGTTCATTCTCAAGTAATAAAGGGTTAGGGGACAATATTCCCCCAAAACATGAAGTCAGGAGCATTTTTGTTTTAAAAGTTCTTTAAGGTGTAATTTTGTTACATAAGCATAAAAATGAAAGCAATTTTTCTCCGATTGTTATTCTAGTTGATTTTGACCATTGATTAATAAAATATGCTGAGTTGACAAAGTCTACATATCATCCCACATCACATCATTTATGTTGAGGTACAAATTTATTTAGAAAGTTTATGTATCATCACTTCATATTTTTTTAAAGTTAGATTTAAAAATTTTCAGGCAAAGTTATATTTTAACAAAAATAATATATGAACTATAAATTCAGGATAATATTTAATAAATTAACAATTAAAATCAGCTGAGGTAATGACCACGTCAAAACTGCTCTTTCTTTATACTTGGACAAAACTTTTTCACTAAGGACAAGTTCCATGACAAAATTGCCAATTAACCCCAAAAAAAAAAAAAAAAAAAAAAAAGCAGCCTCTCGAATAAGAGAGAGAAAAACGCTCCCAGCAGAAATATCAACTGCAAAATATGATAAGAAGCTGGAGTACCGGCCATAATCGTATCTGCGCCTTCCGTTCTGCGCGCCAAGCAGGCAAAAAACTCTCACGTCTTACTCATGCCCGCCATGATCTTCCTTTCTCTTCTTCCTAAGCTATCTGCTAATCCTAACATCACATTTTACTCTATCTCTTTCCCATATTCTTGCACTACTTCTTCATCCTTCTCTCCTCAGAGTCCTCCCAAATACCCTGTCAGAAATCACCCCTTCAATCTTGTTCCAATTGCCTTCTCAGCGAACCCTAACTCTCCTGTCTCATCTGAGTCTAAGTCCCATCCTGATGCTCCCATTAAAGCACCCACACCTCCGTGGATGAACGGTCCTCTGCTTCTTGAGCCTCATGAAGTCATCGACCTTTCTAAGCCCAATGCCAAGAAGAGATTAAATAAGAGCGAAGTGCAACAATCTGATAAGGCTTTGACTGCGAAGGAAAGTGGCGTCAGAGGAAAGAAGGCTATGAAGAAAATTGTCCAAAGCGTTGAAAAACTTCAGAAGGGTCAGAATTACTCAACTGATTCGCAGATGGATCCCGCGGAAGCTGAAATTGGGGATACTTTACAACGATTAGAAAAAGACGGCGATTTCAGAACTCGGGGTAGGATGCCATGGGAGAAAGATGAGAGGGTTGAGTTTCGGAGGGCGAAAAAGGAAAAGGCAGTGGCTATGGCGGATTTGGCGCTTCATAAGGCATTGCTTCGGAGGTTAAGAAGTGAGGCTGCTAGAATGAGAACTTGGGTGAAGGTTAAGAAAGCTGGTGTTACTCAAGCTGTTGTCGATGAAATTAAACGCATTTGGACTAGAAGTGAGCTTGCCATGATTAAATTTGATATCCCTTTGTGCCGGAATATGGATAGAGCTCAAGAAATTGTCGAGGTCAGGCTTGTCAATAATGTTCTCTATTTGTATCTTCAAAGCGATATATTTTGTAAGTTAGTTTTTAGAACATGTTTTAGTTCTATGTGAATATGCTGCCATATTGAACTAAATTTAAGAATCAGTGTGTGCTGTGTACCTTCAATGAACTGTGGATATGGGAATCTTCTGCCAGGAAATATACTGTTCCTTAATACTTGTTTGGTTTGTTAAATGTTTTATTTAGTTCAGTGTGATTATTCATCTTTAAAAGCTAACAACAGTAACCTGATGCATTTTACTGCGTCTTGTTGATGGTAGACAGAATTAAACCAATCCAAGACGTCTAATAGTGAGAAATATTATCATTTATTAATTTGACTCAGATAATTACTTCTGTTCCTTATTAATTATTTTTTTCTAGTTAGCTAATCCAATGTGTTTGCCCTTATTTACTATGTGACTAGTTTAAGACTGGAGGCTTGGTTGTCTGGAGTAAGAAAGATACTCTTGTCATTTATCGAGGGTACAATCATCAGATCACTCCTAAAGCTTCTGAAAGGATTCATACAAGATACTTTCGCAGTCAAAATGCAAATAATCATGGAACCAATTCATTGCAGTCAGAAACCAAGGACAATCTTGACCAGTTTAACTTCCGTCAAAGCAGTGCTCATGATCTGTTGAGTTTGAAAGCTGATAGTGGAGACTCTATAGCAATTGATACCCATAACAAAGATGTGAATTGCAAACCTGTGAGTGGATCATTGTATGAGAGGGAAACTGATAGGCTACTGGATGGCTTAGGACCTCGCTTCATTGATTGGTGGATGCACAAGCCACTCCCAGTAGATGGTGACTTACTTCCAGAAGTGGTTCCTGGATTTGAGCTTCCATTTAGGCTTTCTCCACCTTATGCTAATTCAAAACTGACTGATGATGAACTTACGTACTTGAGGAAGCTTGCTCACCCTTTGCCAGTCCATTTTGTTCTTGGTACTCTCCTGCTTCATGTAATCCATCAGCTTGCTTTTTTTGTCACTTTCTTTATTTTTTGTTTTCTTCTTAATTTTCTTAAGCTGAGAAATTATAATATATAATCATTTCCTTTCATTCTGCATAAGAATTAGTCACTTCTGCTTGTTTTCAGTTCTAAATCTTTTGATGTCATTTCAATTTCACAGCTGAACAAACTCCGTTACAAATTGAAAACCTTAATTAAATGGAAATTAAGGTACTTATACATCGTAAGGTGACACAGTCCATGTAACTTCTTCTTGTGGGGAAAGCAGTGAATCTAATCAATATTTTTATTAAAAGAAAATTTTGATTGGTTGGTTATAAATTGATCATAAGTCTAGCAAGAAAAGTATGCGGGGTACCTCCTTTTCTTGCATATCATTGCATATAAAAGGTTAATGAATACATTATATTGTTTTTATGAAGGTAGGAACAGAAGACTACAGGGCTTGGCTTCTGCTATTTTAATTTTGTGGGAGAAGAGCCTTATAGCAAAAGTTGCTGTGAAATATGGAGTTCCAAATACTGACAATGAAAAAATGGCCAATGAGCTGAAGGTAAGTTGCATAGAAGTTTACTTTGTGATCTGCATCTGAGACTAAGACATTTCAAGTTTTAGGTAGAGTTTTGTCCTTTTGTATCTAGAAAGTTGACTCATTGAGTTGGATTGAATTAAATGAATTATTCTCACCAACCTTAAAGGTAGAAATTGACACTTTGGTTGTCCTCACAGGCAAATTAGCCTTCATACGTGATGTTGAGCAATTTTATGAAACATGAATGGGAACATCGATGCTAATCATGGTTGGGCATATAATTGTTTCATTTTGAATTTTATACCTGACCAAGCTAAAATTTGTTTTTTTTCCAACTGTAAAACTCTTCTTCGTAGCTTTTATTCACGTTCAATGTGTTGGTTCTGGCTTATGTATGTTGTAACAAGTGTTCTTAACATTGCTATTTGCAATGCAGCGTCTCACAGGAGGAACTCTGTTGCTGCGTAATAAGTTTTATATAATACTCTATAGGGGCAAGGACTTCCTTCCTAGAAAGGTTACAGCTTTGGTGGAAAAGAGGGAAGAGGAGCTTAAAGGCTGTCAACTTCATGAAGAAGTTTCACGTCTGAAAGCAGTTGAAGCTTTTTCACCAATTGATGAACCGCAACAGAACACTAGTACAAGTGGGACGCTATCAGAGTTCAAGAAAATCCAAAGTACGATTTGGGATGCCAAAAACATCCATGTAGATTTAAATGTTCAACTGGAAGCTGAAATAGTCAGATTGGAGAGGGAATTGAAAAAGGGAGAGCGTCAACTGTTCATTGTATGATATGACCTATAACATTTTTCATTTTAAGTTGGACTTACACAAACATTTTTTGAATTATCTTTGTGGACTCTGCAGCTTAGTAAGAAAATAGAGAGCTCAACAGAGGAACTATCAAAGTTAAATGCTGCTTGGACGCCCTCTGAGAAGGATGCAGACCTGGAAATAATGACAGAAGAAGAGAGACAATGCTTCCGGAGGATAGGACTGAAGATGCGTAGTTGCTTAGTGCTTGGTAAGTAAATTGTACTTCTGAAATTGTTTCCTTTATAGGCTGCTCTCCCCTTCTCTGGTGTTTTATCTGATCCAGAATCATGATTATATATATGAGAGTTTGCTTTGTTTCGAATGGATTATATGAAGACAAATATATATTATTTAACTTGCTTGTGAGGCAGCAGACCCAGATTGAAACATCCAAAGAGGCATATCCTGATGTTGCAACGATTGTTAATTACAGTTACAAATGCAGTTATAGTTACAGCTTCTCAATGAAGTCTTTTATTGTTGGAAATACCTTGGTTTTTTTTTTTCCCTTTTTTTTCTGGCTCAGAAATTCTATTGAATGGTGACTGCAGGCAGGCGTGGGATCTTTGATGGTATAGTGGAGGGCATACATCAGCACTGGAAGCACAGAGAAGTAGTAAAGATCATTACAATGCAGAGAGCGTTTGGGCAGGTCATCAACACAGCAACATCTCTTGAGGCAGAGAGTGGTGGGGTTCTAGTTTCCGTTGATAAATTAAAAGAAGGCCATGCAATAATTATTTACCGTGGAAAGAACTATAAACGGCCTTTAGAAAAGGGGGCAAAAAAACTTCTAACTAAAAGAGAAGCGTTGCATAGGTCTATTGAAATGCAGAGAATTGGAGTAAGTGATTACTTTTTGCTCCTTCTGCTTCTGGCATCCTCCTAGTTTTCTAGACACAATTGTAAACATTTCTTTCTACGTATTTGCTTCTACGTGTGTTCCCTTCTCCATCTGGGTCTGATTTGCTTATTATTGTCTCAGTCACTGAAATTCTTTGCACATCAAAGACAGCAGACAATCGCAGATTTGAAGTTCAAACTGGTATATACAACATTTTTTTTTTCTTGAAATTAGATTGAGTTAACAAAATTAATGAAATCATAAATCTGTTCAGTTGTTTCTATTTGATAAAAAAAACTTAGACTTCAACTTGGATTTTGCAGGCAGATCTCCAGCAGAGAATGGAAGTTGAGCAGAGGGATCAAGAAAGTTAATGTACGAACCCACACGTCCCCTTGGCTTGCTCTTAAGTCGTCGGCTAATTGGGGGAAGACGAGCCGGAAAATTTCTACACGGATCAGTGAATAGCATATTTTTGCAAGTAAGTATCTCGAATTTCTTAGTCACCGTTTGAGCTGAGTGCAACCGCCATTGATGACTTTCCCTAATTTATCTGTGAACATTTTTTTAATACATTCATTTAAGAAAACAAATGGGATAATAGAAATGATGAGATGAGAGGTATCTCACCACATTCATGGTCCCTTTCTTAAAGTGAGGAAAATGAGTGTTCGTAAATATCCTATTGTAGTCCCCTCAGAATCAAATGATACCCGGACCATAAAGACCCACCTTCCATTTTCTAGTTCTTTTTCAATAAAGTGCAATTTTGAGAGCGATATTTAACTAAATCCTTCCTTTTTACTTAAACCAAATATTTTATTACTATTTGTTACCGTTTCTACTCTATTTAGAAATCAAAATGAGCGAGAGCCATAACCACATGTCATAAGCTACTTTCCTCTCTCCTCTTCTCTCCCAGCACATCCATATCCTTCCTTCGTCGCCACCTTCCCCTTCCCTTTTCAAACAAGAAAATATTTTACTTGGCGCCATTGGAGAATAGAGCTTTAGACATAAGCACAACTTTGAGGAACTGCTGTATTTATATATATATTTGAATGATTTGGAAGTCTTCGCCATGCCTTGAGCTGCACATGCCTTGCTCCTTATATATGGGCACTCTGCTGGATATACTTTGACTCCTCTGGCCAATAAGATGGCCATCAACCTCTGTCTCTCTCTCTCTCTCATATTTGGTGATTCATCAATAGATGCAGTTAGAATACTCTTACCTTCTTTAACATAGATGACTTTAGTAATATCTCATATTTATATAGCAATTCTCGGCATCCATATACTAATCCTGAACTGCATGATGGTACTCAAAACGTCTAGATTTTGATATACAGTATCTAAATTTGATAAATACTTGTACATGTTATTATTTTATTACTCTAACCGATACTTTAATATAATGATGACGGAGTGTCTTTAGAGAAAGGGATTTATATTTGAATGCGTCCTAAATATGACAGCAGATATAGGACTTATGAGCGGAAGGACAGAATTTAGAAAATACTGCTTGAATAAACCGAAAGGGAAGCAATGGTTGGTGATTGTCATGAATGAATTTACCAATACGATTCAAAGTTGAAAGTTGAGTTGTCCTCAGCAGTAGGTAGAGTATCTAAGTTAACTGGTTATTGAATTCGTCTGAGTCACTTCTTGGGAAGATCCACTTGACAATTGTGTAACTGGTGATTTTGTAGGACATTGAAGGGAAGGCTTTGGCGGAACTGATAACGATTGAAGGGGTCCTTCTAACATTTCTACCACTTTACTCATAGCTGGTCTATCAAACGGATTTGTTTGAATACACCATAGACTCACTAAAGTCATCTTCCTTACCATTTCATCATCTTCCACTGTGATTACTACAGAACTAGCCGGATGCTTACCATGTTCAAGATCCTTATAAATCCAATCTGGAAAATACTGTTCATCGGTTTGTGAGCCTCCACTGTCATAATTCTTCCTTCCTCCAACCATTTCAAGGATTAACATGCCATAGCTATAGACATCAGCTTTGTGAGAAACACCACCAAATGCTCTGTTGAATAGTTCTGGTGCAATGAACCCTACTGTTCCTCTTGTGCCCAGTATTGACACAATACTCTCTCTCTTTTGACATATTTTAGCTAATCCAAAATCAGATATTTTGGGGGAGAATTCTTCGTCCAAGAGGATGTTTTGGGGTTTGATATCAAGGTGCAAAATTCTCGTGTTACAACCCCGATGCAAGTACTCAAGCCCACGAGCAATGCCAATAGCAACTTGGTACAATACCTTCCACTCCAAGGTACAAAAAGCATTTAGAGATCCTCTTTTATAAATGAAATTATCCAAGGAACCATTTGACATGTATTCATAGATTAGTACTCCTTTGTTCCTTTCAAAACAAAATCCCAGGAGAGTGACTATATTGACATGGGAGGTTCTGCTGATACTTGCAACTTCATTTAGAAATTCTTCTCCACCTCCTTTAGATTCCCTTATCACTTTAACTGCCACAAGACGACCATCAGGTAGGCTTGCTTTGTATACAACACCATACCCTCCCTCCCCCAATTTGTTTGAAAATGATTTTGTCATTCTTTTAACTTCTGAATAACTATATTTCTTTGGTGCCAAAGAGCCATAGTTTCTCATGAGGGATTGAAGATTGTGATCATGATGATCTCTTCCCTCTCTGAAGATTTTCCCATTTTCTGTTCTGAAACGCTTCTTGCAAATATAAATAATGAAAACCAAGATTAGAGCAAGCCCACCAGCTGATACTGCACTAACGCCTGAAGATAATTCAAGAAATTAGTAAAGTTGTTCCAAACTGCTGAAGAAAACTAATTCCGTATGTGATCAGAATAGAGGCTACCTGCTATAAGGCCTCTCTTAGACTTCTCTGTAAAATACGACAAAGATAAATGTCAAAACTCAAAATTAGAATGAAATGAAGACAGACAAAAAAGACGGGATTGTCAGCTAAGAGTCACCCTGAAATTGAACAACATAATCAATAAACCACGAATAACACTGTCCACGTTTTCTTGTCATTGAAGGGAGAATTTGAATAAGGGTAACGGACATGTTTTCACTTTTTACTTTTTGTGCATAAAAGATGACCATTTGATAGATGACTATCAATTACAGTGCTCCAGTGAGGAAGTAAAGCATTATCGATATTCATTAATGCACAAGACTTATGGAGGAGGAATTCAACTATTATTGAAAGGTCAAACTCAGCAATTGACGCTTTCTCATATATCTCGCTGCTTGGTAAAAAAGCCCCAAAGATACCAGATTTTGGGTGTTCAGTTTACTTGCTTCAAAAGAAAGCAAAAAATTGATAATAATAGTATAATGCACCAAACTAATAAGCAAAAGTTTCACATACACTAATAAGAGAGTTAGATAAATGTACCATTAGAGGCGAATCCTACCAAATGGCTTATGCCAAATGTATAATTAATGCCTAAAATCTAACATGATACTCCTTCCAGTCCTATTCATAAGAAACAAATAACTAAATCACACCTACCAAGGAATATATTTAAAAACAAGAAATATGTTTCAAATTTAATTGTTTTCCCGTAATGCCCATGTTAATTGTTTCGCATGGTGATTAAGTATCCATGATGCTAGCTTAATTAACGATGGTTAAACAAGAAATTTCAATTATTGTAAGGGACAACGGAAAGTTGTTCCTTATATTTCCATTTACTACCTCCAGTCCTTATTATAAAACAAAGTTGAATTTTTTTAGAGGGATTAAGGAAGCTAAATAAGTTATTTAATCATTTCATATGTTGTATATTCTTATATTATATATTAGTTTATTAGTCAAATTAATTGGTTTGAAAAAAAAATATATATTCTAAAGTAGTTTAATTAACTGCCTTAATATCTCCAAAAAAGTCAACTATATCTTATAATTAGGACCAGAAAGGAGTATCTTTTATAAAGATGTCTGTAGGAGTATTATCCAAATTTTGGCAAATTTCATTGTCGGTCTCCAAAGCAGTCAAAGTGTCTGCCGGCAGATTATTTGACAGGAAATTCAGAAGTAGTGATCAATATCTCATGCTTACTACATAGCATTTAAGTTCACGAGAAACTGAACTTAACCTGCAATATTAACGCTTTCAAATCTATTCATACTAGTCTTTCGAAACAGTACGTGTTTCCATTCGAATTGCGGGAGTTTTACATATAAACAGTATCATCTCGAGGTAAAACTATCAAACACAGGCCACACGCAACCGAAAAGGCTCAAGACACCTGGGGAGGGACACAGGTGATCACCACAAATGCAAATTGGTTTCCCCAAATCGTCATCAAATCCACATTGACCACCAAAATCAACACATTTCAAGCACTCATGTTCATAAGGACTACTACAATTCACATTAAAACCCTCCATCAAAACCTCCCTAAGCAACGATGATTATTCATGAGCCTAGTGACTTCACTTTGAAGAATCGGCACTCAACTCGAGTATCGCAATGAAAAATATCAAGAGTAGGGTCCTGCCGCAACGGACCAATCACAGAATAAGAATCGCTTCGATTCCCATTAAACTCACACTCAAACAAATTCTCTGGCTTGACATTAATCTCAGAAAAAGAACCACACCCATAGATCAAATTGAGATTCCCGTTGGCTGAACCGTACCTAAAGTTGGTTTGGTCAAAATTGGAATTGACCAAGTGGTGAGTACATGTTTCGTTCCAGAGGTCTATACGTCCTAAGGTGAGGAGCTGGAGGACTCGGTAACACAAGGACGAGATGTTCAGCACGGGAAAATCGCTCCGGCAGGCGAGATGAAATTCCGGCGGTCCGCAAAAGGAGGGACGGTCAGCGCCGGTGGAGGGGTAGGGGATGTTGTGAATGTTGCCGCAATTGAAGGTTTTGAGGCGCATAGAGAGGGAGACATTGGAAGGTAACGACGTCGTACGGTGGAGAGAGGAGAGGATGGAGGTCAAGAAGGAGAAAGAGCATTGGGTCGGCGGCGGGCGGAGTCCACGTCACATTATATGCACATCTTTTATGTGCTTCTGAAATGTTTTTATTTTTTTTTTAATTTTTTATATAATATATTTATTTATATTCAAATTATATGTTGCTTTGTGAAATATTTTTTTCACCCATAATCTCAAAATTAATAAGTTTCCATGATACTGATGTTACAGATAAATATTACTAAATGCAGAACTAGAAACTAATTAATTTGAGATATTGGGTGAAAAAAAACATTTCAAAAAATAGTATATAATTTAAATATAAATAAATACAGTATATAAAAAATTTAAAAAAAATAAAAAAAAATATGTTCATCCCTCTAATAGAGGGATGAGCACACAGGAAGTACATAAAAGATGTGCATGTAATGTGGACCCCGGCGGTTGGAAGATTGGTTTTGACTGAGAGGGATAAAGTTGGTTGGCTTTGATTTATAAAAAATAATATTAATAATAGTAATATTTATATGAAGTTATGATAAAGCACGAGGCCAAGATGGATTTATTTGACTTGGACTTTATAATATATAAGGACAAAATATCATATTAGACGCCATAATTCTAATTTCTAATGGCATCTCAATATGAAAATATGAACTTAAAAATCAAAATATGCTGTTTAAAAATTGTGGAAGCGGTGGCAAGTGGGAAGAATGCAAACGGGCGTTGTCTTACAATTGAGAAAAAGCAAACTTTTCTGTTTCCATGTCTTGGCAACCTTTCCAACCACAAAAGAAAGGTTAAAAGACAGAGAGACATGCTATCTATAATGCGAATGTATAGTTTTACATTGCTAGTTTTACCTGTTCATGTACCCACTCAAACCGTTTGGGTGGTAGCACTACTAGAAAATAGTGAATTTGCGACGGAATATTTTCCGTATATTCCGTCACAAAAATCCAATTTTTTGCGACAGAATTCAAATTCCATCGCAAAAAGTTGGATTTTTGCGACGGAATTCAAATTCCTTCGCAAAAAGGTGAAATTTTTCGACGGAAAAAATTCCGTTGCAAAAATTTTCAAATTTGCGACGGAAAACAAATTCCGTCGCAAAATTTTGACATAAAATTTTTTTAAAAAAAATTTGCGACAGAAAAAAAATTCCTTCGCAAAATTTTGCGATCGAAAATAAATTCCGTCGCAAAAATTCACCTTTTTGCGATAGAAAAAAAATCCGTCGCAAAACCCAAAACGGATTTTTTTTTTCCGTTGCAAAAAGGTGAATTTTTGTGAAGGAATTCATTTTCCGTCGCAAAATTTTTTCCGAAAAATTATTTAAAAAAAAATTTTGCGACGAAAAAAAATTTCCGTCGCAAAATTTCGCCTTTTTGCGACAGAAAAAAATTCTATTGCAAAATTTCGCAAAATATCATCAAAATCTACCAAACTCTAATCACCACCGTCGCTCTTCTTCTTCTTCGCTCGCTCGCCATTTCCCTTCTCATGTTTTGTTTTTGTTTGGTTTTTCCTTTTATCCCATGGTTTCTCTTTGGGACTCAACTTTTCTGTTGTAACTTTAGGTCGATGGAACAAGATGGTGAGAGTCCACCGCAAAATCTGCAGAAGCTCACCATTTTCTATGACGGCAAGATGTGTGAAGGTGAGCATCGGTTTCTTCTCCTTTGAAATCTTATTAGTTTGTTGTAGGAAAGGTTGTAAATAATAAGCTTGTAAAATCCAAAGGAAGGAAACCGAAAACTGAATGCTGAAACAGGGACATTGTTCATCGTTTTTTACTGCTGCATCTTTGCGTTTTAACGGTCCTTGTGTGTTCTCTATGTATATATATGTAATCAATGGCAAGCCAAGGACTGTTGAGAAACACTTGCAATCTGATCCAATAGAAGGTATAAATCTCTTTCCTAAAAATGAATTGTCTCCAACTGTACTAATTATAATTTGATAGTTGACTCAAATGCTAACTGATTTTTGTCACTTTGTGTTGGTTATGCGCCCTGCCTTGCAAGCAATTTGGATTAGTATTTGTTTTACATGTTCATTCATTTCATTTTCAGTGCAAGCAATTGAATTGGGTGTTTGATATTGGAGTCAAAATGCTAAAGGATAAACAAAAAATATGTATTAATTGTTAACTCATACTTAGAAGTTATGTTGTCTGACATTTTAGAACTGAGGTCCTCAATGGTTTGTCCATGTGTTTGTTGCTGGTTGACTTTTCTAATTCAACCATCTTTTTGTCTAGAATATGATAGTTGCTTGTTATATGTGAAATGTATTGGTTTATATTTCTAATTCTATATGATTGTTATTTTATATTTTTATCATAAGTAAAATTGATCTAGAAATTTATTTACTTTTTTTAATGATTTTTATATTTTTTTAATATATATATATATATATATATTCTGATTTTTTTAAAAAAATTTAAATTTAAATTTATTTTTTATTTTTTCAATTAATTTTTTTTAAATTTTTCGACGGAATTAAATTTCGTCACAATTGCGACGGACTTTTTTCCGTCGCAAATTTTGAAATTTGCGACGGTACAAAAATTCCGTCGCAAATTGTGACGGAAATTCAATTTTCCGTCGCAATTGCGAGGCTTTTTTTGCGACGGACGAATTCCGTCGCAAATTCCGTCACAATTCTATTTTGCGACGGAATTTTGCTGTCGCAAAAAACCAAATTTTTTGTAGTGTAGAGAATTTTGTAAAAAGATAAACGTCACTAAACGGGATTTCATATAATTTTAAAAGAAAAATAATATAAGGTGAAACTGAGTGGACTTCTGCATAATAGTCACAAGTCTAAAAAAAGAAATCACGCATTGAAACATGTAAGACATGAATAAATCAACTAGAAGAACTCAAATGGTCCAAGGTTTTGCCTACTTAAGCTCATGTTTTTTATTCTTAGTTCATTTATCTTTGCTAATCAAACTTGATTTATATATATAAATAGGCTTGGAGGTAGTAATAAATAATTGCTTGTAGCACACCACTGATCCAATAATTTACAAAGTATGCACGATGTAGGTATATAGCAGTGTGTGAATAAGCAATTTAGCAACTTGAAAATACCGCCTTTGTCCGGATAGACAAATTCTACTATAAAAATACGCCAACCGAATTTTTAGTAAGGATGATGATTATTGATATACGACCTTGGTTCCTTAATCTAAAATCTCATTTGTAGTACTAAGGTCCTTATAGAATGAGCACAAAACCCCCCTAACGTGGTGCAATTAAGAGGCAGCTGGCCGAAAGGAATGGGGGTAGGCCGCCTCATTGGTTTTGGAATTGGACTAGGACACACCTCTATGCATCCTGGCTGGGTTGACAGTTACATATTATAATAGCAATCGGAGGTAGTATATTATTTGACAGCAAACAAGGAGATGAATCCTTCAAACAACACAAGCAAAGAGTTAAAAGTTTCAACACAAATCAACATAAAAGCATAGAGTAGGAAGCTGGCGGATTTAACAGCCATGTCTCAAATACGAGATCAGATGAGAGAGGGCTAGTTCAAACTCTGGTAAGAACACCCAAGATCAATAACTAGAGACATGGTTCCAGATCGGACGAGAGAGCAGTTTATAAACAAAAAGAAAATAATAAAAAAATCAAAGGAGATCCGAGAAGAAGAATAAAGAAACATTTTCAATGAGTAGGTATGAATTTCAATCCAAACCTACCAAACATTGAAGATGATTACTAAAAGCAAATGATTCTCCTATCTTGCTTATCATATTCGGTTCCAGTATGTTATATTTGATCCAACTTGAACAAACCTTCACCCGTTGAGCGAAGGTTTTATATATAGAAAAGGATTAAAAAAGAAGCCTAACCCCTATGGGAGAAATTTTTACAAGGCATCGGAAAAAAAAAGTAATTGATGGTAAAACCACTAGACTTTGGTGGGATCTTTAGACACCTCTTGACAGACCTTTGATTGAAAATGTAGTGTCAAATATTCATAAGATTAACTTGGAGGAAATGGTGGGTAGTTTTATTACTCCAAGTGGCGCTTGGGATGTTCTAAGATGGAAGGAACATTTCCCAGACTGGGTCTTCAACAAGACAATTATAGTAAAACCCCCTGTTGGATCCCAATTGGACATAGTCATCTTGCGTAATTCACCTAATGGAACTTATATAGTAAAATCATCATATAAATTCGTATCTGCTCCATATATCTATGAGTCAGTCTCGGAATCATGGAGGTTTTGGAGTTGGAATATGCTTAAAGAAAAATTAAGTTTTTTATTTGGCAAACAATCAATGAGAGATTAATGACTAATTCCCTGAGAGTGAGAGTTGGGCTTTCAAATATAAGGGAGTGTGTATTGAGTTGTCATAGTGAGGAAACAATATTACATGTTTTAAGAGATTATGAGAGAGCAAAAAATGTGTGGAGGGAATTTCTTAATCCTAATAAATATACTATATGCTTTTCATATGATTTGCAGGGTGGCTTTGATGGAATGCAACAAGGAATCCAAGCAAGGCTTGTTTTCAAAAGTGGAGATGGACTAGAATATCTGCACATGTCTGCTGGTCATTGTGGAAAGCAAGATGCGTTCAACTGTTTGAAGGTAAAACAACCACTGTAAAGGAGGTGCTTCATTAGTGTCAACACCATTTAATAGAAGGAGTTGCGAAAGGGAGATTGAAGCACCAATTGCTTGTGGAGATAGTACAAACAGATACCAAATGGAAGAAGCCAAATTTAGGGTATGTTCGGCTTGATGTACGTGGATGCGTCAGTAAGAGAGCATAACCAAGAAGCAATTAGAGGCTTAATTAGGGATGAAAGGCGAAGTTGGGTCATAGGTTTTACGAAGAATATTGGAACCTTTTCAGTGATGATTGCAAAGGTATTGGCTATTAAGATAAGGCTCGAGGTTTGTCAACTTCTTAAATTTCCAAGAATATAGGTTTTCTTTGATTCTCTAGAGGCGTTAAATATTTTGTTAAGAGATAGTGTGCTAAACATCCTTTTAAAGATGAAATTGAGGCCACATGTCAACTATTAAATGGAGATTGACATGTTTTGACCTACTCAAATGAGGAGATTATTCAATGTGCAGATATTTTGGCTAGAGAGGTGCATGGAGAAGATATGTAGTTATACTAGTTCCAAAAGTGCACCTAAGATGTAGAACTCAATTTATGTTTGACAGAATGTTTGTTGGGGATGAATTTAGTTCTTTGTCTTAGGTGGTGTATGCTTTGAACTTCACGCTTATGCTTGCCACTCGTAAAGAAAAAAGGAAGAAGCCTAACCGTTTTGGACAAAGTCATCATATATGAGACAAATAGTGCTCACCATCCAAATAGCTTGATATATATTTATATTTATATATCAAGTTAGATGAAAAAAAAGAGGATTAAAACAGAGAAGACATAAGTAAATCACAAAGTAAAATCCCAATATCTATACAAGCTAGATGCTTTGAGAGATTCAACTATTCCGCACAAAGTCGTATTAAACTATAAAATCATTTATCACAAATTAAATAGCCTGATGCGCCTGCACGTGCACATATGTATTTTAGTATATACGGCATCTGAATTTGAAGGTTTTCCAGATCCTAAGAAGTGAGAGAAGTGGAATTAGATAGAAATTACTTCAGAATTAATGTAATGCCTATGATGAAAAATGACAGTTGTTAATCCTGAGGATATGGGACCAAAATGTAATTATAAGTTGATGATAAGATAAACAGGGATGTTTGTAAGTTACTTAGCAGTCAAATAAGCTGCCTATATTTTAAAACTGATGTGAACAACCCATGATGGCCTGGCACTTACCTGATAATGTCTACCTATGTAGCACGGAAACGGCAAATTTTGAGATGAGAACGTTTCCGAAACGCGAATTCATCCGAAACGCTAGGAGACGTAATATATACGAATCACATGAAGGTTGATTGGTTCAAGGGGGAAAGTTGATCCTAAACTCTGGGTTAGGATTGGGTAAGTTTCTATTCAGAGGCATTTCTGGTGACTGCCCACTTGTTGCATCAGCAGGGCCCTCACTTCTCTCCCATCTTCTACTAAAACGCGCTTCTACTACCCGTTCGATCTGTCTTGAAATTTCAATATATTAATATCTACCCTTTTAGTTCAAATAAAAGAGAGAGATATGATAAAACAGGGTAATCAACACTAAGGTTTGAATTTCAATATATTAAATTCTACCTTTTTATTTAATACTAAGACGTTTCCGAACGTCTCGAAATATTAGTATTTTTGAAGTCACGTTTCGATGTCACGTTTCGGCAACGTCTCGAAAACCCTGTATCAGTATCGGTGCATCATAGATGTCTACCTACCACCAAGAAAGAGTCTAAACAAGACTTCTACCTTTTTTAAACAAAGTTGGTGAATAAAAATTAAGTTAATCCAATCATAAGGAAACATATGTAGATTGAGCTCCATTGTTATTTGGCACAAACATGTCTCATTGGTGCCAGTCCAGAGAAAAACTAAAACGTCTTTGTCTAGCTTTGTTTGAAGATGAACCAGAATCAGATAGTTGTTGCAGAAGTCAGGAATCATTCTTGAGGAATATGAATCAACTATGGATGGGGTTATATATAAACTAACTATTTTTATTATTGGCAATTCTATGAAGCACGGACACTCCTATTTTTTAAAAATATGCGTGTCGGACACTCTGACACTGTTCAACACTCCGACACCATCCGACACTCATCGACACTCCTTTTTTTAAAAAAAATATGCATGGCTTTGAATATTACTAAATTGATGATGAATTTTCCTTTTGTATTTTTTTTTTTAAAAAAGAGGCACGACTTTTATAATAAGGCCGAATCTATGATGAGCCAAAGCATTTTACGAAATATTGAACTTGAATGTAAATTATAATATATATATTTAATATCAAAACGTGTCCTAATGTGTCAAAATTTAGATTTTTTTAAAATTAATGTGTCGAAGTGTTGAGTCGTGTCGTATCTCGTGTCTCTTGTCGGTGTCGGTGCAACATATATTGGCATGACTTCCTGGCTGAAGGCTATTTACGATCAAGGTCTTATATGCAGAAAGGAATAGGGAACATGTAGGCAAGTCCTCAGGCATTTCTGAACTATAAGTCTGTGACTATCTAAAACCAACAACTGACGAAGATATGAATAAGCCAGTATTATCTGAAATAACATATTGAAACTCAAGGCACTAACTTGTCAAACTCCAATCTATGAAGTGACCAGTACATCAAAAACAGACTTGGATAGACACTACTCTTCCAGTTACACGACTTTACATGTTTTGTCGTGTTGCAATTCTGTATTGTGTATCCGTTCACTTCATAGATCGGTACGAAATTATTACTAAAACATCGGTACTTACTTGATCCACATGTCGATGGAACAGGTCCGTCTCTACAATGGCAAGTGAATTCACTTGAGCTTGTTTTATAACCACATTGTCCACCAGACTTTTGACAGTCATAACACAGAAATTTATCTGCCTCCCATACCAAACCAAAACCTTCATCTATAGCAGCCTTCAGATTTTCCACAGTTGAATTTTCCTCTAGAATTCTGACTTGTGACTCCAAAATTGGAACGATAAGAGTATATGTGCAGGTCCCTGTATTCCCATCAAGTTCTGGGACGTCGGTAAGGAAATAGTTGGGCATTTCGTTACCATATACACTGCAACTAAACTGATGGGAACGGATATTTGGGAGAGAAAATGGAGGGGAAGGACAATCGTAGTACAGTGTCAGGTTATAAGAGTCCCAACGATATTCGAACAAAGTGAAATCTATGGAATTGTTCTTGAACTAGGTTGGACAAGAATTATTCCAGAAGTCAGTTCTCACGACTCTAAGACTACAATCAGAATAGTTGACTTGAAGAACTCGATAGGTATAAGACATGATGGTGATTTCTGCTTAATCATCATGGCAATCTAGTTTAAAGTCTGGGTGGCCACAATACTCTGGTCTTTCCAATCCCCAGGAAGGATAGCTAATGTTCTTGATATTTCCACAATTAAACAAAGGGCTGCAGGATGCCTCATAATCATCACAGAAGCAAATTGGAATTTGATAAAGGGTGATCGAAATGATAAAAAACGAAACAGAGACGCTGAAATGAAGTTGCATCTTGAGAAAGAAACAGAGGATGGAAGAGACAGAGGTTTTCCTTCAACTGCAAAGTAGACGTAAACAGATGGTGAAGATAGAAATAATGCTCATGAATTGGTTTTAGATGGATTCAGCTTGTGACTGGAAAAGATTTTCAAGGAGAATATTGAAAGGTACTTGTTACGGATATGATAAAAGCAAGCCCGGCCCAATGACAGAAGAGCCTAGTCAAATGGTTCCAGTTATAATCCTAATCATCCCCTTTATTTAAGGAGTAGTTATCAAGATAGTGGTCAAGATCGTAACCGCCCAGAGGATAAGGAGATATTATCCAATGGGATATCTTAATATCTTCTGGATAATAAAGATAACGAAGCCCATCAAAATAGGGCCCCAAGTAAGTCTATAAATAGGTGAAAGCTCTCACAAGCTTTCGGAACCCTAACTTTTCAATTTACATAGAGCACACACCCCACTCCCTCTGGCTAAGCCTATTATCTTCATTCGAACTATGTGGACTTTGATCCCTAATTGTGGTACGTAGGACCCTGGGATTTCACCCTAGGCCAAGTCCAACACTTGTGTTCTATACTAGAACATTGGCGTCGTCTTTGAGGACTATAAAGTCCTATTCCCGTGACCAACAATGACTAACACCAGGAGCAAAAGTCATGCGCTCACGTATGAGCAGAATCAAGAACGAGGTACTGACGAGAACCAACAGCAGGAAAACATCCGAGGAGAAAATCAGGGACGAGTTGAGGAGCCACCGAATACAAATCCTCCGCCATTTGAGGATGGATGAACAGGTCAAATGCCGAAAAATGCTAACTAGGCTAATTCCTCATCAGAATTCAAGATTGGCAACTTAGATATACAACTGCTACACAACATTGCTGGATCAATGCTCAAACGAATCGAGAACGTGGAAGAACGCGACAATCTCCAAAATCAAAAGATTGATCGCATGACCGAGGTGATGAACCAGATCCTCCAGCAACTGCAAGACCCTCTTCAGAGGGAACGCCGGAATGATCAATAGAACGAGGTTGAAGAAACCAATCAACAAACTGTTGATCCGCCGCAAATCATCCAGCCCGAGCAAGGCCAAGTAGTATCAACAAAGAATTTTGAACAAAGTAATCATCGGGATATGAACCGGGAAAATCAAGCTCGGACAGTCAAGAATAACAGCCCGTTCTCAGATGAAATTACGGAAGCTGAGTATCCAAAGAAATTCAATACGTCCGACCTCCCTAGATATGACGGAAGTCAGGATCCCCAAATGCACTTGAATACCTTTGATACTGAAATGTTGGTTTGAGGATTCAAGGGACCGATCATATCTAGGCTGTTCACCTCAATGTTGCGAGGGGCTGCACAAGTCTGGTTCCGGACTCTACCTCCAAAATCCATTACCGACTTCAACGACTTGAGTGAGAAGTTTATGCTAAATTTTGCAACAAGCAAAAAGCAACCCAGGTCGGTCTACACGTTAGACAGAATCAAGCAGCAACCCGGCGAAACTCTTCAGAAGTACTTGGATTATTTCAAGGCAGCAGCCTTGCAAATCCAAGGATTAACGGAAAGCGTCCACGTACACTTGCTCATCTCAGGTTTGGATAGCGAATCCAGAATGGGGAGGTCAGTATTATCCGGGGAGATCAAGACTTTGGAAGAATTCCACCGACGAGCCAAAAAATATCTGGACATCGAGCAGATGCAGATAGCCAACGCGCCGGGAAATGAAAGACAGAAAAGCCCACCTCCGAAAGGAAAGGACCAGGCATCGAGAGATCGATCCAGGAACTCAGACTAAAAGACACGAGGAGGAAGACATGAGGGGAAGTATGAAAAATATACTCCTTTAAATGTCCCTCGTTCTCAACTGTGGAGAGAAGTGGCCCTGATCGAGATGAGAAAGGTGGAGCGACCACGACCGCTGTATAACAGAGGCAAATTGGATCGATCTCGGTTTTGCTATTTCCACAATGGACCCAGGCACACGACAAATGAATGCTGGGACCTTAGAGATGCGGTAGAGAAATTTGTTCGAGATGGAAAATTGCGACAATACATCATTAAAACACAAGGGCAAAAAGGCAGCAAACACAAGTAGACAGAACGGAGTAAGAGTCCGGTCCTTCAAAGAAGAAAGCCAGATGAGGACCAGAGAAAGAATGACAACGATGATGAGTTCCCAGAAGCCGAGTTCGATTGCAACGTCATTAGTGGAGGTTACGGAGGAGGTGGCGACACAGCGAGTCAGCAGAAGAAATATCTCCAGTAAGTCCTAACCATCAGGGGATGACCTTCCTTCAAACCGGAACCTCTGCAAGCAAAACCCCCGAAGTTATTCTTCACCCTGGAAGACTTAAGGGACGTGATCCCAGGTCATCAAGACAGGCTGGTTATAACCAGCCTCCTGGGCAAATGCCGAATAAAGAAGATATTTATCGATCCCGGCAGTGCGGTGGACATCATCCTGTGGGACGCTTTCAAGCGGATGGACCTAGATCCAGAAAATCTAAAGCCATGCAGAACAACCCTAATCGGGTTCAGCGGAGAAGATACAAGCCCCAAAGGATATATAGAGTTGAAAATGACGTTGGGATCTAAGGAAGCTTTCAAGTCCGAACGGGTCAAATTCACTGTTGCAGATTTCCCCTCGTCCTATAACATAATTTTAGGCAGACCAACTATTCATAGTTGGGACATGCTAATATCAACTAAGCATCAAAAGCTAAAAATGGTAAGCAGAAAGAATGAAGTCGTCACCATTAAAGGGGATTAGAAGGAGTCTCGACAGTGCTACTTTTCTACAGTAAAAAATAATGAACCCGAGCCATCATCATCACGGCAGAAGAGAACTCAAAACCCGGCGATATGCACACCGAGTCCGGTGAACGTGGTAGAATTGGATGTGAGAGAGGAAGCGAAGCTGATGAAAACAGAGCCTGATGGAGAGCTCATGGATTACCACCTGGGAGATGAGCCCGGGCAGATAACTAAGATCGGCAGTATGCTCACTAAGCAAGAGAAAACCAAGCTTGAAAAACTGCTATTGAAGAATAAAGATGTGTTCGCCTAGAAACCTTCGGAGTTACCAGGCGTCAACCCCACCTTTTGCTGCCACAAACTAATGATAAACCCACGTTGTACGCTGGTTGCACAAAAGAAAAGGAAGATAGCTCCGGACAAGCAAATAGCCCTCACCGAGCATGTAAGGGAGTTATTGAACGTAGGATTCATCAGGGAAATCCAATACACTACTTGGCTATCAAATGTGGTAATGGTCAAAAAACCTAATTGCAAATGGAGGGTGTGCACGGATTACACCGATCTCAACAAAGCGTGCCCCAAGGATGCTTATCTCATGCCAAATATAGACCAATTGGTAGACAACTCCTCCGGGTTCCAGCTACTCTCGTTTATGGATGCTTATTTTGGTTACAACCAAATAGCCATGCATCTCGAGGACCAGGAAAAGATAGCTTTTATCACAGATAAGGCCAACTATTGTTATAACGTCATGCCCTTCGGGCTAAAAAACGCCGGAGCCACTTATCCAAGAATGATGAATCAAGTATTTGAAGCGCAGCTCGACAGAAACGTAGAAGTTTACATCGACGACATGATCGTGAAATCAATTAGGCGACTCGATCATATCCAAGATTTACAAGAAATGTTTGACAAACTCCGAGATCACCGTATCCGACTCAACCCGGCAAAATGTGCATTTGGGGTTCCCGCAGGTAAGTTTCTCGGATTCCTCTTGACTAACAGAGGAATTGAGGCCAACCCGGATAAATGCCAGGCCGTCCTCAACATGGCTGCCCCAAGAAACAAGAAAGAAGTACAACAGTTGACGGGCAGGCTGGCCGCTCTAACGAGGTTTTTGCCGAAATCAGCAGAAAGTGCACTACCATTTTTCAAGTTATTGAAGAAGGAAGCACAACATGGAGAATGGAGCCCGGAGTGCGGAGTGTGAGGCCGCATTTGATAAGATCAAGAAGTGTCTATCATCACCCCCTGTGCTATCAAAACCCGAACCCGGAGAAGATTTAGTGTTATACTTATCAGTGGCTCCAAAAGCGGTAAGTGCCGCGTTAATAAGGGAAGAATCGACGGAACAAAAGCCAGTCTACTTCACGAGTCGGGCTTTGCAAAGTTCAGAGCTGAGATATCAAAGGTTGGAAAATGTGGTATTTGCACTCCTGACTGCGGCACGAAGGCTACGCCCTTACTTCCAAGGACATCGAATAATTGTCCGAACAAGTCAGCCGATACGCCAGGTATTGCATAAGCTTGATTTGGCAGGGCGAATGATTAGTTGGGCTATCGAGCTGTTTGAGTTTGACATTGTGTATGAAGTGCGGCATGCGATTAAATCTCAGGCCTTGGCCGACTTCATTGCGAAATTGGTACCGACCGAGATAATCCCGAAGGCCAATCTCAATATTTGGAAAGTATTCGTTGACGGATCATCAAACGCCAAAGGGAGTGGAGCAGGGGTCATAATAGAAAGCCTTGAAGGAGTTTCTATGGAGCACTCCCTACAGCTACATTTCAAAACCTCCAACAACCAAGCCGAATACGAGGCAGTGTTGGCAGGGCTGTCCCAAGCAAAAGATAACGGAGCCAAGAGGATTCACTTGTCAACCGATTCTCAGTTGGTCGCAGCCCAAATCAATGGGTCATATATGGCTAAGGGACCTTTGCTAATTAAGTACCTCGGGAAAGTGAAGGAGGCCATGGTGGACTTTGACGAGGTCATAGTCACCCATATCCCTAGGGGAGAAAATTCGAGGGTGGACATCCTATCAAAGCTAGCTAGCACCAAGAACCCGGGAAATCATCGAACGGTAATATAGCAAAGTTTGAATGAGCCCACTTGTATTATGGTCATCGCAGCAGCAGAGGATTGGCGGAGGCCTATCCTAAATTATCTGGAGAAAGGAATCATCCCGGAGGATCCCACGGAGGCAAAGTAGATGGCGAGAATCGTGTCAATGTACATGGTGGTTGATGACCAGCTGTATCGTAAAGGCCTTCACTCTCCAATGATGAGGTGTTTGAATCCGGCAGAGGCCGAGTATGTGTTGTTAGAGATACATGAAGGGATCAACGGGTAACATATGGGAGCTAAGGCGCTAGCCCGAAAAGCCCTCTGAGCTGGGTATTATTGGCCGACAATGGTTGCCGACTCCAGAGAACACGTAAGAAAATGCGAAAGTTGCCAAAAACATGCTCAGATAATTTAGCCACTTTCGACCGAATTGAAATCCATCACGACCCCATGGCCATTCTTCAAATGGGGCATGGACCTCTTAGGACCATTCAAGCCAACTACAGGACAAATGAAGTGGCTGGTTGTAGTAGTTGACTACTTCACTAAGTGGATCGAGGCTGAACCCTTGACAACCATCTCGGCCGCTCGCATACAAAATTTTTTTGAAAGAAACATCGTGGCAAGATTTGGGATTCCCGCCGAGATCGTCACTGACAACGGAACTCAATTCATCGACCGAGGCTTCCAGAGGTTGATGTCCGAACTCAAAATCAAGTACTATTTTGCCTCAGTAGAGCACCCACAGTCCAATGGGCAAGCCGAGGCAACGAACAAAATCATTGTCTACGGGCTTAAAAAGCGGATGACAAGTGCAGAAAATGACTGGGTTGAGCAGTTGTATCCAGTACTCTGGGGATACAGAACTAGTGTCCAAACCTCGACCCAGGAAACACCTTTCAGATTGACCTACGGTTGTGAGGCCATGATCCCGGTTGAAATTGGGCAAACGTCATGGAGAAAGGCAAAGGTCATGAAAGAAGGAGAACACGATAACAACGAACAATTAGCTGTGGAATTAGACCTCGTTGATGAAGTCAGAATCACGACACATTGCTGAGATCTTGCAACAAAGCAGCTAGTTGCGGCTAAGTATAATCGCAAAGTTAGGCCACGAGTGTTTAGCAAAGGTGATCTGGTACTTCGTAGAGCGGATATTGGAAACAAAAATGCTCGGGATGGAAAACTTGCAGCAAATTGGGAGGGTCCTTACCGCGTTTTAGACAAAATGGGGCCCGGAACCTATGTCTTTGAGGCATTGGTTGGCACAGCTGTTAAGCGGACTTGAAATGTGGACAAATTAAGGATCTACTACAGTTAAAAACCGAGATCAACCCGGAACTCGGATGCAGCAGATGACAACGGTGGCTGAGAACCGCTTTTCAGTTTTAACGGATGTCAGCAGTGGCTAAGAACCGTTTTTCTTTTTAAGGATTATTTTGCTTTCACGCATTATTTTCCATTTATGTTAAATTTCTTTGTAATTGCAACTATTTCAATCAATAAAGAAGGCGGCCTACTTTTTAGGCCGACTAGATGATTGTTTATGAAGTTCAATACAAAAATAGCCGAGTAAAGGCAACTTAATCAATGAAACCAGGGTTTCACGAGCCCGCTTATCGTAGGGTTTGTTAACAAATCTTATGAATGTTACGATGCATCGGAACAATATTCTGGTATAGTGTTGTCGTTATCATGCTGATCCTGATCAGGTCGAAATGTTTAGGCTCTTACGTTCAAATGCTAAGTCTCGAACATGTGATAATTGGCTACCATCTCGGATTAGTGCTTTACACGTTAAAGTACTTAGGTGATTAAGCGAGATCATCTGTTTATTTAAAATGCCCGATTATTAGTAAACAAGCCCGTTTATGAACGTTGGTATAATATCTTGCAGACTCTGCGCAATATATCTTGACTTTGGCCAAGTCATATAAAAAGAACCGAGCTTCGTGCTCGGATTACGTTTCCCTTTACTCATTAACGAGCGAATTAAACGCGAGTTTGGTTTAAAGGATGAAAATAAAACTGACAAGTTAGATAAGACAAAAATGCTAGAAATACCCGGAAATACCGGGATGAAATTGTCATTGTATTAATTTCGGGGCATAGGCTTGGATTACAAAAAGTAAAACAAAAATAAAAACTGAAGCTACCAAACAAAAAACAAAAAATCCTAAGGAAGACAGCATTAAAGTTGGGCTCCGTCAGGCACAGAGGAGTCAGGTACAGTTGAGGCCGGAGCATCTTCCTCAGCAATTTGAGCTCGGTCACCCTCCGGGTGATGCTCAGACTCTTCGGCCAGAGAAAGCAGCGCAGGGATAAATTGCTCGTCCACCACTGAAGCTCTAAAATCCATGGTGTCAAGGTTCAACGTAATACTGGAGTTTAGAGCTCGGACTTGGGCCAGGCACTCCTTGAAAGCTTCAACCACCGTCTCAACGACTATGAGCTCCAGCTTCTCCACCTCAGCAGCAGACGCCGCTAGCTCGGTCTTAGAAGCATCGAGCTCGGAATGAGCGAGGTTCAGGTCCTTCACCACGCCTACATATTGGCCTTGCAGAGCGCGTAGCGAGGCATTCAGCGTGTCTTCCCAGGCCTGACAAGGGCTAAGTTCGGTGGAGGCCAGATCCTTATCAGCAAGGGCCTTGGACAGTTCCTTCACCGCCTTTATCTGCTCCTCTTCGGCCTTCAGGCGCACCTCCTCAGCCTCCCCCTGCCGAGCCACAACATCTTTCCTCTCAGCCCGAGCCTTGGTAAGTTCGACAATAGCTTTGGAATAGTTATGCTTCACGGCAGCATGAGCGTCCAGCACTCCGGCCGTCTCCATCAAGTGATCTTGCAGAGCTTGCAGATGATCCAGGTTGGAGTTGGCAAAAACGTCGACGTTGAAGTATTTACTAGGGGGCTCCACGGCATGCTTCAGCTCGTCCAAAACCCCGTCAGTCCATACTTCGCCTCGCGAATGAAGACGTGATTGTCGGGGAGGAGGTGGAAGGTGCCTGTTGGAATGCCAACTTCAGGAGTGGAGGACGGACCAATCTCCGCAGTCGAAGTCGAGGAGGTAATGGCCGACTTCAACCGCTTGTGGGGAGCGAGGTCTACGGAGGTTGGAGGAGATGCAGCTCTCTTCTCAGGCACAGCTGTCCTCTTCGGCAAAGGAGCAACCACCGCCTTCTTTTGAGAAGAGGACTCCCCCTTCTTCTTGGCCTTAGCGCGGAGCTTATCGGCCAGCTCTTGATAGGAGACTTTCCCCATCTCAGGATCTATCAAAGGAAAGTAGAAAAGAAAAGATTAGAAAGGTTCACAGGACAAAATTAAACGAGTCAAATATCAAACATTGGCAAACATCTAAGGAAAAACCATACGTGGTGGGAATAACTCCTCCACTGATTGTTGGATAAAAATCAGGGCGTCAATGACGTCCTTCTCGGCCACATGATCGACCAAAGCTATCACGATCATAATCTCAGCCAGCTCCAAGTTATCATCGGAGGTTAGAAAAACTTTCGGGTCTTGATCATAATGAACTTTAGACCAATACAAAGGAAATGCCAACTCCACCGAGGCGGAGTCGACGTCTTGGAGAAACCACGGTTTATGACCGGGTTCGGCGGTGACTTTGAAAAAAGGAGTTCTTGAAGCCTTTCCAGGTGTCGGTGGCCACGTGAAAAAGTTTCTTGTCTGGTTTCCCCCGGAAAGAAACCCAACCCTTTTTCTCCACAGGCTCACCGAGTTGGCGAGCCCTTTAGATATTGAAAAAATAGAAAAACGCCCTGGTAGTAGGGGTAAGGTTTAAGAATCAACAAAGCCGCTCAAAAGCGACAATGAAACCCCAAGAATTCGGATGAACTTGGGTGGGGGCCAGATACAGAATGTTCAAAAGATCTATTTGAAACTTGGTCAATGGAAAACGAAGGCCAAGTTTCCTGACAAAATCTCGGTAAAAGAAGAAGTAGGAACGTTCATTCCCTTCCCGGATAGAACACACCAGTTCATCGAGAGCAGGAGGAGAAAGGGAGCAATGACTCCGGTCCCCTAATGGGAGCTTGGCAAGTTGGCCGGAGGTTATAGAGGAAAGCCTGGATAGTACCTCGGTTGCAACCCAGTCATACTTCTCTACCAGATGATGAGGAACATGGGCTGATTCCGACTCCACAGATCCGGAATCCTCGACGGGACGGGGAGAAACCGACATACTGCCTAAAAAAGCAAAAACAAAAAGGAATCAGAAAGAAAGAAGGCGATACCTAAAGCTAGTATATCAGAATGGACGGGTACGGCTGGGACATCTGGCGGGGGAACATGTCGGCATCGTGAAGCTATTTCATTAGCTTCCCATGACCGGCCCACCATCATAGATTCTGAAACGACTCAAGAACACTCCTCGCAAGGGCCACTAGGTAGAAATGGAGTAGCAGGTGGTTCGACCCGCAAAGCCAAGGAAGCAGTAGGCACCAGAGGGTTTCCCCTGCCATGACCTCCGAAGGGTGGTTCTAAAGATGAAGCTCTAACCTGGCCGGTCCCACGACCTCGGCCTACAGGTTCTAACGATTGGGACCGACCTCGTCCTACAAGTCCTAACGAGGAAGACTGACCCCTAAAACTACCTCTAGAATGAACGGGTCAATTTGACCCTCTCCCACCAACTCCACCATAACCACGGAGCACACTCTCCAGGTTTTGCTCCTCGGTTAAGGGTTTCCCGTACAGCCACCAAGCTGTTCGAGGAGGCATGCGCTGAAGAAGCTCTTCCTCCACTGGGGAAAGAGCGTCTGGTTTAAAAGACGAAGGAGAGCCTTGGTGGCTCATTTGGAGAAGGTAGAAAAGAAAGAAGGGGCAGAGTTAGGTACAAACAAGGAACCAAAACCTAGGGGTGAAGAAGAAAAATTAAAAAGACCAAAACTCAAAGAAGTCCAAGAACAGTGTAGCCAGATCAAATGAAAACAACGAACAAAACCTAGAAAGAAGGAAAACTCAAAATAACTTACAGGAACCTATCCGAAAAACCAAGAAAGAAAGAAGGAACAATCGTAAAAACCAAATAGGAAACGAGGAAATACCTGATTTCAAATAAGTTAGAGGGAGAGGAAATGCACAAGCCAGAACAAATGCAAAAATGCAGAGAGAGCAAAAACGTAGAAAAGCTCTAGGATTTTTGAGTTTTCAAAAAGTATGAGAAGAGGGAAGGTAAGGTGTGTATATATATATATATATATGAGTAATGGGAAAAAGACGGTTAAATATTCAGGAAATTCAACTGTCGGAGGCCCAAAGGGCCCTGATGAAGCTGATGAGTGGCCATAAAAAGACGTGCGTATTTAATGTTGGTATTCAATGCGCACGAAAACCAAGGACAATAGAGCAGCTGTTCCACTCAGAAATCGGCTTGTAAATGTCAGCTGGCAGGGGGCAATGAGTGATGATAACACTCATTGCCTCAAAAATAAGCGAAATGCTGAATCAACAGGGGAGCTCGAAGAAGAGACCCGACCTACAAGGTTCAGGCGGCCGAGCACAGAGCTGGATCCCGGCCATCAGGACCAATGTCGATTCCCCATGCAGCCCCAAGAGAGAGGCATCAATTTCATCTCGGTATTTCCAGTATGATAATCCGAGAAAAAAGATTAAGACTATGATGGGCATAGTAACTCAAACCGAGAATTGGCCGACCTCAATAAAACGGGGGAACTTGGAGTTACATGAATAGAGTACGACCTAAAATCAAGAACTTAGGGATTGGGCGGTTTAGACTAACAGACAAGTCTCGACCCAGCAAATACATCCCGGCAGCTCAGAGTCCTGAACTACCGGGCCAGGGGGCAACTGTTACAGATATGATAAAAGCAGGCCCGGCCCAATGACAGAAGAGCCCAGTCAAATGGTTCCAGTCATAATCCTAATCACCCCCTTTATTTAAGGAGCAGTTATCAAGATAGTGGTCAAGATCGTAACCGCCCAGAAGATAAGGAGATATTATCCAATGGGATATCTTAATATCTTCTGGATAATAAAGATAACGAAGCCCATCAAAATAGGGCCCCAAGTAAGTCTATAAATAGGTGAAAGCTCTCACAAGGTACACACTTTCGGAACCCTAACTTTTCAATTTACATAGAGCACACACCCCACTCCCTCTGGCTAAGCCTATTATCTTCATTCGAACTATGTGGACTTTGATCCCTAATTGTGGTACGTAGGACCCTGGGATTTCACCCTAGGCCAAGTCCAACACTTGTGTTCTATACTAGAACAGTGCTGATCCCGGCTAATGCAAATTAGGTCACCTAGCAAGTAAGAACTACCCTGGGGCTTTCAATAGGGAATGAAGGTAAATATAACTCTGACTGATAAAGCACTTAAAAATGTGAGAGTCGGATGGATCACGGGACGTGGTCAAAAAATCGACCCTACCTGTACTAAATTATTCTCCAACTACCCTAAACCGAGGCTTGTTATGCAATTGTACACCAAAAGTCAGAGTGATACACGTTTAATGGTTTTTTTTTTGTTTTCTTGTTTTTAAAAATAATGTTTATACCTTATTTTGAGGAATGATTCATACTTTAAATTTAAAATGTCTCATGACAGTGTCGGTAGAGACTTTTGAATCTTTTTTTAAAAAAAAACTTTAGTTTTCCGAAATTTACTTTTGACCAAATTTGTGTCGAGAGCTCACTTGACACCTCCTCTAGATGGTCTAGATCTTTTTTTTTTTTTACTTTCATTTTTTCTTAGATAAATTATTTTAATAGGTAAATAATCTAAAATAAAAATAATCTTTCAACTAATATTTTTTTTTTAAAAATGATTTTTTTATTTAAAAATCACCAAATAAAAAAAATAAAATCTAAACTGTCCACATCAGATGTGAATAATCCAAAAGAGCCGAGTTCCACCTGCTATCCTTAGGGGAGGCAGGGAAATTGGCTTGCATGCGGATTCTCACGCTTATGTGATAACTTAATGATAAGAAATAAAATTTTGTTTCAAATGATGCCAAATTTGGAACGCAGAGCATTTCCGTGTATTCTAATTTCTGCCTAAGGAATAGTCACAATCAAATAATTATGATGAAGTTCTAAAGAACGTTATGCCAGGAAAGATGTGAAAATCTTAAAGGGGGCTTGACTCTTCCGCTAGAATATCACAACATTTGTTAGATGAGAAATTGACAGGAAGCTGAAATGTTCTATATATATCCTAAAAGTCAAAATGATCAAATTTATAGTTATCTTGCAGAGTGTGGGTGCTATGTTGTTATAAGGTGCTAATCGCTGCCTTCATCAGCCCTGTTCACATGTTGTTTGGGAACCTAGGCACAAGTATACGATATGTATACTAGAAAATACAGAAACAAATTCTGTTCTGTATAAAACATAAAATGACACTTCAAAGTTCAATCACTAGTACCATGAGATATTAATCATAGGGTCATGTCCCATATCCATAGCTCTAGGCTACAAATAAACCTGGGGGATTCTGATAAAATAATAGATACCTGGGCATGAGGTTTTATGGGGTCCATCTTTGCAGAAACAGGAGAATTGTCCCTCATCATAGCTGCACTGGCCACCAGATTGAGAGCATCTGTTGCATTCCTCATTAATACTTACCGTCCATTGCAACCCAAAACCATATTTTAATGCAACGTGTATAGGACCTGCAGCTAGACCAAGGTATACTTGATATATCGGCATAATAACACTTTTGCAATAATCTATATACACTGATCCGGCAAGGTAATGGACTGCTACATCTGCACCATCAGCTCTCTTGCAGACTGTATCGTTAGTATTTGATGGAAATGGAGTAGAAGTAGGGCAATCATAGAGAAAGGTCACATCTCTAAGCCCATCTACATATTTGAACGGTGTTTCATCAAATGTGTTGTTCTTGTAATCAGTTGGACAGATAGTGTCAAAATAATCATCCCTGGCCACTTCAAGAGTCTGTGTAGTCGGGAGCCAATGCAGAAGCCGATATCTGATGGAATGTATGGTAAGGATTGGGATATTATTGCGTTCGCAAGTGAGATTGAAATCAGGAAGACCACAATAATTTGGTCTTTCTCCTCCCCAAAAGGGATATGTGAGGCTTTGGATGTTTTCACCGCAGCTAAAAGTGGTACTTGAGCAGTTTGTATATCGATCATCATCGGCACCGAGAGATGTTGGAATAAAATTGACAGAGATCAACAAAGGAGCCAGAAGAAAGAACATGGAGGATGGATTAAGGGGTGGTTTCAGGGTGGAAACGAATTATAGAGAGAATGGAGAAGAACGGGATGAAGCTACGCTATAAATGAAAGATGACAGTATGAGCTAATGAATAAGTATTTCGTCTTTTCCATGTAGTATGCAGCCATAATAGTAAGTGCTTTGAAAAAGTCCAGATTTTGATGTTTTGTGCAAGCTTGTACGAAATGGCCAATTTGAATGGATGAAAGAAGCATTTTTTTTTATCAGCCAAAAAAGAAGCGCGTTTTTGTGTGTGTCTATATATATATATATATATATATATATTGCATCATGTACACAATAAGTTTGGATTTTCGACTTCAAAGTAAATAACAATAAATGGTTGAATAGGCGGTCAAGTCCAAGCTATTCAATTAAGGACTCGTTCAAAGACAAAAAGGAAATGGAACAAGAAACTAGCTGAAAAATTTTAGTTAGAGGATTTAATTTTGAAACCTTTATTTATGGTCATTTAATTAAAATGGTTTGATAGAAAGGATTTAGTATATTTTTGTTTTTGCTTTTTAAAAGTGTTTTTACAACTTATAAGATAAGCATGTAAAAGGAGTTTTATTTCAATTTACTAAAAAATGACTTCTAAAACCAGCGAAAAGACTAATTTATCTATAAATTTGTTGTCAAATAAATAAATAAAATCAGCTATTAATAGGTAAGATTTTTCTTTTTTTTAAAAAACAGAAAAAAAGAAATTCTCTATGTATGTGCGCTATATAAAGGTCAAAATCAAACCTAAAAAAGAAGTAAAAGTAGCAACGAGGGGCATATAGAAAATAAAATGAAATATAAAATACTATTATAAGATAAAATGCATACAAACCAATAAATCAAGAATATGATGCAACCATGATCTAGACAATTAAGTTAAAATAAAACAGTTCTATATCTCTATAGCCTGATTAGATCAAAATTGTAGCTCTCTTTGCAAAGTATGACTGCTATGGTGTTATAGGGAAGAATAATCAACAGAGCTGATACTCGATAACAGTACACCCCATGACAAACCCAGTAATCTGCACTGAAAGATCAGCAACACCATTCATGCTCTTTAAAAGGTGCTAATCACTCTCTTCATCAGCCCTATTCACGTGTTATTTGGGAACCTAGGCACAAGTAAACTAGAAAATAAAGAAATAAATTCTGTTCTGTATCTAAACATAGAATGGCACTTCAATTGGTGCCACGACACATTTTATCACAGGGTCACTTTCCATATCCATGGTTCTAGGCTACAAATAAACAGGGGATTTTGATAAAACAATAAGATACCTGAGCATGTAGTTTTTTTGGGTCCATCTTTGCAGAAGCAGGAGAATTGTCCCACTTCATAGCCGCACTGGCCACCAGATTGATTGCATCTGTTGCATTCCTCATTATTATTTACCTTATATTGCAACACAAAACCTTTTCTTAATACATCCTGTATATCAGCTGCAACTCCACCAAGGTTTTCTTCATATATGGGCATAATAACACTTGTGCAATTACTTGAATACCATGATCCGGCAAAGTAGTAGACTGGTGTATCTGAACCATCAGCTCTCTTGCAGGGTTTATCGATATTATTGGATGGAAATGGAGGAGGAAAATTAGAAGTAGGGCAATCGTAGAGAATGGTTACATCAGCAAGCCCTTTTTCCACATACTTGAAGGGTGTTTGATCAAATGAGTTGTTTTTGTAATCAGCTGGACAGCTAGAAATGTCAAGATAATCATCCCTAGCTACTACAAGAATCTGTGAGGTCGAGTCCAAATGAAGAAGCCGATATTTGAGGGACCGTATGGTAATAGTTAGGATATCGCCTTCGCATATGACCTGGAAATCAGGAAGACCACAATCATTTGCTCTTTCTCCTCCCCAAGAGGGATAGGCGAGGCTTGCGCCGCAGCTAAAAGCGGTACTTGAGCAGTTTGTGTGTCGATAATCATAGGCACCAAGAGATGTTGGAATAACATTGACAGAGATCAACAAAGGAACCAAAAGAAGGAACACGGAGGATGGATCAAGGGGTGTTTTCATGGTGGAAACAAACTATGAGATTGAAATGCAACGAGAAAAGAGTATGAGATGAGATTGGTGAAGCTGCGCTGTAAATGAAAGATGGCTATATGAGCTAACGAATTAGCATTTCGTCTTTTCCATCTGGCATGCAGCCATGGATACTCCTGAAAATGAAGTCCTTTGAAAAATTTCAGAACTCCGGATTTTGATGTTTCGTGGAAACTTGTACCAAATGGCGAATTTGGATGAACGAAAGAAGATTGTTTCGCCATATATATTTATTATGCAAACAATGACTTTGGATTTTCGACTTCAAAGTAAACGACAATAATTGGTAGAATAGAAGTAATTAAGGGCCTATTCAAAGTCAGAGGATGGAACAAGTAACTAGCTGAAAAATCATTGTCAGAGGATTTAACTTTGAAATCTTTACATGGTCATCAAGTGAAAATGGTCAATGAATCTTAATTAAAATGGTTTGATAGAAAGAATTAATTGGACTTTTTTTTTTTCCAAATAGAAATTCTGTGTACGTATGCTATATAACGTCAAAGTCAAACCTCAAAAAGAGAATGAAAACTAGTAACGAGAGACACAAGGGAAATAAAATAAAATATAAACTACCAACTCTTAATACATTACTAATTTTTTTTTTTTATATTTAGTCCTAAATATTAAACTTATTTTTTATATTTATCAATTTTTTTTCAATTTACTCCTATTAATATTCTCTAAACAATAATCATGAAAAAAACGAATGAGGTAATTAAGAAGATACTACGGTATATTAAAAAAATATATGTCATTTTAATTAATATAACTAATTTTCTTAATTTAACTAAATTAGGTAAGTAAGATAAAATGCATTCAAACCATAGATAAAGGGTTAAGGTGCAAAAATACACATATGTTTTTCCTCCAGGAGCGCTCAGCACCATATGTTTTTTTTTTTTTATGTAAAAATACACACCTCGTTAGGTTTTAGGAGCAAAAATATCACTTCCGTTAGTTGACCGTTAACTATGGTGAAATTACCATTTTGCCCTTAACCCTTTTCTTTTTTAATTATTTTAAACTAAGGGCAAAAATGTAATTTCACCATGGTTAACTGTCAACTAACGGTCAACTAACGGAAGTGGTATTTTTGCTCCTAAAACCTAACGGTGTATATATTTTTGCACAAAAAAAAAAACATATGGTGCTGGGCGTTCCTGGAGGAAAAACATATGTGTATTTTTGCACCTTAACCCTAAAATAAATCAACAATATGATGCAAGCATGATCTAAAAAGTAAATTAAAATGAGCCATAGAACCTGATTAGATCATGAGAGGAAGAATTTTATAAGAGTATAATTCTCATTTATTGGCGCGAAAGAATGGAAGACAATAATAATGAAATCTCTCAGACTTGGAAAACTGATTTCATTTTGGTTTTTTCTGGGTTAACTAAAAGAATAATTATTTTAAATAAATTGCAGTCAACCAAATTACTTAAGAGAATTAAAATTATTAAGAATGTTTATTAATATTTAATTAAAAATTAACTCGTTCAAATAAACTGAACCATTAAAATTTACTTACATCATATATAAAAAAAAAAAAAAATTGTTATTTACAACAGCTCTATGCTCTAGATAATAAATCTAGGCCCATCTAATTATCTTTAAAGAATAACATAACTAAAACTAATTAAGTAAAAGAATAAAACATAATAGATAAATACTATTCTATGCGACTATTCAGATGGTGTCTTATATATTAAGGATAAGAAGCAGTATCAATTCGGATACTTTTATTTAGGTGAAAAATTGTACTCAATACTGTAAATGTTTCTCATCTTGAAGTAATTTTTCAAGTAAATATACATAAATACCCTGACTCGAATGTATTTTTTATGAATATATATAGACTCCCGCACTCTGAAATAATCAGATTGACCAATTTCTTAACCTCAATAGTCAATCAACCTATAAAGTTCCAACAAGTTTAGTTTTACAAGGATAAGGCGGGTTGTGTGGATCTCTTTCTTGCGTGCAGTATTAAAATATTTCAAGCATTTTTTTTTTTTTCTTTTTTACCAACTTGAGATATTTCCAACATACAGAATGATAAGCCAAGGACTCTAATTGGTATGGCAGGTTTCTGTCAAATCATGCTGGCGGCAAGTTGAAATTCATTAGCTTATTTCTAGAAACTATTCTTAAAAAAAAATTTAAAAACTATTTCTTGCAGTATTGTTTGATAATTACCCTAATAATTAATAATTTTGAGGAAAGATATTTTCATTTTAAACAGAACTTTCTACTTCAGCTGTTAAGAACATTTTTTGTTTCTTTTTCATATCAGAGAATCAACTTCATAACTCATGAAAAATTTTTATTGTTTGATGACAGCAAAAATTTGCAAAGTTGCAAAGCACTTTGTTTTTTTTTTTTTTTTTTGCCCCCCAATGTCCTTAAAAGAAATAAACAACTTATACTCCCCAAAAATCAGTAGAGATTTATTGGGTTTGAAAAGGGGATAATAAAAAAGGTTATGGAAAGAGAAAGTTGATTTCTAAGGAAATTAGCCAATCTCAACCGCTTTCCCGTAAATGCAAACAATTCAATGATTCAAGAGGAGAAATTTTTTATAGAGAAAGACTAGGAAAATTTTATTAAAATATAAAATTTGAAAGTGAGACTCTTCTTCAAAATCCCACTGGCACCATTGTCTTATCCTCTCCCCCTCCGTTTTTTTTTTTTTTAAACTTAAGGGCATTTGTTCATGAACAACTAGATAAGTCAAAATGCCCGGTACTTTACAAAAAGTCAATAACATTATGCAATTTTCGTTATGTTTTCTAAAAAAAAAAAATATATGCTCAAAAAGTCCCAAGGCTCAAAACTCCAAGTGCTCATAAAATTCCTCAGAATTTCAAAGCTAATAACTCCACCATGACTAAAACACCACAAAACCTATGAGGCTATTACTACTTTGAATAGCCAAACACAGGAAAAAGCTCAAAAGCTAGTCTGTTGTCCAAGACGATGAAATCAACCCACTGTCCGGGCATAGCCAATGATCTAATGTAACTCATATGCCTAAGATTGTGAAATAGATCTTATTAAGCGTTGCAGGGAATATATCAGAAAGTGGTGAGGTTTAACCACTTAATTGGATCTCAGTCTTTATCTGTATCTTATCTAGTATGTAAAAGTGCGATTGGTATCATGTAATAGACGTACCTGAATTCTCCTGAGGCTGAGGGTTGCCTCTTACGTAATAGCAGGTAGTCTTATTTGAACCCCAATCATAGCCACAGACGCCCCCACTTTTCCGACAGTTATCACATTCTTCAATTCCATCTATCCATTTTATTTGAAATCCATCATAAGCATCCCTATAACTATGCTTGAAACCTGAAGAAGTTCAAACGACGACGTAGGAGCTTCAACAGGAACAACCACACTTGTGGAGCAAAACACAGAAATGTTTGGAGTATTATCCCACACTACATAGCCAAATGGATTATCAAACCCATTTTTGGGACAAGGAAATTGTAGGGTGTTTACTGAAGGGATTACAGGACAACCATATAAAAGGGTGAGATTTTTTATTTCAGGCATATTTTCAAACAAGTGAGGGTCAAGGCTTGTGTTGAGAAGCTGATTTGGGCATAAGTTTTGATTGTAATCAAATGTAACGATTCTGAGAATATGTTGGTCTGGATTGGCATCCAAAACCTGGTATGTGACGCTTCGGATTGTTATGAAGGTCAAATCTTCAGAACATATGAGATACAATTCAGGAAAGCCACAACCATCTGGACGGCCTTGTCCCCAGAAAGGAAACCCAACGTTTCTAATCTTCCCACAATTGTACGCGGTACTGCAAGCTGTATAATAATCGTCGGTGATCGAATACGAAGGACTGTGAAGAAATAATGAAAGTGTTACAATTGAAAGAAGAAACCGTGGGGAGGAGAAGGAAGACATTGACGAAGAAATGACTTGCAGGGAGAGAAGAATTTCGGTTTGGGACTCTGAAGTCTGAAGGAATAATATAAGTAATGCTTTGATGAGAAGGCAGGGAACGGAAATTTGAGCTTGGAAACTTTTTAACGGTTCATCACTCACTTTCAGGTCAATTTTGTTAACCAACGAAAATCAGACTCTCACTGCTACATAAGATTCAATGATTTTATTTATTATGCTTGGCCATGCCTAGGCCATTTATTTATGTTTCCACTTTATTAATTCAGGTTTTGTTGCCATTTTTTCTAGTGATTATCTATATTTCTTTTCTTTTTATAAGCAATGGACTAGGTATACCATATGTTGTAAATATTCTCTAAGGGTGTGTAAAAGAAAGAGTTCCTCTAATATTATTAGAATGTTTTTTTAACAAATCATATTCTTATTAATTAAGAAATTTATGTTAGTTCATGAATCAATATATGAGATTTATGAATTTAATACATAATTATGACTTTTAATTGAAGAGGTATAATGGTTCGAGGCAACACTTTTACACCAATTTATTATGTATTACTATCTTCATTGTCACCCATTTAGATAGGAGCAAGATGAACTTGTCTCCAGCTGAATTCTATTATCTTTAGATCTTGTCACCCTACGTTATTGCAGAAATTATTCATTTAGGGCTCGTTTGTTACAAAGAAAGCAAGAGAGGCAAAAGGAAGATCCCAAAGCTCCCATGGTTTTTGGGTGTTTGGTAGAGGGAAGATCTAGTCAGCATCTTCCAGTAAGTTGAAATCTTCCCACATTTGATGGAAGATGCTTTCCATCCAAAAATGGATGAAAAGATGCAATCTTTCAGGACAGCATTTTTTTCCTTTCAAAATTGGCCCTGGTTCTTTTTTTTTTTTTTTTCCATTTAACCAACACTAAATTCTTCATACCAAACATGTTATTTTCCCTTAACTTAAGTTCTATTCCCTTATACCAAACGACTCACATTTTTAAAGTTCTCTCTCAATCTTCCTTTCCATTCTTTTCCCTCCTCTAAGTTTCTTTCCCTCCTTAAAATTTTTTCCGTAACGAAACGGGGCCTTAATTATAGAAAGTGCATCTTCCTATTTTATTAAGGGGGTTACGGAATATCTCTTAGAGACACGGTATCCTTAAACACGATTCGAACCAAATATTTTATGGTTTCTTTTAGATTTCGCCCACTGTATGCAAACTAGGTTTTGCTTTTTTTTTTTTTTTTTGGTGATAAAAGACAAAATGATATTAATAACATCAACAAATTTTACAGAGAACTAGAAGATAACTAGGTTTTGATTCATAGGCTTTATATCACATCATTTTTTTAAAAGAAAACATGCTGCAAAATAATAATTACTAGATGTGGGCGCCACCTAGATGAAATCCGGATTCGTTCTAGAGGGGAATCCTATTTACTCTTAAATTAAACTACTCTGTTTTCTTGAACTTTGAGTGGTTTTTCGGGGGCAAAATCTCCCAACGGCCTTCAAAACTTAGCTATAAACTTTTGAAGGTCAATGGTTGTAGTTGTTACACACACCCATGCTACTGTTTCCTTAATTAGCCAGTAGGGTATTGGTTGTTGCACAGTTTGCTACAGGGAAGAGGTCAAGATCATCTCTCTGTTGCTCAATTTGAAGATGGCTTCAGTTTATTTCAGTAAGGAAGCCATCGGCTTTGAAGGTTTCAGCAAATTCTCATTGACATCATGAAGGTCCTATTGAAATTGATTCTTGAGAACCGACGCTAGAAAAAAACTTTAAGAGTGGCCTTACGGGAATCAAGTGTTAAGAGTTTTCCGAGTTGGCTGCCTGTTGCTATAATATCATAAACAAGTTCTTCTTTTTCGACTGCACAATATGATAATGAAATAGCTAGTAATTTAATTCGATATGTGGTAAAAATTAATGTTGTTTGACCCCAAAAAAATTGCTGAGCACTTTGTTTTGTTCCCATCTCCATGAAAGAAATAACAGCTTGTCCTCTCCCAAAGTCAGTACATAAATATTGGATTTGAAAAAGGAGAAAAAGAGGTTCTAGAAAGAGAGTTTTGATTTCTTAGAAATCAAAACTAATCAATCTATGCCGCACGATGCAATGTTGAAGAAGAGGTTGCTTTCCAGGAGATGTGGACCATTCACTGGTTCGAAAAAAAGAAACTTCTTACTAGAGAGAGCCTTGAAAATTTTCATTAAAACATCCCCTCCGTTTAACTTACTCGGTTACTCCTCCCCATCTAAAATATAGGACTTTTTTTTTTAATCAACTAAGTCAAAATATATGACACTTTGCAAACAGTAAAGAAAATTAAATTCTTCTATTATAAATTTTATTATTAATTGTATTGTGTAAAGAGATTATATTAGGAAGGAATTAATGATAATTAAAATAGATTGATCTGAATTGAAAAAGTAATACTATTTTTTTTTACTTTTAAATGTTTTCCCAATCCTGTGAAGCAGTTAAAAATATTTTATATTTTGGATGGAGTATTTCATTTTCTACATTCTAACAGCTTTCATTGTGTTTTAATAATATTAATTTCAAAGCTAATAACACCACCATGACTAAAACACCACCAACCTATGAGGCTGATATTCCTCACCCCGTGCAAAGCACGTGAGTACTATCACGTTACTTTGAATGGCCAAACACAGAGAACAATAAAACACGGGAGGAAAAAAAAAACAGAAGATAATTAAAGTACTTCCTCTCCTCTGGTTCTTATTATAAGGTACCAACTACTAATATTTTTTTGTCCTTATTATAAGGCACCAACTTACTTTAACTAACTAATTTATTACTTTCTTCCCATTATGCCCTCATTTTTAACTAACTCTTTTAAAGCTACACCATTAAAATAGGATAAAGTTGAAAATATTTATTAATTTTGGATCTAATTAATGAATTAACTTCCATTCCTTGATTTGTGAGAAAAAGTAGTTGGTGTCTTATAATAAGGACAAGAGGGGGTACTAGCAATAATGAACAAGAACTCAACCAGGTATAGCGTGTTGTCCAAGAAAATAAAATCAACTAACTGTCTGGGCATAGCCAACGAGCTAAAGTAGCCCATACGGCTGAGCTTGTGAAATAGATCTCACTAAGTTTTGCACGGCTTAACCCTCTTAATTGGATCTCAGTCTATCTCTGCATTTCATCTAGTATAAAAAAAATGCAATTGGTATCATGTTATAGACGTACCTGAATTCCCCTGAGACTGTGGCCAAGGCTGAGGCTGAGGCGTTGGGTTGTCTCTTAATAAGTAGTAGCAGATAGTCTTATTTGAAACCCAGTCATAGCCACAGACACCCCCTCTTTTCTTACACTCATAGCACTCTACAATTCCAGCTATCCATTTTATTTGAAATCCATCTTTAAGCATCCCTAGCACTGTGCTTGAAACCCGAAGATCAAAGGACGTAGGAGCTTTAACAGGAAAAATCACGCTTGTAGAGCATAACACAGAAGTTTGAGGATTATTATCCCACAGTACAAAGACAAATGGATTAACAAACCCGATTTTGGAACAAGAAAATTGTGAGGGGTATATTGAAGGGATTGACGGACAGCCATATAAAAGGGAGAGATTTTTTGTTTCAGGCAAGTTTTCAAACAACTGAGGGTCAAAGCTTGTGTTCAGAAGCTGATTTGGGCATAAGTTTTGCGTGTAGTAGTCGAATCTAGCGAGTGTTAGAATAAGTTGGTCTGGATCGGCATCCAAAACCAGGTAAGTGACGCTTCGGATTGTTATGAATGTCAAACCTTCAGAACAATTGAGCTTCAATTCAGGATGGCCACAACCTTCTGGACGGCCTTGACCCCAGAAAGGAAACCCAACGTTTTCAATCTTCCCGCAATTGTACAGAGTACTGCAAGCTGTATAATTATCGTCGGGGATCGAATACGAAGGACTCAGAAGGAATAATGAAATTGTTATGCATGAAAGAAGAAACCGTGGGGTGAAGAAGGAAGACATCGACGTAGAAATGAATTGCAGTGAGAGAAGAATCTCCGTTTGGGACTCTGAAGGAATAATATAAGTAATGCTTTGATGAGGAGGCAGGGAACGGAAATTTGACCGTAGAAATTTTTTAAGATTTTTTATCACTCCCTTTCAGGTCAGTTTCCTACCCAACGAAAAAGTCGACTCTTACGGTTAGATGACATTCAATGATGTTATTTATTACATTTGGCCATGTCCAAAAATATTGGGCCCTTTATTTATTAATCCAGGTTTTGTTGAGCTTCTCTGGTAAATTATAGAGTGCGTTTTTCATTCAAAACCACACAAGCAGCAATGCAGTAGAGGTTGCTTTTTGATATATGTAACCAAGTTATAGGTTAAACAGAGGTATTTTTCTTACAGGAAGACTAGGAAATTCATTTATATAGGAATATAAAAAGCATTCACCCTCCCAACATTTGTGGCAAGACAAAGAGCACTTAATCCTCAAAATTCTTCAAGCAACATTGTTATGTTTAATCCTCTTTGTTTCCCTTACGTCTTCTATCATCAATAGCCTTGTTTGATTGTGTTTTCTAATAAAATATATATGCTCAAGCATATCTTGCACCAACTACAAGGGACCACAGCCATCTAAAACAAAACTCAAAGATGCCAAAGCCAAACATGACTAGGATATTTTTTTAACTATATTTTGAATTAGCCATATCAGATGATAAGAAACTACTTTCAGAATAATCAACACTGCAAACTAGCTTTCAGTACACAACAAATAAATCTAATTGCTTTTGGTGTTTAACCAATGAGCTTAGGTAGCTCAAACAGCTTAACTTCCAAGTTGAGGTGAAATTGAACTAATTGGATTATAATCTCACGACTCTGTTTTGCCTCATGAATTAGAATCTTGTGGCCAGAACAGAAGCATTCAAAAAGATCTCATCACACACAGTGACATGGAAGCACTTAAAGCTAAGCAATGAAGTCAAGTTCTACATACATTTTATCTCATAGTCCAAAAAGTGCAACTCACAATAAATTATATCATTTGATAGTGATTATATATTTCAAATTTGATTGTGTTATGATGGTTTATTATTCCCACTCTCTCACCAGCTGAACCTAGCTGTTAGTCTGCTACCACTACATATAAAACCTCTATCCTTGTAAACTTTTCTTGCTTCCTACTTCAGTGTCATGAATTGTCTAGGTTAAAAAAATTAAATAAATCAACTGTTGATGCATCGTCGTATAGACGTACCTGAAGGCGGAGGAGGTTCTGTGTAATATCCTGTTTCGGAGGAGGAGGCTGAAGATTCATGTTTGTAGTAGCAGGAATTGTTTCTTGCAGCCCAATCATAGCCACAGACTCCCCCTGATTTCTGACAGTTGTCACACTCATCAGTACCAGCTTTCCATTTCACTTCAAATCCATTTCTGATTGCCCCTTGGATTTTGCCCAAATCCCCAATATCAACCAGTGACAGAGAAACTTCAATAGGAACAACTATGCTTGCATTGCATAACTCAGATAATACAGGTTTTTTACCCAACAGAGCATAGCCATCATGAAGCCCATCTTTGGAGCAAAAGAATTGCGCAACCTTCACAAAAGGAATCCCTGACGAACAACCATATCGAAGTGTGAGATAATTTAGTTCAGGCAGATATTCAAACACCTGAGGGTCAAGGATTGGGTCGATAAACTGATCAGGGCAAAGATCGTCCATATAGTCAAACCTAACAATTCTCATAACTTGCTTGTCCGGTTTGGCATCCAAAACCAAGTATCTAACGCCTTGAATCTTTATGAATGTCGAATTTCCCGAACAATTGAGGAACAACTCAGGGTAGCCACAACATTGTGGCCGACCTTTTCCCCAGAACGGAAACCCAACATTCCTTATCTTCCCGCAATCATACAGATTACTGCAAGCTTCATAATAATCGTAGGCTCTTGAGTACAAAGGAATCTGGAGAATTACCGATAGTGCTATACTGGAAAGAAGAAAGGCGACGGTGAAGAAAGAAGCCATAGTGACACTGACGAAGAACTGGTGTAGTGAGAGAACAGCTTCCGTTTGTGTGCGAAAACATAGGACGAATTACTATACAGTAGTTAATGCTTTGACCTTTGAAGTGAAATGGATTGGAAATTATGAAGACGATGTCAATTAGTACAACCACCAACACCAAGTGTCGTAAGAGAGAAGCAGGGAACAAGAAAATGAAAAAGACATGAGCAGCAAGTAATGTCTATTTTGTAATATCTCATTTAAAAAAAAAAAAATTACGTGAGGAATTTTTCATGAGGGGGAAAGTATTTTCTCCACTAAGATAAAGCTAATCAATGCCTAAAATATTGTCTTCATATGCTGGTGGCCAACACTTTATAAATCTCTTTTCTTAAAGTAATTGTAATCTTTTTCTTTAGTGGTGTGGCTAATGTGTTTCTTGTGATGGGCAGCAAGACAACACATGTATATATGCCAATCTCCTCAATTAATTTGGATAATTCCCACTCACCAATCAACCAGCACTCATTTCCTTTCATTTCGGATAGCTCACATATCTTATCCCTAAAATATTATTTAGCGCATAATATAGAGACATATGGGACAGCTAAGGTAGAGAGACAGTCTGAGAGAGAGTGAATATTGAAGAAAGAATTTGCACGTCACATGTGAACTAAGAGCTTGACTAAGGTGAGTTTTGAAACTTTCCTATTTAGTTATTACACGTTGGAATTAAAGGAAATTGTAGAACGTTGAAACTCTATTTTTGGAGCTGAAACAGAGGTGAATATATCAGCTGCTATAGTTTTTCCAGAGGTGAACAGTACTATTCGCGTGTCACTGTAGCAGCACTATTCACAATGACAATGCACCTATGTTACTAATGCAAAGAAGAACCAGCTACACAGATGACTAAAGACAGCAAAAATAGACCAATGAAAACAACCCGAAAGAGCAGGCCAAGACAAGAAAACTTGAACTAACAGAAGTAATGCAGAAAAACTTGAACTAACAGAAGTAATGCAGAAACAGATGACAGAAAAAAAACATAAGAACACTAGATATCGGGGGGGGTCTGTCATTAGCAACATCATCAGCCTCCAAAATGTCCAAAGTTAGAAGAGAAGTCAAAGAGGGTGTTGGTTGTTAAACCCATCCAATAGGGTACATCCCTTTATAAGCAATAGCTGCAAGGAAGCCAGCTACTTGGTTACCCCTACGATGGATAAATGATAAAGAAAACCCAACCTTGAAAACAAGAAGATCAATGATGTCCTGTAACACAAATCTACACCTCCACTCAATCAAATCTGGAATCCAAGCTTCAACACCATTAATCAATGAAAACACTACCACTAGACACCAAAAACATTAAAAAAAAAAAAAAAAAAAACAAACGTAGAAATATATTGACCCCCTGCCGTCTGAGACCGCCAAAGAGGAAGAGACTCCCAACGCCTCAAGAAAGCTCTGGAAGGGGAGAGGAAAACTCGCACCAGAGGTGAGAGATAGCCACCATCGCGAACCGAGATATGGCGGAGAGCATAGGAGGGCCAGCATCGAAGAAGATGGAGGCTCACCGCAGAGTGTCTTGAGGCCGACCTGAAAAAAGCAACTCTAAAATACTCCGGTGCTATCTTCTTCTGAGTCTCCAAGCCCCGATCTATAGATCTATCACGGTTGTGGCTTAAATTGGAGCTCGTTGGCGGCAAGGCCACCGTCGGCGAGAGAGAGAACCTAATGTTGTAGACGCAGGCAAGGACACGAGCGAGAGAGAGAAGGAGAACAAAATGCTGGTGTCCCGTTCAATGCACCTATGTTTAAATCAGGTGAATCTAGGGAAAACAAAGTATTTTGAATCTGAAATTTTGTGGACATATAGTACACATCCTATGTTGTAAATGAGCCAAAGAACACCCAAATCTGATGTGTATTAAGAAAATTATGATTTTTCAAAGGATGGTCAATAAATCTAAAAAATTTTGGGTAGTTCTTATATTTTTGAATTTGGGAATTTTTCTTAGCCATAAATCAACTTGGTGACTTTAATTTATGAAAATAGACTTATCAAGGAATAAATAGAAATTGGAATCACTTTATTCAGAGTTCTATAGACCAAGTTATGAATTTTCTAAATACCCGTAGAAATTGAAGGCCAATTTTTGATAAGTCTTAGAATAGTCACTTAAGTTCTTAATTGTACTTAACCTTCAAAGTAAAGGTTTCTTTGCAATTGAAAGGTTAAGTGGTTGAGATGATATTTATTCCATAATATATGGTGTCTAATTAAATAAGTCTCAATAAGTATACATTCAAAAGTCAGAAGGATACTAAAGGATAAGTATTTTGGGGAAGTTCTAAAGGACTAAATCTTAATTATATTATTAAGATTAGATTGGTTAATGACCCACTCTCCATATAAATGTTAATTATAGGAAGTGATATTTGACCAAGCTTGAAAGACAGTCAAATTTGAAAGAATTTTACGGAAGGTGTTTTGTCAGTAAGATCAACAGGTAGTAACTCTAATCTCATGTTCTTTGTATACCAATATATGTTTATGTATACCATATTTGTATGTCCCGCCTGTATGGGGCCAGCACCACTCGTGGCTTGATTGAGCAGAAGAGTCGACCATGGGGCTAACTTCCCAATGGCTAGGCAAGCCCCAGTGCATTCAGTAAATTTTTGGTATTAATTTACCCAAAAATGTATTTTTTAGCGCTAAAGTATTTTGTAATCATTTAATGAATACTTGTATAACATGCTGCATATGGAATGTAATGCTTGTTGTATGCAATCTGTTTGCTTTATATGCTGCGTGAACTACTCTATATTGGTTGATTTTCATATATTGATTATGCTAGAATTTGAGATTAATCTGTTACTCTGGGATTCATTCGTTTGAATCTCAGAACCTTCCAATAATCCAGGACGTGGACAAAATAGTAGTCAAGGTTCAAAAGGAAAGGGTATAATTACCACGTGACGCAAAGAAGGAGGTGAAGTTGATAGAGCAACTTACTTTATTTTGTTTCACCCTCTATCTATATTTCTTTTGACCTATTTGGACTATGTTAATACTTTGAGATAGCCATATGTGACTACTGGGGTGTATATTTAATTAGACACATATGACCGTGTGAAAGTAGACATGATGTGTGTGCATGCTAGGGTGTATATTTAATTAGACACATATGACCGTGTGAAAGTAGACACGATGTTTGTGTGTGTGTGTGTGTGTGTGTGTGTGTGTGTTTCTTACTATTGTTGCAAGAGCGGGCCTGTTTATAACAAAGTCCCAAAATGTGATGAATGATTAGCAGAACATTAGGTTAATTGGAGAAATAAGGAAATACTCTAACTAAAACTAACAAGGTTTTTAAGTATGATGTATATTTAATGAAATGTTTGAATCACTGATAAAACGTTTTACATATTTTAGAAAAGTCCATTCGGAATTATAATATTATTTTTTAAATTCTTATTAAAAAGGGCTTTTATTCCTAGATTCATACCTGGCTCAGTGGTTTAAATTATTTATTGATTAATGCATTATACCGAGATTAGAAAATGCTACTCTATTTTGGGTATAGAACAGTGGGGTGTTACACATTTCCTAGAGGAGAAGATTCAATGAACAAGCTGAAAGACCCAGCTGAACCCAAGAGGGGAGGTGAATTGGGTGAAGAATAAAAACTTAGGACCTTTGGAATTCTTTTTGCAATTTGGTAAAGTCAGTTTATATGGAAGTAAAGATTTATAAAGCTACAGATAGACATTCAAACATATATACTGAAATATAGAAGATTAAGGAAGAGAATGTGCCAACAGAGATTTATATTGGTTCGGTCCAATCCTTGACCTACGTCCAGTTCTCAAACTTCACTTGAGATTTTTAATCCACTATCCTCTTGTTTATTCTGGCACAAGAGAAGCCTCTTACAAACCCACAAGTTTACCCAGACACTTGTGAAGCCAAATCTCTTACTGAGATACTCCCTCTTATAACTTGTAAGGATACAATCAATTTCTCACTCAAGATCACCCAACCTTAAGTCTTTCTCAGAAAATATGATTTACAATGAATCTTCTTCTAAAGAAGCGAATGGATAATCACTGAAGTACAATAGAAATCATTTCACTCTTTCTATGATAAACTATGAAACATTTGAAAAACAGAGTGTGTATAAGATTCAGAATATTGGCATTATGATTGTGCAATCTCTTGTCATCCCCCTTTGTGCGTTTTGAATGTGACTTTATTTATAGATGAAGATGATCTGAACATTGGGAAATATGACCGTTGTGTAGAGAGCCCTTACAGATCAGTTGGAAACTAGCCATTAGAACTTCGTTTTCTAAACCAACTGTTACATCAGCATTTGCTTTATCTTTGATCTTCAGTTTAACGCCCTTTGATCATCTGAAACATGTACACAAATGATATAAATGATGTTAAGAAGTATTACAAATCATTTGGGTAATCATCTGGATGTTCTTGATAAAAAAACGTGATTTTCGACATGATGATTTTTTTGAAGCAAAGGTCTAAACTCGAGTTTTCACTTGGAAACTCAAGTTTTGAGGCTGTCGTGCTACTCCAGATTCCTCTATGTCTGATTGAAACTCAAGTTTTGTATCACAAACTCGAGTTTTGAAGATGCTCTAATGTTCGCTACTCTCTATCCGAGCTAAACTTGAGTTTTTACTTGTAAACTCGAGTTTTCAACTTATTATGTCTATGGTTGCTTTCTGAATTGATATAGCTTCAAATTTTGCATACCACTTATCCCCATATAGCTCTGAGTCTTCTTTCCAATGCAAAAAGAATCAGCTCAAAACTCGTTGTATTTTGTTCGTTATGATCCGATGAATGAAGGCTATTCTTGATCAACATTTTTGCAATGTCCTGAACTGACAGTAAACTTTTGAAGGCCATATCTCTCTGGTCTGAGCTTCATTTTAGTTATTTCAACTCTTGATGGAAAGTCTTATGAGTCTTCTTTCATATGCCACTGATTTTAGCTTATTCCAATGTGTAGATTGTGAGTTATACTCAAAACATTGAAGCTTAGTTTGATATGTGGGGTGGATTCCTGATTGAACTTTCGAAATTCACAGCTCTCTCATCTGAACTTATTTTGGCTTAAAACTTTGTCAAAATGACACATTAGAAGTCTAGTTTCATATAAAATTGGTTTCACCTCAATCCGATCTCTGATTTAGGAGATACCATTAAATTACCAGAGCTTGCTCAAGCTGATTGTGAAACAAAAGTGAATAGAGTTGTTGATCAGCGCTAAAAACTCAAGTTTTGATTTTGAAACTCGAGTTTTGTTGGTCCAGAGACGTCAGAGACGCTGAAGACACTCCAAACTTGAGTCATTAAGTTCCAAACTTGAGTTTTGAGTTCTAAACTCGAGTTTTGACTCACAAACTTTAGTTTTCTCGCATTGCAGAGGCAAATTATTGCAGTAAGGTAGTAAACTCGAGTTTTGACTTGGAAACTCAAGTTTTCTCATACAGAACTTGATATTTGCTTGTTCTAACTCTAAATTGAACCACTCCAACTTCTATTTGATCATAGAGACTTCTAAGATCAATCTTAGGACTTGAATAATGATATCTTCAGCAAGTTCTTCCTTTTTCCATCTTCTATCTTGATCAATTTTCATCATTTAACTTGGGCTCATCATTCTCTACAATTTCTACCTTCTTCAATATCTATAAAGCTGAGCCTATATTGAACTTGTTCCAGAATCTCATGTGTCTTCTATTTGTTTTCTCATCTTTTGATCATTCTCCATAATTATATTTGAATTGATCTTGAATATTGATATTTTCATTCTATTTGGCAAGATCTTCTCTTTCTTTCTTCTCTTCACTTGGTCACTCTCCACAACTTTATTCTTTCTTTCTTCTCTTCTCTTCTCTTAAACATGCTTCATAAATGAATTTGAATCGATCTTGAATGAAGATGTTCCGTTTAATAAATTCTTTCTTCTTCAATATCTCCTTTTCTTCTTGATTATCCCCAAAATCCTTTGATAACTTCTTGCTTTTTTTATTCTACATTAAATTCAAGAATTAGTCAATGAAAAAGATAAATATAGTATGCAAACTTTTTGCTCTTACTAATGGCATCTATATAAGACATCATCAAAACTAATTATATCCAACACAAGCGTCTGTTTCTGAGGTTACATAGCTTCCAATTTTGCTCGGAACAACGACGATCAAGATTTTGAATAGGCTGATCTTTCTAAGTTAGTAGCTCACAGTCTTTGCCTGAGAACCCAAAAAAAAAAGTTAAAATCGTTTATCTGGTAGAGTACTATAAGATTGTCATTATATATAAAATAAAAATACACATTTTTTCTTATATATTTTTTAGAATTTAAATAATAAATTATACTATGACTCATAACTGATGATAACTACTTCTGGTATATTCTATTGTTTTACAGACATATCACATTTCCTCGTATATTGAACAATATTTAAATAATGAATGAAATTAAGAAAATAAGAAAAATCTCCTATTAAAATTTTATTTCTAAGAAGGACATAAATCGGTACAATATATGTCCAAAATTTGCAAAGTACTCATTAATGCTTTCATGTATAAAAATTTATCAAGTTGTTCTAAATGTACCCTAAATGTATAGACCCGGCTAAGCCTGCAGACTATACATCTAGTCTAGCATAAACCATCATCTTAAGTGTCATACATTTTGAATGGCACCGTTACCCAATGAAACGATAGGTCTTAGCTGAGCTAGAGAGCACTATCATGTCGAAGGGTTTTAAGAACCACTGATGATGGAAGGCAAACACACTAGATAGTTTTGTGAGGGTTCATTTCAATCTCATCCTTATTAACTAACTAATAAACTAACCAACATTTAGTTAATTTCTAAGTTAGAATAATTTTTATCTTGCACACATAATTAGACATACAAATAAAACAACTATCATATATTCCCTCTAGTCCTTATTATAAGGCACCAACTAGCAAGTTTATTTGGTCCTTTTTATAAGGCACTTGCTTGTTCCCAATGAGCATTAATTATCTTTTTCCATGTATGCCCCTAATTAATAAAGGTAGTAGGTGAGAATAATAATTAATAGAATATTGGAATATAGTGTAATTAGTAGGGGTAATATTGGAAATTATTTAAATTCTATGACAACTTTATTGACTTTAACTGTTTTTATTGGTATGTGAGAATTGTTAGTTGGTGCCTTATAATAAGAACCAGAGGGAGTAGTTCAATTATAAACGGTTTGTATCTATTATGCATGCTAGTCGTTTGGTGATCGCGTTTATTACTATCATGCATACTAGCCACACAAAAATATGCATAATAATAATACAATTAATTTTTGTGGATAATCATGGTGCCTTCCGTTTAATTTTCCAAAACATCTTCATGTCTCAAATTCTTTAGGACTTCAAATCTTCTCTGTTTTTTCGTCATGGTCGAATGATCTCTTAGTAAAGGCTTCACGTAAGGGCCCACGATATTAAATTATACAATTTTATTCCTATTACAATTTTATATTTAATAGTAAATTGAAACAAAACAGTCTCATTTACCACAAAGTAAAAAATAAAAATAAAATTTAAAATCGGGACAAATAATCCCATTTACCAATACCAATATAATTTAAATTAAAAAATTTAAACATTCATTCAAAGCACCATGACCATCCTTTTTCTTGTACCTACAAAAATGTTAGAAAAACACATGCAAGCATTTTTCTGCAAATCTTAAAATATTATTGAATCGAATTCAATAAGAGTACCCCATGTATTTTCAGTAATGAGCCCGGCTCTGATACCACTTGTAAGTTAAATTTTGGGGTGTTACCTGACGTTCAAGCAATTACTCATGAGTTATGTGCCCATGAGTTATAACCCGTAACTTTTTACGGTACTTATGAAAACTCGTAACTCTTTACAGTACTCATAAATTATCCCAAATTGTCTTTCTTTACCATCGATGAACCTGTAACTCTTTTACGGTGCTTATAAATTAAAACCCATAACTCTTTACGGTACTCATGAAAACCCGTAACTCTTTTACGATGCTCATGAGAACTCATAACTAAATGTTAAAGAATATTAGGATATGAAAAATTAGGAATCTATGTTGATCATTGCGGAACCCGTAACTCCTTACGATCCTCATGAGCTATATAAAGGATGTGCTCATTAAAATAACTATTGAGGTTTTAGGATTAACTTTTGATCACTCGAAGACCTTAAAGTATATGAGGTCCTCTAATGTTGATTCACACAGCTACCTCTTGATTGCAATGAGAACACCTTCTCCTTAACTCCTTCTTCTCCTTGGATGCTTGCTAGGCAATTGCAAGGCGGAGGCTTCAATTCTTTGGATCTTCTTTTCTCAAGACGATGATGGTGTATTGAGATTAGGTGAGGTGCAAGATTGAAAGATTGGAGATAGCACCTCTTTCTTTGAACAAGAACGCACGACCTTTTTTCTTGAACAATCGTGTGCGCATTTTTCATTCTTGAAAAACATCCAAAAATAGGCACTTGAAAAATCAGCCACTTAAATTAGGGTTTAACCCTAATTCTAGTGCTTAAAAGAAAGACCTAGTCCAATTAGAAAGACCTAATATTTAGCCAATCTTTATTAATCTTTATCCAACCTTTATTAAATATCTATCCAATATTTATTGGATATTTATCTAATCTTTATTAGATATCTATCCAATATTTATTGGATCTTTATTTAATCTTTGTTAGATATCTTTCCAATAATTATTGGATCTTTTATCTAATCTTTTTTAGATATCTATCCAATATTTATTGGATATTTTATCTAATCTTTATTGGATATTATTTTGGATAATTCATAATTATCTTTTGTCACCTAACCTCTTGAATTTTAAAATTTGAATTTAAATTACTTTTTTAAATTCAATATTTAAATTTCAAATTCAAATTGGCCCAAGACCCCATTGGGCCTTCTAACATATTTGGATCTATTATTGGAAAAGGAAAAACTAATTTCTCACAAATTATCCAAATATGTCACCATTTATGCTTAGGCTTGGAGTCCTACTCCGATTCAATGACACCTATAGTCTTGACAAAGCCCAATAACGATTATTGACCCAAAGTTGCTGAATATAGCAGTTAAGAACAACCTTAGTGTGTGACCCATTACGCCCAATTAGTCACTAACATAGATAAACTTGGACCAATTAAACTCCTTTAACGAGCCCAATTTATCTAATGGCCACATAAGACACTAGCAATGCTCTACGAAACAACCACCGTTTAATTAACTAAAAATACCATTTATTAATCAGAGTTAGCTAAGTCATTAACTTAATAGTGCTTCAAAATTTACGAAAAATTTAAAATTTTAACTGTGTATGCATAATGAGACATAGAGTGTGGCAATATACATTAATCCATTCATACTCACAAACTAACAGAAGCCCTACTTGATCAAAGTGTAATACGCTTCTGTTGACTTCCCTGACGAACCTGGACATGAGCTATCACATGGAAAAATTTGGTAACCATCAGTCCAACTCATTACGAATATCAATATGTGCTAGTGAGGTGCCAAGTGGATTAAAATAGTTCAATCCAAAATAAACAATTCATCAACATTTTCTTTATGTAATATCACATTATTATTAAGTATCATAATAGGTATCTCAAATCTTTTTGAGTTCAATACCCTCCCAATCAATCCAACTGTACCGCCTTATTTCCTCCGGCTAGACCCATGGGCTAAGTAACACCCATATTACTGGTTACTCGAAAGCTCATTGGTCAAGTGATGAGGACTGACCAAAATCCTCAGAGCACTTACTTCAAACCATGGGTCTTTCCCCACTTTACCCTAGTGAGGTGTCGTAAGCCCATCACTCTGGTGGGCAAGTTCCCATCACTCTGGTGGGACAATAGTATGCCAACCATCGTGCACCAATTGAGGTTTCACCACGTAGTGGATATAACTTTTACATCTTCTCCCAATTCTTCCCATCCCAAGTTTCTCATAAAAACTCATTTGGGGAATTTCCAGAATTTTCACAATAACCATGTCATCATATATCAGTTCTTAATTCATTTGAATGCATGTATTTCAACTCATAAAAATTCCACATGACAAACTTTATTTAAAACATGCATTATCAGTTCAGAAAAATGTTCATAAGCAACATATTAATTACATAACAAGTGGAAAGTGGTTACCTCTCGCCCAAGCTAGCTATTACTCCCTTTGGTCCTAATTTTAGGACAATATTTGAGAGTTAGTTTTGGTCCTAATTATAGGACAACATTCTAATGTTTTTTCAATTTTTTCCTAAAATACCCCTTCAATAATACACCTCAATTAATACAGCACCATATGAAAAAGAAAATTTGCAAGGAGTATTTTTCATTTATACAGAGTATTTAGAGTATTTAAAGTATTGAAACAATATATGCGGCAGTGGTAGTCATGAAAAAAAAAATGTTTTTTTAGTTACCGTCGTTTTGCTTAAATTCAAAACATACCAAATCAAAATAGAAATAACGAGGCCGCCGAGGCATATTCAGAGATTAAAGAAAACTCATGCAATCACGGAATATAAGAAAACATTTCAATTAAAAAAAAACAAGAAAAAGAAAAGGTAAAAGAAACTCAGGCCTTGCCTATTTTTTTATTTTTATTTTTTAAAAAATAAGATAAAATAAAAATGATATGAAATTAATGCCTAATGACAGTGATTATTAAAGTTAATTAAGCCACTATGCTAAAAAAATTAATTAAAAAGAAAATAGAAAATTGACACACATTGACGCATCTGGCATATATATATATATATATATATATATATATATATGGAAGATGGTGATCAATATAGATTTAGATAATTCATTGTGAAGGTTCGCAAGGGAAAAAAAAATGTCTTAATGCATGATTTTAGGAGTAAATTTATGTAAGGGCATTTTAGGAAAATAAGTAAATTTAACTAATTTAACTCTTATCCTTAATCCCTCCAAAATTAGTTAAATATGTCCTATAATTAGGACCGGAGGGAGTACCACACTGCTCTTAATTCTAAAGCTTAAATACATTCCACAATTCAATCTATCAATATCAATTCACTAACAATTAATAACATCTTAAAATCCCACATATTAAAAATTATAATTTATAATTTCATAACATTTAAATATATCAATAATAATACCTTCACTATTTATTTCCATGGTTATTTATTTCCTCTTTCCTAATAATAAAAATAACAAAATTACATATCAATGTTATTATTCATTCATTTTGTTAATTTGAATTTCCAATAACAAACTCAATGCTAACACTTTAAATCATACTTAAATAAATACAACCACCACCTGCACTATTCCTAAATTAGGAGTTTAATAATTACTAATTACTATAGACCATTGTATTTATCACAACTTCTCCAAAATATAGTATTTCAGCATACATAGGATTTAAGACCTTGAGTTCAATAAATGCCAACATACAAAATATGCTTTATAAGTAGTTATTAATATCATTATTCAATAAATAGTCTAGCTTCAATATATTATTATTTATTTCCCTTTAATAAATAATAATATTATTCATTATTATTATTTATTAATATTATTCTAGATCTAATTTAACTCTATAATTAAATTAATAAATATTATCACATAACATTTTAACTCTAATACATGAATATTTATGATAGCAAAACTTGGGTTTTCCATCAACCTATTGTGTGTGTGTACACACACACATTTAAACACCCACATCTCTCTCTCTTACCTCTACACATAGGCTCCTCAAAAATTTAAATTAAATTATATAATTTATAAATAGTAATTCACAGTAAAATATTTTTAGATAAAAAAAATAGAATCAAGCTGGTTGAATAAATTAGTGTTGTTTTTAATATTTGGCTTGAAATATAAGCCCTCATAAAGCATTGTTGCTATGACCAAAAAAATGCAATAGCCGCCTAAAATGAAAAATATGAGGAAGATAATTTTAATGAACTAAAATTGATTAACTTTTGTAGTTTTATTATTTCAGTTCTGCTTGAGTTTTCTCTCTTTTACTATATTTCCATTTTTCTTTCAGATCTCACACTTCCATATTAAACTTTGGTTCTTTCCTGTATAATATTAGATTATTAGTGATTGCAGCAATGAAGAAGATCTCCCTAAAACACCTCATCTTTACTTCTTTATTCTTTCCACTATGAGTTCCCACTATAATTTATGCTCATGCAAAAACTATACTTCATGAACAATAACCACACGTTAGATTATGATGGCAACAAAACCGATGACTTAACCCCAAGTTCAGCAAGACCATTATCATATCCCATGAGAAGCCATGATCATATCTCTTGAACAGCAAACCGATGACTTAACAGCCCTATTTTTTTCTTTTTGTTCAGTTCAGGGACTTATTATATGTATTGCAGCGTTCAACTTTCAGACCTAAGCAAAAAGAGTAACCCCTGGTACATATCTATATACTTAGATACACAAAGAGACACCACCGAAGTAAGATATTGAAACCAGGAAGCTCACCGTTCAGTTTTTCAGCTGTTTCTTTGAGAGAGGGAAGTCTGGCTTTTCCCTGTTTCAGGGTGTCACGAGCAGAGGAGGATGAAGCTTTCTCTCGTAAGTCTCTCTCTCCCTCTTTACCTCGCTCTCTCTCTCTCTCTCTCTTCCATCTAGTCTCTCTGAACTCACTCTCTTCTTCCCTTTGTTTCTGTGTTTCGGTGAAATGAAGAGAGTGAAGGAAGGATGAAGGCAGCACTTATATATATGTATATGGGAAGGTTGCTGAGTTCCATGAAAAATAGTAAGGTATGGCGTTGCAGAAGACAAAGACGTATGGGGCTGCATTTTGATAAGAACCGATGAATCTCTCACCGTCTACACATTGATGCCAGAGACTCGTTCATTGTTATCGTTTCTGGTGAAGTGAAAGTAAGTGAATTGAACTCGATGACAGCACTGGAATATATATATCGATGCTTCAGTTTCGGTCCGAGAGGGAGGATCCCATGGGTAATGGTCGATGGGCTCGAGGACTGACTGAAGAAGAATGGTTTCACTGATCTTCTGATGGCGTGTTGCAGCTGGAGTCTTATTTGTGGATATTGTTTCTGAATCCTTCTCTTTCGGCGTTTTGGAGAGAGAGATGGTAAGGTGGTTGTGACTTAGCAAACAAAACACTTCTGGGTTTGCTCTATGCTGGTGGCTGGACGTGGGGTTTGGGTTTGAGTCAAATGATATTGGGCTTGCTGATGCAAATTTTCGGTTTGGGCCAATGACCATTGCCTTGCAGGATTGGACCTTCACGTGGAGCAGCAAAAGAATTGGAATGGAATAATTATTTCACGAAGACATTATTGGGCTTCGTTTTAATGTTTGTGGGCCAAGAGAGTGGGAAAAAACGAGTTGGGTCAAAGGAAAATGAAGAATTGGGCTTCATGAAGGTGCATGGTTTCCATTGATTATTTTATTTATTTATAAGTGTTAGATAAATGTTGGAAAATTAATTTCTTATTTTAATTATTCTTTTCCCAAACTTAAATAAATAAGCTAGATCTTTTTTTTTTAAAACCAAATCACATCATTAATTCCCCTAAAATATCCAAACTTCAAATCTCAAAATTTGGGATGTTACACTTTGTGACCCCAGAACTAATCGAGTTGATCAAGCGATCCACTTTTCTAATTTGGATATCGTGCTGACATCATCCCTCACATCGTCGTTCACATTTAGTTGAGAGCAAAAATAGGGTATCATCTCTGTTGGTTAACTAAATGTAGCTTTTTCACAGAACTAGGAATCTTCTTTTATTGACTCTAAGATGGACCATGACTCTTCATGATCGCTTACTATGCATAGATTCTCGAGTCAACTAAAAATCATACAAGCCCTACCGGTCTTGTAAACAACTAATCCCTTGTAGGGGACTGTGATTCTTTTTGGCATGTCTATCTATACTCATGTATTTGAGTCATATCCAAGAGTACACTGTTCTCCCCATTTTTTAGGCAGATAGAGTTGTATAGTCAAAACATAACTCTAGGACATAGTGTTTGATGACATACTCAAGTCTAGGATGATTTGGACTACCAAACGATGAGAAACGTTACAAATCCAATAATACTCTCTACAATGAATCCTTGTGGAGTCTCTCAGCAAGTCAGTTTAGGTTCTCTAACAGATCCACCCACAATATCAGCTAAGGCATCACCATACTTGCATTCCATAAGGTCCCTACCTTGTATCTCCATATAAGTAGATGACATCGTACTAGTCTTATTGAGATCACTAATGCCCGTTCTTGGTGATTCAATACTAGGAACATGTTTTAGATAATAGACATGTAGTATCCTCGAGTCCTCATAATCATAATCTCTATCATAGATCCTTGAGTGAACACCTGTTCTATTCCTAGGGCCTTTATTTTTAAATGCATATTAACTTAAAATATAGGCGAGACATAAATATGATAAAGATAAAGTGTGCTCAAATATATAAATCATAAAATACTAAATAGAAAAAGGTGTTCCTCTGTCAAAACAGATTGTCTCTAGGACACCTATTTACTAATAGGATCAAGGGGTGTTTTGTAACACCCCTACTGATGTAATTAATGCACTTGTAATTAATACTGAATTAACGAGAGGTTTTATCTTCAATTATTATTGTTATTTAGTTATCGTAAATAAATTTAATTGGAGAAATAATTTAAAATAAGAGGAGCAAGGGAAAAATGGTCAATTTTAAATTTCCGCAATAAGGAATTTCACCTATCATGAGAAAATTAGGTGATTTAAGTCATGTTCATGCTAGACCTGTGAGGCGGGTCCCATAAGCGATTGATCGGTTGGATTAGGACCGGTAAGGACTAGTTAGGGTTCTTTTTGGACTGAATGGACAAGTGTGGGGCCACTTTGGGGAGATGGAAGAGCGCCACATGTAAATGTCTATTCAAGGGAGAATATCTGGAAAAGTTGTAGAAAAGTACAAAAAAGAGCACTATTGTACCCGGCGGGGACCGGTTGGTCGGGAACCGGACTGATAAAGTGAATGGAAATGAGATAATTAAAGGGGGCAGATGTGTGGGCCCCATTAGGCGCCACATGGCTCTCTTTAATTAAAGAAAAACGTTGCTTGGTGGCCAAGAAAGGTAAAGTCAAAGTAAAAGTCAATTGCGGGTCCTACAATCAAAGAAAAAGGGTAAAATGGGAATAAATGGGTAAAATTCAATGGGAACAGATTTGAGGGACCTACATGGTGTCCCATATGTGCCCCTGGACAGGTAAAAAAGTTCCGGGCCAAATTCGGTAATTATCCAAAAGTTCTGAGGCAAAATTATAATTTTTGAAAGTTTTGGGCCGAAATAGGTAATTTTACCAAAAATTTGAAAAATATCTTAGATATTTTTGAGAGGTTCTGTGCCACTTTGACTGCCCTAGAAGTCTCTAGACTTTCTTGGAGGTTAAGTAAAAAATATCAGTCCAAAATTACCCTCTGTCAGTCAGAAATTACATTGGTTAATTCTAAAACTACTGGATCAATTTTAACTTTTATTTAAAAGTGTTTTACCTTCATTTTTCACCCTTGTGGCACGAAAATTCCAGAGAACCAGGGGAGGGCAGTCAGCTACCATGGCTAGGGTTGAAGCTCAAGCTCCTAAGTTCCTTCATCACTTCTCCGATTCTAAGGTAACCGAAAATCTTTGTCTTCTTGAGTTCTTCCTAAGGTATTTTCGTGCAAAAGATAGAAGTATGGTGTTAGGGTTGGATTTCTGTATTTTTGATGTCTCTAGTGGCTCTGGAATGTGATTTTTGTGTAGGGTATGGGTTTGGTTTGAGTTTCCGAAATCAAAACACTGAAAAACCTTAAAAGGAAGGTTGCTACCAGTTTTGGAAAATCTAGGCAGCGAACCTCCAGTAACGTGTTTGACTGGGTAAACGAATTTTTTTTGATCTGGCATTTTTCAGGTGAAAAATAGACATCTGGGGCATGAGTCTACATATATAATTGTAAAGATTTGGATAAGATTTGAATGTTGAAATAATTGGTTGAAAACAGATAAGGAAACAGTGGTGCGAATATGGACCAGAGGGCATAAAGGTGGTATCATGCCCAGATACCTTCACTTTTAACCCCTGGGAATATTTTTCCTAAATATTATACATGCTAACGGTTCAGATGGCTCTGGTTTCATTCAAAAATGATTTTTTGGGAATTTATGAAAAATTGGTGAAGTCAGGACATAAACACTGAATTTCTGGAAAAATCTGTTTGTAGTTCGGTTTTAAGCAAATAATGTAAAGGTATTTTTGGAAAACACTCAAATAAATTATTTTTATGATATTTAGGGTCAAGCAACCTGTTGGGAGACTTGTGGGACCCTTAAAAATATAACACGGTATTTTTACCATCAGGTAGTAGTAACCTCTTTACTCTGGCACTTTTATGTGTTTGATGTATGTTTGTTTGCCATACTTGTTTTTGTATATGTTTTGCCAAATATGCATACAAAACATGTTTGTGATTGTGTCCCTAGCACTGAGGGTGCCTGCTGGGGTTGGCCACGTGAGTGTGGCGACTTAACGAAAACAGGCGGTGCCTGCCGGGGTTGGTCACATGAGTGTGGCACTCAACGGAAACAGGCGTGTGATTCCGCAATCTGGGGCCTGCCTTGGTAAGGTGGCTCAACGGTGCAAAAACATGTTTGTTGTGTATGTTTTCTGTTTGTATATATGGTATATTTGACATGTTTTATGTATCTGTACGGTTGCACACACACACACACACACACCACACATATAGTGCATGAGTATTGATGGTTACTCTGGGGCCGCACATGGACTCCAGAACTTTCTAGTGATACAGGAGGGCATGCCTGAACAAAGAAGGTCTTTTTGCAAAGGTAGGATGGCAGCGCGCTTGAAGGATAGGGGATGCCCTATCGTATTTTGTATTTTACTTTTTATGGATAACTGTATTTATATTTTGGAGTTTACCATCGGATGACTGTACTCTAACCCTCCGGGGACTTTACTTTCTGTTGCATTTACTTTTACCAATACAGTAGTTGTCCAAACCGATTCAGTGTTCTGTTGCGCGTGCTCTGACTAATTATTAAATGGACATAATAATAAAGGGAAGGTAAACTATAAAAGGAATCCCTTCAACCCGTCACCCGAAAGGGTGTGGCCGGTGGGGGTGTAACATGTTTTCATGGTTGAAACAAACTATGAGATTGGAATGCAACGTAAAAAGAGTATGAGATGAGATTGGTGAAGCTGCGCTGTAGATGAAAGATGCTATATGAGCTAATGAATTAGCATTTCGTCTTTTCCATCTGGCATGCAGCCATGGATATGATACTCCTAAAAATGAAGTCCTTTGAAAAATTTAAGAACTCCAGGTTTTGATGTTTCGTGGAAACTTATACCAAATGGCGAATTTGGATGGACGAAAGAAGCATGTTTTACCATATATATTTATAACTCACACAATGAATTTGAATTTTCAACTTCAAAGTAAATGACAGTAATTGGTAAAGGATAAATACTATGGAGAATTTCATTTAAATACCATATAAAATTTTAAAACCTTAAAAGGTTTGTTAACATTTGGAAAGGATATAAAGATGACAGGGATCAAATTAAGATTTTAAAATGTTGATAAATTTATTACTATATCATCAATTTTTTAATTTTTTTAAAAAGAAAAATTAGCCTTACTGGAGCACCACTGCTGCCAGGCCGTAAGAGCTTCAGCTCTGGCTGCTTTGCATCCACTAGTGGCCTAAACTCCAGCACGTAAGAGCTTTCACGCAAACAAATAAAACTTACAAATAAGGCCAGGGAGCTTTGACAAAATTGTATATTGCAGCAAAGTTGGTTAGGTGGTAAGAGAGTTAGCACAGATGGTAAGGGGTCTAGAACTAGACCATTGGGTCGTGGGTTCGATCCCTTCTGTCGTCGCTGGGAGTCCTTTGGTAGACGATTTCGTAAATCCCCAATAAGTGCTCATAGAACCCGGGGCCGTGCCCTGACCTTGATAGGGGACTGGTGTCGAATCCTTCCAAAACTTTTATGTATTAAAAAAAAAAAGCAAAGTGGGTTAGGTGGGCTACTCCCTTATAGAAATCATATTTAATGTCTAAAACTGCCAAAAAAAAAAGATGGCCTCCAATAAAAATATTCCTTCGTTTAGGAAAAAAATTGTACTTGATACTGTAAATGTTTCTCATCATGCAGTAATGGTCTTGAAGAAATTTTTCAAGTAAATATACATAAATACCCTGACTCGAATGTATTTTTTATGAACATATTTTGACCCCTGCACTTTGAGATAGGATCGGCTTCTCTCTTCTGCTCTTTTGATCTGCTACCCTCTTTTCCTTCAAAACCGCCCGAAAACGGTACCAGATGATGCCTTTTTTCTGAAAAAAATATTTTAGAATATTGATAAGTATTGAAAAAATACTTTAGATGTTGACTAGTATTGAAAAGTGCTTAATAATATTGAAAAATTATTCTTGAAAAATATTTCAGGATACTGAATGGTATTAAGAAGATACTTCAAGATACTGACTACTACTAAAAAAAATACTTTTTGATCTTGATTTTTTTTTTAGGATCTTAAAAAAAATATTTTAAGGTATTGAATGGTATTAAAAGGATACTGAATGGTACTAAAAAAATACTTCATGGTTTGGAAAGTTTATTCTAGGATATTGAAAAAATATTTTAAGGCACTGACTGATACTAAAATGATACTTCAAGATACTAACTGGTATTGGAAAAAATACTTCATGATCTTGAAAAATTATTTTAACATCTTGAAAAAAAAATTTTAGGGTACTAATGAGTACTAAAAGAATGCATCAGAATACTAATTGGTATTAAAAAAAATATTTTATGATATTGAAAAAAATTACTTTAGGATCTTGAAAAAAAAATTTCATAATACTAACGAATGCTAGAAAAATAATTTAGGATATTAATTAGTGCTAAAAATACTTTATGAGTTTGGAAAAATATTTTATGATTATAAAAAAAATATTTTAGTTACGAACTAATATTAAAAATATTCATTTTTGCTAACTTAAGATATTTCCAACATACATAATGGTAAACCAAGGCCTCCAATTGGGAGAGCAGGTTTCTGTCAAATCATGATGAGGGCAAGTTGAAATTCATTACCTTATTTTTAGTTAGAAAATATTCTTCAATAAATAAATAAATAAATATATATATATATATAGGGTTTTAGTTTTTTCATGTTACATGAGAAAACTAAATTTCCTACACACATGAAATTGTATGGTAGGACCCACATATACATATATTGAATTAATATATATATATGTGAGTCCCACCATTTCATGTGTATATGACGTAAGATAATTTTTTTCCCTACTGAGAAACATTAATTTTGTGTGTGTGGGGGTGGGGGGTGAAGAGAGTTGATTTCTAAGGAAATTAACCAATCTCAGCCGCTTTCCCAGCGATAAACCATTCTTGTGGGGATGGCTAATAAGGTAAATTTTAAACAGTTACTTTTTATATCTGCTTATAAAAATTGTAATTTGGCTGTAAATCTTCATCATTGATTTCGATTTGTCGTTAGATTATAATTGATAACCTACTGCTTCAATTCAAACAATAACTTATTTTGTAAATGGATTAAGGGCTTAATAAGCGAAGAGGTAGATTCATTCAATGTGCCTATCCACATGCCATCATCAGAAGAGGTAGAGGAATTGATTGAGAAGAATGGGAATTTCAAAATTGAGAGGTCAGAATTATTATTTTGTCTATCAAACGTTGAAGATCAACTAGATGCTCGTAGTGCTAGCATGCACTTGAGAGCTGCATTTGAAGCAGCCTTCAAGGAACAGTTTGAGCAACAAAGAGAGCGATTGGGGATGACATTTTTGTACACAGTTTGAGAAGAAATTTGCAACCGAATTCAACATTATCCATGCTAACCCAAGGCCTTGGAGTTATTTATCATCAAGAGAAATTAAGGATTGTTATGATAACTTAAATAATTATGATAAGCGGTTGGTTAAGATGGTAAGGGGCCTTGTCATTTTAAGAAAAATAATATAAGTTTAAATTTCGGGAAACACACATTAAGAGAAACAAAAAAATTTTGTGCACAAAGTCTAAAAAGAGATTATATTATACCCATGACCGCGAATTAGAAAAATAAAAAATCTTCAAGTCTTTGTTCAATTCTCAGTAAATGTAGTAAAGTTGTTCTTGTATTCTCATCTAAAGAAAATTCGATATTGTATTGTGATTTGAATAAATTCATAGTCGTACTATCTCCCGGAGACTAATGCCAATTGTGGAAATCATTGACTATATATTTATTTTATAAACAGATGGTGAAATGATACAGTATTTAAAATTGCTCTTTTTTAAATGACAAGGGACTTATATATCATTCATATTAATTAATGTGAGTTGATAGATATAAATAGAATACCGTATACAAGCTCACGTGCACTCTTAGATCAGATCCAACGTATCATTTGAAATTTACATAAAGAAAAGGTTAAATGGTTACTCTGTCCTGAATTTGACATAAACAACCTGAACGTATTGTTAATTTTTATTTTTTTTTATAAACTACTGCCTCCTTAAATTTTTTTTTTTTAATCATCATGCCTTTTTATATATGAATATTATTATTTTTTACCTTAAATAATCTTAAAGAATATATATCGGTTCTTTATGAAAAATTGTCAAATATTATAAAATAATTTGTTTTTTTAAAAAAATCTCATATTCTTATATATGACGGTTTTCATTGATAACTGTTAAATATTTTTAAAGAATATATAATAGTTTTTTTTATTTTTTATTTTTTATAAAAAACAGTCAAGTATTGTCAAATATTTTTTTTCCCTTTAGAATCCGGTTTTCCTATCTCCTTAAGATATTAATAGATAATATATATTAGATCAATATGTAATAAAAATATAAAACACACACATATATATTATCAATTATTAATTAATGTTAATTAAAAATAAAATTCAAATTAAAAAAATTGGCTAAAACTATATTTATAAGAAAATCCAATTAAGATTAAACTTGTTTAATTTAAAATTATAATAAATATATAAAATTTATTATGAAATGGTAACTTTGTTGTTGTTGTTGATGAAAGTCAATTGTCAATAAAGATCAAAAGATATTACATGCAATAGAATATCATAATTCTACAGCCATGTTTGCACATGATTGTAGCTGCAGAAAAATTTTAGGAGTTACCTACTCTATACCAGTAACCCTACTAAGTACAAACAACCTAAGAATACTTTCAATGTCCATGTACATAATGTTGGCTGAGTTGCTGTTGATGCCATTCAGAGAGATCAGTTGTTTACCAATATAATGCTGTAAATATATGCGTGGGTGTTTTAAAGAAACTAGTTTCACATTGTTTAAGAATAAGAACGTATAAGCGTGCGCGCATCTACACACACATTGTATTGGGCTTGTAAAAAAGTTTAGAAGAGTTGTGGACTCATGTGTACAACAATGAGCCATTGAAAGACAAACATAATGGAAATCCGATGATTTGTCTTTTGTAAGTGAGTAAATATTTGGTATTAGCACTTTTTGTGAAAATACCCCAAAAATATCATTTTTAGTTTTCTAAAGTAATAATTTATTTCAAAGGCTTATAGAAAAGACTCCATATATTGGGGTATGTTTGTTTGGCCTCTAGGAACACATCGTCTGAACAATATTATGTCTGTGGGTTGTTTGTGGATCGTGCCTATAAAAAAGGCTTAAACAAAATGCTTTTCTAAAGTAATAATTTATCCTGACTCAAAAATCAATGTTCAGTTTTCACAATTAGCTTTTCAAGGCAATTTGGGAAGCACCTCCCCTTGAATTCAATAATTCTAAATTTGTGAAGGGGCATTACCCTACACAAAAACCTCTTTTCAACACATTGGAAACATTAAATCAATCATAATCCAACTCCTTCATGCAGAACAGAGGCTGGCCGAAAGAACAGGACATTGGGGAAAAATCTATCAACTCAACTACGTCACCCAAAACTATGTATCCTATGTCTATTATTACATCATTTCCAGCACTAATAAATACATAACATACTCAAAACATTATGCCCTTGGTTCAGCAATAACCAATCAAAACCCAAATAATATTTACATATACTTGTTTATTCCATTTTCATAACCATTTAGGCTTCAATCTACACCAAGAGATCATTACTTCATTTCACCATCAAGTTCCCTATCTAGGTTCAATTTCAGAACATTCCCCTCCCTTCTAAACGCGTCATATACAGAAAATAAGATTAGGAGAGGCTTCTAAGAAGCTTACCTCAAGTATCAAGTGTTTAGGTGGTGAGCAAGCAAGGTTTTTGTTTCTTCCTCTCCCTCTCACGCTTTTTCTTTTCCTTTCGGCGCTTGGGAGTGATTTGACGAGAATGAATGAATTAGATTGGGTGATAGGGACCGCCCACCGACTTAGGATGATTGGAGAATAAAGCAATTAGGCTTGTCAAGTGAATCAAACACAAATGAGGTGATGTGGCTGTTTGATTTTTTTTTTTTTTTTGGAAGAAATGAAGACGAGGTGTCCTTTTTTTTTTTTTTTTTTGGACCGAATGGAAAGAGAAGGAAGCATTGGATAAATATGCTGCACTTGTGCTTCTTGGACAACGTCATCCACCGACTTTTTTCTTTTCCCATTTAATCAAGTGTTTGAAATAATTCCCATACCTTCACTCTCTTTGTTGACCGAAATAAGTTGTGTAAGTGACAAGTTTGTGATTTTCTACATTGTTGACCAATTAAATATGTCCATATGACCATTTGAGATTCCTTCTTGTTGTTCAAGAAGCAAGTGGCGGCAAACGAGCATGAAGGGTGGAGGGTGTCATTGTGAAAATTTGACTTTATTTAGCCACCAATGGTTTTTCTCATTTTCGCACATCAACTAAAACTGGTAGAATTTTTAACCAATTTTAAAAATTCATATTCAATTGTAAAAATATCTAATTATGATGATTCTAAAGACTATGTGACTAATAAGAAGTTTAATATTAAGGAAAAATATCTTCCACAGTAAATCACATACCAAATATTCTAGAATCAATATTTTGTACACATTGCCTTGAATTATGTTCCAAATTCTATGACTAACTTCAAAAATTCATAAATCATTGTATATTTGTCCAAATGACCCATATGGTATATTAATTTAAAGCTTATTATATCTACTTTGATTCTGAAAATTTTCATAGTCATTGAATACCATTTGCTCAATAAAAGGCATATCACAAAATGACTACCTTCCCAGAGCCTTAATCTACCAACATCAAGAGAAACTCCCTTCATAATATTTATCACTCTTCCTAAACTGGGTTTATTTGTCTGCTTAATATAAGTTTATCCTTAAGTTTTTATATTTAAAATTTAGGATATTACAGTAAATATGTTTTAAAAAAGTAGATGTTGTATATTTTAAACTTACAATGACTGTTTTATAGAAAACATATGTTGAAAGTCAATTCTTTATGAACATGTAATTGGTATTTTCTACCCACAACCTTTAAAAAACAACCAATCCAAAAAAAAAAAAAAAAGCATGACTAAGAGCTTGTTTGAATGAATGAAATCAAAATTACATTGGTCGATTTAATGCAAATGGAAAAAAAACGTACATGTGCATCATACTAGCTAAAAGCTTGTTTGAAATGGTAATTGAAGGATTTAAAAGAAGGATGTGTGAGATAAATATATGAATTGAGTTTTGTCTCGATTTATGTAAACGTGCTTAGAATAAGAAACTCCAAAAAAACATGAAAAAGGTAACCCAAATTGGTCCAATTGTCCTTTACATTTTTTATGTAAGATTCACTTATTCTCTCTCTAGCTTTATATACATTTGGGCCAATTAAACGAAGTTGTTAAAATTGCAAAATTTAAAAAAAAAATCATGTCTAATTTTGCATCCTTTAAAACTTAATTGTATTATATGTTTATAGTGAAAAGCTTCATGGTGAAAGGCTTCGTTGCTAAAATTACGTCAGGTAACCCAAATTATAATTAGATGGCGGATCCCTGTATATGCCAAACTATTCTTCAACCACTCTATCTGGCTTGTTATGCATGAGTGGATCAAAAATCGAAGAGTGAAACAAGTTTAATGGTTTTCGTGTTTTTTTTTTTAAAATAAACTTTAAAAATTATTTCAAATGATTGACCCAACGGGTTTGAATTTTCCAGGAATGTTCAAACGACAAATTTGAAACGTCTCCATGACTGTGTGTGTGCGATAGTGCCTTTTAAATCTTTTAGAAAGAAATTTAGGTAATTTGAATTGGACTAATATCTAATACTTCTATAAGAAATATTAAAAGAATTGGTCTCAATCCTAAATATAATAGATAATTTTTATATTTATCAATGTTTTTCTAATTTACCCATATTAATGGTCCCTCAACAATAATCAAGGAAGAGAGAGAATAAGAGAATTAAGGAATATGACCGGTGTTTTAGAAAATACATATTATATTAACTAACTTTCTTAATATAACCAAATAAGGTAAATATGGACAAGATGAGTTGTGTATATAATATCGGAAGCCGGAAAAGTCGTGTACATGGGATGTAGTTCTAGTCCTGTTGAATAGTCAATAATATGAAGCAACGAAGTTCCCATATAAGGGCTAATGAAGTCAGTTCAGAAAACATACAAACTGGGAATAACAAACAATCACTAAATTATCAGAGCTATGGAAAGCCAAAAAGGCTCCGAATCATATCAGGCATTCCCAATGAACGGGGGAGATGGCCACCATAGTTATGTTCAAAATTCTACCCTTCAGGTTCCTCTTCCTCTTCCTCTTCCTCTTCCTCTTCTTTAAAATTTTATATTCAAACGTTTGATCTGGTTTGGCAGCGAATAGCAGCAGATGTTACCAAAAACATAGTCAAAGAGACCATCCTTGAGAAGCTAGATCTGGGAACGCTTTTGCAGAATTCCTCTCATGCTTTCCGTATTGCAGACTTGGGCTGTTCAGTTGGACCTAACACTTTCTTCACTGTTCAAAATATTATCGACTTTGTGAACCTCAAACTTGAATCTCATAAAGAGCATGATGATTTAGATCCACTTGAATTTCAAGTGTTCTTCAATGATCATGTTGGTAATGATTTCAACACTCTTTTCAAGTCCCTCCCTGAGGACAAGCACTACTATGCAGCTGCCGTGCCCGGTTCGTTTCATGGCAGATTGTTTCCTGAATCAAGCATTCATGTTTTCAACTCATCTCATGCTCTTCATTGGCTTTCAAAGGTACCTAAAGAAGTAGTTGACAAGAACTCTCCTGCTTATAACAAAGGTAAAATTTACTTTACAAGTGACGACAAGGAAGTTGCAGAGGCATATTGTGCGCAATTTCAAAGAGACTTTGAAAGCTTCCTGAATTCAAGGGCCTTGGAGCTTATTCCTGGGGGTATCATGATTCTTAACGTTCCCTGTGTACCGCCAAAGTCCTTGAACAGCTTCGCAGCTTACATAAATATCATTAACAATATTCTTGTGGGGATGGCCAATAAGGTAATTTTAAACAGTTACTTTTTTCATATCTCTATAAAATTTGTAATTTAGCTTTGAATCTTCATCATTGATTTTGATTTGTCTTTAGATTATATTGATAACCTAACAATAACTTTTTTGCAAATGAATTAAGGGATTAATATGCGAAGGGCTGGTAGATTCATTCAATGTGCCTATCTACATTCCAACATCAGAAGAGCTAAAGGAATTTATTAAGAAGAATGAGAATTTAAAAATTGAGAGGTCAGAATTATTATTTCGTCTATTTAACAGTGAGCATCAAAGAGATGCTCACTTTGCTAGTATGCACTATAGAGCTGCACTTGAAGGAGTTTTGAAGGTACACTTTGATGGGCAAGAAGAGATTGTGGATGAAATTTTTTTACAGTTTGAGAAGAAATTGGCATCAGGATTCAATTACCTTGCAGACCCAAGATACAAGACCTTGGGAGAGTTATTTATCATCAAGCGCAATTAAGGATTGTGATGACAACTTAAATAATTTCAGAAAGCTCATTTATTATTGAGAGAGGTCAAAAACCTTTGTACTTTAAGCCTAAAAAATGACCAAATAAAATAAATTCTTTTCAAGTCTTTGTTCCATTCTCAGTGAAGTTAGCTAGTAGAGTTGTTCTAGTATTGACATCAAAAGAAAAGTTGATATTGTATTGTGATTTGAATAAATTCATATTTCTTATGAAAATAAGAAAAGTATAAGAGATAGAAGGTGAGAGAGATAGAGAATGTAACAGAAAATATGAGGAGAAATAGAGGACAATTCTGGTTCATCTCAAGCTTTTTCAAGTAGATATAGTTCTTTATATCAAGCCTCCATTTATAATAATAAGTCTTCAACTCTTCCAAGAGTTACAAGTAGGAAAATTGATCTACATTACGGTACATCATGAAATCATTGGAGGTTATGGTTCAAACTTACGTAAAAATAGGGGTAATGAAATCATTGGAGTTACAATATCTTAAGCCTTCATTTATAATTCGAATGGGTTTTTTTAAAAATTTAAAACTTACGTAAACATTTAATCAGTGGTTCAAATTCTTATTAACAATTACATCTACACTTAGTCCTTGTTAGATTTTATTAGAGTAATTCTTATTTATTATATCTAACATAATGCTCTACTATTCACTTATTCATCCATTTCATTTATGGGCTCGTGATATACGTGCCCGTCCCTGCAACACTACAATACATACATATTCTACTATTATCAAGCCATAGTATCTACATAAATATAAATCATCCCATATTTTCAACCTTACAAGCATAAACACTAAAATTGTTACTAATCAAAAAGTATGTATTTTATACTAGTAGAGCATAGGGGTGAGCAAATGAAGACTGAAACCGAAAACCGATTCGAACCGAAGCTTATTCGGTTTTTTCAGTTTGGTTTTTTCGGTTTTCGATTTCGGTTCGGTTTGTAAAACATAATTATATCAGTTTTCGGTTTGGTTGTTTAAATTAATTCGGTTTTTGACCGAAATAACCGGATAAAAAACTGTATTACCCTTTTAATCCTTAGCCTCACGGATCATCTCCAGCCCACCTCATCTCCAGCGGTCCAGCCCACCTCATCTCTAGCGGTCCAGCCCAAATGCCCAATTACCCTAAGTCTAACCCAAGTCCCTCACTCTCGCTCAGACCCTCAAACTCTCCCTTCGACCTGTGAATCATGAGTTCCCCTCATTCCCTCACCGTCACCGTCGGCTCTCCCCTCATAGGGTTTCTGCTAGGTGCGGGAACATAGGACGCTTCACCCTTCTTCCCCTTCCTCCCTCCTTCCTCTCTTTTCCTGTTAGGGTTTCTGGCTTTCTGGCTTTCTCTCAGGTATTTTTACTTTTCCCCTTCTTTTTTGTTCGCTTTCTCTTAATCTCTCCTTGTTTCTCTCTGAATGTCGGTTTCACGATTGCGTTCTTTCTTTCTTCTTTCTCTTTTTCTGGTTTTCACATCAATTGTGAGTGAATGTTCATTATTTATTTCCGTGTGTGTGTTGCGTTTGATTAGGACGAACGATGGAAAGGAAATTCTTGCTCTTCTTTTTCCCAAAAAATTTCCGCGTTATCTCCGTAATTTGGGAGAGAAAGTGGAGAAAAATTACAGATTTTTTTAATAAAGAATTAAGTTGTCAATATTTTCATCTCTCAGATATTGTACTTCAATATTTTTAATATTTTCATTGATTTGTATTTTATTTTCTCTGAGAAATTTTACGCTTGACGCAAGGGAAGGGGACGAAGACGATATGCTCATGGCCGTCAGGGTGGCCGCGGCGTGCTTCTCAGATATAGCCAAATACGGCCTCTCGGATATAGCCAAATACAAGGGAAGGGGTCTGTGTCCTTTTTTCCTTTTTCCTTTTTTCTTTTGTCTCTTTATTGTGTTGGACTGTTGGCATTGACAAAATCAATCAACCATTCTGCCGTATGTAACTCATCTGTGTGGCATTATTTCAATTGTTCTCTGTTTTCTTGTATTTGGAATGAAGCGGAACCCTTGCTTGCTTTCAATCTCAGTTTGTTTCTGTTCAGTTCCGGAAGGAAGTTTGTCAAAAACCGAAATATTCCTAACACCGAACCGAAATATTTCGGGTTTTTTGGTTCGGTTTTTTTCGGTTTCGGTTCAGTGTTTAGAATATGAGTATTTTGGTTTTTCGGTTTTCCCAAAAAACCGAACCGAACACCGAATGCTCACTAGAGCACACTATCCTATTGTCAAAAACTACGCTATGATACTAACATTGCAAGATCCCACTGTACTGGACCTAGAACATAGTGGCGTTTCCTAAAGTTGGTTTAGTGCATTATTTAATAAGGAATTTAAACCACTGGGTCAAGTGTTTGATCATGGAAATGAAATCCCATTTTAATAAGAGTTTAAAATAATATTATAGTTTCAATGAGCTTTTTTAAAATACTTGAAACATTTAGAAACATTTTATCAGTGATTCAAACTTATCATTAAAAATGCATCATACTTGAAACATTGTTAGGTTTTATTAGAGTATTTCCTTATTTCTCTAATTAATCTAATGCTTTACTAAATCATTCATCACGTGTTGGGGCTTGTTTACATGCCCCTCCCTATAGCAATAATAAACAATACACACACACATTGTGTCTACTTCTACGTGATCATATGTATCTAATTAAATGTACATCCCATTAGACACATATGACTATCTTAAAATATTATCTAAGTCCAAATATTAACTAAGTCATAAGGATTATATACAGAAGATATAACAAAATAAGTAAGTTGCCAGTTAGCTCCTCTACCTTCTAGGCCTCAAGCAATGACTACGCCATTGCCTCCTCCTCCTTGCCTATTAGACTGCCCACGTCTTGGATTGATGGAAGGTTATGAGATTTAAATGAATGAACCCAAAGTAAAAGCCTAATCTCAAATTCTAGCATAATTAATATATATGTAAATCAATTAAAATAGAGTAGTCCACACAACATATAAAGTAAACAGATTTCATATGACAAGTATTACATTCCATATGCAGCTTGTAATATGAGTAGTCATTTAATAATTTCAAATACTTTAGTGTCAGAAAATACATTTTGGGTAAATTACTACAAAAAATAATTGAATGCATTAGGCCTTGTCTAGCCACTGAGAAGTTGGCCTTATGGTTGGCTTTTCCGCTCAATCGAGCCATGAGTGGTGCTATCCCCATATAGGTTGGACATACAAATATGATATACTTAAACATATATAGCTATACAAAGAATGTGAGATTAAAGTTACTATCTATTGGTCTTACCGACAAAGCACCTTCTGTAAGATTCTTTTCAATTTGCTTGTCTTTAAAGCTTGGGCGATTATCACTTCCTATAATTAACATTTATATGGAGAATGAGTTATTCATCATCATAATCGTAATATCATAATTAAGATTGAGCTTCTCTAGACCCACCCCAAAATAGCTGTCTTTTTATATTCTTATGACTAGGGATGTATACCCATTGAAACTGATTTAATTAGATACTATATACTATGGAATAAATATCTTCTTAGCCATTTAACTTTTCAATGTATCCAAAGAGACCTTTACTTTGAAGGTTAAACACAATTAATAACTTATGTGCTTATTCTAAGACTTATTAGAAATTCAACCTTCAATTTCTCTGAGAATTTGGAAAATTCATAATCCTGTCTATACAACTGTAAATAGAGTGATTCCAGCTTCTACTTAAAGCTTCATAAGTCTATTTTCATAAATTAAAAGTCACCAAGTTGATTTATGGCCAAAAAAATTCCTAGATTACAAAAACATAAGCATTGACTGAATTTCATTCTAGAATTGTGACTTATTTTCAGAAATTCATAACTCCTTCAATACTTATCCAAATTAGGTGGGTGATCCATCAAATTTAAATTTCACATGTGAAATTTATTTCTGGAAAATATCAGGGCAAATAGATATCAAATACTTAGTCAATGTCCCACACTAAGCATGACTGCCCAATTTGGGAACAAAAACTTACCAATTTTCATAGTGCAACTTCAAAAATTCATATATGGAGTTCCAGGCATTCCAATTGGGTGGTTCAAAAGTCTATGAACTCCTTATCAAGTCTTATTTCTAGGAAAATTTATTTCAACATTTTATCATATACCAATAATTCCCAAATTTCAAAAATATAAGTACTGCCCATATGACTCTCCATAATCTTAGGTTAGTTTGCAAAATTCATAACTCCTTGTACGGAGCTCCAAAAATTACAAACTACCTATCAAAATAAAGCTCTATGTGTCTTCTATATATCGAAAAAACTTCACAATTGTTGGAGTTTTTTTACTTAGTCAAAAAGTCAACGTCATTTGACTTCCTCCAGAATGATACCAGAAGGTTTCCAGATTCATATCTCAACTTCAAAAAGCATGACTAGAGTTATAGACCTCCATTTTAGGTGATTCAAAGATCATTTGAAAGCTTAAGGAAAGTACTATCTCATGTAAAATTTTCAGAGAGAAAAAAAAAATCAACATTTAACCCCTATAAACGACATTAAAATCATCCCCTGTTTTCAGACTCCTACATAGCGTTGTAAAACAACACTTGCAACTTTTTTTTATGACTCATAGCTATTTGCAAAGTTGTCAAACTCACGAATTTAAGCAAACTCGTGACGGTGATGTAAACTCGTTTCGTAAACTCGAATCATAAACTCGTAAAAGTTTACTTTTATTATTAAATATGTATTACTAGTGTATAATTAAATAATTAAAATATGAAAATGACAAAAATTTGATTTAAATATATTTTAAATCCAAATAATTGAAATTAAATCCATCGTCATTCATCATTTATCATATTTAACAAAGAAATTTCTATATAAAGCTGTTGAGCATGATCAAATAAAAAATATTAATACGAGTTTAAAGGTAAGTTAACACAATTTTATAAGTTAGAAATGTAAAAACGGGTAAACTCGGTGCATAAACTCGTGAGTTTAAGCGAGTTTACAAGTGGTACGAGTTTACTAGTGACTCGACTCATTTTTGTAAGCTAGGAACGTAAAAACGGTAAAATCGGAGAGTCAACTCGTGAGTTTGACAACAATGGCTATTTGAAATCAGTCACCTTACGAATATAACTGATATGCAATACTTTAAAGCTTCTTTACAGATTTAGAGAAAAGCATATAACCTCTTAGATTTGACATGCACGAAGCAAAACATTGGTATGAGCTTGCTCTATCTGTAACCTATGAACCTAAGTCATCAAAAGTTCTTTAATCTTCAGCAAATACCTATAAATCATATGGGAATGCGTTTAGAGACTCACCTAAGCTCAAAATCAGTGTTGCATTAGACAAAATGAAGGAGCTTTGTTTTATACACATCCAGGGAGGCAAGTTGTAGGGTATTAAGATAATTGGCCAAATACTATAGCTTGTGCTAAGATTTCCAAACAAATCAAAATCATTGGTTGCCATATCAAGCCAAACATTAATTAGGTTTACCATGAAAGCTGGAAAAGTCTGAGTCAGATGCTTTCCATACTTTAGCAAACTTTAGCATCTTGTGGATGTCTTAGCTTACCATCTTTGTTCTTGTTACCTTCATGCTACCTCATATGCTCAGCTGTTTTAGACGATATAAACAATCTTTGTAAGTGAGGCTTTAAAGGAAAGTACTTGAGAATCTTTGTGTTAGTTCTCTATGGGTTTTAATGATAACAATCAATTATGAAATCAAGAATGAAGAGTTGTTTCAAGAAATTGAAAACTTGCAGATTGAGGCAATACTCGAGTATTAGTAACAAAACTTGAGTATTGAAGTTTCAAAGAAAAGCTCAATACACTTAACCTAGGTCAATACCGCAGTATTCAAATGAATACTCGAGTATTGGGAGTTACAGAGAGCATCACAAGTTTTCCATCAAGGAAAACTCGAGTATTGACATGAATACTCGAGTTTAGGCCTATGAGACTTTTCAAACAATTTTAACTAGAAATAAAAAACCTCAGTTTGGAAAACCACAGTTTTGAGAACTACGGTTTGGAATTTGAAAAGACAGTTTTCCAACTTGGCTCCAGAATTTAAAGATTTTGTTTTTCAAATGAAAACTCGAGTATCACTGTAATACTCAAGTTTTGGGCGAAGCAAAGAGGTTCTTAAAATTGAATCAGTTATAAACCTCAGTATTGAGAACCACAGTTTATCATTTACTTAAATGTTTTTCAGAGTTTCAAAACTAAAGAGGAAACTCGAGTATGGATACTGAAACTCGAGTTTTGAGTCATACAGAGAGCTATCAAAGTTTCTAAGCCTTCAATACTCCGGTATAGAGAGGAAACTCCGGTTTTAATGTTTTGGACAATTATTCATCAAGAGTCTAAAACTCGAGTATTGGAAGAATACTCTAGTATTGTTCATCAGGAACACCAAAGCTCAAATCGCGAGTCCCATCTCTGGAAGGAGAATACTCGAGTATAGACTCAGAAACTTGAGTATAGGCTTAAGTGCATAGTGATAAACTCAAGTATTGGTACACAAACTCGAGTATTGGTCGTGCTTTCTGATAATTCAAATTTGTGAAATCTGTGTAATCTTTATGGAATGATCTGAATGATTTATATTCTTAATTATCATCATTACCAGATATGTTTAATGTGTTTGCTAGTGTATTTCAGCCTAATTACAGTTGATTCAAAGAGATTAAAGGTACTGCTATTACATAAAGCAATGTCTTGTCAGAAGCATTAAATGCAGACCACTAAACTTGCTGAAATCTCAACTACCAAATATTACACGGTGGAAAAAGGATAAAGAGACTTTCATTTAATTGAGGACTGACAATCCCAATGGACATAAACGACTAGAAGTTATTCTCTATCCTACAAGTCAAGAAACAAGCACAAGTGTAAAGAGAGAAAGGACCAAACTGCTTCTAACTGAAAGGAAACTTCTCCAACAGTCAAATGAATGTTAACAACGACTATTAATGTCTCTCTAAGTATAAATAGAGTTGCGTTCAAGTCTCTACCAGAACACAGAGCTGAAAAATGAAATTGTATTAACTTTGTTCATTTATTAGAGTGCTTCTTGTACAGAGTGTCGGTTGACACTATAGAGCTTCAGTGATCATTTATCTGCTTTGTAAGAGAGTTTTATCTACTGTTTTTGATTGATTGTGAGTTATCTCAAGTCGGGGGACTTAGAGATTTGAGAAGTCATTGATTACAACTTGTAAGGGGGAGCAAGTTCTAGAGAGAGAATTGCTTCAGAGTTACAGAGTGAAACAACCACCTTTTTAATTACCAGATTAACTACATATTTAACAGAGTATTAATCATAATTTACAGATAATAGGTTTCACGCGGAATTTAAAATTTTTAGAATATGACAAACTATGCATGTTATGCCCTAGTGTTTGGCAATATATAGTTATCCATACATCAAACAACAAACAGAAGCCCTACTTGATTAAAGTATAGTATGCTTCTGTCGGCTTCCCTGCAGGACTTGAACCGGACTGGTCGCCTGGGGAAAAATGTTGTAACAATCAGTCCAGCTCATTACGAATATCAATGAGTGCTAGTGAGGTGCCAAGTGGAATAAACAATTCAATCCAAAACAAAACAGATCCATTTCAAAATAATAATTCATCTACATCCTCTCTATCCATTATTACTTTATAATTAAGTATCATGATGGGTGTCATAAAACTATTCAATTTCAATACCCAAATACCTCCCATTAATCCATCCGAACCGCCATACTTCCACGACTATACTCATGGGCTAAGTTACACCCATATTACTGGTTACTCCAAAAGCTCGTTGAGCAAGTGATTAAGACCGACCAAAATCCTCAGAGCACCTGTCCCAAACCATGGGTCTTTTCCCCTCTTGAACTGTTGGGGTGTTGTAAGCCCTCTTAAACAGTTGGGCTAGTCCCTCTTCAACTGTTGGGACAATAAAAAACTAACCATCGTGCACCAATAGAGGCATTCACCACGTGGTGTAAATAACTTTCCATCTTCTCCCATTTCTTCCCATTCCATAATTATCATGATAAATAAATGCATATATCTTAACTCATAAAATTCCACAAGGCAATTTTATTTAAAATAATCATAATCAATTTAATACATGCTCAATAGCAGCATATTAATAATCATAACAAGTGGAAAGTGGTTATTTCTCGTCCGAGCTAACTACTTTCACACTGCTCCCAATTCCAGGGCTCAAATACACTTCACAATGTAATCTATACAAATAAATTTTCTCACAATTAAATAACATCCTAAAAGTTCCACATATTAAGAATTATAATTTCCTGAAATTAAAAATATACCAATTTATTTCCATTGTTATTTATTTATCAATCTCCTTTTACTAACAACATCTAATTATTTCTCTTTAACTTAGTATTTCAAACAATTAATTAGAGCCTTATGTTTAAACAAATGAGAAACAAAACAAAAGCTAATATATTTTATATATATATATATATATATATATATATATATATATATATAACTATCAGCATCTATTTATTTATTATTTTCTTTTTGTTTTTCCCTTTATGTATTAATGAAACCATTTATATTTCTTTCCTTCACACCACACGTCCGATAAGTTAACAAAAACACTTATATCAATCCAAAAGAAAACTTTGACAGTGGAGCACCAAAAAGCTACACACTTTATATATTAACTTATTTTCTTTCTTTCTTTACTGAACAACACGAAGCACAAACCAAAAATGCAGCAAAACAAAGCACCACAAACAAAGGAAAAAACCCAATCAACAAAGAAACATGTTTGATATCTTTTCATTCATTCTTTTTTTTTTTTCACAGCACACACACGACACACTTATATATTTACTCATTCCTTTTTATTCTTTTGACAGCCACGAAATCACACACACACAGCATTTATTTACGCATACCACACTCATACAGGGACCTATTCATGCATGTTTTTTTTTTTTTGAAAATTCCCTTCAAGTTTTAACAACATAAATATTTAAATCCAGCCAACTCTTCCTTATACTTAACAGCACACGTTCACACACACACACACACACACACACACACACACACACACACACACACACACACACACACACACACACACACATATACATGTTTTCATACGCTCTTCTATCTTGCTTTTCCTAAATACCCACACACACAACCATCCGAAAGAAAGAAAAGAAAACATGCAGCAAGAAACTTGACTTTATAAAACATCCACATATAGACTCTCATACATATTCAGCGTTTTCTTTTTCTTTTTCTTTGTTTGATAGCAGAACAAATGTTTCCTTTTCCCTTATACCCGACAACAACAAGAACGCACACATATATATGCTTTCATACAGAAAATTCACAAAGCTTTCGGCATACACAAATGAATACATATATATTTCTATTTCCTCTTCTTTTTCTTTTAATGACAGCAAAATAGAAAACCACACACATATATTTTTCATGTTGCAGCCGCTAACACTCACACACACAGAAGCTTAGTATACATATATCAGCCACGGTTTAAATCAGCAAAACAAAGAGATCATTTCATGCAGTTACCACGATCCTACATGCAGAAAACATAACATCTACAGTAACCCGAAACAGCCCCTGTTTCTCGTTTTCTTTTTCAGTTTCGGTTTTGGTGTCTTCTTTTGAGTTCCATTTTGGTTTTAACTTGGTTAAACGTTGACAGGAAGACGAAGAGAAAGGAAAATGAGGATCACCTTCAGCTTCCAAACTCCAAAGGTGATGAACAGCCGCTGATCCTTGCTCTGTTTTGTGTCGGCCAGAACAGGGGAAAAATGAACTTCAGATGGACTCTCTCGGTCTCTCTCTCTCTCTCTTTCTGTTTTTCGACTTGCGTCTCTGGAAGAATGAAGAACGAAGGAGCAAGGACAGATATTTAACCATTTAATGATCTTCACTTGCATGTTGATTTTCGGACAGCTGTATCTCTTACGTGTTGATTTGCAGCTGATGGTGTTTACTGTAGCTAATATATGATTCTTACTTGTTAAGCTTTGGATCGGTTTGGGCTTGAGAAGAGAAGGGTCTGGGCCAAAAGAAAACACTGGTTTATGGCTGTGATTTGCTATCCACATCAGCTTCTTGTTGCTGTTATATTTTGGTGGAAAGGAAGAAGAATAAAAGAAACTGATTGTTGACTTGCTGCTACCATGCGTTTTGCATATGGTTTTGTTGAACCATTCTGCATGTTATTTGCTGTATCTTGGGCTTGTTTTTGTTGGCCAAAAACCGTGGCCCATCAACCTCTTTCATTTTTTTTTCTTAATTTCATTTCTTCACTTGGAATTAGATTATACTAATTGCATAAATCAAAATTAGATTCCTAAGTTATTCATCAATTAGCTTATCATATTATGATTATCATTTGACCATAGTGATAATTTATTTTATCACACTAATTTATTTGCATTTGGTCTTTAATTGTAATTTATGGAAATAAGTTTATTAATACTTAATCCTACAATTTTCAATCTCTATTTTCCTTGAATTTATTTTCTTCTCAAATAAATTAAGGAAAACTTAAACCTTAATTTCAAATAATTATTTTCGCCCACATTTATATTTTAATTCCCATAAAATTTTCAAATGTTCAAATCCCATAAATTTGGGATGTTACCACAACTTCATTCCTTGTTTCAATTATGGGATAAAGAGCCTAAATCTAAAATAATTATTCTCATATATAAGTAAAGCCAAATTAGAAAAATTTAATTTCCTATTTAATATTACAAATTTTAAGTCCAAAATTTTGGGATGTTACACAGAGTGTGTAATCAATTGATTTAGTGAAAAGCTCAAGGCGCCTGAGGACTGAAAGTAGGTCAAGGAGTTGGGCCGAACAACTATAAACTGTTGTGCATCACTATTCTTCCCTGCTCATTGATTTCATTCGGTCAATCACCATAAGAGACAAAATCACGAAAATTTTCAGAATCCCCAATTCACCCCCTCTTGGTGATTCAGCTCCTCTTTGCTGGTTTCTTCTTCTGCATTTTCCCCTTTCGGATTGTCCTAAACCTCGAAGTGTGACACTTCTTACAAGTCCCCCTACGAGCATTATCTCCCCAATACACACATCAATATTTTCATAGTTCAAGCATAATTTATTAATTATCTTCTTGGCCTCGTAGAAGGTTGCAGGAATGTCCAATGCTGAGAAAGCATCTCGTAGTAATTCCAGCAATATCAACTTTATCTTATTAGTGATATCACACAAGTATTTGATATGATACAATTTTATTAAGAAAAATACTTTGAAGTACTTCCGACACCTTGCATATAATGGATGATCAACCTCATCCATAAGGCTAAAAAATTCCTGAGTTGCATCATTCATGGAGAAAACAGCTTCTTCACCCTAAACTTTTGTAGTGAAGTTGTCGTCCTGAAAACCAAAAGCATCATGAACAGCTTCATTAACAGGATCATCTTGCGCTAATTGATTTCCTACTTGTGAACTTCATGGAAGATGATCCCCATATCTCATACGATGGACCTTACCATGAACTCCCCAGAAGGTATATTCTTCTGGGAAAAGCTTTAGAAGCAGATACTCTATAGCAACTTTTTGGTGTATGCCACTTCTTAAACTTGCATCGAGAACATGAACACATGATCTTACCATTACAGCTAGCATGAGAGAAAGCGAAATCTAAAAAAGTGTTCAATCACGTTAAATATGTGGGAGAATTGCGCGGAAACTTGATCCATGGCTTATCCATATGCAGTGCAGAGAAATGGAAAGAATATAGGTGAAGAGATAATGTTAAATTATCTACTCCACGTTTGCTAGCCATATATGGAATGTCAGACAATTCGTAGCGATCAATAAAATGCTACACCAACCATTACTAGTTAAAGTCAATTTGTAGTGGTCAAACACTACTACTCAAACCACTACTAATTTATACTTTGGTAGGTTTTTAGACTTAACCGTGCCATGAAAATGGAAGAAATCACCAACAGGGGTGAATTGGGGATTTCAAAAATTCTTTTGAACTCTTTTTCAAAACCTTGAAAAGTAAATAACGAGAGAGTAAGGAAAGAAAAGCTGGACACACAAAATTTATACTGGTTCGGTCTTAACCTTGACCTACGTCCAGTCCCCAGATATCTTCTGGGTATTTCCACTAGTTCAACAAGCTTTGACTACAACAATGTAAACTACAAGCAATCCTATTCACCTAAGACTTGCTCCCCCTTACACCTTGTAATTAAGCTACCCTACTCACAGGTTTCCACAACCTTGAGTTTACACCAACAACTGTTGATTTCAAAGAATCAAGACTCTCAAAAGACTAGATAATGATAAACACTGAAGATCAATTTAAAATCACAATATACACTCAAATTGCAAGAATATAATCAAAGTAGCTTGGTTGTGTGTGTCTTGCTCCAAGTCTTCATAGCCATTTTATAGGCTAACTAGATGAACTAGCCGTTGCATTTTCTTCTCTAACGTTCAGCTGCAAATCTGGAAAATGACAGTTGTATATTTGCTCTGTTCTTTCAATTCTCAGCTGGAATCTTTGAATATGTTGATGCAGATGGTCTTCCAGGTATTCGGTCATTCCATAACCTTCATTTGACCGTTGGAGAGTGATTTAATTGATTCTTGGTTCTTCATTTAATGCACTTATTTCAGATCTGATTTCATCTTGATCTTAGCTGAACTTATATGAAAATTACTCAAAACTTCATCAAAGACATGAGCAGTAATAGTATCATATGATAAAATGTTTTTAGATTGACCCATAAAGATTTCGCAGATCAACATCATTTGGTTTTTCAAAATCGCCGATGCAAACTCGAGTTTGTAGTCCTAGACTTGAGTTTGGGGTTCATCTCGAAGGCATGAATGTTGAGCAACGGCCTAAACTGGAGTTTATAAATATCAGACTCTAGTTTGGTTCTTACAGAGAAGACTGTCGGGCTCTGGTCTTGGAATGAAACTTTGGACATGTTTCTAAACTCGAGTCAATTAATGACTAACTCGAGTTTGGGGCTATGTCAAGATAACAAGCCTAAGTTCAAGAACTTCTAGACTGGAGTTTAGAGGCACAACCTGGAGTTTGAAAGCAAACATATTGGTAGTCTTTCTGTATGACTCAGACTCGAGTTTGGGAAAGCAAACTCGAGTTTCAGTAAGAACTGAGACTTTGAGATTTATCTTGGTCAAGTGTAAACTAAAGTTTGGAAGCAAAGACTGGAGTTTGCAAGACTTATGAAAATACTGAGGTTTCTAGATTCTTTCTGTTTAGTCTAAACTCGAGTTTCATGGTCCAAACTCGAGTTTGTCTTGCTCAAAATTCTGAGTGCTCTCTGTATCTCCCAGACTTCAAGTTTGTTTTTACAAACTAGAGTTTGGCATGTTGTGAAAAACTTTGATTGCTTTCTGTGACTTCGCTAAGCAAACTAGAGTTTGGCTTTCTTGTAGTATTGAGCAACTCTTTGTCAAGTCTCAAACTTGAGTTTACATACCTAAACTCGAGTTTGCCTTTGACAGTAAGTTCTTCAACTTACTAAAGACAAGCTTTATACCAAGTTTACAATTGTCAGTTATCATCAAAACACATAGAGAACTAATATTCTCCCCCTTTTTGATGATGACAACACTAGTAAACTTAAAATTTCAGAATTTTGATATGTAGAACAAGATATTAGAAATTCACATTCACAGAAGCAGCAGAGATCAAAATAAGTCCAACATATATAACATTTGTCATTTAATTCAGCAACAATACACACAAATGTTTACACAAACATGAAAGCAAGTTCACAAAACAACAATTAGCAACAAGCAACAACTCAAAACAAAACAAGAGACAACTCAAGACTGCTCTGTGGTTTTCTCTCCTCCTTTGTCATCATCAATAGGAAGTGTGGGGTCAACTGAAGGGGTAGAAAGATGAGAGGTCTAAGATGTAGAGGCTGAGATGTTGAGGTGTTGCATAATCTGGTCTAATTGTGCCTTCATGGCATCTTTAGCTTCAGTCAATGCTGTATTGGTCTTGGTGAGCTCAGCCACTAACTTGGCAACCTTATTTTTGATGCTTGTAGCCAATTTGGTAATAGCAACATCAACTATCTCCTAAATTTTCGCAGTGAGATCAAAAGGAAGAGGAGGCTAAGGGGGTGGAGCAGCTGACTGAGCCTCTTGAGCTCAGGCATAAGATGTTCTTGTTCTAGAGGGTGCTTTTGACTGTCTAGACCTTTCAGTATCAAAGGTGATCTTCATGAGATAGAGTTGAGGCTTCCCAAATGCTGGAGGTTGTATGATAGTGTCTATGGCCCCAACATTCGAGATTTTGAAATGAAAGAGGATGATAGATATGAGGGAGGGAAATGGAATGTGAGATGTAATCCTGGATCCAAATCTGAATCTCACCATCTCTTCAAACACCTACTGACCTACGTTGATTGGCATCTTATCTACTACCGCAGCAAAAGGCGCATAATCTCATTTGGTGAAATGAGTGAAATTGCCACCTTTTTGAACCAGGTTTCGGGAGTAGATGTACCATAAGGCACGGAAGGTAAGGGACATAGAAGCTGGGGTAAATTGAAGAGAGAGTAGCTGGTCATTAGTAATAGGCTCGTTGGGTTTCAGAATTTCAAGACACTGCCTATTGGAGTATTCTATGGTATGTTGAGGAGGAGGATTGTCAATGTCCAAAATTTTGTTTAGGATGGCAGCAGATAGGGTGAATTTCACTCCCCTAACAGTAGTGGTGATCCTTTCCTTGTCCAGGTTTTGGTCATCATCCTCTATAGTTCCCCATTCCATGTTAAAATAGAAGAGTCTCACAATGTTGGGGGTAAAGTGGGTAGAGATAGATAAGAGATTTTTGAATTGATCCAACCACGGAGAAAGATCAAGATGACACTCTTGTTTCAGAGATTCTAAGTTAACTGAGACCACAGGGCAGAAGGGTTTCTTGCCAAAACTTTCTTTGAATTTTATGGCTTGTTGGTTGGATAAAATGGTGTTCTCAGTGATGAAGTCAGAAGGTAGTGAAGAGTGATTGTAAATCTCAAAGAGGGCCTTTGTTACCGTTTGGATCTCAGGAGATTGATCAGTTTGCTCAGCTGAAGTTGGATTTGTAGAGGATTGAGCCTTGGAAGAAGCTTGGCTCTAGTTGGTTCTCTTTCTCTTGGAGCCTTTTGAAGATTCAGTCACCTTTTCCTTCCCTTTACCAGATACAGAGTCTGGTTTCTTCCTTGTTTTCTCCTCAGTAGGCTCTTGGATTGAGATTCCCTTCGGTTTGGGGGAAGTGTGAGGAATGCCTGGGATTTGCTATCAATCCCTGAAGCAAACTTCTTGGCAATCAGCTTGCTTCTCATGGGTCTGTGAGCAGGGATGGTTTTGACCTTCTGTTGTCTGTGAAGAGAAGGAAGTGAGGGTGATTTCGAAGCTTCATCGTTTTGGGAAGGTTTGGAGGGTTGATTGGAGGCCATTGTAGGTTGAGAGGGAGCGAATTTGATGGTGAGGCAGAGAGGGAGAGAGAGCAGAGAAAACTCTAGGGCAAACTTGAGTTTCGAGGGTGGAGAATGAACAGTCATAACAATCACATATATATAAGGTTTCGACAGACTCAAGTTTACACTAACTGACTCGAGTTTGGATGAGTTAATACTTACCTGGACTTCAAGGATGTATCTGTGAATCCTTGAATCCCCGACAAACTCAAGTTTGTAAATTTTGACTCGAGTTTGGAGTCTCTTTAGAGTTTCAGGCTTCTCTCTGTGTGGTGCAGACTCGAGTCAGTCACTTAATGACTCGAGTTTGGCCTGATTCCAGAAACTCAGTTGTTCTCTGTCCCCAATAAACTCGAGTTTAGCTTTATAGACTTGAGTTTGCCTCCTAGCAGACTTTATTATTCATCCTACAAAAACACATCTAAGTACTCCGATGCTTAAGTTAGTAACAATTAATTATCAAAACACTAATTTACTAACATTGGGATAGAGAGAGCTTACAACTCATTGGGATTTACCATTCCCAATTCTCTTCTTATGAAGGTAAATTGTTCTTTCGCAAGGGGTTTAGTGAAGATGTCAGCAAGTTGTTGATGAGTTGGGATAAACATGACTTTGACATCTTTCTTTTGAACATGATCTCGAATGAAATGGTGTCTGACATTAATGTGCTTTGTTCTGGTATGATAGACAGGATTTTTGGCTAAGTTGATGGTACTGGTGTTATCATAAAGGATGGGAATTTCCTTCAAGTGAGTTCCAAGATCTTGGATCTATTGCTTGAGCCACAGGACTTGTGAGCAACAACTTGAGGCAGTAACATACTCAGCTTCAGTTGAGGATACAGCTACTGTGTTCTGCTTTTTGCTAAACCATGAGACAAGTGAGTTTCCAAAGAATTCACATTGTCCACTTGTGCTTTTACGATCAGTCTTGCATCCAGCATGATCTAAGTCAAAGTAGGCTACTAAGTGTGCAGGTTGACCTTTGGGAAACCATAGGCCCAATTCTTCTATATCACGTAGGTATCTGAAGATTCTTTTCACGTGTTCAGCATGAGATTCCTTAGGCGCGGATTAGAATCGAGCACACATTCCCACACTGAATTGTATGTCTGGTCTGCTTGCTATCAAGTAGAGTAATGATCCAATCATGCTTCTATACCTTGTGATATTAAAGTCTTTTCCCTTCTGATCAGCATCTAAGGCAGCAGTTAAGCTCATTGGTATGTCTACCCCATTACAATCTTGAAGACCATATTTCTTGAGCAAGTCTCTTAGGTACTTGGTCTGTGAGATAAATATCCCATTCTTACGTTGCTTGATTTGTAAACCAAGAAAATAGTTGAGCTCTCCCATCATTGACATTTCAAATTCTCCCTGCATAGTCTCAGAAAATTCCTTGCACAAAGCATCATTAGTAGCACCGAAAATTATATCATCCACATAGATTTGTACAAGTAACATTTCATTAAGCTTGTTACTTTTGATAAACAGGGTGGTATCTGCTCTTCCTCTTACAAATCCATGATCTAGAAGGAATTTTCTTAGTCTTTCATACCAAGCTCTGGGAGCTTGTTTTAAACCATATAAAGCCTTCTTTAATTTGAAAACATGATCTGGATGAAATTCATCCTCAAAACCAGGAGGTTGTTCTACATAAACCTCTTCTTGAATAAATCCATTTAGAAATGCTGATTTCACATTCATTTGATATAGTTTGAAACCTTTAATGCAAGCAAAGGCTAGAAGGACTCTTATTGCTTCCAATCTTGCAACTGGAGCATAAGTTTCTTCATAGTCAATTCCTTCTTTTTGATTATATCCTTTTGCTACCAATCTTGCCTTGTTACGGACAATGATTGCAGACTCATCACGTTTGTTCTTGAATACCCATTTAGTGCTAATGACTGGATGGTCTTTGGGCCTGGGTACCAAGTCCCAAACTTGATTTCTTTCAAATTGATGTATTTCCTCTTGCATTGCTATCACCCAATCATTGTCTGAAAGGGCTTTTTCAATCTTAGAGGGTTCTATTTCTGAAATAAAAGCTGAAAAGGTGACTTCATTCAAAATACTTTGTTTGGTTCTAACTCCTTGATTTGCATCACCTATAACTTGGTCCAGTGGATGACTCCTACTATATTTCTAAGCTCTAGGTTGAGTTTGACTAGGGTTTTCACAATCATGTTCAGTTTCAGCTTCTGGTTCTCTTTGCAAATTATTTTCAGAATTTCTCAAAACAGAGGAAGTTTTTGAAGAAGATTGATTATGAATTTCATCATCATCATCATCATCAACAACCATGGCTTTGTTAGAGTTAATTTCATAGAAAACAACATGGATTGATTCTTCTATAGTTTGAGTAGAAAGATTATATATTCTATATGCCTTACTCCTAGAGGAATAGCCAAGGAATGTACCTTCATCAACTTTGGAATCAAATTTACCTAAGTTTTCCTTACTATTCTTGTGGATAAAGCATTTACATCTGAAGATGTTCAGATGAGCTATGTTGGGCTTTCTTCCCTTGTAAAATTCATATGGGGTTTTGTTCAGCTTTTTCCTGAGATATGCTCGGTTAGAGATGTAGCAAGCTGTGTTCATTGCATCTGCCCAAAACACTTGGGAGGTCTGATTCTCATTCAGCATTGCTCTTATCATTTCTGTGAGGACTCTATTCTTTCTTTCAACTACTCCATTTTGTTGGGGAGTTCTTGAGCAGAGAAATTGTGATTTACTCCCATCTCATCACAGAATTTCTTAAAGGAATGATTTTCAAATTCTCCTCCATGATCAGTTCGAATTCCTGTAATAGATAAACCTTTCTCGTTCTGGATGTTCTTGGCAAAAACAGCAAATTGATCAAATGCTTCATTTTTAGCAGATAAAAATAAGGTCCATGTATATCTTGAGAAATCATCAACTATAACTAGAGTGTAGAAATTTCCATCAAAGCTTTTTACTCTAGCTGGACCAACTAAGTCCATATGTAGTAATTGAAGTAGTCTATTAGTTGAAATCTCAGTTTTTGAATGAAAAGATGATTTAGTTTATTTTCCCTTTTGACATGCATCACAAATCATATCCTTTTCTAAATCAAGTTTTGGTAATCCAATAACTACGTCCTTTTTCATTAGTTTATCAAGTTGGAACATGTTGACATGAGCTAATCATTTATGCCACAACCAACTTTCATCTAAGTTACCAATGAAACACTTTTCAAATGGAGAGTTATTAGAAAGGTTAAGAGTGTAGCAATTACCTTTTCTTAGAGCCCTGAATAAAGCTTTTGATTTAATGTTATCTAAGGAGAGATCATCCTTGCTTACAATTAGACATTCTTTTGAGTTGAAGATGATTAGGTTTTCTTTATCTGCACTTTGGCTTACACTAAGGAGATTATGACATAGGCCTCCACAAGGTAGACATCTTGTATTTTTGGTCCATCATTGTTGCCAACTTCAAGTTGATCATAAAAAAAATTTGAAATTCAAATTTTATGCATTAGTAGCGGTTTTGTAATTAAACCGCTACAAAAAGTAACAATTTTTATTTTATATATCTATTTCAAAAAAATATTTATGCTTGTTATAAATATTTCTAAATACATAAATATAAATATTTATATTTTCAATAAAAAATAGTTATGTAGTTTAATTAACATTAAAAATAATAAATTAATATTAGGATTAACTTATTATTCCATTTTAGTAAACGTAATCACAATTTAAGTGATTGTATGAAATTTTTATTTAAATTTTGTGATATAAATACTTATATTTACCTTCAACATCTACCTCAAATCCAGTCACATGCAAAGCCAACGGTTAGGAGCTCCCTTGGTCCTGCTCCTCCTCCTGATTGATAAACCGTTTGGCCTCACCTATAGGAAAGTTGATGTGTATCTCCTCATCTTCGTTAAAATCGCTTACCGACAGCTATGCGTTGGGTTGCGGAATGTTTCCCTTTAGGGTCATCTTCGGTTGTGGGAATGGCTTATCTATGAAGAGTTCATCTATTTACATCCCCACTTACAATGGCATAGGCTATTTCTACCATAGACACTTCTACTACTACCCCCTCTTAGAGGTACCCTAACATGTTCCACCTCTTTCCCTTTCCTAGGATCCATAACTACAAGTACAATGCCTAAATGTTGTAAGAGCGAGTGAGAAAATGAAAGTCAAGAGGTGATAACTCAAACTGTTAACCTTAATGATTTGAATTGTTTGGGGGGTGCTATTTAAAAAGGTACTACATTTGTGATGGTTTTATAATATAACCTCTACAAAACGTTAAAACTTGTAACAATTACAACTAACAGTTGTGTAAATTGCTACAAAAAATTAAACCAACCTCGTCTAGTATGACAAATTGTAGCGGTTATCTTATTGTAACCACAACTAAGGTCCAATTACCAACTCTTCGCACTAGGAGGCACCAATTTTGTAGAAATTATAATCTTTTAACCACTACTAAATTCCCGCCACACACTCTTTTTGCCACTATGTGCCAAGCTTGTGCCAACTATGTAGCGGTTATTTCCTGTAAACTGCTACATATGTCGTTACTAACAAGCATGTGTTTTTGCGCAACTGATGCTGTTGCAAATTTGTCGCGGTTTGTATGTAAACCGCTATAAAAACTAGTGTTTGTAGTGGTTATTTGTGACTGCTACTAGTTAACTACTACAAAGAGTCACTTTTCTTGTAGTGTATGTATAGCCAATCCTTGACATTGTCTATAAATAATAAAACTTGATGGTACCACTCATGAATGCCAGTTTAATTCAATTATTCAATTAATCATATTATTTCAATGTGTTCCTTATTACAATTAATAAATTATGCCTATTATAATTTAGGGTTAAGTAACAAATCTGCCTCAGAAGTACACGCTCGAGAGCAATATTGCCCTGGAAGTTTTTTTGGGCTCAATATTGCCCTGGAAGTTTAAAGACATAGCAATGTTGCCCTTTTCCGTGAAAAAGTTAATGGTCAACGTCAATTTTTTAATGGTCAACATTAGTTTTGAAAGTTGAGCAAATCACCAAGGGGGGTGAATTGGGGATTTTAAAATTCTTTTGAAATTGCTCTGTTTTTGAACATTAAAAACAGAGTTACACAGAGTATAGGGAAGAAAACCAAGACACAAGGAATTTATATTGGTTTGGTCCAAACTTTTGATCACGTCCAATCCCCAGACTCTCTGAGATTTTCACTATCTTAATTGATTACATACTTTGTAACTCAAGAGTAATTATCTCACTAGAACTTACTCCCCTTTACAAGTTGCAATCTATATCCCAATCTCCAAGTCCCCTGACTTGAGATACTTTACAATAAATGATTTACAATCAATAAACTCTCTCTAAGAGTGGATAGATATAAACACTGAAGTACAATGTATCAGTGTATACTTTTCAAGTAAAAAACTAAAGGAGTAGTTGGTAAACTTGAATCCAGTTTGTTTCTCAGTTTCTTAGTTATTGAGAAGACTTGAATGCAGCTCTATGTAGATCAAGAGAGCATTAAGTGACTGTTGTAATCTTTAATATAACCGTTGTAGACATTAAGAAAGGATTAGCACAAGCTTTGGTCTTCTTCTCTCTCTACTCTTCAGTTAATCTTGGTGCACAGAGATTTATGGTTGACTTTCTTTGAAACTAATCCATTGGAATGGCAAAAGCTAGTTAAGGAAAGGAGGCATTAATCCTTTTGCATCGTGCAGAGAATGATTGTCTAGAAGATTACAAGTTATCTGTACTTTGTAAATGTTCTGACATGTTTTTTGCTTTTGACTGAAACTTCATTTTAATACTCTTTCAATCATCTAAAATTCACTAACAAATTGGTTAAACATAGTTAGAAATAGTAATGAATAATGATAAGAGGTATATGATTAAACACAAAGATTTCACAGATTCGTGTAATTTGAAATTCAAAATCTGCGATGCAAACTCGAGTTTGTTTATCTTAACTTGAGTTTTCAATTATGATTAGAAGACATAACTGGAGTTTCCATCAGAAACTCGAGTTTTCTTCTTCTAGAGGCAAACGTCATGATTTTATCTTTGAAACACATTTTGAGACATGAGCAAAACTCATGTTGATTAATGACAGACTCTAGTTTTGGACTTTTATAGTGAAAAATATGTTTAAGTATAAAAGCTAAAAGCTGGAGTTTTCATTTCAAAGCTGCATGGCATAAACTCGAGCTTATAAAGTCTAACTCAAGTTTCCATAAAACTTAGGAAAAAAATGGAAAACTCTCTGTATGGATCAAACTGGAGTTTTCAATAGAAAACTGGAGTTTTCAAATCTTTAGAAATATTTAATTGTTCTCTGTGAGTCATAAACTCGAGTTAGTGAAAACTAAACTCGAGTTTCCTTATAAGAGAAAACTTTGTTAAATACTTTGATAAATGCAAACTGGAGTTTCTAAACTCATGACTCGAGTTTTTTCAAGCTTAGAATAACATAGCTTTCTGTATGTTGTAAATTCGTGTTTACAAAACATAAACTCGAGTTTCCAATAAGGCTTGGAAAACTTAGATTTCTTTTGATTTGCCAAACTAGAGTTTATTAAAGTAAACTCTGGTATGCTTTGTCTTGAAACACTTAGGAGCTCTTTGTATGATCTAAACTCAAGTTGCCAAAACTAAACTCAAGTTTGTCTAAGTTTACAAAAACTTGAGTTGCTCTTTGTCAAGTCTAAACTTGAGTTTTCTAACCAAAACTCGAGTTTGTCTTTGACAGTAAGTTTTTCAACTTTGCAAAGAAAAACTTCAACTTGAGTTTACAATTGTCAGTTATCATCAAAACACATAGAGAACAAACAAGTTTTTTAACAGAAAAGGGTAACATTGCTACGTTTTTAGACTTTCGATGTGAAATTGAGCTTGAAAAAAGTTTTAGGGCAACATTTCTCCTCAATGTATACTTCCAGGGCGGATTTGTTTCTTAACCCTATAATTTACAATAAAATTTTCAAAAAGATTTCACACAGCATTTGTAACATCCCAAATTTTAGGATTTGAAATTTGAATATATTGTGGAAATTAAATTAGAAAATTTAGGCTGAATGATTATAGTAATAATTATTGAAAAATAAGGGAATTATTTTCCATTGTCACTACAAAAAAAAAGTCTATTTGTAGCAGTTAAAATGACATATTTGTAGCAATTCTAGCCGTTACAAATGCTATTAGTAGCGGTTTGGCAATCAGCTACAAAATACACTGTGGCAAACTGTTTTGTAGCCGTTTCACAAAATTGTTACTACATATTCCTTAACCACTACTGTATCTATAGTGGTTATCACAACCGCCACTATATGAGGCTACACTGACATCGACTTGAGACATTATTAGCGGTTTTATAAATTGCTACAAAGTGAACTTAACAAAACTTGTAGCAGTTACTGGACTGTTACTAATTTTATATAAATGTGTCAAAATTTGAAATTCTTTTGTAGCAGTTATGTAACCTCTACAAAAGTTTCTCGCCATTTTTTGGCGGAAAATGTTTTGCCACTAGTATTAATTCTGTTCATATTTGTAGCGGTTTGAAACCTCTACAATATATTCTTACCATATTTTTGGAATAAAGTTTTGCCACCTTTTTCAATTTTTTGTAATTTGTAGCAATTTTAAATTGCTAGAAAATATTTAGTTATTTTTTTATGTAAAAATTTTGTCGCAATATCAAAATTTAGTTCAGATTTGTAGTGGTAAGTAAACTGCTACAAATGTATAAAAGTAAAACAAATTAAATTTTTTTCAATCAATATATTTAATTAATTAAATGATATTAAAATATGATTTTTGATTATATATATTTATTATATATGTATAGTTTATTGTAGATTGATTTAAATAATATTTAATTTTAAAAATAATGTGTGTGAAAATGGAAAGAAAGTTGAAAAATAATCATGCAATTGTAAATTAAAAAACAACATAGAATCACAAATGTAGGAAAAAAATAAATATTGTGATAATAATCATATTTGATCAATTGAACAACACTTACCTTCTTGAAACACTTGATTTCTTTGGGATCGAAAACATATAAATCTAAGAGAAAATGAGGAGAAAACATGTTAGAAAACGAAATTGGAGCATATTAAATGTGGTTTGCTGTGGGTGTTTATATATTGGTATCTGAATACCTGTTTTGTAGCAGTTGATGTTACACTTGTTGTAGTGTTTAATATTAGTAGTAGTTAAAGTCACGGTTTTGTAGCATTTTATAACCACTAAAAATAAGTTTTTCTTTAAAAAAAGTTAAGAGTACTGATTAAATCTTAAGCATAATTGTTTCTCACAATCTTCATCACCATCCCTACAAAAAAAAAGTTTGGATAAAATGTTACTTGTGAGTTAAATATGTTTGAGCACAAATAAAACTTTATCAAAAAATGTATTGAACTATAAGTAAATTGTCATCGCTGTCTGGGAAGAAGTTCTTGAAGCTTTCAGGCTAGAACGACTCACTCTCACAAGCGACGTTATCAGCATCTCCCATGTTATAAAGGTCTCGAGGCTTTAAGTGAACTACCATATGCATATCCCTGTGCCTCTCATTGGAGACATAATAAACCCGATGGGCCTATGAGCAAGATTATATGGCTCATCATTTTCAGACTGGCTAGTGTGAATAGGCCGAGAGAAGTTCACTGATTTAATGCCTAAGTCGTCAGTCATGAGTCCTTGAGATGTTGTCGTATTCGCCCATAAACACTTGAACAACATCACGGTGAAATGGCCTTGGTAATTTATCTTGACTACATCAAGAAGCTTTCCATAATAGGGGACGTCATCGAATTGCATGTTTCTGTCACTGCTGCTCACATAACTCCTTGCCCCAAACATGCTGTAGACACCTAAGTTTTGGGTAAGCAATCCCTTATCTCATAAAACAGTGCAAAACTTGAAACCTTGACAATGTATGCTGTAAATTTTTGGGCGTGGTCAAGTGGGCTGAGTGCGAGAGCTTTGAATTCTGGTGAGTGTAGGTTAGGGTCATTCATTATTCTCCTCCTAAACCAACCCATGAATTCTTTGCAGAACTTTTTATCAACCTAGGATGATGTCTGTGTATGGATCCTCAGTTGACATTTGACTCCTGAATTCCCTGCAATTAAACATACGAAGACGACTATGAAATGTGAGTATGAAACATAAGGAAATATAAAGGATAACATATATCTGTGTGTGATCCTTGCTGAAGGTATGATTCAACTTTAGTGCAATTAATCAAGACATGTCTAAGTGCTTGAAGCTTCTCAAGTGCCATCAATTTGAAGTTCTCAGTTCCGCCAACTAGTTTACCAATATAAGGGATTAACAACTCTGTTACTGATGGTTCTAGCTCTAGCTCTAACTCTGGCCCTGGACAATTGTCTACATAAGGCGATCAGTTGAATGATGTCTCAATGTCATCAAAGTACTTGGAACAGAAATACAAGGCCTCATCCCTAACATAACCTTCTATAATTGAACCTTCAGGCCACGCTTTATTCCTCACGTAAGATTTTGGTTTCCTAAGAAACCAATGAAGTAATGAAGGAAAAATGTTAAGACATTAATAATAAAATGTGTGACAAGGAAGTAATCCTAAAGTAATTAATTTTAAATGAGTACCTCTCAATAGGATACATTCATCAGTAGTGAACTGGGCCAGCAAGCTTTGTTTCATGAACAAGGTGTACTGCCAGGTGAATCATGATTGTGAAAAATGATGGAGGAAAGATCATCTCCAAGTGACACAATATAAGAATGATTTTTTGTTGCTGCTAGTCGAGCTCTTCCACGATCAAAACCTCAGAACACACTGTCTGGAAGAAAGAACACAACTCGACCAAAACGATCAACACATCAAGAGACAACATATCTTTGATGGCCAGTAGAAGTAACTATTGCATAAACACATCATGAAATATTGCTTGAATACCCGTTTGGAACTTTTATTTCCTTAAAGTCGCAAGGAAAAATTTTTCATTCAATTTTGTCATGGTGAATTTTACTGGTTGAAATCTATCATGCTCATCTGGCCATACGTCTCCACAAACTCCCATCTCCCGTAAATCCTTCATCGCTTGAAGATGATCTTTTCATTTACCTGGTTCATTTAGAATCATGTACAACATATTGTCACACACATTTTTCTCAATATGCATGACATCCAGATTGTGTCGGAGCAAATTATCTTTCCAATACAGAAATGTGAAGAAGATGCATATCTTCTGCCACTGTTGGGGCGCAGAACCAGAAGCCCTGACGGTGTTTGTACCGGCCTTTGTTGGATTGTCTCTTTTTCCGTACTCAAATTCAACATCATGAATATGCTCTATGATTTCTTTACCAGATAAAATATAAGGAGGTCCTCTTTTTTCCTGTTACCCATTTAAACAATTTCGTTACAACCTAAACCTGTGCATACTATCGAGAAACCTTTGATGACTCATGAAGCACCACTTACAACTTTAAGGAAGGTGCACTGAGTCAAAGTCAAAATTGCAAGCTACACACACAAGGCCGGTATGCACATTCCACCTGGAAAATGTTCCCATACCTAGAAAGTCACTTATCGTCCACATCTAGGCTAAATGCAAGTTGAACAGTGCATTATTGTGCGTGTCATATGTCTCGATGCCTACATTCCACAACTCGACCAACTCCGCGATAAGCAGTTTGCGATACACATCTATGTCATTTCCCGGTGCCTTTTTGCCTAAAATGATCATAGATATAATGTAGGAGTTTTGGTTTATACACATTTAGGGGGAAAGTTGTAGGGAATCAAGACAGCTATCCAAATACTATAGTTTGTGCTAAGATTCCTAAATGGATTAAAACCATCAATCACTAAAGCAAGATGAACATTTCTAGGGTTCATTGTAAAATCTGGAAAGTCTGAGTCGAGTGGTTTCCACGCTTGAGCATCCCATGGATGTTTGAGTTTACCATCTTCATTCTTGTCACCTTCATACCACTTCATATGCTTAGCTGTACTGGACGATATAAAAAATCTTTGCAAACAAGGTTTTAAAGGAAAGTACTTGAGAATCTTTGCGGGTTTCTTCTTTTGCTCTTTCCCCTTCTGTATAATCCTAAACCTTGAAGTATGACACTTTTTACAAGTCTTCCTATGAGCCTCCTCTCCCTAATAAAGCATACAGTCATTAAAGCAAGCATTGATTTTTTTTGTAATTCAAGCATTGAGTTTGGACTTGACAGAGAGCAGATCAAGCTTTTGTAAACTTAGACAAACTCAAGTTTAGTTTTGGAAAGTTGAGTTTAGATCATACAGAAAGCTCTGAAGTTTTTCAAGACAAAGTAAACTAGAGTTTAGTTTAATGAACTCCAGTTTGACAAGATAGAAGAAATCTTAGTTTTCCAAGCTTTGTTGGAAACTCGAGTTTGTGTGAGTAAACTCGAGTTTGTAACATATAGAGAGCTATGCTCCATTCTGAGCTTGAGAAAACTCGAGTTATGTTTTTGAAAACTCCAGTTTGCATTTGCCAAAGTATTTTACAAAGTTTTCTCTTATGAGGAAACTCGAGTTTAGCTTTTATAAACTCGAGTTTTAGAACTTACAAAGAACAACTCAATATTTCTAAGATTTGAAAACTCCAGTTTTCAATTGTGAACTCCAGTTTAGACTACACAAAGAGTTTTCTAGTTTTCCTAATTTTTTGTGGAAAATTGAGTTAAACTTTGTAAACTCGAGTTTGTGCCAAGCAGAGAGCTTCGCTTTATTTGAAATTTTTGAAAACTCTAGTTTGAAATGAAAAATCCAATTTTTGAGCTTTTGGACTTAAAATATGTTTTCACTATAAAAGTCCAAAACTCGAGTTAGTCACTTAATGACTCAAGTTTTGCCCTTGCTCAAAACTTGTTTCAAAGATCAAATCGCGACATTCTTCTCTGGATGAAGAAAACTCGAGTTAGATTTACAAAACTCGAGTTTAGGCTTTTGAAGTAATTTGCAATCTCCAATTTGGATGAATAAACTTGAGTTTGTGTCGCAAATTTTGAAAATCAAATTGCTCAACTATGTAAAATCTTTGTGTTTGATCTATATACTTCTTATAATCACTCATTACTGTTCTTAACTATATTTAATCAGTTTGTTAGTGACTTTCAGATGATTTAAAGAGTATTAAATGGAGATTCAGTCAAAAAGCAAAAAGCAATGTCAGAACATTTATTGCAAAGTCCATAAAGCTATCATCCTTTTGTACAATCATTCTGCACATGTTGCAAAGGGATAAATGTTTTGTTTCCCCATAAAGAAACTGCCCTTCCAACGGATTAAACTCAAGGGAAGTCAACCATAAATCTCAGTGCATCTGGATTAATGGAAGAATAGAGAGAGAAGAAACCAAAGTGTTCCTAATCAACTCAGCAATGTCTCCAACGGTTACATTGAAGAATCCAACGGTCATTTAATGCTCTCTTAATATATAGAGAGTTGCATTTAAGTCTTCTTAACAACTAAGATTAAGAAAACAAAAAGCATTTAAGTTTCTAACTACTCTTTCAGTTTTCTACTATCAAGTATCTTTTGATACATTTGTACTTCAGTGTTTATCACTATCAACTCTTAGAGAGAGTTTTCACTTATTGAAATCATTTATTGTAAGAATCTCAAGTCATGGGAGTTGAAGATTAAGAATATCATATTACAACTTGTAAGGGGGAGTGTATCCTAGTGAGAGGATAACTTTCGAGTACAGAGTATGTAATTGATATTGTGAGTTAGTGAAAATCCCAGAGTGTCCGGAGACTGGACGTAGGTCAAGGATATAGGTCGAACCAATATAAATGCTTCTGTGTCACGCTCCTCTTAACTCTCCTTTATTCACCTCTGTTTTACTTCTATAAAACATAGTAATTCAAAAAAGTTTTAAAATCCCCAATTCACCCCCTCTTGGAGATTTACTCCATTTACACCTTCTCGCGTTTGCCACTTCTTAAACTTGCATCAACAACATGGACACACGATCTTGCCATTAATGCTAGCATGAGAGAAGATGAAATCTAAGAAAGTTTTAAATCCCACTAAATATATGGGAGAATTGTGTGGCAACTTGATCCATGATTTATCCATATTTAGCAAAAAAAAGCTAGGATAGGATATAAATGAAGGGACGATGTTTAATTCTCTTCAAATCACTCGAGATCCATTAAATGCAACATTGGATAAATTGTAGCGGTTAAGAAACCATGACTTAAACTACTACAAATAAGAAATTGAATTTATAGCAGTTCCCTAACCGCTACATGAATCACTCGAAATATTGAAATTCAAACTAAATAAATCCCGCTAGAACTTAGTAGCGATTATATAATCGCTATTACAACCGCTACAAGTATGACATTCAAACTGTACAAAATCCTACCAGAGTTTAGTCGCAGTTGTAATATCGCTACAGTAACCATTACAAAATGTAATTCGTTGGACATTTGTTTAGTTTGGCAGACTCTTCTCCATTTTGTAATTTAAATTTGTAGCGATCTAGTCCAATAACCACTACAAAATGTATTTAAATTTCTTTTTAAAAAATGTATTTAAAAAAATTAAAATTCTAGCGAACAGCTGAAAAATTAGTTTTTAAAAATGTAATTTATTTAGGGTTAAGGTCCATTTTTGCCAAAAAACTATTAGATAAAGAGCATCCAGCACAAATATTAATTATTGGTACCTTAAATGCCAAAAAACAATTACAAATGTAAAATGAGCACAAATCCGTTAGAAGCACATTAACGTCCCTTTAGTATTTATGATCTTTGCTAACTCTGCCCTCGCCCTCATTCAGATTTCCTAAGAAGATGCAGAAATCAACCAAACGGTAAGGTCAGAAGTCTTTGGATTAATGGCATCGGCACCACTGACGGCATCCTTGCGGCCAAGTCTTTGGTTTACCTTGAAGTTGGCCTCTACTATAAATCTAGAAATCCTAATGCCCACAATGCATTCGACATTATCGCAGGATGTGGCGTCAGAGGCGTTCTCACCACTGATAGCATCCTCGTGGCCAAGTCTTTGGTTCACCTTGAAGCTTCCTTCCACCGCAAATCCAGAAATCCTAATGCCCACAGTGCTGCCTATTTCGACATTGTCGTAGGAATTTCTTCCATATTCACTTGTTACTTTTGAAGCGATTTTGCTAATTTGAATTGGTTTCATTGATTGATTATCAATTTCGCCTAGATTCATGATTTTGTCTCTGTCGGAATCTAGTCTCAACCATTAACTCGTTTCTTTCGTCTCTGGGTTCGTAATTTGACACCTGAAATCTTGCTTTGAGTCTCTTGCTTTGTGGATTTGCTATTTATCCATCTTGCTTTGAGATTATACGTTTGTACAGTGCTAGATTGGTTTTTGTCAGCTGGGTTTTGGTCTGGCTTTGCGATCCTATGAGTTCTAAAGTTTTTGTTTCTCTTGCCAGATTCTGAGGAAAGCCCATGTTCTGAACCCGAAGAGAAACCTGAGTATACTCTCCATCTCTCTTTCTCTTTCACACATTGCTCATATTCTTTCTTAATTGTATGTACTTCTTGGTTTCACGTTTTGATTTCATGTTCTGAACAGAGTTAGCAACAAAAAGATCATCAATGAAGAAGTACCCAAATGAGGGCTGAACTTCAAGGGCAGAGTTGGCAAAGATCATAAATACCAACGGACGTTAATTTGTTTTTAATAGATTTGTGCTCATTTTATGTTTGTAATTGTTTTTTGGCATTTAAGGTACCAATAATTAATATTTGTGCTGGATGCTCTTTATCTAATAATTTGTTGGCAAAAATGGACTTTAACCCATTTAGTTATTAAATATTATTTTCATTATTTTTTTCCAATATCTATTTTATGTAACTATAACAAACTTATTTCATTAAATACATTTTCCAATAGGAATTGTTATATATTACAAGTAACATTAATAAACATCTATAAATGAAATATAAGTATTGAAATTAACCCATTTATTTATTAAATATTATTTTCATTATTTTTTTACAATACCTATTTTATGTAACTATAACAAATTTCATTAAATACATTTTCCAATAGGAATTGTTATATATTACAAGTAACATTAATAAACATCTATAAATGAAATATAAGTATTGAAATTGTACTCCAACAAACCAAATTACATAAAAACTAAACAAATATTTTAGATACAAAAATGTGTGTGAAAATCAAAACTAACAATCAGGAGCTTAACGCTTAGGCCCTGTCTCGGGGGGGGGGGGGGTGGGCGTGTGCAGGAGCAGAGGTAACAACACCCTCATTATCACTAGCAGCAGGAGGCAGGGGGAGTCCTCAAAGAAGAACGAAGGGGGAGGTGAGGGATCAAAGCGTTTGTGAGGTAACAACTTTGTCAAGGCACTGGTAACAACATCCTAGCTATGCCTCTGACTAGCGTACCCACGCTTGCATCTATCCTGAATGTACTTGTTCATGGTAGCATGCTCAGCTGCTTGTGTAGCAACCTACTAAACAACTTGGTAGTGGCCTTCTCGAGCCGAAGGTTCCGGCGTCAGAGGCGGAGGCCTTGTCGTACACAATGCTAGGCCTAGCGCCTAGGCCCACACCCTTAACGCAACCACGATGCTCAATTGGGCCCGCAACAGCTTTCAATGGGGCCTTAAGGTCTACAGATCCTTGTGACTCCAAGGGCAGTGATGCTTGCAACTCTGCCTGGCTTTGCTCAATCCGGGTCTAACGCACAAATTTCATAAAACATTAATGAAACAATTTAATTCAATTAAAATATATTAAATTAATTATATAAATAATGTTTATGTAACTTACTATGATCTCCTCTGCCGCCTTAGTGGTTAGCATCCCATCGTGGTGTTTATGGGTGCGTGTGAACAGCTCCCTATAGCTTGTGTAACGGTTCTCCTCTTGAGCCTTCGCTTCTTGAAAGAATAAAAAGAATAAAAAGTTTGTTATTTAAAAAAAAAATGAAATAATCAATCATTTTAACCTAAAATTAATTTAACTTTCAACATACCAGCTTACTATAGGTCACAACAAATGCATTGGATCCTACTATGTGATGGACCCTCTGTTGTGTTGGATATAATAAGTTTTGATGATGTCTTAAATAGATGTCTTTAGTAAGAGCAAAAAGTTTATATCATATACATTGGCTAACTGCTATATTTGATGTAGATTAGTTCCAAGTTGAATGATAGGGAATAATCAAGAAGAGAAGAGATTAAAGAAAGAAGAACTTACATATTATAATGGGACTACCAACATTCAAGTTCTTATATGTGATATTGGAAGTTTCTACGATCAAATGGAAGCTGGAATGACTCAATTTGGTATTAAAATGAGCAAAATCGAGCTTTCAGGAAAATATGCATGAAAGCTCGAGTTCTCACTTAAGAACTCAAGTTCTTAGGGCAAAACTCAAGTTCATTTTTTAGAACTCGAGTTCATGTTATTCCAGCCACTCTATTCACTTCTGTTTCAATGATATCTCTCAAACCATAGATCGGATTGAGGTAAAACCAATTTTGAATGAAATTAGACATCCAATGCATCACCGTGACAAAAATTCAAGTCCAAAGAAGATTAGATGAGAGAGCTATGAATTTTGGAAGTTGCCCCATATGTTACCGTCACACAACATAGCAAGGTTTGGTAATTTGAGCATATCTCGCAAAATACACATTGGAATGAGTTGAAATCAGTGGCATATGAAACTATACTCACATACATTTCCAAAAACATCAAGATCATAGAAAAAAGATCAAATGGATGAGATATGAATTTTTGAAGTTGACAATCAGTTCAGGATGTTGCGAAAACGTTGGCTTAAGAACAACTTTTATTAATCTGATCATAGTGATCAACATACAATGAGTTTGGAGCTAATTCTTATTGCATTGGAAAGAAGACTTGAAGATATTTATGATCATGGGTGGTTTTCCAAAATTGAAGGTTTATCAAAGATGTTACGCCTACTGGAATCTAACCCTTGTGCAAGCAATGTTCTTAAGTTCTTATGTTTTTCTCAAAGAACTTATGTTTTCAGTCTCGTTCAAAATGACAAACTTGATTTCATATTTTAAAACTGAAGCTTTGGAAAGACTTAATAGATAGTTCTCGATCAGCAAGGTTGAGAACTCGAGTTCTTGGGAAGAGAACTAGAGTTCGCAACTTCTGTATTGTTCAAATCTTCCAAAGATCAAAAAGACTTTGAGAACTAGAGTTCATTAGTAACAAACTCGAGTTTATAACTCGATTTCTTCATTTAAAACTCGAGTTCCTCATTTCTGACATATCTGTATTTCAGACGAAGTCCAAAGAACTCGAGTTCATAACTCTAGGTCTTCACTCAAAACTCCAGTTCTTCATTTCTGATGTATCTGTGTTTCATTCGAAGTCTAAAGAACTAGAGTTCTTGGCAAAGAATTATAGTTCATAACTCAAGTTTTTCATTAAAAACTCAAGTTCTTTAAGGGCTCAATGTTTGCGTAACTTGAGAACTAGAGTTCTTGATAAAGAACTTGAGTTCTTATCTTAAAGAATTGAGACCTTCGAAAAGTAAACACAGGAACTCAAGTTCTGAAGAGAAAACTTGAGTTTTATGTTAAGAACTCGAGTTCTTATGAATGAAGATCGTGAATCGTGATTTGTAACTTTCCAAATGACTTAATCCTTAGCTGTTGCTTTCCAAAATCATTAAGAATCATTTCTAAATTGCTTTTAACTTTTTTACTAGTGATTTTAGATGATCAAATGTTTGATTAATCATAAAGCAATATTTGTGTCAGAGACTTGAAATGAGATTGCAGAAACTAAGCACCATCACGGCAACCGATCTTTAAGCAAACAAAAGTCATTCATGACTAACTTGGCAAATCAACGGATATTCAACAAAGCTGAGTAGGAGATGAAATTGATGAATCTAGTGAAGTACTTGACGGAACAAGTAGCAACAAGTCTAACGACTATATTTCAACGGATACTTCCAACAGACATCCAATGGTCATATTCTACTGGAAGAATGCTTAACAGTCAAATGCTCTTCATCAACTATAAAAGGAGAAACATCAAAATAGATAGAGAGACAAAAGAAACAAGATTACAGCTTTATCGTCAACATGCCAATACTCTGACATTTATATCACTTACTCTTTGATTATCTCAATGATCATATAATTTACCTTAGAGAGTGAGATTATTTGTAATTCACTTTAGTGTTTATCTTATTCACTTCTAAAAGAGAAGATTTATTGTAATTATTCTATTTGAGAGTTACTCAAGATTGGGTGATCTTGAGTAGGAAACCGATTATATCCTTACAGTGTATAAGGGGTAGTATCTCAGTTAGAAATTTGGCTTCACAAGTGCTTGGGTAAACTTGTGGGTTGTAAAGGCTTTTTTTGTGCCCGATTAAACAAAAGGATTGTGGATTGAAAATCTCAAGTGGAGCTTGGGGACTGGACGTAGGTCAAGAATTGGGTCGAACCAAGATAAATCATAGTTTGCATATTCTCTTCCTTAAACTCTTCTACTCCCATTATATATGTTTGAATGATTGACAATTGCTTTATAAATTAATACTGTTACACGAACTGCTTTCAATAAGTTGCGAAAAGATTTTCAAAGTTATCAAAAGTTTATCAGACACCTAATTCACCCCCTTCTTAGGTGATAGCTAGGTCTAAGATGTTGTGCTTGGCTTCTAGTGTTCCTCTGGGACAAAGACTTCATGGAAGAGCAAAAAAAATGTTAAGGGAAATTAATTATTATTTTGATATCTTGTAAGCTATATTTAAATTTTAAACTATAAAGTAATTTAAACCATATCTAAACTATAAATTAACTAATATTTAAACTATAAATAAAGTTAAACTATTAATTAATTTAAACCAAATGTAAATTGTAAATTAATTTCAACTATAATTGATTAAAATGTTAGATATGATTAGTTTTGATGATGTCTTATATATGCCATTAGTAAGAGCAAAAAGCTTGTATACTATACTTATCTCCTCCTTGAATTCTTGAATTTAATGTAGATGAGGGTAAGTAAAAGGAAGAGAAGAAAAAGAGGAAGAGGAGAAATTGAAGAAGAAAGAATCTATTGAATGGATTATTCTTATTTAAGATCAGCCCAAACGTATTTTTGAAGAATGATTAAGAGATGAGATTTTAGAAAGAAGAAGAAAATGATAAGCTCAAGAAGAAAAGGAAATATTGAAGAACTTGCAGAAGATGATGAGATGAAGTCAAATGATGAAAATTAATCATGATGGAAGATGGATAGAAAGAGGATATCAAGTCTAAGATCAGCTTAAATGTGAATGTAGAAAATGTTCAAGAAAAGGAGAAGAAAGAAAGAAAGATTAAAGATGTGAAGAATATCCAAGTGGAAGAAGGAAGAAAGAGAAGATCTTGACGAAAAGAATGAGAAAAGTCAATATTCAAGGTCTTAGATTGATCCTAAAAGTCTTCACATTAAATGGATGATGGAGAAGCTCAATTCAGAGTTAAAGACAGTGAAAATCAGATTCTAGAAGAGAATACTCGAGTTTCCATGTCAAAACTCGAGTATACAAGTTTATTGCAGAAATTGGCTTTTGAATGAGAAAATTGGAGTTTGGGAAACTCCAATTTCCAAGTCAAAATTCAAGTATGGGAGTCAATACTCGAGTATGGAACTTATATACTCGAGTATTGGGTGTTTTCAGCTTCTTTCGCGCTTCTGGACCCGACAATACTCGAGTTTCCTCTTCAATACTTGAGTTTCCAGCTCTATTAGTAACTTTGTTCACCTCTGTTTCACGTTTAGCTTTGGGCGAGGTCTAGTGAACTTGTGGGTCATAAAGGCTTCTCTTGTGCCTAATTAAACAAGAGGATAGTGGATTAAAAATCTCAAGTGGAGGTTGAGGACTGGACGTAGGTCAAGGATTGAACTGAACCAGTATAAATCAGAGTTTGCAATTCTCTTCCTTAAACTCCTTTATATCCAGCATACAAGTTTGAATGTTTGTTTAGAGCTTTATAAACTTTTATTATCATTCAAACTGATTTTATTGAATTGCAAAAAGATTTTCAAAGGTAGCAAAATTTTTTATCTTCACCCAATTCACCCCTCTCTTGGGTTCAGCCAGGTCTTTCATAAAAAAAACATACTTGTCCCTTTGGACTCCTCCTATATTGGACAAAACCCGCTCAATCATTTGGGACCACGTCGTCTAAGACATTCTCGATTAATTGCTGCAGAGGAACCATCCCATTTCCATTCCTCTAGTTGTAGAGACGACCCCTTCAGCTCTTCCGCCCATCCCCATATTCAGTAAAAAATACCTCTTTGAGTGGCCTCCCACGTTAAACTTTTTCTATATCATAATTTAACAAGTAATTAATTAATTAAAAATAAATAAATAAACCACAAATTATAAATATTAACATGTAAAATTTAATTAAAACACATAACTTACTGCACAATGTCAGTAAATGCATCATCATTCTACTTCTTTGGAATACGCCTCTTATCCTTGAAGTCGAACGAGAACCATGCCCAATTCTTGCTAGATTCTGATAGGAATCGGTTGAACAAGTGACCATCGTTACCGACCGGTTGGTCCATGTCCATGTTCCAAGGGACTACGACACAAGGCCTATTCAATAGAGTGACCCCGACAACATCTAGCGTTCTCCAGCTAATGTTCCCATGTATATCTGCACGATTAGAAAAACATGCTTTTATTGCATTTAAATAAAATTTAATTAAATGTAAGGAAATGAAATTTAAATTTTGTCAAAAAAACTAATTACATTTACCTTCGATGTTCACCATAAATCTGGTTTGTAACATCCCAAATTTTGGGGATTTCAAATTTGGATTTTTTATGGAAATTAATTATGAAAATTTGTCTTTAATTAATTATGAGAATAATTATTGTAGATTTAGGCTTATTTTTCCTTAATTTATCTTTGGGAAATAATAACTTAATAAGGAATAATTTAAGACTAAAATTATAAAGATATAACACATAAGAGTTAAACAATGGAGATGGGCCAAATAATTAAATTAATAGGGATTTATTTTTCCTTATAGTATACACACAGACACACACACAATCAGATGCTCCATCAATTGAGAAAAAAAGAAAGAAAGAAGTAGATCATGTAAATGAGCCCATATCCCATTCAATTGAAACCCAAACCACAACCTTTGCCCATTCCATTCCATAACCAAGTAACAAAGAATGCAAGAACTAGCGCATAGGGAACGCGCCTTTTCCTTTTCCTTTTCCCCACTGAGATTGAAACACAGTGCAACAATGCCATTTATGGTTAAACCATTATGTATCCAAGGGGAAGTGAACCAGCCCCTTTTCCTCTTTTCCGATGTGCATGGCTCAAGGAGGATAAAGATAACTCCAAATACTCATTAAGGTTATCTCAATTTGCCTATTCTATATATATGTGTTTGTTCATTCCTTCTTTCCTCCATTCACTCCCTTCAGCCGAAAGTAGTGAAAGGAGGGTGAGAAAAAGAGAGTTACAAAAGAGAAGGAGCTTGCTCTATTTTGTTTCAATAAAACAGAGGCAAGTTGAGTAGTTGGAGCCAAGAGTAAGCTTCGTGAGAGAGAGAGAGAGAGAAGAGGCAATCCGACGATTGTTACAGTGAGTCATCAAGCTTCTTCGTCTTTGTTTCATTTCAAAATAGAGCAAATCACCAAGAGGGGGTGAATTGAGGATTTTCAATTTCTTTTTTGATTGCTTTGTTTTCTAATACTAAACATAACTGTTTAGAGTATAGAGAAGAAAAGCAAGACACACAGAATTTATACTGGTTCGGTCCAATCTTTGACCTACATCCAATCCCCAGTTTCTCTGGGATTTTCACTATCTCAATTGATTACATACTCTGTAATTCAAGAGTAATTCTCTCTCTAGAATCTACTCCCCCTTATAAGATGTAATCAATATCCCAATCTCCAAGTCCCCAGACTTGAGATTCTTTACAACAATATGATTTATAATCAAATGTACTCTCTTTTAGAGTGGATAGATAATCACTGAAGTACAGAGTATCAGAAGATACTTTACAAGTGAAAACTAAAAGAGTAGATAGTAAACTTGAATGTAATTCATTTTCAACAGTCTTGGTTGTTTAGAAGAATTGAATGCAACTCTATTTACACAAAGAGAGTATTAAATGACCATTGGAATCTTCATTATAACCGTTGGTGTATTAATCCAGCTGTTGGAGGCACTTTGGTTTCTTCTCTCTCTACTCTTCAGTTAATTCGTTTTGTTCAGAGGATTAATGTTGACTTTCCTTGAGTTTTCTCCATTGGAATGTCAGAAGTTAGTTTAGGTAAGAAGCATTAATCCATTTTGTATCGTGCAGAGGATGATTGTCTAGAAAGTAGCAAGCTATCTGTACTTTGCAATAAATGCTCTGACATGCTTTTTCATTTGTGTTGAAATTGCACGTTAATTCTCTTTGAATCATTTTTAAATCAACTGAAACTCACTAGCAAATAGGTTAAACATATCTAGAGATGGTTGAGTGATGATAAACAACATATAGATCAATCACACAATTTTTTACAAATGTAGATAATTCAAATTTTGAATTCTGTGATATAGACTCGAGTTAGTTCATCAAGACTCGAGTTTTTAGTTCACATTTAAAAGCATAAACTCGAGTTTTATATGTTTGACTCGAGTTTTCTTCACAAAGAAGAAGGTCACGATTTGATCTCTCAAACAGTTTTTGAGCAAGACCTAAATCGAGTCATTAAGCGACTAACTCGAGTTTTGAACACTTAAGCGGAAAAACACATTTTAAGTCCAAAAGCTCAAAACTAGAGTTTTCATACAAAACTGGAGTTTTTAAATGGTGTAAAGAGCATGATGTTCTCTGTAAAGCATAAACTCGAGTTTGTAAAGGTTAACTTGAGTTTCCACAAAAAATCAAGAAAATTGGAAAGCTCTCTGGATTGATCAAACCATAGTTTTCATTTCAAAACTTAAGTTTTTCAAAACCTTAGAAATATGTGTTGTTCTTTGTAGGTTCTAAACTCCAGTTTATGTAAATTAAACTCGAGTTTTCTCAAAGGAGAAAACTTTGTAAAACATTTAAGCAAATCTAAATTGAAGTTTCTAAAATCATAACTCAAGTTTTCACAAGCTTAAGATAATATATCTTTCTTTATGTGGTAAAACTCAAGTTTTCACACTACTTGGAAAAACTTTGATTTCTTAGATTTGTCAAACTGGAGTTTGTTAAGACTAAACTCTGGTTTGCTTTGTCTTTGGAAAACTTAGGAACTCTCTGTATTGTCTAAACTCGAGTTTTCAAATCTTGACTCGAGTTTATCTTAGTTCACAAAACTGAAGTTGCTCTCTGTCAAGTCTAAACTCGAGTTTTCTAACCAAAACTCGAGTTTGTCTTTGACAGTAAGTTTTTCAACTTTTCAAAGACAAACTTCAACTTAAGTTTACAATTGTTAGTTATCATCAAAACACATAGATATATATATCACTGTCATAGAAACGTATATAACGTCACTGCTAGTATTTAAATGATACCATTGGGAAATATTAGAGAAAGCTATTGTCGTATGTATACATTTATCAATAGAAGAAAGGTTTTACTGTTATATATATATATATATCTGTGTGCGCGCGCTAAAAGAGAAAGAAGAAGAAACCAAAACAATGCTAAAACATAACTGTCAGTTTTTCTGGATGAGTGATAATTTTTGGGCTCCATGTTGGAATGGTAAACCTTAGTGTTTTTACATGAAATTTTATTAGTAGATAGAGGACACCTTAAGCTTGAAAACTAGCCAAGGAATAGCCAAAACTAACATCTAGAATGGGAGCAATGAGTTTTCAAAGTTGACCTATAAACACAAACTTTTTGTGTTTATAAATGAGCATTTATTTTCGGGCTCCAATTTGGAATAGCAAACTATTGTGTTTTTCTATGAAACTTTTATTGGAGATAGTACTCTCCTTAATCTTCTAAATGAGCTCTGGTTCACTTTAAATGGAGGTCACAACTCCCGTTATGATTTTTGGAATTTGAGTTACAAAACAGGAAACCGTTTTTGATTGCTTCTAGAGTATTAAAATGACATTGCATTTCGTTTTAGGTAAACAAATTCCAAATATTATGATAATTTCCAGATGTGTAGTAGACACATAGAGATTTAATTTTATAGGTAATAGACTTCATTTGGAATTGTATCCCGGGAGATACGAATTTTTGAAGCTTACCTATGTTCCTAGAAGTTATATTGGACAAACCTGATGTTTTTGAAATCTGGGAATTATCTAACATGTGTTGGTTGTTGGTATTATTTTTGTATGAATCTAGCCATGTTAAGTGACACATGAGCTTTTGAATAACACAATTTGGATTTTTATACAATTTATTATGAGCTTTTGAAGTTAGGTAATAGGACAAACTGTTTCCTGGAGAAAATTCTGGGCAGTGGTTACATTTTGAATTTTTGTGAATTTTTGACATGTGATAAAATATTGGAATCAATTTTCCTAGAAACTACACTCATCAAGGAGTTCATAGAATTTTGAACCACCTAATTGGGACGTCTAGAACTCCATATGTGAATTTTTGAAATAAACACTGAATATGAACTTTCAAACTGAATAGTAGAGTAAAATAATTATTTAGAGGATAATATGAATTGTGTTGGCTATTAATATTTACTTATGAAAGTAGACATGCCAAGGGGCATGTAGCTCTTTGGAGAGCCTCATTTGGAATTTTGTAGAATTAATTACAAATTTCCAAAGTAGGGTCATCATATTTTGGAAAACAATTATTTACATTATATGTTGGAAAATTATGGGAAGCATTTAATCATCACTTAAGTATATATATGATGCATTAAAACATGTCTATAGTATGATTGATAATTATAAGCCCCAAATTAGAGTGTTTGGGATCATGGCTAATATTGGAAAAATTACTGGGAATTTAGAATAATTATAATCATAACAGATATTGTTGTTATTATTAGGGTTATTGAGAAGGAGTGATAATAATAACAAATAAACAAGGAATTATTATTATTATTAGGGCAATTTTTAAAGGATTAATAACCATTATCAATCCTTTAAACTAATTCGCATAGTTAGTTTCTTTGTGATTCGAGTAAGTGACTAACGGTAATGATAAACGTTTTTAGGCAGACCTTGACACGTTTTCCGATCCTAACATCTACAAAACAAGAATTTAAGGGCACAAGCTCAAGGTGGGTAACTTTAATCTTGATAGTATGTATGTATGTGTTCATGTATTAGCTAATCATGTTTGATAGATGATTTACATGTTATGTTTTTCCTAGCTATAGATTGAGGTTGTGTGTCTTATAGGGCTACGTGTCCTAATAAGGGCTGCGGTCCTTGGCCATTAACTATAGTTATGGTGTGACTTGTTTACTTGTAAATGCTTCTATGTTTAAATATGCTATACTATCATTTATGGTTCATATTTGTTCATGATATTAATTGTTACCCCTAGGGTTCATTCATTTGAACTCCAGACCATATTAAGGAAATAAGAAGTGGATCGGGCATAAAGGGAAAGGTGCAACAGTAAGGATTATTTTATAAGCTTATATTTTATCATTCAAGACTATTATTCTAAGCGTTTATCTTTTGTCTTATCATTTGGATTATTGTATTAAGATCCCCCTATGGGATAGATATCGCTCGCGAAAAATTTACCCTCATTTTTTCAATGTTTTTGTACAAAGTTATTTTATGAAAGCTTTATTCCGCAATTAAGTCATCCAAACTATTCAATGCTTGTGCACTTATACTCTAAGAATATTTAGATAAATTTCCTGTACAAGAAAGGGTGTTTATATAGTGGAACGCAAAGAGGATGGTCAAAGGTTCCCTTGGTCCTACTCGTTCTCTTGGTCGTGACAGTGTTGCGCCTTGCTCGCGGGAAAGTTAATCTCTGTCTCTTCATTTTCATCTAGGTTGCTGATCAACAGAGTTGCGCCTTGTTCTCCGCTTACAGTTTCTAGGGTTTCCTCCCCTAGATTGGCTCATCTCGAAGAGCTCTTCAAACTTACTCCCTGTCTAAGGGGGTGGAGGGATATTTATAGCCTTACGCCCTCTCGTATGACCCCGTCTACTACTACTTCCTGTAATCCCTACTTTACCTCATGAAACCTCTTTTCATTTCCCTTTATCTCCGTTAGTAACCATAATGTATAACTTTTACCATACAAGTAAGAAAATCAAAAGTCAAAAGGCAAAAAATCAAATCCTAGCCTGAGGCAAAATGAGGGGAGATGCTATTAAAACTATGTCATTTTATAGTGATTATAATGGATAACCACTACAAAGTTAAGTAGAATGTTGCGGTTATTCATAAACCGCTACACCAGCCACTATAATTATGCCTCATTCTTTGTGATATTTTGTAGCAGTTATAAAACTACTACAAATTGATTGGCCATTGAGATTCTATAGCAGTTACTGGCACCAACTGCAATAAATTAATTGACCTTCTAGATTCTGTGGTAGTTATTGGCACCAACTGCTACAAAATGATAGGATTTTATAGCAGTTATTCTTTACAACTGCTACAAATTTAATTTTTTGGCAAAACAATTATAAACTAATTAGTTTATTAGGAAAACTAATAAATTAATTAGTTTCATGAAAAAAAATAGCAATAATAAGTGTAGTGAAAATAGTCTAACATGCTTATGAAGATTCAGATTCAATATAGTCACTGATCTCCCTAGAAAGACTCACTAGCTCATTTTGATCAGAGATATTTTACAGAGAGAAATGTGGCTATATAGAAACCCAACCTTCAGTTGCTTGTTAGACAATCTTCAGAACAGTATAAGTCTTCACATCAAATAAATAATTAAATCTGTATTGTCACTAAAAGAACTACCTCGGCTTCAAGGATGAGAAAGGCAAATATCTGCAGCTCCCATCTCCCAAGATATGAGATCAAAGCTGTAGATATTTGCATGTTTTTGACTACCAAGCCGAGATGGTTTAGTGACAATGTAGATTTAGTGATTTCTCGATATTTATAGTTGATGTACATGTAAATGGAGCAAATCACCAAGAGGGGGTGAATTGGGGATTCTAACAAAAATTTGAATTACTCTGTTTTGTAGAAGTAAAACAGAGGTGAATAGAGAAGAGTTAAGAGAAGCTTAACACAGAGGAATTTCTGCTGGTTTAGTCCAAATCCCTGACTTACATCCAGTCCCTATATACTCTAGGATTTTCACTAACTCAATATCAATTACACACTCTATACTCAAAAGTTATCCTCTCACTAGGATATACTCCCCCTTACAAGTTGTAATATGATATTCCCAATCTCCAAGTCCCATAACTTGAGATTCTTACAACAAACGATTTTAATAATTGAAACTCTGTCTAAGAATTGATAGTGATAAACACTGAAGTACAAATGTATCAAAAGATACTTAACAGTAGAAAACTTAACTAGTAGTTGTACATGTTAGTTATGATTAGTTTTCATGATGCCTTATATAAATGTCATTCTTAAAAGCAAAAAGATTGAGTAATATAGTTATCTTCTACATTGACTAACTGCTGTATTTAATGTAGATTAATCCAAGTTGAATTGTAAAGGTTACTCAAGAAGGAGATAAGAGATTTCAGAAAGAAAGAGTTGAATCATGAAGCATGATCAAGAAGAAGATCAATAAAGAAGTATTTAATGATAGAAAGAAGAATCTGCAAAGAAGCAAGAAGTTATCAAAGGATTTTGGGGATAATCAAGAAGAAGATGAGAGATTGAAGAAGAGAGAACTTATTGAGTGGAATATCTTTATTCAACATCAGCTCAAATATATCTGTGGAGAATGTTCAAGAGAAGAAGAAAGAAAGAATAGAATTATGGAGAATGATCAAGAGATGAGATTTCATAAAGAAGAAATTGAGGAAAATATTAAGTTCAAGAAGAAGAGAAAATATTGAAAAAGGTAAAAGCTGCAAAAAATGATGAGCTCAAGTTAAATGATGGAAATTGATCAAGTTGGAAGATGGAAAACTTGCTGAAGATATCATTATTCAAATTCTAAGATTGATCCTAGAAGTTTCTATGATCAAATGGGTCAATTCAGAGTTAAAGTTAGCAAAAATCATGTTCTGGATGAGAAAACTCGAGTTTGCAAGTCAAAACTTGAGTTTACTATCTTACTGCAGTAATTTGCCTCTGGAAAGCGAGAAAACTCGAGTTTGAGAGTCAAAACTCGAGTTTCCAAGTCAAAACTCGAGTTTGGAGCTCAATGACTTGAGTTTGTAGTGTCTTCAGTATCTCTAGCATCTCTGAAGCAACAAAACTCGAGTTTCCAAATGAAAACTTGAGTTTCTAGCGTTGATCAGCAACTCTGTTCACCTCTATTTCATGTTCAGCTTGGGCGAGCTCTGGTAATTCAACGATATCTCCTAAACCAAACATCGGATTGAGATGAAACCAATTTTGGATTAAACTGGACATCTAATGAGCCATCTTGACAAAGTTTCAAGCCCAAAGAAGTTTATATGAAAGAGCAGTGAATTTCTAAAGTTGGATCAGGAATTCACGCCACACAGCAAACCAAGCTTCAATGTTTTGAGTGTAACTCATAATCTACATATCGGAATGAGTTGAAATTGGTGGCATATGAAAGTAGACTCATAAGGATTTCCATCAAGAGTTAATGCAACTAAAACAAAGATTAGAACAGAGAGATATGGTCTTCGAAAGTTGACTATTAGTTCAAGATGAAGCAAAAATGCTCATTAAGAACAACCTTCATTCATCGGATCATAACGGAAAAATTACAACAAGTTTGAAGCCGATTATTTTTTCATTGAAAAGAAGACTCAAAGAGCTATATTAGGATAAGTGGTTTACCAATATGGACCTATATCAAGTCAGAGAGTAACCAAAGTCAAGAACAACTTGAAAACTCGAGCTTACACATGAAAACTCGAGTATAGCTCAGATAGAGAGCAACGAACATCAGTGGATCTTCAATACTCAAGTTTGTAAATCAAAACTTGAGTTTTGATCAGATAGAGAGGAATTTGGAGTAACATAACAAGCTCAATACTTGAGTTTCCAAGTTAAAACTTGAGTTTACACATTTGCATCGAAAATCTCATTTTTGATCAAGAACATCCAGATACTTACCCAAATGATTTATAACACTTCTTAACATCATTTATATCATTTGTTTACATGTTTCAGATGATCAAATGAAGGATTACATGAAGATTCATATGTTGAGCTGTAAAGTCAAAAGTACATCTTTTTAATGGCTAGTTTCCAACAACTACATTCTCAAACGGCTTTATTTACAACATTCAGATTTCCCAACGTTTCAGATCATCCTCATCTCTAAAGTACGAGTCGTGCAAGTTCTTGGTGCTGCTGCCAGGGATTGTGTTTAACAAATCTTTAGTCAACCTTAGGCTTGTGATAGTAAATTTCGCTTGAGTATTAGTTAGGTTTACAATTTTCTTTTTCTCTTTCCTTTATTGATTTTTGTTTTAGTTTGATACTCGTTTGCTTGTTTCTCTTGTAAGTACCATCTCAGTATATGCAACACTTGCATCCGGACGGATTGGTAGTGGTACTTGACAACGTGCCTCTTATTGAAGAAGAGAGTGAATCTGCATCTGAAACCATGGTAGATGATGAATATGATAGAGCTACCGTCAATGACTTTACTAGCCAGAATATGCGAGGCCTTCAATCTTGCATTTGGATTCTGGAAATGCAAGCACATACCTTTGAGATCAAGCCGGTGATGATAACAATGTTACAAATGCATGGGATATTCCATGGGCTTTACAATGAAGATGCCAACAAGCACTTGATGTACTTCTTGGAAGTATGTGATTCTTTCAGGCAAAATGAAGTTCCCCAAGATGTTCTGAGGCTACCGTTATTCCCTTTCTCTCTATAAGGCAAGGCTAGGGATTGGCTCAACAATCTTCCAGAAGGATGTATCAATTCTTGGGTTGATCTTGAGGCTAATTTTAGAGCTCGATTCTTTTCTGATGATAAATCTATGGAAGCTAGGGATGAATTTCTAAGCTTTAGACACCATCCAGATGAGCATCTTTATACAGCTTGGGAGAGATACAAAATGTTGATGAAGCAATGCCCTAATCATGGGGTAGACAAATGGGTTGTAATTCAAATTTTTTGTACTCGACTGAATCCTCAATCTAAGGCAATGGTTGATTCTATGACTAATGGAGGATACCAGAATGTTCCTGTTAATGAGGTGATTAAGTTGTTGGATCAGTTGTTAGCAAACAACACTCAAGGCAATGATAGGAGGCCTAGTCAAGCCATGCCTAATATAAAAGAAGACTCTTCCTCACAGATTGTAACTCTCTTAGCCGTTATGAATAAGCGTTTTGATGTGTTAGAGTCTCAAATGAGTACTTCTCAAGGTGTGCATTCTATTCATGCTACACCAATTGTATGTGATCTATGCCATGATGTCCATATGCCTGATCATTCTCCTCTTTACATGCCTACTAAATCAGTCAACTACATGGGCAAGTTTCAAAATCCTCAAGGCAATCCCTACTCACAAACTTACAAAAGTGCTTGGAGAACTCATCCTAATTTCTCTTGGAGTCAAGGTAATAGTTTGAATCAAATTCATGGGTTTACATCTAGTTTTAAGCCTATTCCTCCACTTGGTTTTCAAATGCAACAAAGGCAAGTACCTATTAAGGAAGAGGAATCTAAAACAGATAAGATATTCTTCAAAATCTTGTTTGAAATAGAATCTTCAAAGGCTGAAAGTAAGGCTACTTTCTCTCTCCATGAAACTGCTATTAAAAACCTTGAAGTGCAAATGGGGCAATTAGCATCATAAATGAATGTTTTGTCAAGAAATAGTCTTCCTAGTGATACCATTCCTAATCCAAAACGAAGTGGTAAAGAGGAATGTAATGCCATCCACTTGAGAAGTGGCAAAGTACTACCGGATATGCCAAGCTCAAGTACCCCTCTGCCAAAGCAAGATGATCAAGTAATTGTGGATGATGAAGAAGAAAGTGTAGTGGAAGAAGAGGAAACTAAGAAGAGAAAGCAAATTGAAGAAAAGCTGCATGATGTTGGCAAAGACAATAAGGTAGAGCAAGAGGTGAATGATGAGAAAAAGAAAAAGCCCACCACTCCTACTTTTATGCCACCACTACCTTTTCCTCAAAGATTCAAGAAGAAGGAAGGAGATACTCAGTTCAAAAAGTTTGTCAACATGTTCAAGCAGCTCCATGTGAATATTCCTTTTGCTGAAGCTTTGGAGAGCATGCCTAAATATGCTAAGTTCCTTAAAGATGTCTTGTCCAAAAAGCAGCGATTCAATGAATTTGAAACTGTGGCATTAACTGAAGAGTGTAGTGCAATCATTTAAAGGAAGCTACCTACTAAGCTCAGAGATCCAGGAAGCTTCTACATCCTTTGCAACATTAAGACAAGTTTTAATGGTAAGGCTCTTTGTGATTTGGGTGCAAGTATTAACTTGATGCCTCTAGTTATTTTCAACTAATTGGGCTTAGGAGAACCAAGACCTATTACGGTAACTCTTCTTTTAGCTGACTGTAGCATTCTTAAACCTAGAGGGATCATTGAGGATGTCCTAGTAAAAGTTGACAAGTTCATCTTCCCTGCGGATTTTGTAGTCCTTGATTGTGAAGTTGATTGGAAAATACCTCTCATCTTTGGGCGTCCATTCTTAGCCACTGTAAGGACTCTCATTGATGTAAAGAAGGGTGAGATCACTTTGAGAGTTGGTGACGAGCAAGTGATATTCAACATGCAAAAGGCCTTAAAGTTTCATGAAGATGTGGCTTAATGTTCTTTTGTAGATATATTAGATATAGTTATTCTTCAAGAATCCTATGCATCCATGCTCAAAGACCCTTTAGATGCATTCTTGATTGGTGAGAAGAGCGTTGAGAAGTTTAATAAAGACCTTGTTGAAGAGCTCCGACATTTGGAATCATTTCCTAAGTCTAGACCAAGGACTTTTGAACCACTTGAGGTGTCTAATGCCTCAAGTACTCCATTGAAGCCTTCTATTGAAGTTCCACCAGTTTTAGAGTTGAAGCTACTACTGTCTCATCTCAAGTATGCTTACCTTGGGAATTCTAACACTCTACCGGTGATTGTTTCTTCTACTCTCTCTGATTTGCAAGAAGAGAAGCTATTAAGGGTCTTGCGAGAGCACAAGTGTGCTATTGGATGGACTATCACCGATATCAAGGGAATAAGCCCTTCTATTTGTATGCATAAGATCCTATTAGAGGATGATCACAAAACCTCCATTGAACATCAAAGGCGCTTGAATCCTATTATGAAAGAAGTGGTCAAGAAGGAAATTCTCAAATGGCTTTCAGCTGGAATAGTCTACTCAATATCTGATAGTTCATGGGTAAGCCTAGTCCAATGTGTCCCTAAGAAGGGTGGCATGACTATAGTGGCTAACACCCAAAATGAATTGATTCCTACTCGCACGGTGACTGGATGATGATTGTGTATGGACTACCAGAAGCTTAACATTGCTACAAGGAAAGATCATTTTCCATTGCCATTCATTGATTAGATGCTCAACAAGCTAGCTGGCCAGGAGTTCTTTTGTTTTCTAGATGGTTATTCAGGGTATAATCAGATTGCTATAGCCCCAGAGGACCAGGAGAAGACTACTTTTACTTGTCCCTATGGCACATTCACTTTCAGAAGGATGTCATTTGGACTTTGCAATGCTCTTGCCACATTTCAAAGGTGCATGATGTCCATCTTTGCTGACATGATTGAGAAAACTATTGAAGTATTTATGGATGATTTCTCTGTGTTTGGTCCATCTTTTGATTCTTGCTTGGATAATTTGGAATCGGTGCTTAAACAGTGTGAAGAAACAAATTTGATTCTCAATTGGGAGAAATGTCACTTCATGGTACAAGAAGGCATTGTACTTGGTCATCGGGTATCAAAGAAGGGTTTGGAAGTAGACAGAGCAAAAATTGCTATCATTGAGCAATTGCCACCTCCTTCTAATGTAAAGGGTGTTCGAAGTTTCCTTGGTCATGCTGGATTCTATAGGAGATTTATCAAAGACTTTTCTAAGATTTCTAAGCCACTCTCCAAGCTATTGGAAAAAGATGTAGAATTCAAGTTTGATGATGAGTGTTTACAAGCTTTTGAAGAGTTGAAACAGTGTCTTATTTCCTCTCCTATTTTAGTAGCTCCGGATTGGGGTTTACCTTTCATTATCATGGCCGATGCTAGTGATTATGCAGTTGGAGCTGTTCTTGGGCAAAAGACGGAAAAGCTATTCTATCCTATTTACTATGCTAGCAAGACTCTTGATTGTGCCCAACTTAATTATACCACCACCGAGAAGGAATTACTTGCCATAGTTTATGCTTGTGAAAAGTTCCGACCTTATATTATGGGTGCTAAGGTCACTATCTACACTGATCATTTAGTTCTAAAGTACCTACTCATGAAGAAGGATTCTAAGGCAAGACTAATTCGATGGGTGCTTCTACTTCAAGAGTTTGACTTAAACATCATTGATAAAAAAGGGCACAGAAAATCAAGTGGCCGACCATCTCTCATGGTTTAATACTGAAGGAAAACTTGATGATTCAGATATGATTCATGCATCATTCCCGGATGAGCAATTATTCTTTGTTGATAGTTCACCAAAGGCGTAAGTTTCTACATGAGGTGAAGAATTACTTTTGGGATGAACCGTATCTATTCAAGAGGTGTGCCGATCAACTCATTTGAAGATGTGTACCGGAAAATGAACAAGAGTGTATTCTGCATTGTTGTCACTCTTCTGAGTATAGTGGCCATTTTGGAGGAGAGAAAACTGCTGCAAAGGTCATCCAAAGTGGATTCTATTGGCCCTCTCTATTCAAGGATGCATATGCTTTTGCTCTTCAATGTGATAGATGCCAAAGAGTGGGAAACATATCTAGGAGGAATGAGATGCCGTTGACTAGCATGCTTGAAGTTGAACTTTTTGATGTTTGGGGAATTGACTCTATGGGCCCATTTCCTAAGTCTTTTAACAATGAGTATATCTTAGTTGGAGTTGACTATGTCTCCAAGTGGGTTGAAGCTATTGCTTGTGTCATTATTGATGCAAAGACAGTGTTAAAATTCCTCAAGAAGAACATCTTCACTCGATTTGGAACACCTAGGGCAATTATAAGTGATGTTGGATCTTGAAAAAGCCGGAGCAAATCACCAAGAGGGGGTGAATTGGGGATTTGAAAAATTCTTTCGCTCAATTCTGGAATTTAATTGCTGAAGCAAAGTAGTGTAGAGAAAGGGAAGAGAGAACAAGACACAGCAAGATTTATACTAGTTCAGTCTAACTCCTTGACCTACGTCCAGTCCCCAAACTCTCTGGGATTTTCACTATCACTCACAATCAGTTACACACTTTGTACTTGAAAGCTATCTACTCACCAGGATACACTCCCCCTTACAAGTTGTACATTGATATCCCAATCTCCAAGTCCCCCAACTTGAGATTTTCACAGTAAGTGATATACCCAAACACAGTACACTACACACTCTGTAACTTGGGATGATCCTCTCTCTAGGACTCACTCCCCCTTACAAGTTGTAGTCGTACAATCAATCTCCAAGTCCCCCGACTTGAGATTCTTTACAATCAAATGATTAACAGAAACAAACTCTCTCTAAGAGCAGATAATGATAAACACTGAAGCTCAAATCTTTCAAGACTATTTACAGAAGAATGAATACAGAAATCTGATTGTTGCACACTGTAATTGTCTTGTATCTTGTCTATCATAGTTCTTCTTCGAATCTGAATGATATTTATAGCTGTTGAAGTCCAATTTGAATGAAGAACTTGACTGTTGGAAGAGCACTATGAATTTGAATGTTGAAGGCTTTACTTCCAGAACTAGCTGTTGAGAATCCACTGAAATTTATCTTGATGGATGGATTCTGCTTTTATCTAATCTGTTGTAGACATTCTCGCAATGTGGGACTTATTTAATGTGAAGATAATGTTGATGTCCCAGTGCTAGAGTGGGCAAAAATTAAAGATATGTTAATTTAATCCAAGTTGAAGCACTTTATAAGACAACATATTCTCTCTCTCTTGCTTTATAGCTCGTTGTCTGAATCTTCATTGTTTCCTTCATTAAACCATCTGAAACTTACTAACAAACTGGTTAAAAGACGTTAGGAATAATAGCAATTAAAGATATGAAGTATTAAGATCATTCAAATGGTTTTCGCAAATTCGCGTTATCTGATTTTTCAAATCTGTGCGTTACAAACTCGAGTTTACAAACCCAGACTCGAGTTTGGAGTTCATCCAGAGAGCATCTTGTTTTGAAAGACTTCCTAAACTCGAGTTGATTAGTGACTGAGTCGAGTTTGGTTCTTACAGAAAGGAAAATCACGAATGGCTCTTGGATGAAGTTTTGAGGCCATGCCTAAACTCGAGTTATTTAGTGACTGACTCGAGTTTGAAGCTTTTATGAAAATCTTGAGTTTAAGTTCAGTGCTTCAAAACTGGAGTTTAGAAAACGCAAACTGGCATTTACAAAACCTGAAATATTGTTTAGTTCTCTGTATAGCCCAGACTCGAGTTTTGATATACAAAACTCGAGTTTCAGTGTAAACTGAAACTTTTGAAAAATCTTTACAAGTGTAAACTGGAGTTTTTGTTTCTCAAACTGGAGTTTTCAAAATAGTCATTTACTCGAGTGCTTTCTGTTTGAGCTAAACTCGAGTCACCAAAACCTTAACTCGAGTTTTAGTGAAAAACTGAAACATTGAAATACCTTTTGAAAGCTCAAACTGGAGTTTCCATTTTCAAGACTGGAGTTTAGAAATCATGTAATAGTTCAAGTGTTTTCAAGAAGTCCTAAACTCGAGTCTCCAGAAATCTGACTCGAGTTTCAGTGTGTATTCAAACTTTGAAAAACTTTTCATTAAAGTGCAAACTGGAGTCACTGAAACCAAAACTGGAGTTTACAAAGCAAGTAACAACACAAGTGTCTCTGTTTATCCTAAACTCGAGTTTGCTTAACCCAGACTTGAGTTTACGAGTCTTTAGCTCTTAAACTTTTCTTGTAAACTGGAGTTTGGAAGGATCAAAGGTAGAGTTTGAGACTTTGATAAAACGTTGAAGCTTTTGTTTGATCCCAAACTTAAGTTTCTAAGACATAGAATCGAGTTTACAACTCTTGTAAACTTTGATAGCTCTCTGTAACTCTGTAAACTCGAGTTTGCCTATGCAAACTGGAGTTTGGCTTTCTTTGTCAAAAACTGAGCTTCTGTCTATCAAGTCCAAACTCGAGTTTAGCTATCTAAACTCGAGTTTGCCTTAAACAGAAAGTTTTACAACTTTCAAAGACAAACTTCAAATTAAGTTTACAATTGTCAGTTATCATCAAAACACCTAGAGAACTAACATTCTCCCCCTTTTTGATGATGGCAACACTTGTAAACTGAATTTGCAAAGAGTTTGATTAAATTTGTTATTTTGAAAATCATGTTGCAAAATGTGCTTATGAAATGCATGACAAAAATATCAGAGATGAATAAACATGCAGAAGCAAAGTGAACCAGTTTTATAAACACAAGGTAGTAAATATAGACTCGAAACTCAAACATGAAACAATGATGAACAGACTCAAGACTCATCTACTTTCTCTCCCTTTTGGTTTTGCTCTTCAGTTTTCTCTCCCCCTTTGTCATCAGCAAAAGAGGGGATAGGGTCAACAGGAGGGGTAGAAGGTCTTGTGGTTTGAGAAGGAGTGGGGTAGATGACTTGTGCAGAAGCTGGAATTGAGGAAGGGCCAGATGAGGGTGCTGGAGCAGGAATACCCAAGTGCCTCATGATTAGATCCAATTGAGCCTTCATAGCTTCTTGAGCTTCAACCATCTCATGATTTGTTTTGGTGAGCTCAGTCACTATCTTTCCAATTTCAGTTTCAATGTTTGTGGCCAAGTTGGTGATGGCAGCATCCATAATCTCCTGAATCTTAGCAGTGATATCAGAAGAAAGAGGAGGTGCAGCTGACTGTGCTTCTTAACCTCTAGCATGAGATGCTCTTGCTCTTGAAGGTGCTCGTGAGTGACCGGAGCCTTCCTCATTAAAGTTTAGCTTCATTAAGTGTAACTGTGGTTGTCCAAATTCTGGAATCCTCTAGATAGTATCCGAGCCACCAAGAGGCCAAATTTTGAAGTAAAAGAGAATCACAGAAATCAGAGAAGGAAATGGGATATGTGAAGACTTTCTGGATCCAAATTTAAACTTCACCATCTCATCAAAAATCCATTGTCCCACATTTATTGGTTGTTTGTTCACAATAGCAGCAAATAGTTGATAATCCCTCTGAGTGAAGTGAGTGAAGTTTCCTCCCTTCTGAACCAAATTCCTTGAGTATATGTACCATAATACTCGATGAAGGGGTGACATAGAGGCAGGGGAAATGTGGAGAGAGACCAATTGATCCTCAGGAATAGGTTCATTTGGTTTAAGGATCTCAAAACACTGCCTGTTGGTGTATTCAAAGGAGTGAGGAGGAGAAGGATTTTCAAGTTGAAGGATAGTGTTTAAGATAGCAGCAGAAACAGTGAATTTCACTCCTCTCACTGTGGTAGATAATCTTTGATCAACCAAAATTTCATCACAATCTACCAAATTATCCCAATCCATATTGAAATAGAAAATTCTCACAAGGTTTGGGATGTAGGAAGCAGAAATCGAAAGAAGAGTCTCAAATTGTTTAAGCCAAGGGAGAAGGTCTAGGTTACAGTTTTTCTTCAGATTTTCAAAATTTAAGAATACAACAGGACAAATTGGCTTTTTGACATAATGTTCCTTGAATTTAGCAGCCAATTTATTTGATAAAACAGTATTGTCAGTGATGAAACCAGTTGGAGGTGTTTCATGGTTATAGATCTCAAAAAGAGCATTAGGTACCATTGTTGGCTCTTTGGAAGGTTGATCAGTTTGATGTGCAGAAGAAGTTGGAATAGCAGCTGATTGGACTTTGGAGGATGTTTGTCCTGTATCTTTCCTCTTCCTTTTGGAGGTTTTTGACGGTTCAGTCACTTGTTCTTTTCCTTTTCCAGTAACTGGGTTCGGTTGTTTCCTTGGCTAATTCTGAGATGGCTCTTGGATCACAACCCCTTTCGTTCTAGGAGAAGCGGTATGAGGAACCCCTGGGATTTGTTTATCAATCCCTGATGCAAATTTCTTTGGTATTATCTTGCTTATCATGGGTCTGTGAGCAGGGATTGACTTTTTTCTAGGTTGACGCTGTAAGGGAGTAGGAGAGGGAGATTTAGATCCTTCTCTATCATGAAAGGACAGATTGGTAGATTGATTGGAGGCTATTTCGGTTTGAGGAGAAGAAATTGAAGAAGATGAAGCAAAAGGGTCGAGAGAAACTCTAGGGCAAAACTTGAGTTTTGAGAATGGTAAATGAACAGACACAACAAACCCATATATATAGAATTTCCTAGACTCGAGTTTCACACTAACTGACTCGAGTTTAGATGAGTTTTAGGCTTACCTGGACTTCAAGGATGTATCTGTGAATCCTTGAATCCCTGTTAAGACTCGAGTTTATACTTACTGACTCGAGTTTTGAATCTCTTCAAATCTGCACCTGCTCTTTGTCTGCTACAGACTCGAGTCACCCAATAAATGACTTGAGTTTTGAACTTCTTCAAAACTTCATGTGTTCTCTTTCTGATGCAGACTTGAGTCACTTACTTAATGACTCGAGTTTAGAACTTCCTCAAATTTTCAGTTTGTTTCTATCTGATTTTGACTCGAGTTAGTCACTTAATGACTCGAGTTTTTCAGACATCTCAGAGTTTCAGTCTGTTCTCCATCTTGCGTAGACTCGAGTCAATTACTAAATGACTCGAGTTTGGGTTGGTTCCTCAAACTCAGTTCTTTTATTTCACCGATAGACTCGAGTTTGCTTACTCAAACTCGAGTTTGCTTCACACTGAAAACAAACATTAGTAGACACACATCCTTCAAAATTACTTACCAGTACCCGAGTGCCTTCTTCAGACTTTCATTGAATGTCAACAATAGATTACGTTATCATCATCAAAACAACATGAGAACTAATCATTGTAAGCCTATTAAGGACGAAAATATGTTGTTTACCCAATTGAATAACTTCAGTGCAATGAATAATAAAGGGTAACAAATTGATGATGCAAGTTGTTTCAAATCTCAGATGTTCTTTCAAACAAAGATGATGTATCGTGAAATTGAGATTTTGAAAGCTACAAATTAAATTTTTTTTTGAAACATGTTCAAAAATCAATGTTCTTTAAAATATGATGAAAGTCAACATGTTAAAGAATGTATCAAAATGCTTCAGATTTAGAGAACATGTTGAAGAGTTTTCCAAAAGCAAAAGTTATAAAGTAGATGGTTTAGCCAAAATAGGCACAATGACTTGCTACTATTAAGAGATAATCTTGCCCCTTAAAACTGAATCATTAAACATATGAGCATTTAAGGCAAGAGCTTGAACACATGGTTATAGTTACTCAAAAGATGGATGAATAAAAAGTTGACATATGTGAGTAACAAAATGACTACTAGGATTCATAGATGATGAAGCACATACTCTTTAGTCCAAATGACTAGAGTTTCAGAATATCATCCTAGTAAGTTATTCCACTAATGGTTAATGCATTAACAATCAATGCACTAAAGAACATTCATCAGCTTGGAATAACTCAGCCAACTAAGAGATTGTCCATTGAGCATGACATTTTCATAGATGAAGTTTACTTGAAACTCATAGATGATCAACTTGTTAGACCTTAAGTCCAACTAGTTCAGAGAATAAGAATTATTGAGTACAAGCAACGTATTAAATTCCAAAGATCAATATGTGAAAGATAGAAAACTCAACTGAACAGATTTGAAGCATATCTTAACATTCAATATACAATATTAACTTCCAATTTTGAAATTCCAATTGAATGCAATCAAAACATGAATATGTTTCAAAACATTTGTATGAATTTTCACAAATCATAGTGAATTAAATTTCAAAACTAGTTTTAACATTGTGCATTTCAAAACATAAAACTCAGAAGGTTATGCACAAGTTCATGGTCATTTAGCAATCAGAAAATATTTTGAAAAAAAAAATTATATATGATTGATTGCTAAAGGAATGCAATAATGAACAAGTAATCATTACCAACATTTATAATCATTTAAGATAGCGTAAGAATTAGATAGCACCGTAATTCCTCTTGTCCTTGTAGTAACTTGCTTGGTTGAGATGGATTGATGTAATTAATTTCTTTTCGTACGTTCACCATCAATATCAACCATAGCTTGTTTGGCTTCCTCAAGACTTGAAGTTACTTCTCAGTGTAGGCACATTCTTGAGAAGTTTTCTTTGAACCTACAAAGCTTACTCATGTGTTTCTTCTTTGATATCCAATCTTACTTGGATCCAATATCATTAGCTTGTAGGAATAAAATTTACATGCTCTAATAGATATGATCAATTCAGAACAATTAAGCACGATGAACTAATCATGACTTTATGCAAGAAAGAAACATTTTATTTTCAGGTCATCATGAATGCATAAAGTTTTGAACTTATGAACACTACAATCTGTTTTCATAAATCTATGAAGTTAATTTTTAGGAATTGTGAAAAATCGGTTTCAGAATAGTTTGCAATGCTCATTCTTAAGATTATGAAATATAAAACCTTGATGAATGTTTCAAATAATAAAGTAGAAGGTTTTAAAAGCATGAGCAATAGTTGAGTTCAGGACATGCATGACAGAACTTGAATTTTAAGAGCATAAACTCGAGTTTGCCTCTTTTGACAGCAAACTTCACCTTTTAGCAGATTCACCTGATTTTTCACATGTCTATCCATAGGTGTTTGTAGCGTTCTCACAGAGGACAAAGACTTTAAGAGTCTTCTGATTGATGCTTGTGAGAAATTCCTTTTCTTGTTCTCCTCAAGATAGTTGAATGGCGCTCGATTGTAGTTTGTTCTTGAGGTAGAAAATACTCCTTTTGCTTCATTGCTTCTTTTGATTTGCCTTTGTAGCTCCAGCAATGGATACTCCAAGAGTTCTCTGGTTTGATATGGGCATTCTGTTTCTATTCACTGATGCATGAGAAGCTCTTGGCTTCTTCTTCTTCTTCTCTGTACCTTGATGTCCATTGATATTCAAATTTCCCTGCATACATGAAGTACTAGATGGACATTTTGGTACCCACTTATACTTGGGTCCTTTTGGGTTAGCTTGCACCTTAAGAAACACATAAGTTCCTTTAGGTACTCATTGATAATTACCTATAGGTTTATCTTTCCTTTCTTTCCTATGAAAACATGCAGAAGTGGAATGACCCTTTCTATTGCAATAGTTGCAATGTGCAAAAGGATTGGAAGAGTGTACTGATTTTTGAAAATAGTTCAAATATGACTTTTCTCCAAACTTCTTCCTACCTTTCTTTTTATCAAGATCAGGTCTATAGCCAAATCCAGATCTATCATTTATAAATCTTTGCTGCTTTAGAATGATATTTAACATCTCACTTCCTTGGGTGAATTTTTCAAGAGACTTTGTGAGATAAGCATTTCTTTTCTGAAGAGTGCAACAATTTTCACAATTTTCTTCTGTAAGATTTTCACAAATCTTTTCAGGTAGAGAAGATGGAGTTTTCACAACTTGTTGTTCCAAATCTTTTATTTTTCTTTTAGAAAGTATGAGTTCTTTAGCAATCTTTCCAAATTCAGAATAAAGACTATTATATTCAGAAAGTAACTCATCAAAAGTTGGTTCAGAATCACTTACCTCTTCATTGTCAGATTCTTCTTGAGCAACCAGGCAAATGTTGGCTATCTTATCCTCATCATCTTCATCTTCATCAGATGAACTATCTTCCCAAATGGAAGAGACATATGCCTTCTTTTTGAGCTTGTTGAATCTGGTCTCTTTGTTACTCAATAGAGGACATTCTGATTTAATGTGGCCAGGTTTATCACATTCATAACATGTGAAGGGTTTCTTTGATTCTGAACTTGAGCCACTCTTGGTGTTGTTCTTTCTGAATCCTCGATTCTCTTTGTAGAACTTTCTAAATTTTCTGACCATCATGCCAAAATCATCTTCTTCATCCCTATCATCTGATTCATTGGATTCATTGATGGTCTTAAGAACAATTCTCTTATTTTTCCCATCAATTTCATCAAGTCCTTTTTTAAACTTGATTTTTCCTTCATACTCGGACAAGCTACCAAAGAGAGCAGCGACTGATGTCATTGATTCACCACGTACTTCTTTAATGGCTGTCACCTTTGCCTCCCATTCCTTGGTAAGAACATTCAAGATTTTTCTTACTTGAGCCCGTTGATCATACTCTTTTCCCAAGGCAGCAAGTTGATTAATCAGATGAGTAAATCTTAGTTGGAATTCACCAATGGATTCTCCTGATTTCATACGAAGTAAATCATATTCAGTCATGAGAGTGTTGATTCTATTTTCTTTGATTCCAGCAGTTCCTTTGTGAGCAATCTCCAAGGCCTTCCACATATTTTTTGCAGAAGGTAGAGTACAAATACGAAAGTATTCTTTCTGACTTAGAGCACTTTGAAGGACATGAATGGCCTTGCTGTTGAGAATGACAAATCTTCTATCATTCTCAATGTATTCCTCTTCGAGTTTGGGAGTTCTCATTCCATCCTCCATTGTAGATGGAACATAATCTCCTTTCTCAAACACATTCCATAGACCGGCTTTCTTTGTTAAAAACTGAGCTTCTGTCTATCAAGTCTAAACTCGAGTTTAGCTATCTAAACTCGAGTTTGCCTTAAACAGAAAGTTTTACAACTTTCAAAGGCAAACTTCAAATTAAGTTTACAATTGTCAGTTATCATCAAAACACCTAGAGAACTAACAGATCTCACTTTTGCAATCACCAATTTCAAGCCTTGATGAAGAAATATGGTGTTAAGCACAAGGTGTCATTGCCATATCACCCTCAATATAATGGGCAAGTTAAAATTATCAATCGAGAGATAAGGAACATTCTTGAGAAGGTGGTAGGAACTACGAGGAAGGATTGGTCTACCAAGTTGGATGATGCTCTATGGGCATACCGAACGACTTTCAAAACACCTATTGGTATATCCCCTTTTCGCTTGGTGTTTGGAAAGGCATGCCACTTACCGGTAGAATTAGAGCATGGAGCTTATTGAGCTATCAAAAAGCTAAATTTTGATCCACAAGCTGTGGGGAACAAGAGGCTACTTCAACTCAATGAATTAGATGAATTTCGCCTAAATGCCTATGAGAATGCAAGGTTGTACAAGGAAAAGACCAAGCAGGATCATGACAGCAAAATCATACCTAAGAGCTTTGAACTAGGTCAAAGGGTCCTCCTTTATAATTCGAAGTTGAGGATATTTCCGGGAAAGCTAAAATCTGTTGGTTATGATTAGTTTTGATGATGTCTTATGTAGATGCCATTAGTAAGAGCAAAAAGCAAAAAGGATTTATTCATGTGAAAGAATGAGTTGATGCATGGAGAATAATCAAGAAGAAGAGAAGAAAGATAGAAAATCTTGTTAAAAGGAATGAGAAAATCATTATACAAGTTTTTAGATTGATTCTTGAAGTTTCTACGATAAAGTGGAACTTGGAACGGGTCAATTCGGAGTTAAAATGAGCAAGTTGAAGCTTCCAGATGAATGATGAGTGAGTTACTCCAGTCATCCGTGTGTTACTCTAGTAATCTTAAGTTTCAGAAGGTCTATTTGTGTTTGTCTGATGGCTTACTCCAGTCATACACACATTACTCCAGTAATACATGTTTTCTTGAGCTCATTACTCTAGTCGCCACTTAGTTACTGCAATAATACGCGTGTTTCAGCTGCTGAATTCACTTCTATCAGATGGCTACTGCAGTAAGCATTAACTTACTGCAGTAACGGGTCAGACAGAAAGCTTCTGGTGCGAACTTACTGCAGTAATACCCGAGTTACTCCAGTAATGGTTCATATAGAAAGCTTCTGTCAGCGTTTTACCTGGGCGATGTTTAGTAAAACCATGATATCTCCCAAACTAGAGATCGTATTCAGGTGAAATCAATTTTGGATGAAACTAGACATCTAAGGCTTCATTCTGTCAAAATTTTAGATCTAAAGAAGATCAGATGAGAGAGATATGAATTTTTTAATTTGACCCACCTATTACTGACTTCCAGCTGAACGAGGTTCAGTAATTCGATGATATCTCACAAACGACACATCATAATGAGTTGAAATCAGTGGCATATGAAAAATAGACTCACACACCTTTCCAAAAATATCAAGATCACAGAAAACAAAGATCAAATGAGAGAGATGTGATTTTTGGAAATTCAAGTTTTGTTCAGAAATTTGGAAACTGATCCTCAAACAAGTAGTGTTTTGATAACTCCAGCAATGGTCTTGCTACTCCAGTAATATTGTGTTCTGAATATCACTTTTGTGAAGTCATTACTCCAGGAATGAAATGGCTACTCCAGTAGTCACTTACTTACTCCAGTAAGTCGCTATTTTCAGTCTTGTCCAAAAGCAAAACCCGATAGTCTGTCGAAGTTACTCCAGTAATGCCTCAGTTACTCCAGTCATGTAACAGCCTTTGCACTAGCATTACTCCAGTAACCAAGAGACTACTCCAGTAATGTTGAGGATAGAAACAAAATGAAGTTGAGTTACTCCAGTAATATCACAGACAGAGAGCAAACGAACCTGAGTTACTCCAGTAACCGAGTTCTTACTCCGGTAAGGTCAAAGACAGTAACATTACAGAACTAAGGTTACTCCAGTTGTTTGGTGATTACTCTAGTAAGATGAAGACAAAGAGCAACTGATTCTCATTCAGCTCCAGTCATGCAAAATGCTACTGCAGTCAAGACGAAATTGAAAGTAGCTGATTCAAGTCATTAAGAAAGCTACTCCAGTAACAGAAGAGTTACTCCAGTCATAACAGAACATTTTCAATGAAGCTACTCCAGTCATCGCTAAGCTACTCCAGTCAAATGTGACACAGAGACGAAATGAACCTTAGTTACTCCAGTAACTAAGTTGCTACTCCAGTAATGCGAAGACAGAAATCAAGGAAGCTTTGAAAAACACCGTGCTCGTAAAATGGAAATCATTGATTATTGATTTCATTACTTCATATCATCACTTACTATTATTTCTAACATTGTTTGAACAGATTTTTAGTAAGTTTCAGATGATCAAATGAAGAATTTCATGAAGAGTCAAATGCTGGGCTGTAAAGTGAAAAATGCACTACTCCATGTTTGCTGGAAGATGTTTGTGATTAAACAAATGGGATTATAAAGAAAAGATCATCATTATCCTCAAAATCCTCCTGAATAAAAGATTGCCATCCATGATTGAAACAAAGAGCAGAAATCAAGAATATTTTCAATGGATCCTCAACAGCAAAATTCTGAAGTGGATTTCCAACAGCTACATCCAAAGTGCTCTTCCAACAGTCAAAATTCGAAATGCTCTTCTAACAGCTAGTTTCTGCATTTAGTTTGTTCTTTCTTGCCTATATAAAGTCCAGAACGAAAATCAGATGGACACAGAACACAATTAAAAAGAAATATACTCAAGTTACTGCATTCTTCTGTTTTATATCTGTAAAGTATCTTGTGATACATTTGAGCTTCAGTGTTTATCATTATCTACTCTTAGAGAGAGTTTGTTTCTGTAAAATCACTTGTTTGTAAGAATCTCAAGTCAGGGGACTTGGAGATTGGAAATATCAGTGTACAACTTGTAAGGGGGAGTGTATCCTAGTGAGAGGATAACTTTCGAGTACAGAGTGTGTAACTGATTTTTGAGTGATAGTGGAAATCCCAGAGAGTCTGGGTACTGGACGTAGGTCAAGAGTTGAGACCGAACCAGTATAAATCTTGTCGTGTCTTGATTCTCATTTCTTTTCTCTGTTCAGCTCTGTTTTAGCATCAACATTGTAGAGCATTGTCAGATTATTTTTTTAAATCCCCAATTCACCCCCCCTCTTGGTGATTTCCTCCACTTTCAAAATCTCGATGGTCCGTGTTGGACCTGGCTATCACCCAAGAGGGGGGGGGGGTAAATTGGGTGTTTGATAAACTTTAGCAACTTTTAAAAAAAACTTTTCGCAATTTATAAATTGACAATTAGATATTCAAAGATGAGCACATACTGGAAATGTAAAAGATAAGGGAAGAGAGTATGCAAACTGTGATTTATCCTGGTTCAGTCCAATCTTTGACCTACGTCCAGTCCCCAAGCTTCACTTGAAATTTTCAATCCACTATTTGCTTTGAACTTGATTACACGTTCTGTACTTGAAGTAATCCTCTCACTAGGATTCACTCCCCCTTACAAACCGTAATTAATTCACTTGCTTGATTACACACTCTGTACTCGAAGTAATCCCACTCGGATTCACTCCCCTTACAAGCTGTAATCACAACAAAGTGTTTCCCACTCAAGATCACCCAATCTTGAGTAACTCTCAGAATAATAGGATGTTTACAATGAATTTTGTCTCTCAGAAGTAAGTGAATAAACACTGAAGCACAATACATATAATCTCACTCTCTAAGCTAGATATATGATCATTGAGATATTCAGAGAGTAGATGAAGCAGACGTTAGAATATTGGCATTTTCACCGTGTAAGCTCACGTCACTGTTCTTGTTCTCCCTCTTGTATCTGTGTCTCTTGTTCTTCGTTTCTGGGCTTCTTATATAGATGAAAAAGAGGAACTAGCCGTTGCATTTTCTTCTCTTTGATTCTTCAAAGTTCAGCTGTAAATCTGGAATATGACAGTTGCATATTTTCCTTTGTTTCTTCAATTCTTGCTGGAATCTTGGATTTAGTTGTTGTAGATGGTCTTCCAGAATTCTTGTCATTCCATAAACTTAATTTGACCATTTGATGTAATCTTAATGTGTTCCAACGGTCTGAACTGAACATCTGGGATAGGGGAGAAGAATTAGCCCTGTTCTTGGTTCTTCATTTAATGCACTTATTCTAGATCTTGATTTCGCCTTGATCTTGTGATGAACTTGTCTGAAACTTATCAAAAACTTGATCAATAATGTTAGGAATAATAATATAACATGATATGATAATTTCAGATGAACCCATAAAGATTTCGTAAATTGGCGCAATCTGGTTCTTATACTTCAGCGACGCAAACTGGAGTTTGGAAAACTAAACTGGAGTTTGCAACGGGCTAAACTGGAGTTTAGAAATCCAAACTCGAGTTTAGGTCTTCCAGAGAGGAATATCGCGATTTGAGTTTTGTAGCACACTTGAACATAAGGCTAAACTCAAGTCATTAAGTGACTAACTCGAGTTTTGGACTTTTGAAGTGAAAATAAGCTTAAGTCCACAAAACTCTAAACTAGAGTTTTCAAATGCAAACTGGAGTTTGTAAACTAAACTGGAGTTTACAACGAGCTAAACTGGAGTTTGGAAATGCAAACTCGAGTTTAGGTCTTCCAGAGAAGAAATGTCGTGATTTGAGTTTTGAAACACACTTGAACTTAATGCTAAACTCGAGTCATTAAGTGACTAACTCGAGTTTCCTTTAGAGATGAAAATATCTTGCTTTCTGTCAAGTGCAAAACTGGAGTTTGCTGACACAAACTCGAGTTTTCTTCTCCATGGCTCAGTCAAATATCCTTCTCATAAGTTGTTTGCTTTCTGATCTGATAAAGATCAATCCCTGGAATCCAGTACCTATCTCCATAAAGCTCTTTAAGTCTTCTTTTCATTGCAAGAAGAATCAGCTTCAAACTCACTGTATTCTGATAGTTATGATCTGATGAATGAAGGTTGTTCTTTGCCAGCGTTTTTGCAGCATCTTGAATTTATAGTCAACTTTCAAAGATCATATCTCACTCATTTGATCTTTTTTTTCCATGATCTTTATGTTTCTGGAAAGGTATGTGAGTCTACTTTCATATGCCACCGACTTCAGCTCATTCTGATGTGTAGATTTGAGATACACTCAAATCATTGAAGCTTGGTCTGCTGTGTGGCGTGAATTCCTGTCCCAACTTCTGAAATTCATAGCTCTCTCATCTCAGCTTCTTTGGGCATGAAACTTTGTCAAGATGACGCATTGGATGTCTATTTTCATACAAAATTGATTTCACCTTAAACCGATCTTTGGTTTGGGAGATATCATCGAATTTGGTTTGGGAGATATCATCGAATTACCAGAGGTCGCCAGTTCTGATCGTGAAACAGAGTTGGACAGAGTTGCTGAAAGCTTGCTAAACTCGAGTCATTAAGTCACTAACTCGAGTTTACATTGGCTAACTCGAGTTTTGCTAATCCAGAAACACAAGAGTTGCTGAAGACACTACAAACTCGAGTCCTTAAGTGACTAACTCGAGTTTTGAGTTCCAAACTCGAGTTTACATTGTCTAACTCGAGTTTTGCTGATCGAGAGACGCCAGAGTGGCTGAAGACACTACAAACTCGAGTCATTAAGTGACTAACTCGAGTTTTGAGTTCCAGACTCGAGGTTTGTGTCCTAAACTCGAGTTTTCTCATAATCCAGAGGTAGATCACTTACAGTAATGCAGTAAACTTGACTTTTAAGTATCTGGCTCGATTTTGCTCATCAAGAACTTGATATATGCTTGTTTTAACTCTGAATTGAGTTGTTCTAACTTTCATTTCATCGTGGAGACTTCAAGAATCAATCTAAAAAATTGTATGATAATTTTCTCATTCCATTTGGCAAGTTTTTCTTTCTTTCTTCTCTTTTCTTGATCATTCTTCATGATTGAACTATTTCTTTCTTTTCTTCTCTTGTTCTTTCTCCATATAACCAAATCTACATTAAATGTAGCAATTAGTCAATATATGTGCTATAAACTTTTTGCTCTTACTAATGGCATCTATATAAGACATCATCAAAACTAATCATAACCAACAGTCCGGTCCATTCATAGTGGTTCAAGCATATAAATTTGGTGATGTGGAGCTGGAAAATGAGAAAGGTGAAAGATTCAAGGCCAATGGTCAACGATTGAAGCATTATTGGGGTGAAGATGTGGATAGACTTGTATCCACTATCTACTTAGTTAATGAGGAGTGACCAACATGAAGAGTCAAGCTAAAGACTATAAACTAAGCGCTTCTTGGGAGGCAACCCAAGCTCTAAACTAAATCTTTTCATTTTTGTTGTTGTGTGTGTCTTTTTAGTAGATTTATGCTTGATCTCTTGGTTTTGTAGGAGAAAAGGTACCCAACTTAGAATTTGATGGTGCAGCTAGGAGGACTTTCAATGAGGAAGGAAGAACTCATAGCTACAAAGAGGAATGCTTATGGGGAAGTTCATTTGACTCTAAACTCATACATACATATATATCTGAGGTGAAACTATGATGACTAGTCAATTTGAGTAATATTGTAGCTATTGAATTACTTAAGTGCTCCAAATTGAACTGTTATTGTGGTCTCTTTGAATATGTGTATATGTGTGCTTTATGGTCTTGGATTGTTTAAAGTGCTTGCTATTGAGTATTGTTGAGTATTGTGGTTGATAATTATTGGTATAGAGCTTTTTAGGTGTTCTTGTGGTATTTGGGAATGTTTCTGGTGTAGTGGAGTATCGCTGTGCTATTTTGTTTTTTACAGAGAAATGTGCCACAACAAGTTCTACAACTTGCCATGGCCAGTGCTAAAAAAAATTTCTCTCTATCTTAACTTGCTTTGACAAGTGGTGCGACTTGCCGTGGTCAGTTTTCCAATTTTACTCTCTGTACCAACTTGCCTCAGCAAGTGTCAAAACTTGCTATGGCAAGTAATGCTTCTTCGAAAATTAAAAAAAATTAAAATTAAAAAAAAATTTAAGGAGAAAAAAAACTTGATCTTCCAACTTAGCCCTTCATTATTTCATCATTTCTCATTTTACCCCAATGAATATGGGCCACCTTTAGGACCACATTCATCTTCAATTTCAAAAATTTCCTTTTCAAATGTAATTTCCCCCATTCCCCAACTCAGTTCCATAAGCTTCTCCTAGACTCAATTCTTCCATTTCCAGTCGAGTCTCTGTCTTCATTCAGCTCACACAAACCCTAGCCCCTTTTCTAAATTCCCGAAGCTCACTCTTGATCTCAACTCCATCTTCCTCTCCAATGCTCGGCTCCTCCTCTTTATCGAGCTTCTTTCCCCAGCCAAACTTTCAGTCGCCATCTTCTTTCTTCCTACCCCACTCCACCTTCCTTCGATTTCATTCTCTCCCTCCGTTCAGATTCACCTTCGCTCCTCACCTCCACCGTTACATCTCGTTCTAACTCTCCAGATCTCAACCTCCCCTGTTCACCATCTTTTCCATTAGATTGCAGCAAGTCGTTGAGCAGTCAAGCTCGATTTTCACTCGCCCATCTTCCTTCCCTCCATTCACCATCAGCTCACTCCTTCTTCTCTTTAATCTTCAGTTCATCTTGCCATTTCTTTTGCTCATGTGGAAGGCGATGAAGATCTGGATCGCCTGGTTCTTCGGCCCACGTTGCTAGCTGTGTCTCTCACTGCTTTCATTTTCCCTCTATTTGGTCTGACCGTGTGCTTCTGTTCTAAGGTAAATTTTGTGGCTTTCTCTATTTTTGGGTTGTGTCGGATAGATTAGAGGGAACCTTAGATTTTGGCTTGAGACTGTTTGGTTAGTTGACGAGCTTATACAATTTGTGGCTAACCTGAGATGATAATATGTGGATTAGTGTAGTCCATTGCCTGTTTTGAGTGTCTCTGGATTGATAGTCTCTGAACTTAACATAAGTTTGAGTTTTTAATTTTCTGGATAGCTCTTTGTATATGTGGTTTTCATGAGAACTAACATGTATTAGTGCATTCTGAAAATTTGAATTTGCTAAAATTTCTATTTGATTCTCTGCCCACTTTCATATTAATCCCAAATGTTCAGAAATTGAATTATACTCATAGCTGGAAATTGGGAAATTGATCAATTGTGCATCTTATGAAATGTCTCTTGATAACCTCTGCATGTTGAGTGACTTTGGAACATCTGCTAGAATCTATTTTAATAATTGTCGAACTTAAGCTTGAACTGATGAGTTTTGATTTGAGGATTAGCTTAGTGTTCTATTGTGGTTCTGATTCAATGTGGTTGGATGTGGTTGGCTTGCACTTAGGTCCTGATTAGCTGTGGTTTAATTTTCTAATTATTATTAACTGTGGCTTGAACTTCAGCTTGTCTTCCTTTACTGAGCGTAATGGGATTTCCACAACTGCTTTGACCACATTTTAGACTAACTGAAAGCAACCTCTTGAAAGTTAGCATCCTTCTGGACTGAAATTCACAGTTTTTGCCTTGATTTTGGCCCCTTCCTTAAACTAATCTTACTGGAACTCAGTTTTGATTTTTATTGGTTAGTTGCTACTGAAAATTAAATCTGAATGATGATCTTGCTTCTCTTGCTGAAATTTTGTAGATTTTTGAAATAAGTGTTCAAAGTTTTGAAAAAAGTCTTGAACGAGTCCTCTCTGATTTTAAAACACTCATTTGCTACATTTTTTACTAAGTCTTACATTCTGAATTTTGTGCAATTGTGAGCTGAACTTTGTGGAATTCTGAGTACACAAGGTTGCTTCTGCAATTTAGCTAAATTGAACATGCTCTGAATTGTTATGAATCATATTGGCATATAGACTTGCATTTAATTGGTGAATTGAGGTGTTGTCTATTGCCATGCTGATCATTGCTTGTGAAAATGGGTTTTGTGATAGATGTTGCATGTTAACAATAGAAGTTTGCAAACTTTGGTCAGTGATTTCAAAAAAAAAAAAGGTTCAACTCAAGTTTTGCATCACAATGAGCTTTGAAAATCACTGATTATTTGGTTTTATGCAATTACTAATGATTGCGTTTGTTCAAACCATGGGGGAGTAATTATGTTAACTGAATGCACCCTGAAATAGTTGATGTGCTCTTTTGCTCTTTGGTGGGTAGCTTTATTTCTTTGTTGTGAATACTCTGAAATTTTCTTGTATGGCAAAGTAGTCATTGACAGGTTTTGATCAGACCATGTGTGCTTTCTTTTCTTTGTTATTGCTGACTTAGACACAGGTACGAGTTCTAAACTTTTCCATTCTTTTGTTGACAATGAGGACATTGTCAATTTTAAGTTTGGGGGTATGAGATTGGCTGCAATTTTGTTACAATTTGGAAATTTTTGAAATTTTGATGAGTGCACAGTACAAAGCTCTAAACTTAGCCTCAAGATCAGCCCAAGAATTGATACATCCTTCTGGAAGATTGTTGAGCCAATCCCTAGCCTTGCCTTGTAAAGAGAAAGGGAATAACCGTAGCCTCAGAACATATTGGGGAACTCCATTTTGCCTGAAAGAATCACATACTTCCAAGAAGTACATCAAGTGCTTGTTGGCATCTTCATTGTAAAGCCCATGGAACATCCCATGCATTTGTAACATTGTTATCATCACCGGCTTAATCTCAAAGGTATGTGCTTGCATTTCCGGCATCCGAATGCAAGATTGAAGGTCTCTCATATTCCGGCTAGCAAAGTCATTGACGGTAGCTCTATCATATTCATCATCTGCCATGGTTTCAGATGCAAATTCACTCTCTTCTTCAATAAGAGGCACGTTGTCAAGTACCACTACCAATCCGTCCGGATGCAAGTGTTGCATATACTAAGATGGTACCTACAAGAGAAACAAGCAAGCGAGTATCAAACTAAAACAAAAATCAATAAAGGAAAGAGAAAAAGAAAATTGTAAACCTAACTAATGCTCAAGAAAAATTTACTATCACAAGCCTAAGGTTGACTAAAGATGTGTTAAACACAATCCCCGGCAAGTGTACGAGTCGTGCAAGTAGTAATAAAGTGATAAGTAGAGTATCGTTCCCACAAGGATTAATGTACAAATTGATCAAACAATAGGCTTAGCGAGTTCAATTTAGTTGAGCTAAAACAAAACTTTGATAAGAAATGAAAATATTTAAAGACTACTTCTAAAACTGAAAATCAATAAAAGCAAATGATTTTTGGATTTCAAGGGTTAATTAAATTCTAGGATTCTTCTTCCCCTTTTCCATTTCATAACACTTGATCAATTTCCTCTCTATTAGTGTTTCAATACATATATGTGTTAGTCTAAGGTTCACAAATACTTAACAAGTTCTCTCAAGTCAATATTAAGTTTCTCTTCTCATTAAAATGCACAATCTCTTGCTACAATTAATGAGAATCATTATTTAAGCAACAACCTTAATGTGACTATGCAAAATTAGTAAATATATCTCTATTTTACTAACAAACCATCCATTTATCAAGTAAATTTCAAGACAAGCATGATTTCAATCAAGTTCTACACCTAGATTAGCTTTCTCAAGTCAAATCCAAGTGAATAAATCATCACAATGGAGATCAATCACTTAGAAGCATTAAATCTAGATTGAAATCAACACACATATATATTTATCTACCAAAAGAGAGGAAAATCCAAGTATTAATCCATACAAAGGGTTAAAAGAACCCTAGAATAAAAGGTTTAACGACTCATACAAATACAAAGTGATTCTACTCAAAGCTACAGAACTCATGAAGAAACAAAGAGAAAATGAGAAAGAACCAAGGTAGAAATCCCAAAATCTCTCGAGATTGGTACCCAAGCCTCCAAAATGCTCCAAAACTCTCTCTCAAGCTCTTCTAGTGGCTGCTCCAAGGTTCCACAATGTGAGAAGTGTGATTTTTGGCCCTTCCCTTTAGGTTAAATAGTGCTTTTCTGTTTCTGATGTTAAAACGCGTAACTGTACTTTTTCACGACTTGCCACAGCAAGTTGCATAACTTGCTGCGGCCAGCTCAGACAGAAAGCTATTTTCCCCGAATTGCCCCAGCAAGTTGGTCAAGTTGCTATGGCTAGTTCATATAGAGAGCCATTTTCCTTGGCTTGCTATAGCACGTCTGCTAACTTGCTGGAGCCAGTTGTACAAGTCCTTTAAACTTTATATTTCTTCATTGCCTTCATTCTTTTCCTTGTTTCTTGATTGTTTAGAGCTTCAAATCTTTGTTTCTATCCTCCTACAAAAGAGGGAGGAATTATTAGTTTACAATTGCCTCTAAAACTCTACTGAATATAATAAGGATTTCTTTAAATTTTGATTGATACTTTGATATGCATATTTTCTTCTATACACTTTACTTTCCATGCACATTTTGAACCTAAAATAGTCAAAAAGGTACAGAAAATGTGCTGGAATGCTGGCAATTTCAAGAGTTAACATAGAGCCACATTCAAAACACACAAAAATATGGCCAGAGCTTGCAATGTCAAAATGCCCAAATTCTGAATCTCATACACACTCTGTTTTTCAAATGTTTCATAGTTTATCATAGAAAGAGTGAAATGATTTATATTGTACTTCAGTGATTATTCATTCACTTCTTAGAGAGAAGTTTCATTGTAAATCAGATTATTTGAGAGGTATTCAAGATTGTGAGATCTTGAGAGGGAAATTGAGTGTAACCTTACTTTGAGTAAGGAGGAGTATCTCGGTAGGAGATTTGGCTTCACAAGTGTCTGGGTAAACTTATGGGTTTATAAGAGGCTTCTTTTATGCCTGGATAAACAAAAAGATAGTGGATTGAAAATCTCAAGTGGAGCTTAAGGACTAGACGTAGGTTAAGAATTGGACCGAACTAGTATAAATCTCAATTTGTAATTCTCTTCCTTAATCTCCTTTATTTCCAGCATATATGTTTGAATAATTGTCTACATTTTTATAACTATTTACTGTCATACAAACTGATTTTACCAAATTGCAAAAAGATTTTCAAAGAAACTAAATTTTTATCTTCTCCCAATTCACCACCTCTTGGGTTCAGCTGTGTCTTTCAGTAAACTTGCATGATTTTCATTTTCTGTGTGTTGGTTGTTGAGAAGACTTGAATGTAGCTCTATATATATAAAGAGAGCATTAAATGACCATTGGATTATTCAATGTAACCGTTTGGGTCATTGCTAAGTTGATTAGGAATACTTTGGTCTCTTATCTCTCTACTCTTCAGTTAACCCAAGTGCACAGAGATTTATGGTCGACTTCTCTTAGGTTTAATCCGTTGGAAGAGAAGCGTCTTTTTAGGGAAACAAAACATTAATCCCTTTGCAACATGTGCAGAATGATTGTCTAAAAGGATGCTAGCTTTCTGGACTTTGCAATAAATGTTTTGACATTGCTTTTTGTTTTTGACTAAATTTTCATTTAATACTCTTTAAATCATCTGAAACTCATTGACAAACTGAATGGTAATAAGTAATGATAAGATGTATCTAGATCAAACATAAAGAACTCGAGTTCATGGTTTAAGAACTCGAGTTCGCAAGCTTGGTCTGTGGAAAATGCTCTGTGTCTGAAAGAACTCAAGTTCATTAGTAGCAAACTCGAGTTCACGATTAAGAACTTGAGTTCTCTCTGTTGCAAACTCGGACAAGACTAAGAACTCAAGTTCTTGGTAAAGAACTCGGGTTCATGAACTTGAGTTCTCAGTAAAGAACTCGAGTTCCTTTGTAAGCACTGATCAGGTTTAAGAACTCGAGTTCTTACACTAGAACTCGAGTTCATGAACTTGAGTTCCTGTCTGAGAACTCAAGTTCTTTGAGGAATGAAATTAAAGGAAAAATGAAGAACTCGAGTTCTTGGTGATCAACTCGAGTTCTCATCTTGCAGATCAGAGCCGTGTGAAGAAAAGTCAAAAGAACTCGAGTTCTTGATTAAGAACTCAAGTTCTAGAACTCGAGTTCTACTTTGGCAACTCGAGTTCTTGGCGCTGTCTGTGATATCTGATTCTGCGAAAGAGCTGATCTTTGGTTGATAACTTCCTGAATCACTTAATATAATATATGAAATGTTTTTATCATGTTGGCTAGTGGTTTCAGGGATTACAACGGGTTATTATTCAAAATCAACATAAAGTTGATGCTAACGTCACTGCATTTAATGCTAAAGCAGGAAACAGAGCAGTAAATAGAATGAAGCCTAGAGCAGCAGGAAGAAACATTCTTCCAAAGAATTACTTAATCAAGACATTCTTCTACAAAAGCATTCTCAACGATCAACGCATTTAATGAAAGAACGGATTTCATTTAATGAGGCCTCAATGGTCCATTTGGCTGCATAAGGAACAGAGCAAGCTGTGTCTAACGGAAAATTAAATAAATCACAACGGTAACTCTCAAGTTCCTCCCAAGGGCATTAATGGCGAAGGAGTATAAATACCCAAGCATTCAATTTGGCCACCTACCGGAAACTCTGCGCATTTACTCTGAGTTATTTTCTTATCAATTTCATTACTCTCAACTGTACTTCAGTGATCATTTATTATTCAACTCGTGAGGAGTTACTTAAATATTCAATTTTCATTCATTCAGTTGTAAAAAATCTTAAGGTTGTGGAACCTTAAGTGTGGGTGTACAATTACAAGCAGTAAGGGGGAGTGAGTCTGAGAGATCATCCCAAGTTGTGTAATTGTATTTTGGAAGATAGTGAAAAATCCCAAGGTGTTCTTGGGGACTAGATGTAGGTTAGGATAGATTGAACCAGGATAAATTCTCTTTGTGTTCATTCTCCTTCAAATTCTTGCTCAGTTAGTTTCTTAATTTGTGAAAATCCAATATATTTTTTTAAATCACCTATTCACCCCCTTTAGGTGATATTCCATCTTCACCTTTGCTATCATGTAGTTCTCAAGAATGTTAACATTATTTTTAAGAATGCCATTGTTTGTGACAACATAAACTTCGCCAAACTAATCCAATGGGTTATTTAATTTTTCTCTAACACATTTATACTATGCTTAATCATCGTCCAAGTATTTTGCAAATTGATTAGTTATGCGTAAACCCAGTTTCAGGAATAAGCAAATCTGACGTGGATCGAGCATTAAATGGTGATAGAGAAACAAAGCAACAGTCAGAATTAAAACTTGAGGCAGCTGCTGATGTTCCTTTGTTAATACTTATTCCAGTTATCTCAATGACACAAGGACAAACTCATTTAATGAAAGGCGCTACTACATTTAATGAAGCAATGGTCAATTGGGCATTACAAAGAAAGAATGAATCCAATGGAAATTCAAATGGAGACAACGGATATATTGAACGAGAGATGATAAAGCATTACAGACGAATGATATAAACTACCAGAGCATTCAATATGCCACCTACCGAACACTAAGCATTCAATTCGAAGTTATAATTTTTAATTGTTCCATTAGTCTTCTCATTCACTATTTCTCTATACTTCAGTGCGTATCATTTATCTACTCAGTAAGGAGTGAAATTCAATTTCTTCGTTCATTTATCTATAAAGATTAAGGCTGTGGAGCCTTAAGCAGGGTTGTACAATTACAATCAGTAAGGGGGAATGAGTCCTTAGTGAGTGGACTATCTCGAAAAACTGAGTGTGTAATTGTTTTCTGATTGAGGATTAGTAAAATACCCAAAGTGTTTTGGGGACTGGATGTAAGTTGTTTGATTTGATCGAACCAGTATAATTTCTACTGTGTTATTTACTTTTTAGTTTTACATCTTTAGCCTATCCTGTAACTCAAAAATTCAAAATCACCTATTTACCCCTCCTCTAGGCGTTATTCTCCCTCCAAAAGTAACCAGCACAAACATTCACACCATTATAATCCAAGTTGGCACCACATTTGTAGCGGTTAAAAGTGCAATAACTGCTACAAATATATTTGCAAATAGGCCCGCGCTTTGGCACTAATGCTGCCATTATGAATTTGTGGTGGTTTTGGATAAAACTGCTATAAATCCATGAGTTGTAATATTTGGAAAAAACAATTCAAGGAAATATTTGCAAGGGATAATTTTTTGCCAACATTTTTAGAGAAGAAGAATATGGATAAAGGAGGATCAAGTGGGATAAATTTTTATGGTTCTACGATACATATACCTTATCATGCAAACCCAATCCTCTTGTTAACAAAATAGACAAGCGAATAACCCTCTCTTGTATAATTAGTTCGGACAAAACCAATAAGCCCATATAATTATTACTCATTTCATTCCCTCAAGGCCCAATACGTGATGGACTTATATCACAGTAAATATCTATTGTCTTTCTCTTGACCTTACTGGAAACACAACAGAGAAGGCATAGAGGAAATTATATATATATATATATATATATATATATATATATATATATATATATATATATCAAGCAACCCCGTGACAACAAAAAGAAGAAAGCACAAAAGCATCACTCACGGCCCAATATATATTCCCTCTAATCTATTATGTCCTGGCCCATACTCTAATACAAATAAAACCTATTTTTCACTTAAACTCATCCTAACGCAAAACAACAGCAATCATCAGCAAAACACTAGGAAATATATATTTTCAACAACAAATCAGATTAGCCATGGAAATCAGAAATCATATCACACAAGCACAGAAAAAAAATCACAATAAGGCATAAAAGCAGCAGAAGACCAACAAAAAAAAACCATACCTCCTGCAGCATCTCAAACCCCACGCCGTCGTATATCCTCTGAACTCTTCTTCCTTGGACCATTCTCATTTCCCTTGGACTAGACCCTTTGCCTATTATTGTTAGTTCTCTATGTGTTTTGATGATAACAAACAATTGTAAAATCAAAATTGAAGTTTTCCTTAAGAAAAATTGAAAAACTTACTGCTTAAGGCAAACTCGAGTTTCGAGATCAAAACTCGAATTTTGGCCTTACAGAGAAAAGCTCAATTGTAATAAACAAAGGCAAAGCCGCAGTTTCCATTTGAAAACTCGAGTTTTGACATTACAGAGAGCATTGCAAGTTTTTCATTAGGACAAACTCGAGTTTTGGTTTGGAAAATCGAGTTTAGGCTCCACATACTCTTCAATATTTTCCAAAGAAAATGCAAAACACCAGTTTTAGAGAGAAACTCTAGTTTCCAGATTTTCTAAAGTTTTTCCAAATTCTGGGAAAACTCAAGTTTCAGTTTGGAAACTTGAGTTCTGGAGATCAAAATGTTTTCATGCTTTAAACATCTGAAAACTTAAGTTTTTGAAATAAAAACTCCAGTTTCCTACTTGGTACCAAAATTCAAATGTTTTCAAACCTTAAATGGAAACTCGACTTTAGCTTTAGAAACTCGAGTTTTAGCCAAAGCACAGATAATCACCATTTCTCTATACATTTATAAACTTTGATTTGGGAAACTCTAGTTTTGGAAACTCTAGTTTTGAAATGACAAGAGATATCTCTGAGTTTCAGGTTAAAAATGGAAACTCGAGTTTGAGTTTGGAAAATCGAGTTTTGGTCATATAGAGAGCATCGATATTTTTCACAGATTTCAATACTCCAGTTTTGAATGAAAACTCAAGTTTTAAGGTTTTGAACATGTATTCATTAAAAGTCCAAAACTTGAGTTTTGCTTAAAAACTCGAGTATTAGTCCCAAGCTAAGATGCCACTCCAAAACTCAAATCGCAACTTTCCTCTCTAGGAGGAAACTTGAGTATTGATATAGAGACTCGAGTTTAGACTTAAGTGCATAGTGTCAAACTCGAGTATTGATACACAAACTTGAGTTTGTGTTGAAAGTGGAAGAAATCACCAAGAGGGGGGTAAATTGGGGATTTTAAAAATTCTTTTCAACTTTTAAAAATAAAGCTTAAGAAATGAATAATAAAAGAGTAGAGAGAGAAAAGCTTAGACACACAGAATTTATATTAGTTCGGTCTCAACCTTGACCTACGTCCAGTCCCCAGATACCTTCTGGGTGTTTCCACTAGTTCAACAGGTTTTTAACTACAACAATGAAGACAAGACACAATCCTAATCACCTAGGACTTGCTCCCCCTTACACATTGTAATTAAACAACCCAACTCACAGGTTCCACAACCTTGAGTTCACACAAACAAATGCTTTCAAAAATTTACAAACTCTCAAAAGAGTAGATTTTGATAAATACTGAAGATCAAATCAAAAATCACAATACTTACTCTAAAATGCAAATGTATTCAAGTGTAGCTTCGTTGTGTATCTTGCACTAAGTCTTCATATCCTTTTATAGCCTAGCTAGATGAGCTAGCCATTGCAATATCTTCTCTAACGTTCAGCTGCAAATCTGGAAAATGACAGTTGCATATTTTGCTCTGTTCTTTTATTTTTTTTTTTTTGCTAAAATCCTGGAATATGTTGTTGCAGAACGTCTTCCAGAATTTTTGTCATTCCATGATCTTAATTCGAACATTTGAGGTGATCTTAATGTGTTCCAATGGTCTGAACTAAACATCTGGGATAAGGGAAAAGAATCAGCCATGTTCTTGGTTCTTTATTAAATGCACTTATTCTGGATCTTTGATTCTCACTGATCTTATGATGAACCTGTCTGAAACTTATCAAAAACTTGATCAATAATGTTGGAAATAATAGTGCAACAAGATATGATAATTTCATATTAACCAATAATGATTTTGCAAATTGATTTGATCTGGTTTTCAAAAATTACCGATGCAAACCCGAGTTTGTAATCTTAGACTCGAGTCAGTTACTTGTTAACTCGAGTTTGGTTCTCACAGAGAGGAAAGTTGCGAGTTGGTCTTGAATGAAATTTTAAACACATGGCTAAACTCGAGTCATTTAGTGACTGATTCGAGTTTGAAGCTTTTATGAAAATCTTAAGTTTAAGTTCACAGCTTCAAAACTAGAGTTTAGAAATGCAGACTGGAGTTTGTAAGACCTGAAATATTGCATAGCTCTCTGTATGATCCAGACTCGAGTTTTGATATTCAAAACTCGAGTTTCAGTGTAAACTGAAACTTTTGAAAAATCTCTACAAGTGTAAACTAGAGTTTATGTATCTCAAACAGGAGTTTTCAAAATAGTCATTTACTCGAAGCTTTCTGTTTGAGCTAAACTCGAGTCACCAAAACCTTGACTCGAGTTTTAGTGAAAACTGAAACATTTGAAATATCTTTGAAGGCTCAAACTAGAGTTTTCGTTTTCAAGACTGGAGTTTAGAAATCATGTAATAACTCGAGTATTTTTAGATAGTCCTAAACTCGAGTATCTCTATCTATGCTAAACTCGAGTCAACATAACCCAGACTTGAGTATACAAGTCTTTAAACATTTTGGTTCTTAAACTTTTCTTGTAAACTGGAGTTTAGAAAGACTGAAAGTAGAGTTTGAAAACAAGTTGAAATGCGAGTGTCACTTCCTTTGATATAAACTCGAGTTTCAAGACTCAGGCTCGAGTTTACAACTCTTATAAACTTTGATAGCTCTCTATAACTCCACAAACTCGAGTTTGCCTATGCAAACTGGAGTTTGGCTATCCTTGTTAAAAAAACTTGAGCTTCTATCAATCAAGTCCAAACTCGAGTTTAGCTACCCAAACTCGAGTTTGTCCCAAAGACAAACTTTAAATTAAGTTTACAATTATCAGTTATCATCAAAACACATAGAGAACTAACATGTGTCGCAACTGTTGAAAATTCAAATTTGCCAAATCTGTGAAAACTATCTTCTTTGATCTAAATGCTTCCTAACATTATTTATCAACTTCAATAGATATGTTTAATGTGTTTGTTAGTGGATTTCAACTGATATGAAGATGATTTGAGAAGATTATAAGTGATGTTCCAACACAAGCAAAAATATGTTAGAGCATTAAATGCAAGGACACCTAACTTGCCATATTTTGATCTACCAAGCTCTGCGCGATACAAAAAGAATAAATGCACCTTACCTAAACAAGACACTGACATTCCAATGGATAAAAACACAAGGAAGTCAACATTTATCCTTTGAACACTTAGAATAAATAAAGAGTAGAAAGAGAAGAGACCAAAGTGCCTCCAACAACTAAATAAGTGCACCAATTGTCAGATTGAAGCTTACAAAAAACTAAAAAGCATTCAAGTTGTTCATTTACTCTTAAGTTTTCTTGTATAGAGTATCTTTTAATATTTTTGAGCTTCAATGTTTAACCTCATCTACTCTTTAAGAGAGTTCATTGATTGTATTTCATTTATTGTAATCAATCTCAAGTTAGGGGACTAGGAGATTGAGTTCATTGATTACAACTTGTAAGGAGGAGTAAGTTCTGGTGAGAGAATTACTCTTGAGTTACAGAGATGTAATTAATTGATATAGTGAAATACTCAGGGAGCCTAAGGACTGGACGTAGGTCATAAAGTTGGAGTGAACCAGTATAAACCTTTGTGTTCTTCTCTTCTTCCCTGCTCTCTGTTTTACCTTGTTTCATCGCTTCTAAAACATAACTTTCGAAAAGATTTTTAAAATCCCTAATTCACCCCCACTCTTGGTGATTTAGCTTCGCTTTCAATTATGTGTGTGTGGGGGGGGGTTAAGGTGTAAAAATACACATGTGCTTTATCTCGAGGAGCGCCTTGCAGCAAGTGATTTTTTTATGTGCAAAAGTACACACGTGGTTACAAATTAGGTGTAAAAATACCATTTGATCATTAAGTTTGACTTTGTTTTACTTTAAAAGGTGCAAAATTACACATGTACTTTGGCAAAAAGAGCACCCAACACTAAATGTTTTTTTTTTGTTTTAATTTAATAATTTTATTTCAATTAAAGAAAATTTATTATTTTTTAAGGTATAATTCTTGGAAAGTCAAATTTTTTTATTTCCATGATTTATTTTCTTTTTTTAAATCCTTATTAAATTTTCTAATTAATAATTAATAAAGGAATATTTGTGCATTTAAATTTGATATTATAAATATTATATTTAATTAAAAATAATTTTAATTTTTTGATCAAACGAATTGAACAAAAAATTATTTAAATAATTTTTCAATCAAAACCGAACAATATTATTTAATTTTCATTTAATTAATAAATATGCAATATAAATGTTTGCACCTCTAAATGATTTATTTTTATTTATATGATGAATAAAATTGATCAAGGATATTATAGACTTATAGTTATAAAGTTGACTTATAAATACTCATTTATCAATTATTAATTAGAAAATTTAATAAGTTTTTTTAAAGAAAATATTTTATGGAAATAATTCTTTTTACCATTTTTACCCATAGGATAAATCCTCCTTTTCAAAATGATAAATAAGAAGAAAAAAATTGGTCTCCTAGAAACTATACCTAAATAAATAATAATTTTCTTTTAATTGAAATAAAATTCTTCATTAAAAAAAACACACTTGATGTTAGGTGCTCTTTTTGCCAAACCATATATATATTTTTGCACTTTTGAAAGTCAAAAGAGTCAAACTTAATGGTCAAATGGTATTTTTGCACCTAATTTGTAACCACATATGTATTTTTGCACCTTAAAAAAACACTTGATGTTGGGTGCTTCTCGAGGTAAAGCACATGTGTATTTTTGCACCTTAACCCTATATATATATATATATATATATATATATATATATATATATATAAGACACCACACACATAACTCATGCTCTCTGATTCATTTTCATGTTGCCAAAGTCGTGAAAGGGAGAGATGAAGAGAGAGAGAGAGGGGGACAACTGGAAATCATCTTCTCTACTTCTTGTGTGAGAACAGGGGAAGTAAAATAGCACTAAACTCCTATCATTCAAGATTGAAACAAGATGTAAATTGTTGGACCTCTCTTCCCTTTTATTTTCATCACTTTCCCACAGCCAATTGAAGTTTTAAGATAAGGAAATGAAAATCTTGCTTCGCTGAAATTGGAAACGAAAGAGAAAGAAAATAATAGGTTATATATATATATATATATATCATTGTCCACGAACCTTTAAGAAAAAAATAATAGGAGCTTGTTATTGTTTGATCTGGCTGTCACCCAAGAGGAGGGTGAATTGGGTGTCCGATTAAAACTTATGAACTTTGAAAATCTTTTCACAACTTACAGAAAGCAATTCGTATGACAGTAGTGAGTTGTAAATCAATAGTTATTCATTCAAACATATATGCTAGAAATAAAACTTATGACAGTAGTTATTGTTGGATCTGGCTATCACCCAAGAGGGGGGTGAATTGGGTGTCCGATTAAAACTTATGAACTTTGAAAATCTTTTCACAACTTACAGAAAGCAATTTGTATGACAGTAGTGAGTTGTAAATCAATAGTTATTCATTCAAACATATATGCTAGAAATAAAAGAGTTTAGGGAAGAGAATATGCAAACTATGATTTATCTTGGTTCGGCCGATCCTTGACCTACATCCAGTCCCCAAGCTCCACTTGAAATTTCCAATCCACTATCCTCTTGTTTAATCCGGGCACAAGAGAAGCTTTTACAACACACAAGTTTACCCAGGCACTTGTGAAGCCAAATCTCTAACTGAAATACCCCCTTACACACCGTAAGGTTACAATCTGTTTCCCACTCAAGATTACTCATTCTTGAGTAACTTTCAAATATAATGTTTACAGATGAATCTTCTCTCTCTCAGAAGTGAATAGATAAACACTGAAGTACATAATCGATGTTCTCACTCTCTACGGTAGACTATATGAACATGGAGAAATAGGAGTATATGTATCAAGCGTGTATTGACATATCGACAGTGAAGTAGTAAACTCATTTTATTTCATTCATCAATCATCACTCATTGTTCGTTGTCTATCATCAACTCTTCCGGTTTGAAGCTTCGCTTTGTATAGATGATCGTCTTTTGACCGTTGCGAGCATTCAACCGTTGGAAGGATTTGAATAAGTATCCGTTGGAGTGGCAAATGAAATAGTTGATCTATGAAACATTCTTCCATGCCACACCCATCACAGTTTGTCTCCCACAAAGGTTCCTTTATTTAATCCAAGCTACAGACAATCTCTGACATACATGATCAGTACACCATACCGCCATTATAACTTTCTAGCTCAGTAAATGATTCTTAATTCTTTACGGAAATTTCATTTTGATCATCTAAAAATTATTTAGCAAACTGATTAGAAACATTTAAGAATTGTTATGAGTAATAATTAGAAGAAAGGAAATCATAATCAATTGATTCAAATTTTCCGGAGACGGTGATTTCAAAACAGAGATGATCTTGCTCGGGCATGGTTGTTTGTCTGCTCGAGCATCTAAGGAACTATGCTCGAGCTCTCCAGAGCTTGCTCGGACAACACTTGAATGAGGCTATTAAAACTTTGAATTATCGCTGATGCTCAGGCATGAAACTCTCTCTGCTCGGGCATGATATACGTTCTTGCTCGGGCATGCTAATTATCTGCTCGAGCACGTCTTCATACATACTCTCATTTCTGACTCGACCTCGCTGATGCTCGAGCATGAAGATTGCTTGCTCGAGCATGACTTCTTTAGTCTGAGGTCTGATGATGCTCAGGCATTTCTCTCTGAAACAATGAGCAAGCCATACTAAGGTGTATTCAACTATCCGTTTTGATTGATCTTGTTCAAAGATGAAACTCCACAATATGATCAACAACAAAACAGTCACTTTCCCGTGAATGAATCTTCTTTGATGTAACTTGAAATCAGACAAACCGCTTATAACCATGAAGTTCTTCAAGTCTTCTTTCCAATTCAAGAAGAATCAACTCCAAACTCAATGTATGTTGAGCATTATGATCAGATTAATAGAAGCTATTCTTGAACCGAAGTTTTTGCCCAATTCTGAAACAGACTATGAAATTCCAAAAATCATATCTCTCTCATTTGATCTTTTTTCTGTGATCTTGGTGTTTTTGGAAAGGTATTTGAGTCTAGTTTCATATGGCACCAATTTCAGCTCATTCCGATATGTGGTTTGTGAGATACACCCAAATTACTGAAGGTTGTTCAACTATATGATAGTAACAGATGAGGCAGATTGTAAAATTCATATCTCACTCATATGAAATTATTTTGACTTGAAACTTGGCCAAGATGATGCATTAGATGTCTAGTTTCACACAAAATTGATTTCACGTCAATACAATTCCTGGTTTGAGAGATATCATTGAATTACCAGAGGTCGTCTGAAACAGAGCTGAACAGAGTAACTGAGAAACCGTTGTTGCTCGAGCACCAGGTTTCTCTGCTCGAGCAAGGATGTTTTTATGCTCGAGCATGACACTGTTCATGCTAAAATTACTGTATTCATCCGGAAGTTTGAACTTGCTTATTTTAGCTCCAAATCGAGTCGTTCCAAATTCTGTTTGATCGTAGAGACTTGGATATTGATATTCTCATAATATTTATCTACTTCTTCTTTCGTCAATCTCCTCTCTTGATCATTCTCTATAATTAGTAACCTATATTAAACAAGGTAGTTAATCAATGTAGGAGATGAATAGATTATATAAAACTTTTTGCTCTTAATAATAATATCTGCATAAGACATCATCAAAACTAATCATAACCAACAATTATTATAATACATAAGTCCTAGTTTACTTGGTGTTAGTATTTAGTAAACTCAAGGTTTTTATTTCTATAATCATATACGATAAAACATTATACTTTGGGAAAACCATGAGAAACATTATATATAATGCATTAATGCATAATTTATATTATGATGATTGGTATTTATAAAATCCTAATTTAAAGTGTTAGGATAGCCTCTGTGAGTTTAAATTAATTATAAAGGAATAATAATAATTAGTAAAATAATAACAATAATAATAGAATAAATAAATAGTAAAACAATAACAATAATAATAAAATAAATATTATTATATTATTATTATTAGGAAAGGGAATAAGTGATAAATACATAGGGTATTATTATGAAGGGAATTTTTAGGGGTAAATCTACTTTTAATCCCCCTAAAAATAATTCACACAGTTAGGTACTTTGCAACACCAAAAGTGACTAATGATAATGATAAATGTTTATAGGCATACCTTGACACCTCTACTGATACTAACACCTTCAGACAAAGTTAAGGATTCAAGCTTGAGGTGGTTAACTGTTATTTTATTAGCTTGTTTGTATGTATACATGTATGACTAACCATGTTCGCTTGAATATTTGCGTATGTGTATCCTAACTATGGATTGAGGCTGCGTGTCCTAAAAGGCTGTGGTCCTTGGCCAATAACTGTGGTTACGATGCAACTTGTTTACCACGAATTTGAAAAACCGGAGCAAATCACCAAGAGGGGGTGAATTGGGGATTTGAAAAATTCTTTTGATTGATTCTGGAAATTTAGTGCTGAAGCAAGGTAATGCAAAGATGGAGAAGATGAAGCACGACTCAGCAAGATTTATACTAGTTCGGTCTAACTCTTTGACCTACGTCCAGTCCCCAGACTCTCTGGGATTTTCACTATCACTCACAATCAGTTACACATTATGTACTCGAAAGTTATCCTATTGTACACTGATGTTCCCAAATCTCCAAGTCCCCTGACTTGAGATTTTAACAACAAGTGATCAAAAACGAAAACAAACTCTCTCAAAGAGCAGATAATGATTAACATTGAAGCTCAAATGTATCACTCAAGATATTACAGAAGATAAGTAGTAATTGTAAGTTTTGAATGTATCAGTTTCTGTTCTAATGTTCTTGGATACTTGTTCTTCGATTCTGGATTGTATTTATAACAGATGAAGATCATTTTGAATGAAGAATATAGCTGTTGAAGATCCACTTCGAATTTGACTGTTGGAGCTCTACTTCTAGAAACTAGCTGTTGAGAATCCACTGAAAATATTCTTTATGGGAGGATTCTGCCTTTGTCCAAGTTGTTCCAGACATTCTTGCATTGTGAGACTTAGTTATTGTGAAGATAATATTGATGTCTCAGTGCTAGAGTGGGTTGTACTTAAAGATATGTTAATTTAATCCAAGTTGAAGCACTTTAAGAGACAACATCTTTTTCTCTCTCTTGCTTTACAGCTAAACCTTTCTTTCTTGGAGAAATCTTGGATTTAAATATCTGAAACTTGCTAGCAAACTTGTTAAATGACGTTAGGAATATTAGCAATAAACAATATGATGTAATAATGTTAAGCATGAGGATTTCGCAATGTGGTATCATCAGTTTTTGAAAATCCGTTCGTCGCAGACTCGAGTTTACAAACACAGACTCGAGTTTGGAATTTATCCAGAGAGCAATGTATTCTGAGCAAGGTTCTAAATTGGAGTTTAGGATGGCAGACTCGAGTTTGTCTCATACAGAAGTAACTATTGGGTTTTGACATTTTGAATGTAACCTTGACATATGCCTAAACTCGAGTCATTTAGTGACTAACTCGAGTTTTGAAGTTTGTTACAGAAATAAACTTTAAGTTCAAGAACTTCCAGACTGGAGTTTACAAAGACAAACTAGAGTTTAGGATTTGAAAACATTAATGAGCTCTCTGTATGATGCAGACTCGAGTTTGCACACTCAAACTCGAGTTTCAGCTTTCACTGAAACCTTCATAGACATCTGCAAACTGGAGTTTAGAGATTGTGACTGGAGTTTAGAGATTGTTGGGCAAAACTCAATTGTTTCTTGGTTGTACCTAAACTTGAGTTAACATATCTCCGACTCGAGTTTACAAGTCTTAAACATTTTTGTTCTTAAACTCTTCTTGTAAACTGGAGTTTGGAAGGATCAAAGGTAGAGTTTGAAAACTTGATAAAACGTTGAAGCTTCTGTTTGATCCTAAACTCGAGTTTACACACATAGACTCGAGTTTACAAGTTTTTGAAACTTTGTGTATCTAAACTTTCTTGTAAACTGGAGTTTCTATGGATTAAGAGTGGAGTTTGAAAAACAAGTTGTAAATCGAGTGTTTCTGTCTTTGAGCTAAACTCGAGTCTAAATATTCAGACTCGAGTTTGCAACTCTTTTAGTTTCCAAACTTTCTCGCAAACTGGAGTTTTCAAAAGATAAGAAGTAGAGTTTGAAAGTGAGTTGAAAATCAAATGTCACTGCCTTTGGTCTAAACTCGAGTTTACATATCCTGACTCGAGTTTGGACATGTATCAAAAACTAATGCTCTCTGTTTCTTCCAAACTTGCAGTTTGAATTGTAGACTGCAGTTTGGCATTCTTGCAAAAACTTTGATTGCTTTTTGTTTCTGTGCAAACTCGAGTTTGCATACACAAACTGGAGTTTGGCTCTCTTTCAAAAATGATCAACTCTTTTGTAAAGTCTCAAACTCGAGTTTAGGGTCCTAAACTCGAGTTTTCTTTAAACAGAAAGTTTTACAACTTTCAAGACAAACTTCAAATTCAGCTTACAATTGTCAGTTATCATCAAAACACCTAGAGAACTAACAGAATTATTCTATGCTTAATATGTGATATGATGTCATTTATATTTCATACTTGCAAATAAGATTAACTGTTATCCTGGGGTTCTTTTATTTAAACTCCAGACCGCATGAAAAAGATAAGTAGTAGTTTAGGATCATGAGAAAAGACGTAGCTATAAAAGAAGGAACTTTTTGGAAAAAATATGTGTAGTTAGATTATATTATATCATTTATCATTTGTCTACTTCAGATTACTGTATTAATATCCTACTATAGGATAGATTCAAATTGCAAAAAATTTATCCTCATGTTTTCAAACTAAGTTATTTTAAGATAGTTTTATTCCGCAATTAAGTCATCCAAATCATTTCAATACTTGTGCTGTAATACCCAGATAGTTGTTGTCCGGAATATTATAGTATATTAATAGAATGGCTATTTATGATTAATATGGTCTCAAAGTATAAGATAATTAGTCTATTCTCAAAGAAAAATACTAAGGGAATTAAATAGAATTCGGTGACAAAAAGTATAAAAATGCATTTTAGGGTCATAAAACATCCCAAGAATATGATGATAAATCCTAAAGGGCAGTAAAATAATTGTAAAAATTAGAAGGAACATTGTCCCTAATTTAGACAATTTATTAAATTATCTCATTTGAGAATGGAAGAATGAAAAATTAAAAAGTATTCTGGGGATCATATTGGACCCCATGATTTTTAATATTATGCATGGAGCATAAATTATTAATGTCAATAAAATAGTTGTGAGAAAATGATTAATCTTAATTAAGAAAATTATCAACAATTAGTGAGGGATTAATTTAGTAATTTTTGGGAATTTTATAAGACTATAAAAATTTAGGAAATATGAAAAATAAAATAAATATAATTTTTTTTATTAATAGGGCCAAAATTTTGGGCCAAGAAAAATAAAGAAAAATGAGATGGAAAATTAAGAAAAATATCTAAGATATTTTTCAATTAAATAATATTATAATGGTGAAAAGCAAGTAGGATAAATGACCACGAATAGAAATAAAATGCTACCTAGAAAACCATGAACTAAGTTTCTAGAGTTAGAGTATATTATAGACAAGTGAATTTTTATCTTGAAGTAGGCTGTCTCCGAAGTCATTTCCGTAACCAATGGAGTAATCATAAGATAAGGCCAAAAAGATATTTTGTGAAATTAAGGCAGATATTAGAAATGAGAATCTATAGAAAATAAATCATAACTTGAAATCTGGATATGAGTTAGTAAAAACTAGAACCTTTTATGAATCAGTGATTTATGATCCAGAAGTTGACGTCGGCAGACGCAATTTCCGTAACCAACGGCGTTTGGCCGAAATATTAAACAGACAACTGAATGTCCTAAATAGGATCAAAAATTTAGTTTACCCAAGTAACTTGGAAGAGGAAGAAAAGACCTTCAGGGCATTGCTTCCGGAATTTTGAGATTTTCCAAAATTACGCGATTGGGACACCGAACAGGGAATTATATCTGATAAAGCAAGAGGATGATGCATGATGATGTCATTCTTTTTGTCTTTTGTGGGGGGGGGGGGGAGGTCGGCCAAAAGGGTTAAAGGGCCAAGATCAACCCATTTCAAAAGAGTGTGATCCAACGGTCAAAAACTGACCAAATAAAGTTCAAAAGAACTACCGAAATGCCATCGTCTTTTTCTATAAATAGACCCCTTCATTTCTCTTCATTCTTCACCAATTCACAAACAATCCTAGAGAGAAGTTAGAGGGAGAAGCTCTAGAGAAGGAGTAAGAAGTTCATAACAAAGCTTTGGGTAAGTTTTTCGGTCCTTAGTCTTTAGTTTAAGTAGTTTTTTTGGTAGTTATAGTAGAAATGCTAGAGTAATCTCTAATCTTTCAAGTTAGTTTAGATATCATGTTTTAGGAATAAATATGATATTTATTTCAAAAATATATTGGAGGAAGAGATATGTCAAAATTTTAAAAGATTAGAGTCAAAATAGCAAAGCTTTGGCGAAATTCCATTAATTAATCAAACTAGGGGCAAAATGATAATTTGTACGGGCAAAATGATAATTTGTACCTAAAATGCCCGTTATGATGTTAAGTACTCATAACTATGATATTATCCTTATAGGATATTTGAAATCATGAACCGCTGTTTCCGCTGTTACCGCTGTTGTACTGCCGTCGTACCGCTGTCAAACGTATCGTATTTCAACAAAAGTACCAGATATCGTCAACGAAGGTATGGACACGTACTGTAACCCTAACTCTATGCTGCTCATATACATATATGTGATAGATACGTTCATATATTGAGGCTCTGCATAGGGTCGTCAGTTATACATACAGCTTTATACGGGTTATAGTCTTGATAACACCGTTGAGTTTTCCTAGTGCTGAGGACACGATGGGCCGTCGTGGCATTGGTTATGTGCAGACATGTTGTGGGACTTTATATACTGCTTTGTGCTTATGTTCTGTCAATGTTGAGATCATGCATCTGTTGTGAGCTTTTGTACTGATATGCTGTTATGTTATTATGAACATCTATTCTCTATATATTGTCTTATTTGAGCATAAGGTTAACCGTTACCTGAGATCCAAATGGGAATTGGATCTCAGCTGTAGCTTCAGGATCGGGAGGACCAAGGGTTAATGATAAGGGCAAGCGGCCGGTGTAGGATTCAAGAAGGAGTTGTTAGGTTTCTATTTTGTGTGTTTACTTTCGTTTGAATATTAGATGACTGTATAAGTACAATTACACTATGGTTATATATCTCTAAGGTTCAGTTACTCGCTTGCTAAAACGCTCTACTCTGATTATTGTTTTTTTTATAAAAAAAAATCCGCTGTTTTAAATGGGATGTTACATTTTTGTACACTACAACTCTGATAAATAAAGGTGCCATAAGGGCCGGGCGTGACATCATTATTTTTAAATCAAAGAAAGCAGTTGCCATAATGGTAGTTTATTGGAATCATTCTTAAAGTGCATGTAGTTCCCATCAATTTTTAATTTGATATATGTATTTTATTTCTCCTAATTAAATTTTAAATTATTTTACACATTTAGCACTGGTAATCCATGTGACTTTGTGATATAATATGAATATTGGAGAATTACAAATTAGGGTAGAAGAGAAGAAGATTAGAGGGTTGAAAAATAAGAATTAGAGAGATTTGAGAGAGAAGAGATAGAGGTAGAAGATGTTGAATCACTATTACAGAAGGCAATTTTAATGTCCGTTTTCAGTATAAGTGTCGTTAAAAGTTTTAAAATAGATGTTAGTTTCAAAACAGTCGTTATAAGTATGCTACATACAATATCGATTTTTAGGAAAACAGACGTTGCAAGTTACTTACAGCATCTGATTTTTAAAAAATATATGTTGTATGTTTCAAACTAACAATAACTATTTCATTAAAAAAAAATGTTGAAAGTCTTTTTTTTAAACATGTAATTCTGTAGTAGTGAATCCAACTATAGTCTTTAAAATTTGTGTTATATAGTAATCATTTTGGTGCTTAATGTAGGAGCAAGATAACTAATTTGCATTTATTAAAAAATTAGTTATTTGTAAGGAAAAAAAAATTGTGTTGATTTCTCAAATCATGGATCATAGTGGAACTACCCTTGATGGAAACACCCATAATATGTGCAAGGAGTTATTGCGGATATCAAAAACGAAGTTGATGTGAGATAGATTTGAATATGCACAAAATTAAAAATTTTCAATTTAAGACATATTTAATAAGTTAACCATTTTTTTTTTCATGAGGTGGTTAAAATACTTATATTTTAGATCAGAGAAGTTAATAAAAAAAAAAAACATCATGATAATTTTTTAGAAGAAAATGCAGGAAGACAAGTGATCGTTCTGTTTCACTTTATTTGATTTTGTATTGTTTAAGATAAATATATGAGAGTATCACATAGAAAGTTAGAAAATGCTCTTCGATATTCCCAAACCGGCTGTTTATCCTATGCAGCATGATTGGAATTTAATTAAATCATATTTAAAATTTTATTTAAATTGGTGAATGTAATTTGAATGTTTCTTTAAGCTTGTTCAATTTGCCAATTATTTCTAAACTTGCTATTTGTTATGAAAATAAGAATACAAGAGACGTTTGAGATGAGAGAGCTCGATGAGCAAAACAAGAGAGATTTGGAGGGCAAAGAGAGAGTGTTTCTTATTTCATTTCTTATCACAAATGTGTTTACATGCCTCTATTTATAGGACCCAATATTGAGGAGGGCAAAGAGAGAGTGTTTCTTATTTTCATTCCTTATCACAAATGTGTGTACATGCCTCCATTTATAGGACCCAATATTTAGGAATAACCCTGAGTTACAATACATAAAGATGACAATTAAGCAATATAATTGTACCATTAGATGTTATAAAGATTAAAGATTAGAAACTCTTCAATTTGAGGGTTACAAGCTATGATGCCATTAAATATTGATGTAAGGTAAATAGTCTTATTCTTGGATGTTATGGTGTGGACATCCATACAATCAAAATATTCATAACACTATTATTAATTTATTAAATGCGTACGTCATGATTGCAATGTGAGTCTATTTAAACTTTATTGATTTATCAATTTAGAGAAAAGAGCTCTAAATTTTATTAATGTATTACATGCTTACGTCGTCATGATTGCAATTTAAGTCTATTTAAATTTTTGTAATGGGTGGTTACGGGAATTACTTATAATTAATGTTGTATAAGATTGCTACTCGTATTATATATTGGGGAAAGAGCACATGACATCCAAATTTATAGTATTATTAATCCTACCATAATTAATGATAAATTTGTGAATAGAGTTTTATTTCAATTTATATAAACATGCTTATGATAAACAATGCCAAACAAACATAAAAAAGGCCTCCAAAGAAGCCATAGGTATCACCTGTAAGGAGGACAAAATTAGTATATCACAAATAAAGCAAGCCTAAAATATTTTGGAGTTAAGGTACAATTTTAGCAACGAATTAAACTCTTTCACTCTATGCGTTGAGCATAATTAAGTTTTAAATGGTGGAAAAGTATACATAATCTTTTAAAAATGGTACAATTTTAGTAACTCCATTAAATTTAGTCCAATTGTCCTTTACATTTTTTGTTGGATCCACTTGTTCTCCCACCAACTTTATATATGTCTGGGTCCATTAAACTGAGTTGTTAAAATTGCACAATTTTAAAAAGTCATATTTAATTTTGCACCTTTTAAAACTTAATTTTATTATATACTCATGGTGAAAAACTTGGTTGCTAAAAGTACACTTACTGAAAATTATAATTAGATGGCGGATCCCTATGTATGCCAAACTATTATTCAATTACTCTATATGGCTTGTTATGCATGAGTAGATCAAAAGTCGAAGAGTCAGACAAGTTTAATGTGTTTTAATTTTTATTAAAAAATAAACTTTAAATCTTATTTTCAAATTATTCTACCCAATGGGTTTGAATTTTCCAGGAGTGTTCAAACGACAGATTTGAAACATCGACATCACGCGGTGTGTGGGATAGTGACTTTTAAATCTTTTAGAAAGAAATTTAGGCAACTTGAATTGACCTGATATTGCATTTGGATTCTCACGCATGCAATGACGCTTATGTGATAGTTAGTACTCTTTCTAGTATTGAATATAAGACATATTTAGAAAATTGATCTTAATCTTAAATATAAAACATTGTTTACATAATTGTTAGTTTTTTTCTAATTTACCTCTATTAATGGTCCATCAACAATAATCAAGAAAAAAGAGAATAAAGAAATTGAGGAAGATGATAAGGACGTTTTAGAAAATACATATTATATTAACTAACTTCCATAATCTAATTAAATATAGAAAATATATATTATATTAGGGATAAGATGAGTAGTATATAATATTGGAAGCCGGAAAAGTCGTACATGGGAAGTAGTTCTAGTCCTGTTGAATAGTCAATAATACGAAAGTTCCTATAAGGTCTAGTGAATTGTCAGTTAAGAAAACATACAAACTGGGAATATCAAACAATCACTCACTAACTTATCACAAAGCTATGGAAAGCCAAAAAGGCTCCAAATCATATCAGGCATTCCCAATGAACGGGGGAGATGGCCACCACAGTTATGTTCAAAATTCCACCATTCAGGTTCCTCTTCCTGACCTTCCTCTCTTCCTCTTCTTCTTTAAAATTTTATATTCAAACGTTTGATCTGGTTTGGCAGCGAATAGAAGCAGATGTAACCAAAAACATAGTCAAAGAGACCATTCTTGAGAAGCTAGATCTGGAAACGCTTTTGCAGAATTCCTCTCATGCTTTTCGTATTGCAGACATGGGCTGTTCAGTTGGACCTAACACTTTCTTCACTGTTCAAAATATTATAGACTTTGTGAACCTCAAACTTGAATCTCATAAAAAGCATGATGATTTAGATTCACTTGAATTTCAAGTCTTCTTCAATGATCATGTTGGTAATGATTTCAACACTCTTTTCAAGTCCCTCCCTGAGGACAAGCACTACTATGCAGCTGCCGTGCCCGGTTCATTTCATGGCAGATTGTTTCCTGAATCAAGCATTCATGTCTTCAACTCATCTCATGCTCTTCATTGGCTCTCAAAGGTACCTAAAGAAGTAGTTGACAAGAACTCTCCTGCTTATAATAAAGGTAAAATTTACTTTACAAGTGAAGACAAGGAAGTTGCAGAGGCATATTGTGCGCAATTTCAAAGAGACTTTGAAAGCTTCCTGAATTCAAGAGCCTTGGAGCTTATTCCTGGGGGCATCATGATTCTTATCATTCCCTGTGTACCACCAAAGTCCTTGAACGGCGTCGCAGCTGTCATAAATATCATTAACAATATTCTTGTGGGGATGGCCAATAAGGTAAATTTTAAACAGTTACTTTTTTCATATATCTATAAAATTTGTAACTTAGCTTTGAATCTTCATCATTGATTTTGATTTCTCTTTAGATTATATCGATAACCTGACAATAACTTTTTTGCAAATGAATTAAGGGCTTAATATCCGAAGGGCTAGTAGATTCATTCAACATGCCTATCTACATTCCAACTTCAGAAGAGGTAAAGGAATTTATTAAGAAGAATGGGAATTTCAAAATTGAGAGGTCAGAATTATTATTTCGCCTATTTAACAGTGAGCATCAAATAGATGCTCATGGTGCTAGCATGCACTGTAGAGCTGCATTTGAAGGAGTTTTGAAGGAACACTTTGATGGGAAAGAAGAGATTGTGGATGACATATTTGTTCAGTTGGAGAAGGAATTGGAATCAGGATTCATCAGTTTCCGTGCAGACCCAAGATACAAAATCATGGGAGAGTTGTTTATCATCAAGCACAATTAAGGATTGTGATGACAACTTAAAAAATTTCAGCAAGTGCACTTGTTGAAAGAAACGAAAAAATATATATGCTCTCAGCCTCAAAAGGGATTTTATATTATTCCCTTCACCAAATAAAATAAATTATTTTCAAGTCTTTGTTCAATTCTCAGTGAAGTTAGGCTGGTAAAGTTGTTATAGTATTGTCATCAAAAGAAAAGTTGCTATGGTATTGTGATTTGAATAAATTCATATTTCTTATTCTCCAAAGTACAATATAATTTTTCCTTCCCTAATGACAACATAATTTTTACTCCACTTGCATATCTAGGGGAACTTAATTATAATATGAAACATCAAGAAGATCTGGAAATATTTTCTGTAATACCCGGATAATTATTTATCTGAAATATTATATTGATAAATAATACCTATTGGAAATAGGTGAATTTGTGGTCTCAAAACTAGTGTAGTAATTACCTTATTTCCTAAGGTGATTTCTCATGAAATTAGAATGAATAAAGAGCTAGAAATCCCTAAGTGAATTTGTGGGTCATAAAATACCCTGAGAAAATTATGATAAAATCCTTAGAGACAATTAAATATTTATTAAAAATTAGAAAGTATGTTGTCTCTAATTTAGATAATTTATGGGATTATTTTCCTTGGAAAATAATGAGACAAAATCTGATATTATTTTGGGGAACATAAGTTGCCCCATGATTTTTAATATAATGCATGAGACATAAATTACTAATGTCAATAAAATAGTTGTGAGATAATAGTTATTACTAATTAAGAAAATTGTCAACAATTAGTAAGTGGTTAAATAGGTAATTAATGGATAATTGTTTAAGTATAGATTAAGGAAGAACTTTGCTAATTATATAAGATAAGAGAAAAAGGGTGGAAATTAAACAAAATATGTGTGTGTGTGTGTGTGTGGTAACTGAAATTATGAAGGAAAAGAAAAGAAAAATATAATTAAAAGGGATTGGATATTTTGAAGAAAGTATCAAGGATATTTATGTTATAATAATATATAAATGGGATATTTTGTATAGGATAAACGAGAACCGATAGAAAATAAATCCTATTTCAAAATATGTGAACTAAGTAGCTAACATAAGGACTTATTATAAACAAGTAAATTTTTATCCCGGAGTGGGCTGTCTCCAAAGTTATTTCCGTAACCAGCGAAATAATCAGGAGATAAGACAAAAAGATATTTTGTGAAAAAAGAGCAGATAGTATAAATGAGAACCAATGGAAATTAAATCATAACTCAAAAACCATGAACTAAGTTTCTAAGACCAGGACATATTACAGACGAGTGAATTTTTATCCAGAAGTTGACGTTTTTTGACGTTATTTCCGTAACTGATAGCCTTTGTTCGAAAATGTTCAGCAGGCAATGGAATGTTCTGAATAGGATCAAAAATTTAGTTGACCCATACATTTTAAAGAGGAAGAATAGACCTTCAAGGCTATGTTGTCGGATTTATGAAATTCTTCAAGATTAAGTGATTAGAACACCGAACAGGGACTTTATCGGTAGAAAACCTCTTGAGCAAGTTGGTGACATCACCTTGGTGACATAGGATGAGGTCAGCATAGTAAGATGTATGGCCAAGATCTTGCCACCTTAAAGAAGTGCGATCCGACGATCAGAATTTGATCAGGGAAAGTTCAAAGGAATTACTGAAATGCCATCACCATTTTCTATAAATAGCTTGAACTTCTTCACAATTCTCACACCATTACCTTCTTGTGGAGACCGAAATTTTATAGCAGAGGAAGGAGGAGGAATCCGAGGAAATTTGTAGCGAAGTTCTAGGTAAGTTCTTCGGTCCCTAATCTTAAGTTCTTGTCTTATGTTCGGTAGTTCTTAAAATTCTAAGGTAGAAGTTGTTTTGATCTTTAATCTTCCAAGTTAGTTTAGATATCATGTTTGAAGATTAAATATGATATATATTTCGAAAAATATGTTGGAGATATGGCAAAATTTATGAAGATCAGAGTCAAGATAACACAGTGCTGGCGAAATTCCGCCAATTAAAGGGATTTAGGGCAAAATGGTAATTTATACCTAAAATGCCTTTTATAATGTGAGAAATTGATTAAAGTGATATTATCCTTTTAAGATATCTGAGATCACGTACGGCGGTTACTGTTGTTACTGCTGTTGTGCCGCTGTCATACTGTTTTTCGTCCAAAGTACCGTATATTGTCAACGAAGGTACGTTCGTGTACTATAACACTAACTCTGATGTTTACTGTATGCGTATATGTGCTATGTGTATGGTATGCTTATATATATGGTATTTGATAGCTCTGTTGTGTGTTATGTATTATTGATAAGTTAACGTTGCTAAGTGCTACACATCTATCAGGGGGCTTATGTGCTATTGGGATACATAGTGGCTAAGTGCCAAATGCTTGCTAAGTGCCATGTATTAGCTAAGTGCCATATATCTGCTAAGTGCCACACATTCGCCCAGGGGGCTACGTGATAATAGGGTTACACTTGTTGTATATTTGTTTGTTCGTATATTGCATATGTGAACATGAGGTTAACCGTTACCTGAGGATCGATGCATAAACCTCAACTCTTAACATAGCTTTAGGATCGGGAGGTCCGAGGACTGAGGAGAAAGGCAAGCAGCACTTATAGGAACTCGGCTGAAGACCATCTTTTGTTGCCATGACATGGGTATTGCCAGGGGAACACCTCTGTGGTTGTTTACTTTAAAAACTCTCGATCTTTATACCGTTTCTATAATTAGCTAGACTTACGGCATTTTGAATATATGTATCAGTTACTCTCTTACTCCGATGTTCTACTCTGATAAAACAAATATAATACTATTTAAAAAAAAAAGTTGGGATGTTACATTTTCAGGTGTGAAACCTATAGTTAAAATGAATATATTTTTGTAGGCAAAATCATCATATTAAAAATTTATGATTTGGAAATCATTTCCAATATATTTGTGTTAGTAGAATATACATTCAAATTATTTTAATCTCTATAACAATTTATATATTGAATACTTTTCTTGGATATGCTTTTGTAATTTTGAATCCTTTAAGGATTGTCATGTAAACATCATTATTTTTTTGAGCTATATGCATAGACTAAAACAATATCCTATATATGCATATTTTATTTTTATATACTACCAAACAAATAATATATGGAAAAAAAATATTAAATCCACCACAAAAAAATGTAAAGAGCTTCGCTCTATTTGAACTTTTTGAAAACTCCAATTTAAAATGAAAACTAAGCTTTTGGACTTCAAATATTTTTTTCACTGTAAATGTCCAAAACTCGAGTTAATCACTTAATGACTTGAGTTTTGCTCTTACTCAAAACTTGCCTCAAAGATCAAATCGCGACATTATTTTATGGATGAAGAAAACTCGAGTTAGGTTTTGGAAACTTGAGTTTAGGCTTCTGAAGTAAATTACAAACTCTAGTTTGGATGCACAATCTTGAGTTTGTGTCACAGAGTTTGAAAATCAAATTGCACGAATTTGTGAAATATTGTGTTTGATCACACTCATTACTATTCCTAATTATGTTTAATTAGTTTGTTAGTGAATTTCAGATGATTTAAAGAATATTAAATGAAGATTTAGTCAAAAGCAAAAAAGCAATGTTAGAACATTTATTGCAAAGTCCAAAAAGCTAGCATCCTTTTGGTCAATCATTCTGCACACTTGCAAAGGGATTAATGTTTAGTTTCCCTATAAAGAAACTGGTCTTCCAATGGATTAAATTAAAGGGAAGTCAACCCTAAATCTTTGTGCTCTTGGATTAACTAAAGAGTAGAAAGAGAAGAGACCAAAGTGTTTCTAATCAACTCAGCAATGTCTTCAATGATTACATTGAAGAATCCAATGACTCTTGATATATATAGAGCTGCATTCAAGTCTTCTAAACAACCAATACACGTAAAACGAAAATCATTCAAGTTTACAACTACTCTTTTAGTTTTCTACTATTAAATATCTTTTGATACATTTGTACTTCAGTGTTTATCACTATCAACTCTTAGAGAGAGTTTCATTTATTGAAATCATTAATTGTAAGAATCTCAAGTCATGGGACTTAGAGATTGAGAATATCAAATTACAACTTGTAAGTGGGAGTGTATCCTAGTGAGAGGATAACTTTTGAGTACAAAATGTGTAACTGATATTGTGAGTTAGTGAAAATCCCAGAGTGTCTAAGGACCAGACGTAGGTCAAAGGTTTGGACGAGATCAGTATAAATTCCTTTGTGTTAAGCTACTCTTAACTCTCCTATGTTCACCTCTGTTTTACTTCTATAAAACAGAGTAATTAGAAAAAGTTTTAAAAATCCTCAATTCACCTCCCTCTTGGTGATTTGCTCCATTTACAGATTTGATATGATATTTACTTCTCAACCTAGGTTGTATAGTGGTCAACATTTTTTTTATGTTGTCAAAATAGGCTATGGACGTTTGTGAAAACCTGTATAAACTACTGATGTGAAACTTGAGACTAAGTACTAAAGTATCAATAATTCTCTAGGTATGAAACTATCATTGTCAAAATGGCATTAGAAATTGTTAAAATAGGCATAAGTTAACTGTTCTAATACCAATTAGCTACTAATGTAAAATTTATCATGAAGTAGTAAAGTTTCAAAATTTTTCGAGGTATACAAAACACGTTGTCAAAATGGCCTTTCAAGTTGTCAAAATGGCCTTTTTAGTTGTTAAAATATGTATTAGCTACTAAATGTGAATTATGGGACAATTAGTACTGAAGTTTCAAAATTACTCCAAGTACAAAAAATGTGTTTTCAAAATGACACTCTTGGTTGTAAAAATACATATTAGCTACTGAAAGTGAATTTTGGGACAATTATGAAGAAAGTTTCAAAATTACTCCAGGTATTAAAAACACATTCTCAAAATGGTTTTTTTAGTAATGGTTTTTTTAGTTGCTAAAAGGACTATTAGCTACTTAATGTGAATTCTAAGACAATTAGTACTTAAGTTTCAAAATTACTTGAGGTATCAAAAATGTGTTGTCAACATGGTCTTTCATGTTGTCAAATGGTTTTTTTAGTTTTTAAAAAACATATTAGCTACTAAATGTAAATTCTGGTACAGTTAGTACTAAATGTTAGCTCTATGTTTTGATGATGACTTGACATTTTAGAGAACAACAGCTTCACTATCAAAAACCATGAAAAACAGAACCAGATGTATGTTTACTATGAAACTACCTCGAGGTTGCATATATTACCTCGAGGTTATACACAAACTCGAGGTCACAAATGAACCTCGAGGTTCCAAGCCTTGGCGAACCACTGAATACTCCTTGTGTCAACCTTGAGTCTTGAAGATGAACCTCGAGGTTAGTACAAAACTCGAGGTTGGAATATTACCTCAAGGTTGAGTTCATGTTTTCTACTGATCAACATTTTGTGACTTATCATACTAAACCTCGAGGTAGGTAAATGAACCTCGAGGTTACGTCCAAACTCGAGGTTTAATGGGTAACTCGAGGTTACATACTTCAGTCACCAAGAATGCTTCTGATTCATAACCTCAAGGCTGGTATTTTAAACTCGAGGTTGGTAAGAAACTCGAGGTTGAATAGGAAACTCAAGGTAGAACGTGTTTGAACTGATACATGTTTATACGTAGCTTCTGTAATCGTCTCTGTATCTAACCCATGAGAATCTTATTTCCTTTTCTTGCTGATATTAGACTGCTTATCACTAATCCTATTTCAAAGTTTGTTTTATGAAGAGATTAGGAATTCCTTCTGTTATGATAAAAAGCAAACATGATGTCATCAACATTAAATGTATCAGACGAAAAGCAGATATTTAAAGATTAAGAGTGACAACATTCCTCTTGTCGGACTCCAATGGTCAAATATTAAAGAATGAAGCAAAAACATTCTCCAGGAATAGGAATGGTTGTCTGGGTGTTATTCTTGCAAGACCAACCACAAGCATTAAATGCTAACGGACCTCTTCAAACCGCTAGAATTTCATATGAAGACAACGGCTAGTTTTTACAACGGCATCAATGGTGAAAAATATAAATACCAAGCATTCAATTCAGCCACTATCGACTTTGTGCGCATTTACTCTGATTAATTACTCTTACTAGTTTCATTCAATATCTTCGATATTTTCCTGTACTTTAGTGTTCATTTATTATCTACTCGTGAGGAGTTATTAAACACTTATCATTTCATTCAGTTGTTAAAATCTTAGGGTTGAGGAACCTTAAGTGTGGGTGTATGATTACAAGTAGTAAGAGGGAGTGAATGCGAGTGTAAGGATCATCCCAAGTTGTATTTGTAATCTCTGAAGAGTTAGTGAAAATCCCAAGGAGTTCTTGGGGACTGGATGTAGGTTAGGATTAGACCGAACCAGGATGAATTGCCTTGTGTTTACTCTTTCTTAAATTTCTACTTAATTAGTGTTGTGTCTTAATTTGAAAAAATTTGATTAAGCGAACAAATTTTAAAATCACCTATTTTCCCCCTCTAGGTGATATTCCATCTTCATTTGGTATCAAAGCCTCGTTGCTCAAATCGGATTAACATCCAGAGTTCGATCATGGACGGAATATTGCCTGATGGTGCTTCAATCAACCGACCTCCAGGATTCAATGGCCAACATTATTCATTTTGGAAAAAAAAATTTAAAGTGTTCGTAATGGCAACAGAGTTCGGCTTGTAGAGGGTTTTCGAGCGAGGAAACTACGAGCCAACCATCATTGACAACGGTCTTAGACTTCCAAAGCCAGAAGAAGATTATGATGACAATGATAGACGAAATGTCACTCTAAACAGCAAGACCATACTCTTGCTTCAGAGCACACTCAGTCAACAAGAATATTTTCGTATTTGCAATCTGCAGACAGCTAGAGAAATGTGGATGGCTTCGGAGGTTGCGTATGAAGGAACAACAGCCATAAAGGAGAACCGAGTCAACACTCTCACAATAGAATATGATCTACTGAGAATGAAGAATAGAGAATCAATTGTTGAATTTCAACTTCGGTATACTCATCTGATCAACCAGCTAGCCGTATTGGGCAAAGCATATGAACAATGTGCCCAAGTCAGAAAGATTCTCAATGTACTAACCAAAGACTGGGAAGCTAAGGTCACTGCAATAGAAGAGGCTCGAGGTGAATCAATGGCTTCAGTTGCAGCCTTATTCGGAAGTTTGTCTGAATACGAAAGCAAATTGAAGTTCAAGAAAGATTTGGATGAGATCAATGGAAACAACAAGAATAAGGGAGTCGCTCTCAATGCTGTTAAAGAAAAGGAAGAAAATGACGAAGATGATGAGGATGATGAGATGGGTATGTTCGTGAGAAAATTTAAGAAATTTTACAAAAGGGATCAAGGCTTCAGAAATCGATTCTAAAAAGAAGGTTCCAGTAGCAGACGTGATTCCAAAGAGAAAGAACAAATCATCTGCTATAAGTGTGAAAAGCCTGGTCACTACAAATCAAAATGTCCTTAACTGAAAGGCGATGAGAAAGACAAAAAGAAGAAGTTCAACAACTTCAAGAAGGCATATGTTTCAGCTATCTGGGGAGATGACTCTTTTGAAGAAGAAAGTGAAGAAGAAGGAGAAACAACAAATGTCTACCTAGTTGCTGAAGAAGAACAACCAGAAAATAGTGAGGTAAACGATTCATTACCCACTTACGATGAGCTGTTTGATGAATACAATGAAATGCAATCTGAGTTTGAAAAACTTGCTGATAAATATTTTGATTTGAAAAAGAAAAATACTTCTCTTGAAATGCAAGTTAAAAATTTTACTGACAAAAACATACTTTGTGAAGATTGTCTTGATTTGGAGAAAAAGAATTTATATCTTACAAAAACTCTTGAAAAGTTCACCAAAGGGAGTGAAATGCTCAATGTAATCTTGAATGCCCAAAGTTTTATAAATGATCAATCAGGCATAGGATATAATCCTATCTTTGACAAAAGGAAAGGTAAAAAGAAAACTGGTGGAAAAGCTTACTTAAATTACTTTCAGAAATTAGTGTATTCACCAAATCCTTTTGCTCATTGTAATTATTGTAATCGAAAAGGTCAAAGTACATCATCATGTTTTCATAAAAAGGAACGAAGAGATAAACCCGTGGGAAACTACTAATAGGTGCTCAAAGGAACTTATGTTCCCAAACCTTAGACTAACCCCAAAAGACCCAAGAAAAGATGGGCACCTACCTAAAACTTGACTTCTCCTATTTTGTAGATTTTTCTGAAAGCATCCAGAGTCAATAAGTGGTACATTGACGGTGGATGTTCCAGACACATGACGGGTGATGAAGATCAATTCATTGCTCTAAAATCAAGGGATGGTGGTAAAGTCACTTTCGGAGGAAATCAATATGGAAAATCACTGGCATAGGTGAAATTTGGACAAAAGAAGGTTCTCTCATCAAGGATATCTTTTTGGTAGAAGGGCTATGCCATAATCATCTAAGCGTGAGTCAGAGTGCTGATAAGAACAACTGGATTATTTTTGACTCAGAAGAATGCCTCATTGTCAACAAAGATGATTTTTCCATTGACAAAGGTAAACTCAAGGTATTATTTAAAGCTTCTAAAGAAGATAATTGTTATACATTAGATCTACCAAAAACAGTTTCAAAAAAATGTTTTGTTAGTAAGTTGGATGAGAGTTGGATGTGGCATAAGCAACTTGCTCATGTGAATATGCACCAACTGGACAAATTGTTGAAAAAGGATTTAGTAATTGGATTGCCCAAAATCCATTTTAAAAATGATTGATATGTGATGCATGTCAAAAGGACAAACAAACTAAATCATCTTTCAAAAATAAAATTGAAATTTCAACAAATAAACCTCTTTAGCTACTTCACATGGATTTAGTTGGACCTGCCAGAGTGAAAAGCTTAGGGGGAAATTTATATACCTTAGTTATAGTGGATGATTATTCTCATTTTACATGGATAATATTTTTATCTTCAAAGGATGAAACGTTTGATCTGTTCTGTGTGTTTGCTAAGAAAGTGCAAATGAGAAAGGTATATGTATTGCAACTATTTGCACTGATCATGGTGGTGAATTTGAAAATCAAACCTTTGAAGCGTTCTGTGAAGATCATGGCATAGACCACAATTTCTCAGCACTAAGGACACCTCAACAAAATGGTGTGGTGGAAAGGAAGAATTGAGTGCCAACTGAGATGGCTGGTGCAATGTTAAATGAACATCAAACTTCACAAGCCTTATGGGCAGATGTCATGAGCATAGATAGCTACATCTCAAACAGAGCCTATGTGCGAAAGAAATTGAACAAGACACATTATGAACTCTACAAAGGGAGAAAACCAAACTTAGCCCATTAACACATCTTTGGCTGCAAATGTTTTGTACATAACATGGTAAGGATAATCTGGGTAAGTTTAACTCTAAGTCAGATGAAGGTATTTTTCTTAGTTATTCTAATAGGAGTAAAGCATATAGAGTCTTCAATAAACGTACACATATAGTTGAAGAGTCAATACATGTGGTGTTCTGTGAGTTAAAGTCAAAAAATTCTGTGGATGAGGATGATGAACTTGTTCACAAAAACCAATTCTTTTCAAAATCTACTCTTGCTTCTGTTGAAAATTCTGAAGATGTTTTTTTAAAATGATTCTCAAAATCATCCTGATCAATCTCATCCTAGAGCTTGGAAATTTATTAGGAATCATCCTCTTGACCAAGTTATAGGAAACATAGATCAAGGTATGAGAACTAGAAATAGTGTTTTAAATGAAGTCATGTTCTCTGCATTCATATATGAGATTGAGCCCTCAAAAATTGATGAAGTCCTATCAGACAATGATTGGGTCATCGCAATGCAAGAGGAATTACATCAATTTGATAGAAATCAAGTTTGGGACTTAGTACCTAGGCCTAAAGACCATCCGATCATTGACACTAAATGAGTATTCAAGAATAAACGAGATGAATCCACAATTATAGTTAGAAACAAGGCTAGACTTGTTGCTAAAGGCTATAATCAAGAAAAAAGTATTGATTATGAAGAAACATATGCTCCTGTAGCCAGATTGGAAGTCATACGTGTTCTTCTGGCCTTTGCTTGCATCAAGGGAATCAAGCTCTATCAGATGGATGTTAAGAGTGCATTTCTAAATGGTTTTATACAGGAGGAAGTTTATGTGGAACAACCTCCTGGTTTTGAAAATGACCAATATCCTGATCATGTTTATCGCTTGAAGAAAGTCTTGTATGGTCTTAAGCAAGCTCCTAGAGCTTAGTATGAGAGATAAAGTAAATTCTTACTTGATCAAGGCTTTGTAAGAGGAAAAGCAGACACTACACTATTCATTAAAAACAATAAACTTAATGAATTATTAGTAGTACAGATATATGTTGATGATATTATCTTTGGTTCTACTAATGAATCTTTGTGTGAGAAATTTTCAAAGAACATGCAGAGTGAGTTCGAGATGTCAATGATAGGGGAGCTGAACTATTTTCTCGGCCTACAAATCAAGCAAAGGAAGGATGGAATATTTATATCCCAAACCAAGTACTTGCGTGATCTGCTAAAGAGATTTGGAATGGAGCACTGCAATGGAGCTGACACTTCAATGAGTTCCACTGCCTCTCTTGATGCTGACACTGAAAAAGAAAAAGATTTCAACATTACTAAGTATAGAGGAATGATCGGATCTCTTCTCTACTTGATTGCCAGCAGATCCGACATCTAGTTTAGTGTTGGGATGTGCGCTAGATTTCAAGCTGCTCCAAAAGAATCACACGCTGAGCATGTGAAAAGAATATTTCACTATCTTGCTGATACAAAGGAGCTTAGGCTATGGTTCCCAAAAGGAGGACAAGAATATCTGGTTGCATACTCTGATTCAGATCATGCAGGCTACAAGGCTGATAGAAAGAGTACCAGTGGGCAATGTGAGTTCGTTGGTGGTTCTTTGGTGTCATGGTTTAGCAAGAAACAAACAACCGTGGCTGTCTCATCTACTAAAGCTGAGTACATTACAGCTTCTAGTTGCTGTGCACAAGTCCTGTGGTTGAAACAACAATTGTCAGACTTAGGCATTCATTTGAAAGATATTCCAATCTTGTGTGATAACACAAGCATCATAAGTCTAGCAAGGAATCCAGTTCAACACATAAGGACTAAACATATCGATGTCAAACACCACTTTATCCGAGATCATGTGCAGAGAAAAGATGTTAAAGTAATGTTCATTCCCACATATCTGCAACTTGCTGACATTTTCACTAAATCACTTGCAAAGGAACAATTCCTATTCATCAGGAGAGAATTGGGAATGGTAAATCCCAATGAGTTGTAAGTCAATACTAAGTTAATACTGTTCAATTAACATTCTTCATGTTTTGATGACTACTGACTTAAGCTTCGGAGTGGTTTACTCATGTCTTGCAGGACTCTGTTATGACAGTAAAAGAATAGAGCTGAACAGAGCCCAGTTTACCTCGAGGCCACCAAATTACCTCGAGTCAATTTATTAAGGTGAACAGTAGGTATTGTGGAAAATAGTCACGTCAACCTCGAGGTTGAATAACGAACCTCAAGTTCTTCTCAAACCTTGAGTTTATGAAATTACCTCGAGGTTAGCTTTAGTGAATACCTAAACTAGATATATTAAAATGAATCTCGAGGTTTATCACAACCTCAAGTTTTAGACCAACCTCGAGGCTACTTAACATACCTCAAGGTTATCATTCAGTTTGCATAACCTGACTCTTGCTGGACCAACCTCGAGTTTATCTCTGAAACCTCGAGGTTATTTATCAAACCACTTAAATGTTGATCTGTCTTCGAATCAACTTCATTCTAATTTCATTCTCTTTCAAAATTAAAAACCCTAAACCCCTGCTATCTGAAAACATCACTCGAGTCTGTGATGGCTCTGAAGATTGCATTCAAATCTCCTGCTAAGGGATCAAAATCGCCAGCAAAGCAAAACCCTAAAGATCCCATTCCTTCATCTCCAAGCTTGAAGGCTCCTCAGTCGAAGCTCACCACCAAACGATTTCATCCAAGGGTCAATTTCAACGAACCTATGGCCAAGAAACCAATGAAATTGGTAATTCAGGAACCCTCTGAAACTCCAACGAAGAAATCTGTGGATCCTGAAGCGATGACAAGAAGAGATAAAGAAATAGTGTTAGTGTCACTGAAGAAATCAAAGAAGAAGTCACCTATATCTTTGTCATTTCAGAAATCTAGCACATCTGCCTCTGGGTCTAAGACTTCAAGTTCGAGACCTTTTCAGTTACCTACTATCTATGCAATATATCATGCTTCTATATCGAATCCACCTCTGGATTTCATTTGTGGTCCTCACTTGTTCAGTCCAGAAGAAAGTAAGAAATTTGGACAAGATTTTGCAAAAAGAAGCTTCTGCCCAATAGTTTTTATGGACTTAGCCAAACTTAGGGATGAATGCAACCTAGATTTATACCCCTGGTTTAAGAATTATGCCTTGTTCTTATCTATACATGCTTCTTATAGTCCCTCTCTGGTCAAAATATTTTACTTCAGTATGAGCTATCACCACCTAACTGATAAGAAGAACAAGGTTATTGATGAAAAACTGATCACATATATTAGGGGAAAGAGGATTGAAATCTCAGAAGCTTATCTGAACTCCCTTCTTCAAATATCTGACCCACCTGCCATTCCTTCTACTGAGTATTCAAATAAGGAGATCTACCAAATCTTACAACCTAATACACCATTCATAGAACCTTTGAAATTCACCCCTGGGTCAATGCCTCCTGCACATCGAGCATTATGGTATATCTACTCCAGAAATTTTGTGCAAAAGGGGCGAAATTATACTCATTTCACTCAGAAGGAATATTCTCTATTTGCTTCTTTTGTGGACAAAGTACATCACAATCTGGGACACTGGATATTTGAAGAAATGAAGAAGTATGTACAATAATCCAAGAAGTCCTCACCTATACCCTTTCCCAGCTTGATTTCAATCATCTTGTTCCATGAGAAGGTTTGGTATCTGGAATCCTATGAGTAGCCCAAGGTTCCTGATATGTTTGGACAGATTCAACTAAGTCTCATGAAGATCTCATTTCCCGAAGGTTCTGGAGAATAAAGAGCTCCATCAACATCCAAAACTTCAAAATCTAGAGTTCCTTCTGTTGGTCCAGGAGTTTCATCTCAATACACACCATTCTCTCTTGGTCCTCAAATCAAGGCCATTGTTGAGAAAGCCATATCTGATAGCCTCAGTCCAGTGTTAATGTTTGTAGCTGCTCAGAACACTCTTTGTGTCAAGCTTGAGACTGCAGTCACCTCCTTGGTAAAGGAAATTATTGATCTTCAGGAAGATCATACAAATCTCACAGAACAAGTGGAAGCTATTTCTGGACATTTAGATGATCATAGCAACAGTATGACAAACATGACAAAGATGATAGTCTTTCTGATGGAAAAGGTAGACAAGCTCTTAGCTACTCAACAAACTCCTCCTCCAGCATCTCCCGCAGCAACAGGTCCTTCACATCGACCTCCTTCTTCTCCAATTTAATCCTTTATCCCTCCACTTCCCACCTCTCATCCTCCTTCTCTAACTCCATTTGTTTCCATACCTAAAACTCCTTCCAGCCTACTTCCTGCCTCTCAAGCACCTCTCTTACCTATTTTTGATTCTACTCCTATCCTAGACTCTTCTGCTTCACTCCTTCCTCTTCAGATCAACTACTCTGGTAGTTCCACGACTGATCTGTTTGAAGAAACTGATCCTCATCCTGAAATCTCCTCTTCTCTTCCCCCTCCTTCCTTCACTTCTTCTCCATTACCCTTCCCATCCCTTTCCCATCCATTTTTCTCTCAACATCAGCTCCCACCTTTTTGATTGATGCCAAAGGAGGAGAAGTAGTAGGCAAATGGTAAGTACAACAGCAGCCAAGCAGCAGCATCAGTTCAGAAATTAAAGTAGTAGGCAAGTAGCAATTTTTCGGCAACAGCAGCCAAGCAGCATCATCAGTTTAGAAATGAAAGTAGTAGGCAAGTAGCAATTTTTCGACAATAGCAGTCAAGCAGCACAGAAGTTTTTTTTTTCGTAATAGCAGTCAAATAGCACAGAAGTAACAGTCAAGTAGCAATATTTTTTTTTTTGCAAATTGTAGATGATAAGCATTAGGAAATATAGACTGATTATGTTTAGAATTCTGATTCTGATGCTTTCTTTTTGAACTTCATGTAATGTGACATGTTGCATAATATTATGGTTTTGTTTCTTCTTCATGTTCTCTTTTCATGCTTAATAGAAATATGAAATCATACTCTTACTCAATATTCAAATTCTTGATCTGAAATGAAAATAAGTAGCAAGTTAAAACTAGTGTTGTCATCATCAAAAATGGGGAGATTGTTAGCTCTATGTTTTGATGATGACTTGACATTTTAGAGAAAAACAGCTTCTCTATCAAAAACCATGAAAAACAGAACTAGATGTATGTTTACTATGAAACTACCTCGAGGTTGCATATATTACCTCGAGGTTATACACAAACTCGAGGTCACAAATGAACCTCGAGGTTCCAAGCCTTAGCGAACCACTGAATACTCCTTGTGTCAACCTCAAGTCTTGAAGATGAACCTCGAGGTTAGTACAAAACTCGAGGTTGGAATATTACCTCAAGGTTGAGTTCATGTTTTCTACTAATCAACATTTTGTGACTTATCATACTAAACCTCGAGATAGGTAAATGAACCTCGAGGTTACGTCCAAACTCGAGGTTGAATGGGTAACTCGAGGTTACATACTTCAGTCACCAAGAATGTTTCCGATTCATAACCTCAAGGCTGGTATTTTAAACTCGAGGTTGAACGTGTTTGAACTGATACATGTTTATACGTAGCTTCTGTAATCGTCTCTGTATCTAACCTATGAGAATCTTATTTCCTTTTCTTGCTGATATTAGACTGCTTATCACTAATCCTATTTCAAAGTTTGTTTTATGAAGAGATCAGGAATTCCTTCTGTTATGATAAAAAGCAAACATGATGTCATCAACATTAAATGTATCAGACGAAAAGCAGATATTTAAAGATTAAGAGTGACAACATTCCTCTTGTTGGACTCCAACGGTCAACTATTAAAGAATGAAGCAAAAACATTCTCCAGGAATAGGAATGGTTGTCTGGGCATTATTCTTCCAAGACTAACCACTAGTATTAAATGCTAAGGTCCTCTCCAAACCTCTAGGATTTCATATGAAGACAATGGCTAGTTTTTACAACAGCATCAATGGTGAAAAGTATAAATACCAAGCATTCAATTCAGCCAACTACCGACTCTGCGCACATTTACTCTGATTAATTACTCTTACCAGTTTCATTCAATATCTTCGATATTTTCTTGTACTTCAGTGTTCATTTATTATCTACTCGTGAGGAGTTATTAAACACTTATTATTTCATTCGGTTGTTAAAATCTTAAGGTTGAGGAACCTTAAGTGTGGGTGTATGATTACAAGTAGTCAGGGGGAGTGAGTCCGAGTGTGAGGATCATCCCAAGTTGTATTTGTAATCTCTGAAGAGTTAGTGAAAATCCCAAGGAATTCTTGGGGACTGGATGTAGGTTAGGATTAGACTGAACTAGGATAAATTGCCTTGTGTTTACTCTTTCTTAAATTTCTGCTTAATTAGTGTTGTGTCTTAATTTGCAAAATTTTGATTAAGCGAACAAATTTTAAAATCACCTATTCATCCCCCTCTAGGTGATATTCCATCTTCACTAAAGTTTCATAATTACTTGAGGTATCAAAATTGTGTTTTCAAAATGGCCTTTCATGTTGTAAAAATGACTTTTTTAGTTGTTAAAATATGTATTAGCTACTGATGTGAATTCTAGGACAATTACTACTTAAGTTTCAAAATTACTCCAATATCAAAGATGCGTTGTTAAAATGGTCTTTCATGTTGTCATAATGGTTTTTTTTAGTTGCTAAAGTGACTATTAGCCACTAAATGTGAATTCAGGGAACAATTAGTACGGAAGTTTCAAAATTACTCGAGGTATAAAAATTGCATTGTCAAAATGACCTTTCATGTTGTCAAAATGGTTTTTTTAGTTATTTAAATGACTATTAGCTATCAAATGAGAATTCCGGGACAATTAGTACTTAAGTTTCAAAATTACTCGAGGTATCAAAATTGAGTTGTCAAAATGGCCTTTCATGCTGCCAAAACGGTTTTTTTAGTTGTTAAAATATGTATTAGCTACTGAATGTGAATTTTGGGATAATTAGTACTAAAGTTTCAAAATTACTCCAGGTATAAAAAACTTGTTGTCAAAATGGTCTTTCATGTTATTAAAATGGTTTTTTTAGTTGTTAAAAGGACTATTAGCTATTGAATGTAAATGTTGGGACAAGTAGTGATAAAGTTTTACAATTTCTCCAGGTATAAAAAATGCGTTGTTAAAATGGCCTTTTCATCTTTATGTATTGTAACTCATAGGGTATTAAAAAAGTGTGTTGATTTCTCAAATCATTGATTACATCGGAACTACCCTTAATGGAAACACCCTTAATATGTGCAAGATGCTATTGGGGATATGAAAAAAGAAGTCGATGTGAGATAGATTTGAATATGCACAAAATTTAAAAATTTCAATTTAAGACATATTTAATAAGTTCACCACTCTTTCTTCTATGAGGTGGTTAAAAGTTACTTCTATTTTAGATCAGGGAAATTAATTAAAAAAAACATCTTTATTATTTTTTTAAAAATAAAATGCAAGAAGACAAGTGCTTGTTCTGTTTCGCTTTTTTTGCATTGTTTAAGATAAATATGTGAGAGTATCACATATAAAGTTAAAAATGCTCTTAGATATCCCCAAACCGGCTGTTTATCATATGCTGCATGATTGGAATTTAATTAAATCGTTTTTAAAAGTTTATTTAAATTGGTGTAATTTGAATGTTTCTTTAAGCTTGTTCAATTTGCCAAATATTTCTAAACTTGCTATTTGTTATGAAAATAAGAATACAAAAGACGTTTGAAATGAGAGAGATCAATAACAAGAGAGAACTAATTGGAGAGTTAAGAGAGATCGTATTTCTTATTTCATTACTTATCACAAATGTGTGTACATGCCTCTACTTATAGGACCCAATATTGAAGAATAACCCTATGGGTTACAATACATAAATATATGACAATGAAGGAATATAACTGATGTCCCATTAGATGTTACAAAGATTAAAAATTAGAAACTCTTCAATTTGGTGGTTACAAGCTATGATGCCATTGAGTATGGATGGGAGGAAAATAGTCTTATTCTTAGATGTTATGGGCATCCCATATAATCATAATATTCATAACACTATTATTAATTTATTAAATGCGTACGTCATGATGGCAATTTGAGTCCATTTAAACTTTGTTGATTTATCGATTGAGACAAAAGAGCTCTAAATTTTATTAATGTATTACATGCTTACGTCATGATTGCAATTTAAGTCTATTTAAATTTTTGTAACGGGTGGTTATGAGATTACTTATAATTAATGTTGCACAAGCTTGGTACTCGTATTATCTATTGGGAAAATAGCACATGAATCTATAGTATTATTAATCCTATCATAATTAATGATAAAGGAATATGGTAGTTTCATGACTTCATCAATGACGTACAGATGAACCCCAATAAAACAAACCAAAAGTTGTTGTTCGAGGGATTCTCAGTGAAGGTAATAACTAGGAAGTAAAGAATATCCTGTATTTTGATTTGACTAAATTCATTTTCGCATTATAACCAGGAAGATAATATCAACTGGTGAAATCATTGACTATATTTGTTAACTATTATTATAATATTTAATTATGACTACAAAAAAGTAACATTTTGTAGCGGTCAAAATGCCATAATGTAGTGGTTTTAACCACTACAAAATGACATTAATAGTAGTTAGATAAACTGCCACTAAACACACCGTTGCAAGCAAATTTGTAATGGTTTCAAAACACTGCTACTACATGTAACCTAACTGCTGCTGTAATTGTAGTGGTTTCCAACCACCTCTACCAGATGGGGCCAAGCTGAAGCTGTCTAGCGGATTTATAACCACTACAAAGTTACATGAAATTTTAAAATAGGCACCAAATGTTTGAAATTAGTCTATAGCAATTTAATAACTGCTACAAAATTTGCCACCCTTTTGTTGGAATTTTTTTCTGCCATTTTTTTAATTTCTTTTTTATTCTTTTTTAGTGGTTTCATAATCGCTACAAAAGTTGCCTCCATTTTGTCGAAAAATTGTTCCATCGTTTTTTAAGTTTTTGATGATTTTTTGTAGTAGTTGTAAAACCGCTACCAAATTATGTTGGATTAAAAATCTATAGTGGTTTCGCAGCTGCTAAAATAAATAATGTTGTTTAAACAAAAAAAAAATTGTCATTTTAGATTAATATAATAATTAACTAATAATTTAAATATAAAAGATATAAGTTAATTTTAAAAATAGTTGATACAAGTATTTGAGGAGTACATATGGTTATTCTAAAGGTGTAAAAAGAGAGAGAGAGAGAGGGAGAGAGAAAATGTAGACAATAAGAACTTATTATTCTATCCTTTATATAATTAAATTAAAATGAATATTAATGTATGTGAAAGGAGGCGGGATGTTGAAGAAAGTCCTTCTAATTAGGGATAAAAAAAAATAGTACTGTAGAGTTAGAAAATAAAATAAAAATGTATGTAAAAGAAATTATCATCATAGATTGATACTTAACCTCTTGAAATAGTTAACGCTTTGAAACAATGTTGATAAATGAGTGAAATGAGAGAAAATGTGTCCGTAAAGAGAGATGATGTATAATAAATGAAGTACATTAAATGAGGCGTGGTGTAGATATTTATAAGAAAATTTGCGTAAGGTTTGTAATGGTTGGCAGGACTTCTTTTGTAGCAGTTATCGTTTGTAGTGGTTTATGTGACTGTGTTTGTAGTGGTTTTATTTTTTTAGTGGTTATGTCACTTTTGTAGTGGTTATATAACTATTACAAAGTCTGTGTGTGTGTGCATTTAAAAAGTAGATGATTACATATTGAAAATGTTATTGTAAGCATAATTTTTTAGATCAATCCTCGTCGTCATCCCTACAAAAAAGATGTGGATAAACTATGATGTGTAAGTTTAAAATGTCTGAACAAAAATTAAATATTATTTCATACATCCTATTTAAAAAAAAAAATACACACTGAACTATAGGTAAATTGTCATCATCATCTGGGAAGAAGTTTTTGAAACTAGCGAGTTGGAACAGCTCACTCTTGTATGCAACGTTATCACCATTGCCCATGTGGTAAAGCTCCCGAGGCTTTAATTGAACCACCATATTCTAATCCATGTGCCTCTCATCTGTGACATAATAAACTCGATGTGCCTTTAAGGCATGAATATATGGCTCATCATCCTGAGACTGACTAGTGTGAATAGGCCAGGAGAAATTGACTGAGGTGATTCCTAAGTCCTCAATTGTGAGTCCCCAAGAAGTTGTCATATTTGCCCACAAACACTTGAACAACATGATGGTGAAATGCCCTTGATAATTTATTTTAACCACATCAAGCAGTTTTTCATAATACTGGACATCACCATGCATGTTGCCGCCACTGTTGCTTACATAATTCCTTGTCCTAAAAATGCTATAAACACCCAAGTTTTGGGTTAGCAATCCTTGATCTCGCAACACCATGCAAAACTTAAAACTATTGACATTGTACACTATAAATCTTTATACGTGGTCAAGGGGGTTGAGTGCAAGAACTTTGAATTTTGGTGAGTAGGGGTTGTGGTCATTTAGTATTCTTCATGTAAACCAACCTGGGAATTTTCTGTGGACTTTTCTGTCAATTTCGAAAGATGTCTATGAACAGACCCACAGTTGATGCTTTACATGACTTCTGAATTCCCTATAATTAAGCATGCGATGACGATTATAAAATGTAAGAAAATATATAGGATAACATGTATTTGTGGAAAATACTTATTGAAGGTACATTTCAACTTTATTGCAATTGATCAAGACATATTTATGTGCTTGGAACTTCTCAGTTGTTGTCAGTTTGAAGTTCTCACTTCCGCCAATTGGCTTACCAACAGGAGGGATTAACAAATGTTGCTGATGGCTCAAGCATAAGCAATTGTCTACTCGAGGCGGTTGGTTGAAAGATGTCTCAATGTCATTAAAGTACCTTGAACAAAAATACAAGACCTCATCCCCTATATAACCTTCAACTATTAAACCTTCAGGCCACACCTCATTCTTTATGTAAGATTTCAATTTCTCAAGAAACCCATAAAGTAAATTAAAGAAGGGAAAATGTCAATATATCAATTCAGAAAGTTATGTGACTAGCAAGTAATGTTAATGGAATTTATTTTAAATGGATGCCTTTCAATAGGATACATCCATCGATAGTAAACTGGGTTAGTAACCTTTGTTTCGTGAACAAGGTGCACTGTCAGGTGAACCATCACCATAAAAGAGAATAGAGGAAAGATCATCTCCAAATGACACATTGTAAGAGTGACTTTATGTTGTAGCTGCATGAGCTCCTCCACATTCAAAATCTTGGAACACAACTTTCGAAAGAAAGAACACAACTCTGCCAACACGATCAACACATCGAGGGGTAGTGTATTCTTGATAGTCAACAGAAGTAACTATTGTATAAGCACATTGAGTCATTACTCTTCAACCCAACAACCTTTCGAGCCTCCTTGTCAACACATCATGAAATGTTGCTTAAATACCCATCAGGAACTTTTATTTTCTTTAATGTTGCGAGGAAGATTTACTTATTTGTTTTTGCAAGGGTGAATTTTTCCAGCTGAAATCTATCATGCTAATTCGGCCACACATTTGCACAAACTCCCATGTGCCACAAATCTTTCCTTGCTTGAAGATAATCTTTTGACTTGCTTGGTTCATTAAGAATCATGTACAACATATTTTGGCACACATTTTTTTTTCAATATGCATGACATCAAGACTGTGTCACAACAAATTATTTTTCCAATATGGAAGAGTAAATAAGATGCTTGTCTTCTGCCATTACTGAGGTGCAGAAGTAGAAGGCCTGGTAGTCTTTCTCCCGGCTTTTGTTGTAACGTCGTATTTTCCAAATTCCATATAAACATCTTGAAGTTGCTTTGAGATTCCTACACCAGATAAATTCTGAGGAGGTGTTTTTTTTTCCTGTTGCCCATTGAAATAATTGCATTGCAACCTAAACTTGTGTGTACTTTCGAGAAACCTTCGATGACCCATGAAGCCTCACTTTTGACTGTAGGGAAGGTATACCAAGTCAGAGTCAAAATTACAAGTTGGACACATAAGGCCGATATGCAAATTCCACCCGATATTGTTCTCAAGCTAAGAAAGTCACTTATTGTCTACATCATGGTTGCACACAAATTGAATACTATCTTCTCATATGCGTCATATGTCCACAAACTCTACAATAAGCGGTTAGAGATACACATCAATGGCATTTCTTGATGTCTTTTTGCCTGGAATGATCATAGACAAAATGAAGGAGCTTTGTTTTATACACATCCAAGGAGGCAAGTTGTAGGGTATTAAGATGACTGGCTAAATATTATAGCTTGTGGTAAGATTCCCAAACGGATTAAAATTGTTAGTCACCAAGTCAAGTCAAACATTTGTTAGGTCCGCCATAAAAGCTAGAAAGTCTGAGTCAAATGCTTTCCACGCTTCAGCAGCCTATAGATGTCTTAGCTTACCACCTTCATTCTTGTAAGCTTCATGCCACCTCATATGCTTAGTTGTCTTAGACAACATAAACAATATATGTAAGCAAGATTTTAAAGGAAAGTACCTGAGAATCTTTACTGGTTTTTTCTTTAGCAGTTTCCCCTTCCAAACTATTCTAAACCTCGAAATGTGACACTTCTTACAAGTTTCCTTATGAGTGTTATCTCCCCATTAAAGCTTACAATTGTTAGGGCATACATTAATCTTTTTGTAGTTCAAGCATAATCTGTTAATTATCTTCTTGGCCTCGTAGAAGGTTGTGGGAATGTCGGTAGCTAGGAAAGCATATCGTAGTAATTCCAACAACATCAATATTGCATTAGCAGTAATCCCACACAAGCACTTGATATGATACAATTTTCTCAAGAAATATAATTTGAAGTACTTTCGACACCCTACATAAAATTAAATTGCTCCTTAGCCAATAGTTTGGTGAATATGTCTGCAAGTTGAAAATGAGTAGGAATAAATATGACTTTGACATTTCTCTATTGAACGTGATCCCTTATGAAGTTGTAACATCCCAAATTTTAGATTTTGGGAATTTAGAATTTATTATGGAAATTAATTATGAAATCTGGCCTAATAATAATTATGAAGTGGATTATTGGGATTTAAGGCATATTTTCCATAAAATTAAGGATTTAATATGAAAAATTGGGTTTCATTATTTTAGAAGTAATATTTGGAAATAAACTTTGGCTCAAATATTTTAGAGACAATATAGTGTGGGCAAAAGAAATTGATAAATTAATTGGAATTAATATAGGGATTTATTCTAAATCATTATAAAAATACTCTTATAATTGGCATAAACCTCACGGACCACAAGCAAAGAGAAATACCCACGCATGATAACAAGAAGCCCATAAACGCTAAGACCCAAACTCATAGATTCAACCCAAATACTTATTTCCATTTCTCACCTCTAGTTGCCCCAACGTGATGCATCCTAACATTTTTTTTTTTTTGATATAAAACTTTTTTATATCAAAAAAAAAAAAAAAATATATATATATATATATATAGCAACAACATACTGTATTAGCTATTCTTCAGCCCACGCAGAATCATGCAGTTATATCAATTCTCTCGGCCAACGCAAAACATTAGGGAAATATATATTAAATCAGGAGAGACCATAGCGTTTGCGTAAGCGCAGAAAAGGAAGCAGAAATCACCAGCGACTTTTATGGAACGGAGAAGCAGAGATAGCAGCGCCATGCTTTTCGAGCAGCTCGCCCTGTCTGTCCACGCCATGTCTCTCCATCATTCTCAAGCCAACCACCGTTAATACCCTTTGGTCCTTGCCTCTTGGTCAAACTCCTCCAACTTAATATATATATATATATATATATATATATAATAGAGTTCATGTTTTTGCTGATATGGGTTCGGGTTGCTGTCATAGAGTTTTACTTTGAATGCAAACTGAAAACATAAAAGAAAAGGAAAAGCTAGTTGTGTTCATACATATATATGGCTACGTGTGAACATGGGTACTGGGAGAGTAACTTAAGTTATAGGTGAGTAAGTGTTTTAACGTTGGATCTTAAAGCTTTTAGGTTATCTGCACATGAATATAAGAACTTAAACACTGATGAAAACTGAATTAAAGGCGGAGGCAGTTAGCTTTGTGACCAAAACTGATCTATTTCTCTTGCTTTCCATCGGTTAAAACTAAGCATAAGTGTATATATAGACATCCAATGCGTCATCTTGACAGAATTTCAAGTCCAAAGAAGATCAGATGAGAGAGCTATGAATTTTTTAAGTTACCCCATCTGAAACCGTCATACAACAGACCAAGGTTCGCTAAATTGAGGATATCTCAAACTACAAATCGGAATGAGCTGAAATTGGTGGCATATGAAACTAGACTCATACACCTTTCCAAAAACATCAAGATCATAGAAAACAAAGATCAAATGAGAGAGATATGATTTTCGTAAGTTGAGAGTCTGTTCAGGATTGTGCAAAAACGTTAGTACAAGAACAACTTTTATTTTTCTGATTATAGTGCTCAATATACAATGAGTTAGAAGTTGATTCTTCTTGCATTGGAAAGGGTATTCTTGGGATGTATGTGATTTGACAAGATGCTTAACGAAAGGAGATGTTTTGATTACCTGAACTTAGTCAATAGAATATAAAAGTCATATACTGAGCTTGCTGTCAAATTACCTTGAGGTAGGAGTGTGTGCCTCGAGTTTGCATCTAAACTCGAGGTTGAAAATGAAACTCGAGGTTGAGTGCCTAAGTGATCTGGCCAAAATTATCATACGACCTCGAGGCAGAAGATATTACTTCGAGGCTGGGGCAAAACTCAAGGCAGAATCTTTAACTCGAGGTTGAGTCAGTTTCCCAAGACATTTCACTTGACCGTTATATTCAAATTGGTATATGAAAACTCGAGGTAGGATGATGCACCTCGAGTTTTCCTTAAAACTCGAGGTTAAAGGAATACTCATGCCACCTTACGCTGAGATTCTAACTCGAGGCTGTTTCTGTGACTCGAGTTTGGGGTGAAACTTAAGGTAAAGATCTTGACTTGAGGCAAATATGTTTTAGATAGAAAAGAGCCAAAATGTATCAGTTTTGAAAAATCTTCGATAGGCTTTGAATATGATTTATCTGGTTTATATCCTTTCTTATTATCATTCCTAACTTGTTTGATGAGCTTGTTAATGAGTTTCAGCTGGATTAACATCAGATTATCAAAAAGGTGAATGAATACGTTAGAGCTCACAACGGTAACTTTAAGCAAATCACAATGGTCATATTCCAACGGGAAGAATTACTTAACAGAAGAATCGATCTTCATTGCCCATAAATAGAGAAGTCTTCAAACCAAAAGTTGTGACGACGATTGATGAAAGAATCGACGAAGCAAACGACATGATTTTACTGATTCACCGTCGATAACTCATATACTCTCTGTTTCTTAATATTCATAGTTTACAGTAGAGAGTAGTCAGTGTTTACATATTTACTTCTGAGAGAGAAGATCTTTTGTAATTATTCTATTTGAGATTTGAGAGTTACTCAAGATTTGGTGGTCTTGATTGGGAACCGATTATATCCTTACAGTGTGTAAGGGGAGTCAGTGAGAGATTTGGCTTCACAAGTGCCTGGGTAAACTTGTGGGTTGTAAAGGCTTCTCTTATGCCTGGTTAAACAAGGAGATAGTGGAAATCTCAAGTGCAGTTTGAGGACTGGATGTAGGTCAAGGATTGGGTCGAACCAGTATAAATTTCTATTTGCATATTCTCTTCCCTAAACTCTTACATTCCAGCATATATATTTAAATGAATGACTATTGGTTTACAACTCATTACTGTCATACGAATTGCTTTCTGTAAGTTGCGAAAAGATTTTTAAAATTCCTAAAGTTTTATCAGACACCTAATTCACCCCTCTCTTAGGTGACAGCCAGGTCTAACAGAAGGGGTAGGATATTTAACTAAATAAATATGGGAAAAGTGGTGTTATATATATATATATATATATAAGGAGTATCGATAATGTATTCTTTATTTCCCTTAAATAAACCCATTTTTGCTGACACATGAGAATGATTAATTAATAATCAATAAGGATTATAATTAATTAATAAAAAGTAAAAGAAACATATAAGGAGTATCGATAAATAATAAGAGTTTACAGAGATAATAAATTGGTTAGATAATAATAATGAATAATAGCTTTATTTAAGGGAAATAAAGAATACATTAAAGATGAAATATTTATTTGATATAAGTGTTAATTACTTTTGGTAATGAAATATTATGGGTGTTTACATTTATTTGACCCAGTGTTTTAAACTTTATGTAAGATTAATATTATATTTTGGAAATTTATGATATATAAAATAATCTATAATAATTAGTAATGATTAAACTCCTAATTTAGGAATAGTGTAGGTGGTGTTGGTATTTATTAAAGTTCAATTTAAAGTGTTAGCATTGAGCTTGTTATTGGGGGAATCTAAAGTAATAAATAACAATCGAAATAAATAAGGAAGAGATTATTATTATAATCGGAATATTTCTAATGTTATGAAATTAGAGTTATAATTTTAGGTGGAACTTATTTTTTTAAGGGTTATTAATTGTTAGTAAATTTATTTTGGTAGATTGAATTAGGGAGTGAGTTGAGCTCCTGATTTGAGAGCTGCGTAAATTAATTAGCTTTGACAAGAGGTAACCACTTTCCACTTATTATGTTATTGATATAAGGCTTATGAGTATTTCCTGAATTGTTTATAAATATTTTAAATAAGAATTTGCCTTGTGGAACTTATTGAGTTGAATTATGAAATATATTGCAAATAATGATTGGAAAGTGAGATATTATGATGTGTTTATGAGCCTTATTTAAATACCTTGAAATGATGGTGAATATTCTGGAAAAATCCCTAAATGAGTTTTTATGATAACATTGGGATGAGAAGAATTGGGAGAAGATGATAAAGTTATATACACCATGTGGTGATGCCTCCATAGATGCATAATGGTTGGCTTTTGATTATCCCACCAGAGTGATGGGACTTGCCCACCAAAGAGATGGGCTTACGACACCTCACTAGGGTAAAGTGGGGAAAGACCCATGGTCTGGGGTAGGTGCTTTGAGGATTTTGGCCGGTCCTCATCACTTGACCAGTGAGCTTTTGAGTAACCAGTAACATGGGTGTGACTTAGCCCATGGGTCTAGTCGGAGGAAATAAGGCGGTTCAGTTGGATTGATGGGAGGTATTGTAGGGGAATGGAATTCAAAAAGATTTATTACACCTAATCATGATATATTATGATAAAGTGATATTTTATGATATTTCATTTACGATATGAAGTTTTGTGATATCGATATATATGAGACATATTTTTAATATTTGGTGATATAAATTGTTCCACTTGGCACCTCACTACTACATATTAATATTTGTAATAAGATGGACTGATGGTTACCCAATTTTTCTAGATGATAGCTCACACCCGAGTCCATCAGGGAAGGCCTCAGAAGTTTATACTACTCTATCAAAGTAGTGCTTCTGTCTCTTTTGGTTATGCTAGGTAATTGTATATTGCCACGTTAGGGCTCATTATGCAAACTCTAATAAAATTTTAATTTTTTTGTAATTTTTGAGGCACTATTAAGTTAATAACTCAGCTAAATATGATTATTTTATTAATTTCAACAGAGGTTGTTTCAGAAGTGATGTCTCGCATCAATGTGCTTAGTTCGAGTATGTTGTATTGGATTCTTGGCCAAGCTTATTATACTAGTATTATCACACAATATTGGGATCTCCTTCAAATGTATTCCCAAGTCTGATAATTGTTGTTTGAGCCATAAAACTTAAGCACAATAACTTGGGGGCAACCACATACTCAGCTTCAATAGAAGACACAACAACACTTGTTTGCTTCTTACTAAACCAGGACACAAGTGAGCCTTCAAAGAATTGATATTGGCCACTTGTGCTCTTTATATCTGTTTTATACCCAGCATGGTCTGAATTCAAGTATGCCAACAAATGCTCAGGTTGACCTTTGGGAAACCACAAACTAAGAGTCTTTATGTCAACCAGGTATCTGAAAATTCTCTTCACACTTTTAGCATGAAATTCTTTTGGTGCAGACTGTAACCTTGCACACATTCCTACACTGAATTGGATGTCTAGACGACTTGTAGTTAGATAGAGTGATGATCCAATCATTCCTCTATATCTTATGATATTGAAATCCTTTCCCTTTTCATCAGCATCTAATGAAGCGGTAGAACTCATTGGTGTATCATCTCTATTGCATTGATCCATCCCAAACTTCTTCACCAGGTCATTGAGGTATTTAGTCTGTGATATGAAAATTTCATCCTTCTTTTGCTTGATTTGTAGACCAAGGAAATAGTTGACTTCTCCCATCATGCACATCTCAAATTCTCCTTGCATATTATTGGCAAACTCTTCACACAAATCATCATTAGAAGCACAAAAAATTATATCATCAACATATATTTACACAATTAAAATTTCATTAAACTTATTACTCTTTATGAAGAGTGTTGTATCAGTTTTTCCTCTAATAAAGCCTTGATCAAGAAGGAACTTACTTAATCGCTCATACCAAGCTCTAGGATCTTGCTTAAGTCCATAAAGGGCTTTCTTAAGGCGATAAACATGATCTGGATGATGTTCACTTTCAAAACTAGGAGGTTGCTCTACATAAACTTCTTCTTGAATAAAACCATTTAAAATGCACTTTTCACATCCATTTGATAGATTTTAAATTCTTCTACACAAGCAAAGGCTAGAAGAGCTCTTATAGCTTCCAATCTTACCACTGGAGCATAAGTTTCTTTATAATTAGATCCTTCTTCTTGATTATAGCCTTTTGCAACCAATCTTGTCTTGTTACGGATAATGATTGCTGGTTCATCACGTTTGTTCTTGAATACCCATTTAGTGCTAATGACCGGATAGTCCTTAGGCCTAAGTACCAAGTCCCAAACTTGGTTTCTATCAAATTGATGTAGCTCCTCTTGCATTTGTATCACCTAATCATTGTCTGGAAGGGCTTCTTCCATTTTAGAGGGATCAATAAGGGATATAAATGCAGAAAAGGTTACTTCATTTAAAGTATCGCTTCTGGTTCGCACACCTTGATTTACATCACCTATTACTTGATCTAAAGGATGATTCCTGATAAATCTATAGGCTCTAGGTTGAGATTGGTTAGAATTCTCAAGATCATTTTGAGAATTAGTTTCAAAAACATCTTCAAGATTTTCTACAGAAGTAGGGGTAGTTTTTTTAAAAGAATTGATTTTTGAAAATATTTTCTTCTTCATCATCAAAAGGTTTATCATAATTGATTTCACTGAATACAATATGTATTGACTCTTCAACAATACGAGTGCGAGTATTAAATACTCTATAAGCCTTACTCCTATTTGAATAACCCAAAAATATACCTTCATCTGACTTGAGATTAAATTTTCCCAAGTTATCCTTACCATTATTGTGGATGAAGCACTTACAGCCGAAAATGCGCAGATGAGTCAGTGTTGGTTTTCTTCCTTTGTACAACTCGTAGGGAGTTTTGTTCATCTTTTTCTGGAGGTATGCTCAGTTTGAGATGTAGCAAGTTGTACTCATTAGAGTTGAAAATACTTATGAAGTATTATTTTCATTCAGCATAGCTCTTGCCATCTCTGTGAGCACCCGATTTTTCCTCTCTACAACACCAGTTTGTTGTTGAGTCCTTCGAGCTGAAAAATTGTGGTCAATTCTCAGGCTGTCACAGAATTCTTCGAATGCATGATTCTCAAATTCTCCACCATAATCAGTTCTAATTCCTGCAATAGAGAGACCTTTCTCGTTTTGGACCTTCTTGGCAAAAATAACAAACTGATCATATGTTTCATCTTTAGAAGATGAGAATATGGTCCATGTAAATCGAGAAAAGTCATCAACTATGACTAGAGTGTAAAGATTGCCACCAAGGCTCTTTACTCTAGCTGGTTCAACTAGATCCATATGGAGTAGTTGAAGAGGTCTATTAGTTGAAATTTCATTTTTATATTTAAAAAATGACTTGGTTTGTTTGCCTTTTTTACATGCATCACAAATCATATCATTTTTAAAATTAAGCTTTGGCAAACCAATGAACAAATCCTTTTTCAGTAATTTGTCAAGTTGATTCATATTAACATGAGCTAATCACTTATGCCACAACCAACCCTCATTCAAATTACTAACAAAGAACTTTTTAAAAATAGAGCTATTACTAGAGAGGTTGAGTGTATAACAATTTCCTTCTCTAGGAGCTCTAAATAGAGCTTTTGATCTTATATTTTCAAGAGGGAGAACATCCTTATTCACAATCAAACATTCCTCAGAATGAAAGATAACTAGATTACCCTTATCGGTTCTTTGGCTCACACTAAGGAGATTGTGACAAAGTCCTTCCACGAGGTAGACATCTTTGATCATTGGTCTTTCATTGTTTCCAATTTCTCCAATGCCAGCAATCTTTCTGGATTGATTTCCACCGAAGGCTACTTTGCCACAAGTTTTCGGTTTGATTGAAGCAAACTTCGATTGAACTCTCATCATATGTCTAGAACATCCACTGTCAATGTACTATTTGTTGGAATTTGATGCTCTTAGACAGACCTACAAATCACAAATGTTCAGGCCTTAAGTACCCATCTTTTCTTGGGTCCTTTTGGGTTAGTTTGTGTCTTAGAAATCTTGTAAGATCCTTTAGGCATCCTTGATAATTCCCTACTAGTTTGTTCTTTCTCTCCTTTTTATGAAAGCATGAGGAAGTGGTATGGCCTTTTCGATTACAATAGTTTCATGAGCAAAAGGATTTAAAGAATGAACGGTTTTTCTAAAATAGTTCATATAAGATTTTCCTCTAAATTTCATTTTACCCTTCTTTTTATCAAAATCAGGTCTATTGATAATTTCAAATTTGTCATTTGTAAATCTTTGCTATTTTTAAATAACATTCAACATTTCACTACCTTTAGTGAATTTCTCAAGTACCTTTATGAGATGTAAATTCTTTTTCTCAAATCAGTGCATTCATCACAAATAAGATTTTCAGGAGAAGTGAGGGTTTCTACTTGCATTTTAGGAGTTGTATTCTTTCTTTTCAAAGCAAGATATTTTTCAGCCAGTTTTTCAAATTCAGATTGCACAATGTTATATTCAGCAAATAACTCATCATATGTTGGTTGCAAATCATATACCTTATCCTATTTGTCATGTTGCTTTTCTTCTTCATCAACTAGATAGATGTTGGCTTTCTCTTCCTCTTCAGCTTCTTCTTCATCCGATAAGTTGTCACCCCATATTACTAAGACAGACTTTCTTTTTGAACTTGTTGAATTTCTTCTTTTCTTTATCCTTGTTCTTCATCTTGGGACATTCAGATTTGATGTGGCCAGGCCTTTCACATTCGTAACAAATAATTGGTTTCTTAGCTTCAAAGCTAGAGCTACCCTTGTGAACTTTCTTGTAACCTTGGTCCCTCTTGTAGAACTTTTTGAATCTTCAGACCATCATACTTATCTCTTCATCTTCATCTTCCTCATCCTCATCATCTGATTCTTTGGCTTCTTTGATTGCTTTAAGGGCAACACCTTTACCTTTGTTATTAATTTCATCAAGTCCTTTTATGAACTTGATCTTGCCTTCATATTTTGTCAGGCTGCCAAATAATGCTACTACAAATGCCATATTCTCCATGAGCTTCTTCAATGGAAGTGACTTTTGCTTCCCAGTATTTGCTAAGAATGTTCAAGATTTTTCTAACTTGAACAGGTTGCTCATAGAACTTTCCTAAAGCAGCAAGTTGTTGATCAAATGAGTAAATCTCAGTTGGAAATCCCCAATAGATTCCCAATGTTTCATATGAAGGAGATCATACTCAGTCATGAAAGTATTAATTCTATTTTCTTTGATTCTAGCGGTTCCTTCATGAGTTATTTCCAACGCATCCCATATAGCTTTAGCAAAGGGTAATGTGCATATTCGGAAATACTCTTGTTGGCTTAAAGCACTTTGCAGCATGAGAGTTGCTTTACTGTTGAGGGTGACATTTGTTCTGTCATTATCGTCATAGTCTTCTTCAGGCTTTGGATCTCTTAAACCATTTACAAGTACAGTTGGACAATAATCTCCAACCTCGAATACCCTCTACAAGCCATATTCAGACGCCATGACAAACACTTTAAATTTGGCTTTATAGAAAGAGTAATGCTCTCCATTGAAACCAGGTGGTCTGTTAATCGAAATTCCATCAGGTAGAATACCTTCCATGATGATCCTTCTCGAGATGTTAAGCTCTTTAGAGAAGACCTTACTTTGATACCAAATGTAAGCAAAGCTAAATCACCAAGAGGGGGTGAATTGAAGATTTTAAAAATCTTTTCGAAAGTTCTATTTTGAAACATTAAAATAGGGTAAAACAGAGAGCAAAGAAGTAGAGTGAGACACAAAGATTTATACTAGTTTAGTCCAAATCCTTGACCTACATCCAATCCTTAGGCTACCTGAGTATTCCATTATATCTGATGATCACACCTTCTGTAACTCGAGTAATTCTCTCTCTAGAATTTACTCCTCCTTTTGACTTGAGATTGTTTACAATCAATGAACTCTCTTAAAGAGTGGATAAGAATAAACACTAAAGCTCAATAGTATCAAAAGATACTTTTTACAAGAAAACTTAAGAGTAGTTGAAAACTTGAATGCTTTTTTAGTTTTCTGGCTTAATGGTTGTTGAGAAGAATTGAATGATGCTCTATTTATACTAAGAGAGTATTAAATAACCGTTGCAAGCTTCATTCTAACAGTTGGTGCATTATTGTAGCTGTTGGAGGCACTTTGGTCAATTCTCTCTCTACTCTTTGGTTCATTTCTTATGTTGGAGGATAAATGTTGACTTCCTTATGTTTTTATCCGTTGGAATGCCAGTGATTTGTTTAGGTAAAGATCATTTATCCTTTTTGTAATGTGCAGAGCTTGTTTGATTTGTTTAGGTAACTTCTCTCTCTCAAGTTTCCATTTTGAAATTTAAAGCTTAGAGAGATCTTGTGTTATTTCAAAACTAGAGTTTCCAAAACTGTTTTAAATACATGAAGAAATAGTGAGCATCTGTGCTTTAGCCAAAACTTGAGTTTCCAACACTAAACTCAAGTTCCCCCTTAAAACATGAAAACATTTGAAATTTGGAACCAAGTGAGAATCTAGAGCTTTCAATTCAAAACTTGAGTTTTAAAAAGTTCAAAGCATGGAAACAATTTCTATGGCTAAAACTAGAGTTTCCAAACTGAAACTCGAGTGTTGCAAAATATTGGAAAAACTTAGAAAACCTAGAAACTGGAGTTTACCTTTGAAAACTGGAATTTACATAAGTCATAAATTTGAGTGACTCTATGTATGATCAAAACTTGATCTTCCAAATGAAAACTGGAGTTTTGCATTTCCTCAGGGAATTATTGAAGAGTCTCTATGTGGCCTAAACTCGAGTTTTAGAACTCGAGTTTCCATACTAAAACTCGAGTTTGTCCTGATGAAAAACTTGTAATGCTCTCTGTAAGGTCAAAACTCAAGTTTCCTCTAAGAAACTGCAGTTTTTCCTTTGATAATTAAAATTGAGCTTTTCACTGTCAAGCCAAGACTCGAGTTTTGACTCTAAAACTCGAGTTTGCCTTAGACAGTAAGTTTTTCACTAACTTAGACAAACTTCAATTTGATTTTACAATTGTTTGTTATCATCAAAACCCATAGAGAACTAACATTAAGGTTACTAACTAACAGTCGACCACGAATATAAATGAATTTCTCTGGTGCACAATATCACAATAGCCTTAGAATAGCAAAATACAAATATAATTAATTTCTCCTCAGTAAATATTTCCTTTTAATAAATTAAAATAAGCCTAATTCACGTGTCCACATTTACTAAATTCCTTTTCTTATTAAGGAATTTAATATGAGCTTATATTCCCTTTATTTTCATCATTTTTCAGGATTTCCCAACAAACAAAGACCGATCTTCAAAAATTCACAATTAAATCTAGGAACCTTCTTTTAAGTTGATTCTAAACCAAACTCAATACTCAACCTTATCCCGATTTTGCAATCAGTTTTGAATTTCAACAGAAGCTTGGCTAACCCAATGACTTAAAACTCGTCCTACGAGAAAACTGAAACCGTAGAATCGATGCTCTCGAAGAGTAGAACAATATTTGTGAAGGGAGTTTTTTTATCGGAGGTGATTTGATAGGAGATTTTGGCTACTCTATTTTTCTCTTTCCTTTTCAATTTCCCTACGGCATTTTTAAAGCTTTTCTCTCTTTCTTTCTGCTGGATTTTTGGCCGACATTCACAAGAAGAAGAGATGAATTAATGAATGCTCATAAGTCAAAGTAGGTGGAGTTGTTAGAAATATCATAAGACATTTCATTTTACACTTAATTACGTCATGCCATTGGTTCCAACTTCCATTAATTGTTGGCAAAAATTTTATGGAGAAAGGTTGACGTGATATGAAGGCAATTGATCATGCATATATATCTTGACTAATTTAACTAATTAGGGGAGTAGGGATGTGGAGTTCATATCAATATGGTCTCATTTAATCATCCACAAGATTATTATTTGCAACTTAGTTTCTTACTTATTTAGTTGCAAATATTGTATACGCATTAGGAATTAATCCTTAATTACTTATGTCCCATTTGTGCCAACATATGACTCAAAATTTTATGTTTCGACTAAACTAGGTAAAATTATTCTTTTGTCTAAAGTTTACTATTTCTTTTCTCTAAATGCAAATACATCATAACTAGAATTTGTCTCAGCAAATTTAGGATATTACATTTCTCCCCTCGTTAAATAAATTTCGTCCTTGAAATTTGTTTATACATTCACCATATTTCTAGACATAAATTCTGGATATTTCTTTTTCATATTCTCAACTATCTCCCACGTCACTTCCCTAAGAGATAATCCTCTGTCGACCACCTTTACAAAAGGTATGCTTTTACGTCTGAGCTATTTTTCTTGATAATCAATAATCCGCTTGGGCTTTACTGGAAAAGTATGATCCTCTTGAACATCAACATTTTCATACTCAAGAACATGTTGAAAATGGAAGAAATCACCAAGAGGGGGATGAATTAGGGATTTCAAAAATTATTTTGAAAGATGTCTGAATCCTTTTTCAAAACTTAAAAGTCAGATAATGAAAGAGTAAGAGAAGAAAAGCTGGACACAAAGGATTTATACTGGTTCGGTCTTAAACTTGACCTACGTCCAATCCCTATATATCTTCTAGGTATTTCCAGTAGTTCAACAGGCTTTAATTACAACAATGTAAACCACATGCAATCCTATTCACCTAGGACTTGCTCCCCCTTACACTTTGTAATTAAACTACCTAACTTACAGGTTCCACAACCTTGAGTTCTCACAAAACAAGTAATCAGAAATGATTTTCGAAAACACACTCTCTTAAAGAGCAAATAATCATAAACACTGAAGTTCAAAAAATATTTCGCATAACAGAGCTTAAAAATCAAAGAAGCAATCAGTTGTGATTTGGTTGTGTGTCTTGCTCTTTGTCTTCATGGGTATCTATAGGCTAACTAGTGGAACTAGCCGTTGCAGTTTCTTCTCTAGCGTTCAGTTGTAAATATGGAAAATGACTGTTGCATATTTTCCTCTGTTCTTTCAATTCTCAGCTGGAATCCTGGAATTCGTTGATGCAGATAGTTTTCCAGATATTTTGTCTTTCCATAATCTTTATTTGACCGTTGGAGAGTGATTTAGTTGATCTATAACGGTCTGTGTTGAACCATTGGGATAAAGGAGAAGTTTCAGCCTGGCTTTTGGTCCTGCATTAAATGCTCTTAACCCAGATCTGATTTGTTTTAATTTGAAGCTTGAAACGTGTTAATGTAGTTTGTAACTCATGAACAAACTTATCCAACATATATATGATGATTCGTAATTTCATTTAAGTACAAAACACATCATGAGAGTGAATCGGAAATATGAAACACGCGAAGAGTAAAACAGAGGTCTTGTTAGGCTTGAGTCTAACTTCAGTAGGCTCGAGTTTGTTCATGAGCACTCAAGCATAAAATAAGTAGGCTTGAGTTTGCCCTTTAGAATTCAGTGTTTATTGTGATGATTGTTTGAAAGTATTTTGGAATAATGCACAGACTCGAGTCTATTAGTGACAGGCTTAGGTCTATAACTGTTTGCAATGAAATGGAGCTTAAGTACAAAGGCATAGGCTTGAGTTTGGAAACTTAAGCTCGAGTCTGTTCGGGCCATAAAACTTTGATAGCTCTCTGTCTGAGCTAAACTCGAGTCTGTAAGTATTAGGCTTGAGTTTACTTCAGCCAAACGCTTTTGAAACTTCTTTCAATCTGAAATAGGCTTGAGTTAACAAGGTTATGCTTGAGCCTATTTTTGAGTAAATCGTAGTTTGCTCTCTGGAAGAGACAGGCTCGAGTCTAGCTTCATAGGCTCGAGTCTATTCACATGAAAGTTTGTTTGAAGAGCTCTCTGTAAGACTTAGGCTTGAGTTTAAGAAATGCATGCTCAAATGAAAATGTGACATGCTCTCTGTAAGGCATAAGCTCGAGTTTACTTAGGTAGGCTCAAGTCTAACTGAGAGCTAATAACTTAATTTGCTCTCTGTAAGACTTAGGCTTGAGTTTACCATAACAGGCTTTAGTCTGCCTTAGTTATAATCATGAAGCTTCTCTCTATCATAAGCAAGCTTGAGTCTAATAAATTAGGCTCAAGTTTGCCTATGTTCAAAACACTTATTTTACTTTCTGTTAAGTGTAAACTTGAGTTTATCAATCCTAAACTTGAGTTTAACTAACATCATAAGTTTTAAATCAATTTTAACAATCTTTAAGCATGTTTGAACTTTAGCAACAATAAAAGACTTTTAGTTACAATTGTTAGTTATAATCAAAACACATAGAGAACTAACACATGTTCTAGGTCTGGATGATATTTCTTCAGTTGAGAAACATGAAAGACAACATGCAATTTACTCAGGTTCAATGGCAATGCTAACTGATAAGCTACTAGTCCCCGTTTCACCAATATCTCAAAAGGACTAATGTACCGAAGGCCAATTTCTTTTGCCGAATGGCTCTAACCACTCCAATAACAGGAGATATTTTTAGAAATACATGATCACCCACATTGAATTGAAGAGGTACTCTCCTTTTATCTGCATAACTTTTTTGTCTACTTTGAGCTATAAGAAGCCTCTTTTTGATTAAATTGATTTTCTCGAAAGTTTCATCAACTATTTCTGGTCCAAACAACTAACGTTCAAATAACCCTGTCCAGCAGAAAGGTGATTGGCATTTTCGTCAGTATAAAGTCTCATAAGGAGCCATCTGGATACTAGCGTGATAATTATTATTATAGGCAAATTCAACGAGAGGTAAGTATCAATCTTAATTTCCTTTAAAATCCAAAACACAAGCTCGCAACATATCCTCGAGCATTTGGATCATCGTCTCTAATTGCCAATTTGTCTGGGGGTGATAAGTCGTACTAAATTTCAAATTTGTCCCCAATGCTTGATGTAGAGCATGCCAAAAATGAGAAGTGAAGCGAGGATTCCAGTTAGAGATAATACTCTTTGGCGTACCATGGAGTCGGATGATTTCTTTAATATAGATCTCTGCCAGATTCTCTGGAGAATAATTGACACTGACAGGAATAAAGTGTGCCAACTTGGTGAGTCGATCAACAATTACCCAAATTGCATCATAATGGCGAATCTTAGGTAGACCCACTACTAGACCCATAGTCACATTCTCCCATTTCTACTCTGGAATCTCTAATCCTTGTAAGAGTCCTTCTAGTCTTTGATGCTCAATTTTTACCTTCTGGCAAGTTAAACATTTAGCCACATATAGAGTTATTTGCTTTTTCATCCCAGGCCACCAGAATTGTGACTTCAAATTTCGATACATCTTGACCACACCAGGATGAATGGCGTATTTACTTTTATGAGCCTTATCAAGAATTTTCTGTCTCAAATCGTCCTTAGGCGGCACATAAGTTCGTTTCTTATATCGAATCAATCTGCTCGGTGAGATATCATACTCGGTTGTTTCTCCCTGCTTAATCTTTTCTCAGATAAACTTATCTAGATCATCTTGCATCTAAGCTTCTCCTATTTTAGCACTCAAACTATTCTCCTCTTGATTAGCAAGGAGACTAGCAATATAAACTTTATGATGTGCATTTATACTCGCAAAGATTTGGTTTGACAAATTCCAATCACAGAAATCTTCTAACAATTTTTGTTCTTTAATCATCATGAATGCAACATGCACAGTTTTTCACTCAACATATCTGCAACAACTTTGGCTTTTCCAGGATAATATTTGATCTCTAGGTTATAATCTTTCAATAATTCCATCCATCTGCGTTGCCTCATATTGAGCTCTTTTTGATCAAACATATACTTGAGACTTTTGTGGTTGTAGTATAACTCAACAGTAGTGCCATATAGATAGTGTCGCCATATTTTAGAAGAAAAAACAATAGCTGCAAGCTCCAGATCATGAATAGGATAATTAAACTCATGAGGTTTCAATTTATGAGAGGCATACACTATAATTCTACCTTGCTGCATCAGGACACATCCCAATCCCTGTAAACCAGCATCGCTATAGACCATATAGGTCTAGCTCGGATCTGGGATAATCAACACAGGTGCTATCATTAGCCTCTCTTTCGGTGTCTGGAAACTCTCCTCACAACGCTCATCCTACACAAATGGCTAGTTCTTTCTCACGTTAATGGCGATGCTATCCAAGAAAAAATTTGTAAGAAACGACAATAATAGCCCGCTAGATCGAGAAAACTATGTATTTCAGTAATTGTCTCAGGCCTTTTCTAGTTTAATACTGCCTCCACTTTACTAGGGTCCACTGAAAACACCATTTTTAGAAACTACGTAACCCAAAAATTTAACCTTAGAAAGCCAGAATTCACATTTACTGAGTTTAGCATAGAGTTGCTTCTCTCTCACAATAGTCAATACAAGCCGCAGATGATCTTCATGTTCCTCCCGACTCTGTGGATATATCAATATATCATCTATGAATACCACCACAAATTGATCTAAATATGGTCGGAAAATTTTGTTCATGTAATCCGTGAAAATAGCAAGAGCATTCGTCAAGCCGAACAACATCACAAGAAATTCATAATGCCCATACCTGGTCCTGAAAGCAGTTTTCGGAATATCCTTAGCCCTAACTTGTAGCTGATGGTAAATTAATTTTTGAGAATATATAGGAACCAAATAATTGATCTAGCAAGTCATCAATTCTGGGAAGAGGATATTTATTTTTCACGGTCAACTTGTTCAGTTCCTAGTAGTTTATACAGAGTCTCAGACTGCCATCTTTCTTTTTCACAATAAGACTGGGGCTCCCCAAGGTGAAACACTAGGGCAAATAAACCCCTTTTCAAGTAATTCTTCTATCTGCTTCTTTAGCTCAACCATTTTATTTGGTGCCATCCGGTATGGTGCTTTAGAAATTGGTTGAGTACCAGGCACAAGTTCGATGACAAACTCCACCTTTCTCTCTGGCGGCAACCTACTGATATCATCGGGAAATACATCAGGAAATTCATTTACCACCGGTATTTCATCTAGAGAAGGTTTTGACTCTGCCTGTACTGAAAAGAAAATCACATATCCCCAGCACCCTTGCTTAATACATTGTTTTGCCTCAATAGCAATAAGAAAAACAAGGCTTGCTTCAACACTAAGATTTTGCTGTTGATTAGGGCAAATAACCTTGCTCTTGCCAAAATCCAGTACAACACCATTAGCCGTTAACCAATTTAATCCAAAAATAACATCGATATCATACAATGGTAAGCAAATCAGATCCACGGTGGACTCATGCCCATCCATAATCATAATACAATTGAGACAAACATAAGCAATTTCATATTTAACCCTTAATGGAGTAGATACAATCAGATCATAAGGCAATTTGTGCACATTCAGATTCATATGTCTCAGACAGTCATATGCTATAAAAGAGTGACTAGCACTAGAATCAAACAAGGCATGTATAAACAACCATTAATAGAAATTATACCTCATTGCAATTCAAGAGATTTGTGTGCATCTTCTCGAGTCATAGTAAACACTCGACCCTAACTTTGGGTAGCCTCTCAACAGTTCGATGTGGACAGTTACAGCTGATATGCTCTAGCTTATGACAAACATAACAAATAATATGCCCCTCACTATTAGATCTAGGGTGTGATTTCCCATATTTATTACAAATCTGAGGTTCCACAAACCTCAAAAAATTTGACTAACCAAATCCAAATTGAAAAGACTTTTTAGAATTGCCTTGATTCTTATTCCATGGCTCTTTTCTTTTCTGTGAGGAACTCCCATGCGTATATTCAATGCGGTTTGAATAGTTCTTAGAAGCACATAGTTCTTTCAAATTTCTTTCAACAATTCTACATTCTTCCACAGCCTGATGTAACACACAGAATTGCCTAGCAATTAACTTTTCTCTGATTTCATATTTCAGGCCACGAACTAAGATATTTGCCAAACTACTCTCAACTTTAGGATTATTATGATAAATATAAAATCGAGATAAGTGAGTAAACCTGGCATAATAATCCTCAAGTGATTCATTTTCTCCATGTTTGATACCAAAAAATTGAGACTCTAGAGCATTGTGATAAGAAGGAGGTTAGTACTGTTCATTGAATTTTTCATCAAACAAATCCCAAGTAACTGGAATATTTTAGGCCTGGAGAGTCATTGTTGGATATAATAAGTTTTGATGATTACTTATACATATGTCATTGTTCAAAGCAAAAAGATTGAGTAGCATGTTTATCTTCTTCATTAATTAATTCTTGAATTTTCATGTAGAATCGATGATATGAAGTTTATTCATGAAGGATGATCAAGAAGTATTGAATGATAAAAAGAAGAAGATCAATGAGGTCAAGGATATAGATGAGGATAAGGAAAAGGAAGAGAAGAAAAAAGAAGAGGAGGAGAAATGGAAGAAGAAAGGAATTATGGAGAATGATCAAAAGATGGGAAAACAGAGAGAAGTCTCATGAGATTCTGGAAGAGGTTTAGCATAGGCTTGGCTCTCTGAGTATTGAAGAATGTAGAAGGCAAAAAAAATGATGAGCTAAAGTTGAATGATGAATGACCAAGTGAAGAGATTGAAGAAAAGGAAGATCTTGTCAAAAAGAATGAGAAAAATCAATTTACAAGGTCTTAAATTGATATCATTAGCCTTCACAATCATTTGAATGTTGGAGAGGTTCATTTATGAGCTAAAGATAGTGAAAATCGAGTTCTGGAAGTCAATACTCGAGTTTCCAGGTCAAAACTCGAGTATACAAGCTTACTGGAAAAACTGGCTTCTGGATGAGGAAATTGTGGTATTGAAAACTGTGGTTTGGAAAATTGAGGTTTAGGAGTCAATTCAAGTTTCCAAGTCAAAATTTGGGCTATGAAGGTCAAAACTCGAGTATGGGAGGCAATACTCGAGTATGGAACTTAAATATTCAGGTATTGGGAGTTTTCAGCTTCTCTGGCGCTACTGGACTCAACAAAACTCGAGTTTCCAAATGAAAAATCGAGTTTCCAGTGTTCTTCAGCAACTCTGTTCACCTCTGTTTCACATACAACTTTGGGCGAGGTCTGGTAATTCAATAATATCTCCTGAACCAGACATCGGATTGAGGTGAAATCAAATTTAGCTGAAACTAGACATCCAATGCGTCATCTTGACAAAGTTTCATCCCAAAAGAAGATCAAATGAGAGCTACAAATTTCTTAAGTTGGATCAAATGTTAATGCCACACTTCAGAGCAAGCTTCAGTGTCTTGAGTGTAACTCATAATCTACAAATCGAAATGAGTTGAAATTGGTGGCATTGGAAAGAAGACTCATAAGGCTTTCCATCAAGGTTGGATTCAACAAAGATGAAGATCAGACCAGAGAGATATGTTCTTTGAAAGTTGACTGAAGATTCAGAATGTTACAAAAACGTTAGTTTAAGAACATCTCTCAATCATTGGATCATAATGGAAGAATTCCAACAAATTAAGATCTGATTCTTGTTGCTATGTAAAGAGGACACAAATAGCTTCATGCGGGATAATTGGTTTGCTAAATATGAAGCTATATCAATCAGAGAGCATCCGAGGACTGAAAAGGCTCGAAAACTCAAGTTTAAGAATGAATACTCGAGTATAGCTCAGACAGAGAGCAATGAACGTTAGTGGATCCTCAATACTCGAGGATGGGAAGCAAAACTCGAGTATAGGACATACAGAGATGAATATGAAGAAATGAGATAAGCTCAATACCGCAGTATTGAAGTCAAAACTCGAGTTTACAACGAAGCATCAGAAAAATCAAAATGACGAAAATCCTGAATCTGATCCAGATCAACCAAAAGTTTACCCAAATGATTCATAATATTATCATCATTTACATCATTTGTGGACATGTTTTAGATTATCAATCGAAGGATTTCATGAAGATCTACATATGTTGAGCTGTCAAACGAAAACTGAATGCAACGGCTATATTTTAGCATCTAGTGCATTCTCAACGGTTCTAAACACAACGGCTATAATCTGCAACGGTCAAAACACCTTCATCTATAAATAGAGTTGTATTAAAAATCTAGAAAGGTAGAGGAGTAAGCTTATACAGTCATAATGCCGAAATTCTGAATCCTCTCCTACTCTCTGTTTTTCAACGTCTCATATTTTATAATATAGAGAGTAATATCATTTGTAATGAGCTTAAGTGTTTATCATAATCACTTCTTTGAGAGAAGTTGTATTGTCAAACCATATTTTTTGAGAGATACTCAAGGTTGGGTGACCTTTGAGTGGGAAATTGGTTGTAACCTTACGGGTAGTAAAAGGAGTCTCCGAGGGAGATTGTGAAGGTTGCACAAGTACCTGGATAAACTTGTGGGTGTAAAGGCTTGTCTCTTGTGCCTAGTTAAACAAGGAGAATAGTGAAAAGCTCAGGGTGTTTGAGGACTGGATGTAGGTCACGGTTGGACCGAACCAGTATAAATCACTGTTTGCAATCCTCTTCCCTTAACTCTTTAATTCCAGTATATATGGTTGAATGATTGTAAACGTTTTTATAACTCTTTCATATCATTCAAACTGATTCTATCAATTGCGAAAAGATTTTTAAAGATTGCAAGAATTTTTAACTTTACCCAATTCGCCCCCTCTTGGGTTCAGCCACGTTTTTCAATCATTTCGGTACTACGCCACCAATGATCTGCGTCACCCTTAAGTTTATAAATAGCTAACTGAGCTTTCCTCTCATCAAGTGATTCTAAAACTTGACATATTTTCTTGAGACGAAGGATCCAATCCTCAACTACATCAAATCTACCACAAAAGACTGTTGGTTGCTATTTACAGAATTTAGAAACCCAGAATAGAGAAGTTTCAGCTACCTCATTATTTTGTTGAACATGTTGCGCCTCCCCATGATGATCATTATTATTCGTGCCATTACCAATTCTTCTCCACGATCTCGAGCTTTCAGTTCATTTATCTCAGCTTGCATTTCTTGGATCATATTTCCTTGTTCTCATATCAGACCCATCATTTGTTGCGTTAGATTAGGTTTAGGGGGATTATCTATTAGTTCTGGCTCTTGCCTAGGTCTTCCCCTTCTCCTTGACATTTTAAATTTTCAACTACATCACAAAAGAAAGAAGTAAAGACAACAATTCTGATAATTCTATCATAATTATCAAACATCTTCTCCAAACCAATCCTATATCAATTTTTCCTTACCATACTATGTATTTTTACTAGTATCGTACAAACCGTGCTCTAATACCACAATTGTTACACACCTATCGGCCTCACCCTTTCCGGTGGCAGGTAGTGTGATCAGTTACTTATATTCAATTCTGAAAGAGGAGCTAAATCATTAAGAGGGGGGTGTATTGGGGATTCTTAAAAATTTTTGCAAGTTTGGCTCTATTGGTGATCAATGAGAGAAAATCAGTGAGCAGGGAAGAATAGCGATACAAGAAGATTTATACTAGATCTGCCCAACTCCTTGGCTTACATCCAGTCCTCAAGCACCCTGACTTTTCCACTAAATCACTTGGTTACACACTTGTAACTCTGAAGCAATTCTCTCACTAGAATTTGCTCCCCTTTACAATTTGTAATCAATGAATCCCAAATCCCCAAGTCCTCTGACTTGAGATTACTTACAATAAAATGATGATACAAATGATATACTCTCTTAAAGAGCAGATAAGATAATCACTGAAGCTCAAATAGTATCAATTGATACGAGTAGATGAACAAAATTAATGCTTAGTCGATTTTCAGCTCAGTTGTTGTTAATAGAATTGAATACTACTCTATTTATACTTAGAGTATAATTAATAAGTGTTACAGGCATTCATTTGACCGTTGGTGAAGATGTTTATCAGCTAGAAGCACTTAGGTTTCTTCTCTATTGATTATTCTTTGATTTTTAGGAAAGAGAGTGACTTCTAGTTGTTTGTATCCATTGGAATTGTTAGTACTTGAGTAGGTGAGTGTCTCTTTATCCTTTTTGCTTCGTGTAAGCCTTGGTAGATTGAGTTACAGCAGATTAGGTGGCCTTGCATTTAATGCTTCTGACAAAACTTTGCTTTGTGTAATAACAGCTCTTTTAATCTCCTTGAATCATTTGTAAACTGGCTGAAATACACTAGCAAACACATTAAACAAATCTAGTAATGATGATAATTAATAATATAAATCATTTGGATCATTCCATAAACATTACACAGATTTCATAGATTTGAATTATCAGAAGGTGCGACCCATACTCGAGTTTTGTGGATCAATACTTGAGTATGTCACTATGCACTTAAGCCTATACTAAAGTATCTATGTCTATACTTGAGTATTCTCCTTGCAGAGACAAAACTCGCAATCTGAGCTTTGGAGTTTCAGTTAAGCTTAGACCAATACTCAAGTTTTGGACTCTTGATGAATATTTGTCCAAAACATCAAAACCGAAGTATTCATGCTATACCGGAGCATTGAAAGCTTAGAGACCTCAGTAGTTTTCTGTATGACTCGATACTTGAGTTTCAATTCCTATACTCAAGTATTCTCTTTAGTTTTGAAACTCAGAGATCATTTTAGAAAATGCTAAACTGGAGTTTTCAGAACTAGAGTCTATAAGTGATAAAATTTTAAAACATCTTGCCTGGCCCAATACTCGACTATTATAATGTGATACTCAAGTTTTCATTTGAAAATGAAAACATTTGAATTCTGGAGCCAAGTTGGAAAACTGTCTTTTCAAATTCCAAAACTTGAGTTTTTGAAATTGAAGTTTTCCAAACTAAAGTTTCTATTTCTTTTGAAATTGTTGAAGAGTCACATAGGCCTAAACTCGAGTATGCATATTAATACTCGAGTTTTCTTTGATGGAAAACTTGTGATGCTCTCTGTAAGGTCTAATACTCGAGTATTCATTTGAATACTACGGTATTGCTCTTGGTCATTTGCATTGAGCTTTTCTTTGAAATTCCAATACTCAAGGTTTGCTACTAAAACTCGTGTATTGCCCTCCTTCAGCAAGTTTTTGCTTTCTTGAGACAATTCTTCAACCTTGGTTTTACAATTGATTGTTATCATCAAAACCCATAGAGAACTAACAAATTCTAGCTTACATTTCTTAGGTTAATATATGTTACACATCAGAGTATAAGCAGTAGAGCATTCACTAGTTTGGACAATAATATATTGATAAAAATACATGAAAGATAAACTTTTCCTCAAAGGGATCAAACATATACAGTCATCCAAGTAGTAGTGCCAAAATAAAATACTACAGTCATCCAAATAATTACAATAAGTATCCAAAAGAAACCACCACCATCCATCATCCTACTAGCTTTGCTCTGAGGTCTTACCTTGGTCTTCTTACTCCGCTCTAAACAAGCTGCTAGAGACCTTGAAAGGGGCAAAGATTCATAAGTTAATCGCAGAGTACCATTAGTCTCATATAAAATGTATAACAATGTATGTAAGAAAAACCTAGAATAAATACACAAACCACATAGCATTTAGTATCATGCACACAACAAGGAACACAACCAAATTCGGAACTAGCAATCCTAGTAGCACACAGCATAGACTGCAAGGCATGGCACACAACAAGACTTATTGCACACAGTATGTTCCGGTTCCAGAGCTGTTAGAAATAAATGATAACTAAATGTATGCAATATACATGGTAAAACAAACATACACAAGTCGCACAGAGTATATGAGTATTAAGGTTACTACCTGATAGTCGACCACGAATATAAATGAATTTCTCCGGTGCACAATATCACAATAGCCCTAGAATAGAAAAATACAAATATGATTAATTTCTCCTTAATAAATATTTCCTTTTGATAACTTAAAATAAGCCCAATTTACGTGTCCACATTTACTAAATTCCTTTGATAACTTAAAATAAGCCCAATTCCCTCTATTTTCATCATTTTTCAAGATGTCCTAGCAAACAAAGGCTGATCTTCAAAAATTCACAATTAAATCTAGGAACCTTCTTTTGAGTTCATTCTAAAGCATAAATGACCCTTAATATGTCTATTTTAAACCAAAAATACTATCTTGGGCCATCCTTAAACGAAGATCCATATATAGCTTAAAATGTCTCTGCTGTCCGAAATCAAGTCGAGGACCAGAGGGTCATTTTCAAAAATTCATTTTCTCTTAGCTCATAATTCATAAAAATACGTGTTACCTATCAAATTAAAGCTTATGATATCTAATTTAACCCTGTAAAATTTAATTGTAATCCAACATCATTCACTACCCCAAAAACATGCCACAATTTCGCTGCCCATACAGGATTTTCCAAACAGATTGCTAGTTTCAATATAATCAAATCTTGGAGCTTTCAAAATTCTTACTAAACCTCTACCTTACACAATTTTCATTTTGAACACAATGGAACCATTAAAATGACCAAATTCCCATTCCTTAGGTCTGCCCTGTTCAGATCAAAATTCCAAGCCCACATATACAATGTTATGGTTCACAATTTATTCGCCAAATTAGGTTCATATATTCTCAAATCATCATATAATCCTATATTTGTGAATAAATCACCATGAAACTACAAAATCCATAATTGGCTGAAAATAGAAGATTCCATAACATTCTCAATACTCAACCAAACTTCAAATCAATCGGTTCAAATTGAAGCTTATGCTTACCTTATCCTAATTCTGCAATCGGTTTTGAATTTCAATAGAAGCTTGGCTAACCCAATGACTTGAAACTCCTCCTATGAGAAAAATGAAACCGTAGATTTGATGCTCTCAAAAAGTAGAACAATATTTGTGAAGGGAGTGTTTTGATCGAAGGTGATTTGATAGGAGATTTCGGCTACTCTATTTTTCTCTTTCCTCTTCAATTTCCTTACAGCATTTTCGAAGCTTTTCTCTCTTTCTTTCTGCTAGATTTTTAGCCGACATTCACAAGAAGAAGAGATGAATTAATGAATGCTCATAAGTCAAAGTTGGTGGAGTTGTTAGAAATATCATAAGACATTGCATTTTACACTTAATTACATCATGCCATTGGTTCCAACTTCCATTAATTGTTGGCAAAAATTTTATGGAGAAAGGCTGACGTGATGTGAAGGCAATTGATCATGCATATATATCTTGACTAATTTAACTAATTAGGGGAGTGGGGATGTGGAGTTCATCTCAATATGGTCTCATTTAATCATCCACAAGACTATTATTTGCAACTTAGTTTCTTACTTATTTAGTTGCAAATATTGTATAAGCATAAGGAATTAATCCTTAATTCCTTATGTCCCATTTGTGCCAACATATAACTCAAAATTTTGTGTTACAAAAAAAATAGGTAAAATTATTCTTTTGTCAAAATTTCACTATTTCTTTTCTCTAAATGCAAATACATCATACCTAGAATTTTTCTCACAAAATTTAGGATATTACACTTATTATGTCTGTGGCTGAGCTCATCACCTTCAACTTGCCTTGGTTGCTGCATCTCATGAGGTAAAACATGTTCATCAATTTTTTGAAAAATTGAACTTCATAATTAATATTACTACTTCTTCTTATAAGCGTAATGATGAGTTAAGGGTTGCCCAAACCAATGAAATTTTAAGAATGATTGCTATTGATGAACTCGAATCAGGAGCTGGCCTTAATCAAATTGGTACTTTGCATCGAGCTAGAGCTACTCATTGGAGTTCTCATTTGCAGTTTGTTTAAAATGTTTCAAGCCACATGTGAAGTTCTTGACAATATTTCTAATGAAGGAAAGACAACATCACTTCGTGGAGATGCAGATAATGCATACTCATCATTGACATCTTTTGATTTTGTCATCATATTGCACCTGATGAAAGAAATTATGGGTATTACTGAAGTCCTTTGTCAAGCTTTACAACAAGAGTATCAAGATATTTTAAATGCTTTACATTTGGTTTCAACTACAAAAGGGTTACTTCTAAAATTAAGAGAGACAGGTTGGGATGCTTTCTTGGTTCATGTTCAAAAAAATTTCATAAAACATGACATTAACATTCCAGATACGAGTGCAAAATATATTAGAAGGAGAGGTCATTCTCGAGATGAACAAGGTGATTTTTCTACTGAAAAATTTGTTAGGGTAAATATCTTTTGTGTTACAATTGATTATCAATTGCAAGAATTAAATAGCAGGTTCAATGTCAATACTATTGAATTACTTCCTTTGAGCATGGCTTTAGATCCAAGAAATAAGTACAAGTCATTTACTAATGATGATATTTGCAAACTTGTTGATAAATTTTATTCTAGAGATTTCATAGAACAAGAAAAATTACATCTAAAGATGTTGTTACAACATTTTGAGGTTGACATTCATAAACATCCAGATTTGATTAATTTATCAACAACATATGAATTATGTCAAGGGCTTACAAGAACCGGAAAGTCCATTGTTTACCCTCTTATTGATAGAATGATTAGACTTGTATTTACTGAAAGATCTTTCTCAGCTATGAAGATAATCAAGAACAGGCTTCGAAATAGAATGGAAGACCAATTTCTTGATGATTCTTTGATTACATACATTGAAAAAGAAGTTGTTTTGATTTTTAGCATGGATTCAATTATAGATGAGTTTAACAACATAAAAACACGTAGAGTAAGAGTCAAGTGAAGTGATATTAACTTTTGTAATAGATTTCTTTCAATTTTTTTTATATATTAGGTTTGTATTATATTTTAAGTACTTTTATTTATGATGTAATATTTTTTATTCTTGCCCCCCGTTAATAAAATTCCTAGCTCCGCCACTAGTCACGTCCCTTTTGTCACGTAATAATTTGGTCAAGGATGAGGCATGCATAATGTCAACTTCCTTTTCTTGACCATTACTTTCTCGATTCTTGAGTGGTCTAATAATTGAAATAGGAACTCCTTTCCACCATGAAAGTGGAGCTAAATCACCAAGGGGGTGAATTAGGGATTTTCGAAATTCTTTCTCTGGTTCTGTTTTATGGTGCTAATGCAAAACAAACCAAAGTGTAGGGAAGAGAAAATGAACACAAAGGATTATACTGGTTCGGCCCAACTCTTTGGCCTACGTCCAGTCCTCAAGCCCCCTGAGTATTTCACTATCTCTCTTGATTACACACTCTATAACTCTGAAGCAATTCTCTCACTAGAACTTGCTCCCCTTTACAAGTTGTAATCAAAGACTCTCAAATCTCCAAGTCCCCCGACTTGAGATTCTTTACAATAAATGAATACAAGTAATAAACTCTCTTAAAAGAGCAGATAAGATGAACACTAAAGCTCAAATAGTATCAACTGATACTCTGTTCAGAAAGCTCAAGAAATAAATGAACCAGTAAATGCTTTTTCGATTTTCAGCACAAAATGTTGTTAAAGAGAATTGAATGCTACTTATTTATACTTAGAGTATGTTTAATGACCGTTACATGCATTCATATGACCGTTGGAGAAGATTTCTGTCTCTTCTCTCTCTACACTTTGTTCATTCTTTGTATTGGAAGGATAAATGCTGAGTCCCATGAGTTTATAGCCATTGGAATGTCAGGGTTTTAAGTAGGTGAATGTCTCTTTATACTTTTTCCATTGTGTAGAGCTTATTAGACAAAAATATAGCAGGTTAGGTGGCTCATCATTTAATGCTCTGACAGTTCTTTTACTTTAGTGAAGTCAACATTGAAAATATGCTTAATCCATCTATAAATTGGCTGGAATACACTAGCAAACACATTAAACATATTTGGTGATGTTTATGGTTAATATTTGAAAGCATTTAGATTAAATAACAAACATTACACAAATTTCAGGAATTCAAATTCTCAATTATCACGGTCCATACTCGAGTTTGTGCATCAATACTCGAGTATGTCACTATGCACTTAAAGTCATACTTGAGTATCTATACCGATACTCGAGTATACTCCTTCCAGAAATGAGACTTGCGGTCTGAGCTTTGGAGCTTTGGTTGAACTTAAGCCAATACTCAAGCATTCGACCAATACTCGAGTTTTGGACTCTTGATGAGATTTTGCCCAAAACATCAAAACTGAAGTATTCATGTAATACCGCAGTATTGAAAGCTAAAAAAAATTCAGTTGCTCTATGTATGACTCGATACTCGAGTATTCAACACCATACTCGAGTGGCTTTCCATTTTGAAACTTAGAGAGGACTTTTGCCAGTGTGAAACTGGAGTTTCCAAAACTAGAGTTTTCCAAACTGAAGTTTGTATGTATAATAAATGTTTAAGTCATTTTTGTTTGGCCTAATACTCGAGTTTGTTAATGTCATACTTGACTTTTCATTTACAAGTGAAAATATTTGAATTTGGAGCCAAGTTGAGAACTAGACTTTTCATATTCCAAAACTTGAGTTTTCGAAACTGGAGTTTTCCAAACTGAAGTTTGCATTTCTTTTGAAAAATATTGAAGAGTCTTTAGGCCTATACTCAAGTATTCAAACAAATACTCGAGTATGCTCTGATGGAAACTTACATAGCTCTCTGTAAGGTCCAATACTCGAGTATCTACTAGGATACTGCGATATTGCCCTTAGTTATTTGCATTGAGCTTTTCTTTAAAAGTCCAAAACTCGAGTATTGCCTTAATCAGCAAGTTTTTTACTTTCTTTGAGACAACTCTTCAAACTTGGTTGCAATTGATTGTTATCATCAAAACCCATAGAGAACTAACACACCATAGTATGACCATATGTTTCTCAGACTCACTCATCGAGGGTCCCAATATTATCTCTCTACAAATGCAAGGGACAAATTCCATCTTGACCATTCACATTCCTCTGCATGAAAACCACTAATCTCGATCTAAGCCTTTATCATCACCTGGTCAAAGGTGACTTTTTACTAGGTCAAAGATCAGTGACTCATCATGTAGGAATCCATGGTGATCTCAGGTCATAGGGCGTTGTGATGCAGTTATACACGAGATAAGCTTATGACTAAATCCATATAACTTTCTCATTATGGGTCGATCTAGCACCTTGTACTCTTACAAGTGCATAAGACTTTGATTCGTATCTCTATACTGTTAGTTCTTTATGTTTTTTTGATGATAAGTAATAATTGTAAACTCAAAAGAAGTTTGTTTTTGACTAAAACAAGGTTGAAACTTGTTAACATTGATTTAATCTTTGTTGCTTATGCTAAACTCGAGCTTAGATTTGTTAAACTCAAGTTTATGGTTAACAGAAAGCAAATCTCATTTTTTAACTAAGATAAACTCGAGCCTAACATAATAAACTCGAGTCTGTTCATGACAGAGAACAAGCTTGAACATTTGTATTAGTGCAAACTCGAGCTGGCCATGTTAAACTTGAGCTTACGTGAGACAGATAATAAATCAAGTTATTTGATCTTAGTTAAACTCGAGCCTATCATGTTAAACTCAAGTCTATGCCTTACAAAGAGCATTCAAAGATTTATTGCAATATAAACTCGAGCAAGGCTATGTAGACTCAAGCCTATCTTGATTGAAAGAATTTCAAATGTGTTTGGTTGAAGCAAACTCGAGCCTACAACTTACAAACTCGAGTTTGGCTCAGACAGAGAGCTATCAAAGTTTGCAACATGATTAGACTCGAGCCTACATTTGTCAAACTCAAGTTTACATCTCTAGACTAAAGCTTATGTTCATTTCAAACAATTTCAAACTCGAGCCTGCCACTTATAGACTCGAGTTTGTGCGTTATTCCAAAATGATTTCAAATGGTCATCTCGATGATTACTAAAATCAGAAGGCATGAACTCAAGCTTATATATTTTCTCTTGAGTGTCAATGAAGAAACTCAAGCCTACATAGTTTAGACTCGAGCCTAACAGATCACTGTTTTACAGACGACGTCTTCTATCTGTTTGATTCAAACTTATGAATTAATTTACTCACATTTTAAGTTGTGAATCATCACACACACACACACACACACACACACACACACACACACACACACACACACACACACACACACACACATACTTGATCGATATGCTCATTAGTTTTAAATAAATTCAGCAAGGATCAAGGTGAAATCAAATTTGGGTTAAATGTAATTAATGAAGAACCAAGAACAAGCCTGAAATTTCTCCTCTATCCCAATGGTTCGGCTCAGGCCATTATAGATTGTTCTGATCACTCTCAAACGGTCAAATAAAGTTTATGGAATGACAAGAATTCTGGAAGACCATCTGCAACAACTAAATCCAGGATTCCAACTAAGAATTGAAGAAATAGAGAAATATATGCAACTGTAATATTCCAGATATGAAGTTAAACATTGAAGAATCGAAGAGAAGAAAATGCAACGGCTAGTTCCTTTAATTAAACTATAAATACCCAGGAAGACTCATAGCAACAACAACACACACAATTACAACTGATTGCATTTTTAATTTGACTCTTTATTGTGTATACTACAGTAGTTGAACTTCAATGTTTATCATATCTGCTCTGTTTGAGAGTTTGTTTTTGAAAATCATTCGATTACTTGTTTAAGAGAACTCAAGGTTGTAGAACCTGTGAGTTGGGTTATTTAATTACAAAGTGTAAGGGGGACCAAGTCCTAGGTGATTAGGTTTGCTTGAGAGTTACATTTGTTAGTTCTCATAAATGATAAATATTTTGATGATGACTTGACTAAATAGTAACTTAGAAAATCAGAAAAATTCAATTCTGTTAGTATAACCTCGAGGCTGGGCATGTTACCTCGAGTTTTAGCTAAAACTCGAGGTTAAAATCAAAACTCGAGGTTCAGTGCTCGAATCATCATTGACCATTCAGCTCCTAAACCTCGAGGTTATATATAGAACCTCGAGGTTGGTCAAAACCTCGAGGTTGAGTATGTACCTCGAGGTTGAGGCCTTTTGTCCAGCTTGTTCCTCGAACTGTCTGAGCATGTGTAGAACTCGAGGTTAGAAATAAACCTCGAGTTTACCTTAAACCTCGAGGTTACATATCAAAACTCGAGGTTGATAAGATCTCCATGTCTTCCTTCGTATTAAGCATGAGCCTCAAGGTTAGGAAATGTAACTCGAGGTTTCTATAAAACTTGAGGTTGTCTAAGAAACTTGAGGTTGAAACACTATGGTTTTAAGAATAATTTTTGTGAACTGCACTGATTTTATCTCTGGTATTATTTCCGATCTTATTTGCATATATTAAGATTACCTATACCACTAACTATAATTAACTATAATTCAAGTTTATCTTGCATGAAAGGTTAGAATTCTTATGCTCTGATCAAAAGCAGATGATGATGTCACCAGCATTTATTATATCAGAAAAGCTATTACAAAGTATGACAACATTCCTTCAGAACTCTAACGATCAAATATGTTAAGCAGAAACATTGTCTTGAAGAATAAGAATGTTGGTCAAGCAGCTGTGCTTCAAAAATTCAAACTGCTAGCAGACAGTGCCAAAATGCTAACTGTCATGTGACCTCTGCCTTCCCCTGATAAGGTTACGAATGAAGACAACGGTTGTATCAAGATAACGGCTAGTTTACAAGGCAACTATAAATGAAGAAGCATTTAATTAACCAACCGATCGAAACTCTACGCATTTACTCTGAGATATAATTCCTATCAGTTTCATTGCTTCCAATATCTTAGGATATTTCTGTTAGTTCTCTAGGTGTTTTGATGATAACTGACTATTGTAAACTCAATTTGAAGTTTGTCTTGAAAGTTGTAAAACTTTCTGTTTAAGGCAAACTCGAGTTTAGGACCCTAAACTCGAGTTTGAAACTTTACAAAAGAGTTGATCATTTTTAAAAGAGAGCCAAACTCCAATTTGTGTATGCAAACTCGAGTTTGCACAGAAACATAAAGCAATCAAAGTTTTTGCAAGAATGCCAAACTCCAGTCTACAATTCAAACTGCAAGTTTGGAAGAAACAGAGAGCATTAGTTTTTGATACATGTCCAAACTCGAGTCAGGATATGTAAACTCGAGTTTAGATCAAAGGCCACGACATTCGAATTTCAACTTGTTTCCAAACTCTACCTTTGATTCTTCTAAACTCCAGTTTACAATAAAGTTTAAAGGCTAAAAGTTTCAAAGACTTGTAAACTCGAGTCTATGTTTGTTAACTCGAGTTTAGGATCAAACAGAAGCTTCAACGTTTTATCAAGTTTTCAAACTCTACTCTTGATCCTTCCAAACTCCAATTTACAAGAAAAGTTTAAGAGCTGAAAACTCATAAACTCGAGTCTGGGTTAAGCAAACTCGAGTTTAGGATAAACAGAGACACTTATGTTATTACTTGCCTTGTAAACTCCAGTTTTGGTTTCAGTGACTCCAGTTTGCACTTTAATGAAAAGTTTTCAAAGTTTGAATATACACTGAAACTCGAGTCAGATTTCTGGAGACTCGAGTTTAGGACTGTTTGAAAACACTCGAGCTATTACATGATTTCTAAACTCCAGGTTTGAAAATGAAAACTCCAGTTTTGAGCTTTCAAAGGTATTTCAATGTTTCAGTTTTCACTGAAACTCGAGTCAAGGTTTTGGTGACTCGAGTCTAGCTCAAATAAGAAAGCCTTGAGTTAAAGCCTGATTTGAAAACTCCAGTTTGAGAAATAGAAACTCCAGTTTACACTTGTAAAGATTTCTCAAAAGTTTCAGTTAACACTGAAACTCGAGTTTTGTATGTCAAAACTCGAGTCTGGGCCATACAAAGAACTAAACAATGTTTCAGGTTTTGTAAACTCCAGTCTGCGTTTTCTAAACTCCAGTTTTGAAGCTCTGAACTTAAACTGAATATTTTCATAAAAGCTTTCAAACTCGAGTCAGTCACTAAATGACTCGAGTTTAGCACTGTGTTCAAAACTTCATCTAAGAGCCATTCGGGAATTTCCTCTCTATAAGAACCAAACTCGAGTCAGTCACTAATCAACTCGAGTTTAGGAAGATTTTCAAAATACATTGCTCTCTGAATGAACTCCAAACTCGAGTCTGGGTTTGTAAACTCGAGTTTGTAACACACAGATTTGTAAAATCAGAAGGTGCGAATTTGCGAAAACCATTTGAATGATCTTAATACTTCATATCTTTAATTGCTATTATTCCTAACGTCTTTTAACCAGTTTGTTAGCAAGTTTCAGATGGTTTATTGAAGGAAACAATGAAGATTCAGACAATGAGCTGTAAAGCAAAAGAGAGAAAGAATATGTTGTCTTATAAAGTGCTCCAACTTGGATTAAATTATTACAACTTTAAGCACAGCCCACTCTAGCACTGGGACATCAACATTATCATCATATTAATTAAGTCCCACATTACAAGAATGTCTACAACAGATTAGACAAAAGCAGAATCCATCCATCAAGATAAATTTCAGTGGATTCTCAACAGCTAGTTCTGGAAATGGAGCCTCCAACGTTCAAATTCGTAGTGCTCTTCCAACAGTCAAGTTCTTCATTCAAAATGAACTTCAACAGCTATAAATTTCATTCAGATTCGAAGAAGAACAGAGACAGACAAGATTCAAGACAATTACAGTGTGCAACAATCAGATTTCTGTATTCATTCTTCTGTAAATAGTCTTGAGAGATTTGAGCTTCAGTGTTTATCAATATCTGCTCTTAGAGAGAGTTTATTTTTGTTAATCATTTGATTGTAAAGAATCTCAAGTCGGGGGACTTGGAGATTGGTTGTGCGACTACAACTTGTAAGGGGGAGTGAGTCTTAGTGAGAGGATCATCCTAAGTTACAGAGTGTGTAGTTGTACTGTGTTGGTATATCACTTACTGTGAGAATCTCAAGTCAGGGGACTTGGAGATTGGGATATCAGTGTACAACTTGTAAGGAGGAGTGTATCCTGGTGAGTGGATAGCTTTCGAGTACAGAGTGTGTAACTGATTGTAAGTGATAGTGAAAATCCCAGAGAGTCTGGGGACTGGACGTAGGTCAAGGAGTTAGACCGAACCAGTATAAATCTTGCTGTGTCTTGTTCTCTCTTCCCTTTCTCTGCACTACTTTGCTTCAGCGATTAAATTCCAGAATTGAGCAAAAGAATTTTTCAAATCCCCAATTCGCCCCACTCTTGGTGATTTGCTCCGGCTTTTTCAATTTCCCTGTACTTCAGTGATCATTTATTATCTACTCGTGAGGAGTTATTTAAACATTCATTTCATTCAGTTGTAAGATCTTAAGCTTGTGGAACCTTTAGTGTGGGTGTACGATTACAAGAGTAAGGGGGAGTGAGTCCATGAGTGAGAGGATCATCCATGTTGGTTATGATTAGTTTTGATGATGTCTTATATAGATGCCATTAGTAAGAGCAAAAAGTGTATAGCACATATATTGACTAATTGCTACATTTAATGTAGATTTGTTTATATGGAGAAAGAACAAGAGAAGAAAAGAAAGAAATAGTTCAATCATGGAAATTATCATACAAGTTTTTAGATTGATTCTTGAAGTTTCCACGATTAAATGAAAGTTGGAACAACTCAATTTAGAGTTAAAACAAGCATATATCAGGTTTTGGATGAGCAAAATCAAGCCAGATACTCAGAAGTCAAGTTTACTGCATTACTGGAAGTGATTTGCCTTTGGATTATGAGAAAACTCAAGTTTAGGACACAACTCGAGTTTGGAACTCTAAACTCGAGTTGGTCACTTAATGACTCGAGTTTGTAGTGTCTTCAGCAACTCTGGTGTCTCTGAATTAGTCAAACTCGATTTAGCCAATGTAAACTCGAGTTTGGAACTCTAAACTCGAGTTAGTCACTTAATGACTTGAGTTTAGCAAGCTTTCAGCAACTCTGTTAAACTCTGTTTCACATTCAACACAGGCGACCTCTAGTAATTCGATCATATCTTCCAAACCAGAGATCGGATTAAGGTGAAATAAATTTTGTATGAAACTAGACTCCTAATGCATCATCTTGACAAAGTTTCATGCCCAAAGAAGATCAGATGAGAGAGTTATGAATTTTTGAAGTTGCTCTATCTGTTACTGCCATACAGCAGACCAAGGTTTGGTAATTTGAGCATAACTCACAATCTACACATCGAAATGAGGTGAAATTGGCGGCATATGAAAGTAGACTCATGTACCTTTCCAGAAACATAAAGAACTGTTGGATCTAGCTATCACCCAAGAGGGGGGTGAATTGGGTGTTTGATTAAAACTTTAGGAACTTCAAAAATCTTTTCGCAACATATAACTTGACAGTTAGATATTCAAAGATAAGTATGTACTGGAAATGTAAAAGATAAGGGAAGAGAGTATGCAAACTGTGATTTATCCTGGTTCGGTCCAATCCACGATGACCTACGTCCAGTCCCCAGGCTCCTCCTGAGATTTCAATCCACTATCTCCTTGTTTAACCAAGCACAAGAGAAAAGCCTTTACAACCTCACAAGTTTAGTCGGGCACTTGTGCAGCCTTCACAATCTCTCACTTTGATTGCACGTTCTGTACTTGGAGTAATCCTCTCACTAGGATTCACTCCCCCTTACAAACTGTAATCAATACACTTGCTTGATTACACACTCTGTACTCGAAGTAATCCTCTCCCTAGGATTCACTCCCCTTACAAGTTGTAATCACAACACAGTGTTTCCCACTCAAGATCACCCAATCTTGAGTATCTCTCAAATAAACTAATTTACAATCAATCTTCTCTCACAGAAGTGAATATGATGAACACTGAAACACAATACAAATCATTTCACTCTCAATGATAAACTATGTAGGCATTGAGAACAGAGAGTAAATGATGCGAAAATCATAGTATTAGCATGTTGGAGGTGTAAGCTTATGTCTCTGCGTTTTTCTGTTGTTCTTCCCCACTTGAGTCTTCAAGTCTTCAGGTATTTATACTGATTTGAAGTATATGAACGTTGTAGATCCATTGAGACTTGAACCCATTCGAAAATATAGCTGTTGTGAGTGTTTCTTCATGAATCTAGCTGTTGTGACCACTTCTGTTTGTTAGGAACATTTTCTTATTTGAATATTTGAATTTTGGCTCTTCAAGAAATTCTCCCATGATGTTCAGCAGCTTTTGTTGGTAGGAGCCTTGTTGTTTGCATTGAAGAATGGTTGGGCTTCTTTCCAGGCTGTCATCCATTTGCTTTGTTGAGAAGATATATTAAAATAATACAAGTGGTTCATGGAGTTGCTTTTTTTAATTTTAAAGCAAATCTGAATCTTCTAAAATCTGAAACTCAAACATATCAAGATTGTAGAACGTTTGAATTCATTATAGTTGAGCATTCAGCTTCATTTCTCCAAGTTTCTCATTCGGTTCTGCCTTCTTTTCCATTTCTGAAAATCTGCAGCAACCTTCATCTTCATGCTTATGACAGATTTTGATTTCCATCAAGTTTGATGTTATCTCAAGCTTTTAATCATCTAAAACTTGCTAGAAAACTGATTAATCATGATTATAAACAATAGCAATAGATGATATGAAGTATTAAGTTCAATCATGAAGCTTTCACAAGTTGGTGCAATCTGATTTTCAAAACTTCAGCGACTGAAACTGGAGTTTGCAACGGCTAGACTGGAGTTTAGAATCTAAACTGGAGTTTTCAGCGAGCTAAACTGGAGTTTAGAAATCCAAACTCGAGTTTAGGTCTTCCAGAGAGGAATATCGCGATTTGAGTTTTGAACCACACTTGAACATAAGCCTAAACTTGAGTCATTAAGTGACTAACTCGAGTTTTGGACTTTTGGAGTGAAAATAAGCTTAAGTCCACAAAACTCAAAACTGGAGTCTTCGAACGCAAACTGGAGTTTCCAAAGTTCAAAATATTGAGGAGCTCTCTGTCTGCTACAAACTCGAGTTTACTAACCCAAACTCGAGTTTCCTTCATAGATGAAAATATCCTGCTCTCTGTCAAGTGCAAAACTGAAGTTTGCTAACACAAACTCGAGTTTTCTTCTCCATGGCCTAATCAAACATTCTTCTCACAAGTTCTTTCTCTCTTGACTTGATAAAGATCAATTCCTAGAATCAAGTGCCTATCTCCATTAGACTCTTTAAGTCTTCTTTCCAATGCAAGAAGAATCAGCTCCAAACTCATTGTAATCTGATAGTTATGATCCGATGAACGAAGACTGTTCTTTGTCCAGCGTTTTTCCAGCATCTTGAATTGACTGTCAACTTCAAAAATTCATACCTCACTCATTTGATCTTTGTTTTCCATGATCTTTATGTTTCTGGAAAGGTATGTGAGTCTATTGTCATATGCCACCGATTTCAGCTCATTACAATGTGTAGTTTGTGAGATACACTCAAATCATTGAAGCTTGGTCTGCTGTGTGGCGTGAATTCCTGTTCCAACTTCTGAAATTCATAGCTCTCTCATATTAGCTTCTTTGGGCATGAAACTTTGTCAAGATGACGCATTGGATGTCTAGTTTCATACAAAATTGATTTCACCTTAAACCGATCTCTGGTTTGGGCGATATCATCGAATTACTAGAGGTCACCCGTGCTGAACGTGAAACAAAGTTGGACAGAGTTGCTGAAAGCTTGCCAAACTCGAGTCATTAAGTGACTAACTCGAGTTTTGAGTTCCAAACTCGAGTTTACATTGCCAAACTCGTTTTACTAATCCAGCGACGCTAGAGTTGCTAAACACTTCACAAACTCGAGTCATTAAGTGACCAACTCGAGTTTTGAGTTCCAAACTCAAGTTTACATTGTCTAACTCAAGTTTTGATGATCCAAAGACGCCAGAGTTGCTGAAGACTTCACAAACTTGAGTCATTAAGTGACCAACTCGAGTTTTGAGTTCCAGACTCGAGTTTTATGTTCTAAACTCGAGTTTTCTCATAATCCAGAGGCATATCACTTCCAGTAATGCAGTAAACTTGACTTTTGAGTGTCTGGCTCGATTTTGCTCATCCAGAACCTGATATATGCTTGTTTTAACTCTGAATTGAGCCATCACAACTTCCATTTGATCTTGGACACTTCAAGAATCAAACTAAGAACTTGTATAATGATTTTCTCAGTTTATTCAGCAAGTTCCTCTTTCTTTCTTCTCTCTTCTTGATTATTCTCCATGAATCAACTCTTTCTTTCTTCTCTTCTCTTGTTCTTTCTCCACATGAACAAATCTACATTAAATGTAGCAATTAGACAATGTATATGATATAAACTTTTTGCTCTTGCTAATGGCATCTATATAAGACATCATCAAAACTAATCATAACCAACAAGAACATGGAAAAAAAAGATCAAATGAGTGAGCTATGAATCTTTGAAGTTGACAGTCAATTCAAGATGCTGAAAAAACGCTAGCCAAAGAACAACCTTCGTTCATCGGATCATAATTGTCAGATTACAATGAGTTTGGAGTTGATTCTTCTTGCATTAGAAAGAAGACTTAAAGAGTCTTATGGAGATAGAGAGCAAGATGTTTTCATCTCTGAAGGAAACTCCAGTTTGAGTTAGTAAACTCCAGTTTGTGGCAGACAGAGAGCTCCTCAGTATTTTGATTTGATAAACTCCAGTTTGTGGCAGACAGAGAGCTCCTCAATATTTTGATTTGATAAACTCCAGCTTGTGTTTCTAAACTCCAGTCTAGAAGTTCTTGAACTTAGGCTTATCCTCGTAACAAAGCCCCAAACTCGAGTTAGTCACTTAATGACTCGAGTTTAGCCTTATGTTCAAGTGTGCTCCAAACCTCAAATCGCGACATTCCTCTTTGGAAGACCTAAACTCGAGTTTGGATTTCTAAACTCCAGTTTAGCCCGTTGTAAACTCCAATTTGCGTCACTGAAGTATAAGAACCAGATTGCGCCAATTTGTGAAATCTTCATGGGTTAATCTTAAAACGTCATATCATATATTGCCATTGATTCTAACATTGTTTAATGAGTTTTTCAAGTAAGTTTCAGATGAATTCAGCAATGATCAAGGTGAAATCAAATCTGGGTTAAATGTAATTAATGAAGAACCAAGAACAAGCTTGAAATTTCTCCTCTATTCCAATGGATCGGCTCAGGCCGTTATGAAACGTTCAGATCACTCTCCAATAATCAAATTAAGTTTATGGAATGACAAGAATTCTAGAAGACCATCTACAACAACTAAATCCAAGATTCTTGCTAAGAATTGAAGAAATAGAGAAAACTATGCAACGGTCATATTCCAGATTTACAGGTGAACTTTGAAGAATCAAAGAGAAGAAAATGCAACAGCTAGTTCCTCTTCTTCATCTATATAAGAAGCCCAAAAACAAAGAACAAGAGATACAGATACAAGAGGGAGAGCAAGAACAGGGACGTGATCTTACACAGTGAAAATGCCAATATTCTAACGTCTGCTTCATCTACTCTCTGAATATCTCAATGATCATATATATAGCTTAGAGAGTGAAATTATATATATTGTGCTTCAGTGTTTATTCACTTACTTCTGAGAGAGAAGATTCATTGTAAACATCCTATTATTCTGAGAGTTACTCAAGATTGGGTGATCTTGAGTGGGAAACACTTTGTTGTAATTACAGCTTGTAAGGGGAGTGAATCTGAGTGTGGGATTACTTCGAGTACAGAGTGTGTAATCAAGCAAGTGAATTGATTACGGTTTGTAAGGGGGAGTGAATCCTAGTGAGAGGATTACTTCAAGTACAGAACGTGTAATCAAGTTCAAAGCAAATAGTGGATTGAAAATCTCAAGTAAAGCTTGGGGACAGGACGTAGGTCAAAGATTAGACCGAACCAAGATAAATCACAGTTTGCATACTCTCTTCCCTTATCTTTTACATTTCTAGTATATGCTCATCTTTGAATATCTAATTGTCAATTTATAAGTTGCGAAAAGTTTTTAAACTTATCTAAAGTTTATCAAACACCCAATTCACCCCCTCTTGGGTGATAGCCAGGTCCAACATTTGGTATCAAATCCAGGTCTCTTGTTTAAAGGACTTAACCATCTCAAGAGTGATCAATGGATGTTTCTGGGCGTTGCTTATTTTCAAAAGGTTTCGATTATACTATTCCTCCATTTTTCAAAGATATTGATTTTTGGTTTTGGAAAGCTAGAATGACAATGTTTATAAAATCATTTGATTTTGATATGTGGAATGTTTTTATAAATGATTTTGATTTCAAACCAAGAAATGATTGGACAGAGATAGAAAAGAAAATGTTTTCATTGAACATTAGAACAATGAAAATTTTGTATAATGTTTTAATCGAAGATGATTTTGAGAAAATCAGATTTTGTTCTAATGCTAAAGATATTGGGATACTCTTGATTCTATATATGCTTCTAACAATTATGTTGAAGTTGAAAGTGTTGACGGTTCATCTGACGCTAAAAGCTGCATATCTATTGATGAACAACTAGAAGTGGAGATTGAAGAAGGAGAAATCATTGAATACTCATATGATCCATCAACACAAAAGAACAAGAGAAAGAGGATTCCCAGAAAGAGCTCATGGACATTTGTGATCAATCATCATCAAAAGCTTTAGTGGCTCATGTGGTAAAAAGTTCCAACTCTTCTTAAGTAGATAAGAAAAATGCTTTTGAACAATCACATAAAGTTGTTTATCAATCAGTTATTGATTCTAATTTAAACAACAAAAGTGTTTTCGAAAATGATACTAGAAAGTTTATTGGGAAGAAAGAATATCCAAATGAAATTCATTTCAATCTTTAATCTGATAATAAACTCAATACTTGCAAAAATGTTCATAATAAGCATAATTCTGTTACTTGCAATTATTATGGTAAATCTGGTCATATTTCTCACACTTGCTATATTAGGAGAAATTCTAATGTGAGAAGTAAATTTGTTTGGGTTCCAAAAGGACAAGTAAGGTCCAATACTAACATACAAGGACCCAAGTATAAGTGGGTACCAAAACATCCATCTAGTACCTTGTGTGTGCAAATTGATTCCAAGAAGAATGGACATAAGGGTACTATGAAGAAGAATTCAAGAGTGCCTCATTAATCTAACAAGAGAACTCTCAGAGCACCTATTGATAGAACCACAAAGTCTAATCATTCAAAGAAGCATTGGTTAAAAGCAAGAGGAGTATGTTTCACCTCAAGAACAAGCTATCATAGAGTACCATTCAACTATCTTGAGGAGAACAAGAAGGGGAAATTCTCACAAGTATCAAACAGAAGATTTTTGAAGCCTATATCCTGTGTGAGAACTTTGCAGACACCCATGGAAAGACATATGAAGAATAAGGTGAATCTGCAAAACAAGTGAAGTTTGTTGTCAAAAGAGGAAAACTTGAGTTTACCAATAGCAAACTCGAGTTTATAGAAGGCAGAAAGCAAACTCTGTTTTTGAAGGAAAGCCAAACTTGAGTCTACAAGTTGGAAACTCAAGTTTTGGTAAGACAGAGAACGACCAAGTGCTAAGAAACCTCTAAACTCGAGTTTGTAAGTAATAAACTCAAGTTTACACTCTTAAATTCAAAGTTTTGTCATGCATATCTTGAACTCAACTGTTGCTCTTGTTTTTAAAACCTCCTACTCTATTATTTGAAACATCCATCAAGGTTTTTTGTAACCTTAAGAATGAGCATTGCAACTATTTTAAAACTGATTTTTCACACTTCCTAAAAATTCACTTTTTAGATTTATAAAAACAAATTGCAAAGCTCATAAGTTCAAACCTTTATGCATACATGATGATTTGAAAAATAAAATGTTTCTTTCATGCATAAATTCATGATTAATTCATTGTGCTCAATTATTCTGAATTGATTATATTCATAAGAGCATGTGAATTTTGGTTCCTACAAGCTAACAATGATTGGATCCAAGTAAGGTTGGATACCAAAGAAGAAAAACATTTATACAGTTTTGTAGGATCAAAGAAAGATTCTCAAGGATATGCCTATACAGAGATATAACTCTAAGTCTTGAGAAAGTTAAACAAGCTATGCTTGATGTTGATGGTGAACATTGAAAAGGAAGATATCTACATCACTAATCTTAAACCAAGCAAGCTACTACAACGACAAGAGGAATTATGTTTTACAATTGTAACAGGAGAATTCAGTTGTGCAAGAACTTTCCTTAATGTCCAACAAGGATATATCATTAAATTAAAGAAAGATGCTTTGATATTCAATCACATTGAAGCTAAGCTATGCTCTAAAAGGAAGAGGGAAGCCTCTTGAAGCCAACTGAGACATGATATTCAATCACATGAGCATTCCTCCATTTTTCAATGTACTAACCAAAGACTAGGAAGCCAAGGTCACAGCTATAGAAGAGGCTCGAGGTGAATCAATGGCTTCAATTGCAGCTTTATTCGGAAGCCTGTCTGAATACGAAAGCAAATTGAAGTTTAAGAAATATTTAGATGAGATCAACGGCAACAACAAGAACAAAGGAGTTGCCCTCAATGCAGTTAAAGAAAAGGAAGAAAATGATAAAGACGACGAGGACGATGAGATGGGTATGTTTGTGAGAAAATTCAAGAAATTTTACAAAAGGGGTCAAGGCTTTAGAAATCGATTTCAAAAAGGTGGTTCTAGTAGCACACATGAATCCAAAGAAAAAGATCAAATCATTTGCTATGAGTGTGAAAAGCCTGGTCACTACAAATCAAAATGTCCTCAGCTGAAGGGCAATGAGAAAGACAAAAAGAAGAAGTTCAACAACTTCAAGAAGAAGGCATATGTTTCAGCTATCTGGGGAGATGACTCTTCAGAAGAAGAAAGTGAAGAAGAAGCAGAAACAGCAAATGTCTGCCTAGTTGCAGAAGAACAACAACCAAAAAATAGTGAGGTAAACGATTCATTACCCACTTATGATGAGTTGTTTGATGAATACAATGAAATGCAATCTGAGTTTGAAAAGCTTGTTGATAAATATTTTGATCTGAAAAGAAAAAATACTTCTCTTGAAATGCAAGTTAAAAATTTTACTGACAAAAACATACTTTGTGAGGATTGTCTTGATTTGGAGAAAAAGAACTTATATCTTACAAAAACTCTTGAAAAATTCACCAGAGGAAGTGAAATGCTTAATGTGATCTTAAATGCCCAATGTTTTACAAATGATAGATCAAGTATAGGATATAATCCTATTTTTTACAAGAAGAGGGGCAAAAAGAAAACTGAGGGAAAATCATACTTAAATTATTTTCAAAAATTAGTGCATTCATCAAACCCTTTTACTCATTGTAATTATTGTAATCGGAAGGGTCATAGCACATCATGTTTCCATAAAAAGGAAAGAAGAGATAAACCTGTAGGAAATTATCGATGGGTACCCAAAGGAACCTATGTTTCTAATCCTCAGACTAACCCCAAAGGACCCAAGAAAAGATGGGTACCTAAAGCTTAATCTCTCCTATCTTGTAAGTGTGTCTGAAAGCATCTAGAGTAAATAAGTGGTACATTAACAGCAGATGTTCCAGATACATGACGGGTGATGAAGATAAATTCATTGCTCTGCAATCAAGAGATGGTGGTAAAGTCACTTTCGGAGGAAATCAATCTAGAAAAATCACTGGGATAGGTGAGATAGGGACAAAAGAAGGTCCTCTCATCAAGGCGTTTATCTAGTAGAAGGACTGTGCCATAACCTTCTAAGCATGAGTTAGAGTGCTGATAAGAACAATTGGATTATTTTTGACTCAGAAGAATGCCTCATTGTCAACAAAGATGACTTTTCCATCAATAAAGGTAAACTTAAGGTATTATTTAAGGCTCCTAGAGAAGGTAACTGCTATACATTGGATTTACCAAAAATTACTTCTGAAAAGTGTTTTGTTAGCAACTTGGATGAGAGTTCGATGTGGCATAAACGACTTGCACATGTGAATATGCACCAGCTGAACAAGTTGTTGAAAAGGGATTTAGTAATTGGTGTGCCCAAAATTCATTTTAAAAACGATATGATCTGTGATGCATGTCAAAAGGGCAAACAAACTAAATCATCCTTCAAAAATAAAATTGAAATTTCAACAAATAGACCTCTTCAGCTACTTCACATGGATTTGGTTGGACCTGCCAGAGTAAGAAGTTTAGGAGGAAATTTATATACCTTAGTTATAGTGGATGATTACTCACGTTTTACCTGAACAATATTTTTAACTTCAAAAGATGAAACATTTGATATGTTCTGTGTATTTGCTAAAAAGGTGCAAAACGAGAAAGCTATATGTATTGCAGCTATTCGGACTGATCATGGTGGTGAATTTAAGAATCAATTCTTTGAAAGGTTTTGTAAGGATCATGACATAGACCACAACTTTTCAGCACCAAGGACACCTCAACAAAATGGTGTGGTAGAAAGGAAAATCGAGTGCTGACTGAGATGGCTCGTGCAATGCTAAATGAGCATCAGACTTCACAAGTTTTTGGGCAGATGCCATGAGTACTGCGAGCTACATTTCAAATAGAGCCTATGTGCGAAAGAAATTGAACAAGACACCCTATGAACTCTACAAAGGGAGAAAACCAAACTTGGCTCACTTACACAATTTTGGTTGTAAATGTTTTGTACATAACAATGGTATGGATAATCTGGGTAAGTTTGACTCTAAATCAGATGAAGGTATTTTTCTTGGCTGTTCTAATTAGGGGTAAAGCATATAGAATTTTTAATAAACGTACTCGTATAGTCGAAGAGTCAATACATGTAGTGTTCTATGAGTCTAAATTAATGAATTATGCATATGAGGATGATGAACTCATCCAGAAGAGCCAATTCTTTTCAAAATCTACTCTTGCTTCTATTGAAAATTCTCAAGATGTTTTTGAAAATGATTCTCAAAATCATCCTGATCAATCTCAGCCTAGAGCTTGGAAATTCATTAGGAATCATCCTCTTGACCAAGTTATAGGAAACATTGATCAAGGAGTTCGAACTAGAAATAGTGTTTTAAATGAGGTTATGTTCTCTGCCTTCATATCTGAGATTGAACCCTCAAAAATTGACGAAGCCCTATCAAACAATGATTAGGTCATCGCAATGCAAGAGAAGTTACATCAATTTGATAGAAATCAAGTTTGGGACTTGGTACCTAGGCCTAAAGACCACCCAGTCATTGGCACTAAATGGGTATTCAAGAACAAAAGAGATGAATCCGCAATCATAGTTAGAAACAAGGCTAGACTAGTTGCCAAAGGCTATAATCAGGAAGAAGGAATTGATTATGAAGAAATGTATGCTCCTATAGATGTTAAAATTCTATCAAATGGATGTTAAAAGTGCTTTTCTAAATGGTTTCATACAAGAGGAGGTATATGTAGAACAACCTCCTGATTTTGAAAATGACCAATACCCTGATCATGTCTATTGTTTAAAGAAAGCTTTGTATGGTCTCAAGCAAGCTCCTAGAGCTTGGTATGAGCGATTAAGTAAATTTCTGCTAGACCAAGGTTTTGTTAGAGGAAAAGCAGATACTACTCTCTTTATTAAGAATAATAAGCTTAATGAATTGTTAATTGTGCAAATAGATGTTGATGATATTATTTACGGCTCTACTAATGAATCTTTGTGTGAGAACTTTTCAAAGAAAATGCAAAGTGAATTCGAGATGTCTATGATGGGTGAGTTGAACTACTTTCTTGGTCTGCAAATTAAACAACGAAAGGATGGGATATTTATTTCTCAGACCAAGTACTAGCGAGATCTACTCAAGAGATTTAGAATGGAGAATTGCAATAGTGCAAATACTTCAATAAGCTCAATTGCCTCCCTAGATGCTGACACTGAAAAAGGAAAGGATTTTAACATCACCAAATATAGAGGAATGATCGGATCCCTACTGTACCTGACAGCCAACAGACCAGATATTCAGTTTAGCGTGGGCATGTGTGCCAAATTCCAAGCTGCACCAAAGAAATCTCATGCAGAGCACATGAAGAGAATTTTTCGATATCTAGCTGATACAAAAGAGCTTGGATTATAGTTTCTAAAAGGAGGAGGAGAATATATGGTTGCATATTCTAATTTAGATCATGCAGGCTATAAGACTGATAGGAAGAGTGCCAGTGGGCAATGTGAATTTCTTGGTGGATCTCTGGTGTCATGGTTTAGCAAGAAACAAACAACCGTGGCTGTCTCATCTACTGAAGCTGAGTATGTTGCAGCATCTAGTTGTTGTGCACAAGTCTTGTGGTTGAAACAACAATTGTCAGACTTAGGCATTCATCTCAAAGATATTCCAATCCTGTGTGATAACACAAGCACCATAAGTCTAGCAAAGAATCCAGTTCAACACACGAGGACTTAACATATTGATGTGAGACACCACTTTATCTGAGATCATGTACAAAGAAAAGACGTTAAAGTAATGTTCATTCCGACTCATCTGCAACTTGCTAATATTTTCACTAAACCACTTGCAAAGGAGCAGTTCTTATTGTTGGTTATGATTAGTTTTAATGATGTCTTATATAAATGCCATTAGCAAGAGCAAAGAGCAAAAAGTTTATATACCATATACATTGACTAACTATCTTGGTTAATATAGGTGAATCTAAATTTGAATTATAGAAAATGATCAAGAGAGGAGATTGAAGAAAGAAGAACTTGATCAATATTATGAGAATAATAATATTCAAGGCTCTATGATCAAATGGAGGTTAGAACAGCGCAATTTGGAGTCAAAATAAGCAAGATCAAGCTTCACAATGAATAGTACCCAAGTTGCTATAATGCCAAGTTACTACAGTGATTAGCTATCGTTAACGAGTTGCTACAGTGAATTGCTACAGTACTTGAGTAATCTTCAAGCATGCTCAAGTATGGATTTCTGCTACAGTACTCGATCCTCACTTCATTCCCGTAATTACTCGAGTAAGATATAGGATACTCGAGTAATACATGAGGTTCATCTACTCTATTTCATGTTTCACCTGAGCGAGGTCTGGTAATTCCATGATATCTCCTAAACCAGAGATCGTATTGAAGTGAAACCAATTTTGGATGAAACTAGACATCCAATGCGTCATCTTGCCTAAATTTCAAGTCAAAAGAAGATCAGATGAGAGAGCTATGAATTTTTGAATTTGACTCATCTGTTACCATCATATAGCTGAACAAGGTTCAGTAATTTGGGTGTATCTCACAAACTACACATCGGAATGCGCTAAAATTGGTGGCATATGAAACTAGACTTAAATACCTTTCCAAAAATATCAAGATCACTTAAAACAAAGATCAGATGAGAGAGATATGATTTTTGGAAGTTCAGTGTCTATTTCAGAATTCTGGAGATGACCCTCAAACAAGTGAAGAATGATGATTACTCCAGCAACATCTCATTACTCCAGTAATGTGTATTGATTCAAAAGGTTTTTTAAGTTTCATCACTCCAGTAATGATCATACTACTCCAGTATCATGTTTTCGTACAGATTACTTTGCAATACATTACTCCAATAAGTCGTTTCTTACTCCAGTAGCTCAGACATTTCCAGACTGAACCCGACAGTTTGTGCACTAGACTTACTCTAGTAATGGTCTCTTACTCCAGTAATGTCGTGAAGCAACCCATCAATAGTACTCGAGGATGTCACTTATATACTTGAGTAACATCGGGAATTAGTTACTGGAAATTGCTGATACTCAAGTACACCACAAGGGATACTCGAGTAGAAGCAAGGCAGAGACAATGTTGAATCACACAGAAGAACAATACTCGAGTAACTCCAATCTATGCTCAAGTAATGTCGAAATCTAGATTTGCATTGAAAACTCAATACTCATCAACTGATACATTCTTACACAAGGACAGATGTTGTTGCATAGAACAACTACATATCAGGATTCATCGACTTGAATAACATCATTCTAAAGCTTCTGCTATGATTTACTGAGATGATACTCGAGTATGAGAAATGGCTACTCGAGTAATGCCGAGGATTGAGAATTCTGTGACGTGAGTGTGGAAGGATACTCGAGTACTCGGGAAGGCTACTCGAGTATGGCATATCAGCTGACATAAAATCAACTCTGTTTTGAAATCACTATCTTCGGAAAATTCAGATGAACCGATAATGATAAATTTTCTTCTCATTATTACTCATTACAATTCTTAAATGTTTCTAATCAATTTGCTAATGAGTTTCAGAGGATTGACAAGCGATTAAGCATTGATTAGCCGAAAAAGCAAAATCATATGTCAGAAGCACTTTCCAACTGTATCTCCACTCAATGGTCAGAAACTCTGGATATCGTCCGACAAGAAATATAATGGAGTTTTTTGAGGGAGACATGAGTGGCATTAGAGAATGTTTCACGGTTCAGCGATTTCATCCACTGTTTACAACAAATACATACTTCAACATTCTCAATGGACACATTCAAATCTCTCCAACAGTCGAATGCTCTCAACGGTGAAAAGAAGATTAGCTATAAATAGTGAAGCCTTCAAACCGGAAGTAGAGATGAGAGATGATAGATGATGGATGATGGATGATGATTGATGATTAACAAAGGATTCAACGAAGCCAATAAGATGATACTCACCGTCAATATACACTTAGCCTATACACTCTCTGTTCTCCATGTTATATATTTTACCATAGAGAGAGTCAGATTATCAATATTGTACTTCAGTGATTATTCATTTACTTCTGTGAGAGAAGATTTATCTGTAAATCAGTTTATCTTAGAGTTACTCAAGATTGGGTAATCTTGAGTGAAAGGTTGTAACCTTACAGTTTGTAAGGGGGAGTATCTCGGCAAGAGATTGTGAAGGCTGCACAAGTGCCCGACTAAACTTGTGAGATTGTAAAGGCTTTTCTCTTGTGCCTAGTTAAAAAAGGAGATAGTGGATTGAAATCTCAGGAGGAGCGTGGGGATTAGACGTAGGTCAGGATTCGGCCGAACCAGGATAAATCACAGTTTGCATATTCTCATCCCTAAACTCTTTTTTTCCAGTATATATGTTTGAATGAATGATTATTGATTTAAAACTTACTACTATCATACGAATTGTTTTCTGTAAGTTACGAAAAGTTTTTCAAAGTTCATAAGTTTTAATCGGACACCCAATTCACCCCCCCCCTCTTAGGTGATAGCCAAATCCAACACCTATTCATTAGGAGAGAATTGGGAATGGTAAATCCCAATGAGCTGTAAGTAAATATTGTTCAATTAATACTAATTATGTTTTGATGATTACTTACTTAAGCTTCGGAGTGGTTTATATGTCATTGCAGGACTCTGTTTTGAGCAAAAGAAAACAAAGCTAAACAGAGGTCATATTAACTAGAGTCAATTTATAGAACCTCAAGTCCGTAAGCCAAGTCATAAAAAGATTTCTCAAATTAATTCCATGAACCTCAAGGTTTCATATAAAACCTCGAGTTTCTGGTAAACCTCAAGGTCAGTATATCAACCTCAAGGTAACTGGCAATAGACTTCTCTCTCATTTAATTGTGATCAACCTCGAGGCTAGGTAAAACCTCAAGGTTATCCTTGTTTCAACCTACATTCATCTGAACCGCATAAGATGGTTTACCTCGAGGTTATTATCAAACCTTGAGTTTTTGCTAAACCTCGAGGCTAGATAATGAACCTCAAGGTAATTTCTCAGGTCATTTAAACTGCACGATTTTCCAGTTTTTTTTAGCACGATTTCAAAAACCTTTTTGTTTCCCTCTATCTACCAGAATCTAAAATCCTAAAACCCTAACTCTCCAAGCGCGATTTTTCTCTCGATGGCTCCTAAACTTGTTCCTAAATCACCTAAGTCCCCTAAATCCTCTACTAAAGGCCTAAAATCTAGTTCTGATCAAAACCCTAAACCTTCGTCTCCCATTCTCAAAGCTCCTCGCTCCAAACTGCCGACGAAGAGATTTCGGCCAAAGGTGAAATTTGACGAACCAATGGCCAAGAGATCAAGAAAGATGGTGATTTAGGAACTATCTGAAGCTTTCATGAAGAAATTCGCCGATCCTGAACTACTTACAAGTAAACACAAGGAGATTGTGAGTGTTTCACCCAAGAAGTCCAAGAAAAAGCCTCCATGCTCTCTGTCATTTCAAAAAACAGGTACATCTGCCTCTGGGTCCAAGACTTCGAGTTCAAGACCTTTCGAATTATCTGCCATTTATGCTATACCATGCCCTTTTGACCAATCCTCCTCTAGATTTTATATGTAGACCCCATCTGTTTAGTCCAAATGAAGGCAAGAAATTTAGGGAAACCTATTCTAACAGACCATTATGTCCTATAATTCATGTTGACCTACCTAAGCTTAAATCAGACTATAACCTAGACTTGTACCAATGGTTCAAAAATTATGAACTATTGTTGTCTATCTGAGCTTCATATAGTCCTACCCTGGTTAAAATCCTCTACTTCAACATGTCCTACCATGCTATAAACCAGAAAGATAAGGTAGAAGAGGAAAAACTCATCACTAATGTTAGAGGAAAAAGGATTGAGCTGAGCATAGGCTACTTAAATTCTCTTCTGCAAATTAATGATCCACCTCTAATCCCTTCTATTGAATACAGCAATGAGGAAATATACCAAATCCTTCAGCCTAATGTGCCATTCTCAGAGCCTCTGAAGTTTACTCCTGGTACAATGCCTCCAACCTTCAGAGCTTGTGGTATATCAACTCCCGGAATTTTGTGCAAAAAGGGAGAAATTACACACTTTTCATTCAGAAGGAGTATCCTCTGTTTGCTTCTTTTGTGGACAAAGTACCTCACAATTTGGGTCACTTATTGTTCCAAGAGATGAAGAAGTATGCTCAGCATTCAAGGAAAAGCTCTCCAATACCTTTCCCTAGTTTGGTCTCAATCATTCTCTTTCATGAGAAAATATGGTATTTGGAATCTGGGGAACAATCAAAACCTCTGGATCAATTTGGGAAAAATCAATTGAATCTTATGAAGATTTCTTTCCTTGAAGGCTCATGAGAATCAAGAGCTTTATTAACTTCCAAAACTTCAAAATCCAGAGTTCCTTCTGCTGCTCCAAGCATTTCATCTTAGCACACACCATTCTCGCTTGGCCCTCAAATCAAGGCCATCATTGAGAAAGCTGTATCAGATAGCTTCAGTCCAGTGCTTATGTCAATAGCAGTTCAAAACACCCTCTGTGTCAAGCTTGAGACTGCAATCTCAAAGTTAGTTAAAGAAGTCACTGATCTTCAGGAAGATCATATAGTTATCTTAGAACATGTGGAGGCTATCTCTAGACATCTAGAAGATCATAGCAACAGCATGACAAATATGTCCAATATGGTAGTATTTCTGATGGAAAAGGTGGACAAGCTGTTAACTGCTCAGCAATCTCAGCAAAATCCTCCTCCAGCTCCTTCATCAACAGCAGGCCCTTCACATCCACCTCCCTCTTCTCCAATTCAGCCCTCCATCCCTCCAATTCCCACCTTTCAGCCTTCCTCTCTACATCCATCTATTCCTACTCCTGTATCTTCTTTTCCTACCTCTCAGGCACCTTCCCTACCTGTGTTTGATGCTACTCTTGTCCTTGCCTCTTCTGCTTCACCCCTTCCTCTTCAGATCAACTACTTTGGTAGTTCTACAGCTGATTTGTTTGAAGAACTTGACCCTCACCATAAAGTCTCTTCTTCCCTGCCCCCTCCTTCATTTGCTTCATCCCCACTTCTCTTTCCTTCCCTTTCCCATCCATTTTCCTCTCAACACCAGCTCCCACCTTTTTGAGTGATGTCAAAGGGGGAGAAACAGTAGAGTTAAAGCAGTAGAGTTAAATTAAGAGCCAAGTAATTTCAGTTAGTTTCGTTTTGTTTTTTTTTTTTTGCATCTCATGTAATCTGCTACACATTTTGGGTTTAGAAGTTAGCAAACAAGGTCTTGCAATTTCAGTACTAGCAGTTAGCAGTTTCAGTTTTTGCACTTCATGTAATTTGCTACACATTTTGGTTGTTGATAATACTATGTAGTTGACAATATTATGCTTACTGAGTTCATATTTCTCTTTATATGCTTATCTCAGATAACAGAACTTACTGAGTTCATATTTCTCTTTATATTCTTATCTGAGATAATCTAATCTGAAACAAAAGTAAGTTAAGAACAAGATAAGATTAATGTTGTCATCATCAAAAAGAGGGAGAATGTTAGTTCTCATAAATGATAAATGTTTTGATGATGACTTGACTAAAAAGTAACTTAGAAAATCAGAAAAATTCAATTCTGTTAGTATAACCTCGAGGCTGGACATGACTAAATGTTACCTCGAGTTTCAACTAAAACTCGAGGTTATAATCAAAATTCGAGGTTCAGTGCTTGAATCATTATTGACCATTCAGCTCCTCAACCTTGAGGTTATATATAGAACTTTGAGGTTGAGTATGTACCTCGACGTTGAGGCCTTCTGTCCAGCTTGTTCCTCGAACTGTCTAAGCATGTGTAGAACTCGAGGTTAGAAATAAACCTCAAGTTTACCTTAAACCTCGAGGTTACATATCAAAACTCGAGCTTGATAAGATCTCCATGTCTTCCTTCGTATTAAGCATGAGCCTCGAGATTAGGAAATGTAACTCAAGGTTTCTATAAAACTCGAGGTTGAAACACTATGGTCTGAAAAATAATTTTTGCGAACTGCACTGATTTTATCTCTGGTATTATTTCTAATCTTATCTGCATATATTAAGATTACCTATACCACTAACTATGATTAACTATGATTCAAGTTTATCTTGCATGAAAGGTTAGAATTCTTATGCTTTGATCAAAAGTAGATGATGATGTCACCAGCATTTATTATATCAGAAAAGCTATTACAGAGTATGACAACATTCCTTCAGAACTCTAACGGTCAAATATGTTAAGCAGAAACATTGTCTTAAAGAATAAGAATGTTGGCCAAACAGCTGTGCTTCAAAAATTCAAACTGCTAGCAGACAGTGCCAAAATGCCAACGGTCATGTGACCTCCGCCTTCGCCTGATAAGGTTACAAATGAAGACAACGGTTGTATCAAGATAACGGCTAGTTTACAAGGCAACTATAAATGAAGAAGCATTCAATTAACCAACCGACTGAAACTCTACGCATTTACTCTGAGATATAATTCATATCAGTTTCATTACTTCCAATATCTTAGGATATTTCCCTATACTTCAATGATCATTTATTATCCACTCGTGAGGAGTTATTTAAACATTCATTTCATTCAGTTGTAAAATCTTAAGGTTGTGGAACCTTAAGTGTGGGTATACGATCACAAGAGTAAGGGGGAGTGAGTCCATGAGTGAGAGGATCATCCCAAGTTGTAGTTGTAATCTCTAGAAAGTAAGTTAAAAATCCCAAGGCTTGGGGACTGGATGTAGGTCAAGATTAGACCGAACCAAGATAAATTGCCTCGTGTCCATTGTTACTTTAATTCTTGCTCAGTTAGCATTTTGCCTTAATTAGCAAAATTTTGGTTAAGCGATTAAATTTTTAAATCACCTATTCACCCCCCTCTAGGTAGTATTCCATCTTCAACATTGTTGTAATTAAAGAATATTGAGATAGTTGAAAAACCCAGAAGGTATCTGGGGACTGGACGTGGGTCAAGGTTAGGACCGAACCAGTATAAATCTTACTGTGTCTAACTTTTCTTCCCTTACTTTGTTATACTCTGTTTTCGATCTAAGAAACTTGGGTGTTTCAAAAATAATTTTTTAAAATCTCTAATTCACCCCTTATTGGTGATTTCTTCCAGTTACATATACCTCATCAAAGTCATATTGGTCTTATCTCATCTTCACTCCCGCGTAGATGATTGACCAGAGAAATTTAGGATAATCTATAAGATATATCTAAGGATAAAGTTATCAATATAAACATGCAAATGAAATAATAACTAAAAGAGAATACTTTAGATAACATAAACGTCTAAAATACAATGATGTGGCCTTTCCAATAGAATCTTACTTGCACTAGGTACAATCATTAATTACTCTAATTCCCATTGTCTTAACATGATGCTCATGTTTTGCTTGTGCAAGCAACTTAGTAAGAGGATCAGCAATATTGTCTTCTCCTGGTACTTTACATACCTTTATGTCAACTCTATCATTAATTTCTCTGATAAGATGAAAGCGCCTGAGTATATGCTTGGTCTTTTGATGTGACCTAGGCTCTTTAGCCTACGTAATAGCCCCACTGTTGTCATAGAATAGGTCTATTGGATTTGAGATGGTAGGAACCACCCTTAGTTCAGTAACAAACTTTCTGATCCAAATGGCTTCCTTAGCTGCATCCGATGCTACTATATACTCAGCTTCTGTTACAGAATCAGCTACAATGCTCTGCTTTGAGCTCTTCCAGCTTACCGCACCACATTTAATAAGAATACATATCCTGATTGGGATCTTAGATCATCTTGGTCAGTTTGGAAACTTATATCTGTGTAACCAGTCACATAGAGCTCATCCTCCAAGCCACCATATACCAAGAATAAGTCCTTAGTCCTTCTTAAGTATTTCAAGATATTCTTAATAGTAGTCCAATGACCCTCACTGGGATCTTATTGATATCTACTGGTCATACTCAAGGCAAATGACACATCCGATCGAGTACATAACATGGCATATATGATAGATCCAATGGCAGAGGCATATAGAATCTTACTCATGCGGTCTCTTTGATCTTATGTATTAGGACACAGATCCTTGCTGAAATAGATGCCATGAGACATGGGCATGCAACCCCTTTTACAATCTTACGTACTAAATCTATACAATATCTTTTCTATGTATGTGCTCTGACTTAGGCCTATCAGCCTCTTGGATCTATCTCTATAGATCCTGATCCCAAGGATGTAAATGGCTTCGCCTAAATCTTTCATTGAGAAAGACTTTCCTAACTAAGACTTGACACTCTACAAGGTAGAGATGTCATTCCCAATGAGTTGGATGTCATCAACATAAAGCACTAGAAATATAATTTTGTTCCCACTAACCTTTTGAAGAACTGGCTAAACCCAAGTAGGGGTGAATTGGGTTAAGATTAAAAACTTGGAATTTTAAAAATCTATTCACTTCTTCTAAATTATCAATTAGATATTCAAATAAACATATACTGGAAATATAAGAGATAAGGGAAGAGAATATGCAAACTATGATTTATACTGGTTCGGCCTAATTCTTGACCTACGTCCAGTCTTCAAGCTTCACTTGAGATTTCTAATCCACTATCTGTTTTCAACTTGATTACATGTTCTGTACTCGAAGTAATTCTCTTACTAGGATTCACTCCCCATTACAAACTGTAATCAATACACCCGCTTGATTACAAACTCTGTACTCGAAGTAATCTTCTCACTAGGATTCACTCCCTTTACAAGTTGTAATCAATACAAAGTGTTTCCCGCTCAAAATCACCCAATCTTGAGTAACTCTCAAATAGAATGTTTACAAATAAATCTTCTCTCTCTCAAAAGTGAATAACTAAACACTAAAGTACATAATCATTCATCTCACTCTCTTCTGTAAACTATATGAATATTGAGAAATAGAGAGTGTATGAGTCATTGACATATCGACGATGAAAAAGTAAGATCATTTTATTGGCTTCGTCGAATCACTCATCAATCGTCGTCACCCCTTCCGGTTTGAAGACTTCACAATTTAGAGGTATTCATGTTTCGACCATTGCGAGCATTTGACCGTAGGACTGTTCTTCTACTTTAGAATAAGACCATTGGTTGTCTTTGGGAAGTAGTCGTTGGAGCTTCTTAATTCCGTGACTTAGAATAATAGCTGGAATAAGTATTACTCAAAAGAATATTTGTTGATGCCTCAAGAATTAATTTCGATTGCTGCTCTGTTTCTCTGTCATCAATTAATGCTTAATCCACGTCGGATTACTTTTTCTTGAATCATTAATCAGGTATAATAAATCAACTATAAAACACTTGAAATAATTATTAGATTCAATATAAACATGTTCAAGAATGATTAAACGAAAATAAATAATGACCCATTAAGTTAGTTTTGCAGAAAGATTGATCCTGATATTAATCATTAGAGAAGGAAGTATATTCTTGAGAATTGTCTTTGCATTCTCGAGTTCATATCCAGAATATTGCATTGCTTCATGACAAAGCATTCTCGAGAGTCAAGTGTGAGTTCTCGAAAATTAATGTGATATGCATAATTCATTGTCTTTGTGTTAGACCAGTTTTTCAGAATTCAAGTATAATTCTCGAGAATCACTTGAATAGAAGAGGTGCATATAACATATCTCATGAAGGCCATGCTCAAGAATCTTGTTGCAATTCTCGAGTATTGTCGTGAAGCAATTGTGATACAAATGTGCTTGTATTAGATGCATTCTTGAGAATCAATGTCTTATTCTCGAGAATCATCGAGGGTGGAGAGAACGATGTTTATGTGATTAGTGCTTTGGTCCAAGCATTCTCGAGAATACAAGTGCACATACTCAAGAATCAGAATTAAGTCTAGAGAAATGCAAATGGATCAAGCCAACTATACTCGATACTTAACTTACCAATTCTTGAGAATTGTCTAACCATTCTCTAGAATTAACGATAATATTCCAAAGACATACAAATAGATTAAGCTTTTGATGGAGTTGGATTCTCGAGAATCATTAGGCAATACTCGAGAATAGCTTTTGATTGATTGAATATTTGAAGATGAGCAATCTCACTGATACTCGAGAATGTAATCTAATTCTCAAGAATCAAAGACTCATTGTATTTCATCCGTTATCATCAGATGAATGAAGGTTGTTCTTGACCAGCATTTTTTGCAGTATTCTGAATTGACCATCAAATTCAAAACATCATATCTCCTTCAAATGATCTTTGTTTATTGTGATCTTAATGTTTTTGGAAAGGTATGTGAGTCTAGTTTCATATGCCACTAATTTTCGCTCATTCTAATGTGTAGTTTGTGAGATACACCCAAATTACTGAAGCTTAGTCTGCTATGTGACGTTAATAGATATGTCAACTTGTGAAATTCATAGCTCTCTTATCTGAACTTCTTTGGTTATGAAACTTTGTCAAGATGCCGCATTGGATGTCTTGTTTCGTAAAAAATTGGTTGGACCTCAATCCGATCTCTAGTTTGGGAGATATCATCGATTTACTGAATGTCGCCCAGGTGAAATGTGAACAGAGTTGAGTAGAGTTGTTGAATTCTCGACCATTCTCCAAAATGACAATACCATTCTCGAGAATTGCTGTATGATTATGGCTCAAAAATAATTGAAATTTTCACATAAATAGTGCCATACTCGAGAATTACACCGTAGTACTCGAGAATGACTTCAGGAATCCAATTGTAGCTTATTTTAATTTTGAATTGAGTCATTTCAACTTGCACTTTATCATTGAGACTTCTAGAATCAATCTTGGAGCTTGTATAATGATATTCTTATTCTATTCATCAAGTTCTCCCATCTCCCATCTTGATCATTCTTCATTGTTTATACCTCATATCTACATTAATATATAAGAATTAATCAAAGTAGAAGATAAATGTAGTGTGTAAACTTTTTGCTCTAGATAATGACATTTATATAAGACATCATCAAAAGTAATCATAGCCAACACCTTCTTGTAAACACATGGTTCATCTATGTTTTGAATGAATCCAAACTCTTTGACTACTTCATCAAAATGATGATTCCAGCTCTGAGATGCTTGCTTCAATCCATAAATGGATCTTTAAAGCTTACAAACTTTACCAGAGTCCTTTGGACGCATAAAACCCTCAGGTTGTGTCATGTAGACATCCTCAAGTAGCTTTCCATTAAGGAAGGCTATTTTGATGTCTATCTGTCATATCTCATAGTCATAATATGATGTAATGGCAAGAAGGATTATAATTGATTTGGCCATTGCAACTAGGGAAAAGGTTTCATCATAGTCCATACTATGAGTTTAAGTGAATCATTTTGCAACTAGACATGCCTCGAAGACATTTACTTTGTCATCCATGTCAGTTTTCTTTTTGAAAACCTACTTGCGCCCAATGGTTTTTACACCTTTAGGTGGATCGACTAAGGTCCATATCTTATTGTCATACATGGATTGCATTTCAGACTTCATAGCATTAAGACATCTTTCGGAGTTGGGTTTCACAACGGCCTCTCGATAGGTAATTGGTTCATTTTGCTCAATGAGCAAAACATCACGACTTCCAGTAATCAGAAATCCATATCTCTAAGGATGTAGCCATGATTTATTGGACCTTTGTGGGCCTTGTGTTACTTGAGCAGGCTCAACAACTTGTTGTGAGTTTTCTCTATTTTCCATCTGTTGTTCTATGTTGTCTTATGGCTCTCGAACTTCTTGGAGGTTCACCTTACTCCCACTAGTTCTTTTAGAGATAAACTCTTTTTCCAAAAACATATCATTGCGAATAAAAAACACTTTGTGATCCATGGGATTATAGACATAATATCCCTTAGTTTCCATAGGATACCCCACAAAAAGGCATTTTGAGGATCTGGATGATAATTTATCAAAGGCTTGTTGCATAACATAAACCTCACAACCTCAAATCTTAAGAAATGACAAATTGGGTTTTTTCTCAGTCCATATCTCATATGGTGTCTTTTCAACTGTCTTTGATGGAACACAATTTAGTGTGAATGCAACTATTTCTAAAGCTTAGCCCCAAAAGGACGGTGGAAGATCTATTTGACTCATCATAGATCGAACCATATCTAATAGAGTTCGATTCTTTTGTTCAAAAACACCATTCCATTGAGGTGTTCCTGGAGGAGTAAGTTGTGAAATGATCCCACAACTCCTAATATGATCAATGAACTCTTGACTCAAACATTCTTCACCCCGATCATATCGAAGTGCTTTAATTGCTTTCTCAAGTTGATTTTGCACTTCATTTTGAAATATTTTGAACATTTCAAAAGATTCAGACTTATGTTTCATTAGATAAATATACTCATATCTACTAAAATCGTCTATAAATGTTATGAAGTACAAATAACATCCTCTGGAAGATAGATTCATCAGTCTACACACATCAGTATGTATGAGGCCCTACAAATCAGTGGCTCTCTCACTTTGTCCAGTAAAAGGTTCCTCTGTCATCTTTCCCAATAAACAAGACTCACATGTATCAAATGATTCAAAATAAAATAAGTTAAGAAATCCATCTTGATGGAGTTTCGAAATGTGTTTCTAATTTATATGACCTAGACGACAATGTTATAGGTAGGTCTGCTTCAAATCATTTGACTTGAACCTTTTAATAGTTATGTCCTAGATTCGTCCATTATTAGGATGTTCTAAATTAAGTACATAATGACCAGCATGTAAATCACCATGATCATAATAAACATCATTATGATAAATTGAACATTTACGGTTCATAGTAATGGAAGTATAACCTTCCTTATCCAAATAAGAAAGGGAAACAATGTTACTACTCAAAGCAGGAACATAAAAGCAATTGTTCAAAATTAATAAAAGCCCGCTGGGCAAAACTAATTCATAAGTGCCTACAGCCAAAGCAGTAACTCTTGCTCTATTTTTAACTCGTAGGTCAATTTCGCCTTTCTTCAATTTTCTACTGTCCTAAGACTTGCACATTTGTACAAATGTGAGATCCACATGCAGTATCTAATACCCATGTATAAGAAGTGGAAAAGTGAATATCTATGACATAGATACCTAAAGCAATAGCCCTGTCATCCTTCTTATTCTTTTTCAAATCTTCAAGGTAGAGTTTGCAATTCCTCTTCCAATGACTAGGTTTATTGCAAAAGAAGAAGACCCCGTCCTTCGAAGGCTTTACCTTCTTGGCTGCAAGCTTAGATTCAGACCTGTTTGACTCATTGGTCTTACCAGTTGAGCCTTTACCCTTTTGTTTGTCCTTGCCTTTCTTTTTCATACCCTTTCCTTTCTGAATCATCAAAACAAAGCTAGGCTTATTCTTAATGCTCTACTCGGCTGTTTTGAGCATCCCATGCAGTTCAGAAATGGATTTCTCCATGTTGTTCATGTTGTAGCTCATGACAAACTGGTCATAACTTTCAGGGAGTTAGTTCAATATCATATCTATAGCTAACTCCTGGCTTATGGGAAATCCAAGCCTTTCAAGGTGATCAATGTAGCCTTTCATCTTTAAACATGAGGGGTAATTGATGCACCTTCAACCATCTTGCAGGAATGTAAGGCCTTAATGGTCTCATACCTCTCTTGTCTTGCCTATTGCTGGAACATTTCCTTGAGATGTACAATCATCTTAAGAGCCTCCATATGTTCCAGATCTTTTTGGAGTTCTGGAACCATGGTGGTAAGCATCAAGCATCCTACATCTACAGAGTCATTCTGATGCTTCATGTAAGCATCTTTCTGAGCTCTTAGAGCATTGGCCACAAGCTCCTCAGGAATGGGTTGATCGAGGACATTAGTCTTTATTTCTTGCTTAAGAACAATTCTCAAGTTCCTGACCAGTCAAGAAAGTTTGTCCCATTAAGTTTGTCCTTCTCAAGGACTGATCGCAATGATAGTGTTGTGGTGTTACTATTCAATATGATTCTATAAATAATAGATATGCAAAGTTAATTAATATTCTCTCACTGAATTAACAACCCTCATTATAATTAAGATCCATATTTGGCTTAAATTTAAGTTCGCTTTGGCAGGACGCTTAAAATCAAATTATCTAGGTAGGCAACCCCTTTGCCAATTACATCACATGTAATTCCTAGATCTTTATGGGATTCGATCATCATATGACTGACACGTTTAATCCCATCTAATGCCTTGAGATCCAAAACCGTTTTGATAATCCCAATTAAGTCAAGACAATAATGAATTTTGAGTATCACCATTACTCACACTTGTCTTACTAAGATAACTCAGATGCATCCACTTTGGTAGAACATACAAATGGGTGATCTAGGTTTTGACAAGTATTCATTAATTAACGGCATTATGACTTAAGATTTTATTTAAAGGGTATTATTTGATATGATCTAATTAATCCTATTAATTCTAGTTATATGAATGTAATCATTATTGTATCTCATATAATATCTAAATTAATCATGCAGTGATCAAATCAAAACATAACTAAAATTCATGACACAAAATGGTTCATCTAACCTAAAATCCTCTCAAGCCAATAAGAGGACTTCTCTAAATAATAAAAGAAAGTATAAAAGGAGAAACCTCATTTCACATACGAGGGGAATGGGATGAGAAGAAAATGTACATCAAGAATATTCAGAGAGAGGCATAGCTCGCAAGCCATATTTAAATTTACAACACTTGTAAAACTCTATAAGCCATGTTGTTCACCATACCTAAACAACATTTGAAAGGTAAATTACAACATATATTAATTCATACAATTATGAAATAAAATATTATTCATGATTAAAAATTCTCTAAATAATATTATATGATATAATGTCATGATTTAAATTCTTGTGATATGAACAGCTAGTCACAGCGGTCCTGCTAACACCCAAGAGGTGTTGTCTAAACATGACCCTCACGTGGACGAAAAAACATAGTTGATGGACGAACCCTAACATCCCTTGCAAGTCCAAACGTGTTTAACCTAGCATTAACCAAAACACGAGCATGATAGCGTGCGACCCCATAAGCGATTGTCGTCTGAGCATCAATACCCGTTCTAAATGATTCAAAATGTGACCAATGCGCCCAAACGTGACTGTTGCTTCCGATCATGATCGACGTCTGAACATGATCGTCCATTCCGAATGTTTCAGAATACAACCTATGTCCGAACATGATCAATGATTCAGCGTGATCGTCCACCTTTCTGAACAATTCAGAACCTGCTGCCATCTTCGACTGGCTATCCGTAGAAAACCTAACGCGAACCATCATTTTAAATGCTTACAAGATTCGGTTTAAACACATATATCACATATACATGCATATAGAAAACCCAGTTTAAAGGCTCAGTTGACTTGGCTCTGATGGCACTGTTGGGATCCATATACGCAACGAAATTAAAAAGTTTTACGAATCCCTAAGAGGATCGTTCAACCGCATTTAAATCAAGGTTCAAAGAATCTGAATCATACCTATGCCGTGAAAAACCGAAGCAAATCACCAAGAGGGAGGTGAATCGGGTGGCAAGTAGTGTGATCCTTTACTTTATATTCAATTCTAGCTTACTTTTCCTAAGTTAATTTACATCACACATCAGAGTATAAGCAGCAGAGCATACACTAGTATGGACAATAATATACTGATAAAAATACTGAAAGATAAAATTTTCCTCGAAGGCATAAAAAATATATAGTCATCCAAGTAGTAGTGCCTAACAGGCCAAAATAAAATACTACAGAAATCCAAATAATTATAACGAGTATCCAAAAGAAACCACCACCATCCATCATCCTACTAGCCCCACTCTGCTCTAGATAAACTGCCAGAGGACTTAAAAGGGGCTGGGATTCATAAGTGAATCCCAAAGTAACCATAAATCTCATATAAAATGTATAACAATGCATGTAAAAAAAACCAAGAATAAAAAAACACAAACCACAAAGCATTCAGTATCATGCACACAGCCAAATTCAGAACTAGCAGTCCTAATAGCACACAGCATAGACTGCCAAGCACGGCATACAGCAAGGCCCTTATTACACACAACATGTCCTGGTTCCAGAGCGCTCGGAAGTAAATGATAACCAAATGTATGCAATATACATGGTAAAACATACATACACAAAGTCACACAGAGTATATGAGGATTAAGATTATTACCTAACAGTCAACCATAGATATAAAGGAATTTCCCCAGTGCACAATATCACAATAGCCCTAGAATAGAAAAATACAAATATAATTAATTTCTCCTCAATAAATATTTCCCTTTGATAACTTAAAATAAGCCCAATTCATGTGTCCACATTTTACTAAATTCCTTTTGCTTATCAAGGAATTTAATATGAGCTCATATTCCCTCTATTTTCATCATTTGTCAGGATTTTCCAGCAAACAATGACCGATCTTCAAAAATTCACAATTAAATCTAGGAACCTTCTTTTGAGTTGATTTTAAAGCCTAAATGACTCTTAATATGTATATTTTCAACCAAAAATAATATATTGTGCTAGCCTTACACGAAGATCCATTTATAGCTTAAAATATCTCTGCTGTCCGAAATTAAGTCCAGGATTAGAGGGCCATTTTCAAAAATTCATTTATCTTAGCACATAATTCAGAAAAATACATGTTACCTATCAAATTAAAGATGATTATGTATAATTTAACCTTGTAAAATTTTATGGTAATCCAACATTATTCACTACCCCAAAAACATGCCACAATTCCACTGCCCATATAGGATTTTCCAAACAGATTGTGAGTTTCGATATAATCAAATCCTGGAGTTTCCAAAATTTCTACCGAACCTCTACCTTACACAATTTTTTGTTTTGAACACAATGGAACTATTCAAATGACCAAATTCCCAATCCTTAAGTCTGCCCTGTTTAGACCGAAATTTCAAGCCCACATATATAATGTTCTAGTTCACAATTTATTCGCCAAATTAGGTTCATATATTCCCAAATCATCATATAATCCTATTTTCATGAATAAATCACCATGAATCTCCAAAATCCCTAATTGTTTGAAAATATAAGATTCCATAACATACTCAAAACTTAACCAAACTTCAAATCAATCGGTTCAAATCGAAGCTTATACTTACCTTATCACGATTCTGCAATCGGTTCGGAATTTTGGCAGTAGTTCGGCTAATCCAATACTTAAAACTCCTCCAATGAGAAAAATGAAATTGTAGAATTGAAGCTCTCGAGGTGTATAACAATATTAGTGAAGGGAGTTTTTGGGTCATAGGTGGTTTGATAGGGAATTTCAGCTTCTCTATTTTTCTCTCTCTACGCCATTTTTGAAACTTTTATCTCTTTCTTTCTGCTGGATTTTTGGCTGACATTCACTAGAAGAAGAGATGAATTAATGAATGCTCACAAGTCAAAGTCGGTGGAGTTTTTAGAAATATCATATGACATTGCATTTTAAACTTAATTACGTCATGCCATTAGTTCCAACTTCCATTAATTGTTTACCGAAATTTTATGGAGAAAGGCTGACGTGATGTGAAGGCAATTGATCACGCATATATATCTTGACTAATTTAACTAATTAGGGGAGTGGGGATATTGTGGAGTTCAAGTCAATATGTGCTCATTTAATCATCCACAAGACTATTATTTGTAACTTAGTTTATTACTTATTCAGTTGCAAATATTGTATAAGTATTATTAATTAATCTTTAATTCCTTATGCCCCATTTGTGCCAACATATGACTTAAAATTTTATGTTTCGGCAAAACTAGGTAAAATTATTCTTTCAACAAAATTTCACTATTTCTTTTCTTTAAATGCAAATACATCATATCTGGAATTTGTTTCAGCAAATTTAGGATATTACACTACGCGAATTAGTTTAGAGGATTAATAATGATTATTATTTAGGCAATAAAATAAATGAATAAATAATAATAATAATAATAATATTATTATTATTATTATTATTATTAACCCTAATAATAATAATAATTCCTCATTTATTAGTATTATCAATCCTTCCCAATAATAATACTCCTTTAATAAATAATATTATTATTTATTCATTTATTTTATTGTCTATTTCATTTACTAATAATAATAATATTTATAATCATCATCCTTATTTTACCATTCATTATTATTTTTCCAAAATTATTTTAAACTCCCAGACACCATCTTAACATTTTAAGTTAGGAATTTATAAATACCAATCATCGTATAAACTATAATATTTCTCATGGATTTCCAAATTATAAGGCTTTATCCTATATGGTTATAGAAATAAAAACCTTGAATTCAATAAATATTAACACCAAGTAAAATATGTTTCTCCATATATTTATATGTAAAAGTAGATATTTTAAGTTTAATAATTCCTTCCACTACCTAAAGTATACCTTAAACTTTTCCATGTTTCATGATATATTTATGATAGTGGAGCTTTGGGTTTGAAAATCATATACATACAGTCATATAGATGAAACAAAAGCTTTTCTTCTCTTTTTATATTTGCAAAGTGTGTATATACATATATATTCCGTTAATCATCCCCAGGCATGCATTCGTTTACACCACCAGGCATGCATTTGCTTTCTCTTATGTATATATATACTCAGACGCACACAATGCTAGCAACTCACTGTAATACCCTAAAAATCCTATTTATGATAAGTATCATAATTTAGTAAATAATACCTACTGGAAATAGGTGAATATGAGGTCTCAAACACCTTGTATTGAATTTATCTTATTATTAGGACAATTTCTCCTAAGATTAAATAATATGCAAATAGGTCCCTAAAATATTTATGGATTATTAAATACCCTGAGAAAATTATGATAAAATCCTAAGAGGCAACTAAATATTTATTAAAAATTAGAAAGTATGTTGTCTCTAATTTAGGTAATTTATGGGATTATTTTCCTTGGAAGATAATGAGTTAAAATCTGATATTATTTTAGGGAACATAAGTTGCCTCATGATTTTTAATATTATGCATGGCGCATAAATTACCAATGTCAGTAAAATTGTTGTGAGAAAATAATTAGTTTTAATTAAGAAAATTATTAGAAATTATTAAGGGATTAATTAAGAAATTTTCAGGAATTTTATAAGATTATAGAAATTTAGGAAACATGAAAAATGAAGTGAATATAAATTATTTTTGGGTTAATTAAATAAATAATAATGGTTAAGATGTAGTCTTAAAGAGTAAAGGTCAATGGCTTAGGATTTTTCAAGAATTTATCCAAGTAATTAGTTAAAGACCAATAGGAAAATTTTGGGAAAATAAGTGCAAGATAATTGAGTGTTATGATAATATATATATATATATATATATATATATATATATATAATATGTAGATATGTGTGTTGGCCGAATTTAGGGGGGGAGATAAGGATGAAGTTTGATTTTTATCATATAATAATAATATAAATTTAAGCATGTGTTAAATAGATAATGTTATAATAATAAGGAGTAAACAGATAATGGAAATGAGAACCGATAGAAAATAATTCAGATGCGAGAATCTGGGGACAAGTTGGGAAAAACCAGAGTATAATATTAATCAGTGAATTTTTGTCTCGAAGTTGGCGTCAGCCAACGTTATTTTTGTACCCGGTAGCGATTACCGAGGATTTTCGGCAGGTAACGGAATGTCCTCAATGAGAATATAAGATTAGGAGAATCCAGTATTCTCAAAGAGGAAGAAAAGATCTTCAACGTGTCATTCCCGGAATTTCAAGATTTTACAAAATTTCGCGATCGGAACACCGAACAGGGACTTTGTCGGTAGAAAACTTCTTGAGAAAGGTGGTGACATCACCTTGGTGACTAAGGATGACATCATCCTTGAGAGGTGTATGGCCAAGATCTTGCCACCTCCAAGAAGTGCGATCCTACGGTCCAGAATTCATCTAACAAAGCATGAATAGTAACTTGGATTTTTCTATAAATAGCCCTTCATTTTCTCTTCATTCCTCACCAATTCACACAAAATCTAGAGAGAAGTTAGAGAGAGGAGCTCTGGAGGAGGAGTAAAGAGTTCATAGCGAAGCTCTGAGTAAGTTCTTCAGTCCTTAGTCTTTAGTTCGGTAGTTCTTAGAGTTTTAGGATAGAGGTTGTTTTGATCTTTAATCTCCCAGTATATTTTAAATATCATGTTTTAGGATAGATATGATATTTATTTTTGGAAAATATGTTGGAGTAAGAGATATGTTAAAATTCTGGAAGATTAGAATCAAAGTAACGAAGTTCTGGCGAAATTCCGCCGATTAGGGGATCAGGGGCAAAATGGTAATTTGTATCTAAAATGCCTGTTATGATATCAAATATTGATAAATGTGATATTATCATTATAGGATATCATTAATCTTGTTCCGCTGTCATTTCGCTGTCGTTCCGCTGTTTTCCGTCGAAAGTGCATTTTATCGTCAACGTCCTAAACGCTCGTCAACGAAGGTACGTTCGCGTACTGTAACACTAACTCTGATGTTTATGTTATGCATATATGTGGTATGTGTGCATATAAAGGTTAGAGAGTATCTGTAATGCTGGGAGCGATATGTCCATATGCTGGGAGCGATATGTCTGTATGCTGGGAGCGATATGGTTGCATGCTGGGAGCGATACATATGCATTGGTTATGATAGTTTGCTTGAGTATGTTGTTTGGTGTTGTGGTATGAGTTGTCTATATATTGTGTATGTAAACATGAGGTTAACCGTTACCTGGGGTCCGTATGCATGGGACCTCAGCTCTTAACATAGCGTCAGGGTCAAGAGAACCAAGGACGGAGGACAAGGGGAAGCGCAAGCAGGTCGCATAGAAGACCCAGCTGAAGATTTCCTTTGATGTTCCGGCAGAAGCCTTCCTATTATTGCTTTTCTTCACTTTTAAACTACGCGGTTTCTATACCGCTATTGTATCCAACCAAACTTATGGCATTTTGAATATATATATCAGATACTATTCCGCTCAAATGGTCTACTCTGATGATTTGAAATGACTTTGAATGAAAAAAAAAAAATTATTCCGCTTTTGAAAATTGGGATGTTACACTCACATGCTTTATATACACAAGCAGCAAAAAGCATACACTAAGCAACTTCAACGTTTTTTATTATATTTTCTTTTCTTTTCTTCTTCCTTTTTAATATATATGCTCACACATCAGTACACACACACAACAACAACAACTTAAGAGTGTGTGTGTATCAATCAACTGACACAGGGCATGCAGTACATGAATATTTACATATATAGCTATGGCTCTTTCTTATTCACGCACAGATTCGATTCCCTCCCATTTAATTTAGTAAACACCTATGGCAACAACAATGCTATATATATTTTCACGCATGCATCAGTAATATAAATATATATTTCTTCTTTCCTTCTGCACGTGAGTGACCATATATACATATATATTTCTAAGCCCCTGTTCTGCATTTTCGTTTTTGTTTTTGTTTTTGTTTCAGCAAGCTTTTTATATATACAAACATACACCGCCAACACTATATATATAGATAGCAGGGATCAGTTTTGACTTGGAGACATGTTTAGTGACTTCCTTACGTAGGAAACATGCTGAACCCTTCCCTATTTGACTTCTCATATAACAGGGAATATGAGCTAAATTTAAACTAGTTCCCATAGGCTCCAAACTCATAAACTCCCGACAGCAACGTATATATATAAGCAACAACCTTTTTTTTTCAATGGTTGTGTTCAGCGAGATATATATACATGACAGTAAGACAAACACAAGGTTCAGAGAAAAACTCAGAGACACAAACTGACGCAATACCCCCTGATTTCACTTTCTGTTTTCAGTAATGGAAATTAACTTAGTTGGAGAGCTAATGGAAATTAGAGGGAGGGAGGCAAGATTACTTCCTCTCAGTTTCTAGTCTTCACAATGAGAGTTGAGTGCTGGTTTTTCCCCTATTTCTGATGCCAAAAACAGAGAAGAATGATCCTCGAAACGCTCACTCCTTCCTCCTCTCTCTCACGGTTTCTCACTTTGAGCTGGTTGAATCAATGGAACTTAAGGAGAGTCAAGGAGCATTGAATAAATAGAGGAATAACGGTCCAGCCGAGGAGAAGAACCAACGGGCACAGCGGTGAGGGGCTCGAGACGCAACTAGAAGAGGTATGGTTTACTGTTGCGTGTTGCAGTTTTTTTTTTTTCTGATTGCGTGTGGTGAAGCACGTGGTCAACCATTGGAGAAATGGGTTTAGGCATTTGGAAATCATATAGACCAGACCTAGGTGCATTTGGGCCGTGTGGTGTCTGGTTTTTTAAAGAGTTTGAAAAAAATGCTAATATAATTCCTGGGTTGCAGTGAGATTGAAGCATATGATATATATATATATATATATATATATATATATATATATATATATATATATATCCATCTTCCTTCTCTTTCGGTTGCTCTCACGTGGGCTGAGGGGTTGAGGTGAGATTTGTTTCGTTTTATTCATTGCTTATGTACCAAAAGGGAACTAATGAGTTAGGATAAGACATTGCTTTACGTGTTGGGCTGTGTCTTTAAGTCCAATGAGTTCAACTTATATAAATGGAAGTCCATGACTTAGTGAAATTATTAGATAAATAAATACTTTATTTCCAAATATAAAAAGGAAACTAAATTCTTAATTTTCCATGCAATATTAACATTTAAAATCCCAAAAGTTTGGGATATTACACTAATTTTTGACTAACCAAATGACATTTGAAAATCATGAAAACTTTGATAAATTTAGTAGACATAAAGATATTTCTTTTGATAGGTCACAAGAAATTAAATTTCTAGAGTTTTGTACGAAAAGATGTGAATTTTTCAAACTGACCCATGTCTCTAGAAGTATAATCTAATCAGTTAGGAATCATTAGAAGGTTTTTGACTATTAGGAGTATTTTTATCTAAACACTGACGTGTTAAGGGACCCACAAATTTTGAGAACACATCAATTGGATTTGTTTGCGTTTAATTATGATTTTTCAAAGTCCCTGGGTGTTTTTGGATAGAAATATGAATAGTCAGAAAATCTAGTACAATAAAGTTAAAGATGTAAGACTTATCATATATGAATTAAAAAAGGACTTAAGAGACAAGGAAAACCCATTTAATATTTTAATAATGGTATTTAGTATATAATACCTTACAAAATAAATGGGAAATCAATATTTATAATGGTCTTACTTTAGGATATTAATGAAAGACCAAGTTTCTTAAGTGCCCATAATTAGTACTAATTATGTGAAATTAAGGTAGATCACCTAATCTCCAATTCCTTGTTTTTTATATATGCCTTGTAAGTTCATATCTTATGGATTCTTGGTCAAGTTTGCATGACCGAGTCGATGTGTTTTATTCAATTAGCTATAAATTATTGTTTTATATAATAATGTTGCATACTTGTTTTCCTAGTGCTGAAGAATCATATTTGGGACATAGCACTTGTGTGTGCCTACTGTAACATCCCAAATTTTAAGTTTGAAAATTAGAATACTATATAGAAATTTAAATTTGCAAAATTTGGCTTAAATAATTGTAATATTAATTATTAGAAATTAAATTTTTCCTTAAATTTATTTCAATAAAAGATTAAGTTCAAGGAATATTCTTAAAAGTTAATTTAGGTCGAAAAATCATAGAATTTATATTTTATGGCCTAGGAAATTAAGGATTTATTTTTATTTCAATTAAAAGATCAAACTACCTTATTGCATTAAGTCATGTGCTCCTATTTATATGAGCTGAACTATTTAGACCTACAAAACACAAGCCCATAAACCTAGTAAGACTCATAGCCCATATAAGTGATATAATTCCCATCCATTATCTTCCTCCATTCGTAATTCATTCAGGCCAATATACTCTCTCTCAATCGGCCAAACACGTCATGGACTTGTATCAGAAAAAAGATCCATTGTCTTTCTCCTGACCTCACTAAAACATAGCAGAGAAAGTATATACCAACAAAAGACAATAATAGCAAGGGCAAATTTGTAATAATAATAATAATAAAAATAAATTTATCAATATGGGATACTATTCAACTATATTGTCCATCTAGGCCAATTTGTGGCGCCACTGTACAGGTGGCGCTGCCACCTGAGGCGCCACCTAGGTGGCACACCAGGTGGCAGCGCCACTTGGTTTTAAAAAAAAAAAATCTTTTTTTTTATGAGGAATCAGCTGCCACAGGCAGCAAAATGCTGCCTGCGGCGGCTTTACTGATAGGGGGCTGATGCCCCCTGTCAGTTTTTTTTTTATTTTTTTAAAAAATTAAATTATATATAATATATATAATATTATATTATATAATTTAATATATTATTAATAATAATATGATATATATTATATTATTAATTATATATTGATTATTTTATACATTATCATATATATATATATATATATATATATATATATATCACAAACAAGACCTCAGGAAAAAACAACCCAAATTAAAAACAACAATATAATATATTATTATAATATATTTGCTTATGTTCAGTAAATATGTAGTGGTAGTATTAATAATAATAAAATTTTTAAATTTGAAGAATAAATAAGTGGTTGCCCACTAATAATTGCGATCTGCAAAATCACAGGAGTTCACCAATATGAATAACTGGCCCCATTAAATTCGCATAAATTAAAGAATTCAATCAGATCTATTTATGAATATTATTATTTAATATTATACCTTTTTTTGATAATGAATATAGTAATAATTAAAAAAGATATATTTATATGTTGCTATTACTTAATTATTACTATATTCATTATCAAAAAAAGGTATAATATTAAATAATAACATTCATAAATAGATCTAATTGAATTCCTTAATTTGTGCAAATTTAATGGGGCCAATTATTCATATTCTGTTGGTGAACTCCCGCGATTTTGTGGATCGCAATCATTAGTGGGCAACCACTTATTTATTCTTCAGATTTGAAAATTTTATTATTATTAATACTACCAGTACATATTTACTGAAGAGAAGCAAATATATTATATTGTTTTCTTTAATCTAGGTTATTTTTTTCCTGAGGTACTGTATGTGATATATATAATATATAATATAATGTATATTATATAAAATAATATTAATATATAATTATTATATTAATATTATTATATATTAAAAATTATATATATATATATAATAATATATTAATATATTAATAATAATATAATATATATTATATAAAATAAAATATTAATATATAATTAATAATATAATATATATCATATTATTATTAATAATATATCAAATTATATAATATAATATTATATATAATATATATAATTTAATTTAAAAAAAATAAAAATAAAACTGACAGGGGTATCAGTAAAGCTGCCGCAGGTAGCTTTTTGCTGCCTGCGGCAACTATTCCATATAAAAAAAAAGATTTTTTTTTTCAAAAAACAGGTGGCAGCATTATCTGTATAGTGGCGCCACGTGCTGTGGCGCCGTCTGACGTGACGCCACAAATTAGCTTAAATATACAATATGTTTGAACAGTACCCCATTTTGATAAATTTTTTTTTTTTATTATTATTTTTACAAATTTGCGTAATAGCAAGACACATATGCCCACTTGGTTACTATTGCTTTCCGCCCAACACGTGATAAACCTATTACCTATAAGCCAACCAATTATCTTCTATCAGCTACCCTCACACAACACACCAGGATAATATATATATATATATATATATATAAAAGCTAAAACACGCAAGCACAGAGAAAATCACAGCGCCTAAACGCAAAGGGATTAGACTAATGTATATAATTTTCGACTTCCACCACACGTAAGATCAAAGCGCCACTTAACTCACAGAATCAAATCCAGAAGCAGCGAAAGACCAGCAAGTTCTTTCAGACTCCGTCATGCCTCTTGAGCCAAATGAAGGCTGTAACACGTTACCCTTTGGTTCTTCTTCCTCAGACTGGACCCTCACGTCGTTATATATTACTTTCTTTCATTCCATTCATCCTTCGCCATAAGACCAAGAGAGAGAGAGTCAAGAACCAAAAACACTTGCTTTGCTTTTTGTCATCGAAAATAAGGAGGGAAGTAAGTAGTGGAATCACGTCGTTCAAGCCTGAAACTAGAGATGAGTCTTCGGGTCCCTTTTCCCACTGATTTCCATCACTTTCCTATCGTTAGTTAGAGTTTCAACCGTAGGAAATAGGCACCTTGCTCCGCTGAAATTGAAAATGAAAAACAAGGCTGTGTTGCATCGATTTGTGTCTCTAAATTTTGGTTGTGTTTTGCATCTGCTTGATTGTCCTATAAATAAATAAATAAATATATATATATATATATATGTATGTATGTATATATTATGTTTGTGTGTGTGTCTGTATGCATATATGTACATATATACATACATATATATGTAAGTATATATGTATATAAGTTGCTACCATTATATATATGTCGCTACAATTAAAGGAAAAAGAGAGGAAAGTATGCATGCCATGCGAATGTATATATATAGATATATATAAATGCATCATGAAACCAAAGTTACTATTCTTAAAACTAGCTACTGATAGGTACATATATTTTTATCATGCAGCCTATACATATGTTAAAAACCAGAAAGGCTTACTGTGAGTTTATATATATATATATATATATAGAGAGAGAGAGAGAGAGAGAGAAGGGGGACCCAAAAAATAAATTGAAGGGGGGCACTATTTGTAGTGGGATTCGGGGCAGCACCCCCAATTTTTTTTTTTCTAAAAGCAAATTTTTAAATGTATTAAAAAATAAAAGAATATAAAAGGAAAAATAATGCTAAATGTTGTTAGAAATGACAAAGCTGAGTACTAAATAAGTTCAAGTACATATATTGTAATAACAAATTAAAGTATATTACAATAATTACAATGTCATCCTTCTATGTCTGATTTGTTGGAATTATATCATAATTGACTCATTATCAATGCTATCAAATACATCTTTTTCAATATAAGCCACTAAGAAATCATTCAACCATTCATTCCCCATCTGATTGCGAAGTGCATTCTTAATGTATTTCATAGCTGAAAATGCTCTTTCCAAAGATGCAGTTGCTATAGGAAAATTTTAATGCTAACTTTACAAGTAAATAAACCAAAGGATACACAATATGGTTTTTCTTTTCAACCATCCTCTTGGCAAGATCAACTATTCCTTGCAAATTCAAAAAATCAAGATCATGTTGCACATCAACAATATACGTGTCGAGCTAATATTCAAGCATGACAAAATCATTCAAATCAAAATTTGAAGGATAATAGGCAGCAAATTCACACAACTTATTCTTGTCAAATGATGAGAAAGAGTTGCACGGATTTAAACATGTCATACATTTCAGCAAATTTGAACTAAGTCCACTAAAACGATCATTCAACTCTTGAAGTCGAGTATCTATCATTGTATAAATATGCCAATCTTAAAGTGATGCAGATGAGTAACTGGTCCTCTATGTTTTGTTCTCCCTTGTACTTGCATGCAGTACACTTTCCGTATCAGGGATATCTATATCATGTCTTATACAAAATTCAGAAGTCTTCTGAAATAGATTATCTCACCCATTATCTCTCATCTTTAGTAATAACACCTTTGAAACTTTTACAAGAGTCATAGTATTCACAATATCTTGATCTTTTCTTTGAAGGGCTTGTGACAACTCATTCATTATTTCCAAGACCTTGATCATCAAATTCAAAAGTTTTCATATACATCATAAGGCCAGAGGATTTAGACCTTTTTGCATGCATAAAGGTTGTGTCATCTTTTATAATTTCTAGCACATCAAGCACAGGATTAAACATTGTACATAGACTTACCAATGATTGGTAGTGTGAGCTCTAACATGTCTCCCCTGGTCGTGACAAACTTATCTCTTGATTCAAGCCTCTCTTTGATTGAACATCATCACTAGCAATACTTTTGACTAATTCTTCCAGTTGCTTTTCTCTTAAAATATTTGCTCTTTTGCAAGAAGCACTAACTACATTACACACCAACGGTATAAAATTAAAGAAGTCAGTCAATGCGTAAACCTTTTCTGCACAAGCTACTAGAGCTAACTAAAGTTGATGTGCAAAGCAGTGAACATATAAGCAAAATTATTTTCAACTAAAATCAAGCTTTTCAAACCACTGAATTGACCACTCATATTGCTTGCACCACCATTACCTTGACCATAAATCTTTGTCAAGCTCAAGCCATTTTTTTGCAAAAAGTAACTCAATCGCTTCTTTAAGTACTGTAGTATCTGAAACATGAACAAGACCAAGAAAACATTCAATAATATCACCATTGCAGTTCACATATCTTAAAACAATGGCCATATGTTCTTTGATTGATATATCACGAGCGTCATCAACTAGTATGGAGAAGAAATTATCCTCAATGTCTAAAATAATAGCTCTGGTAACTAAACTAGCAGTAACATTAGTAATATCTTTCTAAATTTTGGGAGATATCATTTTGAGATTCTCTGAGGCATTCTTCAAAGATACATTGTTACCTCTGCATTGCTTTCACAAAGGAATTTTACAAGCTCTACAAAATTTCCTTGATTCATTGATGCATCTGTCTCATCATGTCCTCGGAAAGCCAAACCTTATCGTATGAGATATCGAATACATCGAATAGAACCATTCAGATGAATACGATAATCCTATTTGGCTTTGTCAGAAATGTTAGACATAACAATGTCAATATGTTAATTTTGATTCATTAAATCTTTGGCAACACAAAGCACTAAGCACACCATCTTGTAGGACTATGAAATCATTAAGAGCTTTACTCAACTAGCCAAAATGCATTTTAGCATATTCCCATTTTCATAAGAAGGGACCAATAATTTATTTTATATTAGTCAAAATTGACAAATAACTTGTTCTTGTCCATTGAACATTCTTTATGGGATTAGCAATCACGAATTTTAGGATTTCATTCCTATCAATTACAAGTTGGCTTTAGTCTCATTCCCCTCAATTAATTTGTTTTATCTTGCAAGATTTTGTTAATGACCGATAGATCTATTATTGATCTTACCAAATCGATTGAGATAACTCCACCACAATTCTTAAACTAGCTCATCACATTATATCTTAAAACAGTTTTTTATTTGCATCATTGTTTATTTTTTCAATGGCTATTGCCATTTGGTAATTACATATTGTTGACACTAAGTGTCGTTTTCTTGTTAAAATATTTCCTAGGAGGTTTCCAATATTCTCAGCATTCCATCTATTTTCAAGGTAACCAACTCTAACTGACGTAATATTACCACTTATCCCTTAACTATTTTTTCTCTTCATGAGAGTTTGCATATGCTCAATCTCGACATATCATTCCCTATGTCATGAGATTAATATTTATTAGTGCTACAAATTCTCAACAATTTGTGTATACGTTGATTGAGCTTTATAATCATCTCAAGTAGTATCATAAGGACTATTCACATAACAGTTCTCAAAACCAATATTTAGAAACATTTCTCATTTATCATTCAATATTCTTTTATGATCTTTTAACCCAAAATCACATTTAATTCTCTCACGCTTTTAAGCACAGAACATGATAATTTTTATCCTGAAAGTCATCCACATTAAAATTCAATATATGCTCACAATAATTATGCATGCATTTACCAAGATAAATACATATTCACAAATCATGAAGATCCCAAATATCTATACCAGTTAGGTGATTATATATTTCAAGTTATCCAAATGTTTTTTCTAAGTTGCATGAAAAAATTGACATATATTTCTTTTAAGTCACAAGATACCCTATATCTTACATAGAGCCGGGAAATTAGGCCGGCTTGTTTAAGCTCTTCAAGTGTCGGCTTAAAAATTAGAAGAGCTAAATGAAATAAGCCATATAGGGCCTCAAGCTTAAAAGATAGTTTTCAAGGGGCTCGAGCTAATTGTAAGATTCTTACACACCCCCACATTTTAAAATATTTTTAATCAATAAAATTATAATTAAATTAGAATCTTACATTGTATATTTATAAAGTATATTTATAAAGATTCACACTTTATAAAACTACATAATCATATGGCTGTCAATTACAACAAGAACTTGTACAAATTTAAGCTTCCATTTTAATTAAATAAAAATGTCTCAAACATTATCATTATTTCACATAACAAAATTTTCTTTTCACAGAAAATAACAAGCCTCAACTTAATCAATTTTATCTTTTCAAAATTATATATATACTCTATAAATATTGTGTCCTACACAAAATTTCCACATAAATATTTACTCATTTTAAATACCAATACTTAATAATATTCACATGTATTTAAACATGTAAAACCAAAATATGCCACAAATTCTCTATAAAAATTTCAAATGATCCAATTATAAAAATCACCAAAATATAAACATAATATTCGGCATTAAAAATCTATGAATTTCAAGATTCAAACTAACTAATACGGTATATATCAAAATAAATCTCACCTTGTGCAATTAATTATTTATATTCATTGATCATGGTAAAAAAGTCCTTATAATAAAATAAATAGTGGCAAAGATATTCACAAATATCATCAAATTTATTAAAACAAAATTTTGTTTCAACTTCCTACTATTATCATGTTAAACACAAGAAATCCCTATTTTTATTCAGCCATATCAATTTTAAAAGATTCACAAGATTTTATTTTAGGAGATTAGTTATACCAATTTTCAATATTTCACACACACACACACATACATGCACGTGTGCATGCTCCCAAAACCCATAACAACACATATGACTAGTGCCACTACATAATAAAATTATAAAAATATTCAAATTATAAACATAAATTACTATAACATTATAATGTCCAACATTCATGCTCAACAAATCATGTGCATGCAAATCACTTTGATTCTCCTGACTTAATATACTAAATTGAGAATAATATCAAATCCTCCCTATTAGTTTTTTTTTTTTTTGGCTAACAAACAATCATTCTAACTAAAATTAATACTAATTTAATAATAAAAACCCACTACTAGAAAATATTACAAGAGCGATGGAATTTGCGAGGAAAAAAAATATGTCGCCATTTGCCACGGAAAAAATCCAACGCAAAAATGAATCATTTGCGATGGTTATAATGATATATTTGTCGCTAGTTGCATTGGTTTTTGCGACAGGCTTTCGGGATGAGTTTATAAGGGAATTTGTGATTGAATTAAGTTGTAATGTGCGATGGAATTTAATTTCGTCACAAAAAGTGGTAATTTGTGACATAATTTAATTCCATCACAAATGTAATGTATATAACTTCTGAGAGTTTTACTCATCAATATACAATCTTCACTTCTGTCTGGTGGCCTTGTTGTACTTTACCTCAAAACTTAGATTCTCAAAAGACATAACTCACAGAAGAGATCCCCAAACCCTAGCTCTCACCCTCTTTTCTCTCACTTGACAATCAAACACTCTCATCTTTCTCTCGACCTTATGTCAACATCTCGAACTCATTGTCCTCTTTGGCTCTTCTAGGTGCCTTTCCTCCTCTCCTCATATATGATGTCTTAGTTTGTCGGTGGTCACCGCAAGTTTCAGTGTTAAGACAAGTTTTCTTCCTTTTCTTATTCAGTTTTTCTCTAGTTTCACCATGAGTTTCGAATATCTTTCCCTACATCTACATATGAATCACTTTTCTTGGCTTTCTCTGCTTGGATTATGCAACAAGTGAGTTTGAAATAAGGGTTTGTTTCTTTAGTAGACAATGCTTGAATCTCTTGCACCAAATTTGTTTCTTTAGGAGTTTGAAAGAAATTACAAAGTGTGATAGACAAAATATGTGATTTTTGGGGAAAAAATGTTACTTCCTTAGATGGACTTAGTGAGTTTGAAAATTTGTGATTTAGTGACACACACTTTCCATATACAGAATACTTTTAGAAACGTCTTTGTTTTTTTCTTACTTCATAAAGGGACTAAATATTTTCATATAGGTTTTGGTTGTCTTTATATCAACTAGATATTCACACTTTTTGTTGATATATACATGTTGGAATTGCAACTTAAATAGGTAAAAGATAATGGATTAACTGGCATTTTTAGGCCGATCTTCAAACCATTTGTAGATGAGTTCCCTTCTTTTGGAGCAGCTTGTTATTCCTTTTGAGAAAAGGTGAGCTCTTTTTTCCCCTTTTTAGCTTTAGGCTTTTGCTAGAAAAGGTGACCTCATACCTTTCAATTGTTGATGATTTTTTGAAGTTTTAAGTGCTCTCTTATTTTGAGGCTAGTGTTCTTTTGGATTTTCTTTGAAAATTTATTTCTGTGTGGTTGAATATGGAAAATTGATCAAATAACTCTAGTTATTATATTAATTTATGTGCCCTTTGCACTAGGTGACATTTTCAAGACTTTGTATATGGCCCTTCTATAAGCTGGGTGTAATTCCTGACAATGGACAACTGCTTTTTGGATATGTAAATTTAAAATTGAAAGTTTTGTTTGAGATTTGAGTGAGAGTTTGTTAATAAAATGATTCATCGAGTCACACATTTTGCTTTTAGAAATGTAACTTACCCGCCCCCCCCCCCCACCTTTCTGTTAAAGTAATGATGATGTTAGAATTTAAGGAAAATAAGGAGAATGCAAATATAAAATACACACATAAGGTTAGGTATGGAAATAAGTCAAGCTTAGGCTAAACAAGCATGAACCTATAATGGGGCAAAAGGCTAGAGTCTGGGTCTAAGTGTTATGTCTCACATATGTTAGATATGATTAGTTTTGATGATTTATTATATAGATGCCATTAGTAAGAGCAAAAAGCTTGTCACGGGTACAAAAAATGCTTTTAAGACTAGACAAAAGAGGCATTGTAAGACCGGACTCATAACCGGTCTTGTTCCAGTCGGTATTAAAAGTATATCTTTAAGACTGGACTTAAACCGGTCTTAAATAAACACTTATAAAACCAGACATTTAAAAACATTAGGTCTTAAAAGTGATACTAAATATAACTGAAATATTATTTGCTTGGTCCTACAACTGAATTTTTAAGACCAGACAAAACTTTAGACGCTCTTAAAATGTCTAATTTTTAGGACTTGACAAAAATAAATGCGCTCTGAAAAATAGCGGTTTGTAAGACCAAATGATTAATTATTGCCGGTCTTAAAAGAATCACTTTCAAGACTGGATAATCAATACGTCCGGTCTTAAAGATTAACTTTTTAGACAGGACGTATTCTGATGAACTATGCGTCTCCTCATAAACGTTTCCCACGTTTCACATTCATCAGGATGGGTTCTTTATTTAAACCCGTTGTTAATTTACTTTCTTCACATTCTTCTCAATCACTTCTAAAACCTCCACTGTAATGGCTGCTCCACCACCACCAGGTGTGCCTAATCAACATCCTCCCCTTCCACCTCCCTACCCTCCTTCGTTACCTCTGAACCCCTCCTTCTACCAGATGATGCAGCACCTCCTGGCTCGTGTCAATCATATAGACAGACGTTTGGATCAAATGTTTCAGGTCTACCACGCTGTCAACAACAAGCTAAGCTTGCTACTCGACGCCAATGACGTTTAGTACAATCTCTCTGATGAAGATGTCTCCGACCTCTTCGAACCCTCCCTCCCCTCCGACAACGATGAGGGGGATTAAATATTTTTATGTTTTTTTTGTTTGTATTGTTCTTGCCCCACAACGAGCAGAAAAAATATGATAAATATATTTTTTTCCATATTCGATTGCCTTTTCGTATTCCTTTCCGTTATATCGATTTTGTTTCAGACAGAAAAGGAAACAAACAAAACATTGTTCGAAATGTGATTAACAATAAAAATTCACATAATAAAATTAAGAACATACAAAACAAAACAAAATAGACAACGTTTACCTTTTATGAATTACGAATAAAAACAAACACAGTGACAACTCTTCTCAAGGTTGGACCATCGTTGTCGTCGGTTTTACCACACCCAGAGTTGAATATTTTAGTGTCCTTTTCATTATCTTACATCTTTTCCGACAAAAAGACAAGAGAAAAAGAAAAGGGACAGGATAATGCTTTTCAAATTCTGGAGAGGTAAAACAAATGACAACGAGGGTGTTGAGCTTAAATAGAACACGTATGCCAGAAACTCGAGTATTCTTGAACCCTAATGATTTGTCTTAAAATCGAGTCATCATTTCTATTTAAAGGAAGACTATTAAGACTAGACATTTAACAAATAAATAGTCCTAAATATCTAGCCATTTTTTATTTAAAATTTACGAAGACTTTTAGGACCAGACGTTATATAAATAAGTGTTCCTAAAAGTGTCGCATATTTTATAATACTTTTAAGACAAAGATATAACAAACATACGATCCTAAAATAGAGGCTTTTTTTAAAATAAAAAAAAAACCTTTAGGACTGTCTCTTTATTAAGTAGGCGTTCTTAAAAGTGTCGCCATATTTTATAAGACTTTTAAGACCGGAGATTTATCTTACATACGGTTCTAAAATATGGGCTTAGTTTTAAAAAAAAAGACTTTAGGACTGTCTCTTTAATAAATTTGTGTTCCTAAAAGTGTCACCAATTTTATAAGACTTTTAAGACTAGAGATATAACAAACATATGGTCCTAAAAATCTAGGCTTATTTTTTTTTAAAAAAAAAACAAAGACCTTTAGGAGAGTTCTATAATAAATATGTGGTCCTAAAAGTTGCGAATACTTTTCAGAATCTCTTTCTGCTATTTACAACTCTCCAAAACTCAAATCTCAAGCAATATCCATCATCCAATACATTCAGAAAACCAAAATTACACAAGCTAAGAAAATTGTACGAAAAAATAAACAAATTTATTATATATTGAATTATACAAATTGTATAATTGTTCATTTACAGAATGAATTTACAAATGAATATAGTACTGTAATTACAATTGTTGCTCTACAAGCATATATTTACAAATAAAGTTAGTACTATAATTGTTGTGTATACTTTAAGAGGTCAGTAAGATGTTGACAAAATACACTACGTATGTGCTCTACTTCATCATCAGAAAAGGGAGTAGCAGAGGCAAACCTCTATAACATCAAAGAAAGAAACTAAATTAATTTACGTGCATATTTCATATGTAGCATTAAGCCAGAAACTGAATTCAACCATAATATGTAACATCAAATACATTTACCTTTGCAGTGAGTTTAGTCCTTGGTTGCGTGATAATATCCTATATGTGTTTCATGATGTACAAGTCACATAAGTTAGATCCCGTTAGTTGCCGACGGGTCTAAAAAGAAGAAGAAATATATATAAGATCGAGCATATATAGCTTACTGACCAACTTTACAAGGTAGTGTACTATGCTAGTGTCCAAATATGTATTAACCTTTAGTGTGGGTCATTTAGGTTCTTTGGCATCATTTGGTCGCTTTTTGATGACCTGGATTTGGAAGGTCCTCATGGCACTATCATCAAAATCACAAATTTATCAATAATGTTCCCTGAAAATTCACATCGGAGATTTTAGACAAGAGAATCAAAATGACATGCTTACTCATTGATGGTCTGCAACAACATAGCTCCTGGTTCATTGTGACTGGAGCATAAGAATAATACCATATGTGCCTCTACGCACATGACAACCAACTGCCAGTAGTGGCTGAAAATTCACAGCAATAAAGTACTCAATGATATATTATGTAGAATTAAGTGAATTGCAATAAGAGATCAATTGTGATATGTACCTATGGTAATATAGAAACAAGTACACATTCTTTCTCACTTCACACAACCTCGTTATATGTATCACTGTCTTTCTTCCTTGGAGGTTGTGCTTGCATATACTGGACACAAGAATCCAAAATTATTGATTTTGCCCTGTTGATCCAATTCTTAATGCATGAACCTACAATAATGACATCGATCAGGGAATTAGTTTATATGTATATATGTCTAAACGATGCATTTAAATTATGTACTCATAGAAGAAGATACTTACTTCAAAAACATTTGAACAATTGCTTATGTAAGCTCCTGTCCAGGAAGCAGCAAGGACTTTATATCATCAGTGTCAACAAAAACCGGTTGAGGATGAGGGACCCCTACTACTTCATTGATATCCCACGATTTTTCTTTAAAATCTCCTTTGGATACCATATAGGATATTTTATCCTTGGCACTCAACTTAGTAGTAGGGGATACAACTTTAGGAAGGGATAGAACTGGAGGAGGGAATGAAGCATCAGGAGGAGTATAAACATGTACAAGCTTCACTAGCCAAGAGATGAAGGTTCCCTTGACATCACTCACATGCTTCAGTTGATCAGTTGGGAGAGGGAGGGGTGCATCAATGATCACCTCTTCAACTAACACTCTGACTTCATCATCAGCTATTTATTTGTGGTGTACAATTAATCCCAAGTTATGGACATTCCCTTTAGCAACTAATTGTCTCTGAGGTTCTGCCACGTACAAGTCACAAGGTTGCTCTGATTGTCTAACAATGCAGCTCTCTCTAGTGCTCTGCTGCATAGGTGTAGGTGTATGTGTGAAGGGAACACTGGTCTCTGGACGAGAGCTAATAAGTATCTTCATCTCAATCATTTCATCCTTTATTTGCCTCATCTAGGATTCAAACATTTCTTTCAATGCACGTTCTTTGGCCGCTGCCTCCTCATTTAATTTGGCCATCGTTTGGTTCATCTCCTCTCAGGTAATCATACTTTGTTTAAGGCATTTGGATTTACCAAAGTATTCCTTTAGGCCTACCCGTCCTCTGATCCCTCTTACACACCCTGAGTGATCCTGTTTTTTGGTCAAAACAGTCAGAACATCATTCCTCCCGTCCGACATAAAAGATCCCTCTGCTTCTTTCTTTTAAGATCTTCCTGTAAGATACAAATAACGAGAAGCTTAGTAATGAAACATGTTTAGTAACTAAAAAATAACAATAACGATACTTACAATTCTTTCAACAACTATATGAGTTTGTTCACTCGTGTAGCCGTCGTTTTTTTGTCGTCGAATATACAACCACAAATCCTCGTGACTTATTAGGGATGCCGGCTGATCAACTATTGCAAAATGATTGGATTCGGCTTCTTCCAATCTCTTCCTCTTGGCCTCTATCATTTCTTTTTCGAACTTTGCATATCCGCTGCGAGAAGCCCTATGCTAGCAATCATTCTTTCTCCTTATCTCCTGTGCCCATTCCCTTCTTCTTTGTGAATCAGAATTGAAAACAACTGTTAATTATGAATTTAAGTCATCTCACTAACAGAAATTAGAGAACTTCTGCTTCATATGAACCACAAATACTAGTCAAATTCACTTCATCAAGTTTCAACATTTTATTTAAGGAATATATGGAATTGAATAGAACTAACATACTAACTTACTAATAGCAATGTCTAACCATTACATATTATAACAAAACTAGCTAAGAATATAGTAACGGTTAACATATCAGACATGCATATAACTAAGACATGTTCCTCTGATGTAGGACAAAGGATGGAAATATATAATTCTATTCACACATTAAACCATCTAACTAACAGGATTAGACGAACACAATAACTTTCACATATCCGCACAGGTTAATAAACAAACAAAAAGGGTAAACAAAACTAAATATGAACTCACCAAAGCATCAGTAGTGGTCCGAAGCTGAACAAATTGTTGCCAAATTTGTTGATCAATAAATGTGTACTTGTCCCAAGGATTATGCTCAGGTTGAACCTCTACAAAAATATAGGTGTTAGCTAGAAAGGTCTTAAACTTCCTCCACCGATCAGCAAATAAGATAATGTCTTGTCTTTCAACTTCTCAGAGTCAGGGACAGTGTATGTAAGCCAGATAGTGTCCTAAATAGGATCCTTCACTGTGCGACGGTCCATATTTTTCCACTCATCTATCAAGATGCTGACCTTGCTGCGTGACATATAGCCAAAAACTATTATATTTGTTTTTATTCAGATCGAAAGGTTCCAACCTTTCATTAAACTAAATCCCAAGCTTTGACCTAGTGTTTCGACTTACGGATATGTCCTTCATTCGTGTGCCACTTCTACCACGGCGTGGAAGGCGGTTACGAGGCTCATTTTGAGATAAAGAGGGTTCGTTCTGGCTCACACCAGTAACATCAGTAACTAGCGTTGACCGAGCAGGAAGAGAATGGTTTTCTCCATTCATTTTCAAGAAAGGAAGAGAGGTTGAGAATGGTGGTGTGAAAGAGGAACGCCTAAGAAAGTGAGAGAGTAACAGAGGATGGTGGTGGCTGGCAAGGAATAAACGTAATGCAACAAGAAGAGGTGTTTTGCAACAAGAACAGGGCTTTTAGAGTTCAGACATAAAGACGTAAGTCATAAGCAAGATTTCGCGCAAAGAAGTATATGTTTCCATTTTCAAGACCGAAGTAACTTAAACGATGGCCTTAAAAGTTAACACTTAAGATCATCCATTATTTATGTCTGTTCTTAAAAGTAATAAACTATTAGTTTAATTTTGTCATTATTTAGTACCGGGTAGAAGTTACATTCGCTCTTAAAAGTATTACCTTTAAGACCGTCATTTATATATGTCTGGTCTTGAAATTTTTATACGATTATATTTAAATATTTCCTTATTATTTTTTACCGTAGAGAATGTAAGTTTGGGATGTACGAGATTTCTCTATGATGTAATTCATATTTCAATTTTTTTTCATAAAAGTTTTAAGAGTGGTTGTTTTCTTAAGCAGTCTGAATAATATATTTAAGTTCTATCGAAAAATTGATATGGGCTAAGTTTTTTATATTTACAAAATTGCCACCGGTCATATCTTTAAGACTGGGGCGTCCATATTCCACTGTAAATGAGGCGGTCTTAAAACACTTTTTTGCACTAGTGTGTATACTATATTTATCTACATTGTCTAACTGCTATATTTGATGTAGATTAGTTCTAAGTTGAATGATGAGGAATAATCAAGAAGAAAAGAAGAGATTAAAGAAAGAAGATATAACGAGACTATCAACATTCAAGTTTTTATATATAATACTGGAAGTTTCTACTATCAAATGGAAGTTGGAATGACTCAATTCGAATTTAAAATAAGCAAAATCGAACTTTCATGAATATATGCATCAAAACTCGAGTTCTCACTTAAGAACTCAAGTTCTGAGGGTAAAACTCGAGTTCATTTTTTAAAACTAGAGTTCACAACTCGAGTTGATGTTATTCCAGCCACTCTGCTCATCTATGTTTCACGTTTAGCCTGGACGAGGTTTGGTAATTTGATGCTATCTCCAAAACCAAAGATCAGATTGAGGTGAAATCAATTTTGTATAAAACTAGACATCCAATGCGTCATCTTGATAAAGTTTCAAGCCTAAAGAAGTTCGTATGAGAGAGATATGGATTTTGGAAGTTGGAACTGAAATTCACGCCATGCAGCAGACCAAGCTTCAATGTTTTGAGTATAACTCACAAACTACACATCGGAATAAAGCTAAAATTAGTGGCATATGAAACTAGACTCACATAACTTTCCAAAAACATTAAGATCACCGAAAACAAAGATCAAATAAGAGAGATATGATTTTTGGAAGTTCATAGTCTGTTTTGGACTGTGCAAAAACGTTGGCTCAGAATAGCTTCTATTAATCCGATCATAATGCTCAACATACAATGATTTGAAGTTGATTATTATTGCAAATAATATGAAGCCATCCCGGCTAAGGATCCCAATAAAGCCATCCCAACTAAGGACCCCAACGAAGTCTGGCTCATAGAAGAAGAGGGTTCCAAGGCCGACATTCACCTAAAAAATGGTTGTTTATTATGTAAGACATATTTAATGAAGACATATTCAAACGTAACAAACATTCTGAGCAAATGAAAACATTCATTTGAGGCATTCTTATTTCAGCTATTATTCTGAGTCATGGAATTAAGAAGCTCCAACGACTACTTCCATAAGACAACCAATGGTCATATTATAAAGTAGAAGAACAATCCAACGGTCGAATGCTCGTAGCGGTCGAAACACAAATACCTATAAATTGCAAAGTCTTCAAACTGGGAGGAGTGACGACAATTGATGAGTAATTCAATGAAGCAAACAAAATGAATTTTCTTCTTCTTTGTCGATAATTCAATAACTTATACACTCTATTTCTCAATGCGTACATAGTTTACAGTAGAGAGTGAGATGAATGATTTTATACTTCAATGCTTATTTATTCACTTCTGAGAGAGAGAAGATTTATCTATAAACATTCTATCTGAGAGTTACTCAAGATTAGGTGATCTTGAGTGGGAAACACTTTGTATTAATTACAACTTGTAAGGGAGTGAATCCTAGTAAGAGAGGATTACTTTGAGTACGAAGTATGTCATCAAGCGGGTGCATTGATTACAGTTTATAAGGGGGAGCAAATCCTAGTAGGAGGATTACTTTGAGTACAAAACATGTAATCAAATTGAAAGCAGATAGTGAATTGAAAATTTCAAGTGGAGCTTGGGGACTGGACGTAGGTCAATGATTGACCAAACCGATATAAATCTTAGTTTGCATATTCTCTTCCTTAATCTCCTTTATTTCCAGCATACATGTTTTAATAATTATCTATCACTTTACAAATTATTACTGTCACACGAATTGGTTTCAGTGAGTTGCGAAAATATTTTCAAAATTATCCAAACTTATATCTAACACCCAATTCACCCCCTTGGGTGATAGCCAGCTCTTTCAACATCAGCTAGGGAGGGGAACGAAAGATTCCTTATAAGAGTGTGGATACTTCCCCTTCTTGACGCATTTTAAAACCTTGAAGGGTGATTAGCACCCCAAAGAGGACAATATTGAGAGCGAGACGTTAGGATGTTGCAATTGGTATCAAAGCTAGACTCAAGTCGGTGTGAGTTAACATGCCAGCGAGGACGCTGGAGCCAAAGATGTGTAGAGTGTTATATTCCACATCAGCTAGGAAGAAAAACAAAAGATGTCTTATAAATGTCTGGATACCTTCTGTCTTGACCCTTTTTAAAAGGTGATGAGCACCCCAAAGAAGGCAATATTGAGGACAAGGTGCTGAGATGTTACATTAATCATATATCATATTTTTCAATTTCACCACTTAATTTTTTTTTTTTTTATATATCACCACCTAATATTTTACCCACTTTCTTCCTTTCATTTCAACTTTATTAACGTTATTATTTTATTAACATATTCAAACTTCTCTCCCAACAGTTTGAAATCAAAGGTGAAGGGTTAGTCTTGAATTCAAACTTATAATATCTCGACATGTTTTCTAAAATAATAATTTTTTTGCATAAATATAAAATATGAAATTTTAATGTAGATGCTATAATACCCACATATTTCTCCTTGAATTCAAAAGTTTCCATATGTATAACAATAATATTTCAGTTTCTACCAACTCAGATTGACCTGAGTGGCAAGATTTCTGTGCTTCTTTGGAAATTAAACCAAAAAACAGTTTTTTAAAAAATATATATTTTTTTCCCGTAAATTGGGATAAAATTCATACTTGTCTCAAATATCATAAGATCACTCATAAAAAGCTAGAACAAACTGGTGGTACAAATCCCTTAAACAAAAGATTGAGAGTTTGATTCCCAACTAACATTTATGTACAGAATATACTCAGTTGAGAGGGATTTACCGTTTGCTCTTCATTGGCTCACAAAGTTACCTAAAGACATAGTTGACAGAACTCTCCTGCTTATAATAAAGGCAAAGTTTACTACACAAAAGAAGACAAGGAAGTTACAAGGGCATATTTCTTACAATTTGAAAGAGACTTAAAGCTTCCAAAATTTCAGAGCCTTAGAAATTGTTTCTGCAGGTATCATAACTGTCATCATTTTCTGCGTCCCACCAAACTTTAAGAACGGTTTTCAAGTTCTTGTTAATATCATGATAGATGTTCTTGTGAAGATGGCCAAAAGGTGATAACAAATATTCTATTCAACTGGGTGGCTGTTATCTGAGACTTATCCGTCCCATGTATTTATATCTCTCTTTGAAGCATTATGCTATTACAATAGAGAAAAAAGAATCAAATTTAATGTATTCTCTCTATATAGAGAAAAGAGGCCATTGTCTGCTTCTTCCTTTGCCATCACTAACGGATCTACACTTGAGGAGACGGTAACAACCAATAAAAAAGAAAAAGATGGATTATTTGAGAATTTACCATCATTAGAAAATAGGTTCCCACAAAAAATTAAACGAAAAGATATTTGCATGGATGAAGGAAAATTGCCTATCACCGAAAATTATTTTTTTGAAAAAATGGTGAACCAAATGATTGTCGCCAATCGGAAAATCCACAGATTTTTCATTTTCCTCCTTTGATTTGTAACAAACAAAACGGGCTCTAAGATTGTGCTGTCATGGTGTAAAATAACTCATGTTGATAATTTGTTTTTTTTTTTAAAAAAAAAGTAATGTTTAGCATCTCGTATTTTTTACCATCATATGATCCATTAATAAAATATTGTTTTGATCCATTTAGCACCCTAAATATATATATATATTTTTTTTTATTGTCATCTAGTATTAGTATCGTGCATCCAACGTATACTTACCTAGTATTGTAAAGTATTTTTTCATTAATTCAGCTCCCTAAATATATTGCATAAAAATTATGTTAAGATAACCACTATAAAATTTTTGGGTTTGCAAGTAGTAAAAAATATTTTTGACACGGAGTGGACCAAAAATAATTTCAGGATATTAAGTACGATTAAAAAATATTTCAAATTACTAGTATTGAAAAAAAAAAAAAAATACTTTAACACACTACATGCTTTAAAAAAAAAAAAAGTATCAGTCATTTTACATAAAACGGCATAGTTTTAAGGGGAATCAAAGAGCAGGGACAAGAGAAGCGAAGCGGAGAAGCCGCCTGCACTTACTTATGACCAAACTCGATCAAAGGCTTTAGAATCGGTAACATGACATTCTGTCCCTCTTTAAGGCTACACACAAATACTTTGATAAACCCAATTCTTAGAACTGGAAGAAACCATATTCTATATCATACTCTGCATCTAATTCAATCGCATATGGCTGCCGTCGATCCCAGATTGTCATGGAGAGTGGAGTACGACTCCTCGCAGAATGCAGATAAACTGTTCGATGAAAACCCTCTTAGAGGCGTAAAAGAATATAATCAATTGCTCTTCTATTACTCTCGCAATGACCAAACCAGGGAAGCTCTTCATTTGTTTGTGCGTCTTTGTCGTTCTGGTTCACACATTGAAGGGCCCATCTTGTCCAACGTTTTGAAAGTTTGTGCAAATTCTTTTGATGACCTTGTGGGTAGGCAAGTACATTGTCAATGTATTAAGTCTGGATTTTTGCAGGACGTAAGTGTAGGAACTGCTCTTGTTGATATGTATATGAAAAATAAGTGTGTAAGAGATGGGAAAAAGGTGTTTGATGGGATGGAAGAGAAAAATGTGGTATCATGGACTTCATTGATTTCAGGTTATTCATGGAATGGATATAACGATCATGTAATGGAGCTATTCTGTCAGATGAGAGTTGAGGGATATATGCCTAACCATTATACTGTTTCGACTATTCTTGGAGCTCTGACCAACCACGATGCAGTGGAGGCAGGAATTCAAATCCATGCCTTGGTTGTAAAGCATGGTTTTGAGACTATAACACATGTATGCAATTCTCTAATTAATATGTATTCAAAGTCAGGCATGTTAAGAGATGCAGGAGCTATTTTTTATAGTATGGAGAGCAAGGATTCTGTTTCTTGGAATAGTATGATTTCAGGACAAATGACAAATGGACATGATTTGCAAGCTTTGGAGATGTTCTATCAAATGCAATTTGCAGGGGTTAAGCCTACCCAAATGACATTTGTTAGCATTATCAAGTCATGCACCAATCTTAAAGATTTGGATTTCGTAAGACTGCTACATTGTTGGACTTTGAAGAGTGGGTATTCAAATGACCAAGGTATCCTAACTGCACTGATGAATGCATACTTCAAATGCAAGGAAATGGATTGTGCTTATGATCTTTTGTCCTTAATGAATGGGGGTCAGAATGTGGTGTCATGGACTGCTATGATCAATGGATATTTGCAGAATGGTAACACTGAGCATGCTGTGGATTTGTTTTCCCAAATGAGGAGGCTGGGTGTCAAACCAAATCATTTCACATACTCTACCATCCTTAAAGTAAAAAATGCTGTTTCCATTTTCCAAGTACATGCAGAGGTTATCAAAGCTAACTATGAGAAATCATCTTCAGTTGGAACCGCACTTTTAGATGGTTATGTTAAGAGAGGCAATATTTATGATGCAACTAAAGTTTTTGAGGTTATTGAAACGAAGGACATAATAGCCTGGTCAGCAATGATAGCAGGATATGCACAAACAGGTGAAACTGGAGAAGCAGCTAAAGTCTTCCTCCAGCTGTCAAGGGAAGGGATTAAGCCAAATGAGTTTACCTTTTCTAGTATTATCAATGCTTGTGCTTCTTCATTGGCATCAGTTGAACAAGGAAAGCAATTCCATGCTTGTGCAATTAAAATGAGACTAAGTAATGCTTTATGTGTAAGTAGTGCCCTTGTTACTATGTATTCAAAGAGAGGCAATATTGAAAGTGCAAGTGAAGTTTTCAAGAGGCAGGAGGAGAGGGACTTGGTTTCATGGAACTCAATGATCTCCGGATATGCACAGCATGGCCATGCAATTAAAGCTTTAGCGGTATTTGAGAAAATGCAAAATCAAAACATGGAAGTGGATGCTATAACATTCATTGGTGTCATTTCTGGGTGTACCCATGCTGGCTTGGTGGATGAAGGTCAACGCTATTTTAATATGATGGTCAATGATCATGACATTAAACCGACAATGGAGCACTACTCTTGCATGGTTGATCTATATAGCAGGGCAGGATTGCTGGACAAAGCCATGGATATTATAAATGGAATGCCATTTCCCCCTTGCACAACTGTGTGGCGCACTCTCTTGGCAGCTTGTCGAGTACATCAAAATATGGAACTTGGAAAACTTGCTGCAGAAAAGGTCATTTTACTTCAACCACAACACTCAGCTGCTTATGTCTTGCTGTCCAATATGTATGCTGCAACAGGAAAGTGGCAAGAGAGAACCAATGTGAGAAAGCTAATGGAGAAGAGAAGAGTGAAAAAGGAAGCAGGATATAGCTGGATTGAAGTCAAATATAAGACATACTCATTCCTGGCCGGTGATTTGTCCCATCCTATGTCAGACCAAATTTACTCAAAACTTGCTGATTTAAATATTCGATTGAAGGATGCAGGTTATCAACCTGATACAAACTTTGTGTATCATGATGTTGAGAGTGAACACAAAGAAGCCATTCTTTCTCAGCATAGTGAAAGGCTGGCCATTGCCTATGGGTTAATAGCTACAGTTCCTGAAGTTCCCATTCAAATTGTGAAAAATCTCAGAGTCTGCGGAGATTGTCATAATTTTATTAAGTTGATATCACTTGTTGAACAAAGATACATTGTTGTTAGGGATTCAAACCGATTTCACCACTTCAAAGGTGGTTTATGTTCATGCGGAGACTATTGGTAATGTTTGGAACTGGGCTTATCTGTTTTGAAGATCTTTTGAGGAAAAGATCTTTGTTTCTCAAAGGACATATAACACCTCTTTAGACTACAGAGTTCTGATAACAAGTGAGATCTTTTGGATTTAATGATAAGATCAAGGCTATATTTGCACTTCTTTTTCCTGTGGATAATGGCAGAGAATGATCCATTTTTGTTACCCACTCTGAGGAAGGGCATGATGATACTCTGTTCAACTTGAGAAAGATGATGTGTCAGCAGAGCAGAAACCCAAAGAAATATATGATTCTATGCTATCAATCAATATATCTATGAGTTGTAACTAGCCACTATTCATCAGTCGTGAACAGTATGTCTTATCTTGAACTTTGTGCAAATGCATGAGGTCCACCCTAGTTTTGGCAAAACGTTGGTTAGCTTCGTAAAATTTGTTTGCTGATTCTGAGAAGTCTAAGACCATAGTCAATTTTGCTGCTGACACTGGTTTATCGAATGTGATGACTGATGCTTATATTCAGGTATATGCCAAAAGTTTTTTCATCAAGATTCCTTCACAATGTTTCCTTGTTTGGTTTAAAATTCAGAAATGTGGTAACTTTGTCACCATATCTGCATGCTCATTTTAAGTTGTTAGACCCATGATCAGGGTTATGCTTATTTTGCTTCTTTATGATAAGGTTGTTAAATGTATAATGTCCTGGAGATGTGAATGTATTGAATAGAGGACATTTGAAATCCTCACATCTAACCTCTTGATGTCCATTCTGCAGGAATTTTCTGTTACGTTTTTTCCATGAATGGAGTGACAAGAGCAAGGTAAGCATAGTTGAAGATTTTAACACCATAATTTTCATTTTCTTAGGTATCATCATTCACTTTTGTTGTAATTCAGTAGGGAACTATTGTTATTTACTCTAGTAAAGTTAATAAAAAATTCTCTTGTTTGGTTATATTTTCAGAGCTGATTTTGTCACTATGCTGAAGATGAGGCTAAAGTATGTATTTCCATCTGATGATATCATACAGGGGATGACGAAGGAGAGGAGAATTATCATGCATAAGGTTAGTTGTGTCGTCCTTCTCTCTTTGTAGAGTCTAAAATTTTGTTGGAAATTTGATAGTGATGAAGCTTAAAGAGAGCTCTCTTGATTTGATGTATTTGATCTTATTTAAGCACACAAATTGCTATATTAGAACCAACTTTCTCATTGAGACCTATCTCGCTAGAATGGGAATCATGATATTTGATCCATCCTCTCATTGTTGCTGTTGTTTTATTTTTATTTGGCGTAATTTCTTTGTATTGAAGGGAGGGAAGCGGGGTTATCATGGAAGTTTAAATGTATAAATATTTATAGCATAGTGTGCTGAGTGTATAGCTAGATATTGAGGTTTAATAATCTATTCCTATATTCGGGGTAGATAATTTAGTGGCCCAGTTAGAATAATTTGCTGCATTAGAAATGACCCGTTCTTGATAGCTTTCCATATACAGGGAGCTATAACGAGGAAACAAATCACAAATGTGAAGATAAACTATTTCTCTTCCACTATCAGAATATAATGCAAAATACTATTAGAAAAAATCAATTGGGAGCTTTTTTCCCTTTTCCCTCTTTTGTTTTTGGTTTTATACTTATAACTCTGTATTAGTTGTGTGCAAACCTTTACTTCTTCATTTGTTGTGATTCAAATAATCAAATCACATTTGATTTATTTTTCTCTAATATAAATCCATATTTTATTTTTGGCAGAAACTAAAATCATAAAACTTACTCGTTTCCTTTTGTATATAAAATTTTACTGCATAACATTTTAAGATTAAGTTTTAAATTTTATTCAATCAATTATATATAACAAATGTATATACTTAAACAACCATAAAATCTGTAGAGAGAAGAATTCTAACTCGGACTTCAGTTCTGTTGACTTTACCTACGGAACTTTTGAACTGATTCCATCGTGCTTGCAGAAGCAATGAGAGTCCAAGGAGCAACATTGCATGCAGTATAGATGGTAAAAATGAGTTACTACTAAGGAGAACAAGGTAAGAATTTACAGCGACCCCATTGAAGCTCAGTTTGCTTCTGAAACATGTATCCTATTGTGGATTTGATAATGGCAATTCAAAAAGATTCTAGGTATCAATCTGGTCATCCACACCATCTACGCCAACCTCTGCTACCCACTATTTGCACGGCACAAGGCAGCCACACATACCAGAAACTATCAGGAATTCCTAACCTGCATAATGGATGAAACAAGCTTGCTATCACACTCACTTTCTTAAATAACATGGCTTTACACAACTTCTGATGGTTAGAGGATCAAGGGGTCAGTCAAGTCCTCCACTGCGTACTCACCAGTAGATCTGCCATAGCTTGCCATTTCTTTGACTTTTGAGAAGTGTACCTAATGTTAAACTCGGGCAGCCTTAACAAAGGACCGCTCACTTCAACATATACCTTGATCGGATCAGACCTCAGAGATAACAAGAACCTTCTCAAGCAGGAGGTAGTGACGGAGCTTCTCAGCTGCAAAGAAAGCCTCAAATAACAAGCCTGCTCAAGTTTACTATACCATTTTTCAGCTGGCTTTGACACTCATAGAGGAAAGGTGGTATATATAGCCGCTCCTTACCGTTTTGGTAGGGTGTGAACCCCTCAAAGTGCATACAACACATTTTCTCCTTGCAAATACATTACATGTTATTTCAGAACTACCCCTGCTGATTGTATTGTGGTGTCTTAATGTCCTAGCCCCTCTTGTAATGGTGCTGTGAGCCTGTAACTTCCTAAACATAATGTTCAGGTTGTTGTTTTTGGGGGAAAAGAGACTGTCTGCTTGGGATTCATGTAAATGTAATGCTCGTATAATATTTGCTTTCTCGTTCTGGAAATAAATTAGCTGGGCGATAAAAGACCAAGGGAAAGTGATAAAATATCAACACCATCCTGAATGGCTTTTCCGAGCTAGAAAGTAGAAACAACATCAGCGGACCAAGTCGTCTTGTGGATGGCAAGTGTAACTCCTGGAATTCCTCCACTTACCGGTTCCTTTGGCCATACTAATTAGGTTGACATCAGTGATAAATGAATCTCATATTTGTGAATTCAATATAGCTAACACCTCCTAAAGAGACTTAATCAATGAAAAGATATAAATGTCAAGGTTATTAAGCCCAAATTGGCTACTGAACTCGTCAAGAGAGTAGGTTAGATCGGAGTCAAAGTCAAATAAGTAATAATTAAAACAATATAATCTAATTAAAGTGGATAAAAAATAATTAGATTTTAATTAGATCTTTTTTTTAATACATATCCATGTTTTACAAATTATTCAACTATTCATATATAGGAAATTCTTTCTTGTTTTTATTTTATTTTCTTTTATTTTCATATTTATTCTCTTTCTTGGCTGAATTTTCCCTCTTCAAATTCAAAAATACAACTTATGAGATCTGGAAAAACTACATATATGTGAGTTTCAAGACTACAATAGACTAAAAATAAAAAGTTCAAAAGTAATTAATAGTAAAATAAACAAAACTTGCATAGTGAGGATATGCTTATGATCTCATTGATTGTGACTTACATCAATAATCTAAAAGATTGTGAGATTAGGAAAACAAAAAATGGAAATATGCAAATGGACAGGAATATGCATGTTTGGGAAATCGTTGTGGAGCCCCAAACGTTAAGCTATGGCAAAAGCCTAGTGAAAAATTCAAAATAGCAATATATATATATATATATATATATATATATATATATATATATATCCTGTTCGGGAAAGCGTTTTATCTATATTGTTATGGAACTAAAATAACATATAAGGTTCGTACCAAAAAAAGAAAAAATAATAATAATAATAACATATAAGGTGAAAACGCAGGAAAATAGAGAGTAAATTTGGGATCAGAATTCATTCACTATTCTTCTTTCCATTGTCTAAATGTGTATTGAATGTTGGCCTATTTATAGGCAATGGAAGCACACACCTCTCATTTAAATACAATATCCATTTTCTGCTACACACATATCAGCGCATTATTTTGCTTTCCCTATTTCCAATTGTAGGCTAGTTACAACAACCATGTGCTTCCTACATATAATATAATACTAGGTAATGGGCATCCACAATAGCATATTTATAACACTCCCCCTTGGATGCCTATTATGAATGTGCCTCATTAAAAACTTTGACTAGGAAAAACCCAGTGGGATAAAAAAACCTAACCAAAAAAAAGAGTACATCATCCATTGATACACTTTCTAATGCTGCCTCATTAAAAACCTTTCTAGGAAAACCCAGTGGGACAAAACCTAGATAAGGAAAAAAGAGTACAACGTGTATCGACTCCCCCTTTTCATAACATTAGTTGAGATCTTTGAGTCTTCTGAGACCAATACCACGGACAAGCTTTTCAAATGTTGTATATGGAAGAGATTTAGTAAATAAATCTGCTAGATTTTCACTTGAACCGATTTTCTAGATATCTATTTCACCATTCTGTTGAAGATCACGAGTATAGAAGAATTTTGGTGAAATATGTTTCGTTCTATCACCCTTGATATAACTCTCTTTGAGTTGAGCAATACATGCAGCATTATCTTCATATAGAACTGTTGGAACCATTTTATCAGAAGATAAATGACAAGTAGTTCGTATATGATAAATTACTGACCTTAACCACACACATTCCCAACTAGCTTCATGCATTGCTAGGATTTCTGCATGATTAGCTGAAGTGGTTGTTATAGTCTGTTTCATAGATCTCCATGAAATAGTTGCACCTCCACATGTAAATAGATAGCCTGTTTGTGATTTTCCATCATGTGGATCAGACATAAATCCAACATCTGCATAACCAATCAGTTCATGCTTCGATACATTTGAGTAGTACAATCCCATATCCAAAGTACCTCTGAGATAACGAAGAATTTGCTTTACACCACTCCAATGCCTCTGTGTTGATGCAGAACTATATATTGCTAATAAATTAACAGTAAATGATATATCAGGTCGTGTATGATTAGCAAGATACATTAGTGCCCCAATAGCACTTAGATATGGTACTTCTGTACCAAGTAGCACTTAGATATGGTACTTCTGGACCAAGTAGTTCTTCTACACCTTTGTCATTAATTATTTGAGGTCGAAATGGATCTTGATCCTTATTCAAGGACCTTACTACCATTGAAATACATAATGGATGTGACTTATTCATATAAAATCGATCTAGGATCTTCTTTGTATAAGTTTCTTGATATATAAAGATCTCATTCTTCAAGTACTCAATTTGTAGTCCAAGGCAAAATTTTGTTCTGCCCAAATCTTTCATTTCAAATTCTTTCTTCAAACAATTAATTGCTTTTGAAAGCTCTTCAGGAGTTCCAATGATGTTGATATCATCAACATAAACAGCAATTATAACAAATTCATTTCTCGATCCTTTCACAAAAATGCATGGGCATATTGGGTCATTTTTATACCCTTCTTTCAACAAATATTCCTTAAGACAATTATACCACATGCGCCCTAATTGCTTTAAACCATATAGAGACTTATTTAATTTGATCGAGTATTGTTCCCGAGAATTTGAATTAGGTGCTTATGGCACCTTTAGTCCTTCAGGAACTTTCATATAAATATCACTATCAAATGATCCATATAAATATGCAGTCACTACATCCATCAAGTGTAAATTGAACCCTTCATTTACTGCTAGGCTAATCAAATAACGAAAAGTAGTCGCATCCATTACTAGTGAATACGTTTCTTCATAATCAATGTTGGGTCTTTGTGTAAATCCTTGGGCTACAAGACGTGCCTTATATCTCGTAATTTCACCCTTTTCATTTATTTTTCTTACAAAAACCCATTTGTATCCAACTGGCTTTACACCTTTAGGTGTTTGGACTACAGGTCCAAATACTTTTCGTTTTTCTAGTGATTTCAATTCTGCATTAACAGCATCTTTCCATAAAGGCCAATCTTTTCGCTGTTGGCACTTACTAATAGATTTAGGCTCATGATCCTCTTCATCATTCATTACATCATATGCTATATGATTAGCAAAGATGTCGTCAACGTTGACTTCATTTTGGTCCCATCGGATACCGTTCATAACATAATTTATTAAGATCTCATTATTTTCACACATTTCAGGTACCTGGGTCTCTTCTGGGACTACAATATTCTCTTCTGGAGATAATAACTCTTCAAGAGATGGCTCTTCTGGAGCTACTGACTTTTCTTGATTATCCTCGACTTGACCATCTATATTCTTAGCTCCTTCTATCTTTCGAGGATTTTTATCTTTAGAACCGATGGGTCTGCCACGCTTTAGGCGTGCTTTGGATTCATTTATAATAGGCTGTCCTTCAGGGACATCAATTCAAATAGGAGCATTAGCAGCCGGTACATGTGACTTTGTCACTTTCTTTGGGTCAGTAAATGCTTTTGGCATTCGATTAGCTATAAATGAATTATCTTCTGAACTTCCAGTTCACATTGTTTTGTACGAGGATCAAAATGAGCCAATGATAATTCATTCCAGCTAATCTCTTTACCCAGCTGCTTATTTTCTCCTCCTAATGTTGGGAAAACTGATTCATCAAAATGACAATCAGCAAATCGTGCAGTAAATAAATCTCCTGTAGATGGTTCTAAATATTTTATGATAGAAGGAGACTCATACCCAACATATATTCCCATTCTTCTTTGTGGACCCATTTTAGTGCGTTGAGGTGGTGCTATCAGCACATACACTGCACATCCAAAAACTCTTATATGGGAAATATTAGGTTCTTGACCATAAACCATTTGTAAGGGGAAAACCTTTAAGTAACTAGTTGGCCTGATGCGAATTAACATTGCTGCATGCAAAATGGCATGGCCCCAAGCATAAATTGGGAGATTAGATCTTATAAGTAAAGGTCTTGCAATAAGTTGCAATCGTTTGATCAAAGATTCTGCAAGTTCATTTTGCATATGAACATGAGCTACAAGATGTTCAACATCAATTCCAAGGGACATACAATATTCATTAAAAGCTTGTGAAGTAAATTCACCAGCATTATCAAGACGTATTTTCTTGATAGGATAATCAGGGTAATGTGCTCTTAATCTAATCAATTGAGCATGTAATCTCGCAAACGCCATGTTACGAGAAGATAATAAACAGACATGTGACCATTTGGTTGATGCGTCAATTAAAACGATATAGTACCTGAATGGTCTGCATGGTGGATGTATTGGTCCACAAATATCTCCCTGTATCTGTTCTAGAAATGTGAGTGACTCACTTTCTACTTTGCTTGGTGAGGGTCGAATGATTAATTTTCCCTTGGAACATGCACCACATGAGAAGTCACGGGATTATGGTATTTACTTACTCTTTAGGGTATGCCCACATGAATTCTCAATTATTTGTCGCATCATAGTTGACCCTGGATGGCCTAACTAGTCATGCCAAACATTAAATTCATTTGTAAACTTCTGGTTTACATTGGCAAACTGCTAGTTTGCATTGGCAAGCTTATAGTCTATATTAGTAAACTTCTGGTTTATAATAGCATGTGTTTCAATTGTGCTTATAAATATATAATACAAACCAGAAGAAAAAGCAGGAAAATTTTTTAATATGCATTTCCTACCAGAAATTATATATGTGATAGCAAGACATTCCCGATTATTTTTAGTTGTTGTTTCTATATGATATCCATTTCTGCGGATATCTTTGAAACTCAACAAGTTCCTTTTTGACTTGGTAGAATAAAATGCATTTTCAATGCATAATTTTGTTCGTTCAGGTAACAAAATATTAGCTCTTCCGGAGCGTTCAATCAAATTTATACTATCAGATATAGTTTGAACATTAGCTTCTCGCATTACCAATAAAGAGAAATATTTATCATTTTTTAGTATGGTATGCGTTGTTGCGCTATCAACGAGACATAAATCTTCAGGATTGATGCCAACAAGATTCATTCTTCATTCAAAGATACATGAAAATAAGAATAAAAACATGATTAAAAGAAATGCATATAATAGATGAAAGTTTCAACATCCTAAAATGTGACATTTATAATCATGAAAAGATAATTTATACTAAGAAATCAGTGACATCTAAATGAGCAATCTCAACATCTTCATGCTCAGAATTATTAGCCTTGTCAGCATGATTTACTTCATTCTTTGATCCTTTACCATTATTTTTCAATGATTCTTGGTAAAGGTCAACCAAATGTCTTGGTGTACGACAGGTACGTGACCAATGACCTTTGTCGCCACAACGATAGCATGTATTTTCGACATGTTTATGATGCCCACTGATTTCCCTTCTGGGATTCTTTTCAAAGTTTCCCCACTTAGTGCGGGAATTTGATCCACTATGATTTGGACCACGACCACGATTACGGCCACGCCCATAGCTGTAGCCACCTTTACGTCCACGTCCTCGACCACTAAAAGATTCATTAATTACTGCATTCGCTTATGGGAATGGAGTTGAGCCTGTTGGACGGGATTCATGATTTTTCAATAGAAGCTCGTTATTCTGCTCAGCTACGAGGAGACAAGAAATTAATTATGCATATTTCTTGAAACCTTTCTCACGATATTGCTGCTGTAGGAGCAAATTGGATGCATGAAACATAGAGAATGTTTTCTCTAGCATATCTTCATCAGTGATATTTTCTCCACATAATTTTAACTATGAAGTGATCCTGAACATAGCTGAGTTGTATTCGCTTACAGATTTAAAATCTTGTAAACGCAAATGCATCCAATTCTATCGAGCTTTTGGGAGGATGACCATCTTCTGGTGGTCATATCTGTCTTTCAAATTCCTCCAAAGAACAAGTGGGTCTTTCACTATCAAATATTCTATTTTTAGATCTTCATGCAGATGGCGGTGAAGAAAAATCATGGATCTGGCTTTATCTTTGTTGGATGCCTGATTCCCTTCTTTAATCGTGTCTTCTAGACCATGGGCATTCAGATGGATTTCTGCATCCAACATCCAAGATAAATAGTTTTTTCTAGTGATGTCAAGAGCCACAAATTCAATTGTTGTAAGGTTTGTCATGGTTCAAACTAATTAAAGAAATAAACAAGATTCATTAATTAGAGAAATACCAATGATAGAAGTAGTAATAAATTCATAAAGACAATAAGTAAGTTATTATAATAGAAATTAAAAGTTTATGGCTTCGGGCCATTTAGTTCTCATAACGAGAAATTAAATTTATATGGCTTATGGCCATAAAGTAATATGACTTCTGGTCATATAATTTCAAAATAAGAATTCAAAAGTATATAGCTTCTGGCTACAATATTAATAAAAAGAATCAGAATAAGAGATCGATTATAAACTAAGAACGGGGGTAATCCTCACCTGATCTTAGTAAAAGAAATGAATTAATAATTAGGGGTAATCCTCACCAAGATTTAGTAATAGAAATAAAATAATAGGGGTAATCCTCACCAAAATTTAGTAAATAAAATAATGGGGGTAATCCTCACCAAAATTTAGTAACAGAAATAAAATAATGGGGGTAATCCTCACTAATATTTAATAAAAATGAACTAAGGCCAGGGATAATCCTCATCAAGACTTAGTTCATTAATAGAAGAAGAATATGATAATGTAAGACATAAAAGGAATAATAATAATCTCCAATCTTAACCATGGAACCCGATGTTTAAAACATTCGGTAAAAATATATAATTCCATATATTGGTTAAGATCATCCCAGATAGATAAAATGGAATCATTAAAAAGATGATGATAGAATAATACCTTCGGTAGAGCTCTCGTGTTGATAACATGTTATGGAACTAAAATAACATATAAGGTGAAAACGCAGGAAAATAGAGAGGAAATTTGGGATCAGAATTCATTCACTATTCTTCTTTCCATTGTCTAAATGTGTATTGAATGTTGGCCTATTTATAGGCAATGGAAGCACACACCTCTCATTTAAATACAATATCCATTTTCTGCAACACACATATCAGCGCATTATTTTGCTTTCCCTATTTCCAATTGTAGGCTAGTTGCAGCAACCATATGCTTCCTACATATAATATAATACTAGGTAATGGGCATCCACAATATAGCATATTTATAACATATATGACTTTTTGATAAAAAGTAACCTTTTATCAAAAGCCACTGTGTCTTGGTTTTTATCAGCATCCCAGTGGAAAAGTAGACAAGAAGGTGGAGAGAGGGAGAGCACCAGTGGTGAGCGTGATAAGCTATAGGTCCCACAATATTAATATTCAGTTATGGGTTCCAAATTTGCCATCCGAACACTTAATTATGATTTTTAGAAAACTATTATTCACTCCTTTTTTAATTCCATTTGAATTAACTTTTCAAATAATAATCCGTTTGGAAAAAAGTCACTTCTCCATTGTCAATCCAAATACAAATTACATTTATAATATGATTTTTTTCCTGTCTTACTTCTACAAAAGTCAAATAGAAAATAAGTTATTTCTCCCACCATTAACTCAAACAGGCTCAATATAATATTAGAAATTATAAAGTCCATTACCTCCACAATGGGAACCTAGAAGCCTCACATAATAGGGTATAGGTTCAGAAGCTTATAGACAATTGCACAAAAGGGTTGATTCCTCTTTCAGCTTTAAGTCATAATCGCCGAACCCCCCCCCCCAAAAAAAACTTGAATCAACTACAAAAGTCAAATAGAAAAGGGAAAATCCCTCCTAAGGCCCAATTAACCAACAAAATATCAAATAAGGCCCAAGAAATAATTCTATGTCAGAAAGACATGAAATTATTGTGTGAAATGACAAAAAACCCTGGAAAATATCTGATTTTTTCGTCCTCCTTTCACTCTCACTCCCGTCGCTCTCATTCTCCTCCCTTCGTCTTCCCCCGTACTCTTCTAAAACTCGAAGAAGATCACGATGATGACCGCCTCTGCGTCAAAAACCTTGTGGACGCTTCTTTACTTCGCACCTCTGAACTCGAAGAATTTGTCAAAGGTCAGGTTTCTTTTTTTTAATTGTTTCACAGATCCAAATTCTATTCTCTATGTAATTTTCTATTCCACGACAAACTATAATCTTGTCCAATTTAATTCAGCAATGTTTGGTTTTTGTTACATAAAGGATTGGTAAGTCCCCTGGCCTAAATCATTCATATAATGGATTCAATTTAACAAAACTCAACTTGACTTTGTCTCATTAAATTGCTGAACAAAAATGTTCGATTAGCAGAACTTAACTATCAACTTATTCATCTAAACAGGCATGTCCTTTGATCTTTCAGATAAAGAATTGTTATCAAGAAAAAAATTAATAGGGGAAGTTAAACTTAAGTGGTCTTTGTGTTTTAAGTTTCTAATTAAAATGGTGATAACAGAATTTAGCTTTTGTGACTCGAACAGGTTGATATAGTCTGATTTATCTCAATGTCATGTTGCAATACTTTATTACCCAGTTGCTTCAAGCCTCAGTAATGTTTGACATGCCAATATGCCATGCTTTTAAATTCTTGCGAGTTTGTTGCCTCAGTAGAAATTGTAGTGAATTAGCATGTAACATATGGTTTTTGTTGTCATGAGCGCTATTTTTGTTATGCCCCTGAATAGAGGCTATTTCCTTTGCTTCTTTCAATGAAGTACCATTTTATCATTAGTTAGGGTTAGGTACTCAAATGAAAGTTTTTTTCCCCCCGCAGACCCAACATGATGAGCTAGAAGCAAAGTTTTTGGAGGAGAGAGCTACATTGGAAGCTAAATACCAGAAGCTTTATGAACCACTTTACACAAAGGTGTGTACATTATTAATTGTTAGTGAGTTTCCAGTCTTGTGTATTTGTCATATGGCTTTCTGGCTTCTGAGATTTTTTTTTTTTTTTTGCTCAAATAGATTTTGTAATTTCATAGGCAATGTTCTACAGCCTATTTATTCGTAGAATTACATATGCTTTTGCTTTACTGTTAATGCAAATAATTTTTGTTCTCTTTTGAATTTTTCGACGCTTGCTATAAAGGTATAAAATTGTCAATGGCATAGTCGAGGTTGAGGGAATTACAGATGAAGTAGGGACAGACAAAGAGAAAGTTACTGAAGGTAACTCTTATTCTCTACTCTTTCTTACTCATACAGTCACTGGCATTGATGTTTAATATTATTCTGGATTTTCCATGCAATCAAAGAAAGGAGTTCCAAGCTTCTAGCTAACTGCAATGAAGGCCAATGAGATGCTGACCGATGAGGTAGTGGAATTTGTTGTTTTCTGTATGGTATTCATCAACTGAAGCTTCATAGATATATAATTGATTTTTTTTTTTTTTTTGCAGTAGATCACTGAACGTGATGAAGGAGCTCTCATAACTTGGCTCTGTTTTGCTTTGGGACTCAGTCACCTTAAGTTATATAACTAAATATGAACCATGAATATGAAGTTCTTGCCCTCATTTCTTTACCCAATTTATTACTGTATTTTCCCAACTGGGTTTTGCTTGATGCTAGCTCATGTTTAGTTGTGTCATAAATGATCTGTGTCTTCACACCATTGATTACGCTGTTGAAATTGATGTCGCAAATTGATGGCTATTGAGTACATGTGACATCAAATATATTAATCAAAGACTTGTATCAATTTAATCTACATAATATCACTGTTGCTTGTTGAATGGTTCCATAGATTACATGCTTGAAAATTTTCTATCAGAATGGTGTGGCCTACGATAGGACACCGATTTCTGTGTAGTGTATAATGATAGTATTTGACTATACTTGTAACTTGGTTCACAGCAGTTATTTTCGTAGTCTGATTGTTTCTACAATGCTGGATGGACTGAGGATGCCCTTGCAGTGATTAGGTATCTGCATGAAGAGTACCCTAGGGCTCCCCTATTTGTCATTGGAACTAGCATTGTCTCCAACATTCTGTTTTGATTTCTGTTTTGTTTGAGTTTGATTTCCACTGGATGGAGCCCTGACAGATAATAGAAGACCCTTTTATAGATCTTGTTTGTTTGGACAAAAATTTTAATTACACGTGTTCTTGTTACTTTTGAGTTTTACATCATCAGTATCTGTCAGGTCTTCCTTGAAATTTGCATTGTTGGATTTTTTTATTTTGATAGTGGAAAGTCAATGAGTACCTGTATAATTTAGAATATCGTTGAATTTTGTGCAAGTAGTTTGATTTTTGTATCTTAGCCTCTATGTCTCTCTAAGTGTGTGGTAATTTTTGGAAAGCAAGGCAGAAATTTTCGGTACATATTTCAATTTAGAAACATATAAACATGATAGAAGGCATTTGAAAGTTAGAAAGCCCCAGATACACCTTCAACATACTAGGTATATGTACTTCATACGTGAAATTCTATTTTGTACTGAATAATTTTCCTTGAAACATTATGCTTTATGAGTTTCACTGCCTATTCGATATTACTGAATATTGAACTGAATGATCAAAATATTTGTGGTTTTACCTATTCGATATTACTTAATACTAAACTGAATGATCAAAACATTGGCTTGTGCTCATGTTCTAGTTAAATGTGGTTGGCTTAAACTTATGTTCTGAATTATGATTGTTGAAATTGCTTATATTGTATTGGACATGAAGTTAATTGTAGACTTCAACACTTGTATTCTGAATTTCATTTACAATTGTTGTAGGTACACGAACTTTAATATAAGAAGCAACAACATGGAGAAATCTTCAAAAAGGGATCCAAGATTTTCTTGAATTGAAGGTGGGCGTCTTGTGGTGGCTGGTCACCCATCCTCGCAACAACTATCAGCAAAAAGTATTATCTTTGATTGACGACTACCACAAGCAGAAGAAGACACATTAGGGGGAATACTTGTTAGGAAACATTGTAGTTGATGACAAATATGTAGTTATGACAACTTTGTATTCATAACAATTTGACCTTCACCATTTGTTCTTGTGTAAATTGTCTGCTGATGTTAACTTCACAATTTTTGTTGAATGACAAGAGCTAATTTTTTCTTATGTTTTCTTAAATTGTTGCTTATGTTTTTTATATTTCTTCACGAAATGCCAACTGCAACACAAGGGCCATTAACAACAATAACATGGGCCATTTATAATAATAACAGGGTCCATTAACAACAATAACATGGGCCATTTCTTTAGGGTATTTGTTCAGTCATTGGTATCAATAATTTGTAGCAGGAATATCAATCCCCACAAACAACAATAACAGAGGCCATTAACTACAATATCAGTACCCACTGACAACCATAACAGTACCCCTTAACAACAATTAACGGGTCATTGACAACAATATCAGTAAACACTAACAACAATATCAGTAGACACTTACAACAATATCAGTAGACACAAACAATAATATCAATAGGTACTAACAACAATATCAGTAGACACTAACAACAATATCAGTAGGCACTAACAACAATATCAGTAGACATTAACAACAATATCAGTACGCACTAATAACAATATCAGTAGCAACTAACAACAATATCAGTAGCCACTTACAATAATATCAGTAGCCACTTACAATAATATCAATAGACACTAACAATAATATCAGTAGCCACTTACAACAATATCAGTAGACACTAACAACAATATCAGTAGCTACTTACAAAAATATTAGGGCCCATTAACAACAATAATAGGGGCTATTAACAACAATAACAGTACCAGGTGACAACAATATCAATAGCCACTTACAACAATATCAGTAGGCACTAACAACAATATCAATAACCACTTACAACAATATTAGTAGGCACTAACAACAATATTAGTAGCCACTTACAATAATATCAGTAGACACTAACAACAATATCAGTAGTCACTTACAACAATATCAGTAGACACAAACAACAATATCAGTAGGCACTTACAACAATATTAGTAGGCACTTACAACAATATCAGTAGCCACTAACAACAATATAAGTAGCCATTTACAATAATATCAGTAGCCACTAACAACAATATCAATAGCCACTTACAACAATATCAGTAGCCACTTATAACACTATCAGTAGACACTAACAACAATATCAGTAGCCACTTACAATAATAACAGTAGACAATAACAAAAATATCAATCCCTATTAACAACAATATCAGTCATGTGTAACAACAATATTAGTAGCTACTTACAACAATAACAGTAGACACTAATAAGAATATTAGTCTCTATTAACAACAATATCAGTCCCGTGTAACAACAATATCAGTAGCTACTAACAACATTATCAGTCTGTAGTAACAACAATATCAGTCCCTGGTAACAATAATATAAGTACCTACTAACAACAATATCCAGTTGCATATATTTTCCAACATCATTTACATTTGTAATACAGTATGATATGTGTACATAAATGAGACTTGGATACAATTGTGCTAACAATATCCATCTCCTCATATGTTATTCCTTCCTTGATGCATCTTGTTTTCACCATTCCACCAATATAATCACTTTCTTGTCCTCCCTCGTATACAAAGTTACCCCCCACATGAAAGAAACATAATAAGTTCTTCCCTGAAGTAGTAGTCATCTTTAATTATGATTTGCAACATAATGTTAGTATTAACAACTTTAACAATCACATTAACAATTTAAACTGTAGGTATTAACATCAATCTAATTTCATTGCTTTCACATTCAATCATTCCCCCTAACAAACAGACCTCCCTTTGTTTCCATGCCCAAAACTAGAGCAACCTATAACATTTTAACATTCAGATCGTATTAACAACAATATCAGTCAAATTAACAACCAAAACAGTAGGTGTTAACAACTAAAACAGTAAGTGTTAACAACTATCCCATTTTCAGTGTTTCTTAACCAAATGAAGCTTCATCCCACTTAAAAACACACATTTCCCTCTATTTTTATGCCAAAATATAGAGCATCCTTTTTCCCCTACCCTTCAGTGATTAAAGACTAACTAGAATGGTGATAATGATATCTTGAACAAATTCTTAGTGTTTCTTACTTATTTCCTAATCAATAATAATATAAATTTGGCCAAGCTCCAACCTTTAAGCCCACCAACGTTCTAATTGAAAAAAACCTTCAGGAGCAACAAATACATCAACGTAGTAGATGATTGGGAATATATATGTTCTCTGCCTCACTGACTTGAGCAAATCCGTGTGTTCCTCGCTAACTTGCATTCTCTCCCTCACGTCTACATTTGCTTCTGATTTCTACTCTGTTCTTCGTGTAATACGTTTCAGGCGCACCAAAAATAGCCAGTGACTTGAGCAACAAATACATCAACGTAGTAGATGATTGGGAATATATATGTTCTCTGCCTCACTGACTTGAGCAAATCCGTGTGTTCCTCGCTAACTTGCATTCTCTCCCTCACGTCTACATTTGCTTCTGATTTCTGCTCTGTTCTTCGTGTAATACGTTTCAGCCGCACCAGAAATAGCCAGTGATTTTGGCTTTATCAGACTTTTTTTTTTATATTTTTAATACAGGGGTATTATTGATATTTGACTTTACAACTTAATACCCATTAAGGACCTAGGGCCTTTTCTGATCAAAAAGTTTAGTTTGGGCCTTTTTTGGGATTTTCTTACTTATTTGGGCCTCCATGGGCATTTTCCAATAGAAAATAAGTTATTTCTTCCACCATTAACTCAAACAAGCTCAATATAATATTAGAAATTAAAAGTCCATTACCTCCACAATGGGAACATAGAAGCCTCACATAATAGGGTATAGGTTCAGAAGCTTATAGACAATTGCACAAAAGGGTTGATTCCTCTTTCAGCTTCAAGTCATAATCGCCAAAAAACCACCCCTGGCAAAAACTTGAATCACTGATCAATCATAGATAATGTAAGGGGAATTTGATTCAGCGCTAAACAAAGCGACAAAACATGAGTCCCTTAAAAAGAGCAAGCAAAATGAAAATAAATCTTTTAATGATAAACTCTAAAATATAAAATATTATCAGTTGCGTAGCATCAAAACATGACCATTCTTGGGAAATAAGCCCAAACCAGATAAAGATGGGCTCTCAACAAATTTATTGAAGCAAGTTGCTAGGGAAATGCAAAACGCTGGAGATGTCTCTACGGAAATGATTCAGGCTGAGGGAGTTGACCCTGATCCTAATCTTCTCTAATAATTTTTATGACAACAATTACATGGAATTGTCAAGGTGCTTCCAATAGGAAGTTCCCATCCATATTTAGATCCTTTCTGGCTAATTACATGCCTGACATTTTTGTTTTGGTAGAGCCAAGAATTTCCAGAATTAAAGCTGACATAGTTATTAAAAAACTTGGTTCCCTTCTTCTTACAAGGTTGAAGCTTCAAGGTTCTCAGGAGGCGTTTGGATTCTTGGTCAGCAAAGGCATCCCTAAAAATTCTTGTCAACCATATTCAATTTGTGCATATGTAGGTCTCTTGGAATGGCCAAAATGCAAGATTCCTCTTCACTGTCGTCTATGGAAGCCCAAACCAGCAATTCATGAAGGTTATATAGCAAGATCTAAATCTTATTGCTTCATCAATCTCCTCTCCGTGGATTTTAGCAGGGGACTTCAATGCTATCCTAAAGCATGAGGAAAGGAAAGGAGGCTCTCTGCGTAGGGCACAAGGATGTAAGTTATTCAATGAATTCATTCAGTCCAATGGGCTCATGGACTTAGGATTCCAAGGCCCTGAATTCACCTAAAGAAGAGTCTCCCTTCTGATGAGATTGTACCGAGCCATTTGCAACCCATTATGAATCCAAAGTTTTCCAAAAAGTGTCCTGTCCCACTTCTGATATCATGTCTGACCATCGGCCAATCCAAAAAAAATTACTGATCCCTTTTTTAGATTCTTGGCCCCATGGCTCACTCACTATGATTTTTCAACCATAGTCCACTGCATCTGGAGTTCTGATAGTGACCTCCTATCCTGCTTAGCAAAGTTCCAAGGTAAAATGAAGAAATGGAATGTCGAGACTTTTGGGCACATTGGGAAGCGAAAGAGATCTCTTCTTTAAAGGATTAAAGGTTTGCAGGCAAAGTTGGAAGATCAGGTAGACGCCCCTTCAGATTTTCATATCCAACTGGAAATTTCCCTGAGAGAAGACTTTGAGGCAATGTACTTCCAAGAGTGGTTACTGTGGCTCCAAAAATCATCTTCCAAGTAGATTAGCTTGGGGGATAGAAACACAAAGTATTTCCATACGAAGGCTCTTTTGAGGAAGAAAAAGAATTTCATATATGAGCTCAAGCAATTGGACGATTCCTGGATTTCGGACACAGATCAACTCGCTAGTTTAGCAAGGCAATATTAATCCGATTTCTACTCTCTAGAGGACCCCTCGTTCACTCCACTCTCCCTAAATGGTGCCTTCCCCTTATTTCTGAATCGAAAATCCTGCACCTCGACAGAGATGTTTCTATGGAGGAAATTAAATTAAACAAGCGCTACTTGAGATGAAACCTCTCAAATCCCCAGGTTTTGATAGCATCCATGCTCTCATTTTTCAATCCCAATGGCATATTGTCAGATCCAACATTTTCGATTTCACCCATCGTTTTTGGTCTGGTACTCCCCTAAACTCTCGCTTTAATCATACTTTGCTAGCTTTAATTCCTAAGGTAAGACAACCTTCTCTCCTAAGTGAATTTAGGCCCATCAGTCTTTGCTCTGTCGTGTATAAAATCATCTCTAAGACCATTGCTGACCGTTTGCACTCTATTTTACTTGATCTGATTCATCACTATCAATCGAGCTTCATTCAGGGCAGAAGCATCATAGATAATATTATAATTGCCAAGGAAGCAATGCATTCGATGAGGGGGGGAAAGGGAAAACAGGATGGATGGTTATTAAAGTTGACCTTCAAAAGGCTTTTGATAAGCTAAGATGGGACTTTATCAATGAAACTCTTAAGGATGATGGTATTCTAAATAACCTTGTGCGCATGATAATGGATTGTATCTCCTCCCCTACCATGCAAGTTCTATGGAATGGGAAACCTTCAAGTACTTTCACTCCTGAACGAGGTGTAAGATAAGGAGATCTCCTCTCACCTTACATTATTTTTCTGTATATGGAGTGCTTGTTACAGTTAATTGAAGCAAAAGTGAACACTAGCCATTGGCAACCAATTAAGTTAGGAAGGAAAGGTGTCTCTCTATCCCACCTCTTCTTCAATGACGATTTGATTATGTTTGGCCAAGCCACTCCACAACAAGCTATTATGATCAAAGAAACTTTGCATGAGTTATGTATCTCGTCAGGACATCAGGTTAACCAAGCCAAAACCAAAATCCAATTCTCGCAAAACGTGGACACCCGTGTAAGTAAAGCCCTCTGTGATGAATTAGAATACCAACGAACAGAACACCTTAGCAAATACTTGGGGGTACCCCTTCTAAATGGCAGAGTATCTACTTCTACCTTTGAGTACATCTTAGACAGACTTCAAGTGAAACTCTTTGGATGGAAAAGCAATTCGCTTTCCCTGGCAAGCAGAATCACCTTGGCAAAGTTGGTTTTGGCTTCTTTACCCTTTTATACCATGCAAAGTACAACCCTCCCTTCTTCTTGTTGTGCAAAGCTTGAAAAGTTAATTAGAAGATTCATTTGGGGATATTCCAATGATCATAGAGGAGTCAATCTAGTTAAATGGAAGGACCTTTGTCAACCAACTAACCACGGCGGGATTGGCATGCTCAACCTTCACTCCCAAAATAAAGCTTTCATGATGAAATTGGTCTTCAAAATTCACTCTTAACCTGAGGATTTCTGGGTTCGTGTGTTGAAGCAGAAATACAAATCAACGATTTAAATGATCCTCCACCTCAGTCAAACATGTCATATTTCTGGAAACATTTGCTCAAGACTTGGGAAGAGTCTTCTTTTCATATCAAATGGAATGTGGGGGATAACAGTCAAAGGAAATTTTGGAAGGACTATTGGATAGGTGAGCTTGGCCCCCTTAAAAACCTAGCTTTCTCCCATATCCCCAGCCAGGATCTTAACAAAATGATCTCAGAGTATGTGAATGAGGAAGGTTCTTGGCGTTGGAAACCTTTTCAAAATCTTCTTCCTGTTGATATACTAAAGGAAATCTCAGCCATAAAAGTCCATCGAGACCCTAACGAAGCTCCTTATTCCTGGAATTTAAGCTCAAATGGGGTTTTCACCACAAAGTCGGCCTACAAAGCTCTTGAAGAGTCAAAATGGAGTGACCATAATCCTATTTGGAATCACCTATGGAAGCTTCCTATGGCTCAGAGGATAAGAACGTTCACCTGGCTCTTACTAAAAGGGAGGCTACTATCAAATGAAGAAAGACAAAGACGAGGTATGACCCAGGATAGCTCTTGCTCTATCTACTCTAACAATAATGAGAGCCTAGATCATATCTTTAAGAGGTGTTACATGGCTTCAAATATCTGGAGGAAAATTTTGCTGTTTGACATAGTTACAGACTTCTATAGACTTGATATTAGGAGATGGCTATCTATTATCATTCAATCTTCATCTTTTGATAACTTGTGGAAGATAGGTGTGTGTATCACCTGTTGGAAGCTTTGGGAGGTTTGCAACAAAAGTATCTTCACGGATGATAATTTTACTGCTGAAGGGTAGTTCATGTCAAGACCATAGTCACTCATTCGCATTTTAGCTTTTCTAGATTTCAATTGATCATGTAATTTCTTTCCAACACATTTTTTGATCCCTTGCAGCCTCGGCCTGTAATTCTTTTGACCAATTAATGGAATTTCTTCTCATTAAAAAAAAGATCATTCTTTCAATGCTGCAACAAATACATTTAATAAGCATGGAATATGATAAATATTGGCTAAGACACCATTCTACAGTTTACTACTTCAGGGAAAGCATTGTGTAAACTCCTTATCTCCGTAGGATAATAATATCCACAAAAAAGATATCAAGATGCCACATCCAGCTGTGTCAAGAAGTAGACTTGCTTTTAACTTGTTCCTAAATTAGGTCAAACATAAATTTAGCTATAAAATTTCGCTAAGCCAGAAGTTTTACTAAACTACTAAAAGAGATGAAAGAATAGTGATGTCAACATTGAATGGATAAGAACAAAAAGTAGCACACAGGAAGCAAAGATTGTCTACATAGTACATAAATCACATGCTTACTTAATATATACCAATTTTTGAGACAATTCATATATCAATTTTCCAAAAAAATTTGTGCAAAAAGTCATTGCTCTTTATCAGCTAAAGTTAATGCAGACAAAAAGAAGGATTAAGTTATTAATTAGCTTACTTGTAACAAGACAAATATTTGAAGGAATCGATATGCTAAAATGAAAGCAAGATGGAAATGTAACCTTATTGGGCATGTTGGCTTTGTGAAACATCCTTAGTCATTTAGCATCATCAATAAAATAAAAATTGCAAAGATGAAATATCATATCTCACAGTCATTTGTCTTCACTCTTGGAGAGCTACAAAATGTAGATAATCACAAATGTTTTTTAAAACAATTAACTTTGCTCAGTAATGAAGCTTATCATCAATCAAGCCATTTAGGACTTTGTGTAGAAAAGTTTAAGAGCAGTTTACTCCAGGTGTATCGAGTCACTTGGCCACCACCTGCAACTTCTGTCACATTTCTTTAATTTGGAAGAACCTAAGAACATATAGTCTTCTTTTTTACAATACCATGTGCTTTATTAGTTCTACTTTATATTTGAAAGTAAGAAAGCATTTGGATTTGCTTCCACTAATTCATGCATGATCTGATACCTTTTTTTGGTTCAAGTTTTATGAAGATTGCTTCTTATGTTGTGTTTATATGTGAGCACGAATTTTAGATCATTATCAATGCCTTTTCTTGACTATTGCAGATTGAGAATGCCTTATTTTGATGTCCTTCCCTGTTTATTGTGGGAGCAACAACTTATATATATATATAGATTTAGGGACGCAAATCATGGAATTATATTTTGGTTTATTCATTTTATGAGCCAGTATTATATGTGGACAAATGAATTTGCTCAAGGATAAGGGGCGTATTAGAACCCATTATTTATGACATTAATTACATATGGAAGCAGATAATCTTATGAAGATCATCCTTTTGTAACATAGGAACTTAGGAAATAAATGGCCACTTACTCATACCTACAAAATCCATCTTTAAATGATCTCCTATGTGACCCATCTTTAATAGAAGTACAAAATCCAAATCTGTTAGAGGAGCTGTATCACCAAGAGGGGGTGAATTGAGGATTCTGAAATTTTCCCCTCTTTTTTTATTGGTGATTAATCGAAAGAAAACTTAGAGAACAGGGAAGAATGGCAATGCATAACAATTTATACTAGTTCGACCCAACTCCTTGGCCTACGTCCAATCCTCAGGCACCCTGAGCTTTTCACTATAATCACTTGATTACACACTCTATAACTCTGAAGCAATTCTCTCTCTAGAACTTGCTTCCCCTTACAAGTTATAATCAATGATTTCCCAAATCTCCAAGTCCTCCGACTTGAGATACCTTACAATCAATCAAATAAAATTGATAAAACTCTCTTACAGAGTATATAAATGATCACTGAAGCTCAATGGTGTCAAACGACACACTTTACAAGAAAGCACTCAAAATAAATGAACAAAGTTAATGCAATTCGTTTTTCAGCTCAGTGTTCTAGTAGAGACTTGAATGCAACTCTATGTATACTCAGAGAGGCATTAATAGCCATTGCTTGCATTCATTTGACCATTGGAGAAGTTTCCCTTCAGTTAGAAACAGTTTGGTCCTTTCTCTCTGTACACTTGTGCTTGTTTCTTGACTTGTTGGATAAAGAGTGACTTCTAGTCGTTTATATCCATTGGGATTGTCAGTCCTCACTTAAATGAAAGTCTCTTAATCCTTTCTCCACCGTGGAAGGCTTGGTAGTTGAGATTACAGCAAGTTTGGTGGTGTGCATTTATTGCTTCTGACAAGACTTTGCTTTTTGTGTTATCAGCACCTTTAATCCCTTTGAATCATCTGTAATTAGGCTGAAATATACTAGCAAACACATTAAACATATCTGGTAATGATGAAAATTAAGAATATAAATCATTCAAACTATTCCATAAGCATTACACATATTTCACAAATTTGAATTCTCAGAAGGCGCGACCAATACTCGAGTTTGTACACCAATACTCGAGTTTGTCACTATGCACTTAAGCCAAAACTCCAGTTTCTAAATCAATACTCGAGTCTTCTTCTTACAGAGACAAGACTCGCGATTTGAGTTTTGGAGTTCCTGATGAACTGAAGCCAATACTTGAGTATTCTTCCAATACTCGAGTTTTGGACTCTTGATGAGTAAATGTCCAAAGCCTCAAAACCAGAGTTTCCATCCTATACCGGAGTATTGAAGGCTTAGAAAACTTGAATGCTCTCTGCATGGCTCAATACTCGAGTTTCATTTTCAATACTCGAGTTTCCACCTTAGTTTTGAAACTCTGAAATTAGTTGAGTAAATGTTAAATTGTGGTTTTCAAAACTGAGGTTTTCTATTTTCAGCTTAAATCATTTGAAGAGTCACATAAGCCTAAACTCGAGTTTTCATGTCAATACTCGAGTTTCCCTTAATGTAGAACTTGCGATGCTCTCTGTAACTCCGAATACTCGAGTATTTATTTGAATACTGTGGTATTGACCTATGTTAAGTGCATTGAACTTTTCTTTGAAATCTCAATACTCGAGTACTGCCTCTTTTAGCAAGTTTTGCTCTCTTTGAGACAACTCTTCAATCTTCATTTCTCAATTGATTATTATCATCAAAACCCATAGAGAACTAACAAAATCTAACCCCATAATCTTAATGAAATCACAAAACATGCATCTCAAGTAGATCCATCAATGTAGTTGACATTTCCGTACACCGCTTTACATGCCATAAAAGAAACACATTAAGTACTAGCAATAATGAAAAAAAAAAATCATAATTGAAATTTCTATCACAAATCTAACTATCTATTATTCTAAAGATCATACTTTCAATTTAAGGATAACAACCTAACGAGAAAATCCTCTCTCCTTTGTGAGAGCTTCTCCCTCCTCATGTGAAGCCCCCTCTCTCCGTGAGCCTTGACCGACAATCACTTCTGTGGAGCGTTGGATGTTCCTTTCTCCTCTCTTTACTCTTTCTCTTCTTCTAGGTGAAAGCGTTGAGTGGTGAAAGAGATCTCTTGTTCTTAATAAGAGATATGGAGGAAGAAAATGGCGTTGGTGGTAAGATTCCGAAACAGGTTGTCCTGGACCTGGATCAGAAACTAAAGAATAAAGGTGGGACCTTGGTTGGAAAGACTGAAATAGGTAAGAAGCTAAATATTCCAACAGTAGTCTTTATGATCAAGAAAGGTTGGCAACTTAATGAAGAACTTGAGGTGCATGAGATCGATCAAAGCAATTTAATTTTTTTGTTTTGTTTTAATAAGGGTGAAGATTATATCCGGATTCTCAAAGGTAGACCGTGGTCTATTTTAGGACATTTGCTTAATCTTCAGAGGTGGGATGACTACATGGTTCTTGAAGATGTGGACTTTAGCTACACGCCCTTGTAGCTGCAATTTCATGGTCTCCCTCTTGAGGCCTTCAACGGTCCTAATGCTAAAACTCTAGGAGACGCAGTTGGGAAACAGTAATGTTCGAACAATCGATCGTAGATGGGAAGCTAATCCATAGCTTTGTGAGAGTTAGAGTCCTCCTCCGCGTGAATGATCCACTAATTGATGGGTTTTGGGTTTTGAGAAAGGAAAGGAAACCAGTTTGGGTTTCAGTTAGGTATGAATGCTTGCAAATGTTTTGCTACAGATGTGGATGTATTAGGCATGAAGGTAGAGGTTGCAAGGTTGCTAGTTCTTCAATGGGCGAAAGGGATGAGAACGTGTTTGGAAGCTAGATGCGTACACCTGCATTACATACATTCGAAGATATTTTAGAGGTATGTCAGGAGGAATGGCCAGAAGTAAGCCTCATTGTTAGCAATCCTCAGCTTTTCTATCGCTGAAACTCAACTTTGAGTGACAGGGATGGAGTGGCCCCGGAAAACCATCCTCTTACCAATTGAAACCTAGGCTAATGGGAGGATTACAGGAGCAAATACCAGCTAGGGGACCTAAAACTAACATGTCGCAATCCATAGATCAAGAAAGCAGGGATATTCCGCCGACTTCCACCATGGTGCATGGTGTTGGATATAGTTAGTTTTGATGATATCTTATACATATGCTATTAGTAAGAGCAAAAAGTTTGTATACTATATTTATCTCCTCCATTGATGAATTCTTGAATTTAATGTAGATGAGGATAAAGAAAAGAAAGAAAAGAAAAAGAGGAAGAGGAGAAATTGAAGAAGAAAGAATATATTGAATGGATTATTCTTATCAACCCAAACATATTTATGAAGAATGATCAAAAGATGGGAAATCAAATAGAAGAACATGAGATTCTGGAAGAGGTTCAATATAGGCTTGGCTCTCTGAATATTGAAGAATGTAAAAGGCATAAAGAATGATGAGCTAAAGTTGAATGATGAATGACCAAGTGAAAAGATTGAAGAAAAGGAAGAACTTATCAAAAAGAATAAGAAAAATCAATTTACAAGGTCTTAAATTGATATCATAAGTCTTCACAATCAAATGGATGTTGGAGTAGGGCAATTTAGAATGAAAGATAGCAAAAATCGAGCTTTGGAAGAGAAAACTTGAGTTTCTAAGTCAAAACTCGAGTATACAAGCTTAAGGCAAAAAATTTGCTTCTGGACGAGAAAACTGTAGTTTTGAAAACTACCGTTTTGGAAACTACGGTTTGGTCTATGAAGGTCAAAACTCGAGTATGGAACTTAGATATTTAAGTATCGGGTGTTTTCAGCTTCTCTGACACTTCTGGACCCGACAAAACTCGAGTTTGTGAGTGAAAACTCAAGTTTCCAGCTCTTACAGCAACTCTGTTCACCTCTGTTCCACGATCAGAATGAGCGAGCTCTGGTAATTCTATGATATCTCCTAAACCAAAGATCAAATTGAGGTGAAATCAAATTTGGCTGAAACTAGACATCTAATGCGTCATCTTGACAAAGTTTCAAGTCCAAAGAAGATCATATCAAAGAGATTTGAATTTCTAAAGTTGGATCAAATATCCACGTCACACATCAGACCAAGCTTCAAGTTTTGAGTATATCTCCCAATCTACAAATCGAAATGAGCTAAAATCAGTGGCGTTTGCAAGAAGACTCATAGGGCTTTTCATCAATAATTGATTCAACTAAAATGAAGATCTGATGATCTTCAAAAGTTGACTGATATTTTAGAGCATGCAAAAGTGATGGTTGAAGAACAATCTTCTTTCAACAGATCATAATAGGTGAATTCCAACAAACTAAGATTTGATTCTTGTTGCTGCGGAAAGAAGAATCTAAGAGCTATACAGAGAATAAGTAGCTTGCCAAAATTGGAGCTATATCAATCAGAGAGCAACTGAGGACTGAAAAAGAACCAAAACTTGAGTTTACGAATGAATACTCGAGTATAGCTCAGACAGAGAGCAATAAACGTTTGTGGATCCTCAATACTCGAGTATGGGAAGCAAACCTCGAGTATAGGATAGATAGAGACAAATCTGAAGTAGCTCAATAAGCTCAAAACCGCAGTATTCAAGTCAATACTCGAGTTTACACCATCACTTCAGAAAATTCAAGAATTCGAAAATCCTGAATATGATCCAGATCAACCAGAAGTTTACCCAAATTATTTATAACACTTAATATCATCATTTACATCATTTATGGACATGTTTCAGATGATCAAACGAAGGATTACATGAAGATCAAGTTGCTAAGCTGTCAAAGTCCAAAAAGCTGAAAATAACGGCTAGTTTCCAATTGCCACATCCTCAAATGGTTCTGATCACAACGGCTCTATTCTCCAACAGTTAGAAGACCTAAATCTATAAATATAACTGGATTCAAAACGTAGAAAGGTAGAGGAGTGAGCTTGTATAGTCATAATGCCGAAATTATGAATCCTCTCTTCACTCTGTTTTTCAATGTCTCAGTTTATCTTTTAGAGAGTGAAATGACTTGTTATGCACTTCAGTGTTTATCATAATCACTTCTTTGAGAGAAGAATTAATGTAAATCATTCTAATTTCTGAGAGATACTCAAGATTGGGTAGTCTTGAGTAGGAAATTGAATGTATCCCTTAGGTTGTGAGGGAGAGTCTCTGTGAGAGATTGTAAAAGCTACACAAGTGCCTGGACAAACTTGTGGGGTGTAAAGGCTTGTCTCTTGTACCTAATTAAACAAGGAGAGTGTAAAGGCTTGTCTCTTGTGCCTGGTTAAATAAGGAGAATAGTGGAAATCTCAAGTAGAGCTTGAGGATTGGATGTAGGTTAAGGTTGGACCAAACCAGTATAAATTTGAGTTTGCAATTCTCTTCCATTAACTCTTTATTTCCAGCATATATGGTTTAATGATTGTCAATGTTTTTATAACTCCTTCTTGTCTTACAAATTGAATTCACTGGATTGCAAAAAGATTTCTTTAAGGTTGAAAATTTTTATCTTAACCCAATTCACCCCCCTCTTAGGTTTAGCCGGTCTTAACACATGGGACATGACACACTGATCCCATCAGGAGGAGCTAGACCTGTCAGGAGGAAAGTGTGGAAAGTCAGCCTTGTGATGGTAAGACCATGATATCAGCTCCTTCTTAGATCAACATATAGAATAGGCTGGAACTAACCTGTTGGATCTGGCTATCACCCAAGAGGGGGGGTGAATTGGATGTTTGATAAACTTTAGGAACTTTAAAAAAACTTTTCGCAATTTATAAATTGACAATTAGATATTCAAAGATGAGCATATACTGGAAATGTAAAAGATAAGGGAAGAGAGTATGCAAACTGTGATTTATCCTGGTTTGGTCCAATCTTTGACCTATGTCCAGTCCCCAAGCTTCACTTGAGATTTTCAATCCACTATTTGTTTTGAACTTAATTACATGTTCTGTACTTGAAGTAATCCTCTCACTAGGATTCACTCCCCCTTACAAACCGTAATCAATTCACTTGCTTGATTACACACTTTGTACTCGAAGTAATCCCACACTCGGATTCACTCCCCTTACAAGCTGTAATCACAATAAAGTGTTTCCCACTCAAGATCACCCAATCTTGAGTAACTCTCAGAATAATAGGATGTTTACAATGAATCTTCTCTCTCAGAAGTAAGTGAATAAACACTGAAGCACAATACATATAATCTTACTCTCTAAGCTAGATATATGATCATTGAGATATTCAGAGAGTAGATGAAGCAGACGTTAGAATATTGGCATTTTCACTGTGTAAGCTCACGTCACTATTCTTGTTCTCCCTCTTGTATCTGTGTCTCTTGTTCTTTGTTTATGGGCTTCTTATATAGATGAAGAAGAGGAACTAGCCGTTGCATTTTCTTCTCTTTGATTCTTCAAAGTTCAGCTGTAAATCTGGAATATGACTGTTGCATATTTTGCTCTGTTCTTTCAATTCTCAGTTGGAATCTTGGAATATGTTGTTGCAGAGCGTCTTCCAGTTTTTTAGTCATTCCATGATCTTAATTCGACCGTTTGAAATGATCTTAATGTGTTGCAACGGTCTGAACTGAACATCTGGGATAAGGGAGAAGAATCAGCCCTGTTCTTGGTTCTTCATTTAATGCACTTATTCTGGATCTTGATTTCGCCTTGATCTTGTGATGAACCTGTCTGAAACTTATCAAAAACTTGATCAATAATGTTAGGAATAATAATATAACATGATATGATAATTTCAGATCAACCCATAAAGATTTCGCAAATTGGCGCAATCTGGTTCTTATACTTTAGCGACGCAAACTGGAGTTTGGAAAACTAAACTGGAGTTTGCAGCAGGCTAAACTGGAGTTTAGAAATCCAAACTCGAGTTTAGGTCTTCCAGAGAGGAATATCGCGATTTGAGTTTTGTAGCACACTTGAACATAAGGCTAAACTCGAGTCATTAAGTGACTAACTCGAGTTTTAGACTTTTGAAGTGAAAATAAGCTTAAGTCCACAAAACTCTAAACTGGAGTTTTCAAATGCAAACTGGAGTTTAGAAAGTTCAGAATATTGATGAGCTCTCTGTCTGCCACAAACTGGAGTTTGTAAACTAAACTGGAGTTTACAGCAAGCTAAACTGGAGTTTGGAAATTCAAACTCGAGTTTAGGTCTTCTAGAGAGGAATGTCGTGTTTTGAATTTTGAACCACACTTGAACTTAATGCTAAACTCGAGTCATTAAGTGACTAACTTGAGTTTCCTTCAGAGATGAAAATATCTTGCTCTCTGTCAAGTGCAAAACTAGAGTTTGCTAACATAAACTCGAGTTTTCTTCTCCATGGCTTAGTCAAATATCCTTTTCACAAGTTCTTTGCTTTTTGACTTGATAAAGATCAATTCCTGGAATCCAATAGCTATCTCCATAAAGCTCTTTAAGTCTTCTTTCCATTGCAAGAAGAATCAGCTCCAAACTTATTGCAATTTGACAGTTATGATCAGATAAATAAAGGTTGTTCTTTAGCTAACGTTTTTCCAGCATCCTGAATTGATTGTTAACTTCAAAAATTCATACCTCACTCATTTGATCTTTGTTTTCCATGATCTTTATGTTTCTGGAAAGTATGTAAGTCTATTTTCATATGCCACCGATTTCAGCTCATTTCGATCTGTAGATTGTGAGATATCCTCAAATTACTAAACACGGGTCTGCTGGGTGACGTTAACAGATGGGTCAACTTCAAAAATTAATAGCTCTCTCATCTCAGCTTCTTTGGGCATGAAAATTTGTCCAGATGACGCATTAGATGTCTAGTTTCATACAAAATTGATTTCACCTTAAACCGATCTCTGATTTGGGAGATATCATCGAATTACCAGAGGTTACCAGTTCTGATCGTGAAACAGAGTTGGACAGAGTTGCTGAAAGCTTGCTAAACTCGAGTCATTAAGTGACTAACTCGAGTTTTGAGTTCCAAACTCGAGTTTACATTGGCTAACCCGAGTTTTGATGATCCAGAGACGCCAGAGTTGCTGAAGACTTCACAAACTTGAGTCATTAAGTGACCAACTCGAGTTTTGAGTTCCAAACTCGAGTTTTCATTGTCTAACTCGAGTTTTGATGATCCAGAGACGCCAGAGTTGCTGAAGACACTACAAACTCGAGTCATTAAGTGATCAACTCGAGTTTTGAGTTCCAGACTCGAGTTTTATGTTCTAAACTCGAGTTTTCTCATAATCTAGAGGCAGATCACTTCCTGTAATGCAGTAAACTTGACTTTTGAGTATCTGGCTCGATTTTGCTCATCCAGAACCTGATATATGCTTGTTTTAACTCTGAATTGAGCCATCCCAACTTCCATTTGATCTTCAAGACTTCAAGAATCAAACTAAGAACTTGTATAATGATTTTCTCATTTTATTCAGCAAGTTCTTCTTTCTTTCTTCTCTCTTCTTGATTATTCTCCACGAATCAACTCTTTCTTTCTTCTCTTCTCTTGTTCTTTCTCCACATGAACAAATCTACATTAAATGTAGCAATTAAACAATGTATATGATATAAACTTTTTCATATAAACTTTTTTCTCTTGCTAATGGCATCTATATAAGACATCATCAAAACTAATCATAACCAACATTCTCCCCCTTTTTGATGATGGCAAATATTTTAAGAAAAATATGTATGAACATGAAAATTTATGAGACTCAACATATTTTTCTTGCCATTCTCTCCCCCTTATTTGTCATTAGCAAAAAGTTGAAGTAAAGAAGAAATACTTGTGAAGAGGCAAATATGAAATCAAATTTTCTCCACCTCATTTTTTCTCCCCCTTATTTGAAAGTATTCAAATAAAGTAGGTCTTTATTCAACTTTCTCCAAGGTCCATTTGGTTAACCCATTTCCTAAAGATGCAGGGGGCCCAATACCTATTAATTTTAATTGTAGAGCTTCTAGCTTGTGGTCAAATGGGCCTGAATATGTTGTTACCCATTCTCCCTCTCTGTCCTTGCAACTCGAAGTGAATAAAGTAAATGATGAGTTTGATCATCCTGAATCATCTTGAAACATCCTCAGTATATCATGGAATTCTCGAGTGATGATAAAAATAAAATCAAAGTTATTGTTTCTTTTAATGGGTTGCCCCCCATTTCAGCCATGTTCACTGATCTTAAAGGAATTTCTATTAAGCGTCCCCATGAAGAAGAACCTGAGCAAGAGGTGAATAGAAAATGCAAGAAATTAAATTTTGAGGATGAGGAGGAATCTGCTAAAGGGAAAATAATAGTGGGGCACCCACAAAAGGGGAGGAGGAAGACCTTTCGTTCAGTGAAATATTACTTACGTCATACTGGGACTGAAGATAGGCATAGAATGTCGGGTGCTTTGTTATCCCCTTCTCCTATTGAAATTGACTTTCCTGAAAGTTGAAAGACTGTTGACAAGGACAATTCTAATGTTCAAGAAGTCTCATCTTCTCCATACGTCGGTGGTTGGATGGGACCAGCCACTAGTTCGCCATAAATATATTAGCATAGAACTGTCAAGGTTTTGCGGTTGCCTTGACAGCTAGAACTTTGAAAGAAGAATGCTTCTAGAAAAATCACCAACTAGTCTTCTTAATGGAGACTAAGCAAAAGGCAAGAGTAGTAAGAAAGGTTGGAGATGCTATGAATTTACTAAGGAGTGGCTGGTTGACCCTATGGGTAGAAATAGAGGTCTTACAATATGGTAGTTAGATGAAATCATGGTCAATATTCTCTTTTCATCCCCTAATATTATCCATACTAATGTTGTATCTAATGTTTATTCTACTCCCTGTTATATTACTCTCATTTATTGCCCTACTGATGAAGAAGATAGAGCTTTTTGTTGGCAAGAGGTATACAAGATTAGTAAAAACATTAATACTTGATGGTTGTGTCTGGGGGATTTCAATCATATACTAGCTCATCACGAGAAGGAAGGTGGTAGACCTAGAGCTTGGAGGAAAATCCTTAAGTTTAAATGTTTTGTAGCTTATTGCAATCTTAAGGATTTAGGTTTTAATGGGCCTAGCTTCACTTAGTGTAATAAGAGAAAGAGAGAGCTCGAATACCATTCATGAGCGACTTGACAAGGCTTTAGGCAATTTACTTTTAAGGGAGCAATTTCCAAATATTCAGGTTTTTAATGTGTCTCCTCTTGGGTCTGATCATCATTTACTGTTCATACGAAGCCAAGCTGAGAGTCAAGAAATAATCAGGCTTTTCGTTTTGAATCTAACTGGGCATCTCGTGGAAGTTTTTCGGATTTGGTCAAAGAAAGTTGGCGGGCTATGTTACCTTGTAATCAATCCAATCTAGAGACCTTTGTTGGCAATCTAATGCGTTGTAGGAAGAATTTGATTAAATAGAGCAAAAAGGAATTTCCCAACAATGCTAAGATTATTGATCAATTAAAGGCTCAGTTGTCTATTCTTACCTAAGGTGACTTGAACCCTAGTTCCTCCAAGGAAATTGCATATGTGAATGGGGCACTTGAGAGAATCTATGTCCTTAAAGGACAAGACTGGTGACAACGGTCCTGTATCCAATGGCTAGAAGCTGGGGACAAGAATTCTCAATTCTTTCATCTTTCGACTATCAAGAGGAGATAGAGGAATAATATATCATACATTAAAGATGACTTGGGCAATTGGTTAGTGGAAAAAAGTTCTATTTCCAAGAATATTGCTATCTTTTTCCAAGATCTCTTTGCCTCCTCTGGTTCACATTTTATAGATGTTTTCTTGAATTATATTGACCCAAGAATCTCTGAGGAAATGAATCAACATCTTATGTTACTTATCTCATGGGAGGAGATTAAAGCTACAGCTTTTAGTCTTAGGAGTACAAAGGTGCCAAGACCTGATGGCTTTTCTCGCAAATTCTATCATTCTGCATGGTCTAAAATAGGTAACTTTGTTTGTTCTATGGTTAGTGAATTTTTTGCAGGTCACTATGTTTTAAATGGGATTAATTTGACTAACATTACTCTGATTCCCAAGATTCATAAACCAGAACATGTTTCTCAATTTCGTCCTATTGGCTTGTGTAACTTTTCTTATAAAATTATTTAAAAAATAATGGCCAATAGGATGCAACCATTGCTAGATGATTGTATTTCCCAAAATCAAGGTGCCTTTGTCCCGGGTCGATGCATTCACGATAATATCAATATTGCGCATGAGGTTTATCATTATCTACATAGAAAGAAATCTGGAGGTAAGTATGAATTGTCTCTCAAAATGGATATGAGTAAGGCGTATGATAGAGTAGAGTGGGACTTCCTTGAGAATGTCCTAATTCGATTTGGCTTTTGTGTGGAATGGGTAGCTCTTGTTATGAAGTGTGTGCACTTTGTTAGTTTAAATATTTGTATATCTGGTAAAAACATAAGCTCATTTCTTCCTAACAGGGGCATTCGTCAAGGAGACCTCCTCTCTCCATATTTGTTCATTATTGTGGCTGAGATGCTTTTTATTATGATCAGTAAGAGCCAAAATGACAATAAACTTGAGTTAAATTGAGTAATAGGTTCCCTGAACTTACTCATAGTTTCTTTGCTAACGATGCCCTTTTATATATGCATGCTAGTCATCGTAACTGCAGTTATTTGGCTAATATTCTTAGTTTATATTGCATAGCTTCACGTCAAGTTATTAATCTTGATAAATCCAGTCTCTTTTTCTCCTCTTATACTCCTGAAGTAGTGAGAAGGATGGTGGGCAATCTCTTGGGCATTCAAGCAACAGGGGACCCAAGAAAGTATCTTGGCATACTAAGCATTTAAGGGAAAACTAAACACAAGGCATTGCCTTACATTAGGAAATGTGTTGCTAGTCAAATTCAACCTTGGGGCCAATCCTTATTATCTTTTGCCGACCAGAAAGTTATGATTAAAGTGGTTATTTAGGTAATCCCAATCTACCCTATGAATTGTTTCATATTTCCCGTGAAGACTTGTAAGGAGATAAATAGCCTCATAGCTAATTTTTGGTGGTCTGGCAATGCTTTTGGAGGTAACACTCATTGGAAGTCATAAGAGTATCTGACGAGCAGTGAAGGTTCTGCAAACATGGGTTTCCAGGATCTATCTATTATGAATGATGCTCTTCTGGCTAAATCGACATGGAGACTTTGATTAAGGCCATAGGACCTTTGGGTGAGGGTGTTGAAAAGTGTGTATTTCCCTAAACATGACTTTCTCTATGCGAAAAAAGGTTATAAAGCCTCATGGTATTGGTCTAGTATTATGGATGGTAAAGATTTTCTCAAGAGAGACTTAAGGTGGGATGTTGGTGATGATACTGCTATCAGAATTTAGGGTGATCCTTAGGTTCCAAAGGTTATCTTCCTGGAGGTCCTTAGTATTATTGATGACCCTATTATCTCAGAGGGAAGAGTTTGTGACCTTATAGTTAATGGGCAGTGGGATCTTACTCCTATCAACCAGTATTTGTCAGATGTAGTGAAAGACGCCATATATAGTATCCCTATCCCCACCAATGGGTTAACAGACAAGCTAGTATGGACTAGTGCTACTAACAAAGAGTATAAGGTGAGGGTTGATACCATTGTAGGAAAGCCCTGAATCTAGTTAAGGTTAACAAAGCAAGGTCATCTACTGTCATTACCACCATAGGCTGGAAGTTGATTTGGAAGATTAAAGTCATCCCACGAGTACCACAGTTTATATAGCGCCTTTTAAATGATACACTAGCTACTAATTCAACACAGTACCAGTGAAGAAGGTCCCTAAATAGCTAGTGTGCAGTTTGTGTTGGAGCAAAAGAGACTATTGAACACCTATTTTTCCATTGCCCCTGGACACAGTGTGTCTGGTTTGGATGTTGCTCAGTGCTCAAGTTGAAGTCTCTAATATCTCAAACTTCAATGCTTGGTGGATTTTGATATTAGGTATGCCCTTGCTGAGTAAGCAGTATCTTTCCTTGATTTGTTGGCTTCTATAGTTTATTTGGAAAACTAGAAATGAGTTGATTTTTAACCATAGTCAATTGGACCTAAGTAGTGTTATTGAATTGTCTAGGAAATGTAACTTTAACTTTTGGGCTAACCTCAATACTAGGTTTAGGGATCCTTTTGTGTTAATGGGCTGTGATAGTCCTGGCACTAAATGGTCTCGCCCTATGTTAGGTAGCTTGAAAATTAATTGTGATGGAGCCTTTTCACGTTATGAGAAAGATGATGCTATTGGGAAAATTTGTTGTAATTATGTAGGCTTATTTTGATAGGGCTTCGTGGATAAAGTTAAGTCCATTTTTGCCTTCATAATTGAAGCCTTTGCTTTGAAAAGGGCCTTGCTTCTTGCCGTGGACCTTGGACATGACAAAGTGATATTTGAAACTGACTACCTTCCTTTGCTTACCTATGTTGATGCAAAGTCACTAGAATTGTATGATTGGAGGTGTAGAAGTATTATCCAGGATGTTAATTTGTCTTCTGTCTTCTAAGGTTGGGTTCTCCTTGTCATTTACCCCGAGAGGGGGCAATCGTGTTGTGGATCTCCTTGCATCAGATGCTTATAAAGGGGTGAACCCTATTGAGTGGGTTTCGCGATCAACAACTGTTTTGTTATCTCTTTTAACTCTGGAGGCTCAGAAGACTAGTGTTGGCGTTGATAATCCTTCACATACCATTTCTTCATTGGATGGTGGCTAGTTTGTTTTTCTAGTTTATGTGTTGTGTTTCTTGTTTGTTTCTATTATTTGTTTCCTTTTTTAAGTATTTGTTTGTTTATGTTATGATTTCATTTGTTATCTAGGATGTTGTTGTTTCTCATTGTAACCATCACTTCTTTGAAGTTTATTAATAGATATTTCATTAACCAAAAAAATTATTCTAAATATCATAACTTTTGATAGATAGTAGTGTGTTCAATCTAAATATTCATTGTCCATAGGGGGAAGTTTACATGTTCCTGTGGCTCAATATACCATATTCAAGTAGTTAGGTCTGTAGTAGCAAAAGCAAGTTTTGTGCCAGTGCTATTCGAGGCCACTAAATGCTCATTTTAGGAAAAACAAGCAAAATTATATCCTATGATTGCAACATAAACTGAAGTAGAAAGCTACTATCATAGAAATCCAAACAAGAAGAGGCATAAAATATTGTGCCTTTAGGTTTTAGACATGTTTACAATTACCATTGAAAGAGCAAAATACTTGCTTCTTGTGGCCCAAGTACTCTCTGTCATAGAGATTCGTAAATGGGAGCTTTTCTTCCATCATCGAACCTACAAATATGGAACACGTTTAGGCTTGACATAAAGATTCTGAAGGACTGAAATTGTTACAGTACAACACAGTAGGGATTCTACTATTTGTCTGTGTCAAAATATCAAAACCCCTGAAGACATAATATGGAGGAGGTGGAGATAAAGCCATATAAATGAAATATACAACATCAATGTTATTAGGAAAAAAATGATGAAAGCTACCTCATGTTCTTCTCAGGGAATCCAGAAACTTCATGGCTTGCGATGGAGAAGATGTTCAAATTGGCTTTTCAGTGGATCAAGATACTCCACCTAAAAAGTAGAATACTTATCTAAATCAAAAAAATGGAAGAACCTAGAAACTGAAATCGACTGAGCTAGACCTCAATGGAGATTACTTCACCTTCGACTCAAATATCTTCACACCATCTTGTACTGCCCACATTTTATATCACATTATGATGCCTGTGAAGAATGATTTGAATTTTGAATATGAGGTGAAAGGTACAAGAGAGTGAGACACAGATGATTAATAACTGGTGTCGTAGGGGAGTCCACATTACCTGCTTGTCTCTTACTTGCTTCTCTTTCAAACAATGTGTTTCCATAAAAGAGAGAAATGTTGGATAATTATAAGATTACATGTGGGTTAATGAGAAGCTAAGCGTGGTATGCTTCCAAGTCCTTCCTCCTGCCGTTGATGGACATCGGTGCATTGCGAAGCCAAGCTTCCTTGGTTGCTAGCATCAGCTGTGTCTCAGTGGTCAAAGCTACCATGTGGTGTTCTTCTGCTTCAAATTTTTCCAAGCACACTATGCCTTTTTCTTTTTTGAGAATTTCCACTAATACTGGTAAATCTAGATAATTTCATTTATTTGTGCTTTTTAGTTTCAATAAATTTGGAGGAATCATCCTGGAAATATTTTCTTGAAAGCTATAGTCTTCTCTCAATTCGATAAAATATCTATTTAGTTTCAATAAAATGTTCTCTTTTAGAATTTGGCATCTTTGGTTGGGTTTTTTCATCTAAAATCAATGGACCATATTTATGGGTAACAGCTTAATGTTAAGTGTTATGAGTTCCCCTATGAGATATTCACAAGTACAGGTAGCAAAATTGCTCAAAATTGAACACGCAAACTAAAGTAATTGTAATGTTGATAGCTGAGAGGTGCTTTACATGTGCGTGGTGGTCATCTTGGTGAAATACACACACACACACACACACACACACACACACATAGAGAGAAAGAGAGAGAGAGAGTAGTAAGCTATTTACACCAGAATCTCATATACCATCTTGCATTACTCATTTTTTGTGTATCAAATCTGATGTGTGGCCATTCTTTTGTGAATATAGGTCTTAAGGAAGCTGTTTAAACCGAGAAGGCCCTTGCAACACAAGGGCCATATTCCTAAGCAATCAAAGCCAACAACCTTCTATTTGTGTCTAGCGTTCTTGGTCTTGTTCCTGAGGTTTGTTATCATCTGAGTTTACTCTTATCCCTTCATTCTTCCTCCATATCAATGTCTGTATATATGCATGTGTTGGCAAATATTTGTACTCACAATTTGTTTCATGTGCTTAAGTGTAGACTGGCAAATTTATCTCTAAGAATGTTAAGGATCAAACAGAGCAGGTACTAAAACCACTGATCTTAGGGAATGCCATAGTCACTTGATTTTTCTATTGCTTTGTTTCCCCCCATTTATGACCTATACTTTTTCTTTTGTATATTAATGTACTTTGTATGGCTTCATGCATGGAGGCTTAAATTTTACTTTTTTTCCAGCCAACAGCATAGAGGATTTAATTGATCATTTATGGCTTAGAATTTTCTCTTATTCCTATATGGAACAAAGATGATTAATTTTATTGAAATTGAAAGTGAAACTTAGCTTGACCAATGTTTACTTAGACATGGTGCTTATGGCTTACTTTCATGTAACATCAACTTCTAACTTTTCAATGATTTTTATTACACTAAGTGGTACCAAGCAGTACTAAAGGGGAAAACTTGAAAAGTGAAGTGCAAACCTCTATGCCACTAATTCTTGTTACATGTTTTTCTTTGGTTGTTGCATGTGAAGTGCTGTCATGTTTACTACTAACAAATGTGCCATTGATCTACCATTTACATCCAAGAGTAATCTTGTTACCATTATTGTAGCTGATAATTGTTGTATTTAAAATTATAAGTTCTAAAAAATATGGGGGAAATTCTAAAAGCTGGTGGAGCCAGCTATTCGTCAGTTGTTAAGACAACAATTTTCTATAAATTATGTCTCATCTCTCCCCCATAGTATGGATTGTGTTGAGTGCCAAAAAGATAACTGTTATATTTCCATTTGATTACTGTAGGTTGGTCGACCTAAAGGACTTCAACAAAGTAAATGAGATATATGCTAAATGTGATTCTTTAAGGCCCTTTGTTAGTCTGCCAAGGATCATTATGGTCTCAAGACCAGCACTGAAGTCCTATGTTTTTGTTTGATTCATGAAATTTTATTTGCAATTACCATAGGGTTTAACTGCTACATGATGCTATTTACCAACTCCACTACTAATAATAAATTAAGCAGTGTTAATTTGCATTGGACATTGTAAAAAGTTGCACAGTTTAACATAGACACTGTACATTGTTGTTATAACTTGAAAAAGCTTGAGATATATTGATAAGGATAGAAATTAATCTTCTTGCCAATGATTGTAGGTGGAGATGGTTGATGTCCTGTGAAAAAGAGCAATTTCCATCCTTCCAAAAAAATTCTTCAATGCACTCCTAAGCTCCAAAAGAAATGTGTAAAAAGCTCGCAGAGTTGGTGCATCCAAAAAAAAGAAAAACAAAAAGGCATCGAAAGAGTCTAATGTCTATTTTAGTTATACAAAAAATAGCCACCAAAAGAGTCCAATGTATGTTTTAGTTTCCTGTATGAATCAAAAGATGTAATATGTGAGAGTTGTATCATATACAATGTAACACAATATTTGTAAATGGAAATGTTGAAATGAATAAAATGTTAACATTTTTCTCAATGTTTCTTTTTTATCTTTCTTTTCAATACCTTAAAAATTGCTTGCATTAAGATATATTGCTTTAAGTGATGGGAAGTCACTTTCTTCATTTGCCTACACTTGTAAATATGAATGAATATGACTTGAGGATATTATAGCCATATGAAAAATATGTAGTGACAAATTTATTAATTCATACCATTAATAAGCCTGTAAATGACAATGGTAGAGAAGGAGATGGTAAGAAAGCATATTAAGTTTGTGTAGGTTCTATAGGATGAGCATGCGGTGTTCCTACATTCTTATTTATGTTCACATTTCTGTTGGATATAATCAAGTTTTGATGATGTCTTATATATGCCATTAGTAATAGCAAAAAGATTGAGTAATATGTTTATCCTCTTCATTGATGAATTCTTGAATTTTAATGTAGAATTAATTATGTAAAGATCAATCATGAAGACTATCAATGAGGTCAAGACGGTAGATGAGGATAAGGAAAAGGAAGAGAAGAAAAAGAAGAGAAATTGAAGAAGAAAGATCTTATTGAATGGAACATCCTCATTCCAACTCAATGCAGATATATTTATGGAGTATGTTCAAGAGAATGAGAATATCAAGATCAGCTCAAGTTCATTTATGAGGGATAACGAAGAAGAAAATAAAGAAAATGATGAAGAGGAAATATTCTTCAAAATGAATGATGAAAGATGGAAGGGCTTGATGAAAATATGATTATACAAGTCCCAAGATCGAATATAGAAGTGTCCATAATCAAATGGATGATGGAGAGGTTCAATTCTGGGTTAGAATCAGTAAAAATCGAGTTTTAGAAGTGAATACTCGAGTTTTCAGGTCAAAACTCGAGTATACAAGCTTACTGGAAAAATCTGTTTCTGGACAGAACTGAAGTTTTGAAAACCACAGTTTAGAAACCACAGCTTGGGCATCAAAGAGTCAAAACTAGAGTATGGGAGTCAATACTTGAGTATAGGACTTAAATATTCAAGTATCGGGTGTTTTCAACTTCTCTCGCACGTCTAGACCCGACAAAACTCAAGTTTCCTCTTCAAAACTCGAGTTTCCAGCTCCTTCAGCAACTCTGTTCACCTCTGTTTCACATACAGTTGTGGGTAGGGTCTGGTAAATCGATGATATCTCATAAACCAGACATCGGATTGAGGTGAAATCAAATTTGGTTGAAACTAGACATCTAATGCGTAATCTTGACAAAGTTTCAAGTCCAAAGAAGATCATATCAAAGAGCTTTGAATTTCCAAAGTTGGATCAAATATTCACGCCACACTTTAGACCGAGCTTCAATGTTTTGAGTGTAACTCATAATCTATAAATTGGAATGAGCTGAAATCAGTGGCATTGGAAAGAAGACTCATAAGGATTTCCATCAAGATTTGATTCAACAAAAATGAAGATCAGACTAGAGAGATATGTTCTTCGAAAGTTGACTGAAGATTCAGAACGTTGCAAAAACGCTGGTTTAAGAACATCTCTCAATCATCGGATCATATTGGGCGAATTCCAACAGATTAAGATCTGATTCTTGTTTCTAGAGAAAGAAGAATCAAAGAGCTGTATGAGGATTATTGGTTTGCTAATTTAGAAGCTTTATCAAGTCAGAGAGCAACCAAAGTGTTGAACAAGTCGAAAACTCGAGTTTACGAATGAACACTCGAGTATAGCTCAGATAGAAAGCTATGAACGTTAATGGATCCTCAATACTCGAGTATGGAAAGCAAAACTCGAGTATTGGACATACAAAGACGAATCTAAAGTTTTAAAACAAGCTCAATACTCAAGTATGCAAAGCAATATTGCAGTATTCTCCTTCAGATCAGAAAAATCACCGTTGCAAAAATTCTGATTCTGATCTAGATCATCCAGATCCTTACCCAAATGATTTATAACACTTATTAACATCATTTAAATCATTTGTGAACATGTTTCAGAGGATCAAACAAAGGATTTCATGGAAATCAAGTTGTTGAGCTGTCAAAGTCCAAAAAGCTGAAAATAACGGCTAGTTTCCAACTGCCACATCCTCAAACGGTTCTGATTACAACGGCTCTATTCTCCAACGGTTAGAAGACCTTGATCTATAAATAGAGCTGGATTCAAAACGCAGAAAGGTGAAGGAGTGAGCTTACACTGTCATAATGTCAAAATGTTGAACCTCCTGCTCTCTGTTTTTCAATGTTTTCTGAGTCTACCATTTAGAAAGTGAGATGAATTCCTATGTGCTTCAGTGATTATTTATCCACTTCTTAGAGAGAATTTTTCTTGTAAATCAATCTCTATTTGAGAGTTACTTAAGGTTGGGTGACCTTGAGTTGGGAATTCGATTGTAACCTTACGAGAAGTAAGGGAGAGTCTCCGAGGGAGATTGTAAAGGTTGCACAAGTACTTGGATAAACTTGTGAGTGTAAAGGCTTGTCTCTTGTGCTTAGTTAAACAAGGAGAATAGTGAAAAGCTCAGGGTGCCTGAGGACTGGATGTAGGTCAAGGTTGGACCGAACTAGTATAAATCAAAATTTGCAATCCTCTTCCCTCAACTCTTTATTTCCGGCATTTATGGTTGAATAATTGTCAACGTTTTTATAACTCTTTTCTGTTTTACAAATTGATTTTACTGAAGTGCGAAAAGATTTTTAAAGGTTGTAAATTTTCATCTTCACCCAATTCACCCCCCTCTTGGGTTCAGCCGGATCCTAACAATTTCTTCTCTTATTAGATGGTAGAGCCTCTTGAATGTTAGCTCTCATAAATTTTTTGATGATGACTTAACAAAATATAACTTAGAAAAATAGAAACATTGAGTCTACTATCAGATTACCTCAAGGCAAAAGCATTTACCTCGAGGTTATGTAAAAACTCAAGGCTAAAATATACCTTGAGGTTAAACGCTTAAGCTTCTCCGATCAATCTTATCCACAACCTTGAGGCACAATATATTACCTCGAGTTTGGGCCAAAACTCGAGGCACACTATCCAACTCGAGGTTGAGTCACCTTTATCGAGGACATTTCACTTGACTGTTAAACTTAAATTAGAACTTGATAACTCGAGGTTAGCTATTCACCTCGAGTTTCACTTAAACCTCGAGGTGACAAAACATGACTCGAGGTAAAAGGGTGATTTACTCTGTGAAATCTTAATGTGGAAACTCGAGGTTGCTTCCAGACTTGAGTTTATGAAGAAACTCGAGGTTGGATCTAAAACTCGAGGTAGAATGATTTGCTAAATAGATATGATTTATGAACTGATCGCTGATAATTTATATCTCTGTCAATGTACCTCCAACATTTCTGTTTCTTGTGTTTATTGTTGCCACTAACTATGTTTCATGAATTATGATTATGGAAAACTGCAGGAACGTTTAATGCTCTGAGGTAAAAAGCAATTAATGATGTCAGCAACATTTAATGCCATACTAGATATCAATCGAAAAGCATCCGTTGATGATAAAGAATTTAAACATTCTTTCTGCTTCTGCTACAACGATCGAATATGGAAGATAGATGCAGAGACACTCCTCTCACAAAACATTCCTCAACCCTGATTAACTTCCCAAGGCCAACCACCAGCATTTAAGGCTAACGGTCATATTATCAACGCAAGATTACACAGCAAAGATAACGGCTAAATCACAACGGCATTAATGGCGAAGCTAAAAATTGAAGAAGCATTCAATAGCGCCACCTACCAAAAGTTACCAAAATGATGCGAAAATTTAATAGCATTTACTATACTCTGTTTCTGTAACAATTTGACTTAACACACTTTAGTGATTATCTTATCTACTCTTTAGGAGTTTTGTATTTCTTACTCGATTGTCTTGAAGAATCTTGAGGTTGGGACTTCAAGTGACTGGGTAACAATTACAGCTTGTAAGATGCTTCATTGATTACCCCTTGAAAATGCTCATATCCTTCACGACTCTTAGCAGCTTTTTTTGCCAATCTTACCAATTTATGCACTAAATCTCTATATCTTTGTGTGATCTCAAGTTTAGGATCAAATTGTATCTTATTTCCTATAGTATCATGCACAACACCACTCCTTGCCTCCCTAGTCCATCACTTGAGAATGTATTGCTCAGGCATAATTTTCACATCCTTTGTCTCATAAACTTTTAATGTATGACAACACAAAATCCCAGTGGTCTTAAACTTCCCGCAAGTGCAAATAGTTTCATGTGTGTCAGGCTTAAAAGCAACTCTCTACTCCCCTTCTTCATCAATCATACGAGTAATGTATACAAATAAAGGCTTTTTCTCATCATGTTCAGTTAACTTCATAGCAAATTGGAGATCCCATTGTTCCTAGAACATGTCAAAGGCACCTAGGGTATAAGTTTTTTAAAGTTGGCGCAATATTGGGGCACTTGGAATTACCATCCTAGGTATCTTGTGTTTAGAATCAAACTCCAACTTCAATTCCTTATCTCGTTTCTCTGAAACAACTTTGTCAAAAGTGGTGAAGAATTCATTGATGTCTAAATTTGGTGACGTACATTGCTTTACATAATCATTTATACTTTCAACGAGTTGTGTGTTCCTCATTCCTAATGTGCAAGAAGTCTTCACATAACACCAAGCCCATTTCTCCTTAATATCATACATGGATTTCAACTACCTATTTTCATGAACATCATAAGAAGATAATAATTGTCTCCAAGCTTCTTCAAACTTGTCAACTTTTGTAATTTTAGACATACATTTGCAAAAATCAGTTAAAAAAATGCAACCCACCTTTCATCAAGTTTCCAAGGTGCTTAATGCCATTTTGTTTTAAGTGCCAAGTACACAAACAATACTTTCTATCCAGAAGAACTTCACTTAAAGCTCTTGCCATAGCTTGATCTTGGTCTGTAAAGACAGTTTTAGGCTTCTTCTGCATATGGACATCCAAAAAAGTTTCTAACACCCACTTGAAGGACTCAATAGTCTCACCAAACAATAATGCTACTCCAAAAAAAACCCAACTTCTGTGATGATTAAAGCCTGAAAAAATTGCAAGGGGTCGATTACCACTATTTGTACCACATGTTGTGTCTAAAGCTACAACCTTACCAAAATGAGCATAATCTATTAACACTCCAACATCTGCCCAAAACACATTGGTAATATGTTCTTCTGTGTCCACTTGATATTTGTAATAAAATGCAGGATTTGTAGTAAGTTGTTGCTGAAAGTATTCAAATAATCACCTTGAAAGCAAAGCTAAATCACCAAGAAGGGGGTGAATTGGGGATTTTAGAAAAATTTTCGCAAGTTCCTCATTAATAGGCCACAGGCCAGACTAAAGCCGAAAAAAAGGACCTGTAACCAGCGGAGGATTTTGGAAGGTAGGGATGGCCTGCAAAAATTATAGAAAAGAACCCAAAGTTGTAGAAAATTATCTTTTAGTCCTAAAATTTTTTTTTATAATTTTCACTTTAGTCCCTCCATATAAAGTATGTGGAGGGACTAAAATAAAAATTTTGAAATGTTTTTGTGGCTTAAGTATAGTTTGATAAACATATGAGTGTTATTCTGTAATTTTTGCCAAACCTCAGAAAACGGACTTTACCTTCTCCCTAACGGCATTGTGCTGGCTTTACCTTTTCAAAAAGTTTTTGGTGATTTTGGTCCACTTAAAACATTATTGTGGTAGATGTTTCTGGACCAAGTTCAGGTGCTCCTTAACCCGTTTTTTATTGCTACTTTTTTCTGACTTTTTTTAATTTAAAACTCCTCTGATGGGTCTCCAAACAGGCCTATTGATTTTCCCAAGCTCTTCAACATTTCCCTTACCCATCTCTCTCATTTCGCTTGAGGATGTGAAGAGGAAACGGGGGATATTGTCTTGAAAACGGGGTCGTTTTATAAGTATCCACCGGTGAAATTGACGAGACGGGTAAACATGAAGCAGCTTGTGCGTCTTGTTATTCCTTTTTTTGGATTCGTTGAACAAAATTTTATTGTCCATGGCTCTCTCTTTTTCTCAATCGATCTGTCATCCTTCTCTGCATCTTCTGAAACTACCTCTTGCTCCGCAGTTGTTCCAAAACATATCTTTATCGAAGCCCAACATTGACTTGACGAAATTCTCCTCCATTCGATGCGCTTCTTCAAGCTTCGATAAAAAATCCAGCAGTTCCCTCAGAACTTGCAAGAATTGCAAAACCCAATACAACCCTGCACTCAATGACCCTCTTGCTTGTCGTTTTCACACTGCCCATTTTGGAGGTAATCTAAATTCACTTGCGTTTTTATTTTTTCTTTCTCCTTCCATTATGACTATTATGGACAGTGTTGCTTCCTGGTGTACACTATCAAAATTGGTTTTCGTTCTGGGGGATTTATATGTCATTGGGAAAATTGAAGAAGGAATTAAAGGAAGAATCTTGCTATCTTTTGAAAGCGATAAGGTCTGAGTTCTGGTCTTGATAGCTTGCTTGTTTAGAAGTCTATTGAAATTCTTCCTCTGAACTTAATCACGATAAATTCTCACAGAAGAGGACAAATTAATATGCTAAAACTTCAAAAATTTCCTTGAATGCGGGCAGGGCTTATACTACTAATACCAATATTTCATTTGTAGCTTATGATACTTTTAGCTTTGAAATCATAATACTTTCCTAAAAAAAGAAAAAATAAAAACAATCATCTGATATTTCAAACATTTCAACACTACACCCATGTAATGAACTGGCAAACTTACATAGTGAAATAGAAAGGAGTATGATTGTGTAATTTGGAAAGAGAGGGAAAATGGAAAACAGAGATCTGGAGAAGAGTAGAATTGGAGGAAGAGGGAGAGAGACGAGAGGACTGAAATTCTACTGCTGTATTATTCTAAAACATAGGGTACATATGAGTTTCATGATGTGTACATATATAGACAGTAGCTCTCCCCAACGGCTATATTCTAACTACCTTTTGTATCTTCATAGTCTTCTCATCAAGGCTGTTAGTTGTTAATTATTCAGGGTGGCAAAATCATGAGTGAACTTATGAATATGATTTATCTACAAAGCAAATGCTTCCGGTTAACAATTTATTTGTATGTCTGCTAACAAAGCTTGAAGGTTCATTTATCATACTCATGCATCAGTAAATGAGACTCATAAAAAGGATTTTAAAAATGGTATTTTAGATAGTTGAGATTTTAGATAGAGCACTAGCCATTCTACCGTTGTGCTGAAGCATTTTTCCAGAATCTGAAACTGAAATAGAAGCAAATCCTGTCTATTCCTTTTTCTGAACAAAATACGTGCCTTCTTGTGAGTCTCTTCCAATGCTTATTGACGAGAATCTGTGCAACTTGGTAGTTGTTGTTCTTTTGAATTACTTCCTATTCCTGGTATAAAGTGTCTTTGATTTACTTTTCTTCCGGTTCCCTCTTTCCCTCAGGAGAAACTAAGAGGAAGTTTGAGAGTGTGTATAAAGGTGGCACCATGGATACTCCTGATTCTGGTAAAGTTTTTCAGTACTGGCACTGCTGTGGCTCTGAAGACCCATTCGACCCTGGTTGCACAGCTGCTCCGCATTCCTCATATGATGACTAATATTGAACATGAATGATCCTTGCATGATTCTTCGTCATTCCTCGAACCTGAACAGATATGAGATTGATATCTAAATGGACTATCCCTGCGTGATTCTTCATCATTTCACTCTCAAGTTCTTGTGCATTAGCAACTCTTTGGTTAAAACACTCCACTTGCTGCACCAACTCTTCGGGTTAGAACTAAATTAAGAAAGACACCATCTGTTTATAATTTTAGCTTCACATTGGTGCTCGGATGGCTCATTGTCCCCAAGATGTATCCATTTCTAATATGTCGTAATTTTGGATTGCATTTTTTTAGCCTATCTAGCTCCCTCTCTCTCTCACACACACACTCCCCCCCCCCTCCGGGGGGGGGGGGGTCCTCTGACGAGGCTACCTTTAGATAATGAGAATCGAAATGCCTAGATAAAATCATGAATAAAAGGGTGCCTAGATAAAAAAGACAGAAATTATTTCTACTTTAGCTTGCGAGAGATGATCATTATCACCCCCTTTAAAGTTCATTATGATATGACTTCTTAGTCAGCGATTTTGTTTGTTCCATATTGTTTTAACAGGATGTACTGTATCACTGTATCATGATAGCAAGTCATAGTTTTGAGGTCATTCTTCTAATCTCAAGTTTGAAGTTGATTACAGTTTCTACTAAGAAGAAACCTGAAGGTGCAAAAGGTAACTACTCTGCAAGTGGATTGCTGAGTTTTACTTTTCTGCAAGTTTATAAACACAGTTAACCTATGCATCATGTTCGTATATATAAGTGAAGCAAATTATGCAATCAAAATTTATTTACCAAACTTCTCTGGCATGGTCATGTTACTTGTTGGATAATAATTTAGAGATATTTCAGATTATTTAGATTGATTATTATTTAATTATTAGGTTTGAGTTTATTATTTAATATTTATTATATCTTAGGATTAGATATGGATATTTTATATTATGATATTATATCTTAATTATATTGATTTATTTTTTATTTGATTAGATAAAATTAGATTCTCGGTTTGCTTATATAAAGGCCCATATATATTCTCTTTTATTTAAGGATTTTTAATAGTATTTCAGAGGTTCTTATTACCTCTGCATCTATATAATTCTTCAAACTTCAACATTCCTGAAAATTGGCAAGCTGATATGCATATGCAGAATCCCCATGACTCTGAAATCCTAGCATTGATGAAACTGCTTCAGCATCAAGCTCATCTTTGTCCGAACTAAACATGACGAATTGATTTAAGGATCACAACAGGTAAATCATGTAGTAAGAGTGATCTTCTTCCAAAACTCAAATGTAGTAAGTATTTAGAAGTTATTAATCATAAATGCATATATGCTAATCCATATATATCAATATATTGATTGTCATCAACTTCCATCATTCATACAAAAGCCTAAGTCTATTTTGAATAAGCATTTGATAGGTCTAGTAGGCCACTGAAACATGTTTATAGGAGGATTAAGACTACCTTGCCTGTTGTCAAAAGGATAGACAAGTACCCCTCATCTGTGGGTTCAACGGTTAGGGATTTGAAAACTCTTACAAATGGAGAGGGTTCAAATCTTGACATCGTCACAGTGCTAGGGAGGCATCCCAGAGTTTGGAAAGCAGGGGTAATCCAGGGTAAAGTGGAGGTATGCATACTTTCAGTCCTAAATCTACCCTGTGGATCAGGCTCAAGCGTTTTGCCTTGGACTATGGGTAAGCCCAACCCTTCTCCTAAAAATTATACATATAAAAAAAAGGGGATAGGCAAGTATCAATAGGTGCTAGTCTTAAAAGAAACGGTCAGGTTTTGCTTAAACAAAATGACTCAGGTCTAAGTCTATATTTAAGCAGAAAACATCTGAAATCTTCCTCTAGTTAAAGCCTATCAGAAGTTCGAGTAGTTTGAAGTACTTGTAGGTAGGTTGAGAAACTTGGTGCTTATTTAGTTTGATATGTAAGATGTAGAAAGTATTAGAGTTAGTTAAGAAGTTAGAAGTTAGTCAGTTTAGTTAGTTGGCTGTATATATATATATATATAGATATGGGAGACTTGGACTACAGGTTATGTGAAATATGTTGTTGAATGCTGATTGTGTATGAATGAAAGGCTAGGACAACAGTTCTGTCAAGAGTCTATCTTCACCTTCTCCTAATTCTCTCCCTTTCTACGAAACTCTTATTAGTGGTATCAAAGTGAGTCATCCTCCGCTCCCCTGTTGTGATCTCTAGAATTCTTGGTTCAGTCCAGAACCCATCTTCTACTTCACGGTTCTGTTTGTATTCAAAAGTAGCTGAAAATTTTCCAAAAAAGAAACACCAAGAATAAGAATTCAAGGATCTACTCCAAGACTCAATCTTTTCGGTCAATCCAGTGATCATACCGATACAATTAAGCACAGAAATTGAAGGCCCAGGCAATGATTCCTCATTGTCCTAATACTCTTTTTTTGGTCACATTGCATGGTTTCAACGTGTTCTCAAATAGCAAGCGTAGCCATGCCGACAACTACTTCTCTATCGATGCTAATTAACGTGCCGCAGTCAAGTCCTCGTCCTTCACCATTGGTTGTCTCTAGTCCATCTACAGACATTGTTTTCAGATTGCATTTTTTCGGAGAGTTCTTTTCCATCATCACCATCGCCGTTGTCCATTGTCAATTTGTCGGCTTGTGTGATTTTGCAAATCCAGAAAGGGACTTGCGTTTTGAAGAGGAGTGAAGATGTTGTGTCACAAGTTGGGGCCCACACTAAGATGAGTTTGGTCCATCCACGCTAAAATTGATCACTTCATGCTCCAAGAATGTGCGGAAGCTAGTAAAGGCACTCTCAACTGAAGAAGAAGCCGTTCACAGCATGCGAAACGTCATGGTGTTTGAAGACAACGATGAACAAGAGACTAAAGTTTTAGCTCTTGAACCGGTTTGGTTGGCCTAGACGAAACAAGCCTATGTGTTCCGCCACTTTCATCGAGTGATGTCTCTGTATTAACTAGAAATGGTTCGGAGCTACCATTTGGTGATAATGGGCATCATCCTAAAACAACAACTTTTGGAGTTGTTTTTAGTTTTATCAATGAGTTTCATGACTTAAGAATGAAGGAATATGCGAAAATTACCTCTATTATTAATGGGTCTTCACTATTTGACTTTGGTAAAGGTTTGCAGGGTTTCTTGTGCCACATAGACAAGTGTGAGTATAGGAAAAAGACACCAAGGGATAGTGGCTCCCAGTTAATGCCATGTGAAGGCATCTTCTTTTTGTTTGACCTTGTTTCCCATAATGATCAACTTATTTCAAGCACTGATTCTTTGTTTAATGAGTTACAGCTGGCTAGCATTTCCTTCAATCCAAAGGAGCATTTTGAAATGACAACATTACATGAGTGTATGGGCTTTGTCTTTCAAGAATTAGGCCCAAAGTGTATGGGCTTTGTCTTTCAAGAATTAGGCCCAAAGTTGTTATTGTCATGGTTTTTACCCAACAAGCCTACATGATCATTTTATAGTTGGGTTTTCGTAGTTGTTTCTGCTGCAAGATGTTTGGTTTTGCATGGGTTCAGGGGAGAGCTTATTAAAATGCTGTTTGGATCAACATTACACCCATTATTCCCATTTGGCTCAAAATTCAACAAAGTGAGTTGCACGTGTGTGCAGCAACACTCAAAACAGATAGCTACCAAATGTCAAACAACAATTTAAGAAGATCAGCAAAAGTTCCTGAATAAAAGCTTTTCTATTTTGAAGTCTAGTTTTGTATTTTATTCTTGTCATCCTTGAGGGCAAGAATGTTTTTGGGAAGGGGTATTGATATGTAAGGTGTAGAAAATATTAGAGTTAGTTAGGAAGCTAGAAGTTAGTTAGTTTAGTTAAGGGTTGTTAGTTAGTAACCGTTGGAATTAGTTGGCTGAACTATCTAAGGTCTATCCTATATACATATGGGAAACTTCGACTACAAGTTATGTGAAATATGTTGTTGAATGTTAATTGTGTATGAATGAAAGGCTAGGGCAGTAGTTCTGTGAAGAGTCTATCTTCTCCTTCTCCTAATTCTCTTCCTTTCTACGAAACTCTTATCATAGTTTCGCTTTTTTATGTGATTTTATACCGAATGAGATAAATATTCTAGATGAGTTTTGCTTTATGAAACATAAAAGTACTTTTTTTTTCCCGAGTTTTTCCAAATTGACCCTTGATATTAGGTTTACACCCTTCCAATTGCCAAGTAGTCATGCACCAAAAAGTGGAAGGGTTATTAGTGTGGGAACTGGCTATGTCTTCTACGTAGGTATGGAAATATGCCAGGTTTTGGCTAAATAGGCCTGAGCCTATAATGAGTGTAGAAGGCTTGAGTCTGGGGCTTGAGCTTGAATTTAAGTTTTGTTTTTAAGCTTAGGCATGAGCCTTCATAAAGTCTGGTTGGGTCTGAAGTCTTTTTAAAGGTCTACTTATAATATAAGCCTTTAAAAATGCCTCATATTGTAGGTTTTGGAGGTCATAAATAAACTTTATGCACTTTGAATCTATCAAAATCTATATAAATATAATTTGAAATTAGAATATAAAAACGATAAATAATTATTATATTATTTATACGATATAAATTTAATTATATTTATTTAATATGTAAACATACCAGGCCTGAAGGCTTACAGGCTTGGCTTTAACAAAATAGGCCTAACCCATTTACATATTTAGGCTTTTAAATAAGCCTTGACCTGGTCTTTTTGACAAACAGGTCAGGCCTTACCAGGCCAAGTTGTAGGCTGCTTGATAGAGGTCTGACTCATTTCTACCCCTACTTCTATTGTAGGATTTCAAGATGACTATTGTAATGGGACTTTGGGGTGTTGAATTAATTTTTTGGATTAGGAAAATATTGCATGGCAAGTAAGGTCAAAACATCATAGGTATTAACGTAATTTTCCTAACAAATCTCAATTAAAAAAGAATTATAAATTATTACCAAAGGGGCCTAATAATGGATCAGAGACAACCGTATAATTGAATTTTCTTTAGTATCCTCTTTGTTCACACCGGCCGGCAGATGTATTAGTTTGGGCTTGCATTTATCTATCATTTAAACATGTGTCCATTAGATTTGACTTCGTTTATATCACCTTTTTTTGGATATATCTGTCTGAATCATATGATCTTTTTATGCCTTCTCCGACTTTTTTCTTCCTTGAAAATGGAGGCATTATAAAATTCAAAGTTTGATTGAACCTACAATAATATAAATTCTTCACGATATGCTCTCATAAATTTATATTTAGCAAGTACGGCTTATGAAAATGTAATGTTAAGATTGAGTTGTTCGGGGTCTATACTATTGATATATTAATTTATATTTACCTAGTTTGTAGTATGTAAACATGTTGGTCTAGGTTTGTGCGTCTTCTAAACGTTTGCAAAATCGGGGAGAGCAAAAGTGGCACTGAACAATCCTATGAAGCTTTGCCAACGTATGGTGGTGATGGAGAATATGACTACTCTCAAAACACCTCCTTCCAGGTTCTTCATTCTTTATTATCCAACTATTTAGTTTATTGAAGTTTGAGGTGAATTACATGTTATGAATTCCTGTAAATTTTTATTAGGGCTGCACAACAAAACCCACAATTTGGTTAAATTGATCCAACCTTAGAGAGCGAGAGAGAGAGAGAGATGAACATGAAGAAAATTAGGCTGGGTTAGATCATCTGGTGCTTGTCCTTGGATCAGATGATCGAGCCTAAGGTTTAAAATTTGAACTCGATGCTTGGTCAAGACAAGCTTTGGGTTTTTTTTTTTTTTTTTTTTTTTCTAAACTTAGTTCGGCATGGTCCTTGTAGCCCTATAAAAAAATATAGGACAATACTTAGGTCAATTTCCTTATATCCCCCGTTATGTCAAATTCTCAAATTATGCATATTAAAATTCCTTACATAAACTTTGTATGGCAGTGTAAGGCTGCAAGTGATCAAAAATACCGTCAGTGGCATTTTCGAGAAGCTTGCTCTGGAAGTACTTTTGCGGCATTCCTCTAATGTTCTTCGTATAGCTGAACATTTGGTTACAATAATAAAAAAATATAGCAGAACATCCTTCGTTAAAAAAAATATATTATTGTGAATTTGGTTACAGTAATAAAAAATATCATATTATTAAGTGATTTTCATATTTTATAGTATCTCCTCTGTCACTAATTCACCATTTATATAAAATATAATTTTTAGATTTTCAGATTTTCCATTTTTATAATATTTTATTTTCATGGATCTCTATATTTTTATTAATATTCTTCCTCATTTCCCACACGTTATTATTTTTTTCAAAACAAAAAGTAATTTTTTTCAATGAAAAAGACTGAAACGAATGGGCTAACAAATAAATTTACTTAATTTTAGTATTTGAATAATGTCCAATTAAATTAAATAGTTTTATTTAATTATTTCTTAAATGAAAGGCTTAATCAGTTATGAACTGGTGGATTCCTTCAACTTGCCTATTTACATGCCAATATCAGATGAGATAAAAGAAGTGATTCAGAATAATAAGGGCTTCTCAAAGCAACACTTTGAACGAGAGGTTGGGGATAAAATCTTTATTCAGTCGCAGAAGAAATTCACACAATCCCGCAACTGCTTCAAAAACAATTAAACTGCTAAAAATTATATATGGGTATTGTTGGGAATAATTGACTTTGTAAATATGTTGTAAATATGTATTTTTGGTTTTAGTTATGACTTTGTAAACATGGATGTATCTAACTTTCCAAATTCTGACCTAATTATGATAAGGTATTATACTCTTGTGTGCAGTATATATTTATAAATAGTATAGACTTTAAACATATGGTGTCTCTTCAACGTTCACAAAAAATACTACAAAGATGGAGAGCAAAAGAAGCAACCAATCTCATGAAGAATTCCCAATGAATGGTGGCCAAGGAAAACATAGTTATGCTCAAAATTCTAACTATCAGGTCCTTCAATCTCACCACTTAATTTTTTTCCCCCTTTTATTCTTTCATTTCTATATTTCGGCAGTACTATGCGGCAGCCGTGCCTGGTTCGTTTCATGGAAGATTGTTTCCAGAATCAAGCATTCATGTTTTCAACTCATCTCATGCTCTTCATTGGCTGTCAAGGGTACCTAAAGAGATAGTTGACAAGAACTCTCCTGCTTATAATAAAGGCAAAATTTTCTATAAAGATGAAGACAAGGAAGTGACAAAGGCATATTCTGCACAATTTGAAAGAGACTTTGAAAGCTTCCTAAATTCAAGAGCCTTAGAAATTGTTCCAGGATCGGAGGTATCATGACTCTCACCATTTTCTGCGTCCCACCAGACTCTAAGAACGGATTTCAAGTTCTATTAAATATTATGGGAGATGTTCTTGTTGAGATGGCCAATAAGGTAATACTCCCTCTGTCCCTCATTATAAGTTTTAAATTCGTGAATGGGTGTATATTAAAATATAAGCTTCATTTTAGGGTTGTTTAAACATTTATTGCATTTTTTCAATCTTACCTATTGTTGACTGTGTTTATTGCATTTTTTCTCTCACTTATCCTCTTATACGTAAGGAAATAATTGAAAAAATAATAATATATATTTATTGCATTTAGCTAATTTTAATTGTTTCATGATTAAAGCAAATAGGTTATTTAAAGCCTATATAATAAGCGAATGAGGGAGTAACAAATATTCTCGAACCCTAATTCTTTGCTATAACAATGCAAAATGTTGTAAATTAAAGAGAGAGAAATAGATTGTTGGCTACTATGTCAAACTTATATAACAAGTGGGATTCATTTTATTTCAATCTTTTTGAAGCCCAAGCAATTATACTCCCTCCAGTCCTTAAAATATAAGTTAATTGATTTTTTTTTTTTTGGGTACATATTAAGGAAGTTGAATAAATTATATTAAAGTATTTATATTTATAGTTTTTCTTTAAACTAATTTGTTTAACTTTTATGTATGTGTGTAGTATACAAAGTATGCTATGATTAGATAATTTATTTAATTTCCTTAATTACTCAAAAAAAGTCAATTGACTCTTATATTAAAGATGTAATATTAGAGAAATAGAAGTAAAGTATTTTCTCTATATATATGACCTCACAATTCTTGTAATTCACTTAATTTCTTGTTATTCTTGAGTTTATATCAATATTTGATTTTAATAAACATATTTTGCGAATGAAGGGCTTGATAAGCCATGAACTGGTTGATTCATTCAATATACCTATCTACACACCAACATCAAAAGAGGTAATAGAATTGATTGAGAAGAATAGGAAGTTCGAAATTGAGAAGTCAGAATTATTATATCGCTTAATTGACACGAAGCGACAAACAGACGCTCAAAAGACTTGTATGTACGTAAGGGCTTTGTCGGAAGGGGTTTTCAAGGAGCATTTTGAAGAAGGGTTGTGGATGAGTTTTTTATTCAATATGAGAAGCAATTGGCAGAATCCATGACCACCTTATTTCCAGTTTCAGACCAAACTTACAAGGATTTTGGAGGACTATTTGTCATGAAGCGCACTCTTGTTTAAGAACTGTGAACAGAACAACATGATTATTCAATAATAAGAGTGTGTTGTACCACTCAAAGAAGAAGAAGTTCGCTTTTGTACGTGTTTGGGTAAGACTTTTCTACTCATCATATTCTATAGATAAGTAATAAGCGCAGGTATTATTGTCCTATAATTTGTAAAAGTTTATGGAGTATGAGTATTATTTTTCTTATATTTGAATAAAACGAATATGTGAGTAATAAGTGAATGAAATTTGTTAAATAAGAATATTTTATTTAAATTAAATTGTTTTCTCAATGAGAAATGAGAGAATTCATATTTTTCTTTCTTCTATTATGGCCATATCCAAATTTGTTTGATCTAGGCAAAAATAAATATTCCTTCACTTTTTAATGTCAACTTAATTGGGGTTTAAGGTTAGCCTTTAATGTAAAACATATTTTATATGTTTATCAATTTTTTCCTAATTTAACATATTCTCTTAACAATAGTCAATTAGAGCCTGTTTGAATCCTCTTATTTTTAAGCTAAAAGTTACTCTTATGTTAAATTAGGAAAAAATTGATAAACATATAAAATATGTTTTACATTAAAGGCTAACCTTAACAATAGTCAATTAGAGCCTGTTTGAATCCTCTTATTTTTAAGCTAAAAGTTACTTTTAATATTCCAACAAATACTTTGACATTTTCATATCTTTGTAATTAAAATACTCATGACTACAATTAGTATTCGCACAAAAAAAACTAATAAATGCAAATAAAATATAATAAAAACATATTTACAGAGAACTTAGTACATTTAATTTTTTGAGATTTTTTTATATGTGACTAAGAAATTCCCTTATCCAAGTACTATTTTTCCCATCTAGACCATTAATTTTTTATGTATGAGGGCTGGAAAAAAAAATCAAATGACTGGTTACTCATTGAGATAAACTATTTGTATCACGGGGTATTTTAAGCAATTCATCTTTATTAAAACACTGGTCCAAAAGAATAATTTCAGATATTTCCCTCCATATGTGTGAGCAAGTAGTCTTATTCTTAATTAGAATGTCAAGCTTCATTTATCAACAAGTCTTCATGCACTATACCAAATGCAACATATATATGTTTTAGCATGACAAGGCCTTTTTTCAACAAATCTTTCCCTCTTTTGCAGGTTGACATGATTATATTTTCTCTAATTAATTAAGCTACAGATTAATTTATAGGACAAAATTTATCATTTCAAAAAAAGAGAAAGAAAAAGAATTTAATATCCTACTATATGAGAATCCAAATCACAACACGTATATGTCTACAATTTAGTTTCACTCCTATCTATGAACTCAATATCTACGAATTTCAAAGGGGAAAAAAACAATATGAGCAGGAAAAAAAATTAAGAACTCAAAAAGAAAATGCTTACACATTTGAAGAATGATTGAGGCGGAGAAACAAGAGAAAAGGACAACAAAGGCTCAAAGCAGAGGAAGAGAAAGTCCGTCGGCGGTAGTCGAACGGTGTGGGGAGCAGAAATGCTAGAGACGTGCGAGGCAAGCGGCAAATGGGAAGAAGATGACAGATACACGAAGGGGGGAGGGATAATGTAATTGAATTTTGCAACGGAACCTCAAGTTCCATCGCAAACCTTATATATTGCGACGGAACTTGTCAGTTCCGTCACAATTTGCAGCGGAAACTGTCAGTTCCATCGCAATTTGTGGCAGAAATGTCAGTTCCGTGGCAAAATAGAATCAGTTTGCGACGGAAACTCACTTTCCGTCGCAAATTGTCTGTGGTTATCGACATTTTGCGATGGAATTTATTTTCCGTCGCAAAATTCTTTTTTTAATTATTTCTCTGTCAGAATTTTGCGACGAAATTTTTTTTTCCGTCGCAAAATTTTGCAACGGAATTTATTTTCCATCACAAAAAAGGCAAAATTTTACGATGGAATTTATTTTCTGTTACAAAATTCTTTTTTTAATTATTTCTCTGTCAAAATTTTGCAACAGAATTTTTTTTTTCCATCACAAAATTTTGCCACGGAATTTATTTTATGTCGAAAAAAGGTGAAATTTTGCGACGGAATTTTTTTTTCGTCGCAAAAAGGCGAAATTTTGCGATGGAATTTATTTTCCGTCACAATTTTTTTCTTAATTTTCTGTCAGAATTTTGCGACGGAATTTATTTTCCGTGGCAAAATTCTTTTTTTATTATTTTTCTATCAGAATTTTGCGATGGAATTTTTTTTCCGTTGCAAAAATCTCACTTTTTGCGACAGAATTTAAATTCCGTCGCAAAAAGTCTCAATTTTGCGACAGAATATTTTCCGTCGCAAATTCACTATTTTCTAGTAGTATTATTTTATTAAAGCTACTTTAATATAGTTTCTTTATCAATGCTTACTCGAGATTCTACTCAACTTTACTTGAGATGATCCAATCACACTAGGATTTACTCTCCCTTACAAGTTGTAATCATACACTCACACTCAGGATTGAGATTAAATAGATAATTAGATAATTAATCAAGTGTTTAGACTGCTAACTAAGTAGATAAATGATAAACACTAAAGTACAATGATATGCAAAGTTATTAACTAATTTGAGTGAAACAGAGAATTGTAGTAATGTCGAATTGATGCACAATGTTTCGGTAGTTCGTGAATTGAATACTGTAAGCATATATACCAGCTTTCATATATGATCGTTGAGGTTTATTTAGGTTGTCTTGGTTCTTTCATAAGATCCCACTTACAGTTGTTTGGACTTTTAATGTATTTTTACCATTTTGCCCCTTTTAATTCTATTCTCTCTCCTTATCATCTTTTTTTATGACAACTCCACAACTCCTCAGCTTGGATCTTCTCATTCTACATTATTTTTCACAGTACTAATATATTTCTCTCTCTCACTTGCCTCTTTATAAATAAAAGCATGTTTGGAAAAAAAAATTCATATCTTACATATTTATCACTTTCATCTAATTTTAATTATTTTTTTGAATTGTGTAATTCAATTATCAAGCTCTTATAAAAGGATTGAGAGAGTACTTAAACTTTTGTATGCATATGCACACTAAAAATCATTACAGTTACGAAGTAGAAACATGAAAATGGCTTACATAGAAAATTTACTATTTACAAGTATCAAAATTTGTTTAAGGATCCAAGTACAACATATATTTAGTAAATATAATTTTTCTTTAGTTGTATGCAAAGACATTTACATATATCTAAAATTAAACAGCACTCGATTAAAAAGAGAGTTACACATTAGATAATAAATTTTGTAAGGAATGATTTTTGGCTCTTTTTCTTTTTAATAATTTTAAGGGAAATTCTAAAAAAATGCTTTTAAAATATTAAATTGCCAAATCAATTTTGTTTCCAATAATAGATTAGGTATTGACTACATTAGTATAGAGTTGGTTTAGCGGTATAAAGTCTTCAAATTACATTTCTTGTGTTTGAGTCTTAAATAAGATATTTTTATTGAGATGGTAGTTTCCAAACCTCAAATCAAATATTGGATGATAATATAAAAAAATTAGTTAATCAATATATTTTATATTAAAGATGTAACAAGTTGTTTTTCTGAAAAGAAAAAGAATTTTCCATTTTACTTTTTGTAACAAACATTTTTCGAACTGGTAGTTTGGCCAAAAAAAAAAAAACGAAGTAAATAGATACATTTTCCCTTAAACCTCTGGCGTGGGTCGGGTCATACTTCTATTGCAGTTTCATAAACCTCAGTCCCTCACTCCGAATTTCGGATCTCCTCCTCCTCGACGGCCTTCGCTTACTTCATTGAATCAGTTTCAGCTCAGTTCAGTAAGTTTGTATCTTCCGATTTTAGTTTCATTACGGTTACTTTTTCTCTGAATACTCTCTTGTTCATCTTCGAAGAAACCGATATAAAAGTATAAGAACGGAGTTACTTTTCTTTGAGCATTTTCGTGTTCCATTTTTGTTAGGTTTAAATAACAAGTTAATGATTCTTCAGGTTGAAGATTATTGGTTGTCCGTTGTTATGGCTTTCTCTGGAGCTGCAAGGCGGCTCTGTAGAAAGCTTTCGCTGGTTAATAGTAGTGGTTATGGGCGGCATTTTACTACTACGGCTTGCAAAAGATCTTCCTCTGAAACCTCATTTATTCATGGTGACGCCAATTCGCAATTAAGTATAGGAATTTTTCTCAGAGGGTTCAGCATCGCTGCTTCAGACCAAACGAACCTTATAAAGCAACTGAGAGAAAGGACGAGCGCTCCTATCAAAGACGTTAAAGCAGCTCTTGTTGATTCCAATTGGGACATCGGTACCGGATTCTCCCTCATATTTTTATAAATTGTTTGTGCTTCTTTTTTCTACTATCAATGAGTTGTTACCAAACTTCATAGCTTGAAATTTTGATTTATTCTTGGCTTCAACTGGGAGTCGAAGATCATTTATCCTATTGAGCCAAAGATCCTTGGAGGTACCTTGAAAAATCGAAAATTGACAACTTGAAAATGCAGAGCTGGCTCAGAAGGAACTGAGGAAGAGGGGAAAGGTTCTGGCTTCAAAAAAGTCATCTCGAACTGCTGCAGAAGGTTTGCTTGCCCTGGCCCAAAAAGAGGACAAGACTGCTGTTATTGAACTTAACTGCGAAACTGACTTTGTTGCTAGAAACGAGATTTTTCAGTACTTGGTTAGTTTAGCTATCTAGCTGTCTCCTATTTATTTTTAAATCTATGAATAGTGAAGATACTCACTATTAGCTCTTCTCAATCTATATATTCTTTCTGTTCCTCATTATAGAGTTCTTCCTGTGTTTGCTTGTAATTTTGCAATGTTGTTGTTATCTTTATAGGCATTGTCTTTGGCAAAGCAAGCTTTGTTGGTTGAAAATGCTTCTCTGGAGGCTTCTATAAGCTTTCAAGTTAGACCAGAATCTTTGGAGGTAAATTGATTTATATTTCCCTCAGCTTACGCCAATGGTGATTCTAATGTTGATCCCATGCGTATGGGACTTCTTTCTAGATCTCTGTCTTCTGTCTGATATTCACATCACATTTTGAGAATAATGCGTACATACGTCATCGAATTTGTTTGTCTGTAGAGAGATCAATTAACACCAGATTAAGATTTGAAAGTTTTACACCTTTTAAGAATTAAGCATTGGATGTGATTATCTTTGATTCAGCTGTTTAGAAGTAGTTACTTCGTCAATCTTTTTGTCAAATTTTATTAAAATATTGTATTTTTAAGCTTATATACAAATAGTTAGGAGCTTTTGTATTGGAAATATAACATGTACATTAATTTCTAAATGTGTATATAACAATTTTGGATGCATTTAAATTCTGTGAGGATGACTTTCATGAGAAGAACAATTAATGTAATGTGCGTTTGGCTATACATCCATTCTATAAATCTATAAATAGTCATTTTGACTAGCCCTATTTTAAGTCATCTTTCTACATGTCTAGTGAAATGAATATGTTGGAGATCTGTATTTAAGTCATGCTTTCACTAGGACATGGTGTTGAATCTTGAGCATCCAAAGATCAATGGAGAAACAACAGTTCAAAGTGCAATCAGTGAAGTGGCTGCGATAATGGGAGAGAATGTAAAACTTAGAAGAGGCTTTGTGATGTCAACACCATCTCAAGGTGTTATATCAACATACCTCCATACCAGTCCTCAACCAGGTGAAATAACTTCAAAGGGGTCTAATCCTTTTATTTATGCATTCATCAACACACTGCTGCAACCCATATACTGAAACAATAGTGATGAAATTAATCAGTACTATTTTCTGCAATAAAATCTTGTTTCAAATAATCCTTTGCAATTCCCAGAATCTTAAGACACTAAGGATCCTGACTTGCTTTCTGCTAACAATAGGTTTGGGTCGCATTGCTGGAATTTTGTCTCTTGAAGTCGATGATATTAAAACTCAAGTGGATGCAATTCAGCGGGTAGGATCAGAATTGGCCATGCATGTAGTGGCGGCAAAACCATTATTCCTGTCAAAGGAACTTGTTTCTTCTGAAGCATTAGAGAATGAGCGTGAGATTCTTAAATCTCAGGTACTCTTTCATTTCTATTTGAGTTATGTTTGAGACCTTGGTCCAAGCTCAACATATAAAATAAGTTGCCAAAACAATTTTGGATAAATATTTTCATCTACTTATTAATTTTTTTTATTTATCTTCAAGCCTTCAGACTATGTTAAGCATAATTGTTACAGATATAAGCCTGAGGTTGGGTTCTTATCTTCAAACAATACTCTGAAAGTTCATTATTCATTAAAATTATAATGAAATTTGTGGTTGTGTGAATGAACCTTGCTCAGTTATGAATTGTTTTGTCCCGCTTTAAATTTTTAAACTTTTTCGTTGTGATTACCTAGATGCAGCTGACCTTGTCCTGACTTCCACAAGAAGTCCTTCTTTCTTTTTTATTTTATTTTTTTCCTTTTTTTTTTTTGGGGGGGGGGGGGGGCGGCGGCGGGGGGCACTGAGCAATTCAAGAGAAAGATCAATCAGTTAACATGGCTTGGGTGATTTAGGCTGGCTTAGTTTTTCCGTGTCTGCTTGGTACCTTAACCCTTTGATTTTGGTCTGGGTCACTTTCCTCCTTTGTGATGTTGAACCGAACCAACTAGTAAATTCCAATTTCCAACAATTAAACCAAAGCTTCTGAAGTATTGGTATGAATTTACAGAAAGCATGTCAAAAGTAAAGGTTGAATAAGTCTCCTTAACTCAGACCCAGTGTACCGACTACTAGAATAATAAGTCCCCTTACCATGGTTGTCATCCTTGTGAATCTGAGTTAACTAATTTGTTTTGAGCTAGCTCATGGCAAGCTTGTAAAGTTAGCTTGTAAGCTGATACTATAAACTCTGGAAGAGTTTGCTACTATTTTTGAAGAGCTAATAAAAAATTTTTGGTATGATGCAGAAGGCTGAAACTTGTCATAAAATGAAAAAAGCTTATTAATGTGATCATATCACTAGTGCAGGCTATTGGTTCTGCACCCAGAATATCAAATCCGTAATACTCAATGGCTGAACAGCTAGAAATTTTTTTACAATGACCTAATAAATGATAAAAGTCATTAATGGTTCAAGTTTTCTTTTCATCATCGTCTTTAATTCTATTCAATCTGAGATTAGATCCTCCATCTCCTTGTTCTGCATTGCAAGGATGTGATTCATGCATATTTGGGTAACATCTTTAATTTCTGACAGCTTCAACTGCCCAAAACAAAAACATAAACATAAGCAAAAAGGACTCTCCTGGTTCTTATTATAAAATACTTTCTAGAAGGAATGAGTGGTCCTGATTATAAATCACAAAGTGGGGTATTAATTACATTTTTTCCAAGATTGGCCCAATTTAAAATTTAAGTAATGTTTCTTTTTTCCCTGTTCAAGATGTAATTCATGATTTTAAATGATTAAATTTGGATTTTTTTCCCCTTACATTTTCAAACAAATTTAATGACTTAAACACCTCTCCTTAATTCCAATGAGGTGGTTGGCGGTGCCTTATAATAGGAATTAGAGAGTATAATAAAATTGGTGGAATTTGACTTTCAACATGTGGACTTAAGTTTAGAAGAGAAAGCTTGGGAAATAGAAACTATGGTCTGGGAGAGAGTGAATGATGAGTATGACTGAAACCTTATTGATTCTATGATATATTGATACTATTCAGCTTCAGCAACCTGTTTATCAAGAAAGGTTAGGAGGAATAACCTGAATATTTTATCGTATTCACTCCTATCATAATCACTCAGTCTAATCAAAACCACAGAATGACATTCCTTGATGCAATAATCAGTGATTAACTGCAACAGTGAACTTTATTTTACCATGATGAATAGCTGATCAAATTAGTCCATGGTTTTTGGGTTGATTGGACATAAATTTTTTGAGCCACCCATCTAACAATCTGCAGAATAAATAATAGAATAAATATGTGTGTAAAATGTCTCTGTTAAATAGATTCCTAACAAGTGGGAGTGCCATTAAATGGGTTATAGTCCTAACTCCTAATTACTGAAGCCAAAGAAGCAAGGACGCAAGGACTGCAGTTCATATGGTATAGTAACATTCAGTTAATGATAAGAAGTAGTTTATATGAGAAGCAGAAACAATTGATGCTTGTTCCACTTCAACTGAGGTTGCTGAGGTTGTTATTATAAAAACCTAAGTGGAATTTTGTAACTCAATTCTATGCTAATCGAATATCTAACAAAATTTCTTGAATATCAATTTTGCCTAAAATTTACAAGTTTATAACTCAAGGTAAATTTTTCAGCCAATGCTGCTCTTGGCATTCTTCTTTAGGCATATGATGCTATCTTCTATATATTTATCCAATGTTGGTTTTCTAAATTGTCATGGTTTTGTTGATGTCACTTTCTTTACCCTATCTTAAAACAGCTATGTTCAATTTTCATTGGGTTTGGCCTTTAACATTTCAGGCTGAAGCCTCTGGGAAGTCTCAGATGGCCATAGACAAGATGGTAGAGGGACGTGTACGTAAATATTTTGAGGAAGTTGTGCTTTTGGAGCAGAAGTTTATCATAAATGATGCTATGAATGTAAAGGTATGCAAGGTTCCGCTGAATTAAGTGTCATTTATTAGTGAAAAAGTTAATATTATGACGACAATATTTGTTCAATATTATAACTTTGATTGGTGAATTAAAGTCTCTACACATGTGGGTGGCCAGAAAAATCAATCTCCTCCCTTTATTAATAAATTTATCAGGGAAAGATGCTGTTAGATTGGTAATAAGCATTTGGGGAGAATTTTGAAGAACCCTTCTCAAGTCAGTGGGTCATGCAATTTACCCCCTTCAACTTTAAAAGTCTTATCATGGGCCCGAACTTTCAGTTTTATCCTTCCGCTAACTTACCCTCTGCTAACTTTTAGCTATCAATATCACTTATTCCTAGTCAAGGTATGGCATTAGGGATTACATGGTGATTTCTGCATGTCGATAGATGATTCAAGTTGTTTGAAGTGTGGTACAGTTGTTGCCAAGTATTAAGAGAAATTGTTACTCTGACTTTGTGATAAGGTTTCAATAGCTAAAGAAAACTCATGTTGGAAGAGTCAGATTAAGTTTTATTTATCAAGGATTTGCATAACCTGGATCAAGGGATCTTGCCAAAGATTTTTGCCATATGCATAGTAATTTTTGTCATGAGTGATGGTTTTTCTTTTCCCCTTTTGGTAGCTATCACAAAACTCTAATGAGAAGATTTGGATTAACAATGTTACAGGTTGATGCAGAAATTCTTAATAATGTTAGAATGATGTCAAAATTAAAACCAAATTTTCAGTGCTACAGGTTGATGTACGACAGAATCAGAAATCTTTGTCTAGATGTTACGTCATGTGGTAGGTAAACACTCCAGATATTTGCCATCCTCCGTATTTCCTAGTCTATAATTCCTATCTCACTCACATATATCCCACTATAAGACGTGCATTCTCTTGCGCCACACATTCTTTGCCATAGTTGCTGCCCTTCATTCCCCATTGCCCCACTAGTGCCACCTCACCTCCTTTTGAAGACCCTGTTTTCACGTTTGAAGCGCTGGGCTCATCAGATTAGGTTTTCATGAGGATTTGTTCACGTTGAAAAACAATTTGGGGTGGAGTTTGGGAGTTGAGTTACTGTTAATTTAATAGTAAAGGAAACATTATTACTTTTAGATGGCTGGGATTGGGATAATGTATTACAGCGGAGCTAAGATTAATAGTCTCATGGAAGATCTTAACGAGTGTTTAAATCATAGACCTGCAACTAAAGGTGATCTGTTTTGTGTGCAATGCTAGTAAGCATTTTGTTTGATTCAAGACTTATTTGTCAGATGCTGAGTTTTATATGTAGGCTTCCGGATCTGATACTTTTTGTTGGAAGTATATTGGGGGGAATTATTTACATCGTTCTATTTATTGTTCCCTCTGTTTGAAATACTTAGGATACATATGAGAAGTATCCATCATGACAGGAAAACACTTTTTGCACTTGTTATTTTATGTTCATCATATCACTCCGCAGGCGGTGCTGAATAACCTATCGAAAGAGGTGGGTTCACCTGTGAAGATCGGAAGCTTTTTCAGAATGGAAGTTGGAGAAGGAATTGGAAGGTAAAATCCATGCCTTCTTTAGAGTGGATATTTTTCATGCCATGTTTTTCTTTCTCCTCATTCTTGAATGACCAAATTGTTTTAGCAAAAATTTTTCTTTCCTACCTCCCTTGCATGCCCGTCTCACAAAAATAACTGAATAATTTTCTGGGCCAAGGTCTGTTTTTAATATCAAGGAACTTGGTTAGTTTACTTTTACTGTTTTTTGTTTACCTTCCAATTTTCCTCAGCTCCCTCAATTTCCAGGGAAGAAGCAGATGCATCTGAACATGTTGCTCATGCCGTCTAATTGTTCCTAGGCGCCTCGATTAATGCATGAAAAAACTTATCAGAGAAGTTCAGGTTCACTTGAAGACTTCTGCTCCAAACTTCTCATTTAAAACACTGGTTATAATTATCACCTAGGGAAGTTCTGAGGTCCATAATTATGTTGAAAATTTTGCTCCGTAGTGGAAGACTCCACTTTACTTCAGAATCAGAATGGTTTCCCTCGTAAGAAAGCTGGTAGTTCATTGGAAAGTTCAAGATATATGAATGATTAGAATATCTAAAAGAATAAGAACACTTTTAATAAATGACAGAATCGGTTCTGTTAGAGATGGTAGCTTGAGGATGAAGATGAGATGTTCCATTTGCGTGAGTAAATGTGGAACTTTAGTGCTCATCTCTCATCGTTGCGATATTGAAAATCTCATTTGGACGATGTCAACTTAAGATTTTTAATATATATATTTTTTCAATGATAAATTTATTTTTGTAAGAAGTATCACTTATGAGTCTATCTTACTTTAAATTCTATATCTATTAAAATAATAAATTGTTTAAAAATAAAAAATAAATTGAATTAAGATGGTATAGATTAAGATGAATCTCTATGCTCATCTTTTTTATGAGTATCGAATGTCGTCCTTGTAAATCCCTATTTTCACTTTGATAGAAGAGCCGATTTATATTTGGTTATTAGAAGAAATACCCGTATAGAATTGCTACTAATAAAATGATACATGTGAGAAATAAAAAAAAAGTAATACTAGAATGGAATTTTAATTACTTAGAATATATTGTGTACAATATTTTTAAAAGTGTATTTGATATGATATTAACAATATTGAAGAAAAACATTTTTATTTATTTACATATAAATGAAAGAAAAAGTGCATAACACTCTCAAGACAATGACTAAGAAGTCGGAGAAGGAGAAGCAAAATGACATGTAACAACATTTTGTTTAGACCAAGTATTTGTTTGGAAATTTATAAAAAAGTGTGATTTTTAGTTTTTTTTTTTCAAGTCGAGATAAAATTTCTTATTTATTTTTACACACTTCCTCTGAAAAATATAAAATCGTTTTTTTAAAAGTTAAAACAAATAAGTACCACGTGTGACATGAAAACCAAATTTAGTGTCGCTTCATATTAATGAGGGCTGCTTGAAATTTTAAGTTGTGGTATATGTCATTTACGATATTATTTTTTTTCTAACATATCATTAAAAATATTATACATTTACATCATGAGTACACATCATTAATATTTTGTAAGGCGTCTTTATATTTTGAAATTAAGTATTTTTTTTAATTTTATCAATTTCAAATACTTGAGAAGTAGGTGTTTTGGCTTTTTTTTTTTTTTTTTGAAAAAGCATTGTTATACCTAAAACCATACGAAAATGTTAAATAAAGTAAAATCATTACAATAACTCCTAGAACCAGTTTGAGATACTTTTAAGTGACTATTTTAAAAAAATTTATATTTAAGATTTTTAGAAACAATTTAAAATAAAAGAAGCTAAGCTCCAAAATAATTATATTTAATTTTTTTTTCTCAATAAAACTGATCCAAAGTAAAAAAAAATAAATAAATAAAAAAGTGTTAACTTATGAATCAAAAAACTTAAAATTTAAGACATCTAATCTAAATAACATAAACTATTTAAATTGTTGCGTATATATACTTATTACAAACCTCGTAAAAATTAGTTTTCCCTCCACGGAAGAAATAGTTTCGAAACTTCCCGCCAGATATTGCCGCGACCGTCTATCTCCGGTCGCCATCCGGTATTAGACCCATCGCTTCATTTCACTCATCATTCTCTTTGTTCTCTTTGTTCCCCAATCCGAAAGAAAGAGCTCAATCTTCGATTCCCTCCATTTCCTTCTTTCACCTCTCTTCTCCAGTTCTTGGATTTTCTTTCTGATGATCTTTGCTCATTGAAGCTATCTAGGCTTTGATAGGATATTTCTGAACCTTCATGCTTTTTCTGGCATGCTCTTCTCTGTCTGATTTGGAGCAATAATGAGTGCTGTGAACATCACCAACGTGACTGTCCTTGACAATCCCGCTTCGTTCTTAAACCCTTTTCAGTTCGAGATTTCTTATGAGTGCGTGACTTCTCTCAAAGACGGTACTCTTTTTCACTTATCCTTTTTGCCGCTTCAAAATGTCGATAATTTTCAAACACAAAAATCTCTCTGGATCGACAATAAGTTTGGGTTAGGGTTAGTTTTTGGTTTGATATTTGCTTTCTTCTTCCTTTATTTTGACGCTTTTATAGATATTGAATAGCAAGTAAGAAAGTGACTTGTTGTATGAACCCCAAGGGGACGTTCATGTCTTTTTTTCTCGTTATCTGTATGATTAGGGTTTTGTCTGTGGTCATTGAAGAAGTTTATGTCCTTTGGATTACAATGAATACATATTGTGTCAAAGCGGGATGTGTTAGATTGATCTCTAAACCGAAGAATAATTGATAAATGTGGCTAATTGTGCTTACTTTTTATGCTACTTTAATTGATAGATGTAGCTCATTGATAATTTAGATTGGTCTCTGTAGCATATGGCACTATTTCTTGTGTACCCGAATAACAGATAGTTTATTTTATATGCTGACATTAGATGTTCGATAAATGCGTCAATTTTTTAAGGGGCCTGGATCATATGTATTCATGAATTTTATATGTTATTAGATTTGCATAACAGGTTCAAATTCCTTGCCTTACTGAGAAGTTTATTCTTGCTAGAATATTGTAGCGTAATGTCTTGGGATTTGAGATTGCTTAAAGCGCACTAGTTTTGGATAAATGATGAAGGTAATTTCCTGCCCTAAAAAATGATGCTAGTGCTGATTAACATAGCATTGGAGCTTAAGTGAGAGCATGAAGACGATATGATTTATACAGAACATGATAGAAAAATAACGAAGAAAAGATAACTCGAAAGCTCTTCCAAGATCTCAATAGTTATGTGGGGTCATTTCCTACATTAGGGCTTGGTTTATAGGCTTCTTAATTAACATGAACAAATCATGGCGAACCTTCAATACAAACATCAAAGATTTAGTTTGTTAATCCCTATATATGTTTAAATTTCAAATCTTAGATTCCAACATGGTATCAATGATGCATTTTCTAAATGTTTTGCATTTAAAAGAAGTAATGCTGAACTAGCTCTATAAAACTATCCTTATATTTGGGTAGGAGTTCGTGCTAATTCTCTAATCATTGAATTGAAACCAACATGTTAATATAAAAAATCTTCCATCTTCCATGGGAAGTGTTTTATTATAATTGATCTTTTAGTCAGATATTATTTTCCCAGGAAATGATACATCCCTTGAGATATCTTATATTTGAATTTGTTGTGTAGTTCTCTTCCAATGTCGTTTCATTCACTTGCTAGTTTGGCTTCACCAATCGAAGGAAAATAATATACTTTTTGCTGATGGATCTAGTACTACATCATTCAACAGACAGTTGAAAATGTATTTTGTCGACTCGTTTTTTGTGAAACAAATTGATTGGAAGTCGTCATGCAATTGTATTCATATTTGCAAGTATAATCAGTATTGTTGTACCGTTTGATCTTCTATTATATCTTTATATTTGTTGCTTTAATTCATGAAAGCAAGATTTTTTGGGATGTTGCTGTTAGCTTTTTCTAATATTTTTCTTCTCTTTTTAACCATTATTTTACATGCTTTATTCTGATTGTGAAACTTACAAGGCTTATATTATAACCCGAGGACAGATTTGGAATGGAAGCTCATTTATGTTGGATCTGCTGAGGATGAAACATATGATCAATTACTCGAGAGTGTACTTGTCGGTCCTGTTAATGTTGGAAACTATCGCTTTGTATTACAGGCAAGCTTCATGCACACTATTACTGATAGATTTTGTGCTTTAATTGCAATGTGGTCTGTAAATTCTTGTTGATATTTCGCAGGCAGATCCGCCAGACCCATCAAAGATTCGTGAGGAAGATATTATTGGTGTCACAGTGCTCCTATTGACCTGTTCTTATCTGGGTCAGGAATTTGTCAGAGTGGGTTACTATGTGAACAATGACTATGAGGATGAGCACCTAAGGGAAGAACCTCCATCAAAGGTTTTGGTTGATAAGGTTCAAAGGAACATATTATCTGATAAACCCAGGGTTACCAAATTCCCCATCAATTTCCATCCAGAGAACAATGAAACTGCAGAGCGACCTCCTCCTCCAACTGAGGACCCACTTCAAGCTGACGAAAATAGAGAGGGGAAACTTGCTTCCCCTGATCATGTTCAACCAGAAGGGCGTGAATCCTGAATTTTTCAGGTATAGACAAACATTTTGTTTTGAACGTTTATAATTTTACTCTAAAGGATGCAGACAAGATGCCATTAACATGGATGCTTGAGTTCTGCAGCTGCTATCAACCATCTGAAATTGGATGAGACATTTAGGATGCGACGATTAACATAGGCCTACTTTTGGTTGTAATTTTTGAAACCCCGTTCCTTTCAATGAACCCATGTGGTGCTGCCAATTTGGTTTTGATTGTTGAAATGCAATTCAAGGTTTAGATTTTTAGTTATTTTCCTCACGGTTTGTCATATTTGAGATAAATACTATTAATTTGGGCATTCTGAATTTTACATTTTTAGTGTTCTCTTGGTCTGGTTTTGTTTACATTGGCCTGCTTGAAACAATCAATAATCAAGCAATGCTTACAGTGATGCGATAAGAGATGCTTGGTTTATTAACAAAAGTTTTATTCATCAAATATTATATTTGGTTACTCGAAACATCAAAAAAGGAGCTATATAATCCACTAGGAGATTGATAATAAGTAATAACATATGCCAATTCCTTTTGTTTGCCTCAGAACTTGGCAACTGGCACAAGAGATAGTATGAGGGATTTGGAGGAAAAGGGGAGAGGGAGAGAATTTTTATGAGTTGAATTTTAAAAAAATTATGTTATAAAATTTTAATAAAAGGAAGATGCAAGATAAAAGAGTGAGAAAAATTAATAAAAAAATTTTAACCTCACTTCTCTAATTTTAAAAAATGTAACCCTATATTTTGTTACCTCCGCTCTCTTCCCCTCCCCTCATACGAGACAGCCCTTTAAGCAAGTTGCCGGAAATATGAATCTCAACTCACACATATATCAACTTAGTTTTAAGAGAGGTCTATTTTTTGCTCTCAATGTTCTGATAGATGAAAAGAAAAGGAAGTAGCACGCTAAGCACTGCACACATAAGCAGCAAGCAGACTCTGAAAACCTCCAAGGAGGATCCGTTAAAACAACAAAAACTGACTATTGCAAGCTTCAGGAGCCAGCAAATTTGCACATTTATTAGTTTCTCTGAAAGAGTCATCAATAGTCATGTTCCTGTGTCAAATAATCATTTTGCTGATTATGCATTAGTTCAACTTCTATGATTTGATACCAGTAGCTGTAGTGTGTACAAAGTCCAACCGTTATGATTATGCAGACTTGGGACACTGCTTCAAACTCGGAAGGATTCTGCAACTTCACTTTTAGTTGCGATCTTTTTAAGAGAGTATACAACGAGCACACAGTCATTCATATAGCTTCCTTTGTATGTTAGTATTTCAACAAGAGGCAGCAAAACTAACTTAAAATCTGCCTATAGGGTTAAATGACACTGAAAATGACCAGGACGCGCTTCATGGAGCATTCTGCTTAGGGAAATACAACCGTTTGTTCGAGACTCGGGGATGATTAGTTTGTGTTGATTCTCCGCCATTCTATGTTGCTAAACCTTTTTGGATGGATTAATCTTAAAGGAAATTCATGTGGTACTTGGGTACAAATGTACCACAGACGCCATTTCGTGGTTCTACTACGTGATTTGCATATTTCAGATTTTTTTTTCTCCTTATATTGATTTGCTCCAATCTTTGCCATCTGATAAAATCTCAAGTGAGTCTGAGCATTAATCTGTTCAAAGTTTCTTTTTGGCCAAGGTGGACTGGAGATGATATGCACAAGACAGTATTTTCAGCAATCCTGAGCTTAGCTAAGACCTCTCTCTAGAATATATGCCGATGAACAAGGTACCATATAGTTTAATACTACCTCAAATCTTTAATATAACTCTATAGTTTATAGTAGCGCAACGGATGTCATAGAACACCAAGAAGTTGGTAGATTAACTTGATCCGAGCCATTCAAGGATTGGATCTTAGCCAAAGATCTGTGCTTCACCTCATTATGATTAGATAACGACTCGTAGTTTTGAAGCAGCTATTGTTTCGTGCTTACGATTAAGTACATGCGATCTTCTAATAGAATAAAACAGGACCAAATATATTCTCTCTGTTTTTCTGCCCCAAACAACCAAAGTTCTGGTCAGGGGTTTGTTATTTTCACAGCTCAAGACAACAACTATAACTAACTAAGAAAACAATATAATTAGAATATGATGATTTTAATAATTCAGGAATGAATATGCTAGTAATCAATATTAAATTCCAGTACGCACAGCTTAACAGAGTGAGAAGAAAACTGCAACACAAGTAATATATATAAGCTTGCCATGAACATTATTAATATAGCATACAAGCTCGTAACTAAAAAAATTGCATACAAACTCTGGATTTAGTCTGATACTACTACCATAATGAATCCAGAATATCATACAGATGAAACCTTATCATATGCCTAACTAACTAGTAAGGAGGCGGTGGAGGGTGTGGCCATCCTGGTGGTGGATGACCTGGAGGCCCCGGTGGCGGTGGCGGTGGCGATTGATAATAATATGGAGGTGGTGGCGGGCCAGGTGGTCCTGGAGGAGGTGGCGGCGGACCTGGTGGTGGGGGTGCATAAGGACCCGGAGGTGGTGGCGGCCAGTAGACAGGTGGCGGTGGAGGACCTGGTGGTGGCGGACCGGGTGGCGGTGGTCCTGGAGGAGGAGGGTGGTGGTGCCGATGGCGATCCATGTTGTGCATATTGTTGAAAGGAGGCGATGGTATTTATAAAAGGGACTAGAAGCTTCAAGGAAGTAGATAGAGATTTTTGTTGGTGCAGTTGGGACTTGTGGTTCGAGTTTGACGGTTTGTTGAATGAATTAATTGTTTGATAGTAAACTACTTCGGCCTTAAGGTTTCTGTGATTATCTTTTTATTTTCTTGGTACAGAAGTTTTTGTGTCCATGTGAACTTGGATCCTAATTTTAAAGGCCTTAATTAAAATGAGGTAAAAAAAAATTATTTATTTATTTTAAAATAAAATTGTCTCTTCTTTAATATTATTGAGTTATAATCTAATGGTTAATATCTCTACTAAGAAAGTTTCAAGTGAAAGGAGAGAAAATTAATATAAATTTTTATAATTTCATTTTTTTATTAAATTATTTATATGGGCCTTTATAATTTATTAAATATAGAATTTTTTTTTTTAATTATAGAATGTGGGTCTTTATATTTATAATTTATTAACTTGTAAGAGAAATGATGTTAACGGCTGGATGTGGTTCTTCTCAACACATACTTGGATTAATTTTACCACATGGCCATGGATGTAAATAAAATTAAAATCAACCAGATAACGTAATGTACATAGATGTAAGGAGATGATCATTCTCACATAAGAATTTATTTTATGTTGATGATAAATCAATTTTATTCCATCATTTTAATTTTGAAAACATACAATTTATTTTATATTTTATAGCAATTATTACAAGTTGTATGCGACTGAGTATTAGTCATAATTAATATAATATAAACATAAAAAGTAATACATATAATTACAAAATTATAAGAACTTAATAAAAAAAATATACAAACATGATTAAAAATCAGGTAGAATTATCAGAATTTGGGAGTCAATTTACCACGTAACCACCGTATTTAAGTTTCAAGAGAAAAATAAAACAAGAAGGAAAACAAAGCCGTGTCTGAGTTGCCACTTGGATTGTGTTGTCAAAATCCACGTCCTTATCTATCGGTTTTGGAGAACTTGTTTCATTAAATGTTTTTTCTTAAAAAATCTTTTATTATCTCTTTAGTATCCTTGATGTGATAATTCAATTATATACGAATAAGTATACAAAATAATTTTTTTTGACCACCAAGTTTACAAAAGAATTAAATTCACATATTTATATATATTAAGAAAATCTTTCAGTTTACCACTACTCAAATTTACCGGTCGACCTATAAATATTTATTATTTACATAACACAAATTTACAACTAAAAAGTTACTCCCTCTGGTCCTTATTATTATAAGGCACCAACTATCTTTTCTCACAAACCAAGAAAGTGGAAGTTAAGTCATTAAATGAGCCTAAAATTAATAAAAGTTTCCAACTTTATCCCTACTTTAATGAGATAGATTTAAAGAAGTTTGTTAAAGTAAGGGCATAATAGGAAATAGTAATAAATAAGTTAGTTAAATGTAGTTGGTGCCTTATAAAAAAGACAAAAAATTGTGGGTAGTTGGTGCCTTATAATAAGGACCAGAGGGAGTATTTAATACACTATTCACACTAATACAAAATAGCACTTTTAAACCATCACATTCGAACTAGTTATGGAGGATAAGGTCTAAAAAGTATGATCAGTGGTAATTTTATAAATATAAATAACTTTTTAGACCGATTCCTTTAAGATAAGGTTTAAAAAATATTATTTAGACTAGATTTTTGAACATTCGATATAAAAAGATAAAAATAATTTAAAATAAAAAAGTTGATTACTTTTTAGACCGTTTGTTTATTATAATAGGTTTAAAAAATGAAAAATTTTTAGACCTGATGTTTCTTATAACCGGTCTAAAAAATGCGGAATTCAATGTTCCTTTTAAGATGTGATGTTTCAAACAACCGGTTTGAAAGATGAGCCCCAAATTAAAACTCGATCCCTTATTCCTCTCTTCATCGAGCGTAAATTGGATTTTGCTCTCTGAACCTCCCCTCTGTGAGCTATGTCGCTTCTTCTGAACTCCTCAATCACTCCCCGATCTATTTTGCATGTCACTCCTTCATTGCTGCTATTTTCTCATCGTCATTCCTCTATTGTGTGCTCTCATCACTATTCTTCTCTCATCAACGTGTGTACCCTCATCGCTATTCTTTTCTCATCATCATGTTCCTTCGGCACTACTTCTATCCTCCTATGTGACCTCGCTCCTCTGTTGTGATGTCCCTTTGTTGTTGTTGCAAATTTGAGCACATCCTTTTAACCTCCTTTGCTTATGTGACTTTGGCTAGAAGCTCACTCCTTTGGTCTTCAATCGAGTTAGTGTTCTCTTCTTGGGTTGTTGCTCAATATATAGATCATTAGTTCTTTAATCTTTACTATTAGAACTCTTGATTGATTACAAGCTTCACACATTTTTGTTTCTTGATTTATTGCTCAATTCTACATTTTACGTTTTCTTTATTCCATGCTTTCTAATTTGGTCTTGTTGTTAGCATTTTATATGTTAGAATAATGTAGACTTTAACATCTTACAAGGTTTAATATTTTATACTTTAAGATGAATCTTATATGTTAGGATAATGTATGTTAACTCTTTCTTTGTATAAGAATTTAAATATGGATCACAGTTGGATAAAACCTAAATGAACAAGTGTTGAATATGATAATGATGTGAGGGAATTCTTAGACTTTGCTAAAAGAATTGCTGATGATTATAGTGAAATGTCTTACTTCCTTTGTGTAGAACGTTTGAATAAGAAGCGACTAAGTGCTGCATATAACTCTTACAAAATCCTTCACATACATTTTATTTATGAAGGATTTTGTAAGAGTTATATAGTATGGGTATGGCATGTTGAAGAAATAGAAATGCCAAATGTATCACAACAGGGGGAAGTGACCTTTGATGATAATGATATAGATATGAATGATCAGATAGAAGACATTATTTGTGATGTAAAAGAAGAGGTTTTTAAACAATCACATGCATATAGTATTATGTGCAATGATGCAAAGAAGCCATTATATGTAAGGTGTTAAAATACCAATATTGAAAGCAATATTGAAATTGTAAGCTTGAAAACATGACATGGATGTAGCGACAAGAGTTTTTTAGAAATGCTTGAGGCTTTTAAGAACATGCTTCCAGATGATAATGTATTGCTTGATCGATACTATGATGTTAAGAAAATACTATGTTCACCAAGGATGAAGTATAAAAAGATTATTGTATGCCCTAATGATTGCATATTATATAAATAATAATAATTTGAAGATAAGTAGAAGTGTCTAGTTCACACCTAAGTAAAGGGACCATTGCTGTTATTAGATACACATATTTGTCATAGAGGCTTAGTGAAATCAAAACTGAGTGTTTCTTGCTACATATATGCATGAGTAAGAAGCAAATTTATATTTCATGATATATATACTACTTGAAAAATTGGATTCATATTCATCCTTTTTTTTTTCAATTGTCATTGGCATTTGGTTCTTTTATGCAAGAAGAGTTGTAATGTCATCTTCTTATGCTCCCTCCACTACAAAGATGGGAATGAATTGAAGAAAACTATAAACTCTAAGTTTTCTTATTACTACATAAGAAACAACTATGAGGACATATTGACACGCTACTAGTGGTAAGCATGTGCACGAGGTAAAATATCTAAATGGATCACATACCAAAAGTGTACATATTTGTTTGCTTTATGAACTTGTTTAATTAGCTATGCTCTATACAATTTTAATGATGTCATGTTCTTTTTTAGAGTTAATGATGTCATGTTCTTTTTTAGAGTCGCAAGGAACCACTGGGGTCTAACTTATGTGGATTATATGTGTTGAGAAACATATTTAACATTATTTTTTATGCATGACTAAATTTACTTAAGAGGCAAATGTATATTTCAAAAATTTTGTACTATTTTTTTTTCAAGTTAGCAAGTTAATAATTTGTCTGGCTTTGACGTTATAAATGTTTGATCTTACTAATCTCTTTCCTAAAGAAGATATTGACTACATTTGCAAATATTGCGTTGAATTCATTATGAGCTTTTTTTACAACAATAGTGAGTTTAGGTCTTGTGTATTTCATCATGTATGTATTTATCATTTGAAGGCTGTGAAATGTTGTAGTTTGTGATGATTCCTTATCTATGAAAATATTTTTGATGAATGATGAATAATAGTTGTAGATTTTGTTCTCACTTTAATTAGAATATTATTGGGATTATATTCATTGTCAATAATTCAATTTGTAACTTACATTACATTTTCAGTTGTTGAGAGCTTGTAGCTTAAACTATATTTTAGGTGCTAGCTTTGATAGTGGGTAACACAGGAAGAAATGGGGTGACTTAGACTAGATTTTATAAATATCATGTTTAAAAAGTATTAAGACGTGATGTATAAAATATGGTGCCAAAAAAGTATAACTTTTAAGACCGATTTTATAAAATGAGGCCTAAAACCATTTTTAAGATGTATTTTTGAAACAACTAGTCTAAAAAGTAACATATTTAAGATGTGATACAAACCAAGTAAGGTCTAAAAAGTCTAACTTTTAGACATGATCTTCTTTGTAATATTGAAATAATACCAGAAAAGGCCCTAGGACCTTTTTTGACATGTGACTATTCTTTAAGTCTTTTGACAATATTTTTATAACTTAGGTCCTGAGGGAGATTTTCCCTATTTGAAATGTTGGTCCTATATTTTAGAAAATATAATTATAAGGATCAAAGTTATTTTTTTAAAAAAAAAAAATTATGAGTCTAAGATCTTAAACAGATGAATTATATGTATTGAGTTGCACTCAACTATAAAGATTGAATTGGGTAAAAGTTGTACGGATGTAAAGAGTTAGAGTTAAAATTTAGGGATAGATCGTTAATTGGGACAAAATTGCATGAACCAAATTAGTTTTTCCAATATTATAATAAATGAAACTAAGGGCATTTTCATGGTCAAAAGAAAAAAAAAAACTAAGGGTATTCGAAATTGGTCTTTGTCGAAATTCCCATAGGATCGAAGAACATGGTTCAAATACAGGAATGAATATGCTACTAATTACTCGCTCCGATTCTAAATTCAATATAAAGTTGACTTTTTTTAGAGAGATTAAATGAATAAATTAAATTATTTTAGAATATTTGTATTTATATTTCATCTCCAAACTAATTACTTTAACTAATAGATTAATATATATTCTAAAGATATACAACATATGATATAATATGATTAAGTAACTTATTTAGATTATTTAATATCTCCCAAAAAAAATAAACTATATCTTATATTTAAGATTGAGAGGAGTAATTAATAACCAATTCACAACCAGTTTAACTAATAGATCGACAATCCGGCAAAAAAAAAAAAAAAGTAACACAAGTAGTATACAAATATTTGCTATCGACATTATTCCATGAATCATACAAGCTCTAAATTTTATTTAGGCTGACATTATACTGCCATATCAGTCCATATAGTCATCTAACTAAAATATTAAACTCTGCATCATTATTCATAAATGCAAACTATCCAACTAATACGGTGGCGGTGAAGGCCCTGGTGGTGGTGGTGGTCCCCCAAATGCGCCTGGAGGTGGTGGACCTGGCGGTGGTGGGTGAGCAACAGGAGGTGGAGGCGGTGGTGGATCAAAAACTGGCGGCCGCGGAGGCCCGGGCGGACCTGGAGGAGGAGGCCAACCGCGGGGATCCATGATTGATGACAAAAATCTGCAAATCAAGTGTTTGATATGGAGAAAGTTGATGTTATAGTTAGTGTTGAAGAGGCTTGTGTGGTATTTATAAGATGACAAAAGCACTAGAAGCTTCAAGGTTTGTAGTTGTTGTTGGTATTAAGACTTACGGTTAGAGTTTGATTGTTAGAAATGAATTGCGTGTTAATTTCTAAGTCTCGTTCTTTTTTTTTCCCTCTTTTTCTTTCTTTCTTTTTTTTTTTGTGCGTAAACTTCTATTTCTCGTTCTTGATATATGAATGATTATACTAATGAATAAATTCATTAAATACTAACTCATGTTAACATAACTAGTAGATGTATTCATCCTTAGCTTGTATCATCTTGAAAGTATTATGCGTATGTGTGTTAAGATTAACCAGTAGATGTTAATGATAATTTATTTTTTTTCTCTCACAATTTATTTTCTCATTTAATGAATTTTTCTTTTTTATTCATAATTCTCACAAGATTTCAGCTTAGACTAATAGTAAAAATTGTTGTTATGTGATTTGAACATCACAATTTTAAATCCTAAAAATAATCCTTTTGAGTAAGGATTAAGTCTGTGCACATCTTTTTCTTTCTAAGAACCCCATCTGGGGGTCTAATACATTGGGCCTCCTAAAAAATTTAACAAGATATTTGGTTGTTAATAGTAACACTATCCAACTTATGTCACTGACCCTGTCTCGTAGAATCTTCCACAAAAAGTTTCTGATACCGATCGGCCAACCATTTGCACCATATTCTTTTGCAAAGGAACCATTTGATGTTAGTATTCTCAAACGAAGATGAATTCAAAGGACAAATATGAGTGAGATAATGATGGATGCTCTTGTAATCCTGAGCAGCAACTATTTGTTGTTGCCACAAAATGCCATATACATACTATTAACAGTGTAAAGTTTCAAAGAATGTTGATTGGAATACAAAATTAAAGAAGCTGCTAGAAAGATCATATATAGCACAAGAAGCCATGGAACCTCTAGAAGGTCAAAAACGTGTTGGCCCCACACAACTTGAAATTGGCTTCACTCAAATTCTACCCCCCAAAAAAAAGATGCTACTGATGAGTTGTTTTGTCGTTGAATTAAACTAGGTCTTAATTAATTATGCGATCAACCTAGGTCATTTTCACAGGGAGCAAGCTGTGGGTTTTCTTTAGGACTAACTTTCAAGTGACAAAAGATGCAATGATGATGGTACTAATGCAATTAACTCTAAAACTTATATAAAAATGAGACTAATCTATATGAATTTGAATGTAATTTTCTGGGGGTCTTCTTATGAGAGAAGAATTAAAATTCTAATAAAAATATTGATTAAAAACAAGTAAAATAATAAAGATTTAGTTCAGTTATGATGGTGAAGGGGACAACTTAGGATTCACATGGAGTTACCTTTCTTTGCCCAAATTAATTAATTAATTAGACCAAAGGGAAGTTAATGAGAGATTGGAATTAATGAATTTAATTACCTAATTTAAACATGGGAAAGCCTCAAGTTCAATAACACATATTCCACTAAAAAACTCATAATAAAATAAGCGGTGATTAGTTAAATTCATTAAAAATCAATCGCATTTAATTCCAAAATAATCTTAGAAATCTTGTTTACAATTGACTAATTAAACAACGAGACAATTAATCAACTTAATTAAACAAAGATAAACCTAAATTGACAATTACATTAATAATAAAAACTTAATTAATAGTATAATTGACAATCAAACGGTTTGTAAACAAAAATCATAGCAAATATCTTAAGCACAATTCAAATCTAAATTATCAATTTAATCTAAATTAAATAATATGTCTATAATCTAAAACTAGATTATTCTTAAGAAAACAACTCAAAATTATTTAAAACTAAATAATCTCAAGTCTTGAACTAAATCAATAAAAGGAAAAATACTCCATCCATTGTGATCTTCAAGTGTAAGCTCTAAACCTTAACTTTCTTCATACTCCTCTCAAGTTATCTTCAAAAGGATTTAAGCTTTCATTACAATCTCTCTTACGCCCAAATTCTCTTGTGAAGCCATGGCCACGAATTGACAGATGAATGGATAAACACACCTATGTGGCTTGTGTGAATGAATTGATGAATTGGCTTGCGTGAATGAATTGATGGAATTGGAGGTGGGACCCGTAGCTAAATAAATTGGAGGTGGGACCCATAGCTAATTGATGAATTACCCTCTGCGTCTTGCGTTTTTCTTTGTCTTCGGCCTATTCGGTCTGTGCGTGTCATGCGGCTTTCAGCGTGTGTAAAACCTAGCAGATATAGGAAAGAAGAGGGGAGTTATGGGTATCACTTGAGTCCATTAAAATCTAAGAAGCTTAATAAAATTTTATCATTAGATTTCCTTTTGGTTTTTCTAAAAAATTTTGTATCATAAGATTTTCTAATATATTTTTTTATTGGAAAAAATTAAATAAAATTATAATATATCATATTTAGAAATATTATTCAACCACAAGATAATAATTAGAATATTATTAATTCAAGCCCAATAATCTCATGATTCAGTAAGATTTATATTATTTTCTAAAATTGACTAACAACCCAAATATTATCTAATAAATCCAATTTAGCCAAAAATAGTCTCCAAATAAATGAATAAGGCGGGATAAAATATATGAAAATTAAGATTTATCAACTATCCAAAATAATAATTTAAATGTTTCTTATGCAAAAAAAAAAAAAAAAAATCTAATTCACTTGATGAATGTTATGTTGGTGCACAGGTGCTTAAAAAATTTTCCGCAATCAAGAATTCTTTTTATATAAAAATTTTAGAAAATAGGTTGAACTCATCGACTATCTAAGGGTAAAATGAAATCTCCATTTCTTTTAGTGTTGTTAATATTAGGCAAGGCAAACGATCTATTATTTTAAGGCGTTTATTTACGCATCCAGAAATTAGGATGTCTCTCCAAATACATTAACCAATTCAAGAAATTTTGATGGTACTCTTTAGGTAAAACAAAATATTTCTACGTTAGTCCAAAAAAAAAAACTTTTTCTGTGAGAAGGCGGGGAAGAAGAGAGTGCATGGAAGCCCAAGAGTGATATGCCTGGACCTTATGCAAACTCTGGCGGTGAACCCAAGTGAATGTTGGGTGGTAATGAATCACTTTAATGACAATTAAGTGCCTGAATGGGAAAACGTTTACAAGCCCAAATGTATAATGATTTGACAAAAACACAGTGGAGAATTCTTTGTTCTTGTTCGGAAAAGCGTTCTGTTGATCACACTTTTACCTAACTATTTTCATATTTATTATTACTGAGTATTTTAGTAGTGTCAAGTTTTTTCTTATAATAATTAACTATTTTTATTTTTTATAATTATAATTTTCATTATAATTTTTCTTTTAAAAACTATCACAATATATACATTTAATAGATGTGTATTCCTTCCGGTTCTAATTATAAGATATAGTTAACTTTTTTGGAGAGATTAAGAAAGCTAATTAAATTACTTTAGAGTATTTTTGTTTTTATTTTTTCTTCAAATTAATTAGTTTGATTAATAAACTAATTAGTTTAATTAGTTTGTAAAAAGTCAACTATATCTTATAATTAGAACCGGGGTAGTATTATTTAATGAAATTCATATCCTTTTTCATTTAAATTTTCTTTTTAGATAATCATCCAAACGAGTTTTAGTTTTAAAAAAAGTTAATTTTATTACTATTAATCTAAACATAAATCACATTATGCTATGTCTCTGTTTGACTTCTCCCAACTCGATTTTGAAAAAGTTAGATAAAAACAATCCACTTTTGTTATCGTTTATCCGAACAGATCCTAAACTCTTTTATTTTCTTTTTGTTTTTTCCCCTTTTGCTAAGTATAGGTATACTTTTATTAGAGGCAATCCTATTCAAGGCAATGTTAGACACTAAATGTGAACACCTCTCCTAATAGGAATTCAAACCTTAATTCACCACCTTAAAAAAGATTAACCCTCACCCCATTTGTGGCCCTTGTACTCTTTTCAAACCTTGATGTCTAATTAATACTTTGTGAAGGTCTTGCATAGAGCTGGGAATCAGGGCCAGCTTGACCTTACAGGGTTGGCCCTTAAAGGGCCTGAAATAAAAAAAAACATCTGTTTTTTCAATCCCGGCCCGAGAGCACCAAGGCTAAGGCTGGCCCTACAGGGTTTAGATGTTACTATTCTAAATTTTAACTATTTTTTCTCCTTTTTTTAAAAGAAATAATTAGTAAATTACAACAATTAAAATTCTAATTTATCAAATAAATGTTGTTAATATTAATATCCAAACAATACGAATTATCTAACAAATAATTACATTCACTAATTCGTAATCAAAAGTAAACTATTATCTATAAAACACATAAGAAACATAACACTAAACAACATTAGTACGATGACTATCATTATCATATTTTTCGCCATTATCATTAATTTTAATTACATTTAATTGTGTTTCACTTTTAGTAGTAGGCTCTGTTTCATGAGTAAGAATATCATGAATTTCTTTATTCACATCATGAATACATCTATTAAAAGGGCCTACAGGGCCGGTCCGATGCCTTGTAGGGCAAGCCTTTTTAAGCCTAAGGCCTTACAGGGCCCGCCCTGCAAGGTTTATTTCATTTAATTCTTCTGATTTTTAAGTCCGACCCTTGAAGGGCCAAGACCCAAAAAGGTCGGCCCAACTTGCTTAACCCGATTTCCCGACTCTAGTCTTACATTGCCCTAATTTGTTATCAGAAAAAGGACCATAATGGGCCTTTTACACAACTCTTTTATGGCCGTCTAAATAGGCCTATTTACATAGTAGACATAGGACCTTTGATTTCCTTTCCTTAATTATTCCTTTTATTTAATTAGTTATCTCTACCTTTACTAAATTTGTATAATTCCTTTTATTTCATACGGAAACTTAATAAAAATCATATTAAAACTTCTATAAAATTATATTGTAGAAAATATAGTTATAGCAAACTATGTTATCCATAAGTTATGAACAATGTAATATCATATGAATTGTTTAAAGATGAACATGAGTTTTAGGACTGGAGGTAGTATAATTTCTCCGATGAATACTTACATCATACTGAAACATAATAAAAATCGCTCTAAAACTTATATAAAAGTTTAGAAACTCGAGCACAAATATAACAAATACCAATATTAAAAAAAAGGGTTAAGTAGCAAATCTGTCCCGGAAGTACACGCTCGAGAGTAATGTTGTCTTGAAAGTTTTTTTGGGCTTAATGTTGCCTCGGGAGTCTAAAGAAGTAATAATGTTGTTATTTTTCCGTTAAAAAGTTAACGGTCAACGTCAATTTTTTAACGGTCAATATTAGTTTTTTAATGGAAAATGACACATTACTACGTTTTTAGATTTCCAGGGCAAAATTGAACATGAAAAAATTTTCAGAGTAACATTGTTCCTTGACGAATACTTCTAGAATGGATTTGCTACTTAACCCTAAAAAAAACTATAACACCGTACTATTTATTAGTCATGAAAAATATAATATCATATGTTATACAAAGCCCTGGATCCACACCCTAGTTGTTTGCTACAAATTGTCAAAGGACTTGGATTCAATATAGCATATCCAAGAAGTTGAGGGTTGGTTTCTAAATAAGCCATGAAGGGCTCATCCAAGGTAACCCAAGCTTCAATCCCTTCATCCCCAAACCTTGAATCCACCAAAACGACAAGGTTCATATACACCGAAGAACCACACATGCCAATGCTGCTAACCCATAAGGGCTTCCCCCAACCAAAGTCAACCTCATTGAACCCTAAATTGCACCAACTGCTAAATCCTAAACACTCTACTTCCTCCTCTACCTTGTCCTTGTCGTTTTTGGACCCCACTTCTTCTTCTTCTTCATTTCCATCTATCTTTGATTTGATGTTCAGAGATTGTCGCATCGTTGACTTCCTAGTAAGGTTATTAGTTAGAATATTTTCAATGAACTTATCGTTTATTGTCGATAATGCTTTCCTTAGTTTCTTCACCAACCCATCTAACCCAGTCTCATGGTTATTATTGTTGTTGTCTGCAATGTTGGACTTTGCAAAAGCTAACCAGAGAAGATTTCCAATGGCGTTTTCTGCAGAACGGCATGACAGGTCGTCTGTTTTTATTCTTTTACGCAGGTTCACCAGGTGACTCGCCAATGAAGCTCTTTTTAATTGGGTACTGTTGTTGCAGCAATCTGAGTATGGACATGAATTATTTAAAACGGGTGAAGGTGCATTAGTATTTAGCTAGTTGTATCTAGTATCCTAAAGTATCTTATGTACATCCAATTGTTTGAAGTGTTTTTAGGTGCATCTGACACTAAGGCATGGGAAAAAAAAATTCAGGATACAACACAAAATACTTTAAAGTATAGGATGCGTAAAAGAAAATACTTTAAGATAATTTAAGATAATAAGTGTATCACAACTCTTTAAAAAATAAAACACACAATTTTAATATCCACAATATACCATTTTTGTTAAAGAAGATGGAAGTTAATACTAAAAGCGAAGAGCACAATACTAGTATACATATAATAGGTGGATGGAGATACTAGTACATATGTATGTTATTCCGAGATACAATAATTGTCCGCCTTTCTTATTGTACGCAAGACAAAAGATAAAACAGAACAAGAGTTATTTATTTTCAAATAATCTTAATGGCTTGCAACAATTTAATTATTTTTTAAAAAATGAAACCATTATTTGATTAAATTAAACTAATTAATTAAATCCACATGATATAAGAACATTCATCACTTACCAGATTGTGCTTTGGACGCATCCATGAAAGACTTCCACAAAATTGCAGAAACAATCTCCAGACGCGTAGGATTATTTTTCACCATATCATCACCAAAACACACGGAAGAATCAACCATTTGAACCTTGAGCTTAGCTATGGCTGAATTAGTGAACCAGAACCTTCTTGTCACAAACTTTCCCTTCTTAAACATGGAACTCCACATAGCCATGGACGAGTCTCTGAACCACAAACTGTCATCATGACCATCATCACTATCCATTGGAAACATCGAAGACGCCATTAATAACTCTGGTTTCACCACTTCCTTGGGATTATTATCACTAGCCTTACTTGTCCATACCTTGAGAAAGCAGCTCAATGAAGCCCCATCAAGAACCCTATGTGAAATGCACAATCCAATAGAGATTCCTCCACAATCAAACACACTAACTTGAATGTTGCTAACGTAGGTTCCCACGTATGATTCTTTCGGAATACTAAGGTCACAAGGAAGAAGCTTATGCAGTGAGATAAGGTCAGGGTTGGCGAGGAATTCAGAAAGAGAGCAATTGACTTTGGCTTCAACGAAGTTGGCTCCTTCATCGTTACAGTAAATGGAGAAATCATCTTTGATTTTTCCTGCGAGAGGGTAAAAGAGGGTTAGTGTTTGCGATAGAGACTGCTTTAGAATGTGAAGGATATTAGTATTAGGGTTATTTTCTGAGAGAGCAAGTGAGGGATAGAAGAAGATAATTGGAGCATAAGGAGCAGGAATGAGATGATCCAAGAGACATAGTTTGAAGATTCCTAGGTTGGAAGGTGTTGGACTCGAAGGTTTGATATCTTCTTTGGAAGCTACTTCTACTGCTACTTCTTTCATTGTTTTGCGCTCTTCTAAATGGACTCAACTTATGATCACCATGGATATCTGATATATATATATATATATATATATATATATATATATATATATATATGTATGTATGTATGTATGTATGTATGTATGTATGTATGTATGTATGTATGTATATGGATGAAGATAAATATATATTTACACACACATTGTAAGAAGAAATGGGAGCTTGTTAGTCACTTTCTTTTTCAATTTTGTATTATAAGGCACTTCTAATCACCTCATTAGAACTGATGAGATGTGATTAAGTAATTAACCTTTATTTAAAAAAGAGATATATTTTCAGCTATACTCTATTTGAATAAATTTTTTTTTGGACTTTTATAAATTATTAATTAATACCCTATCAAATGACATATAATAAGAATAATCCATCTCTTTTAGTGATGCCTTATAATAAAAATAGGAAAAAGTACCTATTGCGGTGAGATCATAGTTAAGATTTGAAAATGTTAATTAATGATTTTTAAATAAAAATATTTTAAAAATTGATAATTAAGATATTATCAATTATTTTTATTTTAAATTTTTGTACAATTTAAAATAATTTTTTTTTCTTAAAATATATAAGTAAAAAAATTAATCTGAATTATTTAAATTAGATCTCAACGGTGGGCAATGATGATAAGGTTTTTGTTGGTCATTTAGTGCAGCACTGACTCGTTCCATATCTATACATTGTGGTTCCGTCAAATGTTTGTATATGGGTTATTAATTGATTTGACTAATTATGGGTTGATCGAAGATTCTGTGCTCAGTTCAATGGATCTGATCTTGCAAAATAAATTTATACTAAAAAAAGCCAATAATTTGAATATAAAACAAACGGAAAATCAGACTTGCTTTCGAGTCTGTCTTATTTGACATTTGAAGTACTAGGAGGTGATCAATATATTTTGTGAAACCGCTTTTGTTTTCCGGTTTATATAATAATTAGTCGAAAATGTCCGTCCATTTCAACAGATCTAGCTCAAAAAATAAAGCCTGGAATATTAAATTTTCGTAAATAATAAACTTGTTTAGAAAAATTTAAATATATAAAACGAACTCAACGCGAAGATATGATTGAGATTTATAGCAAGAATACTTCTTTAATTTGAACTTTCAAGTTTGTTTCAAAATAATTTTCATAGTAAAATTTCAATAAAATATTGGACAAGTTGACTTAATAATCTCAAATAACTTGTAAGGTAGAAATTTATCCAAAAAGAAATAAATTAATATGTATATGTATCAGGTATGATTCTTGAAAGAAAAAATATGTTATTTAATTAATTAATTATAATATTTCATGAAGCAGAAAGAGGAAGAATTCTGAGCATGCGTTTGAATTTTTGGACATAGGCATACGTTGATGTTCACTAAATGAATTAAATCAATTCTTATAACATATCTCAACTTTATATACCTTCCATATTTTTGGGCTTGTATAATTATGAAGTCCCAGATCCCACAATATTTATTCTCTCTCTCTGATTTTTATTTTCCCTTTTCTAATATTCGAAATTTCCCCCTTTACTTCTTTTCTTATTGTCCCATTGATCGAACAACTCTTGGTTCTATATTGATTTTTTTTTAATCGAAATACTATATTGAATTTCTAGATGTAGGTATAAGCTGATTTTGTCTTTTTATCCAAATGACTTAAAAGCCAATTAATAGAAACCTATCTCAACTTTATATGCCCTCAGTTCAATATCCAACTAATTGATATGAAACTTTCTTAATATAGTATATATTTCCCTATTTAAAGACCAACAATAGATGCACCTTAAAAAAAGACCAACTAAAAAATATGAAGCTCTGGCCAAAAAACTAAAAAAATCATGAAACATAAATATCATGTTAGAATAAAATTACTTTTCAATAAAGTTAGTTCAATTGGTAAAGAGGCTGACTCATAATTATAAAGATATAAATTCAGATTTTACTGATATGATAACCTTATTGGTGAATAATATGTAAATACTAAATATAGGTTCTCTTTGAGCCTAAACCTGTACCCTAATCCTGATGAATTTTTAGGATTCAACTTACAGAAACTTTTGTTAGGAAAAAAAGAATAAGGGAAAATTTCATTCAAGGCCCAAGGTAGAAAAATATTATCAAAAAAGACCCTAAGAAAAGTCAAATATCAAAAAAGACCCTAGAACCTTTTCTGATATTATTTCAGAAAGTGTTAACAACTATATCAGTCCCCGTTAACAACTAAATCAGTATAATTAACAACTATATATTAACAACTATATCCGTACAATTTTTTATGAAATAATATCAGAAAAGGCCCTAGGGCCTTTTTTGAAATTTTAATTTTTTTATGGCCTTTTTTGACAATATTTTCTTACCTTGGGCCTGGATGAAATTTTCCCAAAGAATAATACTCCGTACTACCTTTTTTTGCGTGTGTGTAATACATATTTTTCAACAGTTATTGGGGTGTCGTATTTAATTTGCTAGCTGGAGGCTGAGTTTCCAAGAAATGGAATCTTATCAAAGGATATGCGCCTACCTCTTTGATTTGGTTTATTAGGAAAAAGTCAAAATTTAGACTTTTGAACGCATCAAAATCTGTATTTTAGAAACTGCTTAAATATATTAACATCCTTTAACATTTAGCCAAATTGGACTGTTGATGAGTCAGCCTACTTGTGATAACTTTTCCGAAGAGATTTTTTCTTTATATACACTCTCCAATTTTCAATTCGAGACCCTTTCTTAAAAAATGAGTTGTCTTTGTTAGATAAATTAAAATAAAGTTTTAATTATATCTACTTTGTTGGAGAGTAATTTTTTTTGACCAAATAGTGAGTATATAAAACTTAACATACACAATGTTACATAAAGGTATCAACTCCTTTCTGTTCAATCTAATTACTATGGTCGATTATAAAATAAAACATTTCACAAAACTTTTGGGCCAATTTACAAACTAGCTTGCTTTGCTTTATCACCTTCTATAATTCATCCATTGGCTAATTTTTTCCCCCTTTTTTACTTCTTTTTTCTATTTTTATATAAGATTTTCACCTTCACAAGTTGTGATACGTACACACCTAATTTGTTTGTTGTTGAGAGGACATAGATTCAAATTTTATGCCAAGAACTCATGATCACCGTTTCAATTTGTACACATACAGACACACTTTTAAATCATTTAATATTCATAACTCTATTTCTTTGTGCCTTCAATTTATAACTCTATATTTTAAAGCAACTGATATTGATCGAGATGAATTATGTATATTCAAAATCGGAGGCCGGTCCTTATCCGGGGTGTCGTCATCTTAAATAGATTATTTTTTCAAAAAATGTACTTAAACTATTATATTTGAAATTTAATTAACATATTTTAAAATATTTTTCAATTTGAAGTTTTATTTTATTCTGAGTGAAGATTATTTTGAAATTTTAATAGTAAATTAATTATGTTTTTAGTGTTTGAATTTTATCGATAAAAAATATTATGTGAATCACAAAGGATATTAATTCGAGTAGCTAATATATTTTGAATATCTATGTATAACTATAAAATTAAACCATAATATTTTGAATTGAAGGGATTCTTGAAGATTTCGAGTACACTACGTAAAAAAATGGAATTCGTTTGTATGTTTGTTTGTTTTTTATCCTTATATCACGAACAAACACGAGAAAACCAGCAACTTTAATTATATTTATCGCAGATCAGGAGTGAGAATCAATTGAAAGAATCTGCAATTTTCCACAGATTTTCCAAAATGGTACTTAATATGGCACGGAGGGAGTATTTTGAAACAATAATCATTTTGAGCTTTTGATCTGGTTTTATTCCTACTTTCCACCCATTTTTCATTTTAGAATTTCAATAAAACAATATTTTTCTTTAAAAAGATATTAATCAATTTTACACTACTATAACCTTCGATAATGAAAATAATACCCTTTTTATTCCTTCACATATTAGACTTTTTGCTTGGTCCTAAACATTGGACTCGTTTTTTCCCCCTTCAAACATTTGACTTAATTTAAATCACAATAAAGTATATATGATATATAACAAAAAAAAATTTGTAATTTGATTTCTACCCAAAATATTTTAAACAAGAGATAATTATTGTAATAGGACGAGAGTGATTATTGCATAAATAAAATGGCGGTTCCGGAAAAAATTGCCAATTTTTTTAAAATTAAGGTTGTTATTGAATTTTAACTTCCAACATTAATATCCATGATCTGGTTAATTAAAAAAGTTATATATGTTGAGGACAAGAAGGACTTATGGAAGACAAAATATCACTAAGAGAGGGAGTGAATTGGGAGCTTAAAAAAAATTCAATTTTCCCTAAACTCACTATCTAAAACAGAGCTTAACACACACACGCACACACACAGAGACATTGACACAGATGATTTATATTGGTTCGGTCTCAATTCTTCACTTACATCCAGTCCCTAGACACTCTTGGATTTTCACTATCACTTGAATCGATTACACACTCTGTACTCGAAAGTAATTCTCTCATTAGGATTTACTCCCATTTACAAGTTGTAATCAAATATCTCAACCTTGAAGTCTCGATACTTTGAGATTCTTACAATGATTTATAGTCAAAAATGAAATTCTCTAAAAGAACATATTGATAAACACTAAAGATTATAAATATCTAAAGATATTACTCAAATAAATGAAATAGTAAACACGTATTGATCGTTTGAGCATTGGTGTTTTTGATAGTTAGAACAAATTGAATGTTTCAGCTTATATTTGGTGAAGACAATTAATGATCGTTGGAAGCCTTCAATGCACCATTGAAAATAAACAATATAGCTATTAAACTTGAAAACCTTTCATTACTCACAATGCTTGATTTGTTTGATGATCATTGTCATTCTTAGTTGACATTTCGTGTGTTCTTCCTGTTTGATGATTTGACGTTTAAACAAGGAAAGAAAGCATAAATGCCTTCAGAATGTACAGAGAATGATTAACCAAATTCGTGCTTGGTTTTCTAGAAATGCATTTAATGCATGTGACATAATTAATACTTTTTAATTAATTTTCATTTAAGCATTTATCTAATCATCTAAAACTCATTAACAAACTGACTAAACATAGTTAGGAACAATAATTAGTGATGATATGAAATAAGTAAATCATACTTAAATTATAATACCCCAAAAATCATATTTAGTATAACCACTATATTTTGATAGAAAATAGAAAATACCTATTAAAATAGGTGAATATGTGGTCTTAAAACTAGTAGAATAATTACCTTATTTCCTAAGGTGATTTCTCATGAAATTAGGAGGAATAAAGAGCTAGAAATTTCTAGGTGAAGTTAAGGGTTATAAAACACTCTGAGAATATTGTGAGTTAATCTGAAGAGGCAACTAAATATTTGTTAAAATAGGAGAATATGTTGTCTCTAAATTTTTAACTGATTTATCATCATATTTAGGGAAATTTTCTTTGGATTCTAATAAAACCAAAATTCAATTTCCTAAATCTTATTAAGGATTATAAAATATCTGAAGATTATCATAATCTAGCATAATCTTAATTATACCATTTCAGCAATTAAAATCATCAGATGATGATAAAATCAATTAGAGGAAGTTAGTAACAATTATTGGGCAAATGAAATTGCAATAATTGAGATACTTTAATAAGTTTTGGAATTAGTTCATAATTAATTTATAAAGGTCATAATTAAGGATCAAATGATATTTAAAAGTTAAGATTAGCATACAAGGAGTTGTTAATCATCAAAATTAAATTAGAAACCTTGTCAAAATTGGTAATTAAGTCTAGTAACCCCTAAAACACTATATTAGAGATTAAAATTAGGACTTAACTAATTATTCCTAAATTATCACTAAGTGGCGAAAATTACTAATTAAAAGAGTGAAGAGATTATACTAAATCCTTGTGAAATTAAAATTGGACCAACGAGAGATTTTTCCTTCTTGAGTTGTGAGAACAATTAAAAACAAATTGATAATTAAAAAGATTAAGAGGGGGATGAATTACTAGGGAAACAAGAAGGGAAAATTATTGTAATAATAATACAAACACATAAGTCAATTGCTTGTGGGGGAAGATTAGGAAAAACTTGGGGAGCAAGTTGCTTAACTTGGGGAGCAAGTTGTTATGTAGTTAAGTAAAATTAGATGAGAATCTATGGAAAATAAATCATATCTTGAAATATTGAGACTAAGTATTGAAGATAAGTACATATTTGAGATCAGTGAATTATAAGCTTCAACTTGGCTATTCCCAAAGTCATTTCCATAAACTTTTAGGATTCATATCTAAATGTTTTGGGAAGTTAAAAATCACCATAAATCTAGTTATAAAATTAGGATTTCAAAAGTGGAATTAGATCTTGAAGAAGAACATTAGTTGATATTTAACTAAATTAGCATTTGGAAGAAAATAGGAGAACTTGGGGAAGAAGCAAAACAACTTGGAGAAGAAGGAAGGGGAGGACGGTTTTGGATGAGGTGTAGGGATGGGATTTATGCCTCTTCACCAAGGAAAAATCAAAGGCTAAGATCACTTGAGAGTTGCTTGGAGGTTACCCAATCTTTGGCTATAAATAGAGGCTCTAAGCTTCATGAATTCTCACCACTTCTCAAGCCTCCAACTGAAAATTTAGAGAGTAGGGGAGTGAGGGGAAAAGCTCCAAGAGCAAGGAGCAAGGTTCTTCAAGAGGTAAGAGAGTTTTTAGTTTTTAAGTTCAAGTTCTTAGTTTATGAAGTAGAAATGTTAGGAAATGTTGTTTTGATCTTCAATCTTCCAAATATAGTTTTATTTTCATATTTTTATGGGTTCCACTGTCTTTATTTCGAAAATTTGATGAAGAAGAAATTATAGCAAAATTTTTGGAAGATTATGATCAAAATAACGAAGTTCTGGCGAAATTTCATCGATTAGCGATTTCTGGAGCCAGTATAAAAAACATTGGTATTTTATGAAAACGATGATGTTCTAAATTTCTGAGAAAATTCATGGTGAAAGTAGACATATAGGGCTTTCCAAATATGTATAGAATGTGTCATTTGAAGATCTGTGCAAAGAGATAAAAATCCCAGAAGATAGGCTACGTTTTCTGAGTAAAAATCTGGGCAGAAGCTTAAAACGTAAAAACTGGGAATTATCCATGAATTCTGGGTAAGTTCCAGTATTTTTCCTTGAAAATAGACGTCTCAAGGATTCCGGGAAATTTTACGGATCCTCGTTTTGATTTTTCTAGAATTAGTTATAATTTTTCGAAGTTAGACGAAAATCTGCCCAGAAAATACTGCCCTGCGTTTTTGAATAAATGTAAGGGCAGAATTGTAAATAATAAATCCACTAGGGGTAAAATGATCTTATATAGCCAAAATATCTCTTGAAATAATATTTGTGAATTAATAGAGATGATATTACCCTTATAGGATATTTGTGACCGCATTCTGACCGACATAACAAAACTTGTCAACGAAGGTATGTTCGCGTATTGTAACACGAACTCTGATGTTTACTATTTGTGTATGTGTGCTATGTGTAAGGTATGCTTATGTGAGTTAGCTGATAGCTCTGTTGTACGTTCGCGTACTGTAACACTAACTCCGATGTTTATGGTATGCATATATGTGTGGTATGTGTGTTGTATGTATAAAGTGTTTATATTGTGGTGTGCATATAAAGGTTAGAGGGTATCTGTATTGCTGGGAGCAATATGTTTGTATAGTGAGAGCAATATGGTTGCATGCTGAGAGCGATACATATGCATTGGTTGTGATAATTCGTTTGTTTGTGCTGTTGATGTTGTGGTATATGTCGTCCATATATTGTGTATGTAAACATGAGGTTAACCGTTACCTGAGGTTCAATGGGCATTGAACCTCAGCTCTTAACATAGCTTCAGGATCGGGAGGTCCAAGGACCGAGGAGAAGCACAAGCAAGCCACCTAGAAGACCCGGCGGTAGACTTTCTTTTGTGTTCCAGCGGAAGCTCTCCCATTGTTGTTTTACTTCACTGTTGAACCATGCGGTTACTATACCGCTATTGTATCCAGCCAGACTTATGGCATTTTGAAATACAAATATCAGTTACTCTTCCGCTCAAATGATCTACTCTGATGATTTGAAATGATTTTTGTTGAAAAAAGTAATATTCTGCTTTTGAAAATCTGGGATGTTACATAAATATTTAAGATTTACGAACATGGTGATTGTAAAACAGAGACGCATTTAACTCGAGTTAGTTTCAAGCAAACTCAAGTAGATGACTTGAGTTAAACATTCTAAGATTTAGTCACAAGTTCATCTTGTTTGAAAATAAGTTTAAAGTTTAAAATGAAGATTTCTCTATATGACTTTTGTTTGAGTTTGAAAATGTTCACTTAAGTGCATAACTCGAGTTAACTTTGGTATACTCGAGTCAAGTTCATTTTTCATAAATGGACTTTGGGATATCTTTTGAAAATGGTTTCAAATCACGTAAGCTCGAGTCATTAAGTGATGGCTTGAGTTATCTCAATTCGTTTGAAAAAATTAGTTTCAAATCTATGCTCGACTTAACTAAGTACTGACTCGAGTCAACTACCTTTATTCTTTGAATATAAGTTGAAGTTCACAAAGGATGACTTGAGTCATATAGCACAGGCTTGAGGCAACATCACTTTTCAAAATATTTCGTAAGAGCCTATGACTCGAGTTAAACATGATTGATTCGAGTCAATGTAAGTGCAAAACTATTTGACATGTCTATGTGTTACGTTGACTCAAGTTTTACAACCTGAAACTCAAGTCAATTCGTCAAATAGTTATTGGTTTAAGTTTAAACAAGTTAAAATATTTTTGACTTAAACCCTTAACTTCATTTTATTTACAATTGTCAATTATCATCAAAATACATAGAGAACTAACAGGACTCATGAATGAAAATATTGACATAAAAATGATAAATAAAGGTTCTTTAGTAAGATAATGTAGCATTTTTTATTAGTTTAGGTTAAAAGAAAAGCGCAGGCTTGACGGTGAAAGTGCATTTCTTTCACTTTGTGAGTTCAAACAAGGCCGGATTCCGCCAATAAAAAGAAAATTGCATCCCTCAACAAGCCGGTGATATATATTTGAAAGGGCTATACTTAAATACCAGGTGTTTAATAAGTTGGGATGAATACAAAAAAGAAGAAGAAGAAGTTTTTAAGAAAGCTACAACAAATTAGGCCAGCAATACTTAAATCTCAACTAGCAGTAGTGGTGTCAAATACAGCACAACAACAACAAAGTATTATCTTACTAGGTAAGGTTGGCTAAATGGATTGACGTCATTGTGCTATATCGAAAACCAGAGATTTGGGTAGATCATTAATTAAAATATCACTTTTTTTTAACATCATTGAGTGTTCGCTTCAGTCTTTCTCCACCTATTTTCGGAGGACGCCATATGGCTTGATCGACCCTCCTTATTGGCGCACGCCAATAACATTCTTTGAATGTGTTTAAAACACTTTAAACGATTGTATACCATTTTCTCCTCAATAGATGCTCCTTTAACTCATTACATATATAATTATTATGAATCTTATCTCTTTTGGGAAATTGATCAGAATAAGAAAAAAAAATTACTTAAATAGGGCATTGTTGAAAATCTTTCCCAAAATAAGGCAGTTGGTGGCGTCACCTATGGCATCGCAAGTGGTGACGCCACTGACAAAGTGGCATCACAATATGTGACGCCACTTGAAGTGGCGTTAATGATTATTAAACCACTTGAGTGGTGTTACATACTGTGACGCCACTCAAGTGGTTTATTTAAAAAAAATATATATAATATATAATAATAATAATTAATAATAATAATAGTTAATAAAATATATATAATATAATTTAATAAAAATAATTTATTTTTTTTAGCTGATGACACATGATGGGAAGCCAAGATAAATGTAAGCATTATAAGTTTTAAGTTTTTTGTTATTTTATCTTTATTTAAAAGTCTAGGTTTGTCTAAAGTTTGTTTGTTTGTTTTTTTTTTTTTTTTATGATTGTGTAGGATAATAGTAAATATGCAAGATTTCGATATCAAGGACTAGAATTTTGTGAGGAATTGGAAATCATCTTTGGGGAAACAGTGGCAACAAGTCAGCGTGCATGGACCCCAACAATAGGTGTACCGATTGAAGATAGTGCCATAAAAACCACACAAAACTATTCCAGAGAAAATTGCTAAATATGATGAAGAAGAATCCAATCCTGATGAAGATGATAGCCCTATGGTAAATAACCAACTCAATAGAAAAAAACGACATAAGAAGCAATGATTAAAAAAATGATAAAAGGTAAGCAAAGGAGTGGAATTGCAATAAGTATGCTAAAAAAATTAGACCGAATGGCCGATGCAGCAGAGAGTCATAATACAGTTGAAGCGGTTGAAATGTCACAAACATATGAAATCAATGGACACTTTTCCATTCCCGATGCATTAAAATATTGAAAAATTTGAGATTGATAGTAGATATTGGCTTTATTTACAAGGATGCATAGGTGTTATAGATAGATCACATATTCCTGTCGTTCCTCCTACTAATGATTAAATTAAATTATATATTATTATTATTATTATTATATATTTTATTAATTTTTATTATTATTATAAATTAAATTATGTAAAAAAATTAAATTCTTTTTATTAAATTATATTATATATATTTTATTTAATATATATATATATATATATATATATATATATATATATATATATATTTTTATAATTAAAGCCACTTGAAGTGGCATCACATATTGTGACACCACTTCAAGTGGTTTTATTGATTAACGCCACTTCAAGTGGCGTCACATATTGTGACGCCACTTTGTTAGTGACATCACCACTTGCGACGTCACTTGTGGCATCACCTATGATGACGCCACTAACTGCCTTATTCCGAAAAAACTTTTCAACAATATCCTATTTAAGTATTTTTTTTTTATTTTTTCTTATTCTGGTCAATTTCCCTATCTTTTCTTATATGACCAAACCTATGTCTCAGCATCCTCATCTCACTACCTAACTTTATATTTGTCCCTTTAAAAGCCAACATTCACTATCATATAGCATTACTGGTTTTATAGAAGGGTTAAGGAGCAATTTGACCAATAAATTATTACTTTAAGAGCGCCCAGCATAAATAACTTTCAAGTGAACCAAAAATACTAAAAAACTTTTTAAAATGTGCAATCAGCACAACGCCGTTAGAAAAAGATAACGTCTGTTGGAAAAAAGATAATGTCTGTTATCTAAAGTGCAGATTGACTGACAAATTTTTACTACAGGTGCGCCCAGCACAAAAAAGTTTTACTCCAGGAGCGCTCAGCACAAAAAAGTCCATGTGCAATCTACCCAAAATTGGACTGCTATAATTTCTTGCTTAGCTTGGACCCCCAACCATGTGCATTGGGGTTAGAAAGAGTGAATGCAATAAAAAAATCATAAATTATATTAATTATTATTTTCAGTTATTTTATGCAATTATTGACTATATATTTACTTATTAAATTAAATTTTTATTGTTGTGATTCTTTTCAATCTTTTAGAAATATCACATATTTATGTGCATATAATATGCATAAAAATTGATATTTACGTGTGTAGAAATATCACATAATTTATAGGCCACCTTTATTTATTTGGGTATGTTCTTCTTTCTTGTCTCTATTGATAAAGGGATCAAATTCATTTATATTAAGTGTATAAATATAATATTTTTACCTATAAAAATTGATATACGACTGATGAGATTAACATAATATGGATTCAAATCTTATTGTCGGTTAAGTAAGTATTCTAGGAGAAATACTTTTAAAAATGAGACGAAGGCTTTTGAATTTTTTTTTTTTGGCAACCAAAAGATCCCATCACATTAACTATTCTAAATTAATAATAAATAAAACTAAAATATTACTCATATTATACGCACTTATATCAATAACTAAAAAATCTCATCAATCGTATATCAATTTGTATGCATATTTATACACACGTAAATATGTGATATTTTTAAAAGATTGAATAGAATTACAACAACAAAAATTTAATTTAAAGAGTAAATAATACAATATAATAGTCAATAATTGCATAAGATAACTAATAATAATAATTAATATAATTTGTGTTTTTTTTTGTTGCATTCACGTTTTTTAACCCTAATGCACATGGTTGGGGGTCCGGGTAAGGATTTACAACAGTCAGATTTTGGGTGGATTGCACATGGACTTTTTTGTGCTAAGCACTCCTGGAATAAAACTTTTTTGTGATGGATGCTCCTAAAGTAAAAGTTCGTTGGCCAATCTGCAACTTAGATAACGGACGTTATCTTTTTCTAACGGCATTGTGCTGACTGCACATTTTAAAAAGGTTTTTGGTATTTTTGATCAACTTGAAAGTTATTTATAATGGGCGCTTCTGAGGTAATAGTTTATTGGCTAAATTGTTTCCTTAACCCTTTATAGAAATTTGATAAAACTTCCCTTTTATGTTGGTGTCAAATAGCTATATAGAATTTTGAGCAAAAAAAAAAAAAAAAGCTATATAAAAAAGTGCATCCATAATTGTAAAAGGGAAAATTCCTTTAAAAAATTCTCTCATTACAAAATGTATTGCTTAAAAAGGCATAAGGATTCAAGTCCTTGAACAAATATAACATGTCTTCAGTTGGTGCAACTATTTAAGTTGTACCCAAAATATCTTCAATTACATGCAAATGTTTTCTATTTTATATATAATTAAAGATAAATTACTTACAATTGGAGAGGAATTGCACTTACTGAAAATCAATTACATCAGGATATATTATTAAATAAATTTCAAGTACCTTTAAGTAGGATTAAATTTTGTAGTGAGGAATTCTTCAACAATTTTCTCGTAAAATGGCTATTGCTTGTGGTATAATTGAGAATTTTTTAAAATCAAAAGAGTAATAAATCACTTGTGGTGGATATAAGGACATGCATGCCATTTGCTGTTCAAACTTCAAATGGGTGGTTTGTAGTTGAACCTGTTCAAAATTCCACAATAATTAATGACTTTGACATTCCATATAATACCCATCACACAACTTTTTGAATGGTCAAAGAAAGAGGACTGCTAAAATATATTTGGCCATATAACTTGTGGGGATACCATTAAACTTGGATCACGTCATCCATTTGAATAAAATTACTTCCAATCCCATTTTCAACTTTGGTCGTATTACAGGTTACTTGAAAAAAAAAAAAGCTTTGATCTCAAATATAAATCCACTTATTAAATTATCAATGAGTTATTTCTAATTTTATCATTATTTAATCTTCGTTGGAGAGAGAGAAAGAGGATATAGATGTGAGAGTGATTTGTAAATGTAAAGAGAAAGAGTGAGAAAATTAATAAAGATAAACTCAGTAAATATTATAAAGTTAAGTTATATTTAATTAATAAAAATTAGTTAAAATTGACTTATAATATGTATGGTATAGTATCTTTTTAATTAAATTATCTCGGCTAAAAGTAATTAAATAAAGTTAGTTTATATATATATATATATAAATTTTGTCAATAATTGTCATATGATGAGAATTTGTAATCACACTTGAGTTGAGTTTTGAACCGTTATCGAATTGCTGTCAAATACGATGCTTTCAAGTAAGAGCTAGGATTATAATTATGAATAGGAGTGAAAATACATGTTAGCTCAAGCTGGGCTTTAACAAGCTAAGCTTATTTTATAAATTAACAACTAAACCTATTTTATAGTAAGTAGGTCTGAGCCTAGCATATAGACATTTTTTTCAACCTGAGAACCTAGCCTATACAAAGGTCTTACCTATCCTAAATCATATTAAAAAAAGCCTACATTTTTATTTATTTAATTTTTTTCACCCCCAATCTTTAATTTTTTTCCAATGTCTTTTCTTTTTATTTTTCAACTCGTTTTATTTTTTTTTTCTATGTTTTTCCTTTAATAATAATAATAATCATCATCATCATCATCATCATCAATCTTCTATATGATATTATTTTAATTATTTTAATCCTTTTTTAATAGTTACTTTTACTCTAATAAATCATCACTCTTACAAAATTGCACGTTTAAAACGCTTAATACATAATGACTACAGTTAATAAATATCATGTATATTAAGGCGAAAGTCACACAAGGATATATAAAGTTTAAGAGTAACGATAAATTATGTGCACCATTATGTATTACGAGGCAGAATTCACAAAAACACACAAATAATGGTTGTAGTTAATAACTGTCATTTATTTAGTGACAATAGTGATAGTTCTTTAGAAACAACTACAATGTAAAACTTACAAATGATTCAACTTCCAACTTCTTATATCAGTGAATACAACACATAACGGTCTTCAGAAACAACCATCATGTAACATTTTCAAACGATTTGTCTTCCCTTAGTTCCAATTCAAAGGTCATAAGCCTTTGTAACATCGTTAGACCTTCATAAGTCATAATCCTTCATAACATCCTTTAGACCTCTATTAAAAGCCACATATTCCTTGTAATTCTTACGACTTTTCTTCGTTGGTCTCCTCCTTCTCTCCATCATGTTAACATCTCAGGGAGCTCCTCCTCCTCCTCCACCACCACCACCACCTCCTCCTCTTCCTAAAATGAAGGCTCTAATATAGCTGTTGGTAGGCCTTAACCGCCACACAAGACATCTCATGGCATAAGTCATCAGGCTAAACATGAAGTTGAAACCTCATATTTCATCAAAATGAGGTTGAACATGACTTGCAGTTAGACCATTTATCTCCTTCCTCTGATAATGAGAATGGATAGGAGGAAGAGGATAAGGAGGATGGTAGTGGTGGTGATGACTAAACATCACTACTATATTATTAAAATATTAAAAAAAATAAGTCATAAGAAAAACAACTTCATAATTCACGGTTATTAATTAATAAATGTAAGTTATTCTTGTATCGTGGTTACAAAACACTTCCATACTTAACGGTTCTAACTTACTAAATGAAAATTAAAGCTTTCAAAACCTTTCCTCTTCCTTGTGTTGACTTTAGGTGCTTCCTTGTTACCTAACAATGATTGTCAATAGAACCATATACCCTTTCATTACATCATATTCAATTTCCAATGATGATTTTTTTGTCCCTAGCTTCCATAGTTATTTAAATGCCCCATTTTCATTTATTTTTCCTACTTTTTCTTCATCGTCCTCCTCTTTGTTCTCTCAATTGCAAAGATGAAATGTCGTGTACAAGAATTGCTAGAAAGCCCTCAGCATCATTATCCACCTCTACCTTTTCCTCCTCACCATCCACCATCTCCTCCTTCTCCTCCCTAACATTAGCCACTACTACATCTACACCCACATCCTATGCTTCCATGACTGGAGGTAATATTGCAGGATGCAAAACACTCTGACTATGGAATGAGAAGGTGTAACATTCCAAATTTTTGGGATTTGTAAATTGGAAATATTATAAGGATAATTATTTGTGTTTGACTTTTGGCCTAAATATTTTGGGAAACGATATTTTATGGCTTAAGAAAATACATATTGTGGGAGAAAAATCCTTAAATGGAAATAAGGATTTAAATTCCATCACTTAATTAATGGTGTAATTAAATTGGAAATCTAGAGAAGACTATTGTTGAAGTTTTATGGTTAAGGAAAAGAAAATGAAGCCCAAGTATTAGTGTTTTATGTGGCCCATATATGCAGCATATTATCCATTCCATTATCAATCTCTTCGGCCCAACACGTAGGAATATTTCAGCAACACTCTCTCTTTTTGCATGACATCATCCCCCTTCAATTATTTAATATTGATGCCAGACTCCACTTCTCCTTTTCGGAACTGGAGAAGGATGATTCACCATCACCAATTAATTATTTTGGTGATATCCTATATAGTCCAGCAGCCTAAAACGCAGCACCCATACTCCTGCCTCATGTCTCCAGCATTTAGGAACTCGTACAGAACCATTGGGAGCAGAAATACCTTGGCAGCAAGGCACGAAACATAAACATTGAGCCCATACTCCACTACTCCTCTTCGGCCTATGAACCCAACCAAGCCCATTTCTTTATTTCCCAATCTCATCACAAATGCATCAGTAATATCTTGAGTCCACATTACATGCTATTCGTTTACGTGCTTCTTTCGTGCCATTCTTCCAAACGCATAGTTTCATTTAGTGGGTAAAGCTGAGCCATTGGATTTGTACAATCTTGGATCATTAGAACTTGACACATGGGCATCTTTTCACTGAGCTTATTTCCCGCGAAAGCAACAGCAAAAATGCAAAAAACCAAAATACCATGAATAACAGAGGAGGAACGAATTGAGTGGGAAATAGAAAATCTTAGAGTTTGCAGATTCCCAGAAGCCTATCACACGATAACCGATGGGACCGCCAACTCTGGAGCAGGTAGGGATGTGATTGGTTGGCTTCCGGAGCAATTGGACGAGGCGGAGGATTTGCTCAGGAAAACTATAGATATGGAAGCAAAACGCTATGCATGATGACCCTGATGCACCACATTCATTAGTTGAATGAGGCAATGCAGTGGTAATAATATTGTTGTTGTGTCTTTACTGTATAGAAGTATTTGTTTAGGCAACTTGTTTAGGGTGATATATTAAGTGTTGATAATAGACTTCATTTTGGGTGTTGAAGTGAAAGTAGTCGATATATTCTATGAATAGTTGAATTGAATTTAAAATAGGTTTTGTCTGTGTCTTTATTGGTTTATTTGTTCCTTTGGGTTGTCAAGACTCAGTAAAAGAAGTTATCTGCAAAGCGTGCATTGTTTGCTCTAGACTATCTAGTTTTTTTAATGACTATGCAATGATATTGTATTGGTCTTAGTTTCCTTTTTGGAATGTCGAAGAAAAAAAAAAGAATTAATTAGATTTATCATTGGTGATTGTGTAGGTGATATGATAGATAATATACACTTGATAATTAGGCTCCATGCTTATGCAGCATGCCTTGCCTGCAGAGATTTTCTAATGATTTAATGGCGTAAAGCATTCTCTTCTTCTGTTCACAAAGGACTTGAGTTCAAGTGCTTTGTGCTTATTCCACATATACACATGTGTATGTATGAATATGTATGGCTATTCCAAAGTGATATATGTTATAAAACACTTAAGCTGAACACTTTTTTTTCAGCTGTGCTTTTTGTGGCATTTTTTTTTAAATTATTTAATCGGGATCTATTTGATTCAATTTTGTTGTTTGGGTATGTAATCAAACTGCCCCTTTAAACCGAATTATAATGCATGTTATTGCTCAAATAATGTAGCCAGTTGAAATATGGTGATCATCAAGAGCCATTATTATACCCGCCTGCAAAAATCTCACCTTTTTTAAAAGTAATTCGTTACTTCTGAGTTTTAGTAACTTACATTTCTTTCTTTCCTTTTTTATTTATAAATTGTCAGTTACTTATGATTTCTTTTAAGATCTAGTTATTTTATTGTGTACAGGTGAATCATAATGGATGATGATCAATTGAAACCAAAAATAGGAAAGGAGTTTGGAAGTTTAGAAGAAGCATGGATATTCTGGAATGATTATGCTAGAAGAACTGGATTTGGAGCTAGGAAGTATTGTGGTACAAAGAGCAAAAAAATTGGTGAAATTATAACATACAGATATGTATGTTGCAAGGAGGGTCTAAAAAATAAAGGCAAAGGAGAAAGACAATCTTCTAGGCAACGAGGTGAAAGAAGTGTTAGTTCTCTATCTGTTTTAATGATAACTGACAATTGTAAACTTGGTATGAAGCTTGTCTTTGGTAAGTTGTAAAACTTACTGTCAAAGGCAAACTCGAGTTTAGGTATGTAAACTCGAGTTTGAGACTTGACAGAGAGTTGCTCAATTCTGCAAGAAAGCCAAACTCCAGTTTACTTAGTCAAATTCGAGTTTGAGGAGTCACAAAAAGCATTCAAATTCTTTCACAACAAGCTAAACTCCAGCTTGCTCAGACAAACTTGAAGTCTGGGAGATATAGAGAGCACTCAAAATTTTGAACAAGACAAACTCGAGTCTAGACCATGAAACTCGAGTTTAGACTAAACAGAAAGAATTCAGAAACTTTAGTATTTTCACAAGGCTTGCAAACTCCAATCTTTGTTTCCAAACTCTAGTTTACACTTGACCAAGAAAATTTCAAAGTTTCAGTTCTTGTTAGAACTCGAGTTTGCTTCTGTAAACTCGAGTCTGAGTCATACAGAAAGACCACCAATATGTTTATTTTGAAAACTCCAATTTGTGCTTCTAAACTCCAGTCTAGAAGTTCTTGAACTTAGGCTTATCCTCTTGACATAGCCCTAAACTTGAGTTAGTCATTAATTGACTCAAGTTTAGCTACATGTCCAAAATCTCATTCAAAGACCAGAGCCCGACAATCTTCTCTGTAAGAACCAAACTCGAGTCTGATATCTATAAACTCCAGTTTAGGCCGTTGCTCAACTTTCATGCTTTCTGGATGAACCCCAAACTCGAGTCTAGGACTACAAACTCAAGTTTACATCGGTAATTTTGAAAAACCAGATGGTGTTGATCTGCGAAATCTTTATGGGTTAATCTGAAAATGTTTTATCATATGATTCTATTGTTTATAACATCTTTGATGAAGTTTTGAGTAATTTTCAGATAAGTTCAGCTAAGATCAAGATGGAATCAGATCTGGAATAAGTGCATTAAATGAAGAACTAAGAACAGGGTTGATCCTTCTCCTCTATCCCAATGGTTCAGCACAGATCGTTATGGATCAATTAAATCACTCTCCAACGGTCAAATGAAGGTTATGGAATGACTGAATACCTAGAAGAATATTTGTATCAGCATATTCCAAGATTCCAGCTGAGAATTGAAAGAACAGAGGAAAATATGCAACTGTCATTTTCCAGATTTGCAGTTGAACGTTAGAGAAGAAATTGCAACGGCTAGTTCCTCTAGCTAGCCTATAAAAAGCTATGAAGACTCAGAGCAAGACAGACACAAGGAACCTACATTTGATTATATTTGCTATTTGAGTCTGTATTGTGATTTTGATTTGATCTTCAGTGTTTATCATTATTTACTCTTTTGAGAGTCTTGATTCTTTGAAATCAATAGTTGTTGGTGTAAACTCAAGGTTGTTGAAACCTATGAGTTGGGTAGCTTAATTACAAAGTGTAAGGGGGAGCAAGTCCTAGGTGAATAGGATTACTGGTAGTTTTCATTGTTGTAGTTAAAACTTGCTGAACTAGTGGAAATACCCAAAAGATATCTGGGAACTGGATGTAGGTCAAGGTTAAGACCGAACCAGTATAAATTCTGTGTGTCTAGCTTTTCTTCCCTTAATCTCTTGTTATTTACTTTTCAAGTTTTGGAAAAAGAGTTGAAAAGAAATTTTGAAATCCCCAATTTACTCCCCTCTTGGTGATTTCTTTTGTTTTCAACAAGGACTAACTGCAAGGCCCAAATGGTGGTATCTTATATTAATCAAAAGTTCAGAATCACTAGATTTGATGAAGAACACAATCATCCTCTTCATACCCAAGATACAGTGCACTTGTTGGTATCCCAAAGAAATTTATCAGAAGTTGATGCCTATGAAATAGACCTTACTAGGAAGTCTGGACTCCAACAAAAAGCTACATTTGACTTGATGAGTACATATGCTGGGGGTAAAGCAAATGTTGGATATACTCGCATAGATGTACAAAACTACCTTCAATCTAAAAAGAAAAGAAGTTTGAAGTATGGAGAGGTGAGGTGCTTATTTGAATATTTTCAACACCAACTTGCTACAAATCCTGCATTTTATTACAAATATCAGGTGGACACAGAAGAACATATCACCAATGTGTTTTGGGCAGATGTTGGAATGTTAATAGATTATGCACATTTTGGTGAGGTTGTAGCTTTAAACACAACATATGGTACAAATAGTGGTAATCGACCACTTGCAATTTTTTCAGGCTTTAATCATCACAGAAGTGCGGTTATTTTTGGAGGAGCATTAATGTTTGATGAGACTATTGAGTCCTTCAAGTGGGTGTTAGAAACTTTTTTAGATGCTTATATGTAGAAGAAGCCTAAAACTATCTTTACAGACCAAGATCAAGCTATGACAAGAACTTTGAGTGAAGTTCTTCCAGATACAAAGCATTGTTTGTGTACTTGGCACTTAAAACAAAATGGCATTAAGCACCTTGGAAACTTGATGAAAAGAGGGTCGCATTTTTTGACTGATTTTTGCAAATGCATGTCTAAAATTACAGAAGTTGACAAGTTTGAAGAAGCTTGGAGCCAATTGTTATCTTCTTATGATGTTCATGAAAATAGGTGGTTGAAATCCATGTATGATATTAAGGAGAAATGGGTTTGGTGTTAGGTGAAGAGTTCTTGCACATTAGGAATGAGGAGCACACAACTCGCTGAAAGTATAAACGCTGATGTGAAGCAATGTACGTCACCAAATTTAGACATCAATGAGTTCTTCACCACTTTTGACAAAGTTGTTTCAGAGAAACGAGATAAGGAATTGAAGTTGGAGTTTGATTCTAGGCACAAGATACCTAAGATGGTAAATCCAAGTGCACCAATATTACGCCAACTTTCAAAAACCTATACCCCAGGTGCCTTTGACATGTTCCAAGAACAATGGGATCTCCAATTTGTGGTGGAGTCAACTGAACATAAGGAGAAAGAACCTTTACTTGTTTACACTGCGCGCCCATATGATTGATGAAGTGGGTGAGTAGAGAGTTGCTTTTAAGGCTGAAACACATGAAATATTTTGCACTTGTGGGATGTATGAGACCACTGGGATATTGTGTTGTCATGCATTAAAAGTATACAAGACAAAGAATGTGAGAATTATGCCTGAGCAATACATTCTCAAGCGATGGACTAGGGAGGCAAGGAGTGGTGTTGTGCTTGGTCAAGTCACTCTAGCTTATAAATAGGGGCCTAATCCCATTGTATTTGACAGTTTTGCAATGTCAATGAAAGCTAAAAGCATATTCAGATTACTCCCCCCTCCCCTCTCTATTCCTACTTCTTCAATCCTTTAACCTTCTTTCTCCTATACCCTAATTCCCAATTCTACAACATTCATGTTGCAGTTAGATATCATATCAGTTTCACAACAAATAAATAAATAGATTGCATAGCATTGCCTCTAGTTTACGCATCACAATAAGCACACATTAACTCATGGCAAGGTCACAACAAAGCCATCCAAGTGGCAAGTGCCTTTCATGAGCATCTTTTCATATCATAGAATGCGTAGAACAACTGGATATGCAAAACAAACCCTGAACTTATCAAGACCAATGACTAGATATGCGGTAACAAAACTTTATTCCATCGCATTATATTTAATGAAACAAGGATCTTTTGACAAATGGTAAGGAAGCAACTGTCCTTGAGAGAATTCACAAGGATTTTTAATAGGACAAATGGTTTTCTTTGGGGCCAATGAATTAGTACAGATGAACAAAGATCAATTGAGGAGTGAAAATGTGAAATCCAATCACTACTTACAAAGATTAAAACTAATATGCACGACATTTTTACAGCATAGCTGCATTAATAGTGGCCAAAAACATAATTATTGGCGAAAAGATGCCCTATTGATGAATCACATAATCAAAAAATAAACCAAAAAATAAAAAATCGCAACGCATTGGCGAGACGAAGAAGAAATAGAACAATTGTAGGTAAGGTAAATTTGAAAAAAGTGAATCAAGAGTCGAAAGATGAAGACTTACGATCTCGACCACTGCGAATGCCACCTCTGTTATTCATTGTATTTTGGTTCTGGTTTTCTGCGTTTTTTTACTGCTCTTGCACGAAATAAGCTCAGTGAAAAGATGTCCATGTGTCAAGTTCTAATGATCCAAGATTGTACAAATCCACTCAGCTTTACCCACTAAATGAAACTATGCGTTTGAAAGAATAGCACGAAGAAGCACGTAAACGAATGTGGACTCGTAATATCTCTCAACTCCACCGAAACACATAAGCAGATCACGCAAACTCCACCAACTAAATACATTCAGCAACAATCCAGGAGCAGCGCCAGACCAGCGTAAACACCATACCTCCTCCATCCTTCTCGAGCACCACACCCAATTATCCTCTGGTCTTTGCCTCTTGATCAAGCTCTATATATATCCTTCTTCCATTCATTTTCGGTCTGCACAAAAACCAGAGACAGCGTGATCACAGTCCGAGAGAGAGTGAAACAGAAGGAAAGAAGTGGAAGGAAGTGTTGAAGAGGTTTCTTCGATTAGTTTTCAGTTGTCATTCTAGTTGTTACTCATTTGGCTCTGCACAGAAACGGAGCGAACAGAGACTGAGAACAGAAGCAGAAAACACAGAGAATGAGGGGGAGAGAGAGAGTCGGAGAGTGAGAGTCCGAAGTGAGAACGAGAAAGACAGAGTCAGCGAGCACAGAACGCAACTGAAAATTTCAAACAAGGTAAGCTCTTATATACATGTAGTAACTGCACGTTAGTTTTCAGCGTTTTTAAGAAGATGGTTCAATTTTGCATGATACTATACCCTGTTTCCATGAACACCAAACAGAGAACTTGAAAGCTTAAGGATTGCATGCTTTGCTAACATGAACCAAAAGAAAGAGTTGCTTACATATATATATATATATATATATATATATTAGTCAAGGAAGGTGTAACCATTGTAAATCTGGTGAAAACGAACTGAAGAAACAGGGAATAGTGCCTGGTGTTGTGAGTCTCGGTGTGCTTCGAGAGAGAGAAAAGGGAAACAGGAAAAAGGGGAAAATATAAAACTGAACTGAAAAACAAGGATGATGCTGCGTTTTGTTGCATATGTGTGTGAATACATATGTGGGTGTCGTGCATGCTGTAGGTGTATACGTGAGTGTGAGTATGAGTGTGTGTATGAGAGTTGATCACTGCCTAGATATACATACGTGGCTGTCACTTATGAAAATAGGTGAATATATGAAGAAAAGAAAAGAAAAGGTCATTTCCTAAAAAATTGAATTTTTGCAGACAGAGCAACAATCTTTGTCTAAGCAAAAACTAGGGTAAACAACCTTCTTTGACCCTGAAATTTTGTGGACATATAGTACACATCCTAAGATTTAAAATGAGCTTTGGTTCATCTCAAAAGAAAGTCTACAACTTAAGTTATGATTTTTGAAAGATAGGTCAAAATTTGAAAACGTTTTGGTGTTATTTCTGGAGGCAGAAAATGACGTTGACTTTTTGACCAATTTAATGAAGTTATAAAATTATGAAATTTTCTAGAAATATAGAGGACACATAGATCTTTAATTTGATAGGTAATTCGTTGCATTTCGATAAGTACACAGAGTTATGAATTTCGGAAGTTGGGTTACAATTTTGGAAATGATTCTGAACAGTGATAACATTTTTGCAATCTGGGAATAATTGGCATAGTATAAAATATTGAAACCAATTTTCCTAAAAACTAGACTTATCAAGGAGTTGATAGAATTTTGAACCACCTAAATCCTATTTCTAGAACTCTATATATGAATTTTTGAAGTTGAACTATGAAAATAGGTAAGTTTCTATTCCTAGATTGGAGAGTGTTTAAGTTTTCAAAATTTTGGAATTTTTCTCAGTTATAAATCAACTTGGTGACTTTAATTTATGAAATTAGACTTATCAAGGAATAAATAGAAATTAGAATCACTCCATTCAGAGTTATATAGACCTAGTTATAAATTTCCCAAATACCCGTGGAAATTAAAGGTTAATTTCTGATAAGTGTTAGAAAAGTCACCTAAGTTGTTAATTGGGAAAGAATATTTAATACAAGATAACTGACTAAAGTGAATGAAAAGCGAATGTATAAGAATTATTAATTAATAATAAATGAGGATTATTATTAATTAATAAAGAGTAAAGGAAATATATGAGTATTATTAAATAATAATAAATGAGAGTGATTATTAATTAATAAATAGGGTATTATCAATAAGGGGAAATTTTAGGGTTTTAATTACTTTTAATTCCCTAAGAATAATCCGCATAGTTAGTCACGTTGCAACGCGATTAAGTGACTAATGACGATGATAAACGCTTATAGGAAATTCATAGACGCCCTGACCGATTCCAACACCTACCGGATGAAGAGTTAAGGATTCAAGATCGAAGTGAGTAACTCTAATCTTGTAAGCATGTGTGTAAGTGTTTATGTATGAATTAGCTGATCATGTATGCTGGTTGATTTACTTGTTATATGTTTTTCCTAGCTATGGATTTGAGGTTGCGGTCTCATGGGGCTGCGTGTCCTAGACAAGGGCTGCGGTCATTGGCCGTTAACTGCGGTTACAGTTATTTGTACTTGTAAATATTTTCATGCTTTAACATGTGCTAAACTATCATTTATGCTTTCATATATGTGCATGAGATTAACTGTTACCCTAGGGTCCATTCATTTGGACTCCAGACCACATGAAAGATGCAGGCAGTGGTTCGGGATCGAAAGACAAGAAGCAGCTGTAAGGGTTACAGCGGTTGGAGCTTTTGGACAAAATTAGGAGTAATTAGATTATAATTTAACGTTTATCATTCGTCTATTTTGGGATTATTGTATTAACATTCAACTATCGGATGAATTCGAATCACGAAAAATTTGCCCGTATGTTTTCAAACTAAGTTATTTCAAAAACTTTTATTCCGCAATCAAGTCGTCCAAATCACCTCAATCCTCATATGCGTTAACTCTGATAAATAAAGGCCCCAAAGGGCGGTTGTCACAGAAGGCTTGCTTTATACATCTCAAGTATAAACATAAAGGCCGGTCTCATGCTTGATAAGTATGGGATTAGACAAGATCCTGACTACTCCTTTAGTGACGAGCAGACATGTGATCTTGCTAGCTCATTAGGCTAATCGCCACTATTTTGTTTTTTACACTTTATAATTTTAAATGTATTGTAGAAAATATAGAATATTTCTCATGGTTATTGGAAAACAACTGTTAAGAAATATAATAAATAAAAGTTAGTTAATTGTTCTTTCGAAACAACTGTAATTAATTCATAGATAAATAATGATGTTTACAAAACAACTATCATGAAACTCTTGGCATGGGAAAAAGAACATAAATGCGTGGACTGAAACCTTCCATCATATGCTTCACTTTCAATCTATTTAGACTCCTCATTTTCATACATTATATTCACCCTCTTACTTTATTCTCCTCATCATCATGGTCAAGCGACGCATTGAAGAAATGCTGGAGAATCGCCCTCCACAACCTCCACCTCCTTTTCCTCCTCATGTTGCTTCTCAACATGCACCTCCACCTGCTTCTCTTCCTTCTCCCACCCAACCTCAATTCCCTCTTTGTGCTCCTCTTTCCCAACCTTCTCCTCTGCTTGCTTCCCTTCCTCCTCCTTGCTAACATGCTCCTCCTCTACTTTACTTCCTCCTCTTTCTCAACCTCTACCCCGCCTGATTCCCTTTCTCATCCTGCCCAACCTTCACCTCCCCCTTCGTCCTACGACCAGCACTGCTGCAATGTTCACTATCGGCTCATTCTCATCTTCTCAAATGACAGATAACTCCTCTAGATTGATGGGTTGGTTTTATAGATTTTTTATTTTTATTTATTTTCAATATATTAATGTAATGGTTCCAACTTATATAAAAAATAACATACCATACAGTTGCTATTAAACAATCATGATAAATCAAATAAATAACATACCTTATGGTAACTAAAAGTAAACGTTATAAAGGTAAAAATATAATTAGCAGTTCTGACTAACTAACCATTATGTAAGACGTTAAACACTATATATTTTCTAATAACATACCTCATGATTATTTGACTATAATTGTTATAAAAATAAAAAATTTAGTGGTTCTGACCAACTAACCATTGTGTAAGACCTTAAAATCTATAACAGGGGTCTGTTAGTATAGCATCCAATTAGTTTGACATTTGAAAACTTTCAAACTCAATCAAAAGCTCTAGCTCTTTTAGTTCTATGAAAGGAAAAGGCATCCGTTCAACCTTAGGGCCCAAAGTACCAAAATAACAGTTTGGTACCGTAATGTATTTGCGTTGAGTTTTTATAGCCCCCACAAATATGATAGTTCAGAACCGTTATGTATGACAGTTAATAACTGTGATATATCAAGATTTTATAGTATTTTATACTAACCAAAGGATATCCATAAGTGGTTATAAAATCAAACTTAAATAGATGGGCCCAAAAGGCAAATATCATGCTTTAAGACTGCTAAAATGACGCATTAGAAAAATCAAAAAGAAAAAAAAAGAACATATTTGGGAAAATCCCCCTCAGGCCTAAGGTACCAAAATATTCTCAAAAAAGACCCAAACAAAAGTCACATGTCAGGAAAGGCCCTTGGGCCTTTTTTGGTATTATGTCAAAAAATGAAATTACAATGTTAGACTGATATAGTTGTTAATGTGTACTGATATAGTTGTTAACATGTATTGATTTAGTTATTAAGATATTGTTGTTAATGTGTATTGATTTAATTGTTAATGTTGTATTGATATAGTTGATAACATTTTCTGATATAATACCAAAAATGACTCTAGGGCCTTTGCTGACATATGACTTTTCTTTGGGCATTTTTTGAGATTTTTTGATACATTGGGCCTTGAAGGGGATTTTCTCAACTAATTGTTCTATTTTTTATGTTCTTGATTATTTCTTTCTTGATGATCCCACATTCCCATTATTAGCCAATGGAGTGTCATCTCTCTTCTTTCTCTTTAAAGAGTGGTTGAAGATACTGACGATTGAACTATTAGAAGGTCATCAGTGTTTTGAACTTTTTCTTCTTACATAAATGTTGTCAAGGAGCTTGAACCATGTGTTTATATTTCAAAGGACAGGAAAAAAAACCAATTGAATAAATGGGACGACAAAGAGATGAATATATAATCAAAGCACTCAATCATAATATGTGTTGCTATCAACGAAATTCTTTTTTTACCATTAATTTTGAATATGTAAATCGTTGTAAAATATCTCCCTCCTTAAGAAATTGCAAAACACCCAAACTATTTAATGGTTATTTGATGTTGTTTCGCTTGACTCCAAGCCTAACAATAAATTTCTATTCCAACTCAATACTCTAATTGTTTTGGGAAAGTTCCAAGCTCTCCTTTAGGTAGTTTAAGATGAATCTTAAGAAAGTCAAGCATGGAGGACTATGGAAAAAGAAAATTAATTAAAAAATTTATATACTACAAGGCACAAAAGATCAAACAAAAGGAGTAAAAGAAATGATTGAGGCAAGTGAAGCAGCTAACTTTTCTTCAAAAGGTGACGTCTTTTTAGTCATCGTTCACTTCTTGATATCCTGAGTAATGATTGCCTAGCTATCCTTGTGGTCATTAATATCCCTAATGAGCTTATATGGCTGACTTGCCATGGTATTAGGGATGAAAAATTAAAATCACTAACAATGAAGAACAAAGAACACAAAATGGAATACATAAACATTGTTAATATATGTAAGCATTACTATAATCATGGGGCCGACTATATTTCTTGGAAATTAAGCTTCTTGTAATTTGGTTTGAATTATGATCATGATAACTCCTCGATTTATGGGCTAACTTATTATTATGATTATGATAAAAAGGTATGATAGCCAAAAGAGGGTGATAAATATGACAATTGATATTTATTGATGTCAAAGTAAATAAAAGACACTAACTGTGTTAGTATAAACACAACTATTTTCTCAAGAAACAATTGCTCACAAAATGGTTACACTAACGATGTTAATATAAACACAACTATATTTCTCAAAAAACATTTGCTCACAAAATAGTTTTTAATGGCGTTACTACAAGTATTATAGAAAATATAGATAGATGTGAGTGGTATTTTCAATCTTACTCTATAAAATGAAATTAAAAAAACATCCAAACACTAAATGCGATGGATTTTGGTGAGAAGGCCAATTGTCAACTAAAATTCAACTAATTAAGATGATGAAACTTTATAGGAAATATCCTAAAAAATATCGTTAAAATAGGGAAAAGACAATTAAGGGGCAAGTATTTGAAATCTTAGGTCAAACCTCAAATGGAATCTAGGATTTTCAAATCTTGCAAAAGACCAAGAAGTCCTTGAGTACAATTTAAAGAAAAAGAGTGAAGTGCTCGATATTGATATTTCCTTTCTCTATCGTGAGAGACCAAACAGGGAGAATGGTCGTGTTTCTTGGCTTAGCGAAGAAAAGTGGCTTCGGCGCCATCAGAGACGATCGTAGGTGGTTACTAATCGTCCATAGTTGCAATAAAATTGAGTCCTCAAGTTGCATGGGTCTATGAGTTCGAACAACGAATAGGGTTCAGCGTGGTGTAATTCGAGGTTGGTAAACTTTCCCCCCCCCCCTCTCTGCTTTATTTCATATATATTGCAATATAAGACTGGTGCTTTCAGGTGAGGGGGCTTACTGTTGCTTGTAACGCCCGCCTTTGAAGCGTCTCTATTTATCAGAGTTATAGCGCACAAGCATTGAAATAATTTGGACAACTTAATTACGGAATAAAAGTTTCTAAAAATAACTTCGTTTGAAAACGTGAGGATAAATTTTTCGCAATTTGAATCTATCTTATAGTCAGATATTAATATAGTAATCCCAAAAAAAAAAGACAAATGATAAATGATAAATGATATATTAAATTCAACTACATATTTTTCCAAGAAGTTCCTTTATTCACAACTATGTCTTCCTTCTCGATTCGAATCCACTGCCTATCTCTTTCATATAGTTTGGAGTTCAAATGAATGAATTTCAGGGTAACAATTAATCTTATGTGCTAGTATGAAATATAAATGTCGATATAACACATGTCAAGCATAGAATAATTCACAATAACCAAGTCACACAATAATCGTAGTTATCGTTCAATGACCACAACCCTTCAGGACACACAACCCCTTTTTTTAGGACACGTAGCCCCAACCCATTGCTAGGATACACATATACACATTATCTAGCAAACATAGTTAGTTATACATGAATATATATGCATACAAGTTAATAAGATATCAGTTACCTACTTCAAACTTGAGTTCTTAATTTCATCCGAAGTTGTTGGGATCAGAAAAGGTGTAAGGATATGCCTATAAACATTTATCATTGTCGTTAGTCACTTCTGGCATCACAAAGTACCTAACTAGGTGTATTGTTTTTAGGGGATTCAAAGTGGATTAATCCCTAAAATTCCCTTAATAATAATATTCTTTTTAATAAATAATAATATTATCTACTATTATTTATTTATCCATTTTATTTCTTATTCCCTCACCTAATAATAAAATTTATTTATTTATTTATTATTATTATTACTATTATTATTTTACTATTAATTATTATTTCTCCACAATTATTTTAAACTTTCAGAGACTATCTTAACATTTTAAATTAGGACTTTATAAATACCAATTCTATTATAATGTTTTTCATGGTTTTCCAAAATATAACCACTACTACAAAAAAACGTTTTCAACGACTGTTATTTATATACTTCAATGACTGTTTTACGAAGTCGTTATACTTTAAGTGGTGGAAAAGTAAATAAAATGACTGATTTAATTAGAGTCGTTATTTCTTTGAGATACAACGACCGTTATACTATTTATTAGTCATCTAATACTAATTTTTTAAAATAAAATTTTAACATATGTTTTTAATACCCTTAGACGACTGGTTTTAGGGGTCGTGTATAAAAGTGTTGTTGAAAGTTTATAACTACAAAAAAGAGGTCCTATGCATATTTCCAAATCCCTTAGACGACTATTTTTAAGGTCGTGTATAAAAGTGTCATTAAAAGTTTATAACTAACAATGACTATTTTTGAAAAACAGTCATTGAAAATACTTACAACGATTGTTTTTTAAAAAACAGTCGTTAAAAATTATTTCCTAAATAACATTCATTGTATCTACTGTATGCACACATGCTTGGCTATCCATAAAACCATCTAAAACATAATATATCCACCCGTATGCATGTATGTTAGGTTGTCCGAACAACCATCTAAAACACAATATAAGATGCAATTTGAACAGGTTGAAGCCTCATGAGAAAAAGAATGGATTGAAAATGAATGATCAGCAACAGTCTTAACTGAATGAAAAAGAAGACGTTACCCAGAGGCCAACTTAATCAAATCAAGAAAAAAAACCAAAGATTAACCTCTTAAAATGCATTCATTTTACAAACGAAAGAAAGAACCAGGAAATAGAGAAGAAAAACACTACAATGGAATTATCCATTCAGAAACTAAAGAAAGTACCAGGAAGTAGAGCTTCGGTATCCTCATCATGACCTAAGAGGGGCTTCCTCCTCTTCACGGTGCTTGGGATCGTTGCTCAACATATTGCTTAGTTAAGAGAGAAAGAGAGACATAGATCTGCAACCGATGACGAACGACAGATTTTCAATCTGTGGAGCACGCTTGTAGTTCACGATAAAGGATGAGTCGAAATCAAAATTGCTCACAAGTGATAGCAAATCTCCTTGGCGGCAGGGGTGAGGCCGTTGGATGCGGTGATGAAGATGGATGGGTCTCAAGACTCTTATTGAAAGGCTATGTTTATGATGGATTTGAGGAAGAAGTTCTGCACTTTTAGGTTTTAAGAGAAAACTTTATAGTGGGTGTGTGTGTGTGTCTAAGATTTAAAGATTGGTTTTGAAAAAACTTGAAACGCAAAAAAAAAAAAAAATGTATGGTGAGTGTGTGTCTAAAGAGATATATTGTTTAATTTATTAAATTTACTTAGGAACTAACTAAATGAAAATGAGTTAGATTTTTTATTTTAACTATCAAAATTTTAGGCTACATATTAGAAATAGCTACAAATATGGGATAATATATATATATATATATATATATATGTGTGTGTGTGTGTGTGTAATTTATTAAAAGTAGTTAAAAATTAACTGCATCTAAAAAAATGTATAATATTTGAGTTTCCACGACTGGTTTTTTAATACCAGTCATTAAAACTTTAAAAATTTGACTTTCAACGACTTATTTTTTAATAAGAGATCTATTGAAAAGAGATATATTGTTTGTTTACCAAAAAAAAAAAAAAAGAGATATATTGTTTAATTTATTAAATTTATTTAGGAACTAACTAAATCAAAATAGGTTAGATTTCTTATTCTAACTATCAAAATTCTAGGCTACATATTAGGAATAGCTAGAAATATGTAATAACTTATAAATATATAATTTATTAAATTTAATTAGAAAGTAGCTGCATTTAAAAAATTTTATTTTCAATGACTGGTTTTTCAAAAAACAGTCATTGAAAATCAAATTTTTTGAGTTTCAGCGAGTGTTTTTTCAAAAATCAGACGTGCTATGTACACTTTTAACATCCATTCTTTAAAAATGGACGTTAAAAGTAAGGAAAAAATTACAATAGTGTCACCACCTATTTTTTAACATCTATTTTTTAAAAAAACGAACGTTAATTGGGGGTTGTTAAATTACTATTTTGTAGTAGTGAACACTTCATCATATATGATTATAGAAAAACTTGAATTTAATCAATATTAACACCACACAAAATACACATAGCAATTTGGATTTAATAAATAATATTACCAAACAAAATATGCTTCATCATATATATCATCAAGACTTTTCTTTTAGTTTTCAAAATATGTATCCATATGCTTTAATTTATTAGATACATCTTTTTTGACATTCATACATAAATATATACATACATAACTAAACACCCCAGCCCTACCAGTAGGCATGCATGCATCTAATTAATATATATATATATATATATATATATATATATATATATATATATATATATATATCCAGTTGAACACTCCCCCAGGCATGCATTCGTTACACACACACACAGAACTCACACACACACCAACAATATATATATGCAATGACACACACTCACATTGGAGAATGTATATATAATACACACCTACCTCGAGCTGGTTTCATATATGTATGTATCTATATCATGTGCAGCAAGGTTTCTTGAGTGTGTGTGCATATATATTCATTCCTTTATATATCTTTAGTGTTAATAATATGACAGCTAGTTTCCTTTTTCTAAACCAGTGGCATTTATATCGAGCGGCATTTATATATCCAGCGGCATTTATATGCCTACAGCATGTTCTATATATATGTGTGTTAGTTTGAGGGCAAGCTTTGGATTTCATATGGACACACACACACACACAGTGTGTGTGTGTGTGTGTAGTAACGTGTTTTTATATATCAGCAAGATTCAAAGGCAAGAAAAAATGACGCTCAACGGCCCCCTTCAGTTCAGTTTCAACGAGTTTCAGTTTTTTTTTTTTTTCCCCAGCTTAATATACTTGTGTTGTGATGGGGAAGTGACGGAAATAAGAAGGAACAAGGGACCCGATGTTTACCTCGATGGATCAGGCAAACACGACGAGAACGGAGTGCTGAATTACTCCCCTGTTTTGGCGGAAATGAGCAGAGGAGGAGGATCTTTAGCTTGCGTCTCTCTCTCTTCTCTGTGCCTCTCACTCTCTCGTACTCTCTTAGTCACGGCTGGTTGAACGAATGAAAACGAAGCACAGCAATATAATATGTATACTGGAGGTGAAACGACAATCATTTAATTTACTAAATAACCCTTTACTAATCAGAGTTAATCAGAATAATCATATAATAAGATTTTGAGCGGAAATTAAAATTTTTAAAACATGTGAGAGTATGCATGATAAGCCATAATGTGTGACAATATACATTTAACAATTCATATACAACAACAAACAGAAGCCCTACTTGATCAAAGTTGACTAGGCTTTTGTAGTCTTCCCGGAAGGACCTGGGCAGATATGGTAACCTGGAAAAATTTTGTAACTATCATTCCAGCTCATTACGTATTTTAATATGTGCTAGTGAGGTGCCAAGTGAAACATTTTATATCACAGTATCAAAATATAATTGACCAATATACACGTTATAAATTTCATAAAAATAATTCACGTATCATAATCATGAATCATAGTTCACAATAACAAAATTCCCAAAGTACCTCCCCTCACGTCAGTTGAATCGCCTTATTTCCTCCGACTAGACCCATGAGCTAAGTTACACCCATGTTACTGGTTACTCAAAAGCTCACAGGTCAAGTGATGAGGACCAGTCAAAATCCTCAGAGCACCTACCCCAGATCATGGATCTTTTCCCCACTTTACCCTAGTGAAATGTCGTAAGCCCATCACTCTGGTGGGCAAGTTCTTATCACTCTGGTGAGATAATAGTAAGCCAACCATCGTGCACCAATGAAGGCATCACCACGTGGTGGAATAACTTTCTCCATCCATTCCCAAGTCAATCATCATTGAAAATTTTCATATTTAATAGCTCAATGGGAATTTTTCTAAGATTTCCACAATTTAAATTATAAAGTTCCACAAGGCATTTTCATAAAAATATGCATAATTATTTTACAACATACTCACAACAGTATATCAAATACACGTAATAAGTGGAAAGTTGTTACCTCTCGCCCAAGCTAACTACTAGCACACAGCTCCTTAAACAAGATATCAACACACAACAATTCAATCTATCAAAATCAATATACTAACAATTAATAACATCTTAAAATTCTACATATTAAAAATTATAATTTATAATTTCATAACATTAAAAATATACAAATAATAATACCTTCATTATTCAATAAATAGTCCAGCTTTAATATATTATTATTTATTTCCCTCAAATAAATAATAATATTACCATTATTATTTATCTGATTTATTATTTATTTCTTCTTATTAATGACAATTTGGTAAAAATACCCCTTTCTCTATTTATCATTTATCGGAACTTTTCCTAAATTATTTATTCCATTTCTACTGATAGAAATTATTATTATTATTATTATTATTATTATTATTATTATTATTATTATTATTATTATTATTATTCATTTATTTCCGTTTTCCTAATAATAATGACACAAATCATTTGTCATTATTATTAGTATTTTTCATTTACCTTATTAATTTGAACTCCCTGAACTCTGCAATAATAAACACAATACTAACATTAATAATGTAACACCCGCCCGTGGGTGCCGGGTTTCTTATCTTAATCTTTATGCAGTAATGTGGCAAGAATAAGAATAATAATTATACTGATACAGCGGAAATTAAATTAATAACAGAACAGAGGTAATTCCAGGCTTTATATCCCTTTCTAACACTTACATTCATCTACGACAGTGATAATTTAATACACAACATCACTGTCATCCCTCGGTCCTTGTGCTGGGCCGACTTCAACCAACGCTCCCTCCCTAAAATCTTGTACATCACTCCTCTCATGTGCTCACCTGTCTATTGGTAGGTAGGGGAGGGTGAGATTCTGAGGAATCTCAGTAGTAGACAATACCAAACCATACATGCATGATAAATGCTAATGTATGATATACTCACCTTGCACAAACTCATGTTAACATAATGAAATTCTGCATGCTCAATGTTATATGCATAATACTCATAGCCATAGCATATTCATAACAAAGCTTCAATCATACAAATATGTTACCCATAACAAGCAAGCATAGTAATCATACATATAAACATAAGCAATAATATCAAATACATGCAAGTAAGGTAAGTTCACTACCTTTTAAGAACTACCGTCCTTACTCAGATTCCTCTTTCGCCAACCGGTAGGATTGCTTGAAGTTCATTCCTTTTCCTTTTTGTCCTAAGGACATAATCATATTTTTAGAACTAGAGAAAATTAATGTTTATTTTCCTTTTTAACCCTTATTCCATTAAGGTTCAATTAAGTAACTTTAAACTTGTTACTTTCAACCGTTTATCTTAACTGCCCTTAAAAACCCAGCAACTTCAATTATTTCTAATTAATTGCACAAAGATTATTTTAATGTGCCGTCAACTCTCACTTGTTACTAAACAAGCCCCTTTCATATAAAAATATTTCCAAATGTTGGAACTTCCCTTATTCCATTAAGGTTCAATTAAGTAACTTTAAACTTGTTACTTTCAACTGTTTATCTTAACTGCCCTTAAAAACCCAACAACTTCAATTATTTCTAATTAATTACACAAAGATTATTTTAATGTGCCATCAACTCTCACTTATTACAAAACAAGTCCCCTTTCATATAAAAATATTTCCAAATGTTGGAACTTTCCCCAAATAATTCCCAGAATTTACATTTTCCATGATTGCCCTGTTAAGCTTCCAAGATTTCTAGCTTAACTTTAAAAATTTATATCTGGAGTTCTAAGTATCAATTTCAAGTGCTTCAAAAACCTATGAACTCTATATTAAGTCTATTTTTTTGGAAAATTGGTTCCAACATTTAATCACATGTAATTATTTCCCAGATTTCGAAAACATCCAGACTGTTCAGTTTTAGCTTCCAAAACTTAGGGTCATTTGTAAAAGTCATAACTCTTTACTCAGAGCTCAGAAAATCACAAAATACCCACCAAAAGAAAGCTACATGTGTCCTATATCACCTGGAATATTTTCAAAATTTTATCTTATACCAATAATTCCCAGTTCACAAAACCATTGGGTCTATTCAGAAAACGTTATCGAAAAGCTCTAAGATTTTGACCCATCTTCCAAAAATCATATATTGAGCTATAGACCTTGGATTGAGGTGAACCAAAACTCATTTTAAACTTTAGTATATCTACTAAATGTCCATAAAATTTCAGGGTCAAATAAGGTCGTTTACTATATTTTTGACCTATTTAAAAATCGTTGCGCATCTGGAAAATTCAGCATGAACAGTGACGATGCTACAGTACCCCGTGTACTGTTCCATCTCGGATTTACTGTAGCAAGGCGTTAAAATCACTGTAGCTGAGCTCTGTTTTGACTAATAAAAGCAGAGAAACACATGCATACAACCATGAAAAAAAAACAAGAACTCATCTTTTCCCCTTCTACCCGACACATGACAACAAAGGATCTCCCATTTCCTTCAAGTTTCAAAAAGCATGAACCCAAGGAAAAAGGCATACACTCAGCAAACAAGTAACACATATAAATACCATACTCACGTGGTGTCATTTTCTTTTTGCATCAGCACTACCGAAAACTAGATTTCTTTTCCTTTCCTTCTCTCACACACAGACCCATATATATATATATATATATATAAGCATCAAGCTCACATCTCTCTCTTCCTTTCTTGGCAAGACTGAACCATTTATGACAGCAAAATGACAAAGATATAGAAGGCAGAACCCGACAGCCAGGAAGCATTTTTTTGACAGCAAAATGACACTTTTATGATCTCATCTCTCCTTTATTGCATGTGCAGCCAACAGAACATAACAAACAGGAACAAATCCGACATGCACCACAGATTACATATAGAGATACATAAACAAAATACTCTTTTTTTCCTTTCTAATGACAGCCCGAAACCACTTAAAAATGCAGCAACAAAAATATCTACAGTACCATGCATTACTTTTAGTTTCAGTTTCAGTGTCTACTTTTCAGCTTCTTTATGGTTGTTTACTAACTAAACCATGACAGAAGCGAAGGAAAAGAAAGATGGAAATCACCTTCAACTTTCCAAGCTTCAAAGGTGACAGATGCTCGATGAATCTCTCCTCTGTTATTTGTCGGCAAAACAGGGGAAAATAAGATTCATGTAACTCTCTCAACCTCTCTTTTTTTCTTTACCCACTCTCCCTTTTCTTTTCGGTTCCTCTCCCAAACTCTCACTTTGTATGTTCAACGGAATAAAGCATGAAGTAACAGATACATTTTTATAGCTTGATGATCTCGGCATGCAAGCTGAAAATCAGACAGCTGGACACTAGACGTGTTGCTTTGTGCTTTAATTGAGATTTGCTGAACTTAAAAATAGTTTTCGGTGAGCTGAAGGAAATGGGTTTTGTTTTGGGGCTTAAGATTTGGTTGTTTGCTGGCCTTGTGTTTTCGGTAAAAGCTGCACTTCTTTATGGTATTATTCCTTTCTTCACGTGGCCATTCCTTTGCCTAATATTACACTTGAATAATGGGTTTTGGGTCATCAATATGGGCTTTTGATTTTTGCTGCACAATGGCCTACGTGTTAGGCCTTTGTGACTGTTATATGTTCTTTGAAGAAGCCCAAATGCTTGTTGATTTCATTTGTTTTCTTTTTCTTTTTCATTTAACTAATTAACTCATCTAAACCCTTTTATTCTATAATGCTAATTTGTTTGCAATTAAACTTAATTGCAATCCTTGAATAATCATGGAAATAAATCCTACAATATTTAGGCCTAAAATTATCACTTCCACATATTCCACAAATTTATTCTTTTCTCCATTTAATTTATGGAAAATACACTTTTATTTCTCATAATTATTTTAGGCCATAAATTATCCCCAACTAAATTGCCTTTAATTTATGGAAAATATGCCTTAAATTTCAAATTCTCAATCTTTATAATTCCTTAAGGCCACATTTTCCATAATTAATTATTGATTCCTAAAGTCTCAAAATTTGAGATGTTACAATTTTCCCCCCGTTCAATAAATTTCGTCCTCGAAATTTGAACGTCCATACCTTAGGGAATCATCCTAGGCATACCGCTTATGTCTTTCCTATGCATAATCACTAAGCATATAATTTCATCATGCCACATTCTCATCAATCATGTACCCAGGTGTCTGTTCAATCATCTAGGCCCTACAAGTCCATTTTCTTAGCGCTTGGTTACATAGGCTTCAATGCCCGCAATAATTTGCCTTCCGGCTTATTACGTACTTGGCCCTTCAGGCTCATTCTCTTACCACCACGCTGGATGTCTTGGCCTTACAACTCAGGAAATCACCTCATGCCATAAGCGTCTCAATTTCCACCTGGTACATATCGAATATTCTACTAGCCTCAAAACATTATCCGGACATACTAATCCATAGTCACCTCATTAGGTAACCTACACAATGCCAAGCATATTGGTCTTACGACCTCGGGACACCGCCCCATACAACCTTACACAATGGGTCTCACAACCATGAGCCCCTCCTCATTTATCCTGTGTCTGAGCTTCTTCAATTTAAACTCTCAAATTACTTTTCTCTTGCTTAGCATGGTAACTAGCAATTTCTATCTGACCTATTTGGCTCAGATCTCTAGACCATTCTATCAGTTTCTATTCCTGTATCTACAAAATTACCAACTACACCGCTCTTCATTTCAACTATGTTGTCTCGTTTTCAAATTTTCACACAATGAAAATTTTCTGTGGTTGCAGTATTTTTCACAATACACACTTCACAACAGTAATGATGCTATCACATTTTCAAACGTAATCGCTACCAGCTCAACTTTTCGTAAAAACGATTCACTGTCGGATTAATTTCAAAACATTTTCTACCGGCACACATTTATGAGCGGGATTATTCATATTCACAAATTTAACATTTAAAAAGCTCTCGCCACCATTTCAACCTTTCAGTACAGCGGCATCTCCCCAATCTGATCATACACAGACCACCGCAGTGGCAATGCACTTGTTTATCGACACACTACTGTGGAGGACTTAATCGCAGTTGTAGTCCTGCATGTGCACCATTTGGCCAAACTTTTCAGATTGGATGCATACACACAGCAGCATCTCCCCGATATGATCATACATAAACCATCGCAGTGGCAATGCACTTGTTTAATGACACACTACCATGGAGGACTCAACTGCAGCTGTTGTCCTGCACGTGCGCCGTTTGGCCGACAAAATTTCTTAAATTGGATGCATACACTGCTGGTGCGAGTATCAGCTTTTTTTAAAATCTAATCCCCTCAAAAGAGCTTTCAACATTGGCCAGCTATTTAAAACATTCTAAAACATCTAACAAGATCCAACAAACTGAGTACATCTACCACAGTTTCTGACCTCTCCCAATTTTTGTACTGCTTTACCACTACATAGTTCAAAATTCGATTTCAAACCTCGGGTTCTACCAAACCCCTATGTGAGACAACCTCATTTCAACATGACCACTATCTCAGTCTCAAATTTTGTTGAAATCATTTCATTTGAAAACTCTATTTTCAAAAATTCACAAATTTGAAAATTGAATTTTCAAAAAATTTTCACAATATTAGCAGGTGCATTGGCAAACTTGGCATTGAATTTTCAAACATGACAGGAACTAGACAACTATTCTTAGAAGATCATTCTGTCCAACTATTTTCTAGTATTGAAACTTAAGGCAACCTCAATCATGCCTTGATCTAAGCACCATTTCAACTCAGATCAGATTCAAGCCTATATTCAATCATCTTCGTACCATGGTATCCTAAAGGATCACCATCTACCCATTCTCAGTTTACTTAGGTGTGATTGTTGTTTTTTGTCGTTTTCAAGTTAGCATATACAAGCTTACACTTGCCTCCAGGTACTTAGGCCTCAAATCAAAGGAATCTAAAATTTTCATGATACTTCTCAGGAGGTCACACATCCCGAGATTTACCTTGCCTAAATACTCTTAACTTCTGTGTGCTAATATGTTCTAGAGGTACTACTACCAGTACAAGTCCACATATCACTGGATACCATCACCAGACTCAACAACACAGGACCCTCTGAGACCTAAATTGCACAGTGTTAGGAAAGTAAACGAAGAACCTACTTGGTTCCGAATTCCCTTACACGAGGAAAATGTCATCACAGAGCCTACCTGACTCCAAAGTCCTTAGCACTTAGGAAAACCAGTGATCATGGTCATTGGCTATTTTCAAACATTATCCGTACCCTTCAAGCATTCACAAGGCTTACCTGGTCTTTTCCATCTTAGCCTTCCGGTTGTTTCAAGATAATGTATGTAATCCATCATCCATTAACCATAGGCTCCAGCCGACCTATGAACATATCAGTGTCACAGAACTTAGGGCTTCACGTATCAAACTTTACAACCTAAGGGTATAGTCCACTAGGTTTCCTTGCCCACCATACATTCTCATAATGAATGTACTCAATTTTCCCTTCTAAATCCATTACAGGAATTTAATTCAGACCCTGATTTCTATATCAGGAGCTTTAGGATTAGCAACAGATCCCATACTCTGTGCCATCCTCTATCTCAAGGGTCGTAGCTCAACCCTCTTCGTCAGGGTACTTGTCCCTTCTACTCTGATTCTCATGACTATGTATTCAAATATCAGTATATATTTCTGTTGCCACCAGAACTGCTGCCCTCTGATACCACAACCGTGGCGCCCGACCTTTGGGGCCTTTGTTTAATTAGAGTTATCGCGGAAATGGATCGAGGTGATTTGGACGACTTGATTTTTCGAGATAGAAGTTTTTGAAATTAACTTAATTTGGAAAATACAGACTAATTTTTCACAATTCAGTCTCGTCCGATAGTTGGACGTTAGTTACAATAATCCAAAAATAAGTGAAATGATAATCCCAAATGTCCAAAAGATTCAACTGCTGTATCCCTTACAGCTGCTTTTTGCCCTTCGATCCCGAACTGGTCCTTGTATCTTTCACGGGAGCTGGAGTCCAAGTGAATGGACCCCGGGGTAACAGTTAATCTTATGCAGATGTATGAAATTAAATATGACATTTTAGCACATGTAGAAATATGGAAGAATTTACACACAAAACCATAACCGCAGTTAACAGCTAAAAACCACAGCTCTTGTCTAGGACCGCAGCCCCATACGACCGCAGCCTCAATATCCATGGTCAGGAAAATAAAACATGCAATTCAACCAACATATATGATCAGCTAAATGAAAACATATACATTTGCATACATGATTATAGGATTAGAGTTACTCACTTCAACCATATATCCCTTTTCTTTGTACTGAAGTCGTTGGGATCATATCAAGATCTGCCTAAAAATGTTTATCATCGCTGTCAGTCACTTATTTGAATCACGAATAAACTAAATACATGAATTAGTTTAAAGGATTAAAAATTATTAATCCCTTAATTTTCTTCTAACAATAATAATTTATTATTATTGTTATTATTATTATTCTTATTATTATTAGTGTCATTATTATTATTATTATTATTATTCCAAATAATAATAATAATCTCCCCTTTATTATTTGTCATTATTATCAACCTAATATTGTTACTAATTTCTCTCTATTTATTTTGATATTTCTAATTATTATTAACTCTCCTTAATTAACATTAACTTCTATTAATTACTATTTTGGATAAGAATAACATTTCAAAAATTTACTTTAGTGTGTATATATATATTGGCACAACACACAGCACCCTTTTGCGTATGATAAATACATAACATGCATCCATTTTTCATATACCCCCACATAAATAATAAAGTAGTCTTCTTCTTTCTTCACCGAAATAGCACAGTACACACACATACGTATTTAACTTTGACTTTTCATTCCTTTTCTTTACCATCAGTAAACACACGACACACTATACATACATATATACTTAACCTTTCATTCCTTAACTATTTCATCAACAAACATGCGATACCCACAAACAGAAGCAGAAAACCGATACTTAAAGACATTTTTAACAGCAAAATCATGTGTTTACATGCAGCAACATTAAACTCAAGAAACTGGACCAAATACCCAACATGCACAATTACACTTCATACACATACTTAACACACACACAGTAATTGGATACCCATGACTCAGCAAGTATATATATTTATACTTCAAAATCCTCTTTTTGCGTCAATAAGGCTTTGAATAAAATAATATAATAAAATATTTCTTCTTCCTTCTTTTCCCTGGTCCTTCACGGTTTCAAATTATTATTATGAAACAAAATACTTCTTACAACCTTCCAAAATATTATATAGGTCTTTGCTTACACAGGACACATTCACATATATATATGCATATAGGTTTCAAAAAAATAACTTCTTTCTCTTTTAAATGACAGCAAAATATATCAGCCTTGCTTCACTTTTAAAACTCAAAGGAATCCGATACACACATATATATGTATTAGTATGAAGAAAAATGGTGGCAGCAAACAATTAGGCAAGGCATGCAACGATTAATGATAACCTTTGAATTCATGTTATTTTACAAGCAAAAATGAGTTAAAAAGTTTGTCATTGTTATGGTTTAATGGATCAAATTAGTTGAATTTGAGTTGAAAAATGCATGAATTGTTGGTTCTCAGTATTTCAGTAATTGAAAGAGTTTATTGGAGCAATAGGAAACATTACTTGGGCATCATATCAGTTACAGGTAGCAACTGTCATAAGAAGAAATATGCTCAAGCAAATTAAGGATGATGCCCGAGCATCATCATTCAAACAGAAGAGCATTCAATGCAAACCGATGTTGCTCGAGCACGAGATAAGCAATGCCCAAGCATCATACTCGAGTAGGGGCACTTTCATACTCAAGCAAAATTGACTGACAAGGAAGATTGCTCTCTATCAAAAAATTATTCAAGCAGAAGATGAATTATGCTCGAGCATCACATCAAAAGAACAATTTCTCTTCTCTGTCCCGATGTTGCTCGAGCAAGGCACCCTTCATACCTGAGCATGAACGAGTGTAAATGAAGAATTCTCTCTGTCTGGATATTGCTCGAGCATATATGCTGTGTTGCCCAAGCATAGCATATGTTATACTCGAGCAGGATAACTAATATTTCCTCTCTGTCTAAACTATTGCCTGAGCATGGTTTCAAGGTTGCCCAAGCAACATACTCGAGCATTACATAATTTATGCTCGAGCATCTATGATCAATTTGTCTCAGTAATCAATTTCCAGCTGTAAATCTGATGTTGCTCGAGCACGAGATAAGCAATGCTCGAGCATCATACTCAAGCAAGACCCGTTCATACTCGAGCATAGGTGATCTGCTAAAGTGAAATTCACATGTTTGCTCGAGCAACAGAGACTTCTTACTCGAGCATAGACCAGCAGCAGATGAAAAGTTCAGCAGACACGCACAAATATGGGAATTTCATATATTTGAATTTAATCATTACACTTTTAAACTAATCATGTTTATTGAAGTAATTAAGTTACAGATTATCATCATCATCTGGACAATCGATTGAAGCTTGAATTTAAAATAAATCTCATCAGAAGCTTTCCAGCTGTACATCCACTCGACACTCTGACAAACTTATCCAGATAAGAAGAATAAAAATCGTGGGAGACAGAATTGATGAAACGACATGGGAAAACATTTCTTAAATTATCCAAAGCCTCTACTACTCAACAGCCACTTGTTCATATTCTCTCATCAGTCGTCATCATCTATTCTATATAAAGAGAATCACACAACTGGAAGAAGAAAGAGAAGAACGACAAAGATCTCTCCTCTTCTAATTTCTCTCTTGTAGTTCTTGCCTCCTATATGGAAGTGCTTAGATTTTCTGATTCTTATGTATTGTTTTCTTTCTTGTTCATTTGATTCCTACATGGAAGGTTCTACCTCCTACATGGAAGTCTAGTTTTAATCTTTCCTTTTGTTTGTTTTAAATTACTGTTATGTTCTTTTTACCCTTATTATGCTTTGTCATGAACAGCATAAACTAAGTATTTTTCTAGGGTAATGTATGGATTCTTTATGAAGTTTGATTGAATTTCTGTTTTTAATTACATAATGATTGTCTTGGATATGTTTCTTTAATCCATGGCTAATGACTTAATTAGTTTGATCACCTAATTAAGGATTTGAAAGATTAATTAGACCTTGGAAAAGGCTAGTTAATTCTAGCTTCAATTGATTAAAGAACATAAAGTACTAGTAAGGGAACTTGACATAGGCTTTGTGCAATCATAAAGAATTCTGGACTTACTGCATGAATTAATTCTAATGAGCACGTGAACATGATATCAGGATTAAGGATTAGACTAATTGACTTAGGAATAAGCAATTAGATTAAAACCAGAAATTTCGGTTGACATATTCCAATTCAAGAGTTAAGTAGTTAAATTCTACCTTAAAAGAAGATCAGGTCTTAATCTAGCTTTTAGTAAAGGAAGAACAATTAAATGGATTATTGATGATATACATGACCCTAGGCTTTTGTTAACTACATTCTACCAAATTTGATTTGATTTCTTTGTATTTTTTTTATTTACATTTAATATTTGTACCAAAAACTCATACGATTGCATCAACTATAAAGTAAAATGAAGTGAATTGGTAGTTGGAACCTTGATCCCTGTGGGAACGATATTTTATTACTCTAAGATACTTGCTAGTATTACATTGATAGTGTATACTTGCACCCGATCCATCAATTAACATACACACACTCACACATACTCTCATATAGGAAAATAACGTGTATAAATATTCATTTAATTAAGACATGACAGCTAAATATACATACACGTCTACTTTAACAGCTCCTTCCTAAGCCTTATTTAAGTTTCAGTTTAACTTTACAGAGACCTTCAGCATTTTTCTTCTTTCATTTCATTTTAAACACCATATCTTTAATATGTATAAAGATGCAGGAAAGGAAAGAACTCTCACCCATGCAACACGCATTCACCAAGCAGAAAACAAAAAGAACTTTCACACGGCAACTAACGTGATGATCTCTCATGCAGATATATTCATACTTATATATATATGAGATCATTTTATGCAGCAACCCCGAACCTTGCATGACAAAACAAACACTCCCATATGTCTTTTCATGTTGCATCCGATAATACACATATACATATACATATATCAGCCACGTTTTTAACAGCAAAACAAAGAGACCATTTCATGCAGCAAAACCGTTGACAGCAACATACTTCTAGGAAACCTATCCATGCAAATATATATTATACTCACACAAAAAAAACCCAGGGACCCGATGACAACAAGTTTATTTACATATATCTACCTATAGACACGCAGAGACAAATGCTAACAGCCCCCCTTTGATTTTCAGTTTCAGATTTCAGTAAGCTTTGTTTTAACTCCTAAAACTCCATACTAAACGGAAAAGCTAACAAAAACTGAAGGGAAAGAAGGTTCTATAGTTACCTTCGTAGCTCCAGTCGAAAAGATGAAAAATGACACTGATTTGCTTCCTCTGTTCTTGACGGCACAAGCAGAGAAGTGGTTTCGGTTTTTTTCTCTATGAACTCTCTCTCGGTCTGGACCTCATTCTCAGTTTTTCACGCTCTCATCTCTGTTTTCAAGCTTTCTGGCCAAAGGGAATGAATGAATGATTTATTAAGAGGAGAGAGCGTATGGTTTCTGTTTTCAAATTCTCTGGCCGAAAGAAATGAACCAGAATTGGAGAGTTAATGGCTATCGAGAGAACAGCAGAGCATGGCGCTGCTGTCATGCTTGCCGAAACACGGAGTATGGCGCTGAATGCAGAAGACACGAGACAGTGGTTATGGAATTTGACGCTGAGTGCTGGTGGTTCAGTTTTCTCACTGTCGACTATTTCATTTTCTGTTCTTACGTGTCTAGCCGAGAGAAATGATGAAAAGAGATGAAAGAGTTGTTAGTGTAGGTGGGCCGAAGAGGATTAATGGAATGAAATGGGCTGATTTTGCATTGAATGGGTGTATGTGCGCTGGAGAGAACAATTAGCATATTGCGTTTGGGCCAAATGAATAGGAATAATCTCAGGGATTGTGATTTAAGAGCTGGCCCAAAAGATTTAGAAATAAATATTGTATTTATTTGTATTTATTATTTTCTCCAAATATTCATGGAGATTAGGCCTTGCTTTTAAAAATTATTTTTAAGCCATAAATTTCATAATTAACTTCCATATTTATTCAAACTTAAAGCTCCTAAAATTGGGATGTGACAAATAATTCATCTTCAATATATTTATTATTTCCCCTATAATAGTATTATTCATTTTTAGTAGTACTTAATTACTTTTGTTGTTGCTGTTGTTCTTATTATTATTATTATTATTATTATTATTATTTTCCCACGTGTTATTACTTGGTTTCTCTATATTTTTCTCTCTGTTCCTTATTAGTAATAATCACAATTACTAATACTCCAAAAATGCACCTTATATGTGTGTGTGTGTAGTTAACATACTCACTCACAGTAAGCTTTTTATTCCTTTCTTCATTAACAGATGCAGTAACGTGTATGAATGAGACCTAGGATATAACCATCAGCATCCTCTTTGCTTTGTTTTCCAAATATGTTAGTTAAAACCTTTTCTTCACTCTCATATACATAGGCGCACATAGGTCATGCCCAGTATCTCTGATAACTCTCCATATTTTATATATTTCATTTGTGGGGTTTCAATTTAGAATAAAATGTTTTTGAGTTTAGGAAATAAATAATAGTAATTAGAAGTTTTAAAAAGAAAAAAAAATGAAAACTAATATTTATTTCTAGTATTACTATTATTAGTGTTTAATCTCGTGTTTTCAAAAAAAAAGAGAGAAAGAAAGAAACATCATGCGTACAAGAATCAGAATTGATGAATGATTAAATATTGTGTGTGGCCCATGAGATAGCATTGATTATTGAATTGGGCTGAAGAAGAAAGAAGGCTGGAACGCGGAAAAGAGAGCTGGCCCACAGATTGAATGAAAAGGGGAAGATCTAAATGATTAATTAAAAGAAAGGCACGCACAGGAACAAGGAGGGAGGCGGCTGGGCAATACATAGAGACGAACAGAAGGAACACGCAGAACAGAGGCAACGACTGGGCAAAGGAAGAAGAAGCAGAGGAGCAGCAATTTCTCTTCATCATCTCCACGGAAGGACGAGAGGACTGTGGAGGCGAAGGAGAACACAATTAATAGCTTCATCTTCCTCTTCCGTGGCTCATCATCAACTGAATTAGAGGGAAACTTTTGTTCTTAATTTCAATACTCTGTTCCTATTCCCCTTCCCTTTGATTTTCAGTTTGGTTTTGAATCTTGTGTTGAATTTGAATTTAATTTGTTGTGTTGTCTGCATTAAAGCCATGTGTGTCTAGTTTGTTTTATAACCTAGAGTAATTATGAACTTATTGATGGATTAGACTTTGTTTCATCGTTTAGTTATAATTAGTATTAATTTTGGTTGCTTAATCGTGTTTAAATTTATCTATTTATTGACTGGCCATCTTTAAATAGAATTTTGAGAATTAGGATTTACCTTGGCAAAAGGAATTTTAATTAAACTCTAGATTAAGCAATATGAGATTAAATTATAATTTAATTTGCGATTAGGATAGGAATATACCTAATAGCCCCATATAATTGTAGAAGAGTGTGTCTGGATTAAATTGCCTCTAGGGTAAATTTGTTAGGCATAACAGCTTTTACTTAAGAGAGGGTTGTAAGTGGATCGGAAGGCACTTATGACTATTAATACTCGAGATTGACAAAATTAATATTAAGAGTAATTAAATTGGTGAAATAAATGTTTATGAAATTAATAAGGGATTAATGTCTCTAGGTTGCCCGTTGATTATTGCGTAGAGTATTTGTTTGATTTTGGTTTTATTTTCTTAGTTAAATTAAATTTGATTGTTCAACTTAAACGAAAAATGCAAGATTAATTATTAACTGAAGTAGTGGATACTAAGTCTTCGTGTGAACGATACTTTACTCATTTTTATTACTTGATACGGCCCGTACACTTACAGAATCTTGAATCTTAGGGTTTATAAAAATTTTGCCCTATCAATCTCTGCCTTTGCTTTATATATATGCACATCTAGAAGCAAAATCCTCAACGCACACACACGACTTCCACTTCCCAGCAATCATGGGTTTTGTATAAATAGACACACATAGCTTATGATACTGAGACACCAAAAAGGCAGCTGCAATACTAGGAGATATTTTCCATTCCTTTTTTTTTTCTCACAAAAGTCGGCAGCGCGCGCGCACACATACACTATATATATATATATATATACACACGCGCGCGCGCATAAGCTTTCCTTCTTCCTTTTTAACACAGATACTCACAGCAGCATACACATACACCAACGCCCAAAATACTAACAGCCACAGCACAAACAGATTCCAGACTTAGCAAACTCACACAGCAGCCCAGAAGGCAACCGAAACACACTCAGACCGCAATAATCAGAAGGAAACTCGCATGACAGCCTGAAAACAGATACAAACATATAGTGTATATATATATATATATATATATATATATAGATTCAACCCACACCCATGCAGAAAAAGTGTAAAACGCCAGGAACCCGATGACAGCAAACTCACCTTCGCTGATCCGTTTGAACAGATGAAAGATAGTGCTGAAAGGCTTCTGGTTCTTCTCTCTGTTTCGGGTTGCTAAAAACAGAGGAGAATGAGTTTCGGTTACTCTCTCTCACTCCTTCCTTCTCCTCTCGCTGCTCTCTTCGTTTCTCACTCTCGTTCTCTCTTCTGTAACCCTCTCTCACGGTGTCCAGTGGCGGGGCCACATGCTGGCCAGCTAAGGCACAGCTGGTCTTTTTTTATCTTATATATTTATATATAGGTATCATATAATATTTTATTTTGGTCAATAATTTGGCCCTAACTAAGTATTTTATTCTACGTATTTTACTCTTTCTAATGAGGATAATATTGTGTTGATTAGTGAAAATTTTAAGATTATAATTTTTACAGAGTTTTAAGTTTTTACAATAAATAACTATATATATGTAGAGGATGATTAATGACTAATTTTAATCAATTTGGATTTATTATTTGGTTGTCTTATGATTTTATAATAAATTTCTCTTTTAAGAAATAGATTATAATATGTTATTTGCTTAGTTAAAATTTAATTAGATCTTTATGTTTTTTTAAAATATTTTTTGGGATTCATATTATATTTATTTTATTTTCTCCAATTATTTTGTTTTGAGGTAGGGTGGAATGTGTATTTAAGTGTTACTTTTATTAAATTTCATTATATATTATTATTATTATTATTGTGTTTGTGATATCTTTAAGATAATATTTAATTTATTACTCATTGAGTTGTAAAAGGAAAATAAAATTTTTATTTCAGATATCTACTGAAAATATTATCATTTTATATCTTGTTTTGATTTACAATTGTTGGTTATTATTTATTCATATTTTTAATATTATACGATATTATTCTTTAAATAGTTCATCATATTTATTTTTTAGCCCGGCTAAAATATTTTTCTGGTTCCACCACTGTGGGTGTCTCTACGCTTTCTGTTTCTTTCTGGTTTTGCCGAAAGAGACATGCCAGGGAACTAGGTGGCAACGTGATATATATATATATTGAAGGAGAAGAAGTTGATCGGTAGGCAAGGACCAGAGGGTCTTCGGCTCGGGGCTCAAGAACTGACGAAGAGATATTGTTTCTGACAGCGTGTTTCTATTCTCTGAAAGGATCATGGTTGAATGGAACATAGGTATATATATATTGGAGGTTCGAGGTGGTGAGAGAAAGACAGTCCAATGGTTAACAGTGAGGGGCTCGAGAAACACTGATGAAGCATGGGTTCTGATGGCGTGTTGGACTTGGATTATCTTCTGCATACTTGCGTGATTTGCCTCTTCGTTTTGACTGATACATAGTTCCTCTCTGCTGGTTGTGCTGGGCCGACGGGAAGAGGGTGAAATAATGAAGAGATAATGTAGAAAGGGATGGGCTCCATTGGCTTTAGGCTAGTGCGGACCGAAATGAAGAGCTGGAGGAATATATATTTCTTGCTTTCTTTCTTCTTTGACTTCCAGCTGCTGATTAACTATATGGGGTATAATGGGTTAATTAACTAGGCCCACGAAGGAGATGTGTTGGGCCATGGTTTAATGGATCAAGAGGCTTATTTGTTGCTACTATCTCATGATGGTTGTGAGTGTGTGTAGGAAAGAATAATAATAGATAGTATTTATTTTGTTTATTTAATTGAAATTAATAGATAACATAAATCTTTAATTCCTAAGCCAACATATACACCCTATTTTACTTTGGTTTAAATTATCCTTAATCTCAGTCTTTTCCTACAATAGATTTAAGGAAAGAAGAAAAATAGACCTTAATTTCAAATACTTATTTTGTAGTAATTTTAGGCCAAAACTCATTATTTAATTTTTCATATATTATTCTCATAATTATTTATCCTTAGATTTCAGATATTAACTTTAATATTTATGAAGGACAAATTTTCCATAATTAAGCCCATATTATAAATCCCAAAAATTTAGGATGTTACAGGAGGTCTAGCCGAGGAGATGAAAACGTGGGGCTCAAGATGTTGGGATTCGTACACGTAGCAGAATTAAACTTATCCAATAAATTACGAATCCCAAGAAGAGGATCTATCAACAGCGTTTAAATCGAGTTAGTTATTAAGAATCGTACCTATGTGAACTCATGTGCGTGCTTTGCAAACTCGTGGGCTAACACTTTCTTGATCTATTAATCTCTAGGAGCCGACTCTACGAATCCACTCCTTCTACCGGTATCCACACCGAACAACACTCCAACATGAACAGTAGCTTGCTAGCGCCTTCAAGCTTTTTGTCTTATGTATCTCTTCTAGGGTTCTTTTATGGCTCTTGAATTGTCTTGTGTGTGTAATCAAATTACTTACAACCTAAGAGTATTTTGTAACTCTAATGAGCCGCATTAAATATTCAAAATCAATCTTATTAATTTTGAACTTGAATTGGGAATTAAATCTGTCTAATTGATTCAATCCAAACAATTTATTTAATGCGAATTACAAGCCAGCTGATTTGATTTATCTTTATAAATCAAATCATTGATTTATCTTCATAAATCAAATATGGAAGTTATTTAATGATTAGCCCCTAGGGCATAATTTCCCACGGACTCCCACTTGCACTAGGTGCAATCATTATATATATATCCTTTCTAGATAAAATTTTGTATTCATTAAATCTTATACATATCTTAGATTAAATGAATCTGGACATTATAGCTCGTGTTAGGCTATTCTTGTGTGCGACCCTGTAGGCTTACATGAGATTGACAGTGAGCTAATATTGTACCAGCCCACAAGTTGCAAGCGGCCTCTAGTAAGACATTGTGACTACCCCATTCACATGAGGATCGATTTTCGATACAACCTATCATACAATCATGTCACGTTCCTTTTGTCATGCGATAATTTAGTCAAGTATGAGGCATGGATAATGTCAACTTCCTTTTCTTGACCATTACTTTCTCGATTCTTGAGTAGTTTAAGAATTGGAAACTCCTTTCTATCGTAGTATGGTCATACATTTCTTAAACTTACTCATCGAGGGGCCCAATATTATCTCTCTACAAATGTGAGGGACAAATTCTATCTTGGCCACTCATATTCCTCTGCATGAAAACCACTGATCCCAATCCAAGCCTTTATCATCACCCGGTCAAAGGTGACTTTTGACTAAGTCAAAGATTAGCGACTTTCATGTAGAAATCCATGATGATCTCAGGTCAAAGGGCATTGTGACGTGGTTATACATGAGAAAAACTTATGACTTAATCCATGCAACTTTCCCATAGTGGGTTGGTCCAACACCTTGTACTCTTACAAGTGCCTAAGACTTTGATTCGTATCTCTATACCTTATCGAAGTCATACTAGTCTTATTTCATCTTTGCTCCTGCATAGATGACCAACTAGGGACATTTAGGACAATCTTTAAGATACATCCAAGGATACAGTCATCATAATAAACATGCAAATGATATGATAACAAAATGGAGAAATACTTTAAATAACAATAATGTTTAAAGTACAATGATTAGTCTTTCCAACAAAATACTCCCACTTGCACTAGGTACAATCTTTAATTTCCCTAATTCCCATTGTCCTCACATGATGTTCATGTATTATCTGTGCAAGCGGCTTAGTAAGAGGATCAGCAACATTGTCTTCTCTTAGTACTTTACATATTTTTATGTCACCTTTATCATTAATTTCTCTGATAAGATGAAAATGCCTGAGTGTATGCTTAGTCCTTTGATGTGACCTAGGCTCCTTGGCTTGCGCAATTGCCCTGTTGTTGTCACAGAACAGGTCTATTGGATTTGAGATGGTAGGAACCACCCCTAGTTCAGTAACAAACTTTCTGATCCAAACAACTTCCTTAGCTGCATCCGATGCTGCTATACTCAGTTTATGTTGCAGAATCAGCTACAGTGCTTTTGTTTGAGCTCTTCCAGCTTACCGCACCACCATTTAATAGGAATACATATCCTGACTACGATCTCGGATCATCTTGGTTAGTTTGGAAACTCGCATCTGTGTAACCAGTCACACAAAACTCATCCTCCAAGCCACCAAATACCAAGAATAAGTCCTTAGTCCTTCTTAAGTACTTCAGGATATTCTTGACAACAGTCCAATGACCTTCACCAGGATCTTGTTGATATTTGCTAGTCATATTCAAGGCAAATGACACATCCGGTCGAGTACATAACATGACATAATGATAGATCCAATGGCAGAGGCATATGGAATCTTACTCATGTGGTCTCTTTGATCTTGTGTATTAAGACACAAATCCTTGCTCAGATGGATGCCATGAGACATGGGCTTGTAACCCCTTTTAGAATCCTGCATACTGAATCTATGCAGTATCTTGTCTATGTATGTGCTCTGACTTAGGCCTATCAGCCTCTTGGATCTATCTCTATAGATCCTGATCCCAAGGATGTAAGTGGCTTTGCCTAACTTTTTCATTAAGAAGGACTTTCCTAACCAAGACTTGACACTCTGCAAGGTAGGAATATCATTCCCAATGAGTAGGATGTCATCAACATAAAGCACTATAAATACAACTGTGCTCCCACCAACCTTCTTGTAAACACAAGGTCCGTCAATGTTTTAAATGAATCCAAACTCTTTGACTACTTCATCAAAATGATGATTCCAGCTCCGAGATGCTTGCTTCAATCCATAAATGGATCTTTGAAGCTTGCAAACTTTACTAGATTCCTCTGGATGCACAAAGCCTTCAGGTTGTGGCATGTACACATCCTCAAGTAGCTTTCTATTAAGGAATGTTGTTTTGACGTCTATCGGCCATATTTCATAGTCATAATGTGTTGCTATGGAAAGAAGGTTTTGATTGATTTGGTCATTGCAACCGGGGAAAAGGTTTCATCATAGTCCACACCATGAGTTTGAGTGAATCCTTTTGCAACCAGTCATGCCTTGAAGACACTTACTTTGCCATCCATGTCAGTTTTCTCCTTGAAAACCCATTTACACCCAATGGTTTTTACACCTTTAGGTGGATCGACTAAGGTCCATAGCTTATTGTCATACATGGATTGCATTTCAGACTTCATGGCATCTAGCCATCTTTTGGAGTTTGGTCCTACTATGGCTTCTCGATAAGTAGTTGGTTCATTCTGCTCAATGAGCAAGATATCACGACTTCCAGTAGTTAGAAGTACATATCTCTGAGGCTTTTGTCGTGTCCTATCAAACCTTCGTGGGCCTTATGTTACTAGAGCAGGCTCATCAACTTGTTGTGAGTCTTCTCTGTTTTCCATTTGTGGTTCTACGTTGTTTTGTGACTCTCGAACTTTTTCAAGGGTTACCTTACTCCCACTGGTTCTTTTAGAGATAAATCTTTCTCTAGAAAGACACCATTCTAGATAACAAACACTATGTGATCAGTAGGATTGTAGACATAGTATCCTTTAGTTTCCTTAGTATACCCCACAAAAAGGCATTTTGAGGATACCCCACATAAAAGCACTAGAAATATAACTGGGCTCCCAGACATATGCTGATGGCCCAACGTAAACTGGTATATTAAAAGTTTCTCGAAGGAATATTTCTATGATACAATATACAGAGACTTTAAATACAGCTCTCTGTCAAAATAAGTCATAAACTAGACTTATGGCTTGGAACCCAACACAGTTAATCAAACATATTGGCCCGATCAGTGTTTAGTCTAATGGGAGTCTCCTCATCTTTCATGGTGACTTATAACAACCCACCAACAAACCCTTTCTTAGTTTAAGAACCAATTAGTTTGAAATAACCTTATCGGATTCATGCCAGATACTATGTCCTAATAACTTCTACCAATTTTCACCTTCGACTGGTGCCTCTTCAAGGCTCTATCCACTTTGCCTTCCCAGGTCCAGATTTCCTTCCCTGAACCTTTAGTCAAGGCTAAGATTCAATATCCATTGGATCTTAGGTAACAGTTAACCTCATATGAAAAGTATAAACAATATATGATAGATAATCACAACAAATATACATTCAGTATACACATTGGTACCCAACTATAATGGCCTACAGCAGATGTATCGTTACCAGCACTCACCAGTGCCTCGTGACCTAGTCACGGGTTTCTCAGCGTTAGGAAAACAAGCATGTAGCATTATCGTATAAATACAACAAACCACAACCAACTAAATGTAAACATACATGATTCAATCAATCATATCAAAGCCATACAAGACATAGGAGTTAAAGTTACCAGTACGTGATGAGCCATAAACTTACCATGTTTTAAGGTACAAGTTGAGCATGAACTTGATCTAATATAATTAAAAAGCTTAAGAAGATAAGTAAAAAACATGGATTTGATGTCAGACATACCCTCACGAGTATTCTTGGGTGTTTTGCAGGTTTTTTTATCCACGAGAGAAGCTAATTGGAAGAGCTCAAAGAAAGACAATAAGAGAAGCCAATTCCCTGGATGAGCAATTGAAGTTGGCGCCTAGGGCGCCAACTTAGTGCAAAAGTTGGCGCCTAGGGTGCCAACTTTCTGTCCCCTTGCTAGGTTTTGGCGACCAGGGCGTAAGAAGTGCGAAAAATCTTATTTTTTAATTTTTAGAAAGTTTCCAGGCCCTGAAAAGGGAAGGAAAATTAAGGATTTGTGAGATTTGAAGCCTAATTGGACCTGGAGCATAAAGGAGGAAAAACCTTAGCAAAGAAAAAACCTTATTGACAGGAAACAACTTGACGGAATTGGAGAAAGAAGATCAAAGCAATTGTAGAGATCAACCTTCCCCAATCTCTGAAGAACCATTCATCTATTTTCATCTTTTCTTCTTTATTTTGTTAATCTAGCCATGCTTGGCTAGTTTTCTTTTTGTAGTTAGGGCTAGGATGAACCCTATGCAAGTTTAACTATTTGTTTGAATTTCTGATTGAATGAATTTCTTGCGCTTAAAGCTTTCTTGAGGACTGATCATCTTTTAGATTATTCATAGGTTGATGTATGACAATAGAGATGTTGGTGCATCTAACTAGAACCTGTTAATTCATCATAAAGTTGCATGACCCAGACATAGGCTTACGAGTTTATGCAATCTTATAATTCTGGTTTAAAATCTGATTTTTCTAAACAATACTAAGACATTAGGTTGTTTTCAAAGACAAACAACTAAGGTAGCATGAAGACATTGGGACTTGGTCTAACTTTAGAAAATTGATCGTCAATTTGGGAATCATAATCAATTAGGATTTCAATTCAAATACTTAAAGGAGCATAGGGGGATTCTAAGCCCTAGCTGCATTTTTCTTGATTGTTTATTTTCTCTAAACGTGTTCTTGAGATTCTTGATCTTGGGTTCTTGTCTTTCTTTAAATCTTTAAATTCTTGATTGGTTACAACTCATCTTTTATTACTCGATTTATCCAACTAAAGCAAAAATAGTGAAACAGTGATTGAAGTATTATTCCTTGTGGGACGATCTTTTTCTCACTACTTCATTACTTGTAACGACCATTGCACTTGCCGAAGTCGCTATCAAGTTTTTGACGTCGTTGCTGGGGAATAGTTTTATTTCAACACTAAGAGTGGTTATTGAAACTCTAGATTGGATTTTTCTTTCTCTTTTGTTATTTTACTCTCTTTACTCTGTTTATACGAGATACCACGGATAGAAATTCACTTCAATTTGATCCTGAAATCGAAAAGACAACAAGGAGAAACCGGAAACTTGCGAAACAAAGAAAAGGAAAGGCTGATAGCTTTAGTACTAACACTGAATTGGTTAGAATGGAAAAAAATGAGGCAAATCATCTTCGCCTTCCTCCTCCAAGAAGGACTATGGGTGACTACATGACACTTAATCCTACCAGAGCTGCAACTAGCGTAGTCAATCCTGCTGTTAATACGAACAACTTTGAAATCAAGCCATCCCTCATAAGCTTGGTTCAACAACGTTCTTTTAGTGGAAGTGATTTGGAGGATCCTAATCAGCATATTGAGATGTTTCTGCAGATTTGTGATACCATCAAGATGAATGGAGTTTTTGCAAATGCTATCCGTGTGAGGCTGTTTCCTTTTTCTTTGACTGGAAGAGCAAGCACTTGGCTTTGTTCTTGTCCTACTGGAAGTCTCTCCACTTGAGACATTATCACCATAAAGTTCCTTGAGAAATTTTTCCCTTCTTCTAAGTACACGAAGCTACTGTCAGACATCCATTGCTTTAATCAAGACCATAGGGAGTCATATTGTGAATCTTGGGAAAGATTCAAGGAGTTGCTTAGAAAGTGCCCACAACATGATTGCAAGACTATGATCAAGTGAGAATATTCTTCAATGGGATGCTTCCTGTTGATTATGATTAGTTTTGATGATGTCTAATATAGATATTATTATTATGAGCAAAAAGCTTGCATACTACACTTATCTTCTACTCTAATTAATCCTTATATTAATGTAGATATGGAGTTTTAACAATGAAGAATGATCAAGAGAAGAGATTGAAGAAAGCAGAATATTAATATGAAATTCTCTATGATCAAATGGAAGTTGGCATGGCACAATTTGGGGTCAAAATAAGCAAGTTCAAAATTCAGCATGAATCGTACCGAGTTGCTACAGTGTCACGAGTTGCTACAATAAATGGGTTGAACAATGTCGAGTTGCTACAGTGAATCACTGAACAGTACTTCGAATCAATTGCCTCGAGTGATCATTTGGAGTGCCTCGAGTGATCATTTGGAGTGCCTCGAGTCATCGCCTTGAGTCAGCCAAGTAATTGCCTCGAGTCATATGATTTTCAACACTCTGTTCTACCTTGTTTCACGCTTCAGTTTGGGCGACCTCTGGTAATTCAATAATATCTCCCAAATCAGAGATTGTATTGAGGTGAAACCAATTTTTAATGAAAGTAGACATCCAACACGTCATCTTGGCCAAATTTCAAGTCCAAAGAAGTTCAGATGAGTGAGATATGAATTTTGGAATCTATCCCATCTGTTACCGTCATATGGCTGGACAAGGTTCAGTAATTTGGGTGTATCTCACAAAATACATATCAGAATGAGCTGAAATCAGTGGCATATGAAACTAGACTCAAATACCTTTCCAAAAACATAAAGATCATAGAAAACAAAGATCAAATGAGAGAGATATGATTTTTGGAAGTTGACAGTCTGTTTCAGAATCGTGCAGAAAGTGCTGATCAAGAACAACCTCAATTCATCTGATGATAATGGATGAACTACAATGAATTTGGAGTTGATTCTTCTTGCATTGAAAAGAAGATTTAAAGAGCTTTCTGGGGATATATGTGATATGCCAAAATTTGGAGCTTAACGAAGAAATGTTGGTTATTGGAACTTCAGTTTCATAATGCCAACGTTCTTGCATTTTGAAGTTATTGGATTTTGGAAGTTTAGTGACGATCAGACAGAGAATAAATCATTGTATGAAGGAGTCTATGAGTTATGTTATCATTTGCCTAGAGTTGCTGCCTCGAGTTGAGGACAAGCCGAAAGCAAATACTTGCCTCAAGGTACATATTCATGCCTCGAGTTAGCCTCTGCCTAGAGTTGGTAAATGAATGCCTCGAGTCAATCCCGATGAAATAGAGATCAAGTGCCTCGAGGGAACTAATACTCACCTCGAGTCAGCTAGCTATCACAAGAGCCTCGAGTCACCTTCACATATGCCTCGAGTCATCCTTTCTCTGTTTCTAAAGATCACCGTCTCCGAAAAATTCAGATCTACTGATAATGATTCCATTTCTTCTGATTATTACTCATTACAATTCTTAAATGCTTCTAATCAATTTGCTAAGTAATTTTCAGAGGATCAAAATGAAAATTCCTGAAAAGCATTAAGATTCATTTCCTGTGACGTTTGCTGAGTTGGAAAGTTACAACGACAGTACGATTGCCAGTTTATGTCAGAGACACCTGCACCTTGAATGAAGAAATATAAATATTGCCCATCCTGGACATCAAACTTATGCTCAAGATGGAAAATCACAATTACAGTATGGCGTGCTATCGTGGATGTCAGAATGTTTGCAACTTAAATTAAACAAAGAGAACTGTCCAAATGTTGCCCATCGTGAAAAATGCATATGGAACATTCAGACTAGAAGAATGTCGGCCATGATGAATTTGTGTCTAACGGAAACTCGATGAGATGCAACGGCATGATCATCATATTCAGATATCTCACAACGACATCAATAGTGAATGCTATAAAAGCTTATCATGTTCCAACTGCAAGGTAGAGACAGAACCAATGAAACACTCTGCGCATTCATTTATGAGTTATTGTGATTAACAGCTTCATCTACTACACTTAATATCTTCGGATATTTATTGTTCTTCAGTGATTATCATTATCAACTCTTAGAGAGAGTTTTTCTGATTTGTTGAAATCATTTGTTTGTAAGAATCTCAAATCAGGGGACTTGGAGATTGGGTGTACGATTACAACGTGTAAGGGGGAGTGAGTCCGAGAGTGAAAGGATCATCCTGAGTTGTTGTAATTGTATTGTGAAGAGTTAGTAGAAATCCCAAGGTGTGCTTGGGGACTGGATGTAGGTTGGAGTATTAGACTAAACCAGGATAAATCATTCTGTGTCCATTCTCTCTCATCCCTTGTCTCATTATTGCTGCTTAAACATAACTCGTGAAAAGTTTTTTAAGATCACCTATTCACCCCCTCTAGGTGATATTTCATCTTCACTTCCGTCTTCCAGGATGATGATTAATGCTGCAGTAGGTGGTTCACCGAAAAATAAAACTCCAGAGGAAGCATTAGAGTTGTTTGAAGATATGGGATCCCTTGAGAATGAAACTTCTACTTAACAGCCAAAGAGAGGAGTTCTTCAGTTAGATACTTACAATACACTCTTGGCCCACAATGAGAACCTCGCCCAACAAAACAGGTTGATCCAACAACAATTAGCTACCCTCACTAAACAACTTGCCTCTTCTTAGGTCTCATCAATCACGTCTCAGCATCTTTTGCCTTGTGATTTTTGCCTTCCACCAAACCACCATTACTGATCTGGAAAAGGCTTTAGCACATTTGACTCGTACCACCATTGAATACATACAGGGATCAGAAGCTTTCTGGAATGAAACAAAGTCTGCTCTAGAAAATCAAGAGGCTTCAATCCGAAACTTGGAGAATCAGATTAGTCAGTTATCAAAGCAAATAACAGAGAGGAGTCAAGGGTCTTTCCTTACTGATACTGTGGTCAATCCAAAGGAGCATTGTAAGGCTATAACTACAAAGAGTGGTATAGTGATTCAACCAGTTGAGAAATCTTTTCCAGTGAAGGAAAAGTCTGAAAAAGGGGAGGAAGAACATGAAAAGACTTTAGAAGAAGAGGAGGAAAAAGATGAGAATGGTAGTGTGCAGCAAATTCGAAAGAAGATAGCTACAAAGCAATCTCCTATTCCTCCTTATGCAAGACCCCCTTAACCGTAGAGGTTGAAGCAGCAGGTTCAGAAGCAACAGTATGCCAGGTTCTTGGATATTTTTAAGAAACTGGAAATTAACATTCCTTTTGCAGAAGCTCTTGAAAACATGCCTAATTATGCAAAGTTCATGAAAGATTTTCTTTCCAAGAAGCATAAGTTGCAAGAGGCCGAAACAGTGGCATTGACTCAGCAGTGTAGCGCCATTATTCAAACAAAGTTGCCACCGAAGCTTAAAGATCTGGGCAACTTCAACATTCCTTGTGCAATAGGGAACATCAATGTGAGTAGAGCACTTTGTGATCTGGGAGCTAGTATAAATTTAATGCCCTTATCTGTTTCGAAAGCTCTTGGCATTAAAGAGATGAAGCTACTATGATGTTGTTATAGTTGGCGGATAGGTCCATTAAGAAGCCAAAAGGCGTCATTGAGGATGTGCTTGTGAAAGTGGACAAATTCATCTTCCCGGTAGATTTTGTGGTTCTTAACATGGAGGAAGATGCAAAACTTCCCTTGCTTTTGGGAAAACCTTTCTTGGCTACTGCTAGAGCGGTAATTGATGTAGCTGTAGGAAAAATGGAGTTCCAAATGAATGATGAGAAAGTCACTTACAATGTGTTTCAATCCATTAAATACCCAGCTGATAATAGTGATTGTTTCAGAATTGATGTGGTCGATGCAGCTATTCATGAGGATCTGTTTCAAGATTGTTCATATAAGTCCTTAGAGGATGATATTGCCCAGTTGTTGCAAGTGAAAGAAGAGGTTTTTGCAGATGAGAATTTTGATTTCTAGGTTGAAGAGCTGAAGAGGAAGGATTATGATGCGCCACCTGTTACTCCTAAGGTGGAACTAAAGGAGCTTCCTTCTAATCTAAAGTATGCTTTTCTAGGGAAGGATGACACTTATCCCATTGACAGAGGAAGAACCTCTATGGCATTGGAAGTTGAGAATTAAGGTGACATCCGTCAGGCTCAAGACGTTAAACAAGCACTGATTGGGAGGCAACCCAATAAATTTTTCTTTTCATTGCTATTTATGTTAGTTCTCTATGAGTTTTGATGATAACTGACAAATGTAAACTCAACATGAAGTTTGTCCTTGGTAAGGTGTAAAACTTATTGTCAAAGGCAAACTCGAGTTTAGATATGAAAACTGGAGTTTGGGACTTGACAGAGAGTTGCTTAATGTTGCAAAGAAAGACAAACTCCAGTTTGCTTATGCAAACTCAAGTTTGAGAGACACAGAGAGCACTCAGAGTTTTTCACAACAAGACCAACTCGAGTTGAGAATTGAAACTCGAGTTTAGCTAAGGACAATGACACTCAAGTTACAACCTGTTTTCAAAACTCCAGTCCTGATTTTGAAGACTCCAGTTTACAAGAAAGTTTATGAATTGAAATTTTTTTTAAGACTTGTAAACTCGAGTCTGATTTATGAAACTTGAGTCTAGGACAAACAAAGACACTCGAGTTACTACCTGTTTTTGAAAACTCCAATCTTGACTATGAAACTCCAGTTTACACTTAACAAAGAAATTTCAAAGTTTCAGTTTACACTGAAACTCGAGTTTTGAGTTTCCAAACTCGAGTCTGGACCATACAGAGAGCTACACAATACTTCTGATTTGGAAAACTCTAGTTTGTCTTTGAAGACTTCAGTTTTGAAGTTTTGAACTTAAACTCAATTTTTACATCAAAATTCCAAACTCGAGTCAATCACTTATCAACTCGAGTTTAGATAGCTTTCCCAACCATGTTCAGAACTCTTGACATGATCTTGCTCTCTGGATAAACCCAAAACTCGAGTTTGGGACTACAAACTTGAGTTTGTGCCTACGTTTTAGAAAAAAAAACCAGATTACGCCAATCTGAGAAATCTTCATCTGTTAATCTTAAAATGTCATATCATATGCTGCTATTGATTCTAACATTGTTTAATGAGTTTTTTCTAGTAGGTTACAGATGATTTCAAGAAAGATCAAGGTAAAATCACATCTAGGTCAAAAGCAATTAATGAAGAACCAAGAACAAGCCTGGATTTTCTCCTCTATCCCATTGGTTCAGCTCAGGCCGTTACAAATCAATCAAATCCGACTTCAAACGGTCGAAACAAAGTTTTTGGAATGACAGAATATCTAGAAGACCATCTGCATCAACTGATTCCAGGATTCCAGCTGAGAATTGAAAGAACAGAGGTAAATATGCAACAACTATATTCCAAAAATAAAGATGACGTTGGAGAAAGAAGGAGATGAATTTGCAATGGCTAGTTCCTTAGATTAAACCTATAAATACCCATGAAGACGCATAGTTTTTGCATACACAATTGAATTACAACTGATTACATTCTTGATTTTTAGCTGTGTTATGCAAAATAATTTTTGAACTTCAGTGTTTATGCTTATTTGCTCTTTAAGAGAGTGTGATTTCAAAAATAATTTGATTATTGCTTTTGTAAGAGCTCAAGGTTATGGAACCTGTGAGTTAGGTTGCTTTATTACAAAGTGTAAGGTGGAGCAAGTCCTAAGGGATTAGGATTGCGAGTGTTTTACATTGTTGTAATCAAAACCTAACATATATGTGTATATGCGTAGGTTAACACTTGTATTATTCATTACTTGTACTAACTCTTTCCAAATCTCAGGTCTAAACAAACTCTACCTTTTATAAAAGTGGCTGGTCATCTTGGACAAAGACATATGTATATATATTTCAAGGGATAAGTACCAGCTTTTCCCTTGAAGTTTTAACTTAGGAGCACTAGGTATCCAAAAAAAGTTTTTGGAGCAATGTTGTATTTGAAGTCTTCAAGCAATATCGCCTTGACCTAACGTTGATTGTTAAGTGGAAAAGTCACCCACTAAAATGCATAGCTGGCACAAGTGATGTGGCTCTCAGCAAACAATATCATAGCAACCTCATCACCCTCAAAACCCTTCACCCCTTCCCCTCACCATGATAGCCGCCGCAGGCTCACCTTCACTCTCAACTCCAGTGAATCAAGGCTTAGATCATATAGAAGCAAGAAAGAGAAGGAAAAGACGACATAATCGAAGAAGGGACGAGAGACAAGGCATGTTGGGTTGAGCTATTCAGAAACTACAAGCTCCGACAAAAGGGCCATGCTTGTACTCAATGTAACATCCCAAATTTTTGGGATTTGAATATTGGAATATTGTATGGGAAATTTAAATTATGGAATTTAGGCTAAAATAATTATGAGAATAATTATGTGAAATTAAGGCCTATTTTTCCTTAATTTATTTCTAGAAGAGAATAAATTCAAGGAATATTGGTAAGTAATAATTTTAGGTCTAAAATTATAGGAATTATATTCCAAGGCCTAGGAAATTAAGAATTTCATTTTTTTTTTTGCAATTAAACCTAATTGCAAATAAGATAGTGTTTTAAAATAATAAATGAAACAAATGCATGGGCTTATTTGAGAAACATAAACCAATCACAATGAAAACACATTTTGGCCCAACACATTCAGCCCACATAAGAAGCATATATTATTCACAATTAACCATATACTATCAGCCCCCAGTCCGACGTGAAGGAATGCAAAAGCAGTTTCATTTTCTTTTGGATCACAACCTAGTTCTTCAGCCCATTTCTCCAGTCGAAAATACCACCTATCCTTTATCTGATATCCAGCCACGGTCCAAACTGAAGAAGTCCACGCCATTTACGCAAGAACAGGGGAAACTCTCAGCACCTTATTCTCATCTCTTTAGTCTGATTCTTCTAGGTAATTTATCGAGTTTCTTTTCCTCTAGCTTCTATCGTTTTCCGTCTAAGATCCTTGAACATTAAACCTTAGGTGATAAAATGTTGAGCTTGCTGGAAACCGAAATGAAAACAGGGGCTGAGTTATTGCGTTAGGTTGTATCCAGGATATGCTTTGCGTTTTCTTTTGCTATCCAACGTGTTATTGCATAGATATGAATATGTAAATAAGCTCCACCTTTGTTGAAAAAAGAAAAAGTAAGCACTGTCGCTGAACACACACACACACACACATATGTATGTAAAAAAATAGCTTCTCTTTCCTTTAACCCAGTACAGTAAAACAAAATGGTCCAGCAGTGAGAATGACAGCAAACACGTACATATATATATATATATATAGATAACGTGCTGTTTGGGAAAGAAAAAGTGAATAGCTTAACGTTGATAACTTATATATATAAGAGTTTAAGAGCTTTTTCAAGGGTGTGTTGTATGCTAAAGGATTATATACATATATGTATGTCGAGTGTGCTGCATGGTGAGCATTTTTCTGCAACTTGATATATGGAAAACGTGATTGTTCAGTGAAAAGAAAAGGGGAATGCTAGAAGCGCGCGCGCGCGCGTATTGGTGCAAGTGTTTCCTGGATATTCATATACATATAAGACAAAACAAGAGAAAAGAGGGAATGTTGAACAATATACATATATATAAGTAAATGCATGTCTTGAATAACTTAGTGCCTCTGTGTGTGTATATATATATATATATATATATATATATATATAGGTTTATCGTTTTTTTATGTCACTAGTTATAAGTTTTTGTCTAGTGAAAACAAAACTAAGTCGTTTTATCATTGAAAACAAAATTACAAAATAAACTGAAAACAAATTCTTCCTTCTACCTCCTAGTAAATCGAAAAAGTAGCAGAATAACTTTCCAATGAACAAAAAAATCGGAACTAATAAAATGAAATCAACCTAAACTAAAAACTAAACTAATAAAATAAAACTAATACTAAATTAATAAAATGAAATCAATCTAAACTAATCAAATCAAATTAATCTAAATCGTAGAATAACTTCTTATTAAACAAAAAACTCAGAATATAAACTGTTGTCACAATTCTATGATCAATAATTTATTAATAATATTTTTTTGTAATAAATGAAATAATTATAATTAATTAATTAAGAATTACTAATTAACTAAACTAATATTTTTCAAATTATTTAATTATTAATTTAAAAAATAAAATGAAAAAAAAAATCCCTCTGCTTCCCTGTGAATCCAAAAAATCATTGAATAACTTCCCAGTGAACCAAAAAAAAAAAAAGAATATAAACTACTGTCATAATTCCAAAATTAATAATTTATTAATATTTTTTGTAATAAATGAAAGAATTATAATTCATTAATTTAGAATTACTAATTAACTAAACTAATATTTTTTAAATTATGTAATTATTAATTTAAATTTATTATTAGTTAATTATATTTTAAATATTATTCACTTATTTAGTTTTCAATTAAATTAATAAATTATCGATCTAGGAATTGTGATAACATTTTATATTCCAATTTTTTTGTTCATTGGGAAGTTATTCTGCGACTTTTTGGGTTCACTGGGAGGTGGAGGGAAGAATTTGTTTTTAATTTATTTTATAATTTTTTTTCAATGATAAAACGACGTAGTTTTGTCATCACTGGACAAAAGCTTATATCCAGTAACATGACAAACGATAAACCATATATATATATATATATATATATATATATATATATATGGGTGTCTAACTATTGTATATAATATAAATTAATCAAGCATGTGGATATATATATGTATTGAAACTAAAAGGGTTAAGGTGCAAAAATACACATGGGAACTTTGTCCCCAAGAGCGCCCAGCACCACATGTTTTTTTTTTTGGTGAAAAAATATACACGTAGTTACGTTTTAGGAGTAAAAGTCACACGGGCCGTTAGTTGACAAACGTTGACCGTTAACTTAGACGAAAATGAACAATAACTCCGCTGAAATTACCATTTTGCCCCTAGTTTTAAATAATTTTTTTTTAAAAATAAAACTCAAATAAAACCTTCTCCGCTGATGGCCCCCACCACTGCCGATGGCAGCCCTCCCCGCCGCCGGCGACCGGTAGCCACCTCCGGCGACTTTTATTTTTAAACTAAGGTTTTAAATATTTTTTTTTTTAAAAAAACACTAAAATAAACCCTTCCCCACTGATGGGCCCTACCACCGGCGACACCACCGTCGGCGGTCTCCCTCTCCACTGCCGGCGACCAGCGGACACCTTCGGCGACATTTTTTTTAAGAAAAAAACTAAGGTTTTAAATATTTTTAAAAAAAAAACACTAAAAAAACCCTTCTCCAACGGTGGGCCCTACCATCGGCCACACCACCGCCGACGGCTGCCCTTCCCACCGCCGTCCTCCGCCGGCGACTGGTGGCCACCTCCGGTGACTTTTTTTTTAATTTTAAAAACTAAGGTTTTAAATATTTATTCTAAAAAAACACTAAAATAAACTCTTCCCCACCTCTGGCCACACCACCGCCGGCCGCCGCCCTCCCCATCGCCGACGACTGACGGCCACCTTCGGCGACCTCCTTTTTTTTTTTTGTTTTAAAAAACTAAGGCTTTTTTTTTAAAAAAAAAACTAAGCTTTTTTTTTTAAAAAAAAACCTTAGTTTAAAAAAAAATCTTTGGAGGTTGCCGCCGTTGGGGAGGGTGGTCATCGGCGGCGGTGGGGCCCACCGGCCTCCCTTTGGTTTTTTGTAAAAAAAAAACCTTAGTTTTTTTTTTAAAAAATAAAGTCGCTGGAGGAGGATGCCGAAGGTGCCCGCTGGTAGGGAGGGCGGTGGCCAGCAGTGGTGTGGCCGGTGGTGGGGCCCACCGGTGGGGAAGGGTTTATTTTAGTTTTTTTTTAAAAAAAAAATCCATGCTTAAAACCTTAGTTTTTAAAATAAAAAAAAAAGGTCGCCGGAGGTGGCCGTCGGTTGCCAGTCGCCGGCGGAGGATGGCGGTAGGGAGGGCAGACGCCAGCGGTGGTGTGACCCACCGGTGGGGAAGGGTTTATTTTAGTGTTTTTTTGTTAAAAAAATATATTTAAAACCTTAGTTTAACTAAAAAAATAGTCGCCGGAGGTGGTCGCCGGTCATCGGCGGAGGGGAGGGCGGCTGCCGCCAGTGGTGGGCCTATCGGCGGGGAAGGGTTTATTTTAGTTTTATTTTTTTAAAAAAAATTATTTAAAACTAGAGGAAAAATGGTAATTTCAGCGGAGTCACTGTTCATTTCCGTCTAAGTTAACAGTCAATGTTGGTCAACTAACGACCCGTGTGACTTTTACTCCTAAAACCTAACCACGTGTGTATTTTTGCATAAAAAAAAACATGTGGTGCTGGGCGCTCCTGGGGACAAAGTTCATGTGTATTTTTGCACCTTAACCCAAACAAAAAAGAAAATCCCTGATGATATATATGTGATGAAGCATATTTTACTTGGTGTTATTTTTATTTTGTGGATTTTATAAAAGGGTTAATGTGCATTTTTGTCAACAAACAATTACGCTAGGAGCGACTGAGCCAAAAAAGTATTGAAGGTACCAAAATTACCAACAAACAATTATGCTAGGAGCATCCAGCACAACACTGCTAGTTTGACCTTAACGCCGTTTTCTGAGTCTGCAAAAATTACAGAATAGCACCCATATGTTTGTGAAATTATACTTAAGCCACAAAAACATTTCAAATTTTTTATTTTAGTCCCTCCACGTACTTTATATGAAGGGACTAAAGTGAAAATTATAAAAATTTTATGGGTCTGGAAGAGAATTTTCTAAAATTTTGGGTTTTTTTCTGTAATTTTTGCGGGCCATCTCTAATCCTCCAAATCCGCTGCTAGTTACAAGCTTTTTTTTTTTTTGCTTTAGCCTGGCTTGTGGCTTATTAAGGAGGCCTGTAATTTAAAAAATTTTGTAAGCAGCTTAACACACCATAGGCCACCTCACCTTAGAACAAGTATACTTCAAACAGGGTGAAAACAAACATACTTTAAACAGGCTGAAAACAGACCTACATCTAACAGCCTGTTTAAAGTAGGTTTGTTTTGGCCTGTTTAAAATAATTGTTTTCGCCCTATTTGAAGTAGGTTTGTTTTGAGTTGAGGCTTGTGGTTTGTTGGGCTGTTTATAAAATTTTTAAAATTATAGGTCTCCTTAATAGGCCACAGGTCAGGTCAGGCTAAGGTCCAAAATTTTTAAAAATTATCTTCGAGACCCATAAAATTTTTATAATTTTCACTTTAGTGCCTCCATATAAAGTACGTGGAGGGACTAAAATAATTTTTTTGGGGCTTAATTATAGTTTCAAAAACATATGGGTCCTATTCTATACTTTTTTTTGGCCCTCAGACTAACGACGTTACCTTCAAACTAACGGCGTTGTATTGAATGCTCCTAGCATAATTGTTCGTTGGTAGTTTTGGTACCCTCAATACTTCTTTGGCCCAGTTGCTCCTAACGTAATTGTCCATTGGCAAAAATGCACCTTAACCCTTTATAAAATTTATTTGTGTGGGGTTAGTATTTATTAACTCTAATTGATTTTCTATTAAATTACTAATTTAAAGGAAAAAGATAACACTTGAAAGATTAAAGAAATGGTAGTATTAGTGTTTATCAAGGTTTTGAGAGAAACCATGAGAATAATTAAATAAATACATTAAATTATATTCTCATATGATGGTTGGTATTTATTAATTTTGAATGATTATTAATTTATAAATAAATAAAAAGAATTATTGATAAGTAATTAACAAGAGTTTATATTAATTATAGAGAGATAATAATAATTGGTAAAATAATAATAATAATAGAATAAATGGGAATTAGTGTTATTATTAGGAAATTTAGGATAATTATAATAATAACAGATAATGTTATTATTATTGGAAGGGAGTGATAATAATAAATAATAAATGAGGAATTATTATTATTATTAGGATTAATAACAACAACAACAACAATAAAATTATTATTATTAGAGAAATTTTTAAAGGATTAATAACTATTATTAATCCTCTAAACTAATTCGCGTAATTAGTTTTTTTGCGATTCGAGTAAGTACTAACGTCGATGATAAACGTTTTTAAGCAGACCTTGACACTTTTTTTGATCCCAATAACTTCAATTAAGAGATAAGGATTCAAGTTTGAGGTGGGTAACTCTAATATTGTAAGCATGTGTGTAAGTGTCTATGGATTAATTAGTTGATCATGTATGCTGGTTGATTTACTTGTTATATGTTTTTCCTGGCCATGAATTTGAGGTTGCGGTCTCATGGGGCTACATGTCCTAGACAAGGGCTACGGTCTTTGGCTGTTAACTGCGGTTACAGTTATTTGTATTTATAAATGCTTCCATGCTTTAACATGTGCTATTTTGTAATTTATGCTTTTATACATGTGCATGAGATTTATTGTTACCCCTGGGGTTCATCCATTTGGACTCCAGACCACATGAAAGATACAGGTAGTAGTTCGAGAACGAAATGCAAGAAGCAGGTGTAAGAGTTACAACAGTTGAAACATTTTTGGAAAAATAAGATTAATTAGACTCTACTTTAACATTTATCATTCGTCTATTTTGGGATTACTGTATTAACATTCAACTATCGGATGAATTCGAATCGTGAAAAATTTTTCTGTGTATTTCCAAACTAAGTAAATTTCAAAAACTTTTATTCCGCAATTAAGTCGTCCAAATCACCTCGATCCCCGTACGCGATAACTCTGATAACTAAAGGCCCTACATGGCGGTCGTCACACTCAATCTGCTGTTCAACTTATATGTAGATTATGAATCTCATTCATGGAAATTCAGTTGGGATTAACTAGTAGTGAAAAATCAGGAAGCACAGATCACTTGTTTTGTAGAGAAATTTGAGTTCATTCTATGCAACTATTATTAGGTTTTGGCGATTCTTCTAGTATTATGATGTCTGGAGGAACACTGGTGGGGGAAGAGGGTTTATGAGATAGAGACATAGTCAAGGTGTGCGAGCATTGGTGAGACCTTGTAAATGATGCATGCTTGAGCTCCATGCTTTTTTGCCACGTAGACATCATCCACGTTTAAGCCAACATTTGCGCCTTTGTGTAATTTTGGCTGCCACCATGTTAATTAAACGGTAAACGTCAAGTCACCATTAGGTCAAGGTGATATATTTTGCTACACTTTTGGGATAACATTTCTCCAAAAGTACTTCCAAATACTCAGTGTTTCTAAGGGAAAATTTCTGAGACTAAAATGGTACTTATCCCTATATTTCAATAGCAAATGCAATCTTTCTCAAACCCAACACTAATTTCATAATTGTAACTTATTCTCATGAAATTATTCTATTAAATTTACTTAAACCTTTACTATCCTCTCTAAGCTTATTGGCTGAATGGGAAATGAAAGCATAGTTCCTATTATTACCAATTTTCCATGGTTTACTTCTTTATACCATTCCATTTACATACAAACATTCTAGCTCTCAAAATAATTCCCAAAACATTTTTGGACTCGTGTCATTGTTACAATCATCACTTTAATGCCTCTAAACACGATTTATTTAGTTAAGATAAATATTTAGCACAAAGAAGCATGTCAGCAGCCACTGTTCCTCTATTTGAAAAATTAAAATAGTTGCTGGACATTTAGAGAGGTAAAGCAACCTTCATTGAATTTTCATTTATAAGCTATCGGAACCATCAAATTAAATAAAATCAATTCCTAGCCTCATTGAACAGCCTAGGCCGTGGCACACATAGATACATAAATCATTTGTTTTGTGCCTAACGGTTCATTGTTATATACAGAATCCTTTTTGAGCTCATTGCTTTAATTATATTCAACAAAACTTCATTTCTTCCATACATAATGCTGACCGATTCTCGGGGAGAGAAAGATTTATAACTTAAATCCCATCCTTCTAAAACACCAATTCAAATAGTCTTTATTCTTTCTTCTACAAAGAAACCGAACATACACCTCTTGACAGCGTCATTCAAAGGTCTTAAAAATCTTATATTGAAGAGCAAAATTGAATTACCATCTCACGGATAATCCAATCCTGATTTAGACATCTAAATACGATATTCAACATTTAGGATTATTCAGCAACAACTTTGAATCAGTTTTCAGCGGATCAACAACTTAACCTAACAAGCTGATATCATCCTCTTTATTTAATTCTGAATTTATAGTCTTAACCATCGTATGAGAGTTCTCAAACATACTCATATAATCTTAACAGCATTTCAATAATTAAAATTTCATAAATTCGAACCCATGGGTTACAAGCATCATACATGTATATAACTCTTACGTAATCTATCTATTTCATCATTTAAACCTTTCTGTGAGATTGTTCACAAAAGGAGACGAACAAAACGCCTCTGTACAAAAAGGGTGGATTCCAAAAATCAACTCTCCTAAACCATAATCGACATGCAAGCAGTGAAGTCAATCCGAAAAGCTTTAATGCATCATCTACACATGATTTCCATGGCTCGAAAGCATACGTCCCTCTTCTTTCTCTCTAAGTCAAAAATTTTCCCACACCATCTTCTTCCCCAAAAACGCAGCAGAAGAAGAAACTAATTGGTGGGATAGTGTTCAGAAGACTTACCCCTGTTTAAAAAAAAAAAAAAAATGCTTGCATGCGGATTTCCTTCTTCTCCTTCCTCCTTCGATCACTTTTATTGCTCTACTCCTCTCGGTCTTCGGCTCTCTCTCTCTCTCCTTCTCCTTCTGCTTGTTCAGTTTTGATGGCAGAAATGAGGGAGGAGATGCCGGAATGGGATCCTGTCATTGTCATTGGCCTACTTTCTTATTATCTCTCTCCATCCAATCTGGGTCGTTGATTGGGAAAGTAAAAGAAAAGTTAATGTAATAGTATATTGATTGGACACAATGAAAAAAGGATAATGAAAGAAAGTTTGAGTTTTATAATTTGATTGAACCATTCTACCCTTTACTTATTATTTGTTTACAATTTAGTCCTTTACTTAATATACTAAAACATCTATAATTTCTAGAAATTAATCCTTAAGAATTTATAACGATTTTATTCTTTAAATAGATTATTGAAGAAATAAAGTAATTTTTCTAAAATTTCTAGGTCAAAAGATAACTTCTAATTGATTTTCTTATATTATTTCAAGAAACAAGCCCTTAATTCCATAAAAAGGCTTTACAATTATCTATGAGGAAAATCATAAAAAAAAAAAAAAGCCATTTGACTTCTAAATCACAAATAGGTGATTTCCTACTAAAACGAGCTATCAATTGCATTAACGTTGTTGTTAATTTCATTACTCTTGTGGTCAACATGATTTTAAAGTTTAAGTAGTATTTTTTGTCATTTTTCCTTATCTATAACTCTTTTAGAGAAACAAACTTCTCCACAAACTCCTTTATTCCCCATTATAACTACATATAGTTTTTATTTAATTTTTCAGGGCCTTAATAGATTTTTAATAACTATCATATACTTTATTTTCCCAAAACTCTGTCATGAAAATAAGTTTTTAACCAAAAAATTTATTTATGAGGCCTTTTTATTTTTAAATAACATCCCTATACCTCAAGTATGACCTCTAAATCCCTTTTATGATTTTGGGAAAATAAGTTGCATTTTTTTATATATTTATTGTCTTAAGCTAATTTTAATTACTTTTTGAGTTGCATAATTTAATTATGTTAACCTTATATTTTGAGGCAGATAGAGTATAAAATAAAGGTAAAGTTTGAAAATTATTATATTTTAAGATATAATTAAGAATGTTTAAATTTTTTTATTTCAGAAAAATATGTTTGGAATGGTTTATAAATAGATGAATGATAAGTAGTACTCTGGTCCTTTTTTTAAGAGTTCAAAATGTAAATTATTTTGGTCCTTGAGCCCAATAAGAGTTTCTAAACATTAAATAAGTTTTTTTTTTTTCAATTTTACCTTCATTAATTATATGTATTAATTAATTAAAAGGTTGATTATACTTATATTTACTTTGTTTCTCTCACTTATTTAGAAAAAACAAAAAGATATTTTTAATGGTAGCTGAAATCTGTTTACTCAAAAAGAGAATTACAAACAAAAGTCAACATAATAAAATTCCTTCATCAAACCACCTATTGCATAAGAGGTAGAGGGTGATCAAAAGTACAATGCTATATGTTAATGCTAACTGGTTAGCCCTTGTTAAACTTTCCCCATTCATATAGCTTATCAAAATCTGTCGATCTAAAATCAATAATCTAACTTCACCTACAATGTCATTAAAAGGATGATTGCTCTTGCAACTCCTAATCAACAAGTTAATAGCTTCTATAAAATCATAAGATGGCTCTACTTTCCCGCACCATTAATTCTAGCACAAATTGAGATCATGTATGATTCCTATAAACTCTATTATAGTTGGAGGAACTGAGATGTGAGTTTGCAACTGAAACCGTATATACATCTATTTTCTTTGTCCTGATGACGCCTCCACATTCGCTTCTATCATTAGCCAACACCAAACCATTATCTATTTTCAATCTTGAAGAAATCTTCTCTAGTTGGGTGCGCCTTCTTGCGCATGAGGGTGTCTATGGGGGCATAGAGTACTCATCTTCAACAGATCTTGATCTGAACAAACTCAAAACAGAAAGTTTTAAAACGCCAAAGAAAATGTATATCTCCAACCATATAGCTATAAAAAATTTCTTTCAAGCGGATATTTTTAAGTTTTATTGTCTCGCTGTGATAGAATATTATATTAATCAACTTAGAAAATTAACCTTGATAAATCCTATATATTTATAGCTAAATGAAAGCGACTTGTTCGAATCAACGATGTTTGAAGACTAAAGAGTTGACGCGTACGTGATGGGCTTAATGAAATCCAAGATAAACAATTTTTTTTCTTGAAATCTTAATACTATTAATTCAAACATCAAAGACATTAGAATGGAAACAATGGAAAAAAGAAAAGAAAAGGCCTATCTTTCATGATTCTCCACACATCAAGAAAAGGTGGAGAATGACGATAAACAGATTTCAAAACAGGGATTTTCAATTTTTTTTTTAATGATGAAAATAACCACTTTTTTTTTTGGGAAAAATAAATCAAAAGAATCTTCTAGCTAGCAACATGCGGTTTCTAGTTCATCAATAACAAAAATAAAGTCAAAAAAATAATCACAATAACACCCCAAAATCAACGGTAGGTGATGGACAAGAGACAAGGATAACAGGTTAAAAGGCATTGAAAGACAAGATATTAAAGAAAGAAAATACTAGATCGCAAGACGCTCCATATACCATTGAAGTTGTTAAGAAAACTAAGATGAAGGTCCATTATAATGATAACAAATGATTGTTTAATTTATAAGAGAAAAATAAAATTACTAGGGTTTAACAATAATCATTATTCACTTAAGGATGATAAACCAACCTATCTTGGGGAAATACTTGAACGAGGCTTCTCTCCCTTGAGAAAGACCTAAGTTACGCTTCCTTTTACATCAGTGATGAGGATTCACATCTTACACACTATTAATCTATAGACTAAGACCCTTTTATATATATAGTGTTTTAGGGCCATTTACTAACTCATCCTTCTACTAGAAAAAAATGATTTCATGCATGACTAAGATATAATAAATATGATTCTTTCGAAATACTTATGGTCCAATAATTAATAATCTGGCATGAGCAACTTTACAACACAAGCAAAACAAAAGATAATTAGACCATATATCTACTATTATTTTCAGTACAAAAGAACAGCCTAATATATAAGGCTGCATCGAATAGAGTCTAATGAGAGATAGATCTACATAGCTTTATTCTTATAAAAAGAAAAAATTATTTTCAAGATTTAAACCATGACTTCCAAATCACGTGACAATAATTTTTTCTTTGCCTAGAGGCACACCCTTTACAGTTATTCTCGGTAAAGACAGAGAATGGTAGGGGGTGTCTGAGAGAGAGACTATATATTATATTAAATATAAAACACGATGGGGTGAAGACACAGAGAACGGTGTGGTGACAGAAGATAGAGAGCACAAAGGAGTGAGATGCCATTAATTAATGATTCCTTTGCGCATTTCAACCTCTGTGCTCTCTATCTTCTGTCAGCAACATCACCATCGCCTTCAGAGATCATCATTCAAATTTTAAATGAGAAATTAAACAAGACAAAGGAAAAGGAAGAAGATTGTGTGTGTATTGAAGAAAATGAATGAATTAATGCAAGAAATAATCATATATCCTTATCATATCACTCATTTATCTCTCTGCAAGAATTCGAAGACAAGATAGATATATTGGAAAAGAAGTGATGAACAAGGCTTCTAAATATGGAAGGAAGTAATATAAATGTGTTGGGGCTCTGGAGAATGGAAGTACTACCTAAGGACCTATTTATAGGGAAAACTAACGGCCAAAGCATGCTCTAGAGCTCTTGAAAGAATAAAACATTTGTGCTGATTTTATATTTTACATTATGATAGATGTGATTCTCATTTTATACCCTATTTGAGATTGATTTGTTTTGTTAAAAAACAGAATTTTTTTCAAAAAAAAAAAAGAGTAATACTTATATCAACTTTTGTTGCCAGACAAAGGTACACTACTATAGAAAAAGCTTTTTAGTCCAGATAAAAAATGCTTCTAGGTCAGATTTGGAACTGGTCTCAATACAGGTAGTTTAAGAAGTCTGTTACTTTTAAGATCAATTTTAAAAGTAGACTTCTTATAACCAAATTTTTTAAACATTTGATTTTAAAAGTAAACTTTTTAGACCAAACATTTTAAGCATTCAGTCTTAAAAGTCTGTTTGCAAAAACAAAAACAAAAATCTCCCCCTTCCCACAACCACCATCAGGCCAAAAAATTGTTTTGGGCGGGGGGGACTTGGGAGGTAGGGGGGTAGGTGCCAAATTAGTTTTGAGCATATTGCTCCGTAGAGAGCGGTGAGTCCGATAGAAATATTTGGTCTTTGTGGTTGATTTTGCTGCAGAGTGGTTGCCAAGACCTGCTGCTACAGAAGGAGGCATTTTATTTGAGTGTGACTTCGATGCAACTTCTTCCTCAACATCATAACCTGTTAATTAATAGCATCAAAATATGAACATGAATCCCACTCTATAACCTAATCAAATGGAGAAACAATTCATATATATCCATACATATGCATTTATCTTTCTTGGACAAAATTTGGATAATAAGGAATTGGATTATTGTGAGAAGAAAACAACACTTATCAAATTTCTTCCAGCGCAGTATGATCTTTTCTCTGTCAAATACAACTCAAAAGTAACAGACTACCACTGAGAATCAACATATATTATACTTTGTAATAAATTAGCACTAGTTTATTGGTATACATGGCAAAAGGACCAGATCTGGAATCTTCAACAAGAATAGATCCAATCCTGATTATATATCTGATTGTAGAGGTGAGATGAGTGGTGAGAAGATTTTTGATTGTAGATTTGGAATCTTCTATGGATGAATGGGAGGTAATATAGATAGATAGAAATTGTGGTGGTGGCCGGTGAGGCACTAATTAAAAGAGAGTGAAGCTGCAGAATGAGAGTTATTGCTATGAGGGGAGATGTTCAAAGAGCGAAATTCAATTTTTGAAGCGAAAAAAAAGTAGATTTATCTTTTATACTCGTTTTTAAAAATATGAGGTTTTAAAAGTCTACTTTTTTAGACCAGACTTTTTAAACATTCGGTTTTAAAAGTAGACTATTTAGGTTGGACTCCTTTAACATTCGGTTTTAAAAAAATTTTATATTTATGAAAAAGTCACCAATCATACTTTTTAGACTGTTGTTTGGAAAATCCGTCTAAATAATATTTATTAAACCTCAATAAAAGAACAAGTCTAAAAAATATTTTATATTTATGAAACAGCCCATCAGTTTTATTTTTTAGACCTTTATATCTGGTCTTAACGATGGCGGTCTGAAAACCTCTTTTTATACAGCAGTGATAGGAGCTTGGAACGTACTTGTTATTAATTTGGTTTTAAAAAGAAAAAAGAAAGGCCCTTCAAGTGATCAAATTGTCAGTTTCCATATTGAATAATGAGGTAATGGCAGCATTACTACCTCAAAATTAAATACCAATAACTCTTTATCTGCACATGTCAGTAACAACATATATAAAATCAAATATAGTAAATGCCGTATATTTCTTTTGCTTTTTTCTTTGAAAGTGTGGTGCTAGCTAGCTAGCTAGTAATATTCCTTTAAACAAGGTCTCTTAAACTCTAGAGTCTAAAGACGACTTATGAATAATGAGCTTAATTAATTTAAGTATTTATATTTCTTATATTGATATTGATTGATGACTACATGCGTTATGCATGATCATGGAATTCATTTTGTTTTTTAAAAAAGTAAATTGAACTAGATATCTTAATGTAATGCACAAAAAACGATAATGATTTTTTTTTTTTTTATAATCATATCCACTTTTTAACAATTTAGTCTCGCTGAATCAAAAAGAAAAATCAATAGAAAAATAATGCATTTGGAACCTAATAAATGCTTTTATATTATATGCAGACTGACTTAATTATTATTTTTTTGTTGAAAAAGCTTTATACTCCATCTTGTCCTTATTATAAGATACCGATTTTCAAAAAAATTTTATCTTTATTATAAGGTACCAACTACTTTTAACCAACTCATTTATTATTATTTTCCAATTATACCCTCATTTTTAACTAACTCTTTAAATTTACATCATTAAAATAGGGATAAATTTGAAAATATTTATCAATTTTGGACCAATTTAATAACTTAACTTTCATTCCTTAGTCTGTGAGAAATGATAGTTGGTGCCTTATAATAAGGATTAGAGAGAGTATGGTATAAAATTTTTATTATATTCATAAAATAATATTATAATACCAATCGTTGGAGTACTTATTCCCCCACAATATTTGCCCTTAAATGCATGGAATAAGCATATACCTGAGAACTGGAATCTCACTTCACTTTTGTTTCGACATTTTGGAAATTCAAACGAAATGAAGCAGAAGTCATCGTAAGATATTTCAAATCACGATGAAAGAGACAAATCATGCTCCTCATTATGTGAGGGTTGAATTTGATAAATGATAATTATATATTTACTTGGGAAAATATTTTCTCATGTCACGTACCCACATATACATATATTAATATATGAGTTCCACCATTTCATGTGTATGGAGGAAACTTTTTTTCTTACCATGTTCCACCCCCGGGGGGCCGCGGCGGAAAGAAATACTAAACTATTATAGTAATTAGTTTACTGAACATATCATTATTATTTATTTATTTTTAATTGAATATGAGTCGCATAAAATGGATTATTTCTGAAAATATAATTAAAATAAAATTGACAGTAATACATTTAAAAACTTATGCTATTGTTAAAATTATATTTCAAAATTTAAATTAATTATGTTAAATGATATCACAATTAAAATTATAATGCTTACAAGTATAATTCCTATATTTTTATAATTATATTAAAATAAAAAGGGGGAAATTAGATTAGAAAAATCCCCCACCACACAAAGCCTATCTCTATCTTTGTGTACGAATAAACAAAGCCACAAATTGAGAATGTGAAAGCTCCGGACATGTCTGAATGTTCATATCCCTACGTCGCTTTCTGATCTGATTTTTCTCTTTTTGCATCTCCATATCTTCTTGGGTTAATAATAATAATAACTCCTTATTTAAAAATTTCATTAATAAAAAAATCTAAGTAAAAGTAATGGTACTCTCAGTGCATAAAAACATATCATATTTTCTAGTCGAATTAAATATTTAATCATTGACTTTTCATTGATTTTCTCTATTAATTCTTATAGTATATCAAATTATTATTTATTCTTATTTAAGAATTACATTATCTTATAGTCTATATATCTATATTGTCACCTTATCTATGATTAAAAAGCGACGGAGATTGAGAAGGCGTGGGAGAAACACAATGTAGCCAGCGGGTTATTATTGGTAGGGTATTCCCTGACCATTCAATCATATTTTGAATCAGAAAACATCAATACCTTAGACTTTTCCCATTTTGGATTTCTCCCTACTTTTTTCCCGATAAGGTTTTTCATCGAATTTCCACTTTAAGTGATTCACAAACTCATATAAATTACTTGAATTAATTAATAATAATAATAATTTCCTATAATTTGAAATTATAAATATCAACATTCATTTTTTACATTTTAGGTTACAGAGATGAAAATAGTAAAATAAATAAACTGTATAAGTGTTATTTTCACCCTTTATCTTCTTTCTATAAAGCTCGGAACAAATTTACCTCAAATAATTGGATGAATTCGCACAACTCAATCCATCTATGTATATTATTGAATGATGAAGGTTAAATAATTAACCAAACCAATTAAGCAGTAAATAACAAATAATCTAATTATTCATTTATTCATATTTTTATTATTCAATATGGAGCATGATGTCGCACTCTCCTGGAACTTGTGCTTAATGATAATGGGTAGTTGAATTTGAAATTAATGGCCAGAGAATTTTGGTGGAAGAGTTTAGAATCATCCTTGGCTTTTGCCTTTGTTCCATTCTCTTTAAAGTTCCATCACTGGCGGTCTATATGTCTTTTTATAGTTTTTTAATTTATGTATTTCTCTTAGCCCTTCTCAGTATGAGAATACTGTAATCTATTTTTATAATATGTATTTTTATCATTCTGCACATAAAAGAGAGGAGGAGCCGTTAATTCTAAAAGGCAGATATTTTTTAATCTTTGAATTAATTATTAATAGAAAAATATAATTTCAGAATAAAACAATAGATACAGTTTTTATTTTAGTTTTTTCCCTAAACCCATATTGATTCAACATAATAAAATTTTTTATTTCCTGCTGCAGCACCCAACATATGGGATGAGGAAATGAAGATTTAGACGCTTAAAATGAGGCATACATGGCGCATAAGGCCTTGCACTTCCTTGAGAATGGAATATTTGGCGTGTTGGAGGCCATGAGAGAGGAAGGGGATGGATTCTTAATGATCTTTTGATTATTTCAATATGGGAAGAGAGAGGTTGTAATAACTAATTAATTTACCATTCTACATGTTAGTTTTTTTCACTCCTGTTATATAAATTAATTTACATCTTAATTCATACAAACATTAATTTCTTATTTTAATGATGTACATACTTTCAACTTATAAAATTTTTTGAAGGACCAATACATCAATGATACAATTTACCAGAGTGTGTCTAATGGAAAGATAGCAAAATTCTATACACTAAAAAATAGAATTTTATTGGGAATTAAAATTATTTTATTATTGGAGAGAGGAAGATAAATCATTTTTTTTTTTAAACATGAAAGTTAGTTTGGGATTTCTAAAATAAGAAAATGGTAATTTAGTTAATAAATATATATTTTTTCTTTTCCCTCCCCTTGAACAAATCCCAAAGTTGAGGAGACAGGTAGGAGGGGAGGGAAGGTCCTCCTTAAATTAAATACCAACTAAACAAGGGCAGGGGAGCTTCCTCTCCAAAAGCCCCAACCAAATAACATCCATCAGGTGGATTTAAATAATAAGGCCTGAGGTATACTACCTCTAGTTTTTATATAAGATCCATGTAGAATCTTATATTAAAAATAATAGGAAGTAACAGAATAAAACGTTTAGGGGGATGAAAAGGATTTAAGTGTGTAAGATGTATGAAGTTTGATATTAGTGGTTTAAGTAGCTAGCTAGGGAGGATAGACATTTGCTCCTTGGCAGGGAGCTTATTATAGACCAGGTAATCCTTTGTCGTCATAACTCATATCCACTTGTGTTAATGGTTGATCCTTTGTCTTTCATGTGTCAATCAAGAGGGGCATGCTTTGATGCACACTTGGAGGGTCAAACAATTATCAGCATCAATTATTGCTTGGGAATTTGGAAGACTACATGATATTCGGTCTTCAATATTCGAAGCTAGTGAACTCAATCAAAGACACTGAGCGGGCAGAGAAACTGAATCAAATACTTCCTTCGACATAGATGTTAGATACAGGTTTTTTTTTTTTTTTCTATAATACATCTATTCATACACTTTGTCTTTTAAATTTATAATTCTTTTCTTTACCTTTTACTATTAATGATACATCTGTGTGTATCAAGGATAGTTTCAATCACATAGTTGAAGAAGGTATTTTAAATAAAGTAACGTACATTTGTTACCAAAGACTGATTTAATTAATTTTATTTAAATTCACAAATTAGTTATCTAACCCTTATACAAAAAAACAGAAAGAAGTAACTATTGAGTATCTAGTGCCTGAACATTCGAGTGTTTAATTTGTCTGATACTGTATGTTACTAAATAAAAACTGTCAATTAGTAGCAGTCAAAATGTAGTGGTCAACTAAAACCTCTACAAAATATCATATTTATAGTAGTTTATAAGGAACCTGCTACATATTGGTAATGGCAACCTTGCGCCAAAACGCATGCTCAATTGGAAATGAATTTTGTAGCGATGAAAGTAAAATTACCAACTACAAAATTGGCATTAATTTTGTAACAGTTATATTAGTAGCGGGTTGTAGATCTAGCGCGAAGGTTGTGGCGGTTCTAAGGTAAAACCTGCTATAGTATTCAAATAGTTTGAACATTTGTCATGGTTTGAAAGCAAACCCCGTTATAGAATTCAAAGCATCTGTTCATTTGTCATAGTTCGAGGCTAAAACCGCTACAGATAGTTCACGTTTGTCGCAGTTTGGCCTATTAAACATTATACACTTTAAAAGCTCCAACCCTAAAATCATTTTGTGAAGATTTTACAGCATGCAACAAAACATTGGTTGCAATGTGCCTCTCTCTGATCAAAAAAGGTCAATTGACTTTTTCATAAGAGATTGGCATCTACCTTGCAAACCAATATTTCACTTCATGCTGCACTATCTTCATTTATAATGAAATGTTGTAGCGATTGTTGTAGAAATTGCTACATTAATAATATTAATAGTGTTTATCATTATGACTACTACACTATGAAAGTGGAAGAAATCACCAAGAGGGGGGTGAATTGGGGATTTTAAAATTTCTTTTCAACTCTTAAAAGTAAAGCTTCAAAAATGAATAATGAAAGAGTAGAGAGAGAAGAGCTCAGACACACAGGACTTATACTGGTTCGGTCTTAACCTTGACCTACGTCCAGTCCCCAGATACCTTTTGGGTGTTTCCACTAGTTCAACAGGTTTTTAACTACAACAATGAAGACAAGACACAATCCTAATCACCTAGGACTTGCTCCCCATTACACCTTGTAATTAAACAGCCCAACTCACAGGTTCCACAACCTTGAGTTTACACAACTAAATACTTTAAAAGGATTTCGATCTCTCAAAAGAGTGAATATTGATAATCACTGAAGAACAGATAAAAGAATTACAACATAGACTAAAAAAAACAAATGTGTTTAAGTGTAGCTTCATGTGTCTCTTGCTCTGAGTCTTCATAGCCTTTTATAGCCTAACTAGATGAACTAGCCGTTGCAATATCTTCTCCAACGTTCAGTTGCAGATCTGGAAAATGACAGTTGCAAATTTTACTCTGTTCTTTCACTTCTTTGCTAAGATCCTGGAATATGTTGTTGCAGAACGTCTTCCAGATTCTTTGTCATTCCATAATTTTAATTTGACCGTTTGAGGTGATCTTAATGTGTTCCAACGGTCTGAGCTAAACATCTCGGATAAGGAGAAGAATCAGCCCTGTTCTTGGTTCTTCATTAAATGCACTTATTCTGGATCTTTGATTCTCTCTGATCTTGTGATGAACCTGTCTGATACTTATCAAAAACTTGATCAATAGTGTTAGGAATAATAATGCAACAAGATATGATAATTTCAGATTAACCCATAATGATTTCGCAGATTGATTTGATCTGGTTTTCAAAAGTTACCGATGCAAACTCGAGTTGGTTGTTCTAGACTCGAGTTTGAGGTTCATCCAGAGAGCAAGATATGTTTGAAAGTTTCCTAAACTTGAGTTGACAAGTAACTGACTCGAGTTTGTTCTTACAGAGAGGAAAGTCGCGAGTTGGTGCTGAATGAGATTTTGAACACATGACTAAACTCGAGTCATTTAGTGACTGACTCGAGTTTGAAGCTTTTATGAAAGTCTTAAGTTTAAGTTCAGAGCTTCAAAACTGGAGTTTAGAAAAAGCAGACTGGAGTTTACAAAACCTGAAATGTTACTTAGCTCTCTGTATAGTCCAGACTCGAGTTTTGATATACAAAACTCGAGTTTCAGTGTAAATGAAACTTTTGAAAAATCTTTATAAGTGTAAATTGGAGTTTCTGTTTCTCAAACTAGAGTTTTCAAAATAGTCATTTACTCAAGCGCTTTCTATTTGAGCTAAACTCGAGTCACCAAAACCATGACTCAAGTTTCAGTAAAACTGAAACGTTTGAAATAACTTTGAAGACTCAAACTAGAGTTTTCATTTTCAAGACTGGAGTTTAGAAATCATGTAATAGCTCGAGTGTTTTCAAACAGTCCTAAACTCGAGTCTCTAGAAATCTGACTCGAGTTTGAAATAACTTTGAAGACTCAAACTGGAGTTTTCATTTTCAAGACTGGAGTTTAGAAATCATGTAATAGCTCGAGTGTTTTCAAACAGTCCTAAACTCGAGTCTCCAGAAATCTGACTCGAGTTTCAGTGTACATTGAAACTTTGAAAACTTTTCATTTAAGTACAAACTGGAGTCACTGAAATTTAAACTGGAGTTTAGAAAACAAGTATCAACTCGAGTATCTCTGTTTATGCCAAACTCGAGTTTACATAACCCAGACTCGAGTTTTCCAATGAAAACTGAAAACATGAAGGCTATTGCATTTTACAAACTGGAGTTTGTAAAACTGAAACTGGAGTTTGGAAAACTTGATAAAACGTTTGAAGCTTCTGTTTGATTTCAAACTCGAGTTTCCAAATCATAGACTCGAGTTTACAAGTCTTGTAAACTTTGATAGCTCTCTGTAACTCTGCAAACTCGAGTTTGCCTACACAAACTGGAGTTTAGCCAACATTGTGAAATCTGAGCTTCTGTATGTCAAGTCCAAACTCGAGTTTAGCAACCCAAACTCGAGTTTGCCTTAAACAGAAAGTTTTACAACTTTCCAAGGACAAACTTCAAATTGAGTTTACAATTGTCAGTTATCATCAAAACACATAGAGAACTAACACACTAATCGCTACAAAATATAAAGAGTTTTGTACAGTTTTAGCGGTTTACACAATTAACTTTACATAATGCAAATAGCGGGAAACCTTATAGCAGTTACTTAAAATAAATGCTACACATGTGAAGCCTATTGATAGGCCAAATCCACAAAAAATTTATTCTCAGAAGAATTAGTAGCAAGAAACCAAATTTTGGTTTAATAACAGCTGCCCTCTTGAAAAGTTGTAGATGGGTTATACATGGTATCATGTAACCTAACACCAAATTTACATCTTATCAAGAGTGATAACTGCTTTCAAACCAATTTATGGTTTCTTGCTACTATTCTTCAAACTCAAAATAATATTTGTAGCAGTTATAGGTTAAACTACTACATATGCCTTGTATCTTGTAGCAGTTTATGCGAAAAACCGCTACAAAATGCATATAATTTCACATTTCTAGTGGTATTTGTGATCGCGACAAAGTTTCATGGACAAAGAAGAGTATTGTAGCGGTTAGTGTAGTGGTTTTTGTAATAATCACTACAAACAAAATATCTGTGTTTAAAAGCAACAGTACGCCTATTATTTCATTCTCATCATTTTCGATTTCTTTCTCACGTGCTATCTTACAACTTTTAACTATAGTTTTTAACAAGTGATGGCTCAGGGAGGGGTAAGAGAAAGGAAGTGATATGAGAAAGAGTGCCTTAATGAGGGGGCAATAGTACTAGGAGGCAGTACAGGGGTAGAAATATCCTCGTGCCATCATGGAAGGAGACCTAGCCTCAGCAAATTTTCCCACAAGTAGAGGAGGCGACCCAACATGGTGCAACTCTGCCACCTCATAATGAGGATGAGGTGATTGAGGAGGAGCCTCAGCTAAGTGTGGACAACTTTAAACAAGATAGGACGTTGGAATTCAACATGCCGTTACACGAGGTAGAGCAGTTCTTGGATGAGGACATTGCTTAGGAGTAGGGGAACCCACAACATTTATCTTCTCAAGTGACTGGATTTGAGGTGAAAGATGAAGGTATATATAAATATTGTTTTAATAAATGTAATATTTAAATTACATATGGTTTATTAATTGTGTGTTCAATTGTAATTAAATATGTTGTGAATTGTACAGATGAGTAAGGGAACATCAGCACGAGAAGGCTAGACGTGGCTGGTTTGGGTGAAATCGATGGCTTACATGTCTTAGTTTTGTGGAATGAGCGCATAGACCAACCAATTGATATAGGTGGTCACTTGTTTAACTGCTAGCTGTAAGACCTTGGCAGGAATTGGTTTTAGTTTCCTATCTACTTCATATATTAGAAGAATATTCTGTTTGATCAGAAGAAAAAAGCATTTCCAGATGTTGTTACGATAATTAATTGCATTTAATTATAGTGTATATATTAATAGTTATAATTTATGCCTTTTGAATTAATTAATTAAGAATTTAATTATGATACAGACAAATTTTAAATTCCAGGACAATAAGAGGAGGTACATGCTTATTAAGATTCAGGACAGTTGGAAGAACAAGATGAATCGTCTCTACCACCATGTGGATAAAGATGGGATGACACCTCTATCAATTGATGGAGAGCCCCCCAAATGGCGTCCATTATTAGGCTCGGCTAATTATGTGCAATGCAGGAGGAGTCCAGCAGGTTAGGTAAATTTTTATTTAATTATATAATTCCTAATAATTAGAAATTTTATAATTATTATTGAAACTAATTTAAATTTTTTCGTCTTATGCAAGCCCTTTCTTAGAGGAACACGATTATTCAGTAGCAGCAGAAGATCCACCACATGACAAGATCCAAGACTTTTGCTGTCACCTATAGTGAGCTAGTATTTTTTAAAGTTAAATTAATTTTAGCTTTAATTTATCAATTGTTTTATTTGGATTACAACTAAGTTCATATGTTTTTATTTCTTTTAGGAGGGGAAGGCTTAGGAGGAGAATAGCCCAAATGGACTCTAAGGAGTTATACACATACATCCACAAACACCAGGACGAGACACCTACCTCCTAGCAAGCAGAGGAAGCCAAAGGAAGTGATTTAGATAAACAAAAGGATATAATTGATTAATTAATTTACATTTATGCAATTATTGCATTAATTTCTTATATCTTGTGTGTGCCAAGGGCGGATTGTACAAACCTAGACAGATTTGCGCTAAACCTAGACCCCTGAGTCACAAGTGTCTATGGATCACACTGCCTTATTGAAAGTTGGTATGTCCCAAGTTGATCACTTTAGACATGTTAAGGGTATGGGAATAGGCGCTAAGCCTAGCATGGTCTATGACATGAATGCCACCTTTAAGGCTAGAACTTCTTGACCAGGGACCATTGGCATTACCACGGCAACAAAGCTGATGGTTGAGGAGAAGACTCGAGTGATAGCTTAGCAACTTCAGGACTAGTTTGGAATTTGGCATGCTTAGCATAAGTATAGCTTTGATTTCGTGTCCACGGAGTACAGTCGTATTTTCCTGGTGAGGTTGTTCCCCCGCCCCCGCCTCCTCATGTGTTCTAGGTCAATTTAGTTCCTCTACCTCCACTTGCGACTCCTTATGCCAATGATGATGGTGGTGTTACATATGCTCAGTGCATTGATCCTTCCTCCATTGAGAGAGGACCAGATGATCAACCTCCTGAGAATTAGTTAGGTTTTTGTTCTTTTTAAAGATATAGATTGTTTTTAAAATTGGATTGTTATATTTCATTTCTTTAACTTATTTTTCATGTTATTATTTCTCAATTATCTTTAAATATTATGACATTAAAGACAGGGAAAAAAATAATTGTGAACGCTTTGTAGCGGTTACACTTCTTTAACCACCATAAACTGTGACAATTTGAAATTCAAATAGTTGATTCCACCAAATTGGTAGCGGTTCAGAACAAAAACCGCTACAAAATATGAAAGTTTGAATTTTGAATTTCCTTCCTCATAACAGTTACATTTTTGTAGTGGTTATGGTAGCAATTACAACTGTTACAAATGTAAAAATTTTGAAATTTTAGACGGACTTCGATTTTGTAGCGGTTGTGTTATTGAAACTGCTACAAAGAAATTAATTGTGTAGCGATTGATGTAGCATTATGTAACCATTACAAATGTTGTAGAGGTTATGGTGGCTGTTTTTTGACCGCTACAACATTTACAATGGTGTATTTAAGATTCCCAACACAAGTTATTATGAGAACTAAACATTCTCTCTTCACCTATCTTCTCACCTATTATTTTTCAAACTTTCTTAAACACATATGGATAAGTCATAGATCAAGTTGCTGTGTGATTCTTCAACATATTTGGTTGGATTGAACACTTTCTTAGATTTCACATTTACTCACACCACTGTAATGGTAAGATCATGTGTCCGTTTTGTAAATGCAAGTTTAATAAGTGGCATACACGAGAAGTTGTTAAGGAACATTGCTTGTGAAGCCTTTCCCGGAAGAATATATGTTATTGGGAGTTCATGGTAAGAAATCTCATATGAGATATGATGATATTATTCCTTGAAGTTCATAAGTAGGAGATAACATATATCAAGATGATCCTGTTATGGATGTTTTTCGAGATGCGTTTAGTTTTGAAGGGGACAACTTCACTGAAGAAGTTTAGGGTGCTGATCTATTTTCTTTAGGAATGATCCATCTTGACAATTTTTAGCCTCATGGATGAGGCAAATTGTTTGTTGTATCAAGGTTGTCAAAAAAACTCCAAATTATCTTTCTTGATCAAATTGTATCATATTAAGTGCTTGTGATAAATTACTGATAAGGCAATATCGGTGTTGCTAGAATTACTCTAAGATGCATTCCCTGACAAGAACATTCCCACAACCTTTTATGAGGACAAGAAGATTACTAACCAATTAGGCCTAAACTATGAAAAAAAATTGATGCATGCCCCAACAATTGTATGCTTTATTGGGGATATGATACTTACAGGGAGACTTGTAAGCAATGTCACACTTTGAGGTTCAAGACAGTTTGGAAGGGGAAGAAGCAGAAGAAGAAACCAACAAAGATTCTGAGGTACTTTCCTTTAAAACCTCACTTACAAAGATTGTTTATATCATCTAAGATAGTCAAGCATATGAGGTGGTATAAAGTTGATAAAAACCCTAATGGTAAATTAAGAAATCCATGGGATGTTGAAGCCTAGTTGGCGTTTGACTCTGACTTTCCAAATTTCATGGTAGACCCTAGAAATGTTTGCCTTGCACTGGCGACTAATGGATTTAATCCATTTGGTAATCTTAGCACAAGTTACATTATTTGGCATGTTATCCTAATTCCCTACAACTTGCCCCTCCGGATATGTATGAAATAGAGCTCTTTCATTTTGTTTATGATAATTCCAAGCAAAAAGGCATCGGGAAATGATATCGATATGTACCTCTAACCGCTTTTGAAGAAGTTGTTAGAATTATGAAATGTCAGCATTGAGACGTATGATGCACATAAGAAGACATCGTTCAACTTGTGTGCGACCTTAATGTGGACAATAAGTGACTTTCCTGGCTTAGGAACATGTCGAGATAACATGTCCAGCTTGCAATTTTGACTCTAACGCAGTGCGCCTTCCCACTAGTCGAAAGTGGTGCTTTATAGGTCATCGAAGTTTTCTCGATGGTAAACACAAGTTTAGGTTGTAATGCAATCATTTTAATGGGAAATAGAAAAAAAGATGACCTCCTAAGACTTTATATGATGCAGATATCTTAGAGCAACTTCAGGATGTTAAAATCAAGTTTAGAAAAATCAACGATACAGTAAGAGCGAGGAGAAAAACTATTTCCATATTGGAAAGATAATTTGCTTCGACCCAGTCTTGATGTCAAGCACTTAAAAAAATGTGTGTGACAATGTAATATACATGATGCTTAATAAACCAGGAAAGTCAAAAGATCATCTTCAAGTGAGGAAAGATTTATAGGCCATGGGAGTGCGTGAAGATACGTGGTCAGATGAGAACGAAAAATTTCAACTGGCAAAATTCATCATCACAAAAGAGAGTAAGGAAATATTCCTAGTGATGTTAAAGAAAATAAAAGTTCCTGATGGGTATTCAAGCAACATTTCAGGATGCATTGACTTGCATACTAAAAAGGTTGTCAAGCTGAAGAGTCATGACTCATATATTCTTATGCAACAGTTACTTCTGTTGGCAATAAAAAATATGTTGCCTCCTAATGTGTTGATCGTTTTTGTTAAGGTGTGTTCTTTCTTTCGAAAGTTGTGCTACAAGGTTTTGATCATTGAGGAGCTAGATCAGCTGCAATGGAAAATCATTCTTATGATGTGTCATTTAGAGGTGATTTTTTTGTTGTCCTTTTTTCATGGTGATAGTTCACCTGACAGAACATCTTGCTCATCAAACAAAACTAGCTAGCCCAATGCAATATTGATGGATGTATCTGATTGAGAGGTACTCATTTTACATATGCGTGTTAGATATGATTAGTTTTGATAATGTCTTATATAGATGCCATTCATTATTCAAAGCAAAAAGATTGAGTAATATAGTTATCTCCTACATTGACTAACTGTTGTATTTAATGTAGATTAATCCAAGTTGCATTGTAAAGATTAATCAAGAAGGAGATAAGAGATTTCAGAAAGAAAGAGTTGAATCATGAAGAATGATCAAGAAGAAGATCAATAAAGAAGTATTGAATGATAGAAAGAAGACTCTGCAAAGAAGCAAGAAGTTATCAGAGGATTTTGGGATAATCAAGAAGAATATGAGAGATTGAAGAAGAAAGAATTCAGTGAATGGAATATCTTTATTCAAGATTAGCTCAAGTTCATTTATGAAGGGTAATCAAGAAGAAGAAGAAAAAGGAAGAACTTAATGAATGGAATATTATTATTCAAGTTCTTAGTTGATAGATTTTGGGGATAATCAAGATGGGAGATGGAAGATAGAAGAAGTTGATAATCAATATTCAAGATCAACTTAAATATAAATGTGGAGAATGTTCAATATAATTGAAAGAAAGAAAGAGTTGAATTATGGAGAATGATCAAGAGAGATGAGATTTCAAAATGAAGAAGATGAAATATTGATCAAGATGGAAGATGGAAAAAGAAAGAACTTGCTGAAGATATCATTATTCAAGTTCTAAGATTGATCCTAGAAGTCTCCATGATCAAATGGAAGTTGGAGTGGGTCAATTCAGAGTTAACGTTAGCAAATCAAGTTTTGAATGAGAAAAATCGAGTTTGATGGTCAAAACTCGAGTTTCCTACCTTACTGTAGTAATTGGCCTCTGGAAAACGAGAAAACTAGAGTTTGGGAGTCAAAACTCTAGTTTCTAAGTCAAAACTCGAGTTTGGAACTCAATCCTCAAGTATGGGACTTAATGACTTGAGTTTGGGTGTCTTCAGCATCTCTGGCCTCTCTGGACCCGACAAAACTCGAGTATCCAATTCAATACTCGAGTATCCAGCATTGATCAGCAACTCTGTTCACCTCTGTTTCACGTTCAGCTTTGAGCGAGGTCTGGTAATTCGATGATATCTCCTAAACCAGACATCGGATTGAGGTGAAACAAATTTTGGATGAAACTAGACATCTAATGTGTCACTTTGACAAAGTTTCAAGTCCAAAGAAGTTCAGATGAGAGAGCTGTAAATTTCAAAAGTTGGATTAGAAATCCACGCCACACATCAGACCAAGCTTCAATGTTTTGAGTGTAACTCAATCTACATATCGAAATGAGCTGGAATTGGTGGCATATAAAAGTAGATTCGTAAGGCTTTCCATCAAGACCTGATTCAACTAAAATGAAGTTCATACTAGAGAGATATGGTCTTTGAAAGTTGACTATCTGTTCAGGACATTGCAAAAACGCTGGTTAAGAACAATTTTCTTTCATCGGATCTTAACGGACAAATCACAATGAGTTTGGAGCTGATTCTTAATGCATTGGAAAGAAGACTCAAAGACCTATATGGGGATAAGTGGTTTGAAAAATATGGACCTATATCAAGTCAGAGAGCAATCAAAGTCAAGAACAACTTGAAAACTCGAGTTTACACATGAAAACTTGAGTATAGCTCAGACAGAGAGCAACGAACATTAGAGGATCTTCAATACTCGAGTTTGTATATCAATACTCAAGTTTTGATCAGACAGAGATGAATCTGGAGTAATGCAACAAGCCCAAAACTCGAGTATCCAAATGAAAACTCAAGTTTACACCTTCGCTTCAGAAAAATCAAAGTGTCGAAAGTCACATTTTTGATCTAGAACATCTAGATGATTACCTAAATGATTTGTAATACTTCTTAACATCATTTATATCATTTGTGGACATATTTCAGATGATCAAATGAAGGATTACATGAAGATCAAAATGCCGAGCTGTCAAGTCAAAAAGCATCCAACGGCTTTTTTTTCAACAACTATATTTTCAACGTCTCTATTCATAAGGGTCGTATTCTCAACGTTTAGAAGATCTTCACCTATAAATAGAGCCAGATTCAAAACGCAAGAGGATGATAGAGAGAGCTTGTATTGTCATAATGCCAATATTCTGAATCTCTTGTAGACTCTGTTTTCTCAAATGTTTCATAGCTTATCTTAGAAAGAGTAAAATGATTTCCTATATGCTTTAGTGATTATTTATTCACTTCTTAGAGAGAAGATTCATTGTAAATCACTCTATTTGAGAGTTACTCAAGATTGGGTGATCTTGAGTGGTGTTGATTGTAACCTTACATTGAGTAAGGGGGAGAGTCTCTGTGAGAGATTGTAAAGGCTGCACAAGTGCCTAGCAAAACTTGTGAGGTTGCAAAGGCTTTTCTCTTGTGCCTGGTTAAACAAGGAGATAGTGGAAAATTCAAATGGAGCTTGAGGACTGGACGTAGGTCAAGGATTGGACCGAATCAGTATAAATCTGAGTTTGCAATTCTCTTCCTTAACCTCTTTTATTTCCAGCATATATGTTTGAATGATTGTCTATATCTTTAAAACTTGTTACTATCATTCAAATTGATTTTACTCAATTGTGAAAAGTTTTTAAAAAGTAGCAAGTTTTTATCTTCACCCAATTCACCTCCTTCTTGGGTTCAGCCGGGTCTTTCAATGCGCATCAACATTACTCTTTAAAGTTGCAAGTCACACATTTAACCATTTATGAACATTTTTCCTTTTTTACTTTATACGCTTTTTTGAGAAATTGAAATTTTATGTAAGGATTAAGATGTGGCCAGAAAGTTCTATAATTGAAAGCTATATAGGGGATGAGGTCCTTTATTTATGTTTAATGTACTTTGATGACATTTAGACATCTTTCAATTGAACCCTTCATGTAGACAATTGTCCCAAACTTGAACTTCAACCATCATCAAGAGAGTTGTTGATCCCTCGTGTTGGTAAACTAATTGGAGGAAGTGAGAGATTTAAACTGACGACAACTGAAAAGCTGCAAGCATGTAAACATATATTAACTAATTGCACTAAAAACCCTTCATTCAGTAAGCATTATACACATATATGTTTTCATATATATATTTCCTTACAATTTATACTTACATTTCGTGATCTCCATCTCATTATCAATTAGAGGGAATTTATAAGTCATATGCAGTGTCAACTCATTATCCATAGATAGACATCCTTTGAAGTTAATAGAATGGCCCACAAAGAATTCCCAAGATGGTTTGTGTAGTGAATACTGAACGACCACAACCTGTACTCACCAAATTTCAGAGCTCTTGCACTCGGCCTTCTTGATCATGCAACCTAATTTACGGCATATAATGTCAATGGTTTTAAGTTTTGCACAATTTCATGAGATCCATAATTGCTAACCTAAAATGCAGGTGATTATGGCACCTTTGGGACAAGGAGTTATGTGAGCAGTGGTGACGACAACGTGTAGTTCAGTGACGTCTCATATAATGGAAAGCTTCTTGATATCGCTGAAATAAATTATCAAGGCCATTTCTGCGTGATTATTTTCAATTGTTTGTGGGAAAATACAACAACTTCCTGAGGACTACAATTGATGACTTAGGTATCACATCAGTCAATTTCTCCCAACCAATTCACACCGATTATTCTGAAGATGATGAGCCATATATTCTTGCCTTAAAGGCACAACATGTTTATTATGTCGAGGACTAGAGGCAAGGGATTAGAATATGGTGGTTCATTTAAACCCTCAGGACCTTTACAACATGAGTGATGGTGAAAACATCATCTATGAGAGTGAGTCGTTACAGCCTGCCAATTTTGAAGACTTCTTCCCAGAAAGCAATGAGAGTTTATTTATCGTTCAATGATTTTTTTAAGTTACGTTTTATTATCAATTAATTTAAGTTTAATTTTTGTTCAAACATATTAAACTCACAAACAATATTTTCTCCCCATCTTTTTTATAGTAATGGAGACGAAGAATGATTAAAAAAGCACTTATCTTATAGTAATCTGTATATATTTTGTGTAAATAAAAAAGTCAAAAGTACTTTTTGTAGCGGTTTTATAACCGCTAAAAAATAAAAACAACCGCTACGATACTAAAGACCGCTATAAATTCCAACACATCAACTACTATAACATCCGTCATGTCAACTGCTACAAGTTTGACATAGAAATTCTTATAAGTACCACCACCATACCTCATTTCACACACTCTTTCAATTCTCTCTCCCAACTTCTCTCTCATTTTATTTTTCCAATCAATGTTTTCCATAGAGGTATCAAATATGATAAATATTTTTTTCCATATTTTTTATTTCTCATTTCTTATTATTCTTTGATGCTAATTATTTTTATTTTCCAAAACAACATTCCCTCAACATTCTTCTATGATTTTAGAGCAAAAAAAAAAAAAAAATTCTTCTGTGATGATCAACATTCATTTCATAAACAAATATAATCTAGAGAACAACATAATAATTTTACATTATCTACATTTTCTTAGTATTATACTTGTATAATATCTAGAACTAAATATAATTTAACTATATTATTTCTTAAATTATTGAAAATTATCATATAAGCAACAACACTAAAATAACAAAGTTAAAAATAAGAAACCACTACAATTGCTAACAATTTTCAAAAAATTCTAATTTTATTTGTAGTGGTTACCTAATTGCTACACAATTTGTTAAAAACTTTTTGGTGCCATTCCTAAAATTTCGTTCCAAATATGTGGTTACGGTTACTAAATATTTTGCCGCCAATCAATCATTTCCTGCCAAATTTTTAAAATTCATTGACATATTTAGTCGTGGTTAGTTAATCGCTACAAAAAGTTCCAATTTTATCTTGTAGCGGCTTGTAGACTGATAATTGAATATTTTACACACTTATTTGTATCTTTTGGGTAGTAAATTTAGGATTGTTAGCTAATAAATAATGGGCTTTAAGACTTATTTGGGCTTTGGGCTTTTATTTGGATTTAATTCATTTTCATGATAAAAATTCTAGATTTAATATGTTTCACTGTTTTAACCATAACTTTTAAATCAGACATCGGATTTGCCTCATTTTTGTCTCATATTTCAGATGATTCAAAGGGCTACAAATGTTATGAAGACTCAGAAGGCAAATTCGGTCAAGAGGATGGTCAAGCTTGAAGCCAAAGTCAGAGATGTTTTTCTGGATTTTTATTTGGGCCCGAATTTTTTGAAGGCCCATTTGCTATTTTAGTCTATTTCTTTTTGAGCTGGATATTTTATGACTTAGAGCCCCATTTCGTTTTGCTATTTTAAGTTAGGTCAAATGGTGGCTACAAACAGATGGTATTTTCGTTTTTTAGACTTTTGAAGATCAAACATAGACTTTTAAAATTCTCTTAAATGTTCTTCATATGTTCTTTGTGTTCTTCACTATTTTACTCATCTATGCTTGACTAAACCTCTCTGATTAACCCACGGATTAGGGATTCCATATTCCAAAAGACTCACGTTTAATCGGTAACATATAAACTCGTTTGTCTTATTTTATCGGATTCGATTCTGGATTCAGATTGGGTTTTTGATAAAAAAAAATCTAAATCAATTATTCCCAAGGACATAATTCAAACTAGGTTTAAGTGATCATTGTGCGATTGTTCAGTGTCACCCCACTATTTCGAAAACATTCTGGACGATTGTTCAGTTGAGGGAAATTCTGGGCAAACGCAGAGATTTCGGTTTGTCTAGAAATCGATCATGAGTTCGATGTTTTATTTTCGTCTGATGATGGTTCTGGAATCCCTGGTTCTAGGTTATTTATTTTAGTTTGGTTAATCTCATTTTCCTTTACTATTTTTGTTTTAATTTCTTTTATTTTGCAATTTGAAAAACTTCCCCCAAATTGTTACTGTTATGTTTCATTGCTACTTATTTAAACCTACTGCGAATTCATTGGGTAAATGATCTAGGTTACACTATATTGCAAATCTGTTGTTAACTTGGTTATTTTGGGAGAGATTACGACAAATTTCTGTCATAGACCGCTACATTATGTACTTACAATATGTCATCCTGATGTCATCTAGTAGCGGTTACTCCATGAAAATGCTACAAGTTCAGTAGCGGTATGTACATTTGAGTAATGATTTTATTTAACTACTACAAAATAGCTTAACACGGTGCATTTTGTAGCGGTTTATTGGACTACTACTCATGTCATCAGTATTGGTCAAAACCAATACCAAAACGTGGTTGACGACTAGCTATAATGCTAGTGTGAAAATTAAATGTAAAGTGAATACTTACTTGATGGTTGTGGTGATCCTTATCTAATTTTAATACAGGGTTGATATGTTTTTAAGTTGATCACAAATTTTTTTTAGCAAGTACCTCACTGCCGTAAGATACAGATTTAACGTCTTCAATTCACGTATATTTTAAAGAAATTAGACATTAAAAATTAAGCGGTAACATTTTTGAAATTTTTGTCTGCCTTTTAAGAAATCACACAGGCGCACACACAGACGTTAAAACCTATCTTATAACATTTGTTTTTGAAAACAAACATTAAAAGCTTTCTTTTCACATTCGTTTTTCAAACACATACTTTAGAAGGTAGCTTTTAACTTCTATTATTGAAAAAATGACTTTAACAAGTCTTTTAAATCACTACATTAGATATGAAATCACTCTGCCTCCCTTTCATCCTTTTATTTTGCCCTAATTCTTTCTTTTCAGCTCATGACTCTTCTAACCCAAAATCCAATGAAAATTCAACTCCTCCCTTTCTTTGCGATCAAGCACGCCTTACCATCTCAACAATGGCCTCCACTTCAATCCTTAGATCTGCAATCCAACTTGTCCTCTTCCTCCTATTTCCCTTCGGCTTCTAACTAAACCTAACTTTGATTTCTTGTGTGCTTTGAGACATTAGTAGGGGTTTTTATTTCAAATCTAAGGTGGCAAAATAATGTCTAGATGAAGGTAGATATGTTGACCACCAGCAACCTCCTTTAGTTGGGATTTGCTTTTCTAGAATTCTCCCATCACCGTTTGTAGGTCTAATTAAGGTATGTACGATCCAAATCTTTTTTCTTTTTACTCAATGTCCCACATATATGTTGGTTCATTGCACATATGTAAGTGAGGGATGATAAATATATGAGAAATCTAGGACTATGATAGGTTTTTATATGAATATTTCAAGATTTTCCTTTGAGCATGGTGTTCAATTCATTTATTTTTTTTTTGCTTTTAGTTTTTTGCAAGAAAATTATGAATTTATAAGCAAAAATGAAGAGGATATGAGCTTTTAAATCAGAGCTCGAGTAAATGCTTCTCATTAGATGATTCTAATGCCTTCCCAGGAGCTGAATATGGGGTCTACTTCAAGTTTAAGCACCTATCCTATAAGTCAGGTTGAGTTTCTCTCATCATCATTTTCTCACCATCGCTCATAATCTCTAGATCATGTTCATCTAACCGATCTGAAAGGTTACATACTACTTTTAAGTTTCCCTCATTTTCCTAATTAATGGCCTATACGAGGCGTATTAGTTCTGATACCAAACTTTGAAATGAGGCATTAATCATATAGATGAGAAATTGTTTTATATGACAACTATTACATGTTACCAAGTAAAGAAGAGTCATTATATTACGAAGAACAAAAATTGGAGTGTCTTTCAATGGAAGTTGGATTTCAACCCCAGGATCTAATACAAAATTGTAAGAACAAAGCGCTAATCATATAGATGAGAAACTATTACATGTTACATGGAGAAAAGGAGATGGATCAACCTAATGGAGTCTTTGAAGCTTTTAATAGAAGTGTGATTCAAACTCATGCTTGTTTTGATACTAAACTATGAGAAGATAGAAGTGGGACTCAGACCTATACTGACTTTGATACCAAACCTCTAGAACAAAGTGCAAATCATATCAATAAGAAATAGTTTAATTTGACAACTATTACATGTTATCAAGAGAAGAAGAGATAGATTGACTTGGCGGGGTGCTTGAAGCTTTCAATAAAAGTGGGATTTTGACCCTTGCATGATATGATACCAAACCATAGGAAGATGGAAGTAGGGTTCAAATCTGTCACGAGTACAAAAAAGGGCTTCAAGACTGCCTCGTTTAGACCGAACTATTGACGATCCAGTCTTAAAAGCATGAACGGTGGTAGTTTTGTAAATATCAAGAACTTCTTGGATTAGATCCTTTACAAGTCTAAGATATATTATTTAGAATGGTTTTAAAAACAACCAATCTTAAACATATTAAAAAATTTGAAATATCAATTACTTTTTAGAGAAATCTCAAACGACTGGACTTAAATAGTATCTGGTCCAAAACATATTGAAAAATTTAAATATAAAGTATATTAATTTTAAGACCAGATATATTTAGAAGCCGGTCTTAAAAAGTTAAGATTTTAAGACTGAACTTAAATAATAGTTGGTACAAAAGATAACAAAAAATTAAATAAAAATGAATTACTTTTAAGACTAGATTTAATAAGGATCGGTCTTAAAGTTTAACTTTTAAGATCGTTTTCTAAATATATATGGTCTTAAAATTACAGTGCCAAAAAGATGTATCTTCTCTCTTCATGCCGAAACCTAAAGTTGCTCTCTCTGAACCTCTCATCTTATTGCAAAACCTCTCTTGCTGTTGCATTACCTCTCTTCCTCGCCCACCACCGCCAGCCTCTATTACTCTCTCATTCGCTCAATCATTCCTTTGTTGCCACTAGCTCTTTCAACCTTAATGTCTCTAAAATGAATAGAGAAAGTGATTGTAGTCCTGTTCGAGGAACGCCAGTTACTAGTATGGATGAGAGTGAACTTTGTACATCTTAAAGTGAGTCTTGTAACTAGCCTTTATGTCATGGTAGAATAGGCACACGATTGAAAGACCTTGCCTTAAGTTGAACTTCCCGGGAAAAGATCAACATTCAGTTTAATGAAAATTTGAATCCTATCAGCCTAATAAACACAGATATAGGAGTTATGTCAACCTACTAGCACGCAACAAGCCTAGCATCTTGATAGATGAGTGGAAAAATGTTGACGAGTTGAAAGTAAAGAATCTTATTTGGGACTCTATCTGGCTGACATGCAAAGTTCCTGACAATGAGAAGCTGAAAAGAAGACATTGTCGTATTGTGCTGATTGTTGGAGGAAATTTAAGACCTCACTATCTAACTTTTCTTTCAAGAGGAAATTTAAGACCTCACTATCTAACTTTTCTTTCATATTGTATGATTTAATTTCTGATGTGATTTAACTTTCAAAAGTTGTTTGGGTATGGTGAACACCATGATTCTAGAATTTACAAGAGTTGTCATTTTTAAATATGACCTGCGTGCCATACCTTTCTCTAGATATTCTTGATGTACATTTTCTTCTCATCTCACTCGCCTCGTATGTTGAAATGAGGTTTCTCCTTATGTATTTCTCTTTTCTTATTTAGAGAAGTCCTCCCATTGGCTTAAGAGGATTTTAGGTCAGGTGAGCCATTTTGTGTCACGGTTTTAATTATGTTTTGATTAGATCATTGCATGATTAATTTAAAGTTTATAGGAGATACAATTGTCATTGCATTCATATAAATAGAATTAATAGGATCAAATCCTCTAAATAAAATAAGTTGTTATGTCATCAATCAATGAATACTTGTCAAAACCTAGATCACTCATTTGTAAGTTTCACCAAAGTGGATGCGCTTGAGTTATCTTGGTGTGACAATAGTGGGTAATGGTGATACTTAACATTCATTATTGTCTTGACTTAATTGAGATTATCAAAATGGTTTTGGATCTCAAAGTATTAGATGGGATTAAGCATTTCGGGTCATGTAATGATTGAATCCCATAAAGATCTAAGAGTTACATGTGATGTAATTGACAAAGAGGTTGCTTACCTAAATAACTTGATTTTTAAGCGTCCTGCCAAAGTGGACTGAAATTTAAGCCAAATATAGATTTTAGCCCACTAATTATATTAAGGGTTGTTGATTCAATGGGAGATTACTAACTTTGCATATTTTAATTATAGAATCATGTCAACTAGTAACATGCAACACTACATTGTTCCAGAACTCCAAAAGGATCTAGAACATATAAAGGCTCTTGAGATGATTGTATATCTCAAGAAAATGTTCCAACAATAGCAAGGCAAGAGAGGTATGAGACCATAAAGGCCTTACATTCCTGCAAGATGGCTAAAGGTGCATCAGTTAGTCCGCATGTGTTGACCTATGAGTTGGAAACCGAGTAAGAGTTGATGCTTTAGCCGTAGGCACTTATGAATTAGTTCTGCCCAGTGGGCTTTTGTTAATGTTGAACAATTACTTTTATGTTCTTGCTTCGAGTAGTAACATTGTTTCACTTTCTTATTTGGATAAGGAAGATTATACTTCCATTACTGGGAATGGTAAATATTCTATTGATCGTATTGACATTTTTTATACTGATGGTAATTTGCATGTTGGTCATTATTTGTTGAATTTAGAATATCATAATAATGGGCATATCTATGACGTAACTACCAAAAGGATCAAACCAAATGATTTGAATCCGACCTACTTATGACATTGTTGTCTAGGCCATATAAATGAGAAACACATTTCAAAACTCCATCAACATGGATTACTCAACTCATTTGATTTTGAATCATGTGATACATGTGAGTCTTGTTTATTGAGAAAAATGACAAAGGCATCTTTTACTGGGCACAATGAAAGGGCCATTGATTTATTGGGCTCACACATATTGATGTGTGTGAACCAATGAATACTTCTACCAGAGGAGGTTGCGTGTACTTCATTATATTTATAGACGATTTTAGTAGGTATAATATATCTATCTAATAAAACGTAAGTCAGAATCTTTTGAAATGTCCAAAACATTCCAAAAGGAAGTGAAAAACCAACTTAATTATGTGGGATCATCTCATAACTAACTCCTAAAGGAACGACAAAATGGAATGGTGTTTTTGAGCAGAGGAATCAAACTCTATTAGATATGGTTCGATCTATGATGAGTCAAAAAGATCTTCAGCCGTCCTTTTGGGGCTATGCCCTAGAAAGAGTTGCGTTCACATTAAATCGTGTTTCATCAAAGGCAGTTGAAAAGACACCATATGAGATATGGACTGGGAAGAAACCCAGTTTTACATTTTTAAAATTTGGGGATGTGAGGTTTACATTAAACAACAAGCCTCTGTTAAATTATCAACCAGATCCTCAAAATGCCTTTTTGTGGAGTATCCTAGAGAAACTAAAGGATACTACGTCTACAATCTTGCAAATCACAAAGTGTTTGTTATCTGGATGGTGTCTTTTTAGAGAAAGAATTTATCTCTAAAAGAACCCGTGGGGAGTAAAGTGAACCTCAAAGAAGTTCAAGAGTCACAAGACAACATAGAACCAGAAATGGAAAACAGAGAAAACTCACAACAAGTTGATGAGCGTACTGTAGTAACACAAGGCCCACGAAGGTCTGATAGAATATAGCAATAGCCTTAGAGATATGGATTTCTGATCACTAGAAGTTGTGATATTTTGCTCATGAAGCAAAATGAGCCAACTACCTATCGAGAAGCCATAGTGGGACCAAACTCTAAAAGTTGGCTAAATGCCATAAAGTCTGAAATGCAATCCATGTACAACAATAAGGTATGGATCTTAATCGATTCACCTGAAGGTGTAAAAATGATTGGGTGCAAGTAGGTTTTCAAGGAGAAAATTGACATGGATAGAAAAGTAAATGTCTTTAAGGCATGGCTAATTGCAAAAGGATTCACTCAAACTCATGGTGTGGACTATGATGAGACCTTTTCCTCAGTTGCAATGGCCAAATCAATCAAAATCCTTCTTTCCATAGCAACATATTATGACTATGAAATATGGCAAATGGACGTCAAAACAGCCTTCCTTAAGGGAAAGCTACTTGAGGATGTGTACATGACACAACATGAAGGCTTTATGCGTCTAGAGAAATCTAATACAGTTTGCAAGCTTCAAAGATCCATTTATGGATTGAAGCAAGCATCTCAGAGCTAGAATCATTGTTTTGATGAAGTAGTCAAAGAGTTTGGATTCATTCAAAACATCAATAAACCTTGTGTTTACAAGAAGATTAGTGGGAGCACAGTTGTAGATGATATCCTACTCATTGAGAATGGCATCCCTACCTTGCAAAGTGTTAAATCTTGGTTAGGAAAGTCTTTCTCAATGAAAGGTTTAGGTGAAGCCACTTACATCATAGGGATTAGGATCTATAAAGAAAGATCTAAGAGGCTAATAAGCCTAAGTCAAAGCACATGCATAGACAAGATACTGCATAGAATTAGTATGCAGGATTCAAAAAGGGCATCTCAGTAAGGATCTGTGTCCTAATACACCTGATCAAAGAGATTACATGAGTAAGATTCCATATACCTCCGCTATTAGATCTATCGTATATGCCATGTTATGTACTTGATCGAATGTCTCATTTTCCTTAAGTATGACCAGCATATATCAACAAGATCCAGGTGAGGGTCACTAGACTACTGTCAAGAATATCCATAAGTACTTAAGAAGGATAAAGGACTTATTCTTGGTATATGGTGGATTAGAAGATGAGCTCTGTGTGACTGCTTATATAGATGCAAGTAAACTGACCAAGATGATCTAAGATCACAATCTGGATATATATTCATTCTGAATAGTGGTGCGGTAAGCTAAAAGAGCTTTAAGTAGAGCATTGTAGCTAATTTTGCAACAAAAGCTGAGTATATAACAGCATCATGAAAATGGAAGAAATCACCAAGAGGGGGGTTAATTGGGGATTTTAAAAATGTTTTTGAAAACACTCAAGTTCTTGGATTGAAAACAGAATGTAAGAAGACGAGGAAAGAAAAGCTTAGACACAGAAGATTTATACTGGTTTGGTCCTAACCTTGACCTACGTCTAGTCCCCAGATATCTTCTGGGTTTTTTCTACTATCAATATTCCTTAATTACAACAATGTAACTCTCAAGCAATTCTAATCAACTAGGACTTGCTCCCCTTACACTTTGTAATCAAATGACCCAACTCACAGGTTCCACAACCTTGAGTTCTCTCAAACAAGTGATCAAAATAATTTTCAAAACAAGACTTTCAAACAGAACAAATATTGACAAACACTGAAGTTCAAATATAATAGAATGCACAACAATGACTCAAATTGAAAATGTAATCAGTTGTAGTTCTGTGTGTGTTGTTGCAATGAGTCTTCCTGGGTATTTATAGCTTGATCAGAGAAACTAGCTGTTGCATATTCTTCTCTCTTATTCTTCAATGTTCAGCTTCATTTCTCAAATATGACAGTTGCATATTTTTCTCCATTCTTTCAATTCTCAGCTGGAATCCTGGATTTAGCCGTTGCAAATGATCTTCCAGAGTTCTTGTTATTCTATGATCCGTATTTTACCGTTGGAGAATGATTTGATTGACCTATAACGGTCTGAGCTGAACCTTTGGGAAGAAGGAGAAGTTTCAGGCTTGTTCTTGGTTTTTCATTAAATGCATTTGACCCAGATTTGATTTCACCTTGATCCTTGCTAAATTCATCTGAAACATATAAGCATATTGGTCAAGTGTATATATGATAATTCGCAACTTAATATGTGAATAAATCAACCTATAAGTCTGATCAAATAGATATAGAATCTCGCTTATGAAACAGAGTTCCGATAAACTCGAGTTAAAACCATGTAAGCTTGAGTCTAATCGTGCTCTAGACTTTCTGATAGCTCTCTGTCTGAGCCAAACTCAATTTTATAAGTTTCAGGCTCGAGTTTGTTTCAGTCATACTCTTTTTGAAATCAAAGATTGGCTTGAGTCTACACAATCACATTCGAGTCCATATTTCAAACATATTTTTGAATGCTCTCTGTAAGGGACAAACTCGAGTTTAGCTTATTAGGCTCGAGTTTGTTCACATGAATAATTAAGGGAGGACTCTCTGTAATGCTTAAGCTTGAGTAAGGTAAAAACATGCTTGAGTCTCATAATGTCGATATGCTCTCTGTAAGACATAGGCTCGCGTTCATTATGTCAGACTTTAGTTTAACTAAGAGCGACAAACTTGTTTTGCTCTCTGTAACTTGTAGACTCGAGTTTAATATAGTAGGCTTGAGTTTATTTCAGATAAAATCATGAAACTAGCTTTCTATCACAAGTAGGCTTGAGTTTGACTTACATAACAAGGATTAAATCAATGTTAGCAAACTTCTACCTTTCTTTGAACTTTAACAACAAAGAGCTACTTCTTAGTTTACAATTGTCAATTATCATCAAAACATATGGAGAACTAACACATCAAAAAGTTCATTACTGAACTAGGGGTGATTCCTACTATCTCAAATCCAATAGACTTGTTCTTTGACAATAGTTCAGCTATTGCGCAGGCCAAGGAGTCTAAGTCACATCAAAGGACCAAGCATATACTCAGGCGTTTTCATCTTATTAGAGAAATCAATGATAGAGGTGACATAAAGATATGCAAAGTACTAGGAGAAGATAATGTTGCTGATCCTCTTACTAAGCCACTTGCATAAGCAAAACATGAGTATCATGTTAGGACAATGACAATTAGAGTAATTAATGATTGCACCTAGAGCAAGTGGGAGTCTATTAGAAATTATGCCCCAGGGGCAAGTCATTATACTTTAAACATTAACGGTATTTTTGATTTATTTCTCTGTTTAGTTATCATATCATTTACATGTTTATTTTGATAATTGTATCCTTGGATATATCATAAATATTATCCTCAATGTCCCTGGTCGGTCATCTATGTGGGAGCGAAGATGAAATAAGACCATTATGAGTTTGATGAGATGTAAAGATACGAATTAAAGTCATAAGTACTTGTAAGAGTACAAGGTGCTGAATCTACCCACTATGAGAAAGAGTCATGGATTAAGTCATAAGCTTTTCTCATGTATAACTACATCACAATGCCATTTGACCTAAGATCATCATGGATTCCTACATGAAAGTCACTAATCTTCGACATGAAAATGGAAGAAATCACCAAGAGAGGGTGAATTGGGGATTTTAAAATTCTTTTTGAAAGACACCCAAGTTTTCTTTTGTTAATTGAAAAACAGAATGTAAGAAAGCAAAGAGAAAGAAGCTTAGACACAGAAGACTTATACTGGTTCGGTCCTAACCTTGACCTACGTCTAGTCCCCAGATATCTTCTGGGTTTTTGCACTATCAATATTCTCTTATTACAACAATGTAACTCTCAAGCAATCCTAATCAACTAGGACTTGCTCCCCCTTACACTTTGTAATTAAAAGACCCAATTTAAAAGTTCCACAACCTTGAGTTCTCTCAAATAAGTAATCAAAATGTTTTTCAAAACAATACTCTCAAAAGAGCAGATATAGATAAACACTAAAGTTCAAATAGAATGCACAACAAAGACTCAAATAGAAAATGTAATCAGTTGTAGTTCTGTGTATATATGCAATGAGTCTTCCTGGGTATTTATAGCTTGATCAGAGAAACTAGCCGTTGCATTTTCTTCTCTTTTATTCTTCAATGTTCAGTTTCATTTCTGGAATATGATAGTTGCATATTTTTCTCCATTCTTTCTAGTCTCAGCTGGAATCTTGGATTTAGACGTTGCATATGATCTTCCAGTTTTTCTGTCATTCCATAAACCTTATTTGACCGTTGGAGAGTGATTTGATTGACCTATAACGGTTTGAGCTGAACCCTTAGGAAAGAGGAGAAGTTTCAGGCTTGTTCTTGGTTCTTCATTAAATGCATTTAACCCATATCTGATTTCACCTTGATCCTTGTTGAATTCATCTGAAACTAATAAGCATTTTGATCAAGTATATGTATATATGATGATTCGCAACTTAACATGTGAGTAAATTAACTTATAAGTCTGAATAGAATCTCGTCTATGAAACAGAGTTTTGTTAAGCTGGAGTTAAAACTATGCAGGCTCAAGTCTAATCGTGTTGTAGACTTTTTTGACAGCTTCTCTGTTTGAGCCAAACTCGAGTCTATAAGTTTCAGGCTCGAGTTTGTTTCAGTCAAACTCTTTTTGAAATCAGAGATATACTTGAGTCTACACAATCATGTTTGAGTCCATATTTAAAAATATTTTTGAATGCTTTCTATAAGGGACAGACTCGAGTTTAGCTTATCAGACTTGAGTTTGTTCACATGCACAATTAAGGGAGAACTCTCTGTAAGACTTAAGCTTGAGTTAAATAAAACATGCTTGAGTCTCAAAATGTCGGCATGCTCTCTATAAGGCATAGGCTCGAGTTCATTATGTCAAACTCGAGTTTAGCTAAGGGCGACAAACTTGTTTTGCTCTCTGTAACCTGTAGACTCGAGTTTAATATAATGGGCTTGAGTTTAGTTTAGATAAAAACTTGAAACTTGCTCTCTGTCATGAGTAGGCTTAAGTTCATCAAATGAGGCTCGAGTTTGCCTATGTTCAAAAACAGTTATCCTTCTTTATGTTAAGTATGAACTCGAGTTTAACAGGATTTGGCTCGAGTTTGACTTACATAACAAGGATCAAATCAATGTTAACAAACTTCTACCTTTCCTTGAATTTTAACAACGAAGAGCAACTTCTTAGTTTACAATTGTCAGTTATCATCAAAACACATAGGAAACTAACATGACATAGTCAAAAGTCACCTTTGATCGGGTGATGATAAAAGCTTTTATTGGAATTAGTGGTTTTCATGTAAAAGAATGTGAATGGTCAAGATAGAATTTGTTCCTTACATTTATAGAGAGATAATACTGTGCCCCTCGATGAGTGAGTCTGAGAAATGTATGGCCATACTATGATGGAAAACCGTTTCCATTTCAATTGTTAGACTACTCAAGAATCGAGAAAGTAGTGGTCAAGAACAGGAGGATGATACTATCCATGCTTCATCCTTGATCAAATATCGTGTGACAAAAGGGACGTGGCATAGTTGTATGATAGGTTGTATCGTTTCATTGATTATCATATGAATTGGGTAGTCGCAATATCTTGGTAGAGGCCACGTGCGACTTGTGGGCTAATATAGTATTGGCCCACTGCCAACTCATGTGGGCCTGCAAGGTCGCACACAAGAATAGCTCAATACGAGCAAAAATATCCAGATTTATTGAATCTTAGATATGTCTAAGATTTAATAAATGTAATGTTTAATCAATGATGGATATAATATATATATATATATATATATATATATATATATATATATATATTCAAAAAATATAAAAATATTATTTAATATAGATTATAATATTATTATATAATATTTTTTTTGTATTTAATTTATTTGATAAATTAAATAACTAAAATGAATAGAGATATTATATCTCATATTTAATTTTGAATAGAGATATCATATCTTAAGATTTAATTTATGTAGATAAATTAAAACTGCTGGCTTTTAATTTGGATTAAATAAATAGATTAGATTATATCTGTTAGACAGATTTAATTAATATTATTTTAAATCCTAATTTGAATTTTAAGACTAATTAAGTTTAATTTTGAATATTTTAATATGGGCTTTAAGGGTTTTAGAAACCCTATAAGATAATGATCTAGTCGTTTTAAAAAATAAGGAAGAGCCGCAAAACAAAACCCTAGAAGAGAAAAGTGAGACAAAAAGCTTGAAGGCGCTAGCATGCTGTCGTTTGTGTTTGATTGTTGTTCGATGTGGATACCAGTAGAGGGAGTGGATTCGTAGAGTCAGCTTCTAACTAATCGAATAGATGCACACGAATATACAAAAGGTATGGTTCTTACTAACCGATTTAAATGCTGTTGATAGATCTTCTTCATGAGATTCATAAATTTTTAATGGATGAAATCCTTCTGCTGCATGTACAAATCCCTTTACTTACATAGATCACCATAGTGGCCTTAGATTACGAAGAGATGCATAGTTGGAAATCTTGCTTGGAAGCTGAAGAGACTCTAAAGCATTTAACACAAAGTATAAGGATACAATGGTTTCTGAAGAACTAAAACGATAGCACTTTTCAGACCGGATATTATTAAAAATATGGTCTTAAAAGTATTTTGTTTTTAATACTTTTAAGACCAAAGTTTTACTTATAATCGGTCTAAAATTGTACTTTTAAGAATAGAGTTTTTAAAATATCCAGTTTTAAAATTATTTATTAAATACCAAAATTACTCCCATTCATTCTCACAACCATTTTGTACCTCTCATCCCTAACTCCTCACCCCGTCCCTAATAATCCTCTCTGTCCCTAATCATCGTCTCTCCTCAAACCATGGTTAGATACAAGACAACCACTTGTAGGAGTACTTTTAATGCTCGAGCCTTCAGTAGAATGTTATCAAGGGTGCCTGAAATGAGTACGCCTTCTATTCTTACAGAAGAGTCCCGTGTTGTTGGATTCATTGTTATTTCAAACAATGAAGAGGTGACCGCTCCCCTTTTAGCCTTCAGCCAACTTTCTCCAACCTCTTGGTCCTAGCACACTTACTGTTGTCCCCTCCCCTCTTTCTTCCTATGATGCTTGTGTCGCCTGTCTTAGACACGAGTTACTGATCTCTAGTAGGACATTAATGGCCCATGTCAACAAGGCATTGGCTGATAACTAGAATGATTTTAAGCTACCTTATTGTTGTTGTTCATTTTCAGTTTGTTTTTCTTATTTTTCTTTTAAACGTGCATATGTATTCTCCAATAATGTAAGAAGCATAAAGAACTAAGCTTGTATACACTTTTTGTTCATATTCTCAAGTAATCAGAGAAGATTATTCTCCACTTTCCTTTATAAGTTCATTATCAATTGTTGCTTTTCTCGCCAAAGCCAAGCCTATCTCTTTCATTCTTCATCTCATAATAATTATAAATTATATATAAAATAAATTATGTTGAGACCTAATATTATAAAACAACCACTCTTAAAAGTTGTACGATTTGAATTTAATATTCTTACATCTAGGATTGGATATACTATATCACTTCGGTCTTAAAATTAAATGAATAGAAAGAATTAAATAATAGCTTTAGGACCAGATACTTTATAAATAATTAGTCTTAAAAGTATTACGTTTTTAATTTAATAATCTTAATTTTAGGACTAGATATTTTATAAATTTCCAATCTTAAAATTAAATGAGTAGAAAGAATTAAATATACCTTTAGGACTGAATACTTTATAAACAACGGTCTTAATAATATCCCCAAATGCTGAAAATTGGTCTTTATCATGTTGGGAATTAAATTTACCTCTCCAAACTTCTCTTCTTGTCACTCCAAAAGTGATAACTCATGTTTTGTCTCACTCTCACTCTCCAATGTTTTTGTGTTGCTTCATCACTGCTTCACGTTTCTCTCTTGCCAAGCTAGTGGTTAGCTTATCGCTTTCTGGTTTCTTAGCTTAACGGCGATACATAAATCTATCATAAGAGATTTTTTGGTTTGACATTACTTTTTGATTTTTCCTCCCATCATTCTGGTTTTTCTCATGGGTTGAATGAAATCGATGAAATATTCTTGTAGGTTCCTCTGTTGTTAATGAATTTTGTGTTTTCTAGATTATATTTACACTTAAGATATACTAAACTGACTAACAAGTATTTTTAGGGTTACTTTTGTTATCTGCAAAAGTAATGTTTGTGGAGAATAATTCCTTAGCAAAAGCATTTGAATTTATATGGTATAGTGAGTTCAAAAAACCTTCATACGATGCATTTATTTTAACTCCACATGAATTTATTTTTCTTGATTGATTCACTATTATACATTTATGACGAAGAGTAGGTTTAGTTCATACAATTTTAAAATATTTTCAATAATGTAAGTTAAATCTTTCCGTCTATAAGAATTCCACTATAGAACACAATTGGATGAATGCTCTCCAGACGAGTGTTGAATATGAGAATGAGGTGAAGGAATTTATTGAGTTTTCTGAACGAAATGTTGATGATAATAGTGCGAAGTTTTATTACCCTAGTGTAGAATGTTTGAATGAGAGGTGACTAAGTCCTGAAGTTATATACACATATTTCATATGTAAAGGATTTTGTAAGACTTATACAGTATGAGTATTCCATAGCGAAAAAATGTCAAATGCATCTCAACATGAGGAAGTGGTCTTTGATGATAATGACACAAATATGGATGATCGAATAGAGAACATTATTTGTGATGTATGAGAAAAGGCTTTTGAGCATCTACATGCAAATGGTAATATGTGCAGTGATGCAGAGACGCCGCTTTACCACGGGTGTAAAAAATGCCAATTGTTGAATGCTGTATTGAAATTGGTAAGTTTGAAAGCACGTCATGGATAGAACGATAAGAGTTTCTCAGAAATGCTTGGGGCTTTTAAAGACATGCTTCTAGATGAAAATGTGCTGCTGTATCGATACTATGATGCAAAGAAAATACTTTGTCCATTAGGGATGGAGTACAAAAATATCCACGCATGCCAGAATGATTGTATATTGTATAGAAAAGAGTTTAAGGAGGAGTAGAATTTTCCGGTATGTGAAACCCCAAGGTACAAATCAAATAAGGGGTATGTAAAAGTGTTGTAGTATCTTCCAATCATACAAAGGTTCAAGTGGTTGTTAGCTAATGAAAATGATGCAAAAAATTTGAGGCATCATGCAAATGAGAGGATTTTTTATTGAAAGCTTCAACATCTAGCTGATTCTTCTCAATGGAAGAAAATCAATAAACTATTTCCTAACTTCGTGAAGAATCTAGGAACCTTATGCTTGCCCTTAGAACCAATGACATGAATCCCTATAGTAGTCTTGGCAACATATATAGTTCTTGGCATGTACTCTTAATTATTTACAACTTATCTCCTATGTTATGAATGAAATGAAAGTATATCATGTTGTCTATGTTGATTTTTGGACCAAAACAACCCGGAAATGACATTAATACTTACCTTGAGCCCTTGATATAAGACTTGAAAAAGTTGTGGGAATAAGGTATCAATGTTTTTTATTCTTTCAAGGAGGTTTTTAAAATGCAAGCCATGATATTTTGTACAATAAATGACTTCCCAACGTATGGTAACTTGTCAGAGTATAGTGTAAAAGGCTATAAAGCATGTCCGGTTTGTGATAAAGGCACATGATACAATCAACTTCAACATGGAAAAAGATGGTTTATCCCGGCCATAGGAGATTTCTTAGACTAGGCTAACCATATCATCGATTGAAGAAAGTTTTTTTTTTTTTGTGGTCAAGAGTATCAAAATGCTCTAGAGGCATTGACTAGGGAGCAAGTTTATGAACAAGTGAAAAATATCAGTGTCACATTTGGTAAGATTGCAAAGAGTAGAAAAGAAACACATATATGGGAAAAGAGTTCTGTATTTTTTGATCTTTGATATTGGCGTAATCTTGATGTTGGATACTATATTGATGTCATGCAAGTAGAGAAAAACATATGTGTGGCACTTTTGGCACACTTCTCAACATACAAAGTAGTTCTAAGGATGGTGTCAAGGCAAGATGGGATATGAAAGCAATGGGAATACGTGAAGACTTTCATCTAAGGCCATATAGTAAGAGAACTCATTGTTCCTAGCTTCTCATACTTTGTCTAAGGATGAGAAAAGAAGTTCTTGCAAGTGTTTACATGGCAAAAAAGTTCCCTCAAGGTATTCTTCAAATTTTAAGACGCTTGTATTGATTAAGGACTTGAAATTAGTAGGCTAAAAGTCTCATGATTATTATGTCTTAATGAAATAACTACTTCTCATAGCAATTCAAGGCATTGTCAAAGATGATCTTTGACACATTTTGACTAGACTTTGTTTCTTCTTCAATGCAGTTTGTAGTAAAGTTTTTTAGAATGAAAAATTGGATGCATTGGAAAATGAAGGATATCTTATCTTTGTTAGTTCTCTATGTGTTTTGATGATAACTGACAATTGTAAACTTGATATGAAGTTTGTTTTTGGCAAGATGAAAAACTTACTGTCAAAGGCAAACTCAAGTTTAGGTATGTAAACTCGAGTTTGAGACTTGACAGAAAGCTATTTAATTATGCCAGAAAGCCAAACTCGAGTCTGCTTAGACAAACTCGAGTCTGAGGAGTCACAGAAAGCAATTAAAGTTTTTCTCGACAAGCCAAACTCCAACAAACTTGAAGTCTGGAAGATATAGAGAGCACTCAGAGTTTTGAGCAAGACAAACTCGAGTTTGGACCATAAAACTCTAGTTTAGACTAAACAGAAAGAATCTAGAAAACTTAGTATTTTCATAAACTGTCATTTTCCAGATTTACAGCTGAACGTTAGAGAAGAAATTGCAACGGCTAGCTCATCTAGTTAGCCTATAAAAGGCTATGAAGACTCAAAGCAAGACACACACAACCAAGCTACTTTGATTATATTTTGCAATTTGAGTCTGTATTGTGATTTTAACTTGTTCTTCAGTATTTATCATTATCTACTCTTTTTGAGAGTCTTGATTCTTTGAAACCAAAAGTTGTGGGTAAAAACTCAAGGTTATGAAAACCTGTGAGTGGGGTAGCTTAATTACAAGGTGTAAGGGGGAGCAAATCCTAAGTGAATAGGATTGCTTGTTGTTTGCATTGTTGTAGTTAAAGCTTGTTGAACTAGTGGAAATACCCAGAAGATATCTGGGGACTGGACGTAAGTTAAGGTTAAGACCGAACCGGTATAAATTTTGTGTGTCAAGCTTTTCTTCCCTTACTCTCTTGTTATTTACTTTTCAAAGGTTTTGAAAAAAGAGTTCAAAAAGAAATTTTGAAATCCCCAATTCACCCCCTCTCGGTGATTTCTTCCATTTTCAATCTTGTGCCATCTTGATAAGCTCTTTCTTCCTTCATTTTTTAACATCATGGTTCATCTAATTGTTCATCTAGTGAGGGAGAAAAAATTGTGTGGCCTTATCCATTTACGATGGATGTACCCAATTGAAAGAATCTATGAAATTCCTAAAAAGGGTATGTGAAGAACGCAAACTAGCCAAAAGCATAAATTGTTCATAAATATTTATGAAGAAGCCATAGAATTTTATCAAAATTATTTGGCGAAAGTAAGACATATTGGGCTTCCTAAATGTCTGCTGCTAAAGGGGGTAGACGAAGGGCTTCAATAAAGAGTGTGGATCCTGATGAATTGCTACAAGTCCACTTATACGTCCTGAATAATGTTGATGAAGTTCAAGACAACATAGATGTACATAAAGAAGTTGTAACGAAAGAAAATAGTCGAATGACTAAATAAAGGTTAATTAGGGGGCATAACAAAACTCTTGCAAACTGGTTCAAACTAAAGGTTGAGGGAGAGAAATGTGTTTCTGACACAATGAAATGGTTAATTAGTATGTAGTCCTAAGGTTGATGTTATAACTTAGAATTCGCATGTGATCAATGGTTATACCTTTTACACGAAGCCCCTAGATGATAGGAGCACCGTCCAGAACAGTAGTGTTATATTATGGATTGAATCTATGTACTTTTCCAATTCAAAAGACAAGAAGCCTAAATTGGTAGTCATGCCTTATTATGGGGTTATTGAAGAGATTTGGGTTGTGGACTATGTTAAAATTAAATTTCCCATTTTGAAATGCAAGTGGGTTAATGTCAATAATGGTGTTTAGATCGATCGGCTATGATTTATATTAGTCGATATCAATAGTGTAACATCTTGAATTTCGAGCATGGAGACTTGAGAATGAGCCTAAGTTATGCATACTACTAAGCCCGGTTTAAGAAGTGTGACATTTCATGGACAAATAAAGATCCTCTGCGTTTTTGAAGAAATAGGAAGAGAGAGTCACTAAAAAGTCAGTTATTTGAGGACACATGTCACCACAGAGTTAAAAGAGGAAAAGTAGGGGCAAAATAGTCAAATCCTTACCCCTTGGGCATGAAATTTCATCCACCCTAGGAGAGAGAAGGAAAATCAAATGATTTTATCTGCACTTAGACTCAAACACAAAGTACGGGTCCCATAGGATGTTAATTGGTAAAAGGGGGACCGATAAGGACCAGTTAGGGGTTTCTTCTGGACTAAATAAGAAAAATGCGGCACCATTTTGAGAATATGGAAGGTTGCCACATGTGAGTATCCATTCAGGGGAGAATATCTGAAAAAGTTAAAGAAAAGCACAAAAAGAAACACCCTGTTGATCAACAGGACCCATATGGACTAATAGGAAGAGATTGGAACGGATAAAGTAAAAAGTCAAGGAAAAATAGTATTAAATATAGGGGATCAGAATCGTGGGCCCTACTAGGCGCCACATAACCCCCTTTAATCATAAAAAACGTTACTTGGAGAGCAAGAAAGAAAAAGTAGTGCAAAAAGTCAATTGCGGGTCCCACGATTAGAGAAAAAGGGCAAAATGGGAATAAATGTTAGTTCTCTATATGTTTTGATGATAACTTGACAATTGTAATTGGCAAAGATTGAGATTTCAATCATTTAATAAGTTTTGGAAAATATTACTCTAGTAATAGTTGAGCTACTCCAGTAATAACACTTGATTTTTACTTGCATTACTCCAGTAAGTGTTATATTACTCTAGTAACCTGTCTTAATATTACCTTAGTAAACTTCATGTTACTCCAGTAATGTGTATTAACTCAAAACGTTTTTCAAGTCACATTACTCCTATAATTTCATACTACTCCAGTTACATGTTTTGGTTCAAATTGCTTTTCAAAACATTACTTTAGTAACCTGTCTCTTACTCAAGTAACTCAGACATTTCCAGCTGAACCCGATAGTCTATGTATTAGACTTACTGCAGTAATGGTCTTATTACTGCAGTAAGTGTGACTGCAGTAATCACTTACTCACTCTAGTAATTAGTGAAGAACAAAAATTAAGCCTGAAACTTCTCCTTTATCCCAAGAGTTCAGCTTCAAGGGTAATTAAGTCACTTTCCAACGGTCTAATAAAGATATGGAAATGACAAGAACGTTGAAAGATCATCCACAACATCTACATCCAAGATTCCAGTCAAGAATTGAAGAAATGGGGAAAAATATGCAACAGTCATATTCTAGATTTTCAGCTGAACCTTGAAGATTGAGGGAAAAGAAAATGCAACGGCTAGTTCCTCTACTTTACCTATAAATACCTATGAAGATTCAAAGCAAAGACACAACACACAATCACAACTGATTGCATTCTTGCTTTAAATCTTTACTGTGTAAAATAGTATTTCTAGAGCTTCAGTGTTTATGTTTATTTACTCTTTAAGAGAGTGTGATTTCGAAAACCATTTTTGATTACTTGTTTTTGTAAGAACTCAAGGTTGTGGAACCTGTGAGTTGGGTTGTTTAATTACAAAGTGTAAGGGGGAGCAAGTCCTAGGTGATTAGGATTGCATGTGATTTGCATTGTTGTAATTAAAGCTCGTTGAGATATTAAAAATACCCAGAAGATATCTGGGAAGTGGACGTAGGTCAAAGTTAAGACTGAACCAGTATAAATCCTTTGTGTCCATCTTTTCTTCCTTCTCCTTTTTCATTTAAAGTTTTTGAAAACTTAGACACCTTTGAAAAGAATTTTTTTAAAGATCCCCAATTTACCCCCCCTCTTGGTGATTTCTTCCATCTTCATTAAATGGGTAAAAGTCAATTGGAGCAGGTTTGAGGTACCCACCATGGTGCCACATATGTGCTTTTGGGTAGGTGAGAAGTTTCGGGCTAAATTTGGTAATTATCCAAAAGTTCTGGGCCAAAATTATCATTTTTGAAAGTTTCGGGCCAAAACAGGTAATTTATCCTGAGAGCAGATAAAAATCTACCCTCTTTAACTAGGGTGGTACCACATAGAGCTTTTGGAGGCCTCTAGAATTTTCTGAATTTGCTTGGTGGGCAAGTTAAGAATATCTAATCCAAAATTACTCCCTATCAGTCAGAAATTACGCCGGTTAATTCTAAAGCTACTGTATCATTTCACCTTTATTAAAAAGGTGTTTAACCTTTCTTTTTACCCTAGAGGCACGAAATTTCCAGAGAACCAGGGAGACCAGGCAGCAGCCATAGTTAGGGTTCCATGCTCCAAGCTCTAAAAATTCCTTCACCAATTCTCCGATTCAAGGTAACCCTGAAAAACTTAGATTCTTGAAGTATTGTTAAGTTAATTTCTTGCAAAAGGTAGGAGCATGGTTTTAGGGTTAGATTTCTGCATTTTTAAGGTCTCCAATGGCTCTAGAACATGATTTTGCATGGGGCATGGTTATGTTTTAAGTTTCCGAAATCAAAACACCGAAAAACCCCAAGAGAAGGGTTGCTGCCAGTTCTGGAAAATCTGGGCAGCGAACCTTGTAAAACATTTTTAAAGTGGTAAAAAAAACTTTTTTGAATATGAGATTTTACAAGAGAAAACTAAACATTTGGGGCATGAGTTTGCATATATAATATGATAAATTTGATAATGTTTTCTTATTGAAATAATTGGTTGAAAACATAGATGGGACCAGTGATGCGAATCTAGACCAGGGACAAAAAAGTGGTAACACGCCAAGATACCTGTACTTTTGACCCCTGGGAATATTGTTACTAAAAATTATACATGTTAATGGTTCAGATGGTGTTGGTTTCGCTCACAAATTATTTTTGTGGACTTTATGAAAAATCATTGAAGTCAAGACAAAAACACTGAAATCCTGAAAAATCTTGTTTTAGCTTGATTTTGATCAAATAATGTAAGGGTATTATTGGAGATACTCAAATAAATTATTTTTATGATATTTAGGGTCAAGCAATCTGTTAGGAGACTTGTGGGGCCCTTGAAAATATAAAACGGTATTTTACCACCAGGTAGTAGTGACCTTTTTACTTTGACACTCTTATGTGTTTGATGTATGTTTTGCTTAACATATGTGTTTTTGTTTGTGTTTAGCCAAATATGCATACAAAACATATTTGTGACTGTGTCTCTAGCACTAAGGGTGCTGGGGTTTGGTTATGTGGCGACTTAATGGAAAAAGGCGGTGCCTGCTGGGGTCAGCCACATGAGTGTGACAGCTTAATGGACTGGCTTGTGATTCCGGTAAATCAGGGGCTTGCCTTGGTAAGGTGGCTTGACGATACGAAGAGGTGTAGTTTTATATGTTTTCTGTTTGCATATGTGGTATATTTGGCATATTGACTGTATTCGCATTTATTATATGGTTGCACCCATACACATCACACATATAGTACATGAGTGTTGACGGTTACTCTAGGGGCCATATACGAACTCTAGGAGGTTCTAGTGACACAAGGGGGCGTGCCTAAGCAGAGAAGGCTTTTTGCAAAGGTAGGGATGACAGAGCATTTAAAGGATAGGGGATGCCCTATCATATTTTGTATTTTACTTTTTAAGGATGACTGTACTTATATTTTGGTATTTACTTCCGGATGACTGTACCCTAACCCTCCAAGGACTTTACCTTTTGTTGCCTTTACTTTTACCAGTACAGTAGTTGTCCACACCGATCCAATGCCCTGTTTTACATACTCTGTTTTATAATTAAATGGACTTAATAATGAAGGAAAGGTAAAATATAAAAGGAATCCCTCTAACCCGCCACCCGAAAGGGCGAGGCCGATGGAGGTGTAACAAATAGTAGCAATTTTGGAGATGAACATTTTATTATGGTAGACCATGCGAAACAAGTGCTCTATATCACCAATCAATAAAATAAAATGTGGTCTATAGCTCTCCAAGGAAAAATGTTCATTGATATTGATGAGGAAATTCATTAAAATTATGGTCTTCCTGGGAGTACTCCTTTTTCAAGGGGTCTCCCAAATGAACGAAAAAGATGAAGAGGATAATGAACTCGATATAAGAAATGATCATCATGAAGGGATATGGGAAGATATCCTTTTATAAAAGAGACAATTCATCAAATAACATTGAAATGCAAAATCCTTTGAAAACTTTAATGTATTAACTATATTCCTTCTTATGCTCTTAAACAATGTCATTGACTATGAAGCTTTTGTTTTTCTTTTTATTTATGTCGTAGGATCCGAAAGGGGTATGTTATATAAAAGAGGAATGTTACGTTGTTGAGTAAGAATCTGATAAAGACATTGTGAATTAGGCATGCATATATGTTCATTTAGGTATTGTCTTTGTAACTCCTTGTATTTGTAAGTTATAACTAGTCTTATTGTATTCATGTAGGTGCTTTATTGTCATAGTATATTCATTAAGAGGACATAACTCATAGTGAATAATATTTGTATTCATTTCCAATAATTCAATTTGTAATTCATAATGGATTGTTCATAGCATGTAGCTTAAAGTACTACCTCTTAGGTGCTGGCTTGGATTGTGTGGTAGATGTTTATGATCAGTAAGAAACTGCTCAGTGAAAAATATGAGAAGATTTAAACCAGACGTATTTCACATGAGGTCTAAAAAGTCTGAATTTTAAGATTGGATGTATAATGTTGGTGATCTAACATGTTTGACTTTTAAGACCAGATATTTGACATAGCCAGTCTATAAATTCAGACATTCAAGACTAGTTGGGTGTATTAAATATTCGATCTTAAAGTTGATCTTTTTTCACTGGTGTATTTATTCATCTAGTTTTAAAAGTAGGGTTTTAAGACCTAACAAAAAATACATCAAATTTATATAGTAGGACTTTTAAGACATCATATTTTGAAAGTTCAATCTATAAACAATTTTTTAAGACCGATATCACATCCACTCTTAAAAGTAACAGACTTTTAAGACTGTCATATTGAGACCAGTTGCACATTCGGTCTTAGAATGTGTTTTTTATTTGATCTTAAAAGCTTTTTTGGTACCAATTGTAAGAGGAGCTGAATCACCAAGAGGGGGGTGAATTGGGGATTCTAAAAAATTTTTCGCAAGTTCGGCTCTTATGGTGATTTAACGAATAAAACCATTAATCAAGGAAGAATAGCAGTGCACAATAGTTTATACTGGTTCAGCCCAACTCCTTGGCCTACGTCCAGTCCTCAGGCACCCTGAGCTTTTCAATAAATCACTGGATTACACACTCTGTAATTCTAAAGCAATTCTCTCACTAGAACTTGCTCCCCCTTACAAGTTGTAATCAATGACTTCCCAAATCTCCAAGTCCCCTGACTTGAGATAACTCACAATCAAACAAATACAATCAATAATACTAAGATGATCACTAAAGCTCTATAGTGTCAACCGACACTCTGTACACAAAGCACTCTAACAAATGAACAAAGTTAATGCAATTTCGTTTTTCAGCTCAGTGTTCTAGTAGAGACTTGAATGCAACTCTATTTATACTTATAGAGACATTAATAGCCGTTGTTGACATTCATTTGACCGTTGGAAAAGTCTCCTATCTGTTGGAGGCAGTTTGGTCCTTTCTCTCTCTACACTTGTGTTTGTTTCTTGAATTGTAGGATAGAGTGTGACTCTGAGTCGTTTATATCCGTTGGGATTGTCATCCCTTAATTAAATGAGAGTCTCTTTATCCTTTTTCCACCGTGTAATGTTTAGTAGTTGAGATTTCAGTAAGTTTGGTGGTCTACATTTAATGCTTCTGACAAGACATTGCTTTTGGTGTTAACAGCCCCTTTAATCCGCTTGTATCATCTGTAATTGAGCTGAAATCTACTAGCAAACACATTAAACATATATGATAATGATGATAATTAAGAATATAAATCATTTAAATCATTCCATAAACATTGCACATATTTCACAAATTTGAATTGTCAGAAGGCGCGACCAATATTCAAGTTTGTGCACCAATACTCGAGTTTGTTACTATGCACTTAAGCCTATACTCGAGTTTCTAAGTCTATACTTGAGTATTCTCCTTACAGAGACGAGACTCGCGATTTGGGCTTTGGTGTTCCTGATGAACTTAAGCCAATATTCGAGTATTCTTCCAATACTCGAGTTTTGGACTCTTGGTGAATAATTGTCCAAAACATCAAAACTGGAGTTTCCTCTCTATACCGGAGTATTGAAGGCTTAGAAATCATGATAGCTCTCTGTATGACTCAATACTCGAGTTTCTATTTCCATACTCGAGTTTTCTCCTTTGTTTTAGAACTCTGGAATTAGTTGTGTAAATGCTAAACTGTGGTTATCAATACTGAGGTTTATAAGTTATTTAATTTAAAGAACCTCTTTGCTTGGCCTAATACTTGAGTATTCCAGTGATACTCAAGTTTCCATTTAAAGGAAGAAAATATTTGAATTCTGGAGCCAAGTTGGAAAATAGACTTTTCAAATTCCAAACCATAGTTTTCGAGACTGAGGTTTTCCATTTTCAGTTAAAATGTTTGAAGAGTTCACATAGGCTCAAACTCGAGTATACATATCAATACTCGAGTTTTCCTTGATGGAAAACTTACGACGCTCGAGTATTCATCTGAATACTGTGGTATTGCTCTTAGGTTTATTGCATTGAGCTGTTCTTTGAATCTCAATACTCGAGTATTGCTACTGATACTCAAGTATTGCCTCAAACTGCAAGTTTTAAATTTCTTAAGACAACTCTTCATTCTTGATATCACAACTGATTGTTATCATCAAAACCCATAGAGAACTAACATTCCCCCCCTTTTTGATGATGACAATACTTGGAAACCAGAAACTTTTCAAAATCTTGAAATCACTTTGAACTTTTTGAAAATTTCTAAATCTTATGAAAAAGTTCAATGTCTAGGTTTTGTAAAAAAAAAAAAAAATTCATGATGTTAACAAAACCTTTGATATTTTGGATACTGCAGTGTTTATGCTTTAATAAATTTGTTTACCAATTAAATGCAAAGCATAAATTCAATACAATTGAATCCAAATTAGTTTATAACAAAAGGATAATTTCAATGCAATAACAACCATCACAGTTTTCAACAAAAGCACTTAATTCACATAAAGTTAGTAGGTCACTGATCATAGAAGTTCATACTTGCTAATAACTTAAATTAAGAAATGAACACAGCAAGAAAACTTAGTCAACAAATAGAATAACTAGATCCAGAGGGTTTACAAAAAGTTCAACACAGTTCAGCACAAGACTAACTCCTTGACTAGATTTTTGGTTTCTAGTTACTTAATTTCTCCCCCTTTGTCATCGTCAAAAATGAGGAGGAATATTAGAGCAAGTCACGAATGAAGGGGTGAGGCACCAAGCAGTCATAGAATATGATCCATCTTGGCATCTTGTTGCTGTAAATGAATCTTGAAGACAGTCTGTTCATTTTCAATGTGTGTTTGAGACTGTTGAAGTCCAGCAATAGTCTGTCTGAATTCAGCTTGAAGTTTCATAGAAATATCTGAAACAACTTTGTCAACTACTTGCTGAATCTTATCATAAAGAGAAGATGGATCAGAAGGAGCAGCAGTAAAGGAGGAGTAAGCTGAGGTATTCTTGGAGGAAGATGACTTGACCGGGATAGTTTTTGTGTCAGTACAGGCCTCAGGGACTATCTTCATGTAATTCAAATGCACCTTCCAAAACTACTTGGCCATTTAAGAGAATCAGATGAAGAGAGATGCCAGATTTTATTATGAAATAGAATCACAAATACAAGGCTGGCAAAGGGAATGTGAGATACCGGTCGAGGAGAGAAGCAGAAATTGGAAATTTCTTGGAACAGCCATTGACCCAGATTGAATGGTCGCTTGTGAACAAATGCAGTGAACACAGGGTAATCTCTGTGGGAAAATTTGGTATAGTTTCCTCCCTTTTGTAGAAAGTTTCTGGAGAAAATGTACCAGAGAATGCAATATTCAGGAGACATGGCCAAAGGAGAAAAGGATAATTTTTCAATTTGATCATCTGGGACAGGGATACTAAGCCTTAGACTTTTGAAAATTTCAGTATTGGAATAGTTCATCTTTAGAGCAGGTGGGGGATTTTTAATTCCAAGAATAGAGTTTAAGACAGAAGCAGAAATGGTAACTTTGGCTCCCTTGATGGAAGTTGAGAGGCATTCTTTCACTACATTGCCCTCATCATCCTTTTGATTGTCTCTGATTATATTAAAGTAAAAGATTTTGACAATTGTAGGAGAGAATGGGGCTTTAATCGAAAGGTAGGAAATGTAGGGATTCAATCAGGAAGATAGGTCCATACCACATTCTTCCTTAATTTTCTCTAGGTCTACAAAGACCAGAGAACAAAATTCCTTCTTGTTATAGGTTTTTTGAAATTTTTCAACTGAGGCTACAGATATACCTGCGCTTTCCGTCGTGAATCCTTCAGGAGGTGAAGTATGTTTGTTGATTTCAGACAAGGTAGAGGGAGCATCAGAAGAAGGAAGGTTCTCAGAAGGGATGCCAGTTTGGGATTTTTCAGGCGAAGAGCTTTCTTCTATAATCTTTTCTTTGTCTTTCCTCATTGATGCAGCAGGGTCAACATCTTTTCTCTTAAGAGCCTTAGAAGGTTCATTTATGTGTATTCCTTTCACTTCAGATGTTTTTGAAGGCTTTCCTGATGGTTTTTCAGGGATATTGACCCCTAAACGTTGAAGGAACTCATTTCCTCGCTTAGCCCTGTGAACAGGAATAGACTTCATTCTGCTCGAGTGATGAGGAGAAGTTGAGGAAGGAACTTCAGAAGTAGGAACCTCCTTAGCAGATGTGGAAGATGTTCTTTTTGCAGCTTTCTTTGTAATACGATATGAGAAGCGCTTGGTAGTACGCTTCCTCTTGGCAAGTTGTTGAGAAGAAGAGTGAGAAAGCCCTTTTGAGGTTCCAGAAGAGATAGCAGTGATCTTAGGTTCTTGAGGTTGTCTTTTTGGTGCCATTAGGAATCCTTTTACGTAGAGATTTTGGAGAAGAAGAAGAACAGGGAAGAGAGACAGAAGGAACAGGAGCAGTTACTAGGGCAAACTGAAGTTTTCAAAATCATCTCACTCATATTTATACACAGACTACCACATACTCGAGTATTCCACTCTAAACTAGAGTATAGGTTGATAACTAACCTGGACTTCAAAAGAATTCTGTGAACTTTTAAACTTCCATAATCGATACTATGGTATTATACTTACATACTCGAGTATTCAGTTTGTCCAAGCTTTCCAATCTTCGATAGTCCCGACAATACTCAAGTTTTGCTGGCAATACTCGAGTATTCAGCCTTTATCAGCAAAACTAAGGTTTTCTCAGCATCCTGAAAAAAATGAAACTACAAACTCTGACGCTTAAGTTAGTAATCTGATAATCATCAAAACCATGGTTAACAAGAAATTTGAGATTTTAAGTACATTAAAAACCTTACAATTCATTGGGATTTACCATTCCCAATTCTCTACGAATAAAGTTAAATTATTCTTTGGCTAAAGGTTTTGTAAAAATGTCAACCAACTGGAGATGAGTTGGAATAAACATGACTTTGACATTTCTTTGCTGAACATGATCCCTTATGAAGTGATGACGAACATTAATATGCTTGGTTCTTGTGCGTTGCACTGGATTCTTGGCCAAACTTATTGTGCTGGTGTTATCACACAATATAGGGATCTCCTTCAGTTGAACTCCCAGGTTTGACAATTGTTGTTTGAGCCACAACATTTGTGCACAACAACTTGAGGCAGCCACATATTCAGCTTCAGTTGAAGAAACAGCAACACTTGTTTGCTTCTTACTGAACCATGATACAAGTGAGCCTCCAAAGAATTGACATTGACCACTTGTGCTCTTCCTATCCGTTTTATATCCAACATGGTCAGAATCTGAGTATGCCACCAAATGTTCTAGTTGACCTTTGGGAAACCACAAGTCAAGGGTTTTTATGTCAGCAAGGTATCTGAAAATTCTCTTGACATTTTCAGCATGAGATTCCTTTGGAGCAAATTGGAACCTTGCGCACATCCCTACACTAAACTAGATGTCTGGACGACTAGCAGTCAAATAGAGCAATGATCCTATCATTCCTCTATATCTTGTGATATTGAAATCCTTCCCTTTTCATCAACATCCAATGAAGCAGTAGCACTCATCGGCGTGTTAGCACCGTTACAATTTTCCATTCCAAATTTCTTCAGCAAATCATTTAGATATTTGGTCTAAGGTTTTCTTAGCATCCTGAAAATAAGAGATGGATCCACCTAGTGAGTTGTAACATCCCAAATTTTAAGCTTTGGGAATCAAAAATTAATTATGGAAAATTTGGCCATAAGGCATTTTAAAGATTTAGAATTTGGAATTTAAGGTATATTTTCCATAAATTAAAGGCAATTTAGTTGGGATTAAATTATTGGCCAGAATATTCTAGGAGATAATATTTTATGGCCGAAATAAATTAAGTAACAGAAAGAACAAAGTCAAAGAAAATTTGGAAGGGATAATTTATAGCCTAAAATAATTATTGGAAATTAAGGTTTAATTTCCCTTGATTTATTTTGATAGAAGAATAGATTCAAGGAATAGTCGTAGTGGTAAGTTTTAGGCCTAAATATTATAAGATTAAGATTTTATGTCCTAGGAAAAGAATTAGTTGGGGAAGAAAAATCCTTATCTAGAATTAAGGATTTATTTCTAACAATTTCCCAATATTTGTAATTAAATAAGTCAAGGACCTAATTTCAAATAAGAATCTTGAAAAGGATAAATAGGTATTTAAAATTTGGGCCTCATAATACAATATTCTCCATAACACATGGAAGGAATGAAACCACCAAAACTCTGAAACAACAAACAAACTGACGGGCCACGTGAATAGAGAATAAATGAGAAACCAAATGGGCTGCATAATTGGAAGTAAATGACATTAGCAAATGAATGAGACTAAGCCCATCTATTTTTAGCCCATTTCCCTTGATCCATTAAATTGATAGGACCAGAGAAGCAAGCAGCCGAAAAAAAAAAAAAATAGAAAAGCTCGGTTATTCTCTGTCCTTCAGCCGCCGAAACCGAGGAGCAGATGGCATTAAATAGAAGCAGAGGATAGAACTTATCTAGAAGCAGGAGTTCAGACGTAAACCCTGCTCCTCGAGACACACAAACTTTCGAACCGTCGGTCCCTTACTTAGACTGGATCACTGGACCATTATATAAGGATGCATACGTCTCTGCTCCTTCATTTTTCATTTCCTCAAATGCAAAGTGAAAGACAGAGAGAGAGAGAGTAGCCGAGAGAAAGTGAGAAAGTGGGAGAAGGAAGAGTGAGAGCTGAAACCCAACGGTTGCTCTGTTTGGTCGTCGAAAAACAGAGGAGGGAACAGCGGAATTTTTCTGTCTTGCAGGCTTAAAAACCGAAGGTGATTCTCATCCTCCCTTCTCCTTCGTTTCCTGTCATCGTGTAGCTTAGATTAAAGCCAAGTAAATCTGATATAAAGCAAGAACAAACAGAAACCAAAAACAAAAGAAAAACGGGCTGTTTGGATTATTTTTCTTCTCTCTGAATCGTTGTGTTTTCTACCGTGGGGACTGCCGAACTAATATAGATATGTGATTGTGTATGAAGTGTAATTGTGCATGATTGGTATTTGGTCCAGTTTCTTGAGTTTAATTTTGCTGCATGTAAACACATGATTTTGCTGTTAAAAATGTCTCCAAGTATCGGTTTTCTGCTTCTGTTTGTGTGTATGAACCGAGAGAAAGAAAATAGGTTTATGAATAAATATGTTTTGATGCATGCAACAAGAAAGAAAGTATTCTACTGTTTCTATGCATGTCGAGTTTTACATCTGTTCTTGTGTCATTTTGCTGCTGAATATATATTTTCCTTTCTGCATGAATATGATTTCGGGTGTGTCCAGTAGAGAAAGAACTTGTGAAAAATATATATATACATGTGTGGTTCCATTTTGCTGTTATATTATGGGAAGGAAGAAGGATTAAACTCTGCATTTTCTTTATATGTGTTTTCGCGTGCTCAGTAAAGAGGAAGAAAGAGGATATGTGTAGCGGCCCAAGCCACTACCTACAGGCCCAAACGTAATACAAGAAGACCCACATACCTGATGGACTACATCCATTAGTGTGATCCAGTATAACTGCAAGAAGGAATTAAGCTTTTAATAAAAATATGCATTTGAGTTTGTTAATAATCCTATTTATTAGGGCACGTTTATTATCTCTTAAAATTAGGATTAGTTGTTATTCAGTTATGATAATTCAAATTACGGATCTGTATTTCATTAAATACCACAATCGATCGCTTAATGGAACGTTTCCATCTTGAAATGACTAGATTTATGGAAACTCAGCGCCTTAATCCTAACCCAAGCATTTTGGGAGCGGGTCCAAACCGCACAAACCCACCTTGCCACAACCTTTACGTCTGGATTTTCCACGCTACAGCCAGCCAGGGAGACCCAACTGATTGGCTGTTCGTAGTGGATCAATACTGCAAATATTACACTATTGCTGAGCAGGATTGACTTCGAATTGAGTCCTTTCACTTAGACGCACCAGCAAATAGTTGGTTCAGAACCTTGTCCAGAGAAGGATTGATTACGAATTGGGGTCAATTTCGAACAGCTATTCTCAGCCGGTATGGGCCTACGGCATACGAAGATCCTGCAGGAGCTTTAAGCAAATTATCCCAAACAGGCACGATAAAGGAATATCAGACCGCATTTGAGAATTTATCATGCAGGGTCACGGGCATACCAGATTCTCTTCGTAAAAGCATGTTTATTGCAAGTCTCAAACCAATGGTCTGCAGCAACGTCCAGGCTCACTTGCCTGCCAACTTTCATGCCGCATGGGGGCTTGCACGTAGTTATGCTGATGCTGAGGAACGCTCCACTGGACACCAAGGAATACCCTGCCACCGCAGCCAACACCAAAACCTACGGCTAATACAAACAACTCAGTACCCATTAAAAGACTATCACCTACCGATATGGCAACACGACGGGAAAAAGGCCCATGTTATAATTGTGATGAGAAATAGCAAGCCTGGAGCATCCTTTATGTGCATATTAACTAATGATCAAGATGACGGGGTTCAAGAGCAAAAGGAAATCGACGAGGTTCAAATAGACAGCCCTAACTTTCCTGAGATCAGTTTCAATGCCCTCTTTGGACACCACTCCAACAAAACCTTTCGCTTAACAGGTACAGTGAAGGGGTTTCCTTTGCAGATCTTGATCGACAGTGGGAGTACTCATAATTTCATAACTGAAAGGGTTTCTAAACACCTACAATTACCTATCCAAGCCATCAAAAAGTTCAAAGTCCAGGTTGGAAACGGTGACAACTTATTTTGCGAAGGTATGTGCACTAAAGTACCAATCTCAATGAACCCGAGCAACATCTTTGATATTGATTTGTATGTCTTGGACATACAGGGGGCTGATATTGTACTTGGGGTACAATGGTTATCTACCTTAGGACCTGTAACTACAAATTATCACTAAATGACAATGCGTTTTACTCATGACACACAACCCATAGTCCTACATGGAAACACAAGCCTCACCCCATCCCCAATTACAAACTCGCAACTGCACAAACTCATTGGCCAAGAACCAGTCCAATCCTACCTCATGTGTCTCTCCACCACCTCTCATACCGACCACCCACAACTTACCCACCACTTATCTATTACAAAAATCCTGGACGACTACACAGATGTGTTCAGCAAGCCTACCCAATTACCACCACAAAGACCCACAAATCACCATATCCACCTTTTACCAAACTCCAAACCAGTCCAAGTTCGCACATACAGGTACCCCCATTACCAGAAAAATGAAATTGAGAGGTTAGTTTCTGATATGTTGCAAGAAGGAATAATCCAGCCCAGCCATTCCGCCTATAGCTCCCCGGTACTGCTTGTAAAGAAAAAAGATGGCTCTTGGAGATTTTGTGTTGACTATAGAGCCTTGAATGATGTCACTATTCAAGACAAGTTCCCTATTCCAACTATTGATGAGCTCTTAGATGAACTCCATGGTTCCACAATTTTTTCAAAACTCAATTTAAGGTTAGGATACCACCAGATCCTAATGCACCCTGAAGACGTCCACAAAATTGCCTTCCGCACCTACCATGGTCACTATGAGTTCTTAGTTATGCCCTTTGGCCTATCTAATGCCCCTTCCACATTTCAAGCTATAATGAATGAGGTACTTTCCTCATTTCTCAGAAAATTTGTGGTCATTTTCTTTGATGATATTCTGATATACAACCTATCACTACAAGCCCATGCCCTACACCTAAGGGAAGTATTATCTACCCTACGGAAACATTCACTCTATGCCAAAAAAAATAAGTGCATGTTTGCTAAAGCCTCAATTCAATTCCTAGGACATGTAATTTCGAGCGAGGGACTAGCACCAGATCCAGAGAAAATAAGCTCCATAGCCAATTGGCCTCTACCCACTACAATTACTTAGGTACGAGCTTTTTTAGGCTTAGCAGGCTACTATAGACGCTTTATCAAAAATTTTGCGTCCACCGCTACCCTCCTAACAGATCAGTTGACTAAATCCGGTTACACTTGGAGTTCAAAGGAACACGATGCTTTTACTATCTTAAAAGAACTACTGACTACGGCACCTCTTCTTGTTTTACCTAATTTCACACTACCATTTGTACTAGAGGCAGATGCCTCAGGAGTTGGCATTGGCGCAGTTTTAATGCAACAAGAAAGGCCTATTGCATACTATAGCCAAAAGTTATCTCCTTCTATGCAAAAGAAATCTACTTATCTTAGAGAAATGTATGCCATAACTTGCAGTGTTGCAAAATGGAGGCAGTACCTCTTAGGCTCGTCATTTATCATCAGAACAGATCATAAGAGCCTCTATCATTTGATGAAGCAAGTTGTGCAGACTCCGGAGAGCAGCAGTTCTTGTCGCAACTTTTGGGTTTTTCATACACTATTGTGTATAAATCTGACAAAACCAATGCGGTTGCTGACGCCTTGTCCAGATTTCCTGCAGAAGATGATCAACAAACCGAATCATCACTTTTAGTATTGACAGCTCCAACATGCAGTTTTACAAATCAACTTTAGCAAGAACTTTTCGAAGACCCCTATTCTATTACGGTAATGCAAGGACTTATTACAGAACCAGATAAATGGGGAAATTGGAGTTTAAGGAATAAAATCCTTTTTCATACCTCTAGGATTTACATTCCTGAACGTTCTTTACTAAAAAACGTCCTTCTTCATGAATTTCATGGGACTTTGCTGGGTGGACATTCAGGAGCTCAGAACACCTTTTTATGCCTCAACAAAGTCTTCACCTGGAAGGGAATCAAGAGAGATGTCAAGACTTTTGTCAAAAATTGTGAGGAGTGCTAGAAAATAAAACCTCAAAACCATTCTCCATATGGTCTATTGCAACCCATTTCTCCACCGGACACTATATGGACGGACCTATCCATGGATTTCATTACTAATCTACCTAACTCTAACGGTTTCTCTACTATTTTTGTTGTAGTTGACAGGTTATCAAAGGGAGCACACTTCATACCCTTAAAACCGCACCTTACTGCTGCCAAAGTAGCTAAAGCCTTCTGGGACTCCGTCGGCAAACTGCATGTCTTTCCCAAAAGCATTATTTCTGACCTCGACCCCATTTTCCTAAGCAATTTTTAGCAAACCTTGTTCCAACTGCAAGGTACGACTCTAAAATTCAATTCGGCGTATCACTCGCATACGGATGGACAAACAGAAAGAGTAAATCGTTGCTTAGAACAATACCTCTGAGCTTTCGTGCATGACTACCCAAAGTCTTAGTCCAATATTCTGAGTTTTGCCGAATACCATTTCAACACCTCCTTCAATAGGGCTACGGGGTTCACGCCTTTTGAAGTTACTTTTGGTATGCCACCCCCGAACTTATTGGCATATTGCTTAGGCGGGAGTAAGCTCGAAGCCATCGACACAGACCTCACAACACAAAACAAAATCATGATTAGTCTTAAACAGAACTTACACGCAGCTCAAACTTCAATGAAAGCCTATTTTGACAAAAAAAAGAAAAGCATGGGAGTTTAAAGTAGGCGACCTGGTTCTGTTACGATTGCAACTATATCGACAACTATCAGTTCAAAGGAGACGCTCGAAGAAGCTTGCTCTGCACTACTATGGGCCTTTTGAAGTTCTGGAAAGGATTGGCTCAATTGCTTACAAACTGAAACTATCGGAATCTTCTAAAATCCATCCAGTCTTTCACATTTCATTGCTCAAACCATTCCACTCCTCCAAGGCGTTCCAGATTCATCCACTTCTGGAACACTCAAGAGACAACCGACCAATTCAAGATGTTGTGGCGATATTAGGAGATCGTGAAGTATGGAAGAAAGGAAAGAAAGTACAAGAGCTTCTAGTCTAGTGGTCAGGCTGTTTACCTAAAGATGCAACTTGGGAGGAGAAGGAAACGCTCGACGACATCAAGAACGATAAGATTGAAGTGGACACTCGGAGTCTGCTTATTGGTTCCCCATCTCACCAAACTCTGACCCATGAGGATATGGCAGGTTTAGATGGCGCAGGGGATGTAGCGGCCCAAGCCACTACTTATAGGCCCAAACGTAATACAAGAAGACCCACATACCTGATAGACTACATCCATTAGTGTGATCCAGTATAACTGCAAGAAGGAATTAAGCTTTCAATAAAAATATGCATTTGAGTTTGTTAATAATCATATTTATTAGGGCACGTTTATTATCTCTTAAAATTAGGATTAGTTGTTATTCAGTTATGATAATTCAAATTACGGATCTGTATTTCATTAAATAGCAGATCTGCGAATAAGAAAAGCATGAGTGATTTGGCAATTTCTTCTCTCTCTCTCTTTCCGACTTACTTCCTAATTCCCCTCTACCTACAATATGAGAGAATATATTTGCTGTCATTACTCTATTTCTGTCGAAGTCAAGATTACCCAGTGAAGGAAAGAAAAAGAAATAAGTTAGCTGTGTGGGTATGTATATATGTATGTCCCTGTGCATGTGGATTGAAAGGAAGGAAAGAGAATAAAGTAAATTTTAAAGTTATATACTAGGAAGGAAAGAGAATAAAGTAAATTTTAAAGTTATATACTTGGTTCTGTATATGTGTGTCTAAGAAGAAGAAACATATAGGCTAGGAATAAATATATATACTAAACATGAAAGTTGCTGCATGCTCTCTTTTTCTTTTCGAATGATTGTGTATACGAATGTAGTTGGAAGACTTAATTCATATAAGACAAAAATGAAACTAAGTGAATATATGTGTGTACGTGTGCTATTTCGGTGAAGAAAGAAGTGTTGAATTTGGCTATCACCCAAGAGGGGGGTGAACTAGGTGTTTGATAAAACTTTAGGAACTTTAAAAACTTTTCGCAACTTATAAATTGACAGTTAGATATTCAAAGATAAACATGTACTGGAAATGTAAAAGATAAGGGAATAGAGTATGCAAACTGTGATTTATCCTGGTTCGGTCCAATCCTTGACCTACGTCCAGTCCTCAAGCTCCACTTGAGATTTTCAATCCACTATCTGATTTCAACTTGATTACACGTTCTGTACTTGAAGTAATCCTCTCACTAGGATTGACTCCCCCTTACAAACTGTAATCAATACACTTGCTTGATTACACACTTTGTACTCGAAGTAATCCTCTCTCTAGGATTCACTCCCCTTACAAGCTGTAATCACAACAAAGTGTTTCCCACTCAAGATCACCCAATCTTGAGTGACTCTCAAATAAACTAATTCACAATGATCTTCTCTCTCAGAAGTGAATGAGTAAACACTGAAGCACAATACAAATCATTTCACTCTCAATGATAATCTATGTAGGCATTGAGAACAGAGAGTAAATGATATGAAAATCAGGGTATTAGCACGTTGAAGGTGTAAGCTTGTGTCTCTGCGTTTTTCTCCCTTGAGTCTTCAAGTCTTCAGGTATTTATACTGATTTGAAGTATATGAACGTTGTAGATCCGTTGTGACTTGAACCCATTCGAAAATATAGCTGTTGTGAGTATGTCTCCATGGATCTAGCTGTTGTGACTACTTTTGTTTGAATATGACTGTTGGGAATAATTCAGATTTGAATATCTGAATGTTGGCTCATCAAGAATGTCTCCCATGTAGTCAGCAGCCTTTGTTGGTAAGAGCCTTACTATCTGTATTGAAGAATGGTTGGGCTTCTTTTCAGGCTGTCATCCATTTGCTTTGGTTGAGAAGATATATTAAAATAATACAAATGGTTCATGGAGTTGCTTTATTTGATTTTAAGGCAAATCTATATCTTCTGAAATCTGAAACTTAAGCATATCAAGATTGTTGAACATTTGAATCCATTACAGTTGAGCATTCAGCTTCGTTTCTCCAAGTTTCTCGTTTGGTTCTGCCTTCTTTGCCATTTCTAAAAATCTGCAGCAACCTCCATCTTCATACTTATGACAGATTTTGATTTCTATCAAGTTTAATGTTATCTCAAACTTTTAGTCATCTGAAACTTGCTAGCAAAATTGATTAATCATGATTAGAAACAATAGCAATAGATTATATGAAGTATTAAGATCAACCATGAAGTTTCCACAAGTTGGCGCAATCTGGTTTTTAAAACTTCAGCGACTGAAACTGGAGTTTGCAAAACAAAACTGGAGTTTGTAGCGGGCTAAATTAGAGTTTAGAAATCCAAACTCGAGTTTAGGTCTTCCAGAGAGGAATGTCGCGATTCGAGTTTTGAAGCACACTTGAACATAAGGCTAAACTTGAGTCATTAAGTGGCTAACTCGAGTTTTGGACTTTTGGAGTGAAAATAAGCTTAAGTCCACAAAACTCAAAACTGGAGTTTTCAAATGCAAACTGGAGTTTTCTTAATTCAAAATATTGATAAGCTCTCTGTCTGCCACAAACTGAAGTTTAATAATTCAAACTCGAGTTTCCTTAAGAGATGAAAAAATATCCTTCTCTGTCAAGTCCAAAATTGGAGTTTGCTAACACAAACTCGAGTTTTCTTCTCCATGGCCCAGTCAAATATCCTTCTCAGAAGTTCTTTGCTTTCTGACTTGATAAATATCAATTCCTGGAATCCAGTATCTATCTCCATAAGACTCTTTAAGTCTTCTTTCTAATACAAGAAGAATTAGCTCCAAACTCACTGTAATCTGACAGTTATGATCCGATGAATAAAGGCTGCTCATTTGATCTTTTTTTTTCCATGATCTTTATGTTTTTGGTAAGGTATGTGAGTCTATTTTCATATGCCACTGATTTCAGCTCATTCCGATGTGTAGTTTGTGAAATACACTCAAATCATCGAAGCTTGGTTTGCTGTATAGAGTGAATTCCTGTTCCAACTTCTGAAATTCATAGCTCTCTCATCTGAGCTTATTTAGGCATGAAAATTTGTCAAGATGACGCATTGGATGTCTAGTTTCATACAAAATTGATTTCACATCTCTAGTTTGGGAGATATCATCGAATTATCAGAGGTCGCCAGTGCTAAACGTGAAACAGAGTTGCTGAAAGCTTGCTAAACTCGAGTCATTAAGTGACTAACTCGAATTTTGAGTTCCAAACTCGAGTTTACATTGGCTAACTCGAGTTTTGGTGATCCAGAGACGCCAGAGTTACTGAAGACACTACAAACTTGAGTCATTAAGTGACCAACTCGAGTTTTGAGTTCCAAACTCGAGTTTACATTGTCTAACTCGAGTTTTGCTGATCTAGAGACGCCAGAGTTGTTGAAGATGCTACAAACTCGAGTCATTAAGTGACCAACTCGAGTTTTAAGTTCCAAACTCAAGTTTTGTGACCTAAACTCGAGTTTTCTCATAATCCAGAGGCAAATCACTTCCAGTAATGCAGTAAACTTGACTTTTGAGTATCTGGCTCAACTTTGCTCATCCAGAACCTGATGTATGTTTGTTTTAACTCTGAATTGAGCTATCCCAACTTCCATTTGATCTTGGAGACTTCAAGAATCAAACTAAGAACTTGTATTATGATTTTCTGAATTTATTCAGCAAGTTCTTCTTTCTTTCTTCTCTCTTCTTGATTATTCTCCATGAATCAACTCTTTCTTTCTCCTCTTCTCTTGTTCTTCCTCCACATGAACAAATCTATATTAAATGTAGCAATTAGTCAATGTATATGATATAAACTTTTTGCTCTTGCTAATGACATCTATATAAGACATAATCAAAACTAATCATAACCAACAAGAAGAAGACTACTTTATTATTTATGTGGGTGGGTATGTGAAAAATGGATGCATGTTATGTATTTATCATATGCAAAATAATGTTGTGGATTATGCCAATATGAATATGTATGTATATACCAAGGTAAATTTTAAAGTGTTATTCTTACCCAAAATAGTAATTAAAAGGAGTTATTGGTAATTAGGAAGAAGTAATAGTGATTAATAATAGATGGAGAGATTATTATTATTATTATTATTTATAAGAATAATAAATAATAATAATAATAATAATAATAATAATAATAATAATAAAAATAATCATAATAATTAAAAATTATTATTATTAGAGGAAATTAAGGGATTAATTATTATTAACCCTTTAAACTAATTTATATAATTAGTTTATATGTGATTCAATTAAGTGACTGAGAAGTGATGATAAACACTTTTAGGAAGACCTTGACATAAATCTGATCCCAACAACTTCAATACAAAGGAAAGGGATACATGGTTGAAGTAGGTAACTTTAATCCTATAATCATGTATACAAATGTATATGTTTTCATTTAGTTGATCATGTATGTTGGTAGAATAACCTGTTTTTTATTTTCCTGGCCATGGATTTGAGGCTGCGATCTCATGGGGCTACGTGTCCTAGACAAGGGCTGCGGTCCTTGGCCGTTAACTGCGGTTATGGTTATGTGTAATTTCTTCCATGCGTTAACATGTGCTATTATGTCATATATGTTTTTAAACATGTGCATGAGATTAAATGTTACCATAGGGTCCATTCATTTGGAATCTAGTCCCCTGAAAGATACAAGTAGTTGGTTCAAGATCAAAAGGACATAAGCAGCTGTAAGGACTATAGTAGATTGGAACTTCCTGGAAAATAGGATTAGTTAGTCTGTATTTAACGTTTATCATTCGTCTGTTTTGGATTAATGTATTAACATCCCTCTATGGGATAGATATTGAATCGCGAAAAATTAGTCCATATTTTCAAATCAAGTTATTTCAAAAACTTCTATTCCGCAATCAAGTCGTCCAAATCACCTCGATCCCTGTCGCCGCATTAACTTTAATAAAATAAAGGCCCGAAAGCCCGGGCGTGACATGAGTTGCTTGAAGCTTTTGATTAAAGTATGATTTAGACTATTGCTAGGTCTAATACCAAATCGTATGAAGATGAAAGTGGGATCTGCACCTTGTTGAATCTTATACCAAATCATTGGAATGAACCACTAATCGTATATATGAGAAATGGTTTAATCTGAAACTGTTACATGTTACCAAGAGACGAAGAGGTGGATCGATGAGGTAAGGTGCTTAAAGCTTTAGATAGAAGTGGAATTCAGACTATTATGGGATCTGATGCCAAACTGGATGAAGATAGAAGTGAGATTCACACTCATGTTGGCTATAATACTCAATCGTTTGAATGAAGCACTAATTAGATAGATGATAATTTGTTTAATCTAACAACTATTACATGTTACTAAGAGAAGAAGTTATGGATTGACCTAGTTGGTTGCTTGAAGCTTTCGATAAAAGTATGATTAAGACGTATGTTAACTCTTATGAAAGGTGGAATATCACCAAAGGGGGGTGAATTGGGTGATTTAAAATTTTTCTTTTAATCCTCTAAATCACACAAGTAAAACAAGGATAAACAGAGAGTAAGAAATATCATACACAAGGAATTTATACTGGTTCGGTCCAAATCCTTCACCTACGTCAAGTTCCCAAATTCTCTGGGATTTCACTATCTCAAAGATTGATTACATACTTTGTAACTCTTAGAGTAATTCTTTTACTAAACCTTACTCCCCCTTACAAGCTGTAATCAACTAACCCCAATCTCAGAGGTTCCACAACCTTAAGATTAATACAAGAATGATAATTTTAAGACTCTCTAAACGAGTAGATAGGTAATCACTGAAGTGTATTTGTATATGAAGATATTGCTCAAAGATAAGAAACGGTGAATGATAATTTCACAAATTGAATGCACAACGTTTTGGTTGGAGAAGAATTCAATGCTTTTGGCTTTTATAGTTGATGGCATTAATGACCATTGAGAAGCTTTGAGAATTATCCATTGAGACTGATGAAGATGATTATTCAGACTGATTATCCTTAATCATTACTCAAACGTCTTCTTTCTTTAATCACCGCCATCATTCCATGTTGACATTCCTTGTTCCATTTGTTCATTGAGACTTGGTATTAGAAGTGGAAAGGAATTGGTTGCAAGACTTTAAGATACTCAGAGAGTTGGTTGTCTAATTCTGGCATTTGTCTCTGCTTTACATTTAATGCTTCTAACACATAATTGCTTTATTGCAATTTGGGGTTAATTCATATCAAAATCAACTGAAACTCATTAACAAACTGATTAAATATAGCTAGGAGTAGTAATGAGTGATAATATGAAGCATTCAAATCATAATCAGTGATTTAGATATTACAAACATGGTGTTTTTCATTTTCCATAGCATTGACTTGAGTCTCAAAAACTCGAGTTACATGACTAGAGTCACATGATTTTGACTGGAGTCATCTTTGATTAGTAATTGAAAGATAAAGAAACAAAGACATGATGACTAGAGTCAATACACGATGATTGGAGTTATCCAATTTAACGAAACTTCTAAGAAGCTCTCTATAACATGATGACTAGAGTCATTATTGAAGAATGGAGGAAATCACCAAGAGGGGTGTGAATTGGGGATTTTAAAAAATTCTCTTAACAATGCTCTGCAATGTGTATGGTAAAACAAGGATGAACTGAGGAGAGAAGAGGAAAGCAAGACACAGCAAGATTTATACTGGTTTGGTCTAACTCCTTGACCTACGTCCAGTACCCAGACTCTCTGAAATTTCCACTATCACTCACAAATCAGTTACACACTCAATACTCGAAAGTTATCCTCTCACTAGGATATACTACCCCTTACAAGTTGTACACTGATATTCCCAATCTCCAAGTCCCCTAACTTGAGATTCTTACAAAAAAGTGATTTTACATAAACAAACTCTCTCTAAGAGTAGATATTGATAATCACTGAAGCTCAAATGTATCACAAGATACTTTACAGATATGAAAACAGAAGAATGCAGTAACTTGAGTATTATTCTTTTGAATTGTGTTCTCTGCATTATCTTCTTCTTAAGTCTTCAAGTCTTTATGTATTTATACTGATTTGAAATATATGAACGTTGTAGATCCGTTGTGACTTGAACCCATTCGAAAATATAGCTATTGTGAATGTTTCTCCATGAATCTAGCTGTTGTGTCCACTTCTGTTTGAATATGGCTATTGGGAACATTTGCAGATTTGAATATTTGAGTTTCGTCCCTTCAAGAATGTCTCCCATGATGGTCAGCAGCCTTTTTATCTGGAGGATATTAAGGATAATGTTGATCTTTCCTGTATAATCCTATTTGTTTAATCATAGGCATCTTCCAGCAAATATGGCGTAGTGCATTTTCCACTTTACAGCTCAGCATTTGAATCTTCATGAAATTCTTCATTTGATCATCTGAAACTTACTAAAAAATCTGTTCAATCAATGTTAGAAATAATAGTAAGTGATGATATGAAGTAATGAAATCATAATCAATGATTTCCATTTTACGAGCATGGTGATTTTCTGAAGCTTCAAATCTGCCTTCGCATGACTGCAGTAGGTTATGTATTACTGGAGTTGTCAATGTGACAATTGCTCACTGTCTTTGAATGACTGCAATAACGTATTTCATGACTCCAGCTAAATTGCGTCTTGAAAATTTATCTTCTTTCTATAAGGCTTTTATTGCAGTAGCGTATGACATTACTAGAGTAACTTTTAAATGATTGGAGTAAGTTGAGACTTATAAGTTTCTGTCTCAAGATTACTGGAGTAATCATTTACTTATTGGAGTAATTAAATCCTAAACTCGTCTCTATCTGATGATTACTGCAATAGCCTCAGAATAACTGCAGTAATTAAGATGACATTTGCTTTCTGTCTTAGGCTTACTGCAGTAGCTTAGGAATTACTGGAGTAATCATATGTTAAATTCTTCTCTGTAAGTGACTCACTGCAGTATCATTCTTCATAACTTGAGTAGACATGAAATCAGTTGTTCTCAGACAACCCATTACTGCAGTAGGTCATGGATGACTGCAGTAATCGAAAGATCAATTACTCTTTGCCTTTAAGTAACTGCAGTAAGCTTAATGTAACTCGAGTCATAGTTGCTGCAGAAAACTCATACTCTCTGTAATCTTTCAATTCCTTGTTCATAAGCTATGATTCTCGAGAGTCTCCTATCCATTCTCGCGAATTGGCTCTGATTATGTTTAATCCATTTTGTTTTAGGTGAGTTCATTCTCGAGAATCATTTTCTCATTCTTGAGAATCATCGTTCAAGGAAAAGATCATTCATTAATCAAATGATTCATTTGCTCAGACATGCTTGAGTATTTAAATATCATTCTCGAGAATCGTATGATCAAGGACTGGTTTGAATCAATCCATTCTCGGGAATCATGATCTCATTCTCGAGAATCATCGTGACGATGAGAGAGCAAATGTGTCTTCTATTCAGGCATTCTCGAGAATCATTCTTCCATTCTCGAGAATCAGCTTGGTGCAAGCTCTGGTATGAAGACTGAGACAATCCATTCTCGAGAATTTAATTATCATTCTCGAGAATCATATCAGATGATGTAGAAGAGTCATTCGGAGAAGCATCTGTCACATACCATTCTCGAGAATCCTTGATTCATTCTCGAGAGTCAATTATACAGAGATGCAAATGGAGGTTGTTCTTGATTAGCTAGAATTCTGAAACAGATCGTCAACTTAAAAACATCATATCTCTCTCATTTGATCTTTGGTTTTTGTGATCTTGGTGTTTTTGGAAAGGTATTTGAGTCTAGTTTCATATGGCACTGATTTCAGCTCATTCTGATTTGTAATTTGTGAGATATCCTTAAATTACTGAACTTTGGTCAGCAGCATGACGTTAACAGATGTGGTAACTTCAAAAATTCATAGCTCCCTTATCTGATCTTCTTTGGACTTAAAGTTTTGACATAATGACTCTTTGGATGTCTAATTTCATCCAAAATTGGTTTCATCTTAATACGATCTCTGTTTTGGGAGATATAATCGAATTACTAGAGGTCACCCAGCTGAAAGTCTGAAACGTGAACTGTAGCATGAATACATTCTCGAGAATGCATAATGGATTCTTGAGAATTGACGAGGTACTGTTCATCAATGCAGAAAACCATTCTCGAGAATGCTTGGAGGATTCTTGAGATTTGTTGTGAATTTACTATAGCAACTCGGTACTGTAGCATAATCACTGTAGCAACTCAGGCACTATTCATCATGAAAGTTGATCTTGCTTAATTTGACTCTGAATTGTGCTATTCCAAGTTCTATTTGATCATAGAGATTTGGATATTGATATTCTCATTATATTTGTCAAGATCTTCTTTCTTCAATCTCCTCTCTTGATCATTCTCTATAATTGAACAAAGTAATTAGTCAATGTATATGATACAAACTTTTTGCCTTTGCTAATGACATCTATATAAGACATCATCAAAACTAATCATAACCAACAATTATAACATGACTGTAGTCATCCATATTTTCAAAGCACCTGAGAGCGTCTTTGTGTCATCGTGACTGGAGTCATTATTAAATGACTCGAGTCACTCATTTTCTTGACACATCTGAGAGCATCTCTAAAACAATATTGTTAGAGTTACTCAAGGCTTACTCGAGTCATATTAGTTTTCATAAAAAGTTGTCAAGTTTAAGTTGAGAAAAAATTTTGACACAGTAGATGACTGAAGTCATTAAGTAATTGACTAGAGTCACATTTGACCGTTGGAAAAATTTAAGTTCGAAAGTCCCTTGGGTGACTGGAGTCACATTAGCTTGACTGGAGTCATTCAGCTTTAAAATGTTTTGCAATAAAGGATTATGACCGGAGTCACTTAACACTGATATAATTCAATTTAAAAGGTGACAACTCAAGTCATCTTTTCTCAGAAAAAGTAGTTTTTGAACAAAACAATTTTTAACAATGAAAGGATCTTGAACTTAATTCAATAATAATATTTTTAATTCACAATTTTCAGTTATCATCAAAACACATAGAGAACTAACATCTTATACCAAATCATAAGAAGTGGGATTCCAACATATACTGCCTTTGATACCAAATTGTAAGAATGAGGTGCTAATGATATACATGATAATAGTTTTATTTGACATCTATAACATGTTACTGAGAAAAAAAAAAGAGTTGTTATGTACTCCAAAGAACAAAAATTGAAATCTTTCCTTTAGTTATACAAGAGCAAGTAAAGAGGAATAGTGTTATTAGAACTGTAAGTTCACTTGTAAAAAAACCGAAAACTTTGATTACCAAAGAAGTTAGTAGTCAATTTCTTATTACTGAACATGTATTCCTTCTATAAAAGAAAAGTTGACGAGATTCAATCAGGTAACTGATATATATTCAACTAAACAATACAAGATGTCACATCGAACCAGATGAAAATGAATTTGTCGATTTGCCAAAAAAATATGGTTTTTATATCCGCTTGATGAACCTAACCCAAACTATTTGGACTTGAATCTTCTTAGATCTTTTTTTAATAGCATACAATCTTTTCAATACAAGGAAGCACAAAGAACAACAAATGATTTAATTACAACAATAGTTAAATCGCTTGAATCATTTTTATCGATTAAATTAAAAGATTTGACACTTCAGTGTTACATAGTAGGAATCATGAAGGACTAGAGTTCTAATAAATATGATATTCCATATGTAAGAGAAGAAGTCATGAAAAAGAATGTTCACTGCCCAATCAAATCAAGTGTGATTAAAGGTTAGTATAAGATGTAATGGAGTATTTGAGATTTTTTTCCTTTCTATGAGGATTTCTTCTTTTTCTTTTTTCCCCCTTTTGGTTAATATGTTTGTGGCACTTTAATTTTGGGTGTTGGATAATTGATAGACATGGCAATATTAGATGAGTCAATAAGAGACTAGTCTTTGGTACTGAGTGTTGTAAGAGAATAACACACCACCTTGTTGAGACTAAAAAGATGCAGTCCAAGATTGTTTAGGTGTTACTTTTTTTCTTCTTGTAATAGTGGCAAGCCATGGTTTGAATAAAACTACATTAGAAATAGCAACCTAGTGCACCTTAGATTAAATAAAAACAAACATAGCAGATAGAGCAGCTACAGCTAAAACTGTAAATCTTACAAGAACTTAAGGCTCTGTTTGGTTTGAAGGGACCAGAAGAAAGGGGAGGAGGATAGAGGGATTTTGACCTCCTCCTCTTGTTTCACTGATCATATTTTTTAGGAGGGGACGGGAAATTTTTTAAAATTTTCTCCCTTCTTCCCTCAACCCCCTTCCCCAATCAGAAGAACTTGGAGGGATTATAAAATTTAGTGTGTCAGTAGACTAAGATGCCTCTAGAATATTTCTATGATTCCTAAAATACCTTATGCCCCTTTTTATTGATGCACTAACTTGGGAACCCTATTTGGCTATTCCTATTTGGTAGCTGAGAGCAGCGGTAAAAGTCTAATGGTAAGTCAAAGATCACAAAGCTCGCATCCGAGGACACAACTCTGCTTCTACCCTCTAACTCTATTTTTTGTCTTTGTAAGTTGCTGAAACCTTTAGGTAAATGCATGTATCATTGCCTATCATTGTGCCTCTGCCTAGCTGACTTACTATTTACTAGATGATATTATCTTATGAGTGGAACTTTTATGTCAAACTTGCATAGACACTAAATTTGAACCAGGAAGACATGCTTTATGTTAATTCTCACTATATTTTTTTTAGGAAAACAAGCCTTTTAAAATATAATAAATCATAAACGTAATTAAAAAATGGTGACAACTAACTTCTTACTCTCACATTACAAGTTAGTAGTTGGGACCATGATATAAAGGTTCCAAAGGCATATTAGTCCAGCTAAGTTGTTGTCTTTACTCATTTAGTGATAGTTCATCTATTTAATAGTTTGTTTCTCTTAACACCTTTTGAGCATGAAATCTTAGCAATTCCAGTATTGTAAAGTTGAAATCTCATTCAATCTCTTTCAAGTCATCTCCCTGTGAATATTATATAGTGAAATTTTATTAATTCCATGAATCTTCAAGTCAAGTAACTATTTGGGTCAATACATGTATACGCATGATAAGGCACTATTAAGTTGTTGTCTTCACTCATTTAGGGATAGTTCATCTATTTAATAGTTTGTTTCTCTTAACATCTTTTGAGCATGAAATTTTAGCAATTCCAATATTGTAAAGTTGAAATCTCATTCAATCTCTTTTAAGTCATCTCCCTGTGAATATTATATAGTGAAATTTTATTAATTCCATGAATCTTCAAGTCAAGTAACTATTTGGGTCAATACATGTATACGCATGATAAGGCACTATTATATTCTTCCGGTTACTAGTGATTTATGAAATATATATTTTGATTGGCAAAAGAACCTCTCTGACCTTTGAAAATATATATTCTTTTGTACGTTGTTTTGCAAATAAGATCATTGGATCAAAAGGACTATTTATAAGTTAGGCATTATAGTTACATTTGGATAAGGGGGTCTCGGTTTTTTACTGTTTCTGTCCATTCATCACTTTATCTGTTCTGGATTTAATTTGCATTTTGTCTTTGTATCTGCTTCTTCATTTTGAGGTAATTGAATAAAGAAAACAATTTAGAGCCAATTACTACACTGTAAAATTGAGGTATATGCAATCAATATCGATATCCATTAATTTCTCAAAACTTGGAAACTTTGGTCGAAGCAAAGATTATTTTTTACTTGAATCGTTCATAGTAATAATTTGGGATAATTTTGCTTATTTGTTAGATGGATTTTGAAGAGGAATTTGTGACACAATGGTTCCTAATGCGACAAAGATTTATAGCCAATGTTATTTGTCTTGTTGTCCAGTATTTTATGGTTCAGAAGTGTGATAATAAGATGAGAATAACTTACAATATGAATTCTACGAGAGAGAGGATACATGAAGAAGTGATGTATATGATAGATTATACTCTTAGTGGATGAGATATTGTTAGAATAGGTCCTGAAGCTTTTTTTGGAGTGTGTAATATGTTAGAAAGAAGTGGTGGCCTATAGCCAACCTGATTCTCAAGTGTATAAGAACAAGTTTCTAAAGCCCTTTACATCTTATCACCAAAAAAAAAACCGTGTGGTTAATTTTGGTTCAAGTGGTCTACTAAAATAGTTAGCCGCCATTTCCATAATGTGCTAGAAGCTATTATTGAAGTATAAGATAAATTCCCTTTACAACCAAATGGCTCTAGTGTCCCTTTTGAAATTCATGTTGATGACAAATTCTACCCATATTTTAAGGATTGTGTTGGGGCCATAGATAGAACACACATTCGTGCCAAAGTAGGTATGGTAGATAAGCCTCATTATTATGGCAGGAAGGACTTCCCTACACAAAATGTTTTGGCAGCTTGCACCTTTAATTTAAAGTTCACTTTGAAAGGTGAAATATCACCTAAGAGAGAGTTAAAAAATTTATTTTAATCCTCTGAATCACACTGGTAAAACAAGGATAAATAGAGAGGAAGAAAGAAAGATTAGACACCAGGAATTTATATTGGTTCAGTCCAAATCCTTGACCTACATCCAGTCCCTAGATTCTCTAGGATTTCACTATCTCAATACTTGATATCACACTCTGTAACTTTTGAGTAATTCTCTCACTATAACTTACTCCCCTTACAAGTTGTAATCAACTAATCTCAATCTCAAAGGTTCCACAACCTTGAGATTAGTACAAGAAAGATGAATTTAATACTCTCTAAAAGAGCAGATAGATAATCATTGAAGAATGTTCATATCCAAAGATATTGCTCAAAGATTAGAAACAATAAATGCTAATTTCACAAATTGAATGCACAGAGTTTCGGGAGCTGGAGAATTCAATGCTTATGCCTTTTATACTTGTTGACATTAATAACCATTGAGAAAAGCTTGAGAATTATTCATTGAGATTGATTAAGCTTAATCGTTACTCACATGTCTTCTTTCTTCAATTAGCTCCATCATTCTCTTTTGACATTCCTTGTACCATTTGTCCATTGAGATTAGTATTGGAAATGGAAATGAAATTGTTGCAAGGCTTTACATTGCTCAGATAGTTGGTTGCCTAATTCTAGTACTTATCTTTGATTTGCAATGCTCTAACACATAATTACTTTATTGCAATTTGGTGTTAATCCATATCAAAATCGACTAAAATTCATTAACAAACTGATTAAACATAGTTAAGAATAGTAATGAGTGACAATGATTTAGATATTCCAAACACGATATTTTTCATTTTTCAGAACATTGACTAAAGTCATATATCACTGACTCGAGTTACATGACTAGAGTCACACGATATTGACTGGAGTAATCTATGAGCAGCTATTGAGAGACAAAGTTATAAATATACAGCGAGTGGAGTCATTATCATATTGACTAAGGTCAATTATTTTCACAAATCATTTAAGAACGTTTCTATAATAGCATAACATAGCATAAATCAAGTTACTTAATGTCTTACTCAAGTCATATCAGTTCTGATAAAAAAATTTATGGTTTGAACTCTGAAAAATTTTTGACACAATAAATGACTTGAGTTATTAAGTGACTGACTGGAGTCACATTTGACCATTGGAAAAAGTTAAGTTTGAAATTCATTTCATAGCAGACCAACTCAAGTCAAGATAGTTTGAGAATAATATTTCTATGTTAAATAAAAGCTATGACTCGAGTTATATAAGGTTGACTTAAGTCACTATGACTGGACATTCTTTCTGGTTTATTTCAAATAGCAATGACTCGAATTATACATGGTTGACTCAAGTCATTTGTCACAGAAAATAACAATTATTGATCAAGACATTTTTTAATATGAAAAGGTTTTGGACTTGAGTCAATAGCAATATTTTTAATTTACAATTGTTAGTTATCATCAAAATACATAGAGAACTAACACACTTATATGCTTGTTGGATGGGAATGAACCACATTTTACCCAAGAATTACAAAGGATGCATTTATCCAAGTGATAATTGAATATTTTATACACTTATATTGTATCTTTTAGGTAATAAATTTAGGATTGTTAGCTAATAAATAATGGTCTTTAATGCTTATTTGGGCTTTGGGCTTTTATTTGGATTAAATTCATTTTCATGATAAAAATTCCAGATTTACAATGCTTCATTGTTTTAAACATAACTTTTGAACCAGACATCAGATTTGCCTCATTTTGTCTCATATTTCAGATGATTCAAAGGGCAACAAATGTTATGAAGACTCGGAAGGCAAATTCGAACAAGAAGATGGTCAAACATGGAGCCGAAGTTAGAGACGTTTTTCTGGATTTTTGGGCCCGAATATTGTAATTGAAAACCCATTTTCCATTTATTTCGTTTTGGGCCATTGTGCAGCCCTAGCCCATTTCTATTTTAAGTTAAGTTTAAGTTAGGCAGTAGCCACAAACACATATTGTCATTACGTTTTTGGATTATTTTGGATTGAAGACAGAAGTTTCATTTTCTCTGCAATGTTCTTCTCGTTCTTCGTTTGTTCTTCATTTTTTCCAGTCATGTTCGCATAAATTTCTCTGATTAACCCAATGTTGAGGATTCCATGATTTGTCCAGAGAGCTTGCGCTTAATCGGTAACTTTACTCGTTTCTATTTTCATCTTATCGTATTTGATTTCTGGAAATAGTTCGAATTTTTATTTAATATTGATTTGGTTCATCCCAAGGACTGAGTTAGAACTAGGTTTGAGTGTTGTTGTGCGATAGCACAGTGAGACGCCACTGTTCAGATAGATTCTAGGCGATTGTCTAGTAGAGGGATTCTCTGGATGGATGCAGAGATTTCGGTTCGTCCAGAACCATATGCAAGTTCATTCTTATTTTGCTCAATGATGGAAGTTTCTGGAATCTGAAATGTTGGGTTGATCGATTTTAATCTATCTCTGTTTATTTCGTTTTGTTTCTTTTTATTTCGTTTTTAATCTGTTTATTTTATTTTTAATTTGTTTAAACCAAAACCTCCCATTTTTACTATTTCTGTTTCACTGTTGCTGAATTAAACCCACTGTGAATTCGTTGGGAAAATGATCCAATTCTCATTATATTGCAAAATTATATTGATCCTGGTTATTTTGGGAGATCACGACAAATCTCTTGTCAAAATTTGGCGCCGTTGCCGGGGAATTCACATCGGTTGATTAGTAACAGATTAAGAGTAGATTAATTGGTTCAAGTAACTAGGTAGAAAATTTTCTCACCCAGATTACTTGAACCAGGGCTTTTTTCCAAGGAATTTGGCATTCTAAACAATAGTCAAATTGTCAAATTCCATCGTTTAGGCCCTGTTTTATCTGTTTTTTTGTCTTAGTGGGACGTAGCTGGTATTTTTGAAATTGTTCTAGGATTTCTACTAGAACTTGCAATTATCTCTGATTGGGCTGAAATTTTGCCAATTGATAGATTTCGGCCTGAATATCAAGACACATGCTTGGCCATGTGGTCTTCATTTTTAAGCCAAATTCCATCATTTAGACCACTTTTTCAATTTTCAAGTTTTTTTGTTGCATTTTTGGGTTCCCCAATAGTCTAGGAGTGTTTCTGTGGTGATCCCATAAAGTTTAAAAATCATTTGGTAGTGTTTCTACATTTGTTTTGATTAATTTCTACTTTGGTTTTCTGTTTTTGTGTTTTGAGTCTTCTAGTATCATATTAGAGTTTTTGGTTTTTTGTGACTGTTTTTGTGGTTTTTTGAGCCTATTTTTACTGTTTCTTGAGTTTTCCATTCTGCCATATGTCACTGTATGAGTACCAGGAGTACTACTGATCCAGATGATCTGTTAGAGAGAGATCCTGAAATAGAGAGAACTATCCTAGTTGTTAGACGTACCGTGAGGTTAAGTCAATTAGTCACTACGAATCCTGTTTCAGATTCTGAATTTGATTCTCTGTCTATTTCTGAGTCTTCTGAATTTACTCATTTTAGTAGTACTTTTGCTAACTCTGAAATGGCAGAACAAGAAAACTGCCCAACTTTGAAAGAATTGGCTACACCTGTAGTGGTCAATCAACCTTTATGCATTCAATATCCTGAACTTGGTGCTAACTTTGAACTTAAATCTGGTCTTATCCATTTGCTTCCCAAGTTTCAAGGTCTTGCAGGTGAATGTCCCCATAAGCATTTGAAAGAGTTTCATGTGGTATGTAACACAATAAAGCCACAAGCAATTGATGAGGAGCATGTCAAACTGATAGCTTTTCCTTTTTCACTTCAAGGGGGAGCTAAAGACTGGTTGTTTTACCTTCAACCTCAATCTATTGCGTGTTGGAATGATATGGCCAAGCTGTTTCTGGAGAAATTCTTTCCCTCCTCAAGAGCCACATCCACCCGGATAGAAATTAGTGCATTAAGCAAGGGTGGAGAGACCATGCATGAATATTGGAAGAGGTTCAAGAGGTTGTGTGCAAGCTGTCCACATCATCAGATTACTAAGCATCTCCTTATCACCTACTTCTATGAGGGTCTGTTACCTAATGACAGAAATCTGGTTGATGCCTCTACTGGTGGGGCTTTGCAAAATAAGGCACCAGAGGAAGCTAGAGATTTGTTATCCACTATGGCTGCCAACTCACAACAATTTGGTACTAGAACAAACAGTAGCCCTGTGTACCAGATTCACACACCTCAGGTTGCAGATCAACAAAGACTTGAGAATAGACTTGATGACTTGACCTCTCTAGTTAGACAGTTGGCAGTTATACAGACAGTACATGCTTCCCCTCCTCAAATTGGATATTCATGTGAATATTGTGCTGATCCTTACCATCCTACTGATTCCTACCCTACTTTCCAAGATCCCAATTATCAGGACCTTTCAGTAGTTGCAGTTTGTGTGTTTCCAGGGAAGCCACAATACTAGCAATAGAACAATGCATTCTCTAATGCCTATAACCCTAGCTGGAGAAACCACCCTAATTTCCACTGGAACCAAAATCAGGGCAACTAGTTTCAATAGAATTATAATTCTGGTAGTTACCAACAGAGGCAATTTAAACCACTAGGTTTCCCACATTCTGCACCACCTCCTCTTCCAGCTCTTCCTCCACTACCAGCCATATGTACACCCCCTCCAGTGACACAGCAGCCAAGTAGTAATAGTAGTGGTTCCTCTGGTTCCTTACTTGAGGATATGATAAAGCAATTTGTCAAGAATACATTGCAATTCTAGCAACAAACTGAGACCTCCATTAAGAGTTTGCAGACCCAGATTGGCCAATTGGCAACATCATTGAACTAACTCCAACCTCAAGGTTCCAACATTCTTCCTTCATAGACCATTCCCAACCCTAAAGAGAACGTGAGTGCTATCTCCCTACAGTCTGGCAAGCAATTGGAAGAGCCTAGACTAGCTGCAGATGTGATTACATCAGATAGAGAGTCAGGAAATATGAAAAGTGACTCTAAAGATAAGGAGGTGGTGAAGCAAGATGAAGAGGACATTCCTATTCCTCTTCCTTTCCCTTAGAGATCCATTCAATCCAAGAAAGTGACAGAAAAGGCACTAGCACAAGAGAAGGATATTCTAGAGACATTTCGAAAGGTTGAGATCAACATTCCTTTCTTGGATGCAATCAAGTGGATTCCTAAATATGCCAAGTTTCTGAAGTAGTTGTGCACCAACAAGAGGAGATTAAAGGGAAATGAACGAGTGAGCATGAACCAGAATGTATCAACACTCACCCAACCTACCATGCCTCGAAAGTGCAAGGATCCAGGAATGTTTTCTATCCCTTATATCATCGGTAATTATAGATTTGATGATTGCATGCTAGATCTAGGTGCTTCAATTAATGTTATGTCTGCATCTGTCTATGCATCTCTTGGTCTTGGTCCCTTACGCCCTACTGGTGTTATTGTTCAGTTAGCTAATAGGAGTAATGCTCATCCCTCTGGTTTGCTTGAAGATGTATTGGTCAAAATTAATGAGTTAATATTTCTTACTGATTTTTACATCTTATATATGAAGGATGAGTCTCCTAATAGTAGGTCACCAATCATATTAGGTAGACCTTTCATGAAAACAGCTAGGACCAAAATAGATGTGCACTCTGGTACTCTCCCTATGGAATTTGGTGATATTTCTATGAATTTCAATATTTTTGATGCCATGAAACATCCTAGGGAGGAGCACTCTATTTTCTGCATTCACGTGATTGATGATGCTTTTTAGATGATGTTGTTGCTGATTGGTATGCTGATTTTCCAGATATTGCATCTGAGTAATTATGCTATTTGAGATTGCTCTGATGATACATGGTGTCCTATGTGCACTGAGATTGATGCTGCATTGTGTGATAACATTGATTGTGATTGTAAGAGTGTCACTTTGCATTCTGATATTGATTGTTATGCTATTTGTGATGTTGATTGTGAGAGCTCTTCTTTGCATGATGTGCTGAATTCTATTCTAATAGTGAGTTGCCTAGACACAGTTCTGCTTCTTTGTGTATGTTATCCAAGATTTTAGGTGTGCACACTACAGAACTTGTGGAACAACCACTAAAGCTTCGTCCCTCCATTGAGCAACCACCCAAGTTGGAGTTGAAATCCCTTCCGGATCATTTGAAGTATGCCTACTTGGAGGTGGGTGAACAATTGCCAGTCATTATGGCAAACAACCTTCTACTGGAGCAAGAAGAGAAGTTGTTAAGTTTATTGAGGGCAAACAAGAAGGTGATTGGGTGGACACTAGCTGACATTGTCGGTATTAGCCCCTCCATATGTATGCATCGGATTTTGTTAGAAGATGAGGTTAAACCAGTGAGGCAACCCCAGAGACGCCTTAACCCCCTTATCGTTGATGTGGTGAAGAAGGAGGTCACCAAGCTTCTACAAGCTGGTATTATCTATCCCATCTCTGATAGCCAGTGGGTTAGCCCGGTTCAGATGGTTCCTAAGAAGTCTGGCGTGACTGTGGTGGCCAATCAGAAGAATGAGCTCATTCCTACTAGAGTCTATAATAGTTGGAGAGTTTGCATTGATTATAAGAGACTCAACCAAGCCACTCGCAAGGATCATTATCCTTTTCCATTCATTAATCAAATGTTAGAGCGGTTGGTTGGCAAGTCTCACTACTGCTTTCTTGATGGCTACTCCGGATACTTCTAGATCCACATTGCTCTTGAGGACCAGGAGAAGAAAACCTTCACATGCCCCTTTAGAACATATGCCTACCGAAGGATGCTCTTTGGCCTTTGCAATACACCAGGCACCTTCCAACGTTATATGGTAAGTATTTTCTCTGAGTTTCTAGAGGATTGCATGGAGGTGTTTATGGATAATTTCACTGTATATGGGTCTGGTTTTGATACATGCTTAGCTAACTTGTCTAGAGTTTTGCATACGTGTATAGAGTCCAATCTTGTGCTGCTGAGTCAGGATTTGTTTTGGGGCATATAGTGTCTAATAAGGGTATTGAGGTAGATCCAACTAAGATTGATGTTATTACTGTTTTGCCTTAGCCCACATCTGTGCGGGAAGTTGGTTCTTTTCTTGGTCATGCAGGTTTCTACCGGAGATTTATCCAGGATTTCAGTAAGATTTCCGCCCTTTTGCACAAGGACATCAAATTTGTATTTGATGATGAGTACAAGTTGGTCTTTGATCATTTGAAGCGGTGCTTGACTACAACCCCTATGATCCAACCACCAAATTGGCTACTTCCATTCGAGCTTATGTGTGATGCCTCCAACTATGCTTTTGGTGCTATCTTGGCTTAGCGGGTTGACAAAGCCTCTCATGTCATTGTTTATGCCTCTAAGACCTTAGATTTTGCCCAGTCTAATTACACCACCATTGAGAAGGAGTTGTTAGTTATAGTGTTTGCCTTTGATAAGTTTAGATCATATTTGTTAGCTAGTAGAGTTATTGTTTACTCTGACCATAATGCATTGCATTGAAGTTTCTTTAGAAAAAGGCAGATGTTAAGCCTCAACTCATTCGATGGATGTTGTTGCTCCAAGAGTTTGATGTGGAGATTAGAGATAGAAGTAGAGCACAAAACTAGGTAGTTGATCACTTGAGTCGCATTTCTCATTCTCCCTCTCATCGCTCTCCTATAAGCACAGGTCTGAATCAAGATCCCCCAGATCTATCAGCAAGTATGGCGAAAGTGAAGCGCTCAGGTTGCAGGTCTCTCTAAAGAGTTTGGATTTGAACTAGACGATCAATTCTTACTAATTTTTTTTATTCTTAATTCAAAAACAATTCTCACCGGAACTAAAATCTACAACCCATTCCCAGAGCGTAAGCAGATTTGCAAAAAGATCAGTACAGCACAAATTCCGAAAATCGGCCCAATCAAAACCAGCATCGATCCGCTCGAATTAAAGAAAGACGAAACGTAGACCACTCTATAAACTTCTTTCGGAATATAATTTCTCGACAATCAAACACAAGAGAAAACATAGATATCTTCTTATCTAATAGATCGGCCAGAATAAAGCCGATTAGTGCATGTTTAAAGATCTATTTTCATAGAAAAACATAATCTCAGCCGAGAATAATCACAGATCTTATATTAAACTAAGTAAGAGAGTAAAAGTACACAAAATTCATGAAGGAAATCTGTGTTGCCAGTTAATCATGATCGTATCAAAACGAAATCGGACGGATATAGAAGGTAGGGAAAGGGAGGAGGCACCATAAATCATCGGAATGGGCGGCATTAGGAAGAAAACGGAATAGTGATTTTTTTCCATTTCGATTCTTTTCTTTCTTACCAAACGGCCCCTTCCTACAATCTCTGGCAGATCTGATCTCCCATTCCCTGTTTTATATAAGCTTCAGCATCTTTCTGAGTTCCGATTGTTACAGCTAAAACCCTACTCTGAGAAGACAGTGTTCGGCTATTCTTACATTTATAGCCCAATCAGTAACTGTTTAGCATAGCACAATCAGTGAACCGGCTAAGCTAAGCCAAGCCGTGGGAGGATTATGTATTTTTTGAATTTTGACGCTTAAGTTTGGCAATGAACATATTTTTTATTTATGGAAAAATTTTAAAAAAATATTTTGATAATCATCAATATATACTCCCTTAGTTGACAATATAGGACATCTTAACAACAAGTGATAATTAATTTATTAAATATATCTTAAATGAAAAAGAAAAAATCACTTTTACCTTATTGAAAAATGTGTTTAAAAATTTAATAAGCATCATAAATTGAAAGATTAAGGTGTAAAAATGTACATGAATTTTTACTCAAATGACACTAATCACTAAATGTTTTTCATAGGTGTAAAAGTATCTATGAACTCTCAAAATTGGTGTAAAAATAACATGATTGTTAAATCTAATTTAACACCGTCACTTTTGTGGTGGGTCCCACACTATTTTAATGGAAATACCAAAAAAGCTCCTAATTGAAAAAACTGGATTTGCGTGGAATACCAAGCTCAGGATTAACGAGCCAAATTTAAATAATGGGGATGAGGAGGAGTTTATCTTTGTTTGTGGTGATCTCTCTCAGACTTTAGCTTCTGCTAATGAGCTATTTCATAACTGCCGAATCCGTCCTAAGTTCCCTCTCTTTGTTCAAGAGTGCAGCAGTGCTTCTCCTCTCTGATCGCCGTTGAAGAAACTCTTTGTGGAGCGGTAGGATATTTTGTCGTTGGCGTTGAAGGTCTGTGAATCCGTCGAATGGAACAGAGTGCCGCTGCCGATAGGATTGTACTATAGGTGGTCGAACAAGAAGACGATAGAGGTTTTGAATCGAAGGTGTGAGAAGAGCAATTCCTCGAGATTCTTGAAGCTTTGGAGGTTCCCAGACTTGAAGTGATTGCAGGCCTTTGGGTTTCCTTCTCAGACTTGAAGTGATTGTACTATCGGGTACACCACTCTCTATCTCCCCCCCTCCCCCAATTCACTTTCTTTTATCATTTGAGTATCGTCGATTTCTAAGTGACGACTTCAATTTGTGATTTTCTCTTTGATTTCTTCTTGTGTGTGGCTATAACTTCGCCCCTTATGATCTGGGATTCAATCTAAATAAAAAAATCGTGTATCTTAATTGTTGGTATTGATGATAAATTTGGGTTTGTGATTAATTTCAGATTGTTGTTGACATGTATATGCCCTTGTTGCACTTGCCTGACGGTGATAGTGGACCTTGCTTTAAAGTTGGTGAAGGCTACTTTACATGTCATGGAGTGGTTTACTTCTCAGATCCTTTATTAGGGTTTTTGTTTGTTTCAGCCAATCAGCCATGTATAGTTTCTAATCACCTTCTTGTTCATATTGATCTATGTGGTTTCTGGGTTGCTCTGGAAAACCTACTGCTGTTTTCATTGGACCCCAGTAGTACAATAAGAAAATTGCCATGTAATTGTTGAAGTTGTTCTATTTTTTGTGCATTTGATGTTGCTGACTCTAAGAAACAGACCACCGCAGTTTTTTTTGTTTGAATTAAGGGCATTTTGGTATTTCCATTAAAATAGTGTGGGACCTACCACAAAAGTGATGGTATTAAGTTATATTTAACAGTTATATTATTTTTGCACCCATTTAGAGGGTTTATGGATACTTTTACACTTTCAAAAAACATTTGGTGTTGAGTGCCCTTTAAATAAAAATTCATTTATATTTTTACACCTTAACCCCTAAATTGAAAATGAGCCTTAATTATAGGAACAAAATTAAAAAATGAGTACTAATTATCTTACAAATTACTTATATTTTTTAATCAAACTATTCTTCTATAAGTGCACATCAAAGAAGGAAGTACCATGAGTAAAAAATTGTATAACCTACTTCTAAGTCTCTGCATTTAACTTGGTTCAGGCTCACAATCTATATTGATGACTTGTAAACATGAGTAGTAGTTATAAGTGTAATGGTCAATAGCTATATTTTTGAGTAAATTTAATAATAATTTTTAAAACCTAATAACAAAATTACCAAATATTTCCGCTTCTTCTCCGAAAGGAAGCATTTTTTTTCACTTGAAAACTGAAAATAAAGCATTTAAATTCAAAATCACCACATATTTCCTTCAAGCCTAATAAGATGTTAATTTTTACACCAACATAAATTAAAATACATTCAAAAGACAAAATGGGAAAATGTCACCAACTGTGTAAAACGAGTTAAACTTTTTCTTTTTCTTTTTTTTAACATTTTTCCTCTTCCCGTCTCACCTTCCTCGCTCTCTCTCTCTCTCTCTCTTAAAAAATATATTTATTTGTTATTTAAAACCATTCTCTTTCATATACTTTGATTATTCTCCATGCTAGCTAGAAGTGGTATGGTAATAAGGCTGGGGTTTGGATTGAGGATTCTTTACTATTCATGTTATAATTGAAATGAAAATATACGTGATAATGATGTGTTTGGTTGTCTTCTTTGAGAAATTATTTCATTCTCAATGGTCACACATTATTCTAAATATAGCGTGTTTCACTCCTTTTGGTGAAATGAAGGAGTATGACTATTTATGACAGGACTTATTACAAGTTACATATTGGGCAATCTCTCTAGTTACTAACAAGTAGGGTTCAAATAATATAAAGTTTGTCTAATAGTGTAAGGCTTTGTTTGATTCTCTGAGCCTGAAGTTCAAGTTTTAGATGAGACACTCGTATTGAGAGAGACATCCATGAGGCCCAAACCGTATATTAAATAATAATATCTTAAAAAATAAGTGGAGTTTATTTTCACTTAATGCATTGAACTAAATTTTAGGATTTAGGTTACTTATACTCACCATATTTGGCACGACTCCTACACTAGGAGGCCTCAGATAAATTATGGAGTTTATAAATAAGTTTATAAGGTTTCTTTCACCTGAATTGCTCGTATGTTAGAGTAATCTTTTGATATAAACCCATCTTTTTAAAGCTATGATCATAATATAATTATTATGGGTGCTTTAAACTAATTAGTAAAAAATCGAATTATGTGCAAAATTTCATATTCTTACTTATTTTTTCACTAATAATACATTAAATGTTGGCACCTCTCCTCTCTTAATGTCTATTCAAATGTTACATTAGTCATTTCTACTAGGCTCAGTCCTTAGTGGTTACTAGATTGGACGGGAGGCAAACTTTGAAACTAAAATGCTATTCCGTTATATTATCTTGGGCTTACTTTTTCTGTATTGAATAATCTAGAAAAGTGCCCCATTATCGTGTGAGGAATATGGGCCTCTAGTCACCCAAAAAAAAAAGAATATGGGCCTAATATTCTTAGTCCAATTAATTAACACTACTAGAATTCTTTTCATACCTCATTATATATTGGCTCATTTGAAAGGGATTAGATATAACAAAATGAGTTAGTCTCTTATAATATAGCGAATCAAGATTTGGGGCCTGGCTAAAAGATGTGCACATAGTCAGTATCTAATAGTGTCTCAAATAGGATTGTATATAACACGATAGATATGCCTATCAAAAAATTGTGAACCCATTTTTTATGATGTAATTGAACGGTTCTTATACGCTAAATTATACATAACGTCCTAAAATTTGAACCATGTATAGATTATGTCTCTAATCTTTAAGATTTTTCAATGAAATCTTTAAAGTTTTATATCAATACATATGACTTATATACGATTAATTTTATACATCGCTTTTTACACACACAAACACGCAGATATATATCAAAGTTTAAAAGAATTATATGCGCACCAAAATTAAAGTTGGGTATGCATAATTGATAGTCAAGGGTTATTCTTACACTTAAAAAGCTCGTAGAAGTATTGTTGTCAAGATAGCAAGTTAATTCTCTGAATTTATTGTTTTTTCGTTTTTATACTATAAAATAGTGTCGATTTATTCTTAAATATGTGCTAATAGTAAATTCAATTACACTCACGAATTTATATACCAAATTTATTATTTTTATGTTTCTAGTATGCAAAATTGTATTATCTTACTCTTAAACTCATGCCTTTTTGTCGATTTGATTATACTGAGTGGCTTTATATATGAATTTTATAGAAATTTTTTTGTTGGTTATGATAAATTATGAATATTGATAAGTTTAGTTTCAAATTTAAAATATATTTAAATTAAATTGTTTTCATTTTTATATTTAATTAAGTATTTAATTATATATTATTAGTACTTATTTTTTGATAAAAATAACTACTATGAGTTTACGATTCGAGTCCACGATATAATTTTATGTCATTCTCACTAATTTTTTTTAAACCTTTGAGTTTGATAACCTTGCATATATGGATGTTTATTATTAAGTTTTAATTTAAAGGTTAATGAAGTTATTTGTATATGGTCCAAAATTTAGGGAATTTTAGCGTAGTTTAGCCTTCCTTATATCACATTTGGAATGATATGAAGAAGATTTTATTATGTAAAAACTTTATTATATTGTGAATTATATTATATTGGTTTAAAGGCAAAGCTGATAATTAGTGACGTAAAACATTTATTGACCTCATTTTTTTTTTTTTATTGATGAATGGGATTTACATTAATTGAATGTGTCTTAGTTAAGATCTTCGTATTGATTGACTATAAATAAGTTAATTAATATTATAAAAAAGACGGCTTACGAGATGGCTTTCGTGCCTCAATCAAATCATGTATCTACCCAATATTTTTAATTGTGTCCTATTACCCGTGCCAAAATATTCTTTCGAAAGTGTTCGCACTGATTATAAAAATCTAATAATTAAATAACCAGAGCTAAAGTGCGATTGAGGCTTAACAAAACGCCATATATCAAATAGAATTGAATCAGATATAAAAAAATTCATGAGAATGAAAATGACATATATATATCGATTGAATGGCTTGAGAAAATCCAAATGCATGAGGTTTGTGGCTTTAACTGGTGCGTGTTAAACTGGACAAAAAGAAAATTCAACAATTCAAACATATCGTCATGACTTTGATCCTATTGTTTAGTTCACGCTTGAAGAAGAAAAAGTTGTTGAATAAAAGTTTGAATGGGATTTTAGGAAAGTAAAGATAACCTCTTTCATGTGCAACTGTAGAGATTCAGTTCATGAAAACATACTGATTGTGTTTCGTGTCGGGGCTAGGGATAAGCATTCAGTTTTTTGTGAGAACCAAAAAAAAAAAAAAAAAACTGAAAACGGAATCATGCATTTTTTGAAACCGAACCGAAATTTAAAGTAGAAAACAACCGAATTAAATTTGGTTTTGTTTAGTTTTTGGGCTTCAGTTTGGTGCTACTCTCCCCCCAGTTGTGACGATTAATTTCTTGTCTGAGAAATAAGAACAAATTATTAATTCACATGATTTTGTTATGAGTCTCACATCAATGAATCTCATAAGAAAAGTAGAGTTTATAAGTTTAAAGGCTCTATACTAGTTTTTGAGCGACAGTAGTATCTGATAACTTTGATTGAAAAGGGCTGTTCATTAAGAGTCTGATCGGCAAGAGGCCAAGTGAAAAACTGTAGTGTGGAGCTCCCAGGAAAATTGACACCTTCCATATTCCTCTATAAATCTATCTTTTAGGAAGAGATCCCCTTTTAAACTTACTATATATATATATATATATTACAGGCTCGTACAATCTTTCATCATCATAACATACATATGCTTCCTCATATTTGTGTCTGTGTTGTTTTAAAAGTCAAAAACAGTTATTTCCTTATTGGTAATTTCAGAACTTTTTCTGAGGGATAACTTCAGGTAATCAACCTTTGCTTCGACAAAAATAATAATATATATTCATGAAGAAATGAACAGAACAAAAAGGCAGAAATTTAACAAACTAGAAGATGATCAGTTATACATACTTCATGGGGTTCAATTCACGAGAAGCAATCAAGACCTTGGAAATCTCGTAGATGATCCTAGCCTCAAACTCATCCATGGAAAATTTGTGCGTGACTTGACGAGATTTTGGAATCCTCTTTTGTCCAAACACACCATCACCAATACCATTAGTAGTACTCAAGCTTCCTCCTTTCACTTTTCCAGACAACTTCAACATGAAGTCAATATAAGCATTCTTTAGCTTATTCATTAGCTTCAATGGCGACCTCATCACCATCAAACTCAACTTTGGGATCGCCTTGATCCTCCAATACCTCCTTGTTCCTTTCAGCCGAACCGTCTTCATCTTCTTTTTCTTCTTTGCTTTCTTCAGTTCATCACCGCCGGCGTCCCCAAGTCGCCAGTATCGCATCAGCCGCCGACTGGAACCCGGCTTTGGCAGGAGGGATTCCGTTTCCATGTTGTCTTGGTGTTGGAGGAAGAGATAGTAAAAGTATGATTATATATAAGGATATGGGAGGTGCATTGAATTTTCAATTTTGCTATCGATTGAATTTTTTGTTTAATGTTACCATGAGAGGAATCCTAAAGTTGGATTATATTGATGGATTTAGATTTTCTACTTTCTTTTCTTTTTGGGTAGATAAGTTTTATCATTCAGGTTATTGTTATATTTATAAAGTTATTAATCATTGATTTTTTTTTCTTATATTTAATAGATTCTTAAAATTTTAAAGTCTAAAAACTAAACAATTTTTTAGGTATCAGCTTAAGAATGAAAATAGAAAATTAAAAATTTCTAAATTTCTAAATTTATTAAATAAAATAATCATATTGTGACAGAGTGTGCACTTAAATTAATTAGAAGTTAATTCAATATTTCATTCTAAAATAGTAAATGCCCATATTTCATCCTTTAATTTTATCTCCTGTTATTCTAGTTTGATCTCTTCTTTTTATAAAGTATATCTTTTCATTTTCTTAACCTAACACTGCTAGTTTTAAATGATAATTTTTATATCAATCATTATTATTTTTGAAAATTGAACGAAATACATCAACTTTTTTGGTTAAAAAAATAATCTAATATATCAACGTTTGAAAATGTTTTATACACATTTAAAATTTTAGTATAAACATTTTTGTTAACAATGTTAAATATAGGTGAAATTAAAGGATTAGAAATGTAGCTTTACCTTCTAAAGCACTTCTTCTTGTATTTAATATAAAACATATTTACCTAGTTCAATTAGTTAAATTAGTTAATATAGTATATATTTTCTAAAACATCTTAATCATATTTTTTAATTCTCTCACTCCCTCTTGTCATTAATTATTTTTGAGTGAGCATCAATTATAATAAATATAAATTAGGAAAATATTGACAAATATAAAAATTCTATTTTAAATTTAGAATTAAGATCAATTTTCTAAAATATATTTTTTTTTACTAATAATAGGACGAGTACTATGAGAGAATAAGAAATTTTTACTGTACTAACAAAAGTCAAAATCCAAATCCATAACAATGATTTTATAATATATATTATAAAATCATAAAATTTTTCTCCTCATTCCCACAGAGAACGGTGTGATAATAATTTATACATGGCGTGGGCGATGGACTTTGAAAGACCTGATAATTTCATTTTGAAGAATAAGAGTCAACAAAATTGGTTTGACCGAAATTTGATAATGTGCGTTTAAGTCCATGTTTTAGGGGCAGAAAACAAATGGAAAAATCATAGTACGTTCATTGAAGCGCAAGAACATTGATTGATATGTTAATCTACTTCATACAGGGGCGGCGCCAGAATTAAAATTAGCGGGTACAATTTATAGGATATATATAATTCAGATATTTATGAAACTATATATATTTTAACTCTATAAATATTTAAATATTTTTATTTTAGTCCCTCTACGAAAAACTAAAGTGAAAGATATAAAATTTTTATAGCCTGAAAAGTAATTTTTTAAACATTTAGATTCTATTATATAATTTTAGGGGCTAACCACCCCTAATTCCACCCCACCTTTATAATTATACTAAAAAATTGATATGTTAATCTACTTCATACTTATACTAAATTTTTATAGCTATAAGATACAAATTTATCCGGTAAGGTTTGGATAAGAAGGAGAAGTTTTTTAAAAAGCAATGCCATCATAGAAGAATACAAAATATAACAACTGAGCCCTGCCATAACAGTTGGTTAATTTTGACCGTTGAATAACAAGTTCTGACCGAAAAATGACGCAGGCAAGCTGACTCGGCAGCGCTCTGGTAAATCTCTCCCCCTCTCCTCTCTCCTTACTCCCTCAGCTTGTCTCTTCCATCGAAGATGAAGAAAACCACAGTGGCGACGGCGTGCCTCCAAAACGCTAGTGATGTCCTCAATTGTTTAGTCGTCGACAATATAATGAGGAAGATGATGAATAGTCATTTGCGGCTTCTTCCGTCCAAGCTCGTTCTCTCCTTGCATCACAAAAAATACGATGAACAGTGATAATCTCCCTCGCTTCCCTCTTCCCATAACCAGTCACCTTTCTCTAATGGATATGATAATGAATAAGAAGTTCGGAAACGGCCCTACCCAGTTTTCCCTTTGTTTTCCTCTCCATTTTTCATTCGTGGGGATAAAGTATTGCTCGCTGATTTTGCTAGCCCACTCACAGAACGGTTGTTTCTCTCCCTCTTTATAGAAAGAGAAGAGAGTTTAAGCAAACAAGTAAGAAGTGGTGCAAAGCAAATGTCATCTTAATAGAATTATAGAAACCACTTGCATCGTGGTTCGGAATGACGACGTTGAAAGCTCACAAGTCGCAATCTGGTTTAAATGATCCTTCTCACTGATATCATAAACAGAATCGACCGCAAATTAAATACCACAAAATAAATGGCTCCTTTACTTCTGACCAGCCATCGTTACCTTATCATATTGATTATGAAAGTTAGTCAGTCGGGCATAGTAAGCAAAATACAATTAAGCAGACTGAACGTATCCCATCCATTTGGGGTTGATCGTGTTAGGACTCACCGGTCACTGAAAGACGGGTCAATGCATCAAATGCTGCAAATCGAGGCATGTGAACGAATCCTTTTTATATGCAAAATGTCCGAGCTTGTCTGATAAAGTGAGGAGGGAGGAGACAGATTTACTAGAGTGTTGCCACGTGAGCTTGCCATGTGTCATTGTTTGGTCAGAAATTTTTATTTAACAGTCAAAGTTAGCCAGCTGTCATGACAGGGGAACATTGCTACATTTTGTGAATTTTCAGTGCGACATTTGTAACAACCACCCTGAGGGGCCTTTACTTATCAAAATTAACGTGCACGAGCATCAAGATGATTTGGATGACTGAATTACAGAATAAGAATTTTTGAAAATAACTTGGTTTAAAAACATAAGAACAAATTTTTCGTGATTCAAATCCATCTAACACTACTATAAAACAACCCAAAAAACGTCTTAAATAAGACTCAATTAACATCCTTTTCCAGAGGGACGTCTAAGCGGGGGAATAAAAAATTCTGCATTAAGACGCCCTTATATATAAAGATGCCTTATAAGGCGTCCTTATATAAGGTTTCAAGCTCCAAAAGAGCATATAACTATGATTAAAATATTAAATGGCACAAACATTGAAAAATTGATGCAAACATAGTCAAAGTCGAAAACACATGTCTTAACCATGACAGCAGTTTGGAAAAGAAGTACGAGACGGATTTGGAGCTTATAAGCCTTCATGATCTTGCAAATATTATAATTTGCATCAATATATATATAGGCAATTAGATTTCCATCAGAAAAATTATGCTTGTGGTACGTGATAATGGGTTTCACTCATATACAGAACATAATGGGGCGACACGTGCGACAAATTAATATGAAAAGGACACATCAGAATAGAGAAATTGAAAAGAAGAACATATAAGAACACAAACATCACAATTAATATGAAATTGGAAACTGACTTCAAGAAAAGGCAGCACTTAGCAGTTAGCACATAGCCCTTCATTTAGGTAACTTGCAATATTTCCTAGCAAGATGGTTGTATTTGTTCGAATCGCTGGTTCTTCATCAACCTGCAAATATAATAGCCGGTTTCTGAGATACAACAAGAAAGTTCAAAACAGAAGCAATTGAAGAAAATGGACATGAATTTTGATTGCCATATTAGTTTATATTAAACTCCTACCAGAACTGGAATAGAAGGATACTTTATGGGTGTTCTTTGAATTTTATGCAATGATATGTTATCGTTTATAGGCGAGCAAGAATGGAATCATCGAATTCTTCTGATGACCAGTTAAATCAGGATCAGACTCCTCAAAGACACTGGTTTTGTGTTTCAGATACTGAGGTGCATTCTGTTTCAGAGGAAACTGTGCTTTCTGCAGAAGCAAACTTGCTTTTCTTTGAGAAAATTCCCAAGAACTGAAAAGGGATATGCATATGATCAAATACAACTATATTCTATATAAGGAAGAGTGGGTCCCATCTCATCCTAGCCATTGGCCCAGAATATGCAATTAAAGATGCCAAAAGGGGATTGAAAGTGTTAGCCATGAATGACGCAATCACTCAGAAGAACTGGACCAAGTCAATACAATAGTTGCTGCAGTGAAGAACACAAGCTCTTGGGAGATAAACCCTCTATCTTAGGCCTTATTATGCGCACACCAAAAAAGAAAAAAGAAAATAAATCATCATAGTTAGTGTGAGAGTAGAATCCTAACACTTTCATCACACATTTTAGGGATTTTTTTTCACTTGGCTTACAAATTACATGTACTTGAGAAATTTCCCATAAACTGATTACTGCAACTGGAGCCACAAAATCCAAGTGATATTGTATTTTGAAATCCCTATATTTCATCATTTCTGTGATTTATAAATTAGGACTTCGAAATTGCTGGTGGTATGTATACTAAAATCAATACAGACTACGCTTAAGAAATGTTAACAACTGCTCTTTAGTCTTTACTTTATATGAGAAAGATGGCTGAATTTTTCAAAACAGGAACTTAATTATTGCAGAGTCTAAGAACAATCCCTTAAATCACAAGGTTAGTGACAATTAATCTGTACTACTATAAGGGGACCAGGCGTTAAAGGAAATCACACACACGGGATAAGTCAGTGAACAAAGAATTTAATACGAATATATCCAAACCATTCATTGTGCGTAAATAATCATCAAATTGCAAGAATAATCGACAACTAACAGACTGAAACCCTGTGCTTCCAATCGTTTCTTGGAGCGCCAAACAAATCAAAAAACAAACTATCACGGAAAACATAAAATGATAAGAAGAACTGACCTTCCCAGCTATGATAAGCCAACAATCTTTGAGCTGATTGTGCTTTGCCACTTCGTCGTACAGGAAAGCTTTTTTACTCGAAGCCATTTGTTACCCTGCCACCTGCAACAAAAATCAAATACATACAAAGGACCCGGAAAAATGTTTAGCTAAACCCACAAAATTCCATTCGGGGAAAATGATGATAAAAGGGATCAAGAAAAGAGGGATCCCAAAAGAGAATCACAAAAATCAGATAGTTGAAACCGATCATCGGAAAACCTCGAAATCTTACCGAAATCAAATCAAATAAAGAAATTTCGGTTAGAGGATTTGTGGTTTACGCGAGTTAGGAGCCTGCCAGGGAACTTCCCTATCAACACCAAATTGCGAAGTACCATGCGCGATTGTCGGAGACGGTGGGGGATGCGTCGGAAAGAGAGTGGGGAGACGGCGCACAATGAGAGGTGGGGGCGTCGGTGACGGTGGTAGGGGAGAGTGAGGCCGTGAATCCGAAGAGGGTCAGCGTGAGAGGGTGAGTGTGAGACGACTAGGGTTGAGAGGGAAGCAGATCGAAGAGGCTGGAAATTAAATGGGAGGGGCAGCGTGGTTATTAGCCAAAAAAGGGATAAAGGCGTCCTGTATATAAATTCAGAGCCCCAAGATATATTTTAGACGCCCTAAATATAAGTTTAGGGCGCCTAATATATATTTTAGGTGCCTTAAACTTATATTTAGAGCACCTAAAATTAATTTTAAAACTTAAGTTAGGAAAATACTCTAATGCTGAATTTTTTTGTAAAAAATTCTCTAGGCGTCAAAAAATTAATTTTAGATGACCTAAATAAGTTTAGGGCGCCTAAAATATATTTCCTAAACTTATTTAGGGCGCCTAAAATTAAACTTATATTTAGGACGTCCTAAGTCTCCGCCTATACTTTTTACTTCCTTTTTTAAAATAAGGACGTCTTTTAGGGAAGTAGTATCCACTTTTTGTAGTAGTGTAATAGTTGGATGTTAATACAGTAATCCAAAATAGACAAATAATAAACATTAAAATATAGTCTAGCTACTCATAATTTTCCAAAAAGTTTCAACAGCTGTAACCTTTACCGCTGCTTCTTGCATTTTAATCTCGAACCACTACTTATTTCTTTCATGCGATCTGTAGTTCAAATAAATGAACCCCAAGGTAACAGTTAATCTTACTTGTAGGTATGAAATGTAAATGACAGTATAACACATGTATAAGCATAGAATAATTCACAGTAAACAAGTCGCACCGTAACCGCAGTTAACGGTCAAGAACCGCAGCCCTATGAGACATGTAGCCTCAATCCATAGCTAGGAAATATACATGCAAATTATCTAGCAACAATGATCAGTCATGTTAGTTCTCTATGGGTTTTGATGATAACAAACAATTGTACAATCAAATTGAAATTTGTCTTAAGTAAGTGAAAAACTTACTGTCTAAAGCATACTTGAGTTTTGAAGTCAAAACTCAAGTTTTGACTTGACAGTAAAAAGTTCAATTTTTAATGATTAAAGGCAAAACTGCAGTTTCCATGTAAAGATTCAAGTTTTGGCCTTACAGAGAGTATTATAAGTTTCTCTTCATGACAAACTCGAGTTTCGGTTTGAAAACTTGAGTTTAGGGCCAAACAAAGACTCTTCAATAATTTATGAGGAAATACAAAACTCCATTTTTCATTTAGAAACTCGAGTTTTGATCGAACAGAGAGTTACTCAAACTTCTGATATATGAAAACCCCAGTTTCCAGATTTTCTAAGTTTTTCCAAGTTTTGAGAAAACTCAAGTTTCACTTTGGAAACTCAAGTTTTAGGCTATCAAAATGTTTTCATCTAAAGACTTAGTTTTGAATTGAAAACTCCAGTTTCCTGCTTGGCTCCAAATTTCAAATGTTTCTCGTGTTTTAAATGGAAACTCGAGTTTAGGTTTGGAAACTCAAGTTTTGGACAAAACACAGATGATCATTATTTCTTTGTGTATTTTTTGGGATTGGGAATGATTTCCCTTCTTGAACCTTCTTTAGGATCGGGATCGGGATCGGGAATGGGGTTCCTCTAGAGAACATCCAAAGGAGAGTCAAACAAGATACATGGCTCCTTATGGGAATCAAAGTTCTCAGGCTCAATCCTCATACAAGAGCAAGTTAATTAGTCTTGGGGACTCAAGCTACTTGGATATGAATATGTCTGCGGTAGATGCACTGAGTGGGTGGAAGTATTATTTTGCCTAGCTGAGTAGCGATAAGGAAAATGAAGGAGAAAGGGTTTCCTGGCAGCATGGGGGAAAATATCCTAAGTTGAAGTTCATGGCGAAGGAATATAAGGCTTGGTGCAAACCTTATATGAACTCCCTCATAATCAAATTGCTTAGGAAATCCTTTCGAGTAGGTTTTATGACATAAAGAATGGAGTGCATGTAGAATCCTAAGAATCCTATGAAAGTGACTCCATTGAACAATGACTATTTCATCGTGTCATTCTATTCAAAGGAGGATCACGATTATGCATTGCTTGAGTGTCCATGTATGATTGTAGACCATTACTCAGTGCAAATATGGAGGCCGAGTTTTAACCCATGGAAGGAAGACCTTTAGAAAATAATTGCTATATGGATTCATCAGTTAGATTTGCCTATGGAATTATATAGTATGGAATCATTGAGGATACTTTGGAATCTAGTTGGGCGGACTCTGAAAACTGATAGAACAACTACATTCTCAAAGAAAGGAGGTTTTGCTTGGATTTGTCTTGAGTTGGATCTGGGTAAGCCCCTGTTGCTGGCTTTTAATCATTTTTGAGAAGATTGGAGGATAGAATATGAGGGCTTGCATTAGGTGTGCTATCACTATGGTCAATATGAGCAACATATGGATGCGTGTCCTCATAGAATTTTGATGTAGCAGAAGCAAAAGGAAGAGGTTACTATAACTCTGCCATCAAAAACTTCATCTGGCGAGGCAAGGGCTAATTTGGGAAAGGAAAATGAAGGGGTCGTAAATGGTAGATATGGAGAAGTTGTGGGGTCTTAAATGTTGGTTAAATGATATTTTAGCAAGCAAAATGTCGAAGCATATTTGCAGGGATCTAGCTTTGGTTCAGGGGTGAGGAAAATGGAGGTGGATTAGAGGATATCTTAGAGAATGTACGAGACATGTGTCCCTAAGGATAAAGGGAAAAAGGATGAGAGGTGGGATACAAAAAAGGGAAATATAATTAGAGCCAAGAAATCAAACTGACCCTTTTAAGCCCTGGCCCTTCAAGGGTCGGGCTTGAAAAGTTCAACTGCTAAATGAAGTTGGTCTTGTAGGGCCGACCCATTAGACCCTTTATTTATTTCTTTTGTCATTAACTTGACCGAGATTGAGAGTATTTGGGGTAAAGGAACCATAAAAATTCATTCACCATTTTTCTTACCCTTTTTGGCTCTCCTATCACTCTTTATTAGTGTCTCAACTCTCAATCTTAGTTTCTCACTCACTCTTGAATCAATATCACGAATCACATTTTGAAATCAAGGCCAACTGACACTTGTTTGTTGCATGATGTATGTTGTTTGGATATTAATATTGACAACATTTATTTGATAAATTAGAACTTTAGTTATAATTTACTAATTATATCTTAAAAAAATTGAGGAAAAATAATTAAAATTTAGAATAATAACTTTAAGCCTTGTAGGACTAGCATTGACCTTGTTGCTCTTGAGCCGAGTTTTGAAAAACATATGTTTTTCTTAACCCAAGCCTAAATGGCAGGCCTTGGTCCTTCAAGGGCCAGCCTTGTAGAGCCGAGCTGACTTTAATTCCCAGCTTTAATAAGGGGAAATGTCTATTTAGAGGGGGGATAAATGCCAACATGTAGGAGAAAGAGTGGGTCCTAATAGAAAATAAAAAGCATTCTAAAGTCAAAAGGAAAGCATATAGGAAGGAAAACAATGTTAAAATAAAGTTTCATGACCTTTAAGTTTGCAGGTAGATCAATTGAATACTCATAATTTTGGCACAACTTTTACCATTAAACCATTTCAACTTTATTGAAGGGGCCTAGTGATCCTATACAATTGAATGATAGGTCAGAAGGAAATGGGCCATGTGATCCATTATGCATAGTAATGCAAGGAAGCCCAGAGAGGAAGACGACTACAACTGACATTTTACATGGACTACATAATGGTTGCAACCATCCTCCGACAATAAAAGAAGATTTCTAATCCTTTATGAGAGTATGTGTAAATCTGCAAACCTTAAAAACCATGATGCTCGTTGGTGCTAAACAGAAAAACCATTCACTGCTTCCTTAGCTCAGGAGGAAGATGACTTACTAGTTTGTAGCTCCAAAATGGGTATTACGTGGTGAGAATGTCAAACAAGGAAGATTTGCTTTAAAAGGTGGCCTATGAATGATTTATGATCATTACCTCATGGTGAGGTTATGGGAACCAAATTTTATCCCTACAAGAGCGAGAATTGATAAGGTGGTTGTGTGGGTGCGGATGACGAATGTGTTTTTGGAATACTATGACAAAGAAGCTTTAATGATCACTAGGAACATAATGGGTGAAACAATCAAAGTTGACATGAATACATCCTGTCAGTTGAGAAGACAGTATGCTTGTATTTGTGTTCTTGTGAATTTGGAGAAGCAACTTATGTGGCAAGGTTTAAGCTGGATAGAGAAGACTATTTTCTAGAATATGAAGGCCTCCATTTACTCTGCTCTGATTGTGGGATTTATGGTCATATAGGGGAACTATGTCCTTCGCACAACAAAGGGCAATATAGAACTAAGGTTTATATACAAGAGAAATATGATTACCAGAATCAATAGAGAATTGTCCAGAGACATTGCCAGTAACAGAAACCAAAGGATGGTAAGGAGTGACAAGATAAACAAGAAGCTACAGGTTCACAATTTGGTGTTTTGGCAGAGGTAGAGTCATAACTACAAGGTGAGGTTGACAAAAAGGAGGTAAGGTTCTGAAGGTCTATTAATGAAGCAGAAACCACCTATCCTTAGAGCACTACTATTGTACGAATGGGGAATAAAGTGAAAAGAGAGTCTAGGAATCATATAGAGGCCAATTATTTTGAATATGAGAAATTAATAAAGGTAGAGAAAGGGAAAATTTGTGAGTAGCAAAAACATGTCGATAAAAGGGACTAGGAACAACGAAGTGGCAAATTGAAATTATTGTCAATGGGTATGACGAATGTGGAGGAAAACAATGGTGTTATTAAATGCGTTATGGACTCTACAAATAATGCAAATATCTCACACTAGCCAGATATTGTTAGGGTTCGGCCGATTATGGAGGCCCAAATCTCTAACTCTATCTTTGACCCAGGCAATGATCATAATGAAGACATGGACTTGATTTTGAATGGACCAGAGGTTACTTTCTTGATGGTTCACACGCAAATGTAAATGTCTTTATTAAAAATGCTCTCTGAGAAGGAAATGCTCGCAATTTCTAGCTTGACTGAGGAAGACGATTTGCTGTCGAGAAGCTCAAAAAAGATAAAAAAAAATGTGGTGTAGGGAACAGAAGAGAAAGTATTGCAAGGCCATTGGCCTAAAATAGGAGAGAAACCTACTGCTAATCCAGTAGGAGGCTCGACTTTTCTGGATAAATTGAAAGGGACATGCAGTAAGGAAGATGAAAGAAGTCATCAGGGGGATAGGGAGGCGGAGACCTATCAGATGACACTATGTCTAAGGACGCTGTAGAAGTAACTAACAAAGAACACGAGGATGGAGGCTGGGGCTGTAAAATTACAAAAGATCACACGAGGAACTTTCCAAACTTCACTTTTTCAAAGAAGATGAAACAGAGGCTCTATGAAGCTTGGAACTTAGCGGTAATTGTGAAGCTCCTTGGCAGAAGCATTGGCTTTAGAGCACCGGAGAAAAGGCTCCAAGCGATGTGGGCTAAATGTGGTATCATTAGTTTGATTAACATTGGACATAGATACTACATTGTTAAGCTGTCGAATAAAGAGGATTACAATCAGGCTATCACAGGGGGACCTTGGATGATCTATGATCATTATCTTACTGTTAAACCATGGGAAGCAAGCTTCAAGCCAGAGAAGGCAACAATCGATAAAGCAGCTGTTTGGGTGAGGATGCCGAAGATGCCATTGAAGTATTATGACGAAGAAGCATTAACTTTAATAGGGAACCTTATTGGCAAGACCATTAAAGTTGATATGAATACATCATGCCATTTAAGAGGTCAATTTGCAAGAATCTGTGTCCTCATATAACTTGGAAAACAATTGATGCAAGGGTTCTATTTGGATGGAGAAGCATTTTATCTAGAATATGAGGGCTAACATCTTTTATGCACTAATTGTGAGATTTATGGGCATACTAAGGTGATGTTGTAACATCCCAAATTTCTGGGATCTGAATATTAGATAATCATATGGGAATTAAATTATAAAATTTGGGTTAAAATAATTATGAGAATAATTATTGGAAATTAAAGTTTAATTTCCTTGATAAAAGAATAAAATTCAAGAAATATTCGTAATGATAAGTTTTAGGCCTAAATATTATAAAATAAATATTTTATGGCCTAGGAAAAATAATTTTGGAAAGGAAAAATCCCTAATTAAATTAATTAAGGATATATTTCCATGATAATCAAATGATTGCAATTAAGTTTAATTGCAAATAAAGTGTTCTTTTAAAAGGAAAGATGAATCATTGGGCCATGTGAGAAAGCCCACAACATAAACCCATTATGGGTGTTTCAATGTATATATCCCTCTCATTATCCTGCATATTGACGGAACCAGAGGGATTAAAACATAGCCCAAATCACTTAGCCCATGAGGGGGAACAGACTCAAATTCGGACCACATAAGCTCTGTCAACTTAAAAACGCTGAAGTGAATCACGCAGACCATATATAATTCAGCAACATTTTAACATAAGAGACCGATTTATATACCGAAAAAAAGAAAAAGAAACATAAGAGACCGATCGCATTAATTAGGCAGCAGGTAATCATAACAAAAACTGAAGAAGCAGACTCAGGCGCAGCGGCACCATGCTTCTCGAGACCCTCAACCATCAGACCAGCGGTCCTACGCGTTTGGACTGGATTTAAGTCCTGTTATTTAAAACTTAACCTTGCTGTTTGTGTTCAGCTGTCAACACGAAAACCTGAGAGGAAAACACAGAGCAAGACTAAAAAGAGGCCGTGAGCCTTGAGGATTCTATTTAAATGGTTCTTGTTTCAGTTCTATTCTTTAAGAATTTGGCCAGTTAGAAAAGAGAGAGACGTAGAGAGCATGGAGAAACAGAGAGTGAGTCGAGGAAGGAAAAGAAGAAAGTCTAACAAAGAGTCAAACACTGATCCATCTTCCTCGGCGTTAGCGTCAGAAAACAGGGGAGGGAGAGAGCTGTGGAACTCCGTAATCCAAGCTCGAAACGTGAGGTAAATCATTGGACCTCTCCTTCCTTTCATTTTCGTCACTTACTCCATAGCCAATGAAGTTTTAAATTGAGGAAATGAAAACCATGCTAAGTTACAGACCAAAAGGGGGGGGGGGAAATACAGGGCCTGTAGCGTCGATTTGAATCTGTGAGTGTGGTCTGCGTTGTGTGCGTAAACATATATTCACGTTGTCATGTGTGTGAGGGTATATAAATATATAAAGAATTATTGCATGCCTTGCATCGATTTACCTGTCATATATAAGAAACATACAGTAAACGTGGGTAGGTGTGGGTGAGTATATTTTCATTACAAAGGAAGTCTTTTAATATATATGTAGGATAGAGTCAAGAAATCGCTGCATGCATTGTAAAAGTTGGTGTCATACCAGATAAGGGCAGCATGTCGTGGGAATAGATGAATATATAGGAAAGAGAAAAAGGAAAAAGAAAATGCTGCATGAAAGTGTATAAATATATATAGTGGCGGAGCCAGAATTTGGAGTTTATGGATGCACAATTAGTGTAAGGGTTTGGGGGTTCAAGGGCAGCGCCCTCGAAATTTTTTTTTTTTAAGGAAAGTTTTAAATTAATGCATTTTCTAAAAGGAAAAAAGTTTGACAAGATTAAAAAACATGTTTCAACCTATAAGAAAGCAGAAAAGGAAGCAAACCAAAATGCTAACTTTAGCTTCAATTCATCGTAAACGAAAATCACAAGGTAGGGTATTACCATTCTATAGTTACTATAAATTAGGAACATAGTTATTATAAATTTTGGTTCCTAATTAGCAATTTGAATAGCTAATTAGGAACCAAATTTCTCTTTAAAAAAATCAAAACAGACATAAAGATACAGACATAGTGAACACGCAGCGAATCTAATAACAATGAAATTGCAGATAAATTGATTTTCCAGTCAAACAAACAGATATCGATTTTCCAGTCTGGATTCATCACAATCGGCTTAAGTTTTCCAGTCTAGATTCATCACAAATTGCAGACAAACAAACATATATCGACTTTCCAGTCTAGATTCATCACAAATTGCAGACAAATTGATGGAAATTGGCAGTGAAAATCGACGGAAATTGCAGATTGAAAAACAGAGACGGAGATCCAAAGCAATTTCAAGCGGATGAAAGGAAAATTAAAGCTACAAACTTACCTTTTAAATTGATTGTCGTTGCCGAGAGAGGAGACGGACTGACCAACGGAGAGTGATGGCCAGGGGCGGAGCTGACAGCCGAGATGGAGTGATCGCTTCCAGATTTCGAATGGAGAGAGTGAGAGAGCAGGCAGGACGAAAGGATGAAGAAATGGGAAAGGGAAAAGAAGAAAGTGATTCAGAATCGAATGGGGAAAGGGACGAATCGATTGAGAGCAGTGGTGGAGTAGCTCTGGGAAAGGGAAAGGATTTTGGATGGATGAAGAAATGGGAAAGGGAAAAGAGGAAAGTGAAAGGGAAAGGATTTCGGATGGATGAAGAAATGGGAAAGGGAAAAGGGGAAAGTGAATCGAATGCGGACAGTACGCCATGAAGAAAGGGAAAGGGAAAAGGAAAAAAAAGGGGATGAAGCAGCTCTGGAGGTTCGAACCCATGATTATAGGGTGAATTTGTAAAGTCTTAACCAACTCTTCTATTTATGCATGTTGTTATTAATTTCTCTCAAGTGATATATTTTTTTTTTACGGGTTCATTTGCCCCCACTGGCACTAGTGTGGCTCCGCCCTTAAATATATATACACATCACTATTTAGTTCAAAAAGAATGAAAAATGGTATATGTGTATAACGTGTTGGCATGCTTCCATTGTTTTAACTCAAGCTTGCCACGTGAATGAGGATGTATATATGTGTGGCCATCATGTATAAAAGAGAAAGAAGATGCTTTTGCTGTCATTGAGTTCTTATTTTTTATTTTTTTTATAAAAGGTTCAGTTGCTGTCATGAGCAGAAGTAAAAGAAGGAAAACGTATATGAATATATATATAAACATTGGAAAAGAAAAATAAAAGAGGTTGCTGTATGTGTGTATATAAGTAACGTATAGAGAAGGAAGCTTTCAGCACTTGTGTATTTAAATGGTTCCTGCCATTAGCTGAACCTGAAGCTTCTGTGTGAAAGTATTAGAGTCCAGTTTTAATAAGGAAAAAGACTTAAGGAAGTCTAAATGAATAGCCAAACATGAAAAGAGAAGTTGTATTACCTTCTGGAAATTTTAGTTTGGGAAAGGAAGATAGCTAACGTGGAACAAAAGTTTTGAAGCCACAAACTGATTTATATACAACGTTTTGATGTCTCCAAGTGTTGTACATATTTCTCTTTGTGTTGGCTATCGATGCCTAGTGATTTCTTTTAAATAAAGGTTTCAATATCTTTCTGAGTAGCAGAAAAATCCCAGACATAAAAGGGTGTTGTTGTGAGGGTGTTGGGTGTCAAGAAGTTCCTAAAAGAGGATTAAATCAGTGTCTGCATGGGTACTGTAGCAACGTTACTGTTCACATGCTAATTTTTCAACTGGGCATCGATTTTTAAATAGGTCAAAAATATAGTAAACGACATTTTTTAACACTGAAATTTTATGTACATTTAGTAGACATGCTAAAATTTAAAATGAACTTTAATTCACCTCAAACCGAGGTCTATAGCTTAAAATATGATTTTTGGAAGATGGGTCAAAATCTGAAAACGTTTTGGTGTTATTTCTAGAGGTAAAATGACGTTGACTTTTTGACCAGGAAAATGAAGTTATAAATTTATGAAATTTTCCAGATTTGTAGTAGACACATAGATCTTTAATTTGATAGGTAGTTTGTCAAATTTCGATAAGTATGTAAATAGTTATGAATTTTAGAAGTTGGGGTATAATTTTTGAAGTGATTTTGAACAGTGGACACATTTTTGAAATCTGGGAATTTATGGCATGTGATAAAAGGTTGAAAATGATTTTCATAGAAACTAGGCTTAATAAGGAGTTCATAGAATTTGGAATCACCTAAATCCGATGTCTAGAACTCCAGATATGGATTTTTGAAGTTTAGCTATGAAAACTAGAAAGTTTCTAATCCCAGATTAGGCAGTGTTTATACTTTCGAAATTTTGGAATTTTTATCAACCATGAATCAACTTGGTGACTTGAATTTATGAAAATAGACTTATCAAGGAATAAATAGAAATTGGAATCACTCCATTCAGAGTTATATTGACCCAGTTATGAATTTCCCAAATACCTGTGGAAATTTAAGGTCAGATTTTGATAAGTCTTAAAGATAGTCACTTAGTTGTGACAGAATAACTGAGTTGGCTAATATTGGGAACATTACTGAGAATTTAGGGATAATTATGATAACAACAGATATTGTTGGTAATATTGAGAAGGAGTGATAATAATATATAAAATAATAATTATTATCACTAGGGGAAATTTTTAAGGGATTAATAACCAATATTAATCCTTTAAACTAATTCGCGTAATTAGTTTCTCTGCGATTCGAGTAAATGTCTAATGACGATGATAAACGTTTCTAGGCAAACTTAGACACCTCTTCTGATCCCGACATCTTCAGACATGGAACTTAAGGACTTAAGGTTGAGATGGGTAGCTCTAATCTTATAATCATGTGTGTAAGTGTTTATGCATTTATTAGCTGATCATGTATGCTAGTTGATTTACTTGTGATATATGTTTTTCCTAGCCATGGATTTGAGACTGCGGTCTCATGGGACTGCGTGTCCTAGACAAGGCTGCAGTCCTTGGTCGTTAACTGCGGTTACGGTTATTTGTACTTGTAAATTCTTCCATGCTTTATCATGTGCTAAAACTGTCATTTATACTTTCATACATGTACATAAGATTAACTTTTACCCTGAGGTCCATTCATTTGGACTCCAGAGCCCATGAAAGATACAGGTAGTGGTTCGGGATCGAAAGGCAAGAAGCAGCTGTAAGGGTTACAGTAGCTGAAACTTGTGGAAAAAATTAAGAGTAATTAGCCTGTAGTGTACGTTTATCATTCGCTTATTATGGATTACTGTATTAACATCCAATTATCGGATGAAATCCAATCATGAAAAATTAGACCATATTTTCATACTAAAGTAATTTCAAAAACTTCTATTACAAAATCAAATCGTCCAAATCACCTTGATCCCCTTTCGTGTTAACTCTGATTAAATAAAGGCCCCAAAGGCCAGGTGTTACAGGTGTGGTATCAGAGGATTGATTTAGATAAAGTTTTTGAAAATGTTTTGACAAAACTTAGTTGTTTTGAAAAACAAGATGAAGATTCACAGAGGTGAATTACCTCCTAACGTACCCTATGGGTATTACCGTACGCTTAACAGACGTCTTGGGGTGTGCACTGCAGGAAACGAGTTCCACCTGTACCTCCACCCTTAAGGATACATCCGGAGCATAGGGCTAACATGCTAAAGCTGAAAGAGCACGGCCAGTTCAGGTTGAAGAGGATGAGGAAAACCAGGAAGATGACCCTCTTCATGTAGAGGTTCCGCCTCCTGTTCACCCACAAAGGCTGAGAGAAGTTAAGGAATCTTAATTATGGACAATTCAATTTTGTAAACACAACCCTCCATCATACACTGGTGGGATGGATGTACAAGTTGCTGAGAATTGGCTTCTTCGTCTGGAGAAAATCTTTGAAGTGATGGGCGCGCATCACTAGAAAGCAAGTACCCACCGTACCCAAACATATAAAACTGCGTCAAAAGCGTAATGCTGACGTACTTGTGGATCATCCATCTATAAGGAATTCAAAAGCATAGAGGATGGCACAAAGTGTGGGATCTATTGCTAATCCCAGAGCTCCTGATGTAGAAATCAAGGTCTAATAAAACTTTTGTAATGAATTTAGAAGAGAAAGATTTGTTATGAGAATGTACGGTAGGTAAGGAAACCTAGTGGACTAGTATGCCCTTAGGTGATCAAAGTCTGATACGTGAAGCCCTAAGTCCTGTGAGACTGATATGTTCATAGGTTGGCTGGAGCCCATTGTTAATGGATGATGGATTACGTACGTTATCCTGAAACAACCGAAAGGCTAAGATGGGAAAGGACTAGGTATGCCTTGTGAATTTACCCGAAGGATACGGATAAGGTTTGTAAATAGCCAATAATCATAAGCACTAGTTTTCCTAAGTATTGAGGACTATGGAGTCGGGTAGGCTCTGCGATGATATTTTCCTTAGGTAGGGGAATTTGGAACCAAGTAGGTTCTGTGTTTATTTTCCTAGCATTATGGGATTAAGGACTCAGAAGGTCCTGTGTTGTTAGGTCTTGTGCCGGTACCCAATGATACATGGAATTATACTGGTAGTAGTACCCTTATAGTAGATTGACACCCAAAAGTTAAGAGTATTTAGGCAAGAGAAATCTCAAGATGTGTGACCTCCTGGGAAGTATCATGGGAATGTTGGATTCCTTTGATTTGAGGCCTAAGTACCTGGAGGTAAGTATAAGCTTGCATAGGCTGATTTGAAAACGACAAAAACAACAACAACCACACCTAAGTTATTTGAGAAAGGGTATACGGTGATCCTTTAGGATACCATGGTACGAAGATGATTGAATATATGCTTGAATATGGTTTGAAATAGTGTGTAGATCAAGGCGTGATTGAGGTTGCCTTAGGTTTCAATACCAGAGAGTAGTTGGACAAAATGACCTTCTAAGAACAGTTGTCTAGTTCCTGGTTATGTTTGAAAATTCAATGTTGAATTTGCCAATGCACCTACTAATTTTGTGAAAAGTTTTCGGAATTGAATTTTCGAAAGAAATAATTTCAACAAAATTTGAGACCAAGATAGTGGTCACTTTTGAAATGATGTTGTCTCACACAGGGGTTTGATAGAACCCAAAGTTTGAAATGGAATTTTGAATTTTGTGGTGGTAAAGTAGTACAAAAATTGGAAGAGGTTAGAAACTGTAGTAGATGTACTCAGTTTGTTGGGTCTTGCCAGATGTTTTAGAATGTTTTGAATCGCTAGCCATTCTTGAAAGCTCTTTTGAGGGGATTAGTTGTTGAGAAGCTAATACTCACACCAGTAGTGTGTGCATCCAATCTAAGAAATTTTGACTTGTTTGGCGGAACGACGCACGTGCAGGACAGCAGCTGCGGTTGAGTCCTCCATGTTAGTGTTTCATTAAACAAGTGCATTGCCACTGCGGTGGTTTATATATGATCAGATTGGGGAAATGCTGCTGCGTGTGTGCATCCAATCTAAAAAGTTTCGCCTTGTAGGGGCACGTATGTTGCATTGTTTGGCCAAACGGCACACGTGCAGGACAACAGCTGCGATTGAGTCCTCCATGGTAGTATGTCGATAAACAAATGCATTGCCACTACGGTGGTTTGTGTACGATTAGATTGGGGAGATGCCGCTGTACCGAAAGGTTGAAGTGGTGGCGAGAGCTTTTAAATGTTAAATTTGTGAATGTGAACAATCCCGCTCATAAATGTGTGCCGGTAGCAAATGTTTTGAAATTAATCCGGCAGTGAATTGTTTTTACAGAAAGTTGAGCTAGCAGCGACTAAGTTGAAAATGTGATAACATCATTACTGTTGTGTATTGTGAAAAATATTGCAGCCACAAAATTTTTTCAATGTGTGAAAATTTGAAAATGAGATAACATAGTTGAAATGAAAAGTGGTGCAGTTGGTAACTGTGTGGATACATGAACAAAAACTGGTAGAATGGTCTAAAGATTTGAACCAGATAGGTCAGATAGGAATTGCTAGTTACAATGCTAAGCAAGAGAAAAGTGATCCAAGAGCTTAAGTTGAAGAAGCTCAGACACAGGATAGATGAGCAGAGACTCATAGTTGTGAGACACGATGTGTAAGGTTGCACAGGGCGGTGTCCCTGGGTTGTAAGGCCTGTGTATTTAGCATTGAGTGAAATTCTTACGAGCATTGTGATTTTAGACTAGGGTATTAGAGTGCACCTTGAGGCTAACAGAATATTCGGTCTGTACCAGGTGGTAATTGAGATGCATATGGCATAAGGTGATTTCCTGAGTAGTAAGGAAGAAGAGGTATCATGACAATCAAAATTGATATGGAGAAAGTGTACGATAGAGTTAAATGGAGCTATATAAAAAGGGTTTTATAGGAGGTAGGTTTTGAGGATAATTTGATCAAGTTGATAATGGATTGTGTTTCTTCTTCATCTTTAAATGTGATGTGGAATGGAGAGAAAACATAATTCTTTCAACTGAGCAAAGGCCTAAGACAAGGTGATCCGCTGTCACCCTTCCTATTTTTACTTTGTGTAGACCGACTATCCCACTTGATATGTGATGCAATCAAAGCACACCAATGGAAACAGATACATATGACTAAAGCCGGGCCGGACATCTCCCACATAATGTTCGCGGATGACATCCTACTATTTAGTGAGGCAACTAAAGAGTAAGCTGAATGTATGATGGAAGTTCTTGGGAAGTTTTGTAGGGCTTCGAGTGGGAAGATTAATGTTAGTAAATCCTCAATCTTTTTCTCACCAAAGGTCCCAGCTACTCTTAGAGGTAGGATAAGGAACATTAAAGGGATGGAGATCACGATGACATAGGGAAATATCTAGGCTTCCCTCTTTCTAGGTAAAGGAAGAGCGAAGACACTTTCAGCTATATTGTGGACAGGATAAAGCAGAAATTATCAGTATGGAAGGCTAGTTGTCTAACTACGGCAGGTCGACTCACACCTGCTAAGGCGATTATTGGCTCGATTCCTATCTATCCAATGTAAGTCTCTCAATTGCCTGTAGGAATTTGTAAGGAAGTAGAACGTATTCAACGGAATTTTATATGGGGAAATGTTGCAAATCCTAAAGGGTTTCACCCTATGTGTTGGGATAGAATGGCCTCATTGAAAATGTTTGGTGGATTGGTGAAAGTGGAAGAAATCACCAAGAGGGGGGTGAATTGGGGATTTTAAAATTTCTTTTCAACTCTTAAAAAATAAAGCTTAAAAAATGAATAATGAAAGAGCAGAGAAAGAAAAGCTCAGACACACAGGATTTATACTAGGTCGGTCTTAACCTTGACCTACGTCCAATCCCTAGATACCTTCTGGGTGTTTCCATTAGTTCAACAAGTTTTTAACTACACCAATGAAGACAAGACATAATCCTAATCACCTAGGACTTGCTCCCCCTTACACCTTGTAATTAAACAACCCAACTCACAGGTTCCACAACCTTGAGTTTACACAACCAAATACTTTAAAAGAATTTCAATCTCTCAAAAGAGTGAAAATTGATAATCACTGAAGAACAAATAAAAGAATCACAATACAGACTCAAAAATGCAAATGTGTTCAAGTGTAGCTTCGTTGTGTATCTTGCTCTGAGTCTTCATAGCCTTTTATAGCCTAACTAGATGAGCTAGCCGTTGCAATATCTTCTCCAACGTTCAGTTGCAAATCTGGAAAATGACAGTTGCAAATTTTGCTCTGTTCTTTCGATTCTTTGCTGAAATCCTGGAATATGTTGTTGCAGAACGTCTTCCAGATTCTTTGTCATTCCATGATCTTAATTTGACCGTTTGAGGTGATCTTAATGTGTTCCAACGGTATGAACTAAACATCTGGGATAAGGGAGAAGAATCAACCCTGTTCTTGGTTTTTCATTAAATGCACTTATTCTGGATCTTTGATTCTCTCAGATCTTGTGATGAACCTGTTTGAAACTTATCAAAAACTTGATCAATAATTTTAGGAATAATAATGCAACAAGACATGCTAATTTCAGATTAACCCATAATGATTTCGCAGATTGATTTGATCTGGTTTTCAAAAGTTATCGATGCAAACTCGAGTTTGGTGTTCTAGACTCGAGTTTGAGGTTCATCCAGAGAACAATGTATGTTTGAAAGTTTCCTAAACTCAGTTGACAAGTAACTGACTTGAGTTTGGTTCTTACAGAGAGGAAAGTCACGAGTTGGTCTTGAATGAGATTTTGAACACTTGGCTAAACTCGAGTCATTTAGTGACTAACTCAAGTTTGAAGCTTTTATGAAAAATTTAAGTTTAAGTTCACAGCTTCAAAACTGGAGTTGCAGACTGGAGTTTAGAAATCATGTAATAGCTCGAGTATTTTCAAATAGTCCGAAAATCGAGTCTCCAGAAATCTGACTCGAGTTTCAGTGTACATTGAAACTTTGAAAACTTTTCATTTAAGTACAAACTGGAGTCACTGAAATTTAAACTGGAGTTTATAAAACAAGTATCAACTCAAGTATCTCTGTTTATGCCAAACTCGAGTCTACATAATCCAGACTCGAGTTTCCAGTGAAAACTGAAAACATGAAGGCTATTGCATTTTGCAAACTGGAGTTTGTAAAACTGAAACTGGAGTTTGGAAAACTTGATAAAACATTGAAGCTTCTGTTTGATCTCAAACTCGAGTTTCCAAATCATAGACTCGAGTTTACAAGTCTTTAAACTTTTAGCACATAAACTTTCTTGTAAACTGGAGTTTCTCAGAATCAAAGGTAGAGTTTGGAAACAAGTTGAAATTCGAGTGTCATTGCCTTTGATCTAGACTCGAGCTTATAAACACAGACTCGAGTTTACAACTCTTGTAAACTTTGATAGCTCTCTGTAACTCTGCAAACTCGAGTTTGCCTATGCAAACTGGAGTTTGGCCAATATTGTAAAATCTGAGCTTTTGTCTGTCAAGTCCAAACTCGAGTTTCTATACCAAAACTCGAGTTTGCCTTAAACAAAAAGTTTTACAACTTTCAAAGACAAACTTAAGTTTACAATTGTCAGTTATCATCAAAACACATAGAGAACTAACAATTGGGTCTTAAGATGTTGGTGTCTGTAAATAAGGCCTTCAGAGCGAAATTAGCCTGGACGTTAGTAAAAAGCTTGTCTGATCTATGGGCATAAGTTCTTCAGAAAAAGTACATGTTTAGAAATGAATCCCCATTATTAAATGTTAAGAAGACCGACTCACCCTTGTGGAAGTTTGTATCCAACCAGAAGGTTACTATTGAATCTGGGATTACATGGCAGATGAGGAATGGTTGTTCAATTTCCTTTTTTCAAGATCGATGGCTATTCAAGGATAGGAGGATTAAAGATATGTGTATCACAGGGCTGAATGATGAAGATAAGAATAGTAAGGTGTCAGATTGGGTTCTGTTTGGTGCCTGGGACTTTGAATGTCTTAGAAGATTGGTGAACAGAGAGGTAATCCAAAGCCTAATAGCTAAGCTGCCGCCCATAAATGAATTAGGTAATGACATGATGATCTAGAATGCATCTCCCAATGGTTTGTTTTCTACTAAGAGCACCTATTTCCTGATTGAGGAACCACTTAGGCAATTCTATGATAAATGCTACAAGAATATATGGGCATAGCAAGGTGCTAAAAAGATCCGACTGTTCTTATGGCAAGCTTTCAACAATAAGCTTCCAACTAACTTGTGGAGGAGTAAATGAGTGCTGACGTCACCCCTCTATATATTTTGTGGGTCAGATATTGAGGACACCATACACATTTTGAGAGATTGTGTTTATGTAAGGTGTCTTTGGAGTTCTATGGTTCAACCCAGGCATATAGCAAACTTTTTCTCTTATTCATTATAGGACTGGTTCAAGTTCAACCTGAAAGAAGAAATTGGAAGAGATACAGGGAAGTGATGGAACCTTGTGTGAGGAGTTGCTATCTGGTTATTATGGAATTGGAGGAACAAATTCACTTTCAATCATGATTTTCTTAAGCCCTTGGATCCTGCCAGGGTGGTTAATAATGTCTGGAAGTCCTTCTGTCTAAGCTCTGACGATATGCAGGGTGATCAAGAATCTATTATAGCCATTCCAAATAGATGGATTAAACCCTCGGCTCTATGGTTGAAATTAAACATTGATGGTGCAGTCACTCTAAGTGACAAGCAAACTGGATGTGGCAGTATCATCAGAAATCATAAAGGTACATGGGTGGCGGGATTTACCCAACCACTGGGTACTTGTGATGCATATGAGGCAGAAGAATGGGCAGCGCTATATGGGCTCCAATTGGCATGGGATGAAGGGGTTAAGATGCTAGAGGTGGAGTTTGACTCAAAAATCCTGATTGACAAAATCAATTCTAGCAGAAATGAGGATGCTTGGAGTATAGTATTTCTGCGGATTCGAAATATGCTGCAGCGAGAGTGGCAAGTTCAGTTTAAGCATATCCCTTGTCAGCAAAATGTTATTGCTGATTTATTAGCCAAGGAAGGAATCAATTCTTCCTCGATTTTGCTTTCCTGTTCTAGTTATCTTAGGACTTTTGTTAATAATGATTGTATGGGACCTGATCCCCTTTTAGTTAATCATTAATATATACGTTTGAGGCCTCTCTTTTACCAAAAAAAAAAAATTCAAGTCAACAACGAGTAGGAGTTGGGAGTGGAAAGCTCACTGGTTATGAAACACAGCTTTCTAGTAGGCTATAGCAAGGCCCTGTTTAACCTATGTTTTAACATTTTAATGGATAGCATAAATATAAGGGGAGCATTTAGTAAAAGCCTCCTTAGAAACATAAGGCGATTTCCAATGGACCTAGGCCCAATATGCTCATTTTAACTGAAATAAAAAGCTCAATTGAAACCCTTTTTTGACTGCTACTTTTATGGGGATTTGATTCTCTAAAGTCTGTTCCTAGCAAAGGGAGATATGGAGGGATTGTGATTTTATGGAGGAGCAATGCACTTAGAGTCCATGTTGTTGATGTAGACTCACAATTCGTTCATAGAGTGTACATTTTTGGGAGAAGTTTCCTTTATGTTAACGATGATCTATGCCATTCTGCAATCAAATTTCTAGACGACCCTCTGGTCAAAACTGGAAGCCTTCTTTGCTGTCACTCAAAACCATGGGTGGCATATGGAGATTTCAATGATATTATGTCAATTTTCAGAATGAAGGGGGAGTTGGCTATAATCATAGTAGAATCACTTGGTTTAATGATCAGATAATGGAATGTGGGCTCATAGATTTAGGGTCCTTGGGTCTAAAGTTCACATAGAAAGGACAATGATCTACATGTGCTCTCGACTTTATGAAAGATTAGACTGATATCTAGTAAATAATTTATTCTTGGGGTCATTTGGTAGTTGCTTCATCAAGGTACTCTCTCGAACCTTATTTTGAGACCATAACCCTTTGCCTCTTACATTTAGGAATAATAATGATTACATACAAGCTCGACCGCTTAGATTGGAGGCGATGTGGCTACTCCATAATTCTTCAATGAGTTTTTAAAAAATTGTTGGAGATCTATCAATAATATGGAGAAGTCCTTACATGAGGCATGATTGTCTTTAATTGACTAGAATAACGATTGTTTTGGATGTTGAGAATAGTAAAAGAATTTTGTTAGCCCTTTTGAAGGGGATTCAAAGCTCCCTAAGGTATCTACATTCGATTTATCTCTACTCCCTAGAAAAGAAACTACGTTTAGAATTGGACCATATAATGAAAAGGGAGGAATTGAAGTGGTTTCAAAAAGTGCGAACTAAATGGATAACAAAAGGTGATAAGAACACTAGATACTACTATTTGAAGGCTATTATGAGACAAAGGCGCAACAAGATCATCATGTTAAAGAATGAGGGAGGTTTATGGATTGATGATGAAACAAAATTGAAGGAGATGGCGGTTAACTTTTTCCAGGAGCTACACCAGGCATAGGACAGCTTGGCAATTTGGAACTTCATTGTCACAAAGTTTTTGACCATAGAAAGGGACCTTTTGGCATCTCTTGGGAATACTCCATCTGATGAGGAAATTAGGGGAGCTTTGCTTTCGATGGGTCTTTATAAGGCCCCTGGAGGGATTTCCACCTTTTTCTTTCAATCTAAATGGGATATCGTGGCACCTTCCATGTGTCGTTTCATGAAGGAAGTGTTTGAGAAGAAGCAGGATCTTGCTAATCATAATAAAACCTTAATTTCCCTCATCCCTAAGAGAGACAAACTTGATAACTTAGGTCATTTTAGGTCCATCTCTCTCTCTCTCTCTATTTGGTCCATTATAGATGCGTAACAAAGGTGATAACAAGAAGGCTGAAGGGTTTGATGGATGATATTGTATCTCCCTTCCAGGAGAGCTTTATCAAGTGAAGGCAGATTCATGACAACATTATCGTGGGATAGGAGATCATGTTCACAATGAAAAGAACCAGTAAGAGAAGAGGCTTGATGACAATGAAGATTGATTTAGAAAAAGCCTATGACAGGTTCTGATGGGATTTTCTAAAGAAGGTACTTGAGGAGGTTGGCTTTGAGTTGACCTTCATTAGTTTAATAATGTCATGTGTGACGTCTATGGTTTACAACGTGTTATGGAATGGGTCTTGGATGTAATATTTCTGGCAGGAAGAGGACTAAAGCAAGATGATCTGATCTCACCTATGTTATTTGTTCTCTATATAGATAAGTTATCACATATGACCTCTCATGAGGTGAATTCGGGCCACTGGCAACCTATAAGTGTGTCGAGGACAGGATCGAATATGTCTCGCCTAATGTTTGCAAATGATATTATGCTATTTGGGGAAGTGTCTAAACAACAGATGTAATGTCCTGAATTTTGGGCATAGAGACTTGGGAATAAGCCTAAATTAGACAGACTACTAAGCCCAGTTCAAGAAGTGTGACATTTCCTGGACAAATGAAGATCCTTTGCATTTTTGAGGAAATAGGAAGAGAAAGAGATACTGAAAAGTCATATGTCAAAAAAAAGCAAGAGTTAGAGTAATGATTACATTGGGACACATATAACTTCAGGGGTAAAAGAGGAAAAGCAAGGGCAAAATAGTCAAATCCTTACCCCTTAAGTCATTAATTTCGTCCAACCAGGAGAGAGAAGGAGAAATCATATGATTTTATCCATAATCAGGCTAAAACACGAAATGCGGGTCCCACAGGTGATTAACTGTCATTAAAAGGATTGATAGAGACCAGTCAAGGGCTTCTTCTGGACTAAATGTGACAAATGTTGGGTAGTCAAGGAGGCGCCACATATGTAAGACCATTCAGGGGAAAATGTCTAGAAAAGTTGTAGAAGAGTACACAAGGAAGCACTTTTGTACTCGGTAGGGCCCGACGGGGGCGGTTGATCAGGAATGGGACTGGTAAAGTGAAAGAAAGGGATTAAGTATAAGGGATCAGGTTTGTGGGGCCCATGAGGCGCCACATAACCCCCTCTCATCATTAAAATGCTTTCTTGGCGAGCAAGAAAAGGAAATTAGTGTACAAAGTTAACTGCAGGTCCCACGATCAGAGAAAAAGGGCAAAATGGGAATAAATGGGTAAAAGTCAATTGGAGTAGGTTTGAAGGACCCATCATAGCGCCACATATGTACTTTTGGGCAGGTGAAAATTTCTAGGCTAAACTTGGTAATTATCCAAAAGTTTCGAGCCAAAATTATAATTTTCAAAAGTTGCGGGCTAAAACGGGTAATTTACCTCAAGAGCAAATAAAAATCTGCCCTCTTTAGCTAGGGTTGCGCCACCTGGCAGATCCTTAGATTTCTATGGACGTTTCTAGGCTTACTTGGGGAGAAAGTCAAAATATCAAATTCAAAAATTACTCTCTACTAGTCAGAAATTACACCAGTTAATTCTAAAGCTACTGGATCAGTTTCACCTTTATTAAAAAGTGTTTAATCTTTCTTTTTCACCCTAGAGGCATGAAATTTCCAGAGAACTAAGGGAGACCAGACAGTAGCCATAGCTAGGGTTCCAAGCTCCAAGCTCCAAAATTCCTTCATCAATTCTCTGATTTAAGGTAACCCAGAAAAACTTAGATTCTTGAAGTCTTGTTAAGTTATTTTCGTGCAAAAGGTGGGAGCATGGTTTTACAGTTGGATTTCTACAATTTTAAGGTCTCCTATGGCTCTGGAACATGATTTTGTATGGGGTATGGTTATGGTTAAAGTTTCCGAAATTAAAACACCGAAAAACCCCAAGAGAAGGGTTGCTGCTAGTTTTAGTAAATCTGGGCAGCGAACCTCCTAAAGCGTTTTTGAATTGGTAAACAAACTTTTTTTAAGATGATATTTAACAAGCGAAAACTAGACATCTGGGGCATGAGTTTACATATATAATATAATAGATTTGGATAAATTTTACTTGTTGAAATAAATGGTTGAAAACAGAGTTGAGACTAGTGATGCAAATTTGGACCAGGGGCAGAAAAGTGGAAACACGCCAAGATATCTGTACTTTTGACCCCTGGGAATATTTTTCCTATAAATTAGACTTATTAAGAGTTTAGATGGCGTTGGATTCACTCAAAAATGAAGTTTTTGGAATTTATGAAAAATCTTTGAAGTCAAGATAGAAACTCTGGATTTTTGGGAAAATCTATTTGGAATTTATGCATACAGAACATATTTGTGACTGTATCCCTAGCGCTGAGGGTGCCTGTCGAGGTTTGTTTTTCTGGCGACTCAACGGAAATAGGCGGTGCCTGCCGGGGTCGGCCATGTGAGTGTGGCTGCTTAACGGATTGGCTTGGGATTCCGGTAAATCTGGGGCCTGCCTTGGTAAGGCGGCTCGACGGTACGAAGACGTGTATGTTGTATATGTTTTCTGTTTGCATATATGGTATATTTGGCATATTTACTGTACTCGCATATATTATATGGTTGCATCCATACATGTCACACATACGGTGCATGAGTATTGATGGTTACTTTGGGGGCCACCTAAAGACTCCAGAAATTTCTAGTGGCACAGGGGAGCGTGTGTGAACAGGGAAGGCCTTTTTGCAAAGGTAGGATGATGGAGTCGTTGAAGGATAGGGGATGCCCTATCATATTTTGTATTTTACTTTTTTGTATGACTATACTTATACTTCGGTATTTACTTCCGGGATGACTATACCCTAGCCCTTTGGGGACTTTACTTTTTGTTGCCTTTACTTTTACCAGTACAGTAGTTGTCCAAACTGATCCAGTGCTCTGTTGTACGTACTCTGATTTATAATTAAATGGACTTAATATCGAAGGAAAGATAAACTATAAAAGGAATCCCTTAAACTTGCCACCCGAAAGGGGTGAGGCCGGTGGGGATGTAACAATAGACACGATGTAAGATGTCTTATTTAGCAAAGTTCTGTGAGATCTTCGGTGAAAAAATCAATAAACCAAAATCTTCAATCTTTTTACCCTAAGAGTTTCAGGACATGTGAAACAGAGCATAACTTCAATATCGGGTATGAGAATCTCTATAGATGTTGGCAAATATCTGGGCTTCCCTTTGGAAAGGAAATGCAAACCAATAGAGACTTTCCATTATATCATTGATCGGGCGAGGATAAAATTATTGGCAGGGAAAGAAAAATGTTTCTCAACAGCAGGGAGGATTTCTTTGGCCAAGTCAATGTTGAGGACAATCCCCTTGTATCTGATGCATATTGCTAAACTGCCGCTTTCTGTTTGTAGTGAGGTTGAAAAAATCCAACAAAATTTTATCTGGGGTCACTTAGAGTTGTCACACGGTTATCATCCCATTGGATGGGAACAAATCTTGTCACCTAAAAACATAGGTGGTCTGGGTTTTAAGAGACTGTTGTCAATGAATTGGGCTAGTGGAATGAAAGTTGCTTGGAAGCTTCTAATAGGTGCAAAAGGGCTTTGGGCAGATGTGTTGCTGAAAAAATATATGCTTCATGATGGTAGTGAGTTGATGTTAGCACAAAACGGCCATTTAGCGTCATGGAAATTTATTGTCCAACAAAATGATTTAATTACAGAGGGCTCTTGGTGGCGTATTGGTCAACAGGTCAAGTTCTTTACTAATTGCTGGCTTCTAGAAAATCAAGTTCTAAAGGAGATTAGTACCAGACCTCTTACAGATGGGGAGGAGAATAGTACTGTTGCGAATTGGATTAAGCATGAAGGTTTGCATATTGATAAGCTGGCAACTGTGTTGCCTAGTCAAGTGATGTAGAGGTTTTTTGCGAGAATGCCTCCTTCATAAATAAGAGCATGATTGAAAAAAAGTTTATTTTATGCACGTTTATTATTCTTGATTAATTTTAACTACTTCTTAAATCACATAATTCAGTTGTTGAACTTTTATAAATAGGATCTAGAGGGAGTAATTTAGACAATAAAAGAATATTTCTAATATTATAATTTGACCCAACAAAAGGTTGATGCAATATATGTAATTAATGAGGGGTAAAAATGGAAAAGCTACTTAAATTTCAAACAACCCTTGTTAGACTCTTATAAAAAGGGTCAAGAAAATTCAAAGTTTGAGCCTTTTATAAAAAAAAGAATGAAGGACAGAGTAATATGAAAGAACAACACAACCTCTCATGGTATACATTAACAAAAGTTTCATTTTGAGAATAGAAGTCAACAAAGCCGTTTGGACCGAAAATTAATAAGGTGGGTTTGTTTTTTTTATAAAAGGTCAAATGATATTAATAGCAAGTGTTAAAGCATAAATACAATTTCAAAGGAAACAAGGAAAGAAGGTTAGTAAATGCATGTAAAAAGGATTAACTATTACATCTAAACAAATATTAAGGAGAATTACTCGATTGATGTCAAACGGTGTAATGATGAAGTAAGTAGCTTGAGAGAATAAAGGAGATTTAATAATCCAAGAAAGAGCGGATTGAAGATACTTATAATTAAACAAATGATATGATCCTCCCTTTGTCTTTGAATCTACTGAAAGTGCTGCAGAGGTTGACCTTAAAGGCATATACAAGTATAACATAGAGTAACAGCTGCTTTTAACTCTATGTAATATAATGGTCCAAACCATAATTATTAAAGACCGGATTCATTGGCCTCAAAGTTACTAAGAGCCACAAATGAATTAGCCTGATTATGAGAGCAGGCTACATCAGAGAAGGATAGAAGACTTCTTGATCTCTTGCACAACAGCAAGAGGATTTGATATAATCTTCTCATGTAAGGCAATGTTTCTCTTTCTCCATATATCATTGATGAGAATTATAATGCCTCAAAAAGAGACAAATGATTATCTTGATACAAGCTAATAAGTGTATTCTTCTGCCCTTGTTGAAATTGTAGAATGCTGAGGTTGTCAAATTTTATCTGGAAACATTCAAGCTAGACTACTCTAGAAAATGGGCAGAGATAAAATAAATGTTCCATAGTTTTCTCTTGATGACAACCAAATAAACATAGCCCTTGAACATTTATATGATGATGTCTGATAATGTCACATGAATGCACGACCTTATGCAGCAATTTTTAAATAAGCAAATTGTATTTGGGAGGGAGATAAATATACCACAAGAATTTCTAAAATGGATAATGAATCCCAAAATATAAGATTATCCATCCTTAACTGTATAAATACTAGAATTATTCCTATCCCAATACATTTCATCAGGAATATTACTAATAACACTAGCAACATTATAAGGATAGAGAGAGACCAAACCAAAGGACAGCTCCACTCTATAGGATTTCAACCAAAGGGATCCTGCAGTATGAGATCAACCACAACTTGAGGATGCTTAGACGAGACTGATTCCAATTGCATCTGCCACCACAAGGTGTGATTAAGAGGAATGGAAGTACCAGAGCCCACTTTTCATTGAAGCTGATTTACAATGATATCAGCCGGATTTGCTATTCCTGATCACATCCATGAGGCACTATAGGGTATTTTTATTATTGAAGCCCAGTAATTTTTGAAAATGGAAGAAATCACCAAGAGGGGGGTGAATTGGGGATTTCAAAAATTCTTTTTATACTCTTTTTCAAAAAACTTTGAAAAGTAAATATCAAGAGAGTAAGAGAAGAAAAGCTTGACACACAAAATTTATACTGGTTCGGTCTAATCCTTGACCTAAGTCCAGTCCCCAGATACCTTCTGGGTATTTTCACTAGTTCAACAAGCTTTCACTACAACAATGTAAACAATAAGCAATCCTATTCACTTAGGACTTGCTCCCCCTTACACTTTGTAAATAAGCTACCCCACTCACAGGTTTCCACAACCTTGAGTTTATACCAACAACTATTGATTTCAAAAATCAAGACTCTCAAACAAAGTAGATAATGAAAAACACTGAAGAGCAAGTTAAAAATCACAATACAGACTCAAATTGCAAAATATAATCAAAGTAGCTTAGTTGTGTGTGTCTTGCTCTGAGTCTTCATAGCCTTTTATAGCCTAGCTAGATGAACTAGCCGTTGCTATTTCTTCTCCAACGTTCAGCTGCAAATTTGGAAAACGACAGTTGCATATTTTGCTCTGTTCTTTCAATTTTCAGCTGGAATCTTGGAATATGTTGATTCAGAAGGTCTTCCAGATTTTTAGTCATTCCATGATCTTAATTCGACCGTTTAGAGTGATCTTAATGTGTTGCAACGGTCTGAACTGAACATCTGGGATAAGGGAGAAAGATCAGCCCTGTTCTTGGTTCTTCATTAAATGCACTTATTCTGGATCTTGATTTCCCTTTGATCTTGTGATGAATCTGTCTGAAACTTATCAAAAACTTGATCAATAATGTTAGGAATAATAATACAATATGATATGATAATTTCATATTAGCCCATAAAGATTTCGTAGATTGATTTAATCCAATTTTTCAAATTTACCGATGCAAACTCGAGTTTGTTCTTCTAGACTCGAGTTTGGGGTTCATCCAGAAAGCATGACTGTTGCTCAGTGGTTTAAACTTGCAGTTTGTAAAGGCTAACTCGAGTTTGGTTTTTCATAGAGAGATCTGTCGGGCTCTGGTCTTGGGATGAAACTTTGGGCATGAAGCTAAACTCGAGTCAATTAGTAACTAACTCGAGTTTGGGTCTTATGTTAGAAGAATAGGCCTAAGTTCACAAACTTCCAGACTGGAGTTTAGGATCATAGACTTGAGTTTGTAATGTAACCCAAATTGATGATCTTTCTGTATGACTCAGACTCGAGTTTGGAGAGGCAAACTCGAGTTTCAGTAAGCACTGAAACTTCTGAGATTTATCTTGGTCAAGTGTAAACTGGAGTTTGGAAATGCTGACTGGAGTTTGTAAGACTTATGTAAAATACTGAGGTTTTTGGGTTCTCTTTTGTTTAGTGTAAACTCAAGTTTGGGGGTTTAGACTCGAGTTTGTCTTGCTTAGAATTCTGAGTGCTTTCTGTATCTCCCAAACTTCTAGTTTGAGTTTGCACACTGGAGTTTGGCTTGGTGTGAAAAACTTGAATTGATTTCTGTGACTCCTCAGACTCGAGTTTGTCCAAGCAGACTCGAGTTTGGATTTCTTGCATAGTTGAGTAGCTTTTCTGTCAAGTCTCAAACTCGAGTTTACATACCCAAACTCGAGTTTGCCTTTGATAGTGAGATTTTCATTTTGTCAAAAACAAACTTCATACCAAGTTTACAATTGTCTGTTATCATCAAAACATATTGAGAACTAACAATTTCACCTTAAGAGTAGATGCAAGAAGAGATGGATATTATGTGAGGATTCTCTAGACTAGCTTTACTACCAATACTTTATTGACTACATGTGTGGGACGAATGCCCCAGCCGCCTTCATCCACATGTAAGAAGAGTTTGTCTTTATCGAGTAAATAAATCTTCTTTTGTTCTCCTGTATACCCCAGAATAAATCCACACAACGCGAATCAATTCGGTCACATATATATTTTGGTAAGGGCACACAAGACATAATGTGGATATCAATTGATGAGAGGAAACTCTTGATCAATTGCAAGCGAGTTGCTTGAGATAACAAATGTGCATATAATCGTACACCTTTCAATCATCTCCAGTACATGATTATAAATCCGAGATTTATCCCATCCTGGATCATTCCAAGTCCCTAGATATTTGCCTAACCTTGCAAAGATGCTAATTTGAAAAAACTGGGACATTTGAATTTTGGCAGTGTGAGGGACATTTGGACTAAAAATTAAAGAAGATTTTGCTAAATTCAATTATTGACCTTACGAAACACAGTGTAAATCCAAAGCATGCTTCACTGAGTCACAACATTCCTAAGAGGCTTCAAAAAAGAGAATGGAGTCATCCACACACTAGTGCAAAAAAGTGTTTTAAGACCGCCTCATTTACAGCAGATTATCAACACCCCAGTCTTAAATAAATGACCGGTGACAATTTTGTAAATATAAAGAACTTCTTCACCTGCATCAATTTTTAAGATCGCATCATTTACAGTGGAGTTTCGAGGCACCGGTCTTAAAGATATGACCGGTGGCAATTTTGTAAATACAAAGAACTTCTTTTAACATATAAATTCTTAAATATAATATTCAAGCCGCTTAAAATAACCAACCGCTCTTAAAAATGTTAAAAATAAAAAATAAAATATGGATTACATTATAGAGAAAACCTGCACATCACCAACTTATATTTTCTACGGTCAAGAATAATAAGGATACATTTAAATATAATTGTATAACACTTTTAAGACCGGACATATATAAATGACGGTCTAAAAGGTAATACTTTTAAGATCGGACGTAACTTGTACCCGGTACTAAATAATGAAAAATTTTAAAATAATAGTTTATTACTTTTAAGAGCGGACATTCATAACAAACGGTCTTAAATGTTAACATTTAAGACCGTCGTTTTAGTTACTTTGGTCTTAAAAATGGAAACATATACTTCTTCGCGCGAAACCTTACTTACGACTTACGTCTTACTGTTTGAACTTTGAAACCCCTATTCTCTTTACGAAACCCCATTTCCTGTTGCATTACGTCTATTCCTCGCCAACCACCACCATCCTCTGTTACTCTCTCACTTTCTTAGGTGTTACTCCTTCGCACCACCACTCTGTTACTTTCTCGAAAATAAACGGAGAAAACCATTCTCTCCCTGTTTAGTCAACGCCAGTTACTGATGTTACTAGTGTGAGCCAGAACCAACCCTCTTCTTCTCAAAATGAGCCTCGTGACCACCCTCAACACCGTGGTAGAAGTGGCGCACATGAATGGGCGACGTGTCCGTAAAGCAGAATGCGGGGTCAAAGATCGAGATTCAATTTAATGACAGGTTGGAACCTTTTGGTCCGAATAAACACCAATATAATAGTTATGTTGGCTACATGGCACGCAGCAAGGTCAGTATCTTGATAGATGAGTGGAAACATGTTGATGAACGCACAGTAAAGGATCCTATTTGGGACACTATCCGACTTTCATACACCGTCCCTGACTCTAAGAAGTTGAAAGCCAAGACATTGTCTTATTGTGCTAATCAGTGGAGGAAATTTAAGACCTTTCTAGCCAACACATATATTTTTGCCGAGGTTCAACCTAATCATAATCCTTGGGACAAGTACACATTCATTGATCAACAAATTTGGGATCAATTTGTTCAGCTTCGGTCCACTTCTAAGGCTTTGGTGAGTTCATATTTAGTTTTGTTTGCCCTTTTTGTTTGCTTATTAACCTGTGTGGATATGTGAATGTTATTGTGTTCATCTAATCCTATTAGTTAGATGATTTAATGTGTGAGTAGAAGTATATATTTCCATCCTTTGTCCTGCATCAGAAGAATAAGCAAGTAACTCAAAAGTGAATTTGAGTATGATTATTTAATGTGTAAGTATGCATGTTTGATATGTTAACCGTTATTATATTCTTAGCTAGTTCTGTTACAGTCGGTAGTGGTTAGACATTGCTATTAGTAAGTCACTATGTTAGTTCTATACAATTCTACATCTTCCTTAAATAAAATGTTGAAACTTGATGAAGTGAATTTGACAAGTGTTTGAGGTTCATATATCAAGCAGAAGTTATCTAATTTCTATTAGTGAGATGGCTGGAATTCATAATAAATGGTTGTTTTCAATTCTGATTCACAGAGAAGAAGGGCACAAGCACAAGAGATTAGGAGAAAGAATGATTGCCCGCATAGGGCTTCTCGTGAGGTATATGAAAAGGCCGAAGAATAAATGATGTAGGCCAAGCGGAATAGATTGGAAGAAGAAGCTGAATCCAATGCTTCTACTGTAGTTGATCAGTAGGCATCCCCAATACATCACGAGGATTTGTGGTTGTATATTCGGCGACCAAAAAAAGGGGCCTACATGAGTGAACAAACTCGTATAGTTGCTGAGAGAATTGTAAGTATCGTTATTGTTATTTTTGAGTTACTAAACATGTTTCATTACTAAGCTTCTCTTATCTATATCTTACAGGAAGATCTTAAAAAGAAAGAAGCAGAGGGATCTTTTGTGTCGGGCAGGAGGAATGATGTTCTGACTGTTGCGACCAGGAAACCGGATCACTCGGGGCGGGTAAGGGGGATCAGAGGACGGGTAGGCCTAAAATAATACTTTGGTAAAACCAAACACCTTAGGCAAAGTATGGTTACTCGGGAGGAGATGGACTAAATGGTTAGACAATTAAATGAGGAGGCAGTGACCAAAGAACGTGCATTGAAATAAATGTTTGAAGACCAGATGAGGCAAATGAAGGAGGAAATGATGGAGATGAAGAAGCTTATTAGCTCTTGGCCAAAGACCAGTGTTCCCTTCACACATACACCTGCACCTATGTAGCAGAGCACCAAAGGGAGCTGCATTGTTGGACAGTCAGAGCAACTTTGTGATCTGTACGTGGTAGAGCCAACTAGACAATTAGTTGCTAAAGGGACTATCCACAACTTGGGATCAACTGTACACCACAAACAAATGGCTGATGATGAAGTCAAAGTGTTAGTTGAAGAGGTGATCATTGATACACCTCTTCCTCTCCCAACCGATCAGCTGAAGTGTGTGAGTGATGTCAAGGGAACCTTCATCACTTGGCCAGTGAAGCTTGTAAATGTCTATACTCCTCCTGATGCTTAATCCCCTCCTCCAGTTCAATCCCCTCCTCAATCTCCATCGCCTGATAATAAAGCTGCATCCCCTCCTAATAAAGCTGCATCCCTTACTGCTGAGTTGGGGGCCAAGGATAAAATATCACAAATGGTATCCAAAGGAGAATTTGCATTCCAATCGTCAGATATCAATGAAGTAGTAGGGGTTCCTCATGACCCTCAACCGGTTTTCTTTGACACCGTTGATATGAAGTCCCTAATGCTTCCTAAACAGGAGCTTACATCAGCATGTGTTCAAATGTTTTTGAAGTAAGTATCTTCTTTTATAAGTACATAATTTAAATGCACCGTTTAGACACACATACATATATACTAATTTCTTGATCGATATCATTATTGTAGGTTCATGCATCAAGATTTAGAGAAACAGGGCAGAATCAATGATTTTGGATTCTTATGCCCAGTATATGCAAGCACAACCACCAAGGAAGAAAGACAACAATACATATCAAAGAGGTTGTGTGAAGTGATAAGGAAGGTGTACTTGTTTCCATATCATCATAGGTACATATCACAATCGATCTCTTGTTGCAATTCACTTAATTCTGCATAATATATCACTGAGTACTCTACTGCTGTGAAATTTCAGCGCCCACTGGTAGTTGCTCATCTTGATCATGGACTCGAATACGTTGTTATTCTTATGCTCCACTCACGGCCGACTAGGGGTTCTGTTGAAGTAGATCATCAATGAGTAAGCATGACATTTTGATTCTCGTGTATGAAATCTCTTATGTGAATTTTCAGCGAACATTATTGATAAATTTGTGATTTTGATGATAGTTCCATGAGGTCTTTCCAAAACCAGGTCAAAAAAAGCGAGGGAGTGAGCTCAAAGATCCTAAATGGCTCACACCAAAGGTTAGTACATATTTTGACACTGGCACACTGCCTTGTGAAGTTGGTCAATAAGCTATATATGCTCGATCTTATATATATTTCTTGTTCTTTTCAGACCCGTCGGCAACCAATCGGATCTAACTTATGTGGCCTGTACATAATGAAACACATGTATGATATTATCACTCAACCAAATAATAAACTCACTGCAAAAGTAAATGTATTTGACGTTACATATTATGGCTGAATTCAGTTTCTGGCTTAATTAATGTTACATATGAAATATGCATGCAAATTAATTCAGTTTCTTTCTTTGATATTACAGAGGTTTGCCTCTGAGACTTCCTTTTCTGAAGATGAGGTGGACCACATACGCAGTGTGTTTTGTCAACATGTTACTGACATCTTAAAGTAAATACAATAATCACAGTACCAATTCATTTGTAAATATATGCTTGTAGAGCAACAATTGTAATTACAGTACTACATTAAACTGTAAATTCATTCTGTAAATGAACAATTTTACAATTTGTATAATTCAATATATAATAAATTTGTTTATTTGTTCGAACAATTTTCTTAGCTTGTGTAATTTTGGTTTTCTGAACGTATTGGATGGTGGATATTGCTTGAGATTTGAGTTTTGGAAAGTTGTAACTAGCAGTAAGAGATTCTGAAAAATATTCACGACTTTTAGGACCACATATTTATTAAACAGACAGTCCTAAAGGTCATTTTTTTTAAAAAAAATATAATCCTTGATTTTAGGACCGTATGTTTGATACATCTCCAGTCTTAAAAGTCTTAAAAAAGTGACGACACTTTTAGGAACACATATTTATTAAAGAGACGCTCCTAAAGGTCTTTGTTTTTTTTTTGAAAAAGAAAAGCCTTGATTTTAGGACCGTCTGTTTGATACATCTCCAGTCTTAAAAGTCTTATAAAATTTGGCGAAACTTTTAATACCACATATTTATTAATCACACGGTCCTAAAGGTCTTTGTTTTTTTAAAAAAATATTCCTAGATTTTAATACCGTATATTTAATAAATCTCCGGTCTTAAAAGTCTTATAAAATATGGCGACACTTTTAAGACCGCATATTTATATAATGTCTGGTCCTAAAAGTCTTCGATAATTCTTAATTAAATATGGCTAGATATTTAGGACTGTTTATTTGTTAAATGTCTGGTCTTAATAATCTTCCTATAAATAGAAATGATGACTCATTTTTTAAGACAAATAATTTGAGTTCAAGAACACTTCGAGTTTCTGGCGTTTAGCTCAAGCTCAGGACCCTTGTTGTCATCAGTTTTACCTCTCCAGAAGTTGAAGAGCATTGTCAGAAAAGAAGTAAGATAATCGAAAATTTCAACTCTGGGTGTGGTAAAACTGACGACAACGGTGATCCAAGCTTGAGAAGTGTTGTCACTATGTTTGTTTTTATTCTTAAAAGGTAAAAGTTGTCTTTTTTTTTTTCATTTTGTTTTGTATGTTGTTAACTGCATTCTGTTAACTTTTATCGTTAATCACATTTCAATTATGGTTTTGTTTGTTTCCTTTTTGCCTAAAACAAAATCGAGATAAGAAAAGTATATACTAATAGACAATCGGATATGGAAAAAAATTTATTTATCATTTTTTTCCTGCTTGTTATGGGGAAGGAATAATACAGACAAAAAAACATAAAAATAATTAATCCCCCTCGTCGGGGAGGAGGGATCGGAGGAGAGGTCGGAGACGTCGTCGTCAGAGATATTGTACTCGACGTCATTGGCGTCGAGTAACATGTTCAGCTTGTTGTTGACGACGTTGTAGACCTGAAACATTTGGCCCATGCATCGGTCTATATGAGCGACGCAGGCCAGGAGGTGCTGTATCATCTGTCGAGCGGAGGGGTTTGGAGGCAGCAGAGGAGGGTACAGAGGTGGTTGTTGGGGTGGAGGACCATTGTTGGGCGGTGGTGGTGGTAGAGCGGGAGGACTATTGTTGTGCACACCTGGTGGTGGTAAAGCGGCCATTATGGAGGTTGTAGAAGTGATTGAGAAGAATGTGAAGAACGTAAAGTAACAACGGGTTTAAATAAAGAAGCCATGTTGAAAATGTGAAACACGGGAACCATTAATGAGGATACGCATAGTTCATCAAAATACAAGGAGACGCCTAGTTGGGAAGTTTATCTAGAAGCCGAAGAGACTCTGAATCATTCATTTGAACAGAGTGTAAGGATACTGGTGTCTCTCACTTGAAAAGAATGAACTTTTAATACTGGATATTGTAAGAGATCCGTTCTTAAATGTATTATTTAAAAAAAAAATTAATAGACTTTTAGGACCGGGTAAAAGATAAATGACTGGTCTTAAAGGTAATTGAGTGGAAAAAAAAATTACTATACTTTTAGGACCGGGTGTATGAAAAATGATTGGTCCTAAAGGTAATTTAATGAAATAATAAATAATAGACTTTTAGGACCGTGGATATGTTATATGACGGTATTAATACGCTTTTGAGTATTAACTACTGTTGTCCAACCTATCCAGCTTTATTATCCTCCTCACGCTTCCTCTCTGTCCTTCTTAAGTCCTCATTACCTCGTAAATCCACACTACGTAGCTCTTTGCCCCTCCTTCCCCAACTGCTCAAACAATGGTTAGATACAAGATAACCCCTTGCAGGGGTACTCCTGAAGCTCGTGCCCACGCCAGATCCCTTGTGGGTTTTCTTCCAGTACGTTTTATTCTGACGGAGGAGTCATGGGTCGTTGGACCCATTGTTATTGTTAGATATGATTAGTTTTGATGACGTCTCATATAGTTGTCATTCTTAGAAGCAAAAAGATTGAGTAATATGTTTATCTTCCTCCATTGATGAATTCTTGCATTTAATGTAGATGAGGATAAAGAAAAGGAAGAGAAGAAAAAGAAGAAGAGGAGAAATTGAAGAAGAAAGAGCTTACTAAATGGAATATTATTATTCAAGCTCTTGGTTGATAAATTTTGGGATAATCAAGAAGAAGAAGAGAGTTGGAAGATGGAAGAAGTTGATATTCAAAGATCAGCTCAAATATATTTGTGGAAAATGCTCAAGAGATGAAGAAAGAAATAATAGAATTGTGAATGGATGACCAAGTGAAGAGATTGAAGAAAAGGAAGATCTTGCCAAAAAGAATGGGAAAAATCAATTTATAAGGTCTTAAATTGATATTACAAGTCTTCACAATCAAATGAAGGTTGGATGAGTTCTGGAAGTGAATACTCGAGTTTCCAGGTCAAAACTCGAGTATACAAGCTTATTGGAAAAATCTGCTTCTGGACAGAGAAAACTGTAGTATTGAAAACCATAGTTTCAGAAACCACAGTTTAGGCATCAAAGAGTCAAAACTTGACTATGGGGGTCAATACTCGAGTATGGAACTTACATACCGCAATATTGGGAGTTTTCAACTTCTCTCACGCGTCTGGACTCGAGAAAACTCGAGTTTCCCCTTCAATACTCGAGTTTCCAATGTTCTTCAGCAACTCTATTCACCTTTGTTCCACGATCAGAATGGACGAGGTCTGGTAAATCGATGATATCTCATAAACCAAACATCAGATTGAGATGAAATCAAATTTGGCTGAAACCAGACATCTAATGCGTCAACTTGACAAAGTTTCATGCCTAAAGAAGATTATATGACAGAGCTATGAATTTCTAAAGTTAGATCAAATATCCACACCACACTTCAAACCAAGCTTCAATGATTTGAGTATAACTTTCAATCTACAAATCGAAATGAGCTGAAATCGGTGGCGTTGGAAAGAAGACTCATATGGATTTCCATCAAGACTTGATTCAACAAGAATGAAGATCTAACTAGAGAGATACAGCCTTCGAAAGTTGATTGACTAATCAAGACATGGTAAAAACGCTGGTCAAGAACAAGGCTTCATACATTGGATCATAACAGATGAAATCCAACGATCTTTGAATTGATTCTTGTTGCTGAGGAAAGAGGACACAAAGAGCTTTATGGTGATGATTGGTTTGCTAATTTAAAAGCTATATGAAGTCAGAAAGCAACTAAGGGCCAGAACAAGTTGAATACTCGAGTTTACGGATGAATACTCGAGTATAGCTCAGACAGAGAGCAATGAACGTCAGAGGATACTCAATACTCCAGTATGGGAAGTAAAACTTGAGTATAGGACTTACAGAGACAAATTTGAAGTAATGCTAAAGGCTCAATACTACAGTATTCAAGACAATACTCGAGTTTACACCGGAACTTCAGAAAATTCAAGACTTCGAAAATCCTGAATCTAATCTAGATCAACCAGAAGTTTACCCAAATGATTCATAACATTTATTATCATCATTTACATCATTTATGTTCATGTTTCAGATGATCAAACAAGGGATTTCATGAAGATCAAGTTTGTTGACTTGTCAGCTTCAAAAAGCAAAATAACGGCTAGTTCTCAACTGCTTCATTCTCAAACGGCTCTATTTACAACGGTCCAATTCTCCAACGTCCAGAACACCTTCATCTATAAATAGAACTAGATTCAAAACGCAAGAAGGTGAAGGAGTGAGCTTACACAGTCATAATGCCGAATTTCTAAATCCTCTATTCACTCTGTTTTTCATGTATTTATAACTTATCTTAGAAAGAGTGAAATGAGTTCCAATGTACTTCAGTGTGTATCATAATCACTTCTTTGAGAGAAGATATATTGTTAAACCATACTTTTTGAGAGATACTCAAGGTTGGGTGACCTTTGAGTGGGAAATTGGTTGTAACCTTACAAGAGGTAAGGGGGAGTCTCCGAGGGAGATTGTGAAGGTTGCACAAATACCTGGATAAACTTGTGGGTGTAAAGGCTTGTCTCTTGTGCCTGGTTAAACAAGGAGAATAGTGAAAAGCTCAGGGTGCCTGAGGACTGGATGTAGGTCAAGGTTGGACCGAACCAGTATAAACCAAAGTTTGCAATCCTCTTCCCTTAACTCTTTATTTCTAGCATACATGTTTGAATGATTGTTTATAGCTTTATAATTCTTTAATATCATTCAAACTGATTTCAATGAATTGCAAAAAGATTTTTAAAGGTTGGAAATTTTATCTTCACCCAATTCACCCCCCTCTTGGGTTCAGCCGAATCCTAACATTTAGTATCAGAGGACAGGCTCTTGTTTAAAGGACTTAACCGTTTCAAGAGTGTTTAATGGCTGTTTCTGGGTGTTGTTCATTTTTAGAAAGTTTTGATTATAACTATTCCTCCATTTTTCAAAAATATTGACTTTTGGTTTTTGGAAAGCTAGAATGACATCTTCTATAAGTCATTCAATTTTGATGTGTGGAATGTTTTTATAAATGCTTTTGATTTTAAACTGAGAAAGGATTGGAATAAAAAGCAAAAGGAAATGTTCTTGTTAAACATTAGAGCAATGAAGATTTTATATAGTGTTCTAACTGAAATTGATCTTGAGAAAATCAAGTCTTGCTCTATTGCTAAAGAAATCTGGGATACTCTTGATTTTATATATGCTTCTAACAATTGTGTTGAAGTTGATAGTGTTGACAGTTCATCCAAAGCAATTAGCTGCATATTCATCGATGAACAACTGGAAGTTGAGGATGAAGAAGGAGAAACCTTAGAACACTTCCATGATCTAGTCAACACAAATGAGCAAGAAAAAGAGGATTCCCAAGAAGAGCTTATCATGGACAATTATGATGAATCATCATCAGAAGCTCAAGATGCTAATATGGTAAAAAGTTCCAATTCTTCTTGTGTATTTGAGAAAAATGATTTTCAACAATTGCATAAAATTGTCTTTCAACCTATTATTGACTCTATTTTGAAGAGTAAGCATATTTTCAAAAAGGATGCTGGAAAATCATATGGGAAGAATGCAATGTTCAAAAGATTTGATTCTTTATACATACATGATGATTTGAAAAAGAGAATATACTTTTATGCATAAAGTCATGCTTAATTCACTATGCTTAGCTATTCTGAATTAATTGTATAAAAGCGTGTGAATGTAACCTTGATTCCTACAATCACTATGCTTGATTCACCCCTCCTCAATCTCCATCCCCTCACAAAAACTACGTTTCTCATCCTTAGACAAAGTATGAGAAGCCGGGGGACAATAAGTTTTGTTACCATAAAAGAAGATACTTACTTCAAAAACATTTGAACAACTGCTGATGTAAGCTCCTGTCCAGGAAACAGCAGGGACTTTATATCAACGGTGTCAAAGAAAACTAGTTGAGGATCATGAGGAACCCCTAACACTTCATTGCTATCCCACGATTGTAATGTAAATTCTCCTTTGGATACCATTTGAGATACTTTATCCTTGGCCCCCAACTCAGCAGTAGGGGATGCAGCTTTATTAGGAGGGGATGGAGATTGAGGAGGGGATGCAACTTTATTATGAGGGGATGGAGATTGAGGAGGGGATTGAACTGGAGAAAGGGAGAAGCATCAGGAGGAGTATAGACATTTACAAGCTTCACTAGCCAAGACATAAAGGTTCCCTTGACATCACTCACACACTTCAGCTGATCGGTTGGGAAAGGGAGAGTGGCATCAATGATCACCTCTTCAACTAACACTCTGACTTCATCATCAGCCATTTGTTTATGACGTACAGTTGATCCCAAGTTGTGGACAGTCCCTTTAGCAACTAATTGTCTAGTTGGTTCTACCACATACAGGTCACAAAGTTGCTCTCACTGTCTAACAATGCAGCTCCCTCTGGTGCTCTGTTGCACAGGTGCAGGTGTATGTGTGAAGGGAACACTGGTCTCTGGCCGAGAGCTAATAAGCTTCTTCATCTCCATCATTTCCTCCTTCATTTGCCTCATCTGGGCTTCAAACATTTATTTCAATGCATGTTCTTTGGCCGCTGCCTCCTCATTTAATTGTCTAACCGTTTGGTCCATCTCCTCCCGAGTAACCATACTTTGCTTAAGACGTTTGGTTTTACCAAAGTATTCTTTTACACCTACCTATCCTCCGATCCCCCTTACCCGCCCCGAGTGATCCGGTTTTTCAGTCGCAACAGTTAGAACATCATTCCTCCCACCCGACACAAAAGATCCATCTGCTTCTTTCTTTTTAAGATCTTCCTGTAAGATACAGATAACAAGAAGCTTAGTAATGAAACATGTTTAGTAACTCAAAAATAACAATAACGATACTAACAATTCTCTCAGCAACTATACGAGTTTGTCCACTCATGTAGGCGCCTTTTTTTGGTCACCAAATATACAACCACAAATCCTCGTGACATATTAAGGATGCCTACTGATCAACTATAGCAGAAGGATTGGATTCAGCTTCTTCTTCCAATCTCTTCCGCTTGGCCTCCATCATTTCTTTTTCGGCCTTTGCATATCCCCCGCGAGAAGCCCTATGTGGGCAATCATTCTTTCTCCCAATCTCCTGTGCTTGTGCCCTTCTTCTCTGTGAATCAGAATTGAAAACAACTATTAATTATGAATTCCAACCATCTCATTAACAGAAATTAGATAACTTCTGCTTGATATATGAACCTCAAACACTTGTCAAATTCACTTCATCAAGTTTCAACATTTTATTTAAGGAAGATGTAGAATTGTATAGAACTAACATACTGACTTACTAATAGCAATGTCTAACCACTACCTACTATAACAGAACTAGCTAAGAATATAATAAAGATTAACATATCAAACATGCATACTCACACATTAAATAATCATACTCAAATTCACTTCTAAGTTACTTGGTTGTTCCTCTGATGCAGGACAAATGATGGAAATATATACTTCTACTCACATATTAAACCATCTAACTAACAGGATTAGACGAACACAATAACATTCACATATCTGCACAAGTTAATAAGCAAAAAAAAAAAGGCAAACAAAAACTAAATATGAACTCACCAAAGCGTCAAAAGTAGTCTGAAGCTGAACAAATTGATCCCAAATTTGTTGATCAATGAATGTATACTTGTCCTAAGGATTATGATCAGGTTGAACCTTGGCAAAAATATAGGTGTTGGCTAGAAAGGTCTTAAATTTTCTCCATCGATCACCACAACAAGACAATGTCTTGGCTCTCAACTTCTTAAAGTCAGGGACAGTGTATGAAAGCTGGATAGTGTCCCAAATTGGATCCTTCACTGTGTGTTGGTCAACATGTTTCCACTCATTTATTAAGATGATGACCTTGCTGCGTTCCATATAGCCAACATAACTATTATATTCGTGTTTATTCGGACCAAAAGGTTCCAACTTGTCATTAAACTGAATCTTGATCTTTGACCCCGCATTTCGCTTTACGGATACGTTGCTCATTCGTGTGCCACTTCTACCACGGCATGCAGGGTGGTCACGAGGCTCATTTTAAGAAGAAGAGGGTTGGTTCTGGCTCACATCAGTAACATTAGTAACTGGCGTTGACTGAACAGGGAGAGAATAGTTTTCTCCGTTCATTTTCGAGAAAGTAAGAGAGTGGTGGTGCGAAGGAGTAACGCCTAAGAAAGTGGGAGAGTAACAGAGGATGGTGGTGGTTGGCGAGGAATAGACGTAATGCAACAGGAAGTGGGGTTTTGCAAAGAGAACAGGGGTTTCAGAGCTCAGATAGATAGACGTAAGTCGTAAGTAAGGTTTCATGGGAAGAAGTAGATGTTTCCATTTTTAAGACCAGAGTAACTAAAACGATGGTCTTAAAGGTTAACATTTAAGACCATCCGTTATCTATGTCCGCTCTTAAGAGTAATAAAATATTATTTAAAAATTTTTCATTGTTTAGTACCGGGTATAAGTTACGTCTGCTCTTAAAAGTATTACCTTTAAGACCATCATTTATATATGCCCGGTCTTAAAAGTCTTATACCATTATATTTAAATATTTCCTTATTATTCTTGACTGTAGAAAATATAAGTCGGTGATGTACGAGTTTTCTCTATAATATAATCCATATTTAATTTTTTTTAACATTTTTAAGAGCGGTTGGTTATTTTAAGGGGCCTAAATATTATATTTAAGAATTTATATGTTAAAAGAAATTCTTTATATTTACAAAATTTCCATCAGTCATATCTTTAAGACTGGTGCCTCGAAACTCTGCTGTAAATGAGGCGATCTTAAAAATTGATGCGGGTGAAGAAGTTCTTTATATTTACAAAATTGCCTCCGGTAATTTCTTTAAGACCGAGGTGTTGATAATCCGCCATAAATGAGGCATTCTTAAAACACTTTTTTGCACTATTGAAATGTAGATAATATCTAATCTTAAATCTGCATCTTCATGAAATTATGAAAAATAAATAAATTTTCAAAATATAAAATTAAAACAAAAATAACATTACGATGTTAGTTTCTTAAGATTTACTTATTCAATGAAATAGTTTTTTTATTGTTTTCAAATTTTCTTTTATTAAATAACCTAACACTGCTAAGGATTCTTTTACGATGTTCTGACATCTGATGAGTGTACCGCAAGCAAAGAAAATCAATATACTATGTTTCTTTTTTTAATGGAAATTTTTTTGCCCGTGCAGCTGTGCTCCCCCCAATACGCCAATATTTTATTAGTAATAACCCAAGTTTGTGAGGGAATGATTTTTCTGTCGCAAATTTTTACAATGAAATTTGTTTCCGTCGCAATTTTTTTTTAAAAAGAAATTCTGTCAAAATTTGCGACGGAATTTGTTTTCCATCGCAAAATTTTGTGACGAAAATTTTTTCCATCGCAAAATTGAAAAATTTTACGACAAAATTTGTTTTCCGTCGCAAAATTCTTTTTTTAATTGCTTTTTTGTCAAAATTTTGCAACGAAATTTTTTTTCCATTGCAAAATTGAGCCTTTTTGCAACAAAATTTTGTAACGAAATCTTTTTTCCATCGCAAAATTGAGCCTTTTTGTGACTGAATTCAAATTCTGTCTTTTTGCGACGGAATTCAAATTCTGTGCAAAAAGACTCAATTTTGTGACAGAAAATATTTCATCGCAAATTCACTGTTTTCTAGTAGTGACTCTAGAAGGAAAGATGGCCTAAGAGAGATTACCATTGAAAATAATATGGTATTGCAATGTAGAAAGACATTATTGAATAAGATTGGCTGAGTCCTTGAAACTTTGAAGCTTGTGTAACATCCCAAATTTTAAGATTTGAAATTTTAAATATTCAGGTATATTAATTTTTGAAATTTGGCTTAAGATAATGTATGAGAATTAAACAATGGAATTGGGCCAAATAATTAAATTAAGTATTTGAAAAATTAGGAATTTATTTCCTAGTAAATTAAACCAAGGAAAATGATTACGAGAGATAAATTCTAGAATAAAACCGTTATATGAAGTCAAGGATCTAATTTTAATAATTATCCAATGTCTAATATCCATTAGGTTAAATAATTATAGCCAACACGAACCTCCTCCCTTATTCAACCACATTTGGGCCATTAACTAATAAAAGAATACCCATTAACATTATTTAGCCCAACACGTGCAGCCATGCCATAACCTAACTCATTATTTCCCTTTTTGGCCCATAAGCAACAAACAAAAATTCATTTTCATCTCAACTCCTCAGCCCACGTGATAGCAACAGAGAAAAGGGAAGATAGATATATCATATGCTCCAACCTCATCGCAACATAGGAAGTATATCAGCAAAGGGGAAAAAAAACAAATAAATCACAGCTGCATTAACGTTTCGGTTATGTAAATACAGAAAAGAAAAGCAAAGATTTTTTTTTTTTTTTGGGTCGAAAAAAGAAAAGCAAAGATACACAACGTCGAAACAGACCCAGAGGCAGCGGAAGATCGGCAAGAATCATTACGTCATATCCCCCAAGCCCGGTGACGCTACTCCCTTCGGTCTTTCCTTTTCGGTCAAGCTCTTACATCATTATATATCACTTTCATCCTCCACTAAGAGAGTCTGAGAGAGTGAGATGAGAAGAGAGAGAGAAGTTAAAAAAAAAAAAAAACCAGAAGTTTTTCTTTTTGCTCAACGTCACTGAAACAGGGGAGTGATTTAGCGCCCCATTCTCGTCGTGTTTACCTAATCAACGGAGTTAAGCATGAGAAAATGTTTTTTCAACAACATAAGAAAATGTTTTCCCTATATATATATATATATATATATATATATATATATATATAAGTGTCTGCATGTGTGTGTTTATAGACATGTTCTTTCCATTATGAGTGTGTGTCGGTGCACATATATATTATACTCTGTATGTGTTTAAGCATTTGTGTGAAGATATATATATAAATCTTATAATGCTAAAGTTTGCCTTACAGTCATGTTAAAAACATATATAAAAGAAGCAAGCCGTGTATGCTACTGTATGAGTATAAAATATATAGTATGCTGAGTGTGTGTGTGTGTGTATGCCTACTGTGTGGGGGGTTGGGAAACTAAACAAATGTTATATAAGAACTTATGTGTAGCTGTGAGTGTTTGCTGCATATCAACATATATATAAGACAAAACAAAGAAAAAGAGAGAGGTATGTTGATTTGAAAATATATACTTTCTCTTATCCTTATTATAAAGCACCAACTACTAATTCACAAAAACCAATGAAAGTAGTTAAAAGCATTGTAGTTGTCATAAAATTAGTATGATTTTCAATATTATCCCTACTAATTATACTAAATTCAAATATTATATTAATTATTACTCTCTCTCACTATCTTTATTAAATATTGGCAGACATAGAAAGATTCATTAAATGCTCATTGAAAACTTACAAATGCCTTATAAAAAGGACCAAAAATATTTGTTAGTTGGTACCTTATAATAAGGACCAGAGGGTGTGTGTGTGTGGAAAAGCAAATGCATGCCTTGCTTTCTTTACTAACGTGAAAGCATTGCTTTTGTGTCTTTGCATGCCATGAATATATGTATATATATAGAGACACACATTGCTTTCTTTGGTTTTTACTGTATGAGTATAATCATATATATATTACTAAGTGAAAGAGAAGAAAAGAAAAAATGTGGCGTCTGCTTCTTTTTCTCACTGACGTATGAATATATATACACAGATAAACTATTGTTTTCCTAATAAATATATATATATATATATATATATATATATATTAATTAGAGTTACATTGTTTTGTGAATTTGAAAATTTTGACTTAAATGATAAATTAAATATGGAACCAATGTTTTGCTGGTTTTGTGTGTGTGTGTGTCTTAGAGCTAGATTATTTGTTAAATCCAAATTACTATTTATAAAGAGTATCTTGTGTGTTTGTTATTGGGATAGTTTCAGGCAGTTTAAATTAATTTTAGAATAAATAGTAAAATAATAATAATAATATGTTGTTGTTGTTATTATTATTATTATTATTAGGAAATGGAATAAATAATAAATAAATAACATTATTATTTATTAAAGGAGAATTATTATTGGGAAGGAGTGATAATAATAATAAATGAGGAATCATTATTATTATTAGGGTCATTAATAAGTATAATAATAATAATAATAACTATTATTATTGTTAGAAAATTTTTTAAGGGATTAATAACCATTATTAATTCTCTAAACTAATTCGCGTAGTTAAGTACTTTGCGTCGCCAAAAATAACTAATGGCAATTATAAACATTTATAAGCTTACCTTGACACTTCCACTAATCCCAACATCCACGGACGGAAATTTAAGACTCAAACCTAAGATGGGTAATTGTTATCTTATTACCCTTGTATGCAGATATATTCATATATGACTAATCATATTTGTTAAATAATTTGTATATGTGTATCCTAACTATGGATTGAGGTTACGTATCACATGTGGCTGCGTGTCCTGAAGGGGTGTGGTCCTTGGCCGATAATTGCGATTACGATGCGACTTGTTTACTGTGAATTATTCTATGCTTAACATGTGATATGTTGTCATTTATACTTCATACTGGCATATAAGATTAACTGTTACCCCTGGATTTCATTTATTTGAACTCTAGACTGTATGAAAGAGACATGTAGTAGATCAAGATCAAATGTCCTCTTCTATTTAAACGTTTGAAATTGAACACACTTGACACTTAGTCTGCTCGAATGAAACCCTCCAACATCGTAGATCTGTTGTCTTTTTCGGCCTTGGAGAGTTGTTTTTGGTAGAGCCTCACCATAAAAAGCCTTTGTCTTACTTCTGAGCAATAGCCTTTATAGTCAATACCTTCATACTTGTCTCACAGGTTGTCTAGTGAGTTGCTTCCACTTGCCCTAACTCGCATTTCATCGTTCATGAGCCCTAGCTAGGTCGCATTCCTTTGGTGTGCTTTGTTCTCCTTATTCAATTAAGGTGCCTTTGTGAAGTCACGAAGTGATAAAGTATTCTAGGGCACATTAACTTACCCTTGTGAAGTTATATTTTTTTAAAAAAAAAAAAACCTATTATTGCTCTAATTGAAGGTTCATTTCCTGTTATAAGAAGTTGCATCCTATTGTTTTGACTAAAAGTTCCTATTTTATTGATATTTTTTGAAGTAACTTCTGGACATATGTTCTCTAAGGAACATACATCTTTTTTTATAAGTATCCATATCTTCCGAAGTTACTTCAAAAAGTTCAATAAGTATAATAAATAAACAAGTTTATGTGTACCGATGATAGTCATACATAAACAAGTTATGTGAATATACTAGCTCACATGTACCTAGAGTCATATATTAACAAGCTCTGTGAATAAACTAGCTCAGGTGACATATTGAATTTATTGTTGTGAAGTTATGCTTTTTTTTTTTTCAAGAAATCCCATTCTGCTCTGACTGAAAGTTCTTCTTTTGTTTTTCTATTGAACAGGTGGCACCAAGTTAAAAGCTATGAAATTCAATATTGTGATCAGTCATAGACTCTTTAATGTGAGAGTTTCTAAACTACTAGTCTCTCTCTTTCTCTCTCTCACACACACACACACCACAAAATAGAGTAGTACTTCCAACATTGAGTATCCATACAATTTAAATGGATCAAGATTTTCTAGGCTTTGTGATTAGAATCAATCGCACTCTTGATCTACAAATATAATAATGAAAGTGTTCACCTATACCTTGTGTCTCTTCAGTAATTAAGCTTGGAAAGCAAAAGAAGATGGTGAAAAAACAAATTACCTTATCAACAAAGGTGTAGGGGTTATGTAAACCCTTGAGTTTAAGGGTTTGTATACCCCTCCGCCCTTTTTAATAGGAGTATATGTTTTTTTCCTAGAATCATTTGTTTTCCAAAGGTTAATTCTTATGAAGAGACATACTTATATATAGGTTATCAGTTACATTATTATTTATATACATTAATAGTTACCATTGATTCTCCTCAAAAAGCCTGAAATATCTTTATCCATACCAAATTGCATGGCCATAAGGTATTGGAGTACAATTATATATTCTATTATATGTAGAGAGAGGGTCAACTAGCTCAGAAACTCTTACTTGAAGAGTATTATATCCATACATCACGGTTATTATAAAAAAAAAATCATCATTTATTATAAATGTTCACAGTTCTTTTTTATAAATTGTTATTTATGTACTTATTTTATGATAGTTGTTTACATGAAACCTCTAAATTGTCATTGAATAAATAACAGTTGTAAAATGATGTTATTATGTATCATCCAAGTATTACTATATTTTATGATAGTTGTTTACATGTACTGTTAATTATTAGCATAACAATGGTTAATGGACAAATCATGGCCTCACCAAACCTAAATACACAACGAGTGTTATATTAGAACTGTTATAATAGGCTGGTTTAGAATAAATCATGGTTTGAACTTGTAAAGTATCTATGTCAAGCTTTTTATAGCGCTTGCATACAGAGCTACAAATAAGGGCCAGACCTTTTAGGTCTAGGGTAAGAAAAATATCTTTTTTTCAAGGCCCAGCCTGTAAGCATACGTGTCAAGACAAGAAGCCATTTTTCTAAATTTTAATTATTTTTCCTATGTTTTTTCAAATAAATATCATTAGTAAATTACAACAATTAAAATTCTAATTTCACAAATAAATTTTGTCAACATTAGAGTCTAAATAACACGTATCATGCAACAAACAAACACAAACACTAAATCATAATCAAAGATAAACTATTAAGTAGTCAACACAATAAACAACATAAGATAGCCAAAAAAAAAAATCATTAGAAAATAAGTCAAAAAAATTCAAAATTAGTAAGAATAATTATGAATAAGAAATATCTTTTATAATTTTATAATTTTTAGGATTCTTAATATAATATGTTCTATTGAAACTTAATTCTAAGAAATAACAAAATATGGGCCTAAAGAAATATAAAAAATTAATAATATTATAATTATATAAATAATTTTTTTTAGAAAAACATATGGGCCTATGAAAAAGACAGACCTAATTTTAGGCCCTTGACACTACAAGGTTGGCCATTCTAGGCTCGCATTCATTTTTAAGGCAAAAATCTTAAGTCCAATCCTTGTAAATTCAAGGTCTAAACAGGTCGTCCTGACTCTATCCGCATATATGTTGATTCAAAATTTCAATGTATGGGTGATAATAACCATCATATATCGCAATTTTTGTAGTAGTGTGTGCACAATATATAAGCTAAATAACTCATTTGTAAATATATTAAAAAAAATAGATAATGCAGTCATTTGTAAGTTAATTTTATAGGATATTGTCTTTATTTTACACTATCATCTTTAATCATATGTATTAGACATATAATTGACTCAAATTTCTTAATATTTTCAATTAACAGGGATATTCTAAAAAAATTATAAAATTAGTAGATAAAGCTGATTAAGCTTTTTTCTTTCTTTCTTTCTTTCTTTTTTTCACTTTTCACCTCATCATTTTAGTCTTAGATGTGCTTTTCAAAATAACAACTTCAAACAGATTTTTTTTAATTATTTTTTATTTTAAAACTTATTCTAAGAAATTTCTTTATAAAATTCCTCTAAAAACATTAAAAATAGAAAACAAAAATCAAACGGCTATAAAAAGGGTCCAATTCATGCCTTCTGTCTTGAAGCATTTGATTAACCATATTTTTTATTGATGTCGTCATCACAGTCGTCACCCTCTTCATCTTATAACGTTAATGCCATTTATTAGCATCATTGTCGTTCTTATCATGTTTATAATGTGATTAGTGTGTTCTTCACTTTTCTAGTTTTCTTGCGTCATAATTATCATATAGAGATTGCACCCACCTACTTTTTACAAATTTTGGGACCATTAGTAATAATTATATTGAAGGAATAACGTGATGTAATAGTATGATTCATCAATACTATACCACTTTTTTTTTTTTTTTTTTGACCTGATCAATACTATACCACTTGATGAACTTGTATGACTTTTGAAGTTTTCTGACTTCTCCAAATGTTTATGAAAATTTTATCGTTGAATAATTTTAATATACTATTCTCAGTAAGAATATATTTCATTATTTCGATCACTTGATCTTATAAGAAATTTTTGGCGATCTTTTAAAATTAATTAAATAATCTCAATTTATGAAAATTCTTGTAGCTATAGTAGGTTGGTACTAATATAGGTATCGTCATCAATAACATTTTAAGCAAAGTATGCGTTTAAAAAAAACAATAAACAGTACGATTTTTATATAGATTAATATTTTAATATTAGACAGTATTAATTTATTTTGGAAAAAAATATCTTAATAATTTAAATTCTAAGAATATATTATAAGATTTCCATTTCAGAGTATTCACTGAAATTTGTAAAACGTTTAAGAAATGATATATGTTTCCAATTAAATAAAACGTTTATAGTTTATATTTTAAAATTTTCTCATAATATGTCTTAAGATTAAAAAAAAAAACGATTGATCTACGAAAAAATCCAATAAGTCCATCATTATGCCATCCAGTTTCTACCGAGGCTGCCACTTTTATAAGAAGAGGACATAATGGTAAGTGGCCTTAATGCAGAGTCAATTTTGGGTTTCTTGTCTACATTTTTTTTAAAATTTTATAAGTCGCGTATTTTTGAATGGTCAAATATTTTTTTGAAAAAAATGATAAAGATGAGGACTAAAGAATATTTAATTTTAAATTAAGATTCAGGCTTTAAGATAAGTTATATTTTGTTCTTGAGAAAAAGACAGAAAAGAACTTTGAATTTTTAAATTTTTAAATCAGGTATTTCATAAAAAATAAGTTGTGAATTGCTTATCAAGTTCCATAATTCGCTTGTCAACTTTTGGTAACAAATCTGATTTGAGATCTTATAATTTTAAAGTTCTTTTCCTGTTCTTTTCTCTTTGTTATTTAATACTTGTATTTGTATCATTCAGTTTGGAGTAATCTGGCCCTTTATATATTTATTTGTAATTTGTTTTTAGAATATATATCGTATTAATGTGAAATTTTATTTTATTTTATTTTTTTTAAGAAAAAACAAGTTATTTAGGCGTTCCGGCTTGGCCTTGGGCCTGCTCAAATAGTCAAATTAGAGCAAGGCTTGAGAAAATGTCGGAAGTTTAAGGTAAACAGATTTATTGGGAGCTATTTAAACTCGTTTTGTCAACTCTACCTTAAAAGTTAAAACATTCATGGCTAGTATTTGATGTGAATTTGCCTATTTCGTTATAAGTTTTTTTATCGACACAAATTTTGTTATAATTTTTGTATTTTACATAAACAAAAATGTTACTTTTTTATATAACATAAATGTTGGTTCAGTTCACTAAATTATAAAAGTTTTACTAGATTTCATATGAGATAATATTAGTTAAAGTCATAGTAGTTAAAATCTTGTTTTATCACTACAATTTTACGTTTTTTAAATTTTTTTGCATTAAAACGATTTTACTAATTTTCTAAACGCTTTTATATTTTTACAATTTTGTTATGTTATGATTTTACGTTTTACGTTTTTTTATACCTCTTCCGATTTTACCTAAAATCTCGATTTTAACAACCTTAGTTAAAGTAAAAGAATTTGACCATACCAACATATATAGAGTTGACTAACAGTATAAGGTCTCGGTAGATCCATTTGGCTCTCGAGTTTAGGTCCTAGAAGAGACACTTGTATTATGAGAAATAGCTATGAATGCTGAACTAGATACGGATGAATAATATTAGGAAAAAAACATACTCTGACATTCCTTGAGTTTTACCTTAATTTCAATGATATCCCTTTTATTTTGAAAATATACACTTAAAGTCTAAATACTTAACTCTGTTAATGATTTTTTTAATTAAAATAAATTTACCCTTCATCATTAGTACTAATTTCCTGATTTTGCTAAAATTGTTTAAGTAATTTAAGAATTTTTATTTTTCTTAATTTAATTTTATATTTTTGGAAATAGTAATCGGTTAATTTTTTTCCATATTAAGATAAAGACTTAATTAATGTAATTAATGTAGACATAGAAAAATTAACTAAAAATATAATTAATTCCTTTAATAGATGCGTACTTAAATAAAAGTGCTCATAAATGTTTGTGAAAAACTGTATTTAAAAATTAAAAATGAAAATTAATTTAAGTTATATAATATCTTAAATTTACATCATTAGCAACATACGGTGAACAAAAACATATCTTTCAAATATATTTTTAATCATGGTGCTGTGACCAACAAGTTGTTGGTTGATGTGGTAAGCGGCTTTGCCTCCATAATTAATATATATATATATATATATATATATATATATATATATATATATAAGTTTGAATATCAAGAAGTATACTTATTAGGAAAGGTGAAAACTTTTTGTGATCTAAGCCTCAAAAGTGGAAAACCTTCATATTATATTAAAAAAAATCATGGTGTCATGGCAAAATACAAAAGAAGAAGAAGAAAGAAATATGTTTTTAGTCATTTAAAATAATATTAAATAAATAATATTCAATAAATAGATTCAAAATTAAAAATTTTATAATATAAGAAAAATTACTAAATTTTATAATATATTGGAAATTTTGAACATATACATATAATTATTTTTTTGTAAAAAATTATTTTTAGGAAAATATAAATGTTTATTCATTTGTTGAAAGAGAGGTAAAATGTTTAATAGTCAAACTTAACGTACAACTAATAGTTAGATTGATGGAAATGAAATTTCAAATATGTAATGAATGTTTCTGTAACATATTTAAGTTTAAGAGAGATTAGGTCTATATACATCTTTAAAATAAAGGAAAAATTAGTGCAATTTTAGTGAAACATAGGGATAATCAATATATTTTACTCAATTAATTATATGATTATATCTTAATCAACCAATCATTAATGTAGTGTAACTGCATAAGAAGTACAGAAAATACTACCTGTAATAACTTTGACATTTCTCTTGATTTATAAGCTAATTAACTGGATTATTTATGTTTTACTCTTTCATCCATAAATCTAATCATCATTGCACTCAAAATACTTGACTCTTTAATAATAATTTTAAAACCAAAAAATTGATTTACTAAAAAAATTATGTGAATGACGCCACTTATTAATAGTTCCTTGGTCTATTCAACCAATAATGGGTCCTTGTATGTGTCAGTGCGTATTATTCAAAATTTTCTTTTTCCAAGAAAAATATATTTCATTAAAACTAGCTCAACTAGAGATATAAACTTAAAATAAAAAGTTTGTAAAAAGAAAGTTCAAATACTTTAAAAACAATCTAATTTTTTTTCTTGACTTCCCCAAATATTCTTGATAATTTTATATCCCGTTGAATCTAATAAAAACAAGAATTTTCAAGTTCAAGAGACCCTCTAGCTTTTAGGTGAGAGTATTTGATGACCTCCATCGAAATGGGAAAATTAACAGCTTCAACATTTCCCCATAAGCTAATCTTTTAGGATGGCTTATGTTCATGACAAACTCCTTCCATCTTTAATCATACATAACATATGCTTCCTCATACACCGGTACAAAAAAAGCTTTTAAGACCAGACAAAAGAGGCATCGGAAGACCAGACTCCCGACCCGTCTTGTTCCAGCCGGTATTAAAAGTATATCTTTAAGACCGAACTTAAACCGGTCTTAAATAAACTCTTTTAAGACCAGACATTTAAAAACATTAGATCTTAAAAGTGATACTCAATATGAAAAAAAATATTTTTTTGGCGGTCTTAGAGCTCAATCTTTAAGACCAGACAAAATTTTAGCCGCTCTTAAAAGATCTAATTTTTAATATCGGACTAAAATAAATGCGCTCTAAAAAATAGCGGATTGTTAGATCGACGATTAATTATATGCGGTCTTAAAAGACTCACTTTCAAGACTGGATGATTAATATGTCCGGTCTTAAAGATTAACTTTTTAGACCAGACGTATTAAACCATCGATCTTGTAAGACCAACTTTTAATACCACACTAATATCAAATATGTTGACTGACCTTTAAAACCATCCGGTGTTAAAAGTTTAAGACCAACGTTTTTGTTTTATCAGTCTAAATTTTCCTGAATTTTTTCCCTGTTCTATTCTTACCGATCATATATATACATAAATCCATACCAGCCAATCCAGCATATAAAAGGCAATACTTTAAGCTACAAGCTATGAACAATTATTGATAAATTGAATGATCTATACACAAATCCATACCATCAGCCAATCCAACACAGAAAAGGCTATACTTTAAGCTACAAGCTATGAACAATTATGAATAAATTGAATTGGGAAAAAACAGAATACAAATATTATTGACAATGAGTTACAAATACAAATACAATAAGCTATTACAATAAGATATACCACACTTAAATCAAAATAAATGCCCAATATTCACCATGCCTTCATCTGATTCCTATCCAACAACGTAACATCCTCTTTTATAACATGCATGACCCTTTAGATCGGATCCTAGCACCAAAATAAAACAAGAACAAACATCATAGAGTTAGTGACATTGTTTAAAAACACAGATGGAATATAATAGTGTTAAAACCTTAAAGTTTTCAAAGATTTGTGCAGTTATCTTACGAATTGACTCTTTTATAAAGGGATATCTTCCCATATCCCTTCTTGATGATCATTCCTTATGTCGGGTTCATTATTTGCTTCATCTCCTTCGTTCATGTCCGGTAGACCCCTTGAAAAAGTGTACTGTCAGGAAGACCATAATTTGCATGATTTTCCTTATCAATATCGATAACCCTTTTTCCTTAGAGAGTTACAGACCACACTTTATTTGCTTGATTGGTGACATAAAAAACTTATTTTGCCTGGTCTGCCATAATAAAAGATTCATCTCCAAAACTTCTACTATTGACATCGACTAACATAAATCCCAGCCGATCGATCTGAACACCATTGTTGACATTAACCCACTTGCATTTGAAAATGGGAAATCTAATGAAGACATAGTCTACCTCCCAAATCTCTTCAATAACCCTATAATATGGCATGACTGCCAATTTAGGCCGCTTGTCTTTTGAATTGGAGAAGTGCATAGATTCAGCCTCTAACATTACACCAATGTTCTGGACGGTGCTCCTATCATCTAGGAACTTCGTGTAAAACGTGTAATCGTTGATCACATACGAATTCCAACTTATGACATTAACCTCAGGACCACGTGCTAACCATTTCATTGTCTCTGAAATAGATTCCTCTCCCTCGACCTTTTGTTTGAACCAGTTTGCAATTGTTCTGTTATGCTCCCTAATGAACCTCTGTTCAGCCATTCGGGGATTTTCTTTCCTCACAGCTTCTTTATGTGCAACTATGCTGGCCTGAACTTCATCAACATTATTCAAGATGTATAAGTGGACTTGTGACAATTCATCAGGATCCACTCTCTTTACTGACACCCCTCGTCTACCTCCTTCAGCATGCTGACGTTTTGGAAGCCCGATATGTCTTACTTTAGCCAAATAATTTTGACAAAATTCTATGGCCTCTTCAGATACATACCTTTGAACAATTGGTGCTTCTGGCTGATATGTGTTCTTCACGTACCCTTTTAAGAATTTCATAGATCTTTCAATTGGGTACATCAACCGTAAATGGACAGGGTCGGACAACTTGATCCCCCTCACTAGATGAAAAATTAGATGAACCATGATGTCAAAAAATGAAGGAACAAAAAGCTTCTTAAGGTGGCACAAGATAAGATATCATTCATTCTCCAATTCATCCAATTGTTCAATCTTGAACACTTTACTGCAAACAGCATTAAAGAACAAACAAAGCCTAGTCAAAATGTGTCGAAGATCATACTCGGCTATGCTTCAATAGCTACTGGGAGTAGTTGTTGCATCAAGACATGACAATCATGAGACTTTTGGCCTACCAATTTCAAGTCCTTCATCGATACAAGCCTCTTAAAATTTGAAGAATATTGTGACGGAACTTTTGTGTCATGCAAACACTCAAAAAAACTACGTTTCTCATCCTTAGACAAAGTATGAGAAGCCGAGGGACAATAAGTTCTGTTACCCTATGGCCTTGGATGTAAGTCTTCGTGTATTCCCATTTCTTGCAAATCCAATCTTGCCTTCACACCATCCTTTGTGCTACCTTGTATGTTGAGAAGCATGCCAACAATACTATCACATATGTTCTTCTCCACATGCATGACATCAATATAGTGTCTCACATCAAGGTTGTGCTAATATGGAAGATCGGAGAATACTGATATTTTTTTCCATATATTTGTTTCTTTTCTACCCTTTGCAGTCTTACCGAAGACGACACTTATATTTTTCACCTTTCCATACATTTGCTCCCCAGTCAATGCCACCAGAGCATCTTCATACTTTTGTCCACCAAAAAAGGCTTTCTTTAATCGACGATATGGGTGGCTCTGTCTAAGAAATCTTCTATGTCCAAGATAAACCATCTTTCTTCCATGTTGAAGTTGATGGTAGCGTGTGCCTTCTTCACAAACCGAACATGCCTTATGGCCTTTTATACTATACCTTGATAAGTTCCCATATGCTGGGAAGTCGTTTATAGTACAAAATATCATGGCTCTCATTTTAAAGACCTCCTTCTTGAAAGAGTAAAAAACATCGACACCTTCTTCCCACAACTCTTTCAAATCTTCGATCAAGGGCTGAAGGTAAACATCAATGTCGTTTCTGGGTTGTTTTGGTCCCCAAATCAACATGGACAACATAATGTACTTTCGTTTCATGCATAACATAGGAGATAAGTTGTAAATTATCAAGAGTACATGCCAGGAACTATGTATGTTGCTAAGGCTTCCATATGGATTTATGTCATCTGTGCTAAGGGCAAGCCTAAGGTTCCTAGGTTCTTCGCCGAAGATCAGAAATAATTGATCGATTTTCCTGCATTGAGAAGAATCAGCAGGATGTCAAATCTTTCCATCAGAAAATCCTCTCATCTGTATGCCACCTCAAATTTTTTGCATCATTTCCATTAGCAAACAAGCGCTTGAACCTTGGTATGATAGGAAGATACTACAACACTTTTGCAGGCCCCTTATTTGACTTGTACCTTGGGGTTTCACATATTGCACAATTCAGCTTCTCTTCTAACTCGTTCCTATACAACACACAATCATTCGGGCATGCGTGGATCTTTTCGTATTCCATCCCCAGTGGACAAAGTATTTTCTTAGCATCATAGTATCGGTGAGGCAACACATTATCATCCGGAAGCATGTCCTTAAAAGCCTCAAGCATTTCAAAAAAACTCTTGTCGCTCCACCCATGATGTGCCTTCAAGCTGACCAATTTCAATACAACGTTCAACAGTTGGTATTTCTTACACCCAGGGTATAGTGGGGTCTCTGCATCACTAAACATATTATCATATGCATGTGATTGATGAAAAGCCTCTTCTCTTACATCACGAATAATGTCCTCTATGCGATCATCCATATCCGCGTTATTATCATCAGATGCCACTTCTCCGTGTTGAGACCCACTTGGCATTTTTCACCATGTCATACCCATACTGTATAAGTCTTACAAAATCCCTGACAAACTAAATGTGTGTGCATAACTTTAGGACTTAGTCGCCTCTCATTAAAACATTGTACACAAGGGCAATAAAACTTCCTACTATCATCATGGGCGTTTTGTTTAGCAAATTCTATAAATTCCCTAACCCCATTTTGATATTCAATACTCGTCCGTAAAGCATTTATCTAACTGTGATTCATAGTAGAATTCCTATAGATGGAAAGATTTAACATACATAATCCGTAAAAACTGAAACTTGCATATAAAACAAGCCACCTACAAATGCGTATATAAGCTAAATGTCGGTTCTGTCTTATGGTCATAAATGTATGACAGTGAATCAAGAAGCAAAATAAACGCATGACGAGGAAATTAAACGCATCACAAGTAGGTTTTGTGCACTCACCTGTAGCATATAAGGTCAAATGCATTTGCTGAGTCTCTCTTCTCCTGCCACAAATGTTAATGTTGCAGACAGTAAGAGTAATCTGAAAACACTTATTGGTCAGAAAGAAGATTTCATCAATTTTGGTCAACCCATGGAAAACACAGAACGATAAGTAGGAAAATCATACAGTTATATAGCCAAAACAACTCGTACAGCTTAGTCTTTAGACGTTGAGCTAAGGAACCAGAAAGTTGTTGTTGAGAGAGCAACGTGAAGCAGTGACAAAGCAACACAAAAACACTAGAGATAGAACCTGAGTAATCACTTTCGGCTTGACGAGAAAAGTTCATATAGGGAAATTTAATTTTTCCGCACGAGTAGCACGAGAGAGACATTTATTATTTGGGATATTATTAAGACCGGTCAATTTAAAGGAATATGGTCCTAAAGATATATTTAAATTATATTGAACTTTTTAAGACTGAAGTTTTATAAAACTGCGGTCCTAAAATAAATTTAATTTAAATTTTATATTGAAAATTTTAAGATCGGAGGTTAATAATACTGCGGTCATAAAATTCATTTAATTTTGGACCGCATGTTTTATAAAACTGTGGTCTTAAAAGTCAAATACTTTTTAATATTAAAACAGAAAATTGCTATAGCAATTGAATGAAAATAAAGAACATTGGAGATTGGAGAATAAGCTTTTTCTTTAATGGATAATATGGAAAAAAATAAAATATAAGCTTAGTTCTTATTAATTTTTAGATTAATATGACAATATGCAAGTACAAAAGGAAAATAAGAACAACAAACTGAAAATTAAGAAAGACAAGCTTATAATGTGACTAAAAATCCTAATGCTTATTATTAGCTAATGTCTTGGAGATATCGGCTTCAGCAGTAGCAATTTCGCGCCGGATATCAGCAATTTCCTGTATTATGCGCATTAGTTTCACTTCATCATCATCATCCATGGGAGCGTTGGGACCAGGAGGTTGGAGAGGGGGAGTAGGAACCTCTTCGTGGTCTGAAAGTTGGAAGGGGCCGTCAACCTCTTCATCATCCATAATAACAATGGGTCCAACGACCCGTGACTCCTCCGTCGGAATAGAACGCACTGAAAGAGAACCTACGTGAGATCTGGCGTGGGCACGAGCTTCAGGAGTACCCCTGCGAGGGGTTACTTGTATCTAACCATTGTTTAAGCAGTTGGGGAAGGAGGGGCAGAGAGCTATGTAGTGTGAAGTTACGAGGTAATGAGGACTTAGAAGGACAGAGAGGAACCATGAGGAGGATAATAAAGGCAGGACAACAGTAGTTAATACTCAAAAGTGTATTAAGACCATCATATAACATATCCACGGTCCTAAAAGTCTATTATTTATTATTTCATTAAATTACCTTTAGGACCGATCATTGATCTTATACCCGGTCCTAAAAGTATATTAATTTTTTTTCCATTCAATTACCTTTAAGATCGGTCATTTTTCTTTTACCCGGTCCTAAAAGTCTATTAATTTTTTCTAAAAAATAATACATTTAAGAACGTATCTCTTACAATATCCGGTATTAAAAGTTCATTCTTTTCAAGTAAGAGACACCAGTATCTTTACACTTTGTTCAAATGAATGATTCAGAGTCTCTTTGGCTTCCAGATAAACTTCCTAACTAGGCGTCTCCTCGTATTCTGATGAACTATGCGTCTCCTCGTTAATGGTTCCCGCGTTTCACATTCTTCAGGATGGCTTCTCTATTTAAACCTGTTGTTACTTTACGTTCTTGACATTCTTTTCAATCACTTCTACAACCTCTATAATGGCTACTCCACTACCACCAGGTGTGCACAACAATGGTCCTCCCACTCCACCACCACCACCGCCCAACAATGGTCCTCCTCGTCCACATCCACCTCCGTACCCTCCTCCGCTGCCTCCAAACCCCTCTGCCCAACAGATGATGCAGCACCTCCTGGCCCCCGTCGCTCATATAGACCGACGCATGGGCCAAATGTTTCAAGTCTACCACACCGTCAACAACAAGATGAACATGTTACTCAACGCCAATGACGTCAAGTACAATCTCTCTGACGACGACGTCTCCGACCTCTCCTCCGATCCCTCCCTCCCTTTCGACAACAATGGGGGGGATTAAATATTTTTATGTTTTTTTTGTATGTTATTTTTGTTTGTACTATTCCTGCCCCACAGCGGGCAGGAAAAAATATGATAAATAATATTTTTTTTCGGTATCTCGATTTTGTTTCAGACAAAAAGGAAACAAACAAAACCATAACTGAAATGTTTCAGACAAAATTCACAGAATACAGTTAACAACATACAAAGCAAAACGGAAAAAGACAACTTTTACCTTTTAAGAATAAAAACAAACTAAACCATAACTGAAATGTTTCAGACAAAATTTACAAAATACAGTTAACAACATACAAAATAAAATGGAAAAAAGACATTAAGAATAAAAACAAACATAGTGACAACTCTTCTTAAGCTTGGACCACCGTTGCTGTCAGTTTTACCACACCTAGAGTTGAAATTTTTCATTATCTTACTTCTTTTTCGACAATGCTCTTCAACTTCTGGAGAGGTAAAACTGATGACAATGAGGGTCCTGAGCTTGAGCAGAACACCAGGAACTCGAAGTGTTCTTGAACCCTAATTATTTGTCTTAAAAATGAGTCATTATTTCTATTTAAAGGAAGATTATTAAGACTAGACATTTAACAAATAGACAGTCCTAAATATCTAGCCATATTTAATTTAGAATTATCAAAGACTTTTAGGACCAGACTTTATATAAATATGCGGTCTTAAAATTGTTGCTATATTTTATAAGACTTTTAAGACTGGAGATTTATAAAACATACGGTCCTAAAATATAGGATTATTTTTTTAAAAAAACAAAAACCTTTAGGACTGTTTGTTTAATAAATATGCGGTCTTAAAAGTTTCACCAAATTTTATAAGACTTTTAAGACCAGAGATGTATCAAACATACGGTCCTAAAATCAAGGATTATTTAAAAAAAAAACAGAGACATTTAGGACCATCTTTTTAATAAATATACGATCCTAAAAATCACAAATACTTTTCAGAATCTCTTTCTGGTAGTTACAACTCTCCAAAACTCAAACCTCAAGCAATATCCACCATCCAATACGTTCAGAAAACCAAAATTACACAGGCTAAGAAAATTGTTCGAAAAAATAAACAAATTTATTATATATTGAATTATACAAATTGTAAAATTGTTCATTTACAAAATGAATTTACAAATTAATGTAGTACTGTAATTACAATTGTTGCTCTACAAGCATATATTTACAAATGAATTAGTACTGTGATTGTTGTATTTACTTTAAGAGGTCAGTAACATGTTAACTAAACACACTGCGTATGTGGTCCACCTCGTCATGAGAAAAGGAAGTCTCAGAGGCAAACCTCTATAACATCAAAGAAAGAAACTGAATTAATTCGCGTGCATATTTCATATGTAACATTAATTAAGTCAGAAACTGAATTCAGCCATAATATGTAACATCAAATACATTTACCTTTGCAGTGAGCATATTATTTGGTTGAGTAATAATATCATACATGTGTTTCATTATTTACGGGCCACATAAGTTGGATCCGATTGGTTGCTGACGGGTCTGAAAAGAACAAGAAATATATATAAGATTGAGCATATATAGCTTACTGACCAACTTCACAAGGCAGTGTGCCAGTGTCCAAATATGTACTAACATTTGGTGTGAGTCATTTAGGATATTTGGATCACTCCCTCGCTTTTTTTTACTTGGTTTTGGAAGGTCCTCATGGCAATATCATCAAAATCACAAATTTATCAATAATGTTCGCTGAAAATTCACATCAGAGATTTCATACAAGAGAATCAAAATGACATGCTTACTTATTGAAGATTTGCTTCAACATAACCCCTGGTTGGCCGTGAGTGGAGCATAAGAATAACACCGTATTCAAGTCCATGATCAAGATGAGCAACTGCCAGTGGGCGCTGAAATTTCACAGCAGTAGAGTACTCAGTGATATATTATGCAGAATTAAGTGAATTGCAACAAGAGATCAATTGTGATATGTACCTATGGTGATATGGAAACAAGTACACCTTCCTTCTCACTTCACACAACCTCTTTGATATGTACTGTTGTCTTTCTTCCTTGGGGGTTGTGCTTGCATATACTTGGCACAAGAATCTAAAATCATTGATTCTGCCCTGTTGAATCCAAATCTTGATGCATGAACCTACAATAATGATATTGATCAGGGAATTAGTGTATATGTATGTGTGTCTAAACGGTGCATTTAAATTATGTACTCATAAAAGAAGATATTTACTTCAAAAACATTTGAACACATGCTGATGTAAGCTCCTGTTTAGGAAGCATTAGGGACTTCATATCAACGGTGTCAAAGAAAACCGGTTGAGGGTCATGAGGAACTCCTACCACTTCATTGATATCCCACGATTGGTTTTGAAATTCTCTTTTGGATACCATTTGGGATATTTTATCCTTGGCCCTCAACTCAGCAGTAGGGGATGCAGCTTTAGGAGGAGGGGATGCAACTTTATTAGGAGGGGATGAAGATTGAGCAGGGGATGCAACTTTATTATTAAGGGATGGAGATTGAGGAGGGGATTGAATTGGAGGAGAGGATGAAGAATCAGGAGGAGTATAGACATTTACAAGCTTCATTGGCCAAGAGATTAAGGTTCCCTTGACATCACTTACACACTTCAGCTGATTGGTTAGGAGAGGAAGAGGTGCATCAATGATCACTAATTCAACTGACACTCTGGCTTCATCATCAGCCATTTGTTTGTGGTGTACAGTTGATCCCAAGTGTTAGACAGTCCCTTTAGCAACTAATTGTCTAGTTAGTTTTGCCACGTACAAGTTACAAAGTTGCTCTGATTGTCCAACAATGCAACTCCCTCTGGTGCTCTGCTGCACAGGTGCAAATGTATGTGTGAAGGGAACACTGGTCTCTGGCCGAGAGCTAATAAGCTTCTTCATCTCTATCATTTCCTCCTTCATTTGCCTCATTTAGGCTTCAAACATTTCTTTCAATGCACGTTCTTTGCCCGCTGCCTCCTCATTTAATTGTCTAACCGTTTGGTCCATCTCTTCCCGGTTAACCATACTTTGCCTAAGTCGTTTGGTTTTACCAAAGTATTCTTTTAGGCCTACCCATCCTCCGATCCCCCTTACCCGCCCCGAGTGATCTGGTTTTCCGGTCGCAATGGTCAGAACATCATTTCTCCCGCCTGACACAAAAGATCCCTCCACTTCTTTCTTTTTAAGATCTTCCTATAAGATACATATAACGAGAAGCTTAGTAATGAAACATGTTTAGTAACTCAAAAATAACAATAAACGATACTTACAATTCTCTCAGCAACTATACGAGTTTGTTCACTCATGTAGGCACCTTTTTTTGGTCGCCGAATATAAAACCACAAATCCTCGCGACGTATTGGGGATGCTTGCTAATCAACTATAGCATAAGGATTGGATTCGGCTTCTTCTTCCAATCTCTTCCGCTTGGCCTCCATCATTTCTTTTTTGGCCTTTGCATATCCCCCGCGAGAAGCCCTATATAGGCAATCATTCTTTCTCCCTATCTCCTGTGCTTATTTCCTTCTTCTCTGTGAATCATAATTGAAGACAACTATTTATTATGAATTCAAGCCATCTCACTAAAAGAAATTATAGAACTTCTGCTTCATATGAACCTCAAACACTAGTCAAATTCACTTCATCAAGTTTCAACATTTTATTTAAGGAATATGTAGAATTGTATAGAACTAACATACTAACTTACTAATAGCAATGTCTAACCACTACCTACTATAATAGAACTAGCAAAGAATATAATAACGATTGACATATAAGACATGCATACTCACACATTAAACCATCATACTCAAATTCACTTCTGACTTACTTGATTGTTCCTCTAATGCAGGACAAAAGATGGAAATATATACTTCTACTCACACATTAAACCATATAACTAACAGGATTAGACAAACACAATAACATTCACATATCCGCACAGGTTAATAAGCAAACAGAAAGGGCAAACAAAACTAAATATGAACTTACCACAGCATCAGGAGTGGTCCGAAGTTGAATAAATTGATCCCAAATTTGTTGATAAATGAATGTCTACTTGTCCCACGGATTATGATCAGGTTGAACCCTGACAAAAATATAGGTGTTGGCTAGAAAAGTCTTAAATTTCCTCTACCGATCAGCACAATAAGACAATGTATTGACTTTCAACTTCTCAGAGTCAAGGATAGTGTATGAAAGCCGGATAGTGTCCCAAATAGGATCCTTCACTGTACGTTGGTCAAAATTTTTCCACTCATCTATCAAGATGCTAACCTTGCTGCGTGCCATATAGCCAACATAACTATTATATTTGTGTTTATTCAGACCGAAAGGTTCCAACCTGTCATTAAACTAAATCTCGATCTTTGACCCAGCGTTCCGTTTTATGGATACGTTGCTCATTCGTGTGCCACTTCTACCATGGCATGCAAGGCAGTCACAAGGCTCATTTTGAGAAGAAGAGGGTTGGCTCTGGCTCACACCAGTAACATCAGTAACTGGCGTTGACTGAACAGGGAAAGAATGGTTTTCTCCGTTCATTTTTGAGAAAGTAAGAGAGTGGTAGTGTGAAGGAGTAACGCCTGATTAAGTGTGAGCGTAACAAAGGATGGTGGTGGTTGGTGAGGAATAGACGTAATGCAACAGGAAATGAGGTTTCGCAAAGAGAACAGGGGTTTCAGAGTTCAAACAGTAAGACGTAAGTTGTAAGTAAGGTTTCACGCGAAGAAGTATATGTTTCCATTTTTAAGACCGGAGTAACTAAAACGAAGGTCTTAAATATTAACATTTAAGACCGTCCATTATTAATGTCCATTCTTAAAAGTAATAAACTATTATTTTAAATTTACAAGTTACATCTGCTCTTAAAAGTATTACCTTTAAGACTGTCATTTATATATGTCCGATCTTAAAAGTTTTATACGATTATATTTAAATATTTCCTTATTGTTCTTGACCATAGAAAATATAAGTCGGTGATGTACGAGTTTTCTCTATAATGTAATCCATATTTTTTTTAACATTTTTAAGAGCGGTTGGTTATTTTAAGTGACCTGAATATTATATTTAAGAATTTATACGTTAAAAGAAGTTCTTTATATTTACAAAATTGTCACCGGTTATATCTTTAAGACTGATGCCTCGAAACTCCGCTATAAATGAGGCAATCTTAAAAATTGATGCGGGTGCAGAAGTTCTTTATATTTACAAAATTGCTACTGGTCATTTCTTTAAGACCGGGGCGTTGATAATCCGCTGTAAATGAGGCGGTCTTAAAACACTTTTGTGCACTAGTGATACATGCGTGTGTTGTTTAAAAATGAAAAGTACAAAACAGTTATTGGTAATTAGTGAACATTTTCTGCGGGATAACTTGTGGTACTCAATGTTGTTTCCAGAAAAAATAATATATATGCATGAAGAAATGAACAGAACAAAAAAGGCACTAATTAAAAGTAGAAGAAGAACATTAAACATACATATTACATAGGGTTTATTTCACGAGAAGCAACCAAGACCTTGGAAATCTCATAGATGAGCCTAGCTTCAAATTCTTCCATGGAAAATTTTTGTGTGACTTGACGAGATTTTGGAATTCTCTTTTGTCCAAACACGGCATCACCAACACCATTTGTAATACTCAAGCTTCCTCCTTTCACTTTTCCAGACAACTTCAACATGAAGTTAATATAAGCATTCTTTAATATATTCATTAGCTTCAATGGCGACCTCATCACCAAACTCAGCTTTGGGATCGCCTTGATCCTCCAATACCTCCTTGTTCCTTTCAGCCGAACCATCTTCATCTTCTTCTTCTTCGCTTTCCCTAGGCCATCGCCACCATCCCCAAGTCGCCGGTACTGCATCAGCCGCCGGCCGAAACCAGGCTTTAGCAGGAGGGATTCTGTTTCCATGTTGTCTTGGTGAGAGAGAACGGAGGGCGGGAGAGGAAGTTTGGCGAATGGCTTGGACTTGGAGGGAGAGATAGTTAAAGGATGATTATATATAGGATATAGGAGATGCATTGAATTTTCAATTTTTTAATATTAGATTGACTTTTTTGTTTAGTGTTACCTTGAGAGGAATCCTGTATTTGAAATTTATTTAATTCTTCCCTGTTTTAAAAAATTAAATGCATATGAGAAATTGATGGATTTCGATTTTCTACCTTCATCTTCCCCCCCCCCTTTTCAGTAGATTAATTTTATCATTTAAGGTTATTGTTATATTCAAAAAGTTATAAAGAATTTATAAATTTATTAAATAGAATACTAATGTTGTGACCCAAGTTAATTGAACCTTATATTCTAAAATAGTAAAAGTGCACATTTTATCTCTTAATTTTATAAAATGTTCTAGTTTGTTGTTCCCTTCCTCTTATAATGTGTATATCTTCAGTTTTCTAACCCTGATATTTTTGATCTCAAATGATACTTTTTTTTTTGGTTAAAAAGCAATTCGATATACCAAATATGATAATATTTTATTGATGATATTTAAAATTTTAGTGTAAGCATTTTTGTTAACAATGTCAAACACCTGGATAAATTAAAGGATTAAAAATGCAGTTTTACCTTCTAAAATGATATGAAAGGAACAATAAAATTTTTATCAACAAGAAGAATACAAATTCAGATTTTAAGAAGCATACTTATTAGAAAAAGTGAAAATTCTTAAACCATAAGTTTCCAAATAAAAAACCCCTTTGTCAAATAAAAAAAGAATAAGAAACTTTTCCATTCAACCTCTCATGATATAAACAAAAGTCAAAATCCAAATCCATAACGTTTTATAATATACCTTGTTATATACATGGCGTGGAAGATAGACTTTCTTGAGCAAAAAGAAAGTGGGAGATAGACATTCAAAGATCTGACAATTTCATTTTGAGAATAAAAGTCAACAAAGTCGGCTTGACCGAAAATTAATATTGTGGGCTTCAGTCCATGATTGAGAGGCGGAAAATTAATAGAAAAAAGGCCTACTTATAAAATTAATAATAAAAAATCTCATAACTTATCATTAATAAGTGAAAAAGTAATTATTGACACGGGGATAAACTATCAAAAACAATTTTTCAGACTTTTCTATTATTATGTTTTTAATGGAGATCTTAATGTCATTTTCTCTAGAAAAAACATAGTATAATCTTTTATAAAAGAAAAAGATGAAATGATATTTTAATAATTAACAAGGTTTATAAGTTATAAATATATATTGAACATAAATTAAGACACTTACATGTTCTGGAAAAACAATTAAGACCTTTACATATGATGTTTAATGATTCAAAAATAATTTCTAATATATTGAGCTGTCTGATATATATTATATAGATTCTTTAATTTGCATACCCCAATGCGATCATTAATCAAGACTACACCATAAATATTTAAATATTTGATCAATTATCGAGTGATATATTATATAATATATAGTACATGTGTTTGTACTCATTTGTTCATTATTTAATATTTACATTCTTATAAGAAGGGACATCTAGAAGCATGAAGAAAAAAGAGAAACAAGAAAACAAGCAATAAAGGAGTTCCAAAAAATTTCTTAAAGTATAAAGGGTAAATGTACACCCGAGACCCCTAAAGTATTTAAAAGCACAATTGTGCTCCTAATCCATTAAAAGTGGATCAATCCCCACCCTCACCCTAACAGAACATTAACACCGTTTACTCACCTGCCTCGCTACCCCAAAAGAGCCGCGGACGAATCAACGTTGATCTGGAAATGAACCAGACCGCTCGGGAACCCAGATTTCTTGAAGTTTCCGGCAAACTTTACCTCGGAGAATGTGAAGTCGTGGATTGTGGCTAAAGATGCGTTTTTGCACGAGGAAGAATTGGATGGTGAAATGGGTATGCAGAAATCCATGATTAGATCTGGGTTAGAACAAAAAGCAACATTGGATTCAAACATTAATGCAAAATATCTCATCACAAGCAGCAGATTAAATTTCGTTAAGAACAGAAAAGGGAAAGATGGATTGTAGAGAGATCACAAGACATGAACGAGGAGGAAGAAAAGAAAAAAGGGAAATTACATTCTGTCCCAAGGACCAGAATTAATTACAAAAAGGTTCCGTACCAAAATTTCATTATAAAAAAGTCTCAAAAAAGTCATTGGGACTTTTTTGTAATTAATTGAAAAATTCTCAATCCGTACTTACAACTGAAAATGCTATATTAAAAACTGAAAATGTTATATTACCAACAAAAATTCTCAATCTATATTTACAATTGGAAATGTTATATTAACAACTGAAAATACTATATTAACAAAAAAAATTCTCAATTGTTAATATGGTATTTTAAGTTATTAATATAACATTTTCAGTTGTTAATATAACACTTCCAGTTGTAAATACGGATTGAGAATTTTTGTTGTTAATATAGTATTTCCAGTTGTAAATACGGATTGAGAATTTTTCAATTAATTACAAAAAAATCCCAAGGGACTTTTTTGGAATGGGATTTTAGTGTGAGATTTTCTTATAATTAATTCTGATCCTTGGGACCCAAATGTAATTTTCTCAAGAGAAATGAAAGGAAAAAACAAGTTCTGGATGGGAAATGAAACAAAACTGATTGTGTCTGTGTGTACGAGATAGATGCCTACTGTGGATAGAATTTGTAGAAATGTGCATCAACCTCCATTAGAATGAAGGAACTAGAAAAAAAAAATTTAATAAGAAGGACTCAAAAAATTGTAATTACTTAGAATGACCAAATATCATGATATAATTTAAAAATTACAAAATTGCCTCTAATCAAACCTTCTATATTATCTTTTGCATTTATAATATAACAAAAATAACTAAAATTATAAGTAAAATCACTCGTCATTCACATGTAATATCATTGTACATTATTTTTTTGAAATTTCAAATTCATGTAAAATCAATATATTTCTTAATTAACTATGGTTCAAACTCATTTTTTATTATTTTTTTCAACAAGTTAAATATTCATTCAATCAATAGATCATTTAATTAATAAATATATGATCAAGTTTTCAGATTTACATTGTTAAGTATTAACGCTGATATCCATTAAGCTCTTTTTATAAAAATAAAAAAAAACTCATTTAATTTTTTTATTGATATAATAGATTATTTATATTTTAAAATTTAATTATCATTAAATGAATTTTTTAACCCACATAAAATTTTTATAAAATAAAAAATAATTAAATCATATAATTGTTTTTTCTTTAACATATACAACAAATCATAATTTATTTTAGCAAATTATAATTTTGAAAAAACAAATTGAAGAATGTGATTTTTTTTTCATAGATAAATCTATACAATTTCTGAAAAATGAAAATTGAGAAAAATTTTATTTAATTTATTGAAATTTAAAATTTTGTGTTATTTTTTAAAATAAGGTGTAGGAGAGAATGTAGGAGGGAATAGAGAAGATTTCCTTAAAGGTAATTTAGTATTATTAATTTTATCTTTTTGTACTTGGTCATTCTAAATAATTACAATTTTTATGGTCATTCTCAATAAATAATTTTTTTTTTGTTGGTCCTTCATTTCAATTTTCCTTTAAAATAACTCATGAAAACGGCATAAAATACACCCAATTCCAGATTTTTGACCAAAATAACCCTAATTAAAAATTATTTACCAAAATGCCATTGTTTGGAAATTATTAGCTAATCTGCTCTTGTTTAATCGATTACATGCACTATGTAATTACAATACAATGCTTAATCGATTACATAGTGTAAAAAGTTATATAATTGATTAAGCTACATTGACGTAATCAATTAAATAAGGGCATATTAGTTAATAGTTTCTAGAAAATAACATTTTAGTGAATAATTTTTGGCTAAAGTATACTTTTAGTCCTTGAAGTTTACCTGAGATATACTTTTGGTCCTTTAACTTTATAAAGTATACTTTTAGTCCTATAATTTTAACATCGTTAATTTTACTAACGGAAAATGCAAACTCAAGTGATGATGGTGTAAGCTTAAGTGATGATTGTGTAATTAAATAATATTAAATTTAAATTTAAAATATGGATAAATTGAAGAATATATAAAATTTGTTTAATTAAATGATATTAATTCATCATTTGAGTTCGCCACGTCAGCATTTTCCGTTAGCAATATTAATGATGTTAGCGTTTTAGGACCAAATGTATACTTTATAAAGTTAAGGGACTAAAAATATATTTTATATAAAACTTAAAGGATTAAAAGTATACTTTAGCCATAATTTTTTAATTAGGGTAAGTTTGGTCAAAAAGCCTCCAATTCCAGTACTAAACAAACACAACGAGTATTTCAGAAGTTAGTTTTTTAGAGGCAATTTTACCTCCCAAATTCAAAATTTTTTTAAGCCTCGACACTCTCCACCGCCACCGCTGCCTTCATCACGGCCAAAAGTGGCTATCCCAACGAAATCCACTTCATTAAATGTCAGATCCCGCCGCAGAAGCCAAAAGCTACGATTTGGGAAGGCCTCGTGAAGATGTGTTAGAGATACTAGGTATTATTGATTGATCAGTTTAGTTAACGTGATTAGTGTGTAATTCTTGTTTCGCGGGTTCAATCCTGCTCCTCTGTCGTTCTCGGCCTTGCTGCCGTCGAATTCTGTGCTAGACTAGCGGCAGAGCACTGAGTTTGGCAACCTTCTTCGTCTTTCACTTTAGAGAATGTTCAACTGCTTCAGGTTTAGATTGGCACCGTGAATCTTGCGACCTTCTTCCTGGATTTATCGGTGACGTTTTTCCACCGAGAATCTCGCAGAGGTCTCCGTTTTGTGATTTGCAGAAAGTCCATTAATTACTGTTCTGATTTACGCTGTCAATCTTGCGAATTTCTTCTCCTTTGAGTTGTTGACAGTTTCGAAGGCGAGATTCACCGCCAAGATCCACAATCCTCCTTGATTTCCTGGAATTTTAAGCACTGGGTCAGATTTTGAAACTCGCTTTCACTGCAAGATTGCTCTCGATTCTTAGATTCCTCCCAAGATTCTCGCCTTTCGAGACCTCAGCACGACTCTGTCTTTCCATCATATTAGAAAAACATGGAATTTTGTTTAGTGGTGGATTTTCCTTTGAGTTCTTAAGGTTGCAGCTTGAAGGTTTTTCCTATCTGCGACTGCAAAATTCTTTGTTACTAGTACATTCAATTTTCACAAGAAAAGGTTCATAAGCACGAAGTTTCATACGAAGTGTGGAATCAAGAGAAAGGAAAATTGACTTCACGCAGGAATAATCAAACGGCTTCAGAAAGCTATGATGATCAACCTCGGATAATAAATAGTGGGTTTGGTCCTCCTTCAATATCACTGTTTCCATCGAAGACGGAGGAGGAAAATTTTAGCATTTCCCTAACAATTACTGGCGGGCACAACATGGTTTAGTCTTCAAAAGGACATATCTTCAGGTTTTGGTTTCACTGGTAATGTTTGGTGCTCCAGAGTTCTTTATCTTTCTTGGCTTACTGATCTTCTGCTATATGGGTCAAAATATGTCAGATGAAGCGTTGTTACAGAATCTCCTCTTCCAAGTTGTTCTTTTATTCGATAAGCAATAAATGTTTTTGGACCCATGCCAGGTTTCAAGACATGCATTGGCGACTTAACAGCAAGATTGATAGTTTTCTAATTCTCTCGTATAGTTCTATGTGTTCAAGTCTCTCCTTTAATCAAAAGACTCTGTATTAGACTATTAGCCCAAAGTTGCAGTTTTTTTTGGGTGTTTTGTTAACTCCATGATCACGGTGGTGGATGCGTTGCTCTGTTAGGAGATGGAAATATTTATCCATGGAGCCTCCAAGTGGAGCACTACAAAGGAAGGGTTCATTTGTTGGATTGGTGCTAATGAGCCCAAGGATTATTTCTTAATGGCAGCAATGGCTTCAAGATGTTCGATGCAAGTCCAGACGTGATGATGATTATAAGAGTCATGAGTGGGACCACCGAGAATGTGCATGGGCAGTTGACTTCTGGCATGAACACAACATATTCTCCTACTCTTGGTTTTTCAGTGATGGGTGAAGTACTGACACAAGGGAAGAATGGTTTACTGCATTCCAAGGACAATACAAGAAGGACATAGAGATCTCAATAATGTTGGGTGGCACAGCAGAATGAGAACCAATGATTGCAGCCAGAAACTATTTCCTTGATCCACAAATTGAAGAACGTTAGAGAAAATCTACAAGTTGATACTGAGAAGAACGGTGTTAATTGAAGAAGTTTTTGTATTATTTTGTGAATGTAAGACTGGTCAATTTAATTTATGTTCCCCCTTATTTTTTTTTGTATTGTTCAAGTTGAGCACCTTGTTAAGTAATGTTTAATTTGAGGGAATATGTTAGAGATATTAGGGTGTTATTAATTGATTAGTTAGTTAGTTAGAGCCCCAGTCTATATGAAGGATCTTAGTTAATGTGATTAGTGTGTGGAATGTGAAGTCTTCACAGAAAAAAAAGGGAGTTAACTTGGTCTCTCATTCCAGGATCCTAGAGTTAGGATTTGTATGGTTAGGTAAATTAGACATAACCAAAGTGGGTTATTCTTTATATGCGCATGTTGCTCAATTAAGATTAATACATGGTGCAATTCTCACCCTCAGCCTAACCGCCTTAAACATCGTTTATTGAGGATCATACCCATCAGCCAACGCAAGCTTTTTCTTCAATATTGTTGGATGCAAAAGTGTTGCCAGTGAAATTCTCGATTTGTAATCTCAAATTGCCATATTGTTTCTCTAATTACATATGTTAACAAGATGTTAGGAAATTTTACACTTCAGGAAAAACTTGGGATATGTCAATTTGAGATTACGAATCGAGAATTTCACTGGCAACACTTTTGCATGCAATAATATTGAAGAAAAAGCTTGCGTTGGCTGATGGGTATGATCCTCAGTAAACGGTGTTAAAGGGTGTTAAAGGTAGTTAGGCTGAGGGCGAGAATTGCACCATTTTTAATAGCTTAGGGGCAAAATTGCACTACTAATGTATGTTTGAATGGAAAATAGCTTTCACGATTTATGAGGTAAGTATATGAGATGAATTTTGTCTCAGTTTACAAAAAGCTACTTTTAAAATTGCGGTTTGGTGTTACTCAAACACACACAATACTTTAGTGTTAAGAGCACATCTTAAAATAGTTTAGAATGTTGGGTGCACCTGAACCCTAGTATAAAATAAAATCTTGGAAGACAAGATAATTGACCATTCTGGCATTCCTGTAAATAATAATAATAAAAAAAAAAAGAAAAAAAGAAAGAAAGAAGGGAAGAAGAAGAAGAAGAAGAAGAAGAAGGAGAATGATCATTAAAGAGGATAATTTTTCATACAATTATTTGATGTTCAACATTATCGAGTTCTCAGTAATATTGAATACAAATTAAGATAACTTACCTACCTATATAAATCTTGAGTTTTGATAGTTATTTGTAAGTTTATTTTTTTAATATACTCACTTAAAAAAACAATGGATTGCCAACAAAATTATTGAAGGAATAAGATCCATCAGTATTTTCCGACTGAATGGTGACGGAAATTTATGATGAAAATTTTCCGTTGGCATGGCTCATTTCCGATGGAATTCTCTGACAAACTTATTCTATTGACATTGTTTGGCGGAATTATGATGAAATGTCGTTGGAAACACGGGTACAAAAAAGTATTTTAAGATCGAACAAAAGAGGCTCCGTAAGATCGGACTAGCGATCCGTCTCGTTCCAAGCAGTCTTAAAAGTATGTAACTTTTAAGACTAGATGCAAATTGGTTTTAAAGAAATATTTCAAGACCGGACATTAAAAACAATAGGTCTTAAAATCACACTATATAGACCTGATATATATTTTGTTCGGTCTTAAAACCAGAATTTATTGGACCGGACAATAAAATGGCCAGTCTTAAAGATACCACTTTCAAGATCAGACTAAATAACATCCGGTCTAAAACTTATCAACTATAAGATCGGACAAACAAATGCACTGGTCTCATAAAACAAAAAATAAGACCTTATTATAACATAAACTGGTCTTAAAAATATTACTTTTAAGACTGAACTTAATTATAAATTCAGTCTTAAAAGTTGGTCTTTTTTAGACCCATTTATTAGGACTTTTAAGACCGTAAAGAATATAACATCCGCTCTAAAAAGTTTGACTTTTAAGAATGAACATTAAATACACCAGTCTTAAAAGTAGAATTTTCCCTTGTTCAAACCAAATCCGTCACCCAAACCAGCATCTAAAAGATAGTACTCTAAGCTACAAGCTATATATATATATATATATATATATATATATATATATATATATATATATAACAATCCATTATAAATTACTATAATTGAATTGGAAATGGATACAAATATTATTCACTAGGCCATGAGTTATATTGTGGCATCGTAATGAATATAGTTACTAGCTATTATAGTACACACTTAATAATAAATGAATATAATTATACAATAAGATAAGTTACAAAAACAATGAGTTACAAAGACATTGTACAACACCTAAATGAACATATATACCAATTCACATTGTCTTCATCGGATTTCCACCTAATAACAACATAACTAACATTTCTCTTCTTTTGTAACAAGCCCCTTTTGATCGAAACTTGCCAAAAATATAAAAACAAGAACAAAAGTCAGTCAATGACATTGTTTAAGAAGGAATTGAATATAGTTAAAATCGTAAAATTTTCAAAGAGTTCTGCATATGAATATTATTCTATATATGAATTGTCTCTTTATAAAGGGATATTCTCTTATATCCCTTCATGATGATCGTTTCTTATTCCGGGTTCATTATCTGCTTCATATTCTTCGTTCATGACTACTAAACCCCTTGAATTAAACAATGGTCAAGGTATAGTGAGAAAAACATTTTAAATGACAAGTCAATTTACTTGGAGACAAAAGATTAAATGTGAGATCAAGAATAGTAAGAATTGAAGAGAGTGAAATGGATGTAATTGGCATAACAGTACCTAATTTAAGTACTCATACTGGGGGACCATTGATGACGAATTTGGAGGTTTTGATGGTATAGGGTGCATACAATAAAAATAAATAATGGTTACCTGCCATATGGTCAGTGGCACCAGAATAATTGACCCACTTTATGGAAGTAGTAGCAAGGCAAAATGACAAAGTACTTGTAGCAAGTGCCCCTGCAAATGATAGACCGAAATTAGACTGATTAGGTGTCTGAGCAATATGAGTAAAATCACGCTATTGATCTACTACCATTTATTTTGGAATTTACAACAATTTTTCTTCATGTAATCAGATTCCTTGTAATAATTACTTATAATGCTACTAGAGGTTGGGTGTGGAATACTAGTTCCGTGCTTGGATCCATAATTCTTGTTTTCAAAGGTTCCACAACTAGCCAAAGCACTGGCATTTGGATCAACAATTGGACGAACCAAACTATCAGCACGAAGAACCCAGGAGAGCACATCTTCAAGAGATGGAAGCTTCTGACTTGATAGAACTTGTGATTGGATAGTGTCACAAGACAGGTCAAGAGCTTCAGGAAAACTAATGATAGACTGAAACTCCATATTCTTGATACAGGGTTGAAGATCTTTTGGAGAAGACATAAGTACCTTCATGTCTTCGTACAACCTCTTAAAGTCCAAGAATAAATCCTTCAACGGACGTCCTTGCTACAGAGAGTGATAGAATCCTTTATAGACTTTGTAAATTCGAATGAAATTCCCTTTACCAAATAACATAAATTCAAGATAATTCATAATTTCTTTCACAGTGATGCAATGACTAACTGAAGACAGAATTTGAGGTTCAATAGTGTTCTATATTTAAAAAAAAAAAAAAAAGACAAGCATCCGTTCTAGACCAAGTCAAACTTTTCTCATTATCACCAGAAAGATGATCCTGAGTTAAATGGGCTTCCTTCTCAACAGCCAAGAGGTAAACTCAAATAGTTTTGTTCCAATCAGTATAATTGGTCTAGTTTAATTTGGAATTAGTAATCTTAGCAAACATGGGCAGTATATTAGATGTCTTAAATTCAGCCATGGAAGAGTAACCAAAGAATAATAATGACAAGACAACAAAAACTTTCAAGAGACGAACTGGCAAGTAACAGAAACACCAAACAAAGAGCAAAACTGCTAACCACACAAAAAAAACCAAAAATTGCTTAAATCAAATGCAAATAATAGTTTTAGAGTCAGGAAACCCACACCTGATGAACAGTAATCACCAACAAGAATTACAAATAGTACCAACAAACAACACCGATGAACAGTGCCAAAAAGTACCTGAATAATGACAAAGCAAAGTGAAATAGTTACGAAACAATACCAAACAGTGATAATCAGCACTCAAAGAGTGACAAAATAGTACTTAATAGTGATGAATAGTACTCAAATAGTGCTAAATAATGACGAAACAGTACTGAACAATGCAAAATAGTCCCAAACAGTGACAAACATTTCAAAATGGTACCATATAGTGCGAAAGAAATACCAAAAGAAAAAAGAAACCCTAGAATTCATAAAGCTTAGGTATCATGTAATCAAAGAATCAAAAAGTTGTGTATATTCATATACAAAAGATATGTATTCATACACGAGGGGAGAGCCTAAATGATAATGGCTCTTAATGATGATTTCCTATAATCCCTTATTGATGGGGATATTAATTGATCATATATTAATTACAATATATTTCCTAATAGTTAGAATCCTTGGTCGTGGGGGGACAAGGCACAATTTACAAAGGTATATTACTAGACAATACTTATGTTGCCCTTAAGAAGTATAAAGCAGGAGGTTAACCTTATCAAATTAAAGATTTGATCAATGAGGTGTATGTGCTTGCCCAAATAGATAATAAGAATGTGGTCAAAATTTTTAAGTGTTGTCCTAAAACTAAAGTTCCTTTGTTGTTTTATGAGTTTGTAGACAATAGTACTCTTCTTGACCACATAGTCCTACTAAGGAATGAATGTTCTATGACATGGAAATAGCTGGAGAAATTGCTAAGGCTATATCATATTTTCACTTTGCAGCTTCTATTTCAATCATTCACCATTGTAACGCCCCTATTTCCTAAGTCCATTATGAGGTCCAATCATGACCCTAGGGTTCTTATTAAACTAATTCGTGTCTATTTATCAGAGTAAAGGTGTTAACCGATCAGAGTAAAACATAACAGTGAGCGTACTTAGGCGTTTGGACGACTGAGTAACTGATTTCATATGCGCAGACATATGCTGGTTAATTTAAATTCCCGAAGGAAAAAAATGTGATACAAATAATTTCATCGCATTGTTCATAGTTTATGGGTTAAGTTACAGTGATCCGAAAGGTTCAACCACAAAAGTTATACACAGTCTAAATCCAAAATATAACTCCTCCTGAATCTTCACGCGCGTTGCTTACCCCTTTCTCCTGCTCCTAATCCTTCTGATCCTAAAGCTATGGTAAATTTTGAGATTCAATGCCTATTGAATCTCAAGTAACAGTTAACCTTATGTTCAAATATAACAGTATGCATAATAGATATTCATTTACATTTCAGCATATAACCATACATAGCACACATCACATGTAATAGTTATTATCTCAACAATTACAAAGCACACAGCAATTGTAATATTCACCTTTACATAGCACACAACCCATGTAAGGTCCATATAGTTTGCACATAAATCAGTGCCATACCCCCAACGTGTTCTTAGCGCCAGGAAAACATTCGTACGACATTACCAAAACTGTAACCCATTTTCAAATCAAAGCTGAATGTATTTAACAATAGTGACCTAAGACCCAGTCTTAGCCACAGTCCATGACCCAAGACCCAGTCTTGTCCATGACTATATGAATCATCGCATCATATATGGAGCATACAAAAAGTATAAGAGTTAAAGTTACAATACGCGTCCGTACCTTATTTCTTGGTGCTAGTAGTATACGTTCCCCTTTTGGTACTGGATCCAACCTTTCCGGGTATCCTATAATATCATCACTGTGTTATTTCATTTATAATTAACATCCTAGGGCATTGCCTTGCTACTTATGACTCCTATATCTCTAGTAAATTTTATTCCGGTAATACCCTATTTAATTAATCCTGACATTTTCAGTTAATTAATATTTCTCTTAACAATAATAATTTTATTATTATTATTATTATTATTATTATTATTATTATTATTATTATTATTATTATTATTATTATTATTATTATTATTATCCCCAATAATAATAATAATGATGATAATAATAATAATAATAATAATACCTTATTTATTATTTATTATTTCCACTATTACTATTATTATTATTATTATTCCCAATAATAATAATAATAATAATAATTCCTTATTCCTTATTTATTATTTTCACTATTACTAATTATTTATCAATAATTCATTTATTTATTCCCCCTTAATTATTTGTTATTAATCAATTAATGACTAATCAAAATTATTAAATACTAACTATCATATGGGAATATGAGTTAATATAAATTTTTTTATTAACAATTCATCTTTCTTAACAATCACATTTATTTACCAATATTTAATTTTCTAAATCAGTATATGCCCATTTAACTAACCTACATATGTATATAATAATAATAGCTATGCCTTTACCTTTAACAAATGAAAGAACTAAACACAAAAAGCTACAAAATATTTATACATAGACATATGTATTCATACGTCAGTACGGATGCCGCTTTTTCTTCCTTCCTTGTTTACTTTATATATATTTGTGAGGTTACTCATACAATAAGAAAAGAAAGAAAGTGACGTATATATGTGTATAACTATCAGTATCCCTTTCTTTTTCGTTTTGACTTCTATATAACTACTATGTAGAACACTCACACACCACCGCAAACACAATGAATAACATATACATATCTTTGCTTTATTATTTTTTTTTTTTAAACAGTTAACACACCCAACCGAAACCATTTTATGCAGCAAAGGTATATCATGACAGCAACAATAATCCCTTTGTCAGTAAAGAAAAACTGAAATCATATTATGTAGCAACAAGTTCAACGTTTTTTTCTTCTTCTTTTTTTTACTTTTCCTTCTTTGAGCCTACGCAAAACAGAACCTAAGAAATACAGACAGCCACGGCATGCAAAAAGAAACAACTCACACTCAGGCTCACACACGATACACATAAACATACATATCTATCATTTTCACAAAGTTATTTCCTTTACTGGGCAACCAATGATTTCGACAGAAAACAGGGGATAATAACAGCAAGTATAAACATACATATATCTATACTTATCTTAGTTGGTTTTCCTTGTTCATTAGCACAAAAACAAGAGACCCGATGATAGTCAAGAAAAGGGTTTCAGCGTTCCTTTTTTCTTTCTTTCTTTCCAGAACGCACATATACACACACGTATGGCCTTCCACTTTCTTTAGTGTGTGTGTGTGTGTGTATATATATATATATATTCTCCTATCTTGTTTTTCTTAAACACACACACCCAGAACCATCCAAAAGAAAAGAAACATGCAGCAAAACCGATCCTATATACAGAAAAGAGATGTCTACAGTGACCCACGAACAACCCCTTTTTTCATTTTCTCTTTCAGTTTCAGTCTTAGTGTCTTCGTTTCAACTTCTTTTTGGTTTTTTTTTTCCTGGTTAAATTGTGACAGAAAACGAAGGAAAAAGGGAAAATGGTAGTCACCTTCTATTCTTCAGTCTAGCCGACAATGAAGCAAAGCTGACACTCCTCTATTTTTCAACGTTAAAACAGGGGTAGATTGGCTTCAAGTTTCTCTCCCTCCGACACCTCCTCTCTCTCCCTCCAACTCTCAAACTCTCACGGTTTTCTTTCTGGGTACAGGATGAATGGGAAACGAGTGGAAAGAAGGATGAGGGGATGGGCTTTTATAGTGCTCATGAAGGACCGGCCAAAATTAAGATCCAGAGAAATGTCCTTCGGTTAACCGCGCAAGGCTCGAGACGTATGGGTAGCGTCTGAAATCTCTGCTTTAAGATAGATATAATTACCTACTTTCTTTTGATGATAAAAAGTTTTGGAAGGGTTCGACACCAGTCTCCTATTAAGGTCAGGGCACGGGCCCGGGCTCTATGAGCACTTACTGAGATTGGTCTTTCTATTCATACTCAACAAATATCTAGCCAGCCTCCTCACAACATGGTCAATACATTATGCACACTGCTTCATTGTTTCTATTAGAGGTAAAGGCAGAGGTTGTTAAGTAGGAGTAGGAGGTTGTAGAGAAGGGTGGAGAAGGAGGTAGACAAGGAGGATGACACCATGGACTTTCTAGCAAGTCTTTAGCATGGCGTTTTATCTCTACGATTGAAAAAATAGAGGAGGATGATAAATAAATAGTATGATAAACATAAAAAAATTGGGAGTTTATATAGATTAGAGGTGATGGATTTAAACCATCATTGCACACGTTTTGCCCCTTTAGAGTTATCAATTATTCCTTGATACATGAGTAGTTGAAGGTATTTCTGTTAGAGTGAATTATACTTTCATGTCAATGCAATCGTGAGGGAATCTACGTTGTAGGATGAGAAGATGGAATCCAAACTACTAGGTTGTGCATTATGGAGTTGGAGTGGAGAAAAAGATACACAAGGGGGATTAGATGGTTGGAAAGTGGGTTAGAATGAAGAGTCATGAAGTAGGTGTGAAGGGTTAAAGTAAAGTATATATGATTAATTAGTAGGTGGTTGGTGAGATTCATATTGTAAAGGAGGTGGATATATTGGTTGATGTAATGGTTGGATAGGTTCAAAGTATACGTCATTTGGTGGAAGAGAAGGCTCATGATATGTACTATAAGGTGAATAGGGTGGGTGGTAAGTTTGGAATGAAAGTTGTCAGTAAGGTTTATGGTGTGGATTATAGAAGGAACCATCATATTCTTGTCTAAATGTACCTCTTTTTCGATCTTCTCATTGTGCTCGAATAGATTCCAATTCTTGCTAAATCATGTCAAGCTTTTGAGAACTAGTGAGATCAGAAGGAGCTTCATATCTCTAAGTGCCATTGTAGTAAAAAAAAAAAAAAAAAAAAAAAAATTCTTTTTAGACCAAATATAAATCATTTCTTAGACCAGATCTGAAATCAGTCTTGATACAAGTGTAACATCCCAATTTTCAAAAGCGGAATAAATTTTTCATCATTTAAAATTATTTCAAAATCATCACAATAGAGCATTTGAGCGGAAGAGTATCTGATATATATATTCAAAATGCCATAAGTCTGGTTGGATACAGTAGCGGTATAGAAACCGCGTGGTTTAAAAGTGAAGAAAAACAATAATAGGAAGGCTTCTGCCGGGACATCAAAGGAAATCTTCAGCCGGGTCTTCTAGACGACCTGCTTGCGCTTCCCCTTGTCCTCCGTCCTTGGTTCTCCTGACCTTGACGCTATGTTAAGAGCTGAGGTCCCATGCATACGGACCCCAGATAACGGTTAACCTCATGTTTACATACACAATATATAGACAACTCATACCACAACACCAAACCGCATACTCAAGCAAACTATCATAACCAATCTATATGTATCGCTCCCAGCATGCGACCATATCGCTCCCAGCATACAGACATATCGCTCCCAGCATATGAACATATCGCTCCTAGCATTACAGATACTCTCTAACCTTTATATGCACACATACCACATATATGCATAACATAAACATCAGAGTTAGTGTTACAGTACGCGAACGTACCTTCGTTGATGTTATACGGTATTTTTGGTGGAATACGGTGCGACAGTTGGTCAGAACGTATTCAGGGATATCCTATAAGGATAATATCACATGTATTTAGTTACCAATATCATAACAGTCATTTTAATCACAAATGACCATTTTACCCCTAACCTCTGAAATCGGCGAAATTTCGCCAGAACTTCGTTACTTTGACTCTAATTTTCCAGAATTTTAACATATCTCTTACTCCAACATATTTTCCAAAATAAATATCATATCTATCCTAAAACATGATATCTAAAATATACTGGGAGATTAAAGATCAAAACAACATCTATCCTAAAACTCTAAGAACTACCGAACTAAAGACTAAGGACTGAAGAACTTACTCAGGACTCTGCTACAACTTTCTCCAGAGGTCTTCCTTCCTTCTCTACTCTAGAATTTCGAAATTTGCAAGAGGAATTGGTGAGAAAATGAAGGAGAATGGAAGGCTATTTATAGAAAAAGGCAATGGCAATTTGGTAATTCCTTTGAACTTTGTCTGATCAGTTTCTGGCCGTTAGATCGCACTTCTTGGAGGTGGCAAGATCTTGGCCTTACACCTCTCAAGGATGATGTCATCCCTGCTGCATCATCAAGTCTTATGTCATCTTGCTTTATCAGGTAAAATTCCTGGTTCAGTATCCTAATCGCGAAATTTCGTAAAATCTTAAAATTCCGAGAACAAGACGCTGAAGGTCTTTTCTTCCTCTTTGAGAATACTGGATTCTCCTAATCTTATATTCTCATTGAGGACATTCCGTTGCCTGCCGAAAATCCTCGGTAATCGCTATCGGGTACAGAAATAACGTTGGCCGGCGCCAACTTCGAGACAAAAATTCACTGATTAATATTATACTCTGGTTTTTCCCAACTTGTTCCCAGATTCTCGCATCTGAATTATTTTCTATCGGCTCTCATTTCCATTATCTGTTTACTCCTTATTATTATAACATTATCTATTTAACACATCCTTAAATTTATATTATTATTATATGATAAAAATCAAACTTCATCCTTATCTCCCCCCTAAATTCGGCCAACACACAAATATACATATTATATATATATATATATATATATATATATATATATATATATATTACTCAATTATCTTGCACTTATTTTCCCCAAAATTTTCCTATTAGTTCATAACTAATTACTTGGATTTAGGCTTTCATAAATTCTTGAAAAATCCTAAGCCATTGACCTTTACTTTTTAAGACTACATCTTAACCATTATTATTTATTTAATTAACCAAAAAATAATTACTTATATTCACTTCATTTTTCATGTTTCCTAAATTTCTATAATCTTATAAAATTCTTGAAAATTTCTTAATTAATCCCTTAATAATTTCTAGTAATTTTCTTAATTAAAACTAATTATTTTCTCACAACAATTTTACTGACATTGGTAATTTATGCGCCATGTATAATTTTAAAAATCATGAGGCAACTTATGTTCCCCAAAATAATATCAAATTTTAACTCATTATCTTCCAAGGAAAATAATCCCATAAATTACCTAAATTAGAGATAACATACTTTCTAATTTTTAATAAATATTTAGTTGCCTCTTAGGATTTTATCATAATTTTCTCAAGGTATTTAATAACCCATAAATATTTTAGGGACCTATTTGCATATTATTTAATCTTAGGACAAATTGTCCTAATAATAAGATAAATTCAATACAAGGTGTTTGAGACCTCATATTCACCTATTTCCAATAGGTATTATTTACTAAATTATGATACTTATCCTAAGTAGGATTTTTAGGGTATTACAACAAGCGGTCTAAAAAGTCTTACTTTTAAGATCAAATATGCTACCAATCTTAAAAAGTTGTTTTTAGACTAGTTAAAAAAATATTAGGTCTAAAAATTTGGACTATATAAACCTGACATCGTTTATATTAGGTTTAAAAGTTTGACTTCTAAGACTAGTAATATTATATGACAGGTCTAAAAAGTTTGACTTTTAAGACTGGAGCTATCACTCAACAAACTTTTAAGACTAGATATTTAACTAAGCACATACAATCAATCTAAAAGTATGACTTATAAAATATTAAACCTCTTTTTTTTTGTGTGTGTGCGCGCGTGCCATCAAGCATACATGTTAGAATAACACCATGTTTTCAACAAAATATTTTGAGAAGGTAAACTCCCAGTCTAATTCTAATTAATATATCTCTACTTCCCCTTTTCGCTTTGATACCACCTATGAGTTTATAAATTTCTTGAGCAGTTTGAAAGAAATATTTCATTCTTTGACTAGTTTGAAGCTTATGCTCAAGAGAAAAAGTTGAAATATGCATTTCTTCAAACAATAAACACGACAAAGAAGGATTGGAAAATCTCTAAAGGAGGAACCTTCTCTTTAAAAATTAATGCTTCTCTCTATATATGTGTGTGTGCACGCGCACGCGTGTGTATCTATGTATGTATGTACACACACATATAGATGTTATACTTCTTGGAAATGGATGATGATATTCATTGTCAGAAAAATAAATTATTTAAAAGGAACACCATAATATTGTTAAAAAAAAGGAACACTATAATAGGTTATACTATGCCAACCTAGTGAATTAAATTATTTCATACAGACGTTACAAATATAATACACACATACCAACAAGAATAATATATAGTATGTATGACCATAGCTTCATATATAGACTATAATCACTACAAAAAAAAAATGAATTTCTGTCGCTAAATGAGTTGTGATGGACCAAGGTCTGACACAACAATTGTCGTTGCAATTCATTTTTGCGACAAAAAAAATGTTTTGTTGCAAAATAAAAAATTTGCGACGGATAAATTTTCCATCGCAGAATTTTGAATTTTTGATGGATCTTGTATACGTTGAAAACTTTTAATTTTGTGACAAAATTATTAAAATAATTCATCGCAACTTGAATTCCTCAAAAATAAAATAGTACGGAATTTATTTACAAACATTTGCGATGGAATTGTGAAAAAATTTCGTCGCAAATATAAAAGTTATATAAAAAATATATTCATTACGTATCTTTCTCAGCAGCCACTAGAAAAAAGTTACGAAATAAAAAATAAGTGTATATGATGAAAAATATATAATAGCAATCATAAAAGAGTATACACAGAGAAAATGAAATATAAACAACAATGTTGCCAACAAAATGGACCAAAAAGTACCAAAAAAAAATCATAAATAATGTCTACAACAACAGTATGGTCATCTTCATCACCAAGAACCAACCCCTTATCCTTCTTTTCCTTAAATAGGGACTAAAGTCGATCCTGCATTTACTTCATCATCTCCGCTTACTGATTCATCATCTCCTCTTGGTGATTCATCTTCTCTGCTTACTAAATCCCTAGCTATGTCATAGCCTCTAGCTATTGTGTAGTAGCGGAGAGCTACTATTCTAACGCCTTCGCCCTTTTAAGCTCATCTACAAAAGCAACATTAAAAAGTCATTTTATTTTTTATACTACATTTAAATGGACAAGGGAGTGAAGATGTAACAATTAATATCAGAAGTGTTATGTTTATGTGCAAAAACACCTCTAATATGGCTGGATGAGCACTTGGTAGTCTTTACTTGGCTGGTAGAAGCACCCATCTTGAACACTCTGCATTTCTTGTCAAATCCTCCTGCAGCCTAAATGAAAAGGTTCTCATTATCAGACTAAGAGGACGTGAGGTCATTCACAATATGTGGCTCTTTCTTATGACAGCTTCTCCCAAGATTCCTACAAGCACAAAAATACATCACAAATGTGACATATAACATGAAATAAACATGTTACTATCTGAAACAAATAATAAATATAGTGAATATCTCACCATGAATTTTGACAAGAGATTTGCCGAGTCTCGCAAAATAACCAAGTTTAGTGAAATATTTGCAGTATAAGGAACCTGGATCGTTTCCCATGGAATTCGCAATTGGTCCAATACAAAACAATAAAAACAGAAATAATAACAGTAAATGGATAGGGAGTTTTTCAGTGTAATTAAACGTAAGACTGAAGTAAAACAGAAGCAGAATGCAAAAATGAAACTAATCAGATCAAAACGACCAACCCAGAATTACGATTTCAGAGACTTCCATCATCAAACTAAATATGATCGAACTTGCAATTGATTTTGGACAAACCGAAATCTCTGCGTTTGTCTAGAAATTCCCCCAATTGAACGATTGTCTAGAATTTGTTCAAACACACAGTGTGTTACTATGCAATCGCATAGTATACACTTCGACTCAGTTCAAACTACGTCCTTGGGATATATGAATATGGGTATTTAATCAAATACCCAATCCAAATCCAGAATCAAATCCGAATAAAGAAAACAAAAACAAGTAAAGTTACCAATTAAGCGTATGTTTTTTGGATGAATCATGGAATCCTCAACTATGGGTCAGTCACAGAAGCTCAACCAAGCATGGCTGGAAATGACGTAGAACATATAGAGAATTTGAATAATGCGAAGAACATTTCATAGAAATTCAAAACTTATGTTTCAATCCAAAAAGTTACAAAAACGTTTTGAATAATCTGTTTGTAGCCACTATATGACTGAACCTAAAATGGCAAAATGAATTGGGGCATCAAATAATAAAATTTGGCCCAAAAGAGATAGACATAAATAACAAATGGTCTTTATAAAATTCGGGCCCAAATAAAAATCTAGAAAAACACCGTTGACTTCGGGTCCAATTTCAACTATCTTCTTGTCTAAATTAAGCTTCCAAGTCTTCATAACATTTAAAGCTCTCTAAATCATCTAAAATATAAGACAAGAATGAGGCTAATCGGATGTCTAGTTCAAAAGTTATGTTAAAAACCGTGAAGCATTGTAAATTTAGAATTTTATCATTATAATTAAGTAAATCCCATTAAAACCCTAAAGCCCAAATAAGCATCAAAGTCTATTATTTAGTAACTAAAGAATCATGCAAATACAAATGATGACTATAAATTAATTACTTCTAAGTACAAAATATTGAATACAAAAAAAAAAAAATGACTACTTACAAAGTTTCTTTGATGATGACTTATTGGAATGGAGTCGCCATTATATGAGGGCCATCCATTTGAGACCTATATATTTAACTTATTTTGCATAGATTTCTGCTGTCATTTATCATCATGACCCATTTTTTGAATAACTATGATGCGGTCTTAGGATGAATCCAAGTTGTCTTGCCTTTATTTTGTCTCAATTTATATAACCGATCAGACAACCACCGACTTGATTTGAAGTCATAAGCTTTTCCTAAATCTTACAGATGGGCAGGTAACTACCTAAACTTTCCTTGAAAATCAATAATGAACAATTAATGCTCCAAATTATAAAAGTACTTAGTTTGCATTTTGATGAGAAGAAATTAATAACCATAAAGGACATAACTTACCAAAAAGTTATTAAACCAAGCATCACAAACAGCTTGAGGAATCTCTAACAAATTTCCCTTAGGTGATTGTAATTACATAAGAGTTGTTTATCCATGAATTCCATAACTACTTTATAAGGCTCAAACTTGAAAACAAAGGAAATGTTGAAAATATTAGCATACAAATTAAAGGTAAACAAATCTGAACATTACTAGTAACTTTACATGACTACTCAATGGTGCCGACATGACAAATTCATGTCAACCTAGTTACAGGATCAATCGATCTCCATAGACAAAGAACTAACAAAAATCAACCAGGCGATTCCTGTTCTTTAAATATTTTCTGAATATTTGTGTTATAATATAATAAATATATTATTAAGTATGAAATTCATTTGCTAGCCCTTATTTATTACTCATTTAAAAACACTTGCACTAAGTGAGTGAGAGGAAAAAGCTCTTTGCTTCTACATCAACATGCTCTACCATATAAATATGATAATGATAATAATGAATGAGCATATTTATTTGACAAAAAAATCAACATTTTTAAGTCTTTCCACATATATAAAGAAAACATATGTGATTTAAAAAAAAAATGTTGTAAATGGTGCCCATTGAAGTAGTGCCAATAAGTTAGAGATGTAGTGGTGATGATTACAAAATTATAGATGTAAAGGCTGGTCATGTGAAGCACACAAGCACAAACGATCCCTCCCTCGTCTCTGACTCCGACTTGGACTCAATATTGCCTATAATTGCTCCAGTTGTCTCTGCCTGGATCTCGGACCAGTTATCACCTCCGACTTGACCTTAGTCCACCAGTCTCTGCCTCTATCCGTTCGTTCTCAAATCTCCACCTATAAGCTTATTTCTTGTAACCTCCCTTTCTCAACCCCCTCTCTTCTCACAGTTGTATTACCTTATTGTTGGCTAGACAATAGTACAATATATTGTCTTCTAGCTTTGATTTCAAATGAAACCTCCTTAGGCATACCCTTTTTAGTTTTTGTTCATTATGTAAATTGTCATTGTTGTGTATTGTGATGTTGGTGGATTAAATGTGAGGCATATAGTTGCATGAGCTTTCAACTATTTATGATTTACCATTTTAGTTTTTCTAAGTTCTACTGGTAGTTGTTGAGCAAAAAAAAAAAAAGTTCTACTGGTAGCTACGCCTGGATGAACTGATGGAGTACTTAAACCCCGTCGCCAATTCTGTCACAATTATGCGACAGATATTTGTTTTTCATCCCAAATTGCGCATATTATGACAAAGACAAAATTCATCACAAATTCAGTCAACAATTGTGATGGATTTGTTTCCATCACAAATTTCATCGTTATTTGAGTATTTTGTAGTAGTGAATAATCAAAGCACTTGTAAAGGAAAGGAGCATACAGAAACCTAAGTAGCAAGGCAAATCATTTCTTCATAAATCATTTGTGGGGCCTAGCTATGTAACTTATGATGAATCTTTAATTAGATAATTTCTTTTAGAATAACAATGTATGAAATCATTTATCAAAGTTCAATAATCAAATATTGTAACACTGCTTTCAATAATAAAAGTATCTTAAAAAAACTAATAAATAGTTAGTTGAGATGGTGAGCGGTCTTGACCCTACAAAAACAAGAATACAAATTTGAATCCTGATAAGCATACTTGTTGAAAGAGACAAAAAATCTTTGCATTTTAAGCTTCAAAAGGGAAAACCCTTCAACAAATAAAAAAAGTATCTTAAAAAACATTCTATCAAAATATATTCATTTAAAAATACACTTTTCAAGCTACCAACATGTTATTTAAAGTTGTAAGTAGCCTTACTAGTAAAGAGGAAAACACATGTTCGAATCCTTGAAAGCTCACTTCTTAGAAGAGGCAAAAGCCCTTTTTGCTTTAAAACTCAAAAAAGAAACCTTTAACAAATGAAAAAAAAAATGCACACTGATAATAAAAAGGCTTTTAAGATCGGACAAAAGACACATATGAAGACTGGATCTGTGACTGGTCTCAATATAGGTAGTCTTAAAAGTCTGACACTTTTAAGATGAATGCGATACCAATCTTAAACAATTGTGTTAAGATTGGACTTTAAAAATGTGAGGTTTTGAAAGTCCTATTATATAGACCTGATATATTTTTCGGTAGGTCTTAAAACCCTACTTTTAAGACTAGATGAATAAATACACCAGTTTAAACAGATCCACCTTTAAGACTGGACATATTAATAAATAAGCTAGTCTTATAAGTTTGACTTTTAAGATTAGATATTTAACACACCCAACCAGTCTTAAAAGTCAGATTTGTTAGACCATCAATGTTATTCATTCGATCTAAAAATTCAGACTTCTTAGGTCTCATGTGTATTATGTCTGGTCTAAATTTTCTCATATTCTTTCACTGAGTTATTTCTTACTGATCATAAACATCCGCCACCTAATCCAACACCTAAAATGCAGTACTTTAAACTACAAGTTATGAATAATCTATTATAAATTACAAATTGAATTATTGGAAATGAATACAAATATTATTCATCATGAGATATGTCCTCTTTATGAATATACTATGACAATACAACACCTAAATGAAATACAATAACATCAATTACAAATACATGGAAAAATTTCCATATTTAAATTATGTGTCAGATGTACAAATACCCTACCCTATACATTTGGAAAAAGGATCACCTAAATGAACATACATACCCAATTCACCTTGTCTTCATCAGATTCTCACCTAGCTAACATAACACTCCTCTTTTATTTAACATGCCCCTTTCAGAACTTGCCACGGAAATAAAAACAAAAAAAAAAGCTTCATAGTCAATGACATTGTTTAAGAACATAGGAAGGAATATAATTAAAAAATTAAAGTTTTCAAAGAATTCTGCACGTGAGTATTATTTGATGAATTGTCTCTTTTATAAACGGATATCCTCCCATATCCTTTCATGACGATCATTTCCTATGCCGGGTTCATTATCCACTTTATCTTCTTTCTTCATTTCCAGGAGACCCCTTGAAAAAGGAGTACTCACAAAGAAGACCATGATTTGAATGAATTTCCTCATCAATATCAATGAACATTTTTCCTTGAAGAGCTATAAACCACGTTTTCCTTGAAGAGCTAGAACACATGTTTCGCCTAGTCTATCATAATAAAATGTTCATCTCCAAAATTGCTACTATTGATATTGATTAATGTAAATCCTAGTGATGGACCTGAAACCATTATTGACATTAACTCACTTGCATTTGAAAATGGAAAATTTAATTTTTACATAGTCCACCTCCAAAATCTCTTCAATAATCCCATAATAAGGCATGACTGGCAATTTAGGCATCTTTTCTTTCAAACTGAAGAAGTAAATATATTCAGCCCATAACATAACACCACTGTTTTGGATGGTGCTCTTATTATTTTAGGACTTTGTGTAAAAGGTATAGCCATTGGTCACATATGAATTCCACGTTATGACATCAAATTCAGACCACGTGCTAACCATTTTAATGTATTAGAAACACACTCCTCTCCCTCAACCTTTAGTTTGAACTAGTTTGTAAAAGTTCTATTATGCTCCCCAATTAACCTTTGTTCAGTTATTCGACTATTTTCTTTCCTTACAGCTTCTTTATGTGCATCTATGATGTCTTGAATTTCATCAACATTATTCAAGATGTATAAGTGGACTTGTAGCAATTCATTAGGATCCACACTCTTTATTGAAGCCCCTCTACCTTGTCAGCATGCGGACGTTTAGGAAGCGCAATATGTCTTACTTTGGCAAAAAATTTTGACAAAATTCCATGGCTTCTTTAGAAACATATTTATGAAAAACTGATGTTTCTAAGCGATTTGTATTCTTCACATACCCTTTTAGGAATTTCATAAATCTTTCAATTGGAAACATCCATCGTAAATGGATAGGGCCACAAAACTTTATCTCACTCACTAGATGAACAATTAGATGAACCATGATATCAAAAAATGTAGGAAGAAAAAGCTTCTCGAGCTGGCACAAGATAAGATATCATTCATTTTTCAATTCATCCAATTTTTCAATCTCAAAGCTTTACTATAAACCACAATGAACAAGAGACAAAGTCTAGTCAAAATGTGTCAAAGATCATATTCGACAATGCCTCTAATTGCTACTAGGAGTAGCTGTTGCATTAAGACATGACAATCATTAGACTTTTGGCCTACTAATTTCAAGTCCTTCATCATGACGATCATCCATGTAAACACTCGCAAAATTTTTTTTTCTCATTTTTAGATAATTACTAAGAGTAGTTGTTGCATCAAAACATGACAATCATGAGACTTTTGGCCTACTAATTTCAAGTCTTTCATCATGACAATCATCCATGTAAACACTTGCAAAAAATTCTTTTCTCATCCTTAGATAAAGTATGAGAAGCTTGGGGATAATAAATTCTCTTACCATATGGCCTTGGATGTAAGTTTCTTCGTATATTCCCATTGTTTGCAAATCTAATCTTGCCTTCACACCATCCTTAGAACTACCTTGTATGTTAAGAAGTGTGCCAATAATACTATCACATACGTTTTTCTCCATATCCATCACATCAATACACGGTTTGACATCAAGATTGCGCCAATATGAAAAATTGAAGAATACATATATCTTTTTCCATATATTTGTTTCTTTCCTACTCTTTGCAATCTTACCAAATATGACACTGATATTTTTCACCTTTTCATAAATTTGCTCCCTAGTCAATGCCTCCAGAGCATCTTCACACTCTTGGCCACCAAAAAAAGCTTTCTTTAATCGATGATATAAGTGCCTAGGCTAAGAAATCTCCTATGGCCAAGATAAACCATCTTTCTTCCATGTTGAAGCTGATGGTAGCATGTGCCTTCTTCACAAACCGGACATGCTTTATGGCCTTTTACACTATACCTTGACAAGTTACCATATGTTGGGAAGTCATTTATAAAAAAATTTCATGGCTCGCATTTTAAAAACCTCCTTCTTGAAAGAGTCAAAAACATCGACACCTCCCACAGCTCCTTCATGTCTTCGATGAAGGGCTCAAGGTAAACATCGATGTCATTTGTGGGTTATTTTGGTCCCAAAATCAACATAGACACCATGATGTACTTTCATTTCATGCATAACATAGGGGATAAGTTATAAATAATTAGGAGTACAAGCCATAAACTATATATACTACTAACGCTACCTTAGGGATTTATGCCATTAGTGCTAAGGGCAAGCCTAAGGTTTATAGGTTTCTTGCCAAAGTTAGGAAATAGTTTATCGATTTTCTTCCATTGAGAAAAATTAGTCGGATGTCGAAGCTTTCCATTAAAAATCCTCTCATCTGCATGCCACCTCAAAATTTTTGCATCATTTTCATTAGCAAACAAGCGCTTGAACCTTAGTATGATTGGAAGATACCACAATACTTTTGTAGGCCCCTTATTTGATTTGTACCTTAGGGTTTCACATACCAAACACTTCACTTCTCTTCAAACTCTTTTCTATACAATATGCATTCATTTGGGCATGCATGGATCTTTTTGTACTCCATCCACAATAGACAAAGTTCTTAGCATCATAGTATGATGCAACAACACATTATCATCTAGAATCATGTCCTTAAAAGCCTAATGCATTTCTAAGAAACTCTTGTAACTTCATCCATGTCATGCTTTCAAGCTTACCAATCTCAATATAGTGTTCAGCTATTAGTATTTTTTACACCTGGGGTAAAGTGGCATCTTTACATCATTGCACATATTACATATGTACATGATGCTCAAAAGCCTCCTCTCTTACATTACAAATAATCTCCTTTATCTGATCATTCATATTTGTGTTAGTATCATCAAAGGCTACTTCCCTATGTTGAGATACACTTGGCATTTTTTCACCATGACATATTCATATTGTATAAGTCTTACAAAGTCCTTCGCAAATTAAATGTGTGTATATAACGTCAAGACTTAGTCTCCTCTCATTCAAACATTCCACACAAGGGCAACAAAATTTTCCATAATTATCATCAACATTTTGTTTAGCAAACTCTATAAATTCCCTCACCCTATTGTCATATTCAACACTCATTTGAAGAGCATCTATCCAACTGTGTTCCATAATAGAATTCTAATAGACAGAAAAATTTAACATACATTATGGAAAAAATTTGAAAATTGCATCAACTAAATGAACTCCAAATGTATATGCTCTAGGTAGATATGTACATTTTTTTTCCTAAATGAGAAACTTGCCCATGGATGCATCATGAAGAATTACTCTTCATCATAAATGTATCATAGTGAATCCAACAAGAAAAATAAATACATGAGAAGGAAAAACAAATGCATCGCATGAAGGTTTCTTAACTCACCTATAGCATATAAATTCAAATGATTTTGCTAAGGAATTCTTCTCCACAAACGTTGCTTTTGTAGACAACAAAAGTAACCCTAAAAACACTTGTTGGTTAGTTAGGTATGTCTCAAGTGCAAATATAATTTTGAAAACATAATATTCATTAACAATAGAGGAACCCACAAGAACATTTCATTGATTTCATTCAACCCATGAGAAAAACCAGAATGATAAGAAACAAATTAAAAAGTAATATCAAACTGAAAAACCTCTTACGATAGCTTGGTGTCTTGTCGTTGAGCTAAGAAACCAAAAAGTGATAAATTGACTAACACTAGCTTGTCGAGAGAAAAACACAAAGCAGTGATGAAGCAATACATAAACACTGAAGAATGAGATGAAACATGAGTTATCACTTACGGAAGAAGAGAAGTTTGGAGCAGGAAATTTAAGTTCCTGTGCAACAGACATATTTCAGCATTTTAGGATATTATTAAGACTAGTTGATTATAAAGTATCATGTCCTAAAGGTATATTTAATTCTTTTTATTCATTTAATTTTAAAATAAAATTTTTATAATATATCTGGTCCTAAAAGTAAGAATATTAAATTAAAAGCATAATACTTTTAAGACCAATTTATAATAAAGTATCCAACCCTAAAGGTATATTTAATTCTTTCCATTCATTTAATTTTAAGATTGGAGGTTTATAATATATCTGAGCCAAGAGGTTGGCAAATGTCGGCTGAAGGCTAGAGGGGGGAGTAACCACCTCTTCATCATCTAAAATAACAATGAGTCCAACGACACAGGACTCTCCTGTTAGAATAGAAGGCACACTCATTTTAGGCGCCTTGGATATCATTCTACTGAAGGCTTGAGCATCAGAAGTACCCCTGCGAGTTGTTGCCTTGTATCTAACCATTGTTTGAACAGAGACGACAATTAAGGATAGAAAGGATTATGAGGGACAAGGTGAGGAGTTAGGGATGAGAGGTAAGAAATTGATGTGAGAATGAATGATAGTAATTTTGGTATTTAATAAATACTTTTAAGACCAGATATTTTAAAAAATCTTATCTTAAAATTAATATTTTTGATCGGTTATAAGTAAAATGCAAGTCTTATAAGTAAGATTATTAAATCATAAAGATAATATTTTTAAGACCAGTTTTTTTAATAATATTTGGTCTTAAAAGTGTCGTTGTTTCAGTTCTTTAGAAACCATCATATTCTTATTCTCCGTGTTAAATGCTTCATAATCTCTTTGGCTTCTAAGTAAACTTCCCAAATATGTGTCTCTTTGTAATGTGAGGCCGCTCCAATTATCATGATCTATTTATGCTCCTTGGTCCTAAAACTAGTTTCTTCACATTCATCTCGACTTCCTTCTCCTCCTTTATCCTTCAATGCCTCAACCATAATTTTTGATTCTATTTGTCCTCCTTATCCTCATCCTCCTCTGCAATCTCCAAGGCCTCTTCCACCACCTCCACCGGCATCAGACAAGAATATGCTTAAGTATCTGCATGCAAGAGTCGATCAAATCGACAAACGACTGAGAAAATTGGTTAAGGATCTTTATACCGTCAATTGCAAGCTCAACTAATTACTTGACACCAATGACATCAAGTACAATCCTTCTAATAACCCCTCATCTAACAACCTTTCTTCTGGCAATGATATGGAGGATTGAGGGGGGTTTTTTTATGAAGTATTTGTATTTTTTTTGTACTAGATGCTGCCAGTAAAAAAAAAGTTATGAATTAATATTAATAATAATTTAAAATTGCTCCATCTTTATTTATATTTTGAGGTTTACATTTAAATTTGTTATATCTTCATGAATAGTAAGGAAACGTAGTCAAGAACAAACAAAATAAATAAAACATTGTTTACATTTTGATGTTTACATTTTGATGTTCAAACAAACATACTAAACTAAATAATGCTAAATTCTCAGCAGTGTTTGGCCAACGTGTGTCCTCATTTTTACTATCCAGATGTTGATCATTTTTAGTTTCCTTTTTCACACTGATAATGAGGACACACATTGGCCAAACATTATCGAGACGAAGATGATATTTATAGACTAACTTTTAAGACCGAAATCTAAAACAATCTAATCCTAAAAGTATAGCCATAATTTTTAAAAATAAATTAAAACTTTTAAGACCGGATTTTAAAAATATCTGATCCTAAAAGTCTAGCCTTTTTTTTTTTTTTGAATAAACTAAGACTTTTAAGACCAAATTTTTATAATATAACTAGTCTTAAAAATCTAGCCTTCATTTTTTAAATGCAAGAAAACGTCATACATATCAGACCTCTTGTTAACAATGTCTGGTCCTAAAAGTATAGCCATTATTTATAAAAATAAATTAAGACTTAAGACTTTTAAGACCAAATTTTAAAACAATCCGGTTCTAAAAGTATAGCCTTGATTTTTTTTTTAAATGTTATATTTTAATCTGCTTGTTTACAACATCTTATCCTAAAGGTACATATAAGAAGTAAAGTATTGGTTTATCCACCATCTAATACATACAACAACCAAAATCGGACACAAGTAAATTGTTGGAATATAATAAACAAATTTATTTATTATTGATCATTGACCAAATTGTACAATTGTTTATTTACAAAAGATTATTGCTACATATATATACAAATGAATTCTATAACATCCCAAATTTATGGGATTTGAATATTGGGAAATTTTATGGGAAATTAAATTATGAAATTTGAGCTAAAATAATTATGTGAAATTAAGGCTTAATTTTCCTTAATGTATTTTGAGAAGAGATAATTTTAGGCCTAAATATTATAGGATTAATATTTTAAGGCCAAGGAAATTAAAGAATTTAATTATGCAATAATTGCAATTAATTTAATAGCAATTGGAATTGTTTTTTTTTTTTAAATGAAATGAAATGAAAAACGAAGGAGTGGATCTAGCCCAAGACTCACACAACAAACAATTGAGAGTGGCCCACGTGAGTTGGATGATTGAGCCCAAAATATAATGATCCATTACCTCAGCCCATATGGATGAAAGCTATCCAGTAACACGTGAGACTATCAGCAAATGAGTAATTTTTTCCTTTCGCCAATGAGAGTTGGCACAGATGGTAAGGGGTTTAGGATTAGGCCTTTAGGTCGTGGGTTTGATCCCCTTTGCCGTCGTTAGGACTCCTTTGGTAGGCGATCTCGTAAGTTCCTAGTAAGTGCTTATAAAGCCCGGGGCCGTGTCCTGGCCTTGGTAGGAGACTGGTGTCGAACCCTTCCAAAACTTTTTCGTATAAAAAAAAAGTAATTTTTTCCTTCCAGCTCCACGATCGACGGATAAGAGAGAAATAGAAGCAGTTTCGAAAAAGCTCATGGACAACAGCCCTTATATCATTTTCCTTTCGGCCCAAATACTTGATCCACATTATATCCATTTCAGCTGCTTAGCTTCAACCCAACACGCAAAAACCATCATTAACTTCAGCAAATCATAAACAAAACGCAAGGCAAACAAGTCATGGTCCAGCTGTCAAATTTTTGTTCTGCATGCAAGATCATCATGTAACATCCCGTTTTCATAAACGTTTCCTTACAAAGCTGAGAGAGTTAAAAATATTTTTCATAAACAAGGAGTAACTGAATAACATTGTATGTAATGTATCTAATTGAATATTTACTAATACAGTCATCCATGTCTAATACTCCTAACATAAATATCCAGAAGATAATGCCTCCACAGGGTCCTCATGCCAGCTTCTTACCCTTGTCCTCGATCCTGACTCCCTGGGATCCTGAAGCTATGGCAGGGGCTGAGGTTCAATTCCCATTGAACCTCAGGTAACAGTTAACCTCATGCTTATGTAAACAGTATATGACAGTTATCACAGATATACAACATAATCACAGTTTCAAAACACATATCCACATGTAAGGCAATAACATAACACAGCCACTGCAATATGTATGTTACCCCAATCTGCACATAACCAGTGCCACGACGGCCCATCGTGTCCTCAGCGCTAGGAAAACTCAACGGTGTTATCAAGACTATAACCTGTATACAATTCAACATTCATGAGCAAATTCCAAAACAAAGTATCATCATTTGAAAACAACTATCATATATAACCAAACCATAAGTATAAACGTTAATGTTACAATACGCGTCCGTACCTGAGTTTGACGGGTTTTTGGGTACGGTCGTCGTCGGTACACGTGCACAATCTATCCTAAAAGGGTAATAACGTCTCAATTAATTCTCAAACAATATTTCAAGAGACACCTTGGCCATACTTGACATTTTTACCCTTGAAGGATTTATTTTCAATTATTTCCATCTAATTTCCGGAAAAATCGCTGGTGCAGAATTTCGCCTAACTTTGAAAAATCATAACTAATTCCAGAAAAATCGAAATAAGGATCCGTAAAATTTCCCGGAATCCTTGAGATCTCTACTTTCAAGGAAAAATACTGGAACTTACTTAGAACTCATGGATAATTCCCAGTTTCCAGATTTCAAACCGCTGCCTAGAATTTCGCCCAGAAAATGTAGCTTAACTTTTGGGATTTTTATCTTTTTGCCCAGAGCTTCAAATGACACACTCTTTATAGATTTAGAAAGCCCTATGCGTCTACTTTCATCATGAATTTTCCCAGAATTTTAGAATATCATCTTCATCATAAAATACTAGCATTTTTACTACTGACTCCAGAAGTTCCTAATTGCTGAAATTTTGCCAGAGCTTCGCTATTTTGATCATAATCTTCCAGAAATTTTCGCCATACTCTTTCTTCATCATTTTTTCGAAATAAAGCTATTGGAAACCATAAAAACATGAAAATAAAACTGGAATTGGAAGTTTGATGATCAAAATAACATTTCTAACATTTCTACTTCATAACCTAAGAACTTAAACTCAAAAGCTTAAAACTCCCTTACCTCTTGAAGACTACTTGCCTCCTATTTCTGCAGCTCCTCACTCTCTTCCTTCCTCTCTATATTTCGGTCAAGGCTAGAGGATTTTGTTAAGAGAATGTGTTGCTAAGCCTCCTATTTATAGCCAAAGGTCATGGCATTTCTTGTAATTTCTTCTCTTGCAATTAGTCATTGATCTTTGCTTGGAGAGGAGGAAATGATCCAAGCCTTCCACCTCTTCCCCCTTGGCTATCCCCCCCCCTTTCCTTCTAGAAATTATTTGCTTTGTCCCCAAGGAAAACTCCTTTTTCATTAAGTTAACCCAATTAATCCCAAATCCTAATTTAGTTAAGTGTAAATTGGTGTTTTAAATTAAAAATCTAATTTCACTTTTGGGATCCTAATTTTATGACTAGGTTTATGATGATTTTTAATTCCCGAAACACTTAGGTATAAATCTTAGAAGTAACCGAAAATAACTTTGGGAATAGCCAAGTTGAAGCCCATAAATCACTGATCTCAAATATGTATTTAGCTTAAATACTTATCTTCAATATTTCAAGATATGATTTAATTTCTATAGATTTTCATTTAATTTTGTCCAATTTTGTCAAGACTTGGTCCCTAGGACAAACTCATCTTCTTTCACACACTTCTTAATTGACTTAACTTTTCTTCCATTTCTCCTTGAAAAATTTTGCCCCCTCCCTTAATTCTAATTATGCAATTATGCCTTTATTGTTCTCACATGCTCAAGAAGACAATTCCCTCATTGGTCCATTTAGATTTTAGGATTTAGGGTTAATATAATTGTATAATTTATTTACTCTTAATTGGAGACATTTCCATCACATAGAATTAAATTAGGGATAATGAGTTAAATCCTAATTTAATCCATAAAATATTGTTTTATATGCTAACAAGCTAAATTAATTTTTTAGACTCTTGAATTCTATGGAAAAATTGCCTATAAATGTAAATAAATACAACACCAAAATTTGAGACCTCATAGTCACCTATTTAATATAATATTTAAGATAAATATTTTTTCCCGGGTATTACACATCAAGCTCTATATACATGCATCTCATGTTTCATTCCGTAAGAGAAAAATGTTGAGACAGAGAGGGAGACCGAGAATGAGAAAAGAACTGAGAGTGAAGCTCATCACTTGGCTCTGTTTTTTTTTACATCGGAAGACAGAGGAATAGTTCAGCATCTGATCATCACTCTTGGAGCTTGGAAGCCGAAGGTGATCATCATCCTTTCTTTTGTTTTCGTGTTCTGTCATATCCTAGCATAGATTAAAACCAAAAAGAATCTGAAACAAAGTCAACTGAAACCAAACCGAAATAAGAAATCATAAAACAGAGACTTATTTATATGCATGGTTACCATGCTATGCCGTGACTGTCTGTGTTTTCCTTCTCTGCATTTAAGTTCTGTTTTGGCTAAAGAAAAAGGAAAAGAAAGAGAAAAGCTGAATATGTATAGATGTATGTGTGTTTTTGCTGTCATGGGAAAGAGAAGATGCATGCGTGAGGATGTGTTTCTGCATGAAATGATCTCTTTGTTTTGCTGATTAAACTGTGACTGATATATGTATATTAAGTTTCTGTGAGTGTGAGAGTTATCGGGTACAACATGAAAAACATATATAGGAATATATACATCTGTGTGCATGCCGTGAAGGAGGAGGAGAAAGTTTTGAAAGTTTTCTGTATGGGAGCATATATATGTGTGTGTGTCTTTTGCTGTCTGTGTTCTTTTTCTGTGCGTGGGGGGCTGTCATTGTTTTCTTGTTGCTGTATGCATTTTCTTTGCTGCATGTAGGTTCTCTTGTTGCTGAGAAAAAATGAGATGCTAAACTGATATGTGTGTAATCGTTGCTGCATGAAGAAAAGAAAAGAAAATATGAGAGTCCACGTGATTTTGCTGTGATGTTTTCATTTTTGCTGTCATGAGTAAGAAAGAGAAAGACATAGGGAAGCCTATCTATATGTGTGTGTTTTATAAAGTTAAGTTATATGTGGGTGTATGAGTGTGTCGGGTGCAACATGAGGAAGAATGAAAACGTTGAAGTTAGGGACCTGTGTTGTTGTCTTAGAGTGTATGAGAGTCTGAAAAACATATATGTTACTGTCACATGAACATGCATACCGAAGCTTTGTGCTGTCATCTAGTATTTTGAGTGAAATATATAATGAAGCATTGAAGTCCTTTTTCTTTGCTGTCATGTGTCGTCTTGGGATCATGGAAACCTTTTGCTGTTATATCATTTGATTGAAAACGCTGCTGATCTGGTAAAGAGAAGAAGGAAATAGGTTTATGTATATATGTCTCGGTGCATGCAGTAAGAAAGAAAGAAAGAAAACGCATGGTACTGTAGGTGTATGTGCATTAAAACGTTGATATGAGAAGTTTCCAGGATAGTAAAGTTCATATAAGACAAAAACAAGAAAATATATGTGTGTGTGTGTGTGTGCGAGACATTGTCTTGCTGTCGTATGTGGGAGAGATGAGGGGTTAAATGTTCTGCATTTCTTTGGGTGTGTATCGGGTTGTCCAGTAAAGAAAAGAAAGAGAAATAAGTTAATATATATACATAGCTATAAGGGAAAAGAAGAAAATGAGCAAGAGGGTGTAGCTTATACGTATGTTGTAGCTTATTTTGCTAAATGGAATGAAAGAGAATATTGCACATCTTCATGTAGGTATCTGTGCGTGTAAAAGGATAGGAAAGCAATAATAAATTTGTGTATATATATATATAATGAAGAAATAGAAATAATAACATATATGTATGTAAAGTCACCATAAATTTCCTGAGTGTTTTTAAATAAATAAATAAATATGTGTGTGTATGAATATGTATATGTATGTATGTATGTATGTATTGGAGGTGTTGCATTAATAGACACATTCATAGCATTTTCTTTTATATTCATGAAGTATGTGTTTTTGCCGAAAAATATTAAAATGCATTGTTATACAAATATGCTCAACTCAAAATGGGTGAAACATAAATGAGGATTTAATTTGTAAAATTAAGATTTTATAAAGAAACCATAGAAACATTAAATTAATAAAATTAATTATCTTCTTAATTGAAGATAGACATTTATTAAATTTGGTTGGTGTTACTATTAGCTAATAATAATAATAACAACTAATGTTATTATTTAGGAAAGAGTAATAATGACCAATGGTAAATGGGGAATTACTATTATTATTGGGAATAATAATAATAATAATAATTATTATTATTATTATTATTATTATTGTTGTTGTTGTTGTTGTTGTTGTTAGAGAAAAGTTAAGGGATCAATTATTATTAACCCTTTAAACTAATTCATGTAATTAGTTTATTCGCGATTCAAATAAGTGATTGGCAATGATGATAAACACTTTTAGGCAGACCCTAATATTCACCTGATCCCAACGACTTCAGTACAAGGAAAAGGGATACACGGTTGAGGTAGGTAACTTTAATCTTATAATCATGTATGTTAATGTTATGCAATTATTAGTTGATCATGTATGCTGGTTGAATTACCTATTTGTGTTTTCCTGGCCATAGATTTGAGGCTACGGTCTCATGGGGCTTCGTGTCCTAGACAAGGGCTGCGGTCCTTGGCCGTTAACTGCAGTTACGGTTATGAGTAATTTCTTCCATGCTTTAACATGTGCTATTATATCATATTTATTTTTATACATGTGCATGAGATTAATTGTTACCCTGGGGTCCATTCATTTGGACTCCAGCCTACATCAAAGATACAGGTACTGGTTCGGGATCAAAGGACAAGAAGCAGCTGTAAGGGTTACAGCAGACGAAATGTCTTGAACAGTTAGGAGTGATTAGATTGTAATTTAATGTTTATCATCCATTCATTTTGAAATTATTGTATTAACATCCAACTATTAGATGAAATCGAATCGCGAAAAATTAGCCCATATTTTCATACTAAGATATTTTCAAAAAATTCGATTATGAAATAAAGTCGTCCAAATCTTCTCGAAGCCTGTCGCCGCGTTAACTCTGATAAAATAAAGGCCACAAAGGCCGGGCGTTACAAATTCAGGATATTATTGTTCTGACTGTATGAGCTCATACATATATTCACAACACTCTTTGCCTATGAGATCAATATCATCATCAGAGAAGGGGCCAACACTGTCAAACATTTGTAACATCAAATAAAGAAATTGAATTAACTTGTGTACAAACAAGAAATATTGTAACATTAAGCCATAACTTGAATTCAGCTAAAAATATCATATCTAAAATCAAATACATTTACGTTTTCAATAAATTTAGTCTTGCTTTGCATGATAATATTATATATGTGAACCATGATATAATGGCCACATAAGTTGGATTTCTCTGGTTGCCGACTCGTCTAAAAAAGGATAAGAAATATATAAGAACATATATAGCTTACTCACCAAGTTCACAAGGCAATGTCTAAATATGTACGTAGTAACCTTTGGTGTGATCCATTTTGGCTCTCTAGCCTGATACGAATGTTTTTTATTGACTTTGAATTGGAATGTCCTTATTACCCTATCATCAAAATCACAAATTTATACATAATAGTCACTGAAAATTCACAGCAGGGATTTCAGACAAGACAATCAAAATGACATGCTTACGAGTTCATTGTTTCCTTCAATACAGGCCTTGGTTTGTTGTGAAGGGAGCATAAGAAGACCACTTTCTTGTCCTCCATGAATAAGAGGACCAACTGCTAATGGTGACTGAAAATTCACAGTAGACAAGTACTCAGTTATATGTAGCAAAATCAAGTGAGTTGCAAACAAGAAATATGATATGTAACTATGGATGTTTGGTCCCAAGTAACACTTTTCGTGTCTCCACACACCCTTTGTGATATGTATTCATGTCTGTCCCTTATGGGTATCCCACTTATATAGTCTGAGTTAAGGAAGCCAAAATTATCGCTTCTGCCCAATTCACCCAACTTATGATGCATGCATCAAGAATAATGACATCAAGGAATTAGTTTGTATGTGTGTCTAAATGATGCATTTAAATTATGTACTCATAAAAGAAGATACTTACTTTAAAAATATGTTGACAATTGCAGTAGTAACATCTTGTTTAGGAAACAAAAGGGACATTATATATTCTAAGTCAATGAAACCGGTTGCAAATCAGGGAGGCCTATAACTTCATTGACAAGCTTTCAAAATTCCTCACACTGAATATCATTACTAGCACCAAATATAATGTCATCCACATATATCTAAACAATTAATAATTCATTTCGTTTATTGCTTTTAATGAAAAGAGTTGCATAAACCTTTCCGCTAACAAATCATTGATCAAAGAGAAACTTACTTAACCTCTCATACCAAGCTTTAGGAGCTTGTTTAAGTCCATATAATGCCTTTTTCATATGAAAGACATGATCAGGATGAGAGTCACTTTCAAAGCCAAGAGGTTGTTCTACATATACCTCTTCTTGAATAAATCCATTTAAAAATGCACTTTTAACATCCATTTGATAAAGTTTGAATCATTTGATACATGTAAAGGCTAAGAGTACTCATATTGCTTCCAATATAGCTACTAGAGCATATGTTTCCTCATAATCAATACCTTTTAATTATAATTATAATAAATGATAACAAAATTGAATAATTTAAAGCTCATGATTATAGCCTTTGGCAACTAATCTAGCCTTGTTTCTGACCAGATTGTAGATTCATCTTGTTTGTTCTTGAATACCCATTTAGTTCCAATGACTAGATGGTCTTTAGGTGTAATACCCTAAAAATCCTACTTAGGATAAGTATCATAATTTAGTAAATAATATCTATTAGAAATAGGTGAATATGAGGTCTCAAACACCTTGTATTGAATTTATCTTATTATTAGGACAATTTGTCCTAAGATTAAATAATATGCAAATAGGTCCCTAAAATATTTATGGGTTATTAAATACCCTGAGAAAATTATGATAAAATCCTAAGAGGCAACTAAATATTTATTAAAAATTAGAAAGTATGTTGTCTCTAATTTAGGTAATTTATGAGATTATTTTCCTTGGAAGATAATGAGTTAAAATTTGATATTATTTTGGGGAACATAAGTTGCCTCATGATTTTTAATATTATGCATGGCGCATAAATTACCAATGTCAGTAAAATTGTTGTGAGAAAATAATTAGTTTTAATTAAGAAAATTATTAGAAATTATTAAAGGATTAATTAAGTAATTTTTGGGAATTTTATAAGCCTAAATCCATGAAATTGCTTATGGACCAATAGGAAATTTTTGTGGAAAATGAATATAGGATAAATGTAATATATGTGGTTAAGGAAAAAAATTAATTATATATATATATATAGGTGGATGGGCCGAAAATTTGGAGAGATAAGGATGGATTGATATTTGTAATATTATAATAATATAAGAACCGATAGAAAATAATCCCGTTGTGGGAATCTGGGGATAAGTGGGGAAAAACCAGAGTATAATGTTAATCAGTGGATTTTTGTCTCGGAGTTAGTATCGGACAACATTATTTTTGTAGCCGGGCACGAATACCGAGGATTTTCAGCTGATAACAGAATGTCCTCAGCAGGATCAGAAACTGAGTTAAATTAGATAATTTGAAAGAGGAAGAAAAGACCTTCGGAGTGTTGTTCCCGAAATTTTAAGATTTTACGAAATTTCGCGATCAGGATACCGAACCAGGAATTTTACCTGATAAAGCAAGATGACATAAGGCTTGATGATGCAACAGGGATGACATCATCCTTGAGAGGTGTAAGGCCAAGATCTTGCCACCTCCAAGAAGTGCGATCTAACGGCCAGAAATTGATCAGACAAAGTTCAATGAAATTACGAAAATGCCATTGCCTTTTTCTATAAATAGCCTTCACCTTCTCTTCATTCTTCACAAATCCTAGAGCTTTCTAGAGAGAGATTTTAGAGAGAAGGAGGAGTCTGTGGAAATAGCAAAGTGCCGGGTAAGTTCTTCGGTCCCTAGTCTTTAGTTTTAGTGTTTCTTTCGGTAGTTGTTGTAGAAATGCTAGGTTGATCTTTAATCTTCCAGGTATGTTTAGAAATCATGTTCTAGGGGTAATTAAGGTATTAATTTCGAAAATCATTATGGAGTTGGAAATATGTTGAAATTCTGGAAGATTAGGGTCAAGGTAGCAAAGTGCTAGCGAAATTCCGCCGATTAGGGGATCAGGGGCAAAATGGTAATTTGTACCTAAAATGCCTGTTATGATATCAAATATTGATAAATGTGATATTATCATTATAGGATATCAGTAATCTTGTTCCGCTGTCATTTCGTTGTCGTTCCGTTGTTTTCCATCAAAAGTACAGTTTACGTCAACGTACTAAACGCTCGTCAACGAAGGTACGTTCGCGTACTGTAACACTAACTCTGATGTTTATGTTATGCATATATGTGGTATGTGTGCATATAAAGGTTAGAGAGTATCTGTAATGCTGGGAGCGATATGTTCATATGCTGGGAGCGATATGTCTATATGCTGGGAGCGATATGGTCGCATGCTAGGAGCGATACATATGCATTGGTTATGATAGTTTGCTTGAGTATGTGGTTTGGTGTTGTGGTATAAGTTGTCTATATATTGTGTATGTAAACATAAGGTTAACTGTTACCTGGGGTCCGTATGCATGGGACCTCAGCTCTTAACATAGCAGCAGGGTCAGGAGAACCGAGGACGGAAGAGAAGGGAAAGCAGCACGCTTAGAGACCCGGCTAGAGATTTCATTTTGACGTTCCGGCGGAAGCCTTCCTTTTGTTGTCTACTTCACTTTTGAGCCACGCGGTTACTATATCGCTATTGTATCCAGCCAGACTTATGGCATTCTGAAATATAAGTATCAGTTACTCTTCCGCTCAAATGATCTACTCTGATGATTTGAAATGATTTTTGATGAAAAATAATATTCCGCTTTTGAAAATTTGGGATGTTACATTAGGCCTAGGTACCAAGTCCCAAACTAGATTTCTTTCAAATTGATGTAATTCCTCTTGTATTCTATAACCCAGTTATTGTATGAAAGGGCTTCATAAATCTTAGAGGGTTCAATCTCATTGATAAAAGCAAAAAATGTTACTTCGTTTAAAGTACTTCTTATGGTTCTTACCCCTTTATCCACATCACCTATCACTTGATCCAGAGGATGACTCCTACAGTATGTCTAGGCATGTGGTTGAGATTGAACATGATTTTCACAAACATTTTCAGATTCAACTTCTAAAACTTTTTCAGAATTATCAGAGATGAGTAGAATTTGAAATGGATTGATTTTGAAAAATGGGTTCATCTTCATCAAGGGAGTTATTTGGCTCAGTTTCACAAAACACAACATGAAAAGATTCTTCTACAACACGAGTACAATTGTTGAAGACTCTACAAGCCTTATTTCTATTTGAATAACCCAAAAATATACCTCCGTCAGACTTGGGGTCGAATTTTCCTAAGTTATCTTTACCATTATTGTGGATGAAGGATCTACATCCAAATGTGTGCAAATGAGACAAATTTGGCTTCCTTCCTTCATAAAGCTCTTATAGAGTCTTGTTGAGTTTCTTTTGAAGATATGCTCGATTTGATACGTAGCATGTCATGCTCATTGCATCAGCCTAAAACACTTGAGAGGTCTTGTTCTCATTCAGCATAACTCAAGCCATTTCAATGAGAACTCGATTCTTTTTTTCAACCACACCATTTTGTTGTGGAGTTCTTAGGGCTGAGAAATTGTGGTCGATGCCATAAGCATTGCAGAATTCTCCAAAGGCTTGATTCTCAAGTTCTCCTCCTTGACCAATTTGGATACCTTAAATGCCAAATCCTTTCTCATTTTACACTTTCTTAGCAAACACAACAAACAGAGCAAATGTTTCATCCTTTAAAGATAAGAAAATAGTCCAAGCAAATATTGAAAAATCATCAACAATAACTAGAGCATGTAGATCGCCACCAAGGCTTTTTACTCTTGCTAGTCCAACTAAATCCTTATGAAGTAGTTGGAGTAGTCGATTAGTTGCATTTTCACGTTTAGTTTTGAAAGATGATTTAGTTTGTTTACTTCTTTGACACGAATCACAAATCATATCATTTTTAAAACGTAATTTATGTAAACCAAGAACTAAATGTTTTCTTTACAATTTGTCAAGTTGGAACATGCAGCTAAATGCTTATGCCACAGCCAACTTTCCTCCAAGTTGCTAACAAAACAATTTTCACAATTGACTTTGGGAAGGTTTAGGGTATAACAGTTACCTTCTGTAGGTGCCTTAAATAAAATTTTAAGGTTACCTTTATTAATTGGAAGATCATCCTTGTTGACAATAATGCATTTTCTGAGTAAAAAATAATCCAGTTGTTCTTGTCAGCACTTTCACTTATACTCAGAAAATTGTGGTAGAGACCTTCCACATGATATACATCTTTGATTAGGGGTCCTTTCTTTTCACCAATTTCCCCAACTCCAACAATCTTTCCAGTTTAATTCCCCCCAAAGGTGACTTTGCCACCATCTTTGGATTTCATTGCCACAAATTTGGATGATTGCCCGTCATGTGTCTAGAGCATCCACTGTCAATGTACGATGCTCTCAGACAAACTTGCATATCAAATAAGATCAAGCCTTTGGGTTAACTTGGGCCTTATGGAAAACATAAGTTCTTTTAGGTACTACTAATAGTTATTGATACGTTTGTCTCTTCTTTTTTTCTTATGAAAACAAGATGAAGTATTATGTCCTTTTCAGTTACAATAATTACAATGAGTAAAGGGGTTGAAGGAATGAACAAATTTTAGAAAATAGTTTTAAGTAAGATTTTTCACCAATTTTCCTTTCCCCTTTCTTTTTGTCAAAAATGGGATTGTAATCGATGCCTGATCGATCATTTGTAAATCATTGAGCTTTAGGATCACATTGAGCATTTCACTTCCTTTGGTGAATTTCTCAAGAGTTTTAGTAAGCTAAAGATTTTTATTTAATAGATTAGGGCATTTTTCAAAACAAAGTATTCAAAAACTAGAGGTGGATCCTTAGCTTGTTGTTCAAGCAATTTGATTTTCCTCCTTTAGCTTATAAGTTCTTTTGCAATTTTTTTAAACTTTTAGAATGCAAATAATTGTATTCAGAAAGTAATTCATTATAGCTTAGTTCAGAATCATATACCTCTTCGTCGTTGTCGATCTCAAGTTGTTCTTCTTCTTCTGCAACTAGACAAATGTTGGCAACCTCTTCTTCTTCGCTTTCTTCATCCGAGGAGCTATCTACCCATATGGTGGAACGCCAGTAGTTGAACTTCTTCATCTCTTCTTATTTACCCTTTAGTTGAGGGCATTCAGATTTGATGTGACCCAACTTTTTGTATCCCCAATTTCCTTCGCTTTGTTCCTCTACTAGAACACTCACCTCTATCTCCATTCACATAATTACTACTTGATGGGACGTGGAACACAAGGGTGGCGACGTAATCTAGATGTATTGGGGACTCAGGGATCACTTCTTGTTCTTTATGGATTTTATTCTATCATTCCTTTTGCGGATTTACAAGACTCACCGACTGCGCTTTCTTTAGACCAAATGAAACACAGATCTTGAAAGTGGGGCAAACACTTATTTCCGTACGTTCTAGCCTTCTTATGCACCTACAACAAAAGTAGTGCGTACAAGTAGTAATGTTTGGAAATTAATGTAAGGAAAGGAAAATGTCACTAACCTTTACGTACTCATCCCATAGTTCCTTGTCCACAACAACACATTGTCTCTCTGGATCCCAGCCAAATATGGACGTGTTCATCCCATACACAATATCATATACCACTTGCCACACAACTTTCATGGTTTTGATGCGCAATAATATGTGGGGATTTCCTTTGATTTTAGAATCAGGTTGGCACTCTAGGATCATTACTTCCAATCAGTTGGAGAACTCTAGCTTGAACCCTTTGTTCGCCATAAACCTTTGTTCCGTCCTCAGTTGCATAACGCACTTGACTAATACTTTGTCTTTATTAGTTGTCTACATGTGAAACTTTTGCTTTTATGAGTCTTCCATTCTACCACTACTCAAATTGAAATGAGTTAGTTCATCACAAATAATTAAATACATAACTAATAATTTAACTGAGTCTAACACACATTTACAATCTCATTTTATTTCACATAATACAATTATGGTAATGGTAATCAAGATATATGAGCCAAATAAGCATTATAAATGCCAGTAGCCAGATTATCCCTAAAATTATTCCAAGCAACTGAGTTTTCCATCATAGAAATTGAAGGAATTTCTTGACTTGGGTTTGGGGGTCTGAATGAGTCCAATTGTTCATCTAATAGGTCAAGCACAACTGATCTCTGAATAAGATTATGGAGCAAGCAACATGTGACAATATATCTATTCTAAATGTTTATCGGATAGGATAAAGGAGATCAGAGGATGCCCATCTTAACTTCAGAATACCAAAGCATCTTTAATGATATTACAAGCACATAAATCTCACATGTTAAAACATTCAACTGGGCTCTAGGGTTGGTGGCCTAATCTCTACTCATTAAGGTAGTAACGCAGGCCATGGTAAGGTGCAAGTAATTTATCACTACTAATTTAACTAGCATCAACTAAATAGTACTTTCTCTGCACAACATCAACTTCAATGTTAGTTATAATTAAAGCTAAACTTTGTCAGATACTCATTACAAAAAATGTACCAGCTAGAACTTTAAAACCATGTGTTGTGCTTATCATGTCCCTCAAGACCCTTCCATCTGCAGTAGATCCTTCCCATCCAGGAAATACAAATATAAATTATTCATCTGACGAGCATACTAAAAAGAACATTCGTGGTTATATCCCCTTTTCTATTTCGATATCGACCCTTATGGTGGGCTATTACTTGTACTTTTATATGCATACCATTTAGAGGCCCCAAACATCCCTGCCGTTAACAACAGTTATATGAAGATAAAAATAACTTTTGCAATGTAGATTAACATAAGGAAAGTCTAGAGTATGTACCTTAAACCATTTCCTTCGATTGTTTGTGCAGTCGTCTCTAATAGGCTCTGGTGTCTTGAAAAGTTGATCTTGCAGTTTCAGGGTGGCATTCAAAACGAGCTTGAAATATCTACTTATTGTTTCACCTTACCTTCCAAACTCAAATTGAACTACTTGGTTCTTCACAAGATGCGCCAAAATGTGCAAGAACATGGCAACTTGCTCGTCAACTAACATGTGCCTTATAGGTCAAACCATTTCTCTGAGGTTCGCTGTCTTAGATGGAAATCTAAGCTAAATGAGCTATAAGGGATTTCCCTCATATGTGTACTTGTGGCTACCACAAACATTGCAACAAACTAGTTTCCTTACTGCTAAAACTATAGCTAAACATTTGGCCAACACCTTAACTAAACCTTCACCCATTTCTCTGTTCATCGCCTAACTCAAGACTAACCAGGGACGATGAAAGTAAACAAATAGAACAAACAACAAAGATGGAGAAGTAAACTTGTTGTTGTATTGAAATTCCACTCGCCTTCTTCTTCATTCTCCATAGCTATCTTTCCAACATCACATGCTCACCTTTTTATACATCTAGCCGTGGCAAGGGCAAAATCGACTTTCGGAAAATTTCATAACCGCTAGAAAATGGCTTCTCACCATTTTTGTGGGAACCCATTTTCATTTAAATGTGGGAGAATGGCGCCTGTGCGAAAATATTTTCACATGGAAAATTAGATTCAAATGGTCGTCGCCACTTGAAAATTTCAATTTTCCTTTTCCCTCATGCCATTCTCGCCAATCCAAACAGGCCTTTATGTATATATTGATCCTTGAGAATTCCTCTTGTTCACAAAACGGCATTTGCAATTCTATGTGCGACTATCTTAGGGAAGACCCCCAAAAGAAGTGATATGAATTTAGATGGCTATTTTGTCATTTCTACCATGTATATTATGTGGGGTTCAACTTTTGTTTTTAGTTTCTATTTAATTTTATTGTCAAAGAAAAGAGTCATTTTGTATTTAGTAGATTCTTAGGATGATTTTATTATCTCTTAAATATTTTGAATCGTCTTGCGGATCTTTTGAATTTATCATTATTTAATTTTTTAGAACATTATTTTAAATATATAGTGTCAAATAAAGATATATCTCAATGATATTATTCAATATCTTATATTTAGTATCTTAATTTAATTTTAGTAGATGAGATCTTATTATTTGCATTTGATAATATTTAGTGTCATATTATAATTAAAACTTCTGTCTAGTTAAAGACAATATTGTATTCCGATGGATAGATGATTAAGTTATGAATAAAAAGTTTTTCATTGACAATTATTTATTTGTGGGTTTTGTATTTTGGATAGAATAATTTGAGGTTGCAAGAGTTTTTGATAAGCTCTTGTAGTGCCTTCTTATAACTATGGATTTAGAGAGGAGTTTAAATCCTCTAGAGTTTTAGCTAATCAAATTTTCTATCTTTATCAAAAAAATTTGTATCAATCTTTGTCCACCTATTATATGCAAATCATCTTACTTCCTAAAAGGTTTCATTAATGACTTGAAAAATAGGGGAGTGATTGAACATGTTTGATATGACTTATAAAACTCATAAATAACTTATCAATTGAAGTTTACGGAATATAAGGTAAATATGTGAGAGAAGTTTTGTCTCAACTTATATAAATAAGTCATAAGTACCTATAAGAAACTTTTCATACAGTAAAAGGAATCTTCATCTTCTTGCCTGGCAACTGGTTACTGATAAGAAAGAAAGACCTTTAGGAATCAAGAACCTACGCAAGTAGAGCAAGGCTTTCAATACGGAAGACAAATTTATAGTTTTTGCACACAAAAGAGTTAAGTCATCACACATGTAGAAAGGTATTTGTGTAGTGTGGGATAAATCCAAAATGGTGTCTCTACTTCTTTCTCGTTCGAAAATTGATGTGAGATTAATGTTCTCTTCTTTAACTTAATCTTCGTGTTATGAGAGTATGAATGATAGAGATGGTATAATGGTGGACTAAGTTGATGGTAGAAAGAGTGGGACATGGTGCAAATTGTCTCCCTTCTTATGTAATTGATAGACTTGTGTGCGTGCACTTATCTCGTGAAGAGAAAGGAGAGGACAAATGTATATATCTTATAACTCAAGCATTTAAATGGCTTCTTGAGGTAGTATATGGCAAAAAAAGTAGATCTCCTCTTTGTTGGACTGAATTGACTGAGAAAATTGTGATTAGACCATATGAGATTCTGAAGCGAATTAAACCAGTTGCTAATCGAATAGTCTTGCCGCCGCATTTGTCAAGCATATACAACGTGTTTCATGTGTCATCAACTTAAGATATATCATCGAGATCCTTCTCATGTAATTGAACCTGAAGAGGTTGAATTGAGAGGAAATTTAACCTATATAGCCAGACCAAAAAGGATCCTTGAACAAATAGTTGCGGAATAAAACTATCTGTCTTCTAAAAGTTTTCTGGAAGAGTATGTCTTCCGGTGATGCTATCTGGGAAACTGAGGAATGTTTGCATTATGATTTTCCTAACTTGTTTGAGTAGTTATGATTATGTGGTATGGTGATCAAACTTGTGTAATGAGATAATCCTATTGTGTTGATATGTCAGCGTAATGATATGTTGATATTGACATGATTAAATTTTGTGTTGTGGATTGTTTTATTTAATAACTTGTTGAGAATTTTGGAGACAAAATTCTATTTAGGTGGGGAGAATTGTAACATTCTTAGAAAAATGAAAAAAAATATAAATAAATAATGTGGTAGACAAGCTTGCCTACCACATCATTAATATTTTAGTAAAAAAAAAGTATGTGGCTGACAAACTTGTCTGCCACATCCATATAAAATAAAAAAATTGTGGAGGGGTGGACGCACCTCTACCCCTCTTTCCTTATATAATCACACACACACACACACTCTCAATTCTTTACACACTCACACACACATATTACCCATCGGCCAGCAGAGGGAGAGAAGAGAAGAGTGTGAGGAAAGAGGGAGAGGAATCTGGAGGTTTTTAGTGTATTTAAGTTATGTCTTATATCTTTAAGATTATTTGGGTAGCTAAACTAGTTTATTTTCAACAAACTTTCTTCATGAAAGTTATTCTATATATTTTTCTCTTTCTAATGAGGGTAGTATTGTGTTGGTTAATAAATATTTTGGAGTTATAATGTTGGGATAATTTTGAGTTTTGACAAGACTATACACTAGTGCAAAAAGGTGTTTTAAGACCGCCTCATTTAGAGCGGAGAATCAACGCACCGCTCTTAAAGAAATGACCGGTGGCAATTTTGTAAATATAAAGAACTTCTTCCACCGCATCAATTTTTCAAACCGCCTTAGAGAGAGTGGATAAATCAATCTCCGGTCTTAAAGATATGACCAGTGGCAATTTTGTAAATATCAAATATCAACTTGGACCGTATCTTTTTCGATAGGTCTTAAATATATTATTTAGACCGCTAGTAAAACCAACTGCTCTTAAAACATTCATTAAAAAAAATGAAATGTGAATTACTTTAAAGAGAAATCACGGACATCCCGACTTATATTTTATACAGTTAAAAATAACATGGAAATTTTTAAAAATAATTGTATAAAACTTTTAAGACCGCATATATATAAATGACCGCTCTTAAAACATTCATTAAAAATAATTATAAATATTATGAAATTATTGAGAAATCCTGTACAGCCAGACTTATATTTTTTGCGGTGCAAAATAATAAGGAAATATATATAAAAATGATAAAAAACTTTTAAGACCGTACATACATAAATAACCGCTCTTAAAAACTGTCATTAAAAATAATTATAAATAACATGAAATTATTGAGAAATCTCGTACAACCAGACTTATATTTTTTGCGATGCAAAATAATAAGGAAAGATATATAAAAATGGTAAAAAAACTTTTAAGACTAGACATATGTAAATGACGTTATTAAAGTTAATATTTTTAAGAGCGGACGTGACTTCTACCCGGTACTAAATAATGAAAAATTTAAACTAATAGTTTATTACTTTTAAGACCGGACTTAATAAAAGGACGTTCTGAAATATTAACCTTTAGGATCGTCGTTTTGAGTTTGTCCGGTCTTAAAAATTCCCACTGTAACCTTTAAGACCGTCGTTTTATGTTTTGCCGGTCTTAAAAATGCCCATTATATTTCTCGCACGAAACCTTAACTTGTGTCTTTCGTCTTTTTGTCGGAACACTGAAATCCTTAACTTGTGTCTTTCATCTTTCTGTTGGAACACTGAAACCCCTGTTCTTGTTGCGAAACACTCAAACACCTCTTCCTGTTGCATTACTTCTCTTCCTTACAAACCGCCACCATCCTCTGTTACTCCCTCATTTGCTCTGGCATTCCTTTCTTCCACCACCTCTCTCAACCTCTTTTCTTGTTTCGAAAATGAGCGGAGAAAACGAGTGTAGTTCTGTTCCTGAAATGCCAGTTGATGATGTGACTGGTGTTAGTGAGAACGAACCATCTCCTTCTCAGAGTGAGCTTCCTCGTAACCGCCCTGCAAGCCATCATGGTTAAAGAGGCCCCACCCGATTGAAAGAACTTGCCCTAGGGCGGAGTGCCAATGAAAGGCTCGATATATAGTTTGATGGAAATTTGACTCCCTGCGGCCCTAATAAAAGCAGATACAATAGTTATGTCGGCTTACAAGCACGCAGCAAGGCAAGCATTTTGGTCGACAAGTGGAAAAATGTCGACAAAAAGAAGGTGAAGGATGTTATCTGGGACTCTATCCGGCTTACGTACAATGTTCCTGACGATGAGAAGTTGAAAATCAAGACATTGTCGTATTGTACTGATCGTTGGAGGAAGTTTAAGACCCACTTAGCGAACAACTATATTTTTGCTGAGGTTCCGGTTGGTCAGCCTCCCCCTAATCCTTGCGCCAAGTATGCTTGTTTTGATGAAGCAACATGGCAACAATTTGTTCAGATGCGGACTACTGAAGAAGCTTTGGTGAGTCTATATTTAATTTTTTTGTCCTTCTTGTATACTTATTAACATGTGCTGAAATGTGAATGTTATTGTGTTCATTTATGAGGCCATTAGTCAGGTTGCTTGCTTAGTAAGGTATTTTGTTATAGTAGGTCACGTAGACATTGCTGTTAGTTATATAGTATGTTAAGTGTGTAATGGTATATGTGCATGCTGTTATTGAAACTTGACTGAGTTTGAACCAGTTATGATGAATGAATGAATTGATTGAGTTGGCAGCAGTTCTGCAACTCCCTTTCCTTTGTTTCTCCCTATTTATTATACATACAATTCTCCATCTTCCTTAACAAAGTCTTGAAACTTGATGAAGTGAATTTGACTAGTGTTTGAATTGAGGTTTGGAATTCATAATGAATAGTTGTTTTTCTGATTCACAGATAAGAAGGCAACAAGTACAAGAGATTGGGAGAAAGAATGATTGCCCACAAATGGCTTCTCGTGGCGGATATGAAAAGGCTGAAAAAGAGTTGATGGCCGCCAAGCAAAAGAGATTGGAAAATGAAGCTCAAGCCAATCCTTCTGAGATATGTGATCCGCGGCCGCCATCTCCAATACACCGTGAGGAGTTATGGCTCTATATTCGCAAAAAGAAAGGCGGGGTGTACTCTAGTGAACAAACTCGTGCAGTTACTGAGAGAATAAGTAATTATTATGCTCTTGTTATTTGTTACTTTTTAGTTACTAAACATGTTTCGTTACTAATTATGCTCTTGTTATCTGTATCTTACAGGAAGAACTCAAAATGCAAGAACAAGAGGGATCATTTGTGTCGGACGGAAGGAAAGATATCCTTATTGTTGCAACTGGAAAACCGGATCACGCGGGGTGTGTAAGGGGAATTGGAGGATGGGTAGGCCTGGAGCAATACTTTGGTAAATCCAAAGGCCAAATACAAGCAATGGTTACCCGAAAGGAGATGGAACTCACGCCAGCCAAAGCAATTGAGGAAGCAGAGGCCAGAGCAGAGAAGAAAGCAGCTGAGCGAGAAGCTTCATTAAGTGCAAAGTTTCAAGAAGAGTTGAAAAAGATGAAGGAGGAGATGATGAAGATTGTCAGCTCTCGTGGAGAGAGCACTGTTCCCTTCCCACACTCACCTCCACCTGTCCACAGAACATTGTGAGCTCTACGTGGAGGATCCTGGTAGATGATTCGTTGCAAGAGGGAATGTTTACAACTTTGGATCAACTGTACACCACTGAAAAATGGCTGATGATGAAGTAAAGGTGTCAGTTAAAGAGGTGATCATTGCTGATGCACCTATCCTTCTTCAAACCGATCAAATGAAACTTGTGAGTGATTGCTTGGGAGGCTTCATCTCGTGGCCAGTGAATCTTGTACGTGTTTGTACTCCTCCTCATGCCCCAGCCCCTGCTGATGAAGATGCAGCACCGCGTGATATTTTGCCCGCTCCTAAGTTGACTGCCAAGGATGAGATTAGACTTCTGGTAGTCAATCAAACTTTTGAAACCAGATCGTGGCCTCTAAATGCTGAAGTAGGCCTAAAAGAGAAGCTACCGGTCTTCGTTGACCAGGAAGATTTAATCTCCCTTATCTTTCCTAAAAAGGAGTTAACTGATGCAATTGTGTTGTTATTCATGAAGTAAGTAGTATCTTCTTCTATGAGTACGTACATAATTTTAAGAGGTGTCGTTTATACACGTACACATACATATATACTAGCTAATTCACTTATGCATGTCATTATTATAGGTTGATGTATCGTGAGATGGGAGTACAGGGCAGAGAACAGGATTTTGGATTCTTGTGCCCACAGTACCTAAGTGGGGCAACCGTGGCTCAAAGAACATCATACATATCTAACAGGTTGTCTAACAATATGAGAAGGTGGTACCTTGCACCATTCAACCATTCTAACCATTAGCAGTTGGTCCTCCTTTCCGCGGAGGAAAAATAAAGTAGTCTTTCGATGCTCTCTTCATCACGAACCAGTGGCTGTGTTAAAGCAGATGGTTGATAAGTAAGTAGTGTATGTCATTTTGTCACTGATTTTTGTCTGAAATCTCTTCTATGAATTTTCAGTTACCAATATTGATAATTGAAATTTTTGATTTCAATAACAGGGCCATGTCAGAATACCAAAAGAAGGCTAAGAGAAAGGCTGGGTATCAGGTCAAAGATACTATATGGATCAAACCACAGGTTAGTACGCATGGACATTGCCTTGTGAGCTTTGCCTTGTGAACTATCACTATGTATGCGCTCTTATATATATTTCTTGTTTGATTTTAGACACGTCGCCAACCACATGCTTCCAACTTATGTGGGCTTTACGTCATGCGACACATGTATGATATTATCACATGAAGAATTCTGTCTATCATTGAAAAGGTAAATGTATATGATATTATACGTACATACGTTTAGCGTGCTGACCCCTTTGATGAAAGGAATTAAGGTAGTCTAATATATATTTCTATCTTTGATGTTACATACGTTTGATTGCGCTGACCCCTTTCCTGATGGTGATATTGAGCGCGTACGACAAGTCATTTGTGAATTTGTCATTCAGGAAATCGCAAATGCCCCCCAGGATTAATTTGTAAATATGCATGTGCTGTAGACCTATATTACATATGATCTTCTGTAAATAATAATTGAACAATTATATAGTTTAATGATCAATAATTAATAAAATTGTTTATTCATTTCCAACAAATTATATTGATGCTTTCTATTTTTTCGTTGTTGAATGTATTGTATGGAATTAGTTCTTAAACCTTTAGGACAGGATGCTGTAGAATGGTAAGCTTATTAAAAAGTTTAAAGACTTTTAGGACCGTCTATTTCATATAAGTCCGGTCCTAAAAGTCTTAGTATAATTTTTTAAAATATTGGAGACTTCTGAAAGTGGAAGAAATCACCAAGAGGGGGGGTGAATTGGGGATTTTAAAAATTCTTTTCAACTCTTAAAAATAAAGCTTAAGAAATGAATAATAAAGGAGTAGAGAAAGAAAAGCTTAGACACACAGAATTTATACTGGTTCAGTCTCAACCTTGACCTACGTCCAGTCCCCAGATACCTTCTGGGTGTTTCTACTAGTTCAACAGGTTTTTAACTACAACAATAAAAACAAGACACAATCCTAATCACCTAGGACTTGCTCCTCATTACACTTTATAATTAAACAACCTAACTCACAGGTTCCACAACCTTGAGTTTACACAACCAAATGCTTTAAAAGAATTTCAATCTCTCAAAAGAGTGAATATTGATAATCACTAAAGAACAGATAAAAGAATCACAATACAGACTCAAAAATGCAAATGTGTTCAAGTGTAGCTTCGTTGTGTCTTGCTTTGAGTCTTCATAGTCTTTTATAGCCTAACTAGATGAGCTAGCCGTTGCAATATCTTCTCCAAAGTTCAGTTGCAAATCTGTAAAATGACAGTTGCAAATTTTGCTATGTTCTTTCAATTCTTTACTGAAATCTTGGAATATGTTGTTGCTGAACGTCTTCCAGATTCTTTGTCATTCCATGATCTTAATTTGACCGTTTGAGGTGATCTTAATGTGTTCCAACGGTCTAAACTAAACATCTGGGATAAGGGAGAAGAATCAGCCTTGTTCTTGGTTCTTCATTTAATGCACTTATTCTGGATCTTGATTTCATCTTGATCTTGTGATGAACCTGTCTGAAACTTATCAAAAACTTGATCAATAATGTTAGGAATAATAATGCAACAAGATATGATAATTTTAGATTAACCCATAATGATTTCACAGATTGATTTGATCTGGTTTTTAAAAGTTACCAATGCAAACTCGAGTTTGGTGTTCTAGACTCGAGTTTGAGGTTAATCTAGAGAGCAAGGTATGTTTGAAAGTTTCCTAAACTCGAGTTGACAAGTAACTGACTCGAGTTTGGTTCTTACAGAGAGGAAAGTCGTGAGTTGGTCCTGAATGAGATTTTGAACACATGGCTAAACTCGAGTCATTTAGTGACTGACTCGAGTTTGAAGCTTTTATGAAAATCTTAAGTTTAAGTTCACAGCTTCAAAACTAGAGTTTAGAAATGCAGACTGGAGTTTACAAGACCTGAAATATTGCATAGCTCTCTGTATGATCCAGACTCGAGTTTTGATATTCAAAACTCGAGTTTCAGTGAAAACTGAAACCTTTGAAAAATCTTTTTATGTGTAAACTGGAGTTTCCATTTTTCAAACTGGAGTTTTCAAATCAGTCACTTACTCGAGTTTTTTTTTTTCTGTTTGAGCTAAACTTGAGTCACCAAAATCTTGACTCGAGTTTCAGTGTGAACTAAAACATTTGAAACATCTTTGAAGGCTCAAACTGGAGTTTTCGTTTTCAAAACTGGAGTTTAGAAATCATGTAATAACTCGAGTATTTTCAGTTTGTCCTAAACTCGAGTCTCCAGAATCCAGACTCGAGTTTCAGTGGTAGCTGAAACTTTGAGAACATCCTGTTAATCTTAAACTGGAGTCTCTGAAATCAAAACTGGAGTTTACAAAATAAACAAGAGCTCGAGTGTCTCTATTATAACCCAGACTCGAGTCTTCTACGTCCAGACTCGAGTTTCAGTTGAAAACTTTAAACTTGAAGACTTTTGTATTTGGTAAACTGGAGTTTGTGGATATGAAACTGGAGTTTTGAAGTTTTGATAAAGCATTGAAGCTTCTGTTTGATCCTAAACTCGAGTTTCCAAAACATAGACTCGAGTTTACAGTTCTTAAGAATTTTGATTGCTCTCTGTGTAATGCAAACTCAAGTTTGTCTTACATAAACTAGAGTTTGGCCAGCTTTGTAAAAACTGAGCTTCTGTCTATCAAGTCCAAACTCGAGTTTCGTTCCCTAGACTCAAGTTTGCCTTGACCAGTAAGTTTTACAACTTACCAAAGACAAACTTCAAATTTAGTTTACAATTGTCAGTTATCATCAAAACACATAGAGAACTAACAACTTCTAGGACTGTCTATTTCATAAAAGTTCGGTCCTCAAGGGCTTTTTAAAAATACGTTAATTTAATTTTAAAATATGCGAGACTTTAGGAGCGGATAGTTATTAAATGACCGGTCCTAAAATTCTATCCCACCATTTCATTCGTTATGTAGGAATCTTCTTCTTCTGACAAATTTAAACTAAAATATTGGAGACTTTTAGAACATGTGAAATGGAAAAAAATGAAGGAAATTGGCTTTCTCAAATGCTGTATAACAAGTATTTGTTGAGTTTTTCACAGGTTGCCTCACGCACCACAAAATAGAAGACTAAAATCCGAAACCAAGAGACTTTTAGGACCGTCTATTTCATAACAGTTCAGTCCTGAAGGGCTTTTAAACAATACATAGATCTTTAAGACCGGCTGTTTATATGTCTACAGTCTTAAAGGTCTTTTTTAAATAAAAATATATAATTTTCTATTTCTTTTATACAGAAATGATGTTAATGTTCAAATCAAATCAACTAAGCAAATATATCATGGTTAATTTTAAAGTCAATTAGCGAAGACTCACAATGACTTTAATTTGCATGTTTTGTATGTTCTTAATTAATGTTGTTATTATATTTTTTTTTTACAAATTAATTGTCATTATATAACTTGTGTTAATTTCGAATCCATTTTTGGAACTTCTCGAGCGTACGCAATCAGGTTTGACAAAAAATGGTTATGGCAACCATCATCATATATATATTTTTTATGCTGCCCCTAAGGGCAGCAACCAGATCCATAAAAAATCATAAAAACATAAAAAACAAACAAGAAAATAAAAAAAACATACAAGAACATAAAAAAAACTAATTAATCCTCCGTCTTGTTACTGGAGGAGGAGCATATAGAGTCAGCTTCAAAGGATGGGACCTTGACGTCATTTTCGTCGAGGACCAGGTTGACCTTCTTGTTGATCGTATGAAGGAGGCCACAGATTCTGCCCATGTGTCAGTCCATGTGATAGATGCGGGCCAGCAGATGCTCCACAATCTGCTTCATCATTGGATTCGGCGGCAGAGGGGGAGGTCTCGCAGGTAAGAGAGACGGAGGAGGAGAAGGAGGACCCAATGGTGGACGAGGAGGTAAGGCAGCCATTATAGAATCGGAGATTGTAGAAGAAATGAGGATGTGGAGAATAATGTTAAAAAATTAAAGTAACAAGGGGCTTAAAAAGATGGAGCACCATCGTTGGATTGTCTTTCAAAGCCAAAGAGACTATCAATCTGTTGGTTATGATTAGTTTTGATGATGTCTTATGCCATTAGTAAAAGCAAAAAGTTCATATCATATACATTGACTAATTGCTACAATTTGATGTAGATTTGTTCATGTGAAGAAAGAACAAGAGAAGAGAAGAAATTATAAGTTGATCCATGAAGATTAATCAAGAAGAGAGAAGAAAGAAAGAAGAACTTGTTGAAAGGATTGAGAAAATTATTACACAAGTTCATAGATTGATTCTTGAAGTTTCTACGATCAAGTGGAAGTTGGAATGAGTCAATTCGAAGTTAAAATGAGCAAGTTGAAGCTTCCGGATGAATAATGATCGAGTTACTCCAGTAAAAAATATGTTACTCCAGTCATTGCTACTGTATTGGTCGAGTTACTCCAGTCACCTACGCGTTACTCTAGTCATATATGTGATATGGGTGCTCATTACTCCAGTTGGCACTTAATAGCTGCAGTAATTCGGGTGTTTCAGCTGCTGGTTTCGTTTCTATCAGGTGGTTACTGCAGTAATCATTAACCTACTGCAGTAACGGGTCAGACAGAAAGCTTCTGGAGCGAAACTACTGCAATAAGGATCGCATTACTCCAGTCATACGGTTGTTCCAGCAATTCTGTCAGCGTTTCACCTGGGCGACATTCAGTAAATTGATGATATCTCCCAAACTAGAGATCGTATTGAGATGAAACCAATTTTGGATGAAACAAGACATCCAAGGCGTCATTCTATCAAACATTCAGGTCCAAAGAAGATCAGATGAGAGAGATATGAATTTTTGAAGTTACGCCACCTGTTACTGTCATGCAGCTGACCAAGGTTCGGTAATTTGAGAATATCTCACAAACTACATATCGTAATGAGATGAAATCAGTGGCATATGAAACTAGACTCACACACCTTTCCAAAAATATCAAGATCACCGAAAACAAAGATCAAATGAGAGAGATGTGATTTTTGGAAATTCAGGTTCTGTTCTGAAATCTGGAACTGATTCTCAAATAAGTGAAGAGTTGATGGTTACTCCAGTTGACATCTTGTTACTCCAGTAATTTGTGGCCTATTCACATCTATTTGAACATTACTCCAATAATGAAATGGTGACTCCAGTAGTCACCTACTTACTCCAGTAAGTCTCTACTTTCCCTTCACTTTCAGACCCTTCCAGAACCAAAACCCGATAGTCAGTCACCTTACTCCAGTAACGTTTTTGGTTACTCCAGTCATCTTGACACTTTTACACTAGAGTTACTCCAACAACTAAAACGTTACTCCAGTAATGTCAGAGACAGAAGCAAAATGATCCTGAATTACTCCAATAGCCAAATCCTTACTCCAGTAAGCTCAAGGACAGAAACAAAATAAACCTTAGTTACTCCAGTAACTAAGTTCCTACTCCAGTAAGGTCGAGATAGTAACTATGCAAAACTGAAATTAACTTGAGTAATTGAAGGCTACTCCAGTAAGTGTGTTACAGAAGCAATTCTTCACCTTGGTTACTCCAGTTATCAAGATGCTACTCCAGTCAGATCTATCACAGAAACGACATGAACCTTAGTTACTCCAGTAACTAAGTGATTACTCCAGTAAGATCGAAGACAGAGAACAACTGACACTTAAATGACTCCAGTGATGCATAACTTACTGCAGTCATGCGAGAAACAGAATTGAAAATCACCGTGCTCGAGAAATGGAAATCATTGATTATGATTTCATTACTTCATATCTTGACTTACTATTATTCCTAACATTGTTTAAACAGTTTTCTAGTAAGTTTTAGATGATCAAATGAAGAATTTCATGAAGATTCAAATGCTGAGCTGTAAAGTAGAAAATGCTCTGCGACGTGCCTCTGTATATGTCAGGAAATGTCTGCAACTTGGAGTAAACAATTAGAACGTTCCAAATGCTGCCCATTCTGTTAATGGGACATCAATATTATCTTCAAGTTAATTATTCTTCAGATCAAAGAAATGACTGCTACTGTTGAAACCAAAAGTAAGAGGAATAAAAAAAATAATAATCTTTAAATGTGTCTAACGGACATATTCTCGTCAGCAACTATTGGGACAAAGGCAGAACCTCTCCATCAAGAATATTCTCGGTGGACATCCAACGTCAACATTTTCAGTGGAGCTCCAACAGTCAGATTCTGATAAGCAAGATCAATATTATCCTCAAATTAAATATCTTCCAGAATAAAAGATTGACAGCCATCACTAGAACCAGAAGCAGAAATCAAGAATGTTCAGATGGCAATCAGCAAACGTGGATTTCCAACGACTACATCCTCAAGTGAACTTCTAACAGCTATTTTTGAATGGACTTTCAACATTCATATTCTTGATTCAAAGTGGTCTACTTCATCTATATAAGAAGGCCAGAAACGAAGAGCAAGAGAGACATAGACGCAAGGGTGCAACAGTGACGAAAAACAGGGACTTGAGCTTACATAGTGAAAATGCCAATATCCTAACGTCTTCTTCATCTACTCTCTGAATATCTCAATGATCATATATTTAGCTTAGAGAGTGAGATTGCTTAGATTGTGCTTCAGTGTTTATTCATTTACTTCTGAGATTGAAGATTGATTGTTAATCATTCTATTTGAGAGTTACTCAAGATTGGGTGATCTTGAGTGGGAAACACTGTGTTATGATTACAGCTTGTAAGGGGAGTGAATCCTAGGGAGAGGATTACTTCGAGTACAGAGTGTGTAATCAAGCAAGTGTATTGATTATAGTTTGTAAGAAGGAGTGAATCCTAGTGAGAGGATTACTTCAAGTACAGAACGTGTAATCAAGCTCAAAGCAAATAGTGGATTGAAAATCTCAAGTGAAGCTTGGGGACTGGACGTAGGTCAAGGATTGGACCGAGTCAGGATAAATCACAGTTTGCATACTCTCTTCCCTACACTCTTACATTTCCAGTATATGCTTATCTTTGAATATCTAACTGTCAATCTATAAGTTGCGAAAATATTTTTAAAGTTCCTAAAGTTTTATCAAACACCCAATTCACCCCCCTCTTGGGTGATAGCCAGATCCAACACAATCATCATGCAGAGTGTAAGGATAGACACGACTGCGCCTCTTGGAATTTGGAACAAAGGAACTTTTAAGACCGCATATTCTAAGATAACCGGTCTTATATGTATTTTTAAGATCAATTAATTAAGTATCCAAGTACTTACACAACTAGTCTAGGATACGAAGAGATTCATCTGACTGAAGCATTAAATTTTGGATACAACTCCCAATATCGGAATTTGTATCGACGACACTTTTAAAGATATTACAAATTTCAACTTAAATTCTGATTGGTTTAAGTTAAAAATTAGTAATCTATAGGCCGATTTTAATTTTTAAAAATTAAAAATTAGGTCTTAAATATTATTACTAATTATTTATTGCCAGTTGTATCCAATATTCTCACTTTCCTATGTCTGAGACAGTGAAGCATATGTCCTACCATGTGATGAAATGGAAAAAATTGAAGGACTTAACTTGGCCTTCTCAAATGCTGTATAATAATTTAAAAATATGCTAGACTTTTAGGAGCAATGTTTTAATAAATGTCCGGTCCTAAAATCCTTTAGGGCCGGCATTTTATATGTGTACGGTCCTAAAGGTCTTTTAAAAAATAAAAAATAATTAATTATTCTATTTCTTTTATTCAGAGCTTTATTTGCTCAAGATTTTATACAGAACCGAATCAACTGATATTATATATGTTCAAATCAAATCCCATATTCTCACATTCCCATTTTTCGTATCCCTCTGCTCTCCTCTGCCCTAAACCAAGGTAGATAATGGTTAGATACAAGATAACCCCTCGCAGGACTACTCCTAAAGCTCGTTGGAAGATCTTGAGACAACTCGTTGGCTTACGTCATACTCAGACCAAGAAAACGCGTTCTGTTCAGACGGAGGAGTCTCGGGTCGTTGGACCCATTATTATTTTGGATGATGAAGAGGTTCCTGCTCCCCCTCTCCAGCCTCCTGGTCCTGACCCTGAAGAAGTGATATTGATGCGCATACAACATGAAATTGTTGATATCTGGCGTGAAATTTCTGCCGTTGAAGCCGATATCAACAAGATATTAGCTGATAATTAGCTTTAGGACTTTTAGTCACATTGTAGGTTGTTTTTTTTATTTGTAAGTTTGTTGTTCTTATTTTTCCTTTGTACTTGCACATTCTCCATTATTGTAAAAATCAAAATGAACTAAGCTTATTAATGGAAAAACCTTATTCTCAACGTACTATCCTTTATTTTCATTCTGTTGCTGCTGCTGTTGAGCAAAAACATGTTCAGTTGTTGCTGCTGCAATCTTGTAGTTTAATTTTAAAGAAAATGCGGACTTTTACTAAATTCTTATATTAAAAAAAATTGAGACTTTTAGGAGCAGATGCTTAGTAAGTAACCGATCTTAATGAATTCATTTAGGAGTGTATACTTAATATGTAACTGATCTTAAAACTTCTATACCTTTAGGACCGAATGCTTTACAATTAACCGTTCTTAATGACATTAAATATAAATGATTTTGTCGCGTGGAAAAGTTAAATTTTCCTCTCTGAACTTCTCTTGTCCCGCCGAAAGTGATAATAACTCCTGTTCACTCTCAACTCTCAAGTGTTTGTGTGTTTCTTTGTCTCTGCCGCGAGACAGACCTCTCGACAAGCTAGTGCTGGTCAGCTTATCACCTTCTAGTTGGTTCCTTAGCTAAATGGCGATAGGCTTGTATGTAAGATGTGTATTTCATCAGTTACATATATATTTTATTTTTCCTCTTTTCGTTTTGGGTTATTCATGGTTTGCACGAAATCGGTGAAATGTTGACGTGGGTTACTCTGTTGTATTTCGATACTGTACTTTGAAGTTTATGTTTTACACTTTTACTTGAGACATATCCGAATGACCAACAAGTGCATTTAGGGTTACTTTTCTTGTCTGCATTTAGTTTCCGCGTCATGCATTTATTGAACTTAGCTTCTTATCTTGACTTTACGTGATACATTTATGAGTATGAGTGATTCTTCATGTTGCATTTAATGACCAAAGTCTTTTCTTGTTTGTTTTTGGAACAATACTATATTGACTGTACGCGATACATTTATATTGCATTCAATTGACAAAGTCTCACTCATATGCATTTAATGGACTTGGCTTAGTTTATGTGCAATTTTCAATTTTTTCGGATAATGTATGTTAAATCTTTCCGTCTATATATAGGAATTATACTATGGATCGTAGTTGGATAAATGCGAGACGGACGAGTGTTGAATATGAGAATGGGGTGAGGGAATTTATAGAGTTTGCAAAAGGAAATGCCCATAATGGTAGTGGGAAATTTTATTGCCCATGTGTAGAGTGTTTAAATGAGAGGCAAGTAAGTCCAGAAGTTATATACACACATTTAATTTGTGAAGGATTTTGTAAGACCTATACAATATGGATATGGCATGGTGAAAAAGTTCCAAGTGCATCTCAACATGGTGAAGTGTCCTTTGATGATAATGACACGGATATGGATGATCGCATAGAGGACATTATTGGTGATGTGGGAGAAGAGGCTTTTGATCAATCACATGCATATGATAATGTGTGTAGTGATGCTGAGACCCTGCTATACCCTGGGTGTAAAAAATACCAATTGTTGAACGCCGTTTTGAGATTGGTCAGCTTGAAAGCACGTCATGGATGGAGCGACAAGAGTCTTTCAGAAATGCTTGAGACTTTTAAGGACATGCTTCCGGATGATAATGTGTCACCTCATCGGTACTATGATGCTAAGAAAATTCTTTGTCCACTGGGGATGGAGTACAAAAAGATCCACGCATGCCCGAATGATTGCGTGTTGTATAGGAATGAGTTTGAAGATAAGCAAAAATGTCCGGTATGTGAAACCCCAAGGTACAAGTCAAATAAGGGGCCTGCAAAAGTGTTGTGGTATCTTCCAATCATACTAAGGTTAAAGCGGTTGTTTGCTAATGAAAATGATGCAAGAAATTTGCGGTGGCATGCTGATGAGAGGATTTCTGATAGAAAGCTTCAACATCCGGCCAATTCTTCTCAATGGAAGAAAATTGATCAACTATTTCCGACCTTCGGGGAAGAACCTAGAAACTTTAGGCTTGCCCTTAGCACGGATGGCATGAATCCCTATGGAAGCCTTAGCAGCATACATAGTTCATGGCCTGTACTCCTGATTATTTACAACTTATCTCCTATGTTATGCATGAAACAAAAGTACATCATGCTATCTATGTTGATTTCGGGACCAAAACAACCCGGAAACGACATTGATGTCTACCTTCAGCCCTTGATCGAAGACTTGAAGGAGTTGTGGGAAGAAGGTTTCGATGTTTTTGACTCTTTCAAGAAGGGGGTCTTTAAAATGAGAGCCATGATATTTTGTACCATAAACGACTTCCCAGCATATGGGAACTTGTCAGGGTATAGTATAAAAGGCCATAAGGCATGTCCGGTTTGTGAAGAAGGCACACGCTACCATCAACTTCAACATGGAAGAAAGACGGTTTATCTTGGACATAGAAAATTTCTTAGACGGGGCCACCCATATCATCGATTAAAGAAATCCTTTTTTGGTGGCCAAGAGTATGAAGATGCTTCGATGGCATTGACTGGGGATCAAGTATATGAAAAGGTGAAAAATATAAGTGTCGTCTTCGGTAAGACTGTAAAGGGTAAAAAAGAAACAAATATATGGAAAAAGAGATCGGTCTTCTTCGATCTTCCGTATTGGCGAAACCTTGATGTGAGACATTGTATTGATGTCATGCATATTGAGAAAAACGTATGTGATAGCATTGTTGCCACGCTTCTCAACATACAAGGTAGTTTCAAGGATGGTGTAAAGGCAAGATTGGATTTGCAAGTAATGGGGATACAGGAAGACTTACATCCGAAGCCGTATGGTAAGAGAACTTATTGTCCCTCGGCCTCTCATATGTTATGTAAGGATGAGAAAAGAAGTTTTTGTGAGTGTTTACATGGGACAAAAGTTCCCTCAGGGTATTCTTCAAATCTTAAGAGGTTTGTATCGATGAAGGACTTGAAGAAATTAGTAGGCCAAAAGTCTTATGATTGTCATGTATTAATGCAACAGCTTCTCCCAGTAGCCATTCAAGGCATTGCCGAGTATGATCTTCGACACATTTTGACTAGGCTTTGTTTCTTCTTCAATGTTGTTTGCAGTAAAGTGTTCGAGATTGAACAATTGGATGAATTGGAAAATGAAGGATATATGATATTGTGCCAGCTTGAGAAACTTTTTGTGCCTTCATTTTTTGACATCATAGTTCATCTAATTGTTCATTTAGTTAGGGAGATAAAGCTATGTGGCCCTGTCCATTTACGGTGGATGTACCCAATTGAAAGATCTATGAAATTCTTAAAGGGGTACGTGAAGAACATATACTGGCCAGAAGCATCAATTGTTCAGAAGTATGTATCTGAAGAGGCCATGGAATTTTGTCAAAATTATTTGGCCAAAGTAAGACATATCTGGCTTCCAAAACGTGAGCATGTTGAAGGAGGTAGATGAGGGGCCTCAGTACGGGGTGTGGATCCTGATGAATTGTCACAAGTCTACTTATACATCTTGAATAATGTTGATGAAGTTCAATCCAGCATAGCTGCACATAAAGAAGCTGTGAGGAAAGAAAATCCCCGAATGACTGAACAAAGGTTGATTAGGGAGCATAACAGAACTTTTGCAAACTGGTTCAAACAAAAGGTCGAGGGAGAGGAATCTGTTTCTAACACAACGAAATGGTTAGCACGTGGTCCTGAGGTTGATGTCATTAGTTGGAATTCATATGTGATCAACGAGTACACATTTTACACGAAGTCCCTAGATGATAGGAGCACCGTCTAGAACAGTGGTGTAATGTTAGAGGCTGAATCCATGCACTTCTCCAGATCGAAAGACAAGCGGCCTAAATTGGCAGTCATGCCATATTATGGGGTTATTGAAGAGATTTGGGAGGTGGACTATGTCTTCATTAGATTTCCCATTTTCAAATGCAAGTGGGTTAATGTCAATAATGGAGTTCAGATTGATCGACTGGGATTTACATTAGTCGATCTCAATAGTACAAGTTTTGGAGATGAACCTTTTATTATGGCAGACCAGGCGAAACAAGTTTTTTATATCACTGATCAAGCAAATAAAATGTGGTCTGTAGCTCTCCAAGGAAAAAGGGTCATTGATATTGATGAGGAAAATGATGCAAATTATGGTCTTCCTGAGAGTACTCTTTTTTCAAGGGGTCTACCGGACATCAACGAAGAAGATGAAGCGGATAATGAACCCGGCATAAGAAATGATCATCAAGAAGGGATATGGGAAGATATCCCTTTATAAAAGAGTCATCAATTCATAAGGTAATATTCATCTGCACAATTATTTGAAAACTTGAAGGTTTTAATTTACGTTTTAACTATATTCATTTCCTTCTTAAATATTTATGTTCTTAAATAATGTCACTGACTGTGTTTTGTTCTTGTTTTTATTTTTCTGGCATGCTAGGATCCGATTGAAATGGGCTAGCTTGTCACAAAAGAAGCTAGGAATGTTAGTTATGTTCGTTGTTATTGGCCGGGTGAGAATCTGATGAAGACAGGGTAATGAATTGGTATATATGTTCATTTAGGTGTTGTACACTGTTATAACGCATTGTAATATGTATTTGTCTTATTGTATTAATTACATTCATTTGTTATTAGGTTTGTACTGTAATAGCTAGTCATTCATTACGATGCCTGGTGAATAATATTTGTAATCCATTCTCAATTCAATTATAAATTGAAGCTTAGAGTACTGTCTTTAGATGCTAGATTTTGTGACGAATTTGTTTTGAATAGGGGAAATATCCACTTTTAAGACTGGTCTATTGAAGATCTAGTCTTAAAAATCAGACTTTTAAGAGCGGAGACTATTCCTTACGGTCTTAAAACTACTAATAAAGGTCCTAAAGACGTTCTTTAAGACTGGTGTATATGATCTCCGGTCTTAAAAGTAAGACTTTTAGGAGCGGACTTTATGCTATTCGGTCTTAAAATTTACCTTTAAGACCGCACTTATTAATTTATTCCGGTCTTAAAAGTTATAATTATAAGACCGGTTATATGTTAAAGCAAAGTCTTATATTCTTCATTTTTGAGACCAGTGTATATGTTTGACCAGTCTTGAAATTTACATACTTTTAAGACCTGATGACATTTTGTACGATCTTGAAAGTATGGTATTTAAGACCGGACTTTTTTGTCCGGTCTTATAAATTATGGTTTTAAGATCGAACAAAATATATGTAAGGTCTATATAGTGCGATTTTTTAAGACCTATTGTTTCTTACGTCCATTCTTGAAATATTTCTTTAAGACCGGTTCGAGTCCGGTCTTAAAAGTTACGTATTTATAAGACCGCCTGGAACGAGACCGGTCGCTGGTCTGGTCATACGGGGACTATTTGGTCCGGTCTTAAAATACTTTTTTGTACCTGTGATATTTGTGTAGTAGATGATTAATAGTAAATTTTAATTGGTGTAGATTTATTATTTGGTTGTTGGAGGAATTTAAATTTATTTTTCTATTTGAGAAGTTTAAGATTTATGTAATATAGGATAATTTTACCGATTAAATATGGTATAAATAATTTATTTGGATTTATGAAGATATTATGGAAATTATAATCACTTAGTTTTGAAATTAAGAACTGATCCGTCATTTTTGAAATTCAAGGACTAAAATGTCATTTCTGAAACTTGAGGACCAATCTGTCATTTTGAAAGTTCAGGGACTAAATGGCAAATTTTGAAAGTTTAGGGACTAAACTGCAAATTTTGAAAGTTCAGGGACTGAACTGCAACTTCAAAAATTTTAGGATTAACTTGTAAATTTCACTTTTTATGAAAAAATATATTAATATTAGAATTATATATATATATATATATATATATATATATATATATATATATATTGAATTGTTGGATATGATTTTTATTATGTGGAGGCTTTGGTAATTGATTAATAATGATTATGTAAACTAGAAAAGAGACTTAATGGGACAAGAATAATGAGAATAATGGGTGAAGGGGAAATTAGATTTTGAAGGTTAAATTGTATAATTTATTTTATTGTTTGAGGTTGACTTGTATCTGCATTTATAATATAAAGTTTTCTTGTGACCGGCGATTGTTCGTATTTTGACCATCACGTTAAGATTAAGCTTGGAGTTGAGGTAACCGGGGTTAATTTATTCTATATGCTTGTTTTGGGTTGTAAGGTGTTTTCTAAACTTTAATTATATATATATACCTTTAGCATGTGTTCTGAATTTTACAAGTAAGTTAAATACGAAATTATTTCAGTGAAGCAGAGTAATTCCAACCAATATATATTTCTGTGAATATTTATTCTGAATTTATTAAAGTTGTGATGATTGTAGTTTTTGTATGAAATGCAGTGTATGGATTGATAAGATGTATAAGTGTGTGTGTGTGTTATAAAATTAATACTTGGATGTTGTATTTAGAAAATAATTTTGTACGATGATTTTGAAGATTATAATGTTATAATTCTATTTAAGGTTGTGTTGGGCTGTGTGGAAGAGATGTGATGGTGAAACTGTGTCCATCAGCTCTCTCATTCCTGGCCCGGATTTGAGTTGAGTGTTTTGGGCGGACACCTCCCTGTTACGATATAGCGTGTTGACATGGGAGGGGACAGTATACTTGAAGTAACTAGCTAAGCTTGGCCATGTATACTAGCAACGATAGGCTGATCCACGCCCAGAAGAAATAAGGAGGAGCAGGATGGATGAGTGGGGGTGGGTAATTGTTGTGATTATTATGTATTTAATATTTATCTGTGGTTTAATGTTATGTGTTGTTTAATTATTACAAACATTATTATATTGTCAGCAAACCTGCTTCCCTGACTTATAGTCCTTTCTTGCATATTTTATAAATTAATTTTACTAGAAAGCAATAGAGGCAGCCAGAGGCATAAAAGTTGTGAAATTCAAGCCTCTTTTGGTATTGGTGTTGTATTGATTTCTGTATTGTCATACTAGGGCCCTCATGTTTATGAAATATTATAATAACTATTTTTGGGATTATGTTGTTGTGAACTCATCTATTATGCATTTTATGTTTGGATGATCTGTAAGGAGTTCATGGGAGAAAGTTGTGCCCTGTACTTTGATATGCATGTAAAAAAAATTGGGGGTTTGTAGACGGTGGTTGTGCCTTGGACCTCGGGTTTGTGGGCAGTGATTATGCCCTGGACCCCAATGTTGGACCTGGCTGTCACCCAAGAGGGGGGTGAATTTGGTGTCTAATTAAAACTTATGAACTTTGAAAATCTTTTCGCAACTTCTAAATCAACAGTGAGATATTCAAATAAACATATATTGGAAATATAAGAGTTTATATAAGAGAGTATGCAAACTATGATTTATCCTGGTTCGGTCCAATCCTTGACCTACGTCTAGTCCCCAAGCTTCACTTGAGATTTCCAATCCACTATCTGCTTTCAACTTGATTACATGTTCTGTACTCGAAGTAATCCTCTCACTAGGATTCACTCCCCCTTACAAACTATAATCAATATACTTGCTTGATTACACACTCTGTACTCGAAGTAATCCTCTCACCAGGATTCACTCCCTTTACAAGCTATAATCAACACAATGTGTTTCCCACTCAAGATCACCCAATCTTGAGTAACTCTCAGAATGATAGGATGATTACAATGAATCTTCTCTCTCAGAAGTAAGTGAATGAACACTTACGTACATAATCGATCATCTAACTCTCTCTAAGGTTAAATATATAACATGGAGAAATAGAGAGTATATTGGTTAAGTGTATATTGACATATTGGTGATGAATATAATTTCATTAGCTTCGTCGAGTCATTTGCCAATTGTCATCTATCATTCGTCATTCAAATATGTATCTGTTGTGAGTGGCGGACGAAATCGTTGAACCGTGAAACATTCTTCCATGCCATTCCCATTACTGTTTGTCTCCCAGTGATGTCTCTTTATCAGGATAGGCAGCAACTGGACAATTCTCTTTGTTTAATCTAAGCTGCAAATAATCTCTGACATACACGTTGGCATACCATACTGCAATTGCGACTTTCCAACTAAGCAAAAGTTGTTACCCTGTTTTCTGAGACATATTCAAGTGTATTGCCATGTAGGATTGCTTTTCGCTCAATTTCAATATAAGCAATGCTAATTAACTGAAACTCGGTCAAAGACATGATTAAATATGAATAGATGAGTTCAAAGATGATTAACCAAGGTTAGGTAATGGCCCATAGAATTTTGGAGGCAATTGATGCGTCAAATATGATGTACATGTAGGAAATGCATTATGGATAAATACCCATACATTCTCAAGAATCATTTTCTTATTCTCGAGATTCATAAATCAATTCTTGAGAATCGGCGAGATTCATGCATAGAATTAGATGGGTCATTCTCGAGAATTGGCAAGAAGCTCATGAGCAACCGAAATGCATTCATTATCTTTTAGCATGGCATTCTTGAGAATCAATATTCTATACTCGAGAATCATTGTGGGAATTTTGGCCAAAGATAGTCATGTGTATAATCCTTTGTTCAAGCATTCTCGGGAATTAAGTTCCAATTCTCGAGAATCATTGATATAAGCTAAGACATATAACTGAAGCTTGAAGAGGAATTCTAGAGAATCATTCTATTATTCTTGAGAATCAGTGTAGTGAGCTAGAACATGTGATCTGATTCTATTCATATTAACTCATCAGTTCTTGACCAGCATTTTTGCAGTATTCTAAAATAGACTCTGAACTTCCAAAAATCATATCTATCTCATTTGATCTTTTTTTTCCTGTGATCTTAATCTTTTTCGAAAGGTATATGAGTCTAGTTTCATATGCCACCGATTTCAGCTCATTCCGATTTGTAGTTTGTGAGATATGCTCAAATTACTAAACATTGGTTAGCTGCATGACGTTAACAGATGGGGCAACTTCAAAAAATCATAGCTCTCTCATCTGAACTTCTTTTGACTTGAAACTTGGTTAAGATGACGCATTGGAAGTATACTTTCATTCAAAATTGGTTTCACCTCAATCCGATCTCTGGTTTGGAAGATATCATCAAATTACTAGAGGTCGCCCAAACTGAACGTAAAACAAAGTAGAGCAAAGTCACTGGATTCTTGAAAATAAGCGAAGAAATGGATAATTCATCATAACTCCATTTCTCGAGAGTGCTTGAAGGATTCTCGAGAATGCTTGAAGGATTCTCAAGAATTGTTGTGATTTTACTGTAGCAACTCGGTATTGTAGCGTAATCACTGTAGCAATTCAAGTACTGTAACGTAATCACTGTAGCGACTCAGGTACTGTAGCAACTCGGGTACTATTCATCGTGAAGGTTGATCTTACTTATTTTGATTTCGAATTGCTCTATTCCAGCTTCCTTTTGATCATAGAGGCTTGGATATTGATGCTCTCCATTATCACATCTCTTGATCATTCTTCATTGTTTAAACTTCATATCTACATTAATATATAAGAATTAATCAAAGTAAAAGATAAATGTAGTGTGTAAACTTTTTGCTTTAGATAATGACATCTATATAAGACATCATCAAAACTAATGATAACCAACACCCAATATGTCTGTTTTAAAAATAAAATGTTTTCACTATGATGTGTTATTAAGGAATTTTTTATGAAATCATTATGGTCAGCTGTTATTGGGAAAATGGGTCTTTTAAAATTTGCAGTGATGTTTGCAACCTAAAGTTTGCAGTGGTATTTGCAACCTGAAGTTTGCAACAATATTTGAATATATTATGCGCGCAATTTCCACATTGAATGATTCAGAAATCTTGTATTAAAGCCTCCATAAATTAATATGAGAACAATGTTTATATGTTGATATATTTGCAGCAATTATATAAACCAACAAAATTCTCCTAGTAAAATTAGATTTTAGTCATAAGCCAAATTAATTCCATCTTAAAGGTTTGAATGTGTAATGTTTATTAATCCACCACAATGCACATAGATGGACATAGAAAGAAAGTTTAGATAAATGTTGTGTAAGGATCTCCTTCTTCTTGTTTATATCTAATTGAAACAAGATGATGTTTTTATAGGATACTTATGGATTTAGGAAACTTATACAGCATGATTAGTCAATTTGATATTGTTTTCTCAACATGAGGGGGAGAAATGGAAGAGCTAGAAAAGAGAATACATGAAATGCATTATAACCATGAAGTATATATCCTCAAACAAAGAAGTATGATATTGTCATCAGGGAGAGTAATGCTGATATTGTCATCAGGGGGAGTCGATACACGTTGTACTCTTTTTCCTTTATCTAAGTTTTGTCCCAATGGGTTTTCCTAGAAAGGTTTTTAATGAGCCAGCACTGCATAGTGTATCAATGGATGATGTACTATTTTCTTTGGCTAGGTTTTTATCCCACTGGGTTTTCTCTAGTTAAAGTTTTTAACGAGGCACATTCATAAATGGACATCCTAGGGGGAGTGTTATAAATGTACTTATTATGTGGATGTTCATTGACTCAAGATCTCCAAATATTACAAGATGGCATAGGGTCCACACATAGTAATTTACTATTTGCATAGTGTCTTGCATAGTGATTTACTATTATGTGGGGCCCACACAATATTAAATCTCCCTCGTTTCCCTCGCCTTCCTCGCCAAAAGCATTCATAAATATTATAATTAATAGATAATTACCTCTTATGACCCAGAGATGGAAATGACACTTAAAGACTCATTTTCCTTCTATAAATGGAAGTCTTTTGTTGACATTTGATATACAATGAAATGAGAATCTCTCTCTCTCTACTTTCTCTCTCTAGATTTTCTTCTCTTCTTGTTATTTATTTTCATCATGATTACTTTAGGCCCAAAAAAAATCCTTGTTACAAAACCTTCTACGTATTTCATAATATAACATATTTTATTTAAACATTAATTTTTTTTCCTACTTAGTATTTCTAACAAACTAGAAAGCTTCCTAAGTACACATTTAATTAATCAAACTTCTCTAACTAATGACTTTTATTAACGATAATTTTGATATTTTTTAAGAAATAACTAATTTTAACTAACTTTTAACATAAAATAGTTTATTAGAAATATAAGGAGTATTGTATTACGCATGGAGCACTAGTTATTCTTAAATTCTCGTTGAAGCAACATTATCGTTCAATTGTCAAAATAATTACAAGCACTATTTATTCCTTTCTCTGTTTTTCATTTTTTTTCCCCTCTCCTCACCCTATTTTTATTTTTGAATTAAGACTTTAACAGTTGAGATTTAAGAAAAGAAGGGGAAAACAAAGAGAAAAAGTTTACAAAAAAAAAGGAAATGATAATTTAATAAGAAAGACCATGCAACAAAAAAAAAAAAAAAACAGTTTAACTAAACAAAATGACAATTTAATAAGAAAAAAATAGTCTAACAAAAACAATAGTTTAACTAAACTATTTGCCAACTCACCCCTGAAGAAAAGTTTGTATCTGTTGATCATATCATCGCTTTACTTTCCAGTTAATCATGTGAATGATATTGCCCAACACCGAATAGAATAGTAGGAGGCACATCATCAGAACGCAAAACCCATTGACAGTGAAAAAAACAAATGATGAGTTGTTTCATCAAACATCTAGCTGCATATATATCAGCAATTAAAAATATGATTGCCAACAGCAAAATAATAATTAGCAACATTCGAGCTTATTTATCTAATGCTACATACCCCAATTGATATCAAGCTATTGTTGTAAGGCCTTCCAAAGGCATGTGCGCGCGCGATATGAGACGCCACAAACAAAAAGATGATTGGTCAGAATGTGTCAAATATCAAGTACAAGGAAACCACAAAATGAAAATTAACCCGCCAGCCGAGTCATGTTAAATCATTAATAATATGAAGACAATTACAAAAGCAGAAATCAACCCACTACCATTTCAAGAAACAGAATAAACTGTCATGTGTCTAAAGATAATCTCTCAAGCTTTCTCGTCTCATGCTCATACTCATCAACTTCAGCAAGCTGCTCGTTATCAACCAGCTCTGAGGCTCTTTCGATCGCATCCTCAATCTTCTTCCTGCCTGCAGCTGAAAGCCCTGATCCAATCTTCCCATTATTTATACCTGTCCTGATTTTGTATATATGGTCCTCCAGGGCATTCTTTGCTTCAGCTTTCTTCTTGAACCTCTCATCATCAGCCTTGCATATCTCTGCTTCTTGAACCATCCTTTCAATCTCTTCTTTTGATAGTCTTCCTTCTCTATTGGTTATTGTTATCCCATTCTCGTTCCCTGTTTCAGCTTCCCTAGCAGAGACTTCTAAGATCCCATTCTCATCAATGGAAAAGCAAACTTCGAAATCAGGAACACCCTTTGGTCTTGGGGGAATGGTTACCTCAAACGTATCCAACCAGTTGTTATCATTAGCTATTGTTCTCTCACCTTGAAAAATAGAAAACGAGACCACTGTTTGGTTGTCAAACACAGTGGTTATCCTTGACGCCATTGATGTAGGAATGCTAGTGTTCCTTGGAGTTACAACTTCCATGAGACCACTATGTAGCTCAATGCCTAACGACAATGGGGTGACATCCCTCAAGACAATGCCATGTAAATTTTCATTTCCTTGCCCACTTAATATAGCAGCTTGAACAGCAGCACCATATGCAACAGCCTCATCAGGGTTGATGCTCCTACATAGCTCCTTCCCATTAAATAAGTCCTGTAATAGCCGTTGGATTTTAGGAATTCTTGTAGACCCACCAACCAGGACAACCTCATCAATACTCCTCTTGTCCATCTTGGCAACCGAAAGACACTTCTCTGCAATTTCTAAACATTTTGTGAAGTAGTCCTTGTTCAATTCCTCAAACCTAGCACGAGTGATTGTTGAATAAAAATCAATGCCTTCATATAAAGCATCAACCTCAATGGTTGTCTCAACCATAGAAGAGGATGAGAGTGTTCTTTTTGCCCTCTCACAAGCAGTTCTCAACCTCCTAAGGGCCTTTGGATTCCCGGTGATATCCTTTTTTTGCTTCCTCTTCAACTCTTCCACAAAGTAGTTGACCATTCTGTTGTCGAAGTCCTCTCCTCCAAGGTGTGTGTCACCATCAACTGCTTTAACGTTAAAGTCACCCTTATTAATTGTGACAACAGACACATCAAATGTACCACCGCCCAGATCAAATACAAAAATGTTTCTCTCTAGGTTGTAGCTGCCCTTTTTTTTTTTTTTTTTAGCTGCCTTTTTTGTCAAGACCATATGCAATTGCTCCAGCAGTGGGCTCGTTAATTATTCTCAATACATTAAGCCCAGCAATTGCGGCTGCATCTTTAGTTGCTTGGCGTTGAGAGTCGTTGAAATAAGCAGGCACAGTGACAACTGCATCCTTAACTGTTGAACCAAGATATGCCTCTGCAATCTCATGCATCTTCGCTAATACCATGGATGAGATTTCCTCTGGCAGAAATTGTCTTTCCTCAGATTTAAATTTCACAACAATCTTGGGCTTATCATCAACACCACCAATGATCTTAAATGGCCAAAGGTTTATATCACTTTGTACATGAGAATCACTAAACCTCTTGCCAATTAACCTCTTCGCATCTGTAAAATGTTAATCATTGTAAGTGTAAATATGAATAGATAACCACACGTACCGTATAAGATCCTACAAAAGAAAAAATGGTTAATGGTAGAAGTGATCAACATGCATGAAAGAGAGCATAAATGAACTTAAGAAAATGAAAGACATTATCAAAAAATTTTAATTTTATTTATTTTACATTCCCAAGTTCACATCAGCAATCAAAGGAAAGATGAAAATATACATGAAAGGAGAATTACCAAACACAGTGTTAGTAGGGTTAAGTGCAGCCTGGTTCTTGGCGGCATCACCGACCATCCTTTGAGTATCAGTGAAGGCAACATAAGACGGCGTTGTTCTATTTCCTTGGTCGTTCACTATAATATCTACTCGATCATGCTGCCACACTGCAACACACGAGTATGTGGTACCAAGATCGATTCCAATGGCCAGTTTCTGCTGTGATCTATCACCCATCCTTTTTCTTTCAAAGTCAATGGAGTTTTGGGAGACTTAGCCCGACAAGAAAGTGTTTCTAGAGATTGGTAAGCTAATCAGCATGGTCAACATGTTAAAAACCCAAGCATTTTAGCATAAACTAGAGAACACAGTGGCCATCAATTACAAATCCACAAAGCACATATAAGAAAAAAAAACCAGAAAAAATAGCTCAATCTACTCAACTAAATTGTATCGTAAATCCAAGCAAAATGAGGGAACTCTCGCCTCTATTTTGCCGTAATTCCTCCCCTTATTTCACAGAGCTATGTTTCAAATTGCAGCCCAATTTATCAATCTACAACGTTATGGTGGACCAACAGATTCAAAATGGCTCTCATGTTTTAAAGACATAATCAGATCCGAACTAACTCAAGTCAGCAAGCAATAATGAAACTATCATATATGCAACAAAGGTCATATCACAACACCCCCACTGAAACAAGGGCAAGAGAACCCTTCTTTTTTCAAAAAGAAAAAAAGAAAAATAATGAATATACCTTCACAATCAAAGCATAGAAGGATTAATGTTTTGAAATTATGATGCCTTCAACCACAAAGCTGCATCAATCTAAGCAGAGAATGAACAGTTTTTCATATCAAAGGACTCAAATAAACTCAGCAACTAGTTTTTCCACACCCAAATCGACACAGCAAAATAGAGAAATGAGAAGAGGGCCTTGCAACTTACACGCTCTAACCAAGAAAAGGAAAGGAGCAGCAGCGTCGAATAAGGAGGAGAAGAAAGCTCGGAGGAACCAAATACAAAGGTCACGAGGACAAAACAACCGATGAAAAGTCGCTCACCCACATCCACGTCGGCGGCGAGAAAATAGAACGGCAACCACTCTGAGTAAGTAAGAAGATCAAACGAGCTTGACTTTCAGAAATTTCCTCTTGCTCAATGTCTTCTGCTTTCCACTCATGACGTAGTATTATATAATGGATAAAGTTACCACTACGAGTAGTAGGGCCTAAAATAAGTTGTTTAGACACAATCACTTTATAATTATCTTTATTAATTTTTATTAACTGTTTTTTTATGGATAATGCCCTTTTTTTTGTCAATGGAAAATGCCCTTGCTAACTAGGAGAACTAAGTGTATATACTATGTTATACTAAATATGTATAACATTATTATTAATGGAGTTATTTCATATTTTGAACCAGTGATCATTTCTTCATTTTCAAATAATTTTCATTTTTATTATTGTAAGTGAATTGTTAGTTATTTCATTAAATTGATTAATTTATGTTAATTTGTTCTTAAATTTGCCCACAGATTTTTTGGTCATGAGAAACCCTACATAATGGAAGATATTAATATCATACCATACTTTTTCATAGGAAATCTTTTGCAAGAGATAGAAGATGTGGAGATATTTATAAAAGATTTGTTTTTTTTTACTATTATTTTTCTATATATAGAGGTTTAGAAATACTTGTTGACATATTTAATTATATTAACTTCTGAACTTGTATGCATTATTGTATTAACTATGTTTAGAAAACTTTTTGTATATATACAAGGCGTTATCATTTGATGCCACTTAGTTTTTTTTTTTTATTCTCGGTTTTGGGAATTGACTATTTTTAATCATGTGATGTCACTCAATTTTTTTTATTCTCTATTTTGGGAATTGATAGTTTATTATTCAACTTTCTTTTATTCTATGTTCTGATTGTTTATTTAAAAAGGCCGTGAACAAAAAATACCGATTTCATTTTTTAAAAAAAAGCATAGACATCTGTTTTTTTTGAAAATATTTGTAGTAAGTCTCACTTACTGCGATTGCTTTACTAAAACAATCTTTATAAATAGACTTACATTGTCTATTTAAAGAGACGTTTATTTCAAAACTTTTCAATGATAATAACACTCGTTACCCATAAAACAATGTGTTTTATGTAATAGTGAAAGTTTATCCCTTAACTGAAAAATATAAGGAGTCTATATTATTGCCTCAGCCATGAGGCCCAGTGCACCATCTGATTCCATAGTTTTAATAGGCCTTTGCCCTTCCTCCATCGTCACTGATTGGTGACATACGGTCACGAGTGAGAGTAAGATCATTTAATTGAAAAATATTTTCATCAGTAAGGTTCTAAAGGCGAAATTCTTTTTTCAATTAAAGCATACGGTTTTTATGACGCAACCAACATACAACTATTGTTTCTGCCATCAACCATTATACAACTCTATATCTGCCAGTAATTAATATATAGATATGAAACTTGTTGCAAATTGGACAAGTACTCAATTAAACAAAGTGTTAAAACTAGACAGCAAAAGCCCCCACCCTGAAAATAATAATAAAGATTTACTAGTGTTAATTGAAATAAATCAAAGTTATTTAGCTAAAGCCTCAACGTCTCTCGAACCAAAACCGGTGGAACTTTGCTGGAGCCCATATAAGAAACTAGTCAAGCAACATGAGAGATTCTGGTAAAATTCCGCTAATAAAAACATTGTTGTTAATTGAAGTCTTATATTTATGATCAAAATAAAACCTCTAACTAGCTAATTCTTACATTTTAGGACCGGTGAGGATATTATTTAGCATATTTTCATATACTTTTGGATGGTCCAACAACATTCCGAAATGTCTATGCTTTTTTATATATTATCTAATTTTAAATAGTGATCCTGATTAGAGCCTTTTAGATAAGAGCTTTCTCTCGATGCTTTTTCTTTTGTAAAATTCACAAAGCTGCACGAATAACAAAAGATATAGAATCTGATTCAGAGCCCACTACACACCATTAGTTTTCATCTTGGCTTTTAATTCTTTTTGGATGAGTGCTTCCTCTTTTTCTGTTGATATGATATTCATGCCTGATCTTATTTAGAATAACTTTGAATAGTGAATAATTATTATTTGAACTGTGAAGCCAAACTTCGAGCCTAAGAAATTGAAGCCGTGAGGGTGAAGGAACAATTTCATTGAAATATGGGGTAAGTGCTTTTCCTTCTCTCTGATTTTTTTGGCGTGCCTGTCTTTTCAGTTTAGTCTTTAGAACATATTGCCATTAAGTACCCCATGACTTATTATTTACCTTTCACTGACTTGTCCTTTCTGTTGATCTACAAAGTAAATTTCAATTAAGAACCCCATTCTATAATCTTCCCTCCCCGCCTCATTTTCTTCCGTCCGTTAGTTCTTCCTTTTTCCGATTGGAATTTGAGTAATATTGGCCATTGAAATAAACGAAGAGCATCTTCAACGTCAAATCCTTGAGACCAATTTATTTAATGGTAGCTAATGCTTCATCTGATCTTGAAATTCTCCATTTCTCTTTTTGAAATTTAATTTTCAAATTACAAAATCATCAAATCAATCAAATTTCAAAAGCAATGCATAGGTGTAAACTTCAATTGAATGATTTCATTGAGTTTGTCTACGGAAAAAAAGAAAAATTTCATTGAGTTTGTCTTGAACTTTGGAGAAATGTAGCATACTCTTATGATCTTATTTATTTGATCAAAGAGAAAATTTTATTTTAATCCTACTTATAAATCACATTATTAAATCATCATACGAATGTATAATTATACCCTTTTAAAGTTTATATATTATTATAATGACCTTGTTTTCATTAGATATATTTGTACATTAAATAGAGCTAAAATTAAAAAATTATTACATATTAAGGCATGCTAGTTCTCTATGGGTTTTTATGATAACAATCAACTGTGAAACCAAGGTTAAAGTATTGACTCAAGAAAACATAAACTTGCTGAAAGAGGCAATACTTGAGTTTTAGTAGGAAAACTCAAGTATTGGGATTTCAAAGAAAAACTCAATGCACATAACTAAGAGCAATACCACAGTATTCAAATGAATACTCAAGTATTGGAGCTTACAGAGAGCGTCGCAAGTTTTCCATCAAGGAAAAACTTGAGTATTGGTATGTATACTCGAGTTTCAGCCTATGTGACTCTTCAAACAGTTTTAATTGAAATGGAAAACCTCAGTTTGGAAAACTACAGTTTCGAAAACTAAGGTTTGAAATTTGAAAAGACATTTTTCCAACTTGGCTCCAAGATTCAAATATTTTCTTTTTCAAATGAGAACTCGAGTATCACATTAGAATACTTAAGTATTGGGCCAAGCAATGATGGTTTTAAATTACATCACTTACAAACTTCAGTTTTGGAAACTCCAGTTTAGCACTTTCTAAAATAATCTCTGAGTTTCAAAACTAAGGAGAAAACTCGAGTATAGAAAAATGAAACTTGAGTATTGAGCCATACAGAGAGCTATCAAGGTTTCTAAGCCTTCAATACTCCGGTATAGAATGAATACTTCAGTTTTGATGTTTTGGACAATTATCCATCAAGAGTCCAAAACTCGAGTATTGGTAGAATACTCGAGTATTGGCTTAAGTTCATCAGGAACACCAAAGCTCAAATCGTGAGTCTCGTCTCTGGAAGGAGAATACTTATGTATAGACACAGATACTCCAGTATAGGCTTAAGTTCATAGTGACAAACTCAAGTATTAATGGTGCACAAACTTGAGTATTGGTCACGCCTTCTGATAATTCAAATTTGTGAAATCTGTGTAATGTTTATGGAATGATCCAAATGATTTATATTCTTAATTATCATCATTACCAGATATGTTTAATGTGTTTGCTAGTGTATTTCAGCTCAATTACAGATGATTCAAAGAGATTAAAGGTGCTGTAATTATACAAAGCAATGTCTTGTCAGAAGCATTAAATGCAAGGACACTTAACCAGCTATACTTTGATCTACCAAGGCTTACACAAAGCAAGAGGGTTAAAGAGTCATACACCTAACTCTGGACTGACATTTCTAACAGATATAAATGGCTAGAAGTCACTCTCTATCAAAAAGATCAAAGTTTAAGCAAAATATTAGAGAGAGAAGAGACAAAAGTGCTTCCAGCTGATAACCATCTTCACCAACGGTCAATTGAATGCCTACAACGGTCATTAACTACACTCTAAGTATAAATAGAGTTGCATTCAATTCTCTCAACAGAACAACAGAGCAAAAAATTGATGAAGTATTAATTTTGTTCAACTACTCTTAGCTTCTATACAGAGTATCGGTCGATACTACTTGAGCTTCAGTGATTAGCTTATCTGCTCTTTAAGAGAGTATTTTATTTGTATTATCATTTGATTGTAACAATCTCAAGTCGAGGGACTTGGAGATTTGGGAATCATTGATTACAACTTGTAAGGGGGAGCAAGTTCTAGAGAGAGAATTGCTTCAGAGTTACGGAGGATGTAATCAAGTGATTTAGTGGAAAACTCAGGGTGCCTGAAGACTAGACGTAGGCCAAGGAGTTGGGCCGAACTAGTATAAACTTTCGTGCATTTATATTCTTTCCTTCTCACCGAGTTTATCTGATTAGTCACCATAAGTGCAGAACTTGTGAAAATTTTTTAGAATCCCTAATTCACCCCCTCTTGGTGATTCAGCTCCTCTTTCAAGGCAGAGTTAATGAAGTTGAAAGTTTCTCTCGTCTATGTGAAATATCTTGTAAGTGACTTATAAATATAATTAGAAGAGTATTTGTTTATGTGGTTCACATTTCACAAAAATAGTGTAGCTGCATTGTATTGCAATTGAAATTTTTAGTATTCTCTGATTTTTGCTGCCTCTTGATAATGCAACTTGATCTTGTGTTTTGGTTAGTGTTCTGTATAAGAACACAAATGTCTAGCACAATGGACTAGTATGTTGATATTAGATCGAATAGCTCTCTTCTAGATATCTATGGATGAGATACCTATGAGAATAGAAGATCACTGTGCACAAATATGAAGGTTTTCGTCAACGGGGGTGGTGTGTACACACAGTGATGCCTAAATAGTAAATTAGAGAAAACATAGAATATGTATATCCTTTAGGTTAACCTTCTATTTATAAAGATTACATTGATTTCCCTTTGTTGATACAGACATGAGCTAGCTGATACTTTTACGAAGGCTTTGCCTCCTTCTTCATTTTGTACAATACTTACCAAGCTAAGAATGATTAATATACATTCTTCAGTTTGAGGGGTATTAGTGTATATAATTAGTTAATTTTGTGTAACTAAAATTAGTTAGGAAGAATTTAATTAGTTTTACTTTATTAGTCTGTATATGTATTCTTGTTTTGTCCATGTAAGTATTAGTGGGCTTTAATCTATATAAAGACTGTAGGTATCAAAGGACTTTAGTCTATATAAGGAATGTATACAGATCATTTTCATTAATGGGAATATCATTCAATATTTTATTTCCTCTTCTTACTAATTCACAATATTGCGTCTAGAGAGAACCCTGATATTATCTAGAGTTAAGGTGCAAATTTACCTATGAACTATTGGTTCAAGAGCGTCTAACACAATAAACTATTAAGTGGACCAAAACTACCAACAAACTTTTAAAAATGTAAAATCCACACAATGCCATTAGTTTGAAGGTAACACAACGGCAAAAATTACAGAATAAGACTCATATGTTTATGAAACTATACTTAAGCCACAAAAAAATTTCCAAAGTTTTATTTTAGTCCTCCATATACTTTATATAGAGGGACTAAAGTGAAAATTATAAAAAATTTATGGGCCTAGAAGATAAGTTTCTAAAATGTTGGGTTCTTTTATGTAATTTTTGCGAGGCCTAAATCCGCCTCTGGTTAAAGACCTTTTTTTGGACCTTAGCCTGACCTGACCTGTGGTCTATTAAGGACGCCTATAATTTTAAAAATTTTGTAAACAGCCTAACAAACCACAAGCCTCACCTCAAAACAAGCCTACTTCAAATAAGGCAAAAACATAATTACTTTAAACAGGCCAAAAACATACCTACTTTAAACTGGTTGTTAGATGTAGGTCTGTTTTCGACCTGTTTAAAGTAGGTATGTTTTCACCCTGTTTGAAGTAGACTTGTTTTGAGGTGAGGCCTGTGATTTGTTATGTTGCTTACAAAATTTTTAGAATTATAGGCCTCATTAATAGGCCACAGGCCAGGCTAAAGCCGGAAAAAAAAGCCTGTAACCGGCCTGGAGTTACTGTTCATTTCCGTCGGACTTAACGTCGATCAACTAACATCCCGTGATACTTTTTGCTCCCAAAACATAATGTCGTGTGTATTTTTGGTCCAGAGATAAGGTCGTGGTGCTGGGTACTCCTCAAGGTAAAGGTTATGTGTAACATTGCACCTTTACCCTTATAATTAATTTGAATGTATAATGAAGTACGTATATATTTAAGAAAATCACAAGTGGAAGACTCAAAGAAGCAGCCAACCACAAGTCCCCAAGTCTGTTTTCCAAATTTTTTCCTACCTCATGTCTTGATTTTCACCCCCCCCCTTCCTCCTCATTTAATTCTTCTAGTTTTTAATCTCAAAAAGAATATTAATGATGTGGTATATCCATAAATTATATAAATTTCCAAATCAGTATATAATTTTCTTTTCCAATATCATTTTGTGTTGTTTTCTATTCCCTATGAATGCTATCGATATATTATTCCTTATCACATGCCTCGTGTCAACCACAAGAGAACTAAATGCACCTTGGTCAAGAAAAATTAAGGGGGAAATGCTTGCTAGTTAATTTTTTCAGTTACGATTCTAATAGACATATAAGTTCATGTGTAAGACACAAATCTACATGTTATCATATGATGAATTCCCCATTGCTTCTAATTTTATCAAAAGAGAAGTGTAAATCCCAAATTCTAGAATTTGGAAATTAGGAATATTGTATGGGAAATTATTGTGAAATTTGACCTGAAATAATTATGAAGTTAATTATTTGAAATTAAGGCTTGTTTTCCTTGAGAAATTTACAGGAAAAGAATAAATCAAAAGAATATTCATAAAGGATAATTTTAGGCCTAAAAATTTTAGAATTAATAATTTATGACCTAGGAAAAATTAGTTGGGAAAGAAAAATATTTACATGGAATTAAGGATTTGATTTTAATATTTATCCAATATTTACAATTAAATAAAAGGACTTAATTGCAAATGAAAGTCTTGAAGAGAATCAAGTGGTCCCCATAATACACATACATTATCATGGAAGCCCAATTTTCTTATTTATTGGACAACAAAACATATAGGTGCTCCATCACTTGTCAAAAATAATTTTGGATAGTCCACATGCTATATCAATGACCATTCTCCTTCAAGCCCACAGTCCCCCATGTGACCCAAACGTAAGTCACTCCTCATTGTATCCAATATCACGGGAGAAGGGAAAGAGAATAGCACAACATATATACTCCCATAATCCCCTCGGCCCAACACGATGCATTAGAGGAAATGGGGGGCAAAAAAAAAGATGATGAAGAGCACGTAAACACTGAGAAAAAGAGACAACAAGATCAGTGCTTTCAGCCAAGACACGGAAATGTAGAGACGCAGAGTCACTGATAGATCAGCAAAGCCATCCACTCCCTCATCATTCCTCTCAGTCTCGCCTAAAACACAGAAAAAGGAGAAACAAAAGTAATAACACGGAAACGCGCGCAGAAGAATCAGAGGCAGTAGAAGAGCACAGAAAGACTATACTCCTTCATTTTTTCATAGGTCATTCCAGTTGAAACACTTCTTGAGCCCAATGCACTCTCTCCCATTATAACCCGCTACTTCTCTTTATCATCGGCCAGAGAAAACATAGAATAGAAACAAGAGAACAAGAGAGAGACCGAGAACGCTGAGAAAAAAGGAAGAAGCAGACGCATGCCGTGACAGCTTTTTCAAATTTGACCCATGTGCATTGAAAAACATCAGATTCAAGAAATGAATGATCATTTTCGGGCTCCAGTTTGGATTGGGAAACCTTTGACTTTTTTCTATGAAACTTGGTGTGTTAATATTAAACATAATACGATTTAACATGAGCAAAAGAATTGGACGTATAGAATCAGGGTTATGAGTTTTAATAGAAAATCTGGACAACTTATGTGTTTCAGTCGTAGTGGCCATTTTCGGACAAGAATTGTCATAGGGTAAATGGTGTCAATTTCTCATGAAATTTTTTAGAATTCAAATAGACACAATAAGCTTTGATTGGACACAAGAATCAGTTGGGAATCTTTCTTCCTTTATATTTAAATTCTTATTCCCTTTCATTCTAGCCTTGGGACTTTCCTAAACTCTCTAAAAATATTTAAACTTTAACCCAAAAATCTTTCAATAAACCTTATTGGCACTAACCGCTACACACTGTTTAGATTCTGTAGCGGTTATTCGGTCCAACTATTACACACTACTACAAAAAGTGGATACTAATTCTCTAAAAAACGTCATAATTTTAAAAAAGGAAGTTTAAAATATAGGCGGAGACTTAAACGCCCTAAATATAAGTTTATATTTTAGGCGCTTAAAATTAAAAAATACCCAAGCACCAAATTTTCGCCAAAAAATTCTCTAGGCGCCAAAAAATTAATTTTAGGCACCCTAAATATAAGTTTATTTTAGGCACCCTAAACTTATATTTAGGGTGCCTAAAATTAAAAACAATTAATTTTAGGCACCCTAAATAAGTTTAGGATGCCTAAAATATATTTTAGACTTCCTAAATATAAATTTAGGGCGCCTAATAGAGCGCCTAAAAAATATTTTAGGCGCCCTAAATTTTAGGGTGCCTAAAATATTTTTTAGGCGCCCTAAATTTTATATAGGGCGCCTAAAACCATGACGTGCTGTAGTTTCATATTTCCTTCCGGATAGGCCAATTCAGTCGGTACAGGCCGGGAGTGAGGGACCCATTTAAAAAAAGAGACCCATTTTCATGAGTCTACAGTCTACACATTGCTTTAGTCTCTGCTTGAATCATTGATTATCACCCCTCTCTCTCTCTCTCTCTCGCTCTCTCTCTCTCTCTCATGAGTAGTCATTGTCTTCTTCATTGTCTCTCTGCCATGCGAAGCCACTCAAGGCGGCGCCTCCCTCATCATCTCCATCTTCACTAGATCGACAGAGATCATTCTCCCTCCTTGGTCCAGATCTGGCCACTCAAGGCGGCGTCTCCCTCCATCATCTCCGTCTTCAATAGATTGACAGAGATTGTTCTCCCTCCTTGGTCCAGATCTGGTGAGCTTCAACCTGTGAGTTTCATATCTCAGTTTGTAAATCGACGAACATGATAAATCTTTTGAGGGGCACCCAAAAGAAAAAATAAAGAAAAAGCAAAGAAGATCATATTATGATCCCCGTATTGTCAGTGTATCATGCCGTACTCTGTTGGCTTGGATTCTTTATTTTGGCAGATAGAAGGAGACCACGTGAGGAATAACACATCTAGATTTCTTAACTGCTGCATCTCAAGGAGCCTGTTTTTCAAATTTGTTTTTGGCTTCTATTAACTCTGAAGCTGCGGTTTCATATCCAATTTGATTAACTTACAGTAACATCACCAAAGAAACCTAACATTAATTCCTTTTTGGAGCCAGAGTCAATAAAGTCACGACAAATATATATGATGTCTTAATTAAGGTTCTTTCGTTTGCTTTTTGTGGGCATTGATACACCTCAAGGTTGGATTACACGTTTTTGGTCCACTTTCAAGTTCTCTGGATTCTCCATTTTCAATTTTTGCCTCTTCTCTGGCAGGCAAGACCCTTCCCCTATCGTCTCTCTTCGATTTTTCTTTTTTTTTTTTCCAGAAAGATTCTCGTAGCGTCTTGCTTGCTTACTGGTTAGCGAGTTTTGTTTTTTTTTTCCAGAAAGATCTGTCGGGTTTTTTGGTATGTTTCTTCCTCTCCTTCGACATTCAATAGCTTGGGTATTTTTCTTTCTTGCAGATCTATAGATGCAGATCTGGGGTTTTGGTTGTTTTTTTTTTAAAAAAAAAACATTAAAGGCGTCCTATAGTTCAAATAGGATGCCTTAAAAAAGGCGTCCTATATTAATATAAGCGTCCTCTATTACCTATAAGGCGTCTTATATATTACTACCTACTTAGACGTCCTTTTAAAAAAGGACGTTTATTGTCTCTAATTTATAACCTTTTTGACATTTTTTGTAGTAATGACAAATTTAATTTTTTGGTAAAAAAACAATCCAAATTAGTTTGGTGAAAAAAATTAACAATAATAAGTGTACTGAAAATAGTCCAACATGCCCGTGAAGATTCGGATTCATTATAGCCATCGATCTCTTAGGAAAGACTCACTAGCTCATTTTGATAAGAGATATTTTCCAGAGAGCAAGGTGGCTATATTGAAACCCAATCTTAGATCGTTTGTTAGAGAATCTTCAAAAGAGTAGAAGTCTTCACATCAAAGAAATAATTAAATCTGGATTGTCACTGAAGGAACTGCTTTTGCTTCAAGGATGAGAGAGGCAAATATTTGCAACTCTCATCTCTTAAGATAAAAGATCAGAGTTACAAATATCCGCATGTCTTCGACTACCAAGCTGAGATAGTTCATTCGATGACAATATAGATTTAGTAATTTATGGATATTTATAATTGATGTACAAACATAGTCACCTATATATATGATAAATATTTGTGGCGGTTATGGTCAAAATTGTTACAAAATGATAGGATTTGTCGCGGTCTAAGCGTCGCTATACTTTGACCGTGACAAAACTGTGTCGTTTTGCTTTCTTGTAGCGGTTCTTTTCATGTAACCATGACAAACATTTGCGCCATTACATGCCAATGTTGGTGACACATTTGTAGTAGTGTTTCCAAGAAACCACTACAAAATAACTGCCACAAACATTCGCGCCAAGCTAGCGCCTCATTTGTAACGGTTTACTTTGCACCCAGTTGAACTTGAGCCTCTGTAGTAAGATGAAGAATATCTTCCTCCAATTGCAATCCCTTTACATCCACACAAACCACATTTGGAAGATCAATACTCTTTTGTTACTCTCTCACTATTTCTATGTACTTCTCATCACCTAAAGCTAGAGCCACCTGTGTTTGTCCCAAATTCCCAAACTCACATTTCAATCAAAAATTAACAAAGTCAGTCAAAATTAGGTCACCTAGATAATTGAAAGAGCAGACAAATCAAGGTCCTCACGAACATTATGTATGGCTTCTCCATGTTCACTCTGTAATCTTCGATGCCCTGCTCTGCCAACGTATCACTCTCTCCTTGGTACCATAGCAATGCTTTGATCCCGCTTCCCTTCGTTTTTGCACACTCTTTCGCTCTCTTCACCATTTCTTCATACAACTTCTCGTCGTGTGCTCATTCTTTTATGGCGGTATCGCTTGCTATGCATGGCACCGCTCCAAACATTCCTCCTCCAACGTGCTTCCTCATAGCGTTGGTGAATGACACACATGGAACTTTATCTGAACCAGGGTAAAAAAGTAATTGATCCATTTTCCCTCTTAAAACCCCTTATATTTGGGGGACTTTATCTTTTAGATGAAATAGGGTTTTGGGGGATTTGTAAAAATTCCTGATTTCCTCCCCTCATATTTTTAAAACTTGCAAACAAGGGAAGGGACTATCAACACCCTCCCTTCCCTTTTCTTTCTCTCCAAAATGGAACTCTCAAATAGGCCCTACAAAGATTGTTCCAAACAAGCCCGCCTATTGACGCCAATGCTACCATTATGAATCTGTTGCAGTTTTGAATAAAACTGCTACAAATCCATGAGTTTGTAGTGGTTATTTATGACTGCTACTGGTTAACCGTTACAAATGGTGGTTTTTTTTTTTGTAGTGGTTGAGCTTCCTGCATAGATCCTTCCTGTTGAAGAAGTCTTGTAATAATTGTTCAATGTGGATCTACCAACAAGAACAACCTCGTGAATAGTCTCCTTGTCCACCTTAGAATCTAAAACACAATGTTGTACGATTTCTAAACATTTTACTAAGAGGACTTTGTTTAATTCCTCAAACTTGGCACAGGTGATTTTTTAATTGAAATTAATGCCCTCATATAAAGCATCAACCTCAATGGTTATCATATATTGGAATGAGAGTAGAGTTGGAAATTAGGGCTAGCCCTTTAAGGCCTAACAAGGAGGGCCGGCCCTGCAAGGCTTATTTCATTTTGCTCATCTAATTTTCAAGCTCAGCCTTTGAAGGGCCAGGACCCTTTTGACGAACTTGACCCAATTTCCTGGCTCTAGATGATAGCGATCTTTTTGCCCTCTCACATGCAGTTCTCAACCTCCTATGGGACTTTGGATTCCTACTAATATCCATCTTATGCTTCCTCTTAAACTCTTTAACAAAGAAGTTCACCATTCTATTGTCAAAGTCCTCTCCTCCAAGGTGGTTGTCACGGTCAACTGCTTTAACTTTGAACTATCTCTTCTTTATTGTTAGAATAGACACATCAAAAGTACCTCCACCAAGATCAAACACAAATATGTTCTTCTCCTGTTGACACTCATCTTTCTTGTGAAGACAATATGCAATGGGGCGTCAATGGGCTCGTTGATTATTTTCATAATGTTGAGGTTAGCAATTATGCCTGCATCTTTGGTCACTTGACGTTGAATGTAGTTGAAATATGGTGGCACAGTGACAACTGCATTTTTCACAGGTAAACCAAGATACATTGCTGCAATCTCACACGCCTTTGCTAATACCATAGATGAGATTTGTTCGGGAAGAAAGTGCCATTCTTGAGATTTAAATTTTACAACAATTTTGGGTTGGTCATCGGCACCACAAATTATTTGAAATGGCCAAAGCTTCATATCACTCTGAACGTGGGAATCACTAAATCTTCTACCAATCAACCTCTTTGCTTCTGTAAAATATTAAAGGGAAAGTTATAATAAAGTACTTAAGAAAAATAATATTTCCTACAAAGGACCATAAAAATAGTAATTATTTTGAAGGACCAAAAATTAAAACATTAAAATAGAAATAAGACTAAATTGCCCTTAACCAACAGATTTCATATATACTGTCACGCCTGTTAGACCTGGCTATCACCCAAGAGGGGGGTGAATTGGGTGTTTGATAGAACTCTGGACAACTTTAAAATCTTTTCGCAACTAATTGAAATCAGTTCTATGACAGTAATCAATTATTCAAATATGTATACTCAAAATATAAGAGTGTAGGGAAGAGAGTATACAAACTATGATTTATCCTGGTTCGGTCCAATCCTTGACCTACGTCCAGTCCCCAAGCTTCACTTGAGATTTTGAATCCATTATATGATTTGAGCTTGATTACATTTTCTGTATTTGAAGTAATCCTCTCACTAGGATTCATTCCCCCTTACAAACTGTAATCAATACACTTGCTTGATTGCACACTCTGTACTCAGAGTAATCCTCTCACTAAGATTCACTCCCCTTACAAGCTGTAATCACAATAAAGTGTTTCCCACTCAAGATAACCCAATCTTGAGTATCTCTCAGATAAACTGATTCACAACGAATCTTCTCTCTCATAAGTGAATGAATAAACATTGAAGCACAACATAAATCCTTTCAATCTCAATGATAAGCTATGTAGACATTGAGATCAAAGAGTAAATGATATGAAAATCAGAGTATTAGCATGTTGAAGGTATAAGCTTGTGTCTCTGCGTTTTTCTTGTCTTTGGAGTGTTCAAGTCTTCAGGTATTTATGCTAGTTGAAGCTTGTGACAGTTGCAAATCCATTCCGACTTGGATTAATTCGAAAATATAGTTGTTATGACCATAGCTATTAGATATAGCTGTTGGGAATAATTCATATTTGAATGTTTGAATGTTGGCTTTTCAAGAATGTCTCCCATACGGTCATGTTTGATGTTGTTCAGCAACTTTAGTTGGTAAGAGCCTTACTGTCTGTGTTGAAGAATGATTGGGCTTCTTTCCATGATGTCATCTATTTGCTTTGGTTGAGAAGATATATTAAAATAATACAAGTGGTTCATGAAGTTGCTTTATTTGATTTTAAAGCAAATCTATATCTTCTAAAATATAAAACTTAAGCATATCAAGATTGTAGACCATTTGAATCCATTACAGTTGAGTATTCAACTTCGTTTCTCCAAGTTTCTTGTTTGGTTCCGCCTTCTTTGCCATTTCTGAAAATCTGTAGTAATCTTCATCTTCATGCTTATGACAGATTTTGATTTCTGTCAAGTTTGATGTTATCTCAAACTTTTAATCATCTAAAACTTGCTAGAAAAATTGATTAATCATGATTAGAAACAATAGCAATAGATGATATGAAGTATTAAGATCAATCATGAAGTTTTCACAAGTTGGCACAATTTGATTTTCAAACTTCAGCGACTGAAAATGGAGTTTGTAAAACAAAACTGGAGTTTCCAAATCAAAACTCGAGTTTTGGTCTTCCAGAGAGGAATGTCATGATTTGAGTTTTGGAGAACACTTGAACATAGGATAAAACTCGAGTCATTAAGTAACTAACTCAAGTTTTGGACTTTTGAAGAGAAAATAAGCTTAAGTCCACAATACTCAAAACTAGAGTTTTCAAATGTAAACTGGAGTTTTCTTAGTTCAAAATATTGAGGAGCTCTCTATCTTCCACAAACTGGAATTTTCTAACTCAAACTCGAGTTTTCTTAAGAGATGAAAACATCTTGCTCTCTGTCAGGTGCAAAACTGGAGTTTGCTAACACAAACTCAAGTTTTCTTCTCCATGGCTTAGTCAAATATCCTTCTCACAAGTTCTTTGCTCTCTGACTTGATAAAGATCAATTCCTAGAATCTAGTGCCTATCTCCATAAGACTCTTTAAGTCTTCTTTCCAATGTAAGAAGAATTATATATAAACTCATTGTAATCTGACAGTTATGATCTGATGAACAAAGGTTGTTCTTTAGCCAGCTTTTTTCCAACATCCTGAATTGACTGTCAACTTCAATGATTCATACCTCACTCATCTGATCTTTGTTTTCCATTCTCTTTATGTTTCTGGAAAGGTATGTGAGTTTACTTTCATATGCCACCGATTTTAGCTCATACCGACGTGTAGTTTGTGAGATACACTCAAATCATTGAAGCTTGGTTTGCTGTGTGGTGTGAATTCCTGTTCCAACTTCTGAAATTCATATCTCTCTCATCATAGCTTATTTGGGAATAAAACTTTGTCAACATCACGTATTAGATGTATAGTTTCATAAAAAAGTGATTTCACTTTAATCCGATCTTTGGTTTTGGAGATATCATCAAATTACCAGACCTCGCCCAAGTTGAACATGAAACAGAGTTGAACAAAATTGTTGAAAGCTTGGAAAACTCAAGTCATTAAGTGACTAACTCAAGTTTTCATTGGCTAACTTGAGTTTTGCTGATCCAAAGATGCTAGAGGTGCTGAAGACACTACTAACTCGAGTCATTAAGTGACTAACTCGAGTTTTGAGTTCCAAACTCGAGTTTTGTGTCCTAAACTCGAGTTTTCTCATAATCCAGAGACAGATCACTTTCAGTAGTGTAGTAAACTTGACTTTTGAGCATCTGGCTCGAGTTTGCTCATCCAGAACCTGATATTTGCATATTCTAACTCTGAATTGAGCTGTTCTAACTTCCATTTGATCGTGGAGACTTCAAGAATCAATCTAAAAACTTGTATGATAATTTTCTCATTCCATTTGGCAAGGTTTTCTTTCTTTCTTCTCTTTTCTTGATCATTCTCCATGATTCAACTCTTTCTTTTCTTTTCTTCTCTTGTTCTTTATCATTTGACTCCACAATTCTATTCTTTCTTTCTTCTCTTCTCTTGATCATTCTCCACAGTCATATTTGAACAGATTTACATTGAATGTAGCAATTAGTCAACATCTATGATATAAACTTTTTGTTCTTACTAATGGCATCTATATAAGACATCATCAAAACTAATCATAACCAACAACGCCCGACCCTATTGGGCCTTTATTTATCAGAGTTATCGTGCATAGACATCGAAAAGATTTGGACGACTTGATAGCAAAATAAAAGTTTCTAAAAATAACTTAGTTTGAAAACATGAGGATAAATTTTTCGTGATTCTAATCTATCATATAGTCAGATATTAATACAGTAATCCCAACAATAACAAACAAATGATAAACGATATATTAAAGTCCAACTACATATTTTTCCAAGAAGTTCCTCTTCTTATAGTTGCATCTTCCCTCTTGATATCGATCAACTACCTGTCTCTTTCATACGGTCTGGAGTTCAAATAAATGAATCATAGGGTAACAGTTAATCTTATATGTAAGTACGAAATATAAATGACAACATATCACATGATAAGCGTAGAATAATTCATAGTAGACAAGTCGCGCCGTAACCACAGTTATCGGCCAAGGACCGCAGCTCTTCAGGACATGTAGCCCTGTTTTAGGACACACAACCCTATTATTAGGACACACAGCCCCAATCCATAGGTAGGATATACATATGCAAATATTCTAGCTAATATGGTTAGTCATACAAAAATACTTACATACAAGATAATAAGATAACAGTTATCCACCTCAAACTTAGTCCTCAACTTTCGTCCAAAGGTGCTGGGATCAGTGAAAGTGTCAAAATATGCCAATAAATGTTTATCATTGCCGTTAGTCACTTTTGACATCGGAAGGTGCCTAACTATGCGCATTATTTTTAGGGGATTGGAAGTGAATTAATCCCTAAAAATTCCCTTAATAATAATATTATCTATTATTATTTATTTCTCTATTTTATTAGTTATCCCCTCTCTTAATAATAATATTTATTTATTATTATAATTATTTTACTTTTATTATCATTTCTCCACAATTATTTTAAACTCTCAGAGACTATCTTAACATTTTAAGTTAGGAGTTTATAAATATCAATCATCATATAAATTTTCATGTTTCTCATGATTTTCCAAAATATAAAGTTTCATAAGATTATAGAAATAAAATATTTAGTTTAATAATTTCTAACACCACACAAAAAAAAATTTTATAAACAAAAAATTTGAATTTAATAAATAGTAGCTCCAATAAATATATACAGCAAGAACTTTCTCTTTCCATATATACTTTACAAAGTTATTGGTTTGCTGATATACATCGTCCTTTTTGTTGTTTCACGTGAGAGCTGAAAGATGGACGTTGGCTGATATGAGTTTGGGCTTATGCATTCTTGCTGTCACTAATTGGGTTTTATCCCCGCGCCCCCCCCCCCCCCCCCCCCTCCCTTTTTCTTCTAAAAATTCATGGGAATTAGGTCTTAAATTTCAATTATTATTTTAGACCATAAATCATCCCTTCCAGATATTCTTTGACTTTATTCTTTCTCTCAATTAATTTATTTTGGCTGTAAAATATTATCTTCAAAATATTCAGGTCAATAATTATTCCTAACTAAATTGCCTTTAATTTACAAGAAAATATACCTTAAATTCCAATAATTAACTTCATAATTATTTTTAGGCCAAATTTCATAATTAATTTTCAACTAATATTACAATTTTCAAGTCCCAAAATTTAGGATGTTACGTATACTCTGTAATTAAATTAGAATCTAGAGTGATCAATGGATAAAGAAACAAACTCATAAACCTACCCAGCACAATCAGAAAAGGATGGGATAAGCACAATTTAATTACTTGGAAAGTTATATTTGAAGGAAAAAAATTCTAAATTGTTAGGAAGAGAACCTAGGAGGATGAAGGGGTGAAGTTCGATGAATCCATCTAGTTAAATGACAAAGTAGTAGAGGAAACATGGTATAAATCTAGAGCACAAAAATAAAATAAAATGAAGAAAATAAGATATTAATTAAACAATGAAGCAAAATAAAAATAAAAATAGAGGAAGCACCAACATTAAGAAACTTGACAAGACACGTGTACGTGCAGACACTTTGGTTGCCTCATCGCAAGCGTATCCTTTCAATAAATTTATGCTTAAGAAACTTCACAATAACCATGGCTTCATAGAGTAGAAGGAAGTGTGAGGGTAGAAAATTTGTATTTTTGGTGACTTAGCATATTCTAATTTGATCTCAATTTGTCATTATTCATCGATGATTCCAAATTCTTATTTAATTAGAGAGTATATATGAAATCTGCGGGTTAAGAGTAATTTAGTCTTTCTATTTCAATTTTTTAATTTTTTATCCTTCAAAATAAATATTATTTTTCTTAGGTCATTTATTATAATTTTTTTAATATTAAAAATTGCAAGTAAACGTAATCAACAATGATGATAAAACAAATTAATCAAAGAACTAATTGGTAAGTGAACGAAATATAAATGGAGGGGGAAAAAAGATCCTAACTCAATAGAGCCGCCTTTCAATTTAAAAAACTAATATAATTAAATCAAATCAAATCAAGGCCGTTTAAAATTAAACTAATAGTGCCGTTTAAAATCAAACTAATGGTGTAGATTGGGGATGAGCACATTAATGATTATCAAAGTGATGAGCATAAAATGTGCTCCTACATTAGCCAAGCCGTCCATATCATCAAATGGGTTTGGGCTTCTCTTTTATGAATTTCAGGTTAATAATAGGAATTTTTGGCAATTTCTCGACATAATTAAAATAAATTTCCATATTCTTTAGGTAATTTCAAGCAAATGGGATTGACATAATTCTTCCAAAAATTTGTTCTTGAGGCTTTTTTACCTTCAACACCTCAAATAGGACTTTAAGAATCACTTGGGAATCTTTCTTCCTTTATGTTTAAGCCGTTATTCCTTTTTTTTTTTTTAAAAAAAAAAAAAAAAGCTCTGGGACTTTCCTAAAGTCTCTAAAAATATTTAAACTTTAACGCAAAAATCTTTCAATTCACGCTTTAGTCCTCAGGAATTATTTTATCTTGGGAAAATTAAAATAGAGGATCTGAATAAAATAATATTTAATTAAAAAGACCATAAAAATTGTAATTATTAAGAAGGACCGAATAAGATTAAAAGTACTAAATTACCTTTTAGCTTTTCCAACGTAGAAAACAAAGAGCAAAGCACCTTCTTATGTTCTCCCGTAAATATCAAGGTGAGGCCATTTGGGAATCCAGTATTGGAAATTAAAAATGACGATAATTGTTTAAAGTGTATGTATAGTAATGAAGTTTAAAAACAACTTTGTTCTAATTAACTTCTTATTTTCACGGGATTACCAAAAATCGTTGTTTTTAACTTCTAATACTAGATTTCTAAATGGCCCCACTTTGATATTCAGGGGAGGACAGAAGAAAGTACTTTGTTCTTTGTTTTTTGTGTTAGGGAAGCAAAAGTGTAATTTAGTACTTTTAAGCTCATTCGATCATTTTTGATAATTACAATTTTCATGGTCATTCTAATTAAATATTATTTTATTTTAGTCCTTTATTTTAATTTTCCCTTCTATCTTTGTTAGGGTATTTCTAGGACTCTTGTTCAATTGAACTTAGTAGCCTATTTAATTGAAAATTATTCTCTTGAGCTTTTAGGCACAAAATTTAGGATACGATAGTATGAGGGGATTAATGTAGAGGCATTATATGTTGGAAAATATGATTAAGGAAAATATGTTGAGACGATAATAAACATGTGGTGTCGACTCTAAAAGTTAAATAATATTAATTTGATTACCCTTATGGAAAAAAAAGGTATGAAATTATTTCTTAAAATATAATGATGAAAAAAAGGCTAACAGTACTGTAACTAAAGAAATTAAAATACCCCCCCCCAAAAAAAAAAAAAACCCCCCCAAGGCTTCAAATTAACACACCTCGACATTTCGTTAATCCCCACCCTGAAATTTCATAAAAAAAGATGCTAAAAAATGGACACCTGTGAATTTGAAAGAGATGCATGTACTACCACTATTATTGATTTCACCGTATAAATAAAAGAAATAAGGAATGATAATCAATAACGTGTAATTAATGTTATTAAAAGTTGTCACAGATATATTATAAATGAGCCCAGTCCAATGGTTAAAGAGTCTAGTCAAAATGGCTCAAGTCATAATCCTAACCACCTCCTTGGATCAAGGAGTGGTTTATCAGAATATCTATCACGATTATAACTGCCCACAAAATAAGGGTATATCATTTAAAAAGGATATCTTAATGTCCTTTAAAAGAACAAGATAACGAAGCCTATGAGAAGGGTCCAAGTAAATCTATAAATAGGGGTAAACTCTCACAAGATATACAGATTCTAACCCTAGCTTTTCAATTCATACAGAGCATACACCCCACTCCCACTGGCTATAACAAGCCTACGGTATACCTTCGAAGTACGTGGACTTTGATTCCTAACTGTGGTACGTAGGACCCTGGGATCTCACCCCAGGCCAAGTCTAATCCCTCTTGTATTCTACTCTAGAACAAAAGTATTTTGAAAATATATCAGCTGCAAATTTTTATTAATCCATTATTTATTATTATCATTAAACACAATTTCTAGAATATTTTTGCTGCAAATTCTTATGAATCCTTTAATTACCATTAAAAGTGAGATTATCATGATTAATAACACACAAGTAAATGGAATTACTTGCGATATATATAAATAAAGAAATTAAGGAATAATAATTAATAACATCATTATTTATACATAAACTAATCCCTCTTAACTTGGAAAATAATGTCACTATTTCTGTAATATGTCAATATTATTAATTATAAATTCTGTAATATGTCAACTAGGTATTAATGTCACTATTTCAAAATCAAATCAATTTCATTAATTATAAATTCTATAATATGTCAACCGGGTATTAATATCACTATTTCTAAATCAAACCAATGTCATTAATTATGTTATGAGGAAATTACGAAATAACAATAAAGCCATATCCTATTAGATCAGGTATGAGAAAATTAGAGCAGGGCCGACTTGGCCCTCCAGGGCTGGCCCATGAAGGGCCAAGGCCTAACAAGGTCAGCCCTCCAGGGCCCGAAGTAAGAAAAACACCTGTTTTTCAAAGTCTGACCTGAGAGCACCAGGGCCAGTGCTGGCCCGCAGGGCCCAAAAATTACTATTCCAAGTTTTAACTATTTTTCCTCCACTTTTTTTTAAAAAAATATAATTAGTAAATTATAACACAAATCATTCAATAAATAAACACAGTCACTAATTCATAATCAAAAGCAAACTATGTTCACAAATAACTCACATAAAACAGAAAAAAAAAAAACATATCACTAAGTGACATTAGTGCGATGACTATTATTGTCGTCATGTTCGCTACTATCATCGATTTTAACAACATTTGATTGTTCTTCACTTTGAGTAGTAGCCTCTAGCTCATTGAAACACCCACCTTAAATACACTATTTTAAGTACAAAAACACGCAAAAGGAAGCGTCTTTCAAAAATTACTAAAGTTACTATTCACCTATATGGTAATTTACACTTCAGTAAAATAAATCTAGAAGGTAAAATCTTCTCACTTCTTGGTTTGTAACTCCAAGACTTCCTTTAGTTCTCGAGCTTCTTACCCTAACTGCAAAATTAAACTATTCCAAAAATATTCCTGGGATTCAAATAAATCCCAGTAATAACTTTAATAATCACTCACATAAGATGTATACACAGTACATGCAAGACAACCATCATTTATACATATAATTCATTTAACACATTCAGCATTCATGCATCTCATATATATACATACAATGGTAAATACATGCATATAAAAGGTACACATAGTATGTGAGGGAAGAGTTATACTACCTTCGACTTGTGTCCTTCCTTTTACATTTCTTCCAATCCAGTAAAACTACTAAGACTATTTTCTTGTTTTAAGCTCTCTTTTCCTTTTGGCTTTAAAGACAAAACCATACCTTTAAAACTAGAGATAATGAATATTTATTTCTCTCGTTAACCCTTATTTCTTCAAGGTTAATTAATTAACTTCAAACTTGTTACTTTCAGCCTTTATCTTTCACCGTCCTCAACAGTCTAGCAACTTCAATCATTTTTAATTAATTGCACAAAAATCATTTTAATATGCCGTCAACTCTCTCGTATTCTTAAACAAGTCAGCTTTCATATGAAAATATTTTCAAAAGTCAAATCTTGTCCAATAATTTCCAGAATTTACGTTTTCTTTCACTGCCTGATTAAGCTTCAAAAATTCATATCTTAACTTTAAAAATTCATATCTCATTGCCCAGAGCTTTAAAAATTACAAATTATATACCAAATTAAAGCTCTATAAGTCCCCTTTATTTTTGGAAATTTTCATATTTTTAACTTACACAATTAATTCCCAGATTTAATAAGTGTATGCGCTGCCCCGAAATGTTTCATGAAATTATGGTCATTTTGTAAAAAGCATAACTCTTTACTCAGAGCTTAGAAACCTACACGTCTCTACTCTCTATCTGGAAAATTTTATAATCTTATAACTTCATTGACTTTGTTAATAAGTCAACGTCATTTGCTTCCTCCAGCATGAGAGCAAAAATGTTTTCAGATTTTATCTCAACTTCCAAAAATTATAAATGGAGTTGTAGACCTCCGTTTGAGGTGAACCAAAGCTCATTTTAAAGTTTAAAATGTGTACTAATTGTTTACAGAATATCATTTACCTTGGTTTTGGTTTAGTCAAAGATTGGTGTTCTAGCTGCATAGTTCAATTTCAGTATCATGATATCAGCATGCATAGAATGTACGACTTCAAATGTTCAAATGTTAACTCTTGCATGGAATACCCTGATCCTTCTTGCCTTCTGACTTCTCATAATCTTTGCAAGTTTCATTTCCCTACTCCCTCTCTCTCTCTCGTATCTCAGCTATCACTCTAGCCGAAATGGTTATGTGAAATAAATGAGAAATGAAAGATGAATGAGAGAGTATAAGTCCATGTTGCTAATAGAGGAGAGATGAGTGGCATATAAGTAAGCACTCATTTGGAATGTAGCAGCCAGCTGAAAGTGAGAGGTGGAAAGTATTGCTGAAAGTGGATTTATTATTATTATTATTATTATTATTATTATCCTAATGATTGAAAATGAATTGCTTCATGTGCTGTATTTGTGCTTCATGCATTGCTGAATAAGAATGACGTAGTGGAGTACGCAATAGGAAGAAAGGCCGGAAGTGAGATACGCACACACTCCACTCAACATTATATATACATATAATAGCTTATCCACACGACAAATCTTCTTTGCTTGCCATATACCCAATGGACATACATTCAGCAACATATAAATATGCATCCAGTAAATGACAGCCAACACACAAGATGCATCATCTATTACACACACACACACACACACACGCATATCATTCAGGCATGACAGTAAATTTCTCATGTAATAGTGGTAATATATTTAAAATTTAATCCTTAATTTCATTTAAGGATTTTCTTCCCGAATTTCAAGGTCCAAAATAATTTTAATAATTATCTTCAGTTTTTTTTTCCTCATAACAAACTTAAGACTTTGGACTTTTCTAAAATAGGGCCTAGTAGTCTCCCAAAAATAGGCTAATTTTCAAGTCTTTAAACCCAAAATTCGGGATATTATACTCATGAATAAGAATATCATAAAATTATTCTCTCAAAAATAGACTAATTTTCAAGTCTTTAAACCCAAAATTCGGGATATTATACTCATGAATAAGAATATCATGAAATTCTTCTCCCGTATCATAGACACATCCATAATCTTTATTTGTAACAAATAATAAACCAAATCATAAAATTAGAGTCTAGTTATTATTTATTTGTAATTAAATAGATAAATAACTCTATAACAAATACAAAAAATATATAAATTAATAAATTTTAAAAAGAAAAAAAGAAAAAACTACAGTGAAATGGGCTTACAGAGCTGGCCCAAGGCCCTCCAGGGCTGGCCTGTTTAAGCCTAAGACCCGTCAGGGTCGGCCCTCCAGGGCTAAATTCAAATAATTTGTTCATTTTTCAAGCTCCGTCCTTAAAGAGCTAGGCTTAAACGGGCTAGGTCCCGGCTCTAGAGAAAATTAAGAAATAATCAAATTATTAATGTCAGGAAATAATCATTAAGAAATTAGGAAATAATCAAATACAAAAAATGGAAATTAGGAAATATTAGAAAATACTCATTAATAACATGTATTTATTTATTTTTGTCTAACCGACCCATTTTTCACTTAACCAGGTACATATTATAATATTTTAATAGTAAAGCCTCTCAAATCATCAAATCTAAATGATCAAATCACAAAGAAATTTGATATTTCTAATTTTTCCAACATAATTTCTAATTTTTAGGAATTTACTCCTTATCATGCTGCTTTTAATAAATTATTAATGTTGTGAAATAAAATGTAAACTCCAACACACACGTACACTCGTATTCATATCATATAATAATAGAAAATCTACATCGTATATATTTGTAGTATTGAAAGCGTAATTTGATTCTGAGAACTAGTAGTTGTCAAGCATGTGAAAACATAAAATTTATTCTTATAATAAAGACAAGATATAACTAAGTCTCAAAAAAAAAAAAACGTCTCTTTTATGAAAGATTACATGCCTTTTTTTTTGTTGAGAAAATGGTATGCATAATAATTGACAAGTTAAAAATATAACAATAATGAGAACTAATGAGATGTCAATCGTCAACCACTAAATTATAATTAACCAGAATATATCAAGTGCATATATTAATCACCGACTCAAATTTATCATGCACACTCAAAACAGCCAAATATGTATCAGTTAAAATGCGATTCCAACCTCTAGATTATGATTAACCAGAATAAAGAAGATTGGAGGATGAAATTGATGTTTGGCTAGATAATGAAGAAGGCACCGGAAGGTGTTTCTAGGGATTTTATGAGAAGATTTTCTCTTCATCAAGGAACATGAACTTTTTAGATGCTTTAATTTATGTTGAAGAGCCAATTTCGGAAGCTAAAAATCTACATCTCATGAGAAGTTGGTAAAGCCTTCCCAAACAATTTACATATGAAGAGTTGAGCTCAAGCAATAAAATTCAGCTGATGCATTTTTCTTCAAAACCTGTATCAGCAACAGACACTTGAGTGTTATGATAGCCACTTGCAACACGATATTGCCCAACTTGTTTCATATCAAGAGGTTCAAGTTCTAGAAACAACTAGCATCTCCGCTTATGGGGTAAGGCTATGTTTCTCTGATCCTCCTCAGATCCACTCGGCACTTGGTGGGAGTTTTGTGCATTGGGCTATCTTTTCTATCCTATCTAGCAAAGCTTAACCCTTGACTGAAAAATATAAAAAGGGAGTTTCTAGTATTGCCTCAGCCATAAGGCCCAATACACCATGTAACATTCCCATTTTTCATGTGCATTATTATGAAGATAATTGCATGCATGATTTTTGTGAAGCCATATGTTAATGACATACGTTATTACAAGAAATAATCATAACAGGATTAAGATGTCGAATTATTTAATTCTGTGTAATTAAATAATTATGATTACTGACAAATTTAAGGAATAGATGACAATGGAAGTCAAAACACATTTTATTTTCCCATTTTACCCTTGATCATTGTGCATAAAGTGAAGAATTGGATAGAAGAGTATAAAATTCTAAAAATGCCCAAGAAGTTATCACAAACTTAACCAAGGACTATGAGCTATTAGGCTAAGTGGGAAGGACAATTCTTGAAGCCCAAGAAGAGGGCCTAATTCGCATAAGAAGAAGAGGGAAACAAAAATGTGCTCAAAGAAAATAGACCATCAAGAAGCCCAACTTTGAAGAGTGAAATTGATGACATCGTGCTTAATGACCTCATCTAGCTTACATCATACCTTCATAAATATATACTGATATTGATTGTATAGTTATGGGAGACGGAGAAGAAATGACAAGTACCCTAAGGAAGAGGGTTGCATTCCGTTTAATTAAGACTCTTGGAATAGAGGATGGCACAAAGTATGGGATTTGTTGCTAATCCTAGAGCTCCTAATGTAGAGATCACAGTCTGAATTTAAATTCCGTTGTATCAGTAATATTATTTTTGGTTCTTGCCACATTACTGCGTAAGATTAATGTGGGAATGCTGACACCCTTGAGCAGGTATGGCAAGTTGAAATTATAATAGAAATATTGGTAATTGAATTACCAGCTCAAAATTCAGAAATCTAGCCGTAACTTAGATTCTGAAAATAGTTTAAAATAATCTGTTGAAATTTGAGTTTTCAAATTTAGCGGAAAATATTTTTTAAAATAAAATCGAATTTGAAGAGACTAGTAGAATGAGAGATTTGTTGTAGACATGAAAACTAAGAGAAAAGAGCATATTATTTCAAGGAGTGAGAAGAACAGCCAGTACAACTCCACCACAAAGTTGGACTATCTCATCTTAAAGATTGCTAATTAGATCTTCATAGACCTTTCTTGAGATAGGCTCCTCCTGAGACATTTTCCTTTGTAGTGTGTTGATTCATTTTGTAAGATTCTAAATATTTCTATAAGGTCATTCTCCTATCCCTATCCTGCGACATGCATCTTTTAGGGTGTTTTTACATATATGAAGTTGCTTGCTTGCATGTACTAAGGGTAGGTGGAAAAAGAAACTAATATCCTCTAGTTTCAGTCATGCTGCTCTAGAGATTCGTGCAGTTCTTGTCGCTTCTGTCTGTAATGCCCTTTTATGTTTTGGGGCTACAGAGTTCCTATTTAAATTATTTTCAACCGCGGGTTTCTTACCTCTACTTGATGTATTTTCTGCATTGGTTAGCAATAGACTACCACAGGATTCATTTAGAGTTCTAGTCCATCCCAAACCAATGCAAGTGACTCTATAATAAGTCGATAAGGGGTCATCCACCAAGACATATCCTAATGCAGCTTGTGTTGAACGACACTGTGTTAGGAAATGTTCGATTTCATCTAATTTTTTTTACTAAAATCGAACATTTCAAAGCAATCAGTATTGGGAGGATTTTGTATGTCTTAGTGTAAGACAGCATGATAGTGGATACCTACCTTTCCATTAAGCTCTAGTTTGTGATATTGAAGTCCATTGGTGTGGATTATCTCCCGTACAACTTGGCAGCAAACACAAGAAATTGTGTTAGTGTATGTAGCTAGACTGGGAGTAGAGACCCTTAGTTGTGAAGGTTGAGTGGACCCCATGAGTCCAGTCATATTATGACATCTTTTTACAGGCTTCCTTGATGGATCTGCTTCAGATGCTTCTCGGTTGATAAGGGTCAAATCTTGCACCCTTAGAGATGGAAGGGGAATATTAACCCCTGGAAGAGAAGTAAAAGAACAAGTCGTTGAGGTGGAAGGATGAACGTTTACCCCTAAAGAATTTTGGGAGAGTAATGAAGAAAAGGAAAAAGATAAATTGCTTGAGGAACTGGCCAACATGTTTGGCTGATTTAACAAATCTCAGGGAAGTAAGAATTGAAGGAATAAGGAACAGGAGTGGAGCTACTTGAACCTGCCATGCTCAATGAAAGAGTAAAGAGTAGTAAGGATGCTGAGATAGAAGGAAATTGGAAGTTTGTATTCGCAAGAGTTCGAGAGTTTGTGAGTCAATCTCTCTTTGGTCTCTTTGATTTATAGATGGAAGTTGTACTATTTCGATTTTGGAGTTGAACAACATCGAATTATGTCTTGATTGCTAGCTCAGAACTGTGTGAAATGTCATCACATGTTACTCTGCAATATCGCTTCCTAAGACACTCTAGTGATTCATAGCTTAATAGCCTTTTTGACTCTTAAGCATACGACACTCTGAAACGTTGCTCCCCGAGGCACCCTAGCGACTAATAGTTTGGTAGCCTTTTTGACTTGTGTGTATGCGGTGCTCTACCTAGTACTATTTGTCCAACGCATTTCTCTTTTCACTGTACTCGGAGTCAACTTTATCGAAAGCGTAAAAAGGAAAAAGTAGGAATCACATATAGGTAAAGCATTTTTCTTTTCTCGTGACTCCAGCTGAGCTCCACGATTGCATAATAATCGATCTCATTATATTGGTCTGGCAAAGTTTCAAACTCAAACACAGAGAGAGAAAACTGAGGAAGAATACTCAGAGACGAGAAACGTTATGAGATAAGGCAGAGATTTAGAAGTGTTGTAGTGTATCTTCTGTTTTCGGAAATTTACCAAGGAAGAAGATGGACGATCGATATGGAAGATACTATAGACAGAGGAGAGTTAGGAATCTGACACAGAGAAGGAATCGAGTTGTCGCTCCCGTACCTGCTATCAAATATAACCTATATGCCAATGAGGTATTGGGTGATGCGATAACAGCAGAGTTTAATATAGCTCATATCGAGGGGGCGCACTCAAGCAAAAGAGTGGAGTATTATCGTTTCCTGTGGAGGGTACGAATCTTATATGATGAAACACACAAAAATAATTTGAATTACCCTTTCGAATACTGGATCCGTACTGTAATGTACTTCTTTCTTATGACATCACCTTGGGTCCAAAGAATAAACTTGGCTTGTAGAACTGATTTTCAGTCTAGATTTCCACGTTTTCTGTGGTTTATGATGTTATCCATGGACACCCTGATGTAAAGAATTTTGGAAACCCATTTACTGTTAGTTGGTGATTAAGGAATAGAAAGTTATTGTACAAGTATCGGGTTTGTTGATGTTGAGATTGTAAGAGTTTAAATTGTGGTTGTTTATTGTTGTTTGAGGATATTTATGGATTAGAGCCTGAGAGTTGTCAGGTAGAATTGATGACCTTCTAAGAACAGTTGTCTAGTTCCTGTTTATGTTTTAAAACTGAAATGATGAATTTTCCAATGCACCTACTGTTTATAAATTTTCAAAATTGAATTTTTGAATCTGTAAATTTTCGAAATAGAGTTTTTAAATAGCTGTTTTCAATTGAAATTGAGACCAGAGCAGTGGTCATTATTTTGAATTAATGTTGTTTCAAAAGGGGGTTTGGTGAAACCCAGAGTTTGAAATTGAGTTTTGAACTATGTGGTAAAATAGTATAAAACTGGAAGAGGTCAGAAACTGTAGTAGATGTTGGTACTGGCTGTCACCCAAGAGGGGGGTGAATTAGGTGTTCGATTAAACCTTATGAACTTTGAAAATCTTTTCACAACTTACAGAAAGCAATTCGTATGACAGTGGTGCGTTGTAAATCAATAGTCATTCATTCAAACATATATGCTGGAAATAAAAGAGTTTAAGGAAGAGAATATGCAAACTGTGATTTATCCTGGTTCAGCCGGATCTTGACCTACGTCTAATCCCCAAGCTCCACTTGAGATTTTCAATCCACTATCTTCTTGTTTAATTCGGGCACAGAAGTCACCCAAACTGAAACGTGAAACAGGGTAGAACAGAGTATGAAAATCTCAATTTGCCTCGAGGTACTTCCGTATGTGACTTGAGGCAATGAGAATTAGTGACTTGAGGTACTCCCAAATGATGACTCGAGGCAATTAAAATTAGTCGGGCACTGTAGCAACTCAGCTTGGTACTATAGCAACTCATTGTACTATAGCAGCTCGGGTACTATTCATGCTGAATTTTGAACTTGCTTACTTTGACTCCAAATTGCACCATTCCAACTTCTATTTAATCATAGAGACTTGGGTATTTATATTCTCATAATATTTATCAAGTTCTTCTTTCTTCAACCTCCTCTCTTGATCATTCTTTATAATTCAACTTTAGACTAACCTATATTAAACAAGGCAATTAGTCAAAGTAGGAGATGAATGTATTATATAAAACTTTTTGCTCTTAATAATAATATCTATATAAGACATCATCAAAACTAATAATAACCAACAGTAGATGTACTCAGTTTGCTGGATCTTGCTAGATATTTTAGAAATGTTTTGAATTGTTGGCTGTTGTTGAAATTCGTTTGAGGGGATTGATTTTTGAGAATCTGATACTCACACCAGCAGTGTATACATCCAATCTGAGTAATTTCGCCTTGTAGGGGCGTGTATTTTTCTTGTTTGGTCGGTATCCACGCAGGCGTTTAGAGCAAGGCTCTATGGACATCACTCGTGCAGGGGGTTAGGCCTGGGGACTGCAACTACGGTTGGGTTCTCCACGATGGTGGGTCTTTGTCCTGAGTAGGGATTCCTGTGGGTGGCCTGTTATTGTATGTGCCAGTGCGGACACTGGGTCTCTTGTGAGATGGAAACTCTCCCACATTGACCAACAAGTGTGTTATCACTTCGATGATGTGCTTATGAAAGGATTGGGATGTGCCACTGTATCGAAAGGTTGAAGTGGTGGTGAGAGCTGTTTAATGTTAAATTGTGATTTAAAAAATGAATAATCCCGCTCATGAATATTAACTGGTAGTGAATTGTTTTCACAAAAATATGTTTAGCAGCGATTAAGTTTAAAAATGTGATAGCATTATTACTGTTGTATAGTGCGAATTGTTAAAAAAACTGTAACCACAGAAATTTTCAAAGTGTGAAAATTTGAAGATGAGATGATATAGTTATATTGAAAAGCGATGCAGTTGGTAATTGTGTGGATACAGGAACAAAAACTGTTAGAATGGTCTAGAGATTTGGACTAGATAGGTCAGATAGAAATTGTCAACTACAGTGTTAAATAAGAGGAAAATGGTTTGAGAGCTTAAATTGAGGAAGCTCAAAACAAAATAGATGAATAGTGGCTTGAGGCGATAAGGCCTGATATGCAAGTTGCAAGGACAATGTCCCTAGTTTATAAGGCATATGTGTTTAACACTGTGTGAAATTCACACAAGTAAGGTGATTTTGGACTAGTAAGTTTAGAGAATGTTTTGAGGCTGGCAAAATATTCATACTATAGCAACTGATAGTCGATATGCTTATGGCATGATTTGATATATTAGGCAATGAAGCTTGTGTAACCAAGCGCTCAGAAAGTGAGCTAGTGGGTTTTATATGGTTTATCAAGCACGTGGGTACATAATAGTTAAGAATGTAGTATGAGGAAGTAGTATGCTTAGTGAGCATACATAGGTAAAAGATAGGCAATATGCCTAAAACAATTTCTCCTACGTTTAAATGTTCAAATTTCGAGGACGAAATTTATTTAACAGGGGGAGAATTGTAATATCCTCATCTCTCACGGACATGCATATACACACCTAACATTACACACTTGTAACATCCCAAATTTTGAAACATGGAGTTTCAAAATAAGGCTGAAATAAGAAGACTACTAGGCCGGTGTGAGTTCAAAGTCTTAAGGAAATGGGACCCATGAATAGTAATTTACTATTAGTATAGTACCATGTGGGGCTCACATAATATAATATATAAAGGCATGGGACCTGTGAGCAAAATTTCCTTCACCTACCACCTTCACGAGAAAGTTTTGAAAAAAGTGTATAGGGAAAATTACACCTAAAGACCTAGGAGAGGAAAATTACACTTAAGGACCCATTTTTCAGTATAAACGTTTCATTCTTCATTCTACGACAAGGAAGAGAAGAGATAGAAAGAGAAAGGGAAAGAGTAAAAGAAGCCACTACTGCTTTAGTCTAGAGGAGCACGACAAGTAAGTAAAGGTTTTAACTTGTCTTATTTTATTTTGAAGATGATATTTATCATTTTCTATATATTATTTTTATGGTTTAAATAAGAAGTGGTGGAACCAAAAGGATTTTAATGATTTTAAGGTTTCTAGGGTGTTTAATGCAAAAAATGGAGTGGGAATAAGGTTGGGAATTATTTTTGGAATGAAAGAGAATAAATCATACAAGTTGCCAAAACTGTCAGTTTCAATGTTTTGGAAGGCATTCAGCTTGTATATAGTTTTTTTTTATTAAGTAAATGGACTCTAAAAATTATAAAAATTTTCCAGGATGAAAGTAGAGATGTGTAGCTTTCATTTGGTGGGTATTTTGTAATTTTCTAATCTCTGAGTAAAGAGTTATGATTCTTACAAAATGATCTTGAGTTTTGGAAGCTAAAACTGGATAGAGAGTTTATACGAATTTGTAAGATGGGTAAATGAACCCAAAAAATTATGATATTTTCTATTATTGAAGAGGACAAATATCGTTTTAATTTGATATATAATTTTTAATTTTTAAAGTTTTTTGCAATGAGATATGAATTTTTAAAGTTAAGCTATGAATTATGGGAGCTTAACAAGATAGACAGTGGAAACGTAAAATATTGGAATTATAAGACTAGATCTAATATTTGGAAATATTTTTATATGAATGGGGACTTATCGAAGAAAATGTGAGAGTTGACAGTACATTAAAATGATCTTTGTGCAATTAATTAAAAATGATAGAAGATGTTGGACTGTTAAGGATGGTAAATGATAAGGGCTAAAAGTAATAAGTTTTGGTTACTTAATTTAACCTTAATGGAATAAGGGTTAAAAAGGGCAATATAAATATTCATTATCCCTAATTTTAAAGATATGGTTATGTCTTTAGGGCCAAAAGGAAAATAAATGAATTTCAAGCAATCCTAACGAATTGGTGGAAGTGGACCCATGTAAGGACACATTAGTTCTTAAAAGGTAGTGGGCTTACCTTACTTGCATGTATTTGATATTATTTCTTGTGTATATGTATGATTACTATGCTTGCTTGCTATGTGTAACTTATTTGAATGATTGAAGCTCTGTTTATGATTATGCTATGGCCATGAGTATGACGCATAATGCATTAAGCATGCAGAATTTCATTATGTTAACATGAGCATTGTGCAAGGTAAGTATATCATACATTAGCATTTATCTTGCATGTATTGTTTGGTATTGTCTAATATTGAGATTCATCAGAATCTCAGCTCCCACCACTAACCAATAGACAGGTGAGCTCAAGGGAGGAACAATGCTTGAAGACTGCTCAGTGGAGAAGCAGCTTGGTGGATTAAAGGACATCTGTATTTTAAGTGTATGAAAAAAAGTATTATCTATTTTTCATACACAGTATAAGTGAATAGCGCCGTATATGTGAATAGTCTGTATACGTGAATAGTGAATAGTATTGTATACATGAATAGTAACTTTGGTATTTTTGAAAATACTCTTCCACATACATATTTATATACTAAAAAGGGTATAATTAAGGCGGATGTTACAAAGAAGCTCTCCAATAGACACATATGGAAGTTCAAGAAAAAGGGAAATTAAGGAGCTTAAGAGTAAGGTAAGGATTTGGGATCTTAACCTATTTTCTTCTACTCTTTTTAATAAGGTTTAGAACCTAAAGAAAATATTCTCTTGGTATATTTTTTGAGTAAGGTTTAAAGGTTAAGAGGGGAGAAACTAGACTCAACAGCTCAAAGGTTGTTGAAGATCCTAGGTCAAGTAAGTCACCTTGGACTTCCTTATAATCTATATGGTGTTAGTCTTGGAAATGGTTAATTCATGAGCATATATGCAACAATATGGGCTTGTTTTGGTAAAAGTATAATATGAACACAAAGTTAAAACTAAGGGTCATGGCCTAAATAGCAGATCAAACCTAATATATGGGAGTTATGAAGTTAGAATAGAAGTTTGACAAAAAAAAGGAAGTTAGAATAGAAGTTTGACATTATGGATTTAACTATTAATTTTTGTGCAGCTGGTTTTTCATGTGGATAGGAATTGATTTTGGTGTTTTTGAGGGTCTTAAAGTGTTTAAAATGAGATTTTGTATAAGGGTGAACTTGGATCAAAATTGTGGAACCATAGAAGAAAGAGTAAAAAACATTGGTTGTCGGATTTCTGAAAATCCTATGAAGTCAGTTGGGTTCAACTAGATTTTTGACCTAGTTAATGGACTTGAAAAATATGAAAGTTTATAGAGAGAAATTAGACATCTCAAGGGTTATTATGATAAATAATTTGTAATTTTTGGAGTTTTGGATTGGGAGAAATTAATTTTTGAAAATTTCCCTTGAATCCTGGAAGTCATTACGGACTAGAGATGATTTTGGGCCCATAGTTAAACTTTCGACTTAGTGTAGCCCAAATTAGTATTTTTTGTTGACAATAGATATATTAAGGGTCATTTGGGCTTTGGAACCAACCCAAAAGGATTTTTCTAAATTTAGTTATGAATGTTTGAAGTTAGGCCTTTATTACAAGAAATTTTATAATTGGGTCGGAAAAATAGGGGTGCTAAGCCCATATTAAATTCCTTAGTAAGAAAAAGGATTTAGTAAATATGGACACATTAATTCCTTAATAAATATTTATTGAGGAAGAATTAATTATACTTACATTTTATTAGGTTTGATTGTTGTGCTTTTGCGCTGGAAAATTATTTCTTTTATCTGTAGTCAACTGCCAGGTAGTAACCTTAATACTTATATATTTTGTGTGACTTGTATATGTATGTTCTACCATGTATGTTGCATACATTGAGTTATCATTTATTTCCAAGCGCTATGGAACCGGAACATGCTGTGTGCCTTGTGGGCCTCGCTTGGTCTGTGTCCAATGGTCTGTGCTGTGTGCTATTAGGACCACGATGGTTTGTGATGTGTGCTATTAGGACTGCTAGTTCTGGATTTGGCTATGTGCCTTGATATTGAATGTTATGTGGTATCTATTTATTTATGGTTTTCCTACATGCATTGTTTGTACATTTTATATGAGACGGTTACTTTGGGATTCAATTTCTGAATCCTAGCTCCTTTTAAGCCCTTTGGCAGTTCATCTCGACAGAGGTAAGGCTCCAGAGCAGGACTATGAGGGTAGAAGTTGGTGGTTATTATTTTGATATTTATTTTGATCTTCCGGATGATTGTAGTATATTATTTGGCCTGTCAGGCACTTTTATCTGGATAACTATATATTTTGATCCCTCCAGGGAAGTTTACTATTATGCAATTTATTTTATCAGTATATCATTGTCTAAACCGGTGCATGTTCTACTTTAATACTCTGATAAATAGCGTAAATTAACCTGGGAAAAATAATTTAAAATTTAATAAAGGTAAAGAACCTACCCGCCACCCAAAAGGGCGAAGGCGGTAGGTATGTAACAATTTTGGTATCAGAGCACAATTTGGATGATGCTGAAAAATGAAAGTGAGATTAATGTAATTATGATTAACTATATAGGAAAAGATGGATGGATGACATGGTAGATATTATCATAGATGGAGGAGAGTTGGAAACCTTAGACAGTATAGAAACTGAGTTATGGCCCCCATACCTGTTCTTGAGCATAACTTGTACCCTAACGAAGTTTTAGGTGATGCCATATTAGTGGAGTTTGAAATGGCTCTTATCGAGGGGGAGCATGTAAGCAGAAGAGAGCAGTACCTTCATTTTCTGAGGAGGGTACAAATCTTATATGATCAACACCACCAATGATCTTAAGTGGCCAAATGTTTATATCACTTTGAACATGAGAATCACTAAACCTCCTACCAATTAAAGGTCCCGGCATGTCATTAACCAACGTTGTGAGGAAGCACGTTGGAGGAGGAACGTTCAGAGTGGTGCCATGCGTGGTGGGCGGCATCGCCATAAAAGAATAGGCACGCGACGAGAAGCTGTTTGAAGAAAGGGTGAAGAGAGCAAAAGAGTGCGTGAAAACAAAGAGAAGTGAGATCAAAGCTTTGCTATGGTACCAAGGAGAGAGTGATATGTTGGCAGGGCAAGATGCTGTAGATTACAGAGTGAACATAGAGAAGCTCATACATAATGTTCACAAGGACCTTGATTTTCCTTCTCTTCCAATTATCTAGGTGATCTAATTTTGATTGACTTTGTTAATTTTTAATTGAAATATGAGTTTGGGAATTTGGGATGGACACAAGTGGCTCTAGCTTCAGGCGATGAGAAGTACATAGAAATAGTGATAGAATCACAAAAGAGTATTGATCTTCCAAATGTGGTTTGTGTAGATGCAAAGGGATTGCAATTGAAGGAAGATAATCTTCATCTTACTACAGAAGCTCAAGTTCAATTGGGTCACATGATTGCTGATGCTTATCTTTCCCATTTTGTTGCAGCACAATGACTAATAATACCATTTGAACCTACTATTATATTCTCAGCTTTTGGTTATCTCTTGGGGGAATTTGTTGTGGATTGTTCAAGCATAGCTTGGTTTGTGTGATTGATGTTAATTTCATTCAAAGTGTGTACTATGTGTGTTCTTTTCAAATAAAATGGATACTAAAATTAGGAGATCAAGTCCTTGAACCCACTCTTTTGCTTCAGGCTTAGCCTATTTTATTATAATTCACTACTACAAAAAAACACTTTTAATGTCTGTTTTTAATTAGGAGATCAAGTCCTTGAACCTAGCTTGCTTGAACACAGATAAAACAGAGACTGAAAGAGAAAATGTACACAGAGCGGTTTATCCTGGTTCGGTCTAATACTCCGACCTACATCCAGTCCCCAAGCACACCTTGGGATTTCTACTAACTCTTCAAAATACAATTACAACTCAGGATGATCCTTTCACTCTCGAACTCACTCCCCCTTACACGTTGCAATCGTACACCCTCACTTAAGGTTCCACAACCTTAAGTACCAACAGAAAGAAAAATGATACAAGTGTTTAATAACTCCTCACGAGTAGATAATAAATGAACACTGAAGAACAATTAATATCCAAAGATATTAAGTGAAGTAGATGAAAGTGTTAATCGCAATAAGAAATGAATGCGCAAAGTATATCTTTGGTTAAGCTCACTATTTTGCAATTTGAACGTGTTGAGCTATTATAGCATTTTCCATTGATGCTGTTGAGAGATATCTGAATATGCCGTTGTGATATATGTCAATATAGCCGTCGCGTCTCATCGAGCTCCGTCTGGCACAATTTCATATGTAGCCGACATTCTTTTGAACTGAAGGATAAATTGTGGGCTCAATGAATTTTTATCATGCGCAATATCTGGATTGTTTTGTTTCTTCATTCAAGGTGCAGACACTTCCGACATAAACAACGGCGCACCATACTTCAGTTGCCACTTTCCAGCTCAGTCACCAATTCTCAATGCTTTCAAGGAATTTTTCATTTGATCATCTCAGACACATTGAACGGCTTGAGTACTCATTCTGGTATGGGCACTTTCTTGAAATCATTGTGTCTACTCTGTCTGCTCTGCTTCACGAAAATTCAAATGCTTCAAGGCTAATCAGAATTTAAACAATGGTTAATCATCTGCAACTCACTCAAAAACATAATTGGTAATATCATAGATAAGATTGAGTGATGTAGAAGAAGAGTTAATTGAATAATCAAAACTTCGAACAGTGTTGCAGAGATCATTTGTGTGAACTGATATATCATACTCGAGTAGCTTCTTTGAGTATCCTGCAAAAACACTTCACAAATGCTCAATCCTTGGATTTACTCGAGTAGCCCATTTCTCATACTCGAGTATCATCTCAGTAAATCATATCAGAAGCTTTAGAACGATGTTATTCGAGTAGATGAATCTTGATATGTAGTAGTTCTATGCAACAGCATCTGTCCTTGTGTAAGAATGTATCAATTGATGAGTATTGTGTTTTCAGTGAAATCGAGATTTCGACATTACTCGAGCGTAGATGAGAGTTACTCGAGTATTTTTGTTGTGCGTAATTCAGTACCATCTCTGTCTTACTTCTACTCGAGTATTACTTGTGGTGTACTCGAGTATCCTATTTTCCAGCAATTGATTGAGGCCAGTTCCTGAATTCTGAACAGACACTGAACTTCCAAAAATCATATCTCTCTCATTTGATATTTGTTTTAAGTGATCTTTATGTTTTTGGAAAGGTATTTGAGTCTAGTTTCATATGCCGCTGATTTCACCTCATTCAGATATGTATTTTTTGAGATACACTCAAATTACTGAACCTTGCTCAGCTGTGTGATGGTGACAGATGGGGCAACTTCAAAAATTCATAGCTCTCTCATCTATTCTTCTTAGGACATGAATTTTTGTGAACAATACGCGTTATGTGTCTTGTTTCATTCAAAATTGATTTCATCTCAATACAATCTCTTGTTTGGGAGATATCATCGAATTACTGAACGTCGCCCGAAACAGAGTTGAGCAGAGTAGCTGAAAAACACACTGTTACTTGAGTATTGGTACCATACTTGAGTATATAAGTGTAATACTCGAGTAATAACGGGATTTTGGCCTGGATTAGTACTGTTTGATGAACCATACTCGAGTATGAATGTAAAGTACTCAAGTATTGCTTCAGGATCAGTAGCATACTCGTGAATTGCAGTATCATACTCGAGTAATACTTCAGGAATGCATCAGTAACCAATTTGAACTCTGCCATTTCAACTTCCACAGAGATGTTCATGTTGATATTCTCCTTTCTTCAATCTCTTGTCTTGATCATTCTTCATTATTTAAACTTCATATTTTGAGGTACTTATTAATTGACTAGAGGCATACCAAAGAGAAGCAAAATATGAGACTTCAAATTTTCATAGATATCAACGATTAATTACATTATAATTGTTATCATCAAAAACATGAGAACTAACATTCTCCCAGTTTTTGATGATGACAACACTTATAATGTTTTGAAAATTTGAAAATATGTTTATGAAGATTTTTTTAAGATGAGCACGCAGAAAACATATAGTCAAGTTCAAATGATAGCAAAAATTTCAAGAGCAGACAACTTGATTATAATCAAGCATATAATCAAAAATTTAGCTAATTCTCTCCCCCTTTGTCATCAACAAAAAGAAAACAGTTTTCTCTCTCCCCCTTGATGAAAGAATTTGATGCAAGTAGAAAAGAGATGAGAGGGAGGAAATGATACAGAAACTTAGAATTTTAAATGAACTTAGACTAACAGTACTCAAATACTATATGGAAGTATGTATGGAAATTGGCCCAATACTTGAGTAACTGAGTGTTGTACTTGAGTATAATGGACTAGGATACAACTGATATTTAATGATTGAAAAAGATAAAATACTGCATATCAAGTGTGTAGTGTGAACACTTGATCCTTGGAAATTTGCCACCTGGTGTGATGATTCTGAATTGATTTTCCCAGTTGACAACGAATGATAATGTCACTCAAATAATATTTTATTTTGATTAGTTGAAAACACTTAGCAAACAGATTATTTGAGTAATATCAAGTTGTTCAAGAGATAACATAAGCATTAGAATCATTTTCACAAGATTACTTGCGAAGCTTACTCAAGTACGTTCGAAAGTAAGAATATTACTTGCGAAAAGTCTGAAAGTATTATGCAAGTAATTTCAAAAGTAATGACAATACTTGCGAAATCTGAAAGTATTACGCAAGTAAGGCCTAAAAGTAATAGAATTACTTGCGAGGTACGAAAGTATTACGCGAGTAATGCCTGAAAGTAATAAAATTACTTGCGAAAAGTTGAAAGTATTACCCAAGTAATGTCTGAGAGTAACGAAATCACTTACGAAAGTAATGATATTACTTGCGAAGTTTGAAAGTATTGTGCAAGTAACTTCTGAAAGTAATATTGAATAACCAAATTACTTGCTGAATTACACTCTGAGTATTTACATTCTCAAGCTTTGGAATGCTTTCTGTCTTCTTATTGCTCAAGTATAGGACAATGTTACTCGAGTATGAACATGATTCGGTGTTCTCTGATGTGTGAAGCCCAATATTACTCGAGTATATTAGTAGGATACTCTAGTAGATTTTCCTGAAATGTGATACAGAGGCAAAAGAAAATATGGTAATGCTCAGATATACTCGAGTATATCAGGTTAATCTTATAACCATCCTGCCAACACAATTATTAGATACATTTAATGACTTCATCCTAAATTTTAAAAGGATTTTCTCGATGTGACTCAAGTCAACTAATTTGTTACTCAAGTCTGTCTAATATTCTCAGTCATTACTTATCTTTACTTAGTCTTGCAAAAACATAGTCTACAAGCTTCGATGCTTAAGTTAGTGAATTGTTATCATCAAAAACATAAAAAAAATACCATTAAGTAAAGATAACTCACAGCTCATTGGGATTTACCATTCCCAATTCTCTTCTAATAAAAGTGAATTGTTCTTTTGCCAACGGCTTGGTGAAAATGTCAACAAGCTGCAGATGGGTAGGTATAAACATAACTTTAACATCTTTCTTTTGCACATGATCTCTAATAAAATGATGTCTCACATCAATGTGCTTAGTTCTTGTATGTTGCACTGGATTTTTCTCTAAACTGATTGTGCTTGTGTTTTCACAAAGAATTGGTACTTCTTTCAGATGAACTCCCAAGTCAGCTAATTGTTGTTTTAACCATAGAATTTGAGCGAAACAACTTAAGGCGGCAACATATTCAACTTCAGTGGATGATACAACCACAGTGGTTTGTTTCTTACTGGACCATGATACGAGTGAGCCTCCGAAAAACTCACATTGTCCACTGGTACTTTTTCTATCAGTTTTGTATCCAGCTTGATCCAAGTCTGAGTATGCTACCAAAAATTCTTGTTGACCTTTTGGGAACCAAAGTCCAAGCTCTTTTGTGTCAGAAAGATATCGAAAGATTCTTTTTACATGTTTGGCATGTGATTCCTTTGGAGCAGTTTGGAATCTTGCGCACATACCCACACTAAACTTTATGTCTGGTCTACTTGCGGTTAAATATAGTAGAGATCCAATCATCCCTTTATATTTGGTAATGTTGAAATTCTTGCCTTTTTCTTCATCGGCATCTAGAGAGGCAGTTGAACTCATTGGGGTGTCAGCACTATTACAATTTTCCATTCCAAACTTCTTGAGTAAATCACGGAGATATTTCGTTTGTAAAATGAATATCCCATTCTTTCATTGTTTGATTTACAATCCAAGAAAGTAGTTCAACTCCCCCATCATAGACATTTCGAATTCGCCCTGCATTTTCTTAGAAAATTCCTCACAAAGATTCATTAGTAGCACCAAAAATTATGTCATCGACGTATATTTGCACAATTAAAGTTTCATTAAGCTTATTAGTTTTAATGAAGAGTGTTGTGTCTGCTTTTCATCTAACAAAGCCTTGATCTAAAAGAAATTTACTTAATCGCTCATACCAAGCTCTAAGAGCTTGCTTAAGACCATATAAGGCTTTCTTGAGATGATAAACATGATCTGGATGTTGATCATCTTCAAAGCCAGGAGGTTGTTCTACATATACTTCCTCTTGAATAAAACCATTCAGAAACGCACTCTTAACGTCCATTTGATAGAGTTTGATTCCCTTGACACATGCAAAGGCCAGAAGTACACGCATTGCTTCCAATCTAGCCACTAGAGCATACGTTTCTTCATAATCAATTCCTTCTTCCTGATTATAGCCTTTGGCAACGAGTCTAGCCTTATTTCTAACTATAATTGCAGATTCATCTCGTTTGTTCTTGAATACCCATTTAGTGCCAATGACTGGATGGTCTTTAGGCCTAGGTACCAATTCCCAAACTTGATTTCTATCAAATTGATGTAATTTCTCTTGCATTGTGATTACCCAATCATTGTCTGAAAGGGCTTCATCAATTTTTGAGGGCTCAATCTTAGATATGAAGGTAGAAAATGTAACTTCATTTAAGGTACTTCTTCTTGTTCTTATGCCTTGATTTATATCTCCTATTACTTGGTCTAAAGGGTGATTCCTAATGAATTTCCAAGCTCTAGGTTGAGATTGATCAAAGTTTTCACAGGAATTTTGGCAATCATTTTCAAAAACGTTTTCAGGATTTTCAAGAAAGGCAGGGGTGGTTTTTGAAAAGAATTGATTTTTATGAATAAGTTCTTCATCATCATCCAGATGCTCATCTGTTTTGGATTCACAGAACACAACATGGATTGACTCTTATAAATACCTCTCTCCCTACATCCGATAAGTAGTCTTTTTTCCATCCGTGAGTTCTCTTCTTCAACTTATCCATAACAAAGTTCAATGCCTTGACCTTCAAAGTTCCCCAAGTGATTGGGAGCCCCAAATAGTTTGCTGGAATATCAATAGTAGCAATCTGAAAGATCTGCCCAACCTCTTCCCTTAATAGATGATCAATGGTATGAGAAAAATACAAGAAAGATTTGTTAACATTGATCATCTGCCCCAATGCTTGACAATACATATTAAAGATGCATTTGAGACTTCTGCAATTTCCTATATTAGCTTGCAAGAAAAAGACTGAATCACCTTCAAACAAACAATGTGTCAATGTAAGCCAGCTTCTAGCAATTTGTACTCCCTCAATTTTCCCATCTGTTTCCCACTTCTCAATTACCATAGAAAAAATATTACTAACAATAATGAATAAGTAAGGGAAGAGAGGATCTCCCTGCCTCAATCCTCTTTGTGGTACCACCTGCTAAACTCTCTTCCCAAACGTCATAAGAGAGAAATCTACAAAATAAATGCACCAGAAAATTCTCTCTACCCATTCCCTGTCAAGGCCCATCTTCAAAAGAACTGCAACTAGAAAGGCTCACTCTAGCTTTATTCATGTCCAGTCTTATAGCTAATTCAAGGCAACACTTTTTCCTCTTCAAATGATGAAACACTTTATGTACAATAATAATGTTGTCCTAAATTAACCTTCCTAGAACGAAAGCTCTTTGGCCTTCCAGAACAAAATTACACAGCATAGTTTTAATCATATTCGCTATCACTTGAGAAAACAAACTTTATATGAGAAATTATGCAAGCTAATAGGCCTAAAATCGCTTAAATCAACAGGGTAGTCCACCTTTGGTATAGGGTACCAAACCATTACAGTTAATGTCATTTAATTGAAAACCAGAAGCAAAAAAAACTTTTTGATAAGAGAGCATACCTGATCTTCAACTGTGCCCTATAATTCTTGATAAAACAAGCCAGTATGAACATCAGGGCTAGGTGCTTTTGTTCCCCCAGCTCAAACACAGCCGGTTTAACTTCTTTTGTAATCTCATGCATTAAGATCTAGTTATCTTGTCCAAAAACAACCTCATTTACATGTTCCAGAATCTATGTGAAGTCTCTGGATCCTGAGGTTGTGAAGAGCTGGTTAAAGGAGTGATGTAAGCAATTGCTAATATCTTCTTCTTTTTCAAGCCAGCTATTATTCTCATATTTTAGCTACTGAATACACGACTTCTACTTAGTTCAATTCTTCTTGCTTCCATTGATCATTTATTCTTCTCTTGAGATCAGCAATTTCCAGCACTATGCCTTCATTCCAAGGCTTGATAATGCAATAATTCACCCTATCCATTAATTTGTTTAGGGGTTTTGGCCCATTACCAAATTTGCTCTTGCTCCACTCTGTTAAAATCACAGTAAGCTGCTTGATATTCATGACCAAATCATGTAGAGCTATTTCATCTCCTCCTCCTTCCGATTATTTCTTATTATCTCCAATAATTCAAGATGAGTCAACCACCTAAAATCAAATTGAAACACCCAATGAGTATTTTGCTCTACATGCTCAAATTCCTCTAACAGTGGGCATTGATCAGATCCAATAGCTTCTAAAACTTGGCATTGGCCCCGTTCAAACTAAGAGCACCACTCAATTAACGATAGCTCTGTCTAGCTTCTCTCTCATAAAATCCATACCTGCTCTATTATTGAACCAGGTAAAGTGGCTTCCTTTCGTCTCTAACTCCAACATGTTGTAGTTAATAATAAAATTTATAAACCTTTCCAACTGAAAATTTGACTTTTGCCTTCCCTCTTCCTTTTTCAAAATGATATAAAGTATCCTTAAAATCTTCTACCACCAACAATGAAATACTGTGATGGTTATAGCTCCGTGTGAATTATAAAGAACAACAATATGAGGAAAAACTTAATAGAAAAAGCTAAAAAAGGAAATGGCTGAATGAAAAGAAAACGAGATACTGAAGAGAGAGACTCCAATCATTATCCACATTAGTAACCATTCAGAAGAGGATTCTCTTTTTTTTTTACTACTTCGGAATATATTCATTACTGAGAAAGTTGCCAAAGCTAATACAACCATTCTGAAGTTATGCAAACAGAAAACACAAACAAGCTAATGAGAGTACAAAAAAGAAATTAAAGCCAAATAACGTCTACTAGATAAACACCTCCAAGAGGCATAGTGATTATATCAGTTCAACCAGGGCAATGATTCTAGGCTGCGATGAGGCTGTTTCTTGTAGACACCTGATGCCCTTCGTGTCTTCTTCCGGCAGCTTAGACAAAGGAGAGAAGGGTATTCCTACCACCCAATTGGACACACCCCCTTATTAGTAGATGCAGCAAGCCAATCTGCTGCTTGGTTCCCTTAACGAGGATAGAACTGAACTAAAAAGATGGACTCAAACTTAAGAGCATATAAGATATCATCTAGAATGCCACGAGACTGCCATTCACACAAATCCTGATGGATATTTTCCACACAGCGACAAGCAATTGGTTGTTAGTCTCAAAAATAATATTCTTATTACCCAGATCTTGAGCAATCATCAAGGAACTTTTTAATGCTAATGCTTCAGTCATGAACGTTGATATAGATTTGACCTAGTTGACAAAAGCCTACTGCACATTACCCCAGTGATCACGGCACACAATACTGATTGCAGTTGATGCAGGAGAATCCCGAAAGGATCCATCTAGATTTACTTTTAACACATGTTCATCTGGTGGCTCCCATGTAACAGTTTGTTTTGGCGTCTGGGAAGTTGCATCTTCTATAACTGTCGGTAACTCGCGTTCTAGTGAGATATTAAAGCTCGATTATCTTTCTCAATGACAACGCTTGGATATGGTTGCACACCATTAAAGACCTGCTCGATCCTCCATAACAGCCAGCATATGAGTGCAATATCATAATCAGTAAGAGGACAGTTGTGGTTCATTAGATCGATCCACCATTGTTTAAAGTTATGGATGTTGCTGGAGTCATTCATGAGAGATAATCTACTTCCAAACAAAACACAACGTGCCCAATGACAATGGAAGAAAAGATGCTCCTGAGTTTCACATGCTTCTTGGTAGATTATGCACACCTCCGTGGTCCTTATTCTAGTAAGAGCTTCATTAGTTGCTATGGCATTAGACAGGGAGAGCCATATGAAATTGACAACTTTAGGGATGACTTTGGTTTTCCAGGTTTTCTTCCAAACCTCACTTGAAATCTGGACTGAGGTTCTAGGAGTCTGGGGATGCACCATGGGATATGCCTTCGTGAGATAGTAAGCAAGTTTAATTGAATATACCCCATTCTTTGCTAATGTCCACACCAGTTGGTCTTCTTTTGGCATCCAAGGCAATGGAATTGTTGTAATAGCGTCCCTGCTATGATCATCTATATCTCACCTAATTGAAAGAAGATCCCAACTTCTACTGTCACCATCAATTAAGGAGGCAACATGATGATTGGAAATTATGAGACTATCATCCTCAGTAGACAGACGCAGGTTAGCCAAGGATGGGATCCATCTGTCCTTCCAGACTCGGGCAGACTCTCCATTTCCAATTTGCCAACATAGATCATTTTTAATGAAATCTCTCCCTACTAATATGCTTGACCACCATGAGGCTCTATGAGCTTTTGCTCCATCCAAGAAAACACCATGAGGAAAATAAAGACTTTTAAGGACTTTTACCCATCGATCATTGGGGTTTTGAGTCAGTTACCAAGCTGTTTTTGCTAGTAGGGCATCATTAAATTTTGTAGAAGAGGATTTTTGCTAGAAAGGATTTTCTCATTGGCTTAGTTTCTTATCATCCCTCATCAACGCATCTACACTATTGATTTAGAAAAAGAGCTTATATGGACCATTAATTGAGAATATGAAAGAAAAGTTTCTTATCTAACCGTTGTTTTGTCGTCTTATGTAGCAGATCCCTCATTGATTTTGAAACACCCGTCCAAAATATACCTCATTTATACATTAGAACGTATATAGAAGTGTCATTTAAAACAAAAACTACTACTGAAGCTACTATTCTTGTACAAATAATTAAATCTTCAGTAGAATAAATTTGGCAGAACTATAATCCTTTCTCAACTTGGTCTATATCTTCAGGTCTTCCTTCTTAGCTCTCGGGCTCATATCCTAACTGCAAAATAAAGCTATTTCAAAAATACTCCTGGGATTCAAATGAATCTCAGTAGTAACGTTAATAATCACTCACATACGATGTATATACAATACATGCAAGTATAATTATCACTTATACATACCAATCATACAACACATTCAGCATTCATGCATTTATATAAATACATACAACGATAAATACAGGCATGTACAAATATACATAATATGTGAGAGAAGTGTTACTACCTTGATCTTTTCTTCCTTCTGCACCCATGCATCACACATATATATTGTCTTCTTCCATAATCCTTTGGCATAATGCATACACAAGTATACACCTATATACCACACGGTTCATGCTTTCCATTCCACTCTTGGATTACTTATTCATTTCCACTATTCGGATTTCTCTTTATTCATTCTCAATTCCGCCCAAAATGAAAGAGTAATGTGAGTGATATATATATTAGGTTAGTGAACTTCCGTGGATTGATTTAATGGCAATGAGAGTAGATAGAAGACATATGGATAGTTAGGTGTCAACATATTGGTTTAATTAGTGGCACGGTGGCAATGAATGGAAAAGGGAATTATTATTTGAAGCAAGAAACCGAATCAATAATAGTATGTTTAAGGGGTAGGCAACACACAATGCACTCATACAATGACCATACACTCACACAAAACACATACCTATTGACAACTCATGGTGCACTTGTCACTCACAAACCCTTGTTAATTAAGCAAACGCGTACACAATTTTACTAACCGAAAATAATGAGATCATTTGATTAATAAATGGAAAGGGATAATGGCATTAAGAGTTGTCTGAAATTGAAACTCTTTGAGGGGTGTGAGGTGTCTTCAAATTAGAGAAAATAATGTGCTAGATGGCAACAAGAGGAGTAATTATTCATGATGTTTGGCAAAAGAAATTCCTAATGTCCACACGTCTCCTTTGTACAAACCAACCCCTATTATATAAACAACACATTCATACACAAAACACTCACGCATACTTCTTAATCGGATATATAAATGACCGAATCATGTATTGTTTATGTGGCTTTGATGATTTAATAGAAAGGGGTGAGGTGGCGTTAATGGAGGAAGGGAAGAAACATGTGTCACACACATTCAATTAATTCCTTTACTTCTTTCTCCAATCCTGAAATAATTTGGTTAATTATCTTAAGCTCTTCCTCATACTAAGCTCAAGACTTTGAACTCCTAATAAATAGGGCCTAGTAGTCTCCCAAAAATAGGCTAATTCACAAGCCCTCAGACCCAAAATTCGGGGTATTACAGATTTCATGCAGCTTTTGTGAGCGCCTTCTTACGTGTTTGCCATGTCTTGGCCCAATTCCTTCTTCATTTATAGTTATTGGGCCCATCTCAATTGCAGCCATGACATCACTCCCCTCCTCAATCACAACCTTGTCCACAAGATTCAGCTCTGGATAAAGATCCTGAAGATTTGGTGCCCATTCCCATGTAGTAAGAGACCCACCCCAATGAATTAAGCATTGACTATGCCACTGTGAACCACGCTACAATAGAGGAGTTTTAATAACCTCGATAGGTCTACATATTGGTCCTTTGGGAAAAGTCATCTGGGGTAATGGTAAATATGACAGAGTTCATTACCATGAAGTTTCTTCAAAACTGAAATATAAAAAATTAGGTGGATTCGAGTTTCTTTCGGAAGAGCCAAGCAATCTGCAACTTTGCCAATATAGTTGATGATAGGAAATGGACCAAAAATAGAGCATTACTAATCTCTAGAACTTGCAAAGTTGAATAGAGTGTTGGCGATAAAGTGGTAACTTAACCAACACCAAATCACCCAAGGGTGGAACTAGGGGGGCTAGCGATGGCCCCGCCCTAAAATTATAGAATAAAACCCAGATGTTTAAGAAATTACATTTCAGCCATATAAAAATTTTAATAATTTCACCTGAGTCCCCACTAAAAGTTTCTTGGATGGACTAAAATGAAAATCTTCAAATTTTTTGGGGTTGAAATGTAATCTCATGAACAGCTGGGTTTATTTTGTAAGTTTCACCCCTCCTAATTACAATTCCTGGATCTGCCTCTGAAATCACCCATAAAAAAATCCAGATCAGTCCGTTTCTTATCAATTTGATATTTAATCTTGTGTTGTGCTTTGACTAGATTCGTTTTAAGAACCTATAGCAATTCGTCTCTTTGTTCTAATTGGTGATGAACTTCAAATGGTATATCTTCCAACGACGTGGCACAAAGTAGATAAGGAGGACCTCAACAATACACGACTTTGAACAAAACCATGCCTATAGCCATGTGAAACGAAGTGTTATACCAGAACTCTACGAAGGGAAGATATAATAGCCATTGAAGAGGATAATTATGAACAAAGCATTAAAGGTACATTTGAAGACATTTATTTACAGTCTCAGACCAGCCATCGATTTATTTATGGGTGGTAAGCTGAACTAAGACATAACTTAGTGCCTATAATTTCATCAGAGAAAGCCAAAATGAACTAGTGAAAGCATGATCCCTATCAAACAAAGTGGAGTGTGGGATCCCATGAAGGCAAACAATATTGTTTAAAACAGAATTAGCCACCATTTTACTTGTAAAATTGGCCGATAAAGGCATGAAATAGGCATATTTTGATAGTGATCAGTGTTGATGAATATCACCAAAGATCTCTTGATGAGAGGTAACCCAGTAATAAAATCCATTGCATTGTCCTCCCAAATACAATTTAGAATTGGGAGTAGTTGGATGTAGCTGAGAGACCTTTGAATGCTAACAAATAGAGCATGTTTGAACAAAATTATGAATGTCTTTATGCATGTTAGGCTACAAAAATGGAGCAGCAATCCGATGAAAAGTTCGTAGAAAACCAACATGCCCACCCAATGCTGAAGCATGAAATTCAAACAAAATGTGACAGATTAAATCAAAGTTATCTGGTGGAATGACTAACCTATTCTTCTAGAGTAAATCATTATTGTAAACATGAAAGTGGGAATCCCTAGTCGAGTCACTCTGTAACTTCCATTTCTGTTGTTCAATCCAGTCTGAAGATCAAATTTATTCATACACAAAGTCCATGAAAGAGTCCTCGATGGTTGTTAGAGCCATATAGTCAACACGGGACAAAGTGACTATTGCCTAGTTATGGGTGGTTGTCATGGCTCAATATGGCACCCACTCTGACACTAGAAGCATCTGTCTCATGTACAAATGGTTTTGTGAAATCTGGTAAGGCCAATACTAGTTCATGACTGACAATGTGCTTAAGTGTGATAAGAGCATAATGGGCTTTTTGGGTCTAAAGAAAATGATCTTTACCCAATAAATTCATCAAGAGACTAGCAATATTAGCATAGTTTCAGATAAAATGAAAGTAATAGCCACTTAAACCCAAAAATCCACATGTTCCAGATGCTCATACCATGTATGACTATAAATCAATGTATAATAATAAAAAAAAAAATCCTCATGAATTTTGAAAGGAATGGGCGAAAAATGGAATTCATTAACACTTAGAATGTGGATGGGGTATTTGTGAGGCCAAATGGCATTACCAGCCATTCATACAAACCTTGATGAGTGCGAAAAGCAATTTGCTCACGATTAGAGTCATGTATGAACATCAGGTGATAACCAAAACGCAAATCAAGCTTAAAATAGAAGGAGGAACCATGAAGTTTGTTAAGAAGCTCATCTACAATAGGCATGGGGAAGGCATCTTTCACAGTAACGGTATTCAGGGCTTGATAATCAATACAGAAATGACATGTGCCATCTTTCTTTTTTACCGATAAAATTGATGCCGAAAATGGACTTGTACTTGATGGAATCAAGCCCTCTACAAGTGTTTAGTGACGAGTTATTCTATTTCTTCTTTTTGGCTAAAAGGATAGCAATAGGGATGAACTTTAATTGGTCATGTGCCTGGGAGCAATTCAATATGACGTTCCTGACCTCAAATAGGGGGTAATCCTACTAGTTTATCAAAAACATGGGCATGTTAATCAAGAACCTGAAGCATTGTAGATGGTAAATCATTAGGAAAGCCCTCCAAAACAAAGGTATGCTCAATAAGATCCAAAAGATATAGCTCTTTGATGACATCCGTTGGTTACAAACATAACAAATGATGGTATTGGATAGTATCAGCTGACATACCGTGATAACTGAAGATGGAAGAAATCATCAAGAAAGGGTGAATTGGGGATTTTAAAAAAATTCTTTTGTAAAGACACCCAAGTGTTTCAAAAACCACAATGTAATAAAGCAAAGAGAGAAAAGCTTGAACACAGAGAATTTATATTGGTTCGGTCCTAACCTTGACCTACATGTAGTCCCCAGATATCTTCTGGGTTTTTCTACTATCAATATTCTCTTATTACGAACAATGTAACACTCAAACAATCCTAACCAGCTAGAACTTGTTCCCCCTCACACTTTGTAATCAAAAGACTCAACCCACAGGTTCTACAACCTTGAGTTTTTACAAACAAGTAATCAACAAATGATTTTCAAAACAGTACTCTCAAAAGAACAGAAATTGATAAACACTGAAGTTCAAATCAAATACACAATAATGACTCAAGTTGAAAATGTGATCAGTTGTAGTTCTTGTGTGTATCTTGCAATGAGTCTTCCTGGGTATTTATAGCTTGATTGGACAAACTAGTTGTTGCATATTCATCTCTCTTTTTCTACAACGTTCAGCTTCAATTCTGGAATATGACTGTTGCATATTTTTCTCCATTCTTTCAATTCTCAGTTGGAATCTTGGATTTAGCCATTGCATATGATCTTCCAAAGTTCTTGTTGTTCTATGATTCGTTTTTGACCGTTGGAAAATGATTTGATTGAGCTATAACGGTTTGAGCTGAACCTTTATGAAAAAGGAGAAGTTTCAGGCTTGTCTTTGGCTTTTCATTTAATGCACTTGACTCGGATCTGATTTGTTGAATTCATCTGAAATAAATAAGCATTTCAATCAAGTATATGTTTGTAAGATGATTCACAACTTAATATGTGAGTAAATAAACTTGTAAATATGAATTAGATAGATTTCGCATCTCGTCTATGAAACAGAGTTCCGATAGACTCGAGTTAAAGATATGTAGGCTCGAGTTTAATTGTTCTGTTGACTTCTTGATATCTCTCTGTCTGAGTCAAGCTTGAGTTTATAAGTGCCAGGCTCGAGTTTGCTTCACTTAGGCGCGTTGCAACCAAAGGGATAGGCTTAAGTCCACATAGTTGTGTTCGAGTCCATATTTCAAAGATGCTCTCTGTAAGCGTTATGCTCGAGTTTAGTTCATTATGCTCGAGTTTGCTTTCATGACCAACTAAAAGACATCTTCCTGCAAGACTTAAACTTGAGTTAGAAAAACATGCTTGAGTCTTAAGAAGTCAAGATGCTCCTTGTAAGCCAAAGGCTCGAGTTTATTATGATAGACTCGAGTTCAACTAATAGCGAACAACCAGTTTGCTCTCTATAACCTGTAGGCTCGAGTTTAACATAATGGGTTCGAGTTTATCTCAGATAAAAACATAAAGCTCGCTATCTGTCACGAGTAGGCTCGAGTTAATTAAAAGAGGCTCGAGTTTGCATAAGTTGAAGGTGCTTTTCCTTCTATATGTTAGGCATGAACTCGAGTTTAATATGACTAGGCTCAAGTTTGACTAACACATTAAGGATCAAACTTCCACCTTTCTTTTAGCAAAGAATGATTTCTTAGTTTACAATTGTCAGTTATCATCAAAACACATAGAGAACTAACAATAACCCTTTAAAGTCACAAAGTGACCGTGTTCAAGAAATTTTACAGTAGTTGTACTATAATCCGCAACATGTAGACCCAGTGTCGCCAACCAAGTAGCTCTAATGACCAAATCGACGATGGCAATAAGAAGAACGAACATGTTTAATTGTAGAGCGTGGCCAAAAATTTAGACAGGTACCCCTTGGTTACTATCTTGTTGCTACAAAGAACTTGTCCTGTTCCACCAAGGACACGAATCTCATTTGTTTGTTCAATTTGAAGATCATATGGTTGACTATTTGTGGATGTACGAAATTGTTCGAACTTCCTCGATCTAATAAAACTTGTACTTGAGTTCCCAAAACATCTCTATAAAATGAATAGTAGTAGCACCCAGAGTACCACAGAAAGCATCAAGGGATAAGTGATGTAAGGTGGCCTCAACTATGGACTTTTCAGTAAAAGGAGCAGAATCAAAAACACCATCGTCATCGTTACAGAGTAACATGAGTTGCTTATTTTGACACTTGTGAGACGGGGAAAACTTGGCGTTACACATATAATAGAGACCCTTCTCCCTCCATATTTGCATCTCAGCCGCTATCATTTTGCTAATCAGTGGTGCTTTAGGCATAGGTAATAATGGATGCACAGTTGACTTGCCCTTGCCAGACATAGTCACAGAAGAATTTTGAGTGGAAGCCAGTGATGACACCAAGGGTTTGGGTGTAAAATGTGTATAACTAGAAGAACGTCTAGCCAAAGCTGTGGAAGCAGCTGTTTCAGTGAAAAGTCGAGCTATTGCCGTGGCGCTAATGATTGAATAGGGAAGTTGGATGAGGATGTCACGTTTGAGTTTAGGTTTAAGTCCCACCAAATAACAATCGAGTAAGGCTGCTTCAAGTAACCCCTCTGTTCGATTAACGAGTGCCAGGAATTTATTGTTGTAATCTTCCAAAACACCATCAACTCTTCACTAAGTTAGTTTGAAAAGGGTTGAACGAGCACAGTCGAATTGGGAAGGGCCATATTAGACCTCAATCGCTTTTGCTGTTGAGCTCTATCCAACATTTGAAACCAGGGCAAGACATCGCCATTGAGATGAACCGAGGCAATAACAAGACACAAGGGGCTCGGAAGCCTATAGTATTTAAAGTATTGTCCAGCTTTAAATAACAAGTTTAAAGCGCCTATACCATCAAAGCAAGTAAAATCCATGTTAATTGAGCAAGGTACTACAAGTACGTAAGGGAAGAGGATAGTTTTGGAGTCAAGGTTGAATAAGAGCTGCTGTGTCCCAGTGTTGAAAGCATATCTCATCATTTTGTCATATCAGACATGGAACCCGCCATAAGCTTCAGAATAGAGACTAGTTGGTCAAAATGGTGATCCATTCTATTTGAAACGACCTTTTGCTTCGTTAATGAATTCGTTGGTTCACTCATGTTAACCTGCAGTTCTTTAAGGCGTGTATTATTAGCCATTAGGAAAGCTTAATGGAAAACACCAAAATGTGATGGTTATCGCTCAGTGTGAATTATAAAGAACAACAATATGAGGAAAAAAGTGTCAATCTAATCATATATTACTTGCAAAATTCACGAGATCTTATACAAGTAGCAAATTTGTATACAAGTATTGAAAAAATTAACAAAAAAAGCTGAAAAGGAAATGGCAGAATAGAGAGAAAATGAGGTACTGAAGAGAGAGAGAGAGAGAGAGACTCCAATCATTATCCATATCAGTGATCGTTGTTTTGTCGTCTTATATAGCAGACCCCCTCATCGATTTTGTGTAGCTTCTGTAAGGGCCTTCTTACGCATTGGCCATGTCTTAGCCCAAATTCCTTCTTTATTTGCAGTTACTGGGCCCATCTCATTTGTAGCCATGACATATACTATCTTGCGATTGAAAAAGTCCTAGATTTTGCCACCATTTCTTGCTTAATTGAATCCATAACAGGGCCATATAGAAAGGTTACAGACTGTAATATAATCCTCCTTTAGAAATATTTTCCACTTGAATAACATTTTTATCCACTAACCCAATTGTTCGTTGTACCTTAGATCTCCACCATAAAGACAACCCCCTCATCTTCTAACAAGTTCAAAAACCAAGGTTCTTAAACTCGGACCAGCTAATTCAGACCGAAAACTAAAAGACTAGTTAGGAAACTAGTCCGAGTTAAGAAGAAAACCCAGGTTTCTAGTTGACATGGTCAACTCATCCAACTCGTCCTAAACCGACCGAGTTGACCGAGTCGACCGAGTCATATTTGTTGGGTTTTTTTTAAGAAAAAAATGATTAACCTAAACAAGTGAAGGAAGAAACTAGAAAAGACAAAAACAAAGACTTAAGACTCAAACAAAATCCTCTCCCTTCAACTTCAATAAAAGCCAGACCATCCTCTTGCTCAAAAGGCATTGAAATTGCAAAGTCAAGAAAGAGATTAATTTTTTTGATTTACCTTCCAAAAGCTTGATGGGGTTTCTTATACATGAAGTATCTAGTGCCGGAAAGCTCAATCGCAAAGCCACCATGAAACTAGATAAGAGAGGCGTGAGGTGAAGAGAGAAGAAGCAGATATGGGATTATTTTGAAAATGTGAGGTCAAATGGCCTTGTGAGGGCATTTATATCTTTTCCTTAAAACTTTCTTTCTCCTAACCATTATGGGAAAGAAGCAAAATAATCACATCATCGTTTGATTTTTTGTTGGTTTGGTGGGTTCAAACGGGGCTTGTAAGGCGTATTGTATTGCAAGGCATGTTGTATTAGATTGTGTGTTGCATTAGGTTGTTTCACTTGCTTGTTTTGCATTTGCATAGTTTATTTTTTACTATCAAAATATGAATATTTTTTATTTATTTTTTATTAAATTATATTTTTAATTAATATCAGTATAATCTGCTAACCTTAACCTAATCCTTTCATCGATTTAGTGGCCGGTCTGGGTCTAAGAACCTTGTCAAAAACAACTCCATTCTCAAACACCAACTTTCTTCTTATTTTTCCTATTTTAGTAAAAATCATCTTATTTTGTGGAAGGAAAACTAAGTTCAGTTTAAGATTCCTACACTGGAACCTTAGATGATAAACTGTCAGGTGGTTCCAAGACTATGACAATTCCAAACAAAGTAACACATGGCCCCTAGGTGGCTGGAGAAGGCCAACCACTATGCCTTTTAGTTTCCAAATCCCCTCTATTAGGCGCATCCTAAGACATAATAGTATTCTTCTAGCTTTCAAATCCCCCTATTTCCCTTCTATATGTCTGAGAAAGCATCAAATCCCCCCTGAACAGAACACATCTAGTTGTACCCTTCCTTTTATTTTCCCCACTCAGATCCTTATCTTTCTTTCCTTCAACAAATTTCAAGTCACGATGATATTCAAAAGAGGATATCTTTCCCAAGACTAGTTATCCAATTTCCAAAATTAGAGTTGGGAAAAAAAGGCAGTCTAGCCTTATAGAGCTAGCCCTTCACCGTGGCAAGCTTAAAAAGGCTAGCCTTTTTAGACCCAGCTAAAAAAAAAAAGTCAATTTTTGAGGCCTAGCCTTTAAGCAGTAAGGTCTAAATGAGAACTATTTTAACAATTTTTTACTTTTTTTTCAGCTTTTTTTCAAGAAATAAAATTAGAACAATGAAAATCCTAATTTAAAATATAGATGTTTTCAAAATTAAGGTGTAAATAATAGGAATCATACAACAAGTAAACACAGTCACTAAGTCATAATCAAAGGTAAACTATTGTCCACATACCATAATTACAAATAATTAATGAGAAGACTTAACAAAGTAAAAAAAATATTATAAATATGTCTTAAAGAGTGTAATTAGTCAACAAAATAAATAATACAAGATATGGACAAAACAATACTAGAAAATAAGTCAAAATATACAAAACTAGTAAGAATATTTATAAAATAAGAAATATCTTCTATAATATTTTAATTTTTAGGATTATTAATGCAAGATTTTATTATGAAAATTAATTCTAAAAAAAGATAACAACAACTAAATATTTGTAACATCATTTACAAACTATAAAAAATTAATAATATTTTTATCATATAAATAATTTTAACAAGTAAATACTAGTTTAAAAGAACCAGCCATCGGCCCTATAGCTATAGGCCATCCCTTTTAGGTTGTCGCCCCTATAGGGCTGGCATTTTTAGGCATGCTTTCATGTTTGGTAATAATCTTAAGTTCAACCTTTCTAAATCAAGGTCTAAATAAACCAATTTGACATGCTTGTCCTATTTTCCGGTTTTAGCCGGAATTGCCCCATTGATTTCAATCCCTTGGAGTTTCAAAATTTCCTCTACCTTTCCTTGTAATGCCTCATCTTCTTTATGGTATCTTTTGGCAACCTTGTTCGGTGAGTCATCGCTAAAAATTTTGCGTCTTTTCGCAATTGGAGAGGAACACAATTCATTTGCTAACCTCTTAAGATTTAATGTACCCACCCTTTCGATTAGAGCGTTGACATATATAGCTTCTAATCTCAGCCGAGATAATTGCTAAGAGCCTCCCTCTTCCTCTTCTGTTTCTTCTGTTAATTCAACCAAAGAAGCCTTTCTTTTAGGGAAACTTGCATTTAAGTGAGGGCAAGAGAAAATATAATAAAATAATCATTTAACATCTTAAAATTATATTTAAGTTTCGTGAGATTTTTTTACAGTAAATTTCAATTTTACTAACAAGTTCATGGATGATTATACTAATAAGTCAATAGGTGTCCATGACAATTAAGATTTATTGTAAACAAATCTCATGAGACTTAAAATAATTTTGAGATTTCAATGGATCAATTTATTGTATTTTCTTTTACCTGGGACAAAATGCAATTTTGCCCTTTATTTAACCATCTTTTTTAATTTTAAACTTTAAAGATGGGCTTTGGCCCAAGTTCTTGAGAATTTCTTGGATCGTAACACCCCTAGCCCAATTCTCCAATTTTTGCAAAACAAGCCCATAGACCTTGTGTACAGGTTATGTTGACATCATTAGATTTGAGAGACCAAAATGTGGTTGGTCCAGTGGAATGTAGCACTAGATTCCCTTAAGAGTCTAGGGTTCGAGCTGCAGTAAAACCACTCGTAATCCTCATTATATAGAGCTACCACTATTGGGAGGGTCGTCCTTACCACTACAAACTCGAAGTGGTTGCACACTTGCTACCATTTTTTGTATTAAAAAAATCATTAGATTTGAGAGAGCCTAAAAGGGAGTTTGGTTTAAAACCTCTAGATCCTTCCATATTTACTTGACCCCTGCTTATGTCATCATGACCCATCGCCTTGCCTCCTTTGATTATCGAAGATTCGCCTCTTTCCACCTAGAGACTCTTTCACAATACTTGAGAAAATAAGAGACATTCTCTTTTCTACCTGCACTATCAATTCTTCCACATCCCCCATGCATGTAATTAATATCAGATGACCTTTCCTCTTCAACGGTGACTGGAATCATTTGACCGGCCACCCTTGATCGGAACGACACACAAAGAAGAGTTGAAAGCATCATCCCCACCACCCTACAATCTTCCTCCTCTTCACTGCTTCAGTTTCATGTCCCACTCTGCCACAGTTGAAATAAAACCGATCGAGCTAACTTTTCATATTTAATCTTCACCCGAAATGGATCCAAGTTTCTTGGTTGAGGCATATGGAAACTAGGAACAATGGGATGTTCAACATTAAGATCAACTAGCACCCGAGCAAAGTTCCTAGACCCAGATCGAGCATCAACCTTATCTTCCAATCCCAATACTCACTAGTGCAAAAAAGTGTTTTAAGACCGCCTCATTTAGAGCGGAGTATTGACGCCCCGCTCTTAAAGAAATGACCGGTGGCAATTTTGTAAATATAAAGAACTTCTACCACCGCATCAATTTGTAAGACTGCCTTAGTGAGAGCGGATGACTAAATCTCCGGTCTTATAGATATGACCGGTGACAATTTTGTAAATATCAAAGTACATCTTGGACCTTATCTTTTTCGATAGGACTTAAATATATTATTCAGACTGCTGGAAAAACCAACTGCTCTTAAAACATTTTTTTTAAAAAAAAATTGAAATATGAATTACTTTAAAGAGAAATCACGGACATCCCTGACTTATATTTTATGCACTTAAAAATAACATGGAAATTTTTAAAATTAATTGACAAACTTTTAAGACCGGACATATATAAATGACTGTTCTTAAAACATTCATTAAAAATAATTGATAAATAATATGAAATTATTGAGAAATCCCGTGCAACTAGACTTATATTTTTTGCGGTGCAAAATAATAAGGAAATATATATAAAATGGTAAAAAACTTTTAAGACCGGACATATATAAATGACGTTCTAAAAGTTAATATTTTTAAGAGCAGACGTGACTTCTACCCGGTACTAAATAATGAAAAATTTAAATAATAGTTTATTACTTTTAAGACCGGACGTAATAAAAAGACATTCTGAAATGTTAACCTTTAAGACCGCCTTTTTGTTTTTCTTCGGTCTTAAAACTTCCCACTATATTTCTCGCGTGAAACCTTAACTTGTGTCTTACGCTTTCTATCTGAACACTGAAACCCCAATTCTTGTTGTGAAACACTCAAACACCTCTTCCTGTTGCATTACATCTCTTCCTTGCAAACTGCTACCATCCTCTGTTACTCTCTCATTTGCTCTGGCATTCCTTTCTTGCACCACCTCTCTCAACCTCTTTTCTTGTTTCAAAAACGAACAGAGGAAACGAGTGTAGTTCTGTTCCTGAAATGCCAGTTGATGATGTGACTGGTGTTAGTCAGAACGAACCATCTCCTTCTTAGAGTGAGCCTCCTCGTAACCGCCCTATACACCATCATGGTAGAAGAGGCCCCAACTGATTGAAAGAGCTTGCCTAGCGCGGAGTGCCAATGAAAAGCTCGATATACAGTTTGATGAACATTTGGCTCCCTGCGGCCCTAATAAAAGCAGATATAATAGTTATGTCAACTTACAAGCACGCAGCAAGCCAAGCATTTTGGTCAATGAGTGGAAAAATGTCAACCAAGAGAAGGTGAAGGATGTTATCCGGGCCTCTATCCTGCTTACCTACAATGTTCCTGACGATGAGAAGTTGAAAGTCAAGACATTGTCATATTGTGCTGATCGCTGGAGGAAGTTCAAGACCCAATTAGCAAACAACTATATTTTTGCTGAGGTCCCGGTTGGTCAGCCTCGCTCTAATCCTTGCGCCAAGTATGTCTTTCTTGATGAAGCAACATGGACACAATTTGTTTAGATGCGGACTACTGAAGAAGCTTTGATGAGTCTATATTTAATTTTTTTGTCCCTTCTTGTATACTTATTAACCTGTGTGGATATGTGAATGTTATTATGTTCATTTATGAGGCCGTTAGTCAAGTTGCTTGCTTAGGAAGGTATTCTGTTATAGTAGGTCACGTAGACATTGTTGTTAATTAGTTAGTATGTTAACTATGTAATGGTATATGTGCATGTTGTTATTGAAACTTGACTGAGTTTGAACTAGTTATGATGAATGAATGAATTGACTGAGTTGGCAACAGTTTTGCAACTCCCTTTCCTCTGTTGCTCTCTATTTATTATTCAATTCTACATCTTCCTTAAATATAGTCTTGAAACTTGATGAAGTGAATTTGAATAGTGTTTGAATTGAGGTATGGAATTCATAATGAATAGTTGTTTTCGATTCTAATTCACAGATAAGAAGGCAGCAAGCACAAGAGATTGGGAGAAAGAATGATTGCCCACATACGGCTTCTCGTGGCGGATATGAAAAGGCCGTAAAAGAGTTGATGACCGCTAAGCGAAAGAGAATGGAAGATCAAGCTCAGGCCAATCCTTCTGAGATATGTGATCCGCAGCCGCCATCTCCAGTACACTGTGAGGAGTTATGGCTCTATATTCGCAAAAAGAAAGGCGGGGCATACTCTAGTGAACAAACTCGTGTAGTTGCTGAGAGAATTGTAAGTACCATTATTTTTTACTTTTTAGTTACTAAACATGTTTCGTTACTAATTATGCTCTTGTTATCTGTATCTTACAGGAAGAACTCAAAATGCAAGAACAAGAGGGATCATTTGTGTCGGATGGGAGGAAAGATATTCTTATCATTGCGATTGGAAAACCGGATCACGCGGGGCGTGTAAGGGGAATTGGAGGACGGGTAGGCCTAAAGAAATACTTTGGTAAATCCAAACGCCGAAAACAATCAATAGTTACCCGGGAGGAGATGGAATTACGCTGGCCAAAGCAACTGAGGAAGCAGAGGCCAGAGCAGAGAAGAAAGCAGCTGAGCGAGAAGCTTCATTAAGTGCAAAGTTTCAAGACGAGCTGAAAAAGATGAAGGAAGAGATGATGAAGATTGTCAGCTCTCATGAAGAGAGCACTGTTTCCTTCCCACACTCACCTTCACCTGTCCAACAGAGCACTAAAGGGAGTTGAATTGTTGGACAGTCAATGGAACATTGTGAGCTCTACGTGGAGGATCCTAGTAGACGATTGGTTACAAGAGGGAATGTCTACAACTTGGGATCAACTGTACACCACCAAAAAATGGTTGATGATGAAGTCAGGGTGTCAGTTGAAGAGATGATCATCGCTGATGCACCTATCCCTCTTCAAACCGATCAAATGAAACTTGTGAGTGATTGCTTGGGAGGCTTTATCTCGTGGCCAGTGAAGCTTGTACGTGTTTGTACTCCTCCTCAAGCCCCAACCCCTGCTGAAGAAGCTGCAGCCCCGCATGATATTTTGCCTAATCCTAAGTTGACTGCCAAGGATGAGATTGGACTTATGGTAGTCAATCAAACTTTTGAAACCAGATCGTGGTCTCTAAATGCTGAAGTAGGCCTAAAAGAGAAGCAACCGGTCTTTGTTGACCAAGAATATTTAATCTCCCTTCTCTTTCTTAAAAAGGAGATAACCGATGCAATTGTGTTGTTATTGATGAAGTAAGTAGTATCTTCTTCTATGAGTACGTACATAATTTTAAGAGGAGTCGTTTAAACACGTACACATACATATATACTAGCTAATTCACTTATACATGTCATTATTGTAGGCTGATGCATTGTGAGATGGGAGTATAGGGCAGAGAACATGATTTTGGATTCTTGTGCCCAAACTACCTAAGTATGGCAACCGTAACTCAAAGAACATCATACATATCTAGGAGGTTGTTTAACAATATGAGAAGGTGGTACTTTGCACCATTCTAACCATTGGCAGTTGGTCCTCCTTTTCCGCGGAGGAAAATAAAGTAGTCTTTTTATGCTTCCTTCACCACGAACCAGTGCCTACATTAAAGCAGATTGTTGATAAGTAAGTAGTGCATGTCATTCTGTCACTGATTTTTGTCTAAAATCTCTTCTGTGAATTTTCAATTACCAATATTGATAATTGAAATTTTTGATTTCAATAATAGGGCCATGTCAAAATACCAAAAGAAGGCCAAGAGAAAGGCTGGGCATCAAGTCAAAGATACTGTATGGATCAAACCAAAGGTTAGTACGCATGGACACTGCCTTGTGAACTGTCATTGTGTATGCGCTCTTATATATATATTTCTTGTTTGATTTTAGACACGTCGGCAACCACATGCTTCTAACTTATGTGGGCTTTACGTCATGCGACACATGTATGATATTATCACATGAAGAATTATGTTTATCACTGAACAGGTAAATGTATTTTGATATTATACATACGTTTGGCGTGCTGACCCCTTTGATGATATGAATTAAGGTCTAATACATATTTTTGTCTTTGATGTTACAGACGTTTGATTGCGCTGACTCCTTTCTTGATGGTGATATTGAGCGCATACGCCAAGTCATTTGTGAATTTCTCATTCAGGAAATCGCAAATGCCCCCCAGGATTAATTTGTAAATATGCATGTGTTGTAGACCTATATTACATCTGATCTTCTATAAATAATAATTGAACAATTGTATAGTTTAATGATCAATAATTAATAAATTTGTTTATTCATTTCCAACAAATTATATTGATGCTTTCTATTTTTTGTTGCTGAATGTATTGCATGGAATTAGTTCTTAAACCTTTAGGACATGATGCTGTAAATGAGCTTATTAAAAAGTTCAAAATGTCCCGTAAGACTTTTAGGACCGTCTATTTCATATAAGTTCAGTCCTAAAAGTCTTAGTATAATTTTTTAAAATATTGGAGACTTCTAGGACCGTCTATTTCATAAAAGTTCGGTCTTAAAGGGCTTTTTAAAAATACATTTATTTAATTTTAAAAATATGCAAGACTTTAGGAGCGGCTAGTTATTAAATGACCGGTCCTAAAAGTGTATGTGGATCCCACCATTTCATTCGTTATGTAGGAATCTTCTTCTTCTGAGAAATTTAAACTAAAATATTTGAGACTTTTAGGACATGTGAAATGGAAAAAATTGAAGGAAATTGACCTTCTCAAATGTTGTATAACAAGCATTTGTGGAGTTTTTCACAAGTTGCCTCACACACCAAAAAATAGAAGACTAAAATCCGAAACCAAGAGACTTTTAGGACCGTCTATTTCATAACAGTTCGGTCCTGAAGGGCTTTTACAAAATACGTTTTTAATTTTAAAAATATGCTAGACTTGTAGGAGCGACTTTTTAATAAAAGTCCTGTCCTAAAAGTCCATGCGTAGATTTTTAGAACCAGCTTTTTATATGTCGACGGTCCTAAAGGTCTTTTTTAAATAAAAATTAATTATTCTATTTCTTTTATACAGAAATGATGTTATGTTCAAATCAAATCAACTAAGCAAATATATCATGGTTAATTTTAAAGTCAATTAGCGATGACTCACGAGGACTTTAATTTGCATGTTTTGTATGTTCTTTATTAATGTCGTTATTATATTTTTTTAACAAATTAATTGTTATTATATAACTTATGTTAATTTCGAAGCCATTTTTGGAACTTCTCAAACTTACGCAATCAGGTTTGCCAAAAAATGGTCGTCACAGCCGCCATTATATATATATATATATTATGTTGCCCTAGAAGGGCAGCAACCAGTACATACAAAAAAACATACAAGAAAATAAAAAAATTAATTAATGCTCCATTTTGTTGCCGGAGGAGGAGGAGGAGGAGGATGTAGTGTCTGCTTCAGAAGTAGGGACCTCGACGTCATTGGCGTCGAGGACTATGTTGATCTTCTTGTTGACGGTATGAAGGAGGCCATAAAGTCTACCCATGTGTCGGTCCATGGATTGACACAGGCCATTAGATGCTCCACAATCTGCTTCATCGTTGGATTCGGCGGCAGAGGGGGAGGTCTCGCAGGTAAGAGAGGAAGAAGAGGAAAAGTAGGACCCGATGGTGGTCGAGGTGGTGGGGCATCCATTATAGAATCGAAGATTGTAGAAGAAATGAGGATGTGGAGAAGAATGTGAAGAAATTAAAGTAACGAGGGGCTTAAATAGATGGAGCACCATCGTTTGATTGTCATTAAAAGCCGAAGAGACTATCAATCATCATTACAGAGTATAAGGATACGACTGCACCTCTTGGAATTTGGAACGAAGGCACTTTTAAGACTGTATATTCTAAGATAACCGGTCTTATATGTATTTTTTAAGATCAACTTTAAGGATCCAAGTACACAACTCTAGGATGCAAAGAGATTCATCTGACTGAAGCATTAAATTTTAGGATGCAACTCCCAATATCGGAATTCGTATCGATGACACTTTTAAAGATATTACAAATTTCAACTTAAATTCTGATTGGTATAAATTAAAAATTAGTAAACTATAGGCCTTTAGGACAGGACGTATATAATTATTAAGTCTTAAATATTATTACTAATTATTTATTGCCAATTGAATCTAATATTCTCACATTCCCATGTCTGAAACAATGAAGCATATGTCCTACCATGTGAAATAGAAAAAATTGAAGAACTTTGGCCTTCTCAAATGCTGTATAACAAGCATTTGTGAAGTTTTTCACAAGTTGCCAACGCACACAAAAATTGAAGACAACCAGGAAACTTTTAGGACCGTCTATTTCATAACAGTCCGGTCCTAAAAGGACTTTAAAAAATACGTTTTTAATAATTTAAAAATATGCTAGACTTTTAGGAGCGATTTTTTAATAAATGTCCGATCCTAAAAGTCCTTTAGGACCGGCATTTTATATGTCTATGGTCCTAAAGGTCTTTTTTTAAAAAAATAATTAATTATTCTATTTTTTTTTTATATAGAACTGGATCAACTAATATTATGTTCAAATCAAATCCCATATTCTCACATTCCCATTTCGTATCTCTCTGCTCCCCTCTACCTTAAACCAAGCTAGACAATGGTTAGATACAAGATAACCCCTCGCAGGACTACTCCTAAAGCTCGTTGGAGGATCTTGAGACAACTCGTTGGTTTACGTCATACTCAGACTAAGAAAACACGTTCTATTCAGACAGAGGAGTCTCGGGTTGTTGGACCCATTGTTATTTCGGATGTTGAAGAGGTTCCTGCTCCCCCTTTCTAGCCTCTTGGTCCTGACCCTGAAGAAGTAATACTGATGCGCATACAACAGGAAATTGCTGATATCCGGTGGGAAATTTCTGCCATTGAAGCCGATATCGAGAGGACATTAGCTTATAATTAGCTTTAGGAATTTTAGTCACATTGTAGGTTGTTTTTGTAATTTGTAAGTTTGTTGTTCTTATTTTTCCTTTGTACTTGCACATTCTCTATTAATGTAAAAATCAAAATGAACTAAGCTTATTAATGGAAAAAACCTTATGCTCAATGTACTATCCTTTATTTTCATTCTGTTGTTGCTGTTGTTGAGCAAAAAATTATTCAGTTGCTGCTGCTACAATCTTGTAGTTTAATTTTAAAGAAAATGCGGACTTTCACTAAATTCTTATATTAAAAAAAGTGAGACTTTTAGGGGCGGATGCTTAATAAGTAACCAATCTTAATGAATTTAATTAGGAGCGTATGCTTAATATGTAACCGATCTTAAAACTTCTATACCTTTAGGACCGGATGCTTTACAATTAACCATTCTTAATGACATTAAATATAAATGATTCTATCGCATGGAAAAGTTAAATTTTCCTCTCTAAACTTCTCTTGTCCTATCGAAAGTGATAATAACTCCTGTTCACTCTCAACTCTCAAGTGTTTGTGTGTTGCTTCGTCGCTGTCGTAAGACAGATCTCTCTACAAGCTAGTGCTGGTCAGCTTATCACCTTCTGGTTGGTTCCTTAGCTAAACGACGATAGACCTGTAAGATGTGTATTTCAGTTACATATATATTTTATTTTTTCTCTTTTCGTTCTGGGTTATTCATGGTTTACACGAAATCGGTGTAATGTTGACATGGGTTACTCTGTTGTATTTCGATACTGTACTTTGAAGTTTATGTTTTACTTGAGACATATCCGAATGACCAACAAGTGCACTTATGGTTACTTTTGTTGTTTGCATTTATTTTCCGCGTCATGCATTTATTTTCCTTAGCTTCTTGGATCGATTGTACGTGATACATTTATGAGCATGAGTGATTCTTCATGTTGCATCTAATGACCAAAGTCTTTTTTGTTTGTTTTTGGAACAATACTAGATTAACTGTACGTGATACATTTATGTTGCATTTAATGGACAAAGTCTCACTCATATGCATTTAATGGACTTGACTTAGTTTATGTGCAATTTTCAATTTTTTCAGATAATGTATGTTAAATCTTTCCGTCTATATGAATTATACTATGGATCGTAGTTGGATAAATGCGAGACAGACGAGTGTTGAATATGAGAATGAGGTGAGGGAATTTATAGAGTTTGCAAAAGGAAATGCCCATGATAGTAGTGGGAAGTTTTATTGCCCATATGTAAAATGTTTAAATGAGAGGCGAGTAAGTTCAGAAGTTATATACACACATTTAATTTGTGAAGGATTTTGTAAGACCTATACAATATGGCTATGGCATAGAGAAAAAGTTCCAAGTGCATCTCAACGTGGTGAAGTGTCCTTTGATGATAATGACACGGAGATGGATGATCGCATAGAGGACATTATTCGTGATGTAGGAGAAAAGGCTTTTGAGCAATCACATGCATATGGTACTATGTGTAGTGATGCTGAGACCCCGCTATACCATGGGTGTAAAAAAAACCAATTGTTGAACGCCATTTTGAGATTGGTCAGCTTGAAAGCACGTCATGGATGGAGGGAGAAGAGTTTTTCAGAAATGCTTGAGGCTTTTAAGGACATGCTTTCGGATGATAATGTGTTGCCTCATCGGTACTATGATGCTAAGAAAATTCTTTGTCCACTGGGGATGGAGTACAAAAAGATCCATGCATGCATGAATGATTGCATATTGTATAGAAATGAGTTTGAAGATAAGCTAAAATGTCCGGTATGTGAAACCCCAAGGTACAAGTCAAATAAGGGGCCTGCAAAAGTGTTGTGGTATCCTCCAATCATACCAAGGTTCAAGCTGTTGTTTACTAATGAAAATGATGCAAGAAATTTGCGGTGGCATGCTAATAAGAGGATTTCTGATGGAAAGCTTCAACATCCGGCCGATTCTTCTCAATGGAAGAAAATCGATCAATTATTTCTGACCTTCGGGGAAGAACCTAGGAACCTTAGGCTTGCCCTTAGCACGGATGACATGAATCCCTATGGAAGCCTTAGTAGCATACATAGTTCATGGCATGTACTCCTGATTATTTACAACTTATCTCCTATGTTATGCATGAAACGAAAGTACATCATGCTATCTATGTTGATTTCAGGACCAAAACAACCCGGAAACGACATTGATGTTTACCTTCAGCCTTTGATCGAAGACTTGAAGGAGTTGTGGGAAGAAGGTGTCGATGTTTTTGACTCTTTCAAGAAGGAGGTCTTCAAAATGAGAGCCATGATATTTTGTACTATAAATGACTTCCCAGCATATGGAAACTTGTCAGGGTATAGTATAAAAGGCCATAAGACATGTCCGGTTTGTGAAGAAGGCACACGCTACCATCAACTTCAACATGGAAGAAAGACGGTTTATCTTGGACATAGAAGATTTCTTAGACGGAGCCACTCATATCGTCGATTAAAGAAAGCCTTTTTTGGTGGCCAAGAGTATGAAGATGCTTCGGTGGCATTGACTGGAGAGCAAGTGTATGAAAAGGTGGAAAATATAAGTGTCATCTTCGGTAAGACTGCAAAGGGTAAAAAAGAAACAAATATAGGAGATCGGTCTTCTTCGATCTTCCATATTGGCGCAACCTTGATGTGAGACATTGTATTGATGTCATGCATGTTGAGAAAAATGTATGTGATAGCATTGTTGACACACTTCTCAACATACAAGGTAGTTCCAAGGATGGTGTGAAGGCAAGATTGGATTTGCAAGCAATGGGGATACGGGAAGACTTACATCCAAGGCCGTATGGTAAGAGAACTTATTGTCCCCCCATTTCTCATACTTTATCTAAGGATGAGAAAAGAAGTTTTTGTGAGTTTTTACATGGGACAAAAGTTCCCTCGGGGTGTTCTTCAAATCTTAAGAGGCTTCTATCCATAAAGGACTTGAAATTAGTAGGCTAGAAGTCTCATGATTGTCATGTATTAATATAACAGCTGCTCCCAGTAGCTATTCGAGGCATTATTGAGTATGATCTTCGACACATTTTGACTAGGCTTTGTTTCTTCTTCAATTCTGTTTGCAGTAAAGTGTTCAAGATTGAACAATTGGATGAATTGAAAAATGAAGGATATATGATATTGTGCCAGCTTGAGAAACTTTTTGTTCCTTCATTTTTTGACTCATGGTTTATCTAATTGTTCATCTAATGAGGGAGATAAAGTTGTGTGGCCCTGTCCATTTACGGTGGACGTACCCAATTGAAAGATCTATGAAATTCCTAAAGGGGTACGTGAAGAACGCATACCGGCCAGAAGCATCAATTATTCAAAAGTATGTATCTGAAGAGGCCATGGAGTTTTGTCAAAATTATTTGGCCAAAGTAAGACATATCGGGCTTCCAAAACGTTAGCATGTTGAAGGGGGTTGACGAGGGGCCTCAGTAAGGGGTGTGGATCCTGATGAATTGTCACAAGTCCACTTATACATCTTGAATAATGTTGATGAAATTCAATCCAGTATCGCTGCACATAAAGAAGCTGTGAGGAAAGAAAATCCCTGAATGATTGAACAAAGGTTGATTAGGGAGCATAACAGAACTTTTGCAAACTAGTTCAAACAAAAGGTCGAGGGAGAGGAATCTGTTTCTGAGACAATGAAATGGTTAGCACATGTTCCTGAGGTTGATTTCATTAGTTGGAATTCGTATGTGATCAACGGGTACACATTTTACATGAAGTCCCTAGAAGATAGGAGCACCGTCCAGAACAGTGGTGTAATGTTAGAGGCTGAATCCATGCACTTCTCCAGTTTGAAAGACAAGAGGCCTAAATTGGTGAATTTGTTTTGGACAGGGAAAATTTCCACTTTTAAGGCTGGTCTATTGAAGGTCCGGTCTTAAAAGTCAGACTTTTAAGAGCAGAGGCTATTCTTTACGGTCTTAAAACTACCAATAACGGTCTTAAAGGCTAACCTTTAAGACTGGATATTTGATGTCCGGTCTTAAAAGTGAGACTTTTTAGAGCGGACTCTATTCTATACGGTCTTAAAAGTCCTAATAATCGTAAAAAAAAAAACAAACCTTCAAGACCGCACCTGTCTTAAAAGTTATAATTTTAAGACCGGTTATATATTAAAGCAAGGTCTTATTTTCTTTATTTTTGAGACCAGTGAGTGAATATGTTTGTCCAGTCTTGAAAATTACATACTTTTAAGACCTGCTGACATTTAGTCCGGTCTTGAAAGTGGGGTATTTAAGACCGGACCATGTTTTGTCCGGTCTAATAAATTCTGGTTTTAAAACCGAACAAAATATATGTAAGGTCTCTATATAGTGCGACTTTTAAGACCTGTTGTTTCTTACGTCCGGTCTTGAAATATTTCTTTAAGACCGGTTCGAATCCGGTCTTAAAAGTTACATACTTATAAGACCGCCTGGAACGAGACCGGTCACTAGTCCGGTCTTACGGGGCCTATTTCGTCCGATTTTAAAATACCTTTTTGTACCCGTGACTTTATGAACTCAATTAGTCTTCTAGTTGGGGAGGTCAAGCTTGAAACTCCTAAGAAAATAAAAAATCATAAATCTTTTAGACCTTATGATATTCCTATTAAAGTTAATATGATCTTTTAAAGGGGCTAGTGCAATCTTTTAGCAAAGGAGCAAATTTGTCCTAATTGTTAAAAAAACTAATGTTAACCATAAAAAAATTGATGTTGGCTTGTATTAACAATTTTAACATAAAGAGGCAAAGTTGCTATATTTTGGTTACTTTTAGAGCAAAATTGCTCTTCCAAAAACTTTTGCATGCCTGCACTCCTAATTGGTTGCTTTCAAGGCATGTTAAGTTTTTTTCTTAAAAAAAATGCGAATGTTATCAACAAACTATTAGTGGAAATTATGATCAGTCTTATCCCATAAATAGAAGAATACAAATTTAAATTTCAAAAAAATAACAAGAGGCCTTTAAATAACTTGGGAATACTCTATTTTTACACAAAATAAAAAAAATGAAATGAAATATAGGGACGTTTGAATAATCGAGACAAAAGTTCAGAGGTTTTGAAACAAGTTTTGGGCTAAAGAAAAGTTTGAATAATTGTTAAAAAATAAAAATAAAAACATTGTTGGCACTAAATTATACAAACTACTAAAAACTCAATTAGAAAAAAAAATTAAAAAAAAATCAGGTTGTTTTATTCTTTTTGCCCGATTTTAGAAAAAAAAGTTACATGATAACATGAGAAATACATTAAAAAAAATCTATTTTAGAGCATATTTATATTTTTTTATAAAAAATTATTTAAAACTATTTATTATATAATTTTTAATTTTTAAAAATAAAATTTTTCTTAGAAATAATAAAAATTAAACAAGGCCTTTGTTTTCTTGTTTATTGTTTATTTTAAAATTTCCCTCGAAAGTCTTTCCAATTACAAACCGAAGTTTCCGCAGTTTAAACAAGACACCATTTCGTTTTTTTTTTTTTTTTTTTTTTTTGATACAAAGACAAAATGAAGTTAAATCAACGAAAGTTCTAATCAACAAAATCTAGAATCTGCTTGATGTGACCGACGACGCCCCATCGAATACTGATCTCTTTCGCAATTTCAGACATTTCTCTCCAAAAAAAATCTTGGCCTCAGGTAATGAAGCTTCGCTCTCTCAAGTCTCAACCCAATGTTTAGCTTTTTCTTCCTGCTGCATACATGAACTTTCGGGTTCAATTTTTACTTATTTTCCAAGTCGTATTTTGTACCCGATTATAAGCGAACGAAATCACTGTTCTTTTTCTTCGGGATTTTCGTTTGTTCATACTATGACCTGGGAAATTCAAGATTTCCCTCTTGTTTCCGAAATATTAGGAGTTACTTTCTGGTGAGTGGGCTATTAATAGTTTAATACTGCTGTAGGGAATTTGTTCTTGATTGTTGATTGTACTTGTTACTTTTTACCATCTTCAAGGGAGTTAGCATTTCCGTTGTACACTATTCAAATTCTTGCAGCAGTCGACCGTTTAGAAATTGGGAGACTCTTTTTCGTTTTCCCCCCTTTTCTTCATCTGTTATTGATTATTCTTGGGTCGAAGTCCTCAACTCTTGATAGCTTGAATCTCAGGTACAATGAGTAATGGATGATTATTTAATCCATACTTCGAGAGTTCCAAACAATTTTTTGTGTGCACGAATTTGGGAGTAAAATATTAAATCGACTAGAAGTAGTGCCAGTCTTAAACGGATAATGTTGTAAGTGGATGAATAATTTCCGATGTGCTATTGAGCATCTCAGAAATGAATATCTTTAATTTGAATGCTGATGTTATGCATCTTGCTGGAACAATAGTTTCAGACTGGGAAATGAGCTTTCCAAGCTGTGTTTATGGTTTTAAGACGAGTAAAGCTCTAATTTTTACCTCATGATTCTTGGGCAAAGTAATGTGCGCCAATGTTGTTTATGTTTTACTGCTAGTGACTTCATCGGAGCAAAGGAGATACTTCGATTTATTTCTGTACTTTTATCAACTGGTTGGAGTTTCAAATCAAGCGTAGAATACTCTTCTGTCAGCTTGATTAAATTGGTAATAGAATGAAGGACCAAGTATTATTTTAGCAAGGTTTTAAAAAACGTATTTTCCACAGCCCTTCTTTTGAATATTGTTGCCTATTTGGTCTCTCTCTGTTCAACTCAAGATTGATGCCACGCCAATGAATTTTCAAGTTGGACTTGGCAAGAGATTATAAACTTCCATATGATCATTGAATACCCCTCCCCTCAACTGATTTAAAATATCTGTTTTTGACAATACGTGCTTTTTGGCCATCTAAGCTCATTAAAGTAGAAAGTAAATGGTTAATCATTTTCTGTTTTAGTTTTGTGATATGATTATTGTGTAAGAAAGTTAAGCCCATCCAGCGAATGATCTGTTGGTCCAGTTATAGCAGTTTGCTGTGTAGTTGAACTAAAGCAGTTGCTAACTAAATATTGAATATATCTTTGTATTCTTAGATGTGGTCGGTCACTGTTTTAGCCTCCTCATCTCTTTCATGAAATTATGATTCACTTTGCCCCTTTTTTCTTAAGAATCTTGCCCATAGTACTCCTCATATATTTCTGGATACTTATTAGCATATGGAAACCTTTCCTACAATTGTTGGCTTAGTTTTGACTATGTTTGTCTTGATATGTGGCGCTTCCTAAAATGAAAACCTAATTATTGGTTTACTGTGTTGACTATCTGCTTACTTTTGAGGATATCTTTTGCTGACGTATATTTAGAACTATGAAACGTTGGCTTTCGTGCTGAGGCTTTATAATTCAGGAACCAGGAAGGTTAGGATAGTTGTATTGGATACAGGAATGGATAAGGTAGTCCTCACAGGGCATCTTATTTGGGTTATTTACAGCTGTGCTTAATTCTCCTCAGTGCATTGCATTTGTCTTCTAGATCAGATAAAGGCTATGGCATTTGGGAAGAAAAGTAAATAGGGCCTCTAATATGTGCTACTTGCATTAAGCTGGTTGAAAAGGCTGGAAATGATTATTGGTGTATGAGTAGCTGTTCTATGAAGAACCAAGATGTTGCTAATTTCTGCAGAATTATAGTGCTAACTATTTTTGAGCTGCCTATTATTTTTAGAGTAAAATATACTCTACTCCCTTGGAAGATGCTCAAATTGTACAATTCTCTACTCTATTTTGAAAAATTGCCCTCCAGCCCTTGGGATTGACAGGTGTGCTACACTGCCTTCCTGGCCTTGAAAGATAAGTTACGTTTTTTCTATTTTATCCAAAATAGAGTTTTCTTATTTACCATCACAAGTATCAAATATGAATTTAACCGATATATAATACTCAATTTTTTAAAATATATAATGAACTTTAAATATTCAAGGCACAAGAAATAATATTAAAGTTTAATTTTTTTAAAAATGAATTTAATGAAATATTTTTTAGAAAATAAATCAATAGTATCCCTGTGTGTATTTGATCATCTACTCGTTTTAAAAAAGGTTTGTGCATATTTTAATAATAATGAGGACACATGTACAATTTAAGCATCTGTTTTGGAGGGGAGAGTAAATTACCTACATTTACCACCGAAAGCATTTTCTGACTCTATTGTGCTGCTTTCTTGAAGGTTACTTTCTTATGGATTTTTACGCTTGTTCAAAGATTTTGATATACCAAGTTTACTACTTTCTTTCTTTCTTTTTTTGATTGAAACTTTACTACTTTCTAACATCATACAAAGATAAAGAACAATAAACATTTCCATTGGGGCTCACCCTCTGAATTTGGAGGCTGACTAATTTGACATATTGATGTTGTGGACATTTATTGATGATCATAATAAATATTGAACACTCATTTATAATCATTCTCATTTTTTTTTTTTGGGTGCTCTAGCAATTCAGGATGAGGGAAATTCAGCTTGGTTCACATACTGTGATGTCTCATGGGTATTCGGTGGCAAGAACACACAGGCATGATTGGCTCATACTCTTGCTCCTTGTGTTACTTGAGATCATTCTATATATTATCCATCCTTTCTATCGCTTTGTTGGAAAGGATATGATGACTGATCTCAAATATCCCCTGAAGAGTAATACTGTTCCTGTTTGGGCTGTTCCTGTAAGTTTACTGCTTTGGATTATCCCCCCCACCCCCCCCCCCCCCCCCAAAAAAAAAAAAGAGAGAGAAAAGAGAAAAGAAAAAAGTATTATACTGAGAAGGCTCTGTGTTTTCTTTTATGCATAGATGTATGCGGTTATACTGCCTATGTTGATATTTATTTTTGTCTATATTCGAAGGAGAGACGTCTATGATCTTCATCATGCTGTATTAGGTAATAATGTGTGAAAAATCCTCATTTATCTATGTCACAAAGTATATATTGCGAATAGCTAAAAGGAAACAGCTACAGTAGGTGACACTATGTTCTTTGCTGATGCAGGTCTCTTGTTCTCTGTTTTAGTAACAGCAGTAATCACTGATGCAATAAAAGATGCTGTAGGTCGGCCTCGACCAGACTTCTTCTGGCGTTGTTTTCCGGATGGAAAGGATGTAGGTTTTTCCTCACTTGTTGTTTGTGTGAGGGATCTTTGTATCTATGTTGCAAAACTGATTCTGTATAATGATATAACCAATTTGTTGACTCTTAGTAGCTATGATATCAAGTGATTGATTGATTCTTGTTAGGTTTATGACAAATTGGGAAACGTCATATGTCATGGTGACAAGAATGTCATAAAGGAGGGACACAAGAGTTTCCCAAGTGGCCATACTTCATGTATGTAGTTCACTTTTTATATTCTCTCTCTGTTCTGTGTAGAACAAAATTACAGGTTTTACCAAGCTGATAACTGTTTTATATTCTCTCTTCTGTATAGAACAAAATGATAGGTTTTGTCAGGATATATAGATCGTTTGTAATGCCTTGTATTGTGTAGCGCTTAAATGTAGTTCTAAAAGGTAACACTTTTATGAAATATATATATATATATATATATATATATATAAGTTATAATGGATTTATCTTTTTGCTAATAGGTCACACTTGAGCACTGCACAAACACAAACAAAAAAGGCACTGCAGGGGAATCCATTTTTGGCATACTGATAATTTTCTTCAATTTTTGATGAAATGCTGAAGATCAGCTTTGCTCATGCATGGGTTGCGGAATTTCTAAAATTTTGCTTCATCAGTTGCTTGGCTCATTATATGCAGGGTCCTTTGCTGGTCTGGGTTTCTTATCTCTTTACTTATCCGGTAAAATAAAAGCATTTGATCGGACAGGTCATGTTGCAAAGCTTTGCATTGTTTTTCTCCCTTTGCTCATGGCATCACTTGTTGGCGTTTCGCGAGTGGATGACTATTGGCACCATTGGCAGGATGTGTTTGCTGGAGGTCTTATAGGTTCGTCTTAGATTTCGTAATGATAATTGACAGCATAAATTTGTCATCTGGGCACTACACAACTTACTATATTTGAATTCTCTTTTCAGGGCTTACAGTAGCTACGTTTTGCTATTTGCAATTTTTTCCTCCTCCTTATCACCATGAAGGTATGCTTCAGTGCAAATTACATAATTGGCTTATGTTTGTACGTCTATGTTCATTGTCAGATTGTGTATATTGGTTGTTTTCTCTGGAAAAGTATGAGACAAATTAATTTCTCTTTGGACGTGTAGATACTGTTTCATAACCAACCAGGTAGCTTGGTTTGAGAGTGAAAGTCTTCTGAAAAAGTCAAAGGGACAAAGGACTGGTTTTAATTCTCATATCTTATAGAAAATTTTGAGTTGGCTCTTACTGCTCAGGAAAGAAGGACCCCAAAAAATCACTTTAGGTTATGGCTCGAGTTGATTCATTGTTGGAACCCGTTTCTCCTTCCTATGGAACACAAGAAATTCAATTTTTCATTTTTTTATTTGATGTTCCCTGTTTCATCTGTTATAAGCTTGGCCAAGATATGAAACTCTTAATTACTTCCGACAGATTCTTTTCTCTGTTATGAAAGAGAACTAAGAAATTGGAGCTTCTCAATTGAAATATACTATCTCTAAAATCCACTTAACTAATTTGGGTAGATTAAAGAAATTAGTTATATTAGTTATTTGTTAAAAATATATATGCTGGTTTCCCTAAAATACCCTCTTAAGCCATTTATATTGAAACTACCCTTGATAAAAATTCCCTTAACATGTGCAATGAATAGGGATAGTTTAGGGGGAAATGATAAATATGGGTAACGAAGTAGATTGAGGTTTTATTATATTTAGGACTATATCCACCACCTCAATTAGTTTTTGACCGGGTAGTATTAATTTTCCATTGGACAAAATAGGCATGCTCAAACTCAAAACTTACACACATTATCCAACCTCATTTCTATTCTAAATATGGGGCAGAAATATTTTTCAGAAGGCTAGCCTAACAAGAATAATATTGATATAGTACATACCCAATGATTTGGCCCATCACAAACTACTTTGTATGGTTAGCAGATCATTATGATGACTCAAATCTGAAACTGCTTGATGCTCTGAATATGTTTTCTGCAGGGTGGGGACCTTATGCTTACTTTAGGATGTTGGAGGAAACAAGTGCAACTACTCATTCTCCTAATGGTCAAAATCTAAATTCTGGCCATACACAGCCCACGGAAGCTCAAGAAGAGAACCAGGAGGGCCATGGCTGCCTTGGATGCGTGGGTCTTTCTGGTGAAAGGGATGATCATCATAGTGCAACATTGGATGAAATAGAATGTGGGAATGTGAGAAAATAGTAGTTTGCATAATTTCTCGCTTGATCTGCTTTTCAAAATTCCTGTAGTTCATATGGGATTTTCTTCCCAAATTTGAAAGTCTTTCTGTAGTCAACATCTTGTTTAGAGAACAGATGAGTTGGGGAAGTGGGTGCAGTAAAACATCTCTCTCTCTCTCTGATTAGCTCATTTTAAGTGATGTTGGGTTGTATGTAGAGCTGAGAATATATAGGCCAGTCCTTGAAGGGCCAGTAAAAAATCTTGTGGATTGTCAATGCACAAAGGAATTTTACAAACAAAAATCAGCGCACCTTAAATCCCATGAAAATTGATATTTTGACACATCCTATACTAAATACTTTCTCAATTTTAATTTATAAGTCGTGTTCAGTTAATTCATATTTGAATATTGTAGGCTCTAATTAAGAAATGCTCTCCCAAATATTTAAGTTTTATTATTTTCAGACTCAAATTTAAAACTTTATATCTAAGTAGCTAGAGCCCATTCCACCAAGTCTATTGGTTACTACCCCCATCTTTTTCACTAATTAAGTGCAATTTTTTGAATAATTTATCTCAATCCCTCGTAATTGCTCAATAATATCCTTGAAAAAAAGAATTAATCTAAAAATAAAATATTATTTACCTTCATCAATTTTATAAAATGACTTGGCATACATAAAAACCTTGTAGAAGGTGGTGTTCCTTTCAATTCTTTTTATAAGAAACAAATAAATGAATCGCCAAGCCGAATGAATATGTTTAAAATTAGTTAGATATAATGAATACTCCCTCCGGTTCAAAACATAGTTGACTGAGCATTATTGATTTTTTTTTCCCAATTTCAACTCCTAATTAATTATATGTATTTCATTAATTAAAATGTTGATGATATTTATAGTTACTTTGTTTCTCTCTCTCTTAGTTGCTCCTTATAAATGAAGCAATGATAAATAAGTCTGGAGGGAGTATGTGACAAATACAAATTTGTTTTTATTCATATAGTTTACTGATGGCTTTTGGTTCAATGAAAATACTATTCTCTTTTGTAAAATGAGAATAAAAAAAGAAAAAATTTAAGTTAATATTCCAGACAGGTTGTTTCTAAAAGTAGGACACTAAAGAGAACCCTTCCAAAATTCTCTAATAAAAAGGACACAACGCTATTATATACCTTCCTAAGCCTTTTGGCTAAGATTAAGTGTAAATACTACTTCATTCTTACCTGATCCGATCCATTGGATTACTGTTATTGTTTGTTACCTTCGATTTTGAATTACGGCCAAATTAAGAGAAAAAGGAATAAAATCACATGATTTGGAGGACAACAAAGCAAAACCAGTAATCATGGATGCAGTATATGATGAAGAAAGATGAATAATGTGGGAACAAATAAAAAGTGTACAAATGCAAAAGAGAAGGGAATGAAGAGGAGCATACATGTTTATCTCACCCTCTTCCCCTCTGCTACATTTTAAGCAAATTATAGAGTCCTACTGCTTTCTCCCATTTTCTCTCTTGTTTGAATTCCTTGTGTTCCTTTTGCCTTTAAAAAAGCTGGCCAAATGTGTAATTACCTTCTTTTTCTTCCTCATAGTGAAAGGACTCACATGCCTACCTGCTGGTGAAGCTGACTTCTGAAACTTAGCTTGCTTGGCAGGAACCATGGTGCCATTGGTTAATTTGATGCTCTTTCTAGATGTCGACCTCTGCATATTATAATTGCTTGAACTTTTCTCGCGTTTTCTCGCCGGATTCTCTACCCCGTCTCTGCTAGCTCTTCTTGAAATAATCTTCTCCTTCTCCTTCGCGTTAACCTCCATTATCTCTACCTCTTTTTTTGTTTCTTTAATCTCTCTCAAAGCTATTTTAGTCCTTACTGATATCTCATGCTCACTTGCCTTGAGAGCTTTGATCCATGCCTGTGCTGCTTCAACTTTTTTATCAACAATTTCTTCAGCTACAGCTGCATGGTTAGTTAAATAATCGTACTCAAATTTCGAGATAGTAATGGAAGAACTATGCTTAGCTGCTAAAGCTCTTTCTCTCATGGTATTTTCAGTGAGATTTCTCAGCTTCTCCAAAGCTTCACTTTCTAATGCTTTCACTACTTCCAATTCTTGCATCGCAGCTTCTAATTTTTCCTCAGTCATATCAATCTCAAGCTCAATCGATTTGATTTCTTCTTTGGTGGTTCTATTCTGTAGGGTCTCTTTTTCCTTTCTCGCTGCTTCTGTTTCTTCCTTTAGTTCTTCGAGAGAAACTGATAAGCTCATGGCTATTGATTTGGCTTTCTCTTCGGCATTAGTTACGGTTTCCAGTTTTGATTTGGCTCTCAAAAGCTTTGAGTTGAGATTTTGAACTTTCGATTCCACTTTTTCCTCCTCCTTCTTCACCTGAGCTAACTCGGCGGTCACATGATTCAGCTCATTTCTTATGACATCTATGGAGGCCATAAATTGGAAACCTTCTTCTTTGATTGAAGCCAATTCTTTCTTTGCTGCTTCCAGTTCTTGTGTTACATTCTGTAACAAAGAAGAGCCTCTTGATTCATCCAATTCTCTGACAGAGTTCAGTTCATTCTGTAACATTTCAACATCAGACATTGTCACAGCTAATTTCATTTCAAGCTCTTTTGATTTTTCTATCTCATCAGTAGCCTCCTTCATCTTTTTCATAGTGGTTTCCATATTAGATAAGAATTCAGTTTTTTCTTTTTCTCTCTGAATTTCAATATCTCTTAATTCTTTCAAAGCCTCAATCCTAGCCAATTCAGCAAGCACATGGTCTTCATTAATACCCTCAAGCTCCTTCCTAAGTTCTTCTGCAGCTCTTGAACCTGACAGAATCTTCGATCTTGATGCTTTTATCTGCTCGTCAGCTTGCAATTTCTCCTTCATAACAGGAGCTACATCAAGCTTAAGCTTCTGCAATTCCTGTTTAACGAATTCCAACTCTCTCATGACTGGCTCGTAATCATAACTCTCGTTTTTCCTCACAACAAAAGCCTTCGCCTTCGAGCTCGATTCCTTGATCTTTGAAGAAAGGCCTTCCGCTGTGTTCTTTGCATTAGCTGGCTCAGATTTTGCAGCCCATCTGCTCTCTTGTTTCTGGTCAACATCCCTTCTTGCGTTTTGGGTTTCTCTTCCTTTTGGAGATGATTTCTGAGTGAAAAAAGATAGACAGGTCCGACAAAAGAAGGCGATAATTTAGCGTTCAAAAGCTACATTTGTGTCAGTGAAGAAACCAAAAACAACAGTTTAGTAATCCTTTCAATAAACATACCCACACTCTAACTTAACCAAAACTCAAGAAAATGAATTTGGATTCTCTGAATTTCTTCCGTGTAAATGACCCCATCAATTTAAAAGAAAGAACAGAAAAAGTTAAAAAAGAAGAAGAAGAAGAAGAAGAAGAAGAAGAAAAACAGAGAGTGATAGATAAGAAAGAAACTGAATCTTATGCAAACTGTCATTCCTGGGTGTCACTGTTACAGTTTCAAAAGGTTTATGGGACGAAACTTTAGAGAATCCTTTTACACAATATTCCAAGTTTCTTGGACGAGAAAAAAGAACCATGAAAATTAACAAAAGTCAAGTTATACTGTAGGTCTTAGATTTTCACTCAATTTTTATTGAGCGGTTGTATTTAAAATTTTTAGTTTATCCTTATAATTTTGAAGATTCTTAATTTAGTCATTATTATTAAATTTTTGTCAGCTAAATGGATTGGATAAGAATTGTATTAATCAGACTACACATATAAACAACAAATGCACAATGGCCCCTGACAGAGTGGAAACAGAAAAATTCTAAGAAGCAACCAAATACATTATCCTTGAACAATAGAGTATATGATATAGTTTATGCAGCATAAAAGCAAATAACTGAAATCTGAACTTACCGCTGAGAAATCCCCGTTGGTTTTCTTGCTATTATTATCTGCAATCTTATCACCATAAAAGCTGATAGCTGATTTAATTGACCCAACTCTTGTTCTATCATTCTCTGACCCATTCATCTCCATTTATCCTTCTCAACAAAAATCTGCGAAACGAGAGAATTTAGTTTCTATAGCCAGAATTTTGCTGCTACGCACTGGAGTTCTTAACAGAGGAAGCTAGTAATAGTATCATCGAATAGAGTCTTTAAGCTAGAAAAGGCGAACTATACATACCTGAGACTGAGATAGAGGTTGAATTTTATATCGTGGTTAAGAGCTGAAAGATTCAATGGCGAAGGATGACAACAAGGAAGAAGCAGAAGAAGGAGAGGAGGGAGTGAACCCCAATGAACGGCTGATATTGGAGGCATCGATGGATTTTATCCCACTGTTTAATTTGGATCTTTCGTTAACTGAATCCAAATTTTGATCGCAACTTCTCGAAATTAGGGACCACCTTCAATCCACGCCTTCCTTTTCTAAAACCAACCGAACAAAGCTTTTACAAGTTAGGTGATCCCGAACCCGAATCACTAGGCAAATTTTTCAAAATAAACCAAAAAAAAAAAAAAAATTGTCAGATTGGACCACTGTACAAACATATTATCAAAATAACCCAATTTGTGGCGCTACGTTAGATGACGCCATGTGTGGCGCCGCTGAACAGATGGCGCCGCCACATGGGTAGCGTCCCATGTGGCAACGCCGCCTATTTTTTTTTTTTTTTTAAAAATTCTATTAACTACCATAGGCAGCAAAGCTGCGTGCGGCAGCATTTCCTGACAGGGATTTTTTTAAAATTTTTTTAAGTTTTATTATATACAATATAATATATAATATATATTATATATTATAAATAATATAATAATTATATATTAATATTTTTTTATATAATATATATTATTAATAATTTATAATATGATTAATATAATAATTATATATTAGTATTATTTTATATTAATAATATAATTATTTATGACATTGAAAAAATATTTCAGGGTACTATTGAAAGGATGTTTCAAGATACTAATTGATAGTGACAAATATTTTATAATCTTTAAAAAATATTTTAGGGTACTGACTCGTACTAAAAGTATAATTAAAGATATTTTTTAAGGATCCTAAAATAAATTATAAAATTATAAAGTATTTTTTTAGTAACTTTTAATATTTAGAAGTATCTTTTTAGTACTAGTCAATACCTTACATTTTTTTGGTTAAAACATTATCTTAAAATATTTATTTAAGAAAAAAAATACAAAAAAATATTTATTGTCAAGATGATATTCCTTAGCCTGGTAAAAACTCCTTTCCAAGAGATTCCCATCAAATGTAGAGATTCTACAGGATTTTTTCAGGGATTCCCACAGCCTCGTCAAATCAAAGTTGCATGTGATTACATAGTAAGCATTTTTTTTAAGTGAAGAAATTCGATTATTTTATATAATATGATTAATATATAATTATTATATTATTTATAATATATAATATATATTATATAAAATAAAATTAAAAAAAAAATATGACAGGGGGCGTCAGCCCCTTGTCAGGAAAAGCTACCGCAGGCAGCTTTGCTGCCTGCGGCAGTTAATAGAAATTTGTCTAATAAAAATAGGTGGCGTCGCTACCTGTACAGGATGTGGCGCCACAAATTGAATTATTTTGACAATATGTTTGCACAGTATTCTAATCTGACAATCTTTTTTTTTTGGTTTATTTTGGAAAATTTGTCGAAATCACTAAGTCTGACCTTTAAATGGCATCAAACGTGGCCCACCACCTTATCGTCTAACAGTATTATATGCGCCTCCCCCCAAAAAAAAAAAACCAAAAAAGTGACCTATTCCTTCCCGATCAAGCTTGTCCATCCTCCCGTTCTGACCGACACCACACCAGCACTTGCAAGTCATGAAGCAGTAAATTGCTTAAGAAAGATGGGATAAAACCTAGCCAAGAATACTGGTGCATCCTCCTTGCCGCATTAGTTGCTAACATATTAGCAACTTTGTTGCCCTGGCGATAAACCAAAGAAAGTGACACTGCCTTCGATGATTCTAATAGAGCCTTTATTTCATTCATAACCTCCCAAAATCTCCAATCACATTCTTCAAAGGACTTCCTTTTTATCAGTTTATATAAAGTTTCACAATTAGTCTCCACTATTACTCTCGAGTCTGCAAATCTAGATTTGAGAGATAAGGCTGAAGATGGAAGAAATTACCAAGAGGGCAGGTGAATTGGGGATTTTTTTTAAAAAAATTCTTTTGAATGACACCCAAATTTTCGAAAGACAATGTAAGAAGGTAAAGAGAGAAAAACTTGAACACAGAAGATTTATACTGGTTCGGTCTTAACCTTGACCTAAGTCCATTCCCCATATATCTTCTAGGTTTTTCTACTATCAATATTCTCTTTACTACACAATGTAACACTCAAGCAATCCTAATCAACTAGAACTTGCTCCCCCTTACACTTTGTAATCAACAAACCCAACTCACAGGTTCCACAACCTTGAGTTTTTACAAACAAGTAATCAAAAATTGATTTTCAAAACAGTACTCTCAAAAGAGCTGATATTGATAAACACTGAAGTTCAAATCAAACGCACAGTAATGACTCAAATTGACAATGTGATCAGTGGTAGTTCTATGTGTGTGTTGCAATGAGTCTTCCTGGGTATTTATAGCTTAATTGGAGAAACTAGCCGTTACAAATCCTTTTCTCTTATTCTTCAATGTTCAGCTTCATTTCTGTAATATGACAGTTGCATATTTCTCTCCATTCTTTTAATTCTCAACTGGAATCTTGGATTTAATCGTTGCAGGTGATCTTCCAGAGTTCTTGCTATTCTATGATTCATTTTTGACCATTGGAAGATGATTTGATCGAGCTATTACGGTCTGAGCTAAACAATCGGGATAGAGGAGAAGTTTCAGACTAGTTCTTGGTTTTGCATTAAATGCATTTGACCCAGTTCTAATTTGTTGAATTCATCTGAAATAAATAAGCATTTTGATCAAGCAATTGTATATATGATGATTCGAAACTTTATATGTGAGTAAATAAACTTGAAAGTCTGAATCAAATTGATATAGAATCTCATCCATGAAACAGAGTTTCGACATACTCGAGTTAAACCCATGTAGGCTTGAGTTTAATCATGTTGTGGGCTTCGTGATAGCTCTCTGTCTGAGCCAAACTTGAGTTTATAAGTTCCAGGCTCAAGTTTGTTTCAATCAAACTCTTTTTGACATTAAGGATAGGCTTGAGTCAGCACAGTTGTGTTCGAGTCCATATTTCGAAAATGCTCTCTGTAAGTGATAAGCTTGAGTTTAGTATGCTAGGCTTGAGCTTAACTTAGGGAAAACAACTTGTTTTGCTCTCTGTAAGTGATAAGCTTGGGTTTAGTATGCTAGGCTAGAGTTTAACTTAGAGAAAACAGCTTGTCTTGTTCTATGTAATCTATAGGCTCGAGTTTAATATAATGGACTCAAGTTTATGTCAGATGAAAACATGAAACTCGCTCTCTGTCACGAGTAGGCTCAAGTTTATCAAAGGAGGCTCGAGTTTGCATAAGTTCAAAGTACTTATCCTTCTATAAGTTAGGCATGAACTTGAGTTTAATAGGATTAGGCTCGAGTTTGACTAACACAATAAGGATTAAAATCAATATCAGCAAACTTCAACCTTTCTTTGTACTTTAATATCTAAGTCTTATTCCTTAGTTTACAATTGTTAGTTATCATCACAACACATAGAGAACTAACAAAGGCTTCCTTCATTGCCAGACATTCCGCCATAAAAGGTGATTGAGCTTCCACTGCTACTGCCAATCCCCCAACAAATGAGCCTTTTTCATCTTTACAAACTACGCCAATTCTAGCCTCACCCGTATGTGCCTTACATGAGCCATCCACATTAATTTGTATTATTTTTGCTGGAGGTGCTTCCCACTGTTGGCTTCTTACCACTTCCTCCTCATAAATTGTTGTCTTCCTAGTGTCCTTCTCTACTTTAAACTGCCAAAATTCTTCAACTTGGCAATTAACCAACCTGACCACCTCCTTAGCATCAGGGATCACCTCCTTAAACACCCAACTACACCTCTTTTTTTTCCAAATCCACTAGCAAGTTGTTGCAAACAAGGATTTCCCATACTCATTAAGTACTTATTTCCCATTTAACATGTCACAAAGCCATTCCTCACATCTCTTTATTGACCATTTGCTAAATTTCAGACCCAGAGGACTACCAAACCAACAATATTTGGTCCATGGACATAGAAATAACATATGTTCAATTGTTTCTCTTTCAGACAGACAAATTGGACAACCAGGGTTTTGAGAGCATCTACGTCTAAACAAAGCATTTTTTATAGCTATGGCTCCTGTACCTAATCTCCACAAGAAGTGTTGGACTTTAGGAGGAGCCATAACTTTCCAAATACCTTTCCACATCATCTTAGAAACAGTGAAGAATGTACCTGGGTCCTTGGCTTTCTCTTCCTCAGCAACATTTTTCACAACTCCATATCCAGATTTGACCATGTAGACACCATCCTTGTTTGCCACCCAAATAGGTATGTCCCCACATCTACTAGCAGGAATAGGTGTCTTCAGAATCATCTTCTTTTCCAACGGGCTAATCATGGAGTTGATGGAGCTGAGGTCCCGTCATTCATTAACTATGAGTTTAGCTACAACACTATCATCATCCACACCCGCCTCCCCTTCACTTTGTAATTTAAATCTTGGCAGTTCCTGCATCCATGGGTCACACCAAATTCTAATTGCTCTACCATCCCCCACTTTCCAAAATAACTCCTTTAGTAATAGGTCTCTACCTTCCAACACACTTATCCAACCCCAAGAAGCATGCCTACCCTTCCTTGCTGTCATGAAGCACGGGCACAAAAAAGTATTTTAAGATCGTACGAAAGAGGCCCCATAAGACCAGACCAGCGACCGGTCTTGTTCCAGGTGGTCTTAAAAGTATGTCTTTTTTAAGATCAGACTCGAATCGGTTTTAAAGAAATATTACAAGACTAGACATTAAAAACAATAGGTCTTAAAAATTGCACATATAAACCTTACATATATTTTGTTCAGTCTTAAAACAAGAATTTATTGGATCGACCAATAAAAGATCTGGTCTTAAAAATATCACTTTCAAGACCACACCAAATAATGTCGATCTTAAAAATATGTAACTTTCAAGACCGGACCAACATACCACCGGTCTCAAAAATATTACTTTTAAGACTGGACTAAATCATTCAATGCGGTCTTAAAGGTTGGTATTATATATATATATATATATATATATATATATATATATATATATTAGTATTTTTAAGACCGTAAGGAATAACGTTCGCTCTAAAAGTCTGACTTTTAAGACCGGACATTATAAATGCACTAGTCTTAAAGGTTTGTCTTTTTTATACCGTTATTAGTACTTTCAAGACCTTAAAGAATAGCGTGTGCTCTAAAAAGTATGACTTTTAAGATCGGACATTTAATACACCAGTCTTAAAAGTGGAATTTTCCCTTGTTCAAAACAAATTCGCCACACAAATCTAGCATTTAAAAGACAGTACTCAAGCTATATATATATATATATATATATATATATATATGAGAACAATCTTTTATAAATTACTACAATTGAATTGGAAATGGATACAAATGTTATTCACCAGACCATGAGTTATATTGTGGCATCGTAATAAATGTATGTAGTTTGTTACTAGCAATTACAGTACACACCTAATAATAAATGAATTAATACAATAAGCTAGATAAGTTACAAATACATACAATGAGTTACAATTACAGTGTACAATACCTAAATGAACATATATACCAAATCACCTTGTCTTCATCATCGGATTCCCACCCGGCCAATAACAGCATAACTAACATTCCTCTTCTTTTGTAACAAGCCCATTTCGATCGGATCCTGCAAGAAATATAAAAACAAGAACAAAAGTCAATCAGTGACATTGTTTAAGAACATAATTAAGAAGGAATTAAATATAGTTAAAAATGTAAATTAAAACCTTAAAGATTTCAAAGAATTATACAAATGAATATTACCTTAGGAATTGATGACTCTTTTAGAAAGGGATATCCTCCCATATCCCTTCTTGATGATCATTTCTTATGCTGGGTTCATTATCCGCTTCATCTTCTTTGTTAATGTCTGGTAGACCCCTTGAAAAAGGAGTACTCTCAGAAAGACCATAATTTGCATCATTTTCCTCATCAATATCGATGACCCTTTTTCCTTGGAGAGCTACATACCACGTTTTATTTTCTTCAACGATGATATAGAAAACTTGTTTGGCCTGGTTTGCCAAAATAAAAGGTTCATCTCCAAAACTTGTACTATTGAGATCGACTAATGTATATCCTAGCCGATCGATCTAAACACCATTATTGACATTAACCCACTTGCATTTGAAAATGGGAAATCTAATGAAGACATAGACCACCTCTCAAATCTCTTCAATAACCCCATAATATGGCATGACTGCCAATTTAGGCCGCTTGTCTTTCGAACTGGAGAAGTGCATAGATTCAGCCTCTAACATTACATCACTGTTCTGGACGGTGCTCTTGTCATCTAGGGACTTCATGTAAAATGTATAACCATTGATCGCATACGAATTCCAACTTATGACATCAACCTCAGGACCACATGCTAACCATTTGATTGTCTCAGAAACAGATTCCTCTCCATCAACCTTTTGTTTGAACAAGTTTGCAAAAGTTCTGTTATGCTCCTTGATTAACCTTTATTCAGTCATTCAGGGATTTTCTTTACTCACAGCTTCTTTATGTGCAGCTATGCTGGATTGAACTTCATCAACATTATTCAAGATGTATAAGTTGACTTGTGACAATTCATCAGGATCCACACTCTTTACTGAAGCCCCTCATCTATCCCCTTTAGCATGCTGATGTTTTGGAAGCCTAATATATCTTACTTTGGCCAAATAAGATTGACAAATTCCATGGCCTCTTCAAATACATACTTCTGAACAGGGCCGCACAACTTTATCTCCCTTACAAGATGAACAATTAGATGAATCATGATGTCAAAAAATGCAGGAACAAAAAGCTTCTCAAGCTGGCACAATATTAGATATCCTTCATTTTCCAATTCATCCAATTGTTCAATCTCGAAAACTTTACTGCAAACAACATTGAAGAAGAAAAAAGCCTAGTCAAAATGTGTCGAAGATCATACTCGGCATTACTTCAAATAGCTACTGGGAGTAGCTGTTGCATTAATACATGACAATCATGAGACTTATGGCCTACTAATTTCAAGTCCTTCATCGATACAAGCCTCTTAAAATTTGAAGAATACCCCAAGGGAACTTTTGTGCCATGTAAATACTCACAAAAAATTTATTTTCTCATCCTTAGATAAAGTATGAGAAGCTGGGGGACAACAAGTTCTCTTACCATATGGCCTTAGATGTAAGTCTTCGCGTATCCCCATTGCCTACAAATCCAATCTTGCCTTCACACCATCCTTGAAACTACCTTATATGTTGAGAAGCGTGCCAACAATGCTATCACATACCTTTTTCTCAACATGCATGACATCAATATAGTGTCTCACATCAAGGTTGCACCAATATGGAAGATCGAAGAAGACAAATCTCTTTTTCCATATATTTGTTTCTTTTTTACCCTTTGTAGTCTTACCGAAGATGACACTTATATTTTTCACCTTTTCATACACTTGCTCCCCAGTCAATGCCACCGGAGCATCTTCATACTCTTAGCCACCAAAAAAGGTTTTCTTTAATTGACAATATGGGTGGCCTTGTCTAAGAAATCTTCTATGTCTAAGATAAACCGTCTTTCTTCCATGTTGAAGTTGATGGTAGCGTGTGCCTTCTTCACAAATCGGACATGCTTTATGGCCTTTTATACTATACCTTGACAAGTTTCCATATGATGGGAAGTCATTTATGGTACAAAATATCATGGGTCTCATTTTAAAGACCTCTTTCTTGAAAGAGTCAAAAACATTGACACCTTCTTCCCACAACTCCTTCAAGTCTTCCATCAAGGGCTAAAGGTAAACATCAATGTCGTTTTTGGGTTGTTTTGGTCCATAAATCAACATAGACAGCATGATGTACTTTCATTTCATGCATAACATAGGAGATAAGTTGTAAATATTCAGGAGTATAGGCCATGAACTATGTATGCTGTTAAGGCTTCCATAGGGATTCATGTCATCTGTGCTAAGGGCAAGCCTAAGGTTCCTAGGTTCTTCTCTGAATGTCGGAAATAATTGATCAATTTTTCTCCATTGAGAAGAATTGGCCGGATGTCGAAGCTTTCCATCAGAAATCCTCTCATCTACATGCCACCTCAAATTTCTTGCATCATTTTTATTAGCAAACAAGCGCTTGAATCTTGCAGACCCCTTATTTGATTTGTACCTTGGGGTTTCACATGTCGGGCAATCCTGCTTATCTTTAAACTCATTTCTATACAATATGCAATCATTTGGGCATGCATGGATCTTTTTGTACTCCATCTCCAATGGACAAAGTATTTTCTTGGCATCATAGTATCAATGCGACAACACATTATCATCCAAAAGTATGTCCTTAAAAGCCTCAAGCATTTTTGAAAAACTCTTGTTGCTCTATCCGTGATGTACTTTCAAGCTGGCCGATTTCAATATGGAGTTCAACAATTGGTATTTCTTACAACCAAGGTATAATGGGGTCTTTGCATCACTGCATATATTACCATATGCATGTGATTGATGAAAAGCCTCTTCGCCTACATCACGAATAATGTCCTCTTTGCAATCATCTATATCTGTGTCATTATCATCAAAGTACACTTCACCATGTTGAAATGCACTTGGCACTTTTTGACCAAGCCATATCCATACTATATAGCTCTTACAAAATCCTTCACAAATTAAATGTATGTATATAACTTCAAGACTTACTCGTCTCTCATTCAAACATTCTACACATGGGTAATAAAACTTCCTACTATCGTCATGGGCATTTTGTTCAGCAAATTCTATAAATTCCGTCACCCCATTATCATATTTAACACGAGTCCGTCTCGCATTTATCCAACTGCGATTCATAGTAGAATTCCTATAGATGGAAAGGTTTAACATACATTATCCGAAAAATTGAAAATTGCATATATACTAAGCCAAGTCCAAATGCATATGCTTAATGTAGGTTATGTATTTATTGTTTTATTTTTTTATAAGAGTGAGACTTTGCCCATTAAATGCAACATGAAGAATCACCTGTGAACATAAATGTATCACGTATAGTTAATCCAAGAAGCAAAGGGAAATAAATGCATGACGCGAAAAATAAATGCAAACAACAAAAGTAACACTAAGTGCACTTGCTAGTCATTCGGATAGGTCTCAAGTGCAAACATAAACTTGAAAGTACAATATTCAAATACAACAAAGTAACACATGACAACATTGCATCGAGTTTGTGCAAACCATGAAAAACCTAGGATGAAAAGTAGAAAAATAAAAAATATATTTAAACGAAAACACCTCTTACGGGTCTATCGCCATTTAGCTGAGGAACTAACTAGACAGTGATAAGCTGACCAGCAATGGCTTGTCTAAAGATCTGTCTTGCGGCAACGACGAAGCAACATAAAAACACTTGAGAGTTGAGAGTGAACAGGAGTTATTATCTCTTTCGGCGGGACAAGAGAAGTTCAGAATGAAAAATTTAACTTTTTCGCATGATAAAGACATTATATTTACTTTCATTAAGAACAGTTATTTATGAAGCATCCGGTCCTAAAGGTATTCACTAAGAAGTTTTAAGATCGGTTAATCATTAAGAATCCGCTCTTAAAGGTTTCATTTAATTCCATTCATTAAGAATGGTTAATTATAAAGCATCCAGTCCTAAAGGTTTTCGCTAAGAAGTTTTAAGATCGGTTAATTATTAAGAATCCGCTCTTAAAGGTTTCATTTAATTCCATTCATTAAGAATGCTTAATTATAAAGCATCCGGTCCTAAAGGTTTCCGCTAAGAAGTTTTAAGATCGCTTAATTATTAAGCATCCGCTCCTAAAGGTTTCATTTATTTTTATAGTGAATTCAGTGAAAGTCCTCATTTCATTTAAAATTAAACTACAAGATTGCAGCTGCAACAACTGAATGAAAATAAAGGATAGTTGCGAATAAGCTTTTTCCATTTATAAACTTAGAAAATAAGAACAACAAACTTACAATTAACAAAAACAACCTATAATGTGACTAAAAATCCTAAAGCTTATTATTAGCTAATGTCTTGTCGATATTGGCTTTAGCAACAGAAATTTCTCGACGGAGATCGGCAATTTCCTGTTGTATGAGCATCAATATCACTTCATCAGAGGAAAGAGAGGAGGTGTCAGATGTAGGTGCGCTGGGACCAGGAGGCTAGAGAGGGGGAGCGGGAACCTCTTCATGGTTTGAAGGCTAGAGGGGGGTGACAACCTCTTCATCATTCAAAATAACAATAGGTCCAACAACCCGAGACTCCTTCATTTGAATAGAACACACTGGACCTAAACCAATGAGAGATCTAAAGAAGGCACGAGATTCAGGAGTACCCCTGTAATGGGCTATCTTGTATCTAACCATTGTCTTGGTTTAGGGGAGTTAGGGCAAAGATCAGCTTACTAGTAGTTAAGAGTTAAAGTAGAAAGATAGGAAATGGGAATGTGAGAAAGGGATTCACTTGGTGCATAAATAATTGGTAATAATATTTAAAACCTAATAATTATATACGTCTAGTCCTAAAGGCCTATTACTATTTTTTTCTGAACCAATTAGAATTTAAGTTGAAATTTGTAATACCTTTAAGATATTATTTTACAAATGGACGGTGTCAAAAACACTTTTAAGACCGTCCTTTTAAAATAAGCGGTCCTAAAAATATTTATAAAAATTTTCTTTTTTAATAATTTTTTCTTATATATTATAATTAAATGCCTTATATATATTTACAAGAATAGTTATCATATTCTATTAGGTCTTGAAAGTTCCAACGTTTTCAAAATTATATAAATATTGTGCAGTCGTAACTTAAAATTTAATGCTTCCCCGCTTCAATTCAGGTCTAGTCTCCCCGTAACCTAAAATTGTGTCCTTAATTTTTTTAAAAAGTACTATTTTTCTTACATTATATTTATAAGAACAGTTGTATTAAATTATGCGATCTTAAAAGTGCCGTCGTTCCAAATTCCAATATTGGCATTTGGCAGTCGCATCCTAAAATTTAATGCTTCAATTCAGATGAGTCTCCTAGTATCCTAGAGTAGAGTCCTAAGTACATATAAGACTAGTTGTTTTAGAATATGTGGTCTAAAATGTGTGTCGTTCCAAAGTTCAAGAGGTGTGGTCGTATCCTTACACTCTGTAATGATGATTCAGAGTCTCTTCGGCTTCTGAGGACAATCCAACGATGGTGCTCGATCTATTTAAGCCTCTCGTTCCCCACATCCTCATTTCTTTCTACAATCTCCAACTCGATCCCTACTTCTGAAGCAGACACTACATCCTCCTCTTCCTTAGGTAACAATATGGAGGATTAATTAGATTTTTTTTTGGTCTTTTTTTTAATGAATGTACTTCTCTTCTGCCCTTATTGGGGAGCATAAAAATATATATAAATTTGAGGCTACAGCTGCCATTTTGTTTTAGTCTTCATATCTGTTTAGATATTTTGGACAAACCCTGCTTGGATTATACCCCGCATTTAAGAACGTTAAAATTATAGTTATAATAACAACATTAATTAAGAACATACAAAACATGCAAATTAACATTTTGTTTCAATCTTCCTCTCATCGATCATTCAATTCATATTTGTTTATTTATGTTGGACAAACCTGCTTGGATTACCCCGTGTTTCAGAACCTTACATAAATGCACTTTGGTATTAAAATTATAGTTATAATAACAACATTAATTAATAACATACAAAACATGCAAATTAAAATCCTCGTGAGTCACAGTTAATAGACTTTAAAATTAACCCTGATATATTTGCTTAGTTGATTTGATTTGAACATAACATAGCCAGTCCTAAAGGTCTTCTTCAAATATATATATATATATATATATATATATATATATATATATATATATATATATATATATAAGAAGACCTTTTGGACCGAACATTAATTAATAGTCGGTCCTAAAAGTCTCACATATTTTTAAAGAGCAATAAAAAAAAAGTAATTTTAGAAAGAACTTCAGGACCAAATTGTTATTAAATAGATGGTCCTAAAAGTCTCCAATATTTTAAAAAATTATACGAGGACTTTTAGGACAGGACATTTATCAACTAGTCTCAACCTTCAGGACCAGATTGTTATTAAATAGACGGTCCTAAAATTCTCCAATTTTATAAAACCAGGACTTGTGGATTTTAGTGTTCTATTTTTGGGTGCGTGAGACAACTTGTGAAAAAAATTCACAAATGCTTGTTATACAGCATTTGAGAAGGCCAATTTCCTTCAATTTTTTCCATTTCACATGGCAGGACATATGCTTCATTGTTTCAGAATGGTTCCATGATTTCATGGAAGTTTGAACTGTTTTGCTTCGTTCGAACTTGAAAAATTGTTTTTCTGGGTGCAATTAAGTTTTATGTTGCATTTTGAAGGTGGAATATCACCTAGAGGGGGGGTGAATAGGTGATTTAAAAATCTAACTGCTTAATCAAAATTTTCACAAATTAATGAACTAACTGAGCAAGAGTTTAAAGGAGAAGGAACACAAGAGAATTTATCCTGGTTCGGTCTATCCTGACCTACGTCCAGTCCCCAAGAACACCTTGGGATTTTTCACTATCTTCAGAATACAATTACACAACTCAGAATGATCCCTCAGACTCACTCCCCCTTACTACTTGTAATTGTACACCCTTACTTAAGGTTTCACAACCTTAAGATTTTACAAACGAATGAAAATTGAATGTTTAAGTAACTTCTCACGAGTCGAATAATAAATGATCACTGAAGTACAAGTTGAGAGTAATGAAACTGTTAAGATAATAACTCAGAGTAAATGCGCAGAGTTTCGGTAGTTGGCAATATTAAATGCTTGGGCTTTTATATCCTTCGCCATTAATGCCGTTGGGAGAAACTGGAAGGTGACCGTTGTCACTTGTTTAAATTTCCGTTAGGCTCAAGTTCCTCGTTAATCAGAATGAACCGTTGAATCTTCAGCTTCTTACATTTAATGTATTGTGCCGTTGGTTGTACTTGAAAGTTGGAATAAGAATGTCTCGAAGAATGGCTTTGTTCTGCTGCAGCTTTAATTCCATATGTTGCTTTGTTTTTCTGCTCTTTCTGCTGTGCAATAAATGTGATGACGTGAGCATTCGCTTTATGTTGCTTTTCATTTATTGCTTCGTTTTGAATCCTGAAATCACTAGGAAACATGTTGAAAGTGTTTTATAAATGATTATTTATCAATCTGGTAAGTATCAGCTTAAGTTCAAAGCATTTGGGGAGTTCCAGAAATGATTCGCAGTTTTTTTCGTACAAGAACTCCAGTTCTTATCATAAGAACTCTAGTTCTGTGTAATGGCCCAGACCCAGTTTCAAAGGAACTCGAGTTCTTAAAGAAGAACTCTACTTTAGAACTCTAGTTCTATATGCAAGAACTCTAGTTCTTGTACTTTCCAAAAAGGTCCGAGCATTTTTCCTTATGAAGAACTCTAGTTCTTTCTCAAGAACTCTAGTTCTTGATAAAGAACTCTAGTTCTTGTGTTTGCAAAGGAACTTCGTTGTTTTACAAAATGAAGAACTCTAGTTCTTGTTGAAGAACTCTAGTCATGAACTCTAGTTCTTATGTTCCTGAAGAATTCTGGACAGAACATAATTTTGTGAACTCGAGTTCTTATGCCAAGAACTCTAGTTCTTAAGTAAGAACTCTAGTTCTTCACTTAAGAACTCTAGTTCTCATGGATTGAAAAATTTTTATATGATGCAAAGGCCGTGAACTCGAGTTCTACTCCCAAGAACTCAAGTTCTCAATTTGACATATTGAGAGCTTTCTTATCAGAAGGCGTGAACTCGAGTTCTACTCCCAAGAACTCGAGTTCTCAACTTATCAGATTGAGAACTTCCTTATCAGAGGCCGCGAACTCGAGTTCTACTCCCAAGAACTTGAGTTCTTACTGCTCAACTTCTCTAAACTCAAGTTTTAATCTCCGGAACTCTAGTTCTTGATAAAGCTAACAACTAACAAGTGTTTTTATCATTAAAACTTAAGTTGAGAACTAACACATTTGAGATGGAAAATTTCTTTCATTTCCTTTCCTTTCACGTGCGCCAGAATTCAACTTTTAGGATCAGACATTTATTAAATAGTCGGTCCTAAAAGTTTCCCATATTTTTAAAAAGAAAACGTAGAGCTTCAGGACCTGACTGTTATGAAATAGATGGTCCTAAAAGTCTCAAATACTTTTAAAAATTATACGAGGACTTTTAGGACTGGTCTGTAATTAAATAGTCGCTCCTAAAAGTCTCGCATATTTTAAAATTTTTAAATAATTAAAAATTCGTATTTTTAAAAATACCTTCAGGACTGGAAAGATATGAAATAGACGGTCCTAAAAGTCTCCAATATTTCAAAAAAAAAATTATATGAGGACTTTTAGGACCGGACTTTAATAAAATAGTCAGTCCTAAAAGTCTCACTGGACATTTTCAACTTTATAATCCTAGCATCCTGTCGTAAAGGTTTAAGAACTAATTCAATGCAATACATTCAACAACAAAAAATAGAAAGCATCAATATAATTTGTTGGAAATGAATAAACAGATTTATTAATTATTGATCATCAAACTGTACAATACAATTGTTCGTTATTATTTACATATCTTGTAATAGGTCTACAACACATATTTACAAATTAATTCTGAGGGCATTTGCAAGTTCTTGACTGAGATATTCACAAATCACTTAGCGTATGCGATCAATATCATCATTAGGAAAGGGGTCATCGCGAGCAAACGTCTGTAACATATCAAAGACAGAAATATATTAGTCCTTAATTCCTTGCATCAAAGGGGTCAACATGCCAAACTACGTATTTAAAATCAAATACATTTACCTCTTTAGTGATAGTCAGAATTCTTTGCGTGATAATATCATACATGTGTCTTATGACATAAAACCCACATAAGTTAGAAGCAGCTAGTTGCCGACGTGTCTAAAAACAAACAAGAAATATATATATATATATATATATATATATATATATATAAGAGCGCATATAATTTGTTAGATGCGACCAAGTTCACAATGTAGTGTGCCAGTGTCCATGTACTAACCTTTGGTTAGATCCATATAGGATCTTTGACTTGATACCCAGCCTTTCTCTTGACCTTCTTTTGGTATTTCAACATGGCCCTATTATCGAAATCAAAAATTTCATTTATCAATAATGATAACTGAAAATTCACATAAGAGATTTCAAACAAAAATCAGTTACAAAATGACATGCGCTTACTTATCAACAATATGCTTTAATGTAGGCGTTGGTTCGTTATGAAGGGAGCATAAAAAGACCACTTTATTTTCCTCAGCGAAAATGAGGACCAACTGCCAATGGTTACCTCCTTGGTTGAATGGTGCAAGGTACCACCTTCTCATATTGGTCCACAACTTCCTAGATATGTATGTTGTTCTTTCCTTTACGGTTGCCACACTTATGTAGTATGGGCACAAGAATCCAAAATCATGTTCTCTGCCCTGTACTCCCATTTCACCATGCATCAACCTACAATAATGGCATGCATTAGTGAATTAGCTAGTATATATGTATGTGTTTCTAAACAACCCCTCTTAAAATTATGTACGTACTCATAGAAGAAAATACTACATACTTTATCAAGAAGAACACAACTGCATTAGTTATCTCCTTCTTAGGAAAGAGCAGGGAGATTAAATGTTCTTGGTCAATGAAGACCTCTACCTTCTCTTTTAGGCCTACTTCAATATTTACAGGCCACGATTTGACTCCAAAAGTTTGATTGAGTACCATAAGTCCAATTTCATCCTTGGCATTCAACTTATGAGTTTGCAAAATATCACGTGGGGCTGTAGGGGCTGGAGCTTGAGGAGGAGTAGAAACATATACAAGCTTCACTGGCCACAAGATGAAGCTTCCAATGCAGTCACTCATAAGTTTCATTTGATCAGTTTGAAGAGGGATAGGTGCATCAATGATCAACTTTTCAACTGACACCCTGACTTCATCATCAGCCATTTGTTGGTGGTGTACAGTTGATCCCGAGTTGTAGACATTCCCTCTTGCAACCAATCGTCTATGAGGATCCTCCACATAGAGGTCACAAGGTTCCTCCGACTGTCCAACAATGCAGCTTCCTTTAGCGCTCTGCTGGATAGGTGGAGGTGAGTGTGGTAAGGGAACACTGCTTTCTCCACGAGAGCTGACCATCATCATCATCTCCTCTTTCATCTTTTTCATCCGCTCTTGAAACATTACAGTTATTGAAGCTTCTCGCACAACTGCTTTTACCTCTGCTTCCTTAGTTGCTTTGGCCAGCGTACGTTCCATCTCCTCCCAAGTAGCCATACTTTGTTTGTGGCGTTTGGATTTACCAAAGTATTCCTTCAGGCCTACCCGTCCTCCAATTCCCCTTACATGCCCCGCATGTTTGGTTTTCCAGTTGTAATGGTAAGAATATCTTTCCTCCTGTTCGACACAAATGATCCCTCTTGTTCTTGCATTTTGAGTTCTTCCTATAAGATACAGATAACGAGAGCATAATTATTAACGAAAAATGTTTAGTAACTAAAAATTAAAAAATAACGATACTTGCAATTCTTTTAGCAACTGCACAAGTTTGTTCACTAGAGTATGCCACGCTTTCTTTTTGTGAATATACAACCATAACTCCTCACGATGTATTGAAGATGGCGGCCGCGGATCACATATCTCAAAAGGATTGGATGTAGCTTCAGCTTCCAATCTCTTTCGCTTAGTGATTATAAACTCTTTTGCAGCCTTTCCATATCCGTCGCAAGAAGCCGTATGTGGGAAATCATTCTTTCTCCTAATCTCTTGTGCCTACTGCCTTCTTCTCTGTGAATTAGAATTGAAAACAACTATTAATTATGAATTCCAAACCTCAATTCAAACACTAGTCAAATTCACTTCATCAAGTTTCAAGACTTTGTTAAGGAAGATGTAGAATTGTATAATAAAAAAAAATGGGAGAAACGGAGGAAAGGGAGTTGCAAAACTGTTGCTAACTCAGTCAATTCATTCATTCATTCATCATAACTGGTTCCAACTCTGTCAAGTTTCAATAACAACTTGCACATATACCATTACATAGTTAACATACTAACTAACTAACAGCAATGTCTACGTGACCTACTATAACATATAACCTTCATAAGCAAGCAACCTGACTAATGGCCTTATAAATAAACACAATAACATTCACATATCTGCATAGGTTAATAGGTATACAAGAAGGGACAAAAAAATAAATATAGACTCACCAAAGCTTCTTTAGTAGTCCGCATCTAAACAAATTGTTGCCATGTTGCTTCATCAAGAAAGACATACTTGGCGCAAGGATTAGGGTGAGGCTCACCAACCAAAACCTTGACAAAAATATAGTTGTTTGCTAACTGGGTCTTAAACTTCTTCCAGCGATCAACACAATATGACAATGTCTTGTCTTTCAACTTCTCATCATCAGGTACATTGTACGTCAGCCAGATAGAGGCCCAAATAAGATCCTTCACCTTCTCTTTGTCGATATTTTTCCACTCATCGACCAAAATGCTTGGCTTGCTGTGTGCTAGTAAGCCGACATAACTAGTATATATGCTTTTATTAGGGCTGCAAGGAGCCAAATGTTCATCAAATTGTATATCGAGCTTTTCACCAGCAGTATATGCTAGGGAAAGCTCTTTCAATTGGGTGGGGCCTCTTCTACCACCACGGCGTGCAGGGCGGTTATGAGGAGGCTCACTCTGAGAAGGAGATGATTCGTTTTAACTAACACTAGTCACAACATCAACTGGCATTTCACGAACAGGACTACACTTGTTTCCTTCGTTCATTTCCGAAACAATAAAAGAGTTGAGAGAGGTGGTGCAAGAGTGGAATGCCAAAGCAAATGAGAGAGTAACAGAGGATGGTGGCGGTTTGCAAGGAAGAGATGTAATGCAACAGGAAAAGGTGTTTGAGTGTTTCGCAACAAGAACAAGGATTTTAGTGTTCAGATAGAAAGACGTAAGACATAAGTTAAGGTTTCGCGCGAGAAATATAGTTGGCAGTTTTAAGACCGGAGAAACACAAAATGACGGTCTTAAAGGTTAACATTTGAAAACGTCCTTTTTTATGTTCGGTCTTAAAAGTAATAAACTATTAGTTTAAATTTTTTCATTCTTTAGTACCAGGTATAAGTCACGTCCACTCTTACAAATATTAACTTTAAGAGTGTCATTTATATATATCAGCTCTTAAAAGTTTTACACCATTTTATTTATTTCCTTATTATTTTGCACCACAAAAAATATAAGTCTGGCTATACGGGATTTCTCAATAATTTCATATTATTTCAATTTCTTTTAATAAATGTTTTAAGAGCGGTTGTTTTTTGGGTAACAAAATTAATCGTCTTAAAGGTTAGCATTTCATAACGTCCTTTTATTATGTTTAGTTTCAAATGTGTTAGTTCTCTATGTGTTTTGATGATAACTGACAATTGTAAACTTGGTATGAAGCTTGTCTTTGGTAAGTTGAGAAACTTACTATCAAAGGCAAACTTGAGTTTAGGTATGTAAACTCGAGTTTGAGACTTGACAAAGAGTTGCTGAATTCTGCAACAAAACCAAACTCCAGTTTGCTTAGTCAAACTCGAGTTTGCGGAGTCACAGAAAGTATTCAAAGTTTTTCACGACAAGCTAAACTCCAGTTTGCTTAGACAAACTTGAAGTCTGAAATATATAGAGAGCACTGAAAATTTTGAACAAGACAAACTCGAGTCTCGACCATGAAACTCGAGTTTAGACTAAACAGAAAGAATCGAGAAACTTCAGTATTTTCACAAGTCTTGCAAACTCCAGTCTTTGTTTCTAAACTCCAGTTTACACTTGACCAAGAAAAACTTCAAAGTTTCACTTCTTACTGAAACTCGAGTTTGCTTCTATAAACTCAAGTTTGAGCCATATAGAAAGACCACCAATATGCTTGTTTTGGAAACTCTAGTTTATGCTTCTAAACTCCATTCTGGAAGTTATTGAACTTAGACTTATCCTCTTGACATAGCCCCAAACTCGAGTTAGTCAATAATTGACTTGAGTTTAGCTACATGTCCAAAGTTCCATTCCAAGATCAGAGCCCGACAGTCTTCTCTATAAGAACCAAACTCGAGTCTGATTTTTATAAACTCTAGTCTAGGGCGTTACTCAACATTCATGCTTTCTGGATGGACCCCAAACTCGATTCTAGGATTACAAACTCGAGTTTGCATCGGTAATTTTTGAAAAACCAGATGATGTTGATCTGCGAAATCTTTATGGGTCAATCTGAAAATGTTTTACCATATGATACTATTGTTTTTAATATCTTTGATGAAGTTTTGAGTAATTTTCAGATAAAGTTCAACTAAGATCAAGATGGAATCAGATTTGGAATAAGTGCATTAAATGAAGAACTAAGAACATGGTTGATCCTTCTCCTCTATCCCAATGGTTCAGCACAGACCATTATGGATCAATTAAATCACTCTCCAACGGTCAAATGAAGGCTATGGAACGACTGAATACATGGAAGACTATCTGTATTAACATATTCCAAGATTCCAGTTGAGAATTGAAAGAACAAAGGAAGATATGCAACTGTCATTTTCCAGATTTGTAGCTGAACGTTAGAGAAGAAAAATGCAACGGCTAGTTCCTCTTGTTAGCCTATAAAAGGCTATGAAGACTCAAAGCAGAATATACACAACAAAGCTACATTTGATTACATTTACTTTTTGAGTTTGTATTGTTGTTTTTTATTTGTTCTCCAATGTTTATCAATATCTACTCTTTTGAGAGTCTTGATTCTTTGAAATCAATAGTTGTAGGTGTAAACTCAAGGTTGTGGAAACCTGTGAGTTGGGTAGCTTAATTACAAAGTGTAAGGGGGAGTAAGTCCTAGGTGAATAGGATTGCTTGTAGTTTACATTGTTGTAGTTAAAGCTTGTTGAACTAGTGAAAATACCTAAAAGATATCTGGGGACTGGACGTAGGTCAAGGTTAAGACCGAACCAGTATAAATTTAGTGTGTCCAGCTTTTCTTCCCTTACTCTTTCATTATTTACTTTTCAAGTTTGGAAAAAGAGTTCAAAAGAATTTTTGAAATCCCCAATTCACCCCCTCTTGGTGATTTCTTCCATTTTCATTTAGTATCAAATCATAGGTTGTCTACTCAAAGGATTAACATCCTAGACGAAAAGATCTAATGGAAGGAATTCTACCAGATAGTGCCTCAATAAACAAACCACTGGGTTTCAATGGGGTTTCAATGGTGAATACTACTCATTCTGGAAATCCAAATTCAAAGTATTTGTGATGGCTAGTGAGTATGGTCTGTGGGAAGTAATTAAGGAAGGGAACTATGTTCCTAAAAAGAAAGTTGGTGAGAACTTTGTGCCAAAAACGAGAGCTGAGTTTGATGAAAATGATCAAAAGAAAATCGTTCTGAACAGCAAAGCCATCCTAATGCTGCAAAGTGCTTTGAGCCAAAAGGAGTACTTTCGCATTTACAACTTGCCCAGTGCCAAAGAGATGTGGGATGCATTAGAAGTCGCCTACGAAGGAACCTCAGGGATCAAGGAGAACAATATCAACACACTTACTACTGAGTATGATCTATTACACATGAAGTTTGGAGAGTCAATTACATAATTCCAGCTCCAGTTCACTCACTTGATCAATCAGCTGTCAGCCTTGGGAAAGGTATACGATCAAAGAACTCAGGTATGAAAAATTTTGAATATACTAACCAAAGATTGGGAAGCTAAAGTGACGACCATTAAGGAAGCAAGAGGAGAATCTATGCAATCTGTAGCTGCTCTCTTCGGAAGCCTGTTAGAATACAAAAAACAAAATCAAGTTCAGAAAAGGACTTGATAAATTGGAGGGCAAACAGAAGGGAATTGCTCTCAAAACTGTCAAGGAAGATAGAAATTCCGATGATGATGAGATAGATGAAGAAGAATTGGAATGATGGTTCGAAGATTCAAAAAATTCTACAAAAAGGATCAAGCCTTCTGAAAGTCCTACAAGAACAGCAACAACAAAGAAGCAAAGAAGCCTATCATATACTATAAGTGTGACAAGCCTGGACTCATTAAGTTTGAATGTCCTCAGCTAAAGAACAAGGAAAAGGAAAAGACAAAATTCAGCACATTTAAGAAAAAGGCCTATGTTTCTGCCATATGGGGAGATAGTTCATCTGATGAAGAAGAAAAAGAAGAAGAGCAAACCACAAATCTTTGCCTGGTCGCTCAAGAGGAATCTAATAATGAAGAGGTAAGTGACTCTGAACCAACCTTTGATGAATTTCTCTCTGAGTATAAAAATCTCCATTCAGAATTTAGGAAGATTGCAAAAAAGAACTTCTGATTTCAAAAAGAAAAATAAAAGCTTTAGACGAACAAAACACCTCCTCTCCCATTTTCGAAAAGACTCGTGAAAACTGCTGCAATTTGCAAAAGAAAAATGATCATCTCTCAAAAACTCTTGAAAAGTTCACCCAAGGGAGCGAAATGCTTAACATTATTTTAAAACAACAAAAGTTTACAAAAAATAAGTCTGGCATTGGCTATAAGCCTGACCTTGATAAAATGAAAGGTAGAAAGAGAAATGGAGAAAAGAACTACTTGAGCTACTTTCAGAAATCAGTTTACTCCTCTAATCCTTTTGCCCACTGTAGTTACTATAATAGAAAGGGGCATTCTACTTCTTCTTGCTTCCATAGAAAAGAAAGGAAAAGCAAACCTATAGGAAACTATCAATGGGTGCTTAAGGGATCTTATGAGGCCCCCAAGACACGTACTAACCCAAAAGGACCCAAGATGAAATGGGTACCTAAAAGTTAATTCCACAAATCTGCAGGTATGTTTAAGAGCATGAAAATCCAGTAAATAGTACATTGACAGTGGATGCTCTAGACACATGATGGGGGACCAATCCAAGTTCACAACAATCACACACAAGGAAGGTGGCAAGGTTACATTTAGCGGAAATCAATCTGGAAGGATAGCTGGCATTGGTGAAATTAGCAACAATGATGGACAAAAAATAAAAGACGCCTACCTTGTGGAAGGCCTATGCCATAATCTCCTTAGTGTAAGCCAAAGTGCGGATAAAGGTAACCTAGTTATCTTCACCTTAGAAGAATGCTTGATTGTTAACAAGGATGATCTCTCCTTAGACAATGTCAAACCAAAAGCCTTATTCAGGGCTCCAAGAGAAGGTAACTGTTATACTCTTAACCTCTCTAATGATTTATCCCCTGAAAATTGCTTTATTGGTAATCTAGATGAAAGTTGGTTGTGGCACAAACGATTAGCTCATGTCAACATGTTTCAACTTGATAAATTACTGAAAAATGATTTGGTTATTGGATTGCCTCAATTAAATTTCAAAAAGGATATGATTTGTGATACTTGCCAAAAAGGAAAACAAACTAAATCAACATTTAAATCAAAAACTGAGATCTCATCTAATAGACCTCTTCAATTACTGCATATGGACTTAGTTGGTCCAGCTAGAGTTAAAAGCTTTGGTTGAAATTTATACACTCTAGTTATAGTAGATGATTTTTCAAGATATACATGGACCTTATTCTTATTTGCTAAAAATGAAGCATTTGATCAATTTGTTGTTTTTGCCAAGAAGGTCCCAAACGAGAAAGGTTTATCCATTGCAGGAATTAGAACTGATCATGGAGGAGTATTTGAAAACCATTACTTTGAGAAATTCTGTGATGAGATGGGAGTAGATCACAACTTCTCTGCTCCTAGAACACCTCAAGAAAATGGAGTAGTAGAAAGAAAGAACAAAATGAAGCAAGCTACTACTCCAGTTGCTGGGAAAGGAAAAGAACAAGTGGTTGATTCTTCACGGAAATCCCTTAGGAAGGCTGCTCCATCTCGAGGTCAAGGCTCTTCTTCCAGACCTTCGGCAACTCAGTCTCAGTCTCGTACCCCTGGTATTTCCTCTTACATAGCCATTGCTAGAAATCCCATTCCTCCTAAAGATTGTATTTGTAATCCTATTTCGATTCCCCCGTCTGATGTTTTTTACCTTTCGGTCTGACTATGGAATTCAAAATTTTTGCCCAAATATATATGTTAATTTCCAAACTTTTCAATCTGAATGTGGCCTAGACTTATCTGCTTACCTTAACTCCTTCAATCCCCTTCTGGGTATTCAAGCCTCGTATTGTCCTTCAGTGGTTAGAGCATTCTATTTATTCATGTGAGTTTCCAATGAGATTGGCTCTGATAGTACCCTCGTAGATCAGGTGAACCAATTGGACCTTTGAACTTTCAACCGATTGATATGCCTGCCTTACACAGAGTCCTGTGGTATATTTTCACTAGGAATCTAGTACAAAAAGGCAGAAACTGTACACACCTTGCCCAGAGAGATTATGGTCTACTTGCAGCCATTATCTCTAAAACACAGTTCATCCTTGGTCACTGGCTTTTTCATGAGATTAAGAAATTTATTGAAGGTTAGAAGAAAGCTCACCTTCCCTATGCTCATTTAGTATCTTTGATTCTCTTCCATCATAAAATCTGGTACCTTGTGTTAGATTCCAAACCTATCAAACCAACTAAGATGTGTCAAAACCAGCTTAATTATATGAGACTGTTATTTGCTGAGGGGTTTGGGCAGTCTAGGGCTCCCTCCAGATCAAGGACCAGAGCTACTCATTCTAGAGCTGCAGAGGATCAATCTTCACCAACCAAAGCATCAATTCCTACTCAAGTTGCTGCTCCTACTTCTCTATTTGGAGCTTCAATTCAAACTATCATTGACAAAGCTATCTCAGCAGCCATCACCACTCTTCAAACCAATTTGCTCGCTGAGATATCCAAAAAGATAGAAATTGAGGTGGAAAAAGCGATCATTAAAATTCAAGATGAACAACCAGATGATGTTGAGGAGATCTTTAGGAAGTTGGAAAACCTTGAGGGTTATTTTGGTGATCTTGATCCTCGAATTGAATTAATTCACACTGTATATCAGTCCTTAGACAAGAAAGTTGATCAACTTCTGAAACAGACTGCAACTACGGGTCCCTTTGGTTCATCATCTCCACCATTTTCACCTCCACATACTTCTATACCTGATTCTGTAGTTCACTCCACCCCTCATATCTCTCCTCATGTGTCTCCATCTCACTCTCCCGAAGCATTTCCTTCTCATTCCTCTCTAATCTTAACTCTTGCTCTCTCCTCTTTAGCTCCAGTTTCTGAGCCTTCATCTTCCAATCCTACTCTTGCTTTGACTCCCGCACCTACTCCTATATCTGCTCCTCCATGCTCTCATTCCTTCATTCCACCTTCATCTACTCTAGAATCTCCCTCTACCTTTGCAGAAGCCCTTCACCTTCTCAAGTCTCCTCTCACAATAACTCCTATCTCCATGATCCCTTCAGATGATGATGACAAAGGGGAAGAAGAGTAGCTGTGATTGTTGATGATTGAATGAAGTTGATTAGGCTTAGTTGCTCATTTTGCTGTTTAGTTGATTAGGCTCGTAGTTACCTGTTAAATTTCCTTTTTACTATAAATTACTACTAATCGCTTGTAATTCTGTTGACACTACATTCAGTAGCAAACATTTTGGTTTAATGGATTTCAAGTCTATATAGATTCATTCTGTCAGAAAAATATGTGCTTCAATTTTTCAGAAAACTTTGGTTCTGTTTTCCTTTTAAAACTAGATATCCTTGCTAAAATTGTTACAAGTGTTGTCATCATCAAAAAGGGGAAGAATGTTAGTTCTCAATTTAAGTTTTGATGATAAAAACACCTGTTAATTGTTAGTTTACCAAGAACTAGAGTTCTGGCCTTTAAAACTCAAGTTTTAGAGAAGTTGAAGAGTAAGAACTCGAGTTCCTGGTCATAGAACTCGAGTTCGCGCCTTCTGATAAGAGAGTTCTCAATCTGTCAAATTGAGAACTCGAGTTCTTAGAAGTAGAACTCGAGTTCGCGTCTTCTGATAAGAGAGTTCTCACCCAATCAAGTTGAGAACTTGAGTTCTTGGGAGTAGAACTCTAGTTTGCGGCCTTTGCATCATACAAACTTTTCAAAAATCCAAAAGGCTATGAGAACTATAGTTCTCGGCTAATGAACTAGAGTTCTTGTTTGAGAACTCTAGTTCTTCAATTTATCATGTCACTGTATCGAATAAAGTTTTTGAGAACTAGAGTTCTTTGGTCAAGAACTAGAGTTCTTCATTAAAGAACTAGAGTTCTTGCTATAAGAACTGGAGTTCGTGAAACTTATCTCTCTCAAATTCTTCGAACAGTGAAAGGGAACTTGAGAACTAGAGTTCTTTAATGAAGAACTAGAGTTCCTCATTCAAGAACTAGAGTTCTTAGTATAAGAACTCGAGTTCGCGAAAGCTTGTCTCACCAAGAACTTTTCAATCAGAAAGAAGAACATAAGAACTAGAGTTCTTGAACAAGAACTAGAGTTCTTGAACAAGAACTAGAGTTCTTCATTTTGGAAAACATCAGAGTTTCTTTCGAAAGCACAAGGACTAGAGTTCTTGGTAAAGAACTAGAGTCCATGACTAGAGTTCTTCTTTAAGAACTTGAGTTCCTTTGAAAGTCAGCCTATGCGCAGAACATAGAACTAGAGTTCTTACCACAAGAATTAGAGTTCTTGTAGGCAAAAATCGCGAATCATTTCCTAGAACTCTCCAAATGATTTGAACTTAAGTTAATACTTTCCAGATTGATTAATAATCATTTGTAAAATATTTTTAACATGTTTACCAATGATTTCAGGGTTCAAAATGAAGCATTGATTGAAAAGTAGATCAAAGTGAATGCTCACATCACAGCGTCACAGGCATTTATTGCAGAGCAGAAAAACAGAGCATCATTTGGAATTAACACTGCAGCAAAACAAAGACATTCTTCGAGACATTCTTATTCCAGCTTTCAAGTACAACCAACGACCATCATGTTTAATGAAAGAAGTAGATTCATTTAATGAAGATTCAATGGTTCATTCTGGTGAACGAGGAACTTGAGCCTAACGGAAATTTAAACAAGTGACAATGGTCACCTTCCAGTTCCTCCCAACAGCATTAATGGCGAAGGATATAAAAGCCCAAGCATTCAATATCGCCAACTACTGAAAACTCTGCGCATTTACTCTAATTTATTACTCTTGTTAGTTTCATTCATTTTAAAATATCTTTGAATATATTCTGTACTTCAGTGATCATTAATTACTCGCTCTTGAGGAGTTGTAAACACTTTCATTATCATTGTTTAAGCTTAAGGTGGTGGAACCTTAAGTTGTGGGTGTACGAGATTACAAGTTGTAAGGGGGAGTGAGTCCGGGAGAGTGAGGATCATCCCTAAGTTGTATTTGTAATCATTGAAGAGATAGTGGAAATCCCAAGGAGTTCTTGGGGACTGGATGTAGGTCAGGATTAGATCGAACCAGGATAAATTGTTTTGTGTCTATTCTCTTTTAAACCTTTGGTCATTTAGCATTCAGTCATAATTCGCGAAAATCTTGATTAAGCAAATAAATTTTTAAATCACCTATTCACCCCCCCTTTTAGGTGATATTCCATTTTCATTATGGATAAACCAAATCACTCTCCAACGGTCAAAAACGGATCATGGAATGACAAGAATACTAGAAGATCATCTGCAACGGCTATATCCAAGATTCTAGCCAAGAATTGAAGAAATGAAGGAAAATATGCAACAACCATTTTCCAGATTTACAGCTGAACGTTAGAGAAGAAAATGCAATGGCTAGTTTCACCAGTTAACCTATAAATATCCATGAAGATGAAGAGCAAGAGACACAACAGAATTAAATCTGATTGCTTCTTTGATCTTTAAGCTCTGATATGAGAAATATTTTTGAACTTAAGTGTTTATGATTATTTGCTCTTTAAGAGAGTGTGATTTCGAAAATCATTTCTGATTACTTGTTGTGTGAGAACTCAAGGTTGTGGAACATGTGAGTTGGGTTGTTTAATTACAAAGTGTAAGGGGGAGCAAGTCCTAGGTGATTAGGATTGCATGTGATTTACATTGTTGTAATTAAAGCTCGTTAAGATATTAGAAATACCCAGAAGATATTTGGGGATTGGACATAGGTCAAAGTTGAGTCGAACCAGTATAAATCCTTTGTGTCCAACTTTTCTTCCTTTTCCTTTTTCATTTCAAGTTTTTGAAAACTTAGACATCTTTGAAAAGAATCTTTTTAAAATCCTCAATTCACCCCCCTCTTGGTGATTTCTTCCATCTTCAAAAGAGAGCTTGGACTGTCATAATGTCAATTTTTTGATTCTCTTGTACACTTTCTTTTCACAAATGTTTCATAGCTTATCTTAGAAAGAGTGAAATGATTTCCTATGTACTTCAGTGATTATCTATTCACTTCTTAGGGAGAAGTTTCATTGTAAATCACTCTATTTGAGAGTTACTCAAGATTGGGTGATCTTGAGTGGGTGTTGATTGTAACCTTACATTGAGTAAGGGGGAGAGTCTCTGTGAGAGATTGTGAAGGCTACACAAGTGCCTGGCTAAACTTGTGAGGTTGTAAAGGCTTTACTCTTGTGCTTGGTTAAATGAGGAGATAGTGGAAATCTCAAGTAGAGCTTGAGGACTGGACGTAGGTCAAGGATTGGACCGAACCAGTATAAGTCTCAATTTGCAATTCTCTTCCTTCAAATCCTTTACTTCCAGCATATATGTTCAAATGATTGTCAACATTTTTATAACTCTTTACTGTTTCACAAACTGATTTCATTGAATTGCAAAAAGATTTTCAAAGCTCCCAAGTTTTTATCTTCACCCCATTCACCCCCCTCTTGGGTTCAGCCGGGTATTTCATTTGGTATTAGAGCTAGGCTCTTGTTTAAAGGACTTAATCATCTCAAGAGTTCAATGGCTGATTTTGGGTGTTGTTCATTTTCAGAAGGAGCCGATTATACCATTCCACCACTCTTCAAAGATATCGATTTTTGGTTTTGGAAAGCTAGGATGACTAGTTTTATCAAAGCAACTGATTTTTATATGTGGAATGTGTTTATAAATGTTTTTGATTTCAAACCAAGAAAAGATTGGATAGATAGATAAAAGAAAATGTTTTCACTGAACATTAGAGCAATGAAAATTTTATATAGTGCTTTAACTGAAAATGATTTTGATAAAATCAAGTTTTACTCTAATGCTAAAGAAATCTGGGATACTCTTGATTTCATACATGCTTCTAACAATTGTGTTGAAGTTGATAGTTCATTAGAAATTATGTGCACATCTTTGAATGATGAACAATTGGAGATTGAAGAAGGAGAAATCATTGAATACCTTCACGATCCAGTCAGCACAAAACAAGAGGAAGACAACTCCCAGGATGAGCTCATGGACGATTGTGATCAATCATTAGCTAGAGCTCAAGATACACATATGGTAAAAAGTTCCAACTTTTCCTGTGTAGTTGAGAAAAATGATTTTGAAAAATTGCATAAAGTTGTTTTTCAACCTATTACTGATTCTGTTTTGAAAAGTAAAAATATTTTCAATCATGCTGGAAAATCATATAGGAAGAAAGAATTTACAAATATGAGTTATTTGATATTGTACCCTCTTGACCAACACAATACTTGAAAACCGTTCATAATAAGCATCATTTTATTATTTGCAATTATTGTGGAAAGTCTGGACATATTTCTCACACATGTTATATTAGGAGAAATTCTCATGTAAGAAATAAATTTGTTTGGGTTCCAAAAGGACAAATAAGGTCCAATACCAACATACCAAGACCCAAGTATAAGTGGGTACCGAAATGTCCATCTAGTGTCTTGTGTGTGCAGATTGATTCCAAGAAGAATGGACATAAGGGTACTGAGAAAATGAAGAAGAATCCAAGAGTTTCTCATGTGCTTAAAAGAAGATTCACATCAAATAGGAGAACTCTCGAAGCACCCATTGCTGAAACTACAAGGTTTAAGCATCAAAGGAAGCAATGGATACAAGCAAGAAGAGTATCATCTACCTCAAGAATGAATTACAACAAAGTACCGTTCAACGATCTTGAGGAGAACAAGAAAAGGAGTTATCTACATCTCAACCAAACAAGCTTCTATGAAGACAAGAGGAATTACGGTGATATCTAATTTGTACCTCATATTATGATTATATGAATTTCATTATTGATTTGTCTTTGGCTAAGTTAAAAGGTTTTTGAAAATAATTCAATCACAATAAGCAATTTTTCTGTCAAAGCAAAACTCCAATTTTCATTTAAAACTTCAATTTTGAAAACTCCAGTTTTCTCACTTGGCTTCAAAATTCAAATATTTTCATTTTTCAAATGAAAACTTGAGTATGACTTTAAGAAACTCGAGTATTGAGCCAAGTAGAAATGATCAAAAATTTATTACACTTACAAACTCCAGTTTGGAAGACTCCGGTTTTGGAAACTCTAGTTTCGCACTGGCTAATGTTCTCTCTGAGTTTCAAAATGGAAACCCATACTCGAGTATGGTGTTGAATACTCGAGTATCGAGTCATACAGAGAGCAACCGTGATTTCTAAAGATTCCAATACTCTAGTTTTAAATGAATACTCCGGTATTGATGTTTTGGACATATTTTTATCAAGAGTCCAAAACTTGAGTATTGATAGAATACTTGAGTATTGGCTTAAGTGGAACTGAAGCTCCAAAGCTTGAATCGCGAGTTTCATCTCTGGAAGGAGAATACTCGAGTATAGACATAGATACTTGAGCATAGATTTAAGTGCACAGTGACATACTCAAGTATTGATGTACAAACTCGAGTATTGGTCGCGCATACTGATAATTCAAATATGTGAAATATGTGTAATGATTATTGAATGAACTGATTGCTTTCTAATATTATCTATCAATATTACCAGATATGTTTAATGTGTTTGCTAGTGTATTTCAGCCAAATTATTGATGATTCAAGTATATTAAAAGGGATGTTTTCACAAAAGCAAAAGTCCTGTCAAAGCATTAAATGTGAGACCACCCTGTTTTGCACTCTCTGATTTTAAATTTACAAAATCTTCATGATTTAATCTATATACTCCATATCATCAATCACTGATATTCTTAACTATGTTTTATCAATTTATTAATAAGTTTTTGATGATCAAACAAGTTAATTTGTGCATGACTTTTTGAGTTTATATTTTTGGAAATACACAAGTCTACACAATTTGTTTGGATTTCAACTCATTTTATTTTGTGTGGATGTATACAAATGTTTTGAAAACATATCCATACTTTAATTGCATTCAAATAATGTTTCAAAATTGGAAGTTAATATTGTATGCTGATGTTGGATATGCTTCAAATTTGTCTAGTTGAGTTTTTCCTTTCATTCACAAATTGATTTTCAAATTTAATGAGATACTTTAACTCCTCACTCCTTATTCTCTAACTAGTTAGACCTCATGTCTAACAAGTTGATCATCTATGAGTTTCAAGTCTATTGAATAACTCAATTTGTGAGTGTTATGCCTACTGCATAAATTCCTATTGGCCAAGTTATTCAAAGCTTTATAAATGTTCATTAATGCATTGAATCTTAATGCATTAACCATTAGTAGAATAACTTACTAGGATAAACTTCTTAAACTCTAGTCATTTGGACTAATGAGTATCTGCTTCATCATACATGAATCCTAATAGTCAGTTTGTTACTCAAATATATTTACTTTGTCTTCATCCATCTTCTAAGTAACTTTAGCCATGCATTCAACTTCTTGCCTTGATTGTTCATATATTTAGATACTCTATTAAAAAATGCAAGATTATCCCTTAGTCAATAGCAAACTCATTATATTATGCAAAGCATGTTTCAATAATGCATTAACTTTATGACTTTTGCTTCTGGGAAAACTCTTCAACATGTTAGTGTTCAACATGGCCTTCACAACTTGAAACATTCTGACATATTCTTTAACATGTTGACTTCCACCATCATTTAGAGTGAGAATTGATTTTAAACATGTTTCAAAAAATGACTCTTTCATACATTAAAATTTCAATTTCATAATATTTCATCAACATTTGAAAGAAAATTTGAAATTTGAAACTATTTTCATGTTTCATTATCATTCTTGGAAAATCTGATCTTATTCATGAACTAAGAGTGATAAATGCTTATCTTTATGGATAAAATTTTCTATGCTCAAACTTACATGTACTTTATCTGTGACGCCTGACCATCGAGGCCTTTATTTAATCAGAGTTAGTGCAGAATACAGGGATCGAGGTGATTTGGATGACTTAATTTCGTAATCGAAGTTTTTGAAATTAACTTAGTTTGGAAAATACGGTCTAATTTTTCGCGATTCGCATTCATTCGATAATTGGATGTTAATTACATTAAGCCAAAACCAGGCAAATGATAAACGTTAGATACACACTAATTAATCTTAATTGTCCAAGGCGATCTATCTGCTGTAACCCTTACAGCTGCTCTTTGCCCTTTGATCCCGAACCAGTGCCTGTATCTTTCATGTAGGTTGGAGTCCAAATGAATGGAACCCAGGGTAACAGTTAATCTCATGCACATGTATGAAAGCATAAATGACATAATAACACATGTTTAAAGCATGAAAGAAATTACACACAAACCGTAACCGCAGTTAACGACCAAGGACCGCAACCCTTGTCTAGGACACGTAGTCCCATGAGACCACAGCCTCAAATCCATGGCCAGGAAGAACATATAACAGGTAAATCAACCAGCATAAATAATCAGCTAATAAATGCATAAACACTTACACACATGATTATAAGATTAGAGTTACCCACCTCGACCTTGATTTCCTTATCTCTGTACCGAAGTTGTTGGGATCAAAAAATGATGTCAAGGGCTGCCTAAAAATGTTTATCATCGTCGTCAGTCACTTTTTCGAATCGCAGATATACTAATTATGCGAATTAGTCTAAGGATTAATATTAATTATTAATCCCTAAAAAATTCCCTAAAAATAATAATTTTATTATTATTGTTATTATTATTATTCCAAATAATAATACTAATAATCTCCCCATCTATTATTTGACATTATCACTCTTTTTGTCTTATAATAAAACAGTATTTGTTATTATTATCATCTTAATAATAATTTCCCTCTAATTATTTTCATCTATTATTTATTTAGAAACATTAAGGAAGTTAATGGTGATTTTATATACCTACACCCATTTATTTGACTTTTAGGTCAACACGTCATATATATTATTATCTCTATTTCTTCATTATCTATATATACACGTACAGATTTATTATTGCTTCCCTATTTATATACACGCATAGATACCTATATGAGCAACGCAATATTCTCCTTCATTCTATTAGCAAAATGAGCTACAACATACGTGTGCCTATATACTAAGCTGATCCTTTCTTTTCCTTTTGTTGTCTTATGCGCACACATTTAATACAAAAACATGCATGACTTATACTTTCATCTATTACACACTTACAGGGAAAGTTTCACCCATTTTCGGCTTCACACACACACACACACACACACACACATATATATATCATGTGTCCCAACATCAATCAACCAAAAACCAACACAAGAATAAGGCCCATAGGAACAGTTGCTTGTGTACACACATATAACTATTTCTATATTCCCCAAAAAAAAAAAAAAAACTTCTTTTCTTCCAGGAAACACCACAGCATCATATATGCAGCAACTCTCTCTCTCTGATCTTTTCTTCATACAGAAACGACACACAAACATAATCACATACCCACATGAATACTTATCTCCCACATGCAGCATTTCTTTTCTTTTTAAATAGAAGGCTCACACATACAGCCATATATAACTATCTATCTTACTCTTCTTTTTCTTTTCTCGGCACACTCAGACAAATATAAAACAATTCCTTTCTCTTTCAATATATGAGCAGCAAAACCACAAACAGAGACAAAACCAGACACCCATATATATATTACTCATTCCTTCTTTTCCTTTCTAATGACAGCCCGAAACCACCCTAAAAATGCAGCAACAATAATATCTACAGTACCATGCATTTTCTTTCTTTCTTACGGCATGCACAGAGACTCTTATATGTATCCTTATTTTCTTCTTCCAGCTCTCTCAACACAGACCCGACAAACAGAAGGAGGACCCGATAGAAAACTCCAGCATGCATGTTTAGTTCTCATTCTTTTGGTTTTAGTTTCGGTTTTGGGTTGCTTTCTTTCTTGTTTTCTTTGACAAAACATAACTTAAGTATATGGTAAGCATCTACTGCATTATTAGAAGAAAGAAAAACAACGTAACAGCCCCCTGTTTTATGTTTCCACTTTCGGTTTCTGTTTTGATGTTTCTATTTTAAATTCCTTTTGGTTCAATCCTAGCTAACTATAACAGAAAACGAAGGCAGAAGGGAGAATGAAGATCACCTTCAGTTTTTGATCTCCAGAGGTGATGATTCCCGACTGAACTTTGGCTCTGTTTACTGATGCAGAACTGAGACAGCAATGAGCTTCAGCTTCTCTCCCACATTTCAATCTCTCTCGGGCTCTCACTCTCAAATTCTCTCTTCAACTATCACTCTCGGTTCCGACTCAGCTCTCCCTGGCCGAAGAGATAAATCAGAAACAATTAAGTATAGTGGTGCATGGGGAAACGTTGAAGTATGGCTGTGATGGGCTGCACTTTCCGAAGAGAAATAGTGAAGTAAGGGAGCTAATGCTATTGGAAACACGAGAATGTGGAGTATGGCTTTTGTGATGATCTGTCGCTTTGTCTCTCCTATGCGCTTTTACGTGTTGCCAATATACAAATGCTAAAGAGATTGTTTTTGAACTGGGTCTTTGGGTCGGTTTGGGCTTGGTTTTGAGACTTGAATCCAGAATCTATGATACCTATCTCTTGTTTGCTGCTGGTCCAGTTTTGGCGAAGAAATGAGAAACAATATCCAACTGATTCATTGATCTCTGGTTATGCGTTTTTTTTTTTTTGCTGGACCATTTTGGATATTATTTGATGTATTCTTGGGCTTGTTTTTGTTGGACCAAACCGAGCCCAATCTGCATTTCTTTTTTTAAAATATTTATTTCATTTCTTCGTTTGCAATTCAATTATACAAATTGCACAAATCAAAATTAGATCCCCAATTTATTCATCAATTAACTATCATTCAACTTTGATTATCGCATAATCATAGAGGTTAACCCAATTTATTTGCAATTATCCTTAATTGCAAATCATGGAAATAAATCCAATAATATTTAGGCCTAGTTATTCCTTATTTTAATTTATTCTTTTCCCCCAAAATAAATTAAGGGAAAAATAGATCCCAATTTCAAATAATTATTCTCATAATTATTTTGGCCCAAATTTCATGATTTAATTCTATATAATTTAGTTCTCCTCTGGCACGAGCAAACTCGAGTTTACAGCGTTCTTCAGCACTAGTGTTCTACTTTGTTTCACGTTCAGCACAGGCAACCTCTGGTAATTCGATGATATCTTCCAAACCAGGAATCGGATTGAGGTGAAACCAATTTTGTATGAAACTAGACTCCCAATACGTCATCTTGACAAAGTTTCATACCCAAAGAAGATTAGATGAGAGAGCTATGGATTTTGAAAGTTGGATCAAAAGTTCATGCCACACAGCAGACCAAGTTTCAATGTTTTGAGTGTAACTCACAAGCTACACATCGGAATGAGCTGAAATCGGTGGCATATGAAAGTAGACTCATAAAGCTTTCCATAAAAAGTTAAATGAACCAAAACGAGGTTTAAACCAGGGAGATATGGCCTTCGGAAGTTCACAAAAAATTCAGGATGTTACAAACTTAAGCCTATCAATTACAAACTCAAGTTTGACTCAGACAGAGAGCTAGTCGCAATCTGATATTTGACAAACTTGAGCCCGGACATATAAACTCGAGTTTACCTTACACAGAGAGTTTCTCCAAGCTTTTCAAAACATTCAAACTCGAGCCTACATTTTACAAACTCGAGTTTGTCACTTACAGAGAGCTTTCGAAGATCTTTCAAGACAAGAAACTCAAGCATGAATTTATAAACTCAAGCCTATAGCAGATCTAGAGTTTTTAAAGGTCCTTTAACTGAACAAACTCAAGCCTGCTGAGACTAGACTCAAGCCAGGCAAATCTTTGTTGTCCAAATCACGTCTTCAACTCTCTGATTTAAACTTATGATACATTTTATCCATATCTTAAGTTGCGAATCATTATATATATATATATATATATATATACACACACACACACTTGATTGATATACTCATTAGTTTCAGATGAATTCAGCAAGGATCAAGGTGAAATCAAATCTGGGTTAAATGCAATTAATGAAGAACCAAGAACAAGCTTGAAATTTCTCCTCTATTCCAATGGATCAGCTCAAACCATTATGAAACGTTTAGATCACTCTCCAACGGTCAAATTAAGTTTATGGAATGACAAGAATTATGGAAGTCCATCTGCAACAACTAAATCCAAGATTCCAGCCAAGAATTGAAGAAATAGAGAGATATATGGAACTGTGATATTCCAGTTATGAAGCTGAACATTGAAGAATCAAGAGAAGAATATGCAATGGTCAGTTCCTCTGATTTAACTATAAATACTCAGGAAGACTCATAGCAACAACACACACATATTTTCAACTGATTGCATTTTTCATTTGATACATCATTGTGCATACTTCAGTATGTGAACTTCAGTGTTTATTCATATCTACTCCTTTTTGAGAGTCTTGTTTTGAAAATTATTTGATTACTTGTTTGAGAGAACTCAAGGTTGTGAAACTTGTGAGTTGGGTTATTTAATTACAAATTGTAAGGGGGAGCAAGTCCTTAGTGATTAGGATTGCTTGAGAGTTACATTGTTGAAATTAAAGAATATTGAGATGGTTGAAAAACCCAGAAAGTATCTGGGGACTGGACGTAGGTCAAGGTTATGACTGAACCAGTATAAATCTTACGGTATCTAGCTTTTCTTCCCTTACTTTGTTATACTCTGTTTTCGATCAAAAAAACTTGGGTGTTTTGAAAAGTTTTTTTTACTTATCCAGAGTCTTATCTAACACCCAATTCAGCCCCCCTCTTAGGTGATAGCCAGGTCCAATAGATGATACCTGTCCATATAGTGAGGATCCTCTACTAGCAACACATCATTGATATAGCCTCTGGTCTTAATTGCAGTCTCTAGGTACATGCCTTCCATCGACACATTATGTATCTGGATCCAAGTTGGACAGGGAATGAAATCAAAGTCTTCACATGTTTTATACTTTAATCTTTCCGTCAAATTCAAAATACTACCATTTATCAACCACGGTCGACCACGAAGGATTCTACTATACTCCTCTTCATCCGTAAATTTGAACATAAATGCTTTATCTGTAATCTTGATCGCATCGAAGCCAGATTGGAGGTTCCACGCCTTCTAAATAATCCTTTCCATTGCTCCTCGTGTATAGGATTTATTCGATAAAACCTTGCCAATTAAAATTCGCTCAACTTCTGCCTCTTTCCAAACTAAAGGCACTGTGATTTGTGGTTCCTCCATCGTAAACCAATATCAATTTGTCTTTTATTAGATCGCTCAACTCAATTACTTCCAATAGATCTGCAGTTCTACCAGCAGCACCAATCCTCTACCCTTAATGGTGATCTCCATCGTACCTCCAGACCTCCGAACACCACACTCCTCCCTTACCACTCTCATGCTTGGCGGAGAGAACTACAGCACCCACACGAGTGTGTGGGGAGAACTCTCCTAACAATATTATAGGGTTAAATATCATTTTTATCTTTGAAGTTTTTTCTTCTGAATATTGAACACTTTAAAGTTGTTTTTGGATCATTTTTTCCCAAAAATTTAGAACAAAGCAATTTTGTCCAGACTAAAATGGTCAAAATTTATTGGTGGATATATTTTAACATCGTTCCATTTAGGTATACTTAGTGTTGAACAAAAAATAATAATTTAGGTATAGTCAGCCATTGGTTCTAGCCTCTTGATGATCTGTTAATTCGGATAGGCTTTTTAGTCATGGTTGATATTATTTTCCATCGTTTTTTTTATTTCAGATATTTTGGGCTGCATGAATTTGTTTCGTTCCCATTTTATGTTATTATAATCTAGTTTTTGTGGTTGTAAATCACGCAATTCTCTTGTATAGTGTTGTTAGTGATCTCGCCGAAAGTTTGAAGGGCCAAGGAAGGAATAAATCTTGCATAATTTATTGAACAATGATTAAGATAACCGATTCTAAGCCTAGTGGTGATGTATTGGTGTTTGCTGGTGATTTTTCTGGTTTTCTATGATTTTGGTCAAATGAAATCCCAAGGGGAAAGGCCTATTTGAGTTTCTAAAAGTTGGTTATCATATGTGTATGATCTAAATAACAAGATAAAATGCGGTAGGAACTGAAATTAGGTTGTTTACAAAGTGAATTGACAAAAGGAATTTTGGCACCTTGAATCCTAGTGTTGGTTGAGTACAAGGTAGACAAGAGGAGTTGGAATTTGGCCATGTTTTATAGTTTCATTATGTTCCAAACTTGAAAATGTGTAGGACAGAGGTTCGGTAGGAATTTTGAAAGCTTTGGGATTGACTTGTACAGAAGGCCCTAAAATCTATTTTGAAAAATCTTGCTAGGCAGTCATTGCACAACGCATTTTTAGTGTAGCAAATGATGTCCAATTGTAATGAAATTTTAGGATTTAAGTAGACATCATGAGATTCAATTTGATAGGTCATTTGTCAAATTTAGATTTGTGTACATTGGGTTATGAATTTTTGAAAATGACCTACAATCCTAAAATTTAATTTGGACTAAGGTCACTGTTTTATTGAACTAGGAATATCATTCGTGTACTTAGCTGTTGGAATCATTTTTCCTTGAATCTATGCTTAAACAAGGATTCCATAAAATTTGGAATTACCTCATTTAGACATTTGTGCTAGGAGATGAGTTTTCAAAGTTTCTATACAAATTCTAGAAAATTAGGGCAAATGTGTGAAAATGAAGGAAACAATGGAATCTTGGACATAGCTTGAGTCTAGCAACTTCATGTTTAGATATGTTATACTATATGACATTTGGAATGTTTAAAGTTGAGTATTGACCATTGTCTACAACGTGTTTTTATAGAAACCTGTAATTACCTAGAACACGAGACATTTTAAAATCTACTTGGATAAAGCAATCAGGTAGTAACTCTAATATCACATATTCTGTATAGCTATGTATGACTGTTTGAATCAAATATGTGATTACTCCATCCTATGTGGGGCTACCACCACTCGTGGCTTGGTTGAGCGGAATGGCTGCCCATGAAGTAACTTCTCAATGGTTAGAACTAGATATAAGGCCTATTGAATGGTAGTCTTTAGGTGGCTAACCTAGTTGCTTTCAGGCGACTTGTGAAACACCCGCCTTAAATACACAGTTTATAATTACGTAATTACGTACATAGAAGCTTTCTTCAAAAAAAAAAAAACTAAAGTTACTATTTACATACAAATAATTTAACCTTCAGTATAAATAAATCTGGCGGAACTAAATTCTCTTACAATCTTGGTCTATACTTCCATGACATCCTTCTTTACTTTTGAGCTTTTTACCCCAGCTGCAAAATTAAACTATTCAAAAAAAATATTCCTGGGATTCAAATGAATCCCAGTAGTAACATTAATAATCACTCACACAAAAAGGTATACACAGTACATGCAAGACAACCATCATTTATACATACAATTCATTCAACACATTCAACATTCATGCATCTCATATATATACATACAATGGTAAATACATGCATATGATGGTACACATAGTATGTGAGAGAAGAGTTACTACCTTGTAGTATTTCCAATTCTTTAATCGTACCGGGCAAATATCGAATCCTATACCTAAATAAAGGCTTGCATGTAAAATTCCAAATTTCTTCTTCTGTCCTCCGATAAACTCTTTTGCAACCAAACCAAACACAGTCCTCTTTAGACTTATATGTGGTTAAGATATTGAAGTCACCAATTGTAGCAATGATTATTTTCTTCCATCTTCAGCCTCAAAAACTGCATTCCACGAGCATCCCATTCTCGATTTCCTATATGACACTTATACCAAACAATTTCAATTACATAACATCTACATAAACCTTATCTCCTGTTCATCTATGTTTATTTCACTAATCCCTCCATTTTCTCTCCCAAGAACCAGACTTTCTTTGATCATCTATTGACAAAGTACTCCTCTAATTAAGAAAATGGAGGTAGAGTATTAATATATACACTTACCTTAGTCTAAGACTGTCTCTGCATGGGTATGGAAGTACCTTCGTCTTCCTTTTTCTTCTTCTTCCTCCCTCCCTCTTACTCTTGGACTCTCTCTCACGGTCTCACTTTCTATTTCTGTTTTGAATGACTGGCCGAATGAAAGTAATTAAATGGGAGAGGTGAAATAATGAAGAAGGAGTGATGTGTGAGTCAGCTATAGAAGAGGGATTACATGGCTTACATGTAAATGAAATACTCTGATCTTTTTCTAACTCTCACCATGTGTTGAGTAATTAATTTGCCGAATGATAAATGAATAATTAGGGAGTGTATGTGCGCTGGCCAACTTTGGAATTAATGGGCAGAAAGTGTGATACGTGGCTTGAGAAAAATAGATGGAATATTTAATAACATATCAGTTGCCATAATGAAGATAAGAAGTAGTGGTACACGCGTATGATTCCTTATGCTAAAAGTGGAATGTTATTGGAATATCTATCCATTAAACAAAACCATTATAGTGCAAGATACTATCCACGTATGCTGCATAATGGATAAACAAAGGATGTAGTGGTTATATATTATAAACATAGATAAAGAATTGTCCACCACTCAATATTATTTATATATATACACCTAAAAGATGCAACACGTACAAACACATATATTGCACATACACGTTACACACACCAACAAATATTATATATTTTATTATATTATGATAATATAACAAAATATAATATAATAACCATAATATTATATAATAAAATATAATATTTCGAGGTCCAAATAATTTTACCAAATAAGACCTTAGACTCAGGGGTCTAGTAGTCCTCTTATTTTAGTCTTATTTTGAGACTCCATATCTCAAAATTTGGGATGTTACAACTTGGGGTACTTCCGATTAAGAATCCAACGTACAAGAGGACTTTTGGTAATTCCAAGTCGATTGTTTTTAGTTTGATGTCTCCTGTTAAGAGCCCGATGTATAGGAGGACTTTCGATACATGCCAATTCATTGTACCTAGTGCTATGGTTATGTGTTGTACATATGTTGATTTAGTTGTATATGTTCTACATTATGTGTTCTAATTATTTTAAGTTGTGTGGAATATTTGTTTTGGTTAACTTTCACATATCGTTGATATTGTATTTGTGAGATTAATCTAATACTTTGGAATCCTTTAAGTTCCAGCTCTTGTTACTATCTATGCAATCCCAGACTATCTTGAAAGCTTAGGACGAGAGCGTTGCAATGATGAGGACTTAAAGGTATAGCCCCGGCATAGGCATGAGATAGATGCAGTCATAGTCATAGTCATCCGTTTAAGCCCTAGCCCTTTAAGGGCCGGACTTGAAAAATGGATGAGTTATTTGAAACTAACCCTAGGGGGCTGGCCCTGACGGCCTTCGGGCTTAAACGGGCCAGCCTTGGAGGGCCTTGGGCTGGCCCTTTTCGCTGTAGCTTTTTCTTTGTTTCCTGTTTAAATTTATTAATTTACATATATCTTGTATTTGTTATAGAGTTATTTATCCATTTAACTACAAATACATAATAACTATACTATAACTTTATGATTTGATTTATTATTTGTTGCAAATAAAGATTATGGATGTGTTCATGATGCGGCAAAAGAATTTCATGATAGTTTTACTCATGAGCTAGAAGCTACTACTCAAAGTGAAGAACAATCAAATGTCGTTAAAATTGATGATAGTGACGAAGATGATGACAATAACAGTCATCGTACTAATGCATTTAGTGATATGCTTTTCATGTTTTATGTGAGTTATTTGTGAACATAGTTTGCTTTTGATTATGAATTAGTGACTATGCTTATTTATTGAATGATTCGTGTTGTAATTTACTAATTATATTTTTTTAAAAAAACAAGTGGAGGAAAAATAGTTAAAATTTGGAATAGTAATTTCCGGGCCCTGCGGGTCAGCCCTGGCTTTAGTACTCTCGGGCCAGGCTTTTGAAAAACAAGTGTTTTTCTTTCTCCAGGACCTGGAGGGCCGGCCTTGTTAGGCCCTAGTCCTTCACAGGCCGACCTGGGTCGACCCTGATTCCTAGCTCTAGTCATTGGCTTAGGAATGCGTACTTGTAGTTTAATATTAGCTTTGATATTTTATTTAAAATTTATAAGAGATTTGGAACAATGGTTAACTGTGTGTTTGTACTATGGTGTAAGAATCCTATGGGATACTCTGGTTATGTAACCAAGACTTGCCTTTATTTATCAATATATTATACTATATTGTTAGTTCTCTACGTGTTTTGATGATAACTGACAATTGTAAACTTGGTATGAAGCTTGTCTTTGGTAAGTTGAAAAACTTACTGTCAAAGGCAAACTCGAATTTAGGTATGTAAACTCGAGTTTGAGATTTGACAGAGAGTTGCTCAATTCTGCAAGAAAGCCAAACTCCAGTTTGCTTAGGCAAACTCGAGTTTGCAAAGACACAGAGAGCAATCAAAGTTTTTCTCAACAAGCCAAACTCCAGTTTGCTCAGACAAACTTGAGGTTTGGGAGATACAGAGAGTACTCAAAATTTTGAATAAGACAAAACTTGAGTTTAGACTGAACAGAAAGAATTCAAAAACCTTAGTATTTTAACAAGTCTTACAAACTCTAGTCTTTGCTTCCAAAACTCCAGTTTACACTTGACCAAGAAAAACGTCAAAGTTTCAGTTCTTGCTGAAACTCGAGTTAGCTTTTGTAAACTCGAGTCTGAATCATACAGAAAGACCACCAATATGTTTGCTTTGCAAACTCCAGTTTATGCTCTTAAATTCTAGTCTGAAAGTTCTTGAACTTAGGCTTATCCTCTTGACATGGCCCCAAACTCAAGTTAGTCATTAATTGACTCGAGTTTAGTTACATGTCCAAAGTTCTATTCCAAGACATAGCCCGACAATCTTTTCTGTAAGAAACAAACTCGAGTATGATATCTATAAACTCCAGTTTAGGTCGTTGCTCAACATTCATGCTTTCTAGATAAACCCCAAACTCGAGTCTAGGACTACAAACTCGAGTTTGCATCAGTGATTTTAAAAACCCAGATGGTGATGATCTGCGAAATCTTTATTGGTTAATCTTGTTAGTTCTCAATGTGTTTTGATGATAACTAGCAATTGTAAACTTGATATGAAGTTTGTTTTTGGCAATATGAAAATCTCACTGTCAAAGGCAAACTCGAGTTTAGGTATATAAACTCGAGTTTGAGACTTGACAGAAAGATGTTCAATTCTGCATAAAAGCCAAACTCGAGTCTGCATAGACAAACTCAAGTTTGGGCAGACACAAAGGAATCCAAAATTTTCACATCAAGCTAAACTCCAGTTTGCAAATCAAACCTGAAGTCTGGAAGATACAAAATCCCAAGCAAGCCAAACTCGAGTCTGGATTATCAAACTCGAGTTTAGACCAAACAGAAAGGAACCCAGAAAACTCAATAGACTCCCAAACTCCAGTCTGGCCTTCCAAACTCCAATTTGCACTTGACCCAGATAAACCTCAAATGTTTCGGTAGTCACTGAAACTCGAGTTTGCTCCCCAAACTCGAGTCTGGATCATACAGAAAGATCATCCATTTGGCTACACGACAACCTCGAGTCTATGACCCTAAAAACTCCAGTTTGGAAGATTACGAACTTAGGCCTGTTCTTCAAACAAAGACCCAAACTCGAGTTAGTCACTAATTGACTCGAGTTTAGCTTCATGCCCAAAGTTCCATCCCAAGTCCAGAGCCCGACAGTTCTCTCTGTAAAAGCCAAATTCGAGTTAGCTTTTACAGACTGCAAGTTTAGACCACTGACCAACCGACATGCTTTCTGGATGAACTCCAAACTCGAGTCTGGAAGAACAAACTCGAATTTGCATCGGGGATTTTGAAAAATCAAATGATGTTGATCTGCGAAATCTTAATGAGTAAATCTAAAATTATTCTATCATATGATATTATTGTTTCTAATGTCTTTGATGAAGTTTTGAGTATTTTTCAGATAAGTTTAGCTAAGATCAAGGTGAGATCAAGATCTAGGATAAGTGCATTAAATGAAGAACCAAGAACATGGCTGATCTTTCTCCCTTATCCCAGATGCTCAGTTCAGACCGTTGCAACACTTCAAGATCACTCTAAACGGTCAAATTACGATCATAGAATGACTGAAAATCTGAAAGACCTTCTGCAACAACTAAATTCCAAAATTCCAGCTAAGAATTCAAAGAACAGAGCAAGATATGCAACTGCCATTTTTCCAGAATTGCAGCTAAACGTTAGAAAAGAATTGCAACGGCTAGCTCATCCATTTAGTCTATAAAAGGCTGTGAAGACTCAAAGCAAAAGAGACACAACGAAGCTATCTTGATTATACTTTGAAATTTGAGTCTGTATTATTATTTTCAACTTATTCTTCAGTGTTTATCTTTATCTACTCTTTTTGAGAGTTTTGATTCTTTGAAATAATTTGTATTTGTGAAAGCTCAAGGTTGTGGAAACCTGTGAGTTGGGAAGCTTAATTACATAGTGTAAGGGGGAGTAAGTCCTTGGTGAATAGGATTGCTTGTAGTTTACATTGTTGTAGTTTAAGCTTGTTGGACTAGTGAAAATACCCAGTAGATATTTGGGGACTGGATGTAGGTCAAGGTTGAGACCGAACTAGTATAAATTCTTTGTGCCCAACTTTTCTACTTTTACTCTCTCATCATTTACTTCTCACGGTTTTTTTTAAAAAAGGGAGTCCTAAAGAAATTTTAAATCCCCAATTCACCCCCCTTCTTGGTGATTTCTTCCATCTTCATTTGGTATCAGAGCGTAGGTTGTCTATTTAAAAGATTCACTTCCTAGACAAAAAGATCCAATGGAAGGAATTCTACTAGATGGTGTTTCAATTAACAGACCACTGGGATTCAATGGTGAACACTAATCATTCTGGAAATCCAAATTCAAAGTATTTGTGATGGCCAGTGAGTATGGTCTGTGGGAAGTCATTGAGGAAGGGAATTATGTTCCTAAAAAGAAAGTTGGTGAGAGTCTAGTACAAAAAAAGAGAGAAGAGTATGATGAAAGTGATCAAAAGAAGATTGTTCTTAACAGCAAAGCCATCCTGATGTTGCATAGTGCCTTGAGCCAAAAAGAGTACTTTCGCATTTGCAATTTGCCAAGTGCCAAAGAAATGTGGGATGCACTAGAAGTTGCACATGAAGGTACCTCAGGAATCAAGGAGAACCGGATCAACACACTCACTACCAAATTTGATCTCCTATGCATGAAATCTGGAGAATCAATTGCAGAGTTTCAGCTTCGCTTCACCCACCTGATCAACCAGTTGTCAGCTTTAGGAAAGGTGTACGATCAAAAAACTCAGGTAAGAAAAATTTTAAATATACTAACCAAAGATTGGGAAGCTAAAGTGACAGCCATAGAGGAAGCAAGAGGAGAATCCATGCAATCCGTAGCAGCTCTCTTTGGAAGCCTGTCAGAATACGAAGGCAAAATCAAGTTCAGAAAAGGACTTGATGAACTAGAAGGGAAACAGAAGGGAATTGCTCTCAAGACTAACAAGGAAGATAGGAACTCGGATGATGAAGAGATAGATGACGAAGAGATAGGAATGATGGTCTGATTATTCAAGAAATTCCACAAAAAGGATCAAGCCTTCCGGAAGTCTCACAAGAACAACAATCACAAGGAAGCCAATAAGCCAATTGTATGCTATGAGTGTGACAAGCCTGGTCACATCAAATCTGAATGCTCTCAGCTGAAGAACAAAGAAAAAGAAAAGCCCAGATTCAACTCATTCAAGAAGAAGGCTTATGTCTCTGCTATTTGGGGAGAAAGCTCATCCGATGAAGAAGAAGAAGATAAAGAGCAAACAACAAATCTCTGCCTAGTTGCTCAAGAAGAATATGACAATGAAGAGGTAAATGATTCTGAACCCACCTTTGATGAATTGTTGTCTAAATATAATAACCTTCGCTCCGAATTTAGAAGGATAGCAAAAGAACTAATTTCTTCAAAAAGAAAGATAAAAGATTTAGAACAACTAGTTCAAAAAACCCCACCATCTACTTCTGAAAAGATTTGTGAAAACTGTTGTACCTTGCAAAAGAAAAATGAGGAACTTTCAAAAACCCTTGAAAAATTTACTCAAGGTAGTGAAATGCTCAACATCATTTTGAAACAACAAAAGTTCACAAACGACAAATCTGGGATTGGCTACAAGCCTAATCTAGGTAAAAGAAAAGGTAGAAAGAGAAATGCTCAAAAGAACTACTTGAGCTACTTTCAGAAATCAGTTCACCTCTCTAATCCCTTCGCTCACTGTAACTACTGTAATAGAAAGGGTCATTCTACCTCTTCTTGCTTTCATAGGAAAGAAAAGAAAAACAAACCTGTAGGTAACTATCAATGGGTACATAAGGGATCCTATAAGGGACCCAATGTAAGTACTAACCCAAAAGGACCCAAGACAAAATGGGTACCAAAAACTTAACTCTACAAATTTGCAGGTATGTCTAAGAGCATCAAATTCCGGTAAGTAGTATATTGACAGTGGATGCTCTAGACACATGACGGGGGATCAATCCAAGTTCTCAACAATCACTCATAAGGAAGATGGCAAGGTCACATTTGGCGGAAATCAATCCGAAAGAATAGCCGATATTGGAGAAATTGGCAACAATGATGGATTAAAGATACAAGATGTCTACCTTGTGGAAGGACTATGCCATAATCTCCTAAGTGTAAGCCAAAGTGCAGATAAAGGTAACCTAATCATCTTCAACTCAGAAGAATGTCTGATTGTGAGCAAGTATGATCTCTCCTTGGATAACCTTAAATCAAAAGCCTTATTCAGGGCTCTTAGAGAAGGTAATTGCTACACTCTCAACCTCTCCAATAGCTCTCCATCTGAAGAGTGCTTCATCGGTAATTTAGATGATAGTTGGCTGTGGCATAAACAATTAGCTCACGTCAACATGTTTCAAATTGATAAACTAATGAAAAAGGATTTAGTTATCGGATTACCAAAACTTGATTTCAAAAATGATATGATTTGTGAAGCATGCCAAAAGGGAAAACAAACTAAATCATCTTTTCATTCTAAAACTGAGATCTCAACTAATAGACCACTTCAATTACTACACATGGACTTAGTTGGTCCAGCTAGAGTAAAAAGTTTTGGTGGAAACTTGTACACTCTAGTAATAGTTGATGATTTCTCAAGATATACTTGGGCATTATTCTTATCCTTTAAAAGTGAAGCATTTGATCAATTTGTTGTATTTGCCAAGAAGGTCCAGAACGAGAAAGGTCTAACTATTGCAGGAATCCGAACCGACCATGGAGGAGAATTTGAGAATCACTCCTTTGAGGAACTTTGTGATAAAATGGGGATACATCACAACTTCTCTGCTCCAAGAACTCCCCAACAAAATGGAGTAGTTGAAAGAAAGAATAAGGTCCTCACAGAAATGGCAAGAGCAATGCTGAATGAGAATCATACCACCCAAGTGTTTTGGGCAGATGCAATGAACACAGCTTGCTACATCACTAACCGAGCTTATCTTAAGAAAAAGCTGAACAAGACTCCATACGAACTTTTCAAGGGAAGAAAGCTCAACATAGCTCACTTGCATATCTTTAGATGCAAATGTTTTATCCACAAGAACGGTAAGGAAAATGTAGGTAAATTTGATTCCAAAGTTGATGAAGGTACATTTCTTGGCTATTCTTCTAGAAGTAAGGCTTATAGAATATACAATCTCTCCACTAGAACTATAGAAGAATCGATCCATCTTGTTTTCTGTGAAACCAACTCTAACAAATCCATGATTGATGAAGATGATGAGATTCTTAATCCACCTTCTTCAAAAACTTCTTCTGTTTTGGAAAATTCTGAAAATAACTTACAAAGAGAACCAGAAGCTAAATCTGAACATACTTGTGAAAATCCTGGTCTAACCCAACCTAAAGCTTGGAAATACAGTAGGAGTCATCCACTGGACCAAGTCATAGGTGATGCAAATCAAGGAGTTAGAACCAGACAAAGCATTTTGAATGAAGTTACCTTTTCAGCTTTTATTTCAGAAATAGAACCCTCTAAGATTGAAGAAGCCCTTTCAGACAATGATTGGGTGATAGCAATGCAAGAGGAATTACATCAATTTGAAAGAAATCAAGTTTGGGACTTGGTACCTAGGCCCAAAGACCATCCAGTCATTGGCACCAAATAGGTATTCAAGAACAAACGCAATGAGTCTGCAATCATTGTCCATAATAAGGCAAGGTTAGTAGCTAAAGGATATAACCAAGAAGAAGGAATTGACTATGAAGAAACTTATGCTCTAGTTGCAAGATTGGAAGCCATAAGGGTCCTTCTAGCCTTTGCTTGCATTAAAGGTTTTAAACTATATCAAATGGATGTAAAATCAGCATTTTTAAATGGGTTCATTCAAGAACAAGTCTATGTTGAACAACCTCCTGGTTTTGAGGATGAATTTCATCCAGATCATGTTTTCAAACTAAAGAAGGCTTTATATGGCTTAAAACAAGCTCCTAGAGCTTGATATGAAAGGCTAATTAAATTCCTTCTAGATCACGGATTTGTAAGAGGTAAAGTAGATACCACTCTGTTCATTAAAAGTAACAAAATGAATGAAGTCCTACTTGTACAAATCTATGTAGATGATATAATTTTTGGTGCTACTAACTATGCTTTGTGTAAGGAATTTTCTGAGACCATACAGGGTGAGTTTGAAATGTCAATGATGAGAGAGCTTAACTATTTTCTTGGTCTTCAAATCAAGCAACGTAAGAAAGGGATATTCATATCTCAGACTAAGTACCGAAGAGACCTACTCAAGAAATATGGTCTCCAAGATTGTAATGGAGCAGACACACCAATGAGCTCAACTGCTACCTTAGATGCCGATGAGAAGGGAAAAGACTTCAATATCACAAGGTACAGAGGCATGATTGGATCACTACTCTACTTGACAGCAAGCAGACCGGACATACAATTTAGTGTAGGAATGTGTGTTAGATTCCAATCCGCACCTAAGGAATCTCATGCTGAACACGTGAAAAGAATCTTTAGATACCTACGTGATACAAAAGAGTTGGGATTGTGGTTTCCCAAAGGTCAACCTGCACACTTAGTGGCTTACTCTGACTCAGATCATGCTGGATACAAAACTGATCGAAAAAGCATAAGTGGACAATGTGAATTCTTTGGAAATTCACTTGTCTCATGGTTTAGCAAGAAGCAAAACACAGTAGCTATATCTTCAACCGAAGCCGAATATGTTGTTGCGTCAAGTTGTTGCTCACAAGTCCTGTGGCTCAAGCAACAGATCCAAGATCTTGGAACTCATCTGAAGGAAATTCCAATCCTTTGTGATAACACAAGTACCATCAGCTTAGACAAAAATCATGTCTATCATACCAGAACTAAGCATATTGATGTCAGACATCACTTCATTCGAGATCATGTTCAAAAGAAGGATGTCAAAGTATTATTCATCCCAACTCATCAACAGCTTGTGGATATCTTCACAAAACCACTTGCAAAGGAGCAATTTACCTTTATTAGAAGAGAATTGGGAATGGTAAATCCCAATGAATTGTAAGATGACTCTATCCCAATGCTAACTATGTGTTTTGATGGTTAATTATTACTAACTTAAGCATCAGAGTGTTTAGATGTGTTTTTGCAGGATGAACCTCAAGGTCTGTCAGGTGCCAAACTCAAGTCAGTACAGCTAAACTCGAGTTTATCGGGAACCTACAACAACCGAGTTTCTGGAACCAGGCCAAACTCGAGTCATTAAGTGACTGACTTGAGTCTGCATCAAACAAGAGGAATCCTGAAGTTCTTGAAGAGCCTCCAAACTCGAGTCATTAAGTAAGTGACTCGAGTCTACATTACATAGAGAGAAATATGAAAAACATAGGAGACTTCAAACTTGAGTCAGCAAATACAAACTCGAGTTTGTATCTCAGCTACATCCTTGAAGTCCAGGTAAGTATCCCACTCTTCCAAACTCGAGTCTCGCTTGTAAACTCAAGTCTATCGGAACTCTATAAATATGTGGTTGCTGTGACTGTTCACTTTACAACTCTCAAACTCAAGTTTGCCCTAGAGTTTTCTCCGTACCCTATCTGCTCTTCATCTTTGAATTCATCCTCTCTAACTTCAATGGCCTCAAATCAACCACTCCAACCTTCCAACGAAAAGGAAGCTTCAAAATCTGCCTCACCCTCTCCCCTTCAAAGAAAACCTAGGATGAAATCCATTCCTACTCACAGACCTAGAAGGGAAAAATTGATTCCCAAGAAGTTTGCTTCAGGAATCGATAAGCAAATCCCAGGGATCCCTCACACCTCCCCTAGACTGAAGGGTATTTCAATTCAAGAGCCCACTGAGATTCAATCAAGGCAGAAACCAGAAGCAATAGCTGGAAAAGGGAAAGATAAAGCTACTGAATCCTCAAAGGGCTCCAAGAGAAAGAGAACCACCCAGAGCCAAGCTTCTTCCAAGGCTCAAGCTTCTACAAATCCTCCTTCCCCTGATCAGTCTGAAACTCCAACGGTAACAAAAGCCATCTTTGAGATTTACAACCACAATTCACCTCCTTCTAATTTCAACACCCAAAACACAACTCTGTCAGGCGAACAAGCTACCAAATTCAAAGAGGAATTTGGTAAAAAGCCCTTTTGTCCTGTAGTTTCTATCAACTTAGATAACCTTAGACAAGAATGCAACCTTGATCTCTCCCTATGGCTAAACCAGTTCAAAAACCTCCTATCCATCTCTGCCCATTTCACTCCTAATATTGTGAAACTATTCTACTTTAACATGCAATGGGGAACCTCAGAGGAAGATGACCAAATTGTGAATAAGGAGAATGTAACCACCACAGTTAGGGGAGTAAACATTACCCTTTCTGCTTCTATCTTGAACTCTATTCTAGGTATTGACAATCCTCCTCCTCACCACACCATAGAATATTCAAATAGGGAGTGTCTTCAAATCCTACTACCTAATGAGCCTGTCACTGAAGACTAGCTGCTCTCTCTTCAATTCAAACTTGCTTCTATGTCCCCCACCTACCGAGTACTTTAGTATATCTATTCCAGAAACCTAGTTTAGAAAGGTGGCAACTTTACTCACTTCACCAAGAGAGATTATGCCCCCTTTGCGGCTGTAGTGGACAAAAAGCCACTAAACATAGGACAATGGGTGTTTGAGGAGATGGTTCGATTCAGGTTTGGATCTAGAGTGACATCCCATATTCCTTTCCCATCCTTGATATATGTCATTCTCTTCCACTATAAGATCTGGCATGTTGGAGCCATAGACACCATCATTCGACCACCAACTTTTAGGAAGCCTCAACTGCACCTAATGAAGATTAGCTTTGATGCTGAAGGGTCTGGCCAGTCAAGAGCACTCTCCAGAACCAGAGCTACCTACTCTCGAGTTCATGAGGCCCAATCAGCTCCTCCACCTTCTCAGACTTCCATCCCCTTTAACTTTGCTGTCATAATCAAAGAAATTGTTGATACAGCACTGGATACTTTTGCTGCAAAGGTTGAAACTGAGATAGGCAAGATTGTGTCTGAGCTCACTAAGACCAATCAAGCTTTGATTGAATCTCAAGATCCCACGAAGGCTCAGTTAGATCAGATCATGCAGCACCTCAACATTTCAGCCTTTACATCTCAGACTTCTCATCCACCTACCCCTCCAGTTGACCCTACCCTTCCTCTTGATGATGACAAAGGGGGAGAGAACACCTCAGAGCAATCTTGAGTGTTTTTGAGTTGTGATACTTTTTAGTTTTAACTGCTTATTGTCCTTTTAGTTTGCTCTTGTGCTTGTAAACTTGCTCTCTTATGACTGTAATCATTTGTGTATTCTTGCTAAATCAAATGACAAATGTTACATTATTTGACTATTTGACTTACCTTGATTTATGCTTAACAACTTCTAAATCTTGAATTGAATATCAAATTTCTGAAACTTCAAGTTTACAAGTGTTGTCATCATCAAAAAGGGGGAGAATGTTAGTTCTCAATGTGTTTTGATGATAACTAGCAATTGTAAACTTGATATGAAGTTTGTTTTTGGCAATATGAAAATCTCACTGTCAAAGGCAAACTCAAGTTTAGGTATATAAACTCGAGTTTGAGACTTGACAGAAAGATGTTCAATTCTGCATAAAAGCCAAACTCGAGTCTGCATAGACAAACTCAAGTTTGGGCAGACACAAAGGAATCCAAAATTTTCACATCAAGCTAAACTCCAGTTTGCAAATCAAACCTGAAGTCTGGAAGATACAAAATCCCAAGCAAGCCAAACTCGAGTCTGGATTATCAAACTCGAGTTTAGACCAAACAGAAAGGAACCCAGAAAACTCAATAGACTCCCAAACTCCAGTCTGGCCTTCCAAACTCCAATTTGCACTTGACCCAGATAAACCTCAAATGTTTCGGTAGTCACTGAAACTCGAGTTTGCTCCCCAAACTCGAGTCTGGATCATACAGAAAGATCATCCATTTGGCTACACGACAACCTCGAGTCTATGACCCTAAAAACTCCAGTTTGGAAGATTACGAACTTAGGCCTGTTCTTCAAACAAAGACCCAAACTCGAGTTAGTCACTAATTGACTCGAGTTTAGCTTCATGCCCAAAGTTCCATCCCAAGTCCAGAGCCCGACAGTTCTCTCTGTAAAAGCCAAATTCGAGTTAGCTTTTACAGACTGCAAGTTTAGACCACTGACCAACCGACATGCTTTCTGGATGAACTCCAAACTCGAGTCTGGAAGAACAAACTCGAATTTGCATCGGGGATTTTGAAAAATCAAATGATGTTGATCTACGAAATCTTAATGAGTAAATCTAAAATTATTCTATCATATGATATTATTGTTTCTAATGTCTTTGATGAAGTTTTGAGTATTTTTCAGATAAGTTTAGCTAAGATCAAGGTGAGATCAAGATCTAGGATAAGTGCATTAAATGAAGAACCAAGAACATGGCTGATCTTTCTCCCTTATCCCAGATGCTCAGTTCAGACCGTTGCAACACTTCAGGATCACTCTAAACGGTCAAATTACGATCATAGAATGACTGAAAATCTGAAAGACCTTCTACAACAACTAAATTCCAAAATTACAGCTAAGAATTTAAAGAACAGAGCAAGATATGCAACTGCCATTTTTCCAGAATTGCAGCTAAACGTTAGAGAAATAATTGCAACGGCTAGCTCATCAATTTAGTCTATAAAAGGCTGTGAAGACTCAAAGCAAAAGAGACACAACGAAGCTATCTTGATTATACTTTGAAATTTGAGTCTGTATTATTATTTTCAACTTGTTCTTCAGTGTTTATCTTTATCTACTCTTTTTGAGAGTTTTGATTCTTTGAAATCATTTGTATTTGTGAAAGCTCAAGGTTGTGGAAACCTGTGAGTTGGGAAGCTTAATTACATAGTGTAAGGGGGAGCAAGTCCTTGGTGAATAGGATTGCTTGTAGTTTACATTGTTGTAGTTTAAGCTTGTTGGACTAGTGAAAATACCCAGTAGATATCTGGGGACTGGACGTAGGTCAAGGTTGAGACCGAACCAGTATAAATTCTTTGTGTCCAGCTTTTCTACTTTTACTCTCTCATCATTTACTTCTCACAGTTTAAAAAAAAAAGGAGTCCAAAAGAAATTTTAAATCCCCAATTCACCCCCCCTCTTGGTGATTTCTTCCATCTTCAAATCTGAAAATGTTTTTTCATATGATTCTATTGTTTCTAATGTCTTTGATGAAGTTTTGAGTAGTTTTCAGATAAGTTCAACTAAGATCAAGATAGGAATCAGATCTGAGATAAGTGCAATAAATGAAGAACCAAGAACAGGGCTAATCTTTCTCCTCTATGTGATGGCTTAGCATAGACCGTTATGTATCAATTAAATCACTCTCCAACGGTCAAGTGAAGGTTATGGAATGACAGAATATCTAGAAGGCCATCTGAATCAACATATTCCAAGATTCCAGTTGAGAATTGAAAGAATAGAGCAAAAAATGCAACTGTCATTCTCCAGATTTGCAGCTGAACGTCAGAGAAGAAAATGCAACGGCCAGTTCATCTAGTTAGCCTATAAAAAGCTATGAAGACTCAGAGCAAGTGAAACACAACAAAACTACATTTGATTATATTTGCTATTTGAGTCTGTATTGTGATTTTTAATTTGATCTTCAGTGTTTATCATTATTTACTCTTCTGAGAGTCTTGATTCTTTGAATCAATAGTTGTTGGTGTAAACTCTAGGTTATGGAAACCTGTGAGTTGGGTAGCTTAATTACAAAGTGTAAGGGGGAGCAAGTCCTAGGTGAATAGGATTGCTTATAGTTTACATTGTTATAGTTAAAACTTGTTGAACTAGTGGAAATACCCAGAAGATATCTGGGGACTGGACGTAGGTCAAGGTTAAGACTGAACCAGGATAAACTTTGTGTGTCCAGCTTCTCTTCCCTCATCCTCTCGTTATTTACTTTTCAAGTTTTTTTGAAAAGAGTTCAAAAGAATTTTTTTTTTGAAATCCCCAATTCACCCCCCTCTTGGTGATTTCTTCTATTTTCATATATCTGTTTGGCCCACTGTAATTTGTTGTAATATTCTGATAAATGTCGTAGTGCATAAGGGGTATGACAATGATCATGGTGTATTGTAGCTAAATTATTTTTAAAAAAAAACTGGGCAAGGGGTGGGGGCTATTTTTTTCAATGTCCCCTTACATATAGAATTATATAGAATGAATTAGAATATATATTTATAGTCACTTATGTACATGTATACATTATTAAAACCAAAAGTTGAAAAAAAAAGTATATATGAGTATACAGTAATTCATAACAAGTTTTCATTTTCCATTGAAGTTGTAGAGATATTGTTAAGTCTTCAGTCGCTTTTTTCATTTATGACTGGCTAAACTTGTGACGCCCGACCTTTGGAGCTGTTATTCATCAAAGTTAATGTGGAATAGGAATCGAAGAGATTTAAATGACTTGATTTCGTAATTGATGTTTTTGAAATTAAACTTAGTTTGGAAAATACAAGCTAATTTTTTGCGATTCATTATCATCCTACACCTGGATGTTATATACAGTAATCCCAAAATTCAGCGAATGATAAACAACTATTATAATACATTAAGTCCAAAATATCCAACAGATCTAGCCGCTGTGTCTCCTACAGCTGCTTCTTGCCTTTAAACCTTGAACAAGGTCCTGTATCTTTCACGTGGTCTGGAGTCCAAGTGAATGGACCCCAAGGTAACAGTTAATCTTATGCACATGTATAAAATTAAATATGACATTTTAGCACATGCAGAAACATGGAAGAATTTACACACAAACCGTAACCGCAGTTAACGGCCAAGAACCGCAGCTCTTGTCTGGGATTGCGGCCCCCTGAGACCGCAGCCTCAATATCCATGGCTAGGAAAATAAAAACAGGTAATTCTGCCAACATACATGATCAGCTAAATGAAAACATATACATTTGCATACATGATTATAAGATTAGTGTTACCCACCTTGACTATGTATCCTTCTCCTTTGTACTAAAGTTGGTGGGATAAGATTGAAGATCAAGGTCTGCCTAACATTGTTTATCATCGCTATCAGTTACTTATTCGAATTGCAAATAAACTAATTACGTGAATTAGTTTAGAGGATTAATATTAATTATTAATCCCTTAAATTTTCCTAATAATAATACCCCTATTTATTAATTAATAATAACTCCCATTTTATTATTAATTAATAACTCTCATATATTTCCTTCATTCTTTATTAATTAATAATAACCTCAATTATTATTAATTAATAATTCTTTTATATTACCTTTACTCTTTATTAAATAATAATAATCCTTATTGATTATTAATTAATCATTCCCTTTTCTAATGATAACAATAATTTATTATCATCATCATTATTTTACAATTAACTTAAACTCCTAGAAGCTATTACCACACTTTAATTTAGGAGTTTATGAACATCAAAACCATCACAAAAAAATATGCTTGATGCATTATATTTTAATATTTCTCAAGGTTTCCCAAATATATGTTTCATATGTGTGTGTGTGTGTGTATTGGGAAATAAATAACTTAATTAAAATATGCCACATATGTGTTTGTGTTTATATGGCATACAGTAAAACCTTTGCAACTGTCTTTATGTGTGTGTAGTACACATATTTCATTTACTATTTCCATGAATATATTAATGCTAATCCTTTGCTTTCATTTTTCGCTGATGTGTATCAATAAAACATTATTAAAAGAATGAGATACTACTTTACATTATCAAGTAGTGGGTCATTAGCATATACATGGAATAACAGATAAAACTGCTTTTCCTTCCATCACTGGACACAGCAACACGTACACACACATACATATTTGTCTTGCTTTTGTCTTTTGTGCATATGATCATCCTGAACACTTACACCGATGGCCTTAATACACACACAGACCCATGCGTTTTCTTTCTCTCTTACGGCATACACAGAGACATATCTATATATATACTTATTTCCTTCTTCATTCTTCCCTTTATTCTCACAGTATAAACTCAAATGCACATATATATACACCTACTTCTTTCTTCTCCCTTCTACTTATGACAGCAAAACTCACTCACCGATACACACATATATATTTAATCCTTAAGGTTTCTTTTTCTTTCCTTTCCACAGATCTACGGCTTCCTTTTTCTTCTTTCATTTTATATCTTAAGTTTGTCTTATTGTTTCAGGCTGAAACCCGACGGTAGCTAGCATACATCCCTCAAAGTAAACATCCCAGACACAAAACCAAAAGCTAACAGTGACAAGCCAAAATGGAAACCATATACAGCAACCTCACGTGGCATTTTTCTTTGCTTTTCAGTTTTTGGTTTTAAATACTTAAGCTTAGTTTTATTTCAGCAAGGTCATCGTTTTTCTCCCTACATAAATCAAGCTCATGCAACACACACACACACACACACACACACACACACACACACACACATACATACATACATGTTTAACACTCTTTTTCTTTTCTACTGCATGTGACAGCAACGAGCTTCCTTTCTTTCCCATATTCATGTTTTACGGGTAAAGATGCAGCAGAGCATAACAACCCAATGACAGCCCCCCTGTTTTAGTTCAGTTTTCCGCCAAGTTCGATTTAGATCCGTTTAATCTTCAGGCTACATGAGATAATGACAGAAAACGAAGGAAGAGGAGGATTACCAGGAACTTTGAAAGCTTTAGTCAAAAAGATGAATAATGGCGCTGGCATTCTCTTCTCTGTTTTCGTCGGCTAGAACAGAGTATGTACAGTTTAGGAAGCTCTCCCTCCTACCTTCTGTTTCTGCCTCGCCTCTCCTTCTCCTTTTCTTCTGCAACGCTCAGTTCTCAACTTCTCTCTGTTTTTGTCGGAAGAAACAGAGCAGGGGATGCTCAACTCTTTCATGCCTTCCTCACTCTCTCGGTTTCATTCTCTGAATGCTAAATGGATGGAGAACGAATAAACACGAGCTGAAGTGGGATGGCTTTATAGCCAGCTGAAGATTCGGTTAAGCCACATTTAACCGCTGGTCCGAAAGCTTTTTGTGTCTCGAGGAGCATGGCGACGTCTGACTCTCTGCTTCCAGATAATTATAATCATCTGCTGCTAAATAAATGTGATCTGTTATGAATATACTTATTATGTGGATGTCCATTGACTCCCGGTTTCCAAATATTAAAAGATGATATGGGACCCACGCATAGTGATTTACTATTTGCATAGTACCACGCATAGTAGTTTACTATTTGGTGGGACCCGCACACAATTATACAATCACTCACGGGAAGGAAATCCGTGAGTGAACAGTTTAGGTTTTTGGGGAAAACTACACCAAATGACCCAGAGGTGGAAATTACACTAAAGTCCCATTTTTCTTCTATAAATAGAGGTTTTCTGTAACTGTTCATGTATTGAATGAAATGAGAATCTCTCTCTCTACTTTATCTCTCTAGAACCTCTGCTTTTCTTCTTATTATTTTTATCAGTTTTATAACACGTTATCAGCACGAAGACTCTACCAAGGTAAGATTTTCTCACCATCTATTTCATATTTCCATTTTATTTATCTGGGATGATCTTAACCATTATATGGAATTAAATATCTATTCTTACCGATTATTTTAACATCGGGTTCCATGGTTAAGATTTGAGATTATTTACTATTTTACTACGGTAAATAGTAATTTACTATTCACAGTAAATTTACCCCTTTTTCAGTAATTTTTACATTTTATTCATTTGACTCCTACATGGAAGTCTAGATTAATCTTTCTGTAATTTTACTTTATTCACTATTTATAGTGAATAGTAATTTTACTATTCACGGTAAATTTATATTTTATTATTTACAGTAATTTATTTATGTTTATATATTCTTCCCACTTCCTATTCATTTATTTCATGGTGGCGTCATTAAGCTCCATTTGTAATTCTTTACTTACTGCTTTATTTATTTATCTCATGGTGGCTATACTAAGCTCCATACTGACTTTACTAATATTTAGTTTTATTGTTACTAACATTTATTTATCTTTTATGATAGCACATTAGTATATTTATTAGTGGGTTCTATTTATTTATTTTAACATTTATTTATTTTTTATGGCGGCAACATTATTTATTAGTGGGCTCCATTTATTTATTTTATTTTACATTTATTTATTCTTCATGGAGGCACACTAGTCTCTATTAGTGGGCTCTATTTATTTATTTTATTTAGAGTTTATTTATCTTTTATGGTGGTGACATTTTGTGGGCCCCATTTATTTTATTTTAATTCTTTACTGCTTTATTTTTCATGGTGGTAACACTTGTATAGTGGACTCCATTTATTTATTATTTATTTACTGCTTTAAATCCCCTTCCTTTTTTTTATTTTACCGTTTTCTATATTATATATATATATATATATATTTACATTTGCATATGCATCTTCTTTCTTATCTTTGGATGAGATAGGTCTCGCTGTGAGTTTACTACCATTCCTATCTCATCTTCTTTTTATTAATCTAGCATGTTTATTTCCAGTCATTTATTTTATTTCATTTATTTATTGCTATATATATATATATCCCTCTCCCTTCTTATTATTTATGGCAACCGCACTATTAGTGGGTTCCATCTATTTATTTTATTATGCTTATATTTTATTTATCTTGAAGATAAACTGTTAAAAGATCATATATATTATTATGAGATCAAAATGCCATAGAGATATGAGGCATAGATTGGCTTGAGAGATGAGGCATAAATTGGCTTGAGCCTAAGAGGCAAGATAGCCTTAATTTCAGAGGCAAGATTGCCTGAAGCCAAGAGGCAAGTTAGCCTGATAACAAGAGACAAATTATGAAACAATATTTGATCCATAAATTTTGTATGTTATCAGTTGTATAAAGGCCTCAAAATTGTATATTTGGCATTAAATATTCCCTTAAATTATGAGACAAGGGATTGTATGATCATGATTGATATTATAAATAAATATATTCAATTTGCTATTGTAGTAGCAATATTGTGGATTAATTTCTTGCCATGATCAAACAAATCAGTGAGTTATGGATCATGAATTTTTATCCAACTTCATTCCCAGAAGTGAATGAAGCAAATATATTATTATAGTTGTTATGTGATTTCTATGATTATAACAATTTTTATTCATAAACAAAATAATTAAGCAAAAGGAAATATTATTTCAACAAAGTTTAATTGCGAGTGGCTCAACATCATTACAAACTTTAATCATCTCATTCTGAAGATATTTAATGTTTTCTTCTTTTGCTTCTCTTGAGATGGGATCCAGATGAGGCAAAGCTCTTCGTAATATCGAGATTTGCGTCATAAGTTTCTTGAGCTTCTTGTGTGGCCACTCCGTTAACCCTCCTTTTTGATAGATTTTTTGTATGGTGTGAGTAGACATATTTAATTGTTTACTCGCTTCATCAAGGGTTAAGTGAAAATGATTTCTTAAATCATGGAGCGTTGTTTTCTTTATTCTTTCTCTTTGCTCCATAGATAACCTATATAATTCACCCTGGTTAAGGGATGAAGTATCATAGGGTATACTTACTGCAGGTTGTTTTCCTTTGCCTAATGAGTGTTCAATATTGGTTTGAAATGAACTTCCATGGAGGTCATTTGGATTTATAGCCCATTCCGAACCAACACAGAGAACCTCATGATAGGCTAATACAGGATCACGCATCAAGATATATCCTGATGCTTGTAAATCTATACAATACTGTGTCAGAAATTGTTTGATTTCTTCAAAATTTTTCTTTGTGAAATCAAACATTGGAAGCCTGTCAGTATTATAAGATTTATCCTGTACTTTCTCAAATAAAACAGCATGGGTAATCATACCTGTTCTTCTTCCGTGAACTTCAAGTTTATGGTACTGAAGTCCGTTGGTATGAATAATTTCCCGTAAAACATGACAGCAACTACATTCCAATAAGCTAGTAGTTGCTAATTGGCTTGTAGCTGTTGGCTGGCTAATTGTTGCTGGCTGGCTAGTGGTTGTTGGTTGGCTGATTGTTGTTGTCGGGCTGGTTGTTGCTGGCAAACTGATGATAGTTTGCTGGCTTGTGAATGCTGGTTGATTAACTGCCGACACTATTGGCTGAACTGGATTGGTAGACTCCATTAGTTCTGCCATAGTTCTACACCTCTTAACAGGCCTCCTTGATGAACCTGCTTCAGTTGTACCTTCAATCCTTGTAGATTGAGGAAGAACACTTGTTCTAGGGGGAGAAGTAGGTACATTTGAAGCAGAAGGAGGAATAGTAGAAGGAGGAATAAACATTTCAAAGGGATTAGGAGATAACAAAGAAGTAAATGACATGTTATGCTGATCATCATACAACAAAGCATCAAGTAATGCTGTTTCGGATGTATCAGAAACTGGGATAAAACTGCTTGGTCCTGCCATGGCAATAGAATTTAGAGAAATATGTGTGAGTATCTGGTAGTTGATATTATCAGATGCTTGAGTGTTTGTGAGGCATGTTCGTTTGCCTTCCTCTATTTATAGTTGAATTAAATCCTATTGAATCTCTGCAGATTTGCGTAGTCCTGTTAAATCTCTACAGATTTGCTCCCTATAAAGCACGAGCCTGGAATCTTTTTGACTTTATATGTATACGACAATCTGAGTTGTCGCGCCTGTGATTCCACAGTGATGCGCCTGTGATTACACAGTATTGCGCTCGTGAATCTGCAATTATACACCTGATGATTTTGTATTTAATATATATTTGTTTGTTGATTCTGGAAAATGGAAATTTTGTTACCAGAAGTAACAAAATTATGCATTGATAATGCATTTAGAAATCTGTGGAATTTTAATGAAATAGATATCATATATGCTATTATCATGGAATATTGTATGGAAATTTCATGAATTAATTTTTAAGGTCTCACACTTGAGGGGGAGAATAATATATATCAAGTGTGAATATTTATGTGATAATTCTTTGTGAATGTTTCTATATTGATTCCCCCAAAATGAATATTAGATTTGATGATAAATCATATGGAAAGTTGGCATGACTTGTTTGATCATCCGAGTCATATATTATGTGCTGCTTGTTCTCAGATAGACATAATTATTGGAAATGGATCTCTGGAAATATATCAAATTGAAAGTTTACATATGAGATTATAAATCTGCAAAGTTTGCAGTGATGTTTGCAACTAGAAGTTTGCAATATATTATGCGCGCAATTTCCAGATTGAATGATCCAGAAATAATGTATTAAAGTATCCATGAATGGATAGATCAATGATTATGAGAACAAAATTTATATGTTGTGTATATTTGCAGCAATTATATAAGCCAACAGAATTCTCCCCGTATAATTGGTTTTTGGTCAGGAGCCAGATTAATTCCATCTTGAAATGTTTTAAATGTGTAATGATTATTAATCTATTACAATGCATATAGATGGATATACAAAGAAAATTGATGATTTGATGAGGGGGAGAAAAATAAGCCGATTGGGTAAAGATAAAGTGAAATGAATTATCATTGGCTCATATTGGTCCTCATACAAAGAAATGTGCACTAAAAGTTTAAAAGATAATTCATTTGCAGATTTTAGCTAATCAAATGCTAAAAGCATTTATTGACCTAAAGTGACAATGTCACATGTCCCAACTGCAAATGCTCCTATATGAATTGTTATAAAGCACGCATGAAGCGTTGCTGGTCCATCGGTTATAAAGATAAAAATCCTCGAAAGAGAAAAGGAGCTATAAAATATAGATGATTAAGTCGAGGATAATTAAGTAAAGCTCCAGAAGAGTTATCTTTTGATGAGATGTTATCTCCAGAAGAGATATTACAAGAAAAGTGTATTGTGGTCCAAGAGAGACCTAGGTACCTAATATATGTGAATATAATGAGATCTCAATAAATTATGAATGAAATCCGATGGGACTGAAAATGAAGTCGACGTTAATAATATCTATGATAGCATATGTTGCAATGAATGATAATGAGGATCATGAGCCACAATATATTTGTATGTGCTAGAAGCACATAAGGCGCCAGAAACACATATGTCCCAAAAGGACTCAAGATGATAGTGCATATAGCATCATTATCTGAATAAACATTTATTGAATTTCTATATGCACATATATATTTATGAAAAGATTATTATGACTTTACTTGACAGATTTAGATCTTGCAGGTATATAATGAACAATCAAATTGGGCGTTTCTAACAGAATATTTGATGACAGAAAGTATAATATGCTCAGAAAGACATTGAAGCAATATAGTCATCAGGGGGAGCAACACTGATGTAATCAAGAGGGGGAGACGATACACGCTGTACTCTTTTTCCCTTATCTGGGTTTTATCCCACTGGGTTTTTCCTAGAAAGGTTTTTAATGAGGCAGCACTAGAAAGTGTATCAATGGATGATGTACTCTTTTCTTTGGCTAGTTTTTTATCCCACTGGGTTTTTCCTAGTTAAAGTTTTTAACGAGGCACATTCATAAATGGACATCCAAGGGGGAGTGTTATGAATATACTTATTATGTGGATGTCCATTGACTCCCGGTTTCCAAATATTAAAAGATGATATGGGACCCACGCATAGTGATTTACTATTTGCATAGTACCACGCATAGTAGTTTACTATTTGGTGGGACCCGCACACAATTATACAATCACTCACGGGAAGGAAATCCGTGAGTGAACAGTTTAGGTTTTTGGGGAAAACTACACCAAATGACCCAGAGGTGGAAATTACACTAAAGTCCCATTTTTCTTCTATAAATAGAGGTTTTCTGTAACTGTTCATGTATTGAATGAAATGAGAATCTCTCTCTCTACTTTATCTCTCTAGAACCTCTGCTTTTCTTCTTATTATTTTTATCAGTTTTATAACATGATCTGCGTTTTTGAAATGCTAGCTGCTGCGTGTCAATGGGCTTAAGAGGATTGTCAGTTGCTTAATGTCTCTCACGTGACAGCTGGAAGAGCAGAGAGGAGCATGGGCTGAAATGGCTTATTGGGCTAAAATAATCACATATGGGCCAATTTGTTTTGCCATGTCTGCTTCGTTTTATTTTCTGTTTGTTCTTTTTCTCTTTTTTAATAAACCATTTCAATTGCAATTAAATTTAATTGCATAATTGCAATTATTGTATAATTGAATTCTTAATTTCCAACATCCTCTCTTGCAATTATTTTTCATAATTTTATTTCCAAGGAAAATAAATCCTAATTTCCAATAATTATTTTAAGCCATAAAATATTATCCCTAAAATACTGAGGCCAATAATTATTCTCAACTAAATTTCCTTTAATTTATGGAAAATACACCTTAAATTCCAAATTCTAAATCTTTAAAATCCCTTAAGGCCAAATTTTCCATAATTAATTCTTAATCCCAAAAGTCCAAAATTTGGGATGTTACAAAACTTTGTTCAGAAGGCATGAAAATCCCATATGTAAAAGGAAGCAATACATGAAGTTAGGTATTGTAATATATACTCCCTCTGGTCCTTTTTATAAGGTATCAATTAACAATTCTCACAAACCAATAAAGTTAGTTAAGAGTATTAAAGTAATCATAAAATTCAAGTGATTTCCAATATTACCCCCTACTAATTACCCTAAACTCAAATATAGTACTCTCTCATACTACTTTTATTAAATATGAACAGACATGAAAAAAATAAATTAATTGCACTTTGAAAACTTGCAAGTACCTTATAAAAAGGACAAAAAACACTTGATAGTTGGTGTCTTATAATAAAGAGGGAGTAGCTAAGAATATTATATATGTGTGTGTGAGTGTGTGTTTGAATTTAGCAAATAACATACCTTATTAGGATCAATATTTCTGAGACCATGTGTGATTATGTCCTCATAAACTATATAACTTAATACCTACAATCATTGTTGCTTTCTGGTTGCTGTGGGCACTATACATAAATGAGAAGAAAAATTTGTCAATTAGTTGTATATAAACTATATATGTGCTTCAATTGAATATTTTAGTTATTGGTGAATAATAAATATACATTTTGTCTTAGCCGTTGAAAGGCATATATGAAGTGGCCATCGGTGAGTTTGCAATTGAGACTATTTTGCATTTAGTATTTGTACACCGCTTTGAGAAAAAAAAAATATAAGAAAAAACATGAAAGCTGAACTAAATTATGAGAAGTGGTGAATGGATAACTTACTGGTTGAATATCTCTTGCATGTATGGTCTCTTGTTTGGAATCTGGAACCACACCAAGAGAGTCATAGCACCAAATCTTTTTGTTCATTGGATTTAGGACTATGAGCATTCAATGTTCACTAATTACAATAATAGATCACACAATTAGGACAGTTACAAAATAAAAAAAAAATTAATTTAAGAAAAGTTAATGATGTACCCCCTTGAATGTAAGGCACCGAGAAGTAAGTAGCCCTTTTGTCTAATATCCTTATAATGAATTCATCTCCTACCAGAAACCGTACTTTAGATTGCTTCACATCTTCCTTTATATTCTCACTCTAGTTATTGATATTGTCGGGGCAAATGAACTTGATCTTGTCATAGAGGTTGTTGGGGAAGATGTGAGTATGTACAATTTCCTGAAATGTTGAAACTAACATATCAAAATATAATCAAAGTTTTATGTAGCTGAATATTTAATCACAATTGAAGAAATACTTGATAAAGAAGTTGATAGGGCTTGTACTTGCCATCTCCATATGCATGACCTCAAAACAAGCTCTTGGTTTATGCATTAGATCATTGGAAATTGGGCCAAACTTGAAGCAAAGAAATTTTCAGCGAACTTCTTGAGGGACTTTTGAACAAATTGACTAATAGGCTTATTTTGCGAGAATGACTTTTGCTTGGATTGATCATTAGGTATGAGATGCTTCCTCTTCTTGGACTAAGTAGGGGGCTTAGATTGATGGGCATGCTTGGACTTGGTAGGTGGTTGTTTTCAAGTGGTGGATTTCTTGTGCAACTTGCAAACTTGAACTAGACAACAAGGCTACACAAAGAAGATTTCTATAGCATCTTTGTCTTTAGTGGCCAAAGGGTGTTGATGGTTGTGGTTCATGTTGCTCTTGAGGTCTACCTTCACATACTAAGGAAGCACATGCTCGTTATGAATCATTTTATCCTTCAGATGATTGTACAAGCGGTTTGTTGTAGTTGTAGGGCATCCAAGGCTATTAACAAAACATTCAACATTTGCCAACCCCTGAGGTGGATTATAAGGGGGAATGTGCAGATGCTTTTAGTACTTGGGCTATCGTTTTCCCATTGCTACTTTGTACTACGCTCCTTCATCACCATTTATGTTAGAAACTATTTTTGCATTTAATGATATTGCTTCTCAATTTTTTCAATTTTTTATCATTTTTATATCTACGAGGTTGCTAGTGACCATCATATTTTATCTTGGTCAACCTAAAGCAACACCTGTAAGAAGACTAGGATGGTCAAGTCTAATGTTTTGGCCGATATGTTCTCATTTGAAGAAAGACAACCCTGTCGCTATGTAGTAACTTTATAGAACTTGGCTTGTTGTACATTTAATAATAATGTTAGTATTGATATTAAATTGAAGACATTAGTTTGATAAATTGGGAACTAATATTAATACTTACTATTTTATTGATAAATTCCTTCACATAAGGATCATTACAAGAGCTATCTTTATTTTGTCTTACAACCAACCAAAGTTCATAATAAGGAGGTCTAATACCATCCCCTACTCTTAGTAGACAACTCTTGAGCAATGTGAGCATACCTCTTTCATTCTGCTCTATGAGGATACCTATTATTTGTCACTCTATCCTTATTTGTCAAGCTTATTATATATGAATACATACAATACTCCAATTAATATTTAAAAGATACATGCAAGCCTCATGAATTGTGAATAACTATTACCTTGAATGACTCCTAATGACATGAGAGGATAAATTCTTTGCCCTCATGCTATTTGATAGTAAACCGAAGTTCCTCAAGAACTTTTGTCTTATCAGCTTCTTCTAAAATATGCAAATATGCCTTTGTCAATATGTGATGGAATGCACATAGTGTTGGAATGCACATAGTTCCTCAAGGATAAATTTATGACGAGTGTCATATATATCATATGCAGATTACAAAGTACACTATTCAAGTTAATTTTTTTACAAGTAAATAGCAGACATATATATTTTATTTTAAGATTGTCCCAAATAACTGTTGTGTACTATTTCTTTTCCCTACCAAGTGACTTAACATGATAGGAATATTGGTCCTTTTTGTTATGCTAGTGTAGTTAATGAAGTGTGATAGCTCAAGAATTTGACCATCATCATTCCATATCACATCATATTTTCTCTCTTAAGCCTTTGCAATGTGCATGAAAGTCAACGAGCGGTGGCCCTTCCTTACAATATCCTTCACTTATTCTACTGCTTATTCCTAGGTTATGTTTCTGGTTTGATTAGGGGCATTTATCATATTCAAAGGAACTATAACTAGCCATTTTAACTGAAGGATATAACTCATTCAATCAATCACTGGGAATAGATCAATGGGTATTACAAAAACAATGATGCATGACCAAGGTCAAAACCAAGCTAGATAAGACAGTGAAAAATGGACAATGCTGAATGCATAATAGATAATATGAAATGCATAAGATAAATCATATCCACAAATAAGGAGGATAGAGCACGTGCAGGAATGTGTCCAACCTAAATATTTGAAATGAAAAAGCAGGTTAAGGCCAGTAAAGCAAATCGAGTGGCTATCAGACTGAAGTTCAATAAAAGCAATGGAGGTTGTGTTTCAATTGAAAGTGACTATAGATGGTTGAAAAAATCAACAACAGTTGTGGGGTTTTGAGGATGGTGGGTAATGTTTGACCAAAGGAAAATGTGTTAAGTGTAATAACTTGGGAATATGAAGAAGCACTAGATAGCATGAGTTTTAAAAGACTTGACAAAAATTACTCACAATTATAATTATAGAATTGATATGAAAGGTGACATTTTCATACAATTCAATTTAGTACCATGATGATTCTTTGAACAACAATGCACAATTTTACATTACAATTGTTAGGTTTTATAAACAGTGACACTTTTTTCTTAAAAGTAACCAGTTTTACTCAACAGCCTTTATCTATTTGACATTTTTAAAATATTTTTTAAAGTTGATTATCAACCGCATATTACAAACAAAAATTAAAAAAGAAAACGATAAATGTGAACAAACAAACAAACAAAAAATAAAAAGTTATGGAGATGAAGGATGTGTTGCATTATCATATTTATCTTTCTCTAATAATTTATCCACCTTCTCGTTTAGAGAGTGAATGAGAGAGGTAAGTTCCTTCAAGCACTTGTCCATGCTTCATTGCTCTCTCATGTAAACCTCAATCGTACGTTCGAGGTCATAGTTTATGTGGATAAGCCCTTCAATGCTTGTCAATAGATGGCGATCATCTTTTTTTTTTTTTTTACCCCAAGGAAATCAAAATATTATGAACTAGAAGATCTCTTGCATTTGTCCATGATATTGATGAAGAGAAAAAGTCAAAAGTTGGATATTAGAAGTTGAAATATAAGTGAAGAAGTGGAGTTCAATTTTTGAACATTTAAATAGAAAGGGTTTCATGGATTATCTTACTTCCAAACCTGTCCTTTATTATTAAAGATCATTTCTTGTTAAAATTAAATAGAAGTGGAATGGAAAGGATTTTGTGAGTTATTGGGCATAAAGTGTCAAATGGAATAAAAAGTGGTTATAGAGCTGAATGTGTCCTTATAAATTGCCATGATTACTAATATAAGTAACATTTATTTACTAATAATCATAAACGTGTCCTTGGAAAATGCCACAGTTACTAATATAAGTAATAGTTGTTTACTAATAATTGTAAAGTATCAATTGTTTTTTTAAAAATATTTTTGGCATACTTTTCCCTAATAAGTAATTATTTTAATATTAAGAAAATTAGTGGTTTTCAATAATCACAATTACTATTATTCTCCTCCTCTTACCCCACCCCCTTACTCAGCACATCATCAACATTAGAGGAAGGAGATAAAGGGTCTGAATAGAATTCATATTCAAACTCATTATAATGAAAGATGAGGTCCAACTTCTTCATATTGTTGGTGTAACATCCTAGAGCCTCGCTCTTGATATTAACCGCTTTGAGGCCCTATCACCCTTTATGGCTTTAAAACACGTGGAGATAAGTAGATATCTATACCCTTATAAGGTGGGTGAAGTGATATGTCTTACATTGGTTGGAGAGGAGAATGAATGATACCTTATAAGGGTCTGTATACCTCCCCTCTCAACACATTTTAAAACTATGAGGGGTGATGAGACCACAATGCTAACAATATTAAGAGCAAGCTACTGGGATGTTACACTTGGTGTAAGACCAAACGAGGTTTTGAAAATGTGCTTTGAAGAGTTATTCTTTACTAATGGTTGTTTCTTATGTCATTCATACTTTACGATCAATTCATATAACGTTATGTTTTTTGTGTTCGCTGATATAAGGTTAGAAGATGAATTGTTTATAATTGTTACATGATAGTCATTTAGTAAGAACCATCATTTTTGTCACTAATTAAATGAAGTTTATTAGATACAACCGTTATTTTGGTGTTTTAGCGAATTATGTTAGTTCTTTATGTGTTTTGTGTTAGCTCTCTGTATATTTTGATGATAACTAACACTTGCAAATAATATTGTAGCTTATGATTCAAGTAAAAATGTCATCAGAACACTCAATAATGGATCAGAAGTTACTGTCTCATAATCTGCCAAATTGACTCCAGCCACAGTTCTGAAATTAGAGTCTTGGACTCGAGTCACAGCTCTGAAACTAGAGTCTTGGACTCTAGCCATAGTCCTGAAACTAAAGTCTTGAACTCGAGCCATTAGTAAGAAAAATTCAATGATTCATTAACTCATAGTTTTACAGAATGCCAATGATTTTAAAACTTGAGTCAAATCTCTTAAATTCAAGTCTAGAATTTGAGCCAAATTTGAAAACTCGGGTCTGTGATTTATAAACTATTAACTTTGTTTATCTAATGTTTGACTCGAGCCAATAAGAAAAGTCTAAAGTTAGAAACTCAAGCCTATGCCTTTCAGGATTACATTAAGTTGGAGACTTTAAATTAAAGACTCGAGCCAACGTTGATCTAAAAAGACTTTTGTAAACGTTATAACAGACTCGAGCCTCTCATATGAAACTTGAGTCAGAAACTCTGGCCATATATGCTCAACTCGAACATGTTGCTCTAATATGTGCTATTTAAAGTTTTAAAGAGTAAAACTTAAGTCTAGATTCTCTGCCTCAAGTTTGTGACTCTAGCCAAGAATACCGAACTCAAGGTTATGATGTCATAATTAAATCTTCTTTATAAAACAAACGGTAGCCTCGAGTCATCTCTCAAGAACTCAAGTTTGTGCCTCTAGTTTCTTATGTGTAACTCGAGCCTAAAACTCTCGGTAGTCTATAATCTCTAAGTTTCAACAAATTCATTCAGAAAACTTGAGCCTAGTGATTCAAACTCGAGTCTTGAGAACTCCTGCTCATTAGATCTCATAGCTTCACCTCTTCGAAACTTATCTTATGATTTATTTGCATCATATCTTCATTCATTATTATTATTGTTAGCGATATTTAACCAAGTTTACTAGCAAGTCACAAATGATAATATATCTCAAAGATAGTATCTGCTGAGCTGTAAAGTAGAAACACAGTATGGAGCGCCAGAACATATGTTGAGGGATATTTGCAACTTGAATTAAATAATTTTGGACATTCCTTTTGCTGCCCATTATGATGGAATATGATTAACATTATCCTCAAGATTAAATATACTGAAGGATAAGAAAGTAACAAACACCACTGAATCAAAAAGCCTGGAATCCATAAATGCTCAAACGGTCAAGAACTTGGTGGACTTCCAACGTCAAATTTCCAGTGGAGCTCCAACTACTATGTTTTGATATGCTACATTCAAATGAAGCTCTTCAAGTATAAAAGGAACATCAGAAACGTAGAGAAGACATAGAAGCATACGCATCAAAGCATACATTAAGTTTTCAATCTGTTTTTCTGTGAAATACTTTGAGAAACACTTGTACTTTTGTGATTATCATTATCTACACTTAGAGAGAGTGTTTTGTGTTGTTAAAATCATTTGTTTGTAAGAATCTCAAGTCTGGGGACTTGGAGATTGGGAATATCAGTCTACAACTTGTAAGGGGGAGTGTATCATAGTGAGAGGATAACTTCAAATACAAAGTGTGTAATTGATTGTAAGTGATAGTGGAAATCCCAGAGAGTCTGGGGACTGGATGTAGGTCAAGGAGTTAGACCGAACTAGTATAAATCTTGCTGTGTCTTGCTTTCCTCTTCTCTCCTTTGCTCATCCTTGTTTCAGCGTATACATTGCAGAGCATCGTCAAGAAAATTTTTAAAATCCCCAATTTACCCCCCTCTTGGTGATTTGCTCCGCTTTTCATTTTGATGATAATTGACAATTGTAAACACAAAGTGAAGTTTGTCTTTGGTAAGTTGAAAAGGTTACTGTCAAAGGAAAACTCGAGTTTCAGATTCCAAACTCGAGTTTGGACTTGACAGAAAGTAGCTTAATTTTTATGAACTTAAGAAAAACTGCGTTTGCATTTACAAACTGTGGTTTATGTCAAACATAGAGCATTCAAAGTTTTTCAAGCTAAAGCAAAATTGAGTTTTTGTTAAACAGAGACACTTCAATATTTTGAAGAAAAGAAAACCATAGTTTGATATTCTAAACCACGGTTTTCTCCTAGCTAATGGCTATATAAAGTTTTTTTTTGGTGTTTTGAGAAAACTTGAGTTTGAATCAAGCTGAGAGCTCTCAAAAATTTTTATGTTCAAAACAAACTGCGGTTTGCATTTATAGACTCTAGTTTGTCATTTACAGAGAGCTATCAACGTTTTTTTATAAACTTAGAAAACTTGAGTTTATAAATGTAAATTCGAGTTTGATTCAGGCAGAGAGCTCCTATTCATTTTGAAGTTACAAAACTCCAGTTTGTATTAACAAACTGTGGTTTAATACTTTGTGGACTTAAACGTGTTTTGTCTTTCCAAAAGACAAACTCAAGTTTGCCACTTTTTCAAAATGTGTTTCAAAGCTCAAATTGCGGTGGTCATTCCTTGAATGAACCAAACTGCAGTTTGGCTCTTGAGCTAACATCCAAACTATAGTTTGTTTGAATAAACTCGAGTTTACATCGTACAACTTGAAACTTTGATTTCTGGAATCTGCAATATGATCTAATTTGATTTATATGCTTCATGATTTCATTCTTTTTTATTCTCTGTTATACTTGATCGATTTGCTCATGAGTTTTAGATGAATTTAGCAAGGATCAGGGTGAAATCAAATCTGGGTTAAATACAATTAATGAAGAACCAAGAACAAGCCTAAGCTTTCTCCTCTATCTTAATGGCTCAACTCATACCATTACAGATTGTCTAGATCACTCTCCAACAGTCAAATCAAGTTTATGGAATGGCAAGAATACTGGAAAATCATCTGCAACAACTCTATTCCACATTTTCAACCAAGTATTGAAGAAACGTGAAAAAATATGCAATTGTTATATTCCAAATGTCAAGCTGAACATTGAAGTTTCAGAGAGAGAAAATGCAATGGCTAGTTTCTCTAGTTGACTATAAATACCTAGGAAGACTCGAAGATCATACATGATAATAACAACAAACAATTACAACTGATTATATTCTTATTTAGTTTCATTATTTGTTGTGCATACTATTAATGTATTTGAACTTCAATGTTTATTTATTTTTGCTCTTTAAGAGAGTTTGTTTTTTAAAATCATTTGCTAATTCATTTGGGAGAACTCAAGGTTGTGGAACTTGTGGAACTCAAGGGGGAGCAAGTCCTAAGTGTTAGGATTGCTTGGGAGTTACATTGTTGTAATCAAAGTTTATTGAGATAGTTGAAAATCTTAGAAGGTATATGGGAACTGGACGTAGGTCAAGGATAAGATCGAATCAATATAAATTTTACTGTGTCAAGCTTTTCTTTCATTATCTCTTATACTCTGTTTTTTGGTCTATACTTGGGTGTTTCAAAAAGAATTTTTTAAAATCTCCAATTCACCTCCTCTTGGCGATTTCTTCCATTTACAAATTCTACCTCTCAATATATAATGGTGTGCATAATTAATTGTTAAATTTTAGCATTATATATTTTTGTGCGACATCTGCCTTGATATACATGATATTTATCTGCAGTGATTGTTATTTATTAAGCATTATATGCATGAATCTGTAGTAACGAGTTAATCACCAATACTATTTATTATTTGCATTTTGACCCAATCTCAATGAGTTTGGCCCTAAGCCGTTGATCAAGGATGAACTATACATAATAGTTTTTTTACATAGCAAATCAACTCCAATTCTTAAAAAACTTTATAAGCATAACATTAACCCCCAGGTGCTAATTGAAAAAAAGCATGCATTTCAATATCAGGCATCACACATTTTAAGTCTACAGTTTAAACAAAACGTGATATTTCCACTTAGAGAAACCAAAATCCACCAATATAAGCATGCTCATAACTATAAAAAAGCCTCTAACCATGTTTTCTATCTGGTTATTTTGGTTTAATATCCCTAGCTATATTTTTTTATGCTGACAAAATGTGAGAGTAGATAAGATATTTAGATATAGATATTGGATATATTGCTTGATTGGAATATATTTAGAGATATTTTTGCTGGACATATCAAAGCAAGAATGTTTCAAACAGCTTGGATAGAAAATTGTGAAGGGATTGAACTCTAATTCGGTCAACACTTATTGTTGGTTTTGATGATAACAAAATATTGTAGAAATTATTTCAAATAAAACAATTTATTTTATGCTAAATAATTTTTGTTAAAACAAGAATCAATATCAATGAAGAAAATTGCATTTATTACCAATGGACAAGTGTCAAAGAAAATCTTTGACTAAAGGGACAAAAAGCTCTTATTGACTTGGTAGAAGAAAAGAAATTAGACATAGAAAAGTACAAGAGAACAGCTTGATTGTCAAAACTGTGAAAGAAAATCATTTTGCGTTCTGAGGAGATTAAAATTTGAAATCTCAGGTGTAGTAATTTGCTAACTAGCTACTCATAGTACCTGAGCGATACTAGAATCATCCTCTTTCTATGGTAGCTGCATTCGATGTTAAGTTTTCGTGAGCTGTGTAAAATGCCTGTGAGAATGTATTAGTTTTGTGTTAGCAGAAACCTTGAGTTGTAGTGAACTCGGAAAAAAGAAATGAAAATTAAAAAACCTATAGGAATGTACCTAGAAGAGTTTCATGATAGCATCAAGGCAATGGGTCGCCTGTCTCTAGATGTTCAACTGATCATGATCACACAAGCTTCTATTCCTCTATATTCAGTAACGTAATTTATTTATTCATCTAGGGATCACAAGTCCTTAGAAGAACTATATCTCAAATTGGAGTTGGTAAGCTCAATGCCTTACAAGCCAGCCCCCCCCCCCCCCCGGGGTTTTTTTTTTTTTTTTTTAATAAGAAACCTTCTCGACGAAAGACTTATGAGAACATACAGGGTTACAAGTCAGTAGCCTTCTATCACTTTTGTACACATAGATTGCATTTTCTCTTTTGGACCTTCACAACAATAATGATCAATAAATCAATAAATATATTAAAATCGTGAAGTACCTAAGAATAATCAACTTAACTCTTTAGTGTTTATTATGGCAACAAACATACATGGTTTACAGTTCAAGGACCGTGAGCATGATGCTCATCAATCATCATACATATCAGAATACAGAATATTTCTACACCCAATAGGAGAATCCAACAACAAACTAAAATCCCACTCCATCGCAAGAGCCAGGCGTGATATATATATATGCGCTTTAAAATTTAATGCCTGTAAGGCATCGAAGGTAGGCAACTACACAAACACAAGTCTCTGTAGTGACAAACGATACATACCGTTCGTACGTACACAAAATCTATTCTTAAAGTTCCACACACACACACACGCGCGTACACGTGTACCTATATATATATGTATGTATTGTAATTGGCTACTTGTAAGGAGGATCGGGCACTTGGCCAGACTCAATACGCTTGAGGTCTTCGACAAGGAGTTCGTATTGCTTCTTCACTTGTTCTGGGGTTTTATTGCCGCCAACAGCCTTAGCAACGTTGTCCCAACGGTCTGGTCTTTCCTTGTCATAAACAGCCAGAGCCATTTCAAAGGCTTTGTTGTCCTTTTCACTCCACGAAGAACCACCAGAAGACATATTATTCCTTCAGAGCAAAACAAGAATAATAATAATCAGTCAAATAATGAATTAAAATATACTTGTAAGCTAAAGTACATATGGATGCAGAGAAATATGAATATGGCTGCTCATTTATATATAAGCTGGTGGCAGTGGGAGGAGAATATGTATAATAAAAAGTGTTTATTGGAATTCGAGCATGCATGTAGATTTTATTCTTAATAATTTTGCATTATAATTAGGGTGCCATCCAGCTGCTAGTATCATCGCTCTTTTACTGCAAATTGGCATGAGGAATCCTGCCAATAATTCATATTTACTGATTTGTCTCTTTATATAGGAACCACATATTAAATTAAAGTTGGACCAGGAAGAAGAATAACCAGATAAATAAGAATCAGTATGTTCGGCAGGAGTGATAGCATATATATGAGGATAATATATAGACACCTACAGATTTTTTTCTTTTTCACCTTATTGTAAGTATTGAAACACAAGTCATGCCAAATTATAAATTAGCTTTAGGGTGTTCTTTGCATCCACCCTTACCGTGTGAATCTAATGCTAGATGTGTCCACAGGAGAAGGAGCAGTAAGTACCCAAAAAGGTTTTTTCCGCTCATTGTTTCCCAGGAAGTGTTATAAAAGGAGTAATGTCACCCTATTGTAACGGCAGCCAAATGAATCTCTGCCATATACGATTCCATGTGGGCATAATCTTACTTTCTTCTTTGATCCTTTTTGCCCAAAATTTTTTCATGATTTCCAGAATGTTTTTTGGGCGCATTGTTCCCCCAAAAATGTTAAAAAAACAGAAGAAATGTCGCCAAACTTAACGGTGAAATGAATAAAAGCATATGAAAGATTGATGAAGACACATAATGAAGTACATGATAGAGACGCTTAAGGGCTTACCCTACCGGTGGGAATCCAGAGGGTAATTTGGTCAATTCCACGAGGTGTTCTACGTGGCATTCAACTTTCGAGAGATACACATGGAAGAAAATAAATAAAAGATCTAATTTAAAGTCATTTTGTTTTTATTTTCTATGTAATTTTATTATTTAAAAGAGAGTTATTTTGTATTTAATTAGCAGGTTACTAGGAAGATTCGATCTATCTTTTTGAGGTTTTGATTCATTCGGAGCATCTTTTGAATTTATTAGCACTTAATCTTTTTATGATATTATTTTAGAAAATGAGTGCCAAACACGGATCTTATCTCAAGGGTATTATTTGACATATTATTAGAAGTTACACATTTAGCAATGAATAATTTTATCAAGAGCACACATATAATTTTATGGATGCTCATAATGAAATTGTTTATTGTTAAATTTAACCATTTGCCCTAGCTTTATAGTATTTAGTGTCATATAATAGGATTAGGAGGTTTCTTTGATGTATTACTTGCGTTTTTTGCGTTCTTTATAGGATATGCATGAAACGGTTGAATCAGTTTGATCAACCGTTTGTGAAACCTTTTTATAGCTAAGGATCTAGAGACAAGATCCTTTAGGATTTTAGAGGGTAAAATTTCCTGTTTTCAGTTTTTATTCCGTCCATGAGTTCTCTATGTATCAAAGATTGATTAGCATTGTAAAACGAGCTTGAAAATGTCTAGTGAAAGGAAGTTATCAATTTTTACTTGAATAAAACAACACATATAAAACATTAAAGTTATCTAGAGGATTCAAGTAAACATTGTTAAATTCTCATTATTAAATGTTTATAAATTATTGGTTTTTATTTAAATTCATTGCACATATGTATGTTTTGTGAGAAGATGGTTTTACATGATTATGAAATTGAAAGCAATTAGAAAAGTTTTCTATACCAATAATCATAGATAAATTAATCTTAATCTTAAAAATTATATTTTTTGCTTGAAATTAGAGTAAATGTATAATAATGAAATTCATAAAAACATTACGAGTTTCAGAAAACAGAATTGAACAATAAAAAAATATGAATTGTCTCGGCTACCAAACACGTTGTGTGTATAATTTAGATGGGAATAGTAGGTTTGGGGGCTTCCATTGGTACAGAGACATGATGTATTCACGTAGAATTATACTCTAACAAACCAGAAAACAATAGCAGAGCAGAGCCAACTGAAAGTGGAAGAAATCACCAAGAGGGGGGTGAATTGGGGATTTTAAAAATTCTTTTCAACTCTTAAAAATGAAGCTAAAGAAATGGATAATAAAAGAGAAGAAAAAGAAAAGCTTAGACACACAGAATTTATACTGGTTCGGTTTCAACTTTGACCTACGTCCAGTCCCCAGATACCTTCTGGGTGTTTCCACTAATTCAACAGATTTTCAATTACAACAATGAAGACCAAACACAATCCTAATCACCTAGGACTTGCTCCCCCTTACACTTTGTGATTGAACAACCCAACTCACAGGTTCCACAACCTTGAGTTCTCACAAACAAATGCTTTCAAAAATTTACAAACTCTCAAAAGAGTAGATAAGGATAAACACTGAAGAACAGGTTGAAAATAACAATACAGACTCAAATTTCAAAGTATAATCAAGATAGCTTCGTTGTGTGTATGTTGCTTTGAGTTTTCACAGCCTCTTATAGACTGAATGGATAAGCTAGCCGTTGTAATTCTTTCTTTAATGTTCAGCTGCAATTCTGAAAAAATGGCAGTAGCATATTTTGCTCTGTTCTTTGAATTCTTAGCTGGAATCTTGGAATTTAGTTGTTGCAGAAGGTCTTCCAGATTTTTAGTCATTCCTTTAACTTAATTTGACCGTTTGAGATGATTCTTATGAGTTACAACGGTCTGAGCTGAACATCTGGGATAAGGGAGAAGGATCAGCCCTGTTCTAGGTTCGTCATTTAATGCATTTATCCTGGATCTTGATCTCACCTTGATCTTGGCTAAACCTTATCTGAAAAACACTCAAAACTTCATCAAGGACATTAGAAACAATAATATCATATCATGAAATAATTTCAGGAAGACCCATTAAGATTTCGCAGATCAACATCATTTGATTTTTCAAAATCCCCGATGAAAACTCGAGTTTGTTCTTCTAGACTCGAGTTTAGGGTTCATCCAGAAAGCATGTCCGTTGATTAGAGGTCTAAACTTGCAGTCTGTAAAAGCTAACTCGAGTTTGGCTTTTACAGAGAGAACTATCGGGCTTTGGACTTGGCATGGAATTTTGGTCCTACTCCTAGACTCGAGTCAATTAGTGACTGACTCGAGTTTGGGTCTATGTTTGAAGAACAAGCCTAAGTTCATGATTTTCCAGACTGGAGTTTAGGAGACAGACTGGAGTTTTGAAAAGATGGTAGAAATTCGAGTGTTTCTCTATTTGTCCTAAACTCGAGTTTACAATGACAGACTCGAGTTTATGTTTGAGCTGAAACTATTCAAATCTTTTTGTTTGGTCTAGACTGGAGTTTGTAACTCTAGACTGGAGTTTATAACTTGGCCTGGAATTCAAGTGTCTTTCTGTTTGGTCTAGACTGGAGTTTAGGAATCCAGACTCGAGTTTGGCTTGCTTGGGATTCTGAGTTCTCTCTGTATCTTCCAGACTTCAGGTTTGGTTTTGCAAACTGGAGTTTGGCTTGTTGTGAAAATTTCTGATTGCTTTCTGTAACTCCTCAGACTCGAGTTAGTCCAAGCAGACTCGAGTTTGGCTTTCTTCGCAGAAGTAAGCAGCTTTCTGTCAACCCTCAAACTCGAGTTTACATACCCAAACTCGAGTTTGCCTTTGACAGTGAGATTTTCATATTGCCAAAAACAGACTTCATATCAAGTTTACAATTGCTAGTTATCATCAAAACACATTGAGAACTAACACCAACAAGTAGTATTTGATCAATTCAATGCATGACCTAAAAAGTGAGCAAGGGAGAGAGTAAAGAAAGAAAAGTAAGAGAGGCATATTCATACCTTGGTAATATACGTATGGAAGGAGCAGATGAATTGAAGATGCAAAAGGTTGTAACGTTATTGTATTCCAGAAAACAGAACAAAAGCAAGGAGTTGCAAATTTTGGAGGTGTACATTGGCGGCTAATGGAAGCAATAGATGATTGAATAAGAGATGGAAGGTAGGTTTTGTTAGTTCTCTATGGGTTTTGATGATAACAAACGAACAATTGTAAAATCAAGATTGAAGTTTTGTCTCAAAAAAATGAAAATTTGCTATCTGAGGCAAAACTCGAGTATCAGATTCAAAACTCGAGTTTTGACCTTACAGAGGAAAGCTCAATTTTAATAACCAGAGTTGTTTCCTCTTGGAAACTTGAGTATTAGGTCATACAGAGAACATCACAAGTTTTTTTGTCTAGACAAACTCGAGTTTAGGCCAAACAAACTCTTTAGTATCTTTCAAAAGAAATAAAAACTCCAGTTTTGAAAACTCTAGTTTTAAAATGTGAAAACTCCAGTTTTCCCACTTGGCTCCAAAATTCAAATGTTTTCATTTTTTTAAATGGAAACTCAAGTATGACACTAAAAACTCGAGTATCGAGTCAAGCACAGATGATCAAATATTTCAATCAACTTATGAACTCTGGTTTGCAAAACTCCAGTTTTGGAAACTCCAGTTTTGAACTGGGTAATGATCTCTTTGAGTTTCAAGTTAGAAATGCAAACTCGAGTATGAGTTTGGAAACTCGAGTTTCGAGTCATACAGAGAGCATCAATGATTTCCTATGTTTTGAATACTCCAGTTTCAAATGAAAACTTCGGTTTTGATGTTTTGGACACATTTTCATTAAGAGTCCAAAACTTAAGTTTGGGGTGTAAACTCGAGTATTGGTCTAAGTTAAACTGAAGCTCTAAAGCTCAGATCGTGACTTTCCTCTATGGAAGGAGGAAAATCGAGTATCAACATGGAAACTCAAGTATAGTCTTAAGTGCATAATGACAAACTAGAGTATTGATGCACAAACTCGAGTCTGGGTCGCGGTAGCTGATAATTCAAATTTGCGAAATCTGATTCAAGCTCGTTGATTGATCTGAATGCTTTCGAATATTAATTATCAACATTACCATATATGTTTAACGTGTTTGCTAGTGTTTTCCAGCTAATTTAAAGATGATTCAAGCATATTATAAGGGGCTGTTTTCACTAAAGCAAAAAGAGCTGTCAGAGCATTAAATGCAAAGCTACCTAACCTGCTATATTTTGATTTACCAAGCTCTGCACGATGTAAAAAAGATAAAGAGACATTCACCTAATCAATGGACTGACATTCCAATGGATAGAAACATATAGAAGTCAACCTTTATCCTACAACACAAAGAATAAGCAAAAGAGTACAGAGAGAAGAGACCAAAGTGCTTCCAACAGATAGACAACTTCATCAACGGTCATATGGATGTTTGCAACAATTATTAATCACACTGTAAGTATAAATAGAGCAACATTTAATTCCTCTCAACAACTATTGAGCTAGAAATCGAAAAAGCATTAAATTTGTTCATATACTTTTAAGCTTTTCTGTACAGAGTATCTTTTGATACTATTGAGCTTCAGTGTTCATCTTTATCTGTTCTTTAAGAGAGTTTATTGTTTGTATCCTATTTATTGTAAACAATCTCAAGTAAGGGGACTTGGAGATTTGAGGGTCATTGATTACAACTTGTATGGGGGAGCAAGTTCTAGTGAGAGAACTGCTTCAGAGTTACAGAGGGTGTAATAAGTGACATAGTGGAATACTTAGGGTGCTTGAGGACTAGACGTAGGCTAGAGAGTTTGATCAAACCAGTATAAGCCTTTGTGTTCTTCTTCTCTTCTCATAACTCTGTTTTCACCCTGTCTTATCATTTTAAAATAGAACTAAACAAACTTTTTTTCAAAATCCCCAAGTCACCCCCCTTTGGTGATTTAGCTCCACTTTCAGGTTTTGGTTGCTTATATAGGTTTTAAAAATTCATAAATTTAAATTTAAATCCCTTATCTCATGTCTTTATCTTTTTTTAACTCTTATTAAATATAAAAACTATTTCAAGATAACTTATAAGGTAATGATTTAAAGTATCCTAGAAATTCAACCACATGCCACTACAAAAAAAAGGTCATTTAGTAGCGGTTAAAAATGCGTATTTGCAGCGGTTTTAAAAAACCGCTATAAAACATACCGTGGCAAGATGATTTGTAGTGGTTATCAGTAACCGTTACTACATAACAAAGAACTGCTACTGTATTTGTAGCAATTACAAAAAACCACCACTACATGTGGACGAGCTGACATTTTTGTGATGACATAGTAGCGCTTGCAAAAACCGCTACAAAATGATATATTTGTTGCGGTTTGATAACCACTACAAAATTACAAAAAGGTTTACCAAAAATAGCGGTGGAAATATTTTTGAAATTAATTTGTAGCGGTTTTTTAACCACTACAAAATAATCTCGTCATTATTTTTCCAGTAAAAATAATTCCCGCCCTTTTTTAAAAAAAAAATTCACTATGTAGCGTATTTTTCAAACCGCTACTAGACATTCAGAAATTTTTTAATTCGTTAACTGTCATGTTTAATTAATTAGTTAAATTAGTAGTGGTTATATAACCGCTACAAACATATAAAGGACATAAAAAAATAAATTAGTCAAATAATTTATTTTAGTATAAATTCGTTAATTATCGTAATTAATTAGTTAAATGTTGGGTTATCAATAATTTATTTTAATAAAAATTCGTTAATTATCATATTTTTAATTTATATCGTATAGTTAAATTATTACTGAATTTTATTTATAAATTGTAATTAATTAACTTTACGGTTTGATATAAATAAAATAATGTGTGTGAACATAAATAGAATAATATTTGTGAAGATATATAAATAATTTGTGTAAAGGGAAATGAAACAATATAATTAGTGCGGAAGAGTAAACAGAAATAATAATAATGAGAACAACAAATAATTAGGAACACATATGTTGAGTGAAATAATAAACATTACAATAATAACTTTATATTATTCAGGTTACCAACACTTATCTTATTAAAACAATTAATCTCCATGAGAAAATGTAGAAGCTCAGGAGAAAATGTACAAGTTCAAGAGAAAAAGAGTAGAAAATGGAAGTGGAGTGTATTAAATGAGGTTTGATAGGAGTTTTTATATTGGTATCCGCGTACCTGTTTTGTAGCGATTTATGTTTCGTTTACTCTTAGTAGCAGTTTGTGTTGCGGTGTTTGTAGCGGTTATTCTATTTGTAGCGGTTCTGAATGATATTGGTAGTGGTTTCTAACCGCTACTAATAAATTATTAAAATTTTTTACAAAAGAAAAGATTACAGATTAAATAGTCAGCTACAAAATAATCTTTTTTTAAAAAAAAACATATAATTATATGATTACAGATGAAATGTTTTGACAAAAAAAAGATTATAGATTAAGTCATAAGCATAATTTTTTCTCTAGCTCTCAATCTTCGTCATGATCCCCACAAAAAAGAAATTTGGATAAAATGTTACTATTTAGTTGAATATGTTGGGACACAAAAAACACTTTAATTAAATGTTATTATTTTAGAAAGCATGTATTAAAAAACGTACCGAACTATCGGTAAATTGTCATCGCCGTTAGGGAAGAAATTCTCGAAGCTGGCTGGCTGGAATGGCTCACTCTCGTAAGCGACATTATTAGCATCGTTCATGTCGTAAAGGTCCTGAGGCTTTAAGTGAACGGTCATATGCCAATCCCTATGCCTCTCATTAGTGACATAATAAACTTGATGGGCCTTTGAGGCTAGAATATACAGCTCATCATCTTCAGACTGGCCAGTGTGAATCAGGCGGGAGAAATTCACTGATGTGATGCCTAAGTCATCAGTCGTGAGTCCCCGAGACGTTGTATTCGCCCACAAACACTTGAACAACATTACAGTGAAACAGCCCTGGTAATTTATCTTGACCACATCAAGGAGCTTTCCATAATACGGGACATCCCCGAACTGCATGTTCCAGTTACTGCTGTTCACATAACTCCTTGTCCCAAACGTTCCATATACACCCGAGTTTTGGGTTAGCAATCCCTGATCTTGTGAAATGGTGCAAAACTTGAAACCGTTAACATTGTATGCCGTAAATCTTTGGGCGTGGTCAAGCGGCTCGAGTGCGAGAGCTTTGAAGTCTGGTGAGTGCGGGTTGTGGTCATTCATTATTCTCCTCCTAAACCAACCCAGGAATTCTTTGTGGACCTTTCTATCAATCTCGGCTATTATCTATGTCCGAATCCTCAGTTGACGCTTGACATGACTCCTGAATTCCCTACAATTAAACATGTGAAGAAGACCATAAAATGTGACTATAAAATGTAAGGAAATATCGAGGATACCATATATCTGTTCGCAATCCTTACTGAAGGTACGGTTCAACTTTAGTGCAATTTTTCAAGACATGTCTATGTGCTTGAAGCTTCTCAAGTGCCGTCAGTTTGAAGTTCTCAGTTCCGCCAACTGGTCTACCAACATGGGGGATAAACAACTCTGTTGTTGAGGACTCTGTCTTTGGCTCTGGACAATCATCGACACGTGGCAGTCAGTTGAATGACGTCTCAATGTCATCAAAGTACTTGGAACAAAAATATAAGACCTTATCCCTAATATAACTTTCTGCAATTGAACCTTCAGGCCACGCCTTATTCCTCATGTAGGATTTCAGTTTTACCAAGAAACCTATGAAGCATTAAATGAAAAAAGATTAGACATTTAATGCTGAAATGTGTGACTAGGTAGTAATTGTAAAGTAATTAATTTTAAATGAGTACCTCTCAATATGATACATCCATCGGTATTGAACCGAGCCAGCAAGCTTTGTTTCGTGGACAAGGTGTACTATAAGGTGAACCATGACCATGAAAAATGAAGGAGGAAAGATCATCACCAAATGACACATCGTAATAATGATTTTCTGCTGTAGCTGGTTAAGTTTGTCCACGGTCAAAACCTTGGAACACAACTTCTTGAAGAAAGAACACAGCTCGACCAAAATGATCGACACATCGAGAGGCAGCGTATCTTTGATGGCCAGCGGAAGTAGCTATTGCATAAGCACATTTGAGTCATGACTCTTCAACCCAGTAACCTTTTGAGCCTGCACATCAATGCATCGGGAAATGTTGCTTGAATACCCATTTGTAACTTTAATTTTCTTTAAAGTCGCGAGGAAGATTTCCTTATTCGGTTTTGTCAGGGTAAATTTTGCCAGCTAAAATCTGTCATGCTTATTCGGCCACGCGTCTCCACGAACTCCCATCTCCCTTAAATCTTTTCTCGCTTGAAGATGATCTTTTGACTTCCCAGGTTCGTTTAGAATCGTGTAGAGCACATTGTCGCACACATTTTTCTCAATGTGCATTACATCCAAACTGTGTCAGAGCAAATTATCTTTCCAATAGGGTAGAATGAAGAAGATGCTTATCTTTCGCCATTTCTGGGGTGCAGAACCAGAAGCCCTTGCGGTCTTTGTACTAGCCTTTGCCTGATCGTCTCTTTTTCCAAACTCAAACTCAACATCCTGAAGCTGCTCTATGATATCTTCACCTGATAAAAGATGAGGAGGTCCTCTTTTTTCCTGTTGCTTGTTGAAGCGATTGCGTTGCAACCTAAACCTGTACGTACCATCCAGAAACCTTCGATGACCCATGAAGCACCACTTACGATTGTGGGGAAGGCGCACAGAGTCAGAGTCAAAATTGCAAGCTGGACATGTAAGGCTGGTATGCACATTCCATACGGACAACTTTCCCAGGCCAGGAAAGTCACTAATAGTCCACATCAAGGCCGCACGCATATTGAACAGTGTCTTGTCATGCTAGTCATAGGTTCCAACCCCTACATTCCACAACTCGAGCAACTCCGAGATAAGCGGTTGGAGATACACATCGATGTCATTTCCTGGTGCCTTTTTGCCTGGAATGATCATAGACATAATGTAGGAGTTTTGTTTCATATACATCCAAGGAGGCAAGTTGTACGAGATCAAGACAACCGGCCAAATACTGTAGCTTGTGCTGAGATTCCCAAACGGAATAAAACCATCGGTCGCCAAAGCAAGACGAACATTTCTAAGGTCCGCCGCAAAATCTGGAAAGGTAGAGTTGAACGCTTTCCATGCTTGAGCATCCCGTGGATGTCTGAGTTTACCATCTTCGTTCTTGTCAGCTTCGTGCCACCTCATATGCTTAGCAGTTCTGGACAACATAAACAATCGCTGTAAACGAGGCTTTAAAGGGAAGTACCTGAGAATCTTTGCGGGCTTCTTCTTCTGCTTTTTCCCCTTCTGAACCGTCTTGAACCTCAAAGTGTGATACTTCTTACAAGACTCCCTACGAGCGTCCTCTCCCCAATAAAGCATACAGTCGTTCGGGCAAGCATCGATCTTTTCGTAGTTCAAGCCTAATCTGTTAATTATCTTCTTGGCCTCGTAGAAGTTTGTGGGAATGACCGCGTTAGGGAACTCGTCTCGTAGCAATTCCAGCAACATCGACATTGCTTTATCAGTGATCCCACACATGTACTTGATATGGTACAACTTGATCAGGAAAGATAATTTAGAGTATTTTCGACAACCTTGATACAACGGACGATCACCCTCATCCATAAGGCTGAAAAATTCCCGAGCTGCTTCATTCCTGAGGAAAACAGGTTCTGCACCCTGAACTTCTGCCGTGAAATTGTCGTCTTGAACACTAAAAGCATCACGAATAGCTTCATTAACCGGACCATCTTGAGCTACACTATTTCCTAGAATGTATATACCGGGAAAGGCGTCAAAAGAAGATGTTCCATAGCACTATCTCGCGTTTGCCACTTCTTAAACTTGCATCGACCACACGGACATAAGATCTTCCCATTAATGCTAGTGTGGGTGAAGGCGAAATCTAAGAAATTTTTTAATCCCGCTAGGTACACGGGAGAATTGCACGGCAACTTGATCCATGACTTATCCATATTTAGTAAACAATTATAGGATAGAATACAATTGAAGAGAGAAGATTTAATTCTCTTTAAATGACTTCACACTGATTAAATAAAACATAGGCTATGTTGTAGTAGTTTAAAAACCGCTAGACAAACTGCTACAAACAATTTGTAGCAGTTCAAAACCGCTACTAAATACAAATGGTAGTAGCGGTTTGTTTGACCACTGCCAAAACCGCTACAAAATGTAAGGCCATTCAAAAAAATTTGAAAATCCAGCCAGAAACTAGTAGCGGTTAGACACCGCTACACTAACCGCTACAAATTGAAAGCCGTTACACATTTCATCTGTTTCAAATTTAACCGCCAGAAATTTGTAGCGATTTTAAACCGCTACAGATATTTTTAATTTGTAGTTGTTTATAACCGCTACAAAATTGGTTCATTTTTTGTTGGTGTCCAATATTTAAATTTTTTTTAGAAGTTATTTAGGTATTTCTTTTTATGTAAATATAATAAACTTTGTTCTACGAAATCTAAATATTGAAATTATAATCTAAAAATCCAATCCAAATAACATTAAAAAGAAAACAAATGTCTGTGAAAATAAAAAAACTAAGAATCTGGAGCCTGATCACGTCCTGTCTCAGGGGGGCGTTTGCATGAGTAGAGGTAGCAACGCCCTCCTCATCAGTAGCATCAACAGTAGGTCCAGTAGCATCAGCAGCAGGTCCAGTAGTAGCAGCAACATCAGCCTCATAGATGAAAGGATCTGGAGGCAGGGGAGAATCGTCGTCAATGAATGGTGGGGGAGGTGTGAAGTGATTGTCAGGTATCAACCTGTTCAAGGCACCGGCACAACTATCCATGTAGGTCTAGTATCCAGCATACCAGCGATCAAATCTCTCCTACATCCGTCTCTCCCTAGCAGCCTACCTCGCCGCTTGCGCGGCCACCTTCGTAGCAACTTCCTGGGCAACACGTTGGGCAATAATCGCCTCCAAGTCATCCGGTGGTGGCCTTCTCGTGCCGGAGGTTCCAGCATCAAAGGCGGAGGCCTTATCGTAGACAACGCTTGGCCTGGCGCTTAGGCCCATACCCCTAACCCGTCCAGGATGCTGGGCCGGTCTCGTAGCAGCCTTCAGCGAGGCCGTAGGATCCACAGACCCCTGTGACTCTGGGGGCAGCGATGGCTGGAGCTGGACCTGGCTCTACTTAATTCGGGCCTGATGCACAAATTTAATTAAACTGTTAATGAAACAATTTAATTAAAATTAAATATATTAAATTAACTATATATAAAAGAATTTTGTGTCACTCACTATAATCTGCTTTGCTTCCTCAGAGGTCGGTGTCCCATCATGGTGTCTATGGGTGCGTGTGAACAACTCCCCATAGTTCGTCTGTTGGTTCTCCTTTCTCGCCTTCGCTTGCTGAAAAAATTAAAAGAATAACAAGTTTGTCAAGTAACAAATAAAACAACCAATCATTAAACATAAAATTAATTTTACTTTCAATTACCAACTCACTATAGGTCACGACAAACGTCTTGGATCCCGTCGTGTGATAGACCCTTTAATGTGCCTGACTTGCGGTGTTCGTCTGAGACATAGCCTGCAATTAAGTTCATTTAAACTATAAATAAAGACAAACTACAAATTAAATAATTTCAAAAAAATATAGTATAATTAATTAAAAAACGTACTTGTCTAGCTGGACTCCTCCTATACTGGACAAAACCTGCCCAGTCATTTGGTTCGACTCCGTCGGGGACATTCTCGGTCAGCTGCTATAGAGGAACCGTCCCATCTCCATTCTTTTTGTTTTACAGACGATTCCTCCGGTTCTTCCACCCATCCTCGACCTTCAACATCGCATACCGTTTCGCGTTCCCTCCCATGTTAAGCTTTTTATGTTTCATAATTTAAATATTAATTAACTACCTAAAGTAAATAAATAAATAAACCACAATATTTAGCTATTATATATTAACATGTAAATTTAAATTAAGAAATTACATTACATACCTGAACAATATCTGTAAATGCATCATTCTTGTTCCTATCCAGAACTTGCCTCCAATTTATGAAGTTGAGCGGGAACTAAGCCCAATTCCCGCCCAATTCTGATAGGTACCTGTTGAACAGGTGACCACCATTACCGACAGGCTAGTCCGTCTTCGTGTTCTAGGGGACCACGACTTTTGGCCCTTGCAACAGAATAACCGCGGAAACATCGAGCGACCTTCTGGTGATGTTCCCATTTATCTTTGCACAAATGAAAAAACATATTATTACTTTTAAAATTAAGGAAATGAAATTTAAATTTAGTGAAAAAATTAATTACATTTACCTTCGACATCCACCACAAATCCGGTGGAACACGAAGACGACGGTCGAGGGTTCCCTTGGTCACACTCATTCTCGCCATCTAGGAACTGCTGCGTCTCACTCATCAGCATACCAAAATCTATCTCTTCATCTTCATCGAGGTCGCTAATCGAAAGAGTAGCGCCTCGTGCTCCTCCCACTGTCTCAAGGTCTTGGATTGGCTGATCAGTGAAGAGATCCTCAAATGTCTTAGGGGGGAGGAGGCGGAGGAATATTTGCAAGCCTACGCCCTCGCCCTCTTGTATGCAATCTGCTGCTACTTCCTCTTAGAGTTTTCCTCGCCGGTGGAAGTCCCTTCCCTTTATCACCGTTAGCCATAAAGTTTGAGTTTTACCGTACAAGTATACAAGTAAAAGTAAAAGTGAAAGAAAAGGACAAAGGTGAGAGAAACGTTAAAATGAAAGGACAAAGGTGTGAGAAAGTGACGTGGGTGAACGGTTAAACCACGCCATTTTGTAGCGGTTATTCTCGAAGAACCGCTACAAAATACCATATATTGTAGCGGTTTACAATAACCGCTACCACAACCGCTACAAAATTTATTGACCGTTCAAATTCAGTAGTGCTTATCAGTAACCACTACAATAACCGCTATAAAATTACTGATTGTTCAAATTCAGTAGCGGTTTCTCCATTAACCGCTACTAATTTGAATTTTATTAAAAAAATCCAAACTAATTGATTTATTAGTTTCACTAATAAATTAATTAGTTTGGTAAAAAAAAATTTTTTTTTTATAAGTGTACTCAAAATAGTCTAACAAGCCCGTGAAGATTGGGTTTCCATGTAGCCACCGATCTCTCTGAAAAGGTTTACTGATGTTTACTAACTCATTTCCATCAGAGTTATTTTACAAAAAGAAAGGTGGCTACAATAAAAACTTAACCATCGGTTGCTTGTTAGACGATATTAAGAAGAATATAAACATTCAGGTTTGAGAAATAACCAAATTTGCATTGTCACTGAAGAGCTAGCTCTGGCTACAGGATGAGAGAGGCAAATATCTGCCGCGCTCATCTCTTGAGAAAAGAGATGAGGGTTGCAGATATCCACATGTCTTCGTTTACCAAGCCGAGTTAGCTCGTTCAGTGACAACACAGATTCGGTAATTTCTCATTTTATATATATTTTGTTTGATGTACGGCCACCCTATATATACTTTACATATTTGTAGCGGTTATGGATTAAACCGCTACTAATTGTAGTTATTTGTCGCGGTTAGTGTAGCGCTATATCCCAACCGCAATAAGATTGTGTCCTTTCGTTTGATTGTAGCGGTTACTAACAACTAACCACTACAATATAAATGCGACAAAAATTCTCTCAAATTTAGCGCGAGCTCTGGCACCAAATTTGTAGCGGTTTCTTAATATGAACCGCGACAAATGAACCGCTACAAATATTCCCACCATAAGGCGCCAAACTAGCGCCAAATTTGTAGCGGTTTTTCATTATTAAACCACTACAAAATACCTTTCCAACACGAGCGGGTTTTGGCAGCAGATTTCCACTACGAATTTGTGGCGGTTTCTCTGGAAACCGCTATAAATACTTGTTTTTGTAGAGGTTTTTTATGACCGCTACTGTATAACCGCTACAAAATGACCTTTTTTTTGTAGTGTGTTCTGACTATTATCATCTATCTTTATAAAAATGAAATGTATATGTATTTATTAAGGAAAAATCAATCTTTTGGTCATTCAACTTTTAACTCACTTGTAATTTATTCATTCAACAATGACTTGACGTGAATCAATCCCTAAACTTTTGATTCGTTTATGACTCAATAATCCCTCATCTCTTTATTTTCTATATACTACTATCCTTATCATTTACAAATCACTATAACTCATCTTATATGCCAATAATGGATAGTAAAATTATTTCAAACCCAACTCCATGTAAGCAAAAAAAAAAAAAAAAAAGAACAGATGACCGGATTGGAGAAGAAAAGAAGAAGGGGCAACTAAGAAAAATCTCTGAACTGCTAAGAAAAGAAACGACGCCTCTTTTTCTTTTTCCCCGCCTTCTCCGGTCATCCTTCTTTGCTTACGTGGAGGTTAGTTTTAATAATTACTACTTTAAGTCTTAAATATAGGATAAAGTACCCCTCGTTCTTGGGTTCAACTGGTGTGGGGGTCGGTCTTCCTCAACTTTAGAGAGGGGGTTCGATCCCTGCGTTGGTCAAAGCGCTGGGGGAGGCATCTTAAGGGTCCAGAAAGCAGTGGCAACGCTGGTAGAGGTGGAGGCATATGTACTCTCTGGCCAGTATCCCTTGTGGACTAGGCTCCAAGCGCCGTGCCCTTGGGCTGTGGGTGAGCCTGACCCTTTTCCTAAAATTTTAGTATAAAAAGAATAAATAAATATAGGATAAAGTTTGTAGTGTGACTTGGTTCTATATTTAAGACCTAAGAGTGTATATTACTATTTATTGTCACATAGGGTTAGTCATAATGAGTTGCAAATGATAAGGATAATAATTAAAAAAAATAAAAAGATGATGGACTAAGTCATGAATGAGTCAAAAGTTTAACAACTAAAGAGTCATAGTGAGTTATGGTTGAGGGACTGAGTTATAGAGTTATAAGTGAGTTAAAAATTAAAGGACTATAAATTAATTTCTCTTTATTTAAAAATTATTTGGATTTTAAACATGATTTAATATCAATAATATATAGCTCAAATCATTTCAAACCTGAAAATTTTCTAGTTAGTTGATGTTGTTGTTGATGATATATTTATATTTACATACACAAATATGTAAAACAATCATTTAGGGTATATTTTTCTTTTGATATCCATTTGCAAATTTCTTTCTTTTTTTCTCTCTTAATACTCCAATGAGGTACAATAAATATTTTAAAGTAAAGAATATTTATCATAAATCATAATACATTCTTTATATATTATAGATCACAACTAACGCTAAGTTCCAAAAACCATAATGTTAGGTGTCAATACAAACTTGTCATATTTTACTCAGTGATCCATGACAATTAATTTAAAAATAAGGCTATGTATAATAATTATAAGATAAAGGGTGAAGTATTTAACACCAGTTTTGCTGATCAGTTGGTGTTCATTTGGAAGTTGTAAGTAAATAACTATAAAAGATATTTATATAGTTTGAAAAGACCATGATATATCTCTTGACCCGACACTTATGGGGCCACATTAAGCCATACAATTTTTTAGGCACTCACAACTCCTTCATTATAACTTCTAAGACAAAGATACCCATCATTCATACACACACGAGTTGTAGAAGTCAAGATGTTTGCACACTGGGAATGGTGGGCTCGTTTTGTCACGGGGCCCACTCCAAATTGAATGGAAGAAACATCAAGTTTATTCTTCTTGATTTATTGCCACTGAATCCAAAGAATAAAAATTATTTTATTTAAAATGACAGTTATAGGAAAAATACTCCAAGTACATGAGTGGGTCAAGTTTTTCAAAAGCTTTAATAACTTTTTCCCCCAAAAGCTTTACATTTTAGAGTTCGGTGGTGTGATACCATGGAATTATCCGGCTGCAACTTGAAATGGAAAAAAAAAAAGACATGCGTGTGGCCCTATAAATTTGATAATATCTTGCAAATGGCATTCGGTATAAAATACAGCTGAGTAGTGTGAAAGTCAGTTTAGACTCTAGTTAAATAGGCCTAGTTTAAAATATAAATCTAAAACCTGTATGAAGCCTGAGTTTATATACAGGAAACTTTTTTTTTTTTTTAATGAAAAAAGTTTGAGCCTTGAAAAGACCTAACATGACTTGAATCCTTTCAAAGGTTTATTATTTTCCCTTCATATTTTGAAAGAGAGTAATTTTTATTGTGAGTTACCACAGAAAATATCTATGTTGTTTAATTTGGTGTGCTTTATGCCGGTAAAAATCATATTTTCTTAAGTTTCATACTTGAATATGCATAGTTTCAAGTTCCTCCAATATTTATGGCCAGTTTGTTGTCTTATTTTCCATTGATCATAGCATTATTGCAAGCAATTATATATAGATGGTGTCGTTGTTCCTTTCTAATCATAATCATTCCCAAACTATTCCTTTATATATTGAACTGGACATTATCATTAACTATATTAGTAATCATTCAAGTAAATTTAGGGCTAGGATCAGGCTCTCCAATAATTAATGCTTGAGCCTCTTGTCATTTATTGATCCCATTGGTAATTAGTTTAGGTGATTCAACATACATTCAATTCCTCGAAGTAAGGTCTTGGGTTCAAGTATTATAAGTAGCTAGAAAAAAATGTTGAAGAACTTTATGATGACAGCATGTAGAAAAGCTGGCTCAAGTTGTGCTCACGTTCAGACGTAAATGTTCTACTATATACAACAGAATGTGATAACTTCCAAGAATTAAACCAACACTTCCTATAAGAAAACAGGAAAACAGAACAGCTGAAAGAAGAACTTAGGAGGAGAGGAAGAGAGGAGCTAAAAAATTTAAGAGCAGTCATTCAGGAATTTTTCAGATTCAAAAACAAAACTAGTAATAAAATCCATTGTTGTGTTCGCAGGAGGAAATTGTACAAATTTCAACTGTTTTGATTTGCGTTGGCTTGTTGTTGTGCTCATAATCCCATATATCTATTTGGCCCTTTTTACCATAATAAGTTTACATCTTAGCATATATACATTAACACAAATTCAAATTCTAAGAAGAGTGTTTATTAGGGGCGAAAAAACCTTTTTGTGCCCTAAACCTTAAAAGGAAAAATCTTTGATCAAATAAAAAAAATTAAGCAATGTGAGACTTCATTTGACACTCATAATAACTCAAACACTTTATACTCGGGTAATATGACATAATTGGATGCTAATAGGCGGAAGTTTAATATAGCTTATGGAAATCAGTTGATGCATTCAAAATAAATATTTATTCATTTATTTTAAGACTAAAATATATAGGAAATAACATTTAATTACTACGCAGTAATTGAACTCTGGCAAACATGAACTGTCGGCTTATAAAATTTTGAAGTGAATCGTGTACTTTAATATGGTCAAGTTGCAAAACCGTGGTCAAGTTGCAAAACCGTGTCCGTGTGGTCCAAGCCAGTAATAGTACTAAAGTGACTGACCCGTACAAAAAATTGGTCCACTAATCATAAGAAAATGACATAAATAAAAATAATACCTTTTCAAATCTTCATGATATACAATATATATTCTGAGGAATTTTTAATACCCTAAAAATCCTATTTAGTATAACCATTGCATTTTGATAGGAGATACCTATTTTAAATAGGTGAATATGAGGTCTCGGATTTTAGTATTGTCTTTATTTGTATTCCTAGGTAATTTTCCCTAGAATTAGAAAACCTAAAGATGAAATTTTCTGAAATTGTATTGATCATAAAATATCTCACGATTATCATAATTTAATATAATCGTAATTATAACATTTTAACAATTAAAAATCATCAGAGGATGATAAAATCAATTAAAGAAAATTAGTAACAATTATTGAGCAATTGGAATTGCAATAATTGAGATGCTTTAATAATTTTTGAAATTAGTCAATAATTAAATTATAAAGGTTATAATTAAGGAAATATCAATTAAATGAAAGACCAAATGAGATTTGGAAGCTAAGATTAGCATACAAAGAGTTTTTTATCATCAAAATTTAATTAGAAACTTATCAAATTTTGGTATTATATTCATTTACATTTATAGGCAATTTTTCCATAGAATTCAAGGGTCTAAAAATTAAATTAGCTTGTGACCATGTAAAATACTATATTAGAGATTAAAATTAGGGTTTAACTAATTATTCCTAATTAATCTCTATAGGACAAAAATTCTTATTTAATGATGAACAAATAAATTATACAAATAAATGAAAGAATTGAATTATATTAACCTTAAATCCTACAATCTAAATGGACCAATGAGAGGATTTCTTTCTTAAAAGTGAGGGAACATTAAAACATAATGGATTAATTACAATTAAGGGGGGAGGGGCGAATTCTAAAAATAATAATAATAATAATAATAATAATAATAAGTAATAAGTAATAAGTCAAAGAGAGTGTAGAAGAAGATTAGTGAAACTTAGGGAGCAAGTTGTGACTTAATTAGACAAAATTAAATGAAAACCTATAGAGATTAAATCATAACTTGAAATCTAGAAATTAGATCTTAAAGATAAGTACATATTTGAGATCAGTGAATTATGAGCTTCAACCTGACTATTTCCAAAGTTATTTTCAGTTGCTTATAAGATTCATACCTAAGTGTTTTGGGAATTAAAAATCACCATAAATCTGAAAGTGGAAGAAATCACCAAGAGGGGGGTGAATTGGGGATTTTAAAATTTCTTTTAAACTCTTAAAAGTAAAGCTTAAGAAATGAATAATGAAAGAGTAGAGAGAAAAGACCTCAGACACACAGAACTTATACTGGTTCGGTCTTAACCTTGACCTACGTCCAGTCCTTAGATACCTTCTGGGTGTTTCCACTAGTTCAACAGGTTTTTAACTACAACAATGAAGACAAGACACAATCCTAATCACCTAGGACTTACTCCCCCTTACACTTTGTAACTAAATAGCCCAACTCACAGGTTCCACAACCTTGAGTTTACACAACTAAATACTTTAATAGAATTTTGATCTCTCAAAAGAGTGAATATTGATAATCACTGAAGAACAGATAAAAGAATCACAACATAAACTCAAAAAAAAAAAAAACAAATGTGTTCAAGTATAGCTTCGTGTGTCTCTTGCTCTAAGTCTTCATAGCCTTTTATAGTCTAACTAGATGAACTAGCCGTTGCAATATCTTCTCCAACGTTCAGTTGCAGATTTGGAAAAATGACAGTTGCAAATTTTGCTCTGTTCTTTCAATTCTTTGCTGAGATCCTGGAATATGTTGTTGCAGAACGTCTTCTAGATTCTTTGTCATTCCATAATCTTAATTTGACCGTTTGAGGTGATCTTAATGTGTTTCAACGGTCTGAGCTAAACATCTGGGATAAGGGAGAAGAATCAACCCTGTTCTTGGTTCTTCATTAAATGCATTTATTCTGGATCTTTGATTCTCTCTGATCTTGTGATGAACTTGTCTGACACTTATCAAAAACTTGATCAATAGCGTTAGGAATAATAATGCAACAAGATATGATAATTTCAGATTAACCCATAATGATTTCGCAAATTGATTTGATCTGGTTTACAAAAGTTACCGATGCAAACTCGAGTTGGTTGTTCTAGACTTGAGTTTGAGGTTCATCCAGAGAGCAAGATATGTTTGAAAGTTTCCTAAACTCAAGTTGACAAGTAACTGACTCGAGTTTGGTTCTTACAGAGAGGAAAGTCGCGAGTTGGTCTTGAATGAGATTTTGAACACATGGCTAAACTCGAGTCATTTAGTGACTGACTCAAGTTTGAAGCTTTTATGAAAATCTTAAGTTTAAGTTCACAGCTTCAAAACTGGAGTTTAGAAATGCAGACTGGTGTTTACAAGACCTAAAATATTGCATAGCTCTCTGTATGATCCAGACTCGAGTTTTGATATTCAAAACTCAAGTTTCAGTGAAAATTGAGACCTTTGAAAAAATCTTTTTATGTGTAAACTGGAGTTTCTATTTTTCAAACAAGAGTTTAGAAAACAAGTATCAACTCAAGTATCTCTGTATGTGCAAAACTCGAGTCTACATAATCCAGACTCGAGTTTCCAGTGAAAACTGAAAACATGAAGGCTATTGCATTTTGCAAACTGGAGTTTGTAAAACTGAAACTGGAGTTTGGAAAACTTGATAAAACGTTGAAGCTTCTGTTTGATCTCAAACTCGAGTTTCCAAATCATAGACTTCAGTTTACAAGTCTTTAAACTTTTAGCACATAAACTTTCTTGTAAACTGGAGTTCCTCAGAATCAAAGGTAGAGTTTGGAAATAAGTTGAAATTCGAGTGTCACTGCCTTTGATCTAGACTCGAGTTTATAAACACAGACTCGAGTTTACAACTCTTGTAAACTTTGATAGCTCTTTGTAACTCTGCAAACTCGTACAAACTGGAGTTTGGCCAACATTGTGAAATCTGAGCTTCTGTCTGTCAAGTCCAAACTCGAGTTTAGCAACCCAAACTCGAGTTTGCCTTAAACAGAAAGTTTTACAACTTTCCAAGGACAAACTTCAAATTGAGTTTACAATTGTCGATTATCATCAAAACACACAGAGAACTAACAAAATCTAATCATAAAATTGGGATTCTGAAAGCAAAATTGGATTTTGAATTTAAACACCAACTTACACCTAACTAAATTAGCATTTGGGAGTAATTAGAGATTAAATAGGTTTTCTTGGGGAGAAAGCAAAACATTTCTAGAAGACAAGGGGGGGGATGCCTAGCATTAGGTGGAGGGCCAAGATCATCTCCTCCTCTCCAAGCAAAATTCAATGGTTAGATGCAAAAGAAGAAAACTACAAAAATGCCATCCCAATTTACTATAAATAGGGGGCTTTGGTCTTCACAAATCTCACACCAAAACAAGCAAGGGGCATCTGAAAATAGAGTGAAAGTGAGGGTTAGTGGGAAGCAAGAAGGAGTAGCAAGATTCTCCAAGGGTAAGTTCTCTAGTTCTTAAGCTTTAGCTTTTAGTTTATAGCTTAAAGGTTATTTTGATCTTCAAATCTTCCAATTATAGTTTTCATTTCATGCTTTTATGGTTTCCAATAGCTTTATTTCGAAAATTTGAGGAAGAAGAAGTTATAGCAAAAATTTTGGAAGATTATGATCAAAATAGCGAAGCTTGGCAAAATTTCGGTAATCAGGAATTTCTGGAGTCAGTAGTAAAAGTGCTAATATTTTATGATGAAGATGATGTTCGAAAATTCTGGGAAGATTCATGATGAAAGTAGACATATAGGGCTTTCTAAATCTATAAAGAGTGTGTCATTTGAAGCTCTGTGCAAAACGTTAAAAATCTTAGAAGTTGAGCTACATTTTCTGGGCGAAATTCTAGGCAGCGGTTTGAATTCTAGAAACTGGGAATTATCCATGAGTTCTGGGTAAGTTTCAGTATTTTTCCTTGAAATTACACATCTCAAGGATTCCGGGAAATTTTACGGATCCTCATTTCGATTTTTGTGGAATTAGTTATGATTTTTCGAAGTTAGACAAAATTCTGCCCAGAAATTCTGCACCAGCGATTTTTCCAAAAATTATGTGGAAATAATTGAAAAATAAATCCTTCAAGGGTAAAAATGTCAAGTGTGGCCAAGATGTCTCTTGAAATATTGTTTGAGAACTAATTGAGATAATATTACCCTTTTAGGATAGACTATGCACGAGTTCCGACGTCAAACATACCCAAAAACCCGTCAAATTCAGGTACGGACGCGTATTGTAACATTAACACTTATGCTTATGGTATGGTTATATGTGAAAGTTGTTTTCACTTGTTGATACTCTATTTTGAAAGTTGCTTATGATATATTGAATTGAATACGGGTTATAGTCTTGATAACTCCGTTGAGTTTTCCTAGCGCTGAGGACACGATAGGCCATCGTGGCACTGGTTATGTGCAAACTATGGGTAACATACATATTGTAGTGACTGTGTTATGTTACTTGCAGATATGATTTTGAAAGTGATAGTAGTGAATTTATTATTATAATATCTGTCATATACTGTTTACATAAGCATGAGGTTAACCGTTACCTGAGGTTCAATGAGAATTGAACCTCAGCCCCTGTTATAGCTTTAGGATCCCAGGAAGTCAGGATCAAGGATAGGGGTAAGAAGCAGGCGTGAGGACCCTGCGGAGATGTTGTCTTTTTGAAATATAAATTGCGGTATATTGAACCCATGGAGGATTGTATAGTTAAATGTCTAGTTAGATACATTACATACAATGTTATTCAATTACTCTTTGTTTTAAATATTTTCAACTCTCAGCTCTGTATGGAAACGTTTATGAAAATGGGATGTTACAGAATCCTTATCATTCCAGTACAATAATGTACCCACTATACTACTCGTCCCACCTTGGTGGAATTATCTCTTCTCATTCATATTCTTTTTACCATTCTTGATGTGGATGCTTAAATTCAACATATAACCGTTGACAATTTAAATCATGACTTATTAAAAAATGGTTTATAACCGTCACTTGTTAAAGAGATAAGATGCAAATCTATCTATGAAGTATTCCCCTTGGCATATAAAGTTTTCTTGTATGCAAAACCATTCATTGCTTAATAAACATGCTAGTAAAAAAAAAGATGCAAAAGTAGACATAAAGGTTCGAAAATGGTGTAAAAAATATCACGACCATAAGTCAAAATACATTGATTAATTAGCAAATAGACCCCAAATGCGTTGCATAATGTTTCACTCGCAGCAGTCCTATCTGCCACTGCGGCATCTTTTAATAATATATCATCAAACATAAATATAAAATGTTGCAGTTTCGGGTAGATTAAATTGGATTCTTGTATTTTGAAGCAGTGACTATAACATTCCTAATTCCATACTATTGATTATATTATAACATGTAGTATATATGAAATATCATCAGAGTAGAGTGATTGAGCGTATGTGTTGAGTAACTACTAATAAATACTCGTGGTTACAAATTTAAATTAACTGCAACATATCTAGTCGGTATAATAATAGTACAATAATCCATATTTAAATGCTAAATATCTAACAGTATAAATATAGTCCAAAATAAAAAATCCAGCTGAGTCTTCACGTGTGCATCTTACCCTTTATACCGGCTTCCAATTTTCTAGATCCTGAAGCTAGGGTCAAGTCTGAGATTCGATACCCATTGAATCTTAGGTAACAGTTAATCTCATGTTCAAGTAATAACAGTATATATGACAGATATTCATTACATTTAGTACAACAATAGATAGCACATATATAGCAAATGTGTAACACCCATAATCCATACTACTTATCATGTATTTAACCATATAGTATATATGAATATCATAAAAGTGAAGCAACAGAGCGTATATGCAGGGTGACCACTGATATATATTCGTGGCTACAAATTTAAACCAATTAAGGCATATCCGGTTGGTATCATAACGGTACAATAATCTGAGTATTTAAATAATAAATACAGTCCAAAACAAAAAACTCTAGCTGAGTCTTCAAGCGTGCATCTTACCATTTTTATCAGCTTTTCTTGATCCTCCAGATCCTGAAGCTAGGGTCAAGTCTAAGATTCAATACCTATTGAATCGCAGGTAACAACTAACCTCATGATCAAGTAATAACAATATATATGACAGATATTTAATACATTCAATGAACAATACGTAGCACAAAGTAGATGCATGTCAAAACACCATACATAGCACACAACACATCCAGATTGACAATGTTTGCACATAACTAGTGCCACGAAAACCACGTGTTCTCAACGCTAGGAAAACATATAAATGGTGTTATCAAGACTATAACCCGCGTCAAGCTAAAAACCATAGCTATACCTTGAATGTAAGTAAACATGTGACCTAAGACCAAGTCTTAGCCACGTTGCCTGACCCAAGACCTCATCTTGTCCTCCACTCAACAAGAATTAAACAATCATATATAATCATACAAGACACATCAGAGTTAAAGTTACCAGTACACGTCTGTACCTTTTTCACCTAGTACGTTCCTCTTTCTGTACCGATTCCCGACTTTCCCAGATATCCTATAATATCATTATCATATCATTATGATGAATGCCATATGTCTTAGAATGACATCCTAATAGATATTATTGCCACTATTCACCTTTTTACCCCTGGTGTATTTATTATTCCAATTTTACCCTTACATTTCCTTGTAAACAAAATGCTGGATTTTCTGGGCAGATTTTACGGCAACTTGGAAAAATCATAACTAATTGTACAAAAATAAAAATGATGTGAACCAAAGCCAAAATTTTCCTTGACAAGTCTATGTTTATGGAAAAATAACAGATTTAACTCTAAGTAACCATATCATTCCCATTTTTAGTTTATTCAAGTGTTGTTCCAGTTCCCAATTCAGAGACTTGGAAAATTCACATCTTTTTGTACAAAATCCTAAAAATTACGTGTTATACATGGATGGAAATACCTTCATGTCTAATATATCTCTGAAAAATTTTAGGATTTTTAAACACCATTTGATTGGCCAAAATCCATGCATAACAACCATTGTTCATATTAAAATCCTGAAAACAAGGCTTAACTTCAAAAATTCATAACTCCTTGCAAAAAGCTTGAATTGATACAAATTTTATATCAAAAGAAATCCTTGGATGTCTAATTTCTTCTTGGAAAATTTCACGATTTTAGACATGAAAACACGTCCTCATAGTGACTGATTTCATAAAGCTGAAATCTGGGATTTTTCCTAACTTTCACCACTTGGATCCTTTGACTCCCAAAAATTATTTCCTACCATGTTTTTACCTCATTAGGCATTTTTCAATGCAAGGAGGCCTAAAAAAAAGTATAGGAATTTATTCTCTAATTCCCTAGATTAAACTACAATTATACTAAGAACTAAAAGTTTAGGATCAAGAACTTACCTTTGATTCTTGAACTCCTTCCTCCTTCTTGCTCCTATGATTTTTTCTTTACTCAAATCAGCTGCTAAAGTGAATTTGGTGTGAGGATTTGAAGAGGTGCAAGGCCCCTATTTATAGCAAAAAACCAATGGCACAAGTGATAGTTCCTATAGAGTTCCAACTTGGCTTCTTGCTCCCCATCTATTAGATCCATCTTGCTCATTAAGGAATTTCATCCTATCCCTACGCCAAGGCTGGACGTCCTCCTTCATAATTATTGGCCATGAGATGTGTTTTTGTGTGACATTAATCCAATGGTCGATGTCTCTAATTTTTTTCACTAATTTACAAGAGGATTAAGCCATTTTAAGGTGATTAATCTAGTCCATTGGATGGCTTTACATGTGCACAAATCCTAGCCCTTGATTACTTTATTTAAAAGATGATTAGCAAGGTTTAATTAGCTTCTTAATCAAGTGCTTAAAGGCTTCTTACTTATGACTATCATTGATTACTTTATTTAATTGAAGGCTTAAGCTTAATCCATGGAAAATATCCAAAAATACTTGGCTCATCTTGCTCCACAAGACCCATCCGAAATTATTGACCTTTGGGGCATCAATAATTAGTTCTAACTATATGCCTAATGTCCTTTTTATTGCTAATATCTTATGTTAATTGATTTGCTAATTAATCCAAGTCATTAGAGCATTATTAGCAATTTAGTTTCATCTTCTAATCCCTTTATATTTTTGAAATAAAAGCCCCTTGATTTAACTATCCCTAATCAAGTTGCAAGTAATCTCCAATTATATTAATGCAAGCTTAGGTGCCTTATAGTCTTTGCTAAATTATTTCAATTTAATTAAGTGCTTCCATTGCTTATTTTATGAAGAAAATGTTAGTTCTCTGTGTGTTTTGATGATAACTGACAATTGTAAACTCAATTTGAAGTTTGTCCTTGGAAAGTTGTAAAACTTTCTGTTTAAGGCAAACTCGAGTTTGGGTTGCTAAACTCGAGTTTGGACTTGACAGACAGAAGCTCAGATTTCACAATGTTGGCTAAACTTCAGTTTGTACGAGTTTGCAGAGTTACAGAGAGCTATCAAAGTTTACAAGAGTTGTAAACTCGAGTCTATGTTTATAAACTCAAGTCTAGATCAAAGGCAGTGACACTTGAATTTCAACTTATTTCCAAACTCTACCTTTGATTATAAGGAACTCCAGTTTACAAGAAAGTTTATGTGCTAAAAGTTTAAAGACTTGTAAACTCGAGTCTATGATTTGGAAACTCGAGTTTCAGATCAAACAGAAGCTTCAACGTTTTATCAAGTTTTCCAAACTCCAGTTTCAGTTTTACAAACTCCAGTTTGCAAAATGCAATAGCCTTCATGTTTTCAGTTTTCACTGGAAACTCGAGTCTGGATTATGTAGACTCGAGTTTTGCACATACAGAGATACTTGAGTTGATACTTGTTTTCTAAACTCCAGTTTGAAAAATGAAAACTCCAGTTTACACATAAAAAGATTTTTTCAAAGGTCTCAGTTTTCACTGAAACTCGAGTTTTGAATATCAAAACTCGAGTCTGGATCATACAGAGAGCTATGCAATATTTCAGGTCTTGTAAACACCAGTCTGCATTTCTAAACTCCAGTTTTGAAGCTGTGAACTTAAACTTAAGATTTTCATAAAAGCTTCAAACTTGAGTCAGTCACTAAATGACTCGAGTTTAGCCATGTGTTCAAAATCTCATTCAGGACCAACTCGCGACTTTCCTCTCTGTAAGAACCAAACTCGAGTCAATTACTTGTCAACTCGAGTTTAGAAAACTTTCAAACATATCTTGCTCTCTGGATGAACCTCAAACTCGAGTCTAGAACAACCAACTCGAGTTTGCATCGGTAACTTTTGAAAACCAGATCAAATCAATCTGCGAAATCATTATGGGTTAATATGAAATTATCATATCTTGTTGCATTATTATTCCTAACGCTATTGATCAAGTTTTTGATAAGTATCAGACATGTGTTAGTTCTCAATGTGTTTTGATGATAACTAGCAATTGTAAACTTGATATGAAGTTTGTTTTTGGCAATATGAAAATCTCACTGTCAAAGGCAAACTCGAGTTTAGGTATGTAAACTCGAGTTTAAGGAGTTACAGAAAGCAATCAGAAATTTTCACAACAAGCCAAACTCCAGTTTGCAAAACCAAACCTGAAGTCTGGAAGATACAGAGAGCACTCAGAATTCCAAGCAAGCCAAACTCAAGTCTGGATTCCTAAACTCCAGTCTAGACCAAACAGAAAGACACTCGAGTTCCAGGCCAAGTTATAAACTCCAGTCTAGAGTTACAAACTCCAGTCTAGACCAAACAGAAAGATTTGAATAGCTTCAGCTCAAACATAAACTCGAGTCTGTCATTGTAAACTCGAGTTTAGGACAAATAGAGAAACACTCGAATTTCTACCATATTTCCAAAACTCCAGTCTGTCTCCTAAACTTCAGTCTGGAAAATCACGAACTTAGGCTTGTTCTTCAAACATAGACCCAAACTCGAGTCAGTCACTAATTGACTCGAGTCTAGGAGCAGGACCAAAATTCCATGCCAAGTCCAAAGCCCGATAGTTCTCTCTGTAAAAGCCAAACTCGAGTTAGCTTTTACAGACTGCAAGTTTAGACCTCTAATCAACGAACATGCTTTCTGGATGAACCCTAAACTCGAGTCTGGAAGAACAAACTCGAGTTTGCATCGGGGATTTTGAAAAATCAGATGATGTTGATCTGCGAAATCTTAATGGGTCTTCCTGAAATTATTTCATGATATGATATTATTGTTTCTAATGTCCTTGATGAAGTTTTAAGTGTTTTTCAGATAAGGTTTAGCCAAGATCAAGGTGAGATCAAGATCCAGCATAAGTGCATTAAATGAAGAACCAAGGACAGGGCTGATTCTTCTCCCTTATCCCAGATGTTCAGTTCAGATCGTTGCAACACATTAAGATCACTTCAAACGGTCGAATTAAGATCATGGAATGGCTAAAAATCTGGAAGACGTTCTGCAACAACTAAATTCCAAGATTCCAGCTAATAATTCAAAGAACAGAGCAAAATATGCTACTGCCATTTCTCCAGAATTGCAGCTGAACATTAGAGAAAGAATTGCAACGGCTAGCTTATCCATTCTGTCTATAAGAGGCTGTGAAAACTCAAATCAACACACACAACGAAGCTATCTTGATTATACTTTGAAATTTGAGTCTGTACTGTTATTTTCAACCTGTTCTTCAGTGTTTATCCTTATCTACTCTTTTGAGAGTTTGTAAATTTTTGAAAGCATTTGTTTGTGAGAACTCAAGGTTGTGGAACCTGTGAGTTAGGTTGTTCAATCACAAAGTGTAAGGGGGAGCAAGTCCTAGGTGATTAGGATTATGTCTGGTCTTCATTGTTGTAATTGAAAATCTGTTGAATTAGTGGAAACACCCAGAAGGTATCTGGGGACTAGACGTAGGTCAAGGTTGAGACCGAACCGGTATAAATTCTGTGTGTCTAAGCTTTTTTTTCTACTCTTTTATTATCCATTTCTTAAGCTTCATTTTTAAGAGTTGAAAAGAATTTTTAAAATCCCTAATTCACCCCCTCTTGGTGATTTCTTCCACTTTCAACATGTTCATCACAAGATCAGAGAGAATCAAAGATCTAGAATAAGTGCATTTAATGAAGAACCAAGAACAGGGTTGATTCTTCTCCCTTATCCCAGATGTTTAGCTCAGACTGTTGGAACACATTAAGATCACCTCAAACGATCAAATTAAGATTATGGAATGACAAAGAATCTGGAAGACGTTCTGCAACAACATATTCCAGGATCTTAGCAAAGAATTGAAAGAACAGAGCAAAATTTGCAACTGTCATTTTCCAGATCTGCAACTAAACATTGGAGAAGATATTGCAACGGCTAGTTCATCTAGTTAGGCTATAAAAGGCTATGAAGAGTCAGAGCAAGAGACACATGAAGCTACACTTGAACACATTTGTTTTTTTGAGTCTATGTTGTGATTCTTTTATCTGTTCTTCAGTGATTATCAATATTCACTCTTTTGAGAGATCGAAATTCTATTAAAGTATTTAGTTGTGTAAACTCAAGGTTGTGGAACCTGTGAGTTGGGCTGTTTAATTACAAGGTGTAAGGGGGAGCAAGTCCTAGGTGATTAGGATTGTGTCTTGTTTTCATTGTTGTAGTTAAAAACCTGTTGAACTAGTGGAAACACCCAGAAGGTATCTGGGGACTGGACGTAGGTCAAGGTTAAGACCGAACCAATATAAGTCCTGTGTGTCTGAGCTCTTCTCTCTCTACTCTTTCATTATTCATTTCTTAAGCTTTACTTTTAAGAGTTGAAAAGAAATTTTAAAATCCCCAATTCACCCCCCTCTTGGTGATTTCTTCCACTTTCAGAAAATTGGCCCAAAATTAAAATCAATAGATTAAAATTTCTTGAGGCCCATATTCACCTTCATTTAATATTAATCATTCATCAAAATAAAGATTTATGATGAATAGAAATTTTAGGTAGTACAAAATGTATGTCAACAATAACAACAATACATAATACACAACAAATGCATGTCAACAGTGTTTGCACTAACCAACGCTACGAATCCACGTGTCCTCGGCGCTAGGAAAACATACAAGTGGTATTATCATGACTATAACCCACATCAAGCTGAATCCATAGCTAAACTGAATGTAAACAAATATGTGACGTAAGACCGAGTCTTAGCCACGGTGCATGGCCCAAGACTTCGTCTTGTCCATCACTCAACATGAATCAAACAATCATACAAAACACATAAGAGTTAAAGTTACCGTATGCATCCGTACCTTTCTTTGCTTGGTATGATTCTCTTTTGGTACTGATTCCCAACTTTCCCAGATATCTTATAATATCATTACCGTGCTATAATATTATAATAAATACCATGTGACTAAGAATAATATCCTAAGAGATATTCTTGCCACTATTGACCTTTTTACCCTTGGTGGATTTATTATTCCAATTTTACCCTTACATTCCCTTAAAAATGGAATTTTAGCATTTCTGCCCTGAATTTTCACTAATTTTGAAAAATTATAACCAATTGTGCCAAAATTGAAATGATGTGATTAAAAAGCCAAAATTTCCCTTAAAAAGTATATTTTTTTTTGGAAAATAATGCTTGGAATTCGAAATCCCTAGGTCATTCCCAGTTTTAATTTCTTTAATCATTGTTCTAGTTTCCAGCTTTGAAACATTGGTCAACTTGGAAAATTCACATCTTTTTGTACAAAATTAAAAAAACTACATGCTATACATGGATTGAAACCCCTTAATGTCTATTATATCTCTAAAAAAGTTTAGGATTGTTAGACACCATTTGAATGGTCAAAACCCATGCATAACAACCACTGTTCAAATTTAACACAAAAAACAAAGCTTAATTTCAAAAGTTTGTATCTCCTCATACAGAGCTTAAAACATTACAAATTATTTATTAAAAGAAAGCCCTAAATGTATAATTCATTTCTAGAAATTTTCATGATTTGTGAAGATCATTTTCCATATAAAACGATGTCCATAAGGTGAATGATTCCAGAAAACTTAAATATGGGATTTTTCCCAACTTTCACCACTTGGATCTTTTGACTCCAAAAATTATTTCTCAACAAGTTTTGCACTCTATTTTGCATTTTAAAAGCAATGGAAACTTTTAAACATGAAAGAAAATTTATCCTACAGTTTTCTAGATTAAACTGTTAGTTCTCTATGGGTTTTGATAATAACAATCAATTGTGAAACCAAGACAGAAGAATTGTCTCAAGAAAGAAAAAACTTGCTGGAAGAGGCAATACTTGAGTTTCATTAGCAAAACTTGAGTATTAGAGTGTTAAAGAAAAGCTCAATGCACATGACTAAGGGCAATACCGCAGTATTCAAATGAATACTCGAGTATTGGACCTTACAGAGCGTCGCAAGTTTTCCATCAAGGAAAACTCGAGTATTGATATGCATACTCGAGTTTAGGCCTAGGTGACTCTTCAAACAAATTTAACAGAAACAGAAAACTTGGTTTGGAAAACTCCAGTTTCGAAAACTCAGGTTTGGAATTTGAAAAGACAGTTTTCCAATTTGGCTCTAGAATTCAAATGTTTTTATTTTCAAATGAAAGCTCGAGTATTGGACCAAGCAAATATGCTTTAAAATTTTATCACTTATAAACTCTAGTTTTGAAAGCTCCAGTTTAACACCTTCTAAAATAATCTCTGAGTTTCAAAACTAAGGAGAAAACTCGAGTATAAAGAATGAAACTTGAATATTGAGTCATACAGAGGGCTACCAAGGTTTCTAAGCCTTCAATACTCTAGTATAGGATGAAAACTCCGGTTTTGAAGTTTTGAACAAATATTCATTAAGAGTCCAAAACTCGAGTATTGGTTGAATACTCGAGTATTGACTTTGTTAGTTCTCAATGTGTTTTGATGATAACTAGCAATTGTAAACTTGATATGAAGTTTGTTTTTGGCAATATGAAAATCTCACTGTCAAAGGCAAACTCGAGTTTGGGTATGTAAACTCGAGTTTGAGGGTTGACAGAAAGATGTTTACTTCTGCGAAGAAAGCCAAACTCGAGTCTGCTTGGACTAACTCGAGTCTGAGGAGTTACAGAAAGCAATCAGAAATTTTCACAACAAGCCAAACTCCAGTTTGCAAAACCAAACCTGAAGTCTGGAAGATACAGAGAGCACTCAGAATTCCAAACAAGCCAAACTCAAGTCTGGATTCCTAAACTCCAGTCTAGACCAAACAGAAAGACACTCGAGTTCCAGGCCAAGTTATAAACTCCAGTCTAGAGTTACAAACTCCAGTCTAGACCAAACAAAAAGATTTGAATAGCTTCAGCTCAAACATAAACTCGAGTCTGTCATTGTAAACTCGAGTTTAGGACAAATAGAGAAACACTCGAATTTCTACCATCTTTCCAAAACTCCAGTCTGTCTCCTAAACTCCAGTTTGTAAAATCACGAACTTAGGCTTGTTCTTCAAACATAGACCCAAACTCGAGTCAGTCACTAATTGACTCGAGTCTAGGAGCAGGACCAAAATTCCATGCCAAGTCCAAAGCCCAATAGTTTTCTCTGTAAAAGCCAAACTCGAGTTAGCTTTTACAGACTGCAAGTTTAGACCTCTAATTAACGGACATGCTTTCTGGATGAACCCCAAACTCGAGTCTGGAAGAACAAACTCGAGTTTGCATCGGGGATTTTGAAAAATCAGATGATGTTGATCTGCGAAATCTTAATGGGTCTTCCTGAAATTATTTCATGATATGATATTATTGTTTCTAATGTCCTTGATGAAGTTTTAAGTGTTTTTCAGATAAGGTTTAGCCAAGATCAAGGTGAGATCAAGATCCAGCATAAGTGCATTAAATGAAGAACCAAGGACAGGGCTGATTCTTCTCCCTTATCCCAGATGTTCAGTTCAGATCGTTGCAACACATTAAGATCACTTCAAACGGTCGAATTAAGATCATGGAATGGCTAAAAATCTGGAAGACGTTCTGCAACAACTAAATTCCAAGATTCCAGCTAAGAATTCAAAGAACAGAGCAAAATATGCTACTGCCATTTTTCCAGAATTGCAGCTGAACATTAGAGAAAGAATTGCAACGGCTAGCTCATCCATTCAGTTTATAAAAGGCTGTGAAAACTCAAAGCAAAATACACACAACGAAGCTATCTTGATTATACTTTGAAATTTGAGTCTGTATTGTTATTTTCAACCTGTTCTTCAGTGTTTATCCTTATCTACTCTTTTGAGAGTTTGTAAATTTTTGAAAGCATTTGTTTGTGAGAACTCAAGGTTGTGGAACCTGTGAGTTAGGTTGTTCAATCACAAAGTGTAAGGGGGAGCAAGTCCTAGGTGATTACGATTATGTCTGGTCTTCATTGTTGTAATTGAAAATCTGTTGAATTAGTGGAAACACCCAGAAGGTATCTGGGGACTGGACGTAGGTCAAGGTTGAGACCGAACTAGTATAAATTCTGTGTGTCTAAGCTTTTCTTTTTCTACTCTTTTATTATCCATTTCTTAAGCTTCATTTTTAAGAGTTGAAAAGAATTTTTTTAAAAAAATCCCCAATTCACCCCCTCTTGGTGATTTCTTCCACTTTCAGACTTAAGTTCATCTGGAACTCCAAAGCTCAAATCGTGAGTCTTGTCTCTGGAAGGAGAATACTCGAGTACAGACACAGAAACTCGAGTATAGGCTTAAGTGCATATTGACAAACTCGAGTATTGTTGCACAAACTTGAGTATTGGTCGCGCTTCTGATAATTCAAATTTTTGAAATCTGTGTAATGTTTATGGAATGATCTAAATGATTTATATTCTTAATTATCATAATTACCAAATATGTTTAATGTGTTTGCTAATGTATTTCAGCCAAATTACAGATGATTCAAGGAGATTAAAGGAGTTGTTATTACACAAAGCAAAGTCTTGTCAAAAGCATTAAATGCAAGGCCACCTAACCAGCTATACTTTGATCTACCAAGGCTTGCACGCAGCAAAAGGGTTAAAGAGTCATACACCTAGCTCAAGACTGACAATCTCAACGGATACAAACAACTAGAAGTCACCCTCTATCAAAAAGATCAAAGAACAAGCTATAGAGTAGAGAGAGAAGAGACCAAAGTGCTTCCAGCTGATAATCATCTTCACCAACGGTCAAATGAATGCCTGCAACGGTCATTAAGTATACTCTAAGTATAAATAGAGTTGCATTCAATTCTCTCAACAAAACAATTGAGCAGAAAATTGATTAAGCATTAATTTTGTTCATCTACTCTTAGAGTTTTTGTACAAAGTATCGGTTGATACTACTTGAGCTTCAGTGATTATCTTATTTGCTCTTTAAGAAAGTATTTCATTTGTATTATCATTTGATTGTAAGAAATCTCAAGTCAGGAGACTTGGAGATTTGGGAATCATTGATTACAACTTGTAAGGGGGGAGCAAGTTCTAAAGAGAGAATTGCTTTAGAGTTACAGAGTGTGTAATCAAGTGATTTAGTAGAAAACTCAGGGTGTCTAAGGACTGGACGTAGGCCAAGGAGTTGGGCCAAACCAATATAAACTTCGTGTATTGCTATTCTTCCTCAATCACCATAAAAGCCAAACTTGCGAAAAATTTTCAGAATCCCCAATTCACCCCCTCTCTTATATTTACTAAAAAACTAAAAGTGTGAATATCAAGAACTTACCTCTTGAAGTTCTTACTCCTTCTTCTTGCTCCTATGGATTTTTCTAACTCAATCAACTGTGATATGAGTTTTAGGTATGAATAATGACGAGGGGAAGCACCTCTATTTATAGGAAAAATCTAAGCTTATGTGGTCTTTAATTTCATGGAATCATTTCCCTCATTTTCTTCCCTAATCATTGGATTTATATTTACTTTATGAAGCTTCATCTCCATCCTGCACCAAGGCTGGCCGACCTCCTCTTCCTTCATAGCCCTTAGATTTGCTTTTTATGTGGCATTAATCCAATGATCAATTGCTTTTATTTGTGGATTTAATTTTGAGAGGATTAAGGTTAATTATGGGATTAATTAGGACCATTGGATGGAATTACATGTGCAACAATCCTCGTCATTGATCTTTAGTTGGGCTTCTGGGGTTGATTTGATTAAGCCTAATTATCTCCCCAATTATATGCTTATTTTGCTTTTAATTGCATCTCTCATTGGTTAATTGGTTTTCTACAAGTCATTAGAGAATTACTAGTAAACTTAATTTCATCTCTTAGGCCCTTGATATTTTCAAAAATGAGCAACCCCATTTTTGATTATTTAATTGTCTCTAATCATGTTGCAATTATTCTTTAATTAATGCAAGCTTAAGTGCCATTTAGCATTTGATAATTTGCTTTAATTTGATTAAGAATCTCCACTACATTTTCTTGCCCTCTTTGGTTACTAAATAACCATTATTTTATATGTTATTTACGTCACATTGTATGGCCCTTATATGTTGTCTCAAAATTTTCAATTTAATTACAAATTCCATGAAGAAATTTGCCTAAAATTATAATCAATGGATTACAATATTTTGAGACACATATTAACCTTCATTTAATATTATATTATTCATCAAAATAAAATATTTATGATGAATTGGAATTTCAAGGCATTACAGTGACAATTATTAGTCTTGTAATAATAAAATCTCTTAATTTTATTCGTCAAACATATACTACGTACAAGGGTCAGAAATTCATGGGCTGTCACTTAAAGGAAATAGAAAGAATGGGAGTATGTTGCATTTTAATTGATAATTTGGACATTATTGTGTTTGTGTGGGCGTGACATTATTTTTCCTGAATGACATAATTAAACTATAAAAGTTTGGAAATCTTACATAAAATATTACTACCTCTAATGCTTAGTATAAAAGCTAGTTTGTATTAAATTTGATCCTAAATATATAACCTCAATTTACTTTATCTTTCAAATTTATAATTAATCTTTTTCTAAAGAAGTATATCTATTGATTGCACACATTAAGATATTTTTATCCAAGCGTAGTTGTGATTAAAAAAAATATTTTAGGAAAATAAACCCATATTTATTAACAATAACTAATTGATACAAGACGAGGAGGGGTACGGAGAGGAGAAAAGAAGAGATCAAAGAAGAGAGTAGGGAGGACACAAATAAAGTATGAAGAGAAAACTAACAAATAGAGGGAGGCACTACTACAAAAAAGGGTTTTTACTTCCCTAAAAGGCGTCTTATTTTATAAAAATGAAGTAAAAAATAAAGGCGGTGGCATTTTTGTAATTAAATGTGAGAAAAGTTGACTTTTTGCGTCTAATTTTTACACTTAGACACCAAAAACATCACTTTTGGCGTCTAAGTTTTGAACTTAGACGCCAAAAGCAATGATATCAACTTTTTATTTGCCGCCCAACTTTTTTGAAAATCAAATTAAGTGCCAAAAAATCACTTTTGACGTCTAAGTTCAAAACTTAGATGCCAAAAACCACTGTAAAAAATTTTTAGAAAACCTTTTGATGTCAAAGATAAATTTTTAGAAGCCACAAATTTTATTTTTGGCGTCTAAGCTTGTGTCTTAGACGCCAAAAAATATAATTTGTGGTGTCTAATAATCTTACTTAGACACCAAAATGTTAGGTCTACGAGATACTTTTGCCTCCTAAAGCTACGCCAAAACTCGCGCCCTTCACTAATCTCATCTCCATCCTCATCTTATTTCTCTAACTCCTCTGTCTTCCTCCTCAACTCTCTCACTCGTTCACTTCCTTCATCCCTCTTACATCGTCACTCCTCCGTCCTCTCTCCCCCACTGTCCTTCTTCCCTCCTTTCTCACACTGTCAGACGACCTCCGTGCCCCCTCCCCCTCCACATGCCGCTCTTCCCCCTTGTCTTCTAAAACTCCCACTTACTCCCTCCATTTCCAATTCACCCCTCTTCTCTTCCCGTCGTTGGTTTCGTCTTCCTCTATTCCCCTCCACAATTCTGATAAAGGAGATGGAGACCCGCGCTACCAAGAGGAGAGTAGAAGCTGCCGCCATTGCCCAAATTGAATCTCACAAATCTACAAATACTTTCGTGAAATGCAATGTGTCACACTGTACGTGGTATCATAGGAAAGGAATTCAGTAGTTCATAGTTTCCATTAAAAGATAGTACATGGCCATAATATCTTGACATGTATACTTCCAGAACTTGTTGCTTTAGAATTTTTCTCAACAGTTTTGGATTTTAAACACTTCTTGTTTTTTTGTTGAATCATGAGTAAAAATATATACAAGTTGAGACTCAAATTTGTTAGATAGTTTGATATTCGATTGGGTACTTAGGTTGAGTGGCATTTGCCATTTTTGGATTAAGATTTCTAGAATTGGTTGCTGTTATAGTATGGCATAGTGTTTTGTGATTTCGGATGACAATAATTCTTTGGAAGTGAATTGCTGGCTGTTATTGGAATTTTGTTTTGGTAGAGTTTGAAACTGAAAAAAATGAATTCTTGGTTAGTAACACGAATTTGACCAGAGAGAGAAAAAGGAAACTGAGAAAATTATATTCATTGACTTAGAGAAAATGGGTCTGTACAATGCTCCTATATATAGGAGTAAACAATTACAATGAGACTAAATTAAGTAACAGAAGCATTTACAATTGAACTAACATTTACAACTGATCAAGAAATAAAATAAACAAACTAAAAGATCATGTAACTGACTCCGTTACCCCCCACAAGCTGGAGCATATATATTGATCATGCCAAGTCGAGATAAAAAATCATGAAATGGTTGGGGATCAAGAGGTTTGGTGAATATGTCGACCAGCTGATTGATACTTCGAACAGGGAGAAGTTTAATGATTCCAGCTTGAACCTTCTCACGAACAAAGTGGCAATCAATCTCAAGATGTTTGGTGCGCTCATGAAATGTTAGATTGGAAGCAATATGAACAGCTGATTGATTATCACAATAGAAAACAATGGGAGAAGGATGAGGAATGTGAAGATCCGCAAGAATAGAAAGCAGCCACTGGATTTCACCAGCAACACAGCCCATGACTCTATATTCAGCCTCAGAGGAAGAGAGGGAAACGGTAGTTTGCTTCTTAGAATGCCAAGATACAAGAGAATTACCAAGAAATACACAATAACCAGAGAGGGAGCGACGTGTGTCAGGGCAACTAGCCTAATCAGAGTCACTAAATGCTTTCAATTGCAAAGAAGAAGAGGCAGGGAAGAATATACCTTTACCCGCCACTTCTTGAGATACTGTAAGACACGCAAGGCTACCTGAAAGTGAACTGTAGTTGGAGCATTAGTAAATTGGTAGAGCTGCTGAACCATATAAGAGATATCTGGCCTAGTAGTGGTGAGGTATAAAAGTCGACCAACTATTCTTCTATAAGGAGCAACATCTGTAAGTGGAGTACCAGCATCTTGAGATAATCGAGTGTGATGAGCCATAGAGTGGAAAGAGGTTTACAACCCAAATATCCAGCATCATGTAATATATCAAGAGCAAACTTACGTTGATTTAAAGAAATGCTATTAGAAGAACGTGCAACCTCAAGACCAAAAAAAAATTTCAGGTTACCAAGGTCCTTAATCTTGAATATGGTGTCAAGAAAAGACTTAATACGATTGATTTCCACAGAATCATTGCCAGCCATATATAAGATCATCCACATAAACTAAAATAGTGGTAAAAGAAGCACCAAAAGTGCGAGTGAATAAGGAATAATCAGATCTGGACTGAATATAACCACAAGACAATAAAGCAGAAGAAAGTTTGGCAAACCATTGCCGGGAGGCCTGTTTTAAACCATAAAGAGACTTCTGCAATTTGCAAACTTTGTTAGAAGAAGAAGAATAACCAGGAGGAAGGGACATATAAACATCCTCATGCAAATCACCAAGTAAAAATGCATTATTGATATCAAGTTGGTGAACATACCAATTTTTAGAAGCAGCAACAATAAGTAATAAACGTACAGTGGTCATTTTAGCAACCGGAGAGAAAGTGTCAAAATAATCAACACCCTCAGTTTGGGTATAGCCCTTTGCCACTAACCGGGCTTTATATCTCTCCAAAGTACCATCAGCATGGAATTTCGTCCTAAACACCCACTTACAACCAGTAATAGGCTTGTGTTTAGGTAAATCAGTCAAAATCCAAGTGTGATTTTGTTCTAATGCTAAAATTTCAGCCTTCATAGCTTGTTGTCACTCAGGATATTTAAGTGCTTCTTTATAATTGTGAGGTTCATGAGGAATGGAAATAGAGCAAATAAAATGTTTATAAGAAGGTGAGAGATTACCATAAGAGAGAACATAAGAAAGTGGATAACAATAGGAACCAAACATGGAATCAAATGGTGCTAATGTAAGTTGAGAACAATGATAGTCACTTAAGTATGTGGGCTGCCTGTCAGGTCAACCAGATTTGTGAAGAGGGACTGAAACAGGGGCAGAAAAGGAGATAGAATCAGAAGAAGCAGATTGATCAGGAGCTAAAACAGGGGAAGCAGCAGTAATAGGCGAAGTGGAATGAGAGGAACCAGGGGAAGCAACAGAAATAGGAGATGGAGAAGAGGGAGGATCAATGGAAGTAGATTCATCAAAAAAAGAAGTATTAGGTAAAGGAAAAGGGTCCATAGAGGAGGAACTAAGAGTATAAGGAAAAATGGATTCATAAAACAAAACATGCCTTGAGACAAAAATTTGATGAGTATGAAAATCAAGAAGAATGTAACCTTTGGTGCCAACTTTATAACCAAGAAAAACACATTTCCTAGCTCGAGAATCAAATTTAGTGCAGTGAGAAGTGAAGATGGAAGAAATCACCAAGAGGGGGGATAAATTGGGGATTTAAAAATTCTTTTCAAAGATGTCTGAGTTTTTAAAAACTTGAAGAACAAAGAATGAAAAAGCAAGGGAAGAAAATATAGACATAAAGGATTTATACTGCTTCGGTCTTAACCTTGACCTACATCCAGTCCCCAGATATCTTCTGGGTATTTCTAGTATCTCAATAAGCTTCAATTACAACAATGTAACTCACATGCAATTCTAATCACCTAGGACTTGCTTCCCCTTACACTTTGTAATCAAAAGACTCAACTCACAGGTTCCACAACCTTGAGTTTATACAAACAAGTATTTGAAAATGATTTCAAAGAAAAAAAACTCTCAAAAGAGCAAATATTGATAAACACTAAGGATCAAATCAAAAACACAATATAGACTCAAATTGTAAAGATGATCAGTTGTAGTTCAGTGTTTTTTGCTCTGAGTCTTCATGGGTATTTATAATTTAATTAGAGGAACTAGCCGTTGCATTTTCCTCTCTATGATTCTTCAATGTTCAGCTGTAAATCTGGAATATGACCATTGCATATTTTTCTCTATTTCTTCAATTCTTGGCTGAAATCTTGGATTTAGCTGTTGTAGATGATCTTCCAATGTTCTTGTCATTTCCATAACTTTATTAGACCATTGGAGAATGATTTAATCGTCCTTGAATGGCCTGAGCTGAACTCTTGGGATAGAGGAGAAATTTCAGGCTTGTTCTTGGTTCTTTATTAATTACATTTTACCTAGTTAGAATCATCCTTGATCTTTGTTATGTTTATCTGAAACTCATGAGAAAAATGATCAAGTATAACAGAGAATAATTGTATATTGAAAATTTAAACCACATAAAGTAAATGAGATCAAGTCGTAAGCTTCAGGAAACAGAGTCTCGCTTCTGTGTCTATGTGACTGGAGTAGTGATTAAGTGACTGGAGTAGTCTCAAGGCTTTCATCGTTTTTGACACAAATTTACTGGAGTAATAACTTAGTTACTGGAGTAACTAAAGTTCATGTCGTTTCTGTGTTAGGTTTGACTGGAGTAGCCTTTTGATGACTGGAGTAATTCAAATGTAATAACTCAAACATGACTGGAGTAACGGTTTTGTTACTAGAGTAAGATGACTATATATCGGGTTTCATTTTGGAAATGGTTGAGAGAGATGACTTACTAGAGTACGTAAGTGACAACTGGAGTAACATTTACTAGAGTAATTATGGACTTACTGGAGTAATGTGTTTTACACAGTCCACTGACTATCGGGTTTGATTTTGACATGGATAACAACAACAGGCTACTGGAGTAGGTAAGTGTGTAACATCCCAATTTTCAAAAGCGGAATAAATTAACTTTTCATTTAAAATCATTTCAAACCATCAGAGTAGACCATTTGAGCGGAAGAGTATCTGTTATTTGTATTTCAAAATGCCATAAGTCTGGCGGGGTACAATAGCGGTAAGAAAACCGAGTATCTCAAAAGGACTGTACAACAACAAAAGGATGGCTTCTGCCAAAACAACTGCAGGAAGTCTTCCGCCGGGTCTCTAAGCATGCTGCTTTCCCTTTTCCTCTGACACCGGTTCTCCCGACCCTGATGCTATGTAAAGAGCTGAGGTCCCATGCATACGGACCCCAGGTAACGATTAACCTCATATTTACATATATGGTATAAAATCACAGCAATTGATTCACTTCTAAACATGTCACCAACTATGTCACTCCCAGTGAATGCAAATGTACCGCTCCCAGCGAAAAGTATCACTCCCAGTGAAAATAGATATATCACTCCCAGTGTATGCAGGTGTACAATAAACAACCCTTTAACAACAGGTATTCAACAACACACCACAACATGCATACAACACACATACCACATATACACATACTGTAAATATCAGAGTTAGTGTTACAGTACGCGAACGTACCACAGAGCTATCAGTTAATTCACATAAGCATATCATACACATAGCACATGTATGCATACAGTAAACATCAGAGTTAAAGTTACCAGTACGCGAACGTACCTTCGTTGACGAGCGTTTAGTACGTTGATGGTAAACCATACTTTTGACGAAAAACAGCGGAACGATAGCGAAATGACAGCGGAACAAGATTACTGATATCCTATAATGATAATATCACATTTATCAATATTTGATATCATAACAGGCATTTTAGGTACAAATTACTATTTTGCCCCTGATCCCCTAATCGGCGGAATTTCGCCAGAACTTCGTTACTTTGACTATAATCTTCCAGAATTTTAACATATCTCTTACTCCGACATATTTCCCAAAATAAATATCATATCTATCCTAAAACATGATATCTAAAATATACTGGAAGATTAAAGATCAAAACAACGTCTATTCTAAAACTTTAAGAACTACCGAACTAAAGACTAAGGACCAAAGAACTTACTCAGAGCTTTGCTACGAATTTTCCCCGGACTCCTCCTCCAGAGCTCCTCTCTCTAACTTCTCTCTAGATTTTGTGTGAATTGGTGAAGAATGAAGAGGAATGATGGCCTATTTATAGAAAAGCCCAATAGCATTTTCGTAATTCCTTTGAACTTTGTCTGATCAGTTTCTGGCCGTTAGATCGCACTTCTTGGAGGTGGCAAGATCTTGGCCTTACACCTCTCAAGGATGATGTCATCCCTGCTGCATCATCAAGCCTTATGTCATCTTGCTTTATCAGGTAAAATTCCTGATTCGGTATCCTGATCGCGAAATTTCGTAAAATCTTAAAATTCCGGAAGCAGTACCCTAAAGGTCTTTGCTTCCTCTTCAAGAATACTGGGTTTTCCTAACCTTATTCTCTCATTAAGGACATTCCGTTATCTGCCGAAAATCCTCGGTATTCGTGTCCGATTACAGAAATAACTTCGGCCGGTACCAACTTCTAGATAAAAATCCACTGACTAATAATATGCTCTGGTTTTGCTTAACCCATCCCCAGATTCTCGCAACGGACTTATTTTCTATCCGTTCTCATTTATCCTGTTCACCTTTCTTTATAATAATACTTAATTATCACATATCTTAACTTATAATGTTATTTTAATGCAAATATCTAGATATTAATTTCTTAATTTTCATTTCATTTTTCTTTATTTTTCTTCTAATTTTCGTTTTTATTTATATATATATATTTATTTTAAGTAATTTTCACCTTTTTCTCTTTATCTTATGTCTAAACAATTAGCCATTAATTATCTAATTAATCACTTACTAATTGTTGACAATTTTCTTAATTAGTAATAATTATTATCTCACAACTATTTTACTGAAATTGATAATTTATGCATTATGCAAAATATTAAAAACCATGGGGCAATTTATGTTCCCCAAAATAATATTTAATTTTGCCTCATTATTTCCCAAGGAAAATAATCTCATAAATTACCTAAATTAGAGACAACATACTCTCTAATTTTTAATGAATATTTAGTTACCTCTCAGGATTTATCATAATATTCTCAGGGTATCTCATAACCCACAAATTCACTTAGGAATTTTAGCTCTTTATTTCTCCTAATTTCATGAGAAATTACCTTTAAGAAATAAGGTAATTATTTCCCTAGTTTTGAGACCACCAATTCACCTATTTTCAATAGGTATTTATTTGTCAATATAATATTCCAGATAAATAATTATCCGGGTATTACAAAGTGACTACTGGAGTCACTGTTACTAGAGTGACAAACGAGCTACTGGAGAAACATGAATTCAATTGACAGACTATCAGGTTCACTCTGGATATGGCTGAAAGCAACATGTTACTGGAGTAATTAAGTGACTACTGGAGTCACCATTACTAGAGTAACTTAATCGTTACTGGAGTAACTAAGATCTTTGGAGTTTTGCTGATTTATTCAATGAAGATAGTGGCCAAGAGATTATTGGAATTATAAGGGCACAGAAGCGCATCATACATGGATGTGACTGGAGTCATTTTGGTCTTACTGGAGTCATATAAGTTGAAGAAACGGTTTGGTAATGAAGAACATTGCCGGAGTAACGATGGGTTGACTGGAGTAATGTATCTTGAAAATCAGTTTAAATCAACACATACTACTGGAGTAATATGAACTCTACTGGAGTAATATTTTATCAAAATACAAAGAGTGCATGAAATCACATTCTTAGTAATTTACAATTGTCAAGTTATCATCAAAACATATAGAGAACTAACAAGAAGAAGAAGTGCAGGAAAAACACAGTGAACCAAACACTTTAAATTGAGTATAATCAAGTTTTGTGTTATGGAAGAGGAAGAAAGGAATTTCATTATTCAAAACAGGGGTATGATGTCTATTGATGATGTAAATAGCATGGGAAATGACATAATTCCAGTAAGATAAAGGTAAGTGAGATTGAAACATAAGTGCTCTAGCAACATGTAAAATATGTTGATGCTTGCGTTCCGCAACACTATTTTGTTCAAGGGTTTTAACACAAGAAGTTTGATGTAGAATGCCTTTAGAAGCAAAGAAAGAAGTCATTTGGAACTCTACACTATTATCAGTCCTAACTATTTTAACAGTCTTTGAAAATTGATTTTCAAGAAAAAGGATGAGTGATTGCAAAGAAGAACGAGCTTCCAATTTTGTTTTTAAAAGACAAACCTAAGTGTAACGTGTAAAATCATCAACAACAGTTAAAAAAATATCGATAACCATGAATTGAGGAAAGATGATATGGTCCCCAAATGTCAGCATGTAATAATTGCAAACAAGAATCAAATTTAGAAACACTAGTAGGAAATGGTATTTTTCTTTGTTTTGTAAAGTGGCAAATGTCACAAGCACCAAACAGAGTACATGATATGAAAGAAAACTGTTGCTTCAGAACATGTAAAACTGATGAAGATAAATGGCCAAGGTGAAAATGCCACAAGTCAAAAGCTAAAATGGGTTTTAAGGGTGTATTGGAAAGGGAGCTAACACAAGCAGTCATAGGTAAGTGACTATTCAACTGGAACAGGCCTTGAGAAAGTTTAGCTAAACCAATCGTTTTCCATGTCCGCAAATCCTATATGACACAGCGAGAGGAAGAAAAAATGAGACAACAAGGTAATTGTTTAGTCATTTAAGAAACAGATATGATATTGAATTGGAATTCTAGAATATAAAGAACATTGGAAAGACTAATATGGTCAGTTATAAAGATAGTTCCAGAGATGGTAGTAATGATGGTGGATTTATTTGGCAATGTGATGTGAATGGGCAGAATAGAAGAATATGAACTAAACATATTTAAAGAAGAACAAACATGAGCAGTAGCTCTACTGTCAAGAATCCATCAATTAGAAGAATTAAAGGCTAAAGTAGTATACATACTTTGTGTGCCAGCATTAGGAATTAAAGTGAGTGTAGAAAGCTGATTAACACAAGATGCATCAGGATTGGAAGGAGAAGCAACTGAACCGTGAGTAGCAGCAGGATGAGGTTGAAGCAATGTAAGCAATTGTTTATATTGATTTTGACTAAATGAAAAATTATTAGTAGTAGGAGTTGGAGACAAAATACCAGCCGAAGGGTCAGGAGTAGATGTTACCACATTGTTCACTGAAGCCTTAGAACGATTTCTGTAGCCAGGAGGATAACCATACTTCTTATAGCATGTTTCAAGTGTGTGTCAAGGCTTACCACAGAAGGTGCACACTTTAGCATTAGACACAGAGTGAGGCTGATACGCAGGCTTAGGTGTAGTGTCCATTCGACTCAGGCAGATACTTGGTTCTATAGTCCCTATCAAATCTCTTTCTTGCTGAACAACCAAGGAAAAGGCCTTATTGATTGATGGAAGCGGATCCATTAACAAGATTTGAGATCGAACATTAGCAAATCTATCATTAAAGCCCTTTAAAAATCAGATCACATAATCTTGTCAAAAGTAATCCTTGGAAGAGCAGGAACAGTCAGCTATTGGACTGAAATTAAGTAATTCATCCCAAATAATCTTGACCTTAGTGAAATAATCTGATACAAAGAGATCACCTTGTCGAATCTGAAAAAGCTCATCCTGCAATTTTGCAAATCGGAATGCATCGCTCTGGCTGAAACGCTCCTTCAAGTCATTCCAGACATCCACTGCCCGATTAAGCCAAATCACACTTTGAGCGATGGAAGGAGATATCGAGCAAAATATCCAGGTTAGAACTATAGTATTACATCGTTGCCACGCTAGGAATAGGGGATCAGTAAGGAATTTTTAGAGAACCATCAACAAATTGATGCTTGTTCTTACTCATCAGAGCAATCATCATGGCTTATGCCCAATGGTGGTAGTTGGTACCAGTTAATGATGAAGACACAGACACCAACAATAGATTTTCGTTTGGGTGCATGAAATAGCAATTGGAAGGGTCCTGAATAGACGTTAACAGGGAGACGACAGAAGAAGAGCTATCGGTAGCCATGGTGAAAGTAGATCCAAGAAATTTCAGATCTAAGAATCACCGTGAGAAAAACGCAAGATTACCGTAGAAATCCAAAAACATGAAATTAAAGAGGAATCACAACACAGATATGAGATCAAAGAGGAATCAGATCTGAACAGAGATACTGAAAAGAGGCTCGATGAGGTCAAAGCCAAGAGAAAGGGAAGAAACGAAATGGAAGTGTTTGGGGAAAGTAACCTCTGATACCATAACACGAATTTTACCAGAGAGAGAAAAAGGAAACTGAGAAAATTATATTCATTGACGTAGAGAATATGGGTCTGTATAGTGCTCCTATATATAAGAGTGAACAATTACAATAAGACTAAATTAAGTAACAAAAGCATTTACAACTGAACTAACATTTACAACTGATCAAGAAATAAAATAAACAAAATAATAGATCATGTAACTGACTTCATTAGTTAGTTTGAGTAAGCTTTTGTTGCTGAATTTGTATTGAATTTTTGCACATGATTTCTAGAATCTTGGTTGATCTAAGAATTTCAGAACTGATACACAATCAATTCTTGATTATCTCATCAATTGTTCTTGAGTAATTACTACTTTGAGAACTTCTGTTTGAAATTTCAGATCTGATTGGCCGTCGTTTTAGCTCCTCTCTTGATTGCTACTATTGTTTTCTTGGGTTGATGAATCATTTGTGTAGAATTGTGAAAATATGATGCATATGCAATTGGTATTGTCATTAGTACGAGTCTATTATGGTGATTGCTTATTTTGCATTGAAAAAAAAAAAGAGTAGGCAAACCAAACATATTCTTGTTGAAAAAAAAATCTGATTTGTACCATAGTTTTCTGAGTTTCAATCTCTATTCCTTACCACTCATTGTTGTTTCTACATAATTCTTTGGGTAGTTTGAGCTGTTAATTGGTGCATGTGCTAAGCTCATGTGTTTTGGCAAGTCTTCCAAGTTATATCATTCTTACTCGTTGCCTTTTAAGTCACTAAAAGATCAGATCCAAGTGCTAACAAATTTTGAATATGCAAAGAATAAGGACTTCACTTCTATTATAGTTGTTCACACGAATCGCCGGGAACTAGGTATTTGATGTCCTTGGCTTGATATATTTAAAGTGTATTAGGAACAATTTATCATCAAATGCCCATTTATGCCTTTTGTTATTAGTTTTAGGGATCCAATGTCCTTTACTTGTAGTAATTCTTCATTTCTCTGAATTGTAGATGGTCTGTTAATCATTGGCTTACCTGATGGGCCTACTACTCATTTCAAGCTCTCAAAACTTAGGCTGCGCAAGGATATTAAGGTTTGTTATTTGTTGTTTAATTAGTATAATGTGCGGCCTTTTGTCTTTGGAATTCCAAATGACGTTGCTATTTATTGTACTTTGCAAGTTCTGATGATAGAGCGTAATAATAATATAGGGTCAAGGAAAATACTTTGACTGATTGGGTCAAACGATATTCATATGAGCTTGGTTATTTATCTCATTTATTCTGTGACTTGTGTTGTCATTTCTGGGCCTACTTGCTTTTTTTTTAGTAGTTAAGGGTATGGTCTAGAACCTTTCCTTCTACTCTTAATTTGTCAATTCTTTTCTTTGATAGCTTAATACAATCACTTTTTCCCTAAGATCGAGAATTTAAAGGTAAACGAGTAGTCACTTTCCACAACCAAAGAGACTTCATATTCTTTCAGCATCATCGGTATGTATCTGCAAGACTTGAATAATTAATCCAGATTTTTATGTTTATGCATTTTCTTTCTTTCAATATTATTGTGCTCACCTATGCTTTGTTGATGTTCTGTTGGTTTCTGATCTGTACTCACAATTTTAATTTTTACTATTTCCCCATATTGGTAGGGTTGTTTCTATGTTATTTTGATTAGCATACTGCCAGAAGAGCATGGTCTAATAATAAACATTATAAGGGATTGTGGACAATGAATATATGAAGCAGTATTTTTTTTTTTAAAAAATAATACTTACGACGTCTAAATATTTTATTTAGAAGCCGTAAGTTACACTTACGGTGTCTAAATATTTAACTTACGGTGTCTAAATAAAATATTTAGACATCGTAAGTTAATAAATAAAGTAACAATACGCATTAAATTCTAACTTATGGCGTCTAAATATTGGTTTAGATGCCTTAAGTTATAGCTTACGGTGTCCTACATTTATTTAGACACCATAAGTCATACCTACTACGCCCCCCATATAGGCGTCTTGCGAAAAAAAGATGTTAAAAGTACAAAAAATAGGACGTCGTAACCCTGTTTTGTAGTAGTGAGGAGAGAAATATAAGAAGAGAAGGAAACTCAATAATCTATATTATTCAATCATAATAGGTCTAGAAAATACAAAATGAGATGTGTTGCAAGTTATTTATAGCTCCAACTCTATCCTAGGAATTAAAAAGAAAACATTCTAAAATCCTATAATTAAATGCAAATAACATAATGATAAAAGATAACGACTAATCAACATTAAAAAAAATACTCCTAAATAATCTTATTAATAAAAAATCCTTAATTGTCTTCGAATCTCATAGAATCTTCCATTATTATTTTTCTCTTCCTTATTTTTTAATCTTCATCACTAATATAAATAACTTTCTTAATCTATCTAAATTATTTATATAACTCTTATATTAAGGGATGTAAATAGTATTAAAAAACATGAATATGAAACTTTAGGGACAAGAAAATTTTGGGTCTGGTTTTATTATCATCCCTCATAATTTTTAATTCATGTTCATCCAATCAATCCGAAAGATAAGAAAAGAAGCCACGTCATCAAGTCATCACTCTTTTAACTTTTATCTTCCCTTCCCAATCAACGATTCAGATGGGCTCTTCTTTCCAATCAACAATCCAAATAACCTTATGAGGAATGATGAGAAAATGAGATGATGAGAAGATCAGCTTTCGAAAATTTATCCACCCCATGTTTATCTATATATGTTTGTATATAGGCTGGTCCTAGAACTTTTGCAAAAGTATATGGATCGACTTATTGAAGGAATACATTCTCAATGTATAAACTACTTTTTGCGTTCACGACAAGACAACTAGTATCTATATTTTATCAATTTCCAGGAAGAAAATGATTTATTCTGTGACAAAAAATAACAGTATTTCAATTATCGGGTTAAGTTGCATTTTTATTCCTGAACTTTTTTTAAAGGCGCACTAGTTAACCATAAAGTTAACGGGGGTATATCGTCCCTTAATTAATAAAAGGGAGCAATATTTATTTTTCATATGATAAAATTAGTTAACTGAAAAATTTACATAAGTGACTCTAAAAGATTGTAAATAAGTACCCAATAAAAATTAATATAAATTAAGTTGCTGATGAAACATCTCACACTTGAAATTCGTATGCTTCAAAATTTTATATATGGACTTAGGAACTCCATTTTAACTCAATCAAAGTAAATACTCACTCCGGTCCTAATTATAACACATAGTTGATTTTTTTTTTTTTTTGGAGAGATTAAGGAAACTATTTAAATTACTTTAGAGTATTTTTATTTTTATTTTTTTCTTCAAACTAATTAGTTTGACTGATAAACTAATATATAATCTAAGAATATATAATATATGAAATAATTAATTAACTTATTTAGCTTCCTTAATCCCTCCAAAAAAAAGTCAATTATGTTTTATAATTAGGATCGGAGGTAGTACCATCCCAAAAATACCTGCATATATTACCAAATTTACTCAAAAGGTTATTAGAGAGGGGCTCAAGCCCAAATAGTTTTCAATATAATACAATTAAAATCATAATAAATGTTTTCAAAACATGTCAACATAACTAGCTTATAAAATTCCCATAAAAAGCATGAAACCAAATAATTCATAGCCACATTTACTTTAAAATTAGAAGACTCATAAATAGCTCGAGTATAACAAATTAACTCCAAGAGAGTCCGGGTAAAGTGAACCTACACAAAACAAAACATGTGTCCAGGGAGCACACAAAAGAATTTTTACTCCTTCTGCACCTTTCCTTGATTTTTAGTTTGTTCCTCATCAGAAAATGGTAAATAAAGGGGTGAGATCTAATGTCTCGGTAACTAACTGATTTCATTTTAGCACAAATAAATTCATAAGAAAACCGTGTGCAACCTTGTAAGACATTATGTATATGAAACACCCACACACACACACAGAAACATATATTTCAAAGCTTGTCACAAATTTTTTCTCAGGAAGCATTCAAATCGTTCACATCATAATATATCATCAAACATAAATATGAAATGCAACATCTCTTGTTCACATGAATGGGTTGACCCTGAGTCAACACCATTATTTGAGATATATCTAGCTACATGAACAGGCTATGGCTCCCCTTCTTAATATTGGGAGGTGTCACAGTCCCACATTTCCTAGAAAACGAGGGTCTACAAGTGGCCAACTAAAAATTTTATATTGCCAATTGTTTTTGGAAAAAATAAACATGTTCAAATGAGAATGACCATAAGAATGAACATCTAATTTAAATCAAGATGCCCAAATATGGACACTGGATATCATTATCTATTGCAATTAATTTTAAAGGAGATTAATATTTTATTTTAATTCAAAGCTCAAAAAAGTATAATGTTATTTTTAGCTTTACATAAAAGCAACGAAATCATTTATTTATTTATTAAATTTGTTTCGAAAACCCTAAGCTATTTAGAATATTATATTTTTTTATATAAATTGCATAAAATCTCACAAATAAATTTAAAATATATACATATACAATTTGAGAAATAAGTCACGCTTTATCACTATAAATCATATCATTATTCACATATTTTTATAATAATAACAAGTATTGGCACCCGTACATGTGGAAGTTCTTATAAAGCATTTTGAGTTTCAGAAGTTTATGCAGGGACAAAATGATAGTTTATTGATTTAAAGCATTTGTTTACTAAATATTGATTTAAAGCATGCTGTATAAGGTATGTAATATTTATTATATAATTTGTATGATATGAATACTGCTGTATATAAAAAAGCATAAAATTTACACGATTCACAGATTTTTATAATAATTCATGTGACGTTGGACACAAAACAAAAGGATCTCCTCCCAAAACAAAAGGGTATAACTCCGTACGGGATAACTGGTTAATATTCTGTTCACTCTACGTACAATATAAGCATACGACTTGTCCGACCTTAGATAACGGAAATTTACACCATTTTTTTCGGTATTGATTCTTAGTTACCTATTGATGGAGACTCCTAGCTTTTCTAGAATCGTTCTTTCTTTCAAGTAATTATTAAAGTCGTGTATATTCCTAGTATATTACCATTGACTTTTTCTAAAGTAAATTTACTAGCTGCTATTTCACTTTTTAAAATTACTACCACTACTTTTGTTTTTTTTTTTTAAAAAAAAGTAATGGACTAAATCACATAAAATAACTCCCATATTTTGAGGTTTTTTTTTGTTGGAATTTAGGAATAAATCCCATAGTTTATGAATAAGAAGAAGGATGGAAAAGAAGAGGAAAAATAAGAAGGATTGTGTGTGTGGTACTAAGTCCCACATTGGTTAGGAGAAGGGAAGTTGGAGGGTATATAAGCCCCAACTTGGCTCCTACTAGTTGGGCCCTTGGGCCTACCCACTTTTGTGGAGGGGTGAGGACTTAGGCAACCCATGGTCCACCACGCGCGCCGCCGCGGTCCGTCGGTCGCACGCGTCACCCGCCCGGTCCACGCATGTGAAATAAAATAATCCTATTATTTTTATTTCTGTTGTGCCTCTCCGTTTTTTCCACCAGCGGCTACGTACGACTTATTCAGCTCCGTTTGGTCGCGTCTGTTCGTACGACCTGTCGACCCGTTCAGCTCCGTCTGGTGCGTCTGTTCATGAGACGCACCAATTCGCCGGCAATAGACGTGGGTCGCCTCTGTTCGTTCCGTTCTGGTGTGTCTTTTCGGTCAACGTACCAATTCGCGCAACAGACGAGTCCATCTGATCGTGTTTTTTCGGAGTTTATAAATAAGGGCCCCTAGTCACAGAATTTTTCACGTTCTTTCCTCTCGCATACACTCTTTCTGCATACATTCTATGCGTTCCGAAAGCAAATTCGTTGGATTCGCTTGGGCTTCAGACAGACAGAGCCATCTTTCTGGAGACGAACAATCCGCTCTATCCTGGGAGGCAATTGCTCAGAAACCTTCAACATCCATAGAGGGAGCAAAATTATCTTAAGCAAACAACGAAAGTTGGGTCCGGATTTCTGCATAGTTCATAACCATATTCGGCAGTCTTGTGAGTTCGTTTAAGTTTTTCATCTGATACAGAATTGTTGTATGCTCTCTGTATGTTATATTTTGTTATACACAGATTGTTGTTATATTGTTTTGATTACTGCATATTCAATTTCTACCTACTTTATACGTTAGAAACAACATTTTTATAACATAAGCTTTGAGTTCTATATATATATGAACAACTTTATTGGATTTTAAAACTTGACTCTTTGACGGTATCGATCTTTTAAATTTTGAAACTTGTAGAATTAACCCTTTTCATAAATCTAAGACAAAAACTCTCTTATCATAAATCATTTATATGAAATCTAAAGTATACATAGACTGCTTAAGTTTTCATCAAATTTAAGTTTAATTTATATTTTTAGACCCATAATCTTATCATTAGTCTCATTAATGAAAAATGATAACTTGTGAATTTAAATCATGACTCAGCAATTCAATTTAAGGGATTATAATTAAAATAATATATATAATATTTTTTATGTCAATTTTAGAATAGAAATATTATACTAAAATATTAAAATTTAAGCATACTTTCTCACTATTTAAATTTAATAACTCACCCTTTTTCTTTAATGGGGCTAACAATGTTATGATTAAGGGTATGAAAAATACACTATAAATTTAAGGGCTTGTTTGACATAAGGGGAGGGGAGGGAAAGCGAGTAGAGGGAAAAAAATTTTGCAATTGGATTTAAAATAAAAATTAGAGGAGGTTAAAAGCTTTTTACTAAATTTTCTTACTCTATAATCTTACATATTCTCATTTTTAAAATTTTGTAACTGCACTTCTCCAATTTGTTCAAATTCAACTCAAAAAAATTTCCTCCCCTCCCCTCCAAATCCCTCACACCAAAAAAACTCTAAGGCACTAAATTAAAATTTAATGTAAATTTAAAGAACCAAATATATACAGTGGTAACAATTTTTGTTAAAAGATAACACATATCATTAGTAAATTTCCACAAAGGAGCCATGATGAAAAGTTGTGGTATACCCGCCTACCCCCTCCCAAAAAAAAAAAAACTTACTTTAGCCCCTCATGTTGCATGCTTCCAATTCAATTTGCAAGAGTGACAAAATCTCCTTAACTTTAATCATTTTATGAGAATATTTTTTTAATACTTTTTTGTTGCGTAACAAAATCTCTTGTCAAATTCAAAGAGATTATTCATGTAGAATAGGAGGTAATTTTCTTTTCAGAAAAAACACTTTTTTTTTTTGGTAAGAACACTACAATTGTTCTCCCAATTTGTAGCAGCTAGTTTATGGTGGTCGAAAGAAATCACTACAAATAGCAGGATTTGTAGCGGTTTATTTTGAAACCGCTACCAATTTGCAATGGTATGACTTGCACCAAGTGGCGCGTTGGTTTTCAGTTAATTAATTATGATGAGAATGAGGAGTTTAAATACAACATTCCAATTCTTAGTGACATGGAGCAGTTCTTGGATGAGAAGAAGGTCTGAGACTAGAATAATCCGTGACAATCGTTTTCATGATCGACAGGGTTTGAGTAACAAGTTCAAGGTAAATTTAATTATTGTTTTAATAAGTTTAATTTTAAAATCCATAGGTTTGAATGTGAATTTAAATTTAATAAAAGTATATGGCAAATTGTGCAGATGAGCATGAGAACATAACCACTAGGAAGCTAGAAGTGTTCAGCATCAATAGCCTAAATCGGGGACTACGTACATGTCATAGTTATGTGTAATAAGGCCACAGACCAACTAATTGAGAATGGTGGTCACCTATTCAACCACTATTTGAATGAGTTAGGCTCGAATTGGATATGGTTCCTCATTCACTTAAAGACATGAAAGAATGTTCCTTGGATGCCAAAGAATATAACATGGGATGAGACTGTGAAGGTAATTAATTATATTATAAATGTAAATAGTAAAAATTTATTTCATTTTTAATTAATTAATTAATATTTATTCAATTTTGATATATGATAAGTTTGCTATCTGCGATAATAGGAAGAAGCACACGATCATAAAGATGGGGGATGGCTGAAAGAACAGGAGGAATCATCTCTACCACATCATGAATAAGGATGTGATGATACCTCTAGAGCAAATGATCAAGAACAAGCCTAACTGTGTCTTACCAATGATTGGTTGAGTTTTGTCCAATACAAGAAGAGCCTAAAGGGACAAGTAATTTTTTTAATAATTATTATTTTAAATATTTTTATTTTTTTTAATAATTTAAATTTTTTGTTGTTTCTACAAGCTCTTTCTTAGAGAAACCCTATGAGTTGAGGGCACTAGAGGATCCATCACATGGTAGGATTGAAGACATCTGTTGTCACTTACAGTGAATTGGTATTTTTTTTACAATTAAATTAATTTAAGCTTTATATTATAGATTTATTGTTTTATTTTTATAATAATAATTTATTTTTTTATTTGTTTTAGGAGAGGAAGGCATAGCAGGAGAACTGTCGGACGGACTACATGGAGTTATTCACTGTCACTATTAGACATCGGGATGGGACAATAACCTCTCAGCAGGCATATGAGGCCATTGTAAGATATAAACATTGTTTGTTTTAATATTTAATATTTATTTAAATTAAATTAAATTGTTTAATAAATGTTTTACAAAAAACCGCAGCTATAGTCTTGCATGTGCGTCGTTTGGCCAAACAAGGCAAAATTTCTTAGATTGGATGCGTACACTGCTGGTGCGAGTATCAGCTTTTCAAAAACTGATCCCCTCAAAAGAGCTTTCAACAATGGCTAGCGATTCAAAACGCTCAAAAACGTCAGGCAAGATCCAGCAAACTGAGTACACCTCCTACAGTTTCTGACCTCTTCCAGTTTTCGTACTGCTTTACCACCACACAGTTCAAAATTCAGTTTCAAATCACAGGTTCTACCAAACCTCTGTATGAGACAACATCTTTTCAAACAGGACTACTATCTTAGTCTCAAATTTTGTCAAAATCATTTCTTTCGAAAACTCTATCTCAAAAATTCACAAATTCGAAAATTCAATTCCGAAAATTTTCACAACAATTAGCAGGTGCATTGGAAAATTCAACATTTTAATTTCCAAATATAAACAGGAACCAGACAATTGTTTTTAGAAAGTCATTCTGTCCAACTCTTCTTAGGTATTGATACCTAAAGCAACCTCAATCACGCATTGATCTAAGCACCATTTCAAATTAGATCAGATTCAAGCCTATATTCAATCATCTTCGTACCATAGTATCCTAAAGGATCACCATCTACCCATTCTCAGTTTACTTAAGTGTGATTGTTGTTTTTTGTAGTTTTCAAGTCAACATATACAAGCTTACACTTGCCTCCAGGTACTTAGGCCTCAAATCAAAGGAATCCAAAATTCCCATGATACTTCGTAGAGATCTCACGTCCCAAGATTTCCCTTGTCCAAATACTCTTAACTTCTGGGTGTAAATCTACTATAAGGGTACCACTACCAGTATAATTCCATGTGTCACTGGATACTGGTACAAGATCCAACAACACAGGACCCTCCGAGTCCTGAATCCCGCAGAACCTACTCGGTTCCAAATTCCCCTACCCGAGGAAAATGTCATCACAGAGCCTACCTGACTCCACAGTCCTCAACACTTAAGAAAACTAGTGGTTATGGTCATTAGCTATTTTCAAAACACTATCTGTTAACCCTGGGCTCCAGGCAGCCTATGAACATATCTGTCTCACAAGACTTAAGGCTTCACATGTCAACATTCATCGCCTAAGGGCATACTAGTCCACTAGGTTTTCTTACCTACCGTACATTCTCATAATGAATGTACTCTACTTTCTCTTCTAAATTCATTACAGAAGTTTAATTAAACCCGGATTTCTACATCAGGAGCTTTAGGATTAGCAACAGATCCCATACTCTGTGCCATCCACTGTGCTTCTAAACTCCTTATGGATGGATGATCCACAAGTACGTTAGTATTACGCTTTTGGCGCAGTTTTATATGTTTGGGTACGGTGGGTACTCGCTTTCTAGCGATACGCGCCCTTAGCCATCTGTTAAGCAGGCGGTAGACTTGTATGATACGTCAGGAGGTAATTCACCCATGTGAATCCTCATTATGTTTTCAAAAAAATACTGCAACCACGGAAAATTTTCAATGTGTGAAAATTTGAAAATGAGACAACATAGTTGAAATAAAAAGCGGTGCAATTAGTGACTGTGTGGATATAGGAACAAAAACTGGTAGAATGGTCTAAAGATCTGAACTAGATAGGTCAGATAGGGATTGCTAGTTACAGTGCTAAGCAAGAGAAAAGTTGTAACATCCCAACTTTTCAAAAGTAGTATAATTTTTTTTTCATCAGAGTAGCGCATCGAAGCAAGAGAGTAACTGATACATATATTCCAAAATGTTGTAAGTCTGGCTGGATACAATAGCGGTACTGTTACGGATGTCTCGTAAATGGGCCCAGCCCAATAACTAAAGAGCCTAGTCAAAATGACTTCAGTTATGCTCATAGCCACTTCCTTGAAAATAGGAGTGGTTTTATCAAAATATCTATTGTTATGATAACCGCCTATGTATCAAGAATACCTATCAAAAAACGCATATCTTGATATCCCTAAAATAAAGGATGAATCCAACTGATTAAGATAAGGCACAGGTACGCCTATAAATAGGATAAACCCCTTACAAGGTACACACTCGGAAGACCCTAGCTTTTCTATTCACACAGAGCACACACACCACCCCCTCTGGCTATCATTAGCCTGTCGTATACCCTCGAACTACGTGGACTTTGATCCACACTGTGGTACGTAGGACCCCGGGATTTCACCCCGGGCCAAGTCCAACCCAACTTGTGATCTACACCGGATCAGGTACATCATACCAAGTATTTCAAAAGTAATGTTCAACAATAAAAGGAAGGCTTCCGCCGGAACATCAAAAGGAAGTCTTCAGCCGGGTCTTCTATGCGTCCTGTTTGCACTTCCCCTTGTCCTCCGTTCTTGGTTCTCCTGAGCCTGACGCTATGTTAAGAGCTGAGGTCCCATGCATACGAACCCCAGGTAACGGTTAACCTCATATTTACATATACGGTACAAAATCACAGCAAATGAAACACTTCCAAACATGTCACTCCCAGTGAATGCAAATGTACCGCTCCCAGCGAAAAGTACCACTCCCAGTGAAAACAGATATATCACTCCCAGTGTATGCAGGTGTACAGTTATTTCTTACCAAACAAGTATTCGAACAACACACCACAACATGCACACATACCACATATACACATACTGTAAATATCAGAGTTAGTGTTACAGTACGCGAACGTACCTTTGTTGACGAGCGTTTAGTACGTTGACGATAAACTGTACTTTTGACGGAAAATAGCGGAACGACAGCGAAATGACAGCAGAACAAGATTACTGATATCCTATAATGATATATCACATTTATCAATATTTGATATCATAACAGGCATTTTAGGTACAAATTACCATTTTGCCCCTGATCCCCTAATCGACGGAATTTCGCTAGCACTTTGCTACCTTGGCCCTAATCTTCCAGAATTTCAACATATCTCCAACTCCATAATGATTTTCGAAATTAATACCTTAATTACCCCTAGAACATGATTTCTAAACATACTTGGAAGATTAAAGATCAACCTAGCATTTCTACAACAACTACCGAAAGAAACACTAAAACTAAAGACTAGGGACCGAAGAATTTACCCGGCACTTTGCTATTTCCACAGACTCCTCCTTCTCTCTAAAATATCTCTCTAGAAAGCTCTAGGATTTGTGAAGAATGAAGAGAAGGTGAAGGCTATTTATAGAAAAAGACGATGGCATTTCGGTAATTTCATTGAACTTTGTCTGGTTGAATTCTGATCGTCGGATCGCACTTCTTGGAGGTGGCAAGATCTTGGCCATACACCTCTCAAGGATGATGTCATCCTTAGTCACCAAGGTGATGTCACCAACTTTCTCAAGAAGTTTTCTACCGATAAAGTCCCTGTTCGGTGTTCTGATCGCGAAATTTTGTAAAATCTTAAAATTCCAGAAATAACACTCTGAAAGTCTTTTCTTCCTCTTCGAGAATACTGGGTTTTCCTAACCTTATACTCTCATTAAGGACATTTTGTTACCTGCCGAAAATCCTCGGTAATCGCTACCGGTTACGGAAATATCGTCTGTCGGCGCCAACCTCTGGATAAAAATCCACTGATCAATAATATACTCTGGTTTTTCTCAACTTATCCCCGGATTTCAATCTATGAATTATTTTCCATCGGTTCTCATTTCTACTATCTGCTTTAATCCCACAAAATATCTTCCTGGCCGGATCTCTGAATCACTCCGTTGGTTACAGAAATGACTTTGGAGACAATCCACTCCGAGATAGAAATTCACTTGTTCCTAATATACTCTGACTCAAGAAACCTAGTTCACGGTTTTTTTGGTAGGATTTTATTTCTATCCGTGGTCATTTATCCTGTTCACATTTTTACTATTATAATATTACTTAATTACCACATGTCTTAACTTATAATGTTATTTTAATGCAAATATCTAGATATTAATTTCTTAATTTTCATTTCATTTTTCTTTATTTTTCTTCTAATTTTTGTTTTTATTTATATATGTATATTTATTTTAAGTAATTTCCACCTTTTTCTCTTTATCTTATGTCTAAACAATTAGCCATTAATTATCTAATTAATCACTTACTAATTGTTGACAATTTTCTTAATTAGTAATAATTATTATCTCAACTTTTTTATTGACATTAATAATTTATGCTCCATGCATAATATTAAAAATCATAAGGTCCAATCTGGTCCCCAGAATACTTTTTAATTTTCTATTCTTCTATTTTCAAAAGAGATAATTTAATAAATTGTCTAAATTAGGGACAATATTCCTTCTAATTTTTAATAATTATTTCACAGCCCTTTAGGATTTATCATCACATTTTTAGGATGTTTTATGACCCTAAAACACATTTTTCACATTTTTGGCAATAAATTCCATTTAATTTTCTTAGTATTTCCCTTTGAAAATAGACCAATTATACAACATTTTGAGACCATATCTATCATAAATGGACATAATATTCCAGATAATAATTATCCGGGTATTACAAAAGTGATCTGAAAGCTTAAGTTAAAGAAGCTCAGACACAGAATAGATGAGCAGAGGTTCATGGCTATAAGACCCAGTGTGTAAGGTTGTATGGGGCGATGTCCCGAGGTCGTAAGACCAATATTCTTGGCATTGTGTAGGTTACCTAATGAGGTGACTTTGGATTAGTATGTCCGGAGAATGTTTTGAGGCTAGCAGAATGTTTAGACTGTACCTGGTGGAAATTGAGATGCCTATAGCATGAGGCGATTTTCCTGAGCAATAAGGCCAGGATATTCAGCGCTACAGTAAGAGAATATGCCTGAAGGGCCAAGTATGTAATAAGCCAAAAGGCAAGTTAGTACGGGCATTGAGGCCTGTGTAACCAAGCGCTCAAAAAATGGACCAGTGGGTCCTAAGTGGTAGAGTAGACACCTGGGTACATGACGGATGAGAATGGGGTATGATTGAAGTGGTATGCTTAGCAAGCATGCATAGAAAAGTGATAGGCAGAGTGCCTAGAACTATTTCCCCAAGATATGAACGTTCAAATTTCGAGGACGAAATTTATTGAACAGGGGGAGAATTGTAACACCCCAAATTTCAGGCTTTGGGAATCAAGAATTAATTATAGGAAATGTGGCCTTAAAGAATTTTAAAGATTGAGAATTTGAGATTTAAGCCATATTTTCCATAAATTAAGGAATAATTATTGGCCAAGATATTTTGGAGATAATAATTTATGGCCTAAAATAATTATTGGGAATTAAGGCCTATATTTTCCCTTAATTTATTTTGGGAAAAGAATAAAATTCAAAGAATAATTGGAAGCGATAATTAGGCCTAAATATGATTGGATTTTATTTCCATAATTTGCAATTAAGGATAATTGCAAATAAAATTAGTATTATAAAATAAGAATAATTTATCTCCATGATTATGCAATAATCAAATTAAATGATAATTAATTGAAAATAAAAAGGATTATAAATAAGTTAAGAGATAAATAAAGAAATATTTGTAAATGATAATTTTGGGCCTAAATATTGAGGATTAATATTTTATGGCCTAGGAAAAAATAATTCGGGGAAAGAAAAATCCCTAAATTAATTAAGGATTATTTTTATAATTATTCAGTAATTGCAATTAAAATTTAATTGCAATTAAGATATTGTTTTAAGATAATGAATGCAATAAAGGATTGGGCTTATTCAAGAAGTGTATAAAACCCCCTGGCCCAACCCAACATGTATCAGCAATAATGAACATACATCCATATGCATATGGATTTCGGGCAGAAGCAAAAGCTAAACGTTGGAATGATCCAAGGCCCAAAATATATAGTCTTTCAGTTGGCCCACGTGGGAAGCAACCTTCAGCAAATGAATAATTCTCATCCTCTAAAGCTGAAGTAAATGGCGCAGGTAAATAAGAGACAAGTAGACAGCGAGTTTCCTCTCCTGGACTGGGTCACAGCTTCCCTATTCCTTTGCTCCTCTTCGGCCCAAACCTTCAGCCCAAACCCGATCCAGTACTCACTGTCTTAGCGTCAGTTGAATACCATTAACATTAGTAAAACAAGATCAGCTGCCTAACCAACACGTTGCCACTCCAGCTGTCCGCCCCTCAACATGCATGTAATAACCATTAAGACATATAAAACCATCTCTGTTCTTTTGGTTTTATTTCCATTTGAAAACGCATAGCGGAGAAAAGAGAGAAGAGAGAGACCGAGAGAGAAAAGCTGAGAGAGGAGGAGAGCGAAGGAGTTTTACTGAAGCTCAGCATTCTCTGTTTTTCATCGGTGAAACAGAGAGAGAAACCGAGACTAACAGTAAGCAGAGGAAGAAGAGAACCAGTAAAGATCGAAACTGAGAATGAGAGTCGATGGAAAGAGAAACAGAAAGTGAGAGTGTTAGGGAGAAGAGAGGTCGAAGAGTTTAAACATCTACTCTGTTTTGGTGCCGTGGAGCAAAGGATTGTTGCCGCAATCATTATTCACCGTTGAAGCTTGGGATTCGAAGGTGATCATTGTTCTCTTTTCTTTCTTCGTTTTCTGTCACAGCCTCGCCTAAAATGAACCAAGATGAAGCTGAAATATGGACACCAAAACAGAAACCGAAAATAGAAGCTAAAACAGGGGGCTGTCAACATTTCCTTTTTCATTTCTTTCGGTGTTGTAGATGCTTACTGGGTACTTAGGTCCTGTTTAGTTGAAGAAAGCAAGAAAGAAAGCAACTAAAGCCGAAACTAAAACAAAAAGAATGAGAACTGAACATGCATGTTTTTTTTTTTCGGTCAATAATATGTCGCTGCATGAATATTTTTTCGGTGCAATGGGTCTGTTTTTGGAAAAGAAAAGAGATAATGGATGTGTGTTTTTGTTGCTAAATATATATTTATATAAGTATGAATGAGATTGCTGCATGTAGTTATATGTATGTCGGGTTGTACTCTCTATTGTTTTTGTCTATTGGATGTTTACGTGAAGAGCGTTTTTCTACATCCAGGATTCTGTCTTTGCTGGTATAAGAGGAAAATGAAGCTAGATTAGTATATGCGAGTATGTGTGCATGTTTGGGAAGAGAGAAAGAACTTGTGAAAAATATATATATACATGTGTGGTACCATTTTTGCGATATTTTGAGATATTTATATTATAATAATAATATAAAGTGAGATATTTTGAGAAAAAGCAAATAGGATAAACGAGAACCAATAGAAAATAAATCGTATATCAAAATATGTGAACTAAGTATCTAACATAAGGATTTATTATAAACAAGTATATTTTTATCCCGTGGTGGGCCATCTCAGAAGTTATTTTGTAACCGATGAAATAATCATGGGATAAGATGAAAAAATATTTTTAGAAAAAGGGACAGATAATATAAATGAGAACCAATGGAAATTAAATCATAACTCAAAAACCATGAACTAAGTTTCTAAGACCAGGACATATTACGGACAAGAGAATTTTTATCCAGAAGTTGGTGTTATCAGAAGTCATTTCCGTATCCGATGGTGTATGTTCGGAAATTTTCAGCAAGCAACGCAATGTCCTGAATGGGATAAAAAATTTAGTTAACCTAAGTATCTTGAAAGAGGAAGAAGAGATCTTCGGGGCTATGTTCCCGGAATTTTGAGATTTGTTCAAGTTTACGCGAGTAAAACATCGAACATGAAGCTTTATCGGTACAAGACCAAAAAGCAAGAATGATGTCATAAGGATGACATCATCTTTTGAGAGGTGCATGGCCAAGATCTTGCCATTTCAATGAAGTGCGATCCTACGATCCAAAATCCGTCTGATAAAGCATGAATAGTAACCAGAATTTGTCTATAAATAGGCTGCAACCTTCTTCATAATTCTCACACCATTCCTTCTTGAGTAATTCGAAATCTTGGAGCAGAGGAAGAAGGAGGAATCTGGGGAAATTTGTAGCGAAGCTCTGAGTAAGTTTTTCGGTCCTTAGTCTTAAGTACTAGTTTCTTTAGGTAGTTGTAGTAAAAATGCTAGGTTGATCTTTAATCTTCCAAGTATGATTAGGAATCATTTTCTAGGGATAATTAAGGTATTAATTTCGAAAATCATTATGGAGTTAGAGATATGTCAAAATTCAGAATGATTAGAGTCAAAGTAGCGAAGCTCTAGCAAAATTCCGTCAATTAATCAAACTAGAGGCAAAATGGTAATTTGTACCTAAAATACCTGTTATGATGTTTATCACTGATAAAATGTGATATCATCCCTATAGGATATTTGTGATCAAGTACCGTAGTTGTGTCGCTGCCGTATCGCTGTCAAACGTACTGAAATACTGTCAATGAAGGTACGGACGCGTACTGTAACACTAACTCTGATGCTTATTGTATACTTATGTGTGATAGATACTTTCATAAAGACATCGACGGGACTCTATCTTGGGTCATGCACCATGACTAAGTTTATGGGGCTTAGATCACTACTTATACATTTAGCTTTTTACACGGGTTATAGTCTTGATAACACCGTTGAGTTTTCCTAGCGCTGAGGACACGAGGGCTGTCTGAAAGTGGAAGAAATCACCAAGAGGGGGGTGAATTGGGGATTTTAAAAATTCTTTTCAACTCTTAAAAATGAAGCTTAAGAAATGGATAATAAAAGAGTAGAAAAAGAAAAGCTTAGACACACAGAATTTATACTGGTTCGGTCTCAACCTTGACCTACGTCCAGTCCCCAGATACCTTCTGGGTGTTTTCACTAATTCAACAATTTTCAATTACAACAATGAAGACCAGACACAATCCTAATCACCTAGGACTTGCTCCCCCTTACACTTTGTAATTGAACAACCCAACTCATAGGTTCCACAACCTTGAGTCCTCACAAACAAATGCTTTCAAAAATTTACAAACTCTCAAAAGAGTAGATAAGGATAAACACTGAAGAACAGGTTGAAAATAACAATACAGACTCAAATTTCAAAGTATAATCAAGATAGCTTCGTTGTGTGTATTTTGCTTTGAGTTTTCACAGCCTTTTATAAACTGAATGGATGAGCTAGCCGTTGCAATTCTTTCTCTAATGTTCAGCTGCAATTCTGGAAAAATGGCAGTAGCATATTTTGCTCTGTTCTTTGAATTCTTAGCTGGAATCTTGGAATTTAGTTGTTGCAGAAGGTCTTCCAGATTTTTAGTCATTCCTTTAACTCAATTTGACCGTTTGAGATGATTCTTATGAGTTACAACGGTCTGAGCTGAACATCTAGGATAAGGGAGAAGGATCAGCCCTATTTTAGGTTCGTCATTTAATGCATTTATCCTGGACCTTGATCTCACCTTGATCTTGGCTAAACCTTATCTAAAAACACTCAAAACTTCATCAAGGACATTAGAAACAATAATATCATATCATGAAATAATTTCAGGAAGACCCATTAAGATTTCGCAGATCAACATCATTTGATTTTTCAAAATCCCCGATGCAAACTTGAGTTTGTTCTTCCAGACTCGAGTTTGGGGTTCATCCAGAAAGCATGTCTGTTGATTAGTGGTCTAAACTTGCAGTCTGTAAAAGCTAACTCGAGTTTGGCTTTTACAAAGAGAACTGTCGGGCTCTGGACTTGGGATGGAACTTTGGGCATGAAGCTAAACTCGAGTCAATTAGTGACTAACTCGAGTTTGGGTTAGAGTTGGAAGATTGAGCTTAAGTTCAAGGTTTTCCAGACTGGAGTTTAGAAGACAGACTGGAGTTTTGGAAAGATGGTAGATATTCGAGTGTTTCTCTATTTGTCCTAAACTCGAGTTTACAATGACAGACTCGAGTTTATGTTTGAGCTGAAACTATTCAAATCTTTCTGTTTGGTCTAGACTGGAGTTTGTAACTCTAGACTGGAGTTTATAACTTGGCCTGGAATTCGAATGTCTTTCTGTTTGGTCTAGACTGGAGTTTAGGAATCCAGACTCGAGTTTGGCTTGCTTGGGATTCTGAATGCTCTCTGTATCTTCCAGACTTCAGGTTTGGTTTTTCAAACTGGAGTTTGGCTTGTTGTGAAAATTTCTGATTGCTTTCTGTAACTCCTCAGACTCGAGTTAGTACAAGTAGACTCGAGTTTTCCTTTCTCTGCAAAACAAGCAGCTGTCTGTCAAGCCTCAAACTTGAGTTTAAAACCATAAACTCGAGTTTGCCTTTGACAGTAAGATTTTCATTTTTGTCAAAAACAAACTTCATATCAAGTTTACAATTGCTAGTTATCATCAAAACACATTGAGAACTAACACTGTCATGGCACTGGTTATGTGCAAACTAGAATGGACATTACATGTGCTGTGTGCTATGTACAGTTATGATATGAGAACTTTACATCTGCAGTGTGCTATGTATTGTTGTATGCTGTAATGTTATGTATATATCTCATACATATCTTGTTTACATAAGCATGAGATTAACCGTTACCTGAGGTCCGATGGGTATTGGACCTCAGCTCTTACCATAGCTTCGGGTCCGGGGAACCAAGGACTGAAGACAAAAATAAGCAGAGTAAACATAATGCGTAAGGATCCGACTGAAGATCCTATCTTTAGACGTGTACCGTTATAACATCACTCTGAGTAAAAAATGTACTGTACATTATAAACAGACGGATACATAAGGCATCTTTCATTCCCCTCACTCTTTTACTTGCTTCGATGCTCTACTCTGATTGAAAAAAAAAATTATTCCGCTTTTGAAAATTGGGGTGTTACATAAGGCATCTTTCATTCCCCTCCTCGGCCGCTAGCATGTTATAATTGGTATCATAGTCAGACTCGGGTTGGTGTGGGTTGATGTGTCAGGGAAGATGTTGGGCCCAAAGGTACGTGGTTTGATCATTCTTCTTGTAACATCCCAAATTTTGGGATTCTTAAATTTGAATGATGTATGGAGATCAATTATGAAATTTTGGCTTAAAATAATTATGAGAATAATTATTTGGAAATTAAGGTTTATTTTTCCTTAAATTTATTTTAGGAAAAGATTAAGGAATATTCATAAAGGATAAGTTCATGCCTAAAACATTTATGGAATTATGGATTTAATGTTACTATTATTCCAATATTTGCGATTAATTGAGTTAAGCACCTAATTGTAGATAAAGGTTTGGTAGAGGATCAATTAGGAATTAAAATGGGCTTCATAACATAATATTTACCATAAGCCCATTTTTCCCAATAACTCCCTCAGCTCAAGCACGTGATAGTGAAAAGCTGTCAGCAAAAAAGTCATTAGCCATACCTATTCAGTGTGATTAACTCATTTTCTAATCACGCAAGATCAGAAGCGCCATATCCCTCCAGTGATTTAAGTGCTTACGACATCAAACTCTCTATACGTTATTATTTAAGCATTGCTACTTGATCTTCTCTCATTCACTTTGCTCAGCAAGTGAAACTGAGAGCAAGAGAGAAAGCTAAAGAGAGAAGGAAAGTTGAGAGTGTGAACTGAGAGTGATAAAGGGAGAGAGCTATGACCGAAGAAGACGAAGGAGCTGATTGTGAAGCTTTAGGAATCATCTAAGGTGAGCTCCTTAAGCAATATCCTTCCTATTTCTATAGCTTTAATTTGTTACAAGTGGTTTAGTTAGAAGAAAAACGTAACCATGCTCTTTTTTTCATGCCTAAAACAGAGAACCTTGTGTATTTCTGTTTCATAGCAAAACCTTTGAGTTTTTCCACAAGATTTTTACAATAGATAGTAGAATCAATAAGGTTTAAAAAGCAAAAGAACAGCTAAAACAAATGTGTAGGTTGGGAGTTATGTTTTTTCAAAGTTTGACAGCAAAACTGGAAAACTATCATTTTCTAGAAAATGAACAATAATTTTCGTTTTAAGTTTTGAAGTAGTAAATGATTGATTTTTGACATGAAATTTACCAGAAACAAAGTAGACACAACAAGGTTTAATTTGATAGGTCACATGCCTTATTCAGAGTTATATCTAGAGAGATATGAATTTTTGAAACTAACCTGTTACTACCTCGGACAACTACATATCCACACATCAACAACAACACATAAACTCTACTTCGGCATAACTTTACCTCGGCCAAACTTTACCCTAGCAACTACAACTCCATACATCAACTACAAAACATAGACTCTACCTCGGCCAAACTCTACCCTAGCAACTACAACACCATACATCAACTATAATACATAAACTCTACCTTGGTCAAACTTTACCTTAGCAACTACAACTCCACACATCAACCACAACACACAAACCCTACCTCGGCCAAACTCTACCTCGTCCCAAGCAACTACAACTTCACACATCCACCCAACATACAAACCCTACCTCAGACAAAATCTACCTTGGACAAACTCTACCTTAGACTTATAAAAATAGTATTATTATCAAGTCACGTAGTTAGGTCCTTATGACACCCTAAGTGACTAATGTCAATGATAAACATTTATAGGAATTCTGTGACACCTCTACTAATCCCGGCATTTGCAAGTGAGACATAAGGACTTAAGATTGAGGTGGGTGACAATTGAATATTTTACACACTTATTTGTATCTATTGGGTAATAATTTTAGGATTGTTAGCTAATAAATAATGGGCTTTAATGCTTATTTGGGCTTTGGGCTTTTATTTGGATTTAATTCATTTTTATGATAAAATTCCAGATTTAGTATGCTTCATTGTTTTAACCATAACTTTTGAACCACACATCGGATTAGCTTCATTTTTGTCTCATATTTCAGACGATTCAAAGAGCTACAAATGTTATGAAGACTCGGAAGGCAAATCGGTCAAGAGGATGGTCAAACTTAGAGCCGAAGTCAAAGACGTTTTTCTGGATTTTTGGGCTCGAATATTGTAATTAAAAACCCATTTGTCATTTATTTCGTTTTGGGCCATTGTGCAACCCTAATCCATTTCTATTTTAGGTTAAGTTTAAGATAGGCAGCAGCCACAAACATATATGTCATTATGTTTTTGGATTATTTTGGATTGAAGACAGAAGTTTCATTTTCTCTATAATGTTCTTCGTGTTCTTCGTCTATTCTTCGTTTTTCCCAGTCATGTTCGGCTTAATTTCTCTGATTAACCCAACGTTGATGATTCCATAATTCGTCTAGAGAGCTTGTGCTTAATCAGTAACTTTACTCGTTTCTGTGTTCATCTTATCGGATTCGATTTCTAGAAATAGTTCGAATATTATATATAATATTCGGTTTGGTTCATCCTAAGGACTAAGTTCGAACTAGGTTTGAGTGTTGTTGTGCGATAGCACAGTGAGACACCACTGTTCGGATAGATTCTAGGCGATTGTCTAGTAGAAGGATTCTCTGGACAGATGCAAAGATTTCGGTTCGTCCAGAACCAAATGCGAGTTCGTTCTTATTTTGCTCAATGAAGGAAGTTTCTGGAATATGAAATGTTGGGTTGATTGATTTTAATCTATTTCTGTTTATTTCATTTTCAATATGTTTCATTTCGTTTTGTTTCTGTTTATTTCATTTTTAGTTTGTTTGAACCAAAAACCCCCCAATTTTACTGTTTCTGTTTCACTGTTGCTGATGTAAACCCATTGCGAATTCATTGGGAAAATGATCTAGGTTCCCCATTATATTGCAAAATTATATTGATTTTGGTTATTTTGGGAGATCACGACAAATCTCTGTCAGGGAAATTACAGAAAAGAGCCTAGAATTCCTGGAAATTACAAATCTATAAAGGAAAAAATCTAGATAAAATTACAGATAGATACCCAGAATGTTTGAAAACTTTAGTTATGCCCCAAAAAATTTCCAAAAGTCACACTTTAGTCCCCGACTTGAACTTTTAGGTCTTTGCATTTAAGTCATTGGTCAAAACTTGCGTCTTGACCAGGGAATTTATTAGGTCAAAGATGCGAGCTGGGAGTATATATCAGAAGTTGGAATGAATATTAAAAAAAAGGGAATAGACCCGAGAAGCAGGAGGAGTGCGCTGTGAAAGAGAGCTCCAATCCTTTCTTCCTCCACCTTCCATTCCTTCACCGTCGCCGACGACCTTAACTTCGTTCACCGTCGTCGGCGACATCCCTCAATTACCGCCACATATTAGCTGCCTTCTTCCACCACCATATACCCAGCAGCCACACTAGAGAAGTGAGATTTGGATGAGTGAGCCACGGTACAGGGACATTCGAGACAACAACATCAGATCTTCGACCTCCTCTGTTCTTCGTTCGCCGAAAAATCTTCCAACTCTAGTAATCATGTTCGTTCGTTGTCCATCACTCACATTTGCTCACTTTTCCTTCATCCATTCATCTTGCAGAAGCTTCTCAATCAATGGGCATCAATGTTATTAATTTGATTCAACTGATTTCGATTATTTTAATTGCTATGAGGGGCCGATTCCATTGTCTCTTGGAGAAGGATTAAGTGGATGGAATTTCAGAGCTAAATAGGGGAGTTTATTTTGTTCAATTTATTTTCCCTTATATATGTGGATTTCCTAGTTTTAGGAATATTGTTTTGACTTGTTGACTATGTTTACCCATTTGGATAACTTTGTGAATTGAGCCTATGTGATTGGATTTGATTATTGTAGCTTGTTGGATTTATATATATGTATTTTCCTTACTGATTCAATTTTATTATACTTTCTACGTGTTATTGTTAGATAGTATAATTGAATTGGATTAATTGAGTGGCGTGTTATCGCATTCACATTAAGAGGAAACAAGTTGCATTAGTTTAATCCTAATCGCACACTAATTGTACTTCAATAGTGCCTTAAGTGGTGATTACTAGCTACGTTAGTAGGAGTAATAACTAATTAAGAACACTAGACTTGAGCGTTTACTTGAGGTATTTCATCAAGACTTAGTGAAAATTTACTCCTACATCTAATTGAATTATGATAGCCACTACTCCATTTCCAAGAGCATCCATCATTCACATTTTCATACTCCATTCCATTTTATAAAGAAAATACTAAAAATAATAGTTTAGCATTTAATTCAATTCAATTTCTATTTTTAGTTTATTAATTTGAAAATCCAAAACTATTTTTCCCCTTGTTTTATTGCATTTACATGTCATTTAGATTACTTAGGATCCAATAAAAGGCTCCTCGAGAAGAGAGAACGATCCTAGGTTTTCCTATACGTAATCCTTGGTCAATTTTTGATTGTGGACCCCAGGCTAAAGACGAAAAAGGCCCTCATCAAATGGGTAACTGTTATCTTATTAGCCTTTATGATTGTGTTCTTATATGATTAGCCAAGTCTGCTAGATAATTGCATATATGTATCCTAGCTATGGATTGGGGCTGCGTGTCCTATAGAGCTACGTGTTCTACAAACAGCTGCGGTCCTTGGCTGTTAACTACGGTTACATTGCGACTTATTTTATTGCTAATTAATCTATGCTTAACATGTGCTATGTGGTCATTAATGCTTCATGCTTAAATATAAGATTAACTGTTACCCTGAGGTTCATTTATTTGTACTCCAGATCGTATGAAAGAGACAGGTAGTGGATCGGGATTAAAAGGCAAGTTGTAGCTATAAGGAAAAGAGAATTTATGATAGCTTATTTTAGTTGGACCGTATTAACTCATTTATCATTTTGGAATATTGTATTAAACTCCCTTACGGGATAGATACCGCACTCGAAATAATTTATCCTCATGTTTTCAAACTAAATTATCTGTGAAAGTTTTATTCCGCAATTTAAGTCGTTCAAATCATTACGATGTCTGTGTGCGATAACTCTTTTAGATAAGAGGCCTTAAAGTTCGGGCGTTACACTTCTCAAATATTAACTACTATCATTTAAATTGTTACCTAAATAATAAAATATTCAACCTAATATTGTAAACAATGGACTAAAATTATGGTCTTGCTTTTTTTTTTGGTTGCAATATTTTGTAGTGGTTTTAAAACTGTTACAAATTTAAATTCAAATTTAGATTAAATCTTTTGTGCAGCTTTTAAAATTTCATATAATATTAGTAGTAGTTTCATAACCACTACAAATATTTTGTTGCAAATTTTTTAAAATTTTTGGATGTACTAAGTAGCGGTTTTAGAACCGCTAGAATGTTAGTGCCAAATTTTCAATTCTCCTTTCTCACAATGCCAAATTCTTTCAAAATTTTGTGCTAATATTTGTAGTAGTTTGATTTTAAGACAATGTGTTATTTACATACGCATCTTGTAGCGGCCGGTGACAAGAAACCACTATCAATACAATAACAACTCTAAAAAATCACAACAAAACCCTTTGTAATAGTGTGTTTTGTAGCGGTTTTTGAAAGTGCTACTACTATAGGTTATAGTGAGAAAACCACTACAAATACACTATTTTAACCCTTACAAAATGACAGCTTTTTTTTTTTTTTTGGTAGAGATAATAAGGAAAATTTCACTTTAATACCTTTTGAATTAAGAAAAGCCTAAAAATTCTGTTAAGAAATTGAAAGGAAAAATAAGTCCTTTGGTAAGAATATGAGATTTTGAAATGTTTTATTTTCTTTCAAAATGCCCCTCATCCCCCCCCCCCAAAAAAAAGGCAAGTTTACCTTGCCAACTAGAGCTTCGTTTTTTGGCCTAATAGTACCAAGGGTGTTGGAGGGTTTGACCCCACAATCCTTTAAGCTATGTTTGGTTTGAGGGAAGGGTGTGAGAGGGAGTGGGAGGGAAATTTTTTTTATAAGTATATTGACCAAATTTCCATTAATGAAAAGAATATCCTTTTTTGTCAAGAGTATATTTTAGGAATATTAAAAATTTGCTATGGGCAATTTTGTAAAGATGAGAGAAAAAATTTCTCTATCAACTTTCCCTCCCACTCCCTCCCACACCCTTCCCTCAAACCAAACACAGTGTTAGAGTCACAAAAGTTATGAGACCATTGAGCCACCATGCTTACACTCTTGTTATTTATGTGCTCAAACAAAAATAAATTGATACTTAAAGTTTGGCCACATGCAATTAACAACTTCTATAAAGCAATTGACAACATTACAATAGATATTTACTATACTTGTATTGTAACATCCCAAATTTTAGGCTTTGGGAATCAAAAATTAATTATGGAAAATGTGGCCTTAAAGAATTTTAAAGATTGAGAATTTGAGATTTAAGCCATATTTTCCATAAATTAAGGAATATTATTGAAGGATAAATTAGGCCAAAGAATTATAGAATTTAAAAATTGGCCTTAATTATTTCTAGAAGTAATTTTGAAAATAAGGCCTATATTTTCCCTTAATTTATTTTGAGAAAAGAATAAATTTAAAAAAAATGGTGAATGATAATTGAGGCCTAAAATTATAGAATTGGTATTTCAAGGCCTAGGAAATTAAGAATTTAATTTCCTTGAAATTATTGCAATTAAATATAATGGCAATTGAAATTGCCTATTTTAAAATAAAGTATTAAAAAAGAAAGAAAGAAGGAAATGAAAGCCTAATACATTAAAGCCCAACATGCAGGGAGATATATATACATGGATCAGATGTGTTGGTTATTCATTCATCTATTTCGTGTTTGAGCCCAGCCAACATGTAGAGAAGGAACATAGGTAGAAACAGAAAAAAAAACATGGACCACGTGAATAAGAGCAAATGAGAGACTTTATGGGCTGTAGAATTGAAGTAAATTAGGAATCCATATTGAGTCCAAACCAATCTCAACTCTTGCCAAAACTACAAGCCACGTGGGAAGCATTAATCAAGAAAATCAAACCCCTCCTTCAAGGACCTGTCCCGACAGTGAGAATAAGAGAAAGCAAAGGAATGAATTAGTGGAAATAACATATATATAACTTCAACAAATCACAATCAAGGCACAAAGCAACACGTCTTAGTCCAGCTGTCAGCTTGCATGCGGGATAATTAATCTATTTGTAACCATTCTCACCTGGACCGAAGGTTTAAACTTGAACTGAGTCTCTATATAAATGTTTCATCATTCCATGCTCTCCCATTTCTCTTCGGCCAGCCACAGAAAGAAACCGAGAGAGGGTCCAGCCAACACTAAGAGCCGAGACTGGTGAGCATGAAGAGGTGAGAGGAAGCTGAAGACTTTCCGCTCTGTTTCAGACCGATGGAAATAGAGAAGGGAATATCAGCGCTATTATTCATCTTTTTGGATAAAATTTTGAAAGTTTCTGGTAATCCTTCTCTTCCTTTGTTTCTGTTTTTGTTTTAACCTGAATACAACCAAGAACAAACTGAAATAAAAGCAACTAAAACTGAAACAGAAAAGAAAACGAAAAACAGGGGGTCTTTGGTCTTGGTATCTGTTTCTTGTGTCATTTTGCTGCTGTATATATTTTTCCTTGCTGCATGATATATATATGTATAAGTGTGTCTGTGCATGACGGGTATAAGGAGAAGAGAGCGATTCTTGTTTTGCATGGTTATGTATGTGTGTGTATATATATATATATATGTGTATATATATATATATATATATATATATATATATATATATATATATATATATATGAGTGTATGCGACTGTGTCTGTGTGCTAAAACTGAAAAGAGAAAAGCATGAAAAGATTAGTGGATGCGTGTAGAGTTTATATGAGAAGAAGGAAATGCTTTGGTGTCATTTTCTGGAGCATGGCACCGATTAAAACAGGAGATTATGCACCCAAAACGTCTTGCTTGCTAAGTGTATTTGTGTGTCTGAAATATATATGTATGTGTGCCGTGTCTGTGTGTGGTGAGGGAAGGAAAAGAAAAGAGTAGATATAAAAGTAAGTGTGTGTGATTTTTGTGTGTCGTTCCACATGAAGAAAGGAAAAGAAAATAAAACAATGAAATATGCTGAACATGTGTCGTGACTTTGTTACCAGTGAAAAAGGAGAGAGTGAAACATGTTGTACATATATATGCAATAGGTCTGTGCGTGAAACTTGTGGAAAGGGAAGAAAGTTTAGTAAACTATATATATTTATATGTACATTTTCACGGGTTTTGTTCTTCCTTATGTCAATGCATATTGGAATATACACATGAAATCTGTAAAGGTGTTATTTTTAACCACTGATGTTTTTTAGGTGTAGGTATAATTAAATAAGTATAAATGTTAGGGAGTCCAATTATTGTAAGTATGTGATTAAATGAAAATGAATTCATGTGTTAGAGCTAATTGTTAGAAAATTTATGTTAATGTGATTTTTGGGGAATTAATTTGTAAAATGCATTTTTATGTATTAAACCCTAATTAGCATATTATTATGGATAGTGAACATTTATCAATTTTGATTAGTCATTAATAATAACAAAAATAATAGTAATGATTGGTAAAATAATAATATTAGGATAAATAGACGGAAATTAGTGTGGTTATTAGGATAATTATAATAATAACAAATGATGTTATTATTATAAGAAAGGAGTGATAATGATAAATTATAGATGGGGAGATTATTATTATTATTATTTGCAATAATAATAATAATAATAATGATGTTAATAATACTAATAGTAATAATAATAATAAATTATTATTATTATTATTGTTAGAGAAAAAAATCAAGGGATTAAAGTTTACATAATTAGTTTAATTGCGATTCGAATAAGAGATTGATAGCGATGATAAACATTATTTTAGGCAAACCTGGATATTGTTCTGATCCCAACAACTTCAGTACAAAGGAAGGATAAGGAATCAAGGTTGAGGTGGGTAAGTCTAATCTTATAATCATGTATGTTAATGTTATGCATTTATTAGCTGATCATGTATGCTGGTTGAATTACTTGTTTATATTTTCCTGATTGGCCATGGAAATTGAGGTTGAGGTCTCATGGGGCTGCGGTCTTAGACAAGAGCTGCGGTTCTTGGCCGTTAACTGCGGTTACGGTTATGTGTAATTTCTTTCATGCTTTAAAACATGTGCTATTATGTCATATTTATTTTCATACATGTGCATGAAATTAACTGTTACCCTGGGGTCCATTCACTTGGACTCCAGACCATGTGAAAGAATACAGGAACTAGTTCGGGATCAGAAGGCAAGGAGTAGCTGTAAGGGTTACAGCAGTTGAAGCTCTATGGAAAATTAGGATTAATTAGTCTGTAAATAGTGTTTATCATTCGACTATGTTGGAATTATGTAATAACATCTCTCCATAGGATAGATAACGAATCATGAAAAACTAGTCCGTATTTTCATATTATTGTAATTTCAAAAACTTTGATTTACAAAATCAAGTCGTCCAAATCACCTCGATTCTTGTATTCCGCACTAACTCTGATTAAATAAAGGCCACATAGGCTGGGTGCCACATGTAACATGATTGACAACATTGATAATTATAAAAATAAAAAAATAACTAATTAAATTTTGGTTTTATTTTGTAGATTTTTTTAATAAAAATTTGAATTTTAGAATTATAAAATAGTTAAATCAATTTATTACATTATTTCTTTTTCATTCAGCCACGTGCAATCGAGAACTTCTATAATGAAATTGACAAAACTTGATACTTCATCAGGGTTCCTATTCTCCGGTATTAGAACTTAGGCAATGCTTAGTCATATCTTGACCTAAGCATCATCTCTACTTCGACTAGATCCAAGCTTATCATCACTCTATCTATTATCATAATATTCCAAAGAATCACTATGTTTCATACCTCTAGGTATTTAGGCCTTTGGCTCAAAGGATCTCAAGCTACTTCCCAGGGATTACTCTCTTGAGGTTTCCCTTGCCTAAGCACGCTTAAGATTAAGTGCCTGTTGGATTTGAGGTTCTAATACCGGTACATATACCACTGGATACTGACAACTCACATAGGTACTAGTATGACATATCTGCCCTCCCAAAAATGCTAGGTACCTTCCCCTTTCTATCTTGCTACACTGTCTTTTCTTAATAACCACATTTATTTAATTATTGCCCCATCATAAATTTAAACTCCAAAGAGTTATCTTTTCCCTTCCAATTAATAATTTAATAGCTAATCAAAATTAATAAATACCAACATCATATGAAATATGATTTATTATTTTATTTAATGTTTCTCATGGTTTCTCTTAAAACCTGGATAAACACTAATACAACTTATTTTATGCTTCACAAAATTTTTGAGTTAAGCATATGTATCAAAAATGCATTTTTGCAAGTTAATTTCCAAAGATCTCATTAACATAAATTTCATAAATAAGAATAACACTAAACACCGTTTCAGTGTTTTCGGTGGATGCTGAATTAATCTCTATTGTTCGCTGATTTCTGAATTTCTCACGTGGCCAATGTAATTCCTATGAGGGCCAAAATAGTTTAACACTTAGGAGAGCAAAGTCAACGATCCCTCTGTGGCGTGTTGCAGAGATATAAATGCTGAAGAGATTGTTTTCTGGTTAGGCGCGGACTGAATAATCTTCTGCAGCTTCGTTGGGCCAGTGGAGGGTTATGAAATAATGGCTGAAGTGTGTTTTGGTTGGGGTGGTTTGTTTGGGCTGAAGCAAAACCTGGGCTTTTCAATGAAATCCAGATGAAATGAGTGTTGTTGCTGCTTCTGCGTTATCTAACTTGCAATTAGATAATAGTAACATAAAATTTTTAATTTCTAATAATTAATTTAATAATTATTCTCATATATAACTAAGACCAAATTAGGAAAAATTAAATTTCCCATAAAATATTAAATTTTAAACTCCCAAAATTTTGGGATGTTACAAATACCACATAACTTGAAATAATATCCTAAGGGTTATTTTTACCTCCTTTGACCTTTTTACCCTTAAAGGATTTGTTCTTCCATTTTTACTCTTAATTTTTCCTTAAAAACGCATTGCTGGATTTTCTGGCCGGATTTTTTGGTAACTTTGAAAAATCATAACTAATTATAAAAAAATAAAAATGATGTGAAACCAAAGCCAAAATTTCCCTTACCAAGTCTAGTTTTCTGGAAATATAACGCCTCAAACTCGAAATCCTTGAGTCATTCCCAGTTTTAATATTTCCAACTACTGTTCAGATTCTAATATCGTGAACAAAGCCTAACTTCAAAAAGTCATAACTCCTTGTCCAGAGCTTAACACGTCACATATTATATATCAATAGAAATCCCTATATGTCTAATTTATAATTGGAAAATTTCATGATTTTTAAAGTTCATTTGATATATAAAATACTAGCCTCATTGTTCGCTACCAGCACATGATTCAAAACTAGAAATTCTACGAGTTTCACAATCTTGATCTATTGATTTCAAAATTTATTCTCTAACATGTTTTCACTATAATTTTCGTTTTAAACACATTAGAGACCTTAAAAACATGTAAATAAATTTACTTTACAATTTGCTAGATTAAACTACAATTTTACCAAAAACTAAAAGTTTAAGATCAAGAACTTACCTCTTGAAGTTTTTGATCCTTCTTCACCTTGCTCCTATGAATTTTTCTCCACTCATTCGGCTGCTGAAGTGAGTTTTGGTGTGAGGATTGAAGAGGTTCACCACCCCTATTTATAGCAAAATATCAATGGCTCAAGTGGTAATTTTTGTGGCGATCCAATTGAGCTTCTTTCCCCCCATCCATTAGATCCAACTTGCACTCCAAGGAGCTTCATATCCACCCTACACCATGGCTGGACATTTTTCTCTTCTTTCATGGCCATTGATTGGTTTTCCAAGTGTTAATCATCCCATGGTCAATGGCTCTCATTCGCTGATTTTAATTCAAGAGGATTAAGGTTAATTATGGGATTAATTAGGACCCTTGGATTGGATTACATGTGTATCAATCTCAAACCATTGACCTCACATGCGCTAGTTTCCATTGTTGACTTTTGGGGTTGCCTTAATTAAACTTAATTATCCTCTTAATCAAGTGGTTAAGTGTACATTTATTGCAAACGTCATTGTCTAATTGGTTTGTTATTTAATCAAGGTTATTAGAGCATTATTAGCAAGCTTTATCCACTCTTATTCCTTGGCAATCAAATCAGCCCCCTAATGACATCATTATTTTCAAAAATAATGGCTTTAATTTATGCCTTTAATTGCCTTTAATCAAATTGAAAATACTTACACAAGTTAGTTCACATTTGATTAGGCATTTTTCTTTTAATAGGCATATATGCAATTTTAGCATAAATTGCCTTAATCATTATGCATTTAATTTTCTTAAATATCTATTTAATATTGTTGTCATCTACCTCTTGTATTTAGGCTACATTATAGCCCCTAAATAAAGTCTCATAATTAACATTTGATTAATTAACTCCAAAGTGAACTTTGGATAAGAATATAATCAATAGATTATAATTTTTTGAGACACATATTCACCTTTGTATTTTGATAATTTATTTTCCAAAATACGATATTTACATGTATTTTGAAAATTAAGGTATTACACATATGGTCATTTTAATTTTGAATCATTTTAAATAAAAAAATACCATTTATTGTTAACTGATAATGGCATTTTTCTTTATCATTTTCTCAATTCCGAAATTGCTATGAGGATAGCAGTCTTGTCACTAAATAGGATGGGGTTGATAGGTGGTTTAATGAACCCCTATCTCTTACTTCTTGCATATTTACCCGAGTTTCTTTTACTTGTTTCGGTGGGTTTACCAAATTTTCTTTGTCCATTTTAGTGGTTGGGCACGACGGGTTCTTGTTTATTTTTCACTTTTTTTCAGATTGATGGTCGTGTTATTTTTATTTTCTTGCGTAGTTTAAGGTTAGACTTTGATCTTGTTTAGGCCTTATGCCTTTTATGTTTTGTACACTTATAGTAATCTTATTTATTTGAGAAAATTCTACTTAAATACTGTTTGAGTTTATAAAACCCTAAAAAGTTGTTAAGAAATGGAAAAGACAAATAGGTCCTTAGGTTTGAATCTGATATTTTAAAATGTTGTGTTTTTACCAAAATCTCCCTCACTTTTTCTATTAAAAAAAAAAGGCAAATTCCCCTCACCAGCTAGCTGCCAGCCTTAGCCAGTGTGGTTGTTGGTCGTCAAAGCTCCAATGCAAGCAAGATGTTTTCTGGCCAAGTTTTTTTTGGTCAAATGTATTGGAGGGAGGGTTTGAACCCCAAAGCTTTGGAGTCATAAAAGCTCGATGACCATTGAGCCACCATCCACTCTTGTTATATATGTGCACAAACAAATATAAGGTAACACTTAAGGTTTGGCCACATGTAATGAACAACTTCTATAAAGCTATTGACAACACTACAATAGATATTTACTATACTCGTAAGTCGTAACATGATTGATAACACTGATAATTATGAAAATAAAAAATAACTAATTAGATTTTTATTCTTCTTTGTAGAACTTTTTCTTATAGTAATTTGAATTTTAGAATTATAAATTAATTAAATCAATTGATTGCATTATTTCATTTAAAATTGATTTGGGCACATGCAATTGACAACTTCTATAATGACATATAATTGACAACACATGAATAGATATTGGGAAAAATCCATCTTGGGGACCTTGTAACAAAAAAAAAAATTCAAAAAAGGACCTAAGGTTCTAAAAAAACCAGAAAAAGGCTTTTTTGGTATAAATTCGCGTTAACAACTATATCAGTCTCATTAACAACTATATCAGCCCTGTCAACAGAAAAGTGTGACTGATCAAGTTGTGCAGCTTTCAACAATTATGGTTACCACTGGAGCAATCAGTGAGAAATTAAACAAGCTCATCGCCTCTCATCAACCTGAACTCAGTCTTTCCAGTCCTATTGGTGAACCTTCTACTTCCTCACCATTTGCTTTCACTACCCATCATATCTCCACATCCTCCCCAGTTTCTCCATACACCGAAAAACTACCTACCACATTTACCACTCCACCTTCACAGATCCCTCATCATTCCTCTCCTGCTACACCTATCATTCATCCTCTTTCTGATTCTTCTTTCTCAGCTCCACCCGTTTTTGAAGATGACAAAGGGGAAGAGAAGTCTGCTGGCAAACCAGAACCTGAAAAAGAACCTGAGTGCTAGTGAATAGTGACTATTGAATTAGAGTTTCTTTTTCTATCTCCTGACTAAGTTTTCTAGCTATGTTCATTTCTTAATTTAAGTTATTAGCAAGTATGAACTTCTATGATCAGTAATGTACTTACTTTATATGAATGAAGTGCTTTTGTTGTAAATTGCGATGATTGTTGATTGCATTGAACTTATCCTTTTGTTATTAACTAAATTGGAATCAATCATATTGAATTTATGCTTTGCATAACTAAATTGGATATAATTGTATTGAATTTATGCTTTGCATTTAATTGATAAACAAGTTTATTGAAGCATAAATAATGAAGTATTCGAAAGCTCAAAGGTTTTGTTAACATCATGACAAAAATAATATTTACAAAACCAAGACTTTGAACTTTTTCATAAGACTCAGAAATTTTCAAAAAGTTCAAGTAATTTCAAGAATTTGAAGAGTTTCTAGTTTCCAAGTGTTGTCATCATCAAAAAGGGGGAGAATGTTAGTTCTCTATGAGTTTTGATGATAACAATCAATTGTGAAATCAAGGTTGAAGAGTTGTCTCAAGAAGTTTAAAACTTGCAGATTGAGCCAATACTCGAGTATTGAGATTCAAAGAACAGCTCAATGTAATTAACCTAAGAGCAATACCACAGTATTCAGATGAATACTCGAGTATTGGAGCTTACAGAGAGCATTGCAAGTTTTTCATCAAGGAAAACTCGAGTATTAATATGAATACTCGAGTTTAGGCCTATGATACTTTTCAAACATTTTTAACTGAAAAATAAAACCTCGGTTTGGAAAACCACAGTTTCGAAAACTATAGTTTGGAATTTGAAAAGACAGTTTTCCAACTTGGCTCCATAATTCAAATGTCTTCATTTTCGAATGAAAACTCGAGTATCATTGGAATACTCAAGTATTGAGCCAAGCAAAGATGGTTTTAAATTATAACATTTATAAATCTCAGTTTTGAAAACCTCAGTTTTGGAAACCACAGTTTAGCATTTACACTACTAATTTCAGAGTTTCAAAACTAATGAGAAAACTCAAGTATGGAAACTGAAACTCGAGTATTGAGCCATACAGAGAGCTATCATGATTTCTAAGCCTTCAATACTCCGGTATAAAGAGGAAACTCCGGTTTTTATGTTTTGGACAATTATTCATCAAGAGTCCAAAACTCAAGTATTGGAAGAATACTCGAGTATTGGCTTAAGTTCATCAGGAACACCAAAGCTCAAATCGCGAGTCTTGTCTCTGGAAGGAGGATACTCGAGTATAGACTCAGAAACTCGAGTATAGGCTTAAGTGCATAGTGACAAACTCGAGTATTGGTCACGCTTTCTGATAATTCAAATTTGTGAAATCTGTGTAATGTTTATGGAATGATTCAAATGATTTATATTCTTAATTATCATCATTACCAGATATGTTTAATGTGTTTGCTAGTGTATTTCAGCCCAATTACAAATGATACAAGCGGATTAAAAGAGCTGTTAACACTTAAAGCAAAGTCTTGTCAGAAGCATTAAATGCAGACCACCAAACTTGCTGAAATCTCAACTACCAAGCATTACACGGAGGAAAAAGGATAAAGAGACTCTCATTTAATTAAGGACTAACAATCCCAACGGATATAAATGACTAGGAGTCACTCTCTATCCTACAACTCAAGAAACAAGCACAAGTGTAGAGAGAGAAAGGACCAAACTGCCTCCAACAGATAAGAGACTTCTCTAATGGTCAAATGAATGTCAACAATGGCTAGTAATGTCTCTCTAAGTATAAATAGAGTTGCATTCAAGTCTCTACTAGAACACTGAGTTGAAAAATGAAATAGCATTAACTTTGTTCATTTATTAGAGTGCTTCTTGTATAGAGTGTCAGTTGACACTATGGAGCTTCAGTGGTTATCTTATCTGCTATGTAAGAGAGTATTATTGATTGTATTTATTTGATTGTGTGTTATCTCAAGTCGGGGGACTTGGAGACTTGGGAAATCATTGATTGCAACTTGTAAGGGGGAGCAAGTTCTAGTGAGAGAATTGCTTCAGAGTTACAAAGTGTGTAATCAAGTGATTTAGTGAAAAAGGTCAGGGTACTTGAGGACTGGGCGTAGACCAAGGAGTTGGGCCGAACCAGTATAAACCATTGTGCCCTGTTATTCCTCCTTGCTTACTGATCTTATTTGATAACTCACCATAAGAGTCGAATTCGCAAAAAATTTTCAGAATCCCCAATTCATCCCCTCTTGGTGATTCAGCTCCTCTTACATTGAATGTGTTAGGATTCAGCTGAACCCAAGAGGGGGGTGAAGAAAAGTTCAAAATATTGGCATTATGACATTGTAAGCTCACTCCTCCAGCTTCTTGCGTTTTGAATCTGGTTCTATTTATAGATGAAGGTCTTCTAACTGTTGGAGAATATAGCCGTTGAGATCAGAACCATTTGAGGATGAGGCTATTGGAAATATAGTCGTTATTTTAGCTTTTCACTTGACAGCTCAGTAAATATTGATATTCATGAAATCCTTCATTTGATCATCTGAAACATGTCCACAAATGATGTAAATGATAATAATAAATGTTATAAATCATTTGGGTAAACTTCTGGTTGATCTAGATCAGATTCAGGATTTTTGTCATTTTGATTTTTCTGATGCTTCGTTGTAAACTCAAGTTTTGACTTCAATATTGCGGTTTTGAGCTTATCGAGCAACTTCAGATTCATCTCTGTATGTCTTATACTCGAGTTTTGCTTCCCATACTCGAGTTTTGAGGATCCATTAACGTTCATTGCTCTCTGTCTGAGCTATACTCGAGTATTCATTCGTAAACTCGAGTTTTCGCGTTATCTTGGACTTTGGTTACTTCCAGACTTGATATCGCTTCAATTTTGGCAAACCAATTTTCCCCATACAGCTCTTTGAGGCTTCATTTCAATGCATCAAGAATCAGATCCAAACTTGTTGGATTTTTGCCCGTTATGATATGATGAATGTAAGTTATCTTTTGACCAGCGTTTTGCATCGTTCTGAATCATCAGTCAACTTTTGGAGAATGTATTTCTCTAGTCTGATCTTCATTTGTGTTGAATCAAGTCTTGATGAAAGCTTTATGTGTCTTCTATTCAATGCCACCTATTTCAGCTCATTTCGATTTGTAGATTATGAGTTACACTCAAATCACTGAAGCTTGGTCTAAAGTATGGCGTGAATATTTGATTCAACTTTAGAAATTCAAAGTTCTTTTATCTCATCTTCTTTGGACTTGAAATGTTTTCAAGATGACACATTAGATGTCTAGTTTCAGCCAAATTTGATTTAACCTCAATCTGATGTCTGGTTTAGGAGATATTATTGAATTATCAGACTTCGCCCAAAGCTGTATGTGAAACAAAGGTGAACAGAGTTGCTGAAGAAGCTGGAAACTTAAGTTTTGAAGAGGAAACTTAAGTTTTGTCAGGTCTAGACGCGCGAGGGAAGTTGAAAACACCCGATATTCAAATATTTAAGTTCCATACTCGAGTATTGACTCCCATACTCGAGTTTTGACCTTCATAGCTCAAACTTTGACTTGGAAACTTGAATTGACTCTCAAACCTCAGTTTTCCAAACCACAGTTTTCAATACCATAGTTTCCTCATCCAAAAGCCAATTTTTCCAGTAAGCTTGTATACATGAGTTTTAACCTGGAAACTCGAGTATTCACTTCCAGAACCCCGATTTTTACTGTTTTTTTTGCTCTAAATTGACCCATTCAACCTCCATTTGATTGTGAAGACTTGTAATATCAATTTAAGACCTTTTAAATTGATTTTCCTCATTCTTTTTGACAAGATCTTCCTTCTCTTCAATCTCTTCACTTGATCAATTTTCATCATCTAACTTTTAGCTCATCATTCTTTATGTCTTCTACATTCTTCAATATTCAAAGAGCCAAGCCTTTTCTGAACCTCTTCCAGAATCTCATGTGTCTTTTCTCTGTTTTCCCATCTTTTGATTATTCTCCATAATTTCTTTCTCAGTCTCTTCTCTTCATCTTTTTCTTCTCTTCCTTTTGATAACTTCTTGAATCTTTGAGGATTCTTCTTTCTGTAATTTATGATTTCCTTCTTGATTATTCCTCATATCTGAACAATCTCTTGCGTTCAGTACTTCTTTATCAATCTTCTTCTTGATCATTCTTCATAGATGAACTTCACATCTTTGATTCTACATTAAACTCAAGAATTTAGTCAATGAAGAAGATAAATATAGTATGCAAACTTTTTTCTTTTTCTAATGGCATCTATATAAGACATCATCAAAATTAATCATATCTAATAGAATGCTCTCTATAAGGGATAAATTCGAGTTTAGCTTAGCAGGCTAGAGTTTGTTTGCATCAACAATTGATGAAGAACTCTCTGTAAGACTTGAGCTTGAGTTAAATAAAACATACTCGAGTTACAAAATGACAACATGCTCTCTGTAAGCCATAAGCTCGAGTTTATTATGATAGACTCGAGTTTAACTAAGAGCGACAAGCTTGTTTTGTTCTTTGTAACCTGTAGACTCGAGTTTAATATAATGGGCTCGAGTTTAGTTTAAATGAAATCATGAAACTTGCTCTCTCTCACGAGTAGGCTCAAGTTTATTAAAGGAGGCTCGAGTTTGCCTAAGTTCAAAAACACTTTTCCTTCTTTATGTTAAGTATGAACTCGAGTTTAACAAGTTTAGGCTCAAGTTTAACTTACATAACAAGGATCAAATTAATGTTAACAAACTTCTACCTTCTTTTAGCAACATATAGAGAACTAACAAGATATTTCACTATCTCAAACTCTTATACAACTTACACGCTTTGTATTCAAGATAATCCTATTACAAGGACTCACTCCCCCTTACAAGCTATAATTGTAAACCCACTCTTAATGTTCCACAACCTTAAGATTTATAGATGGATCAAATAAAGATTAACTCCTTACTGAGTAAATAAGCGATAAACACTGAAGAAAAATTTATATTCGAAGATATGAAAATGAAAGTGATGAAATAGTTGATCGCAATAATACAAAAATGAATGCGTAGAGTTTTGGTGGTTGTTGAAATTGAATGTTCAAGCTTTTATATTGTTATGCCATTAATTCCGTTGAGAGACATTGAATATAGCCATTGAGTCTCTTCGTATTTCTGTTAAGCACACATATTTTTTGTTGTGTATAATCATTGGTAGCTTCATTAAATACATTCGTCGTTGAAGTATTGGGAGCAGATATTGACTCTGAATAATAGTCAGAATAAGTGTGTCTCGAAGGAATAATTTCATCTACTCAGAATGTTTGTTCCATTTGTATTTGTCTTCATTAAATGCGTCTGACACAGTAAACGGTCTTTTCTACTAATCTTAATTTAAACAAAGTTAAGCATATGAAAAACACTCAAAATAATGATTACTTATAGCAATAATAATTCTAAGAGTGATTAGTCATAGATATAGGTTGACCCAAATTAATTAATTAAGAATTAGAAGAAGACATACCATCGTTGAGATTTTCTTCAATCATTACTCAAGTAACAAAAATGGATTACTCGAGTATTGTTGTGTGAACCACAAGCATTCTGGATCTTACTCGACATTACTTGGACAACCTTAGCATGTTACTCGAGTAATCTTGGAAAGTAATAGCTTTGGAAATATATTACTTAAGTAGGAATAGATGTTACTCGAGTATCGATTAAGGTAGCACAAGAATGATACTGAAACATGGTTACTCGAGTAATACATATATGTTACTCGAGTAATGCATAAACATTACTTGAGTAATCAATATTACTTAATTGAGTACTCATTGATCATGCTCATTGGAAAACGTTGAGAGCTCAATATTACTTGAGTAACGAGAATCGTTACTCAAGTAATAAATCATAAAGATAGGTTTTGCTTTCCAGAGTATTTAAAATGATATCTTTAAGAATTACTTGAGTAATGGGAATCCTTACTTGAGTAATTTGACTCTTCAAAAAATATTTTTCTTTTCACAAACACACTTTCTGTTTCATAAAATTTTTTAATCCACTAAGTCTTGTTATCATTAAAACTCTGAGAACCAACAATTATAACATAATGTGGTCTTAGTAAATATTAAATATTATGAAAATTTCAAAATTTAAATTCTTGGACCAATTGCTCATATAACTTCCTTAAATATCCTTTTAGAGATCGTCATTTGACTCATTTTTTTATAACCAATTTTAAATGTTTCAGAGTTTTTATCATTTTAGCTTCCAAAGTAAACTTTTCAATGTGTCTATTCAAAATCTGAAGCCACTTTAACCAATGTACTATTCATTTGTCATATCTATTTAAACTCATCTAGTCCTTTCATTTCTTTAAACTTGTCTTTCAAGCTCCCCCTTATCTCTTATCGATCAATATTACGATGTGATGCCACATAAGTCTGATAGTCTATCCTCCCCTTCTTACTCCCTTGCACAGCCTCCACTACTGCCTTCAATTAGGGATGTTCTTAATGAGCTATATGCAAAGATCAAACATATGGAATGAAGCCTTTTAAGGATTGTCACTTAGTTGCACCCTATCAATAAAAAAGTTGAATCTTATGCTTGACGACAATGATGATGAGTATAATCAATCTTTTGACCCCTCTTCTCTTCCCTCTCCTTCCTCCCCTTCCTCCTGTGATGACAAGGAAAGATAAGGAGTTTTTCTAATTATGTAACTTTTTATGCCTATATGTAATATACTGCCTTCGGGCAACTAAAAAAATTATTACTGAAAAAAGTTTATTTTTAATCTTGATCTTGAACGTGTCTTTTTTTTTTTTTTTTCTATGTTCAGTTGTTTTTTTCTCTATCTCTTGATAAGTTAATTTGTTTCTCTATATATAATTATATATGTTATATATAATATATTTAGTAAATTATATTATCTGAATATTGTTAATTATATAATTTTTTGATATTTAGACTGGTGAAGATGTATATCATATCTCATTAATATTATTTATATTTAGACCGTGTTTTAGAAGAGGGCTAGTTTAAATACGTAATGTTTCAACTTCCAACACGTATAGTTATGTATTGTCATTATTTGAATTTCTTGGCTATCAATCTTGATTATAAATACCAATGTACCGTTATTTATGAAATTCAAATGCAAAATTCTCACTTGAACCTCCTCTACCTTTGACCTTAAATAAAATTTCACAAGAGATTTTTTTGTCTCCAGGGCATTGTTTTGGAGCTCATGGAAAAGAAAAATCACTTCTCTTAACAACTGGAGGAGCAGGTGGCAAAGGTGGATACAATCTTAGACCATTTTGTTTAAGGATTATCTACTGGAATGATGATGATCATATGGCCTATCATACCCCTCTTACAATAATAAATCATACATCAAAGTATTAAGCGGAGCAAAGTGGATAAATTAGTTTGGGCATAATATACCGATAATAGTTTATAATAATAACATTCAATAATAGTGCTATAAGCACCCTCTAGGGTTTATTATACAGTCATCCTAAATGAATAGTATATAACGTTCAGGCTTTGGAAAGCCCAATAGACATAAACCATGTAATTAAAAACTAATACTAAGTCAGCCCTTCTACAATCACGCTCAATTTCCCATGTCCACCACTTTTCTTTTGGATATGCTTAACATGCTGTCTTTGTCCTGAATTCTTAGAAATATCTTAGATTCAAAATGTATCTCAGAGTAATAGTTAATCTCACATACAATGTATATACAATATATGAAAGTAAATCTCAAACAAAACATAGTCCACAACAACATATCAACATTTAAGAAACACAAACCATATGTTGCAAGAAGGATAGATACAACCATATGATTTACTACCACAGCGTTAGGTACACATAAGGATAATAACCCACAACAATCGAATGCTACTAGTTTCATCACCTAAGGACTATTGTCCAATGGGCCCTACACCTAGCCACCGAGAAGGTATTCCATAGTCAGTCATTCCACTCACTCGAGCCAAGAGTGGTGTTGGCCTCATACAAGCGGGACTATTACAAACATAATTCAAACATTTATATACAGTCATACAAAGAATGTGAGATTAAATTTACTACCTGACTGCTTATCAAATTTTTTATTTAACTCATGTCTCTTAAGTGACTTTGATGAGTAGTAGTTCCTATAATTTAACAATTACAGTTAACAATCAATATTTATTCATATTCTCCTGTCATATGTCTAAGGAAATATAATTATTATATTTATATCCAATTCAAAGCTAAAGTAATTCCAAAATCCCCTTTATATCATCTTTAACTTTATTTCTTTCATTTTGGGACTTCTATCCAAAAATCTAGAATTTTCAACCATATTTGAAAATTCATAACTTGTCATGACCGCCATTCGGGGCCAATATTCATTAGAGTTATCACGGAAAGGATCGAGGTGATTTGGACGACTTGATTTCATAATAGAAGTTTTTGAAAATATCTTAGTTTGGAAAATACAGACTACTTTTTCGCGATTCGATATCTATCCCATAGAGGGATGTTAATACATTAATCCAAAATAGACTAATGATAAACATTAAATACAATCTGGGTAATCCTATTTTTCCAAGAAGTTCCAATCCTCTGTAATCCTTACAGCTGCTTCTGCCCTTTTGATCCCGAACCAACTACCTGTATCTTTCAGGGGACTGGAGTCCAAATGAATGGACTTCAGGGTAACAGTTAATCTCATGTACATGTATGAAAATATAGATGACATAATAGCACATGTTAAAGCATGGAAGAAATTACACATAACCGTAACCGTAGTTAACGGCAAAAGACCGCAACCTTTGTCTAGGACACGCAGCCTCATGAGACTGCAGCCTCAAATCCATGACCAGGAAAAACATATAATAGGTAATCAACCAGCATACATGATCAGCTAATTAATGCATAAATATTTACATACATGATTATAAGATTAGAGTTACCCACCTCAACCTTGTTTCCCTTTCCTCTGTATCGAAGTTGTTGGGATCAGAAAATGATGTTAAGGGCTGTCTAAAAATGTTCATCGTCGTTGTCAGTCACTTATTTGAATCGTAGATAAACTAATTACGCGAATTAGTTTAAAGGATTAATAATAATTATTAATCCCTTAATTTTTCTCTAATAATAATAATAATAATTTTTATTATTATTATTATTCCCAATAATAATAATAATTCCCCATCTACCATTATTACTCTTTCCTAATAATAACATTATTTGTTATGATTCTCATTATTCCCAGCTTCTGCATTGGTTTTTAATCCCTCATTTCAATACCTCTAAAATATGGTTTAAGTATCAAAAGTAGTCATTGAATATATTTATAAAGATGCAGAAAAATACTCCTTCCACATGCAAGCCATTTTGTTTTGACATGAATAATATTCAGCTAATTATTTCAACAAATTTAGAGATTATTATCCCATCTTGCACTAAAATTCAGAAAAGAACAGATCAACGTACATGTGCAGCGAAATATTATTTTTTCTTCATTCATTTTATGTATACTTGTGCAAGGCAGCAACCATCATATATATATATATATAGCATTTTTCATGTCAATGAAACAAAATAAGTTCTCTTTCCCTGGTACAATAATAATTCACATATTCTCTATTTATTCCTCACATTAAAACACACCCAGAAAGAGACCCACGGATGTAAATCTATATTATACACAAATGCTGCATTTTTTTTCTTCTTTCTAACTTACTAACCACAACGTACATCAGTACTTATATATATATGTATTTTGATGACATGCATTTAATCTTCCTTTTCAATATATACACGTATGCACACCTACGGCAAGCATATGTATATAGGTATCTATATACCAAGTTGGCTTTAAACTTTTCCCTCTCTTCGCTAGAATGAATCTCAGGAAGCTTAGGCTTAATCTCCTCTATTCTAGTTCTCATATCTTGTTACGGGAAATGGATAAAAATGAAGGAGCAAGGGACTGATGCTTACTTCAATAGATAAGCTGAAACAGTAAGCGACAATAACTGGGTTCCTCAGCTCTGTTTTCCGACGCCACTACAGAGGAAAACGATGAGCCTGCATTCCTACACCTTCCTTCAGCAACTTTCCATTTCTCTTTTACTCAAACTCTCTCACCCTTCCCTTCTTCCTTCTCTCTTACTCTCTTGGCTTCTTTCTTTCTCTTTCGGATTCAGCTCTGTTCTGGTTTGGTGTTTGTTTTCGGTCTAACAGGGGATAAATAAGGCAGAGGATGGTGATTAAATAGATAGACGATGGTCCAGTTAAAACTGAAATACAACGGTCCAGGGAGTATTAACCGAGGGGTATGGAGCTCAAGGCTCGAGAGAAGTGGTTCGTCACTTGATTACGTGTCTGAGCAAGATGCTTACTGCTGTTAATTGATGCCATCTGTTTCTTTGATTTAAGTCTCCCTGCTACTTAATAACGTGGACTGCTTCTCTTTCTCTGTATAATACGCCATCTGCTTCTTTTGTTTGGACCGAATGGATATTAATACGTGTTGGGTCACACGTGTTGGGCTGATATATGGGCCATGAGAAATGAGGATATGAGATGGATATCATTTGAAAATTCTGCTGCATCAGTTTGAGACCTTCTTCTTCGTTGGCCAGCATGGAGAGTGGTTGAAAGGATATTCATCCTTTATGTTTGGGCCAATAAAGATCATGGGCTTCGTTTTCATGTATCCATTTTAAGCTTCTCATCACGTGGTGATCATATGAGGAAAATAACAATGATGATAATAATAATATCAATGGATTGTATTTATTTTGTTTATTTAATTGGATAAATAAATCCTATAGTTCTTTTCTAAAATTCTAATTAGGCATAATAAATCCTCTTACAAATATTCCTTGATTTTAATCTTTCCTCAATTAATTTATTTTGGCCATGAAATATCATCTCCAAAAATATTTAGGCCAAAAATCAATTTCAAACTAAAAATCCTCAATTTTTGGAAAATATGCCTTTCAATTCCAAATATTACTTTTTTGATAATTAAGGCCAAATTTTCCATCATAATCTTCCTTATAATATTTTTGATTTACAAATCTCAAAAATTTGGGATGTTACATAACTCTTTGCAAAAATATCCAATTAAGGTCATTTCAAAGGCTATGTGACCCTTAATAATGTTAGTTCTCTATGTGTTTTGATGATAATTGACAATTGTAAACTAAATTTGAAGTTTGTCTTTGGTAAGTTGTAAAACTTACTGTTCAAGGCAAACTCGAGTCTTGGGAACGAAACTCGAGTTTGGACTTGACAGACAGAAGCTCAGTTTTTACAAAGCTGGACAAACTCCAGTTTGTGTAAGACAAACTCGAGTTTGCATTACACAGAGAGCAATCAAAATTCTTAAGAACTGTAAACTCGAGTCTATGTTTTGGAAACTCGAGTTTAGAATCAAACAAAAGCTTCAATGCTTTATCAAAATTTCAAAACTCCAGTTTCATATCTACAAACTCCAGTTTACCAAATACAAAAGTCTTCAAGTTTAAAGTTTTCAACTGAAACTCGAGTCTGGGTTATAACAGAGACACTCGAGCTCTTGTTTATTTTGTAAACTCCAGTTTTGATTTCAGAGACTCCAGTTTAAGATTAACAGGATGTTTTCAAAGTTTCAGCTACCATTGAAACTCGAGTCTGGATTCTGGAGACTCGAGTTTAGGACAAACTGAAAATACTCGAGTTATTACATGATTTCTAAACTCCAGTTTTGAAAACGAAAACTCCAGTTTGAGCCTTCAAAGATGTTTCAAATGTTTCAGTTCATATTGAAACTCGAGTCAAGATTTTGGTGACTCGAGTTTAGCTCAAACAGAAAACACTCGAGTAAATGATTGATTTGAAAACTCCAGTTTGAAAAATGGAAACTCCAGTTTACACATAAAAAGATTTTTCAAAGGTTTCAGTTTTCACTGAAACTCGAGTTTTGAATATCAAAACTCGAGTCTGGATCATACAGAGAGCTATGCAATATTTCAGGTCTTGTAAACTCTAGTTTACATTTCTAAACTCTAGTTTTGAAGCTGTGAACTTAAACTAAAGTTTTTCATAAAAGCTTCAAACTCGAGTCAGTCACTAAATGACTCGAGTTTAGCCAAGTGTTCAAAATCTCATTCAAGACCAACTCGCGACTTTCCTCTCTGTAAGAACCAAACTCAAGTCAGTTACTTGTCAACTCGAGTTTAGGAAACTTTCAAACATACCTTGCTCTCTGGATGAACCTGAAACTTGAGTCTAGAACACCAAACTCGAGTTTGCATCGGTAACTTTTGAAAACCAGATCAAATCAATCTGCGAAATCATTATGGGTTAATATGAAATTATCATATCTTGTTGCATTATTATTCCTAACATTATTGATCAAGCTTTGGATAAGTTTCGGACAGGTTCATCACAAGATCAGAGAGAATCAAAGATCCAGAATAAGTGCATTTAATGAAGAACCAAGAATAGGGCTGATTCTTCTCCCTTATCCCAGATGTTTAGTTCAGACCGCTGTAACACATTAAGATCACCTCAAACGGTCAAATTAAGGTCATGGAATGACAAAGAATCTGGAAGACGTTCTGCAACAACATATTCCAGGATTTCAGCAAAGAATTGAAAGAACAGAGCAAAATTTGCAACTGTCATTTTCCAGATTTGCAACTAAACGTTGGAGAAGATATTGCAACGGCTAGCTCATCTAGTTAGGCTATAAAAGACTATGAAGACTCAAAGCAAGACATACAATGAAGCTACACTTGAACACATTTGCATTTTTGAGTCTGTATTGTGATTCTTTTATCTGTTCTTCAGTGATTATCAATATTCACTCTTTTGAGAGATTGAAATTCTTTTAAAGCATTTAGTTGTGTAAACTCAAGGTTGTGGAACCTGTGAGTTAGGTTGTTTAATTACAAAGTGTAAGGGGGAGCAAGTCCTAGGTGATTAGGATTGTGTCTTGTCTTCATTATTGTAGTTAAAAACCTGTTGAACTAGTGGAAACACCCAGAAGGTATCTGGGGACTGGACGTAGGTCAAGGTTGAGACCGAACCAGTATAAATTCTGTGTGTCTAAGCTTTTCTTTTTCTACTCTTTTATTATTCATTTCTTAAGTTTTATTTTTAAGAGTTGAAAAGAATTTTTAAAATCCTCAATTCACCCCCCCTCTTGGTGATTTCTTCCACTTTCAAATAATTCTTCTTTTAAGGAAAAAGACCATTTATAACCCATAATTTTCGTATCGTTCCAGAATAATTTAAATGTCTCTGTTGTCCAGATCAAAGTTCTAGAATGATTTGTCAACTTCAAAAATTCATATTTCTTTGTATATAATTCCAAAAATTACAAATTACTTATCACAATAAAGCTTATTATGGATAATTTAATTTAAAAAAATTTCATAGCCCTTGAAGATCATTTACTTATCCAAAAATATAATGCCACTTTACTGCTCCACATAAATTTATCCTTAAAAATTTTAGAGTTTTTCATATTTTAATTCCAAATCTTCCAAAAGTACTTTCTAACATTTATCCAACACAAATTTGCGTTTAAATCCATTGGAAGTGTCAAAATGATAATAATCTCAGTGTTGCCCCTTATCTTGCATCTGGCCGAAAAAAGACTCAAGAGTTCAAAAGTGCCTCTTTTCCAATTTTACTTCATGAACATCTTGCTTTAACCTTTGGTTTCCTTATTACTTAGGCCCACAACATGTCTTAATCCATTTTCACCAAATGGGAAGTACATTCTTTTAGATATTTATACTTTTAAAATCTTATGAAATCAAAAGGAAATTGATTTTTCCACCAACAACAACAAAAGTAAGCATTGTAACATCCCAAATTCCAGGTTTGAAAATCGTGTCAGTCGACACTTAGTTTTAAGAAAAACAACAGAGTTTGAGATGCTACAGCTTAGAGTATTGCGGAAATTGATAGTGTGCGCTAAGATCCGGACAACGAGTATCTGATATAAAAATGCCCAGACATATGATGATGCCCGACATAAGCTGATATATTAAGTATCCCGAAGGAATATTCGTGTGATACAATTTACAGAGGTTAAATACAATCCTCCGATAAAGAAAGTTTTAAACTAAACCCATGACTTGGAACCTAACATCAGTTAATTAAACAGATTGGCCAGGTAGGGGTCTATCATGGGGGCCTCACCGACTTATACGGCGACTGATTGGCTTCCCACATAGATTAACCCAGCCTTAGACACCAAACTGTTCAAAGTAACTTTGTTAAATTCGTGCCAGAAGCTAAGTCCTAATAACTTCTACCGACCTTTGCCTTTAACCGCTGCCTCTTCGCGGCTCTATCTGCCGGTACCTTCTTTATTCCGGTTTCTTTCCTGTACTGTTCATTTAGTCTGAGGTCCAATGTCCATTGGACCTCAGGTAACGGTTAACCTCATGCTTATGTAAACAGTATATGACAGTTATCACAGATATACAACATAATCATAGTTTCAAAACATATACCCACATGTAAGGCAATAACATAACACAGCCACTGCAATATGTATGTTACCCCAGTTTGCACATAACCAGTGCCACGACGACCCATCGTGTCCTCAGCGCTAGGAAAACTCAACGGTGTTATCAAGACTATAACCCGTATACAATTCAACTCTCATGAGTAAATTTCAAAACAGAGTATTATCATGTGAAAACAACAATCATATATAACCAAACCATAAGCATAAGAGTTAAGGTTACAATACGCGTCCGTACCTTTTACCGCATAGTCGTCAAATGACCGACCTTTGAATCCGATCCTGGACTTCCCGGATATCCTAACATATCACCATATTTCTTAGAATAATATCCTAAGAGATATTTTCACCTCTATTTACCCTTCTACCCTTGGTAGCTTCATAATTATAATTTTGCCCTTACATTTCTCAAAAACGTAGTGCAGCATTTCCTGGGCAGATTTTTCGGTAACTTTGAAAAATCATAACTATTTCTAGAAAAATCAAAATGAGGATCCGTAAAATTTTCCGGAATCCTTGAGAAGTCTATTTTTGAGGAAAAATACTGGAACTTACCCAGAATTCATGGATAATTCCCAGATTTCACGTTTTTAAATACTGCCCAGAATTTCGCACAGAAAACATTGCCTAACTTCTGAGATTTTTATCTTTTTGCACAGAGCTTCAAATGATACAGTCTTTGTAGATTTAGAAAGCCCTAGATGTCTACTTTCACCATGAATTTTCTCAGAATTTTAGAACATCATCTTCATCATAAAATACTGATGTTTTTACCCCTGACTCCAGAAATCACTGTTTGAGGAGATTTCGCCAGAGCTTCGCTATTTTGATCTTAATCTTCCAAAAATTTTGCTATAACTTCTTCTTCATCAATTTTTCGAAATAAATGCAATGGAAACCATAAAAACATGAAAATAAAACTGTATTTGGAAGATTGAAGATCAAAACAACATTTCTAGTATTTCTACTTCATAAACTAAGAACTTGAACTATGAAACTAAAAACTCTCTTACCTCTTGAAGAACACTAGCTTCCTACTTCTTGAAGCTCCTCACTCTCTCCCTTGCTCTTTATATTTTTGGCCTATGCCTTGAGGAATTGGTGAAGATTTGTGAAGGGTTGAGCTTCTATTTATAGGCAAGCAATGAGTGGTCACCAAGTAAACTTCAATTAATCTTGGCCATTGATATTTACTTGGAAAAGAGGCAAAAATCCTACCCTTACACCTCAAAAACGTCACTTTCCCCTTCCTTCTTCTCCAAGTTGGTTTGCTTCACTCCCAAGTTACTTTGCTTCATCCCCAAGTTATCCCAAATGCTAATTTAGTTAGGGGTAAGTTGGGGTTTTTATTCAAGATCTAATTTCACTTTTGAAATCCTAATTTTGTGACTAGATTTATGGTGATTTTTAATTCCCAAAACACTTAGGTATGAATCTCAAAAGTATTCAAAAATAATTTTGGGAATAGCCAAGTTGAAGCTTATAATTCACTGATCTCGGATATGTATTTATCTTCAAGATCTAGTTTCAAGATTTTAAGTTATGATTTACTTTCCATAGGTTCTCATCTAATTTTATTTAATACAAGAAAACTTGCTTACTAAGACAAATATCTTGCTCCCTAAGTTTCATTAATCCTCTTGACTTCCCTTTTCTATATTCACACAACTTTTGACCACACTTATATTCTCACAATACACACACATATTTCGGTCCACACACAACACACACACACTTTCTTTAGCTTCCTCTATACACTAAGCCCCTTATACTACAAGTTTTGAATATTGAAATAATATATTCCTTTAATTGATGCCCAAGAAACCTCCTTCTCTCCCTAACTTAATTATTTAATTTATGTTTCTACATATTCTAAGAAGGAGAACCTCCCATTGGTCCACTTAGATTCTAGGATTAAGGTTTAATATAATTTGGTTTTTATTGTATCATTTATTTTCCACCAAATAGGAATTTTCGTCCCATAGAAACTAATTAGGAATAATTGGTTAAATCCTAATTTTAATTTCTAACATCATGCTTTAGGGGTTACTAGGCTTAACCACCAAAATTGACAAGGTTTCTAATTTCATTTTGATGATTAATAGCTTCTTGTGTGCTAATCAATATCATTTGGTCTTAATTTATGACCTTAAAAACTTAATCATTAACTAATTTCAAAAATTAATAAAGTGTCTCAATTATTGCAATTTCAATTGCCCAATAATTGTTGTCAATTTCCTTTAATTGATTTTATTATCCTTTGATAATTTTAATTACTTAGAAAATGGTATAATTCCTAAAAAATAATAATAAAATTTCATGAGAAATCATCTTAGGAAATAATTGTAATTATTTCACTAGTTTTGAGACCACATATTCACCTGTTTTTTTTAATAGGTGTTATTTATCAAAATTTAATATTTACATGTATTATGAAAATTGGGGTATTACAAGCATCAAGAGACTAGAATCTTTTCTTACTTGATTGTTCTTATGGCCTTTGTTATGTTTCCCTTTCCTCCTCTGCCTTTCCAAGCTTTGGTCACCTTACATAAACCATGCAAGAGAGTCCCTTAGAAATTAAGATGGTTAATAGAAACAAGTAGAAGAGATGTAAACCTTGATATTTTAAACTTACCTTGGTTTTCCCTTCCTTTTCTCTTCTCCCTATTTAGTTAGCACTTTTTCTTGTCTTTCCTTACGTGGATCAAATATGTGCATGAGAAAGGGAAACTTAATTGTCTTTTATATTGACTTGAACCAAGTCTTGGGGTCTTTCTTCCATGTTATCCCATGTGCTTAAGATGATATCACATTTGCTGATCTAATTGGCCACTTGGCTAAATCATAGAATATTTAGAAGAAAATATCTTAATCTCTAGACCAATCTTAAATACACTTGTCCACATAATTTCTTGAAAGATCAATTTAACTCCCTAATTTGCCATGTGTCATTGACTTGGGGTCAATGAAGAATATTGACTATGATTCCTATCTATGACATATGGCATGTTCTTGTTTATCACAATCTTCTTCCTTTCCAAGCAATTTGATTTGCACATGTTCATGATGTTTCTTGATATATCTCAACATGTAGCTAATGCTCTTGAATTCTCTAGATGCACACTTGGCACTATTCCAAGGTTTCCTGAATTTCTTGGAGATTACTCAATATTTTTAAGGCACATGCTTGAACATTATTAAATATTCCCTTCTTGCTACCTTGCCAAGATATTATACTCACTTAGAAACATTATTAAGAATTTACAAAAATTCAGTATTTCATTTCACTATGTACATACTTTGTAAAAGGAATTTTGGTATAGCAAATTTAGGATATTACATGGCCTATTTTTTTAAGCCCTTTTGTTTCCATATTCTGAAGTAATGCTTATTTTGTACTTAATCATCATCCTATATATAGAATGCACGTACTACTTCCTCTAAGCAAATAATAATAATAATGATAATGATAATAATAGAAAAGTCTGCCTTAGTATTTATACTCACTTTTGTGCTTAAACTTCATCTCTCATCGGCGGAGTCACGTGAGTCGTTGTTCCCCTATTTGTTGCCTCTAGTCATTGTGTTCTCTCTCTCTCCCTCCCCCCTTATACCTCTGTCAAGACTTAGTCTTCATTTTTGTGGGGATCTCCCATTTTTTCTTTGTTGTTGTTCTCTCATGTTCATCGACCATCATTGGCATCCAAAAACCTTCATTAGCCCTCTTGAGTAAATGTTCTCCTTCATGGCCTTTGCTTACATGGAGGTTCAAATCGGTTGTTGATGATGCTTACTCATTTTTGTTCTCTATTGAAACCTAATTGAAAGTTTTTTTTTTTGCTCAATATTCTTTATGGTTGTTGTGGTTATTGTATGCACTTTTTTTTTCCATTTATTTCCTTTTGATTGGAAATTTTTGTAACTCTAATCATTACAAATTCCATGGAAAAAAAATTGCAAACGCAAATGTTCACTTGAGTGTGAAAAATATTTGCATACACCCTAATGATTGCATATTGTACAAAAAAGAGTATGAAGAGCTTGATAAGTGTTTGATATATGATATATATGGTAGTAGAAGTTGTCCAAAATTATTTAATTTATTGTTTGCTCCAGATACAATGTAGCTTATGAACATATGTAGCTAATTGTATTTGGAGCAAGCAGCAGCAATTAATTCTAGCTAACCAACCACCACATACATCATAAGGTTCAACTTGCAATGGAAATGAACTTAGGACATGCATACATATCACAAAGGTTGGATAAGTACCAAGTTGATTGGTTAATGACACCATATATGCATGAGTAAGTAAAAAATTTTATTTTCATTACAATGATTTTGCATATAATTTGCTTATTACATGTTTATTCATTTTTCAACAATAACCATTGTAAACTGATAGCCTTATTTGTATGCATGGTTAAATATGGCCATATGATGAGGTCTTGGTTGAATACGTACACACCAACTCATGTATGTGGTTGTTTAATTCAATCTTGGTCACCATGCGTTTATTCTTTTCCAAGCTTTTTTGTTTTGATGCCCCACCTTAAAGAGGCTTAAATCATTATTGAGTGCTAAATGGGAGTGTATTATAATTTTAACCTTGACATTTGGGAGCTACAAATGCATAATTCATATTGCAAGCCATCCTTTAATTTGAATACCATGACTCTTGTATTTGGGGCTAAGTTAACTAATCTTAGGAATTTTGATTCTTTAGAGACTTCAAATATAATATTACTTTAATCTACCTCATTTTATGTTACAAAGGAGAAGCTTTTTATCTATTGAAGTTGAGTCTAACTTAGTAGATATACAAATTTGAGAATTCTATTTTGTATATGGTTGAGTATGGTCAGGTAAAGAGGTGTTGGTTGAGAGGGGAATCCTATTGAAGGATAATAATAAGGAGCTATCTAACTCGGTTACTTCTTTATTATTGGCCTTCAGCTTGTTTTGCATCTCATTCAATACCTCCTCACGATATCATATTTCATCATATAAAATCTAGTTCTCATATCTGTATATTAGCTTTGTTACACTCATCTTCTTTAGATAAAAATTTTCTCCTTAATCATCTAAGACTGGGGTACGGCAGAGCTATGTTTTATATTTGAAGTCTATAAGTTGTGAGATTCTACTGACACATAAAAAGGGGTGAATTGGGTGTAAGATACAAAATTAGGAACTTAGAAAATCCTTTTGCATCTTAGTGGAAATAATAAGTATGAAGATAATGAGCCACAAAACCACAATCAATTAAACAAATCAAGTATGATAGAAATATAAGAGATAAGGGAAGAGAATATGCAAAATGTGATTTATATAGGTTCGATAAAATCCTTGTACTTCTACACGCCAAGCTCTACTTGAGATTTTTAATCCGTTGTCTTCTAGTTTAAACCCAGCACAAGATAAGCCCATATAATCCTACAAGTTTAACCGGGCACTTGCAGTGCCTTTTACAAATCTCTCACTGAGTTACTCCCTTTTATACACCGTAAGAAACCAACCTTGATGATGAAGGATGACAATCAATCTTCTTTCTCAAAAGTGAATAAGATAAACATTGAACTACAATACAAATAATCTCTCTCTCTCTCTCTCTAAGGTAGATTGTATAAACACTAAGGAAACATAAAGCATATGAGATAAATACTAGCATTAAAGTGTTGGCATTTTGACGGTGTAGGTGCAATCTCTTGTCTTCGGCTTAAAATGCTTTTAAATTTAAAGTTGATGTAACTATGATGACTGTTGGAGATGTTGAAGTATCCGTTAGACACATTATATTTGAAAGAGAATATCACATAGAGGGGGTGAATATAGGATTTAGATTATTTTTGAGAATTAACCAGAGAAGGATAAATCAAAGACAAAGATAGAGATAATGAATACAAAGGAATTATACTGGTTTGGTCCAACTCTATGACCCACGTCCAATCCTCAGATACTCTAGGATTTTCACTAACTCTTAATCACAAAAACAATTGCACACTTTGTACTCAAAGTATATTGGGACAGAAACCTCTAATCCTATAATCAAATAGAAATGTTTGAGTATCTGATTCAAGGATCTGGATGGGATTACAAGCGAAAGACCAAGGAGGAATGAGATTTCTAGAAATAGTTAGAAGAGAAGGAGTACTAGCTAAGTGAGACTGAGATGGAGGCTTTCTAGATGAAGAGGCAGGTTCTTGAGTAGGTTTACGAGTAGGTTCAACTATCTTTATAGTCTTTTTGTTGCTCTTTATTAGAGTGATAGAAGGCTTCGACGATAGGTTCTCTGATGGCTCTCGAATCACGACCCCCTTTGATCAATGTCGAGAGGGAAGAGGTAGAGCAGGACCAACGTCTTTAACGACCTTGGGTCTGTATCGTTGAAGAGAGAGCTTTTCCTGTTGAGGTCATTTGAGTACAGGGGTTTCTGAAGGCGGAGGTGAGGAATCAGAACACTTAGATTTTGGGGAAAGGGAGGAGATAGAAGATTCATCGCATCTCTTAGGGTTTTTGGTCCTCATTGGGTTCAATTTTAGAGAAGTTGGAGGAGAGACTCGAGTTTAGAGTTTTGATCTTCTAAGAAAATGAGAAATGGAGAAAGAGAACGAGTCATTGATATATATGTAGAATATTTACCAACTCGAGTTCACAAGCTAAGAACTCAAGTTCTTGCGCTCATAACTAAAGTTCTGGAACTATCAACTCGAGTTTTCTGAAAGAGAAACACTAACCTCGTCCTAAGAGCATTATGAGAGCCCTTGAGTTGTCTTGTGAAATTGTGAGAACTCGAGTTGCAAACTTGAATTGCTTTTTGTGAACTCCAGTTCTTATGCACAGCTTCGTTTGAATCATTTATAAGAACTCGAGTTTCCAAATAATGAACTTGAGTTACCAACTTGAGTTGACTGTAAAGAACTCAAGTTTTTTTTCTTTAACTTCAAATGCTTCAGTATTTCTAAAACAAGAACTCAAGTTTTTTTCTTTAACTTCAAATGCTTCAGTATTTCTAAAACAAGAACTCAAGTTTGTAGTTTAAAGACGTTTGGATTCTCAAAGAACTTAAGTTACAAAAGCTCAACTTGAGTTCTTAAACAAGAACTCTAGTTGTTAACTTCTCGATCAGTTCACAATTTGAAGAACTCGAGTCTTTTATAATGAAACTCGAGTTCTCAAGGCTTTTTAAGATTTGGAATTGAGAATGAGCCAAAATCTGCGAATTTGAGCTCATTACTTATAACCACAGACCAAGGGATTTTGTGTCAGCAAGGTATCTAAAGATCCTCTTCACATTTTCAGCATAAGATTCCTTAGGGGCGAACTAAAACCTTACACACATCTCCACACTGAATTAGATGTCAGGGCGACTTGTAGTTAGATAGAGCAATGATCCAATCATTCCCCTATATCTTGTAATATTCAAATCCTTGCCCTCTTCATCAGTATCCAATGAAGTAGTTGAGCTTATTGGAGTATCAGCTCCATTGAATTGGTCCTTCTCAAACTTCTTCAGTGGATCATTGAGATACTTGATCTAAGATATGAAGATTCCATTCTTCTATTACTTGATTTGCAGGCCAAGAAAATAATTGAGTTCTTCCATCATGGACATCTCAAATTCTCCCTACATATTCTTAGTAAATTCTTCACACAAAGCATCATTAGAAGTACTGAATATAATATCATAAACATATATTCGAACAATTAATGTTTCACTAAGCTTATTACTCTTTATGAAAAGAGTTGTATATGCTTTTCCTCTAATAAATATTTGATCAAGAAGGAATTTGCTTAATTTCTTATACCAAGCTTTAGGAGCTTGCTTAAGACCATACAATGCCTTTTTGAGACGATTTGGATCGGTCTCCTGTTATATGTCTAGAGCATCTACTATCAATGTACCATTTGTTGGATTTTAATGCTCTTAGACAAACCTACAAGACATGAAAGATCAAGTCTTAAGTACCTATCTTTTCTTGGGTTCTTTTGGGTTAGTATGTGTCTTAGGAACCTTGTAAGATCCGTTAGGCACCTATTGATAATTTCCTATAGGTTTACGCTTTCTTTCCTTTTTATGAGAACAACAAGAAGTAGTATTACCTTACGATTGCAATAATTGCAATGAGCAAAAGGATTTGAAGTATAAATAGTTTTTCAAAAATAGTTCATATAAGATTTTTCTCCAAATTTCTTTTTGCCTTTCTTTTTTTTTTTATCAAAATCAGGTTTATATCCAATTCCTGATCTGTCATTTGTAAACCTTTGATGTTTTAAAATCACATTGAACATTTCACTACCTTGAGTGAACTTCTCGAGTGTTTTCATAAGATAGGCATTCCTTTTTTTTTTTTCTAAAACACAACAATTGTACAAACCTTTTCTGAGATCTTTTCACAAGGTTTTTCAAAAACATTTTCACAAGAGGAAGTAGGAGTAGAAAAAGAATCATTTTGAACTTGTTTTTCCAAAGATGTTATTTTCTTGTTAGAAGCAAGAAGTTCTTTTGCAATTTTTTGAAATTCAAAATGAAGAGAATTGTATTCAGATAACAACTCATCAAAAGTTGGTTCAATATCGTTTACCTCTTCATTCTCATATTCCTCCTCTTGAGCCACAAGACATATTTGGCTCCTTCTTCCTCATCAGCTTCATCTTCATTGAATGAGTTGTCTCCCCGTATTGCTGAGACATACGATTTTTCTTTTATTTATTGAACTTCTTCTTTTCCTTGTCCTTGTTCTTCAGCTGGAGGCATTCTAACTTGATGCGGCTAGGATTTTCGCACTCGTGGCAAATGATTGGCTTCTTAGGTCGAGTGTTGGAGCTACTCTTGTGAAACTTTTTGTACCTTAGTTCTTCTTGTAGAATTTCTTGAATCTCCGGGCCATCATGCCTAACTCTTCATCTTCATCTTCTTCTTCTTCATCATCTGACTCTTTTGCTTCTTTGACAGCCTTAAGAGCAATGCCTTTGTTTTTGCCATTGATCTCGGCAAGTCCCTTTATGAACTTGATTTAACCTTCATACTTAAATAGGCTACCAAAAAGAGCTACCACAGATGCCACTGATTCTCCACAAGCTTCTTCAATGGTAGTAATCTTAGCTTCCCATTCCTTGCTAAGAATGTTTAGGATCTTTCTCATTTGGACTAGTTGTTCATAGACTTTTCCCAATGAAGCAAGTTGGTTGATTATATGAGTAAATCTCAGCTGGAACTCCTCGATAGATTCCCCATAGTTCTTGCAAAGAAGATCGTAATTTGAGAGTAGGGTATTGACTCTATTCTCCTTGATTTTAGTAGTTCCTTCATGAGCTATCTCCAGAGCATCCCACAAAGCTTTAGCAAAAGTTAAAGTACATATCGAAAAATATTGTTCTTCATCTATTCTTCATGTTCTTCACTGTTTTACTCATCTATGCTTGGCTAAACCTCTCTGATTAACCCACGGATTAGGTATTTCATATTCCAGAGGACTCGTGCTTAATCGGTAACATCTAAACTCGTTTCTGTCTTCTTTTATCGGATTCGATTTTAGATTCGGATTGGGTTTTTGATAAAAAAAATCTAGATCAATTAATCCCAAGGTCATATTTCGAACTAGGTTTAAGTGATTATTGTGCGATTGTTCAGTGTCACGCCACTGTTTTGAAAGCATTTTGGATGATTGTTCAGTTGAGGGAATTTATGGGCAAATGTAGAGATTTCGGTTTGTCTATAAATCAATCACGAGTTCAGTGTTTTAATTAATTTCATCTGATGAAGGTTCTGGAATCCTTGGTTCTGGGTTAGTCATTTTAGTCTGGTTGATCTCGTTTTCATTTACTGTTTATCTATTTTAATTTTGTTTTATTGCGATTTGAAAAACTCCCCCCAATCATTTACTGTCATTACTTCTGCTACTATTAGAACCTACTACAATTCCGTGGGAAATGATCCAGGTTCCTTATACTGCAAATCTTTTTGCGAAACTGTGTTATTTTGTAAGGGGTCGGCAATCTCTTGTCAATCTTACAGGAAGAACTCAAAATGAAAGAAACAGAGGTATCATTTCTGTCAAACAAGAGGAAAGATATTCTTACCATTGCGATTGGAAAACCAGATCATGCAAGGTGTGTAAGGGGAATTGGAGGATGGGTAGGCCTGAAGGAATACTTTGGTAAATCCAAACGCCAAAAACAAAGGATGGTTACTTAGGAGGAGATGGAATGTACGCTGGCCAAAGCAACTGAGGAAGCAGAGGCGAAAGCAGCTGTGCGAGAAGCTTCATTAAGTGCAATGTTTGAAGAACAGCTGAAAAAGATGAAGGAGTAGATGATGATGATTGTCAGCTCTCATAGAGAGAGCACTGTTCCCTTGCCACACTCACCTCTACCTGTCCAGCAGAGCACTAAAGGAAGCTACATTATTCGACAGTCAGCGGAACCTTATGACCTCTATGTGGAGGATCCTGACAAACGATTGGTTGTAAGAGGGACTGTCTACAACTTGGGATCAACTGTACACCACCAACAAATAGCTGATAATGAAGTCAAGGTGTAAGTTGAAGAGGTGATCATTGATGCATCTATCCCTCTTCAAACTGATCAAATGAAACTTGTGAGTGATTGCTTGGGAGGCTTCATCTAGTGGCCAGTGAAGCTTGTACATGTGTCTACTCCTCTTCAAGCTCCAACCCCTATTGATGAAGCTGTAGCCCCACGTGATATTTTGCCTACTCCTAAGTTGAGTACCAAGGATGAAATTGGACTTCTGGTACTCAATCAATCTTTTGGAGTCAAATCGTAGCATGTAAATGTTGAAGTAGGCCTACATGAGAAGCAACCGATTTTCGTTGACCAAGAAGATTTAATCTCCCTGCTTTTTCCTAAAAAGGAGATAACTAATGCAGTTGTGTTCTTATTGATAAAGTGAGTAGTATCTTCTTCTATGAGTACGTACATAATTTTAAGAGGGGTCGTTTAGACACACATACATATATACTAACTAATTCACTGATATCATTATTATTGGTTGATGCATCGTGAAATGGGAGTATAGGGCAGAGAACATGATTTTGGATTCTTGTGCCCAGACTACATAAGTGTGGCAACTATAAAGGAAATAATAACATATATTGCTAAGAGGTTGTGTAACAATATGAGAGGGTGGTACCTTGCACAATTCACCTATGGTAACCATTGGCAGTTGGTCCTCCTTTCCACAAAGGTAAATAAAGTAGTCTTTTTATGCTCCCTTCACAAGAAACCACTGCCTACATTAACGCAGATAGTTGATAAGTAAGCGCATGTCATTTTGTAACCGATTTTTGTCTGAAATCTCTGCTATGAATTTTTAGTGACCATTATTGATAAATGAAAATTTTGATTTCAATAATAGGCCCATATTGGAATACCAAAAGAAGTTCAAGAGAAAGGCTGGGTATCAAGTCAAGGATCCTGTATGGATTAAACTAAAGGTTAGTACATGGGCACTGGCACACTGTCTTGTGAACTTAGTCATCTAACAAATTATATGCGCTCTTACATATATATATATATATGTGTGTGTGTATATATATATGTATATATGTCTTGTTTGTTTTTAGACATGTCAGCAACCAGTTACTTCTAACTTATGTGGGTTTTACGTCATGAGACACATGTATGATATTATCACGCAAAGAATTCTGTCTATCACTAAAGAGGTAAATGTATTTGATATTACATACATTCATACATTTGGCGTGCTGACCCCTTTGATACAAGGAATTAAGAACTAAGATATATATATATATATATATATATATATATATATATATATATATATATTTCTGTCTTTAATATGTTACAAACGTTTTCTTGCGTTGACCCCTTTCCTGATGGTGATATTGAGTGCATACACCAAGTCATTTGTGAATATCTCAATCAGGAACTTGCAAATGCCCCCCAGAATTAATTTGTAAATATATGTTGTAGACCTATTTCATATTCTGTAAATAATAATAAACAATTGTACAGTACAGTTTAATGATAAATAATTAATAAATTTGTTTATTCTTTTCCAACAAATTATATTGATGCTTTCTATTTTTTGTTGCTGAATGTATTGCATTGAATTAGTTCTTAAACCTTTAGGACATGATGCTGTAAATGAGCTGATTACAAAGTTGAAAATGTCTAGTAAGCCTTTTAGGAGCGACTATTTTATTAATGTTCGGTTCTAAAAGTCCTCGTATAATTTTTTTAAAATATTGGAGACTTTTAGGATCGTATATTTCATATATGTCCGGTCCTGAAGGTATTTTTAAAAATACAAATTTTTTATTATTTAAAATTTTTAAAATATGCGAGACTTTTAGGAGCGACTATTTAATTAAAGTCCGGTCCTAAAAGTCCTCGTATAATTTTTTAAAATATTGGAGACTTTTAGGACCGTCTATTCCATAACAGTTTGGTCCTGAAGGTTTTTTTAAAAATACATTTTTAATTTTAAAAATATGTGAGAGTTATAAGAGCGACTATTTCATTAATGTTCGTTCCTAAAAGTTTTTCCGGAGACCTTTAAGACCGGCTATTTTATTTCTCTCCAGTCCTAAAGGTCTTTTTAAACTATAATTATAATATAGGAGACTCAAGCCAAAAATTTCCAAACCCGAGTCAGTTGAAAGCCAACAGTTAGTCATTTTGAGAAGCCTATTTGACTCAAGTTAAGAGGTTTCAAAACTCAAGTCAAGGTAAGGCCGAGAGTTTGACATTTTTAAAAGTGTATTTGGCTCGAGTCAATAGCTTTAAGCTCGAGTTTATAACTTCCTATATTATTCTCTGTTCTCGACTTCATATTTTTATTTTTACTTCTCATTTAGCTCGAGTTTTCTCTTTGGTCTGTCTCTATAACCGAACCCTAACTCGATCCCTAACCTCACCATGCCCCCCAAATCCAGGTTGATAGCCTCTGCCAGTTTATGGGTTCTGATTCAGACTATGAGGCGACTCAATCTTCATCTCTTGAACCATTCAAACACCCTAGACGATCCAAGCAACCTCTAAGAAGATGTTAGCCGAAAGTGGTGGCCGACGAACCATCGCCCAAGAAATCAAAGAAAGTGTTGATTCAAGAACCACCTGACATTCTTAAGAAACCAAAGAAGAAGCTTATTCCTTCGTCTGAATTTTGAGGTACTCCTCGAAGCAAATCCTCTCCTCCTGAAGGTCAATCCTCAGCTTCTAAGGTTCAAGTGCCATCCAGCTCTAAGGTACCATTTCCAAAACCGGCTATTGAAGCCATTTATCCTCAACCTATCCCTTCTTCTGAGTTCGATTGTGGACCTATTATGTTTTTTGCCGATGAAGAAAAGAAATTTAGAGAGGATTATAACTTTAGGAACTTCTGTCCAGCTATCTATCTAGACATGGATAAACTGAGGCAAGATTGCAATCTTCATCTTTCACCTTGTTATAAACCTTATGAAAATTTCCTGTATATTCGTGTTTCTTTCAGTGCAACTCTTGTTAGGACTTTTTATTTCAATATGACTATCCACAACCTTCTAGATAAGCATGATAACATAGTTGAGAAAAAAATAATTACCTATGTAACAGGCAAAAGAATCATTCTTACTGTTGGACCTGGCTATCACCCAAGAGGGGGGTGAATTAGGTGTTTGATAAACTTTAGGAACTTCTAAAAAACTTTTCGCAATTTATAAATTGACAATTTGATATTCAAAGATGAGCATATACTGGAAATGTAAAAGATAAGGGAAGAGAGTATGCAAACTGTGATTTATCCTGGTTCGGTCCAATCCTTGACCTACATCCAGTCCCCAAGCTTCACTTGAGATTTTCAATCCACTATTTGCTTTGAACTTGATTACACGTTCTGTACTTGAAGTAATCCTCTCACCAGGATTCACTCCCCCTTACAAACTGTAATCAATTCACTTTCTTGATTACACACTCTGTACTCGAAGTAATCCCACACTCGGATTCACTCCCCTTACAAGCTGTAATCACAACAAAGTGTTTCCCACTCAAGATCACCCAATCTTGAGTAACTCTCAGAATAATAGGATGTTTACAATGAATCTTCTCTCTCAGAAGTAAGTGAATAAACACTGAAGCACAATACATATAATCTCACTCTCTAAGCTAGATATATGATCATTGAGATATTCAGAGAGTAGATGAAGCAGACGTTAGAATATTGGCATTTTCACTGTGTAAGCTTACGTCCCTGTTCTTGCTCTCCCTCTTGTATCTGTGTCTCTTGTTCTTCGTTTCTGGGCTTCTTATATAGATGAAGAAGAGGAACTAGCCATTACATTTTCTTCTCTTTGATTCTTCAAAGTTCAGCTGTAAACTGGAATATGACAGTTGCATATTTTGCTCTGTTCTTTCAATTCTCAGCTGAAATCTTGGAATATGTTGTTGCAGAGCGTCTTCCAAATTTTTAGTCATTCCATGATCTTAATTTGACCGTTTGAGGTGATCTTAAAGTGTTCTAAAGGTCTGAATTGAACATCTGGGATAAGGGAGAAGAATCAGCCCTGTTCTTGGTTCTTCATTTAATGCATTTATCCTGGATCTTGATCTCACCTTGATCTTGGCTAAACCTTATCTGAAAAACACTCAAAACTTCATCAAGGACATTAGAAACAATAATATCATATGAGGAAATAATTTCAGGAAGACCCATTAAGATTTTGCAGATCAACATCATTTGATTTTTCAAAATCCCCAATGCAAACTCGAGTTTGTTCTTCCAGACTCAAGTTTGGGGTTCATCCAGAAAGCATGTCTGTTGATTAGTGGTCTAAACTTGCAGTCTGTAAAAGCTAACTCGAGTTTGGTTTTTACAGAGGGAACTGTCGAGTTCTGGACTTGGGATGGAACTTTGGGCAGGAAGCTAAACTCGAGTCAATTAGTGACCAACTCGAGTTTGGGTCTATGTTTGAAGAACAAGCCTAAGTTCGTGTTTTTCCAGACTGGAGTTTAGGGTCATAGACTGGAGTTTGTAGTGTAGCCAAGTGAATGATGTTTCTGTATGGTTCAGAGTCAAGTTTGGGAAGCAAACTCGAGTTTCAGTGACTACTGAAATATTTGAGGTTTATCTAGGTCAAGTGCAAACTGGAGTTTGGAAGGCCAGATTAGAGTTTGAGAGTCTATTGAGTTTTCTGGGTTCCTTTCTGTTTGGTCTAAACTCGAGTTAGGGAATCTAGACTCGAGTTTGGCTTGCTTGGGATTCTGAGTGCAAACTGGAGTTTACAACAAGCTAATCTGGAGTTTGGAAATCCAAACTCGAGTTTAGGTCTTCCAGAGAGGAATGTCGTGATTTGAATTTTGAACCACACTTGAACTTAATGCTAAACTTGAGTCATTAAGTGACTAACTCGAGTTTCCTTCAGAAATGAAAATATATTGCTCTCTGTCAAGTGCAAAACTGGAGTTTGCTAACACAAACTCGAGTTTTCTTCTCCATGGCTCAGTCAAATATCCTTCTCACAAGTTTTTTGCTTTCTGACCTGATAAAGATCAATCCCTGGAATCCAGTACCTATCTCCATAAATCTTTTTAAGTCTTCTTTCCATTGCAAGAAGAATCAGCTCCAAACTCACTGTATTCCGATAGTTATGATCTGATGAATGAAGGTTGTTCTTTGCCAGCGTTTTTGCAGCATCTTGAATTTATAGTCAACTTTCGAAGATCATACCTCACTCATTTTATCTTTGTTTTCCATGATCTTTATGTTTCTGGAAAGGTATGTGAGTCTACTTTCACATGTCACCGATTTCAGCTCATTCTGATGTGTAGATTGTGAGATACACTCAAATCATTGAAGCTTGGTCTGTTGTGTGGCGTGAATTCCTGTTCCAACTTCTGAAATTCATAGCTCTCTCATCTCAGCTTCTTTGGGCATGAAACTTTGTCAAGACGACGCATTGGATGTCTAGTTTCATACAAAATTGATTTCACCTTAAACCGATCTTTAGTTTGGGAGATATCATCGAATTACCAGAGGTCGCCAGTTCTGATCGTGAAATAGAGTTGGACAGAGTTGCTGAAGGCTTTGCTAAACTCGAGTCATTAAGTGACTAATTCGAGTTTTGAGTTCCAAACTTGAGTTTACATTGGCTAACTCGAGTTTTGATGATCCAGAGACGCCAGAGTTGCTGAAGACTTTACAAACTCGAGTCATTAAGTGACCAACTCGAGTTTTGAGTTCCAAACTCGAGTTTTATGTTCTAAACTCGAGTTTTCTCCTAATCCAGAGGCAGATCACTTCCTGTAATGCAGTAAACTTGACTTTTGAGTATCTGGCTCGATTTTGCTCATCCAGAACCTGATATATGTTTGTTTTAACTCTGAATTAAGCCATCCCAACTTCCATTTGATCTTGGAGACTTCAAGAATCAAACTAAGAACTTGTATAATGATTTTCTCAGTTTATTCAGCAAGTTCTTCTTTCTTTCTTCTCTCTTCTTAATTATTCTCCATGAATCAACTCTTTCTTTCTTCTATTCTCTTGTTCTTTCTCCACATGAACAAATCTACATTAAATGTAGCAATTAGACAATGTATATGATATAAACTTTTTGATATAAACTTTTTGCTCTTACTAATGGCATCTATATAAGACATCATCAAAACTAATCATAACCAACACTTACTACCAATTACATAAATTCTCTGCTTTTTATCTCTGATCCTCCTCCTCCTTCTGAATTTCATTATGACAATGAGCAGATTTTTCAAATCCTTATACCAGATGAACTACTAAGTGAACCAGTAGGGACACCCAGTTTTACTCCTGTTGTCATGCCCCCATTGCATAGGGCATTATGGTATATTTACTCAAGGAACTTATTACGAAAAAGGATGAATTGTACACACTTTACTCAAAAGGACTACTCTCTTTTTGCTTCTTTTATGGATAAGACTCCTCATAATATTGGACACTGGATTTTCAATGAAATGAAGAAATTTCATCTTCACTCTAAGAAGAATTCCACCATCCCTTTCCTAAACTTTGTCTCTATTATTTTGTTTAATGAAAATGTTTGGTACCTAGAAAAGAATGAGGCTCCTAAGAAGCTTGAGATGTTTGGAAAGCATCATTTGAATTTGATGAGGATTTCATTTGAAGAAGGATATGGGCAATCAAGAGCCTGAGCCCCATCTAGATTAAGAGCTTCCAAGTCTATAGCTCATAAGGCATAATTTGAACCTGCTCAAGAACAATGCTCACAACCTCCACCTTTTACAATCGGAGCCACAATCAAGACTATAATGGAGAAGGTTGTCTCTGAAAAAATTGGTTATCTTAAGTTGCTATGATAGCTTAGAGTCATGAGCTCATTGTGAAATTGGAGACTGAGATTGGCAAGATGGTGAATGAGAACTTTCACTAAATTCTTTAAAAAATAAATGAAACCTTTAGGAGCAAATGCTTAATAATTAACCGATCTTAAAACTTCTTTAAGTGAATACCTTTTTAGGACCGGATGCTTTATACTTAATCATTCTTAATGAAAGTAAATATAATGACTTTGCCGCGCGGAAAAGAAAAATTTTCCACTCTGAACTTCTCTTGTCCCATCGGAAGAGATATTAGCTCCTATTGACTCTCAACTCTCAAGTGTTTGTGTCTTGCTTCGTCGCTGCCGCAAGATAGATCTCTTGACAAGCTAGTGCTAGTTAGCTTATCACTTTCTGGTTGGTTCCTTAGCTAAATGGTGATAGACCTATAAGAGGTGTTTTCAGTTAAATATATATTTTTTATTTTTCTACTTTTCATTCTAGGTTTTTCATGGTTTGCATGAACTCAATGAAATGTTGTCGTAGGTTACTCTGTTGTATTTGAATATTGTACTTTCAAGTTTATATTTACACTTGAGACCTATCGGAATGACCAACAAGTACACTTAGGGTTACTTTTGTTGTCTGCATTTATTTTCTGTGTCAGGCATTTATTTTCCTTAGCTTCTTGGATTGACTGTATGTGATACATTTATGTGCACAGGTGATTCTTCATGTTGCATTTAATGGGCAAAGTCTCACTCATATAAAAAATAAAATAATAAATACATAACCTACATTGAGCATATGCATTTGGACTTGGCTTAGTTTATATGCAATTTTCAATTTTTTTTTTTCAGATAATGTATGTTAAACCTTTCTGTCTATAGGAATTCTACTATGGATCACAGTTGGATAAATGTGAGACGGACGAGTGTTGAATATGAGAATGAGGTGAGGGAATTTATAGAATTCACTAAATGAAATGCCCATAATGATAGTGAGAAGTTTTATTGCCCATGTGTAGAATGTTTGAATGAGAGGCGAGTAAGTCCTGAAGTTATATACACACATTTAATTTGTGAAGGATTTTGTAAGACCTATATAGTATGGGTATGGCATGGTGAAAAAGTGTCCAGTGCATCTCAACATGGTAAAGTGTCCTTTGATGATAATGACACGAATATGGATGATCGCATAGAGGATATTATTCGTGATGTAGGAGAAGAGGCTTTTCATCAATCTCATGCATATGGTAATATCTGCAGTGATGCAGAGACCCTACTATACCTTGGGTGTAAAAAATACCAATTGTTGAACACTGTATTGAAATTGGTCAGCTTGAAAGCACGTCATGGATGGAGCGACAAAAGTTTTTCATAAATGCTTGAGGCTTTTAAGGGCATGCTTCCAGATGATAATGTGTTGCCACATCGATACTATGATGCTAAGAAAATGCTTTGTCTACTAGGGATGGAGTACAAAAAGATCTATGCCTGAATGATTGCATATTGTATAGAAATGAGTTTGAAGATAAGCAGAATTGTTCGATACGTGAAACCTTAAGATACAAATCAAATAAGGGGCCTGCAAAAGTGTTTTGGTATCTTCCAATCATACCAAAATTCAAGTGCTTGTTTGCTAATGAAAATGATGCAAGAAATTTGAGGTGGCATGCAGATGAGAGGATTTCTGATGGAAAGCTTCGACATCCGTCCAATTGTTCTCAATGGAGGAAAATCGATCAATTATTTCTGACATTCAGAGAATAACTTAGGAACCTTAGGCTTGCCCTTAGCATGGATGACATAAATCCCTATGGAAGCCTTAGCAGTATACTTAGTTCATGGCTTATACTCCTAATTATTTACTACTTATCTCCTATCTTATGCATGAAATAAAAGTACAACATGTTGTCTGTGTTGATTTCGGGACCAAAACAACTCGGAAACGACATTGATGTTTACCTTCAACCCTTGATCGAATACTTGAAGGAGTTGTGGGAAGAAGGTGTCGATGTTTTTTACTCTTTTAAGAAAGAGGTCTTTAAAATGAAAGCCATGATATTTTGTACTATAAATGACTTCCCAGCATATGGTAACTGATGAGCCACAAATTTACCATGTATTAAGGCACAAATTGAGCTTGAAATTGATCAAATATAATTAAAAAAACTTAAGGATAATAAGCTAAAAACATGGACTTGGTGTCAGACATACCCTCACAAGTATTCTTGTGTGTTTTGCAGGTTTTATCCACAAAGAATAGCAAATTGGAAGAGCTCAAGGATAAGAAGAGAAGCCTACTGAAGTTTTGGCGCCAAGGGTGCCAAAACTGGCGCCGAGGGCGCCAAATTTCTGCCTTCCTTTAGAAAGTGGCGCCCAGGGTGCCAAATCTAGCGCCCAAGGCGCCAGAAGTGCGAGAATTCTTATTTTTAATTTTTGGAAAGTTTGTAGGGCCCGAAAAAGGAAGGAAAATCAAGGATTCTTGAGATTTGGAAACCCAATTGGACCAGAAAACATAAAAAGAGGCAACCCTAGCAAGAAAAGGAGGAAACTTTTGGCACAAGAAACTACTCTACGACATTGGAGAGGAGATCAAAGCAATTTTGGAGATCCACCTTCCCCAACCTTTGAAAAACCATTCTATCTTCATCTTTTCTTCTTTATTTTGTTAATCTTGCCATGCTCGGCTAATTTCCTTTTTGTAGTTAGGGCTAGGATGAACCCTATGCAACTTTGAGTATTTGGTTGAATTCTTGTATGAATCTTGATTTCTTTGATTGAATGAATTTCCTTTGCTTAATGCTTTCTTGAAGATTGATCACCTTTAGGATTGACTATAAGTTGATGTATGACAATAGAGATGTTGGTGCATCTAACTAGAACTTGTTAATTCATCATAAAATTGCATGATCTAGACATAGGCTTACGAATTTATGCGATCACATGATTCTGGTTCAAGATATGATCTTTCTAGACAATACTAAGACATTAGGTTGTTTTTAAAGATAAAATAGACTAAGGTAGCATCAAGACAATGGGACTTAGTCTAACCTTAGAGAATCGATCGTCAATCATGGGATTAATAATTAATTAAGGATTCAATTCAAATTCTTGAAAGAGCATAGGGGGATTCTAAGTCCTAGCTACGTTTTACTTGACAGATTATCTTTTCTAAACATTCTCTTGCAAATCTTGATCTTGCATTCTTTTCTTTCCTCAATTCTTGAAATTCTTGTTTAACTACAACTCATCCTTTGTTACTCCGAATTATCCAACTAAGGCGACAATAGCGAATTAGTGATTGAATAACTATTCCTCGTGGGACGATACTTTCTCATTACTTTATTACTTGTAAAGATCGGTGCACTTGCTGAAGTCGCCCCTATCAGTAACTTGTCAGGATATAGTATAAAAGGCCATAAAGCATGTCTAGTTTTTAAGACCTATTGTTTTTAAAGTCCAATCTTGTAATATTTTCTTTAAGACCGATCCGGGTCCAGTCTTAAAAGTTACATACTTTTAAGACTGCCTAGAACGAGACCGGCCGTTGGTCTAGTCTTACGGGGCCTCTTTCGTCAGATCTTAAAATACTTTTTTGTACCCGTGCATCAACTATAGATATGCAGCTTGTAGTTTCAAATGAACTTGCAACATTGCCAACTTCAACACAATTGTTGGAAGTATAAATAAAATCAAGAGTATTCCAAATATTTTTAGCAATAGAACAAAATCTAATGTTCTAAAAATCTTTTTTGGTTAAAGTACTATACAAAATTTTCATTGCTATAACGTTCAATGAAAACAGTTTCAGTTCTTTTTCAGTCTAAATTCTTGGCTTGAAAACAAAAACCTTTGTAAAAACATTCCACATATTGTAACAATGAGCCCTGTAGGCCTTTATTTACCAGAGTTACTGCACACAGACATCGAAATGATTTGGACGACTTAATTGCAAAATAAAAGTTTCTGAAAATACTTTAGTTTGAAAACATGAGGATAAATTTTTCGCGAGTAATATCTACCCATAGGGGAATCTTAGTACAATAATCCAAAAATAACGGACAAATGGTAAACGAGTTAATACAGTCTAACTTCTTATATTATTATAGAAGTCTCTTCTGATGTAACCCTTACAGTTGCATTTCTCCTCTTGATCCCGATCCATCACCTGTCTCTTTCATGCAGTCTGGAGTTTAAATGAATGAACCCCAGGGGTAACAGTTAATCTCATATGCAAGTATGAAATATAAATGACAACATATCATATGTTAAGCATAGAATAATTCACAGTAACAAATCACACCGTAACCGCAGTTAACGGCCCATGATCGCAGCCCTTCAGGATGAAAGCAAAGCTAAATCACCAATAGGGGGTGAATTGGGGATTTTTTAAATCTTTTGCAAGTTCTATTTTAATGATGAAAAAACAGGGTAAAACATAGAACAGTGAAGAAGAATAAGGGACAACAATTTATACTGGTTTGGTCCAACAATCAGACCTATGTCTAGTCCTCAGGCTCCCTGAGTATTTCACTATGTCACTTGATTACACCCTCTGTAAATCTGAAGCAATTCTCTCACTAGAACTTGCTCCCCCTTATAAGTTGTGATCAATGACCCCAATCTCTAAGTTCCCTGACTCAAGATTGTTTACAATAAATGAGATACAAACAATAAACTCTCTTAAAGACCAGATAAAGATGAACACTGAAGCTCAATAGTATCAAAAGATACTTTGTACTTAAGAGTAGATGAACAAATTTAATGCCTTTTCGATTTCCGCTCAATAGTTGTTGAGAATAATTAAATGCTACTCTATTTATACTTAGATTGTTAGTAATAACCATTGTAAGCATCCATATGACTGTTGGTGAAGTTGTCTATCGGTTGGAAGCACTTTGGTCTCTTCTCTCTCTACTCTTTTGCTTATTCTTTGTGTTGTAGGATAAAGGTTGACTTCTATACGTTTTTATCCGTTGGAATGTTAGACCCTTGATTAGGTGAATGTCTCTTTATCATTTTTGCATCGTGCAAAGCCTAGTAGATCAAAATGTGGCAAATTAGGTGGCCTTGCATTTAATGCTCTGACATGTCTTTTTTGCTTTAGCTCAAACAGCTCTTATAATCTGCTTAAATCATCTTTGAGATAGCTGAAATCCACTAGCAAACACATTAAACATATCTAATAAAGTCGATAATAAATATTAGAAAGTATTCAAATCAATCAACAAGCTTTTCATAGATTTCGGAAATTTGAATTATCAGTTACCGCGACGCATACTCGAGTTTGTGTATTAATACTCGAGTTTACTGCTATGCACTTAAGTCTTTACTCGAGTTTCTATATTGATACTTGAGTTTCCTCCTTCCAGAAAGGAAAGTCGCGATTTGAGCTTTGGAGCTTCAGTTTAACTTAGACTAATACTCGAGTTTACAACCCAAACTCGAGTTTTGAATTCTTAATGAAAATGTGTCTAAAACATCAAAACCGGAGTTTTCATTAGAAACTGAAGTATTGAAATCTTTGGAAAACATCCATGCTCTCTGTATGATTCGAAACTCAAGTTTCTAAACCCATACTCGAGTTTGCATTTATAACTTGAAACTCAGAGAGAACATCAGCCAGTCCAAAACTGGAGTTTCCGAAACTGGAGTTTTCCAAACCATAGTTTATAGCTTAGAAAAAAAATTGATCATGTGTGCTAGGCCTGAAACTCGAGCTTTTTAATGTCATATTTGAGTTTCCATTTGAAAAATGAAAACATTTAAATTTTGGAGCTAAGTGGGAAAAATGGAGTTTTCACATTCCAAAACTAGAGTTTTCGAAACTGGAGTTTTCATTTCTTTTGAAAGATACTGAAGAGTCTTTTTAGCCTAAACTCTAGTTTTGAAACTAATACTCGAGTTTGTCCAAACATAAAACTTGAGTTTTGTGTACTTATCGAAATGTGACCAATTACCTATCAAATTAAAGATCTATGTGTCTACTACAAATATGGAAAATTTCATAATTTTATATGTTCATTTCCTTGGTCAAAAAGTCAACGTCATTTGCTGCCTCAAAATGATACCAAAAACATTTTCAGATTTAGAGTACTATCTCTTGTAAACTTTTCAAAGCAAAAATAAAACGTTTACCCTAGTTTTTCTTCACTTAAATATCACTGTTCCAGCACCAAGTTCAATTTTTTTCCAAAATCAACAAAATGCAAATATAATTAGTTTATAGCAAACTCTCTTCTCTTATCTTTGACAACTACGTCATGCATTAAAACTTCTCTTTCTCTTGGTTCATGACTGCCACACATATATACATATGTATCTGTTTGGTTTTAAGGTTTGGCAGCAACGATAATATCTTTACGCATACAACAACACATATATATTTATTCTCATACACCCACGGTTACTGCATGCTTCTTACATGCGCGTGTGTGTGTGTGTTCACTTGAGGCAACAATTTCTCTGTTTCTCTTTTTATATATATGTATTTAGCAATTTATATGTAGGGCAGCAAGATTGTAGCAATGTTTTGAGTTCAAAAGCAGCAACTTATCATCTACACACACACACAGCTATAACATGCCACGTTAAGCTTGCAAGTTGTTCATGCAGAATCTTGAAACTACATTTCCTTATCCTTACCTCCCGGAAATGTTGGAAATTACGCCCTAGGTGCTAATTATTATGTAACTAAAACTAATTGAGATATCGTATCTTAGTTTTGATTTATGAAGATAAATCAATCATTTAATTAAATAGAGATATTGTATCTCAGATTTAATTTTTGAATTAAATATATCATATATCTGATTTAATTTAAATTGAGATATAGTATATCAGTTTTAATTAAATAGATATATAGCTTTTATCATATTTAATTTATAGAGATAAATTAAATCAGAAGGCTTTTAATTAGGATTAAATAAATAGATTAGATTAGATCTATTAGATAGATTTAATTAATATAATTTTAATCCAGATTCAAAATTCGAATTTCAAAATTAATGAGGATTAATTTTGAATATAATACGCCTATCAGGTTTAGTAAAACCTACGGGACTTGTGACGCCCGGCCTTTGGGGCCTTTATTTATCAGAGTTAATATGTATGGGGATCGAGGTGATTTGGACAACTTGATTTCGGGATAGAAGTTTTTGAAAATACGGACTAATTTTTCTTTCGCAATTTGAATTCATCCAATAGTTGAATGTTAATACATTAATCCCAAAGATAGGCGGATGATAAACATTAAATACAAACTAATTAATCCTAAATGCCCAAGGCGTTCCATCTGTTGTAACCCTTACAGCTGCTCTTAGCCCTTTGATCCCAAACCATTACCTGTATCTTTCATGTAGGGTGGAGTCCAAATGAATGGACCCCAGGGTAACGATTAATCTCATGCACATGTATGAAAATAAAGATGACATAATAGCATATGTTAAAGCATGGAAGAAATTACACATAACCGTAACCGCAGTTAACGGCCAAGGACCGCAGCCCTTGTCTAGGACACGCAGCCCCATGAGACCGCAACCTCAAATCCATGGCCAGGAAAACATAAACAAGTAATTCAACCATCATACTTGATCGGCTAATTATTGCATAAACATTTACATACATGATTATAAGATTAGAGTTACCCACCTCGATCTTAAATCTTTATCTATGTACTGAAGTTGTTGGGATCAGAAAATGATGTCAAGGGTTGCCTAAAAATGCTTATCATCTATGTTAGTCACTTATTCGAATCGCAAATAAACTAATTACGCGAATTAGTTTAGAGGATTAATATTAGTTATTAATCCCTTAAAAGTTTCATAATAATAATTTTATTATTATTGTTATTATTATTATTATTAATCCTAATAATAATAATAATTCCTTATTTATTATTTATTTATTTATTTCCCTTAATTTATTATTAATAATCAATTAAAACTAATAAAGACCAGCCATCTTATGTGAATATAATTAAATGTATTTAGTTAATGATTCTCAAACATGCATTAATATATCTACATATATAAATAGGTTTGGTTAATTCATTTTCTACCCAAGCAAGTGTTCATCTTGCGTGTATGTATATGTATTATTTAAATCCCCACAGCATACACACAGAGTCGCCTTCTTCCTGTCCATGATAACCATACTAATGCATAAAACAAAACAGCACCCACCCTTACTGTACGACTCTATATATATAATTCATGTGCAGCATTTTTTTTTTAATGTGCATACATGTATATCCAGGAACAAAAACTCACTCCAAGCATTTGAATACCTATATATTTGTCCGCCCAACAGAAACCCATTATGCATTTACACCTTATTCTTCACACACATAAGTAAAAAATAACTCCTCTCTCCTATACATATATATCCAGCAAGCACATACTTTTAACTCTTTCTTTTTCTGTCATGAAGTTACCCGTAGCAACACACACACACACACATAACTTTAACCTATGTGTTTTCTTGCCCTCCTTGGCAGCAACCACATCTGAGACACATATATCTATTAAACATTGAGTTTCCTTTCTTTCCTTTTCCTTGTAATAGATGCATATTTTTCAGACACACACAGCATCGTTTCTTTTCCCTTATGGTTTCACTCTTTTTCTTTTCCAGCGTTTATATATGTGTATATGGTTTTCTCTTCTCTTCTTTTCTCTTTTCTTTTTCTTTTCCCTCAACGTTAAGACACACACAGATACACATATGTATATCTTTTTCTTTAACACAAAAGGGAACCGATAATAGCCCCCTGTTTGTTTGTTCAGTTTTCAGTATTAGTTTTAGTTTCGGGTTTCAGCAATTAAGCAAGACAACGAAGGATGAGGAAGGTGAAAGCCTCGCCTTCGATGCTTTTATCCAGAAGTTGAAAACTATACTGATCCTCTTCCCCTGTTTTCGACGACAATAACAGGGAGGACTTGTTTCAGCTTCCTTTAAACTTTATTGTAAACGAGACTATGACAAAGGAAACGAGAGGAAGGAAGTATGGTAGTCACCTTTGTAGCTTGAGTCAAAGTGTTGAAGAATAATACTGATCTACTTCCTCTGTTTTTACCGATAAGAACAGAGATAGATATGCTTCAGCTTTCCTCTCTTCCACCTCTCCCTCTCTGCGCTTTACTCTCTCTCTCTTTCTGTTAGCTCTCTCTCTCTCTCTTGGCCGAAGACCAACTGAAAAATGGCTAGCTATCTGAATATATAGAGTTTATACCGATCCAACTACAGACATGATACGTTGGTTTAGAAGCAATAATCCGTTGGGTATTAAGCTCAGGGCTCGAGAAGCATGGTCTCTCACTGATCCTTCTGCTACTAATAAATGTAATCTGCTTCTTATCTTTCTGCACACTTTTACGCTGGGGTTGGAGTTGGATACTTGAATAATAGGTTTGGCCCTTGCTAATTGATTTTACGTGGGCTGATATGTGGTGCATGTGCAGGATGGATAATTAGAGACCCATGGCACTCAATTGGGCCTGTTGGACTGTTCACATGTCTGGCCCAATTGAGGTGTTTTATTTGTTGAAAGTCCATGTCTTGTTTTATCCATTATTGTAAAACAATAATTTCTTTACAATTAGATTTAATTGCAATGTCTTAAAGAGATTAAAAACTCTTAATTTCTTAGGCTATAAAATATTATCTCAAAAAAAATATTCTGGCCAACAATTATTCCCAATTAGATTGCCTTTAATTTATGGAAAATATGTCTTAAATTCCAAATTCTTAGTCTTTAAAATTCCTTAAGGCCAAACTTTCCATAATTAATTCTTGAATCCCAGAGTCTGAAATTTGGGATGTTACAGGACTTTTGTCAAGCATATGAGAAAGCCATGAGAAACCCTAAAGAAAAAAAGGAGAGACGCGAGAATCCTGAAGGCACTAACACGCGACTGTCCGTGTTTGAGGTTATTCGTGTAGATACCGCTAGAGGAAGGTGATTCGAAGAGTCAACTTCTGCTGATCGAAGAAGGTAGCCTACCAATTCAAATAGAACAAGACGCACACAGGCTCGGCATAGGTATGATTCAGATTCTTTAAACCTTGATTTAAACATAGTTGAGCGATCATCTTCAGAATTCTTCAGAATTCGTATAAATTTTTAATTTCATTGCATGTAGGGATCCCAACAAAAAATCCCTTAACTATTCAGCCCAAAACTAGAATGACTCCCCTTAATCCTATATCAGCCAATATGCAGAGAATGATGATAGAATAGGATCTAGAAAGCTCACCTAAACCAGAAACCAAACTTGCATGCGACGGTCAGGTTCTTCTTCCTCTTCCTCTGGCAACTTGCACTCTCTCAATCTCTTAGATTCTCAGCCTCTTGGTTCTTCCAGCTTTGGTCTTTCTGTCTCTCTCTCTCTCCGTCACGCTCTCACGGTCTCAGGTCTTGGTCTCTCGCTGAAACTCTCATCTCTCACTGCATTTCTGATTCTGTTTACTGTTTCTTTCTCAAGTCTCACTCTCCGCGTCTCTGTTTTAAATGTGATTGGTCGATGAGAATGAATCGGAAATGGAGGAGTTAATGGTGCATTGAGAGAACAGCAAGGTATGGCTTTGACATGCAGAAACAATGGGATATGGTGCTGGTCTGTTCGAAGGGATATATGTGCGCATGAGCTGCTGAAACATGACGTAATGGAGCATGGCGTTAACTTTTCTGCTTCTCCAAGGCATGAAGTAATTGCTGAAGGTTCTGGTGCAGCACATATGGCTGAATAAGTTAATGAGGAAATGAGGAGTGTAATATGCATTGGGCTTAAGAACACGGCTAAAAAGATCTGAAGAAGCATGGGTTCGCTGACTGCTTGATCTTGCCTGTGTGAGTATTTCAACGCTATGATTTTCAGTTCTTTCTTTTCCATAAAGGCTGCTGTAACTCTACTGATATAATTAATGATAACGTGATCCTTTGCTGATTACATATATATCTCATATTGCTTCATGAGCTAGCTGACAAGAAGAGGGTGAGAATAATGGATCAAGGAGTGTGTTATGGTTTCCCTTATCTGTTACGTGTGGGCTACTTAGACACAATGGACTTGAATGAGTTTAGTTGAGCATATACATTGGGCCAAGACGTAATGGCTAATGGATTAAGTTGGGTTTTGTTGCCATCTATTCCCGTTGATGTTCACATGAGCTAATAGCAATGGGTTGAGTCGTTATCCATTCAATTGATTTTTTTTAATAATAAATTCTATAATTATTTTCCCAAAAAAAAATCATGAAAATTAGGCCATTAGACTTTAACAATTTCCTCCCTGAAATTCTAATTAGGCATAATAAATTCCCCTACAATTATTCCTTGACTTTACTCTTCCTTCAATTTATTTTGGCCATAAAATATTGTTTCCAAAACATTTAGGCCAAAATTTATTTCCTAATAATTTCTTAATTTTGGGAAAATATGTCTTAATTTCAAATTCTTAATTTTAAAATTCCTTAAGGCCAAATTTTTCATAATTAATCCATGATTCCCAAAATACAAAATTTGGGATGTTACACATATCAAAATCAAAGGCTTTTATAAAAGATGTCATTCTAGCTTTCTAAAACCAAAAATCAATATCTTTTAAAAGAGGTGAAACTGTATAATCGAGACCTTATGAAAACAAGTAACATGCAAAATTAGCCGTTATAAACTCTTAAAGAAGAGACCTAATTTGATACCAAATGGTAGACTTGACTGACACTTGAGAGGGGATAAATTGGGTGTAAGACAAAAACTTAGGAAATTTGAAAATCTTTTTACATCATATTGAAAATAATAAGTATGAAGATAATGAGCCATAAAACCATAATCAATTAAACAAATCAAGTATGCTAGAAATATAAGAGATAAGGGAAGATAATATTGGTCCAATCCTTGATGACCTACGTCTAAACTCCAGGCTCCACTAGATTTTCAATTCACTATCTTCTTATTTAATTTGGGTACAAGAGAAGTCTCCACAATCCCATAACTTTAGTCAAACACTTGCAAAGCCTTTTACAAATCTCTCACCAAGTTACTCCCTTTACACACTGTAAAGATACAACCTTAATGAAGAAAGATTATAATCAATCTTCTCTCTAAAAGAGGAATAAGATGAATTCTGAAGTACAATATAAATAATCTCTCTCTTTATGGTAGATTATATGAACATTGAGGAAACATAGAACATATGACATAAACATTAGCGTCAAAGTGTTGGCATTTCGATGGTGAAGGTGAAAGCTCTTGTCTTTGGCTTTGAATGCTTTTTAATTTATAATTTATGCATATATCTATAATAATTGTTGGAGATTTTAAAGTATACGTTAGGCACGCTCATATTACCATTGTTGTAATATCCTGAAGTCTGGGTTTTGCGGATTGAATAATTTATGGAGATGTATTATAAATTTGGGACAAGAATAGTTATGATTGGGAAAAGTAGGCCTAATCTTTAATAAATCATTTTGGGTTAAAGGAGTTTGTTCAGTTACCTAGATTTATCTAAATTGCTCCAGCCCAATTCGGTCCACCAGGAATGCCCAACATAATTATTTTAATAATCAAGTTAAGTCAACCACGAAATGCAACAAAGAGAGAAAATTGTTAGTAAATCCCCTTAGCCATGCGTCATCAATGGGATTTACTCACTTTTTGAGCACGCAAGACTAGCAGCACCATACTTCTTCATATTTCCTCACCAAACCTCTCGAAATTGGCACCCTTTTTGCCTCTAATTTGCTTTCAGCCGAAGGGACCCTTAAGCCATATAAGGATTGTTCCCGGCATTTTATTCACTCTTTTGCAACCAAAAGTTGAGACTGAAAAATAGAGAGAGGAAGGAAGAGAGTCTATTGTGATTAATTTCTGGAGATTTGCGTCAAGGATGAGAGAATGAGAATATAGTGAAGATCACAACGTGTAGACTAGCAAGTTAAAGGTAATCATTGGTCCTCTCTTCTTTTTAGTTCTATCGGTTATTTTATGAAGCTTTAAGTTATAATCGTAAGAACCAACCCACGAAGTTTCTGTTGAAAAGGAAATGGTAGAAACCAAGTATTAAGACTTTTCTTTTCCATAAAACTATAAATCTGGGGCTGAGACGAAAGAGAGATAGATTTGTGTTTCTGAAATGCATTTATTAATGTTATTTATGCATGATAAGGGGAAAACAAGCTTAGGTAGTATGTTTACTTGTGCATTGAAAACTAACGAGAAATGACGCTAACATCACCTCATAGCCTGTTTCTACCTCGGACAACTCCAACTCCACACATCAACTACAACACACAAACTCTACCTCGGACAACTAAAACTCCACACATCAACTACAACACACAAACTCTACATCGGACAACTACAACTATACACATCAACCACAACACATAAAATCTACCTCAACCAAACTCTATCTCGAACAACTACAACTCCACACATCAACTACCACACACAAACTCTACCTCGGTCAACTACAACACATAAACTCTACCTCGGCTAAACTTTACCCCACTAACTAAAACTCCACACATAAACTACCACACATAAACTCTACCTCGGACAACTACAACTACACACATAAACTACAACAGACAAAATCTACTTCGGACAACTACAACTCTACACATGAACTACAACACATAAGCTCTACCTCGGCCACACTCTTCCGCAACAACAACAACTCCACACATCAACTACAACATATAAACCGACCAAACTCTACCTCAAACAACTACAACTCCATACATAAACTACAACACATAAACTCCACTTCGGCCAAACTTCACCCCAACAACTACAACATATAAACTCTACCTTGGACAAGTACAACACACATCAACTACAACACATAAACTCTACCTCGGCCAAACTTTACCCCAGCAACTACAACTCTACACGTCAACTACAATACATAAACTCTTCCTTGGCCAAATCCTACCTTGGACAAACTCCATCCCAGCAAGAACAACACAGCACATAAACCACAACACACAAACCTACCTTGGACAAACTTTACTTCAGACTTTTCAAAATATGCTTCAAAGCTCATATCTCGACATTTTTCTATGTAAAAACAAAACTCAAGTTAGTCACTAAGTGACTCGAGTTTGTCTAAGTATTCAAAATTGTTAGATATGATTAGTTTTGATGATGTCTTACATAGATGCCATTAGAAAAGAGCAAAATTTTTGTGTACTATATTTATCTTCTTCATTGATTAATTCTTGAATTTAATGTAGAGTCAAAGATGTAAAGTTCATTCATGAAGAATGATCAAAAAGAAGAATCGGCAAAGAAGGAAAAGAAGAAGATCAAGGAGGACGAGGATGTAGATGAGGATAAGGAAAAGGAAGAAAAGAAAAAGAAGAAGAGGAGAGAATGAAGAAGAAAGAGTCTGTTGAATGGAACATTCTCATTCAAGATCAATTCAAACATATTTGTGAAGAATGTTCAAGAGAATTAAAAGAAAGAAAGAATTAAATTATGGATAATGTTCAAGAGAAGAGAAGAAAGAAGGAAGAAGCTACAAAGAATGATGAGCCCATGATAAATGATAAAGAATTATCAAGATAGGAAATGGAAGATGGAAGAAATTGATGAATGGAATGAGAATATCCTTGTTCAAAATCAGAATGCTCATGACAAAAAGAAAGAAAGAATAGAGTTGTGGAGAATGACTAAGTGAAGAGAAGGAAGAAAGAGAAGATATTGACAAATAAAATAAGAAAATCAATATTCAAGGTCTTAGATTGATATTATAAGTCTTCACAATCAAATGGATGTTGGAGAGGGTCAATTCAGAACTAAAGACAACAAAAATCAGGTTCTGGAAGAGAAAACTCGAGTTACAAGCTTACTACAGTAATTTGCTTCTGGATGAGAAAACTGGAGTTTGGGAAACTCAAGTTTGGAAAACTCAAGTTTCCAAGTCAAAATTTGAGTTTGGAATTCAATACTCGAGTATGGAACTTAAATACTTGAGTATGGGGTGTTTTCAGCGTCTCTTGCTCTCTGGACCCGACAAAACTTGAGTATGCAAGTCAATACTCGAGTATCCAACTCTTTTCAGCAACTCTGTTCACCTCTGTTTCACGATCAGACTGGGCGAGCTCTGGTAATTCAATGATATCTCCTAAACCAAAAATCGGATTGAGGTGAAACCAAATTTGTATGAAACTAGACATCCAATACGTCATCTTGACAAAGTTTCATGTTCAAAGAAGATCAGATGAGAGAGCTTTGATTTTCTAAAGTTGGATCAAATATTCACGCTACACATCAGACCAAGCTTCAATGTTTTGAGTGTAACTCACAATATACAAATCGGAATGAGCTGAAATCGGTGGCATTTGAAAGAAGACTCATAAGGCATTCCATCAATACGTGATTCAACATAGACCAAAGAGATACAACCTTCAAAAGTTAACTGACGATTTAGAACAATGTAAAAATGCTGGATAAAGAATTATCTTCATTCATTGGATCATAACAGATGAAATCCAATGATCTTTGAGCTGAATCTTGTTGCATTGGAAAGAAGACATAAAGAGCTATATGGGGATAATTGGTTTGCCAAAATTTAAGCTATATCAAGTCAGAGAGCAACCAAAGTCCAAAAAAATGTGAATACTCAAGTATACGAATGAATACTCGAGTATAGCTCAGACAAAGAGCAATGAACGATAAAGAATCTTCAATACTCGAGTATGTAAGTCAATACTCGAGTATCGGACAAACAGAGATGAATTTGAAGTTGCCTGACAGCCTCAATACCACAGTATGCAAGACAATACTGCAGTATTCTCCTTCAGATTAGAAAAATCACCGTTGCAAAAATCTTGAATCTGATATAGATCATCTAGATCCTTGCCCAAATGATTTGTAATACTTCTTAACATCATTTATATCATTTGTGGACATATTTCAAATGATCAAACGAAGGATTTCATGAAGATCAAAATGTTGAGCTGTCAAGTCAAAAAGCAAATCTGAAAATAACGACTATATCTCCAACAGCCATATTCTCAACGGTTATGTTTACAATGGCTATATTTCCAAACGTTCAGATCATCTAGATTCAAAACACAACATGAACATGGAAGAGATTATGTTGTCATAATGCTGAAATTCTGAAGCCTCTTCTCACTCTGTTTTTCATGCTTTCTTGGTTTATCATTTAAAGAGTGAAATCATTTGTAATGCACTTCAGTGATCATCTATTCACTTCTTTGAGAGGAGATACATTGTAAAACATTCTATTTTCTGAGAGATACTCAAGGTTGGGTGACCTTGAGCGGGAAATTGAATGTATCCCTTGGGTTGTAAGGGAGAGTCTCTGTGAGAGATTGTAAAGGTTGCACAAGTGCCTGGCTAAACTTATGAGGTTGTAAAGGCTTGTCTCTTGTGCCTAGTTAAACAAGGAGATAGTGGAAATCTCAAGTTGAGCTTGAGGACTGGACATAGGTCAAGGATTGGACTGAACCAGTATAAATCTGAGTTTGCAATTCTCTTCCTTAATCTCTTCTATTTCTAGCATAAATGTTTGAATGATTGTCTATAGCTTTATAACTCTTTATTATCATTCAAATTGATTTTGTCAAATTGCGAAAAGATTTTCAAAGATTGGAAGATATTTTTATCTTCACCCAATTCACCCCCTCTTGGGTTCAGCCGGGTCTTTCAAAAATGTGTTTCAAAACTCAAATCACGATATTCTTCTCTGGAAGAACTAAACTCAAGTTAGGATTTGGAAACTTGAGTTTGACCTTCTGAAGCAAAGTTACATACTCCAGTTTGGATGAACAAACTCAAGTTTGTGTCACTTAGTTTGAAAATCAAATTGCTCAAATTTGTGAAATCTTCATGTTTGATCTTAATACTTCTTATCTTCATACATATCTATTCCTAACTCTATTTAATCAGTTTGTTAAAGAGTTTCAAATGGTTTAAAGAATATTAAATGAAGATTTCATCAAAAGTAAAAAGCAATGTCAAAACATTTATTGCAAAGTTCAGAAAGTTTGCACTCTTTTGGACAATCATTTCATTGAAAAAAGATTAATGTTTTATTTACTTATCAAGAAGATGCTCTTCCAACAGATTTAATTCAAGAGAAGTCAACCATAAACTTTTGTGCAGTTGGATTAACTGAAGGTAAGGAGAGAAGAAGACTAAAGTGTTTTTAACAGCTAAACAATGTCTCCAACGGTTACATTGAAGAATCAAATGATCATTAAATGCTCTCTTCATATGTAAGAGGTCGAATTCAAGTTTTCAACTATTATTTCAGATTTTGTACTGTGAAGTATCGTTTGATGCTTTTATACTTCGGTGATTATCTTTATCTGCTATTAGAGAGAGTTTCATTTACTGAAATCATTTATTGTAAGAATCTTAAGTCATGGGACTTGGAGATTGGAAATATTAGTATACAACTTGTAAGGGGGAGTGTATGCTAGTAAGAGGATAACTTCGAGTACATAGTGTGTAACGGATTCCAAGTGTTAGTGAAAAACCCAGAGTGTCTGGGGATTGGACGTAGGTCAAGGAGCTAGACCGAACCAATATAAATCTTGTTGTGTCTTGCTTCCTCTTCTCTTACTCTGTTCAACTCTATTTTTGGGTTTAAGTTTCAAGATAATTTCAAAAGAATTTTAAAATCCCAATTTACCCTCTCTCTTGGTGATTGGCTCAACTTTCAATTAAAGTTGGTCAGAACAACACTATAAAGGATCATCGTAGTGATATGGTAGTGATTATCACTCGAGTGGTCACTCAAATAGTCTTTGAAGTGAACAGTATGTGACTAGAAGTAGCACTAAAAGTGATGTGTGCATTACTCTCTGGATCACAAAAATGATGTGGTTGTGATAAACTCTTTTTTAATCCAAATCTTCTAAATTACCTATCATAAAAAATATGTTGAAGTTTATATTTCAATTAAAAAAACAATAAGCTACAAATTCATTGTACTCTGAAAATTATGATCCAAAGAGTGATTATTGGTCTGGAATATCACGAAAACATTGAGTAGTAACTTTTGAGATTAATATCTCTTTTTTTTTAGCCTATTTGAGCTTGATATAAGCTTTGGTGAAACAAATTTTGAGTTTCATTTCATATGCAACAAGTTTCACCTCAATTGAAAGTGTTTTTTTTTAGATACATCCAAATTCCAAAACTTGTTTTCAAATAACGAGAAATTCCAGTATCAACTTTTGAATTTAGTTTAAAGTCTAATTTCATATAAAATAAGTTTCACGTCCAATTGATGTATGATTTGAGAAATATTTCTAAAACACAAAACCTCTATTATGATAAATGAAAACAGAGTACAATAGAGTAGTCATAACTAGGACATTACTTGAGTAATGCTACCAATGATGAAGAAAATCACTCTAGTAATCATCTCTGGGGTAACACTGATAATTGAATATTTTACACACTTATTTTGTATCTTTTGGGTAATAAATTTAGGATTGTTAGCTAATAAATAATGGGGCTTAATGCTTATTTGGGCTTTTATTTGGATTTAATTCATTTTCATGATAAAAATTCTAGATTTACAATGCTTTACTGTTTTGACCATAACTTTTGAACCAGACATCATATTAACCTCATTTTTATCTCATATTTTAGATGATTCAAAGAGCTACAAATGTTATACAGACTCGGAAGGCAAATTCAAACTAGAGGATGGTCAAACTTGGAGCCGAAGTCAAAGACATTTTTATGGATTTTTGGGCCCGAATATTGTATTTAAAAACCCATTTGCCATTTATTTCGTGTTGGGAAATTGTGCAGCCCTAACACATTTTGATTTTAGGTTAAGTTTAAGTTAGGCAGCAACCATAAACATATTATGTCATTACATTTTTTGATTATTTTGGATTGAATACAGAAGCTTCATTTTTCTCTACAATGTTCTTCGTGTTCTTCATGTTCTTCATCTGTTCATCAATTTTTCCAGATATGATTAGCTTAACTTTTGTGATTAGCCCATGGATTAAGTATTCCACTATCCAGAGGACTCGTTCCTAATGGTAACAAATTCATTTCTATCTTGTAATTTTGAATTCGATTTACTTTCAAATTGGGTTTTAGATTTAACGCCCATATTGAGAAATCCCAAGGATTCAGTCCAAAATAAGTTCAAGTGCTTGCTCTACAATCGTACGGTGACACGCTATTGTTTGGATAAACGCAAGGCAATCTTCTAGTTGAGGGGTTTTCTGAACAATCTAGAGATTTCAGCTCGTCCAAAATCAATCATGAGTTTGTTTCAAAATCTGCTTTTGTCCGAGGAATGAAAGTGGTGGAATTCAAAATCCTGGGTTAATCTTTTGTTTATTTATTTAATCTTTGTTTTACTTGTTTAATCTTTATCTATTTATGTTTAGTTCTATTTTAATATTCGCTGCATTGAAAAACTCCCCCCCCAAAATTGTTACTGTTCTGTTTTATTGTTACTGATTTAAACCAACTGTGAATTCATTGGGAAAACGATTCAGGTTCCCATTATATTGAAAAATTATATTGATCCTAGTTATTTTGGGAGGTCACTGACAAATCTCTATCAAAATTTGGTGCTGTTGCCGGGGAATTCGCATCAATTTGATTAGTAACAGTATATTAGTTTCGGAGAAGTTTGATCAGTTCTGGTGACTGGGCAGAAAATTTTCTCACCCAGATCACTTGAACCAGGGCTTTCTCACAAGGAGTTTGGCATTCTAAACAATAGTCATCCCCTTTTACGGAGTGAGGTCTTACTCAAAATTGCCAAATTCCATCATTTAGCCCCTGTGTTCACTCTTCTTTGGTCTCGGTGGGACGTAGCCGATATTTTTGAAATTCTTCTAGGATTTCTACTAGAACTTGTGACTATCTCTGGTTGGGCTGAAATTTTTCCAATTGAGGGATTTCGGCCTAAATATCAAGACACATTGACTTGCCATGTGGTCGTCATTTTTAAGCCAAATTCCATTGTTTAGATCACTTTTTCAATTTTTAAGTTTTTTTATTGCATTTTTGGGTTCCCCAATGGTCTAGGAGTGTTTCTGTGGTGATCCCATAAATTTTAAAAATTATTTGGTAGTGTTTCTACATTTGTTTTGGTTAATTTCTACTTTGGTTTTCTGTTTTTGTGTTTTGAGTCTTCTAGTGTCATATTAGTGTTTTTGTTGTTTCATGACTATTTTTGTGGTTTTGTGAGTTTGTTTTTGTTATTTTATGAGTTTTCCATTATGTGATATGCTACTGTATGAGTACCAGGAGTACTACTGACCCAGATGATCTGTTAGAAAGAGATCTTGAAATGGAGAGAACTATCATAGCTGATAGACAGACCGTGAAGTTAAGTCAATTAGTCACTATAGATCTTGTTTTAGATTTTAAATTTGATTCTATGTCTCTTTCTGAGTCTTCTGAATATACTGATTCTAGTAGTACTTTTGCAAACTTTGAAAATATGGCAGAACAAGAAAACCGTCCAACTTTGAAAGAATTGGGCGCACCCGCAGTGGTCAATCAACCTTTATGCATTCAATATCTTGAACTTGGAGCTAACTTTGAACTGAAATCCGGTGTTATACATTTGCTTCCAAAGTTTCATGGTCTTGCAGGTGAATGTCCCCATACGCACTTGAAGGAGTTTCATATGGTCTGTAGCACAATGAAGCCACAAGCCATTGATAAGGAGCACATCAAACTGAGAGCTTTTCCTTTCTCACTTGAAAGGGGGCTAAGGACTGGTTGTTTTACCTTCAACATCAATCTATTGCGTGCTGGAATAATATGGCAAAGCTATTTCTCGAGAAATTCTTTCCCTCCTCAAGAGCCACATCCATCCAGAAAGAAATTAGTGGCATTAAGCAAGTGAATGGAGAGACCTTGTATGAATGTTGGGAGAGGTTTAAGAGGTTGTGTGCAAGCTGTCCACACCATCAGATCACAGAGCAACTCCTTATTACATACTTCTATGAGGGTCTGTTGCCTAATGACAGAAATCTGGTTGATGCATCTAGTGGTGGGGCTTTATAGAATAAGACACTAGAGGAAGATAGAGATTTCTTATCCACTATGGCTGCCAACTCACAGCAATTTGGTACTAGAGCAAACAGTACCCATGTATACCATATTCACACATCTCAGGTTGCAGATCAACAAAGAATTAAGAATACACTTGATGACTTAACCTCTCTGGTGAGGCAGTTGGTAGTTACCCAGACAGTACATGATTCCCCTCCTCAGATTGGATATTCATGTGGATATTTTGTTGATCCTTACCATCCTACTAAGTCCTGCCCTACCTTCCAAGATCCCAATTATCAGGACCATCAGTAGCTGCAGTTGGTGTGTTTCCAAGGAAGCCTTAATACCAGCAACAGAACAGTGCCTTCTCTAATACCTATAACCCTGGCTGGAGAAACCACCCTAATTTCCACTGGAACCAGAATCAAGGCAATCAATTTCAACAAAATCATAATTCTGGTAGTTACCAGCAGAGGCAATTTAGACCACCATGTTCCTCTGGTTCCTTACTTGAGGATATTATGAAGAATTTTGCCAAGAATACATTGCAATTCCAGTATCAAACTAAAACCTCCATTCAGAGTTTGCAAACCCATATTGGTCAACTGGCAACTTCATTAAACCAACTCTAACCTCAAGATTCTAACATTATTCTTTCACGGACCATTCCCAACCTTAAGGGGAACGTGAGTTCTATCTCCTTACGGTTTGGAAAGCAATTGGAAGAGCCTAGGCTAGCTGTAGATGTGATTACATTGGATAGAGAGTCAGGAAATGTGAAGATTGACTTTAAAGATAAGGAGGTGGTGAAGCAAAATGAAGAGGACATTCCTATTCCTCTTCCTTTCCCTCAGAGATCCATTTAATCCAAGAAAGTGACAGAAAAGGCACTAGCACAAGAGAATGATATTCTAAAGACATTCAGAAAGGTTGAGATCAACATTCCTCTCTTGGATGCAATCAAGCAAATCTCTAAATATGCCAAGTTTCTGAATGAGTTGTGCACCAATAAGAGGCGATTGAAAGGAAATGAACGAGTGAGCATGAACCAGAATGTATCAGCACTCATCCAGCCTACCATACCTTGAAAGTTCAAGGATCTAGGAATGTTTTCTATCCCTTGTATTATTGGTAATTATAGATTTGGTGATTGCATGCTAGATCTAGGTGCTTCGAATAATGTTATGCCTATATCCGTCTATGCATCTCTTGGTCTTGGTCCCTTGCGTCCTACTGGTGTTATTGTTTAGTTGGCTAATAGGAGTAATGCTCATCCCTCTGGTTTGCTTGAAGATGTATTGGTCATAGTTAATGAGTTGCTATTTCCTGCTAATTTTTCCATCTTAGATATGGAGGATGAGTCTCCTAACAGTAGGTCAACAATCATATTAGATATACCTTTCATGAAAATAGCTAGGACTAAAATAGAGTGCATTCTACTACCTTCTCTGTGGAGTTTGGTGATATTTATATTAATTTCAATATTTTTGATGCCATGAAACATCCTAGGGAGGAGCACTCTATTTTCTGCATTAATGTGATTGATGATGCTATGGATGATGTTGTTGCTGATTGTTATGTTGATTTTCCAGATATTGCATCTATGAGTGATTATGCTATTTATGATTGCTCTGATGATACATGGTGTCCTATATGCATTGAGATTGATGCTGCATTGTGTGATTACATTAATTGTGATTGTGAGAATGTCCCTTTGCATTCTGATATTGATTGTGATGCTCTTTCTGATGTTGATTATGAGAGCTGTTCTTTGCATGATGTGCTGAATTCTGATTCTAATAGTGAGTTGCCTAGACACAGTTCTGCTTCTTTGTGTATGGTTTCCAAGATTTCAGGTGTGCACACTACAGAACTTGTGGAACAACCGCATTAAGCTTCGTCCCTCCATTGAGCAACCACCCAAGTTGGAGTTGAAATCCCTTCTGCATCATTTGAAGTATGCCTACTTGAAGGTGGGTGAACAGTTGCAAGTCATTGTGGCAAACAACCTTCTACCGAAGCAAGAAGAGAAGCTGTTGAGCTTATTGAGGGCAAACAAGAAAGCAATTAGGTGGACACTAGCCGACATTGTTGGTATTAGCCCCTCCATGTGTATACATCAAATTTTATTAGAAGATGAGGCTAAACCAGTGAGGCAACCCCAAAGACGCCTTAATCCCCTTATCCTTGATGTGGAGAAGAAGGAGGTCACTAAGCTTCTACAGACTGGTATTATATATCCCATCTCTGATAGCTAGTGTGTTAGCCCGGTTCAGGTGGTTCCTAAGAAGTTTGAAGTGATTGTGGTGGCCAATAAGAAGAATAAGCTCATTCCTACTCGAGTCCAAAATAATTGGAGAGTTTGCATTGATTATAGGAGACTCAACCAAGCCACTCGCAAGGATCATTATCCTTTACCATTCATTGATTAGATGTTAGAGTGATTGGGTAGTAAGTCTCACTACTACTTTCTTGATGGCTACTCCGGATACTTCTAGATCCATATTGCTCTTGAGGACCAGGAGAATATGACTTTCACATGCCCCTTTGGAACATATACCTACCGAAGGATGCCCTTTGGCCTTTGCAACGCATTAACACCTTCCAGCGTTGTATGGTAAGTATTTTCTCTGAGTTTCTAGAGGATTTCATGGAGGTGTTCATGGATGATTTCATTGTATATAGGTCTGGTTTTGATGCATGCTTAGCTAACTTGTCTAGAGTTTTGCATAGGTGCATAGGGTCCAATCTTATGTGAATTTTGAGAAGTGTCACTTCATGGTTGAGTCAGGGATTGTTTTGGGGCATATAGTGTCTAGTAAGGGTATTGAGGTAGATCCTACTAAGATTGATGTTATTACTGCTTTGCCTTACCCCACATCTGTGTGGGAAGTTCGTTCTTTTCTTGGTCATGCAAGTTTCTATCGGAGATTTATCCAAGATTTTAGTAAGATTGCCCAACCCTTGTCCAACCTTTTGCATAAGAACATTGACTTTGTATTTGATGATGAGTGCAAGTTGGCCTTCGATCATTTGAAGCGGTGCTTGACTACAACCCCTGTGATCCAACCACCGAATTGGCTACTTCCATTCGAGCTTATGTGTGATGCCTCCAATTATACTGTGGGTGCTATCTTGGCTCAACGGGTTGATAAAGCCTCTCATGTCATTTCATATGCATCCAAGACCTTGAATTCTACCCAGTCTAATTACACCACCACTGAGAAGGAGTTGTTAGCTTTAGTGTTTGCCTTTGATAATTTTAGATCATATATGTTAGCTAATAGAGTTATTATTTACTCTGACCATGCTACATTAAAGTTTCTTTTGAAAAGGCATATGCTAAGCCTCGACTCATTCGATGGATGTTGTTGCTCCAAGAGTTTAATGTTGAGATTAAAGATAGAAGTGGAGCACAAAACTGAGTCACTGATCACTTAAGTCACATTTATCATTCTCCCCCTCACCCCTCTCCTATCCAGAATGATTTTCCTGATGAGTAGCTTCTTCAGCTGCAGGGTAAGATTCCATGGTATGTTGATTTGGTTAATTATTTGGTTGCTAGAGTTTTACCTGCTGATTCCACTAGGGTCTAAACTCTGAAATTGCAATGTGATTCTAAATATTATGTTTGGGATGACCCTTATTTGTGGAGATTTTGTAGTGACCAAGTAATTAGGAGATATGTGTCTGACCATGAGTTTGATTCAATCTTGCGCTTTTGTCATGCTTATGCTTGTAGTGGTGACTTTGGACCCCAAAGAACTGCTAAGAAAGTGTTAGACCGTGGTTTATTTTGGCCTACCCTATTTCATGATTCCCATATGTTTTGTAAGTCTTGTGATAATTGTCAGAGAGCAGGGAGTATTTTCGGTAGGCAAGAGATGCCCCAAAACCCTATATTGTTTTGTGAACTCTTTGATGTCTAGGGTATTGATTTCATGGGTTCATTTCCTATTTCTTATGGTTATACTTACACATTGTTGGCGGTTGATTATGTTTCGAAATGGGTTGAGGCGAAAGCCACCCGGACTAATGATTCTTTTGTGGTGATGGATTTTGTTAGGTTTAACATTTTCTGCAGGTTTGGTATCCTTAGAGCCATTATTAGTTACCAAGGCTTTCATTTTTGTAATTGAAGCATGGGTTCCTTGTTACGCAAGTGTTGAGTGCTTCACAAGGTCTCCACAACATACCACCCCCAAACTAATGGTCAAGCTGAAGCTTCAAATAGAGAGATTAAGCAAATCCTTCAGAAGACTGTTAACTCTATCAGGAAAGATTGGAGTAACTGATTGGATGATGCTTTATGGGCCTATCGTACCGCCTGTAAGACTCCAATTAGGATATCTCCCTATCGGCTTGTCTTTGGTAAGGCATATCATCTTTCGGTTGAGTTGGAGCATCAAGCCTATTAGGCCATTAAGCAGTGTAACATGGATTTGGCTAAGTCTGGGATGGAATGGAGCTGCAGCTGCAAGAGTTGGATGAGCTTAGATTGGATGCTTATGAGAGTTCACGGTTATACAAGGAGAAGACAAAGGCATTCCGTGATAAGCACATCCTGAGGAAAGAATTTTCCTGTGGGCCAGAAAGTTCTTCTATTTAATTCCCGCCTGAAGTTTATGCTAGTTAACCCTCGATCTAGATGGGATGGCCCTTTTGTGGTTACTAATGTTTTCCCTTTTGGTGTTGTTGAGTTCTGTGATCCACCCATCGGATGGACCTTCAAAGTCAATGGACACTGGCTCAAGCAATTCCATGAGGGAGACATGAAACAACCTGAGGAACCAAGATCCTACTCATTGATGCCACTTATCCTCCATAAACCCCTTGGGGAGTATTCTTCTTTCTTTCTTCCTATACCTCTCTTTTGTTTTCTTTTATTTTTTCCATTTCACACTTTGCTTTTTCCAAAAAAAATTAGTTTGTGAATAATATAGTTTCTCTTTCTATGATTGCCAAATATTACAACTTGGACATTTGGGTTTTGATAGATTATTTTGTTGGACTACAATTCTAGACTCTTGGATTATATGTCTTGGTAGTTGATTTTGTGGTGTTGATGACATGATTTGATATTTACCCATGAGAGACTTTGGCCCTATTTGAATGGCACTCATCTTTTACCATTCTCTTTTTTATGTGTACATCTACTCATGATTTTTGTTTTCTAGAACTTACTCCCCTTCTTTTTGAAACTACATTTTCACTTACATGTATAAATATGATGGAGGCTTGTTTTCTTTCTTTCATTTCCCTACTTTGGACAAATAGCTTTCCCTTGCATCATATTCCCTTTGATAGCCCCTTTATGCCTTTATGACTCATTCTTTTACAAACCACATTACTAGCCTAAGTGTAAAACCAATTTTTTACAGCACCTTGGAATTACATTGAGCATTGGTTTCACTTTTGTTTTGCGTTTAAGTGTGGGGGAGAGATATTTGATTTTGTGCCATTTCATCAGTTGGCATTGATTTGGTCATTGAAAATCATTGAAAAAAAAAGAACAAAAAAAGAAGAAAGAAAAAGGAGAAATAAATAAACAAAAATAAAGAGAAAAGCAAAAGCAAAAACAAAGAAGAATAAGAATATACATGTATCATTTTAGTCATTTCATTTGACTAGTGCTCTTTTACATTTCCTTGGTGTTTAGCCTCTCTTTTCCATACTTCTACATACCTTCACCCTAACCCCATTACAATCTTAAATAAGCTCTCTTGATTTATGCACACATGTGTTGTGAGTAGTGGAGAAGTAGAAATTGAGCAAGCCTGTGGTAAAACAATTTTCTTGAGTAGAATTTGAGTGATACACTTATCTCCTTATACACTTGAGAGATTGATTAAGGGTATCCCTAGAGAGATCACATTATGTGATTAGCATCATTGATTGAGATTGCCATGATTTGTAATTTGAGATGAAAGGATTTCAGTCTTGATTGCTTGGTTTGTTGAAACCTTGTGTTCCTTGTTGAAATTTTCACATTGTTGGCAATTACCAAAAATGAGAATTTTCTTTCTTCCAATTTTCTTTTCTTTTTGAGTTTGCCCAGGAGTGCAAAAGGATAAGTATGGGGGAATTTGATAATTGAATATTTTACACACTTATTTTGTATCTTTTGGGTAATAAATTTAGGATTGTTAGCTAATAAATAATGGGCATTAATGCTTATTTGGGCTTTAGGTTTTTATTTGGATTTAATTCATTTTCATGATAAAAATTCCATATTTACAATGCTTCACTGTTTTGACCATAACTTTTGAACCAGACATTGGATTAGCCTCATTTTTATCTTATATTTCATATGATTCAAAGAGCTACAAATGTTATGAGACTCGGAAGGCAAATTTGGACAAGAGGATGGTCAAACTTGGAGCTGAAGTCAGAGATGTTTCTTTGGATTTTTGGGCCCAAATATTGTATTTAAAAACCCATTTGCCATTTATTTCGTTTTGGGCCATTGTAAAGCCCTAGCCCATTTCCATTTTAGGTTAAGTTTAAGTTATGCAGCAGCCACAAACATATTATGTCATTACATTTTTGGATTATTTTGGATTGAATACAAAAGCTTCATTTTTCTCTGCAATGTTCTTCGTGTTCTTCATCTATTCATCAATTTTTCCAGCCATGATTAGCTAAACTGTTGTGATTGGCCCACGGATTAAGGATTCCACTATCCAGAGGACTCATTCTTAATGGTAACAAATTCATTTCTGTCTTGTAATTTCGAATTCAATTTACTTTCGGATTGGGTTTTAGATTTAATGCCCAGATTGAGAAATCCCAAGGATTCAGTCCAAACTAAGTTCAAGTGCTTGCTGTGGGATCGTATAGTGACATCCTACTATTTGGATCAACGCTAGACGATCGTCTAGTTGAGGGGTTTCTGGATGAACTAGAGATTTCAGCTTGTCCAGAATCAATCATGAGTTTGTTTCAAAATTTGTTTTCGTCTGAGGAAAGTGATGGAATTCGAAATCCTGGGTTAATCTTTTATTTATCTGTTTAATCTATGTTTTACTTGTTTAATCTTCACTTTATCTTTTTTTGTTTAGTTCTATTTTAATATTCACTGCATTGAAAAACTCCCCCCTCCCAAATTGTTACTATTTTGTTTCATTATTATTGATTTAAACCTACTGCGAATTTATTGGGAAAACGATCCAGGTTCCCATTATATTGCAAAATTATTTTGGGAAATCATGACAAATCTCTGTTAGGCTCTCAAGTGATCACTCGTGTGAAGTTGATATAACTTCCATATAAGGCATATATAAAAACACAAGGAATAGGAGATTAAGTTACCAACCTTAACTTCGTGTAATTAGTACTAATTTTGGGCACTTAAGAAACTTGGTCTTCTGTTAATGTCCTAAATTAAGACCATTATATATATTAATTTCCTATTTACTTTGTAAGATATTATATTAAATATAATTATTAAAATATTAAAAGGGTTTTCCTTGTCCCTTAAGTCCCTCTTTAATCATATAGGATAAGTCTTACATCTTTGACTTTATTGTACTTGATTTTCGGACCATTCACATTTATCTCTAAAAATGTCCAACTACTTTAAAAAATCATAATTGAATGCAAAAAAATCTAATTGATGTGCTCCCAAAAGCTGTGGGTCCATTAACATGTCTATTTTCAGGGAAAAATACTCCATTCAGTCAGAAACCTTCAATTATTCCCAGAATAATAAAATTTTCCAAATGTTCAAGTCATGTTTCTAAAGACATGGGTCAGTTTGAAAAAATCCATATCTTTTCATACAAAACTCCAAAATTTTCTTGTGGCCTTTTAAAAGAAATCTCTTTCTGTCTACTACTTTCCTAGAACTTTTTATGATTTTTGAACACCATTTGATCAGTCAAAAGTCACACACAATCACTACAATTCAATTGCTCTTCCAAAAACATAAGTCTTTTTCAAAAATCTGTAACTCCTTGCACTGAGCTCCAAAAATTACAAATTACCTATCAAAATAAAGTTCTCTTTATCTAAAATCAAACTCTCTCTCTCTCTCTCTCTCTCTCATTTATAATTGAAAATTTTCATGATTTTTAGACATCATTTGATCAGTAAAAAATCATGTACAGTTGCTACTGTTCAGATTGCATCTCCAGAAACATAAGTCTTTTTCAAACTTATGTAACTCCTTTTATAAAGCTCCAAAAAATGCAAATTACCTATCAAAATAAAGATCTCTCTGTCCAATTTATTTTTAGGAAGTTTTCTGATTTTTGGACATCATTTGATTGGTTAAAAATCATGTACTAGTCATCCACCTCCAAAAAACTAAGACTAATATATTTTTGCAACTTGTACAATTTTGATCTTTTGCAGCCAAAAATCATTTTCCACCTTGTTTACACTTTATTTTTTTCATTTTAAACCCATTGGTGTAATCAAAATCATGAAAATAATTTTGATCCACCTTTTTCTTGCTTAGGCCAAAATATAGCCTTAAAACCAAGAAAACCTTTTTTCCCATAAATCATTATCTTGAACTTAGTTTAGTCATAGATCTTGGCTGTTGGTCTTTGATCATGTGGGATCTTATTTTGGGTAGCATGACCCCTTAGGATTCCATGACTCTATGTCCCAAGAACAACATGAACAAGCCATTTTAAATCGAAGAAAACTAAGATTTAGCCAACTATATGAAATATCATAAAGGAAGGTTAGATTTCTACCTACTTGGCTTGATCTTTGTGAAGATGGAATATCACCAAGAGGGGGGTGAATAGGTGATCTCAGAATTCATGTCACTAGGCTTACTTGAACAATAATAAAAACAGTATGCAAAGAAGAAAAATGAACACGTGACAATTTATATGGGTTTGGTCTAATACTTCGACCTACGTCTAGTCCCCAAGCACACCTTGAGATTTCCACTATCTTTTCAAATATGAATACAACTAGGGATAATCCTTTCACTCTCGGACTCACTCCCTCTTACATGTTGCAATCATACACTCACACTTAAGGTTCCACAACCTTAAGTTTTAAACTGAAAATTAATTATATAAGTGTTTTACAACTCTTCACAAGTAGATAATTAATGAACACTGAAGTACAACAAATATTTGAAGATATTAAGTGCAGTAAATGAAACTGTTAATCGTAATAACTCAAAAATGAATGCATAGAGTTTCGATCGTTGGCAATATTGAATGCTTGATCTTTTATACCATTCGCCATTAATGCTATTGCGAAGAGTTTGAATATAGTCGTTGTCACTGTTTGAATTTCTATTAGTCACAGTTGTTCTTCATTCAACCAAATTGATCATTGCTTCATTAAATATGTTTGCTGCTTTCATTAAATGAGTTGGTCGTTGTTTGTACTTGTGCAGAGTGTGAGTCTGAATAATAGCCAGAATAAGTATGTCCCAAAAAAATCTTTTCGTCCGCTACAAAATCTTATTCCGATTGTTGCTTTGTTTTTCTGTAAACATTTAATGCTTCTGCCATGTTGGATTGCTTTTCGCTCAATGTTAAATTAAACAAAATTAGTTAACTGCAAACCACTTAGAAAGATAATTAAATATAGTATGAGCATATTTGAGTATGATTAAATAAGAATAACTAATGGCCCAATGAGTTTCTAAAAATTAATGATGCGTAAGATATAATGTATATCCAAGAAACTCATTCTCGAGAATTGTTCATGTATACTTAAGAGTCATTGTTTATAAGCTTATCAGTGTGTGTGTGTCTCGATGATACTCGAGAATAGCATGTGCATACTTGAGAACTATAATGTACAGATGCATATAATCATTTAATCATTCTGTAGTATTCTCAAGAATTGCCTTGCACATACTCGTGAATTATAGTTATGCTTAGATAAAATTGCTTTCAAGCCAAGTGTACTTAATAATTATATGTCAATTCTCAAGAATTTTCTAACTGTACTCGATAATTAGTTATTATACTTGAGAATTAGCTTCTGATTGAATTGAATTGAAGCTGCACACTAGTACTCGAGAATCAATGCTCATTCTTGAGAATCTATAACATCATGTAAACTTGCAACTGTTTAAGCATACTCTAGGATTGCAGCTCATGTACTCGAGAATTAATTCCGTTGATGTTTGGATATTTGAATATGATCAAACTCGCTGGTACTCAAGAACTTCAACTTAATACTCGACAATTGTAAGGCCATTCTTGAGAATCAGGAAGCTATACTCAACAATCAAGATTACAATATGTATTGTAGAGAGTTTGTCTTACATGCAATACTCTAGAAATAGTTATGCATACTCGAGAATTATCATCTGTAATATTTAATTCCTTTGTTGAAGCTTGATTCAAAAACCTTAAAGTTTGAAGTTGTTATCGTCAAAACATTCAGAGCTAACACTTTGTTTTTGTGATAAGTTTTCATCTTCCTTTCCTTTCTCCAACTTTCAGCCTTCTCATCATGAAAACACCAAATATGAGTATTTTACCAAGGTTAGGGATTTATAGAAGATTATAAGAAGATGAACTATCAAAGCACAAGAACACTTACCTTAGTTCTCGAAGCTCTTGCTTCTCTCTTTCCTCTCTTTAGATTTTGGCTCCCTCTCTATTCTCAAAGGAAAGATGTGTTTGATTTCAATATGAAAAATAAGGAGGAGTGTTGGAAGTATAAGACTTGATGAACCAACCACTAAGTAGTGTTAGATATGATTAGTTTTGATAATGTCTTATATATAGATGTCATTAGAGCAAAAAGTTTGCATGCCACATTGACTAATTCCTAAATTTAATGTAGATTCAAAATGTGAAATTCATTTATGAAGAATGATCAAGAAAAAGATAAATAAAGAAGTATTGAATTAAAGAAAGAAATGGAATCAAAGAAGATGTGGAGTCAAATGATGATGAAGAATCATCAAGAGAAAAGAATAAAGAAAGAAGAACTTGTTGAATGGAATAAAAAAAAAATCATTATACAAGCTCATAGATTGATTCTGTAAGTTTCTACGATCAAATGGCAGCTGGAATGACCCAATTTAGAGTTAAAATGAGTAAAATCGAGCTTCCAGGAAAATATGCATGAAAACTCAAGTTCTCATTTAAGAACTCGAGTTCTTAGGGCAAAACTTGAGTTCATTTTTCAAAACTCGAATTCATGTTATTCCAACCCACTCTGTTCACCTCTATTTCACGTTCAGCTTGGGTGACCTTTAGTAAATAGATGATATCTCTCAAACCAAAGATCAGATTGAGGTGAAACCAATTTTGAATGAAACTAGACATCCAATGCGTCATCTTGACAACAATTCAAGTCCAAAGAAGATCAGATGAGAGAGATATGAATTTTTGAAGTTGCCCCACCTGTTACCGTCATACAGCAGAGTAGGGTTCGGTAATTTGAGCATATCTCACAAAATACACATCGGAATGAGCTGAAATTGGTAGCACATGAAACCAGACTCATATACTTTTCCAAAAATATAAAGATCATAGAAAAAAAAAGATAAAATGAGAGAGATATTATTTTTGGAAGTTGAGAATCTTTTCAAGATTGTGCAAAAACGTTGGCTCAAGAAAAACTTTTATTAATCTGATCATAGTGCTCAATATACAATGAGTTTGGAGCTGATTCTTGTTGCATTGGAAAGAAGACTTGAAGAGCTTTATGAGCATGGGTGGTTTGCCAAAATTGAAGTTATATCGAAGACGTTATAGAATCTTCAATGTTCTTAAGTTCTTATGTTTTTCTCAAAGAACTTATGTTTTCAGCCTCCTTCAAAATGACAAACTTGATTTCATATTTTAAAACTCAGGCTTTGGAAAGACTTAACAGACGGTTCTCAATCAGTCAAATTGAGAACTCAAGTTCTTGGTCATAGAACTCGAGTTCGCGTCTTCTGCTTTTCACAAATCTTCAAAAATCAGAAAGGTTTTTTGAGAACTAGAGTTCATTAGTGAAGAACTAGAGTTTTGTCCATAAAACTCGAGTTCTTCATCATCGCTCATCAGAAGTTCTATAAGAACTAGAGTTCTTCACTTTGAAAAATAACTGTGTTTCATTCGAAGTATAAGAACTAGAGTTTTTTGGTAAAGAATTAGAGTTTATGACTAGAGTTCTTGGTTAAGAACTAGAGTTCTTCACTTTGGAACAAAAATGTGTCTCATTCGAAATGTGAAGAACTAGAGTTCTTGGAAAAGAACTAGAGTTCTTCACTTTGGAAAATAACTATGTCTCATTCGAAATATAAGAACTAGAGTTCTTGGTAAAGAACTAGAGTTCATGACTAGAGTTCTTCCTTAACAACTCAAGTTCTTTAAGAACTCAGTTTGTGTGCAAAACATAGAACTAGAGTTCTTGTTAAAGGACTCGAGTTCTTAACTTTCAGAACTAACTCGTTTGAAAAGAAAATGAAGGAACTCTAGTTCATGGAACAAAACTCTAGTTCAAAACTAGAGTTTTTATTTAAGAACTAGAGTTCTTGTGAACGAAATCGCAAATTGCTATCTGTAACTTTCCAAATGTCTTAATCTTTTGCTGTTACCTTCCAGAATCATTAAGAATCACTTATAAGATGCTTTTAACATATTTTTTTAGTGATTTCAGGCATTAACATAGAGTTTTAATCAAAAAGCAACATAAAGCAAAAGCATGTCAAAAGCGAAGTAGCAAAAACATATCAACGTTCAGAATGTAATGCTGCAGCAAAACAAAACATTCTTCCAAGACATACTCATTCCGGCTATCAAGTACAATCAATGGCTAGCACATTTAATGAATCCAGTGAAGCACTTGACGAAACCAATAACGACAAGTCTAACGGCTATATTTTAACGGCTACTTCCAACGGACATCCAACGGTCATATTCTACTAGAAGAATGCTTAACAGCCGAATGCTCTTCATCAACTATAAAAGGAGAAACATTCAAAATAGACGGAGAGATAAGAGACACGAGATTATAGTTGCATCGTCAAAATGCCAATACCCTAATATTTATATCACTTACTCTCCGAATATCTCAATGATCATATAATTACCTTAGAGAGTGAGATTATTTGTAATGTACTTCAGTATTTATCTTATCCACTGCTGAGAGAGAAGATTTATTGTAATCATTTTATTTGAGAGTTACTCAAGATTGGGTGATTTTAAGTGAGAACTGATCATATCCTTACAGTGTGTAAGGGGAAGTCAGTGAGAGATTTGGCTTCACAAGTACCTGGTAAACTTGTGGGTTGTAAAGGCTTCTCTTGTGCTTGGATTAAACAAGATGATAGTGGATTGAAATCTCAAGTGGAGCTTGGGGACTGGACATAGGTCAAGGATTCAGCCGAACCAGGATAAATCATAGTTTGCATATTCTCTTTCCTAAACTCTTATCTTCCTAGCATATATACTTGAATGTCTGACAAGTGCTTTATAGATTATTATTGTCATATGAATTGTTTTCAATAAATTGTGAAAAGATTTTCAAAGTTATCAAAAGTTTTTTTTTTCAAACACCCAATTCACCCCCCTCTTGGGTGACAGCCAGGCCTAACAAGTAGGTCATTCTTGCCTAAAGCCCTTACCAACTCCCTCTGCTTACTTTTTGATTCAAACATGTTATAAATATGTCAAGGCTTCATCTTTTTTCCTCCTCACTCGACCGAAATTTGTGTCTTATGTGGGCAAGACATGTTGTCATTTTGATGACAGAAACACATGTTTGGGTGTCCCTTATCTTGAGCATTCCTCCTTATGCCAAGTGACATCATAAAATTGCTTTGATTCATCTTGATCATCTTGCTTCCTAACTTGACATGTGACACTTTAACTTGTTGACTTTTGTTCCCAATGTGTGATATATGTTCAAGTCTTCATTTTTCCTCCCTCAACCTTTTGTTGATTGAAACATGTGGCCTTCTCAAGAGGTCCTATTGACTTTTCAATGTGTCACTATTTATGTGTCAAAATGTCACATTCCCTGGATCTTGGTGCACAATTTACTAAGCGACAAACATTTTTTTTATTGCTAAAAATTGACTTAGGAATAATCAATAGATTATCAATGTCACAATAGATATACAATTTTGGCATTTTATTAAGTATTCAATTTCCACATTTTATTGAATATTTGTAATATATAAAATTTTTGGTAAATCGTAATTTGAGATGTTAGAGGAGGTAAATACATTATGCATATTTTTTCCTCTTAATATTTGACGTCATTAAAACTAATCATATCTAGTAGAAGGATCAAAATGCATTAGCAAGTAACCTAGCACCAAAGCTAGCGGTTGCAACATTCACCTTTAGCGTGTCTTGCAATATGAATTTTGTATCAATAACATGCAAATGCTGGGGGGTAAAATTTCATTCACTATATCCAACACTCATTAATCATCCAAGTCCTTTGGAGGTAAGGAAAATACAAGCAAAAAAGGTAAACCTTAAAAAATCAAATGTCGAAACTACAATTCAATTAATAATATTGATAAGATTTAATTGTTAGTTATGATTATTGTTTAGATCAATTGCATTTATTTTTTTATAGAAGCCTTTTGAAGTTATGTTGTATAATACAAATTTTAGATATAATAATCAATAGGGCTTGTATAAAACAAAATTAAGCATATATTTTCTTTTAAAAAAAATTGCATGTGTTTTACAAGAGGTTTAAAGTTACCTAGTCTAAAAATGTGCATTTTTATAACTTATAGAATTGATACTTCTTAAGATCAATTTATAAAATAGTTGGTCTTAAAAAGTCACTTTTTAGACTACTTGTAGGATCAGTCTAAGAAAGGTGAGACTTTTTAAGATCAGTCTATAAAAAGTGTGCATTTTTAAAAAATTATAAAATGACACTTTTTAAGATCAATCTATAAAATAGTTGGTCTTAAAAAGGTAACTTTTTAGACTGGTCTATGTAAGAAATGTCTCATATGACTGTGATTAATGTATATGATTTAAAAAATTAATGAAGGGGCTAAATGACTATTGGTAAATGACTTTTGGAAAGAGGTTTCTTGACTGCTTGATAGGAGCAGTCATATCTATAGGATGTACATGCATGTATTTTGGATACATAAGTTATTTAAATAATAGAAACTTATCCATTCACTCTTTGACCAATATAGACGCCTCTAGTTTTCTATCAAGAAGAAAGATCGTGTAATGAAGGGTAAAGAGAATGATAAAGGTTTCAATTATCGTGCTGCAAGATATGTATTATAAAGTATCGATTCCACAATTATGGATAAAGGTTAATGTATCTTGACTTAAACTTATAGTATTTGTGAAAATCATGAGTTCGTAAGATCCTTGTTCATGTTCTTATTACTTAATGTTTGAACATGGAATTATAAAAAAACTTACATGTGGTATCAAAGGTTTTGGTTTTAGAATTTATGGTTTTCCAATTATGAATCTTGTATTGATACTTTTGAATTTGTTCTTGAATGAATTTATTAATCTTCAAAAGAATGTGAAATGAGTAAACTGAATTTCAAACAAGTAATGTTGATTTGTTGAATCAAAAGTACACATATTATTGTTTTGTGTGGGATTCTTGTTTGAAATAGGAATGCATATGATTGCATTTATTTTTTTCTTTATGAATTTTCAATGTTAATAGCATTCACCAATTTGGGACTCTCAATTTTCTCTTAAGAATTTTGAGATCAAAGAGAAAAGATGATGGTATATTACCATCTTTGGATTTTGAAAATTGGGTCATTTGAAAAGTAATTTATAGACTATTAAATTGTCATGATTGTGAAGAGAATGAAAGGTTGCAAAAAAGTTTAATTTCCGTCATGTTTCTCTTCTTTAGTCATCTTTGTTTTTCATTCTGAAATTGGGTCATGAGAAAATAGTGTTTTTAGGCCACAAAATAAGTTTCATTGAAAAGTTTCAAAAAAAAAAAAAGAAGAGATAAACAATAGGAACGTGTAAATCTGATGTCGGGAACGCCGGTTATGGAGAAAAGAAGAGTCGGGTCTGATGGATCCGACCCATGGATCCATACGGGTTTGGTTCAACCCGGATGGAGGTTGGGGATGACACCCCAATCTGAAATTGTGTTGCTCTTAGTTTTTATTTTGGTGTCTCCCTTTCAATGAAAAGTCACAACCCAATTGGTAGAACAACTGCCTTGAGGAAGCGTCGCACCCATTGATCACAGGTTCGAAACCCCCTTATAGCATTTTATTAAGAGTGGTTTTTTAAAACATGAAATAAAATGTAAGAAACACACCTGGTGGGGAACCAGCATCATCATGCTTTAGGAGAAGACGCCTTAACTGCTAAGCTACTGGCGCCTCTCTAGGATGGTATGGGCCGGATATATTTTAAAGTATATTTAGTGTGGGGCTCTTTTGTTAGGCCGGGCCAAAATTTGTTTGGGCTGCACTTTTTGTTTTTTGTTTTTTGTTTTGCCTATACATTTTTTTTAAACTATTTTCTGTTGGGCTACACGTTCTCTTTTATGAAATTATGAAAGAAAAACATTGGGCTCTAATTTTGGGTTGTTACTGATTATTAAGGGGAAAAAAAAGTTTTTTCCTTTTTCCTTTTAATTTTGGGCCGAATTTATTTGGGTTGTACAATATATTTTTGGTCTAATTTTAATTTATAAAAATGGGTGTTCTAGGCTTTAATTTTGGATCATCTAGTTTTATATATAACTAGATATTATTTATGGCTTAGAAAAGGAACAAATTATTTTTGTTAATAGCTTGTTGTTGTTGTTGTTGTTGTTAAAGCCTCTATATATTGATTCAAAATAGAAATTACTTAAATATTGTGAATAGCAATTGTAGATCAAACATTTAAGTTTTGGAATTAAGTATAGTGGACCAAATTCTTAGGAATTATTTTAATTCTCATTCTTATTGTGATATTTCAAATTACCCATAACTTGATGCTATGAAATTCTGTTTATGTTGTGGGTGAATTAAGAGTTTGTCATTATAAGGTGGTTATGGATCAACCCAAAGGTTGATCATTTATCTTTATAATAATTAAACATAAATGTTGTTATTGTCCATATACTTATAGTTTTACTTAAACATCTAAAGATGATAAATATTTCTAGTTGGGATATGCATCACTATCAAATTATGTGAAATTTTTATAGTATCATTATGTTTGAATGTTGCATATTAATGGGTCCCCAAAGGTGAACATTGATATGCATTAAATGAATTATGTCTGAATTTGTGAAGCATGTTAGTATGTGATATGTATGACTAGAAGCATTAATGTAAAGTTTTTGTTCCTCGTGTTATTGAACTGATTAATAATAATGAAGAACAACAAATGAATGATCCCACTATTCATGATGAGATTATTGTTAATGAACCAAATGAACTCATTGTAGAAGAACCACAACAAGTAGCATTAAAAGGATCTCGGAGGGAAAAGAGATATTGTAATACCCGGATAATTATTATTTGGAATATTATGTCCATTTATGATAGATATGGTCTCAAAATGTTGTATAATTGGTCTATTTTCAAAGGGAAATACTAAGAAAATTAAATGGAATTTATTGCCAAAAATGTGAAAAATGCATTTTAGGGCCATAAAACATCCTAAAAATGTGATGATAAATCCTAAAGGGCTGTGAAATAATTATTAAAAATTAGAAGGAATATTGTCCCTAATTTAGACAATTTATTAAATTATCTCTTTTGAAAATAGAAGAATAGAAAATTAAAAAGTATTTTGGGGACCAGATTGTACCTTATGATTTTTAATAATTTATGCTCCAAAATTATCGGTCTCAGAATTTTGTCCAGCGTGGCGCAACTCCACACATAGGCTCTGTGCTAGGATAGAATTATCGTTCAGTACAAACTGAAGATTATTAAAGTTATCAGAGAATGATAGTGGATTTATCAGGATTAACAGAGACTGATATCAATACCAGTACAAATGATGGATACGATGATTCTGAGCTAGAGTGATGCACCAACAGAAGGTGGTACACTGGTTCAAGATAGTATACTGGTTTAGACTGGTATACCGACGTAAGGTGGTATACCGACTTTGGCTATATCAGTACTCATTTTCAAAACATGCTCTTTAGAAAGGCTTAGAACCTAACTCCGTTAATCAAACAGTTTGGCCAGGTAGGGGTCTATTATGGGGGCCTCACCGACTTTTACGGCGACTGATTGGCTTCCCGCATAGATTAACCTAGCCTTAGACACCAAACTGTTCAGAGTAACTTTGTTAAATTCGTGCCAGAATGCTCTGCTTTGATGATTTTAAATGATTTTTGATGAAAAAATAATATTCCGCTTTTAAAAATTTGGGATGTTACAGATATGCTATTTCTAATGATTATATGGTATATCTACAAGAGTCTAAATTCGTCTTAGGTATTCATGATGGTCCAGTTACTTTTTTACAAGCCATGAATAGTGAAAATGGTGACAAGTGGTTAGATGTAACATCCCATTTTCATAAGCATTTTTATACAGAGTCGAGTGTTGGAAACATTTCTTAAAATAAAGAGTAACTGCATAATATTGTATGTAATGTAAATAGTTGAATATACAGTCATCCATATGTCTAACACACTAAACTAAAATATCAAAAGGGTAAAGTCTCCACAGAGTCTTCATGCCGCCTTCTTACCCTTGTCCTCAATCCTGACTCCCTGGGATCCTGAGGCTACAGCAGGGGCTGAGGTTCAATTTCCATTGAACCTCAGGTAACGGTTAACCTCATGCTTATGTAAACAGTATATGACAGTTATCACAGACATACAACATAATCATGATTTCAAAATACATATCCATATGTAAGGCAATAACATAACACAGCCACTGCAATATGTATGTTACCCCAGTCTGCACATAACCAGTGCCACGATGGCCCATCGTGTCCTCAGCGCTAGGAAAACTCAACGGTGTTATCAAGACTATAACCTGTATACAAATTCAACATATCATGAGCAATTTTCAAAACAGGGTATCTTCATGTGAAACAACTATCATATATAACCATACCATAAGCATAAGCGTTAATGTTACAATACGCGTCCGTACCTGAGTTCGGCAAATTTCCGAGTACGTTCGCTGTCGGTGCGCGAGCACAGTCTATCCTAAAAGGGTAATTTTGTCTCAATTAATTCTCAAACAACATTTCAAGAGACACCTTGGCCATACTTGACATTTTTACCCTTGAAAGACTTATTTCTAATTATTTCCACTTAATTTTCGGAAAAAACGTTAATTCAGTATTTCTGGGCAGAATTTCGCCTAACTTCGAAAAATCATAACTAATTCCACAAAAATCGAAATGAGGATCCGTAAAATTTCCCGGAATCCTTGGAATGTCTACTTTTGAGGAAAAATACTGCAACTTACCCAGAATTGATGATTAATTCCCAGTTTCCGAAATTCAAACCGTTGCCCAGATTTTCGCCCAGAAAATGTAACTTCACTTCTAAGATTTTTATCTTTTTCCACAGAGCTTCAAATGAAACACTCTTTATAGTTATAGAAAGCCCTATATGTCTAATTTCATCATGAATTTTTCCAGAATTTTAGAACATCATCTTCATCATAAAATACTAGCCTTTTTATTACTTACTCAGATTTTACTGATTTTGCCAGAGCTTCGCTATTTTGATCCTAATCTTCCAAAAATTTGATATAACTTCTTCTTCATCAAATTTTCGAAATAAAGACAATGGAACCCTCAAAAACATGAAATTAAAACTTTATATGGAAGATTGAAGATTAAAATAACTCTTTCTAGCATTTCTACTTATAAACTAAGAACTTAAACTTAAAAGCTAAAAACTCTTATACCTCTTGAAGACCTCTTTGAATCTCTTTCTCCAGCTGCTCCTCCCTCTCCTACCCTCTCTAAATTTCGGCCAAGGCAAGGGATTTTGGTGTGAAGGATGTGTTAGCCCAAGCCTTCTATTTATAGGCAAGAGGGGGTTAAACATCTAGCAACTTTGGTTTAATCTTGGCTCTTGGATCATTGCTTGGAGATGAAGACTTGATCTTGGCCCCTCAATCTCTTCTTGGCCGAAAATTCCTCCCCCTCCCCTTCTAGAATTTGCTTGCTTGGTCTCTAAGAAAGCCTCTTCTCATTAAGCAACTTAATTAATCTCCAAAACTTAATTTGGTTAAGTGTTAATTAGTGTTTTGATTAAAAATCCAATTTTACTTTTGGAATCCTAATTTTATGACAAGATTTATGGTGATTTTTATCTTTCAAAATGCTTAGGTTTGAATTTTACAAGTTACCGAAATTAATTTTAGGAATAGCCCAGTTGAAGCTTATAATTCACTGATCTCAAATATGTATCTATCTTGAAGATTTAGCTTCAAGATTCCAAGTTATGATTTAATCTCTATAGGTTTCCATTTAATTTTATGTGATTAAGTCTTTCTTAGCCACCAAGACAAATGTAGCTTCTTCTTCACACTTTTGACTATCTTCTTTTTATTTTTCTCTCCTTTTTCTTTTAAAATTTCGCCCCCCCCTTAGGTTAATTAATTTAATTTTGTTTTTAATGTTTCTCATATTTATATGGAAGAAATCCCCTCATTGGCTCCCTTAGTTTTTAGGATTTAAAGTTAATATCATGGTATAATTTATTTATTCTTTTATTGAAGAGATTTCCATCCCATAGGGTTAAATTAGGAATAATGAGTTAAATCCTAATTAAATCCTAAAATATTGTTTTATAGGTTAACAAGCTAGATAAATTTTTAGATTCTTGAATTCTATGGAAAAATTGCCTATAAATGAAAATAAATATAATACCAAAATTTTGAGACCCCATATTCACCTATTTAAAATAGGTATTATTTATTGAAATATAATGTTTAAGATAAATATATATATATATTTTTTTCCGGGTATTACATTAGATGCCATGAAAGATGAGTTGAAATCTATGAAACAGAATGATGTATGGGAGCTTGTTGAGTTACCAAAAGGATGTAAGAGAGTTGGTTGTAAGTGGGTCTCTAAGATCAAACATGACTCTCATGGTAAATTAGAACATTAAAAGGCTAGACTAGTTACAAAAGGATTTACTCAAAAAAAATGACATTATCTATAAAGAGGCTTTTTCACTAGTTTCTAAGAATGATTCTCTAAGAATCATTATGGTGTTAGTGGCTCATTATGATTTAGAGTTACATTAGATGGATGTGAAAACTGCATAAGAAAAAGAAAGGAGAACTCGGTGTGCAAATTAAAGAAATCAATATACAAACTTAAACAAACATCAAGACAATGGTACCTAAAGTTCAATGATATTGTTGTTTCCTTTGGATTTAAAGAAAACACTATTTATCGGTGTATATATATGAAGGTCAATGGGAGCAAGTTTATATTACTAATTCTGTATGTTGATGATATCTTGCTCGTAACTAATGATCTTGTTTTTTTAAAATGAGACTTAGAAGTTTCTCTCTAGTAGCTTTGAAAGGAAAATATATGCTAGATATTGGCTTTGCAATACTGGGAGATGTCAAAGTAATCCTGGTATGGATCATTGGAAAGTTGCAAATAAAGATCTGAGATATTTGAAAGGAACTAAAAGTTACATGCTTACTTATAGAAGGTCTAACAACCTTGAAGTGATTGGATAAGCAGTCAGTAATTGTTGCATCCATTATAGAAGTTGAATTTGTGGTATACTTTAAGGCCATGGTTAAGGCTAAATGGCTATGGAATGTTATTTCAGGGCTTGGGTTAGTCGACAGTACAACCAAGCTATTGAAAATTTATTGTGATAATTCCATAGAAGTCTTCTTTTATAAAACAACAAGTAGTCTAAAGGTGCTAAAAATATGGAATGGAAATACTTTGTTGTTAAAGAAGAGGTTCAGAAACATAGAGTATCAATATAACATGTTAGCACCAATATTATTATAGTTGATCCCTTGACAAGGGGATTACCACCCAAGACATTCACCGGTCATGTGTATAGTATGTGTATTATGTTTACTAGAGAATGTTAAAATTGTTGTTATCTATTGGTCATTGACACTTTGAGCTCATTAGTATATACGTGTTTATGAGATTCTCCTGGTTTCAACTTTATGTTTGCATGCATAAATGATGTTGTTTGAAAACAAGATTTGTCTACTATGAAGACTTTATTGATGAACATTGAAGTTACTTCCATTAAAGTGTCATGTCAAGGAGAAAGACTAATAAAGTAGTACATGGAAGAGATTACGTCGATATACTAATGTACAACCACCATGACTTGTATTACTTTATCCTTAACCCATGACTTATGATGTAACCAATATATATATGAAATCTTTTAGCCAAAATTATGCACAAAATTATTGATATTTGTTTAAATCATGAAATGACATATATCACATGAGCTAAGTGGGAGAATGTAAGAAATGTCTTATGTAGCTTTGATTAATGTATATGATTTAATAATTAATGAAAGGGCTAAATGACTATTAGTAAATAACTTTTGGAAAGAGGTTTCTTGACTGCTTGATGGGAGCAGTCATATCCATAGGATGTATATGCATGTCTTTTGGATAAATAAGTTATTTAAAGGATAGATACTTGTCCATTTACTCTCTAACCAATATAGACACCTCTAGTTTTCCATCAAGAAGAGAGAGCGTGTAATGAAGGGTAAAGAGAATGATAAAGGTTTCAATTATCGTGTTGCAAGATATATATTATGAAGTATCAATTCCGCAATTATAGATGAAGGTTAGTGTATCTTGACTTAAACATATAGTATTTGTAAAAATCATGAGTTCTTAAGATCCTTGTTCATGTTCTTATTACTTAATGTTTGAACATGAAATTATAGAAAAACTTACGGTCCATATAAGATCTAACATAAACGCAATTTAAAAAGCCGGTTTCATCCTGTTTAAAAGGCCCTTTTTCTAATAGTGTTTCTAGTTGCTTAAGCTTTTTATTGGTTTTACAACGAAAAGATCGATAGTTTGAATTCAAAGTGAAATTGTTATAAATCCAAACAATCAATATGTTTAAATTAAAACCGACCCATGTAATTGTTTGGGACATTATATGATTTTTAAATGTTTAATATGTTTTCTCATGTTTTATATTGATCATATGAATTAATAACATTGATATTGATAAATGATAACTAGTAATTTGGGGATTGCGCTAAGGTCGCAAAAGAAAGGGATTGAGGTTTTTTGTCATAAATTTGAGGACTGGATTACGAGTATATTTAATGAGCACCAATAGGCTTAACACACATGTATGCTTCAAATACCATCATAGTTGCCCAAAGAAAACGGAAAAAAGTGATGTGCAACCAAATAACCTAGGTGTATATTGTTTGGTTTGAGGGATCTGGATTTATAGTTGCCCAAAGAAAACGGAATAAAGTGACGTGCAACCAAACAACCTAGGTGTATATTACCAGCACTACTTGTAGTGCAGTGGTATTGGAATTCATTTCACCCCCTTAGATCCTAGATTCGATCCCCTCCCCTCGCCTTGTATATACATAAAAAAAAAAACGAGGTGTATATTTTTTGGTTTGAGGGATCTGGAGTGGTGGGGAGAAAAATTTTTTAGTTGGATTTTAAACCAAAATTGAAGAAGTGGGGTATAAAATCTTAATGAAGAGAATATGTATGATAAAAGATTAAGAAAAGTTGGCAAAAAAAAAAAGAGTAAGAAAAATTAATTAAGAACTTTTAACCCCACTTCTTTTTTTATTTTAAAAAAAAATCTAGCTCATAAAAATCATCCTAGAGGAGAGAAAGTAATGCACAACCAAGTAACAGTTTTTATTGCATATTAATGATAGATATTAGATATACGAAAATTACGGAAAAAGATTAAGGAAAAATAATATTTATTGTAAATGATCTTTAAAATGTAATTACTTAGGAGGACTAGAATTCATATATTAATTACTAAGAAAAAAAATATTTATAAGAAGGAGAAAAAAACTATTAATGTTATATAGGGCCCAATATTTAGAGTAAATTATATGATAAAAATTTAGAGTAAAATATAAAAGGTGAGTGTAAAATATTTGAAAATATATTATAAAGATAAGGGATATAAATATGCTATAAAAATCTTGTAACTTGGTTATGCATCACTTTCTAAAGAAATTTAATGCCCTGGGCTTGCTTATCAATCACATGCTACCCTTTTCATAAGGGTTTGTTTGGTTTGAGAGGAGGGGGGGATTGGGAGGAAATGGAGAGATTTTGGTTCCCTCCCCCTGTTTTGCTGATCATATTTTTCAGGAGGGGAGGGGAAAACTTTTAAAATTTTCCCCTCTCTCCCCTCAAAAATCTTCCCCCTGAAATCGAACGGATTCGGAGGGATTATAAAAATTGGTGTGTCAGTGGACTAAAATGTCTCTAATATTTTTCTGTTATTTCGAAAATACCCCAAGTGCTTCAATTTTTAATCAGGTTTTCATATGCTCTATTCCCTGTTGAGACCCTAATCACGATGCCAATTTCCTTCTTCCTCCATGAGTATGGATCTCTCAAGTTTGTAATCGATATACTAAGTTTCTCTAACCCTCCCTCTACAAAACCAAACACCTCCTAACTTTATCTTTCAACTTATATATTTGTGAATCAGTCCTCTGGTTTGTTAACATAAATATCCATGTTAATAGAGATAAATTCAATCAGGTGGGAAATTAACTCATTCCCTCTCAAATGCTTCCTCTTCATCATTTATTTGAACCAATTAAAGGGTATACAACCACTCACAATAAAGAGAGCTATACAAGTTCAGACACAGAAGATAAACTAGATCAGTTTGCAACTGAAGTCCAGCAGGTGACTAAAATCAACGAAGAACTATGTTCCTGCATAATATAGAGAGATATGGAACAATAAGATGAAGATGAAGAACTACAAATTAATTCATGAAGAATAGAGAGAGCCTATTCAAGCCAAGACCTTCTCTGCTTTTGAAAGTTCCTCTTGGCGAGATTAACGGAGGAAGAAGAAAGGGTTCGGATGGGGAGGGTAGGAGAAAATATTAATTACAAGAAACAGTGGGAAATAAGTTGTTGTTGTTATTATTATTATTATTATTATATGAAAATTAAAAACAAAATTGAGTTGATATGGTAGCAGCCAAATTAAAATAACCTGAGTTTGATAGGATATTATATATTTAATAAAGTTTGAAAAAAATCACTTATAACTTCAATAAAGTTATCTATATGAATATAATTGTCCTTTCCTCCCATCTTGAGCCAAACAAGATCACATTAAAATCCTTCTTATAACATAATGGTAAATTTGTCAATGTGAAAAAAATTCCCTCCTCTCCTCTCTTAAACCAAACAAGGTAATATTAAAATCTCTCTTATCCCCTTCTCTCCATTAAAATCCTCCTTTTACCCTCCCCTCCATCGAACCAAACAAACCCTAAAAGAATGTGTTGCGCATATTCTGAGTTACACAAATAACTGAATTAAGAAATTTTAGAGTTACAATAATTAACTGTACCATTTTGATAAAATAATGCTCTTGGTTATCATAAAATAACCTCTGTTAGTCATTCATAATATATGTATAACTCAGTGTAATCTAAACAGCCAACAAAAATTGATCAATTAGTAAAGAATTAGCTCATAGCCCACAAAATTATTAGTTCGTCACAATATATATGTGTGTGTGAGATGAAAAGCAATGTATTCTTTTTTCTATCATTTTTATGTTTATATATTCTCATCAAATATATGTTTTCTATGTGTTCAAAATGATTCTATGTATTTTAAAATATTTATAAAATTTAAAAAAAATTATAAAAGTTATTATAATTTAGGAATTTAATCTTTTGGGTCAATCTTGGGCCCAAAGTTGAAGAAAACATACGGATAAAATTTAGAGTAAATAAAAATTGGTAAATTATACGTAGTTTTTAAAAATTTTTAATTAATTTTAAGTTCTTCAGGTCAAAAAAATTAATTTTGAGCTTTTAATTAAAAATTTATACATAAAATTATTTTATTTGGGGGGGGGGGACCCGAAAAGAAACAGTGCCACCTAAAGTTGCGCCATAATGGAAGTAAGACTAAAGTCGTTTTTCCCTAAACCATTAAGCAATGCCAAAAAGTTGGAAAAGAAACGTATATAGGCTGCTGAAAATGAAAAGGATACCAGGACCAAGTCCTCAGTCGTCCTCATTTTCAGCGAAATAGCGAGGTTTCAATTTCATAAAATATGGTTAAGTGAGGTTTCAGTTTTGTGTCTTTTTATATGGGAGAGCTACCTAACTGAGAGACTAATGTCTAAAGTCCAGTGGTGGATATAATAAGTGGACAGTAAGTGGAGACATTCATCTCTTTCTGATTGGGCTCAATAATAATCAAATTTGACTCAGTCTCTCTCTAATAAAATTATACATATACTTAAAAAAAAATTATAAATTCATTCTTAAATTTATAAAGAAAATTACTTTATTTATAAGTAAGAGATATAAATCAAACAGTATTTAATGGACAGTGTAATAATTGTTTAAAAAAACCACGATTTGTAGCGGTTAACTAGTAGAGGTCACAAAAAACCGCTACAAACTCATGAATTTGTAGCGGTTTTCTACAAAACCACAACAAATTCGTAGCGGGAGGATTGACGCCAAAGCGCGGGCCTGTTTGCAACGATATTTGTAGCGGTTATAGCGAAATAAACCGCTACAAATGTGGCGCCAGCTTGGCGCGTAATGGTAGGAATATTCGTAGCGGTTAATTTGTTGTGGTTTCTCTAAAAAACCGCTATAAACGTGGCATCAGCGTTAGCACGCCATTAGTAGCGGGTTTTTTTGTAGCGGTTTAGGTAGCAGTCTTTTAGTTAAACCGCTACAAATATGAAGTCCTTAAACTAAATAGAAGTTATACCAAAAAAATTAAAAAATATATTTTTTTTAGAAAAATATATACATTCATATTTGTAGCGGTTATGTAACTAAACCGCTACAAAATGTGTAATATTGAAATTTGAATATTTTGTATCCCGTCAACGATCATGAAGTTTGTAGCGGTTTTTAGTACAACCGTTACAAAATGTGAAATTTTGATTTTTTTATTTTTTAAAAAATACCAATAAATTTTTGTAGAGGTTTTATAACCGTTACAAAACTAACAAAATACCGCTACAAACATAAAACCGCTACAAAAAGTGTTGCATAAACCACTACAAATGAAAACCGCTACAAAATATGTTACATCAACCGCTACAAAAGTTACATATATTCTTATTAATTTTCATTTTTTTAAAACAAAAAATAGCAATGAATTTTTGTAGAGGTTTTATAACCGCTACAAAACTAACAAAAAACCGCTACAAAAATTGTCACATAAACCGCTACAAATGAAAACCGCTACAAAATGTGTTACATCAACCGCTACAAAAGTTATGTATATTCTTATTAATTTTGATTTTTTTTTAAAAAAATAGCAATGAATTTTTGTAGAGGTTTTATAACCGCTACAAAACTAACAAAAAACCACTACAAACATAAAACCGCTACAAAAAGTGTCACATAAACCGCTACAAAATGTGTTACATCAACCGCTACAAAAGTTACGCATATTCTTATTAATTTAGATTTTTTTAAAAAAAAAATAGCAATGAATTTTTGTAGAGGTTTTATAACCACTACAAAATTAACAAAAAACCGCTACAAACATAAAACCGCTACAAAAAAGTGTCGCATAAACCGCTACAAATAAAAACTGCTAAAAAATGTGTTACATCAACCGCTACAAAAGTTACACATATCTTTATAAATGTCCCCACCACTCCCCATTTCACATGCTTCTTCATTTCTTTTCATCCCTTTTTCTCTTGTTTTCTCTCATTTCTTCCCACCCCTGACACAATCTTTAATTTCAATGTTTTAGTTTCTTTTCTTTTTATAATATTGGCACCAATTTTTTTCCTTATACAAAACTTTGAAGACATATATTTCCTCATCATTCCTTCTATCATCATCAAAATTCTTTTTATAATCAAATATCATCTAGTGGATAATATATATATATATATATATATATATATATATATATATATATTTTGCTCAAAGGTGGACAACATAATAAATCCTTATTATCTTCACATTCTCAATATTATACCTATATAATATTAAGAATATAACATAATAAGTCCTTATCTAACTTAATGTTAATCACTTTTAAAATATGAACTATTATCATTTAATTTGTCACTTAAATAATAAAATATTCAACATAATATTGTAACAATGGACTCAAGTTATGATTTTTTTTTTCAATTTTCCAATATTCTGTAGCGGTTTTAAAACCGCTACAAATGTTATGAAATTATATCCAATATTTGTAGTGGTTTTACAACCGCTACAAAATTTTGATGCCATTTTTTTTTTAATTTATCATCTTAATCACATCTTGTAGCGATAACTCAAAACCGCTACAAAACATTTTGCCACGGTGTATTTTGTAGTGGTTCTTTGAACCGCTACTATTGTCACTTGTAGCGGTTGAAACCGCTACAAACACACAATTTTAACCGCTACCAAACGTCAGTTATTTTGTAGTGATAGTTGACAATGTTAACATATTAGAGTAAAGCAAAACGGAGAACATGCATTAATGTTTGGATAATGAGTGACTGATATAAAATACCTAGGTATAAGCTGGTAAATTAAATATCTCGAAGAAATATTCATGTGATACAATTTACAAAGACTCAATTACAGTTCTCTGCTAAACCAAGTCTTAACTAGATATATGGTGTGGAATCCAACACATTTAATCAAACCTATTAGTTGATTGGTGTTTAGTCTAGTGAGAGTCTCCCCATCTTTCATGGTGACTGATTATTGTAACCCATAAACTAATCCTTTCTTAGTTTAAGCACAAAACGGTTTGAAACAACTTTATCAGATTCATACTATAAGCTAGGCCCTAATAACCTTCTCCAGACTTCTTGTCTCAATCAGTGCCTCTTCACGACTTTGTCTACTTTGTCTTCCCAAGTCCATATTACTTTCCTCAACTTTTAGACAAGTCTGAGATTCAATGCACATTAAATCTTAGGTAACAGTAAACTTTATATTCAAGTAATAACAATATATTATAGATCATTACATTCAATACAACAATATATAGCATACATTAAATGTATGTTAACAGTAACAATAATACATAGCACAGTAAATGTATATCAATAGTGTTTGCACTCACTAGTGCCATAAAATCCGCGTGTTCTCAGCGCTAGAAAAACATGTAGAATTATCATGACTATAATTTATATCAAGCTAAATCCACAGCTTAACAAAATATAAACACACATTAATCTAAGACATAGTCTTAGTCACGGTACGTGGCCCAAGACCTTGTCTTGCCCGTACTCCTATCAATCATGAATCATACAATCATATATAAGCATATAAGGCACACAAGAGTTAAAGTTGTAGTACATGAATGTACCTTTGACTGTGTAGTTACGAAGATAGGCCGGTCCTTTGAATTCGACCCTGGACTTCTCAACTATCCTATAACGTTATTGTCAGATTATTTCTTTTTCCATACTTTATATGATATTGTGATAAATATCATATTGCTTAGAATATTTTCACCTATTTCGACCTTTTTACTCCTTAGTGGATTAATTATCCAATAATTACCCTTACATTTTCTTAGAAACGCATTGCTGAATTTTCTGGCTAGATTTTTCAACAAATTTTAAAAATCATAACTAATTCTACAAAAAATTAAAATGATGTGATTCCAAAGTCAAAAGTTCCCTTGAAAAGTATATTATTAGGGAAAAATAACTATTAGAACTTGAAATTTATGAGTTATTCCCAGTTTTAACTTTTCCTAACACTGTTCAGATTCTAACATCCAAAACAAGGCCTAACTTCAAAATTCCTAACTCCTGGTCCAGAGTTTAATAACATTACATATTCTATATCAATAGAAACCCCTAAATCTCTAATTTATTGATGCAAAATTTAATGATTTTTAAAGCTCAATTGATATATAAAATATTAGCCACAACATTTGCTGCTAGCATCGAATTTAAAATTGACAGTTTTCCAAGCTCTTAACATAACGATCTATTGATTCTAAAAATTATTCCCCAACATGTTTTCACTCCATTTTACATCTTAAAAGAAATTGAGACATCAAAACATGGAAAAAGAAATTTACCTTACAATTTTCTAGATTAAACTACGTACAATTGTACCAAAATTTAAAAGCTAAAGCTCAAGAACTTACCTCTTAGAATTCTTACTCCTTTTCCTTGCTCCAAGAATTTCACTCTTCTCTTTAACTCAATCACTTTGATTTCAATTTGGTGTGACAGAATGAGAAGGAACCCGTGGCTATTTATTTGAAAATAAATCAAGCTCAAGTGAAACGAACCACATGCAACCAATTTGCTCATCTTCATTCACAACCCTTAGATTAAAAACCACTTTTTGAAATTCAATCATCTCCTTTAATGCTAGACAAAATTGAGAGACTCTTTTAGGGCCCTTAGATTGCTCTTCCAAGTGTCAATAATCTATGGCTCAAATGTTCTCATTGGTTAAACTAATTTCATGATGATTAAGCTTAATTACAAGATTTAATGACAACCAATGGATCTTAAGACACATGTCAACATCTCATGATTGGCTAGTTGCAATTGTTGACTTTCGGGTCAGCCTTAATTAAGCTTTATTACCCCCTTAATCAAGTTGCTTATATGCCTCTTAATTGCAAATGTCAATATAGGATTTGTTGTTAGGCTAATGATCGTCATTAGCACTTTATTAATCAAGCTTTATCCTCTCTTATTCCTTGGCGTTTAAATCAGCCCTCTAATGGTGTCATTATTTTTGAAAATAATGGCCTTAATTTATGCCTTTAATCAAATTGAACATACTTACACAAGTTAGTTCACATTTGATTAGGCGTTTTTGTTTTAATATGTATATGTAATTTTTGCATAAATTGTCTTAATTATTATGCATCTTATCCCCTTTAGTCTCTACTATTTTTATTGTTTTCTACCTCTTGTCACAAGGAAAAAAATAGCCCTAATAGGTAGTTACAAGTGTTTGCTACTAATCTTAATTAACTAGAATCCATTAATTCAAGACTTGTTGTCAATAAATAACAATTTGACAAATTGTTTCTTATTCCCTTTTTATGTCTCATAATTAACCTTTGGTTAATTAATTCTAAAGTGAAATTTGGATAATAATATGATTAATATATTATTATTCTTTGAGACACATATTCACCTTTGTATTTTGCTAATTTATTTACCAAAATACAATGTTTACATGAATTATGAAAATTAGGGTTTTACACTTTTCCTCCTACTAATTTTTTATATAGTTGTTACTTTAATTCTAATAGGATTGTGATATTTTATACTTTTTAATTGTTGTTTTTAGGGTTGTGAACCACTTAAACTTTTTTTGTGCTAGGTGTTCCTAACATAACACTTTATTGATCAATCTACACCTTAACCCTTAGTAATAAAATATTTAGAATAAGTTAATATGATGATAATATCTATACATTAATTAAATAAATATTTAATTGCTATTTTTAATTATGGTGAACTTAAATGAATTATAAATCATAAATCCAACTGTGATATTTTCTTTATTATTTATGGCTAAAGATTGACCAAGAATTTTTTCATGAAGATAATAGGAAAAATTATTCATAAGTGATAAGTCTCACATTGTGTGTGTGTGGGTGGGTGGGTGGGTGTAATACCCTAAAAATCCTATTCAGCTTAGCCACTATATTTTGATAAGAAAATACCTATTAAAAATAGGTGAATACGTGGTCTCAAATTTTGGTAGTTTATTTTATGAAATTTTCTTCTAGAATTAAATAGACCAAAAACCTGAATTTTCAGATTTCATTTGGAGATCATAAAATATCCTAAGATTATCAGATAATCTTAATTATACCATTTGAACAATTAAAAATCATCAGAGGATGATGAAATCAATTAGAGGAAATTAGTAACAATTATTGAGCAATTGGAGTTGCAATAATTGAGGTGCTTTAATAATTTTTGAAATTAGTTAATAATTAAATTATAAAGGTTATAATTAGGGAAATATCAATTAAATGAAAGACTAAATGAGATTTGGAAGCTAAGATTAGCATAAAAGGAGTTTTTAATCATCAAAATTAAATTAAAAACTTATCAAATTTTGGTGTTGTATTAATTTACATTAGTTGGCAATTTTTCCATAGAATTTAAGAGCCTAAGAATTAAATTAGTTTGTGACCATGGAAAACGCTATATTAGGGATTAAAATTTATAATTTAGCAAATTATTCCTAATTAATCTCAATGGGACAAAGATTCTTATTTAATGATGAACAAATAAATTATACAAATAGATGAGAGAATTAAGATATATTAACCTTGAATCCTAAAATCTAATTGGACCAATGAGAGAACATTAAAAATATAATGATTTAATTAAAACTAAGGGTGGGGGGCGAAATTTTAAAGAAAAAAGGAAGAAGAAGAAATGATCACAAAGAAGAATTGGATAACTTGGTGAGCAAGTTAACTTTCTTAGGGAGCAAGTAATTGCTTAATTAGAGAAAGATTAGGAGAAAACCTATAGAAATTAAATCATAACTTGAGATTTTGAAGTTAACTATCCAAGATAAATACATATTTAGAATCAGGGAATTATGAGCTTCATCTTGGCTATTCCCAAAGATATTTTCGGTAACTTGTAAAATTCAAACATAAGCATTTTGGAAGATAAAAATCACCATAAATCTTGTCATAAAATTAGGATTTCAAAAGTGAAATTGGATTTTGAATCAAAGCACTAATTAACACTTAACCAAATTAAGTTTTGGGGATTAATTAAGTTGCTTAATGAGCAAGAAGAATGCTTGGTGACCAAGCAAACAAATTCTAGAAGAGGGGGGGGGCAGATTTTCGGCCAAGAGAGCATGAGAGGCCAAGATCATGCCTTTCCCACCAAGCAAAAATCCAATGGTTGAAGCAAAAGAAGAAATTACCAAACATGCCATCACAAATTAGTATAAATAGGGGGCTTGGTCTTCACAAATTTCTCACCAAATTCCCTAGCCAAAACCGAAATTTAGGGAGAGTAAGAGAGGAAGGAGCAGCTGGAGAAAAAGATTCAAGAAGTCTTCAAGAGGTATAAGAGTTTTTTAGCTTTTAAGTTTAAATTCTTAGTTTATAAGTAGAAATGCTAGAAAAGTTATTTTAATCTTCAATCTTCCATCTACAGTTTTATTTTCATGTTTTTGAGTGTTCCATTGTCTTTATTTCGAAAATTTGATGAAGAAGAGGTTATATCAAAATTTTTGGAAGATTAGGATCAACATAGCGAAGCTCTGGCGAAATCAGTAAAATCTGAGTAAGTAATAAAGATGTTAGTATTTTATGAGGAAGATGATATTCTAAAATTCTGGGAAACTTCATGATGAAAATAGACATATAGGGCTTTCTAAATCTATAAAGAGTATGTCATTTGAAGCTCTGTGCAAAAAGATAAAAATCTTAGAAGTTAAGTTACATTTTCTGGGCGAAATTCTGGGCAATAGTTTGAATTCTGGAAACTGGGAATTTTCCAGGAGTTCTGGGTAAGTTATAGTATTTTTCCTTGAAAGTAGACATCTCAAGGATTCCGGGAAATTTTACGGATCCTTGGTTCGATTTTTCTAGAATTAGTTATGATTTTTCAAAGTTAGGCGAAATTCTTCCCAGAAATTCTGCACCAGCGTTTTTCCGAAAATTGTGGGGAAATAATTGAAAATAAGTCCACTAAGGGTAAAAGTGTCAAGTATGGCCAAGGTGTCTCTTGAAATATTGTCTGAGAATTAATTGAGATATTATTACCCTTTTAGGATAGACTGTGCACGAGTTCCGACGACGAACGTACCTAAAACCCGACAAACTCAGGTACGGACGCGTATTGTAACATTAACGCTTATGCTTATGGTATGGTTATATGTGAAAGTTGTTTTCACTTATTGATACTCTATTTTGAAAGTTGCTTATGATATATTGAATTGAATACGGGTTATAGTCTTGATAACTCCGTTGAGTTTTCCTAGCGCTGAGGACACGATAGGCCATCGTGGCACTGGTTATGTGCAAACTATGGGTAACATACATATTGCAGTGGCTGTGTCATGTTACTTGCTGATATGATTTTGAAAGTGATAGTAGTGAATTTATTATTATAATATCTGTCGTATACTGTTTACATAAGCATGAGGTTAACCGTTACCTGAGGTTCAATGGGAATTGAACCTCAGCCCCTGTTATAGCTTCAGGATCCCAGGGAGTCAGGTTCAAGGATAGGAATAAGAAGCAGGCGTGAGGACCTTGCGGAGACGTTGTTTTTTTAATATAGATTGTGGTATATTGAACCCGTGGATGATTGTATAGTTAAATGTTCAGGTAGATACATTACATACAATGTTATTCAGCTACTCTTTGTTTTAAATATTTTCAACTCTCAGCTCTGTAAGGAAACGTTTATGAAAATGAGATGTTACAGTGGGGGGTGTTTATCATTTGTCATATTACTTAACATAAGGTTTTATCAAGTCATTTCAAAACTACGTCGTTTTAGGAGTTAGGGGAATTAATGAAGGGTGTTTTGTAATTTTTGTTTAGGGTTTAGCGTAAAATTTATATAGTAAATACAAAAAAAAAAATACAAAACACCCTTCATTAATTCCCCTAACCCTAAAACTACGTTGTTTAGGGAGTTAGGAGAATTAATGAAGGGTGTTTTGGTAAAATTCATCTAATATATACTAAAATACCCTTCATTAATTCTCCTAACTTCCAAATCGACATAGTTTTAATATGACTTGACAAAACCTTATGTCAAGTAACATGCCAAATGATAAACCTTGGGTGTGTATATCAATAGTGAGAGATGAGAGACATGGCATAGCTTTTATTTTTCTTAAGATGTAATTTATTGTCAACAAAAGTATATATCTAGACTTTTGACTTTATATAAGTTTTATTTTAATTCTATAAGTAATTTTATAAAGTGCCTTTTAAATCTATTAATTCCAACGTGGTTAGAAAATGTAACACCCCAAATTCCATATTTGAAAATCGTGTCGGTTGACACTTAGTTTTAGGAAAAATCAATAGAGTTTGAGGTGCTACAACTTAGAGTAACGCGGGAACAGAAAGCATGCGCTAATATTTGGACAATGAGTATCTGATATAAAAATGCCCAGACATATACTGATGCCTGACATAAGCTGGTATATTAAAATATCCCGAGGGATTATTCATGTGATACAATCACAGAGACATAAATACAGTGCTTTGATAAATCAACTCTATAACTAGTCTTATGGCTTGGAACCCAACATAGTTAATCAGACATATTGGCTAGATCGTTGTTTAGTCTAATGGGAGTCTCCCTGTCTTTCACGGCGACTTATGACAACCCATCAACAAACCCTTTCTTAGTTTAAGCACCAATTAATCTGAAATAACTTTTTTAGATTCATGCCAGAAACTAGGTCCTAATAACTTCTACCGACCTTCGTCTTCGACCGGTGCATCTTCACGGCTCTATCCACCTCACCTCTTCTCGGCTCTGTTGCCTTCTCAGATCCAGGTGGCTCCCCTGAACCTTTGGACAGGGCTGAGATTCAATTTCCATTGAATCTTAGGTAACAGTTAACTGTGAAAAGTATAAACAATATATATGACAGATATTCAATACATTCAGTGGACAATACATAGCACACAACAAATGCATGTCAAAAACACCATACATAGCACACAACTCATGCATGTACGACTATGTTTGCACATAACCAGTGCCATGATGGCCCCTCGTGTCCTCAACGCTAGAAAAACATACAAACGGTGTTATCAAGACTATAACTCGTGTCAAGTTGAATCCACAACTATCTTGAATGTATGCAAATGACTGAAACCACAGCCTTGCTCATAACACATGAATCAAACAATCATATATAAGTATACAAGACACACAAGTATTAAAGTTACTAGTACGCGAATGTACCTTCGTTGACGATATACGGTATGACTGTTGGTCAGAACGAAATAAAAAATATCCTATAAGGATAATATTGCATGTAATCAATAACTAACATCATAACAGTCATTTTAGTCATAAATGACCATTTTACCCTTGACCTCTCTAATCAGCGAAATTTTGCCAGAACTTTGTTACTTTGACTTTAATCTTCCAAAATCTTGCCATATCTCTTTCTCCATCATATTTTCGAAATAAATACCATATTTAAACATAAACATGATATCAACAACATATTGGAAGACTAAAGATCAAACTAACATTCCTACTATAACTACTGAACGAAACTAGTACTTAAGACTAAGGACCGAAGAACTTACTCAAAGCTTCGCTATAATTTTCCCCGGGCTCCTCCTTCTCTCTTCCTTCTCTCTATTTTTGAAATCACTCTTGTGATTTGGTGTGAGAATTCTAAATGGTGGAATGACCTATTTATAGAGAAATTCTGGTTACTATTCATGCTTTATCAGACGGATTTTGGATCGTAGGATCGCACTTCATTGAAATGACAAGATCTTGGCCATACACCTCTCACAAGATCATGTCATCCTTATGACATCATTCTTGCTTTTTGGTCTTGTACCGATAAAGCTTCCTGTTCGGTGTCTTAATTGCGTAATCTTTGGAAATCTCAAAATTCCGGGATCATAGCCCCTAAGATCTCTTCTTCCTCTTTCAAGATACTTGGGTTAACCAAATTTTTGATCCCATTCAGGACATTCCATTGCCTGCCGAACATTTCCGGACAAACGCCGTCGGATACGGAAATGACTTCTGGCAACACCAACTTCTGGACAAAAATTCACTGATTCATAATATGTCCAGATGTTTAGTACTTAGTTCAAGGATTTTAAGTTAGGATTTAATTTCCATTGGTTCTCATTTACACTATCCGTCCCTTTTTCTAAAAATATCTTTTCATCTTATCCCATTTTATATTACTATTATAATCACAAATATCTAGATATTATTATTTTTTTACTACACACACACATGCACAACACTTAGAAACACACACTCACAACTCTCCACATCTCACAACACTCACACACCACATATCTCACACACGCACAAATTTCAGTTTTTCTTCTTTATTCATGTCTATACAATTAGCCATCAATTATTTAATCAATTACTTACTAATTGTTGACAATTTTCTTAATTAGGATTAATTATTTTCTCACAACTATTTTACTGACATTGGTAATTTATACATCATGCATAATATTAAAAATCATGGGGCAACTTATGTTTGCCAAAATAATATTTTATTTTGCCTCATTATTTCCCAAGGAAAATAATCCCATAAATTATCTAAATTAAAGACAACATACTTTCTAATTTTTAATAAATATTTAGTTGCCTCTTAGGATTTATCATAATATTCTCAGGGTATTTTATAACTCATAACTTCACTTAGGGATTTTTAGCTCTTTATTCCTCCTAATTTCATGAGAAATCACCTTAGGAAATAAGGTAATTATTACACCAGTTTTGAGACCACAAATTCACCTATTTCCAATAGGTATTATTTGTCAATATAATATTTCAGATAAATAATTATCCGGGTATTACAAAAAATGCTAACATTAAAATTTTAAATATTTGCAAAACAGTTTCAGAATGCTGACACACTAAGTATAATTCTGAAAATAATAATAATTTTTAAAAACTTGTTTGAGGCTGCTCGTGCTAAGATTAGAATATTGAACAAATATTTTTAAAATTAAAGGACTAAATTGAAATATTGGATATAGTTAAAGGAAAAGAAAATGTATTTTTGCCTCTATTGTATTAAATATGAATAAATTTAAAAATTAAATAAACTTAATGAGCTTGCCACAGCTCCGTAAATTAGATGAGATAGTTGAAACTGCTTATAATTTGTATACTTATATACTTATAAAATGAAGGAGCAATTTTTTAGAAAAATCACTTTAAGATGCTAAAGAAAAAAGTCATTTGGGTTCTCTCATTTTCTTCTTTTCATTTTCTTTTAAGAATCTCAACTCCAACCTAATCAAGAAAATGGATGGTTTAGATACAACATTTTATAAAATTATTATTAAAAAATAAATAATAAGTTAAATTTTTAAAATTTCACTTACAAAGTGTAATATAAATTTTTTAAAAAAATATTTTCAAAGTGTTAAAATGATATTTTAATAAAATATTAAATCTAAATCATTCATTTATAATCTAATGCCGGAGATAAAATTTTGAAAAGAAAATGAGAGTATTTATTTTCCATAAGTGATCAACATGCAAATAATATGTTTTTTTTTTTTAAAAAAATGGCTACCTGTCTATTCAATTGCCATGAGAATTTCTTTTAGAGAAAATTTTTGAACAATATTTTTCAAATTTTAATAGACAAGTTTTCAATAAAAAAAGTTATAAATTATTTTACTATTTTCTTATTAATTAATCTCATTAATATTGTTATTAACATGATTTTGGAATTAAAGTATAATTTTTTTTATCACTTTCCTTGTTTCTTAATTACATTTTTCCATAGTAAAATGTTCCAATTTCTTCCGCGTCTCTAGAATGCCGTGAAATGGTGGGATGAGACCAATGGCCACTAAGTCACTAACGTTGGTAACGGATGACTCTTTGTCTTCTCTGTAGGAGTCTTATATTCAATTATTGCACACTCTTCTCGATGTGGGACCTCTTCCTTTATCGCAGCCTTTCCACCTCTTGAATCTGGGTTCACATTAAGCCTGTGTCCTTTTACTTTCATTCTTCTAATTTTGAGGTGATATTTTTTTAATTTTTTATTATTATTTCTTTAAGATTTTTCCCATTTCGATTAAATTATATGTTGTATCATAAAATATTTTTTAAATCTAATATCTTAAATTAATTGACTTTTAAATACACGGGTTACTGAAAAAACATTTCTAAATGTAAACTAGAAATTAATTAATTTACTACATATATTACATGTAAAAAATATTTCATATGTGGTATGTAATTTATCTAAATAAATAAAAATATAAAATAAAAATATGCTAATCCTAAAATTATAGGCATTAACACATAAAGTGCATATTAGGGACTTGCACCTAATATGAGTCCCTTTAATCTTTAACATTCGTCACCCACCAAGCACCGAACCAAACCCCACATCCTCTATTTTTCTATATAAACTGCCACAAATCACTCCCCTCTTCACACTTCATCACTATAACAAGCTAGCAAATAAGAAAAGAAGTGTGCGTGTAGTGACCGAGAAAGGCAGGTAGGTAAATTGCAGGAGTAGCTAGTAATGGCGATGAAGAAGATGATGGGCGTGGCGAGTCTGATGGTGATGGTGGTGCTGATCCTTGCCGCGGTGGAACTGCCACACGTAGCTGAGGCGGTGACGTGCAGTCCGTTGGCTCTGAGTCCATGCGCGGGAGCCATATCGTCGTCGTCTCCGCCTTCGAGCCTGTGCTGCCAGAGGCTGAAGGAGCAGAAGCCATGTCTGTGTGGGTACCTCAAGAACCCTAGTCTTAGGAAGTATGTTAACTCTCCCGGCGCCAAGAAGATTGCTTCCGCTTGTGCAGTTCCCTTACCTTCATGTTGATCGAATAAAAATAGTTTTATAGTGTGGTCAATATCTATTAATTAATAATTATTAGTACCACCTTAAGTGTTTAAGGAATAATTTCAGAAAATACATAACCTCTTGGGTAATATTTATGCTGTGTTCAATGAGATATGTTGTGTTACCGTTTGATCAATGGTTAAAGTTATCGGTTGGTTGTTACATTTTTTTAATTTTTGAATTTCTCCATCGGTATCTAGCTCTATTACTAACAACCGACAAATCCTTTGCAAGAATGCCGATTGATAATAACTACACTGCTGTAGAAAGCACTACCTAATTACCAAATACATTTTTCTTATTTCCAAAAGTCTACCTTTGATTAAATATTTTATGATGATAAAATTATGTATTACGAGTTGAGGAAAATAAATAAATAGAGGTACCCGTGAAAATATATTAGTAAACATCAGAAAATTTCAAAAAATTATTAATTAACGGGGAAAATCATTTACACATAATTAAAATAGAAAATTTATTATTAAATTTAAATTTTCGAAAAGAACTATGCGTATGATTTAAAGTTTAAAGTATGATATTTAATTTGACCAAAAATAGTATATGGTAATTAATTTCAAAAAGTTGAAGTTAGGCTCCCTTATCTCACTTTAAAATATTGTCTCATGCTAGTGGTTAGATCCCATTATCTCTCACGTGGGGACATATCTCATTCTTTTTCTAATTTTCTCCGCCACTCTGTCCTTTCCACCTACGCAATTCCACACTTTCTTTTCTTTTTAACCCAAAACAAAAGTCTTAGTCAATCTTCTTTTCAAGTAGAAAGCCTGGTTATGTTGAAATTATTTTAAATTTATGTGTATTAGACAATATTGACCATGTTTTTCACATTAAATTACAATAAATAAATATTACTTCGTATGCTCCTATATGTAATATACCAATAAGGAATTACTTAGATAAAAAAATGTGGTTATTAATTAATTATTTTTAAATTTTTTTATTTACAGAGAGTAAGAGAGAGAATGATGAGTATGAAAATGAAGTGTGTAAGAGACAATGTATCGATATAAGTGTATAACATGTAATTAATGGGGACAAAATTAAGAGGCATTTATGTAAAAAGCTTTTATAAAGGCTTTTGATTTTTTTTTTTTTGGGGAGGACCTTTTGTATTTCGATTAAGGGTTTCGTTTTTTGAGACTTAGAGAGCACAAGAAGATTTTGTACTCTCCTAATAAGTGCGCTTCTCAACATTTAAACTTATGTTATTCTACTTACAAAGTGAAATTACTTACAACCTCAGCCAATAACTTATTAGGAGACAAAAACCCTTTATTCAATAATATAGAAAACCAAATACCTCATTTAGGTTCATTATTGATGAGTCTCAATTCTACTTGTAATTCCACTACTTTTTGCTTGATTTTACTGGAATTTTCATGCTTAAAATGATTTTGTTATGATCAATTATGATTATGAACTAATATTTTTGTGGCTAAGTAGAGATGGAACTCTTATTTGTAGTTTTAACCCAGAATGTTAGTTTAATATTAGTATGATTATGTTTGTTTAATGTTGTGCAGTTCCATCTTTGATCTTATTTGTTGAGTAGCTATTAATGAACAAGAGATATGATCTTAATTTACTATAAAGGAATTAAAATTAGACCACCATTAAATAGTGTTAGGGAAGTTATTGTGTAATTCCATCAAAGTTTATAAGCTTCAGGCATGGTTTATCTCACACAACCAAACACTTGTTTTTCACAGCATTATGTACTCAAACTTCACATAGGAATGTGACGAAGTTAAAGTTAGGAATAAAAATACATGACTGTTGGAAAACTTCTGTATATAGAAGAGGCGGGTTAACTAAACTTTGCTAAAGCATTGCAACAACATTCTAGGTAAAAGTTACAAAGAAGGGAGAAAACAAAGCTTAGCCTATTTTTTTTAATCTTGATAACTCTCGATCTACTTGTCATTGATTGGTTTCATTCCAATTTTAGATTTAGTAGTTTCATCACTCAAATTACATCAACATATCTTTTGATTTTACTAAATTAAGCAACTATCATTCATTCTCTTGGATGCATAATATAGTATTATAACCTTTGTGGGTTGATACTCTACTCATCATTTTATTACTTGTTTAAGTAGTACACTTGCAATATAAAATCATCAACAAGTGTTGGCATCGTTGCTTGGGATTTTTAACATTGTTTTTGTGTGCACATTGTTGTTTAGTAGTTGCACTTTGATTTGTTTTTTCCCTTTATTTTTCACTATTGATTTTCAGGCGCTTCTACTATGTGTATGAGTAATTCTCATACTTCTAAACTTGAATCGTTTGATCATGAGATAGAAAGAACTTCCAAATAACGAAGAAGGAAGTAGAAAAGAAGGGAACTCACTACAACATTCAAAGCATAATGTGGCAATGAAAATCTAAATGAAGATAGAGTTAATGTTCCTCTGCAAGTAGTAGTTCTTGATGATGACTAAAACAAAGTGAATATGGCATATGAGATTCCTAACTTATAATGACTAAGCTTTAAGATTTCCAATAAGATATAACTACACCTCAGTTTGTGCTAAAACCTGTTATGTTCCACATGCTACAGACATGGGTACAATTTAGTAAGATGTCAATTGAAGATTTCCATCTTCATTTGCGCGCCTTTATGGAAGTCAATGACGCTTTCAAGCTTCCAGGAGTCCTAGAAGATGCTTTAAGAATTAAATTGTTCTCCTTTTCACTTTGAGACAAAGAAAGAGCTTCTTTGAACACTCTGCCTACCAATTCTATAACTTCCTGGACAGATTTAAGTGAAACTTTTCTGATGAAATTTGTTTGGCCAACCAAAAATGCCAAGCTCAAGACTAATATTATTGGTTTTCTGCAACAAGATGGAGAATGTATATATGAAGCTTAGGATAGATTTAAAGAGTTGTTGCAGAAATGTCCACAACATGGAATCAAGCATTTGATTTAGATGGAAACTTTTTATAATGGGTTGAATACTCAAATAAGGCAGATAGTTGACACTTTAGCTAATAGAGCTCTTTATACCAAATCCTATAATAAAGCTTATAAAATTCTAGAAAGGATAGCCAGTAATAGCTATTAAAGGCCAGCTGAAAGATCATTATCAACCCGAAGAGTGTTGAAGGATAGCCATGACATCTCGAACTGCACAAGTTTTCTCACTCACCAGTATAATTAAATCTATGAACTAGCTACTTGTTCATAGTCTTAGCATTCTACTGTAGTGTCTTGCACATAATGTGGAGGGGAGCATATTTTTGTTAATTGCACAGTGTTGATCAAAATCATCTTATTGCAAGTGAACCAGTCGAACAAGTAATAAAGTAGAAAGTAGAATATCGTTCCATAGAGACTGAAATACTAGTTTATACTGCCAACTTCTTAGTAAAAATTATGTGATAGTAAAATATGGATATTGATTTGGACACTAATTCTAAAAGACTAAATAAGATAAAGTGATGTGAATGTAGATGAGATAAATCAGATTTTAAAACAGGTAGAGCTTCAACTTCTTTTTAAGTAGCATTAATCCCTCATATTGCATCTATCGCATTGATATAGTAATCTAATGCACAACTTATACAATGCTACAACAAACTATCTATCACAATGTTATTTAGTCAACCTACCCCTTATTTATACAAAAGCTTCCACAATCCTATAAATACATTCCTTACTCTAATTTTTTCATATTCTTATGCAGTTTTTCAGGTTTAAAACTTCATCTTAACCTACATTTAATGGCTATATAAGGGAAACTCATTCTTATAGCTTACAATTTAGGTCGAGCTCTACAAAAGCTCGCCTAGCACACACTACTTTACAGAGGTCTAACTTTAACTTTTTTCTAAAAAGCTAAAGCCACTGCTCTTGCCTATTAGTGGCCAAATAACAAATAAGACCAACATTAAAATCACAATTAAAAAAACTGAATTTATTGAATAAAATTAACAATCTGAGTTCTACTACTACTTAAAAATATGTTGTCATTGAGCCAACAGAGTTTAGTTCATAGCTGGCAAGAATAAAACAATTGAAACTAATGGTTAATAATTACTACCGTTATGTTGTTTTCATGAATTCTACCTCTCAATACATGATGGTGCACATATTTAACTATTAAGTTTTGGCATTATATGTTCTTGTTCAAACTTTTCCTTAACTTACTTAATGTGTAAAATTTATGGAGAAGTAAGAAAAAAAGAAAATAAACTCCTTATGAAATTGTCTAATACAAAATAAACTTCTTGTTCAACCTCTCAATACATGATGATTTTTATACTTATCCAATACAAAATAAAACAAAAATATTTTTATGAAATTGTTACTTCTCCGTATGCAATGTCTTGGAGAGAAGCCATTAAAGCTAAATTTGATTCTATAAATAGTATATGGGTTTTGGTTGACTAGCCTTTAGGAGCAAGGCCTACTAGTTGCAAATGGTTTCTTAGGGAAAAAATTATTTTCCTAATGGGTCTATTGACAAATATAAAGCAAGGCTTCTAGCCAAATGTTTTACTCAAAAAGAAAATATTGATTATTATGATACATTTTCTCAAATGATAAGGATTTATTCTATCAAAATCCTTTTTGGTCAGCGAAGGCTAATCGAAGGATTTAAAATAGTAATGATGTCCATTTACTTTGAAATTTTACATGATTAAATTTCACATATGGGGCTTCATTTTGGTATACGATTTTGTGGCTTATCGATTTGTTTACAGGGGAAATTTATGTTTGAAAACAAACAAAAAACTTGAACTTTTTCTCTGACCATCAGCTGGGTTTTGAGTATGAGGAAAGGATATGAACCCGAATGAACTTGGAAACTATTTTTACTGTAAACTAAACATAATAATGGTTCCATGGCCACTAGAATCGCATCAATCGTATTTTTCTTGAATTAGTTATAAATGTTTGAAGATGGTATAACATTTCTGGAATTTTGGGAAAATGAGTGAATTTCATAATTTTGAAGAGGAAATTTATATTAAGTGTTTAAATGAGGTGTTCTTGCTATATCTACTGACTTCATACGCACCAAGAAGTAATTGTTAACTCATGTATTCTATGTTACTGTTGTATGTTTGTTTTCCATGATTGAGGATACAAGGTTGTAGAGCCTAGTAGACTGTGTGCCCCTAGGTCACTATCAAGCCTGAGATGCATTCAGGGTAGTTAGGGTTAAAGTCCCTAGCGACTGTGTTAATCCTAGCGTTGAAGATAATGGGGTTTGCTTTTTTAGGCAACTCAATGGTATGCAGGCATCCGGGGCCTGTCTTGTGAGACGGCTCAATGGTATACGGGTATTAGGGGCTGGCCTTGGTAAGGCAGCTCAACAATATGTCGTAGTGATTGTAATATGTTTCTAGATGCATTTGTGCTATGTGTGCCATTGTGATTTGTTTTCTTGATTGTGGTTTACTTGCATGCATTGTATATATATTATACTTGAGTTTATCAGTTACTTTGGCGTTCAACTTTGAACTCCAAATTACTTTGAAGATACAAGTGTAAAGCGGTAGGTCAAATGGACTTTTGAAAAGGCAAGGGAATAATATAGAGCATTGAAGAAATAGAGGATGCCCTGTTACCTCTTGTACTCTATATTTTTGGATAACTGTATAAGTTACACATTTTGTTTCATATCTAACTTTGGATGACTATATCAGTAACCCTCTAGGGACTTATTTACTTTTGGATAACATTGTTTATCAGTACATTTCCTATGTCCAAATTAGTAGCATGCTCTATTGTATTACTCTGATACATGATAAAAAGGAATAAATAATAGGGTACAGGAGGAAAAAATACACATGTGCTTTACCCCTGGGAGCGCCTAGCACCATATGCTTTTTTTGGAGCAAAAATACACACGTGGTTACCATTTTGGATCAAAAGTCACATCCCATCGTTATGTTACTGTTCATTGTGATTAGAGAGAAACATATTAAGTGAATGAAAGTGGAAGAAATCACCAAGAGGGGGGTGAATTGGGGATTTTAAAAATTCTTTTCAACTCTTAAAAAATAAAGCTTAAGAAATGAACAATGAAAGAGTAGAGAAAGAAAAGCTCAGACACACAGGATTTATACTGGTTCGGTCTTAACCTTGACCTACGACCAGTCCCCAGATACCTTTTGGGTGTTTCCACTAGTTCAACAGGTTTTAACTACAACAATGAAGACAAGACACAATCCTAATCACCTAGGACTTGCTCCCCCTTACACCTTGTAATTAAACAACACAACTCACATGTTCCACAACCTTGAGTTTACACAACCAAATACTTTAAAAGAATTTCAATCTCTCAAAAGAGTGAATATTGATAATCACTGAAGAACAGATAAAAGAATCACAATACAGATTCAAAAATGCAAATGTGTTCAAGTGTAGCTTCGTTGTGTATCTTGCTCTAAGTCTTCATAGCCTTTTATAGCCTAACTAGATGAGCTAGCCGTTGCAATATCTTCTCCAACGTTCAGTTGCAAATCTGGAAAATGACAGTTGCAAATTTTGCTCTGTTCTTTCAATTCTTTGCTGAAATCATGGAATATGTTGTTGCCGAACGTCTTCCAGATTCTTTGTCATTCCATGATCTTAATTTGACCGTTTGAGGTGATCTTAATGTGTTCCAACGGTTTGAACTAAACATCTGGGATAAGGGAGAAGAATCAGCCCTGTTCTTGGTTCTTCATTAAATGCACTTATTCTGAATCTCTGATTCTCTCTGATCTTGTGATGAACCTGTCTGAAACTTATCAAAAACTTGATCAATAATGTTAGGAATAACAATGCAACAAGATATGATAATTTCATATTAACCTATAATGATTTCGCAGATTGATTTGATCTGGTTTTCAAAAGTTACCGATGCAAACTCGAGTTTGGTGTTCTAGACTCGAGTTTGAGGTTCATCCAGAGAGCAAGGTATGTTTGAAAGTTTCCTATACTCGAGTTGACAAGTAACTGACTCGAGTTTGGTTCTTACAGAGAGGAAAGTCGCGAGTTGGTCTTGAATGAGATTTTGAACACTTGGCTAAACTCGAGTCATTTAGTGACTGACTCGAGTTTGAAGCTTTTATGAAAAACTTAAGTTTAAGTTCACAGCTTCAAAACTAGAGTTTAGAAATGTGGACTGGAGTTTAGAAGTCATGTAATAGCTCAAGTATTTTCAAATAGTCCTAAACTCGAGTCTCCAGAAATCTGACTCGAGTTTCAGTGTACATTGAAACTTTGAAAACTTTTCATTTAAGTACAAACTAGAGTCACTGAAATTTAAACTGGAGTTTAGAAAACATGTAATAGCTCGAGTATCTTTGTTTATGCCAAACTCGAGTCTACATAATGTAGACTCGAGTTTCCAGTGAAAACTGAAAACATGAAGGCTATTGCATTTTGCAAACTGAAGTTTGTAAAACTAAAACTGGAGTTTGGAAAACTTGATAAAACGTTGAAGCTTTTGTTTGATCTCAAACTCGAGTTTCTAAATCATAGACTCGAGTTTACAAGTCTTTAAACTTTTAGCACATAAACTTTCTTGTAAACTGGAGTTTCTCAGAATCAAAGGTAGAGTTTGGAAACAAGTTGAAATTCGAGTGTCACTGCCTTTGATCTAGACTCGAGTTTATAAACACAAACTCGAGTTTACAACTCTTGAAAACTTTGATAGCTCTCTGTAACTCTGCAAACTCGAGTTTGCCTATACAAAATAGAGTTTGGCCAACATTGTAAAATCTGAGCTTCTGTCTGTCAAGTCCAAACTCGAGTTTCTATACCAAAACTCGAGTTTGCCTTAAACAAAAAGTTTTACAATTTTCAAAGACAAACTTAAGTTTACAATTGTCAGTTATCATCAAAACACATAGAGAACTAACAGTGAATAGTAACATAATGGTGGTGAACAGTAACATAACGGTGGGATGTGACTTTTGCTCCAAAATGGTAATTACGTGTGTATTTTTGCTCCCAAAAAAAGCATATTGTGTTGGGCGCTCTCAGGTGAAAGCACATGTGTATTTTTGCTCCTTTACCCTAAAAAATAAAGGAAAGGTAATTTAATAAAAGGGATCCCTCTAACCTGCCACCCAAAAGGGCAAGACCAATAGGGGTATAACACTTTCTATTCACCAAATTGATATTAAAACAACTTTTTTGAATGGTGATTTAGAGTAGACATTTATATGGTACAACCTAAAGGGTATATTGTTCATGGGTAAGAAAACAAGTTTGCAAACTTGTTAAATATTTATATGGTTTGAAACAAGCAACTAAGTAGCGGCATGAGAAAGTAAATCAAGTTTTGACAAGTATGGGTTTTTTCAACTATTGAAGTAGAAAGATGTGTTTATACAAAACTTGTAAATCATGATTGTATGGTTATTTTCCTTTATACAGATGGCATGCTTATCTTTGATACTAGTATGGATGTTGTAATTGAAATAAAATATTTTCTTGTTTCAAATTGTGACATGAAAGATCTAGGTAAAGCAAAAGCAATTTTGGGAGTTAAAATAATAAGGAATGATGATGGCATTTGCTTGAGCCAAGAACAATATATTTAGAAAATTATTAAAAGGTTTGGACATTTAATAATGATCCATTAATCACTTCTTATGATTCTAGTGTAGACAAGGTAAACATAAAGGGAATCCAGTTGCTTATTTTGAGTATGTATAGATAATTGGGAGTTTGTTGCATTTAATGAATTCCAATAGGCCAAACAAAGTATAATTTATGTGTAGATTGTGTAGGTATACTCTTTGCCCAGGCAGTGAACATTGAATGTGTAACATCCCAAATGTAAGGCCCTGACTTGCGGCACCTTTATTTATCAGAGTTGTAGTGCCAAGCATCAAAATAGTTTGGACCAAGGTTGTGAAAACGTATATTTTACGTAAAAGCGGAAGGGGAATGAAAAAGCGTAAAACATAAAATCGTAATACAAAACGTAGTTTTTACCTGTATATAGAAACAATGTTTTTTGTTGTAAATTAGCGTTTTTCGGTTGTTAATATAACATTTCTAATTGTAAATATGGATTGAGAATTTTTTAATTAATTATAAAAAAGTCCCAAGGGAATTTTTTGTAATAAGATTTTGGTGGGGGACTTTTTTGTAATTAATTCTGGTCTTTAGGGCTCAAATGTAATTTTCCCTTCAAAATATCCAACATTGCGCCTAACTCCCGTTTTTTCCAAAAAACGCACGCTTTTACGCTTTATGGATACGCTTTTTACGCTTTTACCCCTAGTTTTTTTCCAAAAAAAAAAAATTGTTTTAATAACCATGGTTTGGATGAACTAATTGCGGAATAAAACTTTCTTAAAATAACTTAGTTGAAAACATGAGGATAAATTTTTTTCGTGATTCGAATCTATCCCATAGTGGGATGTTAATACATTAATCCACAATAGACAAATGATAAATGATATAATAGATTCCATCTACTCATATTTTTTCAAAAAGTTCCTTTTGCTGTAACCTTTACAATTGCATCTTTCTTCTTGATCCTGATCCCACTACCTATCTCTTTCAGGCGATCTGGAGTTCAAATGAATGAACCCTAGGGGAACAGTTAATCTTATATGCAAGTATGAAATATGAATGACAACATATCACATGTTAAGTATATAATAATTCACGGTAAACAAGTCATACCATAACCGCAATTATCGCCCAAGGACCGCATCCCTTTAGGACATGCAGCCCTATGGGACACATAGCTAGAATACACATATGCAATTTTTCTAGCAAATATGGTTAGTCATACATGAATACATACATACAAGTTAATAAAATAACAGTTACCCACCTAAAGCTTGAATCCTTAATTCCGCTCAGAGGGGTTAGGATTAGTAGAAATGTCAATGTATGCCTATAAACGTTTATCATTGTCGTTAGTCACTTCTAGCGTCACAGAATACCTAACTACATAGATTATTTTTTAGAGGTTTAAAAGTGGATTAACACCTAAAAATTCCCTTATCAATAATGCCCTTTTTATTTATTACTTATTCCCTTTCCTAATAATAATAATGTTATTTTTTGTTATTACTACTATTCTTACTTTACAAGTTAGTTTGAACTCCCTGAGCCTATTTTCGTATTAAGCATGACATCAGCACTTCAAATCCAGAGTCTAACAATTACTAACACCACATAAAATAAGCTTTTTGTGTGTGTGTGTGTAGCAATTTGAATTTAATGAGTACAAACAACATGATGTGTGTGTGTATTGGTGACAAACAACATGGTGTGTGTATATATATATATATATAGTGGCAAACTTTTTCCTTGGGTTTCAAGATGTGTGTGTAGGTGAACAATAAGTTTTTCTTCTGTCCCTTTATATATATATATATATATATATATATATATATATATATATAAACAAGGCATATTTCACGTGGGAATAATGATGATTATTAGCCTAAAGTTTTGTTGGTTATATATATCTTCTAGGCTTTTGACTCATGTGCAGCAAGCATATATGGAGACAATTTGCTTTCAGTTTTAACTTCCCTTCCTCTTCGTTTTACACACACACACACACACACACACACGCATAAAAGCAAGTTTTGTTTTCCCAAACACATGACTCCATGTAATATATATATGTAGAGATAGAGTAGTAAACTTTTTAGTTTTCAGAAATATGCTCCACATGTGTGTGTGTGTGTGAATAGAACAGTAACTATATATATGCATCAACAAGTATGGGTTTAATCATCCCATTCACCATGCAACCATGCACATATATACTATCCTATTGGTTTTCTATGATTGTGTGCAGCGAACAAAACTTAGAGACATCAACACAGATGCAAAACTATCCCTGTTTCAGTTTTATCCAGTAGCAAACTCATGCCCTTATTTCTTACAGCTTAACACTCAGAAACTTGCGTCGGGAAATGACTTGGAAACTAGAAGGAGGAGAGACTCGATGGATTACCTTTGGTTAGTTTCTCTCTTCTTCTCACCGATTCTCTTTCTGTGTTCTCAGAACCACAACGCAAAGCAAGCAAGAACTCTTGCCTCTTCTTCTTCCTTCGACTCTCCTTCACTCTTAGTCTCTATCAGTTTTTCGGGTGAACAATGAATGAGAATGATGAAATACCAATATATAAGGGCCTAAGAGTTTGGTTCGAGAAGGAAGGAGAACGGACTGAAGAGTATTCAGCGTTGAGCTCAAGAAGCATGGAGCTACGTCCTCATCTCACGCTGCCATCCCCACCTTTACGTGTACAGTTGGGGCAAAAATGAGATACACAAGCTATGGAAGTATGGCCAACAGATCTGCTGTAATCAACGTTAGGTTACTTGCTGCCTTATCATTCCTCTGTTGTGTTTCGGTGGGCTGACAAGAAAGACAATGGAATAGAGAAATGGGGTTTGAATATTTGGGAAATAATGGATGGATAGTATGTTGCTTATATGGACCGAATAGTTCTCCATGCATGGGCTAAATAAATAAACACTAATGGGTTGAGTTTTTTTATTATCTGATGGGTTGAACACAATGGCTTAGGGGATATGAAAATGTGCGTGTGGGTGTGCGTGTGCGTGTTGTTGCTCACGTGATGGCTGGTAAATATGGGGGGAATAATAATAGGTTGGATTTATATATGAGCTTATGGGTTACATGGCTAGACAGCCTCTATTCTAAAATTTTCTCTTGCAATTGTTTTCCATGATTTTATTTCTAAATATTACAAGGAAAATAAATTTCCAAATAATTAATTTAATTCATTTGGCCAACTTTCACAGTTTAATTTCATATATTATTCCAAACTTCTAATTCCAAATTTTGTGATGTTACATTTTCTCCCCCTGTTAATTTAAATTTCATCCCCGAAATTGGCTACACATTTTACAAACTCTGAGCCATAAATTCTAAGTACTTCTTCTTCATGCTTCTCTGTTTCCCATGTTGCCTCTCCAGGAGATACCCCGCTCCAGACCATTTTCACTTGGGGTACTCTTGTGCTTGAGCTGCTTTTTTTTATGATCAATGATTTGCATTGGCTCAACCACAAAATTATTATCATGTCGGAGTTCAACGTCCTCATACACTATGACATGATCAGGGTCCGGTTGATACTTTTTCAGCTAGGAAATATGCAATACATCATGAAGTTTACCCTGAAAAGCGTCATATCACCTGAGAGGGGGTAAATTGGGTGATTTAAAATTTTTCTTATTCCTTTCAAGCACATAAGTAAACCAGGGATAAACAGAGAAGAGGATATATATATATATATATATATATATATATATATATATATATATATATATATATATATATATAATGGACAAAAGAAGTTTATACTCGTTTGGTCCAAATCCTTGACCTACGTCCAATCTCTAGACTTTTTTGGATTTCACTATCTTAGTTTGATTACACACTCTGTAACTCTTGAGTAATTCTCTCACTAGAACTTACTCCCCTTTACAAGTTGTAATCAAATAATCTCAATCTCAAAGGTTTCAAAACCTTGAGATTAATACAAGATCAATATATTTAAAACTCTCTAAAAGAGCATATATATGATCACTGAAGAATATTTATATATGAAGATATTGCTTGAGTTTCAAACAGTAAACGCTAGAATCTCAAAATGAATGCACAAAGTTTCGATCGATGGAGAATTCAATGCTTGTGGCTTTTATAACTGTTGAATTAATGACCGTTGAGAAGCTTAAGAATTATATGTCAAGTTTGATGAAGATGACTATTGAGACTAATTAACTTAATCATTACTCACATGTCTTCATTCTTCAATCAGCGTTGTCATTCCCTTTTGATATTCCATGTTCCATTTGTCCATTGAGACTCAGTAATGAATGTGGAATGGAAATGGTTGTAAGGCTTTATGTTGCTCAAATAGTTGGTTGACTAATTTTGGTACTTGTCTCTGCTTTGCATTTAATGTTCTAACACATAATTGCTTTATTTTAATTTGGTGCTAATCCATATCAATTTCAACTGAAACTCATTAACAAAGTGATTAGACAAAGTTAGGAATAGGAATGAGTGAAAAATAATGAATTATATGAATATGCCTAACATTAGTGAATATAGTTGAAATAGCTTAAGCATTTTAATTAACTATGATAGACAATGTGGACTTGTTTCTTTTCTATTATGGTTAATCCTTAAAAAAGTGATGTCACAAATTTTATAACCTCAATATTCACATAAGGTTGGGTTTATTCTTTTCTAACAAGGTTATCGATTTATGAGGTTTTAAAAATCACACTAAGTTTATGGTGAGAGGTACCATGAAATATGGTACATTGTATGGTCGATTTCTTGTTTAATTTGAAGGATATAGTGATGCTATCTGGATCTCAGGTTCAGAGGTGTCCAAATCCACTAGTGGTTATATATTCACTCTTGATAGTGGTGCAATATCATGCAAATTACCCAAACAAACTATTTTAACAGATGCCCAGATGCTGAATTGATTGCTATGGGGTTGGCTACTACTGAGGCTGAGAAGTTGAAAAACTTCTTAGCAAATATCACATTGGGTGACAAATCAACACAACCAGTGTTTTCTCATTGTATAACCAATCGACAATAGCAAAGGTTAAAAACAAAACATTTAATGGTAAATATAGACATATTCGATTTAAACAAAATTTTATAAGGAAACTAGTAAATGATGATGGAATCACAATTGATTTTGTGATGTCATAAATGAACGTAGAGGATATGTTAACAAAGCCCCTGGGGAAGATACAGATTTATTGAAACATTGAGGGGGATGGAATTAAAGCCAATACAAATAATAACAATGATAACCCAACCTTTATGAGTGGAGACCCCAAGAAGATAGTCCAAATCAGTAAAAACAAGTTGCTTTGTTAATTCTACTAGTATTGTAATTAACATCAAGTCTCTTCATATGGTATGTATAAGAAAGTGCTAGAATGCATTTTAGTGAATCTAAGAAAAGCTATTAATGGTTTCATAATCCTATGGGATGTTGTATTCATTGTAGATACACTTTATGAAGTCACCACTACCAATGTGGTGTGGGGGCCACTCATAAGATCATAGCGAAATCTCAATAGTATTCATTAAGAACCAGGCGCTCATGCGTCTATATAAGGTGTAAAACAACCATTAATAGCAGAAATGGTGATGTTATAATTTAACTCTTAATGCCTTGAGTGCACACTAAGAGTTGTTGGTTCATAAAAGCAGACTTCACTAGTAACTTTTTGTACTAGCCATGTATTATTGGTTTAGGTCTACTTCAAAGTCCAAAATATACTAGACTCAAAATGGTTATATCTAAGAGTGTAACTCAGCAGTTAGTGTTCCTTTTGGCACGTATGGGGATTGTTTTAATTATTATGTAAGTGTATCAATAAAAATAATTTTATCAATACATTTGTAATGCCCGGCCTTTGGGGCCTTTATTTGATCAGAGTTAACGCGTACAGGGATTGAGGAGATTTGGATGACTTGATTTTGTAATTGAAGTTTTTGAAAATATGAGGACAATTTTTTCGCTATTCTATATCTATCCCATATAGGGATATTAATACATTAATCCAAAACAAACAAATGATAAACATTAAATACGATCTAGCTAATCCTATTTTTTTCAGGAAGTTCCAATCCTCTGTAATCCTTACAGCTGCTTCTGCCCTTTTGATCATGAACTAACTACCTGTGTCTTTCAAGGAATTGGAATCCAAATGAATGGACCTCAGGGTAACAGTTAATCTCATGCGCATGTATGAAAATAAAAATGGCATAATAGCACATGTTAAAGCATGGAAGAAGCTACACATAACCATAACCACAGTTACCGGCTAAGGACCGCAGCCCTTGTCTACGACACGCAGCCTTATGAGACCGCAACCTCAAATCCATGGCAAGGAAAACATAAACAAGTAATTCAACCAGCAAACATGATCAACCAATTATTGCATAAACATTTACATACATGATTATAAGATTAGGGTTACCCACCTCAACCTTGTCTCCCTTTCCTCTCTACTGAAGTTGTTGGGATCAGATAAATTGTCAATGTCTGCCTAAAAATGTTTATCATTGCTGTTAGTCACTTATTCAAATCGCAATTAAACAAATTACGTGAATTAGTTTTAGTTTAGAGGATTAATAATAATTATTAATCCCTTAAAATTTCCTAACAGTAATTTTATTGTTATTGTTATTGTTGTTATTATTATTATTATTCCCAATAATAATAATAATTCCCCCATTGATTATTTGTCATTATCACTTCTTCTTGGATAATAATAATAATACTAATACTAATTTCCTTCTATTCATTATGATATTACCAATTATTATTAACTCTCTATAATTAACATTAACTTCTATTAATTACTTATCACAATTTATTTATTTATTTCTAAGCTCAAATACACCCAATACATATATAAGCATGCATACTTCCTTTTCTTTATTCACTTGCGCATGCACCAAACACACACACACGTATATAAAAGTTATACTCACATGATAATTTTTCTTCTTTTCCCTGGTCCTTCACGGTTTTACATTATTATGTAACAAAATAATTCTTACAGCATTCTATATATACATATATTCCTATATTCATACAAAACATACGTGCTTAACCTCCCCTTTTCTCTTAATCATATATATTAACTTAGCTTCCCTTTCTTCCATAAAGCACACACAGCAACGGGGCAGGTCTATCATTTTTTCTTGGCAGTCACGGTTTCACCAACATATCATGCAGAAAAATAACTCTCCTTTTTCTTTTCACAAGTAGCGCATTGCCCATGAATAAAAACAATTTCTCTTTCCTTTCACAGCCACTAAAACACATTCTTCATATATATATATATATATATATATATATATATAAGTGTGTGAAGGCAAAAGCTCATCCTTTAACTCACACTGGAACCCGACGGCAAAAGGCATTTTTGACAGCAAAATAAGACCATTTAATGCAGTAAAAACCGTTGACAGCAAAATATATATTCAGACCCTCATACACACTAAGATGACAGCAAAGATCCACAATTTCAGCGTTTTCTTTCTTTTCTTTCCAAACAGCAAACACTTTGGCTCTTATATATCTCCTAAGTCCAAGTTTTCATTTAGTTTTTATCATGATTTCTTTTTGTTCAGTATAGCAGCCCCCTCCCCCTTTGGTTTTTGATTTCAGTTCAGTTTTGTTCAGTTTTCAGGAAGCTTTAAGTTTGATCTCTAATGTTCAGTTTCAACTTCATTCTATGTGAAACTATGATGGAAAACGAAGGAAATAAGAGGAGAGGAAAGCTTAACAGATACCTTTGGTTCTCAAGTTCCAAAGGTGATGACTAGTTGCTGGTCTTTTGCTCTGTTCTTGTCGGCCAAAACAGGGCAAGATAATACCAGCTGATCCCTCTCACTCTCGGTTTTCTCTCTCTTTTTCCTCTGTTAGTTCTCTTCTCTGAAGGAATGAGGATGAAGAAAATAATGGTATATATATAAGGACTCAAAGGTCCAGTTCAAGAGACGCAGAGGGAATGATCCGAGAGAACAAGACCAATGGATATTAGCGGTGGGGTCGAGGAGTATGGCTGGTCTGATCTTTTTTTGTTTCTTGAAAAACGTGATCTGCTTCTGCTTCCCGCAATCCATGCTGAACCCTGATCACAGCATGGTTTTTCTGCTGCAAATAAATGTGATCGGTTTCTTTGGTTTTGGACGATTTTTTATTTTTTATTTTTTTGATAAGAAAGATGGCTTAAAGCCTACATTAAAAAAATTACAATAAAGGGATCCTTAATCCCATACAATCCTGCTCCACCCAAGAACTAAGCTGTGATGGGCAAACATTTAAGATTTCAGATTTTGAAATACCTAGCTTTGCAAGAGCATCTACAACCATATTTTTAGCTCTAAGAATAACCTCCAAACCAATTTGCCAATTCATTCTCATCATATTTCTGATTTCCCAGATGACAGAAGACCCCGAATTTGGCTCCCCTTCCATGATCAGCCTAATCACTTCCGAAGCATCAGATTCTATCACTAGCTTCTTAATCTGCAGCTCCCAAGCCATATTAAGCCCTTCAAGAATTGCCCACTCTTCTGCAACATGAGCTTGACACACACCTATTGCTTTAGCGAAACCCACAATCCATCTACCACACCAATCCCTCAAAACTCCCCCACACCCAGCCTGACTTGATATTGTGCTTCTGGCACCATCAACATTAAATTTATAACAACCTAAGGGAGGTTTCTACCAGCCATTACCGAGAGTAACCTCAGCAAACCGAACACCATCCCCACAAACAACATTATGCACATAATTAAACCAGTCCAGATTAATAAGAGAAGCTGGATTTCAAGGTCTTTGATATCCAGTATTAAATATACTACAATTTCTCCACTCCCACAATTTCCAAGCACCTACAGCAAACACATATTTCCAGTTCTCTCCCCATCTTCGGCCAACACATATTTTAAGGTTCAATCCTAGCCAATCATTCAAAGAAACAGAAAAGAAGCTATGCACAAACCTTGCATCAATCAAATTTAACCACATGTTTTTGGCAAAATGACAATCATGCAAAATATGTAAAACATCCTCCACAGCTTCACCGCAACAATCACATACAGTAGAGTCAGAAGACCAAGCACTCCTCCACATCTTGGTTGGCAGCTTATTTAGCGCCACTTTCCACAAAAATAGCCTGATTCTTTCAGCCCCTTGCCAGCTCCAAATAACTTTAAATAGGCTATTATAATTATTCGCTATTGTTGGCTCAATTAGGAGATAAGAACTTCTTACCGAAAAAGCTCCATCAGATGACGCCCCCCAAATCAAACAATCATCAGCAGCATTCATTCTAGGTGGTAGAATAGGAGCAACTCTACTAATACCTGCATTAGACAATACCGAAGCTAGCACTTCAGAAAGATGTCTAATGCAGAAATCCAGAAGCTTAATTTCGTCCCCAATCTAGCAATCATGAAAAAAACTTACAGTAAGCCCATTCCTAATTTGCCATTTAGACCCTTTGTCCACAATATGAGATTGCGAACAAATAAATTTCCACACACTGGAATCCCCCTGGTGACAGGACAGAAGAGATTCTTTATCCCGATACATATACCGATGAGCTAGAATTTCAGCCCATAAACCGTTAGCACCCATAACTAGCTTCCAAGCCAACTTACCACCAAAAGCCTGATTAACAGCACTAAGCCGCTTAATCCCTAAACCACCATGATCCTTAGGCTGAGAAATTTGTTCCCAACCAATTAAATGAGCCCCTTTTGCACTCTCCTCGTGACCCCATATAAAATTTCTTTGCAATCTCTCAACCTCTAGACACACACTCTTAGGAATCCTCGAGGCTTGCATCGAATAGAGGGGCACAGAACTAATCATAGATTTAGCTAATGAGATCCTCCCTGCCATAGACAAAGACTTAGCCTTCCATCCACTTAGTTTTGCTCGAACTCTATCAATAATATATTGAAAAGTGTCCTTCCTCTTTCTATTACCCAACAAAGGGAATCCAAGATACCTTCCTATTTCACATGAACATTGCATCTGAGTAATATCCATAATTCGATGTTTTGTCCTCAGTGGAACTCTAGGAGAGAAAAAAATAGATGATTTAGCATTATTTACCTTAACCCTTGAAGCCACCATAAACTCATTCAAACATCTCATTATACACTTTGCCTGAGACACTGAAGCAACCCCAAATAGTAACAAATCATCAGCAAACATTAAATGAGATACTTTAGGGCCAGTCCTAGATACTAGATTTGGCTTCCAACTACCATCTTCTACCGCATCACAAATAATATGGGATAGCTTGTCCATACACATAACAAACAACAAAGGGGAGATAGGGTCCCCTTGTCTTAATCCCCTACTAGGAACAAAAAATTATGTTTTGGCTCCATTCCAGAGAGCATTATAAGATATCGATGAGACACAACTAATTATTAAGTCCACCAACTTTTCATCCAATCTTGCTTCTAGCAATACTTGTTTCAAAAATACCCAACTAATTCGGTCATAGACCTTCTCTAAGTCCACTTTCAACGCCATAAGCCCTCTCTTACTACAATTCTTTTGCATAATATGAAGAATCTCTTGTCCCACAATGATATTATCCTGGATACATCTACCTTTTATAAAACTTGTCTGGAAAGGAGAGATCAAATCATCCATCACCTCTCTCAATCTAAGAGCTAATAATTTAGCTACACACTTATAATGAACTGAGCACAAAGCTATCGGTCTAAAATGGGTAACAAGCTCAACATGATCTATTTTAGGAATTAAAGCGATGAGGGTCCTGTTAGCATCATCAATTGATATCTGCCCCAAGAACACATCTCTAACAAACCTATAAAGAGTAGACCCAACCGTATCCCAATTGGACTTGTAAAAAATAGCAGGGAATCCATCAAAACCAGAGCTTTGTAACTCCCCATGGAAAATAAAACCCTTTTAATTTCAATATCATCCGGAATAGAAGACATATTACTCATAATCAATGGATCAATCACAGGAAAAGAAACTCTAGTCTGCAACAACCTAATACTAGGCACCGAACAGAAGAGGTCCTTAAAATGATCAATAACTAATGATTTCAGCTCCACAGGATTATCCACCCACACCCCCTCCGCATTTTTAAGCATCAAAACTTTATTCCTTCTGGCCCTAATCTTAGACTTAATATGATAATATCTAGTATTACGGTCACCTTCAGTAACCCACTTCGTTCTAGCTTTTTGAAACCACTTTATTTCCTCTAGCTTCAAAATTCTCTCCAGATTAGCTTGCAACTCACGTTTAAGACCACAAACAAAATCAGAGTGAGGATAGGACGAAGATCTCTGAATTCCCTCAAGCCTATTTAATAGAGATTGCTTTTTTTTTTTTTTCTAATATCCCAAAAACATCACAATTCCATGCACCCAAGGAACATTGGAAGTTAGAAAGAAGCTGATCTAAATTCCCTTGCCCCGACCATTCCCCTTCTAAAAATTCTTTATAATCTTCATGATGGATCCACATAGCTTCAAATCGAAAACAACGATCCCTATTACTCCTATCCTCCCCTCTCCCTAAATTAAGGCATAAAGGACTATGATCTGAAAACAATGTGCGAGACAGTACCTGAACAGAGCAACTAGCGTATTCCATAATGAACTTATCATTGGCTAAGGCACGATCCAGTCTTTCGTATAATCTATTACATCCCCTCAGTTTAGGTCCACGCCAAGTGTATTTAGGACCCACTGAACCCAAATCCTCCAGACGGAAATTATGGATTCTATCACCAAAAAGCCTCATTCTCTCTTGATTAGGATGGCTACCACCCACTCTTTTCGAAGTGTACAAGACGTCATTAAAATCCCCTAAAGTAACCCAGGGGCCTGACATGTTCGCTGCAACAAATTGGATCTCATCCCACAGTCTTGTCTTCTAAACCGCATCAGGCAAAGCATAGATTGTCAAAAGAAAAAACTTCAGACCACCTCCAAAATCACACTTAAGATGCATAAATTGTCACCCTGACCACTTAACACCCACATCTACCATACCTTTATTCCACATCGCCATAAGACCTCCGGAACAACCAACACTAGGAACAAAAAACATACTGTCGAATCCAATCTTGAATAAACATTCTAGCCGATCCTCCATTTCGCATTTCGTTTCCGACAGAATGATTAAGGCTAGATGCACCTTTCGACAAATCACTCTGAGATTTTGATTTAATCGACTCCTAAATGCTCCACGAACATTCCAGTATAGGATACTCATCAATATATATATATATATATATATATATATATATATATATATATATATAATATCTTACACAAACTTAAGCTTCTTGGGCCTGAGACCTAACCACACAGCCCATATTCTCTATAGCCCCGCCCAAAACATCTGAAGGATCACAATGAACCGCATCCTCAATTGGGTCAGCCCAAAATCGGCCTTGCAGCCCAACCATTCTATCTACATCTCCAAGGTCATGAGGATTATTGGAGAAAACTTCGACCTCTATCTCATCTCCCAATGAAGACCCCTAAACCACATCTTGATGGATGGGACTGAGTACTGATGAATCCCTAAATTCTGACTGAACCAAATAGGACTTCCTCAACACATCACTCCCATTCTCCTCACTCTGCACCCTATCCCTAAATCTCTTGTCCCCACGTACACCCTGCCCAACCACCACCTCGAGATTAACAAACTTATCAGAATTCCCCTTTTTAGCTCCCTGGTTTTTTAACCCACTCTTACCCTTTTTCCTCCGTAACTCTTCCACCACCCTCGGCTTCTCCAAACTAAGCAAATTGTCAACGCCTTGATCCCCAAAGCACCCTTCATATTAACTCCCATTTCTACATCTTGCCCCTTTTCATCTCTGACAGCTAAAACGCCAAAACGAGAACCAGACCCTTGCTTTCTCTCATTGCTAATGAAAGCCTCAACTCCACCTTTTTTCTTCCTAATTGGCTTATGTACGACTTTCCATCCCTCTAAGCCAACGATATTCCCTTTCTCACCCATCTCCTCTGCTCCATCAACTGTTGAGCAATCCTCCACAAACTCCCCTGTTTTCACTTGTTCACCCCTGTAGCACAATCTCCTTTCTTATGACCATAGACACCACAGCTTGTACATAGCCCATGGAGTCCCTCATACTCTAGATAATAATCTTCCCCATCGAGAGAAAATCCTGACAACAACTATTTATTAAGATCAACCATAACACAGATTCGGGCATAATGACCCCTTAGCTGCCCCGAGGTGTTAATATCAATCTTAACAATCTCTCCTATCCTATTATCGATCCATGTTAATGCTCAATATCATAATACTCCAGGAATACATTAGGCATACGTACCCATACAGCTACCTTATCAATAATCGCACGTTTCAGATGGAACTGAGGCTCCCATGGCCGAACCGTCAAGTAGTGGTCAAATAGCATCCACGGTCCCCCAGTCAGTGCATTAATGTAATCATCTTTGTTAGTCAGCTTCACAACAAAGAACCCACTTCCTATATCAATCAGGCTTAAAATCCCTTTCTTCGCCCAGAGAGACTGAAGAATCGACAGTAAACTCTTGTAACCGATACTCCTATCAAGAAGCTTCACAATCACAGCCTTACTCCAAGATTTATGCAATCTCCTCTTTATTTTCTCAGAAAATGCAAAGGACGGAAAATTCCTAACTGGATCCTCTTGGATTATGCAAAGAGGCTCACTATCAGTCTTTCCAATCAGCTCCTCATCAGACATGGTATCATCCGATAAAGCACCGCCTTCTTTAGATCCTCCTACCCCCTCCCCATTGCTCTTGATTCCTTGGAGCTTCTCCGCAAACGAAACTTCTCCAGCCCATCCTTTTGAACCCACACTACCCAGAGCAGCACTCCCCCTTCTTCCAACTACTACTCCCATTTTTAACTTTTTTAGAACTCCTGACAAGCAAATAATGCTCCTCCATCGAAGAAGCAACAAGAACATCTTTTTCTTTTGCGAGCACTAGAGCCATCTCTCTAACAGGGTTTTGGACGATTTAATGAATGGGTATTGGGATATACATTGTGTTTTAGATGGAGACAATATGGGCTACGTGTTGGGTTGAATGGATATGGGCTGATATGATCACGTGTTGGCCCAAATGCATCAGGTAAATTCTTCTGTTCAATATATACATAAGCACATCACCTTAATAAAATTAAGGTGCTATATGGGCTGCATTTTTGGACCTATGCAAATAAGTTTTTCAAAACTAAAAGCTGTTAGTTCTCAACCAAGTTTTTGATGATAACTAAACACTTGTAAATCAGTGGTTTAAATGTTTTAATAAGAACTTGATTTCAAGCTTTAAAACTCCAGTTCTCATCACAACAAAATGAAGAACTCGAGTTCATGGGTAAAGAACTCGAGTTCATGGGCTAAGAACTCGAGTTCATGGTTTAAGAACTTGAGTTCGCAAGCTTGGTCTGTGGAAAATGCTCTGAGTCTGAAAGAACTCGAGTTCATTAGTAGCAAACTAGAGTTGATCAACTCGAGTTCACAATTAAGAACTCGAGTTCTCTTTGTTGCAAACTCGGATAAGACAGAACTCAAGTTCTTGGCAAAGAACTCAAGTTCATGAACTTGAGTTCTCAGTAAAGAACTCGAGTTCCTTTGTAAGCACTTATCAAGTTTAAGAACTCGAGTTCTTAGACTAGAATTCGAGTTCATGAACTTGAGTTCCTGTCTGAGAACTCAAGTTCTTTGAGAAATGAAATTGAAGAAAAATGAAGAACTCGAGTTCTTTGTGATCAACTCGAGTTCTCATTTTGCAGATCAGAGGTGTGTGAAGAAAAGTCAAAAGAACTCGAGTTCTTGATAAGAACTCGAGTTCTACTTTGACAACTCGAGTTCTTGGCGCTGTCTGTGATTTCTGATTCTGCGAAAGAACTGATCTTTGGTTGATAATTTTCCGAATCACTTAATATAATATATGAAATGTTTTTATCGCATTTGCTAGTGGTTTCAGGGATTACAACGGGTTATTATTCAAAATCAACATAAAGCTAATGCTCACGTCACAACATTTAATGCTGAAGCAGGAAACAAAGCAGGAAATAGAAAGAAGCTAGAGTAGCAGGAAGAAACATTCTTCCAAGGATTACTTAATCAAGACATTCTTCTGCACAAGCACTCTCAACGATCAACGCATTTAATGAAAGAACGAATTTCATTTAATGAGGCCTCAACGGTCCATTTGGCTGCACAAGGAACAGAGCAAGCTGTGTCTAACGGAAAATTAAATAAGTCACAACGGTAACTCTCAAGTTCCTCCCAACGGCATTAATGGCGAAAGAGTATAAATACCCAAGCATACAATTCAGCCACCTACCGAAACTCTGCGCATTTACTCTGAGTTATTATCTTATCAGTTTCATTACTCTCAACTTGTACTTCAGTGATCATTTATTATTCAACTCGTGAGGAGTTACTTAAACATTCAATTTTCATTCGTTTGTAAAATCTTAAGGTTGTGGAATCTTAAGTAAGGGTGTACAATTACAAGTAGTAAGGGGGAGTGAGTCTGAGGGATCATTCCGAGTTGTGTAATTGTATTATGAAGATAGTGAAAAATCTCAAGGTGTTCTTGGGGACTGAACGTAGGTCAGGATAGACCGAACCAGGATAAATTCTCTCATGTTCCTTCTCCTTTAAACTCTTGATCAGTTAGTTCATTAATTTGTGAAATTTTTGATTACGCAGTTAAATTTTTAAATCACCTATTCACCCCCCTCTAGGTGATATTCCATCTTCATTTGGTATCAGAGCCTGGTTGCTCAGTTTGGATTAACATCCAGAGTTTGATCATGGACGGAATATTGCCTGATGGTGCATCAATTAACCGGCCTCTCGGTTTCAACGGACAACATTATTCGTTCTGGAAAAACAAGTTCAAAGTGTTTGTGATGGCTACGAAGTTCGGATTGTGGAGAGTCTTCGAAAGAGGAAACTACGAGCCAACCATTCTCGACAATGGTCTCAGATTGCCAAAGCCGGAAGAAGATTATGATGATAATGATAGACGAAATGTTACTCTAAACAGCAAGGCCATACTCTTGCTTCAGAGTATACTCAGTCAACAAGAATACTTTCGTATTTGCAATCTGGAGACAGCTAGGGAAATATGGGTGGCCTTGGAGGTTGCTTATGAAGGAACAGCAGCTATAAAGGAAAACAGAGTCAATACTCTCACAACAGAGTATGATCTGCTGAGAATGAAGAACGGAGAGTCAATTGCTGAATTTCAACTTCGTTTTACTCATCTGATAAACCAGCTAGCTGCATTGGGTAAGAGCTATGAACAACGTGCCCAAGTCAGAAAAATTCTCAATGTACTAACCAAAGACTGGGAAGCCAAGGTCACAGCTATAGAAGAGGCTCGAGGTGAGTCAATGGCTTCAGTGGCAGCCTTATTCGGAAGCTTGTCTGAGTATGAAAGCAAACTGAAATTCAAGAAAGATTTGGACGAAATCAATGGCAACAACAAGAATAAAGAAGTTGCTCTCAATGCAGTTAAAGAAAAGGAAGAAAATGATGAAGATGACGAGGACGGTGAAATGGGTATGTTCGTGAGGAAATTCAAGAAATTTTACAAAAGGGATCAAGGTTTCAGAAATCGATTCCAAAAGGGAGGTTCCAGCAGCAGCAGACGTGAATCCAAAAAGAAAGATCAAATCATCTACTATGAGTGTGAAAAGCCTGGTCACTACAAATCGGAGTGTCCTCAGCTAAAGGGCAATGAGAAGGACAAAAAGAAGAAGTTCAACAACTTCAAGAAGAAGGCGTATGTTTCAGCTATCTGGGGAGATGACTCTTCAGAAGAGGAAAGTGAAGAGGAAGCTGAGACAGCTAATGTGTGCTTAGTTGCAGAAGACGAACAACCTGAGGTAAACGATTCATTACCTAGTTATGATGAGCTATTTGATGAATATAATGAAATACAATCTGAATTTGAAAAACTTGCTGATAAATATTTTGATCTGAAAAGGAAAAATATTTCTCTTGAAATGAAAGTTAAGAATTTTACTGACAAAAACATACTTTGTGAGGACTATCTTGATTTGGAGAAAAAGAATTCATATCTTACAAAAACCCTGGAGAAATTCACCAGAGGAAGTGAAATGCTTAATGTGATTTTAAATGCCCAACGTTTTACAAATGATAGATCAGGTATAGGATATAATCCTGTTTTTGAAAAGAAGAAGGGCAAAAAGAAAACTGGTGGAAAATCATACTTAAATTATTTTCAAAAGTCAGTGCATTCATCAAATCCTTTTGCTCATTGTAATTATTGTAATCGGAAGGGTCATAGCACATCATCATGTTTCCATAAAAAGGAAAGAAGAGATAGACCTGTAGGAAATTATCAGTGGGTACCCAAAGGAACCTATGTTCCTATACCTCATACTAACCCCAAAGGACCCAAGAAAAGATGAGTACCTAAAACTTAATGTCTTTTGTCTTGTAGGTGTGTCTGAAAGCATCCAGAATAAACAAATGGTACATTGACAGCGGATGTTCAAGACACATGACGGGTGATGAAGAGAAGTTCATTGCCTTAAATTCAAGAGATGGTGGTAAAGTCACCTTCAGAGGAAATCAATCTGGGAAAATCACTGGCATAGGTGAAATTGGAACTAAAGAAGGACCTCTCATCAAGGATGTTTATCTAGTAGAAGGACTACGTTATAACCTTCTAAGTGTGAGTCAAAGTGCCGATAAGAACAATTGGATCATATTTGACTCAGAAGAATGTCTCATTGTAAATAAAGACGACCTTGCAATTGACAAAGGAAAATTCAAGGTTTTATTCAAAGCTCCTAGAGAAGGTAATTGTTATACCTTAGATCTTCCAAAAACCATTTCAGAAAAAATGTTTTGTTAGTAACTTGGATGAGAGCTGGCTATGGCATAAACGACTTGCACATGTGAATATGCATCAGCTGGACAAGTTGCTCAAAAAGGATCTAGTAATTGGTTTACCCAAAATTCATTTTAGAAACGATATGATTTGTGATGCATGTCAAAAGGGCAAACAAACTAAATCTTCTTTCAAAAACAAAACTGAGATTTCAAGAAATAGACCCCTTCAGCTACTTCACATGGATTTCGTTGGACCTGCCAAAGTGAAAAGCTTGGGGGAAACTTATACACTTTAGTTATAGTAGATGATTATTCCCGTTTTACATGGACAATATTTTTATCTTCAAAAGATGAAACATTTGATCTGTTTTGTGTGTTTGCTAAGAAAGTGCAAAACGAGAAAGGTATATGCATTGCAGCTATTCAAACTGATCATGGTGGTGAATTTGAGAATCATCTCTTTGAAAGGTTCTGTGAGGATCATGGCATAGACCACAATTTTTCAGCACCAAGAACACCTCAACAAAATGGTGTGGTAGAAAGGAAAAATCGAGTACTGACTGAGATGGCCCGTGCAATGTTGAATGACCATCAGACTTCACAAGTCTTCTGGGCAGATGCCATGAGCACTGCCAGCTACATCTCAAACAGAGCCTATGTGCAAAAGAAGTTGAACAAGACACCCTATGAACTCTACAAAGGGAGAAAACCAAACTTGGCTCACTTACACATCTTTGGTTGTAAATGTTTTGTACATAACAATGGTAAGGATAATCTGGGTAAGTTTGACTCTAAATCAGATGAAGGTATTTTTCTTGGCTATTCTAATAGGAGTAAAGCATTTAGAATTTTCAATAAACGTACCCGTATAGTTGAAGAGTCAATTCATGTAGTGTTTTGTGAGTCAAAACCATCAAATTCTGTGGATGAAGATGATGAACCTATGCAGAAAAACCAATTTTTCTCGAAATCTACCCCCGCCTCTATTGAAAATTCTAAAGATATTTTTGAAAATGATTCACAAAATCACCCTGACCAATCTCAGCCTAGAGCTTGGAAATTCATCAAGAATCATCCTCTTGACCAAGTTATAGGAAATGTTGATCAAGGTGTGAGAACCAGAAGTAGTGTATTAAATGAGGTCACGTTCTCTGCTTTCATATCTGAAATTGAGTCCTCAAAAATTGACGAAGCCTTATCAGACAATGATTGGGTCATCGCAATGCAAGAGGAGCTATATCAATTTGATAGAAATTAAGTTTGGGACTTGGTACCAAGGCCTAAAGACCATCCAGTCATTGGCACTAAATGGGTATTCAAGAACAAACAAGATGAATCCGCAATTATAGTCAGAAACAAGGCTAGACTTGTTGCTAAAGGCTATAATCAAGAAGAAGGAATTGATTATGAAGAAACGTATGCTCCTGTGGCTAGATTGGAAGCAATATGTGTTCTTCTAGCCTTTGCTTGCATCAAGGGGATCAAGCTCTATCAGATGGATGTTAAGAGTGCTTTTCTAAATGGTTTCATACAAGAGGAGGTATATGTAGAACAACCTCCTGGTTTTGAAAATGACCGATACCCTGATCATGTCTACCGCCTAAAGAAAGCTCTATATGGTCTTAAGCAAGCTCTTAGAGCCTGGTATGAGAGACTAAGTAAATTTCTACTTGATCAAGGTTTTGTTAGAGGAAAAGCAGACACTACACTTTTCATTAAAAACAATAAGCTTAATGAACTATTAATTGTGCAAATATATGTTGACGATATCATTTTTGGATCCACTAATGAATCTTTATGTGAGAAATTCTCGAAGAAAATGCAGAATGAATTCGAGATGTCTATGATGGGTGAGCTGAACTACTTCCTTAGTCTGCAAATTAAACAACGAAAGGATGGGATATTTATCTCTCAGACTAAGTACTTACGGGATCTGCTCAAGAGATTTGGAATGGAGAATTGCAATGGTGCAAATACTCCAATGAGTTCAACTGCCTCTCTTGATGCTGATACAAAAAAGGGAAAGGATTTTAACATCACCAAATATAGAGGAATGATCGAATCCCTATTGTACTTGACAGCCAGTAGACCAGATATTCAGTTTAGTGTGGGCATGTGTGCTAGATTCCAAGCTGCCCCAAAGGAATCACATGCAGAACACGTGAAGAGAATATTTCGATATCTAGCTGATACAAAAGAGCTAGAACTATGGTTTCCAAAAGGATGACAAGAATATCTGGTTGCGTATTCTGATTCAGATCACGCTGGCTACAAAACTGATAGAAAAAGTACCAGTGGGCAATGTGAGTTCCTTGGTGGCTCTCTGGTATTGTGGTTCAGCAAGAAACAAACTACTGTGGCTGTCTCATCTACTGAAGCTGAGTATGTTGCAGCCTCTAGCTGTTGTGCCCTAGTCCTGTGGTTGAAGCAACAATTATCAGACTTAGGAATTCACCTGAAAGATATTCCAATCTTATGTAATAACACAAGTACCATAAGTCTGGCGAAGAATCCAGTTCAACACACAAGGACTAAGCATATTGATGTCAGACATCACTTTATCAGAGATCATATGCAAAGAAAAGATGTCAAAGTGATGTTCATTCCGACACATTTGCAGCTTGCTGACATTTTTACAAAGCCCCTGGCCAAGGAACAATTTCTGTTTATCAGAAGAGAATTAGGAATGGTGAATCCCAATGAGTTGTAAGAATTTCATTTCATATATTTAAGTTTAATTCACTTAAACATTGACTAACTTAAGCTTTGAAGTTTATAAATATTGTTTTGCAGGTCTCTATTTTCATCGTTATAATCAGGGGAGATTAAAACTCGAGTTCAGATCCAAAAACTCGAGTTCTTCTGAAGGCAACAGGTCAAGAACTCGAGTTCATCAGGAAGAACTCGAGTTCATGTATGTTTTGATGATATCAACTCCAGTTCTTGGGAAAGAACTCGAGTTCATAAACTCGAGTTGATAAACAAGAACTAGAGTTCTTTGTGTGCCAGCTCCATGAAACACAAGAACTCGAGTTGCCTATCAACAACTCAAGTTCAAGAACTCGAATTCTTAACTAAAAACTCGAGTTCTCATGTCTAAAGACTGAACAGTCACTGGAAGAACTCGAGTTCTTCACTACATGAACTCGAGTTCATAGCGGACATATATACGCACTTTCTCTAAAACTCTTCTCTAAAACTCTTGCCACATTGCCACATTTCGTGTGCTCTTCATTTGTTCAAACCTTCTTTGAAACAAAACCCTAACTCTCAGAACTCTCTGAAAACTTCACAATGAGAACGAAAAACCCAGAACTACGAGATGCAACCTCCTCTTCATCCGAAACTAGCAACTCTGCTTCACCACCCAAGCCTCCACCACTGAAAAGATCTCTTCGAGAGAAGATTCCGCCTCTTCGCTACCGACCCAAAGTAGCAAAAGACACTATTCCTCCTCCTCCTGAGTCTCCTGATTCTCCTGATTCTCCACCATCCCGTCCTCGAACAAGAGGAGTAGTCATCTGTGAGCCAACAGAGCCCCAACAACAATCAAAATCTACTGCTACTCCGGTTAAGGGTCAAGGAAAAGAAAAAGTGGGTGAGCCTCCTCAAAAATCCACTCTATCTTGGTCTCGGGGTCAAAGTACACCATCCAGAGCAGCTCCATCTCAGTCCCAGCCAGGCATTGGTACTTTTTCTGTTCTAGCTATAACTAGAAACCCTATCCCACCGAGGATTTTATCTATAACCCTGTTTCAATTCCTGAATCTAACCGCCGTACATATCTCTTTGATTATGGAATTAGAAATATATGTTCAAATGTCTATCTTGATTTCCCAAGCTTTCTGTCTGAATGTGGTTTAGACTTATCACCATATCTGACTAGCTTCAAGCCACTTCTAGGTATCCAAACCCCTTATTGTCCTTCTGTGGTTAGGGCCTTCTATTTCTTTTTGCGAATTTCTAATGTGATTGCCCCTGATGGAACTCTAGAGGAAGAGAGAATGATTTCACATGTTAGAGGCAAACGCATTACTGTGAGCCCCAAAATCCTGAATAATATGTTAGGAATTCTAGACCCCCCTTCTCCGCCTATTATAGAACTCTCAGATGCTGAAATTTTTGAAATTCTTCGACAAGGGGAGGAAATTGGGCCACTGATCTTCAATCCCAGAGATATGCCTTCCCTCCACAGAGTCATCTGGTATATTTACACTAGGAGTCTAGTACCTAAGGGCAAAAATTGCACACATTTTGCCAGTAGAGACTATAGTCTACTAGCTGCAATTATGTCCAAAACAACCTTCAATCTTGGCTACTGGCTCTACCATGAGATTTGAAAATTCAGATTTGAGGGTCAAAAGAAGGCATACTTACCTTATGCTCATCTGATATCTGTCCTTCTTTTTCATCACAAAGTGTGGCATCTGGAGCTGGATTCTAAACCTATCAAGCCTATTAAGTTCTGTCAGAACCAACTGAACTACATGAGATTGGAATTTGCTGAGGAATCTGGCCAATCCAGAGCTCCATCTAGGACCAAAACCAGAACTAGAACCAGAGCTGAGGAAGGACAGACATCCCCCACTCGGCCATCTACCTCTGCTCCACCTCAGGCTCCTGAGCCAGTTTCTATGTTTGGAACTTCTATTCAGACCATGGTTGATAAAGCTATCTCAGCAGCCATATCTACCCTCAAAGACAATATCATTATTGAACTATCCAAGAAGTTTGAGGCAGAGGTGAAGAAAGGTGTCAATGAGGTCATAAAATGCTTTAAGTCCAAGTCCAAGTCCGAGGATGAATTTCAAGAGGATCTGACTGATCAGTTAGCAGGGATCAATGAGAAGCTTGAAGCTGTTGCTGGTCATTTTGAAGATCTAAGTCCTAGATTTGAAGCCACACATATTGCTTATGACAGACTGGACAAAAAGGTTGAGAAGCTACTGAAGCAGACAAATCCTATAGGTCATTATGGCTCATCACCTCCACCTTTCTCTCCTCCACATGCTACCATGCCTGATCCTATCTTTCACTCCACCCCACACATTTCCCCTCATGTATCTCCATCTCACTCTCCAACCATTCATCCTGTTTCTTCCTCTTCTCCCATCCTTACTCTTGCCTTACCTCCATTTGTTCCAGAAACCTCCACTCCTCTCCCTATCCATATCTCTGTTCCTCCATCTACTTCTTCTTTCACTCCTCATTCATCCTCTCGCCCTCATGTGACTCCCTCCACCTTCGCAGAAGTACTACCTTTTCTTCAGACACCTCTATCAATTACTCCTATCTCCATGCTTCCCCCAGATGATGATGACAAAGGGGGAGAAGAGTAGCTAATAATTGCTGCTAATTAGTGTTTTTACTAGTTGTTTTGTTTGTCTAATTTTTTTATCTGTACTGAACCTTGTGATCTGACTAATATGTAAAGTTTGAGATGTTAAAACTAATATAGTATCATCTGATGTTTTTGCTGATCTGATCACATGGTCATTGCTTACTGTTGCTTCATAAGTCATCTACTGTTTCATTTTACTGATATGATCTTTCTGACATAAATTTGTAGCAGAAATTTTTAATTTCATGATTTACGAGCTAAAACGAATATGATCTTTTTCAAAATGCTACAAGTGTTGTCATCATCAAAAAGGGGGAGAATGTTAGTTCTCAACCAAGTTTTTGATGATAACTAAACACTTGTAAATCAGTGGTTTAAATGTTTTAATAAGAACTTGATTTCAAGCTTTAAAACTCCAGTTCTCATCACAGTAAAATGAAGAACTCGAGTTCATGGGTAAACAACTCGAGTTCATGGGCTAAGAACTCGAGTTCATGGTTTAAGAACTCGAGTTCGCAAGCTTGGTCTGTGGAAAATGCTCTGAGTCTGAAAGAACTCGAGTTCATTAGTAGCAAACTAGAGTTGATCAACTCGAGTTCACAATTAAGAACTCGAGTTCTCTTTGTTGCAAACTCGGACAAGACAGAACTCAAGTTCTTGGCAAAGAACTTGAGTTCATGAACTTGAGTTCTCAATAAAGAACTCAAGTTCCTTTGTAAGCACTTATCAAGTTTAAGAACTCGAGTTCTTAGACTAGAATTCGAGTTCATGAACTTGAGTTCCTGTCTGAGAACTCAAGTTCTTTGAGAAATGAAATTGAAGAAAAATGAAGAACTCGAGTTCTCATTTTGCAGATCAGAGGTGTGTGAAGAAAAGTCAAAAGAACCTGAGTTCTTGATAAGAACTTGAGTTATACTTTGACAACTCGAGTTCTTGGCGCTGTCTGTGATTTCTGATTCTGCGAAAGAACTGATCTTTGGTTGATAACTTTCCGAATCACTTAATATAATATATGAAATGTTTTCATCACATTTGCTAGTGGTTTCAGGGATTACAACGGGTTATTATTCAAAATCAACATAAAGCTGATGCTCACGTCACAACATTTAATGTTGAAGCAGGAAACAGAGCAGGAAATAGAAAGAAGCCAGAGTAGCAGGAAGAAACATTCTTCCAAGGATTACTTAATCAAGACATTCTTCTGCAGAAGCACTCTCAACGATCAACGCATTGAATGAAAGAACGATTTCATTTAATGAGGCCTCAATGGTCCATTTGGCTGCACAAGGAACAGAGCAAGCTGTGTCTAACGGAAAATTAAATAAGTCACAACGGTAACTCTCAAGTTCCTCCCAACGGCATTAATGGCGAAAGAGTATAAATACCCAAGCATACAATTCGGCCACCTACCGAAACTCTACGCATTTACTCTGAGTTATTATCTTATCAGTTTCATTACTCTCAACTTGTACTTCAGTGATCATTTATTATTCAACTCGTGAGGAGTTACTTAAACATTCAATTTTCATTCGTTTGTAAAATCTTAAGGTTGTGGAACCTTAAGTAAGGGTGTACAATTACAAGTAGTAAGGGGGAGTAAGTCTGAGGGATCATTCCGAGTTGTGTAATTGTATTCTGAAGATAGTGAAAAATCTCAAGGTGTTCTTGGGGACTGGACGTAGGTCAGGATAGACCGAACCAGGATAAATTCTCTCATGTTCCTTCTCCTTTAAACTCTTGATCAATTAGTTCATTAATTTGTAAAAATTTTGATTAAGCAGTTAGATTTTTAAATCACCTATTCACCCCCCTCTCTAGGTGATATTCCATCTTCAAAAGCCCATGCATAAGTATATACCACAAGTGTGTGTGTGTCTATATATATATATATATATACACCAATCATTTTCCATACTTATATAATTTAATTGTAGCATTCAGTGATGGAAATAAATCCTCATTTCCATTTAAGGATTTTTCTTCACCAATTTATTTTTCTTAAATCATAAAATATCATCACCCAACCTATTTAGCCCAAAATTCAATCACTAACTAATTATCATTAATTTTAGAAAAATATGCCTTTAAATTCCAATTCTCAACTTATAAGATTCCTTAAGGCCACATTTTCCTTAATTAATCCGTGATTTCCCAAAATCCAAAATTTGCGATGTTACACATTTCATTCTTTTTCAGGAAAAAAAGAAAATAATCTTATCACTTTTTTTCTTTTTTTAAAAGTAAAGAAAAATATTATCATTGCATTTCTTCTTTCCCAAGCCATTGATGATGCGTCACTTAATAATCTTATCCACATGACTTGATAATCTTATTCATGACTTGGTAACTTTATCTACCATGAATTACTTTCTTATCTACATATGAACCCTTGTTCTATAAATAGGGAATTGAGAATCAAGTTCAAAACACACCAAGTTGAACTTTTAAGTTATTATTTTCTCCTCTCCTCCCATCTACTTACCATTGAGTTTACTATTTCTTTTCTATTGTTTTTTCACTTTGTCTTGTTTCAACAAGGGTTTGTTTAGCAATGGGTAGTGCTACCTTTTATTCTAACCTTGTGTGGTAGAATAACTCTTAAAGACAATGTTCTTAAACATAACTTGAACCATATTTTCATTCTCTTTTGCAAGTTATTTCTATTGTTTTTGCATGTGTTTCCAACAGGACATAAGTTCATTAATCAAACTATCAACAATATTGTTAGACCTGGCTGTCACCCAAGAGGGTGGGTGAATTGGGTGAATGATAAAAACTTAATAGTTTTGAAAATATTACACAAGTTCACAGAGGCACTTGTGAAGCCAAATCTCTCACTGAGATACTCTCCCTTACACATCGTAAGTTTACAATTTCTTTCCCACTCATGATCACCCAATCTTGAGTAACTCCCAAATGATAAGATGATTACAATGAATCTTCTATCTCTCTCATAAGTGAATGAATAAACACTGAAGTACAATACAAATCATTTCACTCTCTATAATGAGCTATATAAGCATTAAGCACATAGAGCACATGAGATAAATGTTGGATTTAAATATCAGTATTTCTACAGTGGAAGCTCACATCCCCTTTTTTTCTCCATGTTGAATGTGCCTCTACTTATAGACAGATGATATTAGTCTATTGAAACATTGTTCCATTGAGAATATTATCATTGTACTGTTTCAGTCTGTTGGAGAAATAGTTGTTGACGAATTTAAATGCTTTGTCGTTGAAGTACTTAGTCCAGATGTTGACTTAGAATAATAGCTGGAATAAGTACATCTAGATGAAATGTTTTTGTCTGCTCAAAATGTTTGTTCCATTTATATCTATCATCATTGATTGCGTCTGATACAATAAATAGCTATTTTTTAGGTGCATGTCGGCCTAGGAACTCACCTCTGCTCCCAACCAGGCTTCTCTTGGATCTCTAGTTGGGATGGCTATATTGGGATCCTTATCCGAGTTGCCAACATCAACATCAAGTGAAGATTTGCAAATGCTTCTCCCGGCAAGTATGTGCCGGACCATACTAATCGTCATGTTTGAAGCATAATTCGAGTTCTTGCCGAAGTTCCATCTCGGATGGCCAGTGAAGTTTTGTTGTGTTGGTGAGACATCTTAGTATTTTCTTGCCGACGTTATATCTCAGCGTTTTACTTTGCCATTAAGCTATCTCAGCATTTTCTTTTATCGACGTTATATCTCAATATTTTGCATTGCTTTTGAGATATCTCAGCATTTGCTTTGTCGACATGATATCTCGGCATTTGGCTAATATGGGCCAGCTTTAACTAGGTTCACCATGTCGGCTCTGTTTCAACATTACTCTAGTATGTATCACATTATACTCAAGTATCATCTTTAAATGTCATGGAAGAGGAGCTGAATCACCAAGAGGGGGTGAATTAGGGATTCTGAAAAATTTTTGCAAGTTCTACCCCTATGGTGATTAATTAGATAAACTCAATGAGAAGGAAAGAATAGCAACGCACAGAAGTTTATACTGGTTCGGCCCAACTCCTTGGCCTACATCCAATCCTCAGGCACCCTAAGATTTTCACTAAATTACTTGATTACACACTCTGTAACTCTGAAGCCATTCTCTCTCTAGAACTTGCTCCCCCTTACAAATTGTAATCAATGATTCCCAAATCCCCAAGTCCCCCGACTTGAGATTGTTACAATCAAATGATAATACAAGTAAAATACTCTCTTAAAGAGTAGATAAGCTAATCACTGAAGCTCAAGTAGTATCAACCGATACTCTGTTGTTCTATTGAGAGAATTGAATGCAACTCTATTTATACTTAGAGTGTAGTTAATGACCGTTGCAAGCATTCAATTGACCATTGGTGAATATAGTTATCAATTGGAAGCACTTTATCTCTTCTCTCTCTACTCTTTTTGATAGGTGTATGGCTCTTTACCCCTTTTTCTTCATGTAAGCCTTGGTAGATCAAAGTATAGCTGGTTAGGTAGTCTTGCATTTAATGCTTCTAACAAGACTTTGCTTTGTGTAATAACAGCACCTTTAATCTATTTGAATCATCTATAATTAGGCTGAAATACACTAGTAAACACATTAAACATATCTAGTAATGATCATAATTAAGAATATAAATCATTTGGATCATTTCATAAACATTACACAGATTTCACAAATTTGAACTATCAGAAGGCATGACCAATACTTGAGTTTGTGCACCAATACTCGAGTTTGTCACTATGCACTTAAGCCTATACTCAAGTATCTGTGTCTATACTTGAGTATTCTCCTTTCAAAGACGAGACTCACGATTTGAGCTTTGATGTTCCTGATGAACTGAAGCCAATACTCAAGTATTCAACCAATACTTAAGTTTTGGACTCTTGATGGATAATTGTCTAAAACATCAAAACTGGAGTTTCCATGTTATATCAGAGTATTGAAGGCTTAGAAACCTTGGTAACTCTCTGTATGGCTCAATACTAGAGTTTCAATTTCCATACTCGAGTTTTCTCCTTAGTTTTGAAACTCAGAGATTATTTTAGAAAGTGCTAAACTAGAGTTTCCAAAACTTGAGTTTTCAAAACTGAAGTTTATAAATGATAATACTTTTAAAACATCTTTGGTTGGCTCAATACTTGAGTATTCTAATGTGATACTCGAGTTTTCATTTGAAAATGAAAATATTTAAATTCTGGAGCCAAGTTGGAAAACTATCATTTCAAATTCCAAACCTTAGTTTTCGAAACTATAGTTTTCCAAACCAAGGATTCCATCTCTGTTAAAATTGTTTGAAGAGTCTCATAGGTCTAAACTCGAGTATTCATATCAATACTCGAGTTTTCCTTGATGGAAACTTGCGATGCTCTCTGTAAGCTCCAATACTCAAGTATTTATCTGAATACTGTGGTATTGCTCTTAGTTATGTGCATTGAGCTTTTCTTTGAAATTTCAATACTTGAGTTTTACTACTGAAACTCGAGTATTGCCTCTTTCAACAAGTTTATGCTTTCTTAAGACAATTCTTCAACAATGGTTTCATAGTTAATTGTTATCATCAAAACCATATAGAACTAACATGTCAAACGGTTGGCTGCCATATATTATGTTGTGCAAATATCAGATTTCAAGAAGCAATCACATTGGCAGTTCAAGAGGCAATTTCCAGTAAGTGTAACGTCTTTGATATAGCTCCAAATTTGGAAAACTACCCATGCTTAGAAATCTCTTGAAGTTTTCTTTCCAGTTCACTAAGAATCAGCTCCAAACTCGTTGTGTTTCGTCCATTAATATCAGCTGAAACACGATGATTCTCTAGAATGAATGATGATTCTCGAGAATGGTTGTATGATTCTCGAGAATGACTTAAGAATGACTAAAATTTTCACATGAATAGTACCATACTCAAGAATTACGTTGTTGTACTCAAGAATGACTTCAAGAATCCAACTGTAGCTTATTTTAACTCCGCCATTTCAACTTCCATTTGATCATAGAGACTTTCATATTGACATTCGCCTTTCTTCAATCTCCTCTCTTGGTCATTCTTCATTGTTTAAACTTCATATTTATATATCAAAGTAGAAGATAAATGTAGTATGCAAGCTTTTCGCTCTAGATAATAACATCTACATAAAACATCATCAAAACTAATCATAACCAACAAATATCTATAAAGCTGGTTCGGATTCTAAATAATATTGCTCCATTTATCTACAAAAATGATTTATTAGGTCAATTGTTGGCCAAAAATGTGAACAAAATTTTCAAATTAATAATTATTGTGGAAATAAAACTATTAATTTATGATTTATATATAATTCATTAAGTTCATTGTGGCTAATTAAACACAGTGATTAAATATATATTTCACCCAAAAATATATATTATTCAATTTATTTGTATTTTGTTTAGTAAAAAGGAAGAGACATAACTATTCATATATTTTTCTTATTACATATTTTTTGATATATGAAATCCATAATGTGTAGCTACCTTTCGATATTATGCTATCTCTATGTTCACTTATTATTTATGTTTGAATTGTCTTATATTTCTTCTTTTAATTTTTATTACTCCCTCCTATAAAAAGTTTGAGACATAAAATGATATTTATGTTTTATAAATAGTAAGTTGTGGTAAAAAGTATATTATATATTGATTAGTTAGTTAGATGTGTGAGTTTTATACACTACAAAAAATAAGACTTTTGGCGGCGACTTTAGTTGCCGCTGAAAGTATAAATGTTGTCGCTGAAGGGTTTTTAGCGACAACATAAAAAGTAGACAATTAGCGGCAACAGTTTGTCGACGCTAAAAGTATATCGGAAGACAACAAAAAGAGTGTCGCCACTGAAAGAGTAGTATCAGTGGCAACAAGAGTCACCACTGAAACATTTATCAGCAGTGACTTTTTTTTTGTCGCCACTTAAAGTTACAATTTTTTTCTTAAAAAAAATTAAATGGCTAAAATTAAAACTTGTACTGATCAGAAGTATTTTTAAACAAACAATATATTAATAATCAATGATACTAACATATTTCTTCAAAATTAACATCAAGTATTTAAATTTTCTAAAAAAAAGTTTAAAGATTGTCCATTAGAAAGATCAAACATGAAAACTATGAAAAATGATTAGTTGATGTGACAAGAAGACTGTGAGTAGATGAATGCTTAGGTTCTCTCTTTGCACATTCTTCTCCAATTCGATTCCCAAGACATATAGTGAAGTTATTTAAAACTAGCTCAAGCTTGTGACTGGTTGGATTTCCATAAATCTGCAAGTATATAGGTAGGAAAACTTCACTTAATAGTTAATACATAAGAGAGAATAATAAAAAGGGCAGATGAAAATTTTCATTTGATCAACATAAGAAGCCAAATTAATAGAAACAGAGAAACAAACTCATCCACCAACCTTAGATGTTAATATAAATGTGAATTCCTATAATTATTGCAATGCAACAACTGCAAGCAAGGAAGCAAGATGTAGAAGTCCACCACTTGAACAAATAATTCACACTCCAGGAGTCAATGATAGCAAGCAAATTCTAGCACTCAGTTACAACAAGCAATGTTTAGTTCCAAATACCATCAAAAACACATATTCCAGATTCCGCAACAAAATTAGTCGATAAACTCAATAGCAAGCATGATGTAGAAGTCCAGCAGAGATTTCCAAATAATTTTAGAAAAATTGACAACAAGTCTTCACATTATACACTTGAAGGGGGAAAAGAGAACTATTCACATTAGCAAGTAGATAAAAATAACAGAAAGGCCTTTCCAAATACATACACTGATACACATCAGCCTACAGTTAATTGCAATAACCCTGGACACCCCAACTCTCAAGAAAAAGGGAAAAGAGTGCAATGAGTTTACCTCCTTAGAAGGAATTAGAGTAATAGACTTCATGTGGAATGAAATTGGTAATATGTTCAGTTCATCATCCATGATCACATGTGCCTTGCATGAAGCAAGTAACAATAAAAAGCATTCATTAAAGCACCCAGTAGCCTCAGAGTGTTATTTAGTTCGAAATCGATCATGGACGTCCTAAAATTCATAAAGCAAATGCAAGTTGATTTTAGCAGGACTTTAAACATAAGAATAGTAAGATAAGTAATAAAATGCTTTTAATCAAAGTGCATGTCAAAATAAATAATATTGATAAGTTTCTTGTTTTCAGAAAGGTAATAGGGAATCATAGGATAAGGGCAATGAACCATTTCCAAAGGTGCATCAACGGGAAATTAGTGTTACTTCATTATTCTAAGATAAACTTCCATCAACGGGAAAGTATAATATTTCATGTGTGCGCGGTAGTCAATGGCAAAAGGCACCTTGTTACACCCCCATTGGCCTCGCTCTTTCGAGTTGCGGGTTGGAGGGATTCCTTTTATAATTTACCTTCCCTTCGTTATTAAGTCCATTTAATAATTAGTCAGAGCATGCGCAACAGAGCACCGGATCAGTTTGAACAATTACTGTACTGGTAAAAGTAAAAAGTAACAAAAAGTAAAGTCCCCAGAGGGTTAGGGTACAGTCATCAACAATAAATACCAAAATATAAATACAGTTATCCCAAAAAGTAAAGTACAAAATACGATAAGGTATTTCCTATCCTTCATCAACTCCGTACCCTCATCTCTGTAAAAAGGTCTTCACTGCTCAAACACGTCCTCCTGTGTCACTAACACCTTCTGGAGTCCGTGTGTGGCCCCCAAAGTAACCGTCAATACTCATGCACAATATGTGTGGTGTGTATGTGTGTGCAACCATATAGATACGAAAAACATGCCAAACATACCATATATGCAAACAAAAAACATACACAACATACACATCTTCGCACCGTTGAGTCGCCTTACCAAGGCAGGCCTCGGATTGTGGAATCACAGGCCAGTCTGCACAGCCGCCACACTCACATGTACGACCTCAGCAGGCATCCTTAGCGCTAGGAATACAATCACAATATGTTCTGTATGCATATTTGGCCAAACACAAGCAAAAACACATATGGCAAACAAAACATACAACAAACACATAAAAGTGCCAGAGTACAGAGGTTACTACTACCTAGTGGTAAAAATAATGTGTTATACTTTTAAGGGTCCCACAAGTCTCCCAACAGGTTACTTGACCCTAAATATCATAAAAATAATTTATTTGAGTACTTTCCAAAAATATCCTTACGTTATTTGCTTAAAACTGAACTACAATAGATTTTCCAGAAATTCAGTGCTTTTGTACCAACTTCACCGATTTTTCATAAATTCCAAAAAAATAATTTTTGAGTGAAAACAAAGCCATCTGAACCATTAGCATGTCTAATTTTAAGGAAAAATATTCCCAGAGGTCAAAAGTGCAGGTATCTGGGCGTGATACCACTTTTATGCCCTCTGGTCCAGATTCGCGCCACTGTTTCCTTATCTGTTTTCAACCAATTGTTTCGACAAGAAAATCTTATCCAAATCATTATTATTATATATTCAAACTCATTCACCACATGTCTACTTTTCTCATGTAAAATTTCAAATCAAACCAAGTTCTTTTACCCAGTAAAAAACGTTACCGGAGGTTTGCTGCCCAGATTTCCCAAAACTGGCAGCAACCTTCCTTTCAAGGTTTTTCGGTGTTTTGATTTTGGAAACTCAAACCAAACCCATACCTTACATAAAATCACATTCCAGGGCCATTGGAAACCTAAAAAAATACAGAAATCAAACCCTAACACCATGCGTCTACCTTTTGCACGAAAATACCTTAGGAAGAACTCAAAAAGACAAAGATTTTCAGTTACCTTTGAATCAGAAAGGTGATGAAGGAACTTAGGAGCTTGAGCTTCAAACCCTAGCTATGGTGGGTGATTGCCCTCCCTTGATTCTCAGGAATTTTCTCCCCACAAGGGTGAAAAATGAAGGTAAAACACTTTTAAATAAAAGTTAAAATTGATCCAGTAGCTTAAGAATTAACCAGTGTAATTTCTGACTGATAGGGGGTAATTTTGGATAGATATTTCTTGAATTATCCTCCAAGAAAGTCCAGAGACTTATAGGTCAGTCAAGTGGCACAGAACAACTCCCAAAATATCTGGGATATTTTCCAATTTTCGGGGAAAATTACCCGTTTTGGCCCGAAACTTTCAAAAATTATAATTTCGCCTTGGAACTTTTGGATAATTACCGAATTTGGCCCGGAACTTTTTACCTGTCTAGGGGCACATATGGGACACCTTGTGTGTCCCTCAAATCTGCTCCCATTGATTTTTACCCATTTATTCCCATTTTACCCTTTTTCTTTAATCGCGGGACTCGCAGTTGACTTTTACTTTGACTTTACCTTTCTTGGCCACCAAGCAACGTTTTATTTAATTAAAAAGAGCCATGTGGAACCTAATGGGCCTACACATCTGTCCCCCTTTAATTAACTCATCTCCATTCACTTTATCAGTCTGATTCCTGACCAACCGATCCCCACCGGGTACAACGGTGCTCCTTTTTGTACCTTTCTACAACTTTTCCAGATATTCTCCCCTGAATAGACATTTACATGTGGCACCCTTCCATCTCCCCAAAGTGGCCCCACACTTGTCCATTAAGTCCAAAGAGAACCCTAACTAGTCCTCCCCGGTCCTAACTCAACCGATCAATCGCCTATGGGACTTGCCTTACAGGTCTAACATGAACATGACTTAAATCACCTAATTTTCTCATGATAGGCGAAATTCCTTATTGTGGGAATTTAAAATTGACCATTTTGCCCTTACTGCTCTTATTTTAAATTACTTCTCCAATTAAATTTATTTATGATAATTAAATAACAATAATAATTGAAGATAAAACCTCTCGTTAGTTCTGTACTAATTACAAGTGCATTAATTACATCAGTAGGGGTGTTACACACCTTAAGACACAGTAAACATATGAATAAAATAATCTAATGTCTAATATCGATTTTATAAACTTCATCACATAAAGGAGAAAGGAGGACCACATGGAATCAGATTCCTGCTTATAGATGCTCAAAGTTCAAATAATTAGCCACAAGGATGAACTTCTAAAAAAACAGATTAAAAATAATAATTATGATGAATATACGATCATGCCATCAGCATGGTGTACAAACTGATTAAAGAAGATGGAGAAGGAAGTAGCAACACAATCAACACACCTCCCTCCACTGCCTCTATTGTTCTTGCAAGGAGATTAGGTGTCAACCTCAAAATCCTGTAAGGAAAGAAAATAGTAAAATTGTTTTGATACAGAGGGGGAAACAGAAAAATAACTACCAGAGAACATGAGAGTAAGTTACTTGAAGTATACACATTACAAAGGTATTACCAAGAATTCTTTCTGAATCCTAATATAAACAATAAGTTAATCAACTACTTTCTACGAACAGTGAAAATGGATCAACTTTCTAAGGATTCAATAGACCCCTTTGCATCAACCTTTTGACCTGCTTTGCGTGTTTTTTCTTGTGGCTACATTCATGGTCATTTTAATAATGTTATTGCAAGTTCTTTTAAAGAATCATCAAAATAAAATAACACGGCAATGACTCCTCAATAATAATTATAAAATGAACCTACTAAGTTCAAGCTTGTCCATATAACACCATAAAACATTTGGCCTTGATTTGATTTGGGCCTTGTTAACCACATAATGAAGATTTACAATCTGCACAGGATGGAGGCAACTTTAAAAACATACATTGTATTAACATTCATTCACTTCACTTTCAATGAAGTTTTATAAATTCATTTTGATTCTTAGGAGCCAATTATTGGGAAAAGAATAGGGGGAAAATAAATTATCATGTTTGTAAATGTCAGAAAATGATAGTAGTAGTTAAACGAGGAAGAGACCTGGTCCTGAGACTTCTCACCAATGAGACAAACATGAAACAATGCTTTGTTTTGACACCATTTTCAATGAGTCCTGATTCGTTTAGCTACTTTCTTCCTCAATCTTTGCCACGCAATGAAGTTTTTGTATGTTAGCACCTCACAAACAAATTAATCCATCAATTTCCAATTCATCCATTATTAATCATTCGCATAACATTAAACACTAATACCACCAAAACAGTTAACAACATAAAAGGTAGTAGGAAATTGAACCAAAGCAGACTCCATTGGGCACTAAAAATAATTAAGATACAGATCAATACACAACATTGCCAATAACTAAGTCACACAAGAGAGCGGAAGAGCACAAAAAGAGCTAAGAAAACCATGCCTTAAAGATATGATTATTAAGGTGAATGAAAAAGAAGACGAGAGGCATAAAGGAGAAGAAAGATGAAAGATGAAGGGGAAAAATAATCAATAACCTACCTGCCAAGTGGATAGACCAAGCAGTGGTTGATAAGGCGAGACCGTGAGAGGAAGAGGTAGCGTGAGTGTTGAGAAGGCAAGATCGTGAGAGGAAGAGGTAGCGTGAGAGGCTAAGATCCAGATCTAGAGGGATGAGAGATAGAGAAATCACGAGCGCAAAAGGTTGAAATCCTGATCGTGCCAAGCATTAAGGCGTCAGGAGCTGAGCTTCGGGCGGCGAGGAAGAAGACGAAGACCTAAGTGTTTTGTCATTCTACATAATCTCCATTCTACAGTGCTCATTATCCCTGAACTCTTAAGGAATAAAAATTTTAGCAGCAACAGTAAATCCCCATTGAAACACACCTTCGATGGCGACAAATAAGTTGCTACTGAAACTATAACTTTTAGTGGTGACAAGAAATTGTTGCTAATGAAAGTCACACATTCAATGGCGATGCCATAGTATTGCTGCTGATTGTAAAACTTTTAGTGGTGACTTTAAAATTCGCTGCTGAAAGTCAATACTTTCAGTGTCGCCACTAAAAGTTGGACTTTTAGCGGTGACATTGAAAGTCATCACCAAATGTTACCATTGAAACTCAATTTTTTTGTAGTGATAATAACTCATATACAATCGTGACTTATTATTATAGATTTTATATTTTTTAACTAATATTTTTTGTATGAACAAGATCAACGAAGAAATTGTACTAATGCTAGTTCATTTCTTGTAAGCAATGTACTATATGGCTTGAGAACAGTGAGAAGTGAGTAAGAGCCATTGCATCCTCACCCGGATGTAGTGTCAAATGAGCAATGTCTCTACTCTCTTCTAAATAGAGGTGGCTAAAGAATATAGTTCACGAGAGCAAGATTAGACTTGGTCCTTGGAACAATGGAACTTTGACTAGAAATTCTATAGAGGTGGTGGGTGCAATGGGAGATCGTAAGATTAGTATCTTGTGCCTTCGAGAAAGTAAATGGCTAGGAGAAAGGTATTGGGAAATTAATGGTTTCAAGCTCTGGTACATAGGAAAAGTAAAATGGAAGGAATGGTGTTGGTATCATCACAAATAATGAATGGAGGATATTAAGAAGGAAAAGTTTTGGTTACTAATGGAGATATTAAGAATCTATGAGAAAATGACTTTTACAAGTTGTTCAGTGATAGAAAAGTGTTGGTTATGATTAGTTTTGATGATGTCTTATATAGATGCCATTAGCAAGAGCAAAAAGTTTACATCATAAAGGTTATATCATATACATTGTCTAATTACTACATTTAATGTAGATTTGTTCATGTGGAGAAAGAATAAGAGAAGAGGAGAAAGAAAGAGTTAATTCATGGAGAATAATCAAGAAGAAAGAAGAAAGAAAGAAGAACAAGAGTTAATTCATGGAGAATAATCAAGAAGAAAGAAGAAAGAAAGAAGAACTTGCTAAATAAACTGAGAAAATCATTATACAAGTTCTTAGTTTGATTCTTGAAGTCTCCAGGATCAAATGGAAATTGGGACAGCTCAATTCAGAGTTAAAACAAGCATATATCAGGTTCTGGATGAGCAAAATCGAGCCAGATACTCAAAAGTCCAGTTTACTACATTACAAGAAGTGATCTGCCTCTGGATTATGAGAAAACTCGAGTTTATAACATAAAACTCGAGTCTGGAACTCAAAACTCGAGTTAGTCACTTAATGACTCGAGTTTGTGAAGTCTTCAGCAACTCTAGCGTCTCTGGATCATGAAAACTTGAGTTAGACAATGTAAACTCGAGTTTGGAACTCAAAACTCGAGTTGGTCACTTAATGACTCAAGTTTGTGAAGTCTTCAGCAACTCTGGCGTTTCTGGATCAGTAAAACTCGAGTTTGGCAATGTAAACTCGAGTTTGGAACTCAAAACTCGAGTTAGTCACTTAATGACTCGAGTTTAGCAAGCTTTCAGCAACTCTGTCCAACTCTGTTAACGTTCAGCACTGGCGACCTCTGGTAATTCAATGATATCTCCCAAACTAGAGATCGGTTTAAGGTGAAATCAATTTTGTATGAAACTAGACATCCAATGCGTCATCTTGACAAAGTTTCATGCCCAAAGAAGCTAAGATGAGAGAGCTATGAATTTCAGAAGTTGGAATAGGAATTCACGCCACACAGCAGACCAAGCTTCAATGATTTGAGTGTATCTCACAAACTACACATCGTAATGAGTTGAAATCGGTGGCATATGAAAATAGAATCACATACCTTTCCAGAAACATAAAGATCATGGAAAACAAAGATCAAATGAGTGAGATATGATCTTCGAAAGTTGACTATAAATTCAGGATGTTGCAAAAACGCTGGCAAAGAACAACCTTCATTCATCAGATCATAACTATTAGAATATAGTGAGTTTGGAGCTGATTCTTCTTGCAATAGAAAGAAGACTTAAAGAGCTTTATGGAGATAGGTACTGGATTCCAGGAATTGATCTTTATCAAGTCAAAAAGCAAAGAACTTGTGAGAATGATATTTAACTGAGCCATAGAGAAGAAAACTCGAGTTTGTGTTAGCAAACTCCAGTTTTGCACTTGACAGAGAGCAAGATGTTTTTATCTATCAAGGAAACTCGAGTTTGGGTTAGTAAACTCGAGTTTGTGGCAGACAGAGAGCTCCTTAATATTTTGAACTTTGGAAACTCCAGTTTGCGTTCGAAGACTCCAGTTTTGAGTTTGTGGACTTAAGCTTATTTTCACTTCAAAAGTCCAAAACTCGAGTTAGTCACTTAATGACTCGAGTTTAGGCTTATGTTCAAGTGTGGTTCAAAACTCAAATCGCGATATTCCTCTCTGGAAGACCTAAACTCGAGTTTGGATTTCTAAACTCTAGTTTAGCCCGCTGAAAACTCCAGTTTGGATTCTAAACTCCAGTCTAGCCGTTGCAAACTCCAGTTTCGTTTTGCAAACTCCAATTTTAGTCGCTGAAGTTTTAAAAATCAGATTGCGCCAACTTACGAAAACTTCATGATTGATCTTAATACTTCATATCATCTATTGCTATTGTTTATAATCATGATTAATCAGTTTTCTAGCAAGTTTCAGATGATTAAAAGCTTGAGATAACATCAAACCTGATGAAAATCAAAATCTGTCATAAGCATGAAGATGAAGGTTGCTGCAGATTTTCAGAAATGGCAAAGAAAGCAAAACCAAACGAGAAACTTGGAGAAACGAAGCTGAATGCTCAACTGTAATGGATTCAAACATTCTACAATCTTGATATGCTTGAGTTTCAGATTTTAGAAGATTCAGATTTGCTTTAAATTAAATAAAGCAACTCCATAAACCACTTGTATTATTTTAATATATCTTCTCAACCAAAGCAAATGGATGACAGCCTGGAAAGAAGCCCAACCTTTCTTCAATGCAGACAATAAGGCTCCCACCAACAAAGGCTGCTGAACATCATGAGAGACATTCTTGAAGAGCCAAAATTCAAATATTCAAATCAGAAAATGTTCCCAACAAACAGAAGTGGTCACAACAGCTAGATTCATGAAGAAACACTCACAACAACTATATTTTCGAATGGGTTCAAGTCTCAACGAATCTACAACGTTCATATACTTCAAATCAGTATAAATACCTGAAGACTTGAAGACTCAAGTGGGGAAGAACAACAGAAAAACGCAGAGACATAAGCTTACACCTCCAACATGCAAATACTCTAATTTTCGCATCATTTACTCTCTGTTCTCAATGCCTACATAGTTTATCATTGAGAGTGAAATGATTTGTATTGTGCTTCAGTGTTCATCATATTCACTTCTGTGAGAGAAGATTGATTGTAAATTAGTTTATTTGAGAGATACTCAAGATTGAGTGATCTTGAGTGGGAAACACTGTGTTGTGATTACAGCTTGTAAGAGGAGTGAATCCTAGGAAGAGGATTACTTCGAGTACAGAGTGTGTAATCAAGCAAGTGTGTTGATTACAGTTTGTAAGGGGGAGTGAATCCTGGTGAGAGGATTTCTCCAAGTACAGAACGTGTAATCAAAGTAAGAGATTGTGAAGGCTGCACAAGTGCCCGACTAAACTTGTGAGTTTGTAAAGGCTTTTCTCTTGTGCTCGGTTAAATAAGGAGATAGTGGATTGAAATCTCAGGAGGAGCCTGGGGACTGGACGTAGGTCATCGTGGATTGGACCAAACCAGGATAAATCACTGTTTGCATATTCTCTTCCCTTATCTTTTACATTTCCAGTACATGCTTATCTTTGAATATCTAACTGTCAAGTTATAAGTTGCAAAAAGATTTTTAAAGTTCCTAAAGTTTTATCAAACACCTAATTCACCCCCCCCCCTCTTGGGTGATAGTCAGATCCAACAAAAAGGAGCATCAACTTGTGATTTGGAAGATTTGACAACTCGAGAAGGTGAGCTTAATTTATCATTTGACCATAGGATTGGACTTGGCAAGGTTAAGGAAGCTAATGGTAAAGATTTTGGACATTATGGTATTCCTATTAAGTGTGGAAATGTTTGGATGAAGAGGGTATGTTGTGGCTTACTAAGTTTTTTATGAGATTTTGCAATCCAAGAAAATATCCGATGATTGGAAAAAAAAGTCCTTTGGTCCTATTTATAAGAATATAAGGGATATTCATAATCGTGCAAACTATAAAGGAATCAAACTTATTACTCATACAATGAAATTGTGGGAAAACGTGATTGAAACCATGTTAATGTGAGAGACTGGTATTTTTTATAACCAATTTGGATTTATGCCAGGAAGGACCAAAATAGAAGCGAGGGGTTAATGGAAAAGTATCAAATCAAAGGAAAGGATTTCCATATGATTTTGATTGATTTAGAAAAAGTATGTGACCATATGCCAAGAGATGTACTTATGAAAGGCTTAGAAAAAAGGGGTGCACATTTCATATATCAAAGCCATTTAGGACAAGTATGAGGGAGTAACAACCAATGTTAGAATGCTTAGATTAAGCTAGTGGTGGACGTTCTAACTAAGCCTATCAAATATGAGATCTCTAACTATAAGCTTGTAGCTGATGATATAGTTTTGTGGGTTGAATCCAAGAGGAAATTAATTCCAAACTTGATATATGGAGAAGGGCTATGGAGTTGAAGCGCTTTTGTCTGAGTAGGAGGAAAAATGAACTTTTATATAAGAGATAAGTTAGAGGTGAAGTGGAAGTTAAATTGGGGGGAGAGTAAAGGAGGAGATATTTACATTTACCTCTTGAATGAATTCAGTCATGTCTACGGTGATAATGTTAAATATGTGTCTCAACATGTAAAAACTACAGAAGTTGGATCTAGGTATAAAAAAGAACATGACACGATAAAAATTGTATAAAGCATAACTTATTGAATAAGTTCATAAAGAAAACAAATATGTACAAATATTTGGTGTGATTCATTAAGGGTCTTTTACCTCATGCATATGATTACCACCAACAACATGTTGGTATGTCCTCATTGCCCCATAGTAATGCAAGAAAAGTTACTATTTTCTCTTATCTATTCGAATGACATTGCTAGTTCAATATTTTATTTAGTAATAAAAAAACTTACGAGTTTATGATCTTCTTCAATTCATTCCTTGGTTTGTAGTGAATAGAGCATAAGATAATAGTATAACTCTTCTTACATAAAAGCACCAATTGCCAACAATCATTGAAAATAAAAGAATTGACTAGTAATTAATAAAATTCATTGAAGCAGTATACATATCATGAAATAAAAATTTGGTTCTTATCCATTAACATATGGTACAAAGAAACACTCAAGTTTGGCTTCACTGAGCCTCTCTGATAAGTATGTGTATCTAATAGAAGAAGTGGTCCCTTTTTCTGTTATTTGAACTAGGCAAATGAATCCAAAATCATTGCTTTTGCCTGTGGAAACCAACCTACAATTCATGTCCCTACAATAATGCAAGCACTCAAATGATAATGGCTTATTGTAAATATCTTACAAGAAGATAATTACATTAAAAATACTTGAATAATTGCTACCCTAAGCTCCTGTTTAGGAGCTATAAGGGACATTGAATCATCCCTTAATAAAAACCGATATCGCTACCTAGCATGCGACTAAATCCATAGGTCATGATCTTGTTGTAAAATATGTATCATATGCCATAAGAATCACTTGTTGCATAGTATTCAACTTAGGCTGTAAATCTTGTTCAATGTATGGAGCTACAATTGGGCTTTTGGTTGGACTCCTCAGCTTGAAAAGAAACAAGGTTATTTGGCCACAAGATGAAGGTACTCTTGACATCACTCACGATCTTCAAATCACAAGTAAGGATTGTTAGTTCTTTATGTGTTTTAATGATAACTGACAATTGTAAATTAAAAATATTATTATTGAATAAAGTCTAAGACTCCTTCATTGTTAAAATCTGTCATGTTCAATAATTGTGTTTTCTGTGAAAGGATGACTCGAGTCATTATCATGTAACTCGAGTCATTGCCTTTTGAGTTAACACATATCAACGCAGAGTGACTCCTGTCAATCTATTATGACTACAATCATAGCTTCCTATTGCAAATCATTTTTCAAGTTAGATGACTCTAGTCAAGTTGTTATGACTCTAGTCATAGCCTCTTATTTGCAAAATGCCTTAAAGCTAAATAACTCCAGTTAATATGTTGTAACTCCAGTCACCCTAAGAAAATTTCGAACTCAGTCTTTTCCAATGGTCAAATTTGACTCTAGTTAGTCAATAAACGACTCCAATCATTTACTGTATCAAAAGTTTTTCACAACTTAAACCCGACATGAAACTTTGTGAAAATTGATGTGACTTGGGTAAGTCCTTGTTTACTCCAATCATATCTACTGTGAGGCACCCTTAGATGTGCTAAGAAATAGAATGACTCAAGTCACTTAACCATGACTCCAATCATGTAAGCACAGAAACGCTCCCAGGTATTCTGAGAATATGGATGACTCCAGTCATATTGAAATGACTTCAGTCATCTTGTCTCAGAGAGCTTCTTAAATGGTTTGCGAAATAGATGACTCCAGTCACTGTATCTTTTAATTTTGTGTGTTTTCAATGTGCCAATCAAGATGATTCCAGTCATTGTAACTCAAGTCAATGTATTGTGACTCGAGTCATGTTTCAGGAAAATGAAAAACACTATGTTCATAATATCTAAATCACTAATTATGACTTATAATGTTTTATATTCTTACTCATTCCTATTCCTAACTATGTTTAATCAGTCTGTTAATTAGTTTCAGTTGGTTTTGATATGGATTAACATCAACTTGCAATAAAGCAATTATGTGTCAGAAGCATTATATGCAAAGCAGCGACGAATGACGGAATTAGACAACCAACTCTTTGAGCATCTTAAAGTATTGCAGCCACTTCCTTTCCACTTCCAATACTCAATCTCAACGGACAAATGGAACAAGGAATGTCAACATGGAATTACGACGCTGATTGAAGAAAGGGTTTGTCTAAGCAACGGTAAAGGATAATTAGTCTCAACGGTCATCTTCATCTGTCATAATGGATAATTCACATTGCTTCTCAACGGTCATTAATGTCAACAACTATAAAAACCAAAAGCATAGAATTCTCCAACCACTGAAATGTTGTGCAATCAATTTGTGATAATTAGCCTTTACTGTTTCTAATCTTTAAGTAATATCTTCATATATACATACACTTCAGCGATTATTCATCTACTCTTTTAGAGAGCTTTTCAACTTATCATTCTTTTATTAATCTCAAGGTTGTCAAACCTTTGATATCAGGGTTAATTGATTACAACTTGTAAGGGCGAGTAAGTTCTAATGAGAGAATTACTCTAAGAGTTACAGAGTGTGTAATCAATTCTTAATATAGTGAAATCCCAAAGAGTTTGGGGACTGGACATAGGTCAAGATTTTGAACCAAACCAGTATAAATTTTGTTTCTATTATTTCTCTACTCTTTTCTATTTATCCCTGTTTTACTTGTGTAATCTAGAGGATTAAGAAGAAAATTTTTAAATCACCCAATTCACCTCCCCTCTTAGGTGATATTCCATCTTTGAAGGATAGGGACAGGTGTATCAGCAATGATCGCCTCTTCAACTAACACTTTGACTTGATCATCTTGTATTTGTTGTGATGTATAGTGTCAGAAATTATGCCCTAGGGGCTAATAATTAAATAACTAAAACTAATTGAGATATCATATCTCAGATTTGATTTATGAAGATAAATCAACGATTTAATTTATGAAGATAGATATCATATCTCATATTTGATTTATGAAGATAAATCAAATCAACTGGCTTTTAATTCGAATTAAATAAATAGATTAGATTAGATATGTTGGACAGATTTAATTAATGCTATTTAAATCTAAAATTTGAATTCAAGATTAATTGAGATTAATCCTGAATAGTTTAATACGGCCCAATTAGGGTTTTAGAAACTCTATAAGAGATATTGATATAGTCGTATTAAAAGAAGGGGAATAAGCCGCGAAACTAATCCTAGAGAGAAAAACGTGAGACATAAAGTAAGAAGGAGCTGTTAGTTATCAATGTGTTTTGATGATAACTAGCAATTGTAAACTTGATATGAAGTTTGTTTTTGGCAATATGAAAATCTCACTGTCAAAGGCAAACTCGGGTTTGGGTATGTAAACTCAAGTTTGAGGGTTGACAAAAAGTTGTTTACTTCTGCGAAGAAAGCCAAACTCGAGTCTGCTTGGACTAACTCGAGTCTTAGGAGTTACAGAAAGCAATCAGAAATTTTCACAACAAGCCAAACTCCAGTTTGCAAAACCAAACCTGAAGTCTGGAAGATACAGAGAGCACTCAGAATTCCAAGCAAGCCAAACTCGAGTCTGGATTCCTAAACTCCAGTCTAGACTAAACAGAAAGACACTCGAGTTCCAGGACAAGTTATAAACTCCAGTCTAGAGTTACAAACTCCAGTCTAGACCAAACAGAAAGATTTGAATAGTTTCAGCTCAAACATAAACTCGAGTCTGTCATTGTAAACTCGAGTTTAGGACAAATAGAGAAACACTCGAATTTCTACCATCTTTCCAAAACTCCAATCTGTCTCCTAAACTCCAGTCTGGAAAATCACGAACTTAGGCTTGTTCTTCAAACATAGACCCAAACTCGAGTCACTCACTAATTGGCTCGAGTCTAAGAGCAGGACCAAAATTCCATGCCAAGTCCAAAGCCCGATAGTTCTCTCTGTAAAAGCCAAACTCGAGTTAGCTTTTACAGACTGCAAGTTTAGACCTCTAATCAACGGACATGCTTTCTGGATGAACCCCAAACTCGAGTCTGGAAGAACAAACTCGAGTTTGCATCGGGGATTTTGAAAAATCAAATGATGTTGATCTGCGAAATCTTAATGGGTCTTCCTGAAATTATTTCATGATATGATATTATTGTTTCTAATGTCCTTGATGAAGTTTTGAGTGTTTTTCAGATAAGGTTTAGCCAAGATCAAGGTGACATCAAGATCCAGGATAAATGCATTAAATGACGAACCTAGAACAGGGCTGATCCTTCTCCCTTATCCCAGATGTTTAGCTCAGACCGTTGTAACTCATAAGAATCATCTCAAACGGTCAAATTAAGTTAAAGGAATGACTAAAAATCTGGAAGACCTTCTGCAACAACTAAATTTCAAGATTCCAGCTAAGAATTCAAAGAACAGAGCAAAATATGCTACTGCCATTTTTCCAGAATTGCAGCTGAACATTAGAGAAAGAATTGCAACGGCTAGCTTATCCATTCAGTCTATAAGAGGCTGTGAAAACTCAAAGCAACATACACACAACGAAGCTATCTTGATTATACTTTGAAATTTGAGTCTGTATTGTTATTTTCAACCTGTTCTTTAGTGTTTATCCTTATCTACTCTTTTGAGAGTTTGTAAATTTTTGAAAGCATTTGTTTGTGAGAACTCAAGGTTGTGGAACCTGTGAGTTGGGTTGTTCAATCACAAAGTGTAAGGGGGAGCAAGTCCTATGTGATTAGGATTGTGTCTGGTCTTCATTGTTGTAATTGAAAATCTGTTGAATTAGTGGAAACACCCAGAAGGTATCTGGGGACTGGACGTAGGTCAAGGTTGAGACCGAACCAGTATAAATTCTGTGTGTCAAAGCTTTTCTTTTTCTACTCTTTTATTATCCATTTCTTAAGCTTCATTTTTAAGAGTTGAAAAGAATTTTTAAAATCCCCAATTTACCCCCCTCTTGGTGATTTCTTCCACTTTCAGGGGCTAGCACGTTGTCGTACGTGTTGGAGAGCTGTTCGATATGGATACCGGTAGAGGGAATAGATTTATAGAGTCAGCTCCTAGAGATTGATCAAACAAGAAGGATTAGCCCACGACTTGTCAAGACACTTATACGAGTTCGGATAGGTACGTCTTTCATAACAAACAACCAGATTTACCATTGATAGATCCTTCAATGGGATTTGTAAAATTTTTAATTCCGTTGCATATACGGATCCCAGCATATAGTTGATCCTAAGTTGTGGACACTCTCACGTGCAACTAATCATCTCAAAGGATCCCATAAAAAGGTTACAAGGTTCAGCAATTTGCATTCTAGGACCCTCTAATGACTGCCCAATAATAAAACAACTCCCTTTAATGCTTTGAACAGGTGTAAGTGAATGTACTTTAGGAACATTGTTCTTTTGACTTGTGCTCGCCATCATCATCATTTCATCCTTTTCATGCTCAACTGAGTTTCTATTATTGCATCAACTGAAGTTCTGACTCTACCCATGCTTCTACCCTCACAGTGGCCAACGTATGTTCCATCTCCTCCCTAGTCACCACACTTGAGGAATGGCATTTAACTAATCCAATGTAATCCCTTATGCATACCCTTCCTCCAACTCCCCTAACATACTCCGAATACTCGTGTTTTCCTATAACAACACTCAGAATATCATTCCTACATAAATGATCCCTTAGCTTGTTTTTTCCTTGAAGTTTCTCTCATAAAATACAAATAACAAACATACGCAATGAAACTTATTAACTAACTAAAAAATAACAACAATATTTACAATATTTTTCAACAAATATACGATTTTGTTCACTTGTATAAGGCCCACTCCTCTTTTGGTGAGCATACAATCATTTTTCTTCATGACATATTGGAGATGGTGGAGAAAGAAGCGCAAAAGGATTAGATTGAACTTCTTCCAATATCTTTCACTTGGCTGCCATCAACTCTTTTTTAACCTTTTCATAACCACCGCATGACATTTATGAGGGCAATCATTCTTTCTATCATTCTCTTGAGCTTTTTCCCTTTTGTTTTGTTGTTAATAAAAATTCAAAACAACAAATACAATTAATAAAGACAATTGATAATTGAATAAAATCCAACATAAGTAACTCACTAAAGCTTCTAGAGTAGTTTGAATCTTAAAATATTCTTGCCAAGTCTCTTCATCAAGACATGAATACTTGTTGCAAGGATTAAGACGAGGCTTGCCATGTTTCACTTTCATATGTGTGTATATGTTAGCCAAATCTGTCTCAAACTTCTTCCAGCGTTCACAACAATATGTCATTCTCTACTTATACAATTTGTCACTTTCAAGAACATCGTAAGTGAGCTAGATAGCGTCCTAAATATATTTCTTTACACAATCATCGATATTTCTCCACTCCTCTATCAAGTGCTAGGCTTGTTGCATGCTAGGAGGCCAACAAAACTCATATATGACCTTGAATTAGGCTTGATTTATTTCCAATATCTATCAAGCTAAATCAAAATCTTTTGCTTGACACCCGAACTTATGGCAATCTTTTTCAATTGTGTGCCTCTCTTACCCCTCTGTAAAGACCAATTATTAGGCTTACTATTAGAGTTAGGAATCAGGGTCGGCCCAGCCCAACAGGGCCAACCCCTGAAGGGCCAGGGCCTAATAGGGTTGGCCCTACAGGGCCTAAGGTAAGAAAAACATATGTTTTTCAAAGCCCGGCCCAAGAGCACTAAGGCCAGAGCCAGCCTCACAGGGCCTGGAAGTTACTATTCCAAATTCTAACTATTTTTCCTCTGTTTTTTTCAAAGAAATAATTAGTAAATTACAACAATTAAAGTTTTAATTTATCAAATAATGTTGTCAATATTAATATCCAAACAACACAAATCAACTAACAAATAATTAAATTCACTAATTCATAATCAAAGCAAACTATTGTCCATAAATAACTCACATAAAACATAAGAAGCATATCACTAAGCAACCTTAGTACCATGACTAATGTTGTCATCTTCTTCACCACTATCATCAATTTCAAAGAAATTTAATTGCACTTCAGTTTGAGTAGTAGGCTTTGTTTCATAAATAAGAATGTCATGATTTTTTCCCTTTCATCATGAACACATCCGTTAAAAGGCCTATAGGGCTAGCCCGAGGGCCTATAGGGCTAGCCCGAGGGCCTGTAGAGCTAGCCTGTAACAACCCAAATCCAATACCGAAAAACTTGGACAAAATATTTGAAATATCTCCAATAGGGATGATTAACATCCAAATCATTAAATTATACAACCATTTAAAATAGAATTCATAATACAAAGCCAATAAATTTTTGTAATGTTTTTAGAGTTGTGTACAATGCGGAAGTCCTAGGATCATGGCAAATATAAATAACATAACTTAAGTCATAGGAGTACAGAAGAGCTTTCTAGGCTTACTCCATTGCTCCTTACTAGAACAATCACCTAAAAAATATTAATGTAGGATGAGATTTCACATCTCATAACTACTAAAAGTTTATATTGTACACAAGTAAATTACATATGACAAAAATTAGTTGACAACATATGTATTAGTATATTTCATAATTCATCAAACAAAAATTCTTCTACAAAATCCATTTATCATTTTGTCAATATGTGAACTGTATAATCATTCAATATGCAATATGTAGCTTCCCTTATATCCTCATCTATCCTTATACCGCTGACTGGAACCATAGGCTAACACATAGTCCAACAGAAACACATCCATTTGACTAGATTGTCCAAAACTCAGCAAAACCTAAGATACACCCAGCCAAAGGTGTAGAGCTTAAGCTTGGACTATGGCTCCCCTCCCTAAAAACACAAATAAGGAGGTGTCACATGTCCCATAGTTCCAATGCAATCCCGACCAGAGGAAAACATGGAAGAAGGGGCCTTGACAAGTACCATCCACTATGCACCAAGTGGTGGATTTAAAACATTTTATCATACAAATCCCTTCGTACTCCACCCCATCACAAATACAACGGCCGTGATAAATATATTTCATACAAATAAAATATATTAAAACATACTTCTAATTATATCATCACAAGGTAAACCAATATCTCATAAAATCTCCTTAGACCAATATGTCATCTTTAAAATTTGATTGACTAAATTGTCATTTCTGAAATTCAGGGACAAAACTGTAATTTTTAGCTTGTATCATAATAATATTATAATTTACTGTACATACATATATACATATACTTCAAACCATTTTACGAAAATAATCATTCATAATCATACACAATTGACAAGTATATAGAAGAATATTCAAAGTTACTTGTTATTTCCTAACTTACAAAAAATCCTCAAAAGTTATTCCAAATCTCTCAATGAGAGTCTTCTAGCAACCCCAAATAATCTCCACTACACACACACACACACACTCTCTCTCTCTCTCTCTCTCTCTCTCACGCTCTCATATGGTTGAAAAGTGAAAGTATGTGTATGTGTGGTGGAAGAGAAGGGGTGAGGTATTTATAGAATTTTCGAGTCTCAACTACCTTTCAAATTTCACATGTCCATCCACCATCTACATACCACACATATTTCCATCTACCATCTAACTACCACATACATGTATATCTACCATCTAACTACTAAACACATGTATATCTACTATCTAACTTCCAAACATATTTATATCTACCATCCAAGTATCAAACACATGTATATCTACCATCTAACTACCCTATACTTATCTACCGATCAAATATCACATTCTTATCTACTACATAACCGTCTACCATTCAAGTTAATATTTATTAAAAATTCTTCACTCTATTTTTTTTTAGAAAATTTACTCATGGTAAATTTTATTTACCATAAATAAATTTCTCCTAAAGAATATAAAAAAAATTCAGGATATTACACTTGGAGGGCTTATTTCATTTATCTCCTAATTTTCAAGCCCAGCCCTTGAAGGGCCAGGGCCTAAAAGGGTTGGTTCGACGGGCTCAGCCTAATTTCTCGGCTATATTTATTTATGAGATGTGCAAGGCTTGCTCTAATTCACGCTAGCTTGCTCACCTTGAAAATGACTAGAATGGCTTCGATCCTTCATTTTTCTATTAAGAGACAACAAAATAAGGTTTAAAAACTTACCGTGACACAATTTGGAAAGGAGGTTTAAAATAAGGTCGCAAGCCCTATGACACAATTTTGAACAAACACTAGTAGGACGTTTTTTTCTTAAAATTCAAAATAAGAGTGAAGCACTAATGTCATCACTTTAATGCAAGTTTTGAGAAACTAGAAAACACAGCCTTGTGACGATATATATGCGCAACCATAATGAGAAGAATTCATTCATGAAAATCATGATCATATATATGATCACTTTCAATTTTAATTATAGAAAAAATTATTATCTAATAATTTGTTTCTCTCATTTTTTTATAAGATTTCTTGATTAGCAAACATAAAGTTGGAATTATCTTAAACATGATGGTCCTATTTACGTTATTCTCATCCACACTATTTATGTTAGACTTGTTCACATTATTTCCATCCAAATAAGGCAAGTTCCACACAAAATAAAGTGCAGATCAATTGTAGCACCCCAAATTTCCTACCCCTTACTGTGTCTAATGACACACAGTATCAGGAATATTAATAGAGTTGACGGTGTACATATTAGAGTAAAGTGGAACGAAGAGTATAATTAATGTTTGGACAATGAGTAACAATTATAAAATACCTAGGCACATGCTAGTAAATCATTTCCCTTTAGGGACACATGTGTACGTGACACAATTATTCAGAGCTTATATAATTAAAATTCCAACATAATAACTATACAATGTTAAACTCTGATAAACCAAGCCTTAACTAAACTTGTAGTGTGGAACCCAATATAGTTAATCAAACCTATTAGCCAGATTGGTGTTAGTCTAGTAGGAGTCTCCCTTTCTTTCATGGTGACTTACGGTATTATCATGACTATAATCTATTTCAAGCTGAATCCACAACTTAACTGGATGTAAACAAACAACTGAATCCACAATCTTATTCATAACTCATGAATCAAACAATCAGATATAGGCATACAAGACACTCAAGAGTTAAAGTTACAAGTACGAGAACATACCTTCCTTTTGTGTCTTTAGCAATATACATGACTTTTGAATCCGACTCTGGACTTCCTAAGTATCCTATAACATTATCGTCAGATTATTTCCTTTTTCCATACTTTATATGATATTGTGGTAAATATCACATTGCATAAAAGATTATCAAAAAGGATATTTTCACCTATTTTTACCTTTTTACCCCATAGTGGGTTAATTATTCAATAATTTTCCTCAAAAACACATTGCTAAATTTTCTGGCCATATTTTTTAGAAACTTTGAAAAATCATAACTAATTCTAAAAAAAATCCAATTTGAGTGTTCCAAAAATATACATGAACCTTGACATGTCTATTGTCAATGAAAAATAATGTTAGGAACTCAAAATTCTTAGGTCATTCCCTGATTTAATGTTTCCAACCACTATTCGGATTTTAACATCCAGAACGAAGCCTAACTTCAAAAATTCCTAACTTCTTGTTTAGAGATCAAAATGTTACATATTCTATATCAATAGAAATCTCTAGATGTCTAATTTATTCATGCAAAATTTCATTATTTTTAAATCTTATTTGGTATACAAAATACTAGTCACAACAATAACTACCAGTACCGAATTTAAAACTGATAGTTTTCCAAGCTTTTAACATAATGATCTACTGATTCTAAGAATTATTTCCCAACATGTTTTTCACTCCATTTTGTGTTTTGAAAGAAATGGAGACTTTCAAAAATGAAAGGAAATTTATCCTACAATTTTACCAAAAACTACAAGCTTAAGCTTAAAAACTTACCTCTTGAAGTTCTTACTCCTTCTTCTTCTTGCTCCCATGGATTTTCTCAAACTCAATCAGCTATGATTTGATTTTTGGTGTGAAGAATGAAGAGGGATTCAAGTTCTATTCATATGGAAAAATTCCAAACTTATGTGTTTCCACCACATATGATCAAATTCCCCTTCTTTCTTCCTAACCCTTAAATCAATTATCACTTTTTGATAACAAATCCCCAGCTTCCTTGGTTGGATGAAAATATGGACTCTTTTAGAGGCCTTGGATTAATTTCCATGTGTCACAAATCCATGGTTCAATTGCTCTCATTGGTTGATTTAGTTTGAAGAAGATTTAGCTTAATTTCATGATTAATTTATGACCATTGGATTGTAATACAAGTGCAACAATCCTAGCCATTCATCCCACATATGCTAGTTTCCAATGTTGACTTTGTTAGACCTGACTATCACCCAAGACGGGGGGTGAATTGGGTGATAAATAAAACTTTAGGAACTTTAAAAATCTTTTCACAACTTATTAAAACCAGTTTGAATGACAGTTGGATATTCAAATTGTAAATGGAAGAAATCACCGAAACACCCAAGCTTTTGATCGAAAACAGAGTATAACAAAGAAAGGGAAGAAAAGCTAGACACCATAAGATTTATACTAGTTTGGTCCAATCCTTGACCTACGTCCAGTCCCCAGATACCTTCTAGGTTTTTCAACTATCTCAACATTCTTTAATTACAACAATGTAACTCTCAAGCAATCCTAATCACCAACGACTTGCTTCCCCTTACACTTTGTAATTAAATAACCTAACTCATTGGTTCCACAACCTTGGGTTCTCTCAAACAAGTAATCAAATGATTTTCAAAACAAGACTCTCAAAAAGAGTATATATGAATAAACACTGAAGTTCACATACTGAAGTATGCACAATGATGTGTCAAATGAAAAAATGCAATCAGTTGAAAATATGTGTGTGTTGTTGCTATGAGTCTTCCTGGGTATTTATAGTTAAATCAGAGGAACTAGCCGTTGCATTTTCTTCTCTTGATTCTTCAATGTTCAGCTTCATATTCGGAATATGACAGTTACATATATCTCTCTATTTCTTCAATTATTGGCTAGAATCTTGGATTTAGTTATTGCAAATGGTCTTCCAGAATTCTTGTCATTCCATAAACTTAATTTGACCGTTGAAGAGTGATCTGAACATTTCATAATGGTCTGAGCTGAACCTTTAGAAAGAAGGAGAAGTTTCAAGCTTGTTCTTGGTTCTTTATTTAATGCATTTGACCCGGATTTGATTTCACCTTGATCCTTAGTGAATTCATCTGAAACTGATGAGTATATCGATCAAGTAAATATATATGATGATTCGAAACCTAAAAAATGATTAAATTAGTCCATAAGTTTGAATAAGATAGATGGAAGACATCATCTGTAAAACAGAGATTCGTTAGGCTTGAGTTTAAGCTATGTAGGATCGAGTCTAATCGTATTGGAAATCTTCGATAGCTTTCTGTCTGAGCTAAACTCGAGTTTATTAGTTTTAGGCTCGAGTTTATCGAATATCAGATCACGACTAGCTCTCTGTCTAAGTCAAACTCGAGTTTATAAGTGATAGGCTCGAGTTTGTAATATTCTGAATTTTCTGTCAACTTTCGAAGGCCATATCTCTTTGGTATAAGCTTCATTTTGGTTCATTTAACTCTTGATGGAAAGCCTTATGAGTCTACTTTCATATGCGACTGATTTCAGCTCATTCTGATGTGTAGATTGTGAGTTACACTCAAAAAATTGAAGCTTGGTCTGTTGTGTGGCGTGAACTCCTGATCCAACTTTCAAAATTCATAGCTCTCTCATCTGATCTTTTTTGGGCATGAAACTTTGTCAAGATGACGCATTGAGAGTCTAGTTTCATACAAAATTGGTTTCACCTCAATCCAATTCCTGGTTTGGAAGATATCATCAAATTACCAGAGGTCGCCCATGCAGAACATGAAACAAAGTAGAACACTAGTGCTGCAGAATGTTGTAAACTCGAGTTTGTAAGTATAGGCTCGAGTTTGCTCGGGCTAGAGGATAACTAAGTTGCTGGAAATCAGCCAGACTCAAGTTTGTAAGTGTAAGCTCGAGTTTGCTTGGGCCAGAGGAGCCAGAGTTGCTGGAAATAAGCCAAACTCGAGTTTGTAAGTAACAGGCTCGAGTTTATTTATCCAGAAACTGATATTTGCTTGTTCTAACTCCAAATCGAGTCATTCCAACTTGTATTTGATCTTGGAGACTTCAAGAATCAATCTAAAAACTTGTATGATGATTTTCTCATTCCATTTGGCAAGTTTTCCTTTCTTTCTTCTCTTTTCTTGATCATTCTCCATGATTCAACTCTTTCTTTCTTTTCTTCTCTTGTTCTTTATCATTTGACTCCACAATTCTATTCTTTCTTTCTTCTCTTCTCTTGATCATTCTGCATAGTCATATTTGAACAGATCTACATTAAATGTAGCAATTAATCAACATATATGATATGAACTTTTTGCTCTTACTAATGGCATCTATATAAGACATCATCAAAACTAATCATAACTAACAGACTTTACGGGCAACCTTGATTAAGCTTAATTACCCCCTTAATCAAGTTACTTATATGCCTCTTAATTGCATTTGTCATTGGTTAATTGGTTTGTTAACTAATCATGGCAATTAGTGTTTTATTAAACAAGCTTAATTATTCACTTTTGGCCCTTATATATTTTTAAATAGCTAGCCTCTTTTGATGAGTTTAATTTTCCTCTTAATCATCTTGGAAAGTTATGCAACTAATCTCAATTAGTGCAAGGCTATTTGCTAAGGATAATTGTTAATAGATAACAACAAACTAAGTGCTTCCCCATTCCCTTTTCTTGTCATATGAGCATTTAAAATAGTTATTATTTCATGTAATTTTACGTCACATTTTATGGCTCCAACTATGTAGTCTCATTAATTAACCATTAGTTAATTAATTCCAAAGTGAAGTTTGAATAAAAAAAAAATAATTACTAGATTATACTTCTTTGAGACACATATTCACCTTTGTATTTTGCTAAGTAATTCTTCAAAACACAAGGCTTATTATATTAGGAAAATTAGGGTATTACATCAATCAAATCATAGTTAACAGTATCAGAATCAATCAACTGCAGGGGAATGAATGGAATCACAATAGTTAAGAGAGAGTTCAGTTGTTGCAATACTTATTTCTCCTATTCCCTTAGCTTTGTTAAGATCTCTAGTAAAGAACAGGAATATCACCTAGAGGGGGTGAATTTGTGATTATAAAAATATTTTTGGTAAACGCTAATAAAACAGAGACAGAGACAAGAAGATGAACATATAGAGATTATATTGGTTTGGTCTAACTCTTCGACCTATGTCTAGTCCCTAATCATCATGGGATTTTCACTATCTCTTAATCAATAACATAGTTACCTACTTCATACTCAAGATGAACCTCTCATACTAGGATTTACTCCTCCTTACAAGTGGTAATTGCACACCCACGCTTAAGGTTCCACAACCTTAAGATTTTACAGATAATCAAATAGTGTTTAACTCCTCACTGAGTAAATAAATGATAATCACTGAAGTACAAGTTATATTTGAAGATATTAAATGAAACTAATGAAGTAGTTGATCACAATAATATAGAATTGAATGTGTAGAGTTTCGATGGTTGGCTGAATTGAATGCGTCGGGCTTTAATACCATTATAATATTAATGCCATTGTGAGACATTAAATATAGCCTTTGAGTCTCTTCGAATTTTTGTTAGGCACAAATGATTTTCGTTGAGTACAATCGAATGTTGCTTCATTAAATGTATTTGCCGTTGATGTACTTGGTGTAGAAGTTGTGTAATATCTTAAATTTGCTGTGACAAATTCCAAGTATGATGTATTTGCATTTAGAGAAAATAAATAGTGAAATTTTGACAAAATATTAATTTTACCTACTTTTTTCGAAACTTAAAATTTTGAACCATATGTTAGCACAAATGGGACATAAGGAATTAAGGATTAATTCCTAATGCTTATTCAATATTTGAAACTAAAAAGAGTAAAGACCGAGTTGCAAATAAAAGTCTTATAAAGGATCAAATAAGATCATATTGGAATTGACTCCACAACACCTATCAATTTTCCCACCCATCAATTAATTAAATTGGTTACACATAAGCTTATCTCCCATGAATTTTTGGTCAAAGCATATAAACCTCACATGATTATATGATCCAAATGAAAAAAAAAACAAGTAAAAATAACTCATGCATTTTCAGTGGAAAATTCAATAGGAATTGAAATTAATGGCATAATGTAATTAAGTGTAAAAAGCAATGTCTTATAATATTTCCAAGAATTCCACTGACCTTGACTTATGAACATTCATTAAATTCATCTCTTATCCTATTGAATCTTAGCCAAAAACCAGCAGAAAGAGAGAGAAAGAGAGAACAACTCCAAAAATGGCGTAGGAAATTGAAGAGGAAAGAGAAAACTAGAGTAGCCAAAATCACCTATTGAACCACCTCCGATCCCAAAAACTCCCTTCACTAATATTGTTCTATACCTCGAGAGCTGTAATTCTACTGTTTTGGTTTTCTCATAGGAGGAGTTTCAAGTCATTGGTTAGCTGAGCTATTGCCGAAATCTCGAACCAATTGTAGAATCGTGATAAGGTAATCGTAAGCTTCGTTTTAAACCAATTGATTTGAAGTTTGGTTGAGTTTTGAGCATGTTATGATACCTTATATTTTCATCCAACTAGGTTTTTTTTGGAGCCTCATGGTGATTTTTTCATAAAGATGTGATTATATGATGATTTATGAACATATGAACCTAATTTAGTGGATAAATTGTGAATTGATAAATTGTTATAATTAAATCTAATTTTGGACGGTAGCAAGGAAGACCTAAGGAGTGGGAATTTGGTCATTTTAATGGTTCCATTGTGTTCAAAACGAAAAATTGTGTAGGGTAGAGGTTTGGTAAGAATTTCGAAAGCTCCGGGATTGAATTGTACCAAAGTCCTGAAATCTGCCCTGAAAACCCTGTGCTGGCAACAAGTTTATGTTGCATGTTTGGGGTAGCAAATGATGTTTTATTATCATGAATTTTTATAGGATTAAATTATACATCATAAGCTTTAATTTTATAGGTAATATGTATTTTTCTGAATTATGTTCCAAGAGAAATGAATTTTTGAAAATGACCCTCTGATTCTAGACTTTATTTCAGACAGTAAAGACATTTTGAGTTATAAATGGATTTTCGTTTAAAGTTGGCCCAAGATAGTATTTTTGGTTGAAAATAGACATATTAAGGGTCATTTAGGCTTTGGAATCAACTCAAAAGAAGGCTTCTAGATTTAGTTGTGAATTTTTGAAGATCAGTCATTACTTGTTGGAAAATTGTAAAAAATGACAAAATAGAGGGAATATAAGCTCATATTAAATTCCTTGATAAGAAAAATAAGTTGGTAAATATCGACACATAAAATTGGCTTATTTTAATTTATCAAAAAGAAATATTTACTGAGGATGAATTAATTATATTTTTGTTTGGTTATTTTAGGCTATTTGTGATATTGTGCATTGGGAAATTCATTTATATTCGTGGTCGACTATCATGCAATAACCTTAATCCTCATACACTCTGTGTAACTTGTATGTATGTTTTACCATGTATATTGCATACATTTAGTTATCATATATTTCTGAGAACTTTGGAATCGGAACATGTTGTGTGCAATAAGGGCCTTGCTGTGTGTCGTGCTCGGCAGTCTGTGCTGTGTGCTATTAGGACTGCTAGTTTTGGATTTGGCTATATGCTTTGTTATGTGCATGATACTAAATGCTATGTGGTTTGTGTTTTTATTCTTGGTTGTTCTTACATGCATAGTTATACATTTTATATGAGATTAACGGTTACTCTGGGATTCACTTATGAATCCCAGCCCCTTTTAAGTCCTCTAGCTGTTTTTCTAGAGTGGAGCAGGGAAAAGAAGGTAAGACCCCGGAGCAGGGCTAGTAGAATGATGCATGGTGATGATTTCTTTTGGATACTTGTTATGATTATATAGATGACTGTAGTATTTTATTCTGGCCTGTCAGACACTATTACTCGAATGACTGTTTATTTTTTATCCCTTTGGGGAAAAGTTTATCTTTCAGTATTTTTATCAGTATATTATTATCCAAACTAGTGTATGCACTTCTACTTATACTCTGATGTGTAACAAGTTGACTCAGAATAATAGTTGGAATAAGTATGCCTCGAAGAATTGTATTCGTCTGCTCAGAATGTTTATTCTATTTGTATCCTCTGTTTACATTAAATGCTTCTCATATAATGAACGACATTTTTGTTAATCTTGTTGGACCTGGCTATCACCCAAGAGGGGGGTGAATTGGGTGTTTGATAAACTTTAGGAACTTTAAAAACTTTTCGCAACTTATAAATTGACAATTAGATATTCAAAGAGCATATACTGGAAATGTAAAAGATAAGGAAGAGAGTATGCAAACTGTGATTTATCCTGGTTTGGTCTAATCTTTGACCTACGTCCAGTCCCTAATCTTCACTTGAGATTTTCAATCCACTATTTGCTTTGAACTTGATTACACGTTCTGTACTTGAAGTAATCCTCTCACTAGGATTCACTCCCCCTTACAAAATCAATTCACTTGCTTGATTACACACTCTGTACTCGAAGTAATCTCATACTCGGATTCACTCCCCTTACAAGCTGTAATCACAACAAAGTGTTTCCCACTCAAGATCACCCAATCTTGAGTAACTCTCAGAATAATAGGATAATTACAATGAATCTTCTCTCTCAGAAGTAAGTGAATAAACATTGAAGCACAATACATATAATCTCACTCTCTAAGCTAAATATATGATCATTGAGATATTCAGAGAGTAGATGAAGCAGACGTTAGAATATTGGCATTTTTATTGTGTAAGCTCACGTCCCTATTCTTGCTCTCCCTCTTGTGTCTGTGTCGTATGTTCTTCGTTTCTGGGCTTCTTATATAGATGAAGAAGATGAACTAGCCGTTGCATTTTCTTCTCTATGATTCTTCAAAGTTCAGCTGTAAATCTGAAATATGACCGTTGCATATTTTTCTCTATTTCTTCAATGCTTGGCTGGAATCTTGGATTTAGTTGTTGTAGATGGTCTTCCAGAATTCTTGTCATTCCATAAACTTAATTTGACCGTTGGAGAGTGATCTGAACGTTTCATAACGGTCTGAGTTGGTGCATTGGAATAGAGCAGAAATTTCAGGCTTGTTCTTGGTTCTTCATTAATTACATTTGACCCAGATCTGATTTCACCTTGATTATTGTTGAATTCATCTAAATCTTACTTGAAAAACTCATTAAACAATGTTAGAATCAATAGCAATATATGATATGACGTTTTAAGATTAACCCATAAAGATTTCACAAATTGGCGCAATCTGGTTCTTATACTTCAGCGACGCAAACTGGAGTTTGGAAAACTAAACTAGAGTTTGCAGCGGACTAAACTGAAGTTTAGAATCAAAACTCGAGTTTAGGTCTTCCAGAGAGGAATGTCGCGATTTCAGTTTTGGAGCACACTTGAACATAAGGCTAAACTCGAGTCATTAAGTGACTAACTTGAGTTTGGGGCTTTGTTACGAGGATAAGCCTAAGTTCAAGAATTTCCAGACTGGAGTTTAGAAACACAAACTGGAGTTGACTAACTCAAACTGGAATTTCCTTCAGAGATGAAAACCTCTTGCTCTCTATCTCCATAAGACTCTTTAAGTCTTCTTTCCAATGCAAGAAGAATCAGCTCCAAACTCATTGTAATCTGACAGTTATGATCCGATGAATGAAGACTGTTCTTTGGCTAGCGTTTTTCCAGCATCCTGAATTGACTTTCAACTTCAAAGATTCATGCCTCACTCATTTGATCTTTTTTTTCGTGATCTTTATGTTTCTAGAAAGGTATGTGAGTCTACTTTCATATGCCACTAATTTCAGCTCATTTCGATGTGTAGATTGTAAGATACACTCAAATCATTGAAGCTTGGTCTGCTGTGTGGCGTGAATTCCTGTTCCAACTTCTGAAATTCATAGCTCTCTCATCTGAGCTTCTTTAGGCATAAAACGTTGTCAAGATGATGAATTGGATGTCTAGTTTCATACAAAATTGATTTCATCTTAATCCGATCTCTGGTTTGGAAGATATCATCGAATTACCAGAGGTTGCCCGTGCTGAATGTGAAACAGAGTTGGACAGAGTTGCTGAAAGCTTGCTAAACTCGAGTCATTAAGTGACTAACTCAAGTTTAGGAGTTCCAAACTCGAGTTTATATTGGCTAACTCAAGTTTGGCTGATCCAGAGACGCCAGAGTTGCTGAAGACACTACAAACTCGAGTCATTAAGTGACTAACTCGAGTTTTGAGTTCTAAACTCGAGTTTTGTGTCCTAAACTCGAGTTTTCTCATAATCCAGAGGCAAATCACTTCCAGTAGTGCAGTAAACTTGACTTCTGAGTATCTGGCTCGATTTTGCTCATCCAAAACCTGATATATGCTTGTTTTAACTCTGAATTGAGTTGTTCCAACTTTCATTTCATTGTGGAGACTTCAAGAATCAATCTAAAAACTTGTATGATAATTTTCTCATTCCATTTGGCAAGTTTTTTCTTTCTTTCTTCTCTTTTCTTCATCATTCTTCATGATTGAACTATTTCTTTCTTTTCTTCTCTTGTTCTTTCTCCATATAAACAAATCTACATTAAATGTAGCAATTAGTCAATATATGTGCTATAAACTTTTTGCTCTTACTAATGACATCTATATAAGACATCATCAAAACTAATCATAACCAACAAATCTCAGTTTTAACATAGTTAAGCATATGTAAATCACTCAAAAAGATGGTTAGATATAATAAAAATATGTTTGAGTGAGATTAAGAATAAATAGGAAATAACCCAGTATGATTAAAAAGAATATTAATGATTCAAAGTATCATTCTGATCTTTGGCCAACATTACTCAAGTAAACACGTGAACTTTTGAAGTACCTTGCATCTAGGATGACATTACTTGCGTAGGATTTATAATTGAATATTTTACACACTTATTTTGTATCTTTTGGGTAATAAATTTAGGATTATTAGCTAATAAATAATGGCCTTTAATGCTTATTTGGGCTTTGGGCTTTTATTTAGATTTAATTCATTTTCATGATAAAAATTCCAGATTTAATATGTTTCACTGTCTTAACCATAACTTTTGAACTAAACATCAGATTTACCTCATTTTTGTCTCATATTTTAGATGACTTAAAGGGCTACAGATGTTATGAAGACTTGGAAGGCAAATTTGGTCAAGAGGATGGTCAAACTTGGAGCCGAAGTCAGAGACGTTTTTCTGGATTTTTATTTGGGCCTGAATTTTGTAAAGGCCCATTTGCTATTTTAGTCTATTTCTTTTTGGGTTGGATATTTTATTACTTGGAGCCCCATTTCATTTTGCTATTTTAAGTTAGGTCAGATGGAGGCTAAAAACATATTGTATTTTTGTTTTTGAGACTTTTGAAGATCAAACATAGACTTTTAAAATTCTCTGAAATGTTCTTCATCTATTCTTCGTGTTCTTCACTGTTTTACTCATCTATGCTTGGCTAAACCTCTTTGATTAACCCACGGATTAGGGATTCCACATTCCAGAGGACTCGCGCTTAATCGGTAACATCTAAACTCGTTTATGTCTTCTTTTATCAGATTCGATTCTGGATTCGGACTAGGTTTTTGATAAAAAAATCTAGATCGATTAATCCCAATGACATATTTCGAACTGGGTTTAAGTGATTATTGTGCGACTGTTTGATGTCACGCTACTATTTTGAAAACATTCTGGACGATTGTTCAGTTGAGGGAAATTATGGGCAAACGCAGAGATTTCGGTTTGTCCAAAAATCAATCACGAGTTCAGTGTTTTAATTAATTTCGTCTGATGAAGGTTTTGGAATCCTTGGTTCTGGGTTAGTCGTTTTAGTCTAGTTGATTTTGTTTTCATTACTGTTTTTGTTTTAATTTCGTTTTATTGCAATTTGAAAAAAAAAACTCCGCCCAATCATTTACTGTCATTACTTCTATTACTATTAAAACATACTGCAATTCCATGGAAAACGATCCAGGTTCCTTATACTGCAAATCTTTTCACTGAACTTGGTTATTTTACAAGGGGCCGGCAATCTCTTTTCAAAATTTGGCGTCGTTGCCGAGGAATTTGCATCGGTTTGATTAGTAACAGTAGAGTAGTGTAAAGTAGTTTAATTTAATTTAACTTAATTGGTTCTGGTGACTGGGAAGAATTGTTTCTCACCCAGATTACTCAGACTTAGGCTTTTTCACAAGGATTTGGGCGTTTTAAGCAATACTCAATCCTTTAGGGGTGAGGTCTTACTTGAAATTGCCAAATTCCATCGTTTGGCCCACTTTTTTACTGTTTTTGGTCTTGGTGGGACACAATAGTGTCTATCAGCAATTTCTTGACTTAGTTGAATTGGGCTGATTTTTGGTGAGATGAAGGGAAACCATATTTTAGAATGAACACAGTGCCTATGGACTGTGGGAGCTCAGATTTAAGCCAAATTCCATCGTTTAGACCACTTTTTCAATTTTCTTTTAAGTTTTTTTATTGCATTTTTGGGTCCCCCAATGGTCTAGGAGTATTTCTGGCAAAGGAAAGGAGAAAGTTGCAGAACCCTCAAAAGGCTCCAAGAGGAAACGAGCTGAAAAGAGTCAAGGATCCTCTAAAGTTCAACAATCTGCTGTTCCATCCTCTGAACAACAACAAGAACAATCTCCAGAAAGGCCACAAAACGGTACAGAAGGCAATTACTGACATTTATAATCATTCTTCACCTCCCTCTGATTTCTTCTCTGAGACCACCATCCTCTCCAACCAAGAAGCTGTCAAATTCAAGGAAGAGTTTGGTTAGAAACCATTTTGCCCTGTGGTCTCAGTAGACTTACAGAGCCTCAAAAAGGAGTGTAACCTTGACCTATCCCCCTGGTTAAGTCAATTCAAGACTCTTCTATCCATTAAAACCCTCTACTCCCAACATTGTTAGACTATTTTATTTCAATATGGATTGGGACAATGAAAAACACAGAGTCTCAACCACAGTTAGGGGAGTCAAGTTTTCTTTATCTGCTGACATTCTGAATAAGATTCTGGACATTGACAATCCCCCTCCTCACCACTCTATAAACTATACCAATAGGCAAATTTTTGAAATCCTTAAACCTAATGAGCCTTTTTCTGATGATCAGCAAATTTCTCTTCACTTTACCCCTGCTTCCATGACTCCTACCTTCTGTGTTCTTTGGTACATCTATTCCAGGAACCTTGTGCAAAAGGGTGGCATCTTCACACACTTCACCAAAAGAGACTATGCACCCTTTGCTGCAGTCGTGGATAAGATGCCAATTAACATAGGGCAATGGGTATTTGAGGAAATGACCAGATTTAGATTTGGCTCTAGGATAACTTCTCACATCCCTTTCTCTTCTCTCATATCTGTTATCCTGTTCCATTTCAAAATTTGGCATGTAGGAGCCATAGACACCATAGTAAGACCTCCAGCATTTGGGAAGCCCCAATTACACCTCATGAAGATTAGCTTCAATACTAAAGGTTCTGGACAGTCTAGAGCTCCCTCTAGAACAAGAGCCTCATACTCACGAGCTCAAGAAGCCCAGTCAGCTCCTCCACCTCCTCAAACTTCCATTCCTTCTGACTTTACTGCAAAAGTCAAGGAAATTGTTGATGCTGCACTAGAATCCTTTGCTGAAAAGATGGAAACAGAGATTGGGAAGATTGTGTCTCAGTTAACCAAATCAAATCAAGCACTCATAGAGACTCAGGATGCAATGAAGAATCAACTTGACAAGATTCTACAACATCTCAATACTTCCTCCCAGACCACTCGACCTCCTACCCCTCCTGTAGACCTTTCACCCTCATTTGATGATACCAAAGGGGGAGAGGAAACTGAAGACAAAGGGGAAGAGAAAGGACAGTCTTGAGTCTTGTGTCTGTTCTGAGTTTGTCTGTTTTTATTACTTTGCGTTTGTTTGAGCTTGTTTGTAATTATCAAGTACTTGGTATTGCTTTGTATTTTGAGTTCTTCCATACTTGATTAAGGTTTAATATGATAAGTTCAATATAGTTCACCTTGCTTCTGCTTGTGTTTAAATCTGATAGAGCAAACTCTGCAAAATTCATTTCAAAATAACAAACGTAATCAAATCCTTTGCAAAACTCAGTTTACAAGTGTTGTCATCATCAAAAAGGGGGAGAATGTTAGTTCTCAATGTGTTTTGATGATAACTAGCAATTGTAAATTTGATATGAAGTTTGTTTTTAGCAATATGAAAATCTCACTGTCAAAGGCAAACTCGAGTTTGGGTATGTAAACTCAAGTTTGAGGGTTGACAGAAAGCTGCTTACTTCTGCAAAGAAAGCCAAACTCGAGTCTGCTTGGACTAACTTGAGTCTGAGGAGTTACAGAAAGCAATCAGAAATTTTCACAACAAGCCAAACTCCAGTTTGCAAAACCAAACCTGAAGTTTGGAAGATACAGAGAGCACTCAGAATCCCAAGCAAGCCAAACTCGAGTCTGGATTCCTAAACTCCAGTCTAGACCAAACAGAAAGACACTCGAATTCCAGGCCAAGTTATAAACTCCAGTCTAGAGTTACAAACTCCAGTCTAGACCAAACAGAAAGATTTGAATAGTTTCAGCTCAAACATAAACTCGAGTCTGTCATTGTAAACTCGAGTTTAGGACAAATAGAGAAACACTCGAATTTCTACCATCTTTCCAAAACTCCAGTCTGTCTCCTAAACTCCAGTCTGGAAAATCACGAACTTAGGCTTGTTCTTCAAACATAGACCCAAACTCGAGTCAGTCACTAATTGGCTCGAGTCTAGGAGCAAGACCAAAATTCCATGCCAAGTCCAAAGCCCGATAGTTCTCTCTGTAAAAGCCAAACTCGAGTTAGCTTTTACAGACTGCAAGTTTAGACCTCTAATCAACGGACATGCTTTCTGGATGAACCCTAAACTCGAGTCTGGAAGAACAAACTCGAGTTTGCATCGGGGATTTTGAAAAATCAAATGATGTTGATCTGCGAAATCTTAATGGGTCTTCCTGAAATTATTTCATGATATGATATTATTGTTTCTAATGTCCTTGATGAAGTTTTGAGTGTTTTTCAGATAAGGTTTAGCCAAGATCAAGGTGACATCAAGATCCAGGATAAATGCATTAAATGAAGAACCTAGAACAGGGCTGATCCTTCTCCCTTATCCCAGATGTTTAGCTCAGACCGTTGTAACTCATAAGAATCATCTCAAACGGTCAAATTAAGTTAAAGGAATGACTAAAAATCTGGAAGACCTTCTGCAACAACTAAATTCCAAGATTCCAGCTAAGAATTCAAAGAACAGAGCAAAATATGCTACTGCCATTTTTCCAGAATTGCAGCTGAACATTAGAGAAAGAATTGCAACGGCTAGCTTATCCATTCAGTCTATAAGAGGCTGTGAAAACTCAAAGCAACATACACACAACGAAGCTATCTTGATTATACTTTGAAATTTGAGTCTGTATTGTTATTTTCAACCTGTTCTTCAGTGTTTATCCTTATCTACTCTTTTGAGAGTTTGTAAATTTTTGAAAGCATTTGTTTGTGAGAACTCAAGGTTGTGGAACCTGTGAGTTGGGTTGTTCAATCACAAAGTGTAAGGGGGAGCAAGTCCTATGTGATTAGGATTGTGTCTGGTCTTCATTGTTGTAATTGAAAATCTGTTGAATTAGTGGAAACACCCAGAAGGTATCTGGGGACTGGACGTAGGTCAAGGTTGAGACCGAACCAGTATAAATTCTGTGTGTCAAAGCTTTTCTTTTTCTACTCTTTTATTATCCATTTCTTAAGCTTCATTTTTAAGAGTTGAAAAGAATTTTTAAAATCCTAAATTTACCCCCCTCTTGGTGATTTCTTCCACTTTCATTTCCTTCCTCAAGAGCCACATCCATACGGAAAGAAATTAGTGGAATTAAACAAGTGAATGGGGAGAACCTACATGAGTGTTGGGAGAGGTTCAAGAGGTTGTGTGCAAGCTGTCCACACCATCAGATTACTAAGCAACTCCCGATCACTTACTTCTATGAGTGTCTTTTGCCTAATGACAGAAATCTGGTTAATGCATCTAGTGGCGGGGCTTTGCAGAATAAGACACCTAAGGAAGCTAGAGATTTGATATCTACCATGGCTGCCATCTCACAGCAATTTGGTACTAGAGCAAATAGTACCCCTATGTACTAGATTCAAACACCTCATATTGCAAATCAACAAAGACTTGAGAATAGACTTGATGACTTGACTTATCTGGTTAGACAGTTGGCAGTTACCCAACAGTACAAGCTTCTCCTCCTCAAATAGGATATTCATGTGGATATTGTGCTTATCCTTACCATCCTACTAAGTCTTGCCCTACCTTCCAAGATCCCAATTATCAGGACCATTCAGTAGCTGTAGTTGTTGTGTTTCTAGGGAAGCCTCAATACCAGCAATAGAACAATGCCTTCTCTAATACTTACAACCCTGGCTGGAGAAACCACCCTAATTTCTCCTGGAACCAGAATCAGGGTAATCAGAGCTACCAGAATCAGGGTAATTAGCAATACTAGAATCAAGGCAACCAATTTCAACAGAATCATTCTTCTGGTAGTTAAAGCAGAGGCATTTTAGACCACCGGGTTTCCCACATTCTGCACCACCTCCTCTTCCAGCTCCTCCTCCCCCACCAGCCATATGTGCACCCACTCCAGCGACACAGCAGCCTAGTAGCAGTGGTAGTAGTTCTTCTGGTCCTCACTTGAGGATATGATGAAGCAATTTGCCAAGAATACATTGCAATTCCAGTAGCAAATTGAAACTTCCATTCAAAGTTTGCAAACCCAGATTGGCCAATTGGCAACATCATTGAACCAACTCCAACCTCAAGGTTCTAACAACACTCTTCCTTCACAGACCATTCCCAACCCTAAGGGGAACGTGAGTGCTATCTTCATACAATCTAGCAAGCAATTGGAAGAGCCAAGGCTAGCTGCTGATGTGATTACATCAGATAGAGAGTCAGGAAATGAAGAGTGACTCTAAAGATAAGGAGGTGGTGAAGCAAACTGAAGAGGACATTCCTATTCCTCTTCCTTTCCCTCAGAGATCCATTCAATCCAACAAAGTGGCAGAAAAGGCACTAGCACAAGAGAAGGACATCCTAGAGACATTCAGAAAGGTTAAGATCAACATTCCTCTCTTAGATGCAATCAAGCAGATTCCTAAGTATGCCAAGTTTTTAAAGGAGTTGTGAGCCAACAAGAGGAGATTGAAGGGAAATGAACGAGTGAGCGTGAACCAGAATGTATCAGCACTCATCCAGCCTACCATGCCTCGAAAGTGCAAGGATCCAGGAATGTTTTCTATCCCTTATATCATTGGCAACTATAGATTCGATGATTGCATGCTAGACTTAGGTGCTTCGATTAATGTTATGTCTGCTTTTGTCTATGCATCTCTTGGTCTTGGTCCCTTGTGTCCTACTAGTGTTATTGTTCAGTTAGCTAATACGAGTAATGTTCATCCCTCTAGTTTGCTTGAAGATGTATTAGTCAAAGTTAATGAGTTGATATTTCTTGCTGATTTTTACATCTTAGATATGGAGGATGAGTCTCCTAATAGTAGGTCACCAATCATACTAGGTAGACCTTTCATGAAAACAGCTAGGACCAAAATAGATGTGCATTCTGGTACCTTTCTATAGAGTTTGGTGATATTTCTGTGAATTTCAATATTTTTGATGCGATGAAACATCCTAAGGAAGAGCACTCTATTTTCTACATTGATGTGATTAATGATGCTGTGGATGATGTTGTTGCTGATTGGTATGCTGGTTTTCTAGATATTGCATCTCTGAGTGATTGTGTTATTTGTGATTGCTCTGATGATACATGGTGCCCTATATGCACTGAGATTGATGTTGCATTGTGTGATGACATGGATTTTGATTGTGAGAGTGTCACTTTGCATTCTGATATTGATTGTGATGCTCTTTGTGATGTTGATTGTGAGACTTCCTCTTTGCATGATGTGCTTGATTCTGATTCTAACAGTAAGTTGCCTAAACACAGTTCTGCTTCTTTGTGTATGGTTTCCAAGATTTCAGGTGTGCACACTACAGAACTTGTGGAACAACCACTTAAGCTTCGTCCCTCCATTAAGCAACCACCTAAGTTGGAATTGAAATCCCTTCTGAATCATTTGAAGTATGCCTACTTGAAGGTGGGTGAACAGTTGCTAGTCATTGTGGCAAACAACCTTCTACTGGAGCAAGAAGAGAAGCTGCTAAGCTTATTGAGGGCAAACAAGAAGGCGATTGGGTGGACACTAGCTAACATTGTTGGTATTAGCCCCTCCATGTGTATGCATCAGATTTTGTTAGAAGATGAGGCTAAACCAGTGAGGCAACCCCAGAGACGCCTTAATCCCTTTATTCTTGATTTGGTGAAGAAAGAGGTCACTAAGCTTTTGCAAGCTGGTATCATATATCCCATCTCTGATGGCCAGTGGGTTAGCCCGGTTCAGGTGGTTCCTAAGAAGTCTGGAGTGACTGTGGTAGCCAATCAGAAGAATGAGCTCATTCTTACTGGAGTCCATAATAGTTAGAGGGTTTACATTGATTATAGGAGACTCAACCAAGCCACTCGCAAGGATCATTATCCTTTACCATTCATTGATAAGATGTTAGAGCATTTGGCTGGTAAGTCTCACTATTGCTTCTTTGATGGATACTCCGGCTACTTCCAGATCCATATTGCTCCTAAGGACCAGAAGAAGACGACCTTTACATGCCCCTTTGGAACATATGCCTACCGAAGAATGCCCTTTAGCCTTTGCAATGCACCGGGCACCTTCCAACGTTGTATGGTAAGTATTTTCTCTGAGTTTCTAGAGGATTGCATGGAGGCGTTCATGGACGATTTCACTGTATATGGGTATGGTTTTGATGCATGTTTAGCTAACTTGTCTAAAGTTTTACATAGGTGCATAGAGTCCAATCTTGTGCTGAATTTTGAGAAGTGTCACTTTATGGTTGAGTCAAGGATTGTTTTGTGGCATATTATGTTTAGTAAGGGTATTTAGGTAGATCCTGCTAAGATTGATGTTATTACTGCTTTTCCTTATCCTACATCTATGCGGGAAGTTCGTTTTTTTCTTGGTCATGCAGGTTTCTAACGGAGATTTATCCAGGATTTCAGCAAGATAGCCCGCCCTTTGTCCAACCTGTTGCACAAGGACATCAACTTTGTATTTGATGATGAGTGCAAGTTGGCCTTTGATCATTTGAAGCGGTGCTTGACTACAACCCCCATGATCCAACCACCGAATTGGCTGTTTCCATTCGAGATTATGTGCGATGCCTCCAACTATGTTGTTGGTACTATCTTGGCTCAGCGGGTTGACAAAGCTTCTCATGTCATTGCATATGAATCCAATGAAAGTGGAAGAAATTACCAAGAGGGGGGTGAATTGGGGATTTTAAAAATTCTTTTCAACTCTAACAAATAAAGCTTAAGAAATGAATAATGAAAGAGTAGAGAAAGAAAAGCTCAGACACACAGGATTTATACTGGTTCGGTCTTAACCTTGACCTACGTCCAGTCCCCAGATACTTTCTGGGTGTTTCCACTAGTTCAACAGGTTTTTAACTACAACAATGAAGACAAGACACAATCCTAATCACCTAGGACTTGCTCCCCCTTTCACCTTGTAATTAAACAACCCAACTCACAAGTTCCACAACCTTGAGTTTACACAACCAAATACTTTAAAGGAATTTCAATCTCTCAAAAGAGTTAATATTGATAATCACTGAAGAACAGATAAAAGAATCACAATACAGACTCAAAAATGCAAATGTGTCCAAGTGTAGCTTCGTTGTATCTTGCTCTGAGTCTTTATAGCCTAGCTAGATGAGCTAGCCGTTGCAATATCTTCTCCAACGTTCGGCTGCAAATCTGGGAAATGACAGTTGCATATTTTGCTCTATTCTTTTAATTATTTGCTGAAATCCTGGAATGTGTTGTTGCAAAACGTCTTCCAGATTTTTTTGTCATTCCATGATCTTAATTCGACCGTTTGAGATGATCTTAATGTGTGACAACGGTCTGAACTGAACATTTGGGATAAGGGAGAAGAATCAGCCCTGTTCTTGGTTCTTCATTAAATGCACTTATGCTGGATCTTGATTTCACCTTGATCTTGTGATGAACCTGTCTGAAACTTATTAAAAGCTTGATCAATAATGTTAGGAATAATAATACAACAAGATATGATAATTTCATATTAACCCATAATGATTTCGCAAATTGATTCAATCTGGTTTTTCAAAATCTCTGATGCAAACTCGAGTTTATAATCCTAGACTCGAGTTTGAGGTTCATCCAGAAGACATGACTATTGAGCATTAGTCTAAACTGGCAGTTTGCAAAAGCTAACTCAAGTTTGGTTCTTACAGAGAAGAAAGTCGCGATTTGGTCTTGAATGAGATTTTGAACACATGGTTAAACTCGAGTCATTTAGTGACTGACTCGACTTTGAAGCTTTTATGAAAATCTTAATTTTAAGTTCACAGCTTCAAAACTGGAGTTTAGAACTGCAGACTAGAGTTTACAAGACTTGAAATATTGTATAGCTCTCTGTATGATCCAGACTCGAGTTTTGATATCCAAAACTCGAGTTTCAGTGAAAACTGAAACTTTTGAAATATCTCCATAAGTGTAAACTGGAGTTTCCATTTTCCAAACTGGAGTTTTCAAATCAGTCATTTACTCGAATGTTTTATGTTTGACCTAAACTCGGGTCACCAAAATCTTGACTCGAGTTTCAGTGTGAACTGAAACATTTGAAACATCTTTGAAGGCTCAAATTGGAGTTTAGAAATCATGTAATAACTCGAGTATTTTCAGTTTGTCCTAAACTCGAGTCTCTAGAAACTAGACTTGAGTTTCAGTGGTAGCTGAAGCTTTGAAAACTTCCTGTTATGCTTAAACTGGAGTCTCTGAAATCAAAACTGAAGTTTACAAAATAAACAAGAGCTCGAGTGTCTCTGTTATAACCTAGACTCGAGTCTTCTACGTCCAGACTCGAGTTTCAGTTGAAAACTTTAAACTTGAAGACTTTTGTATTTAGTAAACTGGAGTTTGTGGATATGAAACTGGAGTTTTGAAATCTTGATAAAGCATTGAAGCTTCTGTTTGATCCTAAACTCGAGTTTCCAAAACATAGACTCGAGTTTACAGTTCTTAAGAATTTTGATTGCTCTCTGTGTAATGCAAACTCGAGTTTGTCCAGCTTTGTAAAAACTGAGCTTCTGTCTATCAAGTCCAAACTCGAGTTTCGTTACCTAGACTTTAGTTTGCCTTGAACAGTAAGTTTTACAACTTACCAAAGACAAACTTCAAATTTAGTTTACATTTGTCAGTTATCATCAAAATACATAGAGAACTAACATCCAAGACCTTGGATCCTGCCCAGTCTAACTACACCACCACTAAGAAGGAGTTGGTAACTATAGTGTTTGCCTTTGATAAGTTTAGATCATATTTGTTAGCTAGTAGAGTTATTGTTTACTTTGACCATATTGCATTGAAGTTTCTTTTGAAAAAGGTAGATGCTAAGCCCCAACTTATTCGGTGGATGTTGTTGCTTCAAGAGTTTGATGTTGAGATTAGAGATAGAAGTGGAGCACAAAACTAGGTAGCTGATCACTTGAGTCGCATTTCTCATTCTCCCTCTCACTCCTCTCCTATTCAAGATGATTTTCTTGATGAGTAGCTTCTTCAGCTGCAGGGTAGGGTTCCATGGTATGCTGATATGGTTAATTATTTGGTTGCTAGAGTTTTACCTGCTGATTCCACTAGGGCCTAGACTATGAAATTGCAAAGTGATTCTAAATATTATGTTTGGGATGACCCCTATTTCTTGAGATTTTGTAGTGACCAAGTAATTAGGAGATGTGTGTCTGATCATGAGTTTGATTCTATCTTGCATTTTTGCCATGCTTCTGCTTGTAGTGGTCAATTTGGACCACAAAGAACTGCTAGGAAAGTGCTAGACTGTGGTTTATTTTGGCCTACCCTATTTCATGATGCCCATATGTTTTGTAAGTTATGTTTTCCCGTAGGCATGAGATGCCCCAAAACCCTATATTGTTTTGTGAAGTTTTTTATGTTTGGGGTATTGATTTCATGGGTCCATTTCCTGTTTCTTATGGTCATACTTACATACTATTGGTTGTGGATTATGTTTCCAAATGGGTTGAGGCGAAAGCCACCTGGACTAATGATTCTTCTGTGGTGGTGGATTTTGTTAAGTCTAACATTTTCTGCGGGTTTGGTATTCCAAGAACCATCACCATTGACTAGGGCTCTCATTTTTGCAATCGAAGCATGGGTGCCTTGTTACACAAGTATAGAGTGCTTCACAAGGTCTCCACAGCATACCATCCCCAGACCAATGGTCAAGTTTAAGCTTCCAATAGATAGATTAAGCAAATCCTTCAGAAGACTGTTAACTCTACCTAGAAAGATTGGAGTAAGCGATTGGATGATGCTTTGTGGGCCTATCGCACTACCTATAAGACTCCTATTGGGATGTCTCCCTATCGACTTGCCTTTGGTAAGGCATGTCATCTTCTAGTTGAGTTAGAGCATCAAGCCTATTGGTCCATTAAGCAATGTAACATGGATTTGGCTAAGACTGGGATGGAATAGAAGCTACAGCTGCAAGAGTTGGATGAGCTTATATTAGATGCCTATGAGAGCTCACGGTTGTACAAGGAGAAGACAGGCATTCCATGATAAACACATCTTGAGAAAAGAGTTTTTTGTAGGCCAAAAAGTTCTTATATTCAATTCCCGCCTGAAGTTTATGTCAGGTAAGCTTCGATCTAGATGGGATGGCCCTTTTGTGGTTACTAATGTTTTCCCTTTTGGTGCTGTTGAGTTGTGTGATCCACCCACTAGACAGATCTTCAAAGTCAATGGACACCGCCTCAAGCAATTTCATGAGGGAGACATGAAGCAACCTGAGGAATCAGAGATCCTCCTCATTGATGCCACATATCCTCCATAAATCCTTTGGGGAGTATTCTTCTTTCTTCCTTTCTATATCTCTCTTTTCTATTCTTTTGTTTCTTCCATTTCACACTTTGCTTTTTCCAAATAAAATAAGTTGGTGAATAATACAGTGCCACATCTTACAAACTTGGACACTTGGGTTTTAATAAATTATTTTGTTGGACTGCAATTCTGGACTCTTGGATTATATGTCTTGGTAGTTGATTTTGTGGTGCTGATTGCATGATTTGATATTTCCCTGTGTGAGAGTTTAGGGTCTCTTGAATGGAACTCATCTTTTACCATTCTTTCTTTTTTGTGTGCATCTACTCATGATTCATGTTTTCTAGAACTTGCTCCCTTTCTTTTTGAAACTGCATTTTCACTTCCATGTGTAAATATGATGGAGGCTTGTTTTCTTTCTTTCATTTCCATACTTTGGCCACATAGCTTTCCCTTGCATCATATTCCCTTTGCTAGCCCCTTTATGCCTTTATGACTCATCCTTTTACAAACCACATTACAAAGCTAAGTGTAAAACCAATTTTTACCGTACATTAGAATTACATTGAGCATTGGTTTCACTTTGTTTGTGTTTAAGTGTGGGGGTTGCTCAAGAGTGCAACAGTTTAAGTGTGGGGGGGATATTTGATTTGGTGCCATTCCATTCATCAATTAGCATTGATTTAGAGTTTCATAAAAAAACAAAAACAAAAGAAAAGAAAAACAGAGAAAAAGAGAAAAAGCAAAGCAAAAACAAAGAAGAAAGAATAAGATTGCACATATATCATTTTTAGTCATTTCACTTTCTTTAACTAGTGCTCGTTTAGATTTCCTTGGTGCTTAGCCTTTCTTTTCCATGCTTACCTACCTTCACCTAAAGCCCATTACAAGCATAAATAATAAGCTCTCTTGATTTATGCATGCATGTGTTGTGAATAGTGGAGAAGTAGAAATTGAGCAAGCCTATGGTAAAACAATTTTCTTGAATAGAATTTGAGTGATACACTTTATCCTTATACACTTGAGAGATTGATTGAGGGCATCCCTTGAGAGATCACATTGTGTGATTAGCATCATTGATTGAGATTGCCATGATTTGTAATTTGAGATGAAAAGATTTCAGTCTTGATTGCTTGGTCTTTTGAAACCTTGTGATCCTTGTTAAATTTTTACATTGTTGGCAATTACTAGAAATGAGAATTTTTCCTTCTTTCAATTTTCTTTTCTTTTTAATTTTGCCCAGGAGCGCAAAAGGATAAGTGTGGGGGAATTTGATAATTGAATATTTTACACACTTATTTTGTATCTTTTGGATAATAAATTTAGGATTGTTAGCTAATAAATAATGGCCTTTAATGCTTATTTGGGCTTTGAGCTTTTATTTGGATTTAATTCATTTTCATGATAAAAATTCCAGATTTAATATGTTTCACTATCTTAACCATAACTTTTGAACCAGACATCAGATTTGCCTCATTTTTGTCTCATATTTCAGATGATTCAAAGGGCTACAAATGTTATGAAGACTCGGAAGGCAAATTCGGTCAAGAGGATGGTCAAACTTGGAGCCGAAGTCAGAGACGTTTTTCTGGATTTTTATTTGGGCCCGAATTTTGTAAAGGCACATTTGCTATTTTAGTCAATTTCTTTTTGGGTTGGATATTTTATGACTTGGAGCCCCATTTCATTTTGCTATTTTAAATTAGGTCAGATGGAGGCTAAAAACAAATTGTATTTTCGTTTTTGAGACTTTTGAAGATCAAACATAGACTTTTAAAATTCTCTGAAATGTTCTTCATTTGTTCTTCACTGTTTTACTAATCTATGCTTGGCTAAACCTCTTTGATTAACCCAAGGATTAGGGATTCCATATTCCAAAGGACTCACGCTTAATCGGAAACATCTAAACTCGTTTCTGTCTTCTTTTATCGGATTCGATTCTAGATTCGGATTGGGTTTTTTATAAAAAAAATCTAGATCGATTAATCCCAAGGACATATTTTGAACTAAATTTTGTTGGTTATGATTAGTTTTAATGATGTCTTATATAGATGCCATTAGTAAGAGCAAAAAGTTTATATCATATACATTGACTAATTGCTACAATCTAATGTAGATTTGTTCATGTAGAGAAAGAACAAGAAAAGAGAAGAATGAATGAATTGATTCATGGAGAATAATCAAGAAGAGAGAAGAAAGAAAGAAAAACTTGCTAAATGGAATGAGAAAATCATTATACAAGTTTTTAGATTGATTCTTGAAATTTCCACGATCAAATGGAAGTTGGAATGGATTAATTCGGAGTTAAAATGAGCAAGTTGAAGCTTCACAATGAATGGTGCCTGAGTTACTCCAGTCATACACATATTACTCCAGTCATATATGTGTTCTTGTGTTCATTACTCCAGTAACGGGTTACTTACTCCAATAAGGGTTACTCCAGTTGTCACTTACTTACTCCAGTAAATCATTGTTTTTTCAGCCACCTTCAGATCAAACCCAACAGTCTGAGCTATGTAGATAGATTACTCCAGTAACTAAATGATTACTCCAATAGTCACTTAGGTACTCCAGTAACTCACTACTCTCATCCTTTCTCTAACCAAACCCAATAGCCTATAAATCATGAAGACACATTACTCCAGTAAAGAATTAGTTACTCCACTCATGATGGAGTTTTTGCAATAGAGTTACTCCAATCACTATATGTTACTCCAGTCATGTTGTCACAGAGGCGATTTTGAAAATTAATTACTCTTGTAATTAAGTGATTACTCCAGTAATACGTGTGGTTCAGCAACTCTGTTACACTCTATTCAGCGTTTCACCTAGGCGACGTTCAATAAATCAATGATATCTCCCAAACCAGAGATCAGATTGAGGTGAAACCAATTTTGAATGAAACTAGACATCCAGTGCTTCATCTTGACAAAAATTCAGGTTCAAAGAAGATCGGATGAAAGAGCTATGAATTTTTGAAGTTGCCCCATCTGTTAACGTCACTCAGCAGACCAAGGTTCAGTAATCTGAGTAAATCTCACAAACTACACATCAGAATGAGCTGAAATTAGCGGTATATGAAACTAGACTCACACACCTTTCCAAAAACATCAAGATCACAAAAAACAAAGATCAATTCAGAGAGATATGATTTCTGGAAGTTCAGGGTCTGTTCAGGACTATGCAAAAATAGGTCAAAGAACAACTGTCACTTTTGCAACTAGAAGTTTTGCTAATGTTACTGCAGTAATACAAATGTTCCTGCAGTCATGAGAAGGTAGAGAGAAATTAATATTTATGTAACTCCAGTCATGTCAACGTTCCTGTAGTCAAATACACTCAAAGAGCAAATCAGTTTGCATCTACTCGAGTCATTTGAACACTACTGCAGCCACAAGCTTACAGAGGATAATTGACCATTATTTTACTGCAGTCATCACTAAGCTACTGCAGTCATATCGAGACAGAAAGCATTCTGAGAGTAGTTGATTCTACTTCAACTCCAGCCACTAAGAAACTACTCCAGGCATATGGTCACAGTTTTTGAGACTTTGTTTTTCTGGAATCTGCGATTTAATTCCATTTGATTTATATGCTTCATGATTTCACTCTATGTTATTCCCTGATATACTTGATCGATATGCTCATGAGTTTTAGATAAATTCAGCAAGGATTAAGGTGAAATCAGATCTGGGTCAAATGCAATTAATGAAGAACCAAGAACAAACCTGAAACCTCTCCTCTATTCCAATGGATCAGCTCAAGCCGTTATAGATTGTTCAGATCACTCTCCAACAGTCAAATTAAGTTTATGGAATGACAAGAATTCTGGAAGACCATCTATCTGCAACAACTAAATCCAATATTCCAACCAAGAATTGAAGAAATAGAGAAAAATATGCAACGGTCATATTCCAGATTTACAGCCGAACGTTGAAGAATCATAGAGAAGAAAATGCAATGGCTAGTTCCTCTAATTAACCTATAAATACCCATGAAGACTCAGAATACAGACATAAGAGGGAGAGTAAGAACAGGGATGTGAGCTTACACAATGAAAATGCCAATATTCTAACGTCTGCTTATCTACTCTCTGAATATCTCAATGATTATATATTTAGCTTAGAGAGTGAGATTATATGTATTGTGCTTCAGTATTTATTCACTTACTTCTGAGAGAGAAGATTCATTGTAATCATCCTATTATTCTGAGAGTTACTCAAGATTGGGTGATCTTGAGTGGGAAACACTTTGTTGTGATTACAGTTTGTAAGGGGAGTGAATCCTAGTAAGAGGATTACTTCGAGTACAGAGTGTGTAATCAAGTAAGTGAATTGATTATGGTTTGTAAGGGGGAGTAAATCCTAGTGAGAGGATTACTTCAAGTACAGAACATGTAATCAAGTTCAAAGCAAATAGTGGATTGAAAATCTCAAGTGAGGCTTGGGGACTGGATGTAGGTCAAGGATTGGACCGAACCATGATAAATCACAGTTTGCATACTCTCTTCCCTAAACTCTTATATTTCCAGTATACATATTTGGATAACTGATTATTGTCATAGAATTGATTTCAAATTAGTTGTGAAAAGTTTTTAAAGTTATCCAGAGTTCTATCAAACACCCAATTCACCCCCTCTTGGGTGATAGGTAGGTCCAACAGATTTAAGTGATTATTGTGCGATTGTTCGGTGTCACGCTACGGTTTCTAAAACATTCTGGACGATTGTTCAGTTGAGGGAAATTCTGGGCAAACGCAGAGATTTTGTTTTGTCCAGAAATCGATCATGAGTTCAGTGTTTTAATTAATTTCTTCTAATGAAGGTTATGAATCCCTGGTTCTGGGTTAGTCGTTTTAGTCTGGTTGATTTCGTTTTCATTACTGTTTCTGTTTTAATTTCATTTTATTGCAATTTGAAAAAAACCCCCCTAATCATTTACTGTCATTACTTCTGTTACTATTAAAACCTACTGCAATTCCATGGGAACGATCCAGGTTCCTTATACTGCAAATTTTTTCATTGAACTTGGTTATTTTGCAAGGGGTCGGCAATCTCTTGTTAGATATACACATTATTTGAGTAATGTTTGAAAGTAATATCTTCTAGAGTGATATTACTCGAGTAGCACAAAATGTTACTTGAGTAATATTAAATGGTTTCTCTGAGTAATAGCTCCTTGAACCAAAGTTACTGGAGTAACAACTTTGTTACTTGAGTAATATATAAATATTATTGAGTAACTAGAACAACGTCTCTTGATCTTTGCCTTTGATGCGACATTACTTGAGGAACACTGGAAATTACTCGAGTAGTTTCCTTCAGTTGGCCTAAATGACTTTTTGCATTCTGTGTATACTGAAGAACATATTTTGAAGGATTACTCGCGTAACCAATATAGCTTACTTGAGTAATTATGTGTTTACTTATCAAAAGCATATTTTCTTTTCCATAAAAAGCTTTAATTCATTAAGTTTTGTTATTATCAAAACTCCAAGAACCAACATCTAGCAATCTTCTTAATTTCTTTGTTAAATGGAGAAAAATTCAGGTGCAAAAGAACATCATACAAGTATCAACCAACCAAGAACATAGCCAAACGACAATTTTAAAATTCATGGAAGCTAGAAGTTGGATGAAATTTAAAAAATCATCGATGATTATGCTCAGCGAAAATTCCAGATCATTTAATGAGTCAACTAGTGTGGCAGTATTTCAACTATACAAATGTCCTAAAAAGTGGAATCAAGCACTACTACAATTAAAGGTTTTTGCGTCCTATTTTTCCCCCCTTCTGTGTCCTATTTTGTGGGGAAGTCTATCACAGAGGCGTAGAAGGTCGAGGCTTATGGCGGCCTAAAATTTCTTAGACGCCAAATCGTTTTTTTAAAAAAAAAAACCAAACCAGGTTCAGGTGGCACCAAACCAAATTCAGGAGGGAACTAAAGCCACTCAAAACCAGATTCATGAGGCAACCAGATTCAACCATGCTTTTGATTCAAGAGGCAAACACACAATAAAGAGACAAAGAGAGCATATTACAGTAATCAAAATCACAACACACCTCCGGCAGACAAACATGAAATAAAGATGAAAATTAAAAGCCAAAGTCCAAATCCAAAAAACTAAAAAATCAGGCAACTAGATCTTTTAATAACAATAGGAAAAAAATATTATTTACATAGATTTGAATGCAGCCATCGTAGATTTGAATCTTGCCGTCACAGATTTGAATCTCACCGTTGTAGATCTGAATCTCACCGTCGAAGATCTGAATCTCACCGTCGCAGATCTGAATCTCACCATCGCAGATCTGAATCTCGTCGTCGCAAATTTGAATCCGCCTCACCTTTGCCTTTGATGTTCACCATCGTCGTGAGAAAGACAATCGAAGCCAACCCAAACCCAGATCCAGACGGTAAGTGAAAGAAAGAGTGGAGAGCGAGTGGTTTTGATGCCGTGGTCGGCGGGATCCTCATGGTGATGGAAGAAAGAGTGGAGAGTGGGGCCGAGTGTTTTGAAGGGAAGGGATTTTCTAGAGAGGAATAAAATTAAATGGATAGGGGGATGGTAGAAGCAGGAGTGGGAGAGTCCGTGGGTTTGCAAATAGATGGGGAGGTATGAAAAGATGGGAGAGTTGGTGCAAGCTTTTGGCCTAAGTGGGAGTGCTTTTGGCGTCTAAGTTATTACTTAGACGCCAAAAATGAGTTTTTGGCGGGTTTTTAAAAATATTAGGCGGTAAATAAAATATTTTGGCATCTAAGTATAGGAATTAGACGCTAAAAGTGATATTTTTGGCTCTAAGTTTTAAATTAGACGCCAAAAATGATGTTTTTTGGCGGGTTTTCTAAAGAGTTGCGTGGTAAATAAAAAATTGGTACTACTTTTAGCGTCTAAGTTTAGAAATTAGACGCTAAAAGTATCACTTTTAGTGTCTAATTACAGAACTTAGACGCTAAAAGTCAAATTTTTTCCCATATAATTACAAAAATACCACCATCTTTATTTTTTACTTTCTTTTTATAAAATATATAGGATGTCTTTTAGGGAAGTAAAAATCACTTTTTGTAGTAGTGAAGTATCAAAATCGTGCCCTAGCGTTTGAGCCTTCAACAAAATGATTTCTCTTCACAAAGTCATTATTGTATATATCTAGTATGAATGTGTATGAACTCATATATATACATGTTCTGTCAAAAGTTGGTGAAAAATCACAAACTTGTTTTTATTAAAAGCTAGACAATTATATGACTATTCCTAGTGTGGATAATGATCTAGATGAGACAATGTATTATTGATACATCAATGGATGCAAGGCAGCAGTGATTGTTTGATATGAATAATGTGACAGTAGAAATATTAAAATGTCATAGTTGATTTCCTCGATAACTACATGCACAATTCATATTTGCAGCATGTTCATCTGGAGGTATGCAAGGTTTAGGACGAAAGTGAGTTTGGGGTAGTATGTGATAAAAAATTAGTGGAATATAGCTCAAAAATGTTGATTAGAAAATGAGTATATAGTAGTACACGAAGAGTGTGTAAGGGCATCATTGTACCAAAAATTGGGAAAAAAAATTAGGCGAAAAGTAAACTTACTGGAATTAGCTTGTCAAGAGAGAAACACGAAGCAAAGAGAGGTCACACAACAGACATTAGCATTGGTAGTAATGACAAAGAAGCCAACTGCGAAAGAGGAATGGGGACCGACAGAGGAGTTCATAGAAGAGATAGAGCTCAAAGTTATCAGGATAAGAAGAGAGGTTTAGAAAGTAAAATTCAATTTTCGGTACGACGAAAAGAGGTATAGGGAGTGAGTTCTAATTTGGGCTAATATTTTAAACAAATTATGTTTAAAATAAGGTTTTAAAAGTTCACCTTTTAGATCGGTTATTTGAAAAATATAGTCTTAAAAGTAACAAATATATTTCTTTTTTATTCCAAATCTTTTAGATCAGTTATAATAAATATCAAGTGTACAAGTTTCATATTTTATACCGATTATAACAGCCAACCGATCTAAAAAATATACAATCTTTTTTAAATCTTTTTAGACCAAGTATTCTAAAGTCCTATCTAAATAATATATTTTAGACCTTATATTAAAGTAATTGGTCTAAAAAGTGTTTTAAATTTACAAAACTATCACTGGTCATACTTTTTAGACATAATACTCTATAACCGATTTAAATGTGGTGATCATATTTGTCAAATCTTTGCTCAACCTTATCCTCCTCCTCAATCCGATCTCCTTTTAAGGAAGACCTCTCACATGAAATCAAAATCCATATAAACTATTTCTGAGGTACTGAAAACATACCTGGCTTTTCTTCGAAATCGTCTTTGAACTACCTTCTTATTTCTTCTCCATCTTCGATATATCTTCGTTTGTCCATGTCGTTGGTCCTGAGCATTTTTTCCCAGAGACAAAATATTCAAACGATTTTGAACTCCCAGACAAATCACGGAACACTGGATTTTGCAATCACTTGCTATGAGCCTATGACCCGATTCTGATTCGACAGCTGCTAGCATAATGATTTTGATTCACTCTTCTTCATCTTTGTTTTCAAGTGTTCTTGTCTTAAGGGTGGAAATAAATCAAACCCTTATCACACGAGCTAGCTACTACGGCCTGATTTGGTTAAAGCATAACTTAACCGGGCTTGTTTAACAAAAAAAGTAAGGCTAAAACTTATTTAATTAAAGGTATAAACATATAATTCAAGGTATAAACATATAAATAGGCTATGCCTATTTTATGAAGGTCTACTCGTCTAGCATATTTACACATTTTTAGAGATAATTTCATTTTTATTATATGTGTCTATGTTATATTTATATTTTATCATTTTTTTTAATTTGAATACACAATTATTACATTATCATAGTAGGTTGGTTCTATATAATTTAAAACTCAAATAATAGTTTTTGGAATTAATTTTAATTTAGATTTATTAAATTATAAAAATTAAATTTTATTTTAATAACATTGTAGACTTTAAATTATAGGTTTCTAAGCTCATTTAAAACCTTAAATTCCTAATTTTTAAGTTTATTTAAAGGGCTACATTATTCATAAGCATGTAAAAATGTTTCAAGCTAACTATATATATCTTTTGAAAACTCAAACCTAAACCTATTAAAAAAGCATATATACAGATCTATGGTCGGACCTATTAAAAAGGCATATATACAGATCTATGCTGGGACTATATAACCCTATTCAAAGCCCACACCTATTTAAAGAGGTGATTAAAGTGAGGAACTGTTTAGTAGGTAAAGCAATGACTGGAGCAAACCAGAAATATGTGATGTGATGTGATCGTATGGGCAATGAATGGAGCAAACCCGGAAATCAAGGAAGGAGGGAAAAATAAAAAAATAAAAGTAAAAGAGGGAGGAATTTAAAATTGAGGGTCACATTAGCTTTTAAAAAATGAAGTAAATATATTAAATATTATTTTTTATAATAACATAATGATATTTTTAAATATTTAAATTACATTATATTATTTTAACCTTTACTGATATAACATTAGATTGAGCCTGATATGACTCACTGATCCTTAAACTTTTGTTTCAACCGCCTCATTTACGAATCTGGTTTTTCATTCCTTACATATAATACCAGTTAATAGTTACTCCTTCATACTCAGATCCTTAAACCACTGACTTCTTATTTATGAAAGACACTAAAATCTGGAGAGAGAAAACCAGAGAGAGACACTAATAGCTTTCTTCAAAATTTTTAGAATGTATTTCTATTTTTTTTCTCTCATTAATTATTTCTAATTTTATTTCATTAAATTATATCCTCATCATGTGACTAAGTGACTAAGGGTTTGGTATTTTTTATGATTTGAATTTAAAAAATTGAAAAAGTGAGGTTATAAAATTTTAATAAAAGGTATGAAAAATTAATTAAATTTTTTTAACTCCACTACTCTATTTTTTTCCTTAATTTAACTTATAGAAACTGTCACTCCACTCTCCATCCTTCCAATCCATCGAACCAAGTACCAACAACCCCACCTAAAGAATCATTCACGGGAGGGATATGGCTTAATTACATTTCTTGGCAGAACACTTAAAAGGAGAGCAGAGGGTGCTTTACAAAACCCTTCGTACGTATATTTATCTTATAAATCACAAAACTTAAGTTTTGAAAGACTTTAAAACAAACACTTCAACTCGTTGGAGTACAAAACAATGGATGCTGCTTGTGACTCAGACCCCATTGTAGAAGACGCTTATTGTGCCTTCCTTTTTCATGGATTATAGACCCGGAACCCAACTCACTTAATTTGTTTCCATCAAAAACAAAAATACGTACGGATGGACGCTTGTTTATGCGATCCCTTTCTCCTCAACTAAATGTGTTTTTCAAAAATAAATTGTATTTTTTTATATTTATATTATTTCCAAGTAATTTTAACCAATTTTTTATTTTTTAAAATGGGTAGGAAGAAGTATATATTGTGTCTGGGGATGAGGGAAGTCGTCAATAAATCAATTTAAATTTCAGCTATATTGAATATTTATCGATTAGAAAAAAGTTCTTCTAGACATGATTTATTTTCTAGCTATCAAATTCGATCATACCCAAAATTTTACTTAGGGGAAATCAAATTCAACTGAATCCAAATATGGACACACCAACGACTAATGTTTTATAATGATAACTTGTCAACTAAAATAAATCAAATGCAATATTTTTATAAGCATTTCATATATAAATATTCCCTTCATTCTTTAATATAAAATACATTTGGGGAATTGGTATTGGTTCCAAATATAAGACACATTTTTTATATTTCTCAATTTTTTTATAATTTATTCCTATTAATACTCCCTCGACAATAATAAAAAAGGAGACGGAGTGATGGAATTAAAAAAGATAATTCAAGTGTTTTAAAATACTTATCATATTAGCTAGCTTAACTAACTTACTTAATCTAATCAAATTAAATGAATATGTCTTATACTAAAAATTGGAGAGAGTATATGGTATTACAGTAAGATCGATCAACTTTAAATATTTGTTCTAAACAATTTTTTATATTGATACCATATCTACTTAAATTAATCAAATGTGATCATTTTTAAAAAAATCATTTCTTAAATACTCCATCCAGTCCATCTTATATATCTCCTCTAACTATTTCATCAAAACTAAGGTGAGATGGTTGACTAGTTAATTTTATTTAACTTTATTCATATTTAACAATGCCATTGGTATGCGTGATTTGAAGGGGAGAGTGGAGAAATTTTTTTGAGTTGAATTTTCCAAAAAAAAAAATAGAGAATGGGGTTATAAAATGTTAATAAAGAGAATATTCAATATAAAAGAGTAAAAAAAAATTAATTGAAAATTGTTAAACCAACTTCTCTAATTTTCTTAAATTAAACTCAAAAGAATTTTCCTTCATCTTCAAATCACTCATACGAAACTGCCATCAATATAGATAAGAAAAAAATATTACATTAGATTTTAAATATTCTTAGTAAATTGTAATAGGGATAATATTTTTTAAAAAAATCATTAATGATCCCCCATCCATCAAGTAACAAAAATTTCTTTTATTATAATGTTTATTATATTTAGACTCGGAGTGAATATAGTATTTGACACCTAGTTCAATGGCATTAAATTAAGTACTGTCATGTTAAAATTTATATGGGGACGATCTCTCAATTATATTATGGTTGGTAAGTAGTTGTCACATTATAAAAGCCAATATAATTTTGCATCAGCATCAGACGGTGGATAATTAAGGAAAAATGGCCACTAATTAAGTCACTCACTATCGTTGAACATGTTTCAGTGCTATCCTTGTGCCTGTCGCATCAGGATCATCCCAATTGTTTTATTTTTCAACTGAAAATTTTTTAATAAAGAAAATAATTTTTGAAAAGATACTAGTTAAGAAATTATCTTTCTTTTAAATTTTTTATTGATTAAATTTTTAAAAAATAAAATAAACAATTTTAAAAAATAAAATTTATAATGTCTAGATCACGTCTGAACGGTTTAGATGCGATTGGCGTGCTTTTCAGCATCGAAACGCGTTCCCTCACTAACCACGCAATAATGGATCGCTCTATATCCTCAACCGACAACTGCTTACCCTCAATTATTGTTCTCTCTATTTAACGCGGCTCTTAAATTTTTTCCCCTCGATGTGGGACATCTTCGCTTTATTGCAACCAATCTAGCCCTTACAGGTCCAAGCGCCAAAATCAAACCCCACACTCGGACACTTTCTATATAAACTGCCATAGAACACTCCTATCTTCGACACTTCATCACACAACAAAAGACCACACACAGAGTGTGCATAGTGTGAGCCACCGAGAACAGTGGGTAGGCTTTTAAGTTTTTCTTTGAATATTATGTGTGTGTGTGTGTGACCCCCAAGATATGCAGACTTTATGTTGGGGTTTGGGGCGTTGAATGTGTTTTCCTTTCTGATCCTCTCTGTAATGCCCAACCTTTCAGATGTTTTTTTCCCCTTTTAATCATTAGATTCAAGCTTAAAATGAGTGACAATTTTGATATCAAATGAATATAATGATGTAATTTTATTTTTTTTCATCATTTTTTTTAAAGAACACTATTAAATGTGCAGTTTTTTTTAAAAAAAAAATCAAAATTGCATAATTTCATGTCCAAAATATATTAACAATGTCTTAGAGGGAGATACATTAATTAGAGGCCCCAAAGCCTTTATACTCCCTCCCTCTAATCCTTATTATATTCTAAAGCACCAAACTAAAAAGTATTATTAGTCCTTTTTATAAGGTAGTGGAAAAGAGTAATTGATATGACATTAGAGTTTAATGTAGCTAGTAAGGATAATATTAGAAATTAGTTGAATTCTAAGATAAATTGAAATGCCTTTAACTATTTTCATTGGTATGTGAGAATTAATAGTTGATATTTTTAATAAACTGTATATATCTCCTACAATCCTTGTTATAAGATCTAAATCTTTGAATTGTTTTGGTTATTGTTAGAAGATCAAGTTTGGGATTGTCTAAATATTTAATGCATTTTTATCACTTTTACTCCTAATTAATGTTCTCTCTATTTTTTCGTTACATTCTTTTTGTCTCACTATTTCGCTCTTTATTCACCCTCTTATAAATAATGCATATTTTAAAAATTACATTCCTTACATATATATAACTTTTAAGTAATTTTAACAGACTTTTTAAATCGCATAATTCAGTTATTTAAATCTTATAAAAATTAATGACTTGAGAGAATATTTTTAAAATTTTCAGCACCGCTCATAATAAAATTTTGGCTCCACCCTTTTGTAGGAGTAATGGCAATGAAGAAGATAGGTGTGAGTTTGATGGTGATGGTAGTGGTGGTGGTTCTTGTGGCGGTGGAACTGCCACACATGGCTGAGGCGGCGACCTGTAACCCAGTGGCTCTGAGTCCGTGTTCGGGAGCCATAACATCGTCGTCTCCCCCATCGAGTGAGTGCTGCCAGAAGCTGAAGGCTCAAAAGCCATGCTTGTGTGGGTACCTCAAGAACCCTAGTTTCAAGCAATATGTTAACTCACCTGGAGCCAAGAAGGTTATTTCCGCTTGTGGGATTTCCTTCCCTAGGTGTTGAATAAATATAAAATATATTTTTTATAGTAAGTGTGATCCATATGGAGTGGTATCTACATATATAAGTGTTTAACGAATAATTTCAGAAAAATATTCCTTCTACGGAATATTCATTCTGTATGTTTTAAAATTCAAGTGGGTTACAGCTTGAACATTAAGTGGAACATCTAGTATGTAATATAATTAATACAATGAGTTTTTTGTATCAATATTTTTTTCTTTTTCTCCTTCCTCCTTGTTCATAACAGTTTGCTTTTATATTAAAAAAATTATTTATGATATAATGTCATTATCTTGTTCTAAGATGTTATATATTTCTAATATATAATCCCTGTGATGCACTAAAAAAGTACTAAATATATATATCATATATGTCAGTTAGTGACTATAATTTAGAAACAAAAGCGAAATCTGCTAGAAAATACAAAAATTAGCCACATACGGATTCCATATAGTACAAAATTGTAGGTTTAGTGATGAATTTTTATACATATATATATATATGTGTGTGTGTGTGTGTATATACACACACACATATATATATATATATATATATATATATATATATATATATATCTCATTTTGTTTAAAAAAATCATGATGTATCCATTCATGAAAATTACAATTTCTTAAAAAAATTAATAATATTTTTTTCAAATATTATGTGTGTGTAAGTGTTAAAAGGACAAAAGATAGAAGAAGTATTTTTGGAGGAGCTGCTAGCATCCTCATATAACTCAAAAAATTTATAATTATTAGATGTTTATTATTGTCCCCAACTAATTTAATTGAATCAATTTCTCGAAAATGATTTGATTAACTGTTTCTCGTAAGAACTAACGGATATAGTACTGGGTTGACGTTTGCATATGGAAGACAAATCTTAGGCCCATTACATTTGTTACGTATCATTCTTATTTATAAGTCCCCTTTAACTAAATCACACATACCCTAGTTAGCTCAATGATTATGAGATAAATTTTTAATTTTGCCCTCATTTATGAATGAGTATCTTTCAACTTTTTCTTCTTTCTCTATTTTCATTAGTACAATTAATATAGGCAAAATTGTCACAATCTCATTTATTACTTGAAATGTGACTTATAAATAATACCAAATTTTTTAATAAAAAAGGATTTATAAATAAGACCAGAGTGATACTACTATTAATCCTCTAATTAATTGCACACCTAACTTGTTCAGCACCAATAAATCACGCCACCTACCAAAAGCAAACCCTTGACTTAACTGAAGGTTGTTATTAATGATCGGAGACATGTTTGATGAAATTGACAAGCTTTATGAGAATGCTTTTCTTAACTAATAGAGGGAACAGTGAGAAGTTTTTACAGTGAACGCGAAACTGAGTGTGAAAAGGAGGAAGGAAGTTTAAAATTAGTCTGTATGGCATTAATATTGTTAGTAAGGTGGGCCTTGTTCTTTAGCTACTCCTATAATCCTTTGTATTTTTTGGGTAAAAAACGGGGCCCTAGCCCATCTATCTCCTCTAATCATATTTCTCAGATAGAGAGATAATGTTTTTTTTTTTGTCATATTTATAAGGCACATCTTTAACATTTTTAAATGAATATACAATTTTACCATTCATTTATTATTTTGTAGATATTTATTTCTTGGAGTGTGCATAGTTGAATAAGGGTAAAATCAGAAAATTATTGAATCTTAAGATAGAATTACTAAAGTTTAAGGTTTTTTTTTTCTTTGTCTGTGAAATATGTTTAAAGTGCCTTGTAAATGTAGGACGAGATATAAGAATGGTTAATTATATTGAAGTATGAAAGGTTTATTAGTGTCTTATGAGTGCTTAATATGTATGGGAATATGTATTGAGATATGTTTTATTTGTAATTGAACAATTGGTTAGATTATCTACTGAAATTGCTCATTTCTGGCTAGCACTTCAAGGTTTCTCAAATAATAAAAGCTTTGAAGTACTTCCTTGTGTTTTTTTCTCACGCCCGGCCCTTTACGTTAAAAAAAAAAAAAAAAAACCAATGAGCTTCGAATTACTCCCTCCAATGGTTAATTATGATTCATTTACATAATTTGATTAGATCAAGGAAATTAGTTAAGCAAGTTGATATGACGTGTTTTTTTATAAAGAATCATAATCATCTCCCTTAATTTCATCAATTTCTCGTATATTTGATTATTATTAAGGGAATATCAAATATGAGTAAATTAATAAAATATTGACAAATATTAAAAATATATCTTATATTTAAAATTAAGATCAACTCTTTAATTAAATCCTATATCAATGACTGAAAGGAGTACTATCTTTCTTTCTTTCTTTTTTTGGATATAAAAGATGAGGAGTACTATTGGACCTAAAATTGTAGTGGGAGTTATCAAAAACAAAAATTACGGCGATATGCCCAAATAATTTTTCAAAGCCCAACCCCTCTTCTTTAGGTTCAACTGGTGTAGGGGTTGGTCTTCCTCACCTTTAGGGAGGAAATTCGATCCCTGCGTTAGTCAAGGCGCTGGGGGAGGCATCCTAGGGGTCTAGGAAGCAGTGTTAACGCTGGTAAAGGTAAAAACATGTGTATTTTCTGGCCAGTATCCCCTGTGAATTAGGCTTCAATCGCCCTGCCCTTGAACTTTGGGTGAGCCCAACCCCTTTCTTAAAATTTTAATATCAAAAAAAAAATTTCAAAGCCCAATAATATTATCATACCCATTTTGATTGTTTGGGCCTGAAAATATTTGTCTAACATTTTTATAGAAAATACGGCATGCAACACAAAGACACCAAAAACAGAGAAAGAAGAAAGTGAAAATCGGCATTTTTTTCCTCCCCTTAAAATATTTAAAATTTATGAATAAGAAAAGGGTGTTTAAATAGCTTCTTCCTCCCCCCCCCCCCCCCCAAAAAAAAAGTTGAATCAGACAGCCATTCAAAACAAATTATATTCTATAGTACATCACTATTTTATATACTTGTTAAATTTATTGAAAAGTTTATATAATTTTTCATCTCATAGCTTGTTAAAGTCATTCATATAATAAAAAAATTAGTTAAGTTAGTTATTCTTAACAAAAATATATTAACTTATGTAAAATACATGATTTAACAATTGCCCACATAAAGATGAAAAATCCTTTTAATAAACGTAATTAATAGAGATAGTATTTTAGGGGGGGGGGGAATTATAAATTTAAGTGAAAAAGTGGATCAAAAACTTATTTTTAAAATCAAAGTAAACTCTTTAGCCAGCAAGTGGTTAAACCAGATATAATACTTCAGGAAGTGATGTTTAGTGCAAAAGTGGGTATCTCACCATCATCTAAATTAAACTCACTACCGAACTAAAAACCAAACCCCACACCCTCTCACTTTCTATATAAACTGCCATTGATCACTCCCATCTTCACAACTTCAGCACTGCACAAAATTAATTAACAAAAGACCAAACACACACAGAATCGCGATGAAGAAGAAGATGTGTGTGAGCCTGATGGTGCTGGTGCTCCTTGTGGCGGTGGATCTGCCACGCACGGCTGAGGCGGTGACTTGCAGTCTGATTGCCCTGAGTCCGTGCATGGCAGCGATATCATCGTCCTCTCCGCCGTCGAACGAGTGCTGCGACAAGCTGAAGGAGCAGAAACCATGTCTGTGTGGGTACCTCAAGAACCCTAGTCTCAGGCAGTATGTTAACTCTCCTGCCGCCAAGAAGGTTGCTTCTTCTTGTGGAGTTCCCTTCCCTACTTGTTGAGTTGAAAAAAATAAACTTATATAGTAATAATGAGTGTGATCAATATATCAATTAGTGTCTGAATAAATGTTTAAGGAATAATTTCAGAAAAATATTCCCCTAGCTAGTAGGGGCAATATTTATGTTGTGTTCAAGATATATTCGAGTTGATCATACCTTGAACAATGATTATGTGGAACATGAGCTTAATGTCATTATCTTATTCTGCGATATTAGACCTGGGGAGGAATTGGCATCCTGCTCTGTGTGTGTGTGTGTTTTGCTAAAGTATTACATTTTGCTGATGTGTTATGTTCCAGCTAAAATAAAATGAGATTCCAGGCGTAAACAATGAACAGAATATTATCTCTTGGATTAAGTATAAAAAACACGTAATGAAATGTGAAAATGTTTTACATTTATTCAGAATAGTAATAATATGAAAATAATTGAACATGTGTATGTTGTTGGAAGCAGTTTCAATGATTATCACTAGAGTGAGATTTATACTGTTTAAAACATTTAAAAGATTCAACAAATTTTTTTAAAATAAAAAATATTTTCTTAAAGTTACAATTAAGAATTCTTTTTTTTTTTTTTTTTTTTTTTTGCTATTTTTGACAGTGCTTACGTGCTCATCAATCCACTCAACACTTAAACTCGTTCCATCAACAGCGAAAAGAATAAATAGAAACTAAGATGGACGTACCTTATTTCTAAAATACTACATATATATATATATATATATATATATATATGTATGTATGTATGTATGTATGTATGTATGTATATTCAATGAAAGGGGCTTACTTAAGGTTTGCCCTACCAAATGTGAATCTTAAAAAACGAAAAAATAAATAAATAAAAAATCCATATGCATCAATCTCATGCACGTTATCTACTTATTATTCACTTAGACCGTCGAAATTGATTTTGGATAGTTGATATTTAATTTTTAATTTAATTATTATATCAATGATATTTTATTTTTTTTGCCAGAAATAATATTTTGATTTAATAAATACAGAATATAAAGTAAAAGTAATCTTGTAATAACTTTTTTGACAAAAATAAATTAATTATTCAGAAATTTAAATTTGAATAATCTAATTAAATTTAGGCCATCAAAATTTAATCTCAACCATCATTAAATAAGAACGCAAAATTCATATCAAAAGAGGTTGCCCGTCAACAAGGCCATAACTCGAATTGGGTTCGATAAAACCAAATTACCAATGAGAACCAAATAGAGAAGCAACATAACTTCCAAAGAAGATTTATTTTTTCCAAATGCTAAAAGTCATATGTAATCATATACTTATCCACGAGAGCTTTGAAAAAAAGTAGCAAATTAAGTTAACTTGTTAGGAAAATGCAACCCAAAGATAATGGAAAGTTAGGTTAGTGGCATGATGATAAATTAGTGTCGTGGGACATTATGAATTGCACTAAAATGTTAATGTGTCAAATTTAAGTGGGATACTACAACGAAATTTTATATTGGATATGTATACGAATTGAATTAGAACTAATGTAAATAAATTTAAATATAATATTGACTTAGTACTTCAAGTTCAAGATATGATATATAAAGTAAGGTTAGAGTGTAACTTTGTTTCAAAAATATTTTCTAACCAAGTTTAATCAGTTTGCTAGTGGTTTTTAGATATGATTAACATGTTTTAATCATCAATTTTTCATAAAGCAAATATGTGTCAGAGGCACTAAATGACGAAGTAGAGACGAAGCACAAAAGTGGAAATTGGACTTCTGAGCAACTATAAAGCATTCCGGCCATTTCCAGTCAATACTCTATGTGAGCCTTAACGGACCGATATTCAAATTAGCTCACAACGGCTATTTGTCCTTGAGCAGATAAACGCCACAACATACATTTATTAAATGACCGAAATAGACAGCGAAGCACAGATGCACTAATAGTCATTAATGCATTTCCAACGGTCAGATGCTCAAAGTGGTTGAATGCTTGCAACGGTCAAAAGATGATTACCTATAAATTGCAAAGTATTCGAACTAGACGAGGGATGATGAATGACAGACGACAATTGACAAATGACTCGATGAAGCTAATGAAATGATATTCATCGTCAATATGTCAATATACACTTAGCCAATATACTCTTTGTTTCTCCATGTTATATATTTTACCGTAGAGAGAGTTAAATGATCGATAATGTACTTCAGTGATTATTCATTCACTTATGAGAGAGAAGATTCATTATAAATCTATTTATCTGAGAGTTACTCAAGATTGGGTAATCTTGAATGGGAAATGATTGTAACCTTATAGAGTGTAAGGGGGAGTATCTCGGTGAGAGATTCGGCTTCACAAGTGTCTGGGTGAACTTGTGGATTGTAGAGGCTTTCCTCTTGTGCCTAAAGTAAGTAAGAAGATAATGGATTGGAAAATCTCAAGTGGAGCTTGGGGACTGGACGTAGGTCAGGATTCGACCAAACCAGGATAAATCACAGTTTGCATACTCTCTTCCCTTATCTTTTACATTTCCAGTATATGCTTATTTGAATATCTACCTATCATTCGAATTGATTTCAATAAGTTGCAAAAAAAATTTTCAAAGCTCGTAAGTTCTTATCAAACACCCAATTCACGCCCCTCTTGGGTGACAGCCAGATCCAACAATGGAGGGGCTAATTCATGGCATTCCGTTAACTAAAAATATTTTTATTGGTAGGGATCTTAATGGGCATGTTAGTAAGGAGGCAAGACTGTATGAAAAGGCTCGTGGTGGTTTTGGATTTGGGGAGCTTAATAATAAAGGTCAATCTATTATTGATTTCTCCCTCGCATATAACCTCAAGATTGCCAACACTTGCTATAAAGAAGCGAGAGGAGAATTTAATCACTTACAAGAGTAGAGCGCTAGGACACATATTGACTTCTTTTTGGTAAGAAATCTTGATAGAAGACTTTGTACTAATTACAAGGTGATCCCTAGGTATGTCGTGATAGCACAACGTAGGTTATTGGTCTTAGATGTGGTATTATATGTATATAACCAAAAGCAAGAAGTTTTAAACCTAAGGGTCAAGTGGTGGAAATTAAAAGGGGAGAAATTAAATGAGAGATTTTCAAGAGAGCTCTTTTAGAGGATAAGGTGTGGGAGATATAAGGAAATGCTAATATCATGTGGGAAAATATAGCTAAAAAGGTCCAAAAGGTTGCTAAAGCAATTTTAGAAGAATCGCAAAGGTTTGGTCACCAAGATAAGGAGACTTGGTGGTGAGATTAGACTATTCAAGAGAAACTCATGAATAAGAAAAATTATTTTAAAGCCATACACTTGTGTAATGATGCTAAAAATTGGGAAATTTATCGTTTGGCTAAAAAGGAAACTAAGAAAGTAGTGGGTGAAGCTTGTGATAAGGAGTATGAAGAGTTTTATAAGAAGTTAGGGATAAAGGCTAGCGAGCATAAGATTTACAAGATTGCAAAGAACAAGAAGAGAAAATTGAGAGACTTAGACCAAGTGAGGTGTATAAAGGATGAAGAATGCACAGTTTGAGTTACTAACGGAGATATTAAGAATAGGTGGAAAACCTACTTTTATAAGTTATTCAATGATGGATGGGGAGGGTCAACTTGTGGCTTGGAAGATTTGAGAACTCAAGAAGGTGAGCTCAATTTGTCATTTTACCGTAGGGTTCGAGTTGGTGAGGTTAAGGAAGCTCTTAAGAAAATGGAAAATAATAAAGTAGTTAGACATGATGGTATTCCTATTGAAGTGTGGAAATGTTTAAGATCAAAAGGTTTTGTTGCAACTTACTAAGTTATTTAATGAGATTTTTCAATACATGAAAATGCCTGATGGATGGAGAAAAAGTACTTTGATCCCCATTTATAAGAATAAAGAGGATATTCAAAATTGTGTAAAGTATAGAGGAATTAAGTTTATAACTCATACAATGAAATTGTAGGAAAATGTGATTGAACACATGTTAAGGTTGGAGAATGGTACTTATGAGAAGCAATTTGGACTTAATGTTGGGAAATTCTACAACAGAAGCAATTTATTTACTAAGGGGGCTAATGGAAAAGTATCAAAGCAAACAAAAGGATTTGCATATGATTATCATTGATTTAGAAAAAAGCATATGATTGTGTGCTAAGAGATGTAGTTTGGAAAGCTTTGGAAAAGAAGGGGGTGTGCATTGCATATATCAATGCCATTTAAGACATATATGAGGGAGTAACAACTAGTATTAGAATGCTTGGATGTAGAGCTAGTAATTTGGGCATGTAATACCCCTTCGGTATATTAGTATACATCAAAGTATTTACATGTAGTTTGGTAGGAAAAACAGAAATAACGTTATTTACAGATATAAAATTATTGATTATCTTATAAATATACCTATAAGGTTCATACATGTTACTTACAAACTCTAAACTTAAATACAAAATTATGTGAAACATAATCCACCACCAACCCAAACTAGGTCTGACATTTTCATTTACTGACATCCATCGCCTTACCCTAGGAGTTGTGTTTTCAATTAGGAGACCCAACTAAAACTAATCAACTGGGAACTACTGAAAGTACTTTGTACATTGGGTTCTTAATCAACAGTGCCTTAAGTCACCTGAATGCAACTAGGTTAGGCACCTAAGGACTACTATCCAATAGGTCTTACACCTTGTTCTAACTACTAGAACATTCACATATATGATTCAAATAGACATACACAGTCATATAAAGTATATGAGATTAGAGTTACTACCTGTACACTTTACCAAACCTCAAATTAGCTTCCAAACCCTTTGATCATCTCAGGCAAGTGTCGGATCCTATAAATACACATTTATGGATGGTGAATTAATATTTGCATAAAGACATAGAATTTTTCAGCTTTCATAACCACACTTAGAAAATTCATAACTCGAGTTCTAGACCTCCGATTTACATGTCCTAAAACTTGTTTTAAAGCTTATGAAGTTTCAAATTTTCTGATCAAGTTTCACAAGGATACAAGGTCATTTTCTTAGTCAAAACCATACTCAATATAGGAACCCAAATTCTGGAAAACAGAGTTTTACAATTTTCCTTGTCTAAATTTGGAAAATCATAATTAAATCCACAAAGGTTCAACTAAGGTGGTTCGAAGGGCTAAAAATTTCTTACTCAATCCAGATTCAGGGAAAAATACTATCCCCATCTAGTAGAATGCACAACTCGTAAACCTCAATAAATCCAGACTACTCAAACTTGGTTCTAATTTTATATGAGTAACTTTAAAAATTCATATCTTTATAAATGAAAATCCAAATTAGAAATATGACATATCAAATTAAAGCTAGTTATGTCTACTTTAATTATGTAAACTTTCATGAAAATTGGATGCCATTTACTCAGTTAAAAATAAAAAATAATCTGAATGTCTCACAGGAACTAACACATGGCAGATTTGAGGTTTTGTACAATTCACTTTCAAAACTTCCAAATTCACATCCTAACATATACCCTACACAATTTTTTGTTTTAAACTCATTGGAACCATCAAATAACCAAAATCAAACTCTACATGTAGGCCCTGGTTCAAGCCATATCCAAAGTTCAAGATTACCAAATTGCTTTGCAATTTTACACTTCAAGAACACCTTATATTGGTTCTAAACCACTTTCTATCTTGTTATTTAAACCATAAACAAATTTTAACTCATTTTGGTGAATTTGAATAGCATCTCCTCTTAGGTTTTTAACCTTCCAAAATTTCAAGAAAAACATATAAAACCACCACAAGTTCCCCTATACAACAAGAAGGCTAAGAATCTCTTGCCTTGATATTGTATATGATGTTTTCTTGCCTAAACTTCTCCCTTCTTAGAACATTGACATTTCAGCCAGCCCTCTAACAACACTATACAAAAGTGTTTTGAGAGATTAACAGGTAGGAGGAAAAAAGAACAAGAGGAGACAAGACCAAAACACAGATCTCGCCTTAGTTTTCCAAGTTTTCTTCTTCTTATTATATATTTTGATTTCTCTTCTTTCCTTGGGCATTAGAGTGTTAGCTGACTTGTGAAATGAAGAAAGAAGGGATTTGATAGATATTAAAAAGGTTCAAATACAATTAGGGAAGGGAGAGACCAAATTACCTTTCATTTTTTACTTATATACTAATTTGCCATGGGTTACAAGTTTGGTTAAAATCCAACTTTGAAAATTCACATCTCTTTGTAAAAATGTCCAATTACAATGATTCTAAAGGCTATGTGACCATTACTAAGTTTATTTTAAGGAAAAAAATACCTTTCACCATCAATTACACATCAACTATTCTAGAATCAACATTTAATACACATTGGTCCGGAAAACATTCCAGATTCAAGACCTAACTTGAAAAATTCATAACTCAGTTTTGACATGTCCAATTGACCTATTTGACATATCAATTTAAATCATATCCTATCAACTTTTAAAAGATGGAATATCACCTAAGAGGGGAGTGAATTGGGTGATATAAAATTTTCTCCTAATCCCTGAAGCACATAAGTAAAACAGGGATAAACATAGAGGAAGAGAGTGATAATGGATACAAGAAGTGCATACTCTACATTTAGTTCCCATACTCTCTGAGATTTCACTATCTCACAATTTGATTACACACTCTGTAACTCTCAAGTAATTCTCTTACTAGAATTTACTCCCTCTTACAAGTTGTAATCAAATAATCCCAATCTCAAAGGTTCTACAATATATATTATCACTGAAGAATATTAATATCCGAAGATATTGCTTAAGAGTTTGAAAATAGTAAATGTTAAAATCTCAAATTGAATGCACAAAGTTTCGGTAGATGAAGAATTCAATGCTTCTGGCTTTTATAGTTGTTGACATTAATGACTATTGAGAAGCTTGAGAATTATTCAACTTAATCGTTACTCACACGTCTTCTTTCCTCAATCAGCGCCGTCATTATCTTTTGACATTCTATATTCCATTTGTCCGTTAAAACTCAGCAATGAATGTGGAATGAAAGTGGTTGCAAGGCTTTACGTTTCTTAGAGAGTTAGTTTCCTAATTTGGTACTCATTTCTGCTTTGCATTTAATGCTCTTACACATAATTGCTTTATTGCAATTTGGAGTTTAATCCATATCAAAATCAATAGAAACCCATTAACAATTTGATTAAACATAGTTAGGAATAATCATGAGTGACAATATGAAGTATACATATTATAATCAATGATTTGGTTATTATGAACACAATGTTTTCATTTTGACAGACCAATGACTCGAGTTGACTAACTTAAGTCAAGTGGCATTAACTCGAGTCATCTATAGGCAACCATTGAGAGATAGTGTTACAGAGATAATTTGACCCAAGTAATTAGTATATTGACTTGAGTTGACCATTTTCAACAATATTGGAGAACGTCTCTGTAATGCTGTAACTTGAGTCACTCAACTATCACTCAAGTCACACCAATTTTTTATAAATAAGAAGTTATCGAGTTTGGTCTTTGAAAAATGATTTGAAATAGTAAATGACTTGAGTTACTAAGTGACTAACTCGAGTCACATTTGACCGTTAGAAACTCACACAAAAAGCTAAGTTTCAAATTCATTCCAATGACTAGAGTCACATTTGACCAACTCAAGTCAAGAAATTTTGAAAAACATTTTGCAGCGTTCAATATATATTATGACTTGAGTCACACTATGGGTGACTCAAGTTACCATGAATCGAGACATGTTATGATTCATTTCAAGCATAAATGACTTGAGTTACACTAAACTTAACTCAAGTTACCTTTTCTCTGAAGATGACAGTTATCGACCAACAACACTTTAACATGAAAAACTTCTTGGGCTTGAATCAATAACAAACTTTTGAATTACAACTGTTTGTTATCATAAAAAACACATACAGAACTAACAACTTTGATTTTTGAAAGTTTCATAACCATTGGATATCATATACTCAATCAAAGGCACATCACAAACTGACTACCTCCCAGAAAATCCAACCTACCAGCAATAAGAGAAATTCCCTTCATAACATTTGTCACATTTCTCGAATTGGGCCTAGTTGATTGCCTAATATAGGCTTATCCTCAAGTCTTTAAGCCAAAAATTCAAAATATTAGAGGGTTAGCCCACCAAGTTTGGGCTAGCCTACTACGAGTTGGTACAATACGGGTTTAGGCTAAAAAGACCCTATCAATATGGGTTGACTTTAGCCAACCCAGTCCAGGACCTCTTGGTTGGCAGGTTAGCTCACCTAAGCCATCTTCTTTTTATTTTTATTTTTTTATACTGTGTTTTTTCAATTTTTTTTACCAATATACAAAATATTTTTCCAACAAACCTAAACCATAAAAAAAATTAAGACTAGAGTATATATTTTGTCATTTATGTTTCCATTACGGTCTCTTTTAGTCCCTTAAGTTTAAAAAGTGTATTTTTAGTCCTTCAATCCTAACCCTATTAGTCTAACATAATGGAAAATGCTAACTTATTAAGTTGTATTATTTTAATCCTTATTGGCTGCCATATCAACTCAATTTTTTTAAGAAAATCTTATTATAATAAAAAATAACAATATTAGTGATTGAATAGGGTATGAGTTCTAAAGGATAATACGACGCGACATTTGTTAATTTTTTTATAAAAGAAAAAAACCAAGGCGAACCGGCTGTAAGTTGGGCACGTATGGGTTCAAGCCAAAAGGATCCACATCAAAATAGTTCTTGTTTTTCACAACCAAACCCACCAAGTTTTTTAGGTTGGGTGGGCTTGGCCCACATGTTAAACCTGTGTTACCAGCTCAACTTGGAGATGAGACAAATAATTTTCATATAAGGATTAGCCTACATCAAGGATCAACTTTGAGACCTTATTTTCTTAACCTAGGAGTAGACCATAGACAATCTAATTGAGCCTATCAAATGCAAAATCCCTAACTATATGCTTTTTGCTGATAATATAGTTTTGTTGGCTAAATATATTGAGGAAATCAATTCTAAACTTGAGATATGGAGAAGGACTTTGGAGTTGAAGGGCTTTCATCTGAGTAGGAGCAAAACTAAATATATACATTAATTATACACAAGTTATTTCGCAAGCAATGAAATTTAAATATTTAGGATTAATTATACACAAGATGGTGAAATTGATGAAGATGTTAATCATATAATTAAAGTTGGATGATATGAATTGAGAAAAATTATTGGAGTTATTTGTGATAAAAAAGTACTTAATAAAGTATAAGGAAAATTTTATCGTGCTGATAAAAGACCAGCAATGCTTTATGGTAGTTAATGCTGGGCTTGAAAGGGACAACATGAACATAAAATGAGAGTAGCCGAGATGAGGATATTGAGATGGATGTGTGGTCATAAAAGAAAATATAAGATTCATAATGATCATATACCTAAATGAGTTAGAGTGGTATCTATGGAAAATAAAATGGTATAAAATCATTTAAAGAGATGTGGGCATGTTCAAAGGAGGCCATTGAGGGCACCAATAAGAAGGGTTGATCATGAAGTATGAAGTCTTGTGAAAAAAAGTCTAGGAAAACCAAAGCAAACACTCAATGAGATTATAAAGCGAGATCTTTTGGTTTATAACCTATCCAAATATTTGGTTTTTAGTAGAATACAATGGTGTCATGTGATCTATATAGTCGACCCCAATTAGTAGGATAAAGACTTTGTTGTTTTTGTCCATAATTTCTATGAAAATATTTTTTGAGATAAAAATATGCTTTTACTTGTAATTTGTCTCAAATGCTTAGTATTAAAAGCCAACCCAAGTTAGTTGGCCAAACCAATGAATCAATTACCACTTCCCTCACTGGTTCAAATAAAAGTTTGAGATGGGTCAATTATGTTGGATTTTAAATTTATTCTCCCCTTGTTATTCTAAAATGATGTTGTTATGAGTTTAAAAAAATGGCATCCAATCATATTTGTGCTTTAATAATTATATTTGATTGGATTATATGTGGTTTATATGTAAATGTTTCATTTTCTTATGAATTAATGCCTTTTTATTTAAATATTATGCAAGGTTATATATGAATATTTTTGTAATATTTTCATTAAATCATACTCCTCCAATCCTTAATATAATACATAGTTAGAGAGTTTATCTTGGTCCTAAATATAATGTTGGTTCTCTAATTAAATTTTGATGATAACAAACCTTCAAAAGAAAGAGGATTCAATTCAAGAATGAGAATGCATCATGAAAGTGTGATCAGAGATGATCACACTCCAGCATTAAGACCAATACTCAAGTGTGACACAACTTTGGCATGACACTCCATAATACTTACTCCTGATATGAAAGTGTTAGGTATGCTTCTTGTAGTAAAATAGGTTGATACTTGCTAAGAATATGAAAGTGTTAAGATGACACTTGAGTATGCATGATCATACTCGAGTATGAAGAGTATTTAAGATAAGAGAAGAGAATATGTAAATTGTGATTTATATTGTTTTGACCTAATCTTTGTTGATCTACATCCAATTCTCATGCTCCACTTGAGATTTTCAATCTACTATTTTCTTGTTTAAGCTAGGTACAAGAGAAGTCTCTACAACAACAAGTTTAACTAGGCACTTACGAAGCCATTTACAAATCTCTCACCAAGATATTCCCCTCACACACATAAGGATTCAAACTTTATGATGAAAAATTACAATCAATCCTCTCTCTTAAAAGTGAATAAGATGAATACTGAAGTACAATACAAATAATGTCTCTCTCTATGATAAACTATATAATCATTGAGATAATAGGGAGTAAGTGATGTAAGCGTTAGAATATTGTGTTAGTTCTCTATATGTTTTGATTATAACTGACAATTGTAAACACAAAGTGAAATTTGTCTTTGGTAAATTAAAAAACTTACTGTCAAAGGCAAACTCGAGTTTGGGGTTCCAAACTCGAGTTTAGACTTGACAGAGAGTAGCTCAGTTTTTATGAACTTAAAGCAAACGACAGTTTGTAATTACAAATTGTGGTTTATGTCAAACAGAAAGCACTCAAAATTTTCTAAGCTAAAGCAAACTTGAGTTTGTCTTAGAAAACTTGAGTTTCTGTTAGATAGAGACACTTCAATATTTTGAAGTTAAGAAAATTATAGTTTGATATTCTAAACCACGATGTACTCCAGCTAATAGCTATATAAAGTTTTCCATGTTTTGAGAAAACTCGAGTTAAGACTACAAACTTGAGTTTGAATCAAGCCTGTTAGGATCCAGCTGAACCCAAGAGGGGGTGAATTGGGTGAAGATAAAAATTTCCAACCTTTAAAAATCTTTTCACAATTTAGTAAAATCAATTTGAGAAATAGGAATGAGTTATAAAAATGTTTACAATCAATCTACCATATATGCTGGAAGTAAAGAGTTAAGGGAAGAGGATTGCAAACGGTGATTTATCCTGGTTCGGTCCAACCGTAACCTACATCCAGTCCTTAGGCACCTTGAGCTTTTCACTATCTCCTTGTTTAACCAGGCACAAGAGACAAGCCTTTACACCCACAAGTTTATCCAGGTACTTGTGCAACCTTCACAATCTCCCTCGGAGACTCCCCTTTACTACCCGTAAGGTTACAACCAATTTCCCACTCAAAGGTCACCCAACCTTGAGTATCTCTCAGAAAATATGGTTTACAATATATCTTCTCTCTAAGAAGCGATTATGATAAACACTTAAGCTCATTACAATTCATTTCACTCCCTAACAGATAAACTATGAGACATTGAAAAACAGAGTGAAGAGAGGATTCTGAATTTTGGCATTATGACTGTGTAAGCTCACTCCTCCACCTTCTTGCGTTTTGAATCTGGCTTCTTTTATAGATGAAGGTGTTCTGACCATTGAGAATACGTCTATTTAAGAATAAAGCCGTTGAGAATATGTCTGTTGAAAAATATAGCCGTTGGAATGCTTTTTGTTATGACAGCTTAACATATTGATCTCCATGTAATCCTTTGTTTGATAATCTAAAACATGTCCACAAATGATTTAGATGATGATAATAAATGTTATAAATCATCTGGGAAAGTTTCTAAATGATCTGGATTAGAATCTGAAATTTTGCAACGATGATTTTTCTGATCTGTGGGAGATACTGCGGTATTGCTTTGTATACTCGAGTATTGAGCTTGTTTCAATACTTCAAATACATTTCTATCTGCCCGAAACTTGAGTTTTTCTTTCCATACTCGAGTATTGAGGATCCTCTAACGTTCATAGCTCTCTGTCTGAGTTATACTCAAATTTTCACTCATAAACTCGAGTTTTCACGTTGTCTTGGACTTTGGTTGCTTCCATACTTGATATCGCTTCAATTTTGGCAAACCAAACATCCCCATTTAGCTCTTTAATCCTCCTTTCCCACAACAACAAGAATCAGATCCAAACTCGTTGGATTCTGTCCATTATGATCTGATGAGTTCAAGTTGTTCTTTGACCAGCGTTTTGCATTGTTCTGAAACTTCAGTCAACTTTCGAAGACTGTATCTATTTGATCTAATCTTCATCTTTGTTGAATCAAGTCTTGATGGGAACCTTTATGAGTCTTCTTTCCAATGCCACCAATTTCAGCTTATTCTGATATGTAGATTGTGAGTTACACTCAAAACACTAAAGCTCGCTCTGAAGTGTGGCGTGGATACTTGATCCAAGTTAAGAAATTCATAGCTCTCTCATCTGATCTTCTTTAGGCATGAAACTTTGTCAAGATGACGCATTGGATGTCTAGTTTCAGCCAAATTTGATTTTTACTTAATCTGATGTCTGGTTCATGAGATATTATCGAATTACCAGACCTCGCCCAAAGCTGAATGTGAAGCAAAGGTGAACAGAGTTGCTATAAGAACTGGAAACTCGAGTTTTGAAGTGGAAAATTGAGTTTTGTCTAGTCCAGAAGCGTGAGAGAAGTCGAAAACACCCGATACTTGAATATTTAAGTTTCATACTCGAGTATTGATTCCCATACTCGAGTTTTGACCTAGAAACTCGAGTATTGACTTCCAGAACTCGATTTTCACTGTATTTAACTCTGAAATGACCCTCTCCAACATCTACTTGACTATGGTCACTTCTGTAACAAATCTTGGAACTTGTATAATGATATTTTCATCAATTTCTTCCATGTTCCATGTTCCATCTTGATCAATAATCATCATTCAAATTTAGCTCACTCATCTTCTTTAATATTTCCTCTTCTTCAATTTCTTCTTGATGAAATCTCTTGATCAATCTTTATACTCTAGCTCTTTCTTTCTTTCAATCATTCTTCACAAATAAACTTGAGCTGATCTTGAATAAGGATATTCCATTCAAAGTTCTTTCTTCTTCAATCTCTCCTCTTTTTCTTCTCTTCCTTTTCCTTATCCTTATCTACATCCTCGATCTCCTCGATCTTCTTCTTTTTGATCAATCTTCATGAATGAACTTCTCACTATTGATTCTACATTAAAATTCAAGAATTCATCAATGAAGAGGATAAACATATTGCTCAATCTTTTTGCTATTACTAATGGCATATATAAGACATCATCAAAACTTAATTATATCCAACAAAGTTGAGAGCTTTCAAAAATTTCATGTTTAAAACAAATCGTGGTTTGCATTTGTAAACTCCAGTTTGTCATTTGCAGAGTGCTATCAACGTTTTCTATGAACTTAGAAAACTTAAGTTTAAGAATGTAAACTCAAGTTTGATTCAGACAGAGAGCTTCTCGCTATTTTGAACTAAGAAAACTCTAGTTTGAATTTACAAATTGCGGTTTGATACTTTGTGGACTTAAATGTGTTTTGTCTTTCTAAAAGACAAAATCGAGTTTGCCATTGTTTCAAAAACGTGTTTCAAAGCTCAAATTGCAATGGTCATTTCTTGAATGAACCAAACTCCAATTTGAGTTTCTAAACTGCGTTTTGGCTCCTGAGCTAAACTTCCAAATTGCGGTTTGTTTGAACAAACTCGAGTTTGTTTCGCACAACTTGAAATTCTGATTTATGAAATCTGCGATATAATCTTTTTTGATTTATATACTTCATGATTTCACTTTATATTATTCTATGTTATACTTGATTGGTTTGCTCATGAGTTTCAGATGAATTTAGCAAGGATCAAGGTGAAATCAAATATAGGTTGAAGACAATTAATGAAGAACCAAGAACAAGCTTGAACTTTCTCCTCTATCCCAATGGCGTAGCTCAGACTGTTATAGATCATTTAGATCACTCTCCAACGGTCAAATAAAGTTTATGGAATGATAAGAATGCTGGAAAATCATATGCAACAACTCTATTCCAAATTTCCAGCTAAATATTGAAGAAACAAAGAAAAATATGCAACTGTCATATTCCAGATATCAAGCTGAACATTGAAGAATCAGAGAGAAGAAAATACAACGGTTAGTTTCTCTGGTTAACTATAAATACCCAGGTAGACTCAAAGATCATACACAACAACAACACAACAAATAATTATAACTGATTATATTCTTATTTACTTTCATTCTTTGTTGTGCGTACTACTGTATTTGAACTTTAGTGTTTATTCATATCTGCTTTTTAAGAGAGTTTGTTTTTGAAAATCATTTGATTATTCTTTTGAGAGAAGTCAAGGTTGTGGAACCTGTGAGTTGGGTTATTTGATTGCAAAGTGTAAGGGGGAGCAAGTACTAGGTGTTGGGATTGCTTGAGAGTTACATTGTTGTAATCAAAAGTGATTAAGAGAGTTGAAAATCCCATAAGGTATCTAGGGATTGGACGCAGGTCAAGGATAAGACCGAACTAGTATAAGTCTTATTGTGTCAAGCTCCTCTTCCCTTATCTTTTATATTATGTTTTTCGGTCTATACTTGGGTGTTTCGAAAAGAATTTTTAAAATCTCCAATTCACCCCCTCTTGGTGATTTCTTCCATTCACATATTGGCATTTTGACAGTGAAGGAACAAACTCTTGTCATTGGCTTCATCAATGTTTTTCACTCAATATTTCTGTCTTGAATAAGTCTTCATTTATAGTCGATAAGGATCATATGACGTTAAGTAAATTATTCCCATTGTAATTGTATATGATCGTTGGAAGTAGTTGTCGGAGCATCTGAGCATTTTCTTTACTTTGTCTGCCATTTAACTTCGTTAAATAACAATTATGAGTGATTTTCAGTCATAGAGATAAAGCTTTCCATTAGAGACATATTAGAGTTCATGGTAGAATTCGAGGTTCAGTCATTTTGTTTTGCCGCACGAATCTCCACATGACATCCCTTTGGTTAGCTCTAGGATTGCTAAGGTTGGGTTGCTATAATCTTCACTACTATAGACACTTCATGTTAGTTCTCATGTGTGTTTTGATGATGACTTGAATATAACTTAAAAAAAATAAAATATAGAGCTTACTGTCAAATTACCTCGAGGCAAGCATGTGTAACTCGAGGTTACATCCAAACTCGAGGTTAATAATATACCTCGAGGTTACATGCCTTTGTAATCTTATCAAATCTTCTATATTGACTCGAGGTTGAATATGTTACCTCGAGTCTGGAACAAAACTCGAGGCATATGTTATACCTGGAGGTGGTATCAACTTTCCTAGAGCATATCATCTGATCGTTAATTTTTAAATTGGAGTATGATAACTCGAGGTTGCATATTCACCTCTAGTTTCTCTAAAACCTCGAGGTACTAAAATATGACTCGAGGTAGAAGGATGCTTGTTCAGTGAAATTTTAGCCTTTAGACTCGAGGCTATTTCCTATGACTCGAGTTTATAAAGAAACCCAAGGTTAACTTTGTGACTCGAGGTTAAATTAGCTAGCAAATCAGATATTCTCCAAATGATTAAATTTGATCACCGAAAATTCTAAACTTTGGTCAATCTATCTCATAAGTATCATATTGTGTTGCTACTAACTTTACTTCTTAAAGTTCTCATGAAAAGTTTCAAGAAGATGGGATTAATGCGCTCAGAGAGATAAAAGCAGATATATGATGTCAGTACAATTAATGCAATGCCACATATTAGTAGTTAAAGCATCTGACAATGATAAAGAACTTCTACGTTCTTTCTGCTTCTATTGTAATGGTCGAATAAGAAAGATTGACGCAAAGACATTCTCCACAGAAACATTCTTCAAGCCTGATTATCTTCCCAAGGCCAACCACCCACATTTAATGCCAATGGTCATAATATCAATGTCAGAACTACCAGAATAACAAACCAGAGACAACGGCTAGATTACAATGGCATTAATGACAAGTCTATAAATTAAAGAAGTATTCATTAGCGCTAATGACCGGAAGTTATCGAAACACTGCGAAAATTTAATAGCATTTATTGTACTCTGTTTGTGTAACATTTTTTTTTCACTTGTTGTGTGCTTCAATGATTATCACCTGATCTACTCTTTAGGAGTTTTGATTTTCCTACTTGATTACTTTGTAATATCTTGAGGTTGGGACCTCAAGTGATTGGGTAAACAATTACAGCTTGTAAGGGGGAGTGATCAGGGAGGGATCATCCAAGTACAGTGTAATTGTGTCAAGAGGATTAATAAAATCTCAGGAGTTATGGGGACTGGATGTAGGTCAAGTTTAAGACCGAACCATAATATATCGTTTGTGTAGTTATCTTTTCTTCTCTCTCTGTCTTAAGTTCACCGAAAATTTTTAAAAGTTCAACATCACCTATTCACCCCTTCTAGGTGATTTACACTTCAGACAATATTCACTGACCTTCTCTGAGATCACTTCTCTACTATGTTTGCGTTCATCAAATTTAATGTTTTGACACAGAGATTTGCTTTTGCAATTTGGCACGAAAACCATAATTATTCAAATCATATAAAACTCATAAGCAAGTATGTTTAATAGCATTGAGAAGTACTATGAGTGTTAATCAAGTGTAATAAGATGATAACAACAATTTTTGAATCCTCAGAGATGTTATGAAACTAAAGCTTCAGACTGACACTCAAGTGCTATTGGGTACACTTGAGTGTTCACACTTTTGTGTTGAAAGCCTTGCTAAGGTTCCAATGCTATACTTGAGTATAACACTTGAGTGTTCACTTTGATACTTCAGTGTCCAGGTTCTATATCAATTGATCTTCGTGTGTTAGGCTGAGAATCTACGATAATATTCGAGCATTCCTTAGAATACTCGAGTGTGACACTCAAGTATTCACTTACATATTTGAGTGTCCTCCTGTTTTATCTAGAGAGCAATTATCTTGTTCTTGCGAGTATCATTCTGGCCTTCACTCATACTTGAGTATTCATTTACATACTCGAGTATCAACATGAGTTCTCGTGTGTCCTCGTGACATAAGACATAGTTTTTAAATTTGTCAATCATTTCCTAATTTACTTTTATTAATGTTCCCTCAACAAGAATTAAGGATAAGAGGGAATAAGGGAATTAATAAAGATAACTATGAGTGTTTTATAGACTATATATCATATTAACTAATTCAACCAACTTCCTTAATCTAATCAAATTGGGTAATTACGTCTTATAAGGACCAAAGGGAGTATTATTTTTTTAAGAAAAATACTTAGGTCAAGTTCCTTATATCAATTTTGTCAAGTTCTCCAATCACATGTGACCATTTGTTCTATTTTTGAACTATTATAATTTAATTATAATTCCATATGAAAAGAATACGACAAGATATTAGAAATTTGATATAAATAGAGCTCTTGTTTTAATCATGTTCTCCAATTCAACAGTAGTTGGACTATAGACCCTTGAACCATTATTTGAATCGATTGATTGATCAAATTAATTTTTAGAACATATCTCAAATGCTTTGTACATACACATACATACATATAGATACATATACATGCATATTTGTATATGTATGTATATACATATATATGCATCTAAATGTATGTGTGTGTAGTCAGATGAACTCTTTATTTTTATCATATGATATTTATCATTTTTATACCCGGGTTATTTAGCAATAATTCAGCAATTGACTATTGATTAAATTTTCCATGCTGCTTTTGAACGCTTGTTTCAAGCTATGCAAGGATTTGACTATTTGAGAACTTTACAAGTTTTGTTTTCTTACAAGCAAGGATTTAATTTTTACAAGGTACGTACCTCAACACTTTTAATTATTTTAATTAATCATGTACAAGACTTTTTTGTTTCCTTCTATATTTTATAAATTTCAACTCAATGATAACTCTTGTTAAATCGGGACCTCACAATCTGTACCCGCAGTAATTAAATTAGAATTTATTGCAAGTCATCAATCATTCTAATTAATTAATTAAAATTTCAAATAATAATTATTATCATCCATTAATAATGTTTTTAAAACATGCCTAATTTTTCTATACAAAGCCATTTAATACAGAGATGAAATAAAAGATCAGTCTTGCTTCTATTGTAAGATATATATTCATATTGATGTCCATGCCAAAAGAAGAAAAGAAGATATAAGAAGGCATGTATCTTCACCATTTGAAAGATAAGCTAGCAAGCGATCTCCACTTTATCTTTTATAAGATTGTTTCTGAAAATTTGTCTTCCATTTTACCAATAAATACATGACAACGATAATTTCTCAAAGCAAAATATGAATATGAAGATATTATATATGTTTGTGCGTATGTAAGTATTCATGAGACCACTCTTGCACTTTTTTCCCTTTTGGACTGAAATTGCTCATTTCTGACTTGCACTTTGAACTTATTTTCTTTTTGGAAAAAATAAATAAAAATTTTGAATTACCATAGCTCTGTTTGACTTGGAATTTTAGTGTGGTATAAGCACAAGCAATTTTTTGTGACGCCCAAGAGCATTTATCTGACCCATTTTGCAAGTTTTGGACTGAAAATAAATGTTTAAAATTTTTATATAAAAAAAATACAATATGTCCCACCATATGAGTAATAAAAAATGTAGTTAATTGAACTACATGGGTATTGTATGGGTTTAGCTCAATTGATCCCAAACACCTCTAAATTTTAGTTCAGGTAAAAGATTACAAATCCTATCCTACCTAGGTATAGTAGCCAACGTCCTTTCTTCTATTAAGTGAATGATGTTAAAAATAAAAATACAAAAAAATTAAACAAAAAGTATTATGAGGGAATTAAAAAATATAACTCAGTAGAAATTTAGGACTACAAAATTGAATAATTATTGAAAAAAGATCAAGATTTGGATGTTGTTATGACAGTTATATATATATATATAGAGAGAGTTTGAAAAATATCCTTCATCTTGTCTGGGTGGTGTAGTTGGTTATCACGCTAGTCTCACACACTAGAGGTCCCCGGTTCGAACCCGGGCTCAGACAATTTCCTCAATTATTTTTTTTTCCTTACCTTATTTTCTCCCGCCAATTCGTTCCATCGTCATCTTTTGCGGGTCAAGCCTTCCCAGCTCCTCTTCGTACGCCGTTCTGCTTCCCTCTTGCTTCCCTGTTAGCAGTGGCAGACGATGTTAATTGTTGACAGAGAATCCCGATTCCGATAACGCCGTGAGTCTTTGTTTCTCTCTCTTTTTCCGTCAACCCTATTCCCTTCTTTGGTTCCTTTTCGTGCATGAGAAAATGATTTTAGGTATTCATTATTCACTGTGTTCTTCGTGAATTGATTTGGTGGTTTGTGGAAACGAATTAGTTTGGATTATTCCAGTGTTTAGATAGGGGGAAAGTACGATGGTCTGAAGCCTGAAGAGTTGCTTTCGTTTGATATTTTAGAGAATTTGTGCATGGTTAGGAAAATCGACTTTTAATTTTATCATGATTATCTTAACATTGAAAGGGTGAGCTGGAAGTATCAATTATGAGCAACCGAAGGCTTCAAATTGCACGTTGATTAATTTTGCAGTTGTTCACTGACAATGTCATCTAGTTGTAGATTTACAATTCAAGGAAATTCGCTTTTTAAAAAAAAAAATAAAAAAGAAAAAGAAAATTATTTGATGCATCGCTCTTGTGAGTGCTCTATTGTCACTCTCAATGATGCATCATGCATTCTTTAGCGGCTAACTTTTTCCATTTCCTTTAACTTAGTTCAACTACAAGTTACTTATTAGAACCAAAATTGACTTGGAAATGTTTTCTTAGCTTTATAAAGGTTCCTTCTTTTTATTTTGAATTGTGCATTGTAAGCCAATATGTTAATCACAGAGACAGCAAGATGGAAGGAATTCTGGATTTCAAGTTTCGTCGGCCTTATGATAAACATTTAGAATCTTATGCAGGAATTGATACAACATCGTGTTCACGACCAGTTGTCTCTTAATTTTTTATCTGGCTCTGTTGAATCCTCATTTATTCTGTCTTTTGCAGGTTTGTTTAGTTGGAACTGAATTGATTTTTTTTATTTTGATGATTTGAATTTCTATTTACACCTGAATTTGTTCTGTTCTTTACTTCAGAATGGTGAGGAAAAGAATTCCGAATCTTCCAGTGTTTTCATTAAAAACACCTAATTCGGATTCAGGCTCAAACCTTAAAGCCCGTGCAACTGCATCCCCAATCTCTAATAAGAAGACCATTTCCTCCTCACAATACAAAACTGTATGAACCGATCTATTTCCACTTACATAATATACTAATAAGCTGTTTTCTTTCTCACTCTTCCTTTTGCTTTTTTTTTATTTTGGATTTCTAATTATTTGTTGTTCATTTTTCAAGATTTTCTTACATGATTGGTGGCTGGTGAAATCTCAAGGAAAAGGTTTAGCTGTGGAAGGAGTTGCTTCAATGGAGTAAGAATTAATTTCACTTTATATATATATATATATATATATATATATATATATAGGAGTTGTGCGCACGCGCGCGCGTGTGTATGCTCCTAAGGAGTATATGTCTTCATAGATGATTTTTAGAAAAGTGAAACAACCTGGGAACTGTATCCCTTGGACTCAGAAGTCGTATGGGAATTAGGGCTTGGTGCAAGATTACAGCTCAGGTAACATACAGCTGAGAATCAGATCATTCCTTTTCTATCAAGAGAACCTACGTGTAGGAATACTGTTATTTGTAGAAATGAAATACACTTAGAGTAACCACAATCTTGAGAAAATAGAGTGTGCAGTTTCCCCCTAGTGGAGTTCTGTGTAAGTGGAATGGAGGGTTAATGCATTTCTGTTTTTATTTCCTCTATATGTTTCATGAACTGCCTCTTGTGAAGTTCATGTGCATTAACTTAACAGTTGTGTTGCATTGTGATAGAACCTTCATTTAAGTGGAAGAAAATAATGGCAAAACACTGGAAATCCTGTATTAATAGTAGGGAAAACCTGAGGATTACAATGTCTATTTCACTCTAAAGGCTAATCACTCTGCAGGAAAACAAATGGAACAGTAACCAGAAGAACAATAGCCACTTTCATCCTGATTTTCCTTAGACCAGGGCCTCTCTTCATAGACACACTAATCTGCGAACCCCCTCCTTACCCCATTCTGCTATCCCCTTATGCTCCCTCCCCTACTCTGACTGTCAAGCAATTCGTTACCCCCTTACTCTGACCATTCTGCCAATCTGCCCCTCATTGCTTGTGATGGTCATGGGCTGGCTTTCCTTCTCTCTGTCTCCCTTTAGCCCTCCTTTGATAAACTCAGCACAATAACCCGGTAGGCTTATCACATTACTGCATGCAGGAAAATTTTCCTTTTATGACAATGAGAGGGCCAGAAGAATGTGTGATGTCATAAAAGAAAATATATTTTACTTGCTTGTAATTTTATTGCATAAAGTCTGAGAGTAATGGGCTTGTTTGGAGAGAACTTTATGTAGCTTAAAGCTAGAAAAAAGCTCCAATAGAAAAAAAGCTTGAAGTAAAGTGTTTGGGTTGAGCTTTAAGTTCTCTAGGCTTTTTTGAAGAAAGCTTCTAAAAGCCCGTTAAGGAAAAAGCTCAATGGGGTAGCTTTTTCCAAAAAGCTCTCGGCTTTTTGACGTGGTCACTTCTAACACCATTAATCCAAAAATAAATCATATTTACAATCTGACTTTTTTCCTACCTAACTTCTAAAAAAGTCAGAAAGGAAATAAGGCACCGCTTTTACCTCTAACCCAAACAAGCCCAATATCTAAATCAAATGCAATGAAATATGGTTCTATGAATGTAGTTGCTAATTATTTGGACATGCTTTGTATTGTTAAACTAGTTTAAATTATGATCACCATCAGTGTTTTTTACCTGTACTGAAGGTTTGGGTGGTGCGGCTATTTTTTGGTATCATGATGATGCCATTTCTATATACTAGCATCAGAGTCACTTGCTTCATAGGTTTTAACTAAGCTTCTTGTTTTTCCCCTCTACTATAGGAGGCTTGGGGAAAGAGTCATTTCCTCTTCACCTATTGCAAAGAGACATGAGACCAATGTCCTTGAAACACAAGATGGGATCACATTTATTATCACTGGTTTCATAAACAAGTTGCGCACAAATGAAAATGGCTTTTCATTTGAGGTATGTAAAATTTTGTTTGATATTTCGTGTTATTTTCACCAGATAATATAGACTGTTAACTTTACAATTTTGCATGTTATTGTGGGCATCATGTCCAGATAAATGTTCAATTTTGTTTTATACAGTTTCTCTAAATGATATCAACATGGGGCTATTATTCAGGATTTACTTGTTAGCATAACTGTATCTTTATCTTTTGCTTAAAATCTTTAATGTATAATTTTAACCCCTTCCCATGCAGAGAATACCATGACTTTCTAACTCCAAAGGTTAAGACCAACCTCTTCTCAGAGTGAGATTTACTTATTGATTTTAGCCATAAAGCACCCTATCTTCTATGAGTTTAGACCCACCTTTTCTCAGGAAGATGCCCTAACTGGATCCTAGCCAATAGAGTACCCTGTCATCTGTAAGTTACGGAATATACGCATTTTTTGCAGATGCAAAGCCTGGGGGTCACTACAATTTTTGAACATGCATATAATTATATCGGGGGTTATCTGTGAGTACAACATGATGCGATAATGTTCATTTTCTTGGGACAAAGATAATGTGCATTTAATAAAGGGTTAATACAATCTTTGGTCCTTTAAGTTTGTCCTCAGTTTTGGTTTCTCAAGTTTCACACTATAGGTTTTGGTCCTTCTTTTATTCCATTTAAAACATTAGTCCTTATAATTAAACAAAAACCTAGACCATTTTGCCCCTGAAGGACCAAAACCTATGGTTTAAAATTTGAGGGAGCAAAACCAAAATGAAGGCAAACTTGAGGGACCAAAAATTGTATTAACCATTTAACGAATGAAAAACCGCCTAGAGTTATTTGTCAGTGCAACTGAATGAGATTATGCTCATTTGACAAATGAATAACTTCTTCTTGTCTACACCAATGCTAAAAGACGGTTCTAATGGGGAATTGTTACATTCGTACGAGTTATGGGTTTTTAAAAATGGTATGAGTAATTGCTTTGCTTTTGTCTAATTCTTATTAGATGTTTTGGATCTGTTGCTACTTGTAAATTTGTGGATTCTCGTCTTTGGTGTTGAATTTTATATAGATAATTTTAAAAGCAAAGACAATTTTATAATGGCTTCCCAAATGTATATTCTAAGTCAAGGGTCTGAATCAGGGGGAACAGTGAGAACAGCTGCCTGTTCTAGTAGCGGGACGCTCTGATGGTTTAAAAAGAATCTGAGTGTTTCAGGTCAATAGGCTCTTGTTTCCATTTATCATTAGATTTTGAAATCATGAGAAGTTACTGCTTTTCAGGTCAATAGGCTCTTGTTTCCATTTATCATTAGATTTTGTGTGTGTAATGCTATGGAATTTCACATTTTGTTTTTGTTTTAATTTCTGTACTATACCCAAAAAATAAGTTTCTATACAGCTTAGAGCTATTTTGTGATGCAATCTAGTTAATTACAATATCTAGATGAATTCTGCTCACAGTATATTTTTTCTAGGGCTGAGAAACAAGGGTTAGTCAGTTAACCTTGTTCCAGGATTCTAGTAGTATAATATTGCAATGGGTTTTTTGGTTTGTGGTCTGACTATTATGTTCCTACCTTTCAATTCTGATCACTGGGAGCTGGAGTTTGTACCCTTCTACATGCTATAGAATAAAAGCTAATTGTGAGATATTCAACGATTTTTTATCAATATTGCCCGGATAATTTCTTCTGATCCTTCGAACTCGTTGCAGGTATGCAGACGGTTCCTGTTAGGATTTCCACATGACTGGGAAGAGTACCTGTGCTATGGTGTTGGCGAACAACATAACAATGGGAACACTGGGCTTGATGATTCAAGTACCTTTCCACTGAAGAATGCCAGCAAGATTGCGGATCTTTTAACCAATAAAGGAAATCTGAATTGTTCTCTGCTGCTGAATAAATTGTTAAATGATTTAGCAGGAACATCTCCACAGAATGTTTCTGAGCAATCTGAGCCTGGTTGTAACAGAGAACCAAACATTAGAATGAACCCCAGGGATTGCCAAGGGACAGAGGATACAAATCTTGGGACATCTAATGTACAAGTTGAGCAGATGCACAATATTGAAAGTGGCGGTTCAGATGTTATATTTGAAGCACAATGTGAAAATCCAAACGCTGGTCTTCAATCTGGGATGAATATGAATTCCCTCAAGTCAAGTGAAGGGCTTCCTGGTAAAGAAACCGATAAAACACCAGATTCCTTGGAGAAAAAGAAAAGTAACCATAGATCAAGTGCTCATAAGCAGAAGAAATCAGAGGATATTACTAAAGTCTGCTCTAGAAGGATAACCAGAAGCATTTCTAAAACGAGTCATCCAGTTAGAGGATCTCAAATTCCAAGCAATTCTAATGTACAAGATGATGGCCAGATGCACTATATTGAAAATGGCGTCTCAGATGTTACACTTGAAGCACAAGGTGAAAATGCAAACCAGGGTCTTCAATCTAGGATGAATATAAATTCCCTCAAGTCAAAAAGTGAAGGTCTTGCTGGAAAAAGAACCAATAGAAGCCCAGATTACTCAGAGAAAAAGGAAAAATTCCCTAGATCATCAAGTGTTCGCAAGGAAAAGAAATCAGAGGATGTTGTTACCTTCAGTTTTAGGAGGATAACTAGAAGCATTTCTAATTTGAAGAAGTAGGAGGGTTTTCTTGGTGTGTATTCTGGAGGCAACCAGGCTTAATGTTAAAGTAGAGTTCATTTGATTTGTCATATTGTAAGTAATCATTTCATTTCCTAGCTCCCGAAAGAGGGTCTTATTGTGCCCTGTGCGTGGTGATCATTATCTTTTCACTCCTACATCTATGATTTTGGGAAATTTTAAATAAGATTATTTAAAAAGTTATACATAATTCTTTTAATCATTATATAAGGGGCAAAAGTGAAAATTTAGTATTAAACAATTTTTGCAATGAGCGCTCATAAAAATTAATTATTTTATGGTGTAAAAATACATATGAACAATTTAAAATAAAAGAGATAGAAGACTACTTATGGGGCCCATGATATAAAAACTAATGGAAGTTAAATCTTTTTAATAGTGTGGTTATATCTACTCTCTAAATAAATTGTTTGTGTTTACTTTTACACCTGAAAATAGTTAACTCTGAGTCCCTAAAGAGAAATTGTTAATTGTTAATCACTAAATTAACATATTTACCCGTGTATAAATAAAGCTTTTTTAAAAAGCCGGCCCAAAACATGCTTTTTTAAAAAATTAACGTGTAGTAAGTTTATGATATTTTATTTAAATCATTAAAATTGTATAACATTTTAAAATAAGAATATGGATTTTAATTACATTATATATTCTTTTATTTTTTTTAGGAAGAACATTTGACCACAGATATTTTTTTTTAAAAAAATCACTTTCAAAATCCATAATGCATATTTTGAGATAAGTAGTAGGGAAAACTACACTGATTAAGTGTCATTTTTCTCTCTCCTTGAGAGTCTCTAGCTCCTCTCGGTGGGTGCTTCTCCGCTTCTGGTTAGTGGTGCTAGCGATTCCTTTGGATTGCCATTCTGGTTGTCGGGTTCGATTCGACAACCTCCCTCTTCTCACTTAGTTTCCTGTTGTTGCTGTGTGTGATTTTTGAAGTGGTGGAAGAAGTAGCGGTGTGCAATTGAGAGTTGGGGTTTAAATATGGAGGTTGGTCGAAGTGGAGGATCTAAGGGTGTTAAGAGTGTAGCACTTAAGTTAGAAAGTGATGGAGCTAAATTAGGAGGGGCTTTGGTGGGCAAAGTCCTAACTAGGAAGAAAATGAATGTCCCTGCTATTATCACCATGATTAAGAAGGGCTGGCAATTAGATGAGGAAATAGAAATTAACGAGCTGGACCGAAGTCAGCTGGTCTTTCTGTTTCGGTTCCGTGATACAGATGATGTGAAACGCATCCTTAGAGGGCGGCCTTGGTCCATCCAAGGGTGTCTTCTTAACCTTCAACAATAGGAGGATTATATGGTCCTAAAGGACGTGAACTTCGGGGAGGCTCCGTACTGGGTTCAATTCCATGGCTTGCCTCTGGAAGCCTTTGAGGAGGTCAATGCAAAGACTTTAGGAGATGCGGTGGGGGGATCTGTTATGTATGAAAAGAGAGTGAGAACTCTGATCAATCTTAGCGAGCCCCTAACTCCGGGTTTTTGGGTTCCGCGAGGAGGGAAGGAGCCAGCGTGGGTGTCTGTTAAATATGAGAGATTACAGAATTTTTGTCATCTATGTGGGAGGATTGGGCATGAAGGAAGTGGATGCAAAGACCTTTAGGGGACTGGAAGTAAGGAAACAGAGATTTATGGGTTTGGGAGCTGGCTTGGTACATCTGCTGTTAGAAATATTGAAAATGCGATTGTAGTTTGCAGGCTGAATTGGTGTGAGGCAGATCAGGATAGAAGGGTGAGTAACGAAGATAGTGATTCAGGGTCTACCTCTTCAGACGTTGGTCGGAGCTGGTCCTCCGGCACCCTGGTTCCGATGGAAGGCAAAAGGGGTCCAAGGTTTGAGAGGTGTCAGGAGTTTGGTAGATTTGGTAAAGGGTCAAGCTCTTAGCCGCCTAGTGGTTGTCAAGAGTCTAGATTGGCAGTACTGAATCTAGAAGTCCCATCCCTTTCCAAAGGTCAAATGCATTTGACTATTGAGGAAATCACCCCAGGAAAAGGTTTGCTAAATGGAGATCTGGAGTTAGGAGGGTCATCTGAGCAAAAAAAGTCAGGAGGGCTAGTGGTGTAAAAACCTACTGGGCCTCTAGAAGACTTATGTTCGGAAGTGGGCCCAAAAAGTGATAGGACCCAAAAATGTGAGGAAAAGGAAGAAGTGCGGATGTACAAGGTGGAATTCCCTAGTGAGCCTGAACCAATGAAATCTGTTATTATCCCTCATTTGGGCCTCTCGCCCATTTCATCGATGGCCCTTTCTCTTAAGAGCTTCCATTTGAAAAGGCCAAGTGATAGTGATCTGGGCTCGGAGGTAGCCAAAAGACAGAGGAAACTGATTTTTGAGGAAGATCCTGCTGCTGGTAAAACTAAGGCTCCTTTAGCTTCTTCGCAGCGTGGAAGAAGGAGGAACTACAGGACGCTGAAAGCTACGATTAGAGAGCAAAAGGTCGAAAATCAGCGATCATCTGTTGTGGTGGGGCCGGAGTGTTTGACGGAGATTGAGTTCCCAGAAAGATGGCTAATTGGATCAGGTGCTAATGTCTCATCTTTCAAATTCTGATCAAAACGCCGGTGGCTGGATGGAACCAGCCACCGATTCGCCATGAAGATGCTTCTTGAATTGTCAAGGGTTAGGGGTTCCCTTGACAATTCGAAATCTAAAGGAGGAATGTGCCCAAAAAAAAACCCCATATGGTGTTTTTAATGGAAACAAAACAGAAGGCTAATTTTGTGACAAAGATCCAAAGATGATGTGGTTTTTTTGATGAGTGGTTAGTAGATCTTGTAGGCCTCAGTGGAGGTCTGGCCATTTGGTGGGTAGAGAAGATTACAGTGGAAATCTTATTCTCTTCAGCCAATCTTGTTCATAGTCAGGTGTCCTCAAGCGAAATTGAATCCCCTGAATTTGTCTCTTTTATATATGGTCCACCAGCCGAAGAGGAGAGGAATTTGTGTTGGAAGGAAATCACTAGAATTAGCAAGTACATTCAGGGGTCGTGGCTCTGTGTGGGTGATTTTAACGACATCCTACACCAGCATGAAAAAAAGGGAGGCTGCCCCAGAGCATGAAGAAGAATCCTAAATTTCAAATGTTTTGTCGCTGAATGCGAATTAGATGATCTGGGATTTAATGGGTCTCAATTCACCTGGAGTAATAAGAGGGAAGAACCAAATTTGATTCAAGAACATATAGATCGGGCTTTTGGGAATTGGCAACTTAGAGAAAAATTCCCAAACCTGCAAGTTTTCAATGTTGATCCTTTAGGGTCAGATCACCACCTTATATATGTTCATAGTGCTCCAATGCCCAAGAAGAAGAAACGTACATTCAGATTTGAAGCTTCCTAGGTGAGCCATCCTGATTTTAGCCATGTGGTTGATGATTACTGAAGGAATATAAGCAGGGAAGGATTGTCCTTAGTTCATGAGTTAGTAAGTAAGCTCTCGAGGTGTAAATCTGGTCTAGAGGAATGGAGTAGGAGAGTCTTCCCGAACAATGCTAGGCTGATCAGGGAAATGAAGGAGAGGTTGGCGTCTTTTTCTCAACAAGGTGTGGATAGTAGTAATGTTGTGGCAATCAGTGAAATTAAGCTGGCTCTGGAGCGTTTACTGGATGTAGAAGAGAAATTCTGGATGTAAAGATCGAGAGTAAATTGGCTGATGACTGGGGATAAGAATTTGAAGTTCTTTCACCTGTCAACAATTAAGAGGAGGCAGAGGAATAGTATTCTCAGAATTAAAGACGATGATGGCAATTGGCTAACGGAAAGGAATGAAATTGTTGACAACATCTCATCCTTTTTCCAAAACCTTTTTTCTTCTTCTGGTCTGGTGGGTGTGGATTATGTGCTAGATTTTGTTGACCGAAAAATTACAACAGAAATGAACCAAAGCCTGTTGCAACCAGTTACTAAAGAAGAAATCAAGAATGCAGCTTTCAGCCTTGGTGGATCTAAAGCTCCTGGACCAGACGGCTTCTCGGGTAGGTTTTATCAATCTTCCTGGACTGTGATAGGCGACTTTATCTGTTTGGCTGTGAAAGAATTTTTTGAGGGTAATTCAAATTTAAATTTGATTAATGCAACCAATATCACCTTGATCCTGAAAGTTGATAAACCGGAGCATGTATCCCACTTTAGGCCCATAGGTTTATGTAATTTTGCATATAAAATCATTTCTAAGATAATTGCAAATAGGATGAGGCCACTCCTTGAGGGGTGTATTTCTCATAATCAGAGTGCTTTTGTGTCGGGTAGATGCATACAAGATACTATTATCATTGCCCATGAGGTGTATCATTATTTGAGGAGGAAGAAAAAGGGGGGCAAGCATGAATTTGCACTTAAGATTGACATGAGTAAAACTTATGATAGAATTGAATAGGACTTCTTGGAAATGACCCTGTTGAGATTCGGTTTCTGTCCTGAATGGGTCTCTCTAATCATGAAGTGTGTGAATTCGGTGAATTTAAACATTTGCCTGGATGGAGAGCCTATTAGTTCCTTTTCCCCATCTAGAGGGCTGCGTCAAGGAGACCTTCTTTCCCCCTATCTCTTTATACTGGCTACAGAGGTGCTCTCAAGTATGATTAATAAGAGCCAGGTAACTAAGTATATAACAGGCATCAAGCTGTGTCATGGTTGTCCGGTTCTTACTCATAGTTTCTTTGCAGATGATGCTTTGTTCTATATGAATGCATCTAAGAAAAATTGTACTCGATTAGTTCTTCTTCTGCAGAAGTATTGTGCTACGTCTGGTCAGAGGATTAATCTAGATAAATCAAGTGTTTTCTTCTTGAATAATACTCCGAAGGATGTCAAATTAGCGATTGGTGAAGCTCTTGATATGCCAGTTATCGGGGATCTTGGTAAATACCTTTGAATTCCTAGTATTTAGGGAAAATCTAAGCACCAAGCTCTAGCTTATATCCGAGAGAAAGTGACTAGTAAGATTCAAGGATGGGGGAACTCGTTTCTTTCATTTGCAGGCAGGGAGGTAATGATTAAGGCAGTTGTCCAAGCTATCCCAAGTTATCCTAGGAATTATTTTAAGTTTCCCATTAAATCTTGTAAAGAAATTCTTAGCTTGATTGCAAACTTTTATTGGGATGGGAATACAGTGGGGGGCAGTACTCATTGGAAGGCTTAGGAGTTCATAACTCGTGGGAAAGATAAGGGAGGTATGGGCTTTAGGGATTTAGTTAATATGAATGATGCTTTGCTAGCACAAACAGCCTGGAGGATTATGTCAAAGCCAAACGAATTATGGGTACAGGTGCTGAAAAGTCTTTATTTCCCAAAGGCTAATTTTATGGATGTGGGTAAAGGATATAAGGCTTCTTGGTGCTGGGCAAGTATTGTGGAAGGAAGAGAACTTTTGAAGGCTGATTTACAGTGGGACTTGGGGACAAGTGAAACCATTCGAATATGGGGTGATAAGTGGGTGCCTGGTGTTTCCTCACTGGAAAGGCCCCAAGAATGCGATGAGCCTCAGATTGCGGAGGGCAAGGTGAGTGATCTCATAGTTGAAGGTGCTTGGGACCTTGCTCCCATATCTCAATATATTTCCGAGGAGGTGAGAAAGGCCATTCTTGCCATTCCCATACCTACTAATAAGTTAGATGATAAGCTGATTTGGGTGAAAGCTAAGAAAGGGGAATATCTAGTGAAAAAGGGATACCACAGCAAGAAAGAAGAGATTGTAGGCGATATCAATAAGGCTGGATCTTCCTGTGTTATTCCTTGTGCTAGCTGGAAAGCTATGTGGAGAATCAAGATAATCCTGAAAGTTCAAAACTTTTTGTGGCGAGTTCTCAACAATGCCTTGGCAACCAATGATGCCTTATACAGGAGGAGGCGTTCACAGACTAGCACATGTCCAGTTTGTGAGCAAGAGGTCGAAGACATATAGCACCTCCTTTTCTATTGTTCGTGTACCAGGGGAGCTTGGTTTGGCGGAAGCTTAGGGAGTCGTATTGATCTTACACAGGTGGCTAATTTTAATGAATGGCGGTTAAGAATTTATGATTTGCCCTCCTTTACGCCATATGATATTTCCCTTGTATGTTGGACACTATGGAGTATCTGGAAGTAGAAGAATGTAGTGTTTAATCATGTGGTGCCTAATCCGATGATGGTAGTGGAACAGGCTAAAAGAGCAAATTGCGAATTCTGGAGGAACCTGGAGGTGTCTCGGTTGAATATGGACAATAGGGATAAGAACTTGCTGACTACGGCTCATTGGAAGCCCCATCTCCTGGTTATGTTAATATAAATACAGATGGTGCATTCTCAGCGAAAAGAACTTCAGCGAAAATTGGCATAGTGTACCGCAACTATTCTTGTTTTTTCCAATGGGGATTTGTTGACAAAGTGAAATCCATATCAGCCTTCATGACATAGGCTCTTGATCTGAAAAGGGCCTTATTAATAGCAGTGGACTTAAGCATTGATAAAGCTATCTTTGAGTGTGATTGTCTTTTGCTTATTTCTTGTATTGATGCTAGATCTTCCGATTTATGTGAATGGCAAAGTAGAGGTATTATTCATGATATTATCTGTCTCCTTTCTGATAGGGTTGGGTTCTCATTATCTTTTACCCTGCGTAGAGGTAATAGAGTTGCTGATCTGCTGGCAACAAACGCTTATAAGGAGGTGTGCCCGGTCGGGTGGGTTTCTCAGCCAACACCTTCCTTGATGTCTCTTCTAGCCCTAGATGTTCAGGAGGTCAGAATAGTCATGGAGGATGACTCTTACTCTGGATCTGCATTCTGAGGAGATTTAGTCTCTCTTTTGGTGTACTCTTTATGTTCATTTGTTAGTTTCCTTCAGCTTTATTCTCCAGTTTGCTTTATGGTGTTTTCTTAATGATTAGTCTAGCTCTGTAATGTTTTTGGACGTGGTAGTTTAGTTATGAAATATATGCAGTTTTATCTGAGCAAAAAGAAAGAGGGTCTTATTGTGCCCTGTGCGTGGTGATCATTATCTTTTCACTCCTACATCTATGATTTTGGGAAATTTTAAATAAGAAATTATTTAAAAAGTTATACCTAATTCTTTTAATCATTATATAAAGGGCAAAAGTGAAAATTTAGTATTAAACAATTTTTGCAATGAGCGCTCATAAAAATTAATTATTTTATGGTGTAAAAATACATATGAACAATTTAAAATAAAAGAGATAGAAGACTACTTATGGGGCCCATGATATAAAAACTAATGGAAGTTGAATCTTTTTAATAGTGTGGTTATATCTACTCTCTAAATAAATTGTTTGTGTCTACTTTTACACCTGAAAATAGTTAACTCTATGAGTGCCTAAAGAGAAATTGTTAATCACTAAATTAGCACATTTACCCGTGTATAAATAAAGCTTTTTTAAAAAGCCGGCCCAAAACATGCTTTTTAAAAAAATTAGCCCGTAGTAAGTTTATGATATTTTATTTAAATCGTTAAAATTGTATAACATTTTAAAACAAGAATATGTATTTTAATTACATTATATATTCTTTTATTTTTTTAGGAAAAACATTTGACCACAGATATTTTTTTTAAAAAAAAAATCACTTTCAAAATCCATAATGCATAGTTTGAGATAAGTAGTAGGGAAAACTACACTATGGTCCCAAGGACCAGAAATATTTACAAAAAGGTCCGGCCCCAGATTCCCACTACAGAAAGGTCCCAAAAGCGTCCCTGGGACTTTTTTGTAATTAAATCAAAGTGTGAAATGACTCTTCTGCCCACATTGAACAAAAAAGGCAAGAACGAAGCAGTGGAATGGCACGCTCTTATATTTTCTTTCGTGAGAAAGGAAAAAACGTAGATATGATGGTAAGCACGGTGGTAAAGGAATCTACGACGTTGAAGTTGAAATCAAGTAAGTCACATTTTCATGTGCTTGGCAAAGTTGAGATTCTGAAGCTGTCATCGGTCATTTGCTCTACGGTGGGTCGGTATTTTCTTCGTGTATGTTGGTTGCATTGAGAGAGTCAAGGGTTGGTGAAAGGTTGTAGCTTGGGCTCGTGAGTGGACTATATGCTGGTAACTAGGTAAGTAATGCTAAGATATTGGTAAAGATATGATCTTGATCAAGTTCAGTTAGGGTGTCATCGCTTTTTGGCTGGGTTTATAACATTGTGCTCTATTTTGTGGGAAGGAAACAAGGGATTGCTCTGTTTTTATTAAAAATGGTTGAGGTGGTGATGGTTTATTTTGTAAAAAATTCTGACACGAGATAAAAAAAAGTTGTTGTTAATACATGCATTGTTTGTTGTTAATATGACTTTTTCAGTTGTTAATACAATCGTGTTGTTGCAGATTGTCTTGAAATATGGTAGGCACTTCGGGGAAAACTCTATTCTGTTACTTTCATGTAGGGGGAAGTTGTTATATGGTGGGGGAGATAAAAGTGAATATGTTGGAGGTATGGTAAGAACAAAATTCGTAAAGGAAGGCACAACGTATAACGAGTTGCGAAGAATGATATCATCTCTAATTGGAAACAAAAGTAATGACATTTCTGTGAAATTTAAAGTTAGCTTTGATACATCTACATTTGTTGATCTTCTAGATGATGAAGGGGTGGATCATTTAATAAGGTTCAATAAAGAATATGGTCATGTGTACATTGAAGAGAAAGGGAATAATGAGAACATACAATCACAAATGAATGCTAAAATGGAACATCAAGAGGAAGTATAAGTTTAGTTGGCATAACAAAGCTAATATGTTGCTGTATGAGTGTTGAATGAGGGGCCATACATCGTCATAACTAATACTCTAACTTGTCATTTATTACAAGGATGAGGAATTATTCAGATTTGCAAGCAGATTGTCTATGTCTCCCCCTCATTTGTTAAGTGAAAGTCAAGAGTTGTCATATTTGACATGTCTGAAATTGTGGCAACACGACGACCAGAGATGAATCATACGAAATGGAGGGATTTGATTATTGGAGAATGATAGATTCTTCCCAATGCTTCGACCCTTCATCAAACGTTATATAAATACAGTATTGCACACAATTTTTCATACCATTTTGTGAAGAACAATAAACAAAAGGTAATTGTGAAGTGCAAGGTTGACGGTTGTCAATGGTACATGGGTACATATTCCTTGGGAGAACATCAAGATACAGAATTTTTAACAATCAGAACGTACCGAAGTGTACACATCTACCAAGCGCAGGACACCCTAATTGTTTCCCATCCACCTCGATCCACCTTGACATCCTCAATTGTCATAGACGGTATAAGGGGAAATATCAACAAGACTGCGATAGAAATTGGGTCAAACTTGTATAGAGAATATAGGGTCCAGATGACCTACATGCAATCATATAGGGCCAAACAAAGAGCATTAAGGGAAATACACAGCTGAGTCGATGAGTCTTATAGGGAAATTCCATGGTTATGTGAAAGACTTATGGAAAGTGATCCAAATACAGTTGCAAAGTGGAAAGCCTCATTTGACAATAGATTTGAGAGGCTATTTATTGCTTACAGTTGCTCCATTAAAGGTTTCATAGATGGTTGCGAACACGTACTGTATATAGATGGATGTCATCTCATTGGCCCTTAAAAGAAAACAATGTTGTTAGCTTGTGCACATGACGCCGACAATGAAATGTTTCCCTTTGCATATGTCATTGTTAGCGGTGAGACATATGATGAATCGGCTTGGTTTCTATGGATTGTTAGCGAAATAATAGGGTCAATGCAGATAAATTCGTCTCAGATCGAAATAATGCCATCATTGTGTGGTAAAGGACTTATTTGGCAGCGACAAACATGTTTTTTACTACCGGCATTTGAAGGAAAATTATAGTGCAGAGTTCCTGAAAATTAGTAGAAGGGTGAGACAAACATTGGCCAATAGCAAGGACACTGCACTTAAGCTCCTTGATGCAATTGCCTATGCAAGGCTCCATGAGAACTTCACTAATGCGATGAGAAAATTAAGAATGTTCAATGCACAATTGGCACAATAGTTGAAGACAAATGGGGATGTAAACCGATTGGCTCTTAGCAAGTTTCCCTTCAAGAGGTGAAATAACATCACCACTAATGTTGCGAAGTCCTTCAATGCATGAATGTTAAAAGAGAGGAAGCACACAATCACTCTTTTAATACAAGAGCATAAAGAGAAATTGGCATGGAAAATCCTTGCAAGCAAGATGGGATTCTTGAATTGGAACAATGGTGTTGGACCCAATACTGGAAAAAAAAATTGTTGCTTCAAGTTCAATTTGCTGAAAATATGTCTGTGCAATACCATGGAGATCATAAGTTCTCGATACAAACTACATGTAGTGATGGTGTAATTTATGTTAATGTAGATCTTCATGAAAGAAAATGCACATGTTTAGCATGGGAAATGAGTGGTCTGCCTTGTGCACATGCATGTGCAACCATAAAGCAATTTAATGGTGATGTGCACACATTTGTTGATGAATGCTTTAAAGTTTCTGCTCAACAGAAAATATATGCCAACTGCATGAGCCCAGTTGCAACACATGACCGTCCATGTGCTGATGCTCTGACGGTCACCCATATGCTAACAAAGACATTCTTGGACCCTCTCAGCACCACAAGGCAACCGGGTTGACCAAAAAGAAAATGAATTGAATCTCAATTTCAAAACAAGAGGGTTTATCATTGTGGGAGATGCCATGAGGCTGGACACATTGTGAAGACATGCAAAAATCTGAATCCTAGCTGAAAACAAGAAGTACATGCCATTTGACAATTCATTCTTACGTCATTGTGTCTATATACACATATTTTTAGTGACTTGTTGTAACACTTGTTTATATTTTGTTGGGTAGACAAGTTGTTGTCATTACAACATACACATCGACATGAAACCGTATATATGATATTTTGCCTTCATATGATATTAAGTGAAATGAGTAGGTGCAAATAGCCACGTACTCATGCAACTTAATATTTTCATACGATATTCCCTTATCAATCTACATTCATGTTCCTTTCAAAATTGTATGTATGTGTTATTAATATAGCTTTGTCAGTTGTTAATATGGCATTTGACGTTGTTAATACGAATTTCCCTGTTATGAAGGTTTTCAATATTAAATTATAATTTTCAGTTGTTAATACGACATGTTCAGTTGTCATTACATCCTTCTTCGATCTTGGGCTGTGAAGAAACACAAGTTCGCAAATGTGTGCACATTACTAATATTTGTTGTTAACATAGCATGTTAAGTAGTAAGTACGACATTTCATGTTGTGAACGTCATCTGTCATAATCGGGATCAGAAAAAAATGTTTAAAATGTAAACCTTACAAATATTTGTTGTTAAACAATGCATTTGAAGTTGCTAATGTAGCATTTCGAGTTGTTAATACATTTTGTCAAGTTGTGAATGTTTTCGTTGTATATATCATTTCCAGTTGTAAATATGGCATTGCAAGTTGTTAATCCAACGTTTGGAGTTGTTAATACATTTTTTCAAGTTGTGAACGTTTTCATTGTAATTATGGCATTTTCAGTTGTAAACATGGCACTACAAGTTGTTAATCCAGCGTTTGGAGTTGTTAATACATTTTTTCAAGTTGTGAACATTTTCGTTGTGAATATGGCATTTTCAGTTGTAAATATGGAATTTTCAGTTGTAAATATGGCATTGCAGGCTGTTAATCCAACGTTTGGAGTTGTTAATACATTTTTTCAAGTTGTGAATGTTTTCATTGTAAATATGGCATTTCAAGTTGTTAATCCAACGTTTGGAGTTGTTAATACATTTTCTCAAGTTGTGAACATTTTCGTTGTAAATATAGCATTTCCAGTTGTAAATATGGCATTTCAAGTTGTTAATCTAACGTTTGGAGTTGTTAACACATTTTCTCAAGTTGTGAACATTTTCGTTGTAAATATGGCAATTCCAATTGTAAATATGGCATTGCAAGTTGTTAATCCAACCTTTTGAGGTCTCAATGTTTTCCCTATTAACTAAGCATTTGGAGTTGTTAATATGGCATTTGATGTTGTCAAAGTCATTTGTCATCTTGGTGGCCATTACAAAAGACAAGTTTTAAAGTCTGGTGGTGGTTACACATGGTTCTTATGAAAAAAGAGCATTTTCCATTGTTAATATACCATTTAAAGTTGTAAATACGCCTTTCCAAGTTGTAAAAGTTATTGAAAGCTGAAATCAGTTGTACTCACGTGATCAATTTATCATCCGCGAGCAACTGCGTCACAACGCTCCTAGTCAGAAACTTCATCATACTATACCCGAGTACAACAGACAGACTACTCGAGTAATGTTTGCTAGAAGGGTCCGCCAACTGATAGAAATGCTCTTATACTCGAGTAATTAATTTTCCTTACTCGAGTGTTGTACATGTAGCGACTGGAAGTAAATGTCTCCACATTTACTTAAGCATATATGTTCTTACTTGAGTAACATCATTTGACAGTATTTTAAACTAGAGTCTCATTGTTTCACTTCTCAAACCTCCATCTTCGTCATCTATTACATCTTCTTCCAAATACCCTTCACTCTCCTCAAAAGCCCATTTCAATTCGTTACACCGTTGGGCGAAAAGTCACAATTTCTCCAACGGTTTCATTTCTCGACTGTTGGTTGCCTTCAATTCCCTCCATAAATTCCCTCGCTTTTGTGTTTCAATTTCACCGACACCCATTTAGAGAGTACACTTTATCTATAATGGTTGGATCTGATGATGATTCATCTTCCCTATCACATTCGCGAGCAATCCACAAGAAGCCCCGCTCTTCCCATAGATCAAAGCCCAAAATGAAAGCTTCTAATAAAGGTGCCAGCTTTCAGAACCCAATAACGGCTGTGACTCAGAGTCAAACAGGCACATTGGCATCAAGTAAAGAGAAGAGAAAGTATCTGTCTCATTCAGAGTCTGAGGATTAGGAGGCTTATGAACTTGTTGTTGAAGAAGGTCATTCCAAGAGTGTACAAGATAGACCTTAACAACTACTGCAGGTCGCTAGCAGTATGAAGCAACAGTAATCCACCAGTAACAGAGATCATCCATTTGGTAGTCGGGGACAAGGAACTAGTGGTGACCCTACACGAAGTGCACTCAATTGCCCTCCTGGTATGATCAACGCCCCCTTAGTGATCAGTGATATCCATTTGTTCGATGTTAATTTTGGGAATTGCCGTTTCTGCCCAACGATGTATCTAGATATGGGCCATTTTCTGGACTAATGCAATTTGGATTTATCTCTTTGGCTAAAACAGTATGAGCCATTACTATCTATTCTCGCCCCGTACTCCCCGGCTGTAGTAAGAATGTTTTATCACAATATGGTGGTCGCAGAGAAGGAGCATGAAGGTGATGACCATGTCTTAATTACTCACGTTAAGAGGAAACAGATCAAGATCACTGCAGACGAGTTGAATACTATTCTCGGAGTTGTTGATGCTCCTGAAGATCCTCCAACTCTTTCTGACTGCCAATGTCATATTACTTTGCTCCCAAATCTGCCTTATGATGGTGACAAATTAAAATTCAAGCCTGCTATGATGAGCGATACTTATAGAGTGATCTGGTATCTGTACACTTGAAACATGGTGCAGAAAGGACAGAGCTACACTCATTGTGTCAAAGAATTATCAGTTGTTTGCTTCTATCATTACAAAGTAGCTAAGAAATTTGGGGAGGTTCATCATGAACGAAATGTCTGCATTTATTTCGCAAGCTGGCACGCAGCCAAGAGCCACGATTCCATTTCCCAATTTGGTGTCTCACATGCTTCACAATTACAACATATGGTACCTCTTGAATGATGACAAGACCGTGTTTCCGTAGAGGTTTGGTATTGAACATCTGATTAGAATGAGGATTTCCTTCAAATATGTCCCTGACAAGGCCAAGAAGAAACATAAGAAAGATGTTGTCCCTCAGTCTCTACCTATGACCTCAAAGGCCCCAGATGAGGGCCAATCTTCTCATATTGGTTCTCCGCCTGCGTCAGCCGTTGCCCCTTCCTTTGCCAATGCTACCATCTAGTCTCTCATTCAGAATGCCATTCAAAATGCCATCACCCCTTTGGTACATAACTCAGATCACGTTAAAGTTGTCGTTGACCATTTTCATAAAGTCAATATCATAATGATACAGACTATGGCAACTGAGATGGAGAAGTTGGCCAAATATATGGAATCAAGGTTTGAGGTACTGAATGCTAATCAAGAGGAGATGAGGAAAGAAATCCATGCTTTGGCTCAACAATAACACGGAATTCAACAACACGTTATCAACCTTAATGGTACCCTAGATGCTCTGGGCTTCAGACTTTATTCTCAGCCGCTCATGCATTCATCTGTTCCTCCATGTGCTCCTATAGATGACACTTTTCCTATTCTCCAACCTCCGTCTGAGCATCCCACTCATCCTACTATTCAGTCTACCGAGCCTCATCCCTTCTCTTTGTTTGGTGACACAGGGGGAGAGTGATTTTAGACATTTCACACTTGTATTTATGTTTTTGTTGGGTTCACTTTGTTATGGATATTTCCTGTGTTGATTATTAATGATTATCATTGTACTCACTGTGTCATTGTAGGTGTAATTTTGATTTATGTATGTACAAACTTTATCGTATGAATGCAATTACCTTCTGGTCATATGCGCATCTTCTATTTCACTAAATTATGGTGCACCTTATATTCTTCCTTGTTGATACGAAAGAATGTGCAAATGTATCTCCAAATTAGCGAGTTTGATTGGCATAAAATAAAGGAGAATGTTACTGGAGGATGGAATAACTTCTACTCGAGTACCTATGGAGAAATTGGTGTTGGTTGTAAGAGGAGAGGAGCATACTCGAGTATGGAAGGTTATTGTACTCAAGTATCATTATACATGTCTGAAGTGAAAATGGCTTCACAGTTGGTGCTTACTCGAGTATGAAATGTTTCTTACTCGAGTACCTTTAGAGAAATTGCTATTGGTTGTTAAAGGAGAGAAGCATACTCAAGTATGGAAGGTTATTTTACTCGAGTATCATAAATGTTTGAAGTGAAAATGACTTCACAGTTAGTGCTTACTCGAGTATGACATGTTTCTTACTCGAGTACCTCTAGAGAAATTGTTGTTTGTTGTTAGAAGAGAGGAGCATACTCGAGTATGGGAGGTTATTGTACTCGAGTATCATACATGTCTGAAGTGAAAATGACTTCACAGTTGGTGCTTACTTGAGTATGAAATGTTTCTTACTCGAATACCTATGGAGAAATTGTTGTTGGTTGTAAGAGGAGAGGAGCATACTCAAGTATGGGAGGTTATTGTACTTAAGTATCATACATGTCTGAAGTGAAAATGACTTCACAGTTGGTGCTTACTCGAGTATAACATGTTTCTTACTCGAGTACCTCTAGAGACTTTGCTGTTGGTTGTTAGAGGGGATGAGTATACTCAAGTATAAGATGTTATTGTACTTGAGTATTCCACGAACCATAAATGAAAATGAGTTCACAGTCCTTGTTGTTTGCCTAATGATGAGGGATACTCGAGCATCAACATCAATGTACTTGAGTACGCAGCAAGCAATGCTCGAGTAAGGTGATTCTATTATGTACATATAGAGGTTTTGATGTGACCATACTCAAGTAACGTTATGATGATGCTTCAAGTAAGCCCTTAACTTAATATGAGGTACTGATTGAAATGGTAATATATAGGTTTCTATAGGGTTATATATAATTTTTATGTAACATGTTTTTAAGGGTTTATGTGGTATGTGTTTCAAAAGATATATTCTGAGAAGTAACAAAACTTGGTGACAAAATAACATCTAATGTTGTTAATGCCGGAACAGCATACTAGAGAATTCAACATACATTGTGGGAAATACACAAACATGAATGCCAACAGTTTCAAGGCATCACAACAAAACTAGGAGTTTAATTCTACTATAAGTCTAATTCTTCTTATTTGCTGGTTGGTTGTGTGGCAGCCGCGACAGCACCTTCTGTGCATGTTTTTTTTTTGGTCATGCAATACAAGCCACCACAAGCATTCAACCTTGATCTAGTGCAGTTGCTGGCGTGAAAGCTTGGTCATGGTATACCCTTCTTGGTCTTGAGCAGAGCCATCCCATCCGTGTAACCATGACAGAACATGGACACCACAAGAATCCCTGAAATGAAAATGTCACAAACACCCTTTGTGTAGTTGGGAACAATCAACAAAATTTTCTAAGATGCTGGGAAAAAATACTAACGTATCACATTGTAGATGGACTTTGGCCCAGTTGACTTGCTGAGGAATGTGTGTCCCTTGTGCAAATAGTCCTAGTTTAACTCGTCGAAGAACTTGATGGAAGCAGTCTCTCTGCAATTTATGAAATCACATTTTTCATGTTAGTTAAATGTATTAACAACTAAACAACTATGAATAAGAAAAGGGAAATTGCCAATTAACATGACAAAGCATATAGTTAAGGAGTTTTCCTTACACATTGACTTGCTAACCAATCTTTGGCTTTAAAGTCATCTTTTTGCTTTTTACTTAATCTCTTTGGTTTATTTGTCTGCTGAGACCCTCCAGATGCATCCTCTTTCGTATTCTGTAACCGAAAATACGTCACGTGGTTGACCAATGAGTCCAGCGTGTAGAAAGACATTGTCTTTGTCTCTAAAACATAGCAAAACCAATGGTCCATGTGCAAAGTAGGACCAAAAATGAAGTTACAATCACCGATGTTATACCCAATATGTTCTGGGAGGATTTATTTTGCATGCTTTTCCCATGACCACATCTGGGGATTGTTAGACATTTTCAGCATTAACTCAATAGAGAAAACATGCCTTCCCATGAGCCCAAACCTCTCTAACTCATCCCCCACCAAGGTCTTGCCAACTATTGGCATGAGCTATAATGGAGATATGAAAATGTTACGAATCAACAGATATAAGGTAAAAATCGAATTAAAAATAGGGAATTTGCTACTAACCCGGTTATTTATCCATCCTCTTTCACGTAGACAATATAGTTCACCATGGGTGAGGAAATCACCATACATGTCTATGAACTCCTTGATACACAAAACAAGTGTAGCACATTAGTTGTCATGGTGAAATGTAATATTAACTGAACAAGTTTGTTGACTTACTCAAGCTGCTCCTTTTTACTACATTGTGTGGTGCACAACTGATATAAAGCTTCCTTGTGTTCGTCACCTTTTTGTCTCTTACCCATAGTGGTTAACACCCATGGAGAACCGATTGCTAGTTTTTTAACCCTTGTAGATTTCCTCAGAGGAAGTTCTTCCTCCACATTAATTTCATCTTCATTTGAGTCGCGGTTCTCCTCACTTTGCTAGCCTTATTCCTCTACAATAATTACATCTTCATTTAAGTCATGCATGTCATAACTTTCGTCTCCTTGTTCCTCCTCCCCATTGATTTCATCTTTATGAGACTCTTCATCTTCATCACTTGACTAAACATCCTTAGCTTCTTTTTCTCTGTCTCAACCCTCCTCTTCACTTTCTGAACGAGCATCTACATCTTCACTTTGAACCTCATCACGACCGTTCCCTTCATCATTTTCCCCCTTTAAGAGCCTTGATTGAAGGGAAACAAATTCTTCTTGCACTATGGACATCACCCTAGATATAACCCGATCATACATTCTCTTTATTTGATGCAGAGTATGATGAATAAATTATGTTAACAAGTTATTTCACTATACCCATTGTGGAGGTGACATGGAAATCGCACACTTACTGGGTGAGTGAAGATTGTTTCTAGATGGAATTGTATAGATGGTTGGCCCGCTCCATCACTAACACCATGTAGCATGCCTTGATTGCTTTCCTTCTCAGTCTGCACTCTCATTTTCACCTTAGTGTCATTCCAATATGCAATTGCATCATCAGATGTAGGGGCTTGTAGAGGGCCCTATGGAAAATTTTGCAAGCAATAAATCTGCATAAGAAATAAATAACAAGTTAATACACCACGAAATACAATTACCACTTAGCTAACATGAAAATGAATAAAAAAAAACTCCACCACTTACCATGAGAAAATAGATACAACCTCCTATATTTATTTGCCCAGACACTTTCCCTTTCCTTAATTTTTTTTGTACTCTTCAATAAAGTTTGACAATTCATTTAACACAAAGGTGCACCAATCAAACTCACTAAAAGATTCTTTTGTTGCCACAATCACCTTTAAAATTGCGTTGTTGACTTTAATGCCTGCCCCTGGACACAACAATGTTCCCAATGCATAAACAACAAAAAGCATTTTGAACTTTGTGCCATCCTTGCTTTCAATCAATTGGTTGGCTATCATCCTGTATGGGACTGACCCATACACTCTCTTAAGTTTCTTAAATGATTTCTCTTCCTTCTTCCCATTTCTTTTAATCTCCAGCCCATTACATGGTAACCCCATCATTTGTTTCACATCTTTAGGGCCTATATGAAGTGCCTTGACTCAAATGGAGACAATGTTTGTAGGAGGGTCAAAAGCAACCATAAAGCGATCACATAAATTTCGAGGAATTTGTGCACAAGATATACTAACCAACTTATGGAAACCTATCTTCTCCAGCCTCTCCATCCTATCTAGTTTGTTTTTAATCTTTTCACAGACATTCATAAATTGATTTGGGGCACAAGGTGTGAGGAGAGGAACAACATGTTGTTTCCCTTTTCGTCTACTTAATTTCTCGCCTCTCATACTGTATTCTTCCTTCTCCTTATCTTTTAATGCATTCCATGCCTCTTTAATAGACCGACTCTCATTTATCAATGGCTTTACCCCTTCATTCTTCTTCTTCTTCTTCTTCTTCTCCTTGAAATACCCTTTTGTGAACAATTTGTACCTAGACACCTTTATCTTTGCCTTCCTATTTCCGTCCTTGTCTTTCGTTGTCCTCTTCTTTGCCATATTCTTGTTCCTTGAAAATAAACATCCCAAGTTTCATTTAACAACTAAATACTTATGTGTATAAGTTACTTTCAATCTTTCACTGGAAATGGTTATTGTTATCACAACAGTAAGAAAATAGCCAAAACAAGTAATGTTGGAACTTTGCTAACATTGCACGTTAGACAAGTTTATTACACCAACAAATGCACTACACACTGGTTGCCAAGTTATTAGTCTCAGTTTCAATCATACTCGACTAAAGTATGAATCATACTCAAGTATTGTGAGGTAATTGAAAATCTATGCATGTCTACCACACCAAATGCACCTCCTAAGATGAGGATGTGATTTGGAGACCAATGATGGCTAAGAAATTGAAGAACGAAGGTATGCGAATTTGATGTATCCGGTTTACCTTTTCTAACGCAAATGCCTGATTGCAATCCCTCCTACGACATTCTTGTTGGACCTGGCTATCACCCAAGAGGGGGGTGAATTGGGTGTTTGATAAGCTTTAGGAACTTTTAAAAAACTTTTCGCAATTTATAAATTGACAATTAGATATTCAAAGATGAGCATATACTGGAAATGTAAAAGATAAGGGAAAAGAGTATGCAAACTGTGATTTATCCTGGTTCAGTCCAATCTTTGACCTACATCCAGTCCCCAAGCTGCACTTGAGATTTTCAATCCACTATTTGCTTTGAACTTGATTACACGTTCTGTACTTGAAGTAATCCTCTCACTAGGATTCACTCCCCCTTACAAACCGTAATCAATTCACTTGCTTGATTACACACTCTGTACTCGAAGTAATCCCACACTCGGATTCACTTCCCTTACAAGCTGTAATCACAACAAAGTGTTTCCCACTCAAGATCACCCAATCTTGAGTAACTCTCAGAATAATAGAATGTTTACAATGAATCTTCTCTCTCAGAAGTAAGTGAATAAACACTGAAGCACAATACATATAATTTCACTCTCTAAGCTAGATATATAATCATTGAGATATTCAGAGAGTAGATGAAGCAGACGTTAGAATATTGGTATTTTCACTGTGTAAGCTCACGTCACTGTTCTTGTTCTCCCTCTTGTATATGTGTCACTTGTTCTTCGTTTCTGGGCTTCTTATATAGATGAAGAAGAGGAACTAGCCGTTGCATTTTCTTCTCTTTGATTCTTTGAAGTTCAGCTGTAAATCTGGAATGTGACAGTTGCATATTTTCCTCTGTTTCTTCAATTCTTGGCTGGGATCTTGGATTTAGTTGTTGTAGATGGTCTTCCAGAATTCTTGTCATTCCATAAACTTAATTTGACCGTTTGAGATGATTCTTATGAGTTACAACGGTCTGAGCTGAACATCTGGGATAAGGGAGAAGGATCAGGCCTGTTCTAGGTTCGTCATTTAATGCATTTATCCTGGATCTTGATCTCACCTTGATCTTGGCTAAACCTTATCTGAAAAACACTCAAAACTTCATCAAGGACATTAAAAACAATAATATCATTGAGGAAATAATTTCAGGAAGACCCATTAAGATTTCACAGATCAACATCATTTGATTTTTCAAAATTCCCGATGCAAACTCGAGTTTGTTCTTCCAGACTCGAGTTTGGGGTTCATCCAAAAAGCATGTCTGTTGATTAGTGGTCTAAACTTGCAATCTGTAAAAGCTAACTCGAGTTTGGCTTTTACAAAGAGAACTATCGGGCTCTGGACTTGGGATGGAATTTTGGTCCGGAAGCTAAACTCGAGTCAATTAGTGACCAACTCAAGTTTGGGTCTATGTTTGAAGAACAAGCCTAAGTTCGTGATTTTCCAGACTGGAGTTTAGGGTCATAGACTGGAGTTTGTAGTGTAGCCAAAATGGATGATCTTTCTGTATGATCCAGACTCGAGTTTGGGAAGCAAACTCGAATTTCAGTGACTACTGAAATATTTGAGGTTTATCTGGGTCAAGTGCAAACTGGAGTTTGGATGGCCAGACTAGAGTTTGGGAGTCTATTGAGTTTTCTGGGTTCCTTTCTGTTTGGTCTAAACTCGAGTTAGGGAATCTAGACTCGAGTTTGGCTTGCTTGGGATTCTGAGTGCTCTCTGTATCTTCCAGACTTCAGGTTTGATTTGCAAACTGGAGTTTAGCTTAATGTGAAAATTTTGGATTCATTTCTGTGTCTGTACAGACTCGAGTTTGTCTATGCAGACTTGAGTTTGGCTTTTATGTAAAATTGAATATCTTTCTGTCAAGTCTCAAAACTGGAGTTTGCTAACACAAACTCGAGTTTTCTTCTCCATGGCTCAGTCAAATATCCTTCTCACAAGTTCTTTGCTTTCTGACCTGATAAAGATCAATCCCTGGAATCCAGTACCTATCTCCATAAAGCTCTTTAACTCTTCTTTCCATTGCAAGAAGAATCAGCTCCAAACTCATTGTATTCTGATAGTTATGATCTGATGAATGAAGGTTGTTCTTTGCGAGCGTTTTTGCAGCATCTTGAATTTATAGTCAACTTTCGAAGATCATATCTCACTCATTTGATCTTTGTTTTCCATGATCTTTATGTTTCTGGAAAGGTATGTGAGTCTACTTTCATATGCCACCAATTTCAGCTCATTCTGATGTGTAGATTGTGAGATACACTCAAATCATTGAAGCTTGGTCTGCTGGATGACGTTAACAGATGGGTCAACTTTAAAACTTCATAGCTCTCTCATCTCAGCTTCTTTGAGTATGAAAATTTGTCCAGATGACGCATTGGATGTCTAGTTTCATACAAAATTAATTTCACCTTAAACCGATCTTTGGTTTGGGAGATATCATCAAATTACCAGAGGTCGCCAGTTCTGATTGTGAAACAGAGTTGGACAGAGTTGCTGAAAGGCTTGCTAAACTCGAGTCATTAAGTGACTAACTTGAGTTTTGAGTTCCAAACTCGAGTTTACATTGGCTAACTCGAGTTTTGCTGATCCAGAGACACCAGAGTTACTGAAGACACTACAAACTCGAGTCATTAAGTGACTAACTCGAGTTTTAAGTTCCAAACTCGAGTTTTGTGTCCTAAACTCGAGTTTGCTCATAATCCACAAGTAGATCACTTCCTGTAATGCAGTAAACTTGACTTTTGAGTATCTGGCTTGATTTTGCTCATCCAGAACCTGATATATGCTTGTTTTAACTCTGAATTGAGCCATCCCAACTTCCATTTGATCTTGGAGACTTCAAGAATCAAACTAAGAACTTGTATAATGATTTTCTCAGTTTATTCAGCAAGTTCTTCTTTCTTTCTTCTCTCTTCTTGATTATTCTCCATGAATCAACTCTTTCTTTCTTCTATTCTCTTGTTCTTTCTCCACATGAACAAATCTACATTAAATGTAGCAATTAGACAATGTACATGATATAAACTTTTTGCTCTTGCTAATGACATCTATATAAGACATCATCAAAACTAATCATAACCAACATTCTTTGCTCCTATGGTCTCACAGTTTACTCCGTCTCATCTTATCTTCGTTTGTGTCGTCTGCCCCTCCTCTGACTTCTCGCCCATTCTCTCACCTATCTCTCACATCGATCTTGCTCTGCTCAGGTAACCTCGCAAAGCACAAAAACTGTAATGTAATTAAGAGTTTGATTCATTATGTGGGCAGAAGAGTCATTTCGTACTTTGATTTAATTACAAAAAAGTCCCAGGGACATTTTTGGGACCTTTCTGTAATAGGAATCTAGGGCGGGACCTTTTGTAAATATTTCTGGTCCTTGGGACCTTAGTGTAATTTTCCCTAAGTAGTACTCTATATGCTTGTCGCTTCAACAAATCACGTTAACTGGTCACGTCGCACCCAAAAGTCAAAAAGACAATGGACTTAACAAATGCAAGGGCCATTAGTATGCTAAGGTATAATTATAACACCCTGCCAAAAAAAAGAAAAATTAAGCAAAGCTGTATTAAAAATGATACTTCATGAAATTTAAAGACTAAAATAAAACCTTGTGTAAAACTAAAGGAATTGTAGTTACACGTGGCCCATAGACCAACACCGTGTTCACTGCAATGAACTGATCATTGAAGGTGCATCCAAATATCTCTGTTTTGCTAATACAATTCTCTACGGATCTGGCTTTCTTCCGCTAAGCTTCCCGTCCGCTACCCTCCAATACCCTTAAACTATGTCGTTTTGGCACAAAAAACAAGTGCCCCCCTCTCTCTCTTTAAAAATATTTCAGGAAATTGTAGGTACTGAAAATATACTTTAAGATACTGACAAGTATTGAAAAAATACTGACCGGTACTTTATGATCTTGAAAACATATTTTAGGATCCTGAAAAAATATTTTAGCATACTGACTGGTACTAAAAAGATACTTCGGGATACCGATTGAGGATACTGATTGATACTGAAAAAATACTTCATGTTCTTGAAAAATAATTTTAGGATCTTGAAAAAATACTTCAAGGTCCTAAAATAATGTTTCAAGATCATGAAGTAGTTTTTCAGTACTAATTAGTATCCTTAGTCGATATCTGAAGTATATTATTAGTACCAGTTAGTACCCTGAAATATTTTTTTAAGATTTTAAAATAATTTTTTAAGATAATAAAATCTTTTTTCAGTACCTATCAGTATCTTGAAGTATCTTTTTAGTACCCACAATTTCCTGAAATATTAAGAGAGAGAGAGGGGGGAGGGAGGGCGGGAGAGGGAGAGGGGCACCTATTTTTTGTGCCAAAATGGCACAGTTTAAGGGTATTGGAGGGCAACAGACGAGAAGGCTCAGCGCAGGAAAGCCGGATCCATTCTTTACTTGAGGTTATTGTAGATATAGCACAAAGCTACTTATGAGATCTTTTGGATTAACTTATATTAAGTTATCTTACTCTATACAAGTTAATTATATTCCTACATCTAATTGTAAATATATGACATATTTATAGTGCTTTTTACACTATAAATTATATCTTATATTTAGGATCCGGAGAAATATAGGTTTTATATGATGAAGTATAAGATGGGTTTTTTATGAGCAATTCTAAAAAGCCTATTAATCATGAACTCACAAAACTCTAAAGCCATTTGGGCCACTTGAGACAACCCAAGCTGATCAGTTTGGGCTTTAATAAAATTTCGATAACAAATTTAAAAAAAAAAAAAGCAAACCCAAACTCTATCCCAAAAAAACATTTCAAATCACAACCATAGCCTATTTGGCCTTTGAGGCAAGTTTCTATGACCAATATGAATGTAATGAAAAGGCCAAGCTACCCAAAATACCACAATATGACTACCTCAGGGTCTAAAGCTGCCCATATTATGATAAAGGTGAAGAATATCACTTCATAGGTTAATGACATTGACCATATATAGTAAAGTGCATAACAAGAGAAATTAGTACTTAAGACTAAGGATCGAAGAACTTACCCAGGACTCTGCTATAACTTTCTCCAGAGCTCTTCCTTCCTTCTCTACTCTAGAATTTCAAAATTGCAAGAGGAATTGGTGAGGAAAATGAAAGAGAATGGAAGGCTATTTATAGGAAAAAGCTATGGCATTTTGGTAATTTCTTTGAACTTTCCCTACTCAGATTCTGACCGTTAGATCTAGGATATTTTGGAAGATTCAATCTTGACCTTACACTTCAACAAAGATGATGTCATCATGTGACATCAACTCTTGCTTTATGGTTTTGTACCGATAAAGCTTCCTGTTCGATGTTCTACTCGCGTAAACTTGAACAATGTCAAAAATCCAATAGCAAATCCTTGTAGGTCTATCCTTCCTCTTTCACAATATTTGGGTTAACTAAATTTTTTATCCTATTCAAGACATTCCATTGCTTGCCGAACATTTCTAGACAAATGCCGTCGGTAACAGAAATGACTTCTGGTAACACCAGCTTCTGAATAAAAATTCACTGGTTCACAATATGTCCAATTGTTAGAAACTTAGTTCATGATTTTTGAGTTATGATTTAATTTTCATTGGTTTTCATTTATACTATCTGCCCTTTTTCACAAAATATCTTTTTTGTTTTATCTCATAATCATTCCACCGGTTATGGAAATGACTTCGGAGATAGCCCACTACGGGACAAAAATATACTTGTTTATAATAAGTCCTTATGTTAGATGCATAGTTCACATATTTTGAGATAGGATTTATTTTCTATCGGTTATTCTTTATCCTATCTACCTTTTTACAAAATATCTCATTTTTTATTACTATTATAATCATAAATATCTAGATATTATTTTGCCTAATTCTTATCTCTCCTCTTGATTTTTTTACTACACACACACACATGCACAACACTTAGGCACATACACACTCACAACTCATACACACACACACTCACAACTCACACACACATGTTTACACCTCTTTCCCCCTTCTATTTCTTTCTTATTCATGTCTAAACAATTAGCCATTAATTATTTAATTAATCGCTTACCAATTGTTGACAATTTTCTTGATTGAGATTAATTATTATCTCACAACTATTTTACTGACATTGATAATTTATGCATCATGCAAAATATTAAAAATCATGGGGCAATTTATGTTTCCCCAAAATGATATTTAATTTTGCCTCATTATTTCCCAAGGAAAATAATCTCATAAATTACCTAAATTAGAGACAACATACTTTCTAATTTTTAATACATATTTAGTTGCCTCTTAGGATTTATCATAATATTATCAGGGTATTTTATGACCCACAAATTCACTTAGGGATTTTTAGCTCTTTATTCATCCTAATTTCATGAGAAATCACCTTAGGAAATAAGGTAATTATTATATTAGTTTTGAGACCATAAATTAACCTATTTCCAATAGGTATTATTTGTCAATATAATATTCCAGATAAATAATTATCCGGGTATTACAAATTATGTACGGTTAATAGGTATATCAAATATATACCTATAAACCTTGTAACTCAATAGGTATATCAAATATATACCCACACGACATGGCATGTTTAACGTCTGACAATTGGCAACTAATAAAAGCATTGCATAAGATATCCACGACGGATCCAAAAAAAAAGGCATAGTAGACAACTAGCCCTCTTTTGTTGCACATCAATTGATTGTAGTAACAAGGGTACAAAAAAGGCTTTTAAGACCAGACGAAAAAGGTATCGTAAGATCGGATCAACGACCGGTCTCATTTCAGGCGGTCTTAAAAGTCTATTACTTTTAAGACCGGATACACAACCGGTCTTAAAAAATACTTTTAAGACCGGATTTTCAAAATATCCGGTCTTAAAAGTCCCATTCTATCACAAAAAAAAGGGACTTTTGAGATCGGTTGCGAAAACACATCTAATCTTAAAAGTCCCTTTCTATTTAAAAAAAAACCTGGAAACCAGAAATTTGTCCAGGTGAGCAGCATATTAGGGATAAATTTGAATAATCTCATTTGATACAAATCCAACACCACCATCTCATCCTTCTGGAGGCTGCAGAGATCACATCATTTCATCATTTAAGTTAGGCTATCTTGATTCAATGAAGGATGAAAACTTGAGTTCTCTTTGAAGTTATATAGCAGGTGAGAAACTAACCTGATTTACGACATAGTATACTTTGAAACGACCGGGATAATTAGCAACAAGAAGGTCCAATTCTTCCTGCATATATATAAATATGCAAATTAATATAAATGAGAAGTAAACAAACATTGTGTACCTTAAACAAGGACATACTTGGAACGTTACAGTGATTTCAGACCCTCCAGCAAGAATCCCAAAGATAACCCCATCCAGCATCCCAAATTGGCCTCAACTCATAAATTCTAGCTTGCAAATTTTCCAAGTCATAAAAGCAAAAATAAAATAGATCGAAGAAGACAAAGTAAAAATTGCAAACCTGGAAGAGCTAGAACCAAAACAAGAAACCTTTAGAGCAAAGAAGGCGAGAGCAATTTTCGTAGCGTTGGAAAATTTGTGAGTGAGGTCCTTGAGATAAAATGAGATGTGTAACATCTCATTTTTTCAAAAGCGGAATGAGGTACTTTCATTAGAGTAGAGCATCAAAGCAATTTAAAAGAGAGAGTATCTGATAAACATCCTGTTGAGGTACCTAGTTGCTTATACAACAGTACAAAGGTCTGAATATTTACTGATATGGGAATACAAGTCCAAAAAGAAACTCTTCGGCTGGGACTCTAAGCATGCTGCTTGCCCTTATCTTTGGTGCTTAGTCCTCCTGATCCTGAAGCTATATTAAGAGCTGAGGTCCATGCATCGAACCTCAGGTAACGGTTAACCTCATACTTATGTAAACAATATATGTATGACATCACAGCATTAATCAACACATAAGTACATAGCAGATGCAAGATTAATATATCCACCGTACACATCACATGTAAGGTTATCTATACAATTCACATGTATAGTTATCCATGTTAACAATACACATCACATGTAAAGTTATCTATACAATTCACTTGTATAGTTGTCTATCACATATAAGAATACAATAAGTATTAGAGTTAGTGTTACAGTACGCGAACGTACCTTCGTTGACGAGCGTTTAGTACGTTGACGATAAAATGTACTTTTGACGGAAAACAGCGGAACGACAGCGAAATGACAGCGGGACAAGATTACTGATATCCTATAATGATAATATCACATTTATCAATATTTGATATCATAACAGGCATTTTAGGTACAAATTACCATTTTGCCCCTGATCCCCTAATCGGCGGAATTTCGCCAGCACTTCGCTATCTTGACCCTAATCTTCCAGAATTTCCACATATCTCTAACTCCAATATATTTCCCAAAATAAATATCATATCTATCCTAAAACATGATATCTAAAATATACTGGAAGATTAAAGATCTACTCTAAAACTCTAAGAACTACCGAAAGAACTTAAGACTAAAGACTAAGGACCGAAAGACTTACTCAGAGCTTCGTTATGAACTTCTTGCTCCTCCTCCAGAGCTTCTCTCTCTAACTTCTCTGTGAGGAATGAAGAGAAAATGAAGGGCTATTTATAGAAAAATCCAAGTTACTATTCATGCTTTGTCAGATGAATTCTGGACCGTCGGATCGCACTTCTTGGAGGTGGCAAGATCTTGGCCTTACACCTCTCAAGGATGATGTCATCCCTGCTGCATCATCAAGCCTTATGTCATCTTGCTTTATCAGGTAAAATTCCTGATTCGGTATCCTGATCGCGAAATTTCGTAAAATCTCAAAATTTCGGGAACAACACTCCGAAGGTCTTTTCTTCCTCTTTCAAATTATCTAATTTAACTCAGTTTCTGATCCTGTTGAGGACATTCTGTTATCAGCTGAAAACCCTCGGTATTCATGCCCGGCTACAGAAATAACGTTGTCCGGTACTAACTCCGAGACAAAAATCCACTGATTAACATTATACTCTGGTTTTTCCCCACTTATCCCCAGATTCCCACAACGGGATTATTTTCTATCGGTTCTCATTTCTACTATCTGCTTTAATCCCACAAAATATCTTCCTGGCCGGATCTCCAAATCACTCCGTTGGTTACAGAAATGACTTTGGAGACAGTCCACTCCGAGATAGAAATTCACTTGTTCCTAATATACTCTGACTCAAGAAACCTAGTTCACGGTTTTCTAGGTAGGATTTTATTTCTATCCGTGGTCATTTATCCTGTTCACATTTTTACTATTATAATATTATTTAATTACCACATGTCTTAACTTATAATGTTATTTTAATGCAAATATCTAGATATTAATTTCTTAATTTTCATTTCATTTTTCTTTATTTTTCTTCTAATTTTCGTTTTTATTTATATATATATATATTTATTTTAAGTAATTTTCACCTTTTTCTCTTTATCTTATATCTAAACAATTAGCCATTAATTATCTAATTAATCACTTACTAATTGTTGACAATTTTCTTAATTAGTAATAATTATTATCTCACAACTATTTTACTAAAATTGATAATTTATGCATTATGCAAAATATTAAAAACCATGGGGCAATTTATGTTCCCCAAAATGATATTTAATTTTGCCTCATTATTTCCCAAGGAAAATAATCTCATAAATTACCTAAATTAGAGACAACATACTCTCTAATTTTTAATAAATATTTAGTTGCCTTTTAGGATTTATCATAATATTCTCAGGGTATTTTATAACCCATAAATTTACTTAGGGATTTTTAGCTCTTTATTTCTCCTAATTTCATGAGAAATTACCTTTAAGAAATAAGGTAATTATTTCCCTAGTTTTGAGACCACAAATTCACCTATTTTCAATAGGTATTTATTTGTGCACATAGAATATTTAAGGTATATTATTTATTTTAAGATAAAAAAATTTCGGGTATTACAAGATGAGTTGAAAAGAGTGAGGTAAAATTTAAAAGGTTGAATAGAGGTTTTGAGAGCGAAATTCAATTTTTGAAGTAAGAAAATAAAAAATTTATCTTTTAGACTTTTTAGATCAGACTTTTTAAACATCCGGTCTTAAAAGTATACTTTTTAGACCGGACTTGTTAAATATTCGGTCTTAAAAGTCTTTTAGAGAGGTTTAGAGAGCGAAATTCAATTTTCAGAGCGGGAAAATAAAATATTCATCTTTTAGATTTTTTAGACCGGACTTTTTAAACATCCGGTCTTAAAAGTATACTTTTTAGACCGGACTTTTTAAATATCCGGTCTTAAAAGTCTATTTTTTAGAGATTTAGAGAGTGAAAATCAATTTTTGAGGCGGGAAAATAAAAAATTCATTTTTTAGACTTTTTAGATAGAACTTTTTAAACATCTGGTCTTAAAAGTCTAAGAGAGCGAAATTCAATTTTCAGAGCGGGAAAATAAAAAATTCATCTTTTAGACTTTTTAGACCGGACTTTTTAAACATCCTGTCTTAAAAGTATACTTTTTAGACTGGACTTTTTAAATATCCGGTCTTAAAAGTCTAAGAGATCGAAATTCAATTTTCAGAGTGGGAAAATAAAAAAAAATCATCTTTTATACTTTTTAGACTGGACTTTTTAAACATCCAGTCTTAAAAGGCTAAGAGAGCGAAATTCAATTTTCGGATCGGGAAAATAAAAAATTCATTTTTTAGACTTTTTAGACCAGACTTTTTAAACATCCGGTCTTAAAAGTGTTCTATATATTTGTTGGAAGTTTAGATTTAATTAGTTAGTATATACAATTATATTATGCAATTATCTTAATTAAATTGTTAGAGAGAGTTTTGTAATTAAGTTAGCAAATTATGGTTTTTTTAATTTGTAATTATATTCATTATTGTAATCCCTAGATTATATTATGCAATTATCTTAATTAAGTTGTTAGAGAGATTTTAGGAATTAAGTTAGTAGATTATGATTTTTTGAATTTTGTAATTATATTTCTGATTGTAATCCCTAGATTATAGGAACTTCCTAAGTCAAAAGATTATTTACTTATTAGTATCTGTATATAATTCCAATTAAACGAAGAAATAAAGCATCGTATTCTCGGACTCATCTTTGATCGGCGTCTTCTCAAAATATTTACCAAATTGCCACTGGTCATACTTTTAAGACCAGATCTTTTCTAATTTAGTCTTAAAAGTGTTCTATATATTTACGAAAATGCCACCGGTCATATTTTTAAGACCGGATCCTTTATAATCAGGCCCGAAAAATTCTTTATATTTACAAAACTGCCACTGGTCATCCTTTTAAGACCTGATTCTCTATAATCCGGTCTAAACGAGGTGGTCTTAAAGCTTTTTTTTGCACTAGTGTAAATTTCTTTAGTCTTCTCATTTCCCCATGCGTCAAGCTTTTCAAATTTCATTGTTATATTTTAAATTTTCATCCAATCAAGATACAGATTTGAAGAATAATCGGTTGAAGCAAGTATATTTATAAATTATTAATTAATTTATTTCACTTTTCATAGCACAATAATGGGTCTTTGATTTTTAAGATTCTCATATGTCAAATACTCTCAGATGTTATGTCTTTCCTCCACTCATTCTCCATATTTCAAATTTCAAATTCAAATTTTTTTCATTATTTTTTTAATATAACAAAATCCTTTCCCTTTTTAAAATCACAAAACATCGCCCTTAATCCTAAACAACATCATCTCACCCTAACCCATCACTAGTCGTGCTTCTTCACTCTTGGTCAGAATCTAGAACCCACCATTATTTTTCTCTTGAATCTCCACCTCACTTTAGCGCCTGTCAGGCTAGCCAATCTTGTTTGTCGCCTTTGACGAAAATAAACTTTAGTATCTTGTTGATTCAATGTCTCTTTTTTTCAACCATGACATGCTCGTCGACTTTTAGTCTGGTCTTTTCTTTGTCATCTCCCCCTTACCACAACAAGCCCTTTGTCATCATCTCTTTCTCACCATAATCACTTGTTCTCCCTCTATATATATGTTTCATCTCAACCCTTTTGCTTATGCTTCATCTTCTTCCCCGTCCTAACCTTTTTTGGTTTTATTTTTTCTACAGATATGGAGAAGATATAAAGATGATGTGAAGAGAACATGTATGGCTATTTCTCTTTCCTTCCTCAGATTTTTAGGTTCTCTTCCTATTTTTTCTCCCTCTTTTTTGAGATCATTTTCTCAACTCATTTCTTCGACACAATAAAAGGTTCTGGAAAATATCTTTTAGGGAAATTTCAACAATATGTAATTAGTATGTATACATACCTTACCCTAATATTGTCCCAAATAATGTCTAAGTACTTTTTTTGTAGCCAAATCAGTTGCTTGCTATGATAGAAACTTTGGTCCTTACTATTAAGCTTAATGAAGTGTGATGGCTCAAAAGCTTGATCGTCATTGTTTCAAGTCACATCAAAATTTCTCCTTAAAGACTTTACTTCATTCACAAAATTCAAGGTGCAGCGGCCCCTTCTCACAATATCACACACTTGTTCTAATGCCTGTTCCTGGGTTAAGTTTATGGTTTGCATAGGGATAACATTGGTATTAGGGAGAATGTCAACACTAGGGGTATTATTAGTACTAGAGGAAGTAGAACTGGCCATTTTAACGAAAGCAAAAACAAAAACAAAATCATTCAGTTATCCATATGGAACAAAGCAATGGGTTTTCTAGAAAAACATTATGCATGACTAAGATCAAAACCTAGCTAGTCAAGACAAAGTGAAAAATAAGGAGAATGCAAAATGTAGAAGAGAAATCATACCTTAAAATAAGGAGAATAGAGCATGCAAGGGAATGCGACCTAGCAAGGGCTTCATAACAAAAAAGCAAGTTAAGGCAATCAAGGCAACTTGTGCAACTGTCAAATCAAAGTTCAAAGAAATCAGTGGAAGATGTGATTTGCTTGAAAGTGAGTGTCAATGACCAAAAACTTCAACCAGAGTTGTGGGGTTTTAAGGATGGTGGGTAGCATTTGACCAAAGACAAGAGTATAAAATGTAATAACTTGTGAATGTTGAAGAGGCACGAGATAGTGAGTGTCTTAAAAGACTTGATGGAATTTGCTCATGCTTATAAGTTTAAAACCATTATAAAATGTGGTTTTTCCTTACAATTATTAATTTACAACTATAATGTATATGTAAATTAAAGTTCACGGTTTTACATCGCAATTATAAGGTTTTGTAAACAGTGACAATTTTTTTCTTAATAACTATTAGGTATTAGAAATGGTAAGTGACGAGTTTTATATAATAACCATTATTTATTTGAATTTTTTTAATAATATTTGAAATTGATTATTCAAAGCCATAGTAAAAACAAAAAGAAAATAAAATAAATAAAACAAGAGTGTGAATAAACAAACAAAAAAATAAAAAGTTATAAGGATGAAGGATCTGCTATATCATCATATTCATCCTTCTTCACTAATTTGTCTACCTTTTAGATCATATAGTGAACGAGAGAAATTAGTTCCATCAAGCACTTGTTCATTCGTCCTTTCTCTCCTATCACTACTATAGATTTGTGCATGTATAATCAATAAGAAGATTAAGAAGCTATTGAACAAATAAGTTATCAAGTATGGGGAGAAAAGGTCAAGAAAAGAAAGAAGTTTTGAATTATGGAGAATAATCAATAATAAAAAGAGAAGAGATTAAAGAAAGAAAAACTTGTAAAATAAATGAGAATATCAAATTTCAAGTTCTTAGATTTGGTATTAGAGGTTGTTATGCTAAATTGGAAGTTAGAATGGTTTAATTCGAAGTTATTATGGCCTAGATGAAAGTTATATCAAATTTACTCGAGCTGCACCTTCAGAAGTGATTTCAACATGTTCCACTCAAGTGATGATCATATTTCAGCATACTCTATTCAATTTTGTTTTCATTTGGCACAACAAAGGTTCATTAATTTGGTCATATCTCCCAAATTGCAAATCTAATTGAACTGAAACTTGTTTCATATGAAACTAGAATCTAAATTCAGCTTATAAATGACCATTTTTTGCTGCAAGAATTTTAGATGAAAGATATATGAACTTCAAAATTTGCTGCTCAAAATCCATATTGTGTTCTATACTAGTAGCTACAGATTTGATCATAAAGCTTGTAAGACAATAAATTTGGAACTGGTTTTTGTTACATTAGAAAAAAAGATTTAAATAGTCTTGGGAATAGGTCATTTGCCAAATTTGGAGTTATAGGTGAAGAGTTATGCCCACTAGAATTTGACCTGAGTCAAATTATCAACCTAAAAGTATTCAACGAAAATCCTTCTTCATCACTCGAGTGATATCCTATTTTTTACATGATCACTAGGAAGGTACCAGCTAGTGAATGAGTGATTTAGTGAAAACTTGTTACTACACTCAAGTGTCAGCAGTGTCAGGTGACATGGAATTTTATAACACTATCCAAGTTCCATCTAGTGATAAAATTGGTTTTCCTTAAGAAAGAAAGATCACTTGAGTGAAGCTCAATTACTAAAGTGATGATCTTAAAACGCCATTAAGGTACTTGATGGTAACTCTTTGTTCTTAAATGAAAAATTGGCCAAGCACTTGAGCAACACATATAGCACCCGAGTGATGCCAAAAAATCTCGAGTTACCATCTAGTAACTAGACAAAGATAACAGAAAGCAAGCTTTTGAAAGTCAATAATCACCTGAGTGCAATAGTGTCACTTAAATTATATTTTTAATCACAAGTTATTACTTTAAGCAATTACCAACTAGTACCTCTTTGGGATACAATGCCACTCAAGTGATAAAATGTCACTCCAGTGATGGTGATAAAGACTTTTGAAACAATATCTCTGAAATTTTGATACCTATTCTAAGTTTGATAGAATCTAGCCATAATACTTCCTACTATTTCTAAACAATACTAATTACACTTATATATAAGTTTTAGGAGATTAAATTTGGATTAAAGCTCAATAGCCAAAAAGCAACTTTGTGTCCAAAGCTGCAACTACTACTTCCAATGAACATCCAACGGTATGATGCTTAACGAAAAGAATGTACTCAATGGTAAAATGCTCTTCATCAACTATAAATATAAGATCATTTAAAATGTAAGGAAGAGAGAGCCTATGCCTAAAATGTCAATATGTCGATACTCTAAATCTTATTCAACCAAAGCTCTATAATCATACTCCCATATTGTACTTCAATGTTAAACATTATCTACTTCATAGATAGAAATATTCATTCATTGTAATCACTTTATCCTTGTGAGATTTATTCAATATTGGGATCTTGAATGAGAAACAAATTGTAACCTTATAAGTTGTAAGGGGGAGTGATTGTCAAGTACGAGATTCAGCTTGAGATTGTTAAGGTTCTCAAGTAATACTCAAACCTAAGGGATTGTAGAGACTTTTCATATGCTCGGATTAAGCAAAAACATAATGGATTAAAAATCTCATGTGGAGTCTAGGACTACACGTAGGTCATTGAGAATTGGACCAAACTAGGATAACTCATAGTTTGCATCTTCCCTTTCCTAAACTCTTATATTTTCAACATATATGATTTGAATAAATGTCTGTGGATTTATGTTTAATTAATTTCATACTTATTGATTTCATTAATATGCAAAAAGATTTTCAAAATTCCTAAATTTTTTTCTGACACCCAATTCACCCCCTTGAGTATAAGTTGATTTTAACAATTGGTATCAAATCACGGCTCTTGTTTAAGAGACATAATCGTCTCAAGAGTTATAATGGTTGATTTTGGCTGTTACATGTTTTCAAAAGATTTTGATTATATTATTCCACCTCCTTTAAAAGATATTGATTTTTGATTTTGGAAAGCTAGAATGAAATGTTTTATAAAAGCATTTGATTATGATTTGTGGGATTTTCTTACTAATTTTTCTTATTTCAAACTAAGAAGAGATTGGACTGAAATAGGAAAAAAAATGTTTTCCTTGAACATTAGAGCAATAAAAATTATATATTGTGCTTTAACCAAAAATAATTTTGAGAAAATCAAATTTTGCTGTAATGCTAAAGATATTTGGGATACTCTTGATTCAATTTATGCTTCTAATAATTGTGTTGAGGTTGAAAGTGTTGACAGTTCATCAGAAACTATAAGCTTGCATATCTACAACTGATGAACAATTGAAAGTTAAGAATGAAGAAAGAGATTATAGAACACTTCCATTATCTAGTCAACATAGAAGAACAAGATGAAGATCATTCTCAAGAAGAGTTTCTAATTGATGACTGTGAAGAATCATTCTTTGAAGCTCGAGATGCACATAAGGTAAAAAGTAACAATTCTTCTCGTGCATTTAGAGGAAAAAAAATTGAAAGTTTGCATAAAATTGTTTTTCAACCAATCGGTAATTATATTTGGAAAAGCAAAAATTTTTAAGTCATATTGGAAATTTATGTGGAAAGAAATAATTTTCAAATATATATTATGTAAAACTTATTTCACTTGACCAACATAATAATTGTAGAAAGATTCATAAAGGTCATCATCCTATCATATGCAATTATTATGGAAAATCATATCATATTTCTCACATATGCTATATTAGAAGAAATTCTTATGTGAGAAAGAAATTTTTTTAGGTTTCTAAAGGACACAAAGGGTATGATGCTAATGACCAAGGACCTAAAACAAAATGGGTACCAAAATTTTCTTTTAGTGTTTTAATCTTGCATGATACAATTAAGAATGGACAAATTTGTCTAAAGTAGAATGAAGTGGCTAAGGGTCCATTTGGATATAGCTTTTAGAGAATAGTTTTGGGGATTTACGACGTAAAAAATAGCTTTTGAGATTTACAAGGTAAAAATGATTTTTAGAAAATATTTTTTTGAGAATAGTTTTTGGGGAAAAAAATGATAGTGTTTAGATAACTTTAAAACCTAGGTTTTAACAAACACTCATTCTGCATTAAAACATAGGCTTTGTCGTAAATTTACCAAACACCCATATTTTTTCTATGAGCTATTCTATATCAAAACCTAGGTTTTAGACCCCCAAACCTAGGTTTTCTTAAAAGCTATTTTTTTCATCTTTTTCTCTCTCCTTTACCATCATCAGTATTTTTTCAGTAACAGTCAGTATCCTTAAGATATTTTTTAGTACCTTTCAGTATTCTGAAATATTTTTGCAAGATTAGTCATTACCCTGAAATGTTTTTTCAATATCGTAAATTTTTTTTCAAGATTAGAAAGTATTTTTTTTTACTATCTTTTTAATACCTATTAGTACTATAAAATATTTTTTCAAGATTTTCAGTACCCTGAAATATTTTTTCAAGATCCTAAAATAAATTTTAAAGGCCATGAGAAGTATTTTTTCAATACCAGTTAGTATTAAGTATCTTTTTAGTACCCATCAGTATCGTGAAATATTTTTTTAAAATCAGTCATTACCTTGAAATATCTTTTTAATATCATAAAATAATTTTTTAAGATCATGAAATATTTCAAGGTACTAACTTATACTAAAAAAAATACTTCATGATCTTGAAAATTTATTTTATGATATTGAAAAAAATATTTCAGGGTTATGATTGATCTTGAAAAAACATTTATGGTACTAAAAGGTAATAAAAAATATCTTAAGGATACTAACTAGTACTAAAAAAATATTTCATGATCTTGAAATTTTTTTGGGATATTGAAAATATATTTCAAGGTACTGAAGGGTGCTAAATAAATATTTAAGGATACTGACTAGTACTAAAAAAAATATTGATGATGGCAAAGGAGAGAAAAATATTTTAAAAAAATGATTTTTTTTCCCAAAACCTAGGTTTTGATACAAATAGTTTCTGAAAAAAATAGGGGTGTTTGGTAAGCTTATGACAAAACTTAAGTTTTGATGCATAATAGCTTCTGGAAAAAGAGAGAGAGAGGGGGGGTGTTTGGAAGACTTGTGACAGAACCTAAGTTTTGTTTCCCTCTAAATAGGCCCTAAGAGAGCTAGCCACTCATTCAGAACAAGACTCTTGGAGTCTACATCAATCAAGAAATCTCTTAGTGCACCTATTGCTCAAACTTTTAGTTTCAATTTCTCACCCAAGAAGGGGAGAATTAAGTAATATTAAAAATTTAAAAAGAAAGTTATCAACAATTAAATAAAGGATAAGAGTTAAAAGAATATCATCGAATTATACATAGCAGATTATATTGGTTCAGCCTTAACTTTTTGACGTACTTCTAGTCCTCCAGGTGTCTGCAAGATTTTCACTATTCTTTTAAGATTCATTGGGTTTTTAGCACCACAGTACAAAGAGTAATCCTCAACATGACTCACTCCCATAACAAGTTGTAATCCTACAACTACACTCAAGATCCCACTACCTTGAATTTTTACATTATTGAAAACGTTTGGTAAAGACTTTTCACATAGTAAATATATAATCACTAATGAGCAAAATGAATATCAAAAGATATTACAAAGAATGAACTAAGCAATAAATTAATCTAAAGGTTGTTGTTGGCTTAGTTGGTTGTTTTGTATTGAATACTTGGCTAATTATAGGTATCCGCCATTAACGATTGAAGTGAGCATTCAAACTTTCTGTTAGAGATAGATTAGAGTCGTTGAAAGATTTAAATGTTTCATTGCTTTTGTCTTCACTACAATAAATATTTTAGACAAAATCCCTCTACTCTGCTATGTTTTCTTGCTATGCATTTAATGCTCTAATAAGAAAATTGCTTTCGCTACTTTTGGAGTTAAAGCTTACTTTGGTCATTTGAAACTTATACATAACATGATTAATAGCATTGAGAAGATGAATAAGTAATAATCAAGCTTAAACATATATTCATTATGTGTTTCAACTACATCAAAACCAACAAATCACTGACAAAAAGTTCTAATTGAAATTAGTAATGGTACGTAGGGTTTATGAAATAACTAAAAAACCTAAACATTAAATTCCAAATATTGTGAAGATGTTGTTGAGACTTCATGGGAATCGAAGTGTTTGTGAGAAATCGGCTTGTGAGGGGGAGGAGATATAAGGCATATAAAGTAAGAGCATAGGAGCAAGATAGATCAGCCCACTAGAAGAATTTGAGTTTGTTGGATATAATTAGTTTTGATGATATATTTTATAAATGCCATTAGTAAGAGCAAAAAGTTTGTATACTATATTTATCTCCTTCATTGACTAACTCTTAAATTTAATGTAGAATCAAAGATGTGAAGTTTATTTATAAAGAATGTTCAAGAGAAGAAGAAAGAAAGAATAGAGTTGTGGAGAATAACCAAGTGAAGAGAAGAAATAAAGAGAAGATTTTGCCAAATAGAATGGGAATATCAATATTCAAGATCAATTCAAATATACTTATGGAGAATGATCAAAAGATGAGAAGACAAAAAGAAGAATCTGCAAAGAAGTAATATAGTTATCTTCTACATTTGAGCTACAATGCAATATACATTAATAGAGTAGAAACAAAAAGAAGACACATGAGATTCTAGAACAAGTTCAGTATAGGCTCAACTTCCTGGATATTGAAGAAGGTAGAAGCTACAAAGAATGATAAGCCCAAGTTAAATGATGAAAATTGATCAAGATGGAAGATGGAAAAAGAAGAACTTGCTAAAGATATCATTATTCAAGTTCTAAGATTGATCCTAGAAGTTTCCATGATCAAATGGATCAATTCAGAGTTAAAGTCAACAAAAATCAACTTCTGGATGAGCAAACTCAAGTCCCCAAGTATTAAACTCAAGTTTACTACCTTACTGCAATAATTTGCCTCTGGAATGCGAGAAAACTCGAGTTTGAGAGTCAAAACTCGAGTTTGGAACTCAAAACTTGATTTTGGAACTTAATGACTCGAGTTTGTAATGTCTTCAGCATCTCTGGCATCTCTGGACTAGGAAAACTCAAGATTTTCCAAGTGAAAACTCGAGTTTACAACGTTCATCAGTAACTCTAATCTACTCTGTTTCACATTCAGCTTGGGCGAAGTCTGGTAATTTGATGATATTTCCTAAACCAGAGATCGGATTGAGGTGAAACCAATTTAAAGTAGACTTCCAATACGACATTATGAAAAATTTTAAAGCCTAAAAAAGTTCAGATGAGAGAGCTATAAATTGTAGAAGTTGGAACTGGAATTCACACCACACACAGACCAAGCTTCAATGTTTTGAGTATAACTCACAATCTACACATCGGAATGAGCTAAAATTGGTGGTATATGAAAGAAGACTCATAAAGCTTTCCATCAAGAGTTGAACGAAGTAAAATGAAGTTCAGACCAGGGAGATATGACCTTTGTAAGTTGACAGTTAGTTCAGAACGTTGCAAGAACACTGGTCAAGAACAACCTTCATTCATCGAATCATGACGGACAAAATACGAGTTTGGAGCTGATTCTTTTTGCATTGGAAAGAAGACTCAAAGAGCTATATGGGGATAAGTAGTTTGCCAAATTTGGATCTATATCAAGTTAGAAAGCAACTAAAGACAAAACAACTTGAAAACTCAAGTTTACAAATATCAAACTAGAGTTTAGCTTAGACAGAGAGTAGCGAACGTCAGAGCATCTTCCAAACTCGAGTTTGTGTGACAAAACTTGAGTTTTGATCAGATAGAGAGGAATCTGGAGTAACACGACGACCTCAAAACTCGAGTTTTCAAATGCAAACTCGAGTTTACATCTCTACTTCAGAAAATCACCGTGCCGAAAATCTCGTTTCTGATCAAAACATCCAGATGATTACCCAAATAATTTATAATACTTCTTAACATCATTTATATCATTTGTGTACATATTTCAGATGATCAAAGGGTATTAAACTAAAGATCAAGGGTAAAGTAAATGCGGATGTCACAATTGGTTCAGAAAATTAAGTTCTAATGGCTAGTTTCCAACTGATCTCTAACGGCTCTATTTATAACGGTCATATTCTCAACGTTTAGATGATCTTCATCTATAATTAAAGCCACATTCAAGACACACAAAAACGATGGAAAGACCTTGCACTGTCAAAATGCCCAAATTCTGAATCTCATACACACTCTGTTTTTCAATGCTTACATAGTTTATCATAGAGAGAGTAAAATGATTTCTATTGTACTTCAGTGATTATCTATTCACTTCTTATAGAGAATATTCATTTTAAATCATCCTATTTGATAGTTACTCAAGATTGGGTGATCTTGAGTGGGAAGTTGATTGTAACCTTACATTGAGTAAGGGGGAGTATCTTGGTGAGAGATTTGGCTTCATAAGTGCCTGGGTGAACTTGTGGGATTGTAAAAGGCTTCTCTTATGCACAGATAAACAAGAAGATAGTGGATTGAAAATCTCAAGTGGAGCTTGGGGACTGAACGTAAGTCAAGGATTGGGTCGAACCAGTATAAATCTCAGTTTGCACATTCTCTTCCCTAATCTCCTATATTTCCAGCATATATGTTTGAATGACTGTCTATAGCTCTATAACTCTTTACTGTCATACAAACTGATCTTACCAAATTGTAAAAAGATTTTCAAAGGTCCTAAGTTTTTATCATTCACGCCCCTTTTGGGTTCAACCAGTTCTTACAGAGTTTGATCCATTGAAATGGAAATTGAAACGAGGGATTGAGACTGTGGGGATTCAAAATCTGATCTAATTGAAATGGAGAATTAGATGAAGTGTGGAAAAGTAGTAGAAAATAACATTTTCCTCTAGCTTTTTTTTTCTAATTTAAATATAAAATATTCTATTAAAAATTAAATTACAAGTATTCTTTATCAGCATTTAATTGCATAACCTTCACTTAAATTTGATAAATCAACATTTTTCATTAAATGAAACTGATGATGTTTAAATTGAAGAATTAAAAATGCACTTCACAAACATAAAGGATTAAAATGATATTTGAGGGAAATTTGCCAAAATAAGAAGGATGTTAAAAAAAATTCCCAAAACAAGGCATTGTGCAAAAATTTTGTCAAAGTAGAGCAGTTGGTGGCGTCACCTGACACGACGTCACAAGTGGCATCATGTGGCGTGACACCACCATGTAAGTGGCGTCGCCATGTGTGACTCCACTAGTAGCGTCACACATGGCAACGCCACTTGTGGCGTCAGGATCACTGACGCCACATGGACGCCACCTTATAAAAAAAATAAATAAAATTTAAATTTGCAAGGCGTCTGATGCCCTGCATTAAAGCTGCTGTTGGCAGCTTTAATTCAGAGCAAGGGCTGGACACCCTTACTCTGAGTTTTTTTTATCTTTAAAAAAAAAATATAAGAAAGCGGTGATTTTTTTAAAAAAGATTAATTTAGGCTACAATTGCAGTGTCAAGGCAGGGGCGCAGAGCATGCCCCTGCCTTTAATTTTTTTTAAACAAATTGCAATCTACACCTATTTAAACACACAAGACACACACATTCATACCACGGGAGAGATTGAGAGAGCGGTGTGAGGAAAGAAGAAAAGGAGAATACAACAGTTGGAAATTATTTTAAGGTTTGTTATTTATTTTATAAGATTGTTTAAGTAGCTAAACTAGTTTCTTTTCAACAAATTTTCTTCATAAAAGTTTTTGTTTATATTTTTGTCTTTGTAATGATGGTAATATTGTGTTGGTTAGTAAAAATTTTAGAGTTAGAATTTTTTAGAAGTTTTGAGTTTTGAGAATAGAAAACTATATTTATGTAATAAATGATTAATAGTACATTTGAAGCGGTTTAGATTTATTTTTTGTTTGTTGGAGAAATTTAAAACTAATTTTTCTATTTAAGAAGTTTAAGATTTTTGTATTATAGAATATTTTTACTGATTAAATGTTGTGTAAATAGTTTATTTGAGTTAATAAAGATATTATGGAAATTTTAATCAGTTTAGTTTTCATATTTGAGGACTGATTTGTTTTTTCTGAAGTTTGAGGACTAAAATGTCATTCTAAAATTTAAAGGACAAAAATATTATTTTTCAATTTTTATTATATATTACATAATTTAATTAAAAACCTTAAGATAGGTGACTAATAATTTAATAATTTATGAGTTAATAATTTAATATATATGTTGTAAAATTTTATTATTAGCTAAATAAAATTAAAGAAAAACATGTTAGACTATTAATTAGTAGTACATTAGAGAAAAACACCAAAGTAGGGTGGGAAAATTAAATAAAAAACAATAATTCAATATGTATAATAATATTGAATTTTCATTTTTTTGATTAATTTTTGTTATTATTATATAAATTTGATTAATTTTACTTATTATGAATTTTCATTTTTTGATTAATTTTTGTTATTATTATATAAATTTGATTAATTTTACTTATTATGAATTTTCATTTTTTGATTATTTTTCATTATTTTGATTATTATGATAACCAAACATTCTGGTGACCCTTTCTTGTATCATGGCCACGGCTACCGAAGGTGTTTCCTTGACCATGTCTACAAAACCAATCACAAAAATTGTACACTATGAATGTTATTTATGCACACTGACAAACAAGAATAAATTCACTTTAGGACAAATGGAATTGTGCATCGTACCTTATAGCCTCAGAAATTATTTTAGAATCAAGTTGTTTGTGATCCTGGTAGAGAATTGTGATCACACAACTGTGGTTTCTAACCCATTTAGTCACCACCCAAGTGTTGTCATTCTTTCGTTTAATTGCTCTTGCTCTCCAAGCGCAACCTTGTTCATGATTCCGACATTTCATTGAGAACTTTGTTGTAGTACTCTCAACCACTGTAGCTTCATGATGTTCCTTCATGCAATAATGTTTTAATGCGGCCTGTACATCACTCTTGGACTCGAATTCCTATTTCACATATAATCCGTCCCCTCTTGCCCACAGTCCCCGGCCTAAGCCTTCAACATCCAGTATATCCTCATGCGGGTAATCATCATGAACAGCCTCATAATGCGGAATCTCATTCCAAAATAGTGTAATATCTGCAAATTCACAAATAATACACTTTATGCAAAAACATGTTAACTAAAAAAAAATTAAAATATATAATAATACAGCTCCGTAACTAACCTGATGATTGTAACATGCTAATTTGTTGTGGCATGACATTACCATGGTATTCATCATCTGTATCATTATCATTCTAATCATCATCATTTTCCAATAAAGTGTCTTCATCTTCTTCCTCTTGCTCGTCTTCCTTGCCAGGTTCATCTACCAAATAGTCGCTTTCTTCTCCAAAAGCAACGGTTGATTGTGTTGGATGAGGTGTACCAAAATAAGCCATATAATGTGACTAATTACTAAGGTTGAGTCCATGAATTGGTATTGGTACACCCTCCTCTGACGTTTTAATATCCACACATAACTCAGCAAATTGGGACATATGGTTTTCCCCAAATGTTTGGAAAAAAATATTCAAATCCTCATCATTGAATATCTCAAAACCTTCATATTTGCGGTTTCCACAAGGAACTCAAATAGTCTCTGAAGATATTACATGATCTTCTTGCAGCTTTAGCTTCTGACAGATCTTTTCATTTAAATCTACAGCGGACATGCCTCGAACAATATACATTGCTCATTTTTCACCTTCAAAGGTCAATCCGATTGCACCCGTAACGCCCCTATTTCCTATCTGTTATGAGGTTCAATTATGGCCCTAGGGTGCTAATTAAACTAGTTTGTGTCTATTTATCAGAGTAACGGCGTTAATCGATCAGAGTAGAACACAATAGAGAGCGTACTTAAGCGTTTGGACGATTGAGTAACTGATTTCATATGCACAAACATGTGCTGGTTAATTAAATTTCCTGAAGGAACGAAAATGTGATACAATTAAAATCATCGTGTTTGGTCCTAGTTAACGCGTTTAGATACAATGATCCGAAAGATTCAACCATAAAAGTTATACATATTCATAACCAAAATAAAAACTCCTTCCGAGTCCTTACACGTGTTGCCTACCCTTTTCTCCGGCTCCCGATCTTCCAGATCTGTAGCTAGGGTAAATTCTGAGATTCAATGCCCATTGAATCTCAGGTAACTGTTAACCTTATGCTCAAATATAACAATATCTGCATGACAAACATTCATTTACATTTCAGCATAAAACCATACATAGCACACAGCACATATAATAGTTTATATCTCAACAATTACAAAGCACACAGCAATTGTAATGTTCTCCCCTACATAGCACACAACACATGTAAGGTTCGCCTCTACATAGCACACAGCCCATGTAAGACCCACATAGTTTGCACATAAACCAGTGCCACGCCCTCGGCGTGTCCTCAGTGCTAGGAAAACATTCATACGGCATTACCAAGACTATAACCCGTTTTCAAATTAAAACTGAATGTATTTAAATACGGTGACCTAAGACCCAGTCTTAGCCATAGTCTATGACCCAAGACCTAGTCTTGTCCATGACTATATGAATCATCACATCACATATAAAGCATATAAGAAACATAAGAGTTAAAGTTACAGTACGCGTCCATACCTTAGTCCTTGGCGTCAGTGGTACGTTCACCTTTCGGTATTGGTTCCACACCTTCTCAGATATCCTATAATACCATCACCGCGTCATTTCCTTTATAATTAATATCCTAGGGGATTGCCTTACCACTTATGACTCCTATACCCCTAGTAAATTTTACTCTGGTAATACTCTATTTAATTAATCCTGACACTTTCGGTTAATTAATATTTCCCTTGACAATAATAATTTTATTATTGTTATTATTATTATTATTATTATTATCCCAATAATAATAATAATAATTCCTTATTTATTATTTTCAACCCTTCCCAATAATAATAACATTATTTGTTATTATCACTATTACTATTATTATTATTATTATTATTAATCCTAATAATAATAATAATTCTTCATTTATTTAAACTATTACTAATTATTTATCAATAATTTATTTATTTATGTATGTCCCCTTACTTATTTGTTATTAATCAATTAATGACTAATCAAAATTAATAATTACTAACTATTATATGGGAATGTGAGTTAATATTTTTTATTATTATTAACAATTTCTTCTTTCTCATTTACGGCACACACACAGATGCATAATATACACCTCATATATATATTGTTTTCGGCATTGCTTTTCCTTCTCGATCTGGATAGTTACGTTTACATCTTTATAAATATATTTTGGCAGCTAGTTCATTATTCATTCAGAAAAAAGAAACTAAAGGAAGCAACTTATATAAATATATAGCCTTGAGCATTTTCATACACGCATACTTCAACCCATATATATGTACACCCATACATGCATTTGCGTTTTTCTTCCTTCTGTTACAGCCCCTATATATAGATACATTTATACACACACACATATACTTTATCATTTATCCTTTGCCTTCTCCTTTCCTTTCTTTATAACCGATTTTTTTTTTTTTTTTCCATAGACCCCTATTTATATGTGCAGCAAAGTATTTCTTTTCTTCTTCATTCATTTTAGGTCAACTTATGCAAAGCAGAAAAGATCCTATCTATGGGCATGGCTTATATACACGTAAGGATAAAAACGCTAACAGCCCCAAGGAAATAAAAACCGATGACAGCATGTTCCATATTTATGTTCAATAACCCATTTAACCACCCATAAGTTTCGGTATAACAGTCCCCAAGACAGTGCAGCCACGGTTTGAAGAGGAAAAAGTGTATGACAGCAAAATATGATCATAATACCATGCATGACAGCAAAAAGCAAAATTTCATGCAACCAAAAACCGAACCTAAATGCAGAAAACTAAACATCTAAAGCAACCCAAAACAACCCCTGTTTTTCATTTTCTTTTTCTGTTTTGACTTCGGTATCTTCATTTTAGCTTCTTCTTGGTTGTATTCAAGATAAAACATGACAGAAACGAAGGAGGAAGGAAAGATGAATGTCACCTTCGGTTTTTGATCCCCAAAGGTGATGAACAGCCGCTACTTACTTGCTCTGTTTGTTGAATGACGGAACAGAACAGAGGAATAAGAACTCTCAAGGACACTCTCGGCCTCACTCTCTATCTCTCCCTGTGTGTTTTCAATGAACAGAAGAAAAACCGAAGGAGCAGAGATGGGTTAATATAATCCTTAATGATCATTTCATGCATGTTGAGACACGGACAGCTGTATTCTTACGTGTTGATTATCTGCTGTTTATGTTTTACTGAATATTAATGAAAGTTTTCGGTGAGATGAAGAAATGAGGATTGGATCGATTTGGGCTTGAGAAAAAAAAAAAAAAAAAGTCTGGGCCCAAGGAACACATCTTAGAATTGAGATTAGCTTTCCTCATCTGCTTCTTATGCTGTCATGTTCGGTGAAAGAGAAGAAAAGCAAGGAAATTGATTTTTGTCTTACTACTACTATGCGTTTTGTGTATTGCTCTATTGGACAATTTTTTTTTTTATTTCATTTCTTCATTTGCAATTTAAATCATACTAATTGCTTAAATCAAAAATTAGATTCCTAAGTTCTTCATCAATTAAGTTCTCACATTATGATTATTATTTAATCATAGTGATAATTTATTTTATCACACCAATTTATTTGCAATTGGTCTTTTATTGTATTTTATGGAAATAAGTTTATTCATACTTAATCCTAAAATTACTATTTACTATTTTCCTTAAATTTATTTTCTTCTCAAATAAATTAAGGAAAATTAATCTTTTAATTTCAAATAAGTATTCTCATAATTATTTACGCCCAAACTTATAATTAAATTCTCATATAAATTTCCAATGTTCAAATCCCAGAAATTTGGGATATTACAGCACCTATATTTTTAGAACCATTATAATATACAAATGAACTAATTTGATTCTTTTTTTTTTTTTTTTTGCTTATATCATTGTATGAAAAAGAAGAAAAAATTATAGATAAAACAAACAACAACGCAAATTGCAACTAAGCAGAAGAAGAAACACAATGTATATAAGCAATTAAACAAAGAAATGAAGAAACAGAATGTGATTAAAAGAACAAATGAAATTGTAAGAAATGGGTGAAGATGAAGATTAGGGACAACTGATTTTCACATATAATCCGTCCCCTCTTGCCCACAGTCCCCGGCCTAAGCCTTCAACATCCAGTATATCCTCATGCGGGTAATCATCATGAACAGCCTCATAATGCGGAATCTCATTCCAAAATGGTGTAATATCTGCAAATTCACAAATAATACACTTTATGCAAAAACATGTTAACTAAAAAAAATTTAAAATATATAATAATACAGCTCCATAACTAACCTGATGATTGTAACATGCTAATTTGTTGTGGCATGACATTACCATGGTATTCATCATCTGTATCATTATCATTCTAATCACCGTCATTTGCCAATAAAGTGTCTTCATCTTCTTCCTCTTGCTCCTCTTCCTTGCCAGGTTCATCTACCATATAGTCGCTTTCTTCTCCAAAAGCAACGGTTGATTGTGTTGGATGAGGTGTACCAGAATAAGCCATATAATGTGACTGATTACTAAGGTTGAGTCCATGAATTGGTATTTGTACACCCTCCTCTGACGTTTTAATATCCACACATAACTCAGCAAATTGGGACATATGGTTTTCCCCAAATGTTTGGAAAAAAATATCCAAATCCTCATCATTGAATATCTCAATACCTTCATATTTGCAGTTTCCACAAGGAACTCGAATAGTCACTGAAGATATTACATGATCTTCTTGCAGCTTTAGCTTCTGACGGATGTTTTCATTTAAATCTACAGCGGACATGCCTCGAACAATATACATTGCTCATTTTTCATCTTCAAAGGTCAATCCGTTTGCACCTATATTTTTAGAACCATTATAATATACAAATGAACTAATTTGATTCATTTTTTTGCTTATATCATAGTATGAAAAAGAAGAACAAATTACAGATAAAACAAACAACAACGCAAATTGCAACTAAGCAGAAGAAGAAACACAATGTATATAAGCAATTAAACAAAGAAATGAAGAAACAGAATGTGATTAAAAGAACAAATGAAATTGTAAGAAATGGGTGAAGATGAAGATTAGGGACGACTAATTTTCTCTCGTCTCTCCCTCTGCTTCTACTGATATGGATATGTATGTGAATTTGTGTGTGTGTTTGAGAAGGTAGGCAATTTTTTTTAAAAAAAAAAAAAAAAACTTACAGCAGGGGTGTGAATTTTTCACACCCCTACCTGCTACAATTGCACCAGCTTTATAATTTTTTTTAAAATTTTTTTCTTAAAACACTGCTTTCTTTTGTTTTCTTTTTTAAATAATAAAAAAAAACTCAGAGCAGGGGCATCCAGCCCCTACTTTGAATTAAAGCTGCCACAAGGCAGCTTTAATGCAATGCGTCTTTAATTTTTTTTTTATAAGGTGGCGTCAGGATCACTCACGCCACCTATGTGGTGTCAGCGATCCTAACGCCATAAGTGGTGTCGCCACATGTGACGCCACTAGTGGCGTCACACGTGGCGACACCACTTACACGGTGGTGTCATGCTACACGACGCCACTTGTGGTGTCGTGTCAGGTGACATTACCAACTGCATTACTTTGACAAAATTTTTATACAGTGATTAGCCTATTTTTTAGAGACTACTAAGCCCTATTTATAAAAAGTTCAAAGTCTTGAGCATACTATAAGGAAGAGTTTAAGATAATTAGTGCCTCATTTTGGGAAATTTTTTTAAAATCCTTCTTATTTTGGCAAATTTCCCTAATATTTGACATAAGTATAAAAGATCAAATGTGTACATTAACCTTTTAAAAATTAACTTTTAGACAATATTAAATATTTAGTAAGAGTAGCAATCTATATATTGATAATTATAATTCCACGTAACTGTACAACGCATGGGCTGTTTCGTCTGATAACTTAAATGATATGGTTTATTAGTTAAGAGTGATTCTAACTTTTGAGAAATTAAAACATGTATTATATCTAATTTGAGGTGTTTGATTAAATTCTTCTAACAGTAATTATATATATCTTAACCATTTAAGTTATACATCTCCATTGCCCGAGGTATTTTGTCTTGTTTATGTTCTAAAAAGCAAATTGATAACTCTCCATATTTTATATATTTAAGGTACATTTTAGAGATATTTGGAGAGTTATCTAAACAAATTTTGGGAGATTTCTATGAGATTATATTGTTATAAGATCAAATCAAAGTGGTGCATTATTTATGGGATTTCAATTTAAAATAAAAGTTTTTGAATTTAAAAAATAAATAGTAGTATTGATAAGTTTTCTAAAAAGAAAAAAAGAAAAAGAAAAGAAGAAATAAAAATTTAGCACTATTATTACTATTACTATTATTATTATAATATTTCTTTCTTACTTTGACTTCACAGATCTGCATTCAAATTGAATATTTCAATTGATTGCATTGGCCCACCAATTAAAGAATGAAAAGAAGAAGCAGAGGAGATCACGTCATTTTGGATGCTTGTGGGCTTATTTCAATTAAATGGCAATTGGATTGGATCCCGCGGCGTGAATGAAAGAAGCCCAAAAAGAAACCTAATTGCAATCAATAAAAAGAGACACACACGGGCAGGCACGCAAGCAGACGCGAGACAGAAGCATAGAAAGGGAGACACGAAGGAAAAATCAAACGGCAGCACCTGGAAGGAACACGCGACAGCACCAGCTTCTTCGTGATTCATCTAGGGGAGGCGCAATTTAGTCAGTGTGTCAACTGTATCATCTGTTTTCTTGTGACTTTCCTCATGTCTCTGAATCTGGATATTAATTTTTCTGTGTTGTCTTGGAGTTTATTTTAGGTATGTAGTTTGTTTTGCAACCTAGAGACCTATGAACTTATTAATGGATTAAACTGAGTTTCATCGTTTAATTATAATTAGTATTAATTTTGGTTGTTTAATCTTGTTTAATTTTGACTATTTATTGACTGGCCATCTTTAAATAGGAATTTAAGAATTAGGATTTACCTTGGCAAAGGGAATTTTAATTAAGCTCTAGATTAAGCAATATGGGATTAAATTATAATTTAATTTGAGATTAGGATAGGAATATACCTAATAGCCCCATATAATTGTAGAAGAGTGTGTCCGGATTAAATTGTCTCTAGAGTAAATTTGTTAGGCATAACAGCTTTTACTTAAGAGAGGGTTATAAGTGGACTAGAAGGCACTTATAACTATTAATACTTGAGATTGACAAAATTAATATTAAGAGTAATTAAATTGGTGAAATAAATGTTTATGAAATTAATAAGGGATTAGTGCATCTAGGTTGCCCGTTTGATTATTGCGTAGATTATTTGTTTGATTTTGGTTTTATTTTCTTAGTTAAATTAAATTTGATTACTCAACTTAAACGAAAAGTGCAAGATTAATTATTAACTGAAGTAGTGGGTACTAAGTCCTCGTGGGAACGATACTTTACTCATCTTTATTACTTGATACGGCCCGTACACTTGCGGAATCTTAGGCTTTATAAAAATTTTGCCCTATAACAAATCAAAGACATCAAAAATTGAATTTAAGCGTGTACAAATTTTTTCTTACGAATAAACATCATATAGTTTTTATTTATTTATTTATTTTGGTCAAAATATGTAAGGCCCCCTTAGATTGTCTGAGTTTCAAATTTGAGCCTTAAATGAAATGTTTGCATTGAGCGTGACTTTCACGAATCCCGAATTGTATACTCATAATATTGTCAATAATCTGTCTTACATAATTAAAACGTCAACAAGTATCAATAGTCCTACGTACCATCTTCCAAACTGAAATTATTAATACACTAGTATTTGATTAAAAAAATTATAAACAATTATTTTAATCATTTTATCAAGTTTTTTAATCAACACATGATAGATATGTATTTCATAATTATAATATGCCAATCAGTATCATTAATTGTAGGTGTATAATTTTTGAAAACGTGATTATGGATTTTAATGTTATATTTTCATACTAGCATTTGATAATAAAGATATATAAACCTGGGACATGGGTCGAGTTTATTTATTATTGGGTTAAAGGCGTAGTTTCACCGAAAGACAATTTTGTTCCAAAAATTTTTAGAGAGTAAATTTGCATCTGAAGTGTCAAAATGGGAATAATTTTTCCTAATCATTATCTTAGTTAGTTTTGACAATTAGTTGACAAAATATGTCGAGCTGACATTCCACATTTCATCCCATCAATTTTTTATGGTTCAAATTAGTCCAAAAAGTCAATATGTCATCTAATTCATATTTTTTCAAAGTATATCTAAAACTTCCAAAATAAATTTATACCTTAATAAAAATGACGTAAATGAAACATGGATAGCTCAGTATATTTAATTAACTAATAATCAAAACTAATTAGAATAACGGTCATGATACAGTTATTTCTTTTTTAACAATTTCAAAAAAAAATTCCCTTGAAAACTATAAAGTTGCCCAAAACCCTTTATTATTTATATATCACGTATAGGGGTGGAAACAGGCCAGGCTTCATCTTTAATAGGCTAGGCTTGTTCTGTAACATACTTGCCTGAGCCTGACCTGTGGCTTGTTATAGGCCTATTTTTTGGCCTGGGCTTGGCCTGTATATAGGCCTGGCCTGGCCTGTGGCCTGTTAAGGCCTTTTTTAAAAAAAAAATTTAAATTTTCTTTTATTTAATTAAGCTAACAGGCCACAGGCCGAAAACATGCCTACTTTAAACAGGCTAAAAATATGTCAAAATTACATAAATTAATACTAAGAATATAATAACAGGCCACATGCCGAAAACAGACGTACTTTAAACACGTTAAAAATAAGCCAAAATTACATAAATTAATACTAATAATATAAATAGGCCTAAAAGGCCTCTTATCAGGCCTGGGCCTAGCCTGTTAAGTGAAAACATACCTTATAAGAGGCCTTAGCCTAGCCTTTTAGCCTGACAAACCAGACTTGACCACGCTTTTAACAAGCCAAGCCACAATCCCCTAACAGGCTTATGGCATTTTTCCACCCCTAATCACGTAACAATCCAAGCCTTATGTGAGATCAAGTAGAAAAGGCATTATGGACCTTTTCTTCTGGCAAAAGTATGGAAAAAACCTTAATTAATTAATTAATTACCAAAATGCCACTGAAGCAAAAGTATTAACCCATCTGCCCCCTGTAATCGATTACATGCCTTATGTAATCAATTACAGGGGGTTAGATCTCTTTTTTTTCATTTTTTGAACTATGTAATCAATTACGTCACTGTTTAGTAATCGATTACATAAAATTACACTGTGTAATCGATTACGATGAGTGGCGTAATTTTGTACATAAAATCAAAAGGCAAATGTGGCAATTATCATGCTATGTAATTGATTACGGCACGGGCCATAATCGATTACATATCGCGGAATCAGTTTTTAAAACGCCCAAACGCCTCATTTTCCCTTATTTCTCATTTCTCTAACCGATTAGGGCTCCCCCACTCTCCTCCATTGTGATTTTCGGCCAGAAAGCTGCGGATTCAAGCCGTAGGTTGAGGAAAAATCAAAGATTTGCTCTCATTTATGTTGATTTTGGTAGGTTTTCGGTACCCATTGCGAATTTGTCTCTATTTTCTCCATTTTTCTGAAGATATGGTTGATGTAATCGATTAGGGTTTGTTTTCTTTGAGTATGTTGTGTTTTGATCATTAATTTAAATTGTTTGTTGTTGTTTTTGAACAAGTAATAGATTAAATTGATGTTTTTGTGCATTTCGAAAACAATGTGTGTATGTTTGCATATGAAAGTGATGTAAACAGTGGGATTGAAGCACCAATTACATGTTATTGTGTGTATGGATGTTGAAGATTATTGATTACGTGGAGTTTGATTGTTGATTGTGCATTTTTCTTTCAATTACATTGTCTCCATTGACCTATGTGATTATGCATTGTGATTATGCCATTAATTGTGTTTGTTTTATGTTTGTTGATGGTTTATATTGCATCTTTGTAGGTATTTGTTGTCACCATGCCTCCACGTAGATGAGTTGACCCTCAAAGCAAGAGACGTTCGAAGGCACAGATGGAGGGTGAGACATCCGACTCTCAGGCACAGTCGGCAGATCTTCGATACGGACTTCTCCTGGGCAATAATGTAGCATCCCACAGATCCTTCGTTCAGCACTTTGCGGGCAGACCCGTGATCAAGCCCAAGTCACTGGACATGCAGTTTTTTGCAGAGGAGGGATTTGATATAGTCCCACTAGTGGAGGGTTCGCATCTACGTGGCTTGGAGGAGTTCGTCAGTCCCTACTCAGAGGATATGATTAGAGCCTTCTACCATAACCTCAGTTACATCAATGAAGTGTCGAAGTCGTGCGTCTACGTCATTGATATAGAGATGACTGCTTCGATATAGGCTCACATGCTAGGATATGATTTTGATGGGGCGGGCACTATTCTGTACGATGGGGATACAAATGTGAACCTGCCTGGATATAACCGAGCCGCCGTCGTCAACGATATCAGGAGGCCTTTGGGTCAAAGAGCCCTTTTCACTGTGGGCCAGCTGACTGAGGATGCACGGATCCTTTTCTACGTGCTGACCCATATTCTGTTCCCCCGGGCCTACAATCACTCCAGGGTGTTGTAGGTTGATATCCTGATCATGTGGGCCATCCTTCACTCCATGCTAATGAACTGGAGACACTATGTTTGACGGATGATGTCCAAGGTGAAGCAGAAGGAGAACGCTGCCCTCCCATTTGCCTACCTAGTCCACCGTATATTGCTCCACTTGCGTGTGCCGATGCAGACGTTTGAGATGGTGGACCAGCAGCATTGGAACGCTGTCTTCGGGAGGCGCCTACTGGAGCAGTGCAAGATCGTTCGAATGATCAGGGTGTCTGGGTATGCACTGCCGCTGACGAGGACGATGCACTGCCTGCTCCCCCCGTGGTTCATCCTAAGGTCCCTATGCCGGACGATGACGATGACGATGACGATGATGAGGATGAGGAGATGGTTAAGCCAGATGGTGGATTCCAACTCCGTGATGTCATGCTGCAGATGATGCAGATGGACCTCCGACAGAGAAAGCGGTGGAAGAGTCGCGAGCAGCGGTGGAGGAGCCACGTTGAGAAGGAGAATGAGCGGTGGTGGTGGATACAGAGCCAGATGCACGGGCTGGAGGCCGGACTTCAGCAGTTACAGAACGGACAGCACCAAGAGGCAGCCGGAGAAGAGGACCAAGTGCCTGATGTCTCTGATGAGGAGGAGGAGAAGGAGGATGCAGATTAGATAGCTATGTTTTTTTTGTTGAACATGATGTTTGTATTTGGATCTTGTATTTTTTTTTAGACTTGGTGAAGTTGTACTGACTATAACATTTAATTTAGTTATGAATGTTTATGCTTTCAATTCATATGATTTGAGGTGATGAATTTTGCAAATGATATGTCGTAGGACGAAAAACAGCTATAGGGACATTGATGGACTAGGCATAGTATAGACGGTTAATTGTTGGCAAAAAGACCTTCCCCAAGTCACATTTGTAGGTAAAAAAAAGTTGGAAATCAGTTTCGTCATGCACCAATTCGAAATCTCTTCTTCATTGTGCTTCTGCAGCTGGTGTAATCGATTACACTATATAAATTTTATGTAATCGATTATCTAAACAGTAACGTAATCGATTACATAGTTCAAAAAAATGAAAAAAAAGAAATCTGACCCCATGTAATCGATTACATAAGGCATGTCTTATGTAATCGATTACAGGGGCAGACGAGTTAATACTTTTGCCTCAGTGGTATTTTGGTAATTAATTAATTAATTAAAGTTTTTTACGTACTTTTACTTTTTCTTCTTGGGTAAAACAAACCATATGGACTTAACAAATAAACAAACGCGTGAGCTATAAATGCAATAACTTTTTGTGACTTCAGATCATACAAAAAAAAAAAAAAAAAACAAAGAAAGAAAGAAAGAAAGAAAGATATTCTTCGCTGTGAGAGGAGATTTTAATTATTTTTTATTTTGAGATCAAACCCACGTTTTTCATAGAAGATGACGATTTTCTTATTCTAATTGAAAAAAATATATCTCTTGATTGAAAAGATAATATGAAATTCAACAATTACATTTTGACTACAACTACATGCTCCTAACTTTAATATAAAATATAATTGACTTTTTTAAGAGATATTAAAGAAATTAAATGAATTATTTTAAAATATTGATATTTATGTTTTTAAGACTAGCTAAATTAATTTTTCTGACTTATTAGCTAATATATAATTAAATGATACACAACATATGCTATAATTAACTAAATTATTTAGCTTCCTTAATTCTTGTAAAAAAATTTCAATTATCTTCTATATTAAGAATTAAAGAAATATCTTGTTTAACAAGTGTAATTTGAATTGCACTCATATTCTCTAAATGGTACATATATTACACCGTAATATATTTTAAATTTCTCTTGAAGATTTATGTGCATGGACCCCAAACAACCTCCCCCCCCCCCCCAAAAAAAAATGTGTTGCCCAGTTATATGGAATTAAATTAAATTATCAATATGCATAAAAGTTAATTTTTAAAAGGTTAAAGTACACATTTGGTCTATTATACTTACATCAAATATCACTTTTAATCCTTTATTTTTGTGAATTGCATTTTTAATCCTTCATTTTAAACATCATCAGTTTCATTTAACGGAAAATATTAATGAACTAAATTTAAGTGATAGTTATGCAATCAAACACTCATAAAGAGTACTTGTAATTTAATTTTTTAATATAATATTTTTATATTTAAATTTAAAAAAAAGCTAGAGAAAAATGTTATTTTCTCCTCCTTTTCCACACTGCATCCAATTCTCCATTTCAATTAGATCATATTTTGAAAATCCCCACAATCTCAATCCCTCATTTGCAATTTCCATTTCGGTCACGTGCTCTTGTGCCCTTACTTTATAAACCTTATATCTCTTCCACCTCACAAGCCGATTCTCACAAACACTTCGATTCCCACGAAATCTCAACAACATCTTCAGCAATTTTTGGAATTTCATGTTTAGGTTTTTTAGTTATTTCATAAACCCTACCATTACTAATTCAAATTAGAACTTTGTGTCGGTGATTTGTTGGTTTTGATGCACAAATAGATCGCCATTGTCCCAACAAAGGATGAGTTCTTTTTCCTTATCTTAAAGCACATACAGAGTACCGTTGCTCTTTGAAGAATCAGTTGTAGTTTAAAGAAGAGGCTATTTTTGTTTGGTTTATTTTTAATTTAAATATAAACATATTATATTAAAGAGATTAAAAATAGTAGTGGTGATGGTTGGAAACCGCTATTGTTTTTATTTTTATTTTTAGTTTTTGTATATTAAAAAAAATCATCAAGACAATGTAGCCCAAAAATATTTAAAAAACCAATTAAACTTCTCGATTATTAGTGAACAACCATCAGGGTGGGGCATATATCTAATTTGATGGGTTTAATTAAATTCTTCTAACAGCAATTATATATAAACACACACATGTTGGAATTTTAAATTATAATTAATATTCCATTAATTCTATTAAGTGGCCCACATTAATTCATATTTTGTAACCGTCCATTAATTTTGTAACGGCCCAATCAATACGCAATAATTGCTAATTAATACACATAAATGCCTTGCCTTTTTATCTCTGTGATGGCCAAAGGGTAAGAGCATCGTGAAATTTTTTTTTTGGTCCCCTGAGCCAGCTCTGAAATTGAGGAAAGCACACCATCTGCTGATTCAAAGAGAAGGTTCAGAAGGATTGAAACTTGGAGTTTGTCCTTTGGTAGCTTCTGAAACAAATCAATGGCGGCAGGTATTTATGATCTCTATTTCATTTTTCCGCATTGATCTAAATGTTAATCTGTGTTTAACATGTTTAGATTGTTTAGTTTTCTAACATTTGGTATCAGAGCAATTGATATGCCTCTGCCTTGATTAAGATTTCATAGAATATGGTTTTCAGTTTGGATATATACTCATTGGCTGCAATTTATTTAGATAAAATTGTTGAGGGCATTGTATATATAGTTTATTCAATATATAACCCAGATAAAATATATGTGTGTTTACTTTAGGAGAGAGGCGATGAATATTGTTGTCTCTGTGTTCATATATTTCCTGATGCTTTGAATCCTTATTTGATCATGATACATATTGTATATTAGAATATGTTTCAGTTAGGATTTTCTGGAAAATAATTTGTGAGTTCCTGTTTATATTTTTCTGATTATGCTTGATGAACGCTGCTTGATGAATCTGGAATTTTGAATTGATTGTTTCAATCTGGGCTTTGGTTTTACCTTTGAATACCATCGGCTGGGGTCTGGGTTTGTATCTGGATTCCATCGAGGATGTGAAGCCGTCGGTTTTCATCGGCAAAATTGGAGGCGCATTGTTGGCCTATTTTGGCGGTCTGGGTTCATTTTTGGCAGTCTGCATTTTTGGCAACTAGGCTGGGTTCGTTTTTGGGCCAGGTGCACTTTGATTTCAGAATAAAAAAAAATAAACACAAAAAGACCTGGCGCCTGGGGATTCGAACCAGAGACCAGTGGACTTTGAGCGCCTTAGTGGCTGGTGTTATGCCAGCTGCGCCATGTCCTTAGGTCAGATTTTCAGCATTTACTGTATTTAATGATTTTTTTTTACTGAAAAAATCAGATTTTCAAATTTTGTTTAAAAAAATGTCTAAGTGGGATTTGAACCTATATGGGTTAAGTCCAGAGCCTTGAGTGTTTTCTCTGGACCATTTAGCTACGATGACACTTGTGCAATTTTTGGGTTTTTATATTTATATGTTTTGATTTAAATATAAATATGAAATTTATTTAAAATTGTGTCTTCATGTGATTATTATATTATGTTATTTGCATAAATTAATTATTAATTATGCAATTTTTGTTAGACATGAATACCCAATTTTATTTTAATATTGCTTATAGTTTATTGCGATATTAAATATTAATGTTAAGTGATCTATATATTTTTAATTAATTTGAGAGTAGCCACAGCATCTTTAATTAGTTAAAATTATATATTAAGTTGTATGATCACATAATAACATTAGTTGTAATTAATCATATGTAATATAATAAATTTTATCCCACAGGAATTTTTATTATATGTTTTTGTATGATTAATTAGGGTAGAATATCAAATTATATTCTTAATTTACCCACAGGAATTAAGAATGAGGACATAATTTGGTAGTTTTATCATAAGAAATATGAATCTAATTGAATTAAAACTTTAGCCCACAGGCAAGTTGTATGTCAGTAGATTTATGAATTTTAGCATGATTTACATTGGTAAAACATGATTTGGTTTATTAGTCTCAATTTTTATTATTTAAGCATGTATTTTACGATTATGCAGTTAAGCAACCTGTGAATATCTCTGATATGAAATGTGATATTCCTGAACTGAGGGGTGATAAATATAAGGTATGGAGGGAGAGAGTCCTTCTCCATTTAGGCTGGATGGATATTGATTATGCTATAAGGAAAGATGAACCACCTGCCATTACTGCAACTAGCACTCCAGATCAGGTTGACCTTTATGAAAAGTGGGAGCGATCCAATCGTCTCTCAATTATGTTCATAAAGACTTCAATCTCTGCTAGCATTCGTGGTTCTGTCGAACAGCATGACAAAATCAAGCCACTTTTGAAGGCGATCGATGATCAATTTCAGACTTCAGATAATGCGCTTGCCAGCACCCTAATCATGAAGTTTTCATCCCTAAGACTTACTACAATGAAAGGTGTGTAACACCCCGAATTTTGGGTCTAAAGGTTGGTGAATTAGCCTATTTTTGGGAAAGGTTGGTGAATTAGCCTATTTTTGGGAGACTACTAGGCACTATTTATGAGGAGTGCAAAGTCTTGAGCTTAGTATGGGAAAGAGCTTAAGTTAATTAGCAAAGTTATTTCAGAAAATCTTGGGAAAAGGTTAGGAAATAATTAAGGGGAAAATTAAATATATTAACAAGTGTGATTATGTGTATATAGAATAAATGGTGTCAACATATGTGAGTCTTGTGTGTGTTACATGTAGCTTAAGGGGATTAGGTGTTTTGTTTATTGTGACATGTGTGAACAATAATAAGCATGTTGTGTAATATATGTGTAGGTGTGTTGCCTATAGATGTTAAGAGTGATTAAATGTGATGTGTGTGTAATCCAATAATGCTGATTATAATTTAACACCACCTCATTGTCTCATATCCATTAATTGATCATTCCATTCATTCTTTCTATTCGGTCAAAACCTATTCCCTCCGTGTCAATAAATTAAGTATGAACAGCAAAACCAAATGAGTATTAAGCCAAATCATGACACCTCATTCACCTTAAGCCGCCACATGTTTAGCATTTAGATCAAATCACCTCTTCTTATTAATCTTATGACAACGCATATATACACACATTACACATTCATTTCATATCATGACACGGTTCACCTTGTATTATCAAATCTAGCCACGTATGCCTATTCTTCGGCCAAGACACAAATGCACAAGAAATATATAAATACTTTGAAATGATCCATTCATTCAATTCGGCCAAGCTTCCACAAACCGAAAAGGGAAGAGTTGTGTAAAGAAAGAGCGAAGAGGAAACAAATAAGAAAGGGAGGTCACCATAGGAGAGCATAACCGAAAAGAATCATTAAAGAAGGGAGGTATAGGGAAAGATATGATCAAGGTAGTAACCTTTCTCTCACATATCATGTATATCTTTATATGCTTGTATTTATCATTGTATGTATTTATATAAATGCATGAATGTTGAATGTGTGGTGTGATTGGTATGTATAAGTAATGATTGTACTTGCATGTATCGTGTATACATTGTATGTGAGTGATTGCTAACGTTACTACTGGGATTCATTCGAATCCCAGGAGTATTTTCGAAATAGCTTTATTTTGCAGCTAGGGCAAGTAGCCCGAGAGCTAAGAAGGAAGAGCTGGAGGTAGAGACCAAAAAGGAAGAAGATTTTAGCTTTTAGATTTATTTTACTGAAGTGTAAATTCTACTATATAGGAATAGTAGCATCAGTAGCAAGTTTTTGTTTTAAGAGATGTTTCCGTATGCGTAGTGATGAATAAAAAGGTGATTTTGGACGGGCGTTACAAGGTGTGCGTGAGCACATCATGCAAATGAGGGACATTGCAGCTCAACTAAAGCAACTTGAGGTTGACATGTCTGACTCTTTTCTCGTGCACTACATCCTGAACACTCTTCCATCGACATACGGACCCTTCAAGATATCCTATAACACACATAAGGATAAATGGTCAATCAATGAACTTTTGACCATGTGTGTTCAGGAGGAGGGAAGGCTGAAATTGGAAATGGGAGAGAGCTCATTTTTGGCAACTGAGAAATTGGCAACTGAGAAAAAGAGTCAGACTCAAGCCAAAAAGAAGGGGAAAGGTAAAGCACCACCCCAAGGTGGAATCAAGAAGGAATCCAAGTGTTTCTTCTGTAAAAAGAAGGGATACATGAAGAAGGACTGCTCTAAATTCCAGCAATGGCTTGAGAAGAAAGGTATGTCAGTCTCACTTGTCTGTTATGAATCTAATATGGTTGATGGCATTGATGGCACTTGGTGGGTTGACTCTGGTTCTACAATCCATATTTCGAATACCTTGCAGGGTATGCAAAACCTAAGGAAGCCATTGGGAAGTGAACAATTCATCTACTCGGGTGGAAGGATTCGTTCGCATGTGGAGGCTGTAGGGACCTGCAGTTTAGTTCTAAGTAGTGGCTATGTTTTAAATTTGGAAAAGACTTTTTATGTTCCAAATTTCACTAGGAACTTAATTTCTGTTTCAAGACTTGTACGTTTGGATTATTCCTTTTTGTTTTATGAGACATCTTTGGATCTGTTTTATAAATCAAATAAAGTTGCGAATGGTACATTGTCTAACGGTCTTTTTCTTATTTACTTACAACATGATACTACTTATGATGCCATGCATGTTTCAGTTGGTTCGAAACGTAGTGTTATGAATGAGGATTCTTCTATGTTGTGGCACCGGAGATTGGGACATATCTCCATTCAAAGAATTGAAAGATTGGTGAAGGAAGGGGTACTTAGTACTCTGGACTTTACTGATTTTGAGACTTGTGTAGACTGCATAAAGGGAAAACAGACTAACAAATCAAAGAAGGGTGCTAAGAGGAGTACTGAATTGTTAGAAATCATACATACAGACATTTGTAGTCCTGAAATGGACGCCTATGGTCAGAAATATTTCATCTCTTTTATTGATGATTACTCACGATACATGTATCTCTACATGCTTCATAACAAGCATGAAGCATTGGATGCCTTTAAGGTATTCAAATCTGAGGTAGAGAAACAATGTGGTAAACAAATTAAGATCGTGAGATCAGATAGAGGTGGTGAATATTATGGTAGATACACTAAAGATGGACAAGCACCTGGTCCATTTGCGAAGTTTCTTCAAGAACATGGGATTGTTGCCCAATACACCATGCCTGGTTCTCTAGACCAAAATGGCGTAGCAGAAAGAAGAAACCGAACATTATTGGACATGGTGAGAAGTATGCTTAGTAGCTCTAAGTTACCTAAGTTCTTGTGGACTGATGCACTTAAGACAGCAGTGTACATATTAAACCGGGTACCAACCAAGGCTGTCTCAAAGATGCCATTTGAGTTATTTAAGGGTTAGAAACCGAGTTTTCGACATGTACGCGTTTGGGGATGCCCGTCTGAAGTTAGAATTTATAATCCACAAGAAAAGAAGCTAGACCCAAGGACCATTAGTGGGTATTTCATTGGATATGCCGAACGGTCTAAAGGGTACAAGTTCTACTGTCCATCTCATACCACTAGGTTTGTGGAATCAAGGAAGGCCAAATTTCTTGAACATGACTTGATTAGTGGGAGCGATCAATTTAGAAACCTTGTTTCTGAAAATGATCATTCAGATAGCCAACCTTCTACTTCAAGTTTGCCACTGGTTGTTAATAATGCTCCTTTAGTTCAATCGAGTGTTGTACAACCAGTCATTCAAGATCCACAAGCAGCTGATATTGATCTAGTAGATCAAGTTGTCAATGAGGAATAACAAGAAGTTGTTGAACAACTAGTTGGACAACAAGTTCCTCAAGATAATGAGACAACATTAAGGAGATCTACTAGAACAAGAAGATCAGCGATACCTAGTGAGTACATTGTGTATCTGCAAGAATCTGACTATAATGTAGGAGCTGAAAATGATCCTGAAACGTTTTCACAAGCCATGAACTGTAGAAATTCAGCGTCATGGCATGATGCTATGAAGGATGAAATGAATTCTATGGCATCCAATAGAGTCTGGGATCTTGTTGAGTTGCCTGATGGTGCGAAGGCCATTGGATGTAAATGGGTCTTCAAAACAAAGAGAGATTCATTAGGCAACATTGACAGACATAAAGCAAGACTCGTGGCCAAAGGATTCACTCAGAGAGAAGGAATCGATTACAAGGAGACATTTTCTCCTGTATCTAAGAAAGATTCTCTTCGCATCATTCTAGCATTAGTTGCACATTTTGATTTGGAGCTGCAACAAATGGATGTGAAAACGGCCTTTCTCAATGGAGAACTAGAGGAAGAGGTTTACATGAAACAACCAGAAGGATTTTCCTCTAGTGATGGTGAACATTTGGTATGCAAGCTCAGAGAATCCATATATGGATTGAAACAAGCTTCCCGGTAATGGTATTTAAAATTTCATGACGTTATCTCTTCTTTTGGTTTTGTGGATAACATTATGGATTAATGTATATATCAGAAGGTCAGTGGGAGCAAGATTTGTTTTCTGATTCTGTATGTGGATGATATTCTGCTTGCAACCAATGATAATGACTTTTTGCGTGAAGTGAAACAATTCCTCTCTAAAAGCTTTGAAATGAAGGATATGGGAGTAGCATCTTATGTCATTGGCATTAAGATACAAAGAGACAGACGTAGAGGTGTTCTAGGTCTGTCTCAAGAGACTTATATCAACAAAGTTTTGGAAAGATTTCGGATGAGGCATTGTGCACAAAGCGTAGCTCCCATTGTGAAAGGCGACAGGTTCAGTTTGAACCAGTGCCCAAAGAATGATTTTGAGAGGGAACAAATGAAAAACATCCCTTATGCTTCAGCTGTAGGAAGCCTTATGTATGCTCAGGTCTGTACCAGACCTGACATTGCTTTTGCTGTTGGAATGCTAGGGAGATATCAGAGTAATCCAGGTATGGACCACTAGAAAGCTGTGAAGAAGGTGTTGAGATACCTTCAAGGGACTAAGGATTACGTGCTTAGATACAAACGAATGGACAATCTAGAAGTGATTGGTTACTCCGATTCAGATTACGCTGGTTGCATTGACTCAAGGAAATCCACTTCTGGATACATTTTTATGCTAGCCGGTGGAGCTGTGTCATGGAGTAGCAAGAAGCAGTCTTTGATTGCTACTTCTACGATGGAAGCTGAGTTCGTGTCATGTTTTGAGGCTACCTCACATGGTGTGTGGATGAAGGGGTTCATCTGTGGGCTTAGAATCATGAATTCAATTGCTAGGCCAATGAAGATATATTGTGACAATTCGGCTGCTGTGTTTATGGCTAAGAACAATAGAAGTGGTAGTCGAAGCAAACACATCGACATTAAGTATCTAGCCATAAGAGAACGTGTCAAGCATCAAATAGTGGTTGTCGAACACATTAGCACTGAATTGATGATTGCAGATCCTTTAACTAAAGGCATGCCACTGATGGTGTTTAGGGATCACGTGGAAAGGATGGGAATTAGTGCTCTTCTTTGAATTTCATTTTGAATGATTTTCTTTCGTTGTAAGAACATTGTTATTTTATGGAACCCCATTTGTGATGTTTTTCTCATTTCAGTTGTGTACACATTTATTTGTTTAAATTTGAGAAACATCATTGAGTTTGGACCAAGAATAAACGTAAGGTTTATTCATTAAGTTATTTGGGCTTGCGGAAACATGATGCACTGTGATACATGGAAGATATTACTCGCTTAAGAGGACCTATCGCTATGATCCATGCATTTTGTTTCTCAGAAGTATATACTGAAATATGTGGACCAAGTGGGAGAATGTTGGAATTTTAAATTATAATTAATATTCCATTAATTCTATTAAGTGGCCCACATTAATTCCTATTTTGTAACCGTCCATTAATTTTGTAACGGCCCAATCAATACGCAATAATTGCTAATTAATACACATAAATGTCTTGTCTTTTTATCTCTGTGATGGCCAGAGGGTAAGAGCATCGTGAAATTTTTTTTTTTTTGGTCCCCTAAGCCAGCTCTGAAATTGAGGAAAGCACACCATCTACAGATTCAGAGAGAAGGTTCAGAAGGATTGAAACTTGGAGTTTGTCCTCTGCTAGCTTCTGAAACAAATCAATGGCGGGAGGTATTTATGATCTCTATTTCATTTTTCCGCATTGATCTAAATGTTAATCTTTATTTAACATGTTTAGATCGCTTAGTTTTCTAACAACACACACCATACCATTTAAGTTATACATCTCCATTGCCCGAGGTATTTTGTCTTGTTTATATTCTAAAAAGCAATCAAGTTATTCATCTCATCAAAAATTGAATTTAAGCGTGGACAAGCTTTTTTTTACGAATAAACATCATGTAGTTTTTTTGTTTTTAGGGTCAAAACATCATCACCATATAGTTTTGGAAAATTAAAACATATATATCTTTCTAATATAATTTACCTTATATAATCACTAACATAGAGTTGATCCAATGGTATATAAGGCCCTGTTAAATTCTCTAGGTCTCAAAGTTTGAGTCTTAAATGAGACCTTTGTATTGAGAGTGACTGTCATGAATCCCGAATTTTATAGTCATAATATTGTCAATAATTTATCTTACATAATTAAAACGTCAAAAAGTATCAATAGTTCTTCCAACTTCCAAACTGAAATTATTAATACACCAGTATTTGATTTAAAAAATTATAAACAATTATTTTAATTATTTTATCAAGTATTTTAATCAATACATGATAATTGATTTTTATTTCATAATTATAATATTCCAATCAGTATATGTAGCTGTATAATATTTGAAAACGTGATTATGGATTTTCATTTTATATTGTTATACTAGCATTTGATAATAAAGATATATACACCTGGGACATGGCTCGAGTTTATTTATTATTAGGTTAAAGGGGTAATTTTTACCGAGGAACAATTTTGTTTCAAAAATTTTTAAGAGGCAAATTTGTGTCGGAAGTGTCAAAATGGGAGTAATTTTTCTCTCACCATTATCTTAGTTAATTTCTACAGTTAGTTGACTAAATATGTCGAACTGAACATTCCACATTTCATCTGGTCATTTTTTTAAGCTTCAAATTTATCTCAGTAATCAATATGTCATCTACTTCATGTTTTTCCAAAGTTATAATTAAAATTTCTAAGACAAATTTACACCTTAATAAAAATGACGTGAATGACGTATAGATAGCTCAACATATTTAGTTAACTAATGATCAAAATTAATTAGGATAACAATCAAAACAAAATTATGTCCTTTTTAACACTATGGGAAGAAAATTACCCCCGAAACACTTGGGGATAAAAGTTGCCCAAAACCCTTTATTATTTATATATTTCACGTAACAATCCAAGCATTATGTGAGGTCAAGAATAAAGGGCATTATGGACTTTTTCTTCTTGGATAAAACAAATTTTATGGACTTAACAAACAAACGCGTCAGCTATAAATGTATTACGTTTTTGTGACTTCAGATCATTGAGAAGAGAAAACAGATTATTTGCTTGTGGACCTAATTATATTCTTCGCTGTAAGAGGATATTTTAATTATTTTTTTATTTTGTGATCTAAACCACGTTGTTCATTGAAGATGACGATTTTCTTATTCTAATTGAAGAAAATATATCTCTTGATTGAAAAAGATAATATAAAATTCAACAATTAAATTTTGACTACAACTAAATACTCCTCCCATCCTTAATATAAGATATAGTTGATTTTTTGAGAAAAATTAAGGAAATTAAATAATTTACTTTAAAGTGTTGATGTTTATGTTTTTAAGACTAAATTAATTTATCTAGCTTATGAATTAATATATAATCAAATGATACATGACATATGCTATGATTAACTAAATTATTTAACTTCCTTAATCTTTTTTTAAAAAAGTTAACTATGTTTTATATTAAGAACTAGAGGAGTAACTTCTTTAACAAGTGTAATTTGAATTGCACTCGTATTCTTTAAATGGAACATATATTACACTCATATTCTCCTTTCCCGCAATAATTTTGTTGAAAGAATTCTTTTTTCAGTCAATACTTAGATTGGTTTGATTAAGTTTATTTTTTTAAAAAAAATAATATTGCTTCAAAATTAATTTTAATCATAAACAAGGAGAAGACTTTGATTATATATGTTCAGTTTCAGATTTAGTATCTTAATTAGTGTGTGTGTGTGTGTGTGTGGACGGCAATATAATATATATATGTGTGTGTCATCACCACCTACTAATATTAATGGAGAAACTAAAAAGATGCGTTGGACGAGAAGAAAGATGAAAGGAAAAAATGCAATTAAAAAATGAAAAAGAAGAAGAAGAACCGTCATATAGATTTAAATAACATATATAATTTAATAATTATGAAAGAAGCGAACGTAATTGGGTCTCATGTATAATTGAGAAATTGATTTGAAGTCTGTTATTAGAAAGTGTATGTTTGTTTATGTAAAGGGGGAAAAATAGAATCCAAAGTAAAGAAAAGTGAAGATATGTGAGGAAGGTTAGACTCAGGGAAGGTACTCACCACAAATAAGAAAAATTAAAGATGACAGAAGAGAAAGTGTCTGTAACTATCCTATACTGAATTCAGTCCTAAAATTAAAAGTCAGTGAACATATATAGATTAAAAAAGTTCGATATATTAAAAGTTTGTTATATGCCCAAATCTCTCTAAAATGCATGGCTGCACTTGAATTATTGTTGTGTTTCATTATTGTTTCAAGAAAATGCAAAAGAAATAAATATAAAAAATAAAGTGAATTGAAATACCAATTTGGATTAGCTTTTTAGAAATATGTGTATGTAAGTCAAAATAAAACTCTACTCACATTCTTAACCTATACATCGAAAACGCACTTTCAAAAAACTAATTTAAACACCCTAACCTCCAACTAACTTGTGTACATTTAAGGTGGTAAGTACTCCTTCATTTGCTTTTTATAAGATACAATTATTTGATTGGGTAAATTCCTTTTTTATAAGATACTTTTAGAAGACAGCTAAACATCTAATGTATTTTTTTCATTTTTACCTTCAATTAATTATTTGTCATCTTTCTCGTCACTTTTTCCCATGCATTCTCACTCATCACGTTTTTATTTAAGTTATTTGGTTTTTAGTATCTTATAATAAGGAATAGAAGGATTATTATATATAAAAAGTTTTTTCAAAAATTTTGGTCTCAAATATAAGAAGTTGATGGGATAATCAATTAATTTTTCCACTTTTATTCCTTACAAGAGATGGAGAGAAGAGATAGATAATAAATACATAGTTGAAAGTCAAATTCTTTAATAAGAGTAAAATAGGTAAATTCTACAAATTTAATACACATTAAATAATTTAACTACCATTCATTGATTTGTGTGAATTTGTTAAAAACGTCTTATATTTACAACCTATGGAAGTAGCATTCACAGCTAAATCATACTCCCTCTGATCATTTTCATGAGAGTCTAATAATCGAATTATGCGATTTAAGAAAATAATTAAAATCAAAGTAATAAATGTGTAAAAAATAAGAAAAAAAAAATTCAAACATGCCCTGATAATGGACAAGTAAGAGATTAATAGAGTAGTAATGAGAAAAAATATGAAAGAGACTGTCATATAAGAAAAAGATGAGGAAAAAAATAAAATTAATTATAAACAAAAATAGTTAAAGTACATTAAATATTAAGACAATCTCAAGTAGCTAGACTCTCACAAAAAGATTTAAGACAATTTAAATTTTATGTTATTATAAAAACTATTGAAGGGAATATTAAAAACAGCTAATATCAAGTTGAATTGGTAAAAAAAATTCAATATAATTTCTTTATTAATAAGATATGAACCCTTGAATCAAGTATCTTCCATATGATTGGGGACAAAATTATAGTTTAATGCGTCCATATGCTTTGAAACAGGTAGCAACTTGTAATGATATTTAAAAGACACATTTTTCCCTAACCAACAATGTTGCAGCAAACTTTGGGAATGACAGCTTTGAGAGAAATTTCCAATGCAGCTTGGTACATCATTTACACAAAAAGATTCCATAACAAATTTTTTTCCCCATCCATAATGTGACAAAATAAATGAAGGGAAAGAATAATTGAATATTATTGAATGAGGTGAAGGGTTTATATACAACTAGAAGATACAAACAGAACCGAAAGATACAAACTGGTGGTTACATCCTAACTAAATTACAATCAAACTAAATACATAACAGAATAACAAAATAACAAATTATGTTACTCCTGTCACCCCCTCGCAAGCTAGAGCGTGAATATTTTTGATGCCCAGCTTGGATATGAGCTCATGAAACCTTGTTGGATGTAAAGGCTTAGTAAAGATGTCAGCTATTTGATCAGAAGATTTAACTGGAAGAAGATGAATGAGTTTAGCTTGAAGCTTCTCTCTAACCAAATGACAATCCAATTCAATGTGTTTGGTTCTTTCATGAAATGTGGGGTTTGCAGCAATGTGTAGATCAGACTGATTATCACAATAAAGGAGAGCAGGATCTATATGAGAAATTTGAAAATCATTCAAAAGATAAACTAGCCATTGTATTTCACTAGTAGAGGCCAAGGCTCTATATTCAGCTTCCGAAGAAGATTTTGAGACCGTGGCTTGTTTCTTAGCCTTCCAAGAGATTAATGATGAGCCCAGAAAAATGGCAAAACCAGTGACTGATCTGCGTGTGTCAACACAGCCAGCCCAGTCAGAGTCACTAAAGCTGCGCAATTTCAGATCAGAATCAGCAGAAAAATAAAGACCAGCACCAGGAGAGGATTTCAGATAACGCAGAACACGATGGGTAGCGGCCAGATGTGTATCACAGCGGTTAGACATGAATTAACTAAGTTGCTGGGTAGCAAAGCTCAAATCAGGTCTGGTAGTTGTAAGGTACTGTAATCTACCAACAAGTTTTCGGTAAGACAAAGGATCAGATAAAGGCTTACCATTGTCTTTAGAGAGTTTCAACATGGGGCAGTTAGCTGGCTTACAAGCCAGGTAGCCAGTGTCATCACGTAATTCCAGGGCAAACTTACGTTGTGACAGAAAAATACCAGATTTAGACCTTGCAAGCTCAAGACCAAGAAAATATCTAAGTTCACCAAGGTCCTTAATGGTAAAGGCAGTATGTAATTGTTGTTTGACCAATTTTATCTCATCCAAATTATTACCAGCAAGCACTACATCATCAACATATACTAGAATAACAGTAAATGGAGTGGAAGATGCTTTAAAAAATAAAGAATGATCAGAGGCTAATTGAGAGTAGCCATAGGACAGTAAAGCTAAAGACAATTTAGAATACCATTGACGACTAGCTTGTTTCAAACCGTAAAGAGATTTTTGTAATTTGCATACTTGATTACGATGAGAAGGTGTAAAACCAGGAGGAAGGTTCATATATACTTCTTCATGCAAATCCCCATGTAAAAAGGCATTATGTGCATCTAGTTGATGTAAATGCCAATTTTTGGCAGCAGCAATAGAAAGCAATAAACGGAGAGAAGTCATTTTGGCAACGGGAGAAAAAGTGTCAAAATAATCGATACCCTCAGTTTGAGTGTATCCTTTGGCTACAAGCCTAGCTTTATGCCTTTCTATGTCACCATTGTCCTTAAATTTAGTACGAAAGACCCATTTACAACTAATAGTACTCTTACCCAGTGGCAATTGAGTGAGAACCCAGGTCTGGTTTTGTTCAAGAGCAAGAATTTTTGCATTCATGGCTTCTCTCCATACTGAATTTTTGACAGCTTGCTTAAAAGAAGTTGGATCAGGGGAGACAGTAACAACATTAACAAAAGCTTTATAAGTGGGAGAAAGAGAATGATAAGAAAGAACAGATGATAAGGGGTATCTTGGATTACCTTTGCATGATGATTGATGAGTAGAAGAGATGAAGGCACAATGATAGTCCTGCAGATATGAAGGGGGATGATGGGATCTAGTGGAACGTCTAGGGGAGGAAGGTAGAGGAACCAGAGAATCAGGGGAATTAGGCGTAATAGGATAAGAACTAGGTGGTAAAGAAGGGGTATGATTTTCATCGAACAAAGGAGGACATGATTGAGGTTCAGGCAGAGGAAGAGAAAGTGATGAAATGTTGCAATTTTGAAAGGGAAAGACTTGTTCATGAAAAATAACATCACGGGAAAGGAAAATCTGATTAGTGGATATGTCTAATAAAGTAAAAGCCTTTGAACCAGTAGGGATGCCCAAAAGACACATTTTCTTGCTCTAGGATCAAATTTGGAACGATGAGAGTGAATGGTAGAGGCAAAACAGAGGGAACCGAAAACTTTGAATTCAGAGTAATTTGGGGGAAAACCATATAGTCTCTCAAAGGGTGTGCAATTGTGAATTATGGGAGAAGGAAAACAGTTAATAATATGAGTAGCATGCAAAACAATAAAGGACCAGTAGGAAATGGGAATATGAAACTGAAAGAGGAGGGCACGTGCAACATTAAGAATGTGTTGGTGCTTTCTTTCTACTAAACCATTTTGTTGTGGTATAGCAACACAAGAAGTTTGGTGGATGACACCTTTGGAAGCATAAAACTGAGGTAAATGAAATTCAGTGCCATTATCTGAACGCAAGACTTTAATGGAAGATGAAAATTGATTTTCAACAAGAGCAAAAAATTGATAAAGATGAGTATAGGCATCAGACTTATTTTTCATCAGAAATATCCAAGTATATCGAGAAAAATCATCAACCAAGGTAAGAAAATATCTATGACCTTGGACAGTAGGAATTGAAAAAGGACCCCATATATCAGCATGAAGTATATCAAAGATGTTATTACATGAACTTGTGCTTATAGGGAAGGTAAACGTTTTTGTTTTGTGAAATGGCAAGCATCACAAGGAAAAGACTGAGTTACAGATATATCAGGTATATGTTTATGTAAAACAGATAAAGTGGAGGCAGAAGGATGACCCAAACGAAGATGCCAAAGATGAGTATTCGAATTTGAAGTAGTGTGAGCCAAGATTTGAGATGAGTGTGACTGGAAATTCATATCTGCAGTAAGGAAGTATAAGCCTTCAATCAATATAGCTGAACCAATCATCAGCGAAGGTTGAATTTGGTGTATCTGACAAGAATTAGAAGAAAATGTGAGAAAACAGTGATGAGAGGCAGTTAGACGAGAGACAGATAAGATGTTAAAGGAAAAATGAGGCAAATAAAGAACATTCTGCAAAATTAAAGAAGTAGGTATGCGAACCGTGCCTGAGAAGCGTGCGACAGTTTTAGAACCAGTAGGTAATTGGATCGAAATAGGAGAAATGGACTTATATGAATCAAACATGGTGAGTGAGGAACATACATGATCTGTGGCTCCAGAATCTATGATCTAGGAAACTAAAACAGGAGAGGAAAAGGACTGAGAGATACCTTCAGTAGGAACAGTAATAGAGGCAGACAGATTGTTTACGACAGGTGAAGGTGATGGAGTTGAGTTGAGAAGATCAAGTAGCTTATGGTATTGATCAGGTTGTGCAGAAGGTGTAATTGGAGGAGAAACCTTAGAAGTGGAAGAATTTTGAACAATTCCAGACACCGGTGTTACCAATTGATTAACTGAGTTAGAGGAACCAGATGATCGAAATTTGAAGCCAGGGGGAAATCCGTGTTTGCGGTAGCAAGTTGCTTCAGTATGATGAGGCTTACCACAAAATGAACATTGCTTATCCTTGGAATTAGAAGAAGGATATCGTGGAGCACGAGTAAGAAGGACCTTCGGTTCAGAAGTAGGATGGAGTTCCCTTTCTTGTTGAATAACCAACGAGAACACACGAGTAATCGACGGAAGAGGATCAAGAAGCATGATTTGAGATTTCACAGATGCAAATTGTTCATTTAAACCTTTCAAGAAATGGATCACCTGATCTTCTTCACGGTAAGTAACAAGTGTAGTGACAGATCCACAAGAACAAGGCTTCAGTGGCCGAATGTTTGCAAGTTCATCCCAAAGAATCTTTAAGCGCGTGAAATAATCGCTTACTATGAGATCTCCCTATCTGATATTGCAGATTTCTTCTTGTAGATAAGCAACACGAAATAAATCGGATTGAGAGAATCAAGAGCGAAGATCAACCCAGATCTCAAGAGCAGTGTCGAACCAAAGAATGCTTTTGGCGATTGTAGGAGAAATTGAGCGTGTGAGCCAACCTTGAACCAAGTTATTGCATCTCTCCCACAGTGGAAAGGAAGGATCAGTGGTCGACGGTGGACGAATTGAACCATCGATGAACTTCAGCTTGTTTTTCGAGAGAAGGGCCATCCACATGGCTCGAGCCCAACCATGGTAGTTTGATCCGTCCAAGGGAGGAGCAACAAGAATCAACGCAGGATTTTCACTAGGATGAATATAGAAGGGACTGGTTTGATCAAGAGTAGGATCAGAGACGGAGGATGTTGACGGTGAGCTGGTGGTTGTTGATGAAGAGATGAAAGCCATGAGAAGAGACAGAGATATCAAAGAAGAAAAGGAGAAAGTGACGAAGGAAAGTGAATTTGGGATTTTTAGAAAAGTATCCGCTCTGATACCATGTGACAAAATAAATGAAGGGAAATAATAATTGAATATTATTGAATGAGGTGAAGGGTTTATATACAACTAGAAGATACAAACAGAACCGAAAGATACAAACTAGTGGTTACATCCTAACTGAATTACAATCAAACTAAATACATAATAGAATAACCAAATAATAAATTATGTTACTCCTGTCGAAATCCATTTTTATTGACCAATTAGAATTGCCTCCCAGGATCTATAATTGTCTCAAAAGGTCCAATATACATACATTATTGGAGCTTTTGAATAACAGTCAAGAAGACCTTATGAAAATGGAACATCTTCGCATAGAAGATGTAAGACGTATATTGGACATTTTAGAAATAGAAAAGCATTTTGCATAAAACGTAAATCCATTGGATTTTTTTATCTTTTTTTTTTGAGAAAAAAAAGACGAAAATGTGGGTTTTGAATCTTTAGCACAAATCCATATACTCGGAATAGGTCCAAAATGGAATAGATGTATCTAGGGATTAGTGGTTTCAAAGTGAATTCTCCCTAGATACACAATACACATATCATGATATTTTATTTCACAATTGAATCAATTTAAAAAACACCTAAAGTTAGGGATTTCTCAATAGGTAATGTTGCTCCAATACCCAACCAAAGGGCCACTGCGGTACCAATCAAAAAGATGGTTGTCGCTACTGGATGACGAAATGGGGTTTGAAATTTATTCACATTCTCCAAAAAGGGTACTGTTAATAATCTTGTCGGTACCAAAACCATTAAAAGAACACCCAATAACTTATTGGGTACTGTACGAAGTATTTGAAATACCGGAAAGAAATACCATTCAGGCAATATTTCCAAAGGAGTTGCAAATGGATCCGCGGGTTCCCTAATCATTGATGGTTCTAGAACCGCTAAGCCCACGTTACAAGCAATAGTACCTAGAATTACTACTGGAAAAATATATAAAAGATCATTAGGCCATACGGGTTCTCCGTAATAATTATGACCCATTCCTTTAGCCAATTTAGCTCTTAATATAGGATCATTCAAGTCAGGTTTTTTTGTTATTGGGATAGGTGAATTCTTATAGATCCATCCTCCAAAAGAACCGGACATGATAATTTTTCATCATCCGGCTCGAGCACGAATCAAACGTATCTATCTACAAAATTTATATGTTATGCACGCATAACATATATAAATATGAAGATTCTACGTACGAAAAAATTTAGCAAAATTTCTTTTCCAGAGTTACAACTATCCATTGCAAGAAATTATGTTCTTATGTTCTTATAAGTTAAGTAAATGCTCAATACCCAAGTAGGCTTAAAAGGTTGATAGTGCTTTCTGGGTCATCTCAGACCTTGCGGTTGGCCTTTATCCCCCAAAATCCCGTGACTTTTTTATTTTGACTTTACATACAAAGGATTTACTTGTTACTAATATAATCTAGCCCCTGTTCTTCTTTAGATCTACTTGTTTCACTCTGATAGTATCATAAATCGAGTCAATGCAGAGGAAATGAATGCATTTATGTACTATTAAGTTAAGTGAAATATAAGACATAATCCGAAGTATACCACATCACTTATTTTACTGGATCTTATGGAGCCTGTTCATGCAGGACAAGATGGAGTCTGATCATAGAAAAGATTCTCTTCAAGCGAACCAGCCTATCCTCCATCCTCTGTAGGGGACTTGCGCGGTGGTTGGAATAAAGACACATTTCATTGTGAATTCAAATGTGGCGGATAAGATAAAGTCATATATTCGCGCGGCCCAATCAATAGTTCAAGTCACACACTCCCATAATCCATTTTTTCTTTGAAGAATTCCCTTCAACTATTCGTGTCTGTCAAATAAGAAAAATAATATAACAAATTATGTTACTCCTGTCACATAACAAAATCACTCCTACCTCCCTTGCATAGGGTATGTTGTTTTCAAATTATTAATTAAATGTAATATTTCCTCCTTTCCTATTCATAAAAGCATGAAATTTGAATTACATTGATTTTTTATATAAAATTTCATTTGAGGTTATTTTAATGTATTTTGCCCTTTAAGTAATTCTATTATATCTTCTCATCTTTATTTTCTCATACTACCACTTTAATCTTATTTATAAGTCTTTTTTTAACTAAATCACGCATACCAAGAAAATATAGCTAACTCAATGATTATGGGATAAATTTTCAACTTTGCCCTCAGTTATAAATATGTGTTTTTCAACTCTTTCTTCTCTCTCTATTTTCATTTGATAAAATTAATATGGGTTAAATTGTTACAATCATTTACTACTTTGAAATTGTACTTATAATAAATAGGACTAAATTTTTTGGTCAAACAAACTTATAAATAGGACCAAAGTAGTACACTCTCTCTCATTATTATTCTATTCCTCTCTCTTATTTGTTTCTTTATAAATAAGAACATACCATTTTGATCCTATTTATAAGTCTATTTTGACCAAACCTCACATACCAATGAGAGGTAGTCATCTCAATGATTATGGGTGTAAATTTTTAACTTTACCCTCATTTGTGATTGGATATTTCTCAACTCTTTCTTCTCTCTTTATCTTTATGGCTACAATTTATATGGGTAAAATTGTCATAATCTCATTTATTACATGAAACTGGACTTATAAATAGGACCAAATTTTTTTAGTCAAAATAGACTTATAAATAGGATCAAAGTGGTACATGCTTGAAAAAAAAAAAGTTTATTTCCTCCATATTTATTACTTTTCACCAACTTTAATTATTTCCTTAAACCGTGTAATTTAGTTATTGAGGTCTTATAAAAAGACTATAAGGAACTTTCATTTTTTTAAATATGAACCCCCTTGAATTTTATATCAGTTGCATATAACCCATAATATTTCAAAATCTAAATTTAACCCCTAACCTTTCAGGTTTTAACTATTAACTCCCTATCATTAATTGATCATTATCTTTTAAATGGAAAATGCCATATCAGATATAGGATGATACGTGGCATCCTATATAAATTACCAATTTTATAAAACCCGTGAATTTGATTAGTTACAAATAACCACCTAACATTTTAAAATTTAAATTTAACTCCCTTAAAATTATTAAACCACGTGCATTTACTTTTATCATTTTTTCAAAAAAAATTATTAACATTATTACTATCATTTTTCAATTAAAATAGTTCTTTGTTATGGAAAAACGTAGAAAAATAATATTTATAAAAATATCAAAATAAACGTTGAACCTATAATTCAAGAAAAAATATGCATTACATATATTAAGAAAAATTGTTGAGTATTAAATGCATTTTCAACAATGTTACCCTTAACTAGTTTTTGCCATTCACTCTCTTTCATCATTTTTTTACAATTAGTCTATCTCATTTACCCACTTATAAATAAAAACAAATTTGAAAAAATAAGTGTATTTTCTATCTATTTATTACTTTTAATTAAATTTAATTTTTTTCTTAAAAAATACAATTCAGTTAGTAGAACCTTATATTAAAATAGGGACAAGGTGAATGTAGTTTTACTTTTACCCCTAATTTATTGTTTTGTACACTTTTACTTCTTTCTGTCTACAATATGCTCGTAAGTCACTTCAACTAATTCATTATAATAAAAAAAAATGATAATTAGCTCATTAGATATGTTTTATATTCAATTTTTTTTCAACTTTATTCATATTAAATGATGTTTTGAATGATAGAGAATAGTACAAGCTAGCTAGAGTCACATTTAAGCATTATTACATATGCGAAATTGACAAATAAGCAGTGAGGACTCACTCACTCACTAAATAACTTATCCTTCAAACCAAAGAATTCTTCTAGAAGAGACTTATATGATGGGTCAGAAGGAATATTTTTTTTGGACTTCATCAAAGTATATTTTATATTAAATATTTGGAAATTTGGAAATTTATTAAATTTTAAGATAAGGTTAATGAGGTTTAAGATTTTTTTTTTTTTGTTATGAAGAAACATGTTAAATTTGTCTTATATCATAGGAGTATACTCCTTTAAGTTTTTATTATAAAGCATATTCCATAAGAGATTGATTATCCACGTTATAAATCACTTGATGAGGTAATCCCACCAGTATTTAATATAAGACATATTTGTGGAGTTGATTTTAATCATAAATATAAGATATAGTTTTTATATTTGTCAATCTTTTTATAATTTACTCATATTATTGATGTTCCCTCAAAAATAATTAAAGAGGTGAAAAAATGAGAGAGTTAAAGAAAATAAATAGGGTGTTTTAAGAAATATATGTTATATTCACTAACTTAACTAATTTTCTTAATCTAATCAAATTAAATAAATGTCTTATATTAAACACCGGAAGGATTAGAGTACTAATTAAGTTTTTCTTAATATTATTCATATTTAGAGTTGGTTTGGTATGATTGAAAAGAGGGGGAGGGAAAGGTAAATTTTTATGAATTCTAATAAAAAGAAATTGGAAAATTGTGATTAAAACCTTTTAATTAATTTCTTACTTTTTATCTTACATCTTTTTTTTTCTATTAATTTTCTTAAACCCATTTATCTATTTTTTTGACAAAGTTAATGACCAAACCACCTCTCATCACTTTTGATAAGGTGGTTAAAAGTTGCTTGTAATATAAATTGGAGCGTACACTACTTTACTCCATCCATTTAAAATATAAATCACTTTTAACTAATTCATCAATAATCAACCAACACTTGCAATTTTTTTAATTTTATATCTTTAATAGGGGAATTTTTTTATTTTAAAACAGTTTTAATGAGTTTATTACTCAATTAAGGGAGAGGAGGGTCTAAATTGCTAAAATCATTTTTTTTTATAGTTGTGAGCTCATTTAATACTCCCTTCAATTTTTAATATAAAACATATTTGTAGAGTTGATCTTGATCTTAAATATAAGACATAATTTTTATATTTGTTAACATTTCCCTAATTTACCTCTATTGGGCTATTGGCATTCTCTCAATAAAAATTAAGGAGGAAATGGAATGAAGGAATTTAAGAAGATGATTATGGTATTTTAGAAAATAAATATCATATTAACTAATTTCCTTAATCTAACCAAATTATATAAATATATCTTATATTAAGAACCAAATGAGTATTAACCATTGATTGATCATAATAATGTGAAAAAAAATAATTTAAATATCTTTCTATGAGCATTTTAAGAAAAAGTATATTAATTGCTCCTTAAACAGTAATATTCCTTATATAATGAAATATGAAAATTTTCATAATGCGCTTTATATTTAAAAGGAAGATTTTTTTTTTCCGGCCCGGGGGGGGGGGGGGGGGGAATGAAAAAACTTGGCCAAACTTTGAATTTCCAAAACACCAAATGTAAAAGAAAAGATATAAAAGTCTAAAACCAGATTAACTTCGGAATGGAGGGATTGGTTATATACTCCACGCCATTCTTATTATAATCCACCACTGACTAGTTCATTTTGCTCATTAACTTTGTTCAAAATAAATAAATAAATCAACCTCACCAGTATTTAAGAGTGTAGAAAAACACTACATTAGGGTTTTTTTCATATTAAATTGTAATAAGAATAATATTTACAAAAATTTCAATAGTGATTCATCTAGTGATTTATATTATGGATTAATTAAATATTTTTTCTAAAATTTGTATATTACCCATTTGGGATAACAGTATAGAAGCGACATATTTACAGTCTAACTTTTGTAGAAGTAAGATAAGATAAAACTCATATTATAAGTGTGATTTGTGTTTGGAATAACTGTAAGAGAATTGGTAATTTTTCAAATGGGCTATTGTTTTGATGATTATTTGTAAAGTTGGTTAAAATAGAAAATGACATGAATCTTATTAAATACTATATGCATATATTAGTTGTATATATTATGATAATTGAAGATAAAAATTTAAATTTAAATTTGATAAAATAAATAAATTATTATTAAAAAACTATAAAGTACTTAATTAAATATATTCTAATGAATACATTAGAATACATATAAATGTATATTTAATAGTACATTACTTTTTTTCTCTACAAGTTAAAAAAAGTCATGACCGAAGCTGAAGAAAGTGATTTCTATCATAATTCACTTTTTTAAATAAGCTCATCTGAGATCACCACCATCCCAAACGGCCCATTTTTCTCTATTGAGCTTAAATCACTGTGCGCTGGACTTTTTTCCTTCCTCACCACTATGCTAAACTGGCTGAATATTGGAGGGAATATTCTGTGGGAATATTTATTTGAGTTTCACTCAATCTGGGCAGGCTGCTAGTGTTATCTTAGTATATTTTATATTAATTGAAAATTATGTATTATTAGAACTTCACTTTCTTTTTTGTAATAATAGCCACAAGTTATGCTATATTAATTAAATAATTAATGGGAAATTATTGGAGTTAGCTAAAGAACAATATAAAAAAACAAAAGTTGAAGCATGGCTCTTTGTGGGTAGGTGCTTTTTTTTTTTTGGTCAAAAGTGGGTAGGTGTTTTCAAGCACTGCTTTTCATATGTCTCAGCACAATGTGATCTGTTCTGCTCAGCCCATTGCATGCATCAGACTTCTGTCTTCCCATTTAAGTGTTTCATACCTTCCCAGAATCTCACCTTCCTCACATATATACTTTCATTTATCTCAAACCCTACTACTCTTTACAAATTTATTTATGACTCTTGGAACCGCTTAATATTTTGTCTTTATCAATCAATGATAATATATATATATATATATATATATATATATATATATATATATATATATATCCCTCAGATATGGTCCTTATTATAATCCTGTAAGACTTTTTTAGAAGGAATTGATTTTTTAATATTTTTACTGTTTAAATCTTGATGCAATTTTTTTAGACAAAAGTACACCTTTAATCATTTAACTTTACATAAGGTTTCATTTTGGTTTATTAACTTTATAAAGTGTCTTTTTAATCCTTAAATTATAATGTTGTTAACAAAAAATACTGATATTGATATTTTAAATGTTGAAAAAAATATTTTTGAATGCTAACATTTTAATTTCATCTTTTAGAATAACAATGATTGTTATAAAAAAATCATCATTTTGGATGTACACTATTAGGGTTAAAGGACTGAAGACATGCTTTCTAAAATTAAAGGGCCAAACTAAAACTTTGTATACCAGAACCAGTTTTCCAGCTAAGCGTGGCAGAGAGAGTTAATAGGATTAATAATAGTTAAAATATATCTTCATTTTAGATTTTATACTCAGTAAAATAATTTTTTTAAGAAAATAGAATTTTAAAAAATTAAATCTTGACCGCCCATATTTAATCTGGACAACCCGAATTGTAACACCCCTACTGATGTAATTAATGCATTTGTAATTAGTATTGAATTAATGAGAGGTTTTATCTTCAATTATTATTGTTATTATTGTAAATAAATTTAATTGGAGAAATAATTTAAAATAAGAGGAGTAAGGGCAAAATGGTCAATTTTAAATTCCCACAATAAGGAATTTCGCCTATCATTAGAAAATTAGGTGATTTAAGTCATGTTCATGTTGTAACATCCCGTTTTCATAAACGTTTCTGGAGCTGAGAGTTGAAAATATTTTACATAAACAAAGAGTAACTGAATAACATTGTATGTAATATATCTAACTGAATGTTAACTAATACAGTCATCCAAGTCTAATACTTCTAACATAAGTATCCCAAAAAGATGATGCCTCCGCAGGGTCTTCATACCGGCTTCTTACCCTTGTCCTCGATCACTTCCCGGGATCCTGAAGCTATGGCAGGGGCTGAGGTTCAATTCCCATTGAACCTCAGGTAACAGTTAACCTCATGCTTATGTAAACAGTATATGACAGTTATCATAGATATACAACATAATCACAGTTTCAAACAAATATCCACATATAAGGCAATAACATAACACAGCTACTGCAATATGTATGTTATCCCAGTCTGCACATAACCAGTACCACGACGGCCCATCGTGTCCTCAGCGCTAGGAAAACTCAACGGTGTTATCAAGACTATAACCCGTATACAATTCAACTCTCATGAGCAAATTTCAAAACAGAGTATTATCATGTGAAAACAACAATCATATATAACCAAACCATAAGCATAAGCGTTAATGTTACAATATGCGTCCGTACCTGAGTTTAATGGGTCGTTGGGTACGTTCGTTGACGGTACACGTGCACAGTCTATCCTAAAAGGGTGATATTGTCTCAATTACTTCTCAAGCAATATTTCAAGAGACATATTGGTCATACTTGACATTTTTACCCTTGAAGGATTTATTTTCATTTATTTCCACATAATTTTCGGAAAAAACGCTGATGCAGAATTTCTAGGCAGAATTTTGTCTAACTTTGAAAAATCATAACTAATTCCAGAAAAATCGGAAAGAGGATCCGTAAAATTTCCCGGAATCCTTGAGATATCTACTTTCAAGGAAAAATACTAGAACTTACCCAGAACTCATGGATAATTCCTAGTTTCCAGAATTTTAGAACATCATCTTCATCATAAGATACTAGCATTTTTACTACTGACTCCAGAAGTTCTTATTTGCTGAAATTTCGCCAGAGCTTCGCTATTTTGATCATAATCTTCCAAAAATTTTGCTATAACTTCTTCTTCATCAAATTTTCGAAATAAAGCTATTGGAAACCATGAAAACATGAAAATAAAACTGGAATTGGAAGTTTGATGATCAAAATAACATTTCTAGCATTTCTACTTCATAAACTTAAGAACTTAAACTTGAAAGCTAAGAACTTCCTTACCTCTTGAAGACCACTTGCCTCCTATTTTCTGCAGCTCTTCCACACTCACTCTTTCTCTCTAAATTTTTGGCCAAGCTAAGTGAATTAGTGAGGAGAATGTGTTGCCTAATGCCTCTATTTATAGTAGAAGGGGGTGGCATGCTTGTAATTTCTCTTCTTAGCATACAACCATAGGATTTTTCTTGATGAGGAAGAAATGATCTTGCCCCTTCATCCCTCTTGGCCGTCCCCCCCCCTTTCTCCTTCTAGAATTTTTCTTGCTTTGTCCCCAAGAAAAACCTTTTCTTTATTAAATTAACTTAATAAATCCCAAATCCTAATTTAGTTAGGTGTAAGTTGGTGTTTAAATTCAAAATCTAATTTCACTTTTGGAATCCTAATTTTATGATTAGATTTATGGTGATTTTTAATTCCCAAAATGTTTAAGTATAAATTTTAAAAGTAACCGAAAGTATCTTTGGGAATAGCCAAGTTGAAGCTCATAATTCCCTGATTCTAAATATGTATTTATCTTGGACATTTAACTTCAATATCACAAGTTCTGATTTAATTTCTATAGGTTTTCTCCTTATTTTTTCTAATTAAGCAATTACTTGCTCCCCAAGTTGTCTTAATCTTCTTCTACACACTTCTTTAATTGATTTATTATTTTTCTTCCATTTCCCTTAAAAAAAATTTCGTCCCCCCTCCCTTAATTTTTAATTATGAAATTTTGTCTTAATTGTTCTCACATGCTCAAGAAGACAATTCCCTTATTGGTCCATTTAGACTTTAGGATTTAGGGTTAATATCATTGTATAATTTATTTATTCTTACTTAGAGAGATTTTGTCTCATGAAGTTAAATTAGGAATAAATGAGTTAAGTCCTAATTTAATCCCTAAAATATTGGTTTTTATATCAACAAGCTAAATTAATTTTTATACTCCTAAATTCTAAGAAAAATTTCCCATAAACAAAAATAAATACAATACAGAAATTTGAGACCCCATATTCACCTATTTGAAATAGATATTATCTCTGGAAGTATAATATTTAAGATAAATATTTTTATTTTTATATATTGTTTTTTTTTCTGGGTATTACACATGTTAGACCTGTGAGGCGGGTCCCATAAGCGATTGATCGGTTGAGTTAGGACCGGTTGGAACCAGTTAGGGTTCTTTTTGGACTGAATGGACAAGTGTGGGGCCACTTTGGGGGAGATGAAAGGGTGCCATATGTAAATTCCTATTCATGGGAGAATATCTAGAAAAGTTGCAAAAAAGTACAAAAGGAGCATTGTAGTACCCGACAGGGGCGGCGGGGATCGGTTGGTCGGGAACCAGACTGATAAAGTGAATGGAAATGAGATAATTATATGGGGCAGATGTGTGGGCCCCATTAGGCACCACATGGCTCTTTTTAATTAAAGAAAAACGTTGCTTGGTGGCCAAGAAAGCTAAAGTCAAAGTAAAAGTCAACTACGGGTCCCGCGATTAAAGAAAAAGGGTAAAATGGGAATAAATGGGTAAAAATCAATGGGATCAGATTTGAGGGACCTACATGGCATCCCATATGTGCCCTTGGACAGGAAAAAAGTTCCGGGCCAAATTCAGCAATTATCCAAGAGTTCCGGGGTGAAATTATAATTTTCGAAAATTTCGGGTCAAAACGGGTAATTTTCCCAAAAATTGGAAAATATCCCAGATATTTTGGGAGCTGATCTGCGCCACCTGAATTCCCTAGAATCCTCTGGACTTTCTTGGAGAATTAGCCAAGAATTATCTATCCAAAAATTACCCCCTGTTAGTCAAAAATTACACTAGTTAATTCTGAAGCTTCTGGATCAAATTCACCTTTACTAAAAAGGTGATTTACCTTCATTTTTCACCCTAAGGGGCGAAATTCTCCAGCAGCCAAGGAAAATTCCAGAAGCCACCATACTCCAAGCTTCAAGCTCAAGATCCCAAACTCATCCATTAACTCCCCAATTCAAGGTAAACCCCGAAAACTTGGATTTTTGAGATTTTATTAAGTTATTTCGTGAAAAAGACAGAAGCATGGTTTTAGGATTGGATTTCTGTGTTTTTGAAGTCTCCAATGACTCTGAAACATGATTTTGTGTAGGGTATGAGTTTGGTTTGAGTTTCTAAAATCAAAATACCGAAAAACCTTAAAAGGAAGGTTGCTGCCAGTTTTGGGGAATCTGGGCAGCGAACCTCCGGTAAAATTTTTGTCTGGGTAAACGAACTTGTTTTGATCTGGAATTTTTCAGGTGAAAAGTAGACATCTGGGGCATGAGTCTACATATATAATAATAAAGATTTGGATAAGATTTGCTTATTGAAATGTTTGGTTGAAAACAGAAGAGGGAATAGTGGCGTGAATCTGGACCAGAGGGCAGAAAAGTGGTATCACACCTAGATACCTGAACTTTTGACCTCTAGGAATATTTTTCCTAAAAAGTAGACATGCTAATGGTTCAGATGGCGCTGGTTTCACTCAAAAATGATTTTTTTTGGAATTTATGAAAAATCGGTGAAGCCAGGACAAAAACATTGAATTTCTAGAAAATCTGCTTGTAGCTCGTTTAAAGCAAATAATGTAAGGGTATTTTTGGAAAGTACTCAAATAAATTATTTTTATGATATTAGGGTCAAGCAACCTGTTGGGAGACTTGCGGGGCTTTGTAAAAATATTAAATAGTATTTTATTAGGTAGTAGTAACCTCTTTACTCTGGCACTTTTATGTGTTTGATGTATGTTTGTTTGTCATACTTGTTTTTGTATATATTTTGCCAAATATGCATACAGAACGTGTTGTGATTGTGTCCCTAGCGCTGAGGGTGCCTGTCGGGGTTGGCCAAATGAGTGTGGCGAATCAACGGAAACAGGCGGTGCCTGCCGGGTTGGTCACGTGAGTGTGGTGACTCAACGGAAACAGGCGTGTGATTCCGCAATCCGGAGCCTGCCTTGGTAAGGCGGCTCAACGGTGCGAAGACGTGTTTGTTATGTATATTTTCTGTTTGCATATATGGTATGTTTGGCATGAATTTTGTATCTATATGGTTACACACACATACACACCACACATATTGTGCATGAGTATTGATGGTTACTCTGGGGGCCGCACACGGACTCCAGAAGGTGTTAGTGACACAGGAGGACGTGTTTGAGCAGTGAAGACCTTTTTGCAGAGGTGAGGGTGCAGAGTTGATGAAGGATAGGGGATGCCTTATCGTATTTTGTACTTTACTTTTTGGGATGACTGTATTTATATTTTGGTATTTACTGTTGGATGACTGTACCCTAACCCTTCGGGGACTTTACTTTTTGTTACTTTTACTTTTACCAGTACAGTAGTTGTCCAAACCGATTCGGTGCTCTGTTGCGCTTGCTTTGACTAATTATTAAATGGATTTAATAATGAAGGAAAGGTAAAATATAAAAGGAATCTCTCCAACCCGCCACTCAAAAAAGTGAGGCCGGTGGGGATGTAACACGAATCCTATTATCTCTCACTACTGAGCAAAAGATTCGATGAAACCCTGGAAACAAACGATTTTGCTTTCTAAAAAATGTTCAAATTCGTCTTTAGAATAATAAAATCATGAACCAAATATAAAATTAGACACGAGAAATTGATCAATTAACTACAGTACAAAGCATAATAGTTCAAACACTTTTCGTAAAGATAATATTTTTAAATTGTGTAATATGTATTTAAATGAAGTCTGAGTCAAACTATTATATATATAGTTGTGTAGCTGTGCTTTAACAATCACGAAGTAATCGTTAAGTCCGCAAAGAATATTTTATTAATATGTAAATCCGCGTAATTGTTGACTTCATGAATGATGTATTATTAGATCTTGTCCTCTGTGTGTCTAATATTAATTGTTGACTTCATGAATGATGTATCATTAAAAATAAGCCTAATGCATCTGCCTCTTCAATTGGAAACACAGTGGCAAAACTTCTAGCAAAACAAAAATTTGAAGGGGGAAAATTTAAAAATCTTTCGTTGCTGGGTTATAAAAAAACCCACCAATAAACATCTTTTTATTAAGACTCTCTAAGATCTAAACATTGGTTTTACAACCGGTGGGAAGAGGATAGTCTCCTTTTACTCTTTCTCATAATCTTATCTCCACCCTAAAACCATGAAATGGATTGTTTAAAAATAATATTTTATAAAATTATTATTATTATTATTATTATTATTATTATTATGTTTTATTAATTAAAATGTATTTATTTTTTTGAACTATATAGATCAAATTATATTTGTGGTAATAATTTTATTAAATATTGAATCTAAACAATTTATCTTTTTAACCTAATTGTGGATATGATATTATGTGAAGAAAATAAGAAGAAGAAAAATGAGAGAAACACAATCCCAATTGATGTGAATGTATATAGTCGGTGTTAAAATTATTTGTCTTCCTATTCTAGCCTTACAACTGGTGTAGAAAATGTTGATGATGGTTGTTGTAACCACCGTTGTGGAAAGTTTGTTTGTTCTTTTTAAGAAAATTGTTTTGTCTCACAATTGATCGAACAATTTTAATTTAAGTGAGATTGGTGCTCTACTAGTTGTAAAAGCACTCATCACAAAACTCAGGTATTCCAAAGAGCTGTTGGATATATGCTCTTAGTCACTTAAGCCCTATTGGACTTTAGTGAGACTAAAGCCCATGAGGCTTAGGGTTAGGTTAAGTCTTGTACTTAACTCTATATATTCTAACTTACTCCTGCTGTGCCTTATAAGGGATAGCTCATCATAAATAGACCTAAGAGGCAGACGTTCATCATCTGAACGGTTGCCCACACACCCACCCCATCCTACTCGAGAGATAGTCTGGAAGATCGGTCATAGAGCGGACGAGGACTGTTCGTGAACTGTTCGTGCAGAGGCTTTCAGACTGGTTTCATCTTTCCAGGTAATCAAAACGATGAAGGTTCTTATTTTCCTACATCAAATCAGTTAAATACGCTTCCGTGTTTTCTGATAAGATTCCTACAATTGGCATCAGAGCCAAGATGATGAGGAAAAGAACCCAGTTTTGATATAATTTCATATTTCATGTGATTCGTTTCAAAAATTTATATTTTCAAAATATGGCATCTGTTTCTATATTTGTTATTTAATTCATGATAATTATTCATTTATAATTCTTATTTAATATTAGTTTTAATTTTAATCACTTTAATCCATGGTTAGATTTTCCCTGTATTTCTTGATTTGTGACAAGGAGGCTAATCCCATATGATTAGGTTTCCTCCTTGCTATTTTTACTTTATTTTCGGAATTTCTATGTAATTTTTGGATTTGTGAAAAAGTTGTAAATCAAGAAATTACAAGAAGATTAGCTTTCAACGCTTTCGGGCTACTTTTCGTGGACCTCTGGACCTCGGAATTGGACGAACCATATATCATTGGAAAGAGATCGGAAAGAAGAGCGAAAATATAAAAACTTCATCCTCAAAATCACTGGCATGCGCCTCCACGCGCCGCCACAAGCTTCTGCGCGTGGGCTTCACGCGCCGGTGAAGAAGAGGCGCGTGAGGACGCTTGAGGAGGCCTTTTTCGGTGTTTCCGGCGGCCATGATCTCGTCTCCCAATGATGGTCCTTCCCCTGAAGTTTCGTGCTAAGATGACTTCGGTTGGCAGCGTGGCTTCAATGAAAGCTAGGGTTTCTCTTTTGTGTCCTAGGGTTTTTAGCCAAAGATTGGGTTTTTGGGCTTTTGGGCCCATGGATACCCTAAAGGGGCTTGGACAAATACCATGGACTGGACAAAAGAGAAATTCCAAAGTTGTAAAATTTTTATCTTTTAATTTTATAGGACTGTCATGGATTAAAGTTATTTGTTTAATTATTTAAAGCTTTTAATGAATAATATGAATTATATGTGCAATTAACATTATTAGAAATAACATGCCATATAGAATAGGAAAATGCCATATTGTTGCATAATCACATGCCATAAATGCATAGTAGCTATTATGTCTTGAATCGACTAGTATGATAGTTATTATGTAAGATTATTTAGGTTATCCACTAAATTAATTATCAATTATTATGATTTTAAATTAAAATCTAGAATAATATTTGGATTAATTAATTGTGGAATAAAAATCTAGATAACCACTTAATTAATTATCAAATATTATAATTTTAAATTAAAATCTAGAATAATAGTTGGATTAATTAATTGTGGAATAAAATTCTAGATAACCACTAAAATTAATTATCAATTATTATGATTTTAAATTAAAATCTAGAATAATAATTGAACTAATTAATTATGGAATTAAAATCTAGATATCCACTAAATTAATTATCAATTATTATGATTTTAAATTAAAATCTAGAATAATAATTGGATTAATTAATTGTGGAATTAAAATCTAGACAAATAATCCAGATAATTTCCTAAGAGAATCGTTTTATTTTGCGAGTAAATTGTGGGTCTGCTAAAATGGTCATGAGTGAAGTACATACTGTCTGTCATGACTGGATTTAAGGACCTTAATAATTTCAAAATTTAGTAAAGTATTGAATGACCCATCGTCGGCAATGCTTGGGTACTAAGGATAATTCTTGAAATTAAACAAAAGTTACTCTCAATTGAACAATTCTTGGAAATCGGAAAGTTGCTTATGTTAATGGGAGGAGATTTAAATTAAGAAATTAATTTAACCTCCAAGCGCACTATAGGACCATTAATAAAATAATCATGTGAAGCCCCGATGGATAAGCATGATTAGATTTTATTAGATTGGACCTAAATAACAAATGGGAGGAGATTTGAATTAAGAAATTAATTTAACCTCCGAGCGCATTGTCGGCCTGTCAATAAAATAATCATGTGAAACTCCACCGGATAATCATGATTGGATTTTATTGGGCCTTAATAATTTCAAAATTTTAATAAAGTGTTGTACACATCGCTCGACAATCTAAGCTATTATAGATAATTTTGAAATTAAACTGTTTTTTTTTCGTTCAAAAAAGCTTATGAAAATTCTCATGAAAAAATATTGAATGGGTGAAGGTTTTAAATTAAGTATTTAATTTTAAAACCAACGGGCTCCAATTGTGGGTTTATTAGTGAAATGGTTATCGCTGAAGCCCCATCGGATAAGGATAATCGGATTTTGCTAGATTAAACCCTAATATTTTCAAAATTTTAGTAAAGTTTTGTACGGCCCATTGTCGGCAATACTTAGACACTAAAGATAATTTTGAAAGTAAACAATGGTTAAATACATTCAACTTTGGTAAAGTTGTTAACCCTCCCATCGAGGCTCTGGCAATGGAACTAATGACTCAAATAACAATGTTACTTTTACAAGTATCTTGCCCATCGTAAGTCTTGTAAAGATAATTAATGGATTGTTAACAATAAACAAGAGTAGTTACGAGAATCTACTTGCATTTAATTTGTTTGTTGCATTTTTGTTTGTAATTGTGTGCCTTGTATGTTTTTTCAGAAAATATCTTCCTTCAATCATTTAGCAATAATTTTGAGTCTAAAGCCTCTAGATGGTACCAACTATGAGGAGTGGAAAACAAAACTTGATGTTGTTCTCAAACATGAAGAGCTTAATTTTGTCCTTACCATGCCAAAGCCATGGCCACTGCAAAGGATGCGTCTAAGGCAACTAAAACGCAATACTCAGATTGGGAAACGACAAATATGGTAGTTCGCTGCTATGTTCTTGTCAGTATTTCCAAACACTTGCAGAAGCAAGTGTACATGGTTAAGAGTGGAGTAGAGATGCTTTAGACTCTTAATGACATGTTTGCAGTGCCGAGCAACTATGCTAGACAAAATGCAATCTGTGCATTTTTTTTAAGAGTCTTGTTAAATCTAAGGGGAAACCTAAGGGTGGTAACAAGAACAACATGGATTGGTTATTAGTTGTCAAACCAGTTGCTATGAAGAAGCCGAAAGGCAAGTACTTCAAGTGCGGACTGAAAGGACACAGGAAGAAAGATTGCCCAAAAAGATCAAACAAAGGGCGCCTGGTAGCCTGGACAAAGAAATTTTAAGCTTAAATGTAATACCCTAAAATTTGATGTAGGGTAAAATATCATAAATTGGTAGAATATACCTATTGAAAATAGGTGGATATGAGGTCTCAAACACCTTGTATTGAATTCATCTTGTTATTGGGACAATTTCTCCTAAGATTGAATAATGCACGAAAAGGTCCCTAAAACATTAGATAATTTGCAAATAGATCCCTGAAAAATTTATGGGTTATAAAATATCCTGAGAAAATTATGATAAAATCCTAAGAGTCAACTAAATATTTATTAAAAATTAGAAAGTATGTTGTCTCTAATTTATGTAATTTATTAAATTATTACCTTGGAAAAATTACAGGAGAAAAATCTAAAAGTATTGGGGGACCATATTGGACCCCATGATTTTTAATATTATGCATGGTGCATAAATTACCAATGTCAGTAAAATAGTTGTGAGATAATAATTATTACTAATTAAGAAAATTGTCAACAATTAGTAAATGATTAATTAGATAATTAATGACTAATTGTTTAGACATAAGATAAAGAGAAAAAGGTGGAAATTACTTAAAATAAATAAATATATATATATATATATATATATATATATATATATATATAAATGAAAATTATGAAGAAAAATAAAGAAAAATGGAAATGGAAATTAAGAAAAAAATATCTAAGATATTTTGTAATTAAATAATATTATAATAGTGAAAAGTAACTAGGATAAATGACCACGGATAGAAATAAAATGCTACCTAGAAAACCATGAACTAAGTTTTTAGAGTCAGAGTATATTGTAGACAAGTGAATTTTTATTTCGAATTAGGCTGTCTCCGAAGTCATTTCCGTAACCGACGGAGTAATCATGAGATAAGGCCAAGAAGATATTTTGTGAAGTTAGAACAGATAGTAGAAATGAGTACCGATGGAAAATAATTCATAAACTGGAATCCGGGGATAAGTTGGTAAAAACCAAAGTATATTATTAATTAGTGGATTTTTATCTAGAAGTTGACATCGGCAGACGCAATTTTCGTAGCCAACGGTGTTTGGCCGAAATATTCAGCAGACAACGGAATGTCCTTAATGAGATCAAAAATTTAGATAACCCAAGTATCTTGAAAGAGAAAGAAAAGATCTTCAGGACCTTGCTCCCGGAATTTTGAGATTTCCCAATATTACGCGATTAGAACACCGAACAGGGAACTTTATCAGATAAAGGCACATAAATCAAGAGATGATGCAAGCATGACATCACTTTGATGACTCAGGATGAGGTCATCGTAATGAGGTGTAAGGTCAGGATCGTGCCACCTCAAAGAAGTGCGATCCAACGATCAGAAACTAACCAGACAAAGTTCAAAAGAATTACCGAATTGCCATCGTCTTTTTCTATAAATAGCCTTCACCTTCTCTTCATTCTTCACAAATCCTAGAGCTTTCTAGAGAGAGCTTTTAGAGAGAAGGAGGAGTCTGTGGAAATAGCAAAGTGTCAGATAAGTTCTTCGGTCCCTAGTCTTTAGTTTTAGTGCTTCTTTCGGTAGTTGTTGTAGAAATGCTAGGTTGATCTTTAATCTTCCAGGTATGTTTAGAAATCATGTTCTAGGGGTAATTAAGGTATTAATTTCGAAAATCATTATGGAGTTGGAGATATGTTGAAATTCTGGAAGATTAGGGTCAAGGTAGCGAAGTGCTAGTGAAATTCTGCCGATTAGGGGATCAGGGGCAAAATGGTAATTTGTACCTAAAATGCCTGTTATGATATCAAATATTGATAAATGTGATATTATCATTATAGGATATCAGTAATCTTGTTCCGCTGTCATTTCGCTGTCGTTCCGCTGTTTTCCGTCAAAAGTACAGTTTATTGTCAACGTACTAAACGCTCGCCAACAAAGGTACGTTCGCGTACTGTAACACTAACTCTAATATTTATGGTATGCATGTATGTGGTACGTGTGTTGTATGCATGTTGGTGGTGTGTTGTTTGATTACTTAATGTTGTTAGAGGATAACTGAACATATGCATGCACTGGGAGTGGTATATCTATATTCACTTGGAGTGGTACATTTCGCTGGGAGTGGTACATTTGCATTCACTGGGAGTGACATATTTGGGAGTGATTCATCTGCTATGTTTATATACCGTATATGTAAATATGAGGTTAACCGTTACCTGGGGTCCGTATGCATGAGACCTCAGCTCTTAACAAAGCTTCAGGATCGGGAGGTCCGAGGACCGAGGAGAAAGGCAAAAAGCACTTATAGGAACTCGACTGAAGACCATCTTTTGTTGCCACGGCATGGGTAATGTCAGGGGAATACCTCTGCGGTTGTTTTTAAAAACTCTCAGTCTTTGTACCGTTTCTGTAATTAGCCATGAAAGTGGAAGAAATCACCAAGAGGGGGGGTGAATTGGGGATTTTAAAAATTCTTTTCAACTCTTAAAAATAAAGCTTAAGAAATGAATAATAAAAGAATAGAGAAAGAAAAGCTTAGACACACAGAATTTATACTGGTTCGGTCTCAACCTTGACCTACGTCCAGTCCCCAGATACCTTCTGGGTGTTTCCACTAGTTCAACAGGTTTTTAACTACAACAATGAAGACAAGACACAATCCTAATCACCTAGGACTTGCTCCCCCTTACACTTTGTAATTAAACAACCTAACTCACAGGTTCCACAACCTTGAGTTTACACAACCAAATGCTTTAAAAGAATTTCAATCTCTCAAAAGAGTGAATATTGATAATCACTGAAGAACAGATAAAAGAATCACAATACAGACTCAAAAATGCAAATGTGTTCAAGTGTAGCTTCGTTGTATCTTGCTTTGAGTCTTCATAGTCTTTTATAGCCTAACTAGATGAGCTAGCCATTGTAATATCTTCTCCAATGTTCAGTTGCAAATCTGGAAAATGACATAGTTGCATATTTTGCTTTGTTCTTTTAATTCTCAGCTGGAATCTTGGAATATGTTGTTGCAGAGCGTCTTCCAGATTTTTAGTCATTCCATGATCTTAATTTGTCTGTTTGAGGTGATCTTAATGTGTTCTAACGGTCTGAACTAAACATCTGGGATAAGGGAGAAGAATCAGCCCTGTTCTTGGTTCTTCATTTAATGCACTTATTCTGGATCTTGATTTCGCCTTGATCTTGTGATGAACCTGTCTGAAACTTATCAAAAACTTGATCAATAATGTTAGGAATAATAATGCAACAAGATATGATAATTTCATATTAACCCATAATGATTTCGCAGATTGATTTGATCTGGTTTTCAAAAGTTACCGATGCAAACTCGAGTTTGGTGTTCTAAACTCGAGTTTGAGGTTCATCCAGAGAGCAAGGTATGTTTGAAAGTTTCCTAAACTCGAGTTGACAAGTAACTGACTTGAGTTTGGTTCTTACAGAGAGAAAAGTTATAGCATCCCAAACTTTTTGGATTTTTGAGAATTAAAGAAAAATAAAATAAAATAATAAAACTTGGCTTTACTTACTTTAAAATTTATTATGTAAAAAAAAAATAATAATAATCATTGGAAAATTATTAAAAATTTCTATTTTTAATATTTAATCAATTTTATCTCAGAAATATTTATATACATATATATATAAAATAACATAAATATATATGTGCATGTCTATATATATATATATATATATATATATATATATATATATATATATATATCAGAATTCTTTTCCCTGGCCCTAAAACGAAAACCGAACCCATAAAGCCCATACACACATATATGTATATAAATCCAACCCATTATCCTATGTTCCTTCAGCATGCGCAAGACCAGGGAGGGAAAAGCAAAACACATAACCCAGCAGTAGCAAACCAGTTTTTCATTCCCTCTCGGCTCCACGTAAAACATCAGCTATGGCACAAGTAATATATATATATATATATATATATAAACTCTTTCCTTCAGCCCATGTTTGTTCTTCATTCTCATCGGCTCATTAGCATCTCCAAACCCAATTCATTATTTTTCTCTTAGCCACGTGAAAACAAAGAAAACAGACCGCGTAAAACACTAGGAAAGGAAGAAGCTGTCTCGTGTTCCAGCAACTCATGCTCCATTGTTTCGATATATGCAAATGCCACACTCCACTGTCTGCTTCTCGTCGGTTTGGGCGCATAAAATTCTCTCCAGCCTGCCCATGAGTGCTCCCTCCTCCTAATATATTCGTTTAGCCTTCCTCCTTCGGCCAGCCACTTTTAAAAGAAGAAGAGAGCGAGAGAGTTGAAAAGAGAGACCAAGAGAGGGAGAGAGGGTGTCAAAGAGAGAGCAGGAGCAAGGGAAACCGAAAACCAAATTTGCTCTGTTCTATCACCGTCAAAACAGGGGAGGATTTCGGCAACTTTGTGAGTATCCTACCATCATGTTTTTCTATTATCTTTACTGTCCTGGTTTTCGGATTTCTGTATGAGCATTGAAAAGTATAGATGTATATATATAAGATTATAAAGAAAACGCTGAAGCTAAACCATCGAAGTACTGGATCTTGCTGGCGTCGTGTTCTGTCGGTTCTGGTGTGTGTATCACCATGTGTGCGTGTGTTGCTGAAACTGAATAAAGACTTAGGATATATCTAGACATGTTGTGGGTCTATGAAAGGAAAGAGTAGTTATATATATGTGTGTGTGTGTGAGTGTGCGTGGTTTCTGTCATAAGCTTGCTGAAAGCATGAACTAAAAACTGAAGAATGAAAGATATATATGTATATATATGTGTCAACGTCTTGCTGTCTTAAGTTAAGGGAAGAAGAGAACTTTTTAGAAAAATGGGTTGCTGCATGTGCTCATTTGCTGTCATAGGAGTGGAATAAAAGAACGCATATACTCCCTAAACGTTGGTTTTCTCCATTAAAGATTCTGCATGTCGAAGCTCTGCTTTTCTGAAGCTGAAACAGAGATTTTTCAACGGTTGCTACAGTGAATCCGAAATGGAACAGTGTCTGTTACTGTAGCAAAATGTCACTATTCAGAATTTTCAGCTGGACAATGATTTTTAAAAATATAAAAAAAAAAAGTAAACGAACTTATTTAACCCTGAAATTTTATGGACGTATAGTAGACATGATAAAGTTAAAATTGAGCTTTGGTGCACCTCAAACCGAGGTCTATAGCTCAAGTTATGATTTTTGGAAGATGACTCAAAATCCAGGAACAATTCTGAAACGTTCTTGGGCAATGATCATGTTTTTATAAACTGGGAATTATTGGTATAAGATAAAATTATGGATTTTTCCAGAAAGAAAGTAGAGATGTATAGCTTTAAAATGGTGGGTATTTTGTAATTTTCGGAGCTCTAAGTAAAGAGTTATGATTTTTACAAAATGACCCTATGTTTTGGAAGTTCGCTGAATAGTCTAAATCTTTTCGAAATCTGGGAATTGTTTGGAAAGTTATGACCTTTGAAAATATTTTTATAGGGGACTTGTATATGAACATGTGAGAGTTGACGGCATATCAAAATGATTTCTGTGCAATTAATTAAAAATACCTGAAGTTGCTGGACTTTTAAGGACAATAAAAGATAAAGTCTAAAAGTAGCAAGTGTAAGGTTATATAAATACACCATAGAGAAGTATGTGTTAAAAAAAAAGGGAAAATGAATGAATTTATAACATTTCAAATTTATTATTACAATTTGTATATTTCTAATATGTCGAGTTTTTAAAGAGTTATTAACGGATAGTAAATTGATTGTGATAGATTGAGTTTTGGCATTAGTGGAACTCTCGGATTAGGAACAGTGTAAATTAGTTAGCTTGGGTGGCAGATAACCACTTTCCACTTGTTATGATTATTACTATGCTGCTATTGAGTATTTGTTAAACTGATTATGATTGTTTTAAATAAAAAATTGCCTTATGGAATTTTATGAGTTAAGTTTTGTGCATTTATTTATCATGATATTTATGAAATGGGAAGAATTGGGAAGTAATGAAGATTAGGTTAATCCACCACATGGTGAGGCCTCCATTGGTGCACAATGTTTGGCTTTCTAATGTCCCACCGGTTCAAGAGGGACTTGCCCACCAGTTCAAGAGGGCTTACGACACCCCGCCAGTTCATTGAGGGGAAAAGACCTATGGGTCTAGTCGGAGTGAAATAAGGCGGTTCGGCTGGCGTGAAGGGAGGTACCTTGGGAAATGTATTAATGAGAAATTAAGATAGTTATTTTATGATACTTCATTATGATATGAGATTTTCATGATATAAATATTGTTGAAATGTATTGTTAATATTTTGTCTATAAAATTGTTCCACTTGGCACCTCACTAGCACGTATTAATTTCTATAATAAGTCGGATTGATGGTTACCACATTTTTCAGGTGAGAGCTCCTGTCCGAGTCCAACAGGGAAGGCATCAGAAGATTAGACTACACTACTAGAAGTAATGTTTCTGTCTCTATGTTTTATATTGGATAAATGTATATTGCCACGTTAAGGTTCTTTATGCATGTTTTAGGTATCCTGTGGGATATTTAATTAAATATTTTGGCATTAATAAGTTAATTACCAAAGTAAAATATGGTTAATTTATTAAGTAATATGGAGGATGTTTCAAAAGTCGCGAGTTGGTCTTGAATGAGATTTTGAACACATGGCTAAACTCGAGTCATTTAGTGACTGACTCGAGTTTTGAAGCTTTTATGAAAACCTTAAGTTTAAGTTCACAGCTTCAAAACTGGAGTTTAGAAATGCAGACTAGAGTTTACAAGACCTGAAATATTGCATAGCTCTCTGTATGATCCAGACTCGAGTTTTGATATTCAAAACTCGAGTCTCAGTGAAAACTGAGACCTTTGAAAAAATCTTTTTATGTGTAAACTGGAGTTTCCATTTTTCAAACTGGAGTTTAGAAAACAAGTATCAACTCAAGTATCTCTGTATGTGCAAAACTCGAGTCTACATAATCCAGACTCGAGTTTCCAGTGAAAACTGAAAACATGAAGGCTATTGCATTTTGCAAACTGGAGTTTGTAAAACTGAAACTGGAGTTTGGAAAGCTTGATAAAACGTTGAAGCTTCTGTTTGATCTCAAACTCGAGTTTCCAAATCATAGACTCGAGTTTACAAGTCTTTAAACTTTTAGCACATAAACTTTCTTGTAAACTGGAGTTCCTCATAATCAAAGGTAAAGTTTGGAAATAAGTTGAAATTCGAGTGTCACTACCTTTGATCTAGACTCGAGTTTATAAACACAGACTCGAATTTATAAACACAGACTCGAGTTTACAACTCTTGTAAACTTTGATAGCTCTCTGTAACTCTGTAAACTCGAATTTGCCTATACAAACTGGAGTTTGGCCAACATTGTGAAATTTGAGCTCCTATCTGTCAAGTCCAAACTCGAGTTTAGCAACCCAAACTCGAGTTTGCCTTAAACAGAAAGTTTTTAACTTTCCAAGGACAAACTTCAAATTGAGTTTACAATTGTCAATTGTCATCAAAACACACAGAGAACTAACAAGCCAGATTTATGGCATTTTGAATATATGTATCAGTTACTCTCTTGCTCCGATGCTCTGCTTTGATGAAAAAAAATTATACTACTTTTGAAAAGTTGGGATGTTACATTAAAGATGGGCAGCTTGTGTTTGCATTAGCAGAAGCACAAGTTATTTTATCTTTTGATAATTTAAGACTATAGTTTTGGGCGACTGTTTATTTGTTCCGGATTTCAAGAGGAATTTAATTGTTGTTAGTTATTTCGTTGAAACATGGTTTCAAATGCAATTGATTCCTTAGCTTCATTTCAAAGTTCTTCTTTGTCTTGTTTGTTCCAGCACATTTTTTAAATAGTCTTTATTACCTATGTCTTATGCCCCATTGAATTTATTATGTTGAATTAAAAGGATCAATGAACAAGAATATCCACCAAAGAAATAAGTTTCAAATGAAACATATCTTGGCCTTTAATGATTGAGTCAGATTACCTCAAATAGGAAACATGGTTTAGTTAAAAGAGGGACAGAAAGTTCTATAGTCTTTGAACTAAAGGCTACTTGTAAGTCCTATTTGGAAGGTAAAATGACCAAGCAATCTTACAAGGTCAAAGGATTTTGCGCAACTATTCAACTAGAATTGGTACATACTGAAGTATGTGGACCGGTTAGCGTTCAAGCCATAAGAGGTTATGAGTATTTCATTAAATGAATGGTTGCTCTGGATTTGGACAGATGAACCTAGTGCGTCATAAGTCTTGAGTTTTTTGGAAATTTCCAAGAGGTTTAAGTCTAAGACAGAAAAGCATCTAGGTGTTCAAATAAAAACTTTGGTCTGACTAAAGTGTTGGATAGCTACTTGGTAAGTTCGGGCCTTGCCTGATTCAAGAGGGGATAGTTTTTACAACTGTCAACTCTAGGAATGCGTTAGTTGAATGAAGTTGCAGTATGCAGAACTCAAACATTTCTAGACTTGGTGATGTATGTGTTCAGTTATTCATCCTTGCCAATATCGTTCTGGGGAGATGCCTAGGAGAAGGGAATGTACCTTCTTTACTTGGTTCTATCAGAGACTATTGTAAAGACACCTATAGAATTATGGAAAGGGTGCAAGCCCAGTTCAAACCATATTCAGATTTAGAGTGCTCAGGCACATGTCTTGCAACAGGGGTCAAATAAGATGGGATCTTGCATGGAAGTGTGCATATCTTTTGGCTAACCTAAGAGAAATGGGGATTGGATCTTATTTAGTCCAAAAGATAAGATCGTCTTAGTGAGAACTCACGTGACTTTCTTAAAAGAGGATTAGATGGAAAATTATAAGCCTATGAGTAAGGTTATTCTTGATGAGTTTTATCTCGGATCAAGAATTTCCAAAATTCTCTAGAAGCTTCATCCATTGTTCCCCTGATTGTTCAAAGAGGGAGAAAATATACCTCTGGATGAACAAACACGGGAACCATAATTGGAAATTCAACATGATAATATACAAGTAAGAACTAATAGAAATATTAGTATCATATGTGGAAGAATAATATCAAGGATTTGTTAACATGTAATATGAAGAGCCACCATCTGACCCAAAACTAGGATCTACTGTAGATACATCAGATCTAGTGTGGTACATTCGTAGTGGGAAAGAATCTTTTCAACCCTCAAGATATCTCTTGTTGGGTGACATTGATCCCATGAGTTACGATAATGCACTAGAAGATGTTGTTGATCAAGTGTTGCTCATAACTATAAACAATGAGGTGGAATACTTGTATTTCATCTCTGTACGGCCTCTGGTAAAGACACCAAGAAGGGTAAGACCCACTACATGTATGTGGACCTACAAAGCAAAGAGAGGATAGACAGGAAGGTGAAAACCTTCAAGACTAGTTTGGTGGCAAATGTTTGTCAGACGACATGCTTGAGTCTATCTAGATTCTCTTAGTTGTTGTTACAAGTCTCATTTATGAGATTTTATTTTGGAAGTTGGATGATAGAACATCTACATGCAACGACCAAAAAGATTTATAACTAATGGGTAAGAACACTATATGCAAGTTGTGAAAGTCCATTCTATGGACTTAAGCAAGCATCCAGGTCATGGAACATCAGGTTTGATCAGGTTATCAAAATTATGTTTTTGAGAAAACCTTGATTAATGGCTTGTATTTGTATGTAAAGGATCCAAGGGGAGGCAGTAGCTTTTCTGGTACTTTATGTAGATGATATACTTCTTATTGGAAACAAAGTGGAGGTAATATCAAACGTAAAGAGTTGGCTGAGTAAGCGTTTTAATATGAAAGGCAAGGGGAAGCCAATTATATTCTTGGTATGAAACTCTTATGAGATTAGAAGAATAAGAAGTTGACATCATCTTTGGTTACTTACATTGACAAAACTCTTACCAAAACCCAACAAGGGGAATTCTAAGAGGGGAATCATGTCTCTTAGATGTGGAATTCATCTTCCTAAGGAGTAACTTCTAAAGAATCCAGAGAAGGAAGAATACTTGAATAGGATACCTTATGCTTTGGCAATAGGTAGTCTTATGAATACCATGTGGAGTATTAAACCAGACATCTGCCACACAGTGGAAGTAGTGAGACGGTACCATTATGGTCCTAGAGGAACACTAGATTATTGTTAAGCATGTATTCAAGTATCTTCAGAGAACGAGAGATTATGTGCTGGTATATTCTAGTGGGAGTCTTGAAAAGCTTATCTTTCACGAATTCAGTTTTTAAGTGGATATTGATTCAAGAAAATTGACCTCGAGCTATGAAGTGTATATTAAACTAAGATACCATTAGAGGTGGATCTTGCAGACCCAATTATTAAGAGTTTGCCTGAACTTGTGTTCGAGAGCCATGTTACTTCTTTGGGTCTTGGGAGGATCCCGAAATTGCATTGAGCAAGTGGGAGATATTGTGCTCATTGTGCTCTTGGAGTAAGACAATGAAACAATGTAATCATTTTCTAAATTTTTACGAATGAGGTGTTTTTCATTGTTTTGTGCACACAATTTAGAAACATTAAGGTCCGGATCAATTGTGGAGTATATGATCATATGGATATGTTCATGGAGGACATGGTCATAGGTTCTCACAATTGATGAATAGGTTTACAGCTATTAAATTAAGTTGGGCGCTTTATTTAGGCTGTAATATTTTATGAAATGGTTTTGTCCGAATCATTATAAAATATTGGTGTGGATTAATACTTATATTGAATGGATCAAGGAGAGATTTAATTGAGGTTGTTCTTTCTGTCATAAGGAATCAAATCTCCAGATAACTATAGTCATGTAGTTGCTCTAAATCCTGAGTTTATTTTAAATGGGTAATTAAATAGTTTTCATTCTTTGATTTACGAACGGGTGAGGTTTGATCTATATGATAGCCAATAACTTGGTATTTTGGGATTGAGACTATTTGGTTATTGGTGTTTATGAGATAAACAACATGGAATTTATAGGAAATGTCCTCTTGATATGTTTCGGTACTTGGATATTGAAGACACTGGCCAGTGCAAGTAATCCATTAGAGAAACTATAAAAGTCAAGGGAATAAATAATTGATTGGGTTACAAAAGACTAGTCAATCAATTATAGACATTCTATAAAGGGGCGATGCATATACATGTTATAAGTGTCATTAATCTTGGAGTTCACGTTCAGTCTTTTAGTAGAGTAGCACCGAACTAGATAATCTTCTATAGATTATCATGAGCCTTGATGAATGACAAATGATAGATCCCCAGGCTAGCTCGATACAAGGGATGGGGTATATAATCAGATGATGATGGCTTATGGACTACATGATCTTGGGTTTACGAACTCAAGTTTGTATCTTAAAAGAGCAAGTGGGAGATTGTTGGATATATGCTCTTAGTCACTTAAGCCCTATTGGGCTTTAGTGAGACCAAAGCCTATGAGGCTTAGGGTTAGGTTAAGTCTTGCACTTAACTCTATATATTCTAACTTACTCCTGCTGTGCCTTATAAGGGATAGCTCATCAGAAATAGACCTAAGAGGCAGACGTTCATCATCTGAACGGTTGCCCACACACCCACCCCATCCTACTCGAGAGATAGTCTGGAAGATCGATCATAGAGCGGGCAAGGACTATTTGAGAACTTTCATGCAGAGGCTTTCAGATTGGTTTCATCTTTCCAGGTAATCAAAACGATGAAGGTTCTTATTTTCCTACATCCAATCAGTTAAATACGCTTCGGTGTTTTCTGATGAGATTCCTACAAGAGCTCCATTTCCCTTACGTGAGTTTGTTGTAGAAAAATTAAGGAAAATTAATAGAAAAATACCACTTGAACTTTAAAATCCTATTGACAATAACAATAATACGATTAACAAGAATAATGAATCAATTGATAACTTGTTTTATTGAAAAAACACCTATTTGAGATTTTGAAGTTCAAGTGGTATTTTCTTAGGATTTTCTTAAAATCTAATAACATGTGATAAATAATTTTTGAGACGAGTAAAGTAGTCTTCTTATTTTTTTATAAATTTTAATCATAATTTACATTGATTGATCTGATCAATAATTAACTAGGGAACCTATTTTTTGCAAAGTAAAAAGTTTTTTAAAAAAAAAGAATACTTAAGTATGGGATAAAGGAAGAGGAAGGGAAAACAAAGATGACTTGGATCATCTCACTGTGTTGTCTCAATTTAGCCTCAATTGAGGAATACATGAACTCTCAAATTATGATTTGATGGTGTTGAGATAAATAAATATTTATTTTTTTAAAAAAAATATGAATTTGTAACTCTCTCATCAATCCATTGGATTACATCTAATACTCCATGAAGTCCTAAAATAAGACAGTTTTCATTTTTATCAATTTTTCTAATTTACCTCTATTGATGTACTCTCAACAATCATCTGGGAGGAGAAAAAACAAAGGAATTGAAAAAGATGAGTAGGGTATTTTAGAAAATATATATCATGTTAACTAACTCAATCAATTTCCTTAATCTAATAAAATTAAATAAATATGTTTTATATCAAAAACTGTGGGGAGTAATTAATACTTGCTCGTTCTTAAATATATGAGACATATACCACTACTACAAAAATGCATTTTAACGTCCTTTTTTTAACCCATTATACGTCATTAGGGACACCTATCCACAAGGCTTAGTAAGGTAAGACTTACGGCGTTCTAAATTTTTTAGGACGCCGTAGTGATTTTTTTTAAAAAAAAAAAAACCAAACCTCAGGTTCAGGGGTTGGCCATGGAAGTCTTGATTGTGGAAGAAGAAAGAAACCATCAACATATTTTCAGAAGAATCAGCAAGAACTACACATCAACATTCAACAATAAAAAAAAAAAAAAAACATTGGAGTAGCACAATCGACATCTATCACCAATTCAAACAAAAACACTAATGTTCAGATCTCATGAGGAGCCATAATCGGCATCTATCACCAATTCAAACAAAATCAAGATGGAAAACAAATTAAAATCAAGATCAAAGAAAAAAAAAATTAAAATCAAAGCACCAGAGAATCGTGAAGTCTGGAGAAATCAAACAAGTCGAACAAATCTGGAAAAGTCGAACAGATTTGGAGCAAGTCAAACATATATGGGTCATAGCTCAAACAACTCTAATAAATTCGAACAGATCTGGAAAAGTCGAACAAACCCAAAAAATTCGAAGCTTGCTTACAAAGTTGTAGATCTGGAAAAAGGAAATATACCAAAAATTTAATTTAAACAAAGTACACAAATGTTATAGCGAGAGTCGAACAAGACTAAAACAGAAGATAATTGAAATCCATAGAAGCGTTGGAGCATCATTGATTGCTCTGAAGGAAATAGAGAGAAGTAGAGAAGAGGCGCGAACCAACAGATCTCCAGAAAGCAACATTTCGACGGAGGAGACTTGTGAGGAGAGAGAAGCAATGTTTGGCGGTGATGCGAAGCAGAGAATGAGAAGAGAGGCTCTGTGTGGAGGCCGAGGATGAGTATGAGAGGAATGAGAGCATCTAATTTTAAAAAAAATAAAAAAAAAGTGATGAGCATTTAATTTGAGGAATGAGGCGAAGAAAAAAAAGACTTTTGGAGTCTAATTCCACAAATTACTGAATTAGACACCAAAATCATCACTTTTGGCATCTAAGTTATGAAAATTAGACAGGAAAAGTCTTTTTTTTTTTTAAGTTGGGCGGCAAATAAAAAGGCTTTTGGTATCTAATTTCAGAAATTAGATGCCAAAAGTCATTTCAATTTTTTAGCAAACAAGTTTCTTGGCATAAAAAATGAAAAAAAAAAAAAAAAGAAGAAGTCAGGTTTATGTTAGCATAATATATGGTATTTATAAGATTTTTTGTGTGATAGATTTATAAGATCATCTTGTTATGCAAGATCATTCATTACTTTAAGAAATCAAATATTTTTTTTATTTAAAATTCAAAATTTATATATAAGAAAGTTGTTTTGTTTGAATGTGGTGCACTTTATTAATCTTATAATATATACTTTAGGTAATCTTTTTTTTCCCAGTTATTTATATTTTTAATATGTTTTTTCTTTAATAACACTTTTGTGTGGAATATTTGTTGTATCTATATTCTTTTAATAAATTTTATTTATCAATTAGAGAATCTATTAATCTGATATCTAATCTTATCTAATAAAATATGATAATCACAACTCTTAATTTCAATACAACAACAAAATATGTTCGTATAGAAAAATGGAGGAAAATATATATTCCTCAACTTGATGGTCGGAAAAATTTCCCTGGTCATTCTAATAATTTAATCAATAAACAAAATAAAAAATCCCACCCCTATTCCCACAATTCTCAAACCAGAGAAGCTTGAAATCTATCACCCTATATGGTCATTAGGATTTCCAACTTCAAAATTCTAAAAGTCGAGGTGCAAAAATATACATAAGCTTTTTCCCCATGAGCAAAAACACACATGTTTTTTTGAGGAGCAAAAATACATATGTGATTACCATTTTGGTGCAAAAGTCACATCACACCGTTAAGTTACCGTTCACCTCATCTCTTTCTCTCTCATCATGGTGAACAGTGACTTAACAGTGGGATGTAACTTTTGCACTAAAATGATAACCACATGTGTATTTTTGCTCCTTAAAAAAGCATATGTGTATTTTTGCTCTAAAGGAAAAAGCTTATGTGTATTTTTGCACCTTAACCCAAATTCTAAATAGGTACAAGTTGTCAATTTTTTCTTGTATTATATATTTAATTCATGAGGAAAGATTTATATATTAAAAGAATAAGTACAATCTTGTAAAAATTATTAAGTCATAATCATTAGATTGCCGAAAGAATAATATTTTTTTGGTCGAAACTGAGAGAATAATATCAAAATACTATAATATAATATCTTGACTATATATTATACCTTCTCTCCCTTATTTACCCTTTCCTTCGGATAGAGCATATGTGATAGAAAAGGAGTTTATTTTTGTTTTTAAAAGCAAAAAAAAAAAAAATAATAAATGAAATGACTTTTGGCGTCTAAGTTTTTAAATTAAACGCTAAAAGTGGTTTTCTAAAAAGTTGGGCGGCAAGCTTTTGGCGTTTAAGTTGGGAAATTAGATGCCAAAAGCATCACTTTTGGCATCTAACTTTTATACTTAGACGCCAAAAGTCAACTTTTTTCATATATAATTATAAAAATGTCACTACTTTTACTTTTTACTTCATTTCTATAAAAAAGAACGTCTTCTAAAAAAGCAAAATCCCGTTTTTGTAGTAGTGATAATTTAATTGAGAGTATCTCAATTGACTTAGCTTGGTTTTATTGGAGTATAGCAGATTTGTTAGACCTTATTGACGTTAATTCTCTCAAAGCCATTTTTTTAATTTGCATTTACATAAACTCGAAATTTAAAAAATCATGCTTAAATGGTATTATAACTAACGCACATTGTGTCCTTTTCCCAGTTAAGCACCACTCCACGTGAAACCGCTTATTATTGGTCTTGCGCCTCACTTTGTAATCTCCGCATTTTATGCCTCTTTTACCTTACATGCACTTTGTACATTCTTAAATATGTTGAATTGACTTAAAATTCATAACAAAATTATTACAAAAATTAGTATAAATTATATTTTTGTTTTTTTAATTTAGTGAATGTACTAAAAACTGGTAGGTCTGATAGTGTGGTTCTATCTACCTTGTTCCAAGTTACAAGATTGTAGAGAGATTCATCCCTCCTTTATAACCTTTAACACTTAGAATATATAAATTTATGATTATTATTCACTTTTTTTTTTAAAAAAAAAAAGCCTTTTAATAGACTTTTTTTCCCAACTTTTTGCAGCGGTTTCGATCTTCACTAGAACCAGCAACACAAAGTTTATTAAATTTCATTTTTTAAGCTACAAGACAACCACAACTCACAACTCACACAAATTCGTCGGCGGGATCAAACTCTAGCATGCTCCCATTATTATTAGTTTTTGGGAGGGGAATAAAGTAATTTAATACGTAGGGCTAATTAATTTATTGGCTCTTATTGAATTTTAATTTTCTTAATACAACTTAAATTTAAATTAAAAATTACAGAAAATCTTCAAGCCAAGTTGTTTTAAAAATATTTGGTCAAGAGCATAATGTTTTTTAAGATTTTGAGCGTAAAGGTCTTTGAGGTACTACTTCTTCTACATGTTTAATCAAATCATCTTTTTGTGTTTGTGTGTATGAGAGGAAGACATTATTGATATTGTAAGGCAATGAGGGAGTGATGTCACTATTCATTACTTATATAAAAATATTTCTCCATCACGTATTTTAGCATATCTATATTTAGATTTAATTTTGAGAGGGATATGTATACTAATAATATACTCTCCCGATGCTTGTTACAAGGTACCTCATCAGCTTCTTCAAAACTAAGAAATGTTAGTTAATTCATTAATTTTATTAAAAAAAATGGAATAAATTTCCAGTGTCAATCCATATCTTTTTAAATATTCAAAGTTTCATTATATTCTTATAATTAGTGACTTTTAAATAGAGGTGATATTGGGAAAACTTAATTAATACCCCCATTCGGTAACTTATAATAAGAATCATCCTTTTTCCCTTAAAATTGCCTTATAATAAGGAATAGAATAAGCAAACCACCACCAAAGAAGGACCTACTGCACTGGGGTGTGCTATTCGGATTTGGCTAGGTGTGATGTTACGGTGGTGATGCAGTGTTTTCCGGTGGAGGCAAGTCATCAGAGTTCATAGATACTCCCTTCAATCTTACTTATAAATAACATTACCTCACTCTCACATAGGTGCTTGTAGTCCTAAATATAATAAATTATATGTGTTTGTATAAAAATTAAATATTTTTTTCCTCACTTACCCTCAATAAATTATATGTTTTCTCATCTATTTTTTCACTCATTATCTTTATCACTTCTCATCTTCATAAAAAAGGATATACTTGGGGGGGAAATATATTCCTCACATATTTATGGGTTTTAACTAATTTTAACCAATATCTTGATTTTCAGGATTTTAGTAGTTGTTACTTAAACTTATTAAGAAAAAATTAGGGAGCAATTAATTCCACGCTGATCAAGATTGATATTATGGGTAATTAAGTGCATGCACAAGAAAAAAAATAGGGAAAACGTGACATGGTATACTGACATGCATTATAAATGCCACCCATCAAATTTAAAGTAAGATATACTTGCAAGATATTTAGTGTTAGATAATACCTCAAATAAGATTATCTCCAATAGGAAGATATATATGTCTAGCGAAGAAAAAGGACATTTTCCCCTCATTAAAAAGTTGTTACCCAATTTTTCACCCAATAAAATTTTACGGAAGTAGGTATTATTTTGAAAATACAATAAATATTAAAGACAAATTTTTACCTCAACCCTTTATAGAAAAAACTAATATTAATATTCTATATCAATGTTGTACATAAATTAAATTATTTGTATGGTATAAATGATAGATCCCGATCCCATCATTTCACTGCCAATTTTTGTATCAATAATTACATTTAACTTTTGTAAATAGAATCGGTGGGAAGGAGTAGCGAAAATAATAAATCTTTAATGGTTTAATTTATATAAAGAAAACGTGAATAATGAAATAGATACTTTTTATATATATATATAATAAATAGATACATTTAATCTACCTAGAATGAAGAACTGAAAGTTGTAAGCAAGTTTGTTTTTGGCCGGCAAAAGTTGTAAACAAGTTGGACTAACCGACTCTTTGGAAGGAAATCTAAGCGAAACGGCCATCCACGTTACTTGCATGACGTTCTCATCTATCAAGAAAGGGAATCATACTACCATATTTAGTAAGTTGAATGTGATTGTAAACAAGAGCAATAATAATGACATTGATTTAAATCTCTATATATTAAGTAATTTAATAACAAGTATTTCGTCCATTTTATGTTTAAAATTCATTAACTCTCGGTAAATATTAAACAAATTTTAATTATTTTCAAATTAAATATAATTTAAAAATAGTTTTCTACTTACCGACATTGAAAAAGGAAAAAAATGTAACAAATAATCAATGTGATACTTTATAAGATAAAGCTAAAACTCCTCATCAAAGTCCAAACTGTTTGGGTAATATTGTTATATCTTAAATGCTTATTTGGAGTAACGGTAAAGACAGTTTTTCTAACATTATTTATAGTGTACCAGTTATGTATGTGAGATGATTCTTTTTTTTAGACGTGAATGTACTTTAATAACACTAATCTAACAATTCTTGAAATTTTTGGAGTAATATTGAAAAAACAAATTAAAGGGTAATATATATGGATCTGGCTTGCCTACGATGTATTGGAGGCTCCGATGCAAAGGAGGCATTGAATTTTTTTTCTTTTTATTTTTTGGATTGCCACTTTTTTTTTAATATTACAAATTTACATTGCCTCCTTTGCATCAAAGCCTCCGATGCATCGGAGGCAAGCCATATCCAATATATATTGCTTTGGAGTGTAAACTTGTAAAACAAATTTGCATTTTAATCTTTTATTTGAAAGAAGAATGTATTCGATTATTCTTTTTACTTTTTTAAAAAAAATTTAAATTACTCAGTTCTTCTTTTTTAATAATATCCTGGTTCTGATAGTTTGATAAATAAAACTTTTTGTTCCCCAAACACCATCAGATTTTGGTCTTTGAGATTGACAGAAACTTGTATGTGCATGTTTTAAAGTTTGATCAATCAAGACAAAAGATTGCAATTTTCTTTATACATAAATCACTATTTGCATACCGTGAAAATACACTTGTTTGAATATGTATTATCAAGAAACCCTTGTTCATATTAAAAAAAAAAAAAAAAATCATTATTTGCAATTCACCTAACGTATATTTGTCCCATTAACATTCTGCACCACAATGAAAAAGTGATTAATGAACTAACTCACGAATTTAAAAGTAAAAAGGCGAGCACACACATTTCTTTTTCTTCTTTTTGTTTTCTTAATTTGAGCTAAATTAAACAAGTCAAAGTGGTTAAGAGTTCCCCTGTTTAATCTAAAATATAAAGACATTTTTTATTTTGAAAATTTATATGAATGTTTGTTAAAATCAAAATACATGTTACACAAACATTCTAGTTAGTTTTAAGATTATATTTTCATCCACTCGACTATTATTTAACTGTTAAAATGCAACTTTGACTATTTGTTTTGATCAAAATGTTCCTCATTAGCAAAATGTTACCTAGCAATTATTTAATCATATATCTTTAAACAAAAAAATAATTTTAATATGAATTTCCATATTTTTTATATAATATCAAAGTCATTGATTTTATCAAATTTTAAGTTTATTTTATTTTATAATTATGAATTTTATTTTTTTAATAATTTCAAGTTTTTAAGCTCATTTTACTTATTTAAATTTATTTTTGATGTCAATATTTTAAATTTATACCTTTGCTAAAAATATTACGCAACTATATATTTTTTAATTAAATCATAAGATTATAAAAGGATTAAGGTGCATCTAACACTCTAAATTAATTTTTCATGTGTATCCAGTATTCTAAAATATTTTGAAGTGCACACAACACTCTAAATTATTTTTTGGTGCATATATATAACACTCTAAAATATTTTTTTCATGTGCATCAACCATCTTAAAATTTTTTATTTTTAGATGCATCCAACATCATAAATTATATAAATTTTTAAGTATAAAATTACATAAAAAGGTATTTTAGGGCGATAAACAGCCTTAAAAATATATTTTAGGATTTTTGATGAATTATAAAATATTTTGGGATATTAGAAGCACTTGAAAAAAATATTTCAGAGTGTTGAATGCACCTTAACCCATTTTAAAGTGATCCAATTTTGAAAATATTATATTAATATGTCAATTTTATAATTGAATATTGTTAAATATGCATAATTTCTTGGTGATGATATTTTTTTTTTTTTTGCTCGGAATAGTATGCGGGCTTTTCAAAGACAGTTAAAAGTAGTAAATACGTAATAAATATTTTTTTTCCTGGAAAAATGCCCTTATTTGTTAATGAGCAAAAGAGAGAAAGAGTGGTAGTGAAAAATAATGAAACAGAATGTATGGGAGTAAAAATAATGCGAGAGAATAAAGGGAATAAGTCAACATATTAGTTAATGCAATTATCAAATTAATTTAGAGTAAAATAAATAAAAATGCATTTATCAAACCAACTCAAATAGAGTCGTTATGAAAAGGGACAAACACCCGGGGGGGGGATCACTGTCAGGTCCCAATTATGAAATTAATCACAAAAAGTTTCAGACCAAATTCCTTTAAAAGTGATTAATTGCCCCTGATGAAAAAATTCTGTTATTAAAATAGTTTTTCATGTTATCAAAATGATTATATTAATTGTTAAAATGTTCCTATACAAATTTTGTTGTCAAAATGTCTTGGCATGTTGTTAAAAATTCTCTGAGTTTTTCCTCTAATGTGTAGCATTTTAAAAACCTGAACAACTTTTAGCAACATGATAAGTCATTTTGACAACATAAGAAGTCATCTTTACAGTGAGATTTTCATATGGACATTTTAACAACTAATAAAGCTATTTTAATAATGTGAAAAGATATTTTGATAACGAGATTTTTTGTGACCGGAATTTTGTAACTTATTTACAATTAATCATAAAAATATCCTTTTGGTGAGGAAAATTTGATGTGAAACCTTTTTATGATTAATTTCATACGGTAGAATCCGACAATTTTTTTTCTCTTAAAAAAAATAAAATCTTATATGTATAAGGACGGAAGGAGTTAACCAAATTTATCATAATATACTTTTACACTTTTAGAATATTCTTCAATAGAGTTAATAGTTTTTGACAAAAATGTATTTTTAAGAAACATATGATCTTTGTAATTAAAATAAAAACAGATGTCAGATTAGAATATTTTACTCATGGTAATAACAACAACAACAATAGTAATATATATATATATATATATATATATATATATATATATATATATATGTACAACTTTTTAGTGATGGATTATGGATTGGATAGCGATGCATCTTCTGTATCATAAATTCAAATAAAAAATTATCCACTATTTATAAGTTACTATGCAGTATAAAAAATTCCAGTTCATATCTCGTGTGTCAAATTAAATATAATATAAGCTACTGATCTTCGCCTTTAACTTATTGCTTAATGAATTCTGAAGTCTTATCCTATCCATTAATAATAAATCCCTGAAACAGTAGAAACGCTCTGGAAGTTACGCGGCGCCAGGTGACTATCGTTTTCCACACTTCTTCCTCTGTCTCCGTCTCTCTCTTAGCACCGGATAATCCCAATTTCTTGTCATCAACTAAATTAAATTAATTTTAATTGTTTTATTTACAGTCTTTGCCATTCCTCTCCTATATATAAATCTTCAATCTCGCCTACTCTCACAGCCCCATTGAATTTGATTTGCAATTTCAGCTCCATTTCTTCTGGTCTCAACGCAATGTCTTCTGATCTCTCTGTTATTCTCCCTCGTGTTCTCATCGTTTCTAGACGTACTGTTCGCAAGAACAAGTTCGTCGATTTCGTGGGTTCGTTTCCTTTTCCGTTCTCTCTAGGTTTCTTCATCTCTATGACGCCTAGATTTCATAGTTTGGTTAAGGGCACGATTCTTCTTACATTCAGAGAAATCCGCGAATTTAGCCCAATTGCTAGAATGATTTCTTATGCCTAGATTTTTTTTAAGCGAATGTTGATTTTTGGCTCATTTTGGTTGATGTTGTTGTTCGTTTGATTTTTCAGGGGAATATCACCTTGATCTTATAGTGGGGTATGGTGCGGTACCTGTGATTGTGCCTCGTGTCTCTGGGGTTCACCTGCTGTTAGATAGCTTCGAGCCCATTCATGGTGTGCTTCTCTGTGAAGGGGAAGACATAGACCCATCCTGGTACGAGGAAGACAAATCAGGTCTTTCACAAGAGGAACTTGAAGAAATCAGAAGGCTTCATGCCAGTGATACAGCAATTGATAAAGAAAAAGATTCAATCGAGCTTAGATTAGCTAAGCTATGCCTTGAGAGGAACATTCCCTACATGGGAATTTGTAGGGGATCACAGGTCCTTAATGTTGCATGTGGGGGTAGCCTTATTCAGGACATAGGAAAAGAGCTTTCTAGGAAGTGTCCTGAAAGCCAGAGAGTGGTACACATAAACTATGATGACTATGATGGTCATAGGCATAAGGTGAAAATAGTGGAGAACACACCTTTGCATAGCTGGTTTAAGGATTCTTTGGAAGAAGATAAAATGGAGATTTGGGTTAATAGTTATCATCATCAAGGGATTAAGAGACTGGCACAACGCTTTGTTCCAATGGCTTTTGCCCCAGATGGTTTAATTGAAGGGTTTTACGACCCAGATGCTTATAACCCTGAAGAGGGGAAGTTCATTATGGGATTACAGTTTCATCCTGAGAGAATGAGGAAGACTGATTCTGATGAATTTGATTACCCCGGAAGCCCATGTGCTTATAAGGTCTGAATCTGATACAATCTTTGGTTTCAGCTGTAAATTTTGATCTTGTCACATTAAAATCAATTTCTCAAGGGGAAATTTTTATAAACTGCAGGAATTCGTGAAGGCAGTGGTTGCTTACCAGAAGAAGTTGAATAGTATAACATGCGTGCAAAGGCCTATAAAGCTTAACAAGGAGATGGAGAACAAGAGGCAGATCATAGCGAGAAGTTTCTCACTTGCCAAAGATCTGTACACCAAAGGGAAAGGGATCAACCCTTCCAAGAAGTCTGAACTTGAACCTGGAGCAGATTTCCTTGACGTATGACCCTCTTGACAATATTCCCAACTTCTCAGTGTTTCATCTGTGTTCCAAAGGATTTGCTTCTTGGATCAGATACAGAAACTTAATACAGAGATGCATCAGATCTGACCTCTTGCATGTTTAGTTTTTCTCTTTATAATCCAAATCCGTGCTTTATTACCATCTTAAGTCTTAATCGTTGTTAAATGCTGAGATATGAGACTTAGCACAGCACTTGCATTATAACATGACAAACTACAAAGTGATTATGTTGTGTTCAGAACCATGTTGGGATGGTTCCAAAATCGCGTTTTGACAGAAACATTAATCTTGGTGAGCCTGGTATGTGAGGACCTGTGTAAGCGTTTAAAGCCTAGAGTCGTGTCCTGATAGTCCGGACTCAACTCACCTAATTTTTTTTCTCATAAAAAAAAATAAACAATACTCTTTTTGGTTTTGTCAAAAGCTAGTCTTGGAACTCTCAAAAAGTGATTCCAAACACGTTCGAACACAGTAGAGACTTTCTGTTGTGACATTGATTAATTTATGTATTGCATGGGGTTGTTGTTATATATGCAGTCAAACATTGCGTTGAGTGTACAGCAAGAGAAGAGGTTAAAGCAGATGGGGGCGACAGTTAGGAATGCAGGGTCTTACATTGAGAGGCTGAAACTGAATGAGGAAAGAGAGAAAATGGCAAGAAATGTGATGGCAAAAATGACGGTGGAACAGTTATCTGAGCTCTTGACCTTTTATCACACCATGGGTCAAATATGTTCTGAGGCGTTGGAAAAGAAGTTTCATGAACTTGTGGTCACTAATGACTTTGTTGGGTCATAACCTTTTCTTTTTTCTCTTTTATCTTGCTGCTTTCTTTGTCTTTGTGTGGCCATGCAAAGTACTAGTAGGTTGTTGCTTCACTGTGGCTCACGAGGATCTTGTATCAGAAGGGTCCCTCTTTGATTTCTTCCGTTGTTGTACATCTCTCTCTCTCACTCTCAATGAAAGTGATGTTTGTTGTGACCACTACTTCTCTCTTACCTCTCTCTCATGCGTCTTCCTTCATATTTCAAGGAGATCCATTCATGGAGCGTTGCCCCTATTAACTGTATCTTTAAAGAAGAAACCAACAGGTGTCAACATGACAGATAAAAGGAGTGTGACATCCTTTTCAAAACCGGAATATTCTAATGTGAATCTTTTATGTGTGTGTGGTATGAGAGAGGGAGAGACAAAGAAGAGTATGGTGAGGCCCCACAGAAGGAGGTGGGACCCTACACTCCCCTTCGTGTCTTTTTCAATCATAAAAGATAAAGCGATAAAGCATTTGCAGCAGAGGATTCAATCTTGAAATTTTGTGATTTAAATAGGTATGGTTGTTAAGATATAATGAGAATTCGTAAATGGTAAAATCTACTTACATTTCTCTTTAAATAATATATAAATCCATGAATGTAAAGTTATTCGTCAATAAATAATGGGGTTTGGATGACATGTTTGGAAGCAGCAATCCATGAATTAGAATGATATGTTTGAACCAATGACTTCTTTTGAACAAAAAAACCAATGACTTCCTAACCTTGTGTCATGAATGCTCCATGTAAATAAGAGGTTGTGAGATTTGATCTGCTTGTAAAATCAATTCATTAGATTAAAAAAAAAAAAAAAAAGATAATAGAATGGTCCGTTTGAGAAGGTGATCGTTGCTTGCAGTATCATCTGCGCTTTGGAATGGGTCTTTTTTTTTTTTTTTGATAATATCACGGAAATTCATTTGTATAAAAAATTTGTTGGTGAGTTGGGTCTCAGAAGGTAATCAAGGCTAAGATGTGCCTCTGGCTTCAAAGAGCACTTAAAAAAGTACTACTTACTTATTGTTTATTAATAATATTCTCGTCTCAGTAAGATTTGAAATGACAATCTTGTGGTTGAGTCAACCATTTTACCAACTATCAAACATTTGTTGTCATACTTTGGAATAACTTCAAAAGCTCAACTTTTTATTTTCAGCTCATGAAATGTGGGATACCTCCCGTCCAATAAAAAGCCTTCTAAACCTTTTGCTTCTTTTTATCGACGCGAAGGTTGTTTCCTGGGTCATGACCTGTTCTTAGTGATTCAGCAATTGTGTATATATAGTGAAAGCAATTGAGTAGTGATGAGATCAGCACTCTTATACTGCAGTGGTATTGGGATTCATTTCCCCCCTTAGGTCCTAGGTTTGATCCCCCTTCCCCTCACCTTGTATCAAAAAAAACAAAGAGTAGTGATGAGTAGCCAATAAAGAATGACATTGTTGGTTAAGATGTCGGCTTTTACTTAAAAATGGAGAAGGTTCGATATTTGTTGGTCGATGTAAGGATCTCTTTGGTAAACGATTTGTAAGTACCTCTATAATTGTTCTATAGTAGAATACTGGTGTTTACTACCTCACCTAAACTTTTTCACAGCAAAAAAATAAAATCAAATTGAGTAGTGAGTACCAAAAGAATAATAAAAAATAAAATTTAGGATAGTATATTCTCATATCGTTACATTGAAAATTAGGTTGTAATATTATTGCATATTCTAGAAAACTAGAAAAAGAGAGTGCTTCCATTAACTTCAATATCTACAAGGGTCACATTTGTCTTTTTATTTAATTGCTAATATAACCTTTTTAGGCAATTCCAAATAAATGCACTTTTCTTGTAAGGTATTGTATTTTGGAAAATTTAAGTTTGCAAAACCAAAAATTGTAAGTCCGTTTGCAAATTTTAGTTTACAAAAATGAAGTTTGTGAATCCAACTTGTTGGAAAAATTAAGGTTTAGAGTACCGTTACGATTTGTGAAACATAGATGGAAGGTAAGCTGAGCTTTCTAAACCTCAGTTTATACCTTTAAATTAAAATACAACAAAATACATTATGAAATAAATGATTTAGCATATTTAATATACTCTCTTTGCTCCATAATATGAAAGCTACTTAATTTTGTTGGATATGCTAAGAAAATAAAATAATAAATTGATAAAGGTTACTTTTACAAACCTTAATCCAATTGGACATTGAATATTTTAAAGGAAATAATGATGTGCATGTGGCGAGGAAAAAATTACTTGAAGAACTAAATTTAAAGTCTTTTTTAAAACACTAAATTATGAAATGAGTGATATATATCAAACTATATACAAGTAAAGTAGTAAGGGTTTTTCTGGCTGACATGTCAACAAAATGACAAGCTCAAAACATTAAAATAAAATAAAAAAAGATAATAATAAAAGACGGTTACAAAAGATAGATAATAGGGAAGGTAGTTATATAATTTTTTGTAAAATTAATAATGAGGTAGATATAAAATATTTAGTAAATATTCAATTTAATATTTTGATCATTCATTTAGACATTGATAAAGCCATGTCATGTGAGTTTTCATAATAAAAATGTTTGAAAATGTAGTGTGTTAATTCAATCTAGGTCGTTCTTGTTCTGGTGAGGTAATTAATTTTCAAGTTTCTAAACAATTAAGTGATAAATATCTTAAAGTTGCGAGAATTCATTTTGAGAAATTGTTTCTAAGATAAATAAAATAGTCTAATGTAATTCAATATTTTTTTATATTTGGTTTTCAAGGTAAAGAAGTAAACGGAATCAAAATTAACAATGACAATAAGGCAAATTCAATAACCTAATATAATGATAGAAGTGAGATTATCTTAAGTTGAGATTTTAGTCTTCATTGCTTGATAATAATAAGAATTCAATAATGAGTCAAAAGGATGGACCTAAGTTACCACTAGATCCATACTTATAATAGTTCATTCTATTGAAGTGATTAAATGAATACCACCATTTAAATATAAGTCAAGGAAAAGAATAATTAACTTTCAATTCTAAATTGTAATTGTCATTATAAAAATTTAAAGCATTCGGTATAGTCATTTAAAATCCACTCAACCGAGTCGGAATAAGCAACTCAACATACTCTTCATATAAATCAATCATACAAAGCTTAATTAGTCAACTTCTAGCTCAACCACCAAGTTTATTCACATGTCATAGAACAATCTAGCTCACAACTGCGTACTTAACCAATCCATATAATCATGAACTAGAAATAGAGCTTAAAGGAACTCCTTTGAAGCTTAGAAGCTTAGACCATTGCCCAATTTTTAAAAAAAAGGTTTAAACTTCTCATGTTGTGTGAGGAAAAAAAAATCCTAAACACACATGAAATGGTGGGACCCACATATATGTAATTAATTCACACACACACGTGTGTGTGTGACACATGAGAACACGCTTCTTTTACAACATAAGAAGTGTTTTTCCCTTTAAAAAATCACCGGAACTTAGCTAATCATGAAAGAGGAATATAAAGCTTGAAGAAGGAAGAGGAAGAAATAAGCCACCTCTTTAATTCCTGGTCAGCAATTGCTCTTTGCTCTTTAAACCGTATCAGCCTTCAAAAGCTCCATCAATTCGGTCAAGCACCTTCCTCTCCTTTCATTCTCCACTGAAATACCGAATCAGCCTCTTCCATTTGCTCTCCTCTTCTTCTTTCTTCATTCGGTCCAATCTCCTTCTTTCACATCTCTCCTTTTCTTCATCAATTCATTAGGTCCCTTTAGCCATCACCCTTCTCTTTTCTTTATTTTTCTTTAATTCTTCACGCCTCTTGCTCCTTTTCTCCAATTAATTCTCTTCCATAGTTCAGAAGCTTGCGTCTTTGCATCCTCATCGTAATTGGTCTACAAAAGATACAAGGTGGTGGGATTTAATGGAGGATGGAGGATGTCGACGGGTATGGATCACTAATGACTTTGTTGGGTCATAACCTGTTCTTTTTTCTCTCTTTATCTTGTTGCTTTCTTTGTCTTTGGGTGGTCAAGCAAAGTAGGTTGTTGCTTCTCTATCACTCACGAGGATCTTGTATCATGGAATCCATTTCACTGGACTATTCAGATAAGATTTGGATGGTTTAGATTTAATTTTTTTTATTTAATTATTTTTAAATGAAAAAAATTATTTTAAGAAAAAATATTAATAAGAGATTAGCTTTTAGATTCTTTACCCATTAATTTTTTTTTTGAAAAAATACGAATTTAAAAAATATTTAAATAAGATCGAGACGATCCAAATGAAATAGGCTCTTCCAACCAATCCTTTAAATAGGCAGGGAAATGGGTTCCCTTATACGATAAGGGTCCTTCTTTGATTTTCTTACATTGTTGTACGTCTTTCACTCACTCTCTTTAAATGAAAGGAGTTCACATTATGTACCCATCCCTTAGGTGCTCATCCCTCTATTAGAGGGATGAGCATTTTTTTTAAAATTTTTTTATATATTGTAGTTATTTATTTTTAAATTATATGCTATTTTCTAAAAAAAAAATTTACACTTAGGATCTCAAATTAATTAGTTTTCAATCCTGCATTCAATATTATTTATCTGTAACACCAGTATCATGGAAACTAATTAATTTGAGATACTAGGTAAAAAAAAATTCAGAAAGCAACATATAATTTAAATATAAATAAATACAATATATATATATATATATATATATATATATATATATATATAAAATATGCTCATCCCTCTAATAAAAAGATGGAGATCTAAAAGATGAGAAGACTCCAATGAAAGTGGTGTTTCTTCTTACCACTTCTTCTCTCTTACCCCTCTCTCTCGCTCATGCATCTTCCTTCATATTTCAAGGAGATTCATTCATGGAACTTTGCCCGTTACCAGTATCTTTAAAGAAGAAACCAACACGTGTCAACATGACAGATAAAAGGAGTGTGGCATCCTTTTCAAAACCGGAATATTCTAATGTGAATCTTTTATTATGTGTGTGGCATGAGAGGGGGAGAGACAAAGAAGAGTATGGTGAGACCCCACAGAAGGAGGTGGGCCCCTACATAGCCCTTTGTGTCTTTTTCTCTTATAAAAGATAAAGCATTTGCAGCAGAGGATTCAATCTTGAAATTTCGTGATTTTTTAAGATATAATGAGAATCCATACATAGTAAAATTTAGGGTTAAAGTGTAAAATTGCCAACGAACTATTAGCTCAGGAGTAATTTTGTCAATAAATTTTTTAGTGGACCAAAATTACCAACAAACTCTTGGATCGGGAGCAATTTCACCTACGCCGTTAATTGACCTTAACGCTATTAATCTGCCTTCATGCAAAAATTACAGAATAGGACCCAAATGTTTATGAAACTACATTTAAGCCCCAAAAAATTTAAAATTTTTTATTTTAGTCCCTCTGTGTACTTTATATATATGAAGGGACTGAAGTGAAAATTATAAAAAAAATTATGGGCCAGAAGATAATTTTCTAAATTTTTGGGTTCTTTTATATAATTTTTGTGGGGAATCCGCCCCTAGTTACAGGCCTTTTTTTGAACCTTAGCCTGACCTGGCTTGTGGCATATTAAAGAGGCATGTAATTTTAAAAATTTTGTAACCAGCCTAACAAACCACAAGCATCACCTCAAAACAAGCCTACTTCAAACAGGGAGAAAACATAATCACTTTAAACAGGCAAAAAACAGACCTACTTTAAATAGGTTGTTAGATGTAGGTTTGTTTTCGGCTTGTTTAAAGTAGGTCTGTTTTCACCTTGTTTGAAGTTGGCTTGTTTTGAGGTGAGACTTATGGTTTGTTAGACTGCTTACAAAATTTTTTAAATTTCAGGTCTTATTAATAGGCCATAGGCCAAGCTAAAGCCGAAAAAAAGGCCTGTAACTTGCGGCAAATTTTGAGGGGTAGGGATGGCCCGCCAAAAATTACGGAAAAGAACCTAAAATTTTAGAAAATTATCTTGCATCCCCAAAATTTTTTTATAATTTTCACTTTAGTCCCTCCACATAAAGTACGTGGAGGGACTAAAATAAAAAAAAATTAATTTTTTGGGGCTTAAATATAGTTTCATAAACATCTGAGTCTTATTCTGTAATTTTTGCATGAATGAAGATTAATGGCGTCAAGCTCAATTAACGGCGTTAGCGAAATTGCTCCTGTTTTAACAGTTTGTTGATAATTTTGGTCCACTAGAGAGTTTATTGGTGAAATTGCTCCTAAGCCAATAGTTCATTAGCAATTTTGCACCTTAACCCTAAAATTTATTTACATTTCTCTTTAAATAATATATAAATGCATGAGTGTAAAGTTATTCGTCAACAATGGGTTTGGGACTGGGCCATTGGTTTAGTGATTTTGCTGTTATTGATAAAGATTATGTTCTGCCAGGTGTGCTCTATTGAATTAGAATAATATGTTTGAACCAATGACTTTGTACCTTTGTGTCATGAAAGGTCCATGTAAGTAAGAGGTTGTGAGATTTCATCTGCCTGTAATATCAATCCGTTAGGTTACAAAATATAAATAGAATGGTCCGCATGAGAAGGGGATCATCGCTTGCAGAACCAAATGCTTTGGAATGTTTGCTTACCAGGTCTCAAGGCTCAAAGAGCATTTACATAAATACTTACATATTGTCCGTCAAAATTATCCTCATACTGATTGATAGGATTTTTTTTTTTTTTTGGCACAGATTGATGGGATTTGAATTAACAACCTTATAGTTATAAACCAACCTTTTTACCAACTGTTATTAACTTATTATCATGTTTTGGGATGTTAACTTCAAAAGCCCAACTTTTTATTTTCAGCCCGTAAAGTATGGGCCTAGCCAATACCTCCCGTCCAATAAAAAAAACTTCCAAACCTTGTGCTTTTTTATGGACGGGAAGGTTTTCTCCGGCCTGGGCCATCATGCTCTGTTCTTAGTGATTCTGCAAGTGTGAATATAAGGTGAAAGCAATTGACTAGTGAGTACCCAATGAGAGTTTGTACAGATAGTAAGGGATCCAAGACTAGGCCCTTGTGTCGTGGGTTCGATCTCCTCTGTCGTCGCTGGGACTTATTTGGTAAGCGATCTCGTAAGTCTCCAGTAAGTGCTTATAGAGCACGGGGCCGTGCCCTAGCCTTAGTGGGGGACTGGTGTCAAACCCATCCAAAACTTTCTTGTATCAAAAAAAAAAAAAATTGACTAGTGAGTAACAAAAGAATAATAATAATATAAAAAAAATCGGTTAGTATATTCTCATATCGTTGTCATTTACAATACTACATTGAAAATTAGGTTGTAACATTATTGCACATTCTAGAAAACTAGAAAAAGAGAATACTGCCATTAACTTCAATATCTACGAGTGTCACATTAGGTTTTTTTAAGAAAAAAAAAATTAAAATTGCTAGTGTAACCTTTTTAAGCAAATCCAAATAAATACTCTTTTCTTGTAAGATATTGTATTTTGGAAAATTTAATTTTTCAAAACCAAAAATTGTTAGTGCGTTTGCAAATTTAAGTTTACAAAAATGAAGTTTGTAAATCCAACTTGTTGGAAAAATTAAGGTTTAGAATACCCTTTTGATTTGTAAAACATAGATGGAAGGTAAGCTGAGTTTTTTAAACCTCAGTTTATACCTTTAAATTAAAATCCAACAAAAATCATTATGGAATAAATTATTTAGCATATTTAATATACTCTATTTGGTCCTTAATATAAAAGCTACTTAATTAATTTGGATATACTAAAAAAATAAAATAATAAATAGATTAAGTTTACTTTTACAAACCTTAATCCAATTGGACACTGAATATTTTATAGGAAAAAATTACTTGAAGTACTGAATTTAAAGTCTTTTTCAAAATACTAAATTCTGAAGCGAGTGATATATATCAAATATTGAATCCTTCATTTATTATAATATTTCTCATTCTATGTAAGGAGAAATCTTTCATGTTCTATTTTGTGATCTATCTTTAAGTTTTAGTTTTCTTTTCACAAGAAATTTTTTATTCATTGTTATAATCTCAAATAAACCTATGAATATCGTCAAGCCATTTCTAGAAATCAAGTGCTCGTACTTGTTGAAACCAGATTCTTCCACTTCAATGCCCAATATTTAAGATGAGATAGAGACAAATTTGGAGCCCACAACAAATAAAGTGGGTCAACATTTAATTCACTTCATTTTAATGATGTTTTGTAATGATTAAGTAAAGGGGAGAATCCCAAGCCCTCATCCTTGGGGTTATCTAACGAAAGGATTAGACATTCTCACCAAAAGTGAGAGGATTCGATCCTAGAGTTGGTTGGTCAAGGTGCTGGGAGAAGAATCCTAAGTGATGTGAACTTGTGAAAACATAGGCTGGGGTGAAGACATATGTACTTTAAGTCCTGTATGCCATGGGGAGTAAAGCCATAGAACTTTGTCCTTGGTCATTGAGTGAATCCAACCCCTCTTCTAAAATTGAATTGTTGAAACCCTAAAAGCTTTGTAACTTTTGGAAATGATATAAAGGTGTCATATATCAAATTGGGATTTTTAAAATGTTGATGAATTTACCCTTATACCTTCATTTTTTAATTTATTTTTTAAAAAAAGAGTCGTCACCTGGTTGCCAGAGCTTCAACTCTAGCCTTCCTACAACCACTAGTGGTTGAACTTTGGATGCCAAAGCTCTAGTGCCTGGGGCTTTTTTTGGGGGCTCGGATTGAACTGTTTCTATAAAAAAAATTGAACCAAGGGGTAGTAGGTGAGATTCAAATTCACTCCACCATTTTGGTGAGATATATGCATTGGTATATATACGTATAATATAATAAAGGCATAATGATATTGACAAAATAAGTAATGGAAATGACTAAATGCATAATGGTATTGGCTAAATGCATAATGACATTAACTAAATGAGTAATAATATCAATTTTTTAGTACCTAACGATTTTTTTAAAAATCATTACAGATTTTGTCAAAATCATTACTCAATTTGTCGAGCTTAAAACTCTGTCAATCTTCTTACACATATTGTCCTTACTTAACGATCTTATCAAAATCATTACTATTTTAGTCAATTTTATTACTCAATTAGTCCTAACCTAAAACTCTTTGTCTATTGTTTTAAACAAATTGTAGTACTTACAGATTTTGTCAAAATCATTACTCAATTGGTCATAACCTAAAAACTCTTTGTTAATCCTTTTATGGTTGTTGTCAATACCATTACATATTGACAAAAACGTATTTGTTTTGAAAAAATGGGTAAGTAAGGATAATATGTGTAAAGATTGTTGGACCTGGCTATTACCCAAGAGGGGGGGTGAATTGGGTGTTTGATAAAACTTTAGGAACTTTAAAAAAACTTTTCGCAACTTATAAATTGACAATTTGATATTCAAAGATGAGCATGTATTGGAAATGTAAAAGATAAGGGAAGAGAGTATGCAAACTGTGATTTATCTTGGTTCGGTCCAATCTTTGAACTACGTCCATTCCCCAAGCTTCACTTGAGATTTTCAATCCACTATTTGCTTTGAATTTGATTACACGTTCTATACTTGAAGTAATCCTCTCACTAGAATTCACTCCCCCTTACAAACCGTAATCAATTCACTTGCTTGATTACACACTCTGTACTCGAAGTAATCCCTCACTCGGGTTCATTCCCCTTACAAGCTGTAATCACAACAAAGTGTTTTCTACTCAAGATCACCCAATCTTGAGTATCTCTCAGATAAACTGATTCACAATGAATCTTTTCTCTCAGAAGTGAATGAATAAACACTGAAGCACAATGCAAATCATTTCACTCTCAATGATAAGCTATGTAGGCATTGAGAACAAAGAGTAAATGATATGAAAATCAAAGTATTGAGATGTTGAAGATGTAAGCTTGTGTCTCTGCGTTTTTCTTGTCAGCGGAGTCTTCAAGTCTTCAGGTATTTATGGGTTAATTAGAGGAACTAGCCGTTGCATTTTCTTCTCTTTGATTCTTCAAAGTTCAGCTGCAAATTTGGAATATGACCGTTGCATATTTTTCTCTATTTCTTCAATTCTTTGCTGGAATCTTGGATATAGTCGATGTAGATGGTCTTCCAATGTTCTTGTCATTTCCATAACTTTATTAGACCGTTGGAGAGTGATTTAATTGATCCATAACGGTCTATGCTGAACCATTGGGATAGAGGAGAAAGATCAGCCCTGTTCTTGGTTCTCATTTATTGCATTTGTTCCAGATTTGATTTCATCTTGATCTTTGCTGAACTTATCTGAAACTCACTAAAACTTCATCAATGATGTTAGAAATAATAGTAATACATAATATGATATTTTCGGATTGACCCATAAAGGTTTCGCGGATTGACGCAATCTGGTTTTTATAGTTCAGCGACTGAAACTGGAGTTTGTAAAACTAAACTGGAGTTTTCAGCAGGCTAAACTGGAGTTTAGAAATCCAAACTCGAGTTTAGGTCTTCTAGAGAGGAATGTCGCGATTTGAGTTTTGGAACACACTTGAACTTAAGGCCAAACTCGAGTCATTAAGTGACTAACTCGAGTTTAGGACTTTTAAAGAGAAAATAAGCTTAAGTCCACAAAACTCAAAACTGAAGTTTTCAAATGCAAACTGGAGTTTTCAAAGTTCAAAATATTGAGGAGCTCTCTGTCTGCCACAAACTGGAGTTTACTAACTCAAACTTGAGTTTTCTTAAAGGATGAAAACATCTTGCTCTTTGTCAAGTGCAAAACTGGAGTTTGCTAATACAAACTCGAGTTTTCTTCTCCATGGCTCAGTCAAATATCCTTCTCACAAGTTCTTTGCTTTCTAACTTGATAAAGATCAATTCCTGGAATCCAGTACCTATCTCCATGAGACTCTTTAAGTCTTTATTCCAATGCAAGAAGAATCAGTTCCAAACTCATTGTGATCTGACTGTTATGATCCGATGAACGAAGGCTGTTCTTTGGCTAGCGTTTTTCCAGCATCCTGAATTATCTGTCAACTTCAAAGATTCATACCTCACTCATTTGATCTTTGTTTTCCATGATCTTTATGTTTCTGGAAAGGTATGTGAGTCTACTTTCATATGCCACCGATTTCGGCTCATTTCGATGTGTAGATTGTAAGATACACTCAAATCATTGAAGCTTGGTCTGCTGTGTGGCGTGAATTCCTATTCCAACTTCTGAAATTCATAGCTCTCTCATCTGAGCTTCTTTAGGCATGAAACGTTGTCAAGATAATGAATTGGATGTCTAGTTTCATACAAAATTGATTTCATCTTAATCCGATCTCTGGTTTGGAAGATATCATCGAATTACCAGAGGTCGCGCCGTGCTGAATGTGAAACAGAGTTGGACAGAGTTGCTGAAAGCTTGCTAAACTCAAGTCATTAAGTGACTAACTCGAGTTTTGAGTTTCAAACTCGAGTTTACATTGGCTAACTCAAGTTTGGCTGATCCAGAGACGCCAGAGTTGCTAAAAACACTACAAACTCGAGTCATTAAGTGACTAACTCAAGTTTTGAGTTCTAAACTCAAGTTTTATGTCCTCAACTCGAGTTTTCTCACCGTCTAGAGGCAAATCACTTCCAGTAATGTAATAAACTTGACATTTGAGTATCTGGCTTGATTTTGCTCATCCAGAACCTGATATATGCTTGTTTTAACTCTGAATTGAGTTGTTCCAACTTTCATTTAATCGTGGAGACTTCAAGAATCAATCTAAAAACTTGTATGATAATTTTCCCATTCTATTTGGCAAGTTTTTCTTTATTTCTTCTCTTTTCTTGATCATTCTCCATGATTGAACTATTTTTTCTTTTCTTCTCTTGTTCTTTCTCCATATAAACAAATCTACATTAAATGTAGCAATTAGTCAATATATGTGCTATAAACTTTTTGCTCTTACTAATGACATATATATAAGACATCATCAAAACTAATCATAACCAACAAAAATGAGTGACAAAGTTTTGGGTTGTGGCCAAGTGAGTAACAGTTTTAACAAAAATCATAATAGTTTTGACAAAATATGTAAGTACTGACAATATATGTAAAAAGATTGACAAAGAGTTTTAGGTTATGATCAACTGAATAATGAGATTGACTAAAATAGTAATAATTTTGACAAAATCAAGTAATGGTTTTGACAAAATCAAGTAATGGTTTTGACAAAATTGATAAGTAAGGACAATATGTGTGAAATGATTGACAAACAGTTTTGGACAGTGACCAATTGAGTAATGATTTTAACAAAAATCATAATGGTTTTGACAAAATTTGTAATGATTTTGGAAAAAAACAAAATCTAATTGTTTTAACAAAATCATTAGGTACAAAAAATTTGATATCATTACTTATTTAGTTAATATTATTATGCCTTTAATTAATATCATTATGCATTTAGTTATTTTCATTACTTATTTTGTCAATGTCATCATACACTTATATATATATATATATATATATATATATATATATATATCAAAGGAGCTTTGCTGGCCCACTAGCCACCCAACTCCATCACTAAAATGGTGGGGTGAATTTGAATCACATTTCTTACCCCATGGTTCAATTTTTTTTAAAAAAAGGCCCCCAGAGGCCGGAGTCCAAGCCACCATTGATTGTAGGTCGGCCATAGTCAAAGCTCCGGCGATCGACCGATGGTAATAACAATAAATTCATCAACATTTGAAAATCCAATTTGATCCTTGTTACTTGTATATTATTTCAAAATGTTGATAGGCTTTTTGAGGTTTTGACAATTTATATGATATTTAATGAGATTCTCTAAGTAAAATTTGACTAGGGAGGAGGTTCACTACAAAAAAAAAATTGGTTTTTTGTGACGGAATTTTTCTGTCGCAAGAAACCAAATTTCCATCACAAAATAATTTTGCGACAAAATTCATTTGTCGCAAAAGAAGCGTCATAATTAACAACAGAAAATTGAAATTCCGTCGCAAATTTTGAAATTTGCGAAGGAAAATGATTCTATCGCAAATCCTACAAGAAAAAAAAATACATCACATATAACACATATGAATTGAAATAAATATGCCGGTGCCTGAAACAAATAACAAAAGTAATAAATCTTTCATCGCGAATTGTTGCGACCTGGCGTTGATCTAGCGGCGACCAATACCATCATCAGAATCCTGGGAATGGGTTCACTCAAAGGTAGCCCACTCAACTAATTCTTCAGGAACATCCCCAGACGTTGCCTACAAACATAAATGATGACCGCTAGTTAATTATTTCAAAGTACAAAATATTAAATACTGAAATAGAAAATGACTGTACTCACAATTTTTCATCGATGCTCGTTGTATAGGATGGAGCCCCCATTATATGATGGTCCATCCATATGAGCCCTATTTGATTTATTTTTCTTACTCTTCTCTTGAAATTTGGGATTGGTGTTCCATCTTTGAAGTAATTGCTGTAAAGTCTCAGGTTGAATCCAATCACTCTTGCATAGACCGTGTCGCAATATATAGAACCTATCAGATAACCACCTGCTTCTCTTGTGATTGTAAGCTTTTTTCAACATTTCTCGATGCCCAATCAACCACCTAAAGTGATGCTGAAAAACAATTATGGACAATTAGTGCTCTAAAGTATAAAAGCACTTGATCAGTTTGCATTTGTATAACAAATTAATAACCATAATTTACAAAACTTACCAAGAATTCTTCGAACCAAGCATCCCAAAAATTCTCAAGAATCTCTTTCTAATAGGCCCATGGATGATTGAAATTACAGAATATTTGATCCGACACAAAATCCGTGACTTGATTATAAGGCTCAAATCTTGATACAGAGGAAATGACGTAAATGTTAGCATACAAACTAAAAGTAAAAACCTTGTAACATTATCAGTAACTTTACATGACTTACTTTAGATCGCCACGAGGACAAATCCACAGTAGTCTTGTCTCAAGATCAACATTTCCCCACACCGGTGTGGCTGAGGAACTAACTTCCCCAACCTGACTTCGAGGAGACGCGATGTACTGAAGGAAGAAATGTTACGTATTGCAAGATTTTAGTACACAGTTGCTTAAATAAAACTAAAGATGTAAATCAATTAGAAATCGTAAACTATACCGCTCTGCCCCTTGCTGTGGATAAGGGGGATTGAAAGGCATACATGCACCTCCCATAATAGAGTCGATAGTGGTCGATGAAGATGACATATGAAATGGTGACAGCTCTGGATAAGGGGGATTGAAAGGCATACATGCACCTCCCATAATAGAGTCGATAGTGGTCGATGAAGATGACATATGAAATGGTGACAGCTCTGGAGAAGAGTTGAGCCCTCTACCTAAAGACGGGTCAGATGTCGTTGCCCTACCACTTCTGATAGGATAGGCCTGGGCCCTACCACCACTCCGACTACTGCCCGAACACCCTCCTGAATGATCCATCTATGAACACCAGAAAACATTATGTCAAAATATATAACAGATATACTTAATATGTCACTATCAAAGTAACAGATTATCTAGTAGAACATACGGTTATAAACAAAGAACTAACACAATTCAACCGGAAGATTCTGTTTCCTCCACCTCTCCTTGCTCTCCTTCCTCTGGAGTCTCATAGTCATTAAATTCAGACACACTATCAGAGTAATTATCTTCCTCCTCACGTCTAATTCCTCATCGACAATATGGATAGGAATCAATTCTAACTCCCCATTTGCCTCGTCAAATAGATTGCTTGGTACATCATTGTCAAAAACAATTACGAGCTATATGTGTTCAACATCAGCTTGAAACGGTCCATTCATACAGTCATTTGATTCTGACTTTTTCGAGTTGGGTATAATATTGTGTGCTTTGGTTCTGATAACTCCCATCCACCCTTGGCGGGATGTCGGGTACAATGTATAATAAACTTGTTCCGCTTGTTGAGCAAGTATGAATGGGTCATACCCAACCATGTACCTCCTCGACTACTGGACCTCAATATTTTCATATTTGTCAACTTTTGTCCCATAAGAAGAGTTATCAAACCACTCACATTTAAACAAAGTCACGGACTTGTCCCACTGACAATCCATCTTAATTATGTCTGTTAACATCCCATAGTAGTCGCCCTTAACTCCATCAACCAAGCCACCTCGGCAACATACACCGTAATTGCAACTTAGTGTATTTTTGTTTGCTTCTACAGTTGCAAAACGATACCCATTAATTACATATTTCTGACACCGGGTAACAACTATTGCAGCTCTGCAATATAAACTGCACGCAACATCATGGGGAGTTGATGGATTTTGCACGAAGAAGTATTCGAACCATTGAGGAAATCAGTAATCTTGAATTGTTCAAGTTCGGAATCCGATATCAATGGATTTCTGGATCGAACCCAATCGGAGAAAAAGTTGTAACAAAAAAATGTCATTAATACTTTAATACTTAACCGTACACACTACTATAGAAAAAGGTTATTACTACCTTAAAAGACGCCCTTATTTTAAAAAAGGAAGTTAAAAGTAAAAGCAATGGCATTCTTGTAATTAATATACTGGTTTGACGTCCTACAAAATATTCAGGTCACCTAAAATGTGAAAAATATAATTGATTCGATTCATGGCGCCACCTTGGGAATTGTTTTGGCATCAGTTAATTTTTTTTTTTTTTTTTTTTTTGCTTTTAGGCGTCCTGAATAATTATAAGGACGCTTTAATGTAATTTTTTGGCTTCCTAATATTTATTTAGAACTTCTAAAATGTGAAAAATTTAATTGGGAATTTTTTTTTTAGGCTTAATGGTGTCTTGGTAAATCATCAAGGCGCCTTAATAAAAATATTTTTGGCGCCCTATTTACCTTTCAGGACGCCTAAAATGTAAAAAACTTTACTTTTGGGAATTTTTTTTAGGCGTCCTATTGGTATTTCAGGGCGCCGTTAATGTAATTTATGGCGCCCTATTAGTATTTCAGGGCGCCGTTAATTAGTTTATGGCGCCCTATTTGGTTTTTAGGGCGCCGTTAACGTAGTTTTTGGCGCCCTATTTGGTTTTCAGGGTGCCAAATATTTTTTTTCAGCTCTTATAATATTATCTATATTCTCTCACCCTTAGCTCTCATAGTCACACACACACACATACACACACACACACTCGCGCACCCTCGATCATCTCTCACACACACACAATCTCTTGGGCACTTCCGATCGCTCTCTCCCCTGCTCTCATTTGCGAAAAAAGCCCTAGCCATCGCGCCTTCGTCTTCCTTCGCAGCTTCCATCTCTTTTTCCGGCATAGCTCCTCTGTTAGCGACACAGCTCCTTCGTCTTCCTTCGCGGCTCTTGTTATCAGTTTCCGGCGCTCCCCCTCATTCTCCTTTCTTGGCAAAACTTGGTGATAAGAGGTATGTAGTCATTTTCCATCCTCATTTTACTTTTGACCAAGAAAGAGTAATGAGTATTAGGTTTGGCATGGAGGTGAGTTGGGATATTTTCCTGAAGTTCGGGCATAGGCTGTTAGTTTCCTGGATGTTGACTTCCAATTTTTGGTTCCTTATTTATTGTGGTGATTAAACTTTTCTGCTTAAGTCCTACTCTAATTGATTTCTCTCATTATTCTGGTTGCCCAGTTTGAACTTTTAATTTGAAGGGTACTTCTTTCTTCTCAGTGTTATTAGAATCGTGTGATTCAAATTTCACGATTTGAGTCAAATAAGGATGGGAAGGATTTGAATCTTGTGGATGCATCGTATAGTGGCCTGTATTGTTTGATTCGTTTATCATAATTCTTGAAAATTTTCCATTTGGTATGTCTATAATTTGGTTTTGCCTCATTTTTCTTTGCTACAAATTTGTGATGAAACCTTGGATCCTTCATCTATTGATTTTAATTTATTTATCAAATTTGTAGAGCTTTTAATGGTTTAACTCTGGAACTTTTGTTACAAAATAAAGAGCTTTGTCTATCTTATTTTTCCCTTTAGCTTACTAGTGCCAATGGATTAGAATTCACCCATGCCAAACCTGATTGTCTGAAGAAAATTGATCAATGTTTCTTTTTTCACTGGTTGGACTAAAATCTGATGGTTCTGTTATAACTGCAAATGGCAATTGTTAACTTGGATTCAGTGAGTTACTTACTTTCACCCACCCTTCAATCATTGCTCCATTCTCAAATTCAAATATTTGCCTTGGCTCTTAATTAATTTGCCTCTTCTATATATATATAGATTCAGGTATTATATATATGTTTGAATATTCTGTTACTCATCCCCACTCAGATTTTAGCCATGTGCTTTTGCTACAAAAGGCCTTACACATTATTCTATTGCTGTCCACTAGCCACTACGTACCAAAAATGTTTTTACCACTTATTTTTAGTTCGATTAATTAAAATGGAATTGGTGCCTAAAGCTTTGAATATATATAGTTGGGGCTTACTTTTATTTTCCTTTACTACTTCAAAAACTTATAATTTGAGTTTGTGCCTATTTAAGATGGCGGGACCCTTTTTTTATGAGCTTTTTTAGATAAACTTTCTTCCTAAAAACCGTATTGTAGATGTGATTTGTATTTGACATAGGGTAGGAGTGATATTTTTGCCAGAAGCTATAATCTTACATTCTCTATATCGATCATAGCATCAATGGTAATTATAGTTATTCCCTCTCATATGTTAGTTTGAATAATTCTAATGTTGTCTTTATTGTTGTTGTCTTTAGGTTGAATAAAGCAAATCAATTTCAAGTATCGAAATTTAAAGTTGAGGTAATTATAGTTAAATATTTTTTTTTATATGCATTGAACTGGGTAACCTTTGTAGTATGAATAATGATGTTTAGAAGTTTATAGTTTATGACTTAGACAACTTAGACATATTTGTATATTTTGTATTGATGAAATTCAAAGCAAATCAATTTTGTACTGATGATATTTTCTAAATTGCCTTAGTAAGTTTTGTTGAGTTAAGCTGAGTAAGTTTTGTTGAATTAAGCTGAAATGGTTTATTGTTGAAATTTTGGGATGTCTTACTGTTGAGGGGAAATGCTGCCGAATTTTTTTTTTTTTTTATAAGATTGAGAAATAAGCATATCTTTCTTGAAATTGTTATGAACTTGACTGTTGTTGGAAATGTCTTAGGTGGTAATAAAATGGGTCATAGTTGGATGAATGCTTTGAGAATTAGTGAAGAATATGAGATTGGGGTGGAAGAGTTTATTGAATTTGCTAGAAGGAATGTGGTGACAAAAAATGGCATGTATTATTGTCCATGTGTTAATTGTTTAAATGGGGTTCGACGGGATATTGCTACTATAAGGGATCACCTAATTTATGATGAAATAAACCTTCGATAAACAACGTGGATATGGCATGGTGAAGAGGTAAGTACTAGTGCGTCCCACGAAAATGAAGTTGAGGTAGATGACGATGGAATGGAGAGAATGATTCATGATGTTGAGGTCGAATCTTTTGTACAACCAATTGAATATGATAGCGTGCGGAGTGATGCAGAGACACCTTTGTTCCCTAGGTGTACTAAGTATACACGATTGACTGGGACCTTACATTTGGTCAACTTAAAGGCAACTTGTGGGTGGACCGATAGCAATTTCACGTCACTGTTTCAATTGTTGTGTGATATGTTGCCAGATGATAATGTACTTCCAAATCATATGTATGAGGCCAAGAAAATCTTGTCTACGATGGGCATGGAGTATAAGAAAATACACAGTTGTCCTAATGACTGCATATTGTACAGAAATGAGTATGAAGGCTTGAGTAATTGTTTGAAGTGTAAAACTACACGATACAAAGTGAAGAAAGGTGGTGGTTATGGAGATCAGACAACAAAAAGGCAACCTTTGAAGGTATTATGGTACCTTCCAATAATACCGCGGTTTAAGCATCTCTTTACTAGTGAAAACTATGATAGATTCGAGGGACAATACGGTTCTAGCAACCCGTGAATCCCCGGCCTTCCCCAACAGTAAAGAGAGTTTTAACCCTCCGGATGTTGATCTGAACGAACCTTCTCATATTCCATAGGGAGGACAACCTTGCACTCTCTATTTGGATGTCCCACACTGGCGTATTGTTGCTGATGCTCTTATTTACATGGATCATACCACCCACCATAATATTGAAATTCCAAAAGACCTATGTAGGGTGACTGTGAAATGTGTTCAAGAGGGGGAAGCCAAAACATACATCCCAGTTAAAGATGACAAGGTTCCTGATTTAGGCCAGGCCATAGGATCGTTCATCCTTTGGCCGAATCATCTTATTCAGATGGCGGCGGCGACACCTCCAATGGTAAGGAAATACATTACTTGAACTTGCTTTTCATTGGTAACTCACTCATAATATGTTTGTTTATGTTTTCATAGAATAAACAAGATGCGGGCAAATTTCCATACTTAGTACTACTGCGGGACATGTACTAGGACATCAGCTATCTCTCCTTCAAGATGTAACTGGGCATTGTCGGCACAGACAAGACATATGAGTTCACAGTTGACAAAAAAGATATTCGAGAATTTATGCATATGGAGGATTTAGATTTAGTCATTCTTGAAGTTGCGATAATGTAAGTTTTTTTCCCCTTTAATTATTGCATGCATTGATCTTTTTTGTTTTCTATACTCAACAACGCTTATCATTTTATTTCGATCATAGTGTCTGCAACGACATATGTGTCCAGAACGGCCGAACGAGTTTGTATGGATTCTTAAGTCCAATAAACACGACCACGACTCGCAATACGTTAATCAAAAGGATGCTTTATGTTGGTGCTACAATTGCCAGGGAAGATAATCATTGTTATCTAGCCCTAATACTTGAAGGGTACGTATTTTAGTTTTTTCTATTGAAGATTTTTAAGAATAAATTCCTTTCTTATCTTAATTAATATTAAAATGTATATGTTGTAGTGGTCATTGGACCCTGTGTGTTGCATGTCTTGACAAGAACACATGTTATTGGTTTGATCCCTTACGTGGTGGCAGGCCAAACGATGAAATCAAATCCATGTTTGCCAAGTAAGTAAATTTTCGTCTAAATCATTGATTCTTCATTTATATAATTTGTTTTCATGTTTGTTAACTTCCATATTAATTATAGTGCATTCAGGCGGCTAGATCGATTTCTGGAAAAGCAGAAAAGGGTGGACCGAAGTGGTTTTATCTAAAAGTAAGTAGTTTCAATTCAAGTTATTTCATTGATACAATGGTAGCTTTCAATTTTGTCTTTATTGGTTTTAACAATTTGCTTTTGATTTATAGTGCCCTCGACAACCAGGGAACTCTAAGTGTGGATACTACGTTATGTTTTATATGTATACCATCGTTTCGAGTGGACGTACTACAGGTTTTCAAAACGTATGTGATCACTCTGTGTTTCTCAAATGATAATATTTGTTGTTCTTCTTGAGTTAATTATTTCATTAACTTCATTGGTTTAACTTATACCTTGTTTTCAAATTTATAGCTTTTTGATAGTCTGGATTCGTGCTCGGAGGAAGAGATCGATACAATTCAAGAAGCTTTGACTACAAATTTTCTTCAATGCATATATATATGTACATCATGTGTTGCATTGTTCGCCTTTAATACTCTTGGTTTCTGCGGAATTGATAACTTAGATTTGTTGACAACCTTGAAAATCATATCACTCATTTAGAGTTTTGTTGTTGCTGTGATACTTGTTCTGTATTGGAATTGAAACTTGGAGCTGAAAGTTGAATTTTTGGTCAGTTTAGGTAATAGTTTGTTGTTGAAGTTGTTGGTCACTTGCTGCTGAATTTTATAACTGTACTTTGTTTTGTTGTTCCTGTTGTTGGTCACTTGCTGTTGTTGGTCACATATACATATCATGTACATCATGTTTTGTTGTTGTTGTTGTTGTGGGATGCTCATTGTTATTACAGAAGTTTGGAAAATAAAATTCTGAAGTTGTTGGTCATCACTTGCTACTGAATTTTATAACTGTACTTTGTTGCTATCAATGTTCCTTAATTGTGCATTAGATGAAAACATTAAATTGTTGAATTTTTACCCTGAAACTTTTGCTGCTGCATTATGGAACTTTACCTCTGGATTTCATGAGATACTATGATTAGCTGTGGTCTTTATGGTTGCCAAGTGCATTTTGGTCTAAACTGATTTGTACATGAATTTCTGCATATGTGAAAGAGTTTTGCTGTCACAAATCACAGTGGTTTGCTGCACTTGTTTTGATTTGAAATCAGATTTTTTTCATCTTAAACACCATTGTTCTATCATCGCTGTAGGTTTCAATTTATTCTTTATAAATCAATGCCCACGAAATAGTAGGGGACATTTCTTTAAAAAAAATTATAATATAAGGCGTCCTAAATTTAAGTCTAGGACGCCTTATATACAATATTGGCCTCCTGATTTTGAATTAGGTCGCCCAAAATGATTCAAACGCCCAAAATATAATACAAGATGCCTTAAAGGCATCCTATGTTAACTACAGGACACCTTAATAAAGGCGTCCTATTCTTAATACAGGACACCTTTTTTAAGGCGTCCAGTATTAAGTATAGGACGCCTTAATAAAGGCGTCCTGATTAACAATAGGACTCTTTTCTTAAGGCGTCCTGTATTCTTCGTAGGATGCTTTATAGACTATTTTTACAACTACCCCTATTCAAACGTCCTTCTCAAAAAGGACGTTTATTGCCTCTAATTCAGGACGTTTTTTACGCTTTTTGTAGTAGTGATAGTTTTGCCTCTTCATAGTTGTTTAGAATGTACCACTCCACTGAAAAACCGGAGCAAATCACCAAGAGGAGGGTGAATTGGGGATTTGAAAAATTCTTTTGCTCAATTTTGGAAATTAATCGCAGTAATAGGATAGTTCAGAGAATGTGAGAGAAGAACAAGACACAACAATATTTATACTGGTTCGGTCTAACTCCTTGACCTACGTTCAGTCCCCAAACTCTCTGGGATTTCCACTATCACTCGCAATCAGTTACACACTCTGTACTCGAAAGTTATCCTCTCACTAGGATATACTCCCCCTTACAAGTTGTACACTGATATTCCCAATCTCTAAGTCCCCCAACTTGAGATTCTTACAAACAAGTGATTTAACAGAAACAAACTCTCTTTAAGAGCGGATATTGATAAACATTGAAGCTCAAATCTCTCAGGATAATTTACAGAAGAATGAATACAAAAATATCAATGTTGTTCACTGTAAATGTCTTGTATATTGTCTGTTCTTCTTCTTCGAATCTGAATGATATTTATAGCAGTTGAGGTCCATTTTGAATGAAGAACAGGACTGTTGGAGGAGCACTACGAATTTGTCTATTGAAGCTCCACTTCCATCAACTAGCTGTTGAGAATCCACTCACAATATTCTTGATGGATGGATTCTGCTTTTGTCTATACTGTTGTAGACATTCTTGCAATGTGGAACTTAATTAATATGAAGATAATGTTGATGTCCCTGAGTAGAATGGGTTCTTCTCAAAGTTGTATTAATTTAATCCAAGTTGAAGTACTTTATAAGACAACATATTCTCTCTCTCTCTTGCTTTATAGCTCATAGTCTGAATCTTCACTGTTTCCTTCAATAATTCATCTGAAACTTGCTAACAAACTGGGTAAACAACGTTAGACACAATAGCAAATAAGGATATGAAGTAATAACATCATTCATAAGGTTTTCGCAAACTGGCGCCATCTGGTTTTACAAATCTGTGCGTCACAAACTCGAGTTTACAAACCCAGACTCGGGTTTGGAGTTCATTCAGAGAGCATCTTATTTTGAAAAGCTTCCTAAACTTGAGTTGATAAGTGACTGACTCGAGTTTGGTTCTTACAGAGAAGAAAGTCGCGAGTTGCTCTTGGATGAAGTTTTGAAATCATGCCTAAACTTGAGTCATTTATGCCTAAACTCGAGTCATTTAGTGACTGACTTGAGTTTGAAGCTTTTATGAAAATCATGAGTTTAAGTTCAGAGCTTCAAAACTGGAGTTTAGAAAATGTAGACTGGAGTTTATAAAACCTGAAATGTTACTTAGCTCTCTGTATGGTCCAGACTCGAGTTTTGATATACAAAACTCGAGTTTCAGTGTAAACTGAAACTTTTGAAAAATCTCTATAAATAGCTACTCAAAAATAGCTACTCATGTGAGCAGCTATTTATTGTGATGAATACAATCTCTAAAGTCTAGGCACGAGGGGAACGTACCACATCTTGCTTAAGGCTTGAGAAGTTGTTTTCCCTTTTATCTTCTTGTACCTATCATGTTCACAGAATTTACAAGTTGTCCACTCAGCATCATCCTTGTAATAGAGCATACATCCGTTAGGGCAGCAATGGATTTTTTCACACCCAAGCCCAAGCTCTTTCACCTTTTTCTTTGCTTGGTAAAAATCTTTCGGTAAATTATTATCTTTTGGAGCAACTTTACTCATGATCTACATCATTTCGTTGTAATTCCTTTCATTCATATGGTGATCAGTCTTCAAGCTTAGTGTTGCTAGGGTAGCCGACAACGAGAGTGTTCACTACTTTCAATGTATTCGCAACCTTCCCATAACGGTCGTTGCGCATCTTGAAGCATTTTATAGAACCTATTAGCTTCTAGATTAGGATCCTCTCCCATGTAACATGGGGTATTATGCGTATCAGTCTCCTCTTGCATGTATGATGGTTCAGCATGAGTAAAGGGATCAAATATTGGCCAATCGAAGGTCTCGCGGCATCCATCACTAACTGTTCGTATTGATTAAGGTTGCCTCGATGACTACTGCTCCCGTAATATCCCCTTGGTGTCTGTTGAACTTCGCCATGATATTACCAGCATTCATAATCATTCATGAATCCCTTTCGACACAAATGAATTTTGACTGTGCTCTAATCTTGAAATTTTAAACACTCGCATTTGGCACAGGGACAACTGATGTATCTACTTGAATTAGGTGAGTGCGCCAAAGTAAATTGAATGAACTCTTCCAGACCGTCCAGAAATGCTCGAGTTAGTTTTTTTTTCTCAGTTAGACCTTTGTACATCCAACTCCTATTAAGATGGTTGTCCATACCTCTCCAACCTAACCACTACACAAATATAGGGAGATACCCCAGTCCACAAAACATCATGACTCAAATATAAGTGGTTAATGCAACTGGCCACTTATGCCAACCAATTGCCACTTAATCATGAAAACAAGAAATAAATACAATCATTTAACTAAGAACAGATTCCGGCAAGTAACCAGAAAATGATAATTTATAATTACACTTTAATGTCAACAATAGTGATAATTTGTTTTTTTTCAAATTATACGTATTTATTGTATAACCTGTTAAAGATCGTTCAAATAAAAAAAATAAATGAAATATATTTGAAAAAAATATTTACAGTCATTTTAATTGGTGACTAACTCAACTAACCAATTTCACTAATTTTTAAATATAATACTTAGTTGATTTTGTTTTAATCATACACATATGATTAAGTTAACATTCCAAAAAATAAATTTAACTAAGTTTTATATTTAAGATCGGAAGTAATACCCCGGTTTCTAATATATAGTTTGTTAATAAATGGATTTGATTTTAAATATAACATCTTGATCGACTTTATCTCAAAAACTTATAATAAGTACTTAACACAAGTTTATGTTTATTAAATAATCACTACCTACATATATTATTATATAATTAGTTAGATATTGCTAAAAAAATTATCAAACAATTTATTTATAAAGTCTTTCCATTTTTATTCCCCAAATTACATTGGTACATAAAGTCACACAAGCATAAAGTCACACATACTATCATTAATATTTTTATAATTTAATTTTTTTAATTAAAAATGAATTTTATATAAAAGAGAGTTGGAAGTGTGTGTGTAGATATAGTGTGTGAAGATAACAAAAAGTTATGTAAGAAGATTATTGTTATACTTAATAATAATTTTTCAATATGAGTATTTAGTTTTTTTATGCATGTGTTGATAAATGCGAATTAAAGAAAGCAGATCATGTTCTTTTGTTCAAAATATATAAGTTAATTTTTTCTCTATGTATTGTATTTATAAATGTGGACATCATAATTCTATCTTAAGGAAAAATATATTAAATAAAACAAACGTTTTGGTAAATGATATCATTCTATTTTGATTTTCATTTAGGAGTTACATGTAATGATGAGAATTATAAATTTTTTTCCTATATTCAAAATAAAATCTATACATAATATTTCACCAAAAAAAACTAAGTAATAAAACTAGAAAAAAAAAACAAGGACATAATCTTCATTTTCGGATTAAAAAAAAAAGCATGTCACCACAAAAATAAAGAACGTACTCTATACAAACATGATTCATTTTTTCCTATCTTCAAAATAAAATCTATACATAATATTTCTCCAAAAGGAAAAAAAAAAAACTAAGTAATAAAACCAGAAAAAAAAAGGACATAATCTTCATTTTCGGACATAATGACAACAAGCACGTTTCGGATTTGTACATATACATTGACAAATTCACAATAACAAATATCATTCTTTAAAATGAAAAAATATAATTATGTATGCAAGTTAAAAATAAAATTAGGAACTTAAAAATATAAGTATAATTAGTATATGAAATCATATTATCTTAACAATAATATCAGCATCTTAATTTCTAATTTTGCTACAAATTCGATTATTATTATGAAAAATAAACTAGAAAAGAAAAATGTGCAAATCTCTATTAAATTGAAAAGAATAGATCACGAAAAAAAGCCCACTTACCTGGTGAAGAAAAATGAGAAACCAATTGAACAAAGACCTGAGATCGGACGGCGACAGGATGGGTGACACGAACTGAAGAACAAAGAAGAAAGTGAAGAAGAAGGAGGAGGAAAGAATGAAAAACAAAAGAATGAAGATGGAGGAGGGGAAGTGTATTGCGAAAGAGGCGGAGGAAAGAAAGAAGAATAAAAAAAAGGAGGGGGGGAGTTGGAGGCCAAATGGCCGCCAACTTGCGACGGAACAAAGTTTTCCGTCGCAAGCCCCCGTTCCATCGCAAGCCCCTGTAGGGGCTTGCGATGGAATTGTTTTCCGTCACAAGACTTGCAACGGAATGGGCTTTTTCGTTGCAAGTCTTGCGACGGAACTTATTTCGGTTGCAAAAAACTGTTGAGTTTTCATATATTTTCCTTTCGCAAAAAAAAAAAAACCCTCAAATTTATGACGGAAAACTATTTCCGTCACAAAAATTAAAAAAGTCCTTCCGTCGCAAAATACCACTTTTCTAGTAGTGGTTGACAATACCACAAAAATAATGGTTAATGGTTGAATGATACATGTATCACCCAAATATGTAAATATTAACCCTGAAATGGTATAATTCTTGGGAATTTGTAAGACGGATTTGTGGATCATTGATCTCCTACCATCCGTCCGATGGTCGTAGTTTTTTAGTGGTGGTAATTATAGCTCCAATAACCAATAGTGGAGTGATCGTTTTTAATATGAGGATGCTTCAGCCATTTTTTGAAAAAGAAACTAATTTCAGAATCGTCCTTAAAGATTTTACAGGAATTATGTGATTTCACAAAATCGTTTTAGGGTTTGCATATTTTGGTGATACTTATATGTTATTCTTCAGAAAATAATGTTATTATAAAAATAAATTAGTAATTTTTATTTTGATTTTTATTTCATCCTTTTGAAATATTTACGTTTGATTAAAATTTTATTTTTTCTTGTTAATTTTTATCATTAATTTTTGTAATGATTACTTTTTTGAAAATTTTTTGGGTGGGTGTAATAAATTTTCCATTTTTAATGGAAATAGACTGAATTCTAATACCAGTCTGGCATTTATTGTTCTTTATCTAAGAAAGCCAAGTAAGTCAAACCATATAGTGATTAGAGCCACCTTAAATAACAACCACTCTTTTGGGCTTCAACTGCATTCATTAAATGAAATTATATCGTAAGAATATTATGTACGTATGTATATTATATAGTAGGATTATCAGGGTTAGGTTTATTATATCTACTATGTCAAGTTTTCCAATCATATTTAATCACATTTCATATTTTTTAAAACATTATCATTTAAATATAGATTTACATTCAGGAGCCAAAAAAAAAACTCACAAAAAAATGGACACATATGGTCAATATAATTGATATAAGGAACTTGACTTGGACATTTCACACACAAGCATGCACATATCAAGAATAAAAGAAATAAAAAATACTTTTTTTTTGCATAAAATATATAATGAATCATATTATTTCGATAAATCCATTGGATAATTTGGAAAGAGTCTCCATACACAATTTTTTTTAGTGAGAATAGCTTGAAAATTTTTTACACATGAAAGCATTAATGAGTGCTTTGCAAATTTTGGACATATATTGTACCGATTTATGTCCTTTTTAGAAAAAAAAAATTCTTTAATAGGAGATTTTTCATATTTTCTTAATTTAATTCATTATTTAAATTTTGTTCAATATACAAGGAAATGCGATGTCTGTGTATAACAGTAGAATATACCGGAAGTAGTTATTATGAGTCATAGTATAATTTATTATTTAAAATTTGAAAATATAAAAGAAAAAATGTGTATTTTATATATAATGATACTCTACTAGATAAACGATTTTAACTTTTTTTTTTTTTTTTTGGTTCTCAGGCAAAGACTGTGAACTATTAACCCAGAAAGATCAGCCCATTCAAAATCTTGATCCTCGCTGTTCAGAGTAAAATTGGAAGCTATGTAAGCTCAGAAACAGACGCTTGTTCATTGAATCTTCTCATCTAGTAAATAGACATTACGTGCTGTCTTTTTCTTTTTCTTGTTTTCTGCTTCTCTCTTACGACACTTGGTGTTGGTGGTTGTACTAATTGACATCGTCTTCATAATTTCCAATTCCATTTCACTTCAAAGGTCAAAGCATCAACTACTGTATAGTAATTCGTCCTATGTTTTCGCACACAAACGGAAACTGTTCTCTCACTACACCAGTTCTTCGTCAGTGTCACTATGGCTTCTTTCTTCACCTTCGCCTTTCTTCTTTCCAGCATAGCACTATCGGTAATTCTCCAGATTCCTTTGTACTCAAGAGCCTACGATTATTATGAAGCTTGCAGTAATCAGTATGATTGCGGGAAGATAAGGAACGTTGGGTTTCCGTTCTGGGGAAAAGGTCGGCCGCAATGTTGTGGCTACCCTGAGTTGTTCCTAAATTGTTCGGGAAATTCGACATTCATAAAGATTCAAGGCGTTAGATACTTGGTTTTGGATGCCAAACCGGACAAGCAAGTTATGAGAATTGTTAGGTTTGACTATATGGACGATCTTTGCCCTGATCAGTTTATCAACCCGATCCTTGACCCTCAGGTGTTTGAATATCTGACTGAACTAAATTATCTCACACTTCGATATGGTTGTTCGTCAGGGATTCCTTTTGTGAAGGTTGGGCAATTCTTTTGCTCCAAAGATGGGCTTCATGATGAAAATGGCTTTGCTCTGTTGGGTAAAAAACCTGTATTATCTGAGTTATGCAATGCAAGCATAGTTGTTCCTATTGAAGTTTCTCTGTCACTGGTTGATATTGGGGATTTGGACAAAATCCAAGGGGCAATCAGAAATGGATTTGAAGTGAAATGGAAAGCTGGTACTGATGAGTGTGACAAGTGTCAGAAATCAGGGGGAGTCTGTGGCTATGATTGGGCTGCAAGAAACAATTCCTGCTACTACAAACATGAATCTTCAGCCTCCTCCTCCGAAACAGGATATTACACAGAACCTCCTCCGCCTTCAGGTACGTCTATACGACGATGCATCAACAGTTGATTTATTTAATTTTTTTAACCTAGACAATTCATGACACTGAAGTAGGAAGCAAGAAAAGTTTACAAGGATAGAGGTTTTATATGTAGTGGTAACAGACTAACAGCTAGGTTCAGCTGGTGAGAGAGTGGGAATAATAAACCATCATAACACAATCAAATTTGAAATATATAATCACTATCAAATGATATAATTTATTGTGAGTTGCACTTTTTGGACTATGAGATAAAATGTATGTAGAACTTGACTTCATTGCTTAGCTTTAAGTGCTTCCATGTCACTGTGTGTGATGAGATCTTTTTGAATGCTTCTGTTCTGGCCACAAGATTCTAATTCAGGAGGCAAAACAGAGTCGTGAGATTATAATCCAATTAGTTCAATTTCACCTCAACTTGGAAGTTAAGCTGTTTGAGCTACCTAAGCTCATTGGTTAAACACCAAAAGCAATTAGATTTATTTGTTGTGTACTGAAAGCTAGTTTGCAGTGTTGATTATTCTGAAAGTAGTTTCTTATCATCTGATATGGCTAATTCAAAATATAGTTAAAAAAATATCCTAGTCATGTTTGGCTTTGGCATCTTTGAGTTTTGTTTTAGATGGCTGTGGTCCCTTGAAGTTGGTGCAAGATATGCTTGAGCATATATATTTTATTAGAAAATACAATCAAACAAGGCTATTGATGATAGAAGACGTAAGGGAAACAAAGAGGATTAAACATAACAATGTTGCTTGAAGAATTTTGAGGATTAAGTGCTCTTAGTCTTGCCACAAATGTTGGGAGGGTGAATGCTTTTTATATTCCTATATAAATGAATTTCCTAGTCTTCCTGTAAGAAAAATACCTCTGTTTAACCTATAACTTGGTTACATATATCAAAAAGCAACCTCTACTGCATTGCTGCTTGTGTGGTTTTGAATGAAAAACGCACTCTATAATTTACCAGAGAAGCTCAACAAAACCTGGATTAATAAATAAAGGGCCCAATATTTTTGGACATGGCCAAATGTAATAAATAACATCATTGAATGTTATGTAACCGTAATAGTCGACTTTTTCGTTGGGTAGGAAACTGACCTGAAAGGGTGTGATAAAAAGTCTTAAAAAATTTCTACGGTCAAATTTCCGTTCCCTGCCTTCTCATCAAAGCATTACTTATATTATTCCTTCAGAGTCCCAAACGGAGATTCTTCTCTCACTGCAATTCATTTCTACATCGATGTCTTCCTTCTTCACCCCACGGTTTCTTCTTTCATGCATAACAATTTCATTATTCCTTCTGAGTCCTTCATATTCGATCCCCGACGATAATTATACAGCTTGCAGTACTCTGTACAATTGCGGGAAGATTGAAAACGTTGGGTTTCCTTTCTGGGGTCAAGGCCGTCCAGAAGGTTGTGGCCATCCTGAATTGAAGCTCAATTGTTCTGAAGGTTTGACATTCATAACAATCCGAAGCGTCACTTACCTGGTTTTGGATGCCGATCCAGACCAACTTATTCTAACACTCGCTAGATTCGACTACTACACGCAAAACTTATGCCCAAATCAGCTTCTGAACACAAGCTTTGACCCTCAGTTGTTTGAAAACTTGCCTCAAACAAAAAATCTCACCCTTTTATATGGCTGTCCGTCAATCCCTTCAATATACCCCTCACAATTTTCTTGTTCCAAAATCGGGTTTGTTAATCCATTTGTCTTTGTACTGTGGGATAATAATCCTCAAACTTCTGTGTTATGCTCTACAAGCGTGATTTTTCCTGTTAAAGCTCCTACGTCCTTTGATCTTCGGGTTTCAAGCATAGTGCTAAGGATGCTTAAAGATGGATTTCAAATAAAATGGATAGCTGGAATTGTAGAGTGCTATGAGTGTAAGAAAAGAGGGGGTGTCTGTGGCTATGACTGGGGTTCAAATAAGACTATCTGCTTAAGAGACAACCCAACGCCTCAGCCTCAGCCTCAGCCTCAGCCTCGGCCTCAGCCACAGCCTCAGGGGAATTCAGGTACGTCTATAACATAATACCAATTGCATTGTTTTTAAAACTAGATGAAATACGGAGATAGACTGAGATCAGATTAAGTGGGTTAAGCCCTGCAAAACTTAGTGAGATTTATTTCTCAAGCTAAGCCGTATGAGCTACTTTAGCTCATTGGTTATGTCCAGACAGTTAGTTGATTTTATTTTCTTGGACAAGAGACTATACCTGGTTGAGTTCTGGTTCATTATTGCTAGTACTTTCATTATCTTCTTTGTTTTTTTCCCCGTGTTTTCTTCTTCTCTGTGTTTGGCCATTCAAAGTAACGTGATAGTACTCCCGTGCGTTGCACGGTGTGAGGAATATCAGCCTCATAGGTTGGTGGTGTTTTAGTCATGGCGGTGTTATTAGCTTTGAAATTAATATTATTAAAACACAATGAAAGCTGTTAGAATGTAGAAAATGAAATACTCCATCCAAAATATAAAATATTTTTAACTGCTTCACAGGATCGGCAAAAGATTTAAAAGTTAAAAAAAAAATAGTATTACCTTTTCAATTAAGATCAACATATTTTAATTATCGTTAATTTCTTTCTAATATAATCTCTTCACACAATACAATTAATAATAAAATTTATAATAGAAGAATTTAATTTTCTTTACTGTTTGCAAAGTGTCATATATTTTGACTTAGTTGATAAAAAAAAAAAAAAAAGTCCTACATTTTAGATGGGAAGGAGTAACCAGGTAAGTTAAAAACGGAGGGGATTTTTTAATCGAAATTTTCAAGTCTCTCTCTAGAAAAAAAGTTTCTTTCTTTTTTTTTTTTTTTTTTTTTTCTTTTGAACCAGTGAATGGTCCACATCTCCTGTAAAACAACCTCTTCTTCAACACTGCATCGTGCGGCAGAGATTGATTAGTTTTGATTTCTTAGAAATCAAAACTCTCTTTCTAGAACCTCTTTTTTTCCCCCTTTTCAAATCCAATATTTATGTACTGACGTTGGGAGAGTACAAGCTGTTATTTCTTTCAAGGAGAATGGAACAAAACAAAGTGCTTAGCAATTTTTTTGGGGTCAAACTACAATAATTTTTACCACATATCGAATTAAATTACTAGCTATTTCATTATCATATTGTGCGATTGAAAAAGAAGAACTTGTTTATGAAGTATATTATAGCAACATGCGGCCAACTCGGGAGACTTTTAACACTTGATTCCCATAAGGCCACTCTTCCATCTTTTCTAGCTTCAGTTCTCAAGAATCAATTTCAATAGGACCTTCAAGATGTCAATGAGAATTTGCTAAAACCTTCAAAGCCGATGGCTTCCTTACTGAAATAAACTGAACCCATCTTCAAATTGAGCAACAGAGAGATGATCTTGACCTCTTCCCTGTAGCAAACTGTGCAACAACCAATACCCTACTGGCTAATTAAGGAAACAGTGGCATGGGTGTGTGGAACGGCTAACAACCAATGACCTTCAAAAGTTTATTGCTAAGTTTTGAATGCCTTGAGAGGTTTTGCCCCGAAACGCCACTCAAAATTCAAGAAAACAGAGTAGTTTAATTTAAGATTGAATAGAATTCCCCTCTAGAACGGATCCGGATTTCATACAGGTGGCACCCACATTTAGCAATTATTATCTTATTTCTTTGAAAAAAAAAAACATACTAAAATTCAATAAAAAAATTAATGTGATATAAAGTCTTTGAATCAAAGCCTACTTATCTTCTAGTTCTCTTTCTTTGGATATGCTATAAAACTTGTTGAAGTTATTAATATCTTTTGGTCTTTTATTTTTTTTAAAAAAAAAAACCCAAAAAAAATCAAAGCCTAGTCCGCATAGGTGGGCAAAATCTACAAGAAACAATAAAATAATTGTTTCAAACTACCTCTAAAAAATAGTCTTTAAGAAATATTCTGCGTAAAATAGAAGGTGACACTCCTCATGATTAAACGAGTGATTCTGGGAGACATAACATCTAAAGGTAAAAGGATTCAACAGGAGACAACTAAAGTTCTTCTTTCTCCTTCTCTCTAAATGTGGTGTCAATAAAGATATTCATAGATAATGAATAAGTGTTTTGAAGTGGTGCTTCTTGAATTACTATAACTCGTCAATTAAAAGTCATAATTATATATTAAATTCATGAATCTCATATATTAATTTATGAACTAACATAAATTTTTTAATTACAAAGATATGACTTTTTAATAGCACATCTCTTGATTTTAAAACATTCCAATAATATTGGAGACCTTTTTCTTTCACACACACTTACAATTTACAGTATTTACAACATGTGGTATACCTAAAAAGGGGGAAAAAAAAAGAAAGATAATCACTAGAAAAAAAAACGCAACAAAATCTGAATCTAATAAAGTGGAAAAATAAATAAATGGCCTGAGATTTTTGGGCACGGCGAAGCATATAATAAATAAAATCATTGAATCTTATGTAGCAGTGAGAGAGTCTGATTTTCTAACAAAATTGACCTGAAAGGGAGTGATGAACCTTAAAAAAGTTTCCAAGCTCAAATTTCCGTTCCCTGGCTTCTAATCAAAGCATTACTTATATTATTCCTTCAGACTTCAGAGTCCCAAACCGAAATCCTTCTCTCACTGCAATTCATTTCTTCGTCAATGTCTTCCTTCTCCTCCCCACGGTTTCTTCTTTCATGTGTAACACTTTCATTATTTCTTCACAGTCCTTCGTATTCGATCACCGACGATTACTATACAGCTTGCAGTACTCGGTACAATTGTGGGAAGATTAGAAACGTTGGGTTTCCTTTCTGGGGACAAGGCCGTCCAGAAGGTTGTGGCTATCCTGAATTGCATCTTAATTGTTCAGAAGATTTGACCTTCATAACAATTCGAAGCGTCACATAACTGGTTTTGGATGCCAATCCAGACCAACATATTCTGAGAATCGTTAGATTCGACTACAAGCAAAACTTATGCCCAAATGAGCTTCTTAACACAAGCCTTGACCCTCACTTGTTTGAAAATATGCCTGAAACAAAAAATCTCACCCTTTTATATGGTTGTCCGGTAATCCCTTCAGTAAACACCCTAAAATTTCCTTGTCCCAAAAATGGGTTTGATAATCCATTTGGCTACGTAGTGTGGGATAATACTCCTAAAATTTCTGTGTTATGCTCCACAAGTGTGGTTGTTCCTGTTGAAGCTCCTACGTCGTCGTTTGAACTTCTTCAGGTTTCAAGCATAGTGATAGGGATGCTTAATGATGGATTTCCAATAAAATGGATAGATGGAATTGAAGAATGTGATAACTGTCGTAAAAGTGGGGGAGTCTGTGGCTATGATTGGGGTTCAAATAAGACTGCCTGCTATTACGTAAGAGGCAACCCTCAGCATCAGGAGAATTCAGGTACGTCTATTACATGATATCAATCGCACATTTATATACTAGATAAGATACAGATAAAGACTGAGATCCAATTAAGTGGTTAAACCTCACCACTTTCTGATATATTCCCTGCAAGACTTAATGAGATCTATTTCACAATCTTAGCCATATGAGTTACATTAGATCATTGGCTATGCCCGGACAGTGGGTTGATTTCATTGTCTTGGACAAGAGACTAGCTTTTGAGCTTTTTTCTGTGTTTGGCTATTCAAAGTAGTAATAGCCTCATAGGTTTTGCGGTGTTTTAGTCATGGTGGAGTTATTAGCTTTGAAATTCTGAGGAATTTTATGAGCACTTGGAGTTTTGAGCCTTGGGACTTTTTGAGCATATATTTTTTTTTTTTAGAAAACATAGCGAAAGTTGCATAATGTTATTGACTTTTTGTAAAGTGCCGGGAATTTTGACTTGTCTAGTTGTTCATAAACAAATGCCCTGTATTTTAGACGGGGAGGAGTAAGTTAAGAAAAAGCGGAGGGGGAGAGGATAAGACAAGAAGAGTGTCACTTTCAAATTTTATATTTTAATCAAATTTTCCTACTCTTTCTCTATAAAAAAATTTCTCCTCTTGAATTACTGAATTGTTTGCATTTACGGGAAAGCGGCTGAGATTGGCTAATTTCCTTGGAAATCAACTTTCTCTTTCGACAACCTTTTTTTATTATTCCCTTTTCAAACCCAATAAATATCTATTGATTTTTGGGGAGTATAAGTTGTTTATTTCTTTTAAGGACATTGGGGGGCAAAAAAAACAAAGTGCTTTGCAACTTTTTGTTGTTGTCAAACAATAAAATTGGGTTATGGTGCAAAAATACACATATGTTTTTTCTCCAGGAGCGCCTAGCACCATATATTTTTTTTTGTGCAAAAATACACACGCCGTTAGGTTTTAGGAGCAAAAATATCACTTCCGTTAACTGACCATTAGTTGACCGTTAACCATGGTGAAATTACCATTTTGCCCTTAACCCTTTTCTTTTTTAATTATTTTAAACTAAGGGCAAAAAGGTAATTTCACCATGGTTAACGGTCAGTTAACGGTCAACTAACGGAAGTGGTATTTTTGCTCCTAAAACCTAACGGCTGTGTATTTTTGCACAAAAAAAAAACATATGGTGCTTGGCGCTCCTTGAGGAAAAACATATGTGTATTTTTGCACCTTAACCCAATAAAATTTTTTCATGAGTTATGAAGTTGATTCTCTGATATTAAAAAGAAAGAAAAAATCTTCTTAACAGCTGAAGTAGAAAGTTCTGTTTAAAATGAAAATATCTTTCCTCAAAATTATTAATTATTAGGGTAATTATCAAACAATACTACAAGAAATAGTTTTTAAATTTTTATTTAAGAATAGTTTCTAGAAATAAGCTAATGAATTTCAACTTGCCGTCAGCATGATTTGACAGAAACCTGCCATACCAATTAGAGTCCTTGGCTTATCATTCTGTATGTTGGAAATATCTCGAGTTGGTAAAAAAGGAAAAAAAAAACAAATGCTTGAAATATCTTAATACTGCTCGCAAGAAAGAGATCCACACAACCCGCCTTATCCTTGAAAACTAAACGTGTTGAAACTTTATAGGTTGATTGACTATTGAGGTTAAGAAATGGGAAATTCGCACAAATAATTTTTTTTAAAAAAAATTTTGTCAATTTGGGATCTTGTGCAAACATATTGAGAAAGTAGGTGACGCCACAGGCGATGAAGCGTTGCCACGTTGCGCGCCACAAGTGGTGCCATACATGGCAGCGCCACTTGTGGCGTGCCAATGTGGCATGCCATATAAGTGGCGCCAGCAGTGTGCGTCAGCGTCCTGCAAAAAACTACCTCAAAGGCAGCTTTATTAAAGTGAAGTTGCCCTTGAGGCAGCTGTAAAAATGTTGGGGCGTGAATATGAGAGAAAATCAGATTGATGATAGTGCAATTTTTTCTTCTTTTAATCACATTTTTTTAAAAAAATAAATTACTATTCATGCCCCAACATTTTTACAGCTGCCTCAAGGGCAGCTTTAATAAAGTTGCCCTTGAGGCAACTTTTTGCAGGGCGCTCATGCGCCCTACAGATTTTTTAATTTTTTTTATTTTTTTAAGTGTTGGCGCCACTTATGTGGCGTGCCAACGAGTGGTGCTGCCACGTGTGGTGCGCCACGTGGTAACGCCACATCGCCTAAAATACCCTACTTTCTCAATATATCTGTATAGTACCCCAAACTAACAATTTTTTTTCATTATATTATTTGTGAGAATTTCCGTTAAGAAATTGGTCAATTGATTATTTCTAAGTGCAGGAGTCTATATATAATCATAAAAAATATGTATATTCACTTGAAAAATTACTTCAAGGCCATTACTTCAAGATGAGAAACATTTACAGTATTGAGTACACTTTTTCACCTAAATAAAAGTATCCGAATTGATACTGCTTCTTATCCTTAATATATAAGACACCATCTGAATAGTCGCATAGAATGGTATTTATCTATTATGTTTTATTCTTTTACTTAATTAGTTTTAGTTATGATGTTATTCTTTAAAGATAATTAGATGGGCCTAGATTTATTATCTAGAGCATAGCGCTGTTGTAAATAACAATTTTTTTTATATGATGTAAGTAAATTTTAATGGTTCAGTTTATTTGAACGAGTTAATTTTTAATTAAATATTAATAAATATTCTTGATAATTTTAATTCTTTTAAGTAATTTGGTTTACTGCAATTTATTTAAAATAATTATTCTTTTAGTTAACCCAGAGACAACCAAAATGAAATCAGTTTTCCAAGTCTGAGAGATTTCATTATTATTGTCTTCCATTCTTTCGCGCCAATAAATAAGAATTATACTCTTATAAAATTCTTCCTCTCATGATCTAATCAGGTTCTATGGCTTATTTTTAATTCACTTTTTAGATCATGCTCATGCTTGCATCATATTGTTGATTTATTCTATGGTTTGAATGCATTTTATCTTACTTACCTAATTTAGTTAAATTAAGGAAATTAGTTATATTAATTAATATGACATATATTTTCTAATATACCGTAGTATCTTCTTAATTACCTCATTCGTTTGTTTATTGATTATTGTTTAAAGAATATCAATGGGAGTAAATTGAAAAAAAATTGATAAATATAAAAAATAAGTTTTATATTTAGGACTAAATAAAAAAAAAGAAAAAAAGAAAAAGTCATGTATTAAGAGTTCGTAGTTTATATTTTATTTTATTTCCCTTGTGTCTCTCGTTGCTAGTTTTTCTTCTCTTTTTGAGGTTTGACTTTGACGTTATATAGCATACGTACACAGAGAATTTCTATTTGGGAAAAAAAGAGAGAGAAAAAAAGTCCAATTAATTCTTTCTATCAAACCATTTTAATTAAGATTCATTGTCCACTTTCACTTGATGACCATGTAAAGATTTCAAAGTTAAATCCTCTGACAATGATTTTTCAGCTAGTTACTTGTTCCATCCTCTGACTTTGAATAGGCCCTTAATTACTTCTATTCAACCAATTATTGTCGTTTACTTTGAAGTCGAAAATCCAAAGTCATTGTTTGCATAATAAATATATACGGTGAAACAATCTTCTTTCGTTCATCCAAATTCGCCATTTGGTACAAGTTTCCACAAAACATCAAAATCCGGAGTTCTGAAATTTTTCCAAGGACTTCATTTTCAGGAGTATCCATGGCTGCATGCCAGATGGAAAAGACGAAATGCTAATTCGTTAGCTCATATAGCCATCTTTCATCTACAGCGCAGCTTCACCAATCTCATCTCACACTCTTTTCTCGTTGCATTTCAATCTCATAGTTTGTTTCCACCATGAAAACACCCCTTGATCCATCCTCCGTGTTCCTTCTTTTGGTTCCTTTGTTGATCTCTGTCAATGTTATTCCAACATCTCTTGGTGCCTATGATTATCGATATACAAACTGCTCAAGTACCACTTTTAGCTGCGGCGGAGGCCTCGCCTATCCCTTTTGGGGAGGAGAAAGAGCAAATTATTGTGGTCTTCCTGATTTCCAGGTCATATGCGAAGGCGATATCCTAACCATTACCATACGGTCCCTCAAATATCGGCTTCTTCATTTGGACTCGACCTCACAGATTCTTGTAGTAGCTAGGGATGATTATCTTGACATTTCTAGCTGTCCAGCTGATTACAAAAACAACTCATTTGATCAAACACCCTTCAAGTATGTAGAAAAAGGGCTTGCTGATGTAACCATTCTCTACGATTGCCCTACTTCTAGTTTTCCTCCTCCATTTCCATCCAATAATATCGATAAACCCTGCAAGAGAGCTGGTGATAGTTCAGATATACCAGTCTACTACTTTGTAGGATCATGGTATTCAAGTTATTGCACTAGTGTTATTATGCCCATATATGAAGAAAACCTTGGTGAAGTTGCAGCTGATATACAGGATGTATTAAGAAAAGGTTTTGAGTTGCAATATAAAGTAAATAATACTGAGGAGTGCAACAGATGCTCTCAATCTGGTGGCCAGTGCGGCTATGAAGGGGGACAATTCTCCTGCTTCTGCAAAGATGGAGCCCAAAAAACTACATGCTCAGGTATCATATTAGTTTATCAGAATCCCCTGTTTACTTGTAGCCTAGAACCGTGGATATGGAAAGTGACCCTGTGATAAAATGTGTTATGGCACCAATTGAAGTGCCATTTTATGTTTAGATAGAGAACAGAATTTATTTCGGTATTTTCAACTTATACTTGTGCCTAGGTTCCCAAACGACACGTAAATAGTGGATGATGAAGAGAGTGATTAGCACTTTTTAAAGAGCATGAATGGTGTCGCTGATCTTTCAGTGCAGATTACCGGGTTTGTCATGGGGTTTGCTGTTATCAAGTATTAGCCCTGTTGACTATTCTTCTCTATAACACCATAGCAGGCATACTTTGCAAAGAGAGCTACAATTTTGATCTGATCAGGCTATAGAGATATAGAACTGTGTTTTATTTTAACTTATTGTCTAGATCATGGTTGCATCATATTCTTGATTTATTGGTTTGTATGCATTTTATCTTATAATAGTATTTTATATTTTATTTTATTTTCTCTATGCCTCTCGTTGCTACTTTTACTTCTTTTTTAGGTTTGATTTTGACTTTTATATAGCGCACATACATAGAGAATTTTTTATTTTTTGAAAAACAAAGAAAAATCTTACCTATTAATAGCTGATTTAATTAATTAATTTTATTTTATTTTTACAACAAATTTATAGATAAATCAATCTCTTGGTTGGTTTTAGAAGCCATTTTTCGGTTAACTGAAATAAAATTCCTTTTACATACTTACCTCGTAAGTTGTAAAAACACTTTTAAAAAACTAAAACAAAAATATACTAAATCCTTTCTATCAAACCATTTTAATTAAATGACCACCAATAAAGGTTTCAAAATTAAATCCTCTAACAAAGATTTTTTAGCTAGTTGCTTGTTCCATTTCCTTTTTGTCTTTGAATGAGTCCTTAATTGAATAGCTTGGACTTGACCGCCTATTCAACCATTTATTGTTATTTACTTTGAAGTCGAAAATCCAAACTTATTGTGTACACAGGTGTTTCTTCTTTTTTGGCCGATAGAAAAAAAATGCTTCTTTCATCCATTCAAATTGACCATTTAGTACAAGCTTCCCCAAAACATCAAAATCTGGACTTTTTCAAAGCACTTGCTATTATGGCTGCATACTACATGGAAAAGACGAAATGCTTATTCATTAGCTCATACTGTCATCTTTCATTTATAGCGTAGCTTCATCCCGTTCTTCTCCATTCTCTCTATAATTCGTTTCCACCATGAAACCACCCCTTAATCCATCCTCCATGTTCTTTCTTCTGGCTCTTTTGTTGATCTCTGTCAATTTTATTCCAACATCTCTTGGTGCCGATGATGATCGATATACAAACTGCTCAAGTACCCACTTTTAGCTGCGGTGAAAAGATCCAAAGCCTCACATATCCCTTTTGGGGAGGAGAAAGACCAAATTATTGTGGTCTTCCTGATTTCAATCTCACTTGCGAACGCAATAATATCCCAATCATTACCATACATTCCATCAGATATCGGCTTCTTCATTGGCTCCCGACTACACAGACTCTTGAAGTGGCTAGAGATGATTATTTTGACACTATCTGTCCAACTGATTACAAGAACAACACATTTGATGAAACACCGTTCAAATATGTAGATGGGCTTAGAGATGTGACCTTTCTCTATGATTGCCCTACTTCTACTCCATTTCCATCAAATACTAACGATACAGACTGCAAGAGAGCTGATGGTGCAGATGTAGCAGTCCATTACCTTCCCGGATCAGTGTATATAGATTATTGCAAAAGTGTTATTATGCCGATATATCAAGTATACCTTGGTCTAGCTGCAGTTCCTATACACGTTGCATTAAAATATGGTTTTGGGTTGCAATGGACGGTAAGTATTATTGAGGAATGCAACAGATGCTCTCAATCTGGTGGCCAGTGCGGCTATGATGAGGGACAATTCTCCTGTTTCTGCAAAGATGGACCCAATAAAACCTCTTTCTGCCTAGAGCTACGGATATGGGACATGACCCTATGATTAATATGTCATGATACTAGTGATTGAAGTGTCATTTTATGTTTTATACAGAACAGAATTTGTTTCTGTATTTTCAAGTATACATATCGTATACTTGTGCCTACTTCCTAGGTTCCCAAACGACATGTGAATAAGGCTGATGAAGGCAGCGATAAGCACCTTATATTAACATAGCACCCAAACTCTGCAAGATAACTATAATTTTGATCATTTTGACTTTTAGGATATATATATAGAACATTTCAGCTTCCTGTCAATTTCTCATCTAACAAATGTTGTGATATTCTAGCGGAAGAGTCAAGCCCCCTTTAAGATTTTCACATCTTTCCTGGCATAACGTTGTTTAGAACTTCATCATAATTATTTGATTGTGACTATTCTTTAGGCAGAAATTAGAATACGCGGAAATGCTCTGCGTTCCAAATTTGGCATCATATGAAACACAATTTTATTTCTTTTCATTAGGATATCACATAAGCGTGAGAATCCGTGTGCAAGTTTGGTCCAAGGTAAATTTCTGAAAACTAAAGTTTTTTTCCTAAAAGATTCAAAAGTCTCTATCCGACACCGTCTTGAGACATTTTAAATTTATAGTATGAATCATTCCTTGAAAATTCAAACCCAGGTGAATCATTCGGAAATAAGGTTTAAAGATTATTTTTTAAAAAAGGAAAAAGAAAAAAAAAACCATTAAACGTGTCTTACTCTGACTTTTGATGTACTCATGCATAACAAGCAAGCATGAAAGAGTGGTTCAGAGTGGTTGGAGAATAATTTAGTACAGGTAGGGTCAACTTTTTGACCTCGTCCCGTGATCCATCTAACTCTCACATTTTTAAGTTCTTTATCAGAGTTATGTTACCTTGATTTCCTAGTGAAAGCCCCAGGGAAATTCTTACTTGCTAGGCGACCTAAATTTGCATTAGCCGGGGATCAGCACCTTTCAATATTCTCCTTGAAAATCTTTGCCAGTCACACACTGAATCCCTCTAAAACTCCAATTTAATTCATGAGCATTATTTCTATCTTCACCATCTGTTTACGTCTACTGTGCAATTGAAGGAAAACCTCTGTCTCTTCCATCCTCTGTTTCTTTCTCAAGATGCAACTTCATTTCAGCGTCTCTGTTTATTTTTTTATCATTTCGATCACCCTTTATCAAATTCCAATTTGCTTCTGTGATGATTATGAGGCATCCTGCAGCTCTTCGTTTGATTGTGGAAATATCAAGAACATTAGCTATCCTTTCTGGGGATCGGAAAGACCAGAGTATTGTGGCCACCCAAAATTTAAACTAGATTGCCATGATGATTATGCAGAAATCACCATCACGCTCTATACCTATCGAGTTCTTCAAGTCAACTATTCTGATTATAGTCTTAGAGTTGTGAGAACTGACTTCTGGCATAATTCTTGTCCAACCTATTTCAAGAACGATTCCATAGATTTCACTTTGTTCGAATATCGTCGGGATTCTTATAACCTGACACTGTACTACGATTGTCCTTCCCCTCCATTGTCTCTCCCAAATATCCGTCCCACTCAGTTTAGTTGCAGTGTATATGGTACCGAAGTGGCCAGCTATTTCCTTACCGATGTCCCAGAAACTGATGGGAATACAGGGACCTGCACATATATTCTTATCGTTACAATTTTGGAGTCATATGTCAGAATTCTAGAGGAAAATTCAACTGTGGAAAATCTGAGGGCTGCTATTGATGAAGGTTTTGGTTTGGTATGGGAGGCAGATAAATTTCTGTGTTATGACTGTCGAAAGTCTGGTGGACAATGCGGTTATAACACAAACTCAAGTGAATTCACTTGCTATTGTAGAGACGGGCCTGTTCCATCGACATGTAGATCAAGTAAGTACCAATGTTTTAGTAATAATTTCGTACCGATCTATGAAGTGAACAGATACACAATACAGAATTTCAACACGACAAAACATGTAAAGTCGTGTAACTGGAAGAGTAGTGTCTATACAAGTCTGTTTTTGATGTACTGGTCACTTCATAGATTAGAGTTTGAGAAGTTAGTGCCTTGAATTTCAATAGGTTATTTAGATAAGACCTTGATAATTGATGGCCTTTAGCGAGGAAGCCATGCCAATAATAAAAATAGTTTAGTTTATATATTACTCGGTACATAGTCGATTCATATTCCTCAAGAATGATTCCTGACTTCTGCAACAACCATCTGATTCTGGTTCATCTCCAAACAAACCTAGACAAAGACGTTTTAGCTTTTCTCTGGACACTGGCACTAATGAGACATGTTCGTGACAAATAAAAATGGAACTCAATCTGCATGTGTTTCTCCATGGTTGGCTTAACTTAATTTTGATTCACCAACTTTGTTTAAAAAAGGTTTAAGTTTTGTTTAGACCATTTCTTGGTGGCAGGTAGACATTATTAGGTAAGTGCCAGGCTATCATGGGTTGTTCACACCAGTTTTAAAAAATAGGCAGCTTACTTTGACTGCGAATTAACTTACAAACGTCCCTTTTGTAATGTAACATCAAATTATAATTACATTTTGGTCCTATTTCCTCAGAATTACCAACTGTCATTTTTCATCATAGGCAGTTCATTAAGTCTGAAGTCATCTGTATCTAATTCCACTTCTCCCTCTTCTTAGGATCTGGAAAACCTTCAAATTCAGATGCCGTACATACATAAATATATATGCGCGTGCACAGGCGCATCAGGCTATTTAATTTGTGATCATTGATTTTATAGTTTAATATGACTTTGTGCGGAATAGTTGAATCCCTCAAAGCTTCTAGCTTGTATAGATATTGGGGTTTTACTTTGTGATTTACTTATTGTCTTCTTTGTTTTAATCCTTTTTTATTCATCTAAGATGGTGAGCAGTATTTGTAGCTCGTATATGACTTTGTCCAAAACGGTTAGGCTTCTTTTTTAATCCTTTTATATGTATAAAACCTTCGCTCAATGGATGAAGGTTTGTTTAAGTTGGATCAAATATAACATACTCGACACGAATATGATAAGCAATATAGTAAAATCATTTGCTTTTAGTAATCATCTTCAACGTTTGGTAGATTTAGATTGAAATTCATACCTACTCATTGAAAATGTTTCTTTATTTTTCTTCTCTGCTCTCCTTTGATTTTTTTATTTTATTTTCTTTTTGTTTGTAACTGCTCTCTCGTCTGATCTGGAACCATGTCTATAGTTATTGATCTTGGGTGTTCTTGTCAGAGTTTGAACTAGCCATCTCTCATCTGATCTCGTATTTAAGACATGGCTGTTAAATCAGCCAGCTTCCTACCCTGTGCTGCTGATTTGTGTTGAAACTTTTAACTCTTTGCTTGTGTTGTTTGAAGGATTCATCTCCATGTCTGTTGTTAAATAATATACTACCTCCGGTTTCTAATATAATATCTAACCTGTAAGCCCCAGCCAGGGTGCACAGAGGTGTGTCCCAATCCAATTCCAAAACCAATGAGGCGGCCTACCCACCTTCCTTTCGGCCAGCTGCCCCTTTGATCACACCACGTTGGGGGCCTTTTGTGCTCATTCTATTAGGACCTTAGTACTACAAATAAGATTTTATATTAAGGATCCAAGGTAGTATATCAATAATCATCATCTTTACCAACTAATGCATATGTTAGTTGGGAAAGGCTGAGTTTGCAATTATAAAAATTTGGTTGGTGTATTTTTCTAGTAGAATTTATCTATCCGGACAAAGTCGTCACTTTCAAGTTGCCTACTTGTTTATTCGCACACTGGTACATACCTTGCAAACAACAAAGTAAATTATTGGATTAGTGGCGTGCTAGAAGCAATTATTTATTACTACGTACCTCCAAGCCTATTTATATATTTTTAAAAAAGGTCATAGTTAGTCATGGTTAACTATTACTTATTTTTCATAATTAGGCCCACAGGAAAATATTATTAGTTTAACATTAGCAAATCAAGTGTGATTAGCAAAGATAAATGAACTAAGAATTAAAAAACATGAGATTAAGTAAACAAAACCTTGGACCATTTGAGTTCTTCTAGTTGATTTATTCATGTCTTGCACGTGTCAATGCATAATTTCCTTTTATGAACTCGTGACTATTCTGTAGGAGTCTACTCAGTTTCACTTTATATTGTTTTTCTTTTAAAAATTATATGAAGTTCCATTTTGTGACATTTATCTTTTTAACAAAATTCTCTACCACCCAAACAGTTTAAGTGGGTACATGAACAGGTAAAACTATACATTAGCATTATCGATAGCACGTCTCTCTGTCTTTTAACCTTTCTTTTGTGCTTGGAAATGTTACCAAGACATGGAAATAGAAAAGCTTGCTTTTTCTCAATAGTAAGACAACGCACGTTTGCATTCTTCCCACTTGCCACCGCTTCCACAATTTTTTAAACAGCATATTTTGATTTTTAAGTTTTTTTTTTAACAATTATTTTGATTTTTAAGTTCATATTTTCATATTGAGATGCCATTAGAAATTAGAATTATGGCGTCTAATATGATATTTTGTCCTTATATATTATAAAGTCCAAGTCAAATAAATCCATCTTGGTCTCATGCTTCATCATAACTTCATATAAATATTACAGTATTATTATTATTATTTATCATAAATCAAAGCCAATCAACTTTATCTCCAGCAGTCAAAACCAATCTTCCCGCCCACCGCCGACCCAATGCTCTTCCTCCTCCTCTTCACCTCCATCCTCTCCTTTCTCCACTGTGCGACGTCGTTACCTTCCAATGCCTCCCTCTCTCTCTGCCTCAAAATCTTCAACTGCGGCAACATTCACAACATTCCCTACCCCTTCACCGGCGCTGACCGTCCCTCCTTTTGCGGACCGCCGGAATTTCATCTTGCCTGCAGGAGCGATTTTCCCGTGCTGAACATCTCGTCCGTGAGTTACCGAGTTCTCCAGCTCGACCCAATCGGACGTGTTCTCACCTTAGCACGTATAGACCTCTGGAACGAAACATGTACTCACCACTTAGTCAATTCCACTTTTGACCAAACCAACTTTAGGTACGGTTCAGGCAATGGGAATCTCACTTTGATCTATGGACGTGGTTCTTCTTCTGAGATTAATGTTAAGCCAGAGAATTTGTTTGAGTGCGAGTTTAATGGGAATCGAAGCGATTCTTATTCTGTGATTGGTCCGTTACCGCAGGACCCTGCTCTTGATATTTTTCATTGTGATACTCGTGTTGAGGTGCCGATTCTTCAACGTGAAGTCACTAGGCTCATGAATAATCGATCGTTGCTTAGGGAGGTTTTGATGGAGGGTTTTAATGTGAATTATAGCAGTCCTTATGAACATGAGTGCTTGAAATGTGTTGATTTTGGTGGTCAATGTGGATTTGATGACGATTTGGGGAAACCGATTTGCATATGTGGTGATCACCTGTGCCCCTCACCAGGTATCTTGAGCTTTTACGGTTGGGTGTTGCCTGTGATTGATAGTTTTACCTCGAGATGATACTGTTTATATGTAAAACTCCCGCAATTCGAATGGAAACACATACTGTTTCGAAAGACTAGTATGAATAGATTTGAAAGCGTTAATATTGCAGGTTGAGTTCAGTTTCTCGTGAACTTAAATGCTATGTATTAAGCATGAGATATTGATTACTACTTCTGAATTTCCTTACTGTCAAATAATCTGCCGGGAGAAACTTTGACTGCTTTGGGGTAGACAATGAAATTTGCCAAAATTTCGATAACACTCCTATAGACCTCTTTATAAGAGATAAACGAAAGTATTTTTTTTTTTATGCCTAAATATAAGGAACAACTTTTCGTTGTGCCTTACAATAATTGAAAGTTTCCTGTTTTACCATCGTTAATTAAGCTAGCATCATTGATACTTAGTTACCATGCGAAACAATTAATATGGGCGTTTCGGGAAAAAATTAAATCTGAAACATATTTCTTGTTTTTAACTATATTCCTTGGTACCTGTGTGATTTAGTTATTTGGTTCTTATGAATAGGACTGAGGGGAGTATCATGTTAGATTTTAGGCATTAATTATACTTTTGGCATAAGCCATTTGGTAGGATTCACCTCTAACGTTACATATATCGAACTCTCTAATTAGTATATGAGAGACTTTTGCATATTAGTCTGGTGCATTATACTATTATCATCAATTTTTTGCTTTCTTTTGAAGCAAGTAAACTGAACACCCAAAATCTGGTATCTTTGGGGCTTTTTACCAAGCAGCGAGATATATGAGAAGGCGTCAATTGCTGGGTTTGACCTTTCAATAATAATTGAATTCCTCTATACAATCTTGTTTTAGATATATAGAAGGTTTGAACTTTGAAATTGAAATTACAGGTGTATGCGATTTTCATTAATCATGACACCATTTTTGGATGCATATGCCGCTTGAGAACTCCTCGCCTTTAATTTTCAATTCTGATTCCTAGATTCTCACTTTCATTAATGAATATCGATAATGCTTTGCTTCCTCACTGGAGCATTGTAATTGATATTCATCTATCAAATGGTCATCTTTTATGCACAAAAAGTAAAAAGTGAAAATATGTTGCCATCTGTTTCCCTTTTTCAAATTCTCCCTTCTATTCAAGACAAGAAAATGTGGACAGTGTTATTCGTGGTTTATTGATTATGTTGTTCAATTTGAGAGTGACTCTTAGCTGACAATCCCGTCTTTCTTGTCTGTCTTCATTTCATTCTAGTTTTGAGTTTTGACATTTATCTTTGTTGTATTTTACAGAGAAGAAGTCTAAGAGAGGCCTTATAGCAGGTAGCCTCTATTCTGATCACATACGGAATTAGTTTTTTTCAGCAGACTGGAACAATTTTACTAATTTCTTGAATTATCTTCAGGCGTTAGTGCAGCAGCAGCTTTTTTAATTCTTATTGGATTATGCACGTTCTTTACGGTAAGGCGAAGGAAAAGAGTTGCAGAACTGTCACAAACCAAGGACCTCCTCATGGCTCCTTATAGCAGAGGCGTTACTTCCTCTACAACAACTTCATCTCAAAGTGTCCCATCTTATGTTACCTCAAAGCCTGAGTCTTTGCAACATAGTTTCTTCTATGGTGTCAAAGTGTTTACCTATGCTGAACTAGAGGAAGCCACTAAGAATTTTGATCCTTCCGTGGAACTTGGTGATGGAGGTTTCGGCACTGTTTATTATGGTAGGAAAATATACACACACATCTATAATTTTATACTTATCTTCTGGATTCTCAAACTCTACACCATTTGTATCTTCAACATTGATCATTTTCCCTTGACCACTCCACTCTGATTGTTGATCAGGCATTTTGAAAGATGGACGTGCAGTTGCAGTGAAACGGCTTTACGAAAGCAATCTGAAACGTGTTGAGCAATTCAGGAATGAAGTTGAGATTCTAGCTAGACTAAAGCATAAAAACCTGGTTGAACTTTATGGATGCACATCTAGACATAGCCGAGAGCTTCTCCTTGTCTATGAATACATTGCTAATGGAACAGTGTCAGACCATCTCCATGGGGATCGATCTAAGTCTTCTCTGCTCCCTTGGTGCACCCGATTGAACATCGCGGTAGAAACAGCTGAGGCCCTAGCCTTCCTCCATGAATCCGATGTCATACACCGTGATGTTAAAACCAATAACATCCTCCTAGACCATAACTTTTGTGTCAAGGTTGCTGATTTTGGTCTTTCAAGGTTGTTCCCAAATGATGTTACCCATGTTTCAACTGCCCCACAAGGAACACCTGGTTATGTTGACCCTGAGTATTTTCAGTGCTACCAAGTCACCAATAAAAGTGATGTTTATAGCTTTGGAGTTGTTCTGATCGAGCTCATATCAGCCTTAGAAGCCGTGGACATCACCAGGCACCGGCATGATATAAACTTAGCCAACCTTGCTATCAACAGGATTCAGAACCATCAAGTGCATGAGTTGGTTGATCCACTTCTAGGGATTGAGAGAGACGATGCAGTGAAGAAGATGACAACAGCAGTGGCAGAATTGGCCTTTAGGTGTTTGCAGCAAGATGGCGACATGAGACCCTCCATGGACGAGGTGCTGCAGATCTTGAGAGGGATCCAGAAAGAAGGGTATGGTGGACATGAAGAAGTAGAGAAGAAGAATAACAGGGTGGATGAAATCATACTTTTGAAAGATTCTCCTCCCCCATTTTCACCAGATTCAGTAGCTGCTGATAATAACTGGGTAAGTTCCTCTACTACTTCTACTTCCTCATAACTTTTATGACTTCACTGTTTGATCTAAATGACATGAGGTAATATATAGGCCATAGTGCACATTGATATTTGAGCGGTGTGTATATAATATATATAGAGAGTAATGTACCCAATCTTTGTGCTCCGTGTATTAATTAGTATAATCTGGTTATTTATTTACTGTTGGAAAATCACTATGAACCATGAGGTATTAATGAAGGAATGTAATCCTCAAAAAGTCTCAATATCAAATGAGCAGTATAAATTTGTTGTCATTTCATGTACTAGAATTTGTTTTTTTAGGCTGCTCACTTGTGTAACTTTTTGGTGATTACATCCATTCCTTAAGACTTTATGGTAATTTCCTTTTTGTTTCATCCTCCTGATGAAGTTTGGACAGGTTAAAAATTAGTCCGGCTCAATTTTTTCATTAAAAAATGTAAATCAATTAACTCTTTATTTTTTCCCCCTTGGCCAGTGAATATTTGACAAATATCTCGGCCAATTATAGCCGGTTTGTATTGACGTCTAATTTGATTGAATGTCTATTTTCTTGCCCTGAACTGTCTTTCCCATTAATTTTGATGAATAGCCTTAAAATACATATATTTCAAAATTGGACGGACCAAGTGAATGATTATCATCATTGAGGAAAAACAAAGAGAACAAAACACACTGTAGAGAATAAAAGTTCAAAATACCACTTGAACTTTAAATTTTTAAATAGGTGATTTTCCACTAAAACGAGTCATCAATTGTATTACTGTTATTATTAATCTCATTACTCTTGTTGGCAATAATATTTTAAAGTTCAAATGGTATTTTTCTATCATTTGCAAAAAAAAAAAACAAACAAACAAACAGACAAACTTATCAATATGCAAAATCTGTATTTATATATAATATGAAGATTCTAAGCGGTTTCTTTGTTATACTTCGTACAATGTAAAATACCTATATTAGTTTAATTGAAAAAAAAAATTTACACTCCCTTATATTTTTAATATAAGAACCAGTTACTTTTTTTTAAAAGAGATTAAATAAGTTAAGTAAATTATTTTAAAGTTTTTGTGCTTATTATTGTTCTCTGAATTAATTTATTTGACTTAAAATCTAATATATAATCTAATAATGCACGATATAAATTATAATTAAATAATTTATTTAACTTTCCAAGTTTCTAAAAAAGTTAATCAAGTCTTATAATTAAATAATTTATTTAACTTTCCAAGTTTCTAAAAAAGTTAATCAAGTCTTATATTAAAAACAGAACCTTCGTTTGAAAATTGGTGGGATTATGTTTCTTTTATCATCATTTTCTCACCATTTCTTAAAATTTTTAAATTATGTTTGTCCAAATAATCTGAAAGGTCACATTTTTATTTTGATTTTTCTCTCATTTTCTCGATCCTCGGTCTAGATATGAGATATGAGGGATGATGAGAGAGGGAAAAAAAAACTAATGAGAGGACATGCTACTTCTAATTTGTTTTCCCTCTTATCTCTTTTTTTTTTTTTTATAAGATTATTCACTGTTTCGTTTTTTTTTGTCAACATTATTTACTGTTTCTTATCCTTGACGGATTGTCTTTCTTCTTCATCAAGCGACATCGAATGTTTGCCTCAAAGAAAAGTCAACCAAAAAAAATAATGATAAATTTTTGCCCAAAATAACACAACGGCAACGGCCAGCACACAATTTAATTGTTTTGCTTTTCTCTAAATTCGAGAGCAAAACTATTTTTATGCACATTTAGATTATTTTGTATACGTAAAATTTTAAAAACGAATATAAAATAGCTTGTCTTATACTCATCAATTTATCTTTAAAGCATACGTACACATATACGTAATTTAATTATTTTTTTTTTGAAAAAAACACCTCTAGGGAAATTTCTTATAATAATAACTCATTGAGCTTCTTAACTAATCGGCACTTTATACATATCAGTACCCAAGATTAAATGAGACTTAATTTTAAAGAAAGTAAAGATGCAAAAGAAACTCTCCTAATGTTGGCCCAAAAAAAACAAAAGAAACTCTAAAAAAATTCAGAGCATTGTCCAAAATTGGGTTAGAAGGAATGTTTTAGGCAAAACCGTACTTTTGGTCATTTAATTTTATATAAAGTTTTAATTTTATTACTTGATTTGATAAAGTAAATTTTCAGTTTTATAATCTCAACATAATTAGTCTCAAATGATGATTCTTTTTATCGACCCTCGTTATTTTTTTCAAATTAACCGTAACATGAGATTGCTTTGTTATCCTTTAAAATTTCATTGTCACCATTTTTTGTTAACAATGGTAAAGGTTATAAGATTAAAAGACAATTTATAAAATTAAGGAAACAAAATAAAATATATGTAAAAATTAAAGGATTAATAGTACATTTTTACTTGATTTTTGACCAAGCTCGATATAATACAAATGTCTAAATTATACAAAATCTCATTAATTTTAAGTCAATTGCATCTGACCCACTAATATTTTATAGTTTAAATTTAACCCTCTAACCTTTGATAGTTGAAAAATGATAGGTAAAAGAGTTATATTTAAGGGTAAAGGTGCAATTTTACACATGACCTTTACCCAAGGAGCGCCCAGTACCACGACTTTTTTTATGGACTAAAAATACACAGGACGTTATGTTTTAGGAGCAAAGAGTACCAAGAGCCATTAGTTGACCGACGTTGACCGTTAAGTCTGAGAAAATGAACACTAACTCCGCTGAAATTACCATTTTGCCCCTAGTTTAAGTTAAAATTATCATTTTGCCACTAGTTTTAAATAAATTTTTTTTAAAAAAAACTAAAATAACCTCTCCCTCGCCGGTGGGCCCCACCATCGGCCACACCACCGCCGGCAGCCGCCCTCCCCACCTCCCGCGGCTTTTTTTTAAATAATTTTGTTTTTAAAACAAAAAACTAAAATAACCCCTCCCCTGTCGGTGAGGCCCACCACCGCCACACCATTGCCGACAGCCGCCCTCCCTACCTCCAACAACTGGCGGCAACCTTCGGTGACCTCCTCCGGCGGCTTTTTTTTTTAATAATTTTTTAAAAAAACAAAAAATTAAAATAACCCTTCCCTCGCTGGTGAGGCCCACCACCGCCGACAACGACCGGCGATCGTTGGCCACCGCCGACTAGAGGCAGCTGCATCCGGGCGGCGGCGGTGTATTTTACTTTTTGCTTTTTTAAAAAATTATTTAAAAAAAAAAGCCGCCGGAGTAGGTCGCCGGAGGTAGCCGCCGGTCGCCTGCGGCGCCCGACGATGGGGAGGGTGGCCGCCGCCGGCGGTGTAGCCGGTGGTGGGTTCACCAGAGGGGAGGAGTTATTTTAGTATTTTTTAAAAAAAAAATTATTTAAAACTAAGGGCAAAATGGTAATTTCAACAGAATTATTGTTCATTTCTGTCAGATTTAACAGTCAACGTCGGTCAACTAATGGCCCGTGGTACTCTTTGCTCCCAAAACATAACATCGTGTGTATTTTTGGTCCAGAAAAAAGGTGTTGAACGCTTCTCGGGGTAAAGGTTATGTGTAAAATTACATCTTTACCCTATATTTAAACTTTGAAATATCAATGATTATATGTAACTAACTCAAAATTTAAGAGGTTATATATAATTTAGCTATAAAAAAATCAAGTTAAGTATTAGAAAAAGTAATTATAATGATTCATCTTATTCTCTCTCCCCTTGTGTTTGATAGTACAGAAGGCTGATCCTGTTAAATTTGGGTTAGAAGGATAACATTGTGGAAGTAGAACAAAGTAAAGAATGGCTAAGTAATAAAATTACATATGGAAAAAAATCAGAGTAAGTCTATCAGTAATGAACCTCATGTTGGGAGGGTTGCCATAAAAGAAAGGCTTTATGAGGTCTGTGGTTCCCTAACTCCTATGGTGTGTTTGGTTTAAGGGAAGGGGAGGGGAAGCTAAACTTAGAAGTTAATATTAGCCTCTAATTTAGTCTCCCCTCCCCTCCCCTCCTATCTTATCCCCTTCCCTTAAACTAAACACACTCTTAGATTTTGAAGTGTGGTTCTTCTAAAGATTTGTGCACATTACAATGGTGCTTTCATTGAGAAACAACAACTAGAGAGAGCTACCTACCGAGGGTTTAGCTCTCAAGGGGTGCGTTGTAACGAGCCTCATATCACTATGAAAAAACCAACTTTCAATAATGTCTTTCAATGGCGACATTTAATGAAGAAGCATATGATTTGTATGTTTGTAACCTTTTCAAAAATAAACTAAAGATTATAATAGATGGTGCAATCTCAGCTCATCTCTTGAAAAACTTTTTATTAATTATCTAGAAACTAAGTGCAACGATTGATATAAAAAATGTAAAAATGTAAAAGTGAGGGATTTGATTTTCTTACTACCAAATACTTACCATAAGAAAAGTAAAATTAATTTTAAAACTATTATTTTTTGGATTTTTGGGGCAAAATGGAGTGGAGTGGAAATTGGTTTTGAAAATGTGATGGAAATCTCCTAGACCAATGGATTTAGGTCCCATTTGGATGTAGCTTTTAAAGAATAGCTTTAGGGATTTATGAGAAAGAAATAGCTTTTGGAGAATATATTTTGAAAAATGAATTTTAAATAATAGCTTTTAGATAAAAATTGTAGTATTTGAATATTATTATCAGAATAGTTTTTTCAAAGTAAAATTTACTAAAAAGGACATTAGCTTTTGGTATAATTGCATATAAATGATAATGATGTATTTGGAATAGTATAAACATTATATTTCATAATAAATAAAAAATTACATAAAATTGTTAGAAAAAATAAATTTCTACCGTTAATAAATTATGTAACATGATAAAAATGAGATCAAATTTATATGTATTAATAAATTGTATAGACATAAAATTTTTGATAGTTTTTTATATTTACAAGCATTAAAATTTAGGATTTAGTATTAAGGTTAAATTACTAAATATTTTTTTACATAAAATTTAATTAAAAAAATATATTTAAAAAATATTTTCTCAACATTGATTAAACATTTGAACTGTATGTTTTTAAAACATTAAAGAAAAAATAGAGAAGAGATATGAATAATTAATACTTTACCCTGTTAGAATCATTGAAAACGCTCAACTAGATTCGTGCTATATGAGTGATATAAGGGCATTTTGACGTTTTTGCAATGATGGTGAGGCCCACTTATGGAAGAAAGTTTAAAAGTGAAAAAAAGTTGGATTTTGGAAAACCTAGGTTTTGGTCCCAAAACCTAGGTTTTACAGTCAAAATAGCTTTTGGAAAAAAGATAAGTATTTGTCAAACTTTTTGCAAAACCTAGATTTCAGAAATTGCCAAACATGCTCTTAATCTATCTTGTTTCAGCAAAATAATGGGAATACTAGTTTATCATAATTGCCAAAAGTCCCTCCACGCTAGCTTGAGTAAGGTGGATTAAATTGATTCCACACAATCTTAGTCACCTTAAGGTCAAATGCAAAATATTTACTATGAATTAAAATGCAATATAGTGCAAATAACTTGGAATCGTTCTCTTATTAAAAAAAAAAAACCTTTTATTTTAAAGGGAAATCCTCCCCATGGCCCAATTAAGCAAAAACAAATTCAAAAAAGGCCCTAACAACTTTCACATGTCTTCTAGTATTATTTCAAAAAAATGTAATTGTTAACGGGTACTGATTCTGTTGTTAACGGATACTGATTTTGTTGTTAATAGGGTACTGATATTGTTGTTAACACTTTCAAAATAATACCAGGGGCATTTTCTGACATGTGAAAGTTGTTGAGGCTTTTTTTGAATTTTTTTTGCTTAATTAGGCCCTGGGGAGGATTTTCCCTATTTTAAATTCCCTAAGATAGATTAAGTGCTAAAAACATGGGTTTTAAAATTGGTTTTCTCTAAACTGAAATGCATAAGAATAAAACTATTTCTAATCTTTTTCATGTTTTTGGAAAACAATGAAGGGTCATTATCGGTGGAGTGATGTTGTTGTGGCCCCTTAGATTGGAAAGTCACCCATATCTTCAATTTGTTTTCTTCTTTTATGATATTTTCTGTATGAATCCCAACACAGTAACACTATTGCATAAACTTTAGTTTTGTCCCATGACCATTAGCATGCTCATTGGCTTTTTCGCCAAACTTTCGGCCTCTAGTTTGTTTTTTCAGGCATTTGTATACCCTAAGAGGTACCCACTTGCTACCTTAATGGTCATTAGCGACGTTATCCGATGGCTTTCATTTCGTGTTACTTCTCGTACACAGGATGCTTGTGGTCATCTTATTGCTCTGCTGATGCATCATACAAGGTGGCAGTGTCATAACTGATGTAAAGCATTGCTGCTCTATTTTGTATTTGATCTCCCGATTTTAGTTTGGATTTGTTCTATGGTTAATCTTATTTCTACGCTTGTTGTATCAATATGTTTTTTTCTAGTTCTATTTGCTAGGTTGTGTAAAGGAATATCATAACCCCACTAAATAAAGTGAGGGGGTAACTTAAGTCTCTCTCTCTCTCTCTCTCAAAAAGAGTCTCTCTCAAGTCCTCAAGTGAAGTTGATTTATTATCCTTGAGTGAGGGATGATTAGTGATAAACCTATAGGTTACAATAGCTATATGAGCTTATGGCTCATTGTCAAATGCAGATGTTATCTCCTACTTTGTCATTCTTATTCTTCTCTAAACCAAATATAGATTAACATATTGTTTTTTCTCCATTGAGCTTATATGCTTTATGTTCGTTATATTATATTGTAAAGGGTTAAAATGTAAAAATGTACATATGTTTTTTTTCAAGGATCACTCAACACCAAGTTTTTTGAGATGCAAAAGTGACTTTGTAGTTACAAATTAAGTGCAAAAATACTATTTGACCATTAAGTTTAACTTTTCTTGTTGACTGGACGATGACGTGGCTTTTAAAGGTGCAAAAATACACATGTGGTTTGACTAAAAGAGCGTCTAATACCAAATATTTTTTTAGGAACAAAAATACACATGTGGCTTGCTAAAAAACAACTTGACCGTTAGTTTGACTTTTTTTTTTTTTGCTAACTTGACGATGATGTGACTTTTAAAGTAATTGTGTAGAAAAAATCATTAAAATTGAATCGTCGCGCCATCAACTAGAGCGAGTACACATTAGACAATGCGTACTCATCGTTGCCTCAGAAATAGTACCGTAAAACTCATATAGTTAAAGTAGCATGTGTCTGAAAAATATATTCGCATTAGGTAGGTTGTGATTTTCAGGTATAATATTATTACAGGGGTGAATAGAGAAATAGGGATGGTGATATTAATTTTTCCTAACTTAGACTTGCAACCAGTCTACATGGTTTTTTTTTTCACACAGTTGCTTTGAAAGCCACGTCACTGTCCAGTCAGCAAAAATAGTCAAACTAACGGTCAAACAACAATTTTAGTCAAACTAAATGTGTGTTTTTACACCTTTGAAAAGTCATGTCATTGTTAAGTCAACAAAAAAAATTAAATTTAACAGTCAAATGATATTTTTGCACATAATTTGTAACCATATAGCCACTTTTGCACTTAAAAAAAGCACTTGGTGTTGGATGCCCATAAGGGGAAAAACACATTTGCATTTTTGCAATTTAACCCTATTGTAAAAGCCCAATGTTTTTTATATATTTTTTTTACTTATGCTTACGCTTGAATAAAATTGCCTTTTAGGGAAAAAAAAATGGTTAAACTCCATTTTCACCTTAGAAATAGTCAAAAAATTTTAAATTTTTCCGTAAGTTATTTTTTGAAGCAATGTCTCCCCAAAATTTTTCAAATCGTAACAATTTCGCACTGACCATTATTTAGGTTAAGTTTGATCATTAGTTGACTAAATATGTTGAACTGACAATTATTAGTTCTTTATATGTTTTGATGATAACTGACAATTGTAAACTTGGTATGAAGTTTGTTTTTGGCAATATGAAAAACTTACTGTCAAAGGCAAACTTGAGTTTGGGTATGTAAACTCGAGTTTGAGACTTGATAGAAAGTTGTTTTATCATGCAAAAAAAAGCCAAACTCAAGTCTGCTTAGACAAACTCGAGTCTGAGGAGTCACAAAAAGCAATCCAAGTTTTTCACATCAAGCCAAACTCCAGTTTGAAAAATCAAACTTGAAGTCTGGGAGATACAGAGAGCACTTAGAATTTTAAGCAAGACAAACTCAAGTCTAGACCCCCAAACTCGAGTTTAGACTAAACAGAAGAGAACCCAGAAACCTTAGTATTTTACATAAGTCTTGCAAACTCCAGTCTGCGTTTCCAAACTCCAGTTTACACTTGACCAAGATAAATCTCAGAAGTTTCAGTTCTTACTGAAACTCGAGTTTGCCTCCCCAAACTCGAGCCTGAATCATACAGAAAGATCATCAATTTGGTTACATTACAAACTCGAGTCTATGATCCTAAACTCCAGTCTGAAAGATCGTGAACTTAGGCCTATTCTCCTAACATAGACCCAAACTCGAGTTAGTCACTAATTGATTTGAGTTTAGCTTCATGCCCAAAGTTTCATCCCAAGACCAAAGCCCGACAGTTCTCTCTGTAAAAACCAAACTCAAGTTAACATTTACAAACTGTAAGTTTAGATCACTGATCAACAACCATGTTTTCTGGATGAACCCCAAACTCGAGTCTAGAAGAACAAACTCAAGTTTGCATCGGGAATTTTGAAAAACCAAATGATGTTGTTCTGTGAAATCTTTATGGGTTAATCTGGAATTATCATATCATGTTGTATTATTATTCCCAACATTATTGATCAAGTTTCAGACAGATTCATCACAAGATCAAGGTGAAATCAAGATCTAGAATAAATGCATTTAATGAATGAAGAACAAAGAACAGGGCTGATCTTTGTCTCTTATCTCAGATATTTAGTTCAGACCGTTGTAACACATTAAGATCACTCTAAACGGTCGAATTAAGATCATGGAATGACTGAAAATCTGGAAGACCTTCTGCATCAACATATTCCAAGATTCCAGCTGAAAATTGAAAGAAAAGAGCAAAATATGCAACTGTCATTTTCTAGATTTGCAGCTGAACGTTGGAGAAGAAATAGCAACGGCTAGTTCATCTAGCTAGGCTATAAAAGGCCATGAAGACTCAGAGCAAGAAACACAACCAAGCTACTTTGATTACATTTTGCAATTTGAGTCTGTACTGTGATTTTTAACTTGCTCTCCAGTGTTTATCATTATCTACTCTTTTTGAGAGTCTTGATTTTTGAAATCAAAAGTTGTTGGTGTAAACTCAAGGTTGTCAAAACTTATGAGTGGGGTAGTTTATTTACAAAGTGTAAGGGGGAGCAAGTCCTAAGTGAATAGGATTGCTTATTTTTTACATTGTTGTAGTGAAAGCTTGTTGAACTAGTGAAAATACCCAGAAGATATCTGGAGACTGGACGTAGGTCAAGGATTAGACCTAACCAGTATAAATTCTGTGTGTCAAGCTTTTCTTCCCTTACTCTCTTGATATTTAGTTTTCAAAGGTTTTTGAAAAAGAGTACAAAAAGAATTTTTGAAAATCCTCAATTCACCCCCCCTCTTGGTGATTTCTTCTATTTTCAACAATACACATAACATCTTTATTATTTTTGTTTTGAATTTAGGTGCAAAGTTGCCTTAGAAATTTTCACTCAAGAGCTATGTTGCCCTTGAAATTTCTAAATCATAGCAATTTGACCTCAGTTGTTATCCAAGTTAAATTTATTCGTAAGTTGGCTAAATATACTTATTGGCAAGTCCATATGTTATCCACTTTGTTTTTTAACAAGTTAGATTTATAAATAAGAATCTTTTTTTTTTTTTTGAAAAAAAAGCACCCATTTGAATGATGACAGAAATTAAAAGAGGTGTAAAGCATTTTGTGCGATAAAGAGAAAATCAAAGAGGTTACCTATTTACCTCAACGTAGCTAGGTTATGGCAACATAGGGTTATCAATGGCCTTGATATCAGTAATCTTGGTCAAAATCTTGAGTCCGATAATTAAATATTTTTCTTCATTAGTCTCTAACCAATGTAGGCTCCTCCTTTATCTACATCTTCTTCTTCAATATCATTATGCTAATAGCTTAGTATATTTGGTCAACTAACGATCAAATTTAATTTTTATAATGTCAAGGAAACATTGCTTCAATTTGGAAACTTCCAAGCAATATTGAACCCAAAATATTTTCAAGTTTCGTGAAAAATTTTGAGAAATTTACACCTTAACAAAATGACATGGATAACACATGAACATGCAAACTCAATATATTTAGCTAACTAATGGTCAATATTAACTTAGATAATGATTGGAGTGAAATTACTATGATTTGAAAACTTTTGAAGTGACGTTACTTTAAAAAAAAATCGAGGTAAAATTGATTTTTTTTAAACAACTTCTAGAGTAAAAATAGGTCTTAGCCATATAAAAAAAAAATATAGCTTCACCAATATATATTGGTCCTAGTGATTAATTAGTGAAAGATGTTGTTTTTGCTTAAGCATGAGATCTCAAATTTGAGTCTATGTAGAAAACATCTTTGAGATAATTAACTCTAATTGAATCCAATAATGCTCTGACCAATTAAATAGTAGTCATGTGAAAAAACTCCAAATGGCTTAAATTCACCTAAAAATGTCCATAATAAACATCTTATATGAAGAATCAGAGTGAGTATATCATAGTTTTTTTTTTTTGTCTTACAAAAATCATTATGTGATGGATGCTCTTCTCTCTTGTGTGTACACTAATTTCTGGAGGAAGTGTGCTTTACTGGGTGTGTGTGTTTGAGGTGGGTTGTGCGTGAGGGACTAAAGTATTTGTTTCTTTTTTAAAAAAAAAATACAAGGACAAGACAATAACTTGATGTTATAATTAGGATTGAACAGGTGACATCTCATTTTTAAGAAAGCTCCATATCGCACAAATATTAGTTGAGTGTATAATTGAAGGGTATAGAGTTTGAGCGTTGGGGATAGGAGGGAAGGATATTATGTGTCTAAATTGGTAAGAGGAAATTAGGAGGAAGGTGGAGGACTTGATGGCCAGTGAACAAAAACTTGATTACAAGTAACAATTTTAATTGATAAACTAATAAGGATAAAATCTCTTATTCATAATTAAATTTTACTCACCTTTTTAATTTTTACTAACTATTTTTTTTATTAAGGGTTTTTCTTTTCAAGGCTTAGGGTATGAAGGGGTTTTTAGGGTTAGGGTTGTTGAATATGATTAGTTTTGATGATGTCTTAAATACTTTGATAGATGTCATTAGTAAGAGCAAAAAGTTTATATCATATACATTGACTAATGGGGAATAATCAAGAAGAAGAGAAAAGATTAAAGAAAGAAGAACTTGCATATTATAATGGGACTATCAACATTCAAGTTCTTATATGTGATACTGGAAGTTTCTACGATCAAATGGAAGCTGAAATAACTTGATTTGAAGTTTAAATAAGCAAAATCGAGCTTTCAGGAAAATATGCATGAGAACTAGAGTTCTTAGGGAAAAACTCGAGTTCATTTTTCAAAACTTGAGTTCTCACTTAAGAACTCAAGTTCATGATATTCCAGTCACTCTGTTCACCTCTGTTTCACGTTCAGTCTGGACGACCTCTGGTAATTCGATGATATCTCTCAAACCAGAGATCAGATTGAGGTGAAACCAATTTTGGATGAAACTAGACATCCAATGCGTCATCTTGACAAAAATTCAAGTCCAAAAAAGATCATATGAGAGAGCTATGAGTTTCTGAAGTTGCACCATCTGTTACCGTCATATAGCAGACCAAGGTTCGTTAATTTGAGGATATCTCACAAACTGCAAATCGGAATAGGTTGAAATCAGTGGAATATGAAACTAGACTCATAAATTTCCAAAAACATAAAGATCATAAGAAAAAAAAATCAAATGAGAGAGATATGATTTTTGGAAGTTGAGAGTCTGTTCAGGATTGTGCAAAAACGTTGGTTCAAGAACATCTTTTATTAATTTGATCATAGTGTGAACATACAATGAGTTTGGAGATGATTCCTATTGCATTGAAAAGAAGACTTGAAGATCTTTATAAGCATGGGTGGTTTTCCAAAATTGAAGTTATATCGAAGACGTTGTTACGCCTACTGGAATCTCCAATATTCTTAAGTTCTTATGTTTTTCTCAAAGAACTTATATTTTCAGCCTCTTGATTTCATAGCTTTGGAAAGACTTAACAGCTAGTTCTCAAGAACTCGAGTTCTTGGGAGTAGAACTCAAGTTCGCGGCCTTTGCATCGCACAAATTCTTCAAAAATCAGAAAAGGCTATGAGAACTAGAGTTCTCAAGTGATGAACTAGAGTTTGGAACTAGAGTTCTCGTTTGAAAACTCGAGTTCTTCACTTTATCATATCTGTGTTTCAAACAAAGTCCCCAAGAACTAGAGTTCATTAGTCTAGAATTAGAGTTTTTCATATGGAAAATTCAAGAACTATAGTTCTTGGTATAAGAACTCGAGTTCGCAAAATTTTGTCTCACCCAAATTCTTCAAACAGAAAAAGAAACATGAGAACTAGAGTTCTTAATCAAGAACTAGATTTCATAACTAGAGTTCTTTATTTTGGAAAACAACTAAGTCTCTTTCGAAAACACAAGAACTATAGTTCTTAATCAAGAACTAGAGTTCTTGAGAAAGAACTAGAGTTCTTCACTTTGGAAAACAACTGAATCTCTTTTGAAAGAATAAGAACTAGAGTTCTTAGTAAAGAACTAGAGTTCATGACTAGAGTTCCTTATTAAAAACTCAAGTTCTTTTAGAACTCAGTCTGTGCGCAAAACATAGAACTAGAGTTCTTACCTAAGAACTAGAGTTCTTGCGAACAAAAATCGCGAATCAATGTTTGTAACTTCCCAAATGATCTGATCTTTAGCCGATACTTTCCAGAATCATTTTTAAAGTTCTTTTAACCTGTTTGCTAATGATTTCAGATGATCAAATGTTTGATTACTCTAAAAGCATCATAAAGCAATATTTATGTCAGAGACTTGAAATGCGATTGCAGAAACTAAGCACCATAACGGCAACCGATCTTTGGGCAAACAAAATCATTTATGTTATTCCCATTCCTATGACTAACTTGGCAAATCAACAGATATTCAACGAAGCTGAGTAGGAGATAAAACTGATGAATCCAACGAAGCACTTGACGAAACAAGTAACGACAAGTCTAACGGCTATATTTCAACGGCTACTTCCAACGATCATCAAACGATCATATTCTAACTGGAAGAATTGCTCAACAGTAAAATGCTCTACATCAACTATAAAAGGAGAAGCATTCAAAATAGAGAAAAGGGGGGACACGAGATTACAGCTGCATCGTCAAAATGCCATTACCCTGACATTTATATCACTTACTCTTTGAATATCTCAATGATCATATAATTATCTTAGAGAGTGAGATTATTTGTAATGTACTTCAGTGCTTATCTTATCCACTTCTGAGAGGGAAGATTTATTGTAATCATTATATTTGAGAATTAATCAAGATAGGGTGATCTTGAGTGGGAAACCAATTATATCCTTACAGTGTGTAAGGGGGAGTATTTCAATTAGAAATTTGGCTTCACAAATGCCTGGGTAAACTTGTGGGTTGTAAAGACTTCTCTTGTGCCTGGGTTAAACAAGAAGATAGTGGATTGAAATCTCAAGTGGAGCTTGGGGACTGGATGTAGGTCAAGGATTGGGCTGAACCAATATAAATCTCTGTTTGCATATTCTCTTCCCTAAACTCTTACATTTCAGCTTATATGTTTTGAATGACTATCTATTGGTCTATAAATTATTATTGTCATTCAAATCTCCTTTAGTAAGTTGCGAAAAAATTTTCTAAGTTTTCAAAAGTTTTTATCCAACACCCAATTCACCCCCCTTTTGGGTGATAGTCAGGTCTAACAAGGGTGCCTAGTGTGCTGCTCATGTTGTCCTCCATGCTGCCCCTAAAAAGTTGAGGGGTTTCCCAAATCAACTTTTTTTTAGGTTTCTTTTCATCATTAGATTTCACTTAAAATGAGTAAAATTTTAATATCTTATGGGCAAAAAATGGTTTTTTTTCCTTTCAATTTTTATGATTTTTCAAAGATTTTAGAGCATTAAATCTTTAAAAAAAATCATAAAAATTTAAAATAACACTTTTTTTTTTCCGATAAGATATCAAAATATCAATAATTTTATGTTGAATTGAATAATGAAAAAGAAAACTAAAAAAAAATTGGGAAGCCCCTCATTTTTTAGGGGCGGCGTGGGGCACATTAGGCACCATAGACTAAGTTTTTACCTCTCCCAAAAGTACGTTAATTTAACCATTAAAATATTGCCCACCCTTACAAAGAATGAGGTCGCTAACACCTCAATCAACATCTCCTCAATTCTCTAGATTTATTTTAATAAAGTCTTTTTAACTAACTTAGATACAATTAACTTTCTTTATGAAAAATAAATGGTTAAAGTATACTTTGAACCATTTAAATTTTACTTTAGCTATACTTTTGGTCTTCTAACTTTTTAAAATATACTTTTGGTCATATAATCTTAACATGATTAATGTTCGTAAGAGAAAATACCGATGCAATAAACTCAAATGATGATTGTGCAGCTAACAAAACATATTTAATTTTTAATTTTTAATAAAAATTTATATTAAAAAAATTTGCAAAAATTATATTAAAAAATCTAAGTTGTCACTTGATTTTGTTACATCAGCAATTTCAGTTAGCAACAATAACAGTGTTAAAATTATGGGACCTACTTTATAAAGTTAAGAAATTAAAAGTATACTTCATTTAAATTTAATGACTAAAAATATATTTTAGTCAAAATAAATCAAATTTATGGGGTTAAATATTTTTTTCGATCTCTTAAAAATATTTTTGAGATAAACATATTAATTAATCCAATTACTCTAGAAAACATATATAAATTCAATCATAAAATTTAAAACCTTGAGTAAATTTAAAACTATTCACGTAATTTTTGCCAAAAACATTATTTAAAATTAAAATTAAGAAATTAGGCTTTTAAAAATATTAGATCACCCATAATTCACTGTTTGTTAATTTTTTTTTTTGTCTGAGTTCCCAAAAAAAACGTATGCCATGTGCCATAGCCACGTGTCTGCCAGCATTTATATTCCACCGAGAAAGCCCTTCGTATTCTAATTATATTCCTCTTTATTTCCTCCTTCTATCCCTTTCTCTCATTCACTGTAAACATCTCAGTGATAAAGCTCAAAAGCCGATCGAATCGGAATCGAATCGAATTGAATGGCCTCAGATCTCGCTTTCTCTCTCTAGCAAGCAATCCTTCGCTTCTCCCTTACTTAATCCAATCTATCTCTCCTTTTTCAATGGCTACACTTCAGAAATTCAAGCTCTTAGCCACTCAGTGCGCCGTCGCCGGCAGTCCCACTCACAGCCCTACCTCTAGCCCTGTCATCCACCTCCGCCGCCGCAAGACCCTCCGCATGTTCCTTAATCGCCCCGATCGCCGCCGATTCGCTGGCCGCGAGGACGCTCCTGTAGACGTCGACGATGAAGATCCGAAGGAAATGAACGAAAAGGAGGTCAGAGTTCGTCGGAAGCTAAAGGATCTGTTTGTATCTTCTCCGCCATCAGTCGATGATGATAAGAGGCGCCCAGATGAAGAACGGCGAGAGCAAGAGGGATTCTCGCCTGCGATAGCGAGTTCCGGCCTCGGCAGCAGATTCCGAACGGGTTCAGCATTACGACGCGGTGGAACCACCTCCCTTAGACCTCTCTCCTCGGCGTTCCGGTATAGATTCCTCAAGAGAGCTTGGCGACCTGTGCTCGTCACTATCCCTGAGTAGGCACTGTGAAAACTATCTGAAGATGAATCGAAATTTTCCCGAATTTTTTATTTGTTTATTTTTATTTTTAGAAAATGTTAATATATTTTTCACGGTGGGGAGCGTGGCTTTGGCCTGTGGAGATTATCAATTTGACGGTTTCAACGCCTTGCCGTCGTACTGATGCTAACGTGCGCGGGGTTGTTGATGATACTAACTTAAGCACCTGGAAAAGTGCGCATTTTACCTGCGAGAAAAACGGGGGCAAATCGTGTGAGGTGCGAGACTGATCCCTGTGAGATATGCTTCCGGCTCTACGACGTCGTAGCCTGTAGCAGTTTCAGTTTATGTATCTAGGTTTTAAACATTTATTTCTTTAAAATAAATCTTAACGGTTTTATTGGTTGTGTTCATTGATTTCGAGAATTGACATTGAATGGCAGGGGAAAAAAAAAGAAAAAAAGAAAAGAAAAAGGGAACAGGATTAAAAACAAATACCACCTGAATTTTAAATTTTAGATCTTACATCAGTGATTTTCTAAACAAAAAATACAAAGAAATATTGTGAAGCGGGAAGAGGGGAAAATGTAACAGTTTTCACCTTGTTTATATCAATTGCAAGAGTTTATCTGTGGCGTATTGTGGTATTGAATAGTGAAAACGTTGAGAATGGGTGGAAAGTCCTCATTCAAAGATTTGACCGTTTAATTGGTTAGAAATACGTGTTTTATACAGAAAATATAATATACTTAAATTCAGGTATTTTACCAATTTTTCCTATTGATTAATATTATCAAGGGATTTAATTTATTTATTTCCATTGAAGTCATTTAAACTATTGTTAATTTCCGTTTACTTATATTCATTAGGTTTAATTTTCTAATTAAATCTTACCTAAGTAGACTTTTCTTAATAACAAATATTCACATTGGTAAAATTTCAAAATTATATTGGACCAATATTAATAATAAAATGTACACATACTAAAAGTTTTGGAGTATATAATGTATGAACGTGTATAATGAATTTTTTTTACTACATTTTTTCATTCCACATTATATATATATTTTTTAAAGAAAAAACTCTGTAAGTAGGATTGAATGAATTACAATATATGAACTTCATTGTCAATTATATGATCAGGCCAAAAAACTTGTCAAGTTGGAGACTTGTTGATAAAATAATTAAAATAGTAATTTGCAAGTCTTTATAACTTATATCAATTTTCGAATTATGTTCTTATAGTTTATTTTATTTGAATTGCACCTTTATAGTTTAATTCATTATGGGAATTCATCCTTGAGTTCAAAAACCATTAATTTTAATTTATAGAATTTGATAAAATTAATATAATTTCCTTCATTTCATTTGAGACCATTTTAACTTCCTTCATTTCTATAAATAAAATTTTATAGAGGCTATAAATTAAAATAATCGAATTAAACAATAAGGACCCAATCTAAACAGAATAAACTATAGAAACCTGCTTCAATATTGTGGTAAATTATAATGAATGTGGATTAATTTTTCCTAAAATAAAACATACGGCATTTAGTATTAATTAACAGATTTAGTGTATGGTAGTGGCCGGTGATGAGTGGGGCTTTTCTTTATTTCTTTTTTTAAATTTATATTAATGTAATTAAAGCGTGCGTGGGAGATGAATGGAATGTGCTTTGGATGAAGAATATAAGACAAAGGGTGTGATGAAATTATTAATTAAGCTTTACATAAAGTTGTCCCTATTCAGGTACCATGCATCAATATTAAATAATGTGATGTCTTGAGATTTATTTCCTAAAATATCAGTATACTACTACATTTAGACATGCTTCTATTTACAATATTTGAGTGTATTTCAATTATTTATTTTTGTTTGACAATATTTTTGGCGTGTTAGTTGGATCATTAGTAACACATTGAATGAGTTATTTTAACTAACTCATTTTTAATTCAATGCTTGACTTTTTAAATACTGTTCCAATGATAGAATAAAAAGAAAATTGTTTATTGAACTGTCTAGTATACACATTTTTAAAATTATCAACCTTGTTTCAAAGGAATTAAGTCTTTGGTACTTTTTTTTATCAAAAGAAAAAATAATGATATTTTCTCCGTTGTTTAATATAAAACATATTTACCTAATTTAATTAGATTAATGAAGCTAGTTAAAATACCCAAGTCATCTTTCTTAATTCTCTCATTCGTTCTCCTCATTGATTATTGTAGAATGAGTATCAATAATGGAAAATTAGAAAAAGATTGATAAAAATGAAAATTACGTCTTATATTTAGGATCAAGATCATCCCCTTAAATATGTTCTCGGATGGAGTATTAATAATATAAATGTCTTACGAAGTTTCAAAACATAAAGAAGGAAACATAATTATCAAAATATTATGAGAAGGTCTGATAAGAAATAACTTGTATTGATGACAAAGAAAATTCATATAAAAGAACTCATGTTCTCGGAGGAATGATGATGAGAGCTTGAAGGAAAGTTGATGAAGCACTTTCCGACACAAATAACGGACGGTTCAGGCGAGATAAAGGTCGGTTTGAACTAGAAATCCATGATACAGTGTTTTAAAAATGGGAGGCTTGGAGTAGGGTGTTCATGATGCTCATGGCTCTGTGTGGCCGTCTTTGCCCTAGAAAAATCACCCTACTCAGCCCAAGAAAAAACTGGGTATAATTGGGTTGAACATTTTTGTGAGTAGGGTTGGGCATTGGGCTTGATATGCCGCCCTATCTATTTGACTTTGCCTAGTAGTATATGTAGTATTATATTTTTTTTATACAATAGTATTTTTTTTTTCCACTTGTGAGTATTTGACTATTAGTTATAAATATGGCTGTCTTTTAAATTTCAAAACTTAAGTTGTAGACTTATTTTGAAATATTTCAAAATATAGAATTATAGATTTTATTTGAAGTTTATAATATTGTTTATTAGATATAATTGAAGTTGTTTTCTCTACATAAAGTGTGGCAGGGTATTGCCACTTGAGTAGGAAATGCATACCCTGCCCAAAAATGTTAGGGCTTTTATCGAGTAGGGCAGGGCACTGGGTTACATTTTATTGCCCAATGATCTTTTAGGGGGGCATCGAGCAAGGGTCTCGCCCTAACTAGCTTTGCCCATAAACACCCCTAGCTTGGAGTGGTGATATTTTTACAAATAAACTCCATCAATGGGTTGCCCTGCAAGCAAAAAAAGAAAAAAAGAAAAAAAGAAAAAGAAAAGAAAAGAAGAAGACAAAAATGACTTCTATATCTTTTAAATTTGTGTAAGAAAATACTCCATCCATATGTGACAGAGGTTTAGAATTGGAAAAGTCTCTTATACTTAATCCAAACCTTTTGTTGATAAAGATGAAAAAATATAAAGAAAATTACTATGAGGCTTCATGGAATAAATTTAACCATTAAAAATATTAACAAGTGATAATATACAATCACAATTTTTAATGCAAAAAATGATAATATTCTATGTTATTCACTTGTTATTAAAACTTTTTGGTGATTATATTCCTCTTTTTTGAGATCTTATAATGATTCATAACAAAAAGCTTAAGTGTTTTTATAAATAATTAAAATTCTTCTTAATTAAATTATATTCCATCTAGTCCTAAATAAGAATTAGTAGAGAGGACTTACTTTGGTCTCATATGTAAGACATTAATCCACTATGTCTCTTAAATTTATAAATTTTTTCTCAAAGCTTAATATTAAATATTAAGTGAGTTTTCTATTAAAGGAGTTGTATGTAATGCAAATGATTGAAAAAGATACTTGTAAAAAGAAAAGGACACACGTTTTTTACAAACACCTTATTTAACTAATTTTTCAATCCCTCCAGGTTACTTACTTAACTCTGGGAAATTTTTTATAATTTTGGTTTAATGTGGTCATAAAATGAAATATTAATAAAAGGAATCTTGGTGGAGTCTTAATGCAATCTTGTAAGATAGCAGTTGGAGTAGACACAAGAGATGATAAAGGTATCTTGGTGGAGTTAGCCTCTTTCTCAAGTGTAGCATCATCTTTCTTTTTGCCTCTTTGAAAAAAGTGTATAGATGAATTTTCTTAATTCCACTTCACTTCCCCAATCCTATTTGAAGGTTGAAGACTCTCATATATTTAATTCAACCGTCATTAATTAATTAATCATATACACCCGCAGATATTACATATAAGGTGTTTTTAATTGGATTACATTATTTAAAAACAATTAAGATTAGTTAAAAGTAATAAATGTGTGTGTGTGTAAATATTCCCCTTATTTATGAATAAATAAGATAGAGAATAATAATGAATGGTGAAAGAAAATGTATAGAAGAAGATTATATGAGAGAATAAAAAGAATAAATTAACATTTTAATTAATGTAATGTGTGAAATTAATTGAGGATAAAATGGGTGAAAATATATTATTAATTAGAAAAACTCAAAGACAATCTGATAAAAATGGACTAGTCTATTCAAAAAATGAGACCTCGGAGGATGATATATTATTTTGAATCTAAATTTCTGAATTGCAGCTTAAGGATGGAAGTATTATAGTAGTGTAGCATTGTGTGTCCTAAGTGCTCCGTTTGGTAAATAATTGTCATAAAGATATGAAAATATAATAGTGTTTTTGGCACTTGTATCAAGTGGGACCTTTTGATGGGGTGGGCCCATGGTACCAAAAATCAACACTTTTGTGAATGGATTTTATTATTTTAACTAAATATTGGAATGGATATGTGTGAACTTTTAAAATATTTTCGGGGCATTAAACTAAGTGAGTTGTTAAAATGATGATGTTGAGCACAAATGCTTGGAGGTAATCATGCAATGTAGATACAGTTGAATAAGTCTCTAAATAATAGGGACATGAAGAAGAGGCATGGCCTGCCCTTTATCATTGTGTTTGTTTTTTCTTTATTATTCTTTATTTTATTTTATTTTTGCATAGGGACAATGTATGAAGCCAGAATGAAAATCATAAAACTTCATAAGGAAAAAGCATTATTTTTAATATTTGTTCAGAGAGAGAGAGAGAGAGAGAGAGAGAGAGGTGTGTGGGCGGGTAACAACCAAAATTTGCACACATTTTAGTATTTGTTTTGTATCTTTGAGGGTTGTGATATTACTAGTGGTTGGATAATTGATGATTATGAATAAAGAAAAAGTCATTTTTTTAATGGATTATGGTGAAAATATTTATGAGTTTTTACCAAAAGTCTACCCAACAGTATATGATTTTTAGTGGCGTAAAAATACTTTTAAACTCTTAATTAAAATAGGAGTAAAAATATCATTCCCACTAATCTTTGTGATATTAACAGTCTCCTTCTCTCTTTTTCCCTCGGCTCCTTCTTCCTTGATCCGTCTCCATCAGCTCCTTCTTCTTCGATCCCTCTCCCTTCCTCCCTTTATACCTTGTTTTCCCTTAGATCTCATCTCCCCTCCCTCAAAATGATCATCAATCTTCTCCATTATTCTTGTTTGAATTGGCAAACATTGTGACCACAACGGAGGTTTGCAATGCAGATTGGTGCGTGGAGTTTACATGTTAGCGAGTGGAATGGACCACATGAGAGCTATGAATCACCGATACTTCAGAGTTTTCCCCCCAATGTATCAGACACACATATTGGGAATGTATCGATCACGCCATGTATTCAAAAATACAAGGGTTAACTCTTAATATTTTTGAAATAACGTATCGGACATGCGTATCAAGAACGTGTCAAAAATGTTGTGCTAGAATCAGAATCAAGGCTTCATAGCAGGGGAGTAAGGCGGCGGTCGTAGGGGAAATAAGTATTGGAGATTAGAGATGTAAAGAAGAACGACGCAATAGTGAAGCTTGGAACTTATGAGTGACCAGAAAACGAAGATTGGCGGAGCCTTTTGAGGAGGAAGGTTTCCTCGATTTCATACCCCCACCTGCCATGTTTGCACTAGTCAACTGAGAAATCAATTACGTGGCGAAAACCTAATGATGTCATCCAGCATAAATGGCTAGTCAACTGCTATTTTCGAAATTTAAGCATATAATGCCGGATGTACTTTTACTTTTAATAAAAACTTAGATATTTTTCCATCTTAACCCTTTTTAATGTATACAATTAAAATATAGGTAGATTTATTTTTTTGGCCAGAAATAGGAAGATTTAATTGAGATATTTATTTTCATTCCTAATACAAGATTCATTCATTTTTTGATTCGTTCATTTAACATCTTCATTTTTCAAATTTTTATCATTAATTCCACCGTCTTCCTCACTCTTTTTATCTCCCCCGTTTAATACTCTCATTAAAAGAGATTATTTTAGAAAAAAATGTTACACATTATATATATATATATATATATATATATATATATATAAAGTAAGGATAAAAAAGAAATGTGTTGGCAAAAATAAGAAGAAGAAAAAGTCGAACTGATCGACCCAGTTTTGTCAAACAAAGTTAGACTCCGTTCTTTTATTGTTTTGCAAAAGAAACAGGGATGAAAATGAAAGAGCATGTGCTTAGCCTGGAGCCTACATTAAGATAGCACAATCCCAAGACAACGAAAAATATTACGAAAGAATAAAATCGAAGCTCAGAATTGAATCTACAAAACAACACCATAGAGAACATCATTGCCTCAAGTAAAGTAAGATCAGGTTTGACACAGCAAATTAAATTGCCTCTAGTCATGATCCTACTCATGATATACATCCCATATTAGATTGACCCTTTGATTAATGAAATCCCTCCTTCATTAAAATAAAAATAAAAAAAAAGACTCATACAAAGGTTTATGTAAAAAAATATGATAAGAGACGTGCTAGCTTTATTTCATGTAAGTATACATCCAATATCAAATAATGTATTTAATAAAAATACAGAATCAACGTACTCTCAACAAACTAAAAACTATGAGATTTGTTTTGGACTTATCACGCTCAAATGTGGAAGATTAAGTACAATAATTATAGGACATGGAGTATTCTATAGTATTAACAAATTTGGAGGCATCTATTAGACTTGATCAGGCTCACTTTATAATGGAGCACACTCAATAAAAAAATATTGATCGAGTTTAATTGGGTGCTCAGTAATAAGCATATTTATTTTCTTACTTTTAATTTTTAAGGAAATTATTTTATGTATAGAAATCTAAAATAAAGATTAAAATTTTAATGGCCAGTTTTTTTAAAAAAAAAATAATTTAGATTATTGAAATTGTATTTAAATAGTGCGAATTTTGTCACAGCGATAAGCACCAAGGTGTTCGTAGATGAGCAAGAGATCACAATGTTGACAAATGACACTCAAAAACATAATGTTAATAAAAACAAGTGAAACGATTACTTTTGAACTGTAAATATAGTTGCGTCTCTAGAGCCACCGATTTATTGTGTATATCTTGCTACGTTATACTCTCTCATCCTTTTTATAAGGCACCAACTACCAATTCTCACAGACCAATAAAGTTAGTTAAAAACATTAAAGTTGTCATAAAATTCAAGTGGTTTTTAATATTACCCCTACTAATTACTCTAAACTCAAATATATTACTCTCTCCTACTACCCTTATTAAATATGGACAGACATAAAAAAATACATTAATTGTATATTGAAAATCTACAAGTGCCTTATAAAAAGGATCAAAAACACTTGATACTTGATACCAGAGGGAATATTTCAGTATATTGTAGTATTAGTAACCATGCGAGACGATAAATAAACCTGAAACATGTCAAGTTTGAATAGGTCAAAGCCGACATTTTGTCTCTTTTCAACTCACTTTGATTGAATGTTTGACTTAAAGAATTAGACGATTCTTGGATTGAGGCCAGTACGCATGAATAAAAACAATTTGTATGTTTCTTTCTTTCTTTTTTTTTTTGGTGAACATTTTATGTTTGTTTTGATTTAATGAGAATGCAGTTTCCAGTAAAAATAAAATAAAATAAAAAATGTACCTTTATATAATTTTTTTGCCGGATTATACTTTTTATATAATTTGAGCGAACTATTTGTAGGTATTTCCCAGATGTATAGCTCAAGGTTCAACTATAAGCGTAGTAAGATTTTATACTTTCGCCTGTTTTAAATATAAGAAATATAGTTAGCTATATAGGTTTTTACCTTGAGTTAGCTAGATAGTTAAGACTTTAAGTTTGTTTTTGTTTTTTTTTTCCTTCAATTTTATCATTCTTTAAAAGCGTGAATTTATAAATCATTTCCCATATACTTAAGAAAAAATTTTATATAAAGATGGCTGGATTACCCAAATTTTAGTTTGGGATACTGAACTTAATAAATTATATATCAGTTATGTGCACATAGTTAATGATCTAAAATTTTAGTTAAATTACCTCAATATTCATTTTCTTATTACTTCAGTTTGCATCACAGTTATCACCAGTGGGGTGATATCTTTCTCAGTATGGCGGCAAAGACGGAGTAGGGAGATAGCAGAGGTTGTAACTTTGTAGCAGTTTCGGTCTAAACTGTTACAAAATCTGACATTGGTCGCATTTTTTTTTTTAACCTCTATAAATTTGACAATTTTTTTATAATGTCTTTTTTTTTTTTAATAATCAGATCAAGTGTTCATCAATGGCCCCAAAGAAGTTTCAGCTAAGGGAAATCAAACCCGAGGAAGTTGTTTTTGGAAGGGAATGTTGGGAAACAAAGAGATCGTAGTGAAGAGAGTGTACATGGACTCACGTCAGGGGAAGCAAGAATTCATAGCAGAAGTCACGATAATAGGCAGCCTTTACCGCAAGAATCTAGTCAAACTGATAGGATGGTGCTATGAAAGAAATGAACTCCTCCTCGTCTACGAGTTGGAACCCAATGGAAGCCTAAGCAAGTGGATAGCCATATCAAAATTAAGGGATATAATTTGTTAACTTCAGTGACAGAAATTAAAATTTGAGAAATTCAAACCTCTTTATATAGGGTTTTTTCTATGTTTAATATAGATTATTTTAAAAAAAAAAAATTATTAGCTATTCATTAAAATTCAATAATTTTCTAATTTTATTCTATTTAATATACATTATACCTAATAAGAATAAAGTCAATAAAATAATAATGAAGAGTATAATTGTATATTTATGTAAAACTTTAATGATGTACCTTATAAGGGAATATCAAAGGGAGAAAAAATTTTCTGCTTTGAGTCAAAACGACGTCGTTTTGACTCTTTTTTAAATGAAGAGATGAAAGGAAATGAAGAGAAAGGAAAAAAAAAAAGAGCATCTCATCATCTCTTCATTTAAAAAAAGAGCTAAAACGACATCATTTTGGCTCAAGGCAGAAAAAGTTTTCTGCCTTAAAGATAGAAATGATATTCCCACCTTATAAATATGACTATTTTTTTTTTCTTTCTCTAACCTATAAATAAGACAAAGGAGGTAAATAATTTTAATATGCTCCTATAAGTATTTTTCCCTTTAAAATTCCCAAAATGCCTTATATATCAAATCTTGTGAGTTTCCATTTCTAAAATAAGTCTTATATATTTGAGATGGAGTATAAGTTGAGAAATTCAAATTCAAAAATCAGGATATTGTTTGATTATTTGACTTTTGAACTTAAAAATAGAAGTTGAGAATTCAAAGGGTGAGCAGACAAAAATAACTTAATTCTAATTCTTAATCAGACAGTTTTCAATGATTTTCCTTTTGAACTTAACGTCGTCTTTGTGGTTGTTTTAGCTTTTGATTAACTTTCACCTAATTACTTGACCAAACCCAATTGCATTTACCTGTTCCCACTTTTGTTTACCAAACCATTTTTTAAAAATATTTTTCTGCCTTTAAAATTTTGTTACCTTTTGATTATTATATTTTTCCTTTAATGTTCAAAAAAATATGATAACGATAATAACGCATTCTTCTTAACCACTAATTTACATTTTTATAAACTCACATAATATCTATGTTTCAAGATAAACATAAACATCTGGTGTGTGTGTGTGTGTGTAAAGAGGTGTATGTAGAAGTTATAAAAGTAAGCATCAGACCTCTTAATAGATCATTAGTATAAACCCTATCTAATCATTAGGAATATTACTGTACTAAGCTGACCGATTTGGGCCTCCCAAGGCCTTTTTTATTTTTTTGCATTTAAAACACGGTACGCCAGAGAGAAAGTAAAGAGGCTTTGGCCATTGTTGGCATGTTTGGTAATAAATCTAATGAAAGTGCTTCTACATGTTATGTTAATTAACTAAATATAGGATAAGTTTGTAGTATAAATTACATTACAAACTTTATTCTATATTTACGACTGGAGAGAGTACACACACTAACAAAATTTTAATTGAAAAATTTAAAATTGAAATCTAAAAAGTAAAAAATAGAGATAGGAGATAAAAATAAAAAAATGACGATAAAATTTTTTTCTAAAAAAAAAAAGGTATAGGGTCCATGCAAGCTGCACTACTATTTATGTATCTTTGTGAATAATTATGAGCAGAAACCATGTATTTTTAAGGTGGTCTAAAGAATTTGGGCAAATTCTCGATTTGTACGTGTCATATCAACACTAAATGATAAGCTGCTCCGGAGAAATCGCTCTACTCGTTCCATCCTTTAAGGAAGATGAGGTTTTGTTTAGACAGAGTTCAGAAAAAACAAAAAATCAAGAATGTGACTCAAGTAGTTGAGAGTGTTGAGGAAGACCAGTGGCCTAGACTGGGAATGAAGGAGTCTATGTTTTCCAAAGGGGCGTTATCATTCGCTGATAAACTGAGAGGAGTAGTGAGGGGAGAAGCAGCTGACTCGGATGATGACATTGAAGATGCAACAGATGTACTTTCTGATGACAATATGTCGAATGATTCCAAGGAGACGATTGATGAAATATCTCTTTGCAAAATAGTAGAAGATCCTCAACAAAATTTTCCCACCTTTTTATTCTTAGACAAGATGAAGAAGAGAATGTATTAGTCTTAGAACAATACTGTCATCATCAAGTTGTTAGGAAGGAACATTGGATATAAAGCACTAGAAGCAAGAGTTCAGGCCTTGTGGGTTAGGTGGGGAGTTACTAAACTTATTAATATTGGACATGGATTCCATGTGGTTAAGCTGTCCAACCAGGACTACCTCCATGCTCTTACCAGTGGGCCGTGCATGGATGATCTATGATCATTTTTTGATTGTAAGACCTTGTGAGTCAATATTTAACTCTACTAGTGCCAAAATTGATAAAGTTGCAGTGTGGGTGAGATTGCCAAGCATTTTTCTTGAGTTTTATGATAAGGAATCACTGACTTTGATCGGTAACTATATTGGAGAAATGGTGCAAGTAGACATCAACACTTCGTGCCAACTCTATGGACATCATGCCTGACTTTATGTATTGGTTGGCTTGACAAAATAGTTAATGTCTAGGTTCTCGGTAGATGGGCAAGAATTATTACATTGAGTATGAAGATTTACATATACTCTATTCTAACTGTGATTTTTATGGACATTGCTATGAAACTTGTTCTTAGGAAAGGAAGCAACATGACAATATTGAAGGAAGGTGTCAACCAATAGAGCAACCCAAATGAGGATAACAAAGTTCTTCATCAAATGGAGAAGGGTCTTGGTAATCTTTGGAGAGCTGTTCAAAAAACCAGACGCCCTTGCCAGAATAAGGATAAACAAGGAGAGTTATATTGAAAACAACCGAACGGTTTTCGATTTTTACTGCTAGCTGACATGGAAGATATGGAGCAACAACGACGTACGAGGTTCCTCCATAGGGCATATCTAACGGAAAATAGAATAATCCTACGAGCACTAAGAAGATACGGAAGGAGGTGGTGAAACAAATAGGGGCTCAACATTAGACAGTTAATGCATTTGTATGGGGAAATATGACACTGTAGGGAAGTGGTGGGTCTATAAGCAGAAGCAGACATATGGATAAAAGGGGAGAGAATGTGTGGAGGAAAAGACAAAAATGGAAGGAACAATACTAAGGCTAACAATGGGTGAGGAACAAGACGAGGGAGAAATGAGAGATGTGGAAGTTGGGAATGACTTTATACATGGACCAGCTCAAGACCTATTAGGCCTCAATGACTGGCCTCATAACTCAAAAGAAGGAATGTCCATTATGCCTCACTCTAACCTGGTCGATTTTGGGCTATATATGGAGAGCCTAATGTTTTGTGAGTTTGCTGGAAGTATGAGAAGTTGTGAGATATTAGTCTCTGAGACCTAAATGTCTATATGACTACGGGGCTTATTTAAAATCCACACCTGGCTTATGGATTGCTTTCTTTATTTTTTTTTTTTGATAGGAAAGATGGTTGAAAGCCTACATTAATAAAAATAAATTACATATGGGGGGAAATTAATCCCAAATGCTCATGTTCCACCTAACTTAATAACTGAGTAGGACATATATCAAGGATTATAGAATTAGAAATGCCTAGTTTTGCTAAAGCATTAGCAACTCTGTTTTTCTGTCTATGAATTGGTCTTAGAACAACTTGCCAATCCCATTGAAGAAGCTCCCTAATCTTCAAAATAACCGAGCTTATCCTGCTTGAATCATCATCTAATATCATTTTAATCACCTCTTCCGCATCAGATTCTATCTCTACATTCATAATCTCAAGATCTCAAGCTAGTTGAAGACCTTCCATTATAGCCCATTCTTCAGTTGAGTGGGCTTGGCATTCGCCAATAATTTTTGTGAAACCCACCACCCACTTCCCATAACTATCCCTTATTACCCCTCCACATCTTGCTTGAGCTGAAGATAAAGCCCTTGCTCCATCAACATTCACCTTATACCAACCAACAGGTGGCTTTTCTCAGTTGGAACCATGAGTGGCGTGAGTGGCCAAATTTGAAGCATTACCATGAACATGATCCATACAGAAAAGAGTAATTTTGCCAACTCAAAGAAATCATAACCACAGGGTGTTCGGGCCTCTTAAAATTCTCAACAAATATACTACAATTCCGCTACTCCCAAATCTTCTAGATAAAAATAGCAAAAACATATTTCCAGCAGCTACCCCATTTCCTACTCGTTATCTTTTTCAAATTTAGCAACATCCATTCCCTCAAGTTAGCAGAAAAGAATGAGGATACGAATCTAGCATCAACTAACTCTAACCATATACTCTTGGCATACTGGCAATCCCTTAAGATATGTAAAATATCCTCTACATCTGAATTACAATAATCACATAAAGGGGAAGATGATGACCATGAGCTTCTCCATAATTTAGTAGGAAGCTTATTCAAGGCAACTTTCCACATAAACACTCTTATTCTTTCCACTCCCTTCCATTTCCAGATTTCTTTAAATAAGCAATCATGAAGAAGAGTTAGGCTAAATTAAAAAATAAGAGCTCTTGATAGAAAATGTACCATCACTTGTCGCACCCCATACGAGAAAATCATTATTTGCTGTAGGTCTTGGTGGTAAAACTGGAGCAATTTTCCGGATCCCTGCAGGATTGATAACCGAAGCTATTCTTGCAAAATCCCATCTCTCATCTAACACCCAGTCTGCCACAAGGGAGCTTTCTTCCAAATATGTTAGCTATCTCACACAAAAATCATGTAGTTTAATTCCCTCACCAACCCAGCAGTCATAGAAAAAATTAACTGATTGACCGTTCCTGATTTGCCATTTTGCACCACTATTTGCAATATCAGCTTGTGCACAAATGAATCTCCAAAAGCCGGAATCACCCGGTCGATAAGTCAATAGGTTTGCCTCCTCTCTCCACAAGTATCAATGACTAAGAATTTTGGCCCATGGTCCATCTGAACCCAATATTAGCTTCCATGCAAGCTTTGCCCCAAAAGCCTTATTCATTATTGTGAGGCATCGGAATCCAAGGCCCCCAAACTCTTTAGGTTTGACAATTTGCTCCCATCCTACTAAGTGAGCTCCCTATGCACTGTCATCGTGTCCCCATACAAAGTTCCTCTGTAAACACTCTACCTCCATACAAATGCTCTTAGGAAGCCTTGTTACCTGCATAGGATACATTGGTATAACACTCACAACAGATTTTGCTAGAGTAACCCTACCAGCCATAGATAGGGATTTTGCTTTCCAACTACTAAGTTTAGCACGAACTCTATCGATGATATATTGGAAATTTTCCTTTCGCCTTCTGTTCCTTGATAACAGGAACCCAAGGTATCTTCCTATCTCACTTGAACATTGCATTTGAGTTACCTCTAAAATTCTTCTCTTATTCCTTAAAGGAGCTCTGGGAGAAAAGTAAACAGAGGACTTTGCCAAATTAACCTTTTCCCCAAATGCAGACATGAAAGATTGAAGACATTTCATCATACATTTAGCTTGGCCATCTGATGCAACACCAAATAACAACAAATCGTCCACAAACATTAAATGAGACACTTTAGGTCCATCTCTAGAAACATGTATCGGCTCCATGTACCCTCCTCCATAACATCACATATCAAATGGGATAATTTATCCATACATAACACAAATAGCAGAGGAGATATAGAATCTCCTTGCCTTAGGCCCCTTTTAGGTGAAAAGAATTCAATTTTAGCTCCATTCCACAGAATATTATATGAAACTGAGGAAACACAGTTAATAATTAAATCCACAAGCTTAGCTTCTATCCCTACCTCAAGTAAGACCTTCTTCAAGAACTCCCAACTAATGTGATCATACGCCTTTTCAAGATCAACTTTCATAGCCATAAGCCCCCTTTTGCTTCGATTCTTATTCATTATATGCATAACCTCTTGCCCAACTAGAATATTGTCTTGGATGCCTCTCCCTTTAATGAAACTTATTTGGAAAGGAGAAATAAAAACCTTCATTGCTTCTCTCAATCTAAGGGCTAATAACTTGGTAACACACTTAAGATGGACTGTACATAAAGAGATAGGCCTGAAGTATGAGACTAATTCAACATGCTCTTTCTTCAGAATTAGAGCAATAAGAGTCTGATTTGCTTCCACTATAGAACACTGACCTTGAAAAACATTTCTCACAAAATGACATAAAGCTGGACCAATAGTGCTCCAATTTGACTTGTAAAAAATAGCTGGGAAACCATCCACTCCCAGCACTTTATAACATCCCATAGAAAATAATACCCCTTTAATTTCTTCATCAGTAGGGATATGACCTAAATTTTCCACTCTCAGCGGATCCAATATAGGAAAATGAGCCCTAGTAATCAGATTCTTTGAAACAGTTGGAGTCTCACAGAACAACTCTTTGAAGTGATCAATAACCATGCATTTCAGGGTTTCAGCATTATTAATCCAATCACCCTCAACATTTTTCAGCATATACACTTTATTCCTTTTCTTTCTCAGCTTAGTTTTCAAATGATAATATCTGGTGTTTCTGTCCCCTTTTGTAACCCATACAACTCTAGATTTTTTAAACCACTTTATTTCTTCAAGTTTCAAAACTCTCTCCAACTCCCCTTGCAATTCCATCTCCAAATTACACAGAAATTTAGAGTGGGGGTATGAGCTATAATTTTGAATACCCTGAAGCTGATTTAAGAGAGTTTGTTTCTTTTTTTCTACCATCCCAAAAACCTCTCTGTTCTAAGTCCCCAGAGAGTTTTGGAGTCTCAACAATGACTGGCCTAAATCCCCATCAACAAACCATGCTCCCTCCAGGAAATTCTTATAACTTTCATGCTGGAGCCACATGACTTCAAACTTGAAACATCGCTCTCCACTATTACTGTCCCTATTTTCCCTAAAGTTCATACAGATTGGATTATGATCAGAGAAGAAAGTTCAGGATAATACCTGAATAGAGCAGTTTGGATACTCTATAATGAATTTATCGTTACCCAGAGCACGATCAAGCCTCTCATATAGCCGCTGACTACCCAAGATTTTTGGTCCCCTCCATGTATACCGGGGGTCCATTTACTCCTAAATCTTCCAATTGGCACCTTCGAATTCGATCATCAAATAACCTCATCCTTGCCAAATTTGGTCCCATTCCTCCTAGTCTCTCAGAAGCATAAAGAATATCATTAAAGTCACCTAAAGTGACCCAAGGCTCAATATTTGCCGATTTAAACCTTTCCAATTCATTCCATAAGATCTGTTTGTGCGAGGCCTCCGGTAAGGCATATATTGTAGAGAGCGTAAACTTGATACCCCCATCAATAACACAATTGATATGCATAAATTTTCTCCCAGAGTTCATAACAGTAACGCTTACCTGAGATTCCTTCCATGCCACCACAATTCCCCCAGAACGACCCATACTCGGAACGAAATCAAACCCATCGAATCCCAGCCTATACAATCTTTTGTATGGAGCATCTGATTCAGACTTCGTCTTCGACAAAATAATTAGGCTCAGATTAGTTTTCCTGCAAACAATTCTAATATTACTAATAAAATTCTTGCCACCAGTACCCCGGATGTTCCAGCATATAATATTCATCCTTTATTGATTGATTTATTAAAAACCCAAAGGAAACCTTACTGAGCTAACACCCAGAGCTTGGCCCATCTCCTCGGCCCAATTTCTCAATTAGAGCTTCACGCACCATCTCGCAATCACTATCATCATGAGAGGCCCAAAATCTTCCTTTCGGCCCACTATTCAATGTAGCCTCTCCTGGGTCAATTTCAGGATTGGAAAACATTATTATTTCCATTCCTTCAACTAGGGCCCCTTCATTTGACTTCACCTTAATATCCTCCTGTGATTCCTTCGTTTTTGACATTTGCTCTTGATTGATTCTTATCAAATCACCCCTTGACATCTCCTTATGTGCCTTTTCCCTACTGCGCTTGTCTCTCCTATTTTCCTGCCTTACCGCTACCTCTGAGTTTTAGTTTCCCATAGTACTTTCCCCTTTTGATTGATGCCTCTGGGTCTCTTCTTTTTCCTTCCTACCCCCTTTCTTTTTTCACTGTTGATTTCTTCTCTATTGTCTCTATTTTTTCAAATATTTGTGTTCCCGAATTGCCCTCTTTATTCACCTTATTTACCACCACAAGTCCTTCGTCTTCCTCAGTGGCCAATGCACCAAACCGAGAACCATTGCTGTGATAAACAAATCCTGCATCTTTCCTGGAACTTCCCTCTTTCTCCTTATCTTTTTTTTTCTACTTGGTTTCTGCACCACACGCCATATGTCTTGATCATTGATGCAGCTTCCCTTCCTATTTGATTCTTTCCCTTTAGATCCTTCAGCATCCTCTGTACTTCCTTCCCCTGTTTCAGCGACATTACTCCTATTGCAATTTTCTACTTTATGCCCATAAATTCCACAACCAGTGTAAAGCCAGTGTAATCCTTCATACTCTATATAATAATCTTCTCCATCCAATGAGAATCCTGACATCAATTGCTTACTCAAATCCAGTAACACATATTTGAGCGTAGTGTCCTCTGAGCTACCCAAAAGTGTTTATGTCAATCTTTATAGTTTTCCCAATCCGATCACCAATCCAGGTCAAGGCTTCCCTATCATAGTACTCCAAGAACACACTAGGCATCCGCACCCAGACAACAACTTTGTCAATGTTAGCACGGTTTGGATTGAACAGAGGCTCCCTGGCCTTACTGTTAGATAATGGTCAAATAACATCCAAGGGCCCCCAGTAAGCGCATTAAGATAATCATCTTTGTTAGTAAGCTTCACCACAAAGTAACCATTCCCAATATTGATTAAATTGATAACTCCCTTCTTCGCCCACAGAGATTGAAGTTTGGAGAGCAGTAGCTTATAACCAATATTACGGCCCAAAAGCTTTACAATGATAGCATTATTCCAGGCTTTGTATAGCCGCTTTTTCATCTTCTTAGAGAAACTGAAGGTAGGAAAGTTTCTAACGGGATCCTCCTCAATACTACATAGTGGTTCACTGTCTTCAGCATCACTTGTCTCTTTATCAGACATAGAATCATCTGATAAATCCTTCTCTGTTGCCATTATTACTTTCTCCTGCTTGTTTGAACTTATTCCTTGAAGCATTTCTGAAAAGGACGGACCACTAACCCACTCCTTCTTTCCCGAGCTTCCCAACTTTGGCCATTCCTCCTCCTTCCGTAAACTACCTTCATTCTTTATCTTTTTTGTGCTTCTCAAGAATTGATCTTCTTCCTCCGATGAAGACGGCACAGGAACATTGTTTTCTTTTGAGAGAATAAGGGCCATCTCCCAATGGCCTTCTTTTTTGTATTGGATTGCTTTTTTTCTTGGAATACAAAAGATGCCTATGGAAAAGGCCTCTTAAGAAACTTGAAACTAATTTGTGCAGGGCCTAAGCCCAATCTTCTATTGTTAGCCAAAACAAGAATTGAAAATGGCTCTCAGTTACAAGTTCTTAATTCACTGGGCTACGATATGGTGCAGGTCGTTCCCAATGTCGGAATGTCTAGTAGGTTAGCTGTTACTTGGATGAGTTCCAAGATATCAGTGGTGGTGCTCGAGGAAAATGGGCAATTCTTTCATCTCTAATGTCAGATTGGACAAAATATGTCATTCCTCTTAGCATCCATTTATGCAATTCCTCATTCAAATTTAACATCTGTTCTTTGAGGAAATATTCTTAAATTATCCAAAGGAGTCATTCAAATTTAACATTTGTTCTTTGGGGAAATATTCTTAAATTATTCAAAGATCAAGCTGCTTATCCCTATTCCAAATTTCTTTGTAATTTAGAATTACAATTGCAAAGGGAGTTGGATGAGGTCCTAAAGGAGGAGGTGAAATTGTTTCAAAAATCAAGAGCAATCTGGACCTCAAAAGGGAATAGAAATACTAGGTATTATCAATTTAAAACAACTATGAGGAGGAGGGAAAATAGAGTTATAGCACTAAAGAATAAAAGAGGACAAGGGATTGAATAGGAAGAGGAGATGAAGAAGATGGTTATGGACTTTTTCAAATTGTTGTATCAGGAGGAGGATAGTAACTTATGCCCTCTCTTGCAATCTGAATCACATTTTCCTTTACTTAATGAAGGAATTCGTAAGCATTTGGGAGATACTCCTTTGGAAATAAAGAGAAAGGAAGCAATATTCTCTATGGGATCTTATAAGTCACTTGGAGTAGATGGTTTTCCTCCCATCATTTATCAAGCAAATTGGAATACGGTTGGTTCTAAGGTATGCCATTTTGTGAAAGAGGTCTTTATATAGGATCATTGTCTATGAAAGATGCAAATCAAACCTTGATTGCATTAATTCCTAAACAAGAAATCCCAGAGCTTGTTAACCAATTTCATCCTATTTCCCTATGTACTATTCACTACAAGTGCATAAACAAGATCATTACTAGCCGATTAAGAAGTTTAATTAGTAAACTGGTATATCTTTTTCAAGCTAGATTTATTAAAGGGAGACAAATCCAAGACAATATTATTATTAGCCAGAAGATTCTCCACATAATGAGGAAGGCTGATGGGAAGAGAGGTTACATGGACTCAAACTAGGGTTGATCAACTTAATTATGGAATGTGTCTCTTTGGTTGAATACAATGTGCTTTGGATGGGGAAAAGACAGAGTTTTTTGCTCCAAAAAGAGGATTATGGCAAAGTGGCCCTATCTCCCCATATTTGTTTGTTCTATGTATTGATCTACTATCATATATGATTTGCGATGTAGTTAAAAATTGCCAATGGAAGCCTATTAAGGTGATCAATGCAGGTCTAAATATTTCTCACTTAATGTTTGCAGATGATCTCTTACTTTTTGGTGAGGCTTTGGCAGAGCAAGTTGCATGTATTATGAAGTGTGTTTAGAAATTTTGTATGGCCTCTGGGAAAAAAGAAAAATTGTCTATGTTTTTCTCCCCAAAGGTTAATGAGGTGAGAAAGAATGAAATTCAAAGGATAACTAAAATGAAGATCTCCAATAAGATAGGCAACTACCTAGTTTTTCTTTCAAGGAAAAGAAAACCAACGGAAACCTTCCAGTATATCATTGAAAAAGTTAAGTCCCAATTAGCTACATGGAAGTGAAGTTCATTGTCAATGGCCGGAAGAATCACGCTGGCCAAATTGGTGATAAGCTCTATTCCCTTGTATCCTATACAGGTGATGCAACTCCCCTCAAGTATTTGCAAATAGGCAGAAAGACTACAATGCAATTTCATATAGGGAAAATCTATTAAACATGGTTCCCATAATCTGGGGTGGAACATTCTACTTCAAACTAAGCATTATGGAGGACTGGCCTGTAAGAAACTTTCAGCAATGAACCAAGCCTTTACCCGTAAGCTGGCATGGAGATTGTTAGCAGGCTCACAAATTTTATGGACAGAGGTCTTGTTCCATATATATATGATCAAGAATGATCATGTTTTGCTTGAAGCCAAAACTGGTGATTCATCCCTGTGGCATTTTCTTTGTAAACAGAAAGATATTATTGAGGATGGATCGGCTCAGAGGGTTCAAAATGGTATATCAGTTAACTTTTTTTGTGATAAATGGCTCCGAAAAGGAAAACAGATTGAAGAATTATGCTTGAGGCCTTTAACAAAGGAAGAAAGCTAGAGTTCTATTTCAGATAGGAAGGCTAATGGTACATGGGACTTTACTTGGATGAAAGCAATTGTGCTTGAGGAGGTATTACAGAGACTGATAGCAACTATGCCACCGATAAAGGCAGCAGGGGCGAACATAATGATCTGGAGTGCTGACCATAAAGGCTTATTCTTTGTTAAATCAACATATTATTTATTAGAGAGTCCACATAATCTTCTCTATCAGCCGAGCTTTAAACTTATATGAAAGTGGAAGGGAGCGGAATGTATTCAGGTTTTTATGTGGCTGGTTTTGCACAATAGACTCTTGACAAATGAAGCTTTAAACTTATATGAAAGTGGAAGGGAGCGGAATGTATTCAGGTTTTTATGTGGCTGGTTTTGCACAATAGACTCTTGACAAATGAATGGCGCAGCAAATGGTCTAATGTGTCTGCCTTATGTCTTGTTTGTAATTCTCAATCAGAGACCATCACTCACATTTTGAGAGACTGTGTAGTTGCTAAAGAGATGTGGATGGCACTAGTTCATCTAAGATTCCAGACAAGTTTTTTGGCAGTACCTTTGCAAGAATGGATTATTTTTAATTTCTGTAAGGAAATTGACAATTAGAACAGCACAAACTGGGACTAGACGTTTGGAGTGGGCATATGGAAACTATGGTTATGAAGGAATTAGACAGTCTTTGATGAGCATTTTTGCAGACCAACAAACATGGCATCGGTGATTTTAATTACCAGGGGATTCTTTGTTTGTGAAGATCCTCCTTCGGTAACAGAAACAGAGAATTCAAGTATAGCTACGAATTGGTAACAAAAACCATTGCCCGGATGGGGTCAAGGTTAATTTGGACGGCGCTGTAACTACAGGTAGGAACAGAGTGAGTTGCAGAATTGTGATTAGAGATCACTATGGAAGCTAGTTAGCTGCGCTGGAGTCTCTGTTTCGTTTGCTCTTTGTATTGCTCATGAGGCAGAGGAATGGGCAATCCTGAAAGGTTTAGAACTAGCTTGGCAGAAAGGATTTAAACAAGTTATTTGTGAATCTGATTCAATTAATCTTGTTAACATGTTAAAGGAAATGAGAGGTTCAAACTCACAAAGTCTGGTTGTGTATCAGATTAGGAATCTCATGAGCCTTAACTAGAGTCTATAGATTCATCAAATCTCTCGAGAGCAAAACAAGATGGTGGATAGACTGGCTAAGGATGGTTTATCCACGTACTTTTTCTATGATTTGTGTTTTATTCATATAAGGACCTTAATACTTAATGATTGTATGGATATAATTCCCCAACTCTACTCTTTTAATTTAATGTAGCAATCGTTCATATATATATATAAAGAGCGGAAACCATACTAGTATTTGCCACCGACCTGCAACTAAAAGTTTGTTTAAAAAAAAAATAAAAAATAAAAAACCTGCAACTAAAAGTTTTAAGTATGATATTAAATTCTATTATGATATTAAATTCTATTTTTCTTATGTTTTGTTTTTCTTGGTATAAATACATTCCTTTGCTCCCAAAAAAAAAAAAAAAAATACAATAGGTCATCTAAAATTGAAGGCATATGAATTCAAATAAAATTTGCAAAATTAATGAATAGGAAAAAGTTGTTAACAAAACCAGATCAAACAAATTTTTATAATTCACGCATCTCTTCAACTTTATGAAATTAGGGAACTAATTAATGTAATAAAAATCATAAACCTAATTAATTGGTTAATTGACTAATTAAGGTGGTTAATTAGGTAAGATTTTAAGGTCAATACAACAAACAGGTGTTGAGCCAACCAAAAAAAAACCAGAAAAAAAAGAAAGAAGAAGAAGCAACAAACAGATTCTTTTTGAACAATAACAAACAGATTCAGTATAACATCATTGGGGAAACCAACTGTCGTTATCAGAGGAATGGTTTAGCCCAAGAAGCAACGAATGAACTAAGTATCAACAAACTAGTTTCTGTTTAATTCTTGAATTTTAGTAGTATGTATGGATACTATATTTATTTTCCGTTGATTTGGCTTTGATATGATTATGCACTTCTCAATCACCTTCCTTCACATCAATAGTATCGGACAACATGTCTGTAGAGAAATCCTTGTATTTTGACATGAATCGGAATATTAGGGACAACTTTAGGCCACTTCAGCTTGAAATCTTTGATTTTTTTTTTCTTTTCATTTCACTAAGACAAAACTTATTTCACATATTTATTTTGGACAACTTAAATCTCTTATACCCTAAAATTCCTCTAAAATTCTAAAATAAGCCTTTTTTCTTTTTTGAAAAAAAAAAAAGAACATACAATAGTAGCTTGAAGTTACAAGCAAGATGAAACACATAACTACACATTGATGAGGAAATTTTTATATCATTAAGTTATAAGGTTACTCGCAGCTAATTCAAAAAAAAAAAAAAAAATCGATCCAATTTCAAACAACAATACCCACTTTCCAATCATTCTGGTCTGATCCTGAAAAATGTGTTAAGAGTCTTATTGGGTGGAATTGCAGAAGAATTATATAATTTTAAGTCTAATGAGCTCAATGTTATCTCTAATAGCCTTTTTCGTTTCTTTTGCTTTTTAAGATGGTGGCTCCTTTTGATATCGTGCTTATAATCGTTGCCTGTTGGTTAAAGTTAGGATTTAAGACGAGGGTGGATTGGCTGCCTTTAAAAAGTTCTCAAAGCATTTCCCAACCCAAAACCAAAAAACAATAAAATAGTGGGAAAACATAGCAACTTTAAAATAGGATATTATAGGAGATTTAAGAACACAAAAGATTTATATATATCAATCCAGCCTTATTATTTGGCATATGCCCAGTCCACAAGTTAATTACCTAAAATTTTCACTATGCTCTTGCAAATTTTAAAACCAAACACTTACCGTCTAGGGGTGGGAATAAGCCAAGTTCTTATCAGGCGGCTTACAGCCTGGCCTATTTAGGGCTTGGTTAGGCCTGACTTATTTGTTAAAAAGGTCATGCCAAGGCCTATTTAAAAGCATAAATATGTAAATAGACCAGGCCTATTTACATAAGGCCTGACCTATTTACATATTAAATAAATATAATTGAATTTATATCATATAAATAATATAATATTTATTATTTTCCATTCTTATATTCTAATTTCAAATTATATTTATATAGATTTTGATAGGTTTAAAATGTATAAAGCCTATTTATGGCCTCCAAGACCTACAATATGAGGCCTTTTTAAAGGCTTACATTGTAAGTAGGCCTTTAAAAAGGTTTCAGACCCGACCAGGCCTTATGAAGGCTCAGACCTGAGCCTAAAAAAAAGCCTGAATTCAGGCTTAGGCCCAGGCTCAGGCCTTCTGCCCCCATTATAGGCTCAGGCCTATTTAGTCAAAGCCTGGCATGGCCTGGCCTATTTCCATGCCTATTACCGTCCCCATACTGTCATTAAACTAAAAAGTATTACCTCCGTTCCCAAATATATAACATGGTTTGTATTGCAAATTGCATTATAAACTATATCTTATATTTAGAAACGGGGGAGTATAGATTTTACTACACAACCCCTTATAGTTAGCAAACTCAAACTAGCTCACTCAAGGGTGCCACAACTTGAGTATCCTTCTAAAGGATTAAAAAAGAATTGAATGCTCATAAACTCACCGAATGAATAGATGCAGACTTCAAAGCTTTAAACGAAGTATATAGGGCTTTTAATGCTACAAATGAATGCTCGGGATGTTATACATCATTTGAAATCAAGATTATAGCAGTTGGAAGCCCTTTAAAAATATTATTTTGAAAAGAAAAAAAAAAGCTTTTTAACAACTACATTAAATGCGTGTCAAATGACTACTAAACGTGATGAGTAGTGTAGTGTACGACACAAAAAATTGACTTTTTAATATCTCGTGCTAGCTTTGAGGGTAGAGGTTAATACATTAAGTGTAAAATAGGTGAAACAAAATTGCTAATGCATTATGTAACAACATTAGGCATTTTGTTATGGAATGACGAAATGGGCCTAAAAAATAGGCCCAATAAAGAGACCCTCTGTCAGAATTCCCTTAAGCAGGTAGAAACATTAATCTCCACTAATCATGCCTTTAATCTCAGACAGTACAGGTAGTAGAGTAGGCATACCCAGGTAGTGGAGCAGACAATGTCAGGACGTGGAGGCGCACTACCTGCATGCACTCTAGTGAGCTGAAACCCTAGGCAATCTCTATAAATATGAGATTACTCACAAGGTATGTGGACCTTTTTCATCTATTTTACATTCTGTCTCACTATACACACACACCACCCCTCTGTGACCATCACCACATTCGTGTAGCACAGTGATCCTCAGAGACTCTCTGGTATCCTCTCTATAGATATTAGGGGGAGTTCTTCACCTCTTGGACGTTTAATCCCTTGAACTTCTTGGATGTCTTCCTAATCCGATATTAATCCTTACCAGTCCAAGTTGACTAGACACTCGTGTTCTCATTACTGAACATTGGCGCTGTCTGTGGGAAACGTTAAAATTCGATTCCCAAAGCAAAACCATTGAGCATGGCTAATACTAGAAGCCGAGGTCAGGCTTCCCATCAGGATCCATCAATGCAGCAACCACCACAACATGTTGAATACCATGAGCAGCAGGAGGATTCCATGGCTCCTGACCACAACCGAGTGGAGGTTGAAACGAAGGACGAAATGGTCGACATTAAAACCTCTCCAACACTCGATAGCCGAGTTGTACAGTTGATACAACTGTTGCTCCAGCTACAAAACCCTTTGTTGGAATTTCAAATGGAAAGCCTCGACCTTCTTTGCATGCAGAATGTTATGGAGACCTTGTTCAGACAGATGGAAGACATGGAAAAACGCAACATATTGCAAAGAGAAGATGACATCCAATGTTTGCAAGAGGATATGGAGCGCCGAGATACCATTTGGAGGTAGGAGGAAGGGTGGAGGCTACGAAAAATGTTGGATGATAGAATTGGTCGAGAAGAGTGTGACGACCAGAGTGTCAGCCGAGATAACGATAGGAGTAATCAAGTTGTGGTCCTTGCCTATCATAAGGACAGAGATGTTGCTGGCCCTAGCAGGGTAAATGGTCAGAGTTTGGCACAAGTAATTGTCGGGGTGCCTTACCCTTATCACAAAAAGGAGAAAATAGACGGACCAGACCGAGTTAGAACTCGTGAGGAAGAGGTACGAAGGATGTTGTGGCTAGAAGAGCGCGAGAAATAGTTGGAAGGCTTGGTGTAAAACGACAGTCGAGATGCTAGTAATCCCAGTAAGGTGGATATTATCACAGTCGCCTAGTAAGACAATGCAGGCACATCGTGGGGCAACACGGAGCAGAACAAGGCGAGTAGGGAGAACAAGCAACCTATGAAGGGTCGTGATAACGGCAAGGAAAATTCAACGATGGCATCACCACCCAATCCGGACATGTCGACAAAACAACTCAGTGGAGGAATAGAAGGTCCATTTTCAGACGAGATCAAGGCAGCTATATATCCCAAGGGTTTTGACTCAAGACATCTTCCAAAGTATGATGGTACACAAGACCCTCAGGTTCACCTTAATAACTTTAGCATGGAAGTTATGGTTAAAGGTTTCGAAGGACCTATCGTACCTCGACTTTTTGCTGGTATACCGCAAGGGGCAGCACAATTGTGGTTCCACTTGTTACCACAAAAGTTGGCTTGGGCATAGTAGGTGTCGAGGTATCTTCTGGGTCATGGTTGCAGTTCAACAGCGCCATCTCGGCCTCTCCATGACAACCAAGTTGGGCGAGAGTTATGTACTCGAAGCAACATTGTTGACATGGACGACCAGAGTTAGAAGTAGAGGTGGGCGATAAAGACTTTGGTTGGTAAGCCGAGATATTAGGAGGTTAGGATACTGATATTAGGGTTACCTTAGAGGGAGGAGGAGGTAGTGACATACAGGAAACACTCTTATTCCCACCCCCAGTATGTTTGAGCACATTTGCTTGGATAGACTCCTCAAAACGATGAACAACCCACAACCAGAAGGCTGCCTTATCAGATATCCTACTCACTACTTCCCTATCCTCTTTAAGGATGGGTCTACCATACATATCCACGGGAGAGTTATTTGGGTTTTGGTCTATGAAGATCAAGGAGAAGCAAAGCAGGCAAGTGGAAGAACTGGGTTCTAACCCAGAAGGTTACTTAGGAATTCTACCCATACAACAGAAGCACAGGTCCCACCAAGAAGACAGAAGAGTAATAGGGAAGGAAAGACCAAATGCACAAAGAATCGAAACCAAGACAAGCCCTGATGAAATGTCACCAGGTTTTGAAAAGCTTTGAGGAGAAGGAAGAGTGTTGTGGAAGATGGCTGGAGAAGAATTTTCTTCGGTAGCAGAGAGAGTGTGGAAGCATAAAAATGAGAAGCAGCGTGACATCTCAGGTTATATAGACGCTGTGAATATGAATAGGTGCGTTTAATAGGCACCAACAGTCGCGAATTTGAAAAGACAGGAGTGCTTACGTCAGCAGGCGCAAGGAATAAGGGTTGAAAAACCCTAAAAAGTGTAATCATGACTAATACAAAGAGACGTGGGCATTAAACGCGCATGAAAACCAATGGCGGTTGGCGTGGATACTAAGGCAGAATGGCGGTTATACGCTGCTACGCGCTTTGATGTCAAAAAGTCGCGCTTGTTCATTCGCATGGTACTCCGGATTGGGGGGCTAGGAGTAGTAACTCAGTACATTGGAATTCAGCTGAGATATAATCAATTCAAAAGAAGGAAGGAAAAGACAATCTCAACTGCATGGAAGCTGAAAATCAAAATAAGTCAGGGGGCAAGCATAGCCATCCCAAGCTAGGGCCATACACTAATCTCCGGCTGAGGTAATGGAATTCTGGAAGATGAAAATCCGAGATAATGAAGCAACTCGAAGGGGAAAAAAATTCAAAGTCAATTATCTAGTCCGGGCAATCTGAAATATAAGAGCTGTTAATCTTGGCATCCTAGGAGCCTGTGGTCAATATAGAGGAGTTGTTAATCTCAACATCCCAAAGGCTTGAGGCAACCAAGCTTGAGGGTAACTGCTATGGAATGACGAAATGGGCCTAGAAAATAGGCCCAATAAGGAGACCCTTTGTCAGAATTCCCTGTAGAAACACTAATCTCCACTAATCATGCCTTTAATCTTGGATAGTATAGGTAGTAGAGCAGGCATACCTAGGTAGTGGAGCAGACAATGTTAGGATGTGGAGGCGCACTACCTGCATGCACTCCAGTACACTGAAACCCTAGGTAATCTCTATAAATAGGAGATTACTCACAAGGTATGTGGGCCTTTTTCATCTATTTTACATTTTGTTTCACTGTGCACACATATCACCCCTCTGTGGCTATTGCCATATTCGTGTAGCACAGTGATCCTCAGAGACTCTCTGTTATCCTCTCTATAGATATCAGGGGGAGTTCTTCACCTCATGGACATTTAATCCCTTGAACTTCTTGGAGGTCTTACTGATTCGATATTAATCCTTACCACTCCAACTTGATTGGACACTCATGTTCTTATTACTGAACACATTTTTTTAGGGAGTTTGGGAACTTTCACACAATAAATAGTGTGGTTAATAGTGTGGTTAATTCATCAAGTGCAATATGCAAAGGACAAACTTTTTTAAAAGCTTGTTAACACGTTAATTGATAGTTTTCACAATGCAAAATATGATCTTAGCACTAGGAGCCAACATAGAAATTTTATTTTGATTTGTTAGGGAGCTTGGGGTGAAAATAAATTAAGCCTTTAATAAGGGTATGTGCAGGGGTGAATCCAGAAAATTTATGAAGGATGGGCACCAATGATGGAGAGATTTGGGGTTTCAGGGGCATTGCTACCGAATTTCTTTTTTAAGGAAAGTTTTAAATGTATTAAAAAAACAAAAGAATATAAACAAGAAAATAAAAGAATATCAAAAAAATATTCATGAAATCAAGTGATCGAATACTAATGATATAATAAGAGATGCAATTATTTTTAAAACTTGTCATTTAGAAAAGCAAGGCTAAGTGTAGTTAGAAATGCAGTTACATAAATTACAATAAAGGGTGGGCAATCAATAAGTTCAAGCACATATATTTTAATAATAAAGGTATATTACAATAAAAATAATTATAATGTTATCTTTGTAGACACTATTTTTTAGAATTCTCTTATAATTGTCTTATTATCAATGCTATCAAATACATGTTTTTCAATATAAGGCACTAAACAATCATTCTACCATTCATCTTCCATCCAATTATGAAGTGCAATCTTGATGTATTAAGGGTGGATAATCATTCAAACATTATTAATTTTTTTTTTTAAAATCCCAATTTAAGGGTATATATGAATCCACCACTAGGTATGTGGCTTGATTTGGGTAGACTCAGATAAGGTCTGACCTCTTTAATAAAAAGGTCAAACTTAGGCCAATTCAAAATGATGCTTGTTTAAATAGTGAGATGCTTTTTGGTTTTAAGGCATAACTTACAAGCTAGCTACTTGACCTGTTTATATATATATATATATATATATATATATATATATATATATATATATTCAATTTTAGATCCTATTTAATAATTCTTTGTAATAATTTATAATTAAATCAAATTGATATTTGCATCTTCTTATATATTGACTTTGAAGCCTACCACAAGGCTATATAAATGTAGTCTTTATTTTTATTGGTTTAAAGCCTACTTATGACATTTAATGTAAAAAATATGAGACATTCTTTAAAGGTCTAATTAAAAGTATGAATTTAAACATGCTTCATCCCTTTGTAAGTTTTTGGAAGGTTTGGATTTAAACCTAAAAAAAAAGTATGTATTTATGCTCATGCTTAAGTTTAAGCTTTATTTCTTTATATAAACTCAGACTTATTTAGCCAAAATATGCTATGATCCAGCCTATTTCCCACCCTAAAACGTAGAAATGCTTAAAAAATAACTAAACGGTCAAATTAGGGACTTTTTTTTTTTAAAGAAAATAAAAGTAAGAAGCTTTTTTTTTCCCAAAAGAAAGAAGATAAGAAAAAAATGTTAGTGTGGAAAAAGGGTGGCGCGTGGAGCGTGGGAGCCGGGGGTGGTGGTGGGGCGTGAAAATGAGAACCGAGGAACGTAATCACACATGGGAAATGCCCCCACAATTCCACTAACCGAAAACACCTCACATGTCCCTCCCTCACATCTCTTCCTTTCGTACCCTCCAAACAACAAACATTGCATTAACCCATGACACGTCAACATTTTTGGTCCATGTCAACCCTATGCTGGGCCTTACCATCCCCAACCCATTGAGTCTTCCACGGCAGACTCACTTCTTTTCACCTATAATGGATTTATTTGGGGTTAGTGATCACATCGGTTGCTTATTTTTTTAATTAATTTTTATAGAAGCCTGATAAAAAAAAGTCAGGTTATAAATATAATTTATATTTAGATTGATGGTGGTAGAAGTGACAGATAAAGCTTTACCCAAATACTCTATTTAAAATTGTTTTTCTACCGCTACTTTTTCTTGACTTCAAGTTACTTAAATCTCTCTTCAAATAGGCCAATATCTCCTCGTGCATTGTATCTGTATCAGAAGTGTTTTTTCTCACAATTATTATAATAGTATGGATGATAATATTCAACCTGCGAAGTGACTTTTAAAAGAAAGTTGGGTGAAAAAAAGCCTCACATGACCTGTTTGTGTTAACTTATGTTTCAATGACCTTAAACAAAAAAAGCTACTTATCCGTGAAAGTTAGACATGTGAGCGTTGGTAGAGACTAAGCTCGAGTAGTGTTGTTCAGTTTATAGTTTTTGTCCTCTTTTGCTAAAATATGGGAAAAATAAAATGTGGAAATGTGGCAAAAATATAAAAATAAGAAATAATTTAATTAGTTAAACTAATTAGTTTGGGGGGAAAAAAAAACTCTACAATAACTTGAATTAGGTCCCTTAATTTTTTCAAAAAATGTCAATTTGTTTTATATTTAAGGCTGGAGGGAGTAATAATTTAAATTTTTTTTATCAAATTTAAAATTTTTATCTTTAATTATCATAATATATATATACACACACACATATATATATAACTAATATATATGTAGTATTTAATAAGATTCATGTCTTTTTTAGTTGTTTTTCATCTCAACTCACTTTTTAAATAATAATCCAAACACTTCTCAGTTTGTCTTTAAAAAAAAAATTATTTATGTCACCATTAATCCAAATACAAATCCAACACATGTTAATTTGAATTGGACGCATAAAAATAGAGTTTAAGTGGCATGATTAGTAAAAGGATGTTGAGAAATGTGTTTTCGTCCCCGAATGCTTTCTCAGATCTCATTGTGGCTCCCCACATGCCATCAGGATCTTCTATAAGCTGGGGCCCAACGTTCTTTCCATTCTTGAAGGGCAAGTTCCTTTGCTTTCAATAATAGGCTAAGTTAAATTCATGAAAATGAGAATATGACCAAGTCAAGTCAAAAATTACAAATTATTTCATTTAAGGGGTGGGTATCTAAAACTAAAAGTCGTAATATGCAAATTGTCATGGTATGTATGGTTGACTCTAGTTAGCGCAATTATCTACTTTCATGAAGAAATGGGTATTTGTGATAATCCAGTCCTTCACAATAGAATATGGTGCAACTAATAACATAGTGATCATTAGAGTTTTTGTTGGCCAAAAAAGAAAAGAAAAGAGTTTTTTGTTATGGACCTCATTTGGCAAACATTAACTTTAGATATCAATTGTTGGGATTTGACTTCTCTCCCTTTTTTTCCTTATTTGCTTCCATCCTTTACCCTTTTTTTTTTGTTATTGCACCCGGTTCATCAAAGTTTTGCCTTAATTAGTCTGGATCGAGGTTCTGTCGGGCGCATACGTGGGGACCTCTCCCAGAGAAGTTTTCTGTATCTACAAGGATTCGAACTCGAGACCCTTACTTAAGGGGCCTAAGTCCCTTCCACTTGAACCAACTTCTGCTGGTCTTCCATCCTTTACCTTAAAACTACATAGTTTTGGGTATACAAAATAAAAGGGGCACTTTTTTTTTGTTTTTTTTTTTTTTAAATTTTAAAGTGTATATAGTACTATGAAATATGTTTTTTTTAGTAATATTCAACATCTTAAATTAATGTTTAGTAAACTTAGACCCCTAAAATAATTTTTTACTCACACCCTGTATCTATTGAAAAATATTTTAGAATAGTGGGTGTTAGATACTGGGTATCATTAAAGAATATTTTATTTAGGGTGCTGAGTATCCTAAAATTTAATTTAGAATTTACTAAAACATATTTAAAGAAAAAGTGCTCCCTTTGTTTTGCTTTTCCACAACTACATAATTTTGAGATAAAGGATGAGATGGAGCATGAAATAGAAAGGAGAGAAGCTAGGTCCCAATTGTTCATTATTAAAGAGTGAGACTTTCAAGAATTCTGAAATGGTTTAGCTACCATCCTAGTATGGAATCAAAGATATTTTGCAAACTCTAGTTCATATACATATCACATATGAGATCCCTGCAAGTCATTGTTTTAATTGTAGGCAAGTCTTGTAGGACATTAGTGCAATAAAATCAGAATGTGAAAATACTGAAATGTCCTTAGTGAAACACACAAACAACTGACCCCAATTTAAACTCCCTTCTCCCCCCTAGCTATCGCCATTGGATAAACAACACTCACCATTGCTTGATTATCATCGTTATTGAAACCTCTTTGTCATAGGTGGCTCATTGAAGCTTTCCTTCATCGTAGTGAAGGTGTTTGTCATCACCATTAGTTTACAAAGTAATTTCTTAATCTCATTTGCATTTGCTATACAAAGTCAAAATTTGTTGTTAATAGTGGCAGTAATAGTTAAAAGAAACCTATAAACTTGTCAATGATGCCCATGAACTTGTCAGAGCATTCCCCTAAAATTGTTAATTTGTATTTATATTATGTGTGGATATATTTATAGAATAACTTTGTTATTATAATTTATTATTAATTAGGTGTACATATTATTTAGAGAATATGTCTCATATGATATAATTTGGGTAAACATAAGAGTTGTCACTGTCAACTGTCTCATCTATCAATGCAAGTACATGATGATAGGGAATATAGGAAACCTTACATAGAAGAAAATATTAGTTTATTATATATCTTTTTGCATGTAGTAACTATATGAGTTATTTTAATAGTATTTTTTTTTTTTTCATAGATATGAAACCACTTTCTGCTTGGTTTTATTTTTTTGCTTCCTTAATAGGGAAGAATACTCCTTGCTTTTGCTTCTTCATAAGGAAGAATCGTAGCTCTATAAATAGAGCTTATTAGCGCATGTAAAATCAAACTTGAATGAATGAGAATATGATGGCTTAGAGAATTATCTCCTCCTCTATCTAATTCTCTCGTTTCTCCCTCATTTCTGAACATTCTTTTCCTTCCCTTATTTTTGTTTTTTCCCTCTCCTTCTCTATTTTTGCTTTTCACCTCCTTAGAAAATCTGTTTGTGTGAGTTAGTCTTACATCACATGGACTTGTTAATGGCCTCTCATAATTTGTTAATGGACATTCATGGACTTGTCAATATAGGCCCATGGAGTTGTTAGTGAAATCCTATGCACTTGTTAAGTATATTTATCTATGTGTTCATAGTTTGGTCAAAGTGCAGCCATGTTATGAATAACTTCAATATTCAAATTATATGTGGATTGAATTACAATAACAAAGGTATTCTATAAATATGTCCACACATAATGTAAATATATAATAAAATTTTTAGGGGAAAGCACTAACAAGCTCATGGGCGTCCATTGACACGTTTAGGGGCTTGTTTTAACAAATGTCACTACCCCCATGAATAACACATTATGACTTCTTACACCAAATGCAAATGAGATTGAGATATGACTTCGTAAGTTGATGGTGATGACAAACACCTTCACTACAATGAGGAAAAGCTTCACTAGCAATAAGGAAAAGCTACACCAACGAAAAGTAAAAGCTTTAATGAGCTACCTACAACAAAGAGATTTCGATGATGACGATGGTTAGGCGATGGTGAGTGTTGTTTATCCAATGATAATAGCAATGATGAAGAGCTTCAGCCATGGGGAAAGAGAGGGAACCTTAAATCAGGTCAGTTTTTGGTTTTGTTTTTACTAAGGGCATTTCGGTCTCTTCACATTTCAATTTTATTGCATTGATGTTCCACAAGACGTGCTTGCAAATTAGAAATTTCAAAGGACATTTGTGTTATATTTTGTTTAGCTTGAGACCTTAGCGCAAATTTCCCAAAACAAAACTAAGTTTAACCATTAACATTATTGACACTAAGGGTCTGTTTGGTTTGAGGGGATCGGAGGGGAGGGGAGGAGGATGGAGGGATTTTAGCCCCCTCCCCTCGTTTGGCTGATGATATTTTTAAGGAGGGGAGGGGAAATTTTTTAAAATTTTCCCCTCTCTCCCCTCAAAAACGTCACCCCCTAAATCGGACAGATTTGGAGGGATTATTAGAATATGTGTGTCAGTGGACTAAAATGCCCCTAAAATTTTTCTATTATTCCTAAAATACCCTATGTCCCTTTTTGTTTGTGGACTAAGATGTACTAACCTTTTTATGTTATTCTGAAAATACCCTAAGTCCAATTTCTCTGCTGGCTTCTTCCTCATTTCTTTTTGGCAAATGCTTCGTCCACTTCAAATTCCATGTCGCAACGGTAAATTAAGTTTTGTATTCAAAACTCCCAGCGACGAAGAAATCAAACGCTCTAATTCCGAAGACAAAGAACAAGAACAAAGCTAAGAAGAGGAAGCAGAAGAGCAAAGTGATTCTGATAATGACGATGACGATGGTGATCAAGAAGAAGAAGAAAGAGCACAAGTTTGAATAAGAAATCTCAATCTCCGTGGGACTTCACGAAGTACTCTGAGTCTGAGTCTGGTCTCTTCATTCTTTTCGTCTCCTTTAAGTCTTTAAATGTGTAAAGCTCAGTGAAACAAAAAGACGGGGAAAAAAAAGTTCTGTGCTTTGCGATGGGAAGTTTATTCAGAACAGAGTTGTTTGTATTTCTAGTTTTTCTCTGTGTTCTTGCTGTGTCAGCCTCTATGGGTTATGACCACAAAGCTATTGTCATCAATGGCCAAAGAAGAATTCTAATCTCTGGCTCCATTCGCTACCCCTAGACAAATATTCTAATAGCTTGTTTTATAGATTATTATATTGAACTTTAACCCTAAAAATAACCGATGTAAGATTAAATTAGTGATTGTAAATCTTTTTACTCATTTTAAAAAATTCATGTGTATTTTATTTTTACACTTAATTTGTCAAAATTATGGTGTCATATGCATGCCAATATATATATTGTCTTGGTTGATTTGTATAGCTTGATAAAATATTATATATATATATATATATATATATATATATATATATATATATATAATTGTATTAAGTTTTAATTTTAATTTAAGGCATAAAAATGTTATTTATACTTAAAAGTTATTATACATTTAATAAAGTTTGGAAAAAAAACCACTTATAACATAAGCAAAGTTGTTCATGTGAAGATAATCTCCCTCCATTCCACTTTTGAACCAAACAAACTAACATTAAAATCCCTCATATAACATAAGGGTAAAATTGTCAATGCCAAAAAAATTACCCTCCCCTCCCCTCCTAAACCAAACAGGATAACATTAAAATATCTTCCCTCATCTTCCTTCTGATCAATCCAAACAAGGTAATATTAAAATCCCTCCAATCCCCTTCCTCCTTCTCCCCTCCATTAAAATCCCCCCTCCCCCTCCCCTCCATCGAACCAAACAAAGCCTAAGGGGTAATATTGCTCCTTTTTCAATACTTTAGAGCAATACTACCTTGTACCATGCAAAAGGAGTTATGCTGCGCTGCAAGGAGCATTATGGCGGTGCGCTACGAGGAACAATGGGACCTCATGGCCGATGGCCACAAATTTGGTTTAAAGGGCGGTAAAAGGAGTTGCACAGTCAGGGGTAGAGGGCGAATTAGCCGGGAGGTGGTTGTACAACTGGGAGTGGTGGGTCAGATGAGATGGAAATGGGAGAAGCCAATGGAGAAGGAAATATGGAAGGAAGGGGTTGGGGAAGACCATGGGGTGGTTTTGGGTGCCATGTAAGGAGTGCCCAAGCGAGTACCGATAGCAGAGGAGGTAGAAGAACTCGTGAAGGGGTTGAGGGTTAGCTACAAAGGGGGTGAAATAGCCATGTTGGGTTGTCTTCTTAGTCTGAGGCATGGTAGAGGGGAAGGGTAGAATTAGGCTTGAGAGATGCGAGAGAGAATTTGTAGATGAAGGTGAAAGAAGGGTTAGGGTTCTAGGGAGAGGAAAAGACCGTGAGGGTCTGAGTAAGGAAGGAGGGACATTTAAAAGCGAGGAAGGGCTCATGAAATGAAAAGGTGACATAATGAAGGGTTAGTGGATGGTAGAAGACGAGGAGGATGTTGGGAGGAGAGATGATTAGTAGTGATGTGAAGGCACACTAATTAAGGTTGAAAAGAGTGTAATTATGATAGGTATAAAAGCTTTAAGAGATAAAAATGGTGGTGTGGTAATGGCCCTGTAATGGATTTGGTGGGCCACTAAAGATGGGACCACAGCTCATAGATAAGAACGTGGGGGAATGATTAACAATTAGTGACCATGTGAGAAATCAAATTAAAAGGTGAATGTGAACTTGTCTAGTGCAAGGTATAGAGCATTACTAGAGCAAAGCTACAACATAATAATGAGTAATAGATGAATATCATAGCATCTTATGAGAATTTCTCGACAGAGAAAATACTACCAGTCCTCTCTTGATCTCAATTCTGTCCCACAAGATAAAAATTAAGAGAAGGAAAACATAAATATTAGGAGAGATAATAAAGAACTCTAGGTTGCCTCCTTATAGCATTTGGTTTTAAATGTTTAGCCTGACTTTGCCACGACATCTAGTATAGGTGAGGAAGAGGGATGATATCCTCATTTCCAAACCAATAGATTCTAAACATCAATTCATTCAGTGGCTTCAATACCATCATTTGATGTCCTTTAATTGGAATTTCATGCTTTGCTTGCATTATGGCAAGAGGACAAGTATTGGAATTTGTCTCGATTTGAGTACTCTTCCACATCATCATGATGCTATAAGGCCTTTAAAACCTTAAAGGTGACATGCTCACCATTGACTCTCATCGTGAACTCTCCTTTTTCAACATCAATCAATGTTCTACCTATAGCCATAAATGGTCTTCCCAAAATGATTGGCACTTCACGATTAGCTTCAAAAACTATAATGATGAAATCAACAAGTAAGATAAATTTATCTACTTTTACTAACATGTCTTCAATTTTTCCTTCTAGGTAAATGATGGATTTGTCAGCCAACTGCAGAGTCACTGTAGTAGGTCTTGCTTCTCCTACTACCAACTTTTTGAACACTGACATCGGCATTAAACTGATGCTTATTCCCAAATCCCAAGGTCGCTTAACATAATAGTTTAGGCCAATGGCACATGGGATTGTGAAACTGCTAGGGTCTTTCAGCTTCAAAGGTAACTTGTTGAGCAGTATAGCATTGCTCTCTTCAGTTATTGCTACGATTTCAAAATCGCCCAATTTCCTCTTTCTAGATAGGATGTCTTTCTTGAACTTCACATAGCAACGCATATGTTCAAGAACTTCAACCAAAGGAATGTTAATGTGAAGTTGCTTCAATACATCCAGAAACTTCTAAAACTATTTCTCCTAACTTTGCTTTTGTAACCGATGTAGAGGAAGTTGCTACTTCAATACTTGTGATGGACCTGGATCGGTAGCATGCTACGATGGCTTTGCTATAACATTGTTTGGTTTATTGGGAGTGTGTGCTTCTGGTGTAGCATACTTTAGGCATATTGTGGCATGAACAATGTTAGCACTCTGCTGTAGCATAGGCGTGCACTGCTATGTTTCTTGTGCTTCTTCAATGGCTTCTCGCCCCTTCTTTGATTGTCTTGAAATTGGCTCGGCATCCTCAATAGGTCTTTTTGTGACCTTCAGCTGCTTAACATTCTTGTTGCTCCTCATCTCTATTGATTTAACTTGCTCTTTTCCATGGTTTTTAGGGACTTCAGTGTCACTAGGAAGAGTACCTGATGGTCTGTTGTTAAGCGTATTAGCAAGTTGTTGAATTGATTTTTGAGGTTTTAAAGGGACACATGCTGACTCTGTATGATGGCATCATTCTTGCCATATACTCCTTGGGTAGGCTTTCCTTAGAAGATTGTGGTTATTGTTCCATACCCAATTGCTTTGGTTGTTGAGTGAATCTAAGGGGTTTTGTGGTGCTGGTTCCATACCCGATTGTTGTCCTTGCTAATTCCAAGAAAAAATTTTAGGTGTTGTCATCACCTTGGATTGTAATTGTTTGAGTATGGGTTATTATTGTTGCTACCCTTGTTGTAATTTTTCACATAATTAACAAATTTAAGGTTAGTTGAATGCTGAGAGTAGAGGTGCTCTCATCTGCAATATACACAAGTTACCTGTGCATTTTGTGTTGACGAATTGCTGGCAGGGAGACTCATTGACAAGATCATTTTGGTTAGTAAGGATTCTTAGGTAGTGAGGGCAATCATGGCGTCAAGCTCATAAATGCCAACAATTCTGATGGATGGCAATATGTCTGCTGGTCACTGATGATTGTTCATGGACATTCACTCTAATAGTTCATAAGCTTCATTATAGGATTTTAAAAGCAGACATCCATTTTCAGAAGTATTGACTATTGACTGCATTTGAGCATCTAGGCCCTTGTAGAAAGTTTCCAGTTGTACCCAAGGCACAATTCCTTGCTATGGGCATTTTCGTAGTAGATCCTTGAATCGTTCTTAGGCTTCATAAGTTGACTTGCCTGATTGTTGTGTATCTGCCTTTTGTGCCTTTGCTTATAGGTTCGTTAAATCTCAATATCATATGGCTCAAGATCAGCAGAGGACAAGCTGCACATACACTGACAAAAGGTACCTGGAAATCAGAAATAGAGAGAGTGAGGCAAGTGAATTAAATGCAACTGTTCAAAATAAAAACTTAGAAGCATAAAAGGTATTTTTAGTCCCCGGCAATGGTGCAAAAGAATTATTGGTCAAAATCCTCTTGTGGCAAGTGAACTAGTCGAATAAGTAATCAAGTGAACTAGTTGAATAAGTAGACTATCGTCCTATATAAACTGTAACACCGATTATGCAACCAGTGATTGATTGAAAGTTGCGTGATAGTAATAATTATGTTGGTTGTTTTGACTATTACTACTATTAACAGAAATAACCGATGGTTGCAGTTTCGATTGAGAAAATTAGAATTAAAATAAGTAGAGCTCAGATTTCATTTTAAGTCACATTAATCCCCTAGATTGCATATATCGCATTCCTAGAACATTTTAATGTGTTAGTTCTCTATGTATTTTGATATTAAAGTTCAAAGTAAGATTGAAGTTTGCTAATATTTTAACTCTTACTGTGTTAGTCAAACTCGAGCCTAATCTTATTAAACTCGAGTTCATGCCTAACAAACAGAAGGAAAAGTACCTTGAACTTATGCAAACTCGAGCCTCCTTTAATGAACTCGAGCCTACTCGTGACAGAGAACAAGTGTCAAGTTTTCATCTGAGATAAACTCGAGCCCATTATGATGAACTTGAGCTTACAGGTTACAGAGAGCAAAACTAAATGCTCGCCAATAATTAAACTCAAGCCTATCATAATAAACTCGAGTTTGTGTCTTATAGAGAGCATGTCGAGTATATGAAACTCAAGCATTTTTTTTTCTAACTCAAGTTTAAGTCTTGCAGGAAAAGGTCTCATAGTTGGTCATGAAAGCAAACTTAAGCACATTAAACTAAACTCAAGTTTAACTCTTACAGAGAGCATCTTTGAAAAATATACTCGAACCCAACTATGCAGACTCAAGCCTATCCTTTGGATGCAACGTGCGTAAGTGAAGCAAACTCGAGCTTGGCACTTATAGACTCGAGTCTAGCTTAGACAGAGAAATGTTAGGAAGTCTACAACACGAGTAAACTTGAGCCTGCATAGACCTAACTCAAGTTTGTTGGGACTCTGTTTCAGAGACGAGATCTCATGGCAACTTGTTTCAAACTTACAAGTCTAATTTCTTACATATTAAGCTTCGAATCATCATACATACATATACTTGATCAAATTGATTATTTATTTCAGATGATTTCAGAAAATCAAATCTGGGTCAAGAGCATTTAATGCAGAACCAAGAACATGCCTAAAACTTCTCCTTTTTTATAAAGGTTCAGCTCAGACCGTTATAGCTCAATCAAATCATTCTCCAACGGTAAAAAACGAATCATAGAATAGCAAGAACTCTGGAAGATCATCTGCAACGGCTAAATCCAAGATTCCAGTTGAGAATTGAAAGAATAGAGAAAAATATGCAACAATCATATTCCAGGATTGAAACTGAACATTGCAGAAAAAGAGAGATGAATATGCAACGGGTAGTTTGTCCAATCAAGCTATAAATACCCAGGAAGACTCATTGTAACATACACACAAGAACTACAACTGATCACATTTTCAATTTGAGTCATTATTATGTATTTGATTTGAACGTCAATGTTTATCATATATGCTCTTTTGAGAGTAGTCTTTTTGAAAACCATTTTGATAACTTTTTTGTGGAAACTCAAGGTTGTGGAACCTGTGAGTTGGGTCTTTTAATTACAAAGTGTAAGGGGGAGAAAGTCCTAGTTGATTAGGATTGCTTGGGTATTACATTGTTGTAATAAGAAAGTGTTGATAGTAGAAAAACCCAGAAGATATCTGGGGACTGGACGTAGGTCAAGGTTAGGACTGAACAAATATAAATTCTTTGTGTCCAAGCTTTTCTCTCCTTGCCTTCTTGCATTGTGCTTTTCAAAATTTGGGTGTGTTTTAAAGGAATTTTTTTTCAAAATCCCCAATTCACCCCCCCTCTTGGTGATTTCTTCCATTTTCATAATGTACAGCTTCTGCAATGCTATAGCAAAATGCCCATTGCAATGTTATCTTGTTATCCCACCACTAATTTATACGGAAGCTTCTACAAACCTATAAGTACATCCCTTACTCTACTTCTCTCATATTCCTGTGGCGATATTCAAGCTTAAGACTTCAATTTAACCTAGGTGTCTTAGCTATGTGAGGTAAAACCCTTCTTGTAGCTTATAGTTTAGATCGAGCCTTATACAGGCTCACCTATCATATACTACTTAACAAAGGTCTAACCTTAACTTTTTTTTCCAGTAAGCTAAGGCTACTCCTCTTGTTTATTAGCGGCCAACTAACAACTAACAGACTAGACATTCAAATCACAATTAAGCAAATTGAATTTATTTAATTAAAACTAGCAAATTGGGTTCATACAAGAACTTAAGAATCCATCATTACTTAGTCAATGGAATTTAGTTCATGACTGATGAGGGAAATATGATTGAAATTAGAGAAAAACAATCCATAGATAATAATAAAGAAAAGTTAAACAGAAAATGTTGCTAGAGAGTTTGACGATGTAGAAAATGTTGTGTCATGTGATGCCTCTACGTCTTCTACAAATCCATCCAAATTCTAATACGTATTAGTCTTTATGTAGCTCTCTCAATAAATCCCGATTTCTCAACTTGAGTAGCATTGTGCTTTCGCTGACAGCTGACCGCCTTTTAGGTTTAGCCATTTTTTCTTTTTATAATTAGGTCCTTTGTGCCATCAGTGAGTTGGGCTTTCCAATTCTGTTAGGCCCAACTCTCTAGATTTGGTTGATTAATCCTTTCTTTAATTTTGTGGGATTTTATAGATCTTCTATTCGATTCTCCCCATTTTCTATTTTTGTCCCTGTCAAGTCAACTATCATCTGACTCGATTACATGTATTTATTTCCTAAGATATTATTGTAGAAAGATCAACGTAACACAACATATAACATTTCACCACTTGTGATGCTATAACATTCGTGTAGCATTGTAGTGCTAGTTTAGAGCAAAGATCTACAATGCTATAACATTATATCAGCTTTGTTATGCGATTTCAAAATGCGATAAAATGCAAAATTTCTTTCTGCCTACATGCAGGATTTTGTTTAAAATGCAACAACTTACTTCATGTACACATTTCCATTTCTGCATGATTTTTAACATATTTCATCTAATCAAACACATTCAAGCTTAGGCTAACCATGTAGTACAATCATAACAAATAGGATATATATAACAGAAATATGACTTATCAAATTTATACTTATGTCTCCTTCATTTTCCCTTTTTCCAATAGGCACATGTGAGGTTGAATGAGTATAGAGTTTGGAAGGTTCATTGATAACAATACCTTTGACCTTAGGCTTAGGATATGAAGATTATACCTCCGGTTGATACTTTGGGTCTTTAGAGTGACAGTAGTTTTGGATTTCTTCGAGGGATGAGGTGTGGAAGGGAATCCTTCAAAGCTTGAGAATCATTCCTAAATTTTTGCATTTTTGTTCTCACCATTAATCAAACAAAAATCAAGATTGAAGAAGATTTTGAGAAATTTTGTAGAGGTGAGGCTAGGGTTTTGTCGATCAAACTTTGGAACGATGACAAATGATGGAATGAGAGCAAGAAAGGAAATTTCTGGTGAAGGAAATAGGGGAAATAACGACAATGGAGAGTTAAGAAATTCATTGGAGTGACTTGAACTGAAACAACATAACAATAATGGATTTGAGAGGGAAATATGAAAGGTTTGAGAGTGGTTTTTGACAGAGGGAGTCACGACTAGTAATAGAAATGATTAGAGGAAGAGACGTTGTTTGGTATAATTTGTCAACTGCTCACGTTCTACTCATATGGACTAAGTTATCACTTGAGTGGAGATGCTTTACTCAAGTGCAACATGGGTCACTTAAGTGAAGTTTCAGAAAATTAAAGCAATAAAAGTACCCCACTTTGAGTGTATTTTGTGAACACTAGATCCCATTTGAGAGTGGCTTTGAATATCACTCGAGTGCTAGCTACTCCACTCATATGGAAATCTTTTCTTGACGTATTGACTTCTTCGTCCCTTGGTCTGATCAAGATTGTTCAACTTTCTCACTTTCTCAACATTTGAGTGCAAAAAGGACCCTCTCGTCAAAATCAAATTCCTTAGGCTCCTCGTAGTCGCTACCAGTAATATTAATATCAGGCCCCTCTTGTTAAATAGGTACCTTTGGTAGGGTTGTATGTTGGGGGTCCTGCGGGTTCACCTCGGATTTGGCTATGGTTTACTCCCCTTACCATCCACTTCCCATCCTCTTCTTCATTTCAACCATTGGATTGAAATCTCAACGGTTCAAATCTAATGATTTATAAAAATATTATTAAATTATTAAATTATAAAAATAATATTTTTATAAATCATTAGATCTAAACCATTAAGATTTCAATCCAACGTCTGAGATGAAGAAGAGGATGGGAAGTGGATGGTAAGGGAAGTGGACCATAGCCAAGCTCGTTCGCCTCCTACGGTGGCACTGGGACATGTGCAACTTTGCGGTGTCTTTTACCTTGACCATTGTCACTCGACTACTGCTCCTTTGTAGCATAGGTTTTTTGAGGTATGCCCATGTGCCTTCCTTTTCCCCTTATCTCTCCCAGAAACTATTGTAACTATAGGTTTAAAAAATAGGCTCAATAACTCATAAATATTACCAAAACTTACTACAAACAAATGTTTTATGCTCAGAAACGAAATTAAATAGGTAACTTTACTAACCTTAAGTACCTAACTCTTTATATGTTTGAGAAGAACCTAAAATCTATAGAAAACTTCTCAAGTCGAGCATGTGAAATGATTTTGCCAAATGTTAAAATAAGGGTTGGATATGCTTATATAGCCACGTGATTTGTAGTGTTTTTAACCAAAACCGCTACCTTAACCGATACAAATAATGAAACACTAACTCAGCCAATGTGACAATTTGTAGCGATTGTCCCAAAACCACTACAAAGTTACAACCCTTTGCATTATGTAGCGGTTTTTCCCTATTAGCCACTACAAACAATATTGCTACAAATGTGGTGTCAGCTTGATGCTAGATTTTGTAGTGGTTAGTATGGCTTATCTACTACTAAGTAATCGCTACAATTGTGGCGAAAGGCACTAAGCTAAAGTCACATTTTGTAGCTCTTTTTTTATGTAATCGCTACAAAGTACTATTTTTTAGTAGTGCGCCATTTGATGTGAATTATATCATTGCAAATTTGTAACAGTTTCTTTTAAAAATGCTATAGATATTGATATTTGTAGTAGCTTTTTTCAACCATTACAACTTAACCGCTATGAAATAACTTTTTTCTTTTTTTGTTGTAGTGGTTGACAAGTCATAGAGTGAACACTGACAAACTCATATACGTTAATTAAAGTAACTCTTATTGTCAAGTGTGTGTGACTATATTGATAAGTTATAGAATAATCATTGACAATCTCATCTATTTTAACTAATTTAGTTCCCATTGACAAGTGTATGCCACTATATTAACAAGTCATAGAGTGGTAATTAATAAACCCATTTATATTAATTAAACATCTTCCGTTGACAAGCATATTTGACTATATTGACAAGTTATAGAGTGGCCATTGACAAGCCCATTTATGTCACTAAGGTCCTTAAAAACTTTTTTAATAGATGATCTTACATTGGGACTTTTTTGATAGATGAATCAATGCTAAGATTTTTTTTTATTTTTTATTTTTTGATATTTTTTCTAGTTATTAGGACTGAGTGAGATTTTCCCAATTTTCTTACCTTCCTCATTAAATGTTTGTTGTAGTGTAGTGATTATCATTAATATTTCCTCACAATGTACATAATCATTCTCTTTGAAGTTTTCAGTCATGGGTGCTTTTAGTATCTGGTTAGATATATGAAAAAAAAAGGTATCTGGTTAGTTTTCTAGTGTTTTCATATACAAAACTGATTGGTTAGTGTAGAACTTTCGAGAAGTCTGATGACTCGTAAAGGAGACCCTGCCAAAATTTCTTTGATTGACTTAGTACTTTAATTATGAGAAATATATTTATAGAACTAAAAATGATATATGCATGCTCAAGATTATTACAATTACTATGCTCATCATTTATTTATGGGATTAATGTTTCTCATGTTGTAGGAAAAAAATTATCCCATGTCACATACACATTAAAAAGTGGGACCCACCATTTTATATATGTATCCCACCATTTTATGTGTGTAAAAAGTTTAGTTTTCTCATGTAATATGAGAAAACTAAAACCCTTTATTTATTTATTTATTTATTTTTGGTAAAATACTCATCATTTATTTTATTTTATTTATATGTTTTGAGGTTCATAGAATGTGAGTTCTTCCATATTCCAATTCGGCCATTTGATTTTCGAGGCATGACAATTGACTATTAGTATAGCGCCTCCTGTCATACTTTGATGAGATCATAAACTTTATTTTTATGTACTTGCATTTAAATGCTATTCCTTCTATTCCTTTTTAAAAGATTTTTTTTTTTTTACCAGCTTCCTTTTTTAAAGTTTGACTTAGCTAAATTGGGTTGTTAATTAGTTAGGTGTAATAAATATGTAAAAATTGTTTTTTTATTTTCTAAAAATACTCTCATTTATATGAAAGAGAAATAATGTGTTAAATTAAGTACTATGGTCAAATATGAGATTATATACAAGAGCGATGCGAGTAACTTTTATAATTAAACAATGGTAAAATGAGAAGTTAAAAAAAAAAAAAAAAACCTTTTCTGGCCATCCCTAAATCTCTGTATAAAAGGAAACATGGTATATACGGAAGGAGTATAAAATAAATAACTTTTGTTAAGAAAAAGGAGAATCCAACTCTTCCCCGGACTGAAACAAGCTTTGGGACAAGAACATGTTCAGCTATTCACAAACTAACACGAATCACCTTACATATTCATGCTCAAGTAGCAATCTACTTTGGAAAAAACAAATAGAAATAGTAATATTTCAATTTCAATTCACAAATTATGATTGAAGAGACACTATCACTCAACAATTGAAATCTATGACTCCTCCATTTCAAAAGTTGATTTACACATCGAAATCCATTCCCTCTCACTGCCTACCAAATTTCACGCGCCGCCCTCTTCCCCTCCACCACTACCATCACCGTCACATCTCTCTTCTTCTCTCTTTATCCCTCCTCTTCCTCTTCTTCTTTGCGTTTACAGAGTTTCTTCCACCGAAGAAGAGGACGAGTATTGAGTGATACTCTGTCTATGTGTCTCTAGGGGAAGATATGGGCGGAGTTACTTCGTCAATTGCCGCCAAGTTCGCCTTCTTTCCGCCTAATCCTCCTTCTTATACCGTGATCGCTGACACCGAAGTTGACGGTCGATTATCAATTCCTGAGGTTCCCAAGAAGGATAACGTTGACGTTCTTAAGCTTCGGACTCGTCGAGGCAACGAAATCGTGGTTGTTTATGTCAGATATCGCAAGCCAACTGGTACTATGCTTTACTCGCATGGGAATGCTGCTGATTTGGGTCAGATGTTCGAGCTCTTTGTCGAATTGAGCAATAGGCTTCGTCTCAATGTTATGGGGTACTTCTCTTTGATGTGAATTTTAAGCTCGCTTTCTCTGTCTCAGTATCTGGCTACCTGTTAGTTTTCACTGTAGATTGGAACAACTAGGATAACATTTCTTGGGCGATTCATGGATAGATGATCCTAAAAATACGAATTATCTTGATTGCTTCGTTTTGGAATTTCACTTTTTAATGATGTCCTGAATATCTTGCTGTGCTAGAATGGCCTTGGAAAAGAGTACCTCCTGTAATTTAGCTTGGATTTATCGGTTCCTCCTGTTTATAATACAAGTACTATATGGTTTAAGTCCGAAATAACGTGTTTGCTTGCTCTTCTAATGAAAGCAGTAGCATGCAGGTTTTTAGGATCTTCAGATAAATGATAAATATAACACTATACTTGGGGCAACAAAGGTTTTTAGCAGTAGCATGCAGGTTTCACAGAAGCTATAAGCTCTGTGAAAGTCAAATAACGTGTCTACTTGAACCTGGGCCTGACATTGGGAGTTCAGTTGCTAGGAGTGTTGGGCTGTTTCTGCTTAGATAGTGTACCTGTTGGTGTTGGCGGATCATTTTGGTTTCCATTCTCATGAACCTTGTGCTGTTGGATTAAATGAATATGCAAGGAAGAAAACCGGCTGGTGCCTCTTTGATTTTCTTATATTTTGCTATTCCCTCCGTTCATAAATATAAAACAGTTGACTTTTTTTAGAGATATTAAGAAAGTTAAAATAAGTTACTTAATCTAATCATTGTTATGTACTATTGAATTATATATCAATTTATAAGTTGGGTAAAATAGTTTGGATAAAAATGATAAATATAAATATTTTATAGTAATTTAATTAGTTTTCTTAATATCTTTAAAAAAATCAACTTTGTCTTATATTTAGGACCATCTGGAGTATTTTTTTAACTTCTTATTTCGATTTTTTTTTTTTAAAGGTTTGTAGTAGATGGGCTTATAGGTGCTAACATTAGTGGAGATTAACTAGTTGAACTTCCTATATTGTTGTATGGTGTGGAAGGTTGAGGTTGTTCATTTATTAAGTGTATATGTCATTATATTCCTATTATGTGCCACTAAATCTGAAACAAAGAAATGAATAAATTTGTAAAGCAGACGGGACAAATTTGGACTATGGCTACTAAAGGAGATATGACGTTGATACAAATGTAGTAAGACCATTTAAGTGGCACACTATTTTTGCAGTAGCATGGATGATTGTGTGTCTTTTCATGTTTCGATAGAATATACTTGCAAACATTTCTAATCTCAATTTGGTTTTGGGATTTGATGTTCTTTGCCCCATAACAGATAGGTCAGATATAAGAAATTTAATGGCATTCAAATTAAAGAAGTGCCTTTATATGGCCAAACTAATCTGCTGATGAGATGGCTCTTTAGTACAAATTTGATATGTAAAGGCAAAATTTTCCTTTGACAGGCAACTTTTTCACATTGAAATAATTAGTAAATGCCCTTGAAAGCCTGGTTAGATTATACAATATGTCATTAAGGACAAGTTTGTGCCTTGTTTGTTTCAACTGAACCCCTTTTGTCTAATTGTTGAGCTTGATGGAACTCCCTTTCTGGCTAAATTGTATATGCATGTTGAAGCAACCATTTGAATTTGTTACTTGAATAGTTAAAAAGTACCTCTTGTGAAGGTACTTCAATTCAACCACACGTATTCTTTTCTATGAGATAAATTCAGTGGTTTGTCTTGCATGTTAACGGAGAAAGAGGTTCTATTTCAAGATAGGACTGTGAACAGATGGACCCACATTAATCTGCAGTGTTGAATGAATTATTTTAGCGACAACAATTAAAATTTATGCTCAATATAACCTTTCTTAATTAAAAATGCATCATCTGTGACAATTTATTATTGATTGCATTGCATGGCAATAATTGCTGCTATGATCCTCTACATCAAACTATTCATCTGTGCTTGAACTCATAGATCAAACCTCAGGAAATGATAGGAAAAATGCATGGGTTACAACTTTCTTTTACAGCTTCTCATGCAGTCATGATTAAGAAGGTATTGACGCTCAGGCTTCAGAGATTTTGTTTACTAATCTTGTATTGGATGACACAAGTAATTTACTGACCAAGTACCCAAAGGCCCCTCCCTTTCTCTCCTGCATTTATCCAAACGGCCTGAAGGCCTGTAGCATGAGTATATTGGCTTTAATTTACGATGTTGGTAAATTTGTGGCATCATACTCTTGTCTGTGATATCAGTTGTAGGGAGCAACTGCAAACTTTGTAATCTTTATTCTTGTTTTCCTGTCCCTCATTTTCCCATCTCATTCAAGTTCTTTTGTTTAGATTTTGGGGACCTAGTATAATGCTCCAAAATATGTATTTGTCTACAATTTCTTCAAATAATAGTATTGGGAAGAGTAAATTAGAGTAACCTTTAAAGTATGGCTGGATCACTCATGATACCCCTTTTGGTGTTAAAAATTACTATAAGTTTATGATTCATGTTCTGTTAGTACAGTTAACTTTCTATACAACATACATCTCTGCCGAAAATAAAATTACTTGAATGTTTTTACTATCATAGTAAGTATAAAATCCTAGTTCCATGTTAGAGCTTGACATCAATTTAGCCTGTATTTATGATCATATTAAAAATAAAATCACAATCCAATTATGCAAAAAGTAAACATTTTTCAACAAAAATTACATTGGAGGGGAGTTTTCTGCAAAATGTCAGGGATTGCAAATGTAACTTGTCTAGGAAAAGGGGTATTAAGTGTAATTTGGCCCAACTTCAGAGGTTGGTTAATTACTTGGTGGGAAAAGATGTTCTCTGATGGCATCCTTGTTTTCCAGATGTGGAATACATTTGGGGATGTTCTTGTGATTTTCAAATGCCATTTTTAAATGCATCATATATTCTGAAGCTCCTCATAATCACCAGTGTTAATTTTTTTCCCTCCTTTTGATTATTTATGACTCTTCATATTGCTGTTTCTGCAGTTATGATTACTCTGGCTATGGACAGTCAACAGGAAAAGTAGGTTCCTCAACTTTTAAATGCCTTTAAAGTATAAGAAATTAGTTCTTTAGAAAGAATTAATATCAGTGTTCTTCATGACTATTAAATTTTGTTTGTTTTAAACTAAAATATCTTTTTACATGTTCTCTCATAAGCTGATTTGTTATGAAAGTTCTTTATTCATCCTTTGTTTTTAACATTGTTATTTCTATCATTTTCTTCCTTGTTGTTTCTTCCTTTGATTGGTGAATCCATAAACAAAGGTAAAATGCTAATAATTCCGCAGTTAGGATTCTTACTGGGAATATAATAGGATTCTAGTAACTGTGGTGTTGATTTGATCAATGTTCATATTAAATCAGGTTTCCTATCCCTTGTAGGGCTATTCCAGTAATAAGTTTGCATCTATTGACCTGCAAAAAAGAGTATCATTTATGGTTTCTATATGGTTTATTCTTACACCCCTGTATTTCTATCGTCATAATGTGCCTTCACCATAGTTACCAACTTGAGATTCCCTATTTTATGATTGCTATCTGATCCCATCTGATGAGTATTATGTCTGTCTCAGTTATTTTGATATTTGCACATTTATTAAATCATCATCATGCCATCTTTGGTTTGGCAGAAATGCTGAAACCTGCCAATGTGACTTGGAATTCTTTCAAAACCTTAAAGGTGCCTCTAAGGCCACGCAGCGAAGGAAAGCCTGATGAAATAATTAGTCATTTATAGATCAGTAGGGTGCTTGTACTTTGCCTGCTGGTTGACCTGCCTTGGATTGATTCCTTACTCTTGATTTTAAGCGGAGGACAATGCAACCACATCCTTGCATGCGGTCAAGAAAGTCACTTGCAGAATGATTCTTTTGCATAATACTTGGTCTAATATCTGGTTATTCCAGTCTAGGAAATACAGTAACTTCATCATTGTGTATTTTTGTCTATTTGGGATGTTATGTATTATATCAGCGCTGTCAGTAACCAAACAACTGTTGCTGACATTTGCTTTTATACTTAAGTCATAGAATGAATGGGACAATATGCATGCAAATATGCTTTAATCCACTGTAGCGTTGAGCCTTCAAAAGTATGAGGGTAATCTCATTTGTGGATATTATCTCAATATTCATGAAAACTTGTTTGACATCTGGAGTGGCTAAGCTGTTTTAAGAAAAGTAATTTTCATTTTCTTTACCATTGACATTTCTTTTGATTTTTATTAACGCCTCTGATGGGGAAACAATCTGTGCGAGCTGCATGATAACTCTGTGGTTCTACCCAGTTGTTGCTTTACCGTATCTTGATTAAAGGAATATTATATTGTCTGACTATTGTACTTTCTGTTTACTATGCAATGACAACAAGAAGCCAGTTTTATAGTACATTATTTTCTGTAAGTTAACAGCTATCCTTTCTGTTGAAACAGCCGACTGAATATAATACATACGCAGATATTGATGCTGCTTATAAATGCTTAAAAGAGAATTATGGTGTGAAAGATGAACAATTGATATTGTATGGTCAATCTGTTGGGAGCGGTCCCACAGTTGATCTTGCTTCACGGACACCAGGACTGAGAGGTGTTGTCTTGCACAGTCCAATTTTGTCTGGGCTGAGAGTACTGTATCCTGTAAAACGAACATACTGGTTTGATATTTACAAGGTAGAATTTTCACATTGAATCTTCAACCTGTTCTGTTTCCAAGATGGAGACTCATGCAATTTGTTTTCTATTCAGAATATTGACAAAATTGGCATGGTGAACTGTCCTATTTTGGTCATACATGTAAGTAGCCCTCCCTTCCTTGCTTGTGGCAAATAAATGTTGGCTTTGTTATTATTATAAACTAATGAAGATAACAATCTTTGATTTTTATGGTCAGGGGACAACAGATGAAGTTGTGGATTGTTCCCATGGGAAGCAGCTTTGGGAGCTTTGCAAGGAAAAGTACGAACCCTTATGGATAAGCGGTGGGGGACATTGTAATCTAGAGCTTTACCCAGAATTCATTAAACATCTAAAGAAATTTGTACAGACAATTAGCAATTCTAAAGCGACCGCAAATGGTTCCCGGAAGGATACGGCAGAAAAAACAGAGGACCAAAGCAATGCTTCCAAAGAATCTGAAGGTGGGACTTCAGATGCAATTGAATTGGTAGCTGATCTTCCAGAAGCTTCTAGAAACAGTTTAGATAGCAGTCTTGAGAAGTCTAAAATATCAAACAAACCAGAAAAGTCTCGAATGAGCACTGACCATGTCGATAGGTTTAGGAGGAAAAAAGGCATAATTTGGTAGTTTCTTATACAAACCATATCCAGAATAAATTATCTACAAGTTATACTTGACAGGTATTCTAATTCCCCGTCCTCCACCGGGAATCATACCAATTCTTAATGAATATATTGAGTGAGATTTCAATGTTTTGTTCACCTGCTCTAGGTCCATAATCCTGCTGTATGTACGTTAAATGAGTGAGAGTAATGTGTATTTGTATGTTTTGTAATACCAACAGCTTGATCTAAATGCAATTATTAAGCTCCATTTGTTCTGTAAATGTCAAAATTGTCTCAGATATCTTTTGAAGAGGATTGAGTATAAAGAACTAGGTAAACCCATCAGATTCTACCACTTAGCGGACATTAAGAAATCATTTAGTCAAATTTGACTTTTTATTGTATTGATGAAATCCTTTGGTTGATTAGTTAATCTTTCTTGCCTAGTGTGCTCCTAAATTCGATCGATATGATACCTTCTACTGAAATTTGTTTTCTGATTGAATTAGAAATGGGGTTTCATATATTACTTGGTACTTGGAGCAAATCATACTATTCAAAGTTTATAGATAATTAAATTGCTTGTTTATCTTCTAGTAGCTTCTATAAACTATCTAGAAAATTTAACTCCTGATGTGAGATGTTGATGCTCACTCCTCCATGAGGTTCTAAATCCTTCTGTATAAATGTAGTATGTTTTATGTTCGTTTTCCATCTAGTAGCTTCTATTATTGTCATTTACTTTATCTTCGTTTATCATTTAAATGCTTACTCAATTTTGACTCTTATATTTTAATTACCTTTGGATTTTTCATGCTATTGCCGTGTAAAATCAGTATACAGATTCTGGACTCGTCGGAGTCATAATTTACTGTACATGTTCTTTACCCGCCTTCCATCTACAGTTCATTACTTTTTTCCCCTTTTGTATGCCCCCCTTTATCCTGCCTTTTTTTTCGTCCCATGTGATTTGACAATCAAAGTTATAAAGCTATTCTCTTCAACAGAATATTTTTTGCTGGAATCTTCAACAGAATATTGAAAGCATAATTTTTGTTTATGCGAAGTCCTTGATTTGATTTACTAGTCGACCATTTGCTGTTTTCTGGTGAAGTCATATATACGTTAGCCTCGTAGAGTTTCCTAAATCATATGTTTGTGTCTCATGAAAGAAAATTCCATTTAGAGAGTGAACGTTAAAAACGTTGAGAAATTCTTAGCTGCATTGGGCTTTTTTCAAAAAATAATTTTAACTGAGAGAGAGCCACATAAGCTGACATGCAGGCATGCATTTATTGAGTTGGTGCGTTTCTATTGGGGGGTGTTTAAATGATGTGGTGCACCCAGCGCACCTAAGAATTTCTCACAAATGTCAATTATGAAGAGTCATTATGAATCTTGTGTTTACTAAATTGGCCATTTAAAGGAAGAATCTTTTTCAAAAAACAAGTAAACCTCTTGAACTTTTAAAGTTTTCCAATGTAGGACCTATAACTATGTGCTCTTATTTGATAGCCAAAATCCTCGAGGGCTCCACATCAAGGCATATCACTCGGTTATCTGTCTCCATCTCTCCTTATTCTCTCTTTTGTAATGTATCTGCTGTACAGCTCTAGTTTAGACTCCAGTGGTCTAATCTTTGTATGAGTTCACCGGTAACCAACTTGGAACTGAAACTGGTACGTTTCTTCTTTCTCTTCTTTTAATTTCTGACATGTAGTGAGCTGTACAATAAAACATGCGTCTAATGACTGTAATTTATTTTTCGTAAAAATGAGGGAATGCAATTAGAAAACAAGGACTCTTTTACCAGCACAATACAAATTCCCCATTGTTAGCCCTTGACTGGAGAAGTAGGGCATGACATATGTATAATTACGTGGTTCACTTCTCTGCAGATCATCTACATTCATAAGCTTTTGTGTGTTTATGTGCAGAGAAAAAAGTACAAGAAAAGTTGCTTCTCATGCAAACCTGGAGCACGCAGCACTGTTGGAGACATATTCTCAGCCAATGCCTTCCAGCATAAATTAATTTGCTATGAGTGATGGTGAATTGTGGGTGAGTCCGACCTTTCTTAAAATTTATTCACTTAAAAGAAAATAAACTCTTAAAATATGCAACTCATCTATAGAATATGACCTCTAGAGAAGTCAGACCCAAATATGACAACACAAATTCTTATTCTTGAATAATCAAGCTATTTCATTCATTCTTAAACAAGAGTGCGCTTGATGACAAATAATCCACCCAAATCCTTGTAAGTTTGGTCTGAAGCTGGGAAGAAAGTGGTGAGGAATTCTGCCAATTTCTGTTGAAATTGAATAAAAAATTCCTTCTTCAAAATGCTCCTTGGAAATCCCTTCCCAAGAAGCTCTCAGGTGCACACAAATATTCTGGGCATTTGGTAGTTCCTTTTTATTGTCTATTAAGCGAAATAATAATCTGATTTCTCAACTTTGAACTTCGCATTCTTCTTAATCAATTCTATTTCCTCTTCAAATGCTGGTGTTAAATAGGTATGTTCATGGCTTATTGAGCCCTTCATTCCCAAAATATGTCGATTAAAATCAAAGATTGATATAAACTCAAAAACAATAAGAAATTAAGTGCCTTAATTGTAAGAATTGTAAAATCATATAGGGATAATACTTTGATTCTATTTCTATACTGAATAGCACGGTGCTGCTTCAAAGAGAGAGATTAAACATGTGGGATAGGTGAACCTCTCATGTCATATAAGCAAGGAATCAAGGTTTGAGAATATTCGTAACTCCTTCTGGTCCTAACTCTACAGGACCTAATTAAGGAGTTGACCTTGATCCTAAATGTATTATCTATTTTTTTACATTTGTTAATCTTTTCTTAATTTACCTCACTTCTCTTAACAACAATAAAGTAAGAGAAAGATGAAGGAAAGTAATGAGATAATTAGGGTGTTTAAAAAAACATATTATATTAATTAACTTTCTTAATCTAATCATATCAGGTAAATGAGTCTTATATTAAAGATCCGAGGAAGTACTATGTATTACCTTATTGACCATCTCCACATGAAAATTTCCCGTGATATACATACATACATACTATATATATAGGTAAAAAAATTCCATGATATTTACTATAACTTCAAATCCGTTCATAGAATCTGGTGGGACGCAGAGAATGATGAAAGTCATGATGCCCCAGGAACAAGATCTAAGGCTTTTGAATTCAGGAAGCTTTCAAAGTCACTTTGAAACTGCAGAATATGCCTCTGCAACTTCCTTATTATCTTCACTTGTAAAGTAAATTCTCCCTTTATTGTAAACTATATAGTTCTTATCAACTATGACTTTTGGCACCTTTGAGAGCCAATCAAGAGCATAAGATGAGTTGAAGACATGAATGCTTGATTCTGGAAACACTCTTTCATGAAACGAACCAGACACAGCTGCTGCATAATACTTCTCCTCCTCAGGAACAGACTTGAAAAGAGTGTTGAAATCATTAACAACATGATCATGGAAGAATACTTGAAATTCAGGAATCTAAACCATGATGCCCTTGAAGAGATTCAAGTTTGAGGTTGACATAGTCTGCAATGTTTTAAATAGTGAAAAAAGTGTTGGGTCCAACCGAACAGCCCAAATCTGCTATGTGGAAAGTATGAGAGGAATTCTGCAAAAGTGTTTGCAGATGGAGATTCTCAGGAATGGTCTCTTTGATTATGTTTTTTGTAATATCTGTTCCTCTTCGCTGCCAATGCTCAACTGCCTGCACCACTGCCAACAATTCCTTCTTGTAAATAGAAAAACTATGACGCCTTGGAGCCAATGCTTTGCTGAAAAATGCCAAAGGCTAACTTCCCTGCATCAAAACCGCACCAAAAGAATGCCTTGGAGTCTTTGATGATGCTTTGTCTCATTTGTATCTGTCTTCATTAAATGCGTCTGACACAATAAATGGTCCTTTATGCTAATATTAATTTAAACAAGGTTAAACATATGTAAATCACTCAAAAGGATGATTAGATATAACAATAATGATTTTGAGAGTGATTAAGAATAAATATAAGGTGACGCAGTAAAATGAATCAAATGATTAAGGAAGCTAGACTAGCATTCTGATTTGGGCCAAGCATTACTCAAGTAATAATAAGAGCTTACTCGAGTAACGACGTGAGACCATAAGTGCTTTTGAATCCTAGTCAACAATACTTGCGTGGGCATAGAACATTACTCGAGTAAGCTTTCAAAGCAAGACTCTGGAAAGATATTACTCGAGTATCAAAAAGTATCACTTGAGTAATGTTAAATAACTTCCTGACTCACTTATGGACTGACATTACTTGAGTAATATCTTTATTACTCGAGTAATATACAAATATTACTTGAGTAATAAATCATTTACTTGAATATTATTGTGTCAAGAGAAATAAATAGATCTAGAGCGATATTACTTCAGTGAATGAAAATGTCTATTCGAGTATTCATGAAGCACATCCTCTGAGATTTGCTAAGAGCTCAAGATTACTTGAGTAATTCCTATGATTACTTGAGTAATGTATCTTAATTAGCCAAAATCATAGATTTTGTTTTCCCAGAATATTTAAAACGATATCTTGATGAATTACTTGAGTAACGGGAATCCTTACTCGAGTAATTTGACTTTTCAAAACATATTTTGCTTTTCACAAACATACTTTCTGTTTTATAAAATTTTAATCTATTAAGTCTTGTTATCATCAAAACTCTGAGAACCAACGTCACCATTGTGAATAATATGCCACAAATATTCCACTTGGGTGGCAGCGAAGGCATATTTACTCTCCTTAGCAAAATAGTGATTTTGCCTTAAAATATCAAACACATGACGCAGGTGTCCAAGGTGCAGAACCACACTAGAGTTATAGACTAAAATATCGTGGAAGAATACCAAAATAATCCTCCTAGGATGGTATTTGAAAATGTTGTTCATAGCACCTTCAAATGTTGCTGTTGCACCAGTGAGCCCAAATAGCATAAATAGCCACTCATGGTGGCCCAAATGAGTTCAGAATGCTGTTTTTGTATGTGTCATGGGGCTCTATTCCAAATCTGGTGATAACCGGCTTTAATGTCAAGTTTGGTTCTGCTCTTTCACTGCTTGAAGAAGTAAAAGTTGATAGCCTTCTTCAAATTGATCCTTAATTCGGCGAACAAGCTTGCAGCTACTCCAAGGTGTGGGTTTTAAGGTGCAGACTGAACTGTTATACCAGAAAGTCATTTCCAAATCATCATAATTACACAAGGCATGATGCACAACCTGCTACAGCCAATGCAAGCCGAACAACGTCATTTCCAAATCTTGTTGACCAAAAAAAATTACCCTTAAATCAAATTGAAACTCTTCCCCCTGCATCTTCCATTTTAAATTTTTTCAAGTGTCATATAGCTTCAGCCTACCACGACATCTACCTCACCAGCCAAAGAGGCACGATCTCTCCATCCCAAACGTTTAGCCAATGCATAATCCAAATACTATGAGAAGCCCCATTATCAATAAGGATCTTAACTGGTCGTTTGCTGACATGCCCTTGAATGAACATAGATGCCACACCCACTCCACCTTGAATCACATGTAGAGAGATTTGGAGGCATTCAGAAGCCTTGCTTGTGTTTTCCAGTTGTTCTGGCTCATCTTTAACACCCCCGTCCTCGGCATCTTGATTGAGTTCAATGAGTTGATTTGCTGCCGTTGCTTCTAAGAGCAATTATAGCCACAAGAATAGGGTTGATGGCAATAAAAATAGAGGTTCTTGGCTCTGTACTCATCTATTTCCTCGAGTGATATTTTTTGGGTCCAGTGTGAATTGCGATGAGTTGACGTAGTGTGACCAATCGAAGCTACAAAGGAAGAGTTGGTCAAAGAACTGGCCGTACACGGCTGAGAAGAAATGCTTTTGACTGGATGCATGGCTCTGTTAGGTGTAGGTTGGGTCCCACCAAAAAAAAGATCACGACTTGTTGCCATGCCAAGATTAATACTTGCGAAACCAACCTTCCAATTCTCCGGCGTACCATCAAGTTCAAAATAATGGTCGCATTTCTGAATCCAGCCCTCAATGTCAGATCGCCGAAACTGTGGGAAATCCATTTCCATCAAGCGCGTCAGCGGACTGTAGCCATCGCCCCGATGACGTTGCAGATGATACTCACGTTGGTAGTTCTTCCGTGGTTGCTGGTTCACATCATTTGTACCCGCATGATTTCTTGGACGGGGTTGTCCCCAAGTTTCACCATCTTGAGTCCCCAATTCCCTATCGGTGGTGATGGAAGCAACTCCATCAGCTAGACCTTGTACCATTATAGGCAGGGCTCGTAATTCTTTGGACCAACTCCGATAAAACCCGAAGACCGCTGAGTTCCTTCTCAATCGCTGCAATTCGAGCATGTGAAGGTTCAATCATAATGACGTTAGAATTCTTGGAGCGTGTGGTGACCATACTACAAAAACCGGGGAGAGCAGAAGGATGAGTATCTCTAACTGAGGTAAGTTGGAGAAAATATAGAAAGATTTGGGAAGAGAAGAGAGAAGAAGAAGATGGTCGAGAGAAGAATGGAGGGACTGAGAAATACTCCATAATCTTTGTTATATATGGCACAAACTATTAATAATTTTTTGTTCTTATTATAATACATCAACTTCAACTTCCTTGACTAACTTATTTATTATTTTTTTTATTATGCCTTTATTTTAACAAACTCTTTTAGATTTATATCATTAAAGTTGGGGTAAAGTTAGAAACATTTATTAATTTTGAACCAATTTAATGATTTAGCTTCCATTCCTTGGTTTGTGAGAAATGGTAGTTGATGCCTTATAATAAGGACCAAATGAGTACTTATGAATATTATTCACTTTTTTTTTTTTAAATTATAAGGTCCAACTACCAATTCTTATAAATTAGGGTTAAGGTACAAAAATATACATGTGTTTTATCCTTGGGAGCGCCAAACACCAAATATTTTTTTAGGTGCAAAAGTACACACGTAGTTACAAATTAGGTGTAAAAATACCCTTTGACCGTTAAGTTTGATTTTGACGTTAAGTTTGACTTTTTTACTTTCAAAAGTGAAAATATATATATGTGGTTTGGCAAAAAGAGTGTCCAACACTAAGTATTTTTTCTTAATTTAATAATTTTATTTAAATTAAAGGAATATTATTATTTCTCTAGGTGTAATTCCTGAGGACCAAATTTTTTATTTCCATAATTTATTTTCTTTTTTTAAATCATTATTAAATTTTCTAATTAAATATTAATAAATGAGTATTTATGTATTTACAATTTGATATTATAAATACTATATTTAATTAAAAATAATTTTAATTTTTTGATCTAACAAATTGAACCAAAAATTATTTAAGAAATTTTTCAATCAATATTATTTAATTTTTATTACATTTTCTAATTATGTAATATAAACGTTTGCACCAATAAGGATTTAAAAAAAATAAAATAAAAATTATGGAAATAAAAAATTTGGCCTCCGAGTATTATACCTAGAGAAATAATAAGTTTCCTTTAATTGAAATAAAATTATTAAATTAAAAAAAAACACTCAGTGTTGAACGCTCTTTTTGTTAAAACATATGCGTATTTTTGCACATTTGAAAGTAAAACAAGTCAAACTTAACAGTTAAAGTCAATTTTAATGGTCAAAGGGTATTTTTGCACCTAATTTGTAACCACATATGTATTTTTACACCTAAAAAAAGAACTTGGTGTTGGACGCTTCTTGAGGTAAAACATATGTGCATTTTTGCACCTTAACCCTATAAATAATAAAACAATTAAAATCAATAAAATTGTCCTAAAATTTATGTAATTTACAATATTATCCATACTAATTATATTAAACTTTAATATTATATTGTTATTACTTTCATCAACTATCCCTATTAATTATTAGTATAAATGAAAAAAAAAAATTAATACTTCTTGTAATTAAGTAAGTGTCTTATAAAAAGGATCAAATACACTTGTTAGTTGGTGCCATATAATAATTAAGGACAAGAGGAGGTATTCCACCCAATCACAATAGGTACAATCTTAACCCTTATGTATATATAGACTTTAGTCTCTACTAACCTACGGTAACTATGTCACCTATAACTAACTACCCAATGCAGCCTTATAGGATCAGTTATATGCCACCTATTCTTATTAACACTCACTCCTTAAAAAAACAAAAAACCAAATGTGACGTCTTAAAAAAAACAACTATTTTTAAGAAAGGGAAGTAAAAAATAAAAGTCATAACATTTTTATAATTTTGTGAAGAAATTTTAAAATATCGGGTGTTCTTTCGACTAAAGCAGACGCCAAAAGTATACTTTTAGCGTCCCAATTTTATTTTATAAATTGGGATGCCTAAAGTGTGCCATTTATTTTTCTTTGCCCATTCTCTTTCATGTTTCACCTTTTCATTACCCAATCCTTTCCAAGAGTGAGATTGGATTTAGAGGTGGAAATATCTTAATAGTAGCGAATGTATTTGATGGTGGAGAAAACAAACTGGAGACCTTGGGAGAGTTGGACGCCACGAACTATGGGGAGGGGGAGGCAACGATAGAGGAAGGTCATGAGGCAAGTGCAGTCGAGAAGGAGGAGAACATCGACGATGGAGAGGCCGATGGCAGCTATTTGGGGAATAGTGAAGGGAGCCGATTCTGACATGGCAATGGCAGCGATGGACTTCATAGGCTCAATCAGCATGGGAAGCTTGAAGAGCAAACCAATGGCGATGTTGTAGAGGGCAATGAAGATTTGGAGGCAATGAATGTAGATCTAGAGCTAAATCTCTTTAGAAACTTCATTTTGATTTTGGTTCTCCGTTCTTATTTGATTTTGAGCTAGATCTAGAGCCAAATTTCATGATTTTGGTTCACTATTCTTATATTTAAGCTCCCGCGTGACTCCCTAATGCTTCCTTCCTTTCCATCAAGACGATAGTAGCAATCTTATCTGGAGCCAAATTTCAGGATTTTGGTTCAATGTTGCCGATAGTAGCAATCTTATTTGGGGAAGGCAGCTTTATCCCACACTTTGCTTGCTGATGTTGAGGAAGGATGCTCCCCCCAACCTTGCCTCGTCGTGAAGATTTTTTTTGTAATAGATTTCTTTCAATTTTTTTTTCATATTAGGTATGTATTGTATTTTAAGTACTTTTATTTATGATATAATTTTTTTTTCTTTTCGCCCCTCATCATTAAAATTCCTGGGTCCGCCACTGATTATGGGCATATAATCTTAAAATATAAAATAAAATAAAATAATATGATAGCATGAGAAGGTAAGAAAATGATCCAAGAATAAAATTCAAATATTTCAACACAAACAAAGGTTGTGATTTTGGGTCCTTCAAATCTAAATGAAGTAGGTGATAGGTCATTGGAGAAAAAGTGTATTCTCCTTCTATCCCTTGACCCAATAGCACAATAATCCAAAAAAAAAAAATGCAAGATATAGATACGATGGTAATCCTTTGAGGAAATGACAAACATCAATTAGAACTTCAAGTTTCGTCAAAGATGGTGATCACCATGGAATGTATAAAAGTATCGTTTAAAACTTCTAGTTACATCAAAGATAGTGACATCATGTCATTATGAGAGAGTGAAACAAATATCGATTGGAACTTCAAGTTTCATTAAACATAGTGACTTCAGGTCACATGATAATATTGGGGGGGGGGAAGAAATAGTGGAGAAGGAGAAAATAAAATTGAAACAATTAAAGAGATATTAAAATATCATACTCTCGCCAGGGCTTAGTACTTAGTGCTGATAACATGTTATGAAATAAAAGAGAGATGAGAATAAAAGAGAACAATCTTATACAATATTCAAATAAGTGTACAATATATATAACATATGCCTACTATTTATTAGCACAACTCTATAATTTATAATAAGTGCAATTCTTATAATCATAGGAAAATAATAGGGAGAAATAATAGGAAGATGGTCATGTATATTAATATATTATTCATGATAATTATATCTTATTTGATCTATCCTCTATGTCATATCTTTTCATATTTTTATATCTTAGTGCAAATTATGGTTTAGTACCCCGTTTCTTCAACTCTCTTAGACTTTTTGTGGAAATTACAATTTAGGACCTTGTCTTTGCAGTTATATTTATCTTCATACGCAATACCCTACTGATATATCGACAATTATCATAGCGATAGCGCATAGATTAATGAGCAAAACAGAAAATAGCTTAAATATATTGATACAATGATATTGATTACATAAAATGAATGTCCACTGAGTTATACATATTACTTACAAATTCTAAACATACCTACAAAATTCCACATCCGATAACCCACAACCATTCTAGAACAGGGCTGGCATCTCCATTTGCCATCTTGCCTTAAGAACCTCGTCCTGTACACTATTCACTTTACAAATAGCAAGAGTTGGGATTTTGAAGAATCCTAAAGTAATAGTTAATCTCAAATACATTGTATAGACAACACATGTTAGCTAACCACAATCATGAAAGTAAACTATTCAACATTCAAAATAATCCACTTATAACACACGTAGCAACATGATGCAACCAAAAGTCACATGCAATGTTGACTACAAATACATGACTCCATATGTCCTGAATCCACAGCGCTGGGTAACCACCCATAACAACTGAATGCATACCAGGCTTAGCAACCTAAGGACCTTTAGTCCACTAGGCCCTACAACCTAAACACATGCCTACAACACGGATCACAATCACGGCACAAACATGCATAAGCAATCATATAGAGTATGTGAGATTAGAGTTACTACCTGGATTCTTTATCAATTCTCAAATTTGATCCAAACCGTTTCATCATCATGGGTGAACGTTAAACCCTATAAATACACATCCACAAAAGGCAGATTAATGATTGCACAAAATTTTCTAGTTTTCATACCTAAACTTAAAAAATTCATAACTCAGGTTCTAAGCCTCTGATTAGCATGTTCTAAGGTTCATTTTAAAACTTATAAGGTCTACTATTTTATGAAAAAAAAAATTTCAAAAACAAACAAGGTCATTTACTTGGTAAAAACTTGCTCAAAACAAGAACCCAAATTTTGGGGAAACTAAGTTCACAATTTCCCTAGTCTATCTTTGAAAAATGATAACTAAATCTTAAAAACTCCAATTGAGGTGGTTTCAAAGGCTAACCGACCTTTAATGAGTCTAGTTTCATGAAAAAATGTCATACTTAGCCAATTGGACACTGAACATTCTAGAAATCCTTAAACAACCAAATTATTCAGAATTCATTCCAGTTTTAGTGCCCAAACTTTAGCAATTAATTTATTAAATAGACTTACCCAAACGACACATTTTATATATAAAATTAAATATTATGATGTCTACTATAATCCTGCAAAGGTTCTGAGCTATTGAAAATCATTTGGTTGGTCAAAATCACGACATACCCAGACTACCTCTAGGAAACGAGTATGGCAGCACTACTACTTAGACTTTCATCTTAGGTTTTCCAATCCAACCCTTATGAAATCATGATTATAGCCTATTGCCACACAATTTTCCCCAATGAATCCATTGGAGACCTTAAAAATATCAAAACCACATCCTTTCCCTATGGTTTATGTCAAACCAAAACATTAGGGTTTTCACCCTAAACTTCAATTTTTTCCACTGATGCTTTCGGATCGATTTTGTACCTTTATCCTGCATAATTTTTCATTCTAAACTCATTGGAAACACCAAAAATAGAAAAATAAAATTCCTTTCCTAAGACCCAGGTCTGAACAAAATTAGGGCATCATAACAACTTTATGGAAACCTCAAAATATTCAGATTAAATCGGAGCTTATACATACCTCTACTCGATTTCATAGCCAGTTCATGATTCTAGCAACACCTCCACGATTTACATAGCACCACCTTTGATTGAGAATCCAAAACCATAGAAATGTTGCTCTTATTGAGAGGAATAACATTGGAGAAGGCCTCGAGAGTTAGAAACACCGGATTAAAGGTAAAATCAGCTCCATAACGTTTCTCTCTCTTGTCGCTCTTTCTACTGACCTTTCTGAAACAACCACTTTTTAATTAACAGATTAATTACATATTTAAAAGAGTATTAATCAGAGTTTACCAGATAATAGGTTTTACGTGGAATTTAAAATTTTCAAAATATGTGAAAGTATGCATGATAAGCCCTAATGTGTGGCAATATACAGTCATCCAAAACATACAACAAAAGAACAGAAGTCCTACTCTTAGCACCGCAAACTAAACTTCTGTCTGTTTCCCTGAAGGACCTGAACCGGACTGGTCACCTGTGGAAAAATGTTGTAACCATCAGTCCAGCTCATTATGAATATCAACGAGTGCTAGTGAGGTGCCAAGTGGAATAAGCAATTCAATCCAAAACAAAACAGATCCATTTCAAAATAACAATTCATCTACATCTTCTCTATCCATTATTACTTCATAATCAAGTATCATGATGGGTGTCATAAAACTATTCAATTTCAATACCCAAATACCTCCCATTAATCCATCCAAACCGCCGTACTTCCACGACTAGGCCCATGGGCTAAGTTACACCCATATTACTGGTTACTCTAAAAGCTCACCGAGCAAGTGATGAGGACCGGCCAAAATCCTCAGAGCACCTGTCCCAGACCATGGGTCTTTTCCCCTCTTGAACTGTTGGGGTGTCGTAAGCCCTCTTGAACTGTTGGGCTAGTCCCTCTTGAACTGTTGGGACAATAAAAAGCCAACCATCGTGCACCAATGGAGGCATTCACCACGTGGTGTAAATAACTTTCCATCTTCTCCCATTTCTTCCCATTCCATAATTATCATGATAAATGAATGCATATATCTTAACTCATAAAATTCCACAAGGCAATTTTATTTAAAATAATCATAATCAATTTAATACATACTCAATAGCAGCATATTAATAATCATAACAAGTGGAAAGTGGTTACCTCCCGCCAGAGCTAACTACTTTCACACTGCTCTCAGACCAGGCTCAAATGCACTCAACAATTTAATCTATACAAATCAATTTTACTAACAATTAATAACCCTTAAAAAAATTCCACATATTCAAAATTTCATGAGATTAAAAATATACCAATTTATTTCCATTGTTATTTATTACTATATGGTAATACCCCAAATTATTGTATTATTTATACATAAGATTTTAAACCCTGAGTTAAATAAATGCAACTACCTAAAATATTTCTTACAAGAAATAACCAACATTAATATTAAGTAAATAATTCATCTTTAACATATTATTTATTTTCCTTAAATAAATAACAATATTATTCATTATTATTTTTTTATCTCATTTATTCTTCTTTCCTCATAATGACAATATTTGTTTATTTATTTATACTATTATTGTTATTATTATTTTATGTATTATTATTATTACTATTTACTATTTATTCACAATTATCTTAAACTAATTGCACCATAATCATTAGTATTATTTTAACATTTCTTCATAATTTTCCAAGCTTATTATATCTGTGTGTATGTGTATAAACACATATACACTTATATATATATATCTACTCTTCCCTTTTATTTCTTTTGACAGCAATAAAATCACACACACATATATATATCTTTGATCTTATTTCATTTTCAAAACAATCAGAGACACCAATGCATGGCATTTACTTGTGGCTTGTTTCTTTCTTTTATTCATTTACCACACACATACAATAACACACCTATATCATATACACACATGCAGGGCATCACAAATGGTGAGCGAAACAACACACACATGATCATATATCAAGAGTTCTTATTTGCATTTTTTTTTTTTTACCCAACAACGTTTTAAAAAAAAAACAAACAAACATGACAGCAAAACTTCCATTCTCTTAAAGTTTACAGGAACAAATATCTTAAGCAAAAGATACACACTCAACATATTCTCTTCTTACATCAGCAAATACAAAACCTTAATGCAGAAGAAAAAAAATACCCTTTGCATGAACATCCGAAAGACAAAATAATAGGAAGTAAAACTCGCACGGGTAGCACCCTGAACCTTTCAACTTATTATACATATAGATACTTATATCAGTGATGAATGTAGCCAAAATGAAGCCAAAGACCTGACGCAAACTACCCACGCGTTTCTGGTTTAGTTTTCGATTAAGATTATTTTCTTCAAATATACAACTATCAGCCCCTGTTTTTGGTTTTCTTCTTCAGTTTCGTTTTGGTGTCTTCATTTCCGTTTCTTTTTGGTTTTAATCCTAGTTAAACGATGACAGGAAACAAAGGGAAGAAAAGATGAGAATCACCTTTCAGATTCCAAGCTCCATGAACGATATTTAGCCACTGAACTTTACTCCGTTTGCTGATGACGAGACAGAGGAATAAAAAGGCTCCCAGAAACACTCTCGGTCTCACTCTCTATCTCTCACCATGTGTGTTTTCAGAAAATGAAACCGAAAAGAACAAGGATAGATTTATATATGCCTTAATGAACATTGCATGCAAGCTGATTTTCGGACACCTAATACCCTTACGTGTCGATTTGCTGCTTCTGATGGTGTTTTATTCTAGTTAATGAATGATTTCCTTTTATTAAGCTTTGGATCAATTTGGGCTTTGAGAAAAGAAAGAATTTGGGCCGAAAGGAAACTGATATAAAACTGTGACTAGTTTCCAATTGCTTCTCATGCTGTTCGGTTCAATGAGGAAGGAAAGAAGAATAAAAACTGTTTTATTGTTTTACTGATGCTCTGCGTTTTGACCAGGCAATTGCATCTCAAAATCTCTATTTATTCATACTATAAATATGCTTCTCATCACATGGTTATCATATAAGAAAAATGACAATAATGATAATAATAATATCATTGGATTGTATTTTATTATTATTATTATTTTTTTCTGCTTGTGTAATTGAATAAATAAATCTTATAATTATTTTCTAAGTTATTCATCATTAAACTTATCACATTATGTTCATTATTTGACCATAGTGATAATTCATTTTATCACATCAATTCTTTTGCAATTGTTCTTAATTGCAATTTTGGGAAATAAATCCCTTAATATTTAATCCTATAATTATTATTTACTATTTTCCTTAAATTTATTTTGTTCTTAACTAAATTAAGGAAAACTTAAACTTTAATTGCAAATAACTATCTTTGCCCAAATTTATATTTTAATTCTTATATAATTCTCCAATGCTCAAATCCCAGAAATTTGGGATGTTACACCTTTCCTCTCTATGTTTTTGTTTTCACTCTCCGTTTTCTCTATTATTGGTGTCTTGGCCAAAATATATGGATGTGGAAAGAGAAAATAAGGAAAGTCAAAGGCTTATTGAATAAGCCAAGAATGTCTTAGTCTCCAAGTAAAGGGAAAGGGGCTTCTTGAACAAGCTAGATATGCATAGAGAGCAAGCTAGATGTGCTTGGAAGAAAATTCAAGAGGAGGTAAGGTGGCGCCATGTGGGATCCACACATTACTAATCTCATTTGATCATTTTACCCTATACCAAACTCATTTTCGTCTAGAGCTAAAACTGACAAAATTGTCAATCAACTTTGAAAATTGTATCTCATTGTACAAATGTACAATTGCAGGGACTTCAAAGGCTATGAGATCATTAGTATGTCCATTTTGAGGAAAAATATGTCCAATGGTCAAACATATGTGATCTATCCTAGATTCATTAATCATTGCACAGTGGTCTAGAAAAAGTTCTAGATTCAAGGGCTAATTTCAAAATTCCATAACTCATTATATACAAATCCAATTGATCTATATCACATATCAAATTAAAACTTATTATGTCTTCTTTAAATATGGAAAGTGTTATAGCCATTGGATATCATTTACTTGGTCAAAGCCACGTTAAAAGATGACTTCCTTCTAGAAACCCTATTCTACCAACATTAAGGGCTCCCTTTATAATATTTGTCACATGTCCTAAATTGGGCTTAGTTATCTGCTTGATATAGGCTTATCCTCAAATATCTTAGCCCAAAATTCAGGATATTACACTATACTAGTAGATGGTGTCGCACTAGTCTTATTGAGATCACTAATGCCCTTTCTTGGTGATTTAAGACTAGAAACATGTTTCAGGCAAAAGAAATATAGTGCCCTCATGTCCTCATAATCATGATCTATATCATAGATCCTCGAATGAACATATGTTCTATTCTTAGTGCCTTTATCTTTAAACACATATTAATCATAAAATATAAGTGAGACATAAATATGATAAAGATAAAGTGTGCTCAAATATATAAATAATAAAATATCGAATAGTAAAAAGTGCTCATTATGATAAAACATATTGTCTCTAGGATACATATATACTAACAATTTCCTACTTAGCCTAAAGTCAATTAGGTTGATGTGTCAAACCTAAAGACTCATAATGACTATCGTGCTTTCTCTGAGAAAGACCCTTTGTTAAAGAATTGGCCAAATTATCATCGGTGGGAACATAGTACATCTTATATCCAGACTTTCAACGATTTGTTGGATGGGTGATACTTGCAGAGCACCTGTTTGGATCTACGAGACCTGGGTTCCTTGCCTTAAGCTATAGCTCTGATGTTGTCACAATATAAAGGTATTGGATCAACAATGCTGTGAATCATTCCAAATTCATTACTGAACTTTATGATCTAAACTACCCCCTTAGTTGCTTCTCAAGCTGCTAGGTATTCAGCCTCAATAGCAGAGTCTAATGTTGTCTCTTGCTTGGAACTCTTCCAACAAATTGCTTCACTATTTAAGGTATAGATAAAGCCTGACTGGGATTTACAAATCTTTGTTACTCTGGAAATAAGTATCAGTGAACCCCTTCACTTTCAGCTCAACACTACCATCATAAATCAGAAACGGATCCTTAGTCCTTCTTAAGTACTTTAGGATCAGCTTTATGGTTGTCTAGTGATCATTTATAAGGTCAATTTGGTATCGGCTCGTAATACTTAAACCATAAGAGGCGTCTGGTCTCATACATAACAAAGCATACATGATGAATCCAATTGTTAATACACATGGAATCCTCTCCATATGTTCCCTTTCAGCCAGTATTTTAGGATACAACATTAGAATGGTGAATGTCATAATTGACGGGAAGAAAACCCCTTTGAGACCCATACATGCTAAACCTTTTTAGCATCTTTTTTATGTATGTGGATTAGGTCAATCCTTGCAATCTCGTAGATTTGTCTTTATAGATCCTAATACCAAGTATATAGGCCTCCTTTCCCATATCCGTCATGTGAAGTTCTTTGACAACCAAATCTTGATGGACTGCAGCATGGGAATGTCATTTCCAATAAGCAATATGTCATCCACATAAAACACAAGAAAAATAACAACACTTCCATTTACCTTCTTGTAAACACATGGTTCATCTTTATTCTTGATAAAATGTTACCCTTAACAACTTAATCAAAACAAAGATTCCAGCTCCTTGAAGCTTACTTAAGCCCATATATTGACTTTTGAAGTTTGCATACATATGCTCTTGGCCTTTGGATTCAAAACCATGTCATAAACACTTCTTCTTTCATGAAACCATTTAAGAAGGTGGTTTTGACATACATCTGTCAAACCTCATAATCATGATATGTGACTATAGCTAGCATAATCCTTTTAGATTTGATCATAAAAATAGGTGAAAAGGTTTCATGAAAGTCAGTACCTTGCCTTTGACGGGAACCCTTCACAACCAACCTATCTTTATAGGTTTGAATGTTACCATCAGCATTAATCTTCCTCTTGAAGACCCACTTGTATCCAATAGGAACTATTCCTTCAGGTGGTGGAACAAAGGTCTATACCTTGTTTTGATTCATCGAATCTATTTCAAACTCTATGACTTTATGCCATTCTTAGGAGTCAACATCTCTGATCACCTCAATATAAGAAGTAGGCTCATTATCTTTAACTGTCTATTGATTCTCGATCACAAAACAATACCTCTCAGGCAGACAACTAACTCTAGAAGTTCTACGTGCTAGGTGTCTACAACCTCTAGTTAAGGCATTACCTGATCAACAAACTCAAGCTCTTTTATCTGTTCCTGTAGGTCTTGAATTTCTTCAAGTTCTATCTTACTCTTACTATCTACTTGAGAGAATATATCCTCCTTAACAAATGTAGCATTCTTGGACACAAATACTTTGTCGCCTCAAGGCAGTAAAAGTAGTATCTCTTAGTTCCCTTAGGATATCCTACAAAATAGCACAAGGTGTTTCATTTATATAGTGCTATGGTCTTGACATAAGCTAGACAGCCCCATACCTTGAGATTACTCAAGTTGGGCTTCTGGCCCTTTCATATCTCATGGATTCGTCTGAACATATTTCGACAGAACCCTATTAAGAAGGTGTAACACTGCACATATGGTAGATCTCCAAAATGATTTTAGGTTCTTCGTACTACTCATCATTGACCATACCATGTCAAGCAAGGAGGATTGAGACAAGTTTTTAAGCTCTATAAGAACCTAGAAACAAGGAAAGAAATAAAGGAGGTAAAGTAATGCAAAGTTAGAAAGAACTTGTACGATTGACTTTAGCAAGTTGATCAATTGGCCGTGGCAATTGAATAATCTTAAGAATTTTATGCTTTGCGTAACTGGCAGTAACAAGTTGACAAACTTGTCATGGCAAGTCAAGAAAATATCTCTACGTAAACTGAGTGCAGCAAGTTAACAAACTGGCTGTGGATAGTTGTCAACATTGCAGTTGCACGTTTTGATTTAGCAACAGAAAAACACTACGTAACCTAGAGGAAAGGACCGAAAATCACACACTCTATGCTTGGGAACATTGGAGCACTCAAATGAAGAGTTTGGGAGAGAGATTTAGAGCATTTTGGAGGCTTGGGTATTCATCTTAAGAGAGATTTTAGGATTTCCACCTTGGTTCTCCGTCATTTCTCCTCTTTTCCACTTAGTTTCTTCATGTATTCAGTAGTTACGTTTAGAGTCTCTTTGTATTTATATATGAGTAGTTAAATCTTTCATTCTAGGGTTCTTTTGACCCTTTGTATGGATTAATACTTGGATATTCCTCTCTTTTGGTAAATAATATATATTGTGTCGATTTCAACCTTGGCTTAATGCCTCTAAGTGATTGGCCTCCATTTAAATGATTTATTCATTTGGATTTATCTTGAGAGAGTTAATCTAGGTGTAGAACTTGATTGAAATCATGCTTGTCTTAAATTTTACTTGATAAATGGATGGTTTGTTGGTAAAATAGAGATATCTTTACTAATCTTGCATTTTCATATTAAGGTTGTTGCTTACAGATTAATTCTCATTAATTGTAGCAAGAGATTGTGCATTTTAATGAGAAGAGAAACTTCATTTTGACTTGAGAGAGCTTGTTAAGTGTTTTTGAACCTTAGAATAACACATATATGTATTGAAATACTAGTAGAAAGGAAATTAATCAAGTATGATGAAATGCAAAAGGGAAAGAAGAATCATATGCTTCATTTAATTCTTGAAATCTAGAAATCAATTTCCTTGATCAATTTTTAGTTTTAGAAATAGTCTTTGAAAGTTCTCATTCCACATCAAAACTTTATTATAGCTCAACTTGATTAAATTCACTAAGCCTCTTGTTTAACCAATTTGTTATACAAATCCTCGTGGGAATGATACTTTACTTATCATTTTATTACTTGCATGATGACTTGTACACTTTCAAGGTGAACACCCTCCCACTATTTTCTCTAAAATCAATGACCCTCAGTGATTGATCTAGGCTTATCCTTCATAAGGATGTTTATAGTGGGCTAAGAGAATGACTATAATCATTAGTTTCAAAATGAGCCTGCAAAACTAACTTAGCTAGTAGGTTGATCTCATAAAAAACATCTTCATGTGTTCTCTTATATCATTAGGCGGACAACACCTTGTCACTTAGTGTCACATCACTATGTAATAACCTGACATCATTGCCTTAAATGCATAGACCTGACCGATCCTACAGAGTATACATTTATTCAAGCACAAACCATTATCCTATTGTTAGATATGATTAGTTTTGATGATGTCTTATATAGATGTCATTCTTAATAGCAAAAAGATTGAGTAATATAGTTATCTCCTACATTGACTAACTACTGTATTTAATGTAGATTAATCAAGAAGGAGATAAGAGATTTCAGAGAGAAAGAGTTGAATCATGAAGAATGGTCAAGAAGAAGATAAATAAAGAAGCATTGAATGACAAAGAGAAGAATCAGCAAAGAAGAAGAAGAAGAAGAAGATCAAGGAGGTCGAAGATGTAGATGAGGATAAGAAAAAAGAAGAGGAGAAATTGAAGAAGAAAGAATTTATTGAATGGAACATCTTCAATCAAGATTAGTTCAAATATATTTGGGAAGAATGTTTGAGAAAATTGAAAGAAAGAAAGAGTTGAATAATGGAGATTGATCAAGAGATGTGATTACAAAAAGTAGAAAATGTTGAGTTCAAGAAGAGGAAATATTGAAGAACTTGCAGAAAAATGATGAGCTGAAGCTAAATGATGAAGAATGATCAAGATGGGAGATGATGAAAGATGGAAGAAGTTGATGAATATAATGAGAATATCTTTATTCAAGATCAGCTTAAATACATCTATGGATAATGCTCTAGAAAAGAAGAAAGAAAGAATAAAGATGTGAAGAATGTCCAAGTGGAGAGAAGAAAGAAAGAGAAGATCTTGACAAAGAGAATGAGAAAAGTCAATATTCAAGGTCTTAAGATTGATATTATAAGTCATCACAATCAAATGGATGTTGGAGAGGTTCAATCCAGAGTTAAAGACAGCAAAAATCAGATTCTGGAAGAGAATACTCGAGTTTCCAGGTCAAAACTCGAGTATACAAGCTTATAGCAGAAATTTGCATCTGGGTGAGAAAACTAGAGTTTGGAAGACTCAAATTTGGGAAACTCAAGTTTAGAAGTCAAAATTCAAGCTTCCAAGTCAAAATTCGAGTATGGGAGTTAATACTCAAGTATGGAACTTATATACTCAAGTATTGGGTGTTTTCAGCTTCTCTCACGCGTCTGGACCCAGCAATACTTGAGTTTGCTCTTTAATACTCGAGTATCCAGCTCTTTTCAGCAACTCTGTTCACCTCTGTTTCAGTTCAGCTTTGGGCGAGGTCTGGTAATTCGATGATATCTCCTAAACCAGATATCGGATTGAGGTGAAACCAAATTTGTATGAAACTAGACATTCAATGCGTCATCTTAACAAAGTTTCATGCTCAAAGAAGATCAGATGAGAGAGCTTTGAATTTCTAAAGTTGGATCAAATATTCCCGCCACGCATCAGCCCAAGTTTCAATGTTTTGAGTGTAACTCACAATCTACAAATCGGAATGAGCTGAAATCGGTGACATTTAAAAGAAGACTAATAAGGCTTTCCATCAAGATATGGTCTTCGAAAGTTAATTATTGATTCAGAACGATGCAAAACACTGGTCAAGAGCAAGGCTTCATTCAGTGGATCATAACAAATGAAATCCAACGATTTTTGAGCTGATTCTTGTTGCATTGGAAAGAACTCACAAAGAGCTATATGGGGATAATTGGTTTGCCAAAATTGAAGCGATATCAAGTATGGGAGCAACCAAAGTCCAGAACAACGTGAATGCTTGAGTTTACAAATGAATACTCGAGTATAGCTCAGACAATGAGCTATGAACGTTAGAGGATCTTTAATACTCGAGTGTGTAAGTCAATACTCGAGTATCGGACAGACAGAGACAAATCTGAAGTAGCTTGATAAGCTCAATACCGCAGTATGCAAGACAATACTATAGTATTCATGTTCAGCTCAGAAAAATTACTGTTTTGAAAATCCTAAATCTGATCTAGATCATCTAGATCCTTACCCAAATGATTTGTAACACTTCTTAACATCATTTATATCATTTGTGGACATGTTTCAAATAATCAATTGAAGGATTACATGAAGAACAAGACATGCTGAGCTGTCAAGGGAAAAATGAATCTAACGGCTATATTTCTCCAACATCCACATCTCAAACATCACTATTCACAACGGCTATATTCTCCAATGTTCAGAACATATTCATCTATAAATAGAGCCAAATTCAAAAAGTAAAAAGATGGAGTGAGCTTACACAGTCATAATGCCGAAATTCTGAATCTTCACCTCACTCTGTTTTTCATGCTTTCATAGTATATCATTTTAAGAGTGAAATGTCTTGTAATGCACTTCAGTGATCATCTATCTACTTCTTAGAGAGAAGATAGGTTGTAAACCATTCTATTTTCTGAGAGATACTCAAGATTGGGTAATCTTGAGTGGGAAATTGGATGTATCCCTTGGGTTGTGAGGGAGAGACTCTGTGAGAGATTGTAAAGGCTGCACAAGTGCCTGGACAAATTTGTGGGGTGTAAAGGCTTGTCTCTTGTGCCTGCTTAAAAAAGGAGATAGTGGAAATCTCAAGTAGAGCTTGAGGACTGGACGTAGGTCATGGATTGGACCGAACCAGTATAAATATGAGTTTGCAATTCTCTTCCTTAAACTCCTTTATTTCCAACATACATGTTTGAATGATTGTTTAGAGCTTTATAACCTTTTATTATCATTTAAACTGATTTTATTGAATTTCAAAATGATTTCAAAAGTTACAAGTTTTTATCTTTACCCAATTCACCCCCCTCTTGGGTTTAGCCAGGTCTTTCACCTATATGTCATACACTTTGAATGACACCTTTATCCAACAAAAAGATAAGCTCTTAGCTAAGTTAGAGAGCACTATCATGTAAAAGGGATTTAAGTGCCATTGATAATGGGAGGCAATCAAATGTGTTAGATAAATTTTCATGAGGGTTCCTTTTCGGGCTCATCTTTTTATTTTATCTTGCATGCATAATTAGACATACAAACTAACTAACTATCACATAGTTAATTTCAAACAGCTTAGTCGTAATTTTAAAATTCAAAAACTTTGAATTTAAACTCAAAGTGGATGATCATGGTGCCTTTTGATGTTTTATCCAGAGCATCTTCATACTTCGAATCATGGTCAACTTCAAATCTGCCCTGGGTTCCATCAATACATGAAACCAACTTTGTTAACCATATTAATTGGTCAAGTAAGTGCTATTCTAGTGGGATTCTCTTTGTGCTATTACGACGATGACTAATTAAATAACTACTAAACCAAGACTTGGTCTTTGAACCACTTTTCTAGACACCAACTATATGAATTAACTTATCCCCTTTACAGGAAAGAAATTTAAAATATGAAAATTGAAATTTACACCATACATTCGAAGCATCAAAACCATCCATGTTTCTTGGACATTCAAAAAGGTTAGAAACAATCATGGAAACAGTTTGTAAATCCTAAGCAACCATTGAATCGTCTATAAACTTGAAGCATAAACAATTGATGATTAACCATAATTCATTATCAAGATTCAAAACCTTGTTCATGAAATTGCAGATTTCAAAACCTCTTTTGAAAATTTAATAGTAATAACCCATGAGTTTATGGTAACAAGCATGTCTCTGATACCTCTTGTTGGTTAAAATTGTTGTGTTGTTTGACATTCAAGCAACTTGCTTATATGGTGCCTGACATTCAAGCAACCAGCTCATGAGATTGAAAAAAATGAAAATATTTGTTTATCACCGTGGAACTCATAACTCTTTATAGTCTTTATGAGTTATGTCTATAATCTACTCGTTAAAACACATATTGGGATTTAGGATTACCTTTGATCACTTGAAGACATCAAAAAGTATGATGTCCTCTAAGGTTAATCCACACAATTGCCTCTTGATTTAAATGATAACTCCTTCTCCTTGAATTCTCTGTCTCCTTGGATGCTTGCTAGGAAATCGCAAGGTGGAGACCTCAAGTGTTTGGGTTTATATTCTTAAGACAATGATGATATCTTAAGGCCAGGTAAGGCAAAACAATAGCCGATTGGATGAGCAAAAGTCGGTGACCAAAACTAGGATTCTTAATGCTAGATTGGGAGCAAGCTTTCTTGAAGAGGTTGGTGTGTTTGCTTATCCCTAAGCCACCCTCTTTTATAGGCACAAAGATAGGCACTAAAAGTTGCCTTCTTTCATTAAAGATAGGCAGCCTAAAAGTTGCACCTTTTCTTGAACAACTACCTATTCCAAGAATTGTGTCTTTTTCTTGAATAATTAATTATTCCAAGAATCATGCCCTTTCTTGAACAAATAATTATTTCAAGAAGTCTTCCTTTTCTGGAACAATTAATTATTCCATGAAGTCTTATCCAATCCTCTTTAGATAATTCAAAATTATCCTTAATTATCTAACTTCTTGATTTTAAAATTTGAATTTAAATTTCAAACTCAAATTCAAAATTCAAATTCAAATTGGCCCAAAGCCCTATTGGCGCCAAATTATCCTTAATTAATTTATTCATTTGGATCTATTATTAGAGAAATTAATTTCCTACTAAATAACTAAATGTGGCACCATATATAATTGGGCTTGGAGTTTCACTCCAATCATTACACCTATTGTCATGACAAAGCCTAGTAATAATTATTGGTTCAAACTTGTTAAATTAAGCAATCAAGAACAATCTTAGTGTGTGACCTATTAGGCCCAGTATAGTTACAAACATAGATAAACTTGGACAAATTAAACTCCTTTAATAGGCCAAATTTATCTAATAACCACATAAGATACAAGCAATGCTCTGCAGCCTAGAACTAATTGAGTTGAATAAGTGATCTATCTTTCTAATCTAGATACCATGTTGGCATCATCCCTCACATCGTCGTTCATATTTAGTCGAGATCAATGATAGAGTATCATATCTCTTGGTTGACTAAATGTGGCTTTTTCATGGAACTAAGAATCTTCTTCAATTGACTAGAAGACGGATCATGACTTTTCATGATTACTTACTATGCATAGATTCTTGAGTTAACTAGAATCATCCAAGCCTACCATTCCTGTAAACGACTAATCCCTTATAAGGGATTGTGAGTCATTTCGGCATGTCCATTATACTCATAAATTCTATTTATCCCCAAGAGTACACTGTCTCCCCATTTTCAGGCAGATAGAGTTGTATGACCAAAGTATAACCCTAGGACATGGTGTTTGATAACATCTTAAGTATAAGATGACTCGCACTACCAAACAATAAGAGAAATTACAAATCCAACGATACTCTCTACAATGAATCCTTATGGAGTTTCTTGGCAGGTCAGTTTAGTGATATCTATTCCCTAACAGATCTACTTATGACATTAGCTAAGGCATCACTATTCTTGCATTCTATGAGGTCCCTACCTTATATCTCTATACAAGTAGAAGATGTCGTACCGGTCTTATTGAGATCATCAATGCCCTTTCTGTTAGTTCTCAGTTTGAGTTTTGATGATAATATAACATTTGTCAAATTACTTATTTGAGACAACTCGAGTTCATGGATTAACAACTCAAGTTCTAAAGCTTCTCCCAAATCAAGCTTAAGTAAGTATTGTTGCAAACTCGAGTTCTCCTTTGTAAATGATTTTCAACAGCTATTATTTTCTGATCAACTAGAGTTCATAGCTCATCAACTTGAGTTCATGTTATAAAACTCAAGTTCATAAGTAATAAACTCAAGTTCGTGGATTCTGGCTCGTTCCAAACTTCAAATATTAAAAAGCCTTGAGAATTAGAGTTTCATCATAGAAGACTCAAGTTCTAAACTCGAGTTCTTAAAATGAAAACTTGAGTTCTTCAGTTCTGAAGAGCTTGTGTTTTAATTGAGATGTTAACAACTAGAGTTTTTGTTTGGGAACTCAAGTTGATAACTCTAGTTGAACTTTTGTAACTCGAGTTCTTTAAGAATCTAGATCGTTTTTAAATTGAAAACTCGAGTTCTTATGTTGTCAACTCGAGTTCATGTCTTAGAGAACTAAGGTGTTTGAAGTTAAAATCAGAAACTCGAGTTCCTTACAGTCAACTCGAGTTTGAAACTCGAGTTCATTATTTAGAAACTCGAGTTCTTGTGAAAGATGATGATGAGCCTTCGTCTATGAGATTTTGAATGAATCAATCTTTAGCTACTACTTTCAATGATTATTAAGAATTACTCTTAAGATGCTTTTAACCCATTTGCTAATGATTTTAGTTGGTAAAATGAATATTTAAACAAAAAACATCATAAAGCAATGTCACTATCATACGCATTTAATGTAAAATAGAAAACAGAGCAGTAGACAGAATAAACACCAGAGCAGTCAAAATAAACCTTGTCGTAAGTACCCATTTTGACAAAAGAACTTTACTATCTACATAAGTCAACTTCCGTTCAAACCCAAGGGATTTACTGATAACGATGAGCCGAAAGCAACGAAAGCTGGAAAACTCAGTCTAACAGAAAACATTTTGAGTCTAATGGAAATATGAATATCTCTCAATGGTTATCTTCTCAAATATCAATGGTCATCTATGGAAGCTGATATATAAGCTCGAAGCATTTAATTCGCTACCTACCGAAACTTTGCGCAATCAATTCGATATTATTGCAATTCTGTGTTTCACTTGATTTAGTCAATATCTTCAAATATAATTGTACTTCAGTGTTTATTTTGTTAGTCCTCTATGTGTTTTGATGATAACTGACAATTGTAAACCCAAGTTGAAGTCTGCTTTACAAAGTTGAAAAACTTATTGTCAAAGGCAAACTCGAGTTTTTGTTACAAAACTTGAGTTTGGACTTGACAGAGAGTAGCTCAAATTTTTGTAAACTTAGACAAACTCTAGTTAAGCTTTGAAAACTCGAGTTTAGGTCACACAAATAGCTCCTAAGTTTTCCAGACAAAGCAAACCAGAGTTTAGTTTAATGAACTCCAGTTTGAAAAGATAGAAGGAATTTAAGTTTTCTAGGCTTTGTTGGAAACTCGAGTTTGTGTTATGTAAACTCGAGTTTGTAACATACAGAAAATTATGCTCTATTCCAAGCTTGAGAAAACTTAGGTTGCCTTTTTGAAAACTCCAGTATGCACTTGCTAATGTATTTTACAAATTTTTCTCTTATGAGGAAACTGAAGTTTAGTTTTTACTAACTCAAGTTTAGGACTCATAGAGAACAACTCAATATTTCTAAAGATTTAAAAACTCCAGTTTTCTATTACAAACTCCAATTTGATCCATACATGAGTTCTCCAGTTTTTCCTAAATTTTGTGGAAACTTGAGTTAGGTTTGGTAAACTCAAGTTTGTAATATACAGAGAGCTTCTCTCTATTTAAACTTTTTGAAAACTCCAATTTGAAATTAAAACTCCAATTTTGATGTTTTAGACTTAAAATATGTTTTCACTATAAATGTTCAAAACTCGAGTTAGTCACTTAATGACTAGAGTTTAGCTCTTACTCAAAACTTGTTTTAGAGATCAAATCGTGACCTTCTTCTCTGGTTGAAGAAAACTTGAGTTAGATTTATAAAACTCAAGTTTAGGCTTTAGAAGTAAAATACAAACTCCAGTCTAGATGAACTAACTCGAGTTTGTATCGCAGAATTTAAAATTCAAATTGTACGAATCTGTGAAATCTTTGTGTTTAATCTATATACTTCTTATTATCACTCATTACTATTCCTAACGATGTTTAATCGGTTTGTTAGTGAGTTTCAGATGATTTAAAGAGTATTAAAATAAAGGTTCAGTCAAAAGCAAAAGGCAATGTCAGAACATTTATTGTAAAGTACAGATAGCTTGCAATTTTTTGGACAATCATTCTCTGCATGATGCAAAAGGATTAATGCCTCCTTTCCTTAACTAGCTTCTGCTATTCCAACGAATTAATCTTAAGGGAAGTCAACCATAAATCTCTGTGCACCTGGATTAACTGAAGAGTAGAGAGAGAAGAAGACTAAAGCTCATGCTAATCCTTCCTTAATGTCTTCAACAGTTATATCGAAGATTACAATGGTCATTTAATGCTCTCCTGATATATATAGAGCTACATTTAAGTCTTTTAAACAACCAAGATTAAGAAAACAAATTGCATTCAAGTCTACCAACTACTCTTTCAGTTTTCACTTGTATAGCATCTTCTGATACATTGATCTTCAGTGTTTATTCTTATCTACTCTTAGAAAGAGTTCATCTATTGTAAATCATCTATTGTAAGATCTCAAGTCAAAGGGCTTGGAGATTGGGATATTGATTGCAACTTGTAAGGGAGAGTAAGCTCTAGTGAGAGAATTATTCTTGAGTTACAGAGTGTGTAATCAATTAAGATAATAAAAATCCTAGAGAGTATGGGTACTGGACGTAGGTCAATAGGTTGGACTGAACCAGTATAAATTCTTGTGTCTTGCTCTTCTTCCCTATACTTTGCTTAGTTCTGTTTTAGTATGCAAAAATAGAGCACTTAAGAAAATTTTTATAATCCCCAATTCACCCCCTCTTGGAGATTAAGCTCCACTTTCATATTATTTAAACACTTGATTATTATTTGATTATCTGTTTAATCTCAAGGTTGAGGAACCTTGAGTGTGGGTGTACGATTACAACTTATAAGGGGAAGTGAGTCCTAATGAAAGAGGATCATCTCAAGTAAGAGTGTGTAATTGTATTTGTGTTAATGAGATAGTGAAAAACCCAATGGATCTAGGGACTGAACGTAGGTCAAAGAGTTAAACTGAACCAGTATAAATTCTCTGTGTGTGTCTCTCTCTCTGTCTTTTACTTTGTTTTACTGTTCTTAGAGTTAATCTGCAAAAGATTTTTAAATCACATATTCAACCCCCTCTAGGTGATATTTTATTTACACTTTCTTGGTGATTCAAGAGTAGAAACATGTTTTAGGCAATAGACATATAGTGTCAGAGTTTTCATGATCATGATTCCTATCATAGATCCTTGAATGAACACATGTTCTATTTCTAAGGTCTTCATCTTTAAACACATATTAACCATAAAATATATGTGAGATATAAATATAATAAAGATAAAGTGTGCTAAAATATATAAATTATGTTCATCTGATAAAACATATTGTCTATAAGGAAACTATATACTAACAGAAAGTACATGAAGACGTGTGCAAGTCTAATCCTTTTGCTTCTCATTTAAGAATATGTCCTTTTATGAGTTCCTCATTTATGAATTAGCATAGGCACAAGAGCAACAAAAAAAAAAAAAGAGTTACAAGAGCGACCAAGAAAAACAAGGAAGGAGGCATGGCTTCACTACGAAGTCATCTTCTTCCTTGGAATGCATCTAAACAAGAGAAGGGGAGAGAGAACGTGATCACACAGAAGGGGAGGAGTAGCTGCTGCCGTCATCAACAAAGAAGGAGGCAGTCACACAAGGTAATGTTCATCATCTTTATCTCACAAAACCAAGATGTTGAACAAGGAGCTGTCATCCATTCTCTCTTTCTATCTCTCTCTCCCTCTCTTTGTAAATGTCAACACTGCCATTGATTCTCTCTAATCGACATTTCACTAAGAAAAGATTGACTCTATGACCCCAGTTTCCATGACAGACTGGATTGATTTCATAGTCAATTCGCCAGTTTTCTGATCTAAAACGATCAGTCCGGTCCAGGTTTCATAATCATGGTTTTGTTAGCTCAGAGCCTTAGACGTCATACCTTAAGATTCTAACTTTTGAGTTAAACTTCATCATACTAAACAACAAACATAAATAGACCAGAAGATTATAGTATACTAACACTCCAAGAAATATATTGATCACTCTTAGTTCAGTTATAATTTTATCCAAGTATTTTTGTAAAGGAGTTATGATGCTCAAGTTGACTTCGTTCTCAAGAGTAATGTGTGTGTGCATATCTCAAAGACTCTATTTATAATCCTAAAGAGAAGGCATTCACTTGACACAATTTTACATACACACACACGAAAAGCTTACATGTCTTAATTGACATAAAAAAGAATAGATTACTTGCATTCTCAGATATTGTCCATTGTTAACTGAAAAGCTTTTGCCATTCGTTCTCAGACGTGTAGAAATTGATTTTCAAATTGTGACATGTGTTAACTGAAAAGCATTTGCAATGACATGCGTTAATTTTGTAGCAATTGCCCTGCGTTCTCTGACATGATATATCATCTTGAAAAGCATTTGTTGAATGTTGTAGGAGATTATTATGGGCTTATGATTGAGTTTTAATGTTTAATAATGTGTTTTATATGATTATAGATATTGTTATGGTCTTATTAGGTTCAAATATTGTCTCTTAAAAAGGGCAAAATAAATAAATAAATAGGTCATGGACTGCCTGAACTAGTCTAGGCAGTCCATTAGACTGGTCTAGTTGAACCTAAGCTTAGGCTAGTGTTGGACCAAACCGGACCTTAGGTTATCTTGTACAACTTGAATTCCTTTCCAGACTAGACCTCAAGTTGAGGCTAAACTCGGTCTGGCATAGTCTATGATCAAACCTGTTGTCACGTGTCTTCTTCTTCTTCCCTTAGCTTTTTGAAGAAAATCAAAATAATGATCCCATGCCTTCAAGATGTTATATTATCTACAAAATAAAATATATTTGAATAGATTTTGTAGAAATATCACTTTTTATCCTCAATATTAGATTTAGGTGTGTGTGTGTGTGTGTTAAATAGATATAAAATATTTATAGATTTGATATAATATAATTCAAAATCTATATCTATTCAATTATGAAATATGCACTTATCAAGGTGCTGCTTTTGTATGTTTAGATTTTCTTACATTAACTTCCAATTTATTTACAGGTTATATCAACTAAGTTTCACATTATTTAACTTAGTTTAATGCATTTGCATATGATTAGCTTCGTTTCATGCCATTTGAATAGGAAATACGCTCCAAATCAACTATGTCGTGCATAAAATAACTTCATTTCTAAACAAACAAAAACATTTGTCCCTAAAATATCTTATGGCCCATTTAGTACATCAGAATTGAATTTGATAGATATGAAAATGGAGATGGACATAGATATGAAGATAGAGATGAGGTTTAAAAGTACGTTTGGCATGTCATGGAATCAGACGTAATTTTTATGTAAAATGACCAAAATGCCCTTTGAAATTAAATGAAAAAATCCACATAGAATCAACTTCATCCCCTCCCTTCTTTGAAACTTATCATGCATTGTTCAATGTTTTTAGGCAAGATTTCAAAACTTTCAGCAGCATTAACCACCACCATGATATCGGCGTTGATGTCTAATTTAAAATTTTCGCCCCACCCGCAGGTCAACCCAGATTCTGGCGTTGAGGTCCCAAACCTTGTCAGGGTAGGGCTTGAAAAGGAGTTCAAATCTAGCAACCTTTGTCGAAGGGGATGAAGAAGAAGTATAGATCAGACGGCCACCATCATCAATCACTTGGATTGCTACTGAGGCATTGTCATTGCTAACGATGAATATGGTGAGTCTCAGGTAGTCAGTCGAGCATGGTGGGTGATGACTGAGAAGGAAGAGAGGCGTGATGTGGGAAATGGGGACATGGATTTGTAAATATGAGCTTTTTTTGTGGAAGCATTTTGATGGAATTTTCTTAATTGGATTCTATGTGGAATTCAATTTTAAGGCCAATTCCACCGTACCCAACATGCCATCAGCATAGAATCCAATTCTATGCCTCCAATTACGCTGTACCAAACTGGCCTTTAGTTAAATTTCATTTCATTTCACTTCATAACAAACAAAAACACACTTCCCAATTTGTCCCCACATAAATCACATATATGTTAGCCTCGTTTTCCCCTTTAACCACATAATAACTTCTAAAAAGCAACAAAAGCAACCATACACACCCACGTCAATGTATCAACATAATGAACTTCACTTCCCCTTTTCTTACTTCACTTTCTCTTATCTCATATTTGTATTTCAGTTTCTGCACTACCCATGGATTTGCATCAAGCTCTTCACAGAACCTTAGAGCAAGGTATTCTCAACATACAACTTCTCAATATTATCAAGTAGCTGCTTTTATGACAATGTTGGCCCTATCAACAAAATAACATCGTGCCAATTAAAGAAGCCACAACACCCGTCCTGCCCAAGTTCATCACCAACATTCAATCACCCTCACAATATCAATAATCTTTAAAGCATTAACATTTTCACCTTCTTTATGATGAAAACTGCTTTCTTCTCCCCTGAGTTCAGATGTGACGTGTCGGCATAATGAATATGCATAACATAGAGCCGAGGATATGAGCTAGCTTGCCCAGCCCACAAGCTATGCGGGGCGGGTCTATGTAACCCACACTTTGGCGGGCTACCAAACTCCTAGCCTAATCTCACCTAAGCGAGATGGCCTACCAACCTACCTATCAATTTTTTCCGTGTTTTTCAAAATAATTTGTTGTATTTATATTACTTGAATGATGTAAATAAATAAATAAAAAAAAAGATTATATGCAATTGTGAATTAGAAAATCTTTACAAGTATATAGAACTAATGCTCATTACTGTTAAAACGCTGTTACAAATATTTAATTTTTCTTTTCCAACTTAAGGCGGTGGAGCCATGGCCTTTTGCTTGTGTATGATGTCATTGATGAACCATCTTCTAATAATAATTTCTTTATATATATATATATATATATATATATATATATATATATATAATTTTAGCAAAGGGATTAAGTTCACTTATGATCCAAAGGCAGGACGAGCCGTCTATTACCCTTAGGTATTTACCTAGACACCCGGAGCTAAGATGCGTCCCTAAGCACCTTGACCAACTCTAAAATTGAATCCTATTCCTTTGGTGAGAGTGTCTAATCTTTTTGCCAGTTGAGCCCAAGGACAAGGGGTAACAATAATTTCTTCTTCTGGTTATAGTTTTCCCTTGTCCAAACAAGTTTTTTTTTAAAAGGTCACAACTTGCGGACTAAGTAGGGTGGGCTTATTCAGCCCGCATTTTGACAAGCTAACATTTAGACAGCCCGAGCCTGCAAATTTTTAGGTGGTCTCGGCACACTGGCCCAGCTCGCTTTACCAATTCTATAATAGCCAATAGATAATCTATCTACTATTCAAGCGGGAAAAGTATTCTATCCCTTGACATGCTTTCTGGCCCAGTCCTTCTTTGCATCTCCTTGGCCTTCAATTCCAAAGTTGTTGGCTTTCTTCCCGGCATCGTTGCCTATTCTTCTAAAATGGATCTATCTTTGTTGTCAAAACTAATATGAAACTCCCTTCATCAATTAGGACATAAAGATTTTTAAAAAGAGACCATAACATTGTAAAAAGTAAGCTATAATTAATAGTTTGTCAAATTTTGTAAGAATCAATGTAAATTTTAATAAATATACTCCATCCACTGCTAAATGCAAGAACTTTATTTTAGTTCTAAATGTAATTCATATATAGTGTAGTTGCATCTAGAGGTGATTCCAATTTCCAATGCAAATGGTTGAGGATGATATTTTAGGTAATTCCAATACAAATGGTTAAGGATAATTAAGGAGAGGAGGGAATGAAAGAATCAAATAAGATAACTAAAATGTTTTAAAAAATATATGTCATATTAATAAATTTTACTAACTTCATTAATCTAACCAAATTATATAAAAATGTCTTATATTAAGGATAATAGGTAATAAAAAGAAAGATTCGTTGCATAGCTAATTTATGTTTCAATGTTTAATATTATCTAGAATATTTGTTGGGAAAAAAAAATTAGCATACTCAATTGGCCAATAAAGTAGGGAAAATTGATCTCAGGGCCAAAGGTAGCAAAATAATTACAAAAAAGGTCCAAGAAACATTTACATGCCTAGGGCCTTTTCTGGCATTATTTCAAAAAAAAATGTATGGATATAGTTGCTAATTGCTACTGATGTAATTGTTAATTGCTATAGATGTAGTTGTTAAAATGTAGTTGTTAACTAGACTGATTTAGTTGTTAACGGGGATTGATATAGTTGTTAATTCCTACTGATATAGTTGCTAACGCTTTTTGAATGTGAATATTTCTTGGGCCTTTTTTTAATTATTTTACTACCTTGGGCCCTGACATCAACTTTCCCAATAAAGTATGATTTAGCATACTCGTTTGGTTAAATAGTCGTAGGTACTTCATGTTTCGATGTTTTAAAGTTTTTTTAATAATATTATTTGTTAAATTTTAAGTTAAAAAATAGTGATAAAGAAATTTCTTTATATCAAAATTAACCTTTCCATTGTTTTGGGAAAAAAAAAAAATCATTTGACCTTTTTATTCCTGTGCATTAAACAACTTATAAATTTTTTCCCCATTGAAGCGTCGACGTTTCCTCTATTCATATTTGCGACCGAGCAAGCCGAGCCGAGCCGATCCGAGCCTATCGATATATCGTCGTCGTCGACGCAACCTAAAAAGATAAGAGAGAGAGCAAGAAGATTGTCCGATAACCACACTGAAATCGGAGACCTTCGAGCCAACGACACGGAGAAGATGGAAGTTTCTGTAACTTATGCGACCTCAACGTCAAGACCTATGTGCTTCAACCGTGGTCTATTACCCTCACAAATTCGTTCTTTTACTGCCATTAAGACCACTGATTCCACAGCTACTGTTCGCAATAGCAAGGGAAGAAGAAAATCCATTTCTGTCGCTAACTCCTTTAATGGATTCACTGCCCCCAGACACACCTTGTCGAGCAATTGGGATGTTGGCCTTTGCCAAAATTACTCTGCAACTGCATCTCAATTGCTTCCAAGATTCGAAGAGCTCGACACTACTAACATGCTTCTCCGTCAACGAATCGTATTTTTGGGTTCTCCGGTTGCGTTTTTAATTTGCTTCCATTCCTTTCTTTATATATGTGTTTACCGAGAAGCATTGATACGTCATGATAGTACTGGAACATGACCATATATAAGTTTTTTCAACTTTTGATGCTTCACAGTTTATTGATTGGTGATTAGTCCCTTTGTAAGGGAGAACTTGTGGTATCTACTGCTGTATTTTGCTTTCATGATGCTGATACTTGTATGTTTGTTATGGTATATTGTTATGGTAATTTATGATTTATATTTAGAGTTTTTCACTAGTCAAGCCATTTCTTCCCTTGTCATCAGAATAAAACAAGGAAGAATGAGAAGAAACAAATATTAGAAACCAAGTATATAAAAGGATTAATCATATAGTGCTTGGTTATTTATTTGAGCAGGTCGATGACATGACGGCAGATTTTGTAGTTAGCCAACTGTTGTTTCTGGATGTTGAAGATCCCAAGAAAGACATTAAGTTATTTATAAATTCACCCGGTGGCTCTGTTACTTCTGGTATGTCTACTAAGTTTTATACTCTTGTCCAGCTCTCTTGCTCCTTTGCTTCTGTTTATATTCTTATCCCTGAATTTCTGCAACTTAGAGTCAATGATAGATTTTGAGCGGTAGGGCCAACATTTGATAGATTAAGAGACTTTTTAATGAACTGAATATGCACTTGACCTAAAGTCAAGTTTCAATTTGGTAGCTCACAAATTCTTGATTTGTTTGTACCAGACTTGAGTCGTTTGGACTCTAAGGCTGGTGGTTTGTTGCTTGTGAAAGTTGCGTGCAAAGACACTTCATCACCAGTCTGCTAAAAGGAACCTACATATATCAAACTTGTTTTAGAATAACCTGGTTTCTGGTGAAACTTATGGGTAACTGTATTTTCTTATAATAAGCCCCACATTTTGTTGACTAAATCAAAGCTCAGAAATGCTATAACATATTCAGGGAAATATGTAGTTCATTATATCATAGATTAAGTTATTTTGAATAAGAAGGAATGTATGAAAATAAGCTAGGAACAAATTTTTACTGAAATGATGACATAGTTTTAATGTTTACTAGAGCTAGCTAGATATTGTAAAACAGATTTTCTGTAGACTAGGAACAACATGTTAAGAGTTTGATGAAAGAAGACAAGCTTGTTACCTTAATGGATGACAGGTCCAAAATGCAACCGTAGATTAAGTTTGAGACTGCTCACTGATCCATTTTGTGAAGGAATTTCATTTAAGATTTAGATGAGTGCAGTGTCTTGGGGAATTTAAACAATTCTATGTTTCAGACTGAGAACATGATAACCAAACATTAGTTGATAGGGGAATGAACCTAGCATACTGTCAAGCTTACAGTGGTATTCAAAAACATAAAAAAAGTCCAATCATGGTGATTCACGAGTGATTTTCTCAATTCTAAGAAAGAAAGGACACACTGGTCATGTTTTAAAGGAAAACCATTTTATTTCAATTGCTCTGTGATTAAAAAGATATCTTACCTTGTCAAATTGTGGGTGGTACTGTAGAATTGTAGCTAGTAACCTTTATGATGTCCTTCTGTGTTATGTAGGGTATAAATATAATAATAAATATAAATAATATAGGGATAAGTAGAACTGTGAGAGCACAACATCAAGTCTATGAGGCCTCACTTAGGATAGAGTATAGAGAGCGTAGGATTAGAAGTACAAGTAACTAGCCGTTGGGAAATATATGGATAACTGACATAACTGACGGTAGTTATTAGCTAGGGAATGCCTAAAGCTATATATATGGGCGTAGGACAATTGTATCATCAGTTTTGCAGTGTGTATGAATGAATAGCAGGACAGCAGTTCTGTCATCTGCCGTGTCTTCTCCCTCCCTTTCTCTTCTCAACCCCTCTAAATTCTTATTCTTCAATTCTTCTATCTTTTCTTCAAACATCTAACAGTGGTATCAGAGGTGTACCATCCTCGACTCCTACTGTATATTCAGCTGTTCGAGACTGCGTTTGGGTGCAAATACTCCAGACCGGTACCCAAGATTCGATCAAGAACTACAAGAACGGAAAAAAAAAGAGGACCCACAAACGAAGTAGGAATTGCAAGCAGTAACGTCAAGAATTGGGCTTGCGGTTCTTATAGCCTCGTCAGCCATTAATTGTCGGCGGCAGCGACTATCGAAGTGAATGGTTGAAACCCAAGCACAAGTAGCAGCGACGGCAATGGAGGACCAAATGGATACACGTATACGTGCGTTAGAAGAGGTGGTTGCTGGGATACCAGCGGCCATACAAACCTTAACCAACCAAGTGGCAATGTTGGCGGCTAACCAAGAACAGATCTGACAGAGGGCGGAGGGACACCATCAAGAGGAACCCAAGCGACAGGATCAGCGTTGACTGCAAAGAGGCCGCTAGGTGGAAGATGATTATCCTCCCCCGAAAAGGTTGACCAAGATGGAATTTCCTCGGTTACAACGACATGATATCATGGGCTGGTTGTATAATTGTGACAGGTATTTTGACTTGGACGACACACCGGAGAATTGGAAGGTCCAATTAGCGAGTGTCAACCTGGACGAGAAGGGGTATATCTGGCATCAGGCTTACATGGAGGAAGAAAACGGTCGCTTGGTTTCTTGGTTAGAATACAAGGTTGCATTGCGAACTCGGTTTGGCTCTCCGTATGAGTCTCCAATAGGCGACTTCAAACGACTGTACCAGACTGGCTCCTTAGATGAGTACAATGACGAGTTCGGCGTCCTTCGCTGCAGATTACGTCTTCAAGATGATCATGCCGTTCAAGCTTATATTGAGGGCCTCCAGGATGACTACGAACGACAGGTGCGGCTTCAATGGCCGAGGATGCTCAGGGACACGCGAAGCATTGCAAAGATCGTTGAATATAATAGTGGCAATGAGTCAACTCCCAACATAGGGCCGCGACGAACCAGCAACAATGCTCCGTTGTCGCAGCCCCAATGGAGAAACGCAAGGGGACCATCTTTGTCTACTAGGTCTCTGGGCATCGTTGCCAAATCGAGTATGCGGGTGAGAATTGCAAGATTCGTGAGTAAGGAAGGGGCAGGAGTGACCATAAATTCCTCTGCACTGTCAACCGCATGAACAGAGGTGGGCAGCGCAAAGGGAGTTACGACGGTGAGCAATGATGAATTGGATGATTTGCGTGCCAATAATTTATATTTTTATTGTCAAAAGCCATATTTTCGTGGTCATACGTGCCCCCAGCGCCAATGATTGCAGCTGCAGTTGATTGAGTTGGAAGAAGAGGAAGCAGTGGTTGGGGTTGATGGCTTCGCTAAGGAGGACGGGTTACAAGAGGAGCCTAATCCTGACGTAGCAGAATGCCTCCAGATTTCCCTTCATGCTATGTAGGGGAGCGTCAGAGTCATCTCCATGCGAATTCAGGGGTATGCAGGGCGACGACCAATTCAGATTCTCATTGATAATGGGGCATCTCATGGGTATCTTGATTACAAGTTGGCTAGGAGGATAGGGTGGAGGGAACCTTTGCAGTCAAGGGATGAAGTTGAGGTTGCAGGGGGTGCAAGGCTGAAGATTTATGGGGTCTGGAAGAATTTCTGATGGAGAATGCAGAATCAGGATTTCTCGTTTGATTTGCGAGTGATGGAAATTAATACCTACAATATTGTCTTAGGCTTGCAATGGCTGCAAGAGGTTGTTCATCATGCTTCCTGGAACTATGATGATTTATCCATGACCTTCTGTTACAAAGGGGCTATGTGTGTATTGAAACCAAATCCTTCTACTGGGTGCAAGATAGTAAACAAAATCAATGGCCCTAACTTGGAGGGTAGTCAGTTGTTCCTTTCACAATCTCTGGGAGAGAAAACAACCTCAGCCTATACTCTCTCTAACAATACCGAGGATGCTTCTGGGTGTATAAGGAGCTTGTTAGCAGAATTCCAGGATGTATTTTTAGAACCTAAAGGACTACCCCCTCCCTGATCAAGCCATAATCGCCTTATGAGGTTGAAGGAGGGTGCTAATCCAGTGAATCTAAAACCCTACCGCTACCCTTCCATCCAAAAAGACGAAATTGAGAGGCAAGTTAAGGGCTTGCTGGAGTCTGGGGTAATTCAGGGGAGTTCTTCCCCTTTTTCTTCACCTATTGTACTAGTTAAGAAAAAGGATGGCACATGGCGAATGTGCATTGATTATCGAGAGCTTAATAAGCTCACAATCAATAACAAGTACCCCATCCCACTTGTGGAAGAATTATTCGAGGAATTGAAAAATGCTAGGTGGTTTACCAAGCTGGACCTCAGGGCAGGTTATCACCAAATTAGGATGGAGCCCAGGGATTCCTAGAAGACGACGTTTCAAACTCATTCTGGTCATTTTGAATGGTTGGTAATGCCCTTTGGGCTTACCAATGCACCAGCAACCTTCCAAAACGCCATGAATAACATTTTCAGAGAATATCTTCAGAGGTTTGTGCTAGTCTTTTTCGATGATATATTGGTTTATAACTCAAGTATAACTCTCCACCTCCAACATTTGCGGACCGTTTTGGAAATTCTGAGAAAACACTACTATTTTGTGAAGGAAAGTAAGTGTACTTTTGCTGCGACCACAGTAGAGTACTTGGGACATATTATTCAAGGGGGAGTAGTCTCCACGGATCCATAGAAAATTAAGGCTGTTATGGAATGGCAAGAACCTTCAACAATCAGGCAACTTCGATCGTACTTAGGTTTGGCTGGGTATTACAGGCGTTTTATAAAAGGGTATGGGATGTTAGCAAGACCTCTCACTAATTTGTTAAAGAAGGATCAGTTTAAATGGACTGCAAAAGCTGCGGCAACATTTCAGAAACTAAAGGAAACTCTTAGTTCGGCCCTGGTTCTTGCTCTCCCTGACTTCTCAAAACATTTGTTGTGGAGACTAATGCCTGTGCAATGGGTATAGGGGTTGTTTTAATGCAAGGGGGGCAGCCTTTAGCCTTTTTCAGCAGGGGATTGGCACCAAGGCATCATAGCTTGTCCATATATGAAAAGGAACTGTTGGCAGTGGTTCAAGCCATTGAGCATTGGCATCAATACCTTGAAGGAAGGCATTTTATCATCAGGACAGACCAGCAAAGCTTGAAGTATCCACTAGGTTAGAAACTTAAGACCTCCTTTCAAATGTATTGGGATATGATTATGAGATCCAATACAAGAAAGGTATTAATAATAATGTCGCTAATGCCCTCTCTAGAATGGATAAAATGGAGGTTTTCTAGATCTCTCTCTCCACCTGTTCTGAGGACTTACTTTTGGATATTCAGAACAGCTGGCAATCTGATCCAGAGATGAAGGTTTTAATTGATGGTTGCAAAGAGAATGATGGGGTTATGGGGAAATTCTCTTGGCAGCAAGGGTTATTGAGAAGAGGTAATCGCCTAGTAATTGGGAAGGAAGCTTCAGTAAGACAGAAGATACTGCAATGGTTGCATGCCTCTCCTCGGGGGGCCACTCTGGTGTACATGCTACATACCAGCGTGTCAAGACACTTTTCTAGTGGCAGCATCTGTTTGAGGAGGTAAAGGAGTATATTAAGCATTGTGACGTGTGTGCGCGATGCAAGTATGAAACCGCAGCATACCCGGGACTGTTGCAGCCCTTACCCATTCCTAGTAGAGTCTGGGAAAGTATTTCCATGGACTTTATTGAAGGGCTTCCTAAGTCTAATGGGAAGGATGTGATTTGGGTCATAGTGGATGTTTGAGTAAATATGGTCATTTTATTAGCCTCTCTCATCCATTTTCTGCTTCTGCTCTAGCCCAGAAATGTATGGTTGATATCTACCGATTGCATGGGGCACCAATGGAGATTATCTCGGATCGAGATCCCATTTTTTTTAGCAATTTCTAGTAGGAATTCTTGAAGGTTCTCAAGGTGGACTAGAAATTTTCCTCTTCATATCATCTGCAAACGGATGGACAAACGGTGGTTTTGAATAGGTGCCTTGAAACATATTTGCGTTGTATGTGCTGGGAGTTATCGAGAGAGTGGTCCAAGTGGCTCCCAATGGCGGAATGGTGGTACAATACCACTCATCATTCTTCTACCAGGACAACATCACATGAATTATTGTATGGACAGCCACCTAACATGTATGTACCTTATTTGCCTAGATCAGCAGTTGTTGAGGTTGTCGAAAGATCTTTTGTGGCAAGGGAGGAAGTGCTTATGGTAGCTAAATATCACCTTTCGCGGGCAGTCAATATGATGAAACAGAGGGCAGATAATCATAGAACAGACAGAATTTCAGGAAGGGCAATGGGTGTTTTTAAAAGTACAACTTTACCGACAAATCTCAGCTGCTACTAGGAGCCATAAAAAATTAGCTCATATGTATTTTGGTCCTTATAGAATCAAGCAGAAGGTGGGATCAGTTGCTTACAAACCGGACCTACCCAGTGAGGCACGAATTCATACATTCCATATATCATTACTGAAACTCTGCCCAGATCCTTCAGTCCGAGTCAGACACCCTCCTGAAAATTGGCCAGAGCCATCAGTCTTAAAAGAACCTGAGGTAATTCTGCAGAAAAGGATAGGAAGACGGAAGGGAAGAATTGTGACTGAAGTCCTGGTTAAATGGAAACAGATGCCTGAAGAAGAAGCCTCCTGGATCCTGTTATATCATTTACAGCAAAGGTTTCCTGAGTTTATTATTACAGATCCTTGAGGACATGGGATCTTAAAAAGAAGGGGGCGGGGTATTGTTATGTAGGGTATAAATATAATAATAAATATAAATAATATAGGGATAAGTAGAACTGTGAGAGCACAACATTAAGTCTATGAGGCCTCACTTAGGATAGAGTGTAGAGAGCGTAGGATTAGAAGTACGAGTAACTAGCCGTTGGGAAATATATGGATAACTAACCTAACTGACGGTAGTTATTAGCTAGGGAATGCCTAAAGCCATATATATGGGCTTAGGACAATTGTATCATCAGTTTTACAGTGTGTATGAATGAATAGCAGGACAGCAGTTCTGTCATCTGCCGTGTCTTCTCACTCCCTTTCTCTCCTCAACCCCTCTAAATTCTTATTCTTCAATTCTTCTATCTTTTCTACAAACATCTAACATTCTGTAAATGAACATGAAATCTACTATATCCAAATACAGTATACGCTTACCGTCTGAACACGAGTTATGATGATGTTGGTAAACAATCATGGTCAACTTAGACAAACTTTATGGACTATGGTGGAGACCAAGGTAGTATGGGATGCTTAATTTTCATATGGAGTAATATGGGATACTCTATGGGGCATATGAATAGGTTAGTTTAATTATCTCAATAGCAACCTTTAGGTAGAGTTTCTCATACTGCCATTTATTGGTGTTAGAGTTGGTGGTCAATAGTTTTAGAAATGGCTGCTTACAAGGGTTTTGACTGGTCAAGTAAGTGTATTAGAGTGTAGCTGCTAGGATGTTAACTCTCCAAGGGGGCCAATTGGTGGCGACTAACATAGTATGGGATGTTTGAGTCCATTGAGTAATATGGCGTGCTCTATAGGATTCTTAAGTGGTTTGGTTCTCCCAATCCTACCTCAATAGCTATCTTTTCAGGAAGGGTTCTCCATCCCTCTTGAGTTTATATCAATCTATAAAAAAGAATTATGTGGACATTTCAAGTATATAAAGTATGTAGGTTTATTCCCTTTGGGAGAGTGTTATGTTTATTGATCTAGGATTAAGAAAATAGATGTAGAATAGAGATACAAGGAAGAGAGTAGAAGAGAAATAGAGAAGAGAGCTCTCAAGGCTCTCACAATTCTGTATTATTCCAATGCCATGTCAAATCTGATTGTACAATTGGGGGATTGGGCTATTTATAACACTATAGCCTCCCTTAAGTCATAACTAACCCTAGTTTACAATTATTGACTAATTATCCTACTAATTGTCTAATTTACAATTAGATCCCTAAATGTATATTATTACCTTTACATATCAGAGAGGTGCCCACATTTAATGTTCGATAGTGCCTCGAATAGGATTGCCTTCAATAGGAGGATACCTATGCTTAGCCAAAAAAAGTATGTAGGTTTATTCCATGTAACAATGCTGAGATATATGTAGGACTTCTGCTTGTAAGATTCCTCTGACCTCATTTATTGCTACATGCAGCAATGGGAATTTATGATGCCATGAAGTTATGCAAGGCAGATATTTCAACCATTTGCATTGGGCTTGCTGCATCCACGTGTGCATTTATCCTTGCTTCTGGTACTAAAGGGAAGAGATTTTGCATGCCAAATGGAAGAGTAATGATCCATCAGCCACTTGGATCCGGTGGGGGACCAGTAAGATCACTTTTGCTGTAGCTGTTTTCCATTCATTTTCACTAAATGCACAAAAACGTGACTGAAAAAGAATTTGGTCAGATTGAACCTCAAAATCGCTTGAAAATAGTAAATAATAATATATGTATTTCAATATCAAAGTAAAGCTTATTCAACCTGTATGTGTGTGTGTGTGTGTGTGTATAATGTTACTTTAAACATTGAACACAGAAGAATTATTGAGAGAAGATATTCAGCTTTTGGAACAAAAAGTATTTCTTGTTGAAGCTTCCATGAGAGCTTCGCTATTAGATTTCCTGTCAACATATAAATTTTTTGATTATAATTTGAAAAAGCATATGTAAAAATTTATTAAAAAAATAGTAAGTTGTCTAATATAAATACAACAACAACAAAGCCTTATCCCACTAGGTGAGGTAGTTGTCTAATATAAATAATGCGTTAATTACATTTTACCCATTGGCTTCTGCAAATTAAAATAAAAAAGAAAAGAATTGAAATAGCAACTTGTTTTGGTTAAAGAGTCTCAGATGTCATGTGGGAATTATATATTAAATTTTGTACTTTTTTATTGGAGTATTGGCAGAAAAGTTATATGATAAGTAACCATCTCTATGGAATTTGGCAAATCATGGCAGGAACTGAATTCTGTCAATATGAGATTATTATGAAATAACGAATGGTGTTGCTGCAAATGTATGAAAGCTTGAGGATAGTAACAATTGAACGCAGACAAGTGTCTTTGGCTGATTACTAAATAATCATTAAATAAATTGAAATCATCAAGTTTTTAGTAGTGAAAATGTATGTTTGGACTTTCTTGGTCATATTTGTCTATAAAGGAATTGTAAGCTCTCTTTCCAAGGGCAGCTACAACATATCAATTGAAAACAAAATACCTTGAATGATTGTGAGCCTGTAATGCTGGAAACAGCCTCTTTGCTTGCAGGGTAAAATTGTGTATATCCAACTGATATGGTTAATACCATAGAATTAAGAAATAGAGATAGAAGAGAGACATCATAAACAGTATAGGAGAAGAAGATGAAGAAGAGAGCTCTTGTGGACTCTCTCACTCAGTTTCTGATTAATGCACAAAACTGATCTGCTGTTACTGAAATGGAGGATTGAGCTATTTATAGTCCTATAGCCTCCCTCAATTACTAACTAATGGCTACTTTACAATTATCGACTAATTATCCTACCAACTATGTAGTTTACAATTAGATCCCTAGTTTTACCTTACAATTAGGTCCCAAAATGCAGAAATGTATGATTCCATATCTCCAACCCTTCCCACACCCAATTTGGTGGGATCTTGGTGCATTGGGCAACCTTTTTGATTGTGGCCCTATTATGATAGCTACAAAAGCTTATAATATTTCAAACGAAGTGTCTTTCATTAGTTTGCCCATATCTGACCTTTTGTCTGGTTTATATTTACTTTGTTAGTGGATTGTTGAAAGGGAGACATCTTTCTTGATCTTGAACAATGAAATACTAGATTGGCATGCCTTTCTTCTCGGGATATATAGCAGTAGGTGTGGCACAAATTTTATGTTATTAGACTAATAAAAACCTTCAGCTAATGATGATATTTTGGTATAATGATATCGCAAAACCGGGCCTGCCTTGATCCTTTCTTCCTTGATAGAAGTATTTTACCTTGAATTCTTTTGTTAAACGTTCCCTGGTATCCCACTAAATGGTAAATGCAATTACAGCTTACAGATATGGCTCTCAGTTGCAGAGAATTGACATATCAGAAGAATAAGATAAACAAAATATTATCAAGAGTGACTGGGAAGTCTATAGAGCAGGTTAGTTATCAACCTCCTCATCTTATCAGTAATTTTGTTCAGTATCACATGTTTTCAGCCAAATTATTCTTTTAATCAACAGGTTGAAGAGGACACCAACTACGAGAAGTTTATGAATGCTTGGGAAGCCAAGGAATATGGATTAATTGATGGGGTTATTGATGATGGCAAGCCAGGATTAATTGCACCAATTCCTGAAGCAATCCCACCACCTAGGCCGATAACATGGGGACTGTTTAATGTTGAAGGACCCCAAGAAGCGAATAAAAAAGTTCCCTCAGAGCGCAAGTTTTTGCAGAAAGCCTTTAAAGGAGGCCATGGAAGTGATGGTGATAAAGGTCCTGAACAGGCAAAGGAAACACCTACAGCAGTATGAGTTGATAAAGATTTTATCTTCTTCTATACCCTGTAGCTCTCTTTGAATTAATTCGTATTGATTATCTGCATCAGAATATAAATGGGATTCCACTTGCTCTGGCACTCACATGCCATGCAAGATGTAGATTGTATAATAGATACGGGGAAATTTTTCGGGTACCTAAGCTGATTTTTTAGTTTAGTTGTTTTCTTAATAAGCACAATCTTTTTATTGTTCTGTGTTGAATGATGAGCCCAGTCTGGTTTTGACCACAAAGAAACTTTTTTTTTTTAATAGAGATGGCATGAAGCCAAGAAAAAAAAATAATAATAAGTAACTACTTGAACTTGAGACATATCGTTAAACTGGTACATTCCCTTGTTAGTTGAATCAAACCTTTGGTAGTGTGCCACTGTGTTCAGTATGGCTTTTAGATACAGGAAAGGTAGGTTAAGAAGTCAAAAGGCCTACAATTTAAGTTGGGTTAGCATTAGGACTAAATGACGTTTTGACTAGGTTAAAGACAACCGAACCGAGGCTTGATTTTTATTTTTTGAAATTGACTTTTCAATATATTTATTATTTTACCCAAATGATTTATTTATGAAACTTGTTTTATTTTTATAGAAGTTTTTTCAAACTTAAATCACATTACACTAATTAATTTTACCCTAACTTCAATTTGCAAAATATAATTGGGATAAAAGTCATTTTTGGGAACATTAATTCAAACAAGCCCGCATCAATGACATCATGTTAGTTGAACACGCAGATGAGCAGGACAGCAATCATAGTAAGCGGAGTTGGATATTTCTTTGGCCAATGCATCTGCAACGAGATTCCGGTATCTAGAGATCTGATTTATCGACACTTTCTAGTTGTAGTTCATGTGGTTCTTGATCTGAGAAAAAATCAATGTTGATTTCTTCGAGTCTATCATATCCACAAGCATAAAACAGTAGTCAATCGAAAGATTGGGGAGTCGTTAATTTTGCATTCTAAATCCATATATTCCTTTTATAAAAACCTTTAATGTTGTCATATCCCAGAGAGAGAGGAGATGGTGAACTAAAGTTGAGACTCATCAAAGCATTTTGTGTCAGCCGAGAAAATGAGACTGGGCTTAAGCCCATTAATAACCATTTTTAGATTACGGGTCAGGTCTCTTCCATTCGAATATAAAACTTGATCCATAAAGTTTATTTGTATTGGGTGGGCCATTGACACAATATCTAGGCTACTCGATGAATGTTGGTCCAAGCCTAAGGTGGGTTCTATTCATTTAACATTGTTTAAGGTGGGTTCTATTCAAGAAGGTTTTGCTAGAATCCGACTCAAAGGAAGTGGTTCAAGACCTGAAGAATGGAAGGGAAGGCACTGATGGTAGCATGGTTCAGTTGCAGATCAAACATATGCTGCAATTGCAATGGGAGGTTCAAGTAATTAACATGGCTCGTTTAAAGAATTCTTTGGCTGATGCATTAGCAAAGGAAGGCTTTCATCGATCCTCAACTTTGTTTGTTTGTCTGGAACATTTGAGAATGGTTTTTTCAACCGAGTTTATGGGACTTGATCCCCTTCTTTAGTACATTTTTTTTTATTTAAAGGCATAGGTCACTCTTTTTACCAAAAAAAAAAAAAAAAACATTCGATCTCTAGCGTCTATGGCCATAAACCTGACATGTCCTGATCCTACGCCCCCATTGGGCTCCACTCTTTCTTCCTCTGGCTACATAATCGTATCAACCTCGGTATAATTGCCTTCACCCATGACACTCATTCTATTATTTTTTATAAGGCACCAACGGTCAATTCTTATAAATTAATAAAGTTAGATAAGAGTATTAAAATTTTCATAAAATTTAAGTAATTTTCAATATTACCCCTACTAACTACCCTAAATTCAAATATAGTACTCTTTTCCACTACACTTATTAAATATGGGCAGACATGAAAAAATAAATTAATTGCACCTTGAAAATTTGCAAGTGTCTTATAAAAAAGAAAAAAAAACACTTGATAGTTTGTGCCTTATAATAAGGACTAGAGGGAGTAATTCTTAGAAGGACGGAGTTTCCTTACTCGTCCACAGGGTAAATAGGGGCGCTTGTCCCTTTTGGGGGTGAGCATTAGAAGATCTGAACAGTTAAGATTTTTTAGATGAGATCTAGACCATCCATATTTCTTTTATAGGATTTTATTTTTAATTTTTTAAGATTTTTTTCAATATTAATTAATATCCTGAAGTATCTTTTTAGTACAATTTAGTACCCTGAAATAATTTTTCAAGATCTTGAAGTCTTTTTTAGTAGCATTCAATACTCTAAAATATATTTTTCGTACCATTCGATACCCTAAAATATTTCTTTAGGATCTTAAAAAAATATTTTAAGGTACTAAATGATACTAAAAAGATACTTCATAGTATTAAACGCTATTGAAAAATACTTCATGATCTTAAAAAATTATTTTAGGATATTGAAAAAATATTCTGCGGTACTAACTAGTATTAAAAAAGATACTTCAGCATATTGACGAGTACTAAAAAAAATGTCAGTACCTTGAAGTATTTTTTTAGTACTAGTCGGTACCCTTAAATATTTTTTTAGGATCTTGAAAAAAATATTTGTGGGTACTAACTGGTATTAAAAAAATACTTCAAGGTACTAAAAAATTCTTCATGATCTCAAAAAATTATTTCAATGTATTGGCTGCTATTAAAAAATTATTTAAAGATATTAGGTGGTACTAAAAAAATCTTAAAAAGTTAAAAGAAAAACCTTATAAAAAAAGAAAATAAATATGGACCCATCTAGATCTCTAGATGCTTGCCCCCTAAAAGGAACGAGTGCTCCCTACTCGTCTTTGGGATAAACAAGGAAACTCAGTCTTTCTCAACATGGTATCCTCTTTATCGTTATTGATCCCTTTCGTGTCACATGCTCATTTGTCCACTCTCTTGTTGTACGTCATCATATTAAACCTTTGCTGTCCATGCAGCAATGCATCACGACAACTAGTGATCAAACCAAAAAATATTTTTAGTCCGGGCTAAAAAATAAACATATTTGTTATAAAACTGAAGAAATTCTAGAGAGAAGTCAGAAAAAATTCTAGAGAGATGAAATGGATTCTCATTCAAGTGTAACACAAATGTTTACATAAGGTCTCTATTTATAGATCTTCAAGGGTTACTATGCAATAAACATCCACATAATAAATATATTCATAACACTCCCCCTTGGATGTTTATTATGTATGTGCCTCATTAAAAACTTTAACTAGGAAAAACCCAGTGGGATAAAAACCTAGCCAAAGAAAAGAGTACATCATTCATTGATACACTTTCTAGTGCTGCCTCATTAAAAACCTCTTTAGGAAAACCCAGTGGGACAAAACCTAGATAAGGGAAAAAGAGTACAGCGTGTATCGTCTCCCCCTCTTGATTACATCTGATTTGCTCCCCCTGATGACTACATGATTTTCAATGTTCTTCTAAGCATATAATCCTTTCTGTCATCAAGTATTCTGTATGGAACAATAGAAATGCCCAATCTAACTGTTCATTATATACCTGCAAGATTTAAATCTTTCAAGTAAAATCATAACAAAATTCATCTAAATCTTTTCATAAATATACATGTGCATATAAAACTTTTAATTAATGTTCATTCTGATAATGATACTATATGCACTATAAATCCTTTATGTAATATATGAATTTATTTAATTGATTATTCTCGAGAATTTGATACTTCTAGCATCCTGAGTCCTTTTGAAACATGTGTCTGGCGCCTTATGTCCTTCAGGGACATGTGTTTCTAGCACACACTAATATATTGTAGCTCATGATCCTCATTATCATTTATTATCACATATGCTATCATATCAACATAAATGTCGTCAACGTTGACTTTATTTTTCGGTCCCATCGGATTTTATTCATAATTTATTGAGATCTCATTATATTCACATATATTAGGTACCTGGGTCTCTTTTTGGACCACAATACTCTCTTCTTATAATATCTCTACTGGAGATAATAACTTTACATGAGATTGCTCTTCTGAAACTTTTCTTAATTATCCTCAACTTGATCATCTATATTTTTATAGCTCATTTTCTCTTTCGAGGATTTTTATCTTTAAAACCGATGGACTTGCAACGCTTCAAGCGTGCTTTATAACAATTCATATAGGAGCATTTGCAGTTGGGACTTGTGACATTGTCACTTTCTTTAAGTCAGTGAATGCCTCTGGCATTCGATTAACTAAACTCTGCAACTGAATTATCATTTTGAACTTTTAGTGCTCATTTCTTTGTATGAGGATCAATATGAGCCAATGATAATTCATTCCACTTTATCTCTTTACCCAATCTGCTTATTTTTCTCCCCTTCATCTAATCATACAATGTATATCCATCTGTGGTCATTATAGAAGATTAATAATCATTGTACATTCAAAACTTTTAAGATGGAATTTATCTGGCTCTTAACCAAAAGCCAATTTTACGGGGAGAATTATGTTGACTTATATAATTGCTGCAAATATACACATATAAACAATATTCTCATAATCATTGATCTATCCATTCATGGATACTTTAATACATGATTTCTGGACTATTCAATCTGGAAATTGCGCGCATAATATATTGCAAACTTCTGGTTGCAAACATCACTGCAAACTTTGCAGATTTATAATCTCACATGTAATCTTTCAATTTGATATATTTTCAGAGATCCATTTCCAATAATTATTTCTATTTAAGAACAAGCAGCACATAATATATGACTCGGATGATCAAACAAGTCATGTCAACTTTCCATATGATTTATCATCAAATCTAATATTTATTTTTAGGGAATCAACACAAAAACATTTACAAAGAATTATCACATAAATATCACAAAGAATTATCACATAAATATTCACACTTGATATATATCATTCTCCCCCTCAAGTGTGAGACCTTAAAAATTAATTCATGGAATTTCCATACAATATTCCATAAAAATAGCATATATGATATCTATTTCATTAAAATTCCACAGATTTCTTAATGCATTATCAATGCATAATTTTGTTACTTATGGTAACAAAATTTCCATTTTCCAGAATCAATAAACAAATATATATTAAATACAAAATCATCAAGTGTATAATTGCAGATTCACAAGCGCAATACTGTGCAATCACAGGCGCATCACTGTGGAATCATAGCCGCATCACTGTGGAATCACAGGCGTAACATGTATCACTGTGGGATCACAGGCGCAACAACTCAGATTGTCGTATGCATATAAAGTCAAAAAGACTCCAGGCTCGTGCTTTATAGGGAGCAGATCTGCAGAGATTTAACGGGACTGCGCAAATCTACAGAGATTCAATAGGATTTAATTCGGCTATAAATAGAAGAAGGCAAACGAACTTGCCTCACAAACACACAAGCATATGATAATATCAATTACCAGATACTCACATATTTCTCTAAATTCTATTGCCATGGCAGGACCTAGCAATTTTATCCCAGTTTCTGATACATCTGAAACAATATTACTTGATGCTTTGTTGTATGATGATCAACCCAACATATCATTTACTTCTTTGTTATCTTCTAATCCTTTTGAGATGTTTATTCCTCCTTCTACTATTCCTCTTTCTGCTTCAAATGTACCTACTTCTCTCCCAAGAACAAGTGTTCTTCCTCAATCTACAAGGATTGAAGGTACAACTGAAGTAGGTTCATCAAGAAGGCCTGTTAAAAGGTGTAGAACTATGGCCGAACTGATGGAGTCTACCAGTCAAGTTCAACCAATAGTCACAACAATCAATGAGCCAGCACTCATAAGCCAGCAAACAACCACCAGCCAGCCATCAACAACTAGCTAGCCAGCAACAATCATCCAGCCAACAACTACAAGCCAATTAGCAAATACTAGCTTATTGGAATGTAGTTGCTGTCATGTTTTACGGGAAAGTAAACATACCAACGGACTTCAATATCATAAACTTGAAGTTTACGGAAGGAAGATAGGTATGATTTCCCATGCTGTTTTATTTGAAAATGTACAGGATAAATTTTACAATACTGACAGGCTTCCAATCTTTGATTTTAGTAATTAAAATTTTGGAGAAATCAAACATTTTCTGACACAGTATTGTATAGATTTACAAGCATCAGGATATAACTTGATGCGTGATCCTGTATTGGACTATCATGAGGTCCTTTGTGTTGGTTCGGAATGGGCTAAAAACCCAAATGAACTACCGCGGAGTTCATTTCAAACCAACATTGAAAATCCATTAGATAAAGGAAAACAGCCCGCGGTTAATATTCCATATGATATATCATCCCTTAATCAGGGTGAATTATATAGATTAACAATGGAGCAACGGGAAAGAATAAAGAAAACAACACACCATGATTTAAGTGATTATTTTCACTTAACCCTAGATGATGCGAGTAAACAATTAAATATGTCTACTCATACCATACAAAAGATCTATCAAAAAGGAGGGTTAACTGAGTGGCCACACAAAAAGCTTAAGAAACTTATGATGCAAATCTCGATATTACGAAGAGCTTTGCCTCATCTGGATCCCATCTCAAGAGAAGCAAAAGAAGAAGACATTAAATATCTTCAAAATGAGATGATTAAGGTTTGTAATGGAGTTGAGCCACTCGCTATTAAACTTTGTTGAAATAATATTGCCTTTTGTTTAATTGTTTTATTTATAAATATTCTTTTTCTTGTATTCACAAAAATTGTTATAAACATAGAAAATACAAAATAATAGTAAAACAATCATAATCACAATTTTATTAATTACTTCATTCACTTCTAAGAATGAAGTTGGATATCAATTCATGATCCATAATTCACTGATTTATTTGATCATGACAAGAAATTAATCCACAATATTTCTTGACTTTATCATTTCTTGACTTTATCACAATATTGCTACTACAATAGCAAATTGGATATATTTATTTATAATATCAATCATGATCATACAATCCCTTGTCTCATAATTTGAGTGAGTATTTAATGCCAAATATACAATTTTTGAGGCCTTTATACAACTGATGGCATTAAAAAAAAAAAATTATGGATCAAGCCATGTTTCATAACTTGTCTTTTGGCTTCAGGCTAACTTGCCTCTTGGCTTTAGGCTAATTTGACTCTTTATGGTCTCAAGCCAATTTTTGTCTCCTCATAGTCTTAGGCCAATTTATGCCTCATATTTCCATGACATTTTGATGTTATGATACATATGGCCTTTAACAATTTTTCATCAGGATAAATATAAATTATATAAGCATAATAAAAACCCACTGACCTGATTGTCAATAGCTATAACATCTTCTTCTTCTCCCCCTTTTTTTTTTAATATATTGTTGGCAAGTTCAGTCACATATACAACTTTTAACAAGGGAAGGCGTGATAAAGGAATATGACTGCTTCATGTACGCTCATGTAATAATTTCATGTGTCCATAGAATAAATATATAGAACTTACTATTCTAAAACAAATATGCTGAAATCATAAAAATATATAATATAAAAATGATTATATAAAAAAAAATCATTCTGTTTAATTTGTCGGCAGGTACAGCCAACCTAATATCATGCTACTGCCCCGATAATATTAATTGATCATTGAAATTTATAAAAGTCAAATATTTTGGCTATTAGAACCAAAAATTCAATAAAAGCATTCTTTCAATAAATTCACATGGTATGACCTATTAACACCATTCTTTTGCATTGCAACGCATATTGTAGCAAAAAGAAAAAGACTAGACACATACATATATGATTATATTATTTAAAAATATGTGGGCCAAACAATAGTATGTAAAGTAGAGCAATAATAATGCGATGCACCTACTTCATTTGTATAATTAATTGATCACCACTATACACGAAAATAATTAAAATAATGAAGAGACAATTAAAATATGATTTTTGCCATATAACCGAAATACTTAAGAAAAAGGGCCAATATTTTTTTTTATTCTTTTTATAGTAATAATATCAATGTGTTCAAAAACATACGAATGAACCCACTGTTTTTTTAATATTATATTATAATATATATAAAATAATATATATGAAGCCAATATAAAATAATATATATGAAGCCAACAGAACACCCATGAATCATGATTCCATCCTTATCATGTCGGCAAAAACAGTTTTTTTTTTCAACACCAACTCTTCCACATACGGCAAATCATGAATTGAATGAAGGATTTGCCATAGTGGGGAGCGGAAGCATGTGAGTTATGGCCCACCTTTTTGGAATTATCATGTGGTTTGCCATAAGACTTGCAACATTCACATGACCAAAAAAAAAATCACATTAACATATAGGCAATATTATACTTAGTTATTTCACATTCATTATATATATATATATATATATTATGAATTATCGGTAGAACAATGTATTATTATTATTTTTATTATTTTTTTAGAAAGAAATTTAATAATAGTGTGCATATCACATGGACTACAGTATACAGTGGTGATTGCCAAATTAATTTCGGCGTCTTCTAATCATGTTTGCTGAGATGGAACAAGAGATTAAAAAACGTGGCTATCAAATATTCACTTTGTTTTCTTCTCCAAAGATTAATTATACCATCTGACACATGTACCCCACGTATCCCTCTTTATTAAAGCATTTCCCTTTCCCATTTAATAATCCATGCACATATATATTTAATATAATATATCTAAAGCATCTTACCTCTCCATTAAATTTTGTTAGCTCGTGAACTCCTCTGTTCAGCTCGTGAACTCCTCTGTTTCTCTTTTCTTTGGTTTCACTCTCTTGATGCCTCTGTGTTTTCTGTTTCTTTCTGGTTTCGCCGTGGAGGATGGGTAGAAGAAGGTGTTTATATGTATATGTTTATAAGCTTGTGGAAGAGTTTGATCAGTGGGCAAGGATGGTCTCTCTCTCTCCTTATGTTTCTTTTGGTTTCGGCTTGTGAAGGGAGTGAATGGAAAATGAAGGCTGCGACTTATAGTGGGTGTTGGAAAACTCAGACGGAAAGGCAAGGACCCAAAGGATCTTCGACTCGGTACTCAAGAAAAAGAAGTTCTGAGCTTGCGTGATTTGCTTCCTGCTTCCCATGATTATCGCAATATAGTGTCGGACTACGTATCATGATGAAGAAAATGGAGGCAACAAGATCTGGTGAGGTTTTGGGTAAGAAAGAGAGAGACGGGTAAGGTATAGAAATGAAGAGTGTGATGAGATCAAAAATCCATTTGATCTCATGATGAACCACACACGCTGCTCAGATGGTTAGAAGAACCATCGTGCTGATAACATGTTATAAAACTGAAGAAATTCTAGAAAGAAGTTAGAGAGAATTCTAGAGAGATGAAATAGATTCTCATTCAAGTGTAACACAAATGTTTACATAATGTCTCTATTTATAGATCTTCAAGGGTTACTATGCAATAAACATCCACATAATAAATATATTCATAACAATATTGAACTATTGATGAAATAATATATCATAGCATTGAAAATAGAAACAAATAAGTGTCAGTGTTAATTAATACCTCTTGTTACTAGACATGAATTATTATAGTACTACTTAATCCACAAAACTAACACTTAAAATGCATTCCACCTACCTCAAAACAAAATGATAGGAAAAAGTAAAATAAATATAATATGAACCCTAAATTTTTTTTAAAAAATAAAACATATTGATTTGATTCAATTTCATCTAAACAAATAACCTATTATAATATATTTTTAGAAAACTAAATTCATTATAAAATCATAAGACAATCAACTAATAAATCCAAATTGATTTAAATTAGCCATTAATTAGTCATTAACCATTATATATATATATATATATATATATAGTCATCTATTGTCAAAACTCAGGACTTTCGCAAAATCATAACCCTAAAAATTTCACTGATAAGCATAATATTACCCTCATTATAAAGACAAAAATACATAGAATAACTTTCATAAATGAAGTGAGGTGAAAATAAGTGATTTTGAGTATCCATTTAATCCTTAAAATGAAAATGAATAATGTTGGAGCCAGGAAGTAAGTTTGATGTCTCTAGATCATCTTATGGGCATGAAGATAATAACAAATGAAGGTGGGGTGTATTTAGAGCTGGTAATCGGAGTAAGAAAAAAACCTGTTTTTCAAAGCTCGGCCCAAGAGCACCAGGGCCAAGGCTGGCCCGTAGGGCCCCGAAATTATTATTCCATATTTTAACTATTTTTCCTCCATTTAAAAAAAAATATAATTAGTAAATTATAACACGAATCATCCAATAAATAAGCATAGTCACTAATTCATAATCAAAAGCAAACTATGTTCCCAAATAATTCACATAAAACATAAAAAGCATATCCTTAAGCGACATTAGTACAATGACTATTATTTTCATCATCTTCTTCACTATCATCGATTTTAACGACATTTGATTATTCTTCACTTTGAGTAGTAGCCTCTAGCTTATGAGTAAGAATATCATGAAATTCTTCTTCCTGCATCATGAAAGCATCCATAATCTTTATTTACAACAAATAATAAATCAAATCATAAAATTAAAGTATAATTATTATGTATTTGCAGTTAAATGAATAAATAACTCTATAACAAATACAAAAAATATATAAATCAATAAATTTAAAAAGGAAAAAAAAGAAAAAGTGACAGTAAAAAGGGCTGCAGGGCTGGCCCGTTTAAGCCTAAGGCCTATCAGGGCCTGCCCTCCGGGGCTAATTTCAAATATCTCATCCATCTTTCAAACTGGCCCTTAAAGGGCCAAGGTTTAAACATGTCGGCTCGATGGGCCTGACTCGTTTTACCAGCTCTAGGTGTATTTGATTTAATACCCACATGCAAACTAAAGGGTTGAGCGCCTTCAATTATTATTATCATTCTTTTTTTTAGGGTAAAGGAGCAATTTGACACATAACCTTTATCTTCACGCGACGTTAAAGGAGCGCCCAGTACCACGACCTTTCTTTTCTACCAAAAAAACACGCGACATTACGTTTTGGTAGCAAAAATACCACAGGCCGTTAGTTGACTAGACGTTGACCGTTAAGTTTGACGAAATGAACAGTAACGCGGGTGAAATGACCATTTTGCCCTTAGTTTAAAGCTGAAATGACCATTTTGCCCCTAGTTTTAAATAATTTTTTTAAAAAAACACAAAAATAAACCCTCCTCCACTAGTGGGTCCCACCATTGGCCACACTACAGCCAACCACCGCCCTCCCCACGACTGGCCGCTGCCAGCGACTAGCGGCCACCGCTAGCAACCTCCTCTGGCGGCTTTTTTTTTTAAATATTTTTTTAAAAAACAAAAAACTAAAATAAGCCCACCCCTGCTAGTGGACCCCACCACTGGCCACACCATCGCTGTCGGCTGTCCTCCCCACCGCCGGCGACCACCTCCGGCAACTTTTTTTTTGAATAATTTTTTTTAAAAAACAAAAAACTAAAATACACCGTTGCCGCCGCCGCCCGGAGGCAGTTGTTGGTGGCTAGCGGCCGGCGGTGGTGTGGCCCACCAGCGAGGGAGGGGTTATTTTAGTTTTTTGTTTTCTATAAAAAGTTATTTATAAAAAAAAAAAAAACCGCCGGAGGGGGCTGTTGGTTGCCAGCAGCGGTGTGGCCGGTGGTGTGGCCCACCGACAGGGAGGTTTATTTTATTGTTTTTTTTTAAAAAAAATTATTTAAAACTAAGGGTAAAATGGTAATTTTAGCGGCGTTACTGTTCATTCAGTTAGACTTAATGGTCAACGTCTGGTCAACTAACAGCCAGTAGTATTTTTGGTCCCAAAACATAACTTCATGTGTATTTTTGGTTCAGAAAAAGGGTTGTAGTGCTAGGTGCTCCTGGGGAAAAGGTTATATGTAAAATTGCTCATTTACCTTTTTTTTAATAGACCATAGTTTTTTTTAAAAAGTCAAAACAATATATAAGGTTATACTAACTTATCATATCTCAAATAAGAATTTTACTTTCCTCTCGTAGGCCAATGAGTAATAAACCAAATACCGTCCTAATAAAAAAAATAAATATAATAATAAAGATAAAAAAAGATTAGTTAGGGTGAAATTATTGATCAAAATAAAATATTATATAATACATACATATAAATACATAACTCCTGTCGCTGCAAACTCGCCAACACACACAGTTCCGCCATTGACCACAGCGATCATGCTTTGCGGAATTGCCTCCTTTCTTCGATTTTCCAGTCCATATTTTTGCAGCACGAGGCTATGTACGAACCAAAGCTTGCTCAACAGGCATTGCTTCTTCTGAAATCTCTTGATTAGCATCCTTATTAACGACGTAATTATTTTCCTCTTCGGCGAGCACATTGAATCTGGACCCTGCCTTAGCTGTTCGTAATAAATCTCTCTGTTTGTCCTTGTTTTTCCTGTCATCATGGTTTAACAGCATTCCCCTGTTCTGTAGCTGATGGAACAGGGCCCTGAGGTACAGCTTCATCATCTTTTGATTCTGGTTTTTTCAGGGGGCAGCAGTCTTGGCGGTGACCATAGACTCCCCAATTGGTACACAAAAGGTTGACCTTCGTATAACTAAGTAATATTCCTCCCCATATAAAGAGAAACCCGACATCAGCTACTTCCTTAACTCCACAAGCACACAGATCCGAGCAAAATGGCTCCTGAGTTAGCAAGAATTGCTAATGTCCACTTTTAGTGTTTTGCCAACTCGGTTGCCTATAATTGTCAAGGCTTCCTCATCATAATACTCCAAGGTGACCTTTGGAGCTCTGACCATACAGCAACCTTATCGATTGATGTTCTGTCCGGCCTGAAATTTGGTTCTTAAGGCTTAACGGTGAGGTAAGGGTCATAGATCATCCATGGATCTCCGATGCATTGAAGTAGTCTCCTTTGTTTGAAAGCTTTACCACATAGTAGCCGTATCCAATATTAATGAGGTTGATGATGCCTTTTTTACGCTAATATGCCTTCCCAGTAGTTTGACAATCATAGCCTTGCTCCATGCACGGTATAGGCGCTTTTTCTTTTTGTTTGAGAAGCTGAAGGTCGGGAAATTCCTGTTTGTATCCTCAGTTGTCTTGCAAAGAGTTACATCATTTTCTGGGACTGAGCAGCATGAGGACTGTAGCTCATAGAGTCACCTGAAAATGAGTCTTCTGCATCATCAACCCATTCTCAGGGTGTTGAGAGCTATTCTGAGCACCCAGCTTCGGCCATTGTCCCTGCACCATGTTTCCAACCACATTGCTTGCTCCGTTTTAATCTTTTTAGAGCTACGTTGAAGCACGTCATCTTCCTCGTTTGATGGAGGAATATTAGCAGCCGTGTTACCAGAAGGAATCAGCGCCATTGTACAGAGAGAAAACTGTGGTAGCTCGCTTCGTAGTTAGTAGCTCTCCCCTCCCCACTCCTGGCTTATTCATTTTTCAGTTGAAAAATGTTGTGAAGCATAAAATCGTAAAATTGTCTTGTGAATTTACCAATGCTCGCAAGAGTTTAAAGCCCAGGAGACCTGTCATGATGTTCATATGCGTTCGTTTAGTGGCCATCCCAGTCCCATATAGCTGGTAAAAAGTACTATTCAGATTTAAATATTAGATATTCTTATTAAATTTGATTCAATATGTTGAATGATTCATTCATAATAAACACGTTAATGCCTTTCAATAATTTACAATCTGTATTGAGTCAAATCAAATATAAGGCTGAGGATACTATATGTTCCAAGATGCGTAACGAAGACGAATCACTTTTTACTGGAAAAGGAAGAACTATATTAAGAATATCATTTTGCAGGAAATAAATCATTATATGAAAAACAGTTACAACATATCATTTTCTGGGATTGGCAAAAAAAAAAAAAAATATTCACATTGTTTCGCCTAAAATTGCGCATGATATTTTTTTCCTCTAAAATTTCAATGTATCATTGTAAATCAATTTCTAGAATACTGAAAGAAGTTACTTTGGGAGAAGTGGAGCATGTCATGCTACAAAGCAGGAAGTAGCAAAGTATTTAATGTTTACTCGCTCACTTTATTTGTTTGAAGTTTTTGTCTACTTACATTATTTATTAACAAAATTAATATTATTGTTGATCTTTACAATTTGGTTAAATATTTGGATTTAATCTCTATAGTTTTGAATCATGTTTTTATTCTCTATAATTTTATAAAGATTTCGTTTGAATAATGGTGTTAACTAATGTTAATGCCATTAAGAATAAGAGTCAAATCTAAAATCCGTTAAAAATATATGGAGGGGGAATCAAAACTGTTATTCATATACTCTTAACAATTTTTTTTTGGTCCCTATGAATTTTAGTTTTTTTGGGTTAAAGGGAAAATATGCCCTGAAAATTTTCATATATGGGCATCGGGTGTCTTAAAGATTTTGAAGGGCAATATCACCAAGTTTTAAAAAAAAGGTACAATGTTGCCCCACCGTTTGCAGTGTCAACTTTGCCCGTTTTAGCTGACTTATTTATCCACAATGCATGTTACCTCATCTCCACCTAACCCTTGTTCTCCTCACTCTCTCCCCCTCTCTCCCAATCCACCGTTGTCACTCTCCCTCTCTTCGGCTACTCCCCCCGGTCATTCCATTCCCTCTAATATCTTCCTAAAATTAGATGGGAAATACAAGGAGTAATGCGTCTTTGTGCGCTGGAGTCTTTTGTGATCTTTTATGTCTCTTGTAATCGTCTGGTTGTGTACTTGTCTATCATCTTTTGATTTAGTGCAATGCAGAAATGGTTCATATCAGAAGGGGCTGTTAATTACTCAGTAGATGCATCTGTGTCCTGTATTTGTCTGTGTTATCCCACATTGATGTTATATTCAATATCAATGAGTCTTGCACTAGACCTTTGTCACCAAGACTAGTTTTACTCTCCAACAGTAATTTTCGTGAATCAAAATGAGGCTTAACCTCGAGTGGAATGCTAAGAAACATTTAAAGTACAATTATGTCTCAGAGAACCCGTTCAAACTTTTGCTCAATGACGATTAGGTATGGACTGAGGAATTATATTCTATTGAAGCTAAAGGAGCCTGCTAATTTATTATTATTATTTTTTTTAATAACAAAATTTTAGGAAAGGGTTGTGTTCACCCACAATCCAAGGGTAGGGCGAAAACTCCCTTCCTCTTAGGTGATACCAATATTGGGCAGGGCGAGCCGTCTATTACCTTCAGGCGTTTATCTAGACACCCAGGAGTTAAGATGTCTCCCCTAACGCCTTGACCAACTTCAGAATCGAACCCTCTCCCTTTGGTGAGAGTGTCCAACCCCTTTGCTAGTTGAGCCCAAGGACGAGGGGCACGAGCTTGCTAAGTTGACGAAGATGTAATGACAGAGGATATGTTGGGCCAAATAGAAGGCCCAATACCAGTTAGAGTGACAGAAGAAACATGGCCCGTAAGGAAAAGCAAAAAGATGAAGAAGATTTGGAAGCTGAGGGAAATAGGAGAATGAGGGTTATAAATAAGGACAAAAGGGGTGTCAGATGGGTGTGGAATTAGTTGGAATCTTCCTCCCCTCTCTGTGTGGTCCCCTCTTTCCCTTTATGTTTTCTCATTCTGTTACGTATTGATTTCCGTGTTTATCATTGTTTTCATGAGATATTGTAGAGAATCATTACTGTAAAGCTGATATATATACCTTGCAATATTGAATCAATAGAAGTTTTATCTTCTACTTCCTTCACTGTTTAATTGAGTACATAACATTTGGTGCTTTCATTGAGAGAGTATTATGGCTGACAATACACATTTGAAGGAATTAATAGTAGAGCAGAAGTGGACAAATGAATTCATTGACGGTGTAGAAACTAGATTTGCTCGACTAGAAAGTTTCATGGAGGCAGTCTTGTTGAAACTTGATCAACTGAGTAAACTTGCGGATGACACTGGTTCAGGCATGAAAAATGATTCGTCATCGTTTACAATGATCGGTGGACAACAAGGTATGTATTTCACCTCACTAAACCGACATGTGAATCTCGACTGCCCTCGCTTCGATGGCACTGATGCCTTACAACGGATCTTTAAGGCAGGGCAATATTTTAAATACTTTAAAGTTTCGAATGCCCAACACATGGTTATTGCATCCGTGCATTTAGATGGGGATGTGATACCCTAGTACTAGATGCTAGAGAGAGCGAATTGAATTCCTCACTGGGGGGCACTAGTTCAGGCCATAGAAGAACAATATGGGCCATCTAGATTTGACTATGCGAGATCAAAACTCTTCAAGCTGGTGCAACAAGGTAAGCTGGAAGAATATAACACCCGATTCATGGCATTAGCATATTGGACCATGGATATTCCTGAATCAGCATTGCTAGACTGTTACATGGGGGTTGAAACCTGACTTGCGTTGTGATGTCCTAGTTAAGAGGCTTGGTACTGTACTACAAGCTATGACCCTTACAAGGCTATTCTCAGAAGCACTAGAGTGGGGCAAGACACCAAAGCCTCAGGGATTTAGCAATTTTAGTGGGACTTTGACGATGAACAAGGGGAACTCAACAGTGGCACCAAGTCCTAGTAGTTTGACTAGGACTCACAACGGTGGAGGAAAGATGAACTTACTACCGCTACTACCCACCCCGACGCGTTTCCCTTTGAAGTGCATGACGCTAGCAGAAATGCAGATCCGCCGCGAGAAAGGGTTGTGCTACACATGCGACGAGAAGTTCTCACCAACTCACCGATGCATGAAATGACAATTAATGATGATGATAGAAGATGAGGAACTAAAAGAACCGATTGAGCCGGAACTTGAAACTGAAACTCCCTTAATCAATGAGACCATGCATAATTTGTCTATTCTTGCTGCACAAGGAACGCATAGAGCGGCTACTATCAAATTTTCATGCCACATAATGGGTACAGAGGTACAAATTCCTTTGGATGGGGGAGTTCTGATAATTTTTTGCATCCTCAAATAGTTAAGCACTTGAGCTTGACGGTTGGGTACATGAAGGAGGTAAGGATCATGGGGGGCATGGGACAAATCCTACGGACAAATCAACAAGTAAGTAATATTCCTATTCAAATATGTGGTTACACGTTATCCTTGACCATGCTGGTTTTATCAATAGTTGCAGTGGATATGGTGATCGGAGTGGGGTGGTTAGAAACATTGGGTCCTCACGTCGCAGATCACAACACCTCCACCATCAAATTTCTCAAAGATAGACAGTGGGTGACGCTGAAGGGATTCAGGGGTAATGCTGTCATACAAGCTCATTACCACCATTTAACGAGGCTGTATTAGACAGAAGCATGGACGAAATTATTTTTTATTGAACCAGTGGAATAGACGAGCCCCTCGACTAACGTATTACCAGAGGAGTTGTCACAATTGATCAATGCCTTTGCCTCTGTTTTTGAAACTCCCCATGGTTTACCACCCTCTAAAGGCCATGAACACACGATTGAGCTAGTACCCAACTCTGCCCCAGTAAAGGTACATCCATATAGATACCCAGTGAGCCAGAAATCCAAAATTGAGCGTATAGTAGAGGAATTGTTATAAGAGGGTTTGATTCAGCCAAGCCTTAGTCCTTTCTCTGCACTAGTGATACTTGTTAAGAAGAAAGATGGAACATGGAGATTATGTGTGGATTATCGTGCCCTCAACGAAAGGATGTGTTCCTTATGCCTACGGTGGATGAACTGCTCGATAAATTACATGGGTCAAGGTTTTATTCTAAATTGGATTTACGTTTTGCGTATCATCAAATCCTGATGAAGGATATAGATAGAGAGAAGACATCATTTAGGACTCATCATGGCTCTTATGAATGGTTCGTTATGCCATTTGGCCTCACGAACGCACCGGCTACATTTCAAGCACTCATGAACTCTGTTTTCCGATGGTATCTCAAGAAGTTCGTTCTCTTCTTCAACAATATCCTCGTTTATAGTCCTACTTGGGTAAGCATCTGAAACATGTTCTCATAGTGCTGATGATACTGCAAGAGCAACGATTGTTTGCCAAATGTTCCAAGTGTTGGAATTTTATAATTACTATTTGTAAATTAATTTGAGTTAATATTTTATATTAATTCATATTGGGATTTATTAATTTTAATTATAAAATTAAGAAGTAGTCCACACGTTCAGATCCACCTCTATCTTAACCACCCATAACCACCCAAGAATTTAGCACGTAACGTTACACACGTTTTGATGGGAAGACGTGGATTAGTCTTGCTCCTTTTCTATTTATTTACCCGGTCCCCTAAGTCTGCTCACACGACTGAATAACTCAAACACCATCTACAGAGAGTGAGAGTGAGGGCTTAGAAGGATTGTGGTCTTTTGCTTTCACGGTGAATCAATGGCCGGAGGTATTTCTGCATTTTACTTTATTTATTCCGCACTAGATCTAATTGCTTATTGAGTAACTAAAACATGATTAGATCATCTAGTTTATCTAACATTTGGTATCAGAGCATCTAATATGCCTCTGCCTTGATTTTTACCGATGAAATCTTATTTTCTTTAATTGTTAAAAATTTGATGCATGCATTTACTGGATTCGTATCTGGATTTTGTTTATATGTATGCATGCTCATTTCATCGAAGGAGAGGAGATTAATTTTGTCCTTCAAAGATAAGGATGGCGTGTTTATTTTTCTCTAAATACCACTGATTGATTTTAATCTGAGCCTCAATCATTTGTTGATCTGGGTTTCTTTTTTGCAATTGATTGTTTGCGTTTTTGCTGAACATTCTCTGAGTTTCACTCTCACTGTCAGTTCTGAAAATTTTATCGATTGATTTATTTTTATTTTGATTCGATCTCGAAAATTTGGTTTGAATCAGTCACTGAGATTAAGATTATGCTTAACTTATGATGAAAACCGAAATTAAAGATCATTGTTTTTGAGTTCAGGACCGTCGGACCTTCATCGGAACTGGAAATATTTTTTGATCATTTTGGATTGATTTGGTTTCGATTTAAATCTGTTAATTTCATTATTATATGGTGTATATCATGTTCTCTGTGATTTTTACCGTCTAAAACGTCATTGGAAACGCCCAGGTGATGCTCTCCGATCGCTTGAGACACTACCTGGAGTCGCGGGTCGCGGCAGCTGGAACCGGGTCATCTCGGGTTTTCGGGTTGGGTAGGGTTTCAAAACGGGTGAGGAAGAAGGACAAAATGACGACGTTTTGGATATTAATGAAACGTTGTGTTTCACTGAAATGGACGGGCCTGCGTCGTTTTGGGCCAGACGCACTTGATTAGGCCCAGTATCCTTCAGCCCTTTGATTTTAAAACAAAAAAAGGGGTTAAAGGTGCAAAACACATAAAACCGCCTCAGCATGGTTCGAGCCCGAGACCCCAGGCGCGTGGGGTGCCTGATGGCTGGCGCGTTGCCAGTTGAGCCACGCGCTCATGTGTGGCTATTGGTGAACATTCATTTTATTTAAATGATTTATTTTTTAATTCCCAAAAATTTTGAAAGAATGTCATCTGGTGGATTCGAACCCGTACCTACAGAGAAAGCAAAACCTTAAGAGGGCATCCTTATGCCATCAGGCCGAGATGTTTCTTGGATATTTTATGTGGATTTAATCTATTCATATAGTTTTATTTTCGGATTTAAATGTAGACCTGAATTTAATTTATTTTTGGATTCATATTATTATTTGTATGTGTTAATTTTATTTCATAATACATGCAATATTAAGTTGAATAATATAGATGAATATTTGATTTTGTTTTAATATTGCTTATTTTTTATTGCAATATTAAATGTTAATGTTGAGTGATTTATATATTTTTAATTAGTTAGAGAGTAGCCACAACATCTTTAATTGATTAAAATCATATATTTAGTTTCAAGATCACATAATAACATTAGTTGTAATTAGTCATATGTAATATAATAAATCTTATCCCACAGGAATTTTTTGTTATATGTTTTATATGACTAATTAGGATAAAATATCAAATTATATTCTTAACTTGCCCACAGGAATTAAGAATAGGTAAATAATTTGATAGTTTTATCATAGAGTTGTAAATCTTGTTGAATTAGAACTTTAGCCCACAGGCAAGTTGTATGTCAGTAGATTTACATATTTTTGCATGATTTACATTGGTAAAACATGACATTTATTAGTCTCAAATTTTAGTGTTCTTAAGTATGTATGTTCATTGTTATGCAGTTAAACAACCTGCAAATTTTTCTGATATGAAATGTGAGGTTCTTAAACTTAGGGGTGATAACTATAAGGTATGGAGAGAGAGAGTTCTTCTCCAATTAGGGTAGATGGATATTGACTATGCTATAAGGAAAGACAAACCACTTTCCATTAAGGAAACTAGCACTCTAGATGAGGTTGATCTTTATGAAAAGTGGGAGCGATCTAATCGTCTCTTAGTTATGTTTGTAAAGACATCAATCTCTACTGGTATTCGTGGTTCTGTCGAACAACATGACAAGATTAGACCACTTCTGAAAGTGATCGATGATCAATTTTAGACTTCAGATAAGGCACTAGCCAGCACCCTAATCATGAAGTTCTCATCCCTAAGACTCAATACAGTAAAAGGTGTACGTGAGCACATTATGCAGATGAGGGACATTGCAGCTCAGCTAAAGTTGCTTAAGGTTGACATGTCTGACTCTTTCCTTGTACACTACATCCTGAACACTCTTCCACAGCCATATGGACCTTTTAAGATATCCTATAACACACATAAGGATAAATGGTCGATCAATGAATTATTGACCATGTGTGTTCAGGAAGAGGCAAGGCTGAAAATGGAAGTGGGAGAGAGTTCATTCATGACAACTGAGAGGAGGGGTCAGACTCAGGCCAAGAAGAAGGGGAAAAGTAAGACATCTCCCCAAGGTGGAATCAAGAAGGAATCCAAGTGTTTCTTCTGTAAAAAGAAGGAACACATGAAGAAGGACTGCTCTAAATTCCAGCAATGGCTTGAGAAGAAAGGTATGTCAGTCTCACTTGTCTGTTATGAAACAAATATGATCGATGATAGTAATGGCACATGGTGGATTGATTCGGGTTCTACAATCCATGTTTCGAACTCCTTGCAGGGTATGCAAAACCTAAGGAAGCCGTTGGGAAGTGAACAATACATCTATTCAGGAGCAAGGATGAGTTCACATGTGGAGGCTGTAGGAACTTGCAATTTAGTTTTAAGTAGTGGATTTGTTTTAAATTTGGAAAGGACTTTTTATGTTCCAAATTTCTCTAGGAACTTGATTTCAGTTTCAAAACTTGTACCTTTGGGTTATTCCTTTATGTTTTATGAGACATCGTTGGATTTGTTTTATAAATCAAAGTTGATTGGGAGTGGTACAATGTCTAATGGTCTTTTTCCTGTTTATTTGCAAAACGATACTACTGATAGTGCCTTGCATGTTACTGTTGGTTCGAAACAATGTGTTGTTAGTGAGGATTCCTCTGTATTGTGGCACCGGAGACTATGTCATATCTCCATTCAGAGAATTGAAAGATTGGTAAAGGAAGGGGTACTTGGTACTCTAGACTTTACTGATTTTGAGACTTGTGTAGACTGCATAAAGGGAAAGCAGACTAACAAGTCAAAGAAAGGTGCCAAGAGGAGTACAGAACTATTAGAGATCATACATACAGACATTTGTAGTCCAGAAATGGATACGTATGGTCAGAAATACTTCATCTCTTTCATTGATGATTACTCACGATACATGTATCTCTACATGCTTCATAACAAGCACGAAGCATTAGATGCCTTCAAGGTATTTAAATCTGAGGTAGAGAAACAATGTGGTAAACAAATTAAGATCGTGAGATCATATAGAGGTGGAGAATATTATGGTAGATACACTGAGGATGGACAAGCACCTGGTCCATTTGCGAAGTTTCTTCAAGAACATGGGATTGTTGCCCAATACACCATGCCTGGTTCTCCAGACCAGAATGGTGTTGCAGAAAGAAGAAACCGAACATTATTGGACATGGTGAGAAGTATGCTTAGTAGTTCTAAGGATCCTAAATCCTTGTGGATTGATGCACTGAAGACGGCTGTGTACATATTAAACCGGGTTCCAACTAAGACTGTCCCAAAGACACCTTTTGAGTTGTTTAAAGGTTGGAAACTGAGTTTGCGACATGTACGTGTTTGGGGATGCCCGTCAAAAGTTAGAATCTACAATCCACAAGAAAAGAAGCTGGACCCAAGGACCATTAGTGGGTACTTCATTGGATATGCCGAAAGGTCTAAGGGATATAGGTTCTACTGTCCATCTCATACCACTAGGTTTGTGGAATCAAGGAATGCTAAATTCCTTGAGTATGACTTGATCAGTGGGAGTGATCAATTCAGAGACCCTGTTTCTGAAAATGATCATTTAGATAATCAACCTTCCACTTCGAGTTTGAGATTGGTTGTTGACAATGATCCTTCGGCTCAACCAAGTGTTGTACAACCAGTCAATCAAGATCCACAACCTGCTAATATTGATCCAGTAGATCAAGCTGTTGATGAGGAACAACTGGAAGTTGTTGAACAACCAGTTGAACAACAAGTTCCTCAAGAAGGTAATGAAACAACATTAAGAAGATCTACTAGAACAAGAAGATCAACGATACCCAATGAATATATTGTGTATCTGCAAGAATCTGACTATAATGTAGGAGCTGAAAATGATCCTGAAAGGTTTTCACAAGCTAAGAACTGTAGAGAAGCCAGTTCATGGTATGAAGCTATGGAGGATGAGATGAATTCTATGGCATCTAATAGAGTCTAGGATCTTGTTGAGTTGCCTAATGGTGCTAAGGCCATTGGATGTAAATGGGTCTACAAAACTAAGAGAGACTCATTGGGCAACGTTAACAGACATAAGGCAAGACTTGTTGCTAAAGGATTCACTCAAAGAGAAGGAATCGACTACAAGGAGACCTTTTCTCCTGTATCCAAGAAAGATTCCCTTCGTATCATTCTAGCTTTAGTTGCACATTTTGACTTAGAGTTGCAACAAATGGATGTGAAAACTGCCTTTCTCAATGAAGAACTAGAGGAAGAGGTTTACATGAAACAACCAGAAGGGTTTTCCTCTAGTAAAGGTAAGCATTTGGTGTGCAAGCTCAGAAAGTCCATATATGGATTGAAACAAGCTTCCCGCCAATGGTATTTAAAATTTCATAATGTCATCTCTTCATTTGGGTTTGTAGAGAATATTGTGGATGAATGTATATACCAGAAGGTCAGTGGGAGCAACATTTGTTTCCTTATTCTGTTTGTGGATGATATTCTTCTTGCATCTAATGATAATGGCTTACTGTATGAGGTGAAACAATTTCTCTCTAAAAACTTTGATATGAAGGATATGGGAAATGCATCTTATGTCATTGGCATTAAGATACATAGAGACAAATATCGAGGTATACTAGGTTTGTCTCAAGAGACCTATATCAATAAAGTCTTAGAAAGATTTCGGATGAGATATTGTTCACCAAGTGTAGCTCCCGTTGTGAAAGGCGATAGGTTCAATCTGGACCAGTGCCCAAAGAATGATTTTGAGTGGGAACAAATGAGACACATCCCTTATGCTTCAGCAGTAGGAAGCCTAATGTATGCTCAGGTCTGCACTAGACCTGACATTGCATTTGCTGTTGGAGTATTAGGGAGATATCAGAGTAACCCAGGTATAGACCACTGGAAAGCTGTGAAGAAGGTGTTGAGATACCTTCAAGGAACGAAAGATTACATGCTTAAGTACGAACGGCCTGACAATCTGGAAGTGCCTGGCTACTCCGATTCAGACTATGCTGGCTGCATTGACTCAAGGAAATCCACTTCAGGATACATTTTTATGCTAGCCGTGGAGCTGTATCATGGAGCAGTAAGAAGCAGTTTTTGATTACTACTTCTACAATGGAAGCTGAGTTCGTGTCTTGTTTTGAGGCTACCTCACATGGTGTATGGATGAAGAGTTTCATCTCTGGGCTTAGGATCATGGATTCAATTCCTAGGCCAATGAAGATATATTGTGACAATTCAGCTGCTATCTTTATGGCTAAGAACAACAAAAGTGGTAGTCGAAGCAAGCATATCGACATTAAGTACTTAGCCATAAGAGAACATGTTAAGAATGGAACAGTGGTCATTGAACACATAAGCACTGAATTGATGATTGCTGATCCTCTAACTAAGGGCATGCCACCAATGAAATTTCTGGATCATGTAGAGAGAATGAGACTTAGTTCCGTTCTTTGATTTTCATTATAAGAATGATTTTCTTTAATTTTCGTTGTAAGAACGATGTAGTTTCATGAAACCCTATTTGGGTGTTTTCTCATTTCAGTTTTATGCGCATATTCATATGTTTATTTTGTTTGAGAAATATCATTAAGTTTGGACCGAGAATAAACATGGGGTTTATTCATTAAGTTACATGGGCTTGGGAGACATGGTGCAATGTGATACATGGAAGATACTACTCGCTTTAAGATGACTTATCGCTATGATCCATATATTTTGTTTTTCCTTATGGTACATGGTGAAATGTGTGGACCAAGTGGGAGAATGTTGGAATTTTATAATTACTATTTGTAAATTAATTTGAATTAATATTTTATATTAATTCATATTGGGATTTATTAATTTTAATTATAAAATTAAGAAGTGGTCCACACGTTCAGATCCACCTCTATCTTAACCACCCATAACCACCCAAGAATTTAGCACGTAACGTTACACATGTTTTGATGGGAAGACGTGGATTAGTCGTGCTCCTTTTCTATTTATTTACCCAGTCCCCTAAGTCTGCTCACACGACTGAATAACTCAAACACCATCTATAAAGAGTGAGAGTGAGGGCTTAGAAGGATTGTGGTCTTCTGCTTTCACGGTGAATCAATTGCCGGAGGTATTTCTGCATTTTACTTTATTTATTCCGCACTAGATCTAATTGCTTATTGAGTAACTAAAGCATGATTAGATCATCTAGTTTATCTAACGTGCCTTTGGTCAAACACACATTGAATATCTGGGCCATATCGTCTCTGAGAAGGGGGTCGAAATGGATCCATCGAAGTTAGTGGCAATTCAACACTGGCCTACACCAACCATTGTCACACAATTGAAGGGATTCCTTGGGCTCAATGGTTACTATCGTCGCTTCATCCGTGGTTATGCATAGCTAACGGGCCCGTTGACCCAATTACTTGCAAAGAATACTTTTGAATGGACAGAGCAAGCTCAACGAGCTTTTGATTCCCTTGAGCAGGCGATTACACAAGCGCCGGTGTTAGTTCTACCTAATTTCAAGCTGCTATTTATCCTAGAAATAGATGCCTCGGGTGTAGGTATTGGAGTTGTCTTAAGTCAGGAGGGACATCCGATCGCGTTCTTTTCTAAGAAATTATCTCCAAGAATGCAAGCTCAATTTTGTGTATGTACGTGAGTTAACAGCGATCACTAAAGTTGTGGCCAAGTTTCGTCATTATCTTTTTGGACACAATTTTACTATTTGCATGGACTACGCCAGTCTTAAACACCTAGGGAACTAGATCATTCAGACCCTTGAACAGGAAGCCTGCCTACCTAAGCTGCTAGGGTATCGTTTCAGCGTTGAATTAAACCGGGTCGCCACAATCAGGCCACTGATGCCTTGTCTCGAGAATTTAGCATGGTCATGTCATCCATGCAGACTTCTTTCATGAATCAAGTTTATGAATGGGTTCATGCCTCGAATACGATACGGAGTCTCAAACAGGGGATCATGGAAGCCTCGCTGCCTATGGGTGATTATCTTGTTCATGACAACTCAGTGATATTTGTGGTTGCGGATTGTCTATCAAAATATGGGCATTTCATTCCTTTCCCTGCCAATTTTACCAATCAGAAGGTCACTGAGGTTTTCGTTAATCACGTTGCTAAATTACATGGCATTCCCAATACCATTGTATCTGATCGTGACAAAGCTTTTACCAGTGGATTTTGGAAACATTTGATGAAATTGTAGGGTTCCCAGTTCTGTTACATGTTGGCGTATCACCCCCAGTCCAATGGCCAAACTAAAGCACTTAATAAATGTCTAGAGTTGTATTTATGGCATTTTATGTCTGATCATCCACGACAGTGGCTAGCATATTTACCCTGGGCAGAGTACTGGTATAATACCTATTTTAAACCACCATCGACACGGTTCCGTTCAAGTTCGTGTATGGCAAAGATGCTCCACTTATCTTATGGCATTCCTCTATTGAAGACACTCCATTTGACATGCACCAACAGTTGTGTCAACAGGACAAACTCATTTCAACTCTCAAGACTAATATTCAGAAGGCTCAAGTGCTCATGAAGGCTTATAAAGATCAGAAATTCACCGATATTGAGCTTAATGAAGGTGATTTTGTGTGGGTTAAACTTCAGCCATACTCACAACACTCTGTGGAACTTCGCAAATACCAGAAGCTAGCATTATGATATTTTGGACCTTTCAAAATTATTACATGAATTGGTCGAGTGGCTTATCGATTGGAGTTACCAGATTATGTGCGGATTCATCCTGTGTTTCATGTTTCATTATTCAAGTGTTTCTATGGTTCGACCTTACCATCTCCAGTGATCCCTTTACCACTCGTTTCACATCCAGAGGGACCTATCGTTACTCCTTCACATGTCCTGTGCTCTCGTATTATTCAAGATGGTGATAAGTGGATTAAACAACTGCTCATGCAATGGGATGGTTCCCCAGATCCTACGTGGGAAGATGCCAAAGTTCTTTCTTCCTTGTATCCTAATTTAGACTTTGAGGTAAAGGTCCCATTCGATGGGGAGAGTAATGTAATGAAAGAGGATATGTTGGGCCAAATAGAAGGCCCAATACTAGTTAGAGTGACAGAAGAAATAGGGCCCGTAAGGAAAAGCATAAGGATGAAGAAGAAGACTTGGAAGTTGAGGGAAATAGGAGAATGAGGGTTATAAATAAGGACAAAAGGGGTGTCAGATGGGTGTGGAATTAGTTGGAATCTTCCTCCCCTCTCTCTGTGGCCCCCTCTTTCCCTTTATGTTTTCTCATTCTGTTATGTATTGATTTCCGTGTTTATCATTGCTTTCATGAGATATTGCAGAGAATCATTACTGTAAAGCTGATATATATACCTTGCAATATTGAATCAATAGAAGTTTTATCTTCTACTTCCTTCACTGTTTAATTGAGTACGTACATAACAGAAGCAAGCTCCAAGTTTTATGGTAGCTCTCATATACGAAAAGTACAAGACTTTGCTAACCAAAACTTGTGTGTATTTAACAACAAAAAAGTCGTGATTGAGTTTAATGCCTATACGGCTGGGTTTGAGCTCCACCTTCAACGTCCTAGCCATCAGACTCAGCTTTCAGTCTAGAATCAACTTCAAATTTGATTGTCTGAGAGTCTAGAGCTGAGGAATGGAATGACCGACGAATAAGCCCCTGGGGCTTATTTTTCCTTTTTTTAATACTATTGTTCTTTCTTATAGCTCAATTGAATTTTAGTTTTGATTTCTACAGTTTAAATGGCAATTTTTAGTTTTTATAGTTTCATAATAACTTGTTTTGAGTTCAATGACATTATAGGGATTAAACTAAACTTATCAATAATATAAAATGCATCACATATGTAATATTATATATAAGCATATATTTATAAAACAAATAAATCACAAGTTAGTTTCAAATGAATGATTAATTAGGCAATAATAGAATGCATCATAGTTAGATGAATGAATGAGGGATATGAGAATGGAGTAGAACATTTTCTTGAATTTTCTCAAAAGTATATGCCTACTAGAAATGAGTTTTATTTATGACCTTAGCTTGTGTTAACGGTTTAAATGAAGCCGACTCAGTATATCATTTTTAAGATATACACGATAAATATGGCATGGTAAAAAAAAATTAAAAAAAATTGTAGTTCTATATCCCAAAAGGAGGAAATTGTGGTGAATTCTTGGATAGAATAGAGGATATGATCATGTTGGAGTGAAGTTCATTACGCAAGATATGATAATTTACACGGTGATATAAAGAAGCTTTTATACCTGAGGTATGAAAAGTGTACAAGCATGTGTGCTGAGACTTGGTACTAGTCAACTTAAAGGCAAGAGATAAGATATGTTTCTAGATGATAATGAACTTTCAAGACGTAACTACGATGCCAAGAAAATCTTGTATTAGATAAATACATATGTAAAGTATAAAAATATACTTGCTTAGCACAAAGATCATGACTTTCCATTTTTAATAAATTTGATATATGTTTTGATATATTTAGAAAGTCATCAATTCTAAAATAAAGGGGTTTTCTAGAGATTTTATGATATATAAATTTGGATCCATCATTTGTGGGATTTCAAATTAAAATAGAAATTTTGTTTAGTTTAGGGAAAAAGTAATTAATAATGGCAAGTTTTCTCAAATAAAAAAATCAGTTGTTATTATTAGTACTATCTACTATTATTATTAGTAATATTTATTTTCCTTTTGGTGACGGCAAGTAAGGCGTTGCGTTTTGGGAGTTAAAAAAAAAAAAAAAAAAGACCCTAAATCTAAATCAAATGGCACGATAGAAAAAAGAATCAGAGTCGGATGTGGCAATTGACAACTGTTCCCTCCCTCTGATATTCATTCTCATCGAATATAGGAAGCAACTATGAGATTATAGGAAAGAAAAGAAAAAGGAGCTGACTTGTAGAGGAGAGGCGGCTGTGTGCGTCTTCAATCACCTCATACTTTCTGAGGTGCAATTCACAAAAATACAAAAATAAAAGCTTTAGTTATTAATCGTCATTTTATTTAGTGAAAAAATGACAATTCTTTCAAAATAATTGTCATGTGACACTTATAAACGATTATACTTCCAACATTTTATATCAATGAAGATAAAATATAATAGTCTTTGGAACCAACTGTCATATAATACTATCAAACAATCTTTCTTCCCTAAGTACCACTTCAAAAGTTATAACTCTTCGTAACATTGTCGGACCTTCATAAGTTATAAACCTTTGTAACATCCATTAGATATTTATTTAAACTTACATGTTCCATGTTATTCTTACTACTTTTCTTTATTAGCCTCCTTCTTCTCTCATTCATCATGTTAAGATCATAGGGAGCTCTTTTGCCATACTACCCCCTCATCCACCACCACAACTACCTCCTCCTCCTCAACCTCCTTTTGAAATAGAGGCTTTGATGTAGTTGTTGGCAAGCCTTGACCGCCACACAAGGCATCTCGTGGCATACGCAAACAAATTGAACAGGAAGTTAAACTTCATACTTCATGACAATGAGGTTGAATATGACTTATAGTCAGACCCTTCATCTTTTTTCTTCAATGATAAGAATGAGGAGGAGAAGAAAGAGAAGGAGGATGGTGATAGCAATGGTGATGATTGAACACCACTATTATAATTTTAGAATAATAAAAAAAAAACTTCATACTTCATGATTATTCGTTAATAATTGTAAAGAATTCTTGTAACGTGGTTACAAAAAACACCAACATGTTCAACGGTTTTAACTTAATAAATGTTAATTAAAGCTTTTGAAACTTTTCATCTTCCTTGCGTCGACTCTAAGTGCCTCATCATTATCCGATGATTGTCAAGAGAACTAGATACCCTTTCATTATGTCCTATTCAACTTCCAACATGTGCAATGATGGTTTTTTTTTTTAGTCCCTTCCAAATGTCTATTTAAACCCCTCATTTTCATTTGTCATTCCTATATTTTCTTCATCATCCTCCTCTCTGTTCTCTCAATAGCCAAGATGAAACGACATGTGGAAGAATTACTAGAAAGCCCTCAGCGCCATCCTCCTCCTCCTCCTCCCTAACAACCACCTAATGCCACCTCCACTACTTCTACATCCTATGCTTCCACAACTAAAGGAAATGTTATGGCACGCATAACACACTGATCATACCATGAGAAGGCTTTGTTTATACCTCTCTAGTATGAACATGAAGGCCAATCTCATACTTAATGAGTATGAGATTATCCATGATCTTGACAATAATCCTAGCCACTTTTCTAGTGACAAGAAGCCTAATGATCTCATCAATTCATCAAGAAACTCGCCACTATTCCCTTTTTTGTGTTTTATCATTTTAAATGTATTGTCCAAAAATAAAGAACATATCCTATGATTCTTAGAAATTAGTTGTCATCAAATAAAATAAACAAGTATTATTTCAAAAACAATTGTCTTTAAGGCGAAGATAAATAACAGTTTTTTAAAACAACCATATAACTTATGGCGTAGGAAAAAAGAACATAATTGTGAGTGAACTTATTATCCTTTTCAACTTCTAATGCATGCTTCACTTTCAATATATTTAAACTTCTCATTTTCATATGTTTTCTTCATCATCTTCCTTTATTCTCCTCATCATCATGGTAAAGTGAGCGCTGACAAAATGCTAGAGAATCATCCTCCCCAACCTCCACCTCCTTCTCCTCCCTATGCTCCTCCTTCACAACTTGCACTTCCGCCCACTTCTATTCCTCCTCCTCCCTAACCTCCACCTTCTTCTCCTCCCTGTCCTCTAATTCTGCATCTGACCCACAGTCATTGCCACTACCGCGTCCACTGCAAGCTTGTGCTCGTCATCTCAAAGGATTCAAATCACTCAACTTAACTGAGGATGACAGGCAAGTTTCATTTATTTCCATGTTTTATTTTATTTATAAAAATATATTAATGTAATTCTGGCTCAAATATATTGAAAACATAACACACCTTATAGTTGTCAAACAACCATGATAAATCAAATAAATAACATACCTCACATTAAACTAAAAAAGTTACTATAAAGGTAAAACAATAATTAGCGATTATTACAAACTAATTGTTATGTATGACCTTAAACACAAGAGATTTGTTAATAACATACTTCATGGTTATTTGAACATAACCATTATAAAAATAAAACTATTAGCAGTTCTTACCAACTAATCATTATGTAAGACCTAAAAAACTACTTAATGGGGCTTTATTGGTAAAATGTCCAATCAATTTGACATACAAAATTTTTTTTCCTTCAATCAAAAACTCTTGTTCTTTAAGCTCTATGAAAGGCGTCCGTTCAACCTTATAGTTTTCTTCCTTCAACTTCTAGCCGTGCTGACATAAGGTGCGTGGTTTTTCTTTCTCTATACATTTTTTGTAAATTTATTCTGGCCACAGACGATTATTGGATTTTGATTGGGGTTGTTGTTTATAAATGATTTATGCTAGATGGGGTCTTTTTGAATAAGCAATAGATGTATGTCAATCAACTAATGAAAAACAATTAGGATGAGGTATTAGATTTCCTTGAGCTTGCATTTATGCATAATCTCCTAAATGACAATTTGATTCTTTACCTCTATGATGTGATTAGAAGCTTGTATGTCACAATTAGTTGTTCATGGAATCAATCCTATACATGTTAGAAGAGGTATGGGGAGACAAGCAGCGAGGTGGTTTAACATATGAAAAGTTGTGCATCACCTGATTTTGACACAATGCATTTGACACCGATCATCTTGATAATAGGGCCAATGAATTAAAAGAGGACCTCTTAGATTGTCCTAAGATGATGGAAACTTTGAAGGAAGGCACAGTAAAGTAATTATATGAGGGGTGCACTGACTTTACCTTATTTAGGGTTGTGTTAATGTTTTACAACTTGAAGGTGAGAAGTGGGTGGTTTGATATGAGCTTTAAAGAATTGTTCGAGGTTTTGAATCTAATGTTACCAACAAAAAATGTGATTTCACCAAAAATATATGCCACAAAGAAGATGCTTTTGTCGGCCTTAGCTATGAGAAAATGCTTGCTTGCCTCAATGGTTGTGTCTTAACTCATCGTCTCATGTGTGAAAAGCCACACTACCAACAGAATGAGAAGGTCCCAAATAAAGCATTATGTGAAGAGAGAATATCGTCTAAAGGGGGGTGAATATGAGATTTCAAAATTCTTTTCGGTTAATAGATGAATAAAGTATGTTGACCGAAAGATAAATAACACACTAAGAATTATACTAGTTCGGTCAAAAACCATGACCTATGTCTAGTCCCCAAAACACTTTGCGTATCTCACTACTCCTCAAACGAATTACAATTACACACTAAATACTCAAGATGATCCTATCACTTAAGACTTACTCCCCCTTACAAGTTGTTATCATACACCCACACTTAAGGTTCCACAACCTTAAGCTTTACTGATAGACAAATGATCAAATTGTTTTTCACTCCTTACTAAGTAAATAAATGCTAATCACTGAAGTACAAAATGAATCTGATGATATCAGATGAAAACTAATGGAACAGTTGACTGTAATAACTTTGAATTAATTGTACAGTGTATTCCGGTAGTTGGTGATATTGGACCTGTTTGGTTTGAGTGTTTCATCAGCTTTTGGAGTGTTCAAGTCTAGTAAAAAGAGCAATGGAAAAAAATTCCATCGTGATGTGTTTGGGTTTGCTTTCTTTGAAATGCTCTTTTTCCCAAAACGCTGATTAATCAAAAAGCTCACCCATGGAGCGTTGGCAACAGCGTTTTGCGCGTTTCCACTCTCATCCTCGGTCGTCACTTTGTGTAGCCTTTCAGAGCTCTCATGTCGTCAGAGTTCACAGGTTCTCCCTTCATCCATGCTTCAGATCCTCGCCAGTCTTCCCTCCTTCTTGAGTTTTTTCAGTTTCCTCCTTCCTGGTTTCATCAGCCTCTTACACGTCGCCTATTTCTCATGAATTTTGTGGTGAGGAAATTCCTTCCTACTTTTACTCTTGTCTTCCTTATTCAGATATTCTCTACTCAATTTGAACCAGAGTCTTGCTCTACTTTAGCTCGCCTTTGTTGGCTGTGTTTCACAATTCAATTTTTTTCCTTATGTTTTTCAACTTTCCGTTAATCAACGCTTTACTTACAACTCTCTTTTTTTCAATAGAATGTGAAGGGGGAGTGAGAAGGAATAAAGTAGTGATGCATGGAGAAGAACAAAGAATGAAAGAATAAGAATGGTGGAGAAGGAGTAGATGTTTTGGAATGAAAGCGTGGTCATGGCGAAAGGTGTAATACCCCAATTTTCATAATACATGTAAATATTAAATTTTGATAAATGACACCTATTGCAATAGGTGAATTTGTGGTCTCAAAACTAGTAAAATAATCACCTTATCTTTTAAGGTGATTTATCATGAAATTAGAGTAAATAAAGAGCTAAAAATCCCTAAGTGGATTTATGGGTCATAAAATACCCTGAAAATGTTATGGTAAATCCTAAGAGGCAACTAAATATTTATTAAATTAGAGAGTATGTTGTCTCTAAAGTTTTAATTGCTTTATTATTATTTTTAGGAATTACACCATTTTAACAACTTAAAATCATTAAAGGATGATAGAATTAATTAGAGGAAAGTAGTCGCAATTATTGAGCAGTTGAAATTGCGATAATTGAGGTACTTTATTAATTTTTGAAATTAGTTAATGATTAAGTTTATAAGGTCATAAATTAAGGGCCAAATGATATTTAAAAGATAAGATTAGCATACAAGGAGTTGCTAATTAGCAAAAGTGAATTAGAAACCTTGTCAATTTTGGTAGTTAAGCCTAGTAACCCCTAAAACATGATGTTAGAAATTAAAATTGGGATTTAAAATAAATATTCCTAATTTATTTCTATGGGACGGAAATTCTTGTTTAATGTTAAATAAATGGAAGAATTAAATTATATTAACCATGAATCCAAAATCTAAGTAGACCAATGGGAGAATTACCTTCTTTAGTCATATGAGAACATTAAAAATATAATTGCATAACTAAAATTAAGGGGAGGGGGCGAAATTTTAGGAGGAAAAGGAGAAGGAGAAGATTAATTAATAAGTCAAAGGTGTATAGAAGAAGCTTCAAGACTTGGTAAGCAAGTATTTCTTTGAGAACAAGAAATGGTTTATTCAAAAGGAATTAAATGAGAACCTATAGAAATTAAATCATAACTTGAAATATGGGAACTAAGTATTGAAGATAAATACATATTTGGAATCAGGGAATTATGAACTTCAAATTGGCTATTCCCAAAGATATTTTTGGTTACTCTTAAGATTCATACTTAAGTATTTTGGGAATTAAAAATCACCATAAATCTAGTCACAAAATTAGGATTTCAAAAGTGAAATTAGATCTTGAATAAAAACCCCAACTTACCCCTAACTAAATTAGCATTTGGGATAACTTGGGGATGAAGCAAAGTAACTTGGGAGTGAAGCAAACCAACTTGGAGAAGAAGGAAGGGGAAAGTGATGTTTTTGAGGTGTAAGGGTAGGATTTTTGCCTCTTCTCCAAGTAAATATCAATGGCCAAGATTAATTGAAGTTTACTTGGTGACCACTCATTGCTTGCCTATAAATAGAAGCTCACCCCTTCACAAATCTTCACCAATTCCTCAAGGCATAGGCCAAAAATATAAAGACCAAGGGAGAGAGTGAGGAGGTTCAAGAAGTAGGAAGCTAGTGTTCTTCAAGAGGTAAGAGAGTTTTTAGTTTCATAGTTCAAGTTCTTAATTTATGAAGTAGAAATACTAGAAATGTTGTTTTGATCTTCAATCTTCCAAATACAGTTTTATTTTCATGTTTTTATGGTTTCCATTGCATTTATTTCGAAAAATGATGAAGAAGAAGTTATAGCAAAATTTTTGGAAGATTAGGATCAAAATAGCGAAGCTCTGGCGAAATCTCCTCAAACAGTGATTTCTGGAGTCAGGGGTAAAAACATCAGTATTTTATGATGAAGATGATGTTCTAAAATTCTGAGAAAATTCATGGTGAAATTAGACGTCTAGGGATTTCTAAATCTATAAAGAGTGTATCATTTGAAGCTCTGTGCGAAAAGATAAAAATCTCAGAAGTTAGGCAATGTTTTCTGTGCGAAATTCTGGGCAGTATTTAAAAACGTGAAATATGGGAATTATCCATGAATTCTGGGTAAGTTCCAGTATTTTTCCTCAAAAATAGACTTCTCAAGGATTCCGGAAAATTTTACGGATCCTCATTTTGATTTTTCTAGAATTAGTTATGATTTTTCAAAGTTACCGAAAAATCTGCCCAGAAAATGCTGCACCACGTTTTTGAAGAAATGTAAGGGCAAAATTGTAATAATAAAGCCATCAAGGGTAGAATGGTAAATAGAGGTGGAAATATCTCTTAGAATGTTATTCTAAGTGATATGGTGATATGTTAGGATATCCGGGAAGTCCAAAGCCGGAATCAAAGGTCGGATGTTTGACGACTATGCGGTAAAAGGTACGGACGCGTATTGTAACCTTAACTCTTATGCTTATGGTATGGTTATATATGGTAGTTGTTTCACATGATGATACTCTGTTTTGAAAGTTTGCTCATGATTGTTGAATTGTATACGGGTTATAGTCTTGATAACACCGTTGAGTTTTCCTAGCACTGAGGACACGATGAGCCGTCATGGCACTGGTTATGTGCAGACTGGGGTAACATACATATTGCAGTGGCTGTGTTATGTTATTGCCTTACATGTGGATATATGTTTTGAAACTATGATTATGTTGTATATCTGTGATAACTGTCATATACTGTTTACATAAGCATGAGGTTAACCGTTACCTGAGGTCTAATGGACATTGGACCTCAGACTAAATGAACAGTACAGGAAAGAAACCGGAATAAAGAAGGTACCGGCAGATAGAGCCGTAAAGAGGCAGCGGTCAAAGGCAAAGGTCGGTAGCGGTAGAAGTTATAAGAACTTAGCTTCTGGCCCGAATTTAACAAAGTTACCTTGAACAGTTTGGTGTCTAAGGCTGGGTTAATCTATCCGGGAAGCCAAACAGTCGCCGTATAAGTCGGTGAGGCCCCCATGATAGACCCCTACCTGGCCAATCTGTTTGAATAACTGATGTTGGATTCTTAAGCCATAGGTCTAGTACAAGGCTTTCTTTATCAGAGACTTGTATTCAAACTTTGTAAACTGTATCACATGAATTTTTCCTTCGGGATATTTAATATATCAGCTTATGTCAGGCATCATCATATGTCTGGGCATTTTATATCGGTTACTCGTTGTCTGGATCTTAGCGCACGCTAACCACTTCCGCAGTACTCTAAGTTGTAGCATCTCAAACTCTGTTGTTTTTCTTAAAACTAAGTGTCGACCGACACGATTTTCGAACCTGGAATTTGGGATGTTACAAAAGGAGAGAGAAGGGAGAGTTGCACTTGGGTTTCATTTAATAGAAAATTTTAACAGTGTTAGTATAATTTAATAGTCAAAGACTAATGGATGTAATGGCTGAAAGTTAAAATCTCAAGGACTTGATTTAATCATGATATATATTATGATTTTCAAAACCTAGGATAATGAAGTAATTTTGAGCATTTTGTGTGTTATTTACTAATTTGAATATGAAAAATCCACTTCTGTTATTTTTCCTTTTCAAAATTTGAATGCATTCTATAACTCTTTATTGTTCATTATTTTTTAATAATAATTTAACTTTTTTTAAAATTTAAATTTTTATCTTCAATTATCTCAATATATACAATTAAGAGTACATGTAGTATTCAATAATTTAATATATGTCCTTTTTAGTCATTTTCCATTTCAATTGACTTTCAAAATAATAATCCAAACACATATCAATTAGAAAAAAGCCACTTTTGCAAAAAACCAACAGGCAATCCAAACACAAATCAGATAGCTTAACTTGACTTTTTTCCTATCGAGCTTTTTTAAAAGTCAGCATCTTTTAAGCCACCATTTCTACCGCCAACCCAAACAGGCCCATTGAATGCTCTGGCTTTTATGTGGTTCTCTGTTGAAGCTGTTACAAAGAGCTTTTTAATATAGTCGTTGTCTCTATTCGATTTTTTGTTAGTCATGACTGTTCTTTGTTAAAATAAAACTGATCGTTGCTTCATTAAATGCAAACGATGTTTTCATTAAATATGTTGGCTGTTGGTTGTACTTGTATAGAGCATGGCTCAGAGTAATAGCTGGAATAAGTATGTCTCGAAAGAATATTTGCTTCCGCCACAGGATTTAATTCTAATTGCTGCTCTATTTTTCTGTCAACATTTAATGCTTCAGCCACGTCAGATTGTTTTTCGTTCAATCTTGATTTAAACAAAATTAGTGAGCTGCAAAACACTCAGGATGATGATTAAATGTAACATGAACAAGTTTGAGTATGATTAAATAAGAGTAAATAATGACCTATTGGATTCCAGATAATTAGTGATGTGAAAAGGCTGATATTGGAATAAATATTGATCCTGATGCTAGAGTATGCATTCTCGAGAATCAACTTACCATACTCGAGAATCAGCGAATGAATATAAGGCACAAATTTGATCAAGCATACTTACTCTCAGAACTCCATTTCAATTTTCGAGTATCATCGATAAATATGAAATGAATATGGCAATGCAATACTTGAGAATGAAGGTCTCATACTCGAGAATCATCAGCTTAGTAAGTGAGACATATGAAGCTTGGTTCAGTCATTCTTGAGAATCACATCTTAATTCTCGAGTATCATCAAGAATTAAAAGATGAGAATAGCAACTCATTCTCGAGAATTAAGCTTTCATACTCGAGAATCGGCAAGAGTCTAGCTTGATTTGGAACTCCACTCTCAAATACTTGAGAATTATTACAGATACTCGAGAATCTATTTTGCTTCAGACATACTCGAGAATCAGTCTCTTGTACTCGAGTATTAACATAATTTTGAACTGGACAGTATGCTGCACTTCAAAGCTTGAGAGTGAACAATCCTACTCGAGAATCACAACTCCCATACTCGAGAATTAAGGTCGTTGAGAATTGAGTATTTAAATATGATCATAATCATTAATTCTCGAGAATTGATCTTTATACTCGAGAATCTTAGAGTTGTACTTGAGATTTACTAATGCATTCTCGAGAATTGATGATTGTGAATTTTAATGTCTTTGCTGTAGCTTGATTCAAAAAACCTTAAAGCTTGAAGTTATTATCATCAAAACATTTGGAGCTAACATTATGGTATTTCCCCATGATACCTAGACTTAAACTATAGCAATCCTAAAGATGCAAAAAATTTAAGGTGGCATGAAGATGAAAGGACATACAATGGTATGCTTTGAAATCCCATTGATTCTCCAAAATGGAAGATGTTTGATCTGAACCACCCTGAATTCATTAAAGATTATAGGAATCTACACCTTACATTGGCTAGTCATGGGATGAACACGTTTAGGATGCAAAGCGGTATCCACAATACATGGTCGGTATCCATAAAGTGTAAGGCTACTTTACTTCATAAAACCTTTTTAATTTACAAACATATTTGCAACAAAAGAATAAATCAATTTCATAATTAACTCCAATTTACCATAACAATAGTTCACAAGTAGGTAATCCACTTCATAATACATATGAAAGCATAACTTCATTTGTACTAACTAAATTACAAATAATTTGATGAGTAACTGGAGTCCACAATTTATAACTAAAATAACCCCCAAGAATGGTAAATAAATATTGATTCATGATTTGCTCCTCAAGATGTGAGAGTCATACTTCAATAATTCCAAAATATGAAATACTTAAAATATATATGTTCCAATGCATATTGGTTGGTACTAACAAGATTTCACTAAACGTAAAAGAGACCAATTTCATCATTGACTTAAGGATAAAACTTGATTTCAAGCTTTCCATAACCATGCTTATATCTAACTAAAGATAGAAACAAAAGAAGAATCATAAATTCAACTAAAAACTTAATAGGAGAATTTCTTTTAACTACTATGAAATAATTGTGAAAATTTTCTTTTTGAACACTTATTTCATCAAAGGAACCACTACTAGAAAATAGTGAATTTGCGATGGAATTTGTGACGGAAAATATACCATCGCAAAATTGAGACTTTTTGCGAAGGAATTCATTCCATGGCAAAAATACGAAATTTTGCGATGAAAAAAAAAATTCCGTCGCAAAATTGTGACAAAAAAATAATAATAAAAGATTTTTGTGATGGCAAAAAATTCCGTCACAAAATTTTTCAAATTTGTGACGAAAAATAAATTCTGTTGCAAAATTTCGCCTTTTTGCGGCGGAAAATAAATTCTATTGCAAAATTTTGCAATGTAAAAAAAAAATCTGTCACAAAAAAAATAATTCAAAAAAACAATTGCGACGGAAAAAAATTCCGTCACAAACCCCATGAGGATTTCCAACGGAATTTTTTTCATCGCAATTTTTTTTAATTATTTTTTTTTCCATCGCAAAAATTACGACAGAATTTTTTTTCCATCTCAAAAATGCAAAAATTTGCGACGGAATTTATTTTCCGTCGCATATTTGAAAAATTTTGCGACGGAATTTTTTTTTCTGTCGCAAAAATCTGTCTAAAAAATAATTGAAAAAAGAAATTTGCGACAGAAAATAAATTCTGTCGCAAAATTTCGTTTTTTAGCGACGGAAAATAAAATCCGTCACAAACTTCAATTACTTTACCATTTTATCTTCATGTATCTGTCTTCTTGTAATACCCTAAAATTTGACGTAGGGTAAATATCATAAATTTGTAGAATATACCTATTGAAAATAGGTGAATATGAGGTCTCAAACACCTTGTATTGAATTCATCTTGTTATTGGGACAATTTCTCCTAAGATTGAATAATGCGCGAAAAGGTCCCTAAAACATTAGATAATTTGCAAATAGGTCCCTAAAATATTTATAGGTTATAAAATACCCTGAGAAAATTATGATAAAATCCTAAGAGGCAACTAAATATTTATTAAAAATTGGAAAGTATGTTGTCTCTAATTTAGGTAATTTATTAAATTATTACCTTGGAAAAATTACAGGAAAAAAATCTAAAAGTATTGGGGGACCATATTGGACCCCATGATTTTTAATATTATGCATGGTGTATAAATTACCAATGTCAGTGAAATAGTTGTGAGATAATAATTATTACTAATTAAGAAAATTGTCAACAATTAGTAAGTGATTAATTAGATAATTAATGACTAATCGTTTAGACATAAGATAAAGAGAAAAAGGTGGAAATTACTTATATATATATATATATATATATAAACGAAATTATGAAGAAAAATAAAGAAAAATTAAAATGGAAATTAAGAAAAAATATCTAAGATATTTAGTAATTAAATAATATTATAATTGTGATATTTTATACAGGATAAACAAGAACGAATAGAAATAAAATCCTACCTAGAAAACCGTGAACTAGGTTTCTTGAGTCAGAGTATATTAGGAACAAGTGAATTTTTATCTCGGAGTGGACTGTCTCCGAAGTCATTTCTGTAACCGACGGAGTGATTTAGAGATCCGAATAGGAAGATATTTTGTATAATTAAAGCAGATAGCCAAAAGGAGAACCGATAGAAAATAATCCCGTTGTGGGAATCTGGGGATAAGTGGGGGAAAACCAGAGTATAATGTTAATCAGTGGATTTTTATCTCGGAGTTAGTACCGGCCAACGTTATTTCTGTACCCGGCAGCGATTACCGAGGATTTTCAGCAGGCAATGGAATGTCCTCAATGAGAATATAAGATTAGGAGAATCCAGTATTCTCAAAGAGGAAGAAAAGACCTTCAGCGTCTTATTCCCGGAATTTTAAGATTTTACGAAATTTCACGATCAGGATACCAAACCAGGAATTTTACCTGATAAAACAAGATGACATAAGGCTTGATGATGTAATAGGGATGACATCATCCTTGAGAGGTGTAAGGCCAAGATCTTGCCACCTCCAAGAAGTGCGATCTAACTGCCAGAAACTGATTAGACAAAGTTCAAAGGAATTACCAAATTGCCATTGCCGTTTTCTATAAATAGCCTTCCATTCTCCTTCATTTTCTCACCAATTCCTCTTGCAAATTTCGAAATTCTAGAGTAGAGAAGGAAGGAAGAGCTCTGGAGAAAGTTGTAGCAGAGTCCTGAGTAAGTTCTTCAGTCCTTAGTCTTTAGTTCGGTAGTTCTTAGAGTTTTAGGATAAATGTTGTTTTGATCTTTAATCTCCCAGTATATTTTAGATATCATGTTTTAGGATAGATATGATATTTATTTTGGAAAATATATTGGAGTAAGAGATATGTTAAAATTCTGGAAGATTAGAGTCAAAGTAACGAAGTTCTGGCGAAATTTCGCCGATTTCAAAGGTTAGGGGTAAAATGGTCATTTGTGATTAAAATGACTGTTATGATATTAGTAATTGAATACATGTGATATTATCCCTATAGGATATCCCTGAATACGTTCTGACCAACTGTTGCACCGTATTCCGCTAGAAATACCGTATAACGTCAACGAAGGTACGTTCGCGTACTGGTAACTTTAACTCTGATGTTTACTGTATGCATATATGTGCTATGTGTATGGTATGCTTATGTGAGTTAGCTGATAGCTCTGTGGTACGTTCGCGTACTGGTAACTTTAACTCTGATGTTTACTGTATGCATATATGTGCTATGTGTATGGTATGCTTATGTGAATTAACTGATAGCTCTGTGGTACGTTCGCGTACTGTAACACTAACTCTGATGTTTATGTTATGCATATATGTGATATGTGTGTTGTATGTATAGAGTGTTTATACTGTGAAATGCATATAAGGGTTGGAGGGTATCTGTAATGCTAGGGGCGATATATCTATATGCTGGGAGTGATATGTCTGAATGCTGGGAGCGATATGTCTATATGTTGGGAGCGATACGGTTGCATGCTGGGAGCGATACATATGCATTGTTTGTGATGGATTGTTTGTATATGTTGTTGATGTTGTGGTATATGTCATCCACATTTTGTGTATGTAAGCATGAGGTTAACCGTTACCTGAGGTCCGTATGCATGGGACCTCAGCTCTTAACATAGCATCAGGGTCAGGAGAACCAAGGACGGAGGACAAGGGAAAGCAGCACGCTTAGAGACCCGGCTAGAGATTTCATTTTGACGTTCCGGCGGAAGCCTTCCTTTTGTTGTCTACTTCACTTTTGAGCCACGCGGTTACTATACCGCTATTGTATCCAGCCAGACTTATGGCATTCTGAAATATAAGTATCAGTTACTCTTTCGCTCAAATGATCTACTCTGATGATTTTAAATAATTTTTGATGGAAAAATAATATTCCGCTTTTGAAAATTTGGGATGTTACACTTCTTCCATTTCTCATTTGCTTTCTACCTCTTCTTCGTGCAAACGCCCCCCTCCAAGTGTTTTTCGACTCCGGTCGAAGTGTTCTCCTTCTCTCGCCGGCGAGTTTCCTTCCCCAGCGCCTCCCTGCCTCAAAAACTCTTTAGTCAGGTATTTTTTTGCTTATCTTCTTCAAGATTATTCCACATCATTAATTTCAAACCAAAATGAAATTTCTTGTTGGCCGATTATAGGGATATCGGATAAAGTTTGAAAGACGCCCCTTCTTGTAGGATTTGGTCCCCTAATATCACCTCAAACACTCGTGAGGTATTTTTCTTGCTTATCTTTAAAAACGCCCCTTCTACCTACAATTTTTTTCTTGTGTTGTGAATATGCTCTTATCCACTTAACAAGCTATATCTCCTATTTGCATTGTTGGGCTGTTGGTTGATAAATTATAATTGAAACTGGAATGCTTAGTACCGACTGTCGTAAAAACTTGAGTGAAACAATTGGTTATTTAAGTAAATTTAATATTTGAATTTTGTGTATTAGAAGAGATAATTATTTATGGCTAGTCTCAACAATACTTAATTCCAATCCAATAATATTGTATATGTCGATACACATAAAACCTTAAAAGACAGATTTATTTGAATTTTGTGTGAAATAAAAAGAATTATACACATAAACCATGATTCAAAAGAAGAATTATTGAACAAGTGTTAAGACACTCCCAAGTTCGTTTTTTTTTTCAAATAAAAACGAAAAGCTTAATGATTGAAAAAATAAAATAAAACAATAATTTTTTTTATAGGATTGACTATTCTGGAAAAAATAAAATAATATTTTTTACGAAATTTTTTATATATTTTTAATTAAAATTATTTATTAAAATTTTAATTTTTTTTAAAATTTTTTATTTTTTGCGACGGAAAATGCGACGGAAAAAAAATCCCGAGAGGCCTTTTTTACGACAGATGAATTCCGTCGCAATCCTGTTTTGCGACGAAAAATTGGCATTTTGCGACAGAATTTTTCTGTCGCAAAAAATGAATTTTTTTTGTAGTGCCAACACAAAGCGTATAACAAGTGTAGCATGGAGACCACAAAACAAGCATAGCACAGAGCTATAATATTAAGCGCGTCACAAAGACTATGAAACAAGTGCAACATGAAGCTACAAATTATAACAAGTGCAGCACGGAGGCTACAAAACAAGCGTAGCACGAAGCTATGAATAATAAGCGTAGCACAGAGGCTACAAAAGAAATGTGAATACACAATTTATGAGGGTAAATAACCAAACACAACATTGAGGCCACAAAAACAAGCGTGGACACACAATTTATGAGAGTAAATAATCAAGCGCAACTCAAAGCCACTAAAAAAACCCATGAATAACAACCGTTAGTGATATGGCCATGAATATCAAGCACTTTGCGTCTAGTCCCTCTGATAAGAATACTCAAAATCTTGTTAAAAAAAAAAAAAATCATTCCTTTCACTAATATAAAATATTTTAATACCAAATTCTCAACTTCTTTTCCTTTGAGACGTGTTAACAAGCAAGCCGTATGCATTAGAAATTATTCTCTTCTGATCTTCTTTTCGAATCCACAATATAATGCATTATTTATCTTGTTTATACATTCTTCCTTCAACAATAAATATGCTAAAACTCTTCAATGATTACTTTATAAATATAGGAAGATTTTTTTTTTTAATAACCTTTTCCAAGTATTAATAGGACCATAGTCAAATATAATCTTTTGAAATTCTAGAACACCATTATTGAAACTTAAAAGTTTCTTCAAACAACCAAAATTTGACCACCTCATATAACAGCGTTTCCATTCAACATATTTCTCAATGCGTAAATCCATATTTTAAACTTCTCTATTACTTGAGCAATTAAACTCAACAATATCAAAGAGACACCCTTTCATTACCCATATTTAAACATGCAACCGCATAATTTTCCATAAATACACTCATTGCAAAAAAAAAAAAAAAACCTTATAATTAATTTATTAATTTTCTCTTCAAAATCTTATACTTAGTTTACCTTCAATTCAACTCAAAATAGGATTTAAATGAGAATTGTAATATCCCAATTTTCAAAAGCGGATTTTTTTTTTTTTTATCAGAGTGGAGCATCGGAGCAAATAAAAGAGTGAATAACTGATATATCATTAATTGTGGTGTATCTATCTGTTTATAATGTACAGTACATTCATCAGAGTGATGTTATAATGGTATATGTCTAAAAATAGGATCTTCAGTCGGGGCCTTACGCTTTTTGCTTATTCTGCTTACTCCTATCTTTAGTCCTTGGTTCCCCGGACCTGAAGCTATGGTAAGAGCTGAGGTCCAATACCCATCGGACCTCAGGTAACGGTTAACCTCATGCTTATGTAAACAGTATATGACATATATCACATAATAAGTACACATTTATAACTTTCAAAAACATAACAACATGTAGGCGATAACAAAACATAGTCACTGCAATATGTATGTTATCCTAGTCTGTACTATTCACCAGTGCCACGATGGCCTATCGTGTCCTCAATGCTAGGAAAACTTAACGGCGTTATCAATACTATAACACGTATTCAATTCAATACTCAAAGAACAATTTCAAAACAGAGTTTCAGCATGTTAGTACAACTATCATATATAAGCATACCATAAGCATCAGAGTTAAGGTTACAATACGCGTCCGTACCTTCGTTGATGAGTTTTGGGTATGTTTGTCGTCAGAACACATTCACAGTTATCCTATAAGGTAATATTGCCTCTATTAATTCACAAATATTTTTCCAAGAGATATCTTGGCCACAAATGACAATTTTACCCTTGGTAGATTTATTTCTTTAATTATTTCCTTAAAATTTCGAAAAAAACGCTGATCCAGCATTTTTGGGCAGAATTTTGTCTAACTTTGAAAAATCATAACTAATTCTAGAAAAATTGAAACGAGGATCCGTAAAATTTCCCGGAATCCTTGAGATCTCTATTTTCAAGGAAAAACACTGGAACTCACCCAAAATTCAAGAAAAATTCTCAATTTCAACGTTTCAAACTTCTGCCCAGAATTTTCTCCAGAAAATGTAGCTTAACTTCTGGAATTTTTATCTCTTTGCACAGAACTTCAAATGACACACTATGGGTATATTTGGAAAGCCCTATATGTCTACTTTCACTATGAATTTACTCATAATTTTAGAACATCATTTCCTTCATAAAATATTAACGTTTTTGCTACTGGCTCCTGAAATCGCTAATCGATGAAATTTCGTCAGAGCTTCGCTATTTTGATCATAATCTTCCAAAAAAAATTTCCATACTTCTTCTTCATCATTTTTTCGAAATAAAGGCAATGGAAATCATAAAAATGTGAGAATAAAACTATAATTGGAAGATTAAAGATCAAAATAACATTTACTAACATTTCTACTACAAAAACTAAGAACTAGAACTAAAAGACTAAAAGCTTCCTTACCTCTTGTAGAACCTTGCTCCTTGCTCTTAGAGCTCTTCCACTCACTTCCTCACACTCTCAATTTCGGTTCTAGCTTGGGGAATTGGTGAGAAATTTGTGAAGCACAAGGCCTCTATTTATAGCAAAACTTGAGTTAACTTCCTAACAACTTTAACTTGATCTTAACCATTAGATTTAACTTGATAAAGAGGTTTTAATCTCACCCCTACACCTCCTCCAAACCGCCCTTCTCCCCCCCTTTCTTCTAGATTTTTGCTTCATTCACTTAGTTAATCCAAATGCTAATTTAGTTAGGTGTAAGTTGGTGTTTTTATCCAAGATCTAATTTCACTTTTGAAATCATAATTTTATGACTAGATTTATCGTAATTTTAAACTTCCTAAAACACTTAGGTATGAATCCTAAAAGTATACAAAAATGACTTTGGAAATAACCAAATTCAAGCCCATAATTTATTGATTTCAAATATCTACTTATATTTAATACTTAGTTCCAATATTTCAAGATATGATTTATTTTCTATAGATTCTCATTTACTTATATTTGATTAAATACTAACTTACCACTCAAGTTTTTACTTTGGATTTCAAATAATTATTCACCTTAGTTAATTTTGACTTTCTTTACCATACACACACACATACACAATTCTTGGACACACACACACTCACAACACACACACACATCACACGCCCACACACTACACACACACACACACACTTCTCTCTTTCCTTTATCCTCTTCCAATTCATTAAATGCAAAGCCTCTAAAGTCTTCTTATCTTCTTCCATACTCTATTGGCCATTTATTATCTAATTATCCCATGTGTTTGTATGTGTATTTAAAACAAATTCCCTGTAACATCCTAAATTCCAGGTTCGAAAATCGTGTCAGTCGACACTTAGTTTTAAGAAAAACAACAGAGTTTGAGATGCTACAACTTAGAGTACTGCGGAAATTGATAGCGTGCGCTAAGATCCAGACAATGAGTATCTGATATAAAAATGCCCAGACATATGATGATGTCCGACATAAGCTGATATATTAAATATCTCGCAGGAATATTCATGTGATACAATTTACAGAGGTTTGAATACATTTCTCTCATAAAGAAAGTCTTAAACTAGACCTATGGCTTGGAACCTAACATCAGTTAATCAAACAGATTGGCCAGGTAGGGGTCTACTATGGGGCCTCACCGACTTATACGGCGACTGATTGGCTTCCCACATAGATTAACCCAGCCTTAGACACCAAACTGTTCAAAGTAACTTTGTTAATTTCGTGCCAGAAGCTAAGTCCTAATAACTTCTACCGACCTTTGCCTTTAACCGCTGCCTCTTCACGGCTCTATCTACTGACGCCTTCTCCATCCCGGTTTCTTTCCTGTACTATTTATTAAGACTGAGGTCCAATGTCCATTGGACCTCAGGTAATGGTTAACCTCATGCTTATGTAAACAGTATATGACAGGTATCACAATAATATATTCACAATTATAACTTTCAAAAACATATCAGCAAGTAACATAACACAGCCACTGCAATATGTATGTTACCCAAGTCTGCACATAACCAATGCCATGATAGCCTATCGTGTCCTCAGCGCTAGGAAAACTCAACGGTGTTATCAATACTATAACCCGTATACAACTCAAATCCATGAGCAATTTCAAAACAGAGTATCAACATGTGAAAACAATTATCATATATAACCATACCATAAGCATAAGTGTTAATGTTACAATACACATCCGTACCTGAGTTTGACAGGACTTTTGGGTACGTTTGTCGTCGGAACACGTGCACAGTCTATCCTAAAAGGGTAATATTGTCTCAATTAATTCTCAAACAATATTTCAAGAGACACCTTGGCCATACTTGACATTTTTACCCTTGAAGGATTTATTTTCAATTATTTCCACCTAATTTTCGTAAAAAACGTTCATTCAGCATTTCTGGGCAGATTTTCGCCTAACTTCGGAAAATCATAACTAATTCCAGAAAAATCGAAATTAGGATCCGTAAAATGTTCCGGAATCCTTGAGAAGTCTATTTTCAATGAAAAATACTGGAACTTACCCAGAATTCATGGATAATTCCCAGTTTTAACATTTGAAACTGCTGCCCAGATTTTAGCCCAGAAAACATCGCTTAACTTCTAAGATTTTTATCTTTTCGCGCACAGCTTCAAATGACACAAACTCTATATATTTGGAAAGCCCTAGACGTCTACTTTCACCATGAATTTTCTCAGAATTTTATAACATCATCTCCATCATAAAATACTGACGTGTTTACCCCTGACTCCAGAAAATACTAATCAATGAAATTTTGTCAGAGCTTTGCTATTTTGATCATAATCTTCCAAAATTTTTGCTATAGCTTCTTCTTCATCAAATTTTCGAAATAAAGCCATTGGAAACCATAAAAATATGAAAATAAAACTATATTTGGAAGATTGAAGATCAAAATAACATTTCTAGCATTTCTACTTCATAAACTAAGAACTTGAACTATGAACTAAAAACTCCCTTACCTCTTGAAGACCACTAGCCTCCTATTTTTCTGCAGCTCTTCCACACCCTCCCTTTCTCTCTAAATTTTCAAATTGAAGCTTGATGAATTGGTGAGAATTTGTAAAGTGGGAGGCCTCTATTTATAGGAGAGGGTGGTGGCATTTTTGTGATTTTTCCTTTGCCTTCTAGCCATTGGATATTACTTGGTGAGGAGGCTTCAATCCCTCCCCTACACCTCCTCTTCCCCCTTCCTTCTTCAAGAAGTTCCCTTGCTTTGTCCCCAAGTCATTCAACTTCTTCACTAAGTTGTCCTAATTAATCCCAAACTCTAATTTAGTTAGGTGTAAGTGGGTGTTTCAATTCAAAATCCAATTTCACTTTTGAAATCCTAATTTTATGATTAGATTTATGGTGATTTTTAATTCCCAAAATACTTAGGTATGAATCTTAAAAGTAACCGAAAATAACTTCGGGAAAAGCCAAATCGAAGCTCATAATTCACTGAGTTCAAATATGTACTTATCTTCAATACTTAGTTTCAGGATTTCAAGTTATGATTTAATTCTTATGGATTTCCATCTAATTTCATCTAAATAAATCACTTCTTGCTCCCCAAGTTTAAGAAACTTGCTCCTTAAGTTTGAAAACTTCCTTCATACTCCAACTTAACTAACCCATATGATAGCTTTTAATTTTAAACAATTATGTTCTTCCTTTTTTAAAAAAATGTGGCCCTCCTTTGCTTTAGGATCAAGAATTGTATTTCATTTGTGCTCTAATAATTAAAACTCAAGCTTCTCATTGGTCCAATTAATTTGACAAAGGTTTAGGAAAAAAAAGATTAATATAATTTCTTCACTCTTTAATTAGTAATTTTCGCCACTTTTATTAGTGGGAGGGATAATTAATTAATATAGTATTTTAGGGGTTACTAGACTTAATTGCCAAGATTCTAATTGATTATCAAACCAATTACAATCTTTAGAAATTCATTTGATACTTATATTGACCCCTTTTTAATACTTAATCAAGCTAAAATATTCCAATTTGTTGATCTTAAATAGTCCCAAGACTAATTATGAATAATTATGAAATTAACTTAATTAATAAAAATTCACTTGCCCCATAATTGTTTTTAATATTCACTAATTACTTTAATTATTTCCTTTGGAAAAATAATCCCATAAATTATCCAAATTAGAGACAACATACTTTCTAATTTTTAATAAATATCTAGTTGCCTCCTAGGATTTATTATAACATTCTCAGGGTATTTTATGACCCACAAATTCACTTAGGGATTTTTAGCTCTTTATTTACTCCAATCTCATGAGAAATTACCTTTAGAAAATAAGATAATTATTTCACTAATTTTGAGACCACAAATGCACCTATTGTAATAGGTGTTATTTATCAAAATATGATATTTACATGTATTATGAAAATTGGGGTATTACATTCCCTCTTTTTGTTGCCCAAGAAAAAAGACGTCCTCCCCTTCTTCTTTTAATTATCAATTTATGTTTTAATTGTTTTCACAACTCAAGAAGAAAAATCTCTCATTGGTGCAATTAATTTCACAATAATTTAGGATTAAGGGTTAATATAATTCCTTCACTCTTTCACTAGAAATTTTCGCCACTTTTATTTAAAAGGGAGAATTAAATAAATCCTTGGTTACTATTACTAATATAGTGCTTTAGGGGTTACTAGACTTAATTACCAAAATTTGACAAGGTTTCTAATTTTATTTTTGATGATTAACAACTCCTTGTATGCTAATCTTAGCTTCTAAATATTATTTGGTCTTTATCATAATTGATATTTCCTTAATTATGACCTTTATAAATTAATTATTAACTAATTTCAAAAATTACTAAAGTATCTCAAGTATTGTAATTCCAATTGCCCAATAATTGTTGCTAATTCCCTCTAATTGATTTTATCATCCGCTGATGATTTTAAATTGTTGAAATGGTATAATTATGATTATACTAAATTATGATAATCTTAGGATATTTTATGATCCTTAATATGATTCAGAAAAATTAGTCTTTAGGCTTTCTAATTCTAGGGAAAATTGCCTAGGAATAAAATAAATATAACACCAAAATTTGAGACCACATATTCACCTATTAAAAATAGGTATTTTCTATCAAAATATAGTGGTTAGGCTAAATAGAATTTTTAAGGTATTATAAGAATCGACTCAAAATATAATATAAATTCTTCTCCATAAAAATACCATTAATACACATATCCAAATCAACCTCTTTCCTATCAAACATTTTTATCAAACACTTTGCGGCCATTATAATTCAAGTCATAAAGCATAACAATAATTTATATATTCAAAACCATCGTGTTCCTCCTATAACATTATCAGGGTATACTTCATCAAGTATCCTAAACAACTCTTTCCACAAGACTAGCTAACTAGAAATACCCAATTTATATAAGATTTAACTTAAAAGGAAATAAGGATAAGAAAATCACATCATCAAGTTACAAGCCATAAAGTAACTCCCTTTCTTCTTCTTCTTCTTCTTCTTCTTCTTTTATTCGTTTGGCCCCCCATTTAAATATCCCATGTTTTATTTTTTTTGGCCCCCATTTAAACACCCCTTGTTTCAGGCGCTCAATCACCGAGAAAGAAGAGATTTTAATCTGTTACACACCCAATATCATAGCGAAAGACAAGGAGAATAAAAAAAAGAGTTTTTTAATAAACCCCCACACATAGCGTCTTGGACTAACGAAAAAGAGGAAGAAGCTTGCATACATACCACCACAACCATCCTGGCCACCTACATATATTGAACAGAGGAGCAGAAACAGACAAAGGAGACTTATTAAATCACTCACAACAATGAAATAGGGGAAAACAAACATAACCCCACACACCCAAAGCAACTAGCAGAAACAATGAAGAAGCAAAACAAAAGCCAACCGACCTACAGAGCTTTATCGACCACACCAATAACCAGAGAAATAGGAAACACGATGGAACACTCTGTCACACATACGAGGTAGAGTCGGTGGTGGTGGGCAAGGGGGATGCCGAACGGCGAAAAGAAAATAAAAAATCGAAGGCTCTACACATTTTTCTCGCCCCCTCCTCCCATCAAGTCAATCAAGAACCCAAATGGATGGGAGAAATTATCTAATACCTTCTCTCTTTCTTTTGTGTTTCTTTCTTCTTCTTTTCTTTCCAGCAAAAATGGACTTTTAGTAAATTGAAGGTGCTGAAGCAATAAAATAAAATCCTGATAGCGACTTTAGCAAGTGTACCGGTCGTTACAAGTAATAAAGTAGTGAGAAAAAGATCACCCCATGAGGATAGTACTCCAATTACTAATTCGCTATTTTCGCTTTAATTGGATGAATAGAGTAATATGGGGTGAGTTGTAACCAAACAGAATTTAAAGAATTAAATAAAGAACAAGAATCTAAGATCAAGAATTTCAAGAACAATGTTTAGAAAAGATAAGTAATGAAGAAAAACGCAGTTAAGGCTTAGAATCCCCTTATGGTCTTCCAAGTACTTGAATTAAATCCTTAATTGATTATTATTCCCTCGATTGACGATCAATTCTCTAAAGTTAGACTAAGTCTCAATGTCTTGATGCTACCTTTGTCCGTTATCTTTGAAAACAACCTAATGTCTTAGTATTGTTTGGAAAGATTATATTTTTTAAACCAAAATTATGAGATCGCATAAACTCGTAAGCCTATGTCTAGGTCATGCAACTCTATGATGAATTAACGATTCTAGTTAAATGCACCAACATCTTTATTGTCATACACCAACCTATGAACAATTTAAAAGGTGATCAGTCTTTAAGAAAGCTTTAAGCAAATATAATTCATTCAATCAAGAAAATAACGATCAATAAAGAATCCAAACAAATACTTTAAATTCACATAGGGTTCATCCTCGCCCTAACTACAAAAGAAAACTAGTCAAGCATGGCTAGGTTAACAAAATAAGAAAAGAGATGAAAATTAGAATTGTTCTCTAAAGATTGGGGAAGGTTGATTTCCACAATAGTGCTTTGATCCTCTTTCTCCAATGTCGTAAAGTTGTTTCCAATGCCAAAAAGTTGTCCTTTGTTGCTAGGGTTTTTCCTTTTTATACTCAAGGTCCAATTATGCTTTCAAATCCCCTACAGATCCTTAATTTTCTTTCCTTTTTCAGATTCTAGAAACTTTCCAAAACTTAAATAACAGCTCTTTCGCACTTCTGGCGCCCTAAGTGCCAACCTTGGCGCCCTGGGCGCTAGACTTCAGTAGGCTTCTAGAGAGTTGGCGCCCCGGGCGCCAACTTTGGCACCCTGGGCACTAGATTCCAAAGAGCTTCTTAAGAGTTGGCGCCCTAGGCGCCAGTTTTCCAGTGAGTTGGCGCCCTGGGCGCCAACTTTTGAGCCCAACGCCAGCTTTTGCCTTTTCGGCTTCTCTTGTCTTTCTTCTGAGCTCTTCCAATTTGCTATTTCCTTATGGATAAAAATATGCAAAAACACGAGAATACTTATGAGGGTATGTCTGACATCAAATCCATGTTTTTTACTTATTATTCTTAAGTTTTTTTAATCATATTAGATCAATGTCATGCTCAATTTGTGTCTTAATACATGGTAAGTTTATAGCTCATCAAATCCCCCTCTTGAGGGTGGGGAGATTCAAATTCATCATCTCCAAAAGGTTCACTAATCACTCATTAGTTACCTATACCACAAAGCTACTAGCTTAACTTTGTTCCCAAATTATGAAAATATATATACATTTATATTTATAAAATATTAGTTATTGATAAATCTACATATGCATATGTATAATCTTTAAGACTATTACTCATATCTATAAGAAATAAACCAAATTAGTTAAAATTGAAATAACTATCCTATTTCATTTTTTTTTCCACTACAATAACCTTCCTCTATGGCTCTATATGAAGAGCAAGTACTCCATGTTGTTCATGCTCATCTTGGGGCCCAAGTAATCTAGGAATGACATAGATGTCTACATAGATCCACTAATTGAAGACTTGAAGCATTTGTGGGATGATGGGGGTCATGGTGTATGATGCTCATGAAGAAGAAACGTTCAACTTGAGAGCCATTCTTTTTGGCATTATCATATAACTTTCTTGGTTATGGTAATTTGTCAGAATGCAACATTATAAGCCAATTTGGATGTCCAATTTTTGAAGAGGGTACGCATTTAATTAAATTGAAACATGACATGAAGAATTTCTACATGGGACATCGAAGATGGTTGCTTCAGAAGCATACGTATCGAATTTAAAAAAAAATCAATGGGAAATAAAAAAGGCCAGGACACCTCAACCTATTACCAACAAACATGTATATTAAAAAGTTAAGGATATAAAATGTCTATTTGGAAAGCCTTTTGCAAGGGATGCTGACAAAAGGGTGGAAGAAGAGATCCATTTTCTTTGACTTGCCTTATTGGATGACCCTAGACGTGAGATATTTTCTTGAAGTTATGCACATAAAGAAAAATTTGTGTGAAAGTACTTTTAGGCATAAATGTAGGCTAGATATGGTTGAGATAGAAAGAAGGGAATAATAGCACCAGAGGAGATGGGAGCCCGTACATTTCTTCATCCCACAGCTTATATGCTAGCAAAGAAAGGAATTGTAGTTTTTGTTAGTGTCTTCAAGGTGCCAAAAGGTTACTCTTCAATCATTAGAAAACTCATGTTAGTGAAGGACTTGAAACCAATGGGATTAAAATCTCATGATTGACATGACTTGATGGAAAACTTGATTTCGATAGCTATATGGGATATCTTGCCTTATGAGGTACAAGCTACAATCACTAAGTTATGTTTCTTATTTAAGCCACTTCGTAGTAAAGTTATGTTTCTTATGAAGGATTGTACACACATTGTGTGACCTTGAGATTTATTTACCTCTTGCATTGTATGACATTATGGTCCACCTGACAACTCACTTGGTTAGAGTGGTACAACTTTATGGCCTAGCCTATTTATGGTGGATGTACCTGGTTGAATGTTTCATGAAGATATAAAAAGAGTTCATGAAAAATCACAATCATCCAAAGGGTTGCATTGTTGAATGATATATCTGTGAAGACTATTGAAATTTTTGCCACATGTGTGCCAACAATATTGGGCTTCACATGTCTTGGTATGAAGGAAGAAGCACTGATAGGGACAGATCATAGGTAGGATAGTTGTGACCATATCAAACCAATAGTTGTAGCAAGTATACCTATATATACCACACAACTCCGAGGACGTTGATGAGTATGTGTGTAACCATATGCATCAAATTCAAAGGAAAAATTCTAACAAAGAAGAAAGGTGGTGTGCTCAACAACACAATAAACATTTTACTTCATGGTTTAAAGATCAAGTCCTTGGCAAGTATAGAGTTGATCATAAATTAGTTTCTAGAAAATTGAAGTTCTTAGCATATGGTCCAAGCAATTAAGTGATGTCTTATGCAAGCTACATTATTAGTAGGTTAAATTTCTACACTACAGAGCAATATGGTCAAAGAAAAATGCAAAATAGTAGTGTAACTCTTGTAGTTAACACCAATCATGTATTGAGTTTCAAAGGTAGAAATCCTATCTCTATGAAGATATCATACTTTCGGGTGATTGAGCACATCTAGGAATTGGATTGTATCAATTTATGGGTTCCTATATTTGGCTGCAAGTAGGTTGACGGTAACCATGGTTGAGAATTAATGAATTAGGCTTGATAAAATAGGATTTGAACAAGGAAAGGTATAAAGATTATCCTTTCATGTTAGCTTCTCAGGCTAAACAAGCATCCTACATCCATAATCCTTCTAAACATGGAAGGTCTATTTTTTGGTTGACAAATAAAGTGATCAATAAGGAGATGGGTGATGTAGTTGAGGATGATCCATATGAGAGGACACTTAAACCATTAAATCTGGATAAAGAAGATGCTTTATATATTAGGCACAACCACAATGAAAGCAATTGGGTTTCAAAGAGAGGAAAATTATTACTTGACAAGAAGAGAAGAATTCAAGCTTAAAAAAAAACTTACAAAAAGCGAAAACTATGAAAAGAAAAAGAGACACTTAATTTATGTGTTTTGACTATGTATTGTTGTTTTTCTATTACTAGTTTGGGTTAACTTATGTTTTTAGTGGATGGTCTATTGTATTGGGTTTTGTGCATGTGTTGTTTATGGAAGCGTGTGGAAATCAATAACAATACCCGCCCTGTTTTTTTTAAAAAAAAAAATGTTGCAAAAAATTAACAAATATTAGCCATAAATCGTAATATATGTATCCAAAATATCTAATAGGTTTCTTACAATAACTGTTATATATATAACAATGGAGTAATACATTGTGAGTGTTATATTTGAACCATTCAAAATTCAAAATTTCACCTCTATTTAAACATCTATTCCCTTCTCCATTCCATTCATTAGCATACTTGTTTTAGGTTGAATGTAAACCCACCAACCTCAGAATTCCACTACTTTGGTCATCTTTTTTGATCTTTGACCGTCATTTTGAGTCAAACCACTTGATCCACAAAACCTTCTTCATACTTCTCAACGAAAGCCATGCGAGTTATTACGCAAGCCCTAACACATATTTTTGTTCATTACCACACTTGTCTTAGGGTTTATTGTAACCAAACAACCTTTGAACCTCATTTCTCCAATTGAATTTTCCAAAATTTGTCATTTGTTTTCATTCGAGCCATATAATCCAAAGTGTTTGTCACACTTGTTAGCAACAGCTGTGTAAGTTGCTTTGCTTGCCCTAACTCGAATTTTCATTCTTTAGCCCTAGTCAGGTCACGTTTCTTTGCGTAGTCTATGTGAATCATATAGAGATATGATTTCCCTTCTTCACTATGAATTCTCCATTATTATTCACTTTATGTTTTGTAGTTAGAGTTTAACCTCAGTCATGCTCATATTTTTTTTTGTAAAAAATTGTAAAAATAAATCACTCTAATCTAATGTTCCTTTCTTGTTACAGGAAGTTGTTAAAGATTTACAAAAATTTCCATAAGTTGAGTGTGTAGCAGATAGCTCCAAGCGACATACAGTTGCTACAAGCCACATGTATAACTCCAAGACTTTAAAGAATATGATGTCCTATAATATTAATCCATACAGCTGCCTCTTTGATTGCAATGAGAACAACTTCTCATCGACTCCTTCTTCTCCTTGGATGCTTGCTAAGTAATGGCAAGGTAGAGGCTTCAAATGTAACACGCCATTTTTCAAAAGCGGAATAATATATATATATATATATATATATATATATATATATATATATATATATATAAGAGTAGAGCATGTAATTGAGTAGCTGATACATATTACAACTATGGTGTTTTTAGTTAGACATAATAACGGTACATTTATCCAACTATAATAATATGCACCCAAAACAAAATCTATGGCCGTCTCCTCAAGCCGGTTGCTTACCCCTATCATCAGCTTTTGAACCTCTAGACCCTGATGCTATGGTAAGAGCTGAGGTCCAATGCCCATCAGACCTCAGGTAACTGTTAACCTTATGCTTATGTAGAACAATATATGTGTGACAGATATTCATAACATTACAGCAGTAAATCAATACATAAGCACTCAGCAAATGCAAGATTAACACAACAACAATACATAAGCACATAGAAGATGTAAAGTTAAGCCCATGTCTGCACTATCCAATGCCACGACGACCAATCGTATCCTCAGCGCTAGGAAAACTCAACAGTGTTATCAAGACTATAACCTGTGTATAGTTGTATGTATAAACAATGATGTAAGATAGAGTCTCAGTCTATGAAATCATCTATCACATAATACATACCATAAGTATTAGAGTTAGTGTTACAGTACGCGTCCGTACCTTAGTCGATGATCACGGTACGTACGTCGGTTGAAATGTGATTCCCGTATATCCTATAACGGTAATATCGCCTTTATTAATTGACATATAATATCCTAATGGATACCTTAATGACCAATTACAATTTTACCCCCTGGTGGAATTATTTTCAACTTATTTTCCTTATTATTTATTATTTTTTTAAAGCGCTGGTACAATATTTTGGGCAGATTTTTTTGTCTAACTTTGAAAAATCATAACTAATTCTAGAAAAAATGAAACAAGGATCCGTAAAATTATATGGAACCCTTAGGATGTCTATCTTTAGATAAAAATACTTATTGTTGCCCAGATTACACGAGTCACTCCCAGTTTTAAAGTTTTGAGCCTCTACCCAAAATTTTCCAGGAATCCGTAGCCCAACTTTAAGAATTTTTATCTCACTGTTTTTAACATGTTCTCGGAATATTTGAAAAGCTCTATATGTCTACTTTAACCATGAATTATCCCATAATTTTGTAACTTCATTTTCAACATAAAATATTGGCATTTTTATCACTGACTTCAGAAATTTCTACCCAATGAATTTTTGCTAGAGCTTCGCTACTTTGATCATAATTTTCCATAAATTTTGCTATACCAAGTGGTTCATCTAATTTTCTAAATAGCACTATTTTTTACTATAAAAACATGATATTAAAATTACTTTAGCATATTTAAGATCAAAGCTACTTCTTGTAACATCCCAAATTTCTAGGATTTGAATATTAGGAGAATGTAGGGGAAATTAAATTATGAAATTTAGGCTAAAATAATTATGAGAATAATTATTTGAAATTGAGGTTTATTTTCCTTAATTTATTTTGGGAAAAGAATAAATTCGAGGAATATTTAGGCCTAAACATTATAGGATTTATTTCCATGATTATTCAAGAGTTGCAATGAAGTGTAATTGCAAATAAATTAGTATTGTAAAATAAAAAGGATTATTAAGCCAATTAATTAAAATAAAAAAAATGAATGATGAAGAACGAATGGAACCAACAATAAAGGCAGATCCAACGCAATGATAGGAAGGCCCATTATGTTAGGATCCATTCTTTCAGCTCCCTACATGCTAAACCGTGGCCCATAAAATACTGATTAATCCCAACATCCAGCTCATTGGGGTCACAACAGAAACAATTAATAATGATAATCTTTGCCAACACGCAAAAAAAGAAATTAATTAATTAATTAAATTAAATAAAGAAAGAAATCATGGTCAGCTCGCATTTATTATCAGCAGAAAAACCATACTGTAATCAGGGTTCAGCATGGATTACGGAAAGCAGAAGCAGATCGCGTTTTACAAGAAACACAGAAAGATCAGACCAGCCTTATCCCTTGAGCCCTGTGTCATTAACCGTTGAATAATGCTGGACCGAAACGCAAATCTATGGTACTTATTATAAGGCACCAACTACTAATATTTTTTTGTCTTTATTATAAGGCACCAACTTCCTTTAACCAACTCATTTATTACTATTTTCCAATTATACTCTCATTTTTAACCAACTCTTTAAATTCACATCATTAAAGTAGGGGTAAAGTTAGAAATATTTATCAATTTTAGACCAATTTAATAACTCAACTTCCATTCCTTTCCTTGGTGTTTGCGAGAAAAGGTGGTTGGTGCCTTATAATAAGGACCAAGCACTTCCTCAGCTCCATCCACCTTTCACCTTTCGACGTACAGAGAAAGGAAAACACAAAGAGCAAGAGAAGAGTGAGAGGAACCGAGAGTGATAGAGGAAGGGAGTGAGAGCTAGAGAGAGTGTGTGTTGATCATTTCTTCCTCTGCTCCAAGTCTCAAAAACAGAGGAAATAGTGAAAGAGTGAGACGAGGGACAGAAACAGAGGTTCAGAGAGAGCAAAGGAAGGAGAGGAGTTCAAAACCATCTCCCCTGTACTGCTGTCGAAAAACAGAGCTGCAGAACCCAGTTTCGGTAGCTTAGTCTCTCGGCTTAGTCCTTGAGGTAAACACCAACTCCTTGTTCCTTCGTTTTCTGTCATATACTAGCGTAGGTTAGAGCTGAAAGAATCTGAAAAGAAGCCATTTAAAACAAACTGAAAACTGAACCAAAACAGGGGCTATTGAGATAAAGAAAAATATATGTGTGTGACGTAGGAACTAAAAATCTGATGCAGGAACTGAGCTTTGCATTATTTTTCTGCCATGCCGTGGCTTTGTAAGGAAAGAAAGAATCATTTGAGAACTTGCTGTCATAGCATGCGAACGGACACACACACACGTGTGTATATCGGTTAAAAAGGGGGAGTTTAGCTAAATATATTTGTATATTAGACCAATGCATGCTTGGTGGTGTAATTAGCTAAATATATTTATAAAGAGTTACTGCGTATGCTTTAAAGGAAGCTTGCAGTCATGGAAATTGGTATTTATGTATATATATAGGAAGCATGCATGATCTCTGGGTGTGCATATAAGAAAGAAAAATGTGGTTATGGGAAACGTGAATGGCCAAGGAAAAGAATAAGATGCAGCATGTGAGTATAATAACAAACCCCAACCTTGTTGAAAAAGAAAGAAAAAGACGTGGTGATATAATTGTTGCATTGCCTTGTTTTTGCTTCTTTTTGTTGTCATCCGTGAACAAATAAACAAAGACAAAGAAAGCATGCAAGAGTTTAGAAAAATACTGCACGTAGGTTAAACTTTTATGAGTATACTTGTTGCTGCTGAATATGTGAAAATGTGTGTATAATATGAGTCCAAGTTGCTGTTGTTTCCTGAAAGAAGAAAAAAAAAGGGGGGGCTGGTTTCGGTCAAAAACAATATACCATGGGCCCAATGTTTTGCTTACCGTGTTTGAAACCGTTTTATTGTGTTGTATTGTATGTATGTGTATAATATGGTGCCAGGTCGCTGCCATAAGTTATGGAGGGAGAAACTAATTATAAACATATGTATACGTGTTGCATATGTGTAGACAGTTTTTTTTATGTGCATGGAATATGTATTTTTGCATAAAAGGAACCCAAAGACCATGCATGTGAATTTTGCTATGTAGGGTATGTTAAGTATATATAGATATACATTATAAAATCACTTTGATCACTTGTTGCATGCATTTTTGTCATCACTTAGAGTTTTTGTGAAAAAGTGTTATACATATACTTAGAAGTGACAAATAATAAATGGAGAATAATTATTATTATTGGGAACAACAACAACAATAAAATTATTATTGTTAAGGAAAATATTAATTAACTGAAAGCGTCTGGATTAATTAAAAAATGTATTACCGGAATAAAATTTACTAGGGGTATAGGAGTCATAAGTGGCAAGGCAATCCCCTAGGATGTTAATTATAAAGGAAATAACGTGGTGATGGTATTATAGAATACCTGAAAAGGTTTGGAACCAGTACCGAAAGGTGAACGTACTACTAGCGCCAAGGTCTAAGGTACAGACGCGTACTGTAACTCTAACTCTTATGCTACTTGTATGCTTTATATGTGATGTAATGATTCATATAGTCATGGATAAGACTAGATCTTGGGTCATGGACTATGGCTAAGACTGGGTCTTAGGTCACCATGTTAAATATATTCAGCTTTTAATTTGAAAACGGGTTACAATCTTGGTAATGCCGTATGGATGTTTTCCTAGCGCTGAGGACACGCTCCAGGGCATGGCACTGGTTTATGTGCAAACTATGTGGACCTTACATGGGCTGTGTGCTATGTAGAGGTATTGTTGAGATATGAACTGATACATGTGCTATGTGCTATGTATAGTTATATGCTGAAATATAATGAATATTTGTCATACATATACTGTTTATAGTTGAGCATAAAGTAAAATGTTACCTGGGATTCAATTGGCATTGAATCTCAGAATTTACCCTAGCTTCAGGATCAGGAGGATCGAGAGCAGGAGAAAAGGGTAAGCAACACGCGTGAAGACTCGAAATGAGTGATATTTTGGATAAGATTATGTACAAGTTGTTAAACTTTTCGGATTACTGTAACCTAACACGTCAACTGTGAACAATGCGATGATGTTTAAATTGTATCACGTTTTTATTCCTTCAGGAATTTTAGTTAACCAGCATATATATGTGTATATGCAATCAATTACTCAGTCGTCCAAACGCCTAAGTACGCTCTCTATTGTGTTTTACTCTGATCTGTTAACTTCATCACTTAAATAAATATACAGGTTTTAGTTTAATAAGAACCCTATGGTCATAATTGGACTTCATAATGAACTTAGAGAATAGAGGCGTTACACTTCTAACTATGAATTTAAGAACTAAAACTTAAAGGACTTAAAGCTAGAGCTAGAGAACTTAACAAGAAGTTTACTCCTCCTTCTTCAAGACTCTTCACTCTCACTTTCACACTCTATATTAGATTTCTAAACTTGTTTTGGTGTGAAGATGATCAAGCCCAATGCCCCTATTTTATAGTAAAATGTAGTGGCATTTTGGTAGTTATTTCAAATCTAATTCATCTTGTATTTTAGCCATAGGATCTAGGTCATTTTTCAAGCTCTCATCCTCACCCTTAACCCTCCAAAAGCTGGTCGACATTCTCCTATTAATAACCATTTAATGGATGTTTTTAATTAATCAAATACTCCTTGTTTCCATTCTCTAATTTGTGTGTTGAAATAACAAAATTATCATCACTTCTCTCTCTCCCATGTGCCCTCATCTCTTGACTTTGGGGTTGAATGTTTAATCCCAATTAGTATTCCTAATGTAGTGTTTCATATGCTTCTTAATTATAATGGTCGTTAGTCAATTTAATTAATTGAAGGCTTAAGCTTAATCCATGGAAAATATCTCAAACACATGGCTTCATTAGAGGTCTTAACCAACCTTTTACTTATTTTAAGATTAATCCCAAAAATTGAGAAAAAGATTTTGGAGATAACCTATTCCAAGCTTAAAATATGCTTGTCCATAATAAATCCTTATATTTGATCTATGATTAACGTATCTCATGATACAATTTATTTTGAATAGATTCTCATTTACTTGTGTCTTGACTTAATCCCAATGGTTGTTAACTCACAATTTAATTAATTACACACTTTTTCTCTCTCCTTCACTAGTCTCACAACACTTACACACCTACACACTACACACACACACACACTCACAACACTTTTCTCTTTCCAATTTATCCTCTTCCAACTCATGAAGAGCACTAAACTCAAAGTTCTAAAGTCTTTCATAAGTACACTTATCCTCTTCTAAAACATTAATGGCCATTTATCATCTAATTAGCCCATGTGTTTGTATGTTTATTTAAAAGAATTTCCTCTTCTTTGTTGACCAAGCCAAAACCGTGACTCTTCTTCCTTCTCTTAATTTCCATTTGTGTTTCCATTGTCTCACATATTCCACAACATAGTCATCATTGGTTCTTTGGTTTTTACTTGGATTAAGGCTTTTTAATAATGAAATAAATTTTAAACCTTAGGATTTAGCTTTATGAACTTAAATATTGGCCCTCCATTTATGTAAAAATCATATTTCACTATTGAGGATATTTGTTTAATCTTTTTCTTCTTTATTCATCAAAAATTTCACCCAACCATAATAACCTTAGGGGTTATTAGTTTAATCCAAATTATTATCCTTATTATAGTGTCTTAGATGTTATTAGGCTTAATTTGTCATAATACGATTGATTATAAAACCAATTATAATCTTTAGAAATTCATTTGATACTTACATTGATCCCTTTTTAATACTTAATCAAGCCAAAACATTCCCATTTGTTGATCTTAAATAGCCCCAAGACTAATTATGAAATTAACTTAATTAATAACAATTCACTTGCCTCACAATTGTTTTTAATATTCTCTAATAACCTTAATTATTTTCATACTTTTTTATGGCTTACCTTTGGTTATATTAAAACTAGATGTTAAAATATTAATTGTAGAGTATTTTATGGTTTCTAATTGAAGATTAAAAGATTGGATTTGCATTTATTAGGATCCAAAGAAAAATTTCCCTAAAAAAATGATAACAAATCCATTAAGATTTATAGACAACAGACTCTCCTATTCTAATAGGTATTTCTTGTCAAAATATGATTTTTATGAGAAATACAAATTTTAGGGTTTTACATCAAATCTTTGGTCTTTTCTTTTCCCAAGACTCTGATGGTTTCTTGAGATTATGTGAGACATAAGATTGAATGATTGGAGATGACGCCTATCTCTCTTGAACAAGAACTCACGGTTCCTTTTTTTTTTTTTGAAACAACTATATGTATGCATTTTATTTTATTGAAAAACGTGCAAAATTTTGGTGCACAAAAATCAGCCACTTAAATTAGGGTTTAATCCAAATTCTAGTGCTTAAAAGAAAAGTCCAATCCAACTAGAAATGTCTAATCTCTATCCAATATTTATTGGATCTTTATCCATTATTTATTGGATATCTATCTAATCTTTATCCTATCTTTATTAGATCTTATTCAATTTTTATTGGATATCTATCTAATCTTTATTAGATATATATTCAATCTTTATTGGATCTTTATATATTCTTTATTAGATATCTATCCAATCTTTAGGAAATAGATATATAATGTCCTCGAGTCCTTATGATCACGATCCTTATCATAGATCCTCGAGTGAACACATGTTCTATTCATATGGCTTTTATCTTTAATCGCATATTAACCTAAAATATAGATGGACATAAATATGAAAAAAATAAAATATGCTCAAATATATAAATCATGAAATACTAAATAGTACATGCTAGGTGTTCATATGAAAAACAAATTGTCTCTAGGACACCTACATACTAATATACTAATAGCAACACCATCTTCGTCGTAGCCATTGACATAAAAAATGTCACTTGCCATTCGATCTTCCTCTTCTGGACGCCTCTCTTTCATTATTGTTGCGGCCATTGCTGCTACTGTTTCGCTCACCTGAAGCCTCCATGGCAAAGACTAGAGAGAGAGAGAATGAGTGAGTTGTGTAACGCTAAGTATAGCAGCTTAATCTCTTATAAAGTCTAGGGAGAGTAACTATAGCTTCTCTATGATAATTATATTATGACAAATATTTTATTAATTGCGTAAAACCGTATATAAAGAGAAAGTTAATTTTATTCTTTGAGGCCCATAATGAAAATTCACTCCTTTTGTGTCCTTCATATTATATATTTATTCTTTGGCAAAAATTTTATTTTTTTGTCATACTTTTTTTTGAAAAAATAATTTCTTTGTTGAGATATCACTACAAAAAAAAAGAGTTTCAGTGACGATTTTTGGTGGCGACATTTAATGTCACCACTGAAAGTAGACTTTCGGCAGCGACAATTCATGTCGCCACTGAAAGTTATACTTTCAGCGGCGACTCTAATAAGTCACCGCCAAAAGTAGGTTTCAGCGACGACTTAATGTCGCCGCTAAAAGAAGCTTTTTTTTTAAAAAAAAATATTGATAACTTTCAGTGGCGACTCTAATATGTCGCCACCAAAAGTAGGTTTCGGCGGCGACGCCGAAAGTTTTTTTTTTTCAATATTAAAAATTTGGGCATGAGCCTGGAAACTTTTGTAGGATTTTTCTAGAACTCTCACGCTCAAGCCTCCTTCTCAATCCCTGGATTTCGCCTCTCCCTTCCTGGGCGCTCTCCCCAAATTGGTTTCTGAATCTCTTTGAATTTGTGTCGCAGGAGATCTTATTAACTACTCGCCGACAATCGGTCCTACCAGAATTGGCATTTACTAATCATTTAGCAGTGGATTTCGTCTCGCCTCTTCCTCTCTCGGCCTCTCCTTCCCTGCTTCTCGGGCTCGGATTTTCGTTCTCATACTCGGTATGTATCAATTTTTTTAAAGTATGCAAAAGAAAGACATTATCAATCGCTTCCTTTTGCGTCGTCATTTCTTCGAGTTGGTTTCTCTCCATTGTTTGTCTATTTCAGAGAGGAAACCCATTTACTGAGCAAAAACAAAAAAAGAGAGAGGAAACCATTTCTTGTTCCTCAGCCTCATCTTTAGATCGAAAAGAAGACTTCAATTTTTTGGCGGAACAACTCTCATGGCTTCCAAGCGGATCTAGATCCTCCTACCTCTTGCAGTGCTGGTATCAATTTGTTTCTACCAAACCCCTCTTGTTTTGCCCTTTTAGGCTTCCGATAGGACCCGATCTGTGATTTCTGGAAATTATCTGTATGTATGTGTGTCTGTTTTTTAATATTTATTTGTATTTTGGTTTGACAATATTAGCTATCGGTGTTTATACTACAAACTAATAGTGACGATGCTTATGAAAACCTTGCTTAGTAGCATATTGGAAAACTTGATATTAGAAAATGGCAAGGACATAAGCCAACAATTGTCCCGCCATTTTCATGGGAACTAACGTGATTACGGTGAATGTGAGTTTTATACTTGGTTTTTTTTTTTTTTTGGGGTGGGGGGGGGGATGTGTGCAAATCTGGATATATAATCAATGAATGAAGTATGATAGGGATGAAAATTGATTGTGTTCTTAGCTTATCAAATATGATTGCTAAAGTTCTGTCATAAACTAAGATAGTTGCTGAAATTTTGGATAGAGTGTTTTCACTATGCATCTTGATTGAAAATAAGTGAAGGGGTTGTTGATATATTGTTTAATTCTTGTTTAAACAAGTGAAGGGGTTGCTGATTGAAAATAAGTGAAGGGGTTGAATTTCAACAGGAAAATAAGGAGTCAAGTTTAAACTCAAATGGATTAGGAGAATGCATATTTGTGGATGAAGAACACAAGTCAGTGAAGGAGCAGCCAGTACCCGTGTCTTTAGAACAACCAGAAGAAGCAATGCAGACTGAAACATATCAGATGGTATGTAAATGTACTTCTCACTTTGTTTTAATTTCCTTCAAATTAAATATATATTTTTCAAAATCAATGCAATGATTATGAATTAACTATTGTTGTTGAACATGGTAAAAGGAAGTTGAGATGGAGGATATAGTTGAAGATCCTATCATGGACATTGATTGTAGTGATGTGGACAACCATCTTGCAGCTGTGGACTATGTTCATGAACTTTATTCCTACTACAGAAATATGGAGGTAAAGCCATAGTCAGTTAATATTTAGTAAATCCAATCATATAAATAGATCCTCCAAATGCCTCTGGTTATATTATTTGGAAGTATTTCGATTGGATCTGCATGGCTTGGGTTTGCAGGTTTTGCAAGCATTAACTCATACAAAGCATGAACTTAGCACATGGGTTTTAGATTTAGTCTAATAAAGGCCTGAATTTGGAAATATATGTCTTTGCGTGAAAACTATGTTCACTTGAATTAATAATTAATGTTAGATACGAATCTAATTATGAGCGCGACTTTGCATGAAATTATCAGTGGGCCCATGTACATTGATATAGTTTGAGAAATATCTCACTTGAACTACGGGTAGCAGCTACTGTCCACTTCTGCTGCCCCCCTCATGCAGTGTATAAACCAGTGTCTTCATGTGTTTGAAACTCTTGAGTTGTTTGAACAATTATATTTATTTGCCAAACTATGTGACTGAAGTTAAAATAAACACTGGCATGTATTTGTTGCCCTGTTCCAGTTTTATTTTCCTGATTCTTGAGAACTACGGTGTGAGGAAATTGGAAGCATTTTTTGTTGTTCTCATTGGTGTAATGGCCGTCTCATTTGCGTGGATGTTTGGTGAAACAAAGCCCAGCAGAAAAGATCTTCTTGGTAGGGACAAAGAGGTTTATTTCAGTGTCTTGGACTGATACTAATTTGTTAGAAAATGTTGTTCTTTTGCTTTATATCTGATACAGAATCTGATTAACCTGTGTAGGTATTTTGGTTCCGAAACTAAGCTCCATAACAATACAGAAGGCTGTTGGAGTTGTGGGTTGCATTATTATGCCTCACAATGTATTCTTGCACTCTGCACTTGTTCAGTCAAGACAGGTTGAGCAGAACAAGAAAGGCCGAGTTCAGGAAGCACTTAATTATTATTCTATAGAGTCAATGTATTTGTCATTAATGTATTTGTCACTGACAGTGTAGAAATTTAGAGTTAGATTTGATAGAGATAATTTGTTTTCCTGGCTCTGGTTTCTCACGTTGGGGATTACAAGGAGGTCAGGTTGTATCCGTTGAACCCTTTTTGCTAATCTTGAAGACCTTTAGTGTGTTTTAAACTGTTGTATATTTTGCCAACAACTTTCCCCAATATGGTATGGAAATCACAGCTATCCGTGAGCTTGAAGGGAAAGATTGAAGAAATTGAACTTCCTCTTGCTAATTCCCAAGTTGAGTAGTATTGTATGACATTTAATTTTTTTTTTTTTTAAAATGTGACTTTCAGTGGCTACAAAAGTCACCACTGAAAGTCTGAATGTCGCCACTGAAGGGTTTTCAGCAGCGACAATTTGTCGCCACTGATACCTATTTACAGTGGCGATAAAATGTCACCACTAATGCCTATTTTCAGTGGCGACATTTTGTCGCCACTGATTGTCTACTTTTAGCGGCGACATAGAAATGTCGCCGCCAAAAGTATCAACGACAGTCGTATCAGCGGTGACAAATTGTCGCGCTAAAAACCCTTCAGTGGCGACATTTAGGCGTTTAGTGGCGACTTTTGTCGCCGCCAAAAGTCTTTTTTTTTGTAGTGTATAAATGAAGTTCTTATCTACATATCTTAGGTTATAATGGTTAGGTTTTTAAATTTTATAGTAACGACAAAACATTAGATAATTAATCACTTTTTATGCTATGTTGACGTACGTATATTACACGCGAGCCATACAATCATATCAACTTGGCTCGTAATGGTTTAATTACTTGGTAAACAATCAATAAATCACATCATTCTTTTTATTTCATTGGAAGAATTTTTATTGAACATAATAAGATTTTCGTTTTGAATTGTAAGGTTTGAAACTTTTATAACATGTCGAGTATAATGAACATAAACAAACGTCCAATGCAAACCAAGCAATATAGCGAAAGATAAACCATATAAATATGTTTCTTCTCATCTTATGAGAAGAAATTAAACAAGTTAATCTTTTATTTTATTTTTTTATTGTAACAATTTTCTCTTGGTCATGAATTTGGAGTTACAGCTAAAGTTCAATAATCAATACATCCCTAATTAAAACTTTCCTTGTGCATTATGTTTGTCTCTTGCATACCTCAATGATATAATTTCATACAATATAAATATTTTTTGAGTGAATATTTTGATATATAATAAATACTGACACTGAAGAAACATATTTTTAAAAACTATTTGATTTGATGTTTCCAATTGCTAGGTTATTTAATTATTTGTAAGAATAATTATGTATATGGTAATAAATTAAAGCAGAGGTGAGAAAAGAGATTAAGCATAAATAAATCGAAGAAATGATTAAAGAAGATAAGCACCTGAGTTGTGAAGGACATATGTAAAAAATAAACTTACTAAGGGTCCATTAATAAATATGTAAAACTTGAAGGAGTATATATATAATAATTAAAAATTGGAGACCTAAAAGAGAAGAAAATAAAACTGAATTTGGATTTTCCCAAGGTAACGGTGGATTCCCATTGGTTGAAAAGCCAGCGTTTTCATGTGTTCGTAACTGTTGCCTGTTGCTAAATATTGGAGCTTTGATCCTGTGCTATGCAGCACCAATGGTTACAAAATATCGTCCAATCAGATTGTGGTTCCAGAAACTTCACAATAGATATAAACATCACTACTCACTAGCTGACAAAGTTATTAAACTCACGAGTTTAAACAATCTTGTGACAATGATATAAAATCATATTGTCGACTTGAATTGTAAACTCATAAGAATATACTTTTATCAATAAATAGGTATTAATAATGTTTAGTTACATGATTAAAATATAAAAAATGACACTAATTTGATTTAAATATATTTTAAATCTAAATAATTAAAAAATTAATCAATATTAATAACTTATTATACTCAATAAAGATTTTTTTTAAAAAAAAAACAAATCATATATAAAGTTATTGAGAATGGTCTAATCAAAAAAGTTAGCATGAGTTAGAGTGCAAGTTAAAATAATTTTGTAAGCTAAAAATGTAAAAATTGTAAAATCAGTGTGTAAGCTTGCAAATTTGACCAAGCTTACAACTATCATGAGTTTAAAAGTGACTCGACAAAATTATGTAAGGTGGAAACATAAAAATAATAAACTCAGGGAGCCAACTCGTGAGTTTAACAACAACCCTAGCTAATATACTTGTTGGTTAAAGGAATTATGAATATTTGTTTATGTTTGGAATGGAAAGAGCTAAAGTAAGTTGACTATATTTACCATAAATGTGGTAAAATTAAGAGGGAACCAACATTTATTAAGAGAATCAAGGAGTAGTAATTGACCTTCTTATCTATGGGATGCTTCATATTCAATTCACAAAACATTTATTTCTCAGGCATTCAATTATACTAGGGAAAATGAACAAAACAAAACTTTAAAAGTACAAAATCTCATTAATCGGACACGGATTGCCTCAGAAGCGCAAGTGTAATACCCTCCCATGCTTCCCACGGGTTCCCCACACACACACAAAACAAAACAATAATAATAATATAAAACTCACCCACTCACATATCCAATCACACACACACCTAACCCAACACACATTCATCTAACACACACAAGACACATACGCACAAAACACACACACACACACAAAACACCTCCCTCTTCCCTCTTTCCTTTCCATGGCAACACACACACACACACACACACATTTCACTCCACCAAAAACCACACACACACCTCACCAAAATTATATCACACACTTCTATCTTCAATTTCATGGTTAGAGTTAGGAAGAAGAAGATCAAGAAGTTCAAGGTAAGGAATTTGAACTTTATCTTGGTATTTTGGATGTTTTCTTCATACATGTCATTATGAGTGGTTAAAAACTCATGTGCATGTGATCTTCTTGAATCTAGGCCGAGGAATTGATCAAGGAAAATAGTGGTTATGTTGACCACAAGTTCAAAGATCAAGCCTAGTGGTAAGAACATCCACTTCTTCTTCAAGATTTTGAAGCTTTTGATTTAAACTCAGATTTGTAATATGAGGGAAACTTAAAGAAATAAGTAGAATTTCATAAATCTGGGTTTACCAATGTGTTCATGATTGAATATTGTGTGGGAATATGTTGGTGAATGAATTTTCAAAGGTACTTTGAGGTATTAAATCATGAACTTCATAAAGATGTTGAAATTGCCAATTTTGGAAGTTTGGAGTTAGTCATCTTCTGTCCGTGGTTTGACTAAAGAAATGGACTGTATCAGTTTGTTTATCATTTGCTTGTTATATTTGGATTATTGTAATAAGATTTCTATTAAGGGATAAGTTTCACTCGTGAAAATTTTATCCTTATATTTCCGAACTAAGTAATTTCTATGAAAGTTTTATTCTGCTAATAAGTCGTCCAAATCTTTCCGATGCATGTGCACGAAAACTCTGATAAACAGAGGCCCCTTAAAGCCGAGTGTTACAGCAGGCACTTAGTATCCCTCAATAGCGAGACCTCAACCGTTATATCTCCCATAATTAAATCCTGACAATCCATTTTAATACCTTAAAAGCCCAGAAAAATTATCTTAAAATCTTGAAACAATATCCTAAAGTATATTTTTAGTACCAGTCAGTATCCTAAAATAATTTTTAAAGATCATGAAATATTTTTTCAATACCAAACAGTATCCTTTCAGTACCAATCAGTACCTCGAAATAATTTTAATATCGTCAAACTATTATTTTAGGATCTTGAAAAAATATTTCAGGGTATCCAAACTATTATTTTAGGATTTTGAAAAAATATTTCAAGGTACTGACTAGTTTAATATCGTCAAACTATTATTTTAGGATCTTGAAAAAATATTTTGAGGTACTGACTGGTATTGAAAGGATATTGTCTGGTATTGAAAAAATATTTCATGATCTTTAAAAATTATTTTAAGATACTGACTGGTACTAAAAATATACTCTAGGATATTTTTTCAAGATTTTAAGATAATTTTTCTGGGCTTTTAAGGTATTAAAATGGACTGTCAGGATTTAATTATGGGAGATCAACAGTTGAGGACCCGCTACTGAGGGATACTGAGCGCCTGCGCTTCTGAGGCAATCCATGTCCCTCATTAATCAAGGTTGTTACTAAAAATTGATAAAGTAATGACAGAGACTTGATAATTCACAACTCAGTTTTTTGGAAAATACCTTCTTCGGGATTTTTATATTTCTTTTCTCTTTTTCTGTCGTTTTCCCTTTATACTTCTCCTTCCTGTTGTTTTATAAGAGCATGATAACTAAATTACACGGTTTAATAAATCGGTAGTGAAAATTAGTTAAAACTATTAGATATATAAGAAATGAAAATTTTCCCTAGCATGTCCATATTCATATGAAAGAGAAATAGAGTAGTAATTAAGAAGAGAAAGTATGAAAGAAAGTGCAGTATAGGAAAAACTGAGGAGAGAGAATGAAATGCTAAAATATGTGAATGGAAATAAAGTCTCAAAATTTAATTAGAGGAAAAATAGTAAAAACATATTAAAAGGATTAAAACATTTAATTTCATGCTCTTGTTAAAAAAGGATTGGAGGGAGTAAATACTATACTCCATTCACTCTATTTTATAAGAAGTCTTTTAGAAATTAATTTTGATTCTTTTTATTAGACTTATAGTTTCAATTAGTATTAAAACATATATTTTCATATATGTCTATATTAAATAAGGATGAGATTGTATTTTTTTTTTTTAAAAAAAAAGGATGGTGAGAGAGAGAGTAGAAATTAATATGATGTTGGAGTTCATTGTGATTTATAAGAATAATATTGAAATTGGCAACAGAAAGGGTAATATTGAAATTTACCTAAATTTTATGACCAATTTAATTTAATGCTTTAAACTATTTTTTTGGTAAATGGGAGACCCCACCGCACTGTGTTTGACACCTTTTTTAGACCCTGGCCTTCTCAATTGAGCCAAGGATATGAGCAATTGACTAGTACATTCTTGAGGAGCAAGAGTGCCTAGTTTGTTATTTCCTTTTTCGACGAATACGCTTCCGAGAACTCAAACTTGTCTTTTCATCCTAATTGGGCGAGACTTGCACTTAGTATATCCACCCCAGTCACTAGTTGGTTGCTTTGAACTATTTTCATTAGTATGCAATTAGTTACAGATGTCTTATAATTTGGATGGGGGAGTAGTAGTATATATAATTTTTTTTTAAAAAAAAAAGACCTTAGTTTACCTATTTTATAAAAAATGAAAACATTAGTTCGCCTAATTAACATCTTCTCAAAACTCTTATATATATGGGTCCTATATGTTTAGGACAGACAGAAAGGAGTAGCAAATTTTAAATATTGGGATTAATTTCTATAGATTTTCATGTTATTTTATTGGATTAATCAGATGTTAAAAACAAATTGCCAATCAACCTATGAGCGAAAAAGGATGATTTGCTGATGGATTGATCTAATGGAATGCTAAATCTTTCGTATCTAAGGATTTTAATTATGAAACTAATAATTTAGATTATTTGTACAATTAATTCTTTTCTAATTTTCTATTATAATGGATTTGTATTGGTTACCATGTGCTGTTGATGATGAATCATTTGATTCGCTTGCAATTAACAAGTAGGGGATTGCGGATTTTTTTTAAAAAAAAAAAAATTTAAGCTTGGAAATAGGAAAAATCTATATAGGCCAAAAAATTAAATTAAATAGATTTGTATGTTCATAATAGGAGAGAGAAATATTCATAATAACCTCACTTTGTCACATTAATGAAAGCTTGAGATATATTGATGAACACATTAATTATTTCCATATGAAGAATTTGAAATTGGACTAAACTTATATCAAGTTACTTAGATCAAGTTGGTCCAGGTGACCAATTTGGATGAAGCCAGCAGTATTATTTTTTGAACGCATCATCTAACCCCCAAAGCCTATGTTAAACACCGTTAAAATAGTCAAGAAATAAATGGTTTTTTTTCCCTTATCAAAATATAAAAACAGAGCTTTAGGACCATGGTGAAGAGCATGCCACGGATTCATTCTTGATCTCTTCAAATGCTATGGGCAGCAATCTGGGGCAGCTGCAGGAGTAGGAGTCCGGACTTAGCTTTGTGGCAACTCACTGATAACTATGTTGTGCAGTGTTTTTGTATTCACCGAGTCAAAGATTTAGTGATCCAAGTGACGGCCGAGTCTTACAAGAGTTGCAACCTCGGAGGTCCTATGTTGTACACGAACGACGGAAACTCTCTCTTTTCAACATAACTTTGAACGGAGTATTCTACTTCATCAGTGCAGAAGCTGGGCATTGACAGAAGAGGCAGAAGCTTCGTATTGTTGTTGGTGACGCAAATGGCGTTTTGCCGTCAGATGCTCCCACCGCTTTGTTGCCGGAAAATGTCAAAAAATATTTGTATTCTATAAGAATAAAGAAGGTTGGAGTATTCGCTGTCGGCTATCGCCCAAGTTGAATCTGTTCTATATTGGAGGGGGAAAATCCCTTTTTTCTAGACTCTTTTCTGTGTTATTTAACACCTGATTAGGGGTTAAATGATGGGCTGTAAAAATAATACAGCTGGCTTCATCTAACTGGTCACCTGGTCAAACTTGACCTAAGTATAAGTTGATATAAGTTTAGACTCTTCAAATTACTGTAATTAGGTGATAGGGGCGACTTTGGCAAGTGCACCGGTCATTATAAGTAATAAAGTAATGAGAAAGTATCGTCCCACGAGGAATAGTATTCAATCACTAATTCGCTATATTCGCTTTAGTTGGGTAAATTGCGTAAAAGGGATGAATTGTGACCAATCAAGAATTTCAAGAATTCAAAGAAAACAAGAAACTAAAAGCAAGGATCTCAAGAACGATGGTTAAGAGAGATAAACAATCAAGAAAAACGCAGCTAAGGCTTAGAATCCTCCTATGCTCATTTAAGTGTTTGGTTTGAAACCCTAATTGATTATGATTCTCAAATTGACGATCGATTCTCTAAGGTTAGACTAAGTTCCAATGTATTGATGCTACCTTAGTCTATTTTATCTTTAAAAACAACCTAATGTCTTAGTATTGTCTAGAAAGATCAGATCTTGAACCAGAATCCTATGATTGCATAGATTCGTAAGCCTATGTCTAGGTCATGCAATTCTATGATGAATTAACAAGTTCCAGTTAGATGCACCAACATCTCTATTGTCATACATCAAACTAAGAACAATCTTAAAAGCGATCAATCTCCAAGAAAGCATTAAGCAAAGATAATTCATTCAATAAGGGAAATCAAGAGTCAATCAAGAATTCGAGCAAATACGATAAACTTGCATAGGGTTCATCCTAGCCCTAACTACAAAAAGAAACTTAGCCAAGCATGGCTAGATTAAGAAAACAAAGAAGAAAAGATGAAGATAGAATAGGTCTTCGATGATTGGGGAAGGTTGATCTCCACGATGAAGCTTTGATCTTCTTCTCCAATGCCGTAGGGTTGTTTCTTGTGCCACAGGTTCAAGAAGGTGTCTTTCTTTGCTAGGGTTTCTTCTATTTATATTCTAGGGCCCCTTGGATTTCAAAAACATTAAAGAATATAAATTTTCTTTTCTTTTTCGGGCCCTAAAATAAGAAAAATCAGATTTTCGCAATCCTGGCGCCCTGTGCTCCACTTTTGGCGCCCTGGGCGCCACTTTTTATGAGGGAGGCAGTGAGTTGGCGCCCAGACTGTTTGGGCCGAGAAGTGGCACCCTGGGCGCCACTTTTGCACAGGATTGGCGCCTTGGGCGCCAACTTACTGTTTCCTCTTTGTAGCTTCGCTTTTTGACCTTCCGCGAAGTCTCCAAATAGCTTCTTTTTATGGATAAAACCTGCAAAACACACAAGAATACTTGTGAGGGTAGCTTGACATCAAATCCATGATTTTAGCTTATTATACTTAAGCTTTTTAATTATATTTGATCAATTTCAAGCTCAATTTGTGCCTTAATACATGGTAAATCTGTGGCTCATCAAACATTCCCAGATTTAAATATTGATGTCCTCATCAATAAACAAGAATAACCAGTATAATACAAGCAAATGATCTTGAGATTCAGCACGTTAGATGTAAGTATGATATTGCATTGACAAAATGATTAAGAGTAGATAGTCAGAAGAATACTATACAAGCATGAATTAACTGTTGTCTTGGAGTACATGAACAACATTTTTCAGTTCACATAGGGACATAGTATCTAACTTGCGTTCTCCTTACTAGAATAAATATTTCACTCATCACTCAAGTGTTTAGGGAAGTATTCACTCAATCCATCAGTGTAGTAGTACAACCATAGGCTTGATCCTATTCTCAAGTTCCTAAAGATGAGGAACACAGACAACATGCACAGACTGATCAAAAGGTCTTTTCAAGGTTGTAATGTGGCCTGGTTTGGGGGTAGGAAAATGTTTAGGAAGTAGCTAAAATCCATGTATGAGATTCGAAGAAATAAGTTGAATTTGAATTCACACAACTCAATACAGGTTTTCCAAACCTTTCTTTTTATTTGACCAACCTCTCTCTTTCAAAACTTTTTCATTTGCCAACTCTCACACTACTTATTTGCAATATTGGATTTTTTTTTTTTGGGTAAAGGGTGGCTTTTTGACATTCTTTTCCTTTCTTTGCTTATCAGCCTCTCTTTTTTTTTTCTTCGTTCGCCTCTCCTTCTCATTACTTGCCAAAAAATCTCTTTGAACTGTGAATTACATACTATCCTCTAATCTCATTCAAAGGTAGGATTGCTTGGGGTCCTGGGTTAAGTAACAATGTAAGGTGAATAAGAAAAAATAATAAGTTTCAGGCTCAAGGGGCTGACAATAGAAGATATTCTTTTAAGGTGGCTTTTTGGCCATGTAGGTGTTTTTAAACAAAAAATCTGCCTTTGTCTTCCCAATCTACACATGCATCAAAAGAGAAACAGAGCAAGTTCTAGAGTCCCACCACAGTGAGGCCTCTCAAAAAGAAAGTTTTTACTATTTAGGCTCAAATCCTCACATAACTTTGACTCAAGCTAGGACACTATTCCCAGATTTATAATTCAAATACTATCCAGATATTCACAATCCAACAACTAATCCAAACAAGCAATCATATTCTTCAAATAATTTCAATGCAACCTCATAATAGCAATACACATATAAAACCTCAAATGATCATTGATGCTTCATACAGGCTATTCAGGTTTAATACAAGTTAAGCTCATGTTCATTTAGAATTAGCTACATAATGACCCTGAAGGTCTCACACAAGAGCATAACAAAATAAGAGGACATAGATAAAATTAAGATCTCTTCCCTGGTATTTCAGATTTTGGCCACCATTCCTAGATTTAAAATGTTGTTGTCCTCAGCAATTAACTTGAAGATGGACGCATGCTCAGTCAAAACTCATCGAAGTGGTCATCGTCGTCCTCTGGTGCGGCCTCATCATCCTTCCTTACCTACTAATAACAACTAAGAGAAAAAGAAAAATAAAATAAAAATAAAAATAAAAACTAGTGGGTTGCCTCCCAATCAGCACTTGTTTAACGTCTCGAGCCTGACGGATATCACCTTAAGTGTCTGCTTCCAAGGCCACAGAGGTCCTACCTTTGTCAATTTCTCCACCATGGTAAGGCTTCCATCGCTACCCATTCACCTTAAAAGCTTCATCCGAACCGATTGGCGCAATGGCAATTGCACCAAAAGGTATGACGTCCTTAACCACAAAGGGTCCTGACCATCTAGATTTCAATTTACCTAGAAAAAGTTTCAATTGTGAATTGTAAAGTAATACCTGTTGTCCCGGATGAAACTCTTTAGGAATAATTTTCTTGTCATGCCATCTCTTGGTTCTTTCTTTGTAGAGGCTAGCACTCTCATATGCAAAAACCCTGAATTCGTCGAGTTCATTCAGCTGGAGTAACCTCTTTTCATCAACAGACTTAGCATCGAAATTCAGCAGCTTAGTTGCCCAAAGTGCCCTGTGCTCGAGCTCCACTGGAAGATGACAAGACTTACCATAAAGCAACTGAAACGGCGACATACCGATAGGAGTCTTGAATGTCGTTCGATACGCCCATAAAGCATCATCAAGCTTCTTGGACCAATCTTTCCTTGACTTCCCAACTGTTTTCTCCAGAATCTGCTTCAATTCTCTATTAGACATCTCCACTTGGCCACTAGTCTGTGGGTGATATGGCGTAGCAACACAATAAGTGACACCATATTTGCTGAGCAATGATTGAAGCTGGCGATTGCAAAAATGAGCGCCTCCATAACTGATAAGGGCCCTAGGTACTCCGAACCTGCTGAAGATATTCTTTTTGAGAAAGGAGACAACACCTTAGCTTCATTAGTGGGAAGAGCAATTGCTTCTACCCACTTTGAGACGTAGTCTACAGCTATAAGGATGTACTTGTTGTGAAGGGAAATCGGGAAAGGCCCCATAAAATCTATTCCCCACACATCGAATATCTCAATAACCAGAATATTGTTGAGTGGCATCTCGTGTTGCCTGGAGATGTTCCCAGTTCTTTGACAACGATCACAACGTTCTACAAATTTCCGAGCATCCTTGTATAATGTAGGCCAATAAAAGCCACTTTGCAATACCTTGGCTGCAATGCATTCTCCAGCAAAATGGCCACCATAGTCTGAACCGTGACAATGCCAAAGGACTTTATGAGTTTCCTCCTCTGGGATACAGCATCGTAGCGCTCCATCTGCACACCTGAAAAACAAAAAGGGCTCATCCCAGACATACCTCCGAACGTCATGCATAAACTTCTTCCTCTGCTGCCATGATAGCCCCTCTGGTATCATCCCAATTGCCTTATAGTTGGTAATATCAGCAAACCAAGGGTCATTGCGGATTGCCATGACATGTTCATCTAGGAAGTCATCACGAATCTCCATCTCCGAATCATCCTGCAACTCTTTAACCTGAATCCGAGACAAATGATCAGCTACTACGTTCTCCACCCCTTTCTTGTCTCTGATTTCAATGTCAAACTCTTGTAGTAGCAGCATCCAGCGAAGAAGCCTTGGCTTAGCATCTTGCTTAGTCAGGAGGTATTTTAGAGCAGCATGATCAGTAAAAATAATAACTTTAGAACCAATCAAGTACTGTCTAAACTTGTCTAGGGCATAAATGACTGCGAGCATCTCCTTCTCTGCTGTTGCATAGTTTAGCTGCGCCTCATTCAGAACTTTACTCGCATAATAGATCACATGTAGTAGCTTGTTCTTCCTTTGCCCCAAAACAGCTCCTATAGCATAGTCGTTGGCATCACACATCAGCTCAAAGGGTGACTCCCATTCAAGCGTTGTCAGAATAGGTGCAGTTGTTAACCTCTCTTTTAACAAGTTAAAGGCCTTGAGACAATCTTTGTTGAAGTTGAAATCTTCATCTTTGACCAACAACTGACTAAGTGGTTTGGCTATCTTAGAAAAATCTTTAATAAATCTCCGGTAAAATCCTGCATGACCAAGAAAGCTGTGAACACTGCGTACGTTGGTGGGAGGAGGTAGATCTTTGATGATAACAATCTTGGCTAAATCTACTTTTATCCCTTTTTCTGAGATCCTATGGCCCAAGACTATCCCGTCTTTCACCATGAAATGGCATTTCTCCCAATTCAGCACCAAATTACTCTCTTGACATCTTTAGAGCACACAAGATAGATTTCCCAAGCAAGCATCATAAGAAGTGCCAAAGACCGAGAAATCATCCATGAACACTTCAATGAATCTCTCAGTCATGTTAGAGAAGATAGAAAGCATGCACCTCTAAAAAGTAGTTGGGACATTGCAAAGACCAAAGGGCATCCATCTATAAGCGAAAATGCCGAAGGGGCAAGTAAAAGCAGTCTTCTCTTGATCTTCTGGAGCCACTGCGATCTGGTTGTAACCGGAATAGCCATCTAGGAAGCAATAATACAAATGGCTTACAAGTCTCTCAAGCATCTGGTCTATAAATGGTAAGGGAAAGTAGTCCTTGCGAGTGGCATCATTCAACCTTCTATAATCCACACACATCCTCCAGCCCGTGATGGTTCTAGTAGGAATCAATTCGTTATTCTCATTTTGCACCACCGTGATTCCACCCTTCTTTGGTACTACTTGTACTGGACTAACCCATTTTGAATCGGAGATCGGATATATCATACCTGCATCTAATAGTTTCACCACCTCCTTTCGTACTACTTCCTTCATGGTCGGGTTAAGTCTTCTTTAGGGCTGCCTTACCGGTTTCACATTGTCCTCCATGAGAATCTTATGACTGCAGAACAAAGGACTAATCCCCTTTAAATCAGATATAGACCACCCAATTGCAGTCTTGTAGGTAGTCAGAACTTTAAGCAGCTTCTCTTCATCAGAAGGTGACAAATCTGCACTAATGATAATGGGGTACGTGTCTTCCTTCCCTAGAAAGGCATACTTCATATTAGAAGGAAGCTCCTTCAGTTCCACTTTCAGAGGAGTAGGTGGTGTATCGTTATCCTTCCTCTTCAGCTCCTCAACATGTGAATTAGAATTTTCAAATGCAGGAACCTCTTCTTCCACTCGCAATAACTGGGCAATATCTTCTTCCAGGGACTCGTTGTCTTGAAAAAGATCCTCATGAATAGCCGCGTCGACTACATCAACTCTGAAACAGTCACTATTGTCAGCCGGGTATTTCATGGATTGAAACACATTATAGGTGACTATTTCATCATTCATCTGGAACTCCATCTTTCCTGCAGCGACATCAATGACCACTCTAGCTATAGCCAAAAAGGGTCTTCCCAAGAGCAAGGGAAGTTCTACATCTTCCTCTATGTTAAGAACAACGAAATCCACCGGGAAGATGAATTTATCCACTTTCACATGCACATCTTCAATGACTCCTTCTGGCTTCTTAATGGATCGATCGGCCAATTGTAATGACATCATTGTAGGCTTCATCTCTTTAATGCCAAGAGCTTTAGAAACGGATAAAGGCATCAAGTTAATATTGGCTCTTAGATCACAAAGTGCCCTACCCACATTGACATTCCCTATGGCACAAGGAATGCTAAAACTGCCCGGATCTTTAAGCTTTGGTGGCAACTTTGTTTGAATAATAGAACTGCACTGCTCAGTCAATGCCACTATTTCAGCTTCTTGCAACCGATGCTTCTTAGACAGCAAGTCTTTCATGAATTTTGCGTAATTGGGCATGTTTTCAAGAGCTTTTGCGAAAGGGATGTTGATCTCCAATTTCTTGAAGATATCCAAAAACCGGGCATAATGTTGCTTCTGAATCTGCTGCTTCAACCTCTGGGGGTACAGAGGTCTTGTATAAGGAGGGATGGGATCTTTGGATTCGCCTCTTTTGGAATTTGCTGCACATCACCAATCTCGGTCTTTGCCTCCTCATTTTCAGGCTTTTCCTTCATCAGAACAGTTTTCTCCAATGGCTGAACCACTACACCACTCCTTGTAGTTATGGCCTTACAATGCTCCTTTGGATTGACTACAGTATCATTAGGAAAAGAACCTTGACTCCTCTCTACTATTTGCTTTGATAACTGACCAATCTGATTCTCTAAGTTTCGGATTGAAGCTTCCTGATTTTTGAGAGACGACTTTGTTTCATTCTGGAAAAATTCTGAACCCTGTATATACTCAGTGGTGGTACGAGTCAGCTGTGTCAAAGCCTTCTCCAGATCAGTAGTGGTGGTTTGATGAAAGGGCTGAAGTACTGCTTGAGGTTTGTAGGAGAAATTTGGGTGAGATTTCCAACCAAGATTGTATGTGTTGCCATATGGATTGAATTGATTCCTAGGAGGATTACCCATGTAGTTAACCTCAGCTGTTTCTCCAATAGTGATAGCCGCACAATCTCCATTAGCGTAGTCCCCTTGACAAAAATCACAAGGCAAGAGAGGTTGCGACGAGATAGATGAGACCTGAGAAGAGGCAAGCTGTTTAGTGAGGGCAGCTAATTATTGTTGGATCAACCTGTTTTGTTGGGTGAGATTCTCATTATGAGCCAAGAGTGTATTATAAGTATCTAACTGAAGAACTCCCCTCTTTGGCTGTAGAGTAGAAGTTTCATTCTTAAGAGAGCCCATATCCTCAAACAATTCTAATGCTTCCTCTAGAGTTTTATGTTTCAGCGAACCACCTGCTGCAGCATTGATCATCATCCTAGAGGATGGAAGTATCCTATTAAAGAATATCCTCACTTGATCATAGTCTTGCAAATCGTGTTGTGGGCACTTCCTAAGCAAGTCCTTGAATCTTTCCCAAGCTTCACAATATGACTCTCCATGGCCTTGATTAAAGCAACGGATGTCTGATAGCAGCTTCGTGTACTTAGAAGAGGGGAAAAACTTCTTAAGGAACTTTATGGTGATAATTTTCCAGGTGGTGAAACTTCCAGTAGGACAAGAGCGAAGCCACGCGCTTGCTTTTCTCGTCAAGGAAAAGGGAAAGAGCCTCATATGGATAGCATCTGCAGTAACTCCATTCATCCTGATTGTGTCACAGATCTGTAGAAACTTCTCAATGTGTTGATTAGGATCTTCCAAATCGCTTCCACTAAAGGAACTTTGTTGAACCAACCTGATAAGGGATGGCTTGAGCTCAAAGTTGTTCGTGTTGATAGTAGGATTGACTACGCTAATTGCAGCTCTGGTGGGATTAAGTGTCATGTAGTCACCCATAGTCCTTCTTGAAGGAGGAAGACGAAGATAATCTTCACCGTTTTCTGCCATAATAATCAATTCAGTCTCAGAATTAGAACTAGCACCCTTTTCTTTTCTCTGTCTAGCAAGTTTCTGGTTCTTCTTTGCTGTCTTTTCGATCTCAGGATCAAATTGAAACGAATTCCTGTCTATGGTACCTCGCATAAACAAAGTAGAAAGAGTAAAATATCAAAAGAATAAAGAAAAACCCAATCTAGAGTGTCAATAACTAGTCTTAATGTTGAAATAAGACTGTTCCCCGGCAACGGCGCCAAAAACTTGATAGGGGCGACTTCGGCAAGTGCACCGGTTGTTACAACTAATAAAGTAGTGAGAAAGTATCATCCCACGAGGAATAGTATTCAATCACTAATTCGCTATATTCGCTTTAGTTGGGTAAATTGCGTAAAAGGGATGAATTGTGACCAATCAAGAATTTCAAGAATTCAAAGAAAACAAAAAACTAGAAGCAAGGATCTCAAGAACGATGGTTAAGAGAGATAAACAATCAAGAAAAACGCAGCTAAGGCTTAGAATCCCCCTATGCTCATTTAAGTGTTTGGTTTGAAACCCTAATTGATTATGATTCTCAAATTGACGATCGATTCTCTAATGTTAGACTAATTCCTAATGTCTTGATGCTACCTTAGTCTATTTTATCTTTAAAAACAACCTAATGTCTTAGTATTGTCTAGAAAGATCAGATCTTGAACCAGAATCCTATGATCGCATAGATTCGTAAGCCTATGTCTAGGTCATGCAATTCTATGATGAATTAACAAGTTCCAGTTAGATGCACCAACATCTCTATTGTCATACATCAAACTAAGAACAATCTTAAAGGCGATCAATCTCCAAGAAAGCATTAAGCAAAGATAATTCATTCAATAAGGGAAATCAAGAGTCAATCAAGAATTCGAGCAAATACGATAAACTTGCATAGGGTTCATCCTAGCCCTAACTACAAAAAGAAACTTAGCCAAGCATGGCTAGATTAAGAAAACAAAGAAGAAAAGATGAAGATAGAATAGGTCTTCGATGATTGGGGAAGGTTGATCTCCACGATGAAGCTTTGATCTTCTTCTCCAATGCCGTAGGGTTGTTTCTTGTGCCACAGGCTCAAGAAGGTGTCTTTCTTTGCTAGGGTTTCTTCTCTTTATATTCTAGGGCCCCTTGGATTTCAAAAAAATTAAAGAATATAAATTTTCTTTCCTTTTTCGGGCCCTAAAATAAGAAAAATCAGATTTTCGCAATTCTGGCGCCCTAGATGCCACTTTTGTACAGGATTGGCGCCCTGGGCGCCAACTTACTGTTTCCTCTTTTTGGCTTCGCTTTTTGACCTTCCGCGGAGTCTCCAAATAGCTTCTTTTTATGGATAAAACCTGTAAAACACACAAGAATACTTGTGAGGGTATGCTTGACATCAAATCCATGATTTTAGCTTATTATCCTTAAGCTTTTTAATTATATTTGATCAATTTCAAGCTCAATTTGTGCCTTAATACATGGTAAATCTGTGGCTCAACATTAGGAAGATCAATTATTAATAGTTCAAAGAACAACGGTCATGAATAATTTATTAAGTGCTATAGAATGGGTAGGAAGATATAACTATTGCAACAGAAATGGGATTTTTTTGTGGGAAGCAGAAATCAGAACTTACTTATTAACTAGTACAAATAAAAGTAAATTAAATACGGGGAGAATCCTAATTAAATCGTTTTCAAATAGAAAAATCTAAATTTAGACCTACAATTTTTACAAATTCCGAATTCAGGCCAACAATTATTAAACAAAAACTACCATGATACAACAAACGAAATGTGGTTCAAAACATTTATCATTCCCCACATTGATGATAATATAGTCTGTATATGCTTCTTCGTTCTTTGATGATTAGGCATGAGAATCAAGTACTAATTAATTACCCCCGGGGCGCGTATGCCATATTGCTCCTCTTTAACTTGCAACTTGTGCAATGATGGTTAAAACTTATCACTTCCAATCTATTTAAACTCCCCTTTTTTTTGGCACTATTTATTCATCATCATCCTCAATTTTCTCAAGATGAAACAACATGTTGTAGACTTGCTAGAAAAACCCTTGCATTATCCTCCTCCAATACCTCCACCTCCTTTTACTCCTCCTCCACAACCTTTGCCTTCGATCCATATCCTCTACTCCCTCAAATGGAGGCAATGATGATGTTCCATTCAAAATGCATTGACCTTGATGTGAAGAAGATAGCTAGATATTTGTTAAGTATGAACAGTAAGGCCAATATAATTCTTCATGAGCATGGGATTGGTCACCATGATCCTGACATACTCCTAGATGATTCAAGCCACCCCTCAGATGACGAGTAGCACAATAATGTGAGGTATAGTGAGAAATTTTGGCACTTTTGATTCATTCAAATTGAATGAAACAAAAGTTTCAAAATTCACAATATACCTCATATCATCTATCAGAGGGTGATATTTTTTTATTTTTATAAAATATAAAAACGTAATTATTTGAGCATTATTAGCCTAATTTTTTTAAAAAAATATATAACATAACTCGCAGTTATTAATAAAGAATCGTGATAAATGTAAATAAACAAATAAAAGTTCTTATAAATGAGTTGTAATATAAAATTTTAGACATGATAACTCAAAAACCCTATCATTCCTCCTTTATTTAAATGTATGAAATAAAATACACCTAACACTTAATTTGTTTGAACAAATTAAACCCCAACAACATTGTAAACCTACTACTCCTATTGTCTTTTCTAGTCGTTAATAGTCATTTTCAGTTGAACCCCACCACAAAAAGCTTCCATCCAACTTCTGAGCACAGTCGCATTAGTGAATACACTTGACCATTGTCTCAGTGACTGCCACACAAGTTATTTTTGCTTGCCCTAACTCGCATATTTTTTTCATGAGTCCTAACTAGGCAGTTATGATTTCCCTCATCCATTTCACATTATCGTTCCAAAATTCACTTTGAAGATTCCTCTTCTGTTACTTGTAATACCCGAATAATTACCTATCTTAAATATTATATTTCCATAAATAATACCTATTTTAAATAGTTGAATATGTGGTCTCAAATTTTGGGTGTTATATTTAATTTTATTTATAGGCAATTTTTCCATAGAATTTAAGAGTCTAAAAACTAATTTAGCTAGTTACCATATAAAACACTATATTAGAGATTAAAATTAGGATTTAACTATGTAATACCCGGATAATTACTATCTGGATTATTATGTTACCATAATAAAAATATCCATTTATGATGATTATGGTCTCAAATAGAGTATAATTGGTCTCTTTTCAAAGGAAGATACTAAGGAAAAATTATGGAAAATTCAAGAAAACATGGAATAATTATTGAAAATTTAGGAAATATATTATTCTTAATTTAGACAATTTAATAAAATATTTCCTATGAAAATAAAAAGAAGGAAAATTAAAAAGTATTTTAGAATCAAAATTGATTCTATGACTTTTAATATTTTGCATAGGGCTTGAATCATTAATGTTAATAAAATTGTTGTGAGAAAATAATTAATTCTAATTAAGAAAATTATTAGGAATTATTAAAGGATTAATTAAGTAATTTTCAGGAATTTTATAGGATTAGAGGAATTTAGGAAACACAAAAATAAAATAAAATAAATATAAATAATGATTATTAAGGATCAAAATTTTTGGCTAATTAAATAAATAATAATGGTTAGGATATAGTTTTAAAAAGTAAAGATCTATGGTTTAGGATTTTTCAAGAATTTATGAAAGCCTAAATCCAAGTAATTAGTTAGGGACCAATAGGAAAATTTTGTGGAAAATAAATATAGGATAAATATAATATATGTGGTTAAGGAAAAAAAAATATATATATATATGGTGTGTTGGCCGAATTTTAGGGGAGATAAGGATGAAAAGATATTTGAATATAATAGTAATATAGGTTTAAGCATGTGATAAATAAGTAATAATATAATAATAATTAAAAGTGGACAAGATAAACGAGAACGGATGAAAATAAAATCCTACATAGAAAACCGTGACCTAGGTTTCTAAAGTCAGGGTAGATTGTGAACGAGGGAATTTTTATCTCGAGATGGTCGGTCTCCGAAGTCATTTCTGTAACCGACGGAGTGATTTGGAGATCCGAATAGGAAGATATTTTGTATAATTAAAGCAGATAGCCAAAAGAAGAACCGATAGAAAATAATTCTATTGTGGGAATCTGGGGATAAGTGGGGGAAAACCAGAGTATAATGTTAATCAGGGAATTTTTGTCTCGAAGTTAGTACCGGACAACGTTATTTCTGTAGCCGGGCACGAATACCAAGGATTTTCAACTGATAACGGAATGTCCTCAGTGGGATCAAAAACTGAGTTAAATTAGATAATTTGAAAGAGGAAGAAAAGATCTTCAGAGTGTTGTTCTCGGAATTTTAAGATTTTACGAAATTTCGCGATCAGGATACCGACCAAGAATTTTACCTGATAAAGCAAGATGACATAAGACTTGATGATGCAGCAGGGATGACATCATCCTTGAGAGGTGTAAGGCCAAGATCTTGCCACCTTCAAGAAGTGCGATCTAACGGCCAGAAACTGATCAGACAAAGTTCAAAGGAATTACCAAATTGCCATTGCCTTTTTCTATAAATAGCCTTCCATTCTCCTTCATTTTCTCACCAATTCCTCTTGCAAATTTCGAAATTCTAGAGTAGAGAAGGAAGGAAGAGCTCTGGAGAAAGTTGTAGTAGAGTCCTGAGTAAGTTCTCCGGTTCCCAGTCTTTAGTTCGGTAGTTCTTTCGGTAGTTATAGTAGAATTGTTAGAGTAGTCTTAATTTTTTTAAGTTAGTTTAAATATCATGTTTTAGGAATAAATGTGATATTTATCTTAGAAATATGTTAGAGGAAAAATTATAGCAAAAATTTTGAAAGTGTAAAGTCAAAACAGCGAAGCTCTGGCAAAATTCCGTCAAAAAGTCAAACTAGGGGCAAAATGGTAATTTGTACCTAAAATGCATGTTATGGTCTTAGATATTCATACTGGTGATATTATCCTTATAGGATACTCAGAATCATGAACCGTTGTTTCCGCTATCACCGCCGTCAAACGTACCACAACGCTACTGAAGTGCCCGAAATCGTCAACGGAGGTACGGACGCGTATTGTAACCTTAACACTTATGCTGCTCATATTCATATATATGGTAGACATGTTTATATACTGAAACTCCGTCGCGGGTTGTTAGTCATACATACAGCTTGTTACAGGTTATAGTCTTGATAACACCGTTGGGTTTTCCTAGCGCTGAGGACACGATGGGAGATCGTGGCACTGGTTTATGTGCAGACATAGTGTGGGGCTTTACATATTGCTGTGTGCTTATGTTCTGTCCCTTTGTTGATCATGCATCTGCTATGTACTTATGTGTTGATATGCTGTTATGTGGTTATGATTATTTGTTGCCTATATATGATTTATTTGAGCATAAGGTTAACTGTTACCTGAGATCCAATTGGGAATTGGATCTTAGCTGTAGCTCCAGGTTCAGGAGGATCCAGGGTGGAGGAGAGCGGCAAGTAGCCGATGTAGGCGGATTGGAAGAGCTTATATGTTTTAGCTTTTGAACTATTTAGATATAGTCTTTTTGGAATCAACAGATGACTGTATAAGGATGATTACACTATGGTTATGTACTTCTAGATATTCAGTTACTCGTTTAATCGAAATACTCGACTCTGATCACGGTTTGTTTTAAAAAAAAAATCGGTATTTTAAATTGGGATGTTACAATTTAACTAATTATCCCTAATTTAACACTATGGGGCAAAAATTCCTATTTAATGAGGGATAAATAAATTTCACATTAAATGGAAGAATCAAATTATATTAACCTTAAATCCTAAATCCTAGAGTGGACCAATGAAAGATTTTCCTTCTTAAGTATGTGGGAACACTAAAACATCAATTGATAATTAAAAAATATAGGAGGGGGACGGTTTTGCTTAGGCAACAAGAAGAAGGAAGTAGACCTATAAACACATGGGATAATTAGCTTAGAGTATGGGAGAAGATTAGAAGACTTAAGAAGCAAGTTGTTAAACTTAAGAAGCAAGTTGTTATTTAATTAGATAAAATTAGATGAGAATTTATAGAAAATAAATCATATCTTGAAATATTGGAACTAAGTATTAAATATAAGTAGATATTTGGAATCAGTGAATTATGAGCTTTAACTTGGCTATTCCCAAAGTCATTTTCGTATACTTTTGGGATTCATACCTAAGGGTTTCAGGAAATTTAAAATCACCATAAATCTAGTTATAAAATTAGGATTTCAAAAGTGAGATTAGATCTTGAATAAAAGTTCCAACTTATGTCAAACTAAATTAGCATTTGGAAATAGTAAGAGAATGAAGCAAAACTTAAGAGCTAGGGGGGAGGACGGTTAAAGAGGAGGTGGAGGGGTGAGATCTTTACCTCTTCACCAAGTCAAAAACCAATGGCCAAGATCAAGTAGAAGTTGCTAGATGTTTAACCTTTCCTTGGCTATAAATAGAGGCTTCATCCTTAACAAATTCTCACCAATTCCTCAAGGCATAGGCCGAATTTAGAGAGGGAGGAGGAGAGTGGAGGAGCTTCAAGAAGCAACAAGCAAGGTTCTACAAGAGGTAAGGAAGCTTCTAGTTTTAGTTCAAGTTCTTAGCTTATGAAATAGAAATATTAGGAAATGTTGTTTTGATCTTCAATCTTCCAATTCCAGTTTTATTTTCATGTTTTTATACTTTCCATTGCCTTTACTTCAAAAAATTGATGAAGAAGAGGTATGGTAAAAAATTTTGGAAGATTATGATCAAAATAGCGAAGCTCTGGCAAAATTTCATCGGTTAGCGTTTTCAGGAGCCAGTAGCAAAAACGTTAATGTTTTATGAAGAAAATGATGTCCTAAAATTCTGAGTAAATTCATGGTGAAAGTAAACATATAGGGCTTTCCAAATATATATAGAGTGTGTCATTTGAAGCTATGTGCAAAAAGATACAAATTCCAGAAGTTAAGCTACATTTTTTGGGGAAAATTATGGGCAGTGGTTTGAAACTGGGAATTATACTTGAATTCTGGATAAGTTCCAGTATTTTTCCTTGAAAGTAGAGATCTCAAGGATTCCAAGAAATTTTACGGATCCTCATTTCGATTTTTCTGGAATTAGTTATGATTTTTCAAAGTTAGACAAAAGTCTGCCCAGAAATGCTGAACCAGGGTTTTTTTCGAAATTCTAAGGAAATAATTGAAAAATAAAACCACCAAGGGTAAAATTGTCATTTGTGGCCAAGGTATCTCTTGGAATAATGTTTGGGAATTAATTGGAACGATATTACCCTTATAGGATATCAGAGGACGTTTTTCTGTCCAGCAGAACGTACCAAAACTCAGGTACCGACGCGTATTGAAACCTTAACTCTTATGCTTATGGTTTGCTTATATATGATAGTTGTACTCACATGTTTTGAAATTGTTCTTTGAGTATTGAATTGAATACGGGTTATAGTCTTGATAACGCCGTTGAGTTTTCCTAGCGCTGAGGACACGATAGGCCATCGTGGCACTGGTGAATAGTGCAGACTGGGGTAATATACATATTGCAGTGGCTGTGTTATGTTATTGCCTTACATGTTATTGAGAAATTTGAAATTATGATTATGTTATTATTATGTGATACCTGTCATATACTGTTTACATAAGCATAAGGTTAACCGTTACCTGAAATTCAATGGGTATTGAACCTCAACCCTTGCTATAGCTTTAGGATCTCAGGGAGTCAGGATCGAGGACAAGGGTAAGAAGCCGGTGTGAGGCCCCTGCGGAGGCGTTACTATTTTGGATATATATATATATATATATATATATATATATATAATTAGGTGTATTAAACACATGGATGAATGTACTATTAAACGTTCAGTAGATACACCACATACAATGTTATTCAGTTATTCTCTTTATTTTGAAAAATGTTTTCAACACTCAGCTCTGAATAGAAATACTATGGAAACGCTTATGAAAATGGGATGTTACATTACTTGCAATGTTGAACCTAATTGATTAGGCTGCCTTTGTGAAGTCATGATGTGATATGGCATTCAAGGTGATATTAAATTACTTTTGTGAATTTTTTTTTTCTAAAACCTATTATTGCTTTGATCAAATATTCATTTCCTGTCACAAAAAGTTGTCAACCCGTTGCTTTGATTGATGGTTCCTACTCTTTTGCTTTTTTTTTTTTTAAGTAACTTTTAGAAATACGCATCCCTAAGTGAATACCTCTTTTTTTTTTGAAGTATCCATATTTCTAGATGTTATTTTCAAAAGATCAATACGGATATGATGAATAAACTAGTTCAGTTGTACCAAAAGTCATACATGATCAAGTGAATACTAGCTTTTGTGAAGTCACAACGTAATAAGGCATTCAAAGTGACATTAAATTGCTTTTGTGAAGTTATGTTTTTTTTTTTTTTTGGAAAAATCATTATTGCTCTGATAAAAGGTTCCTCTCCTATTTTGTATTGAGCAACTAGCTAGCAGCAAGTTAAGGCTCTGAAATTCAACAATGTGAGATCAGTCCTAGACTCTTTAGCACGATAGTTTCAAAGCTACTTGGTATCAACTCTATCTAATAAGTAGTATACTTCCCACATTGTCTGTGTGTGTGTGTTGTACCATTACTTAAAACACTAGTGCAAGCATATAAAACCCCAGGTTTATTATTAAGATGTACATCTGGAAGTCTTCTGCCATATTTGTTGTTCTACGGGTGAAAACACATACATACAGTTTGTTTTTCTACGGGTGAAAACAAATACATACAGACACACGCATACGACAAGATACTTTTATTTAGAAGACTCTCGAGTACTATTGCTTCATAAACCCAGAAAGCGATCACTTGACAGCCAATGGATCGGAGAGACAGCTTCTAGAGACTTCCTTCAATGTATTTATATATATACTATGGCTTGCTATATATATAATATAAGCTCGCGCTGCAGAAATCACAGGAAGGTGAATGAAGAAAGACACAAAGGAAGATATGTTAGATATGGCTAGTTATATATGTGTTAGAAAAACATTTAATAAAAAATATAAAACTACTACTGATCTCACCCTCCCTCGTTTAGTTACTTCTCGAGGACAAAGAGTTTATTCCTCTCCCAGACAGCCTTTACCTCCTGCTGGGTGTTGTACAGTGTTCCATCAGGGTCATAAAAGTACTGCACAAATCTAATAGCTTAATTAAACACATTTCAATCCTCTTTAACTATTGTATCTTTCACACCTTCCAATTAACAGTTGTAAATGAAGAATACTGTAAAACATTATCATATGTAGGATAACGTGTGTGTGTGTGTGTGAGAGTGTGTGCGGTGAAATTTAAACAACCAGCTAGGGCAAGAACTATGAGATAGTTTTAAGAAATTCCAACATCTGAATCAACCCAAGGAATTTCAGCAGGTTTAATTTAAGGAGATATATAGGTTCGTGCTAAATGAAAATTGAACACATCTACATGCAAGATGTTATCTTTGACGAATGATTTTTTCTCAAATTGAACAATCTTCATCAAAGTTTGTTTCTTTGGGAAATGAACCCCCAAAACATTGCTTCGAAGATTTCAAATAATCAAGAGCATGATGATGTGAAAACTCAAAACTTTTCTCAGGTTTGACCAAAACTAGGTGAGATAAAGATGAGAGAGTTGGAAATTTTCTGATTTGAACTCTCAGCCGTTTGATTTCCTCATTGATCTGGAAAACCAGACCAATTTGATCTTAAAATTAAGAACTCGAGTCGATCTAACAGCGGAAAATTCAAACTCAGAAAACTTGTCCATCCCGTAACACAATTTTATAGAGAAACTGATAATTAATTGATCAGAAATTAAGTTTTGTGTGATGAGAGAGATGATGATGATTACCTTATAAACCCTTCCAGATTCCATCACACGTTCTTCACAGAGCCAACCTGCAACCAACCAACCATAGCCAGGCGAGCTGCTATCGTGAAGGGTGATCCTTGTGCCTGGTTGCAGCCGCTTCCGTGGACGGCGCGACACCTTCTCCGCTGTAGCCATTGACGTCGGAAATGTCACTTGCCATTCAATCTTCCTCTTCTGGCCACCTCTTTCATTGTTTCGCTCACCTGAAGCCTCCATGGCAAAGACCGAAGAGAGAGTGAAAATGAGAGAGAGAGTTGAATAACGCTAAGTAAAGCAGCTTAGTTCCTTATATAGTCAAGGGAAAGTAGCTGGCTTCTCTATGATAATTATATTATCACAAATATTTTATTAATGGCATAAAATCGTATAAAGAGAGAAATTTAATTATATTCTTTGAGGACCATTATGAAAATTCATTTCTTTTTGTCCTTCTTATTATATAGTTATACTTTGGCCAAAATTATATTTTTGTCATAATATTTTTGAAAAATAATTTATCTATTAAGATATATATAAATGAAGTTCTAATCTATATATATCTTAGGTTATAATAGCTAGGTTTTTAATTTTCATAGTAATAATGAAGTATTAGATTAATTAATCACATTTTATGCTTTGTCAGTGCACGTGTGTATATTACACGCCAACCATGCAATCAAGTTAACTTCGCTAATGATGGTTTAATTACTTGGTAAACGATTAAGTAATCACATTAATGTTTTTATTTTAATGGAAGGATTTTTATTGAACTTGAAAGAAGATTTTCTTTTTGAATAGTAAGGTTTGAGACTTTTATAGCACTGTCAGCTTTGATATACATAAACAAGCGTTGGTAATGCAAGCCAAGCAATATAGCAAAAGATAAACCATGTGTGTGTGTGTGTTTCTTCTCTCTTTATGAGAACAAATTAAACACATTAATATTTTATAATTTGCTTTCTTTTGTGAAAATTTTCTCTTGGTCGTGAATTTGGAGCTATTGCCAGAGTTCAATAATCAATACATTCTTAAAGCTTTCCTTCTGCATTACGTTTATTTCCTACATATTTTTAAAAATTATTTGATTTGATGTTTCAGATCATTGGTATGTTATTTAATTAATATTATGAATAATTATGTTTATGCTAACAAATTAAAGCAGAGAGGAGCAAAGAGATTAAGCATAAATAAATGGACAGAAATGATTAAAGAAGATAGGCAAGTTAGTTGTGAAAGGACATATGTGAAAAAGAAAGAAACTTACTAAGGGTCCATTTATAAATATGTAAAACTTGAAGGAGGAGGTGGTATAATAATTTAAAATTGGAGCCCTAGAATAGAAGAAAATAAAACTGAATTTGGATTTTCATAAGGTAGCGGTGGATTCCCATTGGTTAAAAGGCCTGCATTTTCATGTGTTCGTAGCTGTTGCTGAATATTAGAGCTTTGATCCTGTGCTGTGCAGCACCAATGGTTACAAAACGTATGGTCCAACAGATTGTGGTTCTCAGAACAAAAACAGAATCATATTGTTGTTCGAGAACCTTCACAATGGATATAAATGTGACGCCCGCCCTATAGGAGCCGGGAAAACGGGTTAGGCCCATCGGGCCGGCCCGTTTAAGCCCAGGTCTTTTAAGGGTTGGACTTGTAAAATGGATGAGATATTTGAAATTAACCCTGGAGGGCCGGCTCTGACGGGCCTCAGGCCAGCCTTGCAGACCCTTTTCACTATAGTTTTTTCTTTTTTTTTTCCTTTTAAAATTTATTAATTATCCATTTGTTATAGAATATCCATTTAACTACAAATACATAATAACTATACTTTAATTTTATGATTTGATTTATTATTTGTTGTAAATAAAGATTATGGATGTGTTTATGATGCGAGAGAAGAATTTCATGATATTCTTACTCATGAGCTAAATGCTACTACTTAAAGTGAAGAACAATCAAATGTCTTTAAAATCGATGATAGTGACAAAGATGACAACAATAATAGTCATCATACTAATGTCTCTTAGTGATATGTTTTTTATGTTTTATGTGAGTTATTTGTTAACATAGTTTGCTTTTAATTATGAATTGTGACTGTGCTTATTTATTAGATGATTCGTGTTGTAATTTACTAATTATTTTAAAAAAAAGTGAAGGAAAAATAGTTAAAATTTGAAATAGTAATTCCCGGGCCCTGCGAACTGGCCCTGACCCTGGTGCTCTCGGGCCGGGCTTTGAAAAACATGTGTTTTTCTTACTTTAGGCCCTGGAGGGCCCTGACCTTTTACAGGCCGGCCCTGATTCCCAACTCTACTGCATTGTGGAGTTTTTATTCATCAGAGTTATCGCGCATAGGCATCGAAAGGATTTGAACAACTTTATTGCAGAATAAACATTTTTGAAATTAACTTAGTTTGAAAACACACGGGAAAATTTTTCACGATTTGAATTCATCCGATAGTTGGATGTTAATACAGTAATCCCAAAATAGACGAATGATAAACGTTAAATTACAGTCTAATTATTCCTAATTTTGTCCAAAAGGTTCCAATTGCTGTAACTCTTACAATTGCTTCTTGTCTTTCGATCCCGAACCACTACCTATATCTTTCACGTGATCTGGAGTCCAAATGAATGGACCCCAGGGGTAACAATTAATCTCATGCACATGTATGAAAGCATGAATGACAAAATAGCACATGTTAAAATATAGAAGCATTTACAAGTACAAATAACTGTAACCGCAGTAAACGGCCAAGAACCGCAGCTCTTGTCTAGGACACGCAGCCCCATGAGACCGCAGCCTCAAATCCATGGCCAAGAAAAACATATAACAAGTAAATCAACCAGCATACATGATCAACTAATTAATACATAAACACTTATACACATGCTTACAAGATTAGAGTTACCCGCCTCAACCTTGAATCCTTATCTCTTGACTGAAGTTGTTGGGATCAGAAAAGGTGTCAAGGTCTGCCTAAAAACGTTTATCATCGCCGTTAGTCACTTACTCGAATCGCAAGGTGTAATACCCTAATTTTCATAATACATGTAAATATTATATTTTGATAAATAACACGTATTAAAATAGGTTAATTTGTGGTCTCAAAACTAGTGTAATAATTACATTATTTTCTAAGGTGAATTCTCATGAAATTAGGAGGAATAAAAAGCTAAAAATCCCTAAGTGAATTTGTGGGTTATAAAATACCCTGAAAATATTATGATAAATTCTAAGAGGCAACTAAATATTTATTAAAAATTAGAGAGTGTGTTGTCTCTAATTTAGATAATTTATGAGATTATTTCCCTTGGGAAATAATGAGGCAAAATTAAATATCATTTTGGGGAACATAAATTGCCCCATGATTTTTAATATTATGCATGATGCATAAATTATCAATATCAGTAAAATAGTTGTGAGAAAATAATTAATCTTAATTAAGAAAATTGTCAACAATTAGTAAGTGATTAAATAAGAAATTAATTGCTTATTGTTTAAACATGAATAAAAGGGGATTAAGCACATAATTAGAACTAATTAATTGTGCCCCAAAAAGTCAACAATGGCAACTAGTACATGGTGGAGCTTTGTGAGCCAAGTGTTTTCAAGATATTTTCATATAATTAAGCTTAAGCCTTCAATTAATTAAATTAACCAATGACAATTATAATTTAGAAGCATGAAAACACTTGATTAAAGGGTTAAATTGAGCTTCTTATTCAGCCCAAACAAATAGTGTAACATCCCAAATTTTCAAAAGCGGAATATTATTTTTTCATCAAAAATCATTTAAAATCATCACAGTAGATCATTTGAGCGGAAGAGTAACTGATACTTATACTCAAAATGCCATAAGTCTGGTTGGATACAATAGCGGTATAGAAACCGCGTGGTTTAAAAGTGAAGAAAATCAATAATAGGAAGGCTTCTGCCGGATCAACAATGGGTATTCTTCCACCGAGTCTTTAAGCATGCTGCTTCCCCTTTTCCTCCGACACTGGTTCTCCCGACCCTGATGCTATGTAAAGAGCTGGGGTCCCATGCATACGGACCCCAGGTAACGGTTAACCTCATATTTACATATACGGTACAAAATCACAGCAAATGAAACACTTCCAAACATGTCACTCCCAGTGAATGCAAATGTACCGCTCCCAGCGAAAAGTACCACTCCCAGTGAAAACAGATATATCACTCCCAGTGTATGCAGATGTACAATAAACAACAACATGTATTTAACAACACACCACAACATGCATACAACACACATAGCACATATACATATACTGTAAATATCAGAGTTAGTGTTACAGTACGCAAACGTACATTAATTACCTCTTACAAGCATACCATACATATAGCACATATACGCATACAGTAAACATCAGAGTTAAAGTTACCAGTACGCGGACATACATTAATTACCTCTTACAAGCATACCATACATATAGCATATATACGCATACAGTAAATATCAGAGTTAAAGTTACCAGTACGCGGACGTACATTAATTACCTCTTACAAGCATACCATACATATAGCACATATAAGCATACAGTAAATATCAGAGTTAAAGTTACCAGTACGCGGACGTACATTAATTACCTCTTACAAGCATACCATACATATAGCACATATACGCATACAGTAAATATCAGAGTTAAAGTTACCAGTACGCGGACGTACATTAATTACCTCATACAAGCATACCATACATATACGCATACAGTAAACATCAGAGTTAAAGTTACCAGTACGCGGACGTACCTTCGTTGACGATTTTTGACACTTCCGTCAAATTACGGCACGTTTGACAGCGGCTCAACGGCGGTGACAGCGGCTCAACGGTGGTGACAGCGGAAACAACGAAAACAACGGTTCGGTGTTCCGAGTATCCTATAAGGTTAATATCACTAATATGAGTATTTAGAACCAAAACGGGCATTTTAGGTACAAATTACTATTTTGCCCCTAATCCCCTAATCGGAGGAATTTCGCCAGCACTTCGCTATCTTGACTCTAATCTTCCAGAATTTCCACATATCTCTAACTCCAATATATTTCCCAAAATAAATATCATATCTATCCTAAAACATGATATCTAAAATATACTGGAAGATTAAAGATATACTCTAAAACTCTAAGAACTACCGAAAGAACTTAAGACTAAAGACTAGGGACCGAAAGACTTACTCAGAGCTTCACTACGAATTTTCCCCGGACTTCTCCTCCAAAGCTCCTCTCTCTAACTTCTCTCTAAGATTGTGTGAATTGGTGAAGAATGAAGAGGAATGATGGCCTATTTATAGAAAAGCCCAATGGCATTTTCGTAATTCCTTTGAACTTTGTCTGATCAGTTTCTGGCCGTTAGATCGCACTTCTTGGAGGTGGCAAGATCTTGGCCTTACACCTCTCAAGGATGATGTCATCCCTGCTGCATCATCAAGCCTTATGTCATCTTGCTTTATCAGGTAAAATTCCTGATTCGGTATCCTGATCGCGAAATTTTGTAAAATCTTAAAATTCCGGAAGCAGTACCCTGAAGGTCTTTGCTTCCTCTTCAAGAATACTGGGTTCTTCTTCCCTTATACTCCCAGTAAGGACATTCCGTTATCTGCCGAAAATCCTCGATATTCATGACCGGTTTCAGAAATAACTTCGGTCGGTACTATCTTCTGGATAAAAATCCACTGACCAATAATATATTCTGGTTTTTCCTAACTTATTCCCAGAATCTCACAACGGAATTACTTTCTATCCGTGGTCATTTATCCTGTTCATTTTTCCTCTGATTATTATATTATTATCTAATTAACACATGTTTTAATTATATTATTATTATATTATAAGATCTTATCTCTTATTTTATTTTATTATATTTTTTTCTCTTCTTTTTTTTTACAACACACACACACATGCACAACACTTAGGCACACACACACTCACAACTCACACATACTCACAACTCACAAATATCTCCACCTTCTCTCTCTCTTTATTTATGTCTAAACAATTAGCCATTAATTATCTAATTAATCATTTACTAATTTTTGACAATTTTCTTAATTAGTAATAATTATTATCTCACAACTATTTTATTGATATTAATAATTTATGCATTATGCAAAATATTAAAAATCATGGGGCAATTTATGTTCCCCAAAATGATATTTAATTTTGCCTTATTATTTTCCAAGGAAAATAATCCCATAAATTATCTAAATTAGAGACAACATACTCTCTAATTTTTTAATAAATATTTAATTGTCTCTAAGGATTTTTAGCTCTTTATCTTTCCTAATTACATGAGAAATCACCTTTGGAAATAAGGTAATTATGACACTAGTTTTGAGACCACAAATTCACCTATTTTCAATAGGTATATTCTACCAATTTATGATATTTACCCTAGATCAAATTTTAGGGTATTACAAATAGTACGTCCAGCTCAAAAGAAGAATGAGAAGTGATGATAGTTTTGTGTTGAAAAGTCAATTATTTCAACACACCAATTAGAAAATGGAAACATGGAGTATTTAATTAATTAAAAACATCCATTTAATGGTTGAGCAAGGGAGTGACATTTTTTTTGGGGACTTGAGGAGGAAGAAGCAATTTATAATATTCTAATGTAGATATTATTTCGTAAGCACATGGGATAATTGCATTGAACCAATAGGAAAATTAAGGGGGAAATGCTCTAAATCCTATGTAATTAAAATTAGCCAATAAGAACATTTGAGGCTTGAATTTGTGTCTTCATAAAAGACCAACACCCATGAGCCATTGATTAGAAAAGATCATCCAATTGGTGTAACACCCCAAATTCCATGCTTGAAAATCGTGTCAGTTGACACTTAGTTTTAGGAAAATCAACAGATTTTGAGGTGCTACAGCTTAGAGTACTGCGGAAATGGATAGCGTGCGCTAAGATTCGGACAAAGAGTATCTGATATAAAATGCCCAGACATATGCTGATGCCCCGACATAAGCTGGTATATTAAAAATTTCCCGAAGGAAGATTTATGTGATACAATATACAGAGTTTTGTATGATTACAATTCTTACATGCAACTATACAATATTCGACCAAGCCATAGCTAGACTTGGGGCAATGAACCTAACTCAGTTAATCAAATAGTTTGGCCAGGTAGGTGTCTATCATGGGAGTCTTACCAAGTTCACGACGACTTATTGACTGACCCACATAGACTAGCCCTGCCTTCGGCACCAAACTGTTTGAGATAACCTCATTAAATCATGCCAGAATGAATACTCTGAGGACGTTCCTTCGGCATTTGCTTTGACCGGTGTCTCTTCCCAGCTCCATCCACAGGTGCCTTCTCACGGCTCTATCTACTGGCACCTTCTCCATCCCGGTTTCTTTCCTGAACTATTCATTAAGACTGAGATCCAATGGGCAATAGACCTCAGGTAACGGTTAACCTTATGCTCAAGTATGACAATATGCATGATAGATATTCATTTACATTTCAGCATATAACTATACATAGCACACAGCACATGTATCAGTTCATATCTCAACAATACCTACATAGCACACAGCTCATGTAAGGTCCACATAGTTTGCACATAAACCAGTGCCACGCACCGAAGCGTGTCCTCAGCGCTAAGAAAACATCTATACAGCATTACCAAGATTGTAACCCGTTTTCACATTAAAAGCTGAATGTATTTAACAAGGTGACCTAAGACCCTGTCTTAGCCACAGTCCATGACCCAAGACCCAGTCTTGTCCATGACTATATGAATCATCTCATCATATATAAAGCATACAAGCAGCATAAGAGTTAGAGTTACAATACGCGTCCGTACCTTCATTGACGATATCGGATACTTTCGTCGAAATATGGTACGTTTGATAGCGATACGACAGCGGAAACAGCGGTTCGTATTTTCAGATATCCTATAAGGATTATATCACAGATATGAATATTTAATATTATAACAGGCATTTTAGGTACAAATTACCACTTTGCCCCTAGTTTGATTAGTCGGTCGAATTTTGTCAGAGCTTCGCTACTTTGACTCTAATCTTCCAAAATTTTGTCGTATCTCTTTCTCCATCATATTTTAGAAATAAATACCATATTTAAACTTAAGCATGATATCAACAACATATTGGAAGACTAAAAGATCAAACTAACATTTCTACCATAACTACCGAACGAAGCTAGAATCTTAAGACTAGAGACCGAAGAACTTACCCAGAACCTTGCTACTCCTTCCTCCGAGCTCCTCACTCTCTCTAACATCTCTCTAGATTTCGAACTAGGCAAGTGAATTGGTGAGAAAATGAAGGAGAATGGAAGGGCTATTTATAGAAAAAGGCAATGGCATTTTGGTAATTCCTTTGAACTTTGTCTGATCAGTTTCTAACCATCGGATCGCACTTCTTTAAGGTGGCAAGATCTTGGCCATACACCTTACTATGCTGACCTCATCCTATGTCACCAAGGTGATGTCACCAACTTGCTTAAGAAGCTTTCTACCGATAAAGTCCCTGTTCGGTGTTCTAATCACGTAATCTTGAGAAATCTCAAAATTTTGGGAACATAGTCCCAAAGATCTTTTCTTTCTCTTTTAAGATACCTGGGTTATCTAAATTTTTGATCTCATTAAGGACATTTCGTTGCCTGCCGAACATTTTCGGACAACCGTTGTCGATTACGGAAATAACTTCGGAGATAGCCTACTTTGAGATAAAAATGCACTTGTATATAATAAGTCCTTATGTTAGATACTTAGTTCATATATTTTGAGATAGGATTTATTTTCTATCAGTTCTCCTCTATCCTATTTGCTTTTTCTCAAAATATCTCACTTTATATTATTATTATAATCATAAATATGTAGATATTATTATTTTGCTACTACACACACACACATGCACAACACTTAGACACACACACACTCACAACTCTCCACATCTCATAACACTCACACACCACACATCTCACACACACACAAATTTCGGTTTTTCTTCTTTATTCATGTCTAAACAATTAGCCATTAATTATTTAACTAATCACTTACTAATGACAATTTTCTTAATTAGTAATAATTATTATCTCACAACTATTTTACTTACATTGGTATTTTATGTCCCATGTAATATATAAAAAATCACAGAGTCAATTTTGGTTTCAAAATACTTTTTAATTTTTCTTCTTTTTATTTTCAAAGGAAATAATTTATTAAATTGTCTAAATTAAGGACAATATTCTTTCTAATTTTTAATAATTATTTTACTGCTCTTTAGAATTTATCACAATTCTTTTTAGGATGTTTTATGACCCTAAAATGCATTTTTAAGCCTTTTTGACACTTAATTTTCTTTAACCCTCCTAATTTCATGAGAAATCACCTTAGAAAATAAGGTAATTATTATACTATTTTTGAGACCACAAATTCACCTCTTTCCAATAGGTATTATTTGTCAATATAATTATCCGGGTATTACAATGGGTAGGATTAAGGATGAGAGTTTGAGAATTACCAAAGTGCCATAGCATTTTCCTATAAATAGGGAGCCTTCCTCTTCATTTTTCTTCACACCAAATCACACTTCAAGAAGGTGATTTCTAAGTAGGAGAGTGAGGAGGAATCTTGAAGCAAGAAGGAGAGTCTTCAAGAGGTAAGTTCTAGTTTTTAAATTTCTAGTCTTTAGTTTTTATAAGTTTTTAGTATAAATATTAGTTTAATCTAGAAAATTAGAGAATAAATTCCTATACTTATTTTTAGGCCTCATTGCATTGAAAAATGCCTGAAGAGGTAAAAATATAGTAGGGAATAAGTTTTGGGAAGCAATGGGTTAATGTTGTGAAAGTTGTAGGATTTTTGTTGTTAAAATTCTGTGCAGCCAGCGAAATTCATGACATTATTTTATGTATAAAATGAAGTTATAAAATCATGAGATTTTACAGGAATAACGTAGACATGTAGGGCTTTCCAAATATATAAAATATGTAATGTTTGGATCTCTGGTCAAGGAGATATGAATTTTTGAAGTTACGCCATTTTTACTGGAATAAAATTTGGGCAACGTTTAGAATCGTAAAAACTGGGAATGACTCAGTAATTCTGGGTGAAAATGAACATTTTTCCTCAAAAATAGACATCCTAAGGGTTCCGGAGAATTTTATAGATCCTCGTTTCGATTTTTGTAGAATTAGTTATGATTTTTCAAAGTTAGTGAAAAATCTGCCCAGAAAATCTGTAGTAGCGTTTTTCAAGAAATGTAAAGGCAAAATTGTAATAATAAAGCTACCAAGGGTAGAGGGGTAAATAGAGGTGGAAATATCTCTTAGGATATTATTCTAAGTGATATGGTGATATGTTAGGACATCCGGGAAGTCCAAGGCCGGATTCAAAGGTCGGACGTTTGACAATTACCCGGTGAAAGGTACGTTCGTGTACTAGTAACTTTAACTCTGATGTGTCTTGTATGCCTATATATAATTGTTTGATTCATGTGTTATGAGCAAGACTGTGGATTCAGTCGTTTGCATACATTCAAGGTAGCTGTGGTTTCAGCTTGACACGGGTTATAGTCTTGATATCACCGTTTGGATGTTTTCCTAGCGTTGAGGACACGATGGGCCGTCATGGCACTGGTTATATGCAAACATGGTCGTACATGCATGGGTTGTGTGCTATGTATGGTGTTTTGACATGCATTTGCTGTGTGCTATGTATTGTCCACTAAATATATTGAATATCTGTCATATATACTGTTTATACTTTTCACATGAGGTTAACTGTTACCTGAGATTCAATGGAAATTGAATCTTAGCCCTGTCCAAAGGTTCAGGGAAGCCACCTGGATCTGAGAAGGCAAAGGAGCCGAGAAGAGGTGAGGTGGACAGAGCCGTAAAAAAAGGCACCGGTCGAAGATGAAAGTCGGTAGAAGTTACTAGGACTTAGTTTCTGACATGAATCTAACAAAGTTATTTCAAACTAATTGGTGCTTAAACTAAGAAAGGTTTGTCGGTGGGTTGTCATAAGTCGCCGTAAAAGACGGGGAGACTCCCATTAAACTAAACACCGATCTGGCCAATATATCTGAATAACTGATGTTGGGTTCTAAGCCATAAGTCTAGTTTAAGACTTACTTTGACAGAGAGCTGTATTTAAAGTCTCTGTATAATGTATCACATGAATATTATATTCCTTCGCGATATTTTAATATACCAGTTTATGTCGAGGCATCAGCATATGTCTGGGCATTTTATATCAGATACTCGTTGTCCGAATATTAGCAAACGCTATCCATTTCCGCATAACTCTAAGCCGTAGCACCTCAAACTCTATTGATTTCCTAAAACTAAGTGTCAACCGACACGATTTTCAAGCATGGAATTTGGGGTGTTACACAAGGAAACTAATTACATGAATTAGTTTAGAGGATTAATAATATTTATTAATCCCTTAACAATTTTTCCAAAAATAATAATTTTATTATTATGGTCACCACCACCACCACCAATAATAATAATAATAATTCCTCATTTATTATTTATCCCCCCCTTTAATTTATTTATTAATTAATATAATTTCACTTTCCTAATAACCGCATTTATTTATTTAATTATTTCTCCACTATTTCTTTACACTCTCAAGTGTTATCTTTTTCCTTTAAATTAGTAATTTAATAGATAATCAATTAGAGTTAATAAATACTAACCATCATATTTAATGTATTTATTTAATGATTCTCATGGTTTCCTACAATTTTCCATAATATAATGCTAATTATGGTTTTCCATGTTATTTAATAATATATACTTTAAATCAAGCTTTAATAAACACAAACACTACAGGAACTAATTTTTAACTAGGAGTTTACAAATACTAATTATTAATATACCTTTTAATATTTCTCTTAAGACCTTGGTAAATACTATCTATATAATTTATGCTTCATGTGAATTTTGAGTTAAGTATATTTATAAAAATGCATTTTGAAATTAATTCTCTCACAACAAAATCACAAGGTCCCAAGGGCTTAAACATTATTTTCAAATTTCATATGTATGTACAACATCTTTCACTAACTTAATGAGAATTCTAGGTGGCGACACATACATATGCAACAGAAAAAAAAAAATAATAATTTTCTAATATATATATACTTACACATACACAGCAAAATTCACGTGGGTCTCTCATGCAAATATATATATACTTCAAAAGTTTCCTTCATGCATTATACACAAGCAAAATTTTGAGCAGTAGGATACATGCATGCATACATACATATATAAAAGTATATTTTCCTGAAACTTCATCCCATTCATTTATTATTTGTCAGGAGCATTTGACTTTCTATTTGCTTAATATATATATTTGTGTTCATATGGCATGCGGCAAGCTAAGCACACAAGTATATATATTTAGACTTATATATTTATTCATACATGATTCCAATTTTGTTCAACCAAGTTTTTAATATATATATATATATATATATATATATATATATATATATATATATATATATATATATAAGGATGCAGAAAAGAAAAGAACACTCACACCCATGCAACACTACACATATATATAAACACGCATACACCCAGTAATCTTCAGCGGCATTTTAATCATGGCATGATTCCAAACTAACAAAATCCATGTCTAAATTTTGAATGCTTGGCATATTTGTACATGAAAGACAGAAAAGAAAAATGTCATTAAGAAAAGCTGAAGAAAATACCTTTTCTAAAAAAAACTGACGAGTAAAAGATACCAAATTTATAACATGGAGAAAGCCTCAATTTTGAGTTACAGAAAGCAAAATTTAAGTAGATGAACATATGCTAGTCTACAAATGCCAACCAAGAAAACTAGCACAGTTGATAGATTAATTTCTCACAATCTTCACAAGTTATCTATTACTCCTGCTTGTTAGTTTTTAACTTCATCATCATCATGCACTAGCCCAGTTGGGATGTAATGAGTATTGACATGTCTATTATTCAAACCACTTGTCTCAATTCATTTTCTGCAAAGTAAACACGCCCTCTGTTTTTGGTTTTGTTTTCAGCAAGCTCAACGTTTTTCTTTCGTTCTCTTTATACATATATATAGGTATTATTAGTTCAAACAAACCGATGCCAAAACACAAGCTCACAGCCCCCTTGTTTTCTTCATTTTCAGTTTAGTTTCATATTCATTTTCAGATTCAGTTTTCAGCATGCTTAGATTTATTCTCCTATACTCTAGTACTCATAACTTGCTACGGGAAACGGATGGAAAACGAAGGAACAAGGGATTGATGCTTACCTCAATGGATAAGCTGAAACGATAAGCAACAAAAAGACTGGGTTCCTTGGCTCTGCTTCCCGACGGCAAGAACAGGGAATCTTGCTTCAGCTTTTCTCTCTCTCTCTCCGACACTCCCTCTCCCTCTCTCGGTCTTAGCTTTCTTACTTGCTCTCACACTGTGTTTTTCTTTCTAATCAAATGCTAAATGAAGAGAATGGAACTGAGACGAGAGATCATTTAAATAGAGACTCAGAGTTCAGACGTTGCACAACGGTCCAGGATCATAATCATCGGTCCATCCATGAGGAGCTCGAGAAGCATGGCTGCCTCTGATCCTTCTGTCTTTCTTGCCTAACACGTGATATGCTCTGCTGTTTTGGTTATGATTTCAGTTGCCAAATCTCTGTTTACTTTCGCTGCAACTTTCCTGGCTTGCTTGTTTTCACTTTCAGTTCTGCGTCTGGACGTTTGACTGTTTGGTTTTTTGGGGGGGGGGGGGTTGCTAGTAATGAAATGAAAGGAATATTTTTTTTGTTAAGAATATATTTTTTTATAAGTAATTTAAAAAAATAAGAGAAAAAATTTATCTCTCCTCCTTCCCTCCCACTCCCTCCCCTGGCGAATAGGATTTGTCCAGACTTAATGTGGGGATTATTTGGGCTGCAAAATTTGGGCCTGCTAAACTGATCCTACGTTTGGGCCACTGGCATAATGGGCTGATGTAATTTCCATTGGTGATGCTTTACGTGGCCCATCTGATTCTTTTCTTCTTTTAAATGAACAACATTTTATTTGTAATTAGCTATTTGTCATTTAATTGTGATTATTGGATAATCATGGAAATAAATCCTTAATTAATATAGGCAACATTTATTAAGAGAATAGAAGTATAATTCATTATCCATTGGATGCTTCATAATTAATTCACAAAAACATTAATTCCTTAGGCATTCAATTATACTGCTCGCTCCTTCAAATTATTTTATTAAGAGCCTGATACCTAAATTATTTGATTTAAGAAATTAGTTAAAATTAATTAAAAGTAGTATATATATATGTAAGAAATGAACTTTTTTTTCAAGTATGCCTTTATTCATCAGAAAAAGAAGTAAATTAGTAATGAGAGAAATTATAGAAAAAATGCAATATAGGAAAAAGATGGGGAGAGAAAATAAAATACTAAAATATGTGGATGAAAATAGTCTCAAAAATTAATTAGAGGAAAAATTGTAAAAATATATTAAATGTTCAAGTAACTCCAAGTAAGATCTTTTAGAAAAAGATTAAAATATTTCAAATTTCATACTCTTTTAAAAAGGATCAGAAGGAGTACATACTACACTCCATTCAATCAATTTTATAGTAAGTCTTCTAGAAATAAATTTTCATTCTTTGCATAAGATGTTTGTTTCAATTAGTATTTAATATTTTTTTCATATATGTCCATATTTAATAAGGATAAGATTGTATAAAAAAATAAAGATAGTGAGAGAGATTACAAATTAATATATGTTCCAGTTTAACATGATTAATAAGGTTAATAATATTGAAGTTGGCAAAAAAAAAGGGTAATATTAAAATTTAATGCTTTAAACTATTCTTTTTGGTAAACAGGGAAACCCCACCACCACGTATCTAATGCTTTTCTAGACCATGGCCTTCTCAATTAGGCTCAATATCCAAGTGACTGACTATTCTGAGTTCGAGGAGTGACAATGAGTTGTTTAATGGGTTATAATCTTTTGCAATAAGTATGCTTCCCAAAATTTAAATTTATGTTCTCATCGTTACAGGGCAAAACCACTTATCATCTTGAGTCTCAACCAATCACTTATTGGTTGCTTTGATTGCTTTGAAACATTTTTATTAGTACATATGAATTATAGTGAGAAATGTCATTTAATTCGGATTGGAAGGAATAGTGTGTGTCTATATAGACACAGATATATATATATATATATATATATATATATATATATATATATATATATATATATAAAGACATTAGTTTACCTATTTTATAGAAAAAAAATAATTAGTTTACCTAGTGAGCATCCAATCAAAACTCTCATATGGGTTAATTTGTGTTTTTCAAAAAAAAAAAAAAACTCTCAAATGGGTTGAATATTTAGAACAAAAAGGAGTAGCAAATTTGAATATTGGTATTAATTTTTGAAGATTTTGATGATATTGTATTGGATTAATCGCTTGTTAAAAACAAAATGTGGATCAACCTATGAGCGAAAAAGGATGATTTGCTGAAGGATTGATCTAATGGGAGATGCTAAATCTTTTTTATCTAGGATTTGAATTATGAACCAAACAATTATAGATTAGTTGTGCAATTAATCCTTTTCTAATAATCTATTCTATTGGATTTGTATTGTTTAATATGTGCAGTTGATGCTGAATCATTTGATTCATTTGGCAATTAACAAGTAAAGGATCTGTGGATTTTTTTTATTTTTTTTATTTGAGCTTCTTTTGAGAAAATTCGATATACTAAAATATTAAATTAAATAGATTTGTTCATAATAGTATAGAAATATTCATTTTAAAATTATTTTGTCACATTCATGAAAGCATGAAATATATTGATGAACCCCTTAATTAATTCCATATGAAGAATTTTAAATTAATGTAATTGCAAGATCAAGTATTAATAGTTTATAGAACGGTCATTAGTAATTAATTAAGTGTTATAGACTCACTAGTCACTACTACATAAAAATTTATTTTATGACGGTTATTATTAATCATAAATCACAATTTAGAACTGTCATATATGCAAGTACTATATAAGTGTGTTTTGATGATAACTAACAATTATAAATTCGAATGAAGTTTGTTTTGGCTAATTTCAAGTTGTTTGAAATTTGTTCAAACTTAATTAGAACTTTACTACAAAGACAAACTCGAGTTTAGGATTGTCAAACTCGAGTTTGTACTTAACAGAGAGCAAGTCAAGTTATTTGAACTTAGTTAAACTCGACCTTGGATATAGAAACTTGAGTTTGAGATTGGCCGAGAGCTTTTCAAAGAATTTTATTCTTAAACAAACTCGAGTTTGTCCTTGGCCGAGAGTTCTCAAAGGGTTTCACCTTTAAGTAAACTCGAGCCTGGTTTAGTAAACTCCAATTTAAGTAAGACCGAGAGCTTTCAAGGGATTTAGAATTAAAGTAAACTCAAGCTTATGTTTTCAAACTCTAGTTTGCATTTGTGGACTTAAACTTATTCTCATTTCAAATATTCTCAAACTCGAATTTATCACTTAATGACTTGAGTTTCCGCAATCTTAAAATGTTTGTAAAAACTATCATGATGCTCATTTCAACTGAAGAATTAAACTCGAGTTTAGGTAATCAAACTTGAGTTAGACACTTGAGTGAAATATTCTAAACTCCAGTTTTGATTTTACAGAGACGTCTTCATTTTCAACTTCAAATCCTTTCTAAAGAATATGCCTATGAGACTTGAGTCTGGAAGAGTAAACTCGAGTTTTGAACTTTAGTTTGATTGAACAAACTCCAATTTAAAGCGCTCTATTTTAAACTCATCTTGCTCAGATTTGTGAAATCTTCTTGTTCGATCTACATACGTCATATCATCTTTCACTACTACTCTTAACTATGTTTAATCAATTTGTTAGTGAGTTTCAGATGAACAAACTTGTCTTAAACTAAAGATTAAGCATAAAACAAAAGGTGATGTCGGAACATTTATTGCTGGCCTAAAAAACTTAGCATCCTTTTGGCAAATCATTCTTTGGACCTTGCAAAGGTTTAAGTGTTCTCTTTCCTCATATGGAAGCCACGTCATCCAACAGATTTATTTTAAGGAAAGTCAACAAAAATGTCTGAGCCCCTGGATTAACTCAAAGCTTTAGAAAGAATGGGCCTAGTTAAAACCTAACAGCTTCATTAATGTCTCCAACGGTTACATTAATATTTCCAACGGTCTTTTAATGCTTCCATCATATATAAGCTGAAGCATTCAATTCTCAACAACAATTGCAAAAAACGCTCAAGTCCTACTTGCATTTACTAATCTTCTATAAAGTATCTTCTAATACATTGAACTTGAATACTTATTCATATGCTCTTTAAGAGAGTTTTTTTTATTGATGATCATTTATTGTAAAATCTCAAAGTTGTGGGACTTTGAGGTTGGGTTATCAGTTTACAACTTGTAGGGGGAGTGTATCCTTATGAGAGGATAACTTTCGAGTATAGAGTGTGTATCTAATTATTGTGATAGCGAAAATCCCAGAAGTTTGGGGACTAGACATAGGTGAAGAGTTGAGACTGAACCAATATAAATCTTTTGTGTCAAACTTTTTCTCTCCCTCTCTGTTATACTCTATTTTGAGTACCTTTTTCAGAACCAAATGAAAAGTTTTTAAAATTTCCAATTCACTCCCCTCTTAGTGATTTCCTTCATTTACGGTATCTATTATAACAATTTTAATATAACACTCATTATGTATTAAGTATGTGAAAATGATGTGATAATAAATAATGAGCACACATAAATTGTTGGCTTCGAATGTGTTGATGATAAAAACTTCAAACTTTAAGGTTTTTGAATTAAGCTTCAACAAAGAAGCTAAATATTACAGACGTGAATTCTCGAGTATGGGATAATGATTCTCGAATATGAAGATACAATTCTCGAGTATTATTTTCAATTCTTGAGTACCAGCGAGTTTAATCATATTCAAATACATAAACCTTAACAAACTTAATTCTCGAGTGCTGGAATTTGATTCTCAAGAATGGGTATATAATTCTCGAGTAATGAGTTGCAATTCTCGAGTATGCTTAAACAATTGCAAGTTGGCATAATATCATGGATTCTCGAGAATGAGCGCCAATTCTCAAGTATTAGTGTGCAGCTTCAAATCAATTCAATCTAAAACTAATTCTCAAGTACAGTTAGACAATTCTCGAGAATTTATATACTTGGCTTGAAACATGAGCAATTCTCTCTAGGCATATGCAAGGCAATTCTCGAGAATGCTAGAGAATGATTAAATGATTATATGCATCTGTACATTATAGTTCTCTAATATGCACATGCCATTCCTGAGTATCATCGAAAGACTCATACTGGTAAGCTCATGAACAATGATTCTCAAGTATACATGAACAATTCTTGGGAATGAGTTTCTTAGATATACATTATATCTTACGCACCATTAATTGTCTGAAACTCATTGGGTCATTAATTATTCTTATTTAATCATGCACAAACTTGCTCATACTATATTTAACCATCTTTCTAAGTGGTTTGCAGTAAAGTAATTATGTTTAATCTGAGATTGAGCAAAAACCATCTAATATGGCAGTAGCATTAAATGTTGACAGAAAAATAGAGCAACAATCAAAATAAGACTTTGTAGTAAATGAAAACATTCTTTTGAGGCATACCTATTTCGGCTATCATTCTGACTCATGCTATGCATTATTACAAACAACAACCAACACATTTAATGAAAGCAGCGAACTCATTTAATGTAGCAACAGTCAATTTGGTTCAACGAAGAGTAGCTGTGACTAACAGAAATTCAAACAATAACAATGGCTATATTCAAGCTCTTTGCAACGACATTAATGATGAATGGTATGAAAGCTCAAGTATTCAATATTCCCACCTACCGAAACTCTACTAATTCATTTCTGAGTTATTGCAATTAACAGTTTCATTTACTACATTTAATATCTTCGGATATTTGTTGTACTTCAGTGTTCATTAGTTATCCACTTGTGAGGAGTTGTAAAACACGTATATTATTTTCTGTTTGAAGTGTAAGGTTGTGGAAGCTTAAGTTGTGCATGTACGATTGCAACAAGTAAGGGGGAGTGGGTCCGCGAGTGAAAGGATCATCCTGAGTTGTAATTGTATCTTAAAGAGTTAGTGGAAATCCCAAGGTGTACTTGGGGACTAGAAGTAGGTCGAACGATTAGACCAAACCAGGATAAATTGCTCAGTGTCCATTTCTTCTTTCATCCTCTGTCTCATCATTGCTTAAACATAACATGCAAAAAGAATTTTTGAGATCACCTATTCACCCCCCCTCTAGCTGATATTCCATCTTCATAAACAACCATTGTAATATGTGGTAATACTTCAATAATATATAATGATCCCATTTTAACAACTATTATATATATAGTGATACAAACAATGGTTCTTTCACAAACATTGATATTTAAATATTGTAATTCTAATAGTTTTATTTAAACAACCATTATATATAGTTAACATAAATAACGGTTATTGGGTAACAACCGTGAGTCATTGAAGCTAAATTTTTCAACCAAAAAAAAAAAAAAGAGGTTATGCATTTGATATCGCCTTACATATTCATTTATACTAAACAAATATTTGTGTGTGTATTCTAATAGTTGTACCTAATAACAACTATTTATGTTGATTATATATATATTAAAAATATTTCAAATACAAAACAAATATGTATATATATTTATGTTAATTATGTATACAAATAGAATACATTTATAGTCATTCATATACATGTATACACTTTTAAAACCAAAAGTTTAAAATAAACAAATCAGTATTATATAAATTTGCAATCATTCATAGCAAGTTTCCCCCTCCCACTAAAGTTGCAAATATGTCACCAACTTTTCATCCACTTCTTTCAATTGTGACTAGCTAAACTTTGTGCAAGAGGCATAAAATACTATGAGCATATAATATACCTTATTATGAACAATATTTTCAAGACTATGTGTGATTATGTCCTTCATGAATTGCATCACATGGTACCCACAATCATTGTTGTCATCTGGTTGTCATGGGCACTAGACAGAAATTAGAAGAAAATTTTTTCAATCACTCATATACAAACAATATAAGTGCTTTAATTTAATATTATAGTTATTGGTGAATAATATATATACCCTTAGACTCAACTATTGGAAGGAATATCTAATGTAGCCATTATCGAAGTTGCATTTGTTGCAGTTGAGACCATTTTGCGTGTGGTACTTGTACATCACTTTGAAATGGTACAATAAAAAACTATATATAAAAACGTATGCAAGCTGAATTAAATGAATTAAATTATAAAAGATGATAAATAGGTAAGTTACTAGTTGAATGTTTCCTACATGTATGGTCTGTGGTGTGGTCTGGAACCCCACTTAGACAATCATAGTACCAAATCTATTTGCACAATATTTAGCATTATGAATATCCAGTATCTCCTAACTAAAATAATGAATCACACGGACAATTACAAAATAAATAAACATTAATATAAGATAAGCTAATGATGCACTTACCCATAAATGTAAGGCACCAAGAAGTAAGTGTCCTTTTTGTCTGGAGTCCTCCAAATGAATTCATCTCCCAGAAACCTTACTTGAGATTACCTCAAATCTTCCTTTATGCCCTCAGCACAATGCCTCACATCATTAAAGCGGATGAACTTGATCTTGTCCTAAAGGCCGTGGGGAAGTGTTTTTAATGACCCCATAAAAAAATAATAATTACAAGTAATTGTGTTGATGATATAAAGATATAAGTTGAGTTGGAATGAATAGGGTTTCTTATCATACTAAACATTGAATTTCGCTTATGGTGCACCAAAGAGGAATTAGGTGTAATAAGCCATAAAATATCATAGTAAATTAATTAGTTATACATTCTTTATTGTAACTTGGTGACAATAAGATTGTTATAGTTTTTGTGGTATCAAAGGCTCGGGTGTGCTTGAGGTTTGAAGTTCAAATCTTGGTTATGAGAAGCATGTTTGTCATTTCTATTTTTGCACCTTAAATTACCAAAACAACCCCTTGCAAAAATAAATAAATAAAAAATAACATCTCTTTTTTCCCCTCTTCTTTCTTTCCTTCTTGTGAAATAGCAAACAGAGGCAAAATGATATTGCAAATGTATTGCTAGAGCACTGAATCATATGCTTTGCACTATTCTTGTATTTATATCATATTAAATACAACGGAAAGAATATTTATAGATTGTAAATATGTGATAGAACCTATGGAAATGCAACACGTATACAAACAGATACAATGCCGAATTTACATTATAACAGAGTCCTGGGACCACTGCCTAATTATGACTAACAACATTAAACACTATTATATTCTAATACTCCCCTACAAACGAGAGGGTGTTACAACCAGCCCAAGTTTGTTTCTGAAGTATTGAAATTGAAACTAAGACAAAGGCTTTGTGAAGCAATCTGAAATCTAATATAAAGAAGGAATGTATCGAACATCAATTAAACCAGATAAAACCAGATCTCTAACAAAATGTATGTCAACTTCAATGTGTTTACTTTTGGCATGTTGGACTAGATCTACTGCTAAGGCTTTTACACTAAGGTTATCACACCAAATTATAGAAGGTCTCTTAAGAAATAAGCCTATCTCAAATAATAAAGAATGTAACCACTTAATTTCAATAGAACCATCAGCAAGAGACCTATACTTAGATTCTGCACTAGACCTTAACACCACTTTCTATTTCTTTGATGACCTTGATGACCATGATATAAGATTATTGCCCAGATAAACACACAATCCTCCCATTGATCTTCTATAATCTAAGTCACATGTCCAATCAGCAGCTGTATAAGCTATTTGCTGAGGTTTGGAACTACAAAACGATTTTATTTGTAGACCAAAATTACAAGTTCCCTTCAAATATCTGAGAATCCTTTTAACAGCTTGATAATGAAAGGTTATTGGTTGTGATAAGATCTAACTAAGTTTATTTACAGAGAATGAGATATCTGGTCGTGTAGTTGTGAGATACTGTAAGGAGCCTATTGCCTGTCTATACTCAGTAGGATTGTCTAACAAATCACCATCCATTGCAAAAATTATTCTACCAGTGACCATAGGAGTTGGTACTGGAGCACAATTGGACATTCCAAATCTCTTAAGAAAATCATCAACATATTTAGCTTGACTCTGAAAAATTCCCTAAGAGCTTCTATAGACCTCTAGTCCCAAAAACTAATATAATGGTCCCAAATCGTTTTCATAGAAAATAAGGTTCAGTTGATTCACAAACATTTCTATATAGAACTTATTGTTGCCAGTAACCAAAATATCATCGACATAAATCAAGATGAAAATAGTGAGATCATGGGTTTGTAATAGGAAGAGAGAAATATCACTTTTTCAGATTCCTAAAATCCCAATTAGTCAGAGTGTAGTGCAATCTATCAAACCAAGCTCTCGGAGCTTGTTGCAATCCGTAAATGGCTTTTATTAATTTACAAACATGGTTGGGATGCCAGTGATTAAGAAATCCATCCGGTTGATGCATGTAAACTTCCTCTTGTAAGTAGTCGTTGAGGAATGCATTGTTAACATCAAGTTGTCGGATCTCCCATTTGAATGTTGCAACAATTGACATAATCACCTTGATAGTAGTGGCCTTGATTACCAGACTGAAGGTCTTGCTAAAATCAACTCCATGGATCTATTGAAATTCCTTAGCTACTAGGCGTGCCTTGTGTTTCAGAATCAAGCCATCAGCACGAAACTTTGTCTTAAACACCTACTTGTTGTCCATAAATTTCTAGTCGGTGTGTGGCACCAAGATCCAAGTTTGATTGTGCAAGAGTGCATCGAACTCTTCTTTCATTGCTAGAAGCCATTTGGGAGACAATAGAGCCACTTGAACTAATAAGGGTTCAGAGGATCCAGGTGATGGCACGATATTAAAAGCTTCAGTGGATCCAATATAAGGTTATTTGGGCCGGGTCACACCAACTTTGGATCGATTTACCATGGAATGTTGGTTTATAGGCTCATCAGCATTGGAGTTGATTAACTCAGTATCTGGACTGGACTCATTGGTCTTACTGTCAAATTCAACAAATGCAAGACTCGAAGAACTCTGTTGTTGAGCCACCAATGGACTCCGTTCATTCATAACATCATCTTCTATCATGGAGGTAGTCTTGATATTATTATTAGTATCAATGATCAAGGGAATCGAACCAGACATGTCCTTAGTTGCAGAGGACAAACACATGAAACCTTCTCGAAAAGGAAAAGTCTGAGTATCAAACACAACATGACGGGAAATGAATATTTTACCCTTATCACTCAAGCATTTGTATCCCTTTTGTTGAGATACTAGACCAATGTACACACATTTCCGACTGTGATACTAAAACTTGTGGGAATTATATGGCTTTAAGCATGGATAGCAGGCGCATCCAAACAATTTTAGCTCGTTGTAATTTGGCTCTGTTTTCATAAGACACAACAGAGGTGTTTGATCATTTAGCACCAAAGTAGGTAATCTATTGATGGGATACACAACATATTGGAAAGCATCTGTCCAATATTTTGTGGCATACCAGCTTAAGCTAGCAAAGTTAGACCCATCTCCATGATATGATGGTGTTTTCTCTCAGCCCTACTGTTCTGAGCTGAAGTGTAAGGACATGTAAATCACATATTGATTATATCTTCTTGAGCAACTGATATAAACTGTTTGAACTCAATACCTTTATCACATTGTATAGCTTTAATTTTTTAATTGAATTATTTTTAACGAAGGCTTTGAAGTGTTTAAAAGCACAAATCGCTTCCCCTTTATGTTTGAGAGGATATAACCATGTAAATCGGCTCAAATCGTCTATAAAATGAATGTAAAATTTGTGACTGTTATGAGATTGCACAGGGATAGGACCCTATAGGTCTAGATGAATCAGTTCTAAAGGAGAGGAAGCATGAGACACAAATCGTGGAAACAGTAAATACTTTGATTTCCCCATTTGACAAGCCTCACAAAAAAAGTTTTCCTTAACAGAGACACTTGATCCAATACTTTAGTATTAGGATGGCCTAAGAGATGATGTCATTTTAAGAACTCGGAATCAACATTAGAATTATCATCTCTCATTGCCATTGACACTTCTAGATGACCTTCAAGCCTTCTTCCCTTCATAGGATATAGTCCTACATTTTAGAACTCCCTGCATTACCAGACTTCTTGTCACCGAGTCCTTCACATCGCATTCATGATTAGTAAAATCAACATCAACACAATTATCTCGAATCAGCCTATTAACACTCATTAAATTTTTAGTAGCTGCAGGAACACAGAGAACATCATTAAGAATCAATTTCGATAAGTTATCACAGTCTATAACAGCTGAACCAACCCCTGTAATTTTACTTTTGTTCCCAATGTATGTAGTAAGAAAATATGACTTACCCACTGGATTGACTTCATCGAGATACTCAGGATTTGAGGTCACGTGATAATTCGCTCCACTGTCCATGTACCAATTTAGATTTGCAACCGAGTATGGACTTGTGAAAAAGCTTGTGGAACAGAGTGTTACCATTTTGAGAAGTAGCATCGTCATGATAATAGTAGTTTGCAAGAGTATGTCCAGGGCACTGGAAGTGAATACAAAAGGGTCGACTACCACCACAACGACCACCACGGAAGCATCCTCCTATGCCTCGAAAGTTACGATAGTTGCCTCTCGATCCACCTCGAATATTATTAAACTCACAAGGAGTGTTATCGCTGCGGTTCATGACAACAACATTGGTTGAAGGTTGTATACTTAAAATTTGAGAAATGATTCAACCGATTTAATTGAGTTTCAAATGACAGCAGTGATGCTTGGGCTTCGATCCAGTGAGATCAGACTTATCTATAAGCTATAGAAATACAACACGTATACAAACAGATACAATGCCAGATTTACACTATAACAGAATCTTGGGACCACTACCTAATTAAGATTAACAACACTAAACACTATTATATTCTAATACTGTGAAAGCATGAAAGAGGGATCAGAGAAGGAACTTCTTGATCTGAAGCTCCAAACCCCACCCTTGTCTCACTTTCCCTACCAACCCAAGCCCAAAAAAAATGTCCATAACCTAACCTAAATAAACCTAAAAAGGAAGGAAGAATGAGATAGCCAACAGTCACAATAATCTCTTAGCGGCTTCAAGTTCTTCATCACCAACATCTTTCTTCTATCATCACCATTGACCCTCTCTTCCTTTATCTCCTCTTCCTCTTCTTTGATGTCTTCAATCCTTCCCTTATTCATCTTCATTAATCACCGCCATCTATCTACAATTTAATTTCATCATCAGCTTCAAACATCCACCAAATTTATAACGCTCTTGTTGCAACCCAAGTATCATCCAACCATTGTGGTTTGCATCTATCCTCACTAAGTTTCATATTTTTGTTCAAGATTTGAGCTTGAAATCTATGTACTTTTGCTCAATATGTGAGTTTTAGATCTATGTTGTTGTATGTTAAAATTACAGGCTTTGGTTCTTCTTCTTCGGCTCTTCTACTTCTTTGTGTCTTTGTCTAGTCAGCCATTCCTTAATCCTCCCTTTCATGACTTCCTCTTCTTTTTGGTTAATTTTGGTACTAACAGAACCAAATCAAAATATTTCAGTTATGTTCTATTTCGGTTAATGATATAATATGGTTCACTTCAGTGTTGCTAAATATCTAATTTCAATGTTTCCCGTTTTCAATCCTAACCAAACTAAAACACCAATTGCTCACCCCTACCTTACGTCAAGGAATAAAATTATCCAAGTTTTTATTGAGTTATAGGGCCAATGTTTTAAGCAAAATGAAACTTGAGCTATTAAAACTTATTATTTGAAACTTAAGGGACTAAAATCAAAATCAAGGCAGATTTGAGGGACCAAATATTATATTAACCTTAAATTACATAAAGTAAAAATTTAATGAATGAGTTACAACTAAATCAAAATTATAGGAGCTTAAAGATTAAATTTCTAATAAAATATACTATTAGTTTTAAATGAAATTTAAAAACCTATCTATATTTAATTTTTCTTATTCAGGAGCTAGGGATAATTTAATGTCTCTTGGGTTAATTTCTCTTCTGGACTTTGTAAGGTCCTCTCTTTGAATCGGGCCGAATTTTTTTTTTTTAATCCTTTCTACCATAAATTCTCATTTTATGATCACTAGAAAACAAATTTACAAAGCCGCGCCACCGCATAAACTATACTACCTAACTACAAAATCCAAACTACAGAGCATCATCTGAAATAGTACAAAGTTGAAAAAACAACACCAATCCACAAAACAAAACAACTTCTAACACAATTATCCAATACCCTCACGTGTTAAAGACAAACAATCAGAACCAGTCCTGTCTTTACGGGCCGAATAGTTTGAACTTTGAACAGTCAAAAATTAAAATCCTCTTTATCCACAAAGGAGCTTGAATGATATGGCTTACATTCCTCTTGCTCAAATTAAAATCAGAACCAGTCCTATGTTATTTGAATATGTGACATGTGACATGTGAGTTAGAATTGTTTAGAAGTTTTGAGTTTTGACAATAGAAGACTGTATTTATGTAATAAATTATTAATATTAAATTTGAAGTAGTTTAGATCTATTTTTTGTTTGTTGGAGAAATTTAAAAATAATTTTTCTATTTAAGAAGTTTAAGATTTTTGTATTATAGGATAGTTTTACCGGTTAAATGTTGTGTAAATAGTTTATTTGGGTTAATAGAGATATTATAGAAATTTTAATCAGTTTAATTTTTAAGTTTGAGGACTAATTTTTCATTTCCGAAATTGGAGGACTAATTTTTAATTTTTGAAATATGAGGACAGAGTTGTCATTTTCAAATTCAAGGACTGATTTGCCATTTCTGGAATTCGAGAACTGATTTGTCATTTTTGAAATTTGAGGACTGATTTGTATTTTCTGAAGTTTGAGGACTAAATTGTCATTCTAAAATTTAAAGGGCAAAACTATTATTTTCATTTTTTATTATATAATACATAATTTTATTAAAAACCTTAAGATAGGTGACTAATTATTTAATATATTATGAATTAATAATGTAATATATAAGTTGTAAAATTTTATTATTAGCTAAATAAAATTAAAGAAAAACATGTTAGACTAATAATTAGTTAATTAATAAAAATATTTTGTGAAATATGTTGTACATTATTAAGTAGTACATTAGAGAAAAACATCAAAGTAGGATGAGAAAATTAAATAAAAAACAATAATCCAATATATATTATTATATTGAATTTTACTTATATTATATATATATATATATATATATATATATATATATATATATATAAAATATGAATTTTCATTTTTTGATTAATTTTCATTTTTATTATTATTATAATATAATATTGAATTGTATTTATTTATTTAGAGAATAAATAATTAGTGACTTATTAATATATTGTGTGAGGGTAAATTTTTATTAGTTAAATGGGTCATCAACGTGACCGCAAAATTCAACCCGACCCCAAAGAGTGGGGAGTTATTAATGAGAAGGTGCAACAGTCACACCAATTACAAGTTGTTTAGAACACAAGAGATTGTGATACGTTGAGGGTAAGGCGAGCCTCACAGAGGTTGGGAAATGTCCATGACCCAGATGACATCCCACAAGAGTTGTAGGAGTACCTTATCCGGGCATGTTTTTGGCACGTGTCTTGCATGAAGAGACTCTCAGTATGCTTTATTATTTATGTAATTAATTATATGCATCTAGTTTTTTGTACATGATACGGATAATATAGATGATTACATATTTGTTTTCTACTTTTATGTTGGTGTAGATTGACAAAGACCTTATTTATGCTTTGGTTGAGAGGTGGAGGCCGGAGACTCACACCTTCCATATGCCGGTTGGTAAGATGACCATTACTCTACAAGATGTAGAGGGTATTTTAGGTTTGTCCACTTTGATCGAGTAGTTTCCGGTAGGACGCATGGCAATTGGGCAGCAGTCATGCAGGAATACATGGGTTGACTACACTCCCATCTCATTTGATTGGTGGAAACATCAAGATGAGCTGGTTTAACACTCATTGGGGCCACTGGGAGGAGCACTCAACTACTGTGTAGGGTCAGCTTTTGTACACACATGCCTACCTCATGTACCTATTCGATGGATTTTTGTTATGTGACAAGTCCAGCTCAGAGGTTCCTTGCCGATATATACAATCATTGCGCGGTGACCTTATGAAAACTGCTACATACAGCTGGCGGTTTGTTGTACTTGTTATACTGTTTTGTGAGCTATGTCAGGCCATGTTAGCTTCAGCCAAAGACATTGGGAGTTGTTTGTTGTTGTTGCTGATATGGGCATAATCCAAATTTCCTACCATATCATTTCCCATTCTACCGCCTAGTGACGAAGGCGATCATTACAGACACAGGTATGGAAACAATATATATATAATGAATACTTTTCATGGCAGTAGTAGTTGAGCGACTATGTTCTTATTTGCAAGTCGTTTCACTAATGTTATTGAGTTACATATTGCAGGTTCAATAGTGTAAACATGTGGTTATTGAATAGTACTAAAAAAAATATACTTTATCATCTTGAAAAAATATTATAGGTACTAAAAAGATATTTCATAACACTAATAGATACCCAAGAATATTTTATAATCTTGAAAAATTATTTTAGGATTTTAAAATAATATTTTAGAGTGTTTAATGATATTGAAAAAACATTTCATTATCTTGAAAAATAATTTTATGATCTTGAAAAAATATTCCAGAGTAATGAATGATACTAAAAGGATATTTTAGGATACTAATTGTTACTAAAAAAATATTTCATGATCTTGAAAAATTATTTGAAGATCTTAAAATTTTTTTTTAGAATACTAAATGCTACTAAAAATATACTTTATGATATTAACTGGTATAAAAATAATACTTAATGATCTTGAGACTTTTTTACGATATTAAAAAAATACTTTATGTTACTAGTTCATACTAAAAATATATTTTAGTATATTTTTTTAAAAAAAAATATTAAGTATTATTTTAATATCGTTTAATATCATAAAGTATTTTTTAATGTTACTCAATCTAAAAACTATTTTAAAATATATATATATATATATATATTTATATTTACCTCAAAATGACGTGGTAAAGGATAACAACGGGGGAGTTGGCATCATGGAGAAGCCAACTCCACAAAAAGTAACACGTGAAAGGCTCAATCATCGACGTTAGAGTAAAGACGCCCTCTTCTGAGCGAAACCGCGTTTGCTCAGTTTCATTCAGAAGCTGCAATAGTAAAAGCGCGTACCGTACACTATATCCCGCCAAATCTTTCTTTCTTTTTCTGTCGGCTGATCGTTAACGCAATAAATAATGCTCCTCCCCTAGGAATTGTTTTTCCAAATGCCAAAGCTGTGGTGTAATTCATTTTTTATTCTACAAATAATTTTAAAAGGAAGAAAAGACGGAAAATTATCATTAAAATTAGTAAAAATAAATAAATATGTTGAATTTCAATCATATGAGAAGAACTGATTTAGAATTTTGAAATATTACAAAATTTAAAAAATTACTCTCAAATTATTCACTGTTTGGAGAGCAAGATTACTCTCACAAGCGTCAAGGCTCACTTAAATTAAATATGTTCTCTCTGGAATTAACTGCAATGCCTTGCATGAGATACCACAGTGCATATGTGCGACCAAATTGACTCAAGTTGTGCAAATTTATTTTGGAGAATTAATGGTGACGGAAATAGAATTCATTTGGCAAATGGAGAATTCATATTGAGGCATCAGATCATTCAGTCATTTAAATAATGCTTTATTGTCAAAATAGAATTAACGAATCATTTCTTCTTCTCCGGGTACTCATCTTGCATAAACCTTGAAGATAAAGTATATAAACCTCAATAATGAGCCTTTGATTTTTGATTTTTAGTTTTTTTTTAAAAGGCCTTATATATATCTTTTTGATATTTTTTTTTTAAAAAAAAAGCCTTATAATTTCTCTTGAATTTGGAAAGGAATCTACCAATGTGTTCTCATATAATTTTATATCATCTAACTTGAAAAGTTGGAAATGGGTCCTCAATTCCTTTAAACTACCTTTTCTAGTAGCCCATGAAATCTGGATCTGTATCTTCTTATTTGAGGACGATGACATTTTGGAAATTCTTATGGTCGATGTCTCTTCCATTAAAGGATCTTCTGAGCTTGTCTTCTTCGAATCACAAAATGTCATCTCTTTAGGGTTGCCAACAAAGAAAATCTTCAAGTCATCTTCTCCAAAAAGCAATTGTTGCCTCAAGAAGAAACTAAAGACAACTCTCCGCTAACATGATTTACAAGGACATATCCTTTTATCTTACGCATTTTAATTTCAGTCATGTTTTATTTGTTTATGGTATTAGTTCTCACATCCTATTGATGCTACAATCATGTCCTTATATGATTTTGTACTTCTAATGTACATCATTTTCCTATATTAATGCATTTAACTATTATAAAAAAATAAGGGAAAATTAAAATAAAGGACCGAGAGAAAATAATATTTATTAAAAAGGGAAATAAAAATTGTAATTACTTATAAGGACCAAACATCATAATATAAATTTAAAATTACTAAATAACTCCTAATCAAACCTCATGTATTATCTCTTGCATTCATAATTAAAAAAATAAATTAAATTAAAACTAAAATTGTCCATCATGATATCTCTTTTTCAATATATTATTTAATTAACAACTATTAAACTCATATTTTTCTTCATTTTTATTTTTCACCAATTTATATCATCAAATTCCCCGCTTTATATTATCGATGTTATATCAATTAAGCTCTTTTTTATAAAAATAAAAAAATAAAATTATTTCATATTTTTCATGATATAATAGGTTAATTAGATTTTTTTAATTTTAATAAATTTACATGAATAATTTAACCCACATAAGTTGCTTCTAAAACAAAAATAAACCATATAAAATTTCTTGGTTTAACATATATAATGAATTATAGAAGACTTTGGCTCTTATTAAAATTATATAATTCCATTTTTAATTAAATTTTTTTTGATTTTAAAAAATTATAATTTTTACAAATTGAAGAATGCGTATGTCTTTTTTTTGTTTCTAGATATATATTTGAATTGTTGTGAAAAATGAAAATTGAGAAAACTATTGTTTAATTTAATAAAACTTAAAATTTTGTATTAGATTTAAAAATAGAATGAGGAGGAGAATGTATATGTATGAGATAATGTAGAAGATTTTGTTAGAGACATTTTACTACTTACAATTCTGGTCCTATTTATAAGTCTACTTTGATAAAAAAAATTGGTAATATTTATAAGTCCACTTTTATGTAATAAATGAGATTGTGACAATTTTACTCATATTAATTATACTCATAAAGACAGAGAGAGAAGAAAGAGTTGAAAAATAATCAATTATAAATAAGGGTAAAGTTGAAAATTTACCCTCATAATCATTGAGTTAACCATATTTCCTTGGTATATGAGATTTAGCCAAAATGAACTTATAAATAGAATCAGAGTGATATAATTTTATATTTAGTCCTTCTAAATAATTATAATTTTTATGATCTTTTTATATAAATATCTTTTTTTTTTTAAGTTCTTCCCAAAAAAATAATACTAGTAATAAAGAAAGAGACATGACAATTCCAAACGGATACGCCAACGGCTTTTGACTCTAATAGACGACACTTTGGATTCCTCCTATTGAATCCGATTCCATCCACCTCGTCAATAATGTTGTACGTTCTCCCCTTTCCCCAGCCTTCGTGGGTCCCACCTCATGCTTGTTCCTTCCTTCTTTGAATCTTTCCCTTTCCCTTTCGCGTTCCTTTCCGAATTCTAATTCCCTCCTTTAAGATTTGTATAATCGATGTGTTCGAGGACTACTCATGCAAATAATTTGTCTGCAATATTAGGAGTTAAAATATTGTAAGCAAGCACTAAAACGCGCACTCGAACTCTTGATAATACTTAGGCCATAAATATGTTTCTTTTTTCTTACAATAGTTTTATGAATTTTTTTTTTCAAAACAAGTTTTTTTTTTAATACACTTGGATGATTGTTATTGTAAAAATATATAAAAACATCATTTGAAATTGTTATTCTAAAAAAAATCATATTTGAAGGGAGAATAAGCACAGTCAAGCTTAAATTAGAGAGTAAAATTTAATTTGAAAGGCCAGAGTCCAAACCATCCGGGGTTGAAAAAAAGATGGGGTTGTGCTCCATTTTCTGTCAAATTTTACAAAACAAAAAATAGGAAGACACACATACACACATAATATGAGTCGTTCATTTTTTTTAAAAAAAATACATTACTTTTTTTTTGGCAAAACATTTCATTAACAATTAATTATCACACAAATTTTTTATGTTTTTTTTAAAATATATATATATATATATTTTGAAACACAAGAACTCAAACAGAGCTTTAATTTTGTATCAATTAATACTTTCTCAAATCCTAAATATGAGACCTTCATAGCTAAATTTTGTGAATTAATAGTTAAGAAAAGTCACTAATAATAGTTAACAATTTTAAGATCTTTTAAAAAATTATATTCAATTTTCAAGCATATCTCTATTCAATATTATTAAAAGCATGAGAGAGTAAGTAGACTAACTTTTTTTACTTGCAATAATAAGGTTGAAACTTAAAAATGATAAGTGAATTCATGGGTTCAACTAAATTTATAGAGTAAGTTGATACAACTGATAAACTCAAATAGTGGACTCTCAAATTTGATAACAATGCCAGAGATAATATAAATTACCAATCACATATATTAAAAATAGTTTAAATAAAAAGCACTATATGTGAGTATAAAAGATGATAAAATATATGAAAAAACTTCAGTTAAATTCTTTATATCCATTACGTTTAGTTCTCCATTCCTACGTCACCCAGTGTTAAAATTATTTAATCTGAATTTATAGTTAAATGATAATATTTTAAAACTAAAACATATGTCCATGTATGATTAGATATTTAAACATAATAAATGTAAGAAACTTAGTTTAAATATTGTCCAAAATATAATATATGATTTATTATAAATTAGATAGTGGGTCTAATAATTTTTTTTTAAGTATAAGAGAAATTATGTTATATCATTGTTTATTTATAAATAATGTCCACAACACCCATAAATTTCATATATATATATATATATAGAACTGCCCATCAAGGGTTCATATTATGTGCATATATCTTATGTGCACTTTACGTGCTCATCTCATTTTATAGAGGGATGAGCACTTTTTTTTATATTATTTTTTATATATTTTATTTATTTAGATAATTATACGCTGCATCCTAAAATATTTTCTTCACTCAGTATATCAAATTAATTAATTTACAGTCTTGCATTCAGAAATATTTTTCCTGTAACATCAGTATTCTGGAAATTAATTAATTTGAGATACTGAATGCAACAAATATTTGAGGATACAACATATAATTTAATCTAAATAAGTAAAATATATATAAAAAAAATACAAGAATGAAAAAGCAATATATAGATTGATCTTCTCCTAGCACCCTCCTATGAAATAAATGTATTTCAAAATTATTTTGATTCAATTTATAATATTATTAATTATATTAATTACATCCATCGTATTTTCATTTTATAAGTCATATTGAGTTCTTACTTTCTTTGTAAACAAGGTTAATTGTATAAATAAAAAGGATATATTGTACTGAGTTTAAAAAGTTCCATTTTTTACATTCTAATGTGATGGAAACATCAGACTCGGCAAGGTGTTATAAACTTGGATTATAATGTATACTCATAATAATAGTTTATTTTTATCAACAGAATCTAACAATTAAGCTTAAATCCATCAAACATTCATCACATATCGTACACAACAAACACTTTTTTTTTTTTTTTTAATGAAATTTATATATGAAACAGTTAAACATGATTAAATATAAGAAGATAGTACTCACTCCAGTCTTAAGCATAGAATACATTTATCATATTTTAGAGAGATTAAATGATAATAGTTAAATTAGTTAATTATATTATTTTCCGAAAATGCCTTTATTTAACTAAGTTTTATGGTTTTACAAGTTGAGGAAACAAAGGAGAAAGCTTCCAAGCAAATATGCAACCCTTAGGCAATGCGCGATGGATCTTCATCATTCCAACATAATTCTTTTGGGTTTAATAGATTAAAAAAATCATTTTTAAATTTACTTTTTTTTTTCTTATTCTAGTTATATTTAATTTTATAAAAAAAAATAAAAAAATTGAGATGTATATGATATGAATGAGTTGCAAGCATTACTTTATAGAATATATGAATGCATTATAAAATTCTTATTATATTTACTTATTATTGAGAAAATATCAATACAAGTACTTAAAAAGAAATTGGCAAAAATTAGAAATTTATCATATAATTATGGTTAAAACAAACTCCTAAAAGTTGTCATATAATTAAACCAAAGACAGTATGAATTAATAGTTAGGTAATATGATTTTATCAGTTAGAAACTCAAAAATAATATACTTAATCGGTAAGTTCATGAGTTTAATTGAGTTTGAAATTAACCACAATTTAACAGTATAAAAATGATAAACTCAAAAAATGAATTCGATAGTTTAAATGCGGATTTTTCAGTTCAAGTGAATTAAATTTATCTCTAACTTCCTTCCCATCTTTTTTCTTTCGTTGTGGATTTAGAATTAATTATTGGATTATTGGATTCTTCAGTTATAAAAAAACTTTAAACTTCAAACCATAATTAATAAATACATATAGACAAATCTAGTCAATAAAATAGACCTCATGATGAAGGTCTCGTCTGGCTCACCTCCACTATATATACCCATAATCTTTTGTTTTAATTTTAAGTTTATAATTAATTAATTATTTATTTATTTTAAATTCCTTTTCCGCTATATATTTCCCCTTTTGCGCGTGACTCTTGGCAAGAGCATCCCAGAACCATGGCTACTTCATTTCCAATCTCAGCTGCCTTCTTCATCTTTCTCCTCCAGCTAGCTACCTCCGTCTCCTCCATCGGCGTCAACTACGGCACCCTCGGAGACAACCTTCCTTCGCCGCAAGCGGTGGCGAATTTCCTCAAGACCAAGACAACCATCGACAGTGTTAAGATCTTCGATGTGAGCCCTCAAATCCTGCAAGCCTTCGCCGGAAGTGGCATCTCCGTCACCATCACAGCTCCTAATGGAGACATTGCGGCTCTAACCAACTTAGATTCCGCTCGTCAGTGGGTTGTTGCTCACATCAAACCCTTCCACCCTCAAACTAAAATCAAGTACATCCTCGTCGGTAGCGAAGTTCTCCATTGGACCGATTTGAACACCATCAAGCTTCTCGTCCCCGCCATGAGAACTCTCCACAGAGCTCTGAACGCCGAAGGAATCAGAGACATCAAGGTATTCAAAATCAGCTCGGTTCCGCTCTTTTTCTTCTTAAATCCCTCTTTTGCCCTTCTAATTTCATTCACATTTCAATTAAACCCCTCAAACCTCAAAGAGCTGAAAAATTCAAAATGATTCAATTTTACTCAGCTGATCTGAGGTTTTTTCTAAGGTTTGAATCGTTACGAGAAGTTAAATTTAAGCTAATTGATGTTGTCCTCTGGAAAATTTCAGGTTACAACGGCACATTCTTTAGCGATAATGCACTCATCTAATCCACCAAGCGCCGGCCAGTTCAGATATGGATTTGCACGATATGTGTTCGCGCCAATGTTGAGATTCTTGAGGGAAACTAAAGCTCCTTTTATGGTGAACCCATACCCATACTTCGGATACAACCCGAAGAACGCGAACTTTGCTTTGTTCAGGCCGAACCGGGGCTTGTTCGACCGGAACACTGGGATAACCTACACGAACCAGTACGACGCGCTCATGGACGCGGTTTACTCCGCCATGAAGGCCATTGGGTTTGCTGATGTGGATATCGCCGTCGGCGAGACGGGTTGGCCGTCGGTCTGTGATGGATGGGATGCTTGCAGTGTGGCCAATGCGGCGTCGTACAACGGCCAGCTGGTAAAGCACGTGGATTCCGGCAAGGGGACGCCGTTGATGCCAAATCGCCGGTTCGATACCTACATCTTCGCCTTGTTTAATGAGAACCAGAAACCCGGTCCGATTGCTGAGCGGAACTGGGGGATGTTCCGACCCGATTTTACTCCGGTCTATGACGCTGGGATCTTGCGCAACGAACAGGTTTAATATTTTATTTTATTTTTTTTGAAAATTTAGAAAATAATAAAAGTCATGCTTTGTTGTCTTTATGCCTTCTTTTGACCTGGCTAGGATTCTTGGGTGTGGGAAATTTACAAAATCCATGACGGACGATTATTTATTTTTATTTTTGGGATTCTGAGTCGTTATTTGAAATATGTTCCCTCTGTCTGTATTTTATTTTATTTCCGTATTTAGCTTTTTCTTTATTTAAGTATGACGTTTTTTTTAATGAATAAAATCGTTTGATTTGGTTATATTACCCTTTACCCAAATATTGGTGATATTTAAAGATATATTTTATTATATTTAAAATGATATATTTTTATTATATTTAAAATTATAATAATATTTTTACATCTATCATTAAATATCAATAATTAAAGATGAAGTTAAGGGAGGGAGGTGAATAGAGAAACCCCTCAGCTATTTTAAGATCTTGGACAAAAAGATTGTTGGGGTTCTTCGTTGGATATCACATGCGAAACCGTCAAATTGTCATCTTTGTCAGTTTCCAACTTTTCTTTGTAATTTCGGGCAAAAAAAAAAAAAGAAAACTATTCTTTGTAATATAATAAAATATATGATTTTTTTTTTGCTGTTCATATATAATATTTTTTTAATAATATAGTACAAGGAACTCAAAATCACAAGGAATATTAAAAAAAAAAAAAGCTCAAGTAATACTACTAGTATTTGTTATGACTCTTGTTCTTGGGTGATAATTACAGCTGGACAAGTGTACATCTTATCTTCCGCGTACTTATCCCAGTTGTGGTTGATGTCAACAAGTGATAATTAAAAATGCAAAAGTTTCTTTGATTATGATCATAGTAAACGTAATTAATAATAAGATGTTTCCACTTAAAATGTAAGGCACTTTTCGGAGAGACACGGGATCATTCATGAGTGACAGGTGGCAGGGTTAGGGGGACATATGATAAATTGTGATTTCGTGTTTATGCTGAATTGCTCATCCCATTCATACATAAGGTGTCAATCCTTTGATGTTGATATTCAGCAGGGTTACCAACATGTTGACTTTCAAAGCTTTTTATGTTTAAAATGTGTTAATTTTTTTTTTAATTTTATAATTTCAAATAATCTTTGGTCTTTTTTTTTTTTTAAAATAAAATTAAACTTGTAAACTTACATAGATAGCCATACATTTTGTTTTTCCTTTCGCTGCATTCCATATACTTCTTCTAACTATAAATTTAAAAACTAATTAGGAGGTTTACATTGGTTTTGAATTTTAGATCTTGATATATTTTGTCCTTAATTTATCATTTTTTTTTCAGTGTTCTTATTAATCGCATGTATGAAGGATATTTTTGTCAAGGGGTAAACCAACTTACTATCTACAAATAATTGATTTACCTAATTTTCTTAGTTTTTACAAATTAATTATTTAATTCTTGCATCAAGGAAAATTATTTATGTCTTGAGAATGATGCAGGTTTTGTAAGTCGTGTTGGGCTAAGGATAATGATTCCCCACGTGTCATACTAAGAAGGAATAGGGTGGTATGTTAATAATGAACATTTTATTTGTATTGCAGTCAGTACCAGTGGCACAAAATCCAGGCCTAAGCCCAAACCCAGGCCCAAGCAGCGGGGGCCAGAAATGGTGCGTACCCAAGCCCGGGGCGAGCCCACAGGCCCTACAAGCAAACATACAGTACGTGTGCAGCCAGGGAGTGGACTGTAAGCCCATTCAGGCCGGAGGAGCCTGCTTTGACCCGAACAACATCACGCAGCTGGCTACTTACGCCATGAACGCGTTTTATCAGTCCAAGGGTCGCCACGATTTCGACTGCTACTTCTCCAACTCCGGTCTCATTACCTCTTCTAACCCCAGTAAGTAGCTTCCCCTCTTTCAGTATTTGCTTGTTTGCAGAGAATTGATTTTGCAAATTATGAAGTAAATATGTGAAAGTAATTTTATCATGTAAAACAAAAAGGTGATTATTTCAAGTGAAACCAAGCACCTTAATTTAATTAAACCCCATTTATGGGAGAATTATTGTGAGGTCATAATGGAAGAATGTAATTGCAATAAATGAATAGTATGAATCTCTTGCACACATTGTTCAAAAAAATCTGTTGTACATCAAGTTGTCATTGCATGTTGTTCTCTTACAAGACATTTTTTATGATTACATTTATTCCTTGTGACCTCATAGTAATTTCTCCCAGATATTTACAAGTTCAAAACTGGAGGATCATTGAGAGTGAAGCAAGTCATGTGAATTTTTGATTGACGTCAATTCAATATTTTTTAAAAGAAATCATAACCTTTATATTTATTAAGATGAAAAACGTGACGATGCATTTTGTATTGTTATGTTATTGCCAGGTAATGGAAAATGTAGAATGTAAGTGTGAGTTGAAGAAGAAGAAGAAGAAGAGGTGCAAGGAATTGTGATTCTCAGATGTTGAACACGAGGACGAATGCGACTAAAGACTGTTTTATTAATTTAACTCTTCATCGTGATGATGTATTTATTCATTATTATTATTATTAGTTTTATTGGGTATGCAAATGTTACCTTAACGAATGTTAACCTAGACATGATCATATCACGTGTTTGTTTGATTTGTGAAGTATTATTAGGAGGCATTATTCTGCTGTTGGTTGAGTTTATCTTTTCATCATATGTCTCATGATTGATGCTGGTTAAGTTATATAGTATTTTGTTGGTAGTAAAGCCTAGTACTCGATATACGAAGAGCAAATGCTATATCCCTCCGAATTAGGTTTGTTTTACGCAGAAATGCCAAAAATTGATCCAAGACAAGCGGATATGTGTTTGATTTGAATTGATAACGAAAGAATTTTGCGTAAGGTGGTAGGGCGTGGGCTTTTTTATAGTCTCATGCCATTACCCGACCCAGACACATTTAAGATCTAGAATTAAGATTCTAGCTAACCAAGAAGTTGTTGGCTGGGGTGAAGAGGTTTTGTAAGGAGAACATGAGTATTAAGAAAAATAAAAACTCTTTACACTTTAAACATAACAAAAGCTGAAGAGTCTTAGCGAATCAAGGTTTGAATACATATAGGAAGATGTGTCCATATATAGTGCCAAATAGTAACATCTCCAAGAGAAGGATAATAGTGCTTATAAAAGGGGGCAAAAAATAAAATAAAATAAAATAAATAAATAAAATTCTTTCTAGTTTATAATGAGATAGTGATCTTCCAACAATATATGCTTTTTCTAAATTTCAATAATTTTTAACTTTACCCCTATTTAATATTAGTATTTGTTTTTTTTTTTTAATTGAGAAGTCCTAGAAAACAATTGTCTGCATATTAATAGATTATGGGCAAAATTATATATTCATATAATATATTTAACAAGGTAAATTAGTTTAAGAATGAAAAAATATTTTCTTTCTGTCAAACAAATAGGAGTATTGTTTTCATGATTTTTTTTAATTGTTGGATCAGTTTGATAAGTCAGATAAATCCTAAATCATACTACAACATAAAACACAAAATGAAACCGTGTTTCCACCCTTGCGTCATCAAGACTATCAATGCTTTACGTGGATGATAAGAGAAAATAGGAAGAATTCCACCCCCCCCCCCCAAAAAAAAAAACACAGAGAAAGAGAAAGAAAAAATGGGAATTAAAAAAAATGAAAAAAGGGAAAATGTTTTATCTTCTTATATGTGGATAAACAAAAGAAAACAAAGAAAGGGACTAATTTTGCCTCCTCTCCCTCTCAGGCTAATTTTACAGGAGAACACGATCTTTCTGAAATTTCTCAATTTTTGAAGGAAAAACTTTGGGAAGAACATGTAGGCCACTTTTTTTTTTCTTTCATTTTCATTTTTATTTTGATTTAATCTCGCTATCCAATCGCTTTTTTTTTTTGCCCTTTTGTTTTCTCTCCCCTGCTTTTGTTTCTCCATCCAAACATAAAGTTAGAGTTATCCAACCATAAATAAAACTAGAAACAAGTTTATAAAATTCAGCCGGACACTCTAATCTATCATACTCTCTCTGGCAAAAAAAAAAAAAAAAAAAAAAAAAAAATCTGATCGTCCCGTCTTTCAGATTTCAAGAGAGGTTTGTTTGAATTGTGAATTGCAGAGATGTGATTCAAAATCATGACGGAGCTCTAATACAATACAAGCATCGGAGAAGATCATTTATCTAAAAATCCAAGTTACTGTTATCAAAATTAAAAAGAATTACAGTTATTACTTACAATAATTTGATTCTTGTTTTTATATTTTATATGTTTGAATATTCTCTCTGTCTCACACACGGTATTGTCCTTACGTCATTAAGTTAATTAATGATTTTTCATTAAATTATCTGTTGCTCTTATTTTCTTTTGATAATTCAGTTTTAACTAATAAAGTTGATTTTCCTTTTAGCCTGGGCCATCGTATATATTATATACTTTAAAGAGTGTGAATTGTGCACTTATGCGTTGTAGTGTAAGAATCTTACCGTTGGCAATAAGGAAAAAAAAAAGAGGCATAAGAATCTTCCAAAAAGTGTTGTAATGTAGAGACATTCTCCTTTTCTTCCAAGAAAAAAGTGTTGTATTGTAGGAAGTGTCAATTAAGCTTGTCTCTTGGCAATGGGTAAGTTTTTTTTTTTTTTGGGAACTGATATATGCTGAATTATATTCTTGCTTCTAGTTTTTGGAAGGTTGCTCTTCTAATTAAAGGATATAAACAATGGGTTCCACCAGTTGTTAATTGCTTTTCGTTGGTTTTCTTTCAGAAATTGGGTGACGTGAGAGGGGTTTCGCTAAGTACGTATTGGTGAATAATGGTTTGATCCTTTTTCTTCCATTAATTCAGGTGGTGTTTAAAACTACACACACATCTTACTTAGATTGGGAATATGCTTCCCTACTACAGATTCGCTTATGGTTAACTCTCCTCCATACTTGATGATTTTCATGAAACCGTTAAATATTTTATATATGTATGTATGTATGCATGCGGAGTTAAGGGAATGAAATAGATAACACTTATTATTTATTTATTTTTTTTAAAAAAACCATTAAGCATATGATCAGATCAATATTTGACGGTTTTTTATGACCACTGTAATATTTAAGTTTGTTTTTTTTTTTTGTGAAAAAAAATTATTGCTTACTTGACGGTTGTATGTAAGAAATTGTTAAATATATGCTATCACTATATGACAATTTTTTTAAAAAGAAACCGTGAAATATAGAACTTTAAAATCCCTTTCAAAACATTCTTTGTGGTGATTTCAAAATTTCCACCTTTCTTCCATGCGCTTGGCGAACAACTCAGACCACTCTTTTCCGGCATTCTGTAATGAATGGGGAGGAAATGGGCCCAAGTAACACTAGCCCAATGGAGATTCTATCTGGACACATAGAAGGACTATCTTCAGGACATGTAGAAGGGCCCATTAGAAGAAACAAAAGGGCTAAGAGAAGGACACGAAGCTTATAGAGATAATGTGAGAGGTTAAATATAGGGACAATAATTGTTAGAAGAGGGTGTGAAGAATTGTATTGGAAATCTCCCTCCTGATTCTGTGATTCCCCTCTCCCTTAGATTTTCTTCTTTTTGTTACGTGAGTCAGTTTGCATTTCCTCTATCTGTTGCATTTCTTATCGTTTTGTACCACAGGCTTTTCATATCAGATATATATAATAGCAAAAGTGATACCTTCTGCCTTGCAAACTAGATTGTTTGTTCATACTTATTTGTGGTCATAACAAATGGTGCTTTCATTGAGAGTCAAACCTTCCGCCATGACCGACGAACTGGATGAAGCCGAACAGGAACAATTGGAGGCTGATATGAAGAAGGAGAATAAATTTTTGAGGATTTCAAAGGCTGATTTGATCGCCTCGAAAGATTGATGGAAACTATTCTCCGATCATTGGACAATTTAGCTCGAAGGGTGGAATCATCGAGCTCATGGTTCAAGGCCGATTTGAAGGTGGATTTTGTGGGGTCCGATAATGACTCCATCCCATATTCAGTCACAACCCCTATGGCCGAGGGTGAAGTGCATTCGGGGAAAGCAACAATAGGTGATGAGGCTAGTGACCCTTTCAATGTCGAGGTCGAACCAATCCTTTCACCTACGAAGGATTCTTGTTCTGCCGTGACTCTAATGCAAGAAGCCAAGTTTCCTTCCTTTGACAGTGAGTTGTTGATCGAGTTGCTTTTGTCGCTAAAGCAATCAATTAAACTAGGTGCTAATTAATTATGCAATATAGGGTCAACCTGGGTCATTCTCCCAAGGAGCAAGTTGTGGGTTTCCTTTAAGTTTAATTTAGGTGATAAAAATTACAATGAAATGAAACTAAACTAACTGAATGCAAGATGAAAATGACTTTAAAACCTAAATGAGAATGAAAATAATTTATATGAATTTGAATGCAATTTTTGGGGTTTTTTTTTTTTGTATGAGAAAGGAATTAAAATCCTAAGAAGAATATTAATTAAAATAAAATAAAATAATAAAGATATAGTTCAGTTATGATGACGAAGGAGACAATTTAGGAATTGCATGGAGTTAACTTTCTTAGCCTAAATCAATTAATTAGACCAAAAGGAGATTAATGAATTTAATTACCTAATTGAACATGGGAAACCCTCTAGCTCAATAACATATATTTCACTAGAAAACTCATAATGAAATAAGCGGTGGCTAATTAAACCCATTAAAAACCAATCACAAAATAATCTTGAAAATCTTGTTTACAATTATCTAATTGAACAACCAGATAATTTATCAACTCAATTAAACAATTAAGATGATAAACCAAATTAACAATTAAACTAATAACAAAAACTCAATTACTAATTTAATTGACAATCCAAAGGTTGCAAACAAGAGTCCAGCAATAAGCATAAAACTTCAAATTACGAGTCTAATCCAAAAGAATAAGTTGACAATCTAAAACTAGATTGTTCTCAATTAATACAACTCGAAATCCTTTAAAACTAAATAATCTCAAGTTTGAATCAAAAAGATAAAAAGAACAACACTCCCTTATGATCTTCATGTGTAAGCCTTAGGCTTTAGCTTCCTACATGCTCCTCCCAAGTTGCCTCCAAAAGAATTTAAGCTTCCATAGAATTTCCCTCACCAAACTCCTCCAAGCAACGCAGCATGGGCATGGTTGAATGAAGATGAATTAATGGGTGAATGAATTGGTGAATGGCCGTGGGTCTCGCGAAAGACTATTGGAATGAAGAATTGATGGATATATGATTAGCCTCTGCGTCTATGTGTGCGTGAGAGAGAATGGAATGGAAGAATCAATTGATTAATTCAATTGAATTGCATTGCGCCTCTGTCTCACTTTTCTCTGTCTTTACAATGTGTATCTTACAGCGTGGTGATAGCTCTCAAAGAGAGCATGCCTTCATGTTGTTGGTGGCTGCTAGGTTAATTAAAAGGGAAGGGGAGGAGAGCTTTTTGAGTACCAACTTGAGCCTAATAGAATTTAAGAAGCCCAAAAAAATTCCACCTTCAGGTTTCCTTTTAGTTTCCATGAAAAATTCTGTACTATAGGATGTTCTAATATATTTTTTTATTGGCATAAATTAACTAAAATCATGATATCATATATTTAGAAATATTATTAAATCACAAGATAATAATCGGAATATTAATAATTTAAGCCCAAAATCTCATGATTAATTCATATTTATATTATCTTCTAAAATTGGCTAACAATCCAAATATTATCTAATAATTCCAAATTAGCCTAAAATAATCCCAAAATAAATGATTAATGTGGGATAAAATATAGTAAAATTGGGATTTATCAGTTGTTAACTCTTTTTTTTTTCTTCCACTCTTCCTTGATGAGTTTCCAGAAATCACTATAGATCTTCTGTTTGAGGCACCACCAGCGATATGCTCTTCCTTCATGCTTGGTTATATAAAAAATGATGCATATATTGATCTTCTTATGGTTAGATCTTTCTTCTTTGATATCGACTTGCTGCGATCTTTTCCTCATCATAATTGGGAGCCGGTTTAGCACTATGATTGTTATGCATTACTGCATAGGTTGATTTTCGATCCTGGTATAGATTACTATACTCTAATGGCAGGGTCTCAGCTTTATGAATTCTCAAATTTGTTGCAACTTAGTTATGGTCTGTCATGGTATTGTTGTGGTGGGAATACATTGGATTTGTTACTTTGGGTTGTGAACGGGATACTATTGAGATTGGTTTTTGACCCTGTCATCTTCAATTCAACTAAGTTTTATTATTGGAATTGCAGTTCTGTTGTGTATACGGTTTGGATTTACTATGGTTTCATAATGAGATCCCTCCAAGGTGGAATCAAGTTGAGTAAGTTCCTTGTTAAGTGGCCAAGGTTCTGCACTGATTTGATTATTCCTTTCATATTTGAAACTGAACCTATCATTACCATCTTTTGTTATGTTTATTTACCTCCTGGATTGGGTTTTGATACTAGATGTGTTAAAAGAGATTGCTACTTGAATGTGGTTGCTGAGATATATCGATTGCCTTTTATACAGGGATGTTGTTGCATTAATCCTATATTTTCTAACATTATCTTTGAGCCTAGAGATGTTAGAACTAACAAAAGTTTGGGATATGTTGATGCTATAATTTTCCCTGTTGAACTTGTCAGTACCTTGTTGAGTAGTGTTGTTGAGGTGTATAGCTTGTGTTGGGTAAGTTGCATCATTGACCCTTCTGCCTTATAGGTTAAAATTCCTGACTCCTATCTTGGTGTTCCTACATAGCTTCTGTTGTTTTTTCTTCCAAAGTGTGACCATGGAAATGTCAAGGGACATTGGTGTTTCAAGTTTATTCAATCACCCTTATTTTCAGCAGAAAGTTTTGCTCAAGCTCTTCACATTCCATCAAAGAGGGATTACACTACTACAGAAATTCTTTGATTCTTTCATGCTAGAGATCTCTCTCCCCAACTTAAGGACCAATAACATGACTTTGTGCAATTTTAGCGGCAACCAGTCTTCATTTGGGTCATTGCAAATTCATGAGAGAAGTCATGCACATGATTCCTGTTATGCAGTCTCATTTGTTGATAACCATCACAACATCTCTAATTCTAAGGGATGGTTGTCTAAATTAATTGCTATCAAACGAATTATTGAGATGGCACACCCATATTTGGAGATAAAATTGTTTCAAGAAAATTTTGGAACTATGATTGAAGAGCTCACAACATACTTTGCTGATACCTTGTTGTATCTTGAAGCACTTGTTCAAATTTCTGATCATATTATGTTGGGATTTGGGAAATATGAACCTAAAGGATTGGACATTTCTCATGCTTCACTGCACTTTCGCCTGCTGCTATTTTTCTTCAAACTTGGCACCTTAATTTTGCTCTACCCAAATGTGTGTTCTTTCTTTTTAATCATAAGACCTGTGAGGATCTATACTAGTTTTCATTTGGCTGAGCAACTACAGGAAATGTTTACACATAGCTTTGCTATAGCAATACAGATCGAAAACTGTGATGTGGCATTGATTTCCCTAGCTGAATGTGATTACTATATGCATCTTTCTTCTGATGGGGATACATGGGTTCACCACACCGAGACTTGGGAGAACGCTACTGAACTCTGGACTTCTTTTCCTACTCTGGACCTTGAGGACAAGGTCCAATTTGATGGGCGGAGTAATGTAATGAATGGGGAGGAAATAGGCCCAAGTAACAGTGCCCTAATGGAGATTCTATCTGGACGCATAGAAGGACCATCTTCAGGACATGCAGAAGGGCCCATTAGAAGAAACAAAAGGGCTAAGAGAAGGACATGGAAGCTTATAGAGATAATGTGAGAGGTTATATATAGGGACAATAGTTGTTAGAAGAGGGTGTGAAGAATTGTATTGGAAATCTCCCTCCTGATTCTATGATTCCCCTCTCCCTTAGATTTTCTTCTTTCTGTTACGTGAGTCATTTTGCATTTCCTCCATCTGCTGCATTTCTTATCGTTTTGTACCGCAGGCTTTTCATATCAGATATATATAATAGCAGAAGTGATACCTTCTATCTTGCAAACCAAATTGTTTGTGCATACTTAATTGTGGTCATAACACATTCCCACTACTATTTCACTCCTTGTTGTTGTTGGACTTGTCATTCTCCTCCATTGTAGTTCGTGAAGGTGTTTGTTGTTCTTCCAATCTCCATTTTTGAGTCGCGAGTTCATAAATGTGAGTTTTTGGTGGTCTTAATTCATTGTAAAGTCTAAATGCGTATTCTAAATTACTGTTTCTAGATGATTTGTTAAGTTATAGTACTTATGGTTCCTTTCTAGATTCTAGGTTTAGGGTTCAAAGTAGCCATTTTGTTCTTTCGTTTTTAATTTATCTTTCTTAGATGATGTACCTATATGGCTGACCATTCTATATGTCTTTCTGTTAAACTTAAGTGCAAGCAGAGTTACAAAAGTCCCATGTAAGTTCACTGTGCCATCCTTATCAGGTTTGAAAGATGAAGGAGAGACTTAATGTATGTTCTTTCATAAAAGTCGTTCGGCCTTTTCCAAGTGTCCATTGTGGATTCTAGTACCTGCCTCCTCTTCTCATGTATAGTTTATTTAATTTGTATATTTCTGGAAAATTGAAGAAAAACTCGGATGATATATGAAAACCGTTCCACCTTGAGGAATGCTCAATATTCGTAATTGAATGACAAAATAAAAAATTTGATCTCTGCCGTCGGTTTGTGTTTTTACTGGGCATGGAGTTTTATCATAAATGACATAAATCAGGTTCCCAATGCAATTTTGTCAAACTTGCGTGTATTTTTTTAGGTTTCTAATTGGTGCAAAATTAGTGTTTCAATATAGGATTTGGGTTGTTTGGTACTACCATAGGATAGTTTTCTTATGTCAAAGTTGTAGTCCTTTGTAATAACTAATTAATAATATGGATGATAAATATATTTTCTATCAGTTTTGAAAAGGAAAAGAAAAACAATGGTTCTCACACATTGGAAAAATTCCTCAGTTTTGGAACACATTTTGTCTTATTTGTGCTTGATCTTTGTGATAAATTCTTCTGGTTATAAGCCAATCATGGGAACAAAAATGAAATTGATACAAACCTTGTTTAAGCTCTTTGATAATGAGTGGCAAATTGGATATGAAGTTTAATTTCTTCACGACTATAAAAAATAAATTTTACAACACTAATCAACATATGCTTTTAAAAAATAAAAGTTAAAAAAGAAGCGGTGACATTTTTAAAATTTTAGCTTAACATTCAACAACTGTTTCAAGTTAAATAGTAGTTGAAAGTTAAACTAATAATTCTCATGTAATATTTCATACTTATGGGTCTAGAGTATAGGATCACTAATAATTCCTCAAAGCCTTCAATGGATTAATACCAAGGTTCTGAAACCTGGACCGGTCATTGAATTGGTGAGGGAACTGGGTTAAGGGTTAGTGGGTTAAGTCGGAGTCAAACCGGTATTAATAAAAAATATAATATAATTAAAATAGGTAAAAAATTCATATATTAATAATAAAAATATTTTGTTAAATAATTAGAGTCTACCCACATATGATATCTACAGAATATAAGGAAACTCCTCAGGAAATTATTTTTATTAGATACAATCACTCATGTGGGCAAGTTGTACGTCATGAATTTTTTCAATTTTTAATGTTTGTACAAATTTTTAAAAAAGATATTCACAATCTGCTTACACCAACTTTTTTTGCTCGAATGCTTACACCTACTCCATCATCATATCCATCATGTCATCTTTCTCTCACACTATATTCAAATTCACCAACTCCTTCCATCATTCACGCTTCCCTACCTCCTCCTCACATATTTCATCTTCCTCTCTCACCATAAGCCTCCTCCTCCTCCCTCCATCACCGACAAGGTGACAAAGCAATGAAGCTCCATCATCCATAGCTTTTGTCGCCCTCAACATTCACTCCATTCTTTTGAAACCCAGAACCAACAACTCATCAACCTTCACTCCATCCAAGCTCATGCCAATGAAGAAGGTGGTAGAAGTTAAAACATATCCCAACTAACATTCACTTCAATTCTCTTCTTCTTACCTCTTCATCTTTCTCAATCAGTCGCGCACAGTCGGAGATCTTTTTTTTTCTTCCCTTCATGACTCGGTGGCATAGCCTAACTCAGCCGGTTCTGATTGAGTTTTTCGAGTTAACCCGGAGTCATCGAGTCAGCCCAAGTTTCTTCTAACTCGGACCAGTTTCCAGCCGGTTCACAGGTTTCCGGTCTGAACCGGCCGGTCCGGTTCGGGTTCCTAAACCATGGTTAATACTGTGAATTTCATGCAGAGGAAATTTTAACTCATCAAGTCCGTGGCTATTTGGTGTAAATATGTAGATATAGTGTAGGTAATGGGTAGATGAAGGATATCCAAATCCTCAAGCCCTCAAGGTTTATATAAAAAATGATGAATTTGACCTTTTTTGGCCACAAAGTATGAGCTTGATTTTGATTATATGAAATCAGTATTTCATCCTAAGGTTTGTCATTAGTCTTAAAATTATATTTGAATGTTCCATTAAAAAAAAAAGACTATATGCGTCTATTTTTCAGAAAACAATAGTTGTAATACTCATTTACAATAACTATTTTCCTAAAATAGTCATTGTAAGTAGGCTTACAAAAATTGTTTAAAAACATATGCCTATTTTAAAACTTTCAACGATGTTCACATACGTCACTACCCTTTAAAAACAATTGTCTTAAGGTTCTAAAAACAAACATTTAAAAATGCCTTTTGTAGTAGTGCTTGTCTCAAATTCTTAATTGCTTATGGTTAGAGAAGTTAGAATGATGATTTAAGATTTATTATAGGTTAATATGTCCAAATCTGACGGTGGCTTAGGTACACCCCCTCATCCTAAGATGCCCATAATCATTAGGTACAGATCAAATCTCACGTCCCAATGGATCTTGCCACTCACATATACTCATAACTCGGATATACTCAATAACAAGAACATAGCATTAGAGCACCCCATGATAATTGATACCCTAGTTATGTGAATCCCTTTTTCCTTAAGAAACCTAGGTTTTATAGGGTCTCCATTAATTCTATTGGTTCACCTGGATCATACGAAACATACTACAAGGATTTCTTCTATTAGTCCAGTTATAGGCATGACCACAAATTCAGCTTCCCTTATCAGGTATTCAATCCACATTTCAGGGCATTCCATTAGCCACCACATATCCACAGTTATTTGTCTTAGTCTTGAGACTATAACCCATAACTAGCGAGGTTCTAATTCTACCTCAATCCTCCATATCATAGAGGTATAATCTAAGCATCATTCTATCATCTCAAAATCAATTATAACACATACCCAATTTCATGTCTATACTATGAAGTGGCAAACAAGCTAAATCTTTCATAAATTCATGTCCATTCACATCCATAATACAATTCAAACATACATCAGTAGCCACAAATTTGACACTAAACGGTGTTGACACAATCAACCTATAAGGCAATTTATGGGTATCTAGTTTTACCTGTTTAACACAATTATATACAATAAAAGAATTAACTAGTACCCAAATTACATAATACTTGTCATGTAGTACCATGAAGAAAAATAGTATATTGTATTATCTATGGAGACTTTCGGGCCTCCTCATAGGTCATGGCAAATACTATGCCTTGATCCTGGGGTTGCTTTTTAGCTATATGTTATGGGCAATCTATAATATAATGACTTGGCAAACAAAGTAAATCACCCATTTGCCACAAGTTTTACTAGGATGTATCATGTTACATTTAGAACATGGTTGAGACGCTGGGGATCTTTTGGTAGCATGTTGTCTCAATGGAGAGGGCCTTTTGTTATTCCCTTAAGGACTAAACCCCTATCCCTTTCTGTTTTGCAAAAAATTCCCTCAACTAGGCTCACTATGACTCATATTACATTTAGGTGCACGCAGCTCATTCATATTGCCCTCAATAATTTGGTACTCTTCATCCACTTGGTTGAACTCCTAGAACTGCCGAGAGACTAATTTCTCTTTAATCTCAAATCTCAACCCTATGATTTGCATTTCGGAACTCCAACTTTCATAGTCCCAGAATCTTAGATAAGTGGAATAACAATACAATCGAATGAAACGAGCAAGGTACTTATCAAAGCTTTCATCGCTAACTTGCTGAATAGACAGGAATTATGACTCCTTGGCTATTCAAACATAGCAAGGAAAATATTTCTTGTTGAATATTTCTTGTAATATTTCCTAAGTATCACAGGAATATTTCTTGCTCGCAAGGTCATCTTGGTGTTCTTCCACCACCTATATGTATCTCCCCTTAGCTTGAAAATAGCTAAATGGGCCTTCTTATTAGCGGGTAAGTCCATTACTTGAAAAATCTTCTCTAGTCTTAGCATCCAATCCTCGACTGTCTTTGGGTCAAAGATCCCATAAAAGATGAGAGGTTGATGATTACAGAATTTGGCTACCTATTATTGCGTTGTTTCCAAAGCCTGGTTGTTTTGAGAGTCACGGTGTTGTCTCATATTAAGGGGATTCTTCACCCTGCTCCTTATTAGTCTTGGTGTGCTGCCTATCGTCATTTCGTTGGGCTCTCATCTCTTGCATTTTTGCTCGCATCTTGTTTATTAAACCCCCATACTCATGAAGTATACCTAGTATTTATTGCAATGGGTTTGGTTCAGAAGGTTTTGTTTATGTGCCTACTCTTGTCTAGGATGTCTACTTGTACCTCTGGTTTGAACTATCTTTAAATTTCACTATACACCAGCGTCAAAATAAAGGATACCAATAGCTACATTCAGTCTACCATGTCTACCCACATATACCTATCCACATAGTTCTAGATATGTCTTGTGAACTCTCGGAAGTTATCGTTTGGACCTTCTTCTATTACCCAATTCTTCTTTTAGTTCCAAAATGTCTTATCAAAAAAGAAATACATGAAAGTGTGAATTCAAATATGATCTAGATAATGTAGACCCCACATTCATCAATCATAGTATAAAGCCTTCACAACCTTCAGGTAATGTTGGTACTGAGCTATGGGGGTGTTCCTCCTAAGAACATCATACTCATATAGGCTCTTAAAAGTCTTTCATAGCTCCTGGTGTGCTGCCATGTCATATGTCACTAACACAGTCCCAGCCTTAAAGCTAAAAGTAGATTCTAGGACATTGGAATTGGGATTTGTTTATTATCCCCAACTGAAGAAGCCTCTTACCATGTACAGGGTTCAAATATTGGTCTTAGGGTATAACTCTCTTTCTAGCATTATACATCCTTCTAAGATCTCTCTGTGGCTCTATCAGTTGCTCTACTTTAGAGGTAGGCTGATTGATTGAGGCAAAGGATAAGTTCCTTTGACACCTCAATCCACTTATCTCTCAGGAACTTATCTCCTATCATCTAATAACCAGTACATCAGTATGCTATTTTGATATTGATATTTCCTAACACTACAACCTTGTTACTAAAATGTCTCACCTTCCATTATATGTTATATGTCAGAGCAATATAGTGCAGGTTAGTGGGAAAAACATATATAGCATTGTATATTGATAATAAATTACAAGTATTGGTTACATAACATCAATATCCTATAGGGTTCTTACATCACCAGTACAGACATCCAGTCAACCACGATTCCAAATCTCTTACAAACTTTGAACAGAAATATTCAAGCTAAAGCTAAACTATAAGTAAGCAACCCTAAGCTAATGACTATGTCTGCATCTATCATGTGCCTATGTCTATTACTTTGCCCTTGGAACCCAAACTACTATAATGCTTCCGTCTGGAACTTTGGGGTTCAAGTGAATCCAAGAGTAATAATTAACCTCACATACAAAAAATAGGCAATGCATGGCAATTACTAATATGCACACAATTAACTATAAGCGGAAAACAGTTCACATAATAACATTATGACATTCAGGGATCAAACATCATAAATCTCATACAACATTAATTGCAACCAATCATCTCATGATTCATTACCATAGCGCTAGGTACTCAGTGGGGTAAGGCCCAGTAGGCCTTACACCTAGTCATCGGGAAGAGATCAAGAGGTTCTTATAGCCAACTGGCTCACAAATGGTGCTACTGGGAAGAGACCAAGGAGTTTTTCTAGCTAACTAGCTTACAAGTGATGCCACCAATGAGAGACCAAAAGGTTCTTCCAGCCACACGGCTCTCGAATGATACTATACGAAAGATACCAAGAGGTTCTTCTAGCCAATGACTCTTGAGTGATATTGGCTCACACCAATATAACTTCCTACAAACAGGGTTTAATCATTCATACACAGTCATACAAAGTATATGAGAGTTCAAGTTGCTTCCTAATTGCTTAATAGATTTCCAATCTAACTCCAAATCCTTTGATTGTGTTAGGCAAACATAAGTTCCTATATGAATGCAATTGCAGATAACATATTACTATTTATTTCAAAACAATAGGGTTTAATGTCATACAACACTTTGACATAAGGATAAAAAGGCCTACATAAATTCCCAACAACCCTCATTAGCTCTTGAAGACCAAATTATTAACTTTGAACCCTAACTTTCCATTTATGCCCCTTAAGCCCAATTTTGCTTGATTTTGTATAAAAACTTTGAAAAATCATATTTAATTGTACAAGTGTCTAAATAGGGTGGTTTCAAATCTTATGTAATCATTTTATTAGTCTAGTTTCAAGAAAAAATAGTTCTAGCAATAATTCATATGCAAAAAAAATCCAGAATAAATAATAATCACATATTATACAGAATTTGGTTCTAGATTTATAGGCCAGTTTCAAAAATTCATATATCTCTAAATACATATCCAAATTAGGCATATGACCTATCAAATTAAAGCCCATTATGTATTCTTTAATGGGTTTAGGAGCAAATTTACTAATAAACTATTGGTCCAGGAGTGTCCAGCACAATAAACTATTAAGTGGACCAAAACTACCAACAAACTTTTAAAAATGTACAAGCAGCACAACGTCGTTAAGGAGTAGGTAACGTCTGTTTTATGAGGTCTAGCAAAATTTACAGAATAGGACCAGATGTTTATGAAACTATATTTAATCCCCAAAAAATTTCAAACTTTTTATTTTAGTCCCTTCATGTACTTTATATAGGGACTTAAGTGAAAATTATAAAAATTTTATGGGCTTGGAAGATATTTTTTAAAAAATTTTGGGTTTTAATCTGTAATTTTTGCAGGGCCTAAATCCACCTCTGGTTAAATGCATTTTTTTAGACCTTAGCCTGACCTAACTTATGGCCTATTAAGGAGGCCTGTAATTTTAAAAATTTTGTAAATAGCCTAACAAACCACAAGCCTCACCTCAAAACAAGCCTACTAAAACAAGGCGAAAACATAATTGTTTTAAACAGGCAAAAAATAGACCTAATTTAACCAGGATGTTAGATGTAGGTCTATTTTCGGCATGTTTAAAGTAGGTCTGTTTTCACTCTGTTTGAAGTAGGCTTGTTTTGAGGTGAGACATGTGGTTTCTTAGACTACTTACAAAATTTTTAAAATTACAGGTTTCCTTAATAGGCCATAGGTCAGGTTAAAGCTGAAAAAAATGCCTGTAACCAGCGGCGGATTTTGAGGGGTAAGGATGGCTGCGCAAAAATTACAGGGAAAAACTCAAATTCTTAGAAAATTATCTTATAGCCCCAATTTTTTTTTTTCATAATTTTCACTTTAGTCCGTCCAAATAAAGTACGTGGAGGGACTAAAATAAAAATTTTGAAATGTTTTTGTGGCTTAAGTATAGTTTCATAAACATCTGGATCCTATTCTATAATTTTTGCCAGACATTAAATGAACATTACCTTCTACCTAACGGCATTGTGTTGGCTTTACCTTTTTAAAAGTTTGTTGATAGTTTTAGTTCACTTAATAGTTTATTGTGCTGGACACTCCTGGGCTAATAGTTTATTGGTAAATTTGCTCCTTAACCCTTCTTTAATTCTGGAAACTTTCATGGAAATTGGACGTCATTTACCTAGTCAGACACACAACATAATCCAACTATCTCGCAAGAGCTAACATACAACATATTTAGAGTTTTGTGAATTTTACTCCCAATGCTTCCAAAATTAATACCTAACATTTATTTGACCTAATTTTTCATTTTGAACTCATTGGACTATCAAAATGAACAAAATCACACTCCTTCTAGGTCCCTTGTTTCTGGTCGAAATTGATGACTATGGAACCAAAAATTTTGATCTCCAATTATAACACCATAATCTAGTCCAATACCACTTTTAGCTTGTTATTTAAACCTATAATCATACTTTTCACCATTTTAAATAAATAGACAGCACCTTTCCTTATATTTAGGGTTTCCAAAATTTAAAGATGACAAGGAAAAAATCACCACAAGCCAACAACAAGTACCAAAACACAACAAGAAACTATCAATATGCCTCTTACCTTGAGTTGATCTAGTGTTTCTTAGAATTCTTCTTCTTCTTCTTGACACCAAGGATTTCAGCTAGCATCTCTAAACACCATAGAAAGGGAGCTTTAAGGCACTAGAAGAAGATTAGAAGGGATGTGAATCCATATACTAGAGCTTACAAGCTTGTTTGGCAATTTATTTTATTTTATTTTTTTTGGTCAAGTGTTTGTCAAATTTCAAAACCTTGATTTTGACAAAAATTTGTCAAACACTTCAAAAAGTGTTCACAAGCTATTCTACACTCAAACCATGGTCTTGGAAATAAAAATATTTATTCAAATGTTATCTCTCATCTGCCATCATCAGTATTTTTTTAGTACCAGTCAATACCCTTTAGTATATTTTTAGTACCCATCAGTAATCTGAAATATTTTTTGAAGATAAGTCATTAACCTAAAATATTTTTTCAATATCCTAAAATAAATTTTCAAGATTATAAAGTATTTTTTCAATATCCTTGAGTATCTTTTTAGTATCTCTTAGTACCTTGAATATTTTTTCAAGATTGGTTAGTACCTGAAATATTTTTTCAAGATCCTAAAATAAATTTTAAGATCATGAGAAGTATTTTTGTAGTATCATTCAGTATCTTTTTAGTATTTGTTAGTACTCTGAAATATTTTTTCAAAATCAGTCATTATCCTAAAATATTTTTTAATATTTTAAAATAAATTTTCAAGATCATGAAATATCTTTTAAGTACCAGTCAATATTCTTAAGTATTTTAATTTTATACCCAAACTTATGTAATTTTTTTTATTTGTTATGAAATTTAATGTTAAAAATATTTAAAATACAATATTATCCTTTATACGCAATTATGCCAAACGCTAATGTCCTTTTTGGTAAATTTGACCCTAAAAAAGTTATGGTGTTAATAATATCCAAATATTATCATTTTATCAAAATTACTTTTTCAATAATCTATTTTGTAAAAAACTATTCTAAAAAAGTCATTTTACCTTGTAAATCCTAAAGCTATTCTCTAAATACCTCTTAATCTCTGCTCTTCTTTCTTCCGCTTTCTCTTGAAACTTTCAGTGAGCTCTCGCCTTGTGCGTGCTGTCTGTCCTCAGGGAGGAGGAAGGTGAGCTTTTTTTTTTTTGCTATGAAAAAAGTTTTGGAAGGGTTCAACACTAGTCCTCTACCAAGGTCAGGGCATGGCCCCGGGCTGTATGAGCACTTACTGGGGACTTACGAGATCGCCTACCAAAGAAGTTCCAGCGACGGCAGAGGGGATCGAACCCATGACCTAAGGGCCTAGTTCTGGACCCCTTACCGTCTGTGCCAACTCTCATTGGTTAATTAAGGGCCCCCAAATCAGCTAAACGAAGGACAAAACAATTGACCTCCAACTGCTTCCTTATTTACTAACGTGCCATTTAGTAAAAATCTAAACCATATGGTTAGAGCTTTGTGGATTTTTGTCCTCTTCCTTTTCCTTTCCCTTATAACATGTTTGGTTTAAGGGAAGTGAATAGGGAGGGAATGAGGAAAGAAAATTTTTTTCCATAATCTTTACTAAATAACCCATGAAAATTTTTCGATATTCCAAAAATATAGTCTCATCACAAAAGAATATTCTTCTCAATAATGATAATTTAGTCAATATCCTCCCTCTCATCTTATCTCCTCCTAGGGGTGGAAACAGGCCAGGCCTCACCCTTAACAGGCCAGGCCTGTTCTATAATATATTGGCTTGAGCCTGACCTGTAGCCTGTTACAGACCTATTTTTTGGCTTGGGCCTGGCCTGTATGTAAGCCTGGCCTGGGCTGTGGCCTGTTAAGGCCTGTTTTTTTTTATTTTTTTTAATTAAGCTAACAGGCCATAGGCCGAAAATAAGCCTACTTTAAACATGCCAAAAACAGGTCAGAATTACATAAATTAATACTAATAATATAAATAACAGGCCACAAGCCAAAACAAGCCTACTTCAAACAGGCTAAAAACATGCCAAAATTACATAAATTAATACTACTAATATAAACAGGCCGGCCTGATAGGCCTAAAAGGCCTCTTATCAGGCCTGAGCTTGGCCTTTTAAGAGAAAACAGGCCTCATAAGAGGCCTTGGCCTGGCCTTTTAGCCTGACAGGCCAGGCTTGACCATGCTTTTAGCAGGCCAGGCCACAGGCCCCTGACAGACACTGGCCTTTTTCCACCCTTGAGTCAGGCCCCTGGCCTTTTTCCACAGGAGACTCCTCCCCTCAACCAAACACATTATTATTAGTGTTTAGCTGAAATTTAAGGCCTAATTGGAGGTTTAATGAGCTCATAATTTTTCCAATTTCCACATGTCCATATAATATTTGTTTTTTCTAGCATACTAACTTATCATGACATGTGGCACATAACTAAGTAAAAGGGAAATACTTAACTATTCTTTGACCTTTGTGCAGTAAAATTTTATTTGATCTCCATTTTATTCCCTTTGACTGAAAATAATAGCTCAATTAAATTAATTTTGTGTTAGTCACAAATGTCTTACTTTGTGTCAACATGTGCCTCTGAATTTTTGAGTTTGAGAAAATGAAACACTTCAAGAAAAATTGTGCACATAGTCAAAATTTACTAATTAATTTCACTATATTCACATATTGTCCAAGAAGTTTTAGTAAAGCAAAATCAAGATATTATATTTTCTAAGAATTAATGAATTTAATTAATGCAGACATAGAAAAATTAATTAAAAATATGGTCAATTATTTTAGTAAATGTCTTTATAAATTTTTATATTTAAGAAATTAAAATTAATATAAGTTATATAATATCTTAAATTTAAATCATTAATAACATCTTATGAATAAATATATGTCCGTCAAATATGTTTTCAATCATAATGTTGTGGTAAAAAAAAAAGAAAGAAATATGTTTTTAGTCATTTAAATGAATACTAAATAAACAAGTTTCAATAAATAAAATAAAAAAAATTAAATATTTAAAATTTTCTAATATAATAAAAATTAATAAATTTGATAATATATTGAAAATTTTGAACATACATGTATTATAATTATTTCTATAAAAAATTGTTTTTAATAAAATATAACTGCTTATTTATTTGTTGAAAGAGAGGTATTTTGGTCAAAGAAAATATTGAATAGTCAAACTTAACAGTTAATTAACTTTTGTTGGATGAAAATGGAATCTAAGAATTTGTAAGAGAAATTTGTATAACATGCATTTTAAATTCAAGAAAAGTCTACATACATTTTCAAAATTGATGACAGGTTTGTGTGATTTTAGTAAAGTAAAGGGATAGTCAATGTATTTTACTCAAAAATTAAAAGACAACTTTTGCTTCTATCCTAAGACATAAGTTGAAATATTAAATAATGGTAACAAACATTACCTATCCTAATCTCTTACCAAATGGACCATAATTGTATGCACTAAAACTCTCAAACATCTCAGCACAGGCCCTTAATTACGTAGGGTTGGTTTAAGATTTGTTTTTTTAAAATTAAAGTGATATCTTTTTATAATGACACCACTACAAGCTAAAATATACTCCGGTCTTAAATATATATAAGACCCGCTTTATAGTTGAAATTAAACTACAAAATATATTTTATATTTAATCAGGGGTCTGCCAAGTTAGCAAGTACAGTAACTTGTAAAGCCCATTATCTAATATAGTAGCAACAGAAAACAAAAAAGAAATACAAATAGAAAGATAACACAACAGAACTTAAAAGGGGTTGGATTTGCTAAATAGGCTCCAAATCTAGCCAGTTGGTATGAGCCAACCCAAAGCATGCGTCCTTACATCATGTTCCCTTCTTCCGTACTCCACGCACAATTTCGCTGCACACTCCAACATATGTGGGGGAATTATCATGCAAAAACATTTGCAGACATATCTCCAAAGGGAAAGCCACTACGAACCATATATCGAGACAACTCAATGTTTCACGACACAAACTGAAAACCGACTAACCGAAAAACAAATGCAAATTAGCAGGAAACTAAAAGCAGAGAGGCAAAGGTTAGTGATGAGCAGCCTATAGAGAACTCCGATTGCTACAGCACTGCCCATGTTCTATGGCACCGACCGCCATTATTGGACTTGAACAAACAACAAAAACAGTTAATAAGTACAAGCAATATAGAAGAACAGAGACATCCCTACCATGAGTTAAAGCACATTTAAACTTAAGCTTTAAAAGCGCATAACCGAAAAGAGATAAAAACAACTGATAGCAAACAGAAACCTTCGATGAAAAAAAACGGGATATTAAGTAAACTAAACAAAAGACCTGTTTAAGATATAAAAATATGTTTTCATCTTATTTTGATAATCCACTTGGATTAATTTTTTTAAAAAGCTTTTTTATGTCCTCTGTTGTTTAAATATTTTTTTAGTTGAGCTAAATAACCTAATCTTTTAAATATTCTGGATAACTATCACTTCAGTTTCATTGATTTGTACTTAATTCTCTTCTAAGGCAAGCTAGCTTTTGATACGTTTATTCAATTAAAAAATATTGTTAATCTCCAACTTGACACTAAAATTATAGCATGTGGCTGGTTGTGGATTCCCTGTTAAACAAAATCAACAATTTCAATATCGAAAATTAATGAATAATTAATAAGAGAGTCTTAGAATCCCAGTGTCAATGAAGAATTAATGCGTCTTCTTATAAATTTTATACTAGTACTATATATAGATATATTGATACTAAATAATTAAACTCACGTATATATACATATGCCCACAGGTAATTCAATCATGTAAAATGATTCCTCTGTCTTTTTCATCGCTTGAATAGTTTTTTTAAAGAATTGTAAAGTCGTTTGTTACATGGAATAAAAGTTCGTCACTGCCTTAGTTCAAAGCACCTAATCTGCCCAAAAAATAATCATGAAAGATACCGAAAATGTGTGCATGTCAGAGGATTGATTATAACTTGTTTGGTTTTATGTCAATTTAGAAGGAGCAAGGCAATGGTCCTAAGCTTTCAAATCAATTAATGAGCCTTTGGGTTTGATTAATTGAGGACAATTCATTATTATTTTTTGTTGAAACCTTCTGTCAACTTTCCCATCAATATAATTATGATATTAGTGATTGTCATTGACCCTTCAACAAACACCCACACACTGACACGCACATGATGCCCTTATATAAGTAACTTAATCTCTTCATTAACCAACTACCAATAAAAATATTTATAAAAAATTATAATATACATTTTTAATTTCCTTTCCGTTTTTTTGGCAAGAAAGTTTAATATTAAAACAGTTTACTTTAATTTATGAGCTTAACGAATTTCTTTCCGTTAGACAGTCATTGAATTTTGTGAGAAAGTATATTATTTGATTACAGACCACATACATCTTAATTAAAGTCAATATTATATTTTATAAACTAGTTCATTTATATAGTCCTGATTTCATACTTGTAATTCCACAATTTCAATGAGCTTGTGTGATACAGTTTATGGGAGATTCAATCAAGTTTATTTACTATTTGAATTGGGCTTATAATTTTTTTTGAAAAGAAATTCTTGTCTGGATAAAAAAAAATTGCAATCGAGCTTATAAGTGCTTAAATGTGTATAAGCTGAAGCAGAGATAAGCTAGCTTTTGTAATTTATCCTGACTTATATAAAACACTACAAATTTATATAATTTTTTTAATTTATATAAAACATTGTACACATTTTGTAATTTAGCATTTTTCATATTTTTGGTAATTTTTATTTTAAGTTTTTTCTTATAACTACCTCAAAAGTCATTTATCCATAAGTCATTTTAAACAAGTTTCACAATCTGACTTATATCCAAAAGCTACTTATCCAATTATCAATCCAAACATAAATCACATTTCATAACCTGACTTTTACCCAATCATACTTTTCCATAAGTTATTTTACCCACCGGTATCCCAAACAAGCCCAATGTTAATCTTGCTAATAACCACCCATTTGGAATCTGATAAGTGACATCACAAATATTCCAAAATAGTAGGTAGTACATATAATATCAAATAATTGTTAAAAAAACAAATATTTAATCAATTGAGAACTAATTATGTTACGAGATCAACTGCGCCCATACCGGCCACTAACCGATAGCTGATCAAAGTGGGTTCCCTAGTTTCAACAAACAGTACTAAAACTATTCTCAAATTCGTGCTCATGGCACCACACACACATGATTAATTAATAATTAATTAATTATATTCATTTCGCTTTGAAGCACGAAATTAAATTAGAAATTAAGAACATATATCTTGAAAGCCCCCGAAAATTGAAGAAAGAAAATTTTGTGGCCTTTGTACGATTGTTGGAAGCATACATCTCAACTTGTTTTGCATTCATGAGATCATAATGATAATGTGGTCCTCATCAACCTGTTAATATTCATGAACTACTTTGCCGGGTAATAATATAAAAAATATCAGTTTCTTAAATGTAGAAAGAATAAGTTGGAAGAATTTTACCTTATTTAGAAATTGATCTGGTTAGAATTTATATAAGTCAATACCCAACATTTTGATCAAGACACTATGATTATATATATATTTGATCAAGATACTTGATAGACTCCATAGGTGAGGTGAGGTTGGGTTTTTTTTGGATACATGAGGTTAGGTTAGGTTAGGTTAGGTTGCGTGATGGCATGAGCACAAGATGGATTAGTTTTTTTTGTGGAACCATCACATGGATTCTTATTCTTGGAAATTTAATTTAAAACCAGAATAACACACACACGCACATAAAATTTATACGTAATGGTTATCGTATCATCCTGTGACATGAAAAAAGAAGAAAGGTACCAATAAAAGCTTCTATTTTAACACTCCAAAAGGTCTTGTGTCTAAAAGCCAGAACCTTCTTTTTCCACTTTCTCTCAGATGGTACTGCAACCCGTAGCCATGGAAGAAGAAATAGAGAAGATGAAGAACAACAACAACAAGAATAAGCAAAAGCATCAACACCCAAATGATCACCAACCTTCCAAGTTATTGGAGTCATCAGATTTCTTATTCAAGCCAAGCTCAGAGGTAAAGGGTCTTCGATTTGGAGGCCAATTCATCACAAAATCCTTCACAATCCGACAAGCAAGAACCCTAGAGCTTCTGAAACTCCTCTCTCTTCCACCACCAACCAATCAAAATAATAACAATAATAAGCCAAGAAACAGCAAGTTTCTTGTTCCTTTCTCTTCAACTCTAGCCTTCATCCCCACAAACTTCACAATCTTAGCTTACCATGCTTGGCATACTCTAACGCTCGGCCTCGGCACGAAGAAATCGAAGGTCGTGTTGTTCATGTTCGAGAGCGCGGCGATGAAGAAGAAAGTTGAAGAAATTTGGCCATTAGAGATATCACTTGGGGAAGTGAACAAGAAGTTCATAAGGGGACTTAAAGGGTTCGAGATGGCCAGATTTAAGTTTAGAAAAGGGTGCGTGACTTTCTATGTTTATGCTGTTCGACAAGTGGGTGGATTGGGGTTTTCGAATGTAGAAGATCTGAGAATTATTTTGCAGTCTGTGGTTTCTCTTAATGAGTTCTTGGATCATACTGCTGTGCTTGCCATGCCTAAGCAGAGACGTATCATGAGTAGTTTCTCTCACCCTGTTGGCATGGCTCATTGATTATTAATTAGGGCAAGTTATATTGATTTGTATTAATAATTTTCATTACTGGGTAATATATATAGGCATGTGTTACCTCATTCTATATGCATGTATTCCATTATATTTTTTTTTATTTGTTGATAGTTAACTTTCTTAATATTCCTCCTGTTGTGGACATTTTGGGAGGCATGTTTCATTTGGCAATAATAATATGAATCAATTTTGACAACAAAAATATATGGTACTACATACAATAATCATGTGCTTTAGATTTTAAAAGGTCTTGGATTTGAGTCTCATGATATTAACAAAAATCACATTGATAAATCAATTTCCTAGGACTTAAGCTATGTTGAAATATAAATTTTGTCCTATAGCAATTAGTCATTAGGTGTTCATTTTGATTCTAGACGTAAGACCTCAATCTATTTTGTACGTTAACCAAATCTATAACTTTTTTTTTCTTAAAAAAAATTAACTATCTCTATTGATTATACATATTAAGAGGTTTTTATCAAGTGGTATACCCTTCCAACACAAATGATTAAATAGGGTATTTGAGGAAAAACCAATAATTACTTATCTACTCGTACATTAATTGTTGACCAGAGGCAGTACTCAATATATTATCCAAAAAAAAACTACGTACTCTTGTGCATTACATTGTTTTCAAAGCGAGAAGATAGAAAGCATGTAGAGTTTTAGAAATAAAAAGCATGACACACACGCGCGCGCACACTCTCTCACACACACACAAATATGCATATAGCTTGATATATTGATATTGAAGATGAATTGATTTATTAGATACTCCCTCTCGTCCTTATTATAAGACACCAACTAATAATTCTCACATACCAATAAAAACAATTAAAGTTAGTAAAGTTGTCCTAGAATTTAAGTAATTTCCAATATTGCTCCTAGTAATTACATTAAATTCTGATATTCTATTCATTATTACTCTCACCTACTATCTTTATTAACTAGGGGCATACATAGAAAAAGATAATTAATGCTTATTGGGAACAAGCAAATGCCTTATAAAAAGGACCCAATAAATTTGCTAGTTGGTGCATTATAATAAAGACCAGAGGGAGTAATTACCGGCATCTGAACGTCACTAGATGTAGTTGTTGTGTTGAGATATGTTAGCTTTGAAGCCATATATGGAGGTTGGCCCATCACCAACTTGATGCCCTTAATCACGTAATTAAAGCTGGTTCGCCAAAAGTCACATCAAAGTTCAGCAATGTTTGAAATAAACACACACACACAGAGGGTAGTCTAGATGATCTCCTTCATGTAGTTTATTATTTTTGATGATGAAAATAATCACTTGTTTAATTTCGATTCATTTATTACTAGTTGTTTCTTAACCTTAATATTACCACTAGTTTGACAAAATACGCATACCCTATATTACATTATATTTACTTGCGCCGCCAAATATAATCTGGACAACCTAACTCAAATTAAAATCCTCTGTGAATTCTTATAGATGTGCATAGGATCTAGGTCTCGTAATGGAATCCTTATTTCTGCAACACTGACAAAACATTTAAAGAATTAAAAAAACTCAAGAAACTAATTTCTAAAAAGTTTAAAACTATATCGATACTAGTACGAGAAATAATATCTAAGAAGCGATTTTATACACCAGGCCTTAACAAAGTTTCTATGGATAAAAGAAGACCATAAAAAATACGTGTAAAATAACCAAAGTAAAAGATTGTATCTTTTAACACTCTGAGTTCCTTATTTGGAAAGTTGTAGTTTAATATATTCCAAAATTCAATTTGGGATAAAAGTTGTATCTTTTTTTAACACTTTGAATTCATTATTTGGGCTTTTTTACATATATTTTTACGGTCCTCCTAGGTTTTAATATCTCATCAAGAGTTCCCCCCCCCCCCAAAAAAAAAAAAAAGCTCACCAAGTTTAATCAACATTATTAGTGACATCAATTATTGGAAGAGGCGAAAAACATTTACACTTTAAATCTAGAAAGAGGAAACTTGATCAAATAAAGATATCAGTATATAAAACACCATGATATATCAATATATTTATATAGCCAATTGGTATTGAGTCTAGCGAAATGGGCTTAGTCCATCGTAACAAGAGCACATGTTTAGTATCTTAATAGATTTATGTAGTTTTTCGTTTATGTAGTTATAAGTAAGATTTCTTGTGGGCATGAGCCACTTTGATATCGATGTATGATTTAAGATTCAGCTAATATAATATTAATTTTTGAAATGTCTCCAATCCATTTCATGTATTTTTTTTAATCCAAACTTCATAATCATATTTGATAATTTTTTTATGTCAAACATGAAATTGAATGAATCAGGTATGTCGATAGGAAGTTTAAAATCAACCGCCACTGATACAGATTTGGGCGCGCGCCCGCAGACACACACACACACACACACAGTGGCGGAGCCAGGATTTAGAGTTAATGGGTGCACAATTTTTTCCCGGATTTTTTTCCCCTTGAGCAAATATGCTCTCCGAATATCCTCTCTTTCTATAGGATTTGATATCATTGAATAAATTGAAGGTCTTTTTCCTGGATCCGCTTCAAGATTTTCTATATTAACTTTTGCTTGAGGTGGTAATTGAAATTGAGATGTTAGTGGTTGGGAGGATTCTTGGACTGTTGGAATTGAAATACTGTTTGAAAGTTGCTCACTTTGAGATTCGGGTTCTATATTTGTGGGTTTTAGACGTTTGATATAAGATTGTATCGTTGACATTTTCTGGAAGGAAAAAAGTTTGACAAGATTAGGGAACATGTTGCAACCTATAAGCTAGCTCATCTCAATACTTCCTCAATCGAAACCTATAAGATTGTATCTTTTCCACACAGGGACACTAAGCACCTGACGCTACAATTTCCAACTATTATAACAGTTAAAATTATAAGCATAGTTAACATACTATTAAAAATCAAAACAAAGATAAATGAAATTAGGAATTTGAATAGTTAATTAGGAACCAAATTTCTTTTTAAATTTGGTTACTATAAATTTGAATAGCTAATCAGGAACCATATTACTATAAATACTATAAATTATTATAAATTAGCAACCATTCTATAGTTACTATAAATTTTGGTTCCTAATTAGCAATTTGAATAGCTGATTAGGAACCAAATTTCTCTTTAAAAAAAATCAAAACAAACATAAAGATACAGACATAGTGAACACGCAGCCAATTTCATTGATGAGATAAATCGATTAGATTCATAATGAAATTGCAGACAAATTGATTTTCCAATCAAACAAACAGAAATCGATTTTCCAGTCTGGATTCATCACAATCAGTTTAAGTTTGATGATTCATCACAAATTGCAGACAGACAAAGATAAATCGATTTTCCAGTTTGGATTCATCACAAATTGCAGACAAATTGACGGAAATGGGCAGTGAAAATCAACGGAAATTGCAGACTGAAAAACAGAGACGGAGATCCAAAGCAATTTCAAAATGGAGGATTTTCACTGATGATTTAATTCAAAATCCTGCAATTTCAAGCCGATTTTCACTACCGTCTGGATTCACAATGAATTCACAATGGATATCGGCAGTGAATCACAAATGCATGTTCAAGCGGATGAAAGGAAAATTAAAGCTACAAACTTACCTTTTAAATTGATTGTCATCACCGAGAGAGGAGATGGACTGACGAAGAGTGACGGAGTGATCGATTTGAAATTGATGCCAGGGGTGGAGCCGAGAACAGAGATGAGACGGAGTGATCACTTCCAAATTTCGAATGGAGAGAGTGAGAGAGCAGGCAGGACGAAGGGATGATGAAATGGGAAAGGGAAAAGAAGAAAGTGATTCCGATGGATGAAGAAATGGGAAAGGGAAAAGGGGAAGGTGATTCGAATGGGGAAGAGGACGCGATGAAAAAAGGGAGAGGGAAAAGGAAAAAAAAAGGAAGAAGCAGCTCTAGAGGTTCGAACCCGTGATTATAGGGTAAATTTGTAAAGTCTTAACTAACTCTTCTATCTATATATGTTGTTATTAAATTCTCTCAATTTATATATATTTTTTTATGGGTTCATTTGCCCCCACTAGCACAAGTGTGGCTTCACCCCTGTATATATATGAGACACATAATAAATAATGGTTACAACGAATAAATGTCATCTATGTTAAGATAGAGGTCACGCAGTAATATATAGGGTTAAGTAGCAAATTTACCCCAGAAGTATACACACATGAGTAATGTTGCTTTAAAAGTTTTTTTTGGGCTCAATGTCGCATTGGAAATCTAAAAGCATAGCAATGTTGCCCTTCAATTAACAACCCTAACTGTTAAACATTAATTGACCCTATTACGTTGACATGGATTGTCTATATGTGACATCTTCCTCACTTTTTTTTTCTAAATCTAATTTATAGGTCAGCCTACTCCTTCTTCCCCATCACCTATGGTCACTCCCACCCACCCACCACCTTCTCACCCATTGATGGCCACAACAAAATCAAATCCAAAGCCGACGATGATGGCACTGATAAGCACAAGATTGGAAATGGCAATGATGGCCTAGGAAGTAGAAAGTCAACCATCATTGATTATATCATTCAGTAAAAAATTATCTTTTCTCATATTTGGTGCAAATATCCAAAAGATTCCAAACTCAAAAAAAAAAATTGCAGAGAGAAACAACAAGGAGCAATTGTGAAGAAAAAAGTTGGGGCTGATTAAATATTCCTAATGTGTCAAAAATGAAAAAAAACTATCATCAAAAAAAAAAAAAGAAGACACACTAGAAGATTCAAAATTGATAAAAAAATAGCAAAGGTCGACGGCGTTGTCAATAATCCAATGAGATATGACATAATGCTTGATTCGCTGCCGTCATTGATGGAGAAGATGTCGCAACCGCCGCCATGTCGAGATCTGGGAAGAAAATGGGATCGTGAAGCCTGAGATTGTTGTCCTTTAAATAACACACAGATTGTGAAGTTGCTGGTCCTTCCGGTTTCGAATGAGTTAGCTCGGGTTTGGGTCTACTTTGCCGGTGTGTCTTTTGTCATGTAAGCTGCTGGCGTTTGATGCTCCTTTCGATTTCAAACGCTATACCTAGGGGTTTGGGGGTCAAATATAATGAAGTAATAGAGTGTCTTGGGGGGTTTGGCATTTAGAGGAGTTCACTAGGTGTTCTCTGTGGATATGTTTGCGTAACGTGTGAGCCATTAGTTATCACACTAGAGTTTTTTTAGGCAAAAGTATAGAAAAAACCTTAATTAATTAATTAGCAAAATGCCACTGAGGCAAAAGTATTAACCCATCTGCCCCCTGTAATAGATTACATGTCTTATGTAATCGATTACAGGGGCATATCTCTTTTTTTTTTTGCACTATGTAATCGATTACATCACTGTTTAGTAATCGATTACATAAAATTTACATGGTGTAATCGATTACACCAGTATAGTGTAATTGATTACACTAGCTACAGAAGCACAATGAAGAAGAAATTTCGATTTGGTGCATGACGGAACTGATTTCCAACTTCTTTTTACCTACAAATGCGACTTGGGGAAGGTCTTTTTGCCAACAATTAACCTCTACACTATGTCTAGTCAATCGATATCCTTATATCCATTTTTTGTCCTACGATATATCATTTGCAAAATTCATCACCTCAAATCATATGAACTGAAAGCATAAACATTCATAACTAAAGTAAATGCCAAAGTCAGTATAACTTCACTAAGTTTAAAAAAAAAATTACAAGATCCAAATACAAACATCATGTCCGACAAAAAAAAAACATAGCTATCTAATTTGCATCCTCCTCTGAATCCTCCTCCTCCTCCTCATCGGAGACATCAAGCACCTGGTCCTCCTCTCCGGCTGCTTCTTGGTGCTGTCCGTCCTGTAACTGCCATAGTCCGGCCTCCAGCCCGTGCATCCGGCTCTGCATCCACCACTATTGCTCGTTCTCCTTCTCAACGTGGCTCCTCCACCGCTGCTCGTGGCTCCTCCACCGCTTTCTCTGTCAGAGGTCTATTTGCCTCATCTGCAGCATGACGTCACGGAGCGAGAATTCACCATCCAGCTCAACCATGTCCTCATCCTCATCATCGTCATCGTCCGACATAAGGACCTCAGGATGAACCACGGGGGAAGTAGCCGGTGCATCGTCCTCGTTAGCGACAGTGAATACCTAGACACCCTGATCGTTCTGAACGATCTTGCACTGCTCCAGTAGGCGCCTCCCAAAGATAGCGTTCCAATGCATTTGGTCTACCACCTCAAACGACTGCATCGGCACACGGAAGTGGAGTAATATATGGTAGACTAGGTAGGCGAATGGGAGGGCGACGTTCTCCTTCTGCTTCACCATAGACATCATCCAGCAAACATAGTGTCTCTAGTTCACCGGCCTGGCGTGAAGGATGGCCTACATGATCGGGATATCAACCTCTAACACCCTGGAGTGATTGTAGGCCTGGGTCAGCACGTAGAAAAGGATCCATTCATCTACAGTCAGCTGGCCCACAGTGAAAAGGGCACTCTGACCTAAAAGCCTCCTGATATCGTTGACGGCGGCGGCTTGGTCATATCTAGGCAGGTTGACATTGGTATCCCCATCGTACAGAATGGTCTCCGCCCCATCAAAATCATATCCCAGCATCTGGGCCCATATCGGAGCAGTCATCTCTATATCAATGCTGCAGACGCGCAACTTTAGTACTCCATTGATGTAACTAAGGTTATGGTAGAAGGCTCTAACCATATCCTCTGAGTAGGGACTGACGAACTCCACCAAGCCACGTAGATGCGAAGCCTCCACCAGTGGGACTATATCAAATCCCTCCTCTTCAAAAAACTGCATGTCCAGTAACTTGGGCTTGATCACGGGTCTGCCCACAAAGTGCTGAACGAAGGATCTGTGGGATGCTGCATTATTGCCCAGGAGAATTCTGTATCGGAGATCTGTCGGCTGTGGCTGAGAGTCGGATGTCTCACCCTCCATCCGTGCCTTTGAACATCTCTCGGTCTGAGGGTCAACTCGTCTACGTGGAGGTATGATGACAACAAATACCTACAAAAATACAATATTGGTCAACAATAAAAAACAACAACGCAATCAACAATCCCACTGTTTACATCAATTTCACAATCAATAATCAACAATTAACAATACAATCAATATCAGTCAACGGAGACAATGCAATTGAAAGAACAATGCACAATCAACAATCAAACTCCACGTAATCAATAATCTTCAACATCTATACACACAATAACATGTAATTTGTGCTTCAATCCCACTGTTTACATCAATTTCACATGCAAACATACATAGATTGTTTCCGAAACACACAAAAACATCAATTTAATCTATTACTTGTTCAAAAACAACAACAAACAATTCAAATCAATGATCAAAACACTACATACCCAAAGAAAACAAACCCTAATCGATTACATGAACCATATCTTCAGAAAAACAGAGAAAATAGAGACAAATTCGCAATGGGTACCGAAAACCTACCGAAATCAACTCAAATGAGAGAAAATCTTTGATTTTTCCTCAATTCACGGCTTGAATCCGCAGCTTTTTGGCCGAAAATCACAATGGAGGAGAGTGGGGGAGCCCTAATCGGTTAGAGAAATGAGAAATGAGAAATGAGGGAAAATGAGGCGTTTAGCCTTTTTAAAAACTGATTCCACGATATGTAATCAATTACGGCCCGTGCCGTAATCGATTACATAGCGTGGTAACTGCCACACTTGCCTTTTGATTTTATGTAATCGATTACACCATGTAAATTTTATGTAATTGATTACTGAACAGTGACGTAATCGATTATATAGTGTAAAAAATGAAAAAAAGAGATCTGCCCCCTGTAATTGATTACATAAGGCATGTAATCGATTAAGGGGGGCAGATGGGTTAATACTTTTGTCTCAGTGACATTTTGGTAATTAATTAATTAAGATTTTTTCCGTACTTTTACCGTATTTTTTAATTCTCAATTTCATTTTAATATTCTAATAAATTAAAAGGAAAAAAAAAATTTCATTTATTGAAATAATAATAATAAATAATAAATACTCCTATTTGAAATTTAGAAATTAAATAGAAAAATGAAATTGATATGTAGAAATTAGAAATCCATTTTTAAATTTTAAATGGTATTAAAATTTTATAGTGTGATATGTGGTGGTGTGTTCATCAGTTATCACATTCAAGTGTGATGTTATCATACTCCAGTGTGCTAATGTGATGAGGGCTAGGACGTGGCAAAATGTTGTGTACACTCGAGTGTGATAACTTCAAGTGTACATTCGAGTGCACATTAAAATTTGAGTGTGCGTACACTCAAATTGAGTGTGCACTCGAGTGAACACTCAAGTGCCCTCCTAATGTACTTGAGTGCAGGATTTTCCTATAATAGGCTCCCCACACTTCAAGCATACCATAAACCACACATCATCCTCATTCGCACAAATCTAAAACAAACAGGGTAAGAGAGGGAGAGAGTTGAGAAAACAGAAGGAGAAGTGCAAGATTGGAGATGTCGTAGCCACGCGCAAAGCTAGGATTCAACAAATGAAGGTAAGTACCCACATCACAATTCTGCCCTTCTTTCTTCTATCTACTGCGTCCTTGAAAGAAGAGAAAATGATGAGAGAAAGTCTTGCTTTAGTGAGAGAAAATTGCGAAACATTTGTAACAATCTTAGATTAAGGTTTATACGGCTAATTTATGGTGCTATAAGTAGATTAACGCTATTGCATGTTGAGTTTTGAATGGTTTGTCAGTACATTTCGAATATGGAAATTCCAGTTTATAAGAATGATTTGTCTGATTTTCTTAAGAGCTTAGAGTGTTCATATGATTTTGTAGATAAGGAATATAAATATCATTGAGCTGCATTGCATTGGGTGCTTGATGAGGATGAAATCTGGAAGTTTGAAACCTTAGATTGATACTCAGTGTTTTGATCCCCATTTGTGTTCTAAAGTTATGCATAAGTGTTATACTTTATTAGAATATGGTTTTAAAGCTTCTATATGATAATTGCTTAGTTGGAAGAAATTTTAGGGAACTTAAAGGTGATCCCGAAGGCACCTACAAGCTAATGGACACACACACACACAGACACACACACACACACACATATTATAGTATTGGTATGATATATGGAGAACAAGGTTGCCAAAAAATAAAATAAAATAAAAAATTCAAAGCCACAATATTTAGCACTTTTTAATGAACTCTGTGTTAGAAAGCTTATAACATCAACCATTTAAGTAGAGACAAACATAACTTCATGAAGATAATCTATTCACTCCTTTTATGTTACTTCACAAAAATATACTGCTAAAATTACACATGTCTGATTTAGCCAACAAAAAAGTTATTAAAGCCTTTTCCTTATTAAAGCTGACCTCTTTTCCTTTGGTATACTTCAGTTTTTTATTCTAGTTCTTGAAGGAAAATTGGTTGCAACCGAAAAACATTTTCTTGGGAAAATGGTGAACGAAACGGCCGCCGTAGGTGGAAAATGCAATTTCGCTTTTCCCTCCCCTAATTTGCAGCGTCCAAACGGGGCCTTAGAGATCCACATTTTCTTCAAAAATTGTTGAACTTGCTCCAAAAGGAAAGTTGATTGGTGGAGGGTGATGTAAATACCTGGGTCATGATTTCAAAAGAAGATTAGCTTTTCCTTCCCACAAGTTGGAAGTTGAACGATTTGTAGAAGATGGAGACAAAGGGAATAGAGATGGGTAGAGTAGGAAACTAATACCCAAGTAGAACAATAGGTTAAGGAAAGAGAGCATTAACAAGAGGCTTTGTTATTTGTCACTGGTAACAAATTTCATAAGGATTTCGGCGATTAGGGAAATCCATGAATGGTGCTGCTTGTGATTAAGGATGCGGTGTGTGTGCTATTGGCAATGGGGAAGGAGTATAGTAGGCTGACTTGTTTGGCCTGCCGATAGGTGTTTTCCATAGGTGATAGGGAGGACGACGGAGGGTGATTGGGTTATGATTTTGTTGTGGCCCTTGATAGATAGGAAGGTGATGGTAGGTGGGAGCGGCCAAAGGCAATGGGAAAGAAGGAGTAGGCTGACCTGTAATTCAGATTTTAGGGGAAAAAAGTGAGGAAGATGCCTCATAGATAATCCACGTCAGCGTAATGGGGTCAACTAACATTTGACCATTAGGACTGTTAACTGAGGGGCAATATTACTATGCTTTTAGACTTTCGGTGTGGCATTGAGTCTAAAAAAACTTTTGGAACAACATTGCTCCTAGGCGTATACTTTCAAGGTAAATTTGTTACTTAACCCTAATATATAATGCTAAAATATAATGGATAATTATATGCACCGTCATGTATTAAGAGGTAGAATTCACGAAAATATAAAAATAACGGTTATAGTTAATAATGATAATTTATTTAGTGACTAATATGATGATTATTACGTAACAATTTGTAATGTAACACTTACAATTGATTTTTCTTCTAACATTATATTTGTAAAAACAAATACGTAACAGTTATAATAATTAACCGTAAAGAGTGATTATGATTTGAGATATTTTTAGATATTATATATAATAATATCTCATATTTATACTTTTAAGATAAATATAATATGTTAAGATATTAGTTTAATACTCTTTTTTGTCTTTATTATAAGACACTAACTAACAATTCTCACAAACCAATAAAAAAGTTAAAGTCAAAAAATTTCTTCTAGAATTTAAGTAATTTCCAATATTACCCTTACTAATTATACTAAACTCTAATATTATATTAATAATTATTCTCACCCACTACCCTTATTAATTATGGGCATATATGAAAAAAACAATTAATACTCCTTCAAAACAAGCAAATGTCTTATAAAAAAGACTAAATACACTTGCTAGTTAGTGCTTTATAATAAGGATTGTAATGACCACCCAGTGAGGCCTTTATTTTATCAGAGTTATCGCTAACAGGCATCAAAATGATTTGGACGACTGAGTTGCGGAATAAAAGTGTTTTGAAAATAACTTAGTTTGAAAATATACGGACAAATTTTTCGTGATTCGAATTCATCCCATAGTTGGATGTTGATACAATAATCTAAATAGATGAATGATAAACTTGAAGTACAATCTAATTACTCCTATTTTCCAAAAAGTTTCAACTGCTGTAACCCTTACAGCTGCTTCTTGCCTTTCAATCCCGAATCACTACCTGTATCTTTTATGTGGTCTGAAGTCCAAATGAATGGACCCCAGGGGTAATAATTAATCTCACTCACATGTATGAAAGCATAAATGACAGAATAACACATGTTAAAGCATTGAAGCATTTACAAGTACAAATAACCGTAACTACAGTTAACGGCCAAGGACCGCAGCCCTTGTCTAGAACACGTAGCCCCATGAGACCGCGACTACCTCAAATCCATAGCTAGGAAAAACATATAACAAGTAAATCAACCAACATACATGATCAGCTAATTAATACATAAACACTTATACACATGCTTACAAGATTAGAGTTACCTATGTAACACCCCAAATTCCATGCTTGAAAATCGTGTCGGTTGACACTTAGTTTTGGGAAAGTCAACAGAGTTTGAGGTGCTACAGCTTAGAATACTGCGGAAATGGATAGCGTGCGCTAATATTCGGACAATGAGTATCTGATATAAAATGCCCAGATATATGATGATGCCCCGACATAAGCTGGTATATTAAAAATTTTCCCGAAGGAATATTTATGTGATACAATCCAGAGCTTTGTACAATTACAATTCTTACATGGTAATCATATAATCTTCAACCAAGCTGTAGCTAGATTTGAGGCAATAAACCTAACTCAGTTAATCAAACAGTTTGGCCAGGTAGGTGTCTATCATGGGAGTCTCACCGAGTTCACGGCAACTTATTGACTGACCCACATAGACTAGCCCTGCCTTCGGCACCAAACCGTTTGGGATAACCTTGTTAAATCATGCCAGAATGAATACTCTGAGGACGCTCTTCCGGCATTTGCTTTGACCGGTGACCCTTCCCATGACTCCATCTACCGGCACCTTCTCTATCCCGGTTTCTTTCCTGAACTGTTCATTAAGACTAAGGTCCAATGCCCATTAGACCTCAGGTAACAGTTAACCTTATGCTCAAGTATAACAGTATATGTATAACAGATATTCATTTACAATTCAGTATATAACTATACATAGCACACAACACATGTCATAGTTCACATCACAACAATACCTCTACATAGCACACAGCCCATGTAAGGTCTACATAGTTTGCACATAAACCAGTGCCACGCCCCGGAGCGTGTCATCAGCGCTAGGAAAACATCCATTCGGCATTACCAAGATTGTAACCCGTTTTCACATAATAGCTAAATGTATAAACAGTGACTTAAGACAAAGTCTTAATCACGGTACATGACCCAAGACCCAGTCTTGTCCATGACTATATGAATCATCACATCACATATAGAGCATACAAGCAGCATAAGAGTTAGAGTTACAATACGCGTCCGTACCTTTCACCGGGTAACTGTTAAACGTCTAACCTTTGGATCCGGCCCTGGACCTCCCAGATATCCTAATATATCACCATATCACTTAGAATAATATCCTAAGATATACTTCCACCTCTATTTACCCATCTACCCTTGGTGGATTTGTTATTTACAATTTTGCCCTTACATTTATTTAAAAACGTAGTGCAGAGTTTTCTGGGCAGATTTTTTGGTAACTTTGAAAAATCATAACTAATTCTACAAAAATCAAAATGAGGATCCGTAAAATTCCCCGGAACCCTTAGGATGTCTATTTTTGAGGAAAAATATTCATTTTCACCCAGAATTAGTGAGTCATTACCAGTTTTTACGTTTCTCAACGTTGCCCAGATTTTATTCCAGTAAAAACGGCTTAACTTCAAAAATTCATATCTCCTTGACCAGAGACCAAAATGTTGCATAATTTATATATTTGGAAAGCCCTACATGTTTACTTTCTTTCTGGAAAATTTCATGATTTTATAATTTCATTTGTTACATAAAATCATAGCATCTTTTTCGCTGCCTGTCTAAGATTTAAGAACCGAAAATTCTACAACTTTCACAATCTTAATCCAAGGACTTCCAAAAATTTTTTCCTACCATGTTTTTACCTCTTCAGGCATTTTTCAATGCAATGAGGCCTAAAAACAAGTGTAGGAATTTATTCTCTAATTTTCTAGATTAAACTAGCATTTATACTAAGAACTTATAAAAACTAAAAACTAGAACTTAAGAACTAGAGCTTACCTCTTGAAGACTCTTGAACTCCTTCCTCCTTCTTGCTTCACTCTCCTCTTAAACTCTCCAATCTTTGGTATAAGTTTGGTGTGAAGAATGAAGAGAGGAGAGCTCTCTATTTATAGCCAATCCTTGGTTAACTTCCTAGCAACTTTAATTCCATTCTAACCATTGGATTTAAACTTAGTAAAGAAATCTTAATCTTGCCTTTACACCTCTTACAAAAATGTCACCTCCCCCCTTTTCTTAGATTCATCTTTTCTCTTTCATCCACTACACACACACACACTCACAACACACACATGTGCTCTTGTGATGTCATCTTGATGACATAATCAAGGTTTAGGTGTCATTGTTGACTTTTCAATACTAATTAGCAATTCTTAATTATCATGTTAATCAAGTGTTTACATGCTCCTTAATTATATTTTGCCATTAGCTAACTCAATTACATGAAGATTTAAACTTAATTACTTGAGATATTATTTCATTCTCTTTGGCTTAATTATTTTCAAATATAATTAGCCCTCATTTGATACTTTTAATTTGTCTTTAATCATCTTGAAGAATTATGCAACTAATCTCAATTAGTGCAAACTTATTTTGTTAAGAATAATTGTAATTCACTTAATATACCTCTTAATTATGCTAAATTAATTAGCAACACTCTTTATGCCAACCTTGACCCTCCATTGGTCATTAATATCAAATTAGGGGTTTCATATAATTAACTTTGAATATCTCCTTTTATTCATGTTTAAACAATCAACAATTAATTACTTATTTAATCACTTACTAATTGTTGACAATTTTCTTAATTAGGATTAATTATTTTCTCACAACTATTTTACTGAAATTGATAATTTATGCATTATGCAAAATATTAAAAACCATGGGGCAATTTATGTTCCCCAAAATGATATTTAATTTTGCCTCATTATTTCCCAAGGAAAATAATCTCATAAATTACCTAAATTAGAGACAACATACTTTCTAATTTTTAATAAATATTTAGTTTCCTCTTAGGATTTTATCATAATTTTCTCAGGGTATTTTATGACCCACAAATATTTCAGGGACCTATTTGCAAATTATCTAATGTTTAGGGACCCTTTTCGCACATTATTTAATCTTAGGAGAAATTGTTCTAATAATAAGGTAAATTCAATACAAGGTGTTTGAGACCTCATATTCACCTATTTTCAATAGGTATATTATACCAATTTATGATATTTACCCTAAGTCAAATTTTAGGGTATTACAACCTACCTCAAACTTGAATCTTTATCTCTTGACTGAAGTTGTTGGGATCAGAAAAATATGTCAATGTCTGTCTAAAAACGTTTATCATCGCCGTTAGTCACTTACTCGAATTACAAATAAACTAATTAAGCGAATTAGTTTAGATGATTAATAATAGTTATTAATCCCTTAAAAATTTCCCTAGCAATAATTTATTATTATTATTATTATTATTATTATTATTATTATTATTAATCCTAATAATAATAATAATTCCTCATTTATTTATTTATTTCTCCACTATTTCTTTACCCTCTCAAGTGTTATCTTTTTCCTTTAAATTAGTATTTTAATAAAAATCAATTAAAGTTAATAAATACTAACGATCATTTAAGAATATATTTTAATGTATTTATTTATTTATAATTTCCCTTTTCCTAATAACCTCACTTATTTATTTAATTAATGATTCTCATGGTTTTCTATAATTTTCCATAATATAATGTTAATTATGGTTTTCCATGTTATTTAATAATATATACTTTAAATCAGACTTTAATAAATACAAACACCACATGAATTAATTTTTAACTAGGATTTTATAAATACAAATTATTAATATTCATTTTAATGTTTCCCATGGTTTCTCTTAAGACCTTGATAAATACTATCTCTACATATAACTTGTGCTTCATGCAAATTTTGAGTTAAACATATTTATAAAAATGCATTTTGCAAATAAAAGACAAAAAATTTTCCTTCTTTTATCCTCAAATGCAATAATTTATAGCTTATTTTTATATATAAATATATATATATATATATATATATATATATATATATATATATATATATCTTAATATCCTTTTTAACACAACTTCCATTAGCTTTGAATATATATATATCCAGAGAACACACACCACCGTTAAAATGAACAGGTGCAGCCACATCTAACTTCTGACTTTTTCTTCTTTCATTATATATTTCCAAATGCAATAATATATATATATATATATATATATATATATATATATATATATATATATATATATATATAATATTTAAACAAACAGTAAGCCATATGTGTATGTTTATGCCCTAGGTTCTTCTTCTTCTCCCTAAAGCAGTAGCATTCATTTACCTATGATAGTTAGCTTTTCATTTTGTAGTATTAATATACACTCATCAGGTCTTCTTTACTTTCCTTATACTTATTTGATTTATAATGCATGCTACACATTTTTAAACTCAAATAAGTACATATTTATATACATTCACATGCACACCTACAAGCTTGCTTTATCCACATATTTATATCAGCAAGTTTCCTTTATATATCCTCTCTTCCTTCATCTAGTCACGGTACACAGTAGCATTTTCACACCCATAACCAGATTTTTATTCTTTCCCTTCCAGCGACGTGTTTATATATATACATGAGCTATCTATCTTTCCCATGACAGTGTTTTTATACATATATATGCAGCATTTTCATACATTGTTCCAACAATCTTATCGTTTAATATTCTTCAAAGCTTCACATGTGTTCACGCATGACAGCAGCTAAAGTCTGTGTGTTTGTGTGTGATTTTTTCTGGTCTGAGTTACGGCATAAAACACAGCGAAGACCTTAAGCTTCTAGTATGTATTTATTTATCCATGCGTGTAGCAAAGTTGCACCAGTACATAGATACAAAATAGTTGGTTCATTATGGGAATGATAAGGAACTTACCTAAGTTAACTTGCTGGTTTTTATGGTGAAAGTGCCGCTGAAAGCACCTCTCTGAATGCAGCAACGATGAGCAGCGAGAAAGAGAAAAGAAGTGTAGTAACCTACTCTCCCTCGACTGCCAAGCTCTCACTCTCAAACTTCACTTTTTCCCCTGTTTTCGAGACTAAAAACAGAGAACTAATAGCAGCAAAATTTTCTCTCAACTCTCACTCTCTCTCACTCTGTGTTTTCTCTCTTTTCCTGTTCTGAATGTATGCTGAATGAAGAGAGTGAAAGTGGAGCAAAAGGCCATTTAAATAGAGACCCAACGTTCAGGCGAGACACAACGGTCCAGACGCATGAAGCTTCAGATAATCTGGGAGGAGCTCGAGAAGTATGGCTTGCGTCTGATCCTTCTGTCTTCCTTGCCTAATACGTGATATGCTGATCTGTTTTCCCGTATATTATGCTAAATTTAATTATGGGTGATCTTTGGTTGATAATGATGTGATCTACTTCTCTGGACTTGTCGAGATGCTAGCTGATAGGTAATGGGTGAAGTGTATTTTGGTTGGTGGTTTGGGCTGAAGAGCTGGACTTGTTTCTGCATATTTCTCGCGTCAGGTTGGATCTGAAAGTAAACTTCATTGCTGATATTTCATGTTTCTCACGTGGTCAATATGCTTCTCATGTGGGCCAAGATAACTTAATAATTGGGAGGGATATGGGTAATGTACAGGATAAATGGGTTATGAATGATGGGCTTATACATTTTCCTGCTGCTAACGTGTTGGGCTCTTGTTTGTTTGCTGGTTCATTCATTCCTCAGCATTTTTTTTCCAACACTATTTATTTGCAATTAAACTTAATTGAAATTTTTGAATAATCATGGAAATAAATCCTTAATTAATATATGGATTTTTCCTTTCCCAAATTATTTTTCCTGGGCCATAAAATATTAATCCTATAATATTTAGGCCTAAAATTATCACTTACAAATATTCCTTGAATTTATTCTTTTCCTGAAATAAATTAAGGAAAAATAGGCCTTAATTTTCAATAATTATTCTCATAATTATTTTAGCTCAAATTTCATAATTTAAATTTCCCATACAATATTCTAATATTCAAATCCCAAAAATTCGGGATGTTACAAGGATCAGATGGAGTATATAATATCTTAAGGAGGTGGGAACGACTAGCTTCTGAAAAAAAATTTTATTTGACAATACTTGATTTTTTTTTTTTCATAAAGAACCGTTATGTAGTTTTTAAGAATACTTAACATTTATTAATGAAACTGTCATCTACAAGAATGAGGGATTTCTAAATAATTTTATTTCACAATATTTGACAGTTCTTCACAAAAACCATTATACATTCTCTAAGATTACTTAACAGTTAAAAATGATAACCTTGATATATAAAAAGACAAGATTATGAAAAAAATGTCAAATATAAGGAGGTGAGATTCTATAAAAAAAAGTTATTTGACAATACATTGTACTTCTTCACAAAAAAAACCTTTAAGTATTAAATATGGACAAAAAAAATTATTTGACAATATTTACAGTTCTTTATAAAGAATCATTAAGTATCCTGTAATATAGAAAAAAATATCTGATAATACATTATGGTTCTTCACAAAGGACTGTTAAGTAATATAAACATATATTAATATATTCTTTTTTGATAAATTAATTAATACAACGGACAAAACCTTACGGTTCTTTGTGAAGAACTGTCACATATTTTTTCATCTAAAAAAGTTGGATTATGAAAAATATCAAATATAAGGGAGGTGGAATTTTGAAAAAGAAAAAATTATTTGACACAACTCTTTCAACTCCTTTTGAAATGTTTTTGAGCTTCCCTAGTCGATTTCGTACTCTTCTTTTCATGGATTTTGCTTTGTCGCTGCAAGTTTTATCCTCCACGACTAACATAAATCATCACTCTATAGCTCAATCTTCTTTTGATTTTCCTCAGGTAAGCTTTCATTTTTTTCAATGAACATTTTTATTTTTATATATAATGAGAGCTCACTAGTTGAAGCTCTAAGGTCCCCGAATTATGTAGGAAGAAGAATCATAGACATAAACTAATATCTTATTTTTTATGATGGTTGTTGGTTTGAAAATAAAAACAGAGAAAAAACACCGAAGAAAATTAGAGAGCACAAAAAAATGATGAGGTAAGATGCCGAATTATTATTATTATTTTATGGTAGTGAAAATAATTATGATTACACTAGATTACATAGGAAAATTCAATAAAAAAATTTCTCCTAATTTTTAACAGTTTGTTGAATCACAATCTACTTGAATATTCACCCTCTCACATTCTCGAACTTTAACATGTACGTTGAAATTAGATCTAAGATTTGCCGTAAGCTTTAATATTTGTCAATTTTATATATATATATATATATATATATATATATATATATATATATATATAATGAGGGCCTTTTTGTCTTTAGCCTTGGGGTCTACAATAAAAAATAACCAAGGATTGCGAATAGGCAAATCTAGAATCGTTCTCTCTTTTCAAGGAGCCTTTTATTGAATCCTAAGTAATTAATCTAAATGACACGTAATGAAAACAAGGGGAAATCGGATTTTGGATTTTCAAATTAATAAACTAAAATATGAATGCGATGTAATTAAATACTAAACAATTATTTTTTTTAAATATGGAATGGAGTATAAAATTGTATGATATGGAATTGAAAATATGAAGGATGGATGCTCTTGGTAATGAAAAAAGTTGCTATCCTTGCTCAAAAAGTATAAGAGTTAAACTTCATTAAGTCTTAATGAAAACCTCAAGATACCACTTGAATCCAATATTTTCAAGTAATAGTAGCTCCTACAACCATGGCTAACTATTACCTCTTGAGATATTATTTGGAATCACTTAATGTGTAATTAAAGTTGGAATGATGTAATATGAGTCTTCTTAAAATTGAGTGCTAAACAATCATTCAAAGACACAAATCAACCATATTAACTAGACAATAACACGTTAACTAATATAATCTCATTGCAAACACAAAGAAATTCAAATATATATTTTTCACACCACAAAATCCAATATCAATCACATATATCCAACCAGATCACTTTCAATTCTAGAATTATACACAATAATTCCTAAAATTAGGAAATCTAAATGTATAAATCTAAACAAATGGAATGCTAGAAAAATTTCCCTTTGTAGTCCATTGAGCTCAAGTATAAATCTCTATCACCAAAAAGCAAAGATTATCCACTACGAACCATCAAAATAACCCCTCTTAACACAATTAAACCTCCAGCCATGGTTAATTAATGAAAGGATGAAGAAATTAGTCGAAAATCAGTTGAATGGAAGAAAAACGATGGTAAAAAGAGTTGATAATGGTGCTACAATGGAGAAGACAACGAAATGGTGGAGTTCCAATGATGTTGAAGGAGTAAAGGTGAAGGAAGGAAGCTCTGTTCTATGCCGTGGAAGAACGTCGGAAATGATGGAAGATAAGCGTTGGAAGTGCAGTGAACGGTGATGATGGTGGCTGCGAGTTTGAAGGTGAAGGTCCGACAGTGGTGTGTGGTTCCGGTGACAGAGGAAGAAGCTCCGATGCTCTCTGGTTCAAAAATCCTCTCGCAACGCTGAAACTCCGTCTCCAGTCTCGTCTCCTCATTGTCGGGTCTGTGTATTCAATGGTGAAGGATCTGTGGTGGTGGCGGAAGCTCACTCACCGGCGACGGAAAGAATGGTGAATGGAGTCAGAGGGTCGCTTGCGAGTTCTCGAGTCAAAGGTCCCCCTCTTGCTTTACGTGGTGTTACACGATGTTCTCCAACTCCCCTTATTTCTGGTCTCGTCTGCTTGTTTTAATTCCTAGCTGAGCTCCTCCATCTATTAGGTCCCATGTTTTCCTTCAACTGACCTAACCGTGGTCAAAACGCAACTTTTGACCAAGGACTAAAGTGTGAAGAGTTAAATGTTTTGGAGAGGGACTAAAGTGAGAAGCCGTAAAATATTTTTCGAGTATAACTTCATTTTCCAAACTATTTGGGTACTTTTCTGTAATTTTATATGGTCCTTCAAATTTTCCACATTTCTTCCAAAATTCCTATAATGCAAAATTAAGCAAAAGTAACATAAAAAATTCAAGGAATCAATTGCATGAATAAATTAATAAATTATGACAAATTCATCTCTAATTTTGTTTAATTCAATATAAATGTCCCTAACTCAAATTAGTGTTTAATCATGTAATAATGTCCCCAAAAAATGCATTAAAAATCCCAATTGAATTATCAAAAATAATATAAAAACATGGTTTGATATATATATCTTTATCTTTTTGTAGTTAGTAGAACTCTAGAGTACTAATAATTGATCGCGAATCTACATCAAAGATAATGGAGAGTATTGTAGAATTTTTTAAATAGATTTTCTTTTAGAGTTCAGAAGATTACAAGATAATGTTCTAGAGTGTTTAAGTAATTAATTTCTTTTAAATGGTATGATGTTTATCTATAATGTATGAAAAAAAATACGTCATTTTATATAATAAAAAAAATTCCCCATCCTTCCTTACATTATTGGAGGCAAAGGAGGAAGAAGAAGTTGGAGAAGAGGGGTTAAAAGATATATTGTATTCGACGTCATTGGTGTCAAGTATAAGATTCAGCTTCTTGTTGATGGTGTATAGATTAGTAACGATTCTTTCAAGGCTTCACTCCATGAATTCCACCCTTACATGGAGATTGTCAAGAACCTCCCTTATTGAAAGTTGACGTAGAGGCGGTGCACACAAAGGAGGAAATGGAAGACAAACTTACGAAGTTTCGATGTGTCTCACCATAATGTTGATCAAAAGGAGAGAAGAGGGAGCTTGATGAATGAAACAAAATGATTGGAGGAGTCTAAATAAACATGACGGTAAAAGAGTACATTTATTGAAGTTAATTGCTTTAGATTTCGAAAATATGCATGGAGAAGATTATTCAGAAAATCGAAACGTTTAAGACTAGTTGTGCAAAAATGAAGGTCTCTAATATTAAGTTTAGACTAGTTGTATGAGCAACCGGTCTTATAAGAATTTAAATTTTAAAGTTTTTATAATATTTTATAGCTATCAAGACTAGATTTTATTACCACCGACTAGAAAATATTATTTAGACTGCTCAAATGCATGACCGGTCTAAACTTACATCAATATTTACAAAAATACCCCATTTATGTCATAGTTTTTAAATTGTCTTCGCCTATAAAAATACAGATATGACAGTCTTGTAGACCTTTTTTCTAAGTAGTCATATATTGCAAGTCCATCACATAACAATATACAGAAGTAAGGTATTCAGCTATGAAGCATAGATATTGCATTTAATGATATAAGCACTTGATTGCTAAAACTTGACAACCACTCTAGCCTTTTTCCCTTATCTGTTGATTTCCAACAATTCCTCCATCAAATATGCATTCCTCTAGTCACATAAATAATTAATAAAACTTTATAAAAAAAAGGATAAAGATGCAAAAATTCACATGAGCTTTTACTCAAAGTGTATTTAGTATCATATACTTTTTAGATGTGCGAAAGTACATATAAACTTTTAAAACTAGAGCAAATATACCATCTCCATTACATTGGCTTAACAAATGCTAGTTACAATTTGGAAATACCAAAATACCCCTCAACTCAACAAAAAAAACCCCTCTTCCTCTAGCTGATTCAGCACCCTTCAGACTCTCAATTTATCATCATTTGCTTTAATACTGCATCTACAAAACAATTGATCCTACTTTGGTTTTTTGGTCCATGTCTAGTTAAAATCATTGACAAAAAATCCAACAAGAAACTATAATAGTACCTCCATTGTTGTTTCTATTCACAGGGGGATTTGATTTTTAAAATAGACTATAGATTTTGAGTGGGGTGATGGGGCAAATGAAGAGTGCACTTGCAAATTAAATGAGATTAAAGAAGGGAAAAAATCACAACAAACACTCACTTAGACAACATACAACTAATTTCGCCTAATTTTTTAATCAGACAAATAGAAAACGATTAGTGGAAGAGCTTACCATCATGAGGAACCAAACCAAACCAATGCAGGGAGGATTTAGAGATTGGGTTGATGGAGGCAAGGCTTAGAGTTGGCACTTGGCATAGGTAGAGTATTAATGACGATGATGATCAAATTTTTTTAGCCATGTGTGTTGATGAGAGCTGTAATACCCGCCTTAAATACACCATTTTAATACAAAAATATGTACACGGAAGCATATTTTCAAAAATACTGCGGAAGTCACTAATCATGTATACGGGACTATTCACTATTCACGTATACAGTATAGTGCATGAAAATATTTTTACACTTAAAACATGTAAAACTCTGTTGCCCTTTAATCCATTAAGCTGCCCCTCCACTGAGCAGTCCTCAATCAATGCTCCTTCCTTAAGCTTACCTGTCTATTGGTAGTGGTGGGTGAGATCCTAAGGAATCCCAGTAGCAAACAATACCAATACAATGCATGCAAGATAAATGCTAATGTATGATATACTTGCCTTGCATAAGCTCATGTTAACATAATGATAATTCTGCATGCTCAATGCTTCATGCATCATACTCATGGTCATAGCATAATCATTAATAGAGCTTCAATCATTCAAGTATGTTAAACATATCAAGCAAGCATAGTAATCAAATACAATAAGCAATTATATCAAATACATGCAAGTAAGGTAAGCCCACTACCTTTGACTAGTGTCCTCCCCTTATCTTTCCTCTTCAGCTTTTCTTCCTTCTTTTCTCTTTCTTTTTCCCTTCCTCTCTCTTTCTTTTCCTCTCTCTTCTCTTTCCTTCATTTTCATTCTGCGAAATGAAGAATGAAACCGTGGGAGTTTATATAATGATGGAAAATGGGTCCTTAAGTGTAATTTTCCTCTCTTGGGTCATTAGGTGTAATTTTCCCCAGACACTTTTCAAAACTTTCCCGTGAACGTTGGCAGATTGTGAGAAATAATTTTCCGCGGGACCCACTTCTTTATATATTATATTATATTACATAATAATATATTGATATAATATAAATATATTATATTATATATATAATAGATATATATCGTGGGCGGCTTGCCGCCCACTATACATACATACATACATATATATATATATATATATATATATATATATATATATAATAAATATATTTATATAATATATTATTATATAATAATATATAATAATAATATTTTTTCCTCACAACATATAGTAGGTACGACACAATACGAAAGAAATAGGAAATATAAATCCCAACACATTAAACTTAAGCTTCTTTTCACAATAAATTTAAGACTTGGGCTTTTAGGGGCCTAGTAGTCTCCTTATTTTAGTCTATTTTGAGACTCCATGCCTCAAAATTTGGGATATTACAAGAGCAATGATGAACTAATGATTTAGGTTTTTTGGTTGGGGTTTTCAATGAGATTAATGCTAGGTAGAACTCTATACCAAAGAGAGAAAGTTGATTTGGAAAGAGATGAAGGAAGACAAAGATTTAGATAGACGAAGAGAAGTGGATCTGGAAGATGAAAACTCATGAAGGATGGCTTCATAATTTCAAATCTACAAATAAACCATAAGATCCAACAAATTAATGATAAGTCTTGCCTACTCTTGGATTGCATACATGTAATTGTCATCCACCAAACATTGAAATTTGACAAGCTGGCAATATCAAATCTTACATTAAGAGAACAGTCGAACCAGATACATCTAGTCTAAGGGTAGTAGAAGAACAAGTGCTCAATCGTTTCCACATCTTTAGCACAAACCGGATAAGTGTTACCCATGATCTTTTCCTACCATAAAGGGCTTCATTGGTTGCAATAGCACTATTCAACATCCTCTAAATAAACTATTGCACCTTTGGGATAATCTTGATCTTCCAAATTGCATTCCAATAGGTTGAGGGAATAACTATCGAGGACCCTACTTTACTGCCATTAGTGAGATTATCCTCTTTACCTCTAAGATATCCCACTTTCACAGAATATACACCATTCTTGGCATTGGTCCATATTAATTTTTCATTCAACCTATTAGATGGAATGGTAATCTCATATATAGCATTCTTGACTTTCGATGATAGGTACTGATCAATGGGAGCAAGATCCCACTTCCCGTCAATAATAAGATTGGAAACTTTATCATTCGAAATAAGAGGATCACTGACGTTGCATGGCTTCTCTGGGAAATTAACATTTGGAACCCATTTATCATCCCAAATTATGATAGCGATCTTGCTTGAGAAAATCTCTTCCTCCCAGAATGCTAGACTAGCACCACGATGCCTCATAGCCTTTTCCTGCTTTCATGAATTCATTTTAAGGAAAATACACACTCTGCAAAACTCTAGCCCACAGATCGTTTGGATGCATAATCAGTCTCCAAGCAATTTTCACTAACAGGGCATCATTCATCATAGCTAGATCTCGAAATCCCATACCTCCAGTGCTCTTGGTTGTGGTTAAAGACTCCTAAGCTCTCCAATGTGTAGTACTACCAAAGTCATTACCGCTCCACTAGAAGTTGGCAATAAGGCTACCGATCTCTTTATAGGTCTTAAGAGGAAACTTGAAACAATTCACAGGGTAAATTGAAATTGCCTGAAGCACAGATTTAATCATAACATCTTGACCTGCAAAAGAAAGCAATGAATGACCCCAACCTTGGATTTTATTTGTAACACGTTTGCGAACATAAGCCAACGATTGATGTTTTGTCTTTCCCTAAATGCTTAGAATACCAAGGTATCTCCCTGGGTCTTCTGTCACAAGAATGCCCAAAGCTCCTACCACTATACTTTTCACATTTTCAAGGGGGAGAAAAGGATACTAGACTTGTTGAGGTTAATGACTTGACCAGAGGCTATACAATACAAATTCAAAATTTCTACGAGATGGTTGCAGTTACTTTGACTATCACGCATATACAGGAGAGTGTCGTTAGCAAAGAAGTTGTGAGTAAGTTCAGGACAACTGTCACTCAATTTAACTCCCGTGATGGCTTTATTGTTTTGGCTCTTGCTGATCATAAGGGAGAGAACCTCAGCAATAATGATGAACAGATATGGAGAAAGGGGATCTCCTTGGCGAATGCCTCTACTAGGAGTAAAAGAACTCACATTTTCACCTGATAAACAAATGTTCAAAGTAATAGAGCAAACACATTTCATTAGAAGAGACACCCAATATAATACCCGAATAATTACCTATTATAAATATCATATTTCCATAAATAATACCTATTTTAAATAGGTGAATATGAGGTTTCAAATCTTGGTGTTGCATTTATTTTTATTCATAGGCAATTTTTCCATAGAATTTAAGAGTCTAAAAACTAATTTAGCTAGTTACCATATAAAACACTATGTGAAAGATTAAAATCAAGATTTAACTAATTATTCCTAATTTATCACTATGGGGCGAAAATTCCTATTCAATAAGGGATAAATGAATTACAGAAATAAATGGAAGAACCAGATCATATTAACCCTTGATCCTAAATCCTAAAATTTGACCAATGAGAGAGTTTTCTTCTAGAGTTTGTGAGAACATTAAAACATGAATTGATAATTAAAAGGATGAAGGGGGACGGTTTTCTTGGGCAACAAAGAAGAAGAAATGATTTATATAGACATACAAACACATGGGATAATTAGATGATAAATAGCCATTAAAGTATAAGAGAGTAATACCCTAAAATTTGACGTAGGGTAAATATCATAAATTTGTAGAATATACTTATTGAAAATAGGTGAATATGAGGTCTCAAACACCTTGTATTGAATTCATCTTGTTATTGGGACAATTTCTCCTAAGATTGAATAATGCGCGAAAAGGTCTCTAAAACATTAGATACTTTGCAAATAGGTCCCTAAAATATTTATGGGTTATAAAATACCCTGAGAAAATTATGATAAAATCCTAAGAGGCAACTAAATATTTATTAAAAATTGGAAAGTATGTTGTCTCTAATTTAGGTAATTTATTAAATTATTACCTTGGAAAAATTACAGGAGAAAAATCTAAAAGTATTGGGGGACCATATTGGACCCCATGATTTTTAATATTATGCATGGTGCATAAATTACCAATGTTAGTGAAATATTTGTGAGATAATAATTATTACTAATTAAGAAAATTGTCAGCAATTAGTAAGTGATTAATTAGATAATTAATGACTAATTGTTTAGACATAAGATAAAGAGAAAAAGGTGGAAATTACTTAATATATATATATATATATATATATATATATATATATATATATATATATATGAAATTATGAAGAAAAATACAGAAAAATTAAAATGGAAATTAAGAAAAAATATCTAAGATATTTAGTAATTAAATAACATTATAATTGTGATATTTTATAGAGGATAAACGAGAATGGATAGAAATAAAATCCTACCTAGAAAACCATGAACTAAGTTTCTAGAGTCAGAGTATATTATAGACAAGTGAATTTTTATCTTGAATTAGGCTCTCTTCGAAGTCATTTCCGTAACCGACGAAGTGATTATGAGATAAGACCAAGAAGATATTTTGTGAAGTTAGAACATAAAGTAGAAATGAGAACCGATGGAAAATAATTCATAAACTGAAATCCGGGGATAAGTTGGTAAAAACCAGAGTATATTATTAATCAGTGGATTTTTATCCAGAAGTTGACGTCGGCAGACGTAATTTCCGTAGCCAACGGTGTTTGGCCGAAATATTCAGCAGACAACGGAATGTCCTTAATGAGATCAAAAATTTAGATAACACAAGTATCTTGAAAGAGAAAGAAAAGATCTTCAGGACCTTGTTCTCGGAATTTTGAGATTTCCCAAGATTACGCGATTAGGACACCGAACAGGGAACTTTATCAGATAAAGGCACATATATCAAGAGATGATGCAAGCATGACATCACTTTGATGACTCAGGATGAGGTCATCATAGTGAGGTGTAAGGCCAGGATCGTGCCACCTCAAAAAAGTGCGATCCAATGGTCAGAAACTGACCAAACAGAGTTCAAGGGAATTACCGAAATGCCATTGGTTTTTTCTATAAATAGCCTTCACATTTCTCTTCATTTTTCACAAATCCTAGAGCTTTCTAGAGAGAGATTTTAGAGAGAAGGAGGAGTCTGTGGAAATAGCAAAGTGCCGGGTAAGTTCTTCAGTCCCTAGTCTTTAGTCTTAAGTTCTTTCGGTAGTTATAGTAGAAATGCTAGAGTAATCTCTAATCTTCCAAGTCATTTTAGATATCATGTTTTAGGGATAGATATGATATTTATTTCAGAAATATATTGGAGAAAGAGGTATGTCAAAATCTTGGGAGATTAGGATTAAAATAGCGAAGCTCTGGCAAAATCTCGTCGATTTGTCAACCTAAGGGCAAAATGGTAATTTGTACCTAAAATGCCTATTATGATATTAAATATTCATAAACGTGATATCATCCTTATAGGATATCTGAAATCACGAACCGCTGTTTCTGATGTTACCACTGTTGTACCGTCGTCGTATCGCTGTCAAACGTAGTATTTCGTCAGAAATACCGTATAGCGTCAACGAAGGTACATTCGCGTACTGTAACACTAACTCTGATATTTATGGTATGCGTGTATGTGGTACGTGTGTTGTATGCATGTTGGTGGTGTGTTGTTTGATTACTTAGTGTTGTTAGAGGATAACTGAACATATGCATGCACTGGGAGTGGTATATCTATATTCACTGGGAGTGGTACATTTCGTTGGGAGCGGTACATTTGCATTCACTAGGAGTGGTACATTTCGCTGGGAGCGGTACATTTGCATTCACTGGGAGTGATTCATTTGCTGTGTTTATATACCGTATATGTAAATATGAGGTTAACCATTACCTGGGGTCTGTATGCATGAGACCTCAGCTCTTAACATAGCTTCAAGATCGGGAGGTTCGAGGACCGAGGAGAAAGGCAAGAAGTACTTATAGAAACTCGGCTGAAGACCATCTTTTGTTGCCACGGCATGGGTAATGTCAGGGGAATACCTCGTGGTTGTTTACTTCAAAAACTCTCGGTCTTTGTACCGTTTCTGTAATTAGCCAGACTTACGGCATTTTGAATATATGTATCAGTTACTCTCTTGCTCCGATGCTCTACTCTGATGAAAAAAAAATTATACTACTTTTGAAAAGTTGGGATGTTACAAAGAGTACTTATGAAGACTTTTGGGGCTTGAGTTTAATGTATTGGAAGAGGATAAGGAGAGAGAAGAAAGGGGGGGGAGGTGGCGTGTGTGTAGGTGTGTGTTGTGAGTGTGTGTATGTCTAAGAGTTGTGTGTGTGTGTGTGTGTAGTAAAGATAGTCAAGAATTAACCAAGGCGAATAATGGTTTGAAATCCAAAGTAAATCTTAAGTAGCAAGTTTGTTATTTAATCAGAAACCAGTGAATAAGAATCTATAGAAATTAAATCATATCTTGAAATATTTGAACTAAGTATTTAATATAAGTAGATATTTGAAACCAGTAAAATATGGGCTTGAACTTGGCTATTCCCAAAGTCATTTTTGTATACTTTTATGATTCATACCTAAGTGATTTATTAAAATTTCCATAAATCTAGTCATAAAATTAGGATTACAAAAGTGAAATTAGATCTTGAATAAAAATTCCAACTTACACCTAACTAAATTAACATTTGGGGTAAATAAGAGATGAAGCAAAAATCTAAGAAGAAAGGGGGGGAGGTGGCAGTTTGAGGAGAGGTGTAGGGGTAAGATTAAAACTTCTTTACTAAGATAAATCCAATGGTTAAAATCAAGGGGAAGTTGTTAGAAAGTTAACCAATGTTTTGCTATAAATAGAGGCATCATGCTTCACAAATTCCTCACCAATTCACCAAGCATAAACCGAAATTGAGAGTGTGAGGAAGTGAGTGTGAAAGCTGCAAGAGCAAGGAGCAAGGCACTTCAAGAGGTAAGGAAGCTTTTAGTCTTTTAGTTCTAGTTCTTAGCTTTTGTAGTAGAAATGTTAGGAAATGTTATTTTGATCTTTAATCTTCCAATTGTAGTTTTATTCTCATGTTTTTATGATTTCCATTGCCTTTATTTTGAAAAAAGGATGAAGAAGAAGTATGACAAAAATTTTTGGAAGATTATGATCAAAATAGCGAAGCTCTGGCGAAATTTCATCGGTTAACGATTTCAGGAGCTAGTAGCAAAAACGTTAATATTTTATGAAGGAAATGAGGTTCTAAAATTTTGAGTAAATTCATGGTGAAAGTAGACATATAGGGCTTTCTAAATATATATAGAGTGTGTCATTTGAAGTTCTGTGCAAAGAGATAAAAATTCCAGAAGATAAGCTACGTCTTCTGGGGGAAATTCTGGGCAGAGGTTTGAAACGTTGAAACTGAGAATTGTTCTTGAATTCTGGGTGAGTTCCAGTATTTTTCCTCGAAAATAGAGATCTCAAGGATTCCGGGAAATTTTACGGATCCTCGTTTCGATTTTTCTGGAATTAGTTATGATTTTTCAAAGTTAGACAAAATTATGCCCAGAAATGTTGAACCAGCGTTTTTTCCGAAATTTTGTGGAAATAATTGAAAATAAATCCACCAAGGGTAAAATTGTCATTTGTGGCCAAGATATCTCTTGGAATAATGTTTGGGAATTAATAGAGGCGATATTACCCTTATAGGATAACTGTGATCGCATTCTGACCGACAAAACGTACCAAAACTCGTCAACAAAGGTACGGGCGTGTATTGTAACCTTAACTCTTATGCTTATGGTGTGCTTATATATGATAGTTGTACTCACATGCTGAGATCCTGTTTTGAAACTTTGCTCTTTAAATATTGAATTGAATACGGGTTATGGTCATGATAACGTCGTTAAGTTTTCCTAGCACTGAGGACACGATAGGCCATCGTGACACTGGTGAATAGTGCAGACTGGGGTAACATACATATTGCAGTGACTGTGTTTTGTTATTGCCTTACATGTTGTTATGATTTTGAATTTGTGATTATGTTCTTATTATGTGGTATTTGTCATATACTAGTTATATAAGTATGAGGTTAACCGTTACTTGAGGTTCAATGGGTATTGAACCTCAGCTCCTGCCTTAGCTTCAGGATCCCAGGGAGTCAGAATCAAGGACAAGGGTAAGGAGCCGGCATGAGAACCCTGCGGAAGCGTTATTATTTTGGTTATGTACTAGGGTGTATTAAACATACAGATGAATGTACTGTTAAACGTCTAGTTAGATACACCACATACAATGTTATTCAGTTACTCTTTATTTTGAAAAATATTTTTAGCACTCAGCTCTAATCAGAAATACTATGGAAACGTTTATAAAACAGGGTGTTACACCCAATCAATACAAAAACCATATCTTAACAAGACATTTTCTAGGAAGTTCCACTCCACTCGGTCATATGCCTTGCTCATATCCATTTTAAGAGCAAATTCATACTTACCCCCAGATTTCTTACGATGAAGGTAATGACATACCTCTTGGACAATAATAATGTTATCATGAATACATCGCTCGGGAACAAAGGCACTCTAATTCTAGGAAATACAAGTATCAAGCAAATGACGTATTCTATTTGCCATGATTTTCAAAATAATATTATAAGAGAAATTACACAAACAAATAGGGCGAAAATGGGAAACATGTTCAAGTTTCTATATTTTAGGTATAAGAGTGATATTAGTGTTATTAAAATGATGAAGAACAATATTACCTACAAAAATTCTAGAACAATAATACAAACAGACTCACCAATATCAGACAAAGTGGAATGATAAAATTTACCCAAAAAGCCATATGGACTAGGCACTTTTTGTTGGTTATAATTAGTTTTGATGATGTCTTATGCCATTAGTAAGAGCAAAAAGTTCATATCATATACATTGACTAATTGCTACAATTTAATGTAGATTTGTTTATGTGAAGAAAGAACAAGAGAAGAAAAGAAATAATGAGTTGACTCATGAAGATTAATCAAGAAGAGAGAAGAAAGAAAGAAGAACTTGTTGAAAGGATTGAGAAAATCATTACACAAGTTTATAGATTGATTCTTGAAGTTTTCACGATCAAGTGAAAGTTGGAATGAGTCAATTCGGAGTTAAAATGAGCAAGTTGAAGCTTCCGGATGATTAATGAGTGAGTTACTCCAGTCATCCATGTGTTACTCTAGTAATATATGTGTTTCAGAAGCTTTTGGGTGATTATTGGTCGAGTTACTCCAGTCACATACGCCTTACTCCAGTCATATATGTGATATGGGTACTTATTACTCCAGTCGTCACTTAGTTACTGCAGTAATTCGGGTGTTCCAGCTGCTAATTTCGTTTCTGTCAGATGGTTACTGTAGTAATCATTAAGCTATTGTAGTAACGGGTTAGATAGAAAGCTTCTGGTGTGAAATTACTGCAGTAAGGATCGCGTTACTCCAGTCATATCCATGTTCCAGCAATTCTGTCAGCGTTTCATCTGGCCAACGTTCAGTAAATCAATGATATCTCACAAACTAGAGATCGTATTGAGGTGAAATCAATTTTGGATGAAATTAGACATCCAAGGCGTCATTCTATCAAAAATTCAGGTCCAAAGAAGATCAGATGAGAGAGATATGAATTTTTGAATTTGGCCTACCTATTACTATCATGCAGCTAACCAAGGTTCAGTAATTTGAGGATATCTCACAAACTACATATCGTAATGAGCCGAAATCAGTGGCATATGAAACTAGACTCACGTACCTTTCCAAAAATATAAAGATAAAAAAACAAAGATCAAATGAGAGAGAGATATGATTTTTGGAAGTTCAGTGTATGTTCAAAATTATGGAACTGATCTTCAAACAAATGAAGAGTTAATTATTACTCTAGTCAAATCTCATTACTCCAGTAATTTGTGGCCTATTCGCATCTGTTTGAACATTACTCCAGTAATGAAATGGTGACTCCAGTAGGGCTACTTCAATAGTCACTTACTTACTCCAGTAAGTCTCTACTTTCCCTTCACTTTCAGACCCTTCCAGAACCAAAACCCGATAGTCAATCAGCTTACTCCAGTAACATTTTTTGTTACTCCAGTCATCTTGGCACTTTTACACTAGAGTTACTCCAGTAACCAAGGTGTTACTCCAGTAACATCACAGATAGAAACGACATGAACCTGAATTACTCCAGTAAGCTCGAAGACAGAAGCTACATGTACCTTAGTTACTCCAGTAACTAAGTTGTTACTCTAGTAATGGCGGAGACAGAAACATTGCAAAACCTTAGTTACTCCAGTCATGTTGAGATTACTCCAATGGAGATGACACAGAGACGATATGATCTTTGATTACTCTAGTCATTAAGTGAGTACTCCAATCAACCTACGTCAATAAACTTCAAATGACTCCAGTAACACAAATGTTACTCCAGTAAGATCGAAGACAGAGAGCAACTGACACCTAAATGACTCCAGTAACACAAGAGCTACTGCAGTAATGCGAAGACAACATTAGAAAAACACCGTGCTCGTAAAATGGAAATCATTGATTATGATTTCATTACTTCATATCTTGACTTACTATTATTCCTAACATTGTTTAAACAGTTTTCCAGTAAGTTTTCAGATGATCAAATGAAGTTTGGAGCTGAGATCAGTAGGCTCTGTTTTGCTGAGCTATAAAGTGACTTTTCAGTATGGGATAGCTGCACATGTGTCGCGAATATATACAACTTGGATTAAACAAATATGGACATTCCTCTGCTGCCTATTCTGATAAAGGAAGATTAATATTATCTTCAAATTAAATATACTTCAGATTCTAAAATCAAGAATCATTGCTGGAATCAGAAATCAGAAACACTCCAAGCCATACTCTCAGTAGACATCCAACGTCAAGATTTTCAGTGGAGCTCCAACAGTCAGATTCTGATCAATATTATCTTTGAATTGATTATCCTACAGATCAAAGGACTGACAACCATCACTGGAACCAAAAGCTGAAAACAGGGATGCAAAAATAGTGGACTTCCAAATGGTCATATTTCCAACGGCTATATTCTGAAGTGGACTTCTAACAGAAAAATGCTCAATGCACTTCCAACTATCATATTCAGGAGATAGCATTCAAAGAGTCTTCTTCAACTATAAAAGAAGAAGGATTCAAAAGAAATGATTATGTACAGAGACGTGAACTTACACAGTGAAAATGCCAATATCCTAACGTTCTCTTCATCTACTCTCTGAATATCTCAATGATCATATATTTAGCTTAGAGAGTGAGATTGCTTATATTGTGCTTCAGTGTTTATTTACTTACTTCTGAGAGAGAAGATTGATTGTTAATCATTCTATTTAAGAGTTACTCAAGATTGGGTGATCTTGAGTAGGAAACACACTGTGTTGTGGTTACAGTTTGTAAGGGGGAGTGAATCCTAGGGAGAGGATTACTTCAAGTACAGAACGTGTAATCAAGCTCAAAGCAAATAGTGGATTGAAAATCTCAAGTGAACCTTGGGGACTGGACGTAGGTCAAGGATTGGACCGAACCAGGATAAATCACAGTTTGCATACTCTCATCCCTTATCTTTTACATTTCCAATATATGCTTATCTTTGAATATCAAACTGTCAATTTATAAGTTGCGAAAAGATTTTTAAGGTTCCTAAAGTTTTATCAAACACCCAATTCACCCCCCTCTTGGGTGATAGCCAGATCCAACACTTTTGAGCTCCCACGACTAAAAGTTGCAGCTTTAATTTCCTCCCTAGAGTCAAGTAACAAGAGACCCTGGTTCAATTCAGCTGAGATTTTAGGCTCTGTGAAACCCAAGATTGTATCCATTGATCGTGTACTAGATGTAGTAAACAGTTCCTAGAAAAAAGCTAGAAATGATTTTGGAGATAGCATCCTTCTCTATAACCAATTGCTTGAGCCATCCTTAATACAAGAAATCTTGTTCTGCTGCCTCCTTATGATAGTAGATATATGTAAGAAATGTGAATTTTTGTCACCAGCTTCTAACCAATTAATGCGGGAGCGCTGCCACCAATATTGCTCTTCTACCTCTAGTAATCTGTTTAGTTCTCCCTTTATCTCCGCAATCCCTCTAGAAATGCTAGGGGTTCAATCTCCTCTTGTTAATTCAACCAAATGGGATTTCAAGACAACACAAGTTTCAAACTGTTAGGAAACTCCCTCTTTCTCCATGCAAGTAATTTATGCTTACAACTCTTCAAACTGCTTAAGAAAGATTTTGGAGCTGAAAGATCCTGTTCAGTAAAGGTCCGCTAGCTCCCTTTGATTAACTCAAGAAAATTCCGGTGAGATGCCAATGTTGATTCAAAACGAAAAGGCCAATTTTTCTAATGATTTTCAAATTGCTTTGAATAAACAAAAGATGATGATTAAAGCCAACCAAATCAACATTAATGACCTGAAGGTTTGTAAAATGCTCTTGAACTGCAAATTATCCAAGGCCCTGTCAATACGCTCATGAATCATATCTAGATATTCACGATTATTACACTAGGTGAATTTGGACCTATTGTAACCCAAATCCTCAAGTTTACAATCAGCAACAAAACATTTAAAATTAAGGATATTCCTCCAATCTCTAGGCCTACCACCACACTTCTCATTTTGGGATAATATATCATTAAAATCCCCAAGACACATCCAAGAATCCCTAATATTGTTGCTAATTCTTCAAACCTCTAGCCAACACAACATTCTCTCTTCTTCAGTAGTGGGACCATAAATGAAAGTAATATAAGATGGGGTAGAGAAAGCCTCTGACATCACATTAGTATGAATAACGTTAAAGGATGAGAAAAGAATGTTAACCGTAATCACATCAGACCACCATAAAGCCAGGCCGCTGCTACTACCCACAGGATTAACAATCCATTCTTTATTAAAACCACATCTACGCTGCACCTTCCTCACCATACTTGTTTTCTGCTTAGTCTCCATTAAGAAGGCTAAGTGGGGGTTTTTTCGGAAACATTCTTCCTTCAGATTTCTAACCTTCAAGGAAACCCCCATATCTTGATAGTTCCAAGCTAATAGATTCATGGGGAACCAGTGGTTGGTCCCATCCAACCACCGGCTCTACTCGACAAAGAAGACCCCTGATCCACAATCATACCACTACTACCATTAAGCCAACTCGTAGGAAAATCAATCTCTGCAAGAGATGAAATACTCCTTAATGAATCCAATTGTGTTGTGATCCCGTTCTGCCGAAGGTATTTTTTAATTGATCGACAATGCCTCTTTCTTCCTCTATGGGTTTTACCCCTACTGTTTTCTCAATGTCCACTTCCTCAGGGGAATCAAAATCAAGTCTTCTACATTTAGTACACTCTTCAAGGTAACAATCATCCTCATATGGTCTCTTAATGTGTATTCCTTTTAAACTCGTAGATACAGCAGAAATAGGAGACAAGCCATTAAAAGGAATAATAGATTTATTTTTAGACCCATCATCACTTAGGAAATCGATACTATATGGATGGGGAATATTTGAAGAATTCAGACATAACACATCAGGAGTTGAGGGACTAACCGTGGGTACTCTTGTACAACTGATTTTAGTGATGGTTGGGCTCTTGGAAGGCACCAAAAAACGTTCAGCTACATTTAAAGGCTTATCGTGCACTTGGGTTGTGGTAGAGGTAAAATCCTTAAGCCCAATGTTAAAAGATGGTTTCTTTAGTAACATTCCATCTTCAACAGTTCGGCCCAAAGTAAGCTCACTATCCTCCACATCTTCCTTATTCATAAAAACCAAATTTTCCACATCATTCCTCCCCATATGGCTTGCGTCACCATTGTCCCCATCCATCACCATCAGCTAGCTGCTTTTCGTCTTTGACCATGACTCCCCTTGCGTATCCAACTTTGGCTCAAGATCAGAGAACTGTTGTTCCCCCTTGGGACTGTAGATGCCCGTTGGGTATGGAGGACACCGCAGCAACTGAAATATCGGCAATCTGAACTCGCAATCAGATGGTGGATTTCGATGCGTTGAGAAAGAGTTGTCAGGTGTCGAGGGACCACTCCATCCAGCCCACATCACCATGTTATGGCTTCCTGCCTGAGATTCAATCCCAGTCAACGTCGGATACCGGCGAGAGGTAAAGGAGTTCCTTTTTCTGATCGATATATTTAGCTTCTGGCCACTCTTCTCTACAGATCTCCACAATATCTTTGTAGGTACGAACAGAAGGCGTACTCATCCAGCTACCGTATCCAATACCGTCTTCCTCAGTGTTTGAAGCTTCAGTATCATTACAATTCATGCCTTCATGTCTGATGCGGCCACACTTGTAACAGAAATTTTGTAGGCATTCATAACGCACTGTAATCCAGACAGGTTCTCTTCCATCCTGTGGAACCTAGAAACCAGTAGCTAAAGGATTATCCAAACAAAGAAGGGGCCTAACTCACATACAGCTCCTCACCAATCTACCTTCCACCACTAGTTTCTCAAACATCAGCGTCTCTCTAATGGAATTTCCAAGAGTTCTTGTGTTCGAGTCCGTAAATGTTTCCAACGGTAAGCCATGGTACTGTACCCAGAAAGGTGCAAAACTGAAATTAATGTCTTTCAAAACCATAGAGTCATCCTAGATTTAGAGGTTTGATAAGTGGCCTTTAATTGACCATGGTCTCCCTTTGAGAATTCAAGCATAATCTTATTATTATTATTATTATTATTATTATTACTATTACTATTATGATGATCATAATAGTAATAGTAATAATAATAATAATATTATTATTATTATTATTATTATTATTGATATTAATATTAATATTAAAATTAAAATTAATAATATAGTAATAAAAAAAGTAATTAGAATTTAATAAATGATTTATTTTTCTTTTTATTAGATTAGCAATAGCTAAAAAGCTCAACCCACAGAGCCCAGCCCATAGCTAAACTCTAAGTTCAATTATAAGTTTAGGTCTTGCCGCTTATCTCTAGCCATCGCTCATTATTTTTCTCTTTGTAAATTCTTTGCGGCAAAAATTTCTCTCCTAGGAGTTTGGCAAACATGGAGACTAGGTAATTTTAATCCCTAGAACAATAGAAATTAACTGTTACATGCCCTTTTGTGTTTAAATGCGATGCTCCATCTATATATCAAATTGGGTGATTAACCTACATGGATTAATCAATATGGGTGAGGTGTATCATTTGATGCGTGATTAACTTATGATTATATATTCTTGCGTAATTGTGTGATTGACTACCTGCACAAAATTGCTTTCGTGAATGAATACATATCAAACTATTTACATATATATGAATTGCTTGCGTAATCAATATTCTTGCGTAATGGTACAGAATGAATTACTATTTAGAATTGCTATTTGCCTTCGGCATGTATTGATAATCGATATTCTTGCTATTTACGTAATCAATATTCTCGTATGAATGAATTACTAATTGCTTTCGGCATGTATTGATAATAGCCATGAAATTACCATGTATGGAATTTAGAATTGCTTTCGGCGCTACCTTTTTGGCGATGATCTTACCTATCTAAATAGAATTACCCATATTAATACATATCATAGTTTGTTGATTATGCCGAGGTGCAAGCATGAGGAATTGGAGTGTTGTTTGATTCTCTTGTTATATTGTCGAGCAGTTATTATGAGGAGATTAAATCATTATAAAATAGGATACTAATATATATATATATATATATATATATATATATATATATATACTATGTTAAAATATTTTATCTTATAGCTAATTAAATATTGAATAAAAAAATGTAGGAAGATAATTAAATAAGTATAAATATTAATAAATTCAATTTGGGCACTATAGTATATAGAAATAATTTAGTAATCTTATTCTAGGTGTTTTAAAATAATTTAGCAGTGAGAGGATAGCTTTGGGATAGTACCTTCTAAAGTGATGAACACACTTTTAAGGCTTTATGCCTTCAAAAAATTATTTGACGTGAACCGATAATATCCGTTCTTTCCAAAGTGGTGTATGACAGGATATCCGGGGTACTAATAGCAACTCTGGGAAAAGGTGTGCACACTAGGAAGAAATGTTTTTATTCTTATAGCCAATTTGATGAATTGTGACTGGTAGGTTCCGGGTCACAGGGTAGACTGGCAGGATATCCGGGTCTACCATGGTTCTCTCATAACTAAGTAAATTTCATAAATAATAACAAAACTGACATTTTTTTATTTATGTATTTATATGATATTTTTATTACGAAATCATTTTATTTTATTTTGTTATCTTTGTTTATTTAGGATTACCAGCTTTGCTGATGGTTGTTTTATGTGGTTGCGATGATCCTTTAGGGGAGCAGATTTTCAGTGAAACAGGTGCCAAGGGTTGGGGCTAGCAGTGAGAAGTGAGAATGACAATCAATGAAATTTTTTTGCTATTTCTTTTTATTTTATATTCTGCATAAAACATTTCTTTTAGGTTTAGATTTATGCTAATGTACTAAGTAGCCTTGCACTTATCCCAGTACAAGTGTGGCGGTAACACTTCTCGAATTTGGGTATTTTGAATTTTAGTTATTATTTGTAAAAAAATCATTGAAATGTTATGTTATTATAATTGCTAGAAATTTGAGGGTGTTACATTTTCAAAATGGAACAGAAATATACGTTGGCTCTGATCCAGATCATGCACTTCCAGATCCTCATCCAGTTGCCACCCTTTCTTTATCATTGTATCCACTGTTGGCACATGCAGATTTTTCCTTGTAACAATCTTCCACACTAATGTCCCCCCTTGTTTCACACATCTCTAATCAAAGTTGAGGATTATTTGTTTCAGTTTGTTAAAACCACTACCTTGTCCTTTTTCCATAGCTTCTCAAAACTCAACACAGACACCCCCACTCCCCTGTCTTAGATACCAAATAAACTATAAAGAGACCAAAGAAAGAGGGAAAAGAGACATGCTACGATCAAGCAAGAGCCAGCTGGTGTGGCTCATAGGGAAACTCCAATCACCTATAGAGGAGAGAAAAGGCTCTCACAGAGGAGAGAAAATGCAATCTGGTACAATAACATACACACATACACACTCAAACATATGAAATCAATTTTGCAATTTAAGCAGGGCTTTTACCCCCTGTATTCATCTAAAAGTTGTGCATTGTGACATAAGTGCTATTGTGTCAGGATAAACTCTTCAGCACATAAAAGTTTAGAAAAAAAATTTGAGAACAAATTGAATCATGAAGAAAAAACATGCGACTTTAGTTCATATATCATGCTAAGACGTAGACAAAGATTGAGTATGAAAACCAAAGGATGAAAGAATGCCCAAATCCAAGCTACGAATAAATCTTCCAAAATGTAATGAACTTTAAAGGCCATAGCAACAATAGACAAAAAAGCAAATCTTCATAAAATACAATGTTTTCACCTCACTAAAAAAATTGTTGCTTAGTAGTGTTTACAAAAAAATCATTAGAAATTTTTAAATTTGTAGCAGTTTAGACCAAAATCACTACAAATTTACAATATAAAAGATAACTTGCACCAAGTGGCGCACTATTAGAAAACGACTTTTGTGGCGGTTATCACAAAATAACCGCTTCAAAAATTGGCACGAAGTTTATGTCAATTTTGTAGCGGTGAATTTGTAGTAGTCTTTTTTTAGAAACTGCCGCAAATGTGACACTGTTAGGTGCTTAATGGAAAAACTGCTACAAAATGCGAATAGTCTGAAAGTTTATAGTGGTTATATGTACAAACCACTACAGAATACAAAGAGTCTTGCAAATTTGTAGCAGTTACTCCTAGAAATTGCTAAAAAATGCAAACAATCTTGAACAATTGTAGCGGTTACTATAAAAGCCATTGCATAATGCATGCACATTTGTAGCGATTATATATGACTGATACAAAGGTTCAAGGTGGTTTTGTGTTTGTAGCTATTGGTGTAGTGTTTTTTGTTTAACCACTACAAATGTTTTAAGCCTTTATACACATGCCACCACCAAATAGTTACAAAGTTGACATGATTTGTTTTGTAAAATCGCTACAAAGTGTAAGCCTTTAAACAAATGCCACCATCAAATAGTTAACCACGCAAATTAGATTTTCATGCACCTTCTGAAAGATTCTCTTACATTTAGCTCAATCATTTATGAAATTATAGCTTTTGGGAGAGAGATTTAGATAAAGGGAAGAAGGTGTTACAAAGATATGGCTTCAGGGTGATAACAGGAGATACAGAGATATGAAGGATCAAATGTGTTATCAGTGAAAAATGTGTAGCATGAAGCTTCACATTGATTTGAAAGCAAACAAAAAATGCAAATGGCATGTACTTGATATCATGTTACACATCATCTTCCATATAACCAGGAGAGCTATACTTGCTAAGTTTTCCATAGACTTTATTTGTAATAAAATGTCCCCTAAGATCCATGGAAAACTTAGACAACTAGAGCTACCCTAGTTATATGTCTTGATCAATTGCACTAAAGTTGAACCTGAGCATCATCAAGATAGTTGTTAATCCCTCGTGTTGGAAAACTAGTTAGAGAAAGTGAAAATTTCACACTACTACAAAATATAAATTTTACTTCTCTAAAAAATGTCTCTTTTACAAAAAAGAAAGTAAAAAAGAAAAAAAGAGGTGACATTTTTGTAATTCTATGGAGGCTTTAGGCGTTCCAATTTAAAATTAGGATGCATAAAGTATTTTGGTGTTCCAATTTGAGAAAAAGATCAAACTACCATTCTTCCTCACCACCGAAAGAGACCTTGGCTTCTTCTTCTCTTCCCATTGCAATGATCACAAGACCACCGTCTTTAACTTCAATCATCTCCCCATCGTCTTCAACCTCCCTCTTTAAAGAACCAGATCAAAAACTAGATTTGTAAAAAACCATATTTGTCTTAAACCTCAATCTCTTCATTAGTGTTTGTACTCTCCTTCCAGATGTGTTGCACACAACCTTCTTCTTGGTTTGTTGCGCTACTGTCAAACCTACCTTTTAGATATGATTAGTTTTGATGATGTCTTACATAGATACCATCAGTAAGAGTAAAAGGTTTGCATACTAAGTTTATCTCCTACATTGACTAATTCTTCAATTTAATGTAGAATCAAAGATGTGAAGTTCATTTATAAAGAATGATCAAGAAGAAGATCAATAAAGAAGTATTGAATTAGAGAGAGAAATTGAATCGAAGAAGATGTGAAGTCAAATGATAAAAAATGATCAAGAGAAGAGAAGAGAAGAAAGAGTTGAACTATGGAGAATGATCAAGAGAAGAGAAGAAATAAAGAAGAACTTGTTGAATGGAATGATAGAATCATTATACAAGCTCTTAGATTGATTCTAGAAGTTTCCATGATCAAATGGAAGTAGGAATAGCTCAAATCAAAGTTAAAACAAGCAAAATCAAGCTCTAGGAAATCAAAACTCAAGCCAAGAAGTCAAACTCGAGTTCTAGGAAGCCAAAACTTGAGCCAGAAAATCATAGACTCGAGTCAAGGTCTTAAATCGAGCCAACCACTAATTGGTTCAAGTCAATAGTGATTTTCAGCAACTCTGTTCACCTCTGTTTCACGTTTAGCTTGGGCGAGGTCTAGTAATTTGATAATATCTCCCAAACCAGAGATCAGATTGAGGTGAAACCAATTTTGTATGAAACTATATATCTAATGCGTGATTTGGACAAAGTTTCAAACTCAAAGAAGTTCATATAAGAGAGATATGAATTTTGAAAGTTGGAACAAAAATTCACTTCACACAGCAAACCAAGCTTCGGTGTTTTGAGTATAACTCAAACTACACATTGAAATGAGCTGAAATTGGTGGTATATGAAAGTAGATTCAAAATGTGTTCCATCAAGAGTTGAACCAACCATAATGATGTTCATACCATGGAGATATGGCCTTTGAAAGTTGACTCTAGAAATTCTAGAACCATTTCAGCATAGGCTCAGTTTTCTGGATATAACTCACACTTTACACAACCAAATGAAGTGAAACCAATTCCATATGAATCTAGACTCAACAAGTGTTTCATAGAATTTGGAAGCAATCAATTTGATGGGCTCTTACCTTGTGTCAGTCTCTTTCTTGTACTTCATAAAAATCTATCACAAGCATTTTTGATATTGAAGAGATTTATGAAGTTTGCTACATACATACATGAAGTAGGAAAATCAGAGAGCAAAGGACTTTCGAGAAAGGCATTTGACTCAAGCCATGGAGTAATAAACTCAAATCTAGGCAAGGCTAAAGTTAAGCAGTTTGAGAAGCGTATTTAACTCGAGCCACCACTTAATAACTTGAGCCAGAGCTTTGTTTTTCAATCTTTGATTTGCCTTCCTTTGTGATTAACTCGAGTTTGATTATCTGCCTTGAGTCTAGAGGTTTACTTGAGCCACGTTAATTTACCTCAAGTTAAATATCCTATATGCCTAAATGATCATTCAATTCTAGCTCGAGGAGCCATGTTTCCTAATGACTCGATCCTTAGGCAAAACTCGAGGTGTGTATTTTGTTGCCTCGAGTTAGTGTGATGAAAACATTCTCCATGCTTTTTAAACAATGACTTAACTCGAGCCTCAACTCTCAACTCGAGCCAAGTCATGCCAAAGCAACCTAATGAAGAGCAAATCTAACGTCCAAACTCGAGTCTATAAATGTTCCTCGAGTTTGTACCTAAACTCGAGCCAAGGATAATATTGACTCAAGTTAGATAGCTTGATTTATTCGCTTTTATACTTTCAAGGTTTAAATTGACTCGAGCCAGGATAAGATCGATTGGAACCAATTATCCTCTGTTTGAAAAATCTCCGTGTCTGAAATCTTAAATTCTCATCAAGAACGTTCAGATGAATTCCAAAAAGACTTATACTACTTCTTAACATTATTTATGTCATTTGTGTATAAGTTTTAGATGATTATATGAAGGATTAACAATAGCTTACCAAAAGCAGATGATGACGTCAGAAGCTTCAACGACTATTTCTCTAACAGATTGAAACTTACAACAATAATATTCGACAATGGAACAATGCTTCAGCAGACTAATATCAGCTGTCTATATGTAGAGACATATCAAGACGGAGATAAGGATGATAAGAGCTTGCACTATCGAAATGTTGATATTCTGAATCCAATATTTATCTCATACGCTATCTGTTCTCAATGCTCTCATATAGCTTATCATAGAGAGTGAAATCATTTGCATTGTACTTCAATGTTCTTAATATATAAGTTCTGTAATTGTGTAATTGTATCTGTGATTGTGATAGTGGATTGAAAATCTCAAGCAGAGCTTGAGGACTGAACTGTAGGTTAAGGATTAGGCCGAACTAGTATAAATCTCAGTTTGCATATTCTCTTCCTTAATCTCCTATATTTCAGCATATATATTTGAATGACTATTTATCACTTTATAAATCATTACTATCATACAAACTACTTTCCGAAAGTCATGAAAAGATTTTCAAAGATAATAAGTTTTTTTATCATTTACCTAATTCACCCTCCCTATTGGGTGATAGTCAGCTCTTTCACTACCCTCTCCTGAGTTGATCAGTATCTGGGTTTTAAGGAAGAAGAAAATGAACAATAAATGGGGGATTTAACAGAAATTGTAATAAGATTAACAAATTTACTAATGGTTTTTATAAGACTTGTAAAGGGTTTAATAAAGACGTTTGTTAGGTGAAAACATGTCAGTTTTGATTCACCTACTTTTGAGCACTATGAACAAAAGTTGTAATAAAATTAACAAATTCATCAATGATATTTACAAGACTTGTAATGGGTTTAACAAAAATGTTTGTCAGATAAAAGCATGTTAGTCTAGGCTCACCCACATTTGAGCAATATGAACAAAAATCATAATATGATTAACAAGTTCATAAATGGTATTCACAAGACTTGTAATAAGTTTAACAAAGGCATTGGTCAAGTGAAAACATGTCAGTATGAGTTTACTAACATCTGAGGACTATGAATAAAAGTTGTGATGAGATTAATAAATTTAACAATAGTTTTCACAAGACTTATGATGAGTTTAACAAAGACGTTTTCTGGTGATTTTCACCCACATTTATGCACTTTGAACAACATTCGTAATGAGATTCACAAGTTCAATAATGACTTTCATAAAACTTGTAATAAGTTGTACAAATGGGGGTGAACCAAGACTGACATGTTTTCACCTGACGAATGCCTTTGTCAAACTCATTTATAAGTCTTGTGAAAACCATTAATGAACTTGTTAATTCTATTATGTTTTTTTGTTAAATCCCATATTTATGGTTCACCTTCTTCTTTCTCAAAATCTAGATATTGTTCAACTCAAGAGGGGGTAGGTTCGACGGTATCACAACATATCGAGAAGAAGGTTGTGCACATCGAATCTAGAAGAAGAGCATGAACACAAACGACATGATTGAGGTTGAAAACAAATTTGGTTTTTTGCAGATCATATTTTTAATCTAGTTCTTTAAAAAAGGGAGGTTGAAGATGATGAGACAATGATTGAAGTTGAAGGAGGTCTCGTGATCACTGCGATCAGAAGAGATAAGAGGTTTTGGTCTTTATTAGCGGTGAGGAATAAGGGTTGTTTGAGTTTTTGCCTAAATATTCAACATCCATATTTATAAATACTTACCTATTTATCTTTTTTCTTTATTAATATACATTTTTAGGTTTTAAAATTTCATTTAATATTTATTTTTCATTATCAATGGAATTGAAGTGACAATAATATTATAAACAAAGAAATCTTGAAAAAAAATACACAAATAAACAATAAAAAGCCATACAGCTCAGCAATGACCATGCTTTGTATCTAGCTCACTGCTATCATTGTACCATAAAGCCAAGTGAATGAACAAAATCAAATAATAGGATCTGTTTCAATGATTGTTGACAACCAGAACATAGGCGTGGCCAAATTTGCTGCAACTTGCACAAAAAGGATGAAACATGTGCCAGCTAAGCCATTAACTGGGCGATCAGGCTGATCAATGTGAGATCATGCTGACAAATTTTGATGTGAATATTGTTGGTTTGATCAGACAAATTTATGAGACAAATTTTAAAGATTGGAAGATTCTTCACTACTACAAACAATTCTTAATTTGAATAACTCTGTTGTGTTTTAAAAAAAATACTTTTAAAGCTCAATAATTATGAAAAAAATCCTAAAAACAAGTTTAAAAATAGATAATAAAATATGGATTTGTCATTCAACGAGGTTTTTGGAAAATAAAGGTGGAGGAGGATGCAAGTTAGTTGGGATAGGGATGCTGTTTTTATTTTTTAATTGATTTAAAATCTATCTAAGCAAGTTTTAACAGTATTTTAACATTTTTTTTTTCCTTATAGAATGACTCAAAAATATTAAAGACTTAGTTGCAAAGGAGTCAAAAATTTAGGGACTGAATTATAAATGATTTAAAACTTTCACTACTACAAAATATAGCTTTTACTTCCCTAATTGGCGTCCTATTATAAAAAAAGGAAGTAAAACATAAAGGCGGTAGCATTTTTGTAATTATATGTGAGAAAAGTTGACTTTTGGCGTGTAACTTATAACCTTAGACGCCAAAAACATCACTTTTGGTGTCTAAATTAAATATTTAAATGCCAAAAGTGGACCCTAGCGCCAAAAGTTATGGCAAAAAATTAGTCTCACACCAAAAGCAAGACTTTTGGCTTCTAAGAATAAAACTTGCCTGTTTGGATAGGCTTTTTAAAAAAAATGTTTTTTTTAAGCTCCAAATTGGAGCTTTTAAAAAAAACAGCATTTTGGTTTTTTTTTGTGACACTTGCTTTTTCAAAAAAATATCATCTAAACACATAAATTCATTAAATAAGCATTTTTTTTTGCATTAAAAAGTGTTTTTTTATGAAAAAAAAGCCCATCTAAACAGGCTTAGAAGCCAAAAGTTTAGACTTTTGGCTTCTAAGTTTCATTCTTAGAAGCCAAAAGCCTTGAGGTTTTGCTTTTGGCGCCAGACCAATTTTCGGCGTAAACTTTTGTGTTAGGGTCCACTTTTGGATTCTAAAAATGAAACTTAAGACTTTGGGCTTCAAAGAAAGAAACTTAGATGCCAAAAGTCTAGACTTTTGGCTTCTAAGTTTCATTCTTAGAAGCCAAAAGTCTTGAGGTTTTGCTTCTCGCGCCATGCCAATTTTTGACGCAAATTTTTTGTGTTGGGGTCCACTTTTGGCTTCTAAGAATGAAACTTAGAAGTCAAAAGTCTTAAGGTTTTGCTTTTCACGCCAAGCAATTTTCAGCGCAAATTTTTTGTGTTAGGGTCCACTAAGACTTTTGGCTTCTAAGAATAGAACTTGGAAGCCAAAAGTCTAGACTTTTGGCTTCTAAGTTTCATTCTTAGATGCTAAAAGTGGACCCTAACACAAAAAATTTGCGTTGAAAATTGGCTTCACGCCAAAAACAAAACCTCAAGACTTTTGGCTTCTAAGAATGAAACTTAGAAGCCGACGCGAAAAGTGGACCGTAACACCAAAAATTAGTGCCGAAAATTGGCCTGGCGCCAAAAGCATTTCAAATTTCCTATACTTTTTTTGTTTTTTTAAGCCCTCCAAACCCAAACCCGTGACTTCATTCTTGGCATGTGACGTTCCCTCTTCTCTCACGCCTCTACCTTCACGCCCACCCATTGCAACCATTGCCGACAACCTTCTTTTCCACACATCATGAATGTCGTGGCGACCTTCTTCCACTTCATCTTCTTCCTCTTTCCCTCAACTTTCATGGCTGAACTTCATTTTTGTTAGTTCCCTATGTGCTTTGATAATAATTTACAATTGTAAACTAAGAAATTGCTCTCTGTTGTTAAAATTTAAAGAAAGGTAGAAGTTTGTTAACATTGATTTAATCCTTGTTATGTATGTCAAACTCGAGCCTAATCCTGTTAAACTTAAGTTCATACTTAACATACAGAAGGATAAGTGTTTTTGAACTTAGGCAAACTCGAGCCTCATTTGATAAACTTGAGCCTACTCGTGACAAAGAGCAAGTTTTATGATTCTATCTGAACTAAACTCAAGCCCATTATATTAAACTTGAGTCTACAGGTTACAGAGAGCAAAACAGGTTTGTCACCCTTAGTTAAACTCGAGTTTGACATAATGAACTCGAGCCTATGCCTTACAGAAAGCATGTCGACATTTTGAGACTCAAGCATGTTTTTTATCTAACTCAAGCTTAAGTCTTACAGAGAGTTCTCCCTTAATTGTTCATGTGAACAAACTCAAGCCTCATAAGCTAAACTCGAGTTTGTCCCTTACAGAGAGCATTCAAAAATATTTTGAAATATGGACTCGAACATGATTGTGTAGACTCAAGCCTATCTCTGATTTCAAAAAGAGTTTGACTGAAACAAACTTGAGTCTGGAACTTATAAACTCGAGTTTGGCTCGAGAGCTGTCAAAAAGTCTACAGCACGATTAGACTCGAGCCTACATGGTTTTAACTCGAGCTTAACGGAACTTTGTTTCATAGACGAGATCCTATATCTATTTGATTCAGACTTATAAGTTAATTTACTTACATGTTAAATTACGAATCATCATATATACATATACTTGATCAAAATGCTTATTAGTTTCAGATGAATTCAGCAAGGATCAAGGTGAAATCAGATCTGGGTTAAATGCATTTAATGAAGAACCAAGAACAAACCTGAAACTTCTCCTTTTTCCCAAGGGTTCAGCTCAGACTGTTATAGGTCTCCAACGGTCAAATAAGGTTTATGGAATGACAGAAAAACTAGAAGATCATATGCAACGTCTAAATCCAAGATTCCAGCTGAGAATTGAAAGAATGGAGAAAAATATGCAACCGTCATATTCTAGAAATGAACCTGAACATTGAAGAATAAAAGAGAAGAAAATGCAACTGTTAGTTTCTCTGATCAAGTTATAAATACACTCATTGCATCAACACAGAGAACTACAACTGATTACATTTTCGATTTGAGTCCTTGTTGTGCATTCTATTTGAACTTTAGTGTTTATTTATATCTGCTCTTTTGAGAGTATTGTTTTGAAAATCATTTTGATTACTTGTTTGAGAGAACTCAAGGTTGTGGAACCTGTGAGTTGAGTCTTTTAATTACAAAGTGTAAAGGGGAGCAAGTCCTAGTTGATTAGGATTGCTTGAGAGTTATATTGTTGTAATAAGAGAATATTGATAGTTGAAAAACCCAAAAGATATCTGGGGACTAGACGTAGGTCAAGGTTAGGACTGAATTAGTATAAATCTTCAGTGTCTAAGCTTCTCTCTCTTTGCCTTCTTACATTCTGCTTTTCAATTCAAAAAACTTGGGTGTCTTTCAAAAAGAATTTTAAAATCTCCAATCCATCCTTCTCTTGGTGATTTCTTTCATTTACAATTTTCTCCACGAGATCGACAGCAAAATCGACGTCGTCCCTTCATTTTCATCCTTTTCCACAAGATGTACAGTGTAACACCCCAATTTTCAAAAGCGGAATAATTTTTTTTTTTTCATCAGAGTAGACCATCGGAGCAAGTAAAAGAGTGAGTAACTGATATATCTAAATAAAATGTCATAAGTCTGGCTGGTTATAGTAATGGTACATTATGCCTAAACATATCTACATAAACAAAAGAAGTGTCTCCCTGGCAAATCCCACACCATGGCAACGAGAGATAGTCTTTAGCCGAGTCTCAATGTGTATTGCTTGCCCTTCTCTTCGACCCTTAGTCCTTCTAACCCTGAAGCTATGTTAAGAGTTGAGGTCCAACACGTACCAGACCTTAGGTAACGGTTAACCTCATGTTTATATATGCCATATATGGATTACGGATATTCACAATATAAACAGTACATGAGCACTTAGACAAATGTATCCCTGGCATATAAGCCCCTTGGCAGATATGTCACACCTAGCATACGTTTCACACCTAGCAATCGGTTCACACTAAGCATTTCACACTCAGCAAGCGTATCCCAATACCCAGCAAGAATAATCATAACAACAGTATATGAACATATCACAGAGCTATCAGCTACCTCATATAAGCATACCATACACATAACACATAAACGTATATAATAACCATCAGAGTTAGTGTTACTAGTACGCAAACGTACCTTCGTTGTCGAGTTTCGGTACGTTTCGATGGTCGGAATGCGGTCATAGATATCCTATAAGGGTAAATTGTATTTATTAATTCACAAACAATATCCTAAAAGATATTTTTGCCACTACTGACCATTTTACCCCTGGTGCTTTTATTTTCCATTTAATTCCTTGAATTTTCGTAGAAAACGCTGATTAACAGTATTCGGGCTGATTTTCCGCCTAACTTCGAAAAATCATAACTAATTCTAGAAAAATCGAAACGAGGATCCATAAAATTTCCCGGACTCCTTAGGATGTCTAATTTTGAGGAAAAATACTAGTATTTTAAGAACAATTCCCAGTTTTGACGTCTTTACCCCTGACTCAGAATTTTTCAGAAAAACGTAGCCTAACTTTGTGAATTTTTATCTCCTTGCACAAAACTCAGAATGACACACTCTAGGCATATTTGGAAAGCCCTACATGTCTACTTTCTCTCTGGAAAATTTCATGATTTTGTAACTTCATTTCATACATAAAATAATGTCATGAATTTCGCTGGCTACACAGAATTTTAACACCAAAAATCCTACAACCTTTATAACATTAATCCATTGCTTCCTAAAAATTATTCTCTACTATGTTTTTACCTCTTCAGGCATTTTTCAATGCAATGAGGCCTAAAAACAAGTATAGGAATTTATTCTCTAATTTTCTAGATTAAACTAACATTTATACTAAGAACTTATAAAAACTAAAGACTAGAAATTTAAATGCTAGAGCTTACCTCTTGAAGACTCTCCTTCTTACTTCAAGATTCCTCCTCACTCTCCTACTTAGAAATCACCTTCTTGAAGTGTGATTTGGCGTGAAGAAAAATGAAGAGGAAGGCTCCCTATTTATAGAAAAATGCTATGGCACTTTGGTAATTCTCAAACTCTCATCCTTAATCCTACCCATTGGATGATCTTTTATAATCAATGGCTTATGGTTGTTGGTCTTTTATGAAGACACAAATTCAAGTCTCAAATGTTCTTATTGGCTAATTTTAATTACATAGGATTTAGCCCAATTTTTCTTGATTTTTCTTATTGGTTGATTTAATTAATATTGAACTAAATCAAATAATCTCTCTTCTTCACACCCATACACTCATACGTACACGCACACACATCCACACACACTCACACCCAACCTCTCTCTCTCTCTCCATTCTATCCTCTTCCATGCCATTAAGAGACTATTGACCAAGTACCCTTATCTTCTTCCAAAACATTATCCCATATGCTTGAATCCCAAATATCTACATTATAATAATATAAACTCCTCCTTCTTCCTTAAGATAAAAACGTGGCCCCCTTCCCCTTCTCCCCTTTGGTGCTTCTTTGACTCAAAATACCCTATACTCAAAGCCTCCTATTGGCTCACCAAGCTTCACATGGATTTAGCTTTATTAACTTCAATCTTGGCCTTTGATTTTAGCTACCCACTTTGACTTTTCAAAGTTGATTAGCAAGGTTTAATTAGAGCTTTGATCACAAGATTAGTAATCTTGTAAGCTTTAGGGATTAATTGTAATTTACTTTATATACCTCTTAATTATGCTAAATTAATTAGCAACATTCTTTATGCTAATCTTGACCCTCCATTGGTTATTAATATCAAATTAGAGGTTTCATATAACTAACTTTGGTTATCTCTTTTATCTATGTCTAAACAATTAGCCATTAATTATTTAATTAATCACTTACCAATTGTTGACAATTTTCTTAATTGAGATTAATTATTATCTCATAACTATTTTACTGATATTGATAATTTATGCAACATGCAAAATATTAAAAATCATGGGGCAATTTATGTTCCCCAAAATGATATTTAATTTTGCCTTATTATTTCCCAAGGAAAATAATCCCATAAATTATCTGAATTAGAGACAACATACTCTCTAATTTTTAATAAATATTTAGTTGCCTCTCAAGATTTATCATAATATTTTCAGGGTATTTTATAATCCACAAATTCACTTAGGGATTTTTAGCCCTTTATTTCTCCTAATTATATGAGAAATCACCTTAGGAAATAAGGTAATTATTATACTAGTTTTGAGACCACAAATTCACATATTTTCAATAGGTATTATTTATCAATATAATATTCCAGATAAATAATTATCCGGGTATTACATACAGCACAATTGACGTTGTCTCTTCATTTTCAACCTCGTTTTTGTTTTCGATTTTCCAGATCTACAACTTCTACTATAGGTAAGCTTCGACTTTTCAGATCTGCTTGATTTTTCCACATCTGTTTGATTTTTCTAGATCTATTTGATTTTTCCAGAACTGTTCGAGCTGTGATTCGTATGTGTTTGACTTGCTCCATATCTGTTTGACTTGCTCCAGATCTATTTGACTTCTCCTTCTCACCTCTGGATTTTTTTTTAATTTTCAATTGATTTTGTTGGATTTGATTTGTTGTTGTAATGTGGATCTACACTTGTAGAATTTTTTTGATTTGAGTTGATTTCGTTATTAAGAAATGCTATTCGATCTTCGATTTTAGAACTGATTGAATCTTGATGTATAAGGTTTTGTAAGGGATTATCGTGTTCAGTGAGTAGCTATATGATCCAACAAATTTAAGAAAAAAACTAATACCTACGGCGTCTAAAAACAGTCTTAGAAGCCGTAAGCATGAGTTACGTCGTCTAAGATTAAGTTTTAGAAGCCGTAAGTATGAGTTATGGCGTCTAAGACTTAATCTTAAAAGTCGTAACCATGAGTTATGGCGTCTAAGTCTATTTCTTAGACGCCTTAACTCATGATTAAGGCGTCTAAGCCATGTCTTAAACGCCTTAACTCGTGACTTTTAAACCAATGGCGCCTTAATCAAATACAAAATGGCGTCTAATAAGTCTTAGACGTGGTATGTCATAATATACGGTGTCTAATTAGAATTAGACGCTGTAAGTGAAAGATATATTACGCCCTCCCAAAAGGCGTCTCGCGGAAAAAGAACATTAAAAGTGCAAAAGTTAGGACGTTATAGACCTGTTTTGTAGTAGTGTTTAAAGGACAAGATTAATTTTTCCTATTGTAATATATGAAAGTTAGTTGGTTTAATGGTTTTGTTCCAGTTTTAATAGTTTATGATTACTTTTACTTCAAAAAATAATTTATGGTTAGATTTGTCATTTTGATAAAAATTAAAAGGTATTTTAACACCTTTTAACTTAACAAAATTTAAAGCATATGGGTCACTGAAGCTAATGAAAATGACCAAATAATTTACAATTTACAATTCTTAAATACCTTGAGATACTTCGTAGGACTCAGAATTACCTATTTGCAGTGGCCAAATTATAGAGTCATGCTGACCAATTTACAATTTACAAATTCTTAAATACCTTGAGATAGATAGTAATACATGAAGGCCTAGCCAAACTTGAGGCAATTTGCACAAAAAGTATGAAACATGTGACAGCTAAGCCAAGGACTGAGCTATCAGGTAATGAATGTGACATCATGCTGACAAATTAGCTTGAGCTCTATAGACATGGATGACAGAGCAGCTTTGAAGAGGAAAAAAATGAGTGCAGTGAGTTTCTCTCGTTACCCTGTAATTTCTAATTCATCCTCGTTTAATTAATTTGGAATGTCACAATATTTTTTTTTCTCTCCCCAATCAACAATCTAGATAGACTCATAAAGAATAATAAAAAATAAAAATAATGAGAGGATCTTCTAAAAAAAAATAGAAGACCTGGCATTTGTGTGCAAGAAGGACAAATCATAGAGGGAGATTCAAATTCAAAAGAATGGGCAACCTAATATGGGGAAAAAAAATAAAAGCATATGGGTCAATTGAAGAAAATCAAAATAACCAAATAATTTTAACACTTACAGCTCTTAAATACCTTGAGATATATCCTAAGACTCAGAATTACCTATTTTTATGGCCAAGTTATTGATTGTTTTGTCTCCTAAATATAGGGAAAAAAATACTATATGCCCAATAGTACTTTGCGAGTTAACATAGGACCTGTTTTGTACATTGAAGATTTATAAAGGAAAGGGAAGATTCAATGTATTCCTTAACAAAAACCGTTTAGACGCACCATCTTCTGGGAAAGTAAGTTTTTCCAGCTGGACATCTTCCTTCATCCATGAGAAGTCTACTTCCCTCCATTTTTTGTGGGAACCGATCTTCCCTAGTAAGAAATTCCCAAATAACTCTCTCTATCTTCCTCAACTCATTGCACTCCCCCAACTCCGTCACTCTCTCTCTCCCTGTCCATCTACATTTTGTCAAACTTTGATCTTAATTTCTTTATTTTCTGTCAAATGTGGATATAATTGTGGGGACTGTGGATGTTGATTTGAATTTTTGCTTTGAAGGTGTTGATTGGAAAGAGTGAGGAATGAAGCAGGGAGGAAACTTTTTTTTTTCATAAGGGGTATTTTGGAGATTTCATATTTCATATTTTTATTTTTATTTTTTTAAAATTATCATCTTCCATTTCCATACTCTTGTTTATGTAACATAACACTCTTTTAAGTTCCCTTACAATTTCCCCTGCCTTTCCATTCCCTTCCCTTTTGTCCTCAAACTTTCCGCATATCAACAAGCTAAGGTACATTGAAAAAAAGCAGAACTGCCTTTGTCTACAAGGAGGACTTATTATATTATAGGGGTAACTTCAAATTTAAAAGAATATAAGATGATGGATTTTCACCCATTGTATTCCATTAAAGCTAACCCATAAATCAAACAATCAAATTTCCAATAAACAGAACATAATGACATTATAATATTAAATAAATAGAATGATACCTGTTATGGACTCATTTATGGGCTTGACTAACATGCGGTCTAGTAAGAAGGCTTTATGACAGAATTCTCCCATAATTGTAACACCCCAACTTTTCAAAAACAGTATAATTTTTTTATTATTTAAAATCATTTCAAATCATCAGAGTAGAGCATTTGAGCGGAAGAGTAACTGATATGTATATTCAAAATGCCGTAAGTCTGGCTAATTACATAAACGGTACAAAGACTGAGAGTTTTTAAAGTAAACAACCACAGAGGTATTCCTCTAACAATACCTATGCCGTGGCAACAAAAGATGGTCTTCAGCCGAGTCTCAATGTGTGCTGCTTTCCCTTCTCCTTCGTCTTTAGTTCTCCTGACTCTGACGCTATGTTAAGAGCTGAGGTCCCATGCATATGGACCCCAGGTAACGGTTAACCTCATGTTTACATACACAATATACGGACGACACATATACCACAACATCAACAGCATATACACATGATCTATCACAACCAATGCATATGTATCGCTCCCAGCATGCAACCATATCGCTCCCAGCATACAGATATATCGCTCCCAGCATTACAGATACCCTCTAACCTTTATATGCACTCCACAGTATAAACACTCTATACATACAACACACATACCACATATATGCATACCATAAACATCAGAGTTAGTGTTACAGTACGCGAACGTACCTTTGTTGACGAGCATTTAGTACGATGACGGAAAACTGTACTTTTGACGGAAAACAACGGAACGACAGCGAAATGACAGCGGAACAAGATTACTGATATCCTATAATGATAATATCACATTTATCAATATTTGATATTATAACAGGCATTTTAGGTACAAATTACCATTTTGCCTCTACCCTTATCAATCGGTGGAATTTCGCCAGAGCTTCGCTACTTTAACTCTATTTCTCCAAGATTTTAACATATCTCTTCTTCCAACATATTTATGAAATAAATATCATATTTGTCCCTAAAACATGATATCTAGATCATACTTGAAAAACTAAAGATCTATCTAACATTCCTACTATAACTACCGAAAGAACTTAAGACTAAAGACTAGGGACCAAAGAACTTACTCGGAACTTTGCTATTTCCACATACTCCTCCTTCTCTCTAAAATCTCTCTCTAGAAAGCTCTAGGATTTGTGAAGAATGAAGAGAAAGGTGAAGGCTATTTATAGAAAAAGTGGATGGCATTTTGGTAAATCCTTTGAACTTCATCTGGTTAGTTTCTGACCGTTGGATCGCACTTTTTTAAGGTGGCATGATCCTGGCCTTACACCTAGCATTTTGCCTTCAAAGTCAACAAAATGATGTCATCCTTAGTCACCAAGGGGATGTCACACACTTGCTTAAGAAGTTTTCATTCGATAAAGTCCTTGTTCGATGTTCTAATCGAGTAATCTTGAAAAATCCCAAAATTCCGGGAGCAAGGTCCTGAAGATCTTTTCTTTCTCTTTCAAGATACTTGGGCTATCTAAATTTTTGATCTCATTAAGGACATTCCGTTGCCTGCCGAACATTTTCAGACAACTGCTATCGGTTACGGAAATAACGTCGGACAACGTCAACTTCTGCATAAAAATCCACTGATTAATAATATACTCTGGTTTTTATCAACTTATCCTCGGATTCCAGTTTATGAATTATTTTCCATCGGTTCTCATTTCTACTATCTGTTCTAATTCCACAAAATATCTTCTTGGCCTTATCTCCTGATCACTTCATCGGTTACAGAAATGACTTCGGAGACAGCCTACTTTGAGATAAAAATTCACTTGTCTATAATATACTCTGACTCTAGAAATCTAGTTCCTAGTTTTCTAGGTAGAATTTTATTTCTATCCGTGGTTATTTATCCTGTTTGCTTTTCACAATTATAAATATTATTTAATTACAAAATATCTTAGATATTTTTCCTTAATTCCCATTTCATTTTTTCTTTATTTTCTTGGCCAAGATTTCGGTCCTTATTAATAAATAATCATATTACAAAATTTCTTTATTTTTCATATTTCCTAAATCTTTATAATCTCATAAAATTCCCAAAAATTACTTAATTAATCCCTCACTAATTGTTGATAATTTTCTTAATTAGTAATAATTATTATCTCACAACTATTTTATTGATGTTGATAATTTATGCACCATGTATAATATTAAAAATCATGGGGTCCAATATGGTCCCCTAATACTTTTTGATTTTTCTCCTTTAATTTTTCAAAGGTAATAATTTAATAAATTACCTAAATTAGGGACAATATTCTTCCCTATTTCAAATAAATATTTATTTGCCTCTTTATAATATTTTCAGGGTATTTTATAACCCATAAATATTTCAGGGACCTATTTGCAAATTATCTAATGTTTTAGGGACCTTTTCGCACATTATTTATTCTTAGAAGAAATTGTCCTAATAATAAGATAAATTCAATACAAGGCGTTTGAGACCTCATATTCACCTATTTTCAATATAACATTCTAGATAAATAATTATCCGGGTATTACAATAATCAGGTAAAATTCTAATCCTCCTATAATCATGCCTATGATCCTGTATAGTACAGGTAGTGGAGCAGGTATGACCAGAATGTGGAGGCGCACATTGCAGAAGGCATGTTGCGTAACAAAATGGGCAGAAACCTTAAAGATAATCTCTATAAATAGGGGATTACTCAAAAGGTACACTCTCTTACTTCATCCATTCTAAATACAGTCTCACGGTACATACATCCCACTCCTTTCGGTTATCGTCATTCTTGTGTAGCATAGTGATCATCAAGCACTCTGTGGTATCTCCTTCATAAATATCACTCAGTAATCTACATCTCCTTGTTGTTTAAACCGATAGACATTTTGGAGATTATACTCGATCCTATATAAACCAATCACTAGTCCATTGAGATCAGACATCTGTGTTCTACAACAAAATAATACCCATGTCCATGCCAATGTTTTGCACATGCTAAAGCTTAAGCTCTCATTAGGCTCGTTGCTGAATTACCTTCCACCAGCACAGCGTCTTGTTGAGAGAGAGAGATCTGCACCAAGTTCCAATCACTTTCTTTATTAAAATACAAAGCATGAAGCATTTCTTCTCCTTCTACCCTCCGGTGGAACATAAAGAAGATTGATATATGTTAGTTCCTCCTCTTTGCATCTCCCACTCCCACTAAAACTATTGATTGGGGATATTCACTCAATTTGATGAAGAACATAAGAATGCAGGGTGGTACTCCAGAGGAGAGATAGTCGAAGACTTACCTTGCTTTTACAATTGCATTAATTGTTTTTTTGTTCCTGTGGACTTAATTGACAATGCTGTGTTCCCTTATTTCTGGTTTATTTTTTAGAACAATGTTTCCAATAAAAATTCCTACAAAGAAAAAAAAAAACTCTCAACTTTTCAATGGCACGTAACTTTAGATAGCTTCCACATTGCTGAGGGATGATTCAGATTTTAAATTTTTAAAACAGATTTCCAATTAAGGAATTACACATTATAAATCAAACTTAAGCTTTACAAATAAAGATCAATAGAGTCATAAGTCATATGCATCAACGACAGGGCCAAATATCACCAAAAAAAAAAAAAGAGCGAATATGAAAACAGAGCTACTATAGAAGGACGGAGAAGGAGCCAATTTTCTATGATTAATATCGACGTGAATAAATAAATCATCGCCAACGACATAGAATCTGAATGTTCACAGGTTCAATACCCTATTTCAACAGTATCATCTGTTTCTGATCATATTCCTTCCCCCACCCCCCACCCCCCCTTCCAAAAAAAAAAAATCATGATGGTTCAAAACTCCACATAAATGTTATTATATGTATGCACTAAATAAGAAAGATTATTATTCTATAAACAAAACAAGTTTACACAGCATATGCATTTGGTATTTAGTATTTCTTTACTTTCTTCTCTCACTAATAATAAAAATATTCGAAAGAGAATAAAAATTTAACTTTGTCCAGCTGCAATTAAACGTTATTCAACTGAAAATGCCTATTTTTCCTGTCATAGTAGTCGATAAGACAAAAATGTTTAAAGAAATGACATTGTTCATAAACAGTAATTAATATTATAATTGTACATGTAATTTCAGATACCACTTGCATCACTTTAATTATTAAGGACACCAAAAAATATAAATCTCTAACAGCCTCAACATGCATAATGCGCTTGATGATATTTGATGCAAAAACACACATCGTTGACATAAAAAAAGACCATATATAATCCAAACGGGGAATATGTTGTTAATTATGCCCAAAACATAATTTTCTACAAACTTGGGAAAATCATAAACTTTGGACTGCATTCACTTACTGCTGGTGGTGCAGATCGTTAAGTGAGAGAAAAGAGAGTAGACCCAGGACCTCGTCCCAAATTTTATCAGATGAGCTGAAGTAAGAGTTTACTATTGAAAAGACGCTACCAATTCTATCAGTATAGTCCATAATACACTCTGAAAACTGAAGGCTTGAAAATAACAGGTCATACTTCTCACCATGATTTGAAGCAAAACAATTTACACTTAACAACTTCTCCCTTGACTTAAATAGACTATAGTACTTTTTTTTTTCCTTTTGCTTTCTGTTTTCTTCTGTCATGGCGACTGGAACTTTTATGTGAGATTTTCACATAACCTCTTCAGAAAATTATGAAGACCATCGTTAGTGTTAATGATGGACAAATAAAAATATTAAAATAGATCAAACATAACCTTGGTCTTAGAACAATCAGAGAGTGTTTCAATTAGCTCATAGTACACGAGCAATGATGGGGGGTTACAAATTTTTGGACCAATTGATTGGTTATCTTCTAGCTTTTTATCTCTCCCTCCCCTTCTGTCATAATTCCCCTTTGCCTCTACTGTTCTACGTACTTTATTGATAATGTCATTGTTTGTGGTAGACGAGACTTGAGCTCAATTCTAAGATTCAGCGAACATCTGAAAAATATGTGCAAGGGCTCAAACCTACACACACAAATATATGAAAATGATAAATATTTGAATGTCCTGTATTTGCATAATCTTGAGTAACAATATTTATGAACACTCGGTAAAATTAAGTTGATGGAACGTTTTCAACACGTGCTGAACACCATACAAATTTTTTTAACATGAGCTGCTATGAACACCTATATAAAAACTATACAAAATTTTTAACACCATACAAAATTTGTCAATCGAGTAAAAGTTGATGGAATGTTTTTAACACGTGCAGCTATGAACAACAAAAATTTTTTTGAAGACTTTTGGCAATAACGTTAATCTAAATACCTATGTCATACCTTAAAATATTAAAGTGTTAGTGGAACGGATCGAGTGTAAGATGATTTCACTTCGTAAGCCCTTTTTAATTTATTATTCTTTATTTACAATTGGAAATCTATTTCATTAATATAAAATGACATTATAATATATTGGTTCATGAACCTTAATTAAATGTCAACCATAGATATCTTCAAATTTTGTACTTCCCAAAAATACTTGAAACATCCAATCAATGCATCTTCCACAAATTTAAAATACAAGAAATTTTCAATCAAGCTATGTAGACACATACAAGTAAGGAAATAGACATTATGTCTACAAGTTTCGTTGGGCTACTTTTCTCTACATTGAATAAATAAATTTAATAGTATGATAAAATTAAATTTACCATAACAGATAACATAAATATCCAATAAGTAGATGATCCGCTCTAAGCTCCAAATGAAGAGGTACGTTCATATTTGTACTATCTAAAATACAAATAATTAGGTAAGTAATTATCACTAGAATAATTCAAGAGTACATAAATAAATATTGAATCATGATTAGTTTCTTAAGATGGAATATTCGTGCCTCAATAATTCAAATCCACAAAATACTTGAAATAAATCTGTGTGAAAGCATGTTTGTTGACACAGGCTTCACAATATAAAATATATAAACACCATCTTTAATATTGTATAAAAATAATTTTAAGACTTATTATAACCACACTTTAACAAAAATAGAAAGTAAAATAATAATCGTAAATATGTATCTAAAATAAAATTCAATAAAAGACTTCCTTTTCAATATTTCGAAAAAATCATGAAAACTTTCTTTTTATTCCCTGGAAAGCTTTTTTCACCAGAGGAATTGACACAGTGAATAACAAGTGCAACTTGGAGGCCACGAATGACAAGCTTAGCATGGAGGCTACGAAATAAGTATGGATACATAGTTTACGAGGGTAAGTAACAAAATGCTATGTGTCTAGTTCCTTTGATAAAAATGTTCACAATCTTATTTAAAAAAATCATTTCTTTCAATTCATGAAAAATTTCTCTTGTGTGTTATGAAACTTCGAGGTTGTAAAAGATTCCAGAAAATAAAACAACGTTTCAAACATGTACAATCATGAGCAACATACATCAAAATTTCAAGAACTTTTGGCAATCAAGATAAGCCAAGGTAGTCAAAATAACAAGTTATAAATTTACTATGTCATCTTCATATGGTACTGGCTTCTTTCCAACAAGATCCAAACACCTTGTCTCCCATGAATTTATTATCTGTAATACCCTAATTTTCATAATACATGTAAATATTATATTTTGATAAATAACACCTATTAAAATAAGTGAATATATGGTCTCAAAATTTGTGTAAATTATTAATTAAATTTTAGGCAATTTTCCTTTGGAATTAATTAACCAAAGGTTAATTATGAGACATTACTTAGGAGCTATATTTTAGCATAAAGACAAGAGGTAGATGGCAACAAAATTAAATAGGTATTTAAGGAAATTAAATGCATAATAACTAAGGCAATTTATGCTAAAATTTTATAAGCCCATTAAAAAAAATGCCTAATCAAATGTGAACTAACTTGTGTAATTATTTTTAGTTTGATTAAAGGCAATTAAAGGCATTAGTTAAAGATTAATTGCAACATGATTTAGGAGATAATTAAATCATCAAGAAAAGGGGTTGGTATTTTGGAAAAAAATGAAGAGATTAATTGATGAAGATTAAATTGATAATAATGCTTTAATGACTAGTTAATTAGCAAACCAATTAGCATTAATCATATTAGTAATAAAAAGGGTGATTAATCACATAATTAAGACTAATTAATTGTGCCCCAAAAAGTCAACAATGACATGGTGGAGCTTTGAGAGCCAAGTATTTGAGATATTTTCCATGGGTTTAAGATTAAGCATTCAATTAGTTAAAGTAACCAATGATGGTTATAATTAAGAAGGCTTTAAGCACTTGATTAGGAAGCTAATTAAACTTTGCTAGTCACTTTGAAAAGTCAAAGTGGGTAGCTAAAATAAAAGCTAAGATTAAGTTTAATAAAGGTGAATCTAAGTGTCCTAATTATCTACACAATTAAGCTAAATCCATGTGAAGGTTGGTGAGCCAATAAGAGGCTTGAGTATAAGATATTTTGAGTTAAAGAAACACAAAATGGGAGTAGGAGAAGGGGGCTACGTTTTTGAACTTGGAGAGGAAGGAAGGAATTGTTATCACATGGGTCATTTAATGAATTGGAAGAGAATAGAATGGAAAGATAGAGAGAGAGAGAGGGACTAATGAGTGTATGTAAGAAAGAGAGAGAGAGATTATTTGATTTAATTCAATATTAATTAAATCAACCAATAGGAAAAAAATCAAGAAATAATTGGGCTAAATCCTATGTAATTAAAATTAGCCAATAGGAACATTTGAGACTTGAATTTGTGTCTTCATATAAGACCAACACCCATGAGCCATTGATTAAAAAAGATAATCCAATGGTTAGGATTAAGGATGAGAGTTTGAGAATTACCATTGTTGCCATAAGCTTCTCCTATAAATAGGAGGCTTCTCCTCTTCATTTCTTCACACCAAACTCAACCACAATAGGTGAGTTTAAGAGAAGAGTGGAGCAAGGAGGAGGAAGGAGTAGCAAGGTTCTTCAAGGGTAAGTTTTATGATCTTTAGCTTTTGTAACTCTAGTTCTTAAATTCCTAGTCTTTAGTTTTTATAAGTTTTTAGTTTAAATGTTAGTTTAATCTAGGAAATAGGAAATAAAATTCTTACTCTTGTTTTTAGGCCTCATTGCATTGAAAAATGCCTGAAGAGGTAAAAACATGGTAGGAAATAAATTTTGGAGGTCCTTGGATTAAGATTGTGAAAGTTGCAGAATTTTCGGTTCTTAAATCTTTGTCATGCAGCAAAAACGATGCTATGATTGTATATAGAAAATGAAGTTATAAAATCACGAAATGATTTTCAAGCATGGAATTTGGGGTGTTACATTATTATCACTGATAATGGATGTTGAAAGAAATGTATAAAGAAAGATAAGTTTATTTTACTTTGATTAAAATTTTAAAATCAGAACTAAACAACTAGAAAGGCGATTATGAAGAAAATTAACACTCTTAATTGTTAGATTCAATATGTAAAACCTAAAGGAACTTCTTCCACTTTCTCCTGCACATTACAACTAACACCTTGTGAGCCATAGTATGGTAACCATATTATCGACTTCTCATTCTACAAATCTCTGCCCAAAATTTCCAAACATTAATGATGCATAACAAACATCTTGTATGTTACTATATGTTTCCCAAACCCCGTACGTCCTTCACTATTAATCAACTTAATCAAACGAAATCAGAAATTAAACTTGCCTTCCTCATAATTTAACAACCAAAATAGTAATGATTGCTTAGGTACCCAAATAGAACTCCTTAAAATCAGTATCACGATAAGCTTATTTAAAATCCTAATCTCCCTGAAGCGAGTGCCCACCCTGCGTTACCTGGGATGCCTTTACCAAATTACCCATCTTCCAAGAAGCTTCCTTTTCAATTTAGGATGATCCTGACTTAATGCTTATCCTACAGTACTCTCTTAATTGTGTTTGTTTGAATGATTTAAGTTTAAATTCTTCATCTAATAAATTTTAGGGAGAATTACACTGTGGTCTCAAAAAAAGAAAAAATATAAAAAAATTATTATAGAAATTTTAATAACAGGAAATGTCATATTTACAACTGGAAATGCCGTTTTAACAATGAGACTTTTTTTATATTCGAATTTTGAGACTTTTTTATAATTTTTTCTGTTAATTGAGATCATAGTGTAATTCTCCCTAAAGTTTAAGCAATAAAATTATTTATTTAAATAATTTACTTTTAATGCTAAGACCATGCCCCTCGCCCAAGTTCCCTCGCTCTTACTGGCACAACTTGTACGTAGTGACACTCCTCACTCATTGCAGATACTCCCACGCTCAAACAAAAATATTCATCCTTCTCAACATGTCTTTTTCGTTCCCACCTCACCGTCGTAAGGTCTCTGGTCACCTTGCTCCCCATTCAGCCGGGTTTTCCCTCACTCTCTCCCTTTCGTCGCCACCCTTCCTCACCTACTCCCTTTGACGACTCGCAAAGGTGCTAGTAAACGTGACCATCAAGAACAGCTTAGGTCTGGTGCAGGTGCTGATCTCCCCTGACGACACCATCGCTAACCTCATCAAAACCGCCTTGGCCATATACAAGCAAGAGAAGAGGAGGCCTCTCTTGAAGCTTAAGGATCCCAAACACTATGCTCTCCACTACTTTCCCTTCTGACTTCAAAGTATCAGTCACTTTCATCACTGCTTTTCCTTATTGCTGTTGGGATTCGTACACGCAGCGGAATGAAATTTATCCAATAAATTACGAATCCTAAGAAGAGGATCTATCAACAACGTTTAAATCAGGTTAGTAATTAAGAACCGTACCTGTGCAAACTCATGCCCATGCTTTGTGAACTCATGAGCTAACACTTCTTAGTCGATCAATCTCTAGGAGTCGACTCTATGAATCCACTCCCTCTATCGGTATCCACACCAAACAGCACTCCAACACGAACGGCAACGTGCTAGCGCCTTCAAGCTTTTGTCTCACATCTCTCTTCTAGGGTTATTTTGTGGCTCTTCAAGTCTCTTGTGTGTAAAATAAATTATTCACAACCTAAAAGTATTTATAACCCTAATGGGCCGCATTAAATATTCAAAATCAATCTTATTAATTTTGAAATTGAATTAGAAATTAAATCTGTCTAATCGATTCAATCCAATCTATTATTTAATGCGAATTAAAAGCCAACTGATTTGATTTATCTTCATAAATCAAATATGAGAAATAATATCTATCTTCATAAATCAAATCTGAGATACAATATCTCAATTAGTCTAAATGATTAGCCCTTAGGGCATAATTTCCAACAGACTCCTACTTGTACTAGGTGCAATCATTATATATATATATCCTCCCTAGATAAAACGTTGTATTAATTGAATCTTAGACATATCTTAGATTTAATGAATCTGAACATTATGACTCATGTCAGGTTATTCTTGTGTGCAGCCCCATAGGCTCACATGAGATTGGTAGCGGGCCATTATTGTACCAGCCCACAAGTTTCAAGCAGCCTCTAGCAAGACATTGCAACTACCTAATTCACATGAGGATTGATGATACGATACATCCTATCATACAACCATGTCACGTCCCTTTTGTCACGTGATAATTTGGTCAAAGATGAAGCACGAATAGTGTCATCCTCCCATTCTTGACCATTACTTTCTCGATTCTTGAGCAGTTTAATAATTGAAATGAAAACTCTTTTCCATTATAGTATGGCCATACATTTCTTAGACTCACTCATCGAGGGGCCTAGTATTATCTCTCTACAAATGTGAGGGACAAATTCTATCTTGACCACTCATATTCCTTTACATGAAAACCACTAATCCCGATCAAAGCCTTTATCATCACCCAATCAAAGGTGACTTTTAACTAGGTCAAGATCAGCGACTCTCATGTAGGAATCCATGATGATCTTAGGTCAAAGGGCATTGTGACGTGGTTATACATGAGAAAAGCTTATGACTTAATCCATGCAGCTTTCTCATAGTGGGTCGGTCCAACACCTTGTACTCTTACAAGTGCCTAAGACTTTGATTCGTATCTCTATACCTTATCGAAGTCATACTGGCCTTATTTCATCTTTGCTCCCGCATAGATGACCGACCAAGGACATTTAGGACAATCTTTAAGATACATCCAAGGATACAGTCAACATAATAAACATGCAAACGATATGATAGCAAAATGGAGAAATACTTTAAATAACAATAATGTTTAAAGTACAATGATTAGTCTTTCCAAAAGAAGACTCCCACTTGCACTAGATACAATCATTAATTTCTATAATTCCCATTGTCCTCACATGATGTTCATATATTATCTGTGCAAGTAGGTTAGTAAGAGGATCAACAACATTGTCTTCTTTTGGTACTTTGTATATTTTTATGTTACCTCTATTATTGATTTCTCTAATGAGATGAAAACGTCTGAGTACACTACTAGAAAATAGTGAATTTGTGATGGAATATTTTCCGTCATAAAATTGAGACTTTTTGCGACAGAATTCAAATTCCATTGCAAAAAGACAAAATTTTGTGACGGAAAAAAAAATTCCGTCGCAAAATTGTGACAGAAAAATAGTTAAAAAAAGAATTTTGCGACGGAAAAAAATTCTGTCACAAAATTTCACCTTTTTGCAGCGGAAAATAAATTCCGTCACAAAATTGTGACAAAAAAATAATTAAAAAAGAATTTTGCGACGGAAAATAAATTCCGTCGTAATATTTCGCCTTTTTGGCCGCCAACTTCGCCCTCCCCCTCCCCTTTTTCGTTTTCTTTCCACAACTTCCCCCTCCCCTTGATTCTTTCGTTTTTCATTCCTTTCTTCATTTTCTTGTTGTTGAATCTCGTCCTCCTTGTGGTCACTACCAAAGTTTTGCTCCGATCAGTTTCTTCCTCCTCCTCCTCTGGTTTGTGCCTTCTATTCATCTATTATTTTTATTTTTATTTTTTATAATACTTAGAAGCATAACTAGTTCGAAATGCTGATTTGTCTGATTCTTCTTAGTCTGATTCTTTTATATTATATGTTGGTTGATTTAATAATATGGATTTGGAATAATTATTTCTTATTTGACCATAACCTGCATCTGAATTATTATTTCTCTTATTCCTTAAAATTTTTAATTTTAATTCCCATATATGAAGAATGATTGATGAGTTGTTATTTTTTTAGGTAAATCACGTTTTTCTTCTCAATTAGCATGAAAATAATCTTTCTTGTATTTTATCTATTTTCTGATAAATAAATATTATATATATTATTTATCTAAATAAAAATTACTAATTTTTCGTTATATAATAGAAAAATATTATATAATATTTAACACCACGTTTTTGTATATTACCAAATCAAATGAAATTTTTTTGATAAATTTTGTTATATAATAGCAAAATCTATCTCAGCATCCATCATTTTTTTTATATAATATTTAACAGCATGTTTTCGTTTACTTATATAATAGCAAGATGTTGATAATATATGAAGGAGCTATTTTTGAATCATTTACTTTAAATATTAAATATTGCATAGAAGCATTAAGGCATTCTTATTGTAAACAATTCTATATGATTGTTATTTTATATTTTTATCATATGTAAAATTTATCTTGAAATTTATTTACTTTTTTAATGATTTTTATATTTTTGTATGCAATTTCATATATTTTTTTAATAATTTTATTTTACATATATATATATATATATATATATATATATATATATATATTTTGATTTTTTAAAATTTAAATTTATTTTTATTTTTTTAATTAAAATTATTTTTTGAAACTTTTTATTATTTGCGATGGAATTAATTTCCGTCGCAAACCTTTTTGGGTTTTGCAACGGAAAATTTTCCATTGGAAAACCCAAAAGGTTTAACAACGGAAAAAATTCCATCGCAAAAGGGTTTTGTGATGAAAAAATTCCATCGCAAATTTTGAAATTTGCGACGGAAACAAAATTTCGTCGCAAATTTCAAAATTTGCGATAGAATTAGAATTGTCACAAATTGCGACGGAAATTCAATTTTCCGTTGCAATTGCGAGGCCTTTTTTGTGACGAACGAATTCCGTCGCAATCCTATTTTGCAACGTAAAATTGGAATTTTGTGATGGAATTTTTCCGTCGCAAAAAACCAATTTTTTTGTAGTAGTATATGCTTGGTCCTTTGATATGACCTAGGCTCCTTGGCCTGCGCAATAGCCCTGCTGTTGTCTGACAAGAGATTGCCGACCCCTTGCAAAATAACCAAGTTCAGTGAAAAGATTTGCAGTATAAGGAACCTGGATCGTTTCCCATGGAATTGCAGTAGGTTTTAATAGTAATAGAAGTAATGACAGTAAATGATTAGGGGGAATTTTTCAATTTGCAATAAAATGAAATTAAAACAGAAACAATAATGAAAACGAGAGCAACCAGACTAAAACGAATAACCCAGAACTAGGGATTCCAGAACCTTCATCAAACGAAATTAATTAAAACACCAAACTCGTGATCGATTTCTGGACAAACCGAAATCTCTGCGTTTGCCCAGAATTTCCCTCAACTGAACAATCGTCCAGAATGTTTTCAAACCAGTGGCGTAACACCGAACAATCGCACAGTAATCACTTGAACCCAGTTTGAAATATGTCCTTGGGATTAATCGATCTAGATTTTTTTATCAAAAACCCAATCTGAATCCAGAATCGAATCCAATAAAAGAAGACAGAAATAAGTTTAGATGTTACCGATTAAGCGCGAGTCCTCTGGAATATGGAATCCCTAATCCGTGGGTTAATCAGAAACGCTTAGCCGAGCATAGAAGGGAAGAACAGATGAAGAACATTTCAGAGAATTTTAAAAGTCTATGTTTGATCTTCAAAAGTCTTAAAAACTAAAATACAATCTGTTTTTAGCCACCATCTGACCTAACTTAAAATAGCAAAACGAAATGGGACTCCAAGTCATAAAATGTCCAGCCCAAAAAGAAATAGACTAACATAGCAAATGGGCCTTTACAAAATTCGGGCCCAAATAAAAATCCAGAAAAAACATCTCTGACTTCGGCTCCAAGTTTGACCATCCTCTTGACCGAATTTTCCTTCTGAGTCTTCATAACATTTGTAGCACTTTGAATCATCTAAAATATGAAACAAAAATGAGGCAAATCCGATGTCTGGTTCAAAAATTGTGGTTAAAATAATGAAGCATATAAAATCTGGAATTTTTATCATGAAAATGAATTAAATCCAAATAAAAGCCCAAATATGCATTAAAACCCATTATTTATTACCCAAAAGATACAAATAAGTGTGTAAAATATTCAATTATCATTGTCACAGATCAGGTCTATTGGATTTGAGATGGTAAGAACCACCCCTAGTTCAGTAATGAACTTTATGATCTAAACGGCTTCCTTAATTGCATCTGATGCTGCTATATACTCAGCTTCCAGTTGTAGAATCTGCTATAATGCTCTACTTAGAGCTCTTCCAGCTTACCACACCACCATTCAAAAGGAATACATATCCAGATTACGATCTTAGATCATCTTGGCCAATTTGGAAACTCACATCTGTATAACTAGTCACATAAAGCTCATCACCCAATCCACCATATACCAAGAATAAGTATTTTGTCCTTCTTAAGTACTTTAGGATATTCATGACAGTAGTCCAATGACCCTCACCTGGATCTTGTTGATATATGCTGATCGTACTTAAGGCAAATGAGACATTTGGTCGAGTACATAATATGGCATACATGATAGATCCAATGGCAGAGGCATATGGAATCTTACTCATGCTATCTCTTTGATCAAGTGTACTAGGACATTGATCTTTACTGAGATAGATGCCATGAGACATGGGCATGTAACCCCTTTTTGAATCCTGCATACTGAATCTATGCAGTATCTTGTCTATGTATGTGCTCTAACTTAGGCCTACTAGCCTCTTGGATCTATCTCTATAGATCCTGATCCCTAGGATGTAAGTGGCTTCGCCTAAATCTTTCATTGAAAAAGACTTTCCTAACCAAGACTGGACACTCTGCAAGGTAGGGATGTCATTCCCAATGAGTAGGATGTCATCTACATAAAGCACCAAAAATACAACTATGCTCCCACTAACCTTCTTGTAAACACAAGGTTCATCAATGTTTTGAATGAATTCAAACTCTTTGACTACTTCAACAAAACGATGATTCCAGCTTTGAGATGCTTGCTTCAATCCATAAATGGATCTTTGAAGCTTACAAACTTTACTAGATTCGCTTAGACGCACAAAGCCTTTAGGTTATGTCATATACACATCCTCAAGTAGCTTTCCATTAAGGAAGGTTGTTTTGACGTCCATCTGCCATATTTCACAGTCATAATATGCTGCTATGGAAAGAAGGATTTTGATTGATTTGGCCATTACAACTAGGGAAAAGGTTTCATCGTAGTCCACACCATATGTTTGAGTGAATTCTTTTGCAACCAATCGTGCTTTGAAGACATTTACTTTGCCATCCATGTCAGTTTTCTCTTTGAAAACGCATTTACACCCAATGGTTTTTACACCTTCAGGTGGATCGACTAAGGTCCATACCTTATTGTCGTACATGGATTGCATTTCAGACTTTATGGCATCTAGCCATCTTTCAGAGTTTAGTCCCACTATAGCTTCTCGATAGGTAGTTGGCTCATTCTGCTCAATGAGCAAGATATCACAACTTCCAGTAGTCAGAAGTACATATCTCTGAGGCTTTTGCCATGTCCTATCGAACCTTCGTAGGCCTTATGTTACTAAAGCAGGCTCATCAACTTGTTGTGAGTGTTCTCCGTTTTGCATTTGTGGTTCAATGTTATTTTGTGACTCTCAAACTTCTTCAAGGTTCACCTTACTCCCACTGGTTCTTTTAGAGATAAACTCTTTCTCCAGGAAGACATCATTCCGAATAATAAACACTTTGTGATCGATAGGATTGTAAATATAGTATCCTTTAGTTTCCTTAGGATACCCCTACAAAAAGGCATTTTAAGGATCTGGATGATAATTTATCAAAGGCTTGTTGTTTAACATAAACCCTACATCCCCAAATTTTAAGAATTGATAAACTGAGTTTCTTCCCAGTCCATATCTCATATGGTATCTTTTCAACTGCCTTTGATGGAACTCGATTTAGTGTGAACGCAGCTGTTTATAGGGCATGGCCCCAAAAGGACAATGGAAGATCTGTTTGAGTCATCATGGATCAAATCATATCTAATAGAGTTCGATTCCTTCGCTCAGAAACACCATTCCATTGTGGCATTCCTGGAGGAGTTAGTTGTGAGATGATCCCGCAACTCCTAAGATGTTCAATGAACTCTTGGCTCAAATATTCACTACCCCAATCAGATCGAAGTGCTTTAACTGTTTTGCCAAGTTGGTTTTACACTTCATTTTGAAATATTTTGAACATTTCAAAGGATTCATACTTATATTTCATTAGATAGATATACCTATACCTACTAAAATCATCCATGAATGTAATGAAGTACATATAGCCTTCTCTAGCAGATATATTCATTGGTCCACACACATCAGTATGTATAAGTACCATTAAATCAGTGGCCCTCTTACTATGCCTAGTAAAAGGTGCCTTTGTCATCTTTCCCAATAAACAAGACTGACATGTATGAAATGATTTAAAATCAAATGAGTTAAAAAAATCCATCTTGATGGAGTTTTGAAATGTGTTTCTCATTTATATGGCCTAAACGACAATGCTATAGGTAGGTCGGATTCAAATCATTTGACTTGATCCTTTTGGTAGCCATGTTATAGATATGTTCATTATTAGGATGTTCTAAATTTAGAGAATAATGACCAAAATGCAGATCACCATCAACATAAAAAATGTCATTATGATGAATAGAACATTTACCATTCCCAGTAATAGAAGTAAGACCTTCCTTATCCAAATAAGAAAGAGAAACAATATTGCTACTCAAAGCAAGAACATAAAAGCAATTATTCAAAATTAACAAAAGTTCATTGGGCAAAACTAATTCATAAGTGCCTACGGCTAAAGCAGCAACTCTTGCTCTTCTTCAATTTTCCATTGTCCTTGAGACCCTGTACATTTGTGCAAATGTGAGAACCACATGCAGTATCTAATACCCATGTAGGGGAAGTAGAAAAATGAATATCTATAACATAAATACTTGAAGAGATAGCCTTGCCATCCTTCTTGTTCTTTTTCAGATCTTCAAGGTAGAGTTTGTAGTTCCTCTTTCAATGATTAGGTTCATTGCAGAAGAAGCAAACCCCGTCCTTCAAAGGCTTTGCCTTCTTGGCTGCAGGCTTAGTTTCGGGCTTATTTGACTCTTTGGTCTTACCAATTGAGACATTACGCTTTCCTTTGCCCTTGCCTTTCCTTTTCATACCCTTTCTTTTATGCTTGAGAACAATTCTCAAGTTTCTAAACCAATCAAGAAAGTTGGTCCCATTTAGTTTGTCCTTCTCAAAGACTGATCGCAGTGATAGTGTAACAGTATTACTAGTCGACATGATTCTACAATTAAAATATGCAAAGTTAGTTAGTAATCTTCCACTAAATTAATAACCCTCAATATTATTAATGGGCTAAAATCCATATTTGGCTTAAATTTAAGTCCACTTTGGCCAATACTCTTAAAATCAAGTTATTTAGGTAGGCAACCTCATTACCAATTACATCACATGTAACTCTTAGATCTTTATGGGATTCGATCATCATATGACCCGGCATGTTTAATCCCATCTAATTCCTTGAGGAGATCCAAAACCATTTTAATAATCTCAATTAAGTCAAAACAATAATGAATGTTGAAGTATCACCATTACCCACGCTTGTCTCGCCAAGATAACTGAAGGACATCCATTTAGTAGAACATACAAAAGAGCGATCTAGGTTTTGACAAGTATTCATTGATTGACGGCATTACGACTTAAGATTTCATTTAGAGGGTTTAATCTAATTAATTCCATTTATGTAAATGCAATGATAGTTGTATCTCATACAAACAACATATAATACACAAAATAAACATGTTATAATCTAATCAAAAGCATAATTAAAATGTGACATAACATGGCTCACCTAACCTTAAAATCCTCTCAAGCTAATGAGGGGACTTCTCTAAATATGTGAAGAAAATTACATTAGGAGAAATCTCATTTAAACATACTAGGGGAGTGAGATGAGAAGAGAATATACATATAGAATATTTAGAGAAAAGGCATGGGACGCAAGCCATATTTAAATATTACAACCATTGTAAAGACTAAAGCCATGTTGTTCACCATACCCAAATAATTTGGAAGTAAATCACAACATGTATTAATTCATACAAAATGAAAGAAAATGTCATGATTATCTCCAGCAAGGAACAATATATCTATTATAATTAAAAGCACATAATTATAATAGATATATTATAATTATTAATATATAATAATTATAACCACACGAATAGCCCACGAATATTCACGTCACGAAGCAAGGTGATTATATTATCTTTTGTCATTCGTGTTATTTGATAGGCATTATAACATGATTATAATATATATATTATAACTCTAAAATAATTATATATTGCATAACAATATATTGTTATCACATAACGTAACTCTAACGTGATTATATCACAATTTATTGTAACTCTAACGTTATGACTGTATATCACATTAAGAACGTAAACCCAATTTAAATACACAATTGATCTGGCTCTGATGCCACTATTGGGATTTGTACACACAGCGGAATGAAATTTATCCAATAAGTTATGAATCCCAAGAAGAGGATCTATCAATAGTGTTTAAATCGGGTTAGTAATTAAGAATCGTACCTATGCGATCTTGTACGCGTGCTTTGCGAACTCGTGGGCTAACACCTTATTGGTTGATCAATCTCTAGGAGCCGACTCTACGAATCCACTCCCTCTATCGATATCCACACCGAACAACACTCCAACACGAACAGCAATGTGCTAATGCCTTCAAGCTTTTGTCTCACGTCTCTCTTCTAGGGTTTTTTTTTGTGGCTCTTCAGTTCTCTTGTGTGTAAAATAAATTACTCACGACCTAAGGGTATTTATAAGCCTGATGGACCGCATTAAATATTCAAAATCAATCTGATTAATTTTGGAATTGAATTGGAAATTAAATTTGTCTAACCAATTCAATTCAATCTACTATTTAATGCAAATTAAAAGCCAATTGATTTGATTTATCAATAAATCAAATCCGAGATATGATATATATCTTCATAAATCAAATATGAGATATGATATCTATCTTCATAAATCAAATCTGAGATACGATATCTCAATTAGTCTTAATGATTAGCCCCTAGGGCATAATTTCCAACAATTGCTTCATCAATTCATGATATATATTTTTCTAGAGTCTAGCTAATCTTTCAAGTACTATATATATGCACACCTATGTTTCAGGTTTGAAAGGCAGCGACAAGTTGAGGGACTTGGGGTCAAGGAATTTCTTCCTGTATAGTTCGAAGTCCTCCTCTATATGTTCTTGCTCCGTGGAAGCCAATATTAGTAAGGATGATTTTGCGTTTCCATTCATGATTTTCGTCCATCTCCCCTTATAATTAATTATCCCACATCATGCCCAACAATTTGTCCTTCCTTACTTGTTTCCTTCAAGCCCTTGTTATCCTTTACCCACACAAAACATACACATAGAACAAAAAAGAGGAGAAGAGTTCACTAATCATGAAACCTTCCACGTCAACACACATGCAGCGTCAACCACAAGGAACCGATAAGAGAATTTTCAAACATACCCCCATCAAAACAACATTTTATGATGAACAGAGGAAATGCAGATGAACGAACTCCAGCGTTAATGATTAAACCGAACATCAAAACAGAGGAAGGAGAACTTAGAAAAATGACAGAGAGACCGAACAAGAACAGAGCACAAACCTGCAAGCACTTTCATATCCACACACACAGATAAAATGCTGGTAATAAAGGACATCCCTTGTGTAACACCCCAAATTTTAGGCTTTGGGAATTAAGAATTAATTATGGAAAATTTAGCCTTAAGGAATTTTAAAGATTAAGAATTTGGAATTTAAGGCATATTTTCCATAAATTAAAGGCAATTTAGTTGGGAATAAGTTTTGGCCTAACTATTTTGGAGATGATATTTTATAGCCAAAATAAATTGATTATGGCAAGAATAGAGTCAAAGAAAAATTTGAAGGGATAATTCGTGGCATAAAATAATTATAGGAAATTAAGGCCAATTATGCCTTAATTTACTTGGGAGAAAAGAATAAAATTCAAAGGATAATTGAAAGTGATAATTGGGCCTAAATAATTATAGGATTAATGTTTATGGCTTAGGAAATTAAGAATTTAATTTCCTTAGGGTTATAGAATTATTGCAATTAAAGCTAATTGCAAATATAGTATTGTTTAAAAAAAAAAAGAGAAGAATTTGATGGCCACTTAAAGCCCAATTCATTATATCTCTTATCTTTGAAAACACCCAAGAGATATACTCCCATTTCCTACGGATAAGGAACAAAAGCAGCAAAATTGGCTGAATATTAGAAGCAACACGTGAGGAAGCAAATGAAAGAAGGAAATATGTAAGAAACCAGCAGGCCCAATAAGGTAGTCAATTAATCATCTCAAGCCCAAACCCGATCCAGCACAGATTACATTTGTAACACCCCAAATTTTAGACTTTGGGAATCAAGAATTAATTATGGAAAATTTGCCCTTAAAGAATTTTAAAGATTAAGAATCTTGAATTTAAGGCATATTTTCCATAATTTAAAGGGAGTTTAGTTGGGAACAATTATAGTATTAATTATTGGAAATTAAGGTTTAATTTCCTTAATTTATTTTGAAGAGAATAGATTTAAGGGAAAATGGTAAATGATAATTGTAGGATTAAATATTTTGGGATTTACTTCCGTAATTGCAATTTAAGTTTAATTGCAAATAAATTAAGTGTCATGGAATAAAAATGATTAATTCCTATGATTATGCAAAAATCCTAATTAAAGGAATTGATAGTTAATTGGAAAAAAATTGGAATCTTAAAGTAAGCTATAAAAAAAAAAAATTCAGATGGGCTATATATATATATTGAGACCCACATCAGCCCAAGAACCAACTAATTGTTTTCTACCAAATGATCCAGAACGCAAGGCAAACAGTAAGCAGATGAATCAGTTTTTTTTGTTTTGATTCTTTTCCACCGAAAACTATCATTAAGTTTAGCAAATCTCCATTTAAGCACAAATCGACACGTTGACACCCAGCTGTCATTATGCATGTAAGGTCATTATGCTCTTAACCCATAATCCACTATTTCTCTTTGGAAATTGCAACCATCACAGCCATATTTCAGTGTTTCTCCGTGCACCATTACATACTTCGTTTTTCCCATTCCATGTGCGGTCACTGGAAGCCCAGAGAGTGAAAGATTGAGAGAGAGTGAGACGATGAGTGAAACGAAACAGAAAACAGAGTAGGATCAGCAAGCTTGAGTCTGTTGTTCAATCCTTGAAAAACCGAGGGATAGTAAGCGAATAAGAGGGAGTTGAAGGAGAAGAGGAAGGAGAGAGGGAGTAACCGAGAGTGAGAGGATTCAGCTGGTATTATATTGCCCTGTTTTGGCCGACAAAAATAGAGCAAAGGACCAGCAAGTATTCATTACCTTTGGAGCTTGAAAACTGAAGGTATTTGTCAAGCTTTCCTCTCCTCTTATTTCCTTCATTTTTTGTCATCGGTTTCTTGTGAAACCTTAAGAAACTGAAAAGCTGAAACTGATATGAAACTAAACCAAACATATGCATGTGAGGTGAGAGGTCGAGTATGTTAAACTACCATGGTTTCCCTTGAGTATTTTACTGTCATACCTCTCTTGTTCTGTCCAAAACGCTGCTGGCCTGTGGAAGGAAAGAAAAGAAACTTTAAGGATTAAATGTATATGTTTGTATGTTCTTTCCTTTTTGTTGAAGTCATGTGTCGGGTTTCATCTTTTTGTTTATGTAGAAAGAGAACCTTTGGATTATATATATATACATAAGCCTACCGAGGCTATCCTGGGAAGAGGAGAAAGAAGTTTTTGGTTTTACAAACATATATATATATATGGGTTCTGTGCATGCCGATGGTTTAGGAAGAGCTTAAACTGAACAAGAACAGGGAGATATATATATACCTGTCAGGTTATGTGTTGCATGCCGTGGGGTCCAGGGAGTAGAGAACTTCTAATATATATATATATATATATATATATATATATAGGTGAATTTGCTGTCATGGGTTCTGTTTTGTTTTTACGCATAAGAATACATATGTATGTGTACTGTACGAGCTTCTATCAAATGAAAAGGAAACATATATATATATGTATGAACCTGAATAAATGAATAAGAAAAGAAATAAGGTGGATGAGAAGTTAAATTTTGAGGATAGGCAAAGAAAGAAAATGAAACAATGCATGTAGGCGTATATCTGAGTCTCTGTTGTGTTGAAAGGAAGGAAAGAAAGTAAAGTCATAAGTATATATATATGTGTGTGTTGTTGTGATGCATGGAAAGGAGTTATACTGTGTGTATGTTTATAAAGTAAAGGAAAGAGTTGTTTACGGTATAAAATGAATGGAAACCGTATGGTCAAGGGAAAGAAGAGGGTGCTGGTTTGGTATTTAATAAATTGTATATATTAAAGGAGAAATAAATTGTTTGTTTGTGAGTGTACCGAGAAAAGAAAAAGAAGAGTAAGATAGATAGTTATTTATGGTTGCATATGTGTGTGTGTGTGTGTGACGTCTTTGCATGAGAGAAAGGATTAGTATATACATATATGACTCCAAGGCATATGATAAAACGCTGCAAGGGGGGGCTGTTTTGTTAAACATAAATGCATTAAAATGATTATTTTAGAGAAAAAGAAGGAAATATATATATACGTGGGTGTACTGTGTATAAGTGAGGATGATACCATGAATATAGATATAAATGTGGGCCTATGCCGAGAATGAGAAAGAAAAACACATGGAGATTTTAGTTATAAATGTGTATGTGTGTGCTTTAATATATCCAGATGCAACTTTGCATTTCCATTTGTGTCTTGGATAGTGTTTCATGGTTTTGGCTGTCTAGTCTTTGACCCACGTTGAAAATCATAGGGAAAAAAAAAAACAATGGTTTTTAAAGATGTAAAACAAGAAAAATGATGTACATGAAATATGTGTTTTTGCATGAGAAACACTAATATGCATAATAGTAATTAGCATTAGTTTATGAAAAATTGTGGGAAAATCATGAGGATCATTAAATAAAGACATAGTGGCTCTTTATTAATTTTAATGGAAGTTTATATTAAGTAAGTGGTAATTAAGATTTTAAAAGAAACCATAAAAAACATTAATTTAATAAATATTAATTATCTTCTTATATGATAATGGACATTTATCAATGTTGATTGGTAAATAAGAGGGAAATAAATAAATAGATTATCAATAAGTAATTAATTGGAGTAAATATTAATTATTGGAAGCTAATAATAATAACAGAATAATTTGAGTATAAATTAGTGTGATCATTAGGATAAGTACAATTTATACCAGATAATGTTATTATTATCTGGGATGAATAATGATGTCAAATATTACATAAGGAGGTTATTATTATTATTATTTGAAATAATAATAATATTTGTTAGAGAAAAATTAAGGGATTAATCATCCTTTAAACTAATCTACATAATTAGTTTATCCGCGATTCAAATAAGAGACTGATAGCGATGATAAACATTATTTTTAGGCAGATCTGGATATTGTTCTGATCCCAATAACTTTAGTACAGAAGAAGAAGGATACACGGTCGAGGTTGGTAACTTTAATCTTGTAATCATGTATGTTAATGTTATGCATTTATTAGCTGATCATGTATGCTGGTTGAATTATTTATTTATATTATCCTGATTGGCCATGGATATTGAGGTTGAATTACTTGTTTATATTATCCTGATTGGCTATGGATATTGAGGCTGAGATCTCATGGGGCTGCCGTCCTAGACAAGAGCTACGGTTCTTGGCCGTTAACTGCGGTTACGGTTATGTGTAATTTCTTCCATGCTTTAAACATGTACTATTATGTCATTTCTATTTTCATACATGTGCATGAGATTAATTGTTACCCTGGGGTCCATTCATTTGGACTCCAGCCTACATGAAAGATACAGGTACTGGTTCGGGATCAGAAGGCAAAGAGCAGCTGTAAGGGTTACAGCAGATGGAAGGCCTTGGACAGTTAGGATTAATTAGTTTGTAATTAACGTTTATCATCCGCCTGATTTTGGATCAATGTATTAACATCCCTCTATGGGATAAGTATCGAATCGCGAAAAACTAGTCCGTATTTTTATACTATTGTAATTTCAAAAACTTCGATTTACAAAATCAAGTCGTCCAAATCACCTCGATTCTTGTATTCCACACTAACTCTGATTTCAAATTAAGGCCCCGAAGGCCGGTCTCCACAACATTAACATCAATTAACCATCAAATACACCATCAGCTGCCTAACCTCCACGTCAGTGGACAGATGTCCGAAAATTTACATGCACAAATGATCATCAAATGGCTCTATAAAGCCATTCCACTTCAGCCCTTTTCCCTTCATTTTCATCTGTTCAGTATACACAGAGAGAAACTGTAGATAGAAAGGGAGAGAAGAGAGATCGAGAGTGCGGGAAGAATTCATCACTGGCTCTGTTTCTGCAACGTTAAAACAGAGGAGAGTTTCATCGATCATTCATACACTGCCAGGCTTGGAGACTGAAGGTGATCATCATCCTTGCCTCTTCTTTCATTTTTCCGTCGAAGTCTAGAAGCTGAACTAAAGCAAGATAAAACTGAAAATGGAAGTAAACTGAACCAAAAACCATGAAAAACGTGAAATAGGGGCTGTTGATGGTGTATATGAAAAACGAAATGAAAACAGAAATTAAAAGATGAATCAGAGAAAAAGTGCTATCATTGTCTATGTGGTTGTGGTAGGAGTTTATTCATGCATATAGGTTTTTGTCTTTACTGAAGAAAACTAAAAAGAAAAGCATATGAAGTTATGTGTGTTTCTGTGCTGGAGTTTTCTTTCGGTCAAATGGTTTTGCTGCATAAAGTGGCATTTTGCTGTCAACTTGGTGCATGAATATATGTTTACGTATCTGTAAATGTTCTTTCTGAAAGAAAAAGAAACTTTGAGAAATAAATATATGTATATATATGTTTTGGTGCATGCAACAAGAAAGAAAGTATTATGCTGTTTCTATGCATGTCGAATTTTGCATCTGTTCTTGTGTATATTTTGCTGCTTGCCGTTACTAATCATGGTGGGTGTTTAAGAAAAACAAAGATAAAGCTATATATGAATATATATGTGCAAAAAAAAAAAATGGCCCTGTTTACTGTCAAGAAAGAAATAAATATGTGCATATGTATATGATAGTATGTATCGCATGTTTGTTAATGAAATAGTTAAGGAATGAAAGGTTAAGTATATATGTATTTGCAGTGTGTCTATGCATGTCGGATTCTTGCTTCTGTTTGTGTGTCGTGGGTTTTGCTGATGGTATATTAAAGGAAGGAAAAGTCAAAGTTAAACACATATGTGTGTGTACTGTACGAGTTTTGCTGTTTGTGAAAGAAAGAAAATGGAATATGATTATATTTCATGTGTGTGTGTACCGTGTTGCCCAGTGTTAAAGGGAAAGAAGAAATAGATATATATGTGTGTGATCATATGTGTGATTTGAAAGAAAAGAAAACTAAGTAAATATATGTGTGCATCGGTTGTCTAGTAAAGGAAAGAGAGAGAAATAAGTTAATACATATATATATAACTATAAGGGAGAATCAGTTAAGTCTATAGGCATATGTATGTTGAAGCTCATTTTGCTAAATGGAATTAAAAGGAATATTGCACATGTCCATGTACCACTTGTGCGTGTAAAAGGATGGGAAAGCAAAAATAACATATATGTATGTTGAGTCACCATAAATTTCCTGATTGTTTCTACATAAATAAATAAATATATATATATATTGGAAGTGTTTAACTAATAGACACATGCATAGCATTTTCTTTTATATTCATGTAGTATTTGTTTTGCCTGAAAAATATTTAAGTACATTGTAATACAAATATGCTCAACCCAAATAGGTGAAACATAAATGAGGATTTAATTTATAGAATTAAGATTCTAAAAAGGAACCATGAGAAATGTTAAATTAATTATCTTCTTAATTGAAGATAAACATTTATTAAATTTTATTGGTGTTACTATAAGGACCATAATAATAACAAACAATGTTATTATTTAAGATTTAGTGACCAATAATTGATGGGGAGCTTATTATTATTATTATTATTATTATTATTCAAAATAATAATAATATTGATAATAATAATAATATTGAAAATAACAATAATAATTAAATTATTATTGTTAGGGAATTTGTAAGGGATTAATAATTATTAATCCTTTAAACTAATTTACATAATTAGTTTATCCGCGATTCAAATAAGAGACTGATAGCGATGATAAACATTATTTTTAGGCAGACCTAGATATTGTTCTGATCCCAACAACTTCAGTACAAAAGAAAAAGGATGCACGGTCGAGGTAGGTAACTTTAATCTTATAATCATGTATGTTAATATTATGCATTTATTAGCTGATCATGTATGCTGGTTGAATTATTTGTTTATATTTTCCTGATTGGCCATGGAAATTGAGGCTGAGGTTTCATGGGGCTACGGTCCTAGACAAGAATTGCGGTTCTTGGCCATTAACTGTGGTTACGGTTATGTGTAATTTCTTTCATGCTGTAAAACATGTGCTATTATGTCATTTCTATTTTCATACATATGCATGAGATTAACTGTTACCCTGGGGTTCATTTATTTGGACTCCAGCCTATATGAAAGAATACAGGAACTAGAATCAGGATCAAAAGGCAAGGAGCAGCAGTAAGGACTACAGCAGATGCAACGCCTTGGACAATTAGGATTAATTAGTCTGTATATAGTGTTTATCATTCGTCTATGTTGGAATTATGTAATAACATCCCTCCATGGGATAGATAACGAATCGCGAAAAACTAGTCTGTATTTTCATATTATTGTAATTTCAAAAACTTCGATTTACAAAATCAAGTCGTCCAAATCACCTCGATTCTTGTATTCCGCACTAACTCTGATTAAACAAAGGCCTCAAAAGGCCGGGCGTGACACCTTGAAAGGAAGGGCCATGGTTTTTCCCCCTCCAAAATCTCTAGAGTCTTCTACTTTTTCCCTCCCTCGGCTTGTTTCTATGTCAAGCATACAACTTGATTCTCCTTCCATTTTCCTTCTTCCCCACTCCTCACCTTCTCGGCCTCTCTCTATTTATATGTGCGTGCCAACCTTTTTTTTTAAGGCTTGTGGGAGAAAAGACATTTTAAAGTGCTTGGATCTCATACTAAACTCTAATTTATAACATTTCAATTCCACCTCCTCTCAATTCATTAATTTGATGCTCTTGTCTGTTTGGATTAATGAAGTTATTTTTTAATATAATTAACAGTATATAAAGTAGATTTTTTAAAAAAAAGTTTTATATCGAAAACATGCTTTTCTAACATCAACTCAAATGTACATGGTTATCCTCATGTGGCCATAATTGCTTCTTCCATTCTCCCCTCAAGATCACGCCACATAGGTACTTTATAAGGTCATGGTTTTGAAGTTTCCAAAGATAAATTATGACACTAAATTTTAATTTCCCAATTAGTATGTGATTATGAAAGTCTCGGCTGAACCCAAGAGGGGAGTGAATTGGGTGAAGATAAAAATGTGCAACATTTGAAAATCTTTTCGCAATTCGGTAATAATCAGTTTGAATGAAGGTAAAGAGTTATAAAGTTATAGATAATCATTCAAACATATATGTTGGAAATAAAAGAGATTAAGGAAGAGAATTGCAAACTCAGATTTATACTGGTTCGGTCCAATCCTTGACCTACATCCAATTCTCAAGCTCCACTTGAGATTTCCACTATCTCCTTGTTTAACCAGGCACAAGAGACAAGCCTTTACAACCTCACAAGTTTAGCCAGGCACTTGTGCAACCTTTACAATCTCTCACAGAGACTTTCCCTTGTAACCCAAGGGATACATTCAATTTCCCACTCAAGGTCACCCAACCTTGAGTATCTCTCATAAAATAGAATGTTTTACAATGTATCTTCTCTCAAAGAAGTGAATAGATGATCACTGAAGTGCATCACAAATGATTTCACTCTCTAAATGATAAACTATGAAAGCATGAAAAACAGAGTGAGAAGAGGCTTCAAAATTTCAGCATTATGACAGTACAATCTCCTTCCATCCTCATGTTGCGTTTTGAATCTGGCTTTATTTATAAATGAGGATGATTTGAACGTTAGAGAATATAGTTGTTGTAAACAGAACCGTTTGAGAATGTGGCAGTAGGAAACTAGTCGTTAGTTCAGATTTGCTTTTTGACTCATCTGTGACATCAACAATTTCTTTAATCTTGATCTTCAATTTGATGCCCTTTGATCATCTGAGACATGTCCACAAATGATGTAAATGATGTTAAGAAGTATTACAAATCATTTGGGTAAGGATCTAGATGATCTAGATCAGATTTAGGATTTTCGCAATGGTGATTTTTCTGATTTGAAGGAGAATACTGCAGTATTGTCTTGCTTACTGCGATATTGAGGCTATCGGGCAACTTCAAATTCGTCTCTGTCTGTCCGATACTCGAGTATTGACTTATATACTCAAGTATTGAAGATCCTCTAACGTTCATTGCTCTCTGTTTGAGCTATACTCGAGTATTCATTTGTAAAATCGAGTATTCAAGTTGTTCTGGCCCTTGGTTACTTTTTGACTTGATATAGCTTCATATTTAGCAAAAAAATTATCCCCATATTTCTCATTAAGTCTTCTTCACAATGCAAAAGGAATCAGATCCAAACTCATTGTGATCGAACGTTATGATCCGATGAATAAAGATTGTTCTTTACTAGCGTTTTCGCAACGTCTTGATCAGTCAGTCAACTTTTGAAGACCATATCTCTCTAGTATGATCTTCATTTTTGTTGAATTAGGTCTTGATGGAAATCTTTATGAGTCTTCTTTCATATGCCACCGATTTTAGCTCATTCCGATATGTAGATTGTGAGTTACACTCAAAACATTGAAGCTTGATCTGATGTGTGGCGTAGATTCCTGATCCAACTTTCGAAATTCACTGCTCTCTCATATGATCTTATTTGAGTGAGAAAATTTTTCAAGATGACGCATTAGATGTCTAGTTTCATACAAATTTGATTTCACCTCAATCCGGTCTCTGGTTTAGGAGATATCATTGAATTACCAAAGCTCGCCCAAAGCTGAACGTGAAACAGAGGTGAACAGAGTTGTTATAAGTGCTAGATACTCGAGTATTTGTTGGATTTTATGTGTAAATCCCATGGGTTATGAATAAGAAGTCCCACTGGTTCGCCACCACCAGTCGCGTTAGTTCGCCACAGTCGTGTTAGTTCACTAGCAAAAGGCAAGTCCGTCTGATTAAACTTTCTTTATCTATAAATAGGGCGCCCTAGTGACAGAATAAAATAATATTTTTCTGCATACACTCTTTTTGCATACTGCATATACATTTTGTGCGTTCCGAAAGCAGACTCGTTGGATTAGCTTGAGCTTCAGAAAGACAGAGTCATCTTTCTGGAGACGAATAATCCGCTTTATCCTAGGAGACAATTGCTCAGAAACCTTTGGCATTCGTATTGAGGGAGCAAAATTGTCTTAAGGACACAACGAAAGTTGGGCCCGGATTTCTACATAATTCATTATCATTTTTCGGAAATTGTAACACCCCAAATTTTAGACTTTGGGAATTAAGAATTAACTATGGAAAATTTGGCCTTAAAGAATTCTAAAATTTTGAAATTGAAATTTAAGGCATATTTTCCATAAATTAAAGGCAATTTAGATGAGAATAATTAATTGGAGATTTAAGACTTATCTCCATTAAATTATTCTTGGGAAGAAGAAATAATTCCAAATAAGTAATAATTAGGCCTAAATAGTAATGGATTTATTTCCATAATTTGCAATTAAGGATAATTGCAAACAAATTAGTGTCATAAGATAAAATGAAGTGTATCATGATTATTCAATAATCATAATTAAATGTTATATTAGCTGATTAATTAAATAGTATGAAAACTAATTGAAAATAAAGTAGGGATTTATAAAAATGGCTAACAAAAATACATATACAAAAAAGAAGGAGAAGAATTCGAATGGGCCTGCAGAAATTAAGGGCAATGGATCAGCCCAATACACATATATCTAACCCATTATTTTTATCAAATAAAGAAGCAGTTCCCGTATGAAACAAAGAAGAAGCAGATGGCTGGCTGTGTATTAAACCAACCAAGCCCTTGTATTATTCTTCCTGGCCCATAACCATTCTCTTCGGTCAGCCCAACTTGTATCAGTAAGGTTTATTCATATCCTCCCTCTCAGCTCACCGAAAACCATCAGCAAAATTAGAAAGAAACAGCTGGCATTTATTAACATCAGAAAGCTTATCGTAATCCCTTGCTTAGACACGTATAATTGGTTATCAGCAACGTGTCATGCCTCTCGAGCCATGAACTCCTTTACCCATCAGTTTCCTTCATTTGGACTGGGTAGAAGTTCTAATATTTAAACCATGATCCTGCCGCATGAATTTATTTGTTTCCTCGGCCTTCAGAAAAGAAAAGAGAAGAAAAACACAAGAAGGAGACTGAGGAAGTGGGAAGAAGAGAGAGTCTAAGAGTTGAGAGAAGAACTGCAACTACTTCCTCTGTGTTATAATCGGTGAAACAGAGCAAAAGTCCAGCAACCGAACATCACCTTTTGAATTTGGAAACCGAAGGTGATTATCATCCTTTCTTTTGCTTTCATTATCTGTCATAATTTAGAATAGCATAAAACCGAAAAGAAGCTGAAATATAGCCAACTGAAACCAAACTGAAATGAAACAACAAAACAGGGGCTATTAATGGTGGATATGAAAACGAAATGAAAACAGAAACTAGAAGATGAATCAAAGAAATGGTGCATGTCGGGTTTTAGCATCTGTTCTTGTGTGTATTTTGCTGCATGAAATCATAAGTTCTTGCTGTCAAAAAAAAAATGCCTCCTAGTGTCGAAATTCTGTTTCTGTTTGTTGTGTTTGTTTTGCTGCATGTGCATTCTTTTCGGTGCATGGGATCTGTTTTGTCAAGAAAAAGACATATATATAGGTGCATCGGTGTGTGTTAAGGAAGAAAAGAAAGTATTTTTCTCTACAACTTGATAATTATGAAAAGAGGGCTGTGTGTTACGCAAATAGGAAAGAAAAAGAACTATCTTTCTGCATGATAGATCTGAAACCATGAAGGACCAGGGAGGAAAAAGAAATAAGTTGTTGTGTGGGTATGTATATATGTTGTTGTGTGCGTGTTTTACTGATGGTAAAGAAAAGGGAATGAAAAGTTAAAGCTAAATGCAAGAGTTTAGAAAAAATACTGCACACGGGTTAAACTTTTATGAGTATGCTTGTTGCTGCTGAATATGTATGTCTGTGTCGTCATTTTGCTGACATGAAAAAGGGAAAGGAAAATAATACATACCTATATGTATATACTATGTGTGTATGACGTGAATGAGAGAAGAGAAACTTTTAAATATAAAAGGTGTGTGTTTGGCACATGCGTAAGTGAATGAAGAAATGAAGTATGCAAGGGAAATGTATGTGTGCATAAGTTACGTTTTTATGAGTCTTGCTTTGGGTCTTGGAATGTTTCTGCATGAGTAAAAGCATATGAATATATATGTGTGTTGTTAGTAATTTGTTTTTATAAAAGAAGGTTGCTATTTTATACCCACTATTATTTTAGTGTATGAATAAATAAATAAAAGGTTATACTAATTAAGATAATTGTATAACAATGGAGATAATAATAAATTATTATCATTAGAAAAGGGAATGATTAATTAATAATCAATAAGAAATTATTTTTATTATTATTATTAGGATTAACAATAATAATAGTAATTATAATAATAACAAATAATGTTATTATTACTGGGAAGAAGTGATAATGATAAATAATAGATGGGGAGATTATTATTATTATTATTATTATTATTTGGAATAATAATAATAATAATAATAATAATTGCAATAATAATAAAATTATTATTGTTAGAGAAAGATTAAGGGATTAATTATTATTAACCCTTTAAAACTAATTTACATAATTAGTTTATCCGCGATTCAAATAAGAGACTGATGGCGATGATAAACATTATTTTTAAGCAGACCTGGATATTGTTCTGATCTCAATAGCTTCAGTACAGAAGAAGAAGAATACACAGTTGAGGTGGGTAACTCTAATCTTATAATCATGTATGTTAATGTTATGCATTTATTAGCTGATCATGTATGCTGGTTGAATTACTTGTATATATTTTCCTGATTGGCCATGGAAATTGAGGCTGAGGTCTCATGGGGCTACGGTCCTAGACAAGAGCTGCGGTTCTTGGCCGTTAACTGTGGTTACGGTTTGTGTGTAATTTCTTCCATGCTGTAAAACATGTGCTAAAATGTCATATTTATTTTCATACATGTGCATGAGATTAACTGTTACCCTGAGGTCCATTCACTTGGACTCCAGACCATGTGAAAGAATACAGGAACTAGTTCGGGATCAGAAGGCATGGAGCAGCTGTAGGGGTTACAGTAGTTGAAGTTTCCTGGAAGAGTTAGGATTAATTAGTCTGTTTATCATCCGTCTATTCTGGATTATTGTATTCATATCCCTCCATGGGATAAATGTCGAATCGCGAAAAACTAGTGCGTATTTTCATACTATTGTAATTTCAAAAACTTCGATTTACAAAAATCAAGTCGTCCAAATCACCTCGATTCTTGTATTCCGCACTAACTTTGATTAAACAAAGGCCCCAAAAGGCAGGGCGTGACAGCAATCTTGTGAGTTTTACTATTTTTCCTTCTTGTGTAGAAGTATTATATATTTATATGTTAGGTCTGGCTATCACCCAAGAGGGGGTGAATTGGGTGTCTGAAAAAAAAACTTTTGATAACTTTGAAAATCTTTTCGCAACTTATTGAAAACAATTCATATGACAATAATAATCTATAAAGCACTTGTTAGACACTCAAGTATATATGCTAGGAAGATAAGAGTTTAGGGAAGAGAATATGCAAACTATGATTTATCCTGGTTCGGCCGAATCCTTGACCTACGTCCAGTCCCTAAGCTCTACTTGAGATTTCAATCCACTATATCTTATTGTTTAATCCAAGCACAAGAGAAGCCTTTAAAACCCACAAGTTTGCCCAGGCACTTGTGAAGCCAAATCTCTAACTGAGATACTCCCCCTTACACACTGTAAGGATATAATTGGTTTCCTACTCAAGATCACCCAATCTTGAGTAACTCTCAGATAAACTAATTTACTATGAATCTTCTCTCTCATAAGTGAATAAATAATCACTGAAGTACATAATCAATTTTCTCACTCTCTTTACGCTAAACTATATAGACATGGAGAAACAAAGAGTATATTGACTAAGTGTATATTGACATATTGACGGTGAATATCGTTTTATTGGCTTTGTCGACTCATTCATCAATCATCAATCATCATCCGTTATCCTTCTTCCGGTTTGAAGACTTTGCAATTTATAGGTTATTGTGTTTCGACCGTTGCGAGCATTTGACCGTTGGAGATAAGTTGGAAGTAGCAGTTAAAGCTTTCGTTGCTTTTTGCCCGTTGAGCTCTAATCCAACTTTAATCATAGAATGTTTATCGTTGACTTCATTAATGCTCTGTCTTGAGTGTTGTATTAGTAGCCGTTGTAAAGATTCAAGCTTTTTGTTGGGATGTTCAAACTATCCGTTACACTTAGAAGCTTTCCTCTATTTTCTGTCGTAGCATTTAATGCTTCTGACACACAAATTGCTTTATGCCAATTTGTTGTTAATCCATGATAAAATCATCTAAAATAACTAACAAACAGGTTAAAAGCATCTTACAAATGATTATTAATGATTCTAGAAAGTAACAACAAAAGATTAAGTCATTTGGAAAGTTACAAATAGCGATTCACGATTTTCATTCACGAGAACTCTAGTTCTTAAACAAGAACTCGAGTTCTAGAACTTGAGTTCTTAAACAAGAACTTGAGTTCTTGTGTTTTTCTTCTGAATGTCTCGGGTCTGCAAGCCAAGAAGTCGAGTTTTCAATTTAGGCCTAAGTTGATTTTCAAAGAACTTGAGTTCTTAATCATGAACTCAAGTTCATGAACTTGAGTTCTTTCCTAAGAACTCAAGTTCTTAATCTTTGACCGAATTTTGCATAAAGGAACTCGAGTTAAGAACTCAAGTTCATGAACTTGAGTTCTTTTCCAAGAACTCAAGTTCTTAGACTTTGACTGACTTCCTCATAATAAGAACTCAAGTTCTTTACCAAGAACTCGAGTTCTTGAACTCGAGTTTGGTACTAAAGAACTCTAGTTCTTAAGCTTTTGAAAATTTTTCACTGTCAAAGGTCGCGAACTCAAATTCTCTTCCCAAGAACTCGAGTTTTCAACCTTGCTGATCGAGAACTATCTGTTAAGTCTTTCCAAAGCTTGAGTTTTAAAATATGAAATCAAGTTTGTCATTTTGAACGAGGCTGAAAACATAAGTTGTTTGAGAAAAACATAAGAACTTAAGAACATTGGAGATTCCAGTAACGTCTTCGATAAGACTTTGGCAAACCACCCATACTCATAAAGCTCTTCAAGTCTTCTTTCCAATGCAACAAAAATCAGCTCCAAACTCATTGTATGTTGAGCACTATGATCAGATTAATAAAAGTTGTTCTTGAGCCCACGTTTTTGCTACATCCTGAATTGACTGTCAACTTCAAAAATCCATATATCATCCATTTGATCTTTTTTTTTCTATGATCTTGATGTTTTCAGAAAGGTATTTGAGTCTAGTTTCATATGTCACCGATTTCAACTCATTTCAATGTGTACTCTGTGAGATATGCTCAAATTATCGAACCCTGCTCTGCTGTGTGACAGAAACAGGTGGGGAAACTTCAAAAATTCATAGCTCTCTCATCTGATCTTCTTTGGACTTGAATTTTTTTCAAGATGACGCATTGGATGTCTAGTTTCATTCAAAATTGGTTTCACCTCAATCCAATCTCTGGTTTGAGAGATATCATCGATTTACCAGAGGTCGCCTAAGCTGAACGTGAAACAGAGGTGAACAGAGTGAGCTGGAATAACATGAACTCGAGTTCTTAAGTGAAAACTCAAGTTTTGCCCTAAGAACTCGAGTTCTTAACTGAGAACTCGAGTTTTTAATACATATTTTCCTGAAAGCTCGATTTTGTTCATTTAAACTCCGAATTGAGTCATTCCAGCTTTTATTTGATCACAAAAACTTCCAATATCACAGATAAGAACTTGAATGTTGATAGTCCTATTATAATATGCAAGTTCTTCTTTATTTAATCTCTTCTCTTCTTCTTGATTATTCCTCATTAGCCAATACAAAATTTTTGCTCTAACTAATGACATCTATCAAAGTATTTAAGACATCATCAAAACTAATCATATTCAACATTCTCCCCCTTTTTGATGATGGCAAATACTTTAAGAAAAATATGTATGAATATGAGAATATATTAGACCCAACACCCAACATATTTTTCTTGCCATTTCTCTCCCCCTTATTTGTCATTAGCAAAAAGTTGAAGTAAAGAGGATAAACTTGTGAAGAGGCAAATATGAAAATAATTTTTCTTTCCATTTCTCTCCCCCTTAATCATATCTCTGGAAAACAATTTTCATGATGCAAGTAAACAAGGGTTTTCATGAAGATATGTCTGAAAACAATTTGGAGAGGTTTTTCAAGAAACTTAAACTGTCATGATTAGAGCAACTAAGAGCAAACATGTGTAAAGTTTCTACTGAATATAAAAGATAGAGATTAGAAATGCTCATGTAGATTCTACAACTAGATGGATGATCGATGAATTCAATTTGCTTTCTTTCTTGTTGAGTGAGATCCGTGATGTGCTCTGAATATTCATGCCCCTACATTGTTTATCTGATTGTCTACAAATGTTCGAACGGAGATATTATGTTCAAACTAGAAAAATAAGTTCGAACTGTGAAGTTATGCTCAAATGTTCTAGCCACATTTAAAAACCTTCAATTCTTTGCCTTCTCTTCATAAAACTCTTCTGTAGTGCTTATTTCAACTTCAATGATGGAACTGAAGGCTTTATTCCTCAATTTGATAGTTTCTCCTTGTAAAATCTCCTGTTACAAATTGAAAAATTTCTTATAACGGAGAATTATTAGAGCAATCAAATATGAAAATATTTTCCTTTATATATGATATTTCCAAATTAAGGTAATGAAGGAAAATATCATTTTAGCTCATTATCAAAACTAATAAATCATAGTGAATGTGGATGAGCAAACTTAAAACTAGTTTTCTTTAAGAAAAGGAGATGAGCTTTTAGAATATAACACATGTGAATGTAGAGCTCCCCCTTAATGAATGTTTAATGAATGTATGATTAAAAGGATATGAAGCTCCCTTTTCAAAACCCTTAATGATACCAAATAATAAGGTGATACCAAAGTTATGAGATTTGGAGTCATGCTTGCTCCAGTGGACACAACATGGTATCTCAAAATTAAGAACTTTCAAGTTCACTTGGGTGGACTTGAAATTGGTATGAAGAAATTACTTATGCTTTTTACGATGAAAAAAGAGTTGAAAGCATAAGGATCATTTTTAAACAAATGAGTATGCTCAGGCTAAGATTTATAAAATAAGATGGAGTGAATGAAATCAAGTTAGCATAGCATGATTATGATATATGCATGTTACAATACCTCACTCAAGTAATACCGTAATTACTTGAATCATAATCATCAGTAAATCCATAGATGCATCCCTGGCTAGTCACTATCTGATAATGTGATCAATATGGAAGATTGCCCAGATTTGATGCCTACAGATGAGTTTTGTAAAGTTGTTGAGGTTCCTTTCCCACATAGCTCAAGTGGTTACTTATGTGATGTCCATGACTTTGTAGCCATCACTTGTGATTCACAAGAGAGGACCTTACAACCTTATCTTCCTCTATTTGTCTATTTCCCAATGCAAGAGTAGAGGATCCTACAAAACAAATGTATGCTTTTTGGTACCCAATGGTTCTTGGGTCCACACAAGATTAGACATGACAACTTTTATGCTCTTATATAATTTAACCACATGATATTTGAATCAAGAGTAAAGCAATCAGAGATCAAATTGTAATTTTACCCAATCAAATAAGTTTAAGCCAATGAATCATAGAAGTAACAACTACATGATACCAAGAATGCTATTTTTCAATGCATGTAAGGTATAGACTCAAGTTACTAAAGCCCATCTCGAGTTTATGTTGAAACTTGAGTTAATCCTATGAAGCTTGAGTCACTTTGCTTTCAAAAATAATTTTGAAAAGAAATAGATGTCTTAGTGAAATGCCAACTCTAGTCTCTAAGCATTGGCTTAAGTCATGTGTGAAACTCGAGTCAATCTGACAGTAACTATGACAACATGGTTTGGTTTAAGTTTGATCAAGTAGCATATAAGATCATTTCCATAAAGATAAGCCTTTATCAACTAATAGTCTATGAATGGGATCGGATTTTTCAAGCATGATAATGAAATATGTAAACTGTTTCAAAATCTCAAGTGTTCTTTCAAAAACATGATAGTGCATTATGAAATTGAGATTTTAATGTATGAAAAATTCATTTTTGAAATATGTTTAAAAAACAATGCTTACTTTAGAAACATGGTGGAAGTCAATCGTTCAAGAATATATCAAAATGCTTCAGATCTGGGGAACAAGTCAAACATTGTTGTTAACATGATGGAGAATTTTCTCGAAAGCTAAAGTCATGAAGGTAGAGCATTCTGGAAACATGCTTAGCACAACAGACACATTTAAGCACGATGACTTTGCTATTGACCAAGAGATAATCTTGCCTCTTAGGATAGAGTTTTGAAATATATGAACATTCAAGGCAAGAATTTGAATACATGGTTATAGTTACTCAAAATATGGATAAAGACAATTGATGATGTATCTGAGTAACAAAGTGAGTGCTATGATTCATGGATGATGAAACACATACTCATTAGTCCAAATGACTACTAGAATTCCATAATATTATCCTAGTAAGTCATTCCACGGTAATGGTTAACGCACTAACATTCGATGCATTAATGAACATTCATAATGGGTGGAATAACTCAACCAATAAGGATTTACCAATAAGCATAAGACTTTCACAAATTGAATCATTTTCTGAAGATAGGCTTGAGACTAATAGATAATCAACTTGTTAGACATAAGATCCAACTAGTTAGAGAATAAAGAATAAGGAGTTCAAGCATCACATTAAATATCAAAGATCAATATGTGAATGACGGGAAAGACTCAATTGGATAAATTTGAAGCATATCTGACATTCAACATACAAAAATATTAACTTCCAATTTTGAAACACTATTTGAATGCAATCAAAGTATTTTTCAAAACATGTGTATGGATTTTTACAAAATTAGAGTGAATTGAAATCCAAAAAAAAAAATTAGAATTGTGCATCTCAAAATCATAAACTCATGCACAAGTTCATTTAGGCTTTGTTTGGGAGTTTGGAGGAGAAGGAAAGGAAAGAGATATAGGGAGTTTGGAGAGGAGAAGGAAGGGAAATGGAAGATATTTCCTCCTCTTGTTTGGGAGTTAAAAAAATAGTAAGGGAAGAAGATGGAGGATTAATGAGTTATTTTTACTATTTTATCCTTTTATTAAAAAATAAATATAATTATTATACTTTAAAAATAAATTTAAATTTAAATTTTCTAAAAAAATTTATTTACGTAATTTTTATATTCAAAAAATATTTTCTCTCTCTAAAAATATTTTCCCGTAAAAAAGTATTTTCTCTCTCTCTAAAAATATTTTCCCTACAAAAGTATTTTCTCTTTCTAAAATATTTTCCTCTACAAAAGTATTTTCTCTCTCTAAAAATATTTTCCCCTATAAAAGTATTTTCTCCCTCTAAAAAGTATTTTCTCTCTCTACAAATATTTTCCCTTACAAAAGTATTTTCTCTCTCTAAAAAGTATTTTACCCTCTAAACAATATTAAGTCTCCCTAAAAATATTTTCCCCTATAAAAGTATTTTCTCTCTCTAAAAATATGTTCCCATCTAAAAAGCATTTTCTCTCTCTAGAAAATATTTTCTCCTAAAAAAGCATGTTCTCTCTCTAAAAAGCATTTTCTCTCTCTAAAAATTTGTTCCCCTCTAAAATATGTTCCCATCTAAGAAGCACGTTCTCTCTCTAAAAAGTATTTTTTCTCTCTAGAAAATATTGTTTTCCTAAAAAAGTATTTCTCTCTCTAAAAAGTATTTTCTCTCTCTAGAAATGTGTTCCCATCTAAAAAGCATTTTCTCTCTCTAAAAAGTATTTTCTCTCTCTAGAAAATAGTTTCCCCTAAAAAAGTATTTTCTCTCTCTAAAAAATATTTTTCGTGTGCATTCCAAGAATAGAAAAGATATCATAAATAATGAGAGTGCTTTATTTGAACGAGGGTAAAAAAATAATTAATCCATGTTCCCTCTTAAAACCCCCATATTGAAGGAACTTCATTTTTGTGAAGAAGGAGGGTTTTGTAAAAATCCTTGATTCCCTCCCCTCTTATTTTTAAAACTCCCAAACAAGGGAAGGGACTACCAAAACCCTTCCTTTCCTTTCCTTTCCCTCCAAAATGGAACTCCCAAACAAAGCCTTATGGTCCATTTAGCAATTTGAAAACATTTTGAAAACCATAAATAGTTGATTGTTGTCTTCCAGAATACTCGAGTTTTGACCTGGAAACTCGAGTTTTCTCTTCCAGAACCTGATTTATGCTGTTTTTAGTTCTGAATTGACTCTCTCCAACATCCATTTGATTGTGAAGACTTATAATATCAATCTAAAACCTTGAATATTGATTTTTCTTATTTTATTTATCAAGATCTTCTCTTTCTTCCTTCTCTTCACTTAGTCATTCTCCACAACTCTATTCTTTCTTTCTTCTTTTCATAAGCATTTTGATTTTGAACAAGGATATTCTCATTCCATTCATCAATTTCTTCCATCTTCCATTTCCTATCTTGATCATTCTTTATCATTTATCATGGGCTCATCATTCTTTGTAGCTTCTACCTTATTTCTTCTCTTCTCTTGAACATTATCCATAATTCAATTCTTTCTTTCTTTCAATTCTCTTGAACATTCTTCACAAATATATTTGAACTGATCTTGAATGTGTAATACCCTAAAATTTGACGTAGGGTAAATATCATAAATTTGTAGAATATACCTATTGAAAATAGGTGAATATGAGGTCTCAAACACCTTGTATTGAATTCATCTTGTTATTGGAACAATTTCTTCTAAGATTGTATAATGCGCGAAAAGGTCCCTAAAACATTAGATAATTTGCAAATAGGTCCCTGAAATATTTATGGGATATAAAATACCCTGAGAAAATTATGATAAAATCCTAAGAGTCAACTAAATATTTATTAAAAATTAGAAAGTACGTTGTCTCTAATTTATGTAATTTATTAAATTATTACCTTGGAAAACTTACAGGAGAAAAATCTAAAAGTATTGGGGGACCATATTGGACCCCATGATTTTTAATATTATGCATGGTGCATAAATTACCAATGTCAGTGAAATAGTTGTGAGATAATAATTATTACTAATTAAGAAAATTGTCAACAATTAGTAAGTGATTAATTAGATAATTAATGACTAATTGTTTAGACATAAGATAAAGAGAAAAAGGTGGAAATTACTTAAAATAAATATATATATATATATATATATATATATATATATATATAAACAAAATTATGAAGAAAAATAAAGAAAAATTAAAATGGAAATTAAGAAAAAATATCTAAGATATTTAGTAATTAAATAATATTATAATTGAGATATTTTATACAGGATAAACGAGAACGGATAGAAATAAAATTCTACCTAGAAAACCATGAACTAAGTTTCTAGAGTCAGAGTATATTATAGACAAGTGAATTTTTATCTCGAATTAGGCTCTCTCTGAAGTCATTTCCGTAACCGACGAAGTGATCATGAGATAAGGCCAAGAAGATATTTTGTGAAGTTAGAACAGATAGTAGAAATGAGAACCGATGGAAAATAATTCATAAACTGGAATCCGGGGATAAGTTGGTAAAAACCAGAGTATATTATTAATCAGTGGATTTTTATCCAGAAGTTGACGTTGGCAGACGCAATTTCCGTAGCCAACAGCATTTGGCCGAAATATTTAGCAGACAACGGAATGACCTTAATGAGATCAAAAATTTAGATAACCCAAATATCTTGAAAGAGAAAGAAAAGATCTTCAGGACCTTGCTCCCGGAATTTTGAGATTTCCCAAGATTACGCGATTAGGACACCGAACAAGGAACTTTATCAGATAAAGGCACATATATCAAGAGATGATGCAAGCATGACATCACTTTGATGACTCAGGATGAGGTCATCATAGTGAGGTGTAAAGCCAGGATCGTGCCACCTCAAAAAAGTGCGATCCAACGGTCAGAAACTGATCAGACAGAGTTCAAGGGAATTACCGAAATGCCATTGGTTTTTTCTATAAATAGCCTTCACATTTCTCTTCATTCTTCACAAAATCCTAGAGCTTTCTAGAGAGAGATTTTAGAGAGAAGGAGGAGTTTGTGGAAATAGCAAAGTGCCGGGTAAGTTCTTCGGTCCTTAGTCTTTAGTCTTAAGTTCTTTCGGTAGTTATAGTAAAAATGCTAAAGTAATCTCTAATCTTCCAAGTCATTTTAGATATCATGTTTTAGGGATAGATATGATATTTATTTCAGAAATATATTGGAGAAAGAGGTATGTCAAAATCTTGAGAGATTAGGACTAAAATAGCGAAGCTCTGGCAAAATCTCGTCGATTTGTCAACCTAAGGGCAAGATAGTAATTTGTACCTAAAATGCCTATTATGATATTAAATATTCATAAACGTGATATCATCCTTATAGGATATCTGAAATCACGAACCGTTGTTTCTGCTGTTACCGCTGTTGTACCGCCGTCGTATCGCTGTCAAACGTAGTATTCTGCCAGAAATACCGTATAGCGTCAACGAAGGTACGTTCGCGTACTGTAACACTAACTCTGATATTTATGGTATGCATGTATGTGGTACGTGTGTTGTATGCATGTTGGTGGTGTGTTGTTTGATTACTTAGTGTTGTTAGAGGATAACTGAACATATGCATGCACTAGGAGTGGTATATCTATATTCACTGGGAGTGGTACATTTTGCTGGGAGCGGTACATTTGCATTCACTGGGAGTGACATATTTGGGAGTGATTCATTTGTTGTGTTTATATATCGTATATGTAAATATGAGGTTAACCGTTACCTGGGGTCCGTATGCATGGGACCTCAGCTCTTAACATAGCTTCAGGATCGGGAGGTCCAAGGACCGAGGAGAAAGGCAAGAAGCACTTATAGGAACTCGGCTGAAGACCATCTTTTGTTGCCACGGCATGGGTAATGTCAGGGGAATACCTTTGTAGTTGTTTACTTCAAAAACTCTCGGTCTTTGTACCGTTTCTGTAATTAGCCAGACTTACGGCATTTTGAATATATGTATCAGTTACTCTCTTGCTCCGATGCTCTACTCTGATGAAAAAAAAAAATTATACTGCTTTTAAAAAGTTGGGATGTTACAGAATGAGAATGTTCCATTCAATAGACTCCTTCTTCTTCAATCTCTCATCTTCTTCTTTTTCTTTTCTTCCTTTTCCTTATCCTCATCTATATCCTCATCCTCCTTGATCTTTTTATTTTCCTTCTTTGCCGATTCTTCTTTTTTATCATTCTTCATGAATGAACTTTACATCTTTGACTCTACATTAAATTCAAGAATTAATCAATGAAAAAGATAAATATAGTATACAAACTTTTTAATCTTTTCTAATGGCATCTATATAAGACATCATCAAAATTGATCATATCTCTGCAATTAATCTTCTATGTAGCCAATGTAATAACGTACAAAATTCACATTTATTAAGGGTAATTCCCTAATTTTTTTCTCAAGCTTAAATTTGGTATTTAAGTATTTTCCCGTAATTTCTAAAAATTGCTTTATTCTTGGATAAAATGCTCACAAAGTATTCTTTAAGATACAATGTCTATTTCTAGGGCATGAAACTATTTTTATAAATTCAGATTAATTAGCCTTAAATAAATTTCCCCTCTTTTTTCCTAATTATTTGTGCTCTCTTAATATTTTTCATAATTAAAGTTGGCTAATTATCTTGTAATTAACCAAAATTCTAATAATATTTAAAAAATCCTTGTTGAGATCATTTTCTCATTTAATTAGCTTCTATACCTTATAAAGTGACTTCTCTAACATTTCCAGGCCAAAAACTCATAAATAGATATACAACAACATCTATGCCACTAACTTACTTTTGTTAAAAGTGTAAAATGAATAATTTAAATATTAACTAGGAATTGAAACAATTATCTTATTTTATTTTCAAGCCATTACATCTTATATGAAAGCCACATAGGCCCGTGTACCATTAACAGTTGACCACGCAAAAAACAAAAAACAAAAAAAAACAAAGGGCAAATCTTTGTTATAATCAATCTCAAAAAAAACATGTCATATATATATATATATATATATATATATATATATATATATATATATGCTGACCACATCGATCAGTCCATCAAAGTTTCAATACTCCAAGGAATTCAGCAACATAAAAAGATAACATAAACACAAGGCCACAAATGGAGTAGACGCAGATGGACATATATAAGGATAGCAGACAGAAAATAGAACAGAATATAAAAAGAAAAGAACGTGATTAATCAATTTTAACGGCCAATAACATCTCAGAAAAAAGCTACGAAACAAGGGTCCAAGTATATTAAAATTGAAATCAATACATTTTTTCTTGATAAAGGTGCAAGTTATTCATATCTAACATCTGTCACATTTCACAAACCAGATCATCCAAGTTGCTGCTCAACATCTTTGTTGAAATTTCCGTTTCTTCCTCTTCCCTCTTGTGCTGCTCATGTATATACTCCTCTCCAAGTGGATTTTCAGAGTCAGATTCCTAGATATTCAATTCCATTAAACAACTTTGAGAAAATCAATTCATTCCATTAAACATCCAAGTTAATTTTAAAGGAATCGTTTTTGTCCCTTAAATACTAACAATCCAAACATTTAACACAAAGTAGACCGAAAAAGTGGAGTAATAAAACATCATTGACATAATCAATTCATGGAACTAAATTCACAATCACCATCACCAGTCATATACGGTATTCTTCTATTTCCCACCTAATTCCTGTAAATGAACCCAATACAAATTTGATGGTTCTCCCACTACCTACCTGTAACATCCCAAATTTTTAATATTGGGAATTAAGAATTAATTATAGAAATTAATTATGAAAGTTGGCCTAATAATAATTATGAAGTGAAATTATTGGGAATTTAAGGCATAATTTCCATAAATTAAGAATTTGGGAATAATATTTGGCCTATACATTTTGGGGATGAAATTTTATGGCCCAATATTAGAAAGAAAAGGAGAATAAGGAATTAGCGTAGCATATGCTGAATTATACATGTTCCTTATTTCCCATTATTCCTATGCAGTATGTGCAAGTCACATGATTGTATATAATTCTCATTCATTTCCTTCCTTTTTTTTTTTTGGTAAACAAAATAAAATCATTTCCTTCATTATTTTCCTTCCTTTATTCTTCTTCCTGCCTCGCACTCCCAAAGACTTTGGACAACAAAAATCAGCCCAATATCATGTGCTCAAACAAAGCCCAACGTTCAGCCCTCATATGAGAAATCAACGATCTATTTCATGACTCATTGTGTCAGCCCATATACATCAAAACAAAACCAAATACTTACTTAAACCTCAGCCACGCAAAGACTCAGAAGCATTAACCAAAGATAGCAACACATATATAAATATATCCCTTCAGCATTTATCCTCTCGGCCCACCCATTAAGCCCAAAACCCACGGTCCAGTTTTGCATTGTCATTGGCCCAACCAATAAAACAACATGAAATCATTAGATAAACCCACACCCTCACTCTCAGCGACTCAGAGAAAGAAACACGCAGAAGCAGCGTCAACGTCCAGAACCATTTTCCAGCCAAGTTCTCGGCCCATCCACACTAAAAACAAAGCCAGAAATCTAACCAACTTCCATTCCGCCATTACGTAAAACCAAGGCAAAAGCAGATGAGCAGCGTAAATCTCGTAGGAAGCAGCAGAAGATCAGCGAAGCCATACCTCTCAGCCTCCTCGAGCCCTGTGACAAATATCCGATGGGTTATAACTCTGAACCTATATGAGCTCTATAAATTTAAATAGTCAGCCATGCTTCCTTCATCCTCCATCTATACCGAGAGAGTGAGGAAGAGTCAAAGGAAGGAGAGAGAGGAGGAAAGAGAGAGAGAGCTTACACTTTTCCTCTGCTTCTTGCCGATGAGAAAAGGGGCTATGAGCGAGAGCCAATTGAGAGAGGAAACCGTGAGAGCATGAAGAACGGAGAGTGAGCTGAGAAGGAGAAAAACTGAGAGGAAACAACCATTGTTATTCCTCTGTCTTACATACCAGAAACAGAGGCGATGGAGAGAGAAGAAGAGAGAAAGAGAAAGAGAAAAACTGAAGCTATCTCCCTCTGCTTGGTGACGTCGGGAACAGAGGAAGAGGGCAGCACTTATTCTCCTACGTCTCAGCTTGAAGCAACGGAGGTAACCATGATACCTTCTTTTCCTCTATCATTCATTATTTTCCGTCAAGAATCCCTGGATGTTAAGCCTGATGTAGTAAAACCTAAACTTGCTGCAAACTGAAATGGAAGCTGGGGTTATCATTCATAAAGATAGTATTTGCATGAGCATAAAAACATATACATAGAGGATCTGTTAGTGTTAGGAAAAAGGAGGAAAGTTAACGTGAATACATATATGTGTGACGTGTTATCGGTGAAAGAGAAGAAGAAAGTATTGTGTGTATCTCTAACGTTGAGGGAAAAGATAAGTGTGTGTATAAAATAAGTTACTGCACGTGGAACAAAAAGAGGAAGGGTTGCTATTATAAAATAAATAAAGAGAAACATTGAAGTCTTTCCCCCTACTGTTATGATTCGCAGCACCTGAACCTTAAGAGAATAAAAAGGGAGCTTTGTTGTTTCTGAGCATATATATATGTGTCGAGTATGTTCACGTTGGGAGCACATTAGGACTGTGTATGTATGCATTATTATCCTGGTCAATGCTTGAGTTGCTGTCTGTGTGTGTCGCTGCACGTATATAAAGAAGGAGGAAGAAAAGAAAGTAGAAGAATATATATATATATATCTCAATGTCCTCTAAGCAATCTTGAGCAATCTTGAAGAATCTGCCGACGAGGAAAGAGGTAGAAGACAACAACAACAAAAACTTGCCGACACTGACAAAGTGTGACAGGCTAATTTGAAAATTGATGAAATGTAATGATAGCCATGCAACGTGTTCGGTGAAGGTTTTGCCAACAAAGTGTAAAACACACACACACACATGTATGTATGTATGTATGCATATGTATGTCCAACTTATTCCTATATAATATAATCTAACTAATTCCTATACTATCTCATTTACGATATCATTTACAAAATAAATTAGGTAGATAAAAAGATCGTAGTTAATGTTAAGAAAAAGGGGTGAAAGAATAAAGGAAATTATTAAATAATAATAATGGATACTAAATGGGATAAATAATAATAATGAATATATTATTATTTATCAAAGTGAAATAATAAAATATTTAAGATGTTAATTATTTCTTGTAAAAGAATATTCTGGGTATTAGCATTTATTTAACTCAGGGTTTTAAATCTCATACATGATTAATACTATATTCTAGGAAAGCCATGACAAATTTTATAATTCATAATAAATTATGATTATTGAACTCCTAAGTAAAGAATTGTCCAGGAGGAGTTGTATTTATTAAAGCCAAGTTAAAATGTTACTATTGTGCTTGTTATTGGGGAGATCAGGGAGTTCAAATTCATGAGATAAATGAATAATACTAATAATAATAATAAATGATTTTATTATTATTCTTAGGAAATAGGAAATAAATAATAATACTATTAATGTCAAAATTTGTATTATGTAGAGTTAGTATTGTGCTTGTTATTGGGGAGATCAGGGAGTTCAAATTCATGAGATAAATGAATAATACTAATAATAATAATAAATGATTTTATTATTATTCTTAGGAAATAGGAAATAAATAATAATACTATTAATGTCAAAATTTGTATTATGTAGAGTTTGAAATAGTTATTAATGGTTATTGAATTGATTTCATAGATTGATCTGTGCAATGTGTTAAGCTCTCAATATAGGAGCAATGTGGTATTAATTAGTTTGGGCGAGAGGTAACCACTTTTCACTTGTTATGTTATTAATATACGGCTTATGAGTATTTTTCTAATCTGAGTATGCATGTTTTAAATAAAGTTTGTCATGTGGAATTTTTATGAGTTAAAATACATGCATTGGGAACTGATATATGATGACACGGTTATTGTGATTATTCTGGAAATTACCCTATTAAATTATTATGATAATTTTGGGATGGGAAGAGTTGGGAGAAGATGAAAAAGTTATTTCTACCACATGGTGAGGCCTCTATTGGTGCATGATGGTTGGCTTACTATTATCACACCAGAATGATGAGCATATGACACCTCACTGAGGTAAAGTGGGGAAAAGACCCATAGTCTGGGACAGGTGTTCTGAGGATTTTGGCCGGTCCTCATCACTTGACCAGTGAGCTTTTGAGTAATCAGTAACATGGGTGTGACTTAGCCCATGGGTCTAGTCGGAGGAAATAAGGCAGTTTGATTGGATTGATGGGAGATATTATGGGGAATGAAATTCAAAAAGATTTGTGACACCTAATTATGATATATTATAATAATATGATATTTTATGAAGATGATGTTGATGAATTGTGTTATTTGAGAAAGTGAAACACATATTTTATGATATTTCATTTATGACATAAGATTTTGTGATGTCAATATTTATGAAATATATTTTTAATATTTGGTTCTATAAATTGTTCCACTTGACACTTCATTAGCACATATTAAAATTCGTAATAAGTTGGACTGATAGTTACCAAATGTTTCCAGGTAATAGCTCATGTCCAGGTCCATCATGGAAGTCAATAGAAGCGTATAGTACTTGGACCAAGTAGGGCTTCTGTTTGTTTTGTGAGTATGAATGGATTAATATATATTGCCACACTCTAGAGCTCATGATGCATACTCTATCTTACTCTGATATAAATTTTGAGGCATGCACTATTAAGCTAATGACCTATTTAATATTTGGTTAGTTTAATAATTAAATGGAGGACGTTTCACTACCAATGGAGTATAAACGACATTTGGTCAAGCAACTACAGCACTTTGCTCAAACCTCATTTCGCTATATATATTAGGGCCTCTTATTGGAACAAAACAATATACAAATATTCCATCAAAAGATGAGTTGTCCAATTCCTTTTATCGTGGCTTTATCGGGTCTTTCTGGCTGATGATGGTTAGCATTAGCTTCTCAATTCTGTTATAGATTTTTGAGATCAATGATGCTAGAACCCTTCCAAACCCAACAATATCAAAAGCTGTAGCAGGAGCAAAGTAACCCCTATATGGTCTACTACATCCAAATATGAACATAGGAAACCCTACATAAGCCCCACTAATTATTGTTTGTAGTCTGAGTAAACTACGTAAAGCTGCCTAGCTGAAACTGAATTATCACTATATACTTGTGAATGCATACACTAACAATTATTTGGATTAGTACGGACACTTGTCACTGATGACCTCACAACATGGTTACAAATGTCGGTACAATAGTCAATGGTAAAGAGATCGAGAGTGAAAAATTCTAGTATCTAAGAATGCTAGAAGACCTTGATTGTAAATACTTGTGGTTGGTTTACACTATAACCAAGGCCATGTAGTACCTATCATTGTCACACCCAAAACTTAAAAAGTTCTAGTACTAAAAAAAATCAAACCATGTCCTAAATAAAACATAATTAACGTCCTTTTTAGAGGGATGTCTGAATGAGGGTAGCGAAAAATCAAAATTTTTTGGCGTCCTCAAGAAAGTTCAGGACGTCGTATGTAAAGCGTCCTAAATTATATTCAGGATGCTCTACCTAAGGCGTCCTGGATGGATAGATTTCAGGACGCCTTATGTAAAGCGTCCTGATGCCTATTCAGGATGCCTTAGCGTCCTGAATTCTATTCAAGATGCCTTACATATTATTGATGATGCCAAAAATCAAAATGTTGCATCCTAAATTTTTTTTAGGACACCTTATATATATATATATATATATATATATATATATAATACCTGCTACATATTTATAAACTTTCCCAGTCGTGATACACTTATGTTACTGATAACAACTTGATACTAACACATATTGCTTCTAGTATAAACAGATAATGCTAGAGAAATGATATTGTCCATAAAAAAAATTAAATAATTAGAACGAGGAATATATTAATAGCACAAGTACTACTTGACAGACCACTGAAGGAACCAAAACTTTGTAAATAACAAACAAATCAGTTTGCATGTTCGTAAATGACAAACAAATTAGTTTGCATGTTTCAACCATTTCAGTAGCATCAATCTGTTTGCATGTTTGTAGTGCATACATATCTCAAAGGTTTGCATGTTTGTAAATGACAAACAAATCAACAGCATCAATCATTTCAGTGCATACTGAAGGAATATATTTAGCTTCGTCAATCATTTCAGCAGCATCAATCTGCATTTTGTAAATGACAAACAAATTAGTTTGCACGTTTGTAGTGTATACATATCTCAAAGGTCAATGAATAATAATTAGAAATAGAGCAATAAGGATATAGTAGTCATCACCTCCTCCTCTTCAAACTGGCCATCCAACTCCTGCAAGTCGTCTTGAATCAACTTTTCAAATTCCTTATATTCCTGTTCATCAAAGAAAAATCAATGTTAGATAGGTTATTAAATAATAAACAAATTATTAAAATGAACTAACATGTTAAACCACCACAAAAATAACATAGTACTATTTCATAACTTAAGATGTTAACTATTTCATACAAGATCTTACTTTATATGGTTTCCCATATTCCTTCACAATGATCATTTCTTACAGTATATTCTTCATCATCTACCAATTCCACTTCATGTGTTGTAGGTGGATTTGTTATGAAAGGGAGTGTATTGTCAATGTTCAAGGATTCTTCACCATACTTCTGTTTTTTACTTTGAAGTACAATGCACATTTTTTTATTTGCAGAGTCTGTAACATAAAACACTTGTTTCACCTGGCTTGCTAGAATTAATGACTCATCTCTATGATCAAGTCTTTGAAGATCAACTAAGACAAATCCAAATTTAGGATCTATTACAATAGCATTATTGCTAACCCACTTACATTTCAATAAAGCAACTTTGATAGTATTATAGCTCATCTCCCATATTTCTTCAATAACTCCATAATAAGCCATTGATGCTAATACTGGGTTTTTGTATTTCAAACTCGAAAAGTGCATGGATTCAGCTTCAACCATCACCCTTCTATTTTGCACAGAACTTTTGTTATCTTGGCCTTTTGTGTAGAAAGAATACTTGTTTATATCATAACCGCTCCAAGTTATGACCGTGAAAGAAGGCCCCAGGCAAGCCACTCGATTGTATCCAGCACACCAGTCTTGTGCAATACCTTCTCCTCAAACCACTTTATGAATGACTTCTTTTGCTCATTAGCTATCTGCATGTCATTCTTCCTTAGATTCATATTCTTCAAACTCTTTTTGTGTTCATCAATATATGGTTGAATTTCTGCCATATTATTCAAGATGTACAAGTGTGTTTGCAACACCTCTTCAGAAGGCATATTCTTCAGTTTGATTCCTCGAGTTCCCTTGCTTATCCCTTCGTCATGTTGAGATTGTACTGTCTCCCCTGATAGATAATCTTTGTAGAAGTCCATAGCCTCTTTAACTACATATCTCTCAACTATTGAGGCTTCTAGTCGATAAGGATTTTTAAAATACCCTTTTTAGATCTTCATGTATCGCTCGAAAGGGTACATCCACCTTATGTAAACTAGACCGCAGAGCCTTACCTTTCTTACCAAGTGCACTATTAGGTGCACTATTATATCAAAAAATGCAGGAGGAAAATGCATCTCTAGTTGGGACAAAATAATATAACCCTCATTTTCCAATTCATCCAACTTTTCAATGTCAATGACTTTGTTACAGATAGCATTAAAGAAAATACTCAATTTTGTTATAGTAGTTCGCACTTCATCTTTCATAATGCCTCTAATAGCTACTGGTAATAGTTGTTGCATTAACATATGATAATCATGGGACTTCATTCCCACTAACTTCAAATCGTCCATTGAAACACACCTTCTCAAATTAGAAGAATATCCTTGTGGAACCTTAATGTCATATAAACACCCATAAAAGCTTTTTTTTTCTCTGCTTTTGATAGTGTATGAGCTGTTGGCTCTATGTATGCCTTCTTACCATTTTCTATTACTTGTGGATGTAACTGTTCTCTTATTCCCATATCAACAAAGTCTAGTCTCACACTAATTCCATCCTTAGTCTTCCCTGGTATGTGCAAAAGAGTACTGACTAGGCTATCACAAACGTTTTTCTCCACATACATCACATCAAGACTGTGTCTCACATCAAGACTACGCTAATATAGAAGATCAAAGAAAATTGATCTCTTCTTCCATATATTCTTCTCACCTGAAATCCTTTGCTACTTATCCAATATGACATTGATATGTTCCACCTGACTATAAACTTTTTCTCCAATTAATGCCTTTAGAGCCATTCTATGCTCCGATAAGCCGTTGCAACGCTTTCTTAACTTACGATATGGGTGGAACTAGTGAAGAAACCTCCTGTGACTGAGGTAGACCGTTTTCTTTCCGTGCTTTAGTTGATGGAAGTTTGTGTTTGCTTCACATATTAGACATGCTTTATGCCCCTTCACACTGTACCCTAACAAATTTCTGTATGTAGAAAAGTCGTTTATCATGGTAAAATCCATTGCACACAACTTGAAGAATTCCTTCTTATATGCATCAAACACATCTACACCTTCCTCCTACAACTTCTTCAAATCCTCAATCAAAGGTGCCAAGTACACATCAATATTGTTCCCGTGCTGTTTTGGTCCAGAAATCATCCTAGAAAGCATCACATACTTGTGTTTAATACATAGCCAAGGAGGTAAGTTGTATATCACAAAGAGAATTGGTCATCTACTACGAGTGCTACTAAGAGTTCGATACAGATTGAAGTCATCTATACAAAAGCCCACCCGAAAGTTTCTTGGCTCACTACCAATTTGAGGGAACATTTTGTCTATTTTCTTCCATTGTAGAGAGTCAGCTAGGTGTTGAAGATATTTTCCATCAGATATTTTTTCATTAGTTTGCCATCTTAACTTCTTTGTCGTTGCTTTACTAGTAAACGGATGCATAAAATGTGGTATTATTAGAAAATACCTCAATGCCTTCAAAGTTTCCTTTTTGTTGTCTAATCTCCATAACACCACCTTTCTTCACTTTGTATCGTGAAGTTTTACACTTCAGACAATTACTAAGGCCTTCATACTCATTTCTTTACAATATGCAGTCAGGCAACTGTGTATCTTTTCATACTCCATGTCCATCATAGACAAGATTTTCTTCACCTCATACATACAATTTGGAAGAACATTATCATCTGGCAACATATCACACAACAATTCAAGTAGCAATGTGAAACTACTATTGGTCCACCCACAAGTTGCCTTTAAGTTGACCAAATGTAAGGTCCCAGTCAACCATGTATACTTAGTACACCTAGGGAACAAAGTTGTCTCTAAATCACTCTGCACGCTATCATATTTACGCAATTGTGCAAAAGATTCTACCTCAACATCATGAATCATTCTCTCCATTCCATCTTCATCTACCTCAACTTCATTTTCGTGGGACGCACTTGTACTTACTTCCTCACCATGTCATATCCACGTTGTGTATTGAAGGTTTATTCCATCACAAAGTAGGTGATCCCTTATATCAGCAATATCCCTTCGAATCCCATTTAAACAATTAACACATGAACAATAATACATCCCATTTTTTGTAGCCACATTCCTTCTAGAAAATTCAATAAACTCTTCAACCTCATTCTCATATTCTTCACTAGTTCTCAAAGCATTCATCCAACTATGACCCATTTTATCACCACCTAAGACATTTCCAACAACAGTCAAGTTAATACCAACTATGACCCTTTTTTCTCAATGACATGTAAGAACAAGAGAGGCAGACGGACGAAAACAATGGCAACAGGTAGCAATAAAGTAGTTTTAATAAAGTAGCTCAAGATAGCTAATGATGACAAAAAAATTTTTTTGGTCCTAGAGGAACATGACAAGTGTTCTCTTATCATGACAAAGTACAAGATCACGTTTGTGTTGGAATCTCTAGAACACACCACCGAGCACAATAATCAAGGAAATCCATTGGTTTTCGATTCAGTCGAGTACTTGAATTTTTCAAATATTGAACTTAGGAGTCAGGGGAATTTGTCTAGCCCCCTTTCCTTTGACATAAAATGATGCCTAATAAGAGAGAAAAGGGAAATAAGATGCTTCAAAGACACTTAGATCATGAGATGTAATCACTTGGACACGTGACAACACAAGATCTAATTACATAAGATTAGAGCTTATTTAACCTCCTAAGACCCCTAATTCAGCTAGCTTGAAAGGGAGATAGAAAGTTTGAGGAAAAATCAAGGAAAAAGGATAGAGGAGAGGAGGAAGGTGAATAGTGAAAATCTCTAATGTTCCAGAGCTGATTCTGACCTCGTAACGTCATTTTTGTCTAGTAAATCCTTCACAAACTTTGTTCTACTCATTGAGAGATTCATTTCTATGGTCTTGGTTTTTTTTTATTAAAGGTTTTTTGTGCCATTTAATTAGATGGAGTGCCGCTGAATTTTTGAATTAGTTGTAGAATTGCGTTAAGGTAAGTCTAAGCTTCATTTTGAACCGATTGTCTTGAGGTTTTCATGAGTTTTATGAATATCTTGGGGTACCCTAATGTTTTGGTCAAGAGGCATTTTTGGGTATTGATGTTGTTTTAATCATGTATAAGATGATATATGATTATTAATGATGGTGTTAGACTAGTTTGTGGTTAACAATGCAAACTTGGGTGTATGAATCAATCAGGACCATAACACAAAGAGGGAGTGTAATTTTGGTAATTTTGAGGTTTGAAATAGGTTCTAATGAAAAATGGTGAAGGAATAGCCACTGAATATAATCTTGAATGAATTGGAATGGACAACCAAAAGTTGGAATTTTGTTGTAGTGGTGCTAGATTTGAGTTTCTGGGAGGTAGTCCATTTTTGACTAAACAAATAATATCAAATGGCTATGAAACTTTCCATATTTAAAATAAACATAATAAGATTTAAAATGATATATAATATGAGACAAATGGATTAGTATATTAGAAGTTATGAATTTCTGAAGTTGGGTATTGAATTTGGAATGTTTTCTAGACAAGTGGCGATTGATTGATAATTATGGAACAGTGTGCATGTATTTAGCAATGGAAGGCATTTCTCACTAAAAATAGACTTAATTAGTGACACATGAAATTTTGAACCACCTAATTTGGATATTTATAGAAAAAGATGTGAATTTTCAAAGTTGATTCATTCAGATTTTAGCTTTTGTGTGAAAATCAGAAAGCAATGGCCCATAAGGTCATTTTGGACAAGTATGTGCCCAAAGATATGGGACATGTCTTAGATGCTAATGTAGCCACATAGGATATTAGTTTGCCATGACTCTAATAATGTAATCATATACATATGGTCATGAGTTGACAAAGAAGTAGGAATTAAAGGGCCCAAAGCAACGTTAGTGATTGAAAGAAAAGGTACAAGAGGAGGACACAGGCCAAAGGTAATAAAACTTTGGTTAAAGTGCAAAAATGCACATGTGCTTTACCCCAAGGAACGCCTAACACCAAGTGCTTTTTTTAGGTGCAAAAGTGCACATGTGGTTATAACATAGGTGCAAAAATACCATTTGACCGTTAAGTTTAACTTTTACCTTTAAGTTTTACTTTTTTTGCTGACTGGGGTGATGACGTGGCATTTTTCCACATGTGTTGGGCGCTCATTTTGCCAAACTACATGTGTGTTTTTATACTTATTGCCAAACCATATGTGTATTTTTGCACCTTTGAAATGCCATGTCATCGCCCAGTCAGCAAAAAAAAGTCAAACCTACCTATCAAAGTCAAACTTAACGATCAAACGATATTTTTGCACCTAATTTGTGTTGCCTTTCATGTTTTGATGATGACTTAACATTGTAACATAGAAAAATGGATTTTTGAGTTTTCTGTCAAATTACCTCAAGGCAGAAGAATTTACCTCGAGGTTATGGAAAAACTCGAGGTTGTAAATTAACCTCGAGGTATCGTGCTTAAAGCTTCTTTGAACAATCCTCTTCGCAACCTCGAGGCACAACATATTACCTCGAGTTTGGGTGAAAACTCGAGGTACACTCCATGACTCAAGGTTGAGCCACTTCTGTCTGAAACATTTCACTTGACCGTTATTTTCAAATGGGCATACAAAACTCGAGGTAAGATAAATCACCTCGAGTTTGCATAAAACCTCGAGGTTAGAAAATGAAACTCGAGGTCGAAAGGATGATTATGCATCCTTGCACAAAGTTCTTGACTCGAGGCTGGTTCTGTGACTCAAGGTTACTGAGAAACTCGAGGTTGAATTGGTAACTTGCGGTAAATTGTGTAGCTCGTTTGAGTTGAAATCTATCTATCTCTGCTATGCTAGTTCTGTTTCATGTTTGCTTCAAGTTGTGTTCTTATTATTTTCGACTAACTATACTTCAAAGCTATGATTTTGAAGATTTTAGGAAGGATTAATGCTCTGAGATAAAAAGGCAGTTACATGATGTCAGCAGCATTTATTGTTATACCAGACATCATTCGAAAAGCCTCTTTGGCAATAAAGCATTTCAACATTCTTTCTGCTTCTACTACAACGGTCAAATATGAAAGAATGAAGCAGAAATATTCTCTCAGAAAACATTCCTCAAAGGCTGATTATTTTTCCAAGGCCAACCACACTCATTTAATGCCAACGATCATATTATCAATGGCACAACAACCAGAATTACAAACCAAGAGACAACGGCTAGATTACAACGACATTAATGGCGAAGCTATAAATTGAAGAAGCATTCATTATTGCCAACCACCGGAAGTTACCGAAACGCTGCGAAAATTTAATAGCCTAACTGTACTCTGTTTCTGTAACAATTTAATTTGATACGCTTCAGTGATTATTTTATCTACTCTTTAGGTGTTTTGTATTTCTTACTCGATTGCCTTGAAGAATCTTAAGGTTGGGACCTCAAGTGACTGGGTAACAATTACAATTTGTAAGGGGGAGTGATCAGTGAGATCTTCCAAGATTCAATGTAATTGTGTCAAGAGATTTAGTGGAAATCCCAGGAGTTCTGGAGATTGGATGTAGGTCAAGTTTTAAGACCGAACCAGGATAAATTGATTGTGTGCGTGCTAGCTCTCTTCCTTCCCTGCATTATTGTTTTACTTTATCGAACAATTTCTAAGTTTAACAACATCACCTATTCACCCCCCTCTAGGTGATTTTCAATTTGTAACCACATGTGCACTTTTGCATCTAAAAAAAACACTTGGTGTTGCGCGCTCCTCAGAGTAAAGCACATGTGTGTTTTTTGCAAACAATATTTTTGCACCTAATTTGTAACCACATGTGCACTTTTGCACCTAAAAATAGCACTTGGTGTTGCACACTCCTTAGAGTAAAGCACATGTGTATTTTTACACCTTAACCCTAAAATTTTCATGACTTGTATTTACTTGATATGTGTGCTTATGTGTTAATATTTATGATTGCTTTGATGAACTGAATGGAGCATATGTGAATTGATTGAAGCTTTGTTTCTAATTATACTATGGCGATGAGTATGTTGTATGAAACATGGAGCATGCAGGTATGTCATTATGCTAGCATGAATATGTGTAAGCAAGCATGTTATGCATTAAGCTTGTATCTTGTATGCTTAGTTAGCAAAGTTGTTAGTGAGATTTTCTCGAATCTCACCCTCCCCCACCAACCATATAGGTATGTGAATATGAAAGTGAAGAATGCTTGAAGATGAATCATAAGGAAGAATGATGAAGAATTAAAGAATTACAGTGTAATAATTTATTATATGAAATTATTTGCACAACAATATATATGTTCATATGGAAATGCAAGTTTTAAGTGAACGGTAAATGGAATCACTAAGAACAAGGATTAACTCTTATATTTGGTAAGAATAATGGCTAATAGTCGTGAATGAGTAATCAACCTCTAAGTAATTGAACAGTAACACTTCCAATATGTAATTAAAGGAGTATGTAGAATAGGCTTTACACTAGAACTATCTCAATAAATTTTGTGAAGTCAAAATTGACCTATTAGATCCATTAACAAATCAAAAGGGCATAATAATAGATAAAACTTTAGCTAGTGCCAAGAAAATTAAGGAAAGACATGAAGAATGAAGGAATATTTTAAGAGGAACTAACAATTTTTTATACATTTTTTTTGTTTTTTTCTTCATAAAAAACTGCTACATATTATTTAAGAATAATTAACAGTTAAAAATGATAACGGTCATATATATAAGAAGGTAGGATTCTTAAAAAATTTATTTGACAATACTTGACAGCTCTTCACAAAGAACCATTACGTGTTATTCAAGAATATTTAATGGCTAAAAATGATAACTATTATATATAATAGGAGATTATGAAAATTTTCAAATATAAGAAGGCAATGTTATGGGGAAAAAAATTATTTAACAATACATTATGATTCTTAATAAAGAACGTTAAAAAAATTTGACAATACATTACGGTTCTTAACAAAGAACAGTTAAGCATTCTTTGATGTAGACAAATGTATGTTTTAAACTATATCAAATATATAGAAGCGGGATCCCAAAAATAATTATTTGACAATACACTACGGTTTTTCATTAAGAACTCTTAAGTATTCTTTGATATAAAAAGACAGGAATCTAAAAAAAAAAATTTATTTGACAACTCTTCAAAGTCCTTCTCAAACTTTTTTGAACTTTCCTAGTAGGTCTCATACTCTTTTTTCCATAAGTTTTGTTATGCCAATGCGAGTCTTGTTCTCCATGACTTCTATGTCACTATATAGCTCCTTCCTCTTATAATTCTTTCTCATGTAAGCTTTAATTTTTATTTTTCAAGTAACGTTTTTAGTTTCATTATATATATATATATATATATATATATATATAGCTCATTAGTTTATGGTTAAAGTCACCAGTCGCGATCATGATATCTAATTTCTAATGATGGTCATTGGTTTGAAAATAAAAACAAAGAGAAAAGTAGAGAACAAGGAAAAAAAATGATAAGATTGCTAAATTTTGTATTGTTGAGCATCACACATTCCTGAGATTTAGCAATCCAAACTATATATTGAAATCAGGTTTGTTAAATTAGGTTTTGAGATTTGCTCAAATTTTTATATTTATCCATTTTTACTAAATTATGATTTTCACAATTATATCAAGATATTTGTTTAATTTTTTATGTTTACTTATTTTTTACTTTATGTGTGTGTGTGTGTATTTTTTTCCCCTTATTTTAATATTTATATTATCATTTTTGTAATTAAACGATATCTAATAGAAACTCAGAGTCAGATATGTGATCTATCGACAATCTGCAACAAAAGATATTGGAGAATATTGTATAATTTTTTATCAGTTTAGTTTCTCTTAGAATTCAAAGAATTATAAGATAATGTTTTATTGTGAGAGTATTTAAGTGATTTTTTTTTAAAATGCTATGATGTTTGTCTATAATGTATTGAATTTTGAATACTATAAATATAATTTTTTTAATATTATTATCTTGTTATTATCAGTGATTATATTGTGTATTTAATATTATTCTCTTTTTATCTATAATGTTTTTGTTGTTGTTAATTTATTATTTAGTTACTAAATTTATACATTTAATGCTAAATTATTTCTAATTAACGTTTCCAAATTCCAATTCATTTCATGTACTCTCTCCAATCCTAATCCTAATTATATAGGAGCTATTTTCCAGATTTTGGATTAAGGATAATAGTTAACTTAGTTAAATATAATCATTTTCCTAAAATAGCTTTAGTTAAAACTTAAAATGGCATAACACGAGGCCTAGTTTAATCTGTTGCATTACTTTCAATGGACCTCCACACACCGGCCTGCATGAGCTTGTTCTCTTAACATAAGTGTTATGTTAGGAAATATTAATAAGGGTATTTTAGGAAGAATCTGATGTAAATTAAAACTTGGTCCTATAATTAAGACTAAGATCAACTCTCAAATATTTTCCTATAGTTAGGATCGGAGAGAGTATTTTTTATCCAAAATTGATGATCAATTTTTGATAATTTCTTTTTATGCCAAAGTGACCTCAATTTAAATGTATCGACAGCCAAGTAGATACTTTTTAAAACTGCAAATGTACAAACTAGTTATATTGAATTTGGACAAAAATATATATTAGTACATATTAAATTTTAATATAAGATTCACTTTAAAGTACTACTTTGAACTGAGGGTGTTTGGCAAATACCAAAACCTAGGTTTTGGACAAAACCTAAGTTTTGTCAAAAGTTTGACAAACATCTCTCTTTTTTCCAAAATCAATTCTGAATCCAAAACTTAGGTTTCAAAACCTAGGTTTTTCAAAAACCAACTTTTTTTCAATATTCAGAGTGTCTTTACAAAACTGGGACCCACCTGAAAACAAAAACCCAAAAATGCCCTCCAATTATATCCGTTAGAAGCAGCTTTTCTTTCTCTCTCCCGACACATCCCGTGACTCTCCTGTGTCTTCTTCCTCTACAGATCCAGATGTGTGACTCTTCTTCTCTTCAGATCCGTGACTCCTTCTCTGCTAATCGTCATCCTCTCTTCTCATCTTCATCGTCGAGGTGCTTCTCCGGTGTGTGGTCTCGTCTTGTCTCTGGTCTCGTCGAGTTCTTCGTTCTCTCCAACTTTCTCGGCTTCCATTTCTGAGGTTGGATCTTCGGTGGATCCGGAAAGGGGGCTGAAGTAGTGGGGGTTTTTTAAGGTAAGAAATCATTTCCAAGATCTATGATTCCGTTTTGTCCTGTTACTTGGCAAATTTTTTCCGTCTTTGCCAGTTTTAAGTTGCCTCTTGTTTCGGTCGATTCCGGAAATTTTTGTCTATGAAATGTTTATTTTTGTTTGATTCCAGCAGTGATGTAACATCCCAATTTTCAAAAACGAAGTATTATTTTTTTCCAACAAAAATCATATAAAATCATCAGAGTAGTGCATTTGAGCGGAAGAGTAACTGATATATATTTAAAATGTCGTAAGTCTGGCTGGAAACAATAGCGGTATAAGAACCAAGTCTTTCAAAAGTAATGTACAAAACAAAAGGAAGGCCTTTGCCGGATCAACGACGGGTATTCTTCCACCGAGTCTTTAAGCATGCTGCTTCCCCTTTTCCTCCGACATCGGTTCTCCCGACCCTAATGCTATGTAAAGAGCTGAGGTCCCATGCATACGGACCTCAGGTAACGGTTAACCTCATATTTACATATACGGTATATAAACACAACAAATGAATCACTCCCAACATGTCACCAACTATATCACTCCCAGTGAATGCAATTGTACCGCTCCCAGCGAAATATACCACTCCCAGTGAAAACAGATATATCACTCCCAGTGCATGCAGATGTACAGTTATCCTTTAACAACATGTATTCAAACATCACATCACAACATGCATACAACACACATACCACATATACACATACTGTAAATATCAGAGTTAGTGTTACAGTACGCGGACGTACCTTCGTTGACGTTTGACGATATACGGTATTTCTGGCAGAATACGGTGCGACAGTTGGTCAGAACGTATTCAGGGATATCCTATAAGGATAATATTGTTTCTATTAATTCATAAACATTATTCCAAGAGATATCTTGGCTATATAAGACCATTTTACCCCTGGTGGATTTATTTTCCAATTTATTCCCTAATTTTCGGAAAAAACGCTGATCCAGCATTTCTGGGCAGAATTTCGCCTAACTTCGAAAAATCATAACTAATTCCAGAAAAATCGAAAAGAGGATCCGTAAAATTTCCTAGAATCCTTGAGATGTCTAATTTCAAGGAAAAATATTGGAACTTACCCAGAATTCATGGATAATTCCCATATTTCACGTTTTTAAACACTGCCCAGAATTTCACACAGAAAACATTGCCTAACTTCTGAGATTTTTATCTTTTTGCACAGAGCTTCAAATGATACACTCTTTATAGATTTGAAAAGCCCTAGACGTCTACTTTCACCATGAATTTTCTCAGAATTTTATAACATCATCTTCATCATAAAATACTGACATTTTTACCCCTAACTCCAGAAATCACTGTTTGAGGAGATTTCGCCAGAGCTTCGCTATTTTGATCCTAATCTTCCAAAAATTTTGATATAACTTCTTCTTCATCAATTTTTCAAAATAAATGCAATGGAAACCATAAAAACATGAAAATAAAACTGTATTTGGAAGATTGAAGATCAAAACAACATTTCTAGTTTTTCTACTTCATAAACTAAGAACTTGAACTATGAACTAAAAACTCTCTTACCTCTTGAAGACCACTTGCCTTCTATTTTTCTGCAGCTCTTCCACACTCTCCCCTTCTCTCTAAATTTTCGAATTTAGCTTGTGAATTGGTGGGAAAAATGTGATGCCTATGCTCTCTATTTATAGGCAAGCAAAGGAGTAACCCCCAAGCAATGCCCTTTGATCTTGGCTCTTGATTTTTACTTGGAGAGGAGGCATTCATCTTGGCCCTCCACCTCACCAAAACCGCCCTTCCTCTCTCTTTCTTTAGTTCTTTTGCTTTGTCCCCAATTAATCCCAAATCTTAATTTAGTTGGGTATAATCGGGTGTTCTTATTCCAGATCTAATTTCACTTTTGAAATCCTAATTTTATGACTATATTTATGGTGATTTTTAATTCCCAAAACACTTAGGTATGACTTTTATATGTAACCGAAATTAACTTTGGGAATAGCCAAGTTGATGCTCATAATTCACTGATCTCAAATATGTATTTACATGTAATACTTAGTTCCAATATTTCAAGTTATGATTTAATTTCTATGAATTCTCATTTATTTTCACTTAATTAAATAGCAACTTGGTCCCCAAGTTAAACTTCTTGCTCCTTAAGTCTTCTTAACCCTCCCACACACTACTTCATTGACTTATGTGTTTGTGTCTAGAATCATCTTTTCCTCCTTGTCCCTTAATGAAACCGTCCCCTCCCTCTAATTTCATTATTCAATTACATTTTTAATGTTCTCACAATTTTAAGAGGGAAATTCTCTCATTGGTCCACTTAAATTCAGGATTTATGGTTAATATAATTTAATTCTTCCTTTTATTCACCATTAAACAATAATTTTCATTCCATAGAGATTAATTAGGAATAATTGGTTAAATCCCATGTTAATCTCCAATATAGTGTTTTAGGGGTTACTATGCTTACTTACCAAAATTTGACAAGTTTCTAATTTAATCTCAGCTTCTAAATAACATTTGATCCTTAATTATGACTTTTATAAATTAATTATGAACTAATTCCAAAACTTATTAAAGTATCTCAATTATTGCAATTTCATTTACCCAATAATTGTTACTAACTTCCTCTAATTGATTTTATCATCCTTTGATGATTTTAATTGCTGAAATGGTATAATTATGCTAGATTATGATAATCTTCGGATATTTTACGATCCTTAATAAGATTTAGAAATTGAATTTGGATTTATTAGAATCCAAAGAAAATTCCCCTAAAAATAATAATAAATCGATTAAAAATTTAGAGACAACATACTCTCCTATTTTAATAGGTATTATTTGCCAAAATATGGTTCTTTAGGAGAAATATAAATTTTAGGGTATTACAAGTGATCTTCGCCAGTGGGTTCCTGGGAGATCCATCGTCTTAACTGATCTTCATCCTCCTCCTTCAAATACTCCCCTACTGCTGCTACATCTTCACTGAGGTAACTCATCTTCAGCCTTTTTTCCCCTGTTTGGCTCAGTGAAGCTTTCTTGGATGGAGTTCCATTTTATTTTTTATAGCATCAATGGAAACAAATTATTGGCTACTACATCTAACTCGTTGAATTCTGGTTTATCAGAACCGAATATTTCAGAGTTGGCAGTTTATCTGGCTGTTAGTTGACATGATTGATGCTAATCTAATACTATAGATCTTGATGCCTGGCCTTGGATTTTCTTATTCTGAACCTAAGAATTATTAATAGATTCGAATGAAATTCATGCCTAGATTTGATTTTCGTATGGCGTGAGATTTGATCGATTTGTATATTATGTAATGCCTGGCTTTGTATTGATTGTCTGAATTTCATTATGCTTAGCCCAAATAATTTTCCCACTGTTATCTAGTTGAGATTTGGATTCTGAAAACAACAAGCATTTCTGGTAAGAAATGGTAGGTCCGGAGCCCCCACTTAAAAGTGCTTCGTCCAAATTAGAAAAATTAAAACCCCATGACCTACATATAGTGTTAATATAATAAATTCTGGCAAGGAAAAAAGTGTCAAATTAAGCGTATTAAAAAGATGAATGGTGGAAAAAGAGGGGGGTTGGAATTTGACGGTGAAGACTTTCTTCTTCAATCTCTTTGATCCATCCAAACTTGCAGATAATGTTTTAATTAAGTCCAAAAGCTGACTGGCTTGTTCAATCTCTTGTTCTCAAATGAAATTTGAACTCATCTCTTCTTCCTAATTGAAATTCTAATTGATCTGTTTGATTTTATATCATCTACCTGCTTTGGCTTCTCATGTTTTTGCTTCATCTCTTGATCTCATCAAATGGCTTCTTCGATTTTTCCATTTTTCCATTTCTTTTTGCTGCATTTTTTATACCATCTAATTACTTCATGAATGATCTGAGTTTATACCTGAATTTGCTGATAAACTTGGAGAGTTGATTTTGCTTGCTCAGATATTTTAGTTCCACACGACTTCATTTTTTATCATTGAGGTGCTGAGAGACACAGGCCTCAACCGAATACATTGTGACGAGAGGATATTTTGTGTTCTGACAATGAAGATGATCTAGAAGAAAATTCAACAATACCTTCATCATTACCATCTTCATCTCACATGGCTTCTCTTTGTGATTCCATTAGAGATCAGATCAATTATTATATACAAAACCAATAGTCATGTATTGTTTGCCTAATTTGATGTACTCTATTATTTAAACTATGTGAAATGTATTTGTATCCCTACTATGTGAACTGTATTCTAGTTAGTGGTAAGATGTTACTTCAATTCACTCCTGAAAAGTAATTTTTTTGTTTTTTAACTTATATATCCTCTTGCATGGCTACCAATGGAAGTTGAGATGAATTATATATCCTTGTTTTTTTATAAAGTACGTATCGCAAACTCTAAAGGAAGGTGTGAGAAAAATAAAAGAAGTCCCATATATATAGAAGCAATATATAATAAAACAAGATTTAGAATGCATATAATTGATATGCGTAAATAAGAATAGCTATAGGCCTTTGGTAATTAACTAACAATTTATGCCAAAAATTGATTGATTAATTAATTAATTTTTATATGTTAAAATTATTTTTGTTTATACAATTTATTAATATAAATGTTAAATCTAATTTTTATCATGTTACATGATTTATTAATGATAGAAATATTTTTTTCTAACAATTTTATGTAATTTTTTGTATTTATTATCAAATTTAATGTTTATAATATTTAAAATACAACTTTATCATTTATATGTAATTTTACCAAAAGCTAATGTCCTTTTTGGTAAATTTTACCCTCAAAAAACTATTCTGATAATAATATCCAAATACTATCATTTTTTTCCAAAAGTTATTCTGTAAAAGCTATTCTTTAAATCTATTCTCCAAAATCTATTTCTACCTTGTAAATCCCCCAATCAATTCTCCAAAATCAACTCCCAAACGGGCAAAGTGTTAAGATGCATCAAACACCCTACAATATTTTTTCAAGTGCATCCAATGTACTACAAGTATTTTGTGGTGCACCCATCATCATAAAGTATTTTTTTAGATACAGCCAACACCTCCTTAAGTACTTTTATATACAATTTTACACTTAACAATATAAGTAATTTAGGGTGTTTGATGCACTTTAAAAAATATTTTCAAATGTTGGATGCATCAAAAATATAATTTACAATGGTGGACATACGTGAAAAAAAAAATACTTGGTAGTGCTAATGAACTTGAAAAAATACTTTAAATTTTAGGTGGACTGCAAAATACTTTAGAAAAATGAATACATTTAAAAAAATAATATTTTATGATACTGGATGCACTTTAACCTATTAAACTACAAATTAAAGAAGATCGTATGTTGAGGAGTAAAGGTAATATATATATACTTTCAACAATAAAACAATATCAACTGTCAAGAGAGATAACTTCAGTTGATCTTTATTTGTTGCTTGAGAATGTGAGATAACTATCTTATATAGGTCGGGAAGGTGAAAGGGAACCCCGGGGGGGGGGGGGGCGTGGGGGGGACCTAAGGGAGAAAAAAAAAAGCAAAGAGAGAGAAAATTATAGTTAGAACGCATATAAAGGGTAAACTCAATATATATTTAATCAAATATGATTTACAAAATGAGACGCGGTGAGGGCTAATCCTATAAATTAATTATAAAATATTTTAGAAACTCTAAATTACATGCAAATATTTAATCAATGGTAAAATCTAATAATGCGATAATAAAGTTAAAATCAAAACAGACTCTTGAAATCTTTTAGAATCTTCAATTATTCTTTATTTCCCAATTTTTATTTCCATCACTATCTCATACTATGATCAAGATGAAAATTAATTTGATGTGCTAACAGTTGTTGGTGCTAATAAAAGAGTCTTAGTCACTTAAGGCTTTGTTAGGGAGTTTGGAGGGAAAGGAAATGAAAGAGATGTAAGGAGTTCGGAGGGGAGGAGAAGAAAGGAAAGTAAAGGATATTTCCTCCCCTTGTTTGGGAGTTAAAAAAGGGGTAAGGGAGGAAGATAGAAGATTAATGAGTTATTTTTACTATTTTGTTATTTGCTTTAAAAATTAATATAATTATTATACTTTACAAATAAATTTAAATTTAAATTTTTTAAAAAAATTATTTATGTGATTTTTATATTCAAAAAATATTTTCCTCTAAAAAAATATTTTCTTTCTCTAAAAAATATTATCTCTCTCTGATAGTTATTTAGCACATAATAATTTAAGTATATAAAACTACAAATTAAAATATAAAATTATACATAATTCCCAGAGTTCAGTAAGTTAAATCCATTACATCAACAACATTAGTTTAATCATGCCCTTAAAACATAAAGTTAATTCAAAAGCGAATATTTTCATAGCAAATATTTTATTTCTCATTGTAAAAAGGGACTGTTATAACTTGACTCTTCAATATTAATGGCACTTGATCCCCCAAAGTAACCCATAGTTTGAATGAATAGTTTCCTTTCTCAAAATAAATTGTGCCCACGTAATATGAAAAAAAAAAATAGCAGATTTAATTCATATATATTAAAAAAAAAAAAAAAAAAAAACTGTATCAATTCAGTAAAACAACACAGAGAGAGTAAAATAAATACATAGACACCAAGAGCAAACACCTTGACGGAAACACCCTATTTTCGTTTAGATTTTGCTTTATTTCCTTCTAGTTTTAGCTTAGCTTTCAGTAATGTTTAAAAACTCTCCTCTACAACCGGAAACGACGAGGATAAGAGGCAAGGAAGGTCTCACCAATCAAGCTTGACTGTGAGTGAAAAGTTGCTGGTTCCTTCCCCTGTTTTCCGATGCTAGGAGCAGAGGATGATTTCGGTTTCTCTCTCTCTCATTCACCTCTGTTTCGGTGTCTCAAGAACAGAGCAAAGTTTCAGCTCCCTCTCACTCTCGGTGTTCTCTCTTTTTCTCTTCAAACTCTCTCTCTTTCTGCAGCTCTCAGTTTCGAACTTGTCTCTGGACCCTTGCTGAAGTAACGCGAATGGCGATGGAACGGTGTAGGCCAGTGAGCAGTGGGTATATTGGGGTGTTCTTGTACTTAGGTGTTTGTAGAATATGAATTGGGCTATTTCTAAATGAATGGGAGGTGTTGCATACATCAGTCAGTCACGTGTTGTTAATGGGGATAAGAAAGTAATTTAGTGGTTATTCCTCTTAAAATCCTCCATAATTGAGGAATTTTAATTTTAAAAAGAGAAAAGGTTTTAGGGGATTTATAAAAATCTCTAATTTCTTCCCCTCTTATTTTTGAAACTCAAACAAAAGAAAGAAAAGAGAAAAAATTTACAAAACCTTTCCTTTCCTTCCCTTTCCTTTCTTTTCTTTCTAAAATATAACTTCCAAACACATCCTAAACATAACATCTTGAATTTGAGTATGTGTATTTTTTTTTAAAAAAAAAAAACAACAACACTTCGGTTTAGTTTGATTATGCTTGAATCTGACCTAATTAAATAATCAAATTAAAAAATTAGGTTGGCTGTATTGAAAGACATTTCCTTATAAACAGATTCTTCAGCAAAACTTGCCTTTTAATTCTCAGGTTTTTTTAAACTCTATAAGTAAGCTTTCTCCTCCTTATCTTATTCGCCAATAATATTATATAACATTTGCTAATGGATTAGGTGAATCTCTTACGTACGTACACAGATAATTCTTATAAAAGATCTACACATCCCAACTCTTCTTCGTCATTTTCCTCCTCAAACCTAATATGCTAACTCTCTCAAACAACACTTCAAACATGGATTCTCCTCTCCTCCAAGAAATCAAAAAGCAAGCTTCTTTCTTCTTTAAGGATAAGATCAAAACTGCAAGGTTAATATTGACAGATGTTACACCTGTTGAACTGTGAGTATTCATTTCTACGATCTCTTTCCTTGATTAAATTCCTCTCCTTTGATTTTCTGATCTTTCATTTGCAGAAGAAATATAAAACTCATCTACTGAGTTATAGGAGTTGCTCTTATAAATTATTGTTTCAACATGCTGAAACTAGTTAGTTAATGGAAGTTGATTTTCTTTTGATTCTTGATAAGTTTCACAACACTTTTATTTCTTGTAAATTTTGAGGGTTCAGAATGACAGAAGAAGCTACCAGTGAAAATCCATGGCCTCCAGAGACTCGTACCTTGGGAGTAATATCGCGAGCAGCCTTCGAAGTTGATGATTATGAGAGAATTGTGGAGATTTTGCATAAAAGGTATGCACTTTCCTTTAACAAGAAAAAAAAAATCACTTGCTTTTGTTTTTTGGCTTGTTTTTAGTATGAGCATCTAGCTATTCCATATTAAAGGGGGAAAATCACTTTGAGGTAAAAATAAAAGAATGTAATCACCAATAAACATTCTGCATCAAAGAGCATATACAATTACAAGTTTAAGTTCTAGTGGTAACACATTCACGCTTTTCACTTGTTATTGAGATTTTTTTCTGATTACTTTTTTTTCTCAGAGACCTCAAATTAATTTCCCCTATTAATGGGTTAAATTTAAACCTAGTCACTCTTGGGTAAAAAAAAAGTAATTTTCTGATTTTTTTTTTTTCATTTGTAAGATTTGAGTATACAAAATTACCTATATTCCGTTTTAAAACTGAAATATGCCATTTTTAACTATCACCTTTCAAAATTCATAACTGTTGACTTGGTTAATCATAAAAATAGATCATCTCAATTCAACTATAATTTCATTCTGTTAAGGTTGATAATTGTAGGTGGTGTTTGCAAATGACTTAGAGATGATGAAGTATATGCAATTTTATTCCGGAGACTTTTTTTTTTTTTTTGCCCCAACTTTTATTATCCGTTGATCTAAATTTGTTTAGTGTCATCTAATGTTATGGGAAAACAGGTTGCAGAAATTTGATAAAAGTAAGTGGAGAGCCTCATATAAGGCTCTGATTCTTCTGGAATATCTTCTAACCCATGGACCTCTAAGAGTATCAGAGGAGTTTCAGTGTGATGAAGACATCATCAAAGAGATAGGGCTATTTCAGCACATAGATGAGAGAGGGTATAATAAGTTTTAAGAATTCTCAAATGATGTCACCGACTCACCAAGATCAAATCAGAGTTTTTGTTGCAATGAATTTTGTGTTTGACCCTTCTTGTAATGATATTTTCATTTCACAGGTTCAACTGGGGCATGAGAGTTAGAAAATTATCAGAAAGATTAGTGAAGCTCCTGGAGAACAATGAGTTCTTAAGAAAAGAAAGGGCAAGAGCTCGAGAACTCTCTCGTGGGATTGAAGGCTTCGGAAGCTTCAGCGATCGAACTTCTGCAATAAATGGAAGCTTCAATGCCTTTCCTTCTAAGAAATGTGAGAAGTGTAATTCTTGCCATGGTTTTGATGAAAATGAAGTACAAGGTTATGTGAACTTAGACAAGTTTTGTACTGGAGATGGAAACAAAGAAAAACAATTAGCTCACAAGAAACTCCTAAAGCAAGAAAACAAGACAAATTCAGAAGAAGACTTTAAGATTGATCATCCCTTTGTTGAAAAAGAGAACTTCGCTCAAGCATCATTGCTTTCTGCGTAATAGCTTGTGCAGTCCTCTGTTCCTAAACTCAGGCATGTAAATAGTCATGGTATATGACTTTTGGTTTACATTTCTCTTGTCCTGTTCCAGAATAATTTCTTCATGGAATTAAATTATTCTAGATCGATGAGATTGAAGAACAAGTGAAATTTCAATTGCATATAATACTGAATTGGAAGATTCAAATAGGAAAAAAGTGAAAAATCTCCTTGACATCTTAAAGTCATCATTCTAATAAGATAACAACAAGAAAGCACAACAAAAGACTAGAATGAAAGAGCTGCAAGACGCACTTCTTCCCGTGGAATGTCACAGTAGTCTCTCCCTTCAATAACCCTATTCCGAAGCATTTTAGAAGCACTTTCTATGCACAATTGATGGCCCAGACTCATCGTACTCTGCCTTCGCGATCCACATCTGCACTCAGAAACAATGTTTCCATTACCAATCATATGAAGGCAACTCTGACAATTCCAAGTAAGGAGCAAGAAAATAAAAGAACAGAACAAACCTGTTGGAAGGTGCTGAGAGATGCCAAGATAGATCCACCGATCCAGACACTGTACTTCCTCTCGGGTGGTGCTACAACCTTGATCTTCATACTGCTTGGGGCTAATGCAGAAATCTCTTTGCTCATTCTATCAGCAATGCCAGGGAACATGGTTGAGCCTCCAGACAGGACAATGTTACCGTAAAGGTCTTTCCTGATGTCAACATCACACTTCATGATGGAGTTGTATGTTGTCTCATGGATACCTGCTGCTTCCATTCCGATGAAGGATGGTTGGAACAAGACCTCTGGACATCTGAATCGTTCGGCACCAATGGTGATTACTTGCCCATCAGGCAGCTCATAGCTCTTCTCCACAGCAGAACTGGTCTTGGCAGTCTCTATCTCTTGTTCATAGTCAAGGGCAATATAGGCCAGCTTCTCCTTCACATCTCTCACAATTTCCCGCTCTGCTGAGGTGGTAAATGAATACCCACGTTCAGTCAAAATCTTCATCATGTATTCAGTAAGGTCACGGCCAGCCAGGTCAAGACGAAGGATGGCATGGGGGAGAGCATAACCCTCATAGATAGGGACTGTGTGGCTGACACCATCACCAGAGTCCAGCACGATACCTACAGAAGAACAACAAACAGATTTAAGATAAAAAAGCACAATTATATTTGTCCATTGTCTGCCCGTTCAGACTTCAGACACAGCAGTTTGCCATTTCAAGTAATGGGGATTTATTTTATATATGTGCAAAGAGACAGAAATATAAACCTACAATATATCCTTCATAGGTTATTTTCAATTTCATCAACGGAAAAAGCTATAAATGAATGAATAATGGGGAAGGAAGCAGTTATATACCCTTCAAGTTTAGTATGAATTAGAGGCATGGAAATTGGGGGGTTGAGCGAGAAGGGTGGAAAACATCCTAATCCACCCAAGCATAACGGTTATAACACATATAGACAATGTTTTTGTCTCTTTTACTTTATCCTTTCCCACCCAAATCCCAAAACAAAATGAAACTTATAAACACAAAAAACAACATAGAAAAGGTTCAGACTAAGGCTTAAACCATATCAAACAATTGAAAGAATCGCTTACCAGTGGTACGACCACTTGCATATAGTGAGAGAACGGCTTGAATTGCTACGTACATAGCAGGGGTATTAAAAGTCTCAAACATAATTTGAGTCATCTTCTCACGATTGGCCTTGGGATTAAGAGGAGCCTCAGTTAGCAAAACTGGATGCTCTTCTGGGGCAACACGAAGTTCATTATAGAAGGTATGATGCCATATCTTTTCCATATCATCCCAATTGCTGACAATTCCATGCTCAATAGGGTACTTGAGAGTCAGGATACCTCTCTTTGACTGAGCCTCATCACCAACATATGCATCCTTCTGGCCCATGCCAACCATCACACCAGTGTGACGGGGACGACCTACAATACTGGGAAAGACAGCACGTGGGGCATCATCTCCTGCAAATCCAGCCTGGAAAAAAAACCCATAACCAGCTTCAACAAATAACAGCAAATATTAAACAGCTCCAAATAAGAAAAGAATGTAAAACTCCAAAGTTACCCCAATTTGAAAAAGCTAACAACTTAAAAAGAAGATTCATTAGTACCTTAACCATTCCTGTTCCATTGTCACAGACGAGAGGTTGAATATCCTCAGCTTCTGCCATCTTCTAATACCTGCTGGATCAAACAACCAGTCAGTACAGACCTATCATTTTTGTAAAATGAAACCATAAAAAATACAAGTGGCAAGGGATGAGGCCAAAATGAAGCATAAGGAAAACCCAAAATATAAACCAACATCAATGTTAAATATTGCTATTCAAATTTGTTTATTGGATAAAAAATCTTTCATTAGAAATAAAGCAATAGTCAAAAGCAAGGATTTATTGATAGTATAGATGATCATACAACATACATTGTGGAATTCAATTTCATGTCCTACAAATGAAAAGATGCTCACAAGGTATCAACAGACTGATGATCAAGAATAGACAGGTTAGTGAGATGCTAATAACAAACAAGTTACTTGGGAGGAATTCTAAAGTAAAACTGGAGAAATAGCCACCATAAGAGAAGGTGCATATATTATACATTTACATCACACTCACTCCATCCCAAGACAAACCAACCCACACCTACTCACTAAAGATAATCAGAAGTATTTCTCAGACAAGAGGAATGCAAACTACAATGGAAAAGAAAAATAAGAAGTTAATTGATCACATGCAGTATAATCTACTACAATAATAATTCAAAGACGGTTAAGGGATCTTTGAAATCGTTGAAAATATGAAAAAAGATGGGCGGAAAAACCGACCATTTTTCACATTTCCAACATTTCCTACTCGATATTATCATCTGATTGGGAGATTTGACACATTTTACTTTCATTTTCAAACGCGATTACATGTTTGCATCGTATGTTCGGTCAACATCTAACAACCAGAATTAGTAAATACAAATCAGATTCTATTCTCGAGTAAATCAAGAACAATTTTCCACGAAACAGTTATAGATCCATCTCATTGACCAGAAATATCGAAAACGCTAAAGAAAATGACAACAGAACATAAGCAAGTAAACAAACCCACTAAGAAAAACCCAGCACCCAGAGACTACAATCAAATCACAGATCGATTAATCAAAAACTACAACCGAAGGCAAACCATTTCACGTCCCACCTTCCAACAAAAAAAAAAACACAAAAATACCTGGAAAGTATCCATTTTAAGGTTAAAATAAAACCGGGGCATTGGAATAAATAACGGATCCATCAATAAATGAAATGCAGGGAACAGATCTAAGAAGAATTGAGGAAGAAGGAGCAAACCTTAGAATCGCCGAACGGGAATGAGGATGGAGAAGGCGGGAGAGCTATAAAGAGGGTTGGTAGAGGAAGAAGAGACTCTGCAAGGAGACGAAATGAGGAAGGGTAGGAATTTAAAAGAGAAGGAGAAGGAAGGAGGACCGTTGGATGAGGAGGTGAGAGATTTTGTGATTCAAAAATAGTGAGTGACAGAGGAAAAGAAGGCGTCCATTAATTTTGGATGGCTTGAGCTTTCCTGGCCACTGGTCCCTCCGCCTTCTCTCTTTTCCACACTTTTGTTTCAGAATTTTCCCTTGTTATGCATACCAAAAACAGGTTTTTCCATTATTTTCAGTTTATTCATTTCTTAACTAATTATTGATAAAGACATATAATGGCTATGAAAACATGACAATCTCAAAATGATCTCTTGATAAATTCTTTAAAAATTATTCTTAAATTAAGTGTTATGTGAAGTGATATGCTTACTTAGTAAAAATTAGTTATCATCGTCTTACTTGTTGTCATTTGATAAGTTAAAATTGTTATTTATCAAAGGGTTGTTATTATATTTTTTAAGAAATTTCACTGACATTAGTTGTTAACGTCTTAATTAATGTTAACAATTTGATAAGTTAAAATTGTTATTTGTTAAACTCTTGTCATTTTTTTCAAATTAAGGGCATTTAAGTAATTTTGTTACAACTTTTAAACATAGGTCAATCTCTAAATACTTCACACTAACTAATCAGACTATTTCAGGGTCCGGGGTCCAAAATAACTGGCATGTATTTCAAATAAGTCATTGGTCATTGCTCTTTCCATTTTTTTTAATTATTATAAGAAATAAATACCAGCATATTTTTTTTAGCATTAATAAAAGTATGTGAAGTTAGTTACTCTCTTCTTTTTCTTTTTTTCTTTTTTATTTTCATCTAACTCTCTTCTTTTTCTGTACAAGGCACCTCTAACCATTTATCTAGAACTAATAACAACCGATTGGATTCAACCCCACTGCCCATCTATAAGGGTAATCCTTATTGTATTAGCATATGGAGCCCGTTTGATTGGACTTATTGATGGGATAATTGTGTTTGGAATAGTGGTAGGAAAAATGACTTATTTACAATTTGACTTATGGAAAAGTGAGATTAAATAAAAGTCAGATTGTGTAATATAATTTATATTTGGATTAGTTGTAGTATAAGTAGTTTTCATGAAATTGAAACTTATTTGGAATGACATTAGCATAAGTGGCTTTTAAGATAATTATAAGAGAAAAACTAAAATCAAAATCACAAAAAAGTGAAAAATGCTAACTTAAAAAATTTAGCAATGCTAAAATACATAATTTGTTCAAATAATATTATATAAATAATTGGATCACAATTCCCGTACAATTTGGTTGAGTCATGAATTTGATTCATTTGGATTGAAGATGATGTAACATAATTAGTCAAGGAAGGCTCTTTATTTATACTAATATTATCTACGTGACCTGTATTTCCATTTTTAACTTCCATGAAATTAACACATGTTTGAAAATTTCTCTTAATAAAATATGTATAGCCATTGTGAATCGTGAGTTGCCAATATTTCTTACACCTATAAATGGTCTGTGTTATGTACTAGTTTTACGCGGTTCTTTGCACCTACTTCTTGTAATGTACCTTTTCTTTCTTTTCTTTTTTTTTAAAAAAAAATTCTTAAAGTATATTTTTGTTGGCCCACTACACTTTTTCCCTTTTATACCCAGATACTCTTCCCCATTAGTCATCTTCGCCCTCAAACCAAAGCCATCCCATTCTCATCTTCTTCCCCCATTATTATTATTCTTCTTCTTCTTCTTCCCTTTCTTTATTTCTCTCTAGTCTCTATATATTCCATTCGCACACCTTCCTCCTTCTCAGCCTTACTCTCTTCTCTCAATTTTCTTTTCCACCAATCCAACCTTAGGTCTTTTTACACCGTCTTTGATCTCAAAATATGAATGAGTCCTTCATTGTCCAAAATGCCTACATCTTCAAAGAAGATACCGATGTCGTTGTCCTCAAGACTAAAAAGGGTCTTTTTGTCTTTAGCCTTTAGGTCCACAATAAAAAATTGACTAAGTATTGCATAAAAACAAATATAGGATTGTTCTCTCTTCTCGATGAGCCTTTTATTGATTCCTAAGTAATCTAAATGTCATGCAAGTGCAATAAAAACAAGGGAAAAATTGGTTTTGGATTTTCAAATTAATAAAATAAAATAGAAATGCAATTTAATTAAATGCTTACTATTGTTTTTGGTATTTTTGGAAAATAATGGTGAATGAATGAATGAAATGATATTGAAGTGAAAATATGGATGATGAATGCTCTTGGTAATTAAAAAAATGACTGAATCAATCAATTTATTTAATGCGAATTAAAAACTAGCTGATTTGATTTATCTTTATAAATCAAATCATTAATTTATCTTCATAAATCAAATATGGAAGTTATTTAATGATTAGCCCCTAGGGCATAATTTCCAACAGACTCCCACTTGCACTAGGTGCAATCATTATATATATATCCTCCCTAAATAAAACATTGTATTCATTAAATCTTAGACATATATTAGATTCAATGAATCTGGACATTATAGCTCGTGTTAGGCTATTCTTGTGTACGACTTTGTAGACTCACATGAGATTGGCAACGAGCTAACACTATACCAGCCCATAAGTTGCAAGTGGCCTCTAGCAAGACATTACAACTACCAAATTCACATGATGATCGATTATTCGATACAACATATCATACAACCATGCCACTTCCCTTTTGTCACGTGATAATTTAGTCAAGGATGAAGCATGGATAGTGTCATCCTTCTGTTATTGATCATTACTTTCTCGATTCTTAAGTAGTCTAATAATTGAAATGGAAACTCATTTCCATCATAGTATGGCCATACATTTCTTAGACTCACTCATCGAGGGGCCCAGTATTATCTCTCTAAAAATATGAGGGACAAATTCCATTTTGACCACTCACATTCCTCTACATGAAAACCACTGATCCCAATACAAGCCTTTATCATCACCCGGTTAAAGGTGACTTTTGTCTGGGTAAAAAATCAGTGACTCATCATGGAGGAATCCATAATGATCTCAGGTCATAGGGCATTATGATGTGGTTATACATGGGATAAGCTTATGACTAAATCCATGCAACTTTCTAATAGTGGGTCGATCTAGTACCTTATACTCTTATAAGTGCCCATGACTTTGATGTGGTATGGTGACTTTGATTCGTATCTCCATACCACATCAAAGTCATACTGGTCTTATCTCATCTTTGCTCCCACGTAGATGACCGACCAGGGACTTTTAGGATAATCTATAAGATATATCCAAGGATATAGTTATCAATATAAACATGCAAATGAAATGATAACTAAAAGATAATATTTTAAATAATGTTTAAAGTACAATGACTAGCCTTTCCAACAAAATAATTCCACTTGCACTAGGTACAATCATTAATTTCCCTAATTCCCAATGTCCTCACATAACGTTCATGTATTATCTGTGCAAGCGGCTTAGTAAGAGGATCAGCAACATTGTCTTCTTCTAATACTTTGCATATCTTTATGTCACCTCCATCATTGATTTCTCTGATAAGATGAAAGCGCCTAAGTATATGCTCGGTCCTTTGATGTAGGAACTAGACCTAGTTCAGTAATGAACTTTCTCATCCAAACGGCTTCCTTAGCTGTATCCAATGTTGCTATATACCCAGTTTCTGTTGCAAAATCAGCTACAGTGCTTTGATTTGAGCTCTTCCAGCTTACCGCACCACCATTTAACAAGAATACATATCCTAACTGCGATCTTAGATCATCTTGGTCACTTTGGAAACTCGCATCTGTGTAACCAGTCACACAAAGCTGATCCTCCAAGCCATCATATACCAAAAATAAGTCCTTAGTTCTTCTTAAGTACTTTAGGATATTCTTGACAGCAGTCCAGTGACCCTCACCGGGATCTTGTTGATATCTGCTAGTCATACTCAAGGCCAATGACACATCCGATCGAGTACATAACATGACATACATGATAGATCTAATGGCAGAGGCATATGGAATCTTACTCATGCAGTCTCTTTAATCTTGTGTATTAGGACACAGATCATTGCTGAGATAGATGTCATAAAACATGGGCATGTAACCCCTTTTATAATCCTGCATACTGAATCTATGCAGTATCTTGTCTATATATGTGCTCTGACTTAGGCATATCAGCCTCTTGGATCTATCTCTATAGATCCTGATCCCAAGATGTAAGTGGCTTAGCCAAAATCTTTCATTAAGAATGACTTTCCTAACCAAGACTTGACACTTTGCAAGGTAGGGACATCATTCCCAATAAGTAGGATGTCATCAACATAAAGCACCAGAAATATAACTGTGCTCCCACTAACCTTCTTGTAAACACAAGGTTCATCAATGTTTTAAATGAATCCAAACTCTTTGACTACTTCATTAAAACGATGATTCCAGCTCCGAGATGCTTACTTCAATCCATAGATGAATCTTTGAAGCTTGCAAGCTTTACCAGATTCCTTTGGACGCACAAAGCCTTTAGGTTGTGTCAAGTACACATCCTCAAGTAGCTTTCCATTAAGGAAGGTTGTTTTGACGCCCATCTACCATATTTCATAGTCATAATATGCTGCTATGGAAAGAAGGATTCTGATTGATTTGGCCATTGCAACTAGGGAAAATGTTTCATCATAGTTCATACCATGAGTTTGAGTGAATCCTTTTGCAACCAGTCGTGCCTTGAAGACACTTACTTTGCCATCTATGTAAGTTTTTTCCTTAAAAACCCATTTACACCCAATGGTTTTTACACCTTCAGGTGGATCGACTAAGGTCCATACCTTATTATCATACATGGATTGCATTTCAGACTTCATGGCATCTAGCTATCTTTTGGAGTTTGGTCCCATTATGGCTTAACGATAGGTAGTTGGCTCATTTTGCTCAATGAGCAAGATATCACGACTTCCAGTAGTCAGAAGTAGATATCTCAAAAGTTTTTTTCGTGTCCTATTAGACCTTCGTGGGCCTTGTGTTACTAGAGCAGGCTCATCAACTTATTGTGAGTTTTCTCCGTTTTCCATTTGTGGGTCTACTTTGTTTTGTGACTTTCGAACTTCTTCAAGGGTTACCTTACTCCCACTAGTTCTTTTAGAGATAAACTCTTTCTCTAGAAAGACACCATTCCGGATAACAAACACTTTGTGATCGGTAGGATTGTAGACATAGTATCCTTTAGTTTCCTTAGGATACCCCACAAAAAGGAATTTTGAGGATCTAGATGATAATTTATCAGAGGTATGTTGTTTAACATAAACCTCACATCCCCAAATCTTAAGACATGACAAACTGGGTTTCGTCCCAATCTATATCTCATATGGTGTCTTTTCAACTACCTTTGATGGAACACGATTTAATGTGAACGCAGCTGTTTCTAGAGCATAGCCCCAAAAGGATGGTGGAAGATCTGTTAGACTCATCATAGATCAAAACATATCTAAGAGAATTCGATTCCTCCGTTCAGAAACACCATTCCATTGAGGTGTTTTTGGAGGAGTTAGTTGTGAGATGATCTCGCAACTCCTAAGATGGTCAATAAACTCTTGGCTTAAATATTCACCACCCCGATTAGATCGAAGCGCTTTAATTGTTTTGCCAAGTTGGTTTTGCACTTCATTTTGGAATATTTTGAACATTTCAAAAGATTCATACTTATGTTTCATTAGATAGATATACCTATACCTACTAAAATCATCTATGAATGTAATGAAGTACATATAACCTCTTCTGGCAGATGTATTCATTGGTCCTCACACATCAGTATGTATCATGCCCAATAAATCGGTCTCACTATGCCCAGTAAAAGGTGTCTTTGTCATCTTTCCCAATAAACAAGACTCACATGTATCAAATGATTCAAAATCAAATGAGTTAAGAAATCCATCTTGATGGAGTTTTAAAATGTGTTTCTCATTTATATGGCCTAGACGACAATGTCATAGGTAGGTTGGATTCAAATCATTTGACTTGATCCTTTTGGTAGACATGTTATAGATATGTCTATTATTAGGATGTTCTAAATTTAGTAAATAATGACCAAAATGCAAATCACCATCTGCATAAAAAATGTCATTATGATTAATAGAACATTTACTATTCCTAGTAATGGAAGTAAAACCTTCCTTATACAAATAAGAAAGAGAAACAATGTTGCTACTCAAAGCAGGAACATAAAAGCAATTGTTCAAAATTAACAAAAGCCCATTGGGCAGAACTAATTCAAAAGTGCCTACGGTTAAAGCAGCAACTCTTGCTTGGCTTCCAACTCGTAGGTCCACTTCGCCCTTCTTCAATTTTCTACTGTCCTTGAGACCTTGCACATTTGTGCAAATGTGAGAACCATATGTAGTATCTAATACCCATGTAGAGGAAATAGAAAAATGAATATCTATAACATAAATACTTAAAGAGATAGCCTTGCCATCCTTCTTGTGCCTTTTTAGATCTTCAAAGTAGAGTTTGCAATTCCTCTTCCAATGACCAGGTTCATTGCAAAAGAAGTAGACCCCGTCCTTCGAAGGTTTTGCCTTCCTGGCTGTAGGCTTAGATTCAAACCTGTTTGACTCATTGGTCTTACCAGTTGAGCCTTTACCCTTTCTTTTGCCCTTGCATTTCTTTTTCATACCCTTTCTTTCATGTTTGAGAACAATTCTCAAGTTTCTAAACCAATCAAGAAAGTTGGTCCCATTTAGTTTGACCCTTTCAAGGACTGATCGCAGTTATAATGTAGCAGTATTACTAGTCGACATGATTCTACAAATAAAAATATGCAAAGTTAATTAATAATCTCCCACTGAATTAACAACCCTCAATATAATAATAAGTGGGATAAGATCCATATTTGGCTTAAATTTAATCTGCTTTGGCAGGACGCTTAAAATCAAGTTATTTAGGTAGGCAACCCCTTTACCAATTACATCACATGTAACTCTTAGATCTTTATGAGATTCAATCATCATATAACTTGGCATGTTTAATCCTATGTAATGCCTTGAGATCTAAAACCGTTTTGATAATCTCAATTAAGTCAAGACAATAATAATTGTTGAGTATCTCCATTACCCATTCTTGTCTCACCAAGATAACTCAAGAGCATCCACTTTGGTGGAACATACAAAAGAGCAATATAGTTTTGACAAGTATTCATTGATTGACGGCATTACAACTTAAGATTTCATTTGGAGGGTTTAATCTAATTAATTATATTCATATAATGCAATTATAGTTGTATCTCATACAAACAACACATAATACACAAAATAAACATGTCATGATCTAATCAAAAGCATAATTACAACGTGACCCAACATGGCTCACCAAACATAAAATCCTCTCAAGCCAATGAGGGGACTTCTCTAAATAAGAAAAGAAAATTACATCAAGAGAAACCTTGTTTAAACATATGAGGGGAGTGAGATGAGAAGAGAATGTACATAGAGAATATTTAGATAAAGACATGGCTCGCAGGCCATATTTAAAAAATTACAACCTCTTGTAAATTCTAGAGTCATGTTGTTCACCATACCCAAACAATTTGAAAGTAAATAACAACAGGTATTAATTCATACAATATGAAAAAAAAATGCAATGATTATCTCCAAGAAAGAACAAAATTAATTCAATAATTAATAATCATATCTATATGATCACGTACACAATAATCATGATGTTCGATATTAATATATCCAATATATATTAATATAATCATATTTATATTGTATATATATCCAACAAAATTAAATGATGTACACAATATATCATGATGTTTCGGTATTAATATATCCAATATATATTAATATAATCATATTTATATTGTGTTTATATGCAACAAAATTAAATACGTACACAATATATCATTATGTTTTGGTATTAATATATCTAATATATATTAATATAATCATATTTATATTGTGTTTATATCATTATATAACGTGACCATAATAAAATGTATTGTAACTCTAAAATAATTATATATTGCATAACAATATATTGTTATCACATAACATATTATATGTTGTTATTCCATTATTATAACGTGATGCTTAATTATTTATATATCCCATATATAACTCATTAAGAAATAAACTCAATTTAAACGCACAATTGATCTGACTTTGATACCACTGTTGGGATTCATACATGCAGCAGAATGAAACTTATCCAATAAATTACGAATCCCAAGAAGAGGGTCTATCAACAACGTTTAAATCAGGTCAATAATTAGGAACCGTACCTATGCGAACTCATGTACGTGCTTTGCAAACTCGTGGGCTAACACCTTCTTGATCTATCAATCTCTAGGAGCTGACTCTACGAATCCACTCCTCCTACCGGTATCTATACCGAACAACACTCCAACACGAACGGCAACATGCTAGTGCCTTCAACTTTTGTCTCACATCTCTCTTCTAGGGTTCTTTTGTGTCTCTTGAATTATCTTGTGTGTGTAATCCAATTACTTACAACCTAAGGGTATTTATAATCCTAATGGGCCACATTAAATATTCAAAATCAATCTTATTAATTTTGAAATTGAATTGGAAATTATATTTGTCTAATTGATTCAATCCAATCAATTTATTTAATGCGAATTAAAAGCCAACTGATTTGATTTATTTTTAAATCAAATCATTGATTTATCTTCATAAATCAAATATGGAAGTTATTTAATGATTAGCCCCTAGGGCATAATTTCAACAAGATATTACATGTGGAATTTGACCATAACCTTCATCTCTTTCTTTGCTGCTACTTTTATGCTTCTCCTTTCGCTGCTGCTATTCTTTGTTTCCTTTCTCAGCTATCTTCTTCTGCTTAACAACGACTTTAACACTATTCTATATGTAGAATTGCTCATGCTATACTATTTAATAGCTTAAAATCTACATTCATTTAGCAGAAAAGTTTATTTCAAAATTTATTGTAATCAATGAGTTGAAAGTATATAATGAAGGAAAAACTTAATGCACTGACCATCAATCAAGTCAACTTGCCCTAAGAGTTAAAATATGTGTTCATTCAAAAGTTTAAGCTACTAATGCTTTTAAACAGCAAGAGGCTAAGTTATGCTCTTAATGAAGAATAAAATTATATTTCTTTACCAACAAAGTTAGTTTAAATTTGATATTTATAAGTTTGCATTTATTGATAAGTCATAACTTAATTGATGAAGTTACTCATCGTGAACATTGCTTCTTATTATGTATTTATTAGAATGAAGATTAGATTTTTATTAAAGCTATGGTTCTTTAATTGACTCTTATAGATTGAGAATGAGAATGCAAAGTTTTCATGTAGTCAACTGAAAACTTGCTTGAGAAACATGGAGCAATGTTCATGTTCTACTTTTGTTCAAAAAGCGCTACTTTTGACAGTAACTTGACTGCAAATACATTAGAGCATAACATTTGAGAAACAAATAACATACTATTGCTGTAAAGATAGTTAGAAAGCTGCCTAACATGAGTTTTTTGTTCTCTAATCCTTAAATGAGTTGAGTATTTATATGTAGAGAGCATGAGCTGGCAAGAGCAGGACAAAGTTGACATGGTATTAGAAAATATTGCAACCTACAAAATTGTTAAACATTATGACTGAACACATGCCAAACTTAATACCCTCCAACAATCGATTAGACTCATGTAGCGTAGGTAAAAAAATATGTACACATTTGCTAAAAAGGCAACTTTATCAACATTAAAAACTGGATTACCATATCAGTGTCAAATTCATAGATGTCTATTAACACCTTTCTGACAATCGGATGCAAGACATTTGATAACAATTTAAATTTATTCACTACTACTAAAAGTATTGAAGGCCGACAATACAATTTTATAGTCTTAATGCCTATTTGATTGAAAGAAATACGCAGGGCCACACCAATTTGCATAGCTTTAATGCACTGACCATTTAAATCATATCCAAAAATAAAAGAAAAGACTCTAGTTCATACCTTCCACAAAAAAGGAAAGGTACAGGAGGAGCTGGCCTATTAGTGGCTTTTGATGAGCTCCTTCTGTGATGATACACACGTTTTGCCATGTCCTCTTACATCTTTGGCCATGAACTAGGTTCTTTTTTATTGGTAAGTAAAGAAAAGCAATAAAAACTGATCTACATTAGAAAAAAGAAACAAATGGAAAATCATCTAAAGGAGTCAAGGGAAATCCAAGGGCATTTTTAAAGCTCGTCTTACAAGCATATCAGCTTCAAAGTTATGTTCTCTTCCAACATGATCAAAATCATCCAACCGCTCATATTTTAAGCATATCATGGCTTTCTTGATTAAATTTCAGTTATCATGAATCTTATTATTTTCATATTTGATAAACTCATTTCCAGTGACCTAGGTTCTTGACAAACCATGTTATGAGATTTTTGAATGATTAATCTTTTTGGTTTAAACCTTTGTTGATGATTAATTATTTCAATACCATTGTTGACGATTTTGGGCTGAGCCCAACTTTTGTGAACTCACGTTGGATAGATAATGATTTTTTTTTTTTATAATGGAGTTGAATGAATTTTTTGTCTTGACTTGTGGAATGTTTGTTTCTATAACTTGGGCCTCAAAGTACTCAAGCCAAGTTTTTGAGATCCCAACCGTTTATTTTCACGAAGTTTTGTAAAATTGGTAAGTAGACATGTTTTGTTTTAACAGCGCAACCTTGTAACTTAGTGTAGTATGAAAAACTTCTCTTATAAGTAAGAGATTTATAAGTGAGAGACCATGAGTTAGATCTCCTTTGTAATCTTGTAACACCCGCCTCGAGGGGCCTTTATTTATCAAAGTTATTGCGCATAGGCACCGAGATGATTTAGACGACTTAAATTGCGGAATAAAAGTTTCTGAAAATAATTTAATTTGAAAACATAAGGACAAATTTTTGACGATTGAATCCATCCAATAGTTGGATGTTAATACAGTAATAAAAAATAGACAGATGATAAACGTTACAGTATAGTCTAGCTACTCATATTTTTCCAAAAAGTTCCAACTGTTGTAACCCTTATAGCTACTTCTTGCCTTTTGATCTCGAACTACTAACTGTCTCTTTCATGCGGTCTGGAGTTCAAATGAATGAATCCTAAGGTAACAATTAATCTCAAAAACATATATGAAGCATAAATGACAGTTTAACACATGTTAATCATAGAAGCATTTACAAGTAAACAAGTCACATCGTAACCGCAGTTAACGGCTAAGGACCGCAGCCCTTATTAGGACACGTAGCCCTATGAGACACGCAGCCTCAAAGCCATAGCTAGGAAAAACATAACATGTAAATCAACTAGCAAACATGATTAGCTAATACATAAATACATACATACAAGCTATCAAGATTAGAGTTACCCACCTCAAGCTTGTGACCTTAAATTCCTGTCTGAAAGATGTTGGGATCGAAAATGGTGTCAAGATTTTCTTAAAATCATCTATCATTGCCGTTAGTCTCTTCTGGCGTCGCAAAGTACCTTCCGTAAGATTCTTTCAAATTTGCTTGTTCTTCAGACTTGGGCAAATATCACCTCCTATATTTGACATTTATATAATGAACGGGTCATTACTCAATTTAATCTTAATAGCCATATTAAGATTAAGCTTACTAGCCCGACCCATAAAGCTTATCCTCTTCATTCACTTCAGTTGGTTATCCTGTATTCTATATTCTTTCATAATTACCAACTTAGGCAACTGTTCAAAAACTTATCAGAAATTGACCTTTAATTTCCAGGGTACTTGGAAAATTTGTAACTTGGTCTATATAACTCTGAATGGAGTGATTCTAATTTCTATTTATTCCTTGATAAGTCTAATTTCATAAACTAAAGTCACCAAGTTGATTTATGGCTGAGTGAAATTCCAAAATTTCGAAAACTTAAGCACTATCCAATCTGGGAACAGAAACTTACCAGTTTTCATAGTTCAACTTTGAAAATTCATATCTAGAGTTCTAGGCATCGGATTTAGGTGATTTAAAATTCTATGAACTCCTTGATGAGTCTAGTTTCTATGAAAATTGGTTTCACTATTTTATCATATGCCAATTATTCCCAGTTTTCAAAAACATAACTATCATTTAGAAAACGTTCCAGTTCTGTAATCCATTTTCTGAAATTCAAAACAATTTGTATACTTATCGAAATGCAAAGAATTACCTATCAAATTAAAGCTCTATGTGTCTACTACACCTCTGAAAATTTTCATATTTTTTAAAGTTTTTTTACCTATCCTGAAATGCCACGTCAGTTTACCACTCCAAAATGATACCAAAAACATTTTCAAATTTTATCTCAACTTTTAAAAATCATAACTGGAATTGTAGACATTTGTTTGAGATGAACCTAAGCTTATTTTAAAGCTTAAGGAGAGTACTATCTTCTGTAAAATTTTCATAATTTTATCTTATACCAACCATTCCCAGTTTACAAAAGCATGATCACTGCCCAGAAAACGTTACAGAAACGTTTCAGGATTCCGACTCATCTTCCAAAAATCATAACTTGAGTTACAGACCTCCGATTGAGGTGAACTAAAGCTCATTTTAAAGTTTAGCATGTCAAGTATATGTCTATAAAATTTCAGGATCAAAGAAATTCGTTTACTGTGGTTTTGACCTACTTAAAAATCGGTGTTCAGCTGAAAAATGAGCACGCGAACAGTAACATTTTGCTACAGTAATCCGGCACTGTTCCATTACGAATTCACTGTAGCACCACTGAAAAACTCTGTTTCTGCCCAAAAAAACAAAGGAATAAACGCATGTAACATTCCTTTCTCTTTATTCATGCATTCCTTTAGCCTAAACAGACCCAACGTGCATCATTTTTCTTTCTTTCTCTTGGTTCATGATGGCCACACATATATACATACGTATCTATTTGGTTTTAAGGTTTGACTATAACTAATCAGAACCAAAATCTTTATGCAGAACCAATTATTTTAGCTCCCAAGCAGTAGTGTCATTATGCAGAACCAAAATCTTGCTGCATAAACTTTATCGCAGAAACGTCATGCATGCAAAACAAAAACCGTCACGAGCTCTCTTTGTCACAAATCCATGATTTTCAGTCATATCCACATTTTTTTTCTTAACCCAAACAACAGAAAATTAGGTTGGAGATTTACCTTGGTTTCTGGTTTGTACATAACGTTCGGATTTGCTTCTTCTTCCTCCTCCTTCGACTCTCTTGCTCTCAGTCTCGCTATTACTCTCTCTCGGTTTCTCACTCTCTCTCTATCGCCTCTGTTTTTGGTATTTAAAAACAGAGGAATAATAATGGTTGTTTCCTCTTGCTCTCTGCATATCTGTTTCTGTCTCCTCCCTCTCAACTTTTTCTGTCTACTTTGTCTCTCCCTTAGTTTTCAATTTGCAGAAGAAGTGAGAACGTAAAAGCATCGGTATATAAGGATGTAACAAGAGTTTGATCGAGAGGCAAGGACCAGAGGTAGTAGCGTTGCTGGGCTCGAGAAGCATGGGCTGTGATCTTGCGTGGCTGCCATTCTTGCGTGATTGTCGCTGATTTTATCTTATTGCTACTGTGCTTCAATGGCTGGGAGAGAGAAAGATGAGGTGGATGATGCTTGGATGATTTGGGCTAGGCACAATGGATTGGAGGGTGTATATATATGTATTTATACGTTGGTTTTTTTTTTTTTTTTTTTTTGCTAAAAAAAAGTTTTAAAAGGGTTCGACATCAGTCCACTACTAAGATCAGGGTACGGCCCCGGGCTCTATGAGCACTTACTGAGGACTTACGATATCGCCTACCAAAGGAGTCCCAGCAACGGCAGAAGGGATCGAACCCACAATCCAAGGGCCTAGTCCTAGATCTCTTACCATCTGTGCCAACTCTTATTGGCATATTTATGCGTTGTTGTTTTGCTTGAGGCTAATAGAAGATAATGGGTAATATCAAAAAGAAAAAAAGAAGAAGAAGATAATGGGCTGGGAGGGTTCTGCGCTTGTGGGCTGAATATGTCTTATTTATATGGGCCGAAGAAATGCACCAGAAATGGAGGAATTGTGTCGTGCATGTGGGCTGAAGAGATCAAATGAATTGAAACCTGTAAACATTGCACTGATAAATTTAAGTGTTGGCCCACATAGATAATATTTTTAATATCCTAAACTTAATTTATTTTGGCTATAAAATATTGTCTCTAAAATATTTAGGTCAAAAATTTGTTTCCTAACTAATAATCCTTAATTTTAGAAAGATATGCCTTTAAATTCCCATTCTCAATTTTCAAATTCCTTAAGACTAAATTTTCCATCATAATCTTTCATACAATATTTTTAATTCCTAAAATCTGAAATTTAGGATGTTACAAATCTCATATTGTTAGTGTCAACCCTTTTAATTTTTCAAAAGACACATGTATAAGAAACTTGAATAGAAAACTGAAATAACTAAATCCGAGCAATTAGACACGATCAAACACAATCACAAAGAAAAATTGGAAAAAGTAACTAGGGAGGGTGACAAAATTAAGGGAAAAAAACGCATTAAATGATAAGGCAAATCCAAAGTTTAGTTTAAAAAAAAAAAATCATACCCCTTCACAATTCTTAACCTTATATTTTTATGAATAAGAGGGATTAAATATATAAAAGAAAAACAATTACAAACAATTTTGTATAAATTAATATGTATATATCTGTGTGTGTAGCTACACTTGAACATACAAATTAATCCACGTTAAATATGCTACACTTGACTGATTATAAGGAAAGGAAAAAGGGGAAAAGAGAATTAACTAGTAGAAGAATCTAAATAAGCTTTTCTGGGCAATGCGTAAGAGGTGTAAACAGAAGCAATGGCTGTGAAGAGAAAAGCAACAAAGAGAAGACTCGCTGAAGCTTTTGCGTTATTAAAGAAGTGGTCAAAAGGAAGGCCTATGAAGTCACTAAAGGCACTGTGCACATCTAGGGTTGCCCCAAATCCTGCTGCTGCTCCTGTTGCTAATATGTATTAATCTGCCCACAAAATTAATATCAGAGAATTGATGTTGTTCATGCTGAATCATTATTCCTATAGAATTTGATTCAACTATTATATCATTTGACCTATAAACCAATGAAGCAGACCCTTTGATCTGATTTGGAACATTTTTAAAACTAGTCCAGCCGATAAAATTAACAGAAGAATAATCAATATCAATCATAGTGTGAAAATTCACAAAGAACTAAGCAGGATTTGGATTTTTTATATAGAAATAATATATGTGTGTGTGTGTGGTTCAAAGAAACGCTTTACATCAATAACGTAATTATATAACGACCCACCATACTACCTTAATTTGTTATTTGGGGCAGGCTACATTTATATGTTTGTAATTGTACACTAATAGTTGTTTTTTGGGGAAAAAATTAACTTATAAGTTCTAATAGTATATAATATAAAATCAGTATAAACCCTGAAATAAATTTTAATAATATTCAATATATTTAATACACGATATAATACAAAATCTATAATTAACAAGTTTGTTATAATATATACATATATAGCAATCTACATATTGTTCATAAGCAGCGAATAATAAATGGCGCAAAAAAGCAGTGAATAATATAACCTATCATTTTCTTAAGTAATTAATTTAATTAACTAACTTCGAGCAAAAAAAAATTAATTAACTAACTAATATAATGGGATGTATTATATTATAATTACCTTGTCGCCAAAAAAGTCAAGTTGGTAGCCAAAATCACCATTTAGAAGACGCTTTCCTGAAACCACGTTGAAGATTGAGAGTGCCATTTGGAAAAGGTTATATGCAAACCCAATCACAATTGAGGCGATCATGTATCTGCAATATAATTACAAAACCAATTAAGCATTTAACTAATTTATTAATGCTTGTCCATTACAATGAGTATCAATTAAGTTGAAAATTAAATGTGATTCTGAATGTCATCTCTTTTAATTAATTAATTAATTCTTGTTCGTTACAATGAGTGAACTCTAAGGAAAAGTTAATTCTCTCTCTCTCTCTCTCTCTCTCACACACACACACACACACACACACACACACACACACACACACACACACACACACACACACACACACACACACACGTCACTTACTTTTCAAGTAATAATAACCAGTATTAAGTATTCATTGATTTTGTTCCAAAAAAAAAAAAAGTATTCATTGATAACACACACACACGTCACTTACTTTTCAAGTAATAATAACCAGTATTAAGTATTCATTGATTTTGTTCCAAAAAAAAAAAGTATTCATTGATAACTTCAAATTAAGTTACAGACTTACAGAACCGATTTGGAAAGAAATCCCGATCTTTTATTTATTTATTTATTTTTTGGGGGCAGCGAAAGTCGATCCATCATAACAATCAAATTGAGCTTTCAGTTTGATTATTAACAATCAAATTAGCTTTGGACAACATTAATTGCTATCTTATTTAACATGAAATATAGTTTTTTCTAGATGATGGTAGTAATATATATGGCTAGGCCAATAATATTAACTCTCATGTACAGTTTGGCGTCCATGTGAACAAACTGCTTCCAAATTTACTCCTCCTCCAATCCTAAATTTCTAAATGTAGGACCAGTTTGGGGGGTAAATTTTGGTCCTAAATGTGAGACATTTTTCTACTTTATTTCTTATATTTGTTATTTTTTTCTAAATTAATTTGCCTAACCTTTAAACTAAGATATAATCTTATGTTACACAAAAGTATTTTAAGGAGATTATGTCGCATGTTATAATTAAGTAATTTATTAATTTTATTTAATTTTCTCAAATTAGATATATAGTATTATATTAAGGACCGAAGAAGTATTAACTTTGGATGACATGAGACAAAAGGGTAAACATATAAATGTTTTAAAAACAAATTGAAAAAAAAAATTATTTTAAGGTTTATTCAAGTTTTCGAATTTTCATAATTGCTATAAAATCTCTAGAGATCACTATTAGGAAATTAATTATTTTTGTCAGATATTCTAATTTCCTTAACATATAAAGAAGGAAAATTTGGTGAAAAATTTGTGTTTGAAAATTTTATTGATATGAATGATTTGGTATGTTTTTATAAATATAAAGTACCGGCACCCAGAAGATTTCGTACATAACAAATACTACATTGGAACTCAAGTCCTTTAGGTCAATAAAATATTTAAATAGAGAATTTTCATCCATTTTACTTGAAAAAGAAAATCTCACCACCGATCGGTCAATAATATCTCCCAAGAACAAAGGAGTAAAGGTCCATCGATGGACCAGGAATCCATATTAGAATCTCTGAGAACAAAATGCTGTATATAATTAATTATACGTACCGATAGGTTTGAAGATCAGTGAACTTGATTTTTAAACGATCGCCATTTTCTAAAACTTCAGATTCCTTGTCGATGGAAATGAGAATGAGAGCTATGAGAAGGAACACAAAGGTGAGAACCCTCAAAACCAGAAGAGCAGTTCTTGAAATTGTTGAAGACGATGGTGGTACTGAAACGCCTTCCATTATTATCGCAAAGCCCTATGATAATTTACTTGCAATTTCTAAAAGCTTTTGTTTTAATTTGGTTCCTTGTGCGTAGAAGCTGTGTACCATTTTATTTATAAGCCAACTAATGCTTAGGCAATCGTTTACTTTTGTTAAATATAATAAAACAAATCGATCCGTATTATAAGTTTGCCTTTGAGTAAAATAATACAATTCATACTTTGGGTTGCATGGTTTACTTAGGGTTTGTTTGGAAGTTTCATTTTGGAGGGAAAGTAAAGGAAAAGAAGGATTTTTGTAGTCCCTTCCCTTGTTTAGGAGTTTTAAAAATAAGAAGGGAGGGAATCAAGGATTTTTACAAATCCTCCAAAACTCTCCTTCTTCACAAAAATGAAGTTCCTCTAATATGGGGGGTTTTAAGAGGAAACATGGATTAATTATTTTTTTACCCTCATTCAAATAAAGCACTCTCGTTATTTCTGATTTCCTTTCTATTCTTGGAATGCACACGAAAAATATTTTTTAGAAAGATAAAATACTTTTTAGAAAGAGAAATACTTTTTTAGGGGAAAATATTTTCTAGAGAGAGAAAATACTTTTTAGAGAGAGAAAATATTTTTTGAATATAAAAATTATGTAAATAACTTTTTTTAGAAAATTTAAATTTATTTGTAAAGTATAATAATTATATTAATTTTTAAATAAAAGGATAAAATAGTAAAAATAACTCATTAATCTTCCATCTTCCTCCCTTACTATTTTTTTAACTCCCAAACAAAAGGAGGAAATATCTTCTATTTCCCTTTCTTCTCTTCCCCTCCAAACTCCCTATATCTCTTTCCTTTCCTTCTCCTCCAAACTCCCAAACAAAGCCTTAGGAAATTGTTCGGTCAGAACATGCTCGCCTAGCTGGTTTGCTTGACCCCGAATTTGTGGTCGAGTCAAAATTTTTAATTAAAAGGTTATCAATCTCCTTATTCCATTTCCACTCTTGGATAAAAAAATTCAACGCTTGAGATTTAACAATTGATAAAATTATTTTTATTACTAGTCTATGAGATATCAAATCTCAGTTGTTGAATTGTTAGCCTAAAATATGGGCTGACTAGAAGAAAAGGAAAAAGAAAGAAATAAGAAGTTGATTCTTAAAAACAAATACAATGTCTTGATTTTAAAAGTTATTAATTGGATGTGTAAACGAAAACACACAAAAAAATTGTTCTTGTCCCAAATTTTGGGAGTTGAAATTTAATATTTTATGGAAATTAAATTATAAAATTTGGTTTTAATTACATATGAGAATAAGTATTTGAGATTTAGGCTCTTTTCACTTAAATTGTTTTAGGAAAAAGAATAATTAGAATAATAAATAATAAGGCCTAAAATTATGGAAGATGAAGTTGCCAAATTTCCCTAGAATAATTAATAACTTAATTATTGGATTTTTTTTTTAAAAAAAAGGAAGAAGCCCAACACGTAAGGCCCATACCTGGAGAAAACCCAACTTCAATTATTCATCAATCCCATTTGGCCCACGTGAAGAAATACATATTACCCACAAAGAATCATACACTATCAGCTCACACTAGTGCACAAACAAACCCATTTCACAGCAGCAAATGAAGCTACATCAACCCATTATGCAAAAGGCCCAGTCTTTCAGCCCACACCATCTCCAGTCCAAATATTCATCAGCTAATATCAAACAGCACGTCCCAAACAGAAAAAAAAGAGAGAGCAGATCGTGACTTAAGCAGCAGAAGAGCATACCGTAATCATGATTCAGCGTCATTTACGGATAAACAGGGCAGATCACCTATGGGAAAAGAAATACAGAAGGATCAGATTTTTTCCATGCTTCTCGAGCCCTGAGTTTGTTATCCAACGGGTTATTGCTGCTGGACCATCGAATATCACCTGCGTCTGGACTTTGGATCTCTGTTTAAAAGGGACTCTCGCCTCCGTCCCACTCTCTTCATTCAACACTTGATCAAAAAGAAGGAAACTAACAGAGAAAAAGAAAGAGTCCGAGAGTTAGAGAGAGGTGAGAGAGGAAGCTGAAACTCATTGGTTCTCTGCTCATTATCGGTAAAACAGAGGAAGAGGTCAGTGTATTCTTCATCTTGTGACAGAAGTTTTCGAAGGTAACTATCATTCCACCTCTTTGCTTCGCTTACCGTCACTGATTCACTTAGTAGGAAGCTAGGTAGATCAAAAAATGAACTTCGCTGAAACCAAAACCAGAAAACAGGGGGTTATGGGTGATTAAAAATGATGGATATATATATATATATATAGACACACTTACTGTGCACTAATATGTGTGTGTGCAGGGTGGATCTAGGAATTTATGGAAGGGGACACCATTGGCGGGAGATGTGGCCCCGGAAATTTTTTTTACAGTAAAATTTTAAATGTATTAAAAAATAAAAGAATATAAAGGAAAAAATAAGACTAGGTACTATTAAAAGAAGCAAGACCTTGTATCAAAAGAAGAAGAAGAAGAAGAAGAAGTAAGGCTGGATACCATATATTTTAATAACAAAAGTATATTACAATAAAAACAATTACAACGTCATCCTTCTAGGCTTTATTTTTTGGAATTCCATCATAATTGCTTCATTATCAATACTATCAAATACATCTTTTTCAAAATAAGACACTAAGCAATCATTCAACCATTCATCCCCCATCCGATTTGGGAAGTGCAGTCTTGGTGTATTTCATAGCTGCAAATACCCTTTCTACAAATACAGTTGCTACAGGCAAAATCAATGCTAACTTTACAAGTAAATAAATCAAAAGATACATAATATGTTTTTTTCTTTTCAACCATCCTCTTAGCAAGATCAACTATTTCTTACAAATTCAAAAGATTAGGATCACATTGCACATCAACAATATACATGTTGAGCTGATATGACAAAATCATTCACATCAACTTATGCGTCTCACGATTTCTGCCCTGATTCAATTTGCAAAAGTCCTAATTTTTTTTTTAAAAAATAAAATAAAATAAAATCATATGATGTCGTTTAAGGGTGGGCACGTGCTCCCCTAGTCATACACTTCAGCGCGCGGGCGCGCGAGAGTGTGTGTGTGGGGTATTACATGGAGTATAAGTTATTTTTGGCATCTTTGTGTATGAATCTAGATAGAATGAAAACTGAAAACCAAAAAGAGAAAAAGAAATCAGGGGCTGTTATATGCATGAGGGAAGACGTGAATACATATGTTCTTGTGTTTTGCGATGGTTTAGGCTCACGGTCTTGCTGTCAAAATGTCTTGCTGTCATCGAGCTGTCTTTGAGCGAAACTATATACATGATACTAAGTGTTAAAGAAAGAAAAAAAAACGTTGGGCGTCGGATCCTTATACACGTGTGTAAGAAAATGATGTTTTTCGGTTCATGAGAGTATAAAAGGAAGAGAAGGAAGATCATTGTCATTGTCATGAATCACTGAATATAGAAATAGACATATATGTGGATCTGTGGGTGTGCATATGAGAGAGTATAAGAAATGCACGTGGTTGCTGTGTGTGCTTTCTGTATAAGTATGGCCTGTGAAATAAAGAAAAGGAAACTAAGATAATATGTGTGTGTGTGTACCAACTAGAAGCATAGCAATGTGTTGAATGATAATTAAAGAGCTCAAAATCTTGCTATTCATTGTTCTTCACCAGTATAGGGGAAACCAATAAGATTTTTTTTTCTTGGTTATCTTATATATATAACGTGCGTATAAAGAAAAAAAAAGATAATTGTTTGCAGATTATACATATATATAAATACACACAGTTACTACTTGAGAAGAAGAAAGAATAGTTTACCTTACATATATAAGATATTGTCTCTGAATATATATATATATATATATATATATATATATATATATATATATATATATAAAAGAAATTTCACTCTTGGGTATTTTTATATGATACTATTAATTCATGAGTTTTTATTTCAACAGCTCATCATTAAGCATGTTGTTTGACTTGGTGATTCTCTTTATATATATATATATATATATATATATATATATATATATATATATATATTATGGATTAATGATAATATGAAACCGAAGTTTGGTCCCTTTTACTTTGATATTGTTAAATCTCAGTTTATTTTATTGCCTTATATATTGTTAGTTTGAAGATTTACTCAAGTATCCTCTGAAGTTGCAGTATAATCTAATCTGCTTCATGAGAAAGAGAAATATTATTGTTTGTTTTATATTTGTATAAACTATAGTTGTGTAATCAAGAATATAATCAAGAAATTAGAACCTAGAATGTATGAAATAGAATATGATAAATTACCTGACAGTTCTTATTTATTACAAGAAAGAGAAATAAAAGCATGTAATTTTACACCATTCATCTTAGGAGGTCAAGGAGAATATGCAATGAATCAGTTAAATTTGAATAATATGTATCTAATGAAACAATTAGGGAGTTATATAAATCCTAACATAGAAGATTTGTTACATATATTTAGTATAGAAGAAATATTAAAACAATTATCTGAAGAAACTAAAGATATTTTAGAAAAAGTAGATAATAGGAATAGATTAGAAAGATTAAAAGAAATAGCAAAACTATTAGAACAAAAGATATATGAAATGAAATCAGAAATAAAACAAAATTCTAAAGAATTAAAAGAAATAAAAGATGATATAAAAGGAATTAAAAAAGCCTTAGGAGTTTATGATAGATTAGAACCAGTAAGTAATAATCCACAAATAAATATGATGAGATCTTTATATGATTGGGAAAAATCTAACACTACAATAACAAATATAACAAAACAACCTTTAAACACAAACGCCGAACAAACTAGTATAATAGTAGAAGAATTCAAAAAAGGATAAACCATTTTAAATAATAATTTATGGGCAATTCATGGAAATGTAGAAAAAGTAGATAAAAACGTATTAGATATTAGAGAATGATTAAGAAAATTAGATCAATTTTATGAAGATAAAAGAAATGGAATACAGTTTGAACGTAAAAAAGAAAAAAATATTAACTATAAATGAATCAGGAGAAAAAGATAGAATTGAATAATTAATGAAGATTTTTAAGAATGCAGAAATTAGAAAATTAAATATGATGAGAAGTAGAAATGAAGATTCAGAATCAGAAGATGAAATTGAAAAATTTATGGGTCAAGATGAAACAAATTTAGAATCAATAAAACAGGATTTAGGAGGATTAAAAATAATAGATGAAAATCAAGTAAATATGCAAAATACTCAACAATCAGAAGTAGAACAAAAAGCAAATCAAGATCAAAAAGGAACATCAAGAACAGTAAGAAGTGTAAATGAACTTGTTCAATCAGCAAGAGAAGATGAAATAAGAAGACAAAGAAGTATAGTAAGAGAAAAATCAAACAATATATCTAAATCAGTTATAAAAAACCTGCAACAAGTGGAAAAGAATTTATACCACCCCCTTTAGAACAATATGAAACTAGACAAATTCCAAATGCTGGAATATGAGATTTAGACTGTAATTTAGACAATGATAGAAGAATAGAAGAATGGAAGAAAGCTCAGTTAATAGCACTAATAACTAGAAAAATAGAACCAGATGCTGTAAATATGATAGTAGAAGCAAGTTTTGTAGGAAATGTATTGAACTGGTGGGAAGGAGACCACTAGATTTTAGAATGGAAGTTAGAAGATTATGAGAAGTAAATTATGAAAGAAGAGAAGTTTTATATGCAACAATATTATTAAAATATGAAAATGTGTTGAAAAATGAATTCGTAGGAACATTAATGGCAAACATAGAATATACAAGAATAACAAATGCTATAAGATATTTACATGAGATAGACATATGTAGTTTAGAACCTACACATATAAACCAATATATATGCGAATATAAGAAATATTTTTATCAAGCTAAGATATATGAACTAGAAAAAAAAAGGAATTTTACCTAAATATGTTTTATAGAAAATTACCTAGATTATTGTCAGAAAATTTAGTAGAAGAATATACAAAAGCCATGGAAAATGCAAATGATCCAGACTTAGTAAAAATAATATACAATGGGTAGAAGAGAAGATTATTTAAGAAAATATTTATCAGAAAGATGTAAAGAAGCATGGAGGAATATAAAATATTATAAATTGAATAAATTAATGGTAAATTATGCAGAATTAGAAAAACCTCATAAATGGGGATGTAATCAAGATAAATGATCAAGAAAGAATAGAAAAAGAAGAAAAGTATATAAATTTAAGAAATATCCGAAAAATAAGTTTTTTTAAGAAATATAATTCTAATAATAAGAAAAGATTCAAACCTAATAAATATTTTGAAAGAAAAATATCTAATAAAAATAATAAAAGTAAAAAACCTTATAAATGTAGATGTTATAATTGTGGAGATTTAGGACATATAGCAACGAATTGTGATAAACCGAAATCGAAAAAGAAAAAGAAAATATTATTAAAAGCGGAAGAATTAGAATTAGAACCTTTAGACATAGATTTAATGGAATTTGATGAACCTATAGATAATGAATTAGAAATATACAAATTAACATATGAATATGAAGAAGAAAATTTAGAAGAAGAAGAAACAGATGAAAGTTCAGAAGATGAAAATGATGTAGAAAAAGAATATATAAATCAAGATCAAGAATATATAAATATGATGAACGTAGTAGAAGGAGAAAGTAGTAATAATAACCTAGAATTTGAAGAATATATAAACACGGAAGAAAGCTCAAGAGAAAGAAGAATAACGTTTAATAAAGATCAATATGATAAAATAAAACAAAAAGATTTAGATATGACAGTTGCAAATATAAAAAATGAGAATTTTATGGAAAAAATAAGTAAAATATTAAAAAACAAAAGAAAAGAAAAATCACATTGTGTAGCATTAGAAAAGAAATTTCCGATAGAATCAACTTTAACTGAAGGAGTATTAAGAAAATCACTAATAAGTAAAACTTTAATAGAACATGAAATATTAAAAATACCTTTTAAAGATGAAATATCATATATATATATATATAGCAGGAGTGCGAATTATGGTAAAAGCTTATTTTCAAAGTGGAATAAATTCACCATTAGAATTACTTATAACAGATGGAAGAATAATTAGTAATGTGGAAGATACTATTTTAGGAATGATAGCAGGAAATTTAATATACCAAAAATTAAAATTCACTTTAAACACAAATTTTGCAATAAGTAGATCAGAAGAACACATGGATAAATCAATTCTAATATATCATAATTTACATAATGTAATATTACAACTAGGATCCAGAAGTATAAGCATAACAACAATGATAGGATATTTTTGAATGAACATAGAATATATAATAAAAATAAAGGAAAAATAAGAATAGATAAATATTTTATGCCAGTAATTAAAGAAGTTAAGACAGATCCAAAACAAATTACAATACCAGAAATGTTAAGATTAGAATTGGATAATACTAGAAGTTATTATGAAGGAACACCTAGAAGAATGATAACTAACAACATATTAGGACAAAGATCTTTAAGAATAAATACATCAGAAAATCCAACATTAAATATAAATATAAATCCAAGAAGAAGTTTAGAATATAACATACCATCATCCAGTAGAAATATTAATAGAACTTTTAGTCTTAGAAATCTAAATTCATAACAAGAAATTAGAGATAATTTTAACTAAAGAAATTTATTAGCAGAAAGACCGATAAGTACAAATCTAGGAGAAATTAGACCACAAGGAGAAAGTTTTATAAAATTAGAAGTAAAATCTAAAATGTATTGGAAAGAAGTAATAGCAAAACTAGAAGAAAATAACCAAAACAGTGAAATAGAAATAGTATTCATAGAAGATAATTTAATATTAGAAGGAAGTAGTACAACAACTAATGCTGTATTAAGATTTAATAATAGAGATATAATTGATTTAATATTAACAGTGAAAGATAATACAGAAAATGATTATAAAATAATATTAAGAAAAGACTTTTTAGAATTAGTAAAACCTTATAGAATGCAAAATGAAAGAATAATGATAAACCTAAATCATCAAACAATTGTAATACCAAAGTTATCATGATGTACGAAGATATAACAATTGAATGGGATGAAAATAGAAACAAAATTGTATTCATATATAAAAGACAAGATATAGAAAGAGAAATAGATGAAACTACTTTAGTACAAGATGCAGATACAACTCTAATGAGAATATTAGTAAACAAGTTGAAAGATAAAATCAGAAAATATAAAATGGTACTAACACATAGAAATGTTATTAGAAATCTTATTCATAGACAGGATTATTATAATCATATTAAGACAAGAATAAATGAATTTAAAATGGTAAAACATTGTTTAAAACAAAAGTTAGAATTATTGAGTAGGATATGAATGAAAACAAATGGATTCCTACATATTATGCAAACAAAGAATATGTTACAAAAGTACCACAAACTTGTAAATATTTATTTAAAATTATGATAAAAGTAATAAAAAAGATTAATCATATTGAAGCTGTAAGAGTAATGGAAGCAAATAGAAGATATGAAGAAGCAATAAAAAATAATAATTTAGTAATTGCAAGAATGGAACATGAAAATATAAAAGAAGCTTTTGATTTACTAAGACAAAGAACAATTGTAGAAAAGATATATAAACATAAGTTGGAAGTGTTATCTAGAATATAATACAAATTTTATTTTATACAAGAAATTATGAAGAACACAAGAATAGGAAGGCAACGAAAACTAGTTAAAAGCGGTAAAAATATAGAAATTGTATGGGAAATATATTATGGAGAAAGAGAAAAGTTAGATAAAATACCAGAAATAGATAAAAGTTTAATGAGAAAAATAGTAAAAAGAATAAATAAAACAAATAAAAGAGATTGGAAAACAATAAATGAAATGGGATATCCATATATATACAAAAAATGCCCAGGAATGCATCATCCATTTATAGGTAGAACTAGAATAATTATGAAAGATAGAGAAATCTGTAAGAAGGAAATTAAAAAGAAATTAGAAGTATTATCAAGGATATGACTATACCATTATATTATGTTTTGATACAATTTAATTATGAAAAATATAGAGATAGATAATATCATGCTTTAAAAGACACTGGAGCAAATCTAACAGTAGCAAAATATAATGTGTTACCCCCAGAAATGTGGAAAAGAAAAAATAGAATTATAAAAATGGAATCAGTAGGAAGAAAAATACATATGAGAGAATTAGAAGCCAAAAATATAATGATATAGATAGGAAATTATGAGTTAAAAATAGAAGTATTAAATTAGTATAATGAACCTCAATGTGATATAATATTAGGATTAGACTTTTTAGAGAAATATTATCCTTTTACATTTATAGAAAAAGCCTTAGTATTAACAACACCTTGTAAACATCAAGCAATTGGAGTTAGAATAACCAATCCATATAAAAGAAAAGATGAAAAATTTCAAAAGAAGAAACATAAAGAAGAAGTTCAATTCTTACAAAATAATGAACCAGTAAAAATAGAACACATGTTAGCCACACTAACTATAAGAGAAGAAAAAACTATAGAACAAAGAATATTAGATAATTTTAGTGAAAATCCATTAATACATTAGGAGAAATCTAAGCCAATGGCAAAAATATAATTAAAAGATTACAGTAAAGAAATAAATTGTAAACCTTATCCCTGGACAGAAGAAGATAAAAAAGAATTTGTAATGCATATAAATGAAATGAAAAAAATATGATTTAATAAGAGAAAGTAGATCTGAATACTCATCACCAGCAATGATTGTAAAAAAACTTAGTGAGGAAAGAAGAGGAAAAAGTAGAATGGTTATAAATTATAAGAAATTGAATAGTATAGCAATTAGAAACAGATATCCTATACCAAAAATGGAATTGTTATTTAATTTAATAAGAGGAAAGAAAATATTTAGTAAATTTGATTGTAAATCATGATTTTTTCAGATAAAATTAGAAGATGGTAAAAAATATACAGCTTTTAGCACATCTGAAGAATTGTATGAATGGAATGTATTACCAATGGGTTATCATAATAGCCCAAGTATATTTCAAGAATTTGTATCAAAATTATTATTACCTCTAAGAGATTTTGCTGTAATATATATAGATGATATATTAATATTTTCGAAAGATGAAAAAGAACATGAAAAACATTTAAACCAATTTGTAGATCTAATTGAAGAAAAAAGTTTGAACATATCACCTAAAAAATCCATATTAAGAAAACAAGAAATACCTTTTTTAGGACAAATTATAACTACATATGGAATAGAATTACAAGATCATATAAGTAAAAAAATATTAGAATTTGATAGAATAACTAATAAAAAAGATTTACAGGCATTTTTAGGACTAATAAACCAAGTTAGAAATTATGTTCCAAACTTATCAAAATTAACATCAAAGATATCTAAATTAGCAGGAGAAAAAACTGAATGGAAATGAAATAACAAAACTATTAAAATAATAGAACAATTAAAGAAAATGTGTCAAAATTTACCAAAACTAACAATACCTTTACAAAGGAATATAAAATGGATAATTTATACTGATGCCTCTGATGAATATTGGGGTGCAATACTGTATCATGAAAATGAAAAAGGAGAAGAAATCATAACTAGATATGCTAGTGGAAAATTTCAAGAAACACAATGGAAATATCATTCTAATTGGAAAGAATTGTTAGCTATAGTAAAAGCAGTGGAAAAATTTGAACTTTTTATAGTCATTGCACAGTTTATTATTAGAATTGATAATACACAGGTAAAATCATGGTTAGACAAAGGAACAAAAACAGAAAAATTGGCCAATAAAATGTTGTTTAAATGGCAAGGAGATTTAGCATATTATGATTATATTATTGAATATGTGCCCGGAAAAAATAACCTTATTGCAGATTTTATGAGCAGATGGAATCTAATTCAAGCTCAGAAATGAAATCTAATTAGACTTGTAACACATGTCAGACTGTTCTAACATAGTTGAATATTCTAAAAATGAATATGAACCTGTTAAAGAGTCAATGTAGCACAAGTGTGCAAAGCATTTTATCCAGTATTGTACATCTAAACCAGCAAGTTGAAGATCTATTCAAAAGAATAGAGAAGCTGGAAGGAAATGGAAGAAGAAATGTAAGTATGGCTGAATCAGCAGTACAAACAGACTTAGAATCAAGTCATGTAAATGAGTCATTCACTCAAATTGGGTCATCCACCCAAACAACCCGAACAAATGTAAGTGGGTCATCCACCCAACAGAATGTTATTGGGCCTACTGCCCAAGCCCAAACTGAAACACTTCATAAAATAACCCTTTTCAATGAGATCATAAAAGCCCAATTGTTAGAAGAAGCCCAAAGAAAAGAAAAAGGAAAAGCAATTGAAACCTCATCCTCAAGCCCTAAAATTATTAGAGATCCATCATTTGATACCTATTCTAAATTCAAACATTTTAGAACCCTTGTAAAGAAAACCGGAAACATGGAATTGTCAGACCCTCATGTTAAATATGCCTCTCATTTTGCCTTTAACAAAGTTGTAGCTCATCCAGGAACTTCACCAGATTTAGTCAAGATATTATACCAATATGGAATGTTACACGCCATCTATCCATCTAATGACTTGAAATAAACCTTAGAATGAAGCGATTCGAGAAGCCATCAAGATTTATGCAGGAATTGTTACTCAATATAAAGTTTATATCAGATTTTATTCAACCATTACAGAAATCACACCAGAAAAAGTTTATCTTCCAATTAGTCTAATCGGATTTGGAATGACCAGGAAGCCAATAGAAACAGAAGCAGAGATTAAAGAAGACATAGAAGACGAACAAGAATTCCAAACCAAGATGAGTAATATTAGAGCCCAAAATTATAACATTATCTTTCAAGAAATGAAAAGGACAAATAATTCAGATGAGAAGAAATGGGTATATTATTGTGGTTTAACAACTCTAATTACGTCATTTGGAAACAAAGCACATGAACAACCACTTTTCTCACAGTGGTACGATATACTTAAAACCAACAAGATGGAAAATTTAGAAAAGACAAAGAAGAAGATTTGTAAGCTCTTAGCAGAAGAAGTAAATCACAGATGTAAATATTGTGAAGAAAGAGAAAGAGTAATGCAAGATATGGAAGATCCCGATGTAGATCTCACTGTCCTCTAAGAAATCTTGAAGAATCTGCCGACAAAGAAAGAGATAGAAGACGACAAAGAAAAAGCTTGTCGACACCGACAAAGTGTGACAGGCTAATTTGAAAATTAAAGAAGTATAATAATAGACTTGCAACATGTTCAGTAAAGGTTTTGCCGACACTCTGTGAAAAAAAAATCACAAAAAGACGAAAATTCTAAAAGCTTTTTTATTCTGCACATTCATCTTACGCATCATATAGTTTGTAATAGGCATCTTTACTTTATGTCTTAGGCTAGCTTTTTGTCATAGCTTGTAATCAATATGTTTTGTAAGCTTGCAGTACGTGTAAAAATAGTTTGTCAGAATGTATGCAATTGGTATGCCAACTGTCTATATAAAGCCATGTAATCCTTCATTGTAACACCAACACCAAAAAAACACCAATACACCGAGTTGAAATCTCACTCAACTCACTACTTTCCTTGTACACTCTCCAGTTTCCTTAGAAATAAAACTTCAGAAGTTTAATCATTTCTTTCTTTGAAGAATATTTTATTTTACTATGAAAGAAATATAAGGTATGAATTTTTAACTTTCTAAGGGGATCAAATTAGGGAGTAATATTATCAGAAATTTATTAGTTATGATCCAGTGAGTCATACATGGTTATATGTTTAAGCAAGGTTAAGATTTGGTTATGATCACATAAAATCATAGAAAAGTCCAGCTACGCCTCTAGTAGGAAACGAAGGAAGGTTGTGCTGATCTTGATCTGAAGGGAGAAGGTTTGAGAAATTTTGTTCTCTGTAAAAGTATTCCTGTATGAAAAAGGACAGGTATCCTTCTATAACCCGGATCATGGTTGGTCAAAAACTGGATTAATCTGTGATATGGATGTCACCATACCCATATTTTCTCAGTGCTTAAGCATATAACCTGGGTATCCCGCATATGGTGGGTGGGTGTGTGTGTGTGTGTGTGTGTGTGTGTGTCAGTCACATTTTAATTAGTGTCAATATTTAACCCAAAATATGGTGAAACATGTTTGCCGTAGAAGTAGTATTATAATCTCTTAATTTAAAGTATTAAGATAATCTCTGGAGTTTAAAATAATTATAGTAAAATAACATAATGATGATGATGATGATGATGATGATGATGTCATTATTAGGAAAGGAAGTAAGTAATAAAATAGTTAAATAAATAATAATAGGTAATATTATTATTTATTTAGGTTATTATTATTGGGAAGGAATGATAATGAATAAATAATAAATAAGGAATAATAATAATAATAAATTTTATTATTAGAAAAAAAAGAATGAATAATGTTAGGAAAGGAAATATGTGATAAATTAAAAAGGAATTAATAATAAATAATAAAGGGAATCATTAATTAATTGAAATGTTAGTATTAATTAATAACAAATTAAAAGGGGTATAGATGGAATAAAATTTACCAGGGATATAAGGGTCATGAGTGGCAAGGCCATCTCTTAGGATGTTAATTATAGGAGAAATAATGCAGTGATGATATTATAGGATACCCAAGGACTAAGGTACGGACGCGTACTGTAACTCTAACTTTTATGTTGTCTTGTATGCTTATATGTGATGAGATGATTCATACAGTCATGGACAAGACTTGGTCTTGGGTAATGGACTGTGGCTAAGACTCAGTCTTAGGTCATCTTTTAAATACATTCAGCTTTGAAACGGGTTACAGTCTTGGTAATGCCGTATGGATGTTTTCCTAGCGCTGAGGACACGTCGGGGGTGTGGCACTAGTTATGTGCAAACGACGTGAACATTACATGTGTTGCATGCTATGTATTGTTGAACATTACATTTACTGTGTGCTATGTATTATTGAGATATGAACTATTACATGTGTTGTGTGCTATGTATGATTAAATGCTGAAATGTAATGAATGAATATCTGTCATACATATACTGTTTATACTTGAGCATAAGGTTAACTGTTACCTGAGATTCAATGGGCATTGAATCTCAGAATTTACCCTAGCTTCAGGATCTGGAGGATCGGGAGCCGGAGAAAAGGGTAAGCAACATGCGTAAAGACTCGGAAGGAGTTATATTTTAGGATAAGAATATGTATAAGTTTGTTGAACATTCGGATAATTGTAACCTAACACATCAACTGAGAACAATACGATGAATTTATTTGTATCACGCTTATATTCCTTCGGGAATTTCAATTAACCAGCATATGTCTGGGCATATGCAATCGGTCACTCATTTGTCCAAACGTTAAACATTCTCTCTATTGTTACTTACTCTGATCTATTAACGCCTTCACTCTGATAAATACACACAAATTAGTTTAATAAGAGTCTTAGGACCATAACTGAACTTCATAATGAACTTAGAGAATAGGGGCATTACAGTTCTTAGTACTACCTATTTTGTGCATTTATAATGATTAATATAAAATAGTTACAACTAATAAACATCATATATGCCCAAGCGAAGCAGAGGTTGTGCAAGGATATATAATGTTTAAAAGTATCGGTCAATAATGCGTACCGTCAAGTATTGCAACACGAAATTCACGAAAATATGAAAATAACGGTTATAATTAATAATTGTCATTTATTTAGTGGCAAAAGTGATGGTTCTTTCAAAATAACCATCATGTAATACTTACAGATGATTCGTCTTCCAATCTTACATCAACAAAAATACAAACACAATAGTTATATCTATTGACCATAAAATATGGTTGAGTAATCAACTTTAAAAACTATTTTTTTTTTAAAAAAAGTCAAATAAGTTATGATTATTATGTAAAACCAATCACTTTTTAAAAACCATGTCAACACGGGTACAAAAAAGCCTTTTAAGACCGGACAAAAGAGGCATCATAAGACCGGACTCGTGACCGGTCTTATTCCAGGCGGTATTAAAAGTATACTTTTAAGACCGGACTTGAACCAGTCTTAAATATACTCTTTTAAGACCGATGAATGACTGGTCTTAAAATTTTAGACTGAACTTTTGAAATATCTGGTCTTAAAAAGGTTTCAAAATAATTAAAAAAAACCCCAAATGAAACAATCGATCCCAAATCACCAGATCTGGCAACATTTTGAATGTTCCTCCATCATCAGCGATGGAGAACCAAGAGAATATTGGAAGCAACACCAACAAGAAAAACATAAAAGATGAATACAAAGTCTAGACATAAGAAAACATAACAAGAAATAGAAATCATTTACCATGGAAATCGAATTTAAATCAATATAAAATCAAAGGTGAAATTGAAGTCTAGATCTACAAAAAAATCACAAGCATAAAGCAACCAAATCTGAGCAGGATCCTCTTGTCGATGTTGGCAATGTCATGTCCGGCCTTTGGAGCCTTTATTTCACCAGAGTTATCGCGGAAAGGATCAAGATGATTTGGACGACTTGATTTCGTAATCGAAGTTTTTGAATTAACTTAGTTTGAAAATACGGACTAACTTTTTTCGCGATTCGATTTCATCAAATAGTTGAATGTTAATACAATAATTCCAAAATGAACAGATGATAAACATTAAATTACAATCTAATCACTCCTAACTGTCCAAGACATTCTGTCTGTTGTAACCCTTACAGCTGCTTCTTGCCCTTTGATCCCGAACCAGTACCTGTATCTTTCATGTAGGCTGAAGTCCAAATGAATGGATCCTAGGGTAACAGTTAATCTCATGCACATGTATGAAAATAAATATGACATAATAGCACATGTAAAAAGCATGGAAGAAATTATATATAACCGTAACCGCAGCTCGTCTAGGACCGTAGTCCCATGAGACCGTAGCCTCAAATCCATGGCCAGGAAAACATAAACAAGTAATTCATCCAGCATACATGATCAGCTAATAATTTGCATAATATTTACATACATGATTACAAGATTAAAGTTATCTACCTCGACCTTGATTCCTTATCTCTGCATTGAAGTTGTTAGGATCAGGAACATATTAAGATATGCCTAAAAATGTTTATCATCACTATCAGTCACTTATTCAAATCGCTAATAAACTAATTACGCGAATTAGTTTTAGAGGATTAACAATAATTATTAATCCCCTTAAAATGTCCTAACAATAATAATTTTGTTATTATTGCTTTTTATTATTATTATTATTATTATTATTATTATTCTCAATAATAATAATAATAATTTTCCCCTTTTAATATTTGTTATTATTATTCCTTCCTAATAATAATAACATTATTTGTTATTACTATTATCCTCATGTTTATACTAATTTATTATTTTTCTTAATTTATCACTAATAATTAGTTAATTTTAGACCACCCAATTACATGCAACAAACAGCAAGAACCTAGTTATTAATTTACTAATTAATATTACTTACTAACAATTTATTTATCAAAACCAATTAATAAAGACCAATTTCAGAAGCTTAATCATGATTTAACACGGTTAAGTATATTTGCAAAATACTCTTTAACACAAGTACAAACGTCAAAACAGAGAGTGTTTTTAGCTCTCAATTCCTAGATTTGAAAATTACTATGTGGTTAATATCAAGCAACCTATATACACATATAAAGAAGGTAGACAACTAAAATAAAATAAGTATATAAGTTAAGAAAATAACTTCTTTCTCAAGCCTTATATGCGTACAATCAGGTCCATATATACATATATTTGTGACTCTAACCCATGTGCTTTCTCTCTTTTCTTTTCCACACACAGCAAAAGAAAACGCCACAACCAGACAAATATATACATACCCAAGAACTACTTCATTCCTTTCTTTTTCTGAAAATGGAAACCACGTGCCATATGTATAAGCATATATATATATATTGAGATTTCTTCTCTTCTCACAACAGTAAACACACACAAACGATAATATATATATACATATCTATTTCTTCTTTCCACTACACCACCGAAACACACACACACACACACACACATATTGATCTACTTCTTCCTTCTCTTCTTTCAGCAACCCGACACTTATATATATACTACTGGATTTATTTTCTTTTTGTCTTATCTGAATACACCGATGGTTTTAATGCACACACACAGAGACCCATATATACATATTGATCCGGTGTGGATCACAAGTTGGGTTGGACTTGGCCTGGGGTGAAATCCCGAGGTCCTACGTACCACAGTGTGGATCAAAGTCCACGTAGTTCGAGAGTATACGGCAGGCTAATGATAGCCAGAGGGGGTGGTGTGTGTGTGCTGTGTGAATAGAAAAGCTAGGGTTTCAGAAGTGTGTACCTTGTAAGGGGTTTACCCTATTTATAGGCGTACCTGGGCCATATCTTAATCTGTTGGATTTATCCTTTATTTTAGGGATATCAAGATATGCGTTTTTGAATAATCTCCTTCTTTCATAGGCGGTTATCATAACGATAGATATTCTTGATAAAACCACTCCTATTTTCAAGGAAGCGGTTATGAGCATAACTGAAGCCATTTTGACTAGGCTCTCTGGTTATTGGGCTGGGCCCATTTGTGAGATATCCGTAACAGTTGCCCCCCAGCCCGGTTGTTCAGGGCTCCGAGCAGCCGGGATGTACTTGTCAGGTTGCGTCCTGTGTTCTAGTTCATTTCGCTGTCCTGAGGTTTTTGACTTCTAGTTCTTTTTCCGAGGTTGGACATTTTTGGTCCCCGGGTTACCCCATCTGTCATCAATTTGCGTTCCAGTTTATTTGAGTGGGACACGGGTGCCCCCCCATTCCGGTTTATTTTGATTCAAGGCCGAACTCCTTCCATGCCTTCTCGAACTTTCCTTCTTTATTCGTGGCGGGTAGTATTGATATTTCTATCTGGTCTTACTCTTTGTTTACAGGTACTTTGTCCAGTTTTTGGTGGATCGGGACTTGTTGCCCCCAAGTTTGAGATTGCATGGGGAGTTAGGTCGGATGACCGGGGTGTATTCATGTGGTCGGCCACGTGAGCATTTTAATCCGGGATCATTGTCCACCTCATCTGTTGATCCAATGCTCGTCTTATCTCGAGGCCACGAGTGTCATCATTGTCTCCTGCTGATTTGATGTTTACTAGCCGGCCTCTGAGTGGAGCAACTGCCCCACTATCTTGGTTTTCGTGTTTGTTTAACATCAACATTAAATGCGCACGCCTTTTAACGTCTACGTCACCATTCGTGTATGGGCCCTTTGGGCCTTTGGCGGTTAAGTTTCTTGACTCTCATCCGCCTGCTTGTTTTGCTTATAAAAGCCTTCGACTTTCCGCTTCTTGCATTTTGAAAACCGCCAAACCTTGAGTTTTCTTTCTTGAGAGAAACTTGCAACCAGTCACCCGTTCATCTTCCTCAGATTCCCATTTCTGGTCTTCGTGGCTCGCGCATTTCCTCTTCCCTTAACTTATTTCAAACTAGGTACTTTCCTTGTTTCCTTCTCTGGTTATTTGGTTGTGTTTTCTCCTTTCTTTCTCTGTCTCTTGGTCTTTTCTTTTTTTTTTTTCTGGGTAGGTTATTGTGAGTTCTTTCCAGTTTCTTCCCCTTTGGGTTCTGGCTTCTGCTTTGTTCTTGAACTTCTTTGAACTTCTGGTCTATTCAATCCTTTTTCTCCGTCTTTGGTTTACGGTTTCCTGTTTAAATTCTATCTTCTCGGGATGAGCCATCAAGGTTTTCCTCCGCCTTTTAATCCAAATGCTTTTTCCCCGGAAGAGGCCGAGCTTAATCAGCGTATGCCTCCCCGGACAGCTTGGTGGCTGTACGGGAAACCTCTGACCGAAGAACAAAAGAGGGAAAACGTTCTCCGTGGTTATGGCGGAGAAGGTGGTAGTCAACCGGGACGGTCTGGTCGGGTTAGGGGAAGGGCTCGAGGTCGGTCTGAGTCTGTAGAGCCCGAAAGTCTAGGCCGGGGGATTGCTGCCACTAGGGTTTTTTCTTCAGAGCCACCCTTAGGAAAGGGTAGGGGGAAAGTCCTCCTCTACCCGCTTCTTCCTTTCCTTCACGCGCGGAGCCCCTCATCTCCCTTACCCGGCCTATCGGCCCGTGCGAGGAGTGTTCCTGGCTGATATCTGAGGCCACGATGGTTGGCCGGTCATGGGAAGCTGAGGAAATAGCTTCGCGATGCCGGCATATCCAACCGCGGGTTGTTGGAGCCGTTTCTACCCGTCCCGCTTTACTACCTTCAGGTATCATCTTCTTCGTTTCTAATTTATTTTTGTTTTGCCTTTTTTAGGTAGTATGTCAACTTCTCCTCGTCCTGTCGAAGATTCCGGATCCGTGGAGTCAGCGGCCGCCAGTATTCCACGTCATCTTGCTGAAAAGTATGACTGGGTTGCGACCGGGGTACTGTCCAGGCTATCGAAAGCCACGACCAATCAGATCGCCGAGCTCCCATTAGGGGACCGGGATCATTGTTCTTTATCTCTTCCCGGCCCTTCTGAACCGGTGTGCGTTGCCCAGGAAGGGAATGAGCGTTCTTTTTTCTTCTTCTACCTAGACTTCGTAAAAAAACTTGGCCTTCGTTTTCCATTTTCTAGGTTTCAAGTAGATCTCTTAAACATTCTTCAGCTGGCCCCTACTCAGCTTCATCCTAACTCCTGGGGCTTTATTATTGCATTCGAGCGGCTTTGCCGATTTTTAAATCATACTCCCACCACCGGAACATTCTTTTATTTTTTTAACATCCAACGGGCTCGTCAACCCGGGGAGCCTGAAGAAAAGAGGGGTTGGGTTTCTTTCCGGGGGAAACCGGACAAGAAGCTTTTCCATGTGGCAACCGACACCTGGAAAGGCTTCAAGGTTTCTTTTTTCAAAATTAATGCTGAACCCGATCATAAACCGTGGTTTCTTCAGGGTGTCGATTCTAGCTCGGTGGAGCTGCTGTTTCCTCTGTATTGGTCGAAAACTCACTATGACCAAGACCAGAACATATTTGCATCCTCTGATGATAGCCTAGAGCCAGCCGAGGTTGAAACTGTGATAGCTCTGGTTGACCATGTGGCCGAGAAGGATGTTATTGATTCCTGGATTTTTATCCGACAGTCGGTGGAGGAATTGTACCCACCGAGTATGATTTCTGTTGGATGTTCTTTGGATATATATTTTTTTTATACGTATGCCTCTTGTCCTTTCTGATGTTTGTTATGTTTTTTGTAGTGCCCGACATGGGGAAGGCTTCTTTCCAAGAACTGGCCGAGAAGCTCCGGGCTAAGGCCAAAAAGAAAGGAGAGTCCTCTTCCCAGAAGAAGGTTGTGGTTGCTCCTTCGCCTGCCAGGACTACTACTGAGAAGAGGGCTGCGCCTTCTCCGGCCTCTACGGACCTCATTCCACGCAAGCGATCGAAGTCGGTGGCAGCGTCATCGATCTCGGTCGCAGAAGAGAGTCCGATCTCTGTCCCGGACGCCGGTGCTGCCACAAGCGTCCCTCCTCCCCCACTTCCTGGCAAGTCTCGCCTTCACTCGCGGGGTGAGGTATGGACTGATGGGGTCTCGGAGGAGCTCAAATACGCGGTGAAGCCTCCCAACAAGTATTTTAGTGGTGAGGCCTTTGCCGACTCCGACCTCGATCACCTGCAGGTCTTGCAGGACCACTTAATGGAGATGGCCAGCGTGTTGGACGCTTATGCTTCCGTTAAGCGTAAGTACGCCTAGGCTGCAGCCGAGATTGCCAAAGCTCGAGTTGAAAAGAAAGAGGCCGAGATTAGGCTGAGGGAGGCTGAGGAGGCGCGCCTGAAAGCGGAAGAGGCGCAGATAAAGGCGGTGGAGGAGCTATCAAAGGCCCTTGCTGAAAGGGATCATTTCTCCACCGAGCTTGACGCCAGTCATGCCCGGGAAGACACCCTCAATGCCTCACTGCACGCCCTGAAGGGTCAGTATGCGGGGCTGGTGAAGGACCTCCATCTTGCCCACTCCGACCTCGACGCTTCCAAGGCCGAGCTCGTGGCGTCTGCTGCCGAGGTGGATAAGCTGGAAGTCTTGGTCGTGGAGATGGCTGCTGAAGCTTTCAGCGTATGCCTGGCCCAAGTCCAAGCTCTGAATCCTGACATTACGATGAATTTGGAAGCTGTGGATTTCAGAGCTTCGGTAGAGGACGGGCAATTTGTACCAGCGCCGCTTTCTCCGGTCGAAGAGTCCGAGCATCTCGCGGAGAATGACCATGGTCAATTAGCTGAGGAAGATGCTCCGACGACCGACGCCCCTGGCTCTCCTGTGCCCGGCCAAGCCCAATTTTGATGCCGTCCTTCTAGGACCTTTTATTTTTTTCCCTTGTTATGTAGTATTTTCACTTTCATTTTTGTTTTTCTGTAATCCGAGGCCTTTGCCCTCAAAATTAATACTATGACAAGCCGGTGTTCCCGGATTTTTCTAGCATCCTCAACTCGTCCATCTTACATGTTTTTATTTTCATCCTTTAAACCAAACTCGTGTTTTTAATTCACCAGTTGATGAGTAAAAGGGGAACGTAATCCGTGCACGAAGCTCGGTTCTTTATTTTATGACTTGGCCAAAGTCAAGATATATTGCGCAGAATCTGCTGGATATTCAATCGACGTTTTAACAAACGGGCCACGTTTATTAGTGGTCGGGCATTCTAAACAACAGACGATTTTCAAAAATCATCTAAGCACTTTATCTTGTAAAGTACCTTACCGAGATGGTAGCCAACTGCCACATGTTCGGGCCTTAATATCCTTTTTGCATAGGAGCCTAAACATTTCGACCTGATCAGGATCTTTTATGGCAATCTCACACCATCCCAGGGGACAGTTCCGATGCATCGTAACGTTTACAAGACTTGTTGACAAATCTTATCATGACCGGGATCGCGAAACCCAAGTCTTTGTTTAATTATCTTGCCTTTGTCACGGCCTATCTTTGCATTGATTTCACAAGTAATAACTTGGTTGGCCCATGAATTGAACCACCTTTTTTATTGATTGAAATAATTGGGATTACACAATTTAAAATCAATGGAAAATACTGCCAAAAGCAAAACAATGCGTAATAAAAGACGGTTCTCGGTCACCACCGACATCCGTTGAAACTGAAAAGCGGTTCTCAGTCACCACTGACATCCGCTATGCACTTATTCCGAGTGCATCTCGGTCTTTAGCTGTAGTAAGTCCTTAGTTTGTCCGCGTTCCACGTTTGTTTAATGGGCGTGCCATATAACGTCTCAAGGACATAGGTCCCGGGCCCCATTTTGTTTGAAACACGGTAAGGACCCTCCCAGTTTGCTGCAAGTTTTCCATCCCAGGCATTCTTATTTCCGATATCTGCTCTGCGTAATACCAAGTCACCTTTATCGAATGCTCGTGGTCTAACTTTGCGGTTATACTTAGCCGCTACCAGCTGCTTCGTTGCTAGATCTCGGCAGTGTGCCGTCATTCTGACTTCATCGATGAGGTCTAGCTCGGCTGCTAACTACTTGCTGTTGGCGTGTTCTCCCGCCTCCATGACTTTGGCTTTCCTCCATGATGTTTGCCCAATTTCTACCGGGATCATGGCCTCGCATCCATAAGTCATTCGGAAGGGTGTTTCCTGGGTCGAGGTTTGGACACTAGTTCGGTATCCCCAGAGTACCGGGTATAGTTCCTCAACCCAGTTACTTTCTGCATTGCTCATCCTTTTCTTGAGCCCGTCAACAATGATTTTGTTGGCTGCCTCGGCTTGCCCATTAGATTGCAGATGCTCTACCGAGGCGAAATGGTGCTTGATTTCAAGCTCGGACATCAACCTCTGGAAGCCTTGGTCAACGAATTGTCAGTTACGATCTTGGCAGGAATCCCGAACCTTGCAACAATATTTCTTTCGAAGAATTTTTGTATTCGAGTGGCCGAGATGGTCGACAGTGGTTTGGCCTCGATCCACTTATTGAAATAATCCACCGCCACCACAAGCCATTTCAGTTGCCCTGCGGCCGGTTTGAACGGTCCAAGGAGGTCCATACCCCATTTAAAGAATGGCCAAGGAGCCGTGATGGTCTTCAACTCGGTCGGAGGTGGCCAGAGGATCCGAGCATGTTTTTGGCAGCTTTCGCATGTCCGTACATGCTCTCTGGAATCCGCGACCATTGTCGGCCAGTAATATCCAGCCCTAAGGGCCTTCCGGGCTAACGCCTTTGCCCCCATGTGTTGTCCTTTTATCCCTTCGTGTATCTTTGATAGCACGTACTCGGCCTCTGCCTGGTTTAAACATCTCATCATTGGGGATTGGAGGCCTTTTCGGTAGAGTTGGTCATCGACCACCGTGTACATTAACGCGGTCCGTGCTATCTGCCTTGCTTCCCCGGGATCGTCTGGGCTAACTCCCTTTTCTAGGTAATTTAAGATTGGCTTTCGCCAGTCTTCTGCTGCCGCGATGACCATGATGCACGTGGGCTCCTTCAGACTTTGTTGTATTACAGTCCTATTATTTCCCGGGTTCCTGGTGCTTTCTAATTTGGAGAGGATATCTGCCCTCGCATTTTCTCCCCTGGGGATGTGGGTGACTACGACCTCATCGAAGTCGGCCATTGCCTCTCTGACTTTCCCCAGATACTTGATTAGCAAGGGTCCCTTAGCCGTGTATGAACTGTTGATTTGGGCAGTGACTAGTTGAGAGTCGGTGGAGAGATGAACCCGCCTGGCCCCATTATCTTTTGCCTGCGATAGCCCGGCCAATACAGCCTCATACTCGGCCTGATTATTGGACGTTCTGAAGTGCAATTGCAGGGAGTGTTCCATGGCGACTCCTTCCGGGCTTTCGATTATGATCCCGGCTCCACTTCCTTTGGCGTTTGACGAGCCGTCTACAAATACTTTCCAAACGTCAAGGTTGGCTTTCGGGACTACCTCTGTTGGCACCAGTTCTGCAATGAAGTCGGCTAAAGCTTGGGATTTAATAGCATGCCGAGCTTCATATACTATGTCGAGTTTGGACAGTTCGATAGCCCAACTAGTCATTCTTCCTGCCAAGTCAGGCTTGTGGAGTATTTGGCGTATTGGCTGACTGGTTCGCACAATTATTCTATGCCCCTGGAAGTATGGACGTAATCTCCTTGCGGCAGTGAGGAGCGCAAAGGCCACCTTTTCCAACCTTTGATATCTTAGCTCCGAACTCTGCAAAGCCCGGCTTGTAAAGTAAATCGGTTTCTGTTCTGTCGAATCTTCTCTCACCAGGGCGGCACTTACTGCTTCTGGGGCCACGGATAGATATAATATCAAATCTTCCCCGGGCTCGGGTTTGGTCAGCACGGGTGGTGATGACAGGCATTTTTTGATCTTGTCAAACGCGGCTTCACACTCTGAGTTCCATTCTCCATGCCGTGCTTCCTTCTTCAATAACTTGAACAAAGGAAGAGCATTTTCTACCGATTTTGGTAAGAACCTTGTCAGCGCGGCCAGTCTGCCAGTCAACTGCTGTACCTCTTTTTTGTTTTTTGGGGCAGCCATATTGAGGACGGCCTGACATTTGTCTGGATTGGCCTCAATCCCCCGGTTTGTCAACAGGAATCCGAGAAATTTACCCGTTGGTACCCCGAATGCACATTTAGCTGGGTTAAGTCGAATTCTGTGATCCCGGAGCTTATCAAATGTTTCTTGCAAATCTTGGATGTGGTCGGATCGCTTAACTGACTTTACGATCATATCGTCGATGTAAACTTCGACGTTCCTGCCGAGCTGTGCCTCAAACACTTGATTCATCATCCTCTGGTAAGTAGCTCCTGCGTTCTTCAGCCCGAAAGGCATGACATTATAGCAGTAATTAGCTTTTTCCGTGATAAAAGCTGTTTTCTCCTGGTCTTCGGGATGCATAGCTATTTGGTTATAGCCGGAATACGCATCCATGAATGAGAGCAGCTGGAATCCCGAAGAATTGTCCACCAGTTGGTCAATATTTGGCATGGGGTAAGCATCCTTGGGGCATGCTTTGTTGAGATCGGTGTAGTTGGTGCACACCCTCCATTTGCCATTGGGTTTCTTGACCATTATCACATTTGATAACCATGTGGTATACCGGATTTCCCTGATGAATCCCGCATCCAGCAGTTCTCTTACATGCTCGGCTAGGGCTTTCTGTCGGTCCGGTGCAATCTTTCTTTTCTTCTGCGAGACCGGCGTATATCGTGGATTTATGGTCAATTTGTGACAACAGAACGCCGGGTCGACTCCTGGTAACTCCGAAGGTTTCCATGCGAATACGTCCTTGTTTCTCCATAACAGCTTTTTGAGCTCGATTTTTTCTTGCTCGGCCAGTGAACTCCCGATCTTGGTTATTTGTCCGGGATCCTCTCCTAGTTGGTAGCCTGTGAGCTCTCCATCAGGCTCTGTTTTTATCAACTTTGCTTCTTCTCTTACATCCAGCTCTACCACGTTGACCGAGCTCGGCGCAATTGGCGCTGAATTTCGAGTTCCTTTCTGCTGCGAGCTGGATGTTCCGGGTTCATTGTTTTTAACTGTCGAGAAATAGCATTGCCGGGATTCCTTCTGATCACCTTTGACGGTGACGACTTCATTCTTCTGACTTACCATTTTCAGCTTCTGATGCTTAGTTGATATGAGCATGTCCCAACTATGAATAGTTGGTCTACCTAAGATTATATTGTAGGACGAAGGGAAATCCGCTACAATAAACTTGACTCGCTCAGTCTTAAAGGTTTCTTTAGAGCCCAAGGTCATTTTTAGTTCTATACACCCTTTGGGATTTGTATCCTGTTCGTTGAACCCGATTAAGGTTGTTCTGCACGGCTTTAGATTCTCTGGGTCGAGGTCCATGTGCTTAAAGGCGTCCCACAGGATGATATCCACCGCGCTGCCAGGATCGATGAATATCTTCTTTACACGGCATTTTCCCAGGAGGCCGGTTATAACCAGTCCGTCTTGATGACCTGGGATTACGTCCCTCAGATCTTCCTGAGTAAAGAACAGCTTAGGAGGCTCTTTTGTTTGCGATGGTTCCGGCTTGAAGGTCGGTCGTCTCCTGATGGTTAAGACTTCCCGAAGGTATTTCTTCCGCTGATTGGCGGTATCGCCGCCACCTCCGTAACCTCCACTAATGACATTGCAGTCAAACTCTGCTTCCAGGAACTCGTCCTCATTGTCGTGCTTTCTCCGGGCTTCGTCCGGTTTTCTCCTCTGGGAGATCGGGCTTGTACTCCGATCCGTCTGCTTGCGCTTAGCTTTTTGCCCTTGTGTTTTGATAACGTACTGACGTAATTTTCCATCTCGGATAAACTTTTCAACCGCATCTCTAAGGTCCCAGTACTCATCCGTTGTGTGCCCGGGTCCATTTTGGAATTCTCAAAATCGTGTGCGGTCCAACTTTCCCTTGTTATAAAGTGGTCGGGGTCGCTCTACCTTCCTCATCTCGGTCAAGGCTGCCTCTCTCCATAGCTGTGAACGAGGGACATTTAGTGGAGTATATCTCTCATACTTCCCCTCATGCCTTTGTCCTCGTGTTTTCTGGTCCGAATTCCGGGGTCAGTCTCTTGATGCCCGGTCCTTCCCTTTCGGGGGTGGGCTTTTCTGTCTCTCTTTTCCCGACGCATTGGCTATTTGCATCTGCTCGATGTCCAGATACTTTTTGGCTCGTCTATGGAATTCTTCCAGCGTCTTGATCTCGCCAGATATGACCGATCTCCCTATTCTGGATTCGCTATCTAAGCCCGAGATGAGCAAGTGTACGTGGACGCTTTCTGTTAATCCCTGGATTTGCAATGCGGCAGCCTTGAAACGATCCAAATACTTCTAAAGGGTTTCACCGGGTTGCTGCTTGATTCTGTCCAGCGTGTAGACCGACCTGGGTTGCTTTTTGCTTGTCGCGAAATTCAGCAGGAACTTCTCGCTCAGGTCGTTGAAGTCGGTAATGGACTTGGGAGATAGAGTCCGGAACAAAATTTGAGCGGCTCCTCGTAACGTTGAGGTGAACAGCCTGGAAATGATTGGCCCCTTGAATCCTCGGACCAGCATCTCAGTGTCGAAAGTGTTCAAGTGTGTCTGGGGATCCTGACTTCCGTCATACTTAGGGAGGTCGGATGTACTAAATTTACTTGGGTACTCAGCTTCCGTAATTTCATCTGAGAACGGGCTGTTGTTTTGTCCTCCGTCCCCATACCACATCTTGTACCTTCCGGAGTCTGGCGGAATTCCCTGATTGTTCGAGGTACGGCTGTCTTTCCTATGTGCCTGGGCTTGATCCTCCTGACTCGCATCCCGGTGATTACTTTACTGAGAAATTTTTGTTGAAACTATTCGGCCTTGCCCGGGATGGTCCTCCTGTAGGGGATCAACAGTTTGGTGATTGGTTTCTTCGTCCTCATTCTGCTGATCATCCCGGCGTTCCTCCTGAAGAGGGTCTTGTAAGTGTTTAAGGATTTGGTTCATCACCTCGGTCATATGGTCAATCTTCTGGTTCTGAAGATTGTCGTGTTCTTCCACATTCTCGATTCGTTTCAACATTGATTCAGCAATGTTGTGTAGGAGCCGTATGTCCGGGCTGCCAATCTGAAACTTTGAGGGACCAGCGTGGTTAGTATTTTCTAGCGTTTGGCCTGCTCGTCCATCCAGGTTCGAGTCCGGGGGCCCCTCAATTTGTTCCTGATTAATGCCTTGAACGTCCTGCTGTTGGGTTTCGCTAAAATTTTGTTCCTGACCTTGCTCGTGTGCATGCGGGTGGCTTTTGCTTCTGGTATTAGCCATCACGGGTCACGGGAATAGGACTTTACAGTCCCCACAGACGGCGCCAATGATCCGGTGTGGATCACAAGTTGGGTTGGACTTGGCCCAGGGTGAAATCCCGGGGTCCTACGTACCACAGTGTGGATCAAAGTCCACGTAGTTCGAGAGTATACGGCAGGCTAATGATAGCCAGAGGGGGTGGTGTGTGTGCGCTGTGTGAATAGAAAAGCTAGGGTTTCAGAAGTGTGTACCTTGTAAGGGGTTTACCCTATTTATAGGCGTACCTGGGCCATATCTTAATCTGTTGGATTTATCCTTTATTTTAGGGATATCAAGATATGTGTTTTTGAATAATCTCCTTCTTTCATAGGCGGTTACCATAACGATAGATATTCTTGATAAAACCACTTTTATTTTCAAGGAAGCGGTTATGAGCATAACTGAAGCCATTTTGACTAGGCTCTCAGGTTATTGGGCTGGGCCCATTTGTGAGATATCCGTAACACATATATATCAAGCTTACACCTCTCCTCTCTTTTCCTGGCAAAACCGAACCCATTTATGACAGCAAAATGACCCCCCAATATGTTCAGTATTTTGCATGCAAGTTCAGTTCTCATTCTTTTGTTTCAGTTTCGGTTTGGTTTTTCTTCATTCCATATATAAAAACTCATAAGACTCTCAAGCTGATGACAGTACAGAAAACGAGCTTTAACTTTTCTTTTCTTCTTTTCTTCATGCAGCAAAAATCATTGACCGAAAAACATGCATAAAAACACAACTTCTACAGTAACCCGAAACACCCCTGTTTTTCGTTTTCTTTTCTGTTTTGATTTTGGGTGTCTTCATTTTAGCTTCTCTTTGGTTGTATACTAGCTTAACAATGACAGAAACGAAGGAGGAGGAAAGATGAGAATCACCTTTAGTTTTCCAAACTTCAAAGGTGATGTATAGTTGCTGGTTTGCTCCTCTGGTTTTCATCGGCCAGAACAGGGGAATAAGAAGCTTCTCCCTTTCCTTCTCTGATCTCTCTTCAACTCTCTCTCTCTGTCTGTAATTTCTTTTGTGAAGAGCGGATGGATGCAGAATGAGTAATTGAGCTGAAGAGGAATGGCTTTATAGCCAGTTGGAGGTCCGGTTTATGCACTTTTATCCGCTGGTCTGAAGGTGTTTTTGAGTCTCGAGAAGCATAGCCGTCTGATCACTGTTCAGATAAGTATAGTTACCTGCTGCTTAATGAATGTGATCTGTGCTTCTCTCTGATTTTGCTGATGGTTTTCGGTGAGCTGAGAGAGAGTTGAGTCAAAGGATGCTACAAAGCAATGGGTTGGGCTATATGGGCCATAACGTGTTGGGCTGTTATCCAGAAAACACAAACTGCTTCTGTATCCATTCACACGTCGGATTGAACTGAGAAAGAGTGATTCATGGTGTATCACAAGTGCTCTTCTCATGGGCCAATCATTTGGTTATATGTATTGGGCTTTAAGTGGCCCATCAAATTCTTCTCTCTTTTTTTTTAAACAATATTATATTTGCAATTAGCTTTAATTGCAATAATTCCATAATCCCAAGGAAATTAAGTTTTTAATTTCCTAAGCCATAAACATTAATCCTATAATTATTTAGGCCCAATTATCTCTTTCAATTATCCTTTGAATTTTATTCTTTTCTCCCAAGTAAATTAAGGAATAACTGGCCTTAATTTCCCATAATTATTTTATGCCACGAATTATCCCTTCAAATTTTTCTTTGGCTCTATTCTTGCCATAATCAATTTATTTTTGCCATAAAATATCTTCTCCAAAATATTTAGGCCAAAACTTATTCCTAACTAAATTGCTTTTAATTTATGGAAAATATGCCTTAAATTCCAAATTCTTAATCTTTAAAATTCCTTAAAGCCAAATTTTCCATAATTAATTCTTGATTCCCAAAGTTCCAAAAATTGGGATGTTACAGGCAAAGCTTCAAGCAACCAAAAGCGAAGTTCAGATCTGAGTAAGAGCGGTCAAGGTAGGAGCAAATAGACTTAAGCAAGAAGAGATCTGGGTTTGAATTTAAGCCAGATTTGTGCGAAGGCGGCGTGCGAGGAGCCATAGATCAAAGAGGAAGGAGCTGTCATCGTCTAGAATCCTTGAAGTAGTACACTTGCGTCGTTGTTGAGGATTGGAGTTGACGCCATCGCAAAACGCTTAAAGCATCTCACTGCCAACGTTGCCAAGGATTTGATTGTGCGGCTCTTAGGATGACTTACGGAGATTGCGAGTAGGTTAGAGGAAGAGGATGTCATTCTTGCTGAGGATTTGACTCGTGAGGCTTTTGGGACACTCGTTGAATCTATAACTTAGTAAATGTTATATCACCAAGAAGACAAGCACACTCATAGACTTAACGAGTTTAGCAAATTTAGTTTTTTTTAACACTTTTAAGACCAATTGGTTGTAAAAACCAGTCTTAAAAGTATATTATTAAGACCAATTATTTGTAAAAACCGGTCTTAAAAGTGTTCTATATTTTTAAGACTGGTCGTTTGTAAAAATCGGTCTTAAAAGTATATTTTTAAGACCGATTGTTTGTAAAAACCGGTCTTAAAAGTAGTTCAGATTTAATTAGTTATAATTAGCATATACAATTATATTATGCAATTATCTTAATTAAGTTGTTAGAGAGATTTTAGGAATTAAGTTAGCAAATTATGATTTTTTGAATTTCGTAATTATATTCCAGATTGTAATCCCTATATTATATTATGCAATTATCTTAATTAAATTGTTAGAGAGATTTTAGGAATTAAGTTAGCATATTATAGTTTTTTTTTAATTTCATAATTATATTCCTTATTGTAATCCCTAGATTATAGGAACTGCCTAGGTCAGAAGATTATTTACTTATTAGCATCTGTATATAATTCCAATTAAGTGAAGAAATAAAACATCACATTCTCGAACTCATCTATGGTCCGCGTCTTCTCAAAATATTTACGAAATTGCCACCAGTTATACTTTGAAGACCGGATCTTTTATACTCTGGTCTTAAATTCTATATATTTACAAAATTGTCATCGGTCATACTTTTAAGACCGGATCTTTTATAATCTGGTCTTAAAAGCATTCTATATATTTAGAAATTGCCACCGGTCATATTTTTAATACCGGATCCTTTATAATCCGGTCTAAAAAGTTCTTTATATTTACGAAACTACCATCGGTCATACTTTTAAGTCCTGATTCTCTATAATCCGGTCTAAATGAAGTAGTTTTAAAGCTCTTTCTTACACTAGTGCAAACACCTAACTATTATTAAGAAATCACTATCACCATTTATAAAACCTAAACATTGTGATGTTAAAACTGTGAACCATACTTTCATTCAAATGTTCATTGAGAAAGCTTGTCACTGTTTACAAAATTTACCAATTGTGACGTTAAAACTGTTGGTTCTCTATGTGTTTTGATGATAATTGACAATTGTAAACTAAATTTGAAGTTTGTCTTTGGGAAGTTGTAAAACTTACTGTTTGAGACAAACTCGAGTTTAGGTATGAAAACTCGAGCTTAAGACTTGACAGTGAGTTGATCAATTCTGCAAAGAAAACCAAGCTCCAGTTTGTGTGAACAAACTCAAGTTTACAGAGATATAGAGAGCAATCAAAGTTTTAAGAATTGTAAACTCGAGTTTGAGATCAAACAGAAGCTTCAACGTTTTATCAAGATTTCAAAACTCTAGTTTCATATTTACAAACTCCAGTTGTACCAAATGCAAAAGTCTTCAAGTTTTCAGTTTTCACTGGAAACTCGAGTCTGGGTTTTTAAGACTCTAGTCTAGGATAAATAGAGACACTTGAGTTGTCACTCATTTTGTAAACTCCAGTTTTGTTTTCAGAAACTCCAGTTTACATTTAATTGAAAGATTTCAAAGTTTCAAATTATATTGAAACTCGAGTCTGGATTTTGGAGACTCGAGTTTAGGACACACTGAAAACACTCGAGTTACTACATGATTTCTAAACTCCAGTTTGAGCTTACAAAGATATTTCAAAGTTTCAGATTTCACTGAAACTCGAGTCTAGGTTTTGGAGACTTGAGTTTAGCTCAAATAGAAAGCACTCGAGTTAATGCCTAATTTGAAAACTCCAGTTTTGCAAATTGAAACTCCAGTTTACACTTGACAAAGAAATCTCAAGGTTTCAGTTTTTAACTGAAACTCATGTTTGTATATCAAAACTCGAGTCTGGACCATACAGAGAGCTATGCAATATTTCAGGTTTTGTAAACTCCAGTCTGCATTTCTAAACTCCATTTTTGAAGCTATGAACTTGAATTTAACATTTCCATAAAAGCTTCAAACTCGAGTCAGTCACTAAATGACTCGAGTTTAGCTATGTATTCAAAACTTCATCCAAGACCAGCTCGCGACTTTCCTCTTTGTAATAACCAAACTCAAGTCAGTCACTTATCAACTCGAGTTTGATAAGCTTTACAAAATGCCTTACTCTCTGGACGAACTCTAAACTCGAGTCTAGCTTTGTAAACTGAGTTTGTGACGAACAGATTTGTAAAATCAGATGGCGCCAAATTGCGAAAACCTTGTATTTGATGTTAATACTTCTTATCTCTCATTGCTACTGTTTCTAACGTTATTTAACAAGTTTGCTAGCAAGCTTCAGATGATCTAGTGAAGGAAACAATGAAGATTTAGATTATTATCTGTAAAGCAAGAGAGAGAAAAATGTTGTCTCTTAAAGTGCTCCAACTTGGATTAAACAAATACAACTATAAGTACAGCCCATTCCAACACAGGGACATCAACATTATCTTCATATTAATTAAGTTCCAGATTGCAAGATTGTCTGCAGGAGTTGGAACCAAAACAGATGAGCTCCATCAAGAATATTTTGAGTGGATTCTCAACAACTACATTTGAGAAAGTGCTCTTCCAACAGCCAAATTCGAAGTGCTCTTCCAACAGACATATTCTTCATTCAAAATGATCTTCAACTGCTATAAATATGATCCAGATTCGAAGAAGAAAAGATAAGAGACTCATAGTGAACAACATTCAAATTTCTGTATTCTTTCTTTTGTGAAACATCTTGAGAGATTAGAGCTTCATTGTTTATCATTATCTGCTCTTTGAGAGAGTTCTTGTTTTATTAATATCACTTGTTTGTGAAAATCTTAAGTCAGGGGACTTGGAGATTGAGAATATCAGAGTACAACTTGTAAGGGGGAGTGTATCCTAGTGAGAGGATAACTTTCAAGTACAGAGTGTGTAACTGATTGTGAGTGATAGTAAAAATCCCAAAGAGTCTGGGGACTGGACGTAGGTCAAGGAGTTAGACCGAATTAGTATAAATCTTGCTGTGTCTTGTTCTCCTCTCCCATTCTCTGCACTAACTTATTCCTGCGATTAATTTCCAGAATTGAGCAAAAGAATTTTTCAAATCCCCAATTCACTCCCCTCTTGGTGATTTGCTCCGGTTTTCTTCAAAAACTGTGAGCTTTTATTCAAAGATTCATTATGGTTGTAAATTAAGAATTGCAAGAAAAAGGCTACATTTCATAACAGTTCTAGTTAAAATAGTGAGCAAGTTTTGTCAAGTCTTTCAAAACACCCGCTATCTCGTGCCTCTTCATTTTCATAAGTTATTACACTTAACAAGCTTGTTGTTGGTCGAATGTTACCCACCATCCTCAAAACCCCAAAATTTTGGTTGACTTTTCTGGCTGTTGGTAGTTGCCTTTACGCAAATGAATCTTCCACAGCTTTCTGTGAACTTTGGTCTGATAGCTATGTGAATCATTTTGATTACCCTTAACTCACTTTTTTGTTTCAAAGCGCTAGCTAGGTCGTATTCCTTTGTGTGCTCTATTCTACATATTCTAAGGTATGTTTTCTATTCTACATTTCATGTTCTCCATTCTCCATTCCACATTCTCCTTATTTTTCACTTCATCTTGCCTAGATAGGTTTTGACCTTAGCAGTGCCTCATGCTTTTCTAGAAAACCTATTACTCTGTTCCCTATGGCTAACCAAATGAATTTTTTTTTCTAGTTAAAATGGCCCGTTCTTCTTCTTGTGATAGTGACAATGCCCATAGTTTTGATAGTGCTCCTAGTTTCGATAATGTTCCTAGTACTGTTATTCCCACTATACTGATGTTGTCCCTATGCAACCTAGAAATGAGACCCTAGAATAGGTGTTAGAAAAAGTGGGGATATTCTAAGGAGGGACTATTACGCCTTGACTTTTGTAAATGAATAAAAGTCTTTGAGGAGAGAATTCCATGTGAGATTGAACAATAAAGGTCAACGTCTTCAACTGTTACACTTCAACAGCTACATCGGTTTAACAGTAAAGACTAACATTCCTATCTTAGCGGGTAACTGGCGTTGGGTACAAAGAGATTACATAGATGTTATTTGGTTATATGCCCGCTAATTACTTATGTACTTATAAAAAATGTTAACTTGAATTATGTGATTTATAGTTTGCATATCACATAGATGGGAATTCAATCAGGGAATTTTTCATCAAGAAGGTTGGCCAATCACTATGCACATTCTATCATGTATTAATGAAGGCGTATTTGCAGAATCCTAAAGTGGCTGATGAGACAAAAGTTTTTGTGGATCTTCAGCCAACCATCAAACCAAATGATTGGAGAGATTTTGTCATCTCACGTTGTGACTTCCAAGTAATTGTTATTCACAATTTATAAGACCTACATGTATATGTTTAATATTAACTTTAGTATTATGTGTTTGCATAGGAATCAAGCTAGGCGAATAGGAAGACGGTGAATGTAACATCCCAAATTTTGAACTTTGGGAATCAATAATTAATTATGGAAAATTTAGCCTCAAGGAATTTTAAAGATTAAGAATTTGGAATATAAGACATATTTTCCATAAATTAAAGGCAATTTAGTGAAAATAATTATAGGGAATTAAGGCCTATATTTTCCCTTAATTTATTTCGGGAAAAGAGTAAAATTCAAAGAATAATTGAAAGTGATAAGAGGGCCTAAATAATTGTAGGATTAATATTTTATGGTTTAGGAAATTAAGAATTTAATTTCCTTGGAATTATGGAATTATTGCAATTAAAGCTAATTGCAAATATAATATTGTTTTACACAGAAAAAGGAGAATTAATGGGCTTCTTACCTAACCCCTTTGCTTCAGCCCACATGAGAAATATGTATGAACCATATACAATTAGCCCAGTCCGACGTAGGGAGAAGCATGTTCATTTTCTTTTGGATTCCAGCCCATATAAGACATATTATATTCAGCCCATCTTTCTCCTGATTTCCAAACACGTGATGACCCAACAAAAAGGAACATATTTATATGGTTAAAGCATTCCATCTCAGATTGCTCTCTCTCATCCCAGTAAAAAGGCAGAAGGGGTATATCACGTATTAAGCAACCAAACCAATTCAGTCAACACGGAAAGACCAGATCATGTTCAGCAGCCAAAGATCATACAGTCACACCATTTACACTGAAATAGGTTTAGATTTCAGCAACAAACCAGCCAAGAATCAGATATGCACCATACCTTCAGATCTTCTCGAGCTCCTCACAAAGAATCCATCGGTTATTGCTTCTGGATTATTGTTTTGTCTGGACATATGGGTCCTTATATATTACATTTCCCTCATTCATATTCATTCTTGCCTCAAGATTGGTCAAGACTGAGGTGGAAAACGGAGGAAACTGGAGGGAGAAAACACAGAAGGAATGAGAGAGAGAGGGTGTAGAAGAGAGTTGATCGCTACCTCTGTTTCATCGTCGAGAAACAGAAAAAAAAAAAAGAGAGGCTGAGATCGAACTGAACACAGAGAAGCTGGGAGTGAGGGAGTTGAAACCGAAGAGAGAGTAAGGAAGGGAGTTGAGACCGAGAGAGTTTCAAAACTGAAACTCATCCTCCCTCTGCTTCTCATCGCTGAACAAGAAAAGAAAAGCCAGCACTGATGCTCCTCTCTCTTCAGCTTCACCCTTGAATGTAAGTGATGGGCTTCCTCTTCCTCTAGTTTACGGCAGTTTTCCAACGAGTATAAAGCCTTAAGAGTTACAACCATACGTTGTCAAGAAGGAAAAACCAAAACTTGTTGTGTTGCTCATAATATTCATTGCATGATGTGGTTGGCTGAGTGTTTGGAGAAAAAAGACTTCCTAAAGCATAAGCATGTGTACGTGTGAGTTTTGCTGGTAGTCATATATATATGGGGAGAAGATTACTTTGCTGTCATAAGAATATTATCCTACATCTTTATATACATATATATAGATAGTTGTTGTCAAGCAGCTACACAACTTCTAGACTAAAAGTAGATGTTTTAGTTTCCTGGAAAACATGATTTAAATAACTGAAACAGAAGTAGCAGCGCCTGTTACAACAAATACGTGGGGCAACAATGATTTATTATGGCATGTTACTGTAGCACTGGATTCCATCTGGGCAGAGATTTTTAAGCAGGTCAAAATAATAGTAAATGACCTTCTTTTACCCTGAAATTTTATGGGAATTTAGTAGACATGCCAAACTTTAAAATGAGCTTTGGTTTACTTCAATCCGATATCTGTAGCTTAAGTTATGATTTTTGAAAGATGGGTCAAAATCTGAAAACGTTTTGGTGTTATTTCTGGAGTCAGCAAATGACGTTGACTTCTTGACCATGCAAATGAAGTTATAAAATTATGAAATTTTCCAGAGTTGTATTGGACACATAGAGTTTTACTTTGATAGGTAATTTGTTGTATTTCGATAAGTATACAAATAGTTATGAATTTTGGAAAATGGGTTACAAATTTGAAACTGTTTCTCATCAGAGTCTACATTTTTGAAATCTGGGAATTTTCTAGCATGTATTGGCTAATGTCATTATTTTTGTATTAAACTAGACATGTTAAGGGACATATGAGCTTTGGAAGAACACCATTTTGATTTTTATACAATTTATTATGAATTTTTGAAGTTAGGTAAAAGAACAGACAGTTTTCTGGAAATGATTCTGTACAGTGGTGATGTTTTTGCAATCTAGGAATAAATGACATGTAATAAAATGTTGAAACCAATTTTCATAGAAACTATACTTAATAAGGAGTTCATAGGTTTTTGAACCACCTAAATCCGATGTCTAGAACTCTAGATATGGATTTTTGAAGTTGAGCTATGAAAACTGTTAAGTTTGTATTCCCAGATTGGACAATGCTTAAGATTTTGGAATTTGGGAATTTTTCTCAGTGATAAATCAACTTGGTGACTTTAATTTATGAGAGGAGACCTATCAAGGAATAAATAGAAATTAGAATCACTCATTCGGAGTTATATAAACCAAGTTACAAATTTCCCAAATACCCGTGGAAATTAGAGGTTAAATTCTAATAAGTCTTAGAATAGTCACCTAAGTTGTTAATTGGGAAAGAATATAGAATGTAGGATAAGCAACTGAAGTAAATGAAGAGGGATAAATACCAAAGGAAATAATGTGATGATATTATTTTAGGATATTCGGGAAAGTCAGGAATCAACACGAAAAGGTGAGCGTACTGCTAGCGGCTGATCTAAGGTACGGATGCGTACGGTAACTCTAACTTTTTTGTTGTCTTGTATGCTTTATATGTGATGAGATGATTCATATAGTCATGAACAAGACTGAGTTTTGGGTCATGGACTGTGGCTAAGACTGGGTCTTATGTCACCATTTTTAAAGACATTAAGCTTTTATTTGAAAACGAGTTACAGTCTTGGTAATGCTGTATGGATGTTTTCCTAGCACTGAGTACACGATGGGCCGTCGTGGCACTGGTTTATGTGCAAACTATGTGGACCTTACATGGGCTGTGTGCTATGTAGAGGTGAACATTACATGTGCTGTGTGCTATGTATTGTTGAAATATGAACTATTACATGTGTTGTGTGCTATGTATGGTTATATGCTAAAATGTAAATGAATATCTATCATGCATATACTGTTTATACTTGAGCATAAGGTTAACTGTTACTTGAGATTCAATGGGCATTGAATCTCAAAATTTACCATAGCTTCAGGATCTGGAGGATCAGAAGCTAGAGAAAAGGGTAAGCGGCACGCTAAATACTCGGAGGGAGTTTAATTTTTGGGACAAGAATATGTATGAGTTTTGTTGAATCTTTCGGATAACTGTAACCTAACGCGTTAACTAAGATCAACACAAAGAATTTTAAGTTGTATCACGCTTATATTCCTTTGGGAATTTTATTTAACCAGCATATATCTGGGTATATGTTATCAGTCACTCATTCGTCCAAACGGTAAGAATGCTCTCTGTTGTAACTTACTCTGATCTGTTAACACCTTCACTTAAATAAATACATGCAAGATAGCTTAATAAGGGATCTAGGATCATAATTGGACATCGTAATGGACTTAGGAAATAAGGGCGTTACAGTGAAGAATAATAAGTATCCTTGCAAGGAAGGGGAATGGGCTATGATCAAAGTATAGAAGTCTGAGAGTGTGGAAGTCTCTAACTCAAAAGAAGTTGGTCACTCAAAAGAAGCTACATACTAAGTCCAAGCCCCCTACTCACTCTAAGATCCCCAATCAGTTCAAATTCCCCATTGATCAATCCAAGCCCCCCACTTCCAAAACCTCCAATCAGTTTGAGTTTCCCATTTCTAAAACCCTTCAGTCTAAGACCCCGCTCAGTCTAAAAAGAGGAAGCACCCCACCCCCAATGATCAATCCGGGAAGAAGTCTTTCTCACAAAATAAGACCGTTGGTCAATTTGTGCAGAAGTCACCCTAAGAGTTTGCTGACAAGAGCTTTACTTTATACCTATTTCCATTGATTAAATTTGAGAGAGAGGCCTTCAAACAACCAAACCAAGAGGAAGCTATAAGCAAAGAGCTTATTTTTGAGGTCCTAAACAAGGACATGACAAGTTCAATCTATAAGCAAAGAGCTTATTTTGCTATGTTGGTTTTGACATTTCAGGCACCTATACTATAATTATATTATCCCCCATAGCCTCTAGCACAAGATCAAGTTCATCCGCTTTGACCATCTCAATAACAAGGGTGATAACATGAAGGAATATGTCAAGTAGCAACAGGCAATGTTTTTGGCGGATGAATCCATCATAAGGGTGCCCGACAGAAGTGACACTTACGATATATTATTTTATCTTCTTAGAGCGCTCTATAATTACTGTAATCTAAATGGTCTCGAGGACATAAAGAACAAGCTCACTGATGGCGCCTACTGATGCGTCTTCCAATGACTATATTCAAAGGTATATATATATCATTCTCCAATCACTATAATAAATTAATTTTTTTAAAAAAACACACACACACACACATGACTGAATGACAAATTTTTCTTATCATTTCTTTATAGTGCCTTAAGCAACTAGACCAATAGCAATGATTGTGAGTATTATATGACATAGTACATGGAGGACACCATCACCCATAGATTCAAAAGTATTGATACAAATAAGGTATATTATATGCTCAATTTGTTCTATATATTACAATATCTAACTTCCATCTATTATTTCCTTTTGCACTCAGTATTGTAATGCCTCATGCATGAAGTTTACCAACTCACAAATGGAAGAAATGGCTGAAGAGTTGGTGACATCTATATAACATCAGTGGGATTGTAAATACATATAGAATGACATTAAATTTTTTGATACTGATAATTTGTTTGTTTTTAAGTTTTTTTTTTAAAAAATAATGTATATATGCACATGAATGACTGTAAATATATTCTAATTTGTTATATTGTTCTATATGTTAGTTATGATTAGCTTTGATGATGTCTCATATAGATGCCATTAGTAAGAGCAAAAAGTTTATATCATATACATTGACTAATTGCTATATTTAATGTAGATTTGTTTATGTGGAGAATGAACAAGAGAAGAGAAGAAAGAAAGAATATAATTGTGGAGTCAAATGATAAAGAACAAGAGAAGAGAAGAAAGAAAGAGTTGAATCATGGAGAAAGATCAAGAGAAGAGAAGAAAGAAAGAAAAACTTGCCAAATGGAATGAGAAAATTCATTATACAAGTTCTAAGATTGATTCTTGAAGTCTTCACGATCAATTGGAAGTTGGAATGGCTCAATTCGGAGTTAGAACAAGCAAAAATCAGTTTCTGGATAAACAAACTCGAGCCTGTCACTTTTAGACTCGAGTTTGGATGTTTTCCATCAACTCTGGCTTCTCTAGTACATTTAAACTCGAGCCTAAACATATAAACTCGAGCCTGGTGTGAACAAACTCGAGCCTGTCACTTATAGGCTCGAGCCTGGACGTTTTCTAGCGATTTTGGCTCTTCTGGCCCGAGCAAACTTGAGCTTGTCACTTATAGGCTTGAGCCTGGAAATTTTCTAGTGATTCTGGCTCTTCTGGCCCAAGCAAACTTGAGCCTATACTTACAGGCTCGAGCTTGACTGGCTTCCAACAACCTTGTCCACCTCTGTTTCGCGTTTCAGCTGAGCGACCTCTGGTAATTTGACGATATCTCCCAAACCAGGAATCGTATTGAGGTGAAATCAAATTTGGCTGAAACTAGACATCCAATGCATCATCTTAACAAAGTTTCATGCCCAAAAGAAGATCAGATGAGAGAGATATGAATTTTTGAAGTTGACCCATCTGTTAACGTCACTGAGCAGACCAAGGTTCAGTAATTTGAGGATATCTCACAATCTACACATCTAAATGAGCTGAAATCGGTGGCATATGAAAGTAGACTCATAGGGCTTTCCATCGATACCTAATTCAACTAAAACGGAGTTCAGACCAGGGAGATATGTCCTTTGGAATTGACTGAAAAGTTCAGGATGTCACAAACTCGAGCCTATCACTTATAAACTCGAGTTTAGCTCAGACAGAAAGCTATTGTGGATTTCCTATTCGATAAACTCAAGCCTAAAATTAATAGGCTCGAGCCTAGCTCAGACAGAGAGCTTACAGAGGTTTCCAATTCGATCAAACTCGAGCCTGGACACATAAACTCGAGCCTACCTTACATAGAAAGTTCCTCAAAGCTTTTCAAAACGTTCAAACTCGAGCCTAAGAGGTTAGACTCGAGCCTATCACTTATAGAGAGCTTTCGAAGATTTATTTAAGGCAGAAAACTCAAGCATAAAGATATTAACTCAAGCCTGCATGAACAGACTCAAGCCTAAGACGCTCTGTTCTACAAATATCTTGATCAGATCTGCGAAATCTTCCTGAATGATTTACAAACTTCATATTATCTATTACTACTAGTTCCTAATCTCATTTAATCAATTTTCTAGTAAGTTTCAGATCATCAAACGAAGGATTACAGGAAAAACGTTCAGATTCAAATGCTGACCTGTAAAGTCAAAATGATGTCCAGTATGTGTGTCAGAAGTTGTCTGCAACTTGGAATAAACAAACAAGAAGGCCAAACGTTGCCCATTCTATAAAAGAAGATTAGTATTATCTTTTAATTGTTTATATTCCAGATTAAAAGATTGACAGCCATCACTAGAACCAAAAGCTGAAAACAGGGATGCTTAACAATGGGTTTCCAACGTCAACTTTCTCAGTGCAATTACAACAGACATACTCTCAACAACTATATCTCAATGGGCCATTTCATTATCTTGAAGTTATTTATACTTCAGATAAGATCTCTGTTAGCAACTATTGGGACAAATGCAGAACCTCTACATCAAAGTGAATATTCAACAGCTACTTTCTTAGTGGACCTTCAACAGAAACTTGCTCAGTGGATTTCCAATGTTTACATTTTGAAAAGAAGCTCACTACAGACAGTAAGGCTCCTACCAACTACAATTGCTGAACATCATCAAGCATGACCACATGGGAGACATTCTTGAAAAGCCAACATTCAAATATTCAAATCTGAATTATTCTCAACAGCTATATCTGACAGGTATGGTCATAACAGCTAGATTTTCGAATGAATCAAAGTCTGAATGGATCTACAACGTTCACAAGCTTCAACTAGCATAAATACCTAAAGATTTGAAGACTCCACAGACATGGAAAACGCAGAGAACAAGCTTACACCTTCAATATGCTAATACTCTGATTTTCACATCATTTACTCTCTGTTCTTAATGCCTACATAGCTTATCATTGAGAGTGAAATGATTTGTATTGTGCTTCAGTGTTTATTCATTCACTTCTGAGAGAGAAGATTCATTGTGAATCAGTTTATTTGAGAGATACTCAAGATTGGGTGATCTTGAGTGGGAAACACATTGTGTTGATTACAGCTTGTAAGGGGAGTGAATCCTAAGGAGAGGATTACTTCGAGTATAGAGCGTGTAATCAAGCAAGTGTATTGATTACAGTTTTTAAGAGGCAGTGAATCCTAGGGAGAGGATTACTTCAAGTACAGATCGTGTAATCAAGCTCAAAGCAAATAGTGGATTGAAAATCTCAAGTGAAGCTTGGGGACTGGACGTAGGTCAAGGATTGGACCAAACCAGGATAAATCACAGTTTGCATACTCTCTTCCCTTATCTTTTACATTTTCAGTACATACAATAAATTAATTATGACTTATTAAATTAATAATGGGGAGGAAGATACAAAATATTTTAACTATATAAAAGTATAGTAGTAAGCATTTCCCTAGCCGACACGTCAACCAAAATTGTTAGATCAAAACATTAAAATAAGTAATAATAATAATGAGAGGAGGTTACGAAAAGATAGATAATGGAGAAGATAGTTACATAGTCAATAGAAAAAATAGGGATTCCAATAAATTAATTATGACTTTTTGAATTACTAATCTTAACCACATAAAAATATAGTAGTACTAGTAAGTATCTCCCTACCAAATACGTTAGCAAAATTACAGGCTAAAAACATTAAAACTTATAAATAATAATAATAATAATAATAATAATAACGAGAGGCAGTGAAGAAAGATAGATAGTAGGGAAAGTAGTTGCACCATCAATAGAAAAATAGGGCTTCCAATAAATTAATTATGACTTTTTGAATTACTAAAACAACAAATAATGATAATGAGGGGAGGAAGATACAAATTACTAAGTAAATATTTCATTTAATATTAATATTATTCCCATTTAGATCTTTAAAAGGAATGAATATAATACTATAATTATAAATATAAATATGTTCAAATTCAGGGGAACTAATCAATAGAAAATATAGAGATTCCAAATAAATTAATTACGACTTATTAAATTAATAATGCTAAGGTAGATACAAAATATTAAATGAACATTTAATTTAATATTTTGATTATTCCCTTTGAGATCTATAAAAGGAACAAATATAATACTATAATTATAAAAATAAATATGTGCAAATGTTCAAACTTAGGGAAACTAATCAATAGAAAAAATAGGGATTCCAATAAATTAATTACGACTTTTTATATAGAGCAATTTTGAGTATTTTATATAAAAAAGTCGTTAAATTATTGGAATCACCTCTCCACTTATATATATTTTTATATGGATCATAGTGTATTCCATAGTAAGAAAATGATAAATATTATGGTAAATATTAATATTAGTACCCAATTCATGGATGTAATGTCTTCAATTAACTATCAATATTAATATTATTGTTAAATGCACAACAAGGCATGTCCCAGGAAGTTACAACACAAGGGGCTACCTTTATTCGAGTGAGGACGTATTAGCCAAGACATTGGGGCCTAACCATCTCGGTCTTCTTAAGGGTGCCAACTTTGGATTGACAAAGACACATAAAATATGATGGTCAGCGGTAACCTCGAAGAAATAATTGAAACAACAAGTATGAAAAGTTTTAGAAGCAATGTGATGAAATGTAAGAATAAATATAGTTTCTTACACAAGAGTTGATAAAGGAGCGTTTTAAGAAGCAGCAACGGAGAAAAGGTAGCCCAAGTACTAGTTGCAGTTGTACATTTTCCCCTGTAAATATGCCTAAGGGTTTCACAGATGTTAAGTGTTTTATCGATAACCCTAGACACCATATAGGTTCAACAGGTAGCATGTTCATGTTGGGATTTGTACATGCAGTGGAATGAAATTTATTCAATAAATTATGAATCCCAAGAAGAAGATCTATCAACAACGTTTAAATCGGGTTAGTTATTAAGAATCGTACCTATGCGAATTCATGAGCGTGCTTTGCAAACTCGTGGGCTAACACCTTCTTGATCTATCAATCTCTAGGAGCCAACTCTACAAATTCACTCCCTCTACTGGTATCCACACCGAACAACACTCCAACACGAGCGGCAGCGTGCTAGCGCCTTCAAGTTTTTGTCTCACGTCTCTCTTCTAGGGGTTCTTTATGGCTCTTCAATTCTCTAGTGTGTGTGTAATCAAAGTACTTATAACGTAAGGGTATTTATAACCCTAATAGGTCACATTAAATATTCAAAATCAATCTTATTAATTTTGAAATTGAATTGGAAATTAAATTTGTTTAATTGATTCAATCCAATTTATTTATTTAATGTGAATTAAAAGCCAACTGATGTAATTTATCTTTATAAATCAAATCATTGATTTATCTTCATAAATCAAATATGGAAGTTATTTGATGATTAGCCCTTAAGGCATAATTTCCAATAGACTCTCACTTGCACTAGGTGCAATCATTATATATATATCCTCCGTAGATAAAACGTTGTATTCATTAAATCTTAGACATATCTTATATTCAATGAATTTGTACATTATTGCTTGTGTTAGGCTATTCTTATGTGCGACCCTGTAGGCTCACATGAGATTGGCAGCGGGCTAATACTGTACCAGCCCACAAGTTGTAAGCGGCCTCTAGCAAGACATTGCAACTACTCAATTCACATGAGGATCGATTATTCGATACAACCTATCATATAACCATGTCATGTCCCTTTTGTCACGCGATAATTTGGTCAATGATGAAGCATGGATAGTGTCATCCTCCTGTTCTTGACCATTACTTTCTTAATTCTTGAGTAATCTAATAATTGAAATGGAAACTCTTTTCCATCATCGTATGACCATACATTTCTTAGACTTACTCATCGAGGGGCCCAGTGTTATCTCTTTAGAAATGTGAGGGACAAATTCCAACTTGATCATTCATATTCCTCTATATGAAAACCACTAATCTTGATCAAAACCTTTATCATCACCCGGTCAAAGGTGACTCTTGACTAAGTCAAAGATTAGCGACTCTCATGTAGGAGTCCGTGATTATCTCAGGTTAAAGGGCATTCTCATAGTATGTTGATCCAGCACCTTGTACTCTTACAAGTGCCAATGACTTTGATTCGTATCTTCATACCTCATCAAAGTCATACTGGTCTTATCTCATCTTCGCTCCCACGTAGATGACCAACCAGGGACATTTAGGATAATCTATAAGATATATCCAAGGATACATTTATCAATATAAACATGCAAATGAAATGATAACTAAAAGAGAGTATTTTAAAAAACAATAATGTTTAAATTACAATGATTAGCCTTTCCAACAAAATACTCCCACTTGTACTAGGTACAATCATTAATTTCCCTAATTCCCATTGTCCTTACATAACGTTCATGTATTATCTGTGCAAGCAGCTTAGTAAGAGGATCAACAACATTGTCTTTTCTTTGTACTTTGCATATCTTTATGTCACCTTTATCATTGATTTCTCTGATAAGATGAAAGCACCTGAGTATATGCTTGGTCCTTTGATGTGACCAAGGCTCCTTGGCCTGCACAATAGCCTCGCTGTTGTCACAGGACAGGTCTATTGGATTTGAGATGGTAGGAACCACCCCTAGTTTAGTAACGAACTTTCTAATCCAAACGGCTTCCTTAGTTGCATCCGATGCTTCTATATACTCAACTTCTGTTGCAGAATCAACTACAGTGCTCTGCTTAGAGCTCTTCCAACTTACCGCACCACCATTCAAAAGGAATACATATCCAGATTGTGATCTTAGATCATCTTGGTCAGTTTGGAAACTCGAATCTGTATAACCAGTCACAGAGCTTATCACCCAAACGACCATATACCAAGAATAAGTCCTTTGTCCTTCCTAAGTACTTTAGGATATTCTTGACAGCAATTCAATGACGCTCACTGGGATCTTGTTGATATCTACTGGTCATACTTAAGGAAAACGAGACATTCGGTCGAGTACATATCATGACATACATGATAGATCCTATGGCAGAGGCATATGGAATCTTACTCATGCGATCTCTTTGATCAAGTGTACTAGGACACTAATCTTTACTGAGATGGATGCCATGAGACATGGGCATGTATCCCCTTTTTGAATCCTGCATACTAAATCAATGCAGTATCTTGTCTATGTATGTGCTCTGACTTAGACCTATCAACCTCTTAAATCAATCTCTATAGATCCTAATCCCAAGGATGTAAGTGGCTTCGCCTAAATCTTTCATCGAGAAAGACTTTCCTAACTAAGACTTGATACTCTGCAAGGTAGGAATGTCATTCCCAATGAGTAAGATGCCATCAACATAAAGCACTAGAAATATAACTGTGCTCCTACTAACCTTCTTGTAAACATAAGGTTCATTAATGTTTTGAATGAATCCAAACTCTTTGACTACTTTATCAACATGATGATTCCAGCTCCGAGATGCTTGCTTCAATCCATAAATAGATTTTGAAGCTTACAAACTTTACCAGAGTTTTCTGGACGTACAGAACCCTCAGGTTGTGTCATGTACACATCCTCAAGCAGCTTCCCGTTAAGGAAGACTATTTTGACGTCCATCTGCCATATGTCAGTCATAATATGATGCAATGGCAAGAAGGATTCTAATTGATTTGGTCATTGCAACTAGGGAAAAGGTTTCATCATAGTCCACATTATGAGTTTAAGTGAATCTTTTTGCAACCAGTCGTGCTTTGAAGACACTTATTTTGCCATTCATGTCAGTTTTCTCCTTGAAAACTCACTTACACCCAATGGTTTTTACACCTTCAGGTGGATCAACTAAGGTCCATACCTTATTGTCATACATGGATTGCATTTCAGACTTCATAGCATTAAGCCATCTTTCGGAGTTGGGTCCCACTATGGCTTCTCAATAGGTAATTGGCTCATTTGCTTTTGATGAACACGATTTAGTGTGAACGCAACTGTTTCTAGAGCATAGACCCAAAAGGACGGCGGAAGATCTATTTGACTCATCATAGATCGAAACATATCTAATAGAGTCCGATTCCTCCATACAGAAACACCATTCCATTGAGGTATTCCTGGAGGAGTAAGTTCTGAGATGATCCCACAACTCCTAAGATGGTCAATGAAGTCTTGGCTCAGATATTCTCCACCCCGATCAGATCGAAGTGCTTTAATTGTTTTGCCAAGTTGGTTTTGCACTTTATTTTGGAATATTTTGAACATTTCAAAAGATTTAGACTTATGTTTCATTAGATAGATATACCTATATCTACTAAAATCGTCTACAAATGTTATGAAGTACAAATGACCTCCTCTAGAAGATATATTCATTGGTCCACACACATCAGTATGTATGAGGCCCAATAAATCAGTGGCCTTCTCACTATGCCCAGTAAAAGGTGTCTTTGTCATCTTTCCCAATAAACAAGACTCACATGTATCAAATGATTCAAAATCAAATGAATTAAGAAATCCTTCATGATGGAGTTTCGAAACGTGTTTCTCATTTATATGGCCTAGATGACAATGCCATAAGTAGGTTGGATTCAAATCATTTGACTTGAACCTTTTAGTAGTTTTGTCATAGATTTGTCCATTATTAGAATGTTCTAAATTAAGTACATAATGACCAGCATGCAAATCACCATCAGCATAGAAAATATCATTACAATAAATTGAACATTTACAGTTCCTAGTAATGGAAGTATAACCTTCCTTATCTAAATAAGAAAGTGAAACAATGTTACTACTCAAAGCAATAACATAAAAGCAATTGTTCAAAATTAACAAAAGCCCCCTGGGCAGAACTAATTCATACGTGCCTACGGCTAAAGTAGTAACTCTTGCTCTGTTTCCAAGTCGTAGGTCAACTTCGCCCTTCTTCAATTTTCTACTGTCCTTAAGACCCTGCACATTTGTACAAATGTGAGATCTACATACAGTATCTAATACCCATATAGTAGAAGTGGAAAAATGAATATCTATGACATAGATACCTGAAGCGATAGCCCTGTCATCCTTCTTGTTCCTTTTCAGATCTTCAAGGTAGAGTTTGTAGTTCCTCTTCCAATGACCAAAGTTCATTGCAGATGAAGCAAACCCCATCCTTCGAAGGCTTTGTCTTATTGGCTTCAGGCTTAGATTCAGGCCTATTTGACTCATTGGTCTTACCATTTCTTTCATACCATTTCCTTTCTAAACCATCAAAACAGAGCTTCTTCTTAATGCTCTGCTCAGCAGTTTTGAGCATCCCATGCAGTTCAGAAATGGATTTCTCTATGTTGTTCATGTTGTAGTTCATGACAAACTGGTCATAACTTTCCGGGAGTGAGTTCAAGATCATATATGTAGCTAACTCCTGGCTTATGGGAAATCCAAGACTTTCAAGGTGATCAATGTAGCCTCTCATCTTCAAAACATGAGAGTTAACTGATACACCTTTAGCCATCTTGTAGGAATGTAAGGCCTTAGTGGTCTCATACCTTTCTTGCCTTGGCTATTACTGAAACATTTCCTTGAGATGTACAATCATCTCAAGAGCCTCCATATGTTCCAGATCCTTTTGGAGTTTTGGAACCATGGTGGTAAGCATCAAGCATCCTACATTCATAGTGTCATTTCTGATGCTTCATGTAAGCATCTTTTTGAGCTCTTGGAGCATTGGCTGCAGGCTCCTCAGGAATGGGTTGATCGATGACATAAGCCTTTCTTTCTTGTTTGAGAACAATTCTCAAGTTCTTGAACTAGTCAAGAAAGTTTATCCCATTACGTTTGTCCTTCTCAAGGACTGATCGCAATGATAGTGTTGCAGTGTTACTAGTCGACATGATTCTACAAATAAAAAATATGCAAATTTAATTAATAATATCCTACTGAATTAACAATCCTCATTATAATTAGTGGGCTAAGATCCATATTTGGCTTAAATTTAAGTCCGCTTTGGTAGTATGCTTAAAATCAAGTGATTTAGGTAGGTAACCCCTTTGCCAATTACATCACATATAACTCTTAGATCTTTATGGGATTCGATCATCGTATGACTGGCACGTTTAATCCCATCTAATGTCTTGATATCCAAAACCGTTTTGATAATCTGAATTAAGTCAAGACAATCATGAATGTTAAGTATCACCATTACTCACTCATATCTCACCAAGATAACTCAAGTGCATCCACTTTGGTGGAACATACAAATAAGCGATCTAAGCTTTGACAAGTATTCATTAATTGACGGCATTATGACTTAAGATTTCGATTAGAGGGTATTATTTGATATAATCTAATTAATCCTATTAATTATACTTATATGAATGCAATCATTATTTAATCTCGTATAATATCTCTAAATTAATCATGCAGTGATCAAATCAAAACATAATTAAAATTGTGACACAATATGACTTATTTAACCTATAATCCTCTCAAGCCAATAAAGGGACTTCTCTAAATATAAAAGAAAATTACATCAGGAGAAACCTCGTTTAAACATATGAGGGGAGTGAGATGAGAAGAGAATGTATATCAAGAATATTTAGAGAGAGGCATGGCTCGCAAGCCATATTTAAATATTACAACCATTGTAAAGACTAAAGCCATGTTGTTCACCATACCCAAACCATTTGAAAGTAAATCACAATAGGAATTAATTCATAGAATATGATTTAATTAACCACAGAGACGATATATATATATATAATTTACATTAAATTAAATATTAAACACTCTTTCCTATAATTTAAAATCACTAGGAGTATCAATGTGTCTCACATCATGCATCTTCATAATGAAAAGGTATATTGATATTCCTCAATGAAAGAGGTGGATCACATATAACTCTATGCCGTCAACAATACATAATTTAACGTGAAAAGATATTATTATTTGATGACTACAATATGTTAACAATACGTAATTTAACGTATAACTCTATCACGTTAACAATATGTTATAATATATTTATATTTCATTTAAAAAATATATATTGTTAATCACATTAACAATAAAATATATATCTTTCCTATTCGATCGTAACTCTAGCATGAACTTTTGATTTAAACACGTACAAAATATGGTTAAGCATAAACACATAATATATCCCATATATAATCGCATTAAAACATAAACCCAATTTAAACGCACAATTGATCTGGCTCTGATGCCACTATTGGCATTTGTACACGCAGCGGAATGAATTTATCCAATAAATTACGAATCCCAAGAAGAAGATCTATCAACAACGTTTAAATCTGGTTAGTTATTAAGAACCGTACCTATGCGAACTCGTGTGCATGCTTTGCAAACTCGTGGGCTAACACCTTCTTGATCCATCGATCTCTAGGAGCCGACTCTACGAATCCACTCCCTCTACCAGTATCCACACCGAACAACACTCCAACACGAGCGGCAGCGTGTTAGCACGTTCAAGCTTTTGTCTCACGTCTCTCTTCTAGGGGTTCTTTGTGGCTCTTCAGTTCTCTGGTGTGTGTTTGTAATCAAATTACTTACAACCTAAGGGTATTTATAACCCTAATGGGTCACATTAAATATTGAAAATCAATCTTATTAATTTTGAAATTGAATTGGAAATTAAATTTGTCTAATTGATTCAATCCAATTTATTTATTTAATGTGAATTAAAAGCTAGCTGATTTAATTTATCTTTATAAATCAAATCATTGATTTATCTTCATAAATAAATATGGAAGTTATTTAATAATTAGCCCGTAGGACATAATTTCCAATAGTTCAATCACCCAGAGGATAACACTCTTGAACATGTAAAGGTAAAAATTAACACCAACATCGAATCCAACTATTCGCTCCTTGTGCCAAATGTAACATCCTAAATTTTAAAATTTGAAATTTGAAATGTTGAATGGGAAATTATTGTGAAATTTGACCTAAAATAATTATAAAGTTAATTATTATAAATATAAGGCATATTTTTCCATAGAAATTTACAGGAAAAGAATAAATCAATGGATTTATATTTTAAGCCTCAAACAGATTGAATGAGAAAGAAAAATCCATATATGGAATTAAGGATTAATTTCTAACACTTATCCATTGCTTGCAACTAATTAAATAAGTAAAGGACCAAGTTGCAAACAAAAGCCTTAGAGGAGGTCAAGTGGGATAATTTTGGAGTTGGTCTCACAACACAATACATACACACATATTTTCCATTGCTCCTATGCTATTAGAATCATTGGACATAAAGCCCAATTCATTTAATCTTCAGCAAATATACTCCCTCGACCCATTATTATTCATTCTCTTCAACCTATACACATGATGATCATGCAACCCATTATGCTCAACTCGAACAGTAGCGAAAGACTCAACATGCCTTCTCCCTCATTAACGCCAAACACGTAAGCACATAGGAAGATCACAACGGACAAATAATTGAACACAGAAGGCAGTGAAGCAGGAAGCATGGCCATACCTCTCTCCATGCTTCTTGAGCTCTACACCAACTCCATTTTTCTCCTTATATCATCAGACCAGACAGCAAGAAGCAGAAAAGAAAATGAGAGAGAGAGAGAGAGAGAGAGAGAGAGAGAGAGTGAGGAAAGGGAGCCATGGCTGAAGAACACGAAGCAAACCAAACGTTTGTGCAAGCTTGAGGAATCAACCAAGGTGACTTCCTTAAGTATTTTCCTTATAGTTTTCATGGCCTTGGTATGATTGTTATCTGTTTGGTTAAGGAAAAGAAAAACTAGAAACAAGTTCCTTTATTTGTTGAACTGAAAATAGAGAAGTTTGTGAGCTTTTGTTCTAATGGTAAAACATCAAGTTTTTCCATGCAATTTTGGCAGTAAATATTAGACTCAACAAGATTTTAAATGAGAAAAATAAAAGCCGAAATGGACGTGTATAATGAAAGTTATGATTTTCCAAATTCTAACAGTGACGGTGAAAACTGGAAACCATTAATTCAAAAAATGAGAAGATTCATTTCGAGCTTGATTTTGAAATGGTAAAGGTTTGTTTTTTTTCCATGAAATGTTTTTAGGATATAGTAGACATATTAAAATTGAAAACAAGCCAAAGAATAGCCAAAATGAAAGTGTACAATGAGAGTTATGATTTTCTAAAGTTGACCCATGTGCATTGGAACATTTTTGTTTCCAGAAATGAGTGATCTTTTTCGTGGCTGAGTTTGGAATGATAAACGTTTGATTTTTTCCATGAAAGTTTGTCAAGATATATTAGACATATTAAGCTTAAAAAAAATCCAAAGAACAACCAAAACAGATATGTATAATGGGAGTTCTTATTTTTCAAATTTGACCTATGTGTACTGGAACATTTCTGTTTTCAGAAATGAGTGATCTTTTACGTGGCTCAGTTTGGAATGGTAAAATTGAGTTTTCCATGAAATTTGGCAAGAATATAGTACCCATCTTAAGCTTTGAAATAAGCTCAATAACATATCAAATGGACATCTAGAATGTGATATATGATTTTTCAAAGTTTAATAAAAAATCTGGATAACTTCTGTGTTCCAGTTGCAGTGATCATTTTTTAGAAGCATTTTCACTAAGTAAATGGCGTCCATTTCCCATGAAACTTTCCATATTTCTAGTATACATAAAGAGATTTATTTTTAATAGGTATTTTTTAATTCTTGGAATTTTGTACAAAAAGTTATGGATTTTACAAACTTATCGAGTTCTAAAGGTGCAATATGGACAATAGTGGAAATTAATTATTCTGAGAATGACACAAATTTTTCTAGCTATTGGTGATATTTTTCTATGAAAATAGACATGACAAGGGTCATTTATCTTTTGGGATCACATCATTTGATTTTTTTTGAATTTAATTATGAATTTTCAAAGTTACTGAAAATTTTTTTAGATGTAAGACATATCCTTTATGGATTAAAGAGAGACTTAAGGGGCAAGTATAACCCTTTTAATATTTTATTATGGTATTTAATATGATACCTTAAAAAATAAATTAATATTCATAATGGCTTTTCTTGAAGATTTGACAGAAAACTGAGTTTCTATCGTTGGAGATTTTATAAGTATTTGCAGAGTTAATGTTGGTAACTTAATCTCCTATTGCTTGTGAATATATGCCTTGTATGTTCATGTATTGTAGATTCATGCAAGGGTTTGTACGCCTGAGTCTATGCATTTTATTCAGCTTGTTATGGATTATTATCTTATATGATAATGTTACATGCCTATTTTCCTAATGCTGAGGATTTGTGTGGGACACGTAGCACTATGTGTGCTTATGCCGGTAACGATATATATGGTGTGTACTATGTAGTCTGGTTGCAGTGTGTTTGTTGAATGTTTTCTTTTATTCTGCAACATATGAAATATTTGTCATGTATGATTTGCACTTTGAATATGAGATTAGTTGTTACTCTAGAATTCTTCTGATCATTGAATGTAACATCCCAAATTTTTGGATTTTTGAAAATTAAAATTGAAAGTGGAGCAAATCACCAAAAGGGGGTGGATTGAGGATTTAAAAAAATCTTTTCTGAGTGCTCTGAAACTTGAGCACAAAACAAAGCAGAACAGAGTAAGGGAAGAAGAAGCAAAACACGACAAGATTTATACTTGTTCGGTCTTACCTCTTGACCTACATCTAATCCCAAAACACTTTGGGATTTTCACTATCACTTAGAATCAGTTACAGACTCTGTACTTGAAGGTATCCTCTCACTAGGATACATTCCCCCTTACAAGTTGTAACCTGATATTCCTAATCTCCAAGTCTCTAAGAGTGTATAATAAAAACACTGAAGCACAAATGTATCACAAGAAACTTTACAGTAGAAAACTAAAAGACTAGTTGGAAACTTGAATGATTTTCATTTCTTCAAATTAGTTGTTTAGAAGATTTGAATGCAACTCCTTATATATGAAGAGAGCATTAAATTACCATTGGATTCTTCAATGTAACCTTTGGAGACATTGGAGTAGCTGTTAGGAACACTTTGGTTTCTTCTCTCTCTACTCTTCAGTTAATCCAGTTGCACATAAGTTTATGGTTGACTTCTCTTGAATTAAGTCCATTGGAAGAGCAGCTTCTTGATAGTGAAATAAAACATTAACCCCTTTGCAATGTGTGTAGAATGTTTGTCTAAAAAGATGCAATCTTTCTAGACTTTGCAATAAATGTGTTGATGTCACTTTTTGCTTTTAGCTAAATCTTCATTTAATATTTTCTAAACCATCTGAAACTCACTAATAAACTGATTAAACATAGTTAGGAATAGTAATGAGTGATGATAATGTAAATGGAAGAAATCACCAAGAGAGGGTGAATTAAGGATTTTAAAAATTCTTTTCAAAGCATCTAAGTAAGTATAGACAAAAAAAACAGAGTAAAAAAGATAAGGGAAGAGAAGCTTGGCATAGTAAGACTCATACTAGTTCAATCCTATCCTTGACCTACGTCTAGTCCCCAAATACCTTCTAGGATTTTCAAGTATCTTAATAAACCTTGATTACAACAATGTAACTCTCAAGCAATCCTAACACCTAGGACTTGCTCCCCCTTACACTTTGCAATCAAATAGCCCAACTCACAAGTTCCACAACCTTGAGTTCTTTCAAATGAATAATCAAATGATTTTCAAAAGCAAACTCTCTTAGAGAGCATATATGACTAAACACTGAAGTTCAAATATAATAGTATGCTCAACAAAGAATCAAATAAGAATGTAATCTGTTGTAATCGCTTGTTGTTGTATTCATCTTGTGTCGAGTCTTCCTGGGTGTTTATAGTTAACCAGAAAAACTAGTTGTCGCATTTTCTTCTCTCTGAATCTTCAATGTTCAGCTTGACATCTGGAATATGAGAGTTGCATATTTTTCTCTATTTCTTTAATACTTAGCTGGAAATTTGGAATAAAGTTGTTGTAGATGATTTTCTAGCATTCTTGTCATTCCATAAACTTCATTTCACCATTGGAGAGTGATCTGGACAAATTGTAACGAATTAAGCTGAACCATCTGAAATTCATGAGCAAATTGATCAAGTATAATAGGGAATAATATATAGTGAAATTAAGAAGCATATAAATCAAATAGGATCATATCACAAATTCCATAAATCAGAGTCTCAAGCAGTGCAATGCAAACTCAAGTTTGTTAAAAAAAACAACAATTTGATAGATTAGCTCAGGAGCTAAACCACATTTTAGAAAGTCAAATTGGAGTTTGGTTCATTCAAGGAATGACCATCGCGATTTGAGCTTTGAACATATCTTGAAATAGTGGCAAACTCAAGTTATTAAGTGACAAACTCTAGTTTGTTTTTTGGAAAGACAAAACACGTTTAAGTCCATAGAGTATCAAACCACAATTTGTGAATACAAACTGGAGTTTCCTTAGTTCAAAGTAGTGAGGAGCTCTCTGCCTGAATCAAGCTAGAGTTTACAAATGCAAACCGTAGTTTGTTTTAAACATGAAATCTTTGAAAGCTCTCGGTTTGATTCAAACATGGAAAACTTTATATAGTTGTTAACTGGGAGCAAACTGGGGTTTAGAATATTAAACTGTGGTTTGCTTAACTTCAAAATATTGAAGTGTCTTTATCTAAAACAAACTCAAGTTTACTAATACAAACTCGAATTTACTTTAGCTTGAAAAACTTTGAGTGCTCTTTGTTTGACATAAACTGCAGTTTGTAAATACAAACCGCAGTTTGCTTTAAGTTCATAAAAACAGAGCTACTCTCTGTCAAGTTCAAACTCGAGTTGGGAACCCCAAACTTGAGTTTGCCTTTGACAATAAGTTTTTCAACTTACAAAAGACAAACTTCACTTTGTGTTTACAATTGTCAGTTATCGGCAAAACACATAGAGAATTAATAGATAAGAAGTATTAAGATCAATCATGAAGATTTCACAAATTTGAGTAATTTTGATTTTCAAACTAGGCGACACAAACTTGAGTTTGTTAATCCAAATTGGAGTTTGTAACTTTTCTTCAGAAGGCCAAACTCGAGATTCCAAATCCTAACTCAAGTTTAATTTTTTCCAGAGAAGAATGTCTCGATTTGAGCTTTGAAGTATGTTTTGAACATATAGGCAAACTCGAGTCAATTAGTGACTCACTCGAGATTTGGACTTTTGAAGTGAATAAGTTTAAGTCCTTAAAGCTTAAAACTGGAGTTTTCAAAAACTTAACTGGAGTTTTCAAAATCACAAAAATAAAGCATAGCTCTATGCTTGGACCAAACTCAAGTTTCCTCTAAAATTGAAAAAACCTTTTGAAAACTCTCTACTAAGAGAAAACTAAAAGTTTACTAAAACAAACATGAGTTTCCTCAAAGTAAGTAAAACTTTAAAATTCTCTATTAAGCTCAAACTTGAGTTTACAAAGATAAACTTAAGTTTTCTCAAAACTAAGGAATAGTTAGAAAACTCAGAAAACTCTTGGCTAAGTGCAAACTAGAGTTTATCATAACAAACTGGAGTTTGCTCAGGATGAAAAAAGCATTAAGTCTCTCAGCCAAGCACAAACTTGAGTTTGGAAAACTTAACTCGAGTTGTGGTTAAGTTCACAAATCCTTGAAAGCTCTTTGAGACACACAAACTCAAGTTTGCAAAAGCAAACTAGAGTTTGTCTTACTTCAAAAAATATTGCAGGTTTTTTGTTTTGTGCAAACTCGAGTTTGTAAAACAAAACTCAAGTTTGTCTTAATGTGAAAAACTTGTAATGCTCTCTGTATCTCACAAACTCAAGTTTACCTACACAAACTAGAGTTTGCCTTAGTTCATAAAAATTAAGCTACTCTCTGTCAAGTCCAAACTTGAATTTGACATACAAAACTCGAGTTTGTCTTTGACGGTAAGTTTTTCAACTTACCAAAGACAAACTTCATCTTGAGTTTACAATTGTCAGTTATCATCAAAACACATAGAGAACTAACAAAAATATGTTATGAGAGTAATTATAGAAAATTTGGCCTTAATTATTATAAAGCTAATATTTGTAATTTAAGGCATATTTTCCAGAAAATTAAGGACAATAGTTAAGGAATAATTTTTGGAATTAAGGATTTATTTCTAATACTTATTCCCTTATTTTCCGTTATTCTTATATTGCATACGCAAGATACACATACTCCTATAGTCCAATGGATTGTCTCAACCATATAAAACACAAGCCTAAACCAAGCCATTTCATCATTTAAGCCCAACACATGTATCGGCCTATAACCCCCTTCAGCCCGACACGTAAAACACACTCCTCTAATATCCATTTATTCTTTCCTTAATCAACTCATTTCTCACAGGCAACACATACACTCTCAATTGTTCTCATTTCCTTAGGCTAGCAAGGTAAACACACACACTTACTCACTTATTGCATGTTTTCCATGTGTTTGCCTTCACCAACTACACACATACACGACACACATATATACTCCTCTCCCCATCAACATTTTCATTCCCTCTTCATTCCGTAAAATCCCCTCCGTCACCTATATTTCTCCCTTCATTTGAAACCAACAAATGTATACCTCCCTTTGTTAGTTCTCTATGTGTTTTGATGATAACTGACAATTGTAAACTCAAGGTGAAGTTTGTCTTTGGTAAGTTGAAAAACTTACTGTCAAAGACAAACTCGAGTTTTGGATGTCAAACTCAAGTTTGGACTTGACAGATAGTAGCTCAATTTTGAAGAACTAAGGCAAACTTCAGTTTTCAAGATACAAAGAGAACTCCAAGATTTTCACATTAATATAAACTCAAGTTTACTAATACAAACTTGACTTTACACCAAAGAGAGAACCTTCAATATTTTCTGAAGTAAGACAAACTCTAGTTTGCTTCTGCAAACTCGAGTTTGTGTCTCTTAGAGAGCTTTCAAGGATTTGTGAACTTGACCAAAGTCAAGTTAAGTTTTCCAAACTCAAGTTTGTGGTTGGTCAAGAGTCTTAATGCCTTTTCATTCTGAGCAAACTCCAATTTGTTATGACAAAAATCCAGTTTGCACTTGGCCAAGAATTTTCTAAGTTTTCCATAGTTTTGAGAAAACTCGAATTTACATTTTGAAAACTCGAGTTTGGCCTTGACAAAGAGTTTTTATGTTTTACTCACTTTAAGGAAAGTCCATTTTGTTTTAGCAAACTCTGATTTTCTCTTGGTAGAGAGTTTTCAAGGGTTTCAAGTTTAAAAGAAAACTTCAGTTGGGTTTTGTAAACTCGAGTTTATGCCAAGCAGAGAGCTATGCTTTATTTCTGTTATGTAGAAAAGTCTAGTTAAATTTTGAAAGCTCCAGTTTTGAGCTTTGAAGACTTAAACTTATTTTCACTTCAAAAGTCCAAAACTCGAGTTAGTCACTAATTAACTCGAATTTGCTCATATGTTAAAAATATACTCCAAAGCTCAAATTGCGACATTCTTCTTTAGAAGAACTAAACTCGAGTTAGGATTTGAAAACTCAAGTTTGACCTTCTGAGGCAAAGTTATAAACTCCAGTTTGGATGACTAAACTTGAGTTTGTGTCGCTCAGTTTGAAAATCAAATTGCTTGAATTTGTGAAATCTTCATGATTGATCTTAATACTTCTTATCATCACTCATTACTATTTCAAACTATGTTTAATCAGTTTGTCAATGAGTTTTAGATGGTTTAGAGAATATTAAATGAAGACTTAGCTAAAAGCAAAAAGTGACGTCAGCACATTTATTACAAATACCAGAAAGCTTGCATCTTTTTGGACAAACATTCTACCCACATTGCAAAGGGATTAATGTTTTCTTTCCCTAACAAAGAACTGCTCTTCCAACAGACTAAATTCAAAAGAAGTCAACCTTATACTTCTGTGCTGATGGATTAACTAAAGAGTAGAGAGAGAAGAGACCAAACTGTCTAAATCGATTACATTGAAGAATCAAACGGTCATTAAATGATATCTTCATATGTAAGGAGTTGCATTCAAGTCTTCTCAACAACCAATTTGCAAAAAACAAAAATCATTCAAGTTTCCAACTACTCTTTTGGTTTTTTACTGTAAAGTATCTTTTGATACATTTGTATTTCAATATTTATTATTATCTACCCTTAGAGAGAGTTTCATTTATTGTAAGAATCTCAAGTCGTGGGACTTGGAGATTGGGAATATCAAGTTACAACTTGTAAGGGGGAGTGTATCCTAGTGAGAGGATAACTTCGAGTACATAGTATTTAACAGATTCTAAGTAATAGTGAAAAACCCAGAGTGTCTGGGGACTAGACGTAGGTCAAGAGGTTAGATTGAACCAGTATAAATCTTGTTGTCTCTTGCTTCTTCCCTTACTCTGTTCTGCTCTGTTTTGTGTTCAAGTTTTAGAGAACTTAGAAAAGAATTTTTAAAATCCCCAATTCACCCCCTTCTAGGTGATTTGCTCTGCTTTCACCCTTCTCCATTCAACCTCCATTATAGTCCTCCTCTAAACACTCATTCTTCTATTCCATTTCATGCTCATATCAACTCACACTTTGGTCAAGAGTTGAGAACGGAGAGAACACAAGAGAGAGAGAGAGAGGGAGAGAGAGAGATCATCCAACTACCTATGCAACACTGATTCTGAGCTTAGATAAGTTCTTTAAACTCATTCTCATCTGATTTCTGGGATTTCCTAAAGATTAAAGAACTTTTGAAAGATTAAAATAATAGGTTAGAGAGACAGTGAGCTCATACCAGTGTTTTTCTTCCTGCATGTCGAATCTAAGAGAATATAATATTTTATCTAGATCTGTAAACAAGCTTTAAAGTTTTGCATGTCAGTTATATTCATATGGTGACTGATTTCAAATAGTTGAGTCATGAAAAGGAGTTGCAAGTGTTGTTTTACAATTCTGTGTAAGAGTCCAAAAATAGGGGATGATTTTCATGTCGTTTGAAGAGGTTAGAGGTTGATTTTTTATATGAAAATTTTAAAGGAGATATGGCTCTCCTTAAGCTTCAAAACAAGCTTTGGATCACCTAAAACGGAGGTATATAACTCCACTTATGATTTTTGGAATTTGAGATATGAATTTGGAAACTTTTTGGCATCATTTTGGAGGCAGTCAAATGACATTTGAATTTTTGACTAAGTAAAAAATTCCAACGATTGTGAAATTTTTTACATATGTAATTGACAGATAGAGCTTTAATTTAATAGGTAATTTATCAAATTTGGAGAAGTCTCTAAAAAGTTATGAATTTTGGAAAATGGGTTACAGTTCTAGAACTTCTTTTGAGCAGTGGTTACATTTTCAAAATCTAGAAATGAATTGCAGTGATAAAATACTAAAACTAATTTTCCTAGAAACTAGACTTAACATAGAGTTCATAGGTTTTTGAACCACCTGATTTAGACACAGAACTCCATATATGAATTTTTGAATTTGGACTATGAAAATTGGTAAGATTTTGTTTCTAGATTGGCCAGTCGTGTTTTGTGTGGAACTTCGACTAGGCATTTGATATCCATTTGCCCTGATATTTGTCAGAAATAAAATTCATATGTTAAGCTTTAATTTGGATAGGTCTCCCACCTAATTTGGATAAGTATTAAAGAAGTTATGAATTTTTTAAAATAAGTCACGGTTCTAGAATGAAATCTGGATGGTGTTTATGTTTTTTCAAAATCTGGGAATTTTCTCAGCCATAAATCAACTTGGTGACTTTAATTTATGAAAATGGGCTTATCAAGCTTTGAATAGGAATTGAAATTATTCCATTTGGAGTTGTATAGACCAAGTTATGAATTTTCCAAATTTTTAGAGAAGTTAAAAGCTGAATTTCTCTTAAGTCTAAAAATAACTGTAAATGGATCATTGTTTTGGTAACAGTTGTAAGGTTAAGGAAACTTGAGTAAACATTCATTTTCCATAGTTCTAAAGTTATGGATATGTCCTTAGTGCCATAAGGAGAAGGAAGGAACTTCAAGCAACTTCAAAGTTGGTGAAAGAGGAACTCGAGTAAGGGTAGTAGTCCTTAAAAGGTAGTGGGCTTACCTTACTTGTATGTATTTGATATTATTGCTATTGTGTATATGTATAATTGTTATGCTTCATTGTTATGTGTAACATACTTGAATTATTGAAGCTCTATTTATGATTATGCTACGACCAAGAGTATGATGCATAAAGCATTGAGCATGCAAAGATGTCATTATGTTAACATGAACTTGTACAAGGTAGGTATATCAAACATTAACATTTATCTTGCATGCATTGTATTAGCATTATTTACTACTGGGATTTCTTAGAATCTCACCCTCTACTCCCAAACCAATAGACAGGTGAGCACAAGAGAGAAGTGATGCATAAGGCTCAAGGAAGGAGTGTTGCTTGAAGACGTCCGAGCAAAGGATAGTTGAAGAACTGAGGGTTGACAGTGTTTAAATAGTTTTAAGTTGCACTATCTTCAATGAATGTAATTATATCAAAAGGGGTATAAACCCTGAGATTACCCCTATTACGTAATCAAAATTTTAAGTTTGTATCAGTTTATTGAGCTATTTGTGATTATGCCCTACAACTGCATAAAAGTTTTGTATGTTTATGGGAAAGAATGCCGACACTCGGGGTGGGTGTGACACTGAATACCAGACACACCTAAAGATTTAGGAATGTGTTATGGATCAGTAAGTAAGGCAGTGCAACGGAGTAGCTGATGAAGACCCCAAAGAAGGGGATTTAATTAAGTGAATTTTTATATTTTGATATTTTGGATTGTATTTAACTATCTATTCAACTGAAATTAATCCAAGATAACTGTACAATCGACATCCTCCAACATGATTGACCCTAACTATTTTTGAATTTTAATTTTTATCACGTGTATATTCCTTCGGGAATTTAAATTAACCAGCATATGTCTAGACATATGTTATCAGTTACTTATTGTCCAAACGCCAATGCATGCTCTTTATTGTGACTTACTTTGATATGCTAATGCTATCACTATGATAATTATACGTTGAATAGTTCAATAAGTGATATAAGAACATAATTGGACATTATAATGGACTTAGGAATTAGAAGCATTACACCTAACAAAGACACATATATAGTGGGAGAGGCTACATGCAGCTTCATTGTGTGGCCTTGCTTCTACTTAGAGTATGAAACCCCCCACTCAAAAGAAGTTGGACTACTTGAAAGAAGCTACTCACTATGTCCAAGCCCCCCACTCACTCTAAACTCCCCAATCAGTTCAAACCCCCAACTAATCAATCTAAGTCGCTCACTTCAAAGATCCCACTCGGTCTAAAGCCCCTACTCAGCCAAGCCCCTTCCTCAGTCCAAGACCTACTCAATCTAAGAAGAGGAGGCATCCTACCCCTAATGATTAATTCGGGAAGAAGACTTCCTCACGGAATAAGACCGTTGGTCAATCTGTCTGGAAGTCCCTTAAAGAGTTTGCTGACAAGTGCTTTGTTTCATACCCATTTCCATTAATGAAATTTGAGAGAGAGGCCTTCGACCAACCAAACCAAGAGGAATCTATAAGCAAAGAGCTTGTTTATGAGGTCTTGAAAAGCTTGATCAACTTCTTTATGAGGTATTTCTTCAACTTTGATTGAATAGTAATATGCTTAAAACTTTAATTATATTTTGATATGTTAGTTTCGACATTTTAAGCTCTTGTACCATAATTACCACATCTCCCTTAGCCCCCATCATAAGATCAAGTTCATCTACTCTGACTATCCTCTCAATAACCAGGGTGACGACATGAAGGAAGATGTCAAGCAAGAGCGCACGAGGTTTATGGTGGATGAATCTATCAAGAGGGTGCCTAGAAAAAGTGACACTTTTTTCTTTGTGCCTTACATTCAAAGAAGGGACAATAATTAACTATACTTAAATTAGATTTTTTTTTTTTATGTTGAAATTGTCTAGATGATGTGACCTATTATTATACTGAGGAACTACTGGATGCTCATAGTTGTAAATCCAACGTGTAAAAGGATTTAGTACTATGACTCTATGAGCAGGGGTTCCAGAAAGGAGACAATACAAACAAGAGACATTCAATCATTAAGTTATTCATTTATCATCTCTTATGATTAGTTCATCTTGCATGTATGAATAGACACACATATACATATGTCTGTGTGTATATATAGATATGTAGACATGTGTGAGTGTGCAGGTGTATATATGTATATGTACATACATAGATATATATACATATATACGTAGATATATACATATACATATATACACACATACAAATACATGCACATATATGCATATATATACATTAATATAAATAGATACATATAGACACACACGCACATGTATGGGTCTTTCCAATGGCAATATTCAAAGGTATATATATAATTCACCTATCACCATAATATTAATAAATTAATGGAACACACAATATACTTTTTATATATATATATATGACTTATTGACAATTTTTTTCTCATTTCTTTATTATGCCTAAAGCAACTAAACAATAACAATGATTGTGGGTACTGCGTGATGCAATACATGAAGGACATCATCACCCACAATCTTGAAAACATTGATATAAAAAAGGTATATTATATGCTTAATTTGTTCATATATACATTTGGTAAGTTATTTATTGCAATATGTAACTTCCATCTATTGTTTCCTTTTACACACAGTGTTGTAATGATTCTTGCATGATGTTTACAAACTAACAAATGGAGGAAGTGGGTAAAGAGTTGGCGACATATGTACAACATTAGTGGGGGCCACTACAAGAAAAAGGCTTATTAGTAGCGGTTAAATTTACATATTTGTAGCGGTTTTAACCGCTACTGGAACCATTTGTAACGGTTAGACTAACCGTTACAAAATATACCATGAAAAACTTATTTGTAGCGGTGAAAAAAAACCGATACTACATGATAAAAAACCGCTACTGAAACTTTAGCGGTTAAACATAACCGCAACTATACGAGTCTGACATGACATCTACATCATAAATTAGTAGCAGTTTTAAAACTGCTACGGAGTAAACCATTATAGCGTCTATAAAATTGCTACTACTTTTGTAAAAATTCAACATGTAGTAGTGGTTACTAAATTGCAACAAAGTTTCCCGCCATTATTTGAGGGGGGGATGATTTTGCCGCCATTTTGAATTCATTTTACACTTGTAGCGATTTCATAACCGCCACAAAATATTCCCGCTATTTTACTTGAAATATATTTTCCATCCACTTTTTATTGTTATTTGTAGCGGTTATAAACCACGACAAAATTTCCTGCCATTTTAAATTAGTTTCCCACTATTTTCATTTTTGTTATTTGTAGCATGTTAAAACTGCGAAAATATATTCAGTTAGCTTTTTTCTTCATATTTGTAGCGGTTCCATAACCGCTACAAGTTCATAAAAGGAAAAAAAATCGCCAATTCTCATTAAATTTAAATATTTAACTAATTTATATTTTATCAAAATTTATTAATACTATTTATAATTAAGAATTATTAATATTTCAATAATTATTAAATATATTGTTTTACATATTTTATTTTCAATAATATATATTTTTATTAAAATAAATGATATTAGAATGTGATAATTGATTATATATATTCAATGTATATGTATAGTTTATTATAGATTAATTTAAATAATATTTAACAATAACAATAATGTGTATACAAGTAAATTAAATATATTGTGTGTGAAACTAGATGAAAGAAAATAAATATTTAATTGATCTGCATTAAGAAAAATGAGAAGTAGAAGAAAATTAAATGTGAGTAAAATAGTAAAATTGGAAAGAAAAAAAATCATAAAATTATTAATTAAGAACAATGATAATTACAAGAAAAAAATAAAAATTGCGATAATTATCATATTTGATCCGGATGAACAACACTTACCTTCTTGAAAGACTTGATCACTTTGAGAAAATGTATAAATTTGAGAGAGAATGAGAACAAAACGTGTTAGAAAATGAGAGTTGAGCATATTAAATATGGTGTGGTGCTAGTGTTTATAAATTGGTATCTGTATACTTCTTTTGTAGCAGTTGATGTAGTGTTTTTATATCGTTTAAATTTAGTATCGGTTAATGTGGCGGTTCTGTAGTGGCTATTTATTTGTAGCGGTTTATAAAAATTTGTTTATTTGTAGTGGTTATAACCGTTACAAATAAGTTCATAAAAATTTGTTTTTTTTCAACAAAACAAAAAAAGCTACAGATAAGTTTCTTAAAAAAACAAAATAAGATTACATATTATATCACAAGCATAACTTTGATTTTGCCTCTCAATCTTCGTCACCATCCCTACAAAAAAAGAAAGTGGATAAAATGCCACTTGTGAGTTGAATATGTTTGAACAAAAATAAAAATATATTTTAATGTTATTATTTCATAAAACGTATATTAAAAAACGTACAGAACTAAAGGTAAATTGTCATCACCCTCGGGGAAGAAGTTCTCAAGGCTGGCGAGCTGCAACGGCTCACTCTCGTAGGCGATATTATCAGCACCGCCCATGTCCTAAAGGCCTCATAGCTTTAAGTGAACCACCATATGCCAATCCTTGTGCCTCTCATCAGCGATATAATAAACTTGATGTGCCTCTGAGGCAAGAATATACGGCTCATCATCTTCAGATTGACCAGTGTGAATACTAGGAGAAATTCACTGATGTGATGCCTAAGTCGTCAGTGGTGAGTCCTCGGGACGTTGTCGTATTCGCCCACAAATATTTGAACATCGTCACCGTGAAAAGGCCTTGGTAATTTATCTTGACCACATCAAGCAGCTTTCCATAATACGGGACGTCACCGAAGTGCATGTTCCTGTCACTGTTGCTCGCATAACTCCTTGTCCCAAACGTGCCATATACACCTGAGTTTTGGGTCAGCAATCTCTGATCTCGTGAAACGGTGCAAAACTTGAAACCGTTGACATTGTATGCTGTAAATCTTTGGGCGTGGTCAAGTGGACTGAGTGTGAGAGCTCTGAATTCTGGGGAGTATAAGTTGTGGTTATTCATTATTCTCCTACTAAACCAACCCGGGAATTCTCTATGGACCTTTCTATCAATCTCTGATGATGTCTGTCTACAGATCCTCAGCTGACGCTTGACATAACTCTTGAATTCCTTGCAATTAAACATGCGAAGATGACCATGATGTGTGAGCATAAAATGTAAGGAAATATATAGGATAACATATATTTGTGTGCAATCCATACTGAAGGTACGGTTCAACTTTAGTGCAATTAATCAAGACATGTCTATGTGCTTGAAGCTTATCAAGTGCCGTCAATTTGAAGTTTTCAGTTCCGCTAACTGGTTTACCAATATGAGGGATTAACAACTCTGTTGCTGATGAATCTGGCTCTGGCTTTGGACAATCATCCACACAAGGCGGTCGGTTGAATGACGTCTCAATCCCATCAAAGTACATGGAACAAAAATACAAGACCTCATCCTCAATATAACCTTATGCAATTGAACCTTCAGGCCACGCCTTATTCCTCACGTAAGATTTTAGTTTCCCAAGAAACCTATAAAGTAATAAATGAAAAATGTTGAGACATTTAATGCTGAAAAGTGTGACAAGGTAGGAATCATGAAGTAATTAATTTTAAATGAATACCTCTTAATAAGATACATCCATTGGTAGTGAACGGGACCAGCAAGCTTTGTTTCGTGAACAAGGTGTACTGTCAGGTGAACCATGACCGTGAAAAAGGAGGGAGGAAAGATCATCTCCAAATGATACAACATAAGAATGATTTTTTGCTGCTTCTCCACGATCAAAACCTTGGAACACAACTTCCGAAAGAAAGAACACAACTCAACCAGAACGATCGACATATCGAGAGGTAGTGTATCTTTGATGGCAAGCAGAAGCAACTGTTGCATAAGCACATGTGAGTCAAGACTCTTCAGCCCAGTAACCTTTCGAGCTTACACGTCAACACATCTCAAAATGTTGCTTGAGTACCCGTCTGGAACTTTTATTTTCTTCAATTTCCTTATTCGGTTTTGTCAGGGTGAATCTTATCGACTCAAATCTATCAAGCTCATCTAGCCACACGTCTCCACGAACTCCCATCTCCCGTAAATCTTTCCTCACCTGAAGATGATCTTTAGACTTGCCTGGTTCATGTAGAATCATGTACAGGACATTATCGCACACATTTTTCTCAATGTGCATGACATCCATATTGTGTTGGAGCAAATTATCTTTCCAATAGGGCAGAGTGAAAAAGATGCTTATCTTCCACCATTGCTGGGGCGTAGAACCAGAAACCCTAGCGGTCTTTGTACTGGCCTTTCCTTGATCGTCTCTTTTTCCAAACTCAAACTCAACATCATGAATCTGCTCTACGATATCTTCACCGAATAAAATCTGAGGAGGTCCTCTTTTTTCTTGTTGCACGTTGAAGCGATTGCATTGCAACCAGAACCTGTGTGTACTATCTAGAAACCTCCGATGACCCATGAAGCACTACTTACGACTGTGGGGAAGGCACACTGAATCAGAGTCAAAATTGCAAACTGGACACGCAATGCCGATATGCACATTCCACTTGGATAAAGTTCCTGAGCTAGGAAAGTCACTAATAGTTCACATTAAGGCCGCACGCAAGTTGAAAAGTGTTTTGTCATGCGAGTCATAAGTCTCGACCCCTACATTCCACAACTCGACCAAATTCGAGATAAGTGGTTGGAGATACATGTCGATGTCATAAACATAATGTAGGAGCTTTGTTTCATACACATCTAGGGGCCAAGTTGTACTGGATTAAGACAATCGGCCAAATACTATAACTTTAGCTGAGATTCTCAAACGGATTAAAACCATCGGTAGTCAAAGCGAGACGAACATTTCTTGGGTCTGCCGCAAAATCTGGAAAGTGTGAGTCAAACACTTTCCATGCTTGAGCATCCTGTGGATGTCTAAGTTTACCATCTTTGTTCTTGTCAGCTTCATGCCACCTCATATGATCAGCTGTCCTGGACGACATAAACAATCTCTGTAAACGAGGCTTTAAAGGGAAGTACCTGAGAATCTTTGCGGGTTTCTTCTTCTGCTTTTTCCCCTTTCGTACAGTACTGAACCTCGAAGTGTGACACTTCTTACAAGACTCCCTACGAGCATCCTCTCCCCAATAAAGCATACAATTGTTAGGGCAAGCATCGATCTTTTCGTAGTTCAAGCTTAATCTGTTAATTATCTTCTTGGCCTCGTAAAAGTTTGTGGGAATGTTCACGTCCGAGAAAGCATCTTGTAGCAATTCCAGCAACATCGACATTGCCTTATTAGTGATCCCACACATGCACTTGATATGGTACAATTCGATAAGAAAAGATAATTTGGAGTATTTCCGACAACCTTGAAACAACGATCGATCACTCTCATCCATGAGGCTGAAAAAATTCTCGAGCTGCTTCATTCCTGAGGAAAACAGGTTTTGCACCCCTGAACTTCTACAGTGAAATTGTCGTCTTGAACACCGAAAGCATCATGAATAGCTTCATTAACTAGATCATCTTGAGCTACACTATTTCACTGTAAGATGATCCCTATATTGCATACCATGTTTCTCACCATGAACTCCCCAAAATCTATATTCGATTAGGAAAGGCTTGACAAAAAGATGTTCTATAGCACCCTCTCGTGTTTACCACTTCTTAAACTTGCATTTACAACACAGACACATGACCTTCCCACTAATGCTAGCGTGAGAGAAGGTGAAATGTAAGAAATTTTGCAATCCGGCTAAATACATAGGAGAATTGCGCAGCAACTTGATTCATGACTTATCCATATTTAGTAAACAAAGCTAAGATATAATACAAATGAAGAGAGAATGTTAAATTCTCCCCAAATCACTCCAGATCCATTAAATGCAACGTTATATAAATTGTAGCAGTTCCAAACTGCTAGACAAACCGCTACAAATAAATACATTTGTAGCGGTTTTTAAACCGCTACAACCATTGCAATTCAAACTAAATGAATCCTGCTAGATATTAGTAGCGGTTCTAAAACCGCTACAAAATACCAGCCGTTGGATAGTTCTTCAGTTTGAAATTTGAATTGAATAGATGGCTCCTGAGTTTTGTAGCAGTTTTGTAACCGCTGCATTAACTGCCATCACTATTTTTTCATTTCTAGCAGTTTGAAGCAATGAACCGCTACAAATAGGATTAAATGTTTATTTTGTAGCGGTTTCGGTCATTAAACTGCTACCAAATGCATTGATTTTTTTTTTTTGGTTTTAATAATGTTGAATTTTTTTTAAAAAAAAATATTTACAAAATACCTATTTTTAAAATATGTAAGATAACAACTAGAGATTATTTTTATTATTTTGTCAATTATTTATTACTTGTTTCACGATACATATTTTGTGTAACTATAATTACATATTATAAGTAACGCTAATAAACTAATGTAAATGCATATGAGTATTTATGAACTCGAATATATGAAATATAAATATTTAAATTGCAATCTAACAAACAAAAATAACATAAATAGAGAACAAACGTTTTAAATAAAAATATGTCTGTGAAAATAAAAACTAATAACTAACAATCAAGAGCTTAATGATCAAGTTCTGGCTCAGTAGGGGCATGTGCATGAGCAAAGGTAACTCTGTCATCATCATCATCATCAGCAACAGCAGGCAGGGGTAGATCCTCCGGGACGAAGGCAGGGGGAGGCAAGGAGGTATCATCGTCGATGAACGAAAGGGGAGGCTGGGGAGGTGAAAAGTGTCTGTCAGGCAACAACTCTGTCAGGGCCCCAGTACAAGCATCCCAACTATGCTTCTGAGAAGCATACCAACGATTGATCTTGGCCTGAATGTGCCTCTCCTTGGCAGCCTGCTCTGCCACAATCCGGGTCCTCTCCACTGCTTGTGAGGCCGAATGCTCAACAACCAAGGTGGCAACCCCTGCGACTCCGAGGTCTGGGATGTTCATAGCTCTGCCTGGGTCTGCTCAATCCGGGACTGACGCCCAAATTTCAACAAACGTTAATGAAACAATTTAATTCAATTTGAGTATATTAAATTAACTAAATAATAGTTTCTTTGTAACTTACTATAATCTCCTCTGCTACCTCAGAAGTCGGTGTCCCATCACAATGTCTATGTGTGTGTGTGAAGAGTTCCCCATAGTCCGTTTGTCGATTCTCCTCCTGCGCCTTTGCTTGCTGCAAGAAGTCAAAGAATGAACAGTTTGTTATTTAAAAAAAAAGGAAGAATCAATCATTTAAATCTCAAATTAATTTAACGTTCAACATACCATCTCACCGTAGGTCACAGCAAACGTCTTGGATCTTGCCGTGTGATGGACCGTCTGGAGTGACCGACTCCTGGTGTTCCTCTGGGACATCACCTGCGATGAAAATAATCTTGTAAGACTATATTAATCACAACTGTAAATTAATTGAAACTATATTTATATTTGTAAACTACATTTAAACAAAATTCATTTACGGAAAATTTTAACCATAATTAATTAAAAACATACCTATCATCTGCACTCCTCTTATATTGGACAAAAACTGCCCAGTCATTGGGTCCATGCCGGCTTGGGATGTTCTCAATTAGCTGCTGCAGAGGAATCGTCCCATCTCCATTCCTCTAGGTGTACAAATGATTCCTTCAGTTCTTCCACCCATCCCCTATCTTCAGCAAAGCGTACCTCTTCTCCTAGCCTCCCACATTAAACTTTTTTTGCATCAAAATTTAATTACTAATTGATTAAGCAATAATAAAATTAATTAATAAATAAATAAACTAAATAAATAAACAAACCAAAAATTATAAATATTAACATGTAAAATTAAATAACCCCATGAGAAATATTTTAAAATAATTCAAAAAATATTTTTTTTTAAATTATAATTGGTAATTATAATAATTTGTATTGACTAAATTACGTTTATCATCTTAAAAAAATATGATGAAAAATTAAAATTATAAACTTTTATATACCAAAAAAATATAAAATTTATAATATAATAGAAATTAATAAATTCTATAATATAATGCATATTTTCTACATCAAAATTTAATTACTAATTAATTAACTAATAATAAAATAAATAAATAAATAACTAAAAAACTAAATAAATAAACAAACAAATAAATTATAAATATTAACATGTAAAATTAAATAAAGCAACACAACTTACCTGGACAATGTCAGTAAATGTCTTGTCCTTGTTCTTGGCTGGAACACGCCTCCAATCCTTGAAGTAGATAGGGAACCATGCCCAATTCCCACCAAATTCAGAGAGGAATCAGTTGAATAGGTGACCACCGTTGGTTATTGGCTGGTTCGTGCCCAGGTTCCAGGGGACCACTACACGAGGCCCCTGCAACAAAGTGACCCCGGCAACATCCAACGTTCTCTTGTTGACGTTCCCATGTGTATTTGCACAATAAAAAAAACCAAGTTTTATTGCTTTTAAATATAATTTAATTAAATGTAAGGAAACAAAATTTAAATTTTCTCAAAAAAATAATATCATTTACCTTCGACGTCCACAGCAAATCCGGTAGAACACGAAGATGACGGTCGGGGATCCCCTTGGTCCCGCTCGTTCTCCCGATCAAGAAACTGTTGCGCCTCGCTCATCAGAAAGTTTATCTCAATCTCTTCATTCTCATTGAGGCCGCTGATCAAGAGAATGGCGCCTCATTCTCCACTAACAGTCTCTAGGGTCTCCTCCCTTGGAATTGGTTCATTGGTGAAGAGGTCCTCAAACTGACTCCCCATCTGAGGGGGTAGAGGGGGCAGAGGGAGATTTACAAGCCCACGCCCTCTCGCATGGCCCCGTCTACTGCCACTTCGTCTCAAGATGGCCTTACCCCGTGAGACCCCTTTCCCTTTGTCTTCGTTTACCATAATGTTGTTTTTTTACTGTAAAGAGAGAAAATCAAATCTCAAAACGATAAAAAATGAATAGTAGTGCAAAGGCAAACGTTGTTAATAGCGCGTCCCTTAGTAGCGGTTCTACTTAAAAACTGCTACAAAGTGAAAAACCTGTTGTGGTTTATACAAACCGCTGCTAATGTATCGTAAAACTTGCAGCGATTATAAAAACCGCTACAAATATAGAGACGTTTCAGTTTCCATTATGGTTATTTGTATAACCGCCACTAAATATATATTTTTGTAGCGTTGTAAAGGTAACGGCTACTAATTTTTGTTTTTAGAAAAAAATACCGAACTAATTAGTTTATTAGTTTGACTAATAAACCAATTAGTTTGGTTAAAAAAATCTTTTTTCTTATAAGTTTACTGAAAATGGTCCGACAAGCCTATGAAAATTGGGCTTTAATATAGCCACCAATCTATATGAAAACGCCCGCTACAAATCATTTTTATCAGAGATATTTTACAAAGAGAAAGTGGCTACAATAAAAACCCAACATTCGGTCGCTTGTTAGACGATATTAAGAAGAATAGAAGTCCTCATATCTGAGAAATAACCAAATTTACATTATCATTAAATAGCTAACTCTAGCTTTATGATGAGAGAGGCAAATATACCAAGCCAAGTTAGCTCATTTAGTGACAACGCAAATTCGATGATTTCTCACCTTTTATACTTTTTTAATGTACAGTCAGGTTATATAGTTTAAATATTAGTAGCAGTTTACTGTTAAACCACTACAAACTTTATGGAATTGTCACGGTTTCTGTGTCGCTAAACATAAACCGCAACAATACTGTATCGTTTCGCTTTGTTATAGCGGTTGTTGTAAGAGAACCGCGACAAACCAGTAGTGGTTGTAGAAAAAACCGCTACTAATGTTTTTTTTAAGAAAAAAAAAACCAAACTAATTAGTTTATTAGTTTTATTAATAAACCAATTAATTTAGTTTAAAAACAAAATTGATAAGGGTGCTGAAAATAGTCCAACAAGCCCATGAAGATTGGGATCTAATATAGCCATCGATATCTCTGAAAAGGCTCACTGACTCATTTTGATAAGAGATATTTTGCAGAGATAAAGGTGGCTATCATCAAAACCCAACCTTTGGTCACTTGTTAGACGATGTTCAGTAGAATAAGAGTCTTCATGTCTGAGAAATAACCAAATTTGCATTATCACTAAAGAGCTACCTTCAGCTTGATGATGAGAGAGGCAAATATCAGCCAAGCCGAGTTAGCTCATTTAGTGATAATGCAAATTCAGTGGTTTCTCATTTTTTATACTTTTTGTTTGATGTATGGTCAGGTTAAATAGTTTAAATACTAGTAGTAGTTTTGTTGTGTAACCACTACAAACTATAAGGATTTGTCACGGTTTGTGCGTCAATAGAATGTAAACCGCAACAATATTGTGTCATTTTGCTTTCTCGTAGCGGTTATTATAAAATAACCGCGACAAACATTTGCCTGCATTGTCGCGAACACTTGCACCAAATTATTTGTAGTGGTTTTGTTATAGAAACTGCTATAAATAAACCGCCACAAAGATTCCCACCATTACGCGCCAAGCTGGTGCCACTTTGGTAGCAGTTTGTTGTGCCTGAACCGCTACAAAATGCAGTCTTAAACACACGCAAGCTTTGGTGCCAATGCTCCGCTACGAATTTGTAGCGGTTTCTTGTAAAACCGCTACAAATACTTGATTTGGTAGCGGTTTTTTGTGACCGCTACTGTTGAACCGCTACAAATCATACTTTTTTTTTTGTAGTGGGCATAAATACATATAGAATGACATTAAATTTCTTGATACTGATTATTTGTTTGTTTTACAGTTTTGGTTTTAATAGTGTATATATATGTACTATGAATGACTGTACATATATTCTGATTTGTTGTATTGTTCTATATATGAATGAATGTAAATGTATATTGTAATTCATTTTGTACCGATATATATATGTAGGGGGATATCGAAAGCAAAACATGCCCCTCCCCTCAAAAAAAAATCTAGCTTCGATAAATCACTGTAGTTGCCTAATAATCGTTATTTATATCAACTATATATAATGGTTATTTAAATAAATCCACTAGAATTATCAATATATAACGGTTGTTAAAGAGGAACCGTTATTTATTATGCAAGGATTATATTATCATAAATTTTTACGGTTGTATACGAAATTATGTGTGACTGTCCATTATTGTCACAACAATGTATATAACATGACATCACTAATTCTCATTATATAACATGTTATATTATAATTGTTATAATAGGTTTATAATTAATGATGGTTCGGAACTATAATTTATCTACGCAGAGCAAATATAGTGTCTACGTATATGATAGTTCAAAACCATGAAGTATGATACACTACTACAAAAAACGTTAAAAACGTCCTAAATTAGAGGCAATAAACGTCCTTATTGAGAAGGACGTCTGACCAGGGGAAGTAGTAAAAAGACGTTCTATAGTTAATATAGGACGTCTTAAAAAGGCGTCCTATTGGAAAGATAGGACGCCTTTTTTAGGCATCCTTTATTCACTATAGGACGCCTTTTTAAGGCGTAAAAGGCGTCCTATAGTGAATAAAGGACGCCTAAAAAGGCGTTTAAAAGAAAAAAAAACCAAAACCCAGATCTGGAAGAACCAGGTTGGCTGAAGAGGATTGTTGCTCCTTAAGCTATAAATCTCTGGTATATATAATGCACATATAGTAAAATCCAATTTTACAGACGTAGGTATGATCCCGCACCTCACACACATCCAATTTTACAGAAGAATGACATGCACATATAGTAAAATCCATCGACAACAAAGAACCTTAATTATTCAACAGGCCACAAACATAAAAGCGAGAATATCACAATAAACAAGCTTCAATGGGGTCAAACAAGAAAAGAAGCAAACCGATCGAAAACTCTATTAGCATTATCAGTTTCAGGAGTATTCCCGGAACTGTTAATTACAGACTTGAGAAAATTGTATATACGAAATAAACAACAGATTAGAGCAATGCTAGAAAAAACAAAACGCAAGATATTTAATATAAGCAAACAAGAATCCCAAGAAGAGGCAAATGATAGTTACAGAAACCAAAATGGCAATTTTCAATTCAAATTAAAGTACCAGAGTAATAATTAATAAATTAAGAAAAACCCTAACCCTAGAATTCGAAACAAATCCCCAGAAACTGAGAAAGAATGAATCGAGAAAGAACATAGAGGGAAAACGAAATTAAAAACCCTAGTGGAATGGAGGCGATGCGTGACGGAAGGATCTTCCATGTGAATTCCTGCATAAGCTACCAGTGACGGAAGGATCGCAGAAGCATAAGGTGTCCTTGATCTTGTGGAATCCATGGGTGAAGACACCGAACTTGAAAAGCAAACCGATCAAGATGACAACGAGAATGACACACATACACATCTTGCCTTTATGAATTTATGGTTGAGGAGGGTGAGGATGAGGAAGGGCGAGGGAGGGAGAGGGTCGGCACGGGAGGATTTCACCGAGGTAATGAATGAGAAGGGAAAATATAAGTATGAGATTTTAGAGAGCTTTCGGCGCCCAAAATATAATTCAGGGCGCCTAAATTGGACTTTAGGCGCCCTTATTTAAATTAAATTAAAGGCGCCTAAAGTCTGACTTTAGGCACCCTTAATTTAAATAAGGGCGCCTAAAGTCCTTAAATAAAAAAAAAGTTTAAAAAATAATTACTTTAGGCGCCCTTAATTTAAATAAGGGCGCCTAAAGTCCTTAAATAAAAAAAAAGGTTTTAAAAAATAATTTTTCACAAGTTTTTTGGCGCCCTAAAATAATTTTAGGGTGCCTAAAGTATATTTTAGGCGTCCTAAACTTTTTTAGGGCGCCTAAAATATATTTTTTGGCGCTAAATTTTTGGCACTTTGGCATCTAGATAATTTTTTGAAAAAAATTTGGCACCGAAGTTTTAAAATTAATTACTTTAGGCACCCTAAATTTTATTTAGGGCGCCTAAAGCATATTTTACGCGCCATTTAGGGTGCGTAAAATATACTTTAGGCGCCCTAAATTTTATTTAGAGTGCCTAAAGTACTTTTTAAATGGCGCGTAAAATATACTTTAGGCGCCCTAAATTTTATTTAGAGTGCCTAAAGTACTTTTTACTCCCTTTTTTTAAAATAAGGACACTTTTTGGGGAAGTAATATCCATTTTTTGTAGTAGTGATAGTTAATAATTGCCATATATCACGATTTCTATAGTAGTGTTTGTAAGATATATATTTCAAATATTTTTATTAAAAAAATTAAATCAAGATACAACCTATTTTGCAGTGATTTACGAGTTAGCGGGTTGGATTAGAAAAGGCTCACTTCAGAACGAGCTGGCATTTTTGCCAACCGAATCTGCCATTTTTTGGCATATTGGAGGATTGAGCTTATGAGCTCAATCCATATCATTACTTTTGAATGCCCATTAATGCATTGTCACGTCATTTTTTGGGAATTGAACTGTAGTACATATGCAAACTCATCTGCTATTAGTTGACAAACCATTTGTTTCATTATTTAAGGAATCTATGTTATTTAAACATTAAATAAGATGATTAATTAAAGGATCAGTTTCAATATGATTATTGGCTGTCATTTATTGACTACTATTTTTGAACGAACATAAAATTTAAAATACATTTGATAAATACAACCTCGATCGCACAATTAAACTATATAACCTTAATTACGTGCATGACCATGATATAATTAAATCAATGGCTGGACAAAACTCAGTCGGTTTCAAACTACGAATTATAGACAAGCATAAGTGTGATACACTGATAAGTTCCTACAGGTAAAGTAAGAAAAATTGATTTAATTTGAACAAAAACTTAAATACGATATTATAAGTTTATAACCCTTCAATCGACTAATTAATGGATAGAGGATCATAATAAAACTTACGTCTATTTGCTTATAAATTATACTACCTCCGGTCCTACATATAAATATAAGACACACATAATTACCAAGTGACTCAAAAGCGTACTTATGTCTTGGCCTCGAGTCCTTAAGAAGTGAAATATGTGTTACTTCCTAAGAAACAAATCCCAGAATATACTTATGCCTAGATTGTGGCCTCGAGTCTTAAGGGACAGGAGAGGACAATACCTGTTACAATAATAGCTGACTGCTTACAATATGGGTTATTGGGTGGGTGGTTACTTATTATGACCGGAGGAAGTATCTATTAAATTCCTGTTTGAGTTGGCATTTACAAAATACCGAAGTGAATAAAATTCCTTCTCAAGGAGTGAACTTCGACTAAATCTGTATTGATAGGGAAAGTGTTAACTGAGAAGAACTTCAGTAATAGTACGGTCTTATTGGCAATGCAAAAGGCAAGGAACATGGAGGAAGGACTGAGAGTGATAGATGTTTGGAAGAATGTTTTCATTTTCGTTATCGATTCCAAAGAGGAATGGAGGCGGATCTTGCGAAGTCCATCAAATCACAAGTAAATATGGTATTTCTAATTTTTCCAACATACATTTTAATTTTTAAGAATTTTTTGCCATTGATTAAGTTTTAAGAAGTTACACCTTATCATGTTACCTATAATTAATCATTAATGTTGTGAAATAAAATGTAGGCTCCAACACTTGTATTCATATCATATAACAAAAGAAAATCAACATCGTATATATTTGTAGTATTGAAAGAGTAATTTGTTTTCGAGAATTAGTAGTTTTCAAGCATGTGCAAACATAAAATTTATTCTTATAATAAAAACAAGATATAATTAAGTTTCAAAAAAGAAAAAGGGTCTCTTTTATGAAAATGGTATGCAAAATAAGTGACATGATAAAAATATTAAAAAAATAAGAACTAATGAGATGTCAATTGTCAATCACTACATTATAATTAACCAGAATATATGAAGTGCATATATGAATCACCGACTCAAATTTATCTTGCACACTCAAAACAGCCAAATATGTGTATATCAGTTAAACTGCGATTCCAACCACTAGGTCATTAAATCATTAATAATTTGGGATGTTACACACCTGCCAAGTCATGTCCAATCATTAATAATCTTAGGACAATTACAAAAGCAGAAATCAACCCACTACCATTTCAAGAACAGAATCGACGGTCATGTGTCTAAAGATAATCTCTCAAGCTTTCTCGTCTCATGCTCATACTCATCAACTTCAGCAAGCTGCTGGTTATCAACCAGCTCTGAGGCTCTTTCGATCGCATCCTCAATCTTCTTCCTGCCTGCAGCGGAAAGCCCTGATCCAATCTTCCCATTATTTATACCAGTCCTAATTTTGTATATATGGTCCTCCAAGGCATTCTTTGCTTCAGCTTTCTTCTTGAATCTCTCATCATCAGCCTTGTATATCTCAGCTTCTTGAACCATCCTTTCAATCTCTTCTTTTGATAGCCTTCCTTCTCTATTGGTTATTGTTATCCCATTCTCGTTCCCTGTTCTAGCTTCCTTGGCAGAGACTTTTAAGATCCCATTCTCATCAATGGAAAAGCAAACTTCGAAACTAGGAACACCCTTTGGTTTTGGGGGAATGGTTACCTTAAATGTATCCAACCAGTTGTTATCATTAGCTCTTGTTCTCTCACCTTGAAAAATACGAAATGAGGCCACTGTTTGGTTGTCAAACACAGTGGTTACCCTTGACGACATTGATGTAGGAATGCTAGTGTTCCTTGGGATTACTACATCCATGATACCACCAAGTATCTCAAGGCCTAAGGACAACGGGGTGACATCTCTCAAGACAATGCCCTGTAAATTTTTATTTCCTTGCCCACTTAATATAGCAGCTTGAACAGCAGCACCATAAGCAACAGCCTCATCAGGGTTGATGCTCCTGCATAACTCCTTCCCATTAAATAAGTCCTGTAATAGCTGTTGGATTTTAGGAATTCTGGTTGACCCACCAACCAGGACAACCTCATCAATATTCCTCTTGTCCATCTTGGCATCCAAAAGACACTTCTCTGCAATTTCTAAACATTTTGTGAAGTAGTCCTTGTTCAATTCCTCAAACCTAGCACGAGTGATTGTTGAACAAAAATCAATGCCTTCATATAAAGCATCAACCTCAATGGTTGTCTCAACCATAGAAGACGATGAGAGTGTTCTTTTTGCCCTCTCACAAGCAGTTCTCAACCTCCTGAGGGCCTTTGGATTCCCGGTGATATCCTTTTTTTGCTTCCTCTTCAACTCTTCCACAAAGTAGTTGACCATTCTGTTGTCGAAGTCCTCTCCTCCAAGGTGTGTGTCACCATCAACTGCTTTAACGTTGAAGTCACCTTTATTAATTGTGAGAACAGACACATCAAAGGTACCACCGCCTAGATCAAATACAAAAATGTTTCTCTCTAGGTTATAGCTGCCTTTTTTGTCAAGACCATATGCAATTGCTCCAGCAGTGGGTTCGTTAAGTATTCGCAATACATTAAGCCCAGCAATTGCGGCTGCATCTTTGGTTGCTTGGCGTTGTGAGTTATTGAAATAAGCAGGCACAGTGACAACTGCATCCTTAACTGTTGAACCAAGATAAGTCTCTGCAATCTCACGCATCTTCGCTAGTACCATGGATGAGATTTCCTCTGGTAGAAATTGTCTTTCCTCAGATTTAAATTTTACCACAATCTTGGGCTTATCACCAACACCACCAATGATCTTAAATGGCCAAAGGTTTATATCACTTTGAACATGAGAATCACTAAACCTCCTACCAATTAACCTCTTCGCATCTGTAAAATGTTAATCGTTGTAAGTGTAAATATGAAAATAAATCAACTTGCATGAAAGAGAGCATAAATAAACTTAAAAAATTGAAAAACATTATCAAAAAAATTTTAATTTTAATTTTATTTATTTTACATTCCCAAGGTCAGATCAGAAATGAGAAATCAAAGGAAAGATGAAAATATATGTGAAAGGAGAATTACCAAACACAGTGTTAGTAGGGTTAAGTGCAGCCTGGTTCTTGGCGGCATCACCGACCATCCTTTGAGTATCAGTGAAGGCAACATAAGACGGCGTTGTTCTATTTCCTTGGTCGTTCACTATAATATCTACTCGATCATGCTGCCACACTGCAACACACGAGTATGTGGTACCAAGATCGATTCCAACGGCCAGTTTCTGCTGTGATCTATCACCCATCCTTTTTCTTTCAAAGTCAATGGGGTTTTGGGAGACTTGGCCTGACAAGAAAGTGTTTCTACTTTCTAGAGATTGGTAAGCTAATCAGCATGGTCAGCAAGTTAAAAACCCAAGCATTTTAGCATAAACTAGAGAACACAGTGGCCATCAATTACAGCTCCACATAGCACATATAAGGGGGGAAAAAATAGCTCAATCTACTCAAATAAATGGTATCCTAAATCCAAGCAAAATGAGGGAACTCTCGCCTCTATTTTGCTGTAATTCCTCCCCTTATTTCACAGAGTAATGTTTCAAATTGCAGCCCAATTTATCAATCTACAACGTTATGGTGGACCAACAGATTCAAAATGGCTCTCATGTTTTAAAGACATAATCAGATCCAAGCAATAAAGAAACTATCATATATGCAACAAAGGTCATATCACACAACCCCTACACACACGGCAACCATACAGAAACAAGACCCTTCTTTTTTCAAAAAAAGAAAAAAGAAAAGAAAAATAATGAATATACCTTCACAATCAAAGCATAGAAGGATTAATGTTTCAAAATTATGATGCCTATGACCACAAGGCTGCATCAATCTAAGCAGAGAATGAACAGTTTTTCATATCAAAGGACTCAAATAAACTCAAAGGACCCAAATCGACACATCAAAATAGAGAAAGGAGAAGAGGAGCTTACAACTTACACGCTCTAACCAAGAGAAGGGAAAGGAGCAGCAGCGTCGAATAAAGAGGAGAAGAAAGTTCGGAGGAACCAAATACAAAGGTCACGAGGACAAAACAACCGATGAAGAGTCGCTCACCCACGTCCACGTCGGCGGCGAGAAAAGAGAACGGCAACCACTCTAAGTAAGGAAGAAGATCAAACGAGCTTGACATTCAGAAATTTCCTCTTGCTCAATGTCTTCTGCTTTTCCACTCATGACGTAGTATTATATAATGGATAAAGGTACCACTACGAGCAGTACGTCCTAAAGTAAGCGGTTTCGACACAATCACTTTATAATTATCTTTATTAATTTTTATTAACTTTTTTTTTTTTTTAATGGATAGTGCCCTTGCTAACTAGAAAAACTGAGTGAAAATGCTATGTTATACTAAATATGTATAACATTATTATTAATGGAGTTATTTCATATTTTGAATTGGTGATTATTTCTTCTATGTTTTCAAATAATTTGCAAGAGATAGAAGATGTGGAGTTATTTCTTGTTCTTGTAAGTGAATTGTTAGTTATTTTATTAAATTGATTAATTTATGTTAATTTGTTCTTAAATTTGCCCATAGATTTTTGGTCATGAGGAACCCTACATAATGGAAGATATTAATATGATACGACACATTTTCATAGGAAATCTTTTGCAAGAGACAGAAGATGTGGAAATATCTATAAAAGGTTATATATATATGTGTGTGTGTAATACCCAGATAGTCATTATCTAAAAAATTATATTATAACAATAAAATGTCCGGTAATGAAGATTTTGTCTCAACATATTATAGGATTAGTTTTGGGATAAATTAAGAAAAATTAAAGGAAATTTATTGTCGGAAATGTGAAAAATATCATTTAAGGCCATAAAACATTCCGAGGGAATTATGGAAAATTCAAAGAAACATGAAATAATTATGAAAAATTTAGAAAAACACATTATTCATAATTTAGACAATTTAATAAAATATTTCCTATGAAAATAAAAAGAAGGAAAACTAAAAAGTATTCTAGAATGGAAATTGATTCCATAATTTTCAATATTTTACTTAAAGGGTGAATTAACAATGTTAACAAAATTGTTGTGAGGAAATAATTAATTTTAATTAAGAAAATTATTAGGAATTATTAAAGGAGTAATTAAGTAATTTTTGGAAATTTTACAAGGTCTAAATCCATGTGATTGGTTAGGAACCAATAGGAAATTTTGGGAGAAATAAATATAAGATAAATAAGATATTAAGATTAATGGAAAAATTATAATTATATATGTGTGTGTGTGTGTGTGGCCGAAAATTAGGCCAAAAAGAAAAAAAAAATAGAAAATGGGAGGATAAATATGAAAGAAGATCTTAAATAAAATAATAATATAATTAAAACATGTGTTAATTAGATAATAATATAATAATCAGAGGAAAAATGAACAGGATAAATGATCACGGATAGAAAGTAATTCCGTTGTGAGATTCTGGGAATGAGTTAGGAAAAACCAGAATATATTATTGATCAGTGGATTTTTATCCAGAAGTTAGTACCGACCGAAGTTATTTCTGAAACCGGTCGCGAATACCGAGGATTTTCGGCAGATAACGGAATGTCCTTACTGGGAGTATAAGGGAAGGAGAACCCAGTATTCTTAAAGAGGAAGAAAAGACCTTCAGCGTATTGTTCTCGGAATTTTAAGGTGTTACGGAATTTCGTGAACGGGACACCGAATCAGGGATTTATCGGATAAAGTAAGAGGATGATGCAGCAAGGGTGACATCACTTTTGGAAGGGGGAGGACAGCCAAGACACATGGAAGGCCAAGATTAAACCACCTAGCAAAAGTGCGATCCTACGGTCAGAATTCAACCAGACAAAGTTCAGCGAAATTACGAAAATGCCACTCCCTTTTTCTATAAATAGCTCTCATTTCTCTCATTTCTCTCCACACCATTCTCTCTTGTGAGTTTCGAAAATCTAGAGGAGAAGGAAGAAGGAGGAGTCCGGAGAAAAATCCCAGCGAAGCTCTGAGTAAGTCTTCAGTCCCTAGTCTTTAGTTCGGTAATTCTTTCGGTAGTTATAATAGGAATGCTAGAATAGTCTTTAATCTTCATATTTTAAGAATAAATATGATATTTATTTTAGAAATATGATAGAGGAAAGGCTATAGCAAAAATTTTGAGAAATTAAATTCAAAACAGCGAAGCTCTGGCGAAATTCCGCAGAACAGTCAAACCAGGGGCAAAATGGTAATTTGTACCTAAAATGCCCGTTTTGGTTCTAAATACTCATATTAGTGATATTAACCTTATAGGATACTCGGAACACCGAACCGTTGTTTTCGCTGTTTCCGCTGTCACCGCCGTTGAGCCGCTATCAAACGTGCCGTAATTTGATGGAAGTGTCAAAAATCGTCAACGGAGGTATGGACGCGTATTTTAACCTTAACATTTATGCTGCTTACATACATATATGTGATAGACATGCTTAGATACTGAAACTCTGCTTAGGGTTGTCAGTTATACTTACAGCTTGATACGTATTCTAGTCTTGATAATGCCGTTGGGTTTGCCTAGCGTTGAGGACACGATGGGCCGTCGTGGCACTAGATATGTGAAACCATTATGTGGGGCTTTACATACTGCTTTGTGCTTATGTTCTGCCAATATGTGATCATGCATCTGCTTTGTGCTTATGTAGTGATATACTGCTGTTATGTGAATATGTTCATGCTGTTATCAATATACTGTTATATTTGAGCATAAGGTTAACCGTTACCTGAGATCCAATTGGAAATTGGATCTCAGCTGTAGCTTCAGGGTCAGGAGTACAAAGGGGATGACAATAGAGGCAGGTGTCCGGTGTAGAAGGGCGAAAGAAGTTTATCAGTTTATCTTTGTATATTCTGTTTAACACTATCTTCTTTTGGGATGACTGTATAAGAAAAAAAAAATTACACTATGGTTATACATCTTTGGATTCAGATACTCAGTTTATGAAAATGCTCAAACTTTGATTACCGTGTTTGTTTGTTTAAAAAAAAAATCCACTATTTTAAGTGGGATGTTACAATATATATATATATATAGTGGTTTAGAAATACTTATTGATGTACTTGATTATATTAACTTGTGAACTTGTACACATTCTTGTATTAACCATGTTTAGAGAACTTTTGTATATATACAAGGCGTTATCATGTGATGTCACTCAGTTTTTTTTTTTTTTAATTCTTTGTTCTAATTGTTTATTTAAAAAGGCCATGGACAAAAAAAAAAATTCACATTTTTAAAAAAAGGCATAGACATATGTTTTTTAGAAAACATTCGCAGTACGTCTCACTTACAACGATTGCTTTACTAAAACAATACTTATAAATAGACTTACATTATCTATTTAAAAATAGACATTTATTTTAAAACTTTTCAATGATAATAACATACGTTACCCCAAAAAACAATGTGTTTTATGTAATAGTGAAAGTTTATCCCTTGACTGAAAAATATCAAATGGAGTCTCTATTATTGCCTCAGCCATCAGGCCCAGTGCACCATCAGATTCCATAGTTTTAATAGGCCTTTACACTTCCTCCATCGTCACTGATTGGTGATATACGGTCATGAGTGAGAGTAAGATCATTTAATTGAAAAATATTTTCATCAGTCAGGTTCTAAAGGCGAAATTCTTTTTCAATTAAAGCATACGGTTTTTATGAAGCAACCAACATACAACTATTGTTTCTGCCATCAACCATTATACAACTCTATATCTGCCAGTAATTAATATATAGATATACAAATTGTTGCAAAATGGACAGGTACTCAATTAAACAAAGTGTTAAAACTAGACAGCAAAAGCCCCCACCCAGAAAATAATAATAAAGATTTACCAGTGTTAATTGAAATAAATCAAAGTTATTTAGCTAAAGCCTCAAAGTCTCTCGAATCAAAACTGGTGGAACTTGTTGGAGCCCATATAAGAAATTAGTCAAGCAACATGAGAGATTCTACTAAAATTTCGCTAATAAAAACATTGTTATTAATTGAAGTCTTATATTTATGGTCAAAATAAAACCTCTAATTAGCTAATTCTTACATTTTAGGACCGGAGAGGATACTACTTAGCATATTTTCATATACTTTTGGATGGTCCAACAAAATTTGAAAATGTCTATATTTTTTTTATATATTATCTATTATTAAATATTGGTCCTGATTAGAGCCTTTTAAATAAAAGCTTTCCGAGGATGCTTTTTCTTTTGTAAAATTCACAAAGCTGCACACATAACAAAAGATATTGACTCCCTCTGATTCAGAGCCCTATGCGCACTATTAGTTTTCATCCTGGCTTTTTGGTTCTTTTTGGATGAGTGCTTCCTCTCTTTTTCTGTTGATATGATTTCCACGTTTGTTAATGATCTTATTTAGAATATCAATTACAACATTTAAAAATAATTAGAACATTTAAAAACAGCTTTTTAAAAGTGAATAATCAAGGACTCCTAAAATTAAAGTAATTCCAAACAAGTTTAATTCTACCTCCGATCTTAAATATAAGACATAATTTATAATTTATTTTGTTTTATAAACTATGTCATATATTTAAGATCGGAGAAGTAATAGTTAATTTGAACTGTGAAGCCAAACGTCGAGCCTAAGAAATTGAAGCCGTGAGGGTGAAGGAACAATTTCATTGACATATGGGGTAAGTGCTTTTCCTTGTCTGAGTCTTTTCACATGCCTGTCTTTTCATTTTAGTTCTTAGAAAATATTACCAATAAGTACCCCATTCTATTATATTCCCTCCATGCCTCTTTTTCTTCCGTCCGTTAGTTCTTCCTTTTTCCAATTGGAATGTGAGAAATATTGGCCATTGAAATAAACGAAGAGTATCTTCAACGGGAAATCCTTGAGCCCACCAATTTATTTAATGCTGCCTCATCTGATCTTTGAAATTCTCCACTTCTCTTTTTGAAATTTAATTTTCAAATTACAATATGATCAAATCAATCAAATTTCAAAAGCAATGCATAGGTGTAAACTTCAATTGAATGATTTCATTGAGTTTGTGTATGGAAAAAAAGAAACATTTTATTGAGTTTGTTTTGAACTTTGGAGAAATGTAGCATACTCTTCTAATCTTATTTATTATCAGTGATAACTCTCCATATTTTATATATTTAAGGCACATTTTGGAGATGTTTCGAGAGTTATCTAAGCAATTTTGAGAGATTTCTATGAAATTATATGATTATAAAATCAAATCAAAGTGGTGCATTGCTTGTGAGATTTCAACTTAAAATAAATGTTTTTATTTTAGTGAGAAGTTTTTTAAACAAAAAATAAAAAAATAAAAAATAAAAATCTAGTTTTATCATTATCATTATTATTATTTAATTTCTTTTATTTTATTTTCACCAAAAGCATCAGGAGGAGCAATCAATTCGGATGGGCTAAAATGAATTGTACATTAAATGGCAATAGACGCGTGGGCCCACGGTTTGAATTGATGAATTGATTGGGCAATTGGATTGGGCTGAATTGAAGAATGAAAAGGGATTGGAAACAGATATTGGGCCACCGAATCAGAATTGAAGAGTGAATGAAAAAACCTAAAGATGAATGAACAAAAGACACAGCTGGAAACCCCTCGTCCTTGGGTTTAATTGGTGTGGGGTCGATCTTCCTCACCTTTGTGGAGGGAGTTCGATCCCTGCGTTGGTCAAGACGCTGGGGGAGGCATCTAGGGGTCTAGGAAGCAGTGGTAACGCTGGTAAAGATGGAGGCATGTGTACTCTCTGGCTAGTATCCCCTATGGACTGAGCTCTAAGCGCCTTGCCCTTGAACTGTGGGTGAGCCCGACCCCTTGTTTTTTAAAATTTTTTTATCAAAAAAAAAAAAGATATGGCTGGAAGGAAATTAAGGAACGAAGGAGCAGAGACGCAACACCCACAAACACTGGACGGTTGGATCGCAAAACAAAGACTTGGACGGAGAACCAGACAAGACCAGAGACACGAAAAAAAAACTCAGAATCTGTTGGTTTCCTTTGTTCTTAATTTTTGTTTTGTTATCTCAATTGACTCTAGTCCCATTCAATTTTTATCATTTTTGATATGTCTCAGAGTCTAAGTATTGATTATCACTGTTGTTGTTGTCTTCTAGAAGCCATGTGTGGCTAACTTTTCTTTTGTAACCTAGATGAACTATGACCTTATTAATGGATTAGACTTAGTTTCATCGTTTAATTATAATTAGTATTAATTTTGGTTGCTTAATCTTTTTTAGTTTTGTCTATTTATTGACTGACCATCATTAAATATGAATTTGAGCATTAGAATTTACTTTGACGAAGGAGATTTTAATTAGGCTCTGAGATTAATCAATATGTGATTAAATTATGATTTAATTTACAATTAAGATAGACATAAACCTAATAGCCTCATATAATTGTAGAAGAGTGTGTTTGAATTAAATCGCCTATTGAGTAAATTTGTTAAACATAAAAATTTCTACTTAAGAGAGGTCTCTAAGTGGATCGACAGACACTTATAGCTATTAATACTTGAGATTAACAAAATTGATATTAAGGGTAATTAAATTGGTGAAATAAAGGTTTATGAAGTTAATAAGAGATTAGTAACTCTAGGTTGCTCAGTTGATTATTGTTGTTGATTGTTTGTCTTAATTTTGGTTTTATTTTCTTTTCTCTTAATTAAATTAAATTTGATTGCTCAACTTAAATGAAAGTGAAAAATTAATTATTAACTTAAGTTGTATATACTAAGTCCTCGTGAGAACGAAACTTTACCCATTCTTTATTACTTAATACAGCCCATGCCCTTGCTGAGTCTTAGGTTATAAAGTTTTTCCCTATCAATCAAAAAGAAAAAGTTTATTTTTAATCTTATTTATAAATCACATTATTAAATCTGAGTGTACAATTATATCCTTTTATAGTTTATATATTATTATTATTATAATGACTTTGTTTTCATTTGATGTATATTAAATAGAGGTAAAATTAAAAAATTATTAAATATTAGGGCAAAATTAATGAAGTTGAAAGTTTTTCTTGTCAATGTGAAATATCCTGACTTATAAATAGAATTAGAAGAGTATTTGTTTACGTGGTTCTGCTGGCGGAAAAGAAAACAGAGTTAATGTGATTCACATTTCACAAAAATAGTGTAGCTGCATTGTATTGCAATTGAAATTATTAGTATACTCTGATTTTTGCTGCCTCTTGATAATGCAACTTGATCTTGTGTTTTGGTTGGCAAATTAATCTTCATTCATATATTATTATTATTTTGTTATGAATTATTATGAATGCGGGAATCAAATTGATTTTTGTTTGTGCGGCAATCGCAAGTCGCAAGTATTGAAAAAGAAACAAATTAGTGGTGGTTTGATGAGAAGGAAGTACGTCACCAGAGGCCACGTCAAAGATGCAAATACTGTTGTATTTAATCAAAAAATAATCAAAACGCCCCAGTTTGGTTTGCAATGATAGATAACTTCTAAATTGTTATGAATATACTTATTATGTAGATGTTCATTGACTCACGGTCTCCAAATATTATAAGATGACATGGGACCTACGCATAGTACCATGCATAGTACCACGCATAGTAATTTACTATTTGGTGGGACCCACATGCAATTATACAATCACGGATTGCTTTGCGGGAGGATTCACAGGCGCATAGTAATTTGGGTTTAGGTGGAAATTACACCAAATGACCTATATGTGGAAATTACACTAAAGGCTCATTTTCCTTCTATAAATAGAGGCCTTCTGTAAACATTTAGAATACATTGAAATAGAATCTCTCTCTACTCTCTCTCTCTTTCTATCTCTAGATTCTCTTATTATTATTCTCTATTTTCATCAGTTTTATATTACATTATCAACACGAAAACTCTACCAAGGTAAGATTTTATCACCATCTTCTTTACTATTTGTTTATTTTATCTATCTGGGATAATCTTAACCACAATATGGAATTAAAGATATATTTTTACCGATTATTTTAAATATCGGGTTCCATGGTTAAGATTTGAGATTATTTATTATTTTACTACGGTAAATAGTAATTTACTATTCATAGTAAATTTACCATTTTTCAGTAATTTTACATTTTATTCATCTAACTCCTACTTGGAAGTTTAGATTTAATCTTTCAATAATTTTACTTTATTTACTGTGAATAGTAATTTCTACTATTCACGGTACTTTTATATTTTATTCATTTAACATCTACATGGAAGGTTTTACCTCCTACATAGATATCTAGATTTGATATTATCTGTTTGCAGATATTGTTATTTTTACTGTTGCTAACATAACATTTACTTTTATTGTTATTAACATTTAATGTTATGTTATTATGGCCAGAAGCCATATATTTATATTTTCTTATTCTGAAATTATATGACCAGAAGTCATATTGCCTTCATGACCAGAAGTCATGTTGTTTTTATGGCCAGAAGCCATATAAATTTAATTTTCTCATTATGAGATATAAATGGCCTGAAGCCGTAATGCTTTAATTATAATTATTGTCTTTAAAATTTTATTGTTATTATTATTCGTATTTTTAATTCATGTTTATTTTCTTTAATTAGTTTAAATCATGTCAAATCTTTCCAAAATTGAGTTTGCGGTTCTTGAAATCACCAGAAAGAACTATGTATCCTAGATGTTGGATGCGGAAATCCATCTGAATGCTCATGAGTTAGAAAACACAATTAAAGAAGGGAATGAGGAATCCAATCAAAAAAAGGCCAAAGCCATGATTTTGTTACGCCACTATTTGCATGATGATCTAAAAGTTGAATATTTGACTCTAAAAGACCCACTTGTTCTTTGGAATAATTTGAAGGAAAGATATGACCACCAGAAGATAGCCATTCTACTAAAAGCTCGATATAACTGGATTCATTTGCATTTACAAGATTTTAAATCTGTAAGTGAATACAACTCAGCTATGTTCAGGATTACTTCTCAACTGAAATTATGTGGAGAGAATATTACTGATCAAGACATGCTAGAAAAAACTTTCTCCACATTTCATGCATCTAACTTGCTCCTGCAGCAACAATACTGTGAGAAGGGTTTTAAAAGATATGCAGATTTAATATCTTGTCTCTTAGTAGCCGAACAGAATAATGAACTTTTATTAAAAAATCCTGAATCACGTCCAACAGGTTCAACTCCATTCCCAGAAGTGAATGTAGTAACTAATGAATTTTTAAGTTGTTGAGGACGTGGACGTAAAGGTGGCTACAATCGTGGGCGTGGGCGTGGTCGTGGTCCAAATCATGGTGGATCAAATTCCGGCCCTAAATCGGGAAAGTATGATAAGAACCCCAGAAGGGAAACAAGTGGAAATAACAAACATGCAGAAAATGCATGTTATTGTTGTGGTGTCAAAGGTCATTGGTCACGTACCTGCCGTACGCCAAGACATTTGGTTGACCTTTACCAAGAATCATTGAAAAATAATGGTAAAGGACCAAAGATTGAAGCAAATCATGTGGATAAGGCTGAGAATTCTGGGAAAGAAGATGTTGAGATGGCTCATTTTGATATTGCTGATTACTTAGTATAAATCATTTTTCATGATTAATGATTATATTTTAATATGTTGAAACTTTCTTCTGTTATATGTATTTCTTTTAATTATGTTTTATTTTTATTTTCATGTATCTTTAATGAAGAATGAATCTTGTTGACAACAATCCTAGAGATTTGTGTTTTGTTGATAGCGCAACAACGCACACCATACTAAAAAATGACAAATATTTTTTTTCATTGGTAATGCGAGAAGCCAATGTTCAGACTATATCTGGTAGTATAAATTTGATCAAAGGCTTCGAAAGAGCTAATATTTTGTTACCTGAAGGAACAAAATTATGCATTGAAAATGCATTTTATTCTACCAAATCAAAAAGGAACTTGTTGAGTTTCAAAGATATGCGCAGAAATGGATGTCATATAGAAACGACAACTATAGATAATCAAGAATGTCGTGCTATCACAAACATAATTTCTGGTAGAAAATGTATATTAGAAAATTTTCCTGTTTTTTCTTCTAGTTTGTATTATACTTTTATAAATACAATTGAAATACATGTTATTGTAAACCAGAAGTTTACTAATACAAACCAGAAGTTTGTCAATGCAAACCCGCAATTTGACAATGACAACTAGAAGTTTACTCATGAATTTAATGTTTGGCATGACCAGTTAGGCCATCCTGGGTCAACTATGATACAACAAATAATTGAAAATTCATGTGGACATACCCTGAAGTGTAAGCAAATACCACAGTCCCATGATTTCTTATGTGATGCATGTTCCAAGGGAAAGTTGATTATTCGACCCTCACCAAGCAAAGTAGGAGGTGAATCTCTTACATTTCTAGAACGGATATAGGGAGACATTTGTGGACCAATACATCCACCATGTGGACCATTTAGATATTTTATGGTCTTAATTGATGCATCAACCAAATGGTCACATGTTTGCTTATTATCTTCTTGTAACTCGGCATTTGCGAGATTAATTGCTCAATTGATTCGATTAAGAGCACATTACCCTGATTATCCTATCAAGAAAATACGTCTTGATAATGCTGGTGAATTTACTTCACAAGCTTTTAATGAATATTGTATGTCCCTTGGAATTGATGTTAAACATCCTGTAGCTCATGTTCATACACAAAATGGACTTGCAGAATCTTTGATTAAATGATTGCAACTTATTGCAAGACCTTTACTTATGAGATCTAATCTACCGATTTCTGCTTGGGGCCATGCCATTTTGCATGCTGCAATGTTAATTCGCATCAGGCCTACTAGTTACCTAAAGGTTTCCCCCTTACAAATGGTTTTTGGTCAAAAACCTAATATTTCCCATATAAGAATTTTTGGATGTGCAGTATATGTGCCAGTAGCACCACCACAACGCACTAAAATGGGTCCTCAAAGGAGGATGGGAATATATGTTGGGTATGAATCTCCTGCAATCATAAAAGAACCATCTACAGGAGATTTATTTACTGCACGATTTGCTAATTGTCACTTTGATGAATCAGTCTTCACAACATTAGGGGGAGAGAATAAGCAGCTGGGTAAAGAGATTAGCCGGAATGAATTATCATTGGCTCATTTTGATCCTCGTATAAAACAATATGAAGTAGAAATTCAAAGGATAATTCATTTGCAGGATTTAGCTAATCGAATGCTAGAAGCATTCACTGACCCAAAGAGAGTGACAAAGTCACATGTTCCAGCTACGAATGCTCCTATTCGAATTGATGTTCCTAAAGGACAACCTATAATGAATGAATCTAAAGCACGCATGAAGCGTGGCAGACCCATCGGTTCAAAAGATAAAAATCCTTGAAAGAGAAAATGAGCTAAAAATATTGATGGTTAAGTCGAGGTTAATCAAGAAAAGTCAGTAGCTTCAGAAGAGTCACCTCTTGAAGAGTTATCTCCAGAAGAGAATGCTGCAATCCCAGAAGAGACTCAGATACCTGGAATGTATGAAAATAATGAGATCTCAATTAATTATGTTATGAATGGTATCCGAAGGGATCGAAATGAAGTCAACGTTGACGACATCTTTGCTAATCATATAGCATATGATGTAATGAATAATGAAGAAGATTATGAGCCTAAATCTATTAGAGAGTGTCAACAACGAAAAGATTGGCTCTTATGGAAAGATGCTATTAATGCATAATTGAAATCACTGGAAAAATGAAAAGTATTTGGACCTGTAGTCCAAACACCTGAAGGTGTAAAGCCAGTTAGATACAAATGGGTTTTTGTAAGAAAGAGAAATGAAAAGGGTGAAATTACAAGATATAAGGCACGTCTTGTAGCCCAAGGATTTACACAAAGATCAGGCATTGATTATGAAGAAACGTATTCACCAGTAGTGGATGCGACTACTTTTCGTTATTTGATTAGCCTAGCAGTAAATGAAGGGCTTAATTTACATCTGATGGATGTAGTGATTGCATATTTATATGGATCACTTGATAGTGATATTTATATGAAAGTTCCTGAAGGACTAAAGGTGCCAGAAGCATCTAATTCAAATTCTCGGGAACAATACTCAATCAAATTAAATAAGTCCCTATATGGCTTAAAACAATCAGGGTGCATGTGGTATAATTGTCTTAAGGAATATTTGTTGAAAGAAGGATATAAAAATGACCCAATATGCCCATGTATTTTTATGAAAGGATCGAGAAATGAATTTGTTATAATTGCTGTTTATATTGATGATATCAACATAATTGGAACTCCTGAAGAGCTTTCGAAAGTAATTAATTGTTTGAAGAAAGAATTTGAAATGAAAGATTTGGGCAGAACAAAATTTTGCCTTGGACTACAAATCGAGTACCTGAAGGATGAGATCTTTGTATATCAAGAAACTTATACAAAGAAGATCCTAGAACGATTTTATATGGATAAGTCACATCCATTATGTATTCCAATGATTGTAAGGCTTTTGGATAAGGATCAAGATCCATTTCGACCTCAAATAATTAATGACAAAGGTGCAGAAGAACTACTTGGTCAAGAAGTACCATACCTAAGTGTTATTGGGGCACTAATGTATCTTGCTAATCATACACGACCTGATATATCGTTTGCTGTAAATTTATTAGCAAGATATAGTTCTGCACCAACACAAAGGCATTGGAATGGTGTAAAGCAAATTCTTCGTTATCTCAGAGGTACTATGGATATGGGATTATACTACTCAAATGTATCGAAGCATGAACTAATTGGTTAGGCAGATGCTGGATTTATGTTTGATCCACATGATGGAAAATCACAAACAGACTATCTATTTACATGTGGAGGTGCAACTATTTCATGGAGATCTATGAAACAGACTATAACAGCCACTTCAACTAATCATGCAGAAATTCTAGCAATGCATGAAGCAAGTCGAGAATGTGTGTGGTTGAGGTCAGTAATTCATCTTATATGAACTACTTGTCATTTATCTTCTGATAAAATGGTTCCAACAGTTCTATATGAGGATAATGCTGCATGTATTGCCCAACTCAAGGAGGGTTATATCAAGGGTGATAGAACAAAGCATATTTCATCAAAATTCTTCTATACTCGTGATCTTCAACAAAATGGTGAAATTGATATCCAGAAAATCAGTTTAAGTGAAAATCTAGCAGATTTATTTACTAAATCTCTTCCATGTACAACCTTTGAAAAACTTGTTCATGGTATTGGTCTGCGAAGATTCAGAGATCTCAACTGATATTGTCAACAGGGAGAGTTGATACACGCTGTACTCTTTTTCCCTTATCTAGGTTTTGTCCTACTGGGTTCTCCTAGAAAGGTTTTTAATGAGGCAACACTCAACAGTGTATCAATGAATGATGTACTCTTTTCTTTAGCTAGGTTTTTATCCCACTGGGTTTTTCCTAGTTAAAGTTTGTAACGAGGCACATTCATAAATAGACATTCAATGGGGAGTGTTATGAATATACTTATTATGTGGATGTCCATTGACTCACGGTCTCCAAATATTACAAGATGACATGGGGCCCACGCATAGTACCATGCATAGTACCCCGCATAGTAATTTACTATTTGGTGGGACCCACATGCAATTATACAATCACAGATTGCTTCACGGGAGGATTCACAGGCGCATAGTAATTTGGGTTTAGGGGGAAATTACACCAAATGACCCATATGTGGAAATTACACTAAAGGCCCATTTTCCTTCTATAAATAGAGACCTTCTGTAAACATTCAGAATACACTGAAATAGAATCTCTCTCTACTCTCTCTCTTTCTATCTCTAGATTCTCTTGTTATTATTCTCTATTTTCATCAGTTTTATATTACAAATGGGCTAGTTACCTAAACTTGGGGCCGTTTTATAAAAAATGGGTGAATTGAGCTAAGAGTTGAAAGGAATAATTTGGGCCCAACCAACCTTTGAAATTAAAAATGATATCATATCAACAGAAGGGTAATAGATAGTTCGCTCTGCCTAACATTGGTATCACCTAGAAGGAAGGGAGATTTCGCCCTGTCCTTGGATTGTGGGTGAACCCAACCCCTTTCCTAAATTTTTTTTTATCAAAAAACAGAAGGGCTTTTTTGCTAGAGCTTGCCAAGGAAAGTGATGCCGATGAAGGAGAATCTAAGGTGATCGTTTTGACAGAAATCAGGAGAGGTGTATGTGTGATAATTGGGAGAGTTGAGGTGGTGAACTTAAAGTGAGGCACCGATGATACTTGGCCGTGCCTAGTAGAGAAGGGAAGGAAGAGCTTCGAAGACGATTCCCTTAGTCAAGTAGTTAAGAGAATTTGGGTGGAAGAGGATGAGCTAGTGGCGCAACTTGCGTTGATTCCATATGAGGTGAACCCTTCTAATTTTTAAGATGATTAAAATTTGTTGAGGGTAAAAAGGATGAGGAACTGATTGAGGATAGAAAAAAGAAGAGTATGGCAAGAAGGGTCTTGTTTTCAAATAGCACATAGCGAGTTTTAAAATGGGGAAAGAGATGGAACTTTGATGAAAAGGGGAAGTCTGTTGCAAGTGGGTCATCAAGGAATGTCCGGATGATGAGAAGGGAGGTGGCTGCCCTGCTTTAGCCATTCAGGGGCCATGAGTTGCTTCGTGTGGAATTGCTAGAGTTTAGGAACCACCTTGACAGTTCGACATCTAAGAGTCCAATGTAGAAAGCTTAAACCTTCCTTAGTTTTTGTTTTGGAAACTAAGATGAAATTTGTTAATAAAATTGGGATTTGCTAATGGGGTAGCTTTTTAATCAATAGGAAGGTATGGTGGCTTGTCTTTATAGTAGAAGTATGATGTGCAGCTGAATGTGGCTTTGGTTGATAGAAATGTTATACATGTGGATAATGTTAATGTTGGAGGCTGTAATTTGGGATCAATAACTTTTGTATATAGCCTTGTGATTGACTCATTAAAAATAGAATGGTGGAGAAATATTCCAACCGAGTGAAAGAACTCCATGGTTGATGGTCGTGATTTTAATGACATATTATATCATTTTGATAAAGAAGGGGGGGGGACCAAAACTAATAGGGAGTTGGACAAGTTCAGAAGATTTAGTATCAATTATAGTATATGTCACACCTAGTTAGGTTTTTATTTATCAGAGTTGTAGCACACAGGCATTGAAGCAATTTAGATGACTTAATTGCGAAATAAAAGTTTCTGAAAATAATTTAGTTTGAAAACATGAGGATAACTTTTTCACGATTCAAATCCATCATATAGTCAGATATTAATACAATAACCCCAAAAATAACAAACAAATGATAAATGATATACTAAACTCCAACTACATTTTTTTTTCCAGAAAGTTCATTTATTCACAGATGCGTCTTCCCTCTCGATCTCGATCCACTACTTGTCTCTTCCATACGGTCCGAAGTTCAAATAAATGAATCTCAGGGTAACCATTAATCTTATATCCAAGTATGAAATATAAATGACAACATATCACATGTTAAGCATAGAATAATTTATAGTAAACAAGTTGCACCGTAATCGTAGTTATCGGCCAAGGACCACAGCCCTTAAGGACATATAGCCTTATTTTAAGACACGCAGCCCCAATCCATAGCTAGGTTATATAGATGCAAATATTCTAGCAAACATGGTTAGTTATATATGAATATATATGCATACAAGCTAATAAGATAACAGTTACCCATCTCAAACTTGAGTTCTTAATTTTGTCTAGAGTTGTTGGGATTAGAAAAAGTTTCAAGGTATACCTTTAAACATTTATTATTGTCGTTAGTCACTTATGGCGTCGAAAAGTACCTAACTATGTGAATTATTTTAGCATATTAAAAGTGGATTAGCGTCTAAAAATTCCCTAATAAATAATAATATTATCTATTATTATTTATTTAACTGTTTTATTACTTATCTATCCCTTCTCCTAATGATAATATTTATTTATTTATTTATTTATTGTTGTTCTTGTTCTTGTTATTATTTTTCTACAACTATTTTAAACTCCTAGAGACTATCTTATCATTTTAAATTAGGAGTTTAATAAATACTAACCATTATAATATTTCTCATGGCTTTCCAAAATATAATGTTTCTCATGGTTTTCCAAAATATTTGATTTATCTATATATACACCTAGCAAAACTTTGGTTCTATATTTATCATTCAAGTTATTTTTCAAATTCATAAAACACCCACACCATACTTTTGAAATATGATGTATATATATGAAGCAATAAGCTTTCTCTATGATGTTTTCACATAGCAGGTGTCGTGTAGTCTTAGAAATCTTAGACCACACGGGTACAAAAAAAACTTTTAAGATTGGACAAAAGAGGCATCCGCAGGCCGGACTCGCGACCGGTCTTGTTCCAGCTAGTATTAAAAGTATATCTTTAAGAGCGAACTTCAATCGATCTTAAATAAACTATTTTAAGACCAGACATTTAAAAACATCAAGTCTTAAAAGTGATACTAAATCCAACTGAAATATTTTTTTTGTCAATCCTAAAACTCAATTTTTAAGACCAGACAAAAATTTAACCACTCTTAAAAGGTCTATTTTTTAAGACCGGACAAAAATAATTATACGCGGTCTTAAACGACTCACTTTTAAGACTGGTTGATTAATACGTCCAGTCTTAAAGATTAAATTTTAAGACCGGTCATATTAAAACCAACGGTCTTGTAAGACTAACTCTTAACACCGCATATCAAATATGTCGCCTGACCTTTAAGACCACACATTTAATTAAATTCAAGTACATCCGGTCTTAAAAGTTAAACTTTTAAGACCGGCGTTTTTGTTTTATCGGTCTAAAGTTTCCTGCATTTTTTCCCTGTTCAGTTCTTACTAATCATATATATACACAAATCCATACCAGCCAATCCAGTACGTAAAACGGTATACTTTAAGCTACAAGCTATGAACAATTGTGGATAAATTAAATGATCTATACACAAATCCATACAAGCTAATCCAGCACAGAAAAGGCTATACTTTAAGCTACAAGCTATGAACAATTATGAATAAATTGAATTGGGAAAAAGCATATCGTAGCTAGAATACAAATATTATTGAGCATAAGTTACAAATGCAAATACAATAAGCTGTTGCAATAAGATATACCACGTACACTTAAATCAACATACATGCCCAATATTCACCATGCCTTCATCCGATTCCCACCCAACAACTCCCTGATCATTCCACCATGTACAACTCCCTTAACAGGATCCTAATAAATTTTGTGGAGTTCTATTATGATCTCTTCTCTGTGTGACTGAGCAGAAAAAATAATCAACACTTAAATATTAAAAATCAAGAGATAATAAAATTCGTTACTGATTAAGCTGGTTGTTACATATTATAGAAAATTTACCTTAACATTGATCTTTGAGGGCCAAATTTTCAAGATATTGCTTCTGTAGCTTTACAGCTTCCCTCGGCTAAGAGCATTGGATAGGATCCAGCTGCCACAAACATAAAACAAGAACAAACTTCATTGAGTCAAAGACATCGGTTAAAAACATATAAGGAATATAATACAGTTAAAACCTTAAAGTTTTCAAAGAATTGTGCAGATGAATATTACCTTATGAATTGACTCTTTTATAAAGGGATATCCTCCCATATCCCTTCTTGATGATCATTTCTTATGCCAGGGTCATTATCCGCTTCATCTTCTTCGTTCATGTCCGGTAGACCCCTTGAAAAAGGAGTACTGTCAAGAAGACCATAATTTGCATGACTTTCCTCATCAATATCGATGACCCTTTTACATTGGAAAGCTACAGACCACATTTTATTTGCTTGATCGGTCATATAAAAAACTTGTTTCGCCTGGTCTGCCATTCAGGGATTTTCTTTACTCACAGCTTCTTTATGGGCAGCTATGCTGGCCTGAACTTCATCAACATTATTCAGGATGTGTAAGTGGACTTGTGACAATTCATCAGGATCCACTCTATTTACTGAGGCCCCCCGTCTATCTCCTTCAGCATGCTGACGTTTTGAAAGCCCCATATATCTTACTTTGGAAAAATAATTTTGACAAAATTCCATGGCCTCTTCAGATACATACTTCTGAACAATTGATGCTTCGGCCGGTATGCGTTCTTCACATACCCTTTTAGGAATTTCATAGATCTTTCAATTGGGTACATCCATCGTAAATGGATAGGACCAGACAACTTGATCTCCCTCACTAGATGAACAATTAGATGAACCATGATGTCATAAAATGAAGGAACAAAAAGCCTCTTAAGGTGCCACAAGATAAGATATCCTTCATTCTCCAACTCATCCAATTGTCCAATCTCGAACACTTTACTGCAAACAGCATTGAAGAACAAACAAAGCCTAGTCAAAATGTGTCGAAGCCCATACCAGTTATGCCTCGAATAGCTACTGGGAGTAGTTGTTGCATCAAGACGTGACAATCATGAGACTTTTGGCCCACCAATTTCAAGTCCTTTATCGATACAAGGCTCTTAAAATTTGAAGAATACCCCGATGGAACTTTTGTGCCATGCAAACACTCACAAAAACTAAGTTTCTCATCCTTAGACAAAGTATGAGAAGCCGGGGGACAATACATTCTGTTACCGTATGGCCTTGGATGTAAGTCTTCATGTATTCCTATTTCTTGCAAATCCAATCTCGTCTTCACACCATCCTTTGTGCTACCTTATATGTTGAGAAGCGTGCCAACAATACTATCACATACGTTCTTCTCTACATGAATAACATCAATACAGTGTCTCACATTAAGGTTGCGCCAATATGGAAGATCAAAGAATACCGATCTTTTCTACCCTTTGCAGTCTTACCGAAGACGACACTTATATTTTTCACCTTTGCATTCACTTGCTCCCCAGTCAATGCCACCGGAGCATCTTCATGCTCTTGGCCACCAAGAAAGGCTTTCTTTAATTGACGACATGGGTGGCCCCGTCTAAGAAATCTTCTATGTCTAAGATAAACTGTCTTTCTTCCATGTTGAAGTTGATGGTAGCCTGTGCCTTCTTCACAAATCGGATATGCCTTATGGCCTTTTATACTATACCCTGACAAGTTCCCATATGCTGGGAAGTCGTTTATGGTACAAAATATCATGGTTCTCATTTTGAAGACCTCCTTCTTGAAAGAGTAAAAAACATTGACACCTTCTTCCCACAACTCCTTCAAGTCTTCGATCAAGGGCTGAAGGTAAACATCAATGTCTTTTCCGGGTTGTTTTGGTCCCGAAATCAACATGGACAATATGATGTACTTTCGTTTCATGCATAACATAGGAGATAAGTTGTAAATAATCAGGAGTACAGACTAAGAACTATGTATGTTGCTAAGGCTTCCGTATGGATTCATGCCATCCGTGCTAAGGGCAAGCTTAAGGTTCCTAGGTTCTTGGCCGAAGTTTGGAAATAATTGATCGATTTTCCTCCATTGAGAAGAAGCGGCAAGATGTCGAATCTTTCCATCAGAAATCCTCTCATCTACATGCCACCTCAAATTTTTTGCATCACTTTCATCAGCGAACAAGCGCTTGAACCTTGGTATGATTGGAAGATACCACAACACTTTTGCAGGCCCCTTATTTGACTTGTACCTTGGGGTTTCACATATCGGACAATCCAGCTTCTCTTCTAACTCGTTCCTATAAAACACGTAATCATTCGGGCATGCGTGGATCTTTTTGTACTCCATCCCTAGTGGACAAAGTATTTTCTTAGCATCATAGTATCAGAGAGGCAACACATTATCATTCGGAAGCATATCCTTAAAAGCCTCAAGCATTTCAGAAAAACTCTTGTGGCTTCACCCATGACGTGCCTTCAGGCTGACCAATTTCAATACAACGTTCAACAGTTGGTATTTCTTACACCTAGGGTATAGTGGGGTCTCTATATCAGTGCACATATTACCATATGAATGTGATTGATGAAAAGCCTCTTCTCCTACATCATGAATATTGTCCTCTATGCGATCATCCATATCAACGTCATTATCATCATATGTCACTTCTCCTTGTTGAGACCCACTTGGCATTTTTTCACCATGCCATACCCATACTGTATAGGTCTTAAAAAATCCTTGACAAACTAAATGTGTGTGTATAACTTCAGGACTTAGTCGTCTCTCATTAAAACATTGTACACAAGGGCAATAAAACTTCCCACTATCATCATGGGCGTTTTGTTTAGCAAATTCTATAAATTCCCTAACCCCATTCTCATATTCAACACTCGTCCGTAAAGCATCTATCCAACTGCGATCTATAGTAGAATTCCTATAGACGGAAAGATTTAACATACATATTTCGTAAAAACTGAAACTTGCATATAAAATAAGCCAACTACAAAATATAAGCTATATGTTGGTTCTATCTTATAGTCATAAATGTATCACATTGAATCAAGAAGCAAAATAAATGCATAACGAGAAAATTAAACGCATCGCAAGTAGGTCTTGTGGACTCACCTGTAGCATATAAGGTCAAATGCGTTTGCTGAGTCTCTCTTCTCCTACCACGAATGTTAATGTTGCAGACAGTAAGAGTAACCTGAAAACACTTATTGGTCAGTTAGGTAGGTCCCAAAAGAAGCTTTCATTGATTTTGGTCAACCCATGGAAAACCTAGAATGATAAGTAGGAAAAGCATACAGTTATATAGCCGAAAAAACTCATACAGCTTGGTCTTTAAACGTTGAGCTAAGGGACTAGAAAGTTGTTATCGATAGTGGAACGCGAAGCAGTGACAAAGCAACACACAAGCACTGGAGACAGAACCTGAGTAATCACTTTAGGCTAGACGAGAGAAGTTCATACAGGGAAATTTAATTTTTCCGCGCAAGTGGCGCGAGAGAGACATTTATTATTTGGGATATTATTAAGACCGATCAATTAAAAGGAATACGGTCCTAAAGATATATTTAAATTATATTAAACTTTTTAAGACCAAAGTTTTATAAAACTGCATTCCAAAACTAAATTTAATTTAAATTTTATATCGGAAATTTTAAGACCAGAGGTTAATAATACTGCGGTCATAACATTCATTTAATTTTGGACTGCATGATTTATAAAACTGTGGTCTTAAAAGTCAAATAATTTTTAATATTGAAAAGAAAAATTGTTGTAGCAATTGAATGAAAATAAAAAACACTGGAGAATGGAGAATAAAATATAATCTTCACTCTTATTAATTTTTAGATCACTATGACAACATGCAAGTATAAAAGAAAAATAAGAACAAAAAACTGAAAATTAACAAAAACAAGATTATAATGCGACTAAAAATCCTAGTCCTTGGTATCATCTAATGTCTTGGAGATAGAGGCTTCAACTGCAGCAATTTCGCATCGAATATCAGCAATTTCCTGTATTATGCGCCTCAGTCTCACTTCATCATCATCAACCATGGGAGCGTTGGGACCAGGAGGTTGGAGAGGGGGAGCGGGAACCTCTTCGTGGTCTGAAGGCTGGAGGGGGCCGTCAACCTCTTCATCATCCGAAATAATAATGGGTCCAACAACCCCTGACTCCTCTATCGGAATGGAATGACGCACTGGAAGAGAACCCACGAGAGATCTGGCGTGAGCACGAGCTTCAGGAGTACTCCTATGAGGGGTTATCTTGTATCTAACCATTGTTTGAGTAGTTGGGGAAGGAGGGGCATAGAGCTACGTAGTGTGGAGTTATGAGGTAATGAGGACTTAAGAAAGACAGAGAGGAAGCGTGTGGATGATAATAAAGGCAGGATGATGGTTGGGTGACAAGTGCAAGTATACACTATTAATGTAATACTAGCAACTATCCCAGAGTAAAAAAATATCGTTCCCACAGGGATCAAAGTTCCAACTACCAACTCACTTCACTTTACTTTATAGTTGATGCAATCGTATGAGTTTTTGATGGAAATAATAAATGTCAATAAAATTACAAAGAAATTGAATCAAATTTTGTAGAATCAAAATTAACAAAAGCATAGGGTCATGTATATCATCAATAATTCATTTAATTGTTCTTCATTTATCAAAAGCTAGATTAAGACCTAATCTTCTTTTAAGGTAGAATTTAACTACATAACTCTTGAATTGGAATATGTCAACCGAATTTCTGATTTTAATCTAATTTTTTATTCCTAAGTCAATTAGCCTAATCCTTAATCCAAAAGACCATGTTCCCATGCTCATTAGAATTAATTCTTGCATTAAGTCTAGAATTCTTTATGGTTGCACAAAACCTATGTCAAGTTCCCTTGCTAGTACCTTATGTTCTTTAATCAATTGAACCTAGAATTAACTAGCCTTTTCCAAGGTCTAATTAATCTTTCAATTCCTTAATTGGTGATCAAGCTAACTAAGACATTAAGCGTGGATTAAAGAAACATATCCAAGACAATCATTATGTAATTAAAAACAGAATTTCAATTAAACTTCATAAAGAATCCATACATGACCCTAGAAAAATACTTAGTTCATGCTATTCATGACTAAGCATAACAAGGGTAAAAGATGAGCATAAAAGTAAACTAAAACAAACAATATGAAAGATTAAATCTAGACTTCCATGTCGGAGGTAGTATCTTCCATGTAGGAGTCAAATAAACAAGAAGAAAAGCAATGCATAAAAAGAGTAGAAGATGAAGAACATAAAATTAAATTAGAACAATCAAAATGAAATATTACAACTAGACTTCCATGTAGGAGGTAGAACCTTCCATGTAGGAGTCAAATGAACAATAAATAAAAACAATACATAATAATCATAAAGAAGATCTAAGCACTTCCATATAAGAGGCAAGAAAGGAAAACAATGCATAAATCATAAAGAAAATCTAGGCCATACCATATAGGAGGCAAGAACTACAAGAGAGAAATTAGAAGAGGAGAGATCTTGATCATTTCCAAGTGTGTGTTGCTCTTCACAATTCCCTTCTATTTATAGGCAGCTTGGAGCATCCCATTCATGCATTTTCCAACTCAAATTCGTCACTTTTCTTAGTGGCCAACTTGGAGGAATCTTTGACTCACTTTTGCACCTCCAAAACCGTGTCCTTTTGGCCAGCTGTTTTTGACCTAGATTGCGGTCGAATTGGGCTTTGTGGTCTTCATATGAAATTAAGCCCCGGATCTTAGCTTTCCAGTCGCGCAAATTTCAGCCCATTCCAAAATCTGTAGCTCCAGTTATGGATCAAACACTGCACATTGGTCCCGAGTCCAGTTCCAGCGTCTTGTTCTGTGTTCCAGGCCCACTTTGATTCTCTAAATGTCTGATTTAGCTTCTAGGCTCTTCATAGAAGTTGTAGGAATTTCTCTTAGATTTCCAAAAATATAAATTTCAGATCCATTGAAGGTATAGAACTCAAGTTATGAGCAAAATACCGAATAGTGTTCACTGCCAATTCTGGTAAAACCTGTTATTTAAGCCCAATTTTTAGCCAAACTTCAAATATAACCAAGATCAAGACAAATGAAGTCTAAAAACTAATTATGAAGATAAAACAACATATTTAACTAATTTTATCCATTAAACCATGACAATGACAAATTTTTTTAACTCATTTTTGCATGTAAAATAACATAAACTTAAAGGTTATCAAACTCCCCCAAACTTAAATCTTTGCTTGTCCTTAAGCAAATTAATTCAAGACAAAACAAGGGGATGAGTAGATCAATGTGAGTGAGGAAAATAAGATAACTCTCTGAACCAAAATCTTTCAACTTAGGAATGCAAATGTATGTATCACACAATGAAAGTACAGTTCAAAAATGAGTAATATATTATGCTTGTATCAACGCTTCACTAATTTCCAAAGTAGTAGAAAGTAGGATTAACAAGAGGAAAATAGTAAATTGAAAATGGATAATCCCTCACTTGGATATTCAATCCACTCAAACTCTCAAGTGTTTTAGGGTGTGTATTTCACTCAATCAACCATCCAACTAATAACACTACCATAAGCTTGTTCATATTCTAATTCTCCACTGCTCTGTAATACATGCATAAACCAATCAAAAGGTCTTTCAAAGGTTGTAATGTGGCTAAAGTCCAGGAAGGATATCATATGGATAATTGGCTTTAACAATGGAAAACAGAGTATATGAATTATCATTCAAATCCAAATTGTATATCATATGACCTGTTCTCATCCTTCACTTTTCCACAACACTAGCTTATTTCTTTCTTTTTTCTTTTTTTTATCATCCACCAACACATTTTTCAATATATTTTTTTTTGTTTTGCCCTCCTTTGTTCTTTTGTCCTAATATATTCATCATATAGATCATAACCACTATAAAACTCCAAAATTCATCAATTAAGTTCATACCTTCACTTTCTGTAGCATACTCTATTTTTCATTGTGAGGTAGGATATGTATGGAATGGTTATATGAAAATGGTTAGCAACAAGAACAAATATGGCCTCAAGCTCAAAAGGGTTAATCAATGGAGAATGCAAGGTGGGCTATTTGGCCAACTGGTTTATATAAGAAATAAATTGTCTTTTATCATTTCAGAATATGCATGCAGTACTTGCCATCTCAAACCAGAAACAGAACAAGTTCTAGAGTGCTAAAATAGTGAGGTGCACACAAGAAAGAATTTAAGTATATGAAGCTCAATTCCTCACGGCTATGGGAATCAATTATACTATCCTCAAGATCATTTAGCTATAAACTACTACTCCAGAAATTCAGTGACTTGTTTATTCAAACATATGATCATACTCACTCAAAAATAGCACATTTGACATTCACATTTCGCATTGCAAGTAACACATGATTCTTATTTTCCAATCCCACAATATCTACTTTACCTAAGAATTCCGTCAAGTCATGTTTTAATGGTTTTTTTTGTTTTTTTTTGAAGAACATAATGCTTAATTATGAAAATATCAAGCCTTGTTGGGGAAAGTATTTAAACCCTATCTTTAAAGAAAATAAATAAAGGCACGTTTCCAAACACCCCCAAACTTAAAACCAACATTGTCCCCAATGTTGTCTAACACAAGTGAGTGAAGGAAAACCATAAATAAAAGAAAAGGGTTAAAGGAACTCCCCCAAACTTAGATGACACACAAAGCTCCATGCAAACTGAAATTTCTGCAAAAACAATAAACAAAATCCAGAAATTGCAAATAGAAAATAAAGAACAACAAACCAAAGCAATTTTTTTTTTTAAAAAAAACACATTGCTAAGTTTATAGTCTTTAGCAGACTTGTTACCCATATTCATTTAAGGATTTTGGGGTGAATGAGAATTCTCACTCAGGTGCACCTCTTTGCTCCAATAATGCTTCAATCTTTGGCCATTCACAGTGAAGGTTCTTTTGGAACTCTCCTCTTCTATTTCCACAGCTCCATAAGGAAAAACCTTTGTTACTTTAAAGGGGCCACTCCACCTTGATTTGAGTTTACCTGGAAACAATTTCAATCTTGAGTTGAATAACAATACTTTCTGACCAACCTCAAATTGACGTGGAGCAATCTTCTTGTCATGCCATGCTTTAGTTTTCTCTTTGTAGATTCTGGCACTTTCATAGGCATCCTTCCTGATCTCATCTAATTCATTCAATTGAAGGAGTCTATGTTCTTTAGCCATAGTGGGATCAAAATTAAGCTGTTTGATGGCCCAATATGCTTTACGTTCAATCTCTACGGGCAAGTGACAAGCCTTACCATATACTAACCTGTAAGGAGATGTACTAAGGACAGTCTTGTAAGCTGTTCTGTAAGCCCAAAGAGCATCATCTAGCTTTAAAGCCCAATCTTTCTTTGTTGGTCGTACCACCTTCTCTAAGATTTTCTTGATCTCCCTATTTGATACTTCCACTTGGCCACAGGTTTGAGGATGGTAAGCAATGGATACCTTGTGCTTGACCCCATATTTTACTAATAGTGTCTCGAACCATTTGTTGCAAAAGTGAGAGCCACCATAACTGATTATGGCTCTTGGGGTACCAAATCTTGTGAAAATATTCTTCCTTAGAAATTTGGTCACTTGGTGTGCTTCATTGGTAGGAAGAGCCACAGCTTCAATCCACTTGGTAACATAGTCAACTACCACTAGGATGTACTTACAGTTGAAGGAAGTTGGGAAGGGTCCCATGAAGTCGATTCCCCATACATCAAATGGTTCAATCTCAAGAATACCAAGCTGGGGCATTTCATTCCTCCTGGATATGTTACCTGTTCTTTGACACTTGTCACAAGAAACAACAAACTCACGGGCATCATGGAATAAAGAAGGCCAATAAAATCCGCTTTCTAGGACCTTGGCAGAAGTCCTAGTGCTTCCGTAATGCCCCCCATAATCTGAATTATGACAGTGAAAAAGAATATTATTAACTTCCTCTTGTCGTACACACCTACGAATTATTTGATCAGGACATCTCTTAAAAAGAAAAGGCTAATCCCAAAAATAGAATTTTGAATCATGTATGAGCTTTTTCTTTTGTTGAAAGGTAAAATCAGGAGGTAGAATACCACATACCAGAAAATTAACAATGTCAGCATACTAAGGGATTGAAGTTTCAATTCCAAATAGCTGCTCATCTGGGAAGAATCCATTCACAGTTTCAGTCTTGTCCTCATTACTGCCTTCTAATCTGGACAAATGATCAGCCACTTGGTTTTCTGCTCCCTTTTTGTCCCTGATTTCCAAGTCAAATTCTTGTAACAGAAGGATCCATCTTATCAACCTAGGTTTAGAGTCTTTCTTGGACAGCAGGTATTTAATTGCAACATGATATGTGTAAACAACTACCTTGGACCCCAACAAATAAGCTTGAAATTTATCAAATGCAAAAACTATAGCTAGTAACTCTTTCTCAGTTGTTGCATAATTCTTTTGAGCATTAGAAAGAGTCCTACTAGCATAATAAATTGCATGAAAAATTTTCTCTTTTCTTTGACCCAAAACAACCCCAATTGCAAAATCACTTGCATCACACATCAATTCAAATGGAGCACTCCAATTAGGAGCACACACAATAGGAGCTGAAATTAGCTTTTTCTTTAGAGTTGCAAAGGCTTGCACACAATCATCATCAATTTTGAAAATTGCATCTTTTTCCAACAAATTGCAAAGTGGTTTGCTGATTTTGGAAAAATCTTTTATAAAGCACCTATAAAAACATGCATGTCCTAAAAAACTCCTTATGGCCTTCACATTAGTGGGAATAGGTAATTTTTCAATTACTTCAATTTTTGCTTTGTCTACCTCAATTCTTCTTTTTGAAATTTTGTGTCCTAACACCACCCCTTCACGTACCATAAAATGGCACTTCTCCCAGTTTAAAACCAAGTTTGTTTCTACACATCTCTGCAATACTTTTGACAAATTTGTTAAACATGCATCAAAGGTAGAACCAAAGACAGAAAAGTCATCCTTAAATACCTCCATTATGTCTTCTATAAGATCACAGAAGATTGCCATCATACACCTTTGAAACGTAGCAGGGGCGTTACAAAGGCCAAAGGGCATTCTTCTAAATGCAAATGTGCCATAGGGGTAGGTAAATGTTATTTTCTCTTGGTCTTCAAGAGCAATTACTACCTGATTGTAACCCGAATAGCCATCAAGAAAGCAGTAAAAGTCATACCCAGCTATCCTGTCTAACATCTGGTCGAGGAATGGGAGAGGGAAATGATCTTTCCTGGTGGCCTTGTTTAACTTCCTGTAATCCATACATACCCGCCAACCAGTCACAGTTCTTGTGGGAATCAGCTCATTGTTGTCATTCTTCACCACTGTTGTGCCTCCTTTCTTTGGTACACATTGTACTGGGCTGACCCAAGAACTATCAAATATGGGATAGATGATCCTATCATCCAACCACTTGATTATCTCTTTCTTCACTACTTCCTTCATGTGGGGGTTTAGACGCCTCTGTGCTTCAATTAAAGGCTCACACCCTTCTTCCAAAATGATCTTATGCATGCAGTAGGAAGGGCTTATACCTTTGATGTCAGCTAGAGTCCAGCCTATTGCCTTCTTGTGCTCCCTTAAGACTCTCAACAGTTTTTCTTTTTGTACCTGATTTAAGTCAGTTGCAATAATAACCAGATAAGAAGCATTCTCTCCTAGATAGGCATAGGAGAGGTGTGATGGAAGCTGTTTTAAATCAAGACTAGGAACATCATTAAGAGTAGGGGGTAGTTCACTTACCTATTTACCTTCAATAGCATGTAAAGTTTCAAAAATTTTATTGTGCCAAGGAAGGGAGAGATCATCTAAAGAAAACTTGTAATCCTCACCATCAAAGGACTCTGTTTCTTCTAATGCTGCTTGCAAAGGGTCTAGAGGAAGAGTCATTACTTTTAAATTTGCAAGGCAATTATCAAGCACATCAATAGAGAAAATATTCTCATAATTGTCAGAAAATTTAACTGCCTTAAAAACATTAAAAGTAACCTGTTGGTCTTCAACCCGTATAGTCAACTCACCCTTTTTCACATCTATCAATGTTCCTCCTGTGGCAAGGAAGGGTCTTCCTAAAATGATAGGAATGTCTTTGTCCTCCTCCATATCTAAGATGATGAAATCTGCAGGCAAGATTAGCTTATCAATTTTAACAAGGATGTCCTCAATTATACCTTTTGGATATGCCAATGTCCGGTCAGCTAACTGAAGAACTGTAGATGTAGACTTGATCTCCCCAAGGCCAAGTTTCTTGAATATGGTTAGGGGCATCAAATTGATGCTAGCCCCTAAATCACAAAGGGCATGACCCACAAATTGATTGCCAATTGTGCAAGGTATGGTGAAGCTTCTTGGATCCTTCAACTTTGGTGGTAACTTCTTCTGCAAAACTGCATTGCACTCTTTAGTAAGTGCGACTAGTTTGTTCTCCACCAATCTCCTCTTTTTAGACAGCAACTCTTTCATGAATTTGGCATAAGATGGCATATTTTCTAAGGCTTCTGCAAATGGGATGTTGATTTGCAATTTCTTGAACACATCCAAAAACCTAGAAAATTGCTTATCCCTTAGATTAGGTTTTACCCTTTGAGGAAAAGGAGGTTGAACTTCTTTCTTTTCCATCTCAGCAGGTTGGTGTGGTGGCTTGGGTTGACTTTGAGCTCCATTTTCACCTTCATTCTTACTTGCAGCTTCTTCACCTAATTGGGCTTCAATAGCCTCAAATTCAGCACCTTTTAACACTTTACCACTCCTAAGGGATATGGCTTGGCAAGTTTCCTTTCCACTACCCCTAGGATCTTCTGTATTGCTGGGAAGGGTTCCCTGTTGCCTAACATTTAGAGAGTTAGCAATTTGTCCTACTTGCACCTCTAAGTTCTTGATAGAAGTCGTGTGATTTTACAAGATGGAATCTATTCTTGTGATAAATTTGGCAAGGATATCTTTAAGATTGCTTTTCTTTTCTTGAGGTTGAACTGGTGCTGCAAATCCAGGAGGATTGTAGGGAGGTTGTGGCTGTTGTGCATTTGATTGATTTCCTCATGAGAAATTGGGGTGATTCCTCCAACCTGGATTATAATAGTTAGAGTTCAGATTGTATTGCTGCTTATGTTGATGAGCAACGTACTGCACACTCTCCTGACTCATAGCACACTTCTCAGTAAAGTGTCCTCCTCCACATATGTTATAACTACTTCCTTGCAAATTAGGAGACGTCAGTTTATTTAATTGATTAGACATAGAAGCTACCTGTGCAGAAAGTGTTGATAATGCATCAAGTTCTAGAATTCATGTTGCTTTCTTTGTAGTACTCCTTTCACTATTCCAACAATAGTTGTTATTAGCCATATTGTCCAAAATATTGTAGGCTTCGTCCACAGATTTTGCCATCAGCACTCCACCTGTTGTAGCATCAACAATGCCTCTTGTGTTCCCCTACAGCCCATTATAGAATGTATGTACTGGATACCACTCAGGAAGGCCATGATGTGGGCACTTCCTAAGCAAGTCTTTGAACCGTTCCCAAGCTTCATAGAGTGACTCACCATCAGCTTGCTGGAAAGAGGTGATGTCATTTCTTAACTTTGCTGTTCTTGTTGGAGGGAAGTACTTGCCTAGGAATTTTTTAGTCAGTTCATCCCAAGTAGTGATGGCTTCAGGAGGAAGTGACTGTAACCAAACTCTTGCTTTATCTTTCAGAGAAAATGAGAACAGCCTCAGTATAATGGCATCGTCAGTAACGCCATTGAATTTGAACGTGTCACATATCTCCAAGAAGCTTGCCAGATGCAAGTTTGGATCTTCATAGAGAAGGCCATAAAATTGTACAACTGTCTGCACCATCTGAATTATTGCTGGCTTAATCTCAAAGTTATTGGTCTCCACCCTTTGCTTGACAATACTGGAAGAAATTTCACTAACCCTTGGGATAGCAAAATCTCCCACACTTCTATGATTCACAGCTTCTTCTGCCATTGTGATGTTTTCAGGTTCGGTTGTATCTGTAGATGAAGAAGCTAGTTAAACTTGTAACAAAGCCTTTTGTTCTCTTCTCAAACATCTTAATGTCCTCTCTATTTCTTGATCAAATAGAAGATTTGAGTCTTGCATACACCTTGATCAAGAAATTAGTTCTCAAGAACCTGAAAGTCAAGAAGAGATTAACCAATAAGTTTTTGTTATGCTTACTTGAAATTTTGCACAAAAGTAGTTCTAAGAATTCAATGATCACACTTAGAAAAAACACAAAACTTACAAAAATATATCTGGATAAAACAAAAAAAATGTAGTAATACGTACACATAATTTAATGTTTTTTTTACACAATAGAATTATGCACAAACTATTAAATGCAAATAATTAAGAACAAAATTAAAATGAAACAAAATTCAAGCAAAGATACCCTATAAACAATAAAAATGAAAGGATAAAAATAGCACACAAATGAACAATTAAATAAACAAAAATTTAAAAGCAAGCGCCAATCTATAAACAAATAAAGATAATTGATATTGAAACAATTTTGATCCCCGGCAACGGCGCCAAAAACTTGATGGTTGGGTGACAAGTGCAAGTAGACACTATCAATGTAATACTAGCAAGTATCCCAGAGTAATAAAATATCGTTCCCACAAGGATCAAAGTTCCAACTACCAACTCACTTCACTTTACTTTATAGTTGATGCAATCGTATGAGTTTTTTACGGAAATAATAAATGTCAATAAAATTACAAAGAAATTGAATCAAATTTTGTAGAATCAAAATTAACAAAAGCCTAGGGTCATGTATATCATCAATAATTCATTTAATTGTTCTTCCTTTACCAAAAGCTAGATTAAGACTTCTTTTAAGGTAGAATTTAACTACATAACTCTTGAATTGGAATATGTCAACTGAATTTCTGATTTTAATCTAATTTTTTATTCCTAAGTCAATTAGCCTAATCCTTAATCCAAAAGACCATGTTCCCATGCTCATTAGAATTAATTCTTGCATTAAGTCTAGAATTCTTTATGGTTGCACAAAACCTATGTCAAGTTCCCTTGCTAGTACCTTATGTTCTTTAATCAATTGAACCTAGAATTAACTAGCCTTTTCCAAGGTCTAATTAATCTTTCAATTCCTTAATTGGTGATCAAGCTAACTAAGACATTAAGCGTGGATTAAAGAAACATATCCAAGACAATCATTATGTAATTAAAAACAGAATTTCAATTAAACTTCATAAAGAATCCATACATGACCCTAGAAAAATACTTAGTTCATGCTATTCATGACTAAGCATAACAAGGGTAAAAGATGAGCATAAAAGTAAACTAAAACAAACAATATGAAAGATTAAATCTAGACTTCCATGTCGGAGGTAGTATCTTCCATGTAGGAGTCAAATAAACAAGAAGAAAAACAATGCATAAAAAGAGTAGAAGATGAAGAACATAAAATTAAATTAGAACAATCAAAATGAAATATTACAACTAGACTTCCATGTAGGAGGTAGAACCTTCCATGTAGGAGTCAAATGAACAATAAATAAAAACAATACATAATAATCATAAAGAAGATCTAAGCACTTCCATATAAGAGGCAAGAAAGGAAAACAATGCATAAATCATAAAGAAAATCTAGGCCATACCATATAGGAGGCAAGAACTACAAGAGAGAAATTAGAAGAGGAGAGATCTTGATCATTTCCAAGTGTGTGTTGCTCTTCACAATTCCCTTCTATTTATAGGCAGCTTGGAGCATCCCATTCATGCATTTTCCAACTCAAATTCGTCACTTTTCTTAGTGGCCAACTTGGAGGAATCTTTGACTCACTTTTCCACCTATAAAACCGTGTCTTTTTGGCCAGCTTTTTTTGACCTAGATTTCGGTCGAATTGGGCTTTGTGGTATTCATATGAAATTAAGCCCCGGATCTTAGATTTCTATTCGCTCAAATTTCAGCCCATTCTGAAATCTGTAGCTCCAGTTATGGATCAAACACTGCACATTGGTCCCGAGTCCAGTTCCAGCGTCTTGTTCTGTGTTCCAGGCCCACTTTGATCCTCTAAATGTCTGATTTAGCTTCTGGGATCTTCATAGAAGTTGTAGGTCTTTCTCTTAGCTTTCCAAAAATATAAATTTCAGATCCATTGAGGGTATAGAACTCAAGTTATGAGCAAAATACCTAACAGTGTTCATTGCCAATTCTGGTAAAACCTGTTATTTAAGCCCAATTTTTAGCCAAACTTCAAATATAACCAAGATCAAGACAAATGAAGTCTAAAAACTAATTATGAAGATAAAACAACATATTTAACTAATTTTATCCATTAAACCATGACAATGACAAATTTTTTAACTCATTTTTGCATGTAAAATAATATAAACTCAAAGGTTATCACAGGACAACAGTAGTTAACACTCAAAAGTGTATTAAAACCGTCATATAACATATCTACGGTCCTAAAAGTCTATTATTTATTATTTCATTAAAATAACTTTATGACCGATCATTTATATTATACCCGGTCCTAAAAGACTATTAATATTTTTCCATTCAATCACCTTTAAGACCGATCATTTATCTTATAACCAGTCCTAAAAGTCTATTATTTTTGTTTACAAAAAATAATACATTTAAGAACGGATCTCTTACAATATGCGGTATTAAAAGTTCATTCTTCTCGAGTGAGAGACACCAGAGTCGCATCCTTACACTTTGTTCAAATGAATGATTCAGAGTTTCTTCGACTTCTAGATAAACTTCCCAACTAGGCATCTCCTCGTATTTTGATGAACTATGCGTCTCCTCAGTAACGGTTCCCACGTTTCACATTCTTCAATATGACTTTTCTATTTAAAATTGTTATTACTTTATGTTCTTCACATTCTTCTCAATCACTTCTACAACTTTCATAATGGTCGCTCCACCACCACCAGGAATTCACAACAATGGTTCTCCCGCTTCACCACCACCATTGCCCAACAATCCTCCTCCACCCCAATAGCCACCTCCATACCCTCCTCCACTGTCTCCAAACCCCTCAGTCCGACAAATGATGCAGCACCTCCTGGCCTACGTCGCTCATATAGACCGACACATGGGCCAAATTGTTAGTTCCCTATGTGTTTTGATGATAACTGACAATTGTAAACTTGGTATGAAGTTTGTTTTTGGCAAGATGAAAAAAACTTACCGTCAAAGGCAAACTTGAGTTTAGGTATGTAAACTCGAGTTTGAGACTTGACAGAAAGTTGCTCAATTATGCAAGAAAGCCAAACTTGAGTCTGCTTAGGCAAACTCGAGTTTGAGGAGTCACAGAAAGCAATCAAAGTTTTTCACATCAAGCCAAACTCCAGTTTGCGAAAACAAACTTGAAGTCTGGGAGATATAGAGAGCAATCAGAATTTTGCACAAGACAAACTTAAGTCTAGACCATGAAACTCGAGTTTAGACTAAACAGAAAGAATTCAGAAACTTCAGTACTTTCATAAGTCTTGCAAACTCCAGTCTGTCTTCCAAACTCCAGTTTATACTTGACCAAGAAAATCGTCAAAGTTTCAGCTTTTGCTGAAACTCGAGTTTGCCTCTGTAAACTCGAGTCTGAGTCATACAGAAAGACCGCTAATATGTTTACTCTGCAAACTCCAGTTTATAATACCAAACTCTAGTCTGGAAGTTCTTGAACTTAGGCTTATTTTCTTAACATAGACCCAAACTCGAGTTAGTCACTAATTGACTCGAGTTTAGCTACATGTCCAAAGTTCCATTACAAGACCAGAGCTCGACAGTTTTGTCTATAAGATCCAAACTCGAGTCTAAAATTTATAAACTCGAGTTTAGGCCGTTGCTTAACATTCATGTTTTCTAGATGAACCCCAAACTCAAATTTGCATCGATGATTTTGAAAAGCCAGATGGTGTTGATCTACGAAATCTTTATGGGTTAATCTGAAAATGCTTTATGATATTATTCTATTGCTTCTAACGTATTTGATCAAGTTTTGAGTAATTTTTGAAAACGGAGCAAATCACCAAGAGGGTGGTGAATTGGGGATTTGAAAATTCTTTTTCTCAATTCTGGAAATTAATCGCAGGATTAGAATAATGCAGAGGATGAGAGAAGGACAAGACACAGCAAGATTTATACTGGTTCGGTCTAACTCCTTGACCTACGTCCAGTCCCCAGACTCTCTGGGATTTTCACTATCACTCACAATCAGTTACACACTCTGTACTCGAAAGCTATCCTCTCACCAGGATACACTTCCCCTTACAAGTTGTACACTGATATCCCAATCTCCAAGTCCCCCGACTTGAGATTCTCACAGTAAGTGATATACTCAAACACAGTACACTACACACTCTGTAACTTGGGATGATCCTCTCTCTAGGACTCACTCCCCCTTACAAGTTGTAGTCGTACAATCAATCTCCAAGTCCCCCGACTTGAGATTCTTTACAATCAAATGATTAACGAAAACAAACTCTCTCTAAGAGCAAATAATGATAAACACTGAAGCTCAAATCTCTCAAGACTATTTACAGAAGAATGAATACAGAAATCTGATTGTTACATATTGTAATTGTCTTGTATCTTGTCTGTCTTAGTTCTTCTTCGAATCTGAATGATATTTATAGTTGTTGAAGTCCAATTTGAATGAAGAACTTGACTGTTGGAAGAGCACTACTAATTTGAACGTTGGAGGCTCCACTTCCAGAACTAGCTGTTGAGAATCCACTAAAATCTTGTTGATGGATGGATTCTGCTTTTGTCCAATCTGTTGTAGACATTCTAGCAATGTGGGACTTAATTAATATGAAGATAATGTTGATGTCCCTGTGTTGGAATGGGCTGTGCTTAAAGTTGTAATTATTTAATCAAAGTTGGAGCACTTTATAAGACAACATATTCTCTCTATCTTGCTTTACAACTCATTGTCTGAATCTTCATTGTTTCCTTCAATAAACCATCTGAAACTTGCTAACAAACTGGTTAAAAGACGTTAGGAATAATAGCAATTAAAGATATGAAGTATTAAGATCATTCAAATGGTTTTCGCAAATTCGCGCCTTCTGGTTTTACAACTCTGTGCGTTACAAACTCGAGTTTACAAACCCAGACTCGAGTTTGGAGTTCATCCAGAGAGCATCTTGTTTTGAAAGACTTCCTAAACTTGAGTTGATTAGTGACTGACTCGAGTTTGGTTCTTACAGAAAGGAAAATCACGAATGGCTCTTGGATGAAGTTTTGAGGCCATGCCTAAACTCGAGTCATTTAGTGACTGACTTGAGTCATTTAGTAACTGACTCGAGTTTGAAGCTTTTATGAAAATCTTGAGTTTAAGTTCAGAACTTCAAAACTGGAGTTTAGAAAACGCAAACTGGAGTTTACAAAATCTGAAATATTGTTTAGCTCTCTGTATAGTCCAGACTCGAGTTTTGATATCCAAAACTTGAGTTTCAGTGTAAACTGAAACTTTTGAAAAATCTCTTCATATGTAAACTGGAGTTTCCATTTTTAAAACTGGAGTTTTCAAAACAGTCATTTACTCGAGGCTTTCTGTTTGAGCTAAACTCGAGTCACCAGAACCTTGACTCGAGTTTCAGTGAAAAACTGAAATATTGAAATACCTTTTGAAAGCCCAAACTGGAGTTTCCATTTTCAAGACTGGAGTTTAGAAATCATGTAATAGTTCAAGTGTTTTCAAAACAGTCCTAAACTCGAGTCTCCAGAAATCTGACTCGAGTTTCAGTGAGTATTCAAACTTTGAAAAACTTTTCATTAAAGTGCAGACTGGAGTCACTGAAACCAAAACTGGAGTTTACAAAGCAAGTAATAACACAAGTGTCTCTGTTTATCCTAAACTCGAGTTTGCTTAAAACAGACTCGAGTTTACGAATCTTTAGCTCTTAAACTTTTCTTGTAAACTGGAGTTTGGAAGGTTCAAAGATAGAGTTTGAAAACCTAATAAAACGTTGAATCTTTTGTTTGATCCCCAACTCGAGTTTCTAAGACATAGACTCGAGTTTACAGGTCTTTGAAACTTTTGGCCTTTAAACTTTCTTGTAAACTGGAGTTTTAGAAAGACTGAAGGTAGAGTTTGAAAACAAGTTGAAATGCAAGTGTTACTGTCTTTGTTCTAAACTCAAGTTTCAAGACTTAGACTCGAGTTTACAACTCTTGTAAACTTTGATAGCTCTTTGTATCTCTGCAAACTCGAGTTTGCCTATGCAAACTGGAGTTTGGCGTATTATGTTAAAATTTGAGTTTCTGTCTATCAAGTCCAAACTCGAGTTTAGCTACCTAAACTCGAGTTTGCCTTAAACAGAAAGTTTTACAACTTTCAAAGACAAACTTCAAATTAAGTTTACAATTGTCAGTTATCATCAAAACACCTAGAGAACTAACAATTTTCTGATAAGTTCAGCCAAGATCAAGATGAAATCAGATCTGGAATAAGTGCAATAAATGAAGAACTAAGAACAGGGCTGATCCTTCTCTTATATCCCAATAGTTTAGCACAGACTGTTATGGATCAATTAAATATCTCTCTAATGGTCAAATGGAGGTTATGGAATGATTGAATACCTAGAAGACCTTCTGCATCAACATATTCCAAGATTCCAGCTGAGAATTGAAAGAACAGAGCAAAATATGCAACTGTCATTTTGCAGGTTTGTAGCTGAACGTTAGAGAAGAAATTGCAATGGCTAGTTCATCTAGTTAGCCTATAAAAAGACTATGAAGACTGAGAGCAAGTTACACACAACCAAGCTACTTTGATAATACTTTGCAATTTGAGTCTATATTGTGTTTTTTTAATTGATCTTCAGTGTTTATCACTATCTACTCTTTTTGAGAGTCTTGATTCTTTGAAATCAAAATTTGTTGGTGTAAACTCAGGGTTGTGGAAACCTGTGAGTGGGGTAGCTTAATTACAAAGTGTAAGGGGGAGTAAGTCCTAGGTGAATAGGATTGCTTGTAGTTTACATTGTTGTAGTTAAAGCTTGTTGAACTAGTGGAAATACCCAGAAGATATCTAGGGACTGGACGTAGGTCAAGGTTAAGACCGAACCAGTATAAATTCTGTGTGTCAAGCTTTTCTTCTCTTACTCTCTTGTTATTTAGTTTTCAAGGGTTTTGAAAAAGAGTTCAAAAAGAATTTTTGAAATCCCCAATTCTCCCCCTCTTAGTGATTTCTTCCATTTTCATTTGGAAAGATTAACATCCTAGACAAAAAGATCCAATGGAAGGAATTCTACCAGATGGTGCCTCAATAAATAGACCGCAAGGTTTCAATGGTGAACACTACTCATTCTGGAAATCCAAATTCAAAGTATTTGTGATGGGCAGTAAGTATGGTCTATGGGAAGTAATTGAGGAAGGGAACTATGTTCCTAAAAAGAAAGTTGGTGAGACCTTTGTGCCAAAAACAAGAGCTGAGTTTGATGAAAATGATCAAAAGAAAATTGTTCTTAACAGCAAAGCCATTCTAATGCTGCAAAGTGATTGAGCCAAAAAGAGTACTTTTGTATTTGCAACTTGCCCAGTGCCAAAGAGATGTGGGATGCATTAGAGGTCGCCTACGAAAGAACCTCAGGGATCAAGGAGAATCGGATCAACACACTCACCACTGAGTATGACCTATTACACATGAAGTCTGGAGAATCAATTACAAAATTCAAGCTCTGGTTCACTCAATTGATCAATTAGCTGTCAGCCTTGGGAAAGGTATATGATCAAAGAACTCAGGTAAGGAAAATTTTGAATATACTAACCAAAGATTGGGAAGCTAAAGTGATAGCCATTGAGGAAGCAAGAGGAGAATCTATGCAATTTGTAGCTACTCTCTTCGAAAGCTTGTCAGAATATGAAGGGAAAATCAAGTTTAGAAAAAGACTTGATGAAATGGAAGGCAAACAGAAGGGAATTGCTCTCAAAACCACCAAAGATGACAGTGGATGCTCTCAAAATCAGGTAAATGGTACATTGACAGTGGATGCTGTAACATCCCAAATTTCTGGGATTTTAATATTTAGAATATCGTATAAAATATTAATTGAGATTTAATATTTTATGAAGTTGTGAGATTTTGGTTGAAATAATTAGGCCTAAATAATATCGAATTTATTTACGATTAAGGATAATTGCAAATAAAGTAGTATTACGAAATATGGGCTAGATTAATTGAGAAAATAATTATTTGAAATTAAGGTTTACTTTTCCTTAATTTATTTTGAAAAGAATAAATGTAAGGAAAATAGAAAATAATAATTGTAGGATTAAATATTAAGGAATTTATTTCCCATGATTGCAATTAAGTCTAATTGCAAATAAATTAGAGTTATGCAATAAAAATGATTAATCTATATGATTATACAATAACCATGATTAAAGGAAATGATAGTAATTGAAAATAAAATATATTGTTTTTAGGGTAAAAATGAAATGTATATAAAAATCATGTGGACTCCTAATCTAACCCAACCCGTAGCATTAGATAAGGCCCATGACAACCCATCCAAAACATAAATCTTTTGGCTCATGTAATTCCTTCGGCCAGACACGTAAGAGCAGGAAATGAAATGAAGACATATCAGTTACATATCTGCCCAACACGTGATAATGCAGCAACAATTGGATCAGCTTTCTCTTCTTTCTTCCACTGAACTCGACAGCTAGAAAACTATTAAAGGAAGCCCAAAACCCGATCCAACACTCATTTCTTCTACCCACCGGAAACTATCATTAAGTTTAGCAAATCTCCATTTAAGCAACATGTAATGGACCAGCTGTCAACATTTCATCGTGCATGTGGAGATCATTAGGATTATATATGCATGTCTTTATTTCTTCGTTTTCCCATTCTGTATAAGACACGCTGAGACAGAAAGTGAGAACGAGAGAGTTTTGGAGAGCTTCCTATTTCCTCTGTTTCGTCATTCGTGGAGCAGAGCAAGACTAACATTGGATCATCACCTTCAAAAACTTGGAAACGAAGGTGATTCTTCTTACTCCTGCTGCTTTAACATTTCTGTTATATCTTAGGATAGTTTTAAAACCGAAAATAATCTGAAATGTAAGCCACTGAAACCAAACCGAAATCAAAAGCAAAAGCAGGGGCTGTTTTAAACTGAAAATATACTATGATAGTAGGTAATTTGCTGTCATGGTTTAGCTAGCAAAGAAGCATTTTTCGGTCATATGCAAATGAAGAAGAAATAATAGTTTTGTTTTTTTTTTCTGCTTGGGTATATGCTGTGGGGCTGTGGAAGGAAAAGAAACCTTAATGATAAATATATATGTGTGTATTGCATGTTTGGTGTCTGCATGATGTGTATATATATATATGTTGAATCTGTGTGTACCGAAGTCTCTGTAAAACCGAAAGAAAGAAAGAGATTAAATAGATATATAAGTGTTATGAATTGTTGCATGTGTTTCTTTCGGGTAGTTCAATGTTTTTGTGTGCATCGGGTGTTAGGAGAAAAAGAGGAAGAAGTGTTCTGATGTGTGTATATATATATATGTTCAGGTGTATGTATCAGTTTGCTACCACTTAAGCATGCATGCTGGAGTTTCTGTCGTTGGGTGTGGTTGCACGATTTTTTTTTTCTTTCGGTTGGAAACATGTGTGCGCTGCTACATGGTTGTGTTTTTTTTTCCTTTGTATTGTTGTGTTGTGGACTGTTGAGTTTATATAAATATAGGTGTTATATGTGTGTCGTGTGTCTGTACAAGGAAGGGAAAGAAAATAAAGCAAGATATATATATATATATATATATATATATATATATATATATATATATATATTTGTGTATTGTGTTCGCATGAAATGATCTCCCTGTTATGTTTATTTCGGTTTACTGCATGATTTCTTTTTACTGATAACAAAGAAAATATTTTGCCATCTCCATGCATATCAGATCTGTTGGGTTAAAGGAAATGGAAAAGAAGCTTAGATATATATATTTGCATGTTAGGAGAATCATCTTTGTTGTCATGAGTTTTTTTTTCATTATTTGCGCCATTTTGCTTTGTTCAAAACATCATGAAAGCATAGAAGAATGAAAAGAAACGTTGCAAAAAAAAAAAAAAAATGCTGCTGCATGTGTGTATGCATGCCGTGGAAGCTGAAGGAAAGAAAAAGAAATAAAGAATCATGGGTAGTATAGGCTAGCTGCATGTGTGTGTTTAATATAATAGTATTTATGTGTATAAATGTGTTATTGTCAAATGTTATTTATATATGCAAATATTTAGAAGTGGTTTTGATTTATATGCTTCCATTTGTGTAATAATTAGTATATATTAAAGTATGATTTAAAAGTATAGTGTTGGTATAAAAATAAATATGCATTTTCCTTGATGTTATTTTATTCAGATTGCTATCTAAAATACTCATTTGTGTAGTATTAAAATGCATAATAATACTTAAGTATTTATAAACTCTTAATTAAAAATTAATAACTAAGAAATATGTGTTAGTAAGATTTTTGGGAATTTATTATGCTCAACCTAAAATAGGTAGAGCATAAATGATAAGTTAAATATATAATTAAAATTAAAGGAAAACCATGAGAAATGTTAAAAATTTAGTTAATTATCTTCTTAATTGAAGATGGGTATTTAAATTAATTGGTGTTACTTGTTGGGTGATAATAATAACATACAATGTTATTATTTAGGATTTAGTGCTAATGTCCAATAATAGATAGGGAACTTATTATTATTATTTGGAATAATAATAATAATAATAATAAATAAATAATAATAAATAATAATTTATTATTAGAGAATAGTTAAGAGATTAACTATTATTAACCCTTTAAACTAATTCATGTAATTAGTTTATTCGCGATTCAAATAAGTTTCTGACAGCGATGATAAACATGTTTAGGTAGATCTTGATAATCTGATCCCAACGAATTCAGTACAAAGAAAAGGGATACACGGTTGAGGTAGGTAACTTTAATCTTATAATCATGTATGTTAATGTTATGCAAATATTAGCTGATCATGTATGCTGGTTGAACTACTTGTTTATATTATCCTGATTGGCCATGGATATTGAGGCTGAGGTCTCATGGGGCTGCGGTCCTAGACAAGAGCTGCGGTTCTTGGCCGTTAACTGCGGTTACGGTTATTTCTTCCATGCTTTAAACATGTGCTATTATGTCATTTCTATTTTCATACATGTGCATGAGATTAACTGTTACCCTGGGGTCCATTCATTTGGACTCCAGCACCCGTGAAAGATACAGGAACCAGTTCAGGATCAAAGAGCAAGAAGTAGCTGTAAGGAATACAGCAGTTGAATCTTTTGGACATTTGGGATTACTGTAATATATTTTATGTTTATCATTTCGCTTATTTTTGGATTATTGTATCTAATGTCCAACTATAGGATGAGACCGAATCGCGAAAAATTTACCCGTATTTTTATATAACAGTAAATTCCAGAAATATTTATTTCATAAATAAAAGTCGTCCAAATCTCCTCGATCTATTTCCGCGATAACTCTGGTTAATTAAAGGCCCCAAAGGCCGGGTGCTACAGATGCTCTAGACATATGACAGGAGATCAATCCATGTTCTCAACAATCATTCACAAGGAAGGTGGCAAGGTTACATTTGGCAGAAATCAATCCGGAAGGATAGCTGGTATTGGAGAAGTTGGCAACAATGATGGACCAAAAATACAAGATGTCTACCTTGTGGAAGGCCTATGCCATAATCTCCTTAGTGTAAGCTAAAGTGCAGATAAAGGTAACCTAATCATCTTCAACTTAGAAGAATGTCTAATTGTGAGCAAGGATGATCTCTCCTTAGAAAACATTAAATTTAAAGCCTTATTCAGGGCTCTAAGAGAAGGTAATTGCTACACTCTCAACCTTTCTAATAACTCTCTATCTGAAAAGTGCTTCATTGGTAATATAGATGAAAGTTGGTTGTGGCATAAACGGTTAGCTTATGTCAATATGTTCCAACTTGATAAACTAATGAAAAAGGACTTGTTATTGGATTGCCAAAACTTGATTTCAAAAAGGATATGATCCGTGATGCATGTCAAAAGGGAAAGTAAACTAAATCATCCTTTCATTCAAAAATTGAGATTTCAACTAATAGACCACTTCAATTACTGCATATGGATTTAGTTGGTCCAGCTAGAGTAAAAGGCTTTGGTGGAAATTTGTACACTTTAGTTATAGTTGATGATTTCTCAAGATATACATGGACCTTATTTTTATCTGCTAAAAATGAAGCATTTGATCAATTTGTTATCTTTGCCAAGAAGGCTCAGAACGAGAAAGGTTTATCTATTGCAGGAATCCGAACTGATCATGAAGGAGAATTTGGAAATCACTCCTTTGAGAAATTCTGTGATGAGATGAGGGTAGATCACAATTCCTCTGCTCCATGAACTCCCAAACAAAATGGAGTAGTTGAAAGAAAGAACAGAGTTCTCACAGAAATGGCAAGAGCAATGCTGAATGAAAATCAGACCTCCCAAATGTTTTGGGCAGATGCAATGAACACAACTATCTACATCTCTAAACGAGCATATCTTAGGAAAAAACTGAACAAAACCCCATATGAACTTTACAAGGGAAGAAAGCCCAACATAGCTCATCTGCACATCTTCGGATGCAAATGCTTTATCCACAAGAATGGTAAGGAAAACATAGGTAAATTTGATTCTAAAGTTGATGAAGGTACATTCCTTGGCTATTCTTCTAGGAGTAAGACATATAGAATATATAACCTTTCTACTCGAACTATAGAAGAATCAATTCATGTTATTTTCTGCAAAACCAAATCTAACAAATCCATGGTTGTTGATGATGATGAAGTTCAGAATCAATCTTCTTCAAAAACTTCTTCTGTTTTGAAAAATTCTAGAAATAACTTCCAAAGAGAACCAGAAGCTAAATCTGAACATGTTTATGAAAACCCTGGTCAAACTCAACCTAGAGCTTGGAAATATAGTAGGAGTCATCCACTGGACTAAGTTATAGGTGATGCAAATCAAGGAGTTAGAACCAGACAAAGTATTTTGAATGAAGTCACTTTTTCAGCTTTTATTTCAGAAATAGAACCCTCTAAAATTGAAGAAGCCCTTTCCGACAATGATTGGGTGATAGCAATGCAAGAGGAATTACATCAATTGAAAGAAATCAAGTTTGGGACTTAGTACCCAGGCCCAAAGACCATCCAGTCATTGGCACTAAATGGGTATTCAAGAACAAACATGATGAGTCTGCAATCATTATCCGTAACAAGGCAAGGTTAGTAGCCAAAGGATATAATCAAGAAAAAGGAATTGATTATGAAGAAACTTATGCTCCAGTATCAAGATTGGAAGCAATAAGAGTCATTCTAGCCTTTGCTTGTATTAAAGGTTTTAAATTATATCAAATGGATGTGAAATCAGCATTTCTAAATGGATTTATTCAAGAAGAAGTTTATGTAGAACAACTTCCTGGTTTTGAAGATGAATTTCATCCAGATCATGTTTTCAAATTAAAGAAGGCTTTGTATGGCTTAAAACAAGCTCCTAAAGCTTGGTATGAAAGGTAAGTAAATTTCTTCTAGATCATGGATTTGTAAGAGGTAAAGCAGATACCACTCTATTTATTAAAAGTAACAAACTCAATGAAATCTTACTTGTGCAAATCTATGTGGATGATATAATTTTTGGTGCTACTAATGATGCTTTGTGCAAGGAATTTTCTGAGACTATACAGGGTGAATTTGAAATGTTAATGATGGGAGAGCTCAACTTTTTCTTGGTCTACAAATCAAGCAACGCAAAAATGGGATATTTATTTCATAGACCAAGTATCTAAGAGCCTTGCTCAAGAAATACGGTCTTCAAGATTGTAATGGGGCAGACACACCAATGAGCTTAATTGCTGCCTTAGATGCCGATGAGAAAGGAAAATACTTTAATATCACAAGGTATAGAGGCATGATTGGATCATTACTCTACTTGACAGCAAGCAAACTAAACATACAATTTAGTGTAGGGATGTGTGCTCGATTCCAATCTGCTCCTAAGGAATCTCATGCTGAACACATAAAAAGAATCTTCAGATACTTGCGTGATACAGAAGAATTGAGCTTGTGGTTTCCCAAAGGTCAACCTGCACACTTAGTAGCTTACTCTGACTCAGATCATGTTGGATACAAGACTGATCGTAAAAGCACAAGTAGACAATGTGAGTTCTTTGGAAACTTACTTGTCTCATGGTTTAGCAAAAAGCAGAACACAGTAGCTGTATCCTCAACTAAAGCTGAGTATGTTGCTGCCTCAAGTTGTTGCTCACAAGTCCTGTGGCTCAAGCAACAGTTCCAAGATCTTGGAACTCACTTGAAGGAAATCCCTATTCTTTGTGATAATATAAGTACTATCAGCTTAGCCAAGAATCTGTCTACCATACCAGTATAAAGCACATTGATGTCAAACACCATTTCATTCGAGATCATGTTCAAAAGAAGGATGTCAAAGTGATATTCATCCCAACTCATCAACAGCTTGTGGATATCTTCACAAAACCACTTGCAAAGGAGCAATTTACCTTTATTAGAAGAGAATTGGGAATGGTAAATCCCAATGAATTGTAAGATTACCCTATCTCAATGTTAATTATGTTTTTTATGATTAATTGTTACTAACTTAAGCATCGGAGTACTTAGATGTGTTTTTGTAGGATGAATGATAAAGTCTGACAGGAGGCAAACTCGAGTCTATGAAGCTAAACTTGAGTTTATCGAGGAGAAACAACAATTGCGTTTCTGGGATTAGGCCAAACTCGAGTCATTAAGTGACTGACTCGAGTCTGCATTAGACAGAAGAAATCTTGAAGTCCTTGAAAAGTCTCCAAACTCGAGTCATTAAGTATATGACTCGAGTCTGCACTACACAGAGAGAAACCTGAAAATCTGAAGAGACTCAAAACTAGAGTTGGCATATACAAACTCGAGTTTGTCAGGGATTCAAGGATTCACAGATATATCCTTCAAGTCTAGGTAAGTATTCACTCATCCAAACTCGAGTCTGGTAGTGTAAACTCGAGTCTGTCGAAACCCTATATATATGTGATTCCTGTGACTATTCATTTCAACTCTCGAAACTCAAGTTTGCCCTAGAGTTTCCTCTGCAACCTCTCTGTTTCATCTTCAAATCCACTTTCTCTCAACCTATAATGGCCTCCAACCAACCCTCCAGACCTTGCCAAGATGATGAACCTTCGAAATCTTCCTCACCTTCACCTCTTCAACGAAAACCTAGGGTGAAAACAATCCCTACCCACAGACCAAGAAGGGAAAAACTGATCCCCAAGAAGTTTGAATCAGGGATTGAGAAGCAAATCCCAGGCATTCCTTACACTTCCCCCAGACCGAAGGGAATCTCAATTCAAGAGCTTACTGAGGAGCAACAGAGGAAGAAACCAGATGTTGTACCTAGTAAAGGGAAAGAGAAGGTTGATGAACCTTCAAAGGGGTCCAAGAGAAAGAGAACGAGCCAAGCCTCTTCTAGAGCTTAAGCTTCCACAAATCCAATTTCAGCTGAGCAAACTGATCATTCTCCTGAAACCCAAAAGGTAACAAAGGCCCTCTTTGAAATTTACAATCACTTTTCACCACCTTCTAACTTCATCACTGAGAACACCATTTTATCCAATCAACAAGCCATAAAATTCAAAGAGAGTTTTAGCAAGAAACCCTTCTGCCCTGTGGTCTCAGTTAACTTAGAATCTCTGAAACAGGAGTGCCATCTTGACCTTTCTCCGTGGTTGGATCCATTCAAAAATCTCTTATCTATCTTTGCCTATTTTACGCCAAAAATTGTGAGACTCTTCTATTTTAACATGGAATGGGGAACTATAGAGGATGATGACCAAAACCTGGACAAGGAAAGGATTACCACTACTGTTAGGGGAGTGAAATTCACCCTATCTACTACCATCTTAAACCAAATTTTGGACATTGACAATCCTCCTCCTCTCCATACCATAGAGTATTCCAATAGGGAATGTCTTCAAATTTTAAAACCCAATGAGCCTATCACTGAAGACTAACTGCTTTCCCTCTAATTCACCCCAGCCTCTATGTCCCCTACCATCCGTGTCTTATGGTACATCTACTCCCGGAACTTGGTTCAAAAAGGAGGCAATTTCACTCATTTCACCAAACGCGATTATGCGTCTTTTGCTGTGGTAGTGGATAAGAAGCCACTCAATGTAGGCCAGTGGGTGTTTGAAGAAATGGTGAGATTCAAATTTGGATCCAGAATTACATCTCATATTCCATTTCCCTCCCTCATATCTGTTATCCTCTTCCATTTCAAAATTTGGCATGTTGGGGTCATGGACACTATCATTCGACCTCCAGCTTTTGGAAAGCCTCAACTCCATCTCATGAAGATCAGCTTTGATGCTGAAGGGTCTGGGCAATCAAGAGCACCCTCCAGAACAAGAGCTTCCTATTATCGAGCCTATGAAGCCCAATCTGCTCCTTCACCCCCTCAGCCTCCTCTTCCTTCTGGTCTCACTGCGAAAATTCAGGAGATAGTTGATGTTGCCATTACCAAATTGTTTACAAACATAAAAAATGAGGTTGCCAAGTTGGTGACTGAACTCACCAAGACCAATTCAGCATTGACTGAAGCTCAAGATGCCATGAAGGCACAATTAGACCAAATTATGCAACATCTCAACATCACAACCTCTACATCTCAGACCTCTCATCCTTCTAACCCACCAGTTGACCTCATACTTCCTGTTGATGATGACAAAGGGGGAGAGAAAAACACAGAGCCAAAGCAGTCTTGAGTTGTCTTGAGTTTTGTCTTTTGAGTTGTTGCTTGTTGCTAATTATTGCTTTATGAACTTGCTCTTGTGTTTGTGTAGACATATGTGAGTATTATTGCTGAATTAAATGACAAATGTTATATATGTTGGACTTATTTTGATCCATGCTGCTTCTGTGATTGATAATTTCTAACTTTTGTACTGCATATCAAAATTCTGAAAATTGTAAGTTTACAAGTGTTGCCATCATCAAAAAAGGGGAGAATGTTAGTTCCCTATGTGTTTTGATGATAACTGACAATTGTAAACTTGGTATGAAGTTTGTTTTTAGCAAGAAGAAAAAAACTTACTGTCAAAGGCAAACTCAAGTTTAGTATGTAAACTCGAGTTTGAGACTTGACAGAAAGCTGCTCAATTATGCAAGAAAGCCAAACTCGAGTCTGCTTAGACAAACTTGAGTTTAAGGAGTCACAGAAAGCAATCAAAGTTTTTCACATGAAGCCAAACTCCAGTTTGTGAAAACAAACTTGAAGTCTGGGAGATACACAGAGCAATCAGAATTTTGCACAAGACAAACTTAAGTCTAGACCATGAAACTCGAGTTTAGACTAAACAGAAAGAATTCAGAAACTTCAGTACTTTCATAAGTCTTGCAAACTCTAGTCTGTCTTCCAAACTCCAGTTTATACTTGACCAAGAATATCGTCAAAGTTTCAGCTCTTGCTAAAACTCGAGTTTGCCTCTGTAAACTCGAGTATGAGTCATACAGAAAGACCGCCAATATGTTTACTCTGCAAACTCAAGTTTATATTACCAAACTCTAGTCTGGAAGTTCTTGAACTTAGGCTTATTTTCTTAACATAGACCCAAACTCGAGTTAGTCACTAATTGAGTCGAGTTTAGCTACATGTCCAAAGTTCCATTCCAAGACCAGAGCCCGACAGTTTTGTCTATAAGATCCAAACTCGAGTCTAAAATTTATAAACTCGAGTTTAGGTTGTTGCTCAACATTCATGTTTTCTGGATGAACCCCAAACTTGAGTCTAGAACTACAAACTCGAGTTTGCATCGGTGATTTTGAAAAACCAGATGGTGTTGATCTACGAAATCTTTATGGGTTAATCTGAAAATGCTTTATGATATGATTTTATTGCTTTTAACGTATTTGATCAAGTTTTGAGTAATTTTCAGATAAGTTCAGCCAAGATCAAGATGAAATCAAATCTGGAATAAGTGCAATAAATGAACAACTAAGAACAGGGCTGATCCTTCTCCTCTATCCCAATGGTTTAGCACAGACCGTTATGGATCAATTAAATCTCTCTCTAACGGTCAAATGGAGGTTACGGAATGACTGAATACTTGGAAGACCTTCTGCATTAACATGTTCCAAGATTCCAGCTGAGAATTGAAAGAACAGAGCAAAATATGCAACTGTCATTTTGCAGGTTTGCAGCTGAACGTTAGAGAAGAAATTGCAACGGCTAGTACATCTAGTTAGCCTATAAAAAGACTATGAAGATTGAGAGCAAGTTACACACAATAAAGATACTTTGATAATATTTTGCAATTTGAGTCTGTATTGTGTTTTTTTAATTGATCTTCAGTGTTTATCATTATCTACTCTTTTTGAGATTCTTGATTTTTTGAAATCAAAATTTGTTGGTGTAAACTCAAGGTTGTGGAAACCTGTGAGTGGGGTAGCTTAATTACAAAGTGTAAGGGGGAGTAAGTCCTAGGTGAATAGGATTGCTTGTAGTTTACATTGTTGTAGTTAAAGCTTGTTGAACTAGTGGAAATACGCAAAAGATATCTAGGGACTGGACGTAGGTCAAGGTTATAACCGAACCAGTATAAATTCTGTGTCAAGCTTTTCTTCCCTTACTCTCTTGTTATTTACTTTGCAAGGGTTTTGAAAAAGAGTTCAAAAAGAATTTTTGAAATCCCCAATTCACCCCCCTCTTGGTGATTTCTTCCATTTTCACAAATGTTTCAGGTTTACCACACCGTCAACAACAAGCTGAACATGTTACTCGACGCCAATGACGTCGAATACAATCTCTCCTACGATGACTTCTCTGACCTCTCCTCCGATCTCTCCCTCCCCTCCGACAACGACGGGGGGGATTAAATATTTTTATGTTTTTTTTTGTTTGTACTCTTCCTGCCCCACAGCGGGGAGGAAAAAAATGATAAATAAATTTTTTTTTCCATTTCAATTGTCTGAGTATAGTATACTTTCGTTATCTCGATTTTGTTTCAGACAAAAAGGTAACAAAAAAACCATAACTGAAAAGTGATTAACGATACAAGTTTATAGAATACGGTTAACAACATACAAAACGTACAAAACGAAGAGAAAGACAACTTTTACCTTTCAAGAATAAAAACAAACACAGTTATTTCAGACATAAAGGAAACAAACAAAACCATAACTGAAATGTGATTGAGGATAAAAGTTCATAGAATACAATTAACAACATACAAAACAAAGCAAAAAAAGACAACTTTTACCTTTTAAGAATAAAAACAAACACAGTGACAACTCTTCTTAAGCCTGGACCACCGTTGCCGTCAGTTTTACCACACCCAGAGTTGAAATTTTCCATTATCTTACTTCTTTTCCGACAATGCTCTTCAACTTCTGGAGAGGTAAAACTGACGACGACGAGGGTCTTGAGCTTGAGCTGAACGCCAGAAACTCAAAGTGTTCTTGAACCCTAATTATTTGTCTTAAAAAGTGAGTCATAATTTCTATTTATAGGAAGATTATTAAGACTGGATATTTAACAAATAGACCGTCCTAAATATCTAGCCATATTTAATTTAGAATTATCGAAGACTTTTAGCACTGGACATTATATAAATGTGCGGTCTTAATAACAAAGACCTTTAGGAGCCTTTGTTTAATAAATATGTGGTCTTAAAAGTGACTTTTAAGACCGGAGATGTATCAAACATACGGTCCTAAAATCAAGACTTGTTTTTATTTTTTTAAAAAAATGACCTTCAGGAGTGTGTCTTTAATAAATATGCATAAAACAAATTTATCAAAAGTGACTTTTAAGACCGGAGATGTATCAAACATACGGTCATAAAATCAAGGCTTATTTTTGTTAAAAAAACAAAGACCTTTTAGGAGCGTCTCTTTAATAGATATGTGTTCCTAAAAGTTTCGTCACTTTTTTAAGACTCGTAAGACCGGATATTTATTAAACATACCATCCTAAAATCAAGGATTATTTTTTTTAAAAAAACAAAGACCTTTAAGACCGTTTGATTAATAAATATACGGTCCTAAACGTCACGAATAATTTTCAGAATTTCTTACTGCTAGTTACAACTCTCCAAAACTCAACACTTAAGCAATATCCACCATCCAATATACGTTCAAGAAAACAAAACTACACAGGCTAAGAAAATTGTTCGCAAGAATAAAAAAATTTATTATATAAAGAAATTGTAAAATTGTTCATTTACAAAATGAATTTACAAATTAATGTAGTATTGTAATTACAATTATTGCTCTACAAGCATATATTTACAAATGAATTATTACTGTGATTGTTGTATTTGCTCTAACATGTCAATAACATATTGATAAAACACCCTGCGTATGTGGTCCACCTTATCAGCAAAAAAGGAAATCTAAGAGGCAAACCTCTGTAACATCAAAGAAAGAAACTGAATTAAATTGCGTGCATATTTCATATGTAACATTAATTATGACATAAACTGAATTCATCCATAATATGTAACATCAAAATCATTTACCTTTACAGTGAGTTTATTATCTGGTTGAGTGATAATATCATACATGTGTTTCATTATGTATAGGCCACATAAGTTGGATCCAATTGGTTGCCGACGGGTCTGAACAGAACAAGGAATATATATAAGATCGAGCATATATAGCTTACTGACCAACTTCACAGGGTAGTATGCCAGTGTCTAAATATGTACTAAATTTTAGTGTGAGCCATCTAGGATCTTTGAGATCACTCCATCGCTTTTTTCTGACCTGGTTTAGGAAGGTCTTCATGGCACTATCATCAAAATCACAAATTTATCAATAATGTTCACTGGAAATTCACATCAAAGATTTCTTACCAGAGAATCAAAATGACATGCTTACCTGTTGATGATCTCCTTCAACAGAACCCCTGGTTGGCCGTGAGTGGAGCATAAGAATAACACCATATTCGAGTCCATGATCATGATCAAGACGAGCAATTGGTAATGGGCGTTGAAATTTCACAGCAGTAAAGTACTCAGTGATATATTATGTAAAATTAAGTGAATTGCAATAAGAGATTGATTGTGATATGTACCTATGGTGATATGGAAACAAGTACACCTTCCTTCTCACTTCACACAACCTCTTTGATATGTACTGCTGTATTTCTTCCTGGGGGGTTGAGCTTGCATATACTGGGAACAAGAATCCAAAATCATTGATTCTGTCTTGTTGCTACAAATCTTGATGCATGAACCTACAATAATGGCATCGATCAGGGAATTAGTATATATATATGTGTGTCTAAATTATGTACTCATAAAATAAGATACTTACCAACACCACTTTGAATAAGTGTTGATGTAATCTCCTGTCCAGGAAGCAGCAGGGACTTTATATCAACGGTGTCAAAGAAAATCGGTTGAGGTTCATGAGGAACCCCTACAACTTCCTGTATATCCCATGAATGACATGCAAATTCTCCTTTGGATAGCATTTGGGATATTTTATCCTTGGCCCCCAACTCAGCAGTAGGGGATGCAACTTTAGGAGGGGTGGCAGCTTTATTAGGAGCGAATGGAGATTGAGGAGGGGATGAAGCTTTATTATGAGGGGATGGAGATTGAGGAGGGGATTGAACTTGAGGAGGGGATGCAACTTTATTATGAGGGAATGGAGATTGAGGAGGGCATGAAGCATCAGGAGGAGTATAGATACTTATAAGCTTCACCAACCAAGAGATGAAGGTTCCCTTGACATCACTCACACGCTTCAGCTGATCGGTTGGGAGAGGGAGAGGTGCATCAATGATCACTTCTTCAACTGACACCCCGACTTCATCATTAGCCATTTGTTTGTAGTGTACAGTTGATCCCAAGTTGTGGACAGTCCCTTTAGCAACTAATTGTCTAGTTGGTCCTGCCAAGTACAGGTCACAATGTTGCTCTGACTGTCAAATAATGCAACTCCCTCTGGTGCTCTACTGCATAGGTGCAGGTGTATGTGTGAGGGTAACACTGGTCTCTGGTCGAGAGCTAATAAGCCTCTTCATCTCCATCATTTTCTCCTTCATTTACCTCATCTGGGCATCAAACATCTCTTTTAATGCACGTTCTTTGGCCGCTGCCTCCTCATTTAATTGTCTAACTGTTTGGTCCATCTCCTCCCGGGTAACCATACTTTGCCTAAGTCGTTTGGTTTTACCAAAGTATTCTTTTAGGCCTACCCGTCCTCCGATCCCCCTTACCCGCCCCGGGTAATCCGGTTTTTCGATTGCAACGGTCAGAACATCATTCCTCCTACCCGACACAAAAGATCCCTCTGCTTCTTTCTTTTTTAGATCTTCCTGTAAGATACAGATAACGAGAAGCTTAGTAATGAAATATGTTTAGTAACTAAAAAATAACAATAACGATACTTACAATTTTCTCAGCAACTAGACGAGTTTGTTCACTCATGTAGGTGCCTTGTTTTGGTCAACGAATATAGAGCCACAAATCCTCACGACGTATCGGGGATGCCTGCTGATCTACTACAGCAGAAGTATATAGAGCCAGAGTGTCAGTTGAAGAGGTGATCATTGATACACCTCTCCCTCTCCTAACCGATCAGCTGAAGCATGTGAGTGATGTCAAGGGAACCTTCATCTCTTGGCCGGTGAAGCTTGTAAGTGTCTATACTACTCCTGATGCTTCATCCCCTCCTCCAGTTCAATCCCCTCATCAATATCCATCCCCTCATAGTAAAGTTGCATCCCGTCCTCAATCTCCATCCCCTCCTAATAAAGCTGCAACCCCTCCTAAAGTTGCATCCCCTACTGCTGAGTTGGGGTCAAGGATAAAATATCCCAAATACAACCTAAAGGAGAATTAGCATGTCATTTGTGGGATATAGAGGAAGTGGTAGGGGTTCCTCATAATCCTCAACCAGTTTTCTTTGACACCGCTGATATAAAGTCCCTGTTGTTTCCTGGATAGGAGATTACATCAGCAGTTATTCAAATGTGGTGTAGGGAAGTATCTTATTTTATGAGTACATAATTTAGACACACATACATATATACTAATTCCCTGATCGATGTCTTTATTGTAGGTTCATGCATCAAGATTTGGAGCAACAGGGCAAAATCAATGATTTTGGATTCTTGTGCCCAGTATATGCAAGCGAAGCCACCGTGGAACAAAGACAGGAGTACATATCAAATAGGTTGTGTGAGGTGAGAAGGAAGGTGTACTTGTTTCCATATTACCATAAGTACATATCACAATCGATCTCTTATTGCAATTCAATTAATTCTGCATAATATATCACTGAGTACTTTACTGCTGTGAATTTTCAGCACCTACTGGCAGTTACTCGTCTTGATCATAGACTCGAATATGGTGTTTTCTTATGCTCCACTCACGACCAACCATGGGTTCTGTTGAAGCAGATCATCAACAGGTAAGCATGTCATTTTGATTCTCTTGTAAGAAATCTCTTATCTGAATTTTTAGCGAACATTATTGATAAATTTGTGATTTTGATGATAGTGCCATGAAGACCTTCCTAAACTAGGTCAGAAAAAAGCGATGGAGTGATCTCAAATATCTTAGATGGTTCACACTAAAATTTAGTACATATTTAGACACTAGCATACTGCCCTGTGAAGTTGGTCAGTAAGCTATATATGCTCGATCTTATATATATTTCTTGTTCTTTTTAGACCTGTCGACAACCAATCGGATCCAACTTATATGGCCTGTACATAATGAAACACATGTATGATATTATTACTCAACCAGATAATAAACTCACTGCAATGTAAATGTATTTGATGTTACATATTATGGCTGAATTCAGTTTCTGTTTTAATTAATGTTACATATGAAATATGCACGCGAATTAATTTAGTTTCTTTCTTTGATGTCACAGAGGTTTGCCTTTAAGACTTCCTTTTCTGATGATGATGTGGACCACATACGCATTGTGTTTTGTCAACATGTTACTGAGATCTTAAAGTAAATACAACAATCACAGTACTAATTCATTTGTAAATATATTCTTGTAGAGCAATAATTGTAATTACAGTACTACATTAATTTGTAAATTCATTCTGTAAATGAACAATTTTACACTTTGTATGATTCAATATATAATAAATTTGTTTATTTTTTAGAACAATTTTCTTAGCCTGTGTAATTTTGGTTTTCTGAATGTATTAGATGGTAGATATTGCTTGAGTTTTGAGTATTCGAGAGTTTTAACTAGAAGTAAGAGATTCATAAAAGTATTCGCGACTTTTAGGACCGTATATTTATTAAGAAGACGATCCTAAAGGTCTATATTTTTTTTAAATAATCCTTAATTTTAGGACCATATGTTTAATAAATATTTGGTCTTAAAAGTCTTGAAACTTTTAAGAACGCATATTTATTAAAGAGACGCTCCTAAAGGTATTTGTTTTTTTTTAAAAAAATAAGCCTTGATTTTAGGACCGTATTTTTGTTACATATCTAGTTTTAAAAGTCACTTTTGATTTATAAAAGACACGCTCATGAATGTCCTTTTTTTAAAAAAAAAAATAAGCCTTGATTTTAGGACCGTATGTTTAATAAATCTCCGGTCTTAACAGTCACTTTTAAAATTGCATATTTGTTAAGAAAACGCTCCTAAAGGTCTTTGTTATTAAGACCACACATTTATATAATGTCTGGTCCTAAAAGTCTTCGATTATTATAAATTAAAGATGGCTAGATATTTAGGACTGTCTATTTGTTAAATATCCAGTCTTAATAATCTTGCTATAAATAGAAATGATTAGTCACTTTGTTCAAGAAGACTTCAAGTTTCTGGCGTTCAGCTCAAGCTTAGGACCCTCGTCGTCGTGAGTTTTACCTCTCCAGAAGTTGAAGAGCATTTTCGGAAAAGAAGTAAGATAATGGAAATTTTCAACTCTGGGTGTGGTAAAACTGACGGCAACGGTGGTCCAGGCTTGAGAAGAGTTGTCACTGTGTTTTTTTTATTCTTAAAATGTAAAATTTGTATTTTTTTCACTTTGTTTTGTATGTTGTTAACTGTATTCTGTGAACTTTTATCCTTAATCACATTTCAGTTATGGTTTTGTTTGTTTCCTTTTTGTTTGAAACAAAATCGAGACAACGAAAGTATACTATACTCAGACAATCCAAATGGAAAAAAATTATTTATCATTTTTTTCCTGCCCGCTGTAGGGCAGGAAGAGTACAAACAAAAAAAACATACAAATATTTAATCCCCCCTGTCGTTGTCGGAGGGGTGGGAGGGATCGGAGGAGATGTTGGAGATGTCGTCGTCGGAGAGATTGTACTCGACGTCATTGGCGTTGAATAACATGTTCAGCTTGTTGTTGACGGCGTGGTAGACTTGAAACATTTGGCCCATGCGTCGGTCTATATGAGCGACGCGGGCTAGAAAGTGCTACATCATCTGTCGAGCGGAGGAATTTAGAGGTAGCGGAGGAGGGTATAGAGGTGGCTGTTGGGTTGGAGGATCATTGTTGGGTGGTGGTGGTGGTGGAGCAAGAGGACCATTGTTGTGTATTCCTGGTGGTGGTGGAGCGGCCATTTTGGAGGTTGTATAAGTGATTGAGAAAAATGTGAAGAACGTAAAGTAACAAAGGTTTTAAATCGAGAAGCCATCCTGAAAAATGTGAAACGCGGGAACCGTTACCGAGGAGACGCATAGTTCATCAGAATACGAGGACACTCCTAGTTGGGAAGTTTATCTGGAAGCCGAAGAGACTCTGAATCATTCATTTGAACAGAGTATAAGGATGCGACTCTGGTATCTCTCACTTGAGAAGAATGAACTTTTAATACCGCATATTGTAAGAGATCCATTCTTAAATTTATTATTTTTTTAAAAAAGAAATTAATAGACTTTCTAGGACCGTGTTAGTACTCAATGTGTTTTGATGATAACTAGCAATTGTAAACTTGATATGAAGTTTGTTTTTGGCAATATGAAAATCTCATTGTCAAAGGCAAACTCGAGTTTGAGACTTCATAGAAAGATGTTCAATTCTGCATAAAAGCCAAACTCGAGTCTGCATAGACAAACTCGAGTCTGGGCAGACACGAAAGGAATCCAAAATTTTCACATCAAGCTAAACTCCAGTTTGCAACTCAAACCTAAAGTCTGGAAGATACAGAATCCCAAGCAAGCCAAACTCGAGTCTGGATTATCAAACTCGAGTTTAGACCAAATAGAAAGGAACCCAGAAAACTCAATAGACTCCCAAACTCCAGTCTGGCCTTCCAAACTCCAGTTTGCACTTGACCCAGATAAACCTCAAATGTTTCGGTAGTTATTGAAACTCGAGTTTGCTCCCCAAACTTGACTCTGGATCATACAGAAAGATCATCCATTTGGCTACACTACAAACTCGAGTCTATGACCCTAAACTCCAGTCTGGAAGATTACGAACTTAGGCCTTTCTTCAAACATAGACCTAAACTCGAGTTAGTTACTAATTGACTCGAGTTTAGCTTCATGCCCAAATTTCCATCCCAAGTCCAGAGCCCGACAATTCTCACTGTAAAAACCAGACTCGAGTTAGCTTTTACAGACTGCAAGTTTAGACCACTGACCAACCGACATGCTTTCTGGATGAACTCTAAACTCGAGTCTGGAAGAACAAACTCGAGTTTGCATTGGGGATTTTGAAAAATCAAATGATGTTGATCTGCGAAATCTTAATGGGTCAATCTAAAATTATTCTATCATATGATATTATTGTTTCTAATGTCTTTGATAAAGTTTTGAGTATTTTTCAGATAAGTTTAGCTAAGATCAAGGTGAGATCAAGATCCAGGATAAGTTCATTAAATGAAGAACCAAGAACAGGGCTGATCTTTCTCCCTTATCTCAGATGCTCAGTTCAGACCGTTGCTACACTTCAAGATCATTATAAACGGTCAAATTACGATCATAGAATGATTGAAAATCTGGAAGACCTTCTGCAACAACTAAATTCCAAAATTCCAGCTAAGAATTCAAAGAACAGAGCAAAATATGCAACTGCCATTTTTCCAGAATTGCAGCTGAACGTTAGAGAAAGAATTGCAATGGCTAGCTCATCCATTTAGTCTATAAAAGGCTGTGAAGGCTCAAAGCAAAAGACATACAACGAAGCTATCTTGATTATACTTTGAAATTTAAGTCTTTATTATTATTTTCAACTTGTTCTTCAGTGTTTATCTTTATCTACTCTTTTTGAGAGTTTTGATTCTTTGAAATCATTTGTATTTGTGAAAGCTCAAGGTTGTGGAAACCTGTGAGTTGGGAAGCTTAATTACATAGTGTAAGGGGGAGCAAGTCCTTGGTGGATAAGATTGCTTGTAGCTTACATTGTTGTAGTTTAAGCTTGTTGAACTAGTTAAAATACCCAGTAGATATCTGGGGACTGGACGTAGGTCAAGGTTGAGACCGAACCAGTATAAATTCTCTATGTCCAGCTTTTCTACTTTTACTCTCTCATCATTTACTTCTCACGGTTTTTTTAAAAAAAAGAAGTCCAAAAAAAATTTTAAATCCCAAATTCACCCCCCCTCTTGGTGATTTTTTCCATCTTCATTTGGTATCAGAGCGTAGGTTGTCTATTTAAAGGATTCACCTCCTAGACAAAAAGATCCAATGGAAGAAATTCTACCAGATGATGCTTCAATTAACAGACCACCGGGATTCAATGGTGAACACTACTCATTCTAGAAATCCAAATTCAAAGTATTTGTGATGGCCAGTGAGTATGGTCTATGGGAAGTCAATGAGGAAGGGAATTATGTTCCTAGAAAGAAAGTTGGTGAGAGTCTAGTACCAAAAAAGAGAGAAGAGTATGATGAAAGTGATCAAAAGAAGATTATTCTTAACAGCAAAGCCATCCTGATGTTGCAGAGTGCCTTGAGCCAAAAAGAGTACTTTCGCATTTGCAATTTGCCAAGTGCCAAAGAAATGTGGGATGCACTAGAAGTTGCATATAAAGGTACCTTAGGAATCAAGGAGAATCGGATCAACACACTCACTACCGAATTTGATCTCCTACGCATGAAATCTGGAGAATCAATTGCAGAGCAAGACAGACAATGAAGCTACACTTGAAAACATTTGCATTTTTGAGTCTGTATTGTGATTCTTTTATCTGTTCTTCAGTGTTTATCAATATCTACTCTTAGAGAGAGTTTGTTTTTGTTAATCATTTGATTATAAAGAATCTCAAGTCAGGGGACTTGGAGATTGGTTGTACAACTACAACTTGTAAGGGGGAGTGAGTCCTAGGGAAAGGATCATCCTGAGTACAGAGTGTGTAGTTGTAATATCAGTGTACAACTTGTAAGGGAAAGTGTATCCTGGTGAGCGGATAGCTTTCGAGTACAGAGTGTGTAACTGATTGTAAGTGATAGTGGAAAAATCCCAGAGAGTCTGGGGACTGGACGTAGGTCAAGGAGTTAGACCGAACCAATATAAATCTTGTTGTGTCTTGTTCTCACTTCTCCTTCTGTACATTACCTTGCTTCAGCATTTAATCTCTAGAATCGAGCAAAAGAATTTTTTTTTTCAAATCCCCAATTCACCCCCCCTCTTGGTGATTTGCTCCGGTTTTTCATTTGGTATCAGAGGCTAGTTGTCTTCTCAAAGGATTAACATCCTAGACAAAAAGATCAAATGGAAGGAATTCTACCAGATGGTGCCTCAATAAACAGACCACCGGTTTTAATGGTGAACATTACTCATTCTGGAAATCTAAATTCAAAGTATTTGTGATGGCCAGTGAGTATGGTCTGTGTGAAGTAATTGAGGAAGGCAACTATGTCCCTACTAAGAAAGTAGGAGAGAATATTGTGCCAAAAACAAAGGTAGAATTTGATGAACATGATCAAAAAAAAGTTGTACTTAACAGCAAAGCTATTTTGATGTTACAGAGTGCATTGAGCCAAAAGGAATACTTTTGCATTTGCAATCTGCCCAGTGCTAAAGAAATGTGGGATGAATTGGAGGTGACCTATGAAGGAACCTCAGGAATCAAGGAGAACAGGATCAATACACTCACAACCGAGTATGATCTTCTGCGCATGAAATCTGGAGAATCAATTGTAGAGTTCCAGCTCCGTTTCACTCACCTCATCAATCAATTGTCAGCTTTAGGGAAGGTATATAAACAAAAGACTCAGGTAAGACAAATTTTAAATATACTAACCAAGGATTGGGAAGCTAAAGTGACAGCTATTGAAGAAGCCCGAGGAGAATCCATGCAATCTGTAGCTGCTCTCTTCGGAAGCCTATCCGAATATGAGGGAAAAATCAATTTCAGAAAAGAGCTTGATGGAATTGATGGTAAAAACAAAGGAATTGCACTCAAGACCATCAATGAGTCTAAAAAATCAGATAATGAGGATGAAGAAGAAGAGCTTGGCATGATAATCAGAAAGTTCAGAAAATTCTACAAAAAGAATCAGGGATTCAGAAAGTCTCATAAAGGTGGATCAAGCTCAGAATTGAAGAAACCCATCTTATGCTATGAATGTGATAAACCTAGTCACATTAAGTCAGAATGCCCTCAGCTAAAAAACAAGGAAAAGGAAAAGAATAGATTCAGGTAGTTCAGAAAGAAAGCATATGTCTCTGCCATTTGGGGAGACAGTTCGTCTGATGAAGAAGAAGAGGATGAGAGACAAACAACAAACATTTGCCTTGTTGCTCAGGAAGAATCAGACAATGAAGAGGTATGTCTAAGAGCATCAAGATCCAGTAAATGGTACATTGATAGTGGATGCTTCAAACACATGACAGGAGATCAATCCAAGTTTTCAACAATCAAACACAAAGATGGGGGCAAGGTCACATTTGGTGGCAACCAATCTGGAAGGATAGCTAGTATTGGTAAGATTGGTAACAATGATGGACCACAAATAAAAGATGTCTACCTTGTGGAAGGAGTGTGCCATAATCTCCTTAGTGTAAGCCAAAGTGCTGACAAAGGTAATCTAGTCATCTTTAATTCAGAAGAGTGTTTGATTGTCAACAAGGATTATCTCTCCCTAGACAAAGTAAGATCCAAAGCTCTTTTCAGAGCACCAAGGGAAGGTAACTGTTATACTCTTGAACTTTCAACTGTTTTACCCTCTGAAAAATGTTTCGTGAGTAACTTAGATGAAAGTTGGATGTGGCACAAACGTTTAGCACATATTAATATGTCTCAACTTGATAAATTATTGAAAAAGGATTTAGTTATTGGTTTGCCAAAACTTAATTTCAAAAAGGACATGGTTTGTGATGCATGTCAAAAGAGAAAACAAACTAAATCATCCTTCAAATCAAAAAGTGAGATTTCAACTAATAGACCTCTTCAACTATTGCATATGGATTTAGTTGGTCCAGCCAGAGTCCAAAGTTTTGGTGGAAATCTATACACATTAGTCATTGTTGATGATTTCTCTAGATTTACATGAACTATATTCTTATCATCTAAAGATGAAACATTTGATCAATTTGTTGTGTTTACCAAAAAGGTCCAAAACGAGAAAGGTACTGTCACTGCAGGAATTCGTACAGATCATGGAAGAGAATTTGAAAACCATGCTTTCAGCAAATACAGTGAAGATATGGGCATTGATCATAACTTCTCAGCTCCTAGAACTCCTCAGCAAAATGGTGTTGTGGAAAGGAAGAATAGAGTACTCACTGAAATGGCAAGAGCAATGCTGAATGAGAACAATACCTCCCAAGTATTTTGGGCTGATGCCATGAGTACTGCATGCTATGTCTCTAACAGAGCATATCTCTGAAAAAAGTTAAACAAAACTCCTTATGAGATATACAAAGGGAGGAAACCAAATCTAGCACACCTACACATCTTTGGTTGTAAATGCTTTATCCATAACAATGGTAAGAACAATCTGGGAAAATTTGATCCAGATCAGATGGTCTTGGTTACTCAAATAGAAGTAAATCCTTTAGAACATTTTATTTGCGTACTCGCACTGTTGAAGAATCAATTCATGTAGTATTATGTGAAAACAAATCTAACCAATATAATGATGAGGAAGGTGTTAATGTTCTACAAAATCAATCTACCTCAAAAATCCCATCTGTCTCAAACTCTGAAAATTCCTCTCAAGAAGAACCAGAAAACGAGACTAAAAATATTTCTGAAGAACCTGTTCAGTCATAACTTCAGCCTCAAGCCTGGAGATACAATAAAAACCATCCTCTGGATCAGGTTCTAGGTGATGTAAATGAAGGTGTGAGAACTAGGAAAAGCATTTTAAATGAGGTAACCTTTTCAGTCTTTATTTCAGAAATAGAACCCTCTAAGATTGAAGAAGCCCTTTCAGACAATGATTGGGTGATAGCAATGCAAGAGGAGCTGAACCAATTTGAAAGAAATCAAGTTTGGGATTTGGTACATAGGCCCAAAGACCATCCAGACATTGGGACTAAATGGGTATTCAAGAACAAACGTGATGAGTCTGCAATCATTGTCCGAAATAAGGCAAGATTAGTTGCCAAAGGCTATAATCAAGAAGAAGGAATCGATTATGAAGAAACTTATGCCCTAGTGGCAAGATTGGAAGCAATAAGAGTTCTTTTAGCCTTTGCATGCATAAAAGGCATTAAACTCTATCAAATGGACGTAAAATCAGATTTTCTAAATGGCTTTATTCAAGAGGAAGTTTATGTTGAACAACCTCCTGGATTTGAAGATGATTTTCATCCAGATCATGTCTTCAAACTGAAAAAGGCCTTATATGGTCTAAAACAAGCTCCTAGAGCTTGGTATGAAAGGTTAAGCAAATTCCTTCTTGATCAAGGATTTGTTAGGGGAAAGGCAGATAACACATTATCCATTAAAAGTAACAAACTCAATGAAATCTTTATTGAACAAATCTATGTAGATGATATTATTTTCAGTGCTACTAATGATACCTTGTGTAAGGAATTTTCTGAGACCATGCAGGGTGAATTCGAAATGTCAATGATGGGAGAACTCAACTATTTCCTTGGTCTTCAAATCAAGCAGCGCAAGAATGACATATTCATTTCTCAGACCAAGTACTTGAAAGACCTGCTCAAGAAATATGGCCTTCAAGATTGCAATGGGGTTGACATACTAATGAGTTCAACAGCTGCATTAGATGCCGATGAAAAGGGAAAAGATTTCAACATCACAAGATACAGAGGCATGATTGGATCCTTGCTCTACCTGATAGTAAGTAGACCAGACATCCAATTCAGTGTAGAGATGTGTGCTCGATTTCAATCAGCTCCAAAAGAGTCACATGTTGAGTATGTTAAAAGAATTTTCAGATATTTACATGATACAGAAGAATTGGGACTATGGTTTCCCAAAGGTCAACCTGAACATCTGGTAGCATACTCAGACTCTGATCATGCCGGATATAAGACAAATAGAAAGAGTACAAGTGGCCAATGTCAATTTCTTAGTGGCTCACTTGTCTCTTGGTTCAGCAAGAAGCAAACCACTGTTTCAGTGTCATCAACAGAAGCTGAATACATTGCTGCCTCAAGTTGCTGCTCTCAGGTTTTATGGCTAAAGCAACAACTTCAAGACTTGGGTATGCACCTCAAAGAAATCCCAATTCTGTGTGACAACACAAGCACGATAAGCTTGGCAAAGAATCCTGTCCATCACACAAGAACCAAGCACATTGATGTGAGACATCACTTCATTCGAGATCATGTTCAGAAGAAGGATGTCAAAGTGATCTTCATTCCCTCTCATCAACAGCTAGCAGATATATTCACCAAGCCTTTAGCAAAAGAGCAATTTACTCTCATAAGAAGAGAATTGGGAATGGTAAATCCCAATGAGCTGTGAGTCCTCCTATACCCAATGTTAATTGAGTGTTTCGATGATTGAACTGTACTAACTTAAGCATCGGAGTGTTCAGATATGTTTTTGCAGGATATTTGTCTACTAATGTTTGCTTTCAGTGTGAAGCAAACTCGAGTTTGAGCAGGCAAACTCGAGTTTATCGGGGACAGAAAGCAACTGAGTTTGAGGAACTAGCATAAACTCGAGTTATTTAGTGATTGACTCGAGTCTGGGCAAGTCAGAGTACAGGATAGAACTGCGAGAACCTGAAAACTTGAGTCATTAAGTGACTAACTCGAGTCAAAATCAGACAGAAGCAAACTGGAGATTTAAGGAAGTTCTAAACTCAAGTCATTAAGTAAGTGACTCGAGTCTACGAGAGACAGAAACCAACGTGAAGTTTTGAAGAAGATCAAAACTCAAGTCATTAAGTGAGTGACTCGAGTCTGGAGCAGCCAAAGATCAACAAGAAGATTTAAAGACATTCAAAACTCGAGTCAGGAAGCTTTAACTCGAGTCTTGATGGGGATTCAAGGATTCACTGATACATTCTTGAAGTCCAGGTAAGCCTAAAACTCATGTAAACTCGAGTCAGTTAATGTGAAACTCGAGTCTAGAAAAAACTATATATATGGGTTTGCAGTGTCTGTTCATTTTACCGTCTTCAAAACTCAAGTTTGCCCTAAAGTTTCTCTCTACCCTTCTGCTTCATCTTCAATTTCTCTTTCTCAAACCCAAAAATGGCCTCCAATCAACCGTCTAACCCATTCTTCCAAGATGCCGAAGGTTCTAAATCATCATCTTTATCCCCTCTTCAACGGCAACCAAGGAAGAAATCCATACCAGTCCACAAACCCATGAGTAGCAAGATGATTCTGAAGAAATTTACTTCAGGGATTGATAAACAAATCCCAGGAGTTCCTCATACTGCTTCTCCTAGACCGAAAGGTGTTGTAATTCAAGAACCAACGGAGGAGCAAGTAAGAAAGAAGCCAGAGACTGTTTCTGGGAAAGGAAAAGAGAAGGCTCCAGAACCATCAAAGACCTCCAAGAAAAAGAGGAAAGAAACAGGCCAAGCATCCTCCAAGGTCCAATCTGCTGCTATTCCAACCTCTTCTGCACAACAACCCGACCAACCTTCTAAGGAATCCCCTACGGTACCAAATGCCCTCTTGGAAATTTATAATCACAATTCTCCTCCACCTGGTTTTACTACTACCAATACTATTCTATCTGATGAAATGGGTGCTAAGTTTAAAGACAATTATGTTAAAAGACCCATTTGCCCAATAGTATCAGTAAACTTCGAGAACTTGAAGAAAGATTGTGATCTTGATCTTCTCCCATGGCTTAAAAAATTCGAGACTCTTCTTTCAATTTCTGCCACTTATACACCCAATTTTGTCCAAGTATTTTATTTTAATATGGACTGGGATAATCTGAAGGACTATAATGACATTCTAGTTGAAGAGAGATTGCCTACAACTGTGAGAGGTGCCAAGATTACCATTTCTGCTACTATCTTAAACACAATTTTACAAATTGAAAATCCTCCACCTCCACATTCCTTTGATTATACCAATAGGCAGTGTTTTGAGATTTTAAAACCAAATGAACCTATTTCAGAGGCTCAATTGGTATCCCTTCACATTTCCCCTGCCTCCATGTCACCCATCCATCAGGTCTTATGGTAAATTTATTCGAGGAATTTGGTTCAGAAGGGAGGAAATTTCACACACTTCACTCAGAGGGACTATCAGCCCTTTACTGCTATCATTGACAAAAAGCCAATCAATGTGGGTCAATGGATTTTTGATGAAATAGTGAAGTTTAGATTTGGATCCAGAAAATCCTCGCATGTCCCGTTCCCTTCTTTGATTTCTGTGATCCTCTTCTACTTCAAGATTTGGCCTTTTGGTGCCTCTGACACAATTCAGAAGATTCCTGAGTTTGGAAAGCCTCAACTGCACTTGATGAAGCTAAGCTTCAATGAGGAAGGCTTTGGTTACTCACGGGCTCCCACAAGGGTAAGAGGATCTTATGCTAGAGCTCAGGAAGCTCAATCAGCTGCACCTCAACCTTCTCTTCCCTCAGATTTAACTGCCAAGATCCAAGAGATTATGGATGTTGCTCTTACAAATCTAGCCACAAACATTGAGAAGGAGGTTGGGAAGATAGTTTCAGAACTCACCAAGACAAATCATGAAATGGTTGAGGCTCAAGAAGCTATGAAGGTTCAATTGGATCTAATCATGAGGCACTTGGGCATTCCTACTCCTGCACCTTCATCTGGACCCATTCCTAATCCAGCTTCTACCTCTGCACCAGCCACTCTTGATCCAGCTACCACCTCCACTCGACCTTCTACCCCTCCTGTTGAGCCTACCCCCTCTTTTACTGATGACAAAGGGGGAGAGGAAACTGAAGAGCAAGATCAAGGGGGAGAGAAAACTGCTGAGTCTTGAGTTTATGTTTCATTAATCTGTTTTAACTTTGTTTGTTCATTTTTCGAGTCTGTATTAAGTACTTGGTATTTTCAATTATGCAAATGGTTTAAATGCTAAGTTCAGCCTGATTCACTTTGCTCTGATATTACATCTTGCTTCTATTTGTGCTTAACTCTGATATCTTCATTCTATAAAAGTAAAATATGTTTCAAAATGACAAATTTAATCAAACTCTTTGCAAATTCAATTTACAAGTGTTGTCATCATCAAAAAGGGGGAGAATGTTAGTTCTCTGTGTGTTTTGGTGATAACCGACAATTGTAAACTCAATTTGAAGTTTGTCCTTGGAAAGTTGTAAAACTTTCTGTTTAAGGCAAACTCGAGTTTGGGTTGCTAAAAGTTTATGTGCTAAAAGTTTAAAGACTTGTAAACTCGAGTCTATGATTTGGAAACTCGAGTTTGAGATCAAACAGAAGCTTCAATGTTTTTATCAAGTTTTCCAAACTCCAGTTTCAGTTTTACAAACTCCAGTTTGCAAAATGGAATAGCCTTCATGTTTTCAGTTTTCACTGGAAACTCAAGTTTGGATTATGTAGACTCGAGTTTGGCATATACAGAGATACGCGAGTTGATACTTGTTTTCTAAACTCCAGTTTAAATTTCAGTGACTCCAGTTTGTACTTAAATGAAAAGTTTTTCAAAGTTTCAATATACACTGAAACTCGAGTCAGATTTCTGGAGACTCGAGTTTAGGACTATTTGAAAAATACTTGAACTATTACATGATTTCTAAACTCCAGTTTGCATTTCTAAACTCCAGTTTTGAAGCTGTGAACTTAAACTTAAGTTTTTTCATAAAAGCTTCAAACTCGAGTCAGTCACTAAATGACTCGAGTTTAGCCAACTGTTCAAAATCTCATTCAAGACCAACTCGCGACTTTCCTCTCTGTAAGAACCAAACTCGAGTCAGTTACTTGTCAACTCGAGTTTAGGAAACTTTCAAACATATCTTGCTCTCTGGATGAACCTCAAACTCGAGTCTAGAACACCAAACTCGAGTTTGCTTCGGTAACTTTTGAAAACCAGATCAAATCAATCTGCGAAATCATTATGGGTTAATCTGAAATTATCATATCTTGTTGCATTATTATTCCTAACATTATTGATCAAGTTTTTGATAAGTTTCAGACAGGTTCATCACAAGATCAGAGAGAATCAAAGACCCAGAATAAGTGCATTTAATGAAGAACCAAGAACAGGGCTGATTCTTCTCCCTTATCCCAGATGTTTAGTTCAGACCGTTGGAACACATTAAGATCACCTCAATCGGTCGAATTAAGATTGTGGAATGACAAAGAATCTGGAAGACGTTCTGCAACAACATATTCCAGGATTTCAGCAAAGAATTGAAAGAACAGAGAAAAATTTGCAACTGTCATTTTCCAGATCTGCAACTGAACGTTGGAGAAGATATTGCAACAGCTAGTTCATCTAGTTAGGCTATAAAAGGCTATGAAGACTCAGAGCAAGACAAACAACGAAGCTACACTTGAAAACATTTGCATTTTTGAGTCTATATTATAATTCTTTTATCTGTTCTTCAGTGTTTATCAATATCTACTCTTAGAGAGAGTTTGTTTCTGTTAATCATTTGATTGTAAAGAATCTCAAGTCAGGGGACTTGGAGATTGGTTGTACAACTACAACTTGTAAGGGGGAGTGAGTCCTAAGGAAAGGATCATCCTGAGTACAGAGTGTGTAGTTGTGATATCAGTGTACAACTTGTAAGGGAAAGTGTATCCTGGTGAGCGGATAGCTTTTCGAGTACTGAGTGTGTAACTGATTGTAAGTGATAGTAGAAAATCCCAGAGAGTCTGGGGACTGGACTTAGGTCAAGGAGTTAGACCGAACTAGTATAAATCTTGCTGTCTTATTCTCACTTCTCCTTCTCTACATTACCTTGCTTCAGCATTTAATCTCTAGAATCAAGCAAAAGAATTTTTTTTTTAAATCCCCAATTCACCCCCCCTCTTGGTGATTTGCTCTGGTTTTTCACAGTTTCTGTCAACTTAGATAACCTTAGACAGGAATGCAACCTTGATCTCTCCCCATGGCTAAACTAGTTCAAAAACCTCCTATCCATCTCTGCCCATTTCACTCCTAATATTGTGAAACTATTCTAATTTAACATGCAATGGGGAACCTCAGAGGAAGATGACCAAATTGTGAATAAGGAGAGTCTAACCACCACAGTTAGGAGAGTAAACATTACCCTTTCTGTTTCTATCTTGAACTCTATTCTAGGTATTGACAATCCTCCTCCTCACCACACCATAGAATATTCAAATAGGGAGTGTCTTCAAATCCTACTACCTAATGAGCCTGTCACTGAAGACCAGCTGCTCTCTCTTCAATTCAAACCTGCTTCTATGTCCCCCACCTACCGAGTACTTTGGTATATCTATTCCAGAAACCTAGTTCAGAAAGGTGGCAACTTTACTCACTTCACCAAGAGAGATTATGCCCCCTTTGCGGCTGTAGTGGACAAAAAGCCATAAACATAGGACAATGGGTGTTTGAGGAGATGGTTCAACTCAGGTTTGGATCTAGAGTGACATCCCACATTCCTTTCCCATCCTTGATATCTATTATTCTCTTCCATTATAAGATCTGGCATGTTAGAGCCATAGACACCATCATTCGACCACCAACTTTTGGGAAGCCTCAATTGCACCTAATGAAGATCAGCTTTAATATTGAAGGGTCTGACCAGTCAAGAGCACCCTCCAGAACCAGAGCTACCTACTCTCGAGTTCATGAGGCCCAATCAGCTCCTCCACCTCCTCAGACTTCCATCCCCTCTAACTTTGCTGCCATAATCAAAGAAATTGTTGATGCAGCACTGGATACTTTTGCTGCAAAGGTTGAAACTGAGATAGGTAAGATTATGTCTGAACTCACCAAGACCAATCAAGCTTTGATTGAATCTCAAGATGCCATGAAGGCTCAGTTAGACCAGATCATGCAGCACCTCAACATTTCAGCCTCTACATCTCAGACTTCTCATCCACCTACCCCTCCAGTTGACCCTACCCTTCCTCTTGATGATGACAAAGGGGGAGAGAACACCTCAGAGCAATCTTGAGTGTTTTTGAGTTGTGATATTTTTTTTAGTTTTAACTGCTTATTGTCCTTTCAGTTTGCTCTTGTGCTTGTAAACTTGCTCTCTTATGACTGAATCATTTGTGTATTCTTGCTAGATCAAATGACAAATGTTACATTATTTGACTATTTGACTTACCTTGATTTATGCTTAACAACTTCTAAATCTTAAACTGAATATCAAATTTCTGAAACTAGCAAAAAGGGGCAGAATGTTAGTTCTCAATGTGTTTTGATGATAACTAGCAATTGTAAACTTGATATGAAGTTTGTTTTTGGCAACATGAAAATCTCACTGTCAAAGGCAAACTCGAGTTTAGGTAAATAAACTCGAGTTTGAGACTTGACAGAAAGATGTTCAATTTTGCATAAAAAGCCAAACTCGAGTCTGCATAGACAAACTCGAGTCTGGGCAGACACAGAAAGGAATCCAAAATTTTCACATCAAGCTAAACTCCAGTTTGCAACTCAAACCTGAAGTCTGGAAGATACAGAATCCCAAGCAAGCCAAACTCGAGTCTGGATTATCAAACTCGAGTTTAGACCAAACAGAAAGGAACCCAAAAAATTCAATAGACTCCCAAACTCCAGTCTGGCCTTCCAAACTCTAGTTTGCACTTGACCCAAATAAACCTTAAATGTTTCGGTAGTCACTAAAACTCGAGTTTGCTCCCCAAACTCGAGTCTGGATCATACAGAAAGATCATCCATTTGGCTACACTACAAACTCGAGTCTATGACCCTAAACTCCAGTCTGGAAGATTACGAACTTAGGCCTTTCTTCAAACATAGACCCAAACTCGAGTTAGTTACTAATTGACTCGAGTTTAGCTTCATGCCCAAATTTCCATCCCAAGTCCAGAGCCTGACAATTCTCTCTGTAAAACCCAAACTCGAGTTAGCTTTTACAGACTGTAAGTTTAGACCACTGACCAACCGACATGCTTTCTGGATGAACTCCAAACTCGAGTCTGAAAGAACAAACTCGAGTTTGCATTGGGGATTTTGAAAAATCAAATGATGTTGATCTGCGAAATCTTAATAGGTCAATCTAAAATTATTCTATCATATGATATTATTATTTCTAATGTCTTTAATAAAGTTTTGAGTATTTTTCAGATAAGTTTAGCTAAGATCAAGGTGAGATCAAGATCCAGGATAAGTGCATTAAATGAAGAACCAAGAACAGGGCTGATCTTTCTCCCTTATCCCAGATGCTTAGTTTAGACTGTTGCTACATTTCAGGATCACTCTAAACGGTCAAATTACGATCATAGAATGACTGAAAATCTGGAAGACCTTCTGCAACAACTAAATTCCAAAATTCTCTGTGTCCAGCTTTTCTACATTTACTCTCTCATCATTTACTTCTCACGGTTTTTAAAAAAAGGAGTCCAAAAGAAATTTTAATTCGCCAATTCACCCTCCTCTTGGTGATTTCTTCCATCTTCAGACCAGTTATAAGATAAATGATCGGTCTTAAAGGTAATTGAATGAAAAAAATTAATAGACTTTTAGGACCGGGTATAAGATAAATGAACGGTCTTAAAGGTATTTTAATGAAATAATAAATAATAGACTTTTAAGACCGTGGATATGTTATATGACGGTTTTAATACACTTTTGAGTTTAAATTACTGTTGTCCTGCCTTTATTATCATCCACATGCTTCCTCTCTGTCCTTCTTAAGTCCTCGTAACTCCACACTACGTAGCTCTCTACCCTCCTTCCCCAACTACTCAAACAATGGTTAGATACAAGATAACCCCTCGTAGGAGTACTCCTAAAGCTCGTGCCCAGGCTAGATCTCTGATGGGTTCTCTTCAAGTGCGTCGTTCCATTCCGACGGAGGAGTCAGGGGTAGTTGGTCCTATTGTTATTTCGAATGATGAAGAGGTTGACGGCCCCCTCCAGCCTTCAGACCACAAAGAGGTTCCCGCTCCCCCTCTCCAACCTCCTGGTCCCAATGCTCCCGTGGTTGATGATAATGAAGTGAGACTGAGGCGCATAATACAGGAAATTGCTAATATCCAATGCGAAATTGCTACTGCTAAATCCTCCATCTCCAAGACATTAGATGATACCAAGGACTAGGATTTTTAGTCGCATTATAATCTTGTTTTTGTTAATTTTCAGTTTGTTGTTCTTATTTTTCTTTTGTACTTGCATGTTGTCATAGTGATCTAAAATTTAATAAGAGTGAAGGTTATATTTTAATCTCCATTCTCCAGTGTTTTTTATTTTCATTCAATTGTTGCAGCAATTTTCCTCTTTAATATTAGATAGTATTCAACTTTTAAGACCGCAATTTTATAAATCATGCAGTCCAAAATTAAATGAATGTTATGACCGCAATATTATTAACCTCCGGTCTTAAAATTTCTGATATAAAATTTAAATTAAATTTAGTTTAGGAACGCAGTTTTATAAAACTTCTGTCTTAAAAAGTTCAATATAATTTAAATATATCTTTAGGACCGTATTCCTTTTAATTGACCGGTCTTAATAATATCCCAAATAATAAATGTCTTTCTCGCGCAACTCGCACGGAAAAATTAAATTTCCCTGCATGAACTTCTCTCGTCTAGCCAAAAGTGATTACTCAGGTTCTGTCTCCAGTGTTTGTGTGTTGCTTCCTCACTGCTTCATGTTCCACTCTCGATAACAACTTTCTAGTCCCTTAGCCCAACGTCTAAAGACCAAGCTGTACGAGTTGTTTCGGCTATATAACTGTATGCTTTTCCTACTTATCGTTCTGGGTTTTCCATGGGTTGACCAAAATCGATGAAAGCTTCTTTTGGGACCTACCTAACTGACCAAGAAGTGTTTTCAGGTTACTCTTACTGTCTACAACATTAACATTCGTGGTAGGAGAAGAGAGACTCAGCAAACGCATTTGACCTTATATGCTACAGGTGAGTCCACAAGACCTACTTGCGATGCGTTTAATTTCCTCGTCATGGATTTATTTTGCTTCTTGATTCAATGTGATACATTTATGACCATGAGACAGAACCCACATATAGCTTATATTTTGTAGTTGGCTTATTTTATACGCAAGTTTCAGTTTTTAGGGAATATGTATGTTAAATCTTTCCGTCTATAGGAATTCTACTATAGATCGCAGTTGGATAAATGCTTTACGGACGAGTATTGAATATGAGAATGAGGTTAGGGAATTTATAGAATTTGCTAAACAAAACGCCCATGATGATAGTGGGAAGTTTTATTACCCTTGTGTACAATGTTTTAATGAGAGGCGACTAAGTCCTGAAGTTATACACACACATTTAGTTTGTCAAGGATTTTGTAAGACCTATACAGTATGGGTATGGCTTGGTGAAAAAATGCCAAGTCGGTCTCAACACGGAGAAGTGACATCTGATGATAATGACGCTGATATGGATGATCGCATAGAGGACATTATTCGTGATGTAGAAGAAGAGGCTTTTCATCAATCACATTCATATGGTAATATGTCCACCGATACAGAGACCCCATTATACCCTGGGTGTAAGAAATACCAACTGTTGAACGTTGTATTGAAATTGGTCAGCCTGAAGGCACGTCATGGGTGGAGCGACAAGAGTTTTTCTGAAATACTTGAGGCTTTTAAGGATATGCTTCCAGATGATAATGTGTTGCCTCTCCGATACTATGATGCTAAAAAAATACTTTGTCCACTAGGGATGGAGTACAAAAAGATCCACGCATGCCCGAATGATTGCGTGTTGTATAGGAACGAGTTAGAAGAGAAGCTGAATTGTCTGATATGTGAAACCCCAAGGTACAAGTCAAATAAGGGGCCTGCAAAAGTGTTGTGGTATCTTCCAATCATACCAAGGTTCAAGCGCTTGTTCGCTGATGAAAATAATGCAAAAAATTTGAGGTGGCATGCAGATGAGAGGATTTTTTATGGAAATATTCGACATCCTGCCAATTCTTCTCAATGGAGGAAAATCGATCAATTATTTCCAACCTTCGGCCAAGAACCAAGGAACCTTAGGCTTGCCCTTAGCACGAATGGCATGAATCCATACGGAAGCCTTAGCAACATACATAGTTCCTGGCCTGTACTCCTGATTATTTACAACTTATCTCCTATGTTATGCATGAAACGAAAGTACATCATGTTGTCCATGTTCATTTCGGGACCAAAACAACCCGGAAAAGACATTGATGTTTACCTTCAGCCCTTGATCGAAGACTTGAAGGAGTTGTGGGAAGAAGGTGTCAATGTTTTTTACTCTTTCAACAAGGAGGTCTTCAAAATGAGAGCCATGATATTTTGTACCATAAACGACTTCCCAGCATATGGGAACTTGTCAGGGTATAGTATAAAAGGCCATAAGGCATATCCGATTTGTGAAGAGGGCACAGGCTACCATCAACTTCAACATAGAAGAAAGACAGTTTATCTTGGACATAGAAGATTTCTTAGACGGGGCCACCCATGTCCTCAATTAAAGAAAGTCTTTCTTGGTGGCCAAGAGCACGAAGATGCTCCGGTGGCATTGATTAGGGAGCAAGTGAATGCAAAGGTGAAAAATATAAGTGTTGTCTTCGGTAAGACTGTAAAGGGTAGAAAAGAAACAAATATATGGAAAATAAGATCGGTATTCTTCGATCTTCCATATTGGCGCAACCTTGATGTGAGACACTGTATTGATGTCATGCATGTGGAGAAGAACGTATGTGATAGTATTGTTGGAACGCTTCTCAACATATAAGGTAGCACAAAGGATGGTGTGAAGACGAGATTGGATTTTGCAAGAAATGAGAATACGTGAAGACTTACATCCAAGGCCATATGGTAACAGAACGTATTGTCCCCCGGCTTCTCATACTTTGTCTAAGGATGAGAAACGTAGTTTTTGTGAGTGTTTGCATGGCACAAAAGTTCCGTCGGGGTATTCTTCAAATTTTAAGAGCCTTGTATCGATAAAGGACTTGAAATTGGTGGGCCAAAGTCTCATGATTGTCATGTCTTAATGCAACAGCTACTCCCAGTAGCTATTCAAGGCATAGCTGAGTATAGGCTTCGACACATTTTGACTAAGCTTTGTTTGTTCTTCAATGCTGTTTGCAGTAAAGTGTTTGAGATTGAACAATTGGATGAGTTGGAGAATGAAGGATATCTTATCTTGTGGCACCTTGAGAGGCTTTCTGTTCCTTCATTTTATGACATCATGGTTCATCTAATTGTTCATCTAGTGAGGGAGATCAAGTTGTCTGGTCCTGTCCATTTACGATAGATGTACCCCATTGAAACATCTATGAAATTCCTAAAAGGGTACGTGAAGAACGCATACCGGCCAGAAGCATCAATTGTTCAGAAGTATGTATCTGAAGAGGCCATGGAATTTTGTCAAAATTATTTGGCCAAAGTAAGACATATCGGGCTTTCAAAACGTCAGCATGCTGAAGGAGGTAGATGGGGGGCCTCAATAAATAGAGTGGATCCTGATGAATTGTCACAAGTCCACTTACACATCCTGAATAATGTTGATGAAGTTCAGACCAGCATAGCTGCCCATAAAGAAGCTGTGAGGAAAGAAAATCTCCGAATGACTGAACAAAGGTTGATTAGGGAACATAACAAAACATTTGCAAACTGGTTCAAACAAAAAGCCGAGGGAGAGGAATCTGTTTCTGAGACAATGAAATGGTTAGTACGTGGTCCTAAAGTTGATGTCCTAAATTGGAATTTGTATGTGATCAACGGTTACACATTTTACACGAAGTCCCTAGATGAGAGAAGCACCGTCCAGAATAGTGGTGTAATGTTAGAGGCTAAATCCATGCACTTCTCCAGTTCGAAAGACAAGTGGCCTAAATTGGCAGTCATGCCATATTATGGGGTTATTGAAGAGATTTGGGAGGTGGACCATGTCTTCATTAGATTTCTCATTTTCAAATTCAAGTGGGTTAATGTCAACAGTGGTGTTCATATCGACCAGCTCGGATTTACATTAGTCGATCTCAATAGTAAAAGTTTTGGAGATCAACCTTTTATTATGGCAAACCAGATGAAACAATTTTTTTATATTACTGATCAAGCAAATAAAATGTGGCCTGTAGCTCTCCACCAAGGTAAAAGGGTCATCGATATTGATGAGGAAAGTCATGCAAATTATGGTCTTCCTAATAGTACTCCTTTTTCAAAGGGTCTACCGGACATGAAGGAAGAAGATAAAGCGGATAATGAACCCAGCATAAGAAATGATCAACAAGAAGGGATATGGGAGGATATCCCTTTATAAAAGAGTCAATTCATAAGGTAATATTCATCTGCACAATTCTTTGAAAAATTTAAGGTTTTAACTGTATTATATTCCTTCTATGTTCATAACTGATGTCACTGACTCTATGAAGTTTGTTCTTGTTTTATGTTTGTGGCAGCTGGATCCGATCCAATGCTCTCAGCCGAGGGAAGCTATAAAGCTACAGAAGCAATATCTTGAAAATTTGGCCCTCAAAGATCAATGTTAAGGTAAATTTTCTCTAATATGTAACAACCAAGCAACCAGCTTAATCAATAACGAATTTTATTATCTCTTGATTTTTAATATTTAAGTGTTGATTATTGTGTCTGCTCAGTCACACAGAGAAGAGATCATATATACAAGAACTCCAAAAAACTTATCAGCATCCTGTTAAGGGAGTGTTACATGGTGGCCGGAATGATCAGGGAGTTGTTGGGTGGGAATCGGAAGAAGGCATGGTGAATATTGGGGATGTATATTGATTTAAGTGTGCGTGGTATATCTTATTGCAACAGCTTATTGTATTTGTATTTGTAACTCATGGTCAATAATATTTGTATTCTAGCTACGATTTACTTTTTCTTAATTCAATTTATTCATAATTGTTCACAGCTTGTAGCTTAAAGTGTAGCTTTTTCTGTGCTGGATTGACTTGTATGGATTTGTGTATAGATCATTCAATTTATCCACAATTGTTCATAGCTTGTAGCTTAAAGTATATCGTTTTATGTGCTAGATAGGCTGGTATGGATTTGTGTATATATATGATCAGTAAGAATAGAACAGGGAAAAAATGCAAGAAACTTTAGACAGATAAAACAAAAATGTCGGTCTTAAAAGTTCAACTTTTAAGACCGAATGTACTCAGATTTACTTAAATGCGCAGTCTTAAAGGTCAGGCGACATATTTGATATGCGGTTCTAAAAGTTGGTCTTACAAGACCGTTGGTTTTAATATGTCCGGTCTTAAAAGATAATCTTTAAGACCGGGCGTATTAATCAACCAGTCTTGAAAGTGAGTCTTTTAAGACCACATATAATTATTTTTGTCCAGTCTTAAAAAATAGACATTTTAAGAGCGATTAAATTTTTGTCCGATCTTAAAAATTGAGTTTTATAACCGACAAAAAAAATATTTTGGTTGGATTTAGTATCACTTTTAAGACCTGATGTTTTTAAATGTTCGGTCTTAAAATAGTTTATTTAAGACTGGTTTAAGTCCAGTCAACGTCTGCTTCTTCCAGCTGCATAGCTTGCTTTGCATCTTATCAAGGATCGACTAAAACTTTCTTCTAGATTTTCCTCCTCCTACCAAATGTGCCCCCAAGTACCTTCCCATTTCCTCTATTCTTTTAAAACCTGACAGATCATAGATTTCATTTTGTAGGTAGTGACCCACATTCTTGGAGAAACATATGTTAGTTTTTTGGGCATTGATTTTCTGCTCAGAGATTTCTCCAAATTCATCCAAAATTTCCAGAACAGCATGCATTTGGTCCATTCCCGCTTCATAGATCAGCAGAAGATCATCCGCAAAGAGTAGGTGTGAGATTTCAATCTCGTTTCTTCCTATTTTCATTGGCTTCCATTTCTTATTATTAACACAGTTAATAATCATATGGGTTAATTTTTCCATCCCCAAAACAAACAGATATGGGGATAGAGGGTCCCCTTGCCTAAATCCCCTAGACGACACAAATTCCTCTCTTCTACTCCCACTCCACACTACGGCCATATCAGCTGACTCTACACATCCCATAATAACATCAGCTAGGTGCTTATCAATTCCAATTTCAGCTAGGACACGTCTGATATAACCCCAAGACATCCTATCATATGCCTTCTCTAGATCAATCTTAATAGTCATATAGCCCCTCTTCCCCTTAACCCTTTTCATTGAATGCATCACCTCCTTTGCAATTATGATATTATCATGTATGCTTCTTCTAGGTACAAAGCTAGTTTGATAAGGAGATACTAGCTTATTCATATATGGTTTCAATCTATTTACAACCACCTTAGATAGTCCCTTGTACAAAACATTACATAAAGCTATGAGGCGGAATTGGCTTACCATTTCTGGTTTATCTACCTTCGGAATGATCACAAGCAGCGTTTCATTCACCTCCTTAATGAGCCTTGGGTTGTACCATAGCTCCTTAATGAAGTTGGTCACTAGCTGTCCCACCATGCTCCAGTTTTGCTGGTAAAATGCAGTTGGGAACCCATCTTTCCCAGGTGCTTTTAGGCTCCCCATTTGAAAAAAAGCCTTTTGAATTTTTGTGTTATTTATTTCCCTGCTCAACATCCTCATACTATCCTCCTCCACTTGTCCCCATTATTGGCTTGTATTTACCCAACCTCTGCTACCATTTTCTTCATGAAACAACTTCTCATAAAAACCTGGAATTCTTTCACAATGTCTTCTTATTCTTCCATCCATACTCCACTATTATTTTTCAACATTTTTATGTTGTTCCTCCTCCTTTGAGCTAAGGTTTTATTATGGTAGTACCTTGTATTTCTGTCACCTTCTTCTAGCCATCTGCCTCTTGATTTCTGGAACCATAGCATTTCTTCCTGCCTTAACGTTGTCATCAGCTCTTCTTCTAATTCAGCTTCCAACTTATCTAAGAATGAATTTTTTTTCTTCCCATGCTTCTCTGAATTCCATACAGCCTATTGAGCAATCTTCTCTTACGGCTCTCAATTTTACCAAATACATCCTTATTCCAGGCGACTAATCTTTCCTGTAGTGCCCTTAGCTTTTTATGAGTTTCTTCCCCTCCTCTCCAATTTTCTTTTAAAAGCTCTAAAAAGTTTTCATGCATATGCCATATAATTTCGTATCTGAAATTTCTTACCATGTACTCTCGATTAAATGCATCTAGTTGAACCAGTAAAGGGTGATGGTCAGAGCAAAGTCTTGGTAAAACTTTAATTGCAGCATTTTCAAATTTTTCCTACCATCGCACGTTACAGAGGCATCTATCTAGCCTCTTGAACACCTTGTCCAATCCTTCCCATTTCGGTCCTCTCCATGTATGGAGGGGTCCATAAGCTTCTAAATAATTAAACTACAACTATGGATCCAGTCACAAAATCTTCTACATCTCACTTCATTAACCCAACCTCCCCCTTTTTGTTCCATTGGTGTTTTGATTTCATTAAAATCCCCTGCAATTAACCAAGGGCCATCTACTTCCAGCGCCACTTGCCGTAGTACTTCCCAAATCCTTACTCTCCGTTGCACATTTGGATTAGCGTATACAGCAGTGAAAAGCATCTCTACTCCATCCATCATTATATTACAATGTAAAAATTGCTCATCTGTCATTCTAACATCTACCCTTATTTCTTCTTTATTCCAGATGATCCAAATTCCTCCAGTAAATCCCATCGCTTCCCTTCTTAAGGAAAATTTAAAGCCCTAGCTTTTAATGATTTTGTTGGCTTGATAACCACTGACTCTGGGCTCTAATATTACAAGTATATCGGTTTTATATCTTTGCCTCATATCTCTCACTACAGTTCCTACTCCTTTCCCAACCGCCCCCTACTGTTCCATATAACTAGATTTAACATGATTATTAAATTCAGATGTTTGTAACCAGAGCTACCTTAATCAGCTAGATTAGGAGTGGTATACCTCCTTTCTATGCTCCTTTCAGAATCTTCAACTATGATATCCTCATATTCCTCTAACTGGACTTGGCCTGTATCCATTTCGTCTTCCATAGCCTTTATCCCCTCCACTTCTCCTGGGTCTATATTTTCTTTGCCACATATGTCTATTTTCCTATAATTGGATGTGGCCCTGTTTGTCTCTGGTAATTGATCCTGCCTGTTCGTCATCCCCTTATACACCTTTAGAACAGTGTTTTCCTTAACGTTAGTCAAGATAGTTTCTACTCTTATTTCTCTTGGCCTACTGCTCTCCTGGATTATCTTCTCGTTTCCCTTATTTCCTACTGAAGTTGTTGTTCTCCTTGTGTCTCCTTTTATATTTGCTTTTTTCAGCCTTGATTGACTGGTATTTCCCTCCTTCAGCACCTTCCCTGCTACTTCCACCTTTTTGTCTTCCCTATTCACCTCCATTCTATCCTCTGGTTCCACCTCATCCTCCCTTAGTATAGCAAATCTTGAGCCATTTTGATGTTGTTGCAGCTGTGTTGCAATCCTTCTTAGCCTTCTATTACGCTGCACGATCTTCCAACATTCTTTCCTTCCTTCTTCCTTTTAGGTTTCCACTTTTTCCTCATCCATATGTTGATAAAATCTCTCACAACCTTCTTTGCTGTGGCCAGTTCTTCCACACTTTGTACATAGACAGCTCAGGCTTTCTTACTAAACTTTAAGTAGCTGTCCTTCAACATTGAATTCAAGAATTAACAGTTTTATGAGGTCTTGTTCCACACACATACGTACGAATTTCCCTTTTGATCTCAGCGTTGTATGTACATCTAGGCGGATAGCTTTACCGATGAAGTTCCTCAAATCTAAGAGGAACTTTTTGGCGAACAGGGGCGCAGGGAGGTCTGGTATACGAACCCATGCTACAACTGATTCAATCTTCGCCATTTTAGGATCAAAATCTGGCTTCCATCTTGTTACATTCAAATATGCATCCGTGATAACCTATGGCCCTCCCATTAATGCATCCATATAGTCATCTTTTTGTTGGAAGTTAACCAGGTAATAGTCGTTCTCAAGATCAAACACGTCAATAGGTCCCTTCCTTGCCCAAAGTTGGTTCAACTTCTTTACCATAAATCCATGTGTTAATTGACGTCCCATCAATTTCACAATTAAGGTCTTATGAAAAGGTTTGAAGAGCCTCTCCTTTTCTTTTCTTCAAAATCAAATCTAGAACATAGTGGATTTGAGAGATCAATTTTGATTCTGTCATGAGGATTAAGTACCTTAGCGAAATCTGTTAGTTATGATTAGTTTTGATGATGTCTTATATAGATGTCATTAGCAAGAGCAAAAAGTTTATATCAAAAAGTTTATATCATATACATTGTCTAATTGCTACATTTAATGTAGATTTGTTCATGTGGAGAAAGAACAAGAGAATAGAAGAAAGAAAGAGTTGATTCATGGATAATAATCAAGAAGAGAGAAGAAAGAAAGAAGAACTTGCTGAATAAACTAAGAAAATCATTATACAAGTTCTTAGTTTGATTCTAGAAGTCTCCATGATCAAATGAAAGTTAGAACAGCTCAATTCAGAGTTAAAACAAGCATATATCAGGTTCTGGATGAGTAAAATCGAACTAGATACTTAAAAGTCAAGTTTACTGCATTACTGGAAGTGATCTGCCTCTGGATTATGAGAAAACTCGAATTTAGGACACAAAACTCGAGTCTGGAACTCAAAACTCGAATTAGTCACTTGATTACTCGAGTTTGTAAAGTCTTCAGCAACTCTGGCGTCTCTGGATCATCAAAACTTGAGTTAGCCAATGTAAACTCGAGTTTGGAACTCAAAACTCGAGTTAGTCACTTAATCACTCGAGTTTAGCAAGCTTTCAGCAACTCTGTCCAACTCTGTTTCACGATCAGAACTGGCGACCTCTGGTAATTCGATGATATCTCCCAAACCAGAGATCGGTTTAAGGTGAAATCAATTTTGTATGAAACTAGACATCCAATGCGTCATCTTGACAAAGTTTCATGCCCAAAGAAGCTGAGATGAGAGAGCTATGAATTTCAGAAGTTGGAACAGGAATTCACGCCACACAGCAGACCAAGCTTCAATGATTTGAGTGTATCCCACAATCTACACATCAGAATGAGCTAAAATCGGTGGCATATGAAAGTAGACTTACATACCTTTCCAAAAACATAAAAATCATGGAAAACAAAGATCAAATGAGTGAGATATGATCTTCGAAAGTTGACTATAAATTCAAGATGCTGCAAAAACGCTGGCAAAGAACAACCTTCATTCATCATATCATAACTATCAGAATACAGTGAGTTTGGAGCTGATTCTTCTTGCAATGGAAAGAAGACTTAAAGAGCTTTATGGAGATAGGTACTAGATTCCAGGGATTGATCTTTATCAGGTCAGAAAGCAAAGAACTTGTGAGAAGGATGTTTGACTGAGCCATGGAGAAGAAAACTCGAGTTTGTGCTAGCAAACTCCAATTTTGAGACTTGACAGAAAGATATTCAATTTTACATAAAAGCCAAACTCGAGTCTACATAGACAAACTCGAGTCTGTACAGACACAGAAATGAATCCAAAATTTTCACATTAAGCTAAACTCCAGTTTGCAAATCAAACCTGAAGTCTGGAAGATACAGAGAGCACTCAGAATCCCAAGCAAGCCAAACTCGAGTCTAAATTCCCTAACTCGAGTTTAGACCAAACACAAAGGAACCCAGAAAACTCAATAGACTCCCAAACTCTAGTCTGGCCTTCCAAACTCCAGTTTGCACTTGACCCAGATAAACCTCAAATATTTCAGTAGTCAATGAAACTCGAGTTTGCTTCCCAAACTCGAGTCTGGATCATACAGAAAGATCATCCATTTTGGCTACACTACAAACTCCAGTCTATGACCCTAAACTCCAGTCTGGAAAATCACGAACTTAGGCTTGTTCTTCAAACATAGACCTAAACTCGAGTTGGTCACTAATTGACTCGAGTTTAGCTTCCGGACCAAAATTTCATCCCAAGTCTAGAGCCCGATAGTTCTCTCTGTAAAAGCCAAACTCGAGTTAGCTTTTACAGACTGCAAGTTTAGACCACTAATCAACAGACATGCTTTCTGGATGAACCCCAAACTCGAGTCTAGAAGAACAAACCCGAGTTTGCATCGGGGATTTTGAAAAATCAAATGATGTTGATCTGCGAAATCTTAATGGGTCTTCCTGAAATTATTTCCTTATATGATATTATTGTTTCTAATGTCCTTGATGAAGTTTTGAGTGTTTTTCAGATAAGGTTTAGCCAAGATCATGGTGAGATCAAGATCCAGGATAAATACATTAAATGACGAACCTAGAATAGGCCTGATCCTTCTCCCTTATCCAGATGTTCAGCTCAGACCGTTGTAACTCATAAGAATCATCTCAAACGGTCAAATTAAGTTTATGGAATGACAAGAATTCTGGAAGACCATCTACAACAACTAAATCCAAGATTCCAGCCAAGAATTGAAGAAATAGAGGAAAATATGCAACTGTCGTATTCCAGATTTACAGCTGAACTTTGAAGAATCAAAGAGAAGAAAATGCAACAGCTAGTTCCTCTTCTTCATCTATATAAGAAGCCCAGAAACGAAGAACAAGTGATACAGATACAAGAGGGAGAACAAGAATAGTGACGTGAGCTTACACAGTGAAAATGCCAATATTCTAACGTCTGCTTCATCTACTCTCTGAATATCTCAATGATCATATATCTAGCTTAGAGAGTGAGATTATATGTATTGTGCTCCAGTGTTTATTCACTTACTTCTGAGAGAGAAGATTCATTGTAAACATCCTATTATTTTGAGAGTTACTCAAGATTGAGTGATCTTGAGTGGGAAACACTTTGTTGTGATTACAGCTTGTAAGGGGAGTGAATCAGAGTGTGGGATTACTTCGAGTACAGAGTGTGTAATCAAGAAAGTGAATTGATTACAGTTTGCAAGGGGGAGTGAATCCTAGTGAGAGGATTACTTCAAGTACAGAACGTGTAATCAAGTTCAAAGTGAACAGTGGATTGAAAATCTCAAGTGAAGCTTGGGGACTGGACGTGGGTCAAAGATTGGACCGAACCAGGATAAATCACAGTTTGCATACTCTCTTCCCTTATCTTTTACATTTCCAGTATATGTTCATCTTTGAATATCTAATTGTCAATTTATAAATTGTGAAAAGTTTTTTTAAAGTTCCTAAAGTTTATCAAACACCCAATTCACCGCCCCTCTTGGGTGATAGCCAAGTCCAACAAAATCCGTATAAGCTCCATAGTCTTCCATCTCCTCATCATCGTCATTCCTCGACCACTCCCACTAGCAGCTGTTTGATTTTACATTCTGCAATAAAGATTCCCTGTATGACTTTGGTGCTTGCTCTTGACCATCAGTGTACATCCATTTCTCTTCTCTGGTTTTAATCAATTCACTTATAGTAAACTCACTCCTCACAAAATTCACCTTCCTCTTTCTTCACAGCTTCTCCTCCCGATCCTCCTCCATGTAAGCCTCACCTTTCCCCCTCACAAGGAGCGAACGAAAGGGACACTCATATCATCACCATAGTGGGTAACAGAGCACTCGTCGGACAATTTTCGCAAACCCTAGCAAAGCTTAAGACAGTCCGAACTTTTTCTATGAAGTCACCCTTCTTTATTGTTAGAATAGACATATCAAAAGTACCTCCGCCAAGATCAAACACAAATATGTTCCTCTCCTTTTGACACTCATCTTTCTTGTGAAGACCACATGCAATGGCGGCAGCAATGGGCTCATTGATTATTTTCATAACTTTGAGGCCAGCAATTGTGCCTGCATCTTTAGTCGCTTGACGTTGAATGTAGTTCAAATATGCTGGCATAGTGACTACTGCCTTTTTAACAGGTGAACCAAGATACGCCCCTCCAAACTCACACATCTTTGCTAATACCATAGATAAGATTTGATCGGGAAGAAAGTGTCATTCTTGAGATTTAAATTTTATAACAATTTTGGGTTGATCATCGGCACCACAAATTATTTGAAATGGCAAAAGCTTCATATCAATCTGAACGTGGTAATCAGTAAATCTTCTAGCAATCAACCACTTCACTCCTGCAAAATACTAAAGGGAAAATTATAATAAAAGACTCAAGAAAAATAATATTTATTATGGAGCACCATAAAAATGGTAATTATTTTAAAGGACCAGAAATTATAAACAAACTATTTATTCTTTGAATTCTTGTAGGAAGCAAAGGCGCAGGAGGAGAACCGGCAAGTGGACTATAGGGAGCCCTTCACATGCACACATAGATATCGTGATGGGACACCAACTTCTGAGGCGGCAAAGGAGATAATAGTAAGTTACAAAAACCTTATTATTTAGTTAATTTAATATATTCAAGTTCAATTAAATTGTTTCATTAAGGTTTGTTGAAATTTGCACGTCAAGCCCGGATTGAGCAGACCTAGGCAGAGCTACAAGCGTCCCAAACCCCGTAGTCGTAGGGGTCTATGGACCCTATGGCCCCATTAAAAGCTGTTGTGGGCCCAGTCGAGCATCCCGGCCGTGTTAGTGGTATGGGCCTAGGTGCGAGGCCCAGCACTGTGTACAACAAGTCCTTCGCCTCTGAGGCCTGAAAATCATCTTCCCCTCAAATAATGGTGGGAAAATTTGTCGCGATTAACTAACCGCTACTAGATGTCAGATTTGTACAAACATAGTAGCGGTTTTACACCCACTACAATGGTTCACCCCGTAGTGGTTGTCTAACTGCTGCTAATTTATGATGTTGATGTCTTGTTAGACTCGGATAGTTGTGGTTACATTTAACCGCTACAGTTTCAGTAGTAGTTTTTTATCATTTAGTATCGATTTTTTTCACCGCTACAAATCAGTTTGCCATGGTAGATTTTGTAGCAGTTTCTCTAACCACTACTCAGTGGCAGACCTAGAATTTTAGATTTGTGGGTGCAGAATTAGTAGTGGGATTTGGGGGCTGCCCCCGAAAATTTTTTTTAAGGAAAAGTTGTAAAAGGTTTAAAATCTTAACTACCTAACTGTTGCTCTTAGTAGGTGTGCTTAGGTAAACATGCCTTATATTTGAAATATTAATGATATGTCATATGGGAAACAGACCCTCTAACTCAAAGGAACTCCAGTTCACAAGTTTCAACAGCAAACTGGAATTACCACAGTAAGCACATTGGTCAATGCTGAAGATACTATAAGTTTATATTGAGGAAATCATGAATGTAGAAAAACAAGAATATGCACACACAATGCATTCAGCAAGACACAATCTATTGACTCAATCAAAGACCAGCCTTCTGAAAATGATGCATTAGAAATCTCTGAAGTACCCCAAGAATCCAGAGAATACAATTCTCCTCGAAAGGCATATTGAGCAAATATCAACTTGTCAAAGATATCAGAAAAATAAAGAATGACTATTTTCCCCCTATTAGTCCATGCATGATTTGGTACTGATTTATTCATATTGTTGCCATTTATAAATGATAGAAATCAAATAACCTTATCAAATTTAAACAAAAGTAGTGCATGCTTCACCCACCCTTGAATCAGGAATAATAGAAAACAACATACCTGCAACAACAACAACTGTTAGCACATCCCTAATTCTCTTGATCCGCGACACACTCTTCTTATATGATTTGAATGGCTTCAGAGATGGACCTCAGCCGAGCTGTAAGATTATCAATGTTACAAAATTGAGTGCACAAGTAAATCCGAAGGAACACCAAAAATAAGCTAACAAAGTAACCCAATCATACAATGGAAGGAAGTAAAAGTATCTGACAATGGAGGTTCTAATAATCAAATTAGCAATGAAATTGATGATTGAATTTATTCTTCCAATTGAATAGAAGGAATCACGTTGGGACGACTATGACTTTAACTAAGACAACCATAAGCAACCAATGGATAAAGAAGAAATTAGCAATGTATCATGTTCACTTGATTTCATCGGACCCTCATTACCTAACTCATGGGCGAAAAACTCAAATCTCAGAAATTTTTTGCAGAGTTTGATTTTGCCAGACTTCCTATTCAAAACAACCATGTCCAAATCAAATTACTACTAAACACCAAATTTGAAGCATCAAAGCAAAACCACAAAATAGAATTAGCAGAGAATTAAGCAAGATCAAACTTCATACTGACAAATAAAGAGGGGGGAAACACAGATACATAATAATCAGACTAAAATCCAAGCAAAACACGCAACTTTAATCTATGAAAAGAAAGAAAGAAAGAAGACAATATATAAGCAAAAATCAAGTCGAATAGAAGTATTAATACCAGAAATCATAAAAAGATCAGTTTTCATTTGGTATAAAGGAAACTTACAGTTGAGAGGCCTTGAGTGACGGTAGACGAGGCAGAGAGCGACGATGGACGAGGTAGATAGACGATGGAACGCAGAGCTAAAGCAGAGTCGCAGAGAGGGAACGATGGAAATTGGAAATGGAAAAAGAAAAAAAAAAAGGGCAGAGTCGCAGAGAGGGAATGATGGGAAATGGAAAAAGGAAAAAAGAAGAACTTAGGTTCGAATTGGTGACCTGATGGAGGGAATGGAGTGGACTAAGATAACCACTACACCACTTACCCACATTTGTCACTCATTTCTTTTAAATTATATATATTTTATGTCTACACTTGCCCACATTGGCACCAGTGTAAGTTCGCCACTGTTGCTACTAATAGTTCTAGTAGCGTTTAAAACCGCTACAAATATGTCATTTTAACTGCTACTAATAGGCCTTTTTTTTGTTGTGTTCATTGTGAACAACGTTCTTCTGCTGTGTTTCGAACTTCTAATGATCGTGATCTCTTAGGTTGGGTAGACCGGCATGACATGAGGGATGTCGGATTCATCGGTCCAGAGTTCACGTGGAAATAGGGTACCTCTGAGGCAAGATTGGATAGAATATTAGCTAATGAATACTGGTACAATGTGTTCCCAAATGCATCGGTTACTCATCTTTTGTTTTTTAAATGAGACCATAGGCCCTTGCTCTTGCGACTAGACATGGATATGGGTGCTCCTAAACCAATCCGCCCTTTTTGATTTTTTGCAACGTGGGTGTTATGTGAGAACTTTGATGAGTTTGTCAAGAAATCATGGATTCAGGAAACCACTTGGCTTCATAATATTGATCAAATCACTACCACGTCCTCAAAGTGGAATAAGGAGGTGTTTAGACACACTGAGGGAAGGAAGAAACGTCTATTACATCGGCTTGAGGGCATTAACAAGTTTGGAACTCGTTAAAATCTATCATGTTGGAAATTATGTCTTAGGGTGAATCATTATATAACTAAAACTAATTGAGATATCATATTTTATATTTGATTTATGAAGAAAAATCAATTATATATCTAATTAGTTAGATATATATATTTTCTCAGATTTAATTTATAAAGATAAATTAAATCTGTAGGCTTTTAATTTTAGATTAAATAAATAGATTAGATTAGATCTATTAGATGGATTTAATTAATGCTATTTAAATCTAAAATTTGAGTTCAAGATTAATTGAGATTAATCTTGAATATTATTGTATCTCTGATTTAGTTTTAATTAAATATATCATATATCTGATTTAATTTAAATTGAGATATAGTATCTCAGTTTTAAATTAAATAGATATATATATCGTTTCTTAGATTTAATTTATAAAGATAAATTAAATCTATAGGCTTTTAATTTTAGATTAAATAAATAGATTATATTAGATCTATCAGATAGATTTAATTAATGCTATTTAAATCTAAAATTCAAATTCAAGATAAATTGAGATTAATCTTGAATATTTTAATACGGTCTAATTAGGGTTTTAGAAACTCTATAAAAGGACATTGATTTAGTCGTATTAGAATAAGAGAGAGTAGTCGCAAAAGAAAACCTTAGAGAGAAAAGCATAAGATGCAAAAGTAAGAAGGCACTAGCACGCTAACATTCGTGTTGAAAAGTTGTTCAGTGTGGATACCGATAGAGGAAGGCAATTCGAAGAGTCAACTTCTGCTGATCGAGAAGGTAGCCTACCAGTTCAAATACAACAAGATACACTCGAGCTTTAGAAAGGTACGAGTTCTAAAACTAACCCGATTTAAATGCTGTTGATAGATCCTCTTCTTGGGATTCGTAATTTATTGTATAAATTTTATTCCGCTACATGTATGAATCCCAATAGTGGTATCAGAGCCAGATCAATTGTGCATTTAAATTGGGTTTCTCTATATGTATATGTGATATATATGTTTAAACTGAATCCTGTAAGCATGTAAATTGATTATTCACTTAGGGTTTCTATGAATAGCTAGTTATCGCGGCCGTTTCTGTTCAGAACGTGGATGATCATGCTGAATCATCGATCACGTTCGCGCATAGGTCGTATTCTAAAACGTTCGAAATGAACGATCATGCTCGGATTTAATGTAAGATAAATTAAATCTATAAGCTTATAATTTGAATTAAATAAATATATTGGATTAGATCTGTTGGACAGATTTAATTAATATATTATTTTAATTTTATATCTTATTATATTATATTATATTATAATGTAAATTTGAAAATAATAATGATATTATTTATAGACAATGATATTATCATATATGGTATTTAATTTATTTGATAAATTAAATAACTATAATAAATTGAGATATTGTATCTCAAATTTGATTTTCGAATAAGGATATATTATCTCAAATTTAATTAAATTGAGATATAATATCTCAGAATTTAATTGAATAGAAAGATATTATATCTTAGATTTAATTTATCAAGATAAATTAAATCTATAAGCTTATAAATCAAATTAAATAAATATATTAGATTAGATCTGTTGGACAGATTTAATTAATATATTATTTTAATTTTATATCATATTATATGATATTATAATATAATATAAATTCGAAAGTAATAATTATATTATTTCTAGATAATAATATTATTATATATAGTATTTAATTTATTTGATAAATTAAATAACTGTAAAAAATTGAGATATAGTATCTCTATTTAATTGAATAGAAAGATATCATATCTTAGATTTAATTTATAAAGATAAATTAAATAACTATAATAAATTGAGATATTGTATCTTAGATTTAATTAAATTGAGATATAGTATCTGAATTTAATTGAATAGAAAGATATCAAATCTTAGATTTAATTTATAAAGATAAATTAAATATGTAGGCTTATAATTCAAAATTAAATAAATATGTTAGATTAGATTTGTTCGACAGATTTAATTAATATATATTATTTTAATTCATATTTGAATTTCAAAATTAATTGGATTAATTTTGAATATGTTAATATGACTCATTAGGGTTTTAGAAACTCTATAATTGATATTAATCTAGTCATATTATAAAACAGATGAATTAGAAAGCCGTGACTAGCTGTTTGTAGCAAAGAAATTGAAATCATAATATATTATATAATTATATAATATAATTTAAATTGGAGAATTTATTATATTAATGTATTATATAATATAATATAAATTAGAAAATTTTAATCATGAATTAAAATATGTTCTAATTTACCTTTCAATGTGTTATTTGGGTATAGTGAACAACATGGCTCTAGATTTTACAATTGTTGTAAATTTAAATATGGGTCTGCGAGGCATGTCTCTCTCTAAATATTCTTGATATACATTATCTTCTCATCTCACTCCTCTCGTATGTGAAACGAGGTTTCTCCTTATGTATTTTCTTTTATTATTTAGAGAAGTCCTCCCATTGTCTTGAGAGGATTTAAGGTTAGATGAGCCATGATGTGTCACAGTTTTAATTTAGAATTTTAATTATGTTTTGATTAGATCACTCATAATTAATTTAGACTTTTAATTATGATTTAATTAGATTACTTCTTATTAATTTAGAGATTATATGAGATACAATAGTGATTGCATTCATATAAGTTGAATTAATAGGATTAATTAGATTATATCAAATAATACCCTCTAAATAAAATCTTAAGTCACAATGCCGTCAATTAATGAATACTTGTTAAAACCTAGATCACCCATTTGTACGTTCCACCAAAGTGGATACATCTGAGTTATCTTGGTGAGACAAGAGTGAGTAATGGTGATACTCAATATTCATTATTGTCTTGACTTAATTGAGATCATCAAAACGGTTTTGGATCTCAAGGCATTAGATGGGATTAAACGTACCGGTCATATGATGATCGAATCCCATAAAGATCTAAGAGTTACATGTGATGTAATTGGCAAAGGGATTGCCTACCTAAATAACTTGGTTTTAAGCGTCCTGCCAAAGCGGGACTTAAATTTAAGCCAAATATGGATCTTAGCCCACTAATTATAATGAGGGTACTTAATTCAGTGGGAGGTTACTACTTAAACTTTGCATATATTAGTTGTAGAATCATATCGTCCAGCAATATTGCCACACCATCAATGCGATCTGTCCTTAAGAAGGACAAACTCGATGAGACAAAATTTTTGGACTTGTTTGGGAACTTAAGCATTGATCCCAAACACGAAAGAAAGGAGCATCTCATCGATCAACCCATTCCTGACGAGTCAGTAGCTAAAGCTCCAAGAGCTCATAAAGATACTTACACAAAGCGTCTGGATGTTTATGGATGCAGGATGCCTGATGCCTGCCACTATGGTTCCAGACCTCGATGGAGATTTGGAACATGTGGAGGTCTTTCAGATGATTGTTCCTCTTAAGAAAGACAAGGGCAAAAGAAAGGGTAAAAGCTCAATTGGTAAGACCAATGAGTCAAACATGCCTGAACTTAAACTTATAGCCAAGAAGGCAAAACCTCCAAAGGATGGGGTCTGCTTCTTCTGTAATGAAATCAATCATTGGAATAGAAACTGCAAACTCCACCTTGAAGATCTGGAAAATAACTAGAAGGATAGAGGGGCTATCGCTTCAGGTATTTATGTCATAGATATTCACTTCTCTACATCTTCAACATGGGTATTAGATACTGCATGTGGTTCTCGCATTTGTATAAACGTGAAGGATCTCAAGGATAGTAGAGAATTGAATAATGTTTCTGAATGGAGGAATCGAACTCTATTAGATATGGTTCAGTCTATGATGAGTTAAACAAATCTTCCGCCGTCCTTTTGGGGCTATACTCTAGAAACAGCTGCGTTCACACTAAATCGTGTTCCATCAAAGGCAGTTGAAAAGACACCATATGAGATATGGACTGGGAAGAAACCCAATTTGTCATTTCTTAAAATTTGGGGATGTGAGGTTTACGTTAAACAACAAACCTCAGATAGATTATCATCCAAATCCTCAAAATGCCTTTTGGTGGGGTATCCTAAGGAAACTAAGGGATACTATGTCTACAATCCCATGGATCACAAAGCGTTTGTTATCAGCAATGGTATCCTTTTGGAAAAAGAGTTTATCTCTAAAAGAACCAGTGGGGGTAAAGTGAACCTCAAAGAAGTTCGAGAGCCACAAGACAACGTAGAACCACAGATGGAAAATGGAGAAGACTCACAACAAATTGTTGAGCCTACTCAAGCAACACAAGGCCCACGAAGGTCTAATAGAACACGGCAACAGCCTCAAAGATATGAGTTTTTGATTATCGGAAGTCATGATATTTTGCTCATTGAGCAGACTGAGCCAACTACCTATCGAGAAGCCATAGTGGGACCCAACTCTGAAAAATGGCTTAATGCCATAAAGTCTGAAATGCAATCCATGTACAACAATAAGGTGTGAACCTTAGTCGATCCACCTGAAGGTGTAAAAACCATTGGGTGCAAGTAGGTTTTCAAAGAGAAAACTGACATGGATGACAAAGTAAATGTCTTCAAGGCACAGCTGGTTGCAAAAGGATTCACTCAAACTCATGGTGTAGACTATGATGAAACCTTTTCCCCTGTTGCAATGGCCAAATCAATCAGAATCCTTCTTGTCATTGCATCATATTATGACTATGAGATATGACAAATGGAAGTCAAAACAGCCTTCCTTAACAGAAAGTTGCTTGAGGATGTGCACATGACACAACCTGAGGGTTTTGTGCGTCTAGAGGACTCTGGTAAAGTATGTAAGCTTCAAAGATCCATTTATGGATTGAAGCAAGCATCTCGGAGCTGGAATCATCATTTTGATGAAGTAGTCAAAGAGTTTGGATTCATACAGAACATGGATGAACCTTGTGTTTACAAGAAGGTTAGTGGGAGCACAGTTGTATTTCTAGTGCTTTACGTTGATGACATTCTACTCATTGGGAATGACATTCCTACCTTGCAGAGTGTCAAGTCTTGGTTAGGAAAGTCTTTCTCAATTAATGATTTAGGCAAAGCCACTTATATCTTAGGAATCAGGATATATAGAGATAGATCCAAGAGGCTGTAGCCCTAAGTCAGAGCACATATATAGATAAGATACTGCATAGGTTTAGTATGCAGGATTCTAAAAGGGGTAACGTACCTATGTCTTATGGTATTCATCTCAGTAAGGATCTGTGTCCTTGTACACAAGATCAAAGAGACCACATGAGTAAGATTCCGTATGCCTCCGCCATTGGATCTATCATGTATGCCATGTTATGTACTCGACTGAATGTGTCATTTGCCTTGAGTATGGCCAGCAGATATCAACAAGATCCCGGTGAGGGTCACTAGACTGCTGTCAAGAATATCCTTAAGTACTTAAGAAGGACTGATAACCTTTGAGTTTTTGTTATTTTACATGCAAAAATGAGTTAAAAAATTTGTCATTGTCATGGTTTAATGGATCAAATTAGTTAAATATGTGGTTTCATCTTCATAATTAGTTTTTAGACTTCATTTGACTTGATCTTGGTTATATTTGAAGTTTGGCTAAAAATTGGGCTTAAATAACAAGTTTTACCAGAATTGGCAGTGAACACTGTTTGGTATTTTGCTCATTACTTGAGTTCTATACCTTAAATGGATCTGCAATTTATATTTTTGGAAAGCTAAGAGAAATCCCTACAACTTCTATGAAGAGCCCAGAAGCTAAATCAGACATTTAGAGGATCAAAGTGGGCCTGGAACACAGAACAAGACGCTGGAACTGGACTCTGGACCAATGTGCAGTGTTTGATCCATAACTGGAGCTACAGACCTCAGAATGGGCTGAAATTTACGCGACTGGAAAGCTAAGATTTCATTTCATATGAAGACCACAAAGCCCACTTCCACCGAAATCCAGGTCAAAAACAGCTGGCCCAAAGTACACAGTTTTGGAGGTGCAAAAGTGAGTCAAAGATTCCTCCAAGTTGGCCACTAAGAAAAGTAATGAATTTGAGTTGGAAAATGCATGAATGGGATGCTCCAAGCTGCCTATAAATAGAAGGGAATTGTGAAGAGCAACACACACTTGGAAATGATCAAGATCTCTTTTCTTCTAATTTCTCTCTTGTAGTTCTTGCCTCCTATATGGTATGGCCTAGATTTTCTTTATGATTTATGCATTGTTTTCCTTTCTTGCCTCCTATATGGAAGTGCTTAGATCTTCTTTATGATACTTATGTATTGTTTTTCTTTATTGTTCATTTGACTCCTACATGGAAGGTTCTACCTCCTACATGGAAGTCTAGTTGTAATATTTCATTTTGATTGTTTTAATTTAATTTTATGTTCTTCATCTTCTACTCTTTTTATACATTATTTTTCTTCTTGTTTAATTGACTCCTACATGGAAGGTTCTACCTTCTACATGGAAGTCTAGATTTAATCTTTCATATTGTTTGTTTTAATTTACTTTTATGTTCATCTTTTACCCTTGTTATGCTTAGTCATGAATAGCATGAACTAAGTATTTTTCTAGGGTCATGTATGGATTCTTTATGAAGTTTAATTGAAATTCTGTTTTTAATTACATAATGATTGTCTTGAATATGTTTCTTTAATCCATACTTAATGTCTTAATTAGTTTGATCACCTAATTAAGGAATTGAAAGATTAATTAGACCTTGGAAAAGGCTAGTTAATTCTAGGTTTAATTGATTAAAGAACATAAGGTACTAGCAAGGGAACTTGACATAGGCTTTATGCAACCATAAAGGATTCTAGACTTAATGCAAGAATTAATTCTAATGAGCATGGGAACATGGTCTGTTAGATTAAGGATTAGTCTAATTGACTTAGGAATAAGCAATTAGATTAAAATCAGAAATTCGGTTGACATATTCCAATTCAAGAGTTATGTAGTTAAATTCTACCTTAAAAGAAGATTAGATCTTAATCTAGCTTTTGGTAAAGGAAGAACAATTAAATGAATTATTGATGATATACATGACCCTAGGCTTTTGTTAATTTTGATTCTACAAAATTTGATTCAATTTCTTTGTAATTTTATTGACATTTATTATTTCCATCAAAAACTCATACGATTGCATCAACTATAAAGTAAAGTGAAGTGAGTTGGTAGTTGGAACTTTGATCCCTGTGGGAACGATATTTTATTACTCTGGGATACTTGCTAGTATTACATTGATAGTGTATACTTGCACTTGTCACCCAAACATCAAGGACTAAGGACTTATTCTTGGTGTCTGGTGGCTTTGAGGATGAGCTCTATGTAACTAGTTACATAGATGCGAGTTTCCAAAATGACCAAGATGATTCAAGATCGCAATCAGGATATGTATTCCTCTTGAATGGTGGGGCGGTAAGCTAAAGAGCTCAAAGCAGAGCACTGTAGCTGATTCTACAATAGAAGCTGAGTATATAATAGCATCAGATGCAACTAAGGAGGCCAATTGGATTAGAAAGTTCATTACTGAACTTGGGGTGGTTCCTACCATCTTAAATCCAATAAGACTTGTTATGTGACAATAGCAGCGCTATTGCGCAGACCAAGGAGCCTAGGTCACAACAAAAAACCAAGCATATACTCAAGTGATTTCATCTTATCAGAGAAATCAATGATAGATGTGACATAAAGATATGCAAAGTACCAAGAGAAGACAATGTTGCCAATCCTCTTACTAAATCGCTTGCACAAGCAAAACATGAGCGCCATGGGAATTAGAGTAATTAATGATTGCACCTAGTGCAAGTGGAATTCTGTTGGAAAGGCTAAGTCATTGTACTTTATACGTTTATGTTATTTAAAGTATTCTCTTTTAGTTATCATTTTATTTGCATGTTTATGTTGATAACTGTATCCTTGGATATATCTTATAGATTATCCTAAATGTCCCTGGTCAGTCATCTATGCGAGAGCAAAGATGAGATAAGATCAGTATGATTTTGATGAGGTTTGGAGATACGAATCAAAGTCATGGGCACTTGCAAGAGTACAAGGTGCTGGACCGACCCACTATGAGAAAGCTATATAGATTTAGTCATAAGCTTATCTCATGTATAACTGCGTCATAACGCCCTATAACCTGAGATCATCATGGATTCCTACATGATGAGTCACTGATCTTTGACCTAGTCAAAAGTCACATTTGACTGGGTGATGATAAAGGCTTAGATCGGGATCAGTGGTTTTCATGCAGAGGAATGTGAGTGGTCAAGATGGAATTTATCCCTCGCATTTGTAGAGAGATAATACTGGGCCCCTCGATGAGTGAGTTTGAGAAACGTATAGCCATACTACGGTGGAAAAGAGTTTCCATTTCAATTATTAGACTACTCAAGAATCGAGAAAGTAATGGTCAAGAAAAGGAAGTTGACATTATCCATGCCTCATCCTTGACCAAATTATTGTGTGACAAAGGGACGTGACATGGTTGTACGATAGGTTGTATCGTATCATCGATCCCCATATGAATTGGGTAGTCGCAATGTCTTGCTAGAGGCCGCTTGCGACTTGTGGGCTAGTACAATATTGGCCCATTGCCAATCTCATGTGGGCCTACAGGGTCGCACACAAGAATAGCCTAACACGAGCAATAGTATACAAATTCATTGAATCTTAGATATGTCTAAGAATCAATGAATACATTTTATATAGGGAGGATATATATATATAATGATTGCACCTAGTACAACTGTGAGTGTTGGAAATTATGCCCTAGGGCTAATCATTATATAACTAAAACTAATTGAGATATCGTATTTCATATTTGATTTATGGAGATAAATCAATTATATATCTAATTAATTAGATATATATATTTTCTCAGATTTAATTTATAAAGATAAATTAAATCTGTAGGCTTTTAATTTTAGATTAAATAAATAGATTAGATTAGATCTATTAGATAGATTTAATTAATGCTATTTAAATCTAAAATTCGAATTCAAGATTAATTGAGATTAATCTTGAATATTAATCATATATCTGATTTAATTTAAATTGAGATATAGTATCTCATTTTTAATTAAATAGATATATATCTTTTATCAAATTTAATTTATAAAGATAAATTAAATTTGTAGGCTTTTAATTTTGGATTAAATAAATAGATTTGATTAGATCTATTTGATAGCTTTAATTAATATTCTTTAAATATAAAATTCAAATTCAAGATGATTTGAGATTAATCTTGAATATTTTAATACGGCCCAATTAGGGTTTTAAAAACCCTATAAATAGACATTGAACTAGTCGTATTAACTAAAGAGAAGATTCACAAAAGAAAACCACAGAGAAAAGAAAAGGCGTAAGACGCAAAAAGTAAGAAGGCGTTAGCACGCTAATGTTCATGTTGAAAAGTTATTCGGTGTAGATACCGGTAAAGGAAGGCGATTGGAAGAATCGACTTCTGCTGATCAAGAAGGTAGCCCACCAGTTCAAATAGAACAAGATGCACACGAGCTTTTGAAAGGTATGGTTTCTTATAATGAACCTTGATTTAAACGCGGTTGAGCGATCCTCTTCGGGATTCGTAATTTTTATTTTAATTCCGCTGTGTGTATGGATCCCAACACAACTCTCTGTTTGGAAGGAACTGGAGCATGTCTTGCTTCAAGAATGGTTAGTTTATGGCAATCGCAAAACAAAGTATGTCCATAATCAGGCCAACCAAAAAAGGAAAGCAAACAGAATTAAGGCTATTAAGAATGATGATGGCTCTTGGGTCCTAGACGCTATCCAGATTAAAAGTATAGCTACATCCTTCTTTTCTGGCCTTTTATCAGAAGATGTTTAGGGCTGACCACCTCTCTAATGCTCTATCTCTTACCCGTGTGTTGAGGAGGATCTTCTTCGGGGGTGCAATAGAGAGATCTCGGATCAAGAAATTAAAGCAGCAATGTTTGGTATAGGACCCCTCAAATCCTCAAGGCCAGTAGTGGAGTACGGTATGCACATATGTGACTAATTATATTAAGTCTCTGTTTGCTAACCCGTAGGATATTCAGGAAGTAAGTGGCACTTTGTTAGTGTTTATTACCAAAAAAGATCATCTAAAGAACATGGGTGATATGAGACCAATAAGTCTATGCAATGTCATATATAAAGTTGTCTCAAAAATCATTGTGAACCGGCTGAAGCCTATTCTTCCTAAGGTGATTGCCTCGAATCAATATAGCTTTGTTCCAGGGAGGCATAGCGGTAACAACATAATTGTTGCCTAGGAAGTAATTCACTCTATGCAAAATATGAAGAAAAAACAGGGATATTTGGCCATTAAGATCGAACTGGAGAAGGCTTATGACCGAGTCAACTGGAAATTCTTGTTAAGCTGCCTCCAGGAGATTAATATTCCAAGCGCCCTTACTAAAGTAATTGATCATTGCATTTCTTCCTCTAGCATGCAATTGTTATGGAATGGAAATAAAGCTGAAGTTTTTAAACCTTCTAGGGGAGTTCGGCAAGGTGATCCTCTATCGCCTTATCTATTTGTCATATGTATGGAGAAGTTGGCTCATCTTATCCAATCGGCTATCTTTGACGGTAAGTTGAAACCAATCTGACTTACAAGGGCAGGCCCTCTTATTTCACATTTGTTCTTTGCGGATGACATTGTTCTCTTCACTGAGGCAAACATGGCTCAACTGGATATTATTAATCCATGCCTTAAAACATTTTGTGAGTGTTCTGGCTTGAAGATTAACCACCAGAAAACCCGGGTATTTTTCTCCAAGAATGTTAACCATGGTAAACGAAGCGAGTTGTGCAATTCCCTGGGGTTTCCATCACAAGTGACTTGGGCAAATACTTAGGGGTTCCCTTACATCATAAACGAGTGACCAAAGAGTCTTATCAATTTTTGGTGGCTAAAGTTAAATTATGGCTGTCAAAATCGAAAACTAAATCACTCTCCTTTGTAGGGCGGTCCACCCTTATAGCATCAGTAACCACAGCAATACCTGGATATGTCATGCAAACCTCCTTACTCCCAGCTAGTACGAGTGAGACCCTGGATAAGTGTAATCACTAGTTTTTCTGGGGTACTACTGAAGAGCAAAGGAAAATAGCCCTGGTTGCCTGGGACATATTTGCAAGCCAAAAACTCGTGGGGGTTAGGGATTCAACATGTTAATCACTATAATCAGGCCTACCTAATGAAAGTTGGGTAGAACCTAGTTGCTAAGAAAGATGAGTTTTGGGTGGAGGTATTGAGAAGCAAGTACAGATGTGGCCCTAACACTATTCCAAAAATTGAGTTAGGCAGACCTGGATCAAATCTATGGAATGGAATTAAACGCACGTGGCATAAGGTGCAAGATGGCGTTGATAACCTGTCAAATGGCCTAGTGTAATGGAAAGGGACAAAGAGTGGAGACTTTTTTGTAAAATCAGCATTTGACTTGCTTACTGGTGTTGAATCCTATCCGAATCCAATTTGGGGTCGAATATGGAAGCTCCAAGTGCTAGAGCACTGCAAGATGTTCATGTGGTTGGCTACTCATCAATGACTACTCACCAATGTTTCACGGTGCAAGCGTGGTTTGGGTACTGATGCTTAATGTCCGATCTATGATAATGAGTCGAAAAAGATAAGTCATGTTCTCCATGATTGTCCATATACTTTGCAACTTTGGCAACAGCTAGTTCTACGGCATACATGGAAAAAATTCATCACATTGTCATTTGACCATTAGATACGCTGGAATATTGATCAATGAGGGGAAAGTAAACAGGCTGATGAGTGGAAAAATACTTTTGTTATTGCGTGTTGGTGGCTTTGGAGACGTCAAAACATGGTTGTTTTTGAAGATAGGAGGATTGCGAACCCTTCCCTGCAGATTAGCATTAAGGTTATGGTGTGCAGTACACAAGATACTCGAGATAGAATCTGTTCGAAGGCTAAAAGCAAGACCGATCAGGGGGTTACTAGAAATAATTGGCAGCCTCCACCTGTAGGATGGGTCAAGTTGAATATCGATGGAGCTTTCACTCAAGCGTCTCTGGATGTAGCTAGTGGAGGAATTGTGTGAGATGAAAATGGAAAGTTTCTCTCTGCCTTCCCGTTTAAAGGGTGTGAGGGAGACTCTTTAACAGCTGAGCTATAAGGTTGCCTTTATGGACTGAAGATTGTGTGGGACATGGGCTATAAAAATATCATGCTAGAAGTTGATGCTGCGAATGTAGTTGATCTGCTACAGAGTCCGGTGAATTTGACGCATGAGGATAGAGGACTGGTCACAGAGATCAAATGATGATAGACAAGAGCTGGAATGTTGTTGTACAATTGATAAGTCGTTGGGCTAATAGAGTGGCAGACCTTCTAGCTAAAGCAAGCCTTTCCACCATGCCCGGTGTTAAGGTGTTGCTGCACACTGACATGGAATTGGAAAGGATTATTGCTGAAGATAATATGTAGTTTATGTCTGGTTACTCAAGTGTATCAAAAAAAAGTATATTACAATAATTATAATATCATCCTTCTAGGCTTTATTTTTTGGAATTCTATCATAATTGTCTCATTATCAATGTTATCAAATACATCTTTTTTAATATAAGGCACTAAGCAATCATTCAAAAGAGGTATTGTTGTCGTTCGAAATAAAATTGTAGACAACTATCGTTCAAAAGGGGTAAAATAGAAAGAAGAAGAAGAAAAAAAGATATCCCCCCTCAAATTAACACATGGGTCCGCCCTTGTGTAAAGGTGGATGATATGATTATGAAAAATATGCTCAGACGAAACATGTGGTTTTGACTCTAAAAGTTAAATGATATTAATTTGATTACCCTTGTGAAGAAAAAGGTATGAAATTATTTCTTAAAATATAATGATGAAAAAAAGTTAACAGTATTGTAACGAAAGAAATTAAAATATTTGAACTTGCAAATACAAAAGAAAAAAAAAAATCAGAAACCAACAACAACCATAGACTACTTAAAATTTCACCCCCCACCCCCCACACAACAACACCCACCCACCTGACATTTCGTTAATCCCCACCCTGGAATTTCATAAAAAAGATTCTAAAAAATGGACAAATGTGAATTTGAAAGAGATACATATACTACCACTATTATTGATTACATCGTATAAATAAAAGAAATAAGGAATGATAATTAATAACGTGTAATTAATGTTATTAAAAGTATTTTCAAAATATAATTTCTAAAACATCTCAGCTGCAAATTTTTATTAATCCATTAATTACCATTACCATTAAACACAATTTCTAGAATATTTTTGCTGCAAATTCTTATCAATCCTTTAATTACCATTAAAAGTGAGATTATCATGATTAATAACACACAAGTAAATGGAGATTACTTTTTTTTTTTGAACATTAATGGAGATTACTTATTGCGATACATAAATAAAGAAAATAAGGAATAATCATTAATAACATCATTATTTATAAATCAACTAATCCTTCTTAACTTGGAAAATAATGTCACTTTTTCCAAAGCAAATAAATATTATAAATTCTGTAATATGTCAACTAGGTATTAATGTCACTATTCAAAATTAAATCAATTTCATTAATTATAAATTCTATAATATGTCAACTGGGTATGAGAAAATTAAGAAATAACCAAATTATTAATGTTAGGAAATAATCATTAATAAATTAGGAAATAATCAAATACAAAACTCAGTTTGCCATAACGGTTTGCAATTTGAGTTTATTTCGTTGTCACTAGTTTACTTAAACTCATAAGTTTAATAACCTCAAGGCATAGAGGCGGGAATCAAAGTGAAAAAAAAAAAATCAAGTGAGAAAAGATGCTTCATTAACATTGATGTTAATTAGAATATTATATTAATAATTAGATATTACAATAGTGATTATAATCAATCAAGGTTTTAAAAGCCAGATGGTCTAGCTGGTCCGACCATCGTCCCCTAAGATAAGCAGCTCAGTTCAAGTGAACATATTCTCCCTTATTTCAAGTGAGGGTGATCTAGTATCTCTCAAGTTTGCTATAGACATGCAGACTCATCAACCTTGTTTTTTTTTTCCAATGAAAACTGAGAAATCAATTTCTCACTAACAGAGGTTAAGCATACATAACAAAGGCACTCTAGCTAATTAATCTCATCATCCTCCATCTACGTGGATCGAAGATGGCGTTTGATTAAAAAAAAAAACACAATAATTTCCTTCCATCCCATAAGCCAGCTTAGCAAGCTGATCTACTGTCGAGACGCCATCTTGACACAAATACACACACACGCACAAATATTTATTAATTGATATTGCATTATATGATATAAATATGAATTAGCAGATTGAATAAGCATCACAAAGATGACTCTACTCACACTGCCCCACACGCATTATTAATAATAGATAGTAAAATTATATTAATAAAAAACACATTAAGCATAAGTTTAATGAAAATGTATACTTTCGATTATTATATAAAAAACAGCACACCATCATTGAAATCGTCGCGTTGATTCGTCTTGTTCTTGAACGCTTGTAAGGCCTTCGAAAATCATATTCATCAACTTCAGCAAGCTTTCTCATCTCATGCTCATATTCATCAACTTCAGCAAGCTGCTGGTTATCAACCAGCTCTGAAGCTCTTTCGATCGCATCCTCAATCTTCTTCCTGCCTGCAGCGGCAAGCCCTAATCAAATCTTCCCATTATTTATACCAGTCCGGATTTTGTATATATAGTTCTCCAAGGCATTCTTTGCTTCAACTTTCTTCTTGAATCTCTCATCATCAGCCTTGTATATCTCAGCTTCTTGAACCATCCTTTCAATCTCTTCTTTTGATAGTCTTCCTTCTCTATTGGTTATTGTTATCCCATTCGCGTTCCCTGTTTCAGCTTCCTTGGCAGAGACTTCTAAGATCCCACTCTCATCAATGGAAAAGCAAACTTCGAAATCAGGAACACCCTTTGGTTTTGGGGGAATGGTTACCTCAAACGTATCCAACCAGTTGTTATCATTAGCTATTGTTCTCTCACCTTGAAAAATAGGAAACAGGACCACTGTTTGGTTGTCAAACACAGTGGTTATCCTTGACGCCATTGATGTAGGAATGCTAGTGTTCCTTGGAATTACTACTTGCATAAGACCATCATATAGTTCAATGCTTAAGGACAAAGGGATGACATCTCTCAAGACAAAGCCCTGTAAATTTTCATTTCCTTGCCCACTTAATATAGCAGCTTGAACAGCAGCACCATAAGCAACAGCCTCATCATGGTTGATTCTCCTGCATAGCTCCTTCCCATCAAATAAGTCTTGTAATAGCTGTTGGATTTTAGGAATTCTTGTAGACCCACCAACCAGGACAACCTCGTCAATACTCCTCTTGTCCATCTTGGCATCCAAAAGACACTTCTCTGCAATTTGTAAACATTTTGTGAAGTAGTCCTTGTTCAATTCTTCAAACCTAGCACGAGTGATTGTTGAATAAAAATCAATGCCTTCATGTAAAGCGTCAACCTCGATGATTGTCTCAACCATAGAAGAGGATGAGAGTGTCCTTTTCGCCCTCTCACAAGCAGTTCTCAACCTCCTAAGGGCCTTTGGATTCCCGGAGATATCCTTTTTTTGCTTCCTCTTCAACTCTTTCACAAAGTAGTTGACCATTCTGTTGTCGAAGTCCTCTCCTCCAAGGTGTGTGTCACCATTAACTGCTTTAACGTTGAAGTCACCCTTATTAATTGTGACAACAGACACGTCAAAGGTACCACCGCTCAAATCAAATACAAAAATGTTTCTCTCTAGGTTACAGCTGCCTTTTTTGTCAAGACCATATGCAATTGCTCCAGCAGTGGGCTCGTTAATTATTCGCAATACATGAAGCCCAGCAATTGCGGCTGCATCTTTGGTTGCTTGGCGTTGTGAGTCATTGAAATAAGCATGCACAGTGACAACTGCATCCTTAACTGTTGAACCAAGATAAGTCTCTGCAATCTCACGCATCTTCGCTAATACCATGGATGAGATTTCCTCTGGTGGAAAGTCTTTCCTCAGATTTAAATTTCACAACAATCTTGGGCTTATCACCAACACCACCAATGATCTTAAATGGCGAAAGCTTTATATCACTTTGAACATGAGAATCACTAAACCTCCTACCAATTAACCTCTTCGCATCTGCAAAATGTTAATCATTGTAAGTGTAAATAAGAATAACTAACCATACTTACAGTATAAGATCCTACAAAAGAAAGAAAGGTTAACCGTAGAAGTGATCAACTTGCATGAAAGAGAACATTAATGAACTTCAAAAAAACTGAAAAACGATATCAGAAATTTTTTATTTTTGATATATTTATTTTACATTCCCAAGTTCAGATCAGCGATTAAAGGAAAGATGAAAATACATATGAAAGGAGAATTACCAAACACAGTGTTAGTAGGGTTAAGTGCAGCCTGGTTCTTCGCAGCATCACCGACCATCCTTTGAGTATCAGTGAAGGCAACATAAGACGACGTTGTTCTATTTCCTTGGTTGTTCACGATAATATCTACTCGATCATGCTGCCACACTGCAACACACGAGTATGTGGTTCCAAGATCAATTCCAATGGCCAGTTTCTGCTGCGATCTATCACCCATCCTTTTTCTTTCAAAGTCGATGGAGTTTTGGAGGACTTAGCCTGACAAGAAAGTGTTTGTTGAGATTGGAAAGCTGATCAGCAAGTTACAATTTACAAACCAAGGAATTTTAGCATAAACTAGAGAACACAATGGCCATCAATTACAGCTCAACATAGCACATATAACAAAACAAAAACAGGCTTGATGGTTCACACAAGCCCCACACACACAGCAACCATACAGAAACAAGGGCAAGAGAACCCTTCTTTTTTCCAAAAAAAGAAAATAATTCTTGAATATACCTTAACAATCAAAGCATAGAAGGATTGTTTCAAAATTCTGATGCCTAAAAACACAAGGCTGCATCCATCTAAGCAGAGAAAGAAAAGGCTTTCATATTTTTGCACACCCATAAAAGGCTTTCTTGAATATTTTTGCACACCCATATTTTTGTCCTCTAACACAAGGCTGCATCCATAAAAGGCTTTCAGCAACCAGATTTTGCACACCCAAATCCACACAGAAAAAAAGAGAAAGGAGAAGAGGAGCTTGCACCTTACACGCACTAACCAAGAGAAGGAAAGGAGCAGTAGCGTCGAATAAGGAGGAGAAGAAAGCTCGGAGTAACCAAATACAAAGGTCACGAGGACAAAGCAACCGATGAAGATTCACTCACCCACATCCACATCGGCGGCAAGAAAAGAGAACGACAAACACTGAGTAAGGAAGAAGATCAAACGAGCTTGACTTCCGGAAATTTCCTCTTGCTCTCTCTCTCTCTGCTCTACACACCGATCATATAAGGACGCGGATTTCCTCCATTTTTGTCTAAAGGCCCGCTGCCGTGCTTTTATATGAAACTCATGCTCATGCTGCCAACTTTTTTTTTTTAGGAAAAAAAATATTAGTATCCACTGTCTTAAAGTTTTTTTTTAATACAAGTAAATATCTTAGAATATTTTTTTAGCATTGAATAATTATTTTAGAATCTTCAAAAAATATTTTAAAATATTAATTGATATTAGGTATTAATTAGTACTGAAAAAAATACTTCATAATCTTAAAAAAATATTTTAGGTATTAATTGGTACTGAAAAAAATACTTTATGATTTTAAAAAATTATTTTATGATTATGAAAAAATATTTCACAGATAATGAAAAAAAAATAAATCTTGTAAAATCTTTTAATTTTATTAATAGAGCAGTTAATATTTAGAAGATGTTAAATTAATTTATAAGTTAATGTATTTTAACTAGTCAGACCACAAATGACATGATAAATCAGATTCATATAAGAATTTTTTCTTTTTTATTAATATCAAGAAAATATTACAAACACTAGCCGACGTCAAATAAACCACTAAAAAAGCCTAAAAATACAACTAAAAAAAAAAAAAAAGCCCCACAGATCAACCTATAACCAAACTAAACCAACATCATCACTAATGTATCCAAGTACTAATCAATCAGCCAATACCAGTAGTGCTCTGTACCTCATTCTGCAAAATTTCGACATCCCTTGCCATCGAATAACGAGTGGGTAGCAGGGCTGAAAAAATCTGCGCCTTTTCTGTTTACAGTTAACTGTTTGATATATAGAGAAATTTTAATATATTTTTTTATGAATTTTAACTAGAGCCTTTGAGCAACTGATAAATTTAGACTTGGGCATCATAAAAGCTGAACAAAACTTTATTTATATTAAATTTCCTGAAAATTTTCATTTGGATTTGATTCTGAGCGAAGTATTGATTTTAAGGGTTCTTTTCTCTAGAATAAAATTTACAATCATGAATTTTTTGTCCCACCAATTGTTAGTTCATTTCTCAGAATGGAAAAAAAAATCATAAACGTCAAAAATCATCTCAGCATTACGAAACAATAAATAATTTCATCATGATGGGAAAAAAAAAGGGTTTCATTATAAAAAATTGATATTTAAATATATATCAAATGTCAATTTTAAACGAAAAAATATTAGAAGCGAGAAATCTGGGATGGCTTTTTTTAATTCAGCTTCAGTCTTCACGGAAAAAGAAAAATATACAACCCCCACCAATGCGTGGGGCCTATTAAGCCTTGAAATGATATAAAGTTAACCTCCAAAGACGAAAAAGAGAATATATCTCACTAACTGGGTTTTGTAAAAGCCTTTAAATTCTCCGACCCACTCATTGCGCAAGAAAATCTGATCACAATTAATTACCTGTTTTAAATTTTTTTAGAAGCTAGTAAAAATTCTCATTTAAAAATTCTGAAAAAAGGTGAGAGGAGAAACTGATAGGAAAAGAGGGTTAGAGAAAGTGGTCAATTAATGAGTATCAACCATTAAATAAATTGAGATAGGAGTGGTCCCACCAAAGCCATTTATTCTTCTTATATTGGTATAATGTGACACACCCATTGGACGCAAGAATTTCTCTTAATCTCATCTCATTAATAATAAATACGTTGACTAAGTGAGTGCTTTGCAATTAAATCTTTTAATATCCTATTTTATATTTTAAATTGTGTAAAATTAAAAAGATTCTAAAAAAAATATATCTTTGCCAAGTGCCAACGGTTTCGCATCAACAGCTCATCTCTAATTCATTCTGCGATTGCAAACATCCCGTGCCCTGCATCAATCAACCTCATCTTTTAGGGTGCTTCTTTTCTTAAGCAAATCCCTAAGGAAAACCTTTTAAGTTAATGGAGTATGTATAGCTGTCTAAGCATTCAACGTGATAAGATCAACCTAAACTCACTACTTGCAAGATCTTATCAAAAACATCTCCTTCCAAAAGTCCTCAAACCCTTTGTTGCATTTAAATTTAATTTTCTTGAGAAACTTTGTTATGCGGAACAAATATAAATGTGGCACGGATTTGATTCCAACAATTGACAAATAAAAATCGGGTTTGAACTTGTGGAATGGAATCAAAAGGACATGGGATAAGGTGCATGCAAGAATGGGAACTATTGAAGGAGGTTGTTTACTATGGAAGTGGAGTTAGGATGGAACTTGTTGTGGACCTATATAAGAGGCCCAATTTCTGAATGGCCCAACTAGGGCAAGTAATTTCAGGATCTGCCTATAATAAGGAAGAATCCTAATCAGCCTATGATCAAGGCACTAATTAAGGCATGACAACATAGATACATGGGCTAAGAGGGGCACAAAGCCCAAGAGTCCAACCCTAAGATAATTTCTATAAACAGGAGTTAAACCTAAAAGGTACACATTTTCTATTCATCATATTTACTAGGGGTGAGAAAATCACCCATAACCCGTCCAACCGCCCGCGCCTCGTGAATATTTCCCTGATTTAAACCCGCCCATATTGGACCCATTACGGGTAACGGGTCACCCCGTACACGTTTACATTATACGGGCGGGTCACGGGTTGAGGCCCCGTGCCCGCCCATTACCCATTTATTTATTTTTTTTGGATGCTTATTGATTACATGCGTGTTAGCCTATTGTTTTTTGGACGCTGGGTTGTATGATTCACAGGCGTGAAAGTCATTGTCTCATTGACACAGCAAATTATGATTAATAAGAAAATAAGTATTTTAAATTTAATCACTCGTACAGAAAAAATATGCTATCCCAAAAACAAAACTGTACTTGTCATCAAACTATTTGTTCCATATAAGAATCAATCAACAATGCTGGAAAAAGAGAATCAATTCATAATAATTTGTTTACCCTCAAGATATAAGATTTATAAAAATTACAGTAATTCTTTTCACCAAAGCCATTTTATTTATAAGGAAAAAAGGAAGCACTTTCTACTGACCCTCAATTTATATATAATAATTTAATGGCATGCATGTTAGTATTCGTCTTTGTAAAATTTTTATTTAATGTAACCGATTCAAGGAAAATACCTTTTTATATCGTGTAGTATATATTTTATATAAGAAACTGGGGTCTCTTTTAATTTTTAAAGTACAGAAGGATATTGAAATTGAAAATAGAAATAACTAAATTAAAATATTTTTTAATCAGTGACATGTGATTTAAGGTAAATGTTAATTATAATTATTCTTATTCCATACAAAAAAAAAAAGTTGTTTTGAAAAAAAAAATCATAATCATAAACGGGTTTCCTTGGACCCGTTTATGAATACCCGTTTTATAGGCAAAAGTACGGAAGAAACCCTAATTAAATAATTATTTATCAAAATGCCACTGTGTGAAAATTATTAACCCATCTGCCCCTCTATAATCGATTACATGTCATATGTAATTGATTACATTAATTTTTTTTTCAAATTTTGCAATATATAATCGATTACGCACTGTAGCGTAATCGATTACATAAATTTTACACTATGTAATCGATTAAACACTCTAGCGTAATTGATTACGTAGTGCAAAAAATTATTTTTTTTATTATTTTTTTCAAATTTCCCTTTATATATATATTCCAAAGAGTTTAATATTACGAGATATTTAATTATAGATTTCTTCCTAATATCTGGCCGTACTAATAGTATAGTTTGAAATTATTCGTAACCGCTTTGATATCATCTCTCTTTATTTTTCATATACTTATTTTGAAAATATTTTATTTTATATATTTGATTTATTTTTCAAAATTTAAATTTATTATTTAAATTCCTGATAGTTGGCCGTATTAATAGCATAGTTTGAAATTCTTTGTAACCATCTTACTATCATCCCTCTATGGTGTTGAGATCCGTACATGCAGCGGAAATAAAAAAAGAGATAAGATTAAGATATAAGTAAAAATTTCTATTTGTTAATGTTTTGAACTTTTCAATATAAAATTGACCTCATTTTTGTTTTGGAATTGGCTTTTTTTTTAATTCTAATTCTTTAATGTTTCGGTTTCTAAAATGCAAGATTTCTTTCCAAAATTGGATATTTTGGAAAGAAATCTTACATTTAAATCAACTCTTTCAATCTCGACGATTGACTAAAGTCAAGGTTCATTAGAAACCATACTTATGCGAATTGGTGAGCTTCTATTCAATTTGATCTTGTAGGCTACCTACTCAATCAACAGGAGCCAACTCTATAGATCCGCTCCTTCTATCGGTATCCACACCGAATGGCCTCTAACACCGATGACAGCGTACTAGTGCCTTCTTACTTTGCGTCTTACGTCCTTTCTCTAGGGTTTTCCTTTTGCGGCTATTCTCTTACTTTAATATGACTAGATCAATATCTCTTATAGAGTTTCTAAAACCCTAATTGGGCCGCATTAAAATATTCAAGATTAATCTCAATTAATCTTGAATTCGAATTTTAGATTTATATAGCATTAATTAAATCTGTCCAACAGATCTAATCTAAACTATTTATTTAATCCAAATTAAAAGCCTACATGTTTAATTTATCTTTATAAATTAAATATGAGATATGATATCTTTTTGTTTAATTAAATCTAAGATACTATATCTCAATTTAATTAAATATGAGATATTATATATTTATCCAAAAATTAAATCTTTCAAATCTAAGATACGATATCTTAATTAGTTTTAGTTATATAATGATTAGCGCATAGGGCATAACTTCCAACAAGTGGCACTGGCTAGGGTGACGCCTCGACCTCAGCTCAAGTAACTGTTGGAGGCCATCGAGTTAATCACATTGAAAGTAGCTTGGCCAACCAATGCGAAGCTCAAGACCGGGTTCGTAACCTCGAGGTTCGCAGGTCAGATCACATACTTACGAACAACCAGTATATTAGATCCAATCGTGAAACAGGAGTCCCCAGCCAGGATTTTGGAGTTCCTAATCAAGGAGCTGAGGTTCCAAAGCGAGATATGCCCCCCTCTCGGGCATCAACTGCACCTAGAAGGTAGATGAGAAAATATGACAATGGGTTATTAAATAACGTCAATCCTTTCATTGATGAAATTGCAAACGCTTTATACCCTAAGGATTCTGATTCTGGTGACCTCTTAAAGTATGATGGTAGCCAAGATCCATATGCTCACATAAATACATTTGATATAGAGATATTCATGAAGGATTCCAAGATCCTATTATTTCTCATATGTTTATTGCGACATTATGAGGAGCTACCCAAAGGTGGTTTCATACTTTGCCACCTAAGTCGATCCAGAAGTTTGAGGGCCTAGGAGAGAAGTTCTTATTGAACTTTGCATCTATTAAGAAACAACCAAAGTCCATGTTCACCCTAAAAAAAAGTAGACAAAAACCAAGGGAGACACTCCATAAGTACTTAGACCGATTCAAAGACACTACACTACAAGTACAAGGGCTAGAAGAAAGTGTGCACATGCATTCACTTATAGTTGGTTTGGATCTTGAATCTAGGTTGGCACAATCAATCTTCAAGGACTGAGTTCAAAGTTTGGTGGAGTTTAGAACCTAGGCAAAAAAGTACCTGGAGTTGGAGCAAATGCAAATAGCCAACACTTCAAGAAATGAGAAAAGGAATAATAGGGTGGCAAAATGGAAGGAAAATACAAAAAATATACGCCTTTGAATGTATCACGATCCCAAGTATGGAAGAAGGTCGCCTTGACCAAAATGAAGAAAGTTGATCGATTTCGGCTGTTGAATAATAAGGCAACCCTTGATCAATCTCGGTTTTGTGAGTTCCACGACTAGCCAGGACATATCACTGACCAATGCTAGGATCTAAGGGATGCCAAAGAAAAGTTTGTCAGAGAAGGCAAACTATGACAGCACGTGATTAAAACCCAGGGGTGTAAGTATAACAAGCACTAGTAAGAGGGACCAAGCCTAGTACCTGAGAAGAGAAGGAAAGACCAAAAGTTGAAGAGGCCGGAAGGCGGCAGTGATGAATTTCCAGAGCCGAAGTTCGAATGCAATGTTATTAGTGGTGTATTCAAAGGAAGGGGAGACATGACAAGTCAAAGGAAGAAATATTTGAAAGAAGTCTCGTTTACAAGAAACCGGCCTAGATTTAAAGAAGATTTGAGTAAGCCTGAACCCCCTCTATTTTTCTTCACCAAATAAGGTTTAAAGGATGTAGTTCCCGACTATCATGATGGATTGGTAATCTCAAGAACTCTAGTAAATTGCCTCGTGAGGAGAATTTTTATTGATGCCAGAAACACATGTGACATTATCCTTTAACATGCCTTTAAGAGGATGAACCTTGATCTTGAAGATTTAAAGCCATGTAAAACAACCCTTACCGGGTTCAAAGGGCATTACACCCAACCTAAGGGGTAAATCAACCTCAAGTAAACCTTGGGGACGAAAGAAGCATTCAAACCCAAACGAGTTAGGTATGTTGTAGTCAATTTCCCATCCAGCTACAACATGATCCTTGGAAGGCCCACCATTCACAATTAGGATATGTTGATCTCTACCAAGCGTCAAAAGATAAAAATGGTGAGCAACAAGAACGAGGTCATGACCATGAAAGGAGACCAGAAAGAATCACGACAGTGTTATTTTGAAATTGTCAAAGGAAGTGAATGGGGATCATCATCCCTGCCTCAGCTTAGTGATGAAAGTAAGGTTGTAAGCCAAGACAAAACAAAATGGCTTTACAAATCGGTAAACATGGTGGAATTAGATATGTGCCAAGAGGTCAAGGTAACAAGACCGGAACCGGATGGCGAATTAGATGACCTTGTCCCGGGTACGGAGTCGGGGAAAATTACAAAAATTGGCAAACCTTTATATCCGAAAGTTAAAACCAGGTCGATCAAACTCTTGAAGGCAAACTAGGACGTGTTTGCTTGGAAATCATATGAGATCCCTAGTATTGACACCGGATTCTAATGCCATAAACTAGCAATTCATCCGAGATCAAGCCAAGTGGCTCAGAAGAAAAGAAAGCTTGGCCCAGAGAGAAGACAAGCCCTGTAGGACTATGTCTCGGGAGGTACAATATACCACTTAGCTGTCTAACATTGTTATGGTCAAGAAGTCGAATGGAAAATGGGGAGATTGCGCAGATTATACTAATCTTAACAAAGTATGTCCTAAAGACCTGTACCTAATGTTTAGTATTGACCAGCTAGTGGACAATGAATATGGTTTCCAGCTCTTGTCTTTTATGGATGCTTATTCTAGCTACAATCAAATTGCCATGCATGCTGAGGACCAAGAGAAGACATCATTCATAACAAAAAAAGGTTAATTATTGCTACAATATAATGCCTTTCGGATTGAAAGATGCTGGGACCATATACCAAAGGATGCTGAACATAGTTTTCGAAGATAAGCTAAATAAGAACATAGAGGTCTATATAGATGACATGATTGTTATGTCAACTGACTACCTGAGCCATATTCAGGATCTCCAACAAGGGTTGGATTTCTCTCATTATCATTTTCTCATTATCCCTCATAATCTCTAAATCATGTCCATCTAATCAATACACTATTACTTTAACTTTTATCTCACTTTCCCAATCAACGATCTAGATTGGATGAGGGGAGATAATGAGAAAGTAGGCCAATTAGAGGATCCAATTCCCTCCAGCAGTTGTTTGATAAACTAAGAGTTTTTCCGGATACGCTTGAATTCGACTAAATGCGCATTCGGAGTACTGGCAAGAAAGTTTCTGGGATTCTTGCTAACAAACAAAGGGATTGAAGCAAACCTGGACAAGTACAAAGCTGTGTTGGACATGAAAGCTCCTACAACTAAATGAGAAGTCCAGCAGCTCTCAGGAAGATTGGCCGCCTTGACCAGATTCTTACCCAGATCAATGAAGAATGCTCTTTCATTCTTCAAGTTGTTAGAAATAAAAGAGGCTCAAATTGATTGAAACCTCGAATGTGAGGCCCCTTTTACAAAAATAAAATAGTGTTTAGCCGCCCCTCCAATTTTATCCAAGCCAAACCAAGGAGAAATACTCATTTTATACTTGTCTATAGGAGAAGAGGTAATAAGTGCAGCAATGGTCAAAGAGACTGAAGATGGCCAAGTGCCGGTATATTTTTTCAGTCGGGCTCTGCAAGCCTCAAAGTTAAGGTACCAAAAGCTCGAGAAAATGGCGTTCGCCCTACTTATCACTGCAAGAAGGCTCTGCTCGTATTTTCAAGGGCACTTGATCATTGTGAGGACAAGTCAACCAATCTAACAGGTGCTACATAGACTAGACTTGGCTGGAAGAATGATCAGTTGGGCGATTGAATTGTCCTAGTTCAACATCACGTATAAAGTGTTAGTTCTTTATGTGTTTTGATGATAACTGACAATTGTAAACTCAAAATGAAATTTGTCTTTGGTAAGTTGTAAAATTTACTGTCAAAGGCAAACTCGAGTTTTGGTAGCAAAACTCGAGTTTGGACTAGACAGAGAGTAGCTCAAATTTTACAAAGGAAGCTAAACTCCAGTTTGCTCTGACAAACTTGAGTTTGCAAGATACAGAGAGCACTCAGAGTTTTCACAACAAGATAAACTACAGTTTTGGTTTGTAAACTCCAGTCTTGTTTCAAACAGAAAGATCTCAAAGTTTCAGTCTTCACTGAAACTCGAGTTTGACTTTGAAGACTCGAGTTTGGTTCACACAGAAAACACTCGAGTTATAACTTAATTTCTAAACTCCAGTCTGGATTCTGCAAACTCCAGTTTACATTTGACAAAAGATTTCAAAGTTTCAATTTTCACTGAAACTCAAGTTTCTATATTACAAACTCAAGTTTTGTGTCATACAGAGAGCACATCAATGTGTCTGATTTAGAAACTCTAGTTTGTGTTTTTAAACTCAAGTTTTGAAGTATTGAACTTAGCGCTCATTTTCATATCAAAGTTCAAAACTCGAGTCAGTCACTTATTAACTCGAGTTTAGATAGCTTTCCTAATTATGTTCAAAACTCATGTAACGATCTCACTCTCTGGACAAACCCAAAACTCGAGTCTGGGACTACAAACTACCCATAAAGATTTCACAGATTGACACAATCTGGTTCTTCAAAATTATCGATACAAACTCGAGTTTGTATCAGTAATTTTGAAGAACTAGATTGTGTTAATCTGCGAAATCTTTATGGGTTAATCTGTGAATGTCATATCATGTATTACTATTATTTCTAACATCATTGATGAAGTTTTGAGTAAGTTTCAGATAAGTTCAGCAAAGATCAAGATGAAATCGGATCTAGATCAAGTGCAATAAATAAAGAACCAATAACAGGGCTGATCTTTCTCCTCTATCCCAATGGTTCAGCATAGACCGTTATTGATCAACTAAATCATTCTCCAACGGTCAAATAAAGGTTATAGAATGACAGAATATCTGGAAGACCATCTGCATCAATGAATTCTAGGATTCCAGCTGAGAATTGAAAGAATAGAGGAAAATATGCAACTGTCATTTTTCTAGATTTGCAGTTGAACGTTAGAGAAGAAAATGCAATGGCTAGTTCCTCTAGTTAGCCTATAAATACCCATGAAGACACAGAGTAAGACACACAACTGAATAACAACTGATTGTATTCTTGATTTTAGCTCTGTTATGCAAAATATTTTCTAAACTTCAGTGTTTATACTTATTTACTCTTTAAGAGAGTGTGATTTCGAAAATCATTTCTGATTACTTGTTTTTGTGTGAACTCAAGGTTGTGGAACCTGTGAGTTAGGTTGTTTAATTACAAAGTGTAAGGGGGAGCAAGTCCTAGGTGATTAGGATTGCATGTGGTTTACATTGTTGTAATTAAAGCCTGTTGAGTTACTGGAAATACCCAAAAGATATATGGGGACTGGACATAGGTCAAGGTTAAAACCGTACCAGTATAAATCTTTTGTGTCTAGCTTTTCTTCTCTTACTCTTTCGTTTTCTGTAACATCCCAAATTTTGGACTTTGTGGATTAAGAATTAATTATGGAAAATTTGGCCTTAAGGGATTTTAAAGATTAAGAATTTGGAAGTTAAGGCATATTTTCCATAAATTAAGGCAATTTAGTTAAGAATAATTATTGGTCAAGATATTTTGGAGATAATAATTTTATGGCCTAAGATAATTATTGGAAATTTGGAATTTATTTTCCTTGGGAATAAAATGTGGAATTAAATTGTGCAAATTGGCCAAATGATTATTTGAAGAATTAGAAAATTATTCTTCTTGCAATATTTGGAAGATTTGGCCTTAATTACTTTGGAAATAATATTTGAAAGAAGAAAGAAAACTTATGGTTATATATATATATATATATATATATATATATATATATATATATATTGAATAATACGTGCCTTATGTCTTACGGGATGACTACGTACTGAACCTTATATATGTTATATATATATAACATTGCATGTTATATATATATTGGTACTACCACTCATTCAAATCAATTACCCACTATTTAATTTCCTTAAAGCATCACGTGAGCAGTGGAAAGAATATCAGCAAACACATCCTTTGGCCCATACAGGAATAAGACTGATTCAGCCCAAGCTCAACACATGAAGATGGAGGGAATTAGCAACTAAACTAATTTAAGCCCAAACAGTTTCGACAGATCAGCAGGCCTAACTAGGCAATTGATTAACAAATTCCCACTACAAATGATCAAGTCCATTTCATCTTGCCATGCGTCTGCCCAAACCGAAAGTAGCTCAGCATTTTTCACTTCTCTTAAGCCACCGAAAATACCATCTAATCATTTATTAAAGAGCAAAGCAACACGTTGACACCCAGCTGTCAAATTTTTGTTCTGCATGCAAGATCATCAAGCCATATATACATGCATCTCATGCTCCATTTCCGAAGGAGAAAAATGCTGAGACAGAGAGTGAGAGTTTTCTTCTTCATTCCTTCCGTCAAGTGAGCATCGAGAGCAATGGAAGTTGAGAGTGCATCGAGGGAGTGAGAGGTTGAGAGAAGAACTGCAACTACTTCCTCTGTGTTATCATCGGTGAAACAGAGCAAAAGTCCAGCAACCGATCATCACCTTTTGAATTTGGAAACCGAAGGTGATTATCATCCTTTCTTTTGCTTTCATTATCTGTCATAATTTAGAATAGCATAAAACCGAAAAGAAGCTGAAATATAGCCAACTGAAACCAAACTGAAATGAAACAACAAAACAGGGGCTGTTAATGGTGGATATGAAAACGAAATGAAAACAGAAACTAGAAGATGAATCAAAGAAATGGTGCATGTCGGGTTTTAGCATCTGTTCTTGTGTGTATTTTGCTGCATGAAATCATAATTTCTTGCTGTCAAAGAAAAAAAAAAATGCCTCCTAGTGTCGAAATTCTGTTTCTGTTTGTTGTGTTTGTTTTGCTGCATGTGCATTCTTTTCGGTGCATGGGATCTGTTTGCCAAGAAAGGAATACTTTGCATGTTTTTGCTGATGACAAAGAAAAGAAATGAAAAGTCAAAAATTAAATACATATATGTGTGTGCTGTATGAGTTCTGCTGTCGGGTCTTTGTCTTTGCTTGTTTGGATTTTGTTTTGCTGCACATGTAAACGTGGGTCCGTGTGAAGGTATCTGTTTTAAATTGAGAAAAGAAGGAAGAAATAAGTTAATAATATACAAATAAAAACTGGTTTATGTGTGTGTGTGCTTCCTGCATGTTTCTTTTCTTTCTTTCGGACGGTACTGATTGTTTGTGTCTAGGAAGAAGAATTATGAAAGTTATTGCATGATATCTTTTTATTTTCGGATGCTGAATATGTGAATGCTTGCTGGAAGATTTTATTCATATAAGACTAAAAGGTGAAACTAAGTAGATATATGTGTGCATCGGGTTGTCCAGTTAAAGAAAGAAAAGAAGGGTCAAAACTGATAGGTATGTGTATATGCATCATGTTCTTACATGGTTGTGTGTGAGTTTCTGCATGGCACGTCTGTTCCTCTGTTTTTCTGGACAGAAACAGATTTCACAGCGGTAGCTACAGTGAATCCGTAAATGAACAGTGCACCGGGTTACTGTAGCAATGACACTGTTCACACAGAATTTTCAGCTGAGCAACGATTTTTAAAAAGGGCACAAAAATAGTAAACGACCTTATTTGACCCTGAAATTTTATGAGCATATAGTAGACATACAAGAATTTAAAATGAGCTTTGGTTCACCTCAAACCGAGGTCTATAGCTCGAGATATGATTTTCCAAAGTTTGGCAAAAATCTGACAACGTTTTTGGTGTCACTCTGAAGTCACAAAATGACGTGGCATTTCGTGTGGGGTAAACAGATTTCAAAAATTATGAAATTTTACAAATGTGTAGTAGACACATAGAGCTTTAATTTGATAGGTAATTCGTCATATTCCGATAAGTATAGAAATAGTTATGAATTTTGGAAAATGGGTTACAAATCTGAAACTGTTTCTGAATAGAGACTACATTTTTGAAATCTGGGAATTTTCTAGCATGTATTGGCTATTTCTATTATTTTTTTATTGAAAATAGACATGCTAAGGGACATACGAGCTTTGGAAGAACACCTTTTCGATTTTTATACAATTTATTATGAGTTTTTGAAGTTAGGTAAAAGAACAGACTATTGTCTGGAGAAAATCCTAGACAGTGTTTATGTTTTGAATTTTTGGAAATTTTTGACACGTGACATAATGTTGGAATAAATTTTCCTAGAAACTATACTCAGCAAGGGGTTCAAAGAATTTTGAACCACCTCATTGGGATGTCTAGAACTCCAGATGTGGATTTTTGAAATAAACACTGAATCTGGACTTTTCAAACTGAAAGGTAAAGGAAAACAATTACTTAGAGAATAATATAAATTGTGTTGGCTAATATTGAGATAGCCCATGGAGTTTAAATGATAATGATAATAATGAATGGGAAATTATTATTATTATTGGAATAATAATAATAACGACGACGACGATGATAATAATGAAAATAACAATAATAATTAAATTATTATCATTAGGGCATTTGTAAGGGATTAATAATTATTAATCCTTTAAACTAATTTACATAATTAGTTTATCCGCGATTCAAATAAGAGATTGATGGCGATGATAAACATTACTTTTAGGTAGACCTGGATATTGTTCTGATCCCAACAACTTCAGCACAAAAGAAGAAGAATACACGGTCGAGGTAGGTAACTTTAATCTTATAATCATGTATGTTAATGTTATACAAATATTAGCTGATCATGTATGCTGGTTGAACTACTTGTTTATATTATCCTGATTGGCCATGGATATTGAGGCTGAGGTCTCATGGGGCTGCGGTCCTAGACAAGAGCTGCGGTTCTTGGCCGTTAACTGCGGTTACGGTTATTTCTTCCATGCTTTAAACATGTGCTATTATGTCATTTCTATTTTCATACATGTGCATGAGATTAACTGTTACCCTGGGGTCCATTCACTTGGACTCCAGCTACCGTGAAAGATACAGGTACTGGTTCGGGATCAGAAGGCAAAGAGCAGCTGTAAGGGTTACAGCAAATGGAACACCTTGGACAAATAGGAATAATTAGTCTGTATATAGTCTGTTTATCATCCGTCTATTCTAGAATTATGTAATAACATCCCTCTATGGGATAGATATCGAATCGTGAAAAACTAGTTCGTATTTTTATACTATTGTAATTTCAAAAACTTCGATTTACAAAATCAAGTCTTCCAAATCTCCTCGATCTATTCTTGTATTCCGCGATAACTCTGGTTAAATAAAGACCCCAAAGGCCGGGTGCCACATTTTCTATTTTTCAAGCTTTAAAAAAAACTTCAGACATCTTTGAAAAGAATTTTTGAAATCCCCAATTCACCCCCCTCTTGGTGATTTCTTCCATTTTCATAAAGCCTGACACGCCATAAAGTCGCAAGCTTTGGCGGATTTTGTGATCAAATTAACCTTGGTAGACAAAGGGGAAGTCCAAAGTGAGAAAACCTAGAAAGTATTTGTTGATGGATCTTCAAATGCCAAAGGGAGTGGAGCCGAGATTATTATACAAATTCTAGAAGGAGTCTCAATGGAGCACTCTTTACAGCTTAATTTCCTAATGTCAAATAACCAAGCAGAATATGAAATGCTTCTCGCTAGATTGATCCAAGCTAGTGAAAATAGAGCCAAGAAGGTTCGTATCTTAGCCGACTCCCAGTTTGTGGCAGCAAAAATTGATGGAACATACCAAGTCAAAGGCTCATCATTAGCAAAGTACTTAAGTAGACTAAAAGAAGCAATGGCTTGGCCTATATTCTTGGAGATGAGAATACTCGGGCGGATATATTATCCAAGTTAGCAAATACAAAGAGCCCGGGCAATCATAAAACTCTCATACAACAATGTTTATCAAAGCCAAGTTGTGTGATGATGATCTCAGCCATCTGTGATTGGAGAAGACCCATTGTGGAATACCTGGAGAGAGGAATACTACCTGACGACTCGTTTGAGATGAAAAAGCTAGTGCGAGAAGCAACAATGTACACTGTAGTTGAACATCAGTTGTATCCAAAGGCTTGCATTCTCCCGATGCTTAAGTGCTTGAATTCAAACGAAGCCGAGTATGTTCTAGCTGAGATACATGAAGGAATTAACGGAAAGCACATGGGGGTCAAGGCGCTATCTAGGAAAGCTCTCTGAGATGGGTACTATTGGTCAACAATGGTAGCGGATTCAAGAGACCATGTCTAGAAATGTGGTAGCTATCAAAAGTATGCTAAGATTATATGGTCACCCCCAGCAAAATTAAAATATATCAGCCTCATAGCCATTCTTCAAATGGGGCATGGACTTGTTGGACTATTCAAAGGCGGCTCCAAGGCAGCTATAATGGCTCATAGTAGTCGTCGACTACTTCACCAAATAGATAGAAGCTTAGCCCCTAACCATGATCACCTTGACTTGGATTCGAAAATTTTTTGAAAGGAGCATAATTTCTTGCTTTGGGATCCCGGTGGATCTGATTACAGATAATGAGACCCAATTTATTGACAACGATTTCCAAGAGATTATGTCCGCCTTTCAGATCAAACGTCGTTTTGCCTCGGTGGAGCATCTACAATCAAATGGACAAGCTGAAGCAGCGAATAAAATCATTGTGGATGGGCTAAAGGATGAAGGAGGTACGGTCTAATTGGGTTGAGTGACTGTACTTTGTCTTATGGGGATACCAGACTAGTATTTAATCCTCTACTGGGAAAACTCTATTCAAACTAACCTATGGATGTGAGGCTATGATCCCGGTAGAGATAGGCCAATCATCTTGGAGAAGAATTATGCCATAGCAGACAAAGAAATGATGAATAATAAATCTCTGGCACTTGAGCTAGATAATGAATCGTGGCACACTACCCATAGATGGCTATGAAACAACTTATCACGGCTAGATTTAATAAAAGAGTGAAGCCTCGGTCATTCCCAAAGGGAGATTTAGTGCTTCAAAGTGTAACACCCATAATCCATACTACTTATCATGTATATAAACATATAGTATATATGAATATCATCAAAGTGGAGCAATAGAGCATATATGTTGAGTAACTACTAATACATACTTGTGGCTGCAAATTTAAACAAATAGCGGCATATCCGGTCGATAAAATAACGGTACAATAATCCGAATATTTAAATACTGAATATTTAATAGTATAAATACAGTCCAAAATAAAAACTCCAACTAAGTTTTCACACGTGCATCTTCCCCTTTATACGGGCTTCTCCTAATCCTCCAGATCCTGAAACTAGGGTCAAGTCTGAGATTCAATACCCATTGAATCTCAGGTAACAGTTAACCCCATGTTCAAGTAATAACAATATATATAACAGATATCCATTACATTCAGTAAACAACAAAACATAGCACACAACAAATGTATGTCAACAATAACAACAATACATAACACACAACAAATGCATGTCAACAGTGTTTGCACTAACCAGTGCCATAAATCCACATGTTATCAGCGGTAGGAAAACATATAAGTGGTATTATCAAGACTATAACCCGCATCAAACTAAATCCATAGCTAAATTGGATATATACAAACATGTAACCTAAGACCGAATTTTAGCCACGGTGCATGGCCCAAGACCTCGTCTTGTCCATCACTCAACATGAATCAAACAATCATATATAATCATACAAGACACATAAGAGTTAAAGTTACATTACATATCCATACTTTATTCCACTTGGTACGATTCTCTTTTGGTATCGATTCCCGACTTTCCTAGATATATTATAATACCATTATCACATTATGATATTATAATGAACACCATATATCTTAGAATGATATTCTAAGAGGCATTCTTGCCACTATTGACCTTTTTACCCCTAGTGGATTTATTATTCCAATTTTACCCTTACATTTCCTTAAAAATGGAATTTCAGCATTTATGCCCAGATTTTTCACTAACTTTGAAAAATCATAACTAATTGTAAAAAAATTGAAAATATGTGATTCCAAAGCCAAAATTACCCTTGATAAGACTATATTTAGGGAAAAAATAACGCCTTTGACTCGAAACATCAAGGTCATTCCCAGTTTTAGGTTCTTCAACTATTGTTCCAATTCCCTGTTTAGAGACATGGGCTAACTTAGAAAATCTACATTGTTTTTGTACAAAATCCTAAAAATTAAATGTTATACATGGATGAGAATCCCTTGATTCTACTATATCTCTAAAAAATTTCAGGATTTTTAAACACAATTTGATTGGCCAAAACCCATGCATAACAACCACTGTTCAGATTTACATCCAGAAAACAAGGCTTAACTTCAAAAATTTGTATCTCCTAGCATAGAGCTTGAAACGTTACAAAGTTTACATAAAAAGAAATCCCTGGATGCCTACTTTATTCCTATAAAATTTCATGATTTTGGAACATCATTTACTCTATAAAAACACGCCCTCAAAGTGATTGATTCCAGAAAACTAAAATCTGAGATTTTTCCCAACTTTCACCACTTGTATCTTTTGACTCCAAAAATTATTTCCCAAACATGTTCTCCACTCTATTTTGCATTTTAAAAGAAATGGAGACTTTCAAAAATGAAGGAAAATTTTTCCTATATTTGTCTAAAATAAACTATAATTCTACCAAATATAAAAGCTTAAGCTCAAGAATTACCTTAAGAACTTGCTCCTTCTTCCTTCTTGCTTCAAGAACTCCACCTCTCACTCTCACTTATAATCAGATGTTACTTGTGTGGGTGTGAAGAATGAAGAGGTGAAACACTTCTATTTATAGCAAAATACCCAAGGTACAAATGGTCACATTTATGGAATTCCAATTTTGCTTCTTTCCTTTCATCTGTTAGATCATAAATGCACTTTATGAGAACTCATCCCCATCCTAAAACACTTGGTCAACATATGCTCCCAATCCCCTAGCCATTTGATTAATTATTCATGTGTCACTCATCCAATGATTCAAGCTTCCCATTGGTTAATTTATTTTGAAGAGGATTAAGCTAATTTAGGCTATTAATTTAGACCATTTGATGTATTTACACGTGCACAAATCCTAGCCTTTGATCCTAGTTGCAATTGTTGACTTTTCAAAGATGATTAACAAAATTTAATTAGCATCTTAATCAAGTGCTTAATTGTCCTCTTGATTGCATCTCTCTTTTATTAGTTGGTTTACTACTTAACCAAAGTTATTAGAGCCTTGTTAGAAAATTGATTTCATCTATTAGGCCCTTGATATTTTCAAAATATAAGAGCCCTATTTTGCTAATTTAATTATTGTTGCAATTAATATTTAATTAATGCAAGCTTAAGTGCCTTTTAGTCTTCGCTAATTTGCTTTAATTTTGCTTAAGCATTTCCAACATATTTTCTTTCCTTCTTTAGTTACAAAATAACCATTATTTTATTTGTTATTTATGTCACATTTTTTGCTCTTACATGTTGTCTCAAAACCAACCATTTAATAGTAAATTTCATGAAGAAATTTGCCCAAAATTATAATCAATAGATTACAATATTTTGAGATTCACCTTCATTTAATATTAATTATTTATCAAAATAAAAGATTTATTATGAATAAAAATTTTAGGTATTACACAAAGGGCTAACATTGGAAGCAAGAACGCTAGAGATGGAAAGCTTGTTGTAAACTGGGAAGGCCCTTATTAGGTTAAAGAAAAACTCGACAAAGGAGCCTATAAGCTAGAGACTCTGGAGCAAAAGGTAATTAAAAGAACATGGAATGCAGATAAGCTGAAAGTATACTACAATTAAATCTGAGTTCCGTGTAAAAGACGACTATGTCACCAAGCCTATTTGAAATTCCATTAAGGGATTATATAAGACGACTATGCGCCAAGTGTATTTGATAATCTGTTAAGGGATTATGTGAGATGACTATTTCACTAACCCTATTTAAAATTCCGTTAAGGGATTATGAAATATGACCATGTTGCCAAGTCTATGAATGAATGAATTCTCAAAATGAGAATAGTTTCAAATATTCGAGTACTTGGTTTTATTAAAATTGTTTTCAAGTCAATTGTGAAGGAAGCTGGGATTGAAAGACTCACTTTGAAATAAAGAATGTTCAACAAGGCCTACCATAGTCATGATGCATCAAAAAAAATTTTTTAGGGTAATAAAGTGAATCGTCATACTAACTCTGATCAAGTTGAAATGTTTAAACGTTGGTTACAAACTGACCTTGAACATGTGATGAATCGTCTTTACTTTAGATAAATTTCTGGTTAAAAAATGATCGGAATGTTATGTGATAGGTTAGCTAAAATCTTCACAAACACAATACCCCGTTTCATTACCGGATGAATATATAAGCAAATTCTTCGCAAATATTTTGACTATGGCCTAGTCATCAAATAAAGAGCTTTAAACGTTATGTTTGAGTTCACGTTATTAGTATATTGTTATTGCCATGATTGCATGAATTTAAAGTGCTTCAAGAGGAAGCAACAAAGAAGAAAAATTCATTCATAAGAGTGAAGTACAAAGTTAGCCGAAATCAGAAAAATCAAATAGAATTTTCAATTTGTTGGGGGATTTGCTTCTATATTAGCATGTAAGGGAACCTTTGCTTCAGTTGTCGACTCAAGGACCCCGGTCTCTTCATCTTTTTCCTCCTCCTGGTAATCTTCCGGTAGATTTATTGAGTTGTTAACAGTTGAGGAAGGGGGGCAAACTAGTTTTTGGTCCTCATCAACATAAGCCTTGAAATCCACCCCTAAGCGGTCCAAATTAAGGTCAAGATTTAGAAGTTAGACTTGCTCTAGAGCATTTTTGAAAGATTCCTCAACACCATTTTTTAGACATATGATGTCCACTTTAACGATATTTTCGGTGTCTCTCAACTTTGTTTCCAGCTCACGGTGCATGTCCTTTAGCTTACTCATCATATTCATATCCCATATATGATTCTCTTAAGCGTGAGAGATAGCCAAGTTTGCTTGCTAAAAATCTTTCTTAACTAGTGCATACTCCTCATCAAATTTTTATTTCTCCTCCTTCAGCATTGAAATTCTTTAACGGCCTTTCTGGCCTCTTCTAAAGCTTGGTCTCGCTACTCTATGACGCACTCTAAATTTTTATGAGCCTTGGTACATTTGTTTTCCAAGTTTTCCACGAGTTGGGCCAACCTAACGGCCTTCGTGGCAAAATTCTCGATGTCATTCAGTTTTTAGGCCTCGGCTTCAGTCAGGCAAGCTATATCAAAATAATGCTAAGGAGGATAGAATCGAAGTCAAATAGTTTCATTAACCCTACCTTCCCATACCTCAGAATGGGACAGTCGAGTAGGAGGAAGAGGAGTAGGAGATGATGTAACTTGTTGGTTTTGAAGATGGAGCTCCCGAACCAGGGGTCATTATGACCTTGGCCACGGCTTTTTTATGCTTTGAACTCGGTAAGTCCTTGGCCTTTCTAGACCTTTTGATCAAGGCCTCCTTGCTGCCTGTCTCGGCCGCAAGGGTTGAAAGCTTATTACCTTTATTTGGGCCCGTTATCGCATCTTCGCAAAGTATCACATTCAAATATTGAGGTCTTTTTCCCATTCTCAGAGCTGCAAATTAAGAGGAACAAATAGTTAGAAATTGTAAATGAACATTTGTAAAAGCAGAAAGAAAAGATTCAGTATATGTATGTCAATTGAAGTTCCTATACGCTTGGACGTAGCGATCTCGGCCTCAGGTGGGAAAGATAGTCGGTTGAGCTAATAGGGTTGTGTTCTTCAACAAAGAAATGTCTAAAGGAGGCCGTGTTTGACTCTGAATAAAAAAAAATGCTTTTCCGGGAAGGGGTAAGAGGTAAAGGGGAAGCAATGGTGACCTCTAAACTAGTATAGGGGGAATGTTCCTTTTATAAGGCTAGACTCTATTGTCTTAAGGAACCAAGGTTGTTGCCTAGGCTCGGCTAGAACTTTAAAAAGGTTGGTCTTGAAACCTTTGAAGGAATAAGTAAAAATGATAAGGTGTTTATGTTTAGCAATACCTCAGAGTGAGATTTACCCCTTTTTCTTGGAAGGATTTTTTCCAAGGTTGGCTTCATGAACAGTAAAGAAGTGAAAGAAAATCTGAATTGTGCAAACTAAGTTGTTAGATTTGCAAAAATGCTCAAAAGCGATTGCAAAGGCCCATCCATTAGGGTGAAGTTGGGTAGGAGTGAGATAAAGGTGATTTAGAAGGTTAGTTTGGAATTCGGTAAACGAGAAGCGAATATTGAACCGGGTAATCATATCTTGGTAGAGAAAGAAGAAATGAGAGTAGTGTGACTCGTTCCCTTCTCGTTGGGAGCAAACTAGCTCTCGGTTAAGGGGAAGGCAAAGGGTGTAACCTTCTCCATCATTGACGTGGAGCTACACCACCTTGGCGACAGACATTTTGGAGTAAGAACAAATTACGCCATCAAGAACCCATGGCATCGTGCAACTAATTTGAAGGAGCTACACCACCCATGGCAACGGTACATTATCAGCATGATGTGAAAAAGGAGTACCTATCCTATACCTATAATGAGAAATAAAAACAATAAGAAATGGAGGGTATACCTAATTTGAAAGAGCTATGGCGTGATGAAGGAAATTCAGGATATAGGCCTATGCCACTGGGAGGTGAGGCAACCTTTAGGATCAACTTATGTCGGTAGAAGGCTAATACTGACTTGGCTTCTACTTCGCAACCATGTGTGACAAAATCACAGGATAAATAAGCATAATATTCACATGGATCAACGACGCTCTTTAGATAGGATCTCGAGACAGTGGGATTCAAGTCCCTTGGAGGGAAAATATTTGATGTTGAAATAGAGGCAATCTCATCTTGGCCTAGGGTTCCTGGGGGAGAGTTATGGGAACTTAAGACATTTTGACGTATCTGGTTTCTTTTCCTACTCCCACTACTCCTGGTTTGCAAAGCAATGCTTCTTGTTTTTCCTCCTCGGTACGTGAGATCGCCTGAACCAATATCGTGCTCCCGAAGGCACTTTTAGAAGTATCTCATATTCATCTTTTTGGAATTGGTTTACCATCAATAGAGGAAAATAAAGGAGGGTTTTTATCCATAGATTGTTTATAAAAACAAGAAAGAGTGAAAGTATGTGGTGATGGCTCAGTCTAACTTTATCAACTTCATGAAATCAGTATGGAATTCCTATTAGATCATCACGACTACCCAGTACAAATGAGAAGGAAAAATGGACATGAATTACAAGTCTGACAAACAAAAAAACAAAGAAACCAAGTTTTCACACCCAGAAAGTTCAAAAAACAATGAACTCTTAATTCTGCTCAAATAAAACTAAGCTACCATGATCAATCTCTATTTCTGAAAATCTCAAAATCTTTGTCAAATTAAGTTCGTATATCATTGATTCCATCTTCAGCATTTAAGTTAATTTGTTTGTATATCATTGATTCTTGACTTGAATCATTTTAATGTCTATTGATTTTCATTTTAATGATAGTGCATTCATGACATATAAACTTCTGAGTGGGACACACTAAGGTATAATTAAAGAGCTAAAGTGGTTTTATCATACAGTAAGTAGTTTGAATTCTCAAGTGGAGTTACTATAGATTTTGAATAGGTAATCACTTCTTCATTCTAAAATGATAATATTTTTGATGTTGTAATTGAATTGTTAATTAATTCATTCACTTGAATGGTTTATCTTAGCGTATTTTCCAATTTAAAGATTTTTGGTAATGACGATGCCTACTTAAATGAAGACACTAATTTGATCCAAGACCTTTTGGCTAGACATCTTCTCCAACACATAGATGAGAGTTTATCTTTCTATTTGACAGTAGTCATGTAGACAAGTTTTTGACACTGTGGTGATTATTGTAAGTAGTAGTAGTTAACACTTTAATTAGTAGTTAACACTATTTGTAAGGAAATTTTGGTTTTATGAAGTGTTGGATTATGTTTCTATATATGGTTTAATTTCTAAGCAGTGAAAAATATAAAGCAATTTTTTGTTCAAAAAAAAAACTTTCAGCATTTGTGTCTAAGAATAGAGGCCATAAGAGACTTATAGCATCCTTTTTTTTTTCCAAACGAGATGCCATTGAAAAGCAACTTACAATGTATTGTTGTAGAAAAGGACGTCGAAAGTTCTTTTTGTAAAAAAGGGTGTTGTAAGTTACATACTTACAATGTCTGTTTTTTTTAAAGGATGACGTAAGTCTCTTATGGAGTCCCCTTTTAATGGATGTTGTTCTCAAACTTTACTACGTTGCTCACATAGGCGCCCTCTTATAAAGAGACATAAAAACAAACGTTAAAAGTGCTTTTTGTAATAGTGTACATTAGCCCTCACTATTAATGATCTCCTTATATTCCAAGACATAAATATACGGTTTTAAAACGCGTTGGGATGGGGAGGTATCTAGACCGTTATAAGTGGCTTTTTGTTTCCATCCCCAACTAATATGGGACAAAACATTCTAGCCACTTTTGGTCATTGGCACATTGACCCACATTGTCCTGAGCCTGACTTTAATACCAATTGTAACATCCCAATGTCTCACTCTCGATCTTATCTGCTTTGGTGCCTCGCCACCCCTTACGATTTCAAAATGCGTCAAGAGGGGTTATCCAGACCCTTAAGAGGAATCTTTTGTTTCCCTCCCTAGCCAATGTGAAACATAACAACTAACACGTAATAATAAATATTGCTCTTCACTCTTCATGTTTTGTGAGACTACTGTTTAAGCTTAGATTCCAACCTAGCCATTTCAATAGATTCTTTGAGCTATACCTTCTCCACATATCTGAATAGACTACCACTTTCCATAACTTCACATTGATTGGGCATTCTCGGAGAACATGTTGCAAGTCTTCTACCTCTACATTACTCGCAGGGCAAGTGGCATGAATACTCAAACCTCTCTGGTTCCTAGAAGCATTTGTTAGATGTCTTTTGTTAGCCATAATTCACATGAGCATTTGTTATGGCCCATTTGGTTCATGAATTAATTGGAGGGAATGTAATGCAATTTAATGAAATGTATTGTAATGACTAATGATGATTACAAGAATTTGTTTTGCGCATCATCAATGAAGATGTATATGCATAAAGACATTTAGTTGAACTACATCAAACATGATAATATAAGGAAATAACATATCAAGAGAAAAAATTTCCCTTATCTACACATATATGCACAATGTACACGTCGGATTAATGGTAATTTTTTTCATGTTGTGCCATTTACATGTTGAATTCATAGTAATTTATTAATATTTAATGGTGGAAATATTATATTGTATATAGGTTGGGTTTAGGGTAATTTTATGATGATGGGAATATTATTTAATGAGATATTTAATATTTTTTAATGGCGAAATATATTTTTAATTTTTAATCGAGGGATATTTTTTAAATTTATATATTATTAATTGATTTTTTAATATTTAATGGTGATAATTATTTAATATTTAACCACGTTTATAGGTGGACGCTTTGGTCAATTTAAAAATTTATAATGACAATAATGTAATTTTCGCTTGATTATAAGATATTTGCATTGTCGTTCATAAGTTTTCGTAGTGTAATCATGATTAAATCAAATGATGTAATCAGGATTGCGAAATGCAATCCTTGTTAGATTATGTAACCCCAACCAAATGTCATAATTAGTATGTTACATCAAGATTACATGTAATCATCTCCCGAATCAAACCAAACGGATTATATTAGGGTATTGGACAATTCCCATTCTTTAAAGATTCATAAGGTGATTTAACTGTAAAGCTCTATTCTTATGTAGAACACAGATGTTTAGCCTCAATGGACTAGTATATGTTTATCTTGGATCAAAGGATTCCCAAAGATATCTATAAGCAGATACCAAAGAGAATGACACATAACTCTGTAAAATATCTATGCTACGGATATTGAGAATAACAATGGATCACTATGCGCGATATTGGCGTTTAGACAAAAAGGGGTGGTGTATATGCACAGTGAGGCTGGATAGTAAATAGAATGAATAGAGAGTATGTACCTTTTAGGTTTAGCTCCTATTTATAGAAGTTACCTTAGGGTTGGACTCTTGGGCTTTGTACGCCTCATGGCATATGTATCTATGTTGTCACGCCTTAATTAGTGCCTTGATCATAGGCTAATTAGGATTCTTCCTTATTACAGGCAACTCCTAGAATTACTTACCCTTCTTGGGCCTCTTATATGGATCCACAACAGTTGCCCCCTAGCCCGGTAGTTCAAGTTTATGGGCTGCTGGGATGATTTTGTGGTTTAATAGGGGGTTTGGAATTGGTCATAAAACATGCTTGTTTTATCCGGGTTCCAAATTTAGAGACGTATCTTGTTGCTACGTTATTTGAACTTTTGTCTAATTTCTAATGACTCTTAGATTTGAGCGGTCGTTACAAGTTGCCCCCGGATATGTGGTCTGGGTTGGCTTATTTCATTTCATCCAAATTGGGTTCTTCTTTGTGTCAAATGTCCAGTTCCAGGTTTACAAGTTTTGCACATCACTCTTTTTTGCTCAGATTTCTTCATTAAGATTCCAGATTTTCGAATTCCTTGGCTTTAGCCACAAGTGCTCCCCCCAAGCCGGATTTGCATAATGAAGAAACAGAGCAATTTAACTACATTTTAGGTACTTTCTACTTCAGTTTCTTTGATCTTGACCTCTCTGATGTCAGGATGGTCTTATCTTCAATGTCGATCATGTGTTTGGGATACTAAGATTAGTTTTTGAGAAACCAAGCAGATGACGATTTGACTTCTGCCTCAGTTTTCGTTCCATCATCACCTACTTGCCACTGGCCCTTTTTAATTGTCAGGAAACGAAAATGCCATGCCTAGTTGTCTGCAGTGCTTACATGCATTAAGTGAGTACCTCATTTTTCGCGCGTCATCATCACTTTATGTGCGAATTACCTTCCTTGTCCCTGACATTTCGAATTTGCTGTAGAGGAAGGAAATCACTAAGAGGGGGTGAATTGGGGATTTCAAAAAACTTTTTCGTTAGCTTTTGAAAACTGGGCAGAAGCGAATAAAACATAGTAAGGAAGAGTAAGCTTGACACAGATGATTTATACTGGTTCGATCTTAACTCTTGACCTACGTCCACTCCCCAGACTTTCTGGGATTTCTCACTATCTCTTTGATCAATTGCAAACTCTCTAACTCAGGATGATCCTTTCACCATAGGACTCACTCCCCCTTACAAGTTGTAATCTGATCCCACACTCAAGGTTCCACTACCTTGAGTTTACACAACAGGTTTGATTCGAATTTCAAAAGAACACTCTCTAAGAGTAGGATAAGATAATCACTAAAGCTTAATGCAAATGTGTAAGACTAATGAGATGAATACAAGATGAAAGCTTATAGTCTTTAGCTAATTTGTTCACTGGGTTCTCTATCTTTCCAATTGTTGAAGCTCGGTATATATAAGGTTGAAGGATGAAGACCGTTGAGCATTTTGGCTTCTGCTGGAAAGAGACGTTAGAAGCAAGTTCAGATTGAGACAATAGGCTCCTCTCTATTGCTTGCCCACGTCTGACTATCTGCCATAGTGTTTGTATATTTCCTTTGTCTGAGGATAAGGTCTTTTTGGCAGTTCAGTGGACTTTTTAGCTGTAAAGCTGATTTCCTGAATATCTTATTCACTTTTGAGCGTTTTTAGCGAGAATGAGAATCTGTAGCTTGAAATGTGTTAATGGAATCTGAAACTCATGAACAAACTTATTAAACATATATATAATGATTCGTAATTCCATTTAAGTGTAAAACAATACATAAGATTGAATATAAGAAGTGAAAAGCGTGACTTTTATAACAGAGATTTGTTAGGCTCGAGTTTATGACTGATAGGCTCGTGTCTGTTCATGAACACTGAAGCATAAACTGGGTAGGCTTGAGTTTGCCCTTTGTATAATGTGATTAATCTTTGAAAATATTTTGAGGTAGCGTATAGGCTTGAGTCTGTTAGTGATAGGCTCGAGTCTAGAGCTGTTTACAAAGGCACAGGCTCGAGTCTAAATACTTAGGCTTGAGTCTGCTCGGGCTCTGTGACTTGGATAGCTCTCTGCCTGAACCAGAATTGAGTCTATTAGTGACAGGCTCGAGTCTGTTTCACCAAAACGTTGTGCAAATGCTTTTCAAACTAAAACATGCTCGAGTCAATGAGTTTATGCTTGAGCCTATGATTGTGAAAAACTTTGATTGCTCTCCAGAAGAGACACGCTCGAGTTAAAAATCTTAGGCTCAAGTCTGTTTCAGAAAAGCGCTTTGCAAATCCTTTTCAAACTGAAGTAGGCTCGAGTCAATGAACTTATGCTTGAGCCTATGATCGTGAAAAACGTTGATTGCTCTCTGGAAGGGACAGGCCCGAGTTAAAAATCTTAGGCTCGAGTCTGTTCTCAAGAAAAATGGTTTGAAGAGCTTTCTGTAAGACATAGGCTCGAGTTTAACATAATAGGCTCGAGTCTATGTTAGTTATGAAAGATGAAATTTGTCTCTGTCACGAGCAGGCTCGAGTCTATTATGTTAGGCTCGAGTTTGCCCAAGATAAAATCATGAAATATGCTCTCTGTCTCGCGCAGGCTTGAGTCTATCAGGATAGGTTCGAGTCTGCTCATGATCAAAACGTTTATTATCCTTTCTTTTAAATGTAAACTTGAGTCTAACACATCCAAACTCGAGTTTAACTTATATTGTAAGATTTAAATCAATTTTAACAATCTTTAAGCATGTTTAAACCTTAGCAACAAGTTTATAATGTTTTGTTATCATCAAAACACATAGAGAACTAATATTCTCCCCCTTTTTGATGATGACAACATTTGTAAACGTAATTTGACAAAGATTTCGAGATTTTCAGAAATAGAGATTGATCATGGTAGCTTAGTTTTATTTGAACAGAATTAAGAATTATAAGAGTTCATGATTCATTGCATATTGCTCAAGACATGTGAAAATTCACTAAATTAACTTGAAATATTCAAATTACAGAAACACAAAAACAAAGACAACATCAAAGCTTAAAATAACAAAAAGCTCAAAACAAACAAAACAGTTCTTCACTCTTCACTTTTCTTCTCCCCCTTTGGCATCATCAGAAAAGGGTAGATCAGAGGCAGGGACTGTAGTGATGGGAGTGATTGGTAGGGCTGTCTTGAGGAGAGGAACATTGGGAGGTAGAGGTGGAGCTTGTGAGGAGGAGTCTGAAGAGGATGGAAGGGAAATGATAGGTATAGAAGGGGATTGAGGAACAAGAGGGACATATGGAATAATGTCAGGGATAGGAGAGTTTGGTCTAGGTGGTGAGGATGGATGGGTTGGAGAGGGCAAAATGGCAGTGTGAGATGAAATGTGAGGAGATGGTGGAGAATGATGAGGAGGTGATGCAATAGGAGATGGAGGTAGAGTAGAAGTATGAAGAGGGATGCTTTTTGTAGAGGAGGAGGATGAAGGATGGACTGAAGGTTAAGGAATAGGATCAGGATGGGGCTGAGCTTTCAGGTGTTTGGTGAGCTCCTCCAAGTTCTCATTCAAAATCTTTATTTGCTCACTTTGAGCAATTTGGACTGTGACCAGGGAGTTATGGCTATCAGAAACTGTCTTCACCATGGCACCAATCTTGTTATCAATAGCCGTGACCAAATCATGGTATATGGCATTAAGGGTAAGCTCCAAGTTGTGAAATACATCAGTTGTAGCCTTTTCTATCGTTGTCTTGATGAAGGCTTGAAGACTTGAGGTAGGAGGCTGGGACTCAATGTCCTGTGGCTCAATTGGTGAAGAAGTAACCTCAGTGGGCTTGGATATAGATGCTTTTGATCTTGATGGAGCTCTGGATTTCCCAGACCCTTCTTGAAGATTAATCCTTATAAGGTTCAGATGGTGCTTCCCAAAGATTGGAGTAGATACAGGATCATCATTGGCCAAATGCCAAATTTTCTCATTAAAGAGAATGACTGAGACCAAAGATGGGAAGGGGATCTGAGAAGAATGTCTAGAGGCAAATCTGAACCTTAGCATTTCTTGCAACACCCAATATCCAACATTGAGGGGCTTTTTATCAATAATTGAGGCAAAGAGTGGAAAATCCCTTTTGGCAAAATGGGTGAAGTTTTGTCCTTTTTGGAGAAGGTTTCTGGCATAAATATACCAGATTGCTCTGTATTCAAGGATCATAGCAGCAGGAGTGAAATTCAGAAGTTTTCCTGAGGTAGGTATGGGTGTGTTTGGTCTGACAAGCTTAAAAATTTCTTGGTCATTGTACTTGTATTCAATGACTAGAGGAGGTTTGGAGATTTGCAGAAGAGTGTTCAAATATTTAGCAGAAATGGTAAGCTTCTTGCCTCTGAGTTTGGTAGTAAACCTTTCCTCTAACAAATTATCATCCTCATCTAGCACATTGTCAGTTTTCATCCGAAAGTAGAATGTTTTGACAACAGAGGAACTGTAGGAAGCTTTGATAGCTAGCAAGGACTCAAAGGGTTTAAGCCATCGAGAGAGATCAATATTACAGTCTTCTATAACTTTATGTAAGTCAACAAAAACCACTGGGCAGAAGGTTTTGTGGGAAAACTATTCTTTGAACATAGAGGCTTCTTTTCCTAAAAACTCTATAGGTTTATCTAGGAAATCTTTTGGTTTAGAAGGCGTATAATTCATTTTCTAAATGGCAGGAATTTCCTTGGGTACCTTGGGTTGGGATTTCGTTGGAGTAGCTTTGGAGGTACTTTGGTCCTGGCTAGTCCCACGAAATTCAGACGCAGAGACGGACACCTTCTTCTTTTTGATTGACTTGGCCTCTTCGGTGATCTTCTCTTTATCTTTCTTGTAGGCCGTTTCAGGATCAATGACTCTCTTCTTAGGACTTCCAGTTGGTCCCTGGATGACCAGCTTCTTGGGTTTGGTCGAAGGAACAGGTTCATTCGGTGAAACTCCTGGTATTCTTGAATCAATTCCGGTTTGAAGCTTCTTGGGAGCGAATTTCTCCCTTTTAGGTCTTTTGAGAGGTGGAGGAGAGGCCGAATGAGTCTCAGAATCAGAGGAAGCAACAGCTGCAGAACGTTTGGGGGCCATTTCAGAGAATGAAATTGAATGGGTTTGAGAAAAGGAGGAACGTTTCAGAGAGGCTAGGTCAGGCTCGAGTGAAAGTGGCGAGTGAAGAGCGACTGTTGAGCGTTTGATATATATAATATGTGCCAGGCTCGAGCCTAAAACTTGTAGGCTCGAGTTACCTGCTCGAGTTTGCAAGAACAGGCTTGAGTCTGTATGAAAATGCACTAACCTGGACGCCAAGTGTGTACTGTGAACACTTGACTCTCAACGATAGGCTCGAGCATATCACTAATAGCCTCGAGTTTGAGTCTTCCCTGAGCCTGATTTGAGTTTTTGCCCATGCAGGCTCGAGCATGCTGTGCTAGGCTCGAGTTTGTCCTTCTCGTTAGCAAATGAGTAGCTTTCTGTCTTCACTAGGCTTGAGTCTGTCACTTATAGGCTTAAGTTTACTCGCCTAAAAAACTTAATTTATGCCTTCTGTCTTCGGTAAACTCAAGCATACATTACATAATCTCGAGTTTAAAATCTCCTGACAGTGAAAACTTCATACAATGGTCAGTGTATAACCTGCATAAACATGATCAAACACTACGATGCTTAAGTTAACAACAATTAATCATAAAAAACACAATCAAACATATAATTGACACAAACAAAAACATCTCACAATTCATTGGGATTTACCATTCCTAATTCTCTTCTAATGAACATAAATTGTTCTTTTGCAAGTGGTTTTGTGAAGATGTCTGCAAGTTGTTGATGAGTTGGGATAAACATCACTTTGACATCTTTCTTTTAAACATGATCTCGAATGAATTGATGTCTAACATCAATATGCTTTGTTTTCGTATGATAGACTGGATTCTTGGCTGAGCTAATGGTGCTGGTATTGTCACACAAAATGGGAATTTCCTTAAAATGGATTCCCAAATCTTGGATCTGTTGCTTGAGCCAAATAACTTGTGAACAGTAACTTGAAATAGCAACATACTCAGCTTCAGTAGATGATACAGCCACTGTATTCTGCTTCTTGCTAAACCATGAAACAAGTGAATTTTCAAAGAATTCACATTGTCCACTAGTGCATGATCTGAATGATCTGAATTAGAATATGCCACCAAATATTCAGCTTGACCTTTGGGAAACCATAAACCCAAATTTTCAGTATCACGCAAATATCTGAAGATTCTTTTCACATGTTCAACATGAGATTCTTTAGGAGCATATTGAAATCGAGCACACATTCCCACACTGAACTGGGTATCAGGTCTACTTGTTGTCAAATAAAGCAATGACCCAATCATCCCTCTATATCTTGTGATGTTAAAGTCTTTTCCCTCATCATCAGCATCTAGTGCAGCAGTTGAGCTCATTGGTGTATCAGCTCCATTACAGTCTTGAAGTCCATATTTTTTGAGCAAATCTCTTAGATACTTGGTCTGAGAAATAAATATTCCCTTCTTGTGTTGCTTGATTTGAAGACCAAGGAAGTAATTTAGTTCTCCCATCATGGACATTTCAAATTCACCCTGCATAACTTCAGAAAATTCCTTGCACAAAAATTCATTAGTAGCACCAAAGATAATATTATCTACATAGATTTGCACAATTAAAATTTCATTCAGTTTATTGCTTTTTATGAATAGAGTAGTATCTGTTTTGCCTCTAACAAATCCTCAATCAAGAAGAAACTTACTTAGTCTTTCATACCAAGCTCTAGGAGCTTGTTTGAGACCATATAAGGCTTTCTTTAATTTGTAAACATGGTCTGGATAAAATTCATCTTCAAAACTAGGAGGTTGTTCTACATAAACTTCTTCTTGAATGAAACCATTTAGAAAAGTAGACTTTACATCCATTTGATAAAGTTTAAACCCTTTAATGCAAGCAAAGGCTAGAAGAACTCTTATTGCTTCCAATCTTACTACTGGAGCATACGTTTTTTCATAATCTATTCATTCTTCCTGATTATAGCCTTTTGCTACTAATCTAGCCTTGTTTCTAATTATGATTGCAGATTCATCTCGTTTGTTCTTGAATACCCACTTAGTGCCAATAACCGGATGGTCCTTAGGCCTAGGTAACAAGTCCCAAACTTGATTTCTTTTAAATTGATGTAATTCCTCTTGCATTGCTATCACCCAATCATTATCTGAAAGGGCTTCTTCAATCTTAGAGGGTTCAATTTTTGAAATAAAGGCTGAAAATGTTACCTCATTTAAAATGTTTTTCCTAGTTCTCACACCTTCATTTACATCACCTAGAACTTGATCCAGAGGATGACTACTATTGTATCTCCAGGCACGAGGTGAGGCTGAGACTAAACAAATTCTTCAAAAACTTTTTCAAAATCATTTTCTGGTTCTTTTTGAAGAGGGCTTTCAGAAATTGTTGAAACGGATGGGGATTTTTGAGAGGATTGATTTTGAAATGTATTATCATCTTCCTCATCAATGGATTTGTTGGATTTACTTTCACAGAAAACTACATGTATTGATTCTTCAACAATATGAGTACGTAAGTTAAATATTCTGTAAGTTTTGCTCCTATTTGAGTAACCAAGAAATATACCTTCATTTGATTTGGAATCAAACTTACCCAAATTGTCCTTATCATTGTTGTGGATGAAACATTTGCAACTAAAAAATTTGTAGATGTGCTAAGTTTGGTTTCCTTCCCTTGTATATCTCATAAGGAGTCTTGTTTAACTTCTTCTTGAGATATGCTCTATTGGAAACATAGCATGCTGTACTCATAGCATCAGCCCAAAACACTTTAGAGGTATTATTCTCATTCAGCATTGCTCTTGCCGTTTCAGTGAGTACTCTATTCTTTCTTTCCACAACTCCATTTTGCTGAGGAGTTCTAGGAGCTGAGAAGTTATGATCAATACCTATATTTTCACAATATTTGCTGAAGGCATGATTTTCAAATTCTCCTCCATGATCTGTACGAATTCCTGTAATTGTAATACCTTTCTCGTTTTGGACCTTTTTGGTAAACACAACAAATTGATCAAATGTTTCATCTTTAGATGATAAGAATATGGTCCATGTGAATCTAGAGAAATCATCTACAATGACTAGAGTGTATAAATTTCCACCAAAACTTTTGACTCTAGCTGGACCAACCAAATCCATATGTAATAGTTGAAGAGGTCTATTAGTTGAAATCTCATTTTTGGATTTGAAAGATGATTTGGTTTTTTTTCCTTTTTTACAAGCATCACAGATTATATCATTTTTGAATTTAAGTTTTGGTATACCTATGACCAAGTCATTTCTCAATAACTTATTAAGTTGAGTCATGTTAACATGAGCTAATCTCTTGTGCCATAACCAACTTTCATCCATGTTACTAACAAAACATTTATTAGAAGCTGAATCATTTTAGAGATTAAGAGTATAACAGTTACCTTCTCTTGGAGCCCTGAACAAGGCTTTAGATCTCACATTGTCTAAGCAGATATCATCTTTGTCTACAATCAAGCATTCCTCTGAATTAAAGATAACTAAATTACCTTTATCTGTGCTTTGGCTTACACTAAGTAGATTGTGGCATAGTCCTTCCACTAGATAGACATCTTTTATTTATGGTCCATCATTGTTCCCAATTTCACCAATACCAGTTATCTTTCCAGATTGGTTTCGACTAAATGTGACTTTGCCACCATCCTTGCGTTTGATTGTTGTAAACTTGGATTGATCTCCTGTCATATGTCTAGAGCATCCACTGTCAATATATCATTTGCTAGATTTTGATGCTCTTAGACAAACCTGCAATTTTTGACAGATCAAGTCTTAGGTACCCATCTTTTCTTGGGTCCTTTTGGGTTAGCTTGCATCTTAGGAAACACATATGTTCCTTTAGGTACCCAATGATAATTACCTACAGGTTTATTTTTCCTTTCCTTTTTATGAAAATAAGAGGATGTGGAATGACCTTTTTTATTGCAATAGTTACAATGAGCAAAAGGATTTGAAGTATGGACAGATTTTTGAAAATAATTCAAGTAGGATTTTTCTCCACACTTCTTCCTACCTTTCTTCTTATCCAAATCATGTCTATAGCCTATTCCTGATTTATCATTTTTAAATCTTTGTTGTTTTAGAATCACTTTAAGCATTTCACTTCCTTGAGTGAATTTTTCAAGAGTTTTTGTAAGATATTGAATTCTTTTCTCAAATTCAATACATTCTTCACAATCAGTATGTGAAAGAAACTTAATTTTTTGTTCAAGAAATATATTATTCATTTTCAAAGATGCATATTTCTCACTGACTTCCTCAAAATCTGATTGTAAGTTATTATATTCAGCAAATAATTCATTGTATGAAGGTTTGTCTTGAGAATCACAACATTTTTCACAACCATGAGAAAATTCTTTACTTTGTTCTTCAAGTAATTTGATTCTCTTTCTAGATGCAATGAGTTCTTTCACAATCTTTTTGAATTCAGAATATAGTTCATTATATTCAGAAAGTAATTCATCAAAGGTTGGTTCAGAGTCATTTACCTCTTCATTGTCTGATTCTTCCTGAGCAACTAGGCAAATGTTAGCTGTTTGTTCTTCATCCTTTTCATCTTCATCAGATGAACTATCTCCCCAAATGGCAGAGACATAAGCTTTCTTTCTGAATAAGCTGAATCTTTTCTTTTCTTTTCTTTTTCTTTGTCCTTCAACTGGGGGCATTCAGACTTAATGTGACCAAGCTTATCACATTCATAGCATGTGATAGGTTTCTTGGATTCTGAACCTGAGCCACCTTTGTGAGACTTTCTGAATCCTTGATTCTTTTTGTAAAACTTCCTGAATTCTCTGACCATCATGCCAAACTCTTCTTCTTCATCCTCATCTTCCGAGTCATTGATGGTTTTGAGAGCTATACCCTTGTTTTTACCATCAATTTCATCAAGTCCTTTTCTGAACTTAATTTTTCACTCATATTCAGATAGACTACCAAAGAGAGTTGCAACCGAAGTCATTGACTCTCCACTTGCTTCTTCAATTTCTATGACTTTGGCTTCCCATTCCTTGGTAAGAACATTCAGGATTTTTCTCACTTGAACTCGTTGATCATATTCTTTTCCCAAGGCAGCAAGTTGATTAATCAGATGAGTAAATCTGAGTTGGAATTCACCAATAGATTCTCCTGACTTCATACGAAGTAAATCATATTCAGTCATGAGAGTATTGATCCGATTCTCCTTAATCCCACCAGTTCCTTCATGAGCAATCTCCAAAGCCTTCCACATATCTTTTGCAAAAGGTAGTGTGCAGATTCTGAAGTATTCTTTCTGACTTAGAGCACTTTGAAGAACATTAATGGCTTTGCTGTTAAGAGTGACAAGCCTTCTATCATTTTCTGTGTATTCCTCTTCCAACTTTGGAGTTTTGATTCCATCCTCCACTGAGGTTGGGACATAATCTTCTTTCTCAAACACATTCCATAACCCAAATTCAGTAGCCATAACATAGACCCTAAATTTAGATTTCCACAATGAGTAGTGTTCTCCATCAAAACCTGGAGGTCTGTTGATAGAGGCTCCTTCGGGTAGAATTCCTTCCATTGGATCTTTTTATCTCGGATTTTAATCCTTCAAATAGATAACCAATGCTCTGATACCAAATGTAAAGGAAGGAAATCACCAAGAGGGGGTGAATTGGGGATTTCAAAAAAAATTTTCATTAGCTTTTGAAAACTGGACAGAAGCGAATAAAACAGAGTAAGGAAGAGTAAGCTTGACACAGATGATTTATACTGGTTCGGTCTTAACTCTTGACCTACGTCCAGTCCCCAGACTCTCTGGGATTTCTCACTATCTCTTTGATCAATTACACACTCTGTAACTCAGTATGATCCTCTCACAATAGGACTCACTCCCCCTTACAAGTTGTAATCTGATCCCACACTCAAGGTTCCACTACCTTGAGTTTACACAACAGGTTTGATTCGAATTTCAAAAGAACACTCTCTAAGAGTAGGATAAGATAATCACTGAAGCTTAATGCAAATGTGTAAGACTAATGAGATGAGTACAAGATGAAAGCTTATAGTCTTTAGCTAATTTGTTCACTGGGTTCTCTATCTTTCCAATTGTTGAAGCTCGGTATATATAAGGTTGAAGGATGAAGACCGTTGAGCATTTTGGCTTCTGCTGGAAAGAGACGTTAGAAGCAAGTTCAGATTGAGACAATAGGCTCCTCTCTATTGCTTGCCCACGTCTGACTATCTGCCATAGTGTTTGTATATTTCCTTTGTCTGAGGATAAGGTCCTTTTGGCAGTTCAGTGGACTTCTTAGCTGTAAAGCTGATTTCCTGAATATCTTATTCACTTTTGAGCGTTTTCAGCGAGAATGAGAATCTGTAGCTTGAAATGTGTTAATGGAATTTGAAACTCATGAACAAACTTATTAAACATATATATAATGATTCGTAATTCCATTTAAGTGTAAAACAATACATAAGATTGAATATGAGAAGTGAAAAGCGCGACTTTTATAACAGAGATTTGTTAGGCTCGAGTCTAGAGCTGTTTACAAAGGCACAGGCTTGAGTCTAAATACTTAGGCTTGAGTCTGCTCGGGCTCTGTGACTTGGATAGCTCTCTGCCTGAACCAGAATTGAGTCTATTAGTGACAGGCTCGAGTCTGTTTCACCAAAACGTTGTGCAAATGCTTTTCAAACTAAAACATGCTCGAGTCAATGAGTTTATGCTTGAGCCTATGATTGTGAAAAACTTTGATTGCTCTCCAGAAGAGACACGCTCGAGTTAAAAATCTTAGGCTCAAGTCTGTTTCAGAAAAGCGCTTTGCAAATCCTTTTCAAACTGAAGTAGGCCCGAGTCAATGAACTTATGCTTGAGCCTATGATCGTGAAAAACGTTGATTGCTCTCTGGAAGGGACAGGCCCGAGTTAAAAATCTTAGGCTCGAGTCTGTTCTCAAGAAAAATGGTTTGAAGAGCTTTCTGTAAGACATAGGCTCGAGTTTAACATAATAGGCTCGAGTCTATGTTAGTTATGAAAGATGAAATTTGTCTTTGTCACGAGCAGGCTCGAGTCTATTATGTTGGCTCGAGTTTGCCCAAGATAAAATCATGAAATATGCTCTCTGTCTCACGCAGGCTCGAGTCTATCAGGATAGGCTCCAGTCTGCTCATGATCAAAACGTTTATTATCCTTTCTTTTAAATGTAAACTTGAGTCTAACACATCCAAACTTGAGTTTAACTTATATTGTAAGATTTAAATCAATTTTAACAATCTTTAAGCATGTTTAAACCTTAGCAACAAACTTACAATGTTTTGTTATCATCAAAACACATAGAGAACTAACATTCTCCTCCTTTTTGATGATGACAACATTTGTAAACCAATAAAGAGTGTTTATGATGGGAGAACTAACACTCAGACTCCAATAGTAGCTATTACAACATTATAGATTAAAATGATGTTAGATAATAAGGCAATTTATTCTTAAATATTTTAAATGGACATAACTAAAATACATACCCTTCATGAAATGGAGCTATATAACAAGGAAGATTTGTCTCTCCCATTAAGTACCCCACATAGGTTGTCATTAGTTCCAACTTATTATTATTCTTTGTCGTATTTGCAAGACATGAGAATCCATATAAAATATTTCTTCCCCTTTTGATGCATAAGTTGTGGAGAAAACTATAATAGAATTAAAATAAAGGAATTATTTGAATATATAAAACTTAAAAACCACTGCATTAATTGAAGAAAAAATATTAAAAAAACTAACATGATTGCAAGGTGAACCCATCTTATATCTATCTCCTCCAAATTTATTAACTCCCTTGGATCTTTCTTGTCAATTATAAAGGAATATCATAGTCTTTCACTCACAACCCCATAAGGCATCTGCAAGTTGATCTAGCCAATGTTACTATGGAGCTATTGCAGTCATGCTAAGGAGAGAAATTTTGTCGCATCTTGTTGATCCTCTTAAAACATAAAATATATATTATAAGTAGGATGCCAAGAAAACTCAAGTAATAGTAAGGTATTTCCTACCATTAGAGGTGTTGCTACAATACAAGAAGGAAAGGGACTCGATCGAGGGGGAAGGGGGTCATGAGATAGAGGGAGATGTTAGTTCTCTATGGGTTTTGATGATAACAAACAATTGTAAAATCAAAATTGAAGTTTGTCTTAAGTAAGTGAAAAACTTGCTGTCTAAGGCAAACTTGAGTTTTCGCTTGACAATGAAAAGATCAATATTAATGATCAAAGGCAAAACTACAGTTTCCGTGTCGAAACTCGAGTTTTGACATTACAGAGAGTCATCTGAGTTTTTGGCTTAAGAAAACTCCAGTTTTAAAAGGAAACTCTAGTTTCTAGATTTTCTAAGTTTTTCCAAGTTTTGGAAACTCGAGTTTTGGCATGACAAAATGTTTTCACACTTTAAACATCTAAAGACTTAAGTTTTGAATTAAAAACTACAGTTTCCTGCTTGGCTCCAAATTTCAAATGTTTTCATGTTTTAAAATGGAAACTCGAGTTTAGTTTTGGAAACTCAAGTTTTGGGCCAAGCACAAAAGATCGATATTCTTCAATGTATTTAAAACTCTAGTTTGAAAAACTCTAGTTTTGGAAACTATAGTTTTGAAATAACAGAAGATCTCTCTGAGTTTCTAGCTATAAATGGAAACTCAAGTTTGATTTTGAAAACTCGAGTTTCGATCATACAGAGAGCATCGATGTTTCTCACTGATTTCAATACTCCAGTTTTGAATGAAAACTCAAGTTTTGAGGTTTTGGACATATATTCATTAAAAGTCCAAAACTTGAGTTTTGCCTGAAAACTCGAGTTTGGTCTCTAGCATAATGTTATTTCAAAACTCAAATCACGACTTTCCTCTCTGGAAGGAGGAAACTTAAGTTTTGATAGGGAAACTCGAGTTTATACTTAGTGCATAGTGACAAACTCGAGTATGGATACACAAACTCAAGTTTGTGTCGCAGCAGTTAAAAACTCAAATATGTCAAATTTGTGAAATCGTTCTTGTTTTATCTTAATGCTTTCTAATATCATTCATCAACTTCACTAGATATGTTTAACGTGTTTGCTAGTGAATTTCAGCTGTTTTAGAGATGATTTAAGAAGATTAAAAGTGTTGTCTTCAACATAAGCAAAAAGCATATCAGAGCATTAAATGCAAAGTATAACAACTTGCTATATTCTGATCAAACAAGCTCTGCATGATGCAAAATGGATAAATGCTTCTTACCCAAAAAAGTCACTAACATTCCAACGGATAAAAACATAAGGAAGTCAAAATTTATCCTTCAACACAAGGAATGAACTAAAGAGTAGAGAGAGAAGAGAGCAAAGTGCCTCCAACAGCTACATTAGTGCACCAACGGTCAGATTGATGCATACAACGGTCATTTAACACTCTCTAAGCATAAATAGAGCTGCACTCTATTCTTCTTAACAACTATTAAGCCAGAAACTGAAATAGCATTCAAGTGTTCAGCTACTCTTTAATTTTTATTGTAAAAGTATCTTTTGATACTATTGAGCTTGTATTTCTATCCACTCTTTAACAGAGTTCTTTGATTGTATCTCATTTGTTGTAAACAATCTCAATTCAAGGGACATAGAGATTGGGGTTATTGATTACAACTTGTAAGGGGGAGTAAGTTCTAGTGAGAGAATTATTCTTGAGTTACAGAGGGTGTAATCGATTGAGATAGTGAAAAACTCAGGGAGCCTGAGGACTGGACGTAGGTCATAGAGTTGGACCGAACCAGTATAAACCTTTGTGTTTTACTCTTCTTCCCTACTCTTTGTTCTACTCTGTTTTAGTGTCACAAAACATACCTTTCGAAAAGATTTTTTAAAATCCTCAATTTGAAAGACCCGGCTGAACCCAAGAGGGGGTGAATTGGGTGAAGATAAAAACTTAGGACCTTTGAAAATCTTTTTCACAATTCGGTAAAATCAGTTTGTATGACAGTAAAGAGTTATAAAACTGTAGACAATCATTCAAACATATATGCTGGAAATAAAGGAGATTAAGGAAGAGAATTACAAACTAAGATTTATACTGGTTCGATCCAATCCTTGGCCTACGTCCAGTCCTCAAGCTCCACTTGAGATTTTCAATCCACTGTCCTCTTGTTTATCCAAGCACAAGAGAAGCCTCTTACAAACCCAAAAGTTTACCCAGGCATTTGTGAAGCCAAATCTCTCACTGATATACTCCCCCTTACAACCCTTAAGGATACAACCAATTTCCCTCTCAAGATCTCTCAATCTTGATTATCTCTCAGACTCTCAAAGAAGTGAATGGATAATCACTGAAGTGCATTAAAAATCATTTCACTCTTTATATGATAAGCAAAGTAAGCATTGAAAAAACAGAGTGAGTAGGAGCTTCTGAATTTTGGCATTTTGACAACATAATCTCTTGTCATCCCTTTTGTATGTTTTGAATGTGGCTTTATTTATAGATGAGGATGATATGAACGTTGGGAAATATGACCATTATGAATAGAGCCGTTAGAGATCAGTTGGAAACTAGCCGTTAGAACTTCGGTTTTTGAACCAACTGTGACATCATCATTCACTTTAGCCTTGATCTTCAGTTTGACGCCCTTTGATCATCTGAAACATGTCCACAAATGATATAAATGATGTTAAGATGTATTATAAATCATTTGGGAAAGCATTTGGACGTTCTAGATCAAAAACGAGATTTTCGACACATTGATTTTTCTGAAGTGAAGGTGTAAACTCAAGTTTTCATTTGGAAACTCGAGTATTGAGCTTGTTACATTACTCCAAATTCCTCTCTATCTATCCAAAATTCAAGTTTTAAGTTCTATACTCGAGTTTTGAAGATCCTCTGATGTTTGTTGCTCTCTGTCTGAGCTAAACTCAAGTTTTCACTAGTAAATTTGAGTATTCAAGTTGTTCTGGCCCTTGGTTGCTTTCTGACTTGATATAGTTTCTAATTTGGCAAGCTACTTATCCCTATATAGTCCTTTGAGTCTTCTTCCCAATGCAAAAAGAATCAGCTCCAAACTCGTTGTATTTTGTCTGTTATGATCCGATGAATGAGCTAAGTTTTAAGTTCTATACTCGAGTTTTGAAGATCCTCTGATGTTTGTTGCTCTCTGTCTGAGCTAAACTCAAGTTTTCACTAGTAAATTTGAGTATTCAAGTTGTTCTGACCCTTGGTTGCTTTCTGACTTGATATAGCTTCTAATTTGGCAAGCTACTTATCCCTATATAGTCCTTTGAGTCTTCTTCCCAATGCAAAAAGAATCAGCTCCAAACTCGTTGTATTTTGTCTGTTATGATCCGATGAATGAAGGTTGTTCTTGATCAACGTTTTTGCAATGTCCTAAACTGTCAGTCAACTTTCGAGGACCATATCTCATTGGTCTAACTTCATTTTAGTTGGATCAAGTCTTTATGGAAAGCCTTATGAGTCTACTTTCATATGCCACCGATTTCAACTCATTGTGATATGTAGATTGTGAGTTACACTCAAAACATCGAAGCTTGGTCTACTGTGTGGCGTAAGTTCCTGATCCAACTTTCAAAATTCATAGCTCTCTCATTTGATCTTCTTTGAACTTGAAACTTTGTCAAAATAACGTATTGGAAGTATACTTTCATCCAAAATTGGTTTCACCTCAATCTGATCTCTAGTTTAGGAGATATCATCAAATTACCAGAGTTCGCCCAAAGCTGTACGTGAAACAAAGGTGAACATAGTTGCTAATCAGTGCTGGAAACTTGAGCTTTCATTTAGAAACTCGAGTTTGTCGGGTCTAGAGACGCCAGATATGCTGAAGACACTCAAAACTCGAGTCATTAAGTTCCATACTCGAGTTTTGACTTCCAAACTCGAGTTTTGACTTAGAAACTCGAGTTTTGACTCACAAACTTCAGTTTTCTCGCATTCCAGAGGCAAATTATTGCAATAAGGTAGGAAACTCGAGTTTTGACCATCAAACTCGAGTTTTCTCATCCAAAACTTGATTCTTGTTGACTTTAACTCTGAATTGACCCACTCCAACTTCCATTTAGTCATGGAGACTTCTAGGATCAATCTTACAACTTGTATAATGATATTCTCATTTCATTCATCAAGTTGTTTCATCTTCCATCTTGACCAATTTTCATCATTTAACTTTAGCTCATCATTCTCTACACCTTCTACATTCTTCAATATTTCCTCTTCTTCTTGAACTTATCATTTTCTTCAATTTCTTCTTTCTGAAATCGCATCTCTTGATCATTCTCCACAATTCAACTATTTCTTTTTTTCAATTCTCTTGAACATTCTTCATAAATAAATTTGAACTGATCTTGAATGAAGATGTTACATTCAATAAGTTCTTTCTTCTTCTATTTCTCCTTTTCTTCTTGATTATCCCCAAAATCCTTTGATAACTTCTTGCCTTTTTGCATATTCTTCTTTCTATCATTCAATACTTCTTTATTGATCTTCTTCTTGATCATTCTTCATGATTCAACTCTTTCTTTCTGAAATCCCTTATCTCCTTCTTGATAAACCTTTACAATTCAACTTGGATTAATCAACATTAAATACAACAGTTAGTTAATGTAGGAGATAACTATATTACTCAATCTTTTTGCTTTTGAGAATGACATCTATATAAGACATCATCAAAACTAATCATATCTAACACAATTCACCCCCTCTTGGTGATTTAACTCCGCTTTCAGGAGAGAGCTTGGAGAAGATGATAACTATGTGTGACACTACTACAAAAAGTGGATACTACTTCCCTAAAAGACGTCGTTATTTTAAAAAGGGAAGTAAAAAGTATAGACGGTGACATTTTTGTAATTATTTGGCTGAATTTTGAGACTTAGGCATCCTAAATATATTTTTAGGACGCCTAAAAGGGAAATTTTTTGGCGCCTAGAGAATTTCTTAAAAAACATTTAGCGCTAGGGTATTTTCTTGGCGTCCTGAATAAGGTTCAGGACGCCAAAGATAATATTTTGGGCGTCCTAAAAATTGTTCAGGACGCGAAAAATAATATTTTTGGCGACTTGAACAAGGTTCAAAGCGGCAAAAATAATTTATTGGCATCCTGATTATGGTTCAGGACACCAAATATTAAATATTTGGCTCATTTTGTAAAAATTTTTGGCGTCAAGGGAGTTTTTTGGCACTGGTGAAAATTTTTTGGCGTCCTTGATTTGGAAATCAGGATGCCAAAGTTTTTTTAGTTTAAAATATATTCTCATTCTCCCATTCTCTTAGTTCACTCTCTCATCCATCGTGACTCTCTCCATCTTGTCTCATCTCCACCACCGTTACTCTCTTCCATCTCATCTCCATTGCCTGGGTCCCGATGAAGGCTTCGCGATGTGGTTTTGAAATGAAGGGGGAATTGATGATGGAGGATATCGAAGTGATTTTGGAGAAAATCTTGGACTTCCACGACAAGCTCAGCGACACAATCCACTCCATTTCTAGAACTCACTTCCACAACTCCATCAAAACCCTCCGCAAATCCCCCAAAAATAAATTCGTCTCTGATAATAGGCTTGGCTTTGTTTTTGTCAAGGACTTTCGACTCGAAGCTAGCGACTCACTGATTCAAGAGGCCAAGAGTCTAAACACCATCAGGACCGCACTCGAGAACCTTAAAGATTAGCTTGAGGTCTACCATGTGAGTTTTATTTTCTCTTGCCCCTAGGTTTCATGTTTTATTGTTTCTCGTGGGAAATTTCAAAAACAGAATTGCGAGAAAATGAGACTCTGGTTGCATTTTACTATTGCAGCTTTGAATTCGAGATCATGACAATTCATTTAGGTTGCTTGCCCGATGCAGTCGCAGGGCTCCTTCCTAATTTTAATGCGTGAAAAGTGAAAACCAAGAAAATGCCAAAATTTCGGAACTATTCTTTGTCAAGTCCTTAAAATCACTACTAAGAAAATAGTTGAACCAGCATGTTAATTTATCTTGAGAAGTGGGGGGCTACTCATTCTTATAGTTATTTGAGATTAAATTGGTTCTTAAGATATGTTGTTGTGATTTGTCAGTGTAGAAATATTTTTTTCTTTCATTGTTGTGATTTGTTGTTCCATATCTGCTCCAAATCTTTTTTTTCATTCATTGTTGTGATTTGTTGTTCTCACCATGCCTTCTATCCAGATCTACTCCATCTCTGTCTCCCTGTTTTTCTTTCCAGTTTTTTGAGGTCCTTTGCGGTTCTTCGCCTTCAGGTTTTGGTTTTTTTCTTTTTTTGAAAAAAAAAAGCAATAAAGCGTCCTGAATTAAATTCAAGATGCCAAAAGTCAGAATTTTTAACTACCCCAGCTCAAACATCCCACTGAAAAGGGATGTTAATTGGGTCTTATTTAGGACGCTTTTTCGATTTTTTGTAGTAGTGTGATAGTGACTATACTATACACGAAGAGGCAGAAGGGTTTTTTTAAAACCCAAAAGCCAGGCCAAAAAGCCAGCTTTTGGTATCCCCATCTATTAAGGGACGCCAAAAGGCAGCCTTTGGCGTCCCCATTTGTTAAGGGATGCCAAAAGCTCTGTTTAAACAAAAGGGATGCCAAAAGCACATTTAAAAGGATTTTTGGTGTCTGTATATGTAAAACAGACTCCCAATGTGCCATAACTAACACACATATTTATAAAAATGTCACCACACTTGTGTTTAACTTTCCTTTTTTAAAAAAAAATGGACGTCTCTTTGGGAAGTAATATCTATATCTTGTAGTAGTGACATTAGCTATGGTGGAAAGTGTTCAAACTCCTCGGGATAGGCTCCAAAGGTCCAATATACCAGACTCACATTAAATAATGTCAGGCATTGCTTGTTGTGGCCTTATGCAAGATGAAAATAGAGATTTTCTCAAGGTTTCTTACTTCAAAGGTGACCAAGGGGATCACTTTACTGCGGAACTATAGGGTTGCATTCATGGGCTAAAACTCACGTGGGACCTGGGATTCAGGAATGTGAACTTGGAGTCAGATTCTTCTAAGGCCATTGACCTGATTGAGCATGATGTTAATGTAGCTCATGGGGATAAGGGGCTTATTTGTGAAGCCAAGCGGTTACTAAGTAGAGATTGGAATGTCGCTGTCAAACAGAATTGCAGACTTTCTAGCCAAAACTAGTCTATCATGTGTGCTTGGGTTTCAACTGATTGCGCGAACTACGACAGAGTTAGAGCAAATAATCATAAAGGATAAGACTTAGTTGTTAGTTGGCTATTGTATTGTATAAAAAAACCAATATATTTCAAGGCATAAATAGTAGAGTTGGTAGTAACAATGGGACCAGATATACTCTCCCTCCATCCCTCTCCCCTTCCACTCTCTCTATACTCTTCAATAAGAGATCAACTAATTTCTGATTATTCCAATGTCCTCTACAAAAAAAGTGAATAAATCTTTAATTAATTATGTTATATTTGTTTGGCTTAAAGAATAGAAGAGCTCACATAAAAAACGATCTCGCTCAGATTCTTGTGAATCAAACAACAGTTATTCCTTGACATACACGATGGAAACTTTTTGATCAGGGATGACAGATCCTTTTGGAGCCAAATGTCAGTGGACATTGGGAGAATTCAATAAATAAACCTTAGGTCTTCATCTCATTGTCTGTTGGATTCGTGCACGCAGCGAAATGAAATTTATCCAATAAATTACGAATATGAAGAAAAGGATCTATCAACAACGATTAAATCGGATAAGTAATTGAGAACTGTACCTATGCGAACTTGTGTGCGTGCTTTGTGAACTCGTGGGCTAGCTAACACCTTCTTCTTCGATAAATCTCTAGGAGCCGACTCTACGAATCCACTCCTTCTACTGGTATCCACATCAAACAGCACTCCAACACGAACAGCAGCGAGCTAGTGCCTTCAAGCTTTTGTCCCATGTCTCTCTTCAAGGGTTCTTTTGTGGCTCTTTAATTCTCTTGCTTGTGTTAATCAAATTACTTACAACCTAAGGGTATTTATAACCCTAATGAGCCGCATTAAATATTCAAATTCAATCTTATTAATTTTGAGATTGAATTGGAAATTAAATCCGTTTGATTGATTCAATCTAATTTATTTATTTAATGTGAATTAAAAGCCAGCTGATTTGATTTATTTTCATAAATCAAATATGAGATATGATATCTCAATTAGTTTGAATTATTAGCCCCTAGGGCATAATTTCCAACAAACTCCCACTTGAACTAGGTGTGTGTGTGTGTGTATTCCATAGATAAAACATTGTATTCATTGAATCTGGACATTATAGCTTGTGTTAGGCTATTCTTGTATGCAACCCTGTAGGCTTACATGAGATTGGTAGCAGGCCAATACTGTACCAGCCCACAAGTTACAAGAGGCCTCTAGCAAGACATTTCGACTACCCAATTCACACGAGGATCGAAGATATGATACATCCTATCATACAACCATGTCACGTCTCTTTTGTCACGCGATAATTTGGTCAAGGATGAAGCATGGATAGTGTCATCCTCCTGTTCTTGATCATTACTTTCTCGATTCTTAAGTAGTCTAATAATTGAAATGGAAACTCTTTTCCATCATAGTATGGTCATACATTTCTTAGACTCACTCATCGAGGGGCCCAGTATTATCTTTCTACAAATGTGAGGGACAAACTCCATCTTGACCATTCATATTCCTCTACATGAAAACTACTAATCCCGATCGAAGCCTTTATTATCACCCAGTCAAAGGTGACTTTTGACTGGGTCAAAGATCAGCGACTCTCATGTAGGAATCCATGATGATCTCAGGTCAAAGGGCATTGTGACGTGATTGTACATGAGAGAAGCTTATGACTTAATCCATGCAGCTTTCTCATAGTGGGTCGATCCAGCACCTTGTACTCTTACAAGTGCCTAAGACTTTGATTTGTATCTCCATACCTTATCAAAGTCGTACTGGTCTTATTTCATCATTGCTCCTACATAGATGACCAACTAGGAACATTTAGGACAATCTTTAAGATACATCCAAGGATACAGTCATCATAATAAGCATGCAAATGATATGATAACAAAATAGAGAAATACTTTAAATAACAATAATGTTTAAAGTACAATGATTAGCCTTTCCAATAGAAGACTCCCACTTGTACTAGGTACAATCAGTAATTTTCCTAATTCCCATTGTCCTCATATGACGTTCATGTATTATTTGTGCAAGCAGCTTAGTAAGAGGACCAACAACATTGGCTTCTCCTGGTACTTTGCACATTTTTATGTCACCTCTATCATTGATTTCTCTGATAAAATGAAAACGCCTAAGTATATGCTTGGTCCTTTAATGTGACTTAGGCTCCTTGGCCTACGCAATAGCCCCACCGTTGTCACAGAACAGGTCTATTGGATTTGAGATGGTAAGACCACCCCTAGTTCAGTAATGAATTTTCTGATCTAAACGGCTTCCTTAGCTACATCCGATGCTGCTATATACTCAGTTTCCGTTGTAGAATCTGTTACAGTGTTATGCTTAGAGCTCTTCCAGCTTACCGTACCACCATTCAAAAGGAATACATATCCAGATTGCAATCTTAGATCATTTTGGTCAGTTTGGAAACTCGCATCTGTGTAACCAGCCACACAGAGCTCATCACTCATTCCACCATATACCAAGAATAAGTCCTTTGTCCTTCTTAAGTACTTTAGGATATTCTTGACAGCAATCCAATGACTCTCACCGAGATCTTGTTGATATCTGCTGGTCATGCTTAAGAAAAATGATACATTCAGTCGAGTACATAACATGGCATACATGATAGATCCAATGGCAGAGGTATATGGAATCTTACTCATGCAATCTCATTGATCGGTGTACTAGGAAACTGATCTTTACTAAGATGGATGCCATGAGACATAAGCATGTAACCCCTTTTTGAATCCTACATTCTGAATCTATGCAGTATCTTGTCTATGTATGTGCTCTGACTTAGGCATATTAGCCTCTTGGATCTATCTCTATAGATCTTGATCCCTAGGATGTAAGCTTCGCCCAAATCTTTCATTGAAAAAGACTTTCCTAACCAAGACTTGACACTCGGCGAGGTAAGGATGTCATTCCTAATGAGTAGGATGTCATCTACATAAAGCACCAGAAATACAACTGTACTCCCACTAACATTCTTGTAAACACAAGGTTCATCAATGTTTTGAATGAATCCAAACTCTTTGAATACTTCATCAAAACGATGATTCTAGCTCCAAGATGCTTACTTCAATCCATAAATGGATCTTTGAAGCTTGCAAACTTTACCAGATTCCTCTGGACGCAAAAAGCCTTTAGGTTGTGTCATGTACACATCCTCAAGTAGCTTTCCATTAAGGAAGGCTATTTTGATGTCCATCTGCCATATTTCATAGTCATAATATGCTGCTATGGAAAGAAGCATTCTAATTGATTTGGCCATTGCAAATGGGGAAAAGGTTTCATCATAGTCCACACCATGTGTTTAAGTGAATCCTTTTGCAACCAGTCGTGCTTTGAAGACACTTACTTTGCCATCTATGTCAGTTTTCTCCTTAAAAACCCACTTACACCCAATGGTTTTTACACCTTCAAGTGGATCGACTAAGGTCCATACCTTATTGTCGAACATGGATTTCATTTCAAACTTAATGGCATCTGACCACCTTTCGGAGTTTGGTCCAACTATGGCTTCTCGATATATAGTTGGCTCATTCTGCTCAATGAGCAAGATATCACGATTTCTAGTAGTTAGAAGTACATATCTCTAAGGCTTTTGTTGTGTCCTATTGGACCTTCGTGGGCCTTATGTTACTAGAGCAGTCTCATCAACTTGTGATTCTTCTCCGTTTTCCATTTGTGGTTCTACGTTGTTTTGTGACTCTCAAACTTCTTCAAGGTTCACCTTACTCCCACTGGTTCTTTTACAGATAAACTCTTTCTCCAGGAAGACATCATTTCGAATAACAAACACTTTGTGATCGGTAGGATTGTAAATATAGTATCCTTTAGTTTCCTTAGGATACCCCCACAAAAAGGCATTTTAAGGATCTGGATGATAATTTATCAAAGGCTTGTTGTTTAACATAAACCCCACATCCCCAAATTTTAAGAATTGACAAACTGAGTTTCTTCCCAATCCATATCTCATATGGTGTCTTTTCAACTGCCTTTGATGGAACTCAATTTAGTGTGAACGCAGCTATTTATAGGGCATGGCCCCAAAAGGACAATGGAAGATCTGTTTGAGTCATCATGGATCGAATCATATCTAATAGAGTTCGATTCCTTCGCTCAGAAACACCATTCCATTGTGGCGTTCCTGGAGGAGTTAGTTATGAGATGATCCCGCAACTCCTAAGATGGTCGATAAACTCTTGGCTCAAATATTCATTACCCTGATCAGATCGAAGTGCTTTAATTGTTTTGCCAAGTTGGTTTTGCACTTCATTTTGGAATATTTTGAACATTTCAAAAGATTCATACTTATGTTTCATTAGATAGATATACTCATACCTACTAAAATCATCTATGAATATAATGAAGTACATATAACCTCCTCTGGCAGTTGTATTCATTGATCCACACACATCAATATGTATAAGGCCCAATAAATCAGTAGCCCTCTCACTATGCCCAATAAAAGATGTCTTTGTCATCTTTCCCAATAAGCAAGACTCACATATATCAAATGATTCAAAATCAAATGAGTTAAGAAACCCATCTTAATGGAGTTTTGAAATGTGTTTCTCATTTATATGGCATAGACGACAATGCCATAAGTAGGTCGGAGTCGGATTCGAATCATTTGACTTGACCCTTTTGGTAGACACATTATATATATGTCCATTATTAGGATGTTCTAAATTTAGTGAATAATGTCAAAAATGCAAATCACCATCAGCATAAAAAATGTCATTATGATAATAGAACATTTACCATTCTCAGTATTGGAAGTAAAACCTTCCTTATCCAAATAAGAAAGAGAAACAATGTTGCTACTCAAAGCAGGAACATAAAAGCATATGTTCAAAATTAACAAAAGCCCACTGGGCAAAACTAATTCATAAGTTCCTACGGCTAAAGCAGCAACTCTTGCTCTATTTCCAACTCGTAGGTCAACTTCGCCCTTCTTCAATTTTCTACTGTCCTTGAGACCCTGCACATTTGTGCAAATGTGAGAACCACATATAGTATCTAATACCCATGTAGAGGAAGTAGAAAAATGAATATCTATAACATAAATACTTGAAGAGATAGCCCCGCCATCCTTCTTGTTCTTTTTCAGATCTTCAACGTAGAGTTTGTAGTTCCTCTTCCAATGACCAGATTCATTGAAGAAGAAGCAAACCTCGTCCTTCGAAGGCTTTGCCTTCTTGGCTGTAGGCTTAGTTTTGGGCATGTTTGACTCTTTGGTCTTACTAATTGAGCCATTACCCTTTCCTTTGCCCTTGCCTTTCTTTTTCATACCCTTTCTTTCGTGCTTGAGAACAATTCTCAAGTTTCTAAACCAGTCAAGAAAGTTAGTTCCATTTAGTTTGTCCTTCTCAAGGACTGATCGCAGTGATAGTGTAGCAGTATTACTAGTGACATGATTCTACAATTAAAATATGCAAAGTTGGTTAGTAATCTTCTACTGAATTAATAACCCTTAATATTATTAGTGGGCTAAGATGCATATTTGACTCAAATTTAAGTCCGCTTTGGCAGAACGCTTAAAATCAAGTTATTTAGGTAGGTAACCTTTTTGCCAATTACATTATCACATATAACTCTTACATCTTTTATGAGATTTGTTCATCATATGACCAGCACGTTTAATCCCATCTAATGCCTTGAAATCAAAAACCGTTTTGATAATCTCAATTAAGTCGAGACAATAATGAATGTTGAGTATCACTATTACTCACTCTTGTCTCACCAAGATAACTTAAGTGCATCTACTTTGGTGGAACATACAAATAAGCGATCTAGACTTTGACAAGTATTCATTGACTGATGGCATTATAGCTTAAGATTTCATTTAGAGGATTTAATCTAATTAATTCTATTTATGTGAATGCAATGATAGTTGTACCTCATACAAACAACACATAATATGCAAAATAAACATGACATGATCTAATCAAAAGTATAATCAAAACGTGACACAACATGACTCACCTAACCTAAAATCCTCTCAAGCCAATGAAGGAACTTCTCTAAATAAGAAAAGAAAATTACATCAGGAGAAACCTTGTTTAAATATACGATGGGAGTGGGATGAGAAGAGAATGTACATCAAGAATATTTAGAGAGAGACATGGCTCACGGGCCATATTTAATTATTACAACCATCGTAAAGACCAAAGTCATGTTGTTCACCATATCTAAACAATTTGAAAGTAAATCACAACAGGTATTAATTCATGCAATATGAAAAAAAGAGCCATGATTATATCGTACTATGAACAATTAGTATGGCAGTCTCATATATAATCATATTATACATATAAACAGTCAAGGTTCCGAATATAATCATATATATATATATATATATATATATATATATATATATATATAGTATAAATCCAGTACGTTACATTCATGTTGAAATATAATCATTATGCAATACGTTGCAATTAATATGATTGCATATTATGTATAAATCCATTACGTTGCTTTCACAATTATATAAAATACAAAATCAATAGCACAATTAATAATTCCCATCAAGTAGTATTAATTTTGCATCATGTCATCAATTCTCATCACATCATTCTATTTATGTTTCGTTTAAAAAATATATATTGCTAATCACATTAACAATAAAATATATATCTTTCGATTTAAACGCATACAAAATATGGTTAAGCACAAACGCATAATATATCCCATATATAATCGCACTAAGAACATAAACCCAATTTAAATGCACAACTAATCTGGCTCTGATGTCACTGTTGGGATTCGTACACGTAACAAAATGAAATTTATCCAATATATTACGAACTCAAGAAGAGGATCTATCAACAACGTTAGTAATTGAGAACCTTACCTACGCAAACTCGTGTGCGTGCTTTGTGAGCTTGTGGGCTAACACCTTCTTGGTCGATCAATCTCTAGGAGCCGAGTCTATGAATCCACTCCCTCTACCGGTATCCATGCCAAACAGCACTCCAACACGAATGGCAGCATGCTAGCGCCTTCAAGCTTTTGTCTCACTTTTCTCTTCTAGGGTTCTTTTGTGGCTCTTCAATTATCTTGTTTGTGTGTAATCTAATTACTTACAACATAAGGGTATTTATAACCCTAACGGGCCGCATTAAATATTCAAAATCAATCTTATTAATTTTGAAATTGAATTGGAAATTAAATCTGTCTAATTCATTCAATCCAATTTATTTATTTAATGCGAATTAAAAGCCAGCTGATTTGATTTATTTTCATAAATCAAATATGAGATATGATATCTATCTTCATAAATCAAATATGAGATATGATATCTCAATTAGTTTAAATGATTAGCCCTTAGGGCATAATTTTCAACATTGTCTTCATCATCAGACTCAATTTTTTTTCCTTTGTATTATAAGCATCAGACTCCTAAGTTTTTAACCAAAGTTCCGAAAGATAATGTTTTTTTTTTAAAATGATTAAAATAAAAAAGTATTATAGTGATAGATTTAATTGCTAAGTCGGTGTTAATTGCTGAGTCAGTCGCCTTTCATCTAAAATTAAGAGAAATACACTAGTACTCCCAAAGTAACAGTTCATTCATGTTGTATCCCATTAGAATGTTCTAACTCAGATAATTTGGGAAAATGTATGTCAGGGCCCAAGATAGCAAAATAATTTCAAAAAAGGCCCAAGAAACATTCACATGTCAGGGCCTTTTCTGGTATTATTTCAAAAAGCGTTAGCAACTATATCAGTAACGGTTAATAACTATATCAGTCTCCGTTAACAACTAAATCAATCTAATTAACAACTACATATTAACAACTATATCAGTAGCCATTAATAACTACATCAGTAGCAATTAACAACTATATCTGTACACTTTTTTTTAGAGGCCCTAGCCTTTTCTGGTATATGAATATTTCTTGGGCTTTTTTTGAAATTATTTTGCTACCTTGGGCCCTGATATACATTTTCCCAAATAATTTTAATCCCATGTGTCAGTCATCTATTTTATATTAATTTATTGTTTTAAAAATAAAAAATACCTAGGGTATGGTAAATTACTCAGCTCCCCCTCTTTTCCTCCTTTAGACTCTCTTCTCCATCCGTTTGGCCTATGACCTTTTGTTCTTCTACGTTCATCGACGGCCTTTCTTTAAGAATCACCGCTGAAGTGCTTCCCCAGTCTCTCCCCCATTTTTTTCTTGGGTGCTGATGAGTATGGTAGATAGGTCGGTGACGTCTGAGAAAAATTATAAACGATGAGCCAAAATCTAAAAGATGAAACATTTGAGTTTTACCAATTCCAAGGCGGCAGATTGGATTTTTCTATGAGGCCAAGATCAACCTTGTGACCAAAGAGATCCCTGATATTATCTATTCCGTATGGTATCATCGTTGGTCTTTTAAGGGAAAGACCCTAAGCAATAACTTGGACATTCTCAGGAAGTCCCATGGTAGATAGATAAAAAACGAACTAGGAAAAAAGCACCATCGAAGCCTATGGTTTCCTTCATCTCTCTTCATTTTCTTTTCAAAAGTCGATGACGGTGGTGAAGATATTAACTGCGGCATGGGAGAAGAAAGTACTGCTCTCTACCTTTTTCTCATTCTTACTCTACTACGCATCTTCCATCACAGTGTACAGCCTGTGAAATGTGAATCCTTTTTTGGCATTCTGCAATCAAAAGGAATGGAGGGGATTTCTTTCTTTAATACTCTCAATTACTAGAGATGTATGATTTGGGTGGATCCAGAAAAGGTTCATAAAGTGTGGTTATCTTGATCATCATTAAAACCATATAATCTTTCTTCAATCTGAAGCAAATATATCTTAAATGCTATCCATGTTTAACCTCTCTTCCATAGCCATCATTGAGGTTGCACTCCGATGGTGATACTTGAAGAAAGAAGCTCATCTTTGAACGAGGAGAGGAGGGAGGTTGGGTGAAGGAAGAAGAGAGGGGCAACTGAGTAATTTACTAATCCCTAAGTATTTTTAATTTTTGACACAATAAAATAATAGAAACTACTTGGCTGACACATGGGATTAAAGTTATCTGGGTTGGAGCATTCTTATTGGGTAGGGTTGAAGGAGCTGGTACTCCGGGAACACCCAAGTATTTCACTTAAATTAAAGGGAGAGAAATCAATAAAGTCATTCTTCTCCCACATAACAAAAACGATTTCAAGTTCTCCATTTAGTTGAGAATGCTCTAGCTTTGTGTTGTTAAGTGTCAGTCACCGAAAAGCAAAAACACGTCTTGATTCTGGGGAATTATTAGACTATCTAATGAGATGCAACCCCTACATTATAAATTTATAATTAATTAACCCAAATGTACAATGAAGTAGGTATACATTCAAGAAAATCCCAAGTGGAAAACTCACAATATAAGAAGCAGCCAACCATAAGTCCCTAGGTCTGTTTTCCAAATCTTCCGATCTTCTTCTTCTTCTTCTTCTTCTTCTTCTTCTTTTAAAAAAAAAAACTGGTTCTCCAACGTCCATACCTGTCAGCCTGTTTTCGAAATCTTTTCCTACCTCATCTTGATTTCCTCATCATCATTGTCATCATCATTTAATTCTATATTTTTAATCTAAAAAGGAATATTAATGATATTGTATATCCATAAATTATATAAATTTCCTAGTTAGCATATAATTTTCTTTTCCAATATCATTTTTATGTCGTAAGACACTAATCTACATGTTATCATATGATGAATTCTTGCTTCTAATTTTTTCAAAAGAGAAGAGAAAAATTCATATCAGCTTGAATTAGATGATATCAACCAGGGAAAATCACATTTAGGTCCTAACCAAAATAAATAATATCAAAAAAATTCCATTACTTATAACTTATTAATGGTAATTGATCTATTTGTTAATAGTTGTTATTTCACTTATTATTTACAAGCTTATGAGTTTTTTGATATTATTTTTTTTAGTTAATTTGATTTTTCCTTGTTATAATGAGAATGCATCAAGTATGTACGTACACCCAGTTATAAAAAAATCACAAAATGTGAATTAACTATAGTCAGCACAAGTCCTTGTACTTCTGACGTCAACAAAAAGCAAACCAAGCCACAAATACCCACTAATTAAGGTCACCAAAGAAAACAGCAGCACTACCTGTCATATGCGATGATTTGCTAATTTTTTAACCATAGATTTCCACTTTTATTCACTATTACTTGAAGCAGCACCCGAGCGTGCTGAAGAAGTCATTTGATGATCATCCAAAACTAGTCTCATCTTCAATAGAATAGGATAAAAGATGTGCTCGAGCTCTCTCTTCTGATGCTCATACTCATCAGCTTCAGCAAGCTGCTCCCCATCAACCAACCGTGAGGCCCTTTCAATGGCACCCTTAATCCTCTTCTTGTCTGCTTTTGAAACCTTTGAGCCAATCTCCTCCTCATTTGTGAAAGATTTCATGTCGTAGATGAAGATCTCCAAACCATTCTTTGCTTTAACTTTCTCCTTGTGCCTCTTATCATCAGCTTTGAATTGCTCAGCTTCTAGAACCATCCTTTCAATTTCTTCCTTTGATGATCTGTCTTTATTTATTATGGTTATTCCTTTCTTGTTTCCTGATCTAGTTTCCTCGGCAGACACAGTTGAGATACCATTCTCATCCACGGAAAAGCAAACGTTGACGTGAGGAACACCCCTTGGTTCTGGGAGAATGTTCAACACAACATGACCCAGTAGATCGTTATCCTCAATCCTTGTTCTCTCACCCTCAAAAACCTGAATACCTGCATTTATTTGGTTGTCCAAGACAGTAGTTACATATGTTGACTTTGTTGTGGGAATGATAGTATTCCTTGGGATTACTACTCCCATGAGACCACCAAGTAAACCAAGCCCTAAGGACAATGGAGTGACATCCCTCAAAACAACGCCTGTTAGATTTTCAATGTCTTGACCACTTAATATAGCAGCTTGAACAGGAGCACCATAAGCAACAGCCTCATCAGGGTTGATGCTTCTATATAGCTCCTTCCTATTGAAGAAGTCTTGTAATAGTTGTTGAACTTTAGGAATTCTTGTAGACCCACCAACAAGGACGACTTCATCGATATTGTTCTTGTCCATCTTGGCATCCAGGAGACACTTCTCTACGATTCCCATACACTTTTGGAAGAGGTCTTTGTTCAGTTCCTCAAACCTAGCTCGAGTGATTGTTGAACAAAAGTCAATGCCCTCGTATAAAGCATCAACCTCAATGGTTGTCTCAAGAATGGATGTGGATGAGAGTGTCCTTTTTGCCCTCTCACAAGCTGTTCTCAACCTCCTAAGCGCCCTTGGACTCCTAGTTATGTCCTTCTGATGAATCCTCTTAAACTCTTTCACAAAGAAATTCACCATTCTATTGTCAAAGTCCTCTCCTCCAAGGTGTGTGTCACCATCAACTGCTATTACTTCGAAGTCACCCTTCTGAATTGTGGCAAGACAAACATCAAAGGTACCACCACCGAGATCAAATACAAATATGTTCCTCACAAGCTCATAGCTCCCTTTCCTGTCAAGACCATATGCAATTGCTGCAGCAGTGGGCTCATTGATTATCCGCATCACCTTAAGGCCAGCAATTGTAGTTGCATCTTCGGTTGCTTGACGTTGAGAGTCGTTGAAATAAGCAGGCACAGTAACAACTGCCTCTTTAACTGTTGAACCAAGATATGTCTCTGCAATCTCACGCATCTTTGATAATATCATAGATGATATTTGTTCGGGTAGAAACTGCCTTTCCTCCGATTTAAAATTCACAACAATTTTGGGCTTATCATTTTTACCACAAATGACCTTAAAAGGCCAAAGCTTCATATCAGTTTGGATATGGGAATCACTAAATCTTCTACCAATCAACCTCTTAGCATCTGCAAATTATTATCGATGATTTGTAAATAAAAATAAATAAAGAGTTAACCATATGTAACCTAAAAAAAACGAAAACAAACTGAGATTCCAAAAAATGGCGAAACTTATGTACAATACGACATCCTCCATAAAAACTGCTCGTGAAGATCTAACCAGACCTTCTAATGAAAGTCAGTTGTGCCAGAAGTGAACAAAATTAATTATGAATGAGTGAGGTATAACCCGAAAGATAAAATCCTAACTATTTATAACGTTGCAGAGATGCTTACATTAAAATCAAAACCAATTTTAATAAAAGACCTCATTCACCTCATTCTTTTCTTTCACGGCCACAATTATATTGAAAATTCTAAGACTCGTATTCGAGTAATAACTTATTATATTGTAAAAATCTATGAAAAAAATATTGATGAAAAACGAAACATCAAAAAAATTATGAACGATATTATCAAAGTTGTTTTTCTCTTTTTCGTTTATTCACGTTACGGGCTGCTATATCCAATTTCAAGAAAAAAGAGCAGAAGTCGTTGGGAATAGCCGGGGGGGGGGGGGGGGGGGGGGGGGGAGGGGGGGGGATTACCAAAGATAGTGTTAGCAGGGTTAACTGCGACCTGGTTCTTTGCAGCATCACCAGCTATGCTTTGAGTATCAGTGAAGGCAACATAAGACGGCGTGGTTCTGTTGCCTTGATCGTTCACAATGATCTCTGCTCGACCATGTTGCCATACTGCAACACACGAATATGTGGTTCCAAGATCGATTCCAATTCCTAGTTTTTGCTTTGATGTATCAGTCATTCTCTCTCTTTCAAGTCAGTGGAGGATTTTTTGAGTCTAGATCTGAAAAGAAAGGCTTCTTGGAGATTTTGAAAGCAGATGCAGCATGTCGCAAGATCAGGCTAAGATCCCTATAAAAAGACTCATCCATTAAAGATTATGTCTGTTCAGTTCTGTGAACTGTTCGAAGTACGAAGGGGCATAGACTAAAGTTGGAGAGATGAGAGGTGGAAACCAAAGCGGCAGAAATTATAGTGTAAGATGGAATTAAATATACTTAATTAAAGGAAGGTTACGAAGCAACCATTTGCATCTTGTTTGTATGTACAGTGTATAGTGTAATTTTTATTTTCAAATGCTTAATTAATTAGATAACTAGTAGATTTCATTTTTGTTCTCCTTTAGGGGGTGTTTGTTTCAACTGGGTAATTATGATTATTAGTAATTACTGAATAAAATAAGATTACTAGTAATTATAAAAAGGTTGTTTGGTAAGTCAAAATGTTACTAGGTAATTTTGGTCAAGATTACTGAATTTATATTTGGATAAATATTAGGTAACATTGGGAAACTGTGTCGAATGTACAATATTGCCCTTAGAACTCATTTTATATACCATTTTCAGATGAAAACTTGATTTGGGAAAAGCACCTCAAGAACACCATTGCCCAGACGAAAATCGTGGAGAACAAATTGGTCTTCAAACGTAAGCGTCTTCATGTAAGTGTTGATCTTTATCTCATGTAACCCCTGCCCTCGTTGGTGTTTTTTCTTCTTTCTTCTACCTTCTGTGAGGTAGGCATACCCTGCTGTGGTGGTAGAACAGATCTACGCTTGGGCTGCTGTGAGAAGAAAAATAGAGTTCTTCATTTAAAACTCAAGTTCTGGAAAAATAGTTGTCACATTCGAAATATAAGAACTAGAGTTCTTGGTAAATAACTAGAGTTCTTTATTTAAAACTCAAGTTCTTAATCTCTGAAAAAATAGTTGTCACATTCGAAATGTAAGAACTAGAGTTCATAACTAGAGTTTTTCCTTTAAAACTCAAGTTCTTCATCTCTGGAAAAATAGTTGTCACATTCAAAATATAAGAACTAGAGTTCTTCATTTAAAACTCAAGTTCTTTAAGGACTCAATGTATGCGTAAACTTAGAACTAGAGTTTGAAATATAAGAACTTGAGTTCTTGTGAACAAAAATTGCGAGCCGTTGTCTGTGATTTTCCAAATCAATCAATCTTTAGTTGTTTCTTTCCAGGATTATTAATAATCATTTTTAAGATGCTCTTAACCTGTTAATGCTACTAAACTTTCAAGTTTCTTATTTTTATGATTGACATTTTTAAATTTGGCTTATGTGATACAGTTGCAATCAAAAGGCTCAAAATGGGCTGAGAGTACAACAAAGGCAAGAAGCGCAGGAATGGGTAGTGGATTATATACATACAACGAAGGGTAGGATTGTCCGCAACATTTAATACTTTTTTTCATTTCCCGGGTAATCGAGAAATAACACATTTTTGGGGGGAATCATATTTGCCAAATTTACATAGAAAGATATTACTAAGTAATCTCAAATTACTCGGTAATTTTTGTCAATGTACTCTGCCAAATGTGTAATACCCGGACAGTTGTTGTTCGGAATATTATAGTATATTAATAGAATGGATATTTATGATAAATATGGTCTCAAAGTATCATATAATTAGTCTATTTTCGAAGGAAAATACTTAGAAAATTAAATGGAATTTATTGCAAAAAATGTGAAAAATATATTTTAGGGCCATAAAACATCCTAAGAATATGATGATAAATTCTAAAGGGCAGTGAAATAATTATAAAAATTAGGAGGAATATTGTCCCTAATTTAGACAATTTATTAAATTATCTCCTTTGAAAATAGAAGAATGGGAAATCAAAAAGTATTCTGGAGACTTTATTAGACCCCATGATTTTTAATATTATGCATGGTACATAAAATACAAATGTCAGTAAAATAGTTGTGAGATAATAATTATTACTAATTAAGAAAATTGTCAACAATTAGTAAGTGATTAATTAGATAATTAATGGCTAATTGTTTAGACATAAGATAAAGAGAAAAAGGTGGAAATTAATTAAAATAAATAAATAAATAAATATATATATATATATATATATATATATATATATATATATATATATATAAACGAAATTATGAAGAAAAATTAAAATAGAAATTAAGAAAAAATATCTAAGATATTTTGCAATTAAATAATATTATAATGGTGAAAAGCAAGTAGGATAAATGACCACGGATAGAAATAAAATGCTACCTAGAAAACCATGAACTAAGTTTCTAGAGTCAGAGTATATTATAGACAAGTGAATTTTTACCTCAGAGTGGCCTATCTCCGAAGTCATTTCCGTAATCGACGGAGTGATCATGAGATAGAGCCAAGAAGATATTTTGTGGAATTAAGACAGATAGTGGAAGTGAAAACCTATAGAAAATAATTCATAACATGGAATCCGGGGATAAGGTGGTAAAATCTGGACATATTACGAATCAGTGAATTTTTATCCAGAAGTTGACGTCGGCAGACGCAATTTCCGTAGCCAACGGCGTTTGGCCGAAATATTCAGCAGACAACGGAATGTCCTTAATGGGATCAAAAATTTAGATAACCCAAGTATCTTGAAAGAGGAAGAAAAGACCTTCAGAGCCTTGCTTCCGAAATTTTGAGTTTTCCCAAGTTTTCGAGATTGAGACACCGACCAGGGAATTATATCTGATAAAGCAAGATGATGATACAGGGTTGATGACATCATTTTTTTGAATTTTTGGGGGGAAGAACGGCCAAAATGAAGAATGGCCAAGATCACGCCACGTGTCAACCCAAAATCCAACGGTCAGAATCTGTCCAGACGAAGTTCAAAGAAATTACGAAAATGCCATTTGTTTTTTCTATAAATAGCCCCTTCATTTCTCTTCATTCTTCACCAATTCACACACAATCCTAGAGAGAAGTTAGAGAGAGAAGCTCTAGAGGAGGAGTAAGAAGTTCATAGCAAAGCTTTGGGTAAGTTCTTTGATCCTTAGTCTTTAGTTTAAATAATTCTTTCAGTAGTTATAGTAGGAATGCTAGAATAATCTCTAATCTTTCAAGTTAGCTTAGATATCATGTTTAAAGAATAAATATGATATTTATTTCAAGAATATGTTGGAGAAAGAATTATGTCAAAAATTCTAAAAGATTAGAGTCAAAATAGCGAAGCTCTGGTGAAATTCCACCAATTAATCAAACTAGGGGCAAAATGGTAATTTGTACCTAAAATGTCTATTATGATATTAAATATTCATAAATGTGATATTATCCTTATAGAATATCTGAAATCACGAACCGTTGTTTCCGTTGTTACTGTTGTTGTACCGCCGTCGTACCGCTGTCAAACGTACTGTTTTTTGACGAAAGTGCCAGAGATCGTCAACGAATGTACGGACGCGTACTGTAACCCTAACTCTATGCTACTTATATACATATATGTGATAGATACATTCATATACTGAGGCTCTGCTTAGGGTCATCAGTTATACATACAGCTTTTTACGAGTTATAGTCTTGATAACACCGTTGAGTTTTCCTAGCGCTGAGGACACGATGGGCCGTCGTGGCACTGGTTATGTGCAGACATATTGTGGGACTTTACATACTGCTTCGTGCTTATGTTCTGTCATTATTGTGATCATGCATCTGCTATGAGCTTTTGTATTGATATGCTGTTATGTTATTATGAATATATGTTACCTATATATTGTGATATTTGAGCATAAGGTTAACCGTTACCTGAGATCCAAATGAGAATTGGATCTCAGTTGTAGCTTCAGGATCAGGAGGACCAAGGGTTGGAAATAGGGGCAAGCGGTCAAAGTAGGATTCACAACGGAGTTTTGATGTCACTAGTTTATGTATTTACCTTCTTTTGAATACTAGATGACTGTACCAGTACAATTACACTATGGTTATATATCTCTAAGGTTCAGTTACTTGCTTGCTAAAACACTACTCTGATTATTGTTTTAAAAAAAAAAAATTCGTTGTTTTAAATGAGATGTTACAAAATGAGGTATTTATGGATTACCTGATGATGTTTCCCAGGTAATCTTTAGATTACCCCAAAACAAGCACCCCCTTAGGCTAAACCAAGATTCCCAAGTAGATAGGGTGAAGTTTATTGATAGTTATGATTATTTCATTATTGTGTTCGATCAAATTTTGATAAAGTTAATTTAGAGCCCATTTGGATGGGTTTTTAAAGAAAGTGCTTTTTTTAAAGCTCCAAATTGGAGCTTTTAAAAAAAGCAGCATGTTGGTTTTTTTTTTTTGTGACACTATATTTTAAAAAAAATATAATCTAAACATATAAATTAATTAAAAAATATTTTTTTTACATTAAAAAAGTGTTTTTTTTTAATGAAAAAATCTCATCCAAACGAGCGCTTAGTATAGAATCAATGATGCAGAAATTTTAATAAGTTATTGCTTCCTAAGTTGTTCCAAGTTATAGGGAAAAAGGTGATGAGTTTTATTGTGTTTGTACATATTATATAAAGAGCCTACTAGTCTCGTTTTGTAAGTACATCCATGATGAACAATTTTTTTTTTTCAATTCTTTTTGTCCAGAAATATCATGATTGCCAGGTTCTAAAAAATTGATTTTTTTTTTCTTTTGCTATACAAAAAATTGCTGTTATACTTTTATACTTTTAAACATGATTGCCAGTGATGATTATATGCATTTTTTTTAATATATATATATATATATATATATTTTTTTTTTTTTTTTCCAGCAACTTTTTTTTTCCAAAGTATATATATTCACCAACATACACACGGTTTACAATATAAACAAGCTATGTGATGTGCAGCCCTAAGGGGCCTCTATCTATCAAAGTTATCGCGCATAGGCATCGAATTGATTTGGACGACTTAATTGCAATATAAAAATTTCTAGATAATAACTTAATTCAAAAATGTGAGGATAAATTTTTCGGGATTTGAGTCTATCCTATAGTCAGATAAAAATACACTAATCCAAAAATAATAGAAAAATGATAAACGATATACTAAAGTCCAACTACATATTTTTTTTCCAGAAAGTTCCTTTATTCACAGCTGTGTCTTCCCTCTCAATCTCGATCACTCCTTGTCTCTTTCATACGGTCTGGAGTTCAAATAAATGAACTCTAGGGTAACAATATAACACATGTTCAACACAAAATAATTCACAGTAAACAAGTCGCACCGTAACCACAGTTATCGCCCAAGAACCGCAGCCCTATTTTAGGACACGCGGCCCCAATCCATAACTAGGATACACTTGCAAATTATCTAGCAAACATGGTTAGTTATACATGAATATATATGCATACAGGCTAATAAAATAACAGTTACCCACCGAGCTTGAGTCTTTAATTTCGTCTGAGGGTCCTAAGATCAAAAAAGTTGTCAAGGTATGCCTATAAACGTTTATAATTATCATTACTCACTTATGGCATTGTTTATAATTATCTTTAGATGTCGACTGTCAAGAATTGCATTTTATGGAGTTGCTTGTTACTATGTTTGGTTTTTTCAATCACACCGACGTACATTAAAGATTGTGTTGCTAGAATGGAAAACATGTCGAAACCATCAGGAGCTCCTCCCTTGGCTGACTCTGGACAACGCAAGCTTCCACCAGACCGGCCATCAGCTGAGGGGTAGGACGACCAAAAAAAGAAGAAGAAAATGGAAGAAATTCTTCAGGCCATCATGGATGTCATTATGCCAGATAAAGAACCAGAACAATCCAACGAGAAAATTGAAAATGCTGAGAAATCAGAATTGCAAACTAAGAAAGAAGACAATACTCCAAAATTCTCATCTTACCGTGCTTCTTTAATGGGATTCAATGGAGTAGCCCACAACAACTACATATTTGAGGAAGATATATTCTCCGATGATAAGGAAATATGCTGGAAGCTACCTGAAGAATCAGAAGAAATGAAAAAGCTCATGCAACTGTAGCCAGTGGCACCATGCAAAGAAGAAGAGTATAATGAGTGGTGTGAACCATGGAATTATGCTCTAATTCTCACAATGCTTGGCAGAAAATTCAATCTATATGTGCTAAAAGATCTTTTGATTAATCTATGGGGATTTTCTAGCTTTGAACTTATTGACAACCCAAATAACTATTTTGTGGTTAGATTTCAAGATCAGGAACTATGGAGATCTCACAACAAGAAGGTGCTTTATGATGGTCCGTGGGTGGTTAAACATCATTGTGTTCTAATTCAACGCTGGACACCCTATTTCAACCCCTATCAGAATCCTTTAGACAGAGTGGCTACTTGGGAACGTATCCCAGACATTCCTATGCACTGTTATAACATACACTGTATCTCAAGATTGGGAGATCGAATTGGTCACACTCTCAAAGTGGACATGAATACCCTCCATTATTACCAATCTTCAAACCCGAAAATTCAAAGGGGAAAGTTTGTCAGAATTTGTGTAGAATTGAACCTCCAAAAAAAGCTAGTGTCTAAAGTGATTGTCGCTGGATCAATATTTAATGTTGAGTGTGAGGGACTTACCCTTATCTGCTTCAGCTGTGGGCAGTTTAGGCACAAACGCGAAAGATGCCCTTCCAAATGTCCTGTATCCGAGCTCCACCATGAGACAAGCTTTCCGAATCAACCGATGCAACAGGCCATAAAACATCTGTCAATGAACACTCCGGCGCCGACCACTGAAGAAGCTTTCGGTCCTTGGATATTGGTGAGCCGACGGGTGAGCAGATCCAAACTCTCCCAACGACCTGATTCCAGCAACGGTCGCCATGTCTAGGGATCAGGGATGAAGATGACGAAAGAGTATGGCCAAGCTTCTCGATTTTCGGCAATTGAAGACCTTGAAGAAGGAAATATACTGGCATCTGAAGCTTTGGTGGTCGGCCCTGCCAGGCAAGCTGAGATCTATGCCGAAGCTAGTCACTCTGAAACTAAAAGAGATAGGGGTTTACCGATGAAAATGACAGGACAGGGTTAGTCTCAAAATCAGAAAAATGAACTTGGTCAAAGGGCCAAAACCCACTACAGGCTAAAGGATTCGAAGGCCACAGTCTCCTCAGTTGGACCAAGCAAGCCCAATGATAATAGTGGGCTTTATATTTCGACTGAGTCTCCAAATGTTGCTGGGTCAAATTTGGCGGTTAGTGAGCCAATTAAAGCGCCTGTTCATTCTATTGTCCATGTTCAAACTGATTTCGGGCTGAATAAAAAGCCCGAAGAGAGCCAGAATTTTAATAATGAGTTGGCCTTAAATGTGGGTCAGGAGAAAACCTCGGGCAAGAAAATCAAGGGCCAGCGTGTTCATTCTATTGTCCATGGGAACCTAGCTAGTGTTAATCATCAGAGAAGAACCATAAATCCCTCTGTCTCTAAAAAGGAGCAAATCCATATTGTCCCTCCTTCAGAGCAAAATCAGGACTTATCTCAATTCAATATTCCATGACCTCCTGATCATTGGGACCCAAATGAAGATCTTGCTCCGAATTTCATGGAAGATAATGGCACTGTTGTGGCCGAAACTCAAATTGAGTTTCATCATGATGGAGAGGTTGAAGGCCCCAGGTAAGTATGTTTATCCCTATCTCACTTATATATTTTTTTAATGATTATAGCCTCTTGGAATTGTAGGGGAGCCGGTAGTCGAACCTTCCCCTTAATTATTAAAGATATTGTCAGTAAATATTGTATTAACATTTTTTTTTCTTATGGAGCCTCGTATTAGTGGTGATAGAGCTAATAAAGTTTGTCACAAGCTCGATTTTAGTCATTGGATCCAGGTAGAATCTAGTGGCTTTTCTGGAGGTATTTGGCTTCTATGGAATAATGATTCTTTTGACATTATCTACCTTACCTCCACTACCCAATTGTTACATTGTCAAGTCAAAGAGCATGCTAGTAACACCACGAGTCTCATGACTGTTGTTTATGGTGAAACTAATCCTATTGGCAGAGCTTCCCTTTAGGACTTCCTTCGTTCGATCGCTACTTCCTCTAACCTTCCTTGGATTGTTTTGGGTGACTTTAACGCTTATTTATCTCCTTCTGATAAACTTGGAGGAGCCAACCCTCCTTGGATCTCAATGCAACAATTTAAAGATTGCATTGACGATTCCCATCTCATTAAAGACAGAACTCATGGAGACAAATTCACCTGGGAAAGACAAGGCTTGAAAGAAAGGTTGGATTAGGTCTTTACAAACTTCAGCTGGATTAATTTCTTCCCTAATTCCACAGTTCGTCAAGAACTTAAATTTCAATCTGATCACAGGATTGTGGTGGTGAATTCCAGCCCTGTATCCCAAAGGAAAAGTTTCCGAAAATCATTTTCCTACCAAATTTGCTTGGACTTTGGAAAATGATTTCAAGGACATTACCAAAGAAGCTTGGCAGGGGAAAAATTGGCTCCATGGTCTGCAAAGCTTTCAAACGTCAGCTTTGGACTGGAATGATAACCAGGTGGGAAGTTTTGCCAAGAAGAAAAGAGATATTATTCGTCACCTTGAAGGAATTGACAGGAGTAGAAGGATGAACGTTCAATCTGGCTTGTTTAAGTTGGAAAAGAAATTATGGGAAGATTATCACAAAGTGGCGACCCAAGAAGAAATCTCTTGGTTTCAAAAATTGAGAAGTAAATGGCTTCAGGGGAGAGACAGGAATACGAGATTTTTCCATGCCTCTACAATGGTTAAAAGGAAAAAGCAGAGAATTGGTGCCATCCAGAATGATGCAAGAGAGTGGGTTGAGGATCATAGTATTGCAAAAATGATGGCTCATGATTTCTTTCGAAACCTATTTACCCGTGATACTTCTGTAAAGAGCCTTGAAAATTGGTGCTCAAATTTCCCTATCATGGATGCTTCGGAGTTGCGAATGCTGTCAAGGAAAGTTACCAGACTTGAAATAAAAAATGCAACTTTTGCTATGGGTCCCTTCAAAGCCCCGCGACCTGATGGCCTTCAAGCTCATTTCTTTCAATCACAATGGAATGTTGTGGGGGATAAAAAATGTGATTTCATCGAAGATTGTTTTAGTAACCCCTCTAATATGGCTTCCATCAATAAGTCCAAGATTGTCCTCATTCCTAAGGTTGATAACCATTCCACGTTACATGATTTTCGTCCTATATCCTTATGTAATGAGGGTTTCAAAATAATTACTAAGGTTTTGGTGAATAGGTTTAGATTTGTAATGGCACACCTTGTTAAGCTTGAGCAATGCAGCTTTATTGCAAATAGATCCAGCTGTGACAACATTCTTATTGCCTTGGAAATCATTCACTCCATGAGAATGAAGGGCGGGAAGAAAGGGTTTGTTGCCATCAAGATTGATATGGAAAAGGCTTTTGATAGGCTTGATTGGGGTTTTATCAGGAACACTCTTATGTGTTTAAGGTTGGAGGGGAACCTTATTGATCTCATTATGGCTTGTATCTCTACAACTTCTTTGTCTATTCTTTGGAATGGTGATGAAAGTCCGAGTTTCACTCCTTCTAGAGAGGTGTTAGACAGGGAGACCCTTTAAGCCCCTATATTTTTATCCTTTGCATGGAACGCCTAAGTCATCTTTTTAAAGCTGAGTGTGAAGCGCGGCACTGGAAACCCTTCACTTTCAAAAGAGGGAGCCCCCAATCTCCCATTTTTCTTTGTTGATGATCTTCTTCTTTTCATAGAAGCCTCGTCTAGCCAAATGAGAGAGGTCCGTAAGGTGATGCAAAGCTTTTGTGAGGTTTCTAGCCACAGAATCAACCTTGATAAATCTAAAAAGTTTTGTTCCAAAAATGTCAGTTTTAATAGGGCTCTTGAGCTAAGTCATTTGCTTGGGATAGGAATCACCTCAGACCTTGGGAAATATCTGGGAGTTCCCATTATTCATAAGCGAATCACGAAAGACACATATCATGTCATTGTTCAAAAAGCCTAGAAAAAGTTGTCTATGTGGAAGAGCAAATTTTTGTCTATTGTTGGTCATTCAGTGTTGATTAAATCTATGCTCTCCTCCCTACCTAACTATTGTATGCAATCAACCTTTCTTCCTATATGTACTATTAATGAGCTTGATAAGGTTTCAAGAAAGTTCCTTTGGTCCCAGGAAGAAGACGTGAGAAAAATGCACCTTATAGCTTGGGTCAAAATTACTCATGCTTAGAATCAGGGGGGTCTTGGCCTCAAGAATCTCTGTCTTCATAACAAAGCCTTTATTATGAAGCTTTGTTGGAGTCTTTTGACAAAGAAGCAATCTTTATGGGTCCAATGCCTTTGGTCTAAATATAATTACGGTAACTTACATGTGCCTAATGTCCCCAAAAAACAGCGCTCATCCTCTGCTTGGAAAGCAATTGTCGCAGTTTAGGATAACTTCCTTACTGGGGTGGGGAAAAAGGTTAACAATGGGGCGGAGACCAAATTTTGGCATGATTTGTGGCTTCCTCTAGATCGTCCTCTTATAGCCTTTGTTTTGAGCCCATCCCTTGTAAATGACAATGAGACGGTGAAGGATCACTTACTGATAAATGGAAGATGGAACGTTGACAAATGGCGTTGAATTTTACCTCCTTCAATCATAAATACTATCTCCAGAGTGAACCCTCCTATTCATAACTCGTCTGATTGCTTCACTTGGAGAGCTGCAAAAGATGGGTGTTTTTCGGTTAGTTCAGCTTACAAGTATCTTACTGCTCTAGGAGGGGCAAGTAGTAACATTTTCTGGGCCAAGTTGTGGAAATGTCAACTTCCTGAAAAAATAAAATTCTTCATGTGGCAAGTAGGTCATGACAGGCTTGCCACTAACTCGCTTCGTGCAAGAAGAAGCCTCATAAATGAGAGCCTCTGCCCCTCTCACTGCAACAGTAACGAAAGTGTTATCCATACAATTAGGGATTGTGAGAGAGCTAAAAATTTATGGAAGCAAATTTTAAAGCCTAATTATTTTTCCTAGTTTTGTGTAGGTAATTTGCAGGTTTGGCTTAATTGGAACACCAAGCATAACCTATAAAAGGGAGATTCCAGAACTTCTCCTGGCTAAGAGTCTTCAGCTTGGGGTGCTGGATCCTCTAGACGACAAGATGCAAATTCCTATTTCAGGGTGATCATACAGATACCAGAGAGATGCTCCATCTATGCTATTATCTCCTTACGAAAAACGCAGTTAATCAAACCTAACTCACAAAATTTTCTGTTTTGACAGGAATATGGAGCAGACATGGACTTCCCCTCCAACGAATGTAGTTCGCACCGATGTGGATGGATCTGTGCGTCACCAGCATCATGTGGCTTGTGGAGGAGTGATAAGGAATTCTCAAGGCCATTGGCTGATGGGGTTTTGCAAGTCGCTTGGGCTCCATACTGTTGTTGAAGCAGAAATATATGCTATTATGTAGGGATTAAAGGTTGCTCATCACATGGGACTACACGATATAATTCTCTACTCTGACTCCTTAGACGCCATCAATATCCTTATGAGAGACTCCTATAGTGATCATCCTATGAAGGACATCATTGGGGAGACCAGGACCTTCTCTTCCGGGACTGGAACATGGAGCTTCATTATACTCCAAGAGACAACATCTTTTGTGCTAATTTTATGGCCAATGAAGGCCATGCTGCTTCCACAGATGCTGATGTAGTGCTATTCGAAGCAATTCCTGACAGATGTCTTAATACGGTCTCGAAAGACCAATTACTTTGTCACTAATAGTTTGTCTTTTAGTTTTGTTGTTTTAAGGACTAGATATTTTTCGGTCTAGTCCCTTCTTGTACTTTCAAGCCTCGGCTTGCCTTTTCTTCTAAAAAAAAAAAAAAGAATTGCATTTTATGTGATATAGGAGAACATGCACAGCCGGAAAATCCACAAAAAATTGGATTTTTGGTTCTCTAATGATGGAAGTAATATATTCTTTTTATAGCCTAAGGGGTACATATCTTAGAATACGTGCGGACAACAACCTCCTAGCCCCGCCATCTATTGCATATATAAAGATCAAGTTAAGGAGATTCTCGTGACATACCACTAGGCATTTCCATTGTGATCCGGGCCACTTAATAGGATCCACATCACTCATTCCAACAATTAATCCAATATGCCTGCCACCAATAGTAATTTTACTTAAGAACTTTTTTGGAGACCAATTATTTAAGTGCCAGAAGCATAATCAGGAAAAACCCCCAACACAAACTTGTTCATAATCCGCCTGTCCAACTATATATCACAGTTTCAGGATAGTTTTGAGCCAAAGCTCTCAACTTGAATCATGTACCCTTTTCAAGAGAAGTTATCTCTTGAGCTAGTCTTTTTTCCTATGAGAAAAATGAATTACAATACTTCTTATCTATCTCACGGATGCATCATTACTCATGAGTGCATTTTGATTTTCTAACACAGTAAAGGGAAAAAACCGGAATTGAAGTATGGCAGATTGTTGGGTATCAAAGTGGGTGAACAAAAGAAAAAGTTGAAGGTCTCGGACTTGATTCACGATGGAAGATGCATGGGATCTTGAGTGTATTAATGATTGCCTATCGGATGAGGAGAAGGAGTTAATCCTGAAAATTCCCATATCCCTTCCCCTGATGTCAAGGATAAGTTGATTTGGCTGGGGATGAGAAATGGGATTTATAATGATAAATCAAAATATTATGTGGCTATGGAGGAAAAGGCTCCAGTAGTGGTGAAAAAAGATCCTATTTCTTCTTATCAATTGCCAAAAGAGGTATGGAAGTTAGTATGGAAATTGGTAGTCCCTACTAAGGTACAGCAGTTTATTTGGATATTTCTTAATGGGACAATAGCTATTAAGGAAGAATTGTTTTAAAGAAAATGCTTTATAGGTATGGACTGTCCAGTATGTGGTAAAGAGAAAGAGCCTGAAACCATTGAGCATTTGCTTTTCTTTTATCCCTAGATTAAGGAGTGTTGGTTTGAACATAACTTTAGGTATAAACATTGAAAGGAAATAAAAATTGATATTGGCTGTGATGTGTTGGTGGATATGAAAGACTAGATGCAGCCGAATTTTTAAGGAGGTGGAGATAAATTTGAAGGAATTAATTTAACCATATTATTCATTTTCAGGAAGTCCTTTATCAGACAGGGTGAAGGAACAAATAGAGAGCAATAAAACAAAAAGGGAAAAATAAAGAGAAAGATTTCCAAGAAAATCAAATGATAATTTGACCCGGGGGGGGAGGAGCCCACCAATAACAATAGTTTAATTTAACTGTAGTAATACATATGCCAACTCCATCAGTTTAGTTGACAAATCATTTGTTGCATTATTTAAGGAATATGTGTTATGTAAACATTAAACAAGGTGATTAATTAAAGGATCAGTTCCGATATTATTATTGGCTGTCATTTGTTGACAATGATTTCTGAACGAATATAAAATTTGAAATATATTTGATAAATGCAACCTTGCTCGCACAATTAAACTACATAACTTTAGTTACCTTCATGATCATGATATAATTAAGTCAATGGTTGGACAAAACTCAGTCGGTTTCAAACCATGATTTATAGATAAGCCATGGTAGTGTTTGGGTAATTATGAAGTGGTGATTTTAAAAGTCTTTTTTTTTTCAAATCAAGACTCCTCTCACATGTTTACCTTATAAATCTTAAAAATTATTCTCTAAAAATTAATTCAAACACACACGTGATATATTGATACGTTCCCACAGGTATAGTAAGAAAAGTTGATTTAAATTCGAACACACACAAGATGATTAATATAAACATATACTTAAATCCAAAATTATAAATTTATAACCCTTTAATTTGATAGACTGGTTAATGGATAGAGGATCATAACAAAAATTATGTCAATTTGCTTATTGTTACGGATATCTCATAAATGGGCCCAGCCCAATAACTAAAGAGCCTAGTCAAAATGACTTCAGTCATGCTCATAGCCGCTTCCTTGAAAATAGGAGTGGTTTTATCAAAATATCTATTGTTATGATAACCGCCTATGTATCAAGAATATCTATCAAAAACGCATATCTTGATATCCCTAAAATAAAGGATGAATCCAACTGATTAAGATAAGGCACAGGTACGCCTATAAATAGGGTAAACCCCTTACAAGGTACACACTTCGAAAACCCTAGCTTTTCTATTCACACAGAGCACACACACCACCCCCTCTGGCTATCATTAGCCTGTCGTATACCCTCGAACTACGTGGACTTTGATCCACACTGTGGTACGTAGGACCCCGGGATTTCACCCCGGGCCAAGTCCAACCCAACTTGTGATCTACACCGGATCATTGGCGCCGTCCGTGGGCACTGTAAAGTCCTATTCCCGTGACCCGTGATAGCTAATACCAGAAGCAAAAGCCACCCGCATGCACACGAGCAAGGTCAGGAACAAAATTTTAGCGAGACCCAACAGCAGGACGTTCAAGGCGTTAATCAGGAACAAATGGAGGAGTCCCCGGACTCGAACCTGGATGGACGAACAGGCCAAACGCTGGAAAATACTAACCACGCTGGTCCCTCAAAGTTTCAGATTGGAAGCCCGGACATACGGCTCCTACATAACATTGCTGAGTCAATGATGAAACGGATCGAGAATGTGGAAGAACGCGACAATCTTCAGAACCAGAAGATTGACCATATGATCGAGGTGATGAATCAAATTCTTAAACACTTACAAGACCCTCTTCAGGAGGAATGCCGGGATGATCAGCAGAATGAGGACGAAGAAACCAATCACCAAACTATTGATCCCCTACAGGAGGATCATCCCGGGCAAGGCCGAATAGCTTCAACAAAAAATTCTCAGCAAAATAATCACCGGGACGCGAGTCAGGAGGATCAAGCCCGGGCACATAGGAAGGACAGCCGTACCTCGGACAATCAGGGAATTCCGCAAGACTCCGACAGGTACAAGACGTGGTATGGGGATGGAGGACAAAACAACAGCCCGTTCTCAGATGAAATTACGGAAGCTGAGTACCCAAGGAAATTTAATACATCCGACCTCCCTAAGTACGACGGAAGTCAGGATCCCCAGACACACTTGAACACTTTCGACACTGAGATGCTGGTCCGAGGATTCAAGGGGCCAATCATTTCCAGGCTGTTCACCTCAACGTTACGAGGAGCCGCCCAAATTTGGTTCCGGACTCTATCTCCCAAGTCCATTACCGACTTCAACAACCTGAGCGAGAAGTTCCTGCTGAATTTCGCGACAAGCAAAAAGCAACCCAGGTCGGTCTACACGCTGGACAGAATCAAGCAGCAACCCGGTGAAACCCTTCAGAAGTATTTGGATCGTTTCAAGGCTGCCGCATTACAAATCCAGGGATTAACGGAAAGCGTCCACGTACACTTGCTCATCTCAGGCTTAGATAGCGAATCCAGAATGGGGAGATCGGTCATATCTGGCGAGATCAAGACGCTGGAAGAATTCCAATAACGAGCCAAAAAGTATCTGGACATAGAGCAGATGCAGATAGCCAACGCGTCGGGAAAAGAGAGACAGAAAAGCCCACCTCCGAAAGGGAAGGACCGGGCAGCAAGAGACCGACCCCGTAACTTGGATCAGAAAACACGAGGACAAAGGCATGAGGGGAAGTATGAGAGATATACTCCAATAAATGTCCCTCGTTCACAGTTATGGAGAGAGGTAGCCCTGACCGAGATGAGGAAGGTGGAGCGACCCCGACCACTTTATAATAAGGGAAAGTTGGACCGCACACGGTTTTGTGAATTCCACAATGGACCCGGGCACACAACGGATGAGTGCTGGGACCTTAGAGATGCGGTGGAAAAGTTTATCCGAGATGGAAAATTACATCAGTACGTTATTAAAACACAAGGGCAGAAAGCCAAGCGCAAGCAGACGGATCGGAGTACAAGCCCGGTCTCCCAGAGGAGAAAACTGGAGGAAGCCCGGAGAAAGCACGACAATGAGGACGAGTTCCCGGAAGCAGAGTTTGACTGCAATGTCATTAGTGGAGGTTATGGAGGTGGCGGCGATACCGCCAATCAGCGGAAGAAATACCTTCGGGAAGTCTTAACCATCAGGGGACGACCGACCTTCAAGCCGGAGCCATCGCAAACAGAAGAGTCTCCTAAGCTGTTCTTTACTCAGGAAGATCTGAGGGACGTAATCCCGGGTCATCAAGACGGACTGGTCATAACCGGCCTCCTGGGAAAATGCCGTGTAAAGAAGATATTCATCGATCCTGGCAGCGCGGTGGATATCATCCTGTGGGATGTCTTTAAGCGCATGGACCTCGACCCAAAGAATCTAAAGCCGTGCAGGACAACCTTAATTGGGTTCAACGGACAGGATACAAATCCCAAAGGGTGTATAGAACTTAAAATGACCTTGGGCTCTAAAGAAGCCTTTAAGACTGAGCGAGTCAAGTTTATTGTAGCGGATTTCCCTTCGTCCTACAATATAATCTTAGGCAGACCAACCATTCATAGTTGGGACATGCTCATATCAACTAAGCATCAGAAGCTGAAAATGGTAAGTCGGAACAATGAAGTCGTCACCGTCAAAGGTGATCAGAAGGAATCCCGGCAATGCTATTTCTCGACAGTTAAAAACAATGAACCCGGAACATCAAGCTCGCAGCAGAAAGGAACTCAAAATTCAACGCCAATTGCGCCGAGCTCGGTCAACGTGGTAGAGCTGGATGTAAGAGAAGAAGCAAAGTTGATGAAAACAGAGCCTGATGGAGAGCTCACAGGCTACCAACTAGGAGAGGATCCCGGACAAATAACCCAGATCGGGAGTTCACTTGCCGAGCAAGAAAAAAGCGAGCTCAAAAAGCTGTTATGGAGAAACAAGGACGTATTCGCTTGGAAACCTTCGGAGTTACCAGGAGTTGACCCGGCGTTCTGCTGTCACAAATTGACCATAAATCCACGATATACGCCGGTCTCGCAGAAGAAAAGAAAGATTGCACCGGACCGTCAGGAAGCCCTAACCGAGCATGTAAGAGAACTGCTGGATGCGGGATTCATCAGGGAAATCCAGTATACCACGTGGTTGTCAAATGTGGTAATGGTCAAGAAACCAAATGGCAAATGGAGGGTGTGCACCGACTACACCGATCTCAACAAAGCATGCCCCAAGGATGCTTACCCCATGCCAAATATTGACCAACTGGTGGACAATTCCTCGGGTTTCCAGCTGCTCTCATTCATGGATGCGTATTCCGGCTATAACCAAATAGCTATGCATCCTGAAGACCAGGAGAAAACAGCTTTTATCACGGAAAAAGCTAATTACTGCTATAATGTCATGCCTTTCGGGCTGAAGAACGCAGGAGCTACGTACCAGAGGATGATGAATCAAGTGTTTGAGGCACAACTCGGCAGGAACGTCGAAGTTTACATCGACGATATGATCGTAAAGTCAGTTAAGCGATCCAACCACATCCAAGATTTGCAAGAAACATTTGATAAGCTCCGGGCTCACAGAATCCGACTTAACCCAGCTAAATGTGCATTCGGGGTACCAGCGGGTAAATTTCTCGGATTCCTGTTGACAAACCGGGGGATTGAGGCCAATCCGGACAAATGTCAGGCCGTCCTCAATATGGCTGCCCCAAAAAACAAAAAAGAGGTACAGCAGTTGACTGGCAGACTGGCCGCGCTGACAAGGTTCTTACCGAAATCGGCAGAAAATGCTCTTCCTTTATTCAAGTTATTGAAGAAGGAAGCACGGCATGGAGAATGGAACTCAGAGTGTGAAGCCGCGTTTGACAAGATCAAAAAATGCCTGTCATCACCACCCGTGCTGACAAAACCCGAGCCCGGGGAAGATTTGATATTATATCTATCCGTGGCCCCAGAAGCAGTAAGTGCCGCCCTGGTGAGAGAAGATTCGAAGGAACAGAAACCGATTTACTTTACAAGCCGGGCTTTGCAGAGTTCGGAGCTAAGATATCAAAGGTTGGAAAAGGTGGCCTTTGCGCTCCTAACTACCACGAGGAGATTACGCCCTTACTTCCAGGGGCATAAAATAATTGTCCGAACCAGTCAGCCAATACGACAAATACTCCACAAACCTGACTTAGCAGGAAGAATGACGAGTTGGGCAATCGAACTATCCGAATTCGACATAGTATATGAAGCTCGGCGTGCTATTAAGTTCCAGGCTTTAGCCGACTTCATTACAGAACTGGTGCCAACAGAGGTAGTTCCGAAAGCGGCCCTTGACGTTTGGAAAGTATTTGTAGACGGCTCTTCAAACGCCAAAGGAAGTGGAGCCGGGATCATAATCGAAAGCCCGGAAGGAGTCGCCATGGAACACTCCCTGCAATTACACTTCAGAACGTCCAATAATCAGGCCGAGTATGAGGCTGTATTAGCCGGGCTATCACAGGCAAAAGACAATGGGGCCAGGAGGGTTCATCTCTCTACCAACTCTCAACTAGTCGCGGCCCAAATCAACGGTTCATACACGGCTAAGGGACCCTTGCTAATTAAGTATCTGGGGAAAGTCAGAGAGGCAATGGCCGACTTCGATGAGGTCCTAGTCACCCACATCCCCAGGGGAGAAAATGCGAGGGCAGATATCCTCTCCAAATTAGCAAGCACCAGAAACCCAGGAAATAATCGGACTGTAATACAACAAAGTCTCAAGGAGCCCACGTGTATCATGGTCATCGCGGCAGCAGAAGACTGGCGAAAGCCAATCTTAAATTACCTGGAAAAGGGAGTTAGCCCAGACGATCCCGGGGAAGCAAGGCAGATAGCACGGACCGTGTTAATGTACACGGTGGTCGATGACCAGCTCTACCGAAAAGGCCTCCAATCCCCGATGATGAGATGTTTAAACCAGTCAGAGGCCGAGTACGTGCTATCAAAGATACACGAAGGGATAAACGGACAACACATGGGGGCAAAGGCGTTAGCTCGGAAGGCCATAAGGGCTGGATACTACTGGCCGACAATGGTCGCGAACTCCAGAGAGCACGTACGGACGTGCGAAAGCTGCCAAAAACATGCTCGGATCCTCTGGCTACCTCCGACCGAGTTGAAGACCATCACGGCTCCTTGGCCATTCTTTAAATGGGGTATGGACCTCCTTGGACCGTTCAAACCGGCCGTAGGGCAACTGAAATGGCTTGTGGTAGCGGTGGATTATTTCACTAAGTGGATCGAGGCCGAACCACTGTCGACCATCTCGGCTGCTCGAATACAAAAATTCTTCGAAAGAAATATTGTTGCAAGGTTCGGGATTCCTGCCGAGATCGTAACTGACAACGGTACTCAATTCGTGGACCAAGGTTTCCAGAGGTTGATGTCCGAGCTCGAAATCAAGCACCATTTCGCCTCGGTAGAGCATCCGCAATCTAATGGGCAAGCCGAGGCAGCCAACAAAATCATTGTTGACGGGCTCAAGAAAAGGATGAGTAACGCAGAAAGTAACTGGGTCGAGGAACTATACCCGGTACTCTGGGGATACCGAACTAGTGTCCAAATCTCGACCCAGGAAACACCCTTCCGAATGACATATGGATGCGAGGCCATGATCCCGGTTGAAATTGGGCAAACATCATGGAGGAAAGCCAAAGTCATGGAAGAGGGAGAACACGCTAACAACAAGCAGTTAGCAGCCGAGGTAGACCTCATCGATGAAGTGAGAACGACGGCACACTGCCGAGATCTGGCAACGAAGCAGCTGGTGGCGGCTAAGTATAACCGCAAAGTTAGACCGCGAGCGTTCGATAAAGGTGACTTGGTATTACGCAGAGCGGATATCGGAAATAAGAATGCCCGGGATGGAAAACTTGCAGCAAACTGGGAGGGTCCTTACCGTGTTTCGGACAAAATGGGGCCCGGGACTTATGCCCTTGAGACGTTAGATGGCACGCCCATTAAACGAACATGGAACGCGGACAAACTAAGGACTTACTACAGCTAAAGACCGGGATGCACTCGGAATAAACGCACAACGGATGTCAGTGGTGACTGAGAACCGCTCTTTAGCTTCAACGGATGTTGGTGGTGACCGAGAACCGTTTTTTATTACGCATTGTTTTGCTTTTAGCAATATTTTCCATTGATTTTAAATTGTGTAATTCCAATTATTTCAATCAATAAAAAAGGTGGTTCAATTCATGGGCCAACCTAGTTATTACTTGTGAAATCAATGCAAAGATAGGCGGCGACAAAAGCAAGATAATTAAACAAAGACTTGGGTTTCGCGATCCCGGTCATGATAAGATTTGTCAACAAGTCTTGTAAACCTTACGATGCATCGGAACTGTCCCCTGGGGTGGTGTGAGATTGCCATAAAAGATCCTGATCAGGTCGAAATGTTTAGGCTCCTATTCAAAAAGGATATTAGGGCCCGAACATGTGGCAGTTGGCTACCATCTCGGTACGGTACTTTACAAGATAAAGTACTTAGATGATTTTTGAAAATCGTCTGTTGTTTAGAATGCCCGACCATTAATAAACGTGGCCCGTTTGTTAAAACGTCGGTTGAATAACCAGCAGATTCTGCGCAATATATCTTGACTTTGGCCAAGTCATAAAATAAAGAACCGAGCTTCGTGCACGGATTACGTTCCCCTTTACTCATCAACTGGTGAATTAAAACACGAGTTTGGTTTAAAGGATGAAAATAAATACATGTAAGATGGACGAGCTGAGGATGCTAGAAAAATCTGGGAACACCGGCTTGTCATATTATTAATTTTTAGGGCAAAGGCCCCAGATTACAGAAGAAACAAAAATGAAAATGAAAATACTACATATGGGAAAAAATAAAAAAGATCCTAGAAGGACGGCATCAAGATTGGGCTTGGTCGGGCACAGGAGAGCCAGGGGCGTCGGTCGTCGGAGCATCTTCCTCAGCTAATTGAACACGGTCATCCTCCGCGAGATGCTCGGACTCTTCGACCGGAGAAAGCGGCGCTGGTACAAATTGCCCGTCCTCTACCGAAGCTCTGAAATCCACAGCGTCTAAGTTCATCGTAAGGTCCGGATTCAAAGCTCGGACTTGGGCCAGGCATACGTTGAAAGCTTCAGCAGCCGTCTCCACAACCTGGACTTCCAGCTTATCCACCTCGGCAGCAGACGCCACGAGCTCGGCCTTGGAAGCGTGGAGGTCGGATTGGGCGAGATGGAGGTCCCTCACCAGCCCCGCATACTGACCCTGCAGGGCGTGTAGTGAGGCATTGAGGGTGTCTTCCCGGGCATGACTGGCGTCAAGCTCGGTGGAGAAATGATCCCTCTCAGCAAGGGCCTTTGATAGCTCCTCCACCGCCTTTATCTGCGCCTCTTCCGCTTTCAGGCACGCCTCCTCAGCCTCCCGCTGCCTGATCTCGGCCTCTTTCTTTTCAACCCGAGCTTTGGCAATCTCGGCTGCAGCCCTGGCGTACTTATGCTTAACAGAAGCATAAGCATCCAACACGCCGGCCGTCTCCATTAAGTGGTCCTGCAGGACCTGCAGGTGATCGAGGTCGGAGTCGGCAAAGGCCTCACCACTAAAATATTTGCTGGGAGGCTTCACCGCGTATTTGAGCTCCTCCGAGACCCCATCAGTCCATACCTCACCCCACGAGTAAAGGCGAGACTTACCAGGAAGTGGGGGAGGAGGGACGCTTGTGGCAGCACCGGCGTCCGAGACAGAGGCCGGATTCTCTTCTGCGACCGAGATCGACGACGCCACGGACTTCGATCGCTTGCGCGGAATGAGATCCGTAGAGGCCGGAGAGGGCGCAGCCCTCTTTTCAGCAGTAGTCCTGGCAGGCGAAGGAGCAGCCACAGCTTTCTTCTGGGAAGAGGACTCCCCTTTCTTTTTGGCCTTAGCCCGGAGCTTCTCGGCCAGTTCTTGGAAAGAAGCCTTCCCCATGTCGGGCACTACAAAAAACATAACAAACATCAGAAAGGACAAGGGGCATACCAAAAAAAAAAAATCCAACAGAAACCATACTCGGTGAATACAATTCCTCCACCGACTGTCGGATAAAAATCCGGGAATCAATAACATCCTTCTCGGCCACATGGTCAACCAGAGCTATCACGGTTTCAACCTCGGCTGGCTCTAGGCTATCATCGGAGGATGCAAATATGCTTTGGTCTTGGTCATAGTGAGCTTTCGACCAATACAGAGGAAACAGCAGCTCCACCGAGCTGGAATCGACGTCCTTAAGAAACCACGGTTTATGACCGGGTTCAGCGTTGATTTTGAAAAAAGAAGCCTTGAAGCCTTTCCAGGTGTCAATTGCCACATGGAAAAGCTTCTTGTCCGGTTTCCCCCGAAAAGAAACCCAACCCCTCTTTTCTTCGGGCTCCCCGGGTTGACGAGCCCGTTAGATGTTAAAAAAATAAAAGAATGTCCCGGCGGTGGGAGTACGATTTAAAAATCGGCAAAGCCGATCGAATGCAATAATAAAGCCCCAAGAGTTAGGATGAATCTGAGTGGGGGCCAGCTGAAGAATGTTTAAGAGATCTACTTGAAACCTAGAAAATGGAAAACGAAGGCCGAGTTTTTTGACGAAGTCTAGATAGAAGAAGAAAAAGGAGCGCTCATTCCCTTCCCGGGCAACGCACACCGGTTCAGAAGGGCCGGGAAGAGATAAAGAACAATGATCCCGGTCCCCTAATAGGAGCTCGGCGATCTGACTGGTCATGGCTTTTGATAGCCTGGACAGCACCCCGGTCGCGACCCAATCATACTTCTCAGCAATATGACGTGGAATACCGACGGCCGCTGACTCCACGGATCCGGAATCCTCGATAGGACGCGGAGAAGTTGACATACTACCTAGAAAAGGCAAAACAAAAATAAATTAGAAACGAAAATGATACCTGAAGATAGTAAAGCGGGACGGGTAGAAACGGCTCCAACAACCCGCTGTTGGATATGCCGGCATCGTGAAGCTATTTCGTCAGCTTCCCATGACCGGCCAACCATCGTGGCCTCAGATATCAGCCAGGAACACTCCTCGCACGGGCCGATAGGCCGGGTAAGGGAGATGAGGGGCTCCGCGCGTGAAGGAAAGGAAGAGGCTGGTAGAGGAGGATTTTCCCCCTACCCTTTCCTAAGGGCGGCTCTGAAGAAAAAACCCTAGTGGCAGCAATCCCCTGGCCTAGACTTTCGGGCTCTACAGACTCAGACCGACCTCGAGCCCTTCCCCTAACCCGACCAAACCGACCTGGTTGACTACCACCTTCTCCGCCATAACCACGGAGAACGTTTTCCCTCTTTTGTTCTTCGGTCAGAGGTTTCCCGTACAGCCACCATGCTGTCCGGGGAGGCATACGCTGAATAAGCTCGGCCTCTTCCGGGGAAAAAGCATTTGGATTAAAAGCAAGAAGAGAACCTTGATGGCTCATCCCGAGAAGATAGAATTTAAACAGGAAACCGAAAACCAAAGACGGAGAAAAAGGATTGAATAGACCAGAAGTTCAGAGAAGTTCAAGAACAAAGCAGAAGCCAGAACCCAAAGGGGAAGAAACTTGAAAGAACTCACAATAACCTACCCAGAATAAAGAAAGACCAAGAGATAGAGAAAGAAAGAATAAAACACAGCCAAATAACCAGAGAAGGAAACAAGGAAAGTACCTGGTTTGAAATAAGTTAAGGGAAGAGGAAATGCGCGAGCCACGAAGAGCAGAAATGGGAATCTAAGGAAGATGAACGGGTGACTGGTTGCAAGTTTCTCTCAAGAAGGAAAATTCAAGGTTTGGCAGTTTTCAAAATGCAAGAAGCAGAAAGTCGAAGGCTTTTATAAGCAAAACAAGCAGACGGGTGAGAGTCAAGAAACTCAACCGTCAAAAGCCCAAAGGGCCCATACACAAATAATGACGTGGACGTTAAAAGGCGTGCACATTTAATGCTGATGGTAGGCAAACACGAAAACCAAGATAATGGGGCAGTTGCTCTACTCAGAGGCCGGCTAGTAAACATCAAATCAGCAGAAGGCAATGATGACACTCGTGGCCTCGAGATAAGACGAGTGTTGGATCAACAGATGAGGCGGACAATGATCCCGGATCGAAATGCTCACGTGGCCGACCACATGAATACACCCCGGTTGCCCGACCTAACTCCCCGTGCAATCTCAAACTTGGGGGCAACAAGTCCCGATCCACGAAAAACTGGACAAGGTACCTGTAAACGGGGAGTAAGACGATATAGAAATATCAACACTACCCGACACGAATAAAGAGGGGAAGTTCGAGAAAGCATGGGAGGAGTTCGGCCTAGAATCAAAATTATAGAACATTAAGACCAAACATTAATGTTCTCTCGGGATAGCAAACGAATGCAACCCGCGTTAACCGGGATGGGGGGGGCACCCGTGTCCCACTCAAATAAACCGGAATGCAAATTGATGATAGAGGGGGTAACCCAGGGACCAAAAAGGTCCGACCTCGGAAAAAGAACTAGAAATCAAAAACCTCAGAACAGCGAAATGAACTAGAGCAAAGGACGTAACCTGACAAGTACATCCCGGCTGCTCGGAGCCCTGAACAACCGGGCTGGGGGGCAACTGTTACGGATATCTCATAAATGGGCCCAGCCCAATAACTAAAGAGCCTAGTCAAAATGACTTCAGTTATGCTCATAGCCGCTTCCTTGAAAATAGGAGTGGTTTTATCAAAATATCTATTGTTATGATAACCGCCTATGTATCAAGAATATCTATCAAAAACACATATCTTGATATCCCTAAAATAAAGGATGAATCCAACTGATTAAGATAAGGCACAGGTACACCTATAAATAGGGTAAACCCCTTACAAGGTACACACTTCGAAAACCCTAGCTTTTCTATTCACACAGAGCACACACACCACCCCCTCTGGCTATCATTAGCCTGTCGTATACCCTCGAACTACGTGGACTTTGATCCACACTGTGGTACGTAGGACCCCGGGATTTCACCCCGGGCCAAGTCCAACCCAACTTGTGATCTACACCGGATCACTTATGAATTATATCTATTAAGTCTCAAAGGGACGTGTGTTCGATCCCCGCTGTCGTTACTGGGACTTTTTCGGTAGGCAATCTCGTAAGTCCCTAGTAAGTGGTCAAAGAGTCCGGGGCCGTGCCCTGGCCTTAATAGGGGACTGATGTCAAACTTCTCCAAAACTTTTTTATATAAAAAAAAAAAAATTAAGTCCAACTTCCAATTCTTCACTCTATTCGGTTAGAATTAAAGGTGATGAGAAAGCAAAAGAGCAGGAGAGTGACAATGCAGGCCGGACGAAGTTAAATACACGTCCCTCTCAGAATCCCTCAAAAATGTGTACCCGACCGTTGATCTGTCATCATTAAAATCTTAATGGTCTATTTTAATACCTTCAAAACCCTGAAAAATTATTTTAGAATGTTAAAAAAAATACCTTGAAGTATATTTTTAATATTAATCAGTATTTTGAAATAATATTTTAAAAATATTAAAATTATTTTAGGATTTTAAAAAAATATTTTAGAGTACTGATTGATATTAAAAATATACTTTAAAATATTGTCTTGTACAAAAAAAAAATACTTCATGCTCTTGAAAAAATTATTTTAGAATCTTGAAAAAATATTTTCCTATACTAATATATACTAAAAATATACTTTAATATTTTTTTAAAAAATCCTAAAATAATTTTTTAAAGCTTTGAACGCTTTAAAGGTATTAAAATGGACCATTAAAAATTAATGATGAGAGATCAACTGTCTAAAACGCACTTCTGAAGAATTCTAAGAGGGATGTCCGCTGAGGACATCTGCTCCAAAGGCCTGGCGTTGATGTGACTAAAGGCATTGGAAAGTAGGAGTGCTGTGCAAACATGTAAGAGATTTGGCACTGGAGAAAATTCCAAACAAGCCTGTTTTTAATTATTTTAAAAAAGGTACATCATGTAAAATTTGTTCACATGGAGAACGATTTCCAAAAAAAGAACAATTTTTGCTTTTTGTTAAATTGAAAATCATTCGTCACAAGAACAAGTTCTTTACAAGTATGAAATCGTTCTTCATAAGAACAATTTTAGGGGAAGTATTACGGTAAATACTTTCTACTTTATCAGTATTCTGATAAAAAAAAAAAGCCCCAACTATATTATACTCTTTTTAATCCTTAATACTTCAGGTCCAAAAGAATCCTTGTTATAAGAACCTTCTACATATTTTATAATATAACATATTTTTTAAAACATTAATTTTATTTTATTTTTTACTTAGTACTTCTAACAAACTATAAAACTTCCTAAGTACAATTTTAATTAATTAAACTTCTCTAACTAATGACTTTTTTTATACGGAAAATAGTTCATTAAAAATATAAGGAGTATTGTATTACGCATGGAGCACGATTTACTCTTAAACATATTCCTTCAATCGTCAAAATAATTACAAGCACTAGTTATTATTTTCTCTCTGTTTTCCCCCCTCCCCTCATCCTATCTCTATTTTTTAATAAAGAATTTAACAGTTGCGGTTTAAGAAAAGAAGGGGAAAACAAAGAGGAAATTTCAAAAAAAAAAAAAAACGGAAATGAAAATTTAATAAGAAAAATGGTCTTAACAAAAACCATAGTTTAACTAAACAAAATGACAATTTAATAAGGAAAAAATAGTCTAACAAAAGCAATAGCTTAACTAAACTATATGCCAACTCACCCCTGAAGAAAAGTTTGTATCTGTTGATCATCTTATCGCTTTACTTCCCAGTTAATCAGGTGAATGATATTGCCCAACATCTATAGAGTAGTAGTTGAGAGTGTCCAAAAACCAATATACATAAAAGTAGGAAGCACATCATCAGAACGCAAAACCCATTCACAATGAAAAAAACAAATGATGAGTTGCTTCATCACACTTCTAGCTGCATATATGTATCAGCAATTAAAAATATGATTGCCTTCTACCAAAAAAAATATATATAGGATTGCCCAAAACAAAATAATAATTAGCAACATTCCAGCTTATTTATCTAATGCTACATACCCCAATTGATATCAAGCTATTGCAAGGCCTTCCAAAAGTATGTGCGTGCGAGATTATAATGAGATGCCAGCAACAAAAAGATGATTGGTCAGAATGTATCAAATATCAAGTACAGAAAACCACAAAATGAAAATTAACCCGCCTGCCAAGACATGTTAAATCATTAAAAATCTGAGGACAAATACAAAAGCAGAAATCAACCCACTACCATTTCAAGAAACAGAATCGACTGTCATGTGTCTGATAATCTCTCGAGCTTTCTCATCTCATGCTCATACTCATCAACTTCCGCAAGCTGTTGGTTATCAACCAGCTTTGAGGCTCTTTTGACCGCATCCTCAATCTTCTTCCTGCCTGCAGCGGAAAGCCCTGATCCAATCTTCCCATTATTTATACCAGTCCTGATTTTGTATATATGGTCCTCCAAGGCATTCTTTGCTTCAGCTTTCTTCTTGTACCTCTCATCATCAGCCTTGTATATCTAAGCTTCTTTAACCATCCTTTCAATCTCTTCTTTTGATAGTCTTCTTTTTCTATTGGTTATTGTTATCCCATTCTCGTTCCCTGTTTCAGCTTCCTTGGCAGTGACTTTTAAGATCCCATTCTCATCAATGGAAAAGCAAACTTTGAAATCAGGAACACCCTTTGGTTTTGGGGGAATGGTTACCTTAAACGTATCCAACCAGTTGTTATCATTAGCTCTTGTTCTCTCACCTTGAAAAATACGAAACGAGACCACTGTTTGGTTGTCAGACACAGTGGTTACCCTTGTCGACATTGATGTGGAAATGCTAGTGTTCCTTGGAATTACTACTTCCATGCAATCACCACGTAACTCCATGCCTAAGGACAATGGGGTGACATCTCTCAAGACAATGCCCTGTAAATTTTCATTTCCTTGCCCACTCAATATAGCAGCTTGAACAGCAGCACCATAAGCAACAGCCTCATCAGGGTTGATCCTCCTGCATAGCTCCTTCCCATTAAATAAGTCCTGTAATAGCTGTTGGATTTTAGGAATTCTTGTAGACCCACCAACAAGGACAACCTCATCAATACTCCTCTTGTCCATCTTGGCATCCAAAAGACACTTCTCTGCAATTTTTAAACATTTTGTGAAGTAGTCTTTGTTCAATTCCTCAAACCTAGCACGAGTGATTGTTGAATAAAAATCAACGCCTTCATGTAAAGCATCAACCTCAATGGTTGTCTCAACCATAGAAGACGATGAGTGTTCTTTTTGCCCTCTCACAAGCAGTTCTCAACCTCCTAAGGGCCCTTGGATTCCCCGTGATATCCTTTTTTTGCTTCCTCTTCAGCTCTTCCACAAAGTAGTTGACCATTCTGTTGTCAAAGTCCTCTCCTCCAAGGTGTGTGTCACCATCAACTGCTTTAACGTTGAAGTCACCCTTATTAATTGTGACAACAGACACATCAAAGGTACCACCGCCTAGATCAAATACAAAAATGTTTCTCTCTAGGTTATAGCTGCCCTTTTTGTCAAGACCATATGCAATTGCTCCAGCAGTAGGCTCATTAATTATTCGCAATACATTAAGCCCAGCAATTGCAGCTGCATCTTTGGTTGCTTGGCGTTGAGAGTCATTGAAATAAGCAGGCACAGTGACAACTGCATCCTTAACTGTTGAACCAAGATATGCCTCTGCAATCTCATGCATCTTCGCTAATACCATGGATGAGATTTCTTCTGGTAGAAATTGTCTTTCCTCAGATTTAAATTTCACAACAATCTTGGGCTTATTGTCAACACCACCAATGACCTTAAATGGCCAAAGGTTTATATCACTTTGAACATGAGAATCACTAAACCTCCTACCAATTAACCTCTTCGCATCTGCAAAATGTTAATCATTGTAAGTGTAAATAAGAATAAATAACCATACGTACAGTGTAAGATCCTACAAAACAAAAAAGGTTAACGGTAGAAGTAATCAATAAAATTGTATTTTTAATTTATTTAATTTACATTCCCAAGTTCAGATCAGCAATTGAAGGAAAGATGAAAATATATATGGAAGGAGAATTACCAAACACAGTGTTAGTAGGATTGAGAGCAGCCTGGTTCTTGGCGGCATCACCGACCATCCTTTGAGCATCAGTGAAGGCAACATAAGACGGCGTTGTTCTATTTCCTTGGTCGTTCACGATAATATCTACTCGAGCATGCTGCCACACTGCAACACACGAGTATGTGGTTCCAAGATCGATTCCAATGGCCAGTTTCTGCTGTGATCTATCACCCATCCTTTTTCTTTCAAAGTCAATGGAGTTTTGGGAGAGTTAGCCTGACAATAAAGTTTTTTCTAGAGATCGGTAAGCTAATCGACGTGGTCAGCAAGTTACAAACCAAAGTATTTTAGCATAATGTAGAGAACACAATGGTCATCAATTACAGCTCCACATTGCACATACAGAACCAAGGGCAACCATACAGAAACAAGGGCAAGAGAACCCTTCTTTTTTCCAAAAAAATATCTTGAATATACCTTCACAATCAGAGCATAGAAGGATTGTTTCAAAATTCTGATGTCTACAACCACAAGGCTGCATCAATCTAAGCACAGAAAGAAAAGGCTTTCATATCAAAGGCCTCAAATAAACTCTGCAACCAGATTTTGCACACCCAAATTGACACAGCAAAACAGAGAAAGGAGAAGAGTAGCTTGCAGCTTACACGCACTAACCAAGATAAGGAAAGGAGCAGCAGCGTCGAATAAGAAGGAGAAGAAAGCTGGGAGAAACCAAATACTAAGGTCACGAGGACAAAGCAATCGATGAAGATTCACTCACCTACATCCAGGCCGGCCGCAAGAAAAGAGAACGGCAACCACTCTGAGTAAGGAAGAAGATCAAACGAGCTTAACTTACAGAAATTTCCTCTTGCTCTCTCCCTCTTTACTCTGTACCCACTGATCATAAAAGCAAGACGCGGCTTTCCTCCTTTTTTCTCTAAGGGCGTGTTTGGTTTTGACGGGAGGGGAGGGTCTCATTCCTTTATTTTTATTTGGTTTGGATTTTTGGGTTGAAGGGAAGGTAAAATTTTGGTTCTGATATGAAACTGATGAAATATAAAGAATAATAAGAAATAATCTAGAGATAGAGAGAGCAGAGAGAAATTCTATTCCAGTATATACTGAATGTTTACAGAAGGCCTCTATTTATAAACTTTCAGGAAACTTAAAGATGAAGTTAAGAGTAAGAAAAACCAAAAGGGGGAAGCTTCCTTAGAGAAGCCGAAAGAGGGAAGCTTCCTTAGAGAAGCCGAAAGAGGAAGCTTCTTCTTGACTTGTAGAAAAAGCTAAGGAAACTTCTTGTTGACTTGGAAATGAAGCTTCTTATTGGCTTGTAATAGGAGGGAGCTTCTTCTCGGGTTAATGGACATCCACATAATTAATTTATTCATAACACTCCCCCTTGGATGTCCATTTATGAATGTGCTTCATTAAAAATTTTAACTAGGAAAAACCCAGTGGGATAAAAACCTAACCAAAGAAAAGAGTACATAATTCATTGATACATTGTTGAGTGCTACCTCATTAAAAACCTTTCTAGGAAAACCCAGTGGGACAAAACCTAGATAAGAGAAAAATAGTACAGCATGTATCGACTCCCCCTGTTGACAATATCAGTTGAGAAGCGTGTATCAACTCCCCCTGTTGACAATATCAATTGAGATCTCTGAATCTTCGTAGACTAATACCACGGACAAGCTTTTCAGAGGTTGTACATGGAAGAGATTTAGTAAATAAATCTGCTAGATTATCACTTGAACTGATTTTCTGGATATCAATTTCACCATTATGTTGAAGATCACAGATATAGAAGAATTTTGGTGAAATATGCTTCGTTCTATCACCCTTGATATAACCCTCCTTGAGTTGGGCAATACATGCAGCATTATCCTCATATAGAACTGTTGGAACCATTTTATCAGAAGATAAATGACAAGTAGTTCATATATGATGAATTACTGACCTTAACCACACACATTCCCGACTTGCTTCATGCATTGCTAGAATTTCTGCATGATTAGCTGAAGTGGCTGTTATAGTATGTTTCATAGATCTCCATGAAATAGTTGCACCTCCACATGTAAATAAATAGCATGTTTGTGATTTTCCATCATGTGAATCAGACATAAATCCAGCATCTGCATAACCAATCAGTTCGTGCTTCGATACATTTGAGTAGTATAATCCCATATCCATTGTACCTCTGAGATAACGAAGAATTTGCTTTACACCATTCCAATGCCTATCTGTTGGTGTAGAACTATATCTTGCTAATAAATCAACAGCAAATGATATATCAGGTCGTGTATGATTAGCAAGATACATTAGTGCCCTAATAGCATTTAGGTATGGTACTTCTAGACCAAGTAGTTCTTCTACACCTTTGTCATTAATTATTTGAGGTCGAAATGGATCTTGATCTTTATCCAAAGACCTTACTACCATTGGAATACATAATGGATGTGATTTATCCATATAAAATCGTTCTAGGATCTTCTTTGTATAAGTTTCTTGATATACAAAGATCTCATCATTCAGGTACTCGATTTGTAGTCCAAGGCAAAATTTTGTCCTACCCAAATCTTTCATTTCAAATTCTTTTTTCAAACAATTAATTGCTTTTGAAAGCTCTTCAGGAGTTCCAATAATGTTGATATCATCAACATATACAACAATTATAACAAATTCATTTCTCGATCCTTTTATAAAAATGCATGGGCATATTGGGTCATTTTTATACCCTTCTTTCAACAAATATTCCTTAAGACAATTATATCACATGCGCCCTGATTGTTTTAAACCATATAGGGACTTATTTAATTTGATCGAGTATTGTTCTCGAGAATTTGAATTAGATGCTTCTGGCACCTTTAGTCCTTCAGGAACTTTCATATAAATATCACTATCAAGTGATCCATATAAATATGCAGTCACTACATCCATCAGATGTAAATTAAGCCCTTCATTTACTGCCAGGCAAATCAAATAACGAAAAGTAGTCGCATCCACTACTGGTGAATACGTTTCTTCATAATCAATGTCGGGTCTTTGTGTAAATCCTTGGGCTACAAGACGTGCCTTATATCTTGCAATTTCACCCTTTTCATTTCTTTTTCTTACAAAAACCCCATTTATATCCAACTGGCTTTATACCTTCAGGTGTTTGGACTACAGGTCCAAATACTTTTCGTTTTTCCAGTGATTTCAATTCTGCAGTAACAACATCTTTCCATAAGGGCCAATCTTTTCGCTATTGACACTCTCTAATAGATTTAGGCTCATGATCCTCTTCATTATTCATTACATCATATGCTATATGATTAGCAAAGATGTCGTCAATGTTGACTTCATTTCGATCCCATCGGATACCATTCATAACATAATTAATTGAGATCTCATTATTTTCATACATTCCAGGTACCTGAGTCTCTTCTGAGACTGCAACATTCTCTTCTAGAGATAACTCTTCAAGAGATGGCTTTACTGGAGCTACTGACTTTTCTTGATTATCCTCAACTTGACCATCTATATTTTTAGCTCCTTTTCTCTTTCGAGGATTTTTATCTTTAGAACCAATGGGTCTACCACGCTTCAGGCATGATTTAGATTCATTCACAATAGGTTTTCCTTCAGGGATATCAATTCGAATAGGAGCATTCACAGCTGGAACATGTGACTTTGTCACTCTCTTTGGGTCAGTGAATGCTTCTGGCATTCAATTAGCTAAATCCTGCAAATGAATTATCTTTTGAACTTCTAGTTCACATTATTTTGTACGAGGATCAAAATGAGCCAATGATAATTCATTCCAGCTAATCTCTTTACCCAGCTGCTTGTTCTCTCCCCCTAATGTTGGGAAGACTGATTCATCAAAGTGACAATCAACAAATCGTGCAGTAAATAAATCTCCTGTAGATGGTTCTAAATATTTTATGATTGAAGGAGATTCATACCCAACATATATTCTCATCCTCCTTTAAGAACCCATTTTAGTGCGTTGTGGTGGTGCTACTGGCACATATACTGCACATCCAAAAATTTTGATATGGGAAATATTAGGTTCTTGACCAAAAACCATTTGTAAGGGGGAAACCTTTAGGTAACTAGTAGGCTTGATGCGAATTAACATTGCAGCATGCAAAATGACATGGCTCCAAGCAGAAATCGGTAAATTGCATCTCATAAGTAAAGGTCTTGCAATAAGTTGCAATCGTTTAATCAAAGATTCTGCAAGTCCATTTTGCGTATGAACATGAGCTACAGGATGTTCAACATCAATTCCAAGGAACATACAATATTCATTAAAAGCTTGTGAGGTAAATTCACCAGCATTATCAAGACGTATTTTCTTGATAGGATAATCAAGGTAATGTGCTCTTAATCGAATCAATTGAGCAAGTAATCTTGCAAACGCCAGGTTACGAGAAGATAATAAGCAAACATGTGACCATTTGGTTGATGCGTCAATTAAGACCATAAAATATCTAAATGGTTCACATGGTGGATGTATTGGTCCACAAATGTCTCCCTGTATCCGTTCTAGAAATGTAAGAGATTTACCTCTTACTTTGTTTGGTGAGGGTCGAATAATCAACTTTCCCTTGGAACATGCATCACATATGAAATCATGGGACTGTGGTATTTGCTTACACTTCAGGGTATGTCTACATGAATTTTCAATTATTTGTCGCATCATAGTTGACCCAGGATGGCCTAACCGGTCATGCCAAACATTAAATTCATGAGTAAACTTCTGGTTTTCATTGGCAAACTTCTGGTTTGCATTGACTAATTTATGGTCTGTATTAGTAAACTTCTGGTTTACAATAGCATGTATTTCAATTGTGCTTATAAATGTATAATACAAACCAAAAGAAAAAGCAGGAAAATTTTCTAATATGCATTTCCTACCAGAAATTATGTTTGTGATAGCAAGACATTCTTGATTATCTTTAGTTGTCGTTTCTATATGATATCCATTTCTGCGGATATCTTTGAAACTCAACAAGTTCCTTTTTGAATTGGTAGAATAAAATGCATTTTCAATGCATAATTTTGTTCCTTCAGGTAACAAAATATTAGCTCTTCCGGAGCCTTCGATCAAATTTATACTACCAGATATAGTATGAACATTGGCTTCTCGTATTACCAATGAAGAAAAGTATTTGTCATTTTTTAGTATGGTGTGCGTTGTTGTGCTATCAACGAGACACAAATCTTCAGGATTGTTGTCAACAAGATTCATTCTTCATTAGAGATACATGAAAATAAAATAATAATAATAATAATAATAATAAATAAAACATAATTAAAAGAAATACATATACTAGAAGAAAGTTTCAACTTATTAAAAACATGACCATTCTAAACATAAAAAATAATTTATACTAAATAATCAGCAACATCAAAATGAGCCATTTCAACATTTTCATGCCCAGAATTCTCAGCCTTATCAACATGATTTGCTTCAATCTTTGGTCCTTTACCATTATTTTTCAATGATTCTTGGTAAAGGTCAACCAAATGTCTTGGGGTACGGCAGGTACGTGACCAATGACCTTTGACACCACAACAATAACATGCATTTTCAGCATGTTTGTTATTTCCACTTGTTTCCCTTCTGGGGTTCTTATCAAACTTTCCTGATTTAGGGGGGCGGGAATTTGATCCACCATGATTTGGACCACGACCACGGCCACGACCAGCCTACGCCCACGATTGTAGCCACCTTTACGTCCACGTCCTCGGCCACTTGAAAATTCATTAGTTACTACATTCACTTCTAGGAATGGAGTTGAACCTGTTGGACATGATTCATGATTCTTTAATAAAAGCTCATTATTTTGTTCGGCAACTAAGAGACAAGATATTAAATTTGCATATCTTTTAAAACCCTTCTCACGGTATTGCTGCTGCAGGAGCAAATTTGATGCATGGAATGTGGAGAAAATTTTTTCTAGCATGTCCTCATCAGTAATATTCTCTCCACATAATTTCAGTTGAGAAGTAATCCTGAACATAGCTGAATTGTATTCACTTACAGATTTAAAATCTTGTAAACGCAAATGAATCCAGTTATATCGAGCTTTTGGTAGAATGACCATCTCTGGTGGTCATATCTTTCCTTCAAATTGTTCCAAAGAACAAGTGGGTCTTTCACAGTCAAATATTCAACTTTTAGATCATCATGCAAATAGTGGCGTAACAAAATCATGGCTTTGGCCTTTTTTTGATTGGATTCCTCATTCCCTTCTTTAATTGTGTTTTCTAACTCATGGGCATTCAGATGAATTTCCGCATCCAGCATCCAGGATAAATAGTTCTTTCCGGTGATGTCAAGAACCGCAAACTCAATTTTTGAAAGGTTTGACATAATTCAAACTAATTAAAGAAAATAAACATGAATTAAAAATACGAATAATAATAACAATAAAATATTAAAGACAATAATTATAATTAAAGCATTATGGCTTCAGGCCATTTATAACTCATAATGAGAAAATTAAATTTATATGGCTTCTGGCCATAAAAACAACATGACTTCTAGTCATGAAGGCAATATGACTTCTGGTCATATAATAACATAACATTAAATGTTAATAACAATAAAAGTAAATGTTATGTTAGCAACAATAAAAATAACAATATTTGCAAACAGAGAATATCAATTCTAGATATCTATGTAGGAGGTAAAAACCTTCCATGTAGATGTTAAATGAACAAAATATAAAATTACCGTGAATAGTAGAAAATACTATTTACAGTAAATAGTAAATAAAGTAAAATTACTGAAAGATTAAATCTAGACTACCAAGTAGGAGTCAGATGAATAAAATGTAAAATTACTGAAAAATGGTAAATTTACTATGAATAGTAAATTACTATTTACCGTAGTAAAATAGTAAATAATCTCAAATCTTAACCATGGAACCCGATATTTAAAATAATCAGTAAAAGTATATCTTTAATTTCATATTATGGTTAAGATTATCCCAGATAGATAAAGTAAACATATAGTAAAGAAGATGATGATAAAATCTTACCTTGGTAGAGTCTTCGTGCTGATAACGTGATATGAAACTGATGAAATATAAAGAACAATAAGAGAGAATCTAGAGATAGAGAGAGTAGAGAGAAATTCTATTCCAGTATATACTGAATGTTTACAGAAGACCTCTATTTATAAACTTTCAGGAAACTTGAAGATGAAGTTAAGAGTAAGAAAAACCAAAAGGGGGAAGTTTCCTTAGAGAAGCCGAAAGAGGGAAGCTTCCTTAGAGAAGCAGAAAGAGGAAGCTTCTTCTTGACTTGTAGAAAAAGCTAAGGAAACTTCTTGTTGACTTGGAAATGAAGCTTCTTGTTGGCCTGTAATAGGAGGGAGCTTCTTCTCGGATTAATGGATATCCACATAATTAATTTATTCATAACAGGTTCTCATTATTTTCCCTTATATTATTTTTTGCTCTCATTATAAAGATTCATCTCTACTCCACTCCCCTTTAACAAATTAAACAAGATAGCATACTTCTTTACCCCTTCCCTCCAACCTATTTATTTTCCTCCTTTTAAACCAAACACATCTTCAAGGTCCGGCCCAATACTATTTCTATGAAACTACACCATTTTGGTGTAAAATACACATGCTGGCCAAACTTTTTTTTGAAAAATTGCACTCGTCATCTTAAAGTATCCTTTTAGTTCCAGTCAATATCTTAAAATATTTTTCAATACTCTTGAAAAAATATTTTAAGATACTACTCCTTCTGGTCCTAATTATAAGACATATTTAACCAATTTTAGGGAAATTAAGGAAGAGAGTTAGATTGGTTAATTTTACTCATTTTTTAAAATGCCCTTATATAAATTTTTAAAGACATTAACATACCTCCTTGACCTAGAATCTTCTTTTTCATATTTTCTAATTGAAATGATGGTCTTACTATATATACATATATGTGTATGTATATATGTACACACATATGTATGTATGTGATGTACACACATATATCTACCCCAAAACACACATACACCCCCGAGATACACATATATCTACACACAAATACAAACCCCCACATCTACTCTCACACTATACACATCCACACACATATATATACATAAATACACACACACAAATATATGTGTGTGTACATACAGGTAAATTAACGTCAACTCATCAATAAACAAATTAAAATCCAATAATTTAAGAGTTTTATAGATGAAAAATTCTATGCACCTAAATGCATGTACTTACCAAAAATCAAACACATTTGAGAGAATAAAATAGGAGTGTTCTAGGAAAAATTTGATAAAAATTTAAATTTTGTCCTATAATTAGGACCAAAATAACTCCCAAATATTGTCCTATAATTAGGATTGGAGGGAGTAATTAATGTTAAAAAAATATTTCATGACTTTTAGGAAGAGAAATTTACATCAGAACAACCACTCAGTGAGCTGAGAATCCGGAACAGAACCCATTCGAATTAGTGACAATCCAAACCAAATTTCTCCTGACCATGAATAATGGAAAAACAGATGCTGCCGAGATTCAGCCCCTGCTTAACAGAAAAGGAACCCCCAATGGCTTGTTTAACAGAAAAAGGGAACCCCCCCCCCCCCCCCCCCTCCCACCAGAGTGACTTGTTTGGTATGAGTGGCGAGGAGAGAAAATATGCATAGAGAAAAAATTTGAGTTTGATTTAAAAATTGAAAAAAGTGGAATTAGGAGTTTTTAAATAATTTTTATTATTCTTTTATTTTAGATATTTTCTTTATTTAATATTTTGTAATCCCACATCTCTAATTTTTTTCAGTCCAACTCAAAAATTTTCTATTCCCTTCAAATCCATCATACCAAAGAGATCCTAAGTCAAAGTCCAAGTGATGTTGACCAAAAGTGAACGTATTTGGTAAAGCATTCCTAATCAATTTCCACATGAAGAGTTCAGCTCGAGGAATAAGACACTCAAGTGTTATTATAACCATCTGGAGCACAATGCTGCTCAATTTGTTTTCTGTCGAAGAGGTTTAAAATTTAAATTCTAAAAACAGTTAACCTCTATGCTTAAGGGGGAAAGCCTTATATAAAAAATATAAAAAGGAGTGTCTAGTATTGACTTAGCCATTAGGCCCACTGCAGCGTCAGAACTAGTTTCTAAGCTTATCCTTTAAATGAGTAGGAAGAACTTTTTAATCTGAATATTTAGATTTATTTTTTTTTTATTTTTTATTTCTCAAACAAAAATTATTTTAATTGGTAGATAATATAAAATAAAGATAGTTTCTTAACTAATATATTTTTTAAATTTTTTATTTAAAAATTAACAGTTAAAAAAAAATAAATTAGAGCAGTCCAAATCTCATTTAAACGGTTAAGATGGAAAAAACTCGTCCAAACTGGTTCGTGAATCATCAAATAGTTTTAATAGCCCTCTGCACTTCCTCCATCCTCACTGATTAGTGGTATATGGTCATGTGTGAGGTTAAGAAGCGTAAGATCATCTAATTGAAAAAGATTTTCATCAGTCAGGTTCTAAAGATGAAATTCTTTTTAAATTAAAGGATACGATTTTTATGAAGCAACCGACATACAACTATTTTTTCTGCCATCAACCATTGCCCAACTCTAAATCTGCCCGTAATTAATATGAGTTTATCGTTTGTCATGTTATTAAATATAAGTTTTTGTCCAATGAAGACAAAACTATATTATTTTATCATTGAAAAAAAATCACAAAATAAATTGAAAACAAATTCTTCCCCCCACCTCCCAGTAAATCGAAAAAGTCGCAGAATAACTTTTCAATGAACAAAACAATCAGAACTAATAAAATGAAATTAACCTAAACTAATAAAATTAAATCAATCTAAACTAAAAACTAAACTAATAAAATCAATCCAAACTAATACAATAAAACTAATACTAAACTAATCAAATCAAATCAATATAAACTAATAAAATCAAATCAATCTAAATCTTAGGATAACTTCTCAATAAACAAAAAAATCAGAATATAAACTGCTGTCAGCCTGTCACAATTCCAGGATCGGTAATTTATGAATAATATTTTTTTGTAATAAATGAATGAATTATAATTAATTAATTAATTAAGAATTACTAATAAACTAAACTAATATAATAAACTGAAAACAAAGTCTTCCCTTTGCCTACTCGTAAATCCAAAAAGTCACCGAATAACTTTCTAGTGAATAAAAAAAAATTAAAATATAAACCGCTATCACAAGGATTGATAAATAATATTTTTTTTATAATAAATGAATGAATTATAATTAATTAATTAAGAATTACTAATTAACTAAACTAATATTTTTCAAATTATGTAATTATTAATTTAAATTTATTATTAGTAAATTATATTTAAATATCATTCATTTATTTAGTTTTCAATTAAATTATTAAATTACCAATCCAAGATTTGTGATAGCAGTTTATATTCCGATTCTTTTGTTCATTGAGAAGTTATTCTATGACTTTTTCGATTTACTGGGAGGCAGAGGGAAGAATTTTTTTCAATTTATTTTGTGATTTTATTTTAATGATAAAACGATATAGTTTTATCTTCACTTGACAAAAGTTTATATCCAGTGACATGACAAACGATAAACCCAATGAATATATAGATATAAAACTTGTTGCAAAATGGACAAGTGTCCAAGTAAACAAAGTATCAACACTAGACAGCAAAAGCCCCCACCCTGAAAATAATAATAAATATTTACCAGTGTTATTTGAAATAAATCAAAGTTATTTAGCTAAAGCCTCAAAGTCTCTCGAACCAAAGTTAGTGGAACTTGTTTGAGCTCATATAAAAAAGGGTTAAGGTGTAAAAATATACATGAGCTTTTTCTCTTGGAGCGCCCAGCACCACATACTTTTTTTTGGAGCAAAAATACACATGTGGTTACCATTTTGGAGCAAAAGTCACATCCCACCATTAAGTCAGTTACTGTTCACTTAATCTCTTTCTCTCTCATTATAGTGAACAGAGTGACTTAACAGTGAAATGTAACTTTTGCACCAAAATGGTATTTTTGCTCCCAAAAAAGCACGTGGTGCTGGGCGCTCATGGAGAAAAAGATCATGTGTATTTTTGCATCTTAACTCTATAAAAAATTAGTCAAGCAACATGCGAGATTTTGGTAAAATGCCATTAACAAAAACATTGTGGTTAACTTTAGTTAATTTATAGTCCGTTAATGTATGAGGTAAATAACTAATTTACAAAGATTAAAATAAATTAGCTAAATTAAGTATTTATGAGAAATATGTGTTGATTTCCTTTAAATATCATCTTAATCATTTGTATTGAAATAACTCTTAGATGAAAGCTAATACATGGAATCAATTAATAAGGATATTTCAAAAAAAAAATTATAAATTTGAGAGATAAAATGAATTGAGGTCTTATATTTATAGTTAAAAAGGTTAAGGTGCAAAAATACACATGAGTTTTTTCCTTAACAGCAAAAATACACATATGCTTTTTTGAAGAGCAAAAATACATATGAAGTTACCATTTTAGTGCAAAAGTCACATCTCACCGTTAAGTCATTGATCACCGCCATTAAGTTACTGTTCACCTCATATATTTCTCTCTCATCACAGTGAACAGTGACTTAATGGTAGGATGTGACTTTTGCACCAAAATGGTAACCATATGTTATTTTTACTCCTCAAAAAAGCATATGTGCATTTTTGTTCCTGGAAAAAAAAAACCATGTGTATTTTTACACTTTAACCCTGGTTAAAATAAATCTTCTAACTAGCTAGCTCTTGGACCAGACCACCAATGATGGTACTATTTAGCATATTTTCATATACTTTTGGATGGTCCAACAAAAGGATATTTGTTTGGAAATATCTATACTTTTTTTATATGTTATCCTTTATTAAATAATGATCCTGATAAGAACCTCTTAAATAAAAGCTTTCCAGGCTTTTCCTTTTTATTAAATTCACAATGCTCTGCCAGGGTGAAGATATTCTTAGAATCTTTTTTCTCATTTTCTTCTCAGAATCTCATTTCCTCTCTTAAATGTAAAAATGAATGGTTCAAATTTAATATTTTTTAAAAATATGATGATAATTTTTTATAAATTTAATTTTTTTTTATTAATTTTGTTTGTATTACTACTATGAATTGTGTAGATCATGATTTAACAGTTTAATTTTATTTATTCATGTTTAAAATAATATTCTTATAAAATATTAAATTTAAACCATCTATTATTTTAAATCTGAAGGTGGAGATTGAATATTGAGAAAAAAAAAAAAAAAGATTATGAGAGAATCCAAACCTTTACCCATAACAAAAGATAACTGAATCCCTCTCATTCGGACCCAACTGCGCACCATCAGTTGTCGTCTTGGCTTTTGATACTTTTTGAATGAGTGCTTCCTCTTTTCCCGTTGATATCATTTCCATGTCTGTTAATAACAGTTAATTTTGAAATGTGAAGCCAAACTTCGAGCCTGAGAAACCTGAGGGTGAGGGAACAATTTCATTGACATAGGGGTAAATACTTTTCCTTTTCTCTGATTTTTTCTTCTTTTCCACCTTTTACTGGCATGCCTGTCTTTTTATTTTAGTCTTTAAAAAATATTGTCATTAAGTACCCCCAATACTCATTGTTCAGTCTTCAGCTTTCACTGACATGTCCTTTCCTTGGATGATCAGAGTAAATTTCAATTAATTAAGAACCACCTTCTATTATTTTCCCTCACAGCGTCATTTTCTTCCACCCCTAAGTTCTTCCTTTTTCTAATTAAACAAACCAGTATTAATGGTGATGGGTGAAGAGGATGCTAACTCAACATTTTATAATTTTTGTTAAATCTCTATTTTTTTAATTAATTAAATAATTAGATATATAAATTTTATAAATTTTTTATCTTAAATTGATAAACTATAAATATTGATATATTTTAATTTCAAAATGATTTAGATTTATTTAAACTATATTTAAATTGAAATAGAAAATCTTATATAAGGTCGGTAAACTCAACAACTCTTAAATTAGGTCATTAACTCAATCAAAGAGATTTAAATGTGTTACAGATTTGAAATATGTGCTCATTATAAGAGCAGCCAACTAGCAACAGCTCATGACAAGGACCTATGTATAATCTTAACAGCCTCCCCAGATCAAGGAGATTTTGACTAATCTATCATTTCAATATCAAGATCATAACTATCCTAAAATCAAGGGCCTTATCACTAAAGGTATCATATATCTTGCCCACTAATTTAGGATCCAAGTAAACCTATAAATAGGGTTCAAACTCTAAAAAGGTACACTCTATCTTTTATGATTCTGCATACACAGAACACACATCCCCACTCCCTCTGACTATAAGTCTACGTGGACTTTGATCCCTTTCAACTATACATAGGCCCCTGGACTTTGATTCCTCTCAACAGTACATAGGCCCTTGAAAGTTAATCCTAGGTCAAGTCCAATCTCTATTATTTTACAACAAAATAAATTGGTAGTTATTTTTTCATAATACTCCCAGCCATTCAAAACGGTGGGATATTCTACATCCAAAAAGAATTTCAAAATTGGAGACTTCAAGTCTAATATAATCATTTCACGTAGAATCATCATAACTTGTTAAAGTAAAACGATCCCAATCAAAACGAACCAAACTAGCAAGATCTTCCATGGCTGAAAAACCCAAAAACAGAGATTGCATTCATTGCAATTGCAATGGATTTTGCAATCAATATTTCCGGAGGAAATAGTTAAAGAAAACCACTTTTTTTTTTAAAAAAAAAACAAAACAAAAAATTCCCAGATCAGAAAATATTCAGTGATCCAACAAACGGATTATGATCAAAATAAGGAATCTAAATCACACAATAATTAAAAGATATATAGGTAATTCGGTCCAATTTCTAAACTCCTAATTATGTGACACAACCTAATTAAATGAACATATTATCCCTTATTTCAAGTGAGGGCGATATGGTATCACTCAAACTTGTTGTAGAATGCATACTAATGAACTCTTTTTTTAAATTTTTTTAATGAAACCTGAAGTCAATCACTCACTAATAGAGGTTACACGCACATAACAAAGGCACTCTAGCCAATTAATCTTATCATCCTCCATCCACGTAAATAGAAGATGGGGTTTGATGAAAAAAACCACAAGAATTTCCTACTATCCCACGAGTTAGCTTACAAAGCTGATCTGCTGTCGAGACGACATCTTTATTAATTGATACATATATACACACGCACAAATAATTATTAATTGATATTGCATTATGATATAAATATGAATTAGCATATTGAATCAGCATCACAAGGATGACAGCTCCACTCAGATGGCCCCACACACACTATTAATAATAGATAGTAAAATTTCATTAATAAGAAACGCATTGAGCATAAGTTTAATGAAAAAGTATACTTTCGATTATTATGATTCATCTTGTGCTTAAATGCTTGTGAGGTCTTCCAAAAGCGCATATACACAAACACACAAACCACCAATATAAAATGAGATGCAAAATCAATAAATTATAATTAACTGAGACATGCATCAAATATCAGGTACACGTTAAGAAAATCACAAAATGAAAATTAACTGACCCATAAAGTCATATGAAATCATTAACAATCCCACTAGGATTAGAGAAAAGCAAAAGTAATTCCACTTCCATCTTTTTAGCCCAAGAAAAAATCCGCAACCATCTCAAGAAACAGGAAAAACTGTCATGTGTCTAAATCTTAACTAATTTTCAATATTATGGGATTAAAGACGCTCTCTTGAGCTCTCTCATCTCATGCTCATACTCATCAACTTCAGCAAGATCTTGGTCATCAACCAGCTTTGAGGCTCTTTCAACCATATCCTCAATCTTCTTCTTATCTGAATCTAAAAGCCCTGAGCCAATCACCTGATTACGCAGAGCATTCTTGATTTTGTATAAATAGTCCTCCAAAGCATTTTTTGCTTCAGCTTTCTTCTTGTACCTCTCATCATCAGCCTTGTATATCTCAGCTTCTTGAACCATCCTTTCAATCTCTTCTTTTGATAGTCTTCCTTCTCTATTGGTTATTGTTATTCCATTCTCGTTCCCTGTTCTAGCTTCCTTGGCAGAGACTTTCAAGATCCCATTCTCATCAATGTAAAAGCAAACTTTGAAACTAGGAACACCCTTTGGTTCGGGGGGAATGGTTACCTTAAACGTATCCAACCAGCTGTTATCATTAGCTCTTGTTCTCTCACCTTGAAAAATATCAAACGAGACCACTGTTTGGTTGTCAAACGCAGTGGTTACATCTGACGACATTGATGTAGGAATGCTAGTGTTCCTTGGGATTACTACTTGCATGATACCACTATTTAGACAAATACCTAAGGACAATGGGGTAATATCTCTCAAGACAATGCCCTGTAAATTTTTATTATCATGCCCACTTAATATGGCGGCTTGAACAGCAGCACCATAAGCAACAGCCTCATCAGGGTTGATGCTCTGACATAGATGCTTCCCATTAAAAAAGTCCTGTAATAGCTGGTGGATTTTAGGAATTCTTGTAGAGCCACCAACAAGGACAACTTCATCAATATTTTTCTTGTCCATCTTGGCATAGGTAAGACACATTTCTGTAATTTCTAAACACTTTGTGAAGAGATCTTTGTTTAGTTCTTCAAACCTAGCGCGGGTGATTGTTGAATAAAAGTCGATGCCCTCATATAACGCATCAACCTCAACAATTGTGTCCACAATGGATGGAGATGAGAGCGCTCTTTTTGCTCTCTCGCAAGCACTTCTCAACCTCCTAAGGGCTTTTGGACTCCCACTAATATCCTTCTTATGCTTCTTCTTAAAGTCATCGACAAAGTACTTCACCATTCTGTTGTCAAAGTCCTCTCCCCCAAGGTGTGTGTCACCATCAACTGCTTTAACTTCAAAGTTACCCTTGTTAATTGTGACAAGAGAGACGTCAAAAGTACCACCACCAAGATCAAAGACAAATATGTTCTTCTCATGGTCATTTTGCTTGTCAAGACCATATGCAATTGCTGCAGCGGTGGGCTCATTAATTATTCGCATCACGTTAAGCCCAGCAATTGTGCCTGCATCTTTGGTTGCTTGACGTTGAGAGTCATTGAAATAGGCAGGCACAGTGACAACTGCATTCTCAACTGATGAACCAAGATATGTCTCTGCAATCTCACGCATCTTTGCTAATACCATGGATGAGATTTCTTCTGGTAAAAACTGCTTTTCCTGTGATTTAAAATTTACAACAATTTTGGGCTTTTCATCTTTTCCACAAATGATCTTAAATGGCCAAAGGTTTATATCACTCTGAACATGGGAATCATCAAATCTCCAACCAATTAATCTCTTGGCATCTGTAGAGTATTTATATATACTGTAAATAAAACTAAATAATCACTTAACTAAATGTAAAGTACAATATCCTCCAGAAGAAATAACTAGCCTAAGATGAGTCACTCGAACCAGAAGTGAATAATTATATGAGAGAGAAAACCAAAAGGAACTTCAAAAAGAAATTAGGCAAGAAACATCGAACAATTTTTTTCTTTTTCATTATCTAACTTCAAGGATGCTGAGCTTTTATTCAACCATTAATGAATAATAGAAACTATAGAAAAAAGGAAAGGAGAATTACCAAAGACAGTGTTAGCAGGGTTATGTGCAGCTAGGTTCTTCGCGGCATCACCGACCATCCTTTGAGTATCAGTGAATGCAACATAAGATGGTGTCGTTCTATTTCCTTGGTCGTTTACGATGATTTCTACTCGATCATGCTGCCACATTGCAACACATGAGTATGTTGTTCCAAGATCGATTCCAATAGCTAGTTTCTGCTTCGTGCTGTCACCCATTTATCTTCTCTTTCAATCCAATGGAGTTTTAGGAGCCTAGATTTGATGAGATGTTGTAAAGTTATCAGAGGCAAAGGTACTTATAATAACGCAGTGAAATTTGGTATCATGAGAAATTGTCTCTTCAATATTGGTGGATTGTTTTGAGAGCAAAGAGGCAAAGATCAAAGTTGAATTACTGTTGTCGAACTTGTGAGTTTGACTCGGGAAATCGAGCCGGCTCGCTTACAAACTCGTTTTAGGTATAAGCTCGATCAGACTCGGTGAACTCTCCATTCCAGAACCGAGTTGGGCGTCTTAGAAATCTGAGTTGTGAAACACGAGAAGAAGAAGAAGAAGAAGAAGAATGTAAAGTTGGATACCCAGGTCGTTACCAATTTCACAAGTTAGTACCTTTAAATTTTTCCTTCTTCACCCATAGCTCTGCCTCTGCAGCTCTCGATATGGTCTTGTATATATACTTACATAGCGACGAGGAGAGAAGAAGAAGAAGAAAGAAAGTAATGTGCCAATGAAATAAAATATTGTACTTTGTTTTTAATAAATATTAAATAATGGAATAAAAGATTGTACTTTGTTTTTAATAAATATTATATAATAAATCATTTAATAGTTTAAACTTTGAAATGTGAAGCCAAACTTCGAGCCTAAGATATTGAAGCCGTAAGGATGAAGAAACAATTTCATCGACATATGGGGTAAGTGCTTTTCCTTTTCTCTGACTTTTTTCACCTTTTACTGGCCTCTCTATCTTTTAATTATAATCTTTAGAACATATTGCCATTAAGTACCCTAATACTACATGTCCTCTCTTCGGATCTTCAGAGTAAATTTCAACTAAGTACCCATTCTATCATCTTCTTCTTCCCTCTGCGTCATTTTCTTCCGTCCGTTTGTTCTTCCTTTTTATAATTAAACAAACCAGTTTTAATGATGAGAGACGAGGAAGCTAACACAACATTTTATAATTTTTAGTTATATTAAATAAATTTATATGTAAATTTCATTAAAAAAATTTATGTTAAATATAAAAAACTATAAATTTTAATATATATGATTTCAATATTATTTAGATTTAAATTACATTTAAACTATTTTTTTTATTTTTATATTTAATTATGTGTTTTTAATAGCTAATTATTAATAAAAGTAAAATTTTAAGGGCTAAGATAACCTGAAGTCGGGGGGTGAATCTAAGCACGAAAATGATGTGAAAAAATATGCTTCAATAATTACGCAAATTTAAAAATCAACGATTCAGATTGCTTTTTGTTTCACCCATATCAATGCGCACATCTTCCAATTCCTTCCCCACACAGATTACTGTTTCGTTTTTCCAGCTTCCAATATCTGTGCTACTTAAAATCCATTGGACAATATCGGAGCAGTAGTTTTCTCTGTTTAAACCAATGGATTTTAAGAATAATCTGAATATATGTGCTGAATTAAATTTTATGTTTTCTTTTGGGGGAAACTTTATATTTTTCTTTGGATAGAAGGATATTCAGTGGGGCAATTTTTTCCCGGATTCAAGTTATATATATTTATATTTTTTAATATAAAAATACATTTAAGTGATAAACATATGTATTTTTAAAAAATTTCAATTATTATTATTATTATTTTTATATTAAAATTTTTATGCTCAATTTTTAATTGTTTTTCATATATTTGTCATATTAATATTATTATATATATACACTAGTATTTTATTTTAGGATTAAGGCGCAAAAATATACATGAGTTTTTTCCCTTGGAGCACCCGGCACCACATGTTTTTTTTAGAGTAAAAATACACACGTGGTTACCATTTTGAAGCAAAAGTCACATCCCACTGTTAAGTCACTGTTCACCGTGATGAGAAAGAAAGAGATGAAATGAACAGCGGTGAACAGTGACTTAACTGTAGGATGTGACTTTTCCTTCAAAATGGTAACCATGTATGTATTTTTACTCTTAAAAAAAGCACGTGGTGCTGGACGCTCCAAGGGAAAAAACTCATGTATATTTTTATACCTTAACCCTAAAATACTTATATGTATTTTTGCTCCTAAAAAAAATATATGGTGTTAGACGCTTCTAAAAAAAACTCATGTATATTTTTACACTTTAACCATTTATTTTAAATTGACTTTTCTGTCTGCATTTAAATTTACGAATAGCATCTTTAACGAGAAATCCTTGAGCCCCCAATTTATTTAATGACTAATGCCTCATCGATCTTTGAAATTCTCCATTTCTCTTTTTGAAATTTAATTTTCAAATTACAAAATTATCAAATCAATCAAATTTCAAATGCAATGCATACGTGTAAACCCTTTTAATTTTCAAGGTGAATTAAAATTTGTTGAGATAAAAAAGGCTGACGAACGCTGATTTAAAAGGAAAGGTCAATGAACTATGGCAACACAAGAGGAGATTTATATTGGGCTCAGAAATCAATAATTCACTGGCTGAAATGTGGAGACCAAAAACAAAAAAAATTCATTTAACCACAATCAATAGAAAATGTAGATATAAAATAAAGGTTTAAAGCCAGAAACTTTTTTTCTAATGCACTTACAAATAAGTGAGTGAGGTCCATTACTAAAAGAGGAGAGAGAGAAAATAAATGGGTCTCACTCAATTATATATGAGTAAGGGTGTAAAAAGGCTAGGGACCTGCGGCCTGGCCTGTTAAAAGCCTGGTCAGGCCTAGCTTGTCAGGCTAAAAGGCTAGACCAATGCCTCTTATGAGGCCTGTTTTCACTTAATAGGTCAGGCTCAGGCCTGATAAGAGGCCTTTTAGGCCTGTCAGGCCGGCCTATTTATATTATTACTATTAATTTTATGTAATTTTGGGCTGTTTTTAGCCTGTTTTAAGTAAGTCTGTTTTCGGCCTGTGACCTGTTATTTATATTTTTAGTATTAATTTATGTAATTTTGGCCTATTTTTAGCCTGTTTAAAGTATATTTGTTTTCGGCCTGTGACCTGTTAGCTTAATTAAATAAAATAAAAATAAAAATTTAATTTAATTTTTTTTAAACAAACAGGCTTTAACAGGCCAGGCCCAGGCCAAAAAATAGGCCTGTAACAAGCCACAGACCAGGCTCAGGCCAATATGTTATAGAACAGGCTTGGCCTGTTAAGGGTGAAGCTTGGCCTGACCTGGCCTGTTTACACTCATGTATATGAGTGCGGCTAAAAAAATGTTTTTACCTCTGAGACAGAAATATTAAACCCATAAAATAACAATAATGAAGGATGAAGTTGATGTATGGCTAGATAATGAAGAAGACATGGGAAGGTGTTTGCAGGGATGTTATGAGAAGATTTTCTCTTCATCAAGGAAGAGGAACTTAATAGATGCATTAAGTTAGGATGAAGAGTCACTTTCGGTGGCTAATAATATCACTACAAAAAAAAAAAAAAATTGTGGCGGTTAAAATGCCGTATTTATTGGTTTTAACCACTACAAACGATATTAGTAGCGGTTAACCAAACAACTATTAAATACACCATTACAAGCTAATTTGTAGAGATTATAAAAACACTCTACTACATGTAATTTAACCGCTACTAAAAGTATAGCAGTTTCAAACCACCGCTACCAAACGAGGCTGGCATGATGTCGTCCTTGAAGACTTTGTAGCAGTTAAAAAACCACTACAATTTGAAATGAACCACATTTGTAGTAGTGACATATCTGCTACTAAAGAGGTAAAGAAAAAATTTACAATTGACGGCAAAATTGGGCACCAAATGTTTGAAAATATTTTGTAACGGTTTTACAACCGCTATAAAGGTTGCCACCATTTTGTCAAAAATTTTTGTCATTGTTTTTTTTAATTTTTGATATTTTGTACTGGTTGTGCAACCGCTACACATGAATAACATTTTTTTTAAAGAAAAATGAAATTGTCATTTTAAATTAATGTAATAATTAGCCAATAATTTAAATATAAATAATAGAAGTTAATTTTAAAAATAGTTGATATAGGTATTTGATGATTACATATGGTTTATCATAAAAGTGTAAAAAAATGAGAATGTGTAGCCAATAAGAACTTATTATTTTATCCTTTAAATAATTAAATTAAAGAGAATATTAATGTATGTGAAAGGAGGCGAAATGTTAAATAACATCCTTCAAATTAGGGATAAAAAACTAAAATTATAGATCGATGCTTAACCTCTTCAAACACATAACGTCTTGAAACAACATTGATAAATGAGTAAAAACGAGATAAAATGTGTTCGGGAAGAGAGGATGAAGTATATTAAATAAGATGTGGTCTGGGTATTTATAAGAAAATCTGTGTAAATTTTGTAGTGGTTGATAGAACTTCTTTTGTAGCAGTTATTGTTTGTAGCGGTTTATATGACCGTGTTTGTGGCATTTTTTGTTTTTGTAGTGGTTTGTTTAATTTTGTAATAGTTATATAACTGCCACAAAGTGTGTGTGTCTATATATATAAAAGTAGAGAATTACATATTAAAAATGTTATCGTAAACATAATTTTTTAGATCAATCCTCATCGTCGTCCCTACAAAAAAAGTGTGGACAAACTATTACTTGTGAGTTTGATATGTTTGAATACAAATTAAACTTAAATTAAATATTATTTCATCAAGCATATCTTAAAAAATGCACCAAATTATAGGTAAATTGTAATCGCCGTTTGATAAAAATTTTTTGAAACTAGTGGGCTGGAATGGCTCACTCTCATGGGCAATGTTATCACCATCACCCATGAAGTTATATCATAGAAAACCGTTGCTGGCCATATGTGTCTATATATATATATATATATATATATATATAATTACTGCATACCTTAGAGGATTGGCTGTCACACATATATAGAGAGAGAGAAAGGGCGGGGGGAAGAAAGAAGAATTTGCTGCACCTATTTTTTTGCTGTCATGAGAGTAAGAAAGATATATAGCTATATATATTTACATATAATGCATGCCTTGCATCGTTTTTTTTCTTATGTATATGAAGCATGCATCATAAGAAGCTACTGTAATGTGTGTGAAAATGCTACTGCATATATATATATATATATAGAGACCCACACACACACATATATGTGTGTGTGTAGATTAATGCATGCCATGATTGCCATTGTGACTGTATGTTGGTGTAGTGTGGGTTATTGGCAGCAGACTCCCAACAGATACACACACACAAACGTAATGGTGGTTTTATTTATATATTGTATTTGATGTAGTTATATTATATTATAGGGTGAAGGTGCAATTTTACACATGTACTTTTCTTCCAGAAGTGCCCAGCACCACGTGTTTTTTCCTGGACAAAAAATACACACGTGGTTACATTTTAGAAGCAAAAATACCATGGGCTGTTAGTTGACTGTTAACTCTGACGGAGTGAACAGTAACCATGGTGAAATTACCCATCACCGACCACCCCACGCTGGCGTTTGCCGCCGGCAACCAACAACCGCCACCGTCACCCACCTCCGGAGACTTGTTTTTTTTAAACTAAGGGGAGGCCGGCGTCTCCACCGTCGGCGACCGGCAACTGCCACCGGGGGGTGGGTGGCGGTGGGCAACCCCATGGGGTGGCCGGTGGTGGGCCCACCAAGGGGGTGGGGTATTTTATTTTTTTAAAAAAATTATTTTAAACTAAGGGCAAAAGGGTAATTTCACCATAGTTACTGTTCACTCAGTCAGAGTTAACGGTCAACTAACGGCTCGTGGTATTTTTGCTCCTAAAACGTAACCACGTGTGTATTTTTTGTCCCAAAAAAAGCACTTGGTGCTGGACGCTCCTGAGAAAAAAGCACATGTGTAAAATTGGACCTTAACCATATATTATATGATATAACTTTTCATTATTTGTAATGATGGTTTTTATCAATATACATAGCAAAAATAATAGTTATATATATATATATATATTAAAATCGATGCACATGAGACAAAAGGACAGTCTTGCTATGTATACTAGCTATCATGCGTAGGTGTGGGTATGAGTATACATATATCTAACTAAACTCATGTATGGTTACTGTCATGTAAACCAAATGAAAAGCCTATTGTTTCCATATGTATATATATAGTTTATTTTGTGGGTGTTTTGTGAATTTGAAGATTAGACTTAAATGATAAATATGAAACTAAAGTTTTGCTTGTTGTATATATATATATATCATGGAGTTATCTTTTATTGAATTCAAATGGCTATTTATAAAGTTTATTTTGTGTGGTGTTAATATTTATTAAATTCAAGGTTTTTATTTCTACAATCATATAAGATGAAGCCTTATATTTTGGAAAATCATGAGAACCATTAAAATTTATATGATGATTGTTATTTATTAACTCCTAATTTTAAGTGTTAGGATAACCTCTGAGAGTTTAAAATAATTATATAAAAAATAATAATAAATAGTAAAATAATAACAATAACAATAACAACAATAAAAATAAAAATAAAAAATAAATCTTGTTATTACTAGGAAAAGTGAATAAATAATAATTAGAAAAGGAAACTATTGATAAATAATAGAATGGGAAATTAACAATTATAATGGTCTTACATTAGGGCATTAGAGAAATTTGAGTTTCTAGCACCAAAGATTGTATTTATTTGTGAAGTTGAGGTTGGTAACTTAATCTCTTATTCCTTGTGTTTTTATATATGCCTAGTATGTTTATATATTATGGATTCATGGTCGGGTCTGCATGCCCAATTCTATGCATTTTATTTAGCTAAACTGTGGATTATTGATTTATATAATAATGTTGCATACTTATTTTCCTAACGCTGAGGATTTGTGTCTGGGACACATAACACTTGAGTGTGCTTTCATTGTTAACGATGCATGTGTTGTGTGCTATTATAGTCGGGTAGCGACGTGTTTACTGAATGCTTTCATCATGCACACTCACAACAGCCAAATATGTATCCGATAAAATGGGATTCCAACCACTAGATTATAATTAACCAGAATGCATCCAATATAAAATATAGTAAATTAAGAAGATCAGAGAAATTCAAATTAATCAACACCCTCTGGTCATATCAAATCCTCGACAATCTCACAACAATTATTCAAAAAAGCAGAAGCATACACAGTACAAGGCACCGCAGACAGCTACAACATAACTATCAGAAGTGTAGATTTGTTGAAGTCTTGGCTAATCTTCATCAACAGTCCTCTTCTGTTTCTTATTACTTGAACTGGCACCATCACAAGATGCAGAAGAATGCACATTCTCATCCATATCTTGACTCATTTTCAACCGAATGGGATTAAAGATCCTTTCTAACTCTCTCTTCTGACGCTCATACTCATCAACCTCAGCAAGCTGTTGGGCATCAACAAACACTGAGGCCCTTTCGATCGCATCCTCAATCTTCTTCTTGTCTGTTGGGGAAAGTTTTGAGCCATTCACCTCATTATTCACAGCAGCCTTGATTTTGTATATATGGTACTCTAAAGCATTCTTTGCGTCAACTTTCTTTTTGTTCCTTTCATCATCAGCCTTGTATTTTTCCGCATCCTGAACCATCCTTTCAATTTCTCCCTTTGAAAGTCTTCTTTTTCCATTAAGTATGGCTATCTCATTTTTGTTCCCTGTTCTTGTTTCCTCTACAGACACATTTAAGATACCATTCTCATCCATAGAAAAGCAAGATTTCAACTTAGGAACACCCCTTTGTTCTGAGGGAATGGCTAGGTAAAACGTATCTAGCAAATTGTTATCCTTTACCATAGCTCTCTGACCCTGATAAACATTAATAGGGATACTTGTTTGGTTGTCCTTCACAGTAGTCATATTTTCAACCGACATCATTGTAGGAATTCTGGTGTTCCTTGGAATTACTACTTTCATGAGACCACCATATATCTCCAAACCTAAGGACAATGGGGTAACATCACTCAAGAAAATGTTTGGGAAACTTTCAATTTCTTGACCACTCAATAAAGCAGCCTGAACAGCAGAACCATAAGCAATAGCCTCATCAGGGTTGAGCCTCCTGCATAGATCCTTCCCATTGAAAAAGTCTTGTAATAATTGTTGAACTTTAGGAATTCTTGCAGATCCACCAACAAGAACAACCTCATGAATAGTCTCCTTGTCCACCTTAGAATCCGAAACACAATACTGTACGATTTCCAAACATTTTGCAAAGAGGTCTTTGTTTAATTCCTCAAACTTGGCACGGGTGATTTTTGAATTAAAGTCAATGCCCTCATATAAAGCATCAACCTCAATGGTTGCCTTAAATTGGGATGAGAGTGATCTTTTTGCCCTCTCACATGCAGTTCTCAACCTCCTAAGGGACTTTGGATTCCCACTAATATCCATCTTATGCTTCCTCTTAAACTCTTTGACAAAGAAGTTCACCATTCTATTGTCAAAGTCCTCTCCACCAAGGTGGTTGTCACCGTCAACTGCTTTAACTTTGAAGTCTCCCTTCTTTATTGTTAGAAGAGACACATCAAAAGTACCCCCGCCAAGATCAAACACAAATATGTTCCTCTCCTGTTGACACTCATCTTTCTTGTGAAGACCATATGCAATGGCGGCGGCAGTGGGCTCGTTGATTATTTTCATAATGTTGAGGCCAGCAATTGTGCCTGCATCTTTGGTCGCTTGACGTTGGATGTAGTTGAAATATGCTGGCACAGTGACAACTGCATTTTTCACAGGTGAACCAAGATACGTCTCTGCAATCTCACGCATCTCAAAAATTGAGTTGAACCCAATTGACTTCACAGAATTTTTACAAAACACTAAACCAACGTTTTTCAAGCTTTCATATAGGGTTCCAAAATTTTGATCCAAGTTCACCCTTATAAAAAATCTCATTTTAAACACTTTAAAACCCTAAAAAAAACCAAAATCAATTCATATCCACATGAAAAACCAACTGCAAGAAAATTATTATTTAATCAACAAAATACCAAACTTTCATTTTAGCTTAATATCTTTCATATACTAAGTTTGATCTACCATTTTAAGCCATGAACCCTAGCTTTAAACCTTTAATCATTCTTTTCACTAGCCATTCAAACTCAAGAATATATTTATACTTAAGTCACTAGTCATTAGCAACCTCAAACAACCAAAAGAAATCATAAGAAGGTTCAAAGGTGAGTTACTTATCTTTGAGCTTTAATCACCTTGAATCCTTATCTTCTTGACCACCGCACCCTTTTGACCTTATCTTCAACCTTTTTTTCCTACTTAATCTTTCTTTTGCTCTCTTGTATGTAACCTTTTGCTCTCCTTCTTCCTTATCTCTTGGACAAAATAACGGCCCAAATGGAGAGGAGTTGCCTTTTTGAAATGCTCATTCCATTGGTTTCATTTAATGTCTTAGTATTGGCCCAAATAGACATCATTTTCCCTGACTAGGTTAGGTGAACTAATGTGTAGCTGAAATTCTTGTTTTATGGGATTGTCTTCACTATTTTTTTTCCTTTCCTTTTCTTCCTTGCCAAATTTTCGAAAATTAAGGGAAAAAGGAGAGATTATATGTCATCTCTAAATCCAACCTAATGTCCTTGCATTTAATGTGGTATTAATTGCTTTGTACTTGCTTTCTCTCTATTATTTACAATCTTGACTTGAGCCAAATATTTTTAAGGCTTCATAAATGTCTTTGTACTTATACCCATTAAATATCTATGATGACTTTTATTCCAGACATATGTATATGTTCAAGATATTATCTTATCCTCCTTTCCTAAAATGCAGGGCACCTTTATTGGTCTAGAAAATGTTGTGTGTATACTTATTTTGGCTCATTTTTGTCCAGATAACTATCTCATACCCTAGAACATAGTTGAGCGACATCTTTTTCTAACCAATTAACACTGTATAAGTGTTTTGTGCCCTTCTGCACCGGCACTTTAATTCTACAGCCTATACATTCTAGGTCCACTTACTTGATCCTTGAAAGCTATTTTATCTCTTGTCATTCTAGGCTTATTTTATCTATTTTAGCCGTTCGCCTGATTTAGGCTTATTCTCAAGTCTTAGTGCCCGAATTTCAGGATATTACAATTTGTATAAATTGTGCATTGGTTATTCTAAAACTTCTTTAATTATTTGCATTAGAATTACCTTTGATGGGATCTTTTTTAGTGCCTATATTAAGGATCAAATTCAACTTGGGAGCTAGTTATAAACACATTTTTTTCGTATGGTTAATTAATGTATAGATTTTTGTTGTTACATGCATGAGGAGAATTTAAAACCTTGACCACTTTTGCACCACACTTTACCATTTAATTCACATTAGCCAGTCCTTATAGCTTTTAATTAATAGGCAAAAAGCGCATCACTAACTTTATATAACATTTCAGTTTTTTTCATTCGTATGGTTAATTTATTTGGGAAGATTTGTTTATTTTGATCCTTTAGTTTTTTTTAATTTCACACAAGATTAAATTATACAAAAAGCCTCTAAAGTATTTGTAGTATTTCACTGAGCTCTTTACCATTTTCAAACAATGCACTAACAAAAATCATCTCCCCAATTAGCTCCTACATTAATGACTGGGTTGAGAAACTTTTGCAAATTGGCTCAAAATCATAATTAAGGAGGCAATTACCAAAAATTATAAAATAAATTAACCAAAGGTATAATCAAATCTTTTTCATTTTTCACAATAAAGAGATTGATTAAAATAAAAATTTCAATCATTGACAAACTAGCTAGAATAATTAGCAGGTATACAAAAGTGAATGCAATATTTTACCCAAAAAAAAAACGTGAATCTAATAATGTTGAAATTACATTGTTACCATTATCCATTAATAAATCAAAATAAATACAGTTTCTGAAAATAAAATTTGTATATAAAAAACATACACAGCCATAATACAAAAAGACCTAAATCATTGAGCTTAATTAGATGAATCAAACTCAAGCACATGAAACATCCTTCAGAAGAAGCTAATTAAACATTTCTGGGCAATGCATAGGAAGCAAAAACAGACGATGAAGCTGTGAACAGAAATCCAAAGAAGAGAAGACTAGCTGAAGCATTTGCTTTGTTAAAGAAGCTGTCGAAATGAATGTCTAAATAGTCAGATAAGGTACTATGCACATCTAGGGTTGCACCAAATCCTGCTGCAGCACCTGTTGCTAATAGGTATGATATGATCTGCACAAGAAATGTTAAAAATTAAGGATAAAAAAATCATGTGCTTTCCATTTAATTTTAATAATACCTAAGAATTTCATTAATTAAAAGTTATAATACACACACAAACACACAGATATATATAAGTTCCTGTACCTCGTCACCAGAAAAATCAAGTAGATAGCCAAAATCACCCTTTATAAGGCGTTTTCCTGAGACCACAGTGAAGATTGAGAGAGCTACTTGACCGAGGTTGTACACAAACCCAATGATTATTGTAGCCATCATGTATCTACAATTCAAAGCAATGATACGTATAACTGTACTTGTCCATTACAACGATAATATTAAACGCAAAATTAACTAAGTACACACAATTTATATAAGTCACTTATTCGAGTAAATAACAATTATATGTATTGCTTGCCTCAAAGATACTCCTTTGATAAGGTAAACAAACATACTCCTTTGGTCATATCTTTTTTTTTTTTTTTTTGATACATTGGTCATATCTTATTTATAGAGCAATGAAAGAGTGTTTTTTTATCCTGAATATAACTATATCATTGAATTTATTTTATAAATGTATAATTTTACTCATAATTTGTTGTTATGTATACCGTTATTTTCTTGAAAAGTTTATATTATTATATTTTTGATGTGTTGAAAAGTATGTACTAGTATTAAATATGGGTAAAATCATAAAGTTATGTCATTTTTTGTTTATATAAAATTTTGGAAAGGAGGTTGGGTTAACCCATGATCCAAGGTAGGGTGAAATCTCATTTCCTCTTAAGTGATACTAATATTGGGTAGGACGAGCTGTTTTTTTACCCTCAAACGTTTACTTAGACACCCAGAAATTTCTTCCAACACCTTGATCAACTCTAGGATCAAATCTCTTCCCTTTGGTAAGAGTTTTCGACCCATTTGCTAGTTGAATCCAAGGATGGGAGGTAGTTATGGCATTTTAAGATAGAGACATAATGGGGTTTAATTTTTTTTATTCTTGTAAAACATGGTGGAAGTGCCTTATAAACAATATAAACTGTGGATAGGTCATTGGATTGGTTGAGGTAGTGGGTCAAACTGGAGTTAACCTAAGGTTAGCCCGATGATAATTAAAAATGTAATTTAAATAAATGTATAAAAAATACCCAATGATATCGGAGAACTTTCGTGTAGTGTACTCTTTAAAGTTAAGTGAGAGAATTAATTGAAAAGTATCTACGAATGACTAAATTAAAAGTTCATCGATTATTCAATTCTAATTAATCGAAATAGAGCTAGTATATATGTTTGCTATAGTGTTTCAATCTAAGAATCTCTAACAATGCAATGCTGTACTGTAAACAATAACTACGTACTTATAGGAGTGAAGATCATCGAACTTAATTGGAATACGTTCGCCATCTTCCGCCGGTTCACTTCCCTTATCAACGGAAATGAGAATAAGAGCAACCAGCAGAAACAACAGGGTCAGAACCCTCAAAACCAGTACACCAAATCCTGAAACTGTTAAAGAAGATGGCGGAGACCATGAAGGAGGAGGCGGCGGCGGCCGCAGCGGTGGCGCTGAGATTTCCATGGCTTCTGAAGCCTTCTTATTAGTTTCCATTGAATTTCAAAAGCTTTATTCTTATTCTGTGCAGTGTGCACAGTTGATCGGTGTTATAACGAGTGCTAATTTGGTTACACATAAGACAAGTCAATTGGTATGGAGCTTTAATTTTTCCCTTGGAATAATATAAAATGGGATGGCTTCCTTCGATAATAGCTCCGTGACAACAAGGCATCCAAAGATTCATAGACAACCCCGACATCAACTCCTTTTTGAAAATAAATAAATAAATAAATAACACATTTATATCGTTGCCATCAAAGCCACATAGGACAACTGATGATCTGTTGTTTTCAGTCGATGAGCTCTTATTGTATCACCGGAATTACAAAAAAAAATATAGAGGATTTTTTAATTTCTGTCTTCAATATCCAGTCCCATCCATGAGATAGTTACACACACACACACAGAAGAAACCAAAATCTGAAACAATCAAACTATGGCCTCAGCCAAAATTGCATGTCTAAAATTTTCAATATATATATATATATATATATATATATATATATATATATATATATATTAAATTCTTGACTCCATTAGTTGTTGATTATTCTCATTGCCTTAATGGGTCCGCCACTATCTTCTTGTCTGTCGAGGAAAGTGCTGAGCCAAATACCTAATTATTTTTAACATCCCAAAATTTGGGATTTTGGAAATTAAAATGTTATATGGGAATTAATTATGAAATTTGGCCTAAAAATAATTACGAAGTTAATTATTAAAATTTAAGATAGATTTTCTTGTAAATTAAAGGCAATCTAGTTGAGAATAATTATTGACTAGAATATTTTAGAGATGATATTTTAAGGCCTAAACAAATTAATTGGGAAAAAGAAAAAAAAAATCCTTACATGGAAACTAAGGATTTAATTTTAGTATTTGTTCAATAATTTCAATTAAATGAATAGACTACCTAAATATCATTAGGCCACATGCTCCTATGCACAAAATCAATTCTCCATTTCTTCATCATATTCAGCCCATCACATGATGACACCACACACACACACACACACACACACACACACATACATATACATACATGTTGGACCTGGCTATCACTCAAGATAGGGTGAATTGAGTGTTTGATAAAACTCAGGATAAGTTTAAAAAACTTTTCGAAACACCTAAGTTTTTAGATAGAAAACAGAATATAACTGAAGAGAGAATATCGCCTAGAGGGGGTGAATAGGTGATTTCAAAATTTTTAAATCACAGGATAAACTGAAGATGTAGAACTGAAAAATAAATCACACAACATAAATTATACTGGTTCGGTCAAAATACATGACCTACATCCAGTCCCCAAAACACTTTGGGTATTTTACTAAATCACAATCCAATCACAATTACACACTCAGTATCTATCTTGAGACAGTCCAGAACACTTCGGACTCACTCCCCCTTACTGATTGTAATCATACACCCTTGCTTAAGGTTCCACAACTTTAAGCTTTACAGATAAACAAACGATGAGATTGATTTTGACTCCTTATTGAGTAGATAAAAGCTAAGCACTGAAGTACAGAGGAATATTGAATGAAAAACTAATGGAATAGTAAACTGTATTAACTTTGAATTGAATGCTCAGTGTTCCGGTAGGTGCAATATTGAATGCTCTGATCTTTTTATATGTCTTCTCTCTAATGCTTCATCGTCTCTTGTTTAATATAGCCGTTATCTCTGTTTGAATTTCGTAGAGCCCAGTCGAACGGTGATTCATTAAATGCAGTGGCGCCTTTCATTAAATGAGTTTCCCATTGTTTGTCCTTGTGTCAGAGAGATAGCTAGAATAAGTATTAACAGAAGAATATCAGCAGCTGCCTCTGGTTTTAATTTCGATTGTTGCTTTGTTTCTCTGTCATCGTTTAATGCTCGATCCACGTCGGAGTTGCTATTTCTTGAAACTAGGTTTACGCGTAACTAATCAATTTGCAAAATACTTGGATGATGATTAAGCATAGTATAAATGTGTTAGAGAAAAATTAAATAACCCATTGGATTAGTTTGGTGGAGTTTATGCTAACACAAACAATGACATTCTTAAAAATAATGTTAACATTCTTGAGAACTACATGATAGCAAGAGTATTATATGCACAACATTTCTTGGTCATGTAACATAGCATTCTCGAGAATCAGATGAATCATTCTCGAGAATTGGCGAGAGTCTTATGTGCAAAACAAATGCATTCATCACCTATTACCTTTTAGCATGGCATTCTTGAGAATCATATAGGTTATTCTCGAGAATGTGAATTATACATGGCTTGTTTTCATTAGTTCATTCTCGAGAATGTCCCTTTCATTCTCTAGAATCAACGAGAGTGAAGAGAACATGGATGTGTTATAATTTTCCAGAATCATCTTCTTATTCTCTGAGCATTCTCGAGAACATTGATGCCCTTCCTTTGCTCTGGGAATTCTCGAGAATCATGAATCATTTCATGATTCTTGAGAATCCTCTTGCCAAGATACCTCAATTCTAGAGAATTGTATCCTACATTCTTGAGAATTAGGTGACTTGACCCAATCTGTAACTAAGGACTAAGTTTGAAGTTTTTACATTCTCATATTCTCGGAAATCATTGTACCGTTAATTTTGAATTGTTTAAGCCATTTATTCATTTTGAGAATTACTAATCAAAACCCTCTAAGTTTCTCATCATCAAAACACCGTGAGTCAACAATAACAAAGCAAGGGAAGAAAAGCTAGACATAGTAAGATTTATACTGGTTTGGTCCTAACCTTGACCTACGTCCAGTCCCCAGATACCTTCTGGGTTTTTCAACTATCTCAATATTCTTTAATTACAACAATGTAACTCTCAAGCAATCCTAATCACCTAGGACTTGCTTCCCCTTACAGTTTGTAATTAAACAACTCAACTCACAAGTTTTACAACCTTGAGTTCTTTCAAACAAGTAATCAAATGATTTTCAAAACAAGACTCTCAAAAAGAGCAGATATGGATAAACACTTAAGTTCAAATACTATAGAATGAACAACAAAGACTCAAATCAAAAAATGTAATCAGTTGTAATTCTGTGTGTGTTGTTGCTATGAGTCTTCCTGGGTATATATAGTTTAATAAGAGGAACTAGTCGTTGCATTTTCTTCTCTTTGATTCTTCAATGTTCAGCTTCATCTCTAGAATATGACAGTTGCATATTTTTCTCTATTTCTTCCAGATTTTTCGTCATTCCATAAACCTTATTTGACAGTTGAAGAGTGACCTAGACGATCTATAACGGCCTGAGCTGAACCATTGGGATAGAGGAGAACTTTCAGGCTTGTTCTTGGTTCTTCATTAATTGCATTTAACCCAGACTTGATTTCACCTTGATTCTTGTTGAATTCATCTGAAACTAATGAGCATATCGGTCAAGTATATACATACATACATACATACATACATATACATACATACATACATACATACATACATACATATATATATATATATATAGATGATTCACAACTTAAGATGTGAGTAAATTAATTCATAAGTTTGAATCAGACATATAGAAGACGTCATCTGTATAACAAAGATCCGTTAGGCTTGAGTCCAAACCATGTAGGCTCGAGTTTGTTCATTGACACTCAAGAGAAAGTATATAGGCTTGAGTTCATGCCTACTGTTTTCAGTAATCATTGGGATGGCCTTTTGAAATCAATTTGAAATAATGCACAAACTTGAGTTAATAAGTTGCAGGCTTGAGTTTGCTTCAGTTAAAAGACCTTTGAAAACTCTTGATTTGCTACAGGCTTAAGTTTATAAATTCATGCTTGAGTTTCCTGTCTTCAGAAATCTTCGAAAGCTCTCTGTAAGAGCCAAACTTGAGTTTATTATTTTTAGGCTTGAGTTTATCAAATATCAGATTGCGACTAGCTCTCTGTCTGAGGCAGACTCTAGTTTATAAGAGATAGGCTCGAGTTTGTAACATCCTAAATTTTCTGTCAACTTCCTAAGGCCATATCTACCTGGTATGAACTTCATTTTGGTTCATTTAACTCTTGATGGAAAGCCTTATGAGTCTACTTTCATATGCCACCGATTTCAGCTCATTCCGATGTATAGATTGTGAGTTACACTCAAAACATTGAAGCTTGGTCTGTTGTGTGGCGTGAACTTCTGATCCAACTTTGAAAATTTATAGCTCTCTCATCTATTCTTCTTTGGGCATGAAACTTTGTCAAAATGACACATTAAGAGTCTAGTTTCATACAAAATTAGTTTTACCTCAATCCGATTCTTGGTTTGGAAGATATCATCGAATTACTAGATGTCGCCCATGCTCAACGTGAAACATATAGTAGAACACTAGTGCTGAAGAACGCGGTAAACTCAAGTTTACAATTGTAGGCTTGAGTGATTTATATAATTGGATTGAGTTATTTATATAATTAAAGAATGCAAAATCATATAGGAATCACAGAATTAACAAAATTATCTAATTAACATCCAAACTTCCCAAAAATGACATGATTTCCCTCATGCACATGAATTATCTAATTAAAACCAATTATGCCAATAATGAGTAACAAAAGACTAAGTTTAAGTACAAAAATATATGGGGATATTGAGACTTATCCCAAAGTACTAAAAATAGGACCGGTCACTAAAACAACTAAGGCAATGGATCAAGGGTTAATAAGTCACCTTGGAGTCAGCTTAAAGCTTAAAGACAGACCATTTGTATGAGGTGATTCATAGGTGTGCCAAAAAAAGTGTCATTAGACGCATCGATAAGAAGATTCAACGGTACGTATCTTTAGCCATCCAAAAAGGGAGACCAAGAAGGATGTCTCCGAAAGTTATTGACGGAATATATATATTGGTAAATTTATTTGAAGAGAATTGGTTACACAAAGAAATAATCATCAATTGCATCAATTATAATGATCTCACTTAATACGACAATTATTTGACTTTGGTGGGTACTTTTGATGTGTCTCTCATCACTATTTAGAAAGGTGAATTTAAAGTAAGAACGCTCATTAAATTGACGACAATGTCAAATTACGGGGTGCAAGAGTTAAAGAGTAAACATAAGAAAGGCATTAACATTTTTTCATTGATAAAGCAAAACAAGTACAATTAAATTAGGATAAACAAATACATAAAGTCACCAAAGAGTTTCATATGGATGAACATACAAATCCACGTTTTGTTTCCATTGATATACTCATTGAGAACTATTATTTTCCACAAGAAACTGGTCAGATTTTTTGTTGTTAGGCAATGCATATGAAGCAAAAACAGAAGCTTTGGCTGTAAATGAGAATGCAACAAAGAGAAGAGCCGCTGAAGCATTGGCCATATTAAAGAAGGAGTCAAATGGAACGAATAGTAAGATCGTGAAGGCCCTATGCACATCTTCGCTTGCACCAAATCCTGCTGCTGCGCCTGTTGCTAATAGGTATGCTGTGATCTGTCCACACCAAAATTTACATATATTAATAAGCACACTAATTAATTCGGAATATTATTTTGATTGACGTTTTATCTAATGGTCTCGCTGGTGAAACAAAGATGTTAGACAATCTGTATACCACTTTGATCCTTATTTTTAGTCTAGTTTCTCAAAAAAATTTAGTCCTAAATACAAGTCCACCATGAGAATAATTTATAATGACTGTTTTAATTACAACTTTGCCTTTTCTAAAAATATATGTGAGGGAAAATGTAAATTGTCTTTTCTTTTTTCCTCAATACTCAATAATATAATAAGGGCAACTTGGAAAACTCAGTCAATTTAAAACATATTAAAAGTCACCAGCACCTATTGAAAATACTTGTAATGTGTTGTTGTAATTAGTACATTTAATTAGTTTGTGAAGCTGTCTTTCATCTCAGAATCCAATTAAGTTGGTTGGTTTGACGGGTATCACAAGTCAAACATTGACCTTTTTATTTTTTGGGTGTTAATAAACATAGATTTTCAGCTCAAATATGGATTAATTATCAATAGTGCTGGATATACCTGATATATAGCTATTGGCTCTTTCGAAACAGTTTTTTCCATAAAATTATAAAAACAATATTAATGGGAAATAACACTTGCCATCGTCTCAACAAATAATTATTTAATGAAAGCGAAGTCTCAAAATTATATGATGAGCCGTAAATATCAATTCAAATACTTATCGAATATGGGGGTATTATTTACAAATAGAAGATTGAAGTCTTTCAGGTTAGTTACCGTAATTAGCAATTGATAATTTCATATTTGCAACTTATCTTTTATCAAATTTGTTTAGACCCGATTGCTATTAAATTGAATTTTTTTTCCAACATAAATGTCATTCACCCTTTTGTATTAACTACTTCACAACAAATTAATACTGAAAAAGGTTTACACTTATGTATCCTAATTAAAGTCATATATATTATCACCAACAAAAATAAAGTCATATATTTTCCATTCAACAAATTTAAGTAATTAAAAGCTTTTTCCTCGGACATTAGAAAAGTGTTTTCCCTCAATTAATTTAATTTACTAACGGCATGAAGAGTTGTACCTTGTCACCTAAAAAATCAAGATGATAGCCTAAATCACCACTTATAAGGCGTTTTGCTGTGATCACATTGAAGATTAAGAGAGCCATTTGAAAGAGGTTATACAAAAGCCCAATGATTATTGTAGCCAACATGTATCTACATAAACAACATCATAATTGTAATTAAAAATAATGCTCCAATATCATTAGAACAATTAGTTTTGAAGGAAATAATTAATTTACGTACTTACCTATAGGACTGAAAATCACTGAACTTGATTTTATAACCAGCAAACGCGTCAGTTGCCTTGTCAACGGAAATGAGAATGAGAGAAATCAGAAGGAAAACCAAAGACAGAACCCTCAAAACCAGAAGAGCAGTTCTTGAAACTGTTGCAGACGACGAAGACGGTGATACTGGTGCGGAGCTTTCCATGGCAATCTTGTTATTGATTTGAGTATGCTTTCAATTTCAAAATGTTTTGTTCTGTGCACAAACTCGACGTTCAAGCACCATCATTTATAACGTAACGAGTGTTATTAAGTCAATTGCCCAAATGTATGAGTACGAATATCATATTCCATTGGAACAAGAAAAGAACATTAAAATGGCATTCTTCGAAAATAGCTCCGTGACAACTTGGCGCCCAAAGACTCATGCATGGTTAAAAAAAAAAAAAAAAAAACTCGTTAACAACTTCTGTTGAAAAAGATAGCGCATTGATCTATTCGCCGTGGAAGAAACAAAGAACTACCAAAATGTATATTTTTCTATTTATAAGCCCCACTTGTATCCAGGATGATGACAACAATCATTATTCCACTTGCTATGGTCAGTTCCATGGGATCGTGTGGAGTCATTATACTCTATTAATAATTAAATAATTAGATAAATTATTGATCAAGATATCCGACTCATGAATAAAGTTATTGTCACGCCCGCCCTTGAGGGGCTTCTATTTATTAGAGTTATTGTGCACAAGTATTGAGATGATTTAGACGACTTAATTGCAGAATAAAAGATTTTGAAAATAACTTAGTTTGAAAACGTGAGGATAGATTTTTGCGATTCGAATCTTAATCTATCCTATAGTCGAATATTAATACAGTAATCCCAAAAATAACAGACAAATGATAAACGATATATTAAAGTTCAACTACTTATTTTTCCAAGAAGTTCCTCTCCTTACAGTTGCGTCTTCCCTCTTGATCCCAGTCCACTACCTATCTCTTTCATGTGGTCTAAAGTTCAAATGAATGAACCCTAGAGGTAACAATTAATCTCAATGAACATATATGAAGCATAAATAATAATATAGCACATGTTAAAAATAGAAGCGTTTACATGTAAAATAAGTTGCACTGTAACCGCAGTTAACTGCCAAGGACCGCAGCCCTTATTAGGACACACCGCCCTATGAGACACGCAGCCTTAATACATAGCTAGGAAAAACATAACATGTAAACCATCTATCAAACATGATCAGCTAATTCATGAACATATACATACATGCTATCAAGATTAAAGTTACCAACCTAGGCTTGTGTCCTAAATTTCTGTCCATGGATGTTGGGATCAGTGGAAGTGTCAAGGTAAGCCTATAAATGTTTATCATTGCCGTTAGTCACTTACTCGAATCGTAAGGAAACTAACAACGCGAATTAGTTTAGAGGATTAATAATAGTTATTAATCCCTTAAAAATTTCCCTAGTAATAATAATAATTTTATTTATTATTATTATTACTCCTTCCCAATAATAACAATAATATATGTTATTATTATAATTATCCTAAATCTACTAATAATAATATTCCTTTTTAATAAATAATAACATTATTCATTATTATTTGTTTATCCAATTTATTTCTTATTCATCTATTTTATTGTTTATTCCATTTCCTAATAATAATAATAAAATATTTAGGGTAAAGGTGTAAAAATACACATGTATTTTGCCCTCATAAGTGCCTAACACCAAATACTTTTTAGAAGAGCAAAAGTACCTATGAGCTTTTAAAAATGGGGCAAAAGTGCCAATCTGTCAAATCATGAAATGTTGACCGTTAACCTTATTCAGTTTGACCAAAAAGTATTAAGTGGATATGACGTGGGTGGGTTAGTATTGTCAGGTTTCAATGGAAGAAAGAATAAAAAAAAATATATATTCTAATATGAATTCCTTAATTTTTTTAAAAATAAAAATTCCCCACTGTAACATCTCAATTTTCAAAAGCAGTATAATTTTTTTCTTTTCATCAAAAGCATTTCAAATTGTCAGAGTAGATCATTTGAGTGGAAGAGTAATTGATACTTGTATTTCAAAATGCCGTAAGTCTGGTTGAATACAATAACGGTATAATAACCGCGTGGTTCAAAAGGGATGTTCAACAACAAGAGGAAGGCTTCCGCCGAAATAACAAAAGGAAGACTTCAGCCGGGTCTTCTATACGTCCTGCTAGCGCTTCCCCTTGTCCTCCGCCCTTGGTTCATCTGACCCTGACGCTATGTTAAGAGCTGAGGTTCAATGCCCATTGAACCTCAGGTAACAGTTAACCTCATGTTTATATATACCATATATGGATCACAGATATTCACAAACATAAACAGTTCATAAGCATTTAGACAAATGTATCCCTGGCATATAAGCCCCTTGGCAGATATGTCACACTTAGTATACATTTCACACCTAGCAATTGTTTCACACCAAGCATTTCACACCCAGCAAGCGTATCCCAATACCCAGCAAGAATAATCATAACAACAGTACATGAACATATCACCGAGCTATCAGCTATCTCATATAAACATACCAAACACATAGCACATATAAGCATATAGTAAACATAAGAGTTAGTGTTATTAGTACGCGAACGTACCCTATACATACAACACACATACCACATACATGCATACCATAAACATCAGAGTTAAAGTTACCAGTACGTGGACGTACATTAATTACCTCATACAAGCATACCATACATATACGCATACAGTAAACATCAGAGTTAAAGTTACCAGTACGCGGACGTACCTTTGTTTAACGCTATACGGTATTTCTGGCAGAATACAGTGCGACAGTTGGTCAGAATGTATTCAGGGATATCCTATAAGGATAATATTATTTCTATTAATTCATAAAAATTATTCCAAGAGATATCTTGGCTATATAAGACCATTTTACCCCTGATGGATTTATTTTCCAGTTTATTCCCTAATTTTCGGGAAAAAAACGCTGATCCAGCATTTATGGACAGAATTTCACCTAACTTCGAAAAATCATAACTAATTCTAGAAAAATCGAACCGAGGATCCGTAAAATTTCCCGGAATCCTTGAGAAGTCTAATTTCGAGGAAAAATACTGGAACTTACTCATAATTCATGGAAAATTCCCAGTTTAATCATTACAAACTGCTGCCCAGAATTTCGCCCAGAAAACATAGCTTAACTTCTAAGATTTTTATCTTTTTGCACAGAGCTTCAAATCACACACTCTTTATAGATTTAGAAAGCCCTAGATGTCTACTTTCACCATGAATTTTCTCAGAATTTTAGAACATCATCTTCTTCATAAAATACCAACGTTTTTGCTGCTGACTCCAGAAAACACTAATCGATGAAACTTCACCAGAACTTCGCTATTTTGATCATAATCTTCCAAAAATTTTGCTATATCTTCTTCTTCATCAAATTTTTGAAATAAAGCTATTGGAAACCATAAAAACATGAAAATAAAACTGGAATTGGAAGTTTGATGATCAAAATAACATTTCTAGCATTTCTACTTCATAAACTAAGAACTTAAATTTGAAAGCTAATAACTCTCTTACCTCTTGAAGACTACTTGCCTCCTATTTCTGCAGCTCCTCACTCTCTCCCTTTCTCTCTATATTTCGGCCAAGGCTAAGTGATTTAGTGTGGAGAATGTGCTACCAAGGTTCTCTATTTATAGGCAAAGGGAGTGACATTCTTGTAGTTCTTCCCTCTTGCATGTAGCCATCAGATTTTTCTTGGTGAGGAAGACTTAATCTTGCCCTTCCACCTATGCCAACCGTCCCCCCCTCCTTTCTTCTAGAATTGATTTTCTTTGTCCCCAAGAAAAGCCTTTTCTTCATTAAGTTAACTTAATAAATCCCAAATCCTAATTTAGTTAGGTGTAAGTTGGTGTTTAAATTCAAAATCCAATTTCACTTTTGAAATCCTAATTTTGTGATTAGATTTATGGTGATTTTTAATTCCCAAAACACTTAGGTATGAATCTTAAAAGTTTACGAAAATAACTTTGGGAATAGCCAAGTTGAAGCTCATAATTCACTGATCTTAAATATGTTCTTATCTTTAATACTTAGTTTCAATATTTCAAGATATGATTTATTTTCTATCTATTTCCACCTAAATAAGTAACAACTTGGTCCCCAAGCTAAACAACTTGCTCTTCAAGTTTTCTTTTCTTCTCCCACAAGCAATTGACTTATGTGTTTTTATTATTATTACAACAATTTTCACTTCTTATTTCCCTAGCAATTCGTCCCCACTCCTATTTTATTTAATTATCCATTATGCTCTATTGTTCTCACATTTTTAAGAAGGAAATTCCTTCATTGGTCCACTTAGATTTTAGGATTAAGAGTTAATATAATTTCTTCACTCTTTATCTAGTAATTTTCGCCACTTTTATTAGTTAAAGGGAGAATTAATTAATTCTTGGTTACTATTGCTAATATAGTATTTTAGGGGTTACTAGACTTAATTACCAAGATTATAATTGATTATCAAACCAATTACAATCTTTGAAAATTCATTTGATACTTATATTGATCCCTCTTTAATACTTATTCAAAAATATTCCAATTTGTTGATCTTAGATAGTCCCAAGACTAATTATGCCTAATTATGAAATTAACTTAATTAATAAAAATTCACTTGCCCCATAATTGGTTTTAATATTCACTAATTTAGAGACAACATACTCTCTAATATTTAGTTGCCTCGTAGGATTTATCATAACATCCTCAGAGTATTTTGTAACCCATAACTTCACTTAGGAATTTTTAGCTCTTTATTCCTCCTAATATCATGAGAAATCACCCTAGGAAATAAGGTAATTATTCTACTAGTTTTGAGACCACATATTCACCTATTTTCATAGGTATTTCCTATCAACATATAGTGGTTATGCTAAATAGGATTTTTGGGGTATTACACCTACCCCCTACCCTACCCATTTTCAATCTCAATCTCAATCGTGATTCAAGACCAGAGTTCTTTTTTCTCCAGCTGTCGTCCCTTCCACCACAAACTTTCCATCCTCCCATTCAACCTCCTTCCCAACCACCATCTCGTCGTCCCTCGTCGCACCTCATCACCTTCCTCCCTTCCAATCAATGATGCCAAGTCGGCGGTGAAAACAATCAAATCGCCCATTTCCGATCATTGTGCTCTCTTAGATTGCTTCATTTTTCTTTCGACAGTATCCAAATAAAAATGATTGGTGAATAAACCAAATAAATTGAAGTTTTAATTCAAATAGAAGCAAGTGATTCTAAAAGCAATACCAGGTAGGCAGTACTTTCTAAGGCAATGCTAACCACAACTGAGAGATCCCTTTTCAGAATCATCTTCATGGTAAGATAGTGGCGACCCCAAGATGGCCATCTTAAAATTGAAAGGGCTTCTCGGATAACAGATCAAGACCTAGATCAAAAGAAAATCTCGACCGACAAGGAGGAGCTTAGAAGGAATGCCGCAATATTTCTCCATAATCTGATGCATAATCAGTATTTCTGTAGTATTTTTTTTCCTTTCAACTTTATTAAGACTTCATCTGGGTAGGTTTATTGATATGGGAGGATATATGTGACACTAGTTTTTGATTCAGTTTTTGTTGATTTGAACTCAGTTGATGGATGCTGGCGAAGGTAAGTGATGAAGACGACTGTGAATTTCTTAGATTCTAAAAAGGGATCCTCCATTCCGATTACCAGGTCCAGGAAGATGATTCTGAGGGAGATCACTCTATGCTAACCTGGGCATGACTATGGACCCCACAAAAAAATAAGTTAACGGACGTTGAGTTGAGATAACATCACTGTTATTTTTGCCCTATTTTTAAAAGTTCATGGGTATTTTGCGCCTCTAAAAAACATTTGGTGTTGGGCGCTCCAGAAGGCAAAGCACATGTGCATTTTTGCACCTTTACCCTAATATTTATCTATTATTATTATTATTGCTCTACAATTATTTTAAACTTCCTGACCTATTTCAATATTAAACACGATATTTACATATTAAACTATTAGCTTTATATATATATATATATATATATATATATATATATATATATGTATGTATGTATGTATGTATGTATGTATGTATGTATAAAACGATGCAAGCCACGTGAATGAGTGTATGTGTGTAATAGCAAATGAGAAAGGAAGCTTATTGTATATGTATATATACCCACAAACTGTTGTTAGATATGATTAGTTTTTATGATGTCTTATATAGATGCCATTAGAGCAAAAAGTTTACATGTTATATTTATCTTCCACTGACTAATTCCTAAATTTATTGTAGATTCAAAATGTGAAATTCATTTATGAAGATTTATCAAGAAGAAGATCAATAAAGAAGAATTGAATTAAAGAAAGAAATGAAATCAAAGAAAATGTAGAGTCACAAGAGAAGAGAAGAAAGAAAGAGTTAAATTATGAAGAATCATCAAGAGAAGAGAAGAGAAGAGAAGGAAAAAAATGTTGAATGGAATGAGAAAACCATTATACGAGCCCATAGATTGATTTTAGAAGTTTCCACGATCAAATGGAAGTTGGAATGGCTTAAATCGGAGTTAAAATAAGCAAAATCATGTTTTGTGATGAATTGCCTCGAGTCAGAGTAATTTGCCTCGAGTCAGAGCCAAAACTCGAGTCAAATTCAGTTGACTCGAGTCATGTTTTGGGATGAAGTGCTAGAAGGGTATTGTGATGCAAATTAGATCACTAGCTCTAATGACACAAGATCCACAAGTGGATATGTATTCACCATTGGTGGTGGTACTGTGTCTTGGAAGTCATCTAAGCATACTTGCATTGCAAGATCAACTATGGAAGTAGAATTCATTGCATTAGATAAAGCTGGTAAGGAAGTTGAGTGGCTTTGTAATTTTCTTGAGGATATTTTCAACTGGCTAAAGCCGGTACCAGCAGTGTGTATACACTGTGATGGTCAAGCAGCTATTGGTAGGGCCAAGAATGTCATGTACAACAGCAAGTCTAGACATATATGTCGTAGACATGATACCGTTAGACAACTACTCTTGAATGGAATCATCTTAATTGATTATGTGAAATTAAAAGAGAATATAGCAGATCCATTGACTAAAGGGATTCCTAGAGAGTTAGTAAGAAATTTTTCCAAAGGAATGGGTTTAAGGTCGATTCATTGTTGATTGTTGCGGTAACTCTACCTAGAAAGTGGAGATCCCACGAACTAGGTTCAAAGAGACAACTAAGTGATGATTGACTGTTAACACTGTGGAGTTTCAAACTCATACTCATTCCTAGACAAGACAGTGCATATATATATATAAGGGTAAGCTTTTAAGCTTTTAATGGTTTCTTAATCTGATGTGTTCAGATGATGTATGTTGACTTACATCACAAGGAATCACCTATGTGAGTATGAAGTGTGGGCCGCTTCTATGAGAATTTAAAACGGCCGATTCTCTAGAACACTCGCAGAACCAGGCGGTGTCCAGGGCCAAAATGGACACAGCATGAGAACCAACGATGCTAGAGGAGCAACTGTGTGACTCTTATTGTCTTGGTATACACTAAAAGGTCGATAGTTCAAGATAGCACGTTCACTGATTGACCAGTATATCCGATAGGTTTTTACTAGAGAAGGTTCAAAGGCAACCCCTACCTTTCTCAATGCAGTTGTTTCTCGTAGAGGAATTGCACTTTGCATACATGATCATTTTGCATTTGATCATGATGGACTAACTTCTTATCCATGTGGAGGATTGTTGGATTTTTATGTCTAAATCCCATGGGTTATGAATAAGAAGGCATACTGGTTCGCCACCACCGATCGCATCAGTTCGCCACAGTTGTGTCGGTTCACCAGCAAGAGACAAGTCCATCTGATTAAACTTTATTCATCTATAAATAGGGCGCCCTAGAGACAAAGTAAAAAAATGTTTTTCTGCATACACTCTTTATATATCTGCATATACATTCTGTACGTTCCGAAAGCAGACTCGTTGGATTCGCTTGGGCTTCAGATAGACAGAATCATCTTTCTAGAGACGAATAATCCGCTCTATCCTGGGAGGCAATTGCTCAGAAACCTTTGGCATCCGTATTGAGGGAGCAAAATTGTCTTAAGGACACAACGAAAGTTGGGCCCGGATTTCTTCAAAGTTCATTATCATATTTCGGCAGTCTTATGAGTTTTTATTGTTTTTCCTTCTTGTGTAGACGTATGGTATGTTTACAAATTATGCATATTGATTACACAGATTCTTTCTTTTGTGAAAATTCCAATTTGAATGATTTTCAACAACAATATAGGATTATATATATATATAATCCTATTTTCTGTGATTGTGTGCAATAAACTCAGAAACATGACGTAGGCTAAAAAAAAGTCCCTGTTGTAGTGTTCGTGTGTGTGTGTGTAGCAGTAAACTCATGGAATCAAAGCTATGTTTTCAAAATCTTCATACTCAAACTACATTTTCTAGAAGGAATGAAATGCTCATGAGTCCTGCAAATCATGTATTTCATAGTGTGATACACCGAAATAGCAATTCTTTGCCTGTCAATCACCAATAAGATCCACAAACCATATGCATATACTTGTCTATTCCATTTTTCTTAATCATTCAAGCAACCTCTTTTATTTTTTTAAGGTTTTGTGTGGCTGTTTGAAATTCTCCAACATGAGAATTTTGCTAAAGTTTTCTCTGTTTTAGCTCCTAAAAACATAGATCTTTGTGTATATGTGTGACAGGAAAACTTTCTCTTTTGGTTCATGATACGTGTGTGTGTGTGTGTGTGTAAGATCAGCAAAACAACATTTTTTTTTTTGTTCCTAATATATACATGCTAAACCTTCCTCTGTTTTATTATTCAAATAACAGAGCATCCACTTACTTCACACTCTACAAAACTCACGTTGGGAATCATGGAAGCCATAAGGAGAGAAGCTTAATGACTCACCTAAGTTAGTTTTTGGCTTGCACAACAGACTCACCACCTTCACCGTCTTTCTTGCTACCTCTGTTGCATTTTGAATCAGATTGAAGATCAGATGAGGGCTGTGATTCTCGTTCTCTGTTTTTTTTTTCTCGGTTGGTTGAGGCAGTGAGGTTGATGACGAGAAGTCAAGGAACAACATTTATATAATATACTAAGGATCCAGTCCGAAAAACGACCAACGATCCGAGAAAGGAAAGACCAATGGATATACAATGGTGTTGACTTAACTGATGGGCGTTGGCTTGGGCTCGAGAAGGATGGTTGTGTGTCTGATCCTTATGTATTTCTTTTTCCTGATGGCGTGTTTCAGTTTGGGCTAAGCTGAGCAATGTGAGTTACGGGATTTTGGCAAGAAAATCTTATTTGCTGATATATCTATAATCATTCTCTGTTGCTTTTTAATGATGCTGAGATTGAGAGAGTTGAATGAACTAAATGATTAATTATATGAGGTAATGGATTGAGCTTATATTTATATAATGAAGAGAGGCTGCACAATAGATTTGGAAGGAGTGAAATATTGATTCAACTATTATATTACATGGGTGATGCTCACGAGTTGGGCTGAATGTGTGTGTGGGGGTTTTATTTATATATGTTGGGCCGAATTAGTTGCTGAATGAAAGCGTGGAGAATTTGTTTTATATGAGCTCATGTCTTCTTTTTTTAGGGGGAAAAATATTTTTCATGATATATTAAAATTTTAAATATTAGATAGGAAAATGAATCCTTAATTGTGAGATGTTACACTTATTGAGTGTTCTCTTCAATCATCCTTTACCCAATTTTTATTTACTTCATATTATTTTATATACTCTCTGCTCCCCCTAATCAGTTGCATATAGCAATTTTAATAAAAATGTTGTTCCCTTATATATACTAGGTTTGATTTTTCCATCATTCTGACACTAGTTTACAGGTCATAAACATATTCTAATCCTTATTCAATCATTAAAATTTCGACAGCACCTACCTTAAGTTTTTCATCTTCCTCTTTTTCTCAGCCAAAAAGCTTTCATAAACTTACATTCAGCTCACTCAAGCTTAGTTTTCCATTACTTGGGTTGAATCACTTTTTTTCTCCCACCAGCCAAAGTTGATCATGAGGAAACTTGATCTCAGTAAAGGACTAGGTTGGGAAAATTACTCTCTTGCCGCTGAAGAACCAAAAATGAGCAAGATGAAATGAAGAAGTGTGTGGTTGAAGTTAAAATATTAACTATGTTTAATAACTTTTTGGTTCCATAAATATTCACCTAGTTGATTTTTTTCCTAAATTTTGGCTGATTTTTTTTTTTTATATATAATTACTTCTAATTAAGATCCAACATTTTTTAAAATTATTATTTCATCGAAATCTGACATTTCTTTCATGCATTCTTTTACTTTTATTTATAATTAAATTAAATACTCATTTAACTCTTTTAGCCTTCAAATTCTCAAAATTGAGTACCGGATATGACAGGCTTTACTGTAAATTGGCATATAACTGATTAGAAGTTGCATGTAGGATAGAGATGGGAAAATCAGTTTGATTTGATTTTGGATTAATATAGACGTTTTTTTGACCAAATTGGAAAGGTAGAATTAAAAATATACTCCTCCCAGTGCTGTAAAAATGTCATCCTAACCACATTACAATATATACTCCTTCGGTCATATTTTTAAGGTAAAGAGAATATTTAAGTCATATCATTAAAAAATTTTTTATATAAGTGCATAATTTTACCTATTCATTTATTATTATGTAAATTTTATTTTGATGCGGTATAGTGTATATTAAGTAGAAGTTGTAAATTTGTTAAATTTTAAGACTTTTTAATGAATTTTAAGTTTTTTCTTGATTCTAATAAAACACGTTAGAAGTAATTTATGAATAGAAATAGAGGAATAATATAAAAAATGTTTTAAAATAAATTTTTTCAGGGGTAAATAGAAATTTTTGAAAATTTAAGACAAATTTATTGTTTTAACTGAGTTAATTAAAATGATTTATATATGGAACAAGTGTAATACATGTTATTTTTCTTGAAAATTATCATAAAACTCTTGCTTCTTATGAATACTGTTAGTCTGGTCCAGAGATAGACAGTTACACAGAAGGCCTAAAGCCTTTAAATTAATCGAACTAGATATATTATATAAAAAAAAATTACATAAAAAAAAAATCGAACTTGATATAGAGCTTATTGGCCCAAAATTGAAAAATTAAAAAATCTACAAAAGTCATGAGATAGTTTTTCTGAAAGCCCAAATTAAACGGCTTTGTATCACCAAAAACAAAAATTCATGTCTTTCCCGCCCAAAATCGAAGATTAAGGCGTAAAAACGCATTTGATTATTGTATCAAAAAACCCTTTGTCTTTAGGTTCAACTGGTATGGGGGTCGGTCTTCCTCACTTTTAGGGAGGGGGTTCGATCCCTACGTTGGTCAATGCGCTGGGGGAGACATCCTATATGTAACATCCCAAATTCCATGTTCGAAAATCGTGTTGGTCGACACTTAGTTTTAGGAAAATTAACGGAGTTTGAGGTGTTACAGCTTAGAGTACTGCGGAAATGGATAGCGTGCGCTAAGATTCGGACAATGAGTATCTGATATAGAATGCCCAGACATATGGTGATGCCCCGACATAAACTGATATATTAAATATCCCGAAGGAATATTCATGTGATACAAGTTACAGAGATTAAATACAATTTTCTGATAAAGCAAGTCTTAAACTAGACCTATGGCTTGGAACCTAACATCAGTTAATCAGGCAATTTGGCTAGGTCGGTGTTCAATCTAATGGGAGTCTCACCAACTCTATGGCGACTCGTGACAACCCACCGATGAACCCTTCCTTAGTTTAAGCACCAAATGGTCCGAAATAACTTTGTTAAATCCGTGCCAGAATACTCTGATAGAAACTAAATCCTAATAACTTCTATCGACCTTTGTCTTCGACCGCTGCCTCTTCACGACTCTTTCCACCAGCACCTTCTCTATCTTGGTTTCTTCCCTGTACTATTCATTAAGACTGAGGTCCAATGCCCATTGGACCTTAGGTAACGGTTAACCTTATGCTCAAGTATAACAGTATGCATGATAGATATTCATTTACAATTCAGCATATAACTATACATAGCACACAGCACATGTATCAATTCATATCTCAACAATACCTACATAGCACACAAGCCATGTAAGGTCCACATAGTTTGCACATAAACATGTGCCACGCCCCGGAGCGTGTCCTCAACGCTAGGAAAACATCCATACAGCATTACCAAGACTGTAACCCGTTTTCACATAATAGCTGAATGTATAAATAGTGACTTAAGACAGAGTCTTAATCACGGTGCATGACTCAAGACCCAGTCTTGTCCACGACTATATGAATCATCACATCACATATAGAGCATACAAGCAACATAAGAGTTAGAGTTACAGTACGCGTCCGTACCTTCATTGACAATATCGGGTACTTTCGTCGAAATATGGTACGTTTGATAACGGTACGACGACGGTACGACAGCGGAAACAACGGTTCGTGTTTTTAGATATCCTATAAAGATTATATCACAGATATGAATATTTAATATCATAACAGACAGTTTAGGTACAAATTACCATTTTGCCCCTAGTTTGATTAGTCGGTGGAATTTTGCCAGAGCTTCGCCACTTTGACTCTAATCTTCCAAAATTTTGTCATATCTCTTTCTCCATCATATTTTCGAAATAAATACCATATTTAAACTTAAGCATGATATCAACAACATATTGGAAGACTAAAAGATCAAACTAACATTTCTACCATAACTACCGAACGAAGCTAGAATCTTAAGACTAGGGACCGAAGAACTTACCCAGAACCTTGCTACTCCTTCCTCCGAGCTCCTCCCTCTCTCTAACATCTCTCTTAATTTCGAACTAGGCAAGTGAATTGGTGAGAAAATGAAGGAGAATGGAAGGGCTATTTATAGAAAAAGGCAATGATATTTTGGTAATTCCTTTGAACTTTGTCTGATCAGTTTCTGACCGTCAGATCGCACTTCTTTAAGGTGGTAAGATCTTGGCCATACACCTTACTATGCTGACCTCATCCTATGTCACCAAGGTGATGTCACCAACTTGCTCAAGAAGCTTTCTACCGATAAAGTCCCTGTTCGGTGTTCTAATCGCGTAATCTTGAGAAATCTCAAAATTCCGGGAACATAGCCCTGAAGATCTTTTCTTTCTCTTTTAAGATACCTGGTTTATCTAAATTTTTGATCTCATTAAGGACATTCCGTTGCCTGCCGAACATTTTCGGACAACCGCTGTCGGTTACGGAAATAACTTCGGAGATAGCCTACTTTGAGATAAAAATTCACTTGTATATAATAAGTCCTTATGTTAGATACTCAGTTCATATATTTTGAGATAGGATTTATTTTCTATCAGTTCTCCTCTATCTTATTTGCTTTTTCTCAAAATATCTCACTTTATATTATTATTATAATTATAAATATGTAGATATTATTATTTTGCTACTACACACACACACATGCACAACACTTAGACACACACACACACTCACAACTCTCCACATCTCATAACACTCACACACCACACATCTCACACACACACAAATTTTGGTTTTTCTTTTTTATTCATGTCTAAACAATTAGCCATTAATTATTTAACTAATCACTTACTAATTGTTGACAATTTTCTTAATTAGTAATAATTATTATCTCATAACTATTTTACTTACATTGGTATTTATGTCCCATGTAATATATCAAAAATCACAGAGTCAATTTTGGTTTCAGAATACTTTTTAATTTTTCTTCTTTTTATTTTCAAAGGAAATAATTTATTAAATTGTCTAAATTAAGGACAATATTCTTTTGTTTAGTTTTTAGTAATTATTTTACTGCCCTTTATAATTTATCACAATTCTTTTTAGGATGTTTTATGACCATAAAATACATTTTTAAGCCTTTTTGACACTTAATTTTCTTTATCCCTCCTAATTTCATGAGAAATCACCTTAGGAAATAAGGTAATTATCATACTAATTTTGAGACCACAAATTCACCTATTTCTAATAGGTATTATTTGTCAATATAATTATCCGGGTATTACACTATAGGTCTAAAAAGTAATGTTAACGCTAGTAGATGTGGAGACATGTGTACTCTCTGGTCAATATCCCCTGTGGACTAGGCTCCAAGCGCCCTACCTTTGGACTGTGGGTAAACTTAACCCCTTTCCTAAAATTTGACTTACAGTAGAAAAAGAAAAAAAAAAAAATTTGATTATGGCCGTTTTTGGAATTTTCTTTTGGATAAACATTTTTTTTTCCCCTGATGAAATTCTTCTTTCCCCCCGTTTTAACTCTGCTTGTAAATTCATGCCTTACTATCTTTCTCTCTAATTTCAGGCAAAAAAAAAAAAAAAAAAAACAAACAAACAAACAAAAACAAAGGTACTAAGGTCATTGAAGTCCAGGTGTTGAGAGCAAAGGAGAGTAGAACCTTTATTCAACTGCGTAACTGTTTTGTAATTCTTTTTTTATTATAAAAAGTACAAAATATGCCACATTCATAAAATCATTTTTAATTTTACGCTACATCAAAAGTTGGCCTTTGCTAGATGTTTTTTCTTCGTTGGATGCATGGTTGAGATAATTAATAAAAAATCTATTGAAGATTGTATTGGTCCTACGGTCCTACCAATTCATAGAGATTTCTTTTTTTTTTTAAGGGGAAAAAAACTGGAAATTAGAATGTATGTATGAAAACAATAAAGAAAGAATGTAATAAACAAAAAATCTCATAACAAATTAGTATAATACAATAAGTTCTAGTATAGAAAACAAAAACATGCAATAGTGCTTAGTTGTTAGTAGAACTTTCTTTAGATTTACAGTGATTCTCCCGTTTTATTTTCTATTGAAAATATCATAACTCTGAGCGACACAACTGAAGAGTAAAGCCAATAACTATTATATATAATATTCATTATATATGCATATTATTATACAATAACTATTTATTTTATTTTTCATTTTTGGGCACAAAAAATAGTTTACATTAATAAAATTATTTTTATTATTTTTATTTTCATTTTTATTTTATTTTTTTGGTTATTTTTTAGACATATATTTCTTAAGAATGATGACATTAAGGTTCCAACTAAAGATAAATGATATCAGAAGACTTTTAAAACTTATTAACAGTAGCTTATCAACTTATGGTTGTTTTTTCATTTGTTATCAACAAGTTATGAATTTTTTTTGATATTATTTTCTATAATCAATCCTTTTTTTTCAATAGAATAAAATGACATTGTGTGATCTATATTGTGTGATTTATATAGTTGATATCATTTACTAGGATAAAGTTTTATTATTGTTGTTAAACAAATGAACCATATAGATGAATGGGTCACTCTCGATTGCCATTTTCTTATAAAATCAAACTCTAATTGGCATTGATGATAAGACATAACGCGTAGGTGTTCCATTCATTCTCATAATCTATTGATTACAAATTACCTCGCTTGAAAATCTTAATAAGTATGACCTTTCATGGAATATCCAAAGGCTTGCTATTTCTATATGGCCATAGGAAATTAAAGTGCTTGATTTAGAATAAAACCATCCATTAATCCGTTAAACATATGTAAAACATGATCTTTCTAGATTTATAATATACTCCTTCTGAAGTTTAATATAGAATATATTTTGGGAGTACATCTTGATGCTAATTAAATTTAAGACATATTTTTTCTATTTGCCAATATTTTTCTAATTTAGTCATATCAATTCTCCCTTAACAATAATAAAAAAGGAGAGGGAATGAGGGAATTATAATAAATAACTAGGGTGTTTTATAAAAAAATATGTCATATTCACTAATTAAATTAATTAACTTCCATATTCTAATTAAATTAGGTAAATGGATTTTATTCTAAGGACTGACTGGAGGGAGTATCTAATATCGTATATGTTTTTGTAAGTGTCCCTAATAAAGTACTACAACCAGTATAGAAAGTTATGAGAAGCTTTATTTTTTGTTAGCCTCTTCTACATTGGCTGGCAACAATGGGAATAGAATATATATATATATATATATATATATATATATATATATATATATATATATATATATATATATATAATATTTATTGAATAATTGGTGTAGAAAGTCTTGCACTTTCTACATCAATTGTATCTACACCAGTTGGAGAACCAACGTTAAAATACCTTTTAATCGGTATTAATTAAAGGGTCATTCTACATTAATATAAATAGTCTAATTTAATATAAATTTTGTATTTTATATTGATGATGCTCCTTTTATAGAAAGAAGCAGAGATATTTGGTGGAAGTGGGGCAGAGAAGAATCAGAGAGTCACAATCTATAATCGTAAAAGCAAGATTCACAATAATAAAAATAAAAAAAAGAAAAAGAAAAATGCATTGAAACTTGTCGATCTTTCCACATATGTATGTGTGAGTGCATGGAAAGCTTAAATCACAATCTCAGCCTTATGATCCGTCAAAGCGTGGGGACTTTCAATAGTGTTATGCTTACTAAAGAATTAGCACAACAAAGCCTTACATACAAATAATGCTGGATCTGGATTCCTCCATGGCCACACAATCTGTGAAAAAATGTAATTTAATTTGTATTTTGAAACATATCAAATTATCCGTGTAAATATAAAAGATATTTTTGACAGAGCCGAGCTACCTTTATATATATGTAAGACTACATAATACTTGAATATAAGTTCAGTGTACCAAGATATCAAGGAGTTACATATATCACTTTAGTATGTTTGGATTTACTGCATTTAATTTGTTTTCATAGATCTACACAATCATCATTTGGCTTTTCTCCGTTTGTTTTAATGTTTCCGCTTAGAAAGATATGTAGCTGACATATGCAAAATATTATTGGAAAAAAGGAAGTAAATTTGAGGATGAAAATCTCATCCCTCAGATATTATTATTAGTTTTTTTTTAAAAAAAACAGTGATAAACGAATAGAACCCCTAGAGAACTCATTTATTATAAAATTTCTCAAAAGTATCTCTGCTTCTGAAGAGAAAACTTTGCTAGAAAATTGCAGTACATGGATCACATGTCTCTCTTTTTTTTCCGTCTGCTTTTCTCTCCATATATTTAGTTTACTATCCAAACAAGGGGAACATATATGTTTTCACTCCTATATCCTCCACTATTTTTTTCCCTCTCTATTTATATACACTACAAGAAAACTGGTAAATGGAGGCGGTTATATTGGCATTTAGAGGCGGTTCAAACCGCCTCTATATTCCCCTGCAGGCGGTTCAAAAACTGTCGAAGTTACCACCGTCGCGAGTCGAACTAAGGCGGTTTAAACAAACCGCTGGTATAACCGCCTCTGAATATTATTTGGAGGCGGTTATCTGAACCGCCTCTGAATATTATTTGTAGGTGGTTATCTGAACCACCTCAGATTGGTATTTGGAGGCGGTTATAGTGACCGCCTCAAAATATTATTCAGAGGCGGTTTAGTAAGTGCCTCAACATGTCATTCTGAGGCAGTTTTGCATGGGGTTAAAGATTTTAAAAGACAGGTATATAAAAATATTTTTTTTTTACTTTTTTTTATTTTTTTTAAATTTTAACAACTAAAGGTAGTTAATAGGTGCTTTTTTACAGTTTCAATTTAATAATTTTTTTTCCTAATAATGAAATAATAACTTGTTGCATTTGATGTATCAAGAAAAAAAATTATTGCATTTCAACATATATATCCATACAATGTTAAAAGCCCTTAATTAAAAGTATAAGATATATAAATTCACCACAACCACAGAAGTCTCAATCGCTAAATATGTGTAACAACCATAAACAAAGTCATAACCACTAAACATGCTAAATATGTTTACATACATTATCCAAAATCATAGAACAAAATATGTTTACCAACCATAAATAAAGTATCAACTGCTAAACATTGGATAAATTCCCTTGATAATGACAACAATACTATCCAAAAGCAATATCTAAAAGAAATATTCAAGGTTGTCATTGTGGTGATGGAGATAGAATATGAGGTGATGAATCCGGCACGTCACAATACGGGTCATGACTAGCATGAGAAGATCTTGAGAAGATCTTCTGAGCCCTTGAGACCCCAAATTTGCATCCTGATACATTGAAACAAAATTGAAAACAAACATCAAATGCTACAATGTCTTGTTCAGCCATGTCACATGCAAGATTTTTTTTTTTCCCTGTTTATAAACCAAAGTTTAAGTTTGAATTGTTTACGGAAATAAGGGTGTCAAGCATTGTTTTAAGGAAAAGGAATATAATGTCTCCACTGGTTCCTCTTCGTTTCCTCTTCACTGAATGTCTCTCTTCCATAAAATCAAATCTCACTGCTATATGAATTTTTTTATAGCATTAAATCCCAAAAAAAAATGAAATTTGATATAATGCAAAAAGACAATCAATGAAAAGAAAGATCAAGGGAGAGCAATTATAAACTTGTAATATGCACAGAGAGTCAATTGAAAAAGAACAGAAGATGAATAGGAAACTATACATTATATCACTGTAATTTATTTTTAAAATGAAATTAAAGATGGATGGAAGTTTAAGTCAAGATGGGTGAATAAATTGATGGGAAATTGATGAAAACAAACAGAATAAGTGTCTGACGCTGCAAAACGAGAAGAAAAGAAAAGATATGTCATGTGTCATATAAACCATGCTATACTAAAGAAATTGAATTTACACAGTACCTTGTGCTTGTAACCTGCATTATGCTGCTTTCTAACTGATGGCTGCAATATAGACAAATATTGTAAGCAAGAGGTATATGTAGACAAGAACTCTCATGGAAGCATAACAAACATGAGCATCTAGCACAATAACAACATTATGAAAAGGTGAATATAAAAATGTAGTGAAAGATGCTTGTCTCAACAAGGCAACCCATGGAAGGCTAGTGCCTCTCACATCATAAAAGATGATGCCTTCAACTAGGTTTGTCAAGCAAGTGCCTTCAGCACTTCTTTCTTATTTCCAAAGCATGTTAGGAAGCAATTGAAAGGATACATGGAGGGTAAAAAAGGGAACTAAGCAACATATGAATACACCTTCAAATATTAATTTTGAAATGACTGATAATTCAATTTATACAGAAAATGTTGACAAAAAATAGGCAGCCAAGGTTAAAGTGTGGCGCCATTGTCAAAAAACCTAGGCAAAATGGTACAATAAATTTTTCTGTAAGACAAAATTTTGAACTAGTAGTTTTTACTATAGAAAGAAGGGGAGTTGCAGTACTCAAACAAGCTGGCACTCCACACAACATTGCTTGAATGGACACTTTTAAGCAAATGGCTAAAACCATGGGACAATAAGGCCCAACTTTGAACCCCAAGTTACCTTGAGGTGAGGGGCACCGATGTTAAAGAATGTTGAGCTAAGACGCTCACAAATGATATGATGCAAAATCACCATCATTTATGGAAAGGGTGTGGATACTCCATTATTACGAATGAGGGGACAAGACAAATAAATCCAACCTTGAATGCTATTTTTTTCCTTCTTTTTTTTTTGACAAATTGCCTAATTAGTAATATAAAATCCATTTATGCATTATCATATGCAAAAACAATTAAGTTATTCTATCTATTTGATGATTTGATCAGCTTGCAGAGTGGAATCCATCAATGCATTATCATATGGGAAAACTCACATATATTATTTAGATAAGCATACATTTTCCCTACTCTAACGACCAGCTTAATGAGGACTTGAGACTTCTCTTGCCTGCCTTATTATGCATCACACCTAAGATTTTTATAGAGGTCCAACACTTTAAACACACTAAAAGACATTGTCTACCATTGGTATCAATCTCTATTGCGAGTCAGAATAAAACATGGATTGATTATAAACAGAAAACAACAACAACATTGACAAGCTAAGCTTGTGTAAACAGTAATAAAGCAGTAACAAAACTACAATCAAAATTACATAAACGAATAATCGTTGCAGAGTATTCATAAGTCATAGAACTTACAGAGTCGTGGGTCAAATAAGTGTCACAGTAGTACCTGCAGATACGATTAAAAAAATTGTTGATAAGTTTCTCTATCATCAAGCACTTATAACAGAGAGTCCATACCTAGGCATCGCTGTTTCTATGGCAACTCTACAGCTAATTGTTGACACAAAAAAAAACCCTAGCCACAGAACAAAAAAATAGAATTAGAACTTGTATGAAGTGAATTAAGATAATGAAAAAAAAACCCAAAGTTTCGTCAAATTGATAAGATGAAGATAAGAACGTTACTTGAGTATGAAATAGAATCAAGCCCTAGGTTTCAACGAATTCGTAACTGGGCTCGTAGCTGAAATGAATGCCACCAACGGAATGGCCGGTGGAAGATTCCAACAGAGGACCCGCAAAGTTTTCTATGCACCCTGCCACCAAAATCGTGTCTGGCTCTTGCGTGGTCGTCGACTTCAATTCCGCAAGCAAAGAAGGGACCCGCGAGCTGCGACGTCAGGGACGGGGGAGGTAAAATATAACAAACCAGAAGCAGAGCAGAACAGCGATCCAGGGTAAAACAAAATGACGCGAACGGAAAAATGCAAGCAAAAGAAAGAACGCACCTCAAAGTAGGTCGAAGAAGATCGCGACGGCAGCTAGGTTCACGGGTGACGATCTCAACGGCAGAACTCAGCAGGGGAAATGGAGGTCGAAGAAGAGTGAAGGAAAGGGTACGCTAGGGTAGGCGAAGTCTAAAGGGAAAAGTTCATTCAGGTACAGGTACAGGGGATGAAAAGAATTTCAGAATTGTGAATGTTAATCTTATATATAGAGTTGTTTATAAGATTTTCTGACATATTTACTGCAAAACCGCCTCAAAAACCGCCTCTAAATATTCAACAGAGGCGGTCTACATAAACCGCCTCAGTATTTTTATAATACAGAGGCGGTTAGGATATATGCCTCCAGAACCGCTGTTAAATGTTATTTAGTGGCGGTTTACTGAAAACCGCCTCTAATAGTCAGTCGGTATTTACCTTTTTTCTTGTAGTGATAATCCAAACTTATTCGTTTATGGAGAGGTCTGCATATGTAAGTTTTGGAAATAAAATTTAAGTGACACCTATAAAAGTTTGGAGAAATCGATGAAAACTCCATGTCTAGAAATTTTGTTAGTTAGAAGGAGATAATATATTTTTATATATAAAAATTATCAATACTCTGTAGGATTTTATATACAGAAAGTATCAGTACTTGATTTCATGTCTTTCTAGCAACAAAATCTCCAAACATGGACTTTTCACATGTTTTTCTTTTTTTTTTAAAAAAAAAACAATTATGTAATTGTGTGATTTCAAAGATTTTAGAGAAAAAGTATCAATACCATGTAGGATTTAATATACAGAGAAAGCTGTTGAGATTTTGTTTCCCAAAATTATGTAATCTCCAAGCATGGACTTTAGAGAAAAATCTGTTGTTAGTTTTAATTAAGCTCATAACCTCCCCCCGCCCAACACCAAAAAATAAAAATAAAAAATGATGTGACTTTATCCATATAATTAGGAACCTTAATTTGTCTTCCCCGTCCTTAAAGCATTTTTTTATGTCTGACTGATCATTAGTTCTTTGTTCTTTGTGACATTGTTTTCGAATTTGTCTCCATATATAATTTGCATTAATATATATATATATATATATATATATATATATATATATATATATATATATATATAATAAACTTGCATTACACTTAATACAACATAGCTGTACAAGCCTATTTGCTTCTCCTCCATAAATCTCCACTTGTACTTTGTAAAGTTGCTTCTTTGATTTTGTTTCTTAAAACATTTTTGTTTTTTGTTTTTAAAAATAAAAAACTGAAAAAGTTGTTTGAAAGACTGTTTTCAATGTGTTGTTTTTAAAAACAAAAATAATTTTTAGTTGTTTTGTTGTTTTTTCCCCTTGTATAAAGGAACAAAGGGAGCACTAATATAAGTAATTGCTTGTGAGTATTTCAATTTCTAAAAACAATTTTAGTTCAAAACAAACTAAATTGGAATAAAGAAGGGAAAATTTGTTTCTAACTTCAAGAAAGTGAGGTTTTAGGATCACTTCTCCCCTCTATACTTATTGAACCTAATTATTTCCCTCTCAATTAGATTAAATGAAAAATCAAGTGTTTGTCTAAGATTTAAAGTATTGGAAATGCTTTCTCAAGTCAAAACCAACATTTCTTTTCAAGGAATTTGTTCAATCTCTTACAACAAGTTAGTGAAAATAGTCTTGAAGACCCAATCTCATAATAACAATAATAGGTTAATAAATAAATCTCTTCTTTATTTACAAACTCTCCATTCAAATATGAATTTTAAGACTAACTTGACTTTATCCAAGTTCTTTAGATAAAAATATCTCTCTAAAGAATCATCTTATCCAACAAAATAATCCGAGTGGTGGTGAAACATTAAAAAGCATGAAACAAAGAATAAAATTAACACATAATACTTCATTAAATACTAGAAAAGAAAGAATAACATAGTCTCAATCCATATATAGGTTCAAGGCAACCCTAAAAATGAAATTCTCAGCAACTCAAAGTCTTAGGTACAAAAAATCCATACAATAAAATTGAATTCATAGTTAAATAACAAGAAATGAGAAGAAGAGTGACAAAAACAAAGGTATAAATCCCAAAATTTCTCTTAGAATTACCACCCGAGGCTCCAAACTTGTCTCGAACTCCTTCCCAAGCTCTTTCCTTTTGTGGCTCAGCCTCTCCAATTGTAAAATGGCTCATTTTTTAGGGAAATTTTCTAGAATAATACCAAAAAAAAATGTCAGATTGGGCCACTGTGCAAACATATTGTAAAAGTAGGCCAATTTGTGACGTAGCGCCACTGCATAGGTAGTGTCCTAGGTGACAAAGTCTTTTTTTTAAAAAAATTTATTTTTCTTCAGCTGCCACAGACAACTTTGCTGCCATACCGCAGTTTTTCTGATGGGGGCTGACGCCCCCTGTCAGATTTTTTTTAAAATATTATTTTATATAATATAATATATATTATATTATTAATAATATAATAATTATATATTAATATATATTATTAATATATATTATATTATTATTAATATAATAATTATATATTAATATTATTTTATTCTCTTTATCTTCGCTTGCTGCCCTAATTCTTTGACTCTCACCACTTCTATTACATTTATTCTGGGGCTTCATTAATTACTCCGCAATGTTGCGCTCCTGTCAATCAATAAAAAAAAAATCAATTAATAAATTCTAATTTCAGCTCAGAGTTTTGGACTTCGAAACTTAAAATAGTTTTTAGTCCTCAAGACTATGGTTTGAATTAACCTACCCAAGCACTGATCAACTCTCAAAACCACGGTTTATTTGAATTATTTTTTCTCCAAAAGCTATTTTCCTAAAACTAATATAAACACAGTCTTAATATTAAAATTAACGAGAGTGTTTGTTTTGATTTTCACCTATTTTGTTTCTAAACTATTCCAATTAATTGCATGTATTAATGGGGTTTTTTTAATTAACGGATTAGTTTTAAAAACAAATGATTAAAATGGTAGGAAAAAAAATATGATTATAAATAACTAGCTACATTAACGTTTTTTTTCTTCCAAATTCTTACAGATTAATGATTTAGTTTGTATATTTAGAAGCGATTGAGTCTTATCCTTTGGGATTTGATCGCTGATGGGGACGAGTCCATTCGTGCATGTTGATTTGCTTCATTTTTTTCAGCTCATAATATAATATATAATAATTATATATTAATATTATTAATATATAATTATTATATTAATAATAATATATATAATATATATTAATATATAATATTATATTAATAATAATATAATATAATATAAAATAATATTTTAAAAATTTTAAAAAATCTGACACGGGGCGTCAGCCCCCTGTCAGAAAAGCTGCTGCAAGACAGCAAAGCTGCCTGTGGTAGCTAAAGAAAAATATAACTTTTTTTTTATTTTTTTAAAAAATAGGTGGCGTCACTACCTAAGACACCACCTAGGTGGCGTTTCATGTGGCGGCGCCACCTGTGTAGTGGTGCCACAAATTGGCCTACTTTCGCAATATGTTTGCACAGTAGCCTAATTTGACATTTTTTTTTTGGTATTATTCTGGAAAATTTCCCCATTTTGTACGCAACCCTAGCTTTTATCCTTATTTGTTACGCTTTATTTTTCTTACATGCAAAACATCATATTTCATGCATTCACCGTCGCTTCACTATATATAGTGAACCCATATCAAACTTGAAGTTAGTGACAATACTTTTTTAGTTGATTTTGATATGACTTGGCTATAGCTAGGCCATGACGGACAAAGAGATCATATTTTAAGGCACTTTCTCTATGGCTTTGCTCCAGCAAATCCTCAACCAAATGGTAGGTAGAGAGTCATCTTTAGATGCAATTTTGCCATGACTTGACTACAACGAATCACGATATGAACAGGGAGATAGAGAGATCATATTGTAAGGAACTTTCACTATGACTTTGTAGGGAAAATTCACGGCCAAAGGGCAGGTAGAGAGGTCATCTTTTGAGACAATTTTGCTATGGCTTGGCTACCGCAGATCCACGATGAGCAGAGAGATAGAGAGGTCATATTTTACTGCACTTTCGATATGGCTTTGCTATGGTGAATCCACGGCCAAAGGACAAGCAGAGGGGGCATCTTTTGATGCAAGTTTTGGTATGGGTTGACTACAACGAACCCACTACGAACGTAGGCTTCCATTCCATAGTGTTCTTTTTATTCTTCTTGCATTCTTTCCTTCTCTTCACAACTGCACATGAACTTGGAGAGCTTTTTACAACTTGTCATCTTGCACCTAAATGAAGGAGGAATTTATAATCTCTTTAACTTTCACCAATCAATCACAATTACATGCATTTAACTCATGAATTATCAAAATTGAGTTTACTTTTGTCACATCACATTTTCTTCTATAAACTCTATATATATGCACAATTTCAACTAAAAAATAAGTAAAAAGAAGAAGAAAATATGCTAAAATATTATCAATTTTTAAGAGTTAACATTAATGAGTTGTGTTAGTTATAAAATTGGCTTCTTCTCCTGATTGAGACCCAATAAGCTGCAATAAATGAAAGCACGGGTGATTGCTGATATGTTTCAGTCATTAACAAATACGTGTATCAATCAATCTGAAATAACTCATTAATAATATTAGATCTTTTTATATTGGAATTATGTATGTCCCCACTACCCTTCATATTTTGATATTTTATTTTTCTCAGGTTGAGGGTCTCACAACTCACTAGTGTGAATTTATTTCTCTGGATAATGATTTGATTAAAAAAATAATAATTTGTGAAGTCAATGTTAATTTTAAAAGTTAGACTTAATATATCAATATTTAAAGTTTCAATGACATCATTCTTTTATTGATATGAAACTAACGGCTATGGCAAGAAGATTGCAAAGACACTATAAAATTAAGAAATCAAAATAAAATTTTCTTATTTTAGGAAAATTAATCATTTCATCATTCAAGTTTGAACAAAATTGTGACTCAGTCACTCAAGTTTAACCCGTGGTGAATCAGTCCCTGGAGTTTGATCCATTTTACATCTCTATCCTTACCTACATTCAAGTCTCTCTCTTCCCTCCCTCTTGGCTCTTCTTTTTTTGGATTTGGCTTTGGTCCTTTGCGCCCAATGCTCCGTTGCGCTCCAATATGTAACACCCTAAATTTCATGCTTGAAAATCGTGTCGGTTGACACTTAGTTTTGGGAAAGTTAACAGAGTTTGAGGTGCTACAGCTTATAATACTGCGGAAACGGATAGCGTGTGCTAATATTCGGACAATGAATATCTGATATAAAATGCCCAAACATATGATGATGCCTCGATATAAGCTGGTATATTAAAAATTTTCCCGAAGGAATATTTATGTGATACAATCTAGAGCTTTGTACAATTACAATTCTTACATGATAATCATACAATCTTCAACCAAGCTGTAGCTAGACTTGGGGCAATAAACCTAACTCAGTTAATCAAACAGTTTGACCAGGTAGGTGTCTATCATGGGAGTCTCACTGAGTTCACGGCGACTTATTGACTGACCCACATAGACTAGCCCTGCCTTCGACACCAAACCGTTTGGAATAACCTTGTTAAATCATGCCAGAATGAATACTCTGAGGACGCTCTTCCGGCATTTGCTTTGACCGGTGATCCTTCCCAGCTCCGTCCACCGGTGCCTTCTCACGGCTCTATCCCGGTTTCTTTCCTGAACTATTCATTAAGACTGAGGTTCAATGCCCATTGGACCTCAGGTAACAGTTAACCTTATGCTTAAGTATAACAGTATATGTATGACAGATATTCATTTACAATTCAGCATATAACTATACATAGCACACAGCACATGTCATAGTTCACATCACAACAATACCTCTACATAGCACATAGCCCATGTAAGGTCCACATAGTTTGCACATAAACCAGTGCCACGCCCCGGAGTGTGTCCTCAGCGCTAGGAAAACATCCATACGGCATTACCAAGACTGTAACCCATTTTCACATAATAGCTGAATGTATAAACAGCGACTTAAGACAGAGTCTTAATCACGGTGCATGATCCAAGCCCTAGTCTTGTCCATGACTATATGAATCATCACATCACATATAGAGCATACAAGCAGCATAAGAGTTAGAGTTACAGTATGCGTCCGTACCTTTCACCGGGTAACTGTCAAACGTCTGACCTTTGGATCCGGCCCTGGACCTCCCGGATATCCTAATATATCACCATATCACTTAGAATAATATCCTAAGATATACTTCCACCTCTATTTACCCATATACCCTTGGTGGATTTGTTATTTACAACTTTGCTCTTACATTTATTTAAAAACGTAGTACAGAGTTTTCTGGGCAGATTTTTTTGGTAACTTTGAAAAATCATAACTAATTCTACAAAAATCAAAATGAGGATCCTTAAAATTCCCCGGAACCCTTAGGATGTCTATTTTTGAGGAAAAATATTCATTTTCACCCAGAATTAGTGAGTCATTACCAGTTTTTACGTTTCTCAACGTTGCCCAGATTTTATTCCAGTAAAAATGGCTTAACTTCAAAAATTCATATCTCCTTGACCAGAGATCAAAATGTTGCACATTTTATATGTTTGGAAAGCCCTACATGTCTACTTTCTTTCTGGAAAATTTTATGATTTTATAACTTCATTTGTTACATAAAATCATAGCATCTTTTTCGCTGTCTGTCTAAGATTTAAGAACCGAAAATTCTACAACTTTCACAATTTTAATCCAAGGACTTCCAAAAATTATTTCCTACCATGTTTTTATCTCTTCAGGCATTTTTCAATGCAATGAGGCCTAAAAACAAGTATAAGAATTTATTCTCTAATTTTCTAGATTAAACTAACATTTATATTAAGAACTTATAAAAACTAAAGACTAGAAATTTAAGAACTAGAACTTACCTCTTGAAGACTCTTGAACTCCTTCCTCCTTCTTGCTTCACTCTCCTCTTAAACTCTCCAATCTTTGGTATGAGTTTGGTGTGAAGAATGAAGAGAGGAGAGCTCTCTATTTATAGCAAATTAATGGTTAACTTTCTAACAACTTTCACTTGATCTAATCCCTTAGATCTAACTTAGGAAGGAAATTAAAATCTCATCCCTACACCTATATATGAACATGCCACCTCCTCTCATTTTTCAAACACATGTGCTCTTGTGATGTCATCTTGATGACATAATCAAGGCTTAGGTGTCATTGTTGACTTTTCAACACTAATTAGCAATTCTTAATTATCATGTTAATCAAGTGTTTACATGCTCCTTAATTATATTTTGCCATTAGCTAACTCAATTATATGAAGATTTAGACTTAATTACTTAAGATATTATTTCATTCCTTTGGCTTAATATAATTAGCCCTCTTTTAATTTGTCTCTGTAACATCCCAATTTTCAAAAGCGGAATAAATTTTTTTTTTCATTCAAAGTCATTTCAAATCATCAGAGTAGACCATTTGAGCGGAAGAGTATCTGATATATATATTCAAAATGCCATAAGTCTGGTTGGATACAATAGCGGTATAGAAACCGCGTGGTTTAAAAGTGAAGAAAAGCAATAATAGGAAGGCTTCTGTCGGGACATCAAAGGAAATCTTCAGCCGGGTCTTCTAGACGACCTGCTTGCGCTTCCCCTTGTCCTCCGTCCTTGGTTCTCCCGACCCTGACGCTATGTTAAGAGCTGAGGTCCTATGCATACGGACTTCAGGTAACGGTTAACCTCATGTTTACGTACACAATATATAGACAACTCATACCACAACACCAAACCGCATACTCAAGCAAACTATCATAACCAATGCATATATATCACTCCCAGCATGCGACCATATCGCTCCCATCATACAGACATATCGCTCCCAGCATATGAACATATCGCTCCCAGCATTACAAATACTCTCTAACCTTTATATGCACACATACCACATATATGCATAACATAAACATCAGAGTTAGTGTTACAGTACGCGAACGTACCTTCGTTGACGAGCGTTTAGTATGTTAACGATAAACTGTACTTTTGACGGAAAACAGCGGAACGACAGCGAAATGACAGCGGAACAAGATTACTGATATCCTATAATGATAATATCACATTTATCAATATTTGATATCATAACAGGCATTTTAGGTACAAATTACCATTTTGCCCCTGATCCCCTAATCGGCGGAATTTCGCTAGCACTTTGCTACCTTGACCCTAATCTTCCAGAATTTCAACATATCTCCAACTCCATAATGATTTTCAAAATTAATACCTTAATTACCCCTAGAACATGATTTCTAAACATACCTGGAAGATTAAAGATCAACCTAGCATTTCTACAACAACTACCGAAAGAAACACTAAAACTAAAGACTAGGGACCGAAGAACTTACCCGGCACTTTGCTATTTCCACAGACTCCTCCTTCTCTCTAAAATCTCTCTCTAGAAAGCTCTAGGATTTGTGAAGAATGAAGAGAAGGTGAAGGCTATTTATAGAAAAAGGCAATGACATTTTAGTAATTTCATTGAATTTTGTCTGATCAGTTTCTGGCCGTTAGATCGCACTTCTTGGAGGTGGCAAGATCTTGGCCTTACACCTCTCAAGGATGATGTCATCCCTGTTGCATCATCAAGCCTTATGTCATCTTGCTTTATCAGGTAAAATTCCTGGTTCGGTATCCTGATCGCGAAATTTCGTAAAATCTTAAAATTTCGGGAACAACACTTCGAAGGTCTTTTCTTCCTCTTTCAAATTATCTAATTTAACTCAGTTTCTGATCCTGCTGAGGACATTCTGTTATCAGCTAAAAATTCTCGGTATTCGTGCCCGGCTACAGAAATAACGTTGTCCGGTACTAACTCCGAGACAAAAATCCACTGATTAACATTATACTCTGGTTTTTCCCCACTTATCCCCAGATTCCCACAACGGGATTATTTTATATCGGTTCTACTTTTGGCTATCTGCTTTAATTATACAAAATATCTTCCTATTCGGATCTCCAAATCACTCCGTCGGTTACAGAAATGACTTCGGAGACCGGCCATCTCGAGATAAAAATTCTCTCGTTCACAATATACCTTGACTTTAGAAACCTAGGTCAGGGTTTTCTATGTAGGATTTTATTTCCATCCGTTCTCGTTTATCCTATCCACTTTTAACTATTATTATATTGTTACTTATTTATCACATGCTTAAACCTATATTACTATTATATTCAAATATCTTCTTCATCCTTATCTCCCCCAAAATTTCGGCCAACACACCATATATATATATATATATATATTTTTTTCCCCTTAACCACATATATTATATTTATCCTATATTTATTTTCCACAAAATTTTCCTATTGGTCCATAACTAATTACTTGGATTTAGGCTTTCATAAATTCTTGAAAAATCCTAAACCATTGATCTTTACTTTTGAAGACTATATCTTAACCATTATTATTTATTTAATTAGCCAAAAATTTCGGTCCTTAATAATTATTATTTATATTTATTTTATTTTTCATGTTTCCCAAATTTCTCTAATCTTATAAAATTCCTGAAAATTTCTTAATTAATCCCTTAATAATTTCTAATAATTTTCTTAATTAAAACTAATTATTTTCTCACAACAATTTTACTGACATTGGTAATTTATGCGCCATGCATAATATTAAAAATCATGAGGCAACTTATGTTCCCCAAAATAATATCAAATTTTAACTCATTATCTTTCAAGGAAAATAATCCCATAAATTACCTAAATTAGAGACAACATACTTTCTAATTTTTAATAAATATTTAGTTGCCTCTTAGGATTTTATCATAATTTTCTCAGGGTATTTAATAACCCATAAATATTTTAGGGACCTATTTGCATATTATTTAATCTTAGGACAAATTGTCCTAATAATAAGATAAATTCAATACAAGGTGTTTGAGACCTCATATTCACCTATTTCCAATAGGTATTATTTACTAAATTATGATATTTATCCTAAGTAGGATTTTTAGGGTATTACAGTCTCTAATCATCTTGAAGAATTGTGCAACTAATCTCAATTAGTGCAAGCTTATTCTATTAAGGATATTTGTAATTTACTTAATATACCTCTTAATTATGCTAAATTAATTAGTAACACTCTTTATGCCAACCTTGACCCTCCATTGGTCATTAATATCAAATTAGGGGTTTCATATAATTAACTTTGGATATTCCCTTTTATTCATGTTTAAACAATCAACAATTAATTACTTATTTAATCACTTACTAATTGTTGACAATTTTCTTAATTAGGATTAATTATTTTCTCACAACAATTTTACTGAAATTGATAATTTATGCATTATGCAAAATATTAAAAACCATGGGGCAATTTATGTTCCTCAAAATGATATTTAATTTTGCCTCATTATTTCCCAAAGAAAATAATCTCATAAATTACCTAAATTAGAGACAACATACTTTCTAATTTTTAATAAATATTTAGTTGCCTCTTAGGATTTTATCATAATTTTCTCAGGGTATTTTATGACCCACAAATATTTCAGGGACCTATTTGCAAATTATCTAATGTTTTAGGGACCCTTTTCGCACATTATTTAATCTTAGGAGAAATTGTTTTAATAATAAGGTAAATTCAATACAAGGTGTTTGAGGCCTCATATTCACCTATTTTCAATAGGTATATTCTACCAATTTATGATATTTACCCTAAGTCAAATTTTAGGGTATTACACAATACATCATAAAGCGGCGTTGTTTTGTGCCAAAATAGTGAGCATTTGTGTTGTTTTTTTTTTTTAATATTTCAGAATACTAACTGTTAGTAAAAAGATACTTCAGGATACTTACTGGTACTGAAAAAACAGTTTATGATCTTGTAAAATTACTTTAGGATCTTAAAAAAATATTTCAAGGTATTGACCAGTACTAAAAGGATACTTTAGGATATTGACTAAGTACTGAAAAAATATCTCATGATCTTAAAAAATTATTTTTAGATCTTAAAACAATATTTCAGAGTACTGAATGTTACTAAAAAGATATTTCACGCAATTTTTTCAAGATCCTAAAATAATTTTTCAGGATCATTAGATATTTTTTAAGTATTGTTCAGTATTCTAAAATATCTTTTTAATATCCGTGAGTACCATGAAATATTTTTTTAAGATCCTAAAGTAATTTTATAAGATCATAAATTATTTTTTCAGTATCAGTAAGTATTTTGAAGTATCTTTTTACTAGGTCAATATACTGAAATATTAAAAAGGAAAAAAAAAAAAAACAGATGCTCACTATTTTGGCGCAAAACCACGCCGCTTTATGTATTGGAGCGCAGCGGAGCATTGGCCGCAAAGGACCAAAGCCAGGTTCTCTTTTTCTTCAGTCTTCTTGGCTCCTTTACTCCTTCTCTCCTTCTTCTGTATCTTTTCCTCTTCTTGGCTCTACCGTTAGCCACATCGTAGAGCTATCCTTCGTGTCATAAATTCCTCTTCCTCTGATTTCTTTAAACATGTTACTGGTGCCATGTGAAGCTTTTCTCTCTGTGTTTTTATGACAGCTTTTCCCTTCTTTCTTTTTTAATTGTGCGTCTTTTTACAAGGGATAGGGGTTATATTTGTTGTTTGTAGTTACCAAACTGTGGGTTCCCCGCTAGGCGGGGAATGTTTTCATTGATTTTTCTCACCATTTAATATGTCAACTATTAAATCAAATTTTGACAGTTGAGATTTAATACTATATAACAATATTATTATAACATTAAATATAATAAAAATCTACCATGATAACAATCATTTAAACTTCATCTAATAGTGGATATATATTAAATGAAAAGGAAATTGAGACATTTTTTGGCGCTGGGGGCCATATAGCTCATACTGTACAAGAACCTTTTCATGGCCTGGCACATGCTGCAGCAACTCTCTAATGCTGTCTGATTGATCCTCATCTTCCTCCTATCGTATATTCCATCTTCTGTAATGTTGCTATTCTGAGTCGAAGTGCTCTCTCACTCGAGTGAGTGCACTCTTGTGGTTGTGGGAGACGAAGAAGGAATAAAACGGTAGTGAAGGAATATGGGAAGAGGAGGGTTGTCCATGTTGCCGGAGATGAAAGACGAGAATTATTATTATTATTATTATTATTTAACAGAGTTTCTAAGTCCGTTTGATTAATTAACTAGGGGCAGGGATAAAATTGTAGACCAAACTCCAGAGACTCAGTCTTGAGGGACTTTCATAGCTGGGCTTATATTTGAAAGACCAAATGATTAATTTTTTCCGAAGACTTTATATGAAATTAAAAGACTAAATGTACTCTTTTACCCTAATAAATTATGAAAAATCATATCATTCATGAAAGATAAATAATAAATAATAAATTCTCATATCATTAAAGAAATATGTTATATGCAGATATGTGTGTGGGGAGCCAACTTTAAAGGATTGGAAAATGAAAGATTATAATTTATAATACAATATTTAAAAATAACCAAGAAAGGACGAGTTTATCGGTGTCGATCCCACCAGACAGACCAGCTTAAGCTTAAAGCTAAGACAGCAAAATAAATGATTTTTAAATTCAAATTTGTCGTCCCATGAGTATATATATCTAAGCTGGCTGGAGGCTATTCTTGAATAATGGTTCGGATAATTTCAATTTTAATTATAATCTGCACGTTTTTCTATATGCTTTTCACGTCTCACATCAGTGAAACCCTACATCACTTTCTACTCTGACACCGTCGTTTCAATTTCAATAATCTGGCAGACCCTGACTCGTTTAAATTTATTACTGATAATAACATTATTTACACCCTATATTGTTCCTTATAGCAAGTAACTGATTATTCTCAACATGAACATACATACTACATATATATTAACCCACACACAAATAAAGTAAGACTTTATCTAATAATTTATGTATTATTTTAATCATTATATACCTTATAAAATGTATCTTTTTATAAGGAAAAAAACTTAATATGCCTTAAATATTAGAAAATCATCACCAATGATGTGTTGATTCTACATATTATATATCTATGTATATGGAAGAATGTTTCTGTTATTTATAAAAGAAAACTGTATCTTTGTTCTTCATGATAATTTGATTCCTATTTTAATTTTTTTATAATTTTGGAGATTTCTGTAATTAGATTTTGTTATTTTCATATTTTTGATAATATATTATATAAAATTTTTATTTAATATATTTAAATGTACAACAACAAAAGTGATATGAACATAATGAAAAATAACAATGCTAACTCACATCTACGATACAAATTATTGATACTATAAAATATAATGACTATAAAATTTATAATTATAAGAAGTAAAAATTGATGAATGGTTAGCAACAAAAAAAAAATTGAATGAAATTTATAAGGGAAAAAAATTATGAATAGAATTATCCCTGGCCATTGTTGTCAAAAACTAGTGTGTAGACATAAAAACTTAAGTTTATATGTTTTTACTAGAGTGATATGCATTAAAACGTAAGTAAAAACAAGTGAAAACTCCGCATGAAATTGGTAAAAATGTACATTTTACTTAAAACAAAAATACAAAAAAAAAACCATATTTTTATTTCCCCAAATCAAAAGACTATGAACCATGTTGTTTGATGGCCAATTCAAGATTGGACAAGAAAAAGAAAGCTCAAAACTTTCATGTATATAATTTTAATTTGATGGTTTTCCATTCAATGATAATTGGATAGTGGAAAATAAAGAAGATTGGAAAAATGTAGACAATTTAAATGTTGATGCCCATGATGAAGAAAACTTGATTGAAGTTGAAGTAAGGGAACTTATGAATGGTTATGATTTGGACTTGCCAAGTTTTGTAAATGAACTTTTTTTAAGAGTAAGAGAATAGGACATTGAGAACATGCAATTGATGCAAAATAATGTATTTGATTTGAATCAATTGATAGAATTTAAGCATTGTTAAATTTTATTCTGTTGATGTTGTGGAACTTACTTGTAGGAGTTGTTAAACTCTTTTATAGTTATTTATATCTTTTAAATATAAAGTTGTTCATTAAATTTTGAGTAGTGATTTATGTTTTTTTATTTTTTGACATGCATACACATACACATAATTTTGTATCCTGAACCTTAAGTAGTTGAAACTTTACATTTCGTTTTGTTTTTATGATTGATGTTTTTATCACTCCCTTCCGTTTTTATCTAAAAATTTAATTTTGACAACATTGTCTCTGGCTATAGTTAATGCTTTTTTTTTTGGACTGGTGATGCCCTTTAAGTATATAAATCAAATTAAATGATGAATAAAATAATATGATTCCGTGAGTGTGTAAAGCAAGCTGGTAACTTTTGATCTGAAAAGTCACTGCATAATTCAAGGAGGAAGGGGAAACAAAAGATCGATATTCGTAATTAATTAATTAATCACAGATTAAAGCGAAGCTTTGATTGTTCTAACTTTGTGATATCATCAAATTGCATTATTCTTTGTCAAGCTAAACTTATTATAAGAGAATATCAAATCTAAATTATTTCATCAGCCTATAATCTAGAACAGAAATACTAATCAACAGTAAAGGGGACTATGCATGCATGTATTAAGTATGATATAGTATAGAATAATTCATTTTATAAAACTAAAAAAAAATGTAAAGCAAGCATAAAATATTACTAAGTAATGAAGAAAATCATACAATGCAGTACAATGACTTTATTTTTGCAGGAACCGACCACGAAAACAAAGGTACATTCGATTATGACACTCCCACCCAAGACCCTCCCACCATCACTACTTCATGACTCTTTACCTTTTTCATTTTAAATTCAATGTATAATAATATATGATTCTCTTTTTGAATACCTCCATATATTATACTTAGTATTCGATTTAATCTTAATTAACTTTGCCGCCTAGGGTTTCGATTTTAATATTATCTTCCAACATTTGGTTTGAGGCTTGGGGTTGTTCCACCCAACACAAATAATTCTTCTGCAATTCAAATTCTAGATCTAAAAGGATCTAATGTAGTCTAACACTGATAGATCAACTCTCTATGTGCCACCTAAAGTGTCTCTCTATGTATCTATCTATACGTACATGCACAGTTTATTTGTTTGCAACATCAACATTATTATTGATGAACTACTCTCTCTCCCCCATTCTTTTTTATTTTAATTAGTTTTTAAATCCATGGCAATATTAAGAAATTAGTTAAAATTAATTTATGTAAATAAATTTTGTCTTATTTACAACACCCGTTAATTATATGTAATGATTTGCACAATTGCAAATGATCTTTTATTATAGTTTAATTATTTATTAGGGATATATTTGGCATGAGCTAATTAATTTTTCTTAAAACTGTGAAAAGAGTATTTTTCAAAGAAGGGACACTAAACATTATAGCAATCAAAATTGACCCTTGTCAAAAGGGATCAAGAGCGTATGATAGGCTAGATTAATTATGGTCCATATAACAAAGTTAGTTTTTGAATTCTTATATATACTTTAATTACAATCAATTTTTATTACTGTTCGAGTATATGACACTAATATAAATCTTGAGTAGCTACTTTTTCCTCCCTCTGAAACTAGGTATTTCACCGTTTCAATGGCCAGTGTGATTATTTTGAAGGCAGTACTTAATTTGTATACATCCATTATTATTCATGCTTAATTAACATTGAAGGGGCCAACGCTGAGACACGGTAAATTAAAGATAAACTTGATGGTGGTGTCCTGAAATCCCGCAAATTTCAATAAAAAACAAAGAGAAGAAAATTACAATTAAAGTAGATTAATTAGAGAGGAGGGGAAAAAATCAAACAACAAAAATAATAAATAAACTTGAATCCAAACACAGCCTTCCCTTTCTCTGCTCTTCCCCACCCACAGGCCACAGACTCCTTTATCTTTCCGTCACCTTCTGATCTCTCTCTCTCTCTCTCTTCAATTTCTCTCTGCAACTTCTCTTATTGTGTGTTGATGTGATCCCTCCACCCACACACCCTCCAAATAAAGAACCCATCAAAACTTTTGCCAGAGAGAGAGAAGAGAGAAAAAAAGAAGAATCATAAAGCCACTTGCTCTCTCTAATTAAGAGCCACCATGGTCTTCTCTTCCTTTCCACTCTATCATCTAGATCCACCACCCAACTGGCCTCACCAGGTGTGATTATAATTTCCCTTCTTTTCTTCTTTTTCTTTCTTTTATTTTAATTTCCTCCTCAATTCCCTAATCAAAGCTTTGTTGAGATTTTCATGTATATATATGCCTTCCTTTTTTTCCTCTTTCTTTTCTTCTATCTTGAATATACCACATATATATTATCAATCATAATTCAGTTTCTTTTCCTATTTTCGGTTTTTTATTTATTTATTTTTTCTTTCACTTCAGCAACTTGATCAGCAGCCAGAAGGACTGATTCATGCCCAGAGTTCCCAGGTTCCTCGTCCTCCGCCGCCACAACCGGTTGCTGATGCCTGTGATGGCGGCAAAGTCTCGACGAGGCCAGGATCCATGGCCGATCGAGCTCGGATAGAGAAGGTAGCACAGCCAGAACCGGCACTGAAATGTCCACGGTGCGAATCAACCAACACCAAGTTCTGTTACTACAACAATTACAACCTCTCTCAGCCTCGCCACTTCTGCAAGACTTGCCGGCGATACTGGACCCGAGGCGGCACGTTGAGGAACGTCCCAGTCGGAGGAGGTTGCAGAAGGAAGAACAAAAGAACCAAAGGAACTAACAGCAGCAAATCATCAAAATCTCCCAACGAAGCTGCATCAACATCAGGTTCTTCCATTATCTCAAACTCTGCAAGTGCCAATAATTCCTCAACTAACTGTTGCCCTAGTAGTGATCATCTTCATCATCACTTGATAGGTCATCACTTATTACCATCTCCACCATTACTGTTTCCTCTTCCTCCTCCTACATCTCATAGTAGTTACAGTGACTACGACGTTTTTGGGACAACAAACATCAAAGATGCTGAATTTCAAATTGCTTGTAGTAATAATATAATTGGCAATAATAACATCAATGGCTTTATTAGTACTACTGAGCAATGGAAGCTACCAAATCTCCTGCAGCATCATCAACAGTTTCCTTCAACATTCTTGAGTAATTTGGAGGCTCCACCTGCAGTAGGGTTATATCATCAGTTTGAAAGATCAGAAAATAGTCCTGAGATAATCGAACCTTCAACGACAATGTTATATTCTGGTGGTAGTGGAAATATTGGTAGTGATCATCATCATCTTCAGCTTACTGCTACAGTTAAAATGGAGGAAAATATGGATCAAGTGGTGGGTTTATCCAAGAGTCTCACGGGTAACTTGGAAAATAATAATAATAATAATAAACAATTCTGGGAAGGAAATAATAATGGCAGTGCAAGGAATATCAATCAATTTTCTATTAGTTTCGCTTCTTCTTCTTCTTCGGCCGCCACCCATCTCGTGTGATTTAAAATCTTAGAGATCTGTATATGCAATATTTCAAAATTTCCTTCTTCTTCAGTAGATCATTATCATTATTATGAAAGCTCAAATATTCAGACTCTACAATATAGTGCACTTTCTCTCAGATGTGTTGACTTTTATTTTTAATGCATTTAAGATTTTATTCCCATAGTTGTGTTCTACCAAGGAATCAGACACAAATCGATGTTACTTGGGAAGAAGAATAGTAAAGACTATCATTGATCAGGCGAGGACATGATTTAGCTAGGTGACTTCTGAAGCTATTGTTATTGCTCCCTTATTTGTCATTAATGATTTCACGTCTTCTTTTTGGGTCCTGTATTTTATGTATTAACATGCTGAGAAATCGGCGTATTTGTTTATATGAATGTTTGTTATGACTTGAAGTATATAGAGAAAGTGCAACTTTTTATACGATAACACTTTCATGAGACGATTGCCATATTTTTTCAGTTATCTTTCTTTTGGATATACTAATAGGTTTATAGAAGGTATTATGTAGGCGTTGGTTAGAGGATTTACTGTTTACCTTAATGTAAGATTTTCGTTCACTGTTCTTCAAAGTTCGTAATTATATTTTTCCTTAAACTATCTGCATATATTTTTTTTGGAACCAAAACTATCTGCATATTGATTACACATATCAATTGAAGAGGCTTTGATCAAGGTGTAGTTACTATACAAATAATTAAAAAATTTATTTTAGGAAAACCAACTCATATTTTGTACAAATCATTTGTAAAAAATATATATTGAAGTTCTTTAATTATTTAAATAGACCTGAGTTACTTACTTGGAGTAGCCACATTGAAGTTCTGAAAAGTAATAAACTTGTATATATATATTGTTAGCCAAACACAATATTATTAACTCTTCCATGTCAAGAAAAAGATAGAAGTTTCCATATTTATAATTTGTAAAATTATTAGTAACTTGTGTTTGATATTTATGTTCATGAAAGATTATCTTTTTCTTACCATTGCATATTTGCACCAGTACATTTAGGCGACTTCTTTATTCATCTAAAATAGAAACTTCAAATTCCAAGACTTACCACTTGATGAAATATTTTGTTATAAGAAGTCACATTTTATTTTTAGGGTTAAACATCATTTTTGCCATAGAAGTTTACCCTAAGGAGCATGAGTTACTCGAAAGTTTTTCTTATCTCATTTTTACTCAGAAGTTTAAAAACAGAGTAAATATGCCTTGGAATTTTTTTTTTTTGAGTGACTTTGCCCCGGAAGTTTTCTTTAGAAGCAATTTTGCCCCTAAAAATTTACAAAGAAGAGTAACAATTCAACAGTCAAGATCAACGGATGAACAATATTATTACATTTTTAAACTTTCAGAGTAAAAATGAAACTAAAAAAACTTTCAGGTGACCAATACTTCTCAAGATAAACTTTCATGTCAAAAATAGTATTTAACCCTTATTTTTATGGAAAAACTTAGCTTTTGATTATTGATGTCGTCTATAAAATTTGATTTTATACAACTCAATCCTGTAATTTTTTTTGGCTCGGAACAATTTTGTCCCTGAAATTCTTTAACTTCATGAACTACAAAAACTAAGTTGTACTGGATCAATGTTCAAGCACTAAGTCAACAGCTGGGAGAGCCTGGGAAGGAAAGGTTGTATTATCCTTATTTTTATCCATTTATTTATCTTTAGTTCTGTCCCGTTTCTTTTTTGGCCAAGAGATTGGCTCTTTTGCCCTTTCAAGGAAAATAAAGCTCCAAATTGGGACCCGCTTCAAAGGAGAATCTTCTTCACTGCACAGAGATAAAGTGAGACGCTTTATTTTGGGAGTAATACGAATTTATAAGTACCTGTATTACATATATAATTTGGTGACCAAAATGATTATCTAATTATAAGGAAAATTGACCAAATGATATGAAATTGTACTTGTTCAAGATAGGTGAAACTTAGTGTGATAGGGAATCATATATAATCTTAATAGAAATATATTTCAAGGAAACGTCAAATTTCCTCTCAAACCCTTCTTTTATGGATTACACAAATCGTTAATCGGTATGATATTCACAAGTTGTAATAATGCCACATATTCTTTTATCTTTCAACAATATGTGAAAAACCATGTATTCATCATAGAAGTCAGTAGAAGGATTTATTTTAATCCTAAATGTAAGATCTTGGTCTACTTTATTCCTCAAATTTAAAATTTATTATCCAACTTTTCTTAATTATTAATGCTTATTAATGAGTTGTCATCAGGGGATTATTTTTAATTCAAATAATTAAGGAGATATTTTAGAAAATCAACACATAATTTTCAGAAATACATCTTAACTAATTTTCTTAATATCGGTAAAATAGTGATGTAACTCCTAATACGCTTGGCATCAAAACAAGTACAACGTTAAGTAAATATTAAAAAAAAATGCAATATAAATCTTGATAAATTTTTAATGTAGAATTGGGCAAAAAGAAGAAGAAACAGAATCATCACCTTCATCTTCCTATCTTTTCAATAAATTAAGATAAAGAAGAAAAATAACATAGAAATCTCATCAATATTGAGTGAGCTGATATATAATAAACTAAGTAATGATTAAGAATAAGGTATGCTTTTTTTAAAAAAAAAAAAAAATTGCTCAGACAAATAAAGGATGATTATGATGTGATATTCTTACGATAATTCAATGGTGGGGTTTCGAAGATGGGAATCTATGGGGTTTCTGTGTTTTGCTTTTTTACAATTACCAAAGCTTGCTGATTGCCTGTTTCCATGGAATAAAGCTATTCCAGTCACAAAAACACAGTCAAAAAAGTGTCTCTCTCTATCTCTCCCTGTCTCTCTCTTTGACTCAGAGAGAGAGAGAGATAAAAAATGAAAAAGAAAACAGCGTATGAAGGTTTTTGTTGGTCGGATGTTACAAGTTCAACGAAGAGAAGATGATCCCAACATTGTCTATAGGGTTTCACGTGAGAAAATTAATTACTCCACTAATTGTGTAGGTGCACTATATATAAAAACTCACGTTTATAGTATTGGTTAATTTAGTTTAAAATGTAAATAATTAATAAGTTCCTACGTTAGTCAGGCCATAAAAGAAGTAGTATGCCAACTTTAGTTATATGCGAGGCTCTCGGTTTATTTTTTAGGGAAAATTCTACTCAAGGCCCAATTAATGAAAATATTGTCAAAAAAGACCCAAAGAAAAGTCACATGTCAAAAAAGGCCCTAGGGTTTTTTCTGATATTATTTCAAGAAACGTTAACAACTATATTAGTACTTGTTAATAACTATATCGGTCCTCGTTAACAACTAAATCGGTATAATTAATAACTATATGTTAACAACTAAATTAGTCTCATTAACAACTATATCAGTAGTTGTTAACAACCATATCTGTACAATTTTTTTTTGGAAATAATACCTAAGGCCTTTTTTGACATATGACTTTTCTTAGGGTCTTTTTTGACAATATTTTTATAATTTGAGCCTTGAGTGAAATTTTCCCTATTTTTTAAAAGAAACTTTATTTTAATAGTAAAACTAGCAAATTGTTTTATTCTCCGCCTTACTTAAAAAAAAAAAACACCCCTTCAAGTTACTCTGGATGATGTAGGGATCGAGATGTGCAAATGTATAGATCGATGATCAGGATAATATATTCTAGCGCCAAAATTTCCAAAATATAGAGCGGTCACCAAAATTTTCAAACTAGGATAATTTTAGAAAGCTTTTTAAAAATGAAAAATGGTCTACAAAAATTAATTAGGGTTTGGAAGTTGATTGTGCGTGGGGAATGTGTAAGGTACCTCACGATACCCATTCTAAGGAAGGCTGCCTTAAGTTAATTATTTAAAAATAATATGGCCTTTAAATGCATTTTAACTACCAAAAAAGAAATAAAGGGAGTATAAAAAATGAAAAATAAATAAAAATAATTTTTGTTAACGAAAATAGATAAAAGAGAAAATATATTTATTTAAAGAATTGGATTTGACTCAAGAATAGGGCCTATGGCCTACAAAGCTTTTAAAGGGATCAAAATACACTTAGTTCGGGTAAAAATATGTGTCACTTTGTTATTATTTTTTAAGAAAATGTTTATTTAATTGTTCTTGAGAAAATAATTTAATTTTTAGTTGGTTTGTGTTTTTTATTTTTTTTAAAGAAATAGTTTCTTTATTTTCTTATTTGAAAAAAAAATTATTAAACTTCTTTTGAAGGTTCCAATAACTTCATGAGGAAGAATAATCATTATTATACCTACAGATATTCCAAAAACCTCACACAGAATAAAAATGCTTTTAAATTGATTTTACTTATTTTTTTTATAGAAAGATTTTTCTTTCATTTTATTATTATTCATAAAAAGGGCTCAAATTACATTTTTTGATAAAGAACCATGTGTAACCCAATTGGTATATATGCGATATACTCTAAAAAGTCGCACATGATATTTGGCTCCAACAATTTTTTATTTTTTATTTTTTAAAGAAGGTATAATAAACAGAGAGCTGAATCAAATCCGTGCAAATGTTAGAATAATTAACATGTATATTCATGAAATAATTAGGTTGAGAAGAGGAACATGAAACATCCTTCCATATGTTTAGGCTTTTGTGCAACAACCAAAGTGATTTATCTCCTTTCAATTCCATTTGTCTTTCACCTTGAATCTCCATCCATATTCAACCCTACGCAAAGGAAGAAAAAGAATTAGGTAAGAGCAAAGCAACGACCAAAGATCAAAGTAAACACAACGATGACTAAGAATTGCATAAATAAAGCATACTTCACTTTTGTAGTTCCTTTCTCTCTCAAGAAATCCTTGTCTCTAGCTTCAACCCTTGCTCACGGCCTATTTATAGTCTCAAAGTAGGGTTCTCTTCTTCTCTTCATAAATGCACTTTTTGTTTTTAAATTTTCATTATTTATTTATTTTATATTTTTTGTTTAATGAAACTTCCTAATTTGAAAACTATTCACCATCAATAAGAGGTTTTTTTTTTTTCATTTTTATATTTTTCTCATTAGAAATTTCCTAATTTAAACCTATCAACATAAATTAGAGGTATTTTTATTTCCTTTTTTTTTTTTTTTTTTTTTTTTACTTTTTTCTATATTTTTCCTAATTTAAATCTATCAACATAAATGAGAGATATTTTTTGTAATTTTTAAAATTTTCTTTTCCCCCCTCCCTAACGACTCCACACTAAATTTTCTAATCCATATCAATCAGTGTGATACCTTAATTTTTCCACTAATCATAAACCTTGTAGTTTGATAAATACTTAGCAAAATACAAAGGGGAATATGTGTCTCAAAGAATTATAATTTATTGATTATATATCCATCCAAATTGCACTTTGGAATTAATTAACAAATTGTTAACTATAAGGCTTCATTTAGTGGCTATGAAATGTGACATAAATATCACATAAAATAATAGCTATTTTAAATTCAAAAGAGTCAAGAAAGGGATTCAAGGACACTTAGTCAAGTTGTTATCCCTTAGCAAGAAAGTCTTGACTAATGGATTTGCACTAATTGAGATTAGGGGAAAATGCATATATATAACTACATAATAGGGCTATGTTTTGGCCTAAAGACAAGTGGTAGAAGACAATGAAAATGGGTAGATATTAAATGGGATAAAATACATAATATTTAAGACATTTTGTGCCAAAATACACATGGCAAGCAAGGGAAAAATACTTAATTGATTATTATCCAACTTGTGCATGTGTCTTCAAGTTGAGAGAGGCAATAGAGATCTTCTCTAAGGGCTGTTATTTTTGAAAATAACTAGGGTCAAAGAAGACACATAAAGCTTGATTAATAAAGCACAATTGACCTTAATTAGCTAACAACTAAATCCTACAATGGCACTTGTAATCAAAGGGCATGTAAGTGTAACATCCCATTTTAAAAACAGCGGAATTTTTTTTTTTAAATGGTGATCAGAGTAGAGCTTTTTGACCAAAATGAGTAACTGAACCTTGATAAAACATAACCACAGTGTAATTATTCTATTACAGTCTTCTAACATCCGAAGGAATGTAAAATACATAACTAGAGACATAACAAAATAAAACTCCGTCCTGGGTCCTACGCGGCCTGCTTGCCTCTCTCTTCTGACCTTAGTCCTCCCGACCCTAAAGCTACAGCTGAGATCCAATTCCCAATTGGATCTCAGGTAACGGTTAACCTTATGCTCACATAACAACATGTACATAATCACATAACAGCAGTATATCACTACATAAGCACACAGCAGATGCATGATCATATATTGGCAGAACATAAGCACACAGCAGTATGTAAAGCACATAATGTTTGCACATAACCAGTGCCACGAAGGCCCATCGTGTCCTCAGCGCTAGGAAAACCTAACGGCGTTATCAAGACTATAACCCGTATAAAGCTGTATGTATACCGACAACCCTAGACAGAGCTTCAGTATATAAGCATGTCTATCACATATAGTATATGAGCAGCATAAGTGTTAAGGTTACAATACGGGTCCGTACCTTCGTTGACGGTTTTTCTGTCACTTTCGTCAAATTACGGCACGTTTGACAACGGCACGACAACAGTGATAGCGAAAACAACGGTTCATGATTTCAGGTATCCTATAGGGATAACATCACCGATATGAATATTTAAGATCATAACAGGCATTTTAGGTACAAATTACCATTTTGCCCCTAATTTGATCTCTTAATGGAATTTTGCTAAAGCTTCGCTATTCTGACTTTAATCTCTCAGAATTTTGCTATAATCTTTCCTTTAACATATTTCTAAGATAATTATCATATTTATTCCTAAAACATGATACCTAAGCTAACTTGAAATTTAGAGACTACTCCAGCAATCCTACTATAACTACCGAAGGAACTACTTAAACTAAAGACTAAGGACTGAAGAACTTACTTAGAGCTTTGCTATGAACTTCTTACTCCTCTTCCAGAGCTTCTCTCTCTAACTTCTCTCTAGGATTGTGAGTGAATTGGTGAAGAATGAAGAGAAATGAGAGGCTATTTATAGAAAAAGGGAGTGACAATTCCGTAATTTCGCTGAACTTGTCTGGTTGAATTCTGATCGTCGGATCGCACTTTTTTGAAGTGGTTTGATCTTGGCCATACACCTATAGGCCGACCTCCCCCTCCCACAAGAAGACAAAATTGATGACATCATCATGCTTATGTCATCTTGCTTTATCAGATGAAATTCCTGGTTCGGTGTCCTGATCGCGAAATTTTTTGTAAAATCTTAAAATTCCGGGAACAACACTTTGAAGGTATTTTCTTCCTCTTCAAAAATACTGGATTTTCCTATCCTTATACTCTCATTAAGGACATTCCGTTATCTGTCGAAAATCCTCGGTATTCGCGACCGGTTACAGAAATAACGTTGGCTGGCGCCAACTTCGGGATAAAAATCCACTGATCAATAATATGTTCTGACCCTAGAAACCTAGTCCATGGTTTGCTAGGTAGAATTTTATTTCTATTCGTGGTCAATTATTCTGTTCATTTATTATTATAATATTACTTATTTAACACATGCTTTATCTCATATTATTATTATATTCAAATATCTAATTCATCCATATCCCTCCCCCTAATTTCGGCCCACACACATATAAATATATATATGTATATATATATTTTCCATTTCCCATAATATTCTATTATCTTGTATTTATTTCCCCAAAATTTCCTATTGGTCCATAAGCAATTACATGGATTTAGGCTTTTAAAATTCCTTGAAAAATTCTTAAGCCCTTGATCTTGTTTTTTCAAGATTACATCCTAACCCTTACTATTATTTAATTAGGCCAAAAAATTTCGATCCTTAATAATACTTATTCATATTTATTTTATTTCTCATGTTTCCTAAATTTTCTATAAGCTTATAAAATTCCCAAAAATTACTTAATTAATCCTTTAATAATTTCTAATAATTTTCTTAATTAAAACTAATCATTTTCTCACAACAATTTTATTAACATTAATAATTCAAGTTCCATGCAAATTATCAAAAATCATAGAGTCAATCTTAGTCTTAGAATACTTTTTAATTTCCCTTCTTTTTATTTTCATAGGAAATAATTTATTAAATTGTCTAAATTAAGAACAATATGCTTTCTAAATTTTTAATAATTATTCCATGCCTTTTAGAATTTTTTCCTAATTCTTCTCAGGATGTTTTATAGCCTTAAGACACATTTTTCACATTTCCGATATTAAATTTCCTTTAATTTTCTTAATATTTTCCTTTGAACATATACTAATCACATAACATGTTGAGACTAAAATCTTCATAAATGGGCATTTTCATTATTGTGACATAATATTCCAGATAATAGTTATCCGGGTATTACGGTAAGCTCTTGTTTAAGATGTTAATTGGCTTCATAAAACTTGCCCCAAAGATAATGAATTTTGGCCAGCACGTGGAGAGGAAGATTAGATAAGATTTCATGACAAAACACATTCAAATACTTTTGATTAATTGGAAAACCAATTAGGCATGGACATGTGGTGTTTAGGGATATCTAAGCCTTGATTGTGTCATCCAAATGACATCACAAAACTCCCCCAAAATTCCTTCATTTCGGCTAGCTCATGTGGAGGATTAGCAAAATAATATCCCATGAAATAAAGCCTAAACCTCTTGAAATTGCTTGAGCCGATGAGGGTAATAGAGCCATAGGATGAGGACACTTGGAAAAGCCCCAAGTGCTGAAAAGAGGGTAGCAATTTCATCCAAAAATGTGTGGAGGAGAAGAGGAAGAGAAAACTTGCAAACTAACCCAAGAAAGTGTGATATTTAGCAAGGGTAGGATGATAATTTGACATGTGGGGCCCACAAGGGGCTTGACTTCCACTATAAATACATGGTCCCTCTCCTTGCAAATCCTCACAACTAAAACATATCTGAACTCATAGAGAAGGAGAGAGGGACGTGAGTTTGGAAGAGGAAGGAAAGAAGAAATACTCAAGAACACAAGAGGTAAGGGTTCTTGCTATGGTTCATTTTCTTCTGCTTTCCATTAATCTCTAGCTTTAATGAAAACACTTTCTCATGGTGTTTATGATGATGAAAATTGAAACATTTGGTGCCAAGGAGGAAGAGGAGGTAGCAAGAACACAAATCAAGTTAAGGTAAGAGATGCTCTTGACCCTATTTGTTATATTCTTGAACATGTAATTTATCGTAATTTCTCCTTGACTTGGAAACCTCAAACCTTAAAGGGAGGTTCTTCCCAAATGGTTTAAAAACATATTTAAAGGCCAAATGTTACTTTAGGAAGTGATTTGGTACATAAAATCATATATTTTACAAAAGCCCTAAAACTATCAGTTCAGGATTCTAAGAGGCAACGAGCGAACGTGTGGTCTATTTTTGAAAGAGTAAATGATCTTTAAAAATCATGAAATTTTTTAGAAATAAAATAGCCATCCAAATCTTTCTTTTGATATAAAATACGAAATTCTTAAAGCTCTGTACAATGATTTACATATTTTTGAAGTTAGACCACATTTTTGGAAGTTCCTAAACTATGGTTGTTGCTCGTGGATGCCTAAAAACCCTGAAATTTTCCAGAATCAAAGTAGAAAGAAATAGCTTTATGTTCATGTATAAGAAGAAATTTTTAAAGTTTTTTACAAAAAGATGTAAATTTTTCAAGTTGTTCTAGGTTTCTAAACATGTCATTTGAACAGTCTTCAAAAACAATAAAACTAGGAACGACTTAGATGATTATGCCGTCTAGAGTTATTTTTTCATGAAAATAGACATGACAAAGGTCATGCAGAGTTTTGAAGCACATCAATTGGATTTTTGTACATTTACTTATGATCTTTCAAGGTTGTTGGAAATTTCTGGCAAAAAAATCAGCAATCTGAATTTTTTTTTTTTTTAAAAAAGTAAGGGTATAACTTATCCACTTATGGAAAAAAGGTCAAAAGTGGAGAAAATAAACCTTAAGGTATTATTCTAAGTGATGTAGTAGTTATTATAATATCATAATCCGATGATAACATTATGGGATATTCGAGAAGTCCAGGGTCAGATTAAATGGACAGGTGTATTACTGACTATTTGGATAAAGGTAAATTCACGTACAGTAACTTTAATCTTATGTGTCTTGTATGCCTGTATATGATTGTTTGATTTATGATTGTTGGAGTCATGAATAATACTAGATCTTGGGCCATGCACTGTGACTAAACTGGGTCTTAGGTCATGTTTTTGTTTACATTCAATTAACCTATGGATTATTATTGTATATGATAATGCTGCATGCTTATTTTCCTAGCACTGAAGATACGTGTTTGGGACACATAGCACTAGTGAGTGCATCCACCGTTAAATATTACATTTGTTGTATGCTATGTATTGTGGTTGATGAATGTTGTTATAAATAACTATCATATATCATTTATACTTTGCATATGTGGTTAACTATTACCCGAGATTCAACTCATTTAAATCTCATATTTGATTAAAGGTTCAGGAAAGGGATTTGGATCAGGAAAGGTGACGTGGACAGAGCAAGTAAAGAGACACCATTTAAGAAGGGTGTCGGAATAAGTTTATTAGGTGTAGTTTCTAGCAATAAATCTGATAAAGTTAGTTCAAATTGTTTAGTGTATAAGGAAAGGTTGGTCGATATGGTTACTTAATTAGTCACAGTTGCGAAAGCATGGAAAGACTCCTACTAAATTAATGTTGACCTAGCTAATAGCTATGATTAATTATGTTGGGTTCATAGCTATAAGTTTAGATAGTAGAATTTAAGATTGTATAATTATTATGTTAGAGTTTTAACAATACACATTCTGTATAATTGTATCATTCAAATATTCCTTCCCGAATTTAAATTAACCAGCATATGTTTGGGCATATGTTATCAATTAAGGCTAAATGCTCTTTCTTGTGAATTACTCTGATCTATCGCACCGTCAACTCTGTTGATATTCCTAATAGTATATGTCAACAGACATAATAAGTAATAAGAAATTTGGGGTGTTACAATAAGAAACAATGAGATTAATTATTTTGAAATTTTTTCCATTTGTTACAAACCTCTATTGCAGGACAATCACCATAATAACTGTTTGAATGTGTTTTTCTGCTAGTAAGTGACTTATTTTGTCTGATTGTTTTGCTTTCTTTAAGTGATTAACCTTTTGTTTATCAACTTTTAAAACTTGGATGCCTCCAAAGGCGGAGGGATGTTTGTTTCACTCTTCTTTTTTCCCTTTTTATTTTTGTTTCTGCATTTTTCTTCCATGGATAATTAGGTTTCCATGTGTGGTCAACTGTAACTTCGATTTTGATGCATTAAACTTAACTCTGATGTTATATGTTTGTTTTCGATTTAGTTCTTGCAATTAGTTCATTCCTCTCTACTTTGAATTTTTAGTTTGCTATTCGTCTTTGATAGGAACGATAGGAGGGTGTCAATATCTTATCTATGGGTTCATCCGATTGATTTAGGCATTTAAGATTGAACTAATTGTGATTGGGTGCTCTTGGTTGTCTATGAGTATTTCGCTGTAACTATGAATTGATGTTATTGTCTGAGTTTGTTGTACGATTGAGGAATTTCTTCAAAAAGAATCGATTAAGAGCTATCTCTGGCATAATTGTGAATGTGGATAGAAATTTGCAATGTTCTGTGCCTTTTTAAGATTAAAGAAGGATTGGAAAAAATGTGGCTTCTATAACTTATTTACTTTTGTTTTTATTCATTTTGAGGTGGTATATATATGGATATTTATTATTGTTTAGTTGGTTGTGTTACTTATGACACACACACACGCACACATAAATTTTTCACAGGAAGTAAAGTCAGCTACACTTGATGCAAATCTAAGACAAAGATCATAAATGTATGTGTTGGCTTCTTCTATTTGATATCGGTGTTTAGGAGAGGATTTGATCCAATGGAACCATTTTATTAACATATATATGTAATGTACTGTGCAGAATCCAACTTATTAGATTTTAAACATGAGAACAACACGAAATTAGGACAAGAGTGGTTTGGTTGTATTAATCTACTAATAGTCCTAAATGGATTGAGGTTTCTTTCTAATGAAATAAAGCTTTCCTATTATTGATCATGTTCAGTATTTGCACTTTACCTTTGTGCTTATATAGTGTACATTAGAATTATGTTTTTAGCTATATAACTATTACTAACATTTCATTATATTTCAGCAAGGAACATGAGACAGTATATGTAAGATATTGGCCTGATAATATTTTTCTCTCATTGCAGTCATTACAACTTGAGAGGCTAGCTCTTTATCATGATTCTAATTGCCTTCCTTGGGAGATTGACTAGAGATGGGAGGATGTCATTCCACATGAATGGATTGAGGTTTACTCTCATTTGATAAAATAAATAAATTTTCTTTTAGTTTTTGATTCCTTGTGTTTAAGATATTGGCTTGCTAATATGGATTCTCCGCTAAACACATACCCTATTATTACTACTCATATTTACCCAATCACCTCCTCCTTAAAAATTATTTTTTGTTTTGATAGAATTTAAGCAAGCAGAGAGAAAGTTGAGATTTGCTATGCTGGATTATTAGTCTCCTGTAATAGCTTTGATGTGGCTATTATTATGAAGTGGCCTCACTATTTCGTTCAAACATTGATAGTTGTTTAGATAGATTTTCATTCTCTTTATGCTAAGGGATATTATTGAAATTTGCAATTGTTACTTACTAGTAATTATCAACTTGCAAAGCCAGTTTCATGTGTTATCTTGAACAATTTCTATGCTTAGTCTGAAAAGCATAGAAATTGAAGTTAGCCACTTACATTTTGTGTTATCTTGAACAATTTTTATGCTTAGTTTGAAGTTAGCCACTTACACTTTGTTGTTGCACTTTCAAGCCCAAAATATAAGGTTAGCTTAGCTAACCTTTTAGCACATAAGAGCTGTTTATTTTATCACATTGTGGTGATTGTTGCTTGCTGGTGTGTAAAAAAGTTTTTGTAAGGGATTGTGGACAGTGAATATATGAAGCAACAATTTTTTTTAAAATAATACTTATGGCGTCTAAGTATTTTATTTAGACGTCGTAAGTCACACTTACGGTTTCTAAGAAAAATACTTAGATGCTGTAAGTGTCATTTACGGATTCTAAAAAAAAATATTTAGACGTCATAAGTCAATAATTAATATTTAGATGCTTTAAATTCTAACTTATGGTGTCTAAATATTGGTTTAGATGCCTTAAGTTCTAACTTATGGCGTCCTACTTTTATTTAGATGATGTAAGTCATACCTACTACACCCCCAAAATAGGCGTCTCGTGGAAAAAAGGGCGTTAAAAGTGTAAAAAATAGAATGTCGTAGCCTTGTTTTGTAGTAGTGAAAGGAACTTTTAAATTTGAACTTGATAACTAAAGGTGCCTTGGTATTTATAAATGAGATTAATAGACGAATAGTTTAGATGATACTAACGAGACATGATGATAGGCTTTGCAAGTTGAAATGTTTCGTATCTACACCAGTCGTATTTAAAATGCGATCTAAATAATAATTATGAAATTGAAAGCTCATCTTATTCAATGTAAATAAAAAGTAAATATTAAAAAAATAAACAATATTTACACCAATCAAGAGTTAAATGACGGTTCATATTAACATATTTATATCTTGTACCACTATGAACGGTCTAAATATAATTAAATTATATATTTAACATGAATATAATTAAGTTGAATATATACTATAAATTATTTAATTAATAAATAGCAAAACAAAGATTAAGGAAACTTTATCATGAACAAGATCAAACAAGATGAAGAGAAATCAAAATATTTTTTTTCGTTAACAATATATTTTTTATCCTGCCCAATTAAGGGTAGCAGTGGTACATAGATTAAAAAAAACATTTTACGTAACAAAAAACCCTTAATCTTCCTCCTCATCATCGAAAGCAAAGGAGGGGGAAGGGGAAGAGGAAGAGGTAAAGTTGTCCAAAAGATTATACTTGATATCATTAGCGTCAAGTACAAGGTTGAGCTTTCTATTGAAAATGTAGAGCAATGCGACGAGTCTTCTAAGGCTTCTATCTATATAATCTATCATCGAATGGAGTTGCTAAAGAAGCTGCTTGGTTGAAGGTGATGGAGGAGGTGGTGGAAGTGGTTGTAGAGAAGGAGAAGAAGAAGGAAGACAAACAGAATTATCCCCCTCACGTACCATATTGATATTCTAGCTAGGGATGAGAGGAAGAGGAGATGAATCTAAAGAAACAAAAGCAATGAGAAGTTTAAATAGACAAGATAGATGTGTTAGCTTCTATGTTTTGATGATGAAACAACATTATAAAAAGATGAACAAGAAAACGTAAACTTGAGGTTGAACTTATCAACCTCGAGGTTGTTGTGAAACTCGAGGTTAAAAAATCAACCTCGAGGTTTTAGCTCTTAGATCACTTCTAAAAATTCCCTATAAAAACTCAAGGTTCATAAACCAAAATCGAGGTTAGACTAAAACTCGAGGTTGGTTTCATAAACTCGAGGTTGCATCTGTTTCTTCGCTGACCATGATTCTTCACTGCTTGGACAGAACCTCAAGGTTAGAAAAGTAACCTCGAGGTTTTGATAGAACTCGAGGTTGAGAATGTAACCTCGAGGTTTACTTCATATTATATGGCTATCTGAATTTCCTTTCTGATCTCACATAAACTCGAGGTTTAAAATTCAACCTCGAGGCTAGGCAAAAACTCAAGGTTGATTTGTGAACCTCGAGGTTGCCAAGTTATGTACTGATTTCCCGTGACGTTTGCGTGCTTAATCAATGTGTATTTGGTCCATCTCTTTTTCTATTATTACATTGATATAGTTGTTGCTAACCACATTTCTTGGAGTTTATCTTATCATATCAGGAATTCTTATGCTCTATCAAAAAGGAAGATGATGATGTCATCAGCATTTATTATATCTGATGAAAAGCAAAAACAGAAACAAAGTGACAACATTCTCTTGCAGAATTGTAGAACTTTAACGGTCAAATACAAAAACACTCTCATTCTCTTTCTCTTGAGGACAATAAGAAAAGAATGTTGGCGCTATGCTTTAGGAATTTCAAACTGTTAGCAGACAAGTGCCAAAATGCCAACGGTCAAGTGACCTCTACCTTCGCCTGCCAACAACAACAACAACAACAACGGTTGTATCAAGAAGACAACGGCTGTATCAACACAATCAACACAACGGCTATTTTGCAACACAACTATAAATTGAAGAAGCATTCAATTCAGCCACCGACTGAAACCTGCGCATTTACTCTGAGTTATTATCTTATCAGTTTTATTACTCCCAACTTGAACTTCAATGATCATTTATTATTCAACTCGTGAGGAGTAACATAAACATTCAATTTTCATTCGTTGTAAAATCTTAAGGTTGTGGAACCTTAAGTGAGGGTGTACAATTACAAGCAGTAAGGGGGAGTGAGTCTGAGAGATCATTCCGAGTTGTGTAATTGTTTTCTGAAGATGGTGAAAAATCCCAAGGTGTTCTTGGGGACTGGATGTAGGTCAGGATAGACCGAACCAGGATAAATTCTCTCTGTGTCCATTCATCTTCAATTTCTTGCTATGTTAGTTTCTTAATTTGCGAAAATCCTGATTAAGCAATAGATTTTTTAAAAAAATCACCTATTCACCCCCCCTCTAGGTGATATTCCATCTTCAAGATGGAGATTATTACATTTATTGAAGAGGCCTCAGATTTCAAAGAGACGCATAGTTGAGAAGTTTACTTTGAAAGCTAAAGAGTTTGAAACATTTAAGATCAGTTATAAAGAAATGACAGTATCTAAAAGGATGTTTGCAATGGATGTATAAGCATCCACTTTAACAATAATTTAAATTTTTAAATTTTCATAATATTTAATACCGATCAACATTGCATTAAATTACAACCGATCTAGGCAATATTATTTAGACCACACAAAAGTCCGACTGGTGTTAAGTTATATCAATGTTTACAAAAATACTACCAATCATACTTTTTAAACTGCATTTGCCTATAAAGGTCTAGATGGGGCGAGCTTATAGGCCTTTTTTCTAGTAGTGAAACTTAAATAAAAGTCAAGGAATATATTTGAGGTTTCTGCATGCCAAAGGGTAGGAAAGGAATGTCACATCAAACGACTATCAAGTAAAGGTGGCTTGTTGGCTCTATTTTGGTTAAGGTTTAAAAACGAATGCCTTGGTCCTTTCTATATCAAGCAAATGAACCTAAAATTTGACCTCAAACAAGATACATGCCAAGTTCTAGATTGGATAAGGGATAATTGGTATACATTTGAAAATGAAATTATATTAGTAGATCTAAATTCTAACATGGATTATGTAATCATAATCACCTTGTACGTAAGTCAAATGGTTTACCCTTTAACTAGCCTCATCAACGTGAAATCCAGTCATTGTCAAAACTAAGCATCTCCATAGTATGATATCACCTATATATGTGCAACTGGTATAAAACATATTTTTAAACCCTTACCAATTTACTCTAATCATGAACAATCCAAGAAAGTGAAAGGAGACAAAAAAAAAAACTTAGCCTCACATAAGGAATGAGGAACAACCATTTTTGGGAGATATATGAAAGACGGATGACATTGACAAGGATAAACAAAGTCATTTTTAGCCTATGCAACCATTATTAACTGAAGATACGACTATGTTCTTTCCTTTTATTTTTTTCATTCTTTGTTTTCATGCATATTTGTTTTTCCTATATTTTTGCATCCTTATTCTATATTTTGGATATTGTTGATCAGTTATGCTTAGGTTGACATGTTATAATGAGAATGTCTTTTTAGATTTACCCTTAAACTATTCATTTTCTTAACGAAAAATGAAAGATTTCATCTCCTCCTGATGATGCCTATTACATCATAGGGAGATAGAAGTGACATTTAACCTGTGAGGGATCAAAATCCCTACACGGTGCCAGGGATCTAGTTGTATGAGTTGTTTAGATAACATGTTAGTTTCCTTTCGAGGAGTGAGTTTAGGAATGATGGGAGGAAAATTCAATAATCTCCACCAAAACATTATTGCACTTAACTTGTAACAGATCCTAATTTGTACATAGCTAACAAAGCTAAGAGAAATTTTAAATTTTTTTCAACTAAACATGGTGGCCTGAAGGTTCATTTTAATATTTGTTAGGGTGTTAAGTTATGAAATATCTCTTTTAAAAACTCATTGCCACATGTCATTACCCTATATTCTTGATAAGAATGACAATTTTCCAACATTGTGTCAACATTAAGGTTTGTAAGCACAAGCAACCTCTAAGCTCATATGAGAATCCATCATTCTACAAAGACATGTAGAGTTGATCATTAGACAAGGACCTTAAATCCTATCCAATCCTATCATGGCCTAAGATCTCATTATTGATTGGTGCAGTATGATGGCTTCTAAGTGATAAGAGCTCACAAACTCCCTCAGAGAATTCATCATTCCATAAGTAGATTTAGAGTTGACTATTAGACGAGAAAAGCCTTGGATAAGGACATTGACAAATTTATTCTTGAAGTGCAATTTAATTAGCCCCCTAATAGGCAATTGAATAACTCAACTTCTACAATCAACTTAATGTGTTTACTCTTATATAGCTTTTAGTTTAAACTTGATTCAAAATCAATGCTTGTGCCATCAAACCTTGTGTAAAACTTCCACAATTGTCAGATAACTCACAAGCCCTTTACAGAAAATGATTGGAGGAGAAGAACTTCATTTCTTCTAGAGGCCCATTACCTTATAGGGAGAATAAAGTGCCTATCAGCCTGCAAATGGCCTAGGCCACTACACAACTAAAAGTGTTGTAAACAATTATTGAGCCCATATCAAAAGAAGTTAAATAACTACAAATTCCATAATGATTCCTCATGATCTCTTAAAGGGTTATCACATGCTTGCAATATGGCTAATGAAAAGTTTTCATGTAAGTTATTGATATTCAGAAAAAGAACTCCAATTCCTTCATAGGCCTATTACCTCATAGGGAGAATGAAGTGCCTATTAGCTTGTAAGTGGCCCAGGCCATTACACGGCTAAAGGTTTTTTCTTAAAAATATTTATCTTACTTAAAACCTAAATTAAAAGAAGTTGAATGACTTTGGACGCTTTAATGATGCATTGTGAGCCCTAAAAGGTTATCGCTCATGAAGATATTTCTAACAATATGGATGTGATGAGCTCGTATGGTCTTTAAGGTCAGAGACCCTTTGGCTAAGGTTAGACATCCAATGCATGCACCATCCTCGATGTATCTATAGGTGAAATGATGCTAGATACATACTTAGGTGAAGCGACAAGTAGCTACTTAATCCTTGGGATTTCATTAATTATGAATGGATGACAATAAATATTTTTAAAAATAAAATTAATATATGCCCTTCAATGTCCTATTTTACGAATATCCTTAGGCTAAGGGAAATCTACTCTAAAAGGTATGTACTAACTAATCGGGTAGGTAAATACTTTCCATTAATGTGCAATGGTTTAAAGATGGTTCTAGTTCTCACAGAAAAAGGTCCCCTAACTGCCCCCATCATAAAGATAAAAAGACCACATTTAACAAAGTTGATCCTTCAGGCTTCGAGAAATCAAAAGTTCCACAGGGACCATCCTTATTAAATAGGTAATAGTTAGGTGAAGCCTTCAAAATAACCAATGTGGGTGCAAAAACCCCCATAAGGAAACCACTAGAAGCTTTCTCTCCCTAAGGTGCTCACGTGACTCGAGTATAAGGCCTAATATGTGTGTGGGGATAAATTGTGTAAGTGCTCAATGTTTGAGGAGAGCATACCAACCTATGGGCCTAGCTTCTACCCTACTCTCATCTGCCAAGAAAATTACAAGATAGAGGGGAAAATAAACAAATAAATAAAATAGATTAAAACAATAATAAATTAAAAAAATTAATACAAAAATATTCAAGTAACTAAAAAAGGGTAATTAAAATAAAATTAAGGCCATATTATTTTTAAATAATTAACTTGAATGGGCTTGACTCTCAAACCATCCCTAGCAAAGTCACCAAATTGTAGCACTCAAAATTTGGAAAATATAGAGCCACCTCCTAATTTTAAAACTATGATAATTTTGGAAACCTTTTTCAAAATGAAAAATGGTCAACAAAAACCAATTAGGGTTTGGGAGTCAATTGTGCATGGAAAAAGTGTTAGGCACCCAACAACACCAATTTCTAAGAATGGTTACCCTAAAGTTAATTATTTAAAAATAATATGACCTTCAAATATATTTTAATTACCCAAAAAAGAAATAAAGAGATTATAAAAAAGTGAAAAATAAATAAAAATAATGTCTGTTTACAAAAAGAAACAAAATGAAAAATATCTTTATTTACAAAATTAGACTTCACCTAGCTAGGAATAGGGCCTAAGACATACGTACCCTACCCTTTAGAGGGATCAAACCCAACATAATTCGAGAGTAGAAATGTGTGTCACTTTGTTAGTATTTTTTAAGGAAAACTTTTACTTTTTTTTTCTTTTGCGAAAATTATTTTTCCGTTGATTTGTGTTTTTTATTTTTTTAAAAAAATTATGTATTTTCTTATTTGAAAAATATTTTGGATTTGCAAAGGTTCCAATAACCTCATACAGAAGAATAATCATTTTTATGCCAACAGACGTTTCAAAAACCTCACACAGCATAAAAATGCTTTGAAACTGATTTTACTATTTTCATATGAAAATAGATTTTTTTTTATTTTCATTCATAAAAAAGGGGGTCAAAATACATTTTTTGATAAAGAACTCTATGTAACCCAATTTGTATATATGTGATATACTTTAAAAATTACACATGACATTTAGCTCCAACAATAAAAAAAGTATAATAAACAAAGCTTAATTAAATTCGTGCAAATGTCACTATTATAAAAAATGGATTTTACTTCCCTGAAAAAGTGTCACTTTTTCAAAAAGGGAAGTAAAATTTAAATGTGATGGTATTTTTGTAATTATATGGAGTATTTTGACATTCCAATTTTAAAAGAGACGCTAACTTTGGTGTCTTAACTCTAAAAGGGACACTAAAAGTAGAGCTTTTGGCTTCAAGAACACTACTTTTGATGTCCCTTTTAGAATTGGGATGTCAAAAGTGGTCTTTTGGCATCTCCAATTTAAAATTAGGACACTTAGACATCTCCGTCTCACTCTCACTCCCTTAAACTGTCTCACTTGCCATTCCCCCACTTTTCTTCCTTTTCTTCCTCCTTCTCTCTCATTCCTTCATCTTTCCCTCTTCTTCTTTCTCCACCACCTTCTACCTTCTTACCCAAAAGCCCCCAAAAATTTATTTTATTACTTAAACCCTACTCACTCAGCCTATCGTCACGTCACCTCCCCACCTCCTCCATCAGTGACACCAACACTACTAGGGACCTCCTTCACGCTAGATCTACTCTAGTCTTCTGTCTCCGTCATTGTGCCTCTACAAAAAACTTATCGTTCTCACACATCCATCAACGTCATGATCTTTCCAAGCTTTTGCCATATTGCCCCTTACCATTTATCCCTGCCTTGCCATTTTTTGCCTTGAACCCTCTCTGTGATCCAATCTATTCCTGAGATTGAGATTACTTGAGTTTTGCTAAACCCCACTGTGGTTGCCATCATGCCAACGATGCTTTCATGGAATGAGAGGGAAGTTTTTATCTTTTTTTTTTTGGTGATTGACTAAGGAATTTAGGTATTTTACATTTTTTTGTTTTACTTTTTATTTTCTTTAATTTATCATTTTCTTTCTCTTTTGTTGCCTCCCAAACATGCCAACATTAGGAAATTTTCCCTTCCATTCCATTCTCATTCTTTCCTTTTTTTTTTTGTACAGATCTGGAACCCATTTTCATATAGATCTGGAAGCCATTTTCATATTGGTTTGGCCTCGGTATATATCATTCCAGCATTCAAGGTTAGTCGTGAAGCTAAAATCTCTTTCAGTTTGAATTTGAATTCCTATATCTATAATTTCTCAAGACATTCAGAATTGTTATTTTGTTGTTGTAGTTCATGGAGTAGAGTACACTTTCAAAGCTTATGAGTAATCAACATAGGAATATGTGAAAAGTAGAGTAACGAGCGTATTTACAAGATTGTGGAAATGTAACACCCTAAATTCCATATACTTAATGTGTCCGATGACATGTAGTATCAAGAATATCAACAGAGTTGACAGTGTTATAGGTTAGAGTAAAGCGGAATAGAGAGCATGCATTATCGTTTGGATAGTGAGTAACTGATATAAAATGCCTAGGCATAAGTTGGTAAATTAAATATCATGAAGGAATATTCATGTAATACAATTTATAGAGACTCAAATACAACTCTTTGCAAAACCAAGCCTTAACTAGACCTATGGCATAGAACCCAACATAGTTAATCAAACCTATTAGCCAGATCAGTGTTTAGTCTAGTGGGAGTCTCCCCATCTTTCACAGTGACTAATTATTGTAACCACATAGACCAACCCTTTCTTAGTTTAAGCACCAAACGGTTTGAAACAACTTTATCAGATTCATGCCAAAAACTAGGCCCCAATAACCTTCTTTAGCCTCTCGTCTCGACAAGTATCTCTTCACAGTTCTATCTAGTTCACCTTCCCAAGTCCAGATTTCCTACCCTAAACCTTTAGTCAAGTATGAAATTCAATACCCATTGAATCTCAAGTAATAGTCAACCTTATGTTCAAGTAATAACCATATATGACCTATATTCATTACATTCAGTATAACGATACATAGCACATAGCAAATGTATGTTAATAGCAACAACAATACATAGTACACAGCAAATGTATGTCAACAATGTTGCATTCACCAATGCCACGAACCCACGTGTCCTTAGCATTAGGAAAACATACATGTGGTATTATCATGACTATAATCTACATCAAGTTGAATCCACAGCTTAACTGAATGTAAACAAACATATGACCTAAGACTGAGTCTTAGTCACGGTGCATGGCCTAAGACCGTGTCTTGTCCATGACTTTATGAATCAAACAACATATATAGGCATACAAGACACAGAAGAGTTAAAGTTACAATTACTTCAATGTACCTTCCTTCTGTGTAGTTAGAAATACATCTAACCTTTGAATCCGACCTTGGACTTCTCAGGTATCCTATAATGTTACTGTAAGATTATTTTCTTTTTCCATACTTGATATGATATTGTGATAAATATCATATTGCTTAGAATATTATCAACAATAATATTTTCACCACTCTTGACCTTTTTTACCCCTACTGGGTTAATTATCCAATTTTACTCTTACTTTTCTTAAAAAAGCATTGCTGGTTTTTCTACCCAGCTTTTTCAGCAACTTTGAAAAATCATAACTAATTCTACAAAAATCCATTTTGAGTGCTGAAAAAATCTACATGTACCTCGACATGCTTATTTTCAAGGAAAAATAACTCCAGAAACTCAAAATGCATGAGTCCTTCCCAGTTTTATATAGTTTTCCAACACTGTTTCAAATTATAACTCTAGAAATAAGGCCTAACTTCAAAAATTCCTAACTCCTTGTCCAAAGCTTAAAACGTTACAAATTCTATATAAATGGAACGCCCTAGATGTATACTTTATTTGTGAAAAGGTTCATGATTTTTAAAGCTAATTTGATATATAAAATATTAGCCACAACATTTGTTGCCATCACTAAATTTAAAACTAACAATTTTCCAAACTTTCAACATAATGATCTATTGATTTTTAAATATTTTCCAACATGTTTTTCACTTCATTTTTCATTTTAAAATCAATGGAGACTTTCAAAATATAAAAGTAAATTTACCCTACAATTTTTTAGATTAAACTACAATTTTACCAAAATCTAAAAGTTAGAGCTTAATAACTTACCTCTTAAAGTTCTTACTCCTTCTTCTCCTTGCTTCTATGTATTTTTCTCTAACTCAATCAGCTTTGATATGAGTTTGTTGTAGTGTGAAGAATGAAGAGGGTCAAGCTCCTATTAATGAAAATGGAAGAAATCACCAAGAGGGGGTGAATTTGGGATTTCAAAAATTCATTTTGATAGTTGTCTGAATCTTTTCAAAAGCTTGAAAAACATAGAACGAAGAAGTAGGAGAAGAAAAGGTAGACACAAGGAATTTATACTACTTCGGTCTTAACTTTGACCTACATCCAATCCCCATATATCTTCTGGGTATTTTTCAGTATCTCAACAAGCTTTAATTATAACAATGTAAATCACATGCAATCCTAATCACCTAGGACTTGCTCCCCGTTACACTTTGTAATTAAACAGCCCAACTCACAAGTTCTACAACCTTGAGTCCTCACAAAATCAATCAACAAATGATTTTCAAAAGCACACTCTCTTAAAGAGTAAATAAGCTTAAACACTGAAGTTCAGAAAAATATTTTCGCACAACAAAGCAAGAAATCATAAATACAATCAGTTGTGATTCAATTGTGTGTCTTGCTCTATGTCTTCATTGGTATTTATAAACTAACTGGAGGAACTAGTCATTGTATTTTCTTCTCTAACATTCAGCTGTAAATCTGGAAAATGACAATTGCATATTTTCCTCTGTTGTTTTAATTCTCAGTTGGAATCTTGGAATTCATTGATGCAGATGGTCTTCCAGATATTCAGTCATTCCATAACCTTTATTTGACCGTTGGAAAGTGATTTATTTGATCCATAACGGCCTGTGATGAACCATTGGGATAGAGGAGAAAGTTCAACCCTGTTATTGGTTCTTCATTTATTGCACTTGTTCCAAATCTGATTTCATCTTGATCTTTGCTGAACTTATCTGAAACTTACTCAAAACTTCATCAATGTTGTTAGGAATAATAGTAACACATATAATATTTTTTGATTGACCCATAAAGATTCCGCAGATTGACACAATCTGGTTTTTCAGAATCACCGATGCAAACTCGAGTTTGTAGTCCCAGACTCGAGTTTTGGGTTTGTCCAGAGAGCAAGATCGCGACATCAGTTTTGAACATAACTGGAAAAGCTCTCTAAACTTGAGTTAATAAGTGACTGACTCGAGTATGATCTTTGATATGAAAATGAGCGCTAAGTTCAAGACTTCAAAACTGGAGTTTAAAAATACAAACTGGAGTTTCTAAAACAGGCATCTTGATGTCCTCTCTGTATGACACAGACTCGAGTTTTGAAACTCAAAACTCAAGTTTCAGAGTAAACTGAAACTATGAAATTTATTTGTCAAATGTAAATTGGAGTTTCATATTCAAGACTGGAGTTTAGAAAACAAGTTGTAACTTGAGTGTTTTCTGTTTGAACTAAACTGGAGTTTACAGAACAAAACTGGAGTTTACAAGTCTTGTGAAAATACTTAAGCTTTTGAATACTTTCTATTTGGTCTAAAATCAAGTTTACATACCTAGACTCGAGTTTGTCTTGTTATAAAAACTTCTGAGTGCTCTCTGTGTCTCTCAAACTCGAGTTTGCCTAAGCAAACTGGAGTTTGGTTTTCTTTGCAAAATTGAGCAGCTCTCTATCAAGTCCCAAACTCGAGTTTTCCCACCTAAACTCGAGTTTGCCTTTGACAGTAAGTTTTACAACTTACCAAGGACAAACTTCATGTTGAGTTTACAATTGTCAGTTATCATCGAAACACTTAGAGAACTAACAATTAATAGGAAAATTTCTTAGCTTAGGTGAATCCAATTACATGGAATCATTTTGCTCTTCTTTATTCTCTTCCATTGGATCAAAAATGCACTTTTCAACTTCCAATCTCCTCCCTCCAACCACCTGGCCGACCTCCATGCTCCTTCTTGGCCATTGGATGTGCTTTTATGTGGCAAAGATCCTATGGTTAAAACCTCTAATTGGTCCAATTAATAGCCTAAGGATTAAGGCATAATTACAAGATGAATTAGGAACCATTGGATTGAAATACAAGTATCAAGGTCTCATGGTTGGCTAGTTGCAATTGTTGACTTTTGGGGCAGCCTTGATTAAGCTTAATTATCCCCTTAATCAAGTGCTTTATATGCCTCTTAATTGCATTTGTTATTGGTTAATAGATTTGTTAGCTAACCATAGAAATTAGTGATTTATTAGACAAGCTTAATTCTTTATCATTGGCTCTTAATTCTTGAAAAGCAATAGCCTTCTTTTTCATGTTTTTAATTGTATCTAATTAAATTGAGGAATTATGCAACTAATATCAATTAGTGCAAGCTTATTTGCTAAGGATAGTTGTTAATAGATAACAATTAAACTAAGTGTTTCCCTATTCCCTTCCCTTGTCTCATGAGCATTTAAAATAGATATTATTTCATATCACATTTTATAGCTCCTAATGTGTAGTTTCATTAATTAACCATTGGTTAATTAATTCCAAAGTGAAATCTCGATAAAAATATAATCAATAGGTTATATTTCCTTGAGACTCATTCATCTTTGTATTTTACTAATCATTTACCAAAAATACAAGGTTCATGAGAATTGGGGAAATTAGGGTATTACAGGAAGCTTCTATATAAATCAGCAGTAGGTTAACTGAATAACATTGCGAGAGGTAGTTTCCCATAGCATTGCAGAAACTATTTAGCATATTGCTGTAGCAATGCAATAAAGGAAATCTAGGGGATTAATGTTGTTAGACCTGGCTGTCACCCAAGAGACGGGGTGAATTGGGTGTCAAATAAAACTTTTGGAAACCTAGAAAATCTTTTCACAACATACTATAGGAGGTTTGAATGACAATAATAATTTATAAACCAATAGACATTTATTCAAAACATATATGCTGAAATGTAAGAGTTTAGGGAAGAGAATATGCAAACAGAGATTTATACTGGTACGGCTCAATCCTTGACCTACGTCCAGTCCCTAAGCTGCACTTGAGATTTCCACTATCTCCTTGTTTAACCAGGCACAAGAGAAAAGCCTTTACAAACTCACAAGTTTAGTCGGGCACTTATTCAGCCTTTACAATCTCCACTGTAAGGATACAATTACACACTCTGTACTCAAGATGATTCTTTCACACTTGGATTCACTCCCCATTGCAAGCTGTAATTGTTTGCCTAACACTTGAGGTCCCAACCTCAAGTTTTTACAAATAATCAAATAAGAATTCTAAACTCCTCATGAGTAGATAAAGTGTTAATCACTGAAGTGCATAATCGATCATCTCACTCTCTACTATAATAGAGCGTATGAGCTATCGACGGTGAAGTAGTAAAATCATTTCGTTGGCTTCGTCGATTCTTTCATCAATCGTCGTCACTCCTTTTGATTTGAAGACTTCTCTATTTATAGGCAATGAAGATCGATTCGTCTGTTGAGTAATTCTTCCCGTTGGAATATGACCGTTGTAATACCCGGATAATTATTTATCTGGAATATTATATTGACAAATAAATACCTATTGAAAATAGGTGAATTTGTGGTCTCAAAACTAGGGAAATAATTACCTTATTTCTTAAAGGTAATTTCTCATGAAATTAGGAGAAATAAAGAGCTAAAAATTCCTAAGTAAATTTGTGGGTTATAAAATACCCTGAGAATATTATGATAAATCCTGAGAGGCAACTAAATATTTATTAAGAATTAGAGAGTATGTTGTCTCTAATTTAGATAATTTATGGGATTATTTTCCTTGGAAAATAATAAGGCAAAATTAAATATCATTTTGGGGAACATAAATTGCCCCATGATTTTTAATATTTTGCATAATGCATAAATTATTAATATCAATAAAATAGTTGAGAGATAATAATTATTACTAATTAAGAAAATTGTCAACAATTAGTAAGTAATTAATTAGATAATTAATGGCTAATTGTTTAGACATAAATAAAGAGAGAGAGAAGGTGGAGATATTTGTGAGTTGTGAGTATGTGTGAGTTGTGAGTGTGTGTGTGCCTAAGTGTTGTGCATGTGCGTGTGTGTAGTAAAAAAAAGAAAAAAAATATAATAAAATAAAATAAGAGATAAGATCTTAGAATATAATAATAATATAATTAAAACATGTGTTAATTAGATAATAATATAATAATCAGAGGAAAAATGAAAAGGATAAATGAGAACGGATAGAAAATAATTCCGTTGTGAGAATCTGGGGATGAGTTAAGCAAAACCAGAGCATATTATTAGTCAGTGGATTTTTATCCAGAAGTTGGTACCGGCCGAAGTTATTTCTGTAATCGGACACGAATACCGAGGATTTTCGGCAGATAACGGAATGTCCTTAATGAGAGAATAAGGTTAGGAAAACCCAGTATTCTTGAAGAGGAAGCAAAGACCTTCAGGGTACTGCTTCCGGAATTTTAAGATTTTACGAAATTTCGCGATCAGGATGCCGAATCAGGAATTTTACCTGATAAAGCAAGATGACATAAGGCTTGATGATGCAGCAGGGATGACATCATCCTTGAGAGGTGTAAGGCCAAGATCTTGCCACCTCCAAGAAGTGCGATTTAACGGCCAGAAACTGATCAGACAAAGTTCAAAGGAATTACGAAAATGCCATTGGGCTTTTCTATAAATAGGCCATCATTCCTCTTCATTCTTCACCAATTCACACAATCCTAGAGAGAAGTTAGAGAGAGAAGCTCTGGAGGAGGAGCAAGAAGTTCATAGCGAAGCTCTGAGTAAGTCTTTCGGTCCCTAGTCTTTAGTCTTAAGTTCTTTCGGTAGTTCTTAGAGTTTTAGAGTAGATCTTTAATCTTCCAGTATATTTTAGATATCATGTTTTAGGATAGATATGATATTTATTTTGGGAAATATATTGGAGTTAGAGATATGTGGAAATTCTGGAAGATTAGGGTCAAGATAGCGAAGTACTGGCGAAATTCCGCCGATTAGGGGATCAGGGGCAAAATGGTAATTTGTACCTAAAATGCCTGTTATGATATCAAATATTGATAAATGTGATATTATCATTATAGGATATCAGTAATCTTGTTCCGCGGTCATTTCGCTGTCATTCCGCTGTTTTCCGTCAAAAGTACAGTTTATCGTCAACGTACTAAACGCTCGTCAACGAAGGTACGTCCGCGTACTGGTAACTTTAACTCTGATGTTTACTATATGTGTATATGTGCTATATGTATGGTATGCTTGTATGAGGTAATTAATGTACGTTCGCGTACTGTAACACTAACTCTGATATTTACAGTATGTGTATATGTGCTATGTGTGTTGTATGCATGTTGTGGTGTGTTGTTAAATACATGTTGTTTATTGTACATCTGCATGCACTGAGAGTGATATATCTGTATTCACTGGGAGTGGTACTTTTCGCTGGGAGCGGTACATTTGCATTTATTGGGAGTGACATGTTTGGAAGTGTTTCATTTGCTGTGATTTTATATCATATATGTAAATATGAGGTAATTAATGTACGTTCGCGTACTGGTAACTTTAACTCTGATGTTTACTGTATGCATATATGTGCTATGTGTATGATATGCTTATGTGAATTAACTGATAGCTCTGTGGTACGTTCGCGTATTGTAACACTAACTCTGGTATTTACAGTATGTGTATATGTGCTATGTGTGTTGTGTGCATGTTGTGGTGTGCTGTTTGAGTACATGTTGTTATTAAAGGATAGCTGTACATCTGCATACACTGGGAGTGATATATCGGTTTTCACTGGGAGTGATACTTTTCGCTGGGAGCGGTACATTTGCATTCACTGGGAGTGACATAGTTGGTGACATGTTTGGAAGTGTTTTATTTGCTGTGATTTTGTACCGTATATGTAAATATGAGGTTAACCGTTACCTGGGGTCCGTATGCATGAGACCTCAGCTCTTTACATAGCATCAGGGTCGGGAGAACCGGTGTCGGAGAAAAAGGGGAAGCAGCATGTTTAAAGACTCAGTGGAAGAATACCCTTTGTTGATCCGGCAGAAGCCTTCCTATTATTGATTTTCTTCACTTTTAAACCACGCGGTTTCCATACCGCTATTGTATCCAACCAGACTTATGGCATGTTGAGTATAAGTATCAGTTACTCTTCCGCTCAAATGATCTACTCTGATGATTTTAAATGATTTTTGATGAAAAAATAATATTCCACTTTTGAAAATTTTGGATGTTACAACCGTTGTGATTTGCTCAAAGTTACCATTGTGAGCTTTGACGTAAGCATTCACCTTTTGATGTTAATCCAACTGAAACTCATTAACAAGCTCTTCAAACAAGTTAGGAATGATAATAAGAAAGGATATAAGCCAAAGAAATCATATTCAACGTTTGTCACGATTATAACGTAGATTTATCAGCATTTTGGCTCTTTTCTGATTTATATCATAATTTGCCTCGAGTCACGATCTCTACCTTGAGGTTTGACACAAACTCGAGGTTATATAGCATACCTCGAGTCATTACCAAGCAATTTAAAAATAACAGTCAGATGAGATGTTCTAGGGAAAGCTCATTCTACCTCGAGTTATGTGGTCTACCTCGAGTTTTTATCCAGCCTCGAAGTAATATGTTCAGCCTCGAGTCAATATAGATTATTTGATCAAATTACAAAGACATTTTACCTTGAGGTATATTATCAACCTCGAGTTTTGTTACAACCTCGAGTTGCACATGCCTGCCTCGAGTTAATTTGACAGTGAGCTCAGTATATAATTTTTATACTCTGTTGACTAAGTTTAGGCAACCATAACATCTCTGTTAACTCCAAATCTTGGCAAATCACTTATATCCCTAGAATAATCTTTAAGTATTATCTCCAATGTAAGAAGAATCAGCTCCAACCTCATTGTATGTTGAGCACTATGATTAGATTAGTAAAATCTGTTCTTGAACCAACGTTTTTTCACCATCCTGAACAGACTCTCAACTTCCAAGAATCATATCTCTCTCATTTAATCTTTTTTTTTGTGATCTTGATGTTTTTGGAAAGGTGTGTGAGTCTAGTTTCATATGCCACCGATTTCAGCCCATTCCGATTGGTAGTTTGTGAGATATCCTCAAATTAGCAAACTTTGGTCTGTTGTATGACGATTGCAGATGGGTCAACTTAAAAAATTCATAGCTCTCTCATCTAAACTTTTTTGGACTTGAATTGTTATCAAGATGACGCATTGGATGTCTAGTTTCATACAAAATTGATTTCACCTCAATCTGATATCTGGTTTGGGAAATATCATCGATTTACCAGACCTCGCCCGAAACGGAGTAGAACAAAGTTGTTGAAGGGCATATCTACCTCGAGTTTGGTTGGTCTACCTCGAGTTTTGGCCCTAACTCGAGGTAAATGACTCTGCCTCGAGTCAATTCATCCCAAAGCACATTTTTGCTTATTTTAACTCATCCCAAAGCTTATTTTAACTATGATTTGAGTCATTCTAACTCTCATTTGATCGTGGAGACTTCTAAAATCAATATGTGGGCTTGTATAGTGACTTTCTCATTCCATTCAACAATATTTTTCTTTCTTTCTTCTCTTCTCTTGATGATTTTCCATAATTTAACTTTTTCTTTCTTTTCTTCCCTTGTTCTTCATCATTTAGCTCCATATCTTCTTTGATTCCATTTCTTTCTTTCATTCAATACTTCTTTATTTATCTTCTTCTTGATCATTCTTCATAAATGAACTTCACATCTTTGATTCTACATTAAATTTAAGAATTGGTCAATGTAGAAGATAAATATAGTGTGTAAACTTTTTGCTCTAATGGCATCTATAAAAGACATCATCAAAACTAATCATATCTACCAAATGTCACTTAAGATGAAGTCTAAGTTGTGCCTGTTTTAAATATGATTTTCTCAACTGTATTCTCAATCATTTGCTTTATTTTGTTTATTAGTAGTAATAGTCAACCAAACCATCACAATTGATATCATTGCGCAACTTTTAATCGATTACTAGCTGCATAATCGGTATTTCAGTCTCTATGGGATGATACTCTACTGACTACTTTATTCCTTATTCAACTGTTTCACTTGCCATAAGAAGATTTTGACCAACAATTACAAACCTCAATTGCCAAACAATTACCATAAATGATGATCATTTTTCAAATTTCAATTATAATCCAATCGCCTTCAATGTCATTTGCTTATTAATTTAGATGTTAAGTATCAAGGAGGATTTTTTTTAACTTTTTATTATTATTATTTTTAAGTGGGGCTGAACAAAATAGGGTGTTCACGTATATCATAATAAAAAAATACTTCTCCCACCAAAAAAAACAAACAATCTTAGCTTTCACCAAGGAATAAGTACAATTGCACAACATTAATTGTTGCCCAATGTACAACTTGTTCAAATAGAAAATAATGGATAAAATTCTGTCATCTCGTTTACTTTGTTAGAAAATAAAATAAAATAAGATTGTTGTAATAGTTGTAACATAAATAGAAATTAAGAGAAACTCTATAGGTTTTTATTTTTGGACAGAAAGATCAGACTATGTTAGTTTGACAGCACTGAATTTTCTCCCTCATTGTCATTCATTTCATAATTTTCATTAAAATGCTTACCCTTTTTTTACTTCTATCTAAAGTTTAACACTAAATCTTATAGTTCGTTCATCAAATTTGATATATGATGAATTCATGCATGATTGAGGGTATATAATGGCCAATTGTTTTTTTTTTCGATCAACTTAATTATAGTTTTATGATCCTTTATACTCCTTACAGTCCTTAAAAAAAAGACATATTTACCTAATTTGATTAAATTAAAAAAGTTAGTTAAGTTAGTTAATGTGACATGTATTTTCTAAGCAACTCTAGTCATTTTCCTTAATTTCCTAATTCACTCTCCTCTTTGAATATGGTTGAAGGAAAATCAATAGGGGTAAATCAAGAAAATATTGACAAATATAAAAAAAAAATATATGCTATATTTAGGACTAAGATCAACTCCCCAAATATCTTTTATATTAAGCATTGGAAGGAGTTTTGGATATGGACTCTAATTCATTCAGTATGATAAATCTTACAAAAAGAAAAGAAACAAGAGTAAATCACGTTACCTTTCACCTTATTTTTATGAGTTCGAGAAAAATCCAATCCAACACAAAAATTGCGTGTAGGTCAGTAGATTGTAGGGCCAACTCACCAATCTACAAAAATTTGTCCACATAAATTTCAATAATTTAAAAAAGGATAAGGATTTATTTTTGTCTTGAAAATTTTTGCTTAGAGTAACGTTGCCTCAAAAGTTTTTTAGGATTTAATGTCGCCCCAAAAGTTTTAAATCGTAACAATGTCTCTCCAGTCATTATCTAAGTTAAGTTCGACCATTAATTGATTAAGTATGCTAAGCTGACATATCTATGAGTTGTCTACATATTTTTTTTTAATTATGGTATAAATTTGCCTTGAAAACTCTTATGCACAAGGGCATATAAAATTTTTTTAATTCAATGTGTTTCCAAAACTTTTCAACTTCAAAATCTATATCTAATCTATATAATTCATATTTCTTTAGACAACGTTATGTTAGCTCTCATTTTATAAGTTTTGATGATAACAAGACGTGAAAATGGTTAAAGTTTTGAATAAGTGAATATTACTTAGAGTAAGAGCGTAATCGAGTATGGTTTCAAGTATACTCAAGTATGTTCAATCTAACATCTTTGACTAAGTGATTTCAAGCTCTTACTCGAGGTAATTATTCAAGTGTACTCAAGCATGCATCAATAAGAAGAAGTATACTCGAGTATGGTATAAGTATTACTCGAGCAAGCCTCCTTGCCTACTCGAGTAAGGTGCTCGAGTATAGCTATAAGTCTACTCAAGTACAAGTTGGATTTGTCAAATAAATGCCATGTCAGAGATCATACTTGAGCATGAGGTAAGTGTTACTTGAGTATGGTACTCGAGCACAGGTAACATCTTACTCGAGTATGTGTGTCTCATTACTTATACTTGCTCTCTGTTAAAATGTTACTTGAGCATAGAATTTGTGGTGCTCGAGTATGATCATTGTGAAGCCTCTAATATGCTAAAACTCTACTCACGCACATGAAATGTCTTACTCGAGTATGGTACTCGAGTAAGAGAGTTTGGATACTCGAGTATAGGTGAACGTTAGCAAATGTGAAGGAATTTTCAGAAGCTTGCTTGAGCATTGCACATATGGTACTCGAGTATTGTTCATTAATTACCTTCTATGCTTTCTTATGGTATTATTAATCATCCTTTGAGTATGTTTTTGTACATTAACGATTGGTTTACCTGCTAATTGGCCGAAAAGCACTAAAGTGTGTTAGAAGCATTTAATGCTTACTCAACCACACACGAAATGAAACTCAACAAGCAAAATGATCACTACAGCAAGTACCCATTTAATGAAAAGACTATACCAACTCTTCAAGTCAACCACTGTCCAGACCAAAGGCATGTCTACTGATGACAATGATTCGAAAGTGACTTAACTGCGAAAAATCAATGAACGATTGATTGTGTCTAACAGAGCTTTCTGAGTCTAACAGAAACATGAAAAACTCACAAAGGCTATCTTAAAAGCTTCCTCAATGGTCATTAATGGCAGCTAATTTAAATACTGGAAGTGTTGAATCATCAACTACCGAAATATCTGAACATTCAATTCAATTTATTGTGATTTACTATTTCATTCATATCTCTTAGTATCTTCGGATATTTGTACTTAAGTGCTTATTTATATCTACTCTATGAGAGAGTTGAATCATTTTGATCCATTATAAGTTTAATCTCAAGGTGGATGGACCTTGAGTGTGGGTATATGATTACAACTTGTAAAGGGGAGTGAATCCTAATGTGAAAGGATTACTTCGAGTATAAAGTATATAATCGTGATCGTGAGCTAGTGAAAAACCTAGAGTGTCTAGGGACTGGACGTAGGTCAAAAGTTTGGACTGAACTAGTATAATTCCTCTATTTTCATATTCTCTAATTTGCTCTGTCTTTGTTTTCAGTATTCATCAAGGAATTCGAAAAAGAATTTGAAATCACTCAATTCACCCCCTTAGGTGATATTCCGCTTTCATGTTGTTTCTAAGCAAAAACTCTTGGAGCAATATTGTTCCAAGAGAAAAAGAGAAGAAAATGTTACACAGGTCAAATCATGAATTACTTTATTAGCTTTGGCTTACAGAGGTTAAATGATTCCAGATTAAGAAATGTTTGTATTTATCCATATATTTATTTTTGTTTTAAAGAGCATGACTAATGAGCGACTTTTTATTTAATAAAGAACTTTCATATGATTATATACTATAATGAAAAAGTTTATGTGAGGTAAGTCTCAAGGGCTCACCAGATGTACTTACAGCCTACCAATAAGTTCCTTACATCAGCAGTAGAATTTGCAGTTATCCCTTATCAACTAAAACCAACTTTCGTCAGCTATACTATAAGATCATGGATCGAACTATTTTTATTTAAATCAAGCTTTGTTTTAACCCAACCTGTAACATCCCATTTGAAAACAGCGGCAATTTTTTTTTTAAAACCAGTGATTAGAGTCAAGCATTCTAGCAAGTGAGTAACTGAACCTTAAAGATATATAACCATAGTGTAATTGTTCTAATACAGTCATCTAATACCCAAAAGAAGACAAATACATAAACTAGAAACATAAAAACTTCATCTTGCATCCTACATCGTCTGCTTGCCTCTATCTTCACTCCTTGGTTCGCCCGAACCTGAAGCTACAGCTGAGATCCAATTTCCATTTGGATCTCAAGTAACGGTTAACCTTATGCTCAAATATCACAATATATAGGTAACAGATATTCATAACAACATAACAGCATCTCAATACAAAAGCACACAGCAAATGCATGATCATAACATTGACAGAACATAAGCACAAAGCAGTATGTAAAGTCCCACAACATGTCTGCATATAACCAGTGCCACGACGGCCCATCGTGTCCTCAGCGCTAGGAAAACTCAACGGCGTTATCAAGACTATAACCCGTATAAAGCTTTATGCACAACTGACGACCCTAAGCAGAGCCTCAGTATATGAACGTATCTATCACATATATGTATATGAGCAGCATAAGAGTTAAGGTTACAATACGCGTCCGTACCTTCGTTGACGATATCTGGTACTTTCGTCGAAAAACGTTACGTTTGACAGCGGTACGACGGCGGTACAACAGCGGAAACAACGGTTCGTGATTTCAGATATCCTATAAGGATAATATCACATTTATGAATCATAATAGGCATTTTAGGTACAACTTACCATTTTGCCCCTAGTTTGATTAATTGGTGGTATTTTGCCAGAGCTTCGCTATTTTGACTCTAATCTTTCAGAATTTTGACATAATTCTTCCTCCAACATATTCTTGAAATAAATATCATATTTATTCCTTAAACATGATATCTAAGCTAACTTGAAAGATTAGATATTATTCTAGCATTCCTACTATAACTACTGAAAGAACTACTTAAACTAAAGACTAAGGACTGAAGAACTTACCCAAAGCTTTGCTATGAACTTCTTACTCCTTCTCCAGAGCTTCTCTCTCTAACTTCTCTCTAGGATTTCTTGTGAATTGGTGAAGAATGAAGAGAAATGAAGGGTTATTTATAGAAAAACCGAATGACAATTCTGTAATTTCTTTGAACTTCGTCTGGACAGATTCTGACCGTTGGATTGCACTTTTTGAAATCGGCTGATCTGGGCCTTACACCTCTCTATGATGACATCATCATGAGTCATCAAAGTGATGTCATGCCTGCATCATCTCTTGATTTATGTGCCTTTATCTGATAAAGTTACCTGTTTGGTGTCCTAATTGCGTAATCTTGGGAAAACTCAAAATTCCGGAAGCAAAGCCCTGAAGGTCTTTTCTTTCTCTTTCAAGTTACTTGGGTCAACTAAATTTTTGATCCCATTAAAGACATTTCGTTGTCTGCTGTATATTTCGACCAAACGCTGTCGGCTACGGAAATTGCGTCTGCCAACGTCAACTTCTGGATCATAAATCACTCGTTCATAATATGTCCAGATGTTTACCAAGTTATCCCCGGATTCCATTTTATGAATTATTTTCTATAGGTTTTCACTTCCACTATCTGTCTTAATTTCACAAAATATCTTCTTGGCTCTATCTCATGATCACTCCGTCGGTTACGGAAATGACTTCAGAGATAGGCCACTCCGAGGTAAAAATTCACTTGTCTATAATATACTCTGACTCTAGAAACTTAGTTCATGGTTTTCTAGGTAGCATTTTATTTCTATCCGTGGTCATTTATCCTACTTGCTTTTTACCATTATAATATTATTTAATTGCAAAATATCTTAGATATTTATTATAATTATTATTATTATTTAATTTCCATTTTAATTTTTCTTTATTTTTCTTCATAATTTTCATTTTTATTTATATATATATATTTATTTTAATTAATTTCCACCTTTTTCTCTTTATCTTATGTCTAAACAATTAGCCATTAATTATCTAATTAATCACTTACTAATTGTTGACAATTTTCTTAATTAGTAATAATTATTATTTCACAACTATTTTACTGATATTGGTAATTTATGTACCATGCATAATATTAAAAATCATAGGGTCCAATATGGTCCCCCAATACTTTTTGATTTTTCTCCTTTAATTTTTCCAAGATAATAATTTAATAAATTACCTAAATTAGAGACAACATACTTTCTAATTTTTAATAAATATTTAGTTGCCTTTTAGGATTTTTCATCATATTCTTAGGATGTTTTATGGCCCTAAAATACATTTTTCACATTTTTGGCAATAAATTCTATTTAACTTTCTTAAGTATTTTCCTTTGAAAATAGACTAATTATACAATATTTTGAGACCATAGTCATCATAAATGGACATTCTTATTACTATAACATAATACTCCAGATAATAGTTATCCGGGTATTACACAACCTGTCATACAAAAAAGGTTTTATAAGCCAACTCTTTAACTTAACATGATAGAAAATATCAACTTGACATGTATTCCCAATCCTATCATGTTATACCGATTGGTCCAATCCAATCAAAGTATATATAGAATCGCCATATGTTGGACCAGGCCATGTCCTGAAAAATAGGGAGCCAACTATTTAAGCAAAATAGATAATAAAATAATTATTTTATTTTATTTTGAGAAAATTTTGTAATGCAAATTTATTGCCTACAAATACCTAAAATTTGTTTACAAACCTAGGTGCAACATATTTTCAACTCATTCACCACTTTTTCAAGTGCATGTAACATACTTTAATGACTATACGTAAAATAGAGAACACTTGTACATAGTTGAAAATATGTTGCATGCAATTGAAGAAGAGTGCACACATGTTATAGATGAGTTGCGCATGCTAAGAACCTGATTCCTTAAATACTTTTCGGGAATAAAATTTTGCAATGAAGGATTTCTCAACAATTTTCCCTTTTCTTTTTTACTTTTTGAAAAAGAAAATCAAGAGAATTTTATATTTATTATATTGATGCCAAACAGTTCCTAGAGCTCGGAAATCCAAGCAAAGAAGGTAATGTGGGGAACATGTACAGGCGTGAATGAATATGCTGTGAGTGTTATGTGTTTCCTTTGCAGCTTTTGCTTTAATGAGTGACGTCCTTCTTCTTCCTTTTTGATTCCCTTCCTTCCTTCTTCCTTGGTTCTCTCTCACTGTAACCCCACACCCTTTGCTCTCTCCCCTCAATCATTCTTCTCTTGAATTCTTCCAAACACACACACATACTTCTTCATCAACATCGATCAATATTCTATATATTCTCAAAACCTCAAAACTCGTAAATTAATGATAATTACTATATGAAACTCTATAAATGAGATGATATGGTAATTGATCTGAGCAGTTTAATTAGTGTTCAAATGAAAGCAGATGTAATTCTTGCACTAAAGTTATAGATATTAGGAGTCAAATATGACTTAATATAGGAACAAGCCCATTATTAAATTTAGTTAAGATATGAACCAGAGGTATATGTATAGGAAAGATTGTTAGATCCCATGCCTTCAATTTTGGGGTTAAAATGCGATGTTAACCATAATATGCTTCCTCTGGGTAGATCTTCCCTCCATCAATCACACAAAATGGTTCTTAATATATACACAAGTTTAACACAGTACATAATAGAATGAGGAGCGTCATCTTTACCCCAATACTTTGGTCCAATACAACGATACAGAAGTACAATTAAGACTGGACAACGTTAAGAGTGTTGAGTCTCACATGGGGAACCTCATAAATAAAGGTGTGGTTTATAACTTCAAGAGGCTTTCCAAAATAATATGCTAGTCTTTTGTGATAAAATCTCCCCGTGAGCCTACATTGGAGAGTTCAACAAATTAAATGAAGTGAGGTTTATAAATTCAAAACAATTTCTCATTCATTGGCTAGTCTTTTAGAATTACTCTTTTTCTTTTGACTTATGCCTATAACAGTAGTCGAGTTGTGTAGGATCATAGAGTAGCTAGATATCAATTAGAAAATTGGGGGGGGGGGGGGAGATTTCATTTAAGTTAATACGTATATCATATTCGTTTTTCATAATATTCATGCTTATTTTTTTATTTTTCAATGAATTTAATTTTTATAATAATTTAAATAAACATACATACATATACGGATGCCCCGTACTCATCATGATTTTTTTCAAAAAGAAAATATTGTCATATTTTGCAGAAAATCTAAAGTCGTATTCAATAATACATCCATATTAATATATTCTACGTACGTTAAAAGAAACTCTCTTTAACTCAAATGGTGAGGCAAAAACACAGTGGAGGACCCTGCAATATATTGTAGCATTGGTATTTATAAGTATCTCTTTAGTTACAAACGAATTACCCAATCGGAAAGGATATTCCACTGTAATAAATTTTTGAACTTTCAAAGGAACAAGCCATGGCCATATATAAGTATTTTGAGAACTTTGGGTCTAGTGTGTTTTCTTCAGTATTACATTGTATGAAATCTGAAATAATATATGGCTTGTAAATTGCCTCTTGCCTTTTTTGGATCAATGATTATGGATCAAAATCCGTAATAATTAACGTAAGATGTCGGTGCTTTAATTTATAATGATTTGGAGGAGAATTTGATGAATTTAAAAAATCCTAAGCACTTCCTTTTCACGAATACTTTGCGTACATTAATTTTATATCAACATGATGCTACGAGCACAATTTCAAGGTGATGAGTCCATTCCAAAAGGCTTAACCTATTGGATGGAAGAAGCCCTTGAACGTATAAATCTCAAGTCCTCCACAGTTTCATTTCACTCGGCTTCAATGAAATACTAATATTACAAGTTCAAAGAAGAGACACTGAGACTAACATGTTGGGTGGGATAGTTGGGCTGTTTGGTATGAAGGATTTGGAAGGGAGGGAATGAGAGGAAATTTTTTTGTTATATTTTTTTAAAAAAAATAGAGAAGTTGGGATATTATTAAATTTTAATAAAGCGAAGATGTGTGTGTGTGTGTGTGTTTTTTTTTTTTTGGGGGGGGGGGAAGAAAAATTAATTAAAAACTTTTAAGCTAACACCTATAAATTTTCATCCAACATATACATTTTTTTTTCTGAAAGCGAAGCTAAATAACCAAGAGGGGGTAAATTGGGGATTTTAAAAATCTTTTCGAAAGTTCTGTTTTAGAAGCGTTGAAACAGGGTAAAACAGAGAGCAGTGAAGAAGAGAAGAACACAAAGGTTTATATTGGTTTGGTCCAATTCTATGACCTACGTCCAGTCCTCAGGCTCCCTGAGTATTTCACTATATCAATTGATTACACCCTTTGTAACTCAAGAGTAATTCTCTTACCAGAACTTACTCCCCCTTACAAGTTGTAATCAATGAACCCCAATCTCCAAGTCCCCTGACTTGAGATTAATTACAATAAATGAAATACAATCAATGAACTCTCTTAAAGAGTGGATAAGAATAAATATTGAAGCTCAATAGTATCAAAAGATACTCTGTACAAGAAAACTTAACAGTAGATAAACAACTTGAATGCTTTTTCGTTTTCTAGCTCAATGATTGTTGAGAAGAATTGAATGCAGCTCTATTTATACATAGAGAGTGATTAATAACCGTTGCAAGCTTCAATCTGACCGTTGGTGCATTTATTTAGCTGTTGGAGGCACTTTAGTCTCTTCTCTCTCTACTCTTTTGTTCATTCCTTATGTTGGAGGATAAATGTTGACTTCCTTGTGTTTTTGTCCATTGGAATGTCAATGTTTTGTTTAGGTAAGGTGCATTTATCCCTTTTTTGCATCGTACAGAGCTTAGTAGATCAAAATATGGCAAATTAGGTGTCCTTGCATTTAATGCTCTGACATGCTTTTTGCTTGTGTTAGAACAACTCTTATAATCTTATTAAATCATTTTTATGTCAGCTGAAATCCACTAGCAAACACATTAAACATATCTAATGAAGTTAATAAATAAAGTTAGGAAGCATTTAGATCAAACAAGATAGTTTTCACAGATTTGGCAGATTTGAATTTTCAACAGCCGCAACGCAAACTCAAGTTTGTGTATCAATACTCGAGTTTGACACTATGCACTTAAGTATAAACTCGAGTCTCCATATCGATACTCAAGTTTCCTCCTTCCAGAGAGGAAAGTCACATTTAAGTTTTGGAGCGCCATTTTAGCTTGGGACCAATACTCAAGTTTTCAAGCAAAACTTGAGTTTTGGACTTTTAATATATACATGTCCAAAACCTCAAAACTTGAGTTTTCATTCAAAACTGGAGTATTGGAATCAGTGAAAAAACATTGATGCTCTCTATATGACCAAAACTCGAGTTTCTTAATCCAAACTTGAGTTTCCATTTTTAACTTGAAACTCAGAGAGATCTTTTGTCATTTCAAAACTAGAGTTTCCCAAACCAGAGTTTATAAATGTATAGAGAAATAGTGATCATTTGTGCTTTGGCCAAAACTCGAGTTTCCAAAGCTAAACTCGAGTTTCCATTTAAGGTACGAAACATTTGAATTTTGGTGCCAAGTAGGAAACTGGAGTTTTCATTTCAAAAACTTAAGTTTTTAGATGTTTTACAGCGTGAAAAACATTTTGACCTCAAAAACTCAAGTTTCCAAACTGAAACTCGAGTTTTCCCAAAACTTAGAAAAACTTAAAAAATCTGGAAACTGGTGTTTTTCATTTCCTTTGGAAAATATTGCAGAGTCTCTGTGGCCTAAACTCGAGTTTCCAAATCTAAACTCGAGTTTTTCCTGATGAAAAACTTTTAATGCTCTCTGTAAAGCCAAAACTCGAGTTTCCAAATAGAAACTGCAGTTTTGCCTTTGTCCATTAAAATTGAGTTTTTCTCTGTCAAGTCAAAACTCGAGTTTTGAGTCCAAAACTCGAGTTTGCCTTAGACAGTAAGATTTTCACTTACTTTAAGACAAACTTCAATTTTGATTTTTACAATTGTTTGTTATCATCAAAACCCATAGAGAACTAACATTTTCCTCCCCAACCCTCCTCTTCTCTCCTCTCCAAATCCTTCATACCAAACATATTATAAACTTATAAACTCCACTTCTCTTTTAACTTGAAGTTTCCCAACATGAGACTCGTAACCCATGCTTAGTTTTATTTTCTCTCTTTGGCCATAGTTTCCTCACATAAAAAGTTTAACAACTTATATGTAGATCCTAAAATGACAAACCTGTAGTAAAGTACCCTGAAAGAGTAAAGATTAAAAAACCAAATAGAGTTGTGTATGAAACAAATCCAAAAATAGAGTTGTACAATAGAATAATTACTAGTAAGTCCCCTCATCATACTGTATGAAAAGCGGAGCAAATCACCAAGAGGGGGGTGAATTGGGGATTTAAAAATTTTCTTGACAATGCTCTGGAAAGTATGCGCTAGAACAGGGATGAACAGAGCTTAGAAGAGGAAGGCAAGACACAACAAGATTTATACTGGTTCGGTCTAACTCTTTGACCTACGTCTAGTCCCCAGACTCTCTGGGATTTCCACTATCACATACAATCAGTTACACACTTTGTATTTGAAGTTATCCTCTCACTAGGATACATTCCCCCTTACAAGTTGTAAACTGATATTCTCAATCTACAAGTCCCCAGACTTGAGATTCTTACAAAGAAATGATTTTAACAATACAAAACACTCTCTCTAAGTGTAGATAATGATAATCACTGAAGTACAGATTTCTCTCAAGGAATATTACAGAAGAACTGAAGTAATAGGCGTAATCTTGTATATGTAAGCTTCTGTGTATTTTAAGCTTCTGTGTATTTTTCTACGTTTCTGAGCTTCCTTTTATACTTGAGGAAGTTCATTTGAATGTTCCATATCAGAATATAGCTGTTAGAGCTCCACTTAGAATTTTTACGTTGGACATCCACCATGAGCTTGACCGTTGAGCATTTCAAGATTCCAGCTTGTATTTGGTTCTGTGATGTCTGTTGCTTTATTATCCTTCAGTATATTTGATTTTGAAGATAATATTAATCATCTTCCAACAAAATGGGCAACAGAAGGAATGTCTAAAATTATTTAATTCCACTTTCTCAGATTCCCGACAAGTGCACTGCTTCTCCATGCTGTACTTTTCACTTTCCAGCTCAGCAATTAGGTCCTGCTGATTTCTGCTTCAAAATCTAGCTGAAACTCACTAAATAGAATGGTTAATCATGAATAAGAGTAATAGAGAGTGGAAACAATAAATATCCAAATAGTTAACATTGATTAACCCAAGAAGTATATCATTTTTTTAATTACGTCATTGCAGTAAGGAAAATGTGACTGGAGTAGATCATAACTATTCAAGTTTTACTGCATTAGGGCTTACTGGAGTCATTACTAGATTACTGGAGTAATATTGCATCTTACAACGTTTCTGACTCAAGTATTACTGGAGTAATACTTAATTACTGGAGTGGCTTTAAGTTGTAACAAGAAATGCTACTGGAGTAATAACACAATGACTGGAGTAGTCGTCTTGTATTTTGTTTCTGTTTTTAATATCACTAGAGCAAGATCATTATTACTGGAGTAACAGAGAGACATTTTGTTTCTGTCAGCGATATGATTGGAGTAGTGGCCTTGTTACTGGAGTAACTCATGTTCAATTAGCTTCTGTTTGCGATCTCACTGGAGTAGCTGCTGGAGTAATACTAATGTAAGTGCTATCCTTTGACTAGAGTAACCAAAACCTTACTGGAGTAATATCAAGCTGAGACTTCTGGAGGTGTCTGACAGTGAGGGCTTACTGGAGTACTTAAGTGACAACTGCAGTAACGTTACTAGAGTAACAAAATGGTTACTGGAGTAACCTCGAAGGACTATCGGGCTTGACTTGGAGACAACTGAAGAATGACTGGAGCTCAGAGACTTACTGCAGTACATTAGTGACTACTGTAGTAATCATTACTGGAGTAAGATGTCATAACTGGAGTAAGTCTTGATACTTGGATATTTCACTCACGCCATAAAGACAGACTTACTAGAGTACCAATAGACTGACTAGAGTAATGTGTTAGTAAGTTATTTTGAAACAACACACATTACTGGAGTAACATGAACTCTACTAGAGTAATCTGACTTCAAAGATAGTTTGAACACAATCTCATTACTGGAGTAACAGAAATGTTACTGGAGTAAATTCTTATCAAAATGCGATTTAACAGGGCAGATTACTGGAGTAACAGACTACTTACTGGAGTAACTTACATGAACATATAGTGATGTTACTGGAGTAACATAGTCATTACTGGAGTAATGTTTCACTGAAATGCGATTTAACAAGGCATGTTACTGGAGTAATGCATGACTTACTGGAGTAAGACAAGTTGAAAACAAATGACATTACTAGAGTAACATAATCGTTACTGGAGTAATGTTTTTCTGAAAAATTAATAAATGAATAAAATCTTATTCTTTCAATTTACAATTGTTAAGTTATCATCAAAACACATAGAGAACTAACACTGTACACTTTCAACCATTCTATCAAACAGACTCTATCTTTCTCCTTTAGAATATGCTTACACTAGAGATTTCAATTTTTCTAGAAGATCAAAATTGCAACCAATGTCTATGTTATGCGTGTGTTTAGAACTATTTAGACTTATAGTTACAGGGAACTAACGAGAGGAAATGGAAACTTAACAGAGTTCCCACGGCCAAAACAAGTTTGGCGCATAGGTTCCCATCAATGTTGATTCCCACCTAGCTTCAAGCTCCCATAAACGTGAGAAATTGAAATCCCTCCAAAAGTGGCAGGATCTCAAAATCTTCTTGGGACAGTGAATTAATGGGACAAAAAAACCCCTCAAAAGGTAGTCTCTCTTAGCTTCTTCGAGCTCAGTTCTTCGTCCCTAAATCTCTCTCCCTCTAAAGACGCAGTCATGACTCCAAACTCTGAGCTCTCAAGCCTTCTCATTCCCAACAGTGATAGTGAGGAGGATAGTAGTGGTCGCTCGTCGAAGATGCAAGAAGGTCGTCTGTGGTCTAGTTCAAACTCTCTCATAGTATTATGAAAAATGAAGAAATCACAAAGAAAGAGCTAGTAGAAGGTGATCGATGTAAACAGTGAAACTATGAAATAATATCATAGTTAATGTCAATATGTTTATTAGTATTGTGTTTTCCGGTTATTTTTTTCTTCGTAGGATTTTAATCATTTTGAAAAAAAAAATCATATACACATTCAGTTACTTGTCTTGGAAATGAAATCTACAATTGGTATTGCTAGATTCTTGTGCTTGATTATGAACATTCATATTTGTTTTCTGCCTTTTTTTATTTTAAGGGCATTTTGGAAATTTTTACCTCATCTTCCCACTTAGCCAACATCCAATTTTTCTTACCAAACATTTTATTTTCCCTTAGCTTAAGTTCAATTTCCATTTCTTCCAAATAGCTCAACTTTTTAAGTTCCCTCTCAATCTTTCTTTCTATTCCTTTCCCTCCCCAAAATTCCTTTCCCTCCTTTAATAGTCTCCATACCAAACGGGCCCTTAGAGAATATAGAACGAGAAGCATTAACTACTACTACTAGTAGATCTAAACAAGAAAACAAATTTTTTGAAAAAAGGGATATGTCCATCAAGATAAGTTCATTTGCTCCGTGGTACGGAGAGAAATCTTTGCAACCTGCATGATTGAGGTCAACACTTGAAGCGATTGAGCGCTAGAAGAAAAGAAGGGAGAATTAATGATCCAACAAATGGACGACCCAAAAAACTAGTAATTAAAAGTGTGGTCTCCTTGAATTCTCTTGGCACATGGAAAATGATGTAAAAGTTGACCTCGAAAACAAATCCATAAATGGAAATTCAAAGGTTTATTTATTGCATTTACTCTTCCAAGGAGGATAGCCCAATCCGAATTGTTGAAATTGAAAGATGATTCCAGAACAGGACCATTGAATACTAAAGCAAAGCAATCTGATTGATGAGAGAATGCAAGATCAAAAAATGAGATAGCATGGATTTCTAATCTCTTGCGCCACTACGAGAGGATTTGATACAGATCAGTCATGTAAAGCCATATTTCACATTCTCCGAATGGTATTGCTAAGAATTATGATTCCCTTCATCTGAGAAAGAAGATTATCATGATGCAGATTAGTGAGTGTGTCCTTTAACCATAAAAGGAATCTATAGGGATTTTTACTATCCAATTTAATTTGAGAGCATTCAAACCGCACTGCTCTTGATGACAACCAAAGAAACACAATCCACTAACAGAGGTGATGCCTTATGAGGATGCCACATGATGGTATGGCAGAATGTAGTACTTCCAAATAAACAAGAGAGATTTAATAGGAAGAAAGATAGACAACAAAAATTTCCAAAAGGAATTGTGAACATCAGAGATGTGTTGCCTAAGACAAAGAAATAGCCATCTCTAACTGTATATACACCAAACTTATTACTAGTCCAATATAAGTGATCAAGGAAATTTGCAAAGGAGAGAGGAACATTGAAAATCATATTAGCTATGTGAGGGGAGTACAAAGAACTTATCAATGCTATATTCCAATAAATTGGATTTCATCCAAAGGGGGTATGCTATAGGAGGTCTGCCACTGCATGAGGGGATGTTGCAGAAGTAGATCCGACAACATCAACCACCATAAAGCATGGTTTAGAGGTATGGAAGATCCATCTCCTACTCACCATCTAAGATGACTTGCAATGATGTCAGCGTGCTTCATTATTTCGGACCAAATCCAAGAAGCATTGTATGGCTTTTTAATAACAGAGTTCTAAGAGATCAATATATTTCACTTTCAAGGTATGAGAGGGATATGAGGCATTAATGATACACCAAACTTACTTAGCCAACAAAGCCTTATTAACCACGTGAGATGGTCGAATACCGAGGCCACCCTCTTCAATAGGTAGAAAAAGTTCATCTTTTTGAAGTAGATGAATTCTCGTCTTGTCACCTGTGGATCCCCAAAAAACAAATCTATGTAGTGAGAATCAATACGATTACAAATACGTTGGTAATGGGACACAAGACATTATATGAATGTCAAGAGAGGACATTACAGATTTGAATAGTTGCGGATGAGATACTTCTTATAACAACCTTGCTTTCCAAGCAGCAGTTCATCTCTCAGCCATGGCAAAGACATGATCATATATTTGAGATTTATCCTGACTTGGGTCAACCCAAGTCCCCAAATATTTCCCTCATCTTAATGAAAATCCAATGTGTAATAGGTTGGACGATTGAATTTTCGCAAAGTGAGAAACATTAGGACTAAAAATTAAGAAAGATTTAGCATGATTAAGCTCCTAACCAGACTAAGAACAATACAAATCCAATACGTGCTTAATAGTTTCACAATTCTGCTAAGAAGCTTCAAAAAAATTGAATGGAATCAGAAAGATTGACAGAGGTAGAGAAAATAAATAGAGGCAGAGAGAATGATATTAGCCAAGTGAGCAATTACCTCAGGCCTTAGACCTTAGTGCTCTATAACAAAAATATTCATAACAGAATCATACAGAGTTTGTTATAGAAAAATATAGGCCAGACCCGTGGTAAGAGAGAAACTCATGCCAGCTGGTACACAATATAACATTTCCCGTCAAACAAGAGGGTGAACATAGACAAAGTTTGCCTCTCAAATAAGAAAATTGTGTATGAGTTAGAACTTTTGTGAGACACGTGGTGAGAAGGAACATAGGCTACAATAACATCTCTCCAACTAAGACTTGAACTCGTATAAAATGCACATCAATGTCTATATGTTTGCTTCTTGCATGATAAATTGGATTGGATGCAAGGGCTTGACACTTAAGTTATCACACCATATAATAGAAGGCCTCTTTAGGTATAAACCAAGTTCAGTCATTCAGGCACATAACCACTTTATTTCAGTAGCTCCTTCAGCACTGTATTCAGATTCAAAACTTGCTCTTGACAAAACTCTATGTTTTCTATAAGTTCAAGAAACCAAAGTGCCACCCAAGTATACACAAAAACCAGCCATAGACCTTCAATCATCTAGGTTAATGGCCCAATCTGCATCAATAAAAGCCATTAACTGAAGAGACTTAAACGGTTTAAGATGTAAGGCATAATGGTAAGTGGCTTTAAGATACTGAAAGATATGTTTCACCCCTTGAAAATGGACATCAATATGACAAGACAGAAATTGGCTTAGTATTAGAGAACCTATAGCCTGTTGATATAAAGAAGGATCAGACATAGGTGTACCATCAGTAGTAGAAAAGTGTCGTCCTGTTACCATAGGTGTAAGAATAGGAGCACAGTCAAACATATTGAACTTTTTCAGCAAATCCACTATATATTTCCCCTGATTAAGATAGAGGCCAGATTCATGTAAATCTCTAGACCAAGGAAATTATAAAGAGATCCCATGTCCTTCAGAGAGAAAGCATCATATAACTTGATTATAAGATCTCTAATGAAATTAGAGTTATTTCCTGTAATTAGTATGTCAACCAAGATAAACACAATGAGAGATCAAGTCTTGAGAAATTAAGAACAAAGATATCACTCTTAGAATTTTGAAATCCCCACTGAGTCGATGTATAATGAAGGCAATCAAACCAAGCAAGAGGTGCTTGTTTAATACATAAACACATGTTCTTGAAGGTAACCAGTTAGAAAGGTATTGTTAACATCCAATTGCCTAATTTCCCAACAAAAAGTGATAGCAAGTGATAAATCCCAATTTTCATATATTTTATCCCACCTTATTCAATTATTTTGGGGATTATTTTGGGCTAATTTGGAATTATTAGACAATATTTAGATTGTTAGCCTATTTTAGGAAATAATGTAAATCTGAATTAATCATGAGATTATTGGGCTTAAATTAATATTCTGATTATTATCTTGTCATTTGATAATATTTTTGAATATATGATATATCATGATTTATCTAATTTCTGCCAATAAAAAATATATCTTGGAATATCTTATAAGTGCAGAATTTTTCAGGGAAGCTAAAAAGAAACCCAATGGTAGAACTTATTGGGCTTCTTAGATTTTATTGGGCTCAAGTTAATACCCTAAAAGCTCCCCCCTCTTCCCTTTTAATTAACCTAACTGCTAGGATTTCAGAATCACACCATGCGCCACTACACACTCGAAAAGGGAACGCCGTGAGAATTGAATCACAAAGCAGACGCAAGAGGCAGGCTACAGGATTGAGTAATTCATCAATGCTACATCTTTTTTGACCATTCAATCCCAGGGCCCCACCTCAAAATCTATTATTCATTCCATTCTTCTCTTCGTCTCAATTCTCATTTGATCTCCACGGGTCCCACGTCCAATTCCTTCAATTCATCAATTCATCCACACAAGCCACGTAGGTGTATTCAAGCATTCATCTATCAATTCATGGCCATGGTTTCACAAGATAATTTGGGCGTGAGAGAGATTGTGATGGAAGCTTAATTCTTTTGAGAGGCAACTTGGGAGGAGCATGGAGGAAGCTAAGGCCTAGGGTTTTACACTTGAAGACCACAAGGGAGTATTGTTCTTTTTATCTTTTTAATCCAACTTGAGATTATTTAGTTTTAAAGGATTTCAAGTTGTATTAATTGAAAACAATCTAGTTTTAGATTGTAAACTTGTATGCTTATTGTTGGATTCTTGTTTGCAACCTTTTGATTGTCAATTAAATTAGTAATTGAGTTTTCGTTATTGATTTAGTTGTTAATTTGGTTTATCACCTTAATTGTTTAATTGAGTTGATAAATTATCTGGTTGTTCAATTAGATAATTGTAAACAAGATTTTCAAGATTATTTTATGATTGGTTTTTAATGGGTTTAATTAGCCACCGCTTATTTTATTATGAGGTTTCTAGTGAAATATGTGTTATTGAACTAGAGGGTTTCCCATGTTCAATTGGGCAATTAAATTTATTAATCTCCCTTGGGTTTAATTAATTAATTTGGGCTAAGAAAGTTTACTCCTTGCAATTCCTAAGTTGTCCCATTCGTCATCATAACTGAACTAGACCTTTATTATTTTATTTGCATTTAATCGACATTTTTATTAGGATTTTAATTCTTCTCTCATAAGAAAAACCCCCAAAAATTGCGTTCAATTTCATATAGATTAGTTTCATTTTCATATAGGTTTTAGAGTCAATTGCATATAGGTAGAGTGTTTTACATCTTAGTTTAGGTCCATTTATATTTCACTGCATCTTTTCATCACCTAAATTTTAACCTAAAGAAAACCCACAGCTTGCTTCTTGGGAGAATGACCTAGGTCGACCCTAACTACATAATTAATTATGACCTAGTTTAATTGATCACTTTAACGACAAAAGTACCATCGATCAGCAAGAGTTGGAATCAATCTTACAGTTGTTGGCTTGATAATTGGACTCAACGTCTAAAAATAATCAATTCCAACAACCGGCCTGTTGAAAACCCTTTGCAATCAAACGTGCTTTGTGATTGGTGGCAAAAGACTGGTGGAGGCCGATGAGAGTGGTGATCAGCGATGAAGAATAGGGTTGAGAGAGACCAGAAGCTTTCTTTCATAAAGGGCAATTTGGTCACTTCACATGCCTTTTGAACTCTTCAAAGAACCTCAAACCTTTACAAAATTTCAAGTCCATTCCCCAAAAAAGTTTTTGAATGGGGATTCATCCCCAATTTTCCCTTTAGTCAAGGAACTAATTATATACTTTTAATTATAATTTATTAGTAGGGGTAAACTCTTACGAGTTTATGATCTGGGATTATGACTCAAGTCTATATCGATGTCACGAGTTTACTTAGACTTGTGAGTTTGACAATCTTTAAGATTTTTATTTCAAAAAAAAAAAAAAATGAAATCGGTTTTATGCATGCCAAATTGACCAACTATTCGCACCTCTAAACTACTGTGGTCTTTCTAAGCCCATGACAATTCCAACTTAACACCTTCATGGCATCTAGGGAAGATTTATTAGGGCTGCTTCCCTAGCCACTTTGACAGAAGTGTGAGACAAGGGAAAAAACTTGATCTTGAATAAATGAAGGATGGAGAAATTGCATAATATTTGGCTTAGCCTTAACTTTTAATCTTGGCATACATATCTTCTTAGGTGGACGAAAACTACATTCTCAATCGCAATAAATATCCTTTAAACTTCTTAGTCTGGGAGACACGCATTAATATTACTCAAGAAACACCTTACATAGCATTAGAAGAATAATCTCTCCTTTTCTCCTTAGAAAAATAATTTACATTTCCAGAAGAGATAAGAAAACATCAAGATTGCTTCTTTGACAATTGAGATTGCTGGACTGAGTTTTCCACATCCAATGTTCCATGCCTAATAGTATTGGTGATTATTCAAGGCTGAGTTGTGGAGGCCTTTGAAGTTGACTTGTGAAGGGAGAGAACCTGTAGAAGATGTGTGTCCAGATAATTTCCAAGCACCAATTATGTTTTTCAATCATAAAATACTTACAGACAAAGGTCTTTTGTATAAGGGACAGAACTCCAATCTTCTCCTTTGGAGAATATGGAACAAGGTCATACTAACTAGTAACTACACCAACTTTCATTGGCAATTACAACTGAACTTTTTTTTGTTGCTCAAAACTGAACATTATTTTTTACTTTATAATAAAAATATGATTAAATTAATTTTGAGCCCTATAATTTCAAGTAACCAAATGAAGGATGACTTCCTCATTGAATCCATTGCAATATAGAACATGCAATTTCTCAGAAAAATAATAGCAAATAGTTACCCTTATCGTCTTTAATATAAAAACATATTTCAGAAGTTAATCTTGATCTTAAATATAAAATATATTTTTTTATATTTATCATTTTTTTTTCTTAATTTACTTCTATTAACACTCCCTCAATAATAATTAAAAATGAGAATTAAGGAAAATGACTAAACTATGGTATTTTAGAAAATACATAGCATATTAATTAGGAAAAAATTCAGAAAAATACCTTCAAAATCTCAAATCAGTTTTATTTTTTATAATAGTTTAGATATTGATTACACATGATTAGCAATTCTTAAATCACTTTAGTAGGAAATCACTTATTTAGGGTTTTCAAATTTTGAAGGCATTTTTCTGGAATTTTCTCTATTAACTAATTTAACTAAATTCTTTAATATAATTAAACTAGGTAAACATATGTTATATTAAGTACTGGAGGAGTATTTTGTATGCATTCACTTTGCTCTATTATTCGTCCTTTGTTCTCTTCTTTGTTAACGAACAAGAACATAGAGTAATTAATGAATTCAAAAAGAACAAGAACAGAAATTAATCAATGAATAAAAACCTTTTCATACACTAGCTTGTATGTACATGTGATTATTTTCATTTAATTAATTAATTTGAAAAATTAATATACTATGTGCACTTAAGAAATTCTCTTTAACAGTTAAGAATCATTCCTGGACTGTAACAACTACGTTAAAAAAAAATATGGCCAGTACAACTAATGAAAATTTTTTCAATCACACAAATGCACAAATATACCTTTTTTTATCAACAAATATACATATTTATAATCATTACAAAAAAAGGAATAATTTCGCAATAGGATTTACCCACAAATATTGCCGTGATGGAAAAATTAATTATAGATAATGGGCCTAACCCTTACGTTTAATTGGGCCTAGATTATGGATCATTTTCATGGCCTGCATAGCCAGTAGGACAAGAAGCTGGCCCAACTATTGTTTCGAAACGGCTTCGACGTATATGTGCCGTTTAGATTAGTCTAGACCTATAAAAACAGAACCTATTCTCTTTTGTTTCTTCACCATTATTTTCAGCAAAAAAAAAAAAAAAAAAATCTCCTCTATCTTTTCACATTGGATATATGTTATCTTGAAATCGCATTGTTCTTGGAATACATCCATACATTGAGAATCAATAGCCTTGACATATAACTATTTGCTAAAAACAAAACTATATATATATATATATATATATATAACCATCTGCATGGCTTGCTTGCTTTCAATGCACTTTGTTATTCATTCTCTAATTGAGTCAATCTAAGATTTTATTTCTATTTTTTTATTTTTAATCAATAGGTAGATGGAGAAAATATTGTGGTTGATTGACGTTTTAGGTGGTTATTAGGTGGTTAGCGTAAGATCCTATGAATTATTCGATGCTTGCTGCTTTATTTGGTTTTGTATTTTTATAAATTGCACGGAGAATGATCCAAGTTGATTGAAACTAAAAATTGTACTCCCCTTCTGGTCTTTAATATAAGATATCTTGGTGCTAAATATATGACTTTTTTTAATATTTGTCAATATTTTTTTAATTTACTCATATTAATGCTTATTTAACAATAATCAAATAAGAGAATAAATGATAGAGGTAAGAAAGATGACTAAAGTATTTTAAAAAATACATGTCATGTTTAGCAATATTTTTTGTTGAAAGAAAGTCAAATGTATATTAAAGAAAATGAATACATAAAACATTAGGAAATTAAATGACAGTCTAAAATATGTGGTAATTCCTAGAGGAGAAAAAAAAAAATTCATGCCACACAGATTAAGATTAGTATCGTAGCTAACTCATTCAAAAATAAAATTAGAAATGTGCTCTTCTATATCCTGTTGAATCATATTGAATGATGCTTAGTTAAATCCACTTAGAGGAACAAAAACTCGATTAAGACATACAATATGCAAAGATTGCCTCTAAAACTCTTAAAATAGGGAGAAATTTGTAATTCAAATGAGATATGCTCTGAGACATATAAAAGAGAAAACAATAAAAACTGCAAGATTCGCGGAAGAAGTATCTTTTTGCAGGAAACTAGGCAATACAAGTTTTCTACGTGAAGAAAGAATTTCTAACGCCATAAGGATTCACATTGGACTCAAATAAAATCTATCAAGATATTTCAGGTTGTCTTAGAAGTTTTACATTTCTTTCCCATGTTTAGAATATTACATTCATGTCCTTCCTTTTTTCATGGATCTTTGAGTACATTTGCAAACACGTCATTTTATTGCATTTTCACTTTCATAAAAAAAACTACCTACAGATAAATTTAATCATATTTTGTTTAAATGCGTGGGCATCTCGGTCTCAGACAAGAGGTGGACAAAAGGTGACAATACCACCCCTTACAATAAATTCGAACTTTTTAAGCCCCACATCCATAGTTTAGATTTCTTGTGGGTGTGATTCGTGCGAGTGCGAGTGAGAATTTAATAATCCCTCTAGCTGGAAAAATATCACTATGATCCTTATTATAAGTCTATTTTTAAAAGAATTTTTTAGTTCTAAATATAAGCTCACTCCCATGTTATTAATGAATGTTTTTCAATTTTAGTCTTATTTTTAATTCTTTTTAAAAAGAGGAGAGAGATGGGAGAATGATTTGTAAATACCGCATGAGAAAGAAACTTTAATAATGATAAACTTAAAAAATCTTAGACAAATTTAATGGCTTAATGCAACGCCCACCCTTGCAAGGCCCTTATTTATAAGAGATATTATGCACAAGCATCGAATTGATTTGGATGACTTAATTGCGGAATAAAACTTTGATAAAATAACTTAGTTTGAAAACGTGGCTCTATATATTTGTGAGTGGTGAAAGGAGAATATCGCCTAGAGGGGGGTGAATAGGTGATTTCGAATTTTCTTCCGTTTCTGAATAATTTGAAGAAGTAAAACAAAAAGGAATAAAAGACACAACAGAAATTATACTGGTTCGGTCAAATCAAACGACCTACTTCCAGTTCCCACAACAGTATGGGTATTTCACTAATCCTCAAGATTACAATTACACACTCAGTAACTCCTGCGACAGTCCAATCACTCAAGACTCGCTCCCCCTTACTGGTTGTAATTGTACACCCTTTACTTAAGATTCCACAACCTTAAGCAACACTAATAAACAAACAATGTAATTGATTTTCACTCCTCACTGAGTAGATAAAAGCTAAGCACTGAAGTACAGAGAGAAATATTAGATAAAAGCTAATGGAACAGTGAACTTAATTAATTTCAAATTGAATGCTTCGTGTTCCAGTGGTTGGCATATTGAATGCTCTGGCCTTTTATATGATCTCCTTATCATGCTTCCTCGTCTTGCATTTAATATATCCGTTGTCACTATTTAAATTTCTATTAGACCCATTCGTTCTTTGCAGAAGCAAATTGACCGTTGCGTTCATTAAATGCAGTCGTGCCTTGTATTAAATGCGATTACTGTTGTTTGTACTTGTGTCAGAGAAATAGCTGGAATAAGTATTAAACAATATCAGCTATTGTCTCAGGTTTTCATTCCGATTGCTTTGTTTCTTTGTCATTATTTAATGCTCGATCCACGTCAGATTTGCTTTTTCTTGAAACTGGATTTAAATATAACTAATCAATCTGCAAACCACTTAGTTAGATAAAGATTAACCATATCATAATTATGTGCAAGAATAACTAAACGAGGATTAGTTCAGCAAAATTGATACTAATATAGATATTAGGCTTTACTGGAATTGATTGATTCTCAGGAATTACTGCTTGCAGAAAGTTAAAGAATGACATTGTTGTCCCTTGTTCTTGAGAACCATAAACCCATTCTCAAGAATCATTGCATAATTTTTGAGAATTGGTTTGTTCAAATGAGATCATTCTCAAGAATCAATCTCCATTCTCAAGAATCGTATGAGTATGAAAGAATTCAAGTTTCATATGTACAAGTCATTCTCAAGAATTCTCCTTCTCATTCTCGAGAATCATCGGCTTTGAGGGGGATGATAATTTGTGATCACTTCTTTGGCTCATGCACTCACATATATCATTCTCAAGAATTCTCCTTCTCATTCTCAAGAATCATCGGCTTTGAGGGGGATGATAATTTGTAATCACTTCTTTGGCTCATGCACTCACATATATCATTCTCGAGAATGTCTCTTACATTCTTGAGAATCAACGAATGCAAATGGGAAATGGAATATGTATGAGTTAAATCTCTTGTACATGAACTAATAAAGGTTCTCGAGAATTACCTACCCATTCTCAAGAACCAACAAACAAGAAATGAGATTGGACAAAGAGAGGATTATTGCTTTGCACTTGGATTCTCAAGAATCACCTTTGATTCTTGAGAATTGTCGGTGATCACATAATGAGAGGAAGTATACATTTCAAGCATATTCTTGAGAATCAAATTCTGATTCTTGAGAATCAAAGAAGAAGAGCATTTGTTTGAGCATTTGTCATATGCTTTGCTTTAGTATTCTCTGAGAGTTAATTAATGTGGTTCAATTATCAATCTTTGTTAAATCAAATCTCTCATATTTGTTATCATCAAAACAACATTCGTAGTCAACAAGTGGTATCTATCCCCTTAAGGGCATCTTAATACAATAATCCAAAAGTAGGCAAATAATAAACGAATTTAATACAATACAACTACTTATACTAGAACAAAAGTTCCTTCTGTTGTAACCCTTATAGCTGCATCTTGTCTCTTAATCCTGAACCACTACATGTTTCTTTCATACGATATGAAGTTCAAATTGTTGATCCTGGCTATCACCCAAGAGGGGGGGTGAATTGGGTGTTTGATAAGCTTTAGGAACTTATAAAAAAAAATTCGCAATTTATAAATTGATAATTAGATATTCAAAGATGAGCATATACTGGGAATGTAAAAGATAAGGGAAGAGAGTATTCAAACTGTGATTTATCCTGGTTCGGTCTAATCTTTGACCTACGTCCAGTCCCCAAGCTTCACTTGAGATTTTCAATCCAATATTTGCTTTGAACTTGATTACACGTTCTGTACTTGAAATAATCCTCTCACTAGGATTCACCCCCCTTACAAACCGTAATCAATTCACTTGCTTGATTACACACTCTGTACTCAAAGTAATCCCACACTCGGATTCACTCCCCTTACAAGTTGTAATCACAACAAAGTGTTTCCCACTCAAGATCACCCAATCTTGAGTAACTCTCATAATAATAGGATGTTTACAATGAATCTTCTCTCTCAGAAGTAAGTGAATAAACACTGAAGCACAATACATATAATCTCACTCTCTAAGCTAAATATATGATCATTGAGATATTCAGAGAGTAGATGAAGCAGACGTTAGAATATTGGCATTTTCACTGTGTAAGCTCACGTCACTGTTCTTGTTCTCCCTCTTGTATCTGTGTCTCTTGTTCTTCGTTTCTGGGCTTCTTATATAGATGAAGAAGAGGAACTAGCCGTTGCATTTTCTTCTCTTGGATTCTTCAAAGTTCAACTGTAAATCTGGAATATGACAGTTGCATATTTTGCTCTGTTCTTTCAATTCTCAGCTGGAATCTTGGAATATGTTGTTGCAGAGCGTCTTCTAGATTTTTAGTCATTCCATGATCTTAATTCGACCGTTTGAAGTGATCTTAATGTGTTGCAACGGTCTGAACTGAACATCTGGGATAAGGGAGAAGAATCAGCCCTGTTCTTGGTTCTTCATTTAATGCACTTATTCTGGATCTTGATCTCACCTTGATCTTGGTTAAATCTTATCTGAAAAACACTCAAAACTTCATCAAGGACATTAGAAACAATAATATCATATCATGAAATAATTTCAGGAAGACCCATTAAGATTTCGCAGATCAATATCATTTGATTTTTTCAAAATCCCCGATGCAAACTCGAGTTTGTTCTTCCAGACTCGAGTTTGGGGTTCATCCAGAAAGCATGTCCGTTGATTAGAGGTCTAAACTTGCAGTCTGTAAAAGCTAACTCGAGTTTGGCTTTTACAGAGAGAACTATCGGGCTTTAGACTTAGCATGGAATTTTGGTCCTGCTCCTAGACTCGAGTCAATTAGTGACTGACTCGAGTTTGGGTCTATGTTTGAAGAACAAGCCTAAGTTCGTGATTTTCCAGACTAGAGTTTAGGAGACAGACTGGAGTTTTGGAAAGATGGTAGGAATTCGAGTGTTTCTCTATTTGTCATAAACTCGAGTTTACAATGACAAACTCGAGTTTATGTTTGAGCTGAAACTATTCAAATCTTTCTGTTTGATCTAGACTGGAGTTTGTAACTCTAGACTGGAGTTTATAACTTGGCCTGGAACTCGAGTGTCTTTCTGTTTGGTCTAGACTGGAGTTTAGGAATCCAGACTCGAGTTTGGCTTGCTTGGAATTCTGAGTGCTCTCTATATCTTCCTGACTTCAGGTTTGGTTTTGAAAACTAGAGTTTGGCTTGTTGTGAAAATTTCTGATTGCTTTCTGACCTGATAAAGATCAATCCCTGGAATCCAGTACCTATCTCCATAAAGCTCTTTAAGTCTTCTTTCCATTGCAAGAAGAATAAGCTCCAAACTCACTGTATTCTGATAGTTATGATCTGATGAATGAAGGTTGTTCTTTGCCAGCGTTTTTGCAGCATCTTGAATTTATAGTCAACTTTAGAAGATCATATCTCACTCATTTGATCTTTGTTTTCCATGATCTTTATGTTTCTGGAAAGGTATGTGAGTCTACTTTCATATGCCACCGATTTCAACTCATTCTGATGTGTAGATTGTGAGATACACTCAAATCATTGAAGCTTGGTCTGCTGGGTGACGTTAACAGATGGGTCGACTTTAAAAATTTATAGCTCACTCAACTCAGCTTCTTTGGGCATGAAACTTTGTCAAGATGACGCATTGAATGTCTAGTTTCATACAAAATTGATTTCACCTTAAACCGATCTCGAGTTTGGGATATATCATCGAATTACCAGAGGTCGCCAATTCTGATCGTGAAACAGAGTTGGACAGAGTTGCTGAAAGCTTGCTAAACTCGAGTCATTAAGTGACTAACTCGAGTTTTGAGTTCCAAACTCGAGTTTACATTAGCTAACTCGAGTTTTTATGATCCAGAGACGCCAGAGTTGCTGAAGACTTCACAAACTCGAGTCATTAAGTGACCAACTCGAGTTGAGTTCCAGACTCGAGTTTTATGTTCTAAACTCGAGTTTTCTCATAATCTAGAGGCAGATCACTTCCTATAATGCAGTAAACTTGACTTTTGAGTATCTGGCTCGATTTTGCTCATCCAGAACCTGATATATGCTTATTTTAACTCTGAATTGAGCCATCCCAACTTCCATTTGATCTTGGAGACTTCAAGAATCAAACTAAGAACTTGTATAATAATTTTCTCAGTTTATTCAGCAAGTTCTTCTTTCTTTCTTCTCTCTTCTTGATTATTCTTCATGAATCAACTCTTTCTTTCTTCTCTTCTCTTGTTCTTTCTCCACATGAACAAATCTACATTAAATGTAGCAATTAGACAATGTATATGATATAAACTTTTTGATATAAACTTTTTGCTCTTGTTAATAGCATCTATATAAGACATCATCAAAACTAATCATAACCAACACAAATGAATGAACCTTAGAGTAACAATTAATCTTGTATGCAAGTATGAAGTATAAATGATCACATAATACATGTTAAGCACAGAATAATTTACAATAAACAAGTCATACTGTAACCACAGTTATCGGTCAAGGACCACAGCCCTTCAGGACACACAACCCTATTTTAGGACGTACAACCCCAATCCATAGCTAGGATACGTACATGCAATTATCTAGCAAACATGGTTAATCATACATAAACACATACATATAGGCCAATAAGAAAACAGTTACCCACCTCAATCGGGTCCTTAAATTTTGTCCGAATGTACTGGGATCAGGAGAGACGTCAAGGTATTCCTATAAACGTTTATCATCACCATTAGTTACTGCTGGCATCTAACTATGTAGTTGATAATAATACTCTTTCTATAAATCTGCCTATTCCTACATAAAGATGTCTATCATATCCTTAAAGGGTGTGAGGATTGTGATAAGTGTGTGTGAGTTGAGGTGATGAGTTGTGGTTGCTGGGATAGAGTTTGTGTGTTGTGGTTGATGTGTTGAGTTGAGGTTGCTAAGATAGAGTTTGTATGTTGTGGTTGATGTGTTGAGTTGTGGTTGCCAGGATAAAATTTGTGTGTGTTGATGCGTTGGGTTGTAGTTGTTGGGATAAGGTTTGTGTGTTGTGTAACACCCCATTTTTCAAAAGCGGAATAACATATATTTATCAGAGTAGAGCATGTAACTGAGTAGCGGATACATATTACAACTACGGTGTTCCTAGTTATACATAATAATGGTACATTTATCCGTATATAAGCATCCAAAATAAATGTCTCATGTCCTGTCCTCACGCGTGCTGCTTACCCTTGATATCAGCTTTTGATCCTCCAGATCCTGATGCTATGGAAAGAGCTGAGGTCCAATGCCCATTAGACCTCAGGTAAAGGTTAACCTCATGCTTATGTAGAACAATATATGTATGACATATATTCATAATATTACAGCAGTAAATCATAACATAAGCACACAGCAGATGCATGATTATCACAACAACAATACATAAGCAATCAGCAGATGTAAAGTTAAACACATGTCTGCACTATCCAGTGCCACGACGGCCCATCATGTCCTCAGCGCTAGGAAAACTTAACGGTGTTATCAAGACTATAACCCGTATATAGCTGTATGTATATTCAGTGATCTAAGACAGAGTCTCAGTCCATGAAATCATCTATCACATATAAACACATCATAAGCATGAGAGTTAAAAATATCCTATAAGGATAATATCACATTTATCAATGATAAACATCATAACAAGCATTTTAGGTGCAAATTACCATTTTGCCCCTAGTTTGATTAATTGGCGAAATTTCACCAGAGCTTCGCTACTTTGACTCTAATCTTCCAGAATTTTGACATATCTCTAACCCCATGATATTTTTTGAAATTAATACCTTAATTACCCCTAGAACATGATTCCAAATCATACTTGGAAGATTAAAGATCAACCTAGCATTTTTACTACAACTACTGAAAAAAAACACTAACATTTAAGACTAGGAACCGAAGAACTTACTCAGGATCCTGCTATAACTTTCTTCAAAGCTCTTCCTTCCCTTCCTACTCCAAGATTTCGAAATTTCTCAAGAGGAATTGGTGAGAAATTTTGCAAGAAGTCCTCACCTATTTATAGGGAAATGGCATGGCATTTTCGTAATTTCTTTAAACTTTCTCAGCTCAGATTCTGACCGTAGGATCGCACTTCATTGAAATGGCAAGATCTTGGCCATACACCTCTAAAAGATGATGTCATCCTTATGACATCATTCTTTGCCTTATGGTCTTGTATCGATAAAGTTCTCTGTTCGGTGTCCCAATCGCGTAATCCTGGGAAATCTCAAAATTCCAGGAACACAGCCCCGAAGATCTCTTCTTCCTCTTTCAAGATACTTGGGTTAACTAAATTTTTGATCTCATTCAAGGCATTCTGTTGCCTGTCGAATATTTCCGGACAAACGCCGTCGGATACAGAAATGACTTCCGGTAACACCAACTTCTGGATAAAAATTCACTTGTCCATAATATGTCCTAGTCTTAGAAACTTAGTTCATGGTTTTTAAGTTATGATTTAATTTCCATTGGTTCTCATTTGTATTATCTATCCCCTTTTTCTAAAAACATCTTTTCATCTGATCCCATGATTATCCCGCCGGATATAGAAATAACTTCTGAGATGGCCCACCATGGGATAAAAATATACTTGTTTATAATAAGTCCTTATGTTAGATACTTAGTTCACATATTTTGAGATAGGATTTATTTTCTATCGGTTCTCATTTATCCTATCAATCTTATTACAAAATATCTTAACTTATAATATTATTATAATCAAAATCTTTAATCATCACCCATTTTCCACTGCCCTCCCCCCTTATATTTTTCGGTTTTCACATTTTTTTAATTTTATATTATATTTTAATAATCTTCTAAAATTCCAAAACAAATATCTCATTGGTCCTTACTTAATTACAAGGATTTAGGTATTTAAAAATTGTTAGAAATTCTTGTAGCCCTTGATATTACTTTATTAGATTATATCCTATCCATTGATCTTTGTTTAATTTGTCTAATTCAACTAAGAAGCTTAATTTGGGCCTTAATCCCATGATTTGTAATCTTTTAGGATTTTAGGTTTTTATTTACTTAATCTCACCAATATTCCTTAATCTTTATTAATTAATTAGCAAGTATATTTTTGCTAATTTTACCAACAAACATTTAATTAAAGGGTTTTTGTATACTTTACCTTGAATATTCTCTTGTTCAAGCTTAAACAATTAGCCATTAATTGCCTAATTAATCACTTACTAATTGTTGACAATTTTCTTAATTGAGATTAATTATTATCTCACAACTATTGTACTAACATTGGTAATTTATGCACTATGCATAATATTAAAAATCATGGAGTCAATTATGGTTCCCAGAATACTTTTAAATTTTTCTTCCTTTTATTTTCAAAGGAAATAATTTAATAAATTGTCTAAATTAAGGACAATATTCTTTCTAATTGTTAATAATTATTTTACTGCCTTTTAGAATTTATCACAATATTTTTAGGATGTTTTATGACCATAAAATGCATTTTGAAGCCTTTTCGGCACTTAATTTCCTTTATTCCCTTAATATTTTCCTTTGTACATAAACTACTTATCACAAGTAGCCATTCTATTTATCTTATTATAATATTCCAGACAAATGATTATCCGGATATTACATGTTGTGGTTGATGCGTTGCGTTAAGGTTGTTGGGATAGAATTTGTGTGTTCTGGTCGATGTGTTAGGTTGTGGTTGTTGGGATAGAGTTTATATGTTTTGGTTGATGCATTGCATTATGGTTGGTGGGATAGAGTTTGTGTGTTGTGAGAGTGGGAGATGGACGAGTCAAGGAGATTGTCGAGGTTGCGATATATTGTATAGGCTAAGATAATGACAGGTTATGAGGTGATGTCGGAGTCGTTCCCCATGGTTTTTCACTATACGAATAAACATACTACCCAAACTTTCTTTCCCTTATCATGCATAAATAACATTGATATATGCATTTCAGAAACACAAATATATCTCTCTTCAATACAACCCCAAGTTTATGGTTTATGCAATAGAGAAGTCTTATAGCTTGGTTTTTATAGTTTCTTTTTGACGTAAACTTCCTGGGTCTACTTCTACGGTTTATCACTCAAAGTTTTATTGAAAACTAACCAATAGAAACTAGAAAGAAGAGGACCAAAAGTTATCTTTAGGTTGCTAGTCTGTACGTTGTGATTTTTACTGAAATCACACACCCCTATCCTTGTTGTCAGTCTTAGGGGAAAAGTGAACAATGATCACTCACAACTGACTTTCTTTCTTCCTCTCTCTCTCTCTCTCTCTCTCTCTCTCTCTTAGTCTCAGCTTTTGGTTGCAGCAAGATGAAGGAAATTCTAGGAACAACACTTATATAAAGACTTTAAGGGTCCTGTTCGGCTGGAAGCAATCAGAGGTAAATGGTATTGGATTCAAAATGTTTGGTGAAAGGTTTGGGGAAGTATGGCGCCACTAGTCTTGTGTGTTCAGAGAATGAATAATTTGCGCCGGTGAAGCATGGCTAATGAGATTAGCTAATAGCTTTCTCTCTGCTACGTTTTGTGACTTCTTCATATTGAATATTATAAGAGTTTAATGTTTATGTCTTTAAGACAGAAACTTTTTATCTGTCTCACTCACATAAAAGTAAGTGGGTCCCATCATCAAGAGAAGATAAAGAAAATAATAATGGGGCCCACTCACTTGTGAGTGAGGCAGATAAAATGTTTCTGTCTTAAAGGCAGAAACATTAAACCCATATTAGAATATATTAAGTTGGTGTTCCTTGTGGGCCAAATTGGTTTAATTGGGCTGGAGCAAATCAAATAATTTGGGTAGCTGAATAAATTCATTTGTCCCAAAATAAATGAATTAAAAGAAAAATAAGTCATAACTTCCAATTATAACTATTCTTGGCCTAAATTCATAATACATCTCCATATATTATTAAATCAAAAAATTCAGGAAACAACACTTAACTAATAAATCTTTGGTATGTGAGAAATGGTTAAAATGGAAACAAAGTGGTAAAAGGTAAATAACTAAATTACGTAATTCAAAAATTTAGTTAAAATTGATTAAAAACAATAAACATATAAAGAATATACCACTCTAGTCATATTTATAAGTCTATTTTGGTTAAGAAATTTGGTCCTATTTATAAGTCATCTTCCAGGTAATAAATGAGATTATCACAATTTTGTTCATATTAATGGTACCAATAAAAATATAGAGAGAAAACAGAGTTGGAAGATACTCATTTATAAATGAAGACAAAGTTAAAAGTTTACCATGTAATCATTAAGCTACATAACTCTTCTTGATATGTGTAATTTAGTTAAAAGAGATACTCCCTCTGGTCCTTATTATAAGGCACCAACTAACAAATTACACAAACCAATAAAAACAGTTAAAGTTAATAAAGTTGTCCTATAACTTAAGTAATTTTCAATATTACCCTTACTATTTACACTACACTCTAATATTATATTATTATTGCTCTCACCTACCACTCCTATTAATTATGGACATACATGGAAAAAAAAATAATCAATACTTATTGGAAACAAGCAAGTGCCTTATAAAAAGGACCAAATACATTTGGTAGTTGGTGCCTTATAATAAGGACCAGAGGGAGTATATAAATAGAACCAAAATGGTAACTTACTTTTTAAAAAAATATCCTTATTTTTGAAGAAGTTGGATGGTAGAGAAAATGAGTAAATCAATATCAATATATATAATAAATCTCATCCTCAAGCCAACCTCTTATATGGCTTATCATTGGCTCTACTCACAAATTCACTGTTCATAAGCTGAACAATTGTCATTGGGCTGTCGTGAGAGCTGATCTCCATTTTTTATTGCACTTTCTTTTTATTTCCCTGAGGCCCTTTCCTTCGCTCATGTCACGTCTCTTATCTAAACAGGATTCAAAATTTGAATCCCATATTCTCCCTCTCCCTTATTATGCTCCCTCTGTTATAAAACTGAAGGAATTTTAGAGAGAAGTCAGAGGAAATTCTAGAGAGATGAAATCCATTCAAGTCACATGAATAGTTACAGAAGACCTCTATTTATAGAGGGATACAAATAGTAAATTACTATGCATATTACTATACGTGGGTCCCATATCATCTTGTAATATTTAGAGATCGGGAGTCAATGGACATCCACATAATCAGTATATTCATAACACTCCCCCTTGGATGTCCATTTATGAATGTGCCTCGTTAAAAACTTTAACTAGGAAAAACCCAGTGGGATAAAAACCTAGCCAAAGAAAAGAGTACATCATCCATTAATACACTATCCAGTGCTGCCTCATTAAAAACCTTTCTAGGAAAAACCCAGTGGGATAAAACCCAGATAAGGGAAAAAGAGTACAGCGTGTATCGTCTCCTCCTCTTGATTACATCAGTGTTGCTCCCCCTAATGACTGCATTGCTTCAATGTCTTTCTGAGCATATTATACTTTCTGTCATCAAATATTCTGTTAAAAACGCCCAATTTGATTGTTCATTATATACCTGCAAGATCTAAATCTGTCAAGTAAAGTCATAATAATCTTTTCATAAATATATATGTGCATATAGAAATTCAATAAATGTTTATTCAAATAATGATGCTATATGCACTATCATCTTGAGTCCTTTTGGGACATATGTGTTTCTGGCGCCTTATGTGCTTCTAGCACATACAAATATATTGTGGCTCATGATCCTCATTATCATTCATTGCAGCATATGCTATCATAGATATTATTAACATCGACTTCATTTTCAGTCTCATCGGATTTCATTCATAATTTATTGAGATCTCATTATATTTACATATATTAGGTACATAGGTCTCTCTTGGACCACAATACACTTTTCTTGTAATATCTCTTCTGGAGATAACATTTCATCAAAAGATAACTCTTTTGGAGCTTTACTTAATTATCCTCGACTTGATCATCTATATTTTATAGCTCCTTTTCTCTTTCGAGGATTTTTATCTTTATAACCGATGGACCAGCAACACTTCAGGCGTGCTTTATAACAATTCATATAGGAGCATTTGCAGTTGGGACATGTGACTTTGTCACTTTAGGTCAGTAAATGCTTTTAGCATTTGATTAGCTAAAATCTGCAAATGAATTATCTTTTAAACTTTTAGTGCACATTTCTTTGTATGAGGACCAATATGAGCCAATGATAATTCATTTCACTTTATCTTTACCCAATCTGCTTATTTTTCTCCCCCTCATCAAATCATCAATTTTCTTTGTATATCCATCTATGTGCATTGTAATAGATTAATAATCATTACACATTTAAAACATTTCAAGATGGAATTATTCTGGCTCTTGACCAAAAGCCAAATTTTACAGGGAGAATTTTGTTGGCTTATATAATTGTTGCAAATATACACAACATATAAATTTTGTTCTCATAATCATTGATCTATCCATTCATGGATACTTTAATACATTATTTCTGGATCATTCAATCTGGAAATTGCGCGCATAATATATTGCAAACTTCTGGTTGCAAACATCACTGCAAACTTTGCAGATTTATAATCTCATATGTAAACTTTCAATTTGATATATTTCCAGAGATCCATTTCCAATAATTATTTCTATCTGAGAACAAGCAGCACATAATATATGACTCAGATGATCAAACAAGTAATGCCAACTTTCCATATGATAAAGAAAAGATACAGGAGAACAAAGGAGATAGAAGATGAAGAGAAAGAAGAGATCATGGTCTTTGTTTTTCAAGACCCTTTTTGCTTCTGTCTTCAACTTCGGTGAACTAAACTCCAGAATTGCACATGAACTCATGGCGGAAGCTAAGAAGAATGAAAAAGATGGTTCATAGAAAACTCAGTTGGATAGAGAAGAAGAAGATATCAGCAATCGTGCTGATAACGTGTTATAAAACTGAAGGAATTTTAGAGAGAAGTCAGAGGAAATTCTAGAGAGATGAAATCCATTCAAGTCACATGAATAGTTACAGAAGACCTCTATTTATAGAGGGATACAAATAGTAAATTACTATGCATATTACTATACGTGGGTCCCATATCATCTTGTAATATTTAGAGATCGGGAGTCAATGGACATCCACATAATCAGTATATTCATAACACCCTCTATTTTCTCTCACACCTCATCTATTGGAGATTTTGTTTTTTATATCCTGATTCTCCAGTATTTCCTTCTTCTCTTTGTTCCGTACGCTTTCTCATGTCTTGCATCTCCACATTTCGTTTGCGATTTTGCCTCTGATTCTCGAACCTTCATTTTCCATTAATTTCCTGGCCCTAAGAAGATTTCCATCCGATTTTCTCTGTGCGCTGTGTGTTGATGAGGATGAGGATGAGGACGATGTGAACAAATCTTACATACTCGTCTCTCGATTTCCTCACGTCGCGTTCAATCTTGATCTGGTTTGTTTTCCTTTCCTTTTATTTTCCTTTGATTCTTGGAAACTTTCGGTTCCGTGCTGCTGTTCTTCTTCATCTGTTTTTGCCTTTAATGTTTCAAAGTTTATGAATTTTGTTCTGCTTAATAACCATATGATTTTCTCTATGATCTATGTGTTGACGAGGACGAAGACGATATGAACAGATCTCACATACTCGTCTCTCGACTTCCTCACGCCGCTATCAATCTTGATCTGATTTGTTTTCCTTTCCTTTTATTTTGGCTTTAATGGTTTCAAAGTTTATCCCGTTATCTTCCTCTCTCGGTTGAATGCTTAGGATTCTTTTTTTTTTTTTTGGGTTAGTTTCGGCATCATACCCATGGAAAGAATAGTCCTTGAATCTACCCCTACTATTTAATCAAAGGTTATCCCGTTTTTTTTTTTTTTTTTTGCTGAATATGGAAACAGAGTTTATGAACTCCTCTTGATTCATATAGGTAGGTAGAATTTCTAGCCTCTGTTGGCAATTTATTCCAATCTGGCAATTTCCATGGTATATTGTATTGAAAACTGTTATTAGTTTTATCATTCATTCTTACCTGATCATTAGTAGTATCACATCGCAACCATCGTTCTCCATGTAGGAAGCCTGATGAATACTGGACAATGGGCGATATAGTTCACACACTCACAAACAGAAGGTGGCTGGAAAAATGTGTGGTGTATGCCGAAAGTCATGACCAAGCCTTGGTTAGTGACAAGACAATTGCATTTTGGTTGATGGACAAGGTCTGTAGCTTTTTCTGGAATATAGCTATGTAGTTGTATCTGGTCGTGGGATATAGGTAGTAATCTACGTGAATTTGCCTTCTGCATTGAAGTCCCTACTATTTGCAGCAAATACATAAATATGGAAGTAGTTGACTGTTAATATCTTGTGGAGACTAACTTTCCATGTGCATTTACAGTCAGCTCTTCTGATTTTTTTTAGACCAGATCTTAATGTGGCCTTTGTAGTTTATCTGGTTGTTTTTTCTATGCTTTTGTTTGCTTCTTATTTTTTTGTTGGTCAGCTCAGCCAGAGCTTAAGCTTTGTTTGATGCATTGTGTGGGTTTTAATTGTTTGTGGCCTGAATGTAAGAAATGTTCTTATCGCTCAATACTCCCTCCAATCCTAAATGTAAGACCTACTTTGTTGTTCAATTTGTACTATAAAGTATGTCTTTGTTATGATATTGTTATTTTAAAATAAATGTTGGTTAGATCAGTTATTAAAGTAGCCATGAGAGACATTAGAGGTAGGCGGTAGTTAGTATTAGAGCTATAGCTGTCAGTTAGTTATCATTTCAGATGCCTATACAATAGAGCTCTATATTTAAGCATCTGAAATGATTACTAACTGATGGCTATAATTCCAATACTGACTATCGCCTACCTCTAACTGCTACTATAGTAACTAACCTAACTAACATTTATATTAAAATTACAATATCATAACAATCTTATATTAAGGACCGGAAGAGTATATTAGAAAACAATCTGCTGGGATTTTCAATGATCCAGCAAATCATTTCGCTCACAGTATACTTGAGGATATTAGGATTTGTGCTACAGCATATGTCAATGAACACTCACTTTTTTTTCTGGTGGCTTCTTCAGGATATGTACGCATTCATGGCTATAGCCAGACCTTTTACTCCTCTTATAGATCGTGGAATAGCATTACACAAGATGATTAGGCTTATTACCATAGGCCTTGGTGGTGAAGGATACTTGAATTTTATGGGAAATGAATTTGGCCATCCGGGTAAGTGCTGTTGACTTTGAATTTGGCCACCCTAGAGATGCCCCTGTTTCCTCTGACTTTGAATTCTCTGTTTCAAATTATTCCATGATGAGTGCTGATGAGCTTTTCTCTAAAGGTAGGATCTTGCCATTTAAGGACACTCAGATGCAGAGAACCACCACAACTCTGAGGGAAGAGCTTCTCATGGATGATGGTGATAAAGAAGAATATCAACATTTCTCTCCAAGGCCTCCAAAGGGTTCTTCCACAAGCGGGAAGGGATTTCTGGGTCTGAGAAAAAGTCACATTGGATCCAAGAAAGCTGATAAGACTGAAGGATCTACTGATAAAGAAGTTGAAGGAGCAAGAAGGTCTAGATTAGTCAATGAGGGAGCTCGTGTTACTATGACTTCACAGGTTAGATACAATCATACAAGTCTCTTTTTGTTATATACCTCTTTCTAAATCTTCTAAGTGATTCCTATATACTTATATATTTCATGTTTGATGAATTTTTTGTGTTAAATATGAAACTTAAGATTGTCATATTGCCTCCATGATTTGTCGAGTGTTTCCCTTGGGCAAATAAAAATCTCAAGTCCATGAAGAGAGGAAAATGTTTTTAGGGAAAAATTCATTACAGGACCACAAGATCAGGTTTATTTCAGTAAAAAACTAAAATATTATGAAATTATATCGCAAGACCAATGAAAAATTTTGGCATTGAAACTCCAACCACCAGAAATTAATGTATTATTCATAAGAGGCTATTTGAGGTCCTACAACTATCAAACTTTTTTCTAAAAAAACAACAAATCAAGGGATATTATTGCTTTTTTATTTGCAAAACTTATTTTCATTTTGATAATTGATACTACAGTAAAATTTTAGAATGTTTTGGTTTTGAATGGAATAAATTTAGTATTGTGGTCTTTTAATGAAATTTTCCTTCTTTTTTAGTTCACTCACACATCAGCCTATTTGCATATTGAGCTAATGTTCTCTGTATTTCTTGCGCATTCTTTAACGGATTCGAGGTAATAAATGGCACTCCAAGTATGTCCATAAACTCACATATTTTAATTAGTTCTTTTGTCATTTAATTTTAAACACTATCATAAATTGTTTCCAGCTAAAGTCATGTCATGGCATGCCATGCATGATTTTAATATTCATTTTAAAAGAGTGAAAAAAAAATCCCCATGAAGATCCCTTTTGCCATATAGATACAAATTTCTACAGAAGGTGGGTTGTATAGTAGCATAGGAAGCTAGAGGGGTTCTATTAGAATTTATTAGCCTCTTTGTTTCTTCTTCCTCTTCGTCTCCTTCTTCCTTCATATCCATATTGATTTCTTCTTCTGATCCCCATGTTTTTTTGAAACCCCATGGCATGCTTAGAAATGTACAACTCAGAGCACAAGGGTCATCATCATCATCATCTTCATTGTCCTCCAATCAGCCCTAGGATCTCATTCTCAAAGGAGCAACATCTTAAGTACCCACATAATTTTGCATAAAAATGTATATATGTGATTTTTTTTAGAGATCTGAAATTAATACAGTGGTGCCTGTGCTTGAAAACAATATATGTGCTTTCAGGATTTTTTTTTTTAGAGATATGAAATTAATACAGTGATTTTTTTTTATATGATCACTTGGTCTAAGATAAAGAAGAGAAATTTTCTTAGGTTTGTTTAGATGCCAGACTTGGATAGAAGCCTGTGACTTTCAAGATCCAATGGGATTGGATTTTTTTCTTCATGTGAATGTATTTAGTATAAGTGTATAACCATGTGTGCTGGCTTATGCTCTTATCGACTCATGGTTGGTTCTGCATATGTTTGATTTCTTCATGTTGTTTCATTTATGCATTATTTTTATTGTTGAATTTCAATTTACTAGAATCATTTTATCAAGATTAAGGTTGCTAATCAGATGTGAAGTATTCTGTTAGTTCTCAACCAAGTTTTGATGATAACTAAACACTTGTGAATCAATGGTTTACATAAGAACTCAATTTCAAGCTTTAAAACTCCAGTTCTTATCTTAGCAAAATGAAGAACTCGAGTTCCTGGTCATAGAACTCGAGTTCATAGATGAAGAACTCAAGTTCTTGGGTTAAGAACTCGAGTTCGCGGCTCAGGTCATGGAAAAATTCTCAAGTCTGAAAGAACTCGAGTTCATTAGTGACAAACTCGAGTTCATCAACTCGAGTTCATAATTAAGAACTCAAGTTCTCTATGCACGACACTGTATCACCCGATGAACAAGTTTAAGAACTCGAGTTCCTATAATAGAACTCGAGTTCATGAACTTGAGTTCATATCTGAGAACTCAAGTTCTTTGAAAATGAATTTGAAGGAAAAATGAAGAACTCGAGTTCTCCAGGATCAACTCAAGTTCTCATCACGCAGACCACGTGCCCAGAAAAGTAACCAAAACAACTCGAGTTCTTGTATAAGAACTCGAGTTCTAGTTTGTCAACTCGAGTTCTTGCCTTACAGCACTGAGATACTAAAATGGAAAAACAAAAGAACTCGAGTTCATTGGATAAGAACTCAAGTTCTAGAACTCGAGTTCTTGTCGCTGTCACTGATATTTGATTTTGCGAAAAAATGAGCTTTTGGTTTGTAACCTCTAGAATCACTCGAAATGATGTTTAAAGTATTTCTAATATGTTTACTAGTGATTTCAGGAACTTACAACGGGTTATTATTCAAAATCAACATAAAGCTGATGCTCACGTCACAGCATTTAATGCTGAAGCAGGAAACAGAGCAGCAAATAGAAAGAAGCCAGAGTAGCAGGAAGAAACATTCTTCCAAGGATTACTTAATCAAGACATTCTTCTGCAAAAGCACTCTCAACGATCAACGCATTTAATGAAAGAACGGATTTCATTTAATGAGGCTTCAACGGTCTATTTGGTTGCACAAGGAACAGAGCAAGCTGTGTCTAACGGAAAATTAAATAAGTCACAACGATAACTCTCAAGTTCCTCCCAACGGCATTAATGGCGAAAGAGTATAAATACCCAAGCATACAATTCGGCCACCTACCGAAACTCTGCGCATTTACTCTGAGTTATTATCTTATCAGTTTCATTACTCTCAACTTGTACTTCAGTGATCATTTATTATTCAACTCGTGAGGATTTACTTAAACATTCAATTTTCATTCGTTTGTAAAATCTTAAGGTTGTGGAACCTTAAGTAAGGGTGTACAATTACAAATAGTAAGGGGGAGTGAGTCTGAGGGATCATTCTGAGTTGTGTAGTTGTATTCTGAAGATAGTGAAAAATCTCAAGGTGTTCTTGGGGACTAGATGTAAGTTAGGATAGACCGAACCAGGATAAATTCTCTCGTGTTCCTTCTCCTTTAAACTCTTGATCAGTTGGTTCATTAATTTGTGAAAATTTTGATTAAATAGTTAGATTTTTAAATCACCTATTCACCCCCCCTCTAGGTAATATTCCATCTTCATATTCCACTGGATTGGGCTCTAGGAGCTTTTAATATGTAGAGCACAGCTGATTCAAGTTTACAGAACCATAATTTGTTATGAGCAACAGCGATATCAATTTGTTCATGCTAATATATATCAATTAATGTGCTTTATTTACATTTGCCCCTTCCAGTTTTTTGGCTTTATCTTATACAGAGAAGGGTCCTCTTTAGTTGAAGGAAATATGGAAAAAGGTAGTGTCTTGTGTGGTATGTTATTTGATTCAGGTTTATATCTATTGGTTCTTTCTAATATATATTGGTTAATGTCCTTTATTTACATTTGTCCCTTTCAACTTTTTTGCTTTATCTTATACCGAGAAGGGTCTTCTTTAGTTGAAGGAAATATGGAAAAAGGTAGTGTCTTGTGTGGCCTGTTATTTGGTTCAGGTTTATATCTATTGGTTCTTGCTAATATATATAGTTTAATGTCCTTTATTTACATTTGTCCCTTCCAGCTTTTTTGCTTTATCTTATACTGAGAAGGGTCTTTTTTAGTTGAAGGAAATATGTAAAAAGGTAGTGTCTTGTGTGGTCTATTATTTGGTTCAGGTTTATATCTATTGGTTCATGCTAATATATATTGGTTAATGTCATTTACTTACATGTGTCCCTTTCAGCTTTTGTGCTTTATCTTATATTCTTTGGTTGAAGAAAATATATAAAAAGGTAGTGTTTTGTGTAGTTTGTTACTTGGTTCAGGTTTATATCTATTGGTTCATGCTGATATATATTGGTTAATGTCCTTTACTTAGTTTTGTCCCTTTCCGCTTTTTTGTTTTATCTTACACCGAGAAGGCTCTTCTGGAGTTGAAGGAAATATGGAAAAAGGTTGTATCATTTGACCTCATAACTTTCTGACCTGCTTCTCTGTCCTCATTTGCAATATACCTTAAACACTAATATGCTTCCATTGTGTTGACCACGCGCATGTTGTTGCAGAAAAGGTAAACATTGAGGGGTCACTTTCATTTATGCCATGTTGGTATACTTTATGATATAAGAAACATAAAAAAGCAGGTTGTTTATGTTGAGGGGTCGCATTGAGGTTGCTTCATTTATTTTTGTCAAGCTTTATAATATTTAAGAAACATAAAAAAGCAGGTAAGTGGTTTGCTTTGTTGAACCACCAAATATTATATTCTTTTGGAGCTAAAAGATTCGGTCTTCAACTTTTTATTTATGTTCTTTTTTAGCACTCTAAATAACCCTTTCATGTAAATGATTTAATAGTCCTGCTATCTTCTGTAGCTAATTAACTCTTGCGTGTGTGCTCAGGTGAATCTAGACAACATGCAAGACATATGTGGCCTACCATCTAATCTGCTACAACAATGTACAATGTAGATCATTCAGGATAAATTTTTCAATGTTATGTGACTAAATATGTCTTTTGTTCACCTTGCGAGGTTCATGCCACTTCTTTGCTTAGGAGATGACATATGTAACTTAGTTTAATTCCTTTTGTCAGGAGGGCCATCATAATCCTATCTTGATAATGACCTATCAGTAGTGTTAGACTTATATTAATACGTCTTGGTTGCAAATAGTGAAGGAATATCATATGTTTTAAATATTGTGAAAATTTCATGGTTTAGGCATGTTATGTTTTCAAGGTTTTCAATTGGGGTTGTAGGGAGTATGTTAATAAAATTGGGTCGTATATTTGGCATCAAACGAATCCCCTTGAAGATTATATGTTTAATTGTTATATAATGAGATTGGCCTCTATAAAGCATTCTACTTCCCATGTCTTGATTGTCATTAATTTGTGTAAAATACAATAATTTATGATGCTGCAATTAGACTTGTGCTGAAAAGCATTGTCGTAGCAGCAAACTTTTAGTCCGCTCTATATAATATTTAAAATACTTTTAAGAGTTTTGCCTTTATTTCCATTCATAGCCAATTATGACTCTCTCTTTTCACATTTTAGGGAATCCACAATAGACCCTATGTATAAAATATCTTAATATATATACAAATTTATGGAATCTTTTTCCGACTTTCTTATTTAAATGTCGTCCAATTAAACCTAAATGGAGCATCTGATTTGATGAGACCAAGGACAACCATAATGTGATGAAATGCATAGTTAATTTTTGAAGCTATTTGGTTGGATCTCTTTGATGTCTTATTTGACCTAGAATGAAGAGTAGAGTAATATTCCAGCTAGTAGAAGGTTGATTGCCTCAAACCTCTAAACCAAAACCATTAAAAGGAGTTAAGATGATTGCCAAAGGTTTAAAAGCTTATGCAAACAAACAAACGAGAACTAAACAGCTGAAGGAATCTACCTATTAAGAAACTCACCTGAAGGGTAGCAGTTCCTAGAAATATTAGTGTCAAGCGAAAGACAACCGCACTAGCAATACCATAAGAAAGAACATGCTTCTGTGTGTCATCAAGAAAAGGAAATTGAAAACCATGATCCACTTTCCAGTACAAAAAGGATTTTGTTTATTGTTGAAACAATGTGAAAGAAGTTTGATATCAATATAGGCAAACTTAAAATAGAGTTGACACTGCTCTACATTTATCCATGGAAGTTGGAATGAAGGTTCATAAATCACCTGATACATTATTGGAACTTCAAAGTATTTGCATGTTAGGACAAAGACAAAGAGATTATTCCATTTTTAATATGTAGTGATTCATTAATAGTGATATCTTAATGTTCTTTAAAAAGGACGATAACTGCATAAGTATTAGTGTCTACCTATTAAGAAACTCACCTGAAGGGTAGCAGTTCCTAGAAGTATTAGTGTCAGGCGAAAGACAACCGCACCAGCAATACCATAAGAAAGAACACGCTTCTGTGTGTCATCAAGAAAAGGAAATTGAAAACCATGATCCACTTTCCAGTACAAAAAGGATTTTATTTATTGTTGAAACAATGTGAAAGAAGTTTGATATCAATATAGGCAAACTTAAAATAGAGTTTTGAAACTGCTCTACATTTATCCATGGAAGTTGGAATGAAGGTTCATAAATCACCTGATACATTATTCGAACTTCAAAGTATTTGTATGTTAGGACAAAAACAAAGAGATTATTCCATTTTTAATATGTAGTGATTCATTAATAGTGATGTCTTAATGTTCTTTAAAAAGGAAGATAACTGGATCACTTATAAAGTAAAATATATTTAAATAACTCATGAAGTACCATCATCCGTGCAACACACGGGAAAGTATAAGCTCATTTTGAAAATACAAGATAAAAATAGAAAATGGTTGAAATTTAAATATTCTATATAATAAAGCAAGAAAGTAGTACTGAGCACAGCTATAAGCTTTATAGCACGTGGACGAAGAAGACAACTTTCTAGTGTTCAATACTTCAACTCTCTTTTGTTTTGGACACATCGTAGTAAGCTTCTCAACATCAAGACATTATGCCAACGACCCAAGGTGGAAGGGCAGATGCCCCCACGATTTTTAAATATTTAAAATTTATTATTTCATAATTGTTTTTAAAAAATTTATCCTTGTTAAATAGTACTTCATAATTAGACAGTTCCTATCTTACCTGCAACCCCTTATTTTACTTATAGAAAAATTATGAAAGGGTAAAATTGGAAGAAATTGACTAATATATTAACCCGTTATTTATTAAAAAATCCATCCACATATGGGCATTCGTGCTTCGCACAAAGGGGATAAATCACACTATTTTCTTAAGAGCGCGGCTTTCAATTGATTTTATATTATATAATCATCTCATATAAATTATATAACATTTAATCCATCCTGCATCCAAATTTAAATTAGATATATTTTTTTAGGATAAAGGTGCAAAAATGCATATGTGCTTTACCTCGAGGAGCGTCCAGCACTTAATTTTTTTAAGGTACAAAAGTACATAGTGGTTACAAATTAGGTGAAAAAAATACCCTTTGATCATTAAGTTTGACTTTGATCATTAAGTTTGACTCTTTTTTACTTTCAAATGTGCAAAAATACATATGTACTTTGGCAAAAAGAGTGTTTAGCACCAAGTGTTTTTTTTTTAATTTAAAAATTTTATTTCAATTAAAGGAAAATTATTATTTTTCTAGGTATAATTCCTGGGAGTCCAAATTTTTTATTCCCATAATTTATTTTATTTTTTTAAAATCCTTATTGGTGAAAACATTTATATTGCATAATTAGAAAATGCAATAAAAATTAAAAAAAATATTGATTAAAAAATTATTTAAATAATTTTTGGTTCAATTTGTTAGATCAAAAAATTAAAATTATTTTTAATTAAATATAGTATTCATAATATCAAATTGTAAATGCATAAATACTCATTTATTAAATATTAATTAGAAAATTTAATAAGGATTTAAAAAAATAAAATAAATTATAGAAATAAAAAATTTGACCTCCCAGAAATTACACCTAGATAAATAATAATTTTCCTTTTATTGAAATAAAAGTTTTATGAGTTAAGATGCAAAAATACACATGATCTTTTTTCCCATGAGCGTCCAGCACCACGTGCTTTTTTTTTAGCAAAAATACACACATGGTTACCATTTTGGAGTAAAAGTCACATCTCATCATTAAGTCACTGTTTACCGTGATGAGAAACAAAGAGATGAAGTGAACAGCAACTTAACGGTGGTGAACAGTGACTTAACAGTGGGATATGACTTTTACTTCAAAATGGTAACCACATGTGTATTTTTGCTCTCCAAAAAAGCATGTGGCACTGGGCGGTTTTGGAGAAAAAACTCATGTGTATTTTTGCACCTTAACCCAATTTTTAAATTTTTTTTTTTTAAAACTTAGTGTTAAGCACTCTTTTTCCCAAACTACATGTGTATTTTTGTACCTTTGAAAAAACAAATTTTTTTAAAAAAAGAGTCAAACTTAACGGTTAAAGAGTATTTTTGTACTTAATTTGTACCACATGTGTACTTTTACACCTAAAAAAATATTAGGTGTTGGGCGCTCCTCAAAGTAAAACATATATACATTTTTACACCTTGACCCTTTTTTTTAATTTATTGTATTGCGCCAGCTCTTAGACGTCCACAGTTAAATAGCACAACTAGCTCCCCTCCTCCACACACAACAATATAGTAATTAGAATATTTTTTTTTTTAAAAAAACTATTTTTTAGGTCACCTAAGTCAAAATTATGGCTCATCTACTGCCAACTAATTATACTGCTCCCTCTCAGAATATTACCTAGTTGTTTCATTAAACTATTCTTAAGCACAATGAATATAGTCAAAGTTTAAAATACAAATCCATAAAAAATAAGTCTGACAGATACATATTTAAGTATAACCATCTACAGAAGAAAAGTTAAGCTAAAATGGTCTCCATTAACAATACAAATTAAGTATTATCATTAGCAGCATCATGAGGTGAAAAGATCTCAAACAAATTCTGTTGCAGATTCCAAGTTTCAGATCACTTTTTTAAGAGAGCCAAATCCCAAAACCAACATCAATCAATTATATGTATCACATGAAATCTTAAAAAAAGAGTCCTCGTTTACCTTGAACCATGGAACACAGAGAAAAGCCCAGACAAAATAAAAATAAAAAGTTGTGAGTAATAAAGGTCATTGCTTTAATTATTGTGTAATCTGACCTGTCATGATTCGTCAACATGGTGGTGGGGTTAGCTTTTTTGCCAAATTCCTACCAGACATTCATTCACGGGCTCTGCCTCACACTCACTTCCTTGTTCTTTAGCAACTAATCTTCTCACCTCTCTTTTACCATTTTTGTCACTTCCTTCCCTCTTCATACCCTTCCTCATCCATATCAATTCTCTCTCGCACACACACACCGAATTCTCAGAAATTATACAACGACGGTAAAAACCTTATTGCACTACGTGAGATTATCTACATGAATCTTCTGAAGTTTGTGAGATGTGAGCATGTGACCCAAGGGTACTTGGTCTAAAGGTGAGTGCACTAAGTTCGAACCCCACCTTATGAAAAAAGACCAATGAGAAGAGGCATCTTGATCACAAAGCTTCGATTCAGATTAGTCAGTTGTTGAGATAGTTAGTAATAGGATCCAAAAAGAGGACTACACCAGGTGGCTCAAAGCGTTAGAGAAAGGAAAGTTCATGAGATGTGTTATATATATATATATATATATAAAGAAGTTTAGGTGTGGGTAGACACCGGTAACCCACGCCTCCAGACTCAAAGAACGCTTACAGATACTTATAGATCACCAAAGAAACCCTCACATCGACCAATAGGAATCGAACATCCTCCCTTTTAAAGTAAAGGCCGACGCCTTAGCCAACTATATCACTCCGCATTGACTCATGAGATGTGTTTTTGAGATGTAGAGACAGAGATGAAAGAGAATTTGATAGAAATAGAGGAAGTAGATCTCTTTAACCATACAGATGAACTTCCAATTAACTTATATTACTCAACAACGTCCACTGCAACTAGCAATATGAATATGAATTAAACTATCTTGTTTACAAATGGTGAATAATATAATACGGTGTTTTTTTCCGATTCTGTGTAATGTACAGAGACATAATGTGCTGTCTTATGTGCCCCTCAGGCATCACGTAATATCACTGCCTTTGATGATTGGACACTAGAGCCTCTCTGGATATAACTTTTGGAGAATGGTTTTGGAGATTTAGAAGGTAAAAATAAATTTTAGAAAATATGTTTTAAAAAATAGTTTTTAGGATTTACGAGGTAAAAATGATTTTTGAAAAATAGTTTTTAGAGAAAAATGATAATGATTTGTTAACTTCAAAACCTAAGTTTTGATAAAAGTTTGTCAAACACCTCAAAATTGTCCAGAAACTATTATGCATTAAAACCTAGATTTTGACAAAATTTTTACAAACACCCATATTTTTTCTAAAAGTTATTCTGCATCAAAACCTAGATTTTGTCATAAACTTATCAAACACCCCTATTTTTTTCCAAATGTTATTCTACATCAAAACCTAGGTTTTGTGAAAAGTTAGTTTTTTTTTTTACTTTTTCTCTCTCCGCGACCATTATTATTATTTTTTCAATATCGGTCAATATCCTTAAAATATTTTTTAGTATATTTCAATACTCTGAAATATTTTTGCAAGATTAGTCATTACCCTAAAATATTTTTTCAATATCGTAATTTTCTTTTTAAGATTAAGAAGTATTTTTTCAGTATCTTTTTAACACCCGTTAGTACCATAAAATATTTTTTCAAGATTATCAGTACCTTAAAATATTTTTTTCAAAATCCTAAAATAAATTTTTAAGACCATGAGAAACATTTTTTCAGTACCTGTTAGTATTAAGTATCTTTTTAGTACCTGTAGTACCCTCAAATGTTTTTTCAAGATCATTCATTGCCTTGAAATATCCTTTTAACATTGTAAAATAATTTTTTAAGATCATAAAATATTTTAGGGTACTGACTTGTACTGAAAACAATACTTCATGATCTTAAAAATTTATTTTAAGACATTAAAAACATATTTCAAGGTAGTGAATGATCTTAAAAATATATTTCAAGTACTGACAGGCACCAAAAAGATATTTAAGGATACTAAAAAAATATTTCATTATCTTGAAAATTTATTTTATAATATTGAAAAAATATTTTAAAGTAACGAATGATCTTGAAAAAATATTTAGGGTACTAAAAGATACTAAAAAATATCTTAAGGATACTGACTAGTACTAAAAAAATACTGATGATGATAGAGCAGAGAGAAAATGCTGAAAGAAATACTAGCTTTTTACAAAACCTAAGTTTTGAGATCCAAAACATAGGTTTTGATACAGAATAGCTTATGAAAAAAATAAGAGTGTTTGATAAGGTCATAACAAAACCTAAGTTTTGATGTAGAATAACTATTGAAAAAAAGAAGGGTATTTGGTAGACTTGGTACAAAGCCTATTTTTTGTTTCCAAAACCTAGGTTTGTAAGTTTGCCAGATAGACTCTTAATAAGGTAGCTCTTGTTTTTCTTTCTCAAATGGGCGAAAAGTGTATCACATGAGAAATTAAGCAGCTGGAATTGGAAGTGGCATCTCTATGAACAGGATAACGGACAAATGAATATCCGGTTGAAGAGGTGTTATTTAGTTTTGAAAGCTGATAAAAATCCCTACATATATTCCTTGAATTGTCACAAACTTAATGTCTTCATTAATGTGTTCTTCGTCTGATTCTGAGCAGACGGTGGATGTCAATTCATCTTTTAATCAAACATGCCAACGAAAAAAATAGTTAAAGAAAATAAGACATGGGACAGAGCTGGTTTCAGAGATGTCTCATTCATAAGCATTTAAAAGAAGAGAAGGAATAGTCAAACTCTCTTTTGAAGGTATTCTTGCAATGCCCTTTAGACAACTGAATGAGTTGTGGAGTAGGACCATCTTTGTTTTTTTACTCCAAAGAAATAATTACAGTATCAGAGAGATACATCAGGAAAATGGAGAAGTTTTTCAAAATTTAAAAAAAAAAAAAACAATAACCCCACAAATTTTCCTGTTTGAATCATCAGACCCCCCATTCGGATACTTCTCAGCAGAAAATGTTGTGTACTACAGGACCACAACTATTGAACATGGACGATGCAGATACAGTGCATAGTGGGTCTGCACATCAAACTCTGAAATTCATCCCAAAACAACCCAAAAGGGGATAAAACTAATTAACCCCAATACAAAAAGGGGGGAAATTCATCACAATCTAATTACAAGAGAACTCTGATGTTAACTGGTTTCTAATCAATATCAAGAAGCTAAGTGAAGAAGTACCTGCTTGAAGTAAAAGAGAGCTATGAACAATTAAGCTCTCTCTTTTGTCTTGGTTTGTTCTTTCAGTTATCCACAACAATGGCGATGAAAGAACCACTCACATCATTTCCCTTTTCGTCATCACCACCCTCTTCTTGCAACTTTCTCTTTAATTTCTCCTCTGCATCCTGCAAGAACTTGAATTTTGGAGGAGGGGATGACTTTATTCTATTGAACTCTGCATCGGTGGCTGATTCGAAAAGAGGGTTGAATCCTCCACGAAGGTGGTTGTTGTTGTTATAAGAAGGGTTCATAAGAGGAGTAAGAGGAGGAGTGAAAAGAGATGGAGAAGCCATAGGTGTCAAATAAGGAGTCTCCACTATGAGAAAATCATTCAAACTCTTACCCCTTGATTTCCCATCCTCAGATTCTAGATCCTCCTTTGTTTCTTCCACTATTGTGAACAAGAACCTCGGGGGAACAAACATGTCCTGCTGATCCTCTCCATAGGGTTTGAATAGAAAATCCTTGTTTGCTTGAGCTTGAGCTTGACCTGCTTGCTCACTATGAACAAGGGCTTCACTGATTCTCACTGATGAGTAAAGCTCTTGAGTGTGCCTCAATGAAGAAGATGATGGCCTTTTCCAACAAAACATATAGAATAGCTCTTTCACTGGGCTACTATAATCATTCTCAATCTCTGATCTACGGGTTATCCTCTTCTTCCACCATAGCAAGTAGTAAACCTCAGCTACAAGAGCCAGCAAAAGACAGCCAAAAACTACACTGAGACCAACACCTACACTACTCAGAGATTTCATCTTGACTCCCAAAATCACATTGAAAGCAGTATATCTGAGAATGCTCAATCTCCAAACAAGTTAATATCAGAGCAGAGAAACTTCTCTAGCAGATGTATGTAAATTCATTAACTGAATTAAATTAACAGACACAACTTAAATAAGAGAAGCCATAGCCATTCACGAGATTGGAAAACCCTATTGGGTAATTTAACTCTCAAACTGAAGCCAAAAGAACTTGAGTAATGAAATGAAATGTATCTTCTCACCAGAAGCTGGGCGTTTTAACAAACACTTGAGTTGCAAAATGCAAAACCTCCGAGAAGACGAATGCGGTGAAGGGCCGACCAAAACCAAGAACCCATTTCTCTCCGTAGAGCGATACTAGCAAATCGTGAGGTATAAGAGGTAAAGAGAGGCTTTTACTTCAATCTTGCAAGAGATTAAACACATTGTGGTGGGGATTACAGTCACTAATGATGAGCCTCAAAAGAAAGAAACAAGTATAATGGTAATGGGTAAAGAAAGAGAATAAAGAAAGATCCCCAAAAACCAAAATGAGAGATTTGAGGAGGTTCAGGGAAACAAAAGTGAAAGAAGGAAAGAAAAGAGTCGGCACTCGGCACGTACCTCACTGGGTTTTGGTTGGTTGCGAGGTCGCTTCCTTCAAGAGAAGCTCACATGGCACCAGAAAGATAAGGAAAGGAACGTGTCACTAGTTTTTTCTTTTTTTTTAAAAAAAAAAATCTATATTTCATAAAACTTAAATGTGGTAAGATCCAGATTCCTTAGCATTGAAAATGAATTACCCCATTTTGTCCACACAAAAAAATGAATTACCCCATGATCAATTTCTTTTGAAAAAATCCAGAAATATTTCACATTATAATATTTATTACCCAAAAATAGTTAAAAACCAATGTCCTTACGGTGGGTACAACTGTTTTTTAGTTGTATTAAACATATCTTTAATTATGTAAAAATGTATTTCATTTTGTATAGATTTAAAAACAAGTTGCAGATAACTCAATAATTGAAGTTAGGTTGTATATAGATCATTAAAAAAATTTCATGTATTCTTGGGAAATGAATTTTGTAATGGAACATTTTTCAACAATTTTTCATTTTTTTTTTCTGGCAAAGCAAATGCAAATTGTTTTTTAAGAAAGCATTTTTTGTATTTTTTTTTTCAAAAGGAAAAATGTCTCTACTATATTAAGAAAATTTTCTCTAATTCATCGGTATAATCAAATCATCAACATATTTGAATTTTGATAATAATTACTTTTGATGAATATATTTTTGAATATACTACTCTAATATTTGATATTATAGTTTTGTTGGTTAAAAAAATCTAGTTTAGTTTTCGCCTTTCATATTTGTGTGACTAATTGAAAATCGGGAACTGTTTTTCGTTGTAAAAGATGAACACCATGTAATACAAACTTTATTTATTTTTTAAAGTAAAATTCAAATAAAATATTTTATTTTATTAAAAGAAATAATGATATAATACTTTTGATATTGTAAATGTACCTCCTTTTCTTTCTTGGACTGTGTAATAACACTAGCCCAAGATCATAGAATCTGGTACTAGCCTGTAAAATTTGAGGAAAACTCATTTAATGTTATGAATATACTAATTATGTGGATGTTCATTGAGCCTTGGTTGGTATACCTTATGATTCTTGGTAGATGAATATTGGTAGGTGATCTTTATTAGTTATACTTGTGATTCTTGGTAGGTGATCTTAGTTAGGTAATTCATGTGATTCTTGGTAGGTGATCTTTGTTAGGTAAGTTTTAATGCCTATAAATAGAATGCCTTGTAGTCATATTTTGTATTGGAAAAAAGACTTGAATGAGAATTTTTCTCTTTATTCTCTCTTGAATCTCTATTTTCTTCTAAATCACTCTTAGTTTTATTATACGTTATTAGCACGAGGCTCTAACCAACTGAGCTTGTATTGATCATAATCTTTGTGCCCTCTTCCTCACCTTCACGAAGACTCTACCAAGATAAGACTTTATCATTATCTCCTTTAACATATATTTATTTTACCTATCTGGGATAATCTTAACCATGATATTGAATTAAATATATACTTTTACCGATCATTTTAAATATCGGGTTCCATGGTTAAGATTTGAGATTATTTACTATTTTACTACGGTAAATAGTAATTTACTATTCATAGTAAATTTACCCTTTTCAGTAATTTTATATTTTGTTCATTTAACATCTACATGGAAGGTTTTACCTCCTACATAGATATCTAGATTTGATATTCTCTGTTTGCAGATATTATTATTTTTACTGTTGCTAACATAACATTTACTTTTATTGTTATTAACATTTAATGTTATGTTATTATGGCTAGAAGTCATATACTTATATTTTCTTATTCTGAAATTATATGACCAGAAGTCATATTGCCTTCATGACCAGAAGTCATGTTGTTTTTATGGCCAAAAGACATATAAATTTAATTTTCTCATTATGAGATATAAATGGCCTGAAGCCGTAATGCTTTAATTATAATTATTGTCTTTAATATTTTATTGTTATTATTATTCGTATTTTTAATTCATGTTTATTTTCTTTAATTAGTTTGAATCATGTCAACCTTTCAAAAATTGAGTTTGCGGTTCTTGACATCACCGGAAAGAACTATTTATCCTGGATGCTGGATGCGGAAATCCATCTGAATGCCCATGAGCTAGAAAACACAATTAAAGAAGGGAATGAGGAATCCAATCAAAAAAAGGCCAAAGCCATGATTTTGTTACACCACCATTTGCATGATGATCTAAAAGTTGAATATTTGACTGTAAAAGATCCACTTGTTCTTTGGAACAATTTGAAGGAAAGATATGACCACCAGAAGATGGTCATTCTACCAAAAGCTCGATATAACTGGATCCATTTGCGTTTACAAGATTTTAAATCTGTAAGTGAATACAACTTAGCTATGTTCAGGATTACTTCTCAACTGAAATTATGTGGAGAGAACATTACTAATGAGGACATGCTAGAAAAAACTTTCTCCACATTCCATGCGTCTAACTTGCTCCTACAGCAGCAATACCGTGAGAAGGGTTTTAAAAGATATGCAGATTTAATATCTTGTCTCTTAGTAGTCGAACAAAATAATGAGCTTTTATTAAAGAATCATGAATCACGTCCAACAGGTTCAACTCCATTCCCAGAAGTGAATGTAGTAACTAATGAATTTTCAAGTGGTCGAGGACGTGGATGTAAAGGTGGCTACAATCGTGGGCGTGGGCGTGGTCGTGGTCCAAATCATGGTGGATCAAATTCCTGCCCTAAGTCGGGAAAGTTTGATAAGAACCCCAGAAGGGAAACAAGTGGAAATAACAAACATGCTGAAAATGCATGTTATCGTTGTGGTGTCAAATGTCATTGGTCACGTACCTGCCGTACGCCAAGACATTTGGTTGACCTTTACCAAAAATCATTGAAAAATAATGGTAAAGGACCAAAGATTGAAGCAAATCATATTGATAAGGCTGAGAATTCTGGGCATGAAAATGTTGAAACGACTCATTTTGATGTTGCTGATTATTTAGTATAAATTATTTTTCATGTTTAGAATGGTCATGTTTTTAATAAGTTAGAACTTTCTTCTAGTATATGTATTTCTTTTAATTATATTTTATTTTTATTTTCATGTATCTTCAATAAAGAATGAATCTTGTTGACAACAATCCTGAAGATTTGTGTCTCGTTGATAGCGCAACAACGCACACTATACTAAAAAATGACAAATATTTTTCTTCATTGGTAATGCGAGAAGCCAATGTTCAGACTATATCTGGTAGTATAAATTTGATCGAAGGCTCCAGAAGAGCTAATATTTTGTTACCTGAAGGAACAAAATTATGCATTGAAAATGCAGTTTATTCTACCAAATCAAAAAGGAACTTGTTGAGTTTCAAAAATATCTGCAGAAATGGATATCATATAGAAACGACAACTAAAGATAATTAAGAATGTCTTGCTATCACAAACATAATTTCTGGTAGGAAATGCATATTAGAAAATTTTCCTGCTTTTTCTTCTGGTTTGTATTATACATTTATAAACATAATTGAAACACATGCTATTGTAAACCAGAAGTTTACTAATACAAATCATAAATTAGTCAATGCAAACCAGAAGTTTGCCAATGAAAACCAGAAGTTTACACATGAATTTAATGTTTGGCATGACCGGTTAGGCCATCCTGGGTCAACTATGATGCGACAAATAATTGAAAATTCATGTGGACATACCCTAAAGTGTAAGCAAATATCACAGTCCCATGATTTCATATGTGATGCATGTTCCAAGGGAAAGTTGATTATTCGACCCTCACCAAGCAAAGTAAGAGGTGAATCTCTTACATTTCTAGAACGGATACAGGGAGACATTTGTGGACCAATACATCCACCATGTGGACCATTTAGATATTTTATGGTCTTAATTGACGCATCAACCAAATGGTCACATGTCTGCTTATTATCTTCTCGTAACCTGGCGTTTGCGAGATTACTTGCTCAATTGATTCGATTAAAAACACATTACCTTGATTATCCTATCAAGAAAATACGTCTTGATAATGCTGGTGAATTTACCTCACAAGCTTTTAATGAATATTGTATGTCCCTTGAAATTGATGTTGAACATCCTGTAGCTCATGTTCATATGCAAAATGGACTTGCAGAATCTTTGATTAAACGATTGCAACTTATTGCAAGACCTTTACTTATGAGATGCAATTTACCGATTTTTGCTTGGGGCCATGCCATTTTGCATGCTGCAATGTTAATTCGCATCAGGCCTACTAGTTACCTAAAGGTTTCCCCCTTACAAATGGTTTTTGGTCAAGAACCTAATATTTCCCATATCAGAATTTTTGGATGTGCAGTATATGTGCCATTAGCACTACCACAACGCACTAAAATGGGTCCTCAAAGGAGGATGGGAATATATGTTGGGTATGAATCTCCTTCAATCATAAAATATTTAGAACCATCTACAGGAGATTTATTTATTGCACGATTTGTTGATTGTCACTTTGATGAATCAGTCTTCCCAACATTAGGGGGAGAGAATAAGCAGCTGGGTAAAGAGATTAGCTGGAATGAATTATCATTGGCTCATTTTGATCCTCGTACAAAACAATGTGAACTAGAAGTTCAAAAGATAATTCATTTGCAAGATTTAGCTAATCGAATGCCAGAAGCATTCAATGACCCAAAAAGAGTGACAATGTCACATGTTCCAGCTGTGAATGCTCCTATTTGAATTGATGTTCCTAAAGGACAACCTATAATGAATGAATCTAAAGCACGCATGAAGCGTGGTAGACCCATCAGTTCAAAAGATAAAAATCCTCGAAAGAGAAAAGGTGCTAAAAATATAGATGGTCAAGTTGAGGATAATCAAGAAAAGTCAGTAGCTCCAGCAGAGCCATCTCTTTAAGACTTATCTCCAAAAGAGAATGTTGCAGTCCCAGAAGAGACTCAAGTACCTGGAATGTATGAAAATAATGAGATCTCAATTAATTATGTTATGAATGGTATCAGATGGGATCGAAATGAAGTCAACGTTGACGACATCTTTGCCAATCATATAGCATATGATGTAATGAATAATGAAGAGGATCATGAGCCTAAATCTATTAGAGAGTGTCAACAGCGAAAAGATTGGCCCTTATGGAAAGATGCTGTTAATGCAGAATTGAAATAACTAGAAAAATGAAAAGTATTTGGACCTGTAGTCCGAACACCTGAAGGTGTAAAGTCAGTTGGATACAAATGGGTTTTTGTAAGAAAAAGAAATGAAAATGGTGAAATTGCAAGATATAAGGCACGTCTTGTAGCCCAAGGATTTACACAAAGACCTGGCATTGATTATGAAGAAACGTATTCACCAGTAGTGGATTCAACTACTTTTCGTTATTTGATTAGCCTAGCAGTAAATGAAGGGCTTAATTTACATCTGATGGATGCAGTGACTGCATATTTATATGGATCACTTGATAGTGATATTTATATGAAAGTTCCTGAAGGACTCAAAGTGCTAGAAGCATCTAATTCAAATTCTCGAGAACAATACTCGATCAAATTAAATAAGTCCCTATATGGTTTAAAACAATTAGTGCGCATGTGGTATAATTGTCTTAAGGAATATTTGTTGAAAGAAGGGTATAAAAATGACCCAATATGCCCATGCATTTTTATGAAAGGATCGAGAAATGAATTTGTTATAATTGCTGTTTATTTTGATGATATCAACATTATTGGAACTTCTGAAGAGCTTTCAAAAACAATTAATTGTTTGAAAAAGGAATTTGAAATGAAAGATTTGGGCAGAACAAAATTTTGCCTTGGACTACAAATTGAATACCTGAAGGATGAGATCTTTGTATATCAAGAAACTTATACAAAGAAGATCCTAGTGTGGTTTTATATGGATAAATCACATACATTACGTACTCCCATGGTAGTAAGGATTTTGAATAAAGATGAGGATCCATTTCGACCTCAAGTAATTAATGATAAAGGTGTAGAAGAACTACTTGGTCCAGAAGTACCATACCTAAGTGTTATTGGGGCACTAATGTATCTTGTTAATCATACACGACTTGATATATCGTTTGCTGTTAATTTATTAGCAAGATATAGTTCTGCACCAACATAGAGGCATTGGAATGGAGTAAAGCAAATTCTTCGTTATCTCAGAGGTACAATGGATATGGGATTATACTACTCAAATATATCGAAGCATGAACTGATTGGTTATGCAGATGCTGGATTTATGTCTGATCCACATGATGGAAAATCACAAACAGGCTATCTATTTGCATATAGAGGTGCAACTATTTCATAGAGATCTATGAAACAGACTATAACAGCCACTTCAACTAATCATGCAGAAATTCTAGCAATGCATGAAGCAAGTCGGGAATGTGTGTGGTTGAGGTCAGTAATTCATCATATACGAACTACTTGTCATTTATCTTCTGATAAAATGGTTCCAACAGTTCTATATGAAGATAATGTTGCATGTATTGCCCAACTCAAGGAGGGTTATATCAAGGGTGATAGAACGAAGCACATTTCACCAAAATTCTTCTATACTCGTGATCTTCAACAGAATGGTAAAATAGATATCCAGAAAATCAGTTCAAGTGAAAATCTAGCGGATTTATTTACTAAATCTCTTCCATGTACAACTTTTGAAAAGCTTGTCCGTGGTGTTGGTCTGCGAAGATTCAGAGATCTTAACTGATATTGTCAACAGGGGGAGTCGATACACGCTGTACTCTTTTTCCCTTATCTAGGTTTTGTCCCACTGAGTTTTCCTAGAAAGGTTTTTAATGAGGCAGCACTCAACAATGTATCAATGAATGATGTACTCTTTTCTTCAGCTAGGTTTTTATCCCATTCGGTTTTTCCTAGTTAAAGTTTTTAATGAGGCACATTCATAAATGGACATCCAAGGGGGAGTGTTATGAATATACTAATTATGTGGATGTCCATTGACCCTTGGTTGGTATACCTTATGATTCTTGGTAGATGAATATTGGTAGGTGATCTTTATTAGTTATACTTGTGATTCTTGGTAGGTGATCTTAGTTAGGTAATTCATGTGATTCTTGGTAGGTGATCTTTGTTAGGTAAGTTTTAATGCCTATAAATAGAATGCCTTGTAATCATATTTTGTATTGGAAAAAAGACTTGAATGAGAATTTTTCTCTTTATTCTCTCTTGAATTTCTATTTTCTTCTAAATCACTCTTAGTTTTATTATATTTGAAAGTATTTATATTTTTACTTAATTTTTAATGTGGTGTGAGTCCTTTTTCTCTTAATTAAATCATTAATTTTGTTATGTTAATATTGCTGGCCCTTGGAACTTTACTCTATTAATGATGTTAACCCCTCTATAAGAGTTAACTGTATTAACTATACAAAATTAAAGTATTTAAATAGGATATAAAACAGGACCAAATTAAAAATTGAAGAAAAATATAGGTGCCTGAAAGTAGGTTTTCCCTAACATTTAAATATTATTTTTTTTAATGAAGTAAGAATTCTATTAATGAATGATAATAGAAAGTACAAGAGGAAGAAGAAATTGAGAAACTGAATAAAATGAAAATACATCAGCCAAACCCGACTAGGGTTGCAAAATAAGATTAAAATTGTGGTAGCAACGATTTGTGTGTGCTACTACAGTTCTAATGTGCCCTAGGAGTTCCTCAACTGAAAAGACTTCATCGGTAAAAATTCTTCTATTTATGGCATCCCATAATTTCCAGCATGTGGTACTGACTCCAACCTTCCAAGAAATGTCTAAGGAAGGGGATCAGATGATAAGGCTAAGCCACTCTTGTATGCCCAACCGGAAGAAGTCGAAGGTCATATCAGATGATAGGATTTTCTTCCAAACAGCAGCGGCAAGGTGACAGTCTTTAAAGATATGGTTCAGGCTTTCATTATTGCAATGACACAGTGAGCAGGCTTGGTCAGATGTCATCCCCCGTTTAAAGCGCTTAGAGTTTGTTAACAGCTTACCTTTCAGTAATAACCATGTAAAGGTTCTAACTCTTTGAGCCATGGGGAGTTTCCACAATTTAGACCAAGTAGCGTGGTGATCGTCCCAATTAAAGGATTCAAGGGCTGTATAGGCAGATTTGGTGGTGAAATTCCCATCCTTGGTTAAGTCCCAGGTGCACGGGGAGGTCAGATGGTTGTCATGGGTTGTTAAAGCAGAAATATTCTCCAAAACGTCAGAGGGGAGAAGATGGCCGAATAAGGGCCAATTCCAGGAGTTATCCACATTCACAAAGTCTGAAATACTTTTGTCAAGCTCATGGGCAGAGATAGGGGAGAATGAAATATTCTTTAGAGGACCGTATTTGCCTACCCAATAATCCTCCCAGAATTTGATGTGGCTGCCATCACTTAGGTTCCATTTGACATGGGTATGGGTCTCAGGCCATGATTTAATCAAGTTCCTCCAAAAAGAGGACATGCGAGCGCGGCAGGGCACATGTTTAAGGTCCATTACTGAATATTTTTGCTTTAAAACTCTGACCCAAAGGGAGTTTGGCTGGGAGGCAAGGTTCAAGAGCCCACCCCCTCCGTGTGAGAGAGGCTGACACATTTCCTGCCACTTGACAAGACTAATCCCACGATGATCATTAGTAGAGCCCCAGATGAATTAGCGAATTAACTTTTCTATCTTGGCATAATAGGATGACGACAGACATGTGCTTTGCATCGTGTACAGAGGCAAGGAAGCCAAGACTGATTTCGCAAGTGTGATCCTACCTGCCAACAAGAGAGAGTTACATTTCTAGCCAGTAAGTTTGGTATGAAGCCTATCAATAATGTACTCATAGGTAGTGGAGGTAAAACGGCCATTTAAGAGAGGGACACCTAAATATCTGCCCAGCGAATTTGCTCTTTGATATCCCAACGTGTCACAGATTTTTTTGCATTCTTGGGGCCTAACATTTTTTGAGAAATAAATTTTGGTCTTTACCTGGCTAACTAAGTAGCCAGAGGATAGACAGAAGTCATGCAAAAGATTTTGAATTACTTGCACTTGAGCAGATGTTGCATGGCTGAAGAGGATTAGATCATCGGCGAAAAAAAGATGGGATGTAGCAACCCCTTTTTGCCCCAGCTTAATTTGCTGCCATTCCTTCAACTTGACCTTGGCTTCTATTTGGTGAGATAGCCTTTCCATGCATAGAACGAAAATGTAGGGGGAGAGGGGGTCTCCCTGTCTGATACCCCGCTTAGGAGAGAAGGGGGCTAATGGTTGACCATTCCATATGATTTGCATAGATTATTGGGGAGTGTGATACAATCCATTATCAAGCGCCAAAGATTATTGGGGAGTGTCAACGATAAAATCCCAGCGTAATCTATCAAAGGCCTTCTGTAAATCCACCTTTATGGCCATCCATCCAGTGTTGCCTTTTTTCCCCCTCATAGAGTGGCAAACCTCCTGGGCTATAACAATGTTATCTATGATGCTCCATCCCTCGATAAAGCTTGATTGGAAAGGACCAACCAGGTCTTTCATAACCATCCTCAAGCGATTTGTAATTGTCTTAGAAATAAGCTTGTACAGAACAGAACAGAGGCTAATCGGCCTAAACTCATTGATTTGGCAAGGCTGATTGATTTTAGGGATCAATGCAAGAAGAGTATGATTGAGGGAATGATTAATGGAAGAGCCAGACCAAAGATTGCAGATATAGTCGAAGATGCTCGGACCAACAATGGGCCATTGGGATTGGTAAAAAAGGGCGTGAATGCCGTCCTTACCTGGAGCTTTGAGAGGAGGCATTTCGAAGAGGGCTTTCTTGACTTCATCAAAAGTTATCATTCCTTCTAAGGCAAGCAGCTGGGCATCTGCTAGGCTAAGGAACTTACCCTTAATTAAGTATGGGGTAAAGGTGGGGTCTTCAAGCGAATATAAGCCAACGAAAAATTGCCTAGCCAAGGAGGCCAAGCTTTCAGGATCTGAGACCCATTCACCATTCGGGGCCTTCAGCTTGGATATAAAATTGCGTTTTCGCCGCAACAAGGCTTTCATATGGTAGTAGTTCGTATTCCGGTCACCCAAACACAGCCGATCCGAGGAAGATTTTTGAAGCCATAAGAGCTCCTCTTGGAAACAAACATCTTCAAATTCTTCCCGGAGGGATGTTTCCAGATCAGCAAGAAAGCCAGATGGGTCCCCTGATTGCCTCTCAAGGGAAGCTTAAATACCGTTGATCCTGCGAAGGAGCCTCCTCTTTCGATTTCCAATCATGCCGAAGGTACTTGAATTCCATTCCCGAGCCTCCATCATGAAGGAGCAGATGCAGGACAGGAGATTATCTCCAGAGCTCTAAACACGGCGAACAAGGTTGGGAAAGTCTGAATGAGAAAGCCACGGGGCCAAAAACTTGAAAGGAGATGAAGAATTGCGGACCTTGTCGAAGAGGCCCAGATTGGTTTGAATTGGTCTGTGGTCAGAGGAGATTTTCGGCAAATGGGTCACTGAAGTATTGGGGAACGTCTGGAGCCAAAGAGGGTTGCAAAGAGCACGATCCAGGCATGAGAATAGGGACCCCCTTTGCCAAGTGAAACGAGGCCCTTGGAAGCCCAAATCAATGAGCCCGGTGGACTGGATAAATTCATTAAAGGATCTGCACCCATGAGCCCTATGATTGGAACCCCCTTTCCTCTCATTTTGGCTAAGGATTGTGTTGAAGTCACCCGCCAATAACCATGGGGAGGAGAGATTAAAAGCCAATTGATTAAGATCCTGCCAAAGGAATTCCCTGTATTGCTTTTGAGGGCTGCCATAGATGGTTGTGAACAGTAGAGGCGAGTTTAGACCATTTCCCGTAACCTCCATGTGAACAAATTGAACATGATTAACTAGAATTTTAACTATCAGCTTATTGGACCAAAGAATCCATATGCCCCCAGAGAAACCAGTCGCTTCAACTCTGTGAGAGTGATGAAATCCAAGCTTTTTGATGGCTCAGTCAGCCTGAACACCTGAAATTCTTGGTTCTACTAAGACAAAAATGTCAGGTTATAATTAGCCACAAAGGATTTAAAAATAGAAGGAAACTTTCTTTTTGAAGCTCCCTGGCAGTTCCATGTGATTATTGACATTAATAAAAAACTAAACAGGTGTAAAAGGGATAGGACCAACTCCCTCTTCAATCATCGCATCATCAGCGTCATCTAGCTCAGAGTGAATTCCTCTTGCTATTTCCTTGATGGACTGGTCTGAAGGTCCAGTGTGATCAATGTTTGGTTTAGCCCCCAATTTGTGAATTGTTACGCCAAAAGAGAGTTTCAGGCCTCTACTTTTGGACTGAGGGTTGTTACCACCAGTGGGCCGAGAGTTTCCAGCAATGGGCCCATTTTTTTTCCTGTTAGGCATCCTTAGGTCAATAACTTGAATAGCTGAATTCGAATTTGGGTCCAATGTGGTTGCAGAAGGCCTTTCCACATAAGCCTTGGAGTTGAAGACGCAATCTTGGCTTGTGCTCGGCGATGCAGTCCCTTTATTCTTGGTTCCTTGATCAGTCCTAATCAAACTTTTTGCAGCCTTCCCATTTTTCCGTTGCATCAGAGAATTAGGGTTTGGGCAATGGTTGATTGATGTTGATTCGTACACCTTTTGCCTCTCATCCTCCTGCACCTCTCTGAGGACCTCATACCTTGATCCATTGACCTCTTTCCTACTACCAGATGTCTCCTTCGGTCTGCTTTCTCTGACAGGTTGGTGACGCCGCCGTTGCACTTGCATCCATGAACCAAAGTTGGTCGCTTCACGCGCCGGTTCAGGTTCGAGGGTGGGGGACACGGTTGCAGCTGGGGGTGGCGATACTGACGTAGAAGACGGACAAGATTCCCGAAGATGTCCGTATCTACCACATTCGAAACAAATCGAGTAGAGACCCTTATATTCAACGTAGATGGTTTCTCCGTCAACTTTGATCTTGGAGATGAGGGGCTTAGTAAGATCCAAAACCACTGCGATTCGAGCAAATTTTCCTCTATCCCCTGAGTCTGTGTTATAGTCAACCTTTATGACTTCGCCAAAGACGCTACCAATGGAGCGAATGATGCTCTTATGGTAATATCGGGCAGGAAGTTTGGGCAGTCTAACCCACCCAGTGATTTGGTTGATCACGTGTTCATGTGGCTTGAAAGCTGGTGACCAGGATTGAAGAGATAAGTAGTGTCCAAAAATCACCCAAGGCCCAGAAAGGAGAGCAGTTCGATAGTCGATGTCCTCCTTGAATTTCACTAAAAAAAATCATCGTTAAGATCTATCAGCTTTAGGTAGCATGTTGGTTTCCATAGGCGTTGGAGTTGCGATTGTAGGTGGCGGTAGCCGATTCTTCTCCCAAGAAGTTTGATCACCACCACTAGACCCATATTCTTATTCAAAGTTTCCAGAACATGGGAAGCAAAGTCGACAGAAGGTATGCTTCCAGAGAGGCTTATGGACACATCACCTTTGTTTAATATGATGTCATCCTCATCGTCCTTATTATTTATTAGAGAATCTGTGTTCTGCAATTTATCTTTGAATGAGGGGATTTTGGTGTCCTCCTTAGGACACTCTAGGGGTGTTGCATCGCCCATTTGAGTGTCTTGGGCGGGAGGAGACAGTTGTGTCTCAGGGACGTACTCAGGAGGGGAGGATGTAGGGACGATGATTTCGCCACTCGGAGAATCAGCAGGGAGGTCTGCTATCATAGCCATTCCTTGATCGGTGTCAACGTCAAGCTTAGCACGCTTTGCAGATTGATCGTCATCCAGGAGGGGAGGGGGGTCATTCTTAAGATTACTTTCGAATGGAACAGGATGCAGCATGGTTTAGAAGCTAGGAACACCAGGAAGAAAATTAGAGAGAAGGGGGAGCTTCTCTCTCTAACCCATTTTTTGAATAACATTTAAATATTTAAAGTATAATGTTTGCTCACCTAGATTTATCTTAGCTAATTGACTTGCATAAATCTCATTTATAAATAAACCAAGTTAAAAATAAGGCCGGGTTAAGTTTAAAACCAACCCTCAAAATTTCATTAAATTCGAATACTATTAACAATTCCTTTCATATTTCCTCAGTTCTATATTGTATACAAATATTATTTTACGGGGGAAATTGACCATAAGTTTCTGATTCGGAAATTAATTGGCTAAAGGTAATGCAACTCTTATTCATTTTTGTTTATTATATTTTCCACTATGTCAAAAAAAAAAAAAACAGGAAATATTTACATATTGTTAAAGATATGTTGTATACTGATGAAGAAAAATTATACCCGCTCAAATTTATGTACCTATAATGTAATACCCAGATAATTATTTATCTGGAATATTATATTGGCAAATAATACCTATTGGAAATAGGTGAATTTGTGGTCTCAAAATTAGTGTAATAATTACCTTATTTCCTAAGGTGATTTCTCATGAAATTAGGATGAATAAAGAGCTAAAAATCCCTAAGTGAATTTGTGGGTCATAAAGTATCTTGAGAATATTATGATAAATCCTAAGAGGCAACTAAATATTTATTAAAAATTAGAAAGTATGTTGTCTCTAATTTAGGTAATTTATGAGATTATTTTCCTTGGGAAATAATGAGGCAAAATTAAATATCATTTTGGGGAACATAAATTGCCCTATGATTTTTAATATTATGCATGATGCATAAATTATTAATATCAGTAAAATAGTTGTGAAAAAATAATTAATCCTAATTAAGAAAATTGTCAACAATTAGTAAGTAATAAATTAAATAATTAATGGCTAATTGTTTAGACATGAATAAAGAAGAAAAACTGAAAAAAAGAAAGAAATAGAAGGGAAAAAAATGTGTAAAAAGGTGTATTGTGAGTATGTGTGTGCCTAAGTGTTGTGCATGTGTGTATGTGTAGTGGAAAGAAAAAGGGGTGAAAACTGAAAAAAAAAAAGAGGGGAGAAATTTGGTGATGATTGAAGATTATGATATTTTCATTATAATAATAATATAAGTTGAGATATTTTGTAATAAGATTGATAGGATAAATGAGAACCGATAGAAAATAAATCCTATCTCAAAAAATGTGAACTAAGTATCTAACATAAGAACTTATTATAAACAAGTTTTTTTTTATCTCGGAGTGGGCTGTCTCCGAAGTTATTTCCGTAACCAGCGGAATAATTAGGAGATAAGACAAAAAGATATTTTGTGAAAAAAGAGCAGATAGTATAAATGAGAACTAATGGAAATTAAATCATAACTCAAAAACCATGAACTAAGTTTCTAAGACCAGGACATATTACAGACGAGTGATTTTTTATCCAGAAGTTGACGTTTTCCGACGTTATTTCCGTAACCGACAACGTTTGTCTGAAAATGTTCAGCAGGCAACGAAATGTCCTAAATAGGATCAAAAATTTAGTTGACCTAGACATTTCTAAAGAGGAAGAATAGACCTTTAAGGCTATGTTGTCGGATTTCTGAGATTCTTCAAGATTTCACGATTATAACACCGAATAGGGACTTTATCAGTAGAAGACTTCTTGAGCAAGTTGGTGACATCACCTTGGTGACATAAGATGAGGTCAGCATAGTAAGGTGTATGGTCAATATCTTGCCACCTCAAAGAAGTGCAATCCGATGGTCAGAATCTGATCAGGGAAAATTCAAAGGAATTACCGAAATGCCATCACCTTTTTCTATAAATAGCTTGAACTTCTTCACAATTCTCACACCATTCCCTTCTTGTGGAAACCGAAATTTTAGAGCAGAGGAAGGAGGAGGAGTCCGGGGGAATTTGTAGTGAAGTTCTGGGTAAGTTATTCGGTCCTTGGTCTTAAGTTATAGTCTTATGTTCGGTAGTTCTTAAAATTCTAAGGTAGAAGTTGTTTTGATCTTTAATCTTCCAAGTTAGTTTAGATATCATGTTTGAAGATTAAATATGATATATATTTCAGAAAAAATGTTCGAGTTAGAGATATGGCAAAATTTTGGAAGATCAGAGTCAAGGTAACAAAGTGTTAGCAAAATTCCGCCGATTAAGGGGGTTAAGGGCAAAATAGTAATTTACACCTAAAATGCCTGTTATAATGTGAGACATTGATTAAAGTGATATTATCCTTTTAGGATATCTGAGATCACGTACCGCGGTTACCGCTGTTACTACTATTGTGCCACCGTCATACCGTTTTCCGTCTAAAGTACCGTATATCGTCAACGAAGGTACGTTCGCATACTGTAACACTAACTCTGATGTTTACTGTATGCGTATATGTGCTATGTGTATGGTATGTTTATATATATGGTAATCGATAGCTCTGCTGTGTGTTATGTATTGTGATATGTTCACGTTGCTAAGTGCCACACATCTGCCAGGGGGCTTATGTGCTATTGGGATACATAGTGGCTAATTGTCAAATGCTTGCTAAGTGCCATGTATTAGCAAAGTACCACATATCTGCTAAGTGCCACACATTCGCCAGGGGGGCTACGCGATAATAGGGTTACGCTTGTTGTATATTTGTTTGTTCGTATATTGCATATGTGAACATGAGGTTAACCGTTACCTGAGGTTCCATGCATAGATCTCAGCTCTTAACATAGCTTCAGGATCGGGAGGTCCGAGGACCGAGGAGAAAGGCAAGCAGCACTTATAGAAACTCGGCTAAAGACCATCTTTTGTTGCCACAACATGTGTATTGCCAGGGGAACACCTCTGTGGTTGTTTACTTTAAAAACTCTCGGTCTTTGTACCGTTTCTGTAAATAGCCAGACTTACGGCATTTTGAATATATGTATCAGTTACTCTCTTACTCCGGTGCTCTACTCTGATGGAAAAAAAAAATATTTTACTACTTTTGAAAAGTTAGGATGTTACATATAACTAATTAATCTCTCAATCATGAACATTTGGCCAATTTTCCAATTTCTAAATGTATTAAAATACTCCCTTCGTACTTTCTACCCAAAAAAAAAACTCCCTTCGTACTATTTTATAAAATGTAGAAAGTATTTTTGTCTTTCTTATAAGACATTTTGACAATCTCAATGGGTATTAAATATTTTTTATATATACCCATATTTAATAAGAGTTGTTAGAGAGAAGAAATTAATATGCAGTTAGAATTTAATGTAATAAATACAATATTGAAAAATCATTTTAATTTATGAAAAATGTACATATTTATTAATAACAAACGTCTCCTAAAATGGATCAAATGGAGTGTTATGGTACTAAATAAGATTTTTTTTATTAAAAAAAACATAAGATTGGATTACAATTATACAACCTTGTTGTACCTAGTATCTATATAAATTTTAGGAAAAAATAATAGTATCTATATAAATTAATATTATATTATAGGGTTAAGATGCAAAAATACATATGTGATTTTCTGAAAAATGCACCTAACATCAAGTGTTTTTTTTTTTTTTATGCAAAAGGATTACATGGTTACAAAAGTGGATGAAAAACACTTATTGACTATTGGTTTGACTTTTTGTATTTTTAACGCTAACATAGATAATAACTTAGCTAAATTTCATCCTAGTTGGCAATGGAGAACGAGAGAAAATTACAGAAAATGGCCTATATAGTTTTGAAAATTACAGAAAGGCGGTAATGATGTCAGAGGCAGAGATAGGCGACTTGATGGATAAGATTGAGATAAGAGAGAGAAGGGGAATTAGAAAGAGAAGGGTTGAACTATAATTTTCAAAATATCTATGACATTTTTTGTAATTTTTTCCTAGTTCTTTACTACCAGCTGAGATGAAATTTAGCTGAGCTATCATTCATGTTAACTTTAAAAATACTAAAAAAAAAAAAAATCAAACTAATGGTCAATGGGTATTTTTTGCTCCACTTTTGTAACTACATAATCACTTTTACACCAATAAATAAATAAATAAATAAAATTGGTGTTGGTGCACTTCCATCAAAACCAAATATGTATTTTTACACTTTATTGAATATTTAATATAACTTAATAAGTAAGTTTTAAGGATATAAGAAAAGACTCCATTCCTAATTCTATTGGTTGGTAAACAGTTTATAATGAAGGACGATACTATCATTCTGTGTTTGAAAGTTTCATAATAATCTTGATTTGTGATGCATAATTTCTTTTTTGAACGCTTTGTTTGAATGATTTTCTTTTCGACTAAACGAATTTTTTAAATGCTAAGCAACTTTACATCCTAGGTTTTCATCAATACTCTGGAAAGCAACAATATATTGGGGATCATAGAACAATATCAAGTTCAAGATATTTATACCAAAATATTCTTAAATTAAAAAATATATATTATAAGAGATTATAAAACCAAAAAGAAAATTTCACAACAAATATTAAAAGTAATTATAATCCAGGATTAGTTTAGACTTTGGACTAATCTCTTTCAAAGTTTAATACAAAGACTTTTCACCTCTTTTTTTTTTTTGGTAAATTTTTCACCTCTCGTAATAAAGGCGTTTATAAATACTAAGAGCGTTTATAAATACTTTTTCGAAGGAAAACAATGTGTGCACAATAAGTGTATATGTTCTTTTTTGTTGGGGGAGGGGGGAGTAAAAAAACTAAAACCACAAGTACGAGTATGAAATGGTGACATGTGGATAGCTTATATTTCTTGTTATGTAACTTCTTTTCTAAATGTATTACCAAATAAATTTTGGGTGATTTAATTTAATTTTCATTAATAATGATAAATACATAAATATTTTTATAATTAATATGAAATATAAAATCTACGGCAATCTTTAACCTACTTATGTATCATTTTCATGTTATGGGGAACATGGTTCATTCTTCATACTCTATGTATTATAATAAAAAATGGTTTCATAATTTATATTCTTTTTTAATAAAACGGGCCAATTGTTATTCACAATGTATTACCAAAAAGGGGTGAATTGAGTCAGTTATAAAAATTTTAAAAAAAAAGATTTTAGCTAATAATTAAATCGCAAAAGAAGAGTTAAAAGGATATCACCGAAGTGTGCACAGAGAGTTATATTGGTTTAGCCTTAATCTTGTGACCTACATTTAGTCTTCAGAGCTTCTCTAAGATTTCCACCTTTCAACGAGAATTACAATAAGCTTAGAGTAATCCTCACTAGGACTCACTCTCACTTGCAATTGTAATCGGACAATCACACTCAAGGTCCCATTGCCTTGAGATTTTACAACGATAGATTGAATGATAATAACTCTTTCACAGAATAGATATATATGATCACTGAAGAATTGGAATATCAAAAGATATTTCATAAAGAATTGATAGCAATAAATTTTATAGTTCGTTGCTTGGTGGCTCCGAATTAAATACTCTTCGTATTTATAGTTAAACTTCATTGATGAATGTTTAGAGAAACTTCAAACTATCCATTAAAGACTTCAAACTTTTCATTAGACACAAGTTGGAGTTATGGAAAGATTTGCGGATATGTCACTTTCCTATCATTATTGAAAATCTTCATACAACATGTCTTTTGTCTCTATAATTGACTTAGGAAGAGTCGCTTTCGCCGAAATGGGTCTCTAAGAATATGATCATTTGACCTGCTTTGAATTGCATTCCGTGTGGTGCTCTGTTTTTCTATTACACATTTACTGTTATGACATGATCTTCGCTTTTTTCGGATTTGCACGTAATCATTTAGCTAATCATCTAAAACTTACTAACAAATATGTTTAAAAGCATTGAGAATAATAATGAGTAGTAACCAGATGTTATGGAATCATAACCAGATATTCTGAATTTACGAAGGTGAAGAAGACGAAGTTTTGAAGGAACCGGGAAACCATTACTCGAGTAAGAACTTGGTTTACTCAAGTAGCATGCTCGAGTAACACACTATTATATTCAAGTACCTTCAATTGTTTACAAAAGAAACTTGCAAGAAATACATAGAGAAGGTTCAACAGATGAGCTTACTCGAGTAACCATATTCTATGCTCAAGTAATATACTCAAGTAATGCTTCTTGAGTACTCAAGTAACTTCGAGAGAGGCAACCAGTTTACTTATCAAAGAACACATGCTTGAGTACAATACTTCCTTACTCGAGTATTGTACTAGAGTAATATGTGTGTATACTCGAGTAACATCCTAACAAGCCATAAGTGTATAGATTAAGAGACTGTGCTAGAGTAATCAATTACTTGATTGAATAAGCTTCTACTCAAATAAGTTGATATCTACTCGAGTACATGCTTCACATATTCAGACCACACTAAATTAAAACATTTTTTCTTTTTACAAGTTTGTTATCATCAAAACATAAATCCAAGAACTAACAAAAACACATAGGGATTGGTGAGTTTGAATCCCACCAATATAAGAACCTTATTGGTGAGTAATCTATAAGTACTTTTTAAAACGTTCTTTAAGCTTGGAGGCATGCCCTAAACCTAGCGAGTTCTTAGGACCTAACTCACCTAAACTTTTATTATAAAAAAAGCTTTTGGTTGAAATCTTCTACTACAATTTTGATCATAAATATAAAACTTAGTTAACTTTTTCAATTGGAACAAGACTTTCACTCAAGAGAAGGGGTGAATTTGATGATAATTAAAAAAATTGAGAATTTAATGCGATTTTCGATAAAATAGAGTTGAAAAGTACACAAGATTTACACTAGTTTATCTAAATCATTTGACCTACATTTAGTCCTCATAAGCCTTATAAGATTTTCATTATTCTTCCAAGATTTGGTGGGCTCTTGGTGCCTCAGTGCAAGTTAGTTTTTCTTTCAAAAACAGTCACTCCCTTTACCCTTTACAATTTAATACCCACTTAAGATCCCATAATCTTGAGTTGCTCAGATAATAAATGAATCAATAGATGTGTCTCACAAGAATAGATATATAATAACTGAAGTACAAACTTAATTTAAGAATTTTGAGCCTTTGCAGTGAATGTCACATAATTTTTTCGCAGATGTTGGTTACTTCGTCTTCAATGTTCTAGTTATTTATAGGTAGAGTGGATTAATGACCATTACCTTGTTGAATGTATCCATTAGAGTTTCCTTGGTCTTTTGATGTATACCCGTTGAAGTCTCTGAACATTAGTTGTGTCTAAAGAATTAGTTGTTGGAGCAGAAAGAATGTTCAATGTTTGAATGTCCTTCGCATTTAATGCTTCTAACACAAAAGTATTTTGTGAGTTAATCATTGTTTGATTACCTAAAAAACACTTAAGTACTAGTGTAGTAAAGAGTTAGAATGATTAAAAACAAGAAGAACGAAATCCATAATCAATCCAGTGATTTAAAAGTTTCAAAGCGTTGATCTTTTTATTATGAGAGCATCACTCGAGTGATCTTCTCTTTTACCAGTTTGAAAATATTACAGAGTAATGGAAAAAACACTATAATGTTGAACTAATGATGTTTAAGAACAATAGAAAACATTGTAGTTAGATTCTAACACAAGGAAATATTTTTACAAGTTACCGTTTAGTAACCACACCGTGCCAGCTGAGTCGTTGTAGGTCACTCTCTTAGTTTTTACTAGTGGGTAATTGACGAATGATAACATGATTTTTACATGTATCACTCAAGCAAGCAATTTTCACGTAAGTGATGTTAATTTTTAAACTTTGTCATGTTATCTCCTTCCAGTTACCAAGAGGACTAGCAAGTATTCGAGTATTACTCGAGTGGCGACTTGGTAACTTGAGTGACTCATCACTTTTAATTTCTAAAAATAGTCAGTTACTATTAGGTGCCTTGCAAAGTTTTGTGCGTTACTCGAATGTAACTCTTGTCACTCGAGTGGCATACTACTTTTACTTTAAAAAATGGTGAGTTACCTTAGGTACCTTGTAGTGGTTTTGGGCATCACTCGAGTGGCAACCACTTGACTCGAGTGCAAAGAATATTTTCAAATAATCACCATCGAGTACCTTGCAAGTGACACACCATTTTTAATTCATCGCTTGAGAGACATAAAATATTTTTGCATATTTCTTTACTCACTAGCCGGTACCTTGATAGTTATGTTTAACTTTTTAGATCATCACTCAAGTAACACATTCTTCACTTGAGTGCACCAATAGTTTTCACTACTTTGGTTCATTTGGAAAGGCCGCAATGAGAAACTTTTTAAGGGAGTACATTCAGACCTAGCCACTGTAATTCAAAGAGCATCCTAGTCATTGTTTGACTACTAGAAGGTAGGTCATTCCACAAGGAATGACGATGAAACCTATAAAGTCCCCATGCCAGTTGTTTCATGGGATCCACCACCCAAGCATATGCTTAAAGTCAATCTTGATAGGGCATTTCAAGACTCTACAAAAATTGATGCAATTGGTATCATCTGTTGAGACCATTAGGGAGATATGAAGTGGGCTTTTGTTAATAAGGTCAAGTCGATGTCGACGTTTATAACTAAGGCTCTAGCTCTGAAAAGAGCCCTGATGATAGTTCAAGACCTAGGAAATAATAAAGTTATATTTGAGACAGATTGCCAGATCCTTGTGCTCTGCTTGGAAAAGAACCAACCTGATCTCTATGAGTCGAAGTCTCAAGGTATCCTTGAAGATATCCTAGGAGTGCTCAAGTCTAAGTCCAGCTTATCGACCCACTTCATCTCTCGTCGAGGAATAAAGCAACTAACTTGCTTGTTGCATCCACTAGTAAAGGGTGTGCCCAATAGGGTGGGTAGAAATACCCTTACCCCCTTTGTTTCCGATACTAGTTGAAGACGTGAAGGGCTTGAATAAGCCTCGATACAACCTAGACATGTTGATCCTGGTTGATCAAACTGTTTCCATTATGAAGAGTGGAACAAGTCCTTGCTCGTATGTTTTATTCAATTGTTTCAATTTCCTTGTATTTTGGATGATTGGCATGTTTGTTTACTAGCACGTGATGCCCTAGAGTCTCTGTAATAGCTCTCTATCAGTAATGAATATCTAAGAATTGTTCGGGAAAAAGAAAACTTGGATGCTAAAATTATGGGAATTTTGATTGTGATTATATTAATTAAGATTTATCCATAAAAACCTACCAAAATAGAAAAAGTTTGTTCTCGATGATGTGTATCATGGATTCTAAAATTGTGGAAATTTTGATTGAGATTATATTAATCCAGATTTATCAATAAAAATCTACCAAAAGAAAAAGATTGGGAAAATTCTATTTAAATACCACTTGAATTTGCAAAACCCCGTGAAGCACTGAATTTGTTAAAAGATTGAGAAGTCATATGGGGCAATGAGGGATAAGCAAATTAAGGTGAATTGACCCTTTTGCCATTAGTTTTTAAATAACTTGAACAAAAAAGAATTATGACCCTCGACGGAGGGCCACCGTGGCCGAGGGTCCATATGACTTGGGTTTCAGCTAGCAACTAGATGGCCTGCAACCACCGGCAACCTAGGTTTCAGCTACCAGCAACCTGAGATCCTGTGAAGGTTTTTATTTTTGGGGTGGGGTGGGGTGTGTGTGTATATATATATATGGTGAGAAATGAATATACTAAGGGTGGGAAATGTTGATATGATTATGTAAGTATATAATATTATTTTAATTATGTTTATAAAATTATATATCTATATAATATTATTTTTAATTTAATTATTGGATCACCGACTTGACCGAACAACTGAACCGATCTAACCATTTGATCTATGACTCACTGATATTTCTGAATTATTAGTTCAACTTTTAAAACATTGGTTGAAGCACAAATCATTCAATTTAAGTCTTGTATCCTTTTGGGGAATTAGTTCAAACACCCTACCTTTAGACCGTGAGTAACCCAACCCTTTTCCTAATATATATATATATATATATATATATATATATATATGCTACAAAACTGAAGGAATTCTAGAGAGAAGAGAACTCAGATGAAAGATGAAAGAAGTTCTCATTCAAGTGTATATATCAAATGTTTACATAAGGTTTCTATTTATAGACCTTCAACGATTACTATGCAATAAACATCCACACAATAAATATATTCATAACACTCCCCCTTGGATGTTTATTATGAATGTGTCTCATTAAAAACTTTAACTAGGAAAAATCCAGTGGGATAAAAACCTAGCCAAAGAAAAGAGTGCATCATCCATTGATACACTTTTTAGTGTTGCCTCATTAAAAACCTTTCTAGGAAAACCCAATGGGACAAAACCTAGATAAGGAAAAAAGAGTACAGCATGTATCATCTCCCCCTCTTGATTATATCAGATTTGCTCCCCCTGATGATTACATCACATTCAATGTCTTTCAGAATATATTTGCCATTTTGTCATCAAATATTTGTTCGTTATGGAGCAATGGAAACACCCAGTCTAACTATTTATTGTATACCTGCAAGATATTAGTCTTTCAAGTATAATCATAATAAAATACATTTAAATCTTTTCATACATGTGCATATAAAACTTTTAATAAATGTTTATTCAAATAATGATACTATATGAACTTTTATTGCTTCATGCAATATATAAATTTATTTAATTGATTATTCTCGAGAATTTTGATGCTCATAGCATCTTGAGTCATTCTGAGACATATGTGTTTCTGGCGCCTTACGTCCTTAAGGATATGTGCTTCTAGCACACACTAATATATTGTGGCTCATGATCCTCATTATCATTCATTACAGCATATGCTATCATATAAACATAAATATCGTCAACGTTGATTTTATTTTTCCGGTTCCATCGGATTTCATTTATAATTTATTAAGATCTCATTATATTCACATATATCATGTATCTAGGTCTCTTTTTGGACCATAATACTCTTTTCTTGTAATATCTCTACTGGAGATAATAACTCTACATGAAATTGCTCTTCTGGAGCTTTTCTTAATTATCTTCGACTTGATCATCTATATTTTTATAGCTCATTTTCTCTTTCGAGGATTTTTATCTTTAAAACCGATGGACCTGCAACGCTTCAGGCGTGCTTAATAATAATTCATATAGGAGCATTAGCAATTGGGACATGTGACTTTATCACTTTCTTTAGATGAGTAAATGCTTTTGGCATTTAATTAACTAAACTTTACAACTGAATTATCATTTTGAACTTTTAGTGCACATTTCTTTGAACGAGGATCAAAATAAGCCAATGATAATTCATTCCACTTTATCTCTTTACCCAATCTACTTATTTTTCTCCCCTTCATCTAATCATACAGTGTATATCAATCTGTGTGCATTAAGAAGATTAATAATCATTGCACATTCAAAACTTTTAAGATGGAATTTATCTTGCTCTTGACCAAAAGCCAATTTTACGGGGAGAATTCTGTTGGCTTTATAATTTCTGCAAATGTACACATATAAACAATGTTCTCATAGTCATTGATGTACTCATATATAATTTCTGGATTATTCAATCTAGAAATTGCGCGCATAATATATTGCAAACATCATTGCAAACTTTACAGATTTATAATCTCACATGTAAACTTTCAATTTGATATATTTCCAGAGATCTATTTCCAATAATATTCTCATAATTATTTTCATTTGAGAACAAGCAGCACATAATAAAATATGACTCAGATGATCAAACAAATCATGCCAACTTTCCATGATTTATCATCAAATCTAATATCAATTTCGGGGGAATTAACACACAAACATTCACAAAGAATTAACGTACAAATATTCACAGATAATTAATACACAAACACTCACACTTGATATATTATCAATCTCCCCCTCAAGTGTGAATTCGTTAATTCATGTAAATTCCATACAATATTCCATATATGATATCTATTTTTACAGATATCATTAAAATTCCACAGATGCATTATCAATGCATTATTTTGTTACTTCTGGTAACAAAATTTCCATTTTCCAAAATCAACAATCAAATATATATTATTATAAAATACAAAATCATCAGATGTATCACTGCAGATTCACGAGCACAACATTGTGGAATCACATATATATTACTGTGGAATCACAGGCGCAACATGCATCACTGTGGAATCACAGGCGCAACATTGTGAATTGTCGTATGCATATATAGTCAAAAAGTGTCTAAGTTCGTGCTATATAGGAAGCAGATCTGCAGAGATTCAACAGGACTGCGCATATCTGCAGAGATTCAATAGGATTTAATTCGGCTATAAATAGAAGAAGGCAAACGAACATGTCTCACAAACACTCAAGCATCTGATAATATCAATTACTAGATACTCACACATATTTTTCTAAATTCTATAGCTATGGCAGGACCAAGCAATTATATTCCAGTTTCTGATACATTCGACACAGCATTACTTGATGCTTTGTTGTATGATGATCAGTCGAACATGTCATTTACTTCTTTACTATCTCCTAATCCTTTTGAGATGTTTATTCCTCCTTCTGAGATGTTTGTCCCTCCTTCTGCTTCAAATGTTCCTACTTCTCCCTCAAGAACAAATGTTCTTCCTTAATCTACAATGATTGAAGGTACAACTAAAGCAGGTTCATCAAGGAGGCCTGTTAAGAGGTGTAGAACTATGGCAGAACTGATGGAGTCTACCAATCCAGTTCAGCCAATAGTGACGACAATCAATTAGCTAGCAATCACAAGCCAGCAAACAACCATCAGTCTGGCAACAACCACTAGCCAGCAAGCAACAATAACCAGCCAGCCAAGTATAACCACTAGTCAGCCAACAACTACCAGTCAGTTAACAACTACTAGCTTATTAGAATGTAGTTGTTGTGATGTTTTACGGGAGATCATACATACCAACGAACTTCAGTGACATAAACTTGAAGTTCACGGAAGGAGAACAGGTATGATTTCCCACGCTGTTTTATTTGAAAATGTACAGGATAAATCTTACAATACTGACAGACTTCCAATGTTTGATTTTAGTAATAAAAATTTTGGAGAAATCAAACATTTTTTTGACACAGTATTGTATAGATTTACAAGCATCAGGATATAACTTGATGCGTGATCCTGTATTAGCCTATTATGAGGTCCTTTGTGTTGGTTCTGAATGGACAAAAAATCCAAATGAACCCCGCGGGAGTTCATTTCAAACCAACATTGAAAATCCATTAGATAAAGGAAAACAACCCACGGTTAATATTCCATATGATATTTCATCCCTTAATCAGGGTAAATTATATAGATTAACAATGGAGCAATGAGAAAGAATAAAGAGAACAACGCTCCATGATTTAAGAAATTATTTTCATTTAACCCTCGATGATGCGAGTAAACAATTAAATATGAGTACTCACACCATCCAAAAGATTTATCAAAAAGGAGGGTTAACTGAGTGGCCATACAAGAAGCTTCAAAAACTTATGAGGAAGATCTCGATATTATGAAAAACTTTACCTCATCTTGATCCCATCTCAAGAAAAGCAAAAGAAGAGGACATTAAATATCTTCAAAATGATATGATTAAGCTTTGGAAAGGAGTTGAACCACTCGCTATTAAACTTTGTTGAAATAATATTGCTTTTTGTTTAATTATTTTGTTTATGAATATTCCTCTCTTGTATTCACAAAGATTGTTATAATTATAGAAAAACAATCATAATAGTAAAACAATCATATATCCATAATAAAAATTTATTTATTACTTCATTCACTTCTGGGAATGAAGTTGAATAAAAATTCATGATCCATAACTCACTGATTTGTTTGATCATGGCAAGAAATTAATCTACAATATTTCTTGACTTAATCACAATATTGCTACTACAGAAGCAAATTAGATATATTTATTTACAATCAACCATGATCATACAATCCCTTATCTCATAATTTGAGGGAGTATTTAATGCCATATATACAATTTTGAGGCTTTTATACAACTGATGGCATATAATATTTATGGATCAAATCTTGTTTCATAATTTGTTTCTTGGCTTCAGGCTAACTTGCCTCTTGGCTTTAGGCTAACTTGTCTCTTAGTTTTAAGCTAATTTATCTCAGGGTCTCAAGCCAATTTATGCCTCTTTATAGTCTCAGGCCAATTTATGCCTTATATCTTCATGACATTTTGATCTCATGATATATTAATAAAATTAGTAACAATAATAAAATCTAAAATTAAATTAAAACAATTAAAAGAAAATATTAAATATAACAATTTAATTAGAGTGTACCTGAATCAGAGTGTCCTGCTATGCTTTCTTTGGTTTGACAAATAGAAATAATAATAATGATGATAATAATAATAAATATATATATAATGTTAGTATCATAATATAGCAAATAAGCATTAGATATAATTATTATAAATTTAACAACTTGTGAACAAAAATACGTAATGCAGTCAAGCTAAATGATTAAGTTAGAAAATATTCCTACAATAATTAATTAATAAATCAAAAACCCACATAACATGCAAAACCCAATTTTACCAATCATATTCTAGCCTAACCCATTAATCTCACGGGGCCCACAATACACACAAAGAAAAAGAAACCAAATATCAATTAAATAAAGCCCATATAATACCCATATCATTCTTCTCCTCGTCAGTCCATGAAAACATATAAGCATTCCAGCAAAAACAATTTCCAAATCCATTAAGTCTCATATCACAGATCAGCCACACATATATGTTTCTTCAGCTTATTAGTTTGGCCCAATACTCCCTTCAAAACCAAAACGTGCAGTCAGCCCATAGACAATTAAACAAAGTCAAAATGCTTCTAAATTTTTTTTACTGTTAAGGGCGTGAATTGTGAGGTAGGGTCCAGCTAATCTATTTCCATGTTCTTGTAACCGCCCCCAACACACACACACACACACACACCATCAAAACACAACATCTAATTAGATGAGCAACAATCACCTACTCCCCATCATTAACTATTAAAATATATATTACACATACATATATTTATAATTTTTAGTAAAGTTTGAATTTGATATTGATAATAACATGGCAATTGAGGAAAACTGCTAGCTGCTCCACGCATATACATAGACAAATAATAATAATTAAATATGAGACCCCACCCCCACTAATTATATAATAATAGGTAAACATATTTATATTATTTAAAAACATGTATGGCCCATAGATATATGATTATATTAACTCCCCACATGTTAGATATACCTCATGTCGGCCACACACATATTATTGCTCTTTTCATTCACGGGTTAGGGAAAATAATCTTCATCACTTTTTTTTTTTTTTTAAAAATATATATTATATTTATCAAAACACCTTACCTGCTAGCACTGTATCTGGATCAATCAGGACTTTATTCGGCGACTACAAGAGAAAAATCATCTGATCCTTGCGTTTACAGCAGCTGGATTCTGCGTGCCACTTTCATCTAGATGGTGCTTCTATTTTTTTATTTTTTATTTTTCCAAACTCAACATAACGGCAGACGCCGCCACAATATGAAGAACTCCGGCAGCCTCGAGAACGCTTCCACCATGAAAACCCTGTCACGTCTTCTTACACCTATCATTCTTTACAATATGCACAAACTGATTCGGCACCAAATGAATGACCAGTGCCGCCGACAAGTTCTGGGTGGATCAAATACACAGCGACGGCTCTGACGCGACGGAGCAGAGGTAGGATAGTTTCGGAGAGTATGATCGCAAGCTCGCCGTTTGATGATTCGTGCTTGGGGCTTGGAGAGCGAGTCAACAACGAAGGTAGTAGAAGATCGCTGGGTGACAACAATGGTTGATGAGCATCGTTTTGTAGAGAAGTTGCCATTGTTGGTGAAAGCTTTGGCTTCTTTTTTTCTGAAGCTGAAAGTGAGCTCAGCAAGGAAGACGAATTTAGGAATGATTATTTAGGATGATGAAGATCACTGGTTATAGTTGATCAGTCATCATGCTGATAACGTGCTACAAAACTGAAAGAATTCTAGAGAGAAGAGAACTCAGATGAAAGATGAAAGAAGTTCTCATTCAAGTGTATATATCAAATGTTTACATAAAGTTTCTATTTATAGACCTACTAAATGAACTCCCGCAGGGTTCATTTGGATTTTTTTTTTTGAAAGAAGTTCTCATTCAAGTGTATATATCAAATGTTTATATAAGGTCTCTATTTATAGACCTTCAACGATTACTATGCAATAAACATCCACACAATAAATATATTCATAACAATATATATATATATAACCTTTCTTTCTATTTTGGTCAAAAAGGGAAAACGACGTCACACTAATTTGGGCCAACAATCCAAAGGGAAGCATAACATGGACTAATAATGCATGAGAAGAACGAGAAAAATGCAGTGCACCAATATTCCCCCTCGGATTCCAATTTTAAAAAATTGGCCACAAGGCTTCTATTATTCCTTTCCTCAAGAATGAAACACTTTAACTTTGTGAAGGGGAAGAGGCTTGGTCATTTGGAGCAAAGGCAGTTATGTGCACATATTATTTAAAATATTTATAATTTAGAATGAATTCAAATGGTTGGGACTTTAATTATTAAATTTTAATAATTTATATTTATAATGAAGAAGTATTAATGTTAATTCTTAACCGTCAATTTAAGGAACACAATTATTTTAGCTAAAGTCTATATAAAAAACATTAAAGTATAAACTATCCAGATTAAATTTAAATTGTAACTAAAATATGCATTCTGTACCCAGTACCCATTACAAAAAATAAAAGAAAATGTGCACAAAATCCAACCTGTTGTCCCAGGTTAAAAAACAAAAAAAACAAAACAAAACACACAGACACACTGCTGTCTTCATCATATAGGTTGGTATTTGGTACCACAATGGGTAGCGTGCGGCTCGCCTAGGTTGGTGTTTTAATTTTTTTATATTAATATGTAATGTTATTCGATTACATCGTCATTCTCTATTTTATTTCCTCAATTGGAAGATACAGCATCTAGATTGTTAATCTCATATGATTATTAGAAAGTGCAATAGAGATAAACTGAAGAAATTTCAATTTGGCAGCACCCAAATTCCCATATTTTAGTTCTCACTACAGGGAAGGAATTCAAAAATAAATTATTCAAAATCAATAAGTAAATGAGAGCTTTTTAGGGAAAATGACAGTCAGCCTCTAAAAGTTAAATATAATTGCAATTAGATCTAGAAGTGAGTTATAAATAATGAAATATTGATTTAAATAGTGGTTAAGAAACTTGAATGTCTTATTTACAACTAAGATTTTCATAATTGCAACTATCTAAACGCATATTTGCAGCTCATTCTCCATTACAATTATTAGGAATAATTGTTTGGTATGGGTTCACATTAGATGCACATCCCTTATGTGTAACCTATATGCTCATTCCTCTAATTTTGGGGTGAACATATATTTTTTTTTATTTTTTTAATATATTTTATTTATTTATATTAAATTACATGATGCATCCTAAAATATTTTTTGCACACGGTATCTCAAATTAATTAATTTCTAATTTTGCATTCACAAACATTTTTCCTATAACACTAATATTCTAAAAATTAATTAATTTGAAATACTATATGTACAAAATATTTTAGAATGCAACATATAATTTAATTTAAAAAAATAAAAATATATATATATACTCACCCCAAAATTAGAGGGATGGGCATATAAGGGTTATGCACGTAATATGAACCCGTTTGGTACATGGTACTAGAGAGTTGGTATTGGATTTGACATTGGTATGACCCGTTTTGTGATTTTTGGTACAAGGGATTAAGGATAACTTGGGATTTGGAGTATCGCAAATAGTGGAATTATTGGAAAAGCACCCACATAGGCGGACCTACGGATGGGAGAAGGGGGGCACGTCCCCCGGGGGATTTTTGGCGTCATTGTTCAATGCATGGAAATCATGTTGCCAATTTAACCAAGAAAGATAAGTGGAAAACCCATATGATTTTAAGAATGCCTATTGAGATTGAAGTTTTTGTTTTAGCTGTTATGAATATTCTTATTATGTGGATGTCCATTGACCTATAATCTCCAAATACAGAATGACATGGTATATACGCATAGTAATCTACTATTTGCATCCTTCTATAAATAGAGATCTCCTGTAACTATTCATTAGACTTGAATGGATTTCATCTCTCTAGAATTTCCTCTGACTTCTCTCTAAAATTCTTTCAGTTTTATAATACGTTATCAGCACGATTGCTAATATCTTCTTCTTATCCCGCAGATCTGTAGATCTCTACAATTTTTATTGCCAAGATCTTGCTTCCTCCAAGTTATTGAGTCCAGTTTTCATAGTTGCAGAAACTTCAACCACCTGTACATCCCCACCCCAGCGACCTCTTTTTCCTTCCTCCTCCTCCGCTGTTACACTTCTACAACAACAATCCCATCAATAAGAAGAAGACCTCACGATCCAATCTTTTTCGTTTCTCCTTACCCAGATTCAATCTTAAGAAGACTCTTCTTCTTACTTCTTCATTTTCTTGATGAATATGACGCTCTAATGGTGGACTTGGAAGGGATCTCACTCGTTAATTGATTATTCTCAAGATGAATAATCTTCAAGTCCATGCATCCATGGATCCATAACCAAGGAACAAGCAGACATGGATCACCTCCCTCTTGCCTCCACACACCACTCAGGGCGCTTATAATCACCTAGGGATCAGATCAACGTTATTGGAAATAAAATAAAAAAATCCAAGAATCAAGGTTGCTGCATCAGATGATAGAGATGGAGGGACCACACGTTTTAATTTTCTTTCACATGCGCATAGTACCACTCAATTATTCAGGTACGGTTGTGATACCCTTCTTGATTTATCAAAAGAAGTTAGGTAATGTTAATAATTAATTCTTAATAGTTTATTAATTAAATAATAAATCATATGGGATGTCGTTGTACTCTGAAACCTTTTTTTTTTTGATAAATCATTATATATTCTACTGAGAGAAAAGAATAATATGAATCAAAAGAAAATTATACATAGTCTATTTGTATATGTGATGCACGAATTTGGAAATAGAGTAGATCAAGCATTAAGCACCAACAGTTTTCCATGGACCCCACATGTTATTAGAAAACGCCAAAATTTTCCAACATGAAGTCACGAAAGATGAAGGGAGAGTTCCTTCACACTATTGCAGGCTCCACATGTTTTTCTCTTAGGATGACAATTATTCATTCAACATTTCAAAGTTCAAGTGAACCAAAAGATAAAATTCACATGTAGTAGGGTCCTCATGTTTTTATTTATCTTGCAAAATTATTGACGCGGACTCATGATACTACAGACTTGTGATGCAGCGGGCTTTTCATCTTTTCTATTTATATCTTATATAATTTTTATTATTGTTATTAATTTGACTCCAGATTGGAAATCTAGATTTAATTTTTCTTATTAATTGTTTTAATTTGATATTTTATTATTGTTACTAACTTTACTGACATTTATTTTACGCATTTACTTTACTGCTTTATTTATTTTTCATGGTGGCGACACTATATATTAGTGGGCTCCATTTATTTAATTCAAAATTTTAATTCTTTACTGTTCTATTTATTTTTCATGGAAGCACACTATATTTATTAGTGGGCTCCATTTATTAATTTAATTTTACATTTATTTATTTTTCATGGCGGCACACTAGTATCTATTAGTGGGCTCTATTTATTTATTTTATTATTCTTCATTTATTATTCATGGTAGCAACACTATAGTGGGCTCCATTTATTTATTTATTGCTTTACTTATTTCTCATGGTTGCAACACTATAGTGGGCTCCATTTATTTATTTATTGCTTTACTTATTTCTCATGGTTGCAACACTATAGTGGGCACCATTTATTTTATTATTTACTGTTTTATTTTCATGGTGGTAACACTAGTATAGTGGACTCCATTTATTTAAATTTTATTTACTGCCTTCTATATATTATATATATATTTACATTTGCATATGCATCCTCTTTCTTACCTTTGGATGAGATAGGTCTCGCTGTGAGTTTACTACCATTCCTATTTCATCTTCTTTTTATTTATTTAGCACGTTTTTTTCCAGTCATTTATTTTATTTTTATTTATTTATTTACTGCTTTATATAAATCCCCCTTCCCTTTTATTATTTATGGCAACGACACTAATATATACATATTAGTGGGTTTCATCTATTTATTTTATTATGTTTATATTTTATTTATCCTGAAGATAAACTGTTAAAAGGCCATATATATTATGAGATCAAAATGCCATAGAGAGATGAGGCATAAATTGGCTTGAGACCAAGAGGCAAGATAGCCTTAATTTCAGAGGCAAGATAGCCTGAAGCCAAGAGGCAAGTTAGCCTGATAACAAGTGACAAATTATGAAACAATATTTGATCCATAAATTTTGTATGCCATCAGTTGTATAAAGGTCTCAAAATTATATATTTGGCATTAAATATTCCCTTAAATTATGAGACAAGGGATTGTATGCTCATGATTTATATTATAAATAAATATATTCAATTTGCTATTGTAGTAGCAATATTGTGGTAAAGTCAAGAAATATTATGGATTAATTTCTTGCCATGATCAAACAAATAAGTGAGTTATGGATCATGAATTTTTATCCAACTTCATTCCCAGAAGTGAATGAAGCAAATATATTATTATGGTTGTTTTGTGATTTCTATGATTATAACAATTTTTGTGAATACGGGAGAGGAATATTCATAAACAAAATAATTAAACAAAAGGAAATATTATTTCAACAAAGTTTAATAGCGAGTGGCTCAACATCATTACAAACCTTAATCATCTCATTCTGAAGATATTTAATGTCTTCTTCTTTTGCTTTTCTTGAGATGGGATCCAGATGAGGCAAAGCTCTTCGTAATATCGAGATTTGCGTCATAAGTTTCTTGAGCTTCTTGTGTGGCCACTCAGTTAACCCTCCTTTTTGATAGATTTTTTGTATGGTGTGAGTAGACATATTTAATTGTTTACTCGCTTCATCAAGGGTTAAGTGAAAATAATTTCTTAAATCATGGAGCGTTGTTTTCTTTATTCTTTCTCTTTGCTCCATAGATAACCTATATAATTCACCCTGGTTAAGGGATGGAGTATCATAGGGTATACTTACTGCAGGTTGTTTTCCTTTGCCTAATGAGTGTTCAATATTGGTTTGAAATGAACTTCCATGGGGGTCATTTGGATTTATAGCCCATTCCGAACCAACACAGAGAACCTCATGATAGGCTAATACAGGATCACGCATCAAGATATATCCTGATGCTTGTAAATCTATACAATACTGTGTCAGAAATTGTTTGATTTCTTCAAAATTTTTCTTTGTGAAATCAAACATTGGAAGCCTGTCAGTATTATAAGATTTATCCTGTACTTTTTCAAATAAAACAGCATGGGTAATCATACCTGTTCTTCTTCCGTGAACTTCAAGTTTATGGTACTGGAGTTCGTTGGTATGTATGATCTCTCGTAAAACATGACAACAACTACATTCCAATAAGCTAGTTGTTGATGGTTGGCTAGTGGTTGTTGGTTGGCTAATTGTTATTGGCTGGCTAATGGTTGTCGGTTGGCTGATTGTTGCTAGCTGGATCGTGGTTGATGGCTGGCTGGTGGTTGTTTGCTGGCTTATGAATGCTGGCTCATTGATTGTTGTGACTATTGGTTGAATTTGACTGGTAGACTCCATTAGTTCAGCCATAGTTCTACACCTTTTAACAGGCCTCCTTGATGAACCTGCTTCAGTTGTACCTTCATTCCTTCTAAATTGAGGAAGAACATTTGTTCTTGGGGGAGAAGTAGGTATATTTGAAGCAGAAGGAGGAATAGTAGAAGGAGGAATAAACATCTCAAAAGGATTAGGAGATAATAAAGAGGTAAATGACAGGTTTGTCTGATCATCATACAACAAAGCATCAAGTAATGCTGTGTCAGATGTATCAGAAACTGGGATAAAATTACTTGGACCTGCCATTGCAATAATATACGCGATTAGAAGAAAAATGATAAGTTAGTATCTGGTAGTGAATGTTATCAGATGCTTGAATGTTTGTGAGGCATGTTCGTTTGCCTTCCTCTATTTATAATCGAATTAAATCCTATTGAATCTCTGCAGATTTGCGTAGTCCTGTTAAATCTCTGCAGATCTGCTCCCTATAAAGCACGAGCCTGGAATCTTTTTGACTTTATATGCATACGACAATTTGAGTTGTTGCGCCAGTGATTCCACAGTGATGTGCCTGTGATTACACAGTATTGCGCTCGTGAATATATTCCACAGTGATGAGCCTGTGATTCCATAGTGATGCGCCTGTGATTACACAGTATTGCGCTCGTGAATCTGCAATTATACACCTGATGATTTTGTATTTAATATATATTTGTTTGTTGATTCTGGAAAATGGAAATTTTGTTACCAGAAATAACAAAATTATGCATTGATAATGCATTTAGAAATCTGTGGAATTTTAATGAAATAGATATCATATATGCTATTATCATGGAATATTGTATGGAAATTCCATGAATTAATTTTTAAGGTCTCACACTTGAGGGGGAGAATAATATATATCAAGTGTGAATATTTATGTGATAATTCTTTGTGAATGTTTCTATATTGATTCCCCCAAAATGAATATTAGATTTGATGATAAATCATATGGAAAGTTGGCATGACTTGTTTGATCATCCGAGTCATATATTATGTGCTGCTTGTTCTCAGATAGACATAATTATTAGAAATGGATCTCTGGAAATATATCAAATTGAAAGTTTACATATGAGATTATAAATCTGCAAAGTTTGCAGTGATGTTTGCAACTAGAAGTTTGCAATATATTATGCGCGCAATTTCCAGATTGAATGATCCAGAAATAATGTATTAAAGTATCCATGAATGGATAGATCAATGATTATGAGAACAAAATTTATATGTTGTGTATATTTGCAGCAATTATATAAGCCAACAGAATTCTCCCCGTATAATTGGTTTTTGGTCAGGAGCCAGATTAATTCTATCTTGAAATGTTTTAAATGTGTAATGATTATTAATCTATTACAATGCACATAGATGGATATACAAAGAAAATTGATGATTTGATGAGGGGGAGAAAAATAAGCAGATTGGATAAAGATAAAGTGAAATGAATTATCATTGGCTCATATTGGTCCTCATACAAAGAAATGTGCACTAAAAGTTTAAAAGATAATTCATTTGCAGATTTTAGCTAATCAAATGCTAAAAACATTTACTGACCTAAAGTGACAAAGTCACATGTCCCAACTGCAAATGCTCCTATATGAATTGTTATAAAGCACGCCTGAAGCGTTGCTGGTCCATCGGTTATAAAGATAAAAATCCTCGAAAGAGAAAAGGAGCTATAAAATATAGATGATCAAGTCGAGGATAATTAAGTAAAGCTCCAGAAGAGTTATCTTTTGATGAGATGTTATCTCCAGAAGAGATATTACAAGAAAAGTGTATTGTGGTCCAAGAGAGACCTAGGTACCTAATATATGTGAATATAATGAGATCTCAATAAATTATGAATGAAATCCGATGGGAGTGAAAATGAAGTCGACGTTAATAATATCTATGATAGCATATGCTGCAATGAATGATAATAAGGATCATGAGCCACAATATATTTGTATGTGCTAGAAGCACATGAGGCGCCATAAACACATATGTCCCAAAAGGACTCAAGATGATAGTGCATATAGCATTATCATCTGAATAAACATTTATTGAATTTCTATATGCACATATATATTTATGAAAAGATTATTATGACTTTACTTGACAGATTTAGATCTTGCAGGTATATAATGAACAATCAAATTGGGCGTTTCTAACAGAATATTTGATGACAGAAAGTATAATATGCTCAAAAAGACATTGAAGCAATGTAGTCATCAGGGGGAGCAAGTCTGATGTAATCAAGAGGGGGAGACGATACACGCTGTACTCTTTTTCCTTTATCTAGGTTTTATCCCACTGGATTTTCCTAGAAAGGTTTTTAATGAGGCAGTATTGAATAGTGTATCAATGAATGATGTACTCTTTTCTTTGGCTAGGTTTTTTTTCCCCACTGGGTTTTTCCTAGTTAAAGTTTTTAACGAGGCACATTCATAAATGGACATCCAAGGGGGAGTGTTATGAATATTCTTATTATGTGGATGTCCATTGACCTATAATCTCCAAATACAGGATGACATGGTATATACGCATAGTAATCTACTATTTGCATCCTTCTATAAATAGAGATCTCCTGTAACTATTCATTAGACTTGAATGGATTTCATCTCTCTAGAATTTCCTCTGACTTCTCTCTAAAATTCTTTCAGTTTTATAATATTAGCAACATAATTTCTTTACAAGATGACAATTTTTTCATTGTACCTGGCTAAAAACTGTAACACCTACGTTCTTTTGATGAACCTAATATTTTATGTTCAATTTAGTTTGTGGAAAAATGGTATTGTTAGAGACTCAGGATGCTTCAATTTGTGATTCGTGATGTTATTTCTTTTCTTCTTTGTGTGACCAAGGTGCAGTTATATTTTCACAATGTCTCTCCTTGCTTGTGGTTTTTTTTTTTCTTTTTTCATTGAAATGAGGCAAGAAAGGGTGAAAACTAGTATTTTTTTTTTCTTATTGCAATCTACAGTTAATGTTCTTTCTCCAGGTCTAAAAATACCATATTACAATATATGTACTTGAACTTATTTAGTACTCAACCTTACTATTTCTAACAACACTTAGCCTTGTTTTTTTCTTTATATTCTTTTTGTTTAATACATTTCAAACTTTGATTTTAAAAAAAAATCGGGGCAACCCCCAAATCCCCCGGGGCGGGGACGCCAATGGTGCCCCTCAATTATTTTCTAGGTCCACCCCTATAGTCACCCACTCTGGTATTGGAAATTTTTAAGACAAAAGTATATTAATTTATGGATAGAGCTATCCCTCTAAAACTATCCCATGAGCGAAAGTCTTCCACAATCCCCTACTCATACAACTAGGTCTGAATTTTAGACAAGAGCCCTCTGCTCCTGCAAATGGATCTAAATCGCAAGAAAAATCCCGTTCCTAATCTACAACATCAATAACTCATGCCAAATGTAATTTTAAAACCTCAATCCTACTTTCAATCCCAGTTCCATACTTAATCCTAATCTCAATCCCAATCTATCCAAATTCAAGTTTGCATACCAAACGTTAGAATCTAAATGTCACATGTGGGATTTGATTGTCATTGCCTATTTATTTTATATTAAAGTTTTTTATATAATAGTAATACCAATATGCGCAATACTAAAAAGTAAAAGATCTTTTTCCCAAAAAATAAAGGCACATGGGTCACATTCAAAATTGGGCCGACCGTAAGCCCAACTGTGCAACTAAATTTTAACAATATGTCCAATACCTGGTGCAAATTTGGGTTATCTTTGTAACACCATCATGAGATCTTGTTGAGTATCTTGAATGTCATTTCCATTTTTTTGTGAGCTTCCATATCAGAAAAGAAAATTCATTAAAGAAGTGTGGTAAATCGCCCAAAAATTCAAAGACTTTTTTTTTTTTCTTATATAGGAAAAATGTGACAAGCACATCCAGTGGTTAAAATCTTGGATTCTAAATTTGAGGTTAAAGTCAAATTGTGTTGCCTTCTTCTACCTGAAATTTGGTTCGTTGGCTTTATCCTAGCTACGTGGACTAAACATTATTTGATCTAATTAATGACTATGGAACTCATTACACAAAAGTAATAAAAATGGCTTAGTTGGATTAAACAGCTCTTCCAATTGTTGAATGTGTGTGTGTGTGTGTGTTTTGTTTTTTTGTTTTTTGAGCCATTTCAACAAGAGAGAATATTACAAACCATTCATTAAAATAAACCCTTAGATGTTATATAATGCCTGAAGGATAATGTTCAATGAGAATTTCCTATTGGACTGGGTCCTGATGGAGACTTGTGAGTGTTCTCCTTCGCCCCTGTTCCTGGCTTGCTCTTTTCCTTTCAAACAAACATAAAAAACGGAAAAAAGAGAATTTAATCTCAGAAGAGACATAAAATTTTTTTTAAAAAAACTGGGGTGATTTGTAGATAACTTGAAGCTCAATAAATATTTTAGCAATGAAGTTATATACTAGACCGGTTATTGAATCAATTGGGACAGTGGTTCAAGAATAGTAGTTAAGGGTTCAATTGAGGTTGAAAAGAGTCAACATAATCAAAATTAAAATAATTTAATTTAATTTAATTCAAATAAAAATATATTCATAGTCATACTAAAAAAGTAATATTTTAATAAAAAATTGTATTAATCCATAAGTAAATGGAACATTCATGTATGAACCAAATATAATCCAATAAGATAGAGTTAATAAAGTATAAATTTGAAAAATTGTTTTTTTACTCATCATGTCATCATTTTAGGTTTAGTAATAGGAGGGGAAAAAAATATAAAATACATATTGGTAAATCCGTTAAAAACTCTTGACAGAACTGGTTATGGTGAGGCTAGTTCATTGGTTTGATTAGATTATTCGAGCTGGGTTTTAGTACATGATAGTGAAAGACAATTGTAAAAGAAATTTGATGAATTGTGTGTGTGTGTGTGTGTGTTTTTTTTTTTTTTTGGTTGAAATGTCATTTGAGTGTGAGAGAGTGAGGGAGAGGGATGAAGAACTAGAAAAGGATGCGCAATAAAAATAATGAGGGGAAATTATTACTTTGATCTTATCAAACACTGGATATTGCATGTTTATGCCATTTGCTCTTGATCTATCAACTTTAACTGCAATAATACAATACATTAAATAAAATCAAAATCATAAATCACCCCAAGATATAGGCAAACCCAAACTAGTTCAGCAATATATAAGCTGCTAGCTAGCTAGTACTTGCCTGGTTTTGCTGCAACAAAGCCAACAGCATAAGAGCAGTAAAACTCAGCAACCAAGAGGACGACGACGATTCCCAACAGAATATATACACTATCCTGTCTCATAACTTCCCTCTTCATCTCTTGAGGTTTCTTAATTAATCTAGTAAAGCTGCTGGTTTTGGGGCTCCTATATAAGACGAGATTCACATATATATATAGCCTAGGTGTGTGTGCTTCAGAGTATGCATGGCTAGGTTTGAAATTTCGGTGATCTCTTGCAAGACACATCCAGGAATCCTATGCCACAGATTTGGATTCATATTGATTGCAAGTTGAAAATGAGTCTTTTCGTGTGTCCTAATTTGCTCTTGTTCTTCTTCAATCCAGCATATATGTGATATTGTCAAAAGTTATAACGATAATAAAACTTTTTTTCTTAGTCAATTAGGTCTTCGTCAGTGGGGATGAACTGTTCTTGATACATATCCACCTGTTGTTTCAGCTGCTATACATACATTCATAATATATATACTCCCTCCGTTCCTAAATATAAGACAAGACAGAATTAACTTTTTTTTTTTTAATAGAAATTAAGGAAGTTAAATGAGTTACTTGATTATATAATACGTTGTGTATCATTAGATTATATATCGGTTTATATGTTATGCAAAATAGTTTGGAATATATATACATATATATATAATAATTTAATTAGTTTTCTTAGTATTTCAATCTAAAAAAGTTAACTTTATCTTATGAGTATATAGCAAGACTTTGGAGGTCAATGCAACTATACACACACACCGACACATATAATCATATTCTTGAAAAACTATAGTTTGATTAGCAAAAGTGGAGGAATCTAAATCTAAAGCAGTTGGGTCTATATAAGTCAAAAGGATAAGAGTTTGACAGGCAATGGCGATGATGGTGCTTCTTTGTCTGATTAATAGATAGTAAGACAGTGATAATCATGTTCATAAAGATTCTTCCTGCTTGGGTTATTATAGGATCATGATTCTCTTGAAGATATTCTTCGTTCCACTATTTCTTTGATTGGCGATAAGTCATTTGGCTTCTTTTGGTCACTATTATACTTGTGCTTTTGGGTTTTGTCACAAATCACGAGCGTGCCTTCATTTGCAATTTTTTCCGTGGTTAAAACTAAAAGCAAAGCTATTCACAGTATCGATAGCGTTATAAATAGGCCGGAGTCGATTATCAATTATCAACAAACAGTGCTGAATTCGCTAGCGAGGCTCGGTTAGGACTGAAAAAATCGTTTCTATAGTTGAGTTGGATTGGACTAAAGTGGAGCTGTCATCGAGCCGAAACTCGAAATTAGACTGAGAACGGGAATGGTGTTTACAAAATTAGATGGCGAGTTTGGGCCTGATCGAAAAAGGGCTTAATAAATTATAGAAAAGCTGATATTATTTAGTCAATATTAATATCAATATGAGATATCAAATTTCTAATAATATTCTTAAAGAAACTAATGAGTATGTTAATTTGCTAGCGATAACACGTTCATGCCATTGAGAGTGAACGTGTGGTTATTAATGAACTGCCTTTGATCTCTGTGTGTGTTTGGATTAGCTTTTAGAGAATTACTTTTATAATTTATGAGGTAAGCATGTGAGAAGAGTCTTATCTCAACTTGCAGAAAAATGCTGCTAAAACTACAGTTTGGGTATTACCCAATGAAGGTGATAAGCACGTTGACAATCACATGAGCTAGTTTGCAGTATATATGGCAAATTGTTCATTGGTATTTTTTTCTATTTTCAATTGTTGGTTAATATTTTTTGTCTCTCTAAAACATTTTTGTGATAGGTGCTTTTCTCGTAACACTTCGTTAGTTAATTTGCACCTTACACTTTTTTTTAGATGGTCGTTACTTTAATTCTAACGATATTGTAATATTTTTCACTTTTTAATTATTTTTTAATAGTTATGGTCCACTTAAAACATTTTTGTATCAGGCGTTCTTGGTGTAAAAAACTTGATTGGTTAATATGCACGTTAACCCTATCTTTAATTAGAAACAAAAATTTTATATAGGCATATAGCAAACATGTACAAGTTCATGACCTTTTCTAAGCCTTTAAGGGAAACATCTTATGCTCATAAAATTAGGTAATTATACCACATTTATGTTTATATGAATAGAGCCATCAAAACGGGTAGGCTTGTGTTTTTTACAATGAAGAGAAAGTCAGGCTCAAATAGGATGACCCATTTAAACTGAAAAATAAAGGGCTAGCCATTTATGCCTGCAAGTAATAACTCTACAGGCATAATTTTTTTTTTTAACTGAACTATAGACATAAGGTCAAACTATGATAATATATATATATATAGAGAGATTAATATTTTTGTTTTTGCTGCATAAATTTTTTTTCCCTACTACACTCACATAAAAGTGAGTGGATCCAACATATGCGAATATTGTGATGTCAAAAAACTTGGGGTACCAACATATGCGAATATTGTGATGTCATGCCAGCGGCAATCTCATCTCAATCTCATATTTGGATCATTCCAATATTATTGGATGCCCTTAGGGACGTGAGAAAGCGGTCGTATGCAGGAGTTGTTCGTTCGATTCAATCACTGTGGGATGGGGAGTTGGAGGAGGATTCTGTGGAGGTCTCTATGGAGGGGAATGGCAGAGTTTCATAGCAACGCAATGAGAAGGGCATTATGGTGTTCTCGTAATCAGACAGTTTCAATCAACAGGCCTGGCGTTGGTGGCGGCAAACTCTTGTTGTTAAACCACTGGGGAAAAAGTTTTCATTCGACTATATGAGGCAGCGTTTGGAAATCTTATGGGCGAAAAAGGGCAAGCTTGCTGTGACTGATGTGGCGAATGGGTATTATCCGGTGAGGTTCGAGTCTCTAGTTGATCTGAATGTCGCCAAGTCGGAGGGTCCATGGATGGTGCAGAACCATTACCTATCTGTTCAGGAGTGGAGACCATCTTTTGACCCAGAGAATGACAACATTGGAAAGGTGAAGGTTTGGGTGAATCTGCCAAGCTTTCCACCAGAGTATGTGAAGACGAGGTTGCTGTTAGATGTTGGCAACTTCATTGGCAGATTCATTCGAATGGATATGGTGGCAACAAAAATTGTGAGGGGATGGTTTACTTGTATATGTGTGGAAGTCGACTTATCAAAGGAGTTGGAGATGAGTTATTTCCTTGAGGATAAACATAGAGTTATTGTGTATGAAGGGCTAGAGGCAATATGCGATGCTTGCAAGGTCTTTGGTCATAGGTCAGGCAATTACCCGATGACCCTAGTTGAGGTGGACCATTCAAGAAGAAGCCAAGGTCCACGAATTAATGAGTGTTGGACAGTGGTGGGTAAAAAGCATGAATTTATTCCTAATATAGGTGGGGATGACGTTATCCCTGTCTCTGAAATAGGGGTTGTGGAGGAGCTAGTTCAGAGCTACGGCAATGTCGAAACACCAGGTCCTCAAATTGTATCGCTTACGAGTCCTTCTCCAAAGGTCAGGGATGATATAAACCCTGTGCATGTCAGTGTTTTGGTTGGCAGTCCAAGTAATGGTGCCAAACCTATTAAGGGTGCAGTTTCGAAGGGTGTTAGGCATGGTTTTATGACTACAAAAGTTGCATCAACTGAAGGAAGTGTGGAAGTTTTGAGGGTTGACGCATGTGGGAATGAGTCTGACATGAATGTTGTACAGAATTCTCAACCTGTGGTGGATGAGGGAGCTTGTGATCAGAATGGGACCCACGTGAGCTCAATGAAAAGTGGTGTTCTTAAGAAGAGAGGAAGGCTGATGGGTAGTAGAAGGTTGAAAGTGAAGGTGGGAACTAGTGATAAAGTGTCTTAGGTGCGCGGCTCACCTATTCTCTCCCTACGTTTATCATGATGTCGTTCCTAATATGGAACTGTAAGGGGGCGGCTAACACGGATATTGGGCGCCAGTTGAGGTTCTTGATTTCTAAATATAGTATCAAGTTTTTGGTGCTAGTTGAGACAAGGACTAGTGGGGATAAGTGCTTGAAACTTAGAAGAAAGATTGGATATGATAGTTCGTTTATGGAGGAAGTGAGGGGTTTCTTTGGCGGTATTTGGATACTTTGGAAAGCTTAGGATATTCAAGTTAATATTATAAATAATTCTTTCCAGCATGTTCATATGCTAGTAAGTGTTTCTGGTCATTTGTTTCATTTTACGGCTGTTTATGGGAGTCCGAGGGAGGTAGAGCGTCATAGATTATGGGATTGGTTGGATAGTATTGCAAGTGGTAACCCAGATCATTGGGTGGTGGCCGGTGATTTTAACGAGATTGTTGATGTTAAGGAGAAAAAAGGTGGAAATGTTGCCGTTATTGGTCCTTATAGAGTGTTTAGAAATCGCCTGTTGGGATGGCAACTTATGATATCAGAGCTTCGGGGAGTTTTTATACCTGGATGGGCCCTAAATGGGGCCAATTAGATCGAGTTTATAAGAAGTTAGATCAGGTTCTTGCGACAGCTTCTTGGAGAATGCTATTTGATAAGGCTGATGTGGTTAATATTCAAAGGTATAACTTGGACCATTCACCTATGTTGTTGAGATTGTTTGGGTTCCCTGAGGCTAAGCGTGATAGGCCCTTTCGCTTCCTTGTTGACTGGATGAACCATTTGGACTTTCCAAAGTTTATGCTATCACAATGGAAGACTTTTATAGACCTTCCTACTATGTTAGTTCGTTTGGTTACTCCTTTGAGGCATTGAAATGAGGAGGTATATGGAAATATATTTCAAATGAAAAATTCCCTAAGTAATGAATTATAAGTATTACAAAACCAACAGTTGAGTAATGATTCTGATGACTTGTGTACAAAGGAGTTAGAGTGCATAAACCAGCTTAATGAGATCTTAAAGCAGGAAGAGTTGTTATGGTTCCAGAAGTCTCGGCATCAATGGTTGAGTGAGAGGGATCATAATACTAAATTCTATCATCTAAAGACAGTCACTCGGTGAAGTTTTAATAAAATTACCAGATTGAAGAATGATCATAATATTTGGGAGAAAAATGATGATTGTCTTAAAGATATGGCTATTTCCTATTTTAAGAACCTATTTTTGGATGAGGAGCTCTCCCGTAGGAGGCTTAGTTCTTCTTGGCCAATTATTCCTCAAAATTTGCTGACTAGTTTGTATCGGATTCCTTCTTGTGAGGAGGTTAGAAAATGTTTGTTTAGCATGGGAAGCTGTAAAGCCCCGGGGTTTGATGGGTTTCCTGCAGCATTCTTTCAAAAACAGTGGAGTGTGATTCAGCATCAAATCATGAGATTAATTGTTGATATTTGGCATAACCCAGCGCATATCAGGTTTTTAAATATTACCTTGATTGCTTTAATTCCCAAAATTCAGGTTCCATCATCTATGTCACAATTTCGGCCTATCTCGCTATGCTTAGTCTTGTATAAGTTGATCACCAAACTAATAGTGCAACGACTGCAGCCAATCATGGAAATTATAATCTCGCCTTGCCAATCCAGTTTTGTTCCTCATAGACAGATACATGATAATATTGTCATTGCCCAGGAGCTGATTCATTCAATGCATAAGATGAGATGAAGACAATTTATGGCAATTAAAGTTGATCTGGAAAAGGCATATGACCGGGTTAATTGGAATTTTTTAAAGCGTACTCTTGGGGTAGTTGGCCTTCCAGGTAAGATGATTACTTTAATTATGCAGGCTATCTCTATGTCTTCCTTTAATATCTTGTGGAATGGGGGCAAGACCTCTTCTTTTCAGCCGTCGAGGAGTATCCGACTCCTTAGAGGTAAATACAAGGTTCCAATTGGGAATTTTCCAATCCTTAAAGCTGGAGGTTCACTGTTCTGGAGTGCCTTATGTAACATCATTATCAACATAAAGGATGAGATCGTATGGGAGATTGGGGATGGAACTTTTATTTCATTTTGGAAGGATAAATGGGTTTTTGCAAATGTTTGTCTTCAGGATTTTGCTACGGATCCCATCCCTATTGATATGAGAGATAGTACACTCAGTACTTTTGTTGCTCAGAATGGTGGCTGGGATTTATCATTGATAAATAGTCTACTGCCTCAGAATGTGCTTGATTTAATTACAGGTGTGCTTCCCCCTTCCCCTGATGATGGACCAGATCGTTCCTTCTAGTTACCTGGAGGCTTAACGGTGTTAGTGTCAAAAGTTGTTATACCTTTTTAGCTGAATCTGGCTTCGTTCAATCTGACATTAATTGTGACGTATGGACTAAACTGTGGAAGTGGAAGGGTCCCTATCGTATCCATGTCTTTGGGTGGAAGTTGTTTCACCAGTGGCTTCCTGTATTTTCATGGATTAAGGTTTGGTCTGCTAATGACGGTACCTGCCCATTATGCAAGCATGAAGAAGAAACCATATTACATGTTTTTCGTGATTGCCCAGCTGTATGGGAACTCTGGTATAAAATATTACCAGAATCAATGGTTCATGATTTTTGTAGGTGCGGATGGGAGGATTGGATATTGATGAACTGGTTGAGTGATGAGATGGGATATGGCGGATTTAAATGGCATAAGGGGTTCACTGTTGCATCCTAGTTTATCTGGAAGTGGAGAAATGAGTTAATCCATGCTACGTAGGAGGGGAGGAGCAATTATAACCCGAGACTGATCTTTACGATGTTGAACGACGTCAAAAAAGGAGATGATAAAGGGTATGCATGTTTGTTGTAGAAGCCATTACTGGTCTCGTGGTCACTTCCAGATTTTCCATTTGTTAAGCTGAACTTCGACAGGGCTTCCAAAGGTCCATATAAGCTGGCAGCATGTGGTGGGCTATTGAGAGATCATTCTGGAAAGTGGATCAGAGGCTTCTCTCGGCGGTTAGGAAGATGTTTAGCGTTGACTGCTGAACTATGGGGAATTCTAAGAGGCTTGGAAATGGCATGGGAGCTCGGATGCAGGTTTGTAGTTGTTGAGAGTGATTGCCATTCAACTATTGCACTTCTCTCTAAGCAAGGGAGTGCAGCTCGTGAGTCCCATTTGGTGTCTTGGATACTAGCAATTTCATGTAGAACTTGGGTTATTCAGTTTTCGCATGTGTTAAGGGAAGGTAACCAATGCGCAGATTGGCTAGCAAGTCGAGGGTTCCTACATAGGGGGTCTGTGGATGAAGCCATTTATTCTACTCCTCCAGCTAGTCTTTATCAATTCATACTAGCAGACATGCTGGGAATTCAGCATGTGAGGAATGGCCGCGGGGTTAGTTAGACTTTTATTTCTCTTGTTCTTTTTGCGTTTGTATTTTGTTTCATTCTTTGTATCAAAAATAAAAAAGATAGAAAAAAAATTACAGAATAGCAACTGTCATCGTACTAAGATAAGAGTCTAAACATCTAGAGAGAAAGGAATGAAATACTTACTATTCTGCCTTGGCAAGGTTGAGTTGGATGAGTTAACGTCCTTGTTGATGCTTATTAATTTAGATGGGAGATTGGGGAACCATAACAGGCACTGTATGCTTGTTGTATCTAGACGGTCCATATTTAATATATTTAGAGAAATGTTTTTTAAATGTAAAAGTAATTTTTGGAAAAAGTATTGGTTTAGATAGAATCTTTATTTTATATTCTTTACTTAGTAAAATATTTTTTTTAAAAAAAATTAAAAAGTAAAAAATATTAAATCTAAACTGTTCAAATGGGATATGGACAGTCCAAATGGGAGATGGGATGAGCGGATGGTTTGGATAGGCACGCACCATAACGTTAAGGGAGCTTGGGGGTAAGCCAAATTGTTGCAATTGCCAATCCAGCATATAGAATGTCTAAAAAACTAAGTTCTTGAGATCTTATTAGCAACATGAGACGAATAATATTTGGAATAGCATATAAAGAGGAGAGAGATTTGAATAATGTAAAGTGGCAACTAAAAGAATTGAGCCAAGGGACGTAGTGAGATGTCAGAAGCGATATAATTAAGGTAGAATTTCCAAAAAAAAAAATACCATTTAAAATTAAAAATGTTAAATAGGTGAATTCACAACAAAATGAGTTGTCAATTATTTTATTATTTTTGTTAATATTGTTATTGTAATTGTCAACCGGATCTTAAAATTTAGATGGCATTTTTCTATCCCTTTCCCTACAATTAATTCTTTCAACTGAGTACGCTTATGGTTGTACTTGTATACAGGAAATCAAGAGGTGTAGTATCAAATGAGAGAAATATAGCATACTTAAAATAAGCCCAGGCTTATTCTTTTTAACTAACCAGCCATACTTGATTAAGCCTTTAACAGGTCACAGGCCCTGACAGACCGTTTTACCTATTTCTATCTTTAGTTCTAACCTTTTGTGGTTTTATAGGAGAAAGAACAAGTGTAATACCAATTGAGAAATTATTAAATAGTATTTTAATTTGTTCATGAAGTTTTTTGCAAGGAGCAATGGCTATCCTAGACCATTTGTTAGAGTAAAATGTTAGCCCCTCAACTGTCAAAATCATTGTAATGCTTCCCTTTGATTAATGGACATTTAAAAAGGTTTTTTTTTCTTACCCTTGAAGCATTTAAAAAGGTTTTTTTTTTCCTTACCCTTAGGTCCCGTTTGGTTCACAGAATACAGAGGAGGGAAAGGGGAAGTTGGGAAAGTTCCCACTTAAAATGACCATTTGGCGCATGTGGGTTCCGGTGAGTTGGATTCCCTCCTATGTCTGAGCTCCCACGAATGTGGGAATGTGATTTCCAGCTGAAAATGGCGGGATCTCTGAAATGTTCCCGGGAGGTCGAAAATTTGGGTCAAAAAAGCCCCTCAAAACTCTAAAACAGAGCAGCTAAAGCTCTTCGACGCCAGTTCTCGTTCTGCCACGAGCTGCAAGAGAGAGAAGCAGCAGCTGCAAGAACTTGATCTGAATCTTGCTTTGGTTTGATGGCTCAAAGTTTGGGATATGAATCTTGCTTTCCAACTCAAAGTTGCAGAAGACTATCGAGACCAGGTAATAAAGATGAAATGGGTGTTTAATTTGTCTGATGGTTTTTGTCCGATAGCGTGCTGCTCGTTAACCAGAGTGAATGTGAAAGGGTTGAAAGTGTTTTATTTCTATGGTTTTGTGCTCAATAGTATATAATGTAAAACAGAAGCTGAAATTGATCAACCAAAAAATGTTCCCATTGTTGGGCATATGTAATCAGTTTTTTGGATGCTCTATAATGGTGTATTATAATATAATGATATAATTTCTTTTTTGTCTGTGTCTTATATACATTAAAAGGGTTGTGGAACAATTTAGTTCAGCTGCTATATTTTGATGCCTGTCATTCAATTAATTTCCCTTCTGCTCAGATGTTTTTTAATTGTTCTGTCAAACAAGGCATTCCAACTTCATGTCCAGGTTCGAGCTTCATGTCCAAGTTCAACCGCATACCGTCAATTGCGTCGGCTCATGCTACACATACTAAACCAGAACAAGTTCAAACTTATGTTTGAAGTTCGAATGTTATCGTGGTATGGTTTCCCAGCTTTTTTATTCACGAGTTTTTTGTTCTCCAGCATTTTTTACATAAGGGCATAATGGGAATTTTGTCTCAAGTTCCCACTTAATCCACCCCAAATTCTTCAAACCAAACATTTTATTTCCAGTCAACTTAAGTTTTATTCCCATGCCAACCAAACAGTTCTATTTTTTCAAGTTCCCTCTTATTTTCCCTTCCCTTCCTTTCCCTCTTTTAAGTTCCCTTCCCTCTCTTAAAATTCCCTGAACCAAACGGGACCTTAGAAGTGTTTATGGAAGAGTAACCTACACCCTAGAGTTTAATAATGTCAAGCAATTGATAGCGTACCTTTTCTTTTATAAAGTATATGGCATCGTGTTTATTGTGTTACATGTTTTGCCAACTACCAAGGTAATATTTTAGGGAAAAAGTTTATAAACCCAAAAATTAATAATCAATTAGCAATCTAGACACACTATATATTTTTAACCCAAAAAAAAAGAAAGAAAGTCAAACAATATATATGTCTATCATCAATTCTTAATTAGACAGGAAAACACCTTGTGCTTGAAAGGAGTCCTTGAAGGATTGGTTATAGATGTTGCAGTTACTTATTGAGGTTTCTGGAAAATAAAAGTGGGGAGGGATGCAAGTTGGTGGGGAAGATGATTTTTTTTAAACTTTTTTTAATTTATGTGAAATCTACCTAAAAAATCTTTAATGGTATGTTTACATTTTTTGTCACATGAGATGACTTATAAACATTGATGATTGAATTATAAATAAGTTAAAAGTTCAATGATGGGATTATAAGTCAATCATAACTTTAAGGGCTAAAAGATTAATTCTTCTTTTGGTAACAAATGAAAGTTAGTTAGAGTTGACAGTTTTGTCCCAATTTTAAAAGTTCATGATTACTTTTACTCAAAAAAATAGTTTATAATTACTTTTACATTTGTGATGAAAGTTGAAGTTTATTTTTCTTTAACTGTAAAATATAAGGGAAAATTACACTGCAGGCCCAAGGATCAGAATTAATTACAAAAAAGTCCTAAGCCAAAATCTCATCACAAAAAAGTTCTAAAAAAGTCTCACGGACTTTTTTATAATTAATTGCCTAAGATGACATAATCCTTTAGAAAGTAAAAATGCTATATTAACAATTAGAAATACTATGTTAATAACTGGAAATGCTATGTTAACAATAAAAATTCTTAGTTTTTAATATGGCTTTTCAAGTTGTTAATACGGCTTTTCAAGTTGTTAATATGGCTTTTCAAGTTGTGATAATTTTTGTTGTTAATATAACATTTCCAGTTGTTAATATATCATTTTCATTTGTTAAAGACTTTTGACATCTTAGTAATTAATGACATTTTTTCGTAATGAGATTTTGGCTTAGTACTTTTTTGTAATAAATTCTGATCTTTGGGCCTGCAGTGTAATTTTCCCAAAATATAAAGCCCTTCTTAGGCAAGTTTTGAAGTATTTTTTTTATAACAATTATGAAATTAATATAAAACTGATGAAAAGTAAATACAAGAACAAGAGATTTTAGAGAGAGAGAGAGTAGAGAAAAGTTCTCATTCTAGTGTATTTTGAATGTTTATAGAAGACCTCTATTTATAGAAGGAAAATGGGCCTTTAGTGTAATTTCCACTTTAGGTCATTTGATGCAATATTCCCCTAATTACATAACTGTATACTCACGGGAATGCATTCCCGTGAGTTGTATAATTTTGTGTGTGGGTCCCACCAAATAGTAAACTACTATGCATGGTACTATGTGCGGGTCCCATGTCATCTTGAAATATTTGGAGACCAGAAGTCAATGGACATCCACATAATCAGTATATTCATAACACTCCCCCTTAGATGTCCATTTATGAATGTGCCTCATTAAAAACTTTAACTAGGAAAAACCTAGTGGGATAAAAACCTAGCCAAAGAAAAGAGTACATCATTCATTGATACACTATCCAGTGCTGCCTCATTAAAAACCTTTCTAGGAAAACCCAATGGGACAAAACCTAGATAAGGGAAAAAGAGTACAACATGTATCAACTCCCCCTGTTGACAACATCAGTATTACTCCCCCTGATAACATCAGTTGAGATCTTTGAGTCTTCGAAGACCAATAACATAGACAAGCTTCTCAAAGATTGCTTTTGGAAGTGACTTGGTAAATAAATCTGCCAAATTTTCACTTGAACTGATTTGCTGGATATCTATTTCACCATTCTGTTGAAGATCACGAGTAAAGAAAAATTTTGGTGAAATATGCTTCGTTCTATCGCCCTTGATGTATCCTTCTTTAAGTTGGGCAATACATGCAGTATTATCCTCATATAGAACTGTTGGAACCATTTTACCAGAAGATAATTGACAAGTTGTTCGTATATGATGAATTACTGACCTCAACCACACACATTCTCGACTTGTTTTATGCATTGCTAGGATTTCTGCATGATTAGATGAAGTGGCCGATATAGTTTGTTTCATAGATCTCCATGAAATAGCTGTACCTCCACATGTAAAGACATAGCCTGTTTGTGATTTTACATCATGTGGATCAGACATAAATCCAGCATCTGAATAACCAATCAGTTCATGTTTAGATACATTTGAATAATATAACCCCATATCCATAGTACATCTGAGGTAACGAAAAATACACTTTACACCATTCCAATGCCTTTGTGTTGGTGCAGAACTATATCTTGCTAATAAATTAACAGCAAATGTTATATCAGGTCTTGTGTGATTAGCAAGATACATTAATGCTCCAATAGCACTAAGATATGGTACTCCTGAACCAAGTAATTGTTCTACACCTTTTTTATTAATTATTTGGGGTTGGAATGGATCTTTTTCTTTTTTCAAAGATCTTACAACCATTGGACTACAAAATGGATGTGGCTTATCCATATAAAATCGTTTCAGGACTTTCTTTGTATAAGTTTCTTGATATACAAAGATCTCATCCTTCATGTAATACCCCAATTTTCATAATACATGTAAATATTATATTTTGATAAATAACACCTATTACAATAGGTAAATATGTGGTCTCGGAACAAGTGAAATAATTATCTTATTTTCTGAAGGTAATTTCTTATGAAATTAGAGTAAATGAAGAGCTAAAATCCCTAAGTGAATTTATGGGTCATAAAATACCCTAAAAATGTTATGATAAATTCTAAGAGGCAACTAAATATTTATTAAAATAGAGAGTATGTTGTCTCTAAAGTTTTAATTAATTTATTATTATTTTTAGGAATTGCACCATTTTAACAACTTAAAATCATCAGAGGATGATAAAATCAATTAGAGGAAATTAGTAACAATTATTGGGTAAGTGAAATTGCAATAATTAAGGTACTCTATTAATTTTTGAAATGAGTTAATGATTAAGTTTTTAAGGTCATAATTTAAGACTAAATGATATTGATTAGCATACAAGGAGTTGTAATTATCAAAATTGAATTAGAAATCTTGTTAAATTTAGTAATCCCTAATACACTATATTGGAGATTAAAATTAAGACTTAACTAATTATTCTTAATTAATCTCTATGGGACGAATTTTTCAAGAATTAGGGAAAATAATAAGTCAAAGAGTATGGAAGAAGATTGAGCAAACTTAGGAACCAAGTTTTTAAAACTTGGAGAGCAAGAAAGTGATGTAATTAAATAAAATTAGATGAGAACCTATAGAAATTAAATCATAACTTGAAATATTGGAATTAAGTATTATAGATAAATATATATTTGAACTCAGTGAATTATGAGCTTCGATTTGGCTATTCCCGAAGTTATTTTCGGTTACTTTTAAGATTCATACCTAAGTATTTTGGGAATTAAAAATCACCATAAATCTAATCATAAAATCAGGATTTCAAAAGTAAAATTAGATTTTGAAGAAAAACATTAGTTGATGCTTAACTAAATTAACATTTGGGATTAAATAGAAGATAAAGCAAAAATCTAAGGAAAAGGGAGAGAGAGGGACGAATTGGGGAGGTGTAAGGGGGAGATCTTTGCTTCCTCACCAAGCAAATATCAAGGGCCAAGATCAATTTGAATTACTTGAGGGCTACTCATAATTTTGGCTATAAATAGAAGCCTCCTCTTCACAAATTTTCCACCAATTCACCAAGCCTCAACCGAAATATAGAGAGCAAGGGATAGAGTGAGGAGCTTCAAGAAGTAGGAAGCTTGAGTTCTTCAAGAGGTAAGGGAGTTTTTAGTTCATAGTTCAAGTTCTTAAGTTATGAAGTAGAAATGCTAGAAATGTTATTTTGATCTTCAATCTTCCAAATATAGTTTTATTTTCATGTTTTTATGGTTTCCAATGTATTTATTTCGAAAAAATGATGAGGAAAGAGTATGGCAAAAATTTCTGGAAGATTAGGATCAAAATAGCGAAGCTCTGGCAAAATTTCAGCAATTAGTGTTTTCTAGAGTCAGGGGTAAAAACGTCAGTATCTTATGATGAAGATGATGTTCTAAAATTCTGAGAAAATTCATGGTGAAAGTATACGTCTAGGGCTTTCCGAATATATAGATTTTGTGTCGTTTGAAGCTCTGTGCGAAAAGTTAAAAATCTCAGAAGTTAGGCAATGTTTTCTGTGCGAAATTCTGGGCAGTATTTAAAAACGTGAAATCTGGGAATTATCCATAAGTTCTGGGTAAGTCCCAGTATTTTTCCTCGAAAATAGACTTCTCAAGGATTCCGGAACATTTTACGGATCCTCATTTTGATTTTTCTAGAATTAGTTATGATTTTTCAAAGTTACCGAAAAATCTGCCCAGAAAATGCTGCACTACGTTTTTGAAGAAATGTAAGGGCAAAATTGTAATAATAAGGCCATCAAGGGTAGAATGGTAAATAGAGGTGGAAATATCTCTTAGAATGTTATTCTAAGTGATATGGTGATATGCTAGGATATCCGAGAAGTCCAAAGCCGGAATCAAAGGTCGGATGTTTGACGACTATGCGGTAAAATGTACGGACGCGTATTGTAACATTAACACTTATGCTTATGGTATGGTTATATATGATAATTGTTTTCACATGTTGATACTCTGTTTTGAAATTGCTCATGGATTTGAGTTGTATACGGGTTATAGTCTTGATAACACCGTTGAGTTTTCCTAGCGCTGAGGACACGATAGGCCATCGTGGCACGGTTATGTGCAGACTTGGGTAACATACATATTGCAGTGGCTGTGTTATGTTACTTGATATGTTTTTGAAAGTTATGATTGTGAATATATTATTGTGATACCTGTCATATACTGTTTACATAAGCATGAGGTTAACCGTTACCTGAGGTCCAATGGACATTGGACCTCAGTCTTAATAAATAGTACAGGAAAGAAACCGGGATGGAGAAGGCGTCAGTAGATAGAGCCATGAAGAGGCAGCGGTTAAAGGCAAAGGTCGGTAGAAGTTATTAGGACTTAGCTTTTGGCACGAATTTAACAAAGTTACTTTGAACAGTTTAGTGTCTAAGGCTGGGTTGATCTATGTGGGAGGCCAATCAGTCGCCGTATAAGTCGGTGAGGCCCCATAATAGACCCCTACCTGGCCAATCTGTTTGATTAACTGATGTTAGGTTCCAAGCCATAGGTCTAGTTTAAGACTTTCTTTATGAGAGAAATGTATTCAAACCTCTGTAAATTGTATCACATGAATATTCCTTCGGGATATTTAATATATCAGCTTATGTCGGGCATCATCATATGTCTGAGTATTTTTATATCAGATACTCGTTGTCCGGATCTTAGCGCACGCTATCAATTTCCGCAGTACTCTAAGCTGTAGCATTTCAAACTCTGTTGTTTTTCTTAAAACTAAGTGTCGACCAACACTAATTTCGAACCTGGAATTTGGGATGTTACACTTCAGGTACTCAATTTGTAATCCAAGACAAACTTTTGTCCTACCCAAATCTTTCATTTCAAATTCTTTCTTCAAACAATTAATTGCTTTTGAAATCTCTTCAGGAGTTCCAATAATGTTGATATCATCAACATAAACAGCAATTATAACAAATTCGTTTCTCGATCTTTTTATAAAAATGCATGGGCATATCGGGTCATTTTTATACCCTTCGTTCAACAAATATTCCTTAAGACAATTATACCACATGCGCCCTGATTGTTTCAAGCCATATAGGGACTTATTTAATTTGATCGAGTATTGTTCTCGTGAATTTGAATTAAATGCTTTTGGCATCTTGAGTCCTTCAGGGACTTTCATATAGATATCACTATCAAGTGAGCCATATAAATAGGCAGTCACAACATCCATTAGATGCAAATCAAGCCCTTCATTTGCTGTTAGGCTAATTAAATAGTGAAAAGTAGTTGCATCTACTACTGGTGAATATGTTTCTTCAAAATTAATGCCAGGTCTTTGTGTAAAGCCTTGGGCTACTAGGCGTGCTTTTATACCTTGTAATTTCACCCTTTTCATTTCTTTTCCGTACAAAAACCCAATTATATCCAACTGACTTTACATCTTTAGGTGTATGGACTATAGGTCTAAATACTTTTCGTTTTGCCAATGATTTTAACTCTGCATTAATGACATCTTTCCATAGGAGCCAATCTTTTCGTTGTTGGCACTCGCTAATGGATTTTGGCTCATGATCCTCTTCTTCATTCATCACATCATATGCTATATGATTAGCAAAAATGTCGTCAATGTTGACTTCATTATGGTTCTATTTGATATTATTTGTGACATAATTTATTGAGATCTCATTATTTTCATACATTTCAGGTACCTAGATCTCTTCTGGGGCCTCAATATTCTCCTCTGGAGATAATCTCTCTTCATGAAGTGGCTCATCTAGAGCTACACTTTTTTCTTGATTATCCTCGACTTGGCCATCTATAATCTTATCTCCTTTTCTTTTTCGAGGATTTTTATCTTTGAAACCAATAGGCCTACCACGCTTCAGGCGTGCTTTTGATTCATTTATAATCGGTTGTCCTACCGGGACATCAATTCGAATAGGAGCATTAGCAGCTGGAATATGTGACTTTGTCACTTTCTTTGGGTCAGTGAATGCTTCTGGCATTCGATTAGCTAAATTCTGTAAATGAATTATCTTTTGAATTTCTAGTTCACATTGTTTTGTACGAGGATCAAAATGAGCTAATGATAATTCATTCCAGTTAATCTCTTTATTCAACTGCTTATTTTCTCCCCCTAATGTTGGGAAGACTGATTCATCAAAATGGCAATCAGCAAATCGTGCAGTAAATAAATCTCCTGTAGATGGTTCTAAATATTTTATAATTGAAGGAGATTTATACCCAACTTAAATTCTCATTCTTCTTTGAGGACCCATTTTAGTACGTTGTGGAGGTGCTATTAGCACATATACTGCACATCCAAAAGTCCGTATATGGGAAATATTAGGTTCTTCACCAAAAACCATTTGTAAGGGGGAAACTTTTAAATAACTAGTTGGCTTGATCTGAATTAACATTGCTGTATGCAAAATGGCATGGCTCCAAGCAGAAATTGGTAAATTAGATTTCATAAGTAAAGGTTTTGCAATAAGTTACAATCGTTTTACCAATGATTCTGCAAGTCCATTTTGCGTATGAACATGTGCTACGGGATGTTCAATGTAATACCCCAAAAATCCTATTTAGCATAACCACTATATGTTGATAGGAAATACCTATGAAAATAGGTGAATATGTGGTCTCAAAACTAGTAGAATAATTACCTTATTTCCTAGGGTGATTTCTCATGAAATTAGGAGGAATAAAGAGCTAAAAATTCCTAAGTGAAGTTATGGGTTATAAAATACTCTGAGAATGTTATGATAAATTCTACGAGGCAACTAAATATTAGAGAGTATGTTGTCTCTAAATTAGTGAATATTAAAACCAATTATGGGGCAAGTGAATTTTTATTAATTAAGTTAATTTCATAATTAGGCATAATTAGTCTTGGGACTATCTAAGATCAACAAATTGGAATATTTTTGAATAAGTATTAAAGAGGGATCAATATAAGTATCAAATAAATTTTCAAAGATTGTAATTGGTTTGATAATCAATTATAATCTTGGTAATTAAGTCTAGTAACCCCTAAAATACTATCTTAGCAATAGTAACCAAGAATTTATTTAATTCTCCCTTTAACTAATAAAAGTGGCGAAAATTACTAGATAAAGAGTGAAGAAATTATATTAACCCTTAATCCTAAAATCTAAGTGGACCAATGAAGGAATTTCCTTCTTAAAAATGTGAGAACAATAGAGCATAATGGATAATTAAATAAAATAGAAGTGGGGACGAATTGCTAGGGAAATAAGAAGTGAAAATTGTTGTAATAATAATACAAACACATAAGTCAATTGCTTGTGAGAGAAGATTAGTAGAAACTTGGGGAGCAAGTAATTGTTAATCAAATGCAAATCAAGGAGAATTCATAGAAATTAAATCATATCTTGAAATATTGGAACTAAGTATTACATATAAATACATATTTGGAATCAGTGAATTAAGAGCTTCAACTTGGCTATTCCCAAAGTTATTTTCGTAAACTTTTAAGATTCATACCTAAGTGTTTTGGGAATTAAAAATCACCATAAATCTAATCACAAAATTAGGATTTCAAAAGTGAAATTGGATTTTGAATTTAAACACCAACTTACACCTAACTAAATTAGGATTTGGGATCTATTAAGTTAACTTAATGAAGAAAAGGCTTTTCTTGGGGACAAAGAAAATCAATTCTAGAATAAAGGAGGGGGGACGGTTGGCATAGGTGGAAAGGCAAGATTAAGTCTTCCTCACCAAGAAAAATTTGATGGCTACATGCAAGAGGGAAGAACTACAAGAATGCCACCCCCTTTGCCTATAAATAGAGAACCTTGGTAGCACATTCTCCACACCAAATCACTTAGCCTTGGCCGAAATATAGAGAGAAAGGGAGAGAGTGAGGAGCTGCAAAAATAGGAGGCAAGTAGTCTTCAAGAGGTAAGAGAGTTATTAGCTTTCAAGTTTAAGTTCTTAGTTTATGAAGTAGAAATGCTAGAAATGTTGTTTTAATCTTCAATCTTCCAAATATAGTTTTATTTTCATGTTTTTAAGGGTTCCACTGTCTTTATTTCGAAAATTTGATGAAGAAGAAGTTATAGCAAAATTTTTGGAAAATTATGATCAAAATAGCGAAGCTCTGGCGAAATTTCAGCAAATAGGAACTTCTGGAGTCAGTAGTAAAAATGCTAGTATTTTATGATGAAGATGATGTTCTAAAATTCTGGGAAAATTCATGATGAAAGTATACATTTAGGGCTTTCCAAATATATAAAGAGTGTATCAATTGAAGTTCTGTGCAAAAAGATAAAAATCCCAGAAGTTAAGCTACATTTTCTGAGCGAAATTCTGGGCAGCGGTTTGAATTCTGGAAACTGGGAATTATCCATGAGTTCTGGGTAAGTTCCAGTATTTTTCCTTGAAATTATACATCTCAAGGATTCCGGGAAATTTTACGGATCCTCTTTTCGATTTTTCTGGAATTAGTTATGATTTTTCGAAGTTAGGCGAAATTCTGCCCAGAAATGCTGGATCAGCGTTTTTTTCCGAAAATTAGGGAATAAATTGGGAAATAAATCCACCAGGGGTAAAATGGTCTTATATAGCCAAGATATCTCTTGGAATAATGTTTATGAATTAATAGAAACAATATTATCCTTATAGGATATCCCTGAATACGTTCTGACCAACTGTCGCACCGTATTTCCCCAGAAATACCGTATAGCGTCAAACGAAGGTATGTCCGCGTACTGGTAACTTTAACTCTGATGTTTATGGTATGCATGTATGTGGTATATGTGTTGTATGTATAGGGTACGTTCGCGTACTAGTAACACTAACTCTGATGTTTACTATATGCTTATATGTGCTATGCGTTTGGTATGTTTATATGAGATAGCTGATAGCTCGGTGATATGTTCATGTACTATTGTTATGATTATTCTTGCTGGGTATTGGGATACGCTTGCAGGGTGTGAAATGCTTGGTGTGAAACAATTGCTAGGTGTGAAATGTATACTAAGTGTGACGTATCTGCTAAGGGGCTTATATGCCAAGGATACATTTGTCTAAATGTTTATGAATTGTTTATGTTTGTGAATATCTGTGATCCATATATGGTATATATATAAACATGAGGTTAACCGTTACCTGAGGTTCAATGGGCATTGAACCTCAGCTCTTAACATAGCGTCAGGGTCAGAAGAACCAAGGACGGAGGACAAAGGGAAGCGCAAGTAGGACGCATAGTAGACCCGGCTGAAGATTTCCTTTGACATTCTGGCGGAAGCCTTCCTTTTGTTGTTGTACATCCCTTTTGAACCACGTAGTTACTACACCGCTATTGTATTCAGCCAGACTTATAGCATTTTGAAATATAAGTATCAGTTACTCTTCCACTCAAATGCACTACTCTGATGATTTTAAATGAAAAATAAATTATTTCGCTTTTGAAAATTGGGATGTTACATTCAACATCAATTCCAAGGGACATGCAATATTCATTAAAAGTCTGTGAAGTAAATTCACCAGCATTATCAAGACATATTTTCTTGATAGGATAATTAGGGTAATGTGCTCTTAATCTTATCAATTGAGCAAGCAATCTCGCAAACGCCAGATTTCGAGAAGATAGTAAGCACACATGCAACCATTTAGTTGATGCATCAATTAAAACCATTTAATACCTAAATGGTCCGCATGGTGGGTGTATTGGCCCACAAATATCTCCCTGTATCCGTTCTAGAAATGTGAGAGACTCACTTTCTACTTTGCTTGGTGATGGCCGAATAATTAATTTTCCCTTGGAACATGCATCACATGAGAAATCATGGGATTTTGGTTTTTGTTTCTGTTTCAAGTTATATCCGCATGAATTCTCTATTATACGTCGCATCATAATTGACTCGGGATGACCTAACCGGTTATGCCAAATATTAAATATGCCTTTATCAGCATGCTTCTGGTTTTCCATAACATTTATTTAAATTGTACTAATATATGAATAGTACAAACCAGAAGATAACATTGGTAATTTCTCTAGAACATATTTTTTACCATATCTAACATTAACAATTTGTAGATATTCTTTATTCTCCTCATTTATAGTCTCAATATGATATCCATTCCGGCGGATATCTTTAAAGCTCAACAAATTTCTATGAGACTTGGAAGAATACAAAGCATCATTAATAACAAATTTCGTACCATTGGGTAATATTAGTATTGCTCTTCCAGAGCCTTCAATCAATCTCGTATTACCCACTATGGTATTGATGCTTGTACTACAATTTGTTAGATGTGAAAAATATTTCTTATCTTTAAGAATTGTATGTGTCGTTGCACTATCAATGAGACATATATTTTCATTCTTGTGTGAAATATTTGAAATATCCATGAACTTCATAAAAGAAAAGAAAATGCATTAAAACATATTTAATATAGGAGATGCATTAAAAACATATTTATTATACATAATTGGCAACAAGTCAAAACGAAACAAAATAATTATTACAATTTCTGCAAAACTTATTTAATCATAAAAATCTTCCACCTCCAAGTGAGACATAACATCATCATTTGGCTCATTGACATCATTATCTTTATGAGCCTTATCATCACATTCCACATTATTAACACTCCTTTTTATAGAGGCTTGGTAAAGTTTCGCTAAATGTTCTGGCGTACGACAATTACGTACCCAGTGTCCCTTCATACCACACCGATAACATTTATGTTCTATAACTTTTGAAGGACCTTCTTTATCATTCTTCTGTCCTTCATTATTCATCTTTTTCCGGTGGGTATAAGGACTATAATAACCTCTTCCACCATGATAAGAACCATGATTATTTCTACCTCCACAATTTCCACGTCCCCGTCCACGACCACGGCCACGGCCACGACCGCGACCACGACCACGACCATGATCATTCCGTACACTCACATTCGCTTCAGGAAATTGAGAAGATCCAGTGGGACGATTTTCATGATTTTTCATTAATAACTCGTTATTTTGCTCGGCTACTAATAAACATGAGATTAACTCAGAATATTTTTTAAAACCTTTCTCTCGATATTGTTGTTGTAAAAGCAAATTCGAAGCATGAAAGGTAGAAAATGTTTTCTCTAATAAGTCTTCATTAGTTATTTTTTCATCACATAATTTTAACTGAGAACTTATTTTGAAAACAGTTGAGTTATACTCACTTACAGTTTAAAAATCTTGTAGCTTGAGATGAATCCATTCATAACGAGCTCTAGGCAAAATCACCGTTTTCTGATGATCATACCTATCTTTCAAACTAGTCCACAATTCAAATGGATCTTTCACCGTTAAATATTCAGTTTTCAAACTTTCATGAATGTGGTGTCGGAGAAAAATCATAGCTTTAGCCTTTTCTTGAGGGGACGCATCATTTCCCGGCAATATAGCCTTTCCAAGGTCCTTTGCTTGAAGATGGATTTCAACATCTAAAACCCATGATAAATAATTCTTCCCGGTGATGTCAAGAGCATTAAATTCAAGATTTGAAAGGCTGGAAGACATGATTCAAACTAAAAATAATGATAATAATTAGAATCATATTATAAAATCTTATTATAAATTAAAACATAATTTAAAGAACTGTAAATAAACATGCTAAGAAAATAAAAAGAAGATGAGATAGGAATGGTAGTAAACTCACATCGAGACCTATCTCATCCGAAGGTAAGAAAGATGATGCATATTTAATATATAATATATAGACAGCAGTAAAGAATTAAGATAAACAAATGGAGCTCACTAATAAATATATTAGTGTCGCCACCATAAAAGGTAAATAAATGCATAAATAAATGGAGCCCACTAATATTAGTGTTGCCAACATAAAATGTAAATAAATGCATAAATAAATGTTAGTAACATAAATTTAAATGTTAGTGGCATAATGTAAATATTAGTAAAGTCAGTATGGAGCTTAATATTGCCACCATGAAATAAATAAAGCAGTAAGTAAAGAATTTAAATTAAACAAATGGAGCTTAGTATCGCCACCATGAATTAAATAAATAAAGTAGTAAGTAAAGAATTAGAATTAAATTACAAATGGAGCTTAATGTCGCCACCATGAAATAAATGAATAGGGAGTGAGAAGAAAACATAAATAAATTACTATAAATAGTAAAATATAAATTTACCGTGAATAGTAAAAATTACTATTAACTGTAAATAGTAAATAAAATAAAATTACTGAAAAATTAAATCTAGACTTCCATATAGGAGTCAAAATGAATAAAAATGTAAAATTACTGAAAAAGGTAAAATTAACATGAATAGTAAAAATTACTATTTACTGTGAATAGTAAATAGTAAATAATCTCAAATTTTAACCATGGAACCAGATGTTCAAAATAATTGGTAAAAGTAGAACTTTAATTCCATATCATGGTTAAGATTATCCCAGATAGATAAAATAAACATATAGTAAAGGAGATGGTAATAAAATTTTACCTTGGTAGAGTCTTCGTGCTGATAACGTAATATAAAACTGATGAAAAGTAAATACAAGAACAAGAGATTTTAGAGAGAGAGAGAGAGTAGAGAGAAGTTCTCATTCCAGTGTATTTTGAATATTTACAGAAGACCTCTATTTATAGAAGAAAAATGGGCCTTTAGTGTAATTTCCACTTTGGGTCATTTGATGTAATATTCCACTAATTATATAACTATACACTCACGGGAATTCATTCAAGAGTTGTATAATTTTGTGTGTGGGTCCCACTAAATAGTAAACTATTATGCATGGTATTATGTGCAGGTCCCATGTCATCTTGTAATATTTAGAGACTAGGAGTCCATGAACATTCACATAATCAATATATTCATAACAGAAATTATTTTTTGAGTTTTTTATTACCGGAAAGTACTTTTGTTGACCATTCTTAATAATAAAGAAATATATGAATATATATATGTAATGCCTCGCTTTTCTTTCCCCCCTCTTGTTTCGGCGATCCTGACTCCCTCTCTCTCCTTACTCTCTCTCCTCCTTCCGCAGCAAATGGCTGCGACTCAAGCCAGCCTTCTCCTTCAGAAGCAACTCACAGGTTATAAGTATTGCTGGAACCTAAATCTTGGCTTTCTTTCTTCCCTTCTTGTTTGGTTTCTCAAAACCCTTTTAGGGTTTTGATTCATGCTTGAGTTTTTGGATTGATCAACTGATGATCATTATTGTTCTGGGCAGATCTTTATAAAAATCCAGTTGATGGATTTTCGGCTGGTTTGGTTAGCGATGAAAACATATTCGAATGGCGAGTCACCATCATTGGGCCTCCCGATACTCTTTTGTGAGTTATCTTATTGTTTTCTTTTGGGGATTGTGAATTTTCTTCATGGTTTGTTTGAGAGGCAGAAGTGAATGAAAGGAAATGGAAAGATTGAAAATCAACAAATATTTAAAATGAATTGATGTAGTTATACCCTGCTTTCTTCTTTCCTTCTTCTTTTTATTTTTCCAGACAAAGGTTTGAAGTCTTGCTTTTACTTCCTTGTGATTCTACGTTTTTTAACCCAAAAATAATTCGGATTGCTTTGCTACCAACTACAGTCTTAAGCTATTCTATAATAATAGTCTGACATGGTTGCATTTGAATTTCGTTGAAGTCGCACAATTTAAAATTTTCTTCGACCACTTTTTCTTCAAATAAATCGAGGAGAACATCCAACTGAAATTAGGACAAATTTACTGAGTATAAACTATAGAGATTATTTGTCAATTAAGCATCTCTTTACTTCTGTTTCGCGTGTTTTGGAAGTGCTCATGCCCTTTTATTGTCATAGCTGCATAAATGAGATTTCTTGCATGACGTTATGAGGTTCTTGATTTTGTTCCCAACATTATTAAAGTATATATATTATCAAAGATTGGGTCAGTAAGAGAAGCCTGTGCATGGCAGAACATCATAGGTGTGGTCAAGTTGTCTTGGTGACTGGTGCTCATTAGTTTATATAAATAGTTTTTAAAAAACTTATTTCCCCTTTGTATTTTATTCTGCAAATTAAACCATGGTACGCTTACTGTATGATATGGACATTTCTATACCATGGTACACTTACTGAACGATATGGACATTTCTATGCAAATAAGTATTTAACTGCATGCTAGGCTTTTGTTATCAACTCCTCTTCGGATTAACTCCTTATAGAATTTTTTTTAGGGGAAATGTTTAGATAAATGATATGAATGTTGTAGAGAAGTAGAATATTTAGGGAAAAGAAGAGAGAAACACAGAATCACATTACTGTGCATTTCATTCATTCATCATATTCACTGAACATACCTCCTTCTATTAGCCTAGCCTCATATATATATGTGTGTTTGTGTGTAGAGACTTAGATTCCCAAGGCACTAACGGTCACAACAGTTATAACAAATGCAACAGATATACAAACTATTAACAGCAATGTCTAATAACTAACTAACTAACTCTAACTTGCTAACTAATTCTAATATTTTCTATGCTTTACATATCAATACCATCTTCCCAAATACATCCTTGCCCTCAAGAATGTGAAACCACAAAACACAAACCTAAAGAACAAAAAATACAAACTCAAAAATACAAATCTGAATCAATCAAAAACATCCCCTTCGAGAGCCCACTTCCCGACAACTTCACTCCACGATACTTTACGCGGCACTTTACTCAAGTTCTTCCCGGTCAATCCCTCCAGTCAGAACCCTTCATAGGTAGCCCTCTGGAGTTAGCCGTTTCTCAAAGAAAATACAATTGATTGATGGAGAGTTTCTTGGTTTCCTTCAACCGTTGTTCCATACCAACAAGAGGAATCTTTTTTGTTCCCCTCTTTTTGTTTCCTTTAGTTGTTGTCCCATACCAACAGGAAGAGAATTTTTTTTTTTTCCAACCTTTTTTTCCCCACAACACATCAGATTGTGAACCTCACGAGCAAAACCCAGAACCTGACGAGGAATAAAAGCAGAACCTGGAGACACGTAAGTAGAGCCCACGATGCATAATGACGTGAGCCCAGAATCCATAATCCCAAGTTCTGATGCAAGCAGATTGATTACAGGATTCTGACAACAAACATGCGACACAAACCTAGAGTCAATCAACAGAACAGATTCTAACCCCGACGAATCAGAGCTCAGAATCCGATGAAATAGATCAACAAAGGTCAAGAATTGACGAGGCAGAGCAATTGCCGTCAAGGAAAGGAGTCAAGACGAAATTCTGGTCCAGTGAATGGCATCGGAATGCCCACAAGAATTCTGACGAACAGGGACGATCACAATTTTGGTGGTCACTTTGTAGAATTCACCGTCGCCAAGAATCCTTCTTGCATTGTCGCTAGACGTTCTTGGGGATCTGTTTTTGGTTAACTATCAAATCCCCACTGAACCATAAAGAGATTGACTCCAGTAGGTTGAGAATTGTACTTGTTTCTTGATTATGAGTTCTTGCCGGAAGAAGAATGGCTATGGCTGATTCAAGAATTGCAGAAAATTCACAGCGGGGGAGCCGAGGATGACTCGCTTTGATACCACTGATATGAATGTTGTGGAGAAGTAGAATATTTAGGGAAAAGAAGAGAAAAACACCGAATCGCATCACTGTGCGTTTCATTCATTCATCATATTCACTGAACATACCTCCTTCTATTAGCCTAGCCTCATATATATATATATATATATATAGAGAGAGAGAGAGAGAGAGAGAGAGAGAGAGAGACTTAGACTCCCAAGGCACTTACGGTCATAACAAATGCAATAGATATACAAACTATTAATAGCAATGTCTAACAACTAACTAACTAACTATAACTTCCTGACTAATTAACTAATTCTAATTTTTCTATGCTTTACATATCAATAACTTGTCATTCGGAACTTTGAATTATGGTGCTTATTATATACTATTGTGTCTTTTTCATATGGCCATTGTTTGCAGTGATGGAGGTTTCTTCAATGCTATCATGCTTTTTCCTCCCAATTATCCACTTAGTCCTCCAACAGTGAGATTTATCTCTGAGATGTGGCATCCTAATGGTGATTGCATTCTCCCATCACAGCTATTAAAATTCTGTGGCTTTAATAATTTGCCTAATTTCTTTGTTGTCTTTATATGGTCTACAGTTTACCCAGATGGAAGAGTCTGTATTTCAATTCTTCACCCCCCTGGTGATGATCCAAATGGCTATGAACTTGCAAGTGAGCGCTGGAGTCCTGTCCATACGGTATGGTTTAGATGATCAAAGATGCATTTGTTCATCATGATATGAGGCTTGGATTTTTCTTGCGCTTTAATTTTGCTTGAATAATTTTTGATGGCACTGTTTACTTTATAATAACTCAGGCTGGTATTCTGAAATGTTGTCAAATATAATTGAAGCACCTGGATTTTCACTGTAAACCATATGTTTTGAACTTATTTGCTCATGGCTCATATGTTTAGGCTAGCTTGGTGAGTGTGGGTGTGCATGCATGCAATGTGCGGTATATAATTGCCATACAATGCTGTTAAAAAATACATCTAGTTTGGAATTCCAAAGTGCTTGATCTGTACACCACTTTCATCAAAATTTCTAACAATGTGTTAAGAATAATAACACAAGTAATTAGAGTAAATAATAGATACAGATAACAATTACTGAAGTTCCCAAGTCATAGTTGAGTGTAGGTGTGCAACCTTCTTAGTCTTGGTACAATGCATTGTCTAAGTCTGGATAGCCTGCATTTGTTAGTCTATAATTGGAACACTTTATCATTCGTCCGCTTATAACTGAATATAAACAGATGAAAGGCTGCATTTGGTTTGCCTTGGGTCAGTCTGGGTTTCTAAAGTTTGAAAGGCAATCAAGGAAGATGAAAGAGAGAGACTAGAAGGAGGGAGGAGGATAGGATGAGAGAACAAATCCAACAAAGATACAAAAACAAATAAACAAAGTTCAGCAATGAAAAATCAAAGAAGCTTAAAATGGAAAAATCAAATCCATAAAAGCAAATCACAGAATTGCAACAGATCTGAGGGATCCAAAAAATTGCAACAGATTGAGGCAACCTCTATTGAAGTTCATGTCATCACCAAGGAACTAAAATCTGAGTGAGAGAGGCAATGGGAAGCAAAGAGGAGGAGCATAACTATACTTTATTACCATGGTTCTGAAATCTGATAGCCATTGGCTTCCCTGCTTTTGTGGTGGATCTAAAATCTGGTCGTCATGGAAGGAAGGGACATGTGATGTGAGAATCGAATCAAAGAGCTTCCTGAACATATGATGCGAGAGAGATAGCCTAGAAGAGAGTTTAGATGCAACATTGAAAGGGATGAATGATTTATTTTTTTTATATTATTATTATTTTTTTTTTTTTGGGGGGGGGGGGGGGTGGGGTTCATTGGTCTGTGTGTGTCTACATATATAAGCTTGATTATCGGACCAGTCTGGATTGATTGGACTTATTAAGCCAGCCTGCAATGTGAATCAGTTCAAATGTTCAATGACTTTGGCCTCATCATTTCTGAGTTGCGCTGTTCTATGAGTTTCAACCCAGCCCAATCCAAACCATCTCAGTCCGGTTGAGGTGGTTTTTTGGGACTGAGTTGTTCTTGCTCACCTGTACCTCCTACACTGTGGACATTATAAGATATTTAATCACTTTTTGCGGCTGAAAGTGTGATAGAAAGAAAACCATGATAGATTTTTGGCCTTAAGTATGTTTCATTGTATAATTGATATCTACAGAACGATTAGCTTTCTGTGTTGTTTAGTAAAGTGAAACATTATCTATTAGATGCCATTTCTGTCATTTGGCATCTCTATCTATCTCTATTTGCTATAAAGTTTTTCATATACGGTATGACAGATGTTTTGATTTTACAACTCATGTTCCTGTACCCTATGTTTGGATGGGGAGAAATGTGAGGGGAAATAAGAGGGAGGGGGGGTACTAGGAAAAAAACTTCCAAAAATGGTAAAAAGTTTATATTTTTGGGAGTTTTCCCTCCTAGTTTCTTTCCCTTATAATTTTCTCTCCATCCAAACATAGGGTAAGTGAATTTTTCTATCTATCTGTTTTAATGGAGAACCTAATAGCAAGATATAAGAAATTGTAATTAAGTCCTATATTTTGTTAACAAACAATGCTAGCAATAATTTGATCTCGTCTGCAAATTTACATCATATTTATTTTAGTATCATTTTATATTATTCTCAATGAACGATGCTAGTAATAATCTGATCTGATGCAGGTAGAGAGCATAGTATTAAGTATTATATCAATGCTTTCAAGCCCAAATGATGAGTCTCCTGCAAATGTAGAAGCTGCGGTATGTTTTAGTGTAACATGTGAACTAATCTTTGATTGCATAATAATTTTCTGTCTTACCCATGCCCAATATTATTGCATTTGAAACCTGGAAATGTGAGATTACAGACTTGGGACCCTTGTAAAGCATATTTGACTGGGAATAGGATGAGACTAACCAAGATATATGTTACAGATTAATATTCTGTATAGAGAGAGAGAGAGAGAGAGTGAGAGAGAAGGGAAAGAAGCCAGAAAGAGAGGTGTAGAATAAGGAGATAGAGAGATAAAGAGAGAGCCAGAACCAAGAGAGAGGCCAAGCAAATTCAGAAAACACTATTATTCCTTTTACATCTAATCTGGATTACAATTGGGATTAGGCCCTTATCTATAGACTTGAGTGACTTAATGACCAAACTAATCCTAAACTAACAAACTAACTTTCTAACTGATATATTCCCTAACAACCCCTAACTAACTTTTTACTTTTTATTATCTTTACTTATCAATATATAATGTTCTTATCTTCTATTAGACATCTTGGCTATATGACTAAATAATAGAAACTTGAGGTTGTTTCTGCTTATTGTTGGCTACAAGTCTTGTTCAATTTTCTTTTTAGCCATATTATTCTTGTACACCAATAAGGTTTTCAGCATCATTGCGTTGAAAATAGAGGAGTTTTGAAATTTTAAATAACTAGCCACTAATCATAACGCCTCCTCTGTACTTTTAATGGTAACGTTTGTATTTTGTAGAAAACAACTAAAAGTTAAGCCATTTTTTATTTGTTATAGATGATAATACTTCAAATTTTGCATGATTGATTGGTTGAGCTTGAGTTTTATTCGCATAATATCATATTTCTTTGGCGCCAATTTGGCAAAATTCTTGGAAGACACTTTTAACTTGTTTAACTCCCTTAACTGCAGGTGATGTGGAGAGACAAAAGGGATGAGTTCAGAAAGAGAGTAAGTCACTGCGTGAGGAAGTCTCAAGAATTATAGTGGACTCCTTTATGCATTTTAATCATGTCATTACAGTTTCTGGCTTCGTTTTTTGTCATGAGTGGATTGCAGCCATGTTGTGTTACTCTGATTAAAAATACTTATTATTCTCAAGCCATGGAGAAAAGGAAATATGAGCTTGAAGTTATGTAAGAATGTGGCTTTCTATACTTCTTTTACCATTTTGACTCCTCTTAAACCCTGATTACCCGGGAACTTTTCCTTTTTTTCTTTAGTGAAAGCATTCTCAGTGCTGTATAACTGATGCACCGATACTGATACAACATTTTCGTGACGTTGCTGAAAAGTGACTCCAAAAATACTAATATTTCGAGACGTTCCAAAACATATTAGTATTAAATAATATTTTTAATATAAACAGGGATTCTGAATGACCAAGGTCCTACTCTGGAATTGTTTGATCTTGCATTGTAGGAATTGTGAAAGAAATTTGGAAAATGTCAGAGAAGGACTAAAATTAATATCAGAGAAGGACCAATATTAATGTCATAGAAGGACCTAAAATTGGGAAATATTAGAGAAGGACCAATATGTAAAACACTGCGTTTTGAAAAAGTTTAGGTCATCTTCATTTAGGTAGAGAGCTGATATGAAAAAATAGAAGCCCGACAGATCTGGAGCAGTGAAAAAACGCGAACGAAAGCAGCGCCGCGAACCACACCCTCTTCTTTTTTTCCTCTCGCCGGCGGCACCATTCCTTGGAATCCAAGCTGAACTCATTTCTCGCAAACCAATCTAGTATCTGCGACTTTCCCACTGCGGACTCACCTAGATTTCACGTCTCCCTGCGTTTCGCCCAAAGTCGCGAATCCGAAACGTTCTAATCTGAAAAATTAACGTTTCCGTGGTACATTGATGTATAATTTTCAGTAATTGAAGACTATTAAATAACTGAAAAAAGTCGGTCTCACTTATCTTCTACTCCTTCCGTTTTTAATATAAGATATATTTACCTCATTTGATTAAATCAAGAAAGTTAATTATATTCTATTCATTTTTCTTAATTCTCTTATTTTCTTTCTTTTTTTTTTATTTTTGAGGAAAAGATTGACAAATATTAAAAATATAATTTATATTCAAAATTAAGATTAACTTCTCCAATACGTTGTTCAACAAGGGAGTATCAAACAAGAGTTATCATCTTCTCTGGGCCTTCTTGATTATTGCTATTTCTCAGCTCAAGCAGAACACTACGCGCTGGAGCTGAATTGCTCATATCTGTCCCAGTCAGTTGGCATATTGGGATTATTTATTGTTGTGTACAAATTATGTTTGTTTTAAAGTTTTAGTCATGTCAAAGATATAGGTCGGATCAATAAAATGAAAGTATATGAACAAGAATAAATCGGTTATAAATTTAATGTTATTTGAATTTGTATCAGTTTCAAATATATGTTGTAATTCAAGGTAAAAAATTTGAGACTTTCTAAACTACAATAATAAAGATGAAATTATGCTTGGGAAGAACAGATGCAAAGATAACATCAAAATATGAAGTTATGTGCTGATAATTTAAAATTGTGTATCCAATATCATCGGAAATTGTTAGTAATCCAATTATAATGTTAAAAATGCAATATACGACATTAATATATTTGTAGTAATAACAATAGTTTTTTAAATATTGTTGAAGTTAGGGTTGTCAAATTGTTGTGCAAACTTCCAAAACTAAATCAAATCAACCCTCAAAGAGTAATAAACGATAGTCCAAACTTTAAAAGACCAAAATTAAATAAAACAAACAAATCAGAGACATAGAAGCTAAAAAGGCCAAACTTAGGCCAGTTTGGTACTGGGAATATTTGAGGAAGAAAAAGAAAAGAAGGGAAGTGAAAGGAAAGGAATGGAAGATTAGAAGGAAACTTTAAAATATTAATCGTTTGGCATACTAGGAAATAGAACTTAGCTTAAGAGAATTTGAAATATTTTGTACGAAGAATGGGGTGTTGGTTAAGTGGGAAGATGAGGTGAAGTTCTCACAATGCCTTTAAAAGAAAAAAAGAAAAAAAAAGTGAGAACTGATTTTTTTTTTTTTTTTTTTTGCAGGACATAAACGAACCCTAAAGTCAATTCGCACGAAGGTTGAGATGTAGAATTAAAGTAGATGGCGATGAGATATGAAATTTTGACAAGGATTGGCTTTCGGTTGTGACAAGAATGCCGGACATGGAAGGAATTAGAGGGGGACAACACGTAAGTATGAAACCAGCTGTGGAAAGGAGTATGACAAGAGAAATAGTGAAGATCATTACTGAACATTGAACTCAGGTGATGCTTTGATAGAGAAGTCAAAAATAATTGAAAAAATGCCTGCTAAACTCCCGAAAAGTGTGAAGTAGTTGAATGAAAAGGAGTTTGTTGGCAAGGAGAAACAAAGGTGACTATGAAGCAGTGAGGCAAAATATGGCATTGCTTCATGTAAGTAATTAATTAGCACAATTAAGCTGCCATGTTACACACCTACCGGCCTGGCAGGTAGTGCGGTTCTTTACCTTTATTCAATTTTTATATTATTTTCTCAGATTAATTTATGCCATTCATCAGAATATTAATAGCAAAGCACACACTGATTTAGATGATGATATACTGATAAAATAAATTACGGAATAGTAAACTTCCCCGAAGGAACCAAGATATACAGTCATCTGGATAATAGTGCCTGACAGGCCAAATAATATACTACAGTCATCCAAAAAAATTAAAATAAATATCCAAAATAACAACCACCAGCTGCCACCATCCTAGTCCTGCCTTGAAGCATTACCTTTGTCTCCCTGCTCCGGTCGTGATGAACTGCTCGAGGGCTTAAAAGGGGCTGTGATTCAAAAATTTGGATTTCAAAGTAACCGTTAATCTCATATAAAGTGTATGAATAATGCATATAGAAAAACCATAAATAAACAAATACCATATAACATTCAGTATTAAGGCACATAATCAAATCTAGAACTAGCAGTCTTAATAACACACAGCACAAATTGCCGTGGTTCTAATAGCACACAGCACAAACCACTGGGCATTGCACAAAGCAAGGCCCATAAAGCACACAGCATGTTTCGGTTCCATAGCACTTGGAAATAAATGATAACTAAATGCATATAACATATACTGTAAAACATACATACACAAATCACACAGGATATATAAGGATTAAGGTTACTACTTGGCAGTTGACTATAGATAAAAGAAATAATTTCCCGGCGCAGAAGCACAACAATCAAACCTAATAAAATGTAAATATAATTCATTCCTCCTCAATAGATATTTTATTAGCTGATTTAAAATAAGCCCAATTAATATGTCCATATTTTCTAAATTCCTTTTTTTACTAAGGAATTTAATATGGGCTTAGCATCCTTTTATTTTTGACCCAATTCTGAAATTTCCAGCAATAAAGGCCAAACTTCAAAAATTCATAACTAAATCTAGAAAAATCCTTTTGAGTTGGTTCCAAATCCCAAATGACCCTTAATATGTCTATTTTCAACAAAAAATAAAAATACTAATTTGGTCTAGACTAAGTCAAAATTTTAAACATGGGCCCAAAATCATCTCTGGTCCGAAATGACTTCCAGGATTGAGTGGCAATTTTCAAAAATTAATTTCTCCCAATCAAAAACTCCAAAAATTACAAATTATATATCAAAATAATCCTTGAGATGTATACTTTCTCTCTGTAAAATTTCATATTTTTTCAAGTCCATTAACTAGGTCAAAAATCGAGTTGAACCCAACTGACTCCACAGAATTTTCAGAAATTAGACAACCAACGTTTTTTTATACTTTTTTCTATGGTTCCAAAATTTTGAGCCAAGTTCACCCCCATACAAAATCTCATTTTAAACACTTTAAAACCATTAAAAACACCAAAATCAATTCCTATCCACATGAAAAACTAGCTACACGAAAATTAATAGTTAAATCCAAAATGTCAAAATTCTATTCTAACTTCATAACTCCCATATACTAGGTTTCCTCTACCATTTAGGCCACGAACCTTCGTTTTAAATTTGTGTTCATATTATACTTTTACCAAAACAAATCCATATTGTTGCATATATGCTCATGAATTAACCATTCTCAAGACTAATACCATAGAGATTACAAGGAAGTTCAAGGTGACTTACTTGACCTAGGATCTTCAACAATGTTTGAGCTCTTAAGTCTAGTTTCTCCTCTCTTAACCTTTAAACCTTACTCCAAAAATATACCAAGAGAATATTTTCTTTAGGTTCTAAACCTTATTAAAAAGTGTAGAAGAAAATAGGTTGAGATTCCAAATCCTTACCTTACTGTTAAGCTCCTTAATTTCCCCCTTTTTTTCTCTTGAACTTCCTTGTGTCTTGTGGAGAGCTTCTTCTATCTTTTTCCTTCTCTTTCTCCAACGTGCAACAGCCCAACGGAAGGAAAAGAGTTGCTTTTTAAAGTGTTCTCCTACTTGCTCTACAATCCATCCTCTCTTTCTTGATTCTTTTCCAACTCCAAATCACATCACATCATGTCATGTTATTTCATTTAATTTTCCTTCTCTTCCTTCCTTCTTTCACGTGGGGTAGCTGATGGGGAGGGAGAATATCTTCCTTTTAAAAAAAATATGTTATGTCATGTCTTGCCTTTTTCATTTAGTCATGTTCATGTCCTTTGTCCTAATTCTTTTAGCTTTCTAGGTGTACTTTGTGATCTCTTCGTTTTCTTTTCTTCCCTCCTCAAATTGTGGGAGTAGGGAGGATTTGGGAGAATTTTGTGTCTTACAAAATCTAATCCCATGCCCTCTTGCATTTATGAATGTATGATGTAAGCTAGATGAGGTCACTAAGCATGATATAATCAATTTCACTCTTCAAAGTTGGGCTTCTTGAGGGTCCATTTTCCAAGAGCACATTTTTTCCCTCTTCTTATGTGAATTGGGCCTTCTTCTTGGTCTTCAAGAATTGTTTTTCCTACTTAGCCCAATAGCCCATAATTCTTGGTTAGGTGCATTACCCCTTTTTGGGCATTTTCGGAATTTTATGTTCTTTTCTCTATTTTTTCCATTATGCATTTTGCCTAAGGGTAAAAAGGGAAAAAGAAATATGTTTTGACTTCCATTGTCATTTCTTCCTTAAGGTTGTCCTTAACCATAATCATTTAATTACACATAAACAAATAATTCACATCTTAATCCTATGATGATTATTTCTTGCAATAATGTATGTTCTTAACACATAGCTTCACAAAAATCATGCATGCAATTATCTTCATAATAATGCACATGAAAAATAGGGATGTTACATGCCACATTACAATAACAAAAATGACCTCGGTTAAAGTGGCCACATAAAGTTTAAAAAAAAAAAAACTGTAGTTGTGAGGATGAAGAAGAACACATTAACAGGTTTACAATATGCATAAAAATGAACCAATCTCATACACAAAAAATCCTAATTGACAGAGATTAAAGCAATACTTATTAATTTTCATTTAATGCAAGGTGTTTGAAAGGAATTACAATAATGCAATTTGGCCTTCGCAAATGCTACATAAGAAGGAAAGCAACTAAAAAAAAAAGAAAATTGGACTTCTCAAATGCTGCATAACAATAAATTAAACTAGGACATAAGAGCAGTATAATGCACAAGCATATAAATGAACATGAATGATACAATGTTAATTGTAGGGTGAAAGGAAAAAGAATGAAGGAAATTGCTACATAAGAAGGAAAGCAATAACAAAAAAGGAAACAAAAACATGATAGCACCATAAAACACAATCACATAAATGAATATTAAAGATACCTTGTGTACTATAGGGCGAAAAGGAAATAAAATGAAGGAAATTGACCTTCTTAACTGCTGCATAGAAAATGTATAGAAAGTTGAACATGAGAACGCCATAAGGCAACAGATATAAAGTAACCCAAATTATAGCATGTTGACTATAGGGTGAAAGGTAATAAAAGGAAGGAATTTGACCTTCTCAAATGCTCCATAAAAAAGAACACAAAGTTGGAAATGAGAGGACCATCAGGCAGGCCACATACGGGGCATGAATTCAAAATGTCCTACTCATGAACAAGTTAAGACTTTAACAAGTAATTAAACTTAAAATATTGTAACTGGGCATTAATGCCTTTTACACAGAACGACGACCCTAAAGCTAACAACAATGCAACTAAAAACTGTTTATGTAACTTTTTAACAACTGCAGTTATAGGGAAACACAAAATCAGTAACTACATGACCATTGAAGACATTAAAACAATGTAGAAACAGGATTGAAGACACAAAGTAAAATAGTCAAACTGCAAAAAACCACTAAAGTTTACGTTTGAACCACATAGCCCTATTCAAACTCTAGTGACAGAAGGTAAACCAGTGCATCAAGAGTTAACCAGATCTAAAAACAACAACGGAAAATAGAAAAACTAGACTCAGTCATTTATTTATTCTTTTTGCTCAGGAGACTGAGTCATTTGTAAAAAGAAAGAAACGAAAACAAAAGTAAAGTGTCCCTAATTCTTCTTCTTCCTCTTAGTCGGGGACCTCTTCACTAGGGACCTCTTAGGAGCGAAGTGCCTTGGTGATGATGTTGTTGAACCAAGGAGGTTCACTGGGATGAACAAGGGGGAACTAGACCTCGTAGGTGGATCAAGCAAGGGTGTGTCAACTGAGAAGATATGGGGCAAATTCTTAGCTACATAAACAGACTTAAAACTGATTGGTGGAATGAATCTTAATGGCACAGCTTTCACTATTGTCCTTGAAGTTATATGAGGAGGGTTCACAAGTTTAGGGAGAGGAATAATAGATAGTGGCATTATTGGATCCAAAGTCTTATCAGCATCCTATGGTTCAACTCCTTCCTTATTTGTTTTTCCTTCACCTACTTGTGCAGCAATAGCATGTTCAAGTTGCCCTACCTCTTTAGCTATGGTGCCTTTAGACACATGCTCCCCAGCACCATCCTCATCCACCCCTGCTTCTTTAGCTATAGTGGCATCAACCACAACCACAACAACCTCCTTAGCATCTTCTTCTTCCTCAACTAACATTTAAAAACCGACATGATCAACAGAACCATCCTCACCCTCCCCTACTTCTTTAGGTATGGTGGCCTCACCCACAACCTCAACAATTTCTGTTAGTAAATAGTGTCTTAGAGACAATCTATTTTAACAGAAGAACACCTTTTTCTATTTAGTATTTCATGATTTATATATTTGAGCTTTATCTTTATCATATTTACGTCTCTCGCCTATATTTTAGGTTAACATGTGATTAAAGATAAAGGCTCTAGGAATAGAATAGGTGTTCACTCGATGATCTATAATAGAGATCATGATCATGAGGACTCGAGGACACTATTTGTATATTGCCTAAATCATGTCCTAGTCTTGAATCACCAAGAACGAGCATTGGTGATCTCAATAAGACTAGTACGATGTCATCTATTTGTATGGAGATACAAGGTAGGGACCTTATGGAATGCAATCATGGTGACGCCTTAGTTGATGTTGTGGGTGGATTTGTTAGAGAGTAGATAGCACTAAGTTGACCCACTGAGAGACTCCACAAGGATTCATTGTAAAGAGTATCATTGGATTTGTAACGTCTCTTATCGTTTGGTGGTCTGAATTTTCCTAGACTTGAGGATGTCATCGAACACTATGTCCTAAGGTTATGCTTTGACTGTATAACTCTATCTGCCTAAAAAATGGGGAGAATAGTGTACTCTTAGGTATGACTTGAATGCATGAGTATAAATAAACATGTCAAAAGGACTCACAATCCCCTACAAGGGATTAGTTGTTCACAAGACCCATATGGCTCAGATGACTTTTAGTTGACTCAGGAATCTATGTATAGTAAGCGATTTTGAAGAGTCATGATTCATCTTAGAGTCAATAAAGAAGATTTCTAGTTCTATGAAAAAGCTACATTTAGTCAACCAAGAGAAATGATACTCTATTTTTACTCTTGACTAAATGTGAAAGACGGTGTGTGGGATGATGTTGGCACAATATTCAAATTAGAAAGGTAGATCACTTGATCAACTCGATTAGTTATGGGGCCACAAAGCATTGTTAATGTCTTATGTGGCCATTAGATAAATTGGGCTTGTTAAAGGAGTTTAATTGATCCAAGTTTATTTATGTCAGTAACTAATTGAGTCTAATAGGTCACACACTAAGGTTGTTCTTGATTACTATATTTAGCAACTTTGGACCAATAATTGTTATTGGGCTTTGTCAAGATATAGGTATAATTTGATTTGAGTAGTACTTCAAGCCCAATTATAAATGGCACCATATTTGGATAATTGGTGAGAAATTAGTTTTGCTACTAATAGGTCCAAATATGTTAGAAGGCCCAATGAGGTCTTCGGCTAATTTGAATTTGGAATTTAAATAGGATTAAGGTGCAAAAATACACATGAGCTTTTTCTCTAGAAGCGTCCAGCACCATGTGCTTTTTTTGGGTGCAAAAATACACATGTGGTAACCATTTTGGAGCAAAAGTCACATCCCAACGTTAAGTCATTGTTCACCGCCGTTGTGTTACTGTTCACTTCATCTCTTTCTCTCTTATCACGGTGAACAGTGACTTAACGGTGGGATGTGACTTTTGCTCCAAAATGGTAATCACGTGTGTATTTTGGCTCCAAAAAAAAGCAAGTGATGCTAGGCACTCCTAGAGAAAAAGCTAATGTATAGGCACCTTAACCCATTTAAATATTACATTTAAAATAGTAATTTAAATTAAAATTTTAAATTCAAGAGATTAGGTGACAAAGGATAATAGTGAATCATCCAAAATAATATCCAATAAAGATTAGATAAAAGATCCAATAAATATTGGAAAGATATCTAATAAAGATCCAATAAAGATTGGATCGATATATAATAAAGATTGGATAGAGATGGAGCCTTTCTAGTTGAATTAGGCTTTTCTTTTAAGCACTAGAATTAGGGTTAAACCCTAAATTAAATGGATATTTTTTAAGCGCCAATTTTTTGGACATTTTTCAAGAATGAAAAGGCAAGCACACAATTGTTCAAAAATCGTGTGTTCTTGTTCAAGAGAAAAATGTTTCATCTCCAATCTTTCAATCTTGCACCTCACCTAATCTTAATTTAACATTATCGTCTTGAGAAAAAAAGATTCAAAGAATTGAAGCCCTAGCCTTGCAATTGCCTAGCAAGCATCCAAGGAGAAGGAGGAGTCAAGGAGGTGATATTATTTCAACCAAGAGGCAGCTATGTGGATCAACATATTAGAGGACATCATTTACTTTGAAGTATTCGAGTGATTAAAAGGTAATCCTAAAACCCTAATAATTGTCTTAATTAGCGTGCCCTTTATATAGTTCATAAGAATTGTAAGGAGTTACAGGTTCCACAATAATTAATAAAGATTCCTAATTTTCTTTATCATTTAGTTATGAATTCTCATGAGCACTGTAAAGAGTTACAAGTTCTCATAAGTACCATAAAGAGTTACGGGTTATAACTTATAAGCTTCGTAAAAGAGTTACAAGTCATCAATGGTAAAGAAAACCAATTTGGGGTAACTTATGAGTACTGTAAAGAGTTACAGGTTCTCATAAGTACTGTAAAGAGTTACAGGTTATAACTCATGAGCACATAACTCATGAGTGGTAGAAAAATTTCACGTGATAATAAAGATCAACATTTTTGTTATTCAACCTTATGAGCAATTTCCTAAACGTCAGGCAACACCCTAAAATTTACTAATAGTTTCAATTTGAGGCTCCCTTTGTTTTGCACTTGAGTTGCCTATACCCACATCATCAACTGTAGGATGGCTAGCCTCCTCTAGTTCTTTATATTTCATGCATTCATGCACCTCTTCTGGTTAGTTAGGGCTAGTTCGTGTAGTACGATTCTGCTCATAAGACACAAATGTTGTTGGGGAGTGGTGGGAGGCCACTAGTTATGCATGGATAGGTTCAACACCTTTCTCACTTCCGTGTGCAGCAAGGTCATATATGTTGGTCCATTGCGTGTCGTTTAAAGGGGACTTAGGCTCAACTATACCCTTTGTAGAAGGACCAATGCATTAATCTTTATGTTCCTTGAAAGATACAAACTCCTTGAATTTTGTTGCATACAAGTGAATGAACTCTTGAAGGTCATTGAAGTCAAGTGCAATTGAACCCATGCGTGACTCCATGTCATTAAGCATTGACTATAGTTCAACTTTAAACATCTCTAGTTTTTTATCCACAATGTTGGCAAACATGGCAGCCACTTTTGCAGCTCCTTCAAATGATGACATTATTGCACTTCGTGCAGTTGGAAGTGCATATGCCTTAGGCTTCGCCTTCTTAACATGTTCCCTTTCATTGGATGACCTATTTGATGCCTCTTTGGGGATAAATGGGATTTGCATCTGGTGCAATGCCTCTTCATCAAATGCTGGAGTCCACATTTGGGGTTCACCCTCATGAAGATACCAAACCTTGTACTTTTGTACTATGAGAGACATAAGGAAAGGGTATGACAATTGCAAATTTTTCATCCCAAGTGTTGTAGCCTTCAGCATTGTGTTAATGATCCTCTTCCCCATATTAAATGGCTTCCTCTTGAGACAGGTGAGGATTTATTTGTCCTCAATGCTCATGGTTATAAAGTACACCCCTTGTTAATAAAGTTTATGTTGTACAAGTAATGAAGGACCCTATAACTATAAGGCAGCTGCTTAGGTTTATATAGAGGAGAGTAATCGTCAATTGTCCCTCCCTCTAGCAGGATTTTATCCATTTCCTCTCTACTAAAGGTTGTGTCCTTCGACTGTGTAGTCTCAACTTCTAACCAACTAAGAATTTTCTTCTCATTAAGTTCAATTGTTTGGCCCCTAACATAAGTAGAAACTACGCCAGTTCTAAACAATTTCATATTTGAGTATAAGACCTTCCTAACTGACTCATTGTAAGGCAAACCCAACTCAAACAAACCCCTAAATGGTCTAAGAATGGTGTCTAAGCCGAATGGAAAATCATTTTCAAATGAGTCTGTCTTAATCCTACTCATTTTGCATAGACTACGGCCTATTAACCTCATGTCATAGTCTTCAAGTTTGGACTGGTTAAAGTCCGCCTTTGATTTAGGGATGACATTTTTGCTCTGTTTTTGTTTCAGTTGCTTATACAACTTTGACCTCACCTGATCCATAGGCTCATTTTCTTCATCCTCGTCATTACTGGAGGCGAACCCTTCTTCTTTATTAGTCTCTTTCCATTCTTCATCTTCCCCACTTGAACTCTTATTAACAACCTTTTTTCCTTCATCTGTTTGTCATCCTCTGCCTTTCTTTTTTTGTGAACTCATGATGAATCTGACGCTGATTGAGTGTCATTGTCATTAAGGACCTTCCTCTTCCCAACCACCATATTCTTCTCCTTCCTCTTAGCAACTCGTTGGTGTTCCTTCACCTCCATTTCTCGCTTTCATTGAGTTGTTGCTGCGTACTCGTCATATAAATTTTTATCTTTGCTCATGTACTTTGATTGCCCATCTCTTCAACATCGCCATAGTATTGAGTAGTGCTTTCTAAACTTCTCAACGTATGCCATTGTTATCCTCAATTCTACAAGCCGTCATCAGTCATTTTTGTCCTAGCCATTTCTAAATCCCTGTATTCCTTTCAGTTGACAGCGAGTAATTGAGATATTTTTATTAGGGTTATTTGTCAGTGTGAAGGTTGGGCGAATAGATGAACAATAGGGGTAATTTTGGAGAAATCATATTTCTGCAGGGAAGGAATGTATGCAGTGGTTTTGGTTAAGTTGGATGAACAGAGGACGCAAAAAGGGGAATATTTGCAAAACGAACATGACATTGTCCTAAGACCTAGGGTTTATGTGTTAATATTAGGAATATCAAATGTCACTTTTCACGTTGGATAAGATAATGTGAAAGGGCTTAGGATTTTGTGTGGAGAAGAGAAGATGATATGGGTTAGTTTTCATTTTTAAGAACAGAGTGGGTGGCGGTAACAGTTATCCATTGGCTGACGTTTGAACTGGTACATAAATGACGTCAAACCAATCAAATTAGTTGTCAACTATTTTTTCTTTTGCAATTATATAAACTGCCCTTAGTGAATTTTTAATAATTTAAAAGTACAAAACTCAACATTATATCTTCACATGTTAAAATTATCTTGATATGTTAAAAAACATAGCACACAGTTGTTAATTACATTGTCATTAACACATCCATTGCCATATGTGTGAGCTGACGCAATGGATGTTTGAACTAACCTCCCTCGTTTGAACGTTAACATAAGCTATGTGTGTCAACCTTTGTATGATAGTTGTCAATGAATACGTTCGATCGACAGTGTTAGTTTGTTAGACACTATTCTACCATAAATGCATGACAGTAAGAGATTAAAAAAATAAACATGATAGAACTTTGACAGCAAATAGTATAGCAAAAAGTCATTTTATATTAACTTCCTCAAAAATTACAAACACACAAAGTTAAACCCTTGTAGCAGCCTATGTACATATAGCCTTGAACTACACAAGGTTCCAAATGCTACATGTACACAAGACACAAACTTTATCCCATGTCCAAGTTTAAACTGCCCCTATATGAACATGGTACAAAGTTTGCATTCAAGCATATACAAACATAAGATTTGTGTCCAAAATATAACTAACACATATGAGTTATCACAAGCCAACAACAAAAATACCATATGGCCAAATATTACTTTACTATAGTAACTCTTTTTGGAGGAGGCTATAGATCCATGAAGGCTTATACTATAGAGGTATCTTTGAAAAGGCATTCAGCAGCTTGTCATAGCTAATGATCTTTATGTGAGCATTGTTTCTCTAATTTCATGTCAAGTCCTCAACTTGATGCAACTCCATGAACAAGTCATATCCCTTTACATCAAGTTCAGATTGCCTTTCTTGAATAGACATCTAATTCGCTAGTTTGTCAAACACACTAATGATAGTCTTGCCCAACAAGGCAACTGTGTCTCTGAGAGTAGCAGCCATCACTTCAGAGTTGTTAAGCCGTCGCCTCTTTCTTGGATAGAATTGATTAGACTAGGTGCAGTTTCCTGAATTGTCTCTAGAAAATTATTTTCTCCAACGTCATTCTGGGGTGTTTCCAGAAGATCATCATAATTAAGGTGAACTTCCTCCTCCATTCCACTAGTGGCAAGTCCTTCGTCACCAACAGCCCTATCCTTCCCCCACACCATACACAGAGCATCAAAGTTGGGTAAGCACTTTATCCTAAATTCCTTAGCCTTTAGATGAACCTACAATATGGACAAGTATGTGAGTGATGCAAACATAAGTCATGTCACACATCATAGTGAACTATATTGAAGACATTGATGGTTGCCCATGCCTTCAAATACTCACCCCACACCTAGTTATCTGCAATTACAAGTTTTGTCTCTAGATCCCAACCAAATCCAGAAGTGTTGGTCCCATAAATCATGTCATATGCTACTTGCTACAACCATTTCAATGTCTTGATTCTTGAGGTTATGTGCATACTAGCTTTTATCTCAAAGTTAGGTAGCTTTTTTTTCATCATTGTCGCAATGCATTGGTAAATCCAGATCTAAACCTGTTATCCGCCATGGACTTTTGGTCCAATCTCAAAATTACCAGGCAGTTAACCAAGACTCTGTCCTCCTTTGGAGTCCTCATTTTGATCTTCCCCTTGCTTCCCTAATCTAACAAGTCCATCTAAAACATAACTCAAACACATAAAGTTTGTGAAGTTATCAAAAATTTAAACAAAACAGGAAACTAACTAACAAGCATACAAAGCACAAAGTCTAACCTCATTTCATTCAATCTCACATATAATAGTCTTGTCCTTATGACATAAACATATCAAACACATTGTCTATACACAAGCAATAATTTTCTGCAACAACATAAATTTGTTGTATGCACCACTAAGGTAGCGAACATGTCATTTGCAACATTTTCCCTAAAATTATTCCACACATGATTGGTTTCCATAGGGACTAAGTGTGTGTTCTCAATCGTTGTAGGTCCAATCTGAAATGACTTAAGTTGCTGATCAAGGGGATCTTTAACACTCTCCTGACGAATCAAATCATGTAGCAAACAGTATGCAACGATATATTTGTTTTGAATCTTCACTGGGTAAAAAGATATGCTCCTCTGTATTGCCCAATGTAACTTCAATATGCCAAAGCATCTTTATATCACATTCCGGGTAGCAGAATATCACATATTGAAGCACTCATGAGCAGTTTGTGGTTGGTATCCTTGTCTCCACTCATTAAGGTGGTACCTTTGACCTCTATAAAGAGTTAGAAAACATTGACAATTATTGGACCCTGCATCCACCAAGTAGTACTTCCCTGCGCAAACTAAACGTATTTGTTTTTAGTCTTGTCCAACAATCTAAGGAACACAAATATTATGTAATTGTAACCAACTAGCAAACCTTCAAACCATTACCTTGCGGTACTTATAGCCCATGTGGTCTCCTTATAGCATCTCTCAACATTCTCCCATCAGCAGCCGAACCTTCCCACCCTGGCAACACAAATATGAATTGTCGTTTCGGTGAGCATATACAAGGACATTAGTTGTTACCTCTCCTTTTCTTGTGTTCTGTAGGGACTTGTACACGTATGTGCGTACCATCCAATGCACCAAGGCCCCCTTGAAAACACAATACCATTATATCGCTTTAGGTGAAACCACACTCTGTATAGTAAATAAAATTAGTCAGACAATAACATAATGTACGTACCTTGAACCACTTCCATTAATTATCTTTTGAGTCCTCTGGAATTGGCTTAGGTTTCTTCAAAAGCAATTATTAAAGTCTAATGGTAGCATTGAGTACTAGTTTAAAGTATTTACTAATGATTTCCCTTGACCTTCTAAACTCAAACTGAATGACTTTGTTGTTCACATGATGCGCTAATATGTGAAGGAACATTGCCACTTGCTCATCAACTAGAATATGTTTGGTTGCTCTCAATCCGCCAATTGTGTCTAACATGTGACACAATTTATCAAACATTGCCCAGTACATCTTGATTTGGTTGAAGGAAGTGGTGTCACTACTATAAATCATAGCCCTCAAATTTGCTCTCTTAGTATGAAAATCTAATATAAATGACCTGTCCAATAAGTGCTTCGATCTAATTGCTCCAACTGCTACTATCATTGTCACAAGCAAGCTCCCTACTATTAGAAGCAAAGTTAAACACCCAACCAACATTGCAACCATCTTCTCTAACCCAAGCTCCATACCTAAACAATTTTTTGCGCATTGATTTCCTTTTCATCATAATCTACTACTCTTGTTTACAAAGTACCACTATTTAACGTTCAAACATTTTTACATTTCATCCCAATCTATCAATTTACATCACCACTATTTATCCAACACGACACATCACACTTCAAGGAATTAACATCCCACTTATTCTATAGTTCACGTGTGTTAACTTTGTATTTTATAGCTTGCGCTTTCTCTTTTTCAGTTTACAATTACATATTTAACACCCAATTTTCATTTTTATTCCATATAAGTTTTACACATCCAACATTTAATTTTCCTCAACCTGTAATATGTACACATCCAATTTCAAATCTCACACAATTCACATTATGGCCACATTTATCATTCACGAAACCAAAGCACACTGTAAAGCAACAAACTACATTTTTAATACAAAAGCACAACACAATGTAGAGGAACAAACAACACTTTTCATCACCTATTTGCGCTGCCTATGTCACTACATCTCCAAACTGACCATGATAGAACCCACAAAAGAACCATTCACAGACACTCGTTAATAAAGGTCTCCCTTATTGCTTCCCAACCCATTTTCTATCTATTTGTACCCAACTGGAAGCAACAAGGCATCGGCAAGGTTTATACCAAACACGCTAATCATACATCAATGCATACCCATTAACAATTACTTGGATTTCAGCTTCATTTTCGCCAAGGTTGAACTTCTCCTTCGCCTCAATAGCTCCTCGTTCCAACATTCTTCAACGCGTCCTTTGTCAAGCTTCTCGATCGCTCGTGTTTTTAAATAGATCTAATTTTTCAAATGGGCATTTGTGTCCCAATATTTGACTCTCCCGAGAACATTTTAGCTCTCTCGCTACTTTTGGATGGAATAAAGGTTCCCACATTTAAGGGAACTTCAGACAAGGCAGGAAGTCATCTTCCGGGCTGTGTGGCGCACCAAATGTGTCTAATTGGAGGGAACTATGTCAAGTTCCATTTCCCTGAGCTTAGTTCCATGTAACAAATAAGGCCTTATTATCAATGCTTATATCCTCCCTCTCCCACCCTCACATTGAAAGAAATTTCTCAACATTTTGGCTAAAAAGGGGAAAAGAAATTTCCCAATATTATTTTCGTTAAGCTTGCAAAATAATCCTTAGGCATATATTTAATAAATTAATATTCATAAATGTACATAAATATACAATCCTAATAAAAATTGTTATAATATAATTGGATTTAAATTGAGAATTGAGTTAATATAATGTTTAATCTCTAGAGTTTACCTTTATTTTAGTTTTAGTTCTTAAAGTTTAAAATCTACATATTTGGCCCTGAAGTTCGTCTCCATTTAAAACATAGTCCTTGTGTAACTTTCAGAGGACCTGTATCCAAAATTAACGCTATTGAGTTTGCTTATGCGTCAACATCGCCCGTTATCTAGCAAGAATATGATGTGTTTATAATTTTAAAATGTTATATAAAATTTTTTTAAAGAAAAAAAAACTCATCCTTCTGGAATTAGGAGGAGCCGAATCATCCTCTTCATCTTCATCAACAGCCACAAAGGGTTGTCGTCGGCCAACTGAGAGACAAGAAGAGTGGGCAGTAATCATCTTTCTCGTTTCTTTAGCCTGAGATACCAACTGGGTAAAGAAGATCTGAGAACCACGAGCTTCAAAGGCGATCCTTGAACGATATTTTGCATACTTAAATTTTGGTCACGTTGTTGGCTTTCTGTCTAAAATTTAAAATTTTGTTGCTGCCTGGTGGGGTTTCTTCTCTGTCATCAAACATCTTAACTGTTTTGTTCAAAGGCTTTTTCAAATCATTGGAACTAAATTACAAACAGAGTAAGTAAACAAAGGGGCCTCCATCATGGTTCACTGTTTTGCAGGATTTGAAATTCTATTGTCACTAATTTATCTAGTGATATTAATCCCTTGGGCAAGTTAAAGCCTTTTCTGGAACAACATGGACTCAAATTCGAGCCCCTCTTCCCTCCATTGTTTGAAAAGAAGTAAACCGGTGGTTCCCCACGGCCAGCACAACTCCACCGTTCCAGATGTCAATCAAGAAGATGACAGATCGGTACCCTCCAGTGACGTGTTTCGCTGGATATGGGTTTTTTTTTTCCTCTTCTATTATCCTGTAACATTTCAAGGAAAAATAACTATAATTATTTTCACACATCATATTTCTACTCAACATGCCATATCAAAATAAACCGGCGTAACTTCGTAAGTGGCACTAGGGATCAGAGGCAGAGAAGAACCCAAATTTTTGGGAAGTTATCTTTTGTCTATAAAAGTTTAATATTTTCACTTTAATCTTTTTATGTAAAGTTAAGTGAAGGGACTAAAATGAAATACTGAAATATTTATGAGGTTAAAATATAGTTTTATGAATATTTGAATTTGATTTTGTAATTTTTGCCTCCCCTATTTACAATTTCTAGCTCCACCCGTACCAATGACATGTACGTTAACTTCATACCTAACTACTTTTGAAACTAGAGAGAGACTATGAGAGACTACTTCAAGAAGTATAACTCCCCAATATTCATCATTAGCATCGGTTTGCAAAATCCTTTGTTTTTTGTTTCAAATTTTAGAGACTAAAATTAAAATAAAGATAAATTATAGAGAGCAAATGTTATTATATTAACGAATAAAAAATTGCGCAGTCTATGTTGTTCATAAGATCTGTTTTGTTTTTCGGCATTGGGTCCTTTATGAGATTAAAACATGAAAACATAAAAGCTAGAAAAATACCATTATGTTTCTTCACCCATGATTGCCTTCGGGCTTTCGGCTTCTGTCTTAACTCTCCAGTTATTAATGGACCTGCATTAGCAAGTATTAACAAGCTATTTTAATTTTATTTGGTCCTAATTGTATGACATATTTAATCAATTTTAAGGAGATTAAGAAGGGGGAGTTAAATTAGTTAATTTTACTTATTTTTTTTAAAATGCCCTTATATAACTTTTAAATGACATTAGTAAAAGTGAATCAACAGCCCCTACGATATACCTCTTCGACCTAGAATTTTCCTTTCTATATTTTTAAGTGAAATAATGATCTTGCTATATATACATATATGTGTGTATATGTGTTACATATAGACACAAACACACACACACACAACTATATATATGTGTGTGTACATACACAGACACACACATATATACATAAATACACACACATAGAGGGGTGTGTGCGCGCGCAAGCACAGGGGCGCGCTTGCATGTGTGCATTGGGGGGGGCAGATTAAAGTCAATTGATCGATAAACAAATAAAAATCCAACAATTTAAAACTTTCATTGACTAAAAGAAAGTACGCACCCACATGCATATACTCATTAAATATACATGAGAGAATAAAATAGAGGTATTTTAGAAAGAAATTAAAAAATTTAAATTTTATCTTATAATTAAAATAAAAACCAATTTTCAAATGTTGTCTTATAATTAAGGGAGGAGAAAGTACTTTGTAAGGCATGTTATATTTTTTTTTTAGGCGTTGAGTTCAAATTTTAGAAGAGATTTTTATGTTGGGAGAAGAAACCACAAACCGTGAAGCCAAATACCGGTTGAAATTGAAAGTATAAAAAAATTTATTAAGCTTTAATAATTTTAAAAACTAATTTAATTGGCTTAAATGGTTTAGGTTTCAAGGTTTGGCCCTTTTTTTTTTAGCTAACAAGTTAGCTCATTTAAACCCAATTTCTTTTTGAACCCTTGAAAGTTGAAACACAAGTCCCAATCCTCAGTTATAAGGATTTAGACGAGCCGATTTGACGGGCTCAAGGGGTGATCAAGATCAAATCATGAACTTTGGGCTGTGATGAATTTAATGATGACACTATCTTTGCGATTTTTTAAGCTCGACTCTTGTTGCTGTTGGTTTATTTTGTTTTTGTTAGTGTTTCTTTGTATCATTTTGATCTTATTTATAAATCATTTTTTAACTAAATCACATATATCAAAGAAATGTAGTTAGTTCAATGATTATAAGGTAAATTTTTAACTTCATCTTCATTTATGAATAGGTATATTTCAACTATTTTTTCTCTCTCTATTTTTATTGATACAATTAATATAGATAAAATTATTACAATCTTATTTATTAACTGAAAGAGAACGTATAAATAAGATCAAATTTATTTATCAAAAAAGAGAGTTATAAATAAAAAGAGAGTGGTATCTTAGGAATGAGTTGAATGCTTTTGATGAGATGTTTTAGGCTAGATCCTACGTACTTCAATAGACTTCTTTTCATGTACTTTGTTTTATCTTTATAATAAAGTTGTCCTTTAATTAAAATACTTAGACATTTGAATTCCTAGAATTAAATTTTCACATGGCCATCAACATTTCATTATGTTCCTTAAAATCCCATTTCCAATCTTTTTCATAACAAAAAAGGGAAACAAATGGGTAAAATTATCAATGGAGGAAAGAGGTATTTCTAATTTTTCTTACGACTATAAAAATAAATCGTATTTAACAGAATGTTGATTGTATCATACACATTATTTCAGTGCATGAACAATATAATACAACTCATTCCTTATTTTCACATGGCCTGAGAAAATATGTATTCTTTTGATTTTGTGCAATATAAAAAATATGTTTGTTTTTTTATAAAAACATTTTTAGTATATAATAATTTTTTAAAAAATATAAAAAATTATAAGGACTTATTTTAAATTTTTATTAATGAATATTAGAAATTCTAATAGACTCAAATAACTCTAACTCCCTGTTGATGGTATTTGTGATTCACAAATTTTGTTTCTAGTTAGATGCATCAAAATCAATATCATGCTTAAATTGTTGGGCAACATTTTTTATCTTTTGTTGAGTCAGCATTCATAAGCTATAAACAAATGATTAGAAAAGGTGGGAAATTTACCAATATAAGAAGATTTAAAAAAAAAAAACCAAAATGAGGCACTGTTCAAAGTAATTACAAAAATAATGTTGTCAGTGGCATCACTTGACACGACGCCACTAAGTGGCGTTAGTCAAACATAAAGTAGGGCATTAGATCTAACGCCCTGTTATTATTATTATTATTATTATTATTACATATAATTTTAAATGTAGGGCGTCAGATGCCCAGCATAATTAAAGCTGCCACAGCGTCCACCCCTGCTCTGAGTTTTCTTTAAATAATAATAAATAATGATAACAGGCTGTTTTTTTAAAACAAAAAATTGAAAGTAGGGGCATGAGACACGCCCTTGCTCTTTTTTTTTTCAAAAAAAAAATATGAATGTAAGCTGCAATTGCAATAGACTGTAGCATTGCAGCAAACGCTACAGTTTGTTGCAATTGCAGAAGGGCAAGGGCATCTAGCACGCTGACAAGAGATTGTCGACCCCTTGCAAAATAACCAAGTTCAGTAAAAGGATTTGCAGTCTAAGGAACTTGGATCGTTTCCCATGGAATTGTAGTAGGTTTAATGGTAACAGAAGTAAAACAATAAATGATTGGGGGATTTTTTCAAATTGCAATAAAACAAAATTAGAATAGAAATAGTAAAGGAAAACGAGATTAACTAGACTAAAATGACTAACCCAGGACTAGGGATTCCAGAACCTTCATTAGACGAAAATAAAACACCAAACTCGTGATCGATTTCTGGAAAAACCAAAATCTCTGCGTTTGCCCAGAATTTCCCTCAACTGAACAATCGTCCAGAATGTTTTCGAAACAGTGGCGTGACAATGAACAACCACACAATAATCACTTAAACTCAGTTCGAAATATGTCCTTGGGATTAATCGATCTAGATTTTTTTTAATCAAAAACCCAATCCGAATCTAGAATTGAATCCGATAAAAGAAGACAAAAACGAGTTGAGATGTTACCGATTAAGCGCGAGTCCTCTGGAATATGGAATCCCTAATTTGTGGATTAATTAGAGAGGTTTAACCAAGCATATATGAGTAAAATAGTGAAGAACACGAAGAACAGATGAAGAACATTTGAAAGAATTTTAAAAGTCTATGTTTGATCTTCACAAGTCTCAAAAACGAAATTACAAAATTGTTTTCAACCACCATCTGAGTTAACCTAAAATAGCAAAACGAAATGGGGCTCCAAGTCATAAAATATCCAGCCTAAAAGAAATAATCTAAAATAACAAATGAGCCTTTACAAAATTCGGGCCCAAATAAAGATCCAGAAAAACGTCTCTGACTTCGGCTCCAAGTTTGACCATCCTCTTGACCGAATTTGCCTTCCAAGTCTTCATAACATTTGTAGCTCTTTGAATCATCTGAAATATAAGACAAAAATGAGGTTAATCCGATGTCTGGTTCAAAAGTAATGGTTAAAACAGTGAAGCATATTAAATCTAGAATTTTTATCATGAAAATGAATTAAATTCAAATGAAAGCGCAAAGCCCAAATAAGCATTAAAGCCCATTATTTATTAGCTAACAATCCTAAATTTATTACCCAAAAGATACAAATAAGTGTGTAAAATATTCAACTATCAAATTCCTTTACACTTATCCTTTTGCACTCCTAGGCAAAATCAAAAAGAAAAGAAAATTGGAGGAAAGAAAATTCTTATTTCTAGTAATTGTCAACAATGTAAAAGTTTGAATAAGGAACACAAGGTTTTCAAAAGACCAAGCAGTTAAGACTGAAATCCCTTCATCTCAAATTACAAATCATGCAATCTCAATCAATGATGCTAATCACACAATGTAATCTCTCTAGGGATGCCCTCAATCAATCTCTCAAGTGTATAAGGAGATAAGTGTATCACTCAAATTCTACTCAAGAAAATTGTTTTACCATAGGCTTGCTCAATTTCTACTTCTCCAACTCACATCACTTGTATGCATAAATCAAGAGAGCTTATTATTTATGGATGTAATGGGGTTAGGGTGAAGGTTATAAGTATGGAAAAGAGAGACTAAGCACCAAGGAAATCTAAAAGAGCACTAGTTAAAGAAAATGACCAAATCTTTTTTTTTTTTTTTTTCCTTTGTTTTTGCTCATCTTTCTTTGTTTTTTTTTTCCTTTGTTTTTCGGTTTCTTTCTTTCTCTTTCTCCTTTTTCTTGCTTTTTTTTGTTCTTTTTTTTTTCAAAGATTTTCAATGACCAAATCAATGCCAATTGATGAAATGGCACAAAATCAAATATCTCTCTCCCATACTTAAACTGTTACACTCCTGAGCAACCCCCACACTTAAACACAAAACAAAAGTAAAACCAATGCTCAATGTAATTCCAAGGTGCAGTAAAAATTGGTTTTACACTTAGGTTGGTAATGTGGTTTGTAAAAGAATGAGTCACAAAGGCACAAATGGGCTAGCAAAGGGAGTATGATGAAAGGGAAAGCTATTTGGCCAAAGTAGGGAAATGAAAGAAAGAAAACAAGTCTCCATCATATTTACACATGTAAGTGAAAATACAGTTTGAAAAAGAAAGGGAGCAAGTTCTAGAAAACATAAATCATGAGTAGATGCACACATAAAAGAAAGAATGGTAAAGATGAGTTCCATTCAAGCAGGCCCAAAATCTCACATAGGGAAATATCAAATCATGCAATCAGCACCACAAAATCAACTACCAAGACATATAATCCAAAAGTTCAGAATTGCAGTCCAACAGAATAATCCATCAAAACCCAAATGTCCAAGTTTGTAATATGTGGCAATCATAGAAAGAGAAACTATATTATTCACAAACTAATTTTATTTGGAAAAAGCAAAGTGTGAAATGGAAGAAATAAAAGAAAAGAAAAGAGAGGTATAGGAAGAAAGAAAGAAGAATACTCCCCAAGGGATTTATGGAGGATAAGTGGCATCAATGAGGAGGATCTCTACTTCTTCAGGTTGCTTCACGTCTCCCTCATGAAAATGCTTGAGGCGGTGTTTATTGACTTTGAAGGTCCGTTCGGAGGGTGAATCACACAACTCAACAACACCAAAAGGGAAAACATTAGTAACCACAAAAGGGCCATCCCATCTAGATCAAAGTTTACATGGCATAAACTTCAAGCGGGAATTGAATAGAAGAACTTTCTGGCCCACAGAAAACTCTTTCCTCAAGATGTGCTTATCATGGAACGCCTTTGTCTTCTCCTTGTACAACCGTGAACTCTCATAGGCATCCAATCTAAGCTCATCCAACTCTTGCAGTTGTAGCTTCCCTTCCATCCTAGACTCAGCTAAATCTATGTTACACTGCTTAATGGCCCAATAGGCTTGATGCGCCAACTCAACCGGAAGATGACATACCTTACCAAAGACAAGCCGATAGGGAGACATCCCAATCGGAGTCTTATAGGCAGTGCGATATGCCCAGAAAGCATTATCCAATCGCTTACTCCAATCTTTCCAGATAGAGTTAATAGTCTTCTGAAGGATTCGCTTAATCTCTTTATTTAAAGCTTCAGCTTGACCATTGGTCTGGGGGTGATATACTGTGGAGACCTTGTGAAGCACTCCATACTTGCGTAACAAGGCACCCATGCTTTGATTGCAAAAATGAGAGCCCTGGTCATTGATAATGGCTCTAGAAATGCCAAACCTGTAGTAGAAAATGTTAGACCTAACAAAATCCACCACCACAGAAGAATCATTAGTCCGGGTGGCTTTCGCCTCAACCCATTTTGAAACATAATCCACAGCCAATAGTATGTAAGTACGACCATAAGAAACAGGAGATGGACCCATGAAATCAATACCCCAAACATAAAAAACTTCACAAAACAATATAGGGTTTTGGGGCATCTCATGCCTACAGGAAATACTCCCTGTTCTCTGACAGTTATCACACGACTTACAAAACATATGGGTATCATGAAATTGGGTAGGCCAAAATAAACCACAGTCTAACACTTTTCTAGCAGTTCTTTGTGGTCCAAAGTGACCACCACAAGCAGAAGCATGACAAAAATGCAATATATAATCAAACTCATGATCAGGCACACATCTCCTAATTACTTGGTCACTACAAAATCTCCACAAATAAGGGTCATCCCAAATATAATATTTAGAATCACTTTGCAATTTCATAGTTTGGGCCTTAGTGGAATCAGCAGGTAAAACTCTAGCAACCAGATAATTAACCAGATCAACATACCATGGAATCTTACCCTGCAGTTGAAGAAGCTGCTCATCAAGAAAATCATCCTAAATAGGAGAGGGGTGAGAGGGAGAATGAGAGATGCAACTCAAATGATTAGCTACCCAATTTTCTGCTCCACTTCTATCTCTAATCTCAACATTAAACTCTTGGAGCAACAACATCCACCGGATAATTCGGGGCTTAGCATCTACCTTTTTCAAAAGAAACTTCAATACAACATGGTCAGAGTAAACAATAACTCTACTAGCTAACAAATACGATCTAAACTTATCAAAGGCAAACACTATAGCTAGCAACTCCTTCTCAATGGTGGTGTAATTAGATTGGGTAGAATCCAAGGTCTTGGAGGCATATGCAATCACATGAGAGGCTTTGTCAACCTGCTGAGCCAAGATAGTACCAACAACATAGTTGGAGGCATCACACATAATCTCAAATGGAAGCAACCAATTCGGTGGTTGGATCACAAGGGTTGTAGTCAAGCACCGCTTCAAATGATCAAAGGCCAATTTGCACTCATCATCAAGTACAAAGTCGATGTCCTTGTGCAAAAGGTTGGACAAAGGGCGGGCTATCTTGCTGAAATCCTAGATAATTCTCCGGTAGAAACTGTATGACCAAGAAAAGAACAAACTTCCCGCACAGATGTAGGGTAAGGCAAAACAGTAATAACATCAATCTTAGCAGGATCTACCTCAATACCCTTACTAGACACTATATGCCCCAAAACAATCCCTGACTCAACCATGAAGTGGCACTTCTCAAAATTCAGCACAAGATTGGACTCTATGCACCTATGCAAAACTCTAGACAAGTTAGCTAAGCATGCATCAAAACCAGACCCATATACAGTGAAATCATCCATAAACACCTCCATAATCCTCTAGAAACTCAGAGAAATACTTACCATACAACGTTGGAAGGTGCCCGGTGCGTTGCAAAGGCCAAAAGGCATCCTCTGGTAGGCATATGTTCCAAAGGGGCATGTGAAGGTCGTCTTCTCCTGGTCCTCAAGAGCAATATGGATCTGGAAGTAGCCAGAGTATCCATCAAGGAAGCAATAGTAAGACTTACCAGCCAACCACTCTAACATCTGATCAATGAATGGTAAAGGATAATGATCCTTGCGAGTGGCTTGGTTGAGTCTCCTATAATCAATGCAAACCCTCCAAGTGTTCTGGACTCTAGTAGGAATGAGTTCATTCTTCTAATTGGCCACCACAGTCACTCTAGACTTCTTTGGAACCACCTGAACCGGGCTAACCCACTGGCTATCAAAGATGGGATAGATAATACCAGCTTGCAGAAGCTTGGTGACCTCCTTCTTCACCACATCAAGAATAAGGGGATTAAGGTGTCTCTAGGGTTGCCTCACCGGTTTAGCCTCATCTTTTAACAAAATCCGATGCATACACATGGAGGGGCTAATACCAATAATGTCAGCTAGTGTCCACCCAATCGCCTTCTTGTTTGCCCTTAATAAGCTTAGCAGCTTCTCTTCTTGCTCTGGTAAAAGGTTGTTTGTCACAATGACTGGCAACTGTTCACCCACCTCTAAGTAGGCATACTTCAAATGATCCAGAAGGGATTTCAACTCCAACTTGGGTGGTTGCTTAATGGAGGGAGGGAGCTTGGGTGGTTGTTCCACAAGTCCTATAGTGAGTACACCTGAAATCTTGGAAACCATACACAAAGAAGCAGAAACTATGTCTAGGCAGCTCACTGTTAGGATCAAAAGGTATCACATCATGTAAAAAAGAACTCCCACAATCAACATCAATAAGAGTATCACAGTCAATATCAGAATGCAAAGAGACACTTTTGCAATCAATGTCATCACATAATGCAGCATCAATCTCAGTTTGATATGCTCCTCATCAATTGCTCGTGGCTTCATTGTGCTACAGACCACATGAAACTCCTTCAAATGCTTATGGGGACATTCACCTACAAGACCATGAATCTTAGGAAGCAAATGGATAAGACCATATTTAAATTCAAAGTTAGCACCAAGTTCAGGATATTGAGTGCATAAAGTTTGATTGACTACTGTAGGTGTAGCCAATTTTTCAAAGTTGGACGGTTTTCTTGTTCTGCCATATTTTCAGAGTTAGCAAAAGTACTACTAGAATCAGTAAATTCAGAAGACTCAAGAGACACAGAATCAAATTCAGAATCTGAAACAGGATCCGTAGTTACAATTAACTTAACCTTATGGTTCGTCTAGCAGCTAGGATGGTTCTCTCTATTTCAGGATCTCTTTCTAATAGATCATATGGATTAGTAGTACTCCTGGTACTCATACAACAGCAAATGGTAGAATGGAAAACTCACAAAACAACAAAAATATCATATAATATCTCTATTAACCCAAATAAACTATTTACACAACATTTAACAGTAAAAATATCCTATAATACAAAAATCTTAAAATTTTTAAATAGAAAAATTAGTTTTAAATTTGTCCAACAAACAAATAATAAATCTAAACCATTTAAAATTTACTATTACTCATTACCTACATAAATACAATCTTCTAGGTCTAAACTCAAAACTTCCCCAAAATTCTAACTCCAAAATTTTTACTAATCAACTATATACTACCATAATTAGAAAGACAAAAATATGTCCGACAACTTTTATGAAGAAAATTTGTTGAAAAGTGTAAGTGGAGCTAAATCACCAAGGGGGTGAATTGGAGATTTTTAAGATTTTCGCAAGTTCTGTTTTATGATGAATGAACAGGGTAAAAACAGAGTTCAAGAAAGAAGAGATAGACACAGATTTATACTTATTCGGCCTAACTTTTTGGCCTATGTCCAGTCCTCAGGCACCCTGAGTATTTTACTATGTCGCTTGATTATACACTTTGTAACTCTGAAGCAATTCTCTCACTAGAACTTGCTCCCCCTTACAAGTTGTAATCGATGACCCTCAAATCTCCAAGTCCCCTGACTTGAGATTGTTTACAATAGAATGAGATACAAATAATAAACTCTCTTAAAGAGTGGATCATATTACACACTGAAGCTATATAGTATCAAAAGATACTCCGTACAGAAAACTTTAAGAGTTAATGAACAAAATGAATGCTATTTCGTTTTCTGGCTCAATAGTTGTTGAGAGGAATTGAATGTTGTTGTATTTATACTTAGAGAGTGTTTAATAATCGTTACAAGCATCCATATGACCGTTGGTGAAGTTTCCTATCTGTTGGAAGCACTTTGGTCTCTTCTCTCTCTACTCTTTTGCTTTTTCCTTGTGTTGTAGGATAAAGGTTGACTTCTATACATTTCTATCCGTTGGAATGTCAGACCCTTGATTAGGTGAAAGTCTCTTTATCCTTTTTGCATTGTGCAGGGCTTGGTAGATCCAAATATAGCAAGTTAGGTGGCCTTGCATTTAATGCTCTGACAGCTTTTTTGCTTTTAGTGAAGACAACACTTTTGATCTGCTTGAATCATCTGTAAATTGGCTGAAATACACTAGCAAACACATTATACATATCTGGTAATGTTGATAATTAATATTAAAAAGCATTTGGATCAATCAACAAACATTATGCAAATTTCGCAGATTTGAATTTTCAACTACCGTGACGTATACTCGAGTTTGTGCATCAATACTCGAGTATGTCACTATGCACTTAAGTCTATACTTGAGTTTCTATGTCTATACTCGATTATTCACCTTATAGAGAGGAAGGTCACGATTTGAGCTCTGGTGCTTTAGTTTAACTAGGACCAATACTCGAGTATACAGTCCATACTCAAGTTTTGGACTTTTAACAAAAATATGTCCAAAACATCAAAACCGTGGTTTTTATTTTAAACTGGAGTATTGAAAATATTGGAAATCATTGATGCTCTTTGTATGACTCGATACTCAAGTTTCGAAACTCATACTCGAGTGTATGCATTTGAAATTTGAAACTCTAAGAGAACATCAACTAGTTTAAAACCAGAGTTTTCAAAACTGGAGTTTATAAGTGTAATAAATTTTTTGATCTTCTTTACTTGGCCTAATACTCGAGTTTCTTAATATCATACTCGAGTTTTCATTTGAAAAATGATAACATTTGAATTTTGGAGCAAAATGGGAAAACTGGACTTTTCATATTCCAAAACTAGAGTTTTAGAAACTGGAGTTTTCATTTCTTTTGGAAGATACTGAAGAGTCTCTTTAGCTTATACTCGAATTTTGAAACAAATACTCGAGTATGTCCAGACATAAAACTTGTGATGCTTTCTGTATGGGCCAATACTCGAGTTTCCATGAGGAAACTGCGGTATTGCCTTTAGTCATTGACATTGAGCTTTTCTTTGAAAGGCCAATACTCGAGTATTGCTACTAATACTCGAGTTTCTCCACAACCAGCAAGTTTTCATTTTCTTGAGATAAATCTTCAATCTTGGTTTTACAATTGATTGTTATCATCAAAACCCATAGAGAACTAACAAAAAGAAACTAGTTTAGCTACCTAAATAATCTTCATGGGTGCAAAAAAAGCTTTTAAGACCGGACAAAAGAGGCATTTGCAGATCGGACTCACGGCCGGTCTTGTTCCAGCAGGTATTAAAAGTATATCTTTAAGAGCGGATGTCAACCGGTCTTAAATAAACTATTTTAAGACCGGACATTTAAAAACACCAGGTCTTAAAAGTGATACTAAATCCAACCGATTTTTTTTTGTCGGTCATAAAACTCAATTTTTAAGACTGAACAAAAATTTAACCGCTCTTAAAAGTTCTATTTTTTAAGGCCGAACAAAAATAATTATACGCAGTCTTAAAAGATTCACTTTCAAGACGGGTTGAGTAATAAGTCCGGTCTTAAAGATTAGCTTTTAAGACCGGGCATATTTAAACCAACGGTCTTGTAAGACCGACTTTTATTACAGCATATCAAATATGTCGTCTGACCTTTAAGACCGCGCATTTAAGTAAATCTGAGTACATCTGGTCTTAAAAGTTGAATTTTTAAGACCGGCGTTTTTGTTTTATCGGTCTAAAGTTTCCTGCATTTTTTCCCTGTTCTATTCTTTCAGATCATCTATGTACACAAATCCATACCAGCCAATCCAGCACATAAAACGGTATACTTTAAGCTACAAGCTATGAACAATATAATTGTGGATAAATTGAATGATCTATACAAAAATTCATACAAGCCAATCCAGCACAGAAAAGACTACACTTTAATCTTCAAGCTATGAACAATTATGAATAAATTGAATACAAATATTTACCACGAGTTACAAATATTATTGACCATGAGTTACAAATACAAATACAATAAGTTGTTGCAATAAGATATACCACGTACACTTAAATCAACATACATGCCCAATATTCACCATGCCTTCATCCGATTCCCACCCAACAACTCCCTGATCATTCCACCATGTACAACTCCCTTAATAGGATCCTGATAAGTTTTGTGGAGTTTTAGTATGATCTCTTCTCTTTGTGATTGAGCAGAAACAATAATCAATAACACTTAAATATTAAAAATTCAGAGATAATAAAATGTGTTACTGATTAAGCTGGTTGTTACATATTAGAGAAAATTTACCTTAACATTGATCTTTGAGGGCCAAATTTTCAAGATATTGCTTCTGTAGCTTTACAGCTTCCCTCGGCTGAGAGCATTGGATCGGATCCAGCTGCCACAAACATAAACCAAGAACAAACTTCATAGAGTTAGTGGCATCGGTTAAAAACATAGAAGGAATATAATACGTACAGTTAAAACCTTAAAGTTTTCAAAGAATTGTGCATATGAATATTACCTTATGAATTGACTCTTTTATAAAGGGATATCCTCCCATATCCCTTCTTGATGATCATTTCTTATGTCGGGTTCATTATCCGCTTCATCTTCTTCGTTCATGTTCGGTAGACCCCTTGAAAAAGGAGTACTGTCAAGAAGGCCATAATTTGCATGACTTTCCTCATCAATATCGATGACTCTTTTACCTTGGAGAGCTACAGATCACATTTTATTTGCTTGATCGGAAATATAAAAAAACTTGTTTCGCCTGGTCTGCCATAATAAAAGGTTTATCTCCAAAACTTGTACTATTGAGATCGACTAATGTAAATCCGAGCCAATCGATCTGAACACCACTGTTCACATTAACCCACTTGCATTTGAAAATGAGAAATCTAATGAAGACATAGTCCACCTCCCAAATCTCTTTAATAACCCCATAATATGGCATGACTGCCAATTTAGGCCGCTTGTCTTTCGAACTGGAGAAGTGCATGGATTCAGCCTCTAACATTACACCACTGTTCTGGACAGTGCTACTCTCTCATTTAAGGACTTCGTGTAAAATGTGTAACCGTTGATCACATACGAATTTCAACTTATGACATCAACCTCAGGACCACGTGCTAACCATTTCATTGTCTCAAAAACAGATTCCTCTCCCTCAACCTTTTGTTTGAACCAGTTTGCAAATGTTTTGTTATGCTCCCTAATCAACCTTTGTTCAGTCATTCGGGGATTTTCTTTCCTCACAGCTTCTTTATGGGCAGCTATGTTGGCCTGAACTTCATCAACATTATTCAAGATGTATAAGTGGACTTGTGACAATTCATCAGGATCCACTCTATTTACTGAGGCCCCTCGTCTACCCCCTTCAGCATGCTGACGTTTTGGAAGCTCGATATGTCTTACTTTGGCCAAATAACTTTGACAAAATTCCACGGCCTCTTCAGATACATACTTCTAAACAATTGATGCTTCTGGCCGGTATGCATTCTTCACGTTCCCTTTTAGGAATTTCATAAATCTTTCAATTAGGTACATCCACCGTAAATGGACAAGACTGGACAACTTGATCTCTCTCACTAGATGAACAATTAGATGAACCACGATGTCAAAAAATGAAGGAACAAAAAGCCTCTCAAGGTGGCACAAGATAAGATATCCTTCATTCTCCAATTCATCCAATTGTTCAATCTCAAACACTTTACTGCAAACAGCATTGAAGAACAAACAAAGCCTAGTCAAAACGTGTCGAAGATCATACTCGGCTATGCCTCGAATAGCTACTGGGAGTAGCTGCTGCATCAAGACATGACAATCATGAGACTTTTGGCTTACCAATTTCAAGTCCTTCATCGATACAAGCCTCTTAAAATTTGAAGAATACCCCGACGAAACTTTTGTGCCATGCAAACACTCACAAAAACTACGTTTTTCATCCTTAGTCAAAGTATGAGAAGCCGGGGGACAATAAGTTCTGTTACCTTATGGTGTTGGATGTAAGTCTTCACGTATTCCCATTTCTTTCAAATCCAATCTTGCCTTCACACAATCCTTTGTGCTACTTTGTATGTTGAGAAGCGTGCCAACAATACTATCACATACGTTCTTCTCCACATGCATGACATCAATGCAGTGTCTCACATCAAGGTTGCGCCAATATGGAAGATCGAAGAATACCGATCTTTTTTTCCATATGTTTGTTTCCTTTCTACCCTTTGTAGTCTTACCGAAGACGACACTTATATTTTTCACCTTTGCATACACTTGCTCCCCAGTCAATGCCACCAGAGCATCTTTATGCTCTTGGCCACCAAGAAAGGCTTTCTTCAATCAACGATATGGGTGGCCCCGTCTAAGAAATCTTCTATGTCCAAGATAAATCGTCTTTCTTCCATGTTGAAGTCAATGGTAGTGTGTGCCTTCTTCACAAATCGAACATGCCTTATGGTCTTTTATACTATACCCTGACAAGTTCTCATATGCTGAGAAGTCATTTATGGTACAAAATATCATGGCTCTCATTTTGAAGACCTCTTTCTTGAAAGAGTCAAAAACATCGATACCTTCTTCCCACAACTCTTTCAAGTCTTCGATCAAGGGCTGAAGGTAAAAATCAATGTCGTTTCCAGGTTGTTTTGGTCCCGAAATCAACATAGACAGTATGATGTACTTTCATTTCATGAATAACATAGGAGATAAGTTGTAAATAATCAGGAGTACAGGCCAGGAACTACGTATGATGCTAAGGCTTCCAAATGGATTCATGTCATCCATGCTAAAAAGAAACTTAATAAATAATTAATGAAAGAGTAGGGAAAGAAAAGTTCAGACACACAGGATTTATACTGGTTCGGTCTTAACCTTGACCTACGTCCAGTCCCCAAATATTTTTTGGGTGTTTCTGTTAGTTCTCAATGTGTTTTGATGATAATTAGCAATTGTAAACTTGATATGAAGTTTGTTTTTGGCAATATGAAAATCTCACTGTCAAAGGCAAACTCGAGTTAGGGTATGTAAACTCGAGTTTGAGGGTAGACAGAAAGTTGTTTACTTCTGCGAAGAAAGCCAAACTCGAGTCTACTTGGACTAACTCGAGTCTGAGGAGTTACAGAAAGCAATCATAAATTTTCACAACGAGCCAAACTCCAGTTTACAAAACCAAACCTGAAGTCTGGAAGATACAGAGAGCACTCAGAATCCCAAGCAAGCCAAACTCGAGTCTGGATTCCTAAACTCCAGTCTAGACCAAACAGAAAGACACTCGAATTCCAGGCCAAGTTATAAACTCCAGTCTAGAGTTACAAACTCCAGTCTAGACCAAACAGAAAGATTTGAATAGTTTCAGCTCAAACATAAACTCGAGTCTGTCATTGTAAACTCGAGTTTAGGACAAATAGAGAAACACTCGAATTTCTACCATCTTTCCAAAACTCCAGTCTGTCTCCTAAACTCCAGTCTGGAAATTCACGAACTTAGGCTTGTTCTTCAAACATAGACCCAAACTCGAGTCAGTCACTAATTGACTCGAGTCTAGGAGCAGGACCAAAATTCCATGCCAAGTCCAAAGCCCGATAGTTCTCCCTGTAAAAGCCAAACTCGAGTTAGCTTTTACAGACTGCAAGTTTAGACCTCTAATCAACAGACACGCTTTCTGGATGAACCCCAAACTCGAGTCTGGAAGAACAAACTCGAGTTTGCATCGGGGATTTTGAAAAATCAAATGTTGATCTGCGAAATCTTAATGGGTCTTCCTGAAATTATTTCATGATATGATATTATTGTTTCTAATGTCCTTGATGAAGTTTTGAGTGTTTTTCAGATAAGGTTTAGCCTAGATCAAGGTGAGATCAAGATCCAGAATAAGTGCATTAAATGAAGAACCAAGAACAGGGCTGGTTCTTCTCCCTTATCCTAGATGTTCAGTTCAGACCGTTGCAACACATTAAGATCACTTCAAATGGTCGAATTAAGATCATGAAATGGCTAAAAATCTGGAAGATGTTATGCAACAACTAAATTCCAAGATTCCAGCTAAGAATTCAAAGAACAGAGCAAAATATGCTACTGCCATTTTTCCAGAATTGCAGCTGAACATTAGAGAAAGAATTGCAACGGCTAGCTTATCCATTCAGTCAATAAGAGGCTGTGAAAACTCAAAGCAACATACACACAACGAAGCTATCTTGATTATACTTTGAAATTTGAGTCTGTATTGTTATTTTCAACCTGTTCTTTAGTGTTTATCCTTATCTACTCTTTTGAGAGTTTGTAAATTTTTGAAAGCATTTGTTTGTGAGAACTCAAGGTTGTGGAACCTGTGAGTTGGGTTGTTCAATCACAAAGTGTAAGGGGGAGCAAGTCCTAGGTGATTAGGATTGTGTCTGGTCTTCATTGTTGTAATTGAAAATCTGTTGAATTAGTGGAAACACCCAGAAGGTATCCGGGGATTGGACGTAGGTCAAGGTTGAGATCGAGCCAGTATAAATTTTGTGTGTCTAAGCTTTTCTTTTTCTACTCTTTTATTATCCATTTCTTAAGCTTCATTTTTAAGAGTTGAAAAGAATTTTTTAAATCCCCAATTTACCCCCCTCTTGGTGATTTCTTCCACTTTCAGTTTCCACTAGTTCAACAGGTTTTTAACTACAAAAATGTAAACCAGACACAATCCTAATCACCTAGGACTTGCTCCCCCTTACACCTTGTAATTAAACAACCCAACTCACAAGTTCCACAACCTTGAGTTCACACAAACAAATGTTTTCAAAGAATCACAAACTCTCAAAAGAGTACATACTGATAAACACTGAAGAACAAATCACAGTACTTCACGGCTTTTTATAGACTAGGTGAACTAGCTGTTCTAGTTTCTTCTCCAATGTCCAGCTGCAATTCTGGAAAAAAACGACAATTGCATATTCTCCTCTGATCTTTTAATTCTCAGCTGGAATTTTGTTGATGCAGATGGTCTTCCAGATTTTTAGTCATTCCATGATTTTAATTCGACCATTTGAAGTGATCTTAATGGGTTACAACGGTCTAAACTAAACATCTGGGATAAAGGAGAAAGATCAGCCCTGTTCTTGGTTCTTCATTTAATGCACTTATTCTGGATCTTTGATTGTCAATGATCTTGTGATGAACCTGTTTGAAACTTATCAAAAACTTGATCAATAATGTTAGGAATAATAATACAACATGATATGATAATTTCATATTAACCCATAAAGATTTCGCAGATTGATTTAATCTGGTTTTTCAAAATTACTGATGCAAACTCGAGTTTGTAATCTTAGACTCGAGTTTGGGGTTTATCCAGAAAGCAAGGTATTTTGAAAAGCTTCCTAAACTCGAGTTGATAAGTAACTGACTCGAGTTTGGTTCTTACAGAGAGGAAAGTTGCGAGTTGGTCTTAAATGAGATTTTGAACACATGGCTAAACTCGAGTCATTTAGTGACTGACTCAAATTTGAAGCTTTTATGAAAATCTTAAGTTCAAGCTCATGGCTTCAAAACTGGAGTTTAGAAACGAAGACTGGAGTTTACAAAACCTGAAATATTGCTTAGCTCTCTGTACAGTCCAGACTCGAGTTTTAATATCCAAAACTTGAGTTTCAGTGAAAACTGAAACTTTTGAAATATCTTTATAAGTGTAAATTGGAGTTTTCATATTTCAAATTGGAGTTTTCAAAATAGTCATTAACTCGAGTGCTTTCTGTTTGAGCTAAACTCGAGTCTCCAAAACCCAGACTCGAGTTTCAGTGAAAACCGAAACAAATGAAATACCTGTGTAAGCTCAAACTGGAGTTTTCATCTTCAAGACTGGAGTTTAGAAATCATGTAATAACTCGAGTGTTTTCAGACAGTCCTAAACTCGAGTCTCCAGAAACCTGACTCGAGTTTCAATGTATTTTGTAACTTTGAAAACTTTTTGTTAAGTGCGAACTGGAGGCACTGAAAACAAAACTGGAGTTTGAAAACAAGTTGAAATTTGAGTGTCACTATCTTTGATCCAAACTCGAGTTTATATAACACAGACTCGAGTTTACAACTCTTAAAACTTTGATTGCTCTCTGTAACTCTTCAAACTCGAGTTGGCCTATGCAAACTGGAGTTTGGCTTGCTTTGTTAAAAATTGAGCTTCTGTCTTTCAAGTCCAAACTCGAGTTTTGCTACCAAAACTCAATTTTGCCTTGAACAGAAAGTTTTACAACTTTCCAAAGACAAACCTCAAATTAAGTTTACAATTGTCAGTTATCATCAAAACACATAGAGAACTAACAAAATCAACCTCAGATTTTGAATGTACTAAATTCAGGTGTAGCTTCTTTTGCCAGTTTTTGTATTTTCCTTCCAAAGTACTAACCTCAATATCGTAGTTCTTCTCCCTGTTGCAAATTAGGGAAAAGAAAATTTCTCGTCAAACAAATATGCAGGTATTCTTATATACTAAGGTATGTTAAATCTTTTATTATTGGTGATTAGAGGCCCATTTTTAGGTCATGGAACCAAAATAAGAATTTCTAATAAGAATAGGTATCCTAATGTCATAAAGATATTATATATCCTTTCCTATTGCATATCTCGTTAATCTAAAACACACCATTCTGTGGCACACCAATTAGTAACCTTTCTCTTACTCAACTTCTCCTTCTTTATGTGCTATATTTCTTAACTGTTCAGAAACAGATGCAACATTCAAATTTGGACAGCTGGAATTCTTTTTGTGGTATAGTGTTTATGGGAAATGCTTACAAACTCTAGTAATTAAAATAACTTATTTTACATCTATGATCAATGTTAGACAAGAATGCAATATTTTCTGCAATGAAGTTTGCAACTTATGGTGTACTTTCCAGATATCCAAAAAGTTTTATTGCAAAATTGTCAAAAATGAAATCTTTGAACAATTTCTATTTTTACAACTACTAAAATCAGCTATCATGAAAATGGGAAATGATATTATTTGATCAGTCCTGAAGCAAAGAGATATGAGACAGCGAATAGTTCCATGTAGAATGGCGTTTGAACTTTGATATTGATCAGGAATGCAGTAAATTGTAATGCTAGCTCAAACTGCCCTTACTTGGAAGTATTGAACTTGCTTTCTTTATTCAGCTTGCAATCTACCAACAGTACTAAAAAAATCACCCACTGTGGACTCAACACGCTCATTTATAGCTTCAGCTAGTGCTTTTCCCAAGAAAAATGCATCAAGAATGCTCCTGCTGTCACCGTCACCTACATGATTCATCACCTTATGCATTTAAAACTAATATAAACAACTCTGTATACACTAAGTCTTCAATTCAGTTTAATCAAACACTCAATGAACTTCCAAGAAAACATGGATGTGAAATGGACAGATTGTGCAACATTCCTAGGCTACCTCTTTGCACCTTGGGTAACCATAAAGCCTTAAGATGGTATTTAAGTCTTGAGGCTCTCCTACCTAACATTCTAGCCTCCTCTTGGCTCGAGTCATAACAAATGAATCTTTCATTAAGACCTAGCCGGCCTTAAAAAGTGTTACTAGGTACCCAAATGGTCAAAATTGAATGGCACCCCGAGCAGCCACCTGGAAGAGGGGTACAAGGACCCCCAAAGCGAAAGCCATTCTTTGGAAAACGGCTACTTGGAGCACCAAAGTTAAAGCCATACAAAGTAGGCTATCACTGATCCATTTAGAAGTAACAGTTGACACTTAAACTTTAAGATGTCATAGACCCATTTACAACTTGGCGCATGTCCTTTCTGCCAAGTGGCAACATTACAAATTAATATAATGAATCCAGTGCAGCAAATCGAATCCAAGGTCTAAGAATGGATGTTCTTAAAATTTGTCAAAAATCCATAATATCCAAAATTAACTAGATCCTTTGGTAAAATGGAAAAAAATGAGGCACACTAGACTACCCATTCTCATTTCTCATGCAAATGCAGAAAACGAAACAACATTACGAATGAAGATTTCTATCAATTGAAGGTCAATATGCTTCAAAAACAGAGTTCACTAGTACTCAATTCAAATACAATACCTTACGATACTTCGGTTCTCATAAGGCCAAAACCCATCAGTGAAACATCCTAAAACTTCAATTGATAAACCCTATTCACATAATGATATAAATGATCAAGCATCATCACACCGGCAAGAGTTAGGGCAGAGTGACGGCGAACGAGGGAACGATTGAAATGGAAAAAGAAAAAAAAGGCAAAGTCGCAGAGATGAGAGTCAGAGAGGGAACGATGGAAATAGAAAAAGAAATAAAGGGGAACATGGGGTTCTGACCCGTGATCTGAGTAAGAGGAGGTAATTGACTAAGATAACCACTGCACCACCTACACATTTTGTTACTTATTTCTTTTAAATTATATATATTTTGTGTTTGCACTTGCCCACATTGGCACTAGTGTAGGTCCGCCACTGCACCCAGGGTATAGTGGGGTCTCTGCATCACTGCACATATTACCATATGCATGTAATTGATGAAAAGCCTCTTCTCCTACATCACGAATAATATCCTTTATGCGATCATCCATATCAGCGTCATTATCATCAGATGTCACTTCTCTGTGTTGAGACCCACTTGGCATTTTTTCACCATGCCATACCCATGGAAAACCCAGAACGATAAGTAGGAAAAGCATACAATTATATAGCCGATACAACTTATACAGCTTGGCCTTTGGACGTTGAGCCAAGGAACCACAAAGTTGTTGTCGATAGGGGAACGCGAAATAGCGACGAAGCAACACACAAACATTGGAGACAGAACCAGAGTAATCACTTTCGGCTAGATGAGAGAAGTACATACAAGGAAATTTAATTTTTTCACGCGAGTGGCGCGAGAGAGACATTTATTAGTTGGGATATTATTAAGACCGGTCAATGAAAAGGAATACGGTCCTAAAGATGTATTTAAATTATATTGAACTTTTTAAGACTGAAGTTTTATAAAATTGCGGTCCTAAAAATAATGTCATTTGAATTTATATTGAAAATTTTAAGACCGGATGTTTATAATACTGCAGTCTTAAAATTCATTTAATTTTGGACCGTATGATTTATAAAACTGCGGTCTTAAAAGTCAAATACTTTTTAATATTAAAAAGAAAAATTGCTGTAGCAATTGAATGAAAATAAAGAAAACTGGAGAATGGAGAATAAAATATAATCTTCGTTCTTATTAATTTTTAGATCACTATGACAACATGCAAGTACAAAAGGAAATAAGAACAATAAACTGAAAATTAACAAAAAAAAAGATTATAATGCGACTAAAAATCTTAGTCCTTGGTATCATCTAATGTCTTGAAGATGGAGGCTCCAGCAGCAGCAATTTCGCGCCGGATATCAGCACATTCCTGTATTATGCGCCTCAGTTTCGCTTCATAATCATCAACCAAGGGAGCGTTGGACCAGGAGGTTGGAGAGGGGGAGAGGGAACCTCTTCGTGGTCTAAAGGCTGGAGGGGGCCCGTCAACCTCTTCATCATCCGAAATAACAATGGGTCCAATGACCCGTGACTCCTCCGTCGGAATGGAATGACGCACTGGAAGAGAACCCACGAGAGATCTGGCGTGGGCACAAGCTTCAGGAGTACTCTTGCGAGGGGTTGTCTGCTTGTATCTAACCATTGTCTGCTACGTAGTATGGAGTTACAAGGTAATGAGGACTTAAGTTAAGAAGGACATAGAGGAAGCGTGTGGAGGACAATAAAGGCAGGACAACAGTAGTTAATACTCAAAAGTGTATTAAGACCGTCATATAACATATCCACGGTCCTAAAAGTCTATTGTTTATTTATTTCATTAAAATACCTTTAAGACCGATTATTTATCTTATAACCGGTCCTAAAAGTCTATTAATTTTAAAAAAAATAATAAATTTTTAAAAGTTCATTCTTCTCAAGTGAGAGACGTACACCAGAGACACTCTGTTCAAATGAATGATTCAGAGTCTCTTCGGCTTCTATATAAACTTCCCAACTAGGCGTCTCCTCGTATTCTGATGAACTATGCGTCTCCTCAGTAACGGTTCCCGCGTTTCAAATTCTTCAGGATGACTTCTCTATTTAAACTCGCTGTTACTTTACGTTCTTCACATTTTTCTCAATCACTCCTATAACCTCCATAATGGCCACTCCACCACCACCAGGAATACAAAGCAATAGTCCTCCCGCTGCACCACCACTATCGCCACCCAATAATCCTCCTCCCCAACAGCTACCTCCGTACCCTCCGCCCGATAGATGATGCATCACCTCCTGGCCCACATCGCTCATATAGACCGACGCATGGGCCAAATGTTTCAGGTCTACCATGCCGTCAACAACATGTTGAACATGTTACTCGACGCCAATGATGTCGAGTACAATCTCTCTGACGACGACGTCTCCGACCTCTCCTTCGATCCCTCCCTCCCCTCCGACAACGATGGGGGGGATTAAATATTTTTATGTTTTTTTTGTTTGTACTCATCCTACCCCACAGCGGGCACGAAAAAAATGATAAATAATTTTTTTTTTCCCGTTTCGATTGTCTGATTATAATATATTTTCGTTGTCTCAATTTTGTTTCAGACAAAAAGGTAACAAACAAAATCATAACTGAAAAGTGATTAAAGATAAAAGTTCACAGAATACAGTTAACAACATACAAAACATACAAAATGAAAAGAAAGACAACTTTTACCTTTCAAGAATAAAAACAAATACAGTTGTTTCAGACAAAAAGGAAACAAACAAAACCATAACTGAAATGTGATTAAGGATAAAAGTTCACAGAATAAAGTTAACAACATACAAAACAAAGCGAAAAAAAGACAACTTTCACCTTTTAAGAATAAAAACAAACACAGTGACAACTCTTCTCAAGCTTAGACCACCGTTGTCGTCGGTTTTACCACACCCAAAGCTGAAAATTTCCATTATCTTACTTCTTTTCCAACAATGCTCTTCAGCTTCTGGAGAGGTGAAACTGACGACGACGAGGGTCCTAAGCTTGAGCTGAACGCCAGAAACTCGAAGTGTACTTGAACCCTAATTATTTGTCTTGTAAAGTGAGCCATCCTTTCTATTTATAGGAAGATTATTAAGATCGGATATTTAACAAATAGATAGTCCTAAATATCTAGCCATATTTAGTTTAGAAATATCGAAGACTTTTAGGACCGGACTTTATATAAATGTGCGGTCATAATAACAAAGACATTTAGGAGCGTCTTTTTAATATATATGTGGTCTTAAAAGTTACTTTTAAGACCGGATATTTATCAAACATACGGTCCTAAATTCAAGGCATATTTTTTTAAAAAAACAAAGACCTTTAGGACCGTCTTTTAAATAAATATATGGTCCTAAAAGTCACGAATACTTTTCAGAATCTCTTACTGCTAGTTACAACTCCTCAAAAACTCAAAACTCAAGCAATATCCACCATCCAATATACGTTCAGAAAACCAAAATTACACAGGCTAAGAAAATTGTTTGGAAGAATAAAAAATTTATTATATAAAGAATGCTCCAAATTGTAAAATTGTTCATTTACAGAATGAATTTACAAATTAATTAATGTAGTACTGTAATTACACTTGTTGCTCTACAAGAATATATTTACAAATGAATTATTACTGTGATTGTTGTATTTACTCTATGATGTCAATTGCATGTTGACAAAACACTCTGCGTATGTGGTCCACCTCATCAGCACAAAAGGAAGTCTTAGAGGCAAATCTTTGTATAACATCAAAGAAAGAAATTGAATTAATTGGCGTGCATATTTCATATGTAACATTAATTAAGACAGAAATTGAATTCAGCCATAATATGTAATATCAAATACATTTACCTTTGCAGTGAGTTTATTATCTGGTTGAGTAATAATATCATACATGTGCTTCATTATGTACAGGCCACATAAGTTGGATCCAATTAGTTGCCGATGGGTCTGAAAAGAACAAGAAATATATATAAGATCGAGCATATATATATAGCTTACTGACTAACTTCACAAGGCAGTATGCCAGTGTCCAAATATGTACTAACCTTTGGTATGAGCCATCTAGGATCTTTGAGATCACTCCCTCGCTTTTTTCTGACCTGGTTTAGGAAAGTCTTCATGGCACTATCATCAAAATCACAAATTTATTAATAATGTTCGCTGAAAACTCACATCAGAGATTTCTTACAAGAGAATCAAAATGACATGCTTACCTGTTGATGATATCCTTCAATAGAACCCCTGGTTGGCTGTGAGTGGAGCATAAGAATAACACCGTATTCGAGTCCATTATCAAGACGAGCAACTGCCAGTGGGCGCTAAAATTTCACAGATATCACATACTCAGTGATATATTATGCAAAATTAAGTGAATTGCAACAAGAGATCGATTGTGATATATACCTATGGTGATATGGAAACAAGTACACCTTCCTTCTCACTTCACACAACCTATTTGATATGTACTCCTGTCATGCTTCCTAGGGGGTGTGGCTTGCATATACTGGGCACAAGAATCTAAAATCATTGATTCTGCCCTGTTGCTCCAAATCTTAATGCATGAACCTACAATAATAGCATCAATCAGGGAATTAGTATGTTGGTATGTGTGTCTAAATTATGTACTCATAAAATAAGATAGTTACCTATACCACATTTGAATAACTACTGATGTAACCTTCTCTCCAAGAAGCAGCAGGGACTTCATATCAACGATGTCAAAGAAAACCGGTTGAGGGTCATGAGGAACCCTTACCACTTCTTGTATATCCCACGCTTGACATGCAAATTCTCCTTTGGATAGCATTTGGGATATTTTATCCATGGCCCCTAACTCAAGAGTAGGGGATGCAGCTTTAGGAGAGGATGGAGATGGAGGAGGGGATGCAGCTTTATCATGAGGGGATGGAGATTGAGGAGGGGATGCAGCTTTATTATAAGGGGATGGAGATTGAGGAGGGGATTGAACTTGAGGAGGGGATGAAGCATCAGGAGGAGTATAGACACTTACAAGCTTCACCGGCCAAGAGATGAAGGTTCCCTTGACATCACTCACACGCTTTAGCTGATCGATTGGGAGAGGGAGAGGTGCATCAATGATCACCTCTTCAACTGACACTCTAACTTCATCTTTAGCCATTTGTTTGTGGTATACAGTTGATCCCAAGTTGTGGACAATCCCTTTAGTAACTAATTGTCTAGTTGGTTCTGCTATGTACAGGTCACAATGTTGCTCTGACTGTCCAACAATGCAACTCCCTCTGGTGCTGTGCTGCATAGGTGCAGGTGTATGTGTGAGGGGAACACTGGTCTTTGGCCGAGAGCTAATAAGCCTCTTCAGCTCTATCATTTCCTCCTTCATTAGCCTCATCTAGGTGTCAAACATCTCTTTCAATGCACGTTCTTTGGCCGCTGCCTCCTCATTTAATTGTCTAACCGTTTGGTCCATCTCCTCCTGGGTAACCATACTTTGCGTAAGTTGTTTAGTTTTACCAAAGTAATCTTTTAGGCCTACCTGTTGTTAGTTCTCTATGTGTTTTGATGATAACTAACAATTGTAAACTAAATTTGAAGTTTGTCTTTGTTAAGTTGTAAAACTTACTGTTCAAGGCAAACTCGAGTCTAGGTAACGAAACTCGAGTTTGGACTTGACAGACAGAAGATCAGTTTTTACAAAGCTAGCCAAACTCCAGTTTGTATAAAGACAAACTCGAGTTTGCATTACACAGAGAGCAATCAAAGTTCTTAAGAGTTGTAAACTCGAGTATATGCTTTGGAAACTCGAGTTTAGGATCAAACAGAAGCTTCATTGTTTGTTGAGATTTCAAAACTCCAGTTTACCAAACACAGTTTTTTTTTCAAGTTTAAAGTTCTCAACTGAAACTCGAGTCTGGACTTAGAAGACTCGAGTCTGGGTTATAACAGAGACACTCGAGCTATTGCTCATTGTGTAAACTCCAGTTTTAATTTCAGAGACTCCAGTTTAAGCTTAACAGAAAGTTCTCAAAGTTTCAGTTTCCGCTGAAACTTGAGTCTGGATTCTGGAGACTCGAGTTTAGGACTATCTGAAAACACTCGAGTTATTACATGATTTCTAAACTCCAGTCTTGAAAATAGAAACTCCAGTTTGAGGCTTCAAAGATATTTCAAATGTTTCAGTCCACACTGAAACTCAAGTCATGGTTTCGGTGACTCGAGTTTAGCTCAAACAGAAAACACTCGAATAAATGACTGATTTGAAAACTCCAGTTTGAAAAATGGAAACTCCAGTTTACACATAAAAAGATTTTTCAAAGGTTTCAATTTTCACTGAAACTCGAGTTTTGAATATCAAAACTCAAGTCTGGATCATACAGAGAGCTATGCAATATTTCAGGTCTTGTAAACTCCAGTCTGCATTTCTAAACTCCAGTTTTGAAGCTGTGAACTTAAACTTAAGATTTTCATAAAAGCTTCAAACTCGAGTCAGTCACTAAATGACTTGAGTTTAGCTATGTGTTCAAAATCCCATTCAAGACCAAATCGCAACTTTCTTCTCTGTAAGAACCAAACTCGAGTTAGCTTTTGTAAACTACCAGTTTGGATCAATGATCAATAGTTATGCTTTCTGGATGAATCTCAAACTCGAGTCTAGGATTATAAACTCGAGTTTGCATTGGTAACTTTTGAAAACCAGATCAAATCAATCTGCGAAATCATTATGGGTTAATATGAAATTATCATATCTTGTTGCATTATTATTCCTAACATTATTGATCAAGTTTTTGATAAGTTTCAGACAGGTTCATCACAAGATCAGAGAGAATCAAAGATCCAGAATAAGTGCATTTAATGAAGAACCAAGAACAGGGTTGATTCTTCTCCCTTATCCCAGATGTTTAGTTCAGACCGTTGGAACTCATTAAGATCACCTCAAATGGTCAAATTAAGATCATGGAATGACAAAGAATCTGGAAGACGTTTTGCAACAACATATTCCAGGATTTCAGCAAAGAATTGAAAGAACAGAGCAAAATTTGCAACTGTCATTTTCCAGATTTGCAACTGAACGTTGGAGAAGGAAAAGCAATGGCTAGTTCATCTAGCTAGGCTATAAAAGGCTGTGAAGACTCAAAGAAAACGACACACAACGAAGCCACACTTAATACATTTGCATTTTTGAGTCTGTATTGTGTTTTATGATTTGATCTTCAGTATTTATCAAAATCTACTCTTTTGAGAGGTTGTAATTCTTTGAAAGCATTTGTTTGTGAAAACTCAAGGTTGTGGAACTTATGAGTTAGGTTGTTTAATTACAAAGTGTAAGGGGGAGCAAGTCCTATGTGATTAGGATTGTGTCTTGACTTCATTGTTATAGTTAAAAACCTGTTGAACTAGTGGAAACACCCAGAAGGTATCTGGGGACTGGACGTAGGTCAAGGTTGAGACCGAACCAGTATAAATTCTGTGTGTCTAAGCTTTTCTTTCTCTACTCTTTTATTATTCATTTCTTAAGCTTTATTTTTAAGAGTTGAAAAGAATTTTTAAAAACCCCAATTCACCCCCCTCTTGGTGATTTCTTCCACTTTCACCCGTCCTCCGATCCCCCTTACCCGCCCCGAGTGATCCGGTTTTCCGGTCGCAACGGTCAGAACATCATTCCTCCCGCCTGACACAAAAGATCCCTCTGCTTCTTTCTTTTTTAGATCTTCCTATAAGATACAGATAACGAGAAGCTTAGTAATAAAACATGTTTAGTAACTAAAAAATAACAACAAACGATACTTACAATTCTCTCAGCAACTAGACGAGTTTGTTCACTCATGTAGGCGCCTTTTTTTGGTCGCCAAATGTACAGCCACAAATCCTCCCGACGTATCGGGGATGCCTGCTGATCAACTACAGTAGAAGGATTGGATTCAGCTTCTTCTTCCAATCTCTTCCGCTTGGCCTCCATCATTTCTTCTTCGGCCTTTGCATATCCCCCGCGAGAAGCCCTATGTGGGCAATCATTCCTTCTCCATATCTCCTATGCTTGTGCCCTTCTTCTCTGTGAATCAGAATTGACAACAACTATTAATTATGAATTCAAGCTATCTCACTAAAAGAAATTATAGAACTTCTGCTTCATATGAACATCAAACACTAGTCAAATTCACTGCATCAAGTTTCAACGTTTAATTTAAGGAAGATGTAGAATTGTATAGAACTAAGATACGAAGTTACTAATAGCAATGTCTAACCACTACCTACTATAACAGAACTAGCTAAGAATATAATAACGGTTAACATATAAGACATGCATACTCTCACATTAAACCATCATACTCAAATTCAATTCTGACTTACTTGAATATATACCTCTACTCACACATTAAACCATCTAACTAACAGGATTAGACAAACATAATAACATTCACATATCCGCACAGGTTAATAAGCAAACAGAAAGGGCAAACAAAACTAAATATGAACTCACTAAAGCATCAGGAGTGGTCCGAAGCTGAACAAATTGATCCCAAATTTGTTGATCAATGAATGTGTACTTCGCCCACAGATTATGATCAGGTCGAACCTCGGCAAAAATATACTTGTTGGCTAGAAAGGTCTTAAATTTCCTCCACCTATCGACACAATAAGACAAGGTCTTGGCTTTCAACTTGTCAGAATCAGAGACAGTGTATGAAAGCCGGATAGTGTCCCAGATAGGATCTTTCACTATGCGTTGGTCAACATTTTTCCACTCATCTATCAAAATGTTGACCTTGATGTGTGCCATAGAGCCAACATAACTATTATATTCATGTTTATTCAGACCGACATGTTGCAACCTCTCATTAAATTGAATCTCGATCCTTGACCCAGCGTTCCGTTTTACAGACACGATGTTCATTCCTGTGCCACTTCTACCACAGCGTGCAGGGCGGTCACGAGGCTCATTTTGAGAAGAAGAGGGTTGGTTCTCGCTCACACCGGTAACATCAGTAACTAGCGTTGACTGAACAGGGTGAGAATGGTTTTCTCCATTCATTTTCAATAAAGTAAGAGAGTGGTGGTGCGAAGGAGTAACGCTTGAGAAAGTGAGAGAGAGTAACAGAGGAAGGTGGTGGTTGGCGAGGAATAGACGTAATGCAACAGGAAATGGGGTTTCGCAAAGGGAACAGGGGTTTCAGAGTTCAGATCGTAAGATGTAAGTCGTAAGTAAGGTTTCGCGTGAAGAAGTATATGTTTCCATTTTTAAGACCGGCCATTATTAATTAAAAAGTTACGCTAGCTCTTAAAAGTATTAACTTTAAGACCGATCATTTATATATGTCCGCTCTTAAAAGTTTTATACGATTATATTTAAATATTTCGTTATTGTTCTTGACCGTAGAAAGTATAAGTCGTTGATGTACGAGTTTTCTCTATAATGTAATCCATATTTTATTTTTTTTAACATTTTTAAGAGCGGTTGGTTATTTTAAGTACCCTGAATATTATATTTAAGAATTTATACAATAGAAGAAGTTCTTTATATTTACAAAATTGCCACCATCATATCTTTAAGACCGGCTTTTATTAATGTATAAGTTACGTCCGTTCTTAAAAGTATTAACTTTAAGAACTCATTTATATATGTCCGGTCTCAAAAGTTTTATACGATTATATTTAATTATCTGGTTATTGTTCTTGACCGTAGAAAGTATAAGTTGGTGATGTATGAGTTTTCTCTATAATGTAATCCATATTTTATTTTTTTTTTAAACATTTTTTAGAGTGGTTGGTTATTTTAAGCAGACTGAATATTATATTTAAGAATTTATACGTTAGAAGAAGTTCTTTATATTTACAAAATTGTCACCGGTCATATCTTTAAAAATTGATGCGGGTGAAGAAGTTCTTTATATTTACAAAATTGTCACCGGTCATTTCTTTAAGAGCGGGGCATTGATAATCCACTGTAAACGAGGCGGTATTAAAACACTTTTTTGCACTAGTACTTATACCTTGAAATAGCTTCCAATTCTTCTATCCTCCTCTCTTTTCCTCACACCACTCTCTCGTCTCTCCCTCTGCTTGCTTTTGTCGATATGGGTGTGTGGGTGAATTTGTGTGTGTATGTTTAATATAGAGTTTGAAGTGTGTATTCATTATTATTTTTTTTTTAAATGAATGCAGGGGCATGCTCTGCGCCCCTGCGCTGCTGCAATTGCAGTGTGCCTCACACTGTAATTGCAGCAGCTTTTTAAAATTTCAATTTTCAATTTTTACTTTTTTAAAGCAGGGCGTCTGATGCCCTACATTAAATCTTTTTTATTATTTAAATAATAAAAGTAGGGCGTCATATCTGATGTCCTCCTTTATGTTTGACTGACGCCACTAGCCACTGACAGCATTATTTCGGTAATAACTTTGAACAATACATATTTTTTTTAAAAAAAATAAAATCTTCTTATATTGGTAAATTTCCCAAGGAAAGGTAGAAGAGAAGAGAGGATTAACTATATTATGAGTAGAACCTTTGTTTAGCGATTCAGCTGATTGCTAAGAACAGAATGTAAAACAGGGTTATCACAAAACGAAGAGATTTGAGGAAAATACTTTACAGATGAACGAGAAGATCGAACAATGTCAACAAGGCTTGAGAGAGCAGCCATCACCTGAGGGATTTGAGTTCCAGAGGTAGTGAAGTTTTGAATTAGTGCATATGTAAGCACCATAGAAGAGAATGTAAGAACAAGCCACCAACAAGCACAGAGGGAGCGATGAGAGTGACTCTGAATTGAGCTGATTTGAGAACAGAGAGAGAGAGAGAGAGAGAGAGACCGTTGAGGTTTAGGTCAAGATAAAAAAAGTCTTAGTTTATTTTTTTTGCTTAGTAAAAAAAGATTGTTAATCAACATTGATGTTGGAGGCCATTATCTCCAGATTTGGAAACTGATCATTACAATTTTTTTTTAAAAAAAAATTTTGGCCTTCAACAACGTTCCAAAACCACTAGTTTAATTGTGTTTATTGTCATTGAATTTTGCTCAATGTTTCAGTGCATAAAGGCCTATAAAAGGTATTACTTCAGGCACCTCGCTCATAAATTTCGAACACTCTTTCTTTTTAGCTTTTCTCTTCTTTCCATATTCTATCTATGTTTTAATTGCTTTATATTTTGTTGTTTTGTTCATCCTCTGGAGTGCCTATTTTATTATGGGGAGTGCAACTTTCCAATCAGTTGTCGATAGTTACAGAATAACTCTTAAGAATAACACCCTTGGACTTAACTCAAATTACATAGTATATTTGCAGGAACTTCGCCAACAATACATTCCCATGGAAATGTTTTTAAAAAGAAGAAACATACAAAACATTGTCTCGCTATCATACAGTTAAACCATATTGAAGGATACACTTCTAGTCCGCTGCCTGGAATGCAAGATCTAAAACTTTTGTAGAGCTAGACATGGCAGAAAATTATATTCCTTCTAAAATATTGTCTTTTTCTGAAAGCTTTCTGTGTAAATTCTCAGAATTTACAAAGCATAATTAAGAAAGATAATGAAAAATCTACAAGAACGATAATAATTAACATATATAACTTAGCAGTTAAAGCAATTGTGTATGCTCTGTAAGGCCATATATATCAAGAAAACAATTGTCATTATTAAGTGTAAGGAAGAATAATAAATGGCAAGGCCTTTTGTTGTCTAATGTTTGTTTAGTCACCTCCGTCTCATTTAAAAACCTCGTAAAATATGCCAATTGATCCAAGGTTATAAAACTATTCAAATGAAGGCAAGTAAATACAGGTGAGAGATCTCATGACAAATAAGCAAATGAAAGGAATAATAATAAACTATTTGAGAGACTTGATAACTGAATTAAATCCGAATGAGTGATATTTCACACCAAGAAATTGAGGAAAATTTAAAACCAAACAAGCTCACCACAATATGTGTGGCACTAGATTAAACTTATCGTTATGACATAGAAAAATGATATGCAGCAAAGCAGTGGCATAATCAGAAGACTTTTTTAACCCGAGGTAAAATATAAAATATTGAATTATTTATTAAATAATACTAGTATTACATAATATTGAAAATACAAATAAATAATAATTGATAATTATAAATCAAAACAAGATATAAGATGATATTAACTTTTTCGGTAGATGTCTCAAATAAGAATTTTATTTTTCTTTCATAGCCTAATGAGTAATAATAAACTAAACATTATCTTTATAGAGAATATAAGAGATTAGTTGGGATTAAATTGTTGGCCAAAATAAAATAAAAAATACACACACATATATACACATTAACAAGTTTGAAGGTTAGTTTGGGCCAAGCCGCAACTGTACCAACAAATGCTTCCGCCATGGGCAGCAGGAGATCATCAATTGCCATTTACATTTTGAAGAGAACTCTTTTTAATTTTTTCCTCAAATCTCAAGTTTAATTGAGGGTGATTTAATAATAAGAAAATTATTTTTTAAAATTTTTTATCCTTCTAAACAAATATAATTTTTTATATCTTTTATAATAAATATTTTCTTTCTTTATCTGTTCTCCTAATTTTCGCTTAATTCATTTTTCCGAATTATTGAAGTCCTTACTGGATGATAAAGAAACGAAAAAGAAAACGATAGCTACGGTGATCCTAAGTAGTACTACTGGATATGTGACATCCGTCCTTTCAACTTAATCAACGTTCAACAACAACCCAATGACAAAGCCACGGATCAACACATGCAGCCGTCGATAAGAGAAAGATCCAACGATCTTCATCAAACCAAATTCACATTTCCCAAACATCACCTTCCTCCTCCCCAAGATTGCTTCCTGATAAATACTACCCCGTCAGTTTCAAAAGCTTCACAATCGTTCAAGCTCTCTTCGAATCTCATCTAATCATTATCTGAAGAATCAGTTTCCTCATCAATCAACAATGTCTGGTCGTGGAAAAGGAGGCAAGGGATTGGGAAAGGGAGGAGCCAAGAGGCATCGTAAGGTTCTTCGCGATAACATTCAGGGAATCACGAAGCCTGCGATTCGAAGATTGGCTAGAAGAGGAGGCGTGAAGCGAATCAGCGGTCTGATCTACGAGGAGACTCGTGGTGTGCTCAAGATTTTTCTAGAAAATGTGATTCGTGATGCTGTGACTTACACGGAGCATGCTCGTAGAAAAACTGTTACCGCCATGGATGTGGTTTATGCTCTCAAGAGGCAGGGAAGAACTTTGTACGGCTTTGGAGGTTAAATAAGGTTTTACGCTGCATCTTATTTTGAAGATCTTGGGATAGAATTAGAATTAGAAGTTTGTTTTGGATGTGGTCGGTTAAGTGATGGTCGTAATGTATTTTGGGGATTTAGGTTAAGAATCTGAATGGAGAATTCAATGGTTATATCTGTCGCTTTTGATTAAATCGAAATCTGTATAATTTCTCTGCAATTATTCAGTTGTGCGTATTCTAGCAATTGTTTGGATTTTGGGTATGAAATTTCATGATCGCGGTAGTATTCTTGGCTAATGTTTTAAAATGGAAAATTTCCATCTTCATCTTTGATCTGTTAAATTCGAAAGAGAATTCTCAGATCTTCTGAAATTGAAATAGTTTGAGGGTGTTGTTTAACTGTCGATCGTTTTAGGTTGCAAATGTTGGAGGCGTAAAGGGATGTTTTTGTTTGATTTAAACAAATCAGGGTTCTGAATTGGAATTGTCTTACACTGATTCTTGGTTTGTTCGTTGGTCCGAGTTTCGTTTATGGGGGGAAAGGAAATAATTGCGCCTGGATCAATTTTTTTTTTGAATTCATATCCAAATTAAGCCCGTGAATTTCTTCGACATGGTTAGCGCCATGCTGTTTGATTGGGTGGCCTCTTTTGAACTTTGGTTGGGCCCAAGCTGTCTAATTGAATGTGGGTCGGGTCGGGTTATGTATCAAGGAGTAATGCAAATTAAATTAAATGATTAAATAGGCGGTACCAAAAATGAACATACACACCCTTGTTAATTTATCAGGGTCAGGAAGAGATAATTTTGATAAGGAGGGCAAGTTCTGGCCGTGGGAATGTTTGGTCCGCGAAAGAAGGAAAGGAAAATTTAACTAGATAAGTTATTTAATTGACCAAAATATATAGAAAAAACAGGAAGCAAACGCTCTCGATCCCCTGGGTTCTGGTAACACTCTACATCCCTCCTCTAGGGAGGAGGAGGATCTGCTGGCACGTAGCTCTAAAAAGATTACGAATGGAGATCAACAGATCGTAAGTGAGCAATGGCCTAGGTTGGGTGAGCAGCAGGAAGATCGAAGATTTAATTTGGGGGGTCAGAAGGCCATCTTATTTGCAGATAAGCTGAAAGGCATCAAGCATGAAGAGGGAGCTGATTGGGATGAGGATGCGACTGGAGTGAATAACGCATTATCTGATGATATTATGTCTGATGATTCCCACTCTATTCATGATAGTATTCCTTTATGTCAGGTTATAGAGGACCCAGAGAGAAACTTCCCTGAATTTGTTTTCTCAGAAAAGATGAAACAGAGGATGTATAAAGCCTGGTCTAATGCAGTTATCATCAAACTTCTTGGGCGTAGTATTGGATTCAAAGCCCTTGAAACTAGGATTCAATCCTTATGGGCTAAAAGAGGAGTCACTAAGTTGATTAACATTGGGAACAGGTTTCACGTGGTCAAATTTTCTAATAAAGATGATTGTCTGAACGCCCTAACTGGAGGCCCATGGATGTTATATGATCACTACCTGATTGTTCGTCCTTGGGAGCCAATATTCAATTCTACTTCTGAGTCAATAGAGAAGGTAGCAGTATGGGTTCAGTTGCCAAGGATCTTTCTTGAGTATTATGATAAGGAAGCCTTGACATTTATAGGAGATAGGATTGGCGAGACGATAAAGGTGGACATTAACACCTGCCAACTTTGAGGCCATTATGCTTGCATGTGTGTTTTGGTTGATCTATCGAAACAATTAATGTTTGGGTTTTTGGTTGGAGTGGATTACTATGTGGAATATGAAGGATTACATTTGCTTTGCTCAACTTGTGGCATGCATGGCCATCGGCATGAGCAGTGACAACAGGAAAGGAAGCAACAGACAGAGGCAAAGTGTCCTGATCAGAGTGGTGAAGAGCGTCCCGTTGAAAATTCAGGTGTAGGAGATTCTGCATTTAATGCGAGAGATTGCTGGAGGGTGGTTCAGAAGAGTCGCCGACCTTGAAAGTTTAAAGAAAACCAGAGTGAACAACCCCACCGCCATTCTTCGGGTTCTCGCTTCTCTCTGCTAGCCGAGGAGGAGGGGGTGGAAAAGACAGCATTTAATGAGGAGCCTAAGCAAATGCCAAGCGAGGTACTACGTAGTGTGTCACCTAGCGCGAATCACAAGGAGGACGAGGTAAGGGGAGTGGCTGAGGTTCTTTCTGTTGGGGCAAGACGCGTGGACAAGAGGTTAAGGGAGGCGGAGGAAGGAAAGGTTATTAGCAAAATGGGGCCTATGGTTGTAGAGTCAGCACAAGTAGAGACACCAGATGTGAACATGGGGGTGGATGTTGGATTAGAAGGCCCAATACCAAGGCCCTATAATCCTGATCCAGGAGAGGATCTCTCTAACCCTCTGGCCTCAGACCACGAGTTAAATGGGCTCCCACCTAAGAGTCCTATTTTTATGACAACTCTGGAAATCTAGGAGGTGATGAGGTGATAGTGGCCGAGACACCAATGTCCAGTTAGTCAGGATATTGGTCGTGTTGGGGTCTAAAATCATTAAAGTTTGCTTATGGATAGTATCTTTTATTGGAATACTAGAAGGGCATGCGGAAAGGGCCTCTTTAGGAATTTAAAGCTCCTGTGTAATGGGCCTAGGCCCAGTATTCTCTTCTTAGCGGAAACTAGAATAAATGAAGCCTATAGACTGAGAGTCTTGGAGAAATTGGGCTTTGATTCCATGCGTATAATTCCTAGTATGGGGCGTTTTGGCGGGTTAGCCGTTGCGTGGGGATCGAATTGTGTTTCTGTTTCAATCTTGGAAGAAGATAGACAATACTTCCATGTTTAATGTCAATTTCTGCAAGTTCAACCTCTTTTGCTAATGGCAATTTATGCTATTCCCCATTCCAATCTTTGATCGGCTTTTCGGGGAAACTTAAGTGGGAGTATCGAAGTCTATCCATTCTCCTTGGAGTGTTCTGGGCGATTTTAATGATGGCCAATCGGCTAGTGAACAAATTGGAGGGAGAAGCGCTAACTTGGGTCTTATAAGGTGGTTCCAGGAGCAAATAAATGAAGATGGCTTGACAGATCTGGGTTTGTCTGGTCCTGCAATGACATGAAGGGGACCGCGCATAGAGGGTGGCTCTTGATTATATGAACGATTAGATAGAGCTTTAGGCAATATCCAGTTCCTTAGCTATTTCTAGGAGGCATCAGTTAAGGTACTCCCTCGCACTGAATTTTCTGACCATAACCCATTATTATTATCTGTAGATGCTAGAAGTTATAATGGGAATGCTAGGAAAATTTTCCGTTTTGAGGCAATGTGGTTACAACATGATGATTTTAAAAATTTCATTAAGAACAAATGGTCAAGTCAAGATTTGCTAGAAGATAGTCTTAGTAAATTTCATCAGGAGATCCTAGGCTGGAACAAATCTGTTTTTGGCATGGTAGAGAAGAAAAAATCTGATTTATTGGCTCGGATTAAAGGAATTTAGAACTTAAGTGCTTATCCTTTTTTCTAGTTTTTTGTGTAATCTTGAGATTCAACTTCAGGGCGAATTAAGAAATGTACTTAGAGCTGAAGAAATTAAGTGGTTTCAGAAGTCTAAGTCTATTTGGGTTTCAAAAGGAGACCGAAGTACTCATTACTACCATCTGAAAACCAAGTTGAGGAGAAGGAGAAACAAAGTGATCACACTAAAAGATAATGATGGCTGCTGGACAAATAATGAGGAGGATACTAAGAATTTGGTTTTACGCTATTTTCTTAATCTTTTCCAACAAGAGCAGCAGGCCCCTGTTTCCTGGAGTATTGAAACGAATTTCCCCTCCATTGAAGAGGAGCTTCTAAGACCCATAGGTTTGTCGCCTACAGATGAGGAAATTAAATCAGCTTTATTCTCTATGGGTCCATATAAATCCCTTGGGGCTGATGGCTTTTCCCCTATCTTTTATCAATCAAGTTGGAGTATTGTGGGGCCAAGTGTCTGTAGTTTTGTGAAGAAGGTCTTTGCTACCGAAATGTCTTTGAAGGAAGTGAACAAAACCTTGATTGTCCTCATCCCTAAAAGAGATAATCCAATGTATGTGAGTCACTTTCGCCCCATCTCACTCTGTACTGTTCATTACAAGTGCGTAACCAAAGTAATCACAGCTAGACTGAAGAATGTAATGAATGAGTTGGTATCACCCTTCCAGGCCAGTTTTATAAAAGGACGACAGATACAGGATAATATCATCCTAGGGTAAGAGATTCTCCACACGATGAAGTAGAATAAAGGAAGAAGAGGCTCTATGGTAATGAAGGTAGACCTAGAAAAGGCATATGATCACCTTAACTGAAATTTTCTACATGAAGTGCTGATAAGTGTGGGATTTGAGAAGAATCTAGTTAATTTGATCATGGAGTGTGTCTCTACGGTTTGATACAATGTGCTATGGAATGGGATGCATACTGATTATTTTACTCCTTGGCAAGGACTTCGACAAGGCAATCCTTTGTCTCCGTATCTTTTCGTGTTGTGCATGGATAGGCTTTCTCACATAGTGTGTGATGCAGTGAACAGGGGAAGCTGGAAACCCATTAAAACATCTAAAACGGGGCCCTCTATTTCCCATTTAATGTTTGCAAACGATCTCCTTTTCTTTGGGATTGCCTCCATTGAGCAAGCTGTCTCTGTATGATGAAGTGCCTGGACTATTTTTGTGAAACATCAGGAGAAAAAGTAAGTTCTGAAAAGTCTTCGCTTTTTTTCCCTCCAAAGGTTCCAGAGACAGCTAAGGAAAGTATCTCAGGTATTACTAAGATGAGGGTGACTAGTGAGATTGGCAACTACTTAGTTTTTCCTTAATCTAGGAAAAGGAAACCAAGAGAGACATTTGCATATATTGTGGATAGGGTCAACTTGAAACTTGCTGCATGGAAGACCAAATCTCTCTCTATGGCTGGTAGGGTCACACTAGCAAAATCAGTTCTCAGTGCAGTTCCCCTATATCCAATGCAGGTTACTCATCTACCTCTTTCTGTTTGTAGAGAAATTGGAAGCTTGCAGTGTAAGTTTATTTGGGGTTCGATGGAGTTCCATAGCTATCACAATGTAGGATGGCATTCAGTTACCCTACCAACGAATTATGGAGGTTTAGGCTTTAAAAAACTAGCTTCAGTTAATAGGGCCTTTGGATGCAAGTTGGCATGGAATTTGGTGGAAGGAACTGGCGGTCTTTGGAAGGATTCTCTATTTCATAAATATATGCTTAGAGAGGATCTGGACCTGTTTAATTACAAAGCAAGAGATTCCTCTCTATGGAGATCTATATGTAATCAAAAATATCTTTTAGATGAGGGTACAGCCTGGAGAATTAAGAATGGCATGTCAGTGGAATTTTTCAATGATACATGGCTGATCCAAGGGGGCAAGATTCGAGACACCTGCTTGCGTGTTTTGACAAAGGAAGAAAAAGTGTCCAAAGTAGCACATTGGGTAAGTAATAGAGTGTGGGATTTTGAAAGGTTGCGATCGGTGGTGTCTGGAGAGGTGTTTTAGAGACTTCTAGCCATGCCACCTCCTATGGGCAGTGCAGGTAAGGATGTGATGATGTGAAGTGCTGCTGATAAAGGCAATTTTTCAGTAAAGTCTGCTTATTTCTTGATTGAAGGGCCTCCCCAAAACTTACGCCACCAGTGCTTCAGTCTCATATGGAAGTGGCAGGGAATTGAAAGAATCCGAGTTTTTCTATGGCTGGCTTTTTTAAATAGGCTACCTACTGCAGAATGGAGGAGTAGGTGGACAAGCTCTTCTCCTCTATGTCCTATGTGCGATCTACATGCAGAAACAGTTATACATATCCTTTGAGATTGCAGTTATGCTAAACGGATCTGGCAGAGCTTAGTCCATCCAAAGTATCACGCAGGTTTCTTTGCTGCTCAGTTGCGTGATTGGTTCACTTTAAACCTCAGGAAGGAAATAAGAAGGTTCCAGGATGCTAACTGGAACTTGATCTTCGGCGTGTGTGTTTGGAAGCTGTGGAATTGGCAGAATCAAAATTTATTCCAAGAAGAGTTTGTTAAACCTCTAAACCCAGTGGCAGTAATTAAGAATTTCTGGCAGCTTTTTGTTCATGACAAAAAGGATCCTGGGGCGTTGGAGTATGGCTCTTGGAAGGCCCCACCAGCGGGTTATGTTAAGATTAATGTTGATGGTGCTGTGTCTTCCTCTAGAAGCAGTGCAGGTACTGGAGGGGTATTAAGAGACTCGAATGGAACATGGATCGCAGGGTTTTCATCGAGTATTGGCAAATGTGGACTGAAAGAAGCTGAGGAATGGGCTTTCCTCAAAGGCCTCTAGCTGGGATGGAATATGAATTTTTCAAGAATTGTTATTGAATCTCATGCTAAAAATCTAATTGATAACTTGAAGGAAGACAGTACTCCGACTGAGAGTCTAGTGCTCTTGCAGATTCGAGAATTTATGGGGAAAAGTTGGGAGGTGTCCTTTGATTATATCCCCCGTAACCAGAATGCAGTTGCTGATAAGTTAGCAAAAATTGCCTTATCAAGTTCTAGATTTTATGATGAATGTCCGAATTTCCTTAGGACTCTTGTATTCCATGACTGTATGGGAATCGTTTCCCCAACTTTGTTATTTTAATGAAAGGCTCTAGCCTCCACTTTTATCAAAAAATTGACCAAAATATATTTTTAGTCCTTTATATTTATATCAAGATTTAGTTTAATCCTTTAAATTTGTTAATACCAAAAATAGTTTTAGTTTGATCCTTCCAATTTTTAAAGGTTTTTTTTTTTCCTTCTTTCAGTTCCTTGATGTTGACATGGAAAATACTGACTCATCAGTTTAGCCAATTAAAACACATTTACTCACATTATTTTAATCTTAGTTAGCATCTACTTAATTTACATCTTATTTTAATAAGATTTTAATGACTTTCTTTTTCCTGTATGGTGTCTTCTCATCCTTCATCCTTTTTTCTAGTTACTTCACGAAGCAGATGCTAGGAGGGCAGAGAAGTTGGCATATTGAACCTGCCTTCTCTTGCTTTATATACATGGCCATTTCAATTAATTCTTTCAATACTCCCTAAATTGAATTGCTTATTATAAATGTTTGGAATGTATCTTTTCTTTTGTGTTTTTTTAAAATCAGATTGAAAATTTCACGTCTCTTACCTTCCCCCTCTGCGATACGAGTGTTCGGAAATCTCATCTTCAGGAGCATTTACGGCTGACGAGGGTTTACGATGGGCAATGGAGAGCGTATCGCGGACCTAGAAAGAATAAACTGAAGTTTTATTTTTATTTTAATTAAAATCTGAATTTTTTAATAGCGGATAAGAAGCCTCTTCATTTTCTTTACCATCATATTTTCTCTACTTTATTTTTACAGTTGCATCAACTCTGAAAGATTGAGATTTAATTTTTACTTTTTATAATATATCAAATCTCAACCGTTCAAAGTTGATTTAAGTATTTCTCATTTTAAATATTTAAACTTGCTTTGTTAGCATTGCACATTCACTATTTAATTTTGTCGGGTTAGCTTTTTCTACTAGTAACTTTAATTATGTGAAGTTTTAATAAATAAAATAAAACTCAAATAAATGTAAAATTATTATTTTAAATATTGAAAACAGATTTTGTGCTAGGAAAACACATATTAAAACCTTTTAAAATATAAAATTGCAAAACTTTTTTTAATAATCATAGCAAATACATGGAAACCATTTTTGAAAAATCTCATCTCTCAAAGCTAGTGTTTGTGTAAAGGAAGTGCATCCAAGATGCGGCCTTTATTGTCTATGAAGCCACCCATCATTTTAAAATTATTAGCACTTCTAAATTGACACGAAAGCTTGACATGTACAAGATTCAATGACTAATTGGGGCGAGATTTTCTTCTTCCTATTCTCTTGAAGATGGGATTCTATAAGGGCCCATTTAGATGAAGGAAAATTAGGTATGGGAATTGCAAAATTCGAATTTCCATTCGATGTCGGGTGTTTGGAATAAATTTTCCTTAAGAAAATTTCTAGGATTTTTTTTCCTACCAGTGTCCATTCTCTCACCTTTAAGTGAAAATGCAGTGGAAAAAAACTAGAGGAAAAAATGAGACACTTGTGAGTACATTGGGAGTTAAGAGTGAGGCCTCTCATTTGACGAAGAAGACGAGTGAAGGAAAACACATGACCAAAACCCTAATACACGAGAAGCTACAACTGTTAATGATCGTTGTTGCTAAGTAAAGAAAAGAGGAAGCAACTAGAGGCTACAATTTCCAAACATCCATAACACATAATGTACTTCAAAGAGGTTTGTAACAACAATGAACAAGGAAATAGACGAGACCGCCGCTAACGGATACACACACCTTTGCTTGTGAGGATAACTTTTAACGATGAGACCACGAGCTCATACATCAAAAAATAGTTCAAATAGCACTCTAGCCACCCATTCAAGGAAGGTGCAAGCATAAAAAGTTCCCCAAGTCTGTACCTATTAAGCCAACACAACATCAACCTTTTAGACAACTTCTTAGGAGAGTGACAAAGGTGTCCACATCAAAGGTTGATTTAGAGGTGAGTTTTCCATCAGACAATGTTGTCTTCAACCAACCCTACCCCAACTTGAAGACTTCAATACCACTACTATTGGATATAATTAGTTTTGATGATGTCTTATATAGATGTCATTAGTAAGAGCAAAAAGTTTGTACACTATATTTATCTCTTACATTGACTAATTCTTAAATTCAATGTAGATTCAAAGATGTGAAGTTCATTTATGAAGAATGTTCAAGAAGAAGAATAATAAAGAAATATTGAATTAAAGAAAGAAAAAGAGAAGAAAGAAAGAGTTGAATTATAGAGAATCATCAAGAGAAGAGAAGAAAGAAAGAATAATGTGTTGAATGGAATGAGAAAATTATTATACAAGCTCATAGATTGATTCTAGAAGTCTCCACGATCAAATGGAAGTTGGAATGACTCAAATCGGAGTTAAAATAAGAAAAATCAAGCTTTAGGATGAACTAACTCGAGCCAGGAAGTATTTGACTCGAGTCAAGGGTTAAACTCAAGTTAGCCATATTATGACTTAAGCCAATCGTGATTTTCAAGTCATTTTCGCTCTCTGGAACGAGTTGACTTGAGCCAGGATTCGGTTTGCTTGAGCCAGGTGTGTTTTCAGCAACTCTGATCTACTCTGTTTTATCTACTCTGTTTCACGTTCAGTTTGGGTAAGGTCTGATAAATCGATGATATCTCCCAAATCAGAGATATGATTAAGGTGAACCAATTTTTTATGAAACTAGACATCCAATGCGTCATCTTGACAAAAATTCAAGTCCAAAAAAGATCAGATGAGAGAGCTATGAATTTTAGAAGTTGCCCTATCTGTTACCGTCACATAGCAAAGCAAGGTTTGGTAATTTGAGCATATCTCACAAATTACACATCAAAATGAGCTAAAATTGGTGGAATGTGAAAACTAGACTCACACACCTTTCCAAAAAAATCAAGATCACAGAAAACAAAGATCAAATGATAGAGGTGTGATTTTTGGAAGTTCAGAGTCTGTTCAGGATGATGAAAAAACATTGGTTCAAGAACAACTTTTACTAATTTGATCATAGTGCTCAACATACAATGAGTTTGGAGCTAATTCTTCTTACATTGGAAAGAATACTTAAAAAGTATTCTAAGGATATATGTGATTTGCCAAGATTTGGAGCTTAACGGAGATGTTATGGTTACTGGAACTTGGTCAACAAAGTGTTTTATTTTGTGAAAATTATCTTTGCGTTTTTATTTGTCATATTGGCTCTAGCCAAGTTAACTAATTCGAGCTAAATTTCTAAGTAAACTTATCAAATGAGGAGTATTGACTCTAGCCAACAACATGTGGCTTGAGTTCATGGTCAAACTCGAGCCAGGATCAGTTGCCTCGAGCCTATAATATTACATCTCAAAGCATTGTGTTTAAATTGGCTCTAGCAAAAAAGATTGCCTCGAGCCAAGATTTTGACCGTTATTTTCAAATTGCTACTTCTATCTCGAGCCTACAACAAGTGGCTTGAGTTTGTTCCAAAACTCGAGCTAGGGCCACTTAACTCGAGCCTAGCGGGTTTCTAACAAAACAACTTGGCTCTAGTCAGAGAACTTGACTTGAGCCAAACTATCTCAGTTTTTGAAAAATCTTCATTTTAACTGCGACAAACTTTGAATATGATTTATTTTGGTTATATCTTCCCTCATTATTATTCCTAACCATGTTTGATGAGTTTGTTAATGAGTTTCAAATGATTATAACCCAGATTAACATCAGATTATCAAAAAGTGAATGATTACGTTAGAGTTCACAATGGTAACTTTGAGCAAGTCACAACAGTCATATTCCAATGGGAAGAATTACTGAACAAACGAATCAATCTTCATTGCCTATAAATAGAAAAGTCTTCAAACCGAAAGGAGTGACGATAGATGAATGATTTCGAGGAAGACAATGAAATAATGTTACTACTTCTCCGTTGATATGTCAATAACTCATATACTCTCTGTTTCTCAATATTCATAGTTTACAGTAGAGAGTGAGCTGAATGATTATGTACTTCAGTGATTATCTATTCACTTCTGAGAGAGAAGATTTAGTGTAAATTAGTTTATCTGAGAGTTACTCAAGATTGGGTAATCTTGAGTGAGAAACACATTCTGTTGATTACAGCTTGTAAGGAGAGTGAATCTTAGTGAGATAATTACTTTGAGTATAGAGTGTGTAATCAAGCAAGTGTATTGATTACAATTTATAATGGGGAGTGAATCCTAGTGAGATGATTACTTCGAGTACAAAACGTGTAATCAAGTTGAAATTAGATAGTAGATTGAAAATCTCAAGTGGAGCTTAGGGACTGGACGTAGGTCAAGGATTGGGCTGAATCAGGATAAATCATAGTTTACATATTCTCTTCCCTAAACTCTTATATTCCTAGCATATATATTTGAATGACTGACAATTGCTTTATAGATTATTATTGTTATACAAGCTGCTTTCAATAAGTTTGAAAAGATTTTCAAATTTATCTAAATTTTTATCAGACACCCAATTCACCCCCTCTTGGGTGATAGCCAGATCCAACAACTACCATTGATGGGGTCATTAGATCTTGGCACATACAAATATAAGTAAAACAAACAATGTACACATAAAACCTTTTTCCCTGTTTTATTTGTCAATATGTCGAAACTAATGGCAACAATTGGATACCATATGACTCTATATCTTGGACACTATGAGGAGTTTCTTAAAGTGTCCATGATTTATAGTCAAAAAGTGGTGAGGCACTTTTACTATAACATGGAGTCATTTTCTGTATTAAGCGGTATCCACAGCTTTGCCCTGAGAGTTGTGATCTCTGCTTTATTCTCATCTTGAACTTTGGGAAAAAATTCTAAGATTCAAAGGTACAGTTAATCTCACATAAAATGCATGCATAGTACATAATAGTCAACTAATAAACAACATTCAGCATTCAAAGATCTATTATCACAATTCACACACAGCAACAAATGCAAACAAATGATCACATGCAATGTTGATTGTGAATGCATGACTCAACCTGTTGTGTACCACAACGCTGGGTATTCATCTAGACAACAACACATATCATCTGAATGCAATTCAACTTTCATGACTCAAGGACTACCGGTCCACTAGGCCTAATTGCCTAACGTGTGTTCACAACATGAATTACAATAATGGTTTACACATGCATATAAAGTCACACATCGCATTTGAGAGAAAAGTTACTACCTGAATGCTTTCCCAACTCCCGAATTGGCTCCAAGTCCTTATGTCGCTCCAGGAAAATATTAATTCCTATAATTACACGTTCATGGACAACGGATTACTACCTATCTAAATTCTTCACAATCCTAAAATACTAAGATTGGTTATCTTGTTATTACACTATGCTCAACATAAAGCTAAATGGCCTATACTTACTCCAAGAGCTTACTTTAACTCTTGCAAGTTAATTTCACTAATTAGCCCTTTACTTTCTCATGCTTGCACAACAATCCAAATTCTAGAGGTTGACAGGATCATTAGCTTAGTCTAAGCCTTACACAAAAATAGGTACTTAAATCTGGAAACAAAAATTTTATAGTTTTCATTGCCTAGCTTTGAAAAATAATAACTTGAGTTATAGACTTCCAATTGACATGATTTAAGCACTTAGTTTAAATATGTGTATTACATGTATACCAAATTTCATGGTCAAAGGAGGTTGTATGCCCCTAACTTCTCCTCACCTAAAAATCGGCGTTCCAATTTTCAAAATCCATTTTTCTAGAAAGTTTAGGTAGCATCTCCCCTTAAATTTAAATGGTTCTAAATTTGTGATTGAGGCATTACCCTATACTAAAACCTCTTCTAAACACAATGGAAACATTAAATCAAGCAAAATCCAACTACTTCATACAGAAACAAGGGCTGGCCTAAACTAGGGCATAGAGAAAAATTCATGAATTTCAATTCTATTGTTATTAAACACACATAGAAGCTTCAATCTATGATTTCGTACTAGTTACTCGATTTTCTCTCTCTAGAACCATACTTTAGAACATCACTATCCCTTCCAAAATGCCTTATATGCAAAAAAAAAATTAAGATTAGGAGAGGCCCTAGAAGCTTACCTTAAGTGTTTTAATCAATGAGCCAACAAGATTTCGGTTCTCTTCTTACTCTTCCTTCAATCATTGTCTCCTTCGATCTCTAGCTCTCTTTCAATATGCTGGAGGTGTTTTGCCGACTTTGGAAGAATGAGAAAAGGAAATAAATCAATATTAGGGAGCTCATGTTGGTTAGAGCAAGATGGATGGAGAATTTTGATTTGACATTATAACCTTACATAATTACAATTGTAACCACCATTAAATTTCCCATCTTGTACTCCTACCCTTCTCTTTGTTGACTGAATGGAGATGATGAAATGAAGAAAACAATAGTCTTGAAGTGTCTAATTAAACCATGTATTAGTGTCTTACATATCCACCAATAGTAACCTTCCAAATGTGTCCCTTAACTTCTCTTCGTCCTTTCCTTTTATCTTCTTTCCTCTTAGCTGAAATGTTTATGGCCTTAAAGGATTATGTGAACTGTAATCCCATATAATTAACTCTTGTGTTGACATGTGTGTAAGGTTCAATGTCTGGAAAAATCAAATACATGACCAAATCAAAGATTGGTAGATTTCCTGAACTTAAATGCTAGGTGTTGAATCCTAGAGATGCCAACACCAAAAGTTATGTCATCATTAGCCCTCATGACCAACTTTAATAAGGCTACTTTAACAAAGTTTATTTATCAGTGCATACTCGGTATTTCACTTGGGTTATACTCGAAATTGTGACATGCATATCAAGACTAAAAAAATTACTGTTTCAAATATACCGAAATTCACCATTTTATTTTATTTAATATTACAATTGTACTAGAAAATTTGGTGAATTAAATTCATGATATTACAAAAACCAAGGTAGAGGTGCCTTTTATATCTATTCGAACACTCGATCCCTCCATTTTGGCTAACATTGTCAAGCATATGTTTAGAGAGGAGCTTGCTACATATGAGGTGAGAGTAGTTGCATCTCTAAAGAAGTTGTTTGCAGACAAGTTTGCAGCATTTCAAGAGAACATCTTCAAGGAAAACGATATGGTTCTCAACAATGCCTTCAAAGTGGCTGATGTTGTAATGGATGCTTTAGGTGTGTATGATGGCCGTCTTAGTCAGACTAAGAAGGCCATTCATATTTTCCTGGAAAGGTATGAAACAATGCTTTAAGAGCTAGCTAAAGATCTGCTAGGCATTTGTCATACCTCTCAATATTGTGGTAATTATTAGAGTATATAGTGCTACACAGTAGACAAAATAGAAATAACATAGTATACTGATAATAGAATAATATTCTTGGTTACATAATGGGAGTTCCCCACAAGATTCATAATACAGTAATCCAAAATACAATGGTTCCATAATACTAGCATATTTCTTCTAGAAATAACCAATATTGAAATAATAGATAACAATTCCTAACTATTGATCATCACCACATCCATGATTTGCCTATCTATACTTCTTTACCCCTTGGAGTAATGTCTATTGTACTATTCATTTCATAAGTAGTAATAGGGGTTGGGATTCCAAAGATCTTAGAGTAATAGTTAACCTTAAATACAATGTATAAACATTACATGATAGTCAAAAACAAATAGAACAAACCACAATAGCATAACAACATTTAGGGATCAAGCATCACATATCGCAAATTACATGCAACATCAAATGCAAACAATAATCTCATATTCCACTACCACAACGTTAGGTACTCACTTAGGTTAGGTAATAGCCCATGACAATTGAATGCTACTAAGTTCGCAACCTAAGGACTACCGATCCAATAGGCCTTACACCTAGCTGCTTGGAAGATACAAAGGGGCTCTTCATTCTCAATCGAGCCTCGAGTGGTGTTGGCCCCATACGAGATGAGACTTTCACACACATGGTTCAAACATACATATACAATCATACAAAGAATGATTACTTTACAATTTCTCATTTCGGCTCCAAATTTTTAGTTCCTCCACAAAAGCGTAAGTTCATATAATTATACATTCACAGATAAGGGTTATTACTTATTCAAGCTCTTAACATTACTAAAACATTAGGATTGACTATCATATTATGTCTATTATGAGGCCAAAAGGTCTATACTAATCTCCAAGAGTTCATTGTAACACTTGAAGGTTAGGTTTGTTACCATTGGTCTTAATCTCTCTCATTTTCATGTAATACCCTAAAAATCCTATTTATGATAAATATTATAATTTAGTAAATAATACCTATTGAAAATAGGTGAACATGAGGTCTCAAACACCTTTTATTGAATTTATCTTATTATTAGGACAATTTCTCCTAAGAATAGATAATGTGCGAAAAGGTCCCTAAAACATTAGATAATTTGCAAAAAGGTCCCTGGAAAATTTATGGGTTATAAAATACCTTAAAAATATTATAAAGAGGCAGATAAATATTTATTTGAAATAGGGAAGGATATTGTCCCTGATTTAGGTAATTTATTAAATTATTACCTTGGAAAAATTAAAGGAGAAAAATCAAAAAGTATTGGGGGACCATATTGGACCCCATGATTTTTAATATTATGCATGGTACATAAAATACCAATGTCAGTAAAATAGTTATGAGATAATAATTATTACTAATTAAGAAAATTATCAACAATTAGTAAATGATTAATTATGTAACTATTGGCTAATTATCTAAAGCACGAATTAAGAATAATGTGATTAATTAAAATAGTATAAAAATAAAGTAAATATATATAATATACATGTGTGTGTTGTGAGTGTGTGTGTGTGTCTAAGTGTTGTGCATGTGTGTGTGTGTGTGGTGAAAAAAGTCAAGAGGAGAGATGAAAAATCTAGTGTACATATTTAAAACTCAAGGCAACAAATAGAATGAGCACCGATAGAAATTAAATCCTACCTTGAAAACCATGAATTAGATTTCTAAAGTTAGAGTATAATATAAACAAGTGAATTTCTATCTTAGAGTGGCCTATCTCCAAAGTCATTTCCGTAACCGGCGGAATGATTATGAGATAAGACAAGAAGATATTTGGTGGAATTAGGGCAGATAGTAGAAATGAGAACCTATAGAAATAAAATCATAACTTGAAATCCGAGGATGAGTTGGTAAAAACTAGGACATATTACGAATCAGTGAATTATTATCCAGAAGTTGGTGTTGCCAGAAGTCATTTCCGTATCCGACGGCGTATGTCCGGAAATGTTCAGCAGTCAACGGAATGCCCTGAATGGGATCAAACATTTAGTTAACCCAAGTATCTTGAAAGAGGAAGAAGAGATCTTCGAGGCTATGTTCCCGGAATGTTGAGATTTCTCAAGAATACGCGATTAGGACACCGAACAAGAAGCTTTATCGATACAAGCCCAAAAAGCAAAGAATGATGTCATAAGGATGACATCATCTTTGTGAGGTGTATGGCCAGGATTATGCCACCTCAAAGAAGTGCGATCTAACGGTCAGAAACTGATCAGACAAAGTTCAAAGGAATTACCGAAATGCCATCGTCTTTTTCTATAAACAGCCTTAGCCTTCTTCATAATTTTTCACACCAAATCCTCTCAAGGAATTCGAAATTTTAGAGCAGGAGAAGAAGGAGGAGCCCAGGGAAATTTGTAGCGAAGTTCTAGTTAAGTTTTTCGGTTCTAGTCTTTAGTTCGATAGTTCTTAAAGTTTTAGGGTAGATGTTGTTTTGATCTTTAATCTTCCAGTATGTTTTAGATATCATGTTTTAGGATAGATATGATATTTATTTTGGAAAATATGTTGGAATAAGAGATATGTTGAAATTCTAGAAGATTAGAGTCAAAATAACGAAGTTCTGGTGAAATTTCGCCGGTTAAAGAAGTCAGGGGTAAAATGGTCATTTACGACTAAAATGACTGTTATGATGTTAGTAATTGATTACATGCGATATTATCCTTATAGGATATTTGTGGTTACGTTCTGACCAACAGTCATACCATATATCGTCAACGAAGGTACGTTCGCGTACTGTAACACTAACTTTGATATTCATGGTATACGTATATGTGGTACGTGTGTTGTATGCATGTTGGTGGTGTGTTGTTTGATTACATAGTGTTGTTAGGGGATAACTGAACATATGCATGCACTGGGAGTAGTATATCGGTATTTACTGGGAGTGGTACATTTCGCTGAGAGCGGTACATTTGCATTCACTGGGAGCGATATATTTGGGAATGTTTCATTTGATGTACTTATATATCGTATATGTAAATATGAGGTTAACCATTACCTGGGGTCCGTATCCATTGGCCTCAGCTCTTAACATAGCCTCTGGATCGGGAGGACCAAGAGCCGAGGAGAAGAACAAGCAGACCGCATAAAAGACTCAGCTAAAGACTTCCTTTTGACGTTCCAGCGGAAGCCTTCCTTTTGTTGTTATACGTCACTTTTGAAATACTCGGTTACTGTAACACTGTTGTAACTAGCCAGACACACTACGGTTGGCACTTTGAATATATATCAGTTACTCTTCCGCTCAAATGATCTACTTTGATGATTTGAAATGATTTTAAATGAAAAAAAAAATTATTCCGCTTTTGAAAATTGGGGTGTTACATTTCGCACCTTGCTCAAAACTGTCAGAATTTTTCAACAAACTTTGAAAATTCTTAACTCATTGTACAAGTGTCCAATTAGGGTGGTTTCAAAGGCTGTGTAATCATTATTGAGTCTACTTTGAAAGAGAAATGCTTCCAATAGTCATACACATGTATACATTTCCATATTCAACAATAATTACACACTATCCATAATTGAATTCCAGAATACTTACTCAGATCCAAATAAATCATATGTCCTATCAAATTAAATCTTGATATGCTTACTTTAAATTTGAAAAATTTCATAGCCATTGGACACTATTTACTTAACAATAAATACATCACAATAAGATTGCTTCGTAGGAAAACAACACTAGAAAAATTAGGGTTTGGGTGCAATTTAATTCCATTGATTGCAAATCACTTCCTAACCATTATGCTACACAATTTTCTATTGTAAACCCAATGGACACATCAAAATGAACAAAATATCATCCCTTAAACATATTCTGTTATAGTTGAAACATAGGCTAAGGAAAGAAAGTTGATTTTTCCAAGGTTTCACTACATAATCTTCATGATTAAGTCTCTAATAATCTTCTTGCTTATGATTTAGGCATTGAATCATGTTTTAACCATATTTAGCAAATTGGACAGGACCTTCCCTTAGTCATTCATGTCTCCAAATTTATAGGAGTCATCATAACTACCAACAAGTCTAAGAATAACATCAATAGGGATGGAGACACCTCTTACCTTAGTTTTTCTTGTGTTTCCTATGAAATTTAACCTTCTTTGGTCCTTAGGGTTTCGTTCCTCTTTTAAAAACCACTATACCAAAAACTTGTTAGGTTTATGAAGTTGTCGTAAGAAAGAGGAGTGGAAGAGGAGAAGGTCATGTTATGTCATGCTTACTCACCTTGTTCTCTTGAATTTTCCCTTCCTCTTCCTTTGGGTATTTCAACTAGCTCCCTCTTTGGCCTTTCTTTGTTTTGAAACCAACTTGGGTGTATGAAAGAGAAGTCTAAAGTGTCTTGAAATAGCCTGATGAACAATCACTTAAGCCCCACATCTCATTTTAATCGACTTTACTCTCCTTCTTTCTTTCTTTTTTTCCATTTCATTTCAACATGCACTTGAATCTATGTGATTATGCTGCTTTACTTTCTCTTGGCCATTTAGCCAAAATTTAGGCACCTTTGGGAGGCTTCTTAATCACTCTTGTTGACTTTTAACACATGTACATATAATTAATTAAAAAATTTCTTTTGTTTCCCTTGTATGACATGTGGCAACAAGTTGTGTAAGAAAAGGTAATTGATTGCACTTTGACCATTGGCATGTTCATAAATGAAAAATTCATTTGGCCTCCTTTCCTTCCCTTTTAGCTAAAAAGGGGACATGAATGGGAAGCTTATTGGTTGCATCTTATTGACCAATTGATACTTTATCGCATGTTCACTTTAAATTCCCATTTGACCCTAACATTTATTTGGTAAAGTAGATTCAAGATATTACAACATTCCTTTAGAATGAGGATGGTAATGGATAAGACACTATCCCTTTCAAGTGCACAATATCCCAAATGAATTTCCCCAACATCATTTTGAGGATTTCCTTGATGGTACTCAAGTTCCAAATTCATAGCCAGATAGCAAAGCTCCAGCTGACTCCCCTCCCCCGAACCAAGTCAATGCCGCAGCCACTAACAAGGTCACACACGCACATGCCTAAGCCATTGAAGCCACTCCCTATGTCATTCAATTTGCTTTTGCACTAGTTAAGATTGTGGTTAATCTAGCATATGAACTAGTTGAGGTACTTATTTATCCAATTGTACGAAAAGCCCCTATACAAACAGTTGTAACCCCTTAAGTCCGATGGATGCAGTAGCAAGCACCCCATCGACAATACTTGTGTACTCTCCACCATCGAACCCATTGATTGCTCATTGAGGCCATTCCCTTCTACTCATGAAATCAACCTTCCTCCACCCTCTTTAAATTATCAACACGAAATGGTTAGTACCTTAGAAGATCCCAAAGATGATTAGGTGTCTAGAACACAAGTGTAGGTCGATGTTTTTGTTATTTATAGTTAATGCTTTATGGTTTATGGTAATGTTAAACTCATATGAACATGTATGTGTTTCTAGTTTAACCTTTATTCAGTTTAAGTTTGTTTCACATTTAATTTTCTTTGTCGTTACTATCATGTGTCAATCAAGTAGTTGTGGTTAAGTCTACTCCATCACAAGGCATTTGAACTTCTTCAACCAAATGCAAACTGTGGGTGTGTCATGGTTGTTGCATATGGCATGGCCACAACCATGTTTTAAATAGTTCAACCACAAGCCGCTTATAGGCTTGTTGTATGCAACAACGATTACAAACTTAACCATAACGTAACCATCACTTACCCATGGCCACCGCTGCTTCCTTGCATGATTACCCTTATGCATGCAATAGGTATGTAGTAGATACAAAAGAATGATGCAAGACATTATAAATAGATCCACCAATGCTTGTTAACCAGCATGTGCTCACAACTTGCACTAGACAATTGCCTCATTCTTTCATATGAAGTTAGCAATTCAAAACTATGTGCACATCTTGGATAGGTCATGGTTAAGAAGAAAAAATAGAACTCATTATAAATAATGCAAGTTCACCATTGACAATTGAAAACCAAGCACATTACAGACTCATGCATCTACCTGTTCCTCTGTACTTTTTCGTAGCATCACTTTAATTAAACTAGAGTACACATTATTCAATAGCGCACCCAATATCAACATGCTTAAACCCATCTCCTCCCCCCTCCAACCAAACACAGCCACCCTTACACCCCTATCTTACCATTCCTCTCATGCTGAACACATTGTACAAATTCTTAAAGAGTTAAAGATGAATAATTCCATAAGCAATAGGCCCCAAAACAAGGTAGATAAAGGAGCTTACAACGACACATGCTTTCTACACAACATTATCTGTGACAACTAAATATGTGGCATAGTCCAACATGAAATTATGCCCCTCCGCCCCATACAACATATCAAACATTGTCATTCATTTTGTCTTCATCTTCTTCAGGCGATAGAAGATGTCATTGTTCCTATTGAAGCCATATCTGGGTTGCCTTTCTTCCATCTTTAATTAAAAACCAAATGACAAAGTTTGAACCCCTTCTCATTCATTTGTTCGCCTTTGAGTGCCATTTTGACTAGCAAATTAACAAGCACCTTGTTTGCTTTAGGCGTTCACACACTAGATCAACGTCCATTTGCTTCACCAAAACCACCATCTACAGCTCCATCTTTTGCCATATCCATGATGGTTTTCACTATTTGATGGCCCTCAATCACCTTTCGTCACACTAGGGGAACCTGTTTCAGGCGTTATATATAGTAGGTGAGCAACAGTGACGTGGGTGTGTGGCTTTCATGGGGGTTTAAAATAATGTTTTCCATTTAGGGGCAAAATGGTCTTTTGCCAAATTTTACTACCTCATTTTCTTCAAAAAAAAAAAATTAACCTATCAACTTATTTTCTTTTTCAATGCAAACTAAACATGTCAATGGAAAAATATTTTCCGTTCCCACTTCTTCTTTGATCTAACCAAGCTCTAAGGAATGGATGGAATAATTTATTTGCATATCTCCTGTTAAATTTTCAATCATTCTATCTACAAAGAGGGCTCTAATGCAAAGGCTTGGGAAAAGGGTGCTTGCTCCAACTCCTCTTTTCACTTCCTCTCTACTTAATTCTCCACCACTTTATTGTTTTTTAATGGTTGAGATTTACTTAGTAAAAATTTGTAAATAATAATATTTTTTAATATAGTATAAAATCCCAACCATTAAAAACTAATTCAATAGTGGAGAAATTAAATGTAAAGAAAGAGAAGAGAAAGGTTAGTGGAGACACTATTTTCCCTGTCCTTTTTCCCTTATCTCTTCATTATGGTCAGCAATGCTTTGTCAAGAATGGCTGAAAAGTAGGAAGGTTAGGAATGGGTTAAAGCAATTAAATTAGCCACGAGATGCCCAGCATTAACCTATATTGTTTGTTTGCTAATGATTTAGTTTTTTTTTTTTTATAAAAAATATGACGTATGAAAATTGCTTGAACTTAAAATACTCCTAAATGTGAATAAATGAATGTGAACAAAGAAATATTCTTGATCTTTAATGCCCAAGCATTGGGTCAACTCATAAATGGGAACAAATCTTGTAATATTTATTTCTCAAATAACATCCGGACTTGTTGAAAGAACAAAAGTAGACATGTTTTTCATCGGCAAAGAACCTCTTTATTGAGAGTTGTCTTCATTACAATAAAACCACGTGGTTTGACTAAAAAGAATTTTAGCCCTGGTTCAATATTATATATTGGCAGTTAATTGTTAACCTTAGAAAGGTTAAGAATACGTCACGACAGGCTTGCGAAAGTTTTTCAAGTTTTCTGAATTGTTGGCGAAGCTTTGTTGGAAAATAGTTTACAAATGGTTTACCAGCGAGGCAGCAACTTGGATTTGCTGTCCATGGCCGATGACTCTGCGCGATTATGACATGATCCAGCTTTCATTCCCTTGTCCCCATACTGGTTTTCAACGACGTAGTTCCAGACATAGGCAGACCACGTATAAGATTAGGGGGCAAGTGCTCACCCTTGAATTGGGATATGTGTGTGTGTGTGTGTTTGTGTGTGTGAACGATTGCTCATCCTTAAATTAAGTGCTCACTTTTAATATATCAAGATTGCACTTCGTAATAGGATGGGCGATGAACGGTTGAATGATTGTTTAATGCCTTTTATTGAAAAAAGGTGTATTTGATAGTGTTGGAAATAAAACAATTATGATGGAATTTCAAAATATAAGACTTAGAAGAATAACATTGTAATTATTTTTATTGTAACATACTTTTGTTATTAAAATATATGCACTTGAACTTATTGAATGCACACCCTTCATTATAATTTATATAACTATATTTCTAATGGCATTGTTTTTCTAAATTAGAAGTTTGTAAAATAATTGCATCTCTTATTACATCATCAATATTCACTTGATTTCATGAATATTTTTTTGATATTCTTTTCTTTTCTTATTTAAATTCTTTTTTTTAATGCCTTTAACCTCCAAATCTCTTTGCCATTAATACCCACCCTTCATAAATTTCCTAGATTTGCCCCTGGTTTCGAAGGTAAGCAATGCCCTGGAAAGCTTCTTTAGATAATTTGGAAGTGAAGACAAGGAGGTGTTGGTTTTGATCAACCATGTCGTCGACAGTGTGGGCTAGTTAGCACCGTCCTTGGGAGAGGGAGGGAGGGGGGGGGGGGGGGAGAGGCCAGAAGCATTATTAAAGACATTTGTGAGGCCGTCGGTATGAAGATGGTCACCATCTCTGTTGGAAAAAAGTGGCCAAGCAGATAAATCTTTTCACAAATCAACAAAAGGAAAAGCTTTTGATAGTCGCTTGTTAGGTTTTCAAGATTTAATAAGTAACAGCAAGATATAATATTCAACCAAGGAACCAATTTCCCTACTTATATTTGGATAAGTAGAGCAGTTCTCCTATTTGGACAGTTTAGATTTAATTTTTTTTTCTAATTATTGAGTTTTAAATAAATGTTTTTAATGGATAGGAAATTTAAAATGAAAATAATTTCTCTATTATCATATTTTTAAGAGTAAAATACTCTAACCACCCCTTTGTTTTGCCTTAATTACAAAGACCTACCTTCTATTTTGGAAACCCATATAAACCTCCCTTAAATTAAAATGTATGTTACACTTAAGTCCAAATAGTTAACTCCGTTAAGAATATTCTAAAAATATATTTTTTAATTAAATTTTATATAAAAATAAAATTTATTTACTATTTTACCCTTAATACTAAATCCCTAATTTTACTTGACAGTTTGTAAACTTCAGGGAGAAAAACACAAGCTGCCACAAGAACAACTATGGAGAAGACAACTGCTAAGGATCATGGAAACAAAAAGGTACAAAGCTTATCAAATTTTCATAGGATTATCGGTTCAATTATATGTAGAAGTATTGTGGCATGAAAAAGGCATGAATATATAATGATCCATGGCAAGTACTGTCGCATGAAAAAGAAAACAGCATGAATATATAACTAAGCATTGGTGTTTGGGTTTTCGTTTCTATTATATAAATCGCAAACAATTATTAATGAGTTTCATTGAAAGGAATGAGAATTAGGTTGTGATTCGCACAGAATTTGTACTGCTCCTTAAAATTCGTACATATTCATCCTTGTTTGTGATTTGCACAGAATTAGGTTGTGCTTTGCATAGAATTAGAATTTGTACTCTGTTTGCGATTTGCAGATTAGGTTGCGATTTGCACAAGATTAGGTTTCTATTATAGAACACTAGTCCAAAAAAATTCGTCCAACTTGCAATAATTTTAATTTTAAAATTTTTCATCTTTGCAAGATAATATTATTCTTGTTGAAGATATTGATAATTTTGATAAAAGTGACCTCCTTTTGATAAGTTATATACTGACACTAAAGAAGAGGATTATGATAATAATGAAGTAGAAGAATTTGGATAGGGAGAAAAGAATGATGATGATTCTATTTTAAATGATGCAGAAGACAGTGAAGGTAGTGAATCTGAAATTGAAATTGAAGGTAGTGAAAATTCTATAAGCGGTAGTGATGTGGAAAAACCTAAAATTCTTGACATTTTCAAGAATGTCAAGGGAAAAAGATTTGATTACGATGCTAATGGTAAAGTGCATTTGGAAAAAGATATGTTGTTTATCAATGTGAATGAGTTTAGAAATGTTTTAAGGGATTATGTGATCCAAGAAAATTTTGACATAATTAGAATAAAAAATGAAAAGGCAAGAGTAACTGCTATTTGTGCTTTAGATGGTTGTCCTTAGAGGATTCATGCTTCTCCTACCTCAAATGGTGTGACTTTTATGATAAAGACATATGAACAAATGCACACTTGCATTAGGCTAGCTAATCAACCTAATGCCACATCTACCTAGATAGCAGATAAATTGAAAGGATCTTTGAATGATGATCCTAATATGAACTATAAATTAATGGATAGTGAATTGACCACCAAATATGGAGTTAAGACTCATCGAATGCAGCTATATAGGCAAGAAGAAAAGGAAGAGAAGAATGTGAAGGTTCTCATGCTGCAAGTTACAAGAAGATACCAAAATATGCAGAGTTATTGCTGGAAAAAAAAATAGGGGAAGTATAGTGAAGTTAAGTTACCATGAAAGGTTCTCATTTGAAGAAAGTCCTACTTTTAAGAGAATTTTTGTATGCTTGGCTGCTTGCAGAGATGGCTTTCTGAAAGGTTGTAGGCCATATTTTAGGTTAGATGGTTGCCACTTGAAAGGTCCATATAGAGGTGTCTTACTATGTGCAGTTTTGCTAGATGCAAATAATGGGTTATTTCCATTAGCATATGCAATAGTTGAGGTGGAATGTAAGGAGTCTTGGAGATTTTTCTTGGAATATTTAAATGATGCAATAAAAGACAATCATTATATAATTATAAGCGATAGGCAAAAGGTAATAGTTGTTATTTACAAACCTTTTTTCTTGTTCCTATATGTTATGACTTGATATTTATGTGATTTTGTTTTGGTTTGGATGTAGGGATTGACACAAGCCGTTGCTGAATTTTTTCCCAACTCATGCCATAGATATTGTGGTAGGCATTTATTTAATAATTTCAAGGCTAAATTTCCATTGTTAATCTTATGGGAACTTTTTTGGATAACTGTTAAGGCTTCAAATGAATTTGTTTTTAAGAAGGTAGTGGAAAAGATAAGAAGACATGATGATAAGGCATACGACTATTTGATGTCTATGCCCTTAAATACTTGGACTTAACATGCATTTCATGAAAGTTGCAAAAGTCTACACATCACTAATAATGCTTGTGAATCTTTCAATGAGTGGATTAATGACCTAAGACATATGAATGTATTGAATTTGTTAGACAGGTTAAGGTCAAAAATAATGATGAGATTTTACAAAATGTTTCATTCTACTACATCTTGGCAACAAAATTTCGGTGCAAGAATTGTGGATGAAACAAACAAGATTGTGAGGGATGGAAGACATTGTAAAGTAGAGATAGCCAGTAATAATCTATTTGAAGTATGTGATGTGTTGACAAGATTTCCCGTGAACTTAAATTCCCATACTTGTGAATGTAAAGTATGGCAACTTAGTGGACTGCCTTGCAAACATGGTGCTGCTGCCATTGCATATATGAGATCAAAAGTAGAAGATTATTGTGATGCTTATTATAGTAAAACAAATTACATAGCCACATATTCTGGTACATTTAGGCCTCTACTAGATTTAAGTACATTAGAAGAAATAGATGTTCTTCCACCCCCATTACGCAGACTTCCAGGAAGGCCTAGAGTTAGTAGAAAAAAAGAAAAAGACGAAGTTGTACCATCAAATGTAAGACAAAGACTGTCAACTGTCAAGTGTGCAAACTGTGGAAGGTTAGGACACAATAAAAGGACTTGCCAAAGAGCTCATGTTAAAGTCAAGAGAAATAGACAGGTAATATATTGCCTTAATTTTTATCACAAACTTAATATAATATTTTCTATTTTTTTAATCATTTCTCTTTAAAGGAAGGTTCAATAAGTGCATCACAAACTTCAGTTAAAGAAGTAACTCAAGAGCATACTTCAGTGCAAGCAAGAGCAAATTCAAAAATTGTAGCAAGAAGCTTAAGGAAGGTAACATTCAATGCCTTATGTTAAATATTTTGTAGTATTTTAATCAACTCTTTTTTGTTTTTGGAAGATTATCAGGTCAAGCGATGCTCTTAACAATCCTCATTCAATTGCTTTTCCAACGCCTCATGTTGCTCCTTCAGAATAGGATTAAAATCTTTGCTGTTTTTATTTGTATTAACATCAAATTTATTAGATGTTATATAGAAACTTACACATGGTTGGTGTATTTATTTTGTTTTACACATTTTGACTAAATTTGTTTGAAATAATTTAAGAGTTTTTTTTATATGTTCTTTAATTAGTATTTTTATCTTTACAAATATTTATTTGTTTGATGATTTTAGCATTGGTTAATGTAAATATCACAAACATTGAATATTCAAGTAAGTTTTTAAATAAACATTTACTTATCAAATGTGTTTATAAATATTTGGGGAAAAAGTATTCAATTATAAATTTAAATAACACATACATCTCAAATTTATATAGTTTATTATTTTTTATAAAAATATATGTTTTCAATATATATTTTAAGTCAAACTTAATTTATAATATCAAAATTAATAATTTTTTTAACTAATTAAAAAGTTAGAAAATCTATTAGAGTGTGCTTTGTCTGTGTGTAATTCTTATACTGAAGAGGGGTATTTTGGTCAAAAAAAAGTTTAAAGGTCAAACTTAACGGTCAACTAACGGTTTGGGTGGATGGAAATAAAATCTCAAAATATAAGGGATGTTTGTGTAACATACATTTTAATTTAAGGAAGGTTTATATGGGTTTCTAAAATAAAAGGGAGGTTTATGTAATTAAGGCAAAATAGGAGGGTGGTTAGAGTATTTTACTCTATTTTTAAAAATAATTTTATTTAAAAATCAATAATAAAAAGATAAATCTCTACAGTCTAAAAGGAAACATCTCTCCCTATTTATTCAAAGAATGAGTAGAAAATCTGATTTCATTGAAGCAAGGACTGAGATTTTATTTAATCAAAACTAGGCGCAGTAGAGAAACAATGGAGATAATTCTCAACAGAAAAGTTCTTTTGCAGTTTTTTTTTTCTTGATATAAATAAGAATGCCCTGTAAGGCTACATAAATAGTGATCCGGTGTGGATCACAAGTTGGGTTGGACTTGGCCCGGGGTGAAATCCCGGGGTCCTACGTACCACAGTGTGGATCAAAGTCCATGTAGTTCGAGAGTATACGGCAGGCTAATGATAGCCAGAGGGGGTGGTGTGTGTGCGCTGTGTGAATAGAAAAGCTAGGGTTTCAGAAGTGTGTACCTTATAAGGGGTTTACCCTATTTATAGGCGTACCTGGGCCCTATCTTAATCAGTTTGATTTATCCTTTATTTTAGGGATATCAAGATATGCGTTTTTGAATAATCTCCTTCTTTCATAGGCGGTTACCATAACGATAGATATTCTTGATAAAACCACTCTTATTTTCAAGGAAGCGGTTATGAGCATAACTGAAGTCATTTTGACTAGGCTCTTTGGTTATTGGGCTGGGCCCATTTATGAGATATCCGTAACAGTTGCCCCCCAGCCCGGCTGTTCAGGGCTCCGAGCAGCCGGGATGTACTTGTCAGGTTACGTCCTGTGTTCTAGTTCATTTCGCTGTCCTGAGGTTTTTGATTTCTAGTTCTTTTTCCGAGGTCGGACATTTTTGGTCCCCGGGTTACCCCATCTGTCATCAATTTGCATTTCGGTTTATTTGAGTGGGACACAGGTGCCCCCATCCCAGTTAACGCGGGTTGGATTCGTTTGCTATCCCGAGAGAACATTAATGTTCAGTCTTAATGTTCTATAATTTTGATTCTAGGCCGAACTCCTCCCATGCCTTCTCGAACTTTTCTTCTTTATTCGTGTCGGGTAGTATTGATATTTCTATTTGGTCTTACTCCCCGTTTACAGGTACTTTGTCCAGTTTTTCGTGGATCGGGACTTGTTGCCCCCAAGTTTGAGATTGCACGGGGAGTTAGGTCGGGCGACCGGGGTGTATTCATGTGGTCGGCCACGTGAGCATTTCGATCCGGGATCATTGTCCTCCTCATCTGTTGATCCAACGCTCGTCTTATCTCGAGGCCATGAGTGTCATCATTGCCTCCTGCTGATTTGATGTTTACTAGCCGGCCTCTGAGTAGAGCAACTGCCCCATTATCTTGGTTTTCGTGTTTGCTTACCATCAGCATTAAATGCGCACGCCTTTTAACGTCCACGTCACCATTTGTGTATGGGCCCTTTGGGCCTTTGGCGGTTGAGTTTCCTGACTCTCATCCGCCTGCTTGCTTTGCTTATAAGAGCCACTAACTTTTCCGCTTCTTCTATTTTGAAAACCGCCTAACCTTGAGTTTTCTTTTTGAGAGAAACTTGCAACCAGTCACCTGTTCATCTTTCTCAGATTCCCATTTCTGGTCTTCGTGGCTCGCGCATTTCCTCTTCCCTTAACTTATCTCAAACCAGGTATTTTCCTTGTTTCCTTCTCTGGTTATTTGGCTGTGTTTTCTCCTTTCTTTCTCTATCTCTTGGTCTTTCTTTTTTCTGGGTAGGTTATTGTGAGTTCTTTCAAGTTTCTTCCCCTCTGGGTTCTGGCTTTTGCTTTGTTCTTGAACTTCTCTGAACTTCTGGTCTATTCAATCCTTTTTCTCCGTCTTTGGTTTTCAGTTTCCTGTTTAAATTCTATCTTCTCAAGATGAGCCATCAAGGTTCTCCTCCGCCCTTTAATCCAAATGCTTTTTCCCTGGAAGAGGCCGAGTTTATTCAGCGCATGCCTCCCCGGACAGCTTGGTGGTTGTACGAGAAACCTCTGACCGAGGAACAAAAGAGGGAAAATGTTCTCCATGGTTATGGCGGAGAAGGTGGTAGTCAACCAGGACGGTCTGGTCGGGTTAGGGGAAGGGCTCGAAGTCGGTCTGAGTCTGTGGAGCCCGAAAGTCTAGGCCGGGGGATTGCTGCCACTAGGGTTTTTTCTTTAGAGCCGCCCTTAGGAAAGAGTAGGAGGGAAAATCCTCCTCTACCCGTTTCTTCCTTTCCTCAACGCGCGGAGCCCCTCATCTCCCTTGCCCGGCCTATCGACCCGTGCGAGGAATGTTCCTGGCTGATTTCTAAGGCCACGATGGTTGGCCGATCATGGGAAGCTGAGGAAATAGCTTCGCGATGCCGGCATATCCAACAGCGGGTTGTTGAAGCCGTTTCTACCCGTCCTGCTTTACTACCTTCAGGTATCATCTTCTTCGTTTCTAATTTATTTTTGTTTTGCCTTTTCTAGGTAGTATGTCAACTTCTCCCCGTCCTGTTGAGGATTCCGGATCCGTGGAGTCAGCGGCCGCCAGTATTCCTCGTCATCTTGCTGAAAAGTATGACTGGGTTACGACCGGGGTGCTATCCAAGCTCTCGAAAGCCACGGCCAATCAGATCGCCGAGCTCCCATTAGGGGACCGGAATCATTGTTCTTTATCTCTTCCCAGCCCTTCTGAACCGGTGTGCATTGCCCGGGAAGGGAATGAGCGTTCTTTTTTCTTCTTCTACCTAGATTTCATTAAAAAACTCAGCCTTCATTTTCCATTTTCTAGGTTTCAAGTAGATCTTTTGAACATTCTTCAGCTGGCCCCTACTCAGCTTCATCCTAACTCCTGGGGTTTTATTATTGCATTCGAGCGGCTTTGCCGATTTTTAAATCGTACTCCCACCACCAGAACATTCTTTTATTTTTTTAATATCCAAAGGGCTCGGCAACCCAGGGAGCCCGAAGAAAAGAGGGGTTGGGTTTCTTTCCGGGGGAAACCGGACAAGAAGCTTTTCCATGTGGCAACCGACACCTGGAAAGGCTTCAAGGTTTATTTTTTCAAAATTAGTGCTGAACCCGGTCATAAACCGTGGTTTCTTCAGGGTGTCGATTCCAGCTTGGTGGAGCTGCTGTTTCATCTGTATTGGTCTAAAACTCACTATGACCAAGACCAGAACATTTTTGCATCCTCCGATGATAGCCTAGAGCCAGCCGAGGTTGAAACTGTGATAGCTCTGGTTGATCATGTGGCCGAGAGGGATGTCATTGATTCCCGGATTTTTATCCGATAGTCGGTGGAGGAATTGTACCCACCGAGTATGATTTCTATTGGTTGTTTGTTCTTTGGATTTCTTTTTTTTTTTTTATAAGTGTGTCTCTTGTCCTTTCTAATGTTCGTTATGTTTTTTGTAGTGCCCGACATGGGGAAGGCTTCTTTCCAAGAACTGGCCGAGAAGCTCCGGGCTAAGGCCAAAAAGAAAGGGGAGTCCTCTTCCCAGAAGAAGGCTGTGGTTGCTCCTTCGCCTGCCAAGACTACTACTGAGAAGAGGGCTGCGCCCTCTCCGGCCCCTACGGACCTCATTCCGCGCAAACAATCGAAGTCAGTGGCAGCGTCATCGATCTCGGTCGCAGAAGAGAGTCTGGCCTTTGTCCCGGACGCCGGTGCTGCCACAAGCGTCCTTCCTCCCCCACTTCCTGGCAAGTCTCGCCTTCACTCGCGGGGTGAGGTATGGACTGATGGGGTCTCGGAGGAGCTCAAATACGCGGTGAAGCTCCCCAGTAAGTATTTTAGTGGTGAGGCCTTTGCCGACTCCGACCTCGATCACCTCCAGGTCCTGCAGGACCATCTAATGGAGACGGCCGGCGTGTTGGACGCTTATGCGGCCGTTAAGCATAAGTACGCCAAGGCTGCAGCCGAGATTGCCAAAGCTCGGGTTGAAAAGAAAGAGGTCGAGATTAGGCAGAGGGAGGCTGAGGAGGCGCGCCTGAAAGCGAAAGAGGCGCAGATAAAGGTGGTGGAGGAGCTATCAAAGGCCCTTGCTGAAAGGGATCATTTCTCCGCCGAGCTTGACGCCAGTCAGACCCGGGAAGACACCCTCAATGCCTCACTGCACGCCCTGCAAGGTCAGTATGCGGGGCTGGTGAAGGACCTCCATCTCGCCCACTCCGACCTCGACGCTTTCAAGGCCGAGCTAGTGGCGTCTGCTGCCGAGGTGGATAAGCTGGAAGTCTTGGTCGTGGAGACGGCTGCTGAAGCTTTCAACCTATGCCTGGCCCAAGTCCGAGCTCTGAATCCTGATATTACGATGAATTTGGAAGCTGTGGATTTCAGAGCTTTGGTAGAGGACGGGCAATTTATACCAGCGCCGCTTTCTCCGGTCGAAGAGTTCGAGCATCTCGCGGAGAATGATCGTGGTCAATTAGTTGAGGAAGATGCTCCGACGACTGACGCCCCTGGCTCTCCTGTGCCCGGCCAAGCCCAATTTTGATACTGTCCTTCTAGGACCTTTTTATTTTTTCCTTTGTTATGTAGTATTTTCACTTTCATTTTTGTTTTTCTGTAATCTGGGGCCTTTGCCCTCAAAATTAATACTATGACAAGCCAGTGTTCCCGGATATTTCTAGCATCCTCAGCTCGTCCATCTTACATGTTTTTATTTTCATCCTTTAAACCAAACTCGTGTTTTAATTCACCAGTTGATTTGTAAAGGGGAACGTAATCCGTGCACGAAGCTCGGTTCTTTATTTTATGACTTGGCCAAAGTCAAGATATATTGCGCAGAATCTGCTGGATATTCAACCGACGTTTTAACAAACGGGCCACGTTTATTAGTGGTCGGGCATTCTAAACAACAGACGATTTTCAAAAATCATCTAAGCACTTTATCTTGTAAAGTACCTTACCGAGATGGTAGCCAACCGCCACATGTTCGGGCCCTAATATCCTTTTTGAATAAGAGCCTAAACATTTCGACCTGATCAGGATCTTTTATGGCAATCTCACACCACCCCAGGGGACAGTTCGGATGCATCGTAACGTTTACAAGACTTGTTGACAAATCTTATCATGACCGGGATCGCGAAACCCAAGTCTTTGTTTAATTATCTTGCCTTTGTCACGGCCTATCTTTGCATTGATTTCACAAGTAATAACTTGGTTGGCCCATGAATTGAACCACCTTTTTTATTGATTGAAATAATTGGGATTACACAATTTAAAATCAATGGAAAATACTGCCAAAAGCAAAACAATGCGTAATAAAAAACGGTTCTCGGTCACCACCGACATCCGTTGAAACTGAAAAGCGGTTCTCAGTCACCACTGACATCCGCTGTGCGCTTATTCTGAGTGCATCCTGGTCTTTAGCTATAGTAAGTCCTTAGTTTGTCCGCGTTCCATGTTCGTTTAATGGGTGTGCCATCTAACATCTCAAGGACATAGGTCCCGGGCCCCATTTTGTCTGAAACACGGTAAGGACCCTCCCAGTTTGCTGCAAGTTTTCCGTCCCAAGCATTCTTATTTCCGATATCCGCTCTGCGTAATACCAAGTCACCTTTATCGAATGCTCGTGGTCTAACTTTGCGGTTATACTTAGTCGCCACCAGCTGCTTCATTGTCAGATCTCGGCAGTGTGCCGTCGTTCTGACTTCATCGATGAGGTCTAGCTCGGCTGCTAACTGCTTGCTGTTAGCGTGTTCTCCCTCCTCCATGACTTTGGCTTTCCTCCATGATGTTTGTCCAATTTCAACCGGGATCATGGCCTCACATCCATATGTCATTCGGAAGGGTGTTTCCTGGGTCGAGGTTTGGACACTAGTTCGGTATCCCCAGAGTACCGGGTATAGTTCCTCGACCCAGTTACTTTCTGCATTGCTCATCCTTTTCTTGAGCCCGTCAACAATGATTTTGTTGGCTGCCTCAGCTTGCCCATTAGATTGCGGATGCTCTACCGAGGCGAAATGGTGCTTGATTTCGAGCTCGGACATCAACCTCTGGAAGCCTTGGTCAACGAATTGAGTACCGTTATCAGTTATGATCTCGGCAGGAATCCCGAACCTTGCAACAATATTTCTTTCAAAGAACTTTTGTATTCGAGCGGCCGAGATGGTCGACAGTGGTTCGGCCTCGATCTACTTAGTGAAATAATCCACTGCCACCACAAGCCATTTCAGTTGCCCCGCGACCGGTTTGAACGGTCCAAGGAGGTTTATACCCTATTTAAAGAATGGCCATGGAGCCGTGATGGTCTTCAACTCGGTCAGAGGTGGCCAGAGGATCCGAGCATGTTTTTGGCAGCTTTCGCACGTCTGTACATGCTCTCTGGAATCCGCGACCATTGTCGGCCAGTAATATCCAGCCCTAAGGGCCTTCCGGGCTAACGCCTTTGCCCCCATGTGTTGTTTGTTTATCCCTTCGTGTATCTCTGATAGCACGTACTCGGCCTCTGCCTAGTTTAAACATCTCATCATTGGGGATTGGAGGCCTTTTCGGTAGAGTTGGTCATCGACCACCGTGTACATTAACGCGGTCCGTGCTATCTGCCTTGCTTCCCCGAGATCATCTGGGCTAACTCCCTTTTCTAGGTAATTTAAGATTGGCTTTCGCCAGTCTTCTGCTGCCGCGATGACCATGATACACGTGGGCTCCTTCAGACTTTGTTGTATTACAGTCCGATTATTTCCCGGGTTCCTGCTGCTTGCTAATTTGGAGAGGATATCTGCCCTCGCATTCTCTCCCCTGGGGATATGGGTGACTACGACCTCATCGAAGTCGGCCATTGCCTCTCTGACTTTCCCCAGATACTTGATTAGCAAGGGTCCCTTAGCCGTGTATGAACCGTTGATTTGGGCCGCGACTAGTTGAGAGTCGGTGGAGAGATGAACCCGCCTGGCCCCATTATCTTTTGCCTGCGATAGCCCGGCCAATACAGCCTCATACTCGGCCTGATTATTGGACATTCTGAAGTGCAATTGCAGGGAGTGTTCCATGGTGACTCCTTCCGGGCTTTCGATTATGATCCCGGCTCCACTTCCTTTGGCGTTTGACGAGCCATCTACAAATACTTTCCAAACGTCAAGGTTGGCTTTAGGGACTACCTCTGTTGGTACCAGTTCTGCAATGAAGTCGGCTAAAGCCTGGGATTTAATAGCATACCGAGCTTCATATACTATGTCGAATTCGGACAGTTCGATAGCCCAACTGGTCATTCTTCCTGCCAAGTCAGGCTTGTGGAGTATTTGGCGTATTGGCTGACTGGTTCGCACAATTATTTTATGCCCCTGGAAGTAGGGGCGTAATCTCCTCGCGGCAGTGAGGAGCGCAAAGGCCACCTTTTCCAACCTTTGATATCTTAGCTCCAAACTCTGCAAAGCCCGGCTTGTAAAGTAAATCGGTTTCTATTCCGTCGAATCTTCTCTCACCAGGGCGGCACTTACTGCTTCTGGGGCCACGGATAGATATAATATCAAATCTTCCCCGGGCTCGGGTTTCGACAGCACGGGTGGTGATGACAGGCATTTTTTGATCTTGTCAAATGTGGCTTCACACTCTGAGTTCCATTCTCCATGCTGTGCTTCCTTCTTCAATAACTTGAACAAAGGAAGAGCATTTTCTGCTGATTTCGGTAGGAACCTTGTCAGCGCGGCCAGTCTGCCAGTCAACTGCTGTACCTCTTTTTTGTTTTTTGGGGCCGCCATATTGAGGACGGCCTGACATTTATCCAGATTGGCCTCAATCCCCCTGTTTGTCAACAGGAATCCGAGGAATTTGCCCGCTGGTACCCCGAATGCACATTTAGCTGGGTTAAGCCGGATTCTGTGATCCCGGAACTTATCAAATGTTTCTTGCAAATCCTGGATGTGGTCGGATCGCTTAACTGACTTAACGATCATATCGTCGATGTAAACTTCGACGTTCCTGCCGAGCTGTGCCTCAAACACTTGATTCATCATCCTCTGGTAAGTAGCTCCTGCGTTCTTCAGCCCGAAAGGCATGACATTATAGCAATAATTAGCTTTTTCCGTGATAAAAGCTATTTTTTCCTGGTCTTCGGGATACATAGCTATTTGGTTATAGCCGGAATACGCATCCATGAATGAGAGCAGCTGGAATCCCGAGGAATTGTCCACCAGTTGGTCAATATTTGGCATGGGGTAAGCATCCTTGGGGCATGCTTTGTTGAGATCGGTGTAGTCGGTGCACACCCTCCATTTGCCATTGGGTTTCTTGACCATTACCACATTTGATAACCATGTGGTATACTGGATTTCCCTAATGAATCCCGCATCCAGCAGTTCTCTTACATGCTCGGCTAGGGCTTTCTGTCGGTCCGGTGCAATCTTTCTTTTCTTCTGCAAGACCGGAAAATATCGTGGATTTATGGTCAATTTGTGACAACAGAACGCTGGGTCGACACCTGGTAACTCCGAAGGTTTCCATGCGAACACGTCCTTGTTTCTCCATAACAGCTTTTTGAGCTCGATTTTTTCTTGCTCGGCAAGCGAACTCCCGATCTTGGTTATTTGTCCGGGCTCCTCTCCTAGTTGGTAGCCTGTGAGCTCTCCATCAGGCTCTGTTTTCATCAACTTTGCTTCTTCTCTTACATCCAACTCTACCACGTTGACTGAGCTCGGCGCAATTGGCACTGAATTTCGAGTTCCTTTCTGCTGCGAGCTGGATGTTCCGGGTTCATTGTTTTTAACCGTCGAGAAGTAGCATTGCCGGGATTCCTTCTGATCACCTTTGATGGTGAGGACTTCATTCTTCCGACTTACCATTTTCAGCTTCTGATGCTTAGTTGATATGAGCATGTCCCAACTATGAATAGTTGGTCTGCCTAAGATTATATTGTAGGACGAAGGGAAATCCGCTACAATAAACTTGACTCGCTCAGTCCTAAAGGCTTCTTTAGAGCCCAAAGTCATTTTTAGTTCTATACACCCTTTGGGACTTGTATCCTCTCCGTTGAACCCGATTAAGGTTGTCCTGCACGGCTTTAGATTTTCTAGGTCGAGGTCCATGCGCTTAAAGGCGTCCCACAGGATGATATCCACCGCACTGCCAGGATCGATGAATATCTTCTTTACACAGCATTTTCCCAAGAGGCCGGTTATAACCAGTCCGTCTTGATGACCCGGGATTACGTCCCTCAGATCTTCCTGAGTAAAGAAAAGCTTAGGAGGCTCTTCTGTTTGCGATGATTCCAGCTTGAAGGTTGGTCGTCCCCTGATGGTTAAGACTTCTCGAAGGTATTTCTTCCGCTGATTGGCGGTATCGCCGCCACCTCCGTAACCTCCACTAATGACATTGCAGTCAAACTCTACTTCCGGGAACTCGTCCTCATTGTCGTGCTTTCTCCGGCCTTCGTCCGGCTTTCTCCTCTGGGAGACCGGGCTTGTACTCCGATCCGTCTGCTTGCGCTTGGCTTTTTTCCCTTGTGTTTTGATAACGTACTGACGTAATTTTCCATCTCGGATAAACTTTTCAACCGCATTCTAAGGTCCTAGCACTCATCCGTTGTGTGCCCGGGTCCATTGTGGAATTTGCAAAATCGTGTGCGGTCTAACTTACCCTTGTTATAAAGTGGTCGTGGTCGCTCCACCTTCCTTATCTCGGTCAAGGCTACCTCTCTCCATAGCTGTGAATGAGGGACATTTAGTGGAGTATATCTCTCATACTTCCCCTCATGCCTTTGTCCTCGTGTTTTCTGGTCCGAGTTCCTGGGTCGGTCTCTTGCTGCCCGGTCCTTCCCCTTTGGGGGTGGGCTTTTCTGTCTCTCTTTTCCCGACGTTTTGGCTATCTGCATCTGCTCGATGTCCAGATACTTTTTGGCTCGTCTATGGAATTCTTCCAGCGTCTTGATCTCACCAGATATGACCGATCTCCCCATTCTGGATTAGCTATCTAAGCCCAAGATGAGCAAGTCTACGTGGACGCTTTCCGTTAATCCCTGGATTTGCAATGCGGCAGCCTTGAAACGATCCAAATACTTCTGAAGGGTTTCACCGGGTTGCTGCTTGATTCTATCCAACGTGTAGACCGACCTGGGTTGCTTTTTGCTTGTCGCGAAATTCAGCAGGAACTTCTCGCTCAGGTCGTTGAAGTCGGTAATGGACTTGGGAGATAGAGTCTGGAACCAAATTTGAGCGGCTCCTCGTAACGTTGAGGTGAACAGCCTGGAAATGATTGGCCCCTTGAATCCTCGGACCAGCATCTTAGTGTCGAAAGTGTTCAAGTGTGTCTGGGGATCCTGACTTCCATCGTACTTAGGGAGGTCGGATGTACTAAATTTCCTTGGGTACTCAGCTTCCGTAATTTCATCTGAGAACGGGCTGTTGTTTTGTCCTCCGTCCCCATACCACATCTTGTACCTTCCGGAATCTGACGGAATTCCCTGATTGTCCGAGGTACGGCTGTCTTTCCTAAGTGCCCGGGCTTGATCCTCCTGACTCGCATCCCGGTGATTACTTTGCTGAGAATTTTTTGTTGAAACTATTCGGCCTTGCCCGGGATGGTCCTCCTGTAGGGGATCAACAGTTTGGTGATTGGTTTCTTCGTCCTTATTCTGCTGATCATCCCGGCGTTCCTCCTGAAGAGGGTCTTGTAAGTGTTTAAGGATTTGGTTCATCACCTTGGTCATATGGTCAATCTTCTGGTTCTAAAGATTGTCGCGTTCTTCCACATTCTCGATTCGTTTCAACATTGATTCAGCAATGTTATGTAGGAGCCGTATGTCCGGGCTGCCAATCTGAAACTTTGAGGGACCAGCGTGGTTAGTATTTTCCAGCGTTTGGCCTGCTCGTCCATCCAGGTTCGAGTCTGGGGGCTTCTCCATTTGTTCCTGATTAACGCCTTGAACGTCCTGCTGTTGGGTCTCGCTAAAATTTTGTTCCTGACCTTGCTCGTGTGCATGCGGGTGGCTTTTGCTTCTGGTATTAGCCATCACGGGTCACGGGAATAGGACTTTAGAGTCCCCACGGACGGCGCCAATGATCCGGTGTGGATCACAAGTTGGGTTGGACTTGGCCCGGGGTGAAATCCCGGGGTCCTACGTACCACAGTGTGGATCAAAGTCCACGTAGTTCGAGAGTATACGGCAGGCTAATGATAGCCAGAGGGGGTGGTGTGTGTGCGCTGTGTGAATAGAAAATCTAGGGTTTCAGAAGTGTGTACCTTGTAAGGGGTTTACCCTATTTATAGGTGTACCTGGGCCCTATCTTAATCAGTTGGATTTATCCTTTATTTTAGGGATATCAAGATATGCGTTTTTGAATAATCTCCTTCTTTCATAGGCGGTTACCATAACGATAGATATTTTTGATAAAACCACTCCTATTTTCAAGGAAGCGGTTATGAGCATAACTGAAGTCATTTTGACTAGGCTCTTTGGTTATTGGGTTGGGCCCATTTATGAGATATCCATAACAAATAGAAGATTACATCATAAAGGAATTAATTCCCAAACATTCTTGGTTTATCCAATTCCTTAAGAAAACATGACAACCAACTAAAACATCAGTTTTTGTGAGCCCAAGTTTAGCTAATGCGTCAACTATATGATTTGCCTCTCTTGGTATATTTCGCAGGATCACCTCCCAATCTTTTGCGGTTTTTCATATTGATGTGCGTCGCAATTACTTGGGCTTACATACAAGTATAACATGGGCACAATAATATAGCATTAAAATCAAAATATATGTGTGGAATTATTTAAAGACCCTTGGTATTTATACTAAGATTTCAAAAAAAAAATTATAAATTGAAATTAAATTTATGTTCTAATCTCAAACCGTCATTTTCTCTCAAAAGTAAATTGTAATATATATATGTTATAGTATATTATATATTACTTATACATGAATAATACGGGTTCTATTTTTTTTTTAATTTAAAAAACGGTTTGATTACAGTCTTATACATAATTAAATTGACAGGAAAGAAGTGAACTTTTCGTGTTAAGCATAAATTTCGTCCTGTCATATTTGGACATGGAGAGTAATATATATTGGGAAAAAGGCCAATTTTGTCATTACCAGGTCATTATATTAGGTTAACTGAATTAAGGCCTAAATTTGCCACTAATTAATGAAGTTTTCATGATTACGTTTGTTGTCCTTTTTAATCAAATAATTAGTATACGTTCGCTTTTAATTGTCCTTTAATTAATGAGTCAACGTCATGGTCAATTTCAGATGTCTATCTCTGAGGAATCCCAATGTTTTTTGTCTGGCAAGTTGGGGTTGTACTATTTATTATTTTTATGGTTTGATATGGAATGTTATCCTCTCAATTATTTGCAGCCAATTTGTACTATTTAATATTTTTATTGTGATATATGCATAGAAAAATGCTACAAATTGAAACATCTTAATTCACAAGTAACTTCATTATACCCCTAATTTCATTAATTATTAAACGATGGTTTCTTTAGTTTTAAATATAATTTATTTTTTAATAGTTTTTTTAAAAAATAAAAACTATAAGTTGCTTTTCTAAATTGTTGGATCATTAAATGACTTTTATTCTTACATATCATGAATTAATTTGGGAATAAAAAAAATAAGAGACAAATGGGAGAAGACATGTTTTTTTGATTTTTATATAATTATTGTATGACCTATGAAAGTAAACTTGTCTGTGGAATATACTTTTAATAACAAAAGTATATTATAATAAAAATAATTACAATATCATCTTTTTAAGTTTTTTTTTTTAAATTCCGTTATAATTGTCTTATTATCTATGCTATCAAATACATCTTTTTAATATAAGTTATTAAACAATCATGTTAATGAATTTGAGCCTATTCTTTTTCTTTTTGGTTCAAACACTCTACTTCTCTACTTCACCTTTTCAATCATATAATTTAATTAATTAATTAATTTTCTTTTTTAAAAAAAAATTTGAAAGACAAGAGGGGCATTACCCCTCAACTTTCAACGTGGCTCCGTCATTGCTTTTAAATATATGTATATGTATTTTTTGCACATAGTTATAAATAAATCCCTTTGAAAAAAATTTGGACGAGTTCTTAAATAAAATTCAGGTACTTTTGCCCCATAAATTTTACAATAGGATTCATCAGCAAATTTTCTGTTTTTATCTTTTTTTTTTTTTCAAACATATGATTTCGTGGGTATTAAACAAAATGATTCATGTGTGGCCGCCAGAGGAGTCTGACGTGGACGTGATCACCCTTGGGTCCCCCCTAACGCGACAACCCCCAACTCCAAGGCACCACTAGTACTCTATATATTTTATCAACAGCTAACACACTCACAGCCTTCAGGTCAGATTTCAGCCTTCTTTCTCAGAACAATCCTTTCTCTTCTATCCAACCACCCTCGCCGGAGGGCCGCCCTGAGCTCCCGCGATGTGATTCCGGCAGCCTTGAGCATCACATCTCATCCACACACATCGTGTGGAGCTTCTTCAGTCATGGGAGTTCCATTGGACGACGTCGTTGTGATCCAGCCTGGGAAGAACTCCGATGAGCCCTGTGTCGTTACGGTGAATTGCCCGGACAAGGCTGGTCTCGGTTGCGATCTCTGTGGAATTACACTCGAGTTTGGACTTCGCATTACTAGAGCAGGTATTTATTGGTTCGAGATTTGCACAAAACAGGGACGGCGGCTCCACTATTGCCATCTAATAAGCATAAATGTTATTGTTGCGTTAGCAACTTTGGTTGTTTGTTTATAGTTCGTCCATTCTTTTAATTTACCTGGAACTTTTGTTTATCAGATCAATCTACAGTATCTTTCTCATGCATCAGATAGTGTAGTTATCCATGGGATCTACTAATTACACTCCCGCTTTCTCAAATGTCTATGGCGGTCAGTTTTGTTACTGCATAGAAATTTTGATGCCAATGCCTGTTGACAGTCTATTTCACAAACTCTCAAGTAGAAGCTGAAGCCCGAAGCATGCGTCTATTGCATCTATCAATTTAAATCTATAGAATTAATAGAATAATAGGATACGTTCAGAACAATGTCAATTTATGATTTTATTTTTTCCATTCCCCCCCCCCCCCCAAACCCGTAAAATAATTGTTGCAAGAATCGGTTTGCAAAACATTAATTCAGAAATTCATCCTTCTTTTCTTGGTTCACTTCACTTATTTTCCTTTCATTCTTGTTGGTGTCATGTCTGTTGTTTGGTTGGTTTTTTTTTTTTTTTCATTTTATTCGTAATGGTCGATGCAAAGATTTGACTCTAATGGTGCTGTAGATATTTCAACGGATGGAAGATGGTGCTACATCATATTTTGGGTTGTTCCAGATCCTCGATCACAATGTGTTAATTGGGAAAGCTTGAAGAACCGGCTCCTTTCATCTTGCCCATCATGCCTTTTTTCTTATGACTTTAGTCAGAACTCTGGTAACCCCTCACCTCCTCCAATATACCTATGGAAGGTTTGGGTTGTTGACCTGAAAGGACTTTTACATGGTAATTTTCAAAGAGAATGTTATTTTCTTAATTTCCTCTATCATATATGAACGTTATTGGCTGACACTATTTCCGTTCGTTTAGATATTACTGAAATCCTCTGCAACCTTGAACTTTCTATTCAAAGAGTGAAAGTGATGCCAACGCCAGATGGAAGGGCCCTAGACCTGTTCTTTGTAACCGATTGCATGTGAGTATAAAATTGTTGTTTATCAGATTAGCCGAATTTTTTTCACTCCATGTGCATAACACAATTCACTTTATATTACAAGCACAGTATATAAACGAACTTGCATATTGGTCTTGTCTTTTGTTTTAGTGTGTAGTTGAATACATGCTTTTATTCCTTTTTGTTAATAGTGTACATAGTTCAATTGATTTTCTGGATGCTGTCAACCTGTGTCCATTGTTTAGGCTCTTCACCCTTTAGTTCTAATTTCCTTGACACAATTATCTGGATACCAAGGCACTTGAAAATGGATTTGATGGTTTTATATTGAATAAAAAAGTGAAATTGGTATGGGCAATTTGTCATCCACTAAAATGGATAAAAATTCAGTATCAATTTGCTTCTGCATTTTTCTTAGCTGTCAACAGCATATCAATAGCTTATGCCGATTAATTGTATGGCATCTAATAATTTCTTGTTAAAACAGGGAGCTATTGCATACAAAAAAGAGGCGAGATGACATATGTGATTCTCTGATGACTGCTTTAGGAGAATTTTGTATCTCCTGTGAACTTCAGTTGGCAGGGCCTGAATATGAAAGCTTGCAGGGGTTTTCTTCTCTTCCATCAGTAGTTGCTGAAGAGCTATTTAGTCCTGAGCTTTCAGACAAGGGGTCTTTGCATCCTCTGAGCCCAGATATGAGCACACTGAAGAAGCCCTCTGTTGTAGTGGATAATTTATTGAGCCCAGCTCATACTTTGCTTCAGATAAAGTGTGTTGACCAGAAGTTCTTGTGCTATGATATTATGAGAATATCTAAGGACTATAATATTAAGGTATTTCCTCATAAGTTGTCATTTATATTGGGACTTTCTTTTGTGCATGATACTTATTAGCTAAAGTTGAATTTGGGAAAACATATACCTTTAGTTGTTTGATATTGATTATCTTCTATTTAATAGTTCTAACCTTCATTTCTCTATTTCCACTTGTCGTATGGTCAGGTCAAGCATTCCGTTATTTTTTTTGGCCATGTATGCATACTGATTTTGCATTTAATAGCTGATGCCATTTGTTTTTTTCCTGTAAAAAAAAAAAAAACCAGGTTGCTTATGGTCGATTCTCTTCAAGTGAAAACGGCCTTCGAAACATTGACTTATTTGTCCAGCAAAAAGATGGGAAAAAGATCATAGATGATGAAAGTCAGGCTGCTTTATGTTCTTGCTTAAAAGAAGAGATGCTTCATCCGTTGCGTGTGAGTATCGTGGACCGAGGTCCAGATACAGAACTTCTAGTTGCCAATCCCGTAGAAGTATCAGGAAAGGGAAGGCCCCGAGTATTCTACGACGTAACATCGGCCTTAAAAGCATTGGGAATAATAATCTTCTCGGTGAGATTTTAAGTTCAAATTTTCCTGTGGTTTTGAGGAAGTCCTGTGACAATCTTAAAATATCTCCTTTTTCCACTGAACTGTAGGCTGAAGTCGTGAGACATACAGCAGAGAAGCGCCAGTGGGAAGTGTACAGGTTTTTATTGGATGAAAGTTGCGAGTTGCCACTGGCTAGCGGTAAAGCCAGAAGTCAGATTGTGGACAAAGTTAGAAGAACATTTATGGGGTGGTAATCTGGTTTCCCTTAAGATGTGAAGCTTTGTTTGACCATTGAGTATTTATGCAGTGTTTAAATTTACAGCATTATGTAAATGTATCATGTAAATTTGATTTAGTGGGTAGTCATCAGCCCAATCGGCTCCGGCTCACCAGGCATGATTTATTGCTATACACTTGCTCTCAGTCTTTATTTTACTATAAAGCACTTCCAACGAGGTGGTTAAATCATTAAATTTACTTGGAAATGAAAAAATAATAATTCAAATCTGCCCATATTCCAAGTAATAAACTACATATTGAGAAGCGAACAAAAGAAAAAAGGAAAGGAAAATAGTGTTAGACCTGGCTGTCACCCAAAAGAGGAGTGAATTGGGTGTCGGATAAAACTTTTGGAAACAGAAAATCTTTTCACAACTTACTAAAGGAGTTTGAATGACAATAATAATTTATAAACCAATAGACAATCATTCAAAACATGTATGCTGAAGTGTAAGAGTTTAGAGAAGAGAATATGCAAACAGAGATTTATATTGGTTCGGTCCAATCCTTGACCTACATTTAGCCCCCAAGCTGCACTTGAGATTTCCACTATCTGTTAGCTCTATGTTTTGATGATGACTTGACATTTTAGAGAAAAACAGCTTCTCTATCAATAACCATGAAAAACAGAACCAGATGTATGTTTACTGTGAAACTACCTCGATGTTGCATATATTACCTCGAGGTTATACACAAACTCAAGGTCACAAATGAACCTCGAGGTTCCAAGCCTTAGCGAACCACTGAATACTCCTTGTGTCAACCTCGAGTCTTGAAGATGAACCTTGAGGTTAGTACAAAACTCGAGGTTGGAATATTACCTCAAGGTTGAGTTCATGATTTCTACTAATCAACATTTTGTGACTTACCATACTAAACCTCGAGGTAGGTAAATGAACCTCGAGGTTACGTCCAAACTCGAGGTTGAATGGGTAACTCAAGGTTACATACTTCAGTCACCAAGAATGCTTCTGATTCATAACCTCAAGGCTGGTATTTTAAACTCGAGGTTGGTAAGAAACTTGAGGTTGAATAGGAAACTCGAGGTTGAACGTGTTTGAACTGATACATGTTTATACGTAGCTTCTGCAATCGTCTCTGTATCTAACCCATGAGAATCTGATTTCCTTTTCTTATTGATATTAGACTACTTATCACTAATCCTATTTCAAAGTTTGTTTTATGAAGAGATCAGGAATTCCTTCTGTTCTGATAAAAAGCAAACATGATGTCATCAACATTAAATATATCAGACGAAAAGCAGATATTTGAAGATTAAGAGTGACAACATTCCTCTTGTCGGACTCCAATAGTCAAATATTAAAGAATGAAGCAAAAATATTCTCCAAGAATAGGAATGGTTGTCTAGGCGTTATTCTTCCAAGACCAACCACTAGCATTAAATGCTAACGGTCCTCTCCAAACTGCTAGGATTTCATATGAAGACAACGGCATCAATGGTGAAAAGTATAAATACCAATCATTCAATTTAGCCAACCACCAACATTCACTCTGATTAATTACTCTTACCAGTTTCATTCAATATCTTCGATATTTTCCTATACTTTAGTGTTCATTTATTATCTACTCGTGAGGAGTTATTAAACACTTATTATTTCATTCAATTGTTAAAATCTTAAGGTTGAGGAACCTTAAGTGTGGGTGTATGATTGCAAGTAGTAAAGGGGGAGTGAGTCGGAGTGAGGATCATCCCAAGTTGTATTTGTAATCTCTGAAGAGTTAGTGAAAATCCCAAGGAGTTCTTGGGGACTGGATGTAGGTCAGGATTAGACCGAACCAGGATAAATTGCCTTGTGTTCACTCTTTCTTAAATTTCTGCTTAATTAGTGTTGTATCTTAATTTGCAAAACTTTGATTAAGCGAACAAATTTTTAAATCACCTATTCACCCTCTCTAGGTGTATTCCATCTTCATTTGGTATCAGAGCCTGGTTGCTCAGATCGGATTAACATCCAGAGTTTGATCATGGACGGAATATTGCCTGATGGTGCTTCAATCAACCGACCTCCAGGATTCAATAGCCAGCATTATTCATTTTGGAAAAACAAATTCAAAGTGTTCGTAATGGCAACAAAGTTCGGCCTGTGGAGAGTTTTCGAGCAAGGAAACTACGAGCCAACCATCCTTGACAATGGTCTCAAACTTCCAAAGCTGGAAGAAGATTACGATGACAATGATAGACGAAATGTCACTCTAAATAGCAAGGCCATACTCCTGCTTCAGAGCGCACTCAGTCAACAAGAATATTTTCATATTTGCAATCTAGAGACAGCTAGAGAAATGTGGATGGCTTTGGAGGTTGCGTATGAAGGAACAACAGCCATAAAGGAGAACCGAGTCAACACTCTCACAACAGAGTATGATCTGCTGTGAATGAAGAACAGAGAATCAATTGCTGAATTTCAACTCCGGTACACTTATCTGATCAACCAGCTAGCCACATTGGGCAAAGCATATGAACAACGTGCCCAAGTTAGAGAGATTCTTAATGTACTAACCAAAGACTGGGAAGCTAAGGTCACTGCAATAGAAGAGGCTCAAGGTGAATCAATGGCTTCAGTTGCAGCCTTATTCGGAAGTTTGTCTGAATACGAAAGCAAATTGAAGTTCAAGAAAGATTTGGATGAGATCAACGGAAACAACAAGAATAAGGGAGTCGCTCTCAATGTTGTTAAAGAAAAGGAAGAAAATGACGAAGATGATAAGGATAATGAGATGGGAATGTTCGTGAGAAAATTTAAGAAATTTTACAAAAGGGATCAAGGCTTCAGAAATCGATTCCAAAAAGGAGGTTCCAGTAGCAGACGTGATTCCAAAGAGAAAGAACAAATCATCTGCTATAAGTGCAAAAAGCCTGGTCACTACAAATCGGAATGTCCTCAACTGAAGGGCAATGAGAAAGACAAAAAGAAGAAGTTCAACAACTTCAAGAAGAAGGCATATGTTTCAGCTATCTGGGGAGATGACTCTTTAGAAGAAGAAAGTGAAGAAGAAGGAGAAACAACAAATGTCTGCCTAGTTGCTGAAGAAGAACAACCAGAAAATAGTGAGGTAAACGATTCATTACCCACTTACGATGAGCTATTTGATGAATACAATGAAATGCAATCTGAGTTCGAAAAACTTACTGATAAATATTTTAATTTGAAAAGGAAAAATACTTCTCTTGAAATGCAGGTTAAAAATTTTACTGAAAAAAACATACTTTGTGAAGATTGTCTTGATTTGGAGAAAAAGAATTTATATCTTACAAAAACTTTTGAAAAGTTCACCAAAGGGAGTGAAATGCTCAATGTAATTTTGAATGCCCAACGTTTTATAAATGATCGATCAGGCATAGGATATAATCCTATTTTTGACAAAAGGAAGGGTAAAAAGAAAACTGGTGGAAAAGCTTACTTAAATGACTTTCAGAAATCAGTGCATTCATCAAATCCTTTTGCTCATTGTAATTATTGTAATCGAAAAGGTCATAGTACATCATCATGTTTTCATAAAAAGGAAAGAAGAGATAAACCCGTGGGAAACTACCAATGGGTGCCCAAAGGAACTTATGTTCCCAAACCTCAGACTAACCCCAAAGGACCCAAGAAAAGATGGGTACTTAAAACTTGACTTCTCCTATTTTGTAGGTTTGTCTGAAAGCATCCAGAGTCAATAAGTGGTACATTAACAGCGGATGTTCCAGACACATGACGGGTGATGAAGATAAATTCATTGCTCTAAAATTAAGGGATGGTGGTAAAGTCACTTTCGGAGGAAATCAATCTGGGAAAATCACTAGCATAGGTGAAATTGGGACAAAAGAAGGTCCTCTCATCAAGGATGTCTATCTAGTAGAAGGGCTATGCCATAACCTTTTGAGCGTGAGTCAGAGTGCCAATAAGAACAACTGGATTATTTTTGACTCAGAAGAATGCGTCATTGTCAACAAAGATGATTTTTCCATTGACAAAGGTAAACTCAAGGTATTATTTAAAGCTTGTAGAGAAGGTAAATGTTATACATTAGATCTACCAAAAACAGTTTCAGAAAAATGTTTTGTTAGTAAGTTGGATGAGAGTTGGTTGTGGCATAAGCGACTTGCTCATGTGAATATGCACCAACTGGACAAATTGTTGAAAAAGGATTTAGTAATTGGATTTATCAAAATCCATTTTAAAAATGATATGATATGTGATGCATGTCAAAAGGCCAAACAAACTAAATTATCTTTCAAAAATAAAATTGAAATTTCAACAAATAGACCTCTTAGCTACTTCACATGGATTTGGTTGAACCTGCTAGAGTGAAAAGCTTAGGGGGAAATTTATATAGCTTAGTCATAGTGGATGATTATTCTCGTTTTACATGGACAATATTTTTATCTTCAAAGGATGAAACGTTTGATCTGTTATGTGTGTTTGCCAAGAAAGTGCAAAACGAGAAAGGTATATGTATTGCAGCTATTCAGATTGATCATGGTGGTGAATTTGAAAATCAAGCCTTTGAAGCGTTCTGTGAAGATCATAGCATAGACCACAATTTCTCAACACCAAGGACACCTCAACAAAATGGTGTGGTGGAAAGGAAGAATCGAGTACTGACCGAGATGGCTCGTGCAATGTTAAATGAACATCAAACTTCACAAGTCTTCTGGGCAGATGCCATGAGCACAGCCAGTTACATCTCAAACAAAGCCTATGTGCGAAAGAAATTGAACAAGACACCTTATGAACTCTACAAAGGGAGAAAACCAAACTTAGCCCATTTATTCATCTTTGGCTGCAAATGTTTTGTACATAACAATGGTAAGGATAATCTTGGTAAGTTTGACTCTAAGTCAGATGAAGGTATTTTTCTTGGTTATTCTAATAAGAGTAAAGCATGCAGAGTCTTCAATAAATGTACACGTATAGTTGAATAGTCAATACATATGGTGTTCTGTGAGTTAAAGTCAAAAAATTCTGTGGATAAGGATGATGAACTTGGTCAGAAAAACCAATTCTTTTCAAAATCTACTCCTACTTCTGTTGAAAATTCTAAAGATGTTTTTGAAAATGATTCTCAAAATCATCCTGATCAATCTCAGCCTAGAGCTTGGAAATTTATTAGGAATCATCCTCTTGACCAAGTTATAGGAAACATAGATCAAGTGTGAGAACTAGAAATAGTGTTTTAAATGAAGTCATGTTCTCTGCATTCATATATGAGATTGAGCCCTCAAAAATTGACGAAGCCCTATCAGACAATGATTGGGTCATCGCAATGCAAGAGGAATTACATCAATTTGATAGAAATCAAGTTTGAGACTTAGTACCTAGGCCTAAAGACCATCCGGTCATTGGCACTAAATGGGTATTTAAGAACAAATGAGATGAATTCGCAATTATAGTCAAAAACAAGGCTAGACTTGTTGCCAAAGGCTATAATCAAGAAGAAGGTATTGATAATGAAGAAACATATGCTCCTGTAGCCAGATTGGAAGCCATACGTGTTCTTCTAGCTTTTGCTTGCATCAAGGGAATCAAGCTCTATCAGATGGATGTTAAGAGTGCATTTCTAAATGGTTTTATACAGGAGGAAGTTTATGTGGAACAACCTCCTAGTTTTGAAAATGACCAATATCCTGATCATGTTTATCGCTTGAGGAAAGCCTTGTATGGTCTTAAGCAAGCTCCCAGAGCTTGGTATGAGAGATTAAGTAAATTATTGCTTGATCAGGGCTTTGTAAGAGGAAAAGCAGACACTATACTATTCATTAAAAACAATAAACTTAATGAATTATTAGTAGTACAGATATATGTTGATGATATTATCTTTGGTTCTACTAATGAATCTTTGTGTGAGAAATTTTCAAAGAAAATGCATAGTGAGTTCGAGATGTCAATGATGGAGGAGCTGAACGATTTTGTCGGCCTACAAATCAAGCAGAGGAAGGATGGAATTTTTATATCCCAAACTAAGTACTTGCGTGACTTGCTAAGGAGATTTGCAATGGAACATTGTAATGGAGCTGACACTCCAATGAGCTCCATTGCCTCTCTTGATGCTGACAGTGAAAAAGGAAAAGACTTTAACATTACTAAGTATAAAGGAATGATCGGATCTCTTCTCTATTTGACTACCAGCAGACCCGACATTTAGTTTAGTGTTGGGATGTGTGCAAGATTTCAAGCTGCTCCAAAAGAATCACATGCTGAGCATGTGAAAAGAATTTTCCGATATCTTGCTGATACAAAAGAACTTGGTCTTTGGTTTCCAAGGGGTCAACAAGAATTTCTCGTTGCATATTCGGACTCAGATCATGCTGGATATAAAACTGACAAAAAAAGCACCAGTGGACAATGTGAATTTCTAGGAGGTTCACTAGTTTCTTGGTTCAATAAGAAGCAGACAATAGTTGCAGTTTCATCAACATAAGCCGAATATGTAGCAGCCTCTAGCTGTTGCGCACAAGTATTATGGCTGAAGCAACAGTTATCTGATTTAGGAGTTTACTTAAAAGAAATTCCTATCCTCTGTGATAACACTAGTACCATAAGTTTGGCCAAGAATCTCATTCAACATACCAGAACAAAACACATTGATGTTCGACATCATTTTATCTGAGACCATGTTCAGAGAAAAGATGTGAAAGTAATGTTCATCCCCACACACTTGCAACTAGCGAACATTTTCACCAAGCCACTTGCAAAGGAACAATTCCTATTCATCTGGAGAGAATTGGGAATGGTAAATCCAAATGAGCTGTAAGTTAATACTGTTCATTTAAGACTATTCATGTTTTGATGACTACTGACTTAAGCTTCAGAGTGGTTTACATATGTCTTACAGGACTCTGTTATGAGAGTAAGAAAACAGAGATGAACAGAGTCCATTTTACCTCGAGGTCACCCAATTACCTTGAGTCAATTGATTAAGATGTAAAGAAGGTAGTGTGGAAAATAATATCTATAACCTCAAGGTTGAATTACCAACCTCGAGTTTGTAGTAAACCTCAAGGTCATACAATAACCTCGAGGTAAGCCTTTGTTCAAATCTAATATGGCATATACAGATAAACCCCAAGGTTTATAACAGCCTCGAGTTTCAAAGCAACCTCGAGGCTAAGTGACATACCTCGAGGTTATCATTTAGCTCGCATCGTTGGTCTCTCATTCATACTCTGTACAAACCTCGAGTTTACCCATGCTAACTCGAGGTTAAGAATCAGTTCACTTAACCCTCTTCTGTCTTCCACTCTGCCTCGTTCGCATTTCATCCTCCTTCTCCGAAACAAAAACCTGAAACCTCAAGTCATCCTTTTCTTCTGCAATAGCTCCCAAAACCTCCATCAAATCCCCTACTAAAACTCCAAAATATGGCTCCAAACAAAACCCTAAATCTGTATCCCCAATCTTGAAAGCACCTTGCTCAAAACTTCCAACCAAAAGGTATCGACCTAAGGTAAACTTCGATGAACCAGCGGCCAAGAAGCCCAAAAAGCTGGTCATTCAGGAGCCTTTTGATATCTCTGCTAAGAAGAATGTCGACCTTGAAGCTTTCACAAGCAAACACAAAGAATTAGTAGCAGTCTCTCCAAAGAAATCCAAGAAGAAGCCTCCATCTTCTCCGTCGGCTCAAAAATTAGGTACCTCTGCTTCTAGGACCAAAACTTCAGGTTTGAGACCTTCTCAGTTACCGGCAATATATGCAATATACCATGTCCCTGTATCGAATCTTTCACTGGATTTCATCTGTAGTCATCATCTATTTAGTCCAGAAGAAAGTAAGAAATTTGGACAAGATTTTGCCAAAAGGAGCTTCTGCCTTATAGTATCTGTGGATCTAGATAAACTTAAGAATGAGTGCAACCTAGACCTATATCCCTGGTTTAAGAATTATGCCTTGTTCCTATCCATTCACGCCTCTTATAGCCCTTCATTAGTCAGGATATTCTATTTCAATATGAGGTATCATCACTTGGTTAACAAAAAGAAAGAACCCATAGAAGAGAAGCTGATTACATATGTTAGAGGAAAGAGAATTGAAATCACTGTGGGATATCTGAACTCTCTTCTTCAAGTTTTTGACCCTCCCACTGTTCCTTCTATTGAGTATTCAAATGAGGAGATTTAACAAATTTTACAGCCTGATACACCATTCATAGAACCCTTGAAATTTACCCCTGGGTCAATGCCTCCTGCACATCGAGCATTATGGTATATCTATTCCAGAAATTTTGTACAAAAGGAGCGAAATTATACTCATTTCACCAAGAAGGAACATTCTCTATTTGCCTCATTTGTGGACAAAGTTCATCACAATCTGGGACACTGGATATTTGAGGAAATGAAAAAGTATGCACAACACTCCAAGAAAACCTCTCCTATACCGTTTCCTAGTTTGGTTTCAATCATCCTATTCCATGAAAAGATCTGGTATTTGGAATCCTTTGGTTTCAATCAATTGAACCTCATGAAGATTTCATTTCTAGAAGGCTCTGGGGAATCTAGAGCTCCATCAGCTTCCAAGTCATCCAAATCCAAAGCTCCTTCTACTGGCCCAGGCATTTCATCTCAACACACACCATTCTCTCTTGGTCCAAAAATCAAGGCCATTGTTGAGAAAGCCATATCTGATAGCCTCAGTCCAGTGTTAATGTCTGTAGTTGCTCAAAACAATCTTTATGTCAGCTTGAGACTGCAGTTACCTCCTTGGTAAAGGAAATTACTGATCTTCAGGAAGATCATACAGATCTCACAGAATAAGTAGAAGCTATTTCTGGACATTTAGATGATCATAGCAACAGTATGACAAACATGGCAAAGATGATAGTCTTTCTGATGGAAAAGGTAGACAAGCTCTTAGCTGCTCAACAAACTCCTCCTCCAACATCTCCAGCAGCAACAAGCCTTTCACATCCACCTCCTTCTCCAATTCAATCCTTTATCCCTCCACTTCCCACCTCTCAGCCTCCTTCTCTAACTCCATCTGTTTCCATACCTATAACTCCTTCCAGCCTACTTCCTGCCTCTCAGGCACCTCCCTTACCTGTTTTTGATTCTACTCCTGTCCTAGACTTTTCTGCTTCACCCCTTCCTCTTCAAATCAACTACTCTGGTAGTTCCACGGCTGATCTGTTTGAAGAAACTGATCCTCATCCTGAGATTTCCTCTTCTTTTCCCCCTCCTTCCTTCACCTCTTCTCCATTACCCTTCCCATCCCTTTCCCATCCATTTTCCTCTCAGCATCAGCTCCCACCTTTTTGATTGATGCCAAAAGGGGAGAAGTAGTAGGCAAGTGGCAAGTACAACAGCAGCCAAGCAGCAGCATCAGTTCAAAAATTAAAGTAGCAGGCAAGTAGCAATTTTTCGGCAACAGCAGTCAAACAGCACAGAAGTAGCAGTCAAGTAGCAAGATTTTTTTTTTTTTTTGCAAATTGTAGATGAGAAGCATTAGGAAATATAGACTGATGATGTTTAGAATTCTGATTCTGATGCTTTCTTTTTGAACTTCATGTAATGTGACATGTTGCATAATATTATGGTTCTGTTTCTTCTTCATGTTCTCTGTTCATGCTTAATAGAAATATGAAATCATACTCTTGCTCAATATTCAAATTCTTGATCTGAAATGAAAATAAGTAGCAAGTTAAAACTAGTGTTGTCATCATCAAAAAGGGGGAGATTGTTAGCTCTATGTTTTGATGATGACTTGACATTTTAGAGAAAAACAGCTTTTCTATCAAAAACCATGAGAAACAGAACCAGATGTATGTTTACTGCGAAACTACCTCGAGGTTATACACAAACTTGAGGTCACAAATGAACCTCGAGGTTCCAAGCCTTAGCGAACCACTAAATACTCCTTGTGTCAACCTCGAGTCTTGAAGATGAACCTCGAGGTTAGTACAAAACTCGAGGTTGGAATATTACCTCAAGGTTGAGTTCATGATTTCTACTGACCAACATTTTGTGACTTACCATACTAAACCTCGAGGTAGGTAAATGAACCTCGAGGTTGAATGGGTAACTCGAGGTTACATACTTCAGTCACCAAGAATGCTTCTGATTCATAACCTCGAGGCTGGTATTTTAAACTCAAGGTTGGTAAGAAACTTGAGGTTGAATAGGAAACTCGAGGTTGAACGTGTTTGAATTGATACATGTTTATACGTAGCTTCTGCAATCGTCTCTGTATCTAACCCATGAGAATCTGATTTCCTTTTCTTATTGATATTAGACTACTTATCACTAATCCTATTTCAAAGTTTGTTTTATGAAGAGATTAGGAATTCCTTTTGTTCTGATAAAAAGCAAACATGATGTCATCAGCATTAAATGTATCAGACGAAAAGCAAATATTTGAAGATTAAGAGTGACAACATTCCTCTTGTCGGACTCCAACGGTCAAATATTAAAGAATGAAGCAAAAACATTCTCTAGGAATAGGAATGGTTGTCTAGGCGTTATTCTTCCAAGACCAACCACTAGCATTAAATGCTAACGGTCCTCTCCAAACTGCTAGGATTTCATATGAAGACAACGGCATCAATGGTGAAAAGTATAAATACCAATCATTCAATTCAGCCAACCACCAACATTCACTCTGATTAATTACTCTTACCAGTTTCATTCAATATCTTCGATATTTTCCTATACTTTAGTGTTCATTTATTATCTACTCGTGAGGAGTTATTAAACACTTATTATTTCATTCAATTGTTAAAATCTTAAGGTTGAGGAACCTTAAGTGTGGGTGTATGATTGCAAGTAGTAAAGGGGGAGTGAGTCGGAGTGAGGATCATCCCAAGTTGTATTTGTAATCTCTGAAGAGTTAGTGAAAATCCCAAGGAGTTCTTGGGGACTGGATGTAGGTCAGGATTAGACCGAACCAGGATAAATTGCCTTGTGTTTACTCTTTCTTAAATTTTTGCTTAATTAGTGTTGTGTCTTAATTTGCAAAAATTTGATTAAGTGAACAAATTTTTAAATCACCTATTCACCCCCCTCTAGGTGATATTCCATCTTCACTATCTCCTTGTTTAACCAGGCACAAGAGAAAACCTCACAAGTTTAGTCGGCCACTTATGTAGCCTTTACAATCTCCACTGAGATACTCTCCCTCACAGATACAATTACAAACTCTATACTTATGATGATCCTTTCACACTAGGATTCACTCCCCCTTACAAGTTGTAACTGTACACCCACTCTCAAAGATTCCACAATTTTGAGATTCACTAAACAGATAATGAAATAAGTGTTTGGACTCTCTCACAGAGTAGATGAATAATAATCACTGAAGTACATAATCGATCTCACTCTCTACTGCAAACTATATAGACATTGAGAAACAGAGTGTATGAGCTATCAACGGTGAAGTAGTAAAATCATTTCGTTGGCTTCGTTGATTCTTTCATCAATCATCATCACTTCTTCCAGTTTGAAGACTTTCCTATTTATAAGCAATGAAGATCGGTTCGTCTGTTGAGTAATTCTTCCCGTTGGAATATGACCGTTGTGATTTGCTCAAAGTTCCGTTGAGCTTTGACGTAATCATTCACCTTTTGATAATCTGATGTTAATCTAGGTTATGATCATCTAAAACTCATCAAACATGGTTAGGAATACTAACAAGGGAAGATATAAACTAAATAGATGATATTTAGAATTTGTCAAAGATTTTTCAGAAGCTGATATATTTGGCTCGAAGTTCTCTATCAGAATCACTTTAGGCTCGAGTTAAATTCTCCTGCCTCAAGTCTTGGCATAAACTCAAGTCACCATTTGTAGACTCGAGTCGAGATATGCAATTTCAAAAATAACGGTCAGACATGAAAGATCAGAGAATTGCACAAAACTCGGGTTAAACTTTCCTGACTCGAGTTTCGGGTGAACCTCGAGTCTCACTTCCCTGCCTTGAGTCAGCATAGATCAAATATTAACTTCTCTTAAGTGCCTTGCCTCGAGTCATATTCTTTGCCTCGAGTTTAAGCACAAACTCAAGTCTCATTCTCTTAACTCGAGTCATAGTGATAGATTCCTTCAGTATTTTCATGCTTTGCTGGCTAAGTTCCAGTAACATCTCTGTCAACCTCCAAATCTTGGCAAATCACATATATCCCAAAAATACTCTTTAAGTATTCTTTCCAATGCAAGAAGAATCAGCTCCAAACTTATTGTATGTTGAGTACTATGATCAGATTAGTAAAATCTGTTCTTGAACCAACGTTTTTCCACCATCTTGAACAGACTCTCAACTTTCAAAAATCATATCTCTCTCATTTGATCTTTGTTTTCTGTGATCTTGATGTTTTTGGAAAGGTGTGTAAGTCTAGTTTCATATGCCACTGATTTCAGCTTATTCCAATTTGTGGTTTGTGAGATATCCTCAATTAGCGAACCTTGGTCTGCTGTATGACGGTGATAGATGGGGTAATTTCAAAAATTCATAGCTCTCTCATCTGATTTTCTTTGGACTTGAATTTTTTTTTTCAAGATGACGCATTGAATGTCTAATTTCATACAAAATTGATTTCACCTCAATCCGATCTCTGGTTTATGAGATATCATCGATTTACCAGACCTCGCCCGAAACAGTGTAGAACAGAGTTGCTGAAAGGCACCCCTACCTTGAGTTTGGTTGTTCTACCTCGAGTTTTGGCCCTAACTCGAGGTAAATGACTCTGCCTCGAGGCAATCCATCCAAAAACACGTTTTTGCTTATTTTAACTCATCCCAAAGCTTATTTTAACTTTGATTTGAGTCATTCCAACTCTCATTTGATCGTGGAGACTTTTAGAATCAATCTGTGGGCTGGTATAGTAACTTTTTCATTTCATTCAACAATATTTTTCTTTCTTTCTTCTCTTCTCTTGATAATTTAACTCTTTCTTTCTTCTCTTTTCTTGTTCTTCATCATTTGACTCCACATCTTCTTTTCTTCTTGATCATTCTTTATAAATGACTTTCACATTTTGAATCTACATTAAATTTAGGAATTAGTCAATGTGGCATGTAAACTTTTTGCTCTAATGACATCTATATAAGACATCATCAAAACTAATCGTATCTAACAAATAGCATCAAACTTTAAATAAGGCTAATCTTATTAAAATGTAATTAATATTCCACTTGAGGACTTATAATAAATACATCTTGTAACAGGGATTGGATGGGGTGTATCAAACTATATATCAATGACTTTTTTTTGCTCGGAAACTATATATCAATGACTATTACAGTTCAATTCAAGTGTTACTACTACCGAAGGTTTTATTGCATTCCAAAAACGAAATATCAACTGAATGTATATTCGGCCCTTCATGGTCAGTGATAACAAATTAAATTATCTATATACTACCATAAAATTTATAATAAGTTATCGGATGTCTACAGTTTACTCTTATTTTAGTTTCAGTCCCTCATGTTTCAAAATATGGCTTTTGGTTTCTCAAGAGGGATTTTATTTAATTATAGCTTATAGGGACCAATATTTTAAATGGAATTAAACTTGAGGAATCAAAATCTTTAGTTAAAAATTTTAGATATCAGAACCAAAATAATTGTAAACTTGAGGAACCAAAAATTCTATTAACTCCAAGTTATATCATTTGTTTTTGGTTAAGTGTGTGTGTGTGTGAATCATAAACATTAGCAGTTATTTTTGATGTTATACATAACATGAGACGGTGAATCTAATTTAGGAAAAATTAAATATGTTAAAAACTAAGAGGTATGTTGAGGTCATGAATGGGCATAAAAGGATGCCTATGATGGTGGTGGTCAGTCTTAATGCGAATAAAGTATATCCTTGGAATTGTTTTTAAAAAAGGAGTAGATCCTTGGAAGAATGACTTCATGATGTCTAGTCTAATGCGAATAACCGAATAAAGCGATCATAATTAAGAATATATATATATATATATATATATATATATATATATAAACAAGAAAGCAGTGTTAGATAAATCACCCTAGGACTGGGAATGGGCACATACAGTTGAGGTAGTGTTTGGAAACATGCTAAAATCTTGATTTTATGTAAGTTGAGATAAAATTCTTTTCACATGTAAACCTCAAAATCTAGGTTTTAATAGGTTTCTAAACTCTACCTATAAAAACAAATATGTGGAAACTCTTAACAATAGGTAGAGCCAGTAAAATGGGTTGATCCGTTCGGGCTAGCTCAATTTCAATAATCTAAGATGTAGGTTACGCCAGCGCCCATCATCTTGTAGGCTATGATGATATGTGAACCTTTAGTCAAATAAGTCTCTCTCTCTATATGTGTGTGTGTGTGTGGTCGTTCATATGAGAGACAACTAGACCCGCCTACGACTCTTGCAGGCTATTTGACAGCCGGTCACGGTGACCCTCCATCCTGGATCATAATGTTTTTTTTTTAAAAAAAATTATTTAAAAACTAAAAGCAAAAGAGTGAATTCATTTAAATTTGTATATCCCTCATGCCCCATATGCCTTCTCAGTTTTTTAATAAATTAAGTGGGCTTTTAGAGTTTTAAAAATTTAAGTGGTATTTAGATTAAATATTCCCATAATTTTTTTATGGAAGAGAATAATTGAAATAAATTCTAATTTATTAATTTAATAATATTAGTTCACTCATGGGTAAACACGGGTCTTTATTGGTTGAATGAGGTCAGGTTCTTATTACAAGATCGAACAAAAAGCAATAAATAATTCAAAAGGTTTGAATCTACAGGCCCCAAAATTTGATTTTCCCAATATGTGTTTAAGCCCTCCCTGGGCAGAGTAATAGGTGGGTTGGGTAACTCGAGACATAACTCATAGCCTGCCCATTTAATTTTAAACGAGTATGGGCTAACTCATACCCATATTTCAACCCATTTAACCCTGTATAAATGGGCTAGTACATAAATAAGCGGGCTAACCGGGTTTTAGGTAACCCATTTACATTTAACATGTTTATTTTCTTTTGAAAAAACATACAGAAACTTTAAAAATCCATTCAAATTCATCATTCTAATTTCTTAAATCTAAATCTTCATAGTTTAATAATCACAATCCACACAAAATAGCATAAATTTATACAAGCACCACCATAACATAATTTTGATGTTCAAACTCCAACTTTTAAATCAAAACATTACAACTACAACTTTACAAGTTCATAAATTAACAAGATGGTATGCTTCCATTGAAACTTTATGCTTCAATCTTCACTATCATCTTTAGTTCACTTAAGGAAGGGACTATAGCTTTAGACACTAAATTTTCCTCTACAAAATAAATGAAGAGAAAACATATAATAAATAATCTAATATAAAATAAAAAAACGAAATAATACAAATTCATAATTTTATTGAAAATACTAATAACAACATTTGCACTCTCATCAAAATTATTAATATCAAGGTTTTTAAATTTAAGAGGTGTCTTGAATAGCAAATTTTGAGCATATACAATGCCTCAACAATCTTTGAAGATAAGAAACTCCTGAAAGAATCTAGTATCCGACCCCAATACTAAAAGCTAATCCTAAAGATATTGTAGATATTGGTATATCCAATAAATCACGTACCAGCAGATTTAGAACTTGATACTTGGAAGTATTCACTTTCTACCATACCAAAACATCAAATTTTGGATCTTAAAAGCCTAATAATTTAGTTTGAAAATATTTATCCACTTCTAAAATCTATTCGACATTATACGTAGAGCCAGTAGCGACTCACAAGTTCAAATAAATAGAGCCAAAGAGAGAGAGAGAGAGCGAGAGCAAGAGCGAGATTGAGTTCGTAGCCGTTATGATCAGAGATTAAAGGCAGCCAAATACTCAAAATCTCAAATAGAGAGGAAGGTAAAAAATGCATTTATTTTATGGCAGAATACTGAATAAGATGTGTAATTAATAAAAAAAATTATACTAATGAGTGGTATTGGCAGCCCTATGCCCTACCTATAGTTGATGCTTCAACCTCTCAAGGCCTGTTTTTTACATGGAATCAGTGGGAAGGGAAAGGAAGATTGGGGAATTCCCCCGTTTGGTACGCATTTTAGGCAAATCTTCTCAGAATTCCATCTTCTTGGGCCCACCCCGGGCCCACCAATCTTCCCTCACATGTGGGAAGACCAAATCCCACCAAAAGTGGTGAGATTTCAACTTCCTACACTACTGTTCACGTGTCTGGACAACTTTGCCCCTCAAATTTAAATTTGGCGGGACGTTCGAACTTGGCGGGAACGTTGAAATTTTTGTTCGAACTTGGCGGGAACGTTCAAATCTTTGTTCGAACTTGGCGGGAACGTTCAAATTTTCGTTTGAACTTGGCAGGAAAGTTTGAACTTGGCGGGAAAATTTGAATTCGGGGGAAATTTTTTTTCATAGGTTCGAACCTGATAAAAACATATTTTTTAAAAATATATTTTTTCAAAAAAAATATTTTTCATTTTTATTTTGAATTAATTACTCTTGAAGGTAAAATAGACATTTCCTAATTTTTTACCAATCACCACCCCTTCATTTTCTTCCTACCAAACAACTCATCTTCCCTCATCTTTCAAAATCTTCCTTTCCCACATCTAATTTCCTTTCCCTCCCTCAAACTATCTTCCCCCATCTTTCAAAATCTTCCTTTCCCTTCCTTTCCCACATCTAATTTCCTTTCCCTCTTCAAATTTTCGTTGTACCAAACGGGCCGTTTAAACCCTACTAAACACTCACGTCTCAGGCGAAGCCCCTTGAGGCCCTGAATTTCTTAACACGCGCGCGCAAAGGCGCACACAGGGCTTGGCACTTCAGCTTCAGATTCTATCGGAAAGGAAGAAGAAAGCTCTGGCATAGTTCTGAGTCGTCCCTATGAATAATTTGAAGCTATTCTCCGAGGTCCCTTTGGGACTTAAGTTGCAGTCCAACTCTGAAGCTCTTCGATTCTCGGCGTTTGATATCGAGCGGAACCGCCTTTTCTTTGTGTCTTCCGACAACTTAGTCTATACCATTCATCTGTCTTCGTTCCATGTATGTTCTTTCCTGTTATAATGAGTTTGAAATTTTGAAACTTTCTGTTATAATGGCTTCTGTGGTTTGGAAGCCCATTGGAGTGCCGAAAGATGTGGGAAGGAGAATGAAATGAATGGTTCAATTCAAATTTTGGGGTGTTACTTATTAGTGTTATTGACTGAGGGAAGCAGGAAAGGAGTTACTGTCCAATATATACTTATTCTGTGTGCCGGAGAGTTTTACGTAGAAAATCAGGAAGTTCTTGTGAAGTGACTACTGAAGAGTTGGCATTGGATGTTGATAGATCTGAGACGGGAGTAATTCCAAAAGACAACAATGCAATTGAAAATTAACAATAGGAAATGTGTCCTAGTGAATAACTTGTTTAGATTATATAGTGGAAGAATTAACTTTGGAGTTAAATTTTCTTTTGAAAGTGGGATTTTTCCAAGAGTTTGAGTGTATCAGTGACTATTGGCCTGTTTTGATTTTTTCTCTACCATTAGAAGGTCTTTGGCTTTTAGTAGCAAGCGATTAATTGATGGCTCAATTTCTGTCGCATTATTCGTCATTTTCTTTTTCATGGCTTTAGCAAGTCTGAGTAGGTATTGAATAACTTTGAGGAACATAATTTTTGTTGAATGAGTGATTCAAACCAAATGTTTTTCCAACAGTTATGAATGAGCATTTGCCCAACTTAAGTTATGAGGTTTTATTTGCTCTTAGATCTAAGTTCCATATATAAATGGTGGCGTTAATTGTTGGATTTATATTATATTTCCCCCTATTCTTCAAGGCAAAATTGACACTGTAACTTATATGAAACATCCAAATGTACTAGGGTGATGGTATGATTGTGAAAATGGCATCTTAGTAAAAGTTGGCCCTAATGTGCAAACGTCGTTGTAACTAGTCCTTGCTAGTAGAATATTTTTGGAGTTCCATGTTAACTTGAAATGCGAGACATGTTGGTACCACAAATTTTTTGTTAACAGTGAGAAGTATGGTCCAATGTATATACTCTAGAATAACCTTATTTTGTAACTTTCTAGTACCAGAAACTTGCTGGATCTTTCCCATGAGGAGATGTATTTGACATATTAATGAAGTTATTGCTGGGTGTCTGACTAATAGTTGAAGCTTTTGCAATGAAATTGTCTATGAATACTGTCACTGGCTTACAGCCTTAAAGCCGCTTTTTATAAGACTGGAAGCCAAGCAGAATTGCTGCTTCAAGTTTTCGATTTTTTTTTTTAATTTAAACTTTCCACATTATCTTGAACTAAGGAAAACTGATAACTTGAACCATATCGAACATTGAATTTTCTTAAATCTGTTGTTCCAATTCGTACAAGCTTTAGATATGGGAATATGTCTTTATATTTGAATAATATAATATTAAGGGAACATAAGGGTTTGACAAATGTAGGAAAAAAATACAACAGGGTGTTAGTAATATAATGTTGTATTCATTCATCATAATAACAAATAATATTGTAGAACTTGTTTAAGTATGTCCAATATTACTCACTGTCAGGCATTTTAAAATTCGATTGCTGATACTTTTTTTTGTCAGTCTATTTTGTTCTGCATAAATACATTTGATATAAAAGCGATATATGAAGTATGTAATTTACTTATTTAATATCTGCTACTTTCTGTCTTCAACCCACATTTTTTATTTCTTAATGGATTTTGCTCACATGAATTGGTTCTTGGGTAGGAAAAAGGAGCTTGGAGTAAGGCTTTGGCTTCTGCAGATGTTGATACCATTGATCTGGAACCAGGGGATTTTATTACTTCATTTGATTATCTTATGGAGAAGGAAGCCCTGATTGTGGGGACTTTTAATGGCCTGTTATTGCTCCACAGTATGGATACTAACACAACGGAAGTTGTTGGCAAGGTGGATGGTGGGATTAAGTGTATCTCCCCTAGTCCAGATGGAGAATTGCTGGGCATAATTACTGGTTTTGCACAGATATTAGTAATGACACATGATTGGGAATTGTTATATGAAACAGCACTCATGGATCTTACTGAAGGTCTTGATGTAAGTAATTATAAGGACTCTTCTGGTGATTTTGATTTATTGTGTGTTCATGAACGATGAAATTTTTTCATGGTGTAATGTGCTAGTAGTAGTAATTATTTCTTTCTTTTGTTATATGGTGATTTTGAGCAATTTTTATATGATATGAAAGCATTAACCGTTGATGCAATTCATGGTTTGTAGTTTTATGTTATATTTAGAAGCATATACCTGTATGAAAGATACACAATCATGATTATATTTTAGTTCTATTATTATATGCTTGGATTTTTAATCCAGTTGTTTGATTGTTGGAATATTCTATCCTATTGTTGGATTGGTGTTTCATTTCCTGTCTTGAACTAGAATTTTTTGAGCCTTAATTTTAGATTGCTTTGACTTTTTGTTTAGATTGCTTGTCCTTGTGGAATTTTGTTTGCTTGAGCCTATGTAAAAGCATCTTACCTATTATAAGATGTTACCTTTTTCTTTTTTCTTTTTTTAACATTTCTATGTTTATTTCACTCGATGAGGTTATAGAGTAGGATCTTTTGGTTAATAATTTATCCAAAGATCTGGTTTTCGATTGAGTATAATCACGTTGTGCAATCCCTGTAGCCGACCCCACCTAATGGGATAAGGCTTTGTTGTTGTTGTTTTCTATGTTTGTTCCCTGGTTTTGCTTCCCCTTCTCTATCACACTTAGTAATGTCTTATTTATTATTTATATGTTTGGTTGTATAGATATGCTGTTTGTTCTGTTTGATTGTCTTATATATTGATGAATTTTTTGTTTCAAGGTAAATGAAAATATTCTGCCAAATAGGTTTGAGTATAGTATTTGTTGGCGAGGAGATGGAAAATACTTTGCAACAATTAGTGATGTATGCAATTCAACGCCATCACTTAAGAAGATTAAATTTTGGGAACGAGATTCAGGGTTCTTGCATGCTTCTTCAGAGCCAAAAACTTTTGCTGGAGCTGTTTTGGAATGGATTCCCAGTGGTGCGAAAATTGCAGCAGTTTATGACAGAAAAGTAGAAAATGGATGTCCCTCAATTGTTTTCTTTGAGAAAAATGGATTAGAAAGGAGCAAGTTTAGCATCAACGAAGGAAATAATGCAAAAGTAAAAGAGCTGATGTGGAATTGCAGTTCAGATTTGCTTGCTGGTATTGTTGAATGTGAAAATCACGATGCTATAAAGATATGGTTTTTCAGTAACAACCACTGGTATGTGAAGCATGAGATTAGATATGCAAAGCAAGACAATGTCAGGTTCATGTGGAATCCAACAAAGCCTCTGCAGTTAATTTGTTGGACTCTTGGTGGTCAGATCACAGTTTGCAACTTTGTCTGGGTCACAGCCATTGCACAGGACTCAACTGCACTAGTTATTGATGGCTGCAACATACATGTGACCCCACTTTCTTTATCGTTAATGCCACCTCCTATGTATTTATTCAGCCTGAAATTTCCATCTCTTGTTCAGGACATATCTTTATACTGCAGAAACTCCAAGTACCATTTAGCTGCATCTCTGTCAAATGGTTGCTTATGTATTGTGGAGCTTCCTGCTGTTGAAACCTGGGAAGAACTAGAAGGGAAAGAATTCAATGTTGAAGCCTGTCACTCTGAGACGTCATTTGGATCTATTTTGCATGTTGTTTGGCTGGATTCCCATACATTACTAGCTATTTCACATTATGGTTTCAGTCATAGTATGGACTTTTCTAAATCTTCCCTCAATGAGGGAGGGTTTCGAGGCTTCTATTTGCAGGAAATTGAGGTTGAATGCTCTGAGGATCTAGTTCCAGGAATATTGACATGCTCAGGTTGGCATGCAAAAGTTTCAAAGCAAAATTCCCTTGAAGATATGGTTATTAGCATTGCCCCTAATCCTGCTAGTAAACATTCTGCATATATTCAATTTTCTGGGGGCAAAATCTTTGAGTATGTAACAAAATTTGGTGCCAGTAGAGGCTCTCTAGAGCAAGAATTTCAAAATTTTTCTTCATCATGCCCTTGGATGAATGTGGTTACACCTGGTAATGGTGTGGCATCAAAGCCATTGCTTTTTGGTTTGGATGAGATTGGGAGGCTGCATGCCACTGGGGGGATAGTGTGCAACAATTGCAGCAGTTTCTCATTTTACTCAAATTTGGCAGACGAAGTGATCACACATTTAGTTTTCACAACTAAGCAAGATTTACTATTTATTGTTGACATTGTTGATATATTGAGTGGGGACTTAGACATGAAGTATGGAAACTTTGTCCAGATTGGCACCAGAAAGAAAGAAGGAGGAAGTCGAAATTGCATAAATATATGGGAAAGAGGTGCTAAAATTGTTGGAGTTCTTCATGGAGATGAAGCTGCTATTATTATACAAACTATTAGGGGAAACCTTGAATGTATTTATCCCCGAAAATTGGTTGTGGTTTCTATCATTAATGCCTTGATCCAAAAGCGCTTCAAAGATGCATTACATATGGTAAGGCGTCAAAGGATAGATTTCAATGTGATTGTTGATTATTGTGGTTGGCAAGCATTTTCACAATCAGCTTCTGAATTTGTCAGTCAGGTTGGCAATCTAAGTTACATAACAGAATTTGTTTGTGCTGTAAAGAATGAAAATGTTATAGAGAAACTCTACAAAAACTATGTAACTGTTCCTTGTCCAGAGGGTGCTAATGTTATGCAAGTAGGAGACCTCCAGAATTTCCCTGCTGATAACAAGGTTTCTTCTGTTCTGATGGCCATAAGAAAAGGCCTTGAAGATCATATAACAGAAAGTCCAGGTAGAGAGCTTTGCATTTTGACTACTCTAGCTCGGAGTGATCCCCCTCTACTTGAGGATGCTCTGAAGAGAATTAAAGTTATCCGTGAAATGGAATTGTCACATTCTGATGAGCAGAGAAGACTGTCTTATGCATCTGCTGAAGAAGCCCTGAAGCATCTTTTGTGGTTAGCTGATTCTGATGCTGTCTATGAAGCTGCTTTAGGTCTTTATGATTTAAATCTTGCAGCTATTGTGGCATTGAACGCACAAAGAGATCCAAAGGAATTTCTTCCTTCATTACAAGAATTGGAGCGTATGCCTACTCTTTTAATGCAATACAATATTGACCTTAGGCTAAAAAGGTTTGAAAAGGCACTCAGACACATTGCTTCTGCTGGAGATGCTCATTTTGATGATTGTATGACACTCATGAAGAAAAATCCTCAACTCTTTCCATTGGGGCTTCAACTTATTTCTGACCCTGCAAGGAGGATGCCAATCCTTGAGGCTTGGGGGGACTATCTTGGTGATGAAAAATGCTTTGAAGATGCTGCCACAATGTACTTGTCCTGTTTCCATCTGGAGAAGGCTCTGAAGTCTTATCGTGCTTGTAATAACTGGAGTGGGGTGCTTAGAGTTGCAGGGTTCCTTAACATGGGAAAAGAGGAGTTACATGTCCTTGCTCATGAACTTTGTGAAGAACTTCAAGCACTTGGCAAATCTGGGGAAGCTGCCAAAATTGCTTTGGAGTACTGTGGAGATGTTAATGGTGGTGTGAATTTGTTGGTTTCTGCACGGAACTGGGAGGAGGCTACAAGGTTTGCTTTCATGCATAGAAGACAGGATTTGATAAAAGCTGTGAAGGATGCAGCTTTGGAATGTGCAGGCTCACTAATCAGTGAATATGAGGAAGGCTTGGAGAAAGTGGGGAAGTACCTGGCCCGTTACCTGGCTGTTAGACAGAGAAGATTACTTCTTGCGGCAAAGGTCCAGGCAGAGGAACAGGCGCCTAGTGATATTGATGATGACACTGCATCAGAAACTAGTAGTGATTTTAGTGGAATGAGCATGTACACCACAGGGTATGCTTATTTACTTTTGTCTCAGGTTTTCCCCTTTTGGTTTAGTAGTTGTAGCTTGTCAACTTATCTAATATATAGACATTATCTATTATGATTTATGTTGCTAGTATTTTCTACATGTTATGGAGTATATATTCTTTACTAGTTTTGTTAGATTCTGTTACAATGGATACGTCCTTATAACGTTATATATCAAATTTATTTGATGATGCATCATGCTGCTTTTGCATTCATCAATTATATACACCATGTTCTGATTCTCTGTGAAGGGCTGGCAATGAGATCAATTTTCACTTTTTTGCAACTATGATTAGTTGATATTGTCAGATTCATGATAATTAAATCGTTGAAATGAGTTTGCTTCATCTTCCTTCATTCTGAATCATTTGTCTTGTGTTAGCATGAATAATTTTGTTAGCATAACTGAAGAATCCTTAAATGTGACATTGAAGAGAGGAAAATAGAACAGTGTATTTTCATGTGTTGGATATGTTTCTGATCTAATTTTGTTAACCTATCTATAATTAAGTGAATATGATTGTTTCCCCATTGATTCCAGTCACAAGTTTTGTATCTCAACTGCATACCAAAGTGTAAACAATGCCTCCTTACATATACTATCGTTTATTGAGAGAATACTAGTATGATTAAGTCAAATAATCTAGATTTTACTTTTCCCTTTCAGAAAAGAGTAATATTTTAGTTGAAACCACGTTCTGCCATGTCTCTTTGTTGAGTTATATTTTCAGTATTTTTTGGCTTTAATGAGGTTTTTCATTTTACAAACAGAACCAGAAGAAGTTCTGCTGCTTCTGTTTGCTCAAGAGCAACTAGCAAGGCAAGAGACTCTAGGCGTCAGAGGAAAAGAGGAAAAATCCGCCCCGGAAGGTAATTTGACACCAATGTTATCTATGTCATCCCTTCTCTTCAGAGTGGGATCCTCTCACGTGAGAAAGTCACATATGACTGCCATTTTATTTTCAACTAAAAATAAATTGACAGTTAACAAGATGTGTCATTTCCGTAGCAAACAAAATCCCCAATATTAACAGTAAAAACAAAATTTTTATCTTAATGATGATCGGTGATTTTGTTTGTCCTTTAATGGGCCATCTTTATAACCGTTGAGTTGCTTTTAATTGAAAGTAAATGATGAGGTTGAAGCAAAACCACATTGATAGGTGATATCTTCAGGATCCCAATCCCTTTCCTTCCTTCCCTTCCTCTTGTTTATTGGCGTCTGGATCTTCTGAAGTTTTTTATTATAAATTTCTAGTAGAATTCTGAAAAAGAAGAGAGAAAGAAATGAGAGGGAGGGGAGAAAAAAGTCAGTCCCATATACACTTCCATTCTTTCTTTTACTCTTTCTCTGGCTTCTATTAAGACTTTGTAATTACGAATTCTAGAGGATCCATATACTGTTTGTTAACGTTTTTAGTTAGTCACTTTCTGAAAAATGAAGTGATGTGTTAAAACTTGCTGTTGCAGTCCTGGGGAGGAGCTGGCCTTGGTGGAGCATATGAAAGGCATGTCCTTGACAGTGGAAGCAAGAAATGAGCTAAAATCTTTGTTGGTTTGCCTTGTGATGTTTGGGGAGGGAGAAACAGCTAGAAAGCTACAACAAATAGGAGAGAACTTTCAGTTGTCTCAGATGGCTGCAGTTAGACTAGCTGAAGACACCATGTCTACTAATATCATAAATGAGCATATACATACTTTAGAGCATTACACACGGAAAGTAAGAACTGAAATGCAAAATTCAGATGCTTTCTCTTGGAGGGCTAAAGTGTTTATTTCTTAATCAGCGACGTCAGCAAAAATTAACAGGATTTAGAGGCTGTTTATCGGCTAGTCAATAAGTTAATATCGTTTAGGCTTTCACTAGGCTATGCATTGGGGATTATGGAACAATGTTTTATCTAGGAGTAGTGGTTTAAGCTTGTATTCTATACATACAGATTGTTTTGCCCATGTTGCTTATTGTTTTTGGTCAGAAGTAGGGCCTGTTTAAGTTTTTTTTCGTATTTGAGTACCTGTAAAAATTTGCATAAATTATTTGTTCTGGAAGGTTGGGTGTATTAATAATGATTTTAGCATGGCTGTTTGCTTTTTGTCTCAATTTTTCTCCAGTCAAATGACACAAGTTCTCAGTCTGGGGCGATACAAATTTTGAGTAATCTGGATGAAAAATATGAGTACCGATGCCCCATATCGAATATGGAGTACAATTATTTATTTATTTTTGAAGTATTGGTGCCATGACATGTTGCAAATAAATGTGGAGAAGAATAAATGTGCTTCTATTGGAGAACATCTTAGCATGTAATGAGACTGCAGTGTGGCTAAAAAGTGTTGTTAAATACAAGCAGTAGCAGAAAACTAAGAGGGTTAATATGTTTTTGGAAAAAAAACAAAATCATACCACAAGGGCCCTACCGGGTTCGAACCGGTGACCTCTTGATCTGCAGTCAAATGCTCTACCACTGAGCTAAGGACCCTTTGCTGATTGTGTTTATCAAAATTCATAAATTTATACACATTTTAATTTTAAACATGTTTGAACCGTAAAATATCTTTAGATATGTCTTCTTTTTATCTGTAACCATCACTAACATAGGGGGAAAACAAAAATAAAAAAGGAAACATCACACCAATCACTATAGGAGGAGGACTACTAATAATTAGGTCAACATATGCACAATGGGATACAATCACATAATTATATCAACGTTATAATCCTAGTCATCTTTAAACAGTCTAAACGTGTAGGAAGAGAAAATATGCAAGTTCACGAATATAATGAGTCAATCGTTACATTTAATTGGGTCGACACATCAATTTATCTTGTAATATAGTTTATTTCAAATATAATTTAAGCAATTTCAATTTTATAAAAACAACTTTTTTAAGTATTGCATGTATTCTCTATAGTATTCTATAAACAATAACGTATGCATTTAGAAAAGAGTTGAAAGCATGTTTGGTTCATGGGATCAATACGAGTGTAATGATGGTTATCTTGAGCATGATATGATTGTAGATAATTAAGTTTATATTATTTTATAATTAAATATACAATGAATGGAATAACTATATAAAATTTTGGAAATTTCAGCCCTCCCATGTTTTGTTTTCCTTCTTCAGTGGAGGAGCGACGTTGTATCACCGTAGGAGGATAGTGGTTGACGAAGAAGTTCATTGTTGGTGGCGTGTATCTGGTAGAAGTGTTGGACGACAATGGCCGATGAGTGGTCAAGTGGTGGAATACTATGGAGGAGTGTTCTCTACAATTGTTGTAATCATTAACCCGGTCAACGGTGTTGTCATATATGTTACCTTAAAAATGTTTATGTATATTTTTAAACCCAACAAAAAATAATTGTGTTGGGTGCTTACAAGACCAATAAAGGTATTTACAAAACAAATAAATATATTTATAAGACAAATAAAGGGATTTAAAAAAAATCCAGGAAGTTAAGTTTTTTTACAAGTTAAATTAAATATTGTGTGTATATACATGTATGATAAAAATGAAATTATTATTTTTTGCATAAACAAGTCAGACCTTAACAAAATAGGTTTAACATATGTACGCATTTAAATAAGCATTAGTCTGACCTTTTTAATAAATAGGCTAGACCCTAAGTAGGTCAAGCCGTAGGCCACCTGATAAAGATCGTACCTATTTCCACCCCTAAATATAAGTATTTACAAAATAAATATGTGAGTGACCAAAATATTTTAACTCAGGTCATTCACATATTTATCTTGCAAATATCTTTATTTATCTTAAAATTGATCTATAAAGAAAATAAAATAAGACTATTTATTATTTTTTTTATTGAAAAAACTAAATTTCATTTTGACTCAAAGGGATACTATAAAATTTCAAAATTTTTTTGGGATTGACTAAAATCAAATTGCTTCCATGGGATCTAAGTAATATTTTCCATTTTAAAAAAAAGTTAAAATAATAGAGAGAAAAGATTGGTTGAACCCATAATGCAAAAAGTAACATAAGTTAAGTTTCCTTAACAAATTTGCTAGTTTTGCTCTCAAATAAATTGTTTATGTCTATTTTTACACCAAAAAATAGCTACAATTCTTATATGGGTACTCATAGCCAAATTATTTATGGCTAGATTTGCACCTCCCCCTTAATGTTTTCTTTAAAATTTTTAATACTTTTAATTTTGAAATAAAATAAAGTTTAGTAATATTAAAATGGTCATTAGAACATGGACCACCCCTAACCCCCTCAGTGTTCGCCTCTGTCTCACAAAGACCCACACTCAACATTAGATCTAAAATAATCTTGAACTTGCATTTTTAGTTTTCTTGGAAAATGGAAAAACCACATATTTTAGGCAGCACATATTTGATTTTTATTTTTGCATTTGAGCCAAACTCACATGTCATACTTCCTCCTATTCTAAATGCATAAGATAAATAACTAATTTATATAAATTAAAAATATTAGTTTAGTTAGCTATTTTTGAAAAAATGTGTTTTATTATTTTTTTAAAATATCCCCTTTAATCATTTGAATTGAAGTTACCCACTCATATATGCAACCTTTCAATATATATAATTCATAAGAATAGTTTGAAAAAAAATTATAAATTTGTGAGATAAAGCTGAGTGATGTCTTACACTAATTATGACAAAAACAAACCCAACAACCATCTTGTATATTGGAGGCTGTTTGTTTTTTTTTTTTTGGGGGGGGGGGGGGGATTTTTTGGAGTTGGATTTTTTTTTTTTTAAAAAGGGTTAATATATAAAAATATAAATACGGTTTTTTTTTTAAAAAAAAAGTGTACCCAATATCAAATGCTTTTTATTTTTTTGGTGTAAAAGTGACTATGTGGTTATAAAAGTGAAGCAAAAATACTCATTGACCGTTAGTTTGACTTTTTTGTATTTTTATGGATGATGGCTTAGCTAAATTTCATCATAGTTGGCAGTAAAAAATTGGACAAAATTAAAAATAGCGTAGATATTATGAAAATTACAGTTCAACTCTTCTCTCTCCAATTCCCCTTCACTCTCCCAATCCCAATCTTACTTATTGGGCCACCTATCTCTGCCTCCTTGCCACCTTTATGTAATTTTCAAGACTATCTGAGCCCTTTTTTGTAATTTTCTCCAATTCTCCATTACCAGCTGAGATGAAATTTAGCTGAGTCATCGTTTATGTCAGCTTTAAAAATACAAAAGAGTCAAACTAATGATCTACTAATAGTCAATGGGTATTTTTGCTTCACTTTTTTAACCACATAGTCACTTTTACATCTAAAAAAGTACTTAGTGTAGGGTACACTTCTAAGAAAATCACACGTGTATTTTTGCATGTTAATCTTTAAAAAAATTAGAGAAGTAGGGTTAACAGTTTGAGAAAAGGTTATATAAAAATGGTTAAATTACTCAAATTCTAATTTGATTCACTAAACTTATCAAATTATGTATCAGGTTATGAATCATAATTAGAAATTTATAATTTAGGTCAAATTGCCTCCATATCTCTTAGTCATTAAAATAGAAAAATAAAAAATACAATTCTATTATTCACTCTACGTCATGAAGAACATTACCGTAATATTTCGTTACGTAACAAATACAATATATTTCAGTTACACACAGGACTTGTTACTTACAGCCCAAGACACCTGAACATTATGAATACTCATATGGTTATGGGTTCAGATGAAGGTATATATAGATGCGGATTATCCTAATTTTCAAAAAATAATAGGAAATTAAAGGTATGATGATGATGTATGAGTTATCCTAATTTTCGTCTACCAGTACAGATGAAAGTACATCTTGCTGGAAGGATATGGTACAATCAAGAAAATGTGCAGATAATAATTTTCTTTTAAAAAATAATAAACAATAATCATATCTAAATATGTAATATACTACTTTCATCTATACATATAAAAGACCCTGAAGCAAGTAGAGGAAATGAGGAATAATGGTGGTTCAACTTTTATTCTTTCTGCCGCCCACTTCACATAATTCAAAATTTAGTTTAGATATCATTATATATGTTTTTTTTTAGCAAAAAATACTCATGGGTCATAATTAATAGAGTAAATAATAGGGTCATGTTTTCAATTTTGTTATTTTAATAATTAAGGGATATGAAAGTCATTTGACCCAAATTTTAAATATCTAATTATGACGTATATCATGATATATAATTTATTGAGTTCAGCTACCAAAATTAGAATTTGGATAATTTAATTGTCTTTATATAGGATATTCCCAAATTCTTTTTAATTAATTTCTTATTCTTTTATCCTACAACTTCTCTTTATTAAAAATTTTTAATTCTACTTCTCCATTTTTTTTTGTTCAAAATCAACTCATTTTTTTCCCCTTCCCTCCCCATTAAATCCCTCATACCTAAAAGGTTCTACAGAGTGAGTGGAGTAAACTCACGCATCATAAATGTCTTGTGTGTAGAGCTATTATCACAGACTATTAATGTTGGGGTAGACATAACTATTTCATTCATGACCCTAATCTTCATGGTTATAGAGCTAGCTCTTAAACCCTATTTTTTTTGTTTTTCCTTTTCAATAGAAAACATAAACACAATGTATAGTACACATTAATTGGGCAGGGGAACGAAACTAAAGACACTTAATAAAGATTTGGATACCTTTCTCTTTTAACGCATTTCAAAATCTTGAGATTTAATGAGCCCTAATACGAATAATATTGCTAGGTATATTTTTTCTATCTTAATGTGTAGACATAATCTTGTTAGAAAATAAAACCAATGCCAGCGTCGACAGTCAAGAAACAGAATCAAATGCCCAACAATAGTGTCACCAAGAAATCAAAAGAAAAAAAAAATACTGAATAAAATTCAAAAGGGCCAAAACACATGAACCAGAGGTCTTGACATCTGATAGGGAAAAAATAAAATTATAACATAATTCTGCAAGTGTATGGAGCATATTAAGTAATAAAAAGTGAGAAAAATTTGGTCTCATGAGGACTTGGTAACAACTATATAATACAGTTGAGTAATGAAATTACACTATCATTTAAGTTGAACAAATGAAAAAATATTGGATTGAAATAAGAGAAAATAAATTAAAACGAACTAACTATCTCAATTAATAAAGGAGCAACCCAGAGTCAATAATCTTTTATTAGCTTCATAAACTTTATTTTCAATTAGTTAATTAATTAATTAATTTTAATGTCAATTTTGTTAATTTAGAGTATTAATAGATATACAACTCTAATTCAATTTATAAGTCTAAATTAACTATTTCTCATATATCAAAGAGAGTTAGTTAACTCATTAATTATGAGCTAAATTTTCAATTTTGCCCTCATCTATAATTGGTTCCAAAAGTCAATATGACTAAATTCTTTTTGTTTATTGGGATTAATAGGGGCAAAAATGTAACAAATATATTTATTTATTACTTTGAAACTATACTTATCATAAGGACCATAAATTTTTTTTTTTATCAAAATGGATTTTTCAGTAGGACTGGAGTGGTAAGTATCTTCTGATCACTTACACCTCTCCCTCAAGTTAAAACTATTATCCCTAACATATTTAACATAGTTACCTAAGAGAGATAATAATAATAATAATTAAATTTCACTCTAATATGATTATAACTTATAAGGGTCTAATAAGTATATTTTTATCCTATTAGCAAATTAAAATAAACTCGAATCTCATATTACTCAATCCTATGGTCCAATTAAGATCTATTTTCCAAAGAGTAATCCATTGTTTCCAAATTGGTGGCTCCAAAAACGCTGTTGTTGATCTTGGCTCCTTCCTTGCTTTTGTTCATGTTTTACGTCCAATAATTATAGAAATATGATGCTTCCTAACCGGTGCCGTACTTGTTTGTAGAGAGAATAAGAAAAGGGAATAATGATGATGATGATTCTTTTATTTGAGAAAACTTCTGATTTTTTTTTTATTGTTTCTTTCCTAAACTTAAAAACTTATATTTTAAATTGAAATTTCATAAATAATACACCACATTGATATATCATAAAATCTTAATTAAATCTTTTTAATATAGCATTGATGACTTCTGTCTATTTAAAAAAAAAAAACAATTGTTGACTTCTCAAATATATCAAAACATATTTCAAATCTATTAATAATGGAAAGTCAAATTAACATCCCTCAGACCAACTACTAGGATTAAAGTCAAAGGAGAAGGAGGTTGTAATGCCCAATCTTTCAAGCACCTCCCCATAAGAGCTGCACTAATTAGAGAGAAGCTTCGTACAAGGCATATGCCACAATTAATAATTGAAACAACCAGTTCTGCATGAATATATATATATATATATATATATATATATATATATATATATATTCCATCTCTAGATGAACTTAAACATATCTTTAAAATGAGATTAGAAACTTGGGGGCAGCTAGTCAAATCTCCTTGAGACAGCATTAGGATGAATCTGAGCCACTGATGATATCTCTACCAAACAAAGTCCTTTGCTCCTAAGGGAAACCCTTCTCTCCTCATAACACATCTGAATATATTTTGCAAATAGTTGAGGCAGTCTAATCTTATCAATTTAAATTTACAATTTTATAAAGCTTTCTTAATGAAGTTTAGAAAGTGCTTATGGGGTTGAACTATAAAGTCTTTTTGAAAATCATTATATCATAATAAATCTTTGATAGTCATTTCAAAGGGGGAAAAATAAAAAATCTATCCTAATATTTCCTTGAGATGAATATGCAAGAACAATAATAAAAATTAATGCCGTTTTTTTACCTGTTTATGATGATGGACTTTGATAGTCTTGTTGTATGAGAAGTTCGGAATTTGACACAAATTCTGCTCCATCGAAATGAAAATTTATTAGAGTAATTAACCTTTATAAATTTCATTAATTGTTGCACTAAATGTTTCTGGTAATTAAGTTTTACTAAAAGCAAATATATAGGGCAAAAATTTTATTATAGTCTAGAAAGGTGATTTTGATTCAGCATCATCATTCTTCTATGTGTGTGTTACAGACTTATATGAGACCCATTTATTATATGGTCCAACAAAGGGCAATCTAGGTCAGAATCCACTTATAATCAAAGAGGATACTAATTCAAGATATGGCAACATAACACTTAGGCTTGGAGCCACAAAGGCCCATAATTCCAAACCCTACAGGTAAACTCTATAAAAGAGGTAAACCCTACAGGTATAATTATTCTCTCTCGAATATTGTTATGTTGTCACTATGCACCTATACCACTCCATTGGCTAAAGTCATTTTATTCTTATTCGTGCACACTGATTTGTTATACTTATAGATACCTAATCCATATATATATATATATAGGAGATAGTTATTTGATCCAAGATTAATATATTAGTCCAACAGACTAGATATCTCTGTCAATCTAGATAGAACAATTGGCTCCATCATAGGGACTCGATTAATTTTGATTCCCGCGGCCAAAGATGGTCAATACAAGAAGCAGCGGTCAAATGCCCTTGCACGAGCAGTTTCTCTAAAATCTAGTTCGCATTGAGGTGAATCAACCACTACAGAATCAAGAACGACAACCTAAGGATGTTCTAGATTATAATGTAATGCATGTTAGTGAAGACGTATCAGATACAACCTCAAGCCCAACACTCAAGAAAATCCTCCAAATGCAGATGTCTCTCAAAATCAACCTAATCCTTAGATTCAACAAGTTCCAATAATAGATCTGGACACTTGCCTCATGCAAACCGCTTTAAATTCTATACTAATGTGAATAAAGGAGTTGGAATAATGCAACAATCTCCAAAGGCGAGAGGATATCATAAGAATGCAAGAGGATATGGATCACCATAATACAACTCTGCGGCAAGAAGAGATTCAAAGAATGTAGTTGGTGAAGGAGCGTTTCAGACGAATTGAAAACCTAGTTCGCAGTGAGAATCAAAATGATGAGGACAGAAGGAGAGAAAATGTGAATTGGAATGCTAGTAACCCTACCTGGGTTAATGCTTCGGGCTTTGTTCAAGTTAATGCTGGAGGTATTGTTCAAAATGATGCTGGAGGCCCTACTCGAGTTAATAATACTAAAAATAACCCGGCTAATAAAGGTTGGGTTCAAATTGCTGAAGTTTAGGGTTCAGGTCCCATATTATAGAGCCAACATACTGAGGATAATCGAGATGGAGGAGATCAAAACTAGGATGTGGTACCTAAAATGCAAAATGCTCCTGGGACATATAAGAGGAAGTACAGTAGGGGCAGTATAATAACAATCCTTTCACTGATGAGATTGCGAATGTCCCTTATCCAAAAGACTTTGATTCAACCTTTTTACCAAAGTACAATAGAAGTTAGGATCCACAAGTCCATATTAATACATTCGATATGGACATGTATGTGAGGGGAATTGATGAGCCCATCATTTCCTGGATATTTACGACAACAATGATAGGAGCTGCGCAAACTTGGTTTCAAACTTTATTCGCAAATTCAATCAAGAATTTTGAAGATTTGGGAGACAAGGTTTTGATGAATTTTGCAACAAGCAAAAACAATCAAAGTTCGAGTTTGCTCTCGGTAAGATTTAGCAACAACCAAGGGAAACGCTCCAAAAGTATTTGGATCATTTTAAAGATGCTGCTTTACAAGTGCATGGATTGGAAGAAAATGTGCATGTGCACTTAGTCGTAACCGGCTTGGATTGTTCATCTCGGTTGACAAAGTCAATTTATAAGGATCTTATCAAGACCCTAATGGAGTTTAGAACTCAATCAAAGAAATATCTGGAGTTAGAGCAAATGGAGATAGCTAATGCTGTGGGAAAGGAGAGGAGAAGGAGTTTGCCTCCAAAAGGAAAAGAACAACTCAAAAGTCAAAAGCAAGATTTTCTTAGAAGAAACCCAGATAATAAAGTTCAATTTGGAAGTATGAAACAAAATATAAAAAATATACTCCTTTAAATGCTACACGATCTCAAATTTAGAGAGAGGTAGTGATGACCGAGATGAAAAAAGCGGAATGACCTCGCACACTTTACAATAAAGTAAGTGTAGATCAATCCTGGTCCTGTGTATGTCATAATGGATCGGGACATACTACTAATCAATGCTAGGACCTCAGAGATGCTGTGGAAAAATTTGTCAGAGAGGGTAAATTACGACAATACGTGATAGAAACCCAGGGATGGAAGAATAATAAGCGTAAGCAAGGAGGTTACAGTAAGAGCTCGGTTCCTGAAAAGAAAAAGAAAGATGAAAAGCAAAAGAAACCAAATGGTAATGATGATGAATTTCAAGAAGTCGAGTTTGATTACAACGTTATCAGTAGAGCTCTTGTAGGAGGGGGAGATACAGTAAGCCAGAGAAGAAAGTACTTAAGGGAGGTCTTTTTAGTAAGGTATCAGCCAAAGTTTAAAGAAGGTTCTAGCAAACTGGATTCATCTCTATTGTATTTCACTAAAGAAGATTTGAAAGATGTAGTCTCGAGTCATGAAGATGGTTTGGTGATTATAGGAACCTTGGTAAATTGCTGGGGTAAGAAGATTTTCATAGATGTTGGAAGTTATGCTGACATTATCCTCTAGGATGCTTTTAAAAGAATGAATCTCGATTAAGAAGATTTGAAGCCGCGTAAGACAACTCTCATAGCTTTTAATGGGGCAGCATACCCCTCCTAAGGGGTATATTGATCTCAGGTTAACGTTGGGAACAAAGGAAGCATTCAAGTCAGAACAAGTATGGTTCATTGTTGCTGATTTTCTATCTCCATATAGTATAATCTTGGGGAGGCCAACTATTCACAACTGGGATATGTTGGTTTCCACCAAGCATCAGAAGTAGAATTGTAACACCTATTGAAATGCTATGCAATTGAATACTTAATTACTTTCTATTGTTTCATTAAGCTAATATCTTTGGATATTCTTCATTGTACTTCAGTACTCATATTCATCCACTCTATAAGAGAGAGTTTATCACTTGTAGAATCATAGTCAAATCTTAAGATTGTGGAGCTTTAAGTGGGGTGTACATTTACAACTTATAAGGGGGAGTGAGTCCTGTGAGAGGATCATCCAAGCGTAAGTGTGTAATTGTTTCAAGTTATTTGAGATAGTGAAAAATCCCAAGGTACTTGGGGAATGGACGTAGTGTAACATCCCACCTTAAAAACAGTGGAATTTTTTTTTTCTAAAACGTTGATAAGAGCAGAGTAATTTCGCAAAACGAGTAACTGAACCTTAATATTACATAACCGCAGTGTAAGTGTACTTATACAGTCATCTATTATCCAAAAAAAAAAACCAGCACCTATCTAGGCATATAAAACTAAAGCCATAAAATTCCTTTTGCCGTCCTACGCTAGTAGCTCGCCCCTATCTTCAACCCCTTGGTTCGTCCGAACCTGAAGCAACAACTGAGATCTAATTACTATTTGGATCTCAGGTAACGGTTAACCTTATGCTCAAATAAATGGTATATGGACAACAGTTATTCACAAATTCATAACAGCAGTAAATCACTACATAAGCACACAGCAGATGCATGATCACAATATTGACAGAACATAAGCACAAAGCAGTATGTAAAGTCCCACAACATGTCTGCACATAACCAGTGCTACGACGGCCCATCATGTCCTCAGCCCTAGGAAAACCCAACGGCGTTATCAAGACTATAACCCGTATAAAGCTGTATGTATAACTGACAACCCTAGACAGAGCCTCAGTATATAAACATGTCTATCACATATACGTATATGAGCAGCATAAGTGTTAAGGTTACAATATGCGTCCGTACCTCTATTGACGGTTTCTGGCACTTTCGTCAAATTATGGCACGTTTGACAGCGGCACGACAGCGGTGACGGCGGAAACAACGGTTCATGATTTTGGGTACCCTATAGGGATAACATCACCGATATGAATATTTAAGATCATAACAGGCATTTTAGGTACAAATTACCATTTTGCCCCTAGTTTGATCTCTTAGTGGAATTTTGCTAGAGCTTCGCTATTTTGACTTTAAACTCTCAAAATTTTGTCGTAACTTTTCCCCTAACAGATTTCTGAGATAAATATCATATTTATTCCTAAAACATGATATCTAAGCTAACTTGAAAAATTAGAGACTACTCCAGCAATTCTACTATAACTACCGAAAGAACTTCTTAAACTAAAAACTAAGGACTGAGAAACTTACTCAAAGCTTTGCTATGAACTTCTTACTCCTCTTCCAGAGCTTCTCTCTCTAACTTCTCTCTAGAATTGTGAGTGAATTGGTGAAGAATGAAGAGGAATGAAGGGCTATTTATAGAAAAATTGAATGGCAATTCCGCAATTTCTTTGAACTTCGTCTGGACAGATTCTGACCATTGGATTGCACTTTTTGAAATGGGTTGATCTGGGCCTTACACCTTTCTATGATGACATCATCATGAGTCATCAAAGTGATGTCATGCCTGCATCATCTCTTGATTTATGTGCCTTTATCTGATAAAGTTACCTGTTTGGTGTCCTAATTGCGTAATCTTGGGAAAACTCAAAATTCCGGAAGCAAAGCCCTGAAGGTCTTTTCTTCCTCTTTCAAGTTACTTGGGTCAACTAAATTTTTGATCCCATTAAGGGCATTTCGTTGTCTGCTGAATATTTCGACCAAACGTTGTCGGCTACGGAAATTGCGTCTGCCGACGTCAACTTCTGGATCATAAATCACTCGTTCATAATATGTCCAGATGTTTACCAACTTATCCTCAAATTCCATTTTATGAATTATTTTCTATAGGTTTTCACTTCCACTATCTGTCTTAATTTAACAAAATATCTTCTTGGCCCTATCTCACGATCACTTCGTCGGTTACGGAAATGACTTCAGAGATAGGCCACTCCGAGGTAAAAATTCACTTGTCCATAATATACTCTGACTCTAGAAACTTAGTTCATGGTTTTCTAGGTAGCATTTTATTTCTATTCGTGGTCATTTATCCTACTTGCTTTTTACCATTATAATATTATTTAATTGCAAAATATATTAGATATATTTTATTATTATTATTATTATTATTATTATTATTATTATTATTATTATTATTATTATTATTTAATTTCCATTTTAATTTTTCTTTATTTTTCTTCATAATTTTCATTTTTATTTATATATATATATATATATATATATATATTTATTTTAATTAATTTCCACCTTTTTCTCTTTATCTTATGTCTAAACAATTAGCCGTTAATTATCTAATTAATCACTTACCAATTGTTGACAATTTTCTTAATTAGTAATAATTATTATTTCACAACTATTTTACTGACATTGGTAATTTATGTACCATGAATAATATTAAAAATCATGGGGTCCAATATGGTCCCCCAATACTTTTTGATTTTTCTCCTTTAATTTTTCCAAGGTAATAATTTAATAAATTACCTAAATTAGAGACAACATACTTTCTAATTTTTAATAAATATTTAGTTGCCTTTTAGGATTTGTCATCATATTCTTAGGATGTTTTATGGCCCTAAAATGCATTTTTCACATTTTTGGAAATAAATTCCATTTAACTTTCTTAAGTATTTTCCTTTGAAAATAGACTAATTATACAATATTTTGAGACCCTAGTCATCATAAATGGACATTCTTATTACTATAACATAATACTCCAGATAATAGTTATCCGGGTATTACACGTAGGTTGTGGAATTAGACCAAACCAGTATAATCATGTGTGTTCATTCTTTCTTTATTTATCTCTATCATTTATGTGTTAGAGCAAAAAATTTTATAGATCGCCTATTCACCCCTTCTAGGTGATATTCCACCTTCATTTGGTATCAGAGGAAGGTTTCTCAGTTTGAGCTTAACATCCCAAGAAAAAGATCATGGAAGGAATATTACCAGATGGAGCTTCTATCAATCGTCCTCCAGGTTTCATTGGAGAACATTATGCCTTTTGGAACGGTAAATTTAGGGTGTTTGTTATGGCCACTAAATTTGGCCTCTGGAATGTCTTCGAAAAGGGAGACCATGAGGCTACATCAATTAAAGATGGAGCACAAGTTAAGAAGCTAGAAGAAGAATATGATGAGAATGACAGAAGACTAGTCACCCTTATCAGTAAAGTAATCTTAATGCTCAAGAGTGCACTTAGCCAACAAGAGTACTTTCGAATTTGCAATCTATCAACTGCGAAAGAAATGTGGAAGGCTTTGGAAATAGCCTATGAAGGAACTTCCAGCATCAAGGAGAATCGCATCAATACTCTGACTACTGAGTATGATCTCCTTTGCATGAAGAGCGGAGAATTGATCGATGAGTTTCAACTTCGTTTCACACATTTGATCAACCATTTAGCAGCTTTGGGTAAAGTGTATGAACAAGCTCCCCAAGTCAAAAGATACTTAATGTTATGAAAGAGAAAAAGCCCAAAACTGTGATTCAACAAAGTTTATTAGAGCTGAGTTGTGTTATGGTTATCTTGGCAATAAAAGACTGGAGAAGATCAATCATAGACTACTTGGAAAAAGGAGTTCTCCCTGATGAATTAGTTGAAGCCAATAAATTGGTATGAGAGGCAGTAATGCACACGGTTTTGGAGGATCAATTATATTGTAAGGGCTTGCATTCTCTAATGTTCAAATGTTTGAACTCGGAAGAGGCCGAATATGTCTTGGATTTATGAAGGAATCAATAGCCAATATATGGGTACTAAGGCTTTGGCTAGGAAAGCTCTACGAGTAGGTTATTATTGGCAAACAATGGAGGCATATTCAAAGGATCATGTTAAAAAGTGTAGTAGTTATCAGAAACATGCCAAAATAATTTGGTCTACCCCAACTGAATTGAAATCTATCTCAACTCTGTAGCCCTTTTTCGAATGGGGCATGGATTTGTTGGAACCATTTAAAGTGGCTACAGGATAGTTATGATGGCATCGTGGGTGTTGATTATTTTACTAAATGGATAGAGGCTGAACCTGTAAAGACAATTACCTCAGCCTTGGTGCAAAGGTTTTTTGAAAGAAACATTATTTTCAAGTTTGGAATCCCAGCTGAGGTGGTGACAGATAATGAAACCCAGTTTATTGATAAGTGGTTCCAAGAAATGATGTTTGGGTTCCACATCAAGCATCACTTCACTTTTGTGGAGTATCCTCAATCAAATGGGCGAGTTGAAGCAACAAATAAAGTAATTGTTGATGGATTAAGGAAACAAATAGAGGATGTAGAGTCCAGCTGGGTTGAGCAACTGTACTTTGTTTTGTAGGGTAACAGGACAAGTGTTCAAATGCAACTAAGAAAACTCCATTTAGGTTAACTTATGGATGTGAGGCTATGATCGTGGTTGAGATAGGTCAACCATTATGGAGAAGAATGAAGATTCTTCAAGCGAAAGAGGAGAAGAATAATGAAGCTACTACTTGAAGAGGAATGTAATACATGGCTGAACCCAAGAGGGGGAGTGAATTGGGTGAAGATAAAAATTTACAAACTTAGAAATCTTTTCGCAATTCTGTAAAATCAGTTTGAATGATAATAAAGAGTAATAAATCTGTAATACCCGGATAACTATTATCTGGAATATTACGTCACAATAATAAAAATGCCTATTTACGAAGATTTTGGCCTTAACATGTTATGTGATTAGTATATGTTCAAAGGAAAATATTAAGAAAATTAAAGGAAATTTAATATCGGAAATGTGAAAAATGTGTCTTAAGGCCATAAAATATCCTGAGAAGAATTAAGAAAAATTCTAAAAGGCATGGAATAATTATTAAAAATTTAGAAAGCATATTGTTCTTAATTTAGACAATTTAATAAATTATTTCCTATGAAAATAAAAAGAAGGGAAATTAAAAAGTATTCTGAGACTAAAATTGACTTTATGATTTTTGATAAATTGCAGGGAGCTTGAATTATTAATGTCAATAAAATTGTTGTGAGAAAATAATTGGTTTTAATTAAGAAAATTATTAGAAAGTATTAAGGGATTAATTAAGTAATTTTCAGGAATTTTATAAGATTATAGAAATTTAGGAAACATGAAAAATAAAATAAATATGCATAAGTGTTATTAAGGGCCGAAATTTTTGGCCTAATTAAATAATTAATAGGGGATAGGATGTAATCTTAGGAAACAAAGATCAAAGGTTTAGGATTATTCAAGAAATTATAAGGGCCTAAATCCATGTAATTATTTATGGACCAATAGGAAAATTTGGGAAAAATAAATGTAAGATAAATAGGATATTATGGTAAATGGAATATGTGTGTGTGTGTGTGTGTGTGTGTGTGTGTGTGTGTGGGCCGAAAATTTGGAGGGATAAGGATGAAATAAGATATTTGTAGAATAATAATATTATAAGATTAAGACATGTGGTAAATAAATAATATTATATTAATAAAGAGTGAACAGGATAAATGACCACAGATAGAAATAAAATCCTATCTAGAAAACCTTGAACAAAGTTATTAGAGTCAGAGTATATTATTGATCAGTGAATTTTTATCCAGAAATTGGCGCCGACTGGCGATATTTCTGTGCTAGGTAGCAAATACCTAGGATTTTCAGCAGGTAACAGAATGTCCTTAATGGGATAAAAAATTTAGTTAAATTAAATAATTTAGAAGAGGAAGAAAAGACCTTCAGGACATAGCTTCCGGAATTTTAAGACTCTAAAATTTCGCAATCAGGACACCGAACCAGGGATTTTATCTGATAAAGCAAGATGACATAAGCATGATGATGTCATCAATTTTGTCTTCTTGGGGGGGGGGGAGGTCGGCCTATATGTGTATGGCCAAGATCAAGCCACTTCAAAAAAGTGCGATCCGACGGTCAGAATTCAACCAGACAAGTTCAGCGAAATTACGAAATTGCCATTGAGATTTTCTATAAATAGTCCTTCATTCCTCTTCATTCTTCACCAATTCACTCACAATTCTAGAGAGAAGTTAGAGAGAGAAGCTCTGGAAGAGGAGTAAGAAGTTCATAGCAAAGCTTTGAGTAAGTTTCTCAGTCCTTAGTTTTTAGTTTAAGTAGTTCTTTCGGTAGTTATAGTAGAATTGCTAGAGTAGTCTCTAATTTTTCAAGTTAGCTTAGATATCATGTTTTAGGAATAAATGTGATATTTATCTCAGAAATCTGTTAGGGGAAAAGTTACGGCAAAATTTTGAGAGTTTAAAGTCAAAATAGCGAAGCTCTGGCAAAATTCCACTAAGAGATCAAACTAGGGGCAAAATGGTAATTTGTAACTAAAATGCCTGTTTTGATCTTAAATATTCATATCGATGATGTTATCCCTATAGGGTACCTGAAATCACGAACCGCTGTTTCCGCCGTCACCGCTGTTGTGCCACTGTCAAACGTGCCGTAATTTGACGAAAGTGCCAGAAACCATCAACGGAGGTACGGACGCGTATTGTAACCTTAACACTTATGTTGCTCATATACGTATATGTGATAGACATGTTTATATAGTGAGGCTCTGTCTAGGGTTGTCAGTTATACATACAGCTTTATACGAGTTATAGTCTTGATAACGCCGTTGGGTTTTCCTAGCGCTGAGGACACGATGGGCCGTCGTGGCACTGGTTATGTGCAGACATGTTGTGGGACTTTACATACTGCTTTATGCTTATGTTCTGTCAATATTGTGATCATGCATCTGCTGTATGCTTATGTAGTGATTTACTGCTGTCATGAGTTGTGAATAACTGTTGTCCATATACTGTTTATTCGAGCATAAGGTTAATCGTTACCTGAGATCCAAATGGTAATTGGATCTCAGCTGTAGCTTCAGGTTCGGGCGAACCAAGGGGTTGAAGATAGGGGCCAGCGAATGGCGTAGGATGGCAGAAGGAATTTTATGGTTGTAGTTTATATGCCTAGTTAGGTGTTGTTTCCTTTTGGATAATAGATAACTGTATAAGTACACTTACACTGTGGTTATGTAATATAAAGGTTCAGTTACTCATTTTGCGAAATTGTTCTACTCTGATCAATGTTTTAGAAAAAAAAAAATTCCGCTGTTTTTAAGGTGGGATGTTACAAAATCTATAAACAATTATTTAAGCATGTATGCTGGAAGTAAAGAGTTAAGGGAAGAGAATTGCAAACTCAAATTTATACTGGTTCGGTCCAACCGTGACCTACGTCTAGTCCTCAAGCTCCACTTGAGATTTCCACTATTCTCCTTGTTTAACCAGGCACAAGAGACAAAACTTTAATTCTCCTTGTTTAATCAGGCACAAGAGATAAGCCTTTACACCCCACAAGTTTGTCCAGGTACTTGTGCAACCTTCACAATCTCTCTCGGAGACTCCCCTTACTACCCATAAGGTTACAATCAAATTCCCAACTCAAGGTCATCCAATCTTGAGTACCTCTCAGGAAAATATGATTTATAGTTTATCTTCTCTTAAAGAAGTGATTATGATGAACACTGAAGTGCATTACAATTGAATTCACTCTCTAAATGATAATCAAAATAAGCATCAAAAAACAGAGTGAAGTGAGGATTCTGAATTTCGGCATTATGACTGTATAAGCTCACTCCTCTACCTTCTTGTATTTTGAATCTCGTTCTATTTATAGAAGAAGGTGTTTTGAACGTTGGAGAATATAGCCGTTGAGAATGAAGACATTGAGAGTTCAGCAGATGGAAAAACTAGCCGTTATTTTGCTTTTTAGGACTTGACACATCAAAATCTTGAACTTCATGGAATCCTTCGTTTGATCATCTGAAATATGTCCACAAATGATGTAAATGATGATAATAAATGTTATGAATCATTTGGGTAACCTTTTGGATGATCTGGATCAGATTCAAGATTTTCGCAACTTTGATTTTTTTTTCCTGAAGTTGTGGTGTATATTCGAGTTTTGACTTCAATACCGCGGTATTGAGCTTATAGCATTACTTCAAATTCATCTCTGTATGTCCTATACTCGAGTTTTGCTTCCCATACTCGAGTATTGAGGATCCTCTAACGTTTATAGCTCTTTGTCTGAACTATACTCGAGTATTTATTTGCAAACTCGAGTTTTCAAGTTGTTCTGGCTCTTGGTTACTTTCTGACTTGATGTCGCTTCATATTTAACAAACCAATTGTCCTCATATAGCTCCTTAAGTCTTCTTCATAATACAAAAAGAATCAGATCTTCATTTGTTGGAATTTGCTCGTTATGATCCGTTGAAAAAAGATTGTTCTTTAACCATCATTTTTGCATCGTTCTGAACAGTTAGTCAAATTTTGAAGACCATATCTCTCTGGTCTGATCTTCATTTTAGTTGAATCAAGTATTGATGGAAATCCCTATGAGTCTTCTTTCAAACGCCACCGATTTCAGCTCATTCCGATTTGTAGATTGTGAGTTATACTCAAAACACTGAAGCTTGGTCGGAAGTGTGGTGTGAATGATTGATCCAACTTTAGAAATTCAAAGCTCTTTGATTTGATCTTATTTGGACTTGAAACTTTGTCAAGATGACTCATTGAATGTCTAGTTTCAGTCAAATTTGATTTCACCTCAATCTGATGTCTGGTTCAAGAGATATCATCGAATTACCAGACCTCACCCAAAGCTGTATGTGTAACAGAGGGGAACAGAGTTGTTGAAGGAGCTGGAAACTCGAGTATTGAGGAGGAAACTTGAGTTTTGTCGGGTCCATACGCGCGAGAGAAGCTGAAAACTCCTAATACTCGAGTCATTAAGTTCCATACTCGAGTATTGACTTCAATATTCAAGTTTTGACTCTTTGATGCCCAAACTGTGGTTTCCAGAACTCTAGTTTTCAAAACCACAGTTTTCTTATCCAGAAGCCAATTTTTCCAGTAAGCTTGTATACTTGAGTTTTGACCTGGAAACTCGATTATTCTCTTCCAAAGCTCGATTTTTGCAGTTTTTGACTCTGAATTGACCCATTCAACATCCAAATGATTGTGAAGACTTATAGAATCAATCTAAGACCTTGAATATTGATTTTTTTCATTCTTTTTGACGAGATCTTATCTTTCTTTCTTCTCTTCACTTGGTCATTCTTCACAACTCAATTCTTCCTTTCTTGAGCATTCTCCATAGACATATTTGAGCTATTCTTGAATATCCTCTTCTTCTATCTTCCAATTCTCTTCTTCTTCTTGATTATCCCTCATCTTTTTGAAATCTTATCTCTTTAATCATTCTTCAATATTTCTTATTCCATTGAACATTCTTCTTGAACTAATCTTGACTGAAGATGTTCCATTGAATAAATTCTTTCTAATTCAATTTCTCCTCTCCCTTTTCTTTATCCTCATCTACTTCCTTAACCTTCTTGATCTTATTTTTGATCAATCTTCATGAATGAGCTTCACATCATTGATTCTACATTAAAATTCAAGAATTCATTTATGAAGAAGATAAACATATTGCTCAATCTTTTTGCTCTTAATAATGGCATACATATAAGACATCATCAAAACTTAATTATATCCAAGAAGGAAAAGGTTGAAAAAATGGAACATTCTTCTGAAATAGAGATAAGATGATCCTTGTTACCAAAAGCTAGGATGGATTTGGAAATTAAGTTATGATGACAAGAGGCTAAAGTAGACTCAGCTAAAGAGTCACAACCACGGAGGAGTTTGGAGCTTAGAAAGACACAATCATAATATGGATTAGCAAATTTGTTTGTGTTCAAAGATGAGGTAGGAGTTATTTTACTGCCCATATTGGGCGGAGTAGAGCAATTATTGCCTAGACCTTTGGATAGTGCGGGATCCCAAATTAGTTTTACTACCCTATGGCTGGGGAATGTGAGATGTCAAGATAGATTTACTCTTACCTTGACTTTCAATTTTTGGTGGTTGGGATCCCTTTTTATTGCCCCCACTACGGTACCCACAAAGCAATGCCTCTTGCTTCTCTTCTTCAGTACGGGAATACCCCAAAACCAAAACCGAGCTCCAGGAGGAATTGTTAGATGTAACTCTTCCTCCTCTATTGTTATTTTATCTTGATTCGAAGATGGTAAAGGATTATCCTTATCCATCGTTAACAAAAATCGACACCAAAGATACACAATGTGTTGGGTAAAAAGGGGGAAGGAGATATAATAAGATGATTCTATGTTTGATTGCGGAAATAGAATGCTATAAAGATTTATGGCACTGGAAATTAAGTAACAATAATCAAGATACAAAGGTTCACATTCAAAGAGGTACCTAGAAATCGAAGGTTTTGAAGAACATAGAAAACCTCGACGACGCAGATCAAGGGACAAAAACAAAGCAACAACTAATTTAAGCACTTCAAAGCGAAATGAAAGGAAGCATTGAGAAATGGTGGAAGTACTTGTTTATGAAAAGGTTTATAAAAACCTAAATGTGTGAACCAGAAGAGCTTGAGAAGGCAAGTCTATGAAGAGAATGAAAGGTCTCAGTAAGAGCAAACAACGAATCTGAAGAATGGGGGGGGGGGAATATGGGTATAAAAACGTAACCATCGAGGTTATGAATTGCAAGAGGCAAGGGCAAAAGAGATATTTCACCCCAAAAGAAATGATGACATATGTGAAACGATGTGTGCATTAATTGCACACAAATGTCAAAGACAGAAAAGGATGGCTATTTTATGTTATAGTAATCCAAAGTGGACAACTGTAAAGTTGTCATAATGATATACTCCCTCTGGTCCTTATTATAAGGCACCAACTACCTAAAATTTTTGGTTCTTTTTATAAGGCACCAACTACATTTAACTAACTTATTTATTACTATTTCCTATTATGCCCTTACTTTAACAAACTTTTTTAAATCTATCTCATTAAAGTAGGGATAAAGTTGGAAACTTTTATTAATTTTAGGCTCATTAATGACTTAACTTCCATTTTCTTGGTTTGTGAGAAAAGATAGTTGGTGCCTTATAATAAGGACCAGAGGGAGTAAGAAGAGAAAATAGAAGTCCTCTTGGGATTATATATCTCAAATACAAGATCAGATAATGGATGAAGGACAAGTAAATTGAGCCTTTTCATGATAATCCGAATTGGGGGAAACCTATTGCTAAAACAAATAAACCCGAAAACCTAGATGTTTGAAGCAAAAGAGATCCCAACAATCATGAAAATGAATATATAAAGTTTCTAATTGAATTAACCCGGATTATATGTTTGGGGGCAATTCACAATTACAACACAAATGAATATGAAGTTTGTTAAAGCTCGGATAAAGGTTGAATGAAAATCAATTTGTGACGACTCGGATATGAGATCCAGGTTAAAAAATAAATATACCTTGGCAGCCCAGAGACCTTGATTATCAGGTTGGGGGTAACTATTACGGACTCATATATGAGGCCCATTTATTGTATGGCCCAATAAGGGGCAATCTAGGTCATAATCCACTTATAATCAAAGAGGATACTAATCGACCTAGATATGGTAGCATAGTACTTGGGCTTGGAGGTACAAAGGCCCATAATCCCAAACTCTATAGGTAAACTCTATAAATAAGAGGTAAACCCTACAGGTATGATTATTCTCTCTTAGATACTGTTATGTCGTCACTGTGCACCCATACCACCCCATTGTTTAAAGCCGTTGCCGTTTTATTCTTATTTGTGTACAGTGATATGCTATATTCATAGGTATATAGTGCAACTGAGTAGACATCTCTGTCAATCTAGACAGAACAATGTGTAACTTGCTATTTTTTGTGTACAAATTTAGAAATTGAAAGTTTGATTCCCATTTTTATTCTTTTACAAATAGAAAATGATTTCGTATACATGAAAATGCAAACAAAAGCTTTCAAGTACTAATAAACAAATATGAGAAAAACAGTATATTAAAAATAAGTTAAATTCATTAATTAAAGTGATGGCCTCAGCTAATTCTAACTCTGGCTCATAAATTTTCAGCGCAAGTTTCTCTTAATTAATAAGAATCAAAGAATTCTAATCATGGAGTGTGTCCTATATTTGCTGTTTTATTTTAGGGTAAAGTAACATCCAGCATGTTGATATTCTTTGTGATGCATCAACATCATGATGTTATTTTTTTGATACTTCCAATACTCCAATCTTATTCATAATACAACTAGCACCATAAATTATAAATAAAATTATAGTGCTAGATGTAACTAAAAAATAATATTATGAGGTGAATAACATCAGCACTGAATGTACTATAAATAAGATTATAATACTGGATACTAATGAGAAATGATATTGGATACTACTTTACCCTATATTTTATTCCTAATTTTATATTATTTGTTTTCTGTTGGAAGGATATATTTACCCAGATTTGCTCTTGCAGAAGCTTGATATAAAGAGAAGTCTCTTGAAGAACTGAAGCAGTGTCAGTCTGCAGATTATCCACAAATTACCTAATTATCAGTTTTTTTTTATAATAAAAGTGATAACTAATAAGCAAGAAATTAATGAATACTTTTTTGTTCATACCTTACCAAATGGCGAAACCAGCTTTTGTAGAGTAGTGATTTTATCACTGAGCTTTTGATTTCTTCTCACAGGTGGATGCAACTTAAAAAAATAATAATAAAAGAAGGCAATGGAACAAAGTCTTACAGTTAAAAGAAGTTATATAGGACCACGTGTATTTGAAAAATATTTGACCATATATCACTTGTTACATATTTATTTTTTTGCTTTACAAATGGAGAAAATATTTGAACATGATGATGATTACCATATAATTTTGATTTAAATACTTCTAAGAGTATATTTATGTACGATTCTTTCTATATGTTTTCACATCAATAATAGCTAGCCTGTCTGTTTTCTTAATAGTTTTCATTTTATTCTCCATAAATAACAAGTTTCTCTATCAATATATCACACAAAATGTATGACAAATTGTATAATACATAAATTATAAACATGTACCAATTCGTAAAAAATATATAGTTTCAATAGAATAATTTATCTTTAGGACCAATTATTTAACAAGTTGACAAATATATATGTTATCCACTTCGGCTAGCCACCATGAGGCCCAACCTACCTTAATTATGATCATTTCTTTTTTTGCCAACATAATTATGATCATTTCTAAATTATTAATGCAACATCCCGTTTTTCATAAACGTTTCTGAGAGTTGAAAATATTTTACATAAACGAAGAGTAACTGAATAACATTGTATGTAAGATATCTAACTGAATGTTAACTAATACAGTCATCCAAGTCTACTACTTCTAACATAAGTAACCCAAAAAGGTGATTCCTCCGCAGGGTCCTCATACCGGCTTCTTACCCTTGTCCTCGATCACTTCCCGGGATCCTGAAGCTATGACAGAGACTGAGGTTCAATTCTCATTGAACTTCAGGTAACGGTTAACCTCATGCTTATGTAAACAGTATATGATAGTTATCACAGATATACAACATAATCACAGCTTCAAACAAATATTCACATGTAAGGCAATAACATAACACAGTCACTGCAATATGTATGTTATCCCAGTCTGCACATAACCAGTGCCACGACGGCCCATCGTGTCCTCAGCGCTAGGAAAACTCAACGGTGTTATCAAGATTATAACCCGTATACAATTCAACAATATCATGAACAAATTTCAAAACAGAGTATCATCATGTGAAAGCAACTATCATATATAACCAAACTATAAGCATAAGCGTTAATGTTACAATACGCGTCCGTACCTGAGTTTAACGGGTCGTTGGGTACGTTTGTTGACAGTATGCGTGCACAGTCTATCCTAAAAAGGAAATATTGTCTCAATTACTTCTCAAGCAATATTTCAAGAGACATCTTGGTCATACTTGACATTTTTACCCTTGAAGGATTTATTTTCATTTATTTCCACATAATTTTCGGAAAAAAAACGCTGATGCAGAATTTCTGGGTAGAATTTCGCCTAACTTCGAAAAATCATAACTAATTCCAGAAAAATCGAAAAGAGGATCCGTAAAATTTCCCGGAATCCTTGAGATGTCTACTTTCAAGGAAAAATACTGGAACTTACCCAGAACTCATGGATAATTCCCAGTTTCCAGAATTCAAACTGCTGCCCAGAATTTCGCTCAGAAATTGTAGCTTAACTTCTGGGATTTTTATCTTTTTGCACAGAACTTCAATTGACATACTCTTTATATATTTGGAAAGCCCTAAATGTCTAATTTCATCATAAATTTTCCCAGAATTTTAGAACATCATCTTCATCATAAGATACTAGCATTTTTACTACTGACTCCAGAAGTTCTTATTTGCTGAAATTTTGCCAGAGCTTCGCTATTTTGATCATAATCTTCCAAAAATTTTGCTATAACTTCTTCTTCATCAAATTTTCGAAATAAAGCTATTGGAAACCATAAAAACATGAAAATAAAACTGGAATTGGAAGTTTGATGATCAAAATAACATTCTTAGCATTTCTACTTCATAAACTAAGAACTTAAACTTGAAAGCTAAGAACTTCCTTACCTCTTGAAGACTTCTTGCCTCCCTTTCTCCAGCAGCTACTCACTCTCTCTTCCTCCCTATATTTCAGCCAAGGCAAGGGAAATTGGTGTGGAGGATGTGCTAACTAAGGCCCTCTATTTATAGGCAAATGGAGGTTAAACATCTTGCAACTTTTGCTTGATCTTGGCTCTTGGATCATTACTTGGAGAGAAAGAGATGATCTTGCCCCTTAATTCCCTCTTGGCCGAAATTTTCACCCTTTTCCTTCTAGAATTTTGTTGCTTGGTCCCCAATAAAAGCCTTTCCCTTATTAAATTAACTTAATAAATCCCAAATCCTAATTTAGTTAGGTGTTAGTTGGTGTTTAAATTCAAAATCTAATTCCACTTTTGGAATCCTAATTTTATGATTAGATTTATGGTGATTTTTAATTCCCAAAATGTTTAAGTATGAATCTTAAAAGTGACCGAAAATATCTTTGGGAATAGCCAAGTTGAAGCTCATAATTCCCTGATTCTAAATATGTATTTATCTTGGACATTTAACTTCAATATCACAAGTTATGATTTAATTTCTATAGGTTTTCTCCTAATTTTTTCTAATTAAACAATTACTTGCTCCCTAAGAAAATTAACTTGCTCCCCAAGTTGTCTTCTCCTACTCCTTTAATTTATTTATTATTTTTCCTTCCATTTCCTTTAAAAATTTCGTCCCCCCTCCCTTAATTTTAATTATGAAATTTTATCTTAATTGTTCTCACATGCTCAAGAAGACAATTCCCTTATTAGTCCATTTAGACTTTAGGATTTAGGGTTAATATCATTGTATAATTTATTTATTCTTACTTAGAGAGATTTTGTCTCATGAAGTAAAATTAGAAATAAATGAGTTAAGTCCTAATTTAATCCCTAAAATATTGGTTTTTATACCAACAAGCTAAATTAATTTTTATACTCCTAAATTCTAAGAAAAATTTCCTATAAACAAAAATAAATGCAATACAACAATTTGAGACCCCATATTCACCTATTTAAAATAGGTATTATGATAATTATTTTTTTCTTTTTATTATAATTTCTTTTCCAGGTATTACAATCAATAGGTGTGTGTGGGAGAGAGAGAGAGAGGGAGAGAGAGAGAGAGAGAGTTTAGTAACTCAGACTATTAATAAATCATAAATAGTTCATTTGATTTCTCATGCACACACTAAATAATGAATAAGACCATATTTATTAGTTTGCATATTGCCTTGACTAAATTACATAAACCCTCCCTAACTTTAGAATCATATACAAATAACATCATTAACCTTTAAAATTTGATAATAAACCCAGTAAAATTTCAAGTCTATGCAAATAATCCAAACTAATCTACCTTTAAATCTTATTTTTATATGCGTATACTTGCCTCAAACTTTAAATTATGTGCAATAAACCCTTAAACTGTAAGTTATAATAATGAACTAAACTATTAGTCTTAGGATTATCTGCATAAATATAAAATTTCAAGGAGGTTTATTGTAAAATATCAAAAGTTAGAGAATATATAACGTAAGAGATTTAATTTGTATAGTATAATTAGCATATTGTCTACAGGTAAAAGTAATTTGTCATATCAATTTAGACGAAACTATATAATTTTTTTTTTTCATTTTTCTTTTGTATGTACTCACACTATTGTTCCTCGGAATTTTGTGTGAAGTGTCTGTGCTTGTTTTATGACATTTTGCTTTCAAATTTGTAAGAGTTTCGATGTTGTAACCAAATGCATCAAACGGACGTTTTCTTGCATCTCCTCTTGCCTGCAGGTCACACACCATAAAGAAAATTTAAGAGATTCGGATCCTCTTAAATAAATTATTTTTTACTACAAAAATTGAAATTAAAAAGCTGTAAAAAATAAGCTTAAAATATGTTTTTAATGTTAAAATGGAATTCGCATTTCCCTATATTCAATCAACAAGGAACTTCATGTTCAAGAAATTTTATGGACTTTGTGCCATTGGGGAAAAAAATAAATGTGTAGATACACAATATAATATAATTGCATATAAAATGCTTATATTAATAAAAAAAAACCTAAGTCACACATTTTATAGAATATGATTTTCCAGATACATATGATCCTCCAATTCAATCAAAATATGATATTTTGTTTCAAATGACATAGTTAAAATTAAAATTCTTATCATTATTTATTCATCAAAAAATGAGGGAATTCATTAAAATAACTACCGCTAAATAAGTAAATACCATCTTACCACATCATATGGAGGTTCTTCTGAAGGTCTCTTAGTAGGTAACTGCTTTGAAATGTCTTTGTTGCTGGATGGACCATATAGCCTTCCTGCTCACAAATTACTCTTTAGTAATTATTGGGAAAAATGGGGATAATTCCATGTTCGATAAATTAATAGGAAAATGGGACATGAAGCATTTAGGTTTTTGAAGGTCAATAAGTGTGAGGGGTAAAAGACTAAATCACCCTTAGTGGAAGATCATTTGCAAATTGTGAATATTTATTTGCAAAACATAGATGCTCATTTGCAATTAGTGGATGCACAATTGCAAATCATTTATTTGAAAATTATGGATGCTCATTGGGCAATTAGTGAATGCTCATTTGTAAATCATAGATGCTCTTTTACAAATTCCTGATGCTCATTTGCCAAGTTTGATAGCTTTTTGCCTGTGAGATCTCTACACTCACAGCTAACAACCTTATTCCCCCACAATTGGAAACTTTTTAATCCATCTTCTCATGCCCTCCTCCCTCCACTCCATCTCATCATATATCTGCCAACTTTCAAACTTCATGCTTCCCATCGCTAGGATCTTATTGTCCTTTTTTCATTGTCGATTCTGTAGCTTGGAATAAACTACCTTGTGCTTCTAGATTTATTGCCCACTGAGACATTGAGGGCGAAGTGTCATCAAGATATATCGAAGTTATTGGCTTGGTTAATTTGAAGAAAATGCAGAGAGTAAGACCCATCATCGTTGATCGAAGAAACTTGTCACCGATCATTGAAGACCCATCGTTGTTGTTGTCATCCTTGCTTGTCACCATCTATGAAGGAGAAGAAGTTTGATAATAAAGAAGGGGAAATCCATCACCGTTCAACAAAAACTTGTTTCTGTCTATGAATTTTGGATCTCGATTTTGAGAAAGTTGTATTTTTGTTGTCATTTGTATCTTTGTGGATTGAATAGTGTAGAGGGGATTCAATTGCTTTGCCTTTTTGTGGAAATAGGGGATCAATCTTTTTTGCCTCTGATTTGTGGGTTCACCTCTATTGGTTTAATTTCACGATGTTGCAGAGGAGAGATTGGAGAAGAAGGGGGGAGGGGGGGGTTCTTAATAATGCTATTTTCCCCCCATTTTTAAAAAGGGTAATTGGTCTTTTTCTTCTCACATTTAGTGACACTCAAAGACTTGAATGTTTCAGGTCCCATTCCCCAATTAACTTGTCAACTAGGAATTTATCCCTAATTTTTCCTTAGTTATTTTATTTGATTGAAAACACAGACATATATAATTCTATTTTTTAGAATTATTTTAATTTTAATTCAGTTTTTTATAATCTATGTAACATCCCAAATTCCATGTTCGAAAATTGTGTCGGTCGACACTTAGTTTTAAGAAAATCAACAGAGTTCGAGATGCTACAGCTTAGAGTACTGCGGAAATGGATAGCGTGCGCTAAGATTCAGACAATGAGTATCTGATATAGAATGACTAAACATATGATGATGCCTCGACATAAGCTGATATATCAAATATCCCGAAGGAATATTCATGTTATACAATTTACAGAGATTAAATACAATTCTCTGATAAAGAAAGTCTTAAACGAGACCTATGGATTGGAACCTAACATCAGTTAATCAAACAATTTGGCCAGGTCGGTGTTCAATCTAATGGGAGTCTCACCAACTCTATGGCGACTTGTGACAACCCACTAATGAACCCTTCCTTAGTTTAAGCACCAAATAGTCCGAAATAACTTTGTTAAATCCGTGCCAGAATACTCTGCCAGAAACTAAGTCTTAATAACTTCTACCGACCTTCATCTTTGACCGCTGCCTCTTTACGGTTCTTTCCACCGGCACCTTCTCTATCTCGGTTCCTTCCCTGTACTATTTATTAAGACTGAGGTCCAATGCCCATTGGACCTCAGGTAACGGTTAACCTCATGCTTATGTAAACAGTATATGACAGGTATCACAATAATAAATTCATAATTATAACTTTCAAAATCATAACAACAAGTAACATAACACAGCCACTGCAATATGTATGTTACCCTAGTCTGCACATAACCAATGCCACGATGGCCTATCGTGTCCTCAGCGCTAGAAAACTCAACGGTGTTATCAAGACTATAACCCGTATACAATTCAATATTCATGAGCAATTTCAAAACATAGCTTTAGCATGTGAGAACAACTATCATATATAACCATACCATAAGCATAAGAGTTAAGGTTACAATACGCGTCCGTACCTGAGTTTGACGGGTTTTTGGGTACGTTCGTCGTCGGTAAGCGTGCACAGTCTATCCTAAAAGGGTAATATCATCTTAATTAATTCTCAAACAATATTTCAAGAGACACCTTGGCCACACTTGACATTTTTACCCTTGAAGGATTTATTTTCAACTATTTCCACACCATTTTTGGAAAAATCGCTGGTGCAGAATTTCTGGGCAGAATTTCGCCTAACTTTGAAAAATCATAACTAATTTCAAAAAAATCGAAATGAGGATCCGTAAAATTTCTCGGAATCCTTGAGATCTCTATTTTTAAGGAAAAATACTGGAACTTATCCAGAACTCATGGATAATTCCCAGTTTCCACAATTCAAACCGCTGCCCAGAATTTCACCCAAAAAATGTAGCCTAACTTCTGAAATTTATATCTTTTTGCATAGAACTTCAATTGACACACTCTTTATATATTTAGAAATCCCTATATGTTTACTTTTACCATGAATTTTCTCAGGATTTTAGAACATCATCTTCTTCATAAAATACTAACGTCTTTACTACTGACTCCAGAAATCACTATTTGAGGAAATTTCGTCAGAGCTTCGCTATTTTGATCATAATCTTCCGGAAATTTTTGTCATACTTTTTCTTCATCATTTTTTTGAAATAAAGCTATTGGAAACCATAAAAACATGAAAATAAAACTGGAATTGGAATATTGATGATCAAAACAACATTTCTAGCATTTCTACTTCATAACTAAGAACTTAAGAACTAAAAACTCTCTTACCTCTTGAAGAACACCTGCTCCTAACGTCTTGAAACTCCTCACTCTCTCCCTTGCTCTCTATATTTTCGGTTATGCCTTGAGGAATTGGTGAGGAAAATGTGAAGAGGAGGGCTTCTATTTATAGGCAAACAATGAGTAGTCACCAAGCAACTTCAATTGATCTTGACCCTTTTTATTTACTTGGAGAGGTGGCAACAATCTTGTCCCTCTATACCCTCTAAACCGTCCTCCCCCCCCCCCCCTTCTTGCTCTTAAGTCACTTACTTTACCCAAATGCCCTTTTAGTTAAGTATAAGCCAATGTTTTCTTTAAGATTTAATTTCACTTTTGAAATCCTAATTTTATAACTAGATTTATGGTGATTTTTAACTTCCCAAAACACTTAGGTATGAATCCTAAAAGTAACCGAAAATGACTTTGGGAATAGCCAAGTTGAAGCCCATATTTCACTGATCTCAAATATATACTTATTTTCAATACTTAGTTTCAATATTTCAAGTTATGATTTAATTCCTATAGGTTCTCATCTAATTTCTTCTAATTAAGTAATTACTTGCTTACCAAGACAAATAACTTGCTCCTTAAGTTTCACTAATCCCCTTGACTTCCCTTTTACTACACTCACACTCTCACACAACTTTTGACCACACACACTCCCTCCCAACACACACACAACTCGCCATACACACAACACACACACACTTGCCTTAGCTTCTTCCATATTCTAAACTATTTATCTTATAAGTTTGCATTTTTAAAATAATTTATTTCTTCTTAATTAGTACCCAAGAAACCGTCCCATAGAGATTAATTAGGCATAATTAGTTAAATCCCAATTTTAATCTCTAATATAGTATTTTATATGGTCACAAACTAATTTAATTTTGATGATTAATAACTTCTTGTGTGCCAATCTTAGCTTCTATATATCATTTGGTCTTTAATTTGATTGGTATTTTCTTAATTATGACCTTTATAAATTAATTATTAGCTAATTTCAAAAATTACTAAAGTATCTCAATTACTGAAATTTCAATTGCCCCATAATTGTTGTCAATTCCTCTAATTGATTTTATCATTCTCTGATGATTCTAATTGTTGAAATGATATAATTATGTTTATACTAAATTATGATAATCTTAGGATATTTTATGATTCTTAATAAGATTGAATTTTGGATTTATTAGAATCCAAAGAAAATTTCCCTAAAACTAAGAAATCAATTAAGATTTAGAGACAACATACTCTCTTATATCATGTCATATAATTAACCTTTTGTTAATTGATTCCAAAGGAAAATTGCCTAACATTAAATTAATAATTTACACAAATTTTGAGACCACATATTCACCTATTGTAGTAGGTGTTATTTATCAAAATATAATATTTACATGTATTATGAAAATTGGGATATTACAATCTAGTATGATATCTCGTATTCATTCATTGCACCAATTGGATATGATATGCTCTTTTTACTACAATGACCTGGTATGATGACAATTAAATATAAAAAGGACCGTGAATTCTTTTAGTTTTAGATGTGATAAAATTGAAAGCCTTTGATTCTTCAAGCTTACATCAATTTTCAAATTTTAATATCTTAAATTTGTATAGTGTATTTTCAATCTCTTAATATCAACAACGTTAATTTCATTGCCCAAAAATGCTGACTTAATGAATTTAAATTACTAGTCTACAATCAAATGCTTTGTTAGAATTATATTATAGTAAATTATTAAATTTTAACCATGTTTTGTCAGCATTTAATTATAAAGTCACTATTTAAATTTCTTGAGTAACATTTTTCTTTAATTTTTTCTAAAAAGTTCTTTATAAATTTAAGGGACTAAACTCAAACTTTATTTCATGTCAAAAAACATAAACTTGATGTAAATTTAGAGTAGCAAACATATACTTAGTCAAATGGATGAAATTATTATTTTGTTTTAACTAAATCATACAAAACTCCCCCAAAACTTTGATAATAAAAGAAATAACGACATTAGCATATAAAACATGACAATAAACTTCCATGAACATTTAAAGTGTGTGGTAATAAACATTGACCATCAATTATAAATTTTATTTTTATTTGTGTATATATAACCAATCAAACTTTGAATTATATACCAATTGAATTATATGCAGATAAATAATCAATAAAACTAAGAGTAAAATACCTTAACCACCTTTTGTATTACCTTAATTACACTAACCTCTCTTTTATTATAAAAACATACACTTAAATTCAAACTATTAATTCCATTAAGAATATTCTAAAAAAATTCTAAAACTATTTTTTAAGTAAAATTGATATAAAAACAAAATTTACTCACTAATTTACCCTTAATACTAGTAGATTGAAAGTTTAATTGATAGTTTGTAAATATCACAACCTTCTAAAAATTCGAGTAAGTTTTTTTAAATGTTTATAGAAAACAATATGAAATTATAAATTTGAATGACTTGTATAATCTCTCAAACCTATATATTTTATTATATTTGATTATTAAGAAACTAAAAATAAATAAATTTCAATAAATATGGTGAAAAATTAAAATTAAAGTTTTATAATCTAAAAAATAACAAATTTTTAACATATTAGAAAGTTAAAAAAAAACTATTAGAATTAAAATTTAGTGGATATAAATTGGATAGTGGATGATAATATAAAAAAAAAAATACATTTATTGGGTATAAATGTTTTTGTTCCATGTACACAAGCACACACACACATTCAAATAATTCTAAAGTAAAAAAAAAAAAAAAAAAAGATATTTTGATAAAACAAAAGTCCAAAGGTCAAATTTAATGGTCAACTAAAAATTTAGGAGGATTGAAATAGAATATCAAAATATAAGGGAGTTTTGTACGACATACATTTTAATTTTAAAAGAGGTCTATATGAGTTCTTAAAATTAAGGAGATGTATGTGTGATTAAGACAAAAACAGAGGAGTTGTCAGAGATATTTTAATCTAAAAATAATCATAGCTGGGTTACCTGCACAAACAAAGAGTTCAAGAGGTTTATTATTGTAAAGTTTCAAATGTTAGAAAGGTTATCTATGCATGACATAAAAATTAGGGAAATTATGTCTTCAGCCTTTTGTGTTTGTGCGTGTATATATGAGTGTAAAATAAAGCAAACCTTGTTGAACAAGGGATGGAGACTGAGAATGGGTCGGCATCATTGTAGGTTCCATGTACAATCCGTTGTTGTGAAATTGACTGCTAGATAAATATTGGAAACACAAACTTAGAGTGTATATGTGTATACTAAAATTATGTTTTTTTTAAAAAAAAAATCTACAAAATTATTTTATATTTTTTCTATATCTCTTCTCTTCATTATTAAGATTTTGACTTTGTCCTAATGATCCATTAAAAAATGGTACTATAGTTAAGTAAAAGATAAACTGTGGAACAAGTCTAACCAATTTTAAAAAATATGTATATAAAGAAATTAACAAACGGTTTGAGGATTAATATTTGAATGGCCAAAAATTAAATGAGATACCAGACTATATGCATGGACTTCAAATATGCTTGACTAGCTAGCTAGAATTCTCTTTTATTTTTATCTTTCTAACACATCGTATTTTGAAATATCAATAAAAAAAAAATATAAAAGGTATAGGATGAACTTTTCTTGTTTTATAAAGGATGAATTTAGATTCTCTATCTTCTTACAAAAATTTAATTGAGTCTCTTAATTTTATGAATAATCAGTTTAGTCCTATAAGTTTAACACTTACTATCAAATAATTATTTTTGTTGTGCCAATCATTGTTAGAATAAAAGAAAAATTAATACGCTAACATTTGATAAAGTTTTGTCAATATTAAGAGACTAAAATAAGACTTTGCTATATAGAGTTAAAAGACTAAATGCACACTTTCACCGATATAAAATTTATAAAGCATCTCTGTTTTTTATTTTTTGAGAAATTCAAAATGCATATCTCATTTCTTAAACTCGCTTATAATTCCAGAAAAATGGCTGGTTAAAAATGATATATGCACGTCCCTACACACATATATGGACAGAAAAGCTAGCAGGCCATATTCTTATTTTAGTTTGTACATGTTCATCTACCTCAAGATAATGTATCGAATTAATTATTTACTTATAATGTGATCAGGTACCATTATATTTAAAGACAAGTCAAAGATTCCTCTTTTTTTTTTTTTTTTGGAAAAAGATTCCTCTATTCAACATGTCGGAAGAAATAATATATTAAATCTAAGATATATATAGAAGACTTGTACTATTCTTTTAACGTTCTTAAAAAAATACTAATGCTATACCTTGCCTTTTCACGCGTGGGATCCGGTTTCCAGGATGAGTTGGGAAGCATTTCCCGACAGTCCAGATTTTTTTTTTCTCAATTTTCAAAAAATTATTTTAATGGGTAAATAATCTAAAATAAAGATAATTTCTTAACATATTTTTTTAAAAATAATTTTTTCATCTAAAATTAGTAGTTATTTGGAAACTAGATCCTTTGCTCGTGTGTGTATCCACATTTATTGGCCCAGGGTAAATTATTTGGAAAACAAAAACCACAAATTAAATTATTATTGTAGCTCATACCATACACAAATCAACGTGATCCTATTTGATGATCTCGTGTACAACTATGAATGCAAGATTTAACAAGAAATTATATGTACAGAATGAAAATAAACATTTTACAGAGCCATTTTTTTAAAACAAAAAATCAATCTCTTTTCAAACGTTACATAATTCATAAAAGGATCTAAGTTTTTTTATATTTTACTCACATTAGGTCCTCCATCTGCATGCAAGCTGTGAAATTCTCCAACAGAATTTCATTGTTTCCTGAAATAAAGAACGCTAAATTTAATTTAGATTAAACCTTCAAAAGGACAAATAATAATAATAACAATAATAATTAAGGCTTTGAAGCTATTTACCATATTGAAGACGTGATGAAGTCAGTGTTGGTACAAGAGCATTGCTCATCTTCAGTTACTTCAATGGAGAGGGACCTGCAGAAACGTTTCCAAGTCAAATATATAGTACGAGTAATTTCTTAACGATAATGAGTCGATAGTAGTCGAATGTGTTATCTCTCTCTCTCTCGTGTCTGATCTTTTTTACTTTCAAGCCATATTGATGTGGAGGATAGGAATCAAGCATAGTTCTATTTTTCATAGCAATGAAAAAGCTTCTGCAACATGACAACTTGCCAACTCAAGGTATATAATACATCGGAATACTGAAGCTGTAAGACTCTCAGAATATTTCTGAACAGAAACGGGAAAAAAAGAAAAAGAAAACCAAAATTGTGCGAAATGAAACTTCATAGTCAAGGAAGCGTGATTACAGAATGAAGAAAATAACAGATCCTTTACCTCTAATGAGAACTTCTCTGCAGATAATTTCATTCAAAACGAAGGCCTCACAGTGTAATACCCCAAAAATCCTATTTAGCATAGCCACTATATTTTGATAGAAAACACCTATTAAAATAGGTGAATATGTGGTCTCAAAACTAGTAAAATAATTACTTTATTTCTTAAGGTGATTTCTTATAAAATTAGGAGGAATAAAGAGCTACAAATTCCTAAGTGAGGTTAGGGGTTATAAAATACTCTAATAATGTTATGATAGATCTTAAGAGACAACTAAATATTTGTTAAAAATTAGAAAGTATGTTGTTTCTAATTAGTGAATATTAAAAATAATTATTGGGCAAGTGAATTTTTATTAAGTTAAATTCATGATTAGTCATAATTAGTCTTGGGACTATCTAAGATTAACAAATTGGAATATTTTAACTTGATGAAGTATTAAAAGGGGTCAATATAAGTATCAAATGAATTTCTAAAGATTGTAATTGGTTTGATAATCAATTATAATTTTGGCAATTAAGTCTAGTAACCCCTAAAATACTATATTAGTAATAGTAACCAAGAATTAATTAATTCTCCCTTTAACTAATAAAAGTGGCAAAAATTACCAATTTAAGAATGAGGAAATTGTATTAACCTTTAATCCTAAATCTTTGTGAAATTACTTGGACCAATAAAAGGTTTTTCTTCCTAAGATGTGAGAGCAAATAAAATGTAAATTGATAATTGAAAATTAGAGAGAGGGGGACAATTTTCTTGAGCTAAGAAGAAGGGGAAATTGTATTAAAAGACATACAAACACATGGTCAATAGAGTGTGAGAGAAGATTATTAGAAACTTGGGGAGCAAGTAAAGAAACTTGGGAAGCAAGTAATTGTTAATCAAATGCAAATCAAGGAGAATTCATAGAAATTAAATCATATCTTGAAATATTGGAACTAAGTATTAAATATAAATACATATTTGGAATCAGTGAATTAAGAGCTTCAACTTGGCTATTCCCAAAGTTATTTTCGGTTACTTTTAAGATTCATACCTAAGTATTTGGGAAATTAAAAATCACCATAAATCTAGTCATAAAATTAGGATTACAAAAGTGAAATTAGATTTTGAATTAAAACACCAACTTAGGCCTAACTAAATTAGCATTTGGGAGTAAATAGGAGATGAAGCAACAACTTAAGAACTAAGGGGGGAGGGTGGACGTTTTTGGTGAGATGTAGGGGCAAGATTTTTCCCTCTTCTCCAAGTAAATACCAAGGGCTAAGATCAATTTGAATTGCTTGGAGGTTACTCATAATTTGGCTATAAATAGAGGCCTCCTCTTCACACAATTTCCACCAATTCACCAAGCCTCAACCGAAAAATAGAGAGCAAGGGAGAGAGTGAGGAGCTTCAAGAAGTAGGAAGCTAGTATTCTTCAAGAGGTAAGAGAGTTTTAGTTTCATAGTTCAAGTTCTTAGTTTATAAAGTAAACATGTTAGAAAATGTTATTTTGATCTTCAATCTTCCAAATATAGTTTTATTTTCATGTTTTTATGGTTTCCATTGCATTTATTTTGAAAATTTGATGAAGAAGAAGTTATAGCAAAATTTTTGGAAGATTATGATCAAAATTAACGATTCCTGGAGTCAGAGGTAAAAACGCCAGTATTTTATGAAGAAGATGATGTTCGAAAATTTTGAGAAACTTCATGGTGAAAGTAGACATCTAGGGCTTTCTAAATCTATAAAGAGTGTGTGATTTGAAGCTCTGTGCAAAAAGATAAAAATCTCAGAAGTTAGGTTATGTTTTCTGTGCGAAATTCTGGGCAGCAGTTTGAAATGATTAAACTGGGAATTTTCCATGAGTTATGGGTAAGTTCCAGTATTTTTCCTCGAAAGTATACTTCTCAAGGATTCCGGAAAATTATATGGATCCTCGGTTTGATTTTTCTAGAATTAGTTATGATTTTTTGAAGTTAGGTGAAATTCTGCCCTGAAATGCTAGATCAACATTTTTTTTTCCGAAAATTAGGGAATAAATTGGAAAATAAATCCACCAGGGGTAAAATGATCTTACATAGCCAAAATATCTCTTTGAAATAATATTTGTGAGTTAATAGAGGCGATATTACCCTTATAGGATATCTGTGACCGCATTCCAACCGTCAAAACATACCGTAACTTGACAACAAAGGTACGTTCGCGTACTGTAACACTAACTCTGATATTTACAGTATGTGTATATGTGGTATGTGTGTTATATGCTGGTTGTGGTGTGTTGTTTGAATACATGTTGTTGTTAAAGGATAACTGTACATCTGCATGCACTGGGAGTGATATATCTGTTTTCACTGGGAGTGATATATTTCACTGGGAGCGGTACATTTGCATTCACTGGGAGTGACATAGTTGGTGACATATTTGGAAGTGAATCAATTGTTGTGTTTATATACCGTATATGTAAATATGAGGTTAACCGTTACCTGGAGTCCGTATGCATGGGACCTCAGCTTTTAACATAGCGTCAGGGTCAGGAGAACCGAGGACGGAGGACAAAGGGAAGCGCAAGCAGGACACATAGTAGACTCAGTTGAAGATTTCCTTTGACATTCTGGCGGAAGCCTTCCTTTTGTTGTTGTACATCCCTTTTGAACCATGTGGTTACTACACCGCTATTGTATTCAGTCAGACTTACGACATTTTGAAATATAAGTATCAGTTACTCTTCCGCTCAAATGCACTACTCTGATGATTTTAAATGAAAAATAAATTATTTCGCTTTTAAAAATTGGGATGTTACACACAGATGAAAATGCTCAGAGGTTATAGAGAAGAAGAGAAAAGAGAGAGAAGGAGAGAGAATTAATGATATAATTAATGGTACCTAGTGAAAATGGTGAGATACAAATGTAGAAGAGGTGCTTTGATGTGAGAGGAAATCAAGAGGTTGTTGAGAGGGAAGACAATGAAGAATCAAGAACATTTATTGCATGAAAGGAATATGAAACGACCGCGCCAGGTTAAGGAAAGAGGGTCGGCTTCTACTCAATTATTTAAATTTAAAGCACCACATTATATTAATTTCGGCGGGGAGCAATAATACACATGAAGTTTGTCACCAGGAGCGTCCAGCACCACGAAGTTTTTTTTTGGACAAAAAATACACACGACGTTACGTTTTGGGAGTGTCCAGCACCACGGGCCATTAGTTGACCAACGTTGACCGTTAAATCTAACGGAAATGAACAGTAACTCCGTTGAAATTACAATTTTGCCCCTAGTTTTAAGCTGAAATTATCATTTTGCCCTTAGTTTTAAATAATATTTTTTTAAAAAAAAACAATAAAATAACCCCTCCCCCCGGTGGCCCCACTGCCGGCTGCCCTTCCCACCTCCGGATGCCGACGGCCACTTCCGGCGACTTTTTTTTATTTAAACAAAAGTAAGGTTTTAAAAAAAAAACTAAGGGGAGTCCGGTGGACCTAACCACCGACCACACCACTGCCGGCGGCCGCCCTCCCCACCGCCGTCCGGCGACCGGCGGCCACCTTCGGCGACCTCCTCCGGTAACTTTTTTTTTAAAAAAAAACTAAGGTGGTGGGGAGAAAATTATTATTATTATTTTCTTGAAACAAAATCAACGAACACAAAAAGAAAAGAGAAACAATCAATTTATACAGTAAAGTTTATTTATTTTCAATGAATAAAACTTAACAAAAAAAAGAGCACTCATCTAATAACGGTGAATGAAAGTACAACACACAAGGACACGATGATACTACTGTAGTATTTATTTTATTTTATAATTCTCACGATTCTATCATTCTCCTCCACATCCAGCGTGTAAAATTTAACATTAATTCTAATGGCACTGAAATTAAGATGCATATTTCATATTATTAATTGATCCCCAAATTCAATTATGAGGTGGGAAAACAATATAAAAAAAAAAATATTTTTTGGTGGAGTTAATAAAATTAGACATACTTTGCAGCTTAGTTTTTTTTAAAAAAAAACAAAATCGCCGGAGGAGGTCGCTGGAGGTGGCCGGCGGTGGGGTGGGCAGTGGTAGGGCCACCGGGGGAGGGGTTATTTTATTGTTTAAAAAAAACATCATTTAAAAGTAAGGGCAAAATGGTAATTTCAACTTAAAACTAGGGGCAAAATTATAATATCAGCGGAGTTACTGTTCATTTCCGTCAAACTTAACGGTTAACGTTGGTCAACTAACGGCCCGTGGTGCTGGGTGCTCCCAAAACGTAACGTCGTGTGTATTTTTGGTCCAGAAAAAACTTCATGGTACCAGACGCTCCTAGTGATAAACTTCATGTGTATTATTGCTCATTCTCCCTAATTTCGTCATTAGTTTTATTTTGCTTTCATATTAAATTTTTGTTGCTTCTCATTACTATTGTCTCTGTCCGCAAATCGACAAATATATATGCAAGTCACTTGTATTTTTTCTTTCCTTTTTCCCTTCTACTCCGTCCAATCCTAATTATAGGACAACATTTGAGAATTGACTTTGGTCCTAATTATAGGACAAAATTTTAGTTTTTGTCAATTTCTTCCTAAAATGCCCTTATTTTATTCTCTCAAGTGTGTTTAGTTTTTTGTAAGTATATATATGTGGGTGCAAAAACTCTTTCAGTCAATAAAACTTTTAAATTATTAGATTTTAATTTATTGATCGATCAACTAATATTAATTTGTCCCCACACACACACTATGTGTGTGTTTATATGTTGGTGTCCATATGTGTGTACATACACAACATACATATATATATCTATGCATGTGTGTATACTTATATAAATATGTGTGTGTCTATATATATATATATATATATATATATATATATATATATATTCTGTGTGTGTGTTTATGTGTTGGTGTCTATATATGTGTGTGTGCACACACAACATGCACATATATATCTATGCATATGTATATACTTATATAAATATGTGTGCGTGCGTGCGTGTGTGTGTGTATTTTGTATGTGTGTTTATGTGTTGGTGTCTATATATTTGTGCACACACACACACACACACATATCTATGCATGTGTGTGTGTGTGTGTTTTTATATATGTACACACACTTATACATACATACATACATAAATATATACACATATATATCTATCTATCTATGTGTGTATTTATATATATGTGTGTATCTGTGGGGGTGTATGCGTGTAAATATATGTATGTACACACACACACACATAACAAAACCATCATTTAAATTAGAATACATAAAAAGGAAAATTCTACGTCGAAGAGACATATCGCAATTGCTGTTGATGCACTTTTATTGATGTCATTTAAAATTTATATAAGGACATTTTAGGAAAATGAGTAAAATTAACTAATTTAATTTCTCTCCTTAATCTCTCCAAAATCAGTTAAATATGTCCTATAATTAGGACCAAATGGAGTATTTTTTATTCGTTTAGACTACAGCACTCTTTTTTTTTTTTTTTTTTTGAACAATTTAGACTACACTACTCTGATTATAGCTATATATAAGTCACTTGTAATTAAGTTACTTGTAAAGTAACTAATGACCTTTTCCAATTCTTTTTTCGATGCAATGGCGTTTTCCAGTTCTACCCTATTTAATTTCTTTGGGAATGAGAGAAAGAGGGGGGAGAGAGAGGTAAGAATGATTTGTGAGTGTAGAGGAGAGACAAAAATTTTAATAAGGACAAATGTGAAATTTTTTATCCATTTAGTGTTTTTTTTTTTTTTTTGTGTATGTGAAAATAAAGGACAAGTGACTTACAGCATCAAAGTGGTAAGGTTTAAGTCTAACTCTCCAAATAAAAAAGAATTGAGAGAAAGAGTAAGAAAGGGAGAGGGGAGAATCATTACTACACAAAATTGGACGGCCATTGAGATAACCATATGGTATAAAATCATATGTGTGAAAAAAAATTGAACATATTTTATTATTTCTGGGATAACTGTGGAGTTTTTAGTTCTAAAAAGTTGATAGTTAAACATTGTTAAAAATTTGAATTTTGTTTTAAAATTTATAGTTAATTGACCGTTACGTGTGTAAATCGTCAAATTTATGTAAAACTGTCAAATTGAACCTAAAAGCTTGATGGTTAATTTAGTGATTAATATCAAACTTTTATATTTCATTCACTTTTCGTCTTCGAAGCGTTTCCATTTAACTTATTCCTACACACACACACCTTGAACTTATCGAAATGTACAATTGAGTCAAATTTTATTAGAACAAGGATTTGATTTGTGTAACATCTTATTTTTCAAAAGCTGAATGAGGTACTTTCATTAGAGTAGAGCATTAGAGCAATTTAAAAGAGAGAGTATCTGATAAACATCCTGTTGAGGCACCTAGTTGCTTATACAATAGTACAAAGGTCTGAATATTTACTGATATGGGAATACAAGTCCAAAAAGAAATTCTTCGGCTGGGACTCTAAGCATGCTGCTTGCCCTTATCTTTGGTGCTTAGTCCTCTTGATCCTGAAGCTATATTAAGAGCTGAGGTCCATGCATCGAACCTCAGGTAACGGTTAACCTCATACTTATGTAAACAATATATGTATGACATCACAGCATTAATCAACACATAAGTATATAGCAGATGCAAGATTAATATATCCACCGTACACATCACATGTAAGGTTATCTATACAATTCACATGTATAGTTATCCATGTTAACAATACACATCACATGTAAAGTTATCTATACAATTCACTTGTATAGTTGTCTATCACATATAAGCATACAATAAGCATCAGAGTTAGTGTTACAGTACGCGAACATACCTTCGTTGACGAGCGTTTAGTACGTTGACGATAAAATGTACTTTTGACGGAAAACAGCGGAACGACAGCGAAATGACAGCAGAACAAGATTACTGATATCCTATAATGATAATATCACATTTATCAATATTTGATATCATAACAGGCATTTTAGGTACAAATTACCATTTTGCCCCTGATCCCCTAATTGGCGGAATTTCGCCAGAACTTCGCTATCTTGATCCTAATCTTCCAGAATTTCCACATATCTCTAACTCTATGATGGTTTTCGAAATTAATACCTTAATTACCCCTAGAACATGATTTCTAAACATACTTGGAAGATTAAAGATCAATCTAGCAGTTCTACTACAACTACCGAAAGAGACACTAAAACTAAAGACTAGGGACCGAAGAACTTACTCAGAGTTTTACTATGAACTTCTTGCTCCTCCTCCAGAGCTTCTCTCTCTAACTTCTCTCTAAGATTGTAAGTGAATTGGTGAAGAATGAAAAGGAATGATGGCCTATTTATAGAAAAGCCCAATGGCATTTTCGTAATTCCTTTGAACTTTGTCTGATCAGTTTCTGGCCATTAGATCGCACTTCTTGGAGGTGGCAAGATCTTGGCCTTACACCTCTCAAGGATGATGTCATCCCTGCTGCATCATCAAGTCTTATGTCATCTTGCTTTATCAGGTAAAATTCCTGGTTCGGTATCCTGATCGCGAAATTTCGTAAAATCTTAAAATTTCGGGAACAACACTCCGAAGGTCTTTTCTTCCTCTTTCAAATTATCTAATTTAACTCAGTTTCTGATCCTGCTGAGGACATTCTGTTATCAGCTGAAAATCCTCGGTATTCGTGACCGGCTACAGAAATAACGTTGTCCGGTACTAACTCCGAGACAAACATCCACTGATTAACATTATACTCTGGTTTTTCCCCACTTATCCCCAGATTCCCACAACGGGATTATTTTCTATCGGTTCTCATTTCTACTATCTGCTTTAATCCCACAAAATATCTTCCTGACCGGATCTCCAAATCACTCCGTTGGTTACAGAAATGACTTCGGAGACAGTCCACTCCGAGATAGAAATTCACTTGTTCCTAATATACTCTGACTCAAGAAACCTAGTTCACGGTTTTCTAGGTAGGATTTTATTTCTATCCGTGGTCATTTATCCTGTTCACATTTTTACTATTATAATATTATTTAATTACCACATGTCTTAACTTATAATGTTATTTTAATGCAAATATCTAGATATTAATTTCTTAATTTTCATTTCATTTTTCTTTATTTTTCTTCTAATTTTCGTTTTTATTTATATATATATATATATATATATTTATTTTAAGTAATTTTCACCTTTTTCTCTTTATCTTATGTCTAAACAATTAGCCATTAATTATCTAATTAATCACTTACTAATTGTTGACAATTTTCTTAATTAGTAATAATTATTATTTCACAACTATTTTACTGAAATTGATAATTTATGCATTATGCAAAATATTAAAAACCATGGGGCAATTTATGTTCCCCAAAATGATATTTAATTTTGCCTCATTATTTTCCAAGGAAAATAATCTCATAAATTACCTAAATTAGAGACAACATACTCCCTAATTTTTAATAAATATTTAGTTACCTTTTAGGTTTATCATAATTTTCTCAGGGTATTTTATAACCCATAAATATTTCAGGGACCTATTTGCAAAGTATCTAATGTCTTAGGGACCTTTTCGCACATTATTTAATCTCAGGAGAAATTGTCCTAATAATAAGATAAATTCAATATAAGGTGTTTGAGACCTCATATTCACTTATTTTCAATAGGTATATTCTACAAATTTATGATATTTACCCTACGTCAAATTTTAGGGTATTACAATTTGAGTTTGTGTAACTTACTTGAAAATGTTACTCTGTTGAGACTGTTGCTCTTTTTTGCCCAGAGAGTATATATAGAGTTCGGTTTTGCTAAATTACGTGGTTAAATTTTTGTTTGTTCTTGCTTGTGGGGAGTTTGTAAGAGGTTTAGGGAGTTGAGTGAACATGTTTAAGCATCTTAATGGAATTTAAATTGTAGAAGTAAGGCAAGACTTGGCACTGCAAGAGAAAGAAGTAGTACATTTCTTTTTCCAGCGGCTCAACCAATGTATAGAAAAAAATTTAAGATTTTTTTTTTTTTTGTTAATTTCTTGTTGCAAGTTGATAGGAGCATAAGTGGCGTCCAACTAAGGCATCTAAGTTCGCAATCAAAGCAATAATCAAGTTCTTCTTAAATACTCCCTTGGGTCGTTAATGTAAAACTTAATTGGGGAGTTGATCTTATTCCTAATCCTAAATGTAAGATATATTTCCAATATTTATCACTCCTTTTCTAATTTTTACCTTTTTTTGATATTCCCTCAACAATAATCAATTAAACAGGAGATTGCGTGAATTAAGAAATATGACATGAGTAGTAAAAAAGAAATACATGTCATGTTATCTAACTTAACTATATCCTTTAATCCAATCAAATTAGGTAAATAGCTACTATTTCATTAATTAGTTAATTGAGGAAGTAGATGTAGGATTAGTTGCCACTTTAGAAACCAGTTTGGACGTCTTGTTGGATGCCATAATGTAACATCTCATTTTCATAAACGTTTCCATACAGAGCTGAGAGTTAAAAATAATTAAAACAAAGAGTAACTGAATAACATTGTATGTAATATATCTAACTGAACATTTAACTATACAATCATCCATGGGTTCAATATACCACAATTTATATTTCAAAAAGACAACATCTCCGCAGGGTCCTCACGTTTGCTTCTTATCCCTACCCTTGATCTTGACTCCCTGGGATCCTGAAGCTATAACGGGGGCTGAGGTTCAATTCCCATTGAACCTCAGGTAACGGTTAACCTCATGCTTATGTAAACAGTATATGACAAATATTATAATAATAAATTCACTACTATCACTTTCCAAAATCATATCAGCAAGTAACATAACACAGTCACTGCAATATGTATGTTACCCATAGTTTGCACATAACCAGTGCCACGATGGCCTATCGTGTCCTCAGCGCTAGGAAAACTCAACGGAATTATCAAGACTATAACCCGTATTCAATTCAGTATATCATAAGCAACTTTCAAAATAGAGTATCAACAAGTGAAACAACTTTCACATATAACTATACCATAAGCATAAGCGTTAATGTTACAATACGCGTCCGTACCTGAGTTTCGGTACGTTCTGTTGATCAAAAAAACGATCTCTGATATCCTATAAGGGTAATATTGTCTCAATTAATTCGTAAACAATATTTCATGAGACACCTTGGCCACAAATGACAGTTTTACCCTTAGTGGACTTATTTTCAATTATTTCCTCACAATTTTTGGGAAAACGCTGGTGCAGAATTTCTGGGCAGAATTTCGCCTAACTTCGAAAAATCATAACTAATTCCAAAAAAATCAAAATGAGGATCCGTAAAATTTCCCGGAATCCTTGAGATGTATATTTTCAAGGAAAAATACTGGAACTTACCCAGAATTGATGGATAATTCCCAGTTTTCAGAATTCAACCTGCTGCCCAAAATTTCGCTCAGAAATTGTAGCTTAACTTCGGGGATTTTTATCTTTTTGGACAGAACTTCAATTGACACACTCTTTATATATTTGGAAAGCCCTAAATGTCTACTTTCATCATGAATTTTCCCATAATTTTAGAACATCATCTTCATCATAAGATACTAGAATTTTTACTACTGACTCCAGAAGTTCCTATTTGCTGAAATTTCGCCAGAGCTTCGCTATTTTGATCATAATCTTCCAAAAATTTTGCTATAACTTCTTCTTCATCAAATTTTCGAAATAAAGCAATTGGAAACCATAAAAACATGAAAATAAAACTGGAATTGGAAGTTTGATGATCAAAATAACATTTCTAGCATTTCTACTTCATAAACTTAAGAACTTAAACTTGAAAGCTAAGAACTTCCTTACCTCTTGAAGACCACTTGCTCCTATTTTCTGCAGCTCTTCCACACTCACTCTTTCTCTCTAAATTTCGGTTTTGGCTTGAGGATTTGGTGAGGAGTTTGTGTTGCCAAAGGCCTCTATTTATAGGCAAAGGCAATGGCATTCTTGAAATTTCTTCCTCTTGCATTTAGCCATTGATTTTCCTTGGAGAGGAGGGAATAATCCTAGCCCTCCACCTCATGCAAACCGCCCCCCCTTCATCCTTCTAGAAATTCCTTTTCTTAATCCCCAAGACAATCTCTTCTTAATTAAGTTAGCTTAATTAATCTCAAATCCTAATTTAGTTAGGGGTAAGTTGGTGTCTTAATTTAGAATCCAATTTCACTTTTGGAATCCTAATTTTATGATTAGATTTATGGTGATTTTTAATTCCTGAAACACTTAGGTATAAATCTTATAAACAACCGAAAATAATTTCGGGAATAGCCAAGTTGAAGCTTATAATTCACTGATCCCAAATATGTATTTATCTTTAAGATCTAGTTCCTAAATTTCAAATTATGATTTAATCTCCATAGGTTTTTATTTAATTTTGTCTAATTATAACACAACTTGCTCCCTAAGTCTTACTAATCTTCTTCTACACACTTTTGACTTTATTACTTCTTCTTTTTCCTTCATGAATTTCGCCCCCCACCCTTAGTTTTAATTAAATCATTATATTTTTAATGTTCTCTCACTCTTAAGAAAGGAATTCTCTCATTGGTCCAATTAGATTTTAGGATTCAAGGTTAATATATCTTAATTCTCTCATCTATTTGTATAATTTATTTGTTCATCATTAAATAAGAATTTTTGTCCCATTGAGATTAATTAGGAATAATTTGCTAAATTATAATTTTAATCCCTAATATAGTGTTTTCCATGGTCACAAACTAATTTAATTCTTAGGCTCTTAAATTCTATGAAAAAAAAATTGCCAACTAATGTAAATTAATACAACACCAAAATTTGATAAGTTTCTAATTTAATTTTGATGATTAAAAACTCCTTTTATGCTAATCTTAGCTTCCAAATCTCATTTAGTCTTTCATTTAATTGATATTTCCCTAATTATAACCTTTATAATTTAATTATTGACTAATTTCAAAAATTATTAAAGCACCTCAATTATTGCAATTCCAATTGCTCAATAATTGTTACTAATTTCCTCTAATTGATTTCATCATCCTCTGATGATTTTTAATTGTTCAAATGGTATAATTAAGATTATCTGATAATCTTAGGATATTTTATGATCTCCAAATGAAATTTGAAAATTCAGGTTTTTGGTCTATTTAACTCTAGAAGAAAATTCCCTAAAATAAACTACCAAAATTTGAGACCACATATTCACTTATTTTTAATAGATATTTTTTATCAAAATATAGTGGCTAAGCTGAATAGGATTTTTAGGGTATTATACCATATAGAACGCCACTTGTGCCTATCAATAAATCATTATGTTATTGTAGTTAGTTGTGTAAGAATATTGCCGCTACCGCATTTGCTTGATGTTGTAAAACACACTCACTAACTCATATTTATATACAATCATAAATAATTAAATTATAATGGAGCAATATATTTAACGAAGTGAAGACAATTTTCAATTTGAAGTCTCAAATAAACACTTACACATGCATTTTAAGGTTAAATACCATTTTTGTTATGGAAGTTTATCCTAAGAAGCATTGTTTACCCGAAAGTTTGTTTAGTCTTTTTTTGTCTCGGAAGTTTAAAAACGTAGCAATCTTATCCATCCGTTGATCTTGATCATTGAATTGTTGCTTTTCTTTGTAAACTTTCAGGGACAAAATTGCTTTTAAAAAACGGGACAAATTTGTTCTTTAAAAAAAAAAAAAAAAACTTCAAGGGCCTATTTGCTCTATTTTTAAACTTTCGGGTAACCAGTACTCCTTAGGGTAAACTCCTATAGTAAAAATGGTATTTAGCCCTGCATTTTAAAATTATTATATAAATGTCAAAATACAATGATGAACTCGTCATTTCGTTCCAAAAATTTATGACTATGTTTGTTGAAAAATGAACAGAATTTCTACATTTGTTCAAGTAGAATCACTAATATACATTAGTGATGAACTCATCATTTTGTTCCATTACTAGTGTCTTTTTATGTTCGGGCAACAAGAAACACTCCTCATTTTTAAATTGTTAACCTGGGCCAATCAATTGATTTTGGTTGACATTAAAGAAATTTCATCCTTATACTTTTGTTAAAGTCAACCATAACTTTGAATTGGACTCAATTTTCTATCTAGCTAATTGATTTCAGCTTCAATTAAGAAATGCAATAGTTTGAAATCTTCAAAGCTAAATGACAAAAGCATTTGGTTATGAGTATACATTAATCGATTTATAACACTCCATCTGTTTTTTATTAGGGATTTTTTTTTTTTTGAATTGGACTTAAAAACATGAGAAAAGTGAGATTAATATTTTTTAGTTAAAATCTTATAACCCCACATCTCTAATTTTCTTAAATTCAACTCAAAAAAATTTTCCTTACCCTCACCTCAAAATCCCTCATACCTAACAACCCCTTAGTCTTTCAAGTTTTAATTCATTTCTAACTTAGTATTTCAACTGACTCATTGTAAAATCAATTCATGAACTTTATTACAAATACCAATAAAATAATTAATTTTAATTGATGTCTTTTTTTTTTGGGGGGGGGGGGGGTTCCCTCAATTAGGAGACACTTATGTTGGGAGAAGTAGTGAAAAACCACAAACCGAATACCGGATGATAATTAAAAATAAAAAAAAGGTTATAGTTTTCTCAATTTCAAACACCTTCAAAATTAAACTCCTTTCATAATTTTAATAATTTATTAGGGTTATTTTAGGGATAAAATTAATAGTTACTCTTAAAAACTTTGTAAAGTGTCTTATATCTAAGGATATCACAAACCCAAAAATTGTAGGAGGAAGTTATAGTTGTAGTTAGGTACAGAGAGTATAAAATTCATTAAAAAAAAGTATACAATTCATAAATTATTAATGCTGCAAGTTGCCTCAAATTGGAAAACAATGTCTAGTGAATGTGCAATACTATGAAATGGTTAAGGAGGCCACTTAAATAAAAGGCCTGCTAGTTATAGAAATACTTAATTCTTTTGGGCCTCTGCCTTTTTTGCCGACTCACTTATTGTTTACATGTGATGATGATTAATTAAGACAGGTAATTAATTATATAACATTGGCGATATTTCATTATTTTTGTTAGAAAATATAACTCTCTTTTTATTATGAATATTAATTATATGGATGTTCATTAACTCATATCATAGTCAACATTCATAGATACCACTCTGATTCTATTTATAGATCCCTTTTGACCAAAAAAATTCGTCTTATTATAAGTCCTCTTTCAAGTAATAAATGAGATTGTGACAATTTTGCTCATATTAATTGTACTGATGAAAATAAAGAGAGAAGAAAGAGTTGAAAGATATACATTCATAAATGAAGACAAAGTTGAAAATTTACCCCATAATCATTAAGTAAACTACCTCTTCTTGATATGTGTGATTTAGTTAAAATGAACTTATAAATAGGACCAGAGTAGTATGTTGTTAAGAAACTAAAAGGCTACTTCTTATGTCCCGATATATAAGGTCTTTCCAACCGAATCACAAGATGTTAGAAAAAAGTTTAAATTAGTTAAAAGTAATTAATATGTAGGAAATATAATTTTTTTTCCCCCAAAGATGACATATTTATGAATAAGTAAGAGAGAAAGAGTAATAATGAGAAAATGAAGAAAGAAAATATATGATAAATAAATGATGTGATGACCAAATGGGTAAAAATGCATTTATTATGGAAACAAAGTTAAATAGGATCTTATAAAAAAGGACAAATCCATTAAAAAATGATTTTATATATTGGGACAGAGGGAGGATTTAATAATACCAAGAGCCATATAGTATTAAGTGTCCCATTTATTGTATATTAATTGGAACCCTTGATAATAACTCTTGGAGGCACATAAATATAGGCCTTTTAGAAAGCATTGTAAAGGTCTATATATATATATATATATATATAAGAATGAGACTCAAGATCATGACCTATCACCCAACGGATTGGTGATGTATAAGAAGAGAATCTATATACCGCCAAAGGCTGAGTTGAGTCAGAAGATACTGGATAAAGCTCACAAAAGTAAATATACTTTACGTCTAGGTATGGTAAAAATATATCAAAATTTGAAATCTGAGGTGTGGTAGCCAGGGTTGAAGAAAGATGTAACCCAATATGTGGCCAAGTGTTTAACTTGACAGAAGGTGAAGATTGAACACCAGTATCCAGCAGGACCACTGCAAAGCCTGAAAATTCCAGAATGGAAGTAGGAACATGTTACCATGGACCTAGTGGTGGGATTGCCCAAGATTAGGCATATTGATGCAATCTAGGTAATTGTCGATTGTTTAACTAAGTCAGTACACTTTATTCCCATAAATGCAAATTATTCTCCTAAGAAATTAGTTGAGATTTACATCAAGGAGATAGTGAGACTCCATGGTATACCGAAGAGTATTATTTTTGACAGAGACCAACGATTCACATCTCAATTTTGGAAGCCTTTACATGAAACTCTAGGGTCAAGGTTAAGATTCAGCAAGCTTATCACCCCCAGACTGACGGACAATCCGAACAGACCATACAGACGTTAGAAGACATGTTAAAAGCGTGTGTACTGGACTTCAAAGGGAATTGGGATAGATATCTTCCATTAGCAAAGTTTTCCTACAATAAAAGCTATCATTCGAGCATTCAGATGGCTCCGTTTGAAGCATTATATGGTAGAAAATGCCGGTCACCTATCTGCTGGACGGAGTTGTCTGAGAGAAGGCTAATTGGGCTAGATTTAGTTGACCAAACCTCCGAACACATTAACCTCATTAGGAAGAGGCTCCTTGTGGCGTAGAGTAGGCAAAAAAGCTATGCTGAGAAGACCTTTGGAGTTTGAAGTAGGAGATCACGTGTTTCTAAAAATATCCCCTGATACAAGAAAAGGGTCCATCTCACTCTGTATAGGAGACGTTGAAATACACCCCTTGTGCATGTCTGCATGTGTAGCCTCATGCAAAAATTCACTGTCAACTTTCGTAAGCCCTTAAAGAGGAGAGAAAATATTGGTGATTTCTTCACTATGGGCTCCCTTATCTACTATTGTCTTAAGATATGATATGGGCCTTCCATGTATCTTATTTTCCTTCCCAAACACCTTAAGCTTATCCACCACTTTCTTTGTAACATCCCATTTTCATAAACGTTTCCATATAGAGCTGAGAGTTGAAAATATTTTAAAACAAAGAGTAACTGAATAACATTGTATGTAATGTATCTAACTGGACATTTAACCATGGGTTTAATATACCTAAACCTATATATCAGCAAGACATTGTCTCCGCAGGTTCCTCACGCCTGCTTCTTACCCCTGTCCTCAATCCTGACTCCCTGGGATCCTGAAGCTATAACAGGGGCTGAGGTTCAATTCCCATTGAACCTCAGGTACCGGTTAACCTCATGCTTATGTAAACAGTATATGACAGGTATTATAATAATAAATTTACTACTATCACTTTCAAAATCATATCAGCAAGTAACATAACACAACCACTGCAATATGTATGTTACCCATAGTTTGCACATAACCAGTGCCACAATGGCCTATCGTGTCCTCAGCACTAGGAAAACTCAATGGAGTTATCAAGACTATAATATGTATTCAATTCAGTATATCATAAGCAACTTTCAAAATAGAGTATCAACAAGTGAAACAACTTTCACATATAACCATACTATAAGCATAAGCGTTAATGTTACAATACACGTCCGTACCTGAATTTGACGGGTTTTTGGGTACGTTTGACGTCGGAACTCGTGCACAGTCTATCCTAAAAGGGTAATATTATCTCAATTAATTCTCAAACAATATTTCAAGAGACACCTTGGCCATACTTGACATTTTTACCCTTGAAGGATTCATTCTCAATTATTTCCCCATAATTTTCGAAAAAACGTTGGTGCAGAATTTCTTAGCAGAATTTCGCCTAACTTTGAAATATCATAACTAATTCCACAAAAATCGAAATGAGGATCCGTAAAATTTCCCGGAATTCTTGAGATGTTTATTTTCAAAGAAAAATACCAGAACTTACCCAGAACTTATGGATAATTCCCAGTTTTCAAAATTCAAACTGCTGCCCAGAATTTCGCCCAGAAAATGCAGCATAACTTCTAAGATTTTTATCTTTTTGCACAGAGCTTCAAATGACACACTCTTTATAGATTTAGAAAGCCCTATATGTCTACTTTCATCATGAATTGTTCTAGAATTTTCGAACACCATCTTCATCATAAAATACTAGCATTTTTACTACTGACTTCAGAAATCGCTAACTAATAAAATTTTGCCAGAGCTTTGCTATTTTGATCATAATCTTCCGGAAATTTTGATAGAACCTCCTCTTCATCAAAATTTCGAAATAAAGACAATGGAAACCTCAAAAACATGAATTTAAAACTGTATATGGAAGATTATAGATCAAAATAACATTTTCTAGCATTTCTACTTTATGAACTAAGAACTTGAACTTAAAAACTAAGAACTCTCTTACCTCTTGAAGACCACTTGTCTCCTATTTCTGCAGCTCTTCCACACTCCCTCTTTCTTTCTAAATTTCGGTTTTGGCTTGAGGATTTGGTGAGGAGTTTGTGTTGCCAAAGGCCTCTATTTATAGGCAAAGGCAATGACATTCTTGAAATTTCTTCCTCTTGCATCTAGCCATTGATTTTCCTTGGAGAGGAGGGAATAATCCTAGCCCTCCACCTCATGCAAACCGCCGCCCCCCCTTCATCCTTCTAGAAATTCCTTTTCTTAATCCCCAAGACAATCTCTTCTTAATTAAGTTAGCTTAATTAATCTCAAATCCTAATTTAGTTAGGGGTAAGTTGGTGTCTTAATTTAGAATCCAATTTCACTTTTGGAATCCTAATTTTATGATTAGATTTATGGTGATTTTTAATTCCTGAAACACTTAGGTATAAATCTTATAAACAACCGAAAATAATTTCGGGAATAGCCAAGTTGAAGCTTATAATTCACTGATCCCAAATATGTATTTATCTTTAAGATCTAGTTCCTAAATTTCAAATTATGATTTAATCTCCATAGGTTTTTATTTAATTTTGTCTAATTATAACACAACTTGCTCCCTAAGTCTTACTAATCTTCTTCTACACACTTTTGACTTTATTACTTCTTCTTTTTTCCTTCATGAAATTCGCCCCCCACCCTTAGTTTTAATTAAATCATTATATTTTTAATGTTCTCTCACACTTAAGAAAGGAATTCTCTCATTGGTCCAATTAGATTTTAGGATTCAAGGTTAATATATCTTAATTCTCTCATCTATTTGTATAATTTATTTGTTCATCATTAAATAAGAATTTTTGTCCCATTGAGATTAATTAAGAATAATTTGCTAAATTATAATTTTAATCCATAATATAGTGTTTTACATGGTCACAAACTAATTTAATTCTTAGGCTCTTAAATTCTATGTAAAAATTGCCAACTAATGTAAATTAATACAACACCAAAATTTGATAAGTTTCTAATTTAATTTTGATGATTTAAAACTCCCTGTATGCTAATCTTAGCTTCTAAATATCATTTGATTTTTGACGTAATTGATTTTTCCTTAATTATAACCTTAATAATTTAATTATAAAAAAAAATTACTAAAGTAGCTCAATCATTGTAATTCCAATTGCCCAATAACTGTTACCAATTTCCTCTAATTGATTTTATCATCCTCTGATGATTTTAATTGTTCAAATGGTATAATTAAGATTATCTGACAATCTTAGAATATTTTATGATCTCCAAAAGAAATTTAAAAATTCAGGTTTTTGGTTTATTTAATTTTGGAAGAAAATTCCCTGAAATAAATTATCAAAATTCGAGACCATATATTCACCTATTTTTAATAGGTATTTTCTATCAAAATCTAGTGGCTAAGCTGAATAGGATTTTTTTAGGGTATTACATTCTTCCGCTTTGATCTCATAATGGTCCATTCTTGTTTGACCAAGCTAACCTCCCTAAAATCAAGGTTTGACTTCCTCCCATCCATTCCCAACAATTTCTCCCTTTTATCTAGTGATGTCATTACTTCATGCATATCCTCTATATTTGATTCTCACATCTTCTTTGCATGCATGTCAGTCACTTTATCCCACTCTTTCCATCATCCCAGTTTTTTCCGCTCATTTTCCATATTGTCCCTTGGATTCCTGCTACGCAAATCACGACGAAGAAGCATTTATGGCACTAAATGAACTCCTCCACGGAACTATGGACCTCCGTCTTTACACACTTCAACACTGCCACCATGCCCGAAGCTTAAGCCCCACTACTCTATTCCCACGAACCCTCATTACCTCCGACTCTCGAGCCCCCCTTCTCATTCTTCTAACCCCACTCGGGTCGCCATCTGTCGCCAGCATTGTAAGACATAATCTGTGTTCTTTTAATTCAGAGATTATCATACAAGAACATAATTCTACAGGATCTTAAAATATCATGCTTTCACATTCAATATAATTAAACATATACTAACCTTTCTCCATTATTGTGGAATATCTCGAGCGATAGAAATCTTTCTCAGTGTTTCTCAGAGTCTTTTTCCTTCTCTCTGCTTGTATTTTCTTATGATAGGGATAGGATACAACTTTCACGGTAAACTCTGAAGGTCCCTTACGCTCTATATATAAATCTTTTCTGAACGTACGTGTCTTTTTGCTTTCTAACAACTGTGCCTATCAACAGTCACTTCTTTATGACTTTAATAACTCACATACCAAATTACCCTTTTGCCCTTTTCTTATTAAATCAAAATAACACTTATTTATACATGAGACACAAATATTTTACAAGCATACCTCGGACCCCTATTCTCTATTTTGTCTTCCTATGTATAACTTCCTCCCTCGGCCACCCATGCTTTATTTTTCTTTCTTGTTTGTATCAACCCCAATTCCCATCAAAATAAGCACTCACGTACTCTATTTTTCACCCTTACTAGGATCAATCTCTGTTGTCCTTACCATGTGAACGTTGTCACCTCCCAGCCCCTCAGGACACCCATCCAGTTGGTGCCCATGATGACCGCAACCAAAACAGACTAGGTGCAAGCCCTCATACACGAGTTTTTTATCCTTACTAAACACTGTGAACGTCAGCAATAGAGGCTGTGTAAGATCAACCTTGACACAAATACATGCAAAAGCTCCCTTATCATAGATTGACATTAACTGATCTTATTTCAAGCATTTTCCTGATCATGTTGCCTATTAAACCCAACAATTCCACTGTATAAAACTCTATTGGCAAATATGGAATCCATATCCAAACTGCGATCCTCCTCTATGATCAACTTTCCATGGGCTAAAGTTTGGTCTTCATCATTGCACTAAAATGTAGTGATCGTCGATCATCTATGGGCCTTCATGGAAGGTGTAATCTTTGTCCTCTTCGCTTGAAAATGACACCACATAGTAGTCATTGCTCAAAGGAACCACCTTCAACGACTGTTGGGGCTTCCACATTCTCCTTATGTGATCAAAGAGCACATGTTTTAGCACAGACATGCCCAATACCTTGATGATAAGAGAGCTCATCTAAGGTCTACACCACGCCTTATATTGCTCCGACATCACAAATAATTATGGATACTTACTCACTGTCGCATCATCCCCATCATTCTCTCTCAACGACTTATCACTCATGTCTTCGTTCTCCACCATCCCAGCATTCTGTTTAGCAAAGAACCCCTTCCACCCACTGACTATATCATCCTCCTTGGCATGAGTCATTAGAAAACCCAAACCTCCAAGTGCCAAGAGTTTCTCCTTATATGAGACAAATATTGGTCATTGCTTCACCCTTTGGACGTCAGTCTTCTTAGGAGCCATACACTCCCTTCCTCCTTTACTGCCAAAAAGAAAAGGATCGCCCCCCGACTCCCTGCCATATATCTATTGATATTTTAATTTCACTGAATGGCTAGTAGCCATTATAGTCTTTATTTTGTGATTGGATAACAAGTGTCATCCCTTTTTGTGATGGATCTTTTGTAAGAGAACACTATTGTTCCAAGGAAATTGCATGAAAAGAAAATTTTTGTGGTACTAGATTTTTACTAATATTAAGGCCCTCAAAGCTTATAGGTCAAATATCAAATGATACAAAAAGGCTTTGTAGCTTTGAACAAGTGTTTTTACTATAAATATTATCCTGGAGACAAATTATTTATAGAAACTTATGCCACTTAAGAATAATAGTCCTAAAGACTATATATATTATCCTGAAGACAAATAACTTCTAGAGAATTATGTCATTTAAGAGTAATAGTTCTAAAGACTTAATAGTCCTAAAAACTAATTAGCATATTTGACATACTCACATGTGTGCAATGCCCAAATTGATATTAGAGACAAGAATGTTTGATATATTAACATAATGATATTTGGATATAAATTCATAAGCAATTGTTATGATTTATTTTCAAGTCAAGAGAAAAAATAATAAGTCTAGAAGGCTATATAATGTTTAATTTTTGTTGTTATTGAAATTTATTATTGTTAAAATTTATTGCGATTGACTCGTGTGAGAGAAATTATTATAAAAATTTAATATTGTGCTATTGATTACTGTTATCATGAGGGATGTAAGAAATATAATAGAACAAAAAGTAATTATTGGTCATCTAGAAATTGTAATATATAATGCCAATTTATTTTCAAAATTTCATACATATTATGGTGAATGAAAATGTTCATAATTATAATACCCGAAAACAAAAATAATAAAAATAAAAATATTTATCTTAAATATTATATTTCCAGAGATAATACCTATTTCAAATAGGTGAATATGGGGTCTCAAATTTTGTATTGTATTTATTTTTGTTTATAGGAAATTTTTCTTAGAATTTAGGAGTATAAAAATTAAATTAGCTCGTTGATATAAAAAAACCAATATTTTAGGGATTAAATTAGGACTTAACTCATTTATTCCTAATTTAACTTCATGAGACAAAATCTCTCTAAGTAAGAATAAATAAATTATACAATGATATTAACCCTAAATCCTAAAGTCTAAATGAACCAATAAGGGAATTGTCTTCTTAAGCATGTGAGAACAATTAAGACAAAATTTCATAATTAAAATTAAGGGCCGGGATGAAATTTTTTAAGGGAAATGGAAGAAAAATAATAAATCAATTAAAGAAGTGTGTAGAAGAAGATTAAGACAACTTGAGAGGCAAGTTGTTTGTCTTAGGGAGCAAGTAATTGCTTAATTAGAAGAAATTAGGAGAAAACCTATAGAAATTAAATCATAACTTGTGATATTGAAGTTAAATGTCCAAGATAAATATATATTTGGAATCAGGGAATTATGAGCTTCAACTTGGCTATTCCCAAAGATACTTTCGGTTACTTTTAAAATTCATACTTAAACATTTTGGGAATTAAAAATCACCATAAATCTAATCATAAAATTAGGATTCCAAAAGTGAAATTAGATTTTGAATTTAAACACTAACTTACACCTAACTAAATTAGGATTTGGGATTTATTAAGTTAATTTAATAAAGAAAAGGCTTTTCTTGGGGACAAAGCAAGAAAATTTCTAGAAGGAGAGGGGGGGGGGACGGCCAAGAGGGATTGGAGGGGCAAGATCATTACTTTCTCTCCAAGCAAAGATCCAAGAGCTATGGTTAAGGAAGAAGTGTTAGATGTTTAACCCTCCTTGACCTATAAATAGAGAACCTTGGTTAGCACATTCTCCACACCAAATTTTCCTAGCCTTGCCCGAAATATAGGAAGAAAGGGAGAGGGAGGAGCTGCTGGAAATAGAAGGCAAGTGGTCTTCAAGAGGTAAGGAAGTTCTTAGCTTCCAAGTTTAAGTTCTTAGTTTATGAAGTAGAAATGCTAGAAATGTTATTTTGATCATCAAACTTTCAATTCCAGTTTTATTTTCATGTTTTTATGGTTTCCAATAGCTTTATTTCGAAAATTTGATGAAGAAGATGTTATAGCAAAATTTTTGGAAGATTATGATTAAAATAGCGAAGCTCTGGCGAAATTTCAGCAAATAGGAACTTCTGGAGTCAGTAGTAAAAATGCTAGTATCTTATGACGAAGATGATGTTCTAAAATTCTGGGAAAATTCATGATGAAAGTAGACATTTAGGGATTTCCAAATATATAAAGAGTGTGTCAATTGAAGTTCTGTGCAAAAAGATAAAAATCCCAGAAGTTAAGCTACAATTTCTGAGCGAAATTCTGGGCAGCAGTTTGAATTCTGGAAACTGGGAATTATCCATGAGTTCTGGGTAAGTTCCATTATTTTTCCTTGAAATTAGACATCTCAAGGATTCCGGGAAATTTTACGGATCCGCTTTTCGATTTTTCTGGAATTAGTTATGATTTTTCAAAGTTAGGCGAAATTTTGCCCAGAAATTCTGCATCAGCGTTTTTTTTTTCCGAAAATTATGTGGAAATAAATGAAAATAAATCCTTCAAGGGTAAAAATGTCAAGTATGACCAAGATGTCTCTTGAAATATTGCTTGAGAAGTAATTGAGACAATATCACCCTTTTAGGATAGACTGTGCACGCGTACCGTCAACGAACGTACCCAACGACCCGTTAAACTCAGGTACGGACGCGTATTGTAACCTTAACTCTTATGCTTATGGTATGGTTATATATGATAAATGTTTTCACATGTTGATACTCTGTTTTGAAAATTTGCTCATGAAAGTTGAATTGTATATGGGTTATAGTCTTGATAACACCGTTGAATTTTCCTAGCACTGAGGACACGATAGGCCGTCGTGGCACTGGTTATGTGCAGACTGGGATAACATACATATTGCAATGGCTGTGTTATGTTATTGCCTTACATGTAGATATTTGTTTTGAAACTGTGATTATGATGTATTTCTGTGATAACTGTCATATACTGTTTACATAAGCATGAGGTTAACCATTACCTGAGGTTCAATGGGAATTGAACCTCAGCCCCTGCCATAGCTTCAGGATCCCGGGAGGTCAGGATCGAGGACAAGGGTAAGAAGCCAGTGTGAGGACCCTGTGGAGGCGTCATCTTTTTGGGATACTTATGTTAGAAGTATTAGACTTGGATGATGACTGTATTAGTAAACGTTCAGTTAGATATATTACATACAATGTTATTCAGTTACTCTTTGTTTATGTAAAATATTTTCAACTCTCTCAGCTCCAGAAACGTTTATGAAAATGAGATGTTACATTTTTGGTATCAGAGCGAGAATATTCTGGCACGGATTTAACTAAGTTACTCTGGACAGTTTGGTGTCTAAGGCTGGGTTAATCTATGTGGGAAGTCAATCAGTCGCCGTAAGAGTCGGTGAAGCCCCCATAATAGACTCCTACCTGGCCAAATTGTCTAATTAGCTAAGTTAGGTTCTAAGCCTTTGAATTCTAAAATCTTGTTTTTGAAAATGAGTACTGATATAATCTTGATGTTATATTGTAGAAATGGATAGAGGAGGTTCATCCTATATGACTTATTGTGGACGTCGTAGGCATATGGCTCACCGATCGGTCATCCCTAATCTGACTAACTTACGACTGAACCCGGAACCTGCAAACCCACCTCCCGACCCGTTACATCTATTTCATCCTGCACCAGACCCCGTAAATGTTCCTCAGTTCCAACAAATGTCTGAAGAGACACCATCCGACTGTTTTAACACTGCATGCCTTTTACATTTTCTAGAAACTGACAACCCTCCGGAACCCGAATATCACCCTGGTCCAGAATACCTAAATGACCTTTACGATCCGGAACCCATTCCTGCAGTACCTTTACAAGCCATGGTTCCGGCAGAACCAGACAATCTTGATGACTCTCACCACTCCTCGGTGGGAGATAATTTTAACTACCCTGGAGTACAAAGCCAAGACAACACTGACCCTGAAGCTCTTCAATTTGGGCTGGATAGCAATACCATCCTTACTCATACTATATCCCTGGATCTCCAGTTTGCAGGGCAGATTACCAGGACCTTGAGGGAACAATACCTTTGCTTTCTGACCCGTGTCAGGGAATTTTACCTTATCAGCCAGACTTCCTTAATTCAATATCCCACAGGGGATTGGATTCGATCCATCCTCTACCATTTTCCACGAACCCCTCTGTGGATCCGCAAAACTAATACGCTATTGAACGAAGGGGATACCGAGGACTTCGATGCCTGTGTTGGACAACTCAGACGTTGGGTACAACTGTACATGTAGGAAAAGGGATGTTGTAGTCTGCGAAGGACGAGCAAAGAAAGCTGTGGAGGTCTAGTAGTAGTATATCAGATGCAAGTATAGGATTAGTGTGTACTAGTTTTTGGTGTGCTCATTTTCAACTGAAATCTTGATAGTTACCCATTATAGAGGGTTTGTATAAAACTATGTGATGCATACTATATGAATGTATCTACAAATGTTATGAAATATATATAAATGTTTATATATCACATGTTGCTTGTCTTCTTACTAACATGGTTAAGGAAAAAATAATAAAGGCATTAAAACAAATGGCGATCATAAGAGGAGCTGGATATCTCCCAGGCCGAGGCAGAGGCCGAGGCCGAGGGAGAGGTCGAGGTCGACAAATTCCAATACTGGAGCCTGAGCAATAGGCCCCTGAACCCAATCAACAAAACGCATGGCATGAAATCATGAATATGTTGCAAGAGCAGCGTGCTATGATTGAAGATCTACGTGCAGACCGAGAGGCACGCAGACAAGCCGAAGTGGAGCAAGAAGAAGATGAGAGACGTTCGGTGGAGACTGGGGAACCGGTAAGGTCCCAATCACTACCTAGGGAGGAGAGAGCGCCTCACAGGGCAATTGAAGATACCCAATTTTGGGTGACACAGTTCTGTAAGCTGAAACCCCCAGTTTTCAGAGGAAAGCATGACATAGCAGAGGATTGGATTCTACGGTTAGAGAAAATTTTTTAAGTGATGGAGTGTCCTGAAGATCGCAAGGCTCAACTGGCGATCTATAAGCTAGAAGGCGATGCTGATAGATGGTGGAGGACCATCGCAGCAACACTGCGGTTGCAAGATCGTCCCATTACATGGGAAACGTTCCTTGAGAAGTTTAACGAGCAGTATTTTCCTGAGTCCATCCAGATAATCAAGGAGTCAGAATTCCTTCATATCCGGCAGGGCCAGGAAGAGTCAATTGATGATTACTTCGCCCACTACACCAACTTATCCCGATACTCTTCGCACCTAAGAGAAAATGGAGGCGGAAGTAGTATGGCAAATATATTTGTCTATGGGCTGAAGTATGAAATTAAAGAAAAGCTGGTGTCACAGCAATTTCATGAAGTAATCCATGCCGTGGAAGTCTATCGGCTTATTGAGCGAAATTTGAAGGAGTTGCGGAGGATTAGACCTTCCCATAGCAGTGGCTCAACTCGTGGTGGCCTTAATCGGGGAAGCTCCAACCAGAAATGGAAGACGCCTTGGAATAACCCTCAAGGCGGAAACAAGAAGTCGTATCAGCCTGGGCAGCAAAATGTTCCAAGGATACAGGGATCCCGACCATGTCCAAAATGTGGGAGATATCACCAGGGAACCAACTGCGAAGGGAAGCTGATATGCTATACGTGTCAGAAACCATGACACATCAGTATCAACTGTCCTATGAGAGCTGCAGAAGTGAAGCCGCAACAAGTAGGCTGAGTATTTGCTTTGACGTACGAAGAAGCCAAGATGTCTCCAGAAATGATTTAAGGTACTCTATCTCTTAATGGGCATCTATTTCAAGCATTGTATGATTCCGGAGCTAGTCACTCGTTTATTTCCTATGATTGCGCTAAACGTATAGGAATGCCTGCCTATAGTTTACCTATGATTTATCAGTGTCTACACCTCTTGGTGTAAAATCCTTAGCTTCTGACGCATGTTTGAATTGTGTTGTGAGTATAAACGGGTGGGATTCAACCATAGATCTTATTCGACTACCACTTCATGGCATTGATGTTATTCTCGGTTTGGATTGGCTATCTGCCAATGACGTGATAATTGATTGCGGAAGCAAGAAAATCTCTTTTGCACCCTCTTCGAGCTAAAGCAGGATCGATGTAAACCTAAATTTTGTTTCCATTGCGGAGGCACAGAAGTGTTTAAAGAAGGGATGCCAAGCCTATATGGTATTCTTTTCAGTCAAAGCGGAGGCCGAACCTTCACTTCGAGACATCAGGGTGGTGAATGAATTTCCTGATGTATTTCCAGAAGATCTCATTAAGCTACCTCCAGAAAGGGAAGTCGAATTTGCTATTGACTTGATGTCAGGCACTGGATCAATTTCAAAAGCACCATATCGTATGGCGCCTAATGAGATGCAAGAGTTAAAGAAGCAACTTGAAGAGCTACTTGAAAAGGGATTCATTCGACCTAGTGTTTCACCATGGGGAGCCCCAGTCTTGTTCGTGAAAAAGAAAGACGGAAGCCTTCGACTTTGTATCGACTACCGTGAGTTGAACAAAGTGACTATCAAAAATAAATACCCACTTCCCCGGATAGATGATCTACTAGATCAATTATCTGGTTCCAGTGTCTTCTCAAAGATTGATTTGCGTTCAGGATATCATCAGCTTCGAGTTAAGGCTAGTGATATTCCAAAAACAGCTTTCAGAACCAGATATGGGCATTACGAATTCCTTGTGATGCCTTTCGGTTTGACAAATGCACCTGCGGTGTTCATGGATTACATGAACCGTATTTTTCATCAGCACCTTGATAAATTTGTGGTGGTATTCATTGATGACATTCTTGTCTATTCCAAGAATAGAGAAGAGCATGAAGAACATCTGCGAATAGTTTTGAGTATACTCCGGGAAAAGCGACTCTATGCTAAGCTAAGCAAATGTGAGTTTTGGCTACCAGAAGTTAAATTTCTGGGTCATGTTATATCACGTGACGGAGTCGCTGTTGATCCTAGCAAGGTGGAAGCAGTTCTAAATTGGAAGAGACCAGAAACAGTGACAGAGATACGTAGTTTCCTAGGTCTAGCAGGTTACTATCGCAGATTTATTCAAGATTTCTCACGTCTTGCTTTACCTTTGACGAAGCTCACGCGGAAAAACCAACCCTTCATATGGGATAAAGACTGTGAGGAGAGTTTCCAGAGCCTGCGGGAAAGGTTGACCACAGCACCAGTATTGGTGATCCCAGATCTAGACGAAACCTATGTAGTCTATAGCGATGCCAGCGGTCATGGATTGGGATGTGTCCTAATGCAACAAGGCAGAGTAGTAGCTTACGCCTCTCGTCAGCTGAAACCTCATGAAACACATTATCCTACGCATGATTTAGAACTTGCAGCGATCGTATTTGCTCTAAAGATATGGAGGCATTACCTGTACGGTGCCACCGTGGAATTATTCTGCTACCACAAGAGTTTGAAATACTTGTTTGATCAAAAGGAACTCAATATGAGACAGCGGCGCTGGATGGAGTTACTTAAAGATTATGACTTGGAAATTAAATATCATCCAGGTAGAGCGAACGTTGTTGCAGATGCTCTTAGTAGAAAGTCAGTTCAGGCAGCATACATGTTGATTCAAGAGAAGAAGCTGCTCGAAGATTTTATGAATCTAAATTTGTCGAAGCAGATTTGCTTAAATCATCCTACACCCAGTGATGCCTATCTTGCGAATCTTCTTGTTAGTCAAGGAGAATACAATCTAAGGGATGAAGTTGAGAAAGCACAGTTGCAAGACGAGCGGGCCAAAACCATACGGGAGATTATCTCTCGAGGCAAAACTCCAGACTACGACCTCTCACCCAGTGGACTGGTCAGGTATAAGAAATGATTTTACATTCCGCCAGTTGCTGATTTAAGGCGCAAGATTCTGGATGAGGCCCATAAGAGTAAATACACTCTGCATCCAGGAATGGTCAAGATGTACCATAATGTGAAGTCCGAATTCTGGTGGCCTGGATTGAAGAAAGATGTCACTCAATACGTAGCTAGGTGTTTAACTTGCCAGAAGGTAAAGATTGAACATCAGCGTCCCGCTGGTCCTCTACAAGGACTGGAAATTCCTCAGTGGAAGTGGGAGGATATTGCCATGGATTTCGTGGGAGGATTACCTAAGATCAGAAATCACGATACCATCTGGGTGGTTGTGGACCGATTGACTAAATCGACGCATTTCCTCCCTATCAGTGTCAATTATTCATCAGAACGGTTGACAGAGATTTATCTCAAGGAAATTGTACGACTCCATGGTATTCCTAAGAGCATTGTCTCTGACCAAGATCCATGATTCACCTCTCGATATTGGCAATCATTACATGAATCCATGGGCACAAAGCTGAAGTTAAGTACAGCTTATCACCCTGAGACCGATGGTCAAACAGAAAGAACAATACAGACACTCGAAGATATGCTTAGAGCGTGTGTATTGGACTTCAAGGGCTATTGGGATCAACACCTTCCACTGGTAGAGTTCTCATATAACAACAGTTACCATTCGAGCATACAAATGGCTCCATTTGAAGCATTGTATGGGCGAAAGTGTAAATCACCTATGTGCTGGACAGAACTATCAGAGCGCGAATCCTTTGGACTAGACATAGTTGATAAGACTTCCGAACAGATTGCACTAATCAAACGAAGACTCCTAGCAGCACAGAGCAGACAGAAGAGCTACGCTGATAAGAGAAGACGGCCCCTATAGTTCGCAATTGGGGATCATGTATTTTTGAAGCTATCCCCAGACACCAGAGTTGGTAGAACGCTAAAAAGGAAGAAATTAAGTCCACGCTATGTAGGGCCATTTGAAATCTTAGCAAAACGTGGACCAGTCGCATATCAACTCGCTTTACCCCCGAATCTGAGCAATCTTCACGACGTCTTTCATGTTTCGCAACTGAAGAAATACCTACCGGATCCAGAGCACGTCATTGAGTTCGAAGACATAGAAGCACGGCATGATAATACATTCATAGTCGAACCCGTACAGATTCTCGATCACCGAGAGAAACGACTTAGGAATAGGAGCATTCCGATAGTGAAGGTGGTTTGGAAAGGGTTGTCATCCGATGAGGCAACATGGGAAACAGTGAGCGATATGGTAGAAAAGTACCCAGAGTTTATGGCCCAGAATTTGGTCATGATAGACTAAATTTCAAGGGCGAAATTTTATTTATCGGGGGGAGAAATGTAATACCTGAAAACAAAAATAATAAAAATAAAAATATTTATCTTAAATATTATATTTCCAGAGATAATACCTATTTCAAATAGGTGAATATAGGGTCTCAAATTTTGTATTGTATTTATTTTTGTTTATAGGAAATTTTTCTTAGAATTTAGGAGTATAAAAATTAAATTAGCTTGTTGATATAAAAAAACCAATATTTTAGGGATTAAATTAGGACTTAACTCATTTATTCCTAATTTAACTTCATGAGACAAAATCTCTCTAAGTAAGAATAAATAAATTATACAATGATATTAACCCTAAATCCTAAAGTCTAAATGAACCAATAAGGGAATTGTCTTCTTGAGCATGTGAGAACAATTAAGACAAAATTTCATAATTAAAATTAAGGGAGGGGGGACGAAATTTTTTAAGGGAAATGGAAGAAAAATAATAAATCAATTAAAGAAGTGTGTAGAAGAAGATTAAGACAACTTGAGAGGCAAGTTGTTTGTCTTAGGGAGCAAGTAATTGCTTAATTAGAAGAAATTAGGAGAAAACCTATAGAAATTAAATCATAACTTGTGATATTGAAGTTAAATGTCCAAGATAAATACATATTTGGAATCAGGGAATTATGAGCTTCAACTTGGCTATTCCTAAAGATACTTTCGGTTACTTTTAAAATTCATACTTAAACATTTTGGGAATTAAAAATCACCATAAATCTAATCATAAAATTAGGATTCCAAAAGTGAAATTAGATTTTGAATTTAAACACCAACTTACACCTAACTAAATTAGGATTTGGGATTTATTAAGTTAATTTAATAAAGAAAAGGCTTTTCTTGGGGACAAAGCAAGAAAATTTCTAGAAGGAGAGGGGGGGGACGGCCAAGAGGGATTGGAGGGGCAAGATCATTACTTTCTCTCCAAGCAAAGATCCAAGAGCTATGGTTAAGGAAGAAGTGTTAGATGTTTAACCCTCCTTGGCCTATAAATAGAGAACCTTGGTTAGCACATTCTCCACACCAAATTTTCCTAGCCTTGCCCGAAATATAGGAAGAAAGGGAGAGGGAGGAGCTGCTGGAAATAGAAGGCAAGTGGTCTTCAAGAGGTAAGGAAGTTCTTAGCTTCCAAGTTTAAGTTCTTAGTTTATGAAGTAGAAATGCTAGAAATGTTATTTTGATCATCAAACTTTCAATTCCAGTTTTATTTTGAAAATTTGATGAAGAAGATGTTATAGCAAAATTTTTGGAAGATTATGATCAAAATAGCGAAGCTCTGGCGAAATTTCAGCAAATAGGAACTTCTGGAGTCAGTAGTAAAAATGCTAGTATCTTATGATGAAGATGATGTTCTAAAATTATGGGAAACTTCATGATGAAAGTAGACATTTAGGGATTTCCAAATATATAAAGAGTGTGTCAATTGAAGTTCTGTGCAAAAAGATAAAAATCTCAGAAGTTAAGCTACAATTTCTGAGCGAAATTCTGGGCAGCAGTTTGAATTCTGGAAACTGGGAATTATCCATGAGTTCTGGGTAAGTTCCATTATTTTTCCTTGAAATTAGACATCTCAAGGATTCCGGGAAATTTTACAGATCCGCTTTTCGATTTTTCTGGAATTAGTTATGATTTTTCAAAGTTAGGCGAAATTCTGCCCAGAAATTCTGCATCAGCGTTTTTTTTCCGAAAATTATGTGGAAATAAATGAAAACAAATCCTTCAAGGGTAAAAATGTCAAGTATAACCAAGATGTCTCTTGAAATATTGCTTGAGAAGTAATTGAGACAATATCACCCTTTTAGGATAGACGGTGCACGCGTACCGTCAACGAACGTACCCAACGACCCGTTAAACTCAGGTACGGACGCGTATTGTAACATTAACGCTTATGCTTATGGTTTGGTTATATATGATAGTTGCTTTCACATGATGATACTCTGTTTTGAAATTTGCTCACGATATTGTTGAATTGTATACAGGTTATAGTCTTGATAACACCGTTGAGTTTTCCTAGCGCTGAGGACACGATGGGCCGTCGTGGCACTGGTTATGTGCAGACTGGGATAACATACATATTGCAGTGGCTGTGTTATGTTATTGCCTTACATGTGAATATTTGTTTGAAGCTGTGATTATGTTGTATATCTGTGATAACTGTCATATACTGTTTACATAAGCATGAGGTTAACCGTTACCTGAGGTTCAATGAGAATTGAACCTCAGCCTCTGCCATAGCTTCAGGATCCCGGGAAGTGATCGAGGACAAGGGTAAGAAGCCGGTATGAGGACCCTGCGGAGGAATCACCTTTTTGGGTTACTTATGTTAGAAGTAGTAGACTTGGATGACTGTATTAGTTAACATTCAGTTAGATATATTACATACAATGTTATTCAGTTACTCTTCGTTTATGTAAAATATTTTCAACTCTCTCAGCTCCAGAAACGTTTATGAAAATGGGATGTTACAATAATTTTGTGGTCTCTTTGGATTCCATCTCATGGTTAATGCGGTTATACCATGTAACTCTTAAATTGAAGGATTTATTAATATAACCTCCAATTGTACAATTAATTTTTTTAATTATCTTTTTTATATATAAATGTACAATTTATTTGTAAATTTAAATATATGATGTGTATGAAAACTATTCTTGCATAAATCATGATAATGAGAATTTTGTTTTATTTCATGAGAAAATTCATTATGAATTGGTGATGTGAATAAGTGAATTTGATTTGTTGGACAAATTTATTATAGGTGTAATTCCGTGAGAAAAAAGTTCATAAGAATGTTAATTCAAGAATGTGTGTCTGTGTCATAGTTTATGAGTTCGAGAATTTCTGATAATTTGTTTTTCATGAAAACTTCTCATTAATTTGTTGCCCGTGAGAATTTTGTGTTGGATAATTTTCTTGTTATATTATTTTATTTTGACTATGAATCTCTTCATATTTTTATGTGTAGTCAAAGATATACTTTAAATATCTATCAAAAAGCAAATTGAGATATATTATATGAATAATGAGATTATATATATATGAAACAAAATTGATATAGTTCCTAAAGGACTAATTGTCACACCCCAAAAATTGAAGTGTAAGTAGTTCGGAATATTAGAAAACCCACGTCCTTTTAGCGTGGCTTATTTATAAAATTTTCATTGATATCTACATCTATAGACATACTTTGAATACAAAATATGAAGAATGATCCATTTTACATTAACAAGAGTCATTGTGGATCTTAAGATAAAGATTTGGGGGACCAAATGTATACTCATTGACTAATTAAGGGAAAAAAATATTTGAGGGGGCCAAATGTGTAAATTTTTAGGTTAAATGTATACATTTTTTGACCAAATATATATATATATATATATATATATATATATATATATATAATCTTATTTTCATTGAATTTTTTTCACAGATTTTTTTTTTTTTGGGGGGCCACAGCCCCCCTTATCTCTACTAAGCTCTGCCACTGACAAGAGTCATCGACTATCTATAGAAATTTTGGTAAAACCTTCCATACAATTGGAAGCTCCCAAAAAGTTCTACAATTGCGCATTTGGCAAGATCCCACAAAAGGTTCTATGGTCCATACTAACAAATATACATCATGTATGATGAAAGGTAAGGATCCTAGCTATAGTGTACATGGAGCTCCTAGAATAGAATTTACAGAATGTAATACATAAATTTAACTTTTACGTTGAAAGGAGGACTTTTCAGGACTATGCTCCAACTCCAATTCATCACAAAAGCCCCTCAATTATGAGGGGGAGTACAAGTTCAGTTACATAATCTAAATATTTTTGGGTGAATAACATCCTATTAATGAAAATAACTAAAATACTAAAATAAATAAAGTGATTGGATGAAAGTTTATAATCAAGAGGTAAAATTTAATTTTGACTTCGAACTACGAAATCATAACCATAAATCAATTTATATAAAAGTTTATTAATATGCATAACTAAAGATGTATCAAAGATCATTAAATGAATAATACCAAGAAAGTAATAAAAAATTCTTTTTTTTCCCTTTTCAGAATCAGTTTATGAATCAATCTCAAATTCTAACTTCTTATGGGACTTCAATAGAACAGATAACAAGCGTAGACACATAGTCCATGAGAGTAACTAACTAAGTGCAGCTCAATGCTACGAATACAAGTTTGGACATATAGTCCATGAGAATAAATAACCAAACAAGCATAGCACGAGGCCACAAAACAAGTGCAGGTACAAGACATACAAATAACAAGCATGAGAACAAATCTCACGAATATCAAGCATGAGTATTATGCCCATGAGTATCAAGTGAGTTTGAGTTAACCATGGTGCTACAAGGACTAACAATACTACAACTAGTAACTAGCAATCTGTATTCAATCCTCTTAAGCATGCAAGGGATCAACTTATCATTTATAAACAAAAAAGATCTAATCTTGAAAAGTCGTAAGTGTTAAAATTTAATCCATAGAAGTATTCATCATTTCATTCATATTTTTTCCCTCTTAAATGAGGCTGATTTACACAAGCATTGTTAACAACCTAAGCACAATAATAGAAAACAAATTCTCAAAATTCCTTTTATCTAGGACAACCTATTCTCATCTAATAACAATAATTCAAATTCAAACACTAAAAATAATTCAAATAGCAACAATAATTCAATTTCAATTTGTATCTTCAACACTCTCCCTCAAGTTGATACATGAATATCGGTTATGCCCAACTTGCCAATCACTTCTTCAAACACTTTTCCATTAATATCGGTCATGCCCAACTTACCAATCACTTCTTCAAACACTTTTCTCAAGACAGCTTTGCCTGAAATGCCCCTATCTCAGTGTTCATTGCTTGCTTCCATCTAGGATCTTCCAATGCTTCTTGCACACTCAGTAGTAGATTAAGGATGAGCTTTAGGATTGTCCACAGCAAGGGATTCGATTATGTGAGGGAGACATGGAGTTTCATCTGGTGGAGAAGGACTTGGATTCGTGAGATCTATACCTAGAAGATCATAGGAGACTTCAAGTGAACAATTTTAGGAAAGATTGGTGTTTGTGAGCTTATTTATAGTAAGAGAAGATACTGGAACAGGAGCGATAGAAATAGACAACCAGAATTCTTCTTCTTCGATGTTTTGGATCTCCCCCTAAGAAGAAGGGTCCTTGAGTAAAAAGGTTCGAGAACATGGACAACAACAGTACAATCAAAGACTCTAGATTCAAGATTTATGACATGGGGGGTAGAGGAGAAAGTTTCAAGCTTCTACTAAGGAGTAAGAAAATTGAGTGCACTAGAAGGAGTGCAATTTATAAGATAAGTAGGGAAGACTTCATTTTTATGCTTGACTAATGAGATCCAAACCATTCAAGTACATTCATCAATAAAAGATACATAATAATAATAAGAATGAGAGAAAGAAGAAACTTTAACATGGCCCCAAACATCGGAATGAATAACTTGAAAGGGAATGCGACTTTTATTCAAAAAGGAATAAAAAAGATTTGATGGCTTTTAGCCAATTCACAAGTAGAATACTAAAACTGAGAAGGATTGCATTTAGAAAATAAATGGGTAAACAACTATTGAAGATAACTAAAGGAGAGATGCCTAAGTCTTTTGTGCCAAAGCCACAAAATGGAGAGAATCAAGAGTGTGAGTAGCGGAAGCCTTATAATGCAAGTCAGTGTCACCATTAGAAACCTCTAAGAAGTAAAGCTTGTCATGTTTAACACCATAGCCTAGAATCACCTGGGTTTGTACGTCCTTCATACACATCATTAGCGTGAGGAGAGGGACAGGAATCACCATCAGAAGAGGAGGACGGTGGGGAGGCGGAATTATAGTAGAGTTTGGGTTTTCCATGTGGAGTTTGGGAAATTAGAGATTGAACCGGGTAAAGAGAAGTAAGTGGATCTTGAGGGTTCCCTGGATCAAAACGCTATGATACAATGTAAAAATTAAATCCATAGAAGTATTCACCGTTTCATTCATATTGTTTCCTCTTAAATGAGGTAGATTTATACAAGCATTCTTAACAACCTAAGCACTATAATAGGAAACAACTTTTCAAAATTCCTCTTCTCAAAGACAACCTATTCTCATCTAATAACAATAATTCAAATTCAAACACTAACAATAATTCAAATAGCAACAATAATTCAATTTCTATTTCTATCTTCAACAGTAAGGAATATTTCATATAAGTGACCTGAAGTCCGAACATGAATGTTTGCAAATAATAACTCAAAACTACTTTCAAGCATGCATATCTTCCAAATTCTTTCTTTTCAATTCAGTTGAACATATTTTCCTTTTAGAAACAATCTTTTCACCATCTCCATGCATGAATCATAATTATCAAACACTTCGCATATTAATTTAATTCAAAGTGCAAGAAAGATTCGTATAAAAACTCAAGAAGAGCAAATAATATAAAATAAGATTCTTGTTCATTACTTATTTTAACATCATAGTCATAGTGAAATAATTCAAATAAAAGTTATGATGAGATGCTATTCACTCACCTGATGAGTCCCAAGTGATTCAATTTGTCATTTTACTATATTGGAAGAAAATTTCCCTTATTATAGCTACCTAATTATCCAAAAGAAAGAAACTGTATTAAATTTAATTCAAAATTTTCCCTTATCAGTTTCAATTTCAAATTTCCTTATTCTACGACCATCCTTTGTAAATGTGTCCGACCTGAAATTTCTCATAGCATGATAAGCAAGGATGGTAAGACCAAAGCAATACGAACCATTCAAACTTGACTTACTCATGCACCAAGTTTATCATCCACTTACTAACCAACATAAATATAAATACACACGCATACTCTTCCATAGACTCCGCCAATCACAAGCGAATAAAGTGCTATAAGTTAACTCGTACAATATAATCTTGCCATTGTTGTATCAATCGTCATCATCATTTTTTTTACTTATTGATTTAATTAACAAACATCTCTCGCTTGCATTCTTAATAAAATCCTTATGCAGAGACAAATATTCTTTTACAACAACTCTGACCTTACAAATCCTTCCCAAGCGATATCAATACTGTAACATCCCACCTTAAAAACAGTGGAATTTTTTTTTTAAAAAAAAAAACGTTGATCAGAGTAGAGCAATTTCACAAAACGAGTAACTGAACCTTTATATTACATAACCACAGTGTAAGGGTACTTATACAGTTATCTACTATCCAAAAGGAAACAGCACCTAACTAGGCATATAAACTACAACCATAAAATTCCTTCTGTCATCCTACGCCAGTCGCTCGCCCCTATCTTCAACCCCTTGGTTTGCTCGAACCTGAAGTTATAGCTGAGATCCAATTACCATTTGGATCTCAGGTAACGGTTAACCTTATGCTCAAATAAATATTATATGGACAACAGTTATTCACAACACATAACAGCAGTAAATCACTACATAAGCACACAGCAGATGCATGATCACAACATTGACAGAACATAAGCACAAAGCAGTATGTAAAGTCCCACAACATGTCTGCACATAACTAGTGCCACAACGGCCCATCGTGTCCTCAGCACTAGGAAAACCCAACGGAGTTATCAAGACTATAACCCGTATAAAGCTGTATGTATAACTGACAACCTTAGACAGAGCCTCAGTATATAAACATGTCTATCACATATACGTATATGAGCAGCATAAGTGTTAAGGTTACAATACGCGTCCTTACCTTCGTTGATGATTCCTGGCACGTTTGTCGAATTATGGTACGTTTGACAGCGGGACGACGGCAGTATGACAACAGTGACAGCGGAAACAGCGGTTCGTGATTTCGGATATCCTAGAAGGATAATATCACTTATATGAATATTTAAGACCATAACAAGCAATTTAGGTACAAATTACCATTTTGCCCCTAGTTTGACTACTTGGTGGAATTTTGCCAGAGCTTCGCTATTTTGACTTTAAACTCTCAAAATTTTGCTACAACTTTTCCTCTAACACATTCCTAAGATAAATATCATATTTATTCCTAAAACATGATATCTAAGCTAACTTGAAAAATTAAAGACTACTCTAGCAGTTCTATTATAACTACTGAAAGAACTACTGAAATTAAAAACTAAGGACTGAGAAACTTACTCAAAGCTTTGCTATGAACTTCTTACTCCTCTTCCAGAGCTTCTCTCTCTAACTTCTCTCTAGGATTGTGAGTGAATTGGTGAAGAATGAAGAGAAATGAAAGGCTATTTATAGAAAAATCCAATGGCATTTTTGTAATTTCATTGAACTTTGTCTGGTTGAATTCTGACCGTCGGATCGCATTTTTTTGAAGTGACTTGATCTTGGCCCTACACCTATTTGGCCGACCTCCCCCCCCCCCCCCACAAGGAGACAAAATTGATGACATCATCATGCTTGTGTCATCTTGCTTTATCAGATGTAATTCCTGGTTCGGTGTCCTGATCGCGAAATTTTTTGTAAAATCTTAAAATTCTGGGAGCAACAATCTGAAGGTCTTTTCTTCCTCTTCAAGAATACTGGATTTTCCTATCCTTGTACTCTTATTAAGAACATTCCGTTATCTGCCGAAAATCCTCGGTATTCGCTACCGGTTACATAAATGACTTCGGAGATAGCCTACTCCGAGGTAAAAATTCACTTGTTCATAATATACTCTGACCCTAGTAACCTAGTTCACGGTTTTCTAGGTAGGATTTTATTTCTATCCGTGATCATTTATCTTGTTCACCTTTTATTATAATATTACCTAATTAGCACATGCCTTATCTTATATTACTATTATATACAAATATCTAATTCCATCCTTATCTCCCCCTAATTTTCGGCCCACACATATAATTATATATATATATATATATATATATATATATATATATATATATATTTTTTTTTTTCATTTACCATAATATCCTATTTATTTTGCATTTTTTTCATGTTTCCTAAATTTTCTATAATCTTATAAAATTCCCAAAAATTACTTACTTAATCCCTTACCAATTATTGATAATTTTCTTAATTAAAATTAATCATTTTCTCACAACAATTTTATTGACATTAATAATTTAAACTCTATGCAAAATATCAAAAATCATAGAATCAATTTTAGTTCTAGAATACTTTTTAATTTTCCTTCTTTTTATTTTTATAGGAAATAATTTATTAAATTGTCTAAATTAAGGATAATATGCTTTCTAAATTTTTAATAATTATTCCATGCCTTTTAGGATTTTTCCTAATTCTTCTCATGATGTTTTATGGCCTTAAGACACATTTTTCACATTTCCGATATTAAATTTCTTTTAATTTTCTTAATGTTTTCCTTTGAACATATACTAATCACATAACATGTTGAAACCAAAATCTTCTTAAATGGGCATTTTCATTATTGTGACATAATATTCCCGATAATAGTCATCCAGTATTACAAATACAAGTCATAAAACTTAAGAAATACTAAAACAGTTTTGACAACCATGTTCCACTCCTAAACTTTTCAACACAATATGGCAAGTAAAAGAAAAAAATAAGAAAACAAGGTAACATTAGTTTTAGCTATTTAATTTGTGACAAATTCTCTTTCAAACATTAACCTCTAAAAAAACAAGACTTAAAATTCTATAATAGAACAAACAATTCATCCAGCAACACATGATAATCAAAGTTTAAGCCATAAATAACACACTCAGTCATGCTCATTCTAATAGCAAAAGCTATCTCAATTCCATGATATAGTCTATGAGATTTAACCTTTATAGCTTTAAATTCTCCTTTCAAGCCTTTTACCAAACACCATGTGCACTGTATTTGAAAAACTTCAAGAATACTCTTTTTAAAATTACAGTCCCACAATTCGTGTATTAAAATAGCAAATCAAATCTTGAATAATTACCAAATCTTGATACAACCCAAACAATTACCAATTAAAGGAACGACCATTCTTTACAATCCACATATGACACAATAAAGAAGGAAAGGGCATTCAAAAATCAGATGAATGGGAAAATATTAATACATACCCTGCACAACAGAAGCACAAGAAAAGGAGGAGACAAGTGAAGACATGATCTCTTTAGACCTCTCACACAGCAACATCACGGAATAGAGGAAAAAGTGAAGAAATTTGACTGTAGGACTCTCACGACTATGGCAGACGAGCAACAATGAGAAAGAAAGAATAATCAACAAATGAAAAGGAAATAAAAAACAGAGGTGGAAAGGAAACTCTATGCCAACTCATACATGCCAGCAACAATCCGAAAAGAGAAGAAAAATAAGACTCCTTCACACACATATACTAGTAGGAAGAGGAAGAAGGAAAGGTGGTATGCTGTTGTAGAACAAGAGAGGTTGGACTTGACCTAGGATTAACTCCCAAGGGCCTACGTACTGTTGAGAGGGATCAAAGTCCACGTAGTTCATTGATAAAGAATAGGCTTATAGCTAGAGGGGAGTGGGGGTGTGTGCTCTGTCTATGCAGAATCATAATGATAAAGTGCATAACGTGTGTACCTTTTTAGGGTTTGAACCCTATTTATAAGTTTACCTAGGCCCTAAATTGATTGGCCTTCTGTTATCTTATCACTTAAAGATATATGATATCTTTAATGATAAGACCCTTGATTCGAGGGTAGTTAGGATCTTGATGATGATAGATTAGTTGAAATCTCCTTGATTTAGGGAGGTTATTAAGATCACACATAGGCCCTTGTTTCAGGTTGTTGCTTATTAGGCCACCCTTATAATGGGCCTATAATTCTTTAATTCAACTCCGTAACAATTGCCCCCCAACTCGGTAGTTCAAGTATTCAATCTGCCAGGATGAATTTTTCTTCATGAACTCTGGATTACTTTCTTAGCCTGGGATGTATTATCTCAGACATTCATGATCTAGACCGCATCCTGCCCATGGTTGTTTTAAATTAAATTACCATATAGTTTTGCTTTGATTGTCGACGCTTAATCTGCCGGGTTCTTGTGGATTGGTACCATTGCCCCCATTCAAAACGTCATGGGTAGGTCGGTCATAGTTCTATTATTGTATTCCGGCCTAGTGGGGACCGACTTGCCTTCCTATCTTGGTTAGGCAATGAGGGTCACAACTTAGTCGGACTTACTTGGGTATATGCGTTTGAACCAAGTGTCGATTTGGTGTCTTGATGGTACCAAGAGAGCGAACACCATTATTGCCCCCTGCCAGCTGGTGTCTTCTAACCGCCATGGTATTGGAAGCGTCTGTACCACCTTTATTGGTATTCGTGCGCATTTAATGTGAGCATTTAATGCGCACGCTTTTTCGACCATGTCAGTCATTTCATTGAGGCCCTTTGGGCCTAATTGTTTCAGTTCCTTGCCTTTCAACCGTCTTCTCACATCTCTATATATATAGCTATTTATTTCCCCCCATTTGTCCATTTGAACGTTTAGTATCTCTTTGCTGGTTAGAAGAAGTTCTCCACCTTCTCCCTGTTCTGTCATTCTCCAGATTTCCTAGCTCGTGCATTTTCTCTCCCCCTAATTTACTTGAAATCAGGTATTTATCATCATTCTTTCTTGATTTTCTTTGATTTTGGTCCTTTACTTCATCTAGTACTCTTGTTTCGGTGTGTTCATAGACGTTTGGAGTTTTTCGTTATGTGGGGAATTTTGGGTATTCACCTCCTTCATCTGTGTCTGTTCTTGTAGTTTTCCAAGCTTTAGTCAATTTGATTCTTTTGTTTGGGTGCTGGGGCTTCATTTCTTGTTTTTTTGAAGTTTCCCGTAGTGTTTCCTTTGGTTTTTATGGACCCGGATAGTTCATCCTTGCCTCCCAAACTTAGCAATCTTCCTCCAGAAGAAGAGGAACTTCTTCGACGCATTCCTCTGAGGTCGGCCTATTGGATTTTTGGGGTGTCCTTGACCAAGGAGAAAAAACTTGAAAACGTGCTCCAAGGTTATAGTGGTGGGGGTAGCAAAAAATCAAATCGGCCCTCTTAGTCTAGTGATAGTTATAGAAAACATTCCCAGTCTATAGAGTCGGTGGCAATTTCTAGGGCTACCTCCCTGGATCCGGGTTCTGTGAGTCCCGGGGGAAGAACTCTACTTTGTCCACAGTCTCCTTAAAACCAAATGTCGAGTGTTCAAGTATTCCTTCCTATCCTATTGGTCTTGTTGGCCCTTGTGAGGAATGCTCCTAGCATATTGCCGAGATCGTGTCGGTTAGTCAAGCGTGGGAAGCTAATCAGGTGGCATCATTGTGTTGGCACAAGTTGCCGCAAAGCATCCCGGTCACCAGTCACACCACTGCTTCCGATCCTGTTTTTTCAGTCCCAGATACTTGAACTTGTGTTTTGATTTATTTTTATTTCTTTTTAGGTAGTGTGTTGTCTCTAATGCGTTCAGGTGAAGAGTCTTGCTCCGGGGAGTCGAGTTCTGCATGCCCTCCTTGGCACTTATCAGATAAATATGATTGGGTGGCTGCGGGGTGCTGTCAATGTTTTCAGTTATTACAGCAAGGCAGATTGTCGAGCTTCCTCTTGGGGCTCGGAGCAACTGCATTCTATTTCCTACTAGTCCTGATGAACCAGTTTGCATAATCTGGGAAGGGAATCAACCTTCATTTTTCTTTTTCTACCAGGATTTTGTAACCCGACTTAGTCTTCGCTTTCTGTTCACCAAGTTTCAAATAGAACTTTTAAACCTTCTTCATTTAGCCTCGACCCAAATTCATCCTAACTCTTAGGGTTTTATCGTCGCTTTTGAGCGACTTTGTAAATTTTTAAATCTTCCATGTTTCGTGAGTGTTTTCTTTTATTTCTTTTCTATTCAAAAGGTTTTCCTTGCCAACGAGCCTCAGGAGAAAAAAGGTTGGATCTCATTCTAGGGGGTGCCAGACAGAAAGCTTCTTCATGTGTCTACCAATTCCTGGAAGAACTTCAAAACTTCTTTTTTTAAAGTAATTGTTGAACCCAGTCATAAACTGTTGTTTCTGAAAGATATTGACTTTAAGTCGATAGAGCTAGAGCTTCCACTCTATTGGACTAATGCTCATTATTAGCAGGATCCAAAAAATTTTCAACCCAAGGAAGGTGACATGAAGGCGGCCGAGCTCGTTGTGATGATAACCTTGGCTGACCATGTCAGAGTCAAAGGCGTTATTGACGTTCGATTTTTTATCAAGTAGCTGGTGGATGAGTTATTTCCATCGAGTAAGGTTTTGTCTGCTTGAGTTTGTTTTTCTGTATGATATATGTACTATTGCTGATGTTTTGTTTGTTCTTTGACTTTTTTGCAGAGGCTCGGATGGGGAAAAAATCAGGATATCGTGAGCTAGCCGGCCGACTTCAGGCCACCAAGAAGGATGAATTGGCCTCCAAGAAAAAGGCCGAGGTGGCTCATAAGAGGGCTTCTTCACCCCAAGTAGACCCATCTGATGACTTGGTGTCCCGAAAGTGGGCCAAGACCATGCCAGATAATTCGGCCACAGACTCTGAAACCATCCTGGCCACCTCTGCCGAAGTAATGGCAACTTCTCGGGCTCCTCCCCCGCCGCCTCCACCACCTCCTTCCAAGCATTATTTTCATATGCAGGGGGGAGGGGGGAGGAAGGTATGGACCGATGGCATATCCAAAGAACTAGCGTACGCTATAAAGGGCCCCGCTAACTACTATAAAGCGACCAAGTTCTCTAATGCTGAAAAGCAAGAGTTAACGGATATGCAGTGTCGCGTCATAGAGGCGGCCGGTATGATTGATTGTTATGCGGAAGTGAAATAAAAGTACAATCAGGCCTTTGCCGAGCTTTGGCAAGCTCGATCTGAGAGGGATGCCGCTACAGATCAACGAGAGAAAGCTGAAGAAGAAAGGATTAAGGTCGTGGAGGAACTATCTAAGGCCACCGCGGATAGGGATTCAGCCCGGGCTGAGCTTGCAAAGATGCAGGTGGACTTGCCCAAAGCTCAAGAAGGAGAGCTTGTTCTTGGGTGGTCCCTGAGCAATCTCCAAGTTAAGTATGGGGATGCTATGAAGGACTTGACAGCCACCAAGTCCGAGCTGGATACTGCTGCTGCTGAGATTTCTCGTCTCAAGAACCTAATGTTGGAGATGGCGTCGGATGCTTTCGCAGACGCTTTGGAACAGGTCTAGGTTCTTAACCTGGATAAAAGCCTAGCCTTTATCAAGTGGATTACAGAGCCACGGTTGAGGATGGAAAATTTATTTTGGTGCCTCCTTCTCCAATCGAAGAATCGGCATCTCAGATGGATGGTGGTCAAGGTCAAGATGTTGAAGATGAAGTGACTCCAGCGACCAAGATGCTAGATTCGTCTGACCAACCAGGGACTCAGTCTTGAGTCGGCCTGCCTAGAAGCCTTTTTTTGTTACTTTGTTAGCTATTTTTAATTTTTGAATTTGTAGATGTATTCCGGGTATTGACTCCCGTTTTTGTAACAACTTTGTAAATCGACTTTAGCTTGGTTCTTTTAATAAACAATATATGTTCTTTCATATTGATTTCGTTTGTTTTTATCGCGTTTTTGCCAAACTTATTTAGACACGTTCGCTCGCAAATAAAAAATGTGGGCTTGGAAGTGTAACCTGGGGTCTATTCAATGACTTGGCCAAAGTCAAGATATATTGCACAGAATCTGCTAAGATATTCCACTAATATTATTAATCTGGCATTCTCAATACAAATGATTTAAGCAATCATCCTAATACTTTGAGTTTTAACCAAAGCAGTAATCCGAGGTGCTAGCCAATCATCACATATTCGGGACTTAGCTTTTTGAACAAGAACCTAAACATTTCAACCTGATCAAGATCCGCATGACAAATGACTGAACCACCCCGGAATGTGGTTCCGATGCATCGTTAACATAAAAAGACTTGTTTACAAATCTTATACAAGCGGATTCTCATTGCCCTGGCATTTTGAGCTTAATAGCATGCCCTTGTTTCAAAGGCTATATTTTTGTATTGAACTTTGTAAACAATATCAAGTCGGACCGTAAGAAGAACTGCTTTCTTTATTTTTTTGAAAAGTTGCAATAACAATAGACGTTGACATTAAACAAAAGGAATGGAAAATAATGCATTTAAACAAAATAATCTTAACACAAAACGCGACATTCAACTGATACTTGTTTAGTTGTAGCCGGGTTCTGTTTGGAACTCGACATTCAACTAAAATATGTTTTCATTTTATCCGTGTTCTATGTCCTTTTTATTGCTTTGTTGTCCAGAGTTTCTAGGACATAGTCTCCTTAGCCTATTTTGTCTAGAATCCGATAGGGTCCTTCCCAGTTTACTGCAGCTTTCCGTTTCGAGCATTCTTGTTTCTGATATCCGCTCTGCGGAGTACCAGATTGCCTTTATTGAATGCTCAAGGTTTAACCTTGTAATTGTATTTAGCCACAATGAGTTGTTTTGTGACCAGATCTCGGCAATGTGCCTCGATTCTAACTTCATCGATAAGGTCTAGTTCTATGGCTAGTCATTCGCTATTGCTCAATTCTCCTTCTTGTAGGACTTTAATTTTTCTCCATGATGTTTGCCTGATTTCGACCGAGAACATTGCTTCGCATCCATAGGTCAATCTAAAGGGCGTCACTCGGGTTGACATCTGAACGCTAATCCGATATCCTCATAATATGAGATACAGTTGGTCTACCCAGTCAATCTCTACTTCAGTCATTCACTTTCTCAACTTGTCCACAAGAATTTTATTCGCAGGCTTGGCTAGCCCGTTTGACTGAGGATGTTCCATAGAGGCAAAATGATGCTTGATTTTGAGCTCGGACATTAACCTTTGAAAACCCTTGTCAATAAACTGAGTTCCATTATCAGTTATTACTTCGACTGGAATGTCAAATCTTGAAATGATGCTTCATTCAAAGAATCTTCGTATACGTGCTGCCGAGATAGTCACTATTGGCTCGGCCTCAATCCATTTGGTGAAATAATTGACCGCTACAATGAGCCACATCAGTTTCCTTGGGTTTGGTTTGAATGGTCCTAACAAGTCCATACCCCATTTGTAAAATGGCCATGGGGCCATGATAGATTTAAACTCTGTAGGTGGTAGCCAAATTATTCGAGCATGCTTTTGGCAGCTCTCACATCTTCTTACGTGGACAATGGAGTCGGCCTCCATTGTGGGCCAATAAAATCCAACTTGAAAAGCCTTCCTGGCCAGAGCCTTAGCTCCCATGTACTGCCCATTTATTCCTTCGTGTATCTCTGCTAGCACGTACTCAGCTTCTGCCAGGTTTAGGCATTTCAGCATTGGAGAGTGGAGCCCTCTTCGATACAGCTGGTCTTTAATTACTATGTACATCACCACTGCTTTTACCACCTATTTCACTTCTGCTACTTCATTCAAGATAATTCCCTTTTCTAGGTAGTCCAGGATAGGTCTCCGCCAATCTTCAGTTGCTGCAATGAACATGACACAAGTAGGCTCAGTCATGTTTTGTTGGATTATAGTTCGGTGGTTTCCCGGGCTCTTCGCGCTTACTAACTTGGACAGAATATCTGCCCTTGTATTTTCTCCTATGGGTAACCACGACTTCATTGAATTCGGTCATGGCTTCCTTCACTTTGCCCAGGTACTTTATTAGTAAGGGTCCTTTGGCAGTATAGGACCCATTGATTTGTGCTACAACTAGTTGGGAGTCGGTTGACAGATGGATTTGTTTAGCTCCATTCTCTTTTGCCTGGGACAGTCCAGCCAAGACCGCTTCATACTCGACCTGATTATTCGATGTTTTAAAGTTCAACTGTAACTAGTATTCAATGGAGACTCCTTTCAGGCTTTCAATTATGACTCCTACCCCGCTTCTTTTAGCATTGGAAGATCCATCAACGAATACCTTCCAGATTTCATGACTTGCCACTGCTATTGCGGTTGCCGGGGTCAATTTCATGATGAAGTCAGCTAAAGCCTGTGATTTTATGGCATGTCAAGTTTCATATAGGATATCAAATTCTGATAACTCTATAGCCCAGCTGATCATTTGCCCAGCCAGGTCCAATTTGTGAAGAACTTGGCATATTGGTTGACTGGTTCTGACGATTATACGATGCCCTTGAAAGTAAGGACGAAGTCTTATGGCCGTAGTAAGAAGTGCAAAGGCCATTTTTTCGAGCTTTTGATATCTTAATTCAGAATTTTGTAGAGCTCGGCTTACAAAGTATAATGGTTTTTGCTCGGCTGCCTCCTCTCTTACCAGTGCAACGCTTACTGCCTCCTCACCGACAGACAAATAAAGAATTAGATCCTCTCTGGGTTCTGGTTTTAATAAGATTGAGGGGGTCGACAAGCATTTCTTTATTTTGTTAAATGCAGCTTCACATTCCAGGTTCCACTCGCCATGTGCTTCTTTTTTCAATAATCGGAAGAGAGGAAGCACGTTCTCTGCTGACTTTGGCAAAAATCTTGTTAAGGCCGCCAGTCTTCCCATTAGTTGTTGCACTTCCTTTTTATTTCGTGGTACTGCCATGTTCAAAACAGCCTGACATTTCTCTGGGTTTGCTTCGATTCCTCTATTAGTTGGAGGAATCCTAAGAACTTTCGTACTGGAACCCCAAATACATATTTGGCCGGGTTTAAACGGATGCGGTGGGCTCTGAGTTTGTCAAATGTTTGCTGAAGATACCGGACATGATTCGTCGGTCTGTTGATTTTACAATCATGTCGTCAATATAGACCTCTACATTTTTGCCAAGTTGTTCCTCAAATACTCGGTTCATCATTCTTTGATACGTGGCCCCGAAATTCTTTATTCCAAATGGCATGACGTTGTAACAATAATTAGCTTTCTCTGTGATAAAAGTTGCTTTCTATTGGTCATCAGGATGCATGGCTATTTGATTGTATCTAGAATAGACGTCCATGAAGGAGAGTAGTTGGAATCCGGATGAATTGTCCACTAATTGGTCTATGTTAGGCATAGGGAATGCGTCCTTTGGGCAGGCTTTGTTGAGGTCGATATAATTAGTGCATACACTCTATTTTCCATTGGGTTTCTTAACCATGACCACATTGGACAACCACGTGGTGTATTGAATCTCCCTGATGAACCCTACATCTAGTAATTCCTTCACGTGGTTGGCCAGGGCCACTTGCATGTCTAGGGTGAGTTTTCTTTTCTTTTGTCCGATAGGTATGGATTTCGGGTTCACTATCAGCTTATGGCAACAAAAATCAAGGTCCATGCCTGGTATCTCAGATGGTTTCCAGGCAATGATATCTTTATTCTTTAGTAGCAGCTCTTCTAACTCGGCTTGTTCCTCATTTGTGAGTTCATTGACAATCTTGGTAGTTTGTCCGAGTTCTTCTCCTAAGACAGAGTCAGTGAGTTCGCCATTAGGTTCTGCTTTTATAAGCTCAGTCTCATCTCGTACGTCAAGTTCAACCACGTTTACCGACTTCCCATATGGCCTTGCAAGGTCTTTAGTTGAGCCATCCCTTTTGAGTATTTGTGATGAAGAGGACGATCCTGGCTTGCTATTTTTGATAGTGGAGAAATAACATTGCCAAGATTCCTTCTGATCTCCCTTGATGGTGACAACCTTATTCTTACTATTTACCATCTTTAACTTTTGATGTTTGGTCGATATCAACATATCCCAACTGTGGATAGTTGGCGTACCCAAGATAATATTGTAAGACGATGGGAAATCGGCAACGATAAATTTAACTTGTCTTGATTTAAAAGTTTCCCTGGATCCTAGTGTTAGTTTGAGCTCAATATACCCATTTAGATATGTATCTTCCCCATTGAACCCTATAAGGGTCGTTTTGCATGGCTTCAAATTTTCTGGATCTAGGTACATTTTTTTGAACGTGTTCCACAAGATAATGTCTACTGCACTGCCGGCATCCATAAAAATCTTCTTTTCCCGACATTTTCCTAAGAGCCCTATTATGACCAACCCGTCTTGATGTTCCAGGATTACGTCCCTCAAGTCTTCTTGGGTGAAAAACAATTTGGAAGGTTTCGATTTAAGAGGGTCATTCTTAAAAGTCGGTCGTCCCCTAATTGATAGGACTTCTCGAAGGTACTTCTTTTGTTGGCTTACTATATCGCCTCCCCCGCCATAGCCTCCATTAATGACGTTACAATCGAACTCAGTTTCAAGGAATTCTTTATCGTCCCCGAGTTTCCTTCGAGTGTCATCTTGCTTTTTTCTTTGATGGATCGGGCTCTTACTTTGGCTTATTTGCTCGCGTTTATTGTTCTTTTGTCCTTGAGTTTTGATGACATACTGCCGCAATTTACCTTCTCGAATAAACTTTTCTACTGCATCTCTGAGACCCCAGTACTCTTCAGTGGTGTGCCCGGGTCCGTCATGGAACTTGGAAAACTGGGATCGATCTAAACCACCTCTATTATATAGTGGACGTGGGCGTTCCACCTTCTTCATCTCGGTTAGCGCCACCTCTCTCCATATCTGAGCACTCAAGACGTTCAGAGGGGTATATTTTTATATTTCCTTTCATATTTTCCTCTTCGAGATTTTTTATCCGAATTCCTTGGTCGGTTTTTTGCTGCCTGATCTCTTCCTTTTGGTGGCGGGCTCCTTCACCTCTCCTTTCCAGGAATGTTTGCTATTTCCATTTATTCTATATCCAAATATTTCTTAGCTCGTCTGTTGAAGTCTTCCAACGTTTTGATATTAGCTGCCCAGATCGACCTTCCCATTCGTGATTCACCATCTAGGCTCGAGATGAGTAAGTGTACATGAACACTCTCTGATAATCCTTGTACTTGTAGAGCGACTATTTTGAAACGATCTAGGTACTTCTGGAGAGTCTCATCGAGATGATGTTTGATTCTTCCCAGCACATTTACAGACTTCAGCATCGTCTTACTTGTCGCGAAATTAAGTAGGAACTTGTCTCCAAGCTCGTCGAAGCCCAAGATCGATTTGGGAGGTAGGGTTTGAAATCCCACACCTATGCAGCTCCTCGTATGGTTGAGGTGAATAGTCGGGATATGATTGGTCCTTTGTACCCTCGAACAAGCATTTCGATGTTGAAGGTATTAAGATGAGCTTAGGGGTCTTGACTTCCATCGTACTTGTGTAAGTCGGATGCATTGAATTTTTTTAGATAAACTTCTTATGCAATCTCATCAGAGAATGGGTTGTTGTTCTTTCCTCCTTCTCCTACCACATTTTGTGCTTTCCTGCAGCATTCATTGCAGCTTCTCGCACCTCAGAAGACTGTTACTTCTCTGAGGTGTCCGGGTTCCATCATTCTAGGTTCAATCCTGATGGTTATTTCGATCATAGTTGGTGGTTGAAGCTTCTTTTCCCTGCCTAGGCTCCTCAATACGAGGAGGATCACTAGGCTATTGATTAGCATCCTCATTCCTATTAGGCTGATCATCTCGGCCTTTCGTTTGCAGCAGAGTTTGTGATTGCTTCAGGAGCTCTTCCTGTATTTCGGCCATTCGATCATTCTTGTGACTTTGGACATAGTTACACTTTTCCATGGTCTCAATTCTCCTTAGTAGCGATTCTACCGAGTTATGCAATATACAAATATCCAAGTTGTCAATTTGGAACTACTGCGATGAATTGGCTTGGTTAGCCTGCTGCAGTGCCAAGTCTGTGAAGTTAGCTTTAGTTTGCAAGAGATCCGTGCTTTGGGGTTCCACAAATTGCACAGCATCGCCCTCTAGGATAGTTCCTAATTTTGCTCTTGCATGAGCATCTAGCTTCTGCTTCTGGTGTTCGTCATCGTTGGTCACGGGGATTGAACTTTATAGTCTCCACGGTCAGCGCCAATATTTTGTTGTAGAACAAAAGAGGTTGGACTTGACCTAGGATTAACTCCTAGGGGCCTACATACCATTAAAAGGGATCAAAGTCCACGTAGTTTGTTGATAAAGAATAGGCTTATAGCCAGAGGGGAGTAGGGGTGTGCGCTCTGTGTATGTAGAATCATAAAAGATAGAGTGTAGAGCATGTGTACCTTTTTAGGGTTTGAACCCTGTTTATAAGTCTACATGGGCCTTGAATTGATGGGCCTTCTGTTATCTTATCACTTAAAGGTATATGATATCTTTAATGATAAGACCCTTGATTTGAGGGTAGTTAGGATCTTGATGATGATAGATTAGTTGAAATCTCCTTGATTTGGGGAGGCTGTTAAGATCACACATAGGCCCTTGTTTTAGGTTGTTGCTTATTAGGCTGTCCTCATAATGGGTCTATAATTCTTTAATTCAACTCCATAACAAGTAGATTCCAGCAGTCCACTCATCAATGATGCAAGGAGTTAAAAAAAAAGATTGCAATCCGAAAAGGGAAAAGTAGTTTCAGCGTTTTGGGGTAGTAAACAGAGGTGCCGGCGGACAGACGATGGAAGATGGTCACCGATGATGGCAAGGAAACGTGAAGGGATAGAGCCAAGCAATGGGGGCTGGGGTTTTCAGGTTCCAAAGTCACTAAGCTTCTCCTGCTCAAGTGGTGAAGCCGTGCGATGTAAGAAAATTCTGATGTCTCACATTTTTTTAAACACATATCATGATATTTTGGTAATTTTCTTTGAAAATAAAAATTAAATATGGTCTTAATGAGGATTTAAACCGGAACCTAATAGACTTTTGACCATCTCCAATACTATTAAGCTACAAGCTTCATCTTAACACCCAACTACAATATATAGTAAATATATAATCAGTTTACAATAATATAATAAAATTAATTCATTTTTCTTGAGCCATTACAATAATATAGATTTTTTTTGTTGGCTGAAGAAGAAATGATTATGAATATTTATGACCCATCAATTTACATAAGATTTTTCAATTTGTTAAGGGGTCTCAAAGTGATAGCCAAACTGGATTGAAATCTATGATTGTATATATGAAATGCTTGAGTTTACAAGTGAAAGATAGGTTTAGTTATTAGGTTAATATATAGTGGTATATCTTTGAAATACATAAATAAAGGAAGTATACTTATATGTGTTGGTTCTTAGAATTTTGATGATAATAAGACTTAATGGATTAAAACCTTTTTATAGAAAAGAAATTGTGCTTTTGAAAAGTAAACATATAATTACTCGAGTAAGGTGTCTTAGTTACTCAGGTATTCCCTTATGATAATGTTGTTGAGTGTTCACAGAATGCAAAAAAATATCCTTTGGGCAAACTAAAGAAAATTACTCGAGTAATAACTTGTGTTACTCGAGTAATGTCATTTTAAACAAGGTTCAGGAAGCATTGCTAAATGTTACTTGAGTAAAAATATTTTGTTACTCAAGTAATAGTGTCGCTGGAAGTATTAATTTGAACTTACATGAAATTACTCAAGTAACAAAATTGTTACTCAAGTAATTTTGGTTCCAGACACTATTATTCCGTGAAACCATTCAATATTACTCAAGTAAGAAATTTATTACTCAAGTAAAATTGACTCAAGTAACAAAAGATGTTACTCAAGTAACCATGGTCTAGAGTCTATTCTTTGTTGAAGGATTTATTATTACTCAAGTAGAATTTTGGATTACTCGAGTAATATCACTCCAGAAGATATTACTTTCAAACCTTACTAAAGTAACATATATATCCTACTCAAGTAATGCCATTCCAAAGGTAAGCTTCTTCAAACTTACGTGGTTACTCGAGTAAGATGTTGATATTACTCGAGCATTGCTTGACGAAGAATCAAAACATGCGACTAGATCATTAATTCCTTCTTCTATCATATTGGGTTATTTCCTATTTATTCTTAATCTCACTCAAACTTATTTTTTATTCTATCTAATCATCTTTTTGAGTGAATTATAGATGTTTAACCATGTTTAAAATGATATCAGCAAAAATGTCGTTCGTTATGTCAAAAGCATTTAATGCAACAGAAGATACAAATGGAATAAAAGTTCTTAGCAGATGAATATATTCCTATGAGGCATACCTATTCCAACTATTATTCTAAGCCAACTTCCACACAAGTACGTCGACGAAGAATGCATTTAATGAAGCAACATTCGATTGTACTCATTGGAAGTCATCTTTGCCTAACGAAAATTCGAAGAGACTCAACGACTATATTCAAAGTCTCAGAACGGCACTAATGGCAAATTGGTATAACTACACATTCAATTTTGTATTATTGCGACTGTTTCATTAATTTCATTTAATATCTTCATATATAATTTGTACTTTAGTGACTATCATTTATTTACTCAATGAGGAGATAAACACTATTTGATTATTGTAAAATCTTAAGGTTGTAGAACCTTAAGTATGTGTATAATTACCACTTCTAAGGGGGAGTAAGTCTTAGAGTGAGAGGATCGTCCTGAGAACGAAGTGCGTAATTGTATCAGTAATTAAGAGGTAATGAAAATCCCAAGGTGATTGGGGACTAGACGTAGGTCAAGGAGTTAGACCGAACCAGTATGATCTCTTTGTGTTCATTTCCCTTCTCTGTCTCTGTTTTAGTATTCTTGAGCACTTATCAAAAAGATTTTTATAATCACCTATTCAACCCCTCCCCCTCTAGGTGATATTCCACCTTCAATATGACTCACACTTACGAAGGAGATTGGTTGAATATAAGTGTGAGTTAATATTGAAAATTTCTACTAATATATTTCATCAAAAAACCTATTGATCTCCCAAAAATGAATGTCACATTAAGGTTTTGAATCAATCTATTATGAAAATTCAAAAGTTTATTATTGGTTAAGCAAAATGTTACAACAAACCTGAAGTTTACTAATCCAAATAAATTTATTGTTGGAATGACTTGTTTGATCATCCAAGTCATACATATGATCCAACAAATTATTAAATATTATGTATTGACATCCATTGAAAAATTAGAATATTCTTCATAAATAGCCAACATATTATATAATTCAAAAAAATTTTAAAGTTAAGATGCAAAAATACATATATTTTTTCTCGAAGAGCGCCCAACATGAAGTGATTTTTTTATGTGAAAAAGTGATTACGTGGTTATAAATTAGTTGCAAAAATATTTTTTTGGAAAAATATTCTTAATAAATAGCCAACATATTATACAACCAGTGGCACATTTTTTTTCCATATAGTTTCTTTGAAAGTCATGTCACTATCAAGTTAACAAAAAAAGTCAAAGTAACAATCAAACGGTATTTTTGGCTAAACCACATGTGTATTTTTACACTAAAAAAACACTTGGTGTTGAACGCTCTTTTGGCCAAACCACATGTATTTTTACTCCTTTGAAAGCCACATCATCATCCAGTCAACAAAAAAATCAAAATTAAAGGTCAAACGATATTCTTGCACCTAATTTGTACCACATTGTCACTTTTACACTTAAAAAAAATATTTGGTGTCGAACACTCCTCGAAAAAAAAAACACATGTGCATTTTTGCACCTTAATTCAAAATTTTATGTGCAGTTTGTTCTCAAAGAAAACTAATTATGAGGATATCACTAATTGTGATTTGGAATGGATCTCTACATTTCTAGAAATATATCAAAATCATATATATTGACCCATTCAAATAGCATGTAAACCATATAAGTGTTTAATAAATTTAATATATACATCTATAAGATGATTATATGTGATTTTACTATTACTTGGCAATATAAAGTTTGCAATAATATTTGAATAAATCATTATGTTAAACATGTAATTTCTAGATTATATGATCAAGAAATCATTTATTGAAGCCTTCATAAATAGCTAAACCAATGCTTTTGAGAACAAAATTTTGTATTAGCTAAATCAATGCTTTTGAGAACAAAATTTTGTATTCCAATGTTGGTGTATTTGATTATAGATATTACAACACTTATATGAGCCAACAAAATTCTCTTGGTCAAATTGGTTTTTTGGTCAAAAGTCAAACATATTCCATCTTCAAAAAACTTGAATGTGCGATGCTTATTCCAATTAATCCACCTCAATGCACGTAGATGGCTATTGAAAGGAAATTGTGGTATATGTTGGGTAAGGAAATTTCTATTTAAATGAAATAAAATGATATTTTTAAGGGAAACAAATGGATTTATGAGACTTATATTGCATGATTAGTAAATTGTCATTTGATAATGTTTTCCTAACATGAAGGGGAGAAATTTAATAGTTGGAAAAGAGAACTAATGGAATGCATTAGCACCATTAAGTATAGATTCTTGAATATAGAAGTATAAACCAAAAGTTTATTTGGTTTTACATTCATGAAATATTATAAAATATTTGCCAAATGAAACTACTGACCTAAATAAGAGTTACTAAATCTCATATCTCAATTAAGAATGTTCCAATCAATATAAATAAAAGTGAGACATGCCTAAAACATGAGAGACCATTCGATTCCAAATCAAAATATTATGAATAAAGTGAATCATTTAATTAGGGCATGTACACCAAAAGAGTGTCAAGACATAACTAATTGTAATAACTTTAAGAGATGTTCAGGTACTTGAAAAGTTATATAGATCTTAATAGGTTATGTCATAATAGGAAAAATAGAACTGAAAAGGTAAATTTGATGACAACAGTTTTGTACATAATATTATGTGATCAAATGAGAATCGTATGTAACAATATGTTATAAAGTAGACATAAATATAATTGACCAAAGGTAAAAGTAAAAAACAGAAAAAGATGCAATAAAAATATGATTATATTGTGACATTTAAGGACCTACAGTCCCATATCTCTTTTATTTTCAAATACTATTAATATTTTTACTATAAATTTTTTCCTTATTCATGAACGGTATTAGAACAGCCATCACCCCCAAGAAAAACCACAGCTAACCACCATGATTATAACCATGCACGGAAGCTAGATAATCCTAAGATCACGATTTTGGACCATGAACTGAGGAATAATTTGAGTTATGACACTGATATTTGCAAATGGAGGAGAGCAAGAAGCAACCAAAAAAATTGAGCCATTGTGCAAAATATAGCATGAGGTAGTGAGAAAAGGAATGGATTCTGGATTGTTCCTCCAACAGAGTATAGAGTGACTCTATTAAAAGATCTTAGTCATAGGCTTTCTTTAGCTATTAGTCCCTCCGCGTCTTCCTCGCACCCCTGTTCATTGAAAAGAAAGAGAATAGATTCCATGAACAGTAGCCCAATTTCAGGAGGGGCGATGACGAAAACCGATCCTGGAAATTTTGATGGAATAGAATTCTACAGGGAATAGGATTCCCTCATACCAAACACTTCAAAACTTGGATTCCAATTCTATTTCCATTTCCGTTAACCCAATTCTCATGTACCAAAGCTCACCAAAACAAGAACATTTAATCTTTCCCAGATGTATAGTTTTTCCGATAATCTACCACCATCATCATGTCAATCAAAATATCATTTTGAATTTAGATTACAATTAGAAGGGGAAGCATATAAACCAGCAGCAACAAAATAACAGCAAACAACTTTAAAAATACTGATGGAAGATCAACAACTAACTAAATATGTCAAATTCCGGCGTCATCTCAATCAAATACTTGGGCATATATTGATGTTCTAATTAACCACAGCAGGCTGATTTCTGGGCAGCTTCACTGCCACTGGCTGCTGCATCTGGTTGATTTATTCTGATTGTCTGAGGCTGAGCCAACACAGAAAATAAACAAAACAATATTTACATAGTTGGCCTTTCAGCCAAAAGAAAAAAGATATGCCACAAGTCTAATGTCAGGCAATATAGAAAGTGTACAGACTTGTTCACGGTGCGTCTATAATTGTCCAAGAGTCCAATTGAAGGAGGAAACTTAAGGTATTTAGACTTATATACTCGATATATTATTTTCCAACAAGTGGATTTTAATTTTTTAAAAAAATTAAAAGTATCAACAAGAAGAGTAATTTAGAAGATAAACAGAAGATATAAACATAATGTCCTAGCTTGACCAAAAACAAGTACTTCCTCTGATCTTTACTATAAAAGCTATTAAACTAATTTGGTTAGATTAAAGAAATTAAATAAATTGGTTAATTTGAATAAATGTGACAACATATCCCTACTTAACATTAGATTATATATTATTTTATACATTAAACAAATTAGTTTTAGGAAAAACAATAATATATGAGACAAAATGAATTGAGATCTTATATTTTGGACCCCTCCAAATATTAGGGGCTGGATGTAGTACTCTAAAAATGTGAAGGTTAGGCACCTAAGTTTTTCTTTCGGAGAAAAGTGAAAAAAAATATATATATATATATATTTTTTTTCTTTTTTTATTATTATTTTTATTTTTTTTTTTTGCAATGTCTATTTTGTCTTTATTATGATTAGTCAATAGTATTTATTACTTCTTATTATTTTCAAAAGGATACAATGATCATTCTTAGCCATGAAATCAATTTTTTCATTTGGCTTTTGTTTGTATTTCTTTCCATTCCATGTACCAAATCAAGTTTGTAACAGAAATACCTCAACTCTAGTGTCTGTTTCTGCAAGCCTTTGCTTGATGTCTCTTGCTATTGAAAAGAAAACCTCTTCCACATTCATGTTTGTCTTTGCACTCTACAAGCATGTTTTAAGACAAATATAAGAGATTAACAAGCATTTTAAGCAGATCTTGGTAACAACTAGAAGTTGCTGCTACTCACAGTTTCAAAGAACTTGATACCATACTCATCAGCAAGAGCTTGACCTTTTGAGGTAGGCACAACCTATAAAAATAGAAGGAAACCAAGGAATATCATTTGTCAACATAAATAGAAAACAGCATCTCAGATACAGATTCAAGCTCAACAGACAAAAAAGATATTATGAGGTCATTTGCTTAGCGAAGGATCCCTGCTTCAAGTCACAAGGAACTGTCTAAAGCAGACTTCCCCCAGAAAACAATTAGAAGGCCGAGCATGGAAACCTTATTGAGAAAGTCATGCACTAGCTAGTTGCTAAATTAATTATATCATAACAGAGAATGAAGTTTTGGAAGGTGAATAGAAAAAGGAATATGATGGATACTTGATAGTATAGGATACTAAGTCCCACATTGAAAGTATAGGATGCTCAATGAAGTACTTAAGTGGTTCAGTTCTCCCACCTCAACAGCTAACTTTTGAGGTAGGGTTCCCATCCTCACTTAGGTACCCATCAGAATACCGTATATACATGCATACCCTTTTACTTTCATCCATATCAGCCTTGTTGCCCACGAGAATCTTGTTTACATTGTCAGATGCATGCTGTTCAATGTTGCGGATCCAATTCCTAATATCTGAAGAAAAATGAAAGCTGTATAAGAATCAAAAGAAAGGGAAATGTTGGAAATATAAAACAATTTGATGGGGCAAATATAGCTGAATTGAAACTTGAAAGCTACAAGAAATACTCAGAAAAATATGAGTGAATAAACCATTCGTACCAGAAGGAAAAAGAATTGTTAAAACATTTATAAATTCAAATGTTCAAAGAAAGGGAAGAGAGTAGTACTATTAAAAGATGCTTCATCTGTAACATCATAGACCAGTAAGATGCCCATGGCACCACGGTAATAAGCTGCAGAAGCATATAAAATGGTAAGAGACCTCCATCGCATCAAATAGAAACCAGACCATAACTATAACTCAAATTACTGTAGAAATTGAAAACATTTATTAGACAATTTTAAATGGTTTGTTAAACTAAAGGGTTCAGCTTTGTATTAAGCGGTCTCCTTATCCTTTAATCACTTTATTTTGAAAAAAATGATGCCATAGCCCAATATTCACATCCAAGAGAAAACTGTCCTTCAAAACCAGTGCTTCTAAGTAGACTACGACAATTACACAAAAATCATCTTGCCCTCTTGATACCAAGTGTGCAAGGGTGTCAGCTTGCATATTTGCCTCTAACAATATGTTTTGTGGTAACATTCATTGCCTGTTTGACCCAAATTTTGGTGGCTAAGACAGTAGAGCAAGCAGATCTAACTTAATCACTTAATGTAAATATTGTGAGAGGCATAAAACACTCTATTCTGATACATTAATGATGTTGTGTGATTACAATATATAGGCTAGAATGGGCAGACAAAAGATAGGGAATTAGGGATATAGTCTAGAATGGGCAGACAAAAGATAGGGAATTAGGGATATAGTGGAGGAAAATAATGCAGCAAAAATTTCAGGAAATCAGGAAAGACAAAACATAGTGCATCCCATATTTTAAGGATTCTAACACTCCCCCTCAAGCTGGAGAATATATGTCGATCATTCCCAGCTTGCCTCGGAATCCTTCAAACTTTGTCCTCCCTAGTGGTTTAGTTAGAATATCTGCAATTTGGTCTGCAGATCTTATGTGTGACAGAATTATAATTCCTACTTCAATCTTTTCTTTAATGAAGTGTCTGTCTATCTCAACATGTTTTGTTCTATCATGGTATACTGGGTTCTTGACCATTTCAATACTGGCCTTGTTGTCACACCAGAGTTGTATTGGTTCCTCATATTGAATTCCCAACTCACGCAGTAATCTTATAATCCAAATTCCTTCACATACTCCTTTCTGGACAGCTCTAAGTTCTGCTTCTGCACTACTTGGTGACACCACTGTCTGTTTCTTGCTTCTCCATGTAACTAGATTGCCCCACACATATGTGCAGTATCCAGAGGTTGACCTTCTAATCTCTTTATCCCTTACATGATTTGCATCTATGTACATTTCGACTTTTCTAGTAGTATTTTTCTTAAAGAATATTCCTCTCCCAAAATTAAGCTTCAGATAGCTCAAAATCCTATATACAGCCTTCATGTGTTCCTCCTGTGGTTGATGCATAAACTGACTTACTATTCCGACTGCATAGCTAATATCCAGGCGAGTATGGGTTAGATATATCAATTTTCCCACAAGTCTTCTACATCTTTCGGGATTAGCTGGAATACCTTGTGGTTTGATCTCTAAGTGGCATCCCTCTTCCATTGGTGTCCCCTCTGGTTGGGCACCCAACATTCCTGTTTCATGTAACAGGTCTAGTGTATACTTCCGCTGAGAGACATTGATACCCTTCTTGGTTCTTACCACTTCCATGCCTAAGAAATACTTCATTTGTCCAAGATCTTTCACTTGTTTTCACCTGACAAGTCTTGTTTTAGTTGCGCAATGGATTCTTCATCATTTCCTGTAATGACTATGTCATCAACATAGACAATCAATATGGTGACTTTACCATTACCTTGTTTGATGAACAACGTGTTATCTGCTTGTCCCTGAGTATAACCAATCCCTTTTACGGCTCTGGCAAATCTACCAAACCATGCTCGAGGAGATTGCTTAAGGCCGTACAATGACTTGTTGAGTTTACACACAGAGTTGTTGGGAGCTAAAACTCCATCTGGAATCTCCATGTATACTTCTTCCTCCAAGTCTCCATTCAGAAATGCATTATTCACGTCCAGTTGGTGTAAAAACCAATCCAAGTTTCCTGCAATTGATAACAGTACTTGGATGGTATTGAACTTGACTACTGGAGCAAATGTTTCCTGATAGTCAATTCCATATGTCTGAGTATATCCTTTTGTAACAAATCTCACCTTGTATTTGTTGATACTACCATGTGGATTGAATTTTGGTGTGAAGATCCACCTACATCCCACTAATTTTTTTCCTTCAGGAAGAGTTGTGATCCCCCATGTTCTATTTTCCTTGAGTGCCCTCAATTCTTCCTCTGCAGCTTGTTTCCAATTTGGATCAGCCATCGCTTGTTGAAAAGTGTTTGGAATTTTTATCTGTGCACTATTTACAACAAAACTTTGCATTTTTGCAGACAAATTACCATATGAGACAAATTGTTGAATTGGATGTTGAGTACATGATCTTACCCCTTTTCTTAATGCAATAGACCAACCGTGTTCTTCAGGATTTAATCTCGGATTGGACTCATGGTCATTCCTTTGAATGGGAGAGATAGTTCTTCCATCATCTGATTCAATTATACCTTGTGAGCTGGACTCTACCTCAGGCTGTGGTTCAGCATCTATCCCTGAATTAATCTCAACATGTGTTTCCAGTTCATTGGGTTCAGGTTGAGGTGGAATATGCTCAGACTCATGATTGGGTTGGGTAGGACTAGGCTGATTTGTGGGAGCAAGCGAGTCAAGAGTAGATATAAAGTGATGCAGAATAGTGTTAGGTGGGCTAGAATTTTTGGAATTAGGTGTTTCCAGAATTAGCCATTCAATATTTGAACACTCCCCCTAAATGGGTAATTTGGGATAGTATGCTTCGTCTTCCAAGAATACAGTATCCCGAGAGACAAGTGGTTTCTTAGAAGAGGGACAGTAGCATTTGTACCCTTTTTGAGTAGATGAGTAGCCAAGAAATATGCATTTGTCGGCTCGAGCACCAAATTTGTTGCCATCCTTTTTATGAACAAAGACAACACAACCAAACACCTTGGGAGGCAATGAATTGATGATAGGGCAATTTGGAAAGAGGCCAAGGAGTTTTTGAATTGGAGTATCATAATTGAGAACTTTAGAAGGCATGCGGTTAATAAGGTAAGCTGCTGTGAGGATGGCATCCCCCCAGAAGATAGGAGGGACATTTCGTTCCATTAGCAATGCACAGGTTACTTCTAATAGGTGACGGTTTTTCCGTTCTACTACTCCTTTTTGCTGAGGAGTGTAAGGACAGGAAGTTTGGTGATGGATTCCTTGGTTAGCAAGAAACTCTTTAAAGGTTGTGCTCATGTATTCCTTAACATTGTCACTTCGTAATACCTTAATGGAAGTATTGAATTGGGTTCGTACAAAGGTATAAAAATTTTGAAATACTTTGGATACTTCAGATTTGTCTTTCATTAAATAAACTCATGTAGTTCTGGTGTGATCATCTATGAAAGTAACAAACCATCTGGTATGGGTGTGGGTAGTAATGCGGGCAGGACCCCAAATGTCGCTATGAATTAGTGTGAATGGTGTAGGAGTATAGGGCTGTTTGGGATATGAGGATCGGGTTTGTTTGGCAAATTGGCAAGTATCACAATGGAATGGAGTAGAATTTCTATTGAATAAATGAGGAAACACATGCTTCATATAATCAAAACTAGGGTGGCCTGACCGACAGTGCCACAAAAATACATAATTATTTTGAGAATTCAAGCTAACCAGCGCTTGGCTTGACCTCCATGTATCCTTTTTCTGCAAATTTGATCCATTAAGGTAGAACAATCCATCCCATTCTCTAGAAATCCCAATCGTCCTCCTCGATTTTAAATCCTGAAACACAAAGACACCATCATCAAAAATCACTCGACATATTTGACCTCTAGTCAATTTGCTCACAGAGATTAGGTTACAAGTGAGATCAGGCACAAATAGAACATTATGTATTGTCAATTGATTGAATAATGTAATTGTGCCAATTCCTTCAACCCTTGTGAATACACCATTAGCTACTTTTACTTTAAGGTGTTCATGACATAATTTGAGATTGTGGAATAAAGTTTTGTTACCGGTCATGTGATCTGTAGCTCCTGAGTCAACAATCCAGGTATTGTCACTAGTTATCACAGCGTTAAGAGCAATAATAGAATTACCTGATTGTACCAGATTTACATTGGGAACAGAGTTAGACTTATTCTGTTTATTGAGCAGTCTAGGAAGCATCTGCATCTGCAGTTCTTCCTGACTCAGGCGATCATCAGCTTCAATCTTTGGTTCAGTTGTGGTTTGGTGAGCCTGGGAGCTCGATTTTCCACTGTAAGGTTTTCCACCAGGAGGTTTTCCATGGAGTTTCCAGCACTCTTCTTTAATATGACCCTTCATTTTGCAATAGTTGCAAAACTTTTGAGGCTTCCGCTCCCCATGGGGTCTTTGGACTGCAAGTGCTGAGCTTTCAATTTGACTTGGTCCATTCTGGTTCAAAAGTTTCCTACTTTCCTCAAATTGTACAAAATTGACAACATCAAAAAGTTTCTAGCACTCTTCTTTAATATGACCCTTCATTTTGCAATAGTTGCAAAACTTTTGAGGCTTCTGTTCCCCATGGGGTCTTTGGACTGCAAGTGCTGAGCTTTCAATTTGACTTGGTCCATTCTGGTTCAAAAGTTTCCTACTTTCCTCAAATTGTACAAAATTGACAACATCAAAAAGTTGAGGAAGTGGCTTCAGTCCCATGATTCTGCCCCTTATCTCTTCGAAAGTATCATTTAGGCCGAGAAGAAAATCATGTATCCTTCCTTCTTCCACAATCCTTTTGTACAATTGTGCATCTTTGATACTTTCCCAGGGGTGAACTTCAAATAAGTCTTCTTGTTGCCATAACTTTAGCAAAGTAGCATAATATTCAATTACTGACATGTTACCTTGTCGTAGATCCCGAAGTTGTCTCTTCAGGTGGATCAAGGCGGGTGTGTTTTCAAGGGAGGAATAGGTTCTTCTAGCAGCATCCCATATTTCCTTTGCCGTGTGGGCGAGCAGATATCTCTCACTGATCTCCAAGGTCATTGAATTACACAACCACGTCATGACTTGGTTGTTTTCAGCCAACCATGTGTCAAAATTTGGGTCATCTGGGGTTGGTTGAGGGGCTGCCCCATTAATGTATTTTTCCTTCCTCTTGCCTCGAATATACCTTACAACACTTTGTGACCACTGGAGATAGTTTCTACCATTAAGTTTATGGGTAATAGCCATAACTTGATGGTCTAAAAATTCTAAAGCCATCTCTATGGTTTCACTAGGAACAGAATTATTAGTAGTGGAGGAAGATGAAAAAGGTTGAGTTGGAGTACTTGTACCGGACATAAAGGCAATGGGAACTATTCCGGTTGGTATTTCAGAAATTGATCCAAATACTGGAGGAATTTTAGAGGGATCCATCTGGCTGGAAAAACGTCGGCAGGCACTGTTCACGGCGGTGGCGCGTGGGGGTCACGCACTGGGCAGGTGGTGGCGCGTGAAGTTCACGAGCCGGTCAGAATCACCGTCGCTCTTCTGGGCTCCGCCGATCGGCGTGCGCTGATGCCGTCTGTGGTGGTGGTGTGGCTGCACGCACGCTCCCTCAAGCAGATCTGGGAATCCCATGGCGTGTTCCTCTCTCTCTCTCTCTCTCGTGTTTCACTCTCTCTCTCAGTAATCGTGGCTTCTGGGCAGACAGAGGGGTTCGACGGTTTGATGATGATGCGAAGCGGAAGGCAGGAAGTGGTGGTTTGACACAGTGACCTGTAAACATAGTGAGTTCGGTCACTGTGATTGACCAATCTCACCGCTCGCCCTCTCTACTTTCGACCAGAAGTTCTACAGGCTCTGAGACCATATTGTGAGAGGCATAAAACACTCTATATTCTGATACATTAATGATGCTGTGTGATTACAATATATAGGCTAGAATGGGCAGACAGAAGATAGGGAATTAGGGATATAGTGGAGGAAAATAATGCAGGAAACATTGCAGGAAATCAAGAAAGACAAGACATAGTGCATCCCATATTTTAAGGATTCTAACAGTAAAATATTCTTTCTTCAACCTTCTTGACCGGTTCTAAAACAAGTATATTCTATCACAAATTCTCAGATTCCAAGACTGGTCAAAGCCAGAAACTGACAACTCATTATATAAGAAGCACTTATTTCAGACAAATAATGATTGAAGTTATTTGCTAAAAAATTATGAGTTGTTTTACCTCATATATATATAATTAATATTTTAAAATTAATCAAATAAATTCCTCTGATTATAGTTCACCAATCTCCATGGAAGAAATTTTTGGTCTCATGAAAATCTCCCAACCTAGGAAGCTTCTCTCCTGTACTGGTACATTTCAATCATTCTAGTTATATATATCAAGCCTGGCAACTATGACAGCATTGCAACTTGTAGACCAAAAACTGGAACATGTGCGGGTATAAAAATCTATATTTCCCTCTACCAGAACCTGACATCAATGTGATAGCCTAACGCATTATGCAACATATGAAGTGATGTTTATTAGGTAGTTATTATGTAAAAATGTAATTATTATTTAGGAATTAAGGCTTGTTAACCATGTTGTAAAGGAGAAAACATGGACCTGTGGTGATAGTTCGAAATCGCTCCTGACCAGCTGTGTCCCAGATTTGCAGCTTAATGCGTTTGCCATCAAGTTCAATGGTTCTTATTTTAAAATCAATCCTGTTGAATAAAGTATCACATTAACAACTCCAACATTTCAGCAGAGACATCTGCTCGCACAAAGCACAAGTATCGATGTGGACACATACAAATAAATTATACACATAAATTTGGTGGTACCCAACAATGAACAAATGTTTATATTAAGTATGAGCTTTTCTATGTAACTATACACCATATAACACTGCCTTAAGTCCAGTTCAACCCTGCAATGTTTTCCAAGACATATTAAAAGGAAATAAGAAGAGTGGTTCGACAAGCTTTGATAATTACTTTGTAGTGAATGGAAACATTGATATGAACATTGAAATATCCTGAATGAAAGGTCAAACGTATCAAAGTTTTTAATAGAGATAATATAAATTTCTACAAATACTCACCCAATAGTTGTGATAAAACTGGTGGTAAAGGAGCCATCAGAAAACCGCAAAAGCAGACAACTCTTCCCCACACCTGCAATAGTTTAAGTCAGAAGGCTGAATAATCAAAATAAAAACTGAAGTAACTAAAACAGAGCACCATAAGAAGCAGAAATACCCGATTACTTGAATTCTCACACCAAAACACAACAAATAAATGATAACTTCATTAGGAGAAGATGGACTAGGATCCCCTCAATTTTGGGATGTTAACCATCAGATTGAGATAAATTCATGTTGAATACCTTTTATTTATTTTTTAAAAAAATTAATTTGTAACTCGCTCCTCAACAACATTAGATCACAATCTGATGGTAAATTTGTCCCAATTGAGGGGAACTAAATACAAAGAATATACATTAAGAGGTGCAGAAAAGGCATGCTGGTATCAGCAGAGAAAGAAGGATCTTAGGATTAGAAATTTATCACAAACTTCCGAGGCCCTCATAAGAATAAGGCCAAAAGAGTAAATGCAACTCAATTTAAAAAAATGCAATCACTTTTCAGCAATACAAAATGACATTTGAACAAGATGGTCTCTTGCTGGCTGTGTATACCCACTCAAATCCCATGTAAATAAGCAGATATTCTCCAGACTAGACAGAACAGAAATATCCTGACGGCTGATATACATGATAAACACCAAAAAATAAATATATATTTCAAAAATCTGCAATTCAACCATCCCCATTAAATGCTGGTCCGGACTCCCAGCTGAAACAAAGCAGTACAATTCAAATTGTTAATGCCGGACCAATTCAACCATGATCATAGTATTGGGGTGAATGGATCTTTAAATGTGAAAGTTCTACCTTTTCAGGCATTTTATTTTCAGATGCTCAGAATCAACCGAAAGGCATCGCCAGCTGGTTTACTAAGTTACAATATCAGTCAACAATTACTTCCACTATTTCTCCAGAAAATTATATCGAGCTATTATTTGTTCTAAATACTCACCTCCGATTTTGCAAATAGGATAGTCAGAGAAGAGAAAGAAAGTCAAAGTTAAAAGTCAAAACAACTAAGGATATGTACAAAAAACCTCATGTCCGATACGACTGCTATGTTTTTGAAAATTTAATTAAAATGAATACTCCTAAATGTGCAGTTCGGCGATCTCATGGAGGGATAATGGCTCCAACAGTTAAGGATTAAAAAGTCAAAAATATAAAAATCAACCGACCCTCCCTTAACCAGACAATTGGAAGGGTAAAATCATAATTTAAGCAATATAAAGACATAAAGCAAGACAAAATCATCACTTGAAACCGCATAGAATACTTCCTAACATAATCGATCGGCATCACCTTCCATTTCTACGCAAACCAGTTATGGTAAAACCGAACAAAAACATAAAAGAACAATGAGGCAGGATTAATATCTGGAAATTTAACCACCCATTTGCTTTCCTTCGAATTCCCAGCAAAAGAATAAAAATTTTGGAGATGAAGCAATAACAAACCACTGTCGCCTATAAGAAGAAGCTTAATGAGGTAATCGTAATCGGCACGAGCCCGAGCTGGTGGCGCTGCCATCGATAATATTTCTGAACAGAAATTGAAAATCCTCACTCGAGAGTCTCTGTCAATCCCTTTACGCAGATATGTAACGGTGTCAAAATTGAATGGGTAAAAGAGATCACAAGCGGGAAAAAAAGAAGGAGAACATTGAAACGCGTATTGAAATGATACCTTCGGCGAAAGGCTACCAAATCGTCGTCGGCGACATGGGAAGAGATCAGAGAGAGTTTTTGGGTCTTTCTCTCTCCTCGTAAAAACAACACTTCTCTCGTGTGTGAAGTGGATCCGACGAACTCTTAAAATAGTCTTGGCTACATCAGATTTCCATCTGCTTAGTTTTTTATTTTTGGGGGGGCCGTTGCTTGAAAGAATGATTCTTGATTGCTTTTAAGATTCATTGAAATGTCTCTTATCTCTTGTTTAGTTGTTTTAAATTTGTTTAATTTATTTAAAGGTTAAAATGAAAATATACATATTAGTTTTTATCTAAAATGTACTCAATACCATATATTTTTTTAAAGCTACAAAATATACCCACGAGCTTTCACAATTAGTAGCAGAAAATATCATCTCCATTAAAAAATGTTGATTTCTGTTTATTAAGAAGAAATTTGTATAACATAAATCAACTTGGTGACATATATAAAATGGGAGGTTGATGGGTTTGGTTTCTCTCATAATCATTTTCTCACTATCCTTCATAATCTCTAAATTATATCCATCCAATCAATCACTATACTATTTTAATCTTTCTCCCTCCTTTCCAATCAATGGCACAGATTAGGCTGATGAGGGAAAATGAGAAATAAGATTAGGAGAGGATCCTCTTTCAAGGTGGACACATGATAGAACATGGATATTGGTAACAACTATAACTAATTTGATCAAGTTAAGCCGAGAAAGATACTCCCTCTGGTTCAAAATATAATAAGCAATTTTATGAGGGGGTCAGGTTTTTTTTTTTGTATAAACTACATTTTGGTTTTGTCTTATCATTTAAGGGTTTTGGTTTTCTCATATTACATAAGAAAAAAAAGTTTTCTACACACACATGAAATAGTGGGACTCACATATACATATATGAATTAATATATGTATATGTGGGTCCCATCATTTCATGTGTGTGTAAGATGAGAAAATGTTTTTCCTACCACATGAGAAAATGTTTTCCCATCATTTAATTCATGTTTTTCAATTTTATCTCTAATTAATTATATGTTTCTTTCCTCTCTTTTTTCCTACTCATTCTCTCCCATATACATTTTCACACACTCTCTCCATAAATGAGTAGAAAAAGAAAGTAACATTTTTTACATATTTATTATCTTTAAATAATTTCTACCAACTTAATGAATTATATAATTTAGTTAGTTGAATCTTATATGTTGAACCGAAGGGTCTTTTTAATAAAAACCATCATCTCATCTCACTCTTACCCATTATTCTTCAGCATAATCTCATGTTGCACAATGAAAACAGTTTTTGAACTATTCCATACAAGAAAACGTCATTAGTTTGAATATGCATAGGCTCCAGGCCTTAAAATTTGTCTAGGTCTTGTATTATATTAGTGGGATTTTACTACTCCGTATTTAGTTTATAGACGCAAAATATATACATTTAAGAATAATAACCAATAACGAGAAAAGGAGAAGAAAAAGTTTTCAATATTAAATTTAGTGTTCATGGTAAATTATCATGAAGATTTAATTTTGAGGTCCAGAATTCAAAACTACCAAAAAAAAAAATGTTTTGATTATTTTTTGTATTTATGGCATGTTTTGATCAACACTTGACCGTAGCTTCTGTATGATGCACGTCTAATCTCATCAAAAATAAAAAACGCATTATTTTTTAAATTGTAGGAAATTATGGGCTATTCAGTTTTTCAATATGGGCTATTTTATATGTCATGACTAGCTATCCATTTTTTTTTTTTTTTTTTAGTTTTGAATTCAGCTTCTTTTAGTTCCACTTTTTATAGGCCGCATTTTTTTATATGCAGGTAAATAAATTCAAATATTGAATGATTCGTGTGTGTCTGTCACTAATAAAACGGTGTTTTTCATAATGATAGCAAGCCGTTCGAGTTTTAGTCAAAAGAAGTATCATACTACTCAGATTGAGGAAGCCTTAGTGTATGCTAATGAGTGAAGAGGTAGCCAATTTTTTGTACTTTAATCAGTCGGTTTTATTCCCTCATTTACAAGATTTAATGACTTTAAAATATTTTAATTATATTGCATTAAATCACCGTTAATGGCCCTTTTAATTGTCATTAAAATTATCTTTAATTGTTGTTTATGTGGCCCAATAGTTTAAGGCTGAGTAAGGAAACCATAACTTGATAAGCCTGCCTGCAACATGGTGTAATTAGGCCATTTTGAGCTCGCCTAAAAATGTCTATGATGGGTGGGTTAAAACCTGCCCATTTAAAACTTAAATGAGTAGGCTATAAGCATACCATCAGGGCTGCCCTTACCTGCCCATTTGGTTATATATATATATTTTTAAGGGTTAATGTGCAAAAATGCACATTTTATTTTTCTTAAGGAACGCCTAACACCAAGTACCTTTTTTTATGTGCAAAAGTGATTACGTGAGTACAAATTAGGTGCAAAAATACCGTTTGACCGTTAAGTTAGACTTTGACCATTAAGTTTGACTTTTTTTTTATTGACTGGACAATGATGTGGCTTTTAAATGTATAAAAATATACATGTGGTTTGGCCAAAAGAGAACCCAACACCAAGTGCTTTTTTTTAGATGTAAAAATATACATATGGTTTGCCCAAAAATATTATTTGACCTTTAGTTCGACTTTTTTTTACTGACTGGACAATTATGTGGCTTTTAAAACAACTGTGTGGGGGAAAAAAACCATTAAAATTGAACTCTCACAATGTCGGCTGGAGCAAGTAAGCATCAAACGACATGTACCCACTGTTGCCTCAAAAATAGCCTCATGAAACTTATACAGCTAAAGTGGCATGTGGATGAAATATATATCTGTATTGGACAGGTTGTAATTTTTAAGTACAGTGTTGTTACAAGGGTGAACAGAATGATATGGATGGTGATATTAATTCTTTCCAACTCAAACTTACGGCTAATCGGCATGTTTTTCCCCCACATAGTTGCTTTGAAAGCCACATCACCTCGAATCAGCCAAGAAAGTCAAAATAATGGTCAAATAGTTCCTTTTTTTTTTTGTCAAACCATGTGTATTTTTGCACATAAAAAAAGCACTTGGTGTTGAGTGCTCTATTGGCCAAAAAACATTGTATTTTTTTACCTTTAAAAAGTCATATCATTGTCCAGTCAACAAAAAAAGTTAAACTTAACGGCCAAATGGTATTGTTGCACCTATTTGTAACCACATAGTCACTTTTACACACATGCAAAAAAGGCATTTGATGTTGGATGCTCCTCCAAAAAAAAAAAAAACATGTGTATTTTTGCACCTTAACTCCTTTTTTTAATTAAGGGTTAAGGTGCAAAAATACACATGAGTTTTTTCCCCAGGTGCACCCAGCACCACGTGCTTTTTTTTGGAGCAAAAATACACACGTGGTTGCCATTTTGGAGCAAAAGTCACATCTCACCGTTAAGTTACTATTCACTGCCGTTATGTTACTATTCACTTCATCTCTTTCTCTCTCATCACAGTGAATAGTAACTTAACGGTGGGATGTGACTTTTGCTCCAAAATGGCAACCACGTGTGTATTTTTGCTCCAAAAAAAAGCACGTGGTGCTGGGCGCTCCTAGGAAAAAAAGCTCATGTGTATTTTTTGCACCTTAACCCTTTAATAACTATATGGACACTTCAACTTAGACAGGACAATAACACCAATAAGATACACCTCTACGTGTTGTAATTAACTATTTTTTTTATACTCCTTGAAAATCATTATTAACTCAGTTTTTATATGTGTGTTGTAATAAATTTATACATTTGTTGTAACTCAAAAGCAATTCTCTCTCTAGAACTTGCTCCCCCTTACAAGTTGTAATCAATGAACCCCAATCTCCAAGTCCCTTGACTTGAGATTGTTTACAATAAATGAAATACAAACAATTAACTCTCTTAAAGTGTGGATAAGATTAAACATTGAAGCTCTCTAGTATCAAAAAATATTCTGTACAGAAAAACTTAATAGTAGATGAACAAATTGAATGCTTTTTGTTTTCTAGCTCAATAGTTGTTGAGAAGAATTGAATGTTGCTCTATTTATACTTAGAGTATGATTAATAACCGTTACAAACATCAATATGACCGTTGGTGAAGTTGTCTCTCAGTTGGAAGTACTTTGTTCTCTTCTCTTTCTACTCTTTTGTTCATTCTTTGTGTTGGGAAGATAAATGTTGACTCCCTTATGTTTCTATCCGTTGGAATGTCAGAGCTTTGATTAGGTGAATGTCCCTTTATCCTTTTTGCATCGTGCAGAGCTTGAAAGATCAAAATAAGGCAAGTTAGGTGGCCTTGCATTTAATGCTCTGACATGACTTTTTGGTTTAGTAAAAATAGCTCTCATAATCTGCTTAAATCATCTGTAAATCAGCTGAAATACACTAGCAAACACGTTAAACATATCTAATGTAGTTGATAATTAATATTAGAAAGCATCTATATCAATCAACATGCTTTTCACAGATTTCGCAAATTTGAATTATCAGTAACCGCGACGCAAACTCGAGTTTGTCACTATGCACTTAAGTCCATACTCGAGTTTCCTTCTTCCAAAGAGGAAAATCGTGATTTGAGCTTTGGAGCTTCAGTTTAGCTTGGGACTAATACTCGAGTTTCCAAGCGAAACTCAAGTTTTGGGCTCTTAATGAATATATGTCCAAAACATCAAAACTTGAGTTTTCATTCAAAATTGGAGTATTGAAATTAGTGAAAACTGTCGATGCTCTCTGTATGATCAAAACTCGAGTTTTCACTCCTAAACTCGAGTTTCCAATTTTTAACTTGAAACTCATAGAGAACTTTAGACATTTCAAAACTAGAGTTTTCGAAACTGGAGTTTTCTAAACCGAAGTTTATAAATGAATTGAAGTATTGATCATCTGTACTTGGCTCCAAACTCAAGTTTTCAATGCTATACTCGAGTTTTCATTTGAAATGTGAAAACGTTTGAATTTTTGAGCCAAGGAGGAAACTGGAGTTTTCATTTCAAAAACTTGAGTTAATACATGAAAACATTTTTGACTCTGAATACTCGAGTTTCCAAAATGAAACTCGAGTTTTCCAAAAATTTGGAAAACTTAGAAAATCTAGAAATTGGAACGTTGAAGGTGGTAGTTCTCTATGGGTTTTGATGATAACAATCAATTGTAAAATCAAGATTGAAGTTTTGTCTCAAGAAAGTAAAAACTTGTTGTTTAAGGTAAAACTCAAGTTTCAGGATCAAAACTCGAGTTTTGGCGTCACAAAGAAAAGCTCAATTTTAATAAGCAAAGGCAATATCGCAATTTCCTATTGGAAACTCGAGTATTGGGCCTTACAGAGAGCATCACATGTTTTCCATTATGGCATACTTGAGTATCATTTTGAAAACTCGAGTTCAAAGAGACCTTTCAATGTTCCAGTTTCCAAATTTTCTAAGTTTTCCAAGTTTTTGAGAAAACTCGAGTTTCAATTTGGAAACTCAAGTATTGAGAGTAAAAAATGTTTCTATATGAAAAACTAAAGTTTATGAAAAGAAAACTCCAGTTTTCCACTTGGCTCCAAAATTCAAATGTTTTCATTTTTCAAAAGGAAACTCGAGTATGGTATTAAAAACTCGAGTTTCGAGCCAAGCATAGATGATTAAAATCTCATTGCATTTATAACCTCCAGTTTGGAAAACTCCAGTTTTAGAAACTCTAGTTTCGAACTGGCTAATGTTCTCTCTGAGTTTTAAATTAAAAATGAAAACTCGAGTATGAGTTTGGAAACTCGAGTTTTGAGACATACAAAGAGCATTGATGATTTTCAAAGACTTCAATACTTCAGTTTCAAATGAAAACCTCGGTTTTGATGTTTTAGACATATTTTAGTTAAGAGTCCAAAACTCAAGTTTGGCTTGAAAACTCAAGTATTGGCCATAAACTAAACCGAAGCTCCAAAGCTCAAATCGCGACTTCCCTCTCTGGCAGTAGGAAACTCGAGTATAGACTTTAGTGCATAGTGGCAAACTCGAGTATTGATGCACAAACTCGAGTTTGGGTAGCATATACTGAAAATTCAAATTTGCGAAATCTGAGAAAAGATTGTTGACTTATCTAAATGCTTTCTAATATTAATTATCAACTTCATTAGATATATTTAACGTGTTTGTTAGTGTATTTCAGCTGATTTAAAGATGATTTAGGCAGATTGTGAGAGCTGTTTTCACTAAAGCTAAAAGGCTTGTCAGAGCATTAAATGTAAGGCCACCTAACTTGCTATTTTTTGATCTACCAAGCTTTGCATGATGCAAAAAGGATAAAGGGACATTTACCTAATCAAGACACTGACATTCCAACGGATAGCAACTCAAGGAAGTCAGCCTTTATCCTACAACTCAAAAAATAAGCACAAGAGTAGAGAGAGAAGAGACCAAAGTGCCTCCAACAGATGAAAAACTTCTCCAATGGTCATATTGATGCTTACAACGGTTATTAATCACACTCTAAGTATAAATAGAGCAACATTCAATTCTTCTCAACGACGATTGAGCCAGAAAACGAAATAGCATTTAATTTGTTCATCTACTCTTAAGCTTTTCTGTACAGAGTATCTTTTGATACTATTGAGCTTTAGTGTTCATCATTATCTGCTCTTTAAGAGAGTTTATTATTTGTATATCATTCATTGTAAACAATCTCAAGTCAGGGGACTTGGAGATTGGGGTTCATTGATTACAACTTGTAAGGGGGAGCAAGTTCTAGTGAGAGAATTGCTCTTGAGTTACAGTGTGTGTAATCAAGTGATATAGTGAAATACTTAGGGTGCCTGAAGACTGGACGTATGTCATATTGTTGGACCGAACCAATATAAACCTTTGTGTCTTACTCTTCTTCCCTTTGCTCTGTTTTACCCTGTTTGTTCACCATTAAAACAAAATTTGCAAAAGAATTTTTTAAAATCTCCAATTCACCCCCTCTTGGTGATTTAGCTCCACTTTCAGAAGGGTTTCTTTGTCTAAACTCGAGTTTTCAAACTAATACTCTAGTTTACCCTGATGGAAACCTCACAATGCTCTCTGTAAGACCTAATACTCAAGTTTCCAAAAGGAAACTGCGGTTTTGCCTTTGGACATTAAGATTGAGTTTTTCTCTGTAAGGCCAAAACTTGAGTTTTGATACTGAAACTCGAGTTTTGCCTCAGACAACAAGTTTTACTTTCTTGAGACAAAACTTCAAATTTGATTTTACAATTGTTTGTTATCATCAAAACCCATAGAGAACTAACATACAAAGCCTTAGAGAGTTTGCATGCATGGGCAGGTTTAAAAGAATCAATAAAACCCTCTAGTTGTTCCATATAAATAGGTTCAGACAAAAAAACCATTCAAAAAGGCATTGTTGATGTCAAGTTGTCAAGTTGTCTAATGGCAATAGTCAAGATAATGCGAATAGTATAATCTTTAATCATAGACTAAAAGTCTCATAAAAATCAATACCTTTGATTTGTTTAAAGCCCTTAGCAATAAGTCTGGCTTTCCTCTTAGCCAAAGTACCATCTGAGTGAAATTTAGGTTTGAAAACCATTTGTCATCTACTACATTTTGTGTGGGCAGATGTGGTACAAGTGTCTAGGTGGAGTTTCGTTGGAGTGCAATAAATTCCTCTATCATGGCTTGTCTCCAAGGAGGTAGATGAAATGCTTCATTGGCTATCCGGGGAACAAATTCAAAAGAATGTATAAGACCAAAATAAGGAGCTTTGGGCTTGGTGATGTCATGCTTGCTGCGAGTTTGCATTGGATGAGTATTAAGAGATGTGACAGTGAGAGACTCATGTGCACCAGCTAGTAGTTGATCAAGTGCAGATGTAGCTAGTATAATTTTAACTTGATCAAGTTGTGGAGGAGAAGGTATAGTGAAGATTGCAAAGGTATCAGCATGAGATAGCTTAGGTTCATTATGCTTTGGATCCTCAACTATGGATGGTAGTTCAAGGGCCTCAAATTTAGGTGATTGCTCAATCAAATTATTAGTCGGTTCTGTCTCAAATTTAGGAATTGGCTTAGCTAGAATAGTTGGTGCCAAGGAAGCCTGATTGAACTCTAGATTAGTTACACTAGGGTTGATACTACCAGTAGCACTTGACTGATCTTCACAGAAAACAGGTGAAGCATTTAGGAAATGCACAATTTCTAGTTGATATGACTTTTGAAAAATGAGAAAATCATTAGTAAAAGGGTAGTCATTTTCATTGAATATAACATGCCATAAGATGTAAATTCGGCCTGTGGATCTTAGACATTTTAACCCCTTGTGAGAACTACTATATCCAAGAAAGACACACTCTATCCTATGGTATTGCAACTTGTGTTGGTTGTAAAGGTGAAGACATGGAAAACAAACACAACCAAATATTTTGAAGCTCTTATAATCAGGTTTCTTATAATATAGAAGCTCAAAAGGGGACAAATTTTGCAGAATTGCAGTGGGCATTCTATTTATGAGGAAAGTTGTAGTTGAGACTGCTTCCCACCAATAGGAGGTGGGCATATGAGCATGAGCTAATAGAGTAAGTCATATTTCTACTAGGTGACGGTGCTTACACTCAACTCTTCCATTTTGAGTTGATGTATGAGGACAAGAGTGTATGAAGGTAATACCATTTTCATCAAGAAGAGATTGAAAACTTCTATACTCATCTCCCCAGTCACTATGAAGAACTTTAATCTTCCTTTCAAAAAGATTTTCAGTCATGCTCTTGAAAATTTTAAAAGCAGACAATGCTTCTCCTTTGGTTTTTAAAGGTTAAATCCAAGTATGGTGACTGAAATCATCAATAAAATTGATGTAGTAGCGATAACTACCCACTGATTTGATTGGAAAAGGACCCTACAAATCAATGTGAATTAGATCTAACACATGCAATGCACGAGACTATAAGACAGGGAATGGTAATCTATGAGATTTGCCAAGTTGACATGAATCACAAAAAGTAAACTCTTCATTAAAAACATCAGAGGCATTACAATCAACAAGTATCTTTTTCATAACCTCTTTGCTTGGGTGGCCAAGTCTTCTATGCCATGATTCAAAAGAGGATAGATTAGTACTAGGCCTATCACTATTATTGTTGACTGAAATAAAAATAGTAGCAGGATTCATCACAGGAACAACTTGATTGTCAATTCTGTATAACCCCAGAGTAGACCCCCTCATTGATATTATGTTGATTCTTGTCCTTCACAAAACATCCATGTGAGTGAATTTCAACAAAGACATCATTATTATCACCAGTGAGCTTAAAACGACTAATCAATTTCTTAGCTATTTAAGGGGCAACAAGAACTTCATTTAGGTTCAAAGTTTTCAGACCAAAAGAATTATCATAGCCAGAAGAATTATCACAAATCAATTTAACATCACCAGTTTTGACGACATCCACAGAAGCTCCATTACCGACAGAAATAAAGTGCATACCTAAGTTGAAAGTAGGACCAATAGTCTCAGGGGAATTTGTAACATGGTGAACAGTGCTAGTATCTAAATACCATGCTGAATCTACAATAGTTTCTACTGTGGCAATATAAGCAAAGGTATTATCATTCTGCGTGGGCTTTGAAAGGACTGATCAAACCAACGAAAGCAATCAGCTACCTCATGACCAGGTTTGTCACAGAGATGACGCCACTTAGCAATCTTATTTTGACTCTGAGTACCTCGACCGCCAAAGTTTCCACTGTGAGATTGTGCTCTGCCCCTTCAACCACCACATCCTTGCCAATTAGAGGGGCGTGGTTGACTATAGTTAGATTGGAATGACAAGTGAGAAAGAGCAGTAGACAAAGTGGTAGTAGAGGATGTATGTAGCTGCTCCAGCTGAAGTTAGCAGCTTTGACTGGAGATTCAACCATGATAGATTATCCCTTTTGGTGAGAAGCACCACAATGGGAGTGTATTCACTATTAAGTCCAGCAAGCGTTTGGGTCAACAAATTGGTGAGAGACATAGAGCAACCTGTAAGAGTCAAGTTGTCCGAAAGAGACTTGATCTTTGCTAGATATTCACACATTTTAAGTAATCCTTTCTTAAGCTATTGAAATTTTCTCTTCAAGAAGGTAAGATGAGACTATGTGTTTGCACTAACTAGTTCAGTGATAGCTCACCGAAGTGTTGCAGGGTACTGGTCCGTAGCGATTTCTATGATCATGGTGCCGAAAAGTCACCTAAGAAGAAGTTGATCCGTAGCTAGCCAATCGTCATACAAAGGATTGGGGCAAACTTGGTTGCCAAAGTTCAAAATATACTCAGGGGGAATAGCTTTAGTGCCAAGAACGTGATCGTTGAGCCAGTGGCCGCGAATAATAGGCATGATTGTTAATTCACAAGTTAAGAAGTTATCTCTGTCCAGCTTGATGAGATTTCCCTAATTTAGGGAGCTAAGAATTAAGGGTGGAGCAAGTCGCAACTTGAAGCGACTAAGGAAGAGCATTATAGAATCCGGGATATTGGGATCCAAAATAAGGAGGCACGGTGGTGAAGTTAGGGTTAACGGATGGAAATCCGGTCAGAGAAGAAGCAGGGGAAGGCATGTATGGTGGAGGAACGAAAGTTGAGATGGGGACAGGACAAGGAAAAGAGAATGAAGAACTGAAGGTCACGGCCGTTTAAGGGAAAGAAGGATGATCTGAGGATGAAGGATAGAGGTGGTAACGTGGATGAAAGGGGAAAGTTAGCATTAGGTAGAAGAGAGGTAGGTGACAACGTGGCTAACATTGAGGATGGAAAGATTGATGTGACAATGGAGTCACTAGTAGGCTGTTGGGTGTGAACAATGGTAAAATTAAGGTTAGGATTTTCTAATAAGGTATAGGTGGTGGCTGAAGTTGATTGGATGGTGGAATTCCTAGAAGATGTCATTTTTTACTTTTCAGCTTTGATACCAAGACAAGGTGAAAAATGGGTCAGGCTTCTTAATTGCATTGGACCTGTATATTGCTATTTATAGAACAGATAACCAATAGTATACAGACATGTGTCCCTATAGGATTATTCTAGAATACTTTACACAATATTTAATTACAAATAATGGACAGAGTTATTTTATTTCTAACTTCTTCTATTATTATCCTAAAAATCAATTAGAATCAATTAATCTCCAATTATAACTATTTTACCCTTTTTAAGCTTAATTCCAAGCAAACACTCACAATTCCAATTAATCACAAATATATGCAATTAAGCCAATTATAGTCAATGATAACCCTCAAAATAGCATGATTTATAGTAGTAAAAATGGGTTCGATGAGCGGTTTAATGAAATTAATTTCTAACTATTGGGGAATAACTTACTGAATTAAGTACCCACGACTACGTCTAACTTAAATCCCTTCCTCCTGGTGCTTCACTACCTCAATTTCACATGTTATCATAATGGTTTCCTTGCATCCATATATAATACGTAATATAATTGATTTTGATTTTATTTAGATCCTGTTCTGAAAAAAGAATACAGATATCGGACTTGACCTAGGAATGATGCCTAGGGCCTACGTACCCGTGAGAGGGATCAAAGTCCACGTAGTTCGATTACACAGATAAGGAGTGGGGGTATGTGCTCTGTGTATGCAAAATCATAAAGAGGTAGAGTTTGAAGCCATGTACCTTGTTAGGTTCACCCCTTATTTATGGGAGTTACCTTAGCGTTTTATTCATCGTGCGTCATAACTAATTGCTCCACTATCTACACATTATCTGCACATTCCTATATTATAGGCATAATTATTGGGTATTTATTATTTTACCTGATTGGTCCTTGAATAATTCTTGTTGGGCCGAATCTGCGCCAAGCCCATTATTTTTATCCGTAATAGATAGATGCCCCTCAGCCCGATAGTTCAAGCCTCTGAGCTGCCGGGATGCATTGCTTGTTTTGATGTGAAAAGCGGATTTGGCCGAGATATATCCGACTTATCCAATTTATGTTCCTGCATTTAATAATATGTAAGCAAATCATACTCAATGAAAAATACTTACTATTTGGCGCAAATCATTCAGTTTGCTTCTTTCTTGTCGAACTCGAATGCTTGTCCGAGCTTGATTTCTTTTCGAATATTCGTCCGAGTTTGACTTGCATTCTAGGTTGCCTTAATATCGGTTATTGCTAACATACTTTTCCAATAACAATTCGTTTGTATTGTTGTCTACTCTGTTGCCCCCCAGCCCGATAGTTCAAGTCTCTGAGCTGTCGGGATGCATTGACTTTCTAACTCGGACTAGGATATCATGATTGTTGAGATTCCTTGCACGCTGATCCGAGATTCCAGATTTACATACTTTGACCCCGAGATTCCGGGTTAATAAACTTTAATCCCGAGATTCCGGGTTAATATGCTTCAACCCCCTAGATTCCGGGTTTATAAACTTCAATCCCAAGATTCCGGGAAACTTTACGCAAGCGCGAATTGTGACCGTGATCCGCCTTTAAAACTGACATAGAGGCCAGCTTTTAACCAAATTTGGTTTTACCAAGGTCGGCCTTTTATTCTTATTTCTTGCAAAATTTTATACGGAGCCCAGATTTAAACCAGATTCAGTTTAAACCGAGTTTAGCCTCAAGACATGATTCATGAAAACGGGTCGTACACCTCGGATTCATGCATGTATATGAACTTAACATGATTCATGAAAACAGGCTTGTGTACCTTGGATTCATGCATGTGAATAAACTTTAACATGATTCATGAAAACAGGTTTGTATACCTCGGATTCATGCATGTGAATAGACTTGGCGGCATTGCCGTCGCAATATGATTTATGAAGACGGGCTTGTTTTACCCGAGTTCAATTATTTAAATAGACTTGGCGGCATTGTCGTCACAAAGATTTTTCGAGAATGGGTTCTAGGACTCCTTCCCTTAAATCCTTTTTAACTTGTCGACATATTTAATTCACTTAGGAATTTATTTAACAGTTGACTGTTAATTCCATTGCATTGAATTGTCGAGAATGGGTTTCAGGACTCCTTCTCTAAAATTCATCGATTTTGACGGCGCGACCGTCTTAATTGGCTCTACTGGAGCTTATAGTCTAAGTGCAACTATGTCGCTTACCAGATAATTGGCTCTCCAAAAACTTTTATTGTAGCGACCAAGTCGCTTAGATAATGGGCTCTACCAGAGCTTACATTGGAGGGGCAACTACGTCGCTTACAAAATAATTGGCTCTATCAGAGCATATATTGAAGAGGCGACTACGTTGTTTTCAAAATAATTGGCTCATGATCATGCTGCCTTTAACACAGACTCACGACTATGTCACTTCATATATTGCTGTAGCAATTGGCTCCACCGGAGCCTATATAGGCTTGCGATCATGTCGCTTCATATATTGCCGTAGCAATTGGCTTTGTTCGAGCTTATATAGACTTGCGACCGTGTCGCTTCATATATTTTCACGAAGCCCGGATTTTAACTAGATCAAGTTAATTCAAGGTCCGCCTTCAAAGATTTACACAAAGCCCGGATTTTAACCAGATTTGGTTTAACCGAGGTCCGCCTTCAAAAATTTATATGGAGCTTGGATTTGTAACCAGATTCGGTTGATCCTAGGTCTGCTTTCAACAATTTTCACGGAACCCGGAGAAAGTGCAGTTATGCCCCCACAAAAATATTGAAAATTCGCACTTTGGTCCCAGAGCACTTTTCAACACTTTGGTTTCTTAATTTAGTTTCAGATGCTACAAAACGAGACACAAAACAGATGCCTACCTCGCATCGTAAACCATAATAGTCTCGGCATAGCTGCATCTCGGATCTCAGCATCAAAGTCAACGCTGGATGCCTACCTCGGCAAAAACCAAAGTAGTCTCGGCATAGCTTCATCTTGGATCTCAGCATCTCAGGATTTTGTAACCTCAGCGTATCTGCATCTATACCTCAGATCTAGACATCTCGGCATCTACGAGTCGGAATCAAAGCTATAAATGCAAGATATTGGATGCATACCTCGGCACCCTGGAATCTAGGAAATATATGCAATAATTTCCTTCAAAGTTCTGCCTTTTGGTCGGTACTATCGGCATCTCGACACCTTGGAACCTCGGCATTTCATGCCAATCTTAGAAGTGCAACTCGACATATACCTTTCTCCAAGCTTGATTGTTTCCCCAGTATAGTGCATCTGCCAAAATCCTTTCTTTCATTGTTCTCTCCCTTCTTTCTTTGGTTCAGTCCCCTCCAAACCATCGCTACTTACTGATGTCAAGAGTGCTCTAGTGTATGGACTGATTCAAATGCCACGTGGTTGCCCTGTACTTGATCAAGGAGGGTGCAAGCCATTTACGAACAAAAAGTCATTCAGTTTTCTGGGTACTATCTACCTAAGTTCATGGCCACCACTACAGAGACAACTTTGCTTCAATTTCATACCATTGTCCATTTTTTATCTTGACCTTCTGCTTGATATGCTTAATAAGAAACTTAGCATCATCAAACTTGGAAAAGCCTTCGCACAGGAAGCTAACTAGAGTAAAGTGGCAAGTAGGAGTGGGTTTGATTCCTCTTGTTCACATGCCACAGAAAAGTTTTGTTGCTGCATCATTTTTAGCCGGAAAGTCATGCTCAATTGGGTGTTTACATATCTTGCTGGATCTCCACCATTGGCAACTCTTTTTCTCAATTCTCTGAGACACGTCTTGGCATGCTTTGAAGCAGCAACTTTCTCTTGCTTTGCTGACAGACCCATACTGATCATGATTTTGAGGTGTCTCTTTGAAGTTCTGAGCTTCTTTCTTGTACGTGTATGGCAATTTCGTTGCCATCTTTTTTTTTCTTTTTCTTTTTCTTTTTTTTTGATGGAGAACATCTATCAATCTCATCCCTTGACATAAAGACAGGTTCATCATCTTCAAACCTAGAGATATCACACTTGCAGTAAGCTGATGTAGAGGAGACTGTCATCTTGAGGGAGATACACCTTTTCTTTCCTTGTATCAGCAGGGACTTTACCAATGATTTTAAAGCATTCTCACATGATAAACAGGCTTGAGTTGCATCGGCACTAGTCTTGCAGTAATCTCATTTTTACCAATTTCATTCCCTTGAGGACTGGTTCCCTTCTTTTTCATGGTTCGATTTCTACATTATGATTTGATTTCGTGAAGAATTATCCTCAGGAACAAGAATATCATTCTTTGGGGTCATCACATACAAGCTTGCAAAAGAAGTCCTAAGAGCATAACTCATATAAGAGTGGCTTCCAGAATCATTAAGTGGAAATGGCAATTGCCCTTTCATAACTAGGCGCCATATTCATTTGAATTTATGATATTCAACCTTGGAATCAAGCATCAAAATTATGATCGCTGGTTACTATAACTGGCAAAAATGGACTAAGAAAAGCATGATTTCCCTCTCAAATGTGTATAGAGAAAGCTGTAACATCAAAAAGTCCATAAATCAGGCTCCTCTTAATCTTATCATCTTGTAGAGCCAGAGCATCACTTGTGTTTACTTGCTCATAATATTTTCTCAATAGACAAATACGAAGAATCTCATCATGAATTATATCCTTTGCAAGTATCTATCAAGCAGTGACTTTGCCTCTTGTAAGAGACCACAGTCACAACAACCTGAAATTGATGAAGTATAAGTAAGCAAATCTGACTTTATACCCATCTCAACCATTTTCATCCGTAAACACAAAGCTTCTTGCGGATTTTTTTTATGTTTCAGGTACCCATCAATCAAAGCGATGTAAATAATTTTATCTGGACTCATCTTATTCAGCATTTCATTAAACTGATGATGAAATGCGAGTCATGGCGTTCTGATGGAGGAGCCAGATTCATGCAATCCTGTTTCATTGGTTTTAATTTTTAACATGAACTTTATAGCCTTGTCGGTGGGCATGGCGCCATCATTTGTAACTTCCTGATGCCTGCAGGCTACAGCTTAGCTTATTGGCCTTCCTACGCTCTTCCAATTGCCATTTTGTTGTACCCAAAGCAGCTTGCAGCACTCATTTAATGATTTCAAACATGGAGGAAGGGTCTGCAACTTAGATGGCGTCTTCGTGAACATATGAATCGATGCTGGATGAATATCTCGGCACCTAAGGATATGTGTTGGCATCTTATAATCTCAGAGATATGTAACAATTTCCTAAAGCGCTGCCTTGGTTGGTGCTGTCGGCATCTCAGTCCTTGGAGTCTTGGTACTTCAAACTGGCCTTCCTCCTCCTCTGCTTCACTTGCGAAAATCAGGTGCACCATTTACCTTGGCACCCGATCATCGCAGCATCTCAGCACCTCTGTATCTCGGCATCTTGAATTACTATCTCGGCACCTTCTCGTTTTGGAAACTAGGCATGTAGCTGATATACAACTATAATTCCTCCTGGCGCTTCACTACCTCAATTTCACATGTTATCATAATGGTTTCCTTGCATCCATATATAATACGTAATATAATTGATTTTGATTTTATTTAGATCCATATAACAAGTAATTAAAGTGTGTTCTAAGTAAGAACCACCCCATCAGCTACTAATACCATTTCTTTTACATATTTAATGAATTATGAGTATAAGGACCGATACGGTGATACCTATGATTGAAAAAACTGCAAAGACCTAATAAAAAGTTTTTTTAAAAAAAAAATACACGAACTTAATTAAAAATGATTTAAAATTATAGACGCGCATATTATTTTTTTTATCTAAATTAATTTTATAATCTCATAATTATACCATTTGATTCTTATTTAAGAAATAAAATATTATTTCTTCCCATCATTTTCATTCAATCTATATAGGAAAGAGAAAAAGAAATAAGAGCAGCCAGTTGGTTCCTAAAGACTGGCAGCAGGCATTGGCACAGAAATAGCATCAAAAGACTCCAAAACTCTCAGAGTCACTTCCCAGTTATCAGAGTTTACTCCTGCAATTATTTTCTTCCTCAATTTCAGGTCTTTATTCATTGTTCTTAATTATTCTATTGCCGTGATCTTATTTTCGAATTTGAACCATATTACTCTGTATTGGGTTTTTCCTCTTTGAAGACAAATAATCAAGACTCTGAAATTTGTGAGCAGATGATAGATATTCCATTTGACAAATTATATTCAGGTTCTAATTTGCATTTAATTTCTTTAATACACCAATTCTTGTTTTTCATTAATGAAGCATTATTTTGATTCATTCTAATCTTTATTCAATCGAGTCTCTTCGTTTTCTTACGTTAAGTTTCTGGATCTGGAATCTAATAAGATGTCTAATTGCCATTTAATTACGATCAGAGACAATTTATGCCTCATAATAACGGTTCTTTCTAGCACCTAAACCAAATTATGAGCAAAATCTTACACTGAATCTAATTATTTTTGTTGTTTTGATCAAATAGGAATGTCAGATTCTAAGTTTTGAGGAGATCATACACCATTCTAATCTTTATTGTTGAATCTGAGATCCACCACCATGGCATGGTTTAGAGGTAGTTTCAGTATCACAAAACAAGCAATCAAGAAAACTCTTTATTCTCAAGTCAGATCATCAAATTATCTGACAAGAACAACAAGAATCCTTACATCACAGACAAGCAGATTCTTTCACACCACAGTTTCCAAATCTTCGTCATCGGCGTCTGGAACCAGTTCTCCGGTACCACGATCCGTCCCGCTTTGCCGGCTAACCGACAGTTTCCTAGACGGAACAAGCAGTGTGTACCTAGAAGAGCTACAAAGAACATGGGAACAAGATCCAAACAGTGTAGATGAATCTTGGGACAATTTCTTCAGAAATTTCGTTGGACAAGCTCCAACATCACCAGGAATTTCTGGTCAAACAATTCAAGAAAGCATGCAATTGTTATTACTGGTAAGAGCATATCAAGTTGTTGGCCACGTGAAAGCAAAAATTGACCCCTTAGGTTTAGTGAAACCAGATCTCCCCATTCAACTAGATCCTTCCATTTATGGCTTCACTGAATCAGATCTTGATAGAGAATTCTTCGTTGGTGTGTGGAATATGTCTGGCTTCATGTCCGAAAACCGGCCGGTCCAAACCCTAAGAGCAATCCTAACAAGACTTGAACAAGCCTACTGTGGAAGCATAGGGTATGAGTACATGCACATTTCAAATAGAGAGAAATGCAACTGGATAAGAGACAAGATCGAGACCCCTTTGGCGACACAATTCAGCAGCGAACGCCGCGAGGTCATCCTCGACAGGCTGGCATGGAGCACCCTATTTGAGAACTTCCTGGCAACAAAGTGGACATCAGCAAAGAGATTTGGCCTGGAAGGAGGAGAAACCCTAATCCCGGGAATGAAGGAGATGTTCGACCGGGCAGCCGACCTGGGCGTCGAGAACATCACGATCGGTATGGCCCACCGGGCGAGACTAAACGTCCTCGGTAACGTAGTTCGCAAGCCAATCCGCCAAATTTTCAGTGAATTTAGCGGTGGACAACCAGAAGATGAAGTAGAATGCTACACAGGAACAGGTGATGTGAAATACCACTTAGGGACATCATGTGATCGCCCAACAAGAGGAGGAAAGAGAATACATTTATCACTGGTAGCAAACCCTAGCCACTTAGAAGCAGTAAACCCAGTGGTTCTGGGAAAAACTAGGGCAAAACAATACTTCTCGAATGATTCGGACCGAAGCAAGAACATGGGGATACTAATTCATGGGGATGGGAGTTTTGCAGGACAAGGGGTTGTTTATGAGACATTTCATCTGAGTGCTCTTCCGAATTACACAACAGGTGGGACTATTCATTTGGTGTTTAATAATCAGGTGGCGTTTACGACGGATCCCAGTTTCGGGAGATCGTCCAAGTATTGTACAGATGTGGCTAAGGCTTTGGATGTTCCAATATTTCATGTGAATGGTGATGATGTTGAAGCAGTTGTTCATGCTTGTCAACTTGCTGCTGAGTGGCGTCAGACTTTTCATTCTGATGTTGTTGTTGATTTGGTTTGCTACAGACGATTTGGGCACAATGAAATTGATGAACCTTCCTTCACTCAGCCTAAAATGTACAAGGTTAGGCCATAAACACACACACATCCTCAAAGATCACGTTTTTAACTATTTGATTATGGTCTTTTATACAGGAAAAAAATGTTGAGTTGAAAAATCTCTCATTATTGCAAATTTATTGTCTGAAGATAACTGAAATTTGTTTAAGAACCTAGCTAGGTGTAACATATTTTCAGTACGTACAATTATTTACATAAGACATTTGCACATAGCAGAAGAAGAGTTGCACCTACTCAAAGACTTGTGGTCCTTAAGATACTTTTGGACAATAAATTTTGTAATGGAAATTTTTGTACCAATTTTCCCTTTCATATATTACAATAATTCAACTCAACTATTTAGTCTTTAAATATGAAGAAATAATATTGAACTAGGCGCTGATCAATATTGGATCCTAGATAAAGCATATGCCACAAATGTAGGCTAGTGGGGAGCGACTAAAAAATTTCCTATTTCTTGGAATATTTAATACCAAGATATTTTTTAGCCATGTACGACAATATACAATAAGAGTTTAGTAACTTCTTTAACTCTCTGAGATATTTATTTTTTAAAAAATCTAATCAGCTTTGTTGAATTTTTTGATCTACAGGTGATCCGAAGCCACCCATCATCTCTGAAGATATATGAGAAGAAGCTTCTGGAATTAGGGGAAGTGACACAAGAAAGCATTGACAATATATACAACAAGGTCAATTCCATTTTAAATGAAGAATTTATGGCGAGTAAGGGATCTATTTCAAAAAAGAGAGACTGGCTTTCATCTCATTGGTCTGGTTTCAAGTCCCCTGAACAGCTTTCACGTATCAGAAACACCGGGTATGTATATTACTCACATATGAGCGCACGCACACATGTTAGATCTCTATATATATATAGGTCTCTTGAGAGAGGATTTTCTAGTGAAATGGGAAGGGAGAAAAATTTTGATGGGCCCACAAATTCACAACCCCGCCCCCCCCCCCCCCCAAAAAAAAAAAAACAGTCCATGGGCGAGAGACTCGAGTTGGGTGGGCCTCACTGACGTGTAGGCCCTACCCTACCCTTGCACATACAGAGCACCTCATTCACTGTTGTAGAGTCACATATACATTATTTCTTCATTCCTTGTCGATTGAGAAGGAAGACCATGAGAACTGGAGAAGAAGAAGAGTAAGAGGACAAAAATAATGACAATGCTTTTCTATTTGGATGTCTGCTCATTTTCTCTTTACATATAAGTCTCTCTCTGCCTTTCGTCTTCATCTTTTCAAATTCAAAAATATTTCCTCCCTCCGCAACTCGCTGGGTACAGACGGAGGAGGGAACACATGCATGTTGCTCGGCTCTCTCTCTCCTCATCTTTGTATCTTTCCTTTTCTCTCTCCTCGATGGAGTTGCTTTCAGTTGGCGTCCGTCCGGCTCTCCACAACTCGCTCCAGTTTCCGGCTCAACGCGGTCCAATCTCTGAAGCGGCTTGAAGCTGAGAGCTGATCCGTTCTCTTCTCCGGCCGGCGGCCGGACCGGCTGAGAACATTGACTGAAAGTGAAAGTAGTTTGTACTTTAAACAAATTTAATGTATCTTTGGGTAATAAATTTTGCAATGAAGAAGTTTTCAAAAATTCTCTTTCGTTGTGTCAGCTAAATTCAATGTTAGTCTAATAATTAAACACATTTTCCATCTTATATATACAGAATCTAAAGTGGTGAGTTATCCCGTTCATAGCTTATATGTTGATACAGTTTGCTATAGATTTTACGTGCACTGATTGGCTAGTTTGAGTCACTGTTCCTTCCAATGCAGTGTGAATCCAGAGATATTGAAAACAGTGGGGAAAGCAATCACGGCGCTGCCGGAGAACTTCACGGCTCACCGAGCGGTGAAGAAGATCTACGAAACACGAGCACAGATGTTGGAAACCGGACAAGGAATAGACTGGGGATTCGCAGAGGCTCTTGCATTTGCAACATTGCTGGCTGAAGGCAACCATGTGAGGCTGAGTGGCCAAGACGTTGAGAGAGGAACGTTCAGTCACCGGCACGCCGTGGTTCACGACCAAGAAACCGGCCAGAAATATTGCCCTCTTGATCATGTCATAGGCAACCAAGATGAGGAAATGTTTACTGTTAGTAACAGTTCACTTTCTGAGTTTGGTGTGTTGGGATTTGAAATGGGGTATTCTATGGAAAACCCTAATTCTCTGGTCATATGGGAGGCTCAGTTTGGAGACTTTGCTAATGGCGCTCAGGTTATCTTTGATAACTTCTTGAGTTCTGGTGAGGCTAAGTGGCTCCGCCAGACTGGTCTTGTCGTGCTTCTTCCTCATGGTTTTGATGGTCAAGGTCCTGAGCATTCTAGTGGCAAATTAGAACGCTATCTTCAGGTATGTGTTTGTAACTCTCTTGTATCAGATTTTTTAAAATTAGGTGTCTATATATATATTAGATTAGTTTTGTCAACCGATCAAAATAACTACCTGATCTAATTCATTCACCAATTAGTTGATTCAAGACTTTTTAATTTCTTTGCTTGGCAACTTAGAACGCTATCTTCAGGTACATGTATAACTTTCTCCTGTATTAGATTTCTTGAAAAATAGATATATATTAAATTTGTACTTCTACCAAAACTGCTTAAGCCGACTTATACTAAGATTACATATGCCTTCAATTTATTCTCCAATTGGATGTTTAGAAACTTTTTCAGACTTGTAGTTCTTTTAATTTTGAGTCTTTTCACTTTCTTTAACCTCAATTTTTTTTTTCCCTTATTGTTTAAACCTAAACGGAATGGCTGTAATAGATTTTTTTGCAAATTCTAGAAACAATCTCTCCACTTGCAGATAAGGTTGTACTTGTACATCTCTAGACCTCAACCACCCCCCCCAAAAAAAAGAAAAATTATATATATTTTTTGTCTTTTTGTTAAAATAACTTTAGCCTTAATAAAACATACCTTAATTCATTGTGCAATTAGTCATTGTTTTATGTAGGACTTTTCAATATATTTTGACCCCCAGGCTTGAAAAGGAATAAAATGATGGTGAATGGGTTGATTGTTCAACGAAGTTGATGAAATAATAATGAATGAATGTGGCAGATGGCTGATGACAATCCATATGTGATACCAGAAATGGATGCAACATTGAGAAAACAAATTCAAAACTGTAATTGGCAGGTCGCCAACGTCACTACTCCTGCTAACTTCTTCCACCTCCTTCGTCGCCAGGTCATTCAATTCATTATTATCTATAATAATTTAATTTCCTTTTAGTTATTGGAGAAATCAAACACATATCTTTATTGTTGTTCTCGTTGCAGATACACAGAGACTTCAGAAAACCACTGATAGTAATGTCACCAAAGAACTTGCTTAGACACAAAGATTGCAAATCCAACTTATCGGAGTTTGATGATGTTGAGGGACACCCTGGTTTTGATAAACAAGGTACCAGATTCAAGCGTATCATTAAAGATGTCCATGATCACTCCGACCACGAACCCGGCATTCGGCGGCTCGTCCTCTGCTCCGGCAAGGTCTCTCTCACTTCCATTTCAATCAATTATACTCCCTCGCCAAGTTATATGTTCATGTCGATTAACGCCTTTTTTATTTAAATATTCGTATTACTTCTTCAAAATTATAGCAGTATATAAATATAAGTTAAGACTAAAATTTGTCCGGAGGTTTTTGGGAGGATCAATGTTACCCTAGGGTTTTTTGAAATTCGGTGTTAAGGAAGTTTCAAAATATAACAATTAAACAAATAACGTTGATTAAAAAATTGATGTTGATGACTACCTTTTTGATGAAAATGGGTAACATTAAAAATTTCTGGAACAATCATGCACTTAACTATGGATTGGCCCTAATTCAACCACGACTAAACCTCTGACTTATGAACTAACTTAACATTTACACTCATTTTCCCAGGCATTGAATATAAAGTTTGCTATATTATATTAATATTATTGATGTATTCATATGTTGATATGTCTATTTCACTCAGTAAAAGAATACAGATGCATATATATATCTGATGGATCTTAATAACAAATATGACATGTCACATGGTATATTCCTGATCAGATGCTGATTAATTAAGGCTAAATATATATCTAACTTTTTGTACAAAACAGATATATTATGAACTTGATGAAGAAAGAAAGAAGGCAGATGCAAGAGATGTTGCAATTTGTAGGGTGGAACAGCTTTGTCCCTTCCCTTTTAACATTATCAAACGAGAGCTCAAACGTTATCCCAGTAAGTACTACAGAGTATTTTCATTAACACACCATGCAATACATTTTTTCTGCATCTAAATGCCTTCTGATTTTTTTTTTAATTATCCCTTAATTTCCAAATCGAACAGCCACATTAATTTTCTTGTTGGTGTTATTACCTGCGAGGAAATTTAACCCTGATGACCAGGTTGAATTAATAATCTCCTAAAACAGTAGGATCGTGTATATATTTATGTATTTCTGGAAAACAATATCACGAATTGGATTGATGAGGCTTATTAAGAGAAGATTTTATGTGTCAAATAACATTTACTGACATACTTGTACCTAATTCACCAATAAGGACTTCATCACATAATAATAAATGTAAAGGGTCCATTATTGTGTATAAAAAATAAATTATCACATGACCAAAATAGAACTCATTTCAAAAGACTAGATAGGTATCTTGACTTCCCTAAATTTATAAACTGCACTTATGAGACTCACAAATGTGAAACTCAAAACAACACACCCGTTTGAGACTAGCTATGACTCCACTTTTTTTCCTTTCTACATGTTTCTCTAAATATATACTCTCTTTAAGTGTATTTTGTGAATGTACGTAGAGGAATATTGTAATGAAGTGAAACTCGTTAGATAAAAACAAAGATATTTCTTAATTAATATGACGTATTGAATTATATATGTTTCTGCTGCTAGATGCTGAGGTTGTTTGGTGCCAAGAAGAGCCAATGAACATGGGTGCTTACAACTACATCATGCCCCGTCTTGTAACCGCCATGAAGGACGAAGGCCATGGAGGGTACGATGACGTCAAATATGTCGGCCGTATGCCGTCGGCGGCTACGGCCACAGGGTTCTACGCGGTCCATCTGAAGGAGCAAGCTGAGATTGTTCAGAAAGCCCTTCAGCCTGAACCCATCAACTTCCCAACATGCTGAAAAAATCTCTTTTTATATATAAACACATCTTCCTTTCAATAATAATCATTCATAAATGAAGCAATTGATACTTTTTCATGAACCAATTATAAGGGATAGTTTGGTAAGCTGAATATGAATTATCTTGGTGTAGATTTTTTGCTTAGGGATTTTCTTTTGGCAAAGAGAAATTTATAATATAGTTAGGCTGATGAAGATCAAATTATTCATAATTTCCTCCAATTTTTTTTTATATTTTCTTGTGGAAATTGAATGTGTTGTTTTGTTTTAATAAACTTTTTTTGGCGATCGCTTTCAGTAAATCGTTGACAATTAAGTAATATATTTTTTTTATTATCATTATGTGTCTGTTCATCTTTTCTTTTCTTTTTTTTCAAATAGGCATCCCAAAAGTAACATGATATATTAGAGACACGTGATTAAAATAACTATTGAGTTTGCATGTTATTTAAGAGTACTCCAAATCTAAAAATAGAGATATTGTAATCATTACATGGTTGTTAAAGATTAAAGCCCTATTTAATTAGAATTAATTAGAAGGACCACAACTGCCTCTTCAAAATCATAAAAAACCTGATCATTTAAAGTGGAGAGAAGGGTTTCAATAACATATCTGCAACTTAAATGAGATAAGACTATTGAAGATTTCATGTGACTAATTTCAAATTAGATGCATGAACCACTACATTTAGTGACAAATGAGGGTGTGCTTTGCTCACTTTTCACTTAAGATGAAATCAGAAGATAAGTTGAATTTTATGAGTGTACGGTGGAGATATTGTTGTGGATATGTTCAAGCTTGCACAAATGCAGTTAATGCACCCACATATATATACTCACTCACATCCACACACACACACCCCACCAATCCTTGCGGGGTCATGCGCAATTGTGCACAATATTGAAGAAATAATATAAAGAGAAAATATATTGATTGAGACAAATTATTATGTTTAGAATGTTGGAAGAAATTAGGGGAAAATGGCTGCAATCATACCAACACTAATGGGGGGGGGGGGGGGAACCTAATTGTGGAGATTAAGTTGTGCTTCAATAGGATTGGAGTGTGGAACCTCAAGTAATCAATGGCGTCCAGAAGAGGAGTGTTGAATTTATACTCGCTAAAAGAGAGCTTGATGGAGCTTATCGGTTGCAGCTACTAGAGCCGAATGCCTTGCCTGAGTTTTTAAATTATTACATAAGTTTATAGTTTCCTTCTCTTTTTAGTAGTTTCTTTTCAGGGTATAAAAAGAGAAAACGACAGTTATGTTTTTTCATTTCTCAGAGTCTCCTCTTTAAAACAATTCACAAAATATGAAATCTATAAACAGATATCAGCATATCACACTGGGTAAAGTTGACTCAATGAATCATCTACCTATCAATAATCAAATTTTTGAATAAATTGTTAACTAAAAAGACTTATTCAATAACTGTTGAATTTTTTCTACAGTCTTCCTTTATATTTTTTTTAGAAGAATCTATACTATCAGATCTACCTTCCTCACGAATACCTTCAACGGCTTTTTTTACACTTGTCTAAACTAACTCAAATGGTTTCCTACCCTTTTGTCTTAAACAAATGCCACTTTAACTCTTCTTGATATACTGTATATATCTTAACTTTCACATCTATCTTAATATCCTTGTCTTGTCTCAGCTATCACATTATAAGCTTTTGTTTTTCATTAACAATGTCACTGCAATAAAACTTTTGTTTGCGACTGAAAAGATGAACCAGCAAGTATACGGAAATTTGTCAGAATAGACAAAAAAAAAAAAAAAAAATTGTCAAAATAAACCATAAAGAAACATTTTTCACATCTAACTTAGTTAGTAGCGCCACGTCAGCATGCGCCACACGTGGTGCTACGTAGCGTGGCACCACTTGCAAAGTGGTGCTACCACGTAGGGCTCCACTAAGTGGCGCCCTACGTGGCAGCGCCACTTGTGGTGTGCCAACATGGCACGCCACATAAGTGGCGCCAAACTTTCACAAAAGTTTTTTTTTTAAAAAAATTATAATTATATATTATTATATTTAATATATATTAAATATAATAGATATTATTTTATATAATATATATTATATTTTACATAATATATATCATTTTAATTATTTTATTTTTTATTTTTAATTATTATAATTATATATTTCAAAAATTTTATGAAAAATTCTTTTTAAAATGATGTTCTATTTTCGAAAAACATTTCTGGACGGGGCGCTGCCCCTTGACCCCACCCGCTAACCGGCTAGCGGGACCGCCGTGCTAGCTGTTTGTAGCGCAATTTAATTATTACTTTTTTAATTGCGCTACGATTTAATTTTTATAAAATAATTAAAATAATATATATTATGTAAAATATAATATATATTATATAAAATATATAATATTAAATATAATAATATATAATTATAAAAATTTTAAAAAAAACTTTTGTGAAAGTGGCGCCACTTATGTGGCGTGCCAACAAGTGGCACTGCCACATAAGTGGCGCCCTACGTGGTAGCACCACTTTGCAAGTGGCGCCATGCCACGTGGCGCTACGTGTGGCGCCTACTGACGTAGCGCCACCAACTAGATTAGATGTGAAAAATATTTCCCTACTGGTCTATTTTGATAATTTTTTTTTGGTCTATTTTAGCGAATTTCCCGCAAGTATACACATTGCTAACCAAAACAAAAGTACAGAAAAGGCACAAATTTTGTATTCTGAATCATTTTGAAATAGAACGATTAAACTATTAGAACCCAATATTTGACTCTTCACTATATAAACTCTAGTTTTATTTATAAGACCATTTTGATTAAAAAAATTTAGTCCTACTTATAAGTCATCTTCCAAATAATAAAAGAGTGACAATTTTACCTATATTAATTAGGTCAATAAAAATAGATAGAGAATAAAGAATTGAAAGATGTTCATTTATAAACGAGGGCAAAATAGAAAATTTACGCTGTAATCATCAAGCTAATTACACCTCCTTAGCACATGTGATTTAATTAAAAATAACTTGTAAATAGGGCCAAATTGGTATCATTTTTCTTAGAAAATTATGATTATGAAGAGTCGATTGAAAGTTTCAAAGCAGCTCGAGGAACCAAAACTAATTGGGGAAAATCATAACAGGTAATGCTGCTGCTTTGCACCTGGGAAAGCAATAAGAGATCTACAAATGAAGGACATGGATGTAACAAAAACCTTAGAGATCTTCATTGCCATAAATAAATAGAAAGCAAAATCCTACAAGAATACATCAGCTTAAACTTGGTGTTTTTCATGTAGATATGGCCAAAATAACCGCTAAGTTTCTGTGCATTATGAACAGATCACATATCTACCATAGTTCTGAACCTTTTGAGAAGCAGGAACCAAATTTAAGTTGGGATGATCACTTCATCTTTCCCATATATACGCTGAAGTTCCCGAGTAGCAGCTTGGTATGATGCTGAAAAGAGAAAGCAAGTATAGGAATGTGAGAACATAATTAAAGAAAAGATTTGGAGTGGATCATAGTGTTCTGTACCCAAAAGCAAACTAAAAAAATCTCAACCTTTCCAGACTCGGAAATTCTTTTGGTTGATGGTAGATCCAGTAACATTTTGAATTGCATCAAAAAGCATCTCCTGAGAAGTGTTCTTCAGCTCTTGAACAGCAGCATAAATGGTTTTCCCATTCTCAAAGTAAATGTGGTTGTTTGGGTGTTTGGTCTTGGCACCCGCATGACGCTCAAACTCGTATGCGTTAAGAGACTGGATGACATAGACCAATTAATGACAACATTATTTGGATCAAGTGGAGTAAACATTAAAATGATCTTCGGAAGCTAACCTTGGACTCCTCCTTGCATTCATTGCAGGAGCACAAATACCCAGTACCTTTTATGACTCCTTGAAGAGATTTCTACCATGCAGAATATGAAACATAGTTTGAGTACAAATGCTTTACAGAAACAATAGCGGCACAGAAATGAACATAAAAACTTAAAGGCTGTTTACCTCCCGAGACCAAGAAACATACTTTACAGGAACACCATCAAAAATTCCAGTTGATAACAGACTTTTGACATTTGAAGGAAAGTTATTAGAAGGAACCTTCCTTGTCCTCGATTCCTTACTTTTAGGAACATTATCAGTTTTAGAATTGGATTTTGGATTGCTATTTACAACTGTTTCAGAGTTTGACTCAGCTAGGTCCTTCTGGCCATCCAAACCATGAACTGAGTTCTGGTTGCCGATCAACAACTCATAGCCACTAATGATCCCACCTGAGGGATTTGGCTCAGGATCATCATTAAAGCCTCCAAAAGATATGGTACAACCCTCATTCTTATTGTAGTTGTGACCCAAGTTCGAATCTCCTTTATCATATGAAGGGTTGGCTGATACGATGTTTGAATCCACCTTGCCATACGTAGGACCCACTGACATGATATGATCAGTTCCCTTGTCATAGGAAGGAGAAATTGAAATGAAATTTTCTCCTGATTTACTATAGGCTGGGCCCATTGGCATAAAGTTGTCATGCCCCTTGTTGTATGAGTTGCCCAAGGATATCAAGTTGCCATCTTCCTTTTCATATGATTGACCTATTGACATGAAATTGCAATCTCCCCTGTCAAAGGGCTGACCCATAGATAAGACGCTTTCATCTCCCTTGCCATAAGGGTGGCCCATCAGCATAAAACTTCCATCTCCTTTATTGAATGCATGACCCATTGAACCAAGATTCTCATCAGCCTTAGTTATTGCAGTACCCGCGGAGACAATATTCTTATTGTAGCCAGCAACCATCAGAATTGCATTATTATCTGCCCTACTATATGAGTGCCCCATGGATGCAGGCATGCAATTGTTAGCATCTCTAACTTGATTAACTTTAACTTTTCGGATGCCACCAAAATTGAGACAAGATGAAGGGTCCTCAATAGCATGAGATATTGACAGCCCTACTGCTGGATCATTTCCATAATTGTTCTCAAAATCCTTCCTTCCCATATTCAGATTTCCACTTCCAATTGAAGGCATGTTCTTATCAACCAAATTTAAAGTCCTTGCAGGCTCAGATCCAAAGAGACGTTCAGAAAATTGACCAGTAACTGAGTGAAACCCAGAGTTAGTGTCCCAATGAGATACATCCATTTGTGAAACCCCTGAAACTGGCCTGCCATCAACAGCTTCAATAGCTTGCTTCTTGTTGTTGCTGATAATTTCTGGTTCACCTGTTTCCACAAACCATTGATGACCACGCTTTGGTTCAATTCTGGAAGAATTCTCATAACCCATATTTTCATCAGCTAGGCATCCTGCATTCCGTGGCATCCAAAAGCTTTTATGCTGGAAAGACTGTAAAACCATGTAACATAATATTTATCTCCTTGACAAAACATGTAAATATGTAAACCAAAAAAAAAAAAAAAAAGATCAAACGTAGTAAAAAATTAGAATTAAAACATGACAGGTTCAGTTGATAGCAAAGCCAACAAACCAATACTAAAATACTTGCCAATAATGCCAAAGCCAAACTACTGCAATCCACCTGGTAAAATTCAACAACTCTAAAACAAATAATAGTAACTCCAGGTAGTATTGAAAACCAAAAAAAAAAAAAAAAAGGGATTCTCACAATAACATTACTATCCAACCAACACGGTGATTGGCATACGGTGGCTTCACTCCCTACAGGCAAGGAAAAAAAAACTATAAAACAAAAAACCACAAAAAATAAAATTTCCTTTCAATCTACTTTCCCCTTTAATATAACTTCCCATTGCATCCTCCATTCCTCCTTCCCAAAGTTACCCCTTTCATTCTACTTTCCCTCTTTCATAAAGAAATTGCTCGAAGATTAAACTGTTCATAGTTTAAGGGTTGCTTGCTCATTAAACAGATGGCACTCTTTTTTCCCAGCTAGATATGTGTTTCAGGATACTCTATCAATCATAGAAGTATGCAAGAATTCAATAGGCAGATTTTTGTACGTCTGCAAATTCTTGTCTGTATATGCAAAGCTTAAAAGTCTGCAACCTCTCAGTCAAACTCCCCACCACTTTTGATGCCCATACAAGAAGAGGGGCAAGAATCAAAGGAGACAACAGCTGATTGAGAGGTGAACCGAATTGCGGATTTAAGAATTTTCTTCTTTAATTTAGCAGGAGTTTGTCAAAAATTGGTATTAAAAAAAAAGGAGAAACTTTTATTATGATTGGGATTCACATGTCAGATTGTAGTCTAGCGTTATATATATGAAGCCAACCTCACTTAGTGAATAAGGCTTCTTGTTGTTGTTGTTGTATTATTTAACCATTACATTTAGTTTGGCCTCTTCTAGATCCAGATAAAAAATAACACGCTGAAAGGTATTATGAATTTAGTGTCTCAATAGATGGGGAAATAGTTACTTCTACTGCACATGAAGAGAAGGGAATATTATCTTGTGGTTGTATAAATAGATAATGAAAAACACGTTATACACACTGTCGAACCAGAAAACAAAAACGACAATTATTTGAAAACAAAACATGTTCCTGTATAATCCATGTCAATAATAGAAAGGTGGATAAAACAATGACCAGGAAATCCTGGCACATAGACAGCAAAAGCTCAGCATAACCCAAACAAAAGTTAAAAAAATCAAAGTAAATGATTACCCAGTTGGTGCATTGACTAACAAACTTGGATACCAGTTTGGTGTAAAACAGGCAGAAATTGAAAGGGAGAAAACTTAAAATGTCAATTGCTTACATGATCAATGTAAACAAATGACTAAGCAACTCAATATGCAAGCATATAGGATACAAAAGTTCAATATAACTAAACATTTAAACCAAAAAGCTTATCTACCAAGGAATAATTAAACCCTTATCAATACCATCCATAAATTATTTAATAGAAAGGCACCTTGATGAAAAGAAAACTGAATCTCGTAAACATAGAATTCGTTTGATCTCTTACCTTGCTTTTCTCCTTAACTTTTTCCTCACAACTTTCTAAAAACATATAGACCTAGGCTACAATAAAACACTCAATAAAGGACTTTTTTTTGCATGAAGCAAATCAATGGCTCCCCTTTCAAGAACATAGCTAATAAAACTAAAGAAACTTAAAGCTCACCCATATTATTTATGTAGATTCAAATTCAACTAAGTCAATTGCCAGAGACTTCAACAATATTTATGAATACGAGGATTGCATGGACACACATAAACATTCTTTTTTACGAAATCTAACAATAGGACTGAAAATTTTAAGAGTTTAGATACCCTTGATAGCTATCAAATTATTTCCAAATATGACCAGGTATCTAAAGAAAGCAGAATGTGCAATAAAAAATAAATTGCCAAGCCAGCCATGATCAATTATTACATGGATTAAAAACAATAAATTATGAACAAGATCATTCAATGGACAACTACTTACTCTTTATAGTCTCTTATGAATTTTATTTTTTTTTTTAAAAAAAAAAGTCTTCTATTTCACTGAAAATTGAAGGTAAAGTCCTTTTAAAAAATTATGCACAGCAATAAAAGAGAGATTATATTGTTTGCACAGAAGGAATGATTAGGTAGACCTTTGATATGATGCAAAATATATAACGGGAACGAGAGTTATAGTTAGCCTTATTAGGCTGTTTACAAGCCATCATAGGCTGTTAGAGACATTCCCACTACCTGCCAAGACTATAAATGCTATTTGATGGAGAGTTCTAGGGCTTTTCTCATATGGGTCAATATATGTTCCCTTTACTGTTCGGTTGTCGTCGTCATCAGAAAAGATTATATCATGAATATCTCTTAGATTTTTCAGTTATTTTGTTTCCTATTTTGTCTTGCGGGATTGAGGATCCAATGTCTCATTGCTGCCCTCCCCATATATACTTTTGAGTACAACGAATGAAATAGAGAACGGGAATTCTGGAATTCACACTATTTTGCTGGTATTAGTTGAACGTCTTCGACAGGGAATTATGCAACAAGCAGTATCAAAGCTGGTGTGATTCCACAGGATGCAAGTTTTTGGGGAGTTCCAAACAACAGAGCTGGATGAGCACAAGACTTAAACATATTCAACATTAAAATAATAGAAAGTCTCGTAATGTCATATGCTGCCCACACAACAAGCAAAACCAATCAATTAATTTCTTTCATGATGGAACACATATCTAAACATCTGGTGAGGTTTGAGTTTTCCAAAGGCAAAGAAGTACGGCGTAGTTACAAATTCGAATCTGCCCCAGAACAGAAAGACTCCTTTGACATCTGTGTAGTTGGCCAGACATGCAGTACAAACTGCTTTGATCTGGTAAGGATGTGATGGTTTAACTAGAGGCAATTATGTACTTAGCTGGCAGGAAATGAGGCCTGTGGTAATTGAGCAGCCATACAAATACATGGATCAAATATATTCTTCCCAAGTCAAACAAAATACTGGAGGAAAGCACAACTGGAAGTTCTGCAAATTGGAAATTTTGGAAAATATAAATTTTGTTTTTCAAGTTTTGCAGTGTACCATTTAATTTATGAAAGTTCCACATCTTGGAGGAAAAGGATGTTCCAAATTAAGTTCCACATCTTGGAGGAAAAGGATGTTCCAATATCCTTTTTTCTTTTCTTTCTTTCTTTCTTTCTTTCTTTCTTTTTTTTTTTTTTGAGGTAGTTGATATGATGCAAAATGTATAATAGAAAAGGGAGGGAATTATAGTTGTGGCTGTTAGACTGTTAGAGAAACTCCCACTACCTCTCAAACCTATAAACAGGGCGGAAATGCTATTGTACTGGTGTGAATTGAATAAGAGTCTTTGGACAGAGAATTTCGCATCAATCATGGACTACAACCATTCCAGCTCCCATTCTGTAGTCCCTCACAGGTGGATTGACTAATTCAATCCATTCACTATAACCTCATAGATTGATATAATATTGGCCAACACAATACTTCAATGGCATCAATGAACTAGAGTAACAACACTGAAATCCAATCAGCTGCTACTCTACCCTGAGGACTTTTTATTATTCTGTGTCTTGAAGCCCCACATCCCATTCCCTATTGGCATGATCCATGCCCTTCAATGTTTTATTGTCTTCAAATGGTCATCATGCATGGTAAGACATTAAAAACAAAGAGTGCCAAGAAAATAACAAAATAACATCCAACATACTCACCAAGATAACAAAACTAGATCACACAAAATATGAGGTCCAGTTGATATCATTGAGAAACACTATCAAAGTGAAACTCCTAAATAATAGGAGTATGTAATTATCTAGAGTGTTGGAGACATTAGCTCTGAGTCCTTAAAATTAACCCCCAGATAGTTTATTCAGAAGACACAGCACAAATAGCAGGATTTGGCATCTAGGAGGAAGATTGGTAATGCTAAACCCAAGTGGCATTCCCAACTAGAATGGAAGTGTTCAAAATCACACGTAGCACGTGATTGCATATTGCCAATAACATTTTATACATGGGAATTATCAAGCTTTAATGCCATTACTAGTTACCTAACTGCGAGGATTCACTGCCATTCTTAGTTACCTTATTTTGCCGGTTCGGTCAACATTTGATTTCATTTTTATTCTTTTTACTTAATTGTAATCATACCTTAGCTCTTTTATTACACTTTATTTCTTATCTTTCATGGAAGGTGTGGATGCATTTGTTGTTCTCTACATTTTGTGCCTTTGTTTAGACTTGGATAATAAGAGAATCAAAGCATTAATCCATAAACTCCTAGGCAGATTAATGATATAAAGAGAAGAGACGATAGAGAGAAGGAAACACTTCTAGAAAAGAATGACTCCGTAATTCAATGTCATCCAAAAACATGATACAAGAAACATCACCCTTACCCCAACGAAACAGCTACCTTCCAAGAATCAATAAATAACACTTTTAAGGAATATGTCAAGGAATAGGCATCGTACTCAAGACAACAGGCCTATAGCTTTCCACTCCAAGGCCTTATCCCAAATCATGGTAGATGACACGCAATTAAGGGCAGCCAATCATTTCTCATTTAACTCAAAAAGGTGACCAACAAACAAAAAACTCAACGGATGGCCATAAATTGAGAAGAAAAGGAAAAGTAGTTGTCAGGAATGATGATCTTCTGTGGGAAACACTACTTTCATGGATGCATAGTCACCACACCCATTCAAGTGTTGGAACCACTCACCACAGAAAGGTCTCTTTCAGTTGAAAGAAACGGAAAAGAGATAGAGAGAGTAAAGACATTTGTTAAACAATATGAAGTGCGCACAAGATGTAAAGGAGAAATCATTTGAATTTTATATATCCTAAACCCTTAACAATCCCTCTGTAAGAATGGGTGAGCTTAGAAATAAGTTTTATAGAAGGGTTGTCAAAATCTGACTTTAAGGACACCGTATTGGCAGCAATTTACCAAATGTGTATGTATGTTCATTTTTATCGCACAAACCTTAATAGCAGCTCAAGTGGCTCAACAGTTTATCGACAATATTGCAAAATTTTGTCAAAAACAATTCGCCGCTGCTCAAACGATTGGGGGAAAGAAGGCCCTCTCCCCCCATCAACGTTAACCGGGAAACCCAAAAATGCGTAAGTGAAGAGGAGTAGCATATATTGTGTTAACCCCAGAAAGACTATACAAATTTAAAGCAAGGTTTTGATTGATAGAACATAATTTAAATAGAAAAAGAGAAAGGGAAAGAAAAAGAAAAAGCAAGAAGAGATGCTATACGTCATCAGCGCTAAAAAGATAAAACCCCTAAAATACGGACCCAGCATTTGCATGCCAAAAGTATATCAAGTTCCAAACCTACCATTTCCTCGATGATATTCCAACTTGACTAAGGATAGCTGATTGAATCCACACAGTCACTGTGAAGGAGTGCAGTCACTGAGAAATGCAAAAAGTCACCTTTAACCCGATACTCCCAAACCCAACACCTTCTACTCCACTGCTACCCTCAGAAAATCCATTGCTGAAGATCACTATCAAATCGCCTCAAAAGCGAACTCGAACTCGACAACGTAATCTGCAAACTGGTAAGAATCAACACCTGAAAAACCTAAAATGAGAAACCCAGAATCTAGCAATCCAGCTTCGATCATGAAGATTCCACCAGCGAATCATATGGAAATAACAGGACCCTCTTTGAGAAATAAAAAAAAACATAGACGTACACAGAGAATATAAAATCCAATCCAAACCTTATGCAAACATACCGGCACGAGTCGTATGATTCAGCAGATGAAAGTAAATCCTAATGCGTCGAACGACGAAGGTTCATAACACCAAGTAGCCGGAGCGACCGCCGGAGATTTTTCCCGGCGGAGATACACTGGAGATGGGGACACTTCAAAACGTATGAAAATGACCGCCCAGTAGCTCACACACTCATGAGATGACGAAATAACAATAAGACCAACCCAATTAAAAACCACAAAGCCTGGGTTGAGTGGGAGCAAGACGAAGATATAGTGCATCGCGCCACAAGGTTAACTTTTATACCCGCCTCCCATTTTCGAACACGTGTCCCACTCAGCTGTTACTTGGCTTTTGGCCTTTGGTTTTATCGACGAAACATCTTGACCGTTGAATCTTCTCCCAAGATGGTGCAGAAAAGCGAGCGCAGAAGCATGCGACATGCCACGTGTCATTATTTTCTGGGTAAATGGTGTGGTCACGTGGCGTTGTTCGTGATCTCCCGTGCTGATTTGCTGACGAGCTGATATGGAAATCAGCTGAAGGTAGCTTAATTGAGGGCCCGAAAATGGTAATTAATTTTATAAGTAATTGAACTAATTTATTAGGGGGAAAAAAAAAAAGAAATGGTAAACAACTTGTTAAATATACCTTTTTCAACTTTACATATATTTTGGGGGCAAAACACTTCTCATGTTGTAGGAGAAGTGTTTTCTCATGTCATATATATATGAAATGATGGGACCCACATATATGTAATTAATTCATATATATGTATATGTGAGTCTCACTATTTTATATGTGTGTAGGAATCTTCTTCTTCTCATGTAACATTCTCATGTAACATGAGAAGTTTAGACCCCATATTTTGGCCAAAAATATATCAAGTTAGGTCTAAAATGAGGAAAAATATTTATAAAAAAAAAAGTCTCATTTAAGCATTCATAACATATATAAAATTAATAAATAAACATTAATTACTCTTTAAATAATTTATATTATGGATTAAAGCATTTTTTATAAGTGATTTGTATTGTGAACTTGACTAAGTATTTCTCCATCGCAATAAAACAAAAACTAGTAATTCACATGTATGGACATAAGTTTGATTTAACCAAATCTTTTGTATCAAAAAAATGAAAAACGATTATTAATAGCTCTTAGGGTGGACTTATATTTAAAATTAGAAATTGTTAACTAACTAAGCTTATATAAAGGGTATACTCATTAATTCATTAAATTTATCATAAATTGATATATATCTTTTTCATTTCTACCCCTCTACTATATGTAACTTAATTTTTTCATTAAAGATAATGTAGGGGAAAAAAGTAATTAAAACATGGTTGGTGCATTAATATTTGGAACCAAAAATTATTTCTATTTGGCGTTTATAATAAGGAGAAAGGAGAAGAAAGTGTACCTTTTTACTTTTTTTCTTATTAAAAAAATTACTCTCTCCCCTATCTTTTTAAAAGATATTACAAAATGATAAGTTAAAAACTTAGTTCAAATTAATTGAATGTAATATGTATAAATGTAACTTATTTTACTATGCCCCGACGGCAAATAAATAATCCATATAGATTGTGTTCATTTTCTTCTTCAGTCAAGAACATCCGATTTTATTTATTTATTTTTTTTTTTTTGCGCCGAGCTGTTATCGCCAATCAGCAAATGGGGGAACCCCTTATGAATACAATAAGACAAATAAATAATCAATATGAGTAAAATGAAAAATCATACTAAAAAAATTTGGACAAATTATTAGTGTTTCTTATAAATAATATCGTAAGAAATTATGCATCATATGACTATTGGAGTATGTTTTTAAAATTTATATTGGGTCGTGGAAATAAATTATGCATCATTTTTATTTTTGATAAATTTGATATTCATGTCCAAGGGACGTGTAAAATATTATCGAATACACTTGATACTTATATATATCCATGCTATATATATATATATATATATATATAGAGAGAGAGAGAGAGAGAGAGAGAGAGAGTAAATAAGAACTTTGCTGGCAAAACAAAATTAATGGGATATTCCTATATCTATCTGTGTACTATTTAATGTAATATTTTATTGAAAAGAGAGAAAGAGAGAGGAGCTTAAAACACAACCCAAATTTTTTTAAGGAAAAAAAAAAAAACAAGAAGAAGAAGCGGTGAAAAGTTCCTCTGTAAGAATTTTATTTACGAGAATAACATCAATTCAGATATAAGTACTTTCTGCGTGCAAAATCCTACAGAATTTTTATGTATAAAAATAAATCAAGACATTCGTGCTAATAAAATCTCTAAACATAAACTCTTCATTAATCTTTCCAAATAAAAATTGAACAAAAGTGTAAAAACAATAATTAACTGAGTTGGTATCTTTACTTGGAAAAGGGACAGTATTTTCAAAGAGATCCACAAACGATTTAGTCATTCATTATTAGTATCAAAGTAAATACAATAACAATCTAATAAAAATTATCTCGCTAAAGGATGTTAGCTACATAAATAACTTAAAGTTATTGAAGTTTATTGATATCCAGCCAAATATTTAAATGTATTATTATGTGGTCAAATCTATAATTTTTTTAGAAAAATTAATCTTTTCGTCTTTTAACTCATTTATAACTCAGTTTTTCAAGTATGATTCATTGCGACTCAGTTCCTAAAGTTTTAATTTTCCTATAACTCAGTTTCTGAACTTTTCAATTTTCATATTATCATCCTTATCACTAATGACTCATATATGATTCATTCTATGTGGCAAAAAATTCAAAGACTAAGTCGTACCAATTTATGTGTTAAGAAACTGAGTTATAAGTAAGTTAAAAGTTAACAGACGAAAAGATTAATTTTCCCCAAAAAATTTTAATGTCCTTAATAACCTTCTATGACGCATTGTCATTAAAATAAAAGTTTGGAAAAAGTAGTAAATAATTTTGATAAAAAGTTGTCAATATTTATTAGTTAAGGAAAGTACATTTGAGCTTGATGACTTAAATTTTGATAAAAAAAAAGGGTTAATTATAATCCTATAGTGTAATACAACCTTTTTGTTTTAAGGAATTTATGCACGGGCTTACTCACATGAAACACACACACACAAAAACCAGAAACAGAATCACACGACTTTAAGAGGCCATATAAATTTTTCATAGATTTTTCTATAAATTAAAACATATAATGTTAACCAAATTCAAACATGTTTATATAACTTATCACATTTATTATTGACTGAACCAACTCCTATTATACTAATGTTTTGATGACAATAAAATACTAACCATTTTTACAAAATGTTCGAAGTCCATGCCTTGCAACTATAAAGGAAATTCCTCATTTGGTATGTGGAATAGAATGGAATGAAAATAGTGATTTTATGGAATGAAACTGAATTGGAAAAATGTAGCATACAGTGAAAAAATGACATTTTAGATCTGAAGGTAAATATCATAATGTCCCTAGATCAAAATTAATGACAAATAAAAGTAAATATTAAATAAGGGTTTAATGTTTCTGCCTTTAAGACAGAAATATTTTATCTACGTCATTTACATAAAAGTAAGTGGGTCCCACTATCAAGAGAAGAAAGAGAAAATAATAATGGGACCCACTCACTTTTATGTGGGTGAGACAGATAAAATGTTTCTGCCTTAAAGGTAGAAACATTAAACCCATTAGATAATGATAATAATCACAAGTTTATATACCTATTTTACCAAAAGCTAAACAACTTTTTTGGAAAATTAAAAATGATTCAATGTTTTCTTTTTGTGATTGTGTTCTTCCCGTAAATAAAAATCAAAGGAAACATTTTGGAGTTGCCTTTTGTCCGATACATTTAATATCTGCTGCTGTCCGCTGCAATCAGAACGAAGTCGTTTTGTGTGGGGAAAAATCTGAACTGTTGGCTTGTTATAGCATGGACGGTGATCGGTGATGAGGAGGGATTAATTGCGCAGCCCTTTCTTCTTCCTCAAGCTGTGCGGAAAATCTGACGAGGTACATCTTCGCGCCAGTCGTCCGTCTTCCTTCTTCACGCCAGTCCGATTCCATTCTTCTTCCTCCAGCTGCGCAAGAAAATCTGAGGAGGTGGGAAAACGTCTGCCTTCCATGTTCGGGCCAGTCCACATGCCTTTCTTCTTCCTCCAGCTGCGGTGGAATATCATATTGTGATGATCATGGAGTTAATGTGGCATCCTTAGATCATACCCATCAAGGTGCATTGTTGAGCAATGTTTCTTGTTATTTTTCTCCAGCTTCTTCATTTCATGCCACTGTAGCCTACGTCACTGTTAGCACTTCTCTGTTTCTATGCCTATGTTTCCACTAAAGCAGAGAATGTATCCTTTGTTTTGATATACCTCATTCATCTGCCAGTAATCATAAAACAGAGTCAAGTGGCATTTATAATGTAGACCGCAGCCTCTTCCAATTTGATTTCACTAGCATGAATTAAAACGATTACTTTCATTAAATTCAAAACAAAACAAGATGCACCAACTGTAAACTATAATACAGTAAATTATTATACTTTGGAGTCTGCATATAATTGTGCCATCTGTGTGCACCATTAGGTCAGAGATGATCCTGAATTCGAGCAGCTGATTTTCCATTTCCGTAAGTCGGGAAGTAGTTTGGATTACCACAGGTAGCTTCTTTGTACATGCCAAAGTATGAATCTTTTGGAAGATGGTCATAGTTCCTCTTAAACATTGATACCTGCCTCCACAGATTTAAAACATGCCCATGACTGAATATGCAAAGTAGCAATATAATCTCACAGAAAATATCACATAAGATTTTTGTCATAACTTCTGTTAGGGTGGGTTAAGAATGATCTAAACACCAATGATATTCTTATTCTAGCACATAAAATATCTGCTGACACTATATAAATGACAAAGGAAGAAAAAACCTTATGTCATTGCCAAGCAGGCACTAGGGATAGTATATTATTCTGTATTTATGAGCCATTAAAGCAAAGGCTCCTCTCACTTGTATATATTTCCCTCTCCTCCGAATGAATAAATATCATATTCCGATCATATAAGTCTACAGCAGACAATGAAACTTTTCCAGGACTTACCTCACTGAAAGGTTCTTTGATATCATCACGTTCAACACTACTTTCCTAAACAACACAGATATCAACTTAGTTACGTTGTTGAAGAAGACTTGTTATCCATCTCACCTCTAAATTCCGTGCAAGACATTCAGATATAAAAGTAAAAATAATGAAGATTTGAAGATTATACTTACATAGTTAGGAAATATGACCATATCAACATTGCCTGGAATGTCAAGCAGCAATTGTCTCAAAGAATACTACCGGGCACCAGCTGGGTGTATTAACTGATCAGTGTCAAGATGAAGAATCCAGTCCATACCAGCATCCTAGGGTATTAATAAGCAGGAAATGATATATGTCAATGAAACAAAGCACCTAACCATTATTAATTTAAAAGAGAGAGGAAAAAAATAGCCATACCCTTGCCATAACAATGGCCATCTCCATATTGAGGGATTGCTTCACAAATAGTTCATAATTACATGGTTTGTAAAAGAAACTTGCCAGCCAAATCTCATTCCAAATACGGCTGATACAATCAACAACATGAAAATTTAGTAGCAATTCTAAGTAATGTAAAATAAATTTAAAAAAACTATAGCAGAGTCCACATGATAGGGTAAAATTAAATAACCTTCTAGCCTGTTGTTTTTCCAGCTCTCTTGTCCTATATATTAACCTTTATGCCCTAATTATAAAACATAAAGCAGAGTAGAGATATATTATTGGGGGGAAAGGAGGAGAGCAAAAACATGAATAGGATAAAATAAATAACTGAATTTATCAACTTACAGGAACAGATTCCAGGATTTTTTGATACTTCAGGAGAAGCAGTCTTCCCCTCCACAAAAAGAAAGAAGTTTGACACCCCCATAACTTCGTGATAAAACATCCATGGCATAATCTGATCTAGCCCGGCTGACGTACTAGTTGTAATACAGATCTACATATCAGTAAGAAAGATCAACAATGATACTTTAGTTGTATGATTCCAAGAAAAGATTGCTCGACATATTGGATATTTATAAAATGCTTCTAATTTCTCATCAAATGTAAAATGCCAAAGTAACTCAAATTAGAGACAATTAAAATTATTCATCAAACAACTATCATTAGGAAAGTTTTCTGCCTTTTAGATCAAAGATGGCTTTTATTTCCTTAGTTCAACCTGGAAAATAATAGCAACACTTAATTTAGCGTTTTGAAAGACCTGCGGAATACTTCAAAAAAACATAATTTTACCACATTCACACAACAAAGGTCTTCATCTAGCTAAATTTCAAATTCCATACCAAGCTAAACAAATGGCCAGATACGAGTATACTTTCTTCGATCTATTCATCCAAAAAGAAAACATCAAAATCCACTTAACAAGACATTATCCACCAGTAAAAGCAGAATTTAATGAAATTCAAATATTAGAAGACAAAAGAAATGGATCAAACTTAAAATATGAATAACCATGAACCCAATTGTCGGCATCATGTTTGAAGCTGTAATCAAATACAAACAACAGCGATTGACCATGTCAAAACCCAAAAACCGATCCATAAAGTAAACAAGTCTCCACAGTGAAACAAGCGAACAAACCTTGGGTTTCAGATTTGACGCGTAATCAAACTTCCAATTGTTGTAATAGGGGAATGAAGGCGACGAGCTGCGTCCAAGATTGATACAATTGGACGACGGGGAGTGTGAAATGGAGGAAAGGGGAGATGGTTCCATACCAGGGAAGTGATAGGAGCCAGGAGTGGTTAAAAGGTTCGCAGGATCGCTGATTCCACCACGCCATTGAAGAACGAAAGCAATGGCTGCAAAGGATATGGGAAGAACAGTAAGGAGGAGGAGAAGAAAGGAAGGCAGACGTTTTCCCACCTCCTCAGATTTTCTTGCGCAGCTGGAGGAAGAGGAAAGGAATCGGAAAGAAGGAAGACGGACGGCTGGCGCGAAGATGGAAGACGGATGACGAATTACGTACCTCGTCAAATTTTCCCGCGCAGCTCCCACATAAAACTACGTCGTTCTGATTGCAGCGGACAGCAGCGGATATTAAATGTATCGGACCAAAGCCAACTCCAAAAACTTACCCAAAACAAAAAGTCAAAGGAAAAAAAACGACAATAGTCATATAACTTTATAAAGATTTACGTACAAATTTTATTATTCTGCAGGGGTCTCATTTAAGTTTTACCAAATCATTATCACACTCAAAACTATTGATCACACGCTCTTGTTTTAATGAGGAGTGATGGCAAAACTTTTCATACCGATCACTTTTTTTAGGTAGCCAATACATATAAATTTTCATACCAATGACCAATTTATTAAATGTCTATTTGGACTTATTTTAGAAGTTGTTTTTTAAATGTGATCTAATTTATATGGTAAAGTGTAAATATGTTAAATAAGTTTTATCTCAATTTGCATAAATTCACTTTTTAAACACAGATTCAATTATGCCCATGCACTAAAATTTCCTCAAAAATCAAAATGAAAAAAGAGTTAAATCAACTTATGAATTCTATATTTGTTACAAAAATAAAGAAAATATAAGATTGAGATGAGAGATGAGAGCCACAAAAGAGAATTTGAGAGAAAGAATGAGCAATATCTTATTCATTTATACACCTATAATGTATATTACAAAGCCTCTATTTATAGGCCTCCAACCTCAACTAAGAGTTATATAGAATGAAGAGTTAAGGTGCAAAAATACATATGAGTTTTTTCTCCAGAAGGGCCCAGCACCATATGCTTTTTTTTTAGCAAAAATACACATATGGTTATCATTTTGAAACAAAAGTCATATCTCACCGTTAAGTCACTGTCCACCGTCGTTATGTTACTGTTCACTTTATTTCTTTCTCTCTCATCACGGTGAACAGTGACTTAACAGTGAGATATGACTTTTGCTCCAAAATGGTAATCACGTGTGCATTTTTGCTCCAAAAAAAGCACGTGGTACTGGGCACTCCTGAGGAAAAAGCTCATGTGTATTTTTGTACCTTAACCCTAGAATGAATACAAAATAAATTCTCATAATGTATGATATATAACCTTTGAGTGGTGGGAATAAAAACTCCTAAAGGGCTAAAGGACTATTCATTAAACAGGTTATGGAGTAGAATATGAAAGGTCAAGAATTGAGAGTTTATAGTCATCCACATTATCTAGTGTTTTTACAACACTCTCATTGACTATCTATAAACAAATATTATGCATCATTAAAATCTTATAGGAAAATGTTAACTCTTAGAAATTGATAATATTTCAGCATATTTTCTTCTCCTTTTACTTATTTTTGAAATCAAAATGTGCATAAAAAAAGTTCATAGAAAAAATGTGTATATCAAAGTATCAAGCAATTATTCAAAGAATTTCTTGTTTTATCCATATGTTTGTGATTAAATTGAGAACTTATACATCCTCTCTCTTGTAGGGGGATAGAGACAAATTTAGAAGATTTTTAAGGGTTAAGGAACAAAGCTTCTAGTAATAAAGATTAAACAAAGATTGGATCATGAAGCTAAAAAGAAAGCTGTTGTGTTGTTGGATTCAGCCAACAATACATGTGCCTAAGCAAACAAGACTTAATAAGGAAGAGGCTTATTTTGTGTCATATGCTTCAGCACACAACACTATGGCTGAAGCAAATGAGGATATGAGGTTATTGTGTCCTATACTTCAGCACATGACATATGAGTTAAATCAAATGACAAAAAAGTACAACCATGTATTTTACTTGCTTAAACACATTTTGAGGGTTTTTATTGAAGGGTTAAGTTGAAAATGAGTCATTATGGACTTCTCAAGTGTTCCTTGGAGCTTTGGATACGAGGGTTTTGGCTTTTGGAAGAGTTTGAGATTGGAGTTAGAAGAGATTTGAGGCTTCAATCCTTGGTTTTTCTCATTCTTCTTCCCTTTATTTGGTAGTTTCTTTATATGGCTGTAATTATTTTGAATAGTAGTTGTGATTATTTATAGCTAAACTCTTCACTTTAGGATTATTTTGAGCCTTTATTTGGATTAAGACTTGATAATCCCTCTCTTTTAGTAGTTAATGAAATATATGTGTTGATTTTATCCCTTGTTTAATGCTTCTAAATGTTTGGCCACTATTTAGATTGATTTATTTATTTGGATTTGAAGCTAATCTAAGTGTATAATTTAGTTAAAATCATGTTTGATTTGAAGTTTACTTGATAAATGGATAGTTGTCGGTAAAATAAAATATGTTTACTAAACTTGCATTATTACATTAAGATTGTTGTTTAAAGTTGATTTTCATTTATCATAGCAAGAGATTGTGCATTTTAATGAAAAGATAAACTTGATTTTGACTTGAGATAACTTTATCAAGTGCTTTTGAACTTTAGGCTAACACATGTATTCATTGAAATACCATTGGAGAGGAAATTTATGTATTTTTATGAAATGCAAGGGGAAGAAAATAATCATAGGCTCCATTTAATCCTTAAATCAATTGCCTTTATTACTTTGTAGCCTTAAAAGTAGTTTTCAAAATTCTCTTTCCACATTTAAACTTGTTTTGGCTCAACTTAATTGAATTCACCAAGCCTCTTGCTTGATTATTTTGTTAATCAAATCCTCATGAGAACAATCTTTACTTATTACTTTATTACTTGGCGTCACTTGTGCACTTGAGATGCGAACAAGTTTTTGGCGTCGTTGCTAGAAATTTGTTTAACAAATCCCTTAGCCTACCTTAGGCTTATGGTAGTAAATTCTGCTTGAGCTTTTATTTAGGTATCCACTTTTTTTCTCTTTTCTTTATTGATTTTTGCTTTAGTTTTATACTTGCTTGCTTGTTTTTCTTATAGGTATCATTTTGATGTATGCAACTCTTGCATCTAGACAGATTGATAGTAGTACTTGACAGAGTGCCTCTCAATGAAGAAGAAATTGAATTTGTATTTGGAACCATGGTAGACGATGAATATTACTTTGCAATATTGAAGAAAAATCCAATTGGACAAAATCCTAGTGAATGAAAAAGAGTATACTATACAAATTGAAATTACCTCGTTAAAAACCTTACTAGGAAAATCTTGTGGTACAAAATCTTGGTTAAGGGAAAGAATACAACATGGTCTCTACTCCCCCTAATGATAATATTGTATTTACTCCCCCTAATGATCAGTTTTACCCCTGATGACAACATCACTTTCAATGTATTTTCAAGATTATCTTTCTTTTAGTTGTCAAACTATGAATGTTACCTTATCACCAAAAGTTTTACTAAAATGTATTCATTTAACATATCTTCTGGATAAGTTAAAATATCAGTCTGAAGATCCCTTAAATATGCTTACATCCACATATTCAGTTTGTTTGGAACAAGATAATATCATATAATATGTTCATAGAACTATCACACCAAACCTCATTTTCATTATCCACCATGCACCTACAATAACTAATTTTTACCAATAAATACAATATTATCACGATACATAAATATTCTTATAAATATAAGGTACTTCTAGACTATTAAATTCCATATATCTTTGCAAGAAAAATAATCATAGCAAAAATATGTGATTTTGAAATCATTGAGGTCAAGAAGAACTCGATCTATAAGTCAAGTAAAATGTAAAATTACTTATTTTCCAATATATATTTCAATCAATTATATATATAGGCCCGAATTATTTTCAAACTCGCATAACATTTTATATATAGAATGATTTTCTTATATATGATTCTAGCATTTTAGATCCTTCAAGGATTCTCATATAAATTTCATTATTCAATGAGTCATATGTATATACTGTATATAACAACATCTAACAGACACATTTATTTTATTTCCATATATTGGTAGAAATACAAAATTATTGTATCCACCACAAAATAATATTCCTCAACATAGTCTTCATTAGAATTTGTGAAAATCTTTATTTTCAATTAAATATTTATATATTTCATATTTTAGCTGGGGCTAGAGGTCCATAATTTTTATATATTGAAATAATGTAATCCTATTTTCATTGCGTTTTTTCCTTTTTTACTTTTCCTTTTGGCCAACCACGATTTTATCTACTTGTAAGATAGATGTATGCATAAGATTCTTACTTAATCACGTGAAATTACTATCAAGACCAGTATCGATAATATAAATTATTATGCATAAGATCATCGTTGCCTTAATTAGGGATTTATTGAAAGTGTAGGATTGAATATTAATTTTCTTATTTTGGCTAGATTTAATTAGGAGACAAAACCTTATGGGCTTATTATTATTTCTCTTGGCTTTACAATAAAATTGGGCATCTTTCTCCGCAACTCATTACCTCTTTTAATATTTTTGATAATATATCTTGATCTTTTTGGCTTTATAACCATTTTGACCTTTATTTACAATAAATTGATACACATTTTTTATGACTTCTAGCCATATTGTAACAATTGCTAATGATTTTAAATCTACATATCATTTCATATCACCAAACATTCTTGCCTCTAATTAATTATCAATTTGGGCATCTAGAAAATGTAATCAAGGCAAAAATATGTGAACTAGTCTTCATGAATATTAGCCTTTAGAACTATGACTCTTGAGTGGCATAATTCTCCACAACTTGTTTGTCTTTTGGATAATATATAGGGGAAAAAAACCTTTTCAAAGCTATAAAGCCCCATTTGTATCGTTTGATATTTGAACAATTAGCTTTCAGAGCTTTAATATTTATAACAATCTAGTCATCAAAGTGCCATAGTTTTTCTTGTCTGTCATTTGCTGAAATGGATGGTGTTCTTTTACAAAAGAACTATTATAAAAGTGATGAGAGTTCTGGTCATTCAATCATAAAGTTAAGAATATATGGCTTTTAACCATTTAATAAAATTAAAATATTGTAAAATAATTAAGTAAATTTAAATTAATAATAAAATATAAATAATAGATAAGATAATGAACATGTAGATCCGCATTATATATCAATAATACTATTATTTATCTTAATGTAACAATAAACAAATGAATAAAAATTGAAATAATGAAATAAAACAATATAACAATATAAATAAATGAAATGCAAATAAAATAATAATAAAAGATATGGAATAAATAATATAAAATATAAACAATAGAATATAATATAAATAAGTATAAATGTTAAATGAGTAAATAAACATATGAAACACAAATAAAATGAGATAACAAATTATAATAACATAAAATATAAATAATACCAGAATATAAAATAAATAAATATAAATATTGTATAAATAAGAGACTCCCGGAAAATGATAAATAAAAGTGAAAAAAAAACTTACAAAGAATAATAAAGCAACAATAATAACCAATCTTAGCCATGAAACCGGACATATAAAACAATTAGTAAATGTCTCTTTAATTCCTTGTAATGACTTAGATTATCCCAAATAAATCAAATAAATATACAGTAGAAGAAGGTAGAGGAAATTGTTAAGCCAACATTGAGAAAAATATACCTTCTTTAAGAGCTTTGTGTTGATAACTTATTATAAAAAATAAATAAAAAAAATATAAGAGATTGGGAAGAGAGATGAAGAGAGAGAAAAGAGAATTGGAGAAAAATATAAAGCAATATCTTATTCATTTGAATGCTTACAATGTGTATCGCAAAGTTTCTATTTATAGGCATCCAACTTCAACTAAGAGCCTATTTGGTTTAAGGGAAGGGAGGGAGGATATAGAAATTTTTTCTCTCATATTTACTAAATAACCTATGGAAAATTTTCAATATTCCAAAAATACACTCTCAATAAAAAGAAACATTCTTTTCATTAATGACAATTTGAGCAATATCCTCCCTAGAGGTTCTTCCCCTCCTACCCCCTTCCCTCAAACAAATCAGGCCCTAAGAGTTAGATAGAATGAATACAAAATGAATTCTTATAAGTGTACAATATATAACTTGAGCTATGGGAAAAACTCCTAAAGACTATTCATTAGAGATGTTATGAAGTAAGATATGAAAGACAAAAAACTAAGAGTTTATGAATATGCATGTTATCTTGTATTTTTACAATAATATTATATTACTACATAACTGCTTGTGCTTGAATTCTTCCTTTTTATTTTGAGTTTCTCAATTCCTCAATTTGTTTTAATGTGATTTTTTTTCCTTCTTCATGACTAGGTTCCGACTCCTAAACTCTTGTCCCAAAATTGAGAAATAGAAACATTTATCTTTAATTCCATATAATGACTTAGATTAATATAATACTAGTTAGATATTAATTTGTAAATTTATTAAAAAATTAATTATGTTTGTTATTTGTTAAAAATATGTGTTAATTAACGTAGGATACTATTTTTTAATAATTTATATTGAGACTAGTTTATTTTAATAAAACATCCTTAATATGTGAAATTAATTAGGATAATTTGAAAAATAAATAAATATGGGTGATAAACTTGTCTAAAGTTTTATATTTAGGACCAAAAGAAATCTTCAAATTAGGTCCTCTATTTAATACGAAGAAGTATGCATTTGTAACCAATAATGATTTATATTTTTTCCACTTAATAATTAATTTGCATACATATATCAAAAGGGTTATGTGACTATTAAAAAAAGACTGAACATGGACATCATTTTTTCAAAGCATAGATATCCTCTTGTTAGAGTTAATCCTATTCGAGGCACTATTGGATACTAACTGTCGGCACCTACTCCCTACGAAAATTTGAACATTAATTTGATACATTACATGGATTATCCCCTTTTGCTTCTGCTAAGCATAACCCGTTTGTATAGCATGTTTTATTTCTTCTTGGGTCAAATTAAATTGGACCTGGGCTTGACTTTGCACATAAGCCCAATAATCAAAATAATAGTCAGGGATTTGGTCAAATCCCAAAGAGATGTGTGTTTGATCCCCGCTGTCGTCGCTGAGACTCCTTCAGTATGCGATCTCATAAATTCCCATTAAGTGCTCAAAGAGCCCGAGGTCGTGCTCTGGCCTTGGTGAGGGACTGATGTCAAACCCCTCCAAAACTTTTCTTTATAAAAAAAAAAGTTTTAATCCCATAAATCATCTTGTCTAATAAAGTTCCAACAAACCAAGGCTTGACGCACCAGTTTTTTTTTTAAAGAAGTTTTCTTAATATCTCACGACCCTATTATATTTTCAGGAGTTTAAATTCCCAACCTCATGCTTACAAATGTCTTAAAAAAAGGCCTAGTGTGATTGATTTGCATGGTTCCATTTTTTTTAAAACAATAATTAAGTCTACTAAAATTAACTAATTAACTAATTTATATGATTATATCTAATCATTATCTCCCCTTCCCGCTAGAAAGATATATTAGATATGATTAGTTTTTATAATATCAAACATTAATATCAACAAGTTTGCGTAATATATTTATATCTTACATTGACTAACTACTATAATTTAATATGAAATATCTTGTGCATTAGTCAAGTAAAGAAAGAATACATCAAGTTGGAATATGAAGATTGCTCAAGAAGAAAAGAAAAAAGATATTGTAGAATAAAGTTATCAACTATGAAGAGAATATATCAAGAAAAAGAAGAAGTTCTTGAGCTAGATTTTGGAGAATGACCATTAAAAGGAAAAATAAGAACTAGTGAAAAAAGAAAATCCTTCATCATCTTTGTCAAAGAAAAGAAGCTATCTAATTGGATTATGGAGAATGACTAAAAAGAAGAAGAAGAAAGAGATTAAAGATAATAGTTAAGAAAAACAAGGAGTTACTATAAAAAAAAGGATTGTGTAAATTAATCAAGAAAAAGAAGGAGAGATTGAAGAAAGAAGAACTTACAAGATCAAAGAGGAATATCAAGATTCTAGATGTTAGATATGATACTGGAGGTCTTTATGGTTAAACGGAGGTTGGAATGGATTAATTTGAAGCTAAAACAACTTATATAGAAATTATATCAACTTCACTCAAGTGATCACTTGAGCTGAACCTCCAAAGATGATCACTCGAGTGAGGTTCTTCATCACCGGCAGGCATTACTTGGGTGATTTTGTAGTGAAGACCACTTTGTTGTGCTATGTTTCCGTTCAGCATGATAGAAATTTGGTGTTTTGGACGTATCTCTCAAACCACACATTCGATTGAGGTGAAACTTACTTAACATGAAACTAGACTCTAAATGATACATAAAGACACTAAGATCAAGCTCAATGGATTTTACATGAAAAATATATAAGTTTCAGAATTTGATACTAGAATTTCTCACGTTATTTTGGAACTTGTTCAATAATTTGGGCATATTTCACACACTACAGCTTCAAATGAGGTGAAATTTGTTGCATATGAAACAAAACTCAAAATGAGTTTCACAAAAGCTAATATTAAGTTCAAATGTTATTAGACAAAAGAGATATGGATCTTAGAATTTGACAATAAAAGTTCTTACAATGTTCAAGAACAGAAGTCATCCTTTAGATCATAACTTTCAGAAAACAATGAGTTTTGGATTGAAACTTGCTACATTTAAAAATAGACTCAAGAGGTGTTTCAACAACATCAAGATCAAGCTAAACAAAGGATAGCTGGAAGAGATATGAATTTTAGAATTGCATGGTCATATAAAGACGTTGCTCCAGACCAACTGTTATGAATTTGATAACAACTTTTAGAATATAATGGATTTTGAGCTTATTCTTTTTATGTTATAACATAGACTTCAAGAGCTTTCTGATAATAGGTCCTTTGGAAGATTTGGATTCAAAATGAGCTTATCACTAGCAAAGATCACTCTAGTGACGTGAAAGTGATGCTTAAGATCATTGTGTTGACTGCTTGAGTAATATGTAATATTTCAAAGAGAAGATCACTTGATTGACCACTCGAGTGATGTATTCAAATCATTATCACATCACCACGGTGATCCTTCATAGTGATGTTCCGCCTAGTTTTTAATCACTGTCTCAAATTTCATGATTTTCTTCCCAACTCATATAAACCTTGATTATATCATTCATAATCATTATTAATCAATTTTATATGAATATTACAGGTGATTAAACACTAATTAGAGCTCAATGGTGAAAAATCACTTTTTGTCAGAAAACTTTTAACGGTCATATTTTGTATAAGAAGAAAAAAAGCTCAATAGTCAACTATTGTTAATCAATTATAAATAGAAGATCGTTCAAAACTAAAGGAGTGTGAGCCCATGCCTGTAACATCTATATGTCAAAACTCTAAATCTCAACCAAACAATACTTTGTATTCATACTCCCACTTTTGTACTTCAGTTTTAAACCTTATCTACTTTTAAAAGAGAGAAGTTTGTTTTCATTGTAATCATTCTATCTTTACGAGAGTTACTCAATATTGGGGATCTTGAGTAGAAAACATATTGTAACATTACAAGTTGTAAGGGGGGTGATTCTCAAGTACAAAGATTAAGCTTAAGGTTGTTAAGGTTCTCAAGTACCTATGAAACTTAAAGGATTGTAAAGGCTTCTATTGTACCTAGATTAAACAAGAAAATAGTAGATTGAAAATCTCGAGTAGAGCCTAAGGACTTGATGTAGGTAGTCAAAGATTAGACCGAACTAGTATAAATCATAGTTTGCATATTCTCTTATCTTATCTCTTATATTTTCATCATATTTGATTCGTTTAATTGATTGTGGTTTTATGGCTCATTATCTTCATACTTATTGTTTTCACTAACATGCACGAAGATTTATAAAGATCATATATTTTTATTTGTACCCAATTCACTCTCTCTTGGGTGTCAGCTGATTCTAACAAGAGGAGCTCTTCTAACTTGATCATCTTCAGATTTCTTAAAAAAGACAAAATTGATATCTCAAAAATTAACCAGGTCTATAGGTTACAAATAGACATAGAACATAAACTTCCATCTACAAAAATATGATATGACAATTGAGAAATTATCTTAATACAAACATTTGAAAAATCAAAAAGTCAAGCAAATATTTCCTACCAAGTAATGCTAAGTTCTAAAGAGTAATCATGAATGAAGTATTTATTGACTCAGTAGATGACTAGTTAATACTTATGGTTAATTTGTTGGAGTTCTAAGTTGTGGATCCAAAATAGAGTTGCCTAAAGACAACTAGAGAGAAAACTTGTTTTGGGTACAACTATTTTGCCACAAAAATTCTTTAAGAGGAGAGCCTTCAAGATAGATGATTTTGTGGCAATAACGGTTCCCCAAGTTTCTTGAACTTCTATAATACAAAGCCTCATCCATCACCATTCCTCATGAAATATGAATCAACTGTTTTAACCAATTTGCAGTGCTTAACTAGTGTTTTAGAGCTAGAAAAGGTCAAGCTTGTGAATTGGACAACTTGCTTAACTTTTTTAGTCGTTGCCATCAGACTCACTGGTTGCCCATGACGCATAGCTAGATGTCACATCCTCATCAAATGTGATACCAAATAATAAGTCCATTATTACTTAATGTGAGTAATGTATCTTTTAACCATCTCTGAAATTCAGGAATGTAAAATTAGACATCATAATATAAAGACATCAATATCAAACACTTCTAGTAAAAGGACATACAATGAAAAGATGCTCTAAAGATTTTTCAACATCGTATCCAAATAAACATAGAGTGCGTGAGGAAAGGTGATGCTTATCTAAAATATTATTTGAAGGCATATCATCATGTAAAAGCTTTGACATGAAAAGTAATTGTTCGTATACAGTTTAATCCTTCACAAGAATTTTCAGAAGTCATTAGTTAAAATATCTCTTGGAGAAGAAGTCTGTGACAAATGAAGCACTTCGTCCTTGAAGTAAAAGTACCTGTTGCATTACTTGTCCAAATTAGTTTATCAAGGTAGTTTAGAATGGAGACTGGCATGTTAATAATGGCTTTAGCAACACTTAGGGAGTATAGGGTGTTAATTAAATGATGGAAGAGTTCCAAGAGAAGGAGACATGCACTAATAGATCATCTACCTATTGAATATTCAATAAGGCAACATGATCTTACTGCTTGGGCCACCAAAGGTGGTGATTAATAGGTATTGAAGTTCCATTCCTAAAACACCATTTGAGCTTACCAATAATGAAATATGAATTTCAAGAGATTCCTTTCCAAATCCAAGATGAATTATAAGGAATCTTGATAATAGAAGTGATGTCAATATTAATATACTTAACCTTTAAAGTATAAGTCAACAATAATTGTGATTCAAAGTTAATGATTCGCTAAAGCTACTTTTCCAAAAGGTTTTGATTAACAATCCTGATGGGCCTTAAGCCTAAGCCCCCTTGTCTATAGGTTAACATAGATAGTCTCTTCTAAGGAGATGAATTTTACTTTTAGTATTAGAAGAACCTAAAAGAAATTTTCACAACTACCATCAATGCGATCACATATGCATGCTTGGATTAGCAGTAGAAACTTCTTTTCCAACGTGATTTATGGTACATGAGGTAAGTCTGTGAGAAGAGTTTTGTCTCAACCTGCACAAACATGCTTTTCCATTGCCGACCCGAACAGGTTTAGTTGAATGCATGACAAGATATGAATATTCATTGAAGCTAAAACTAATTTGATAAGAGTTAACCTTAAGGCTTGGGATAAAAGCTTGGCTTGCCACGAACTAATTTACGAATTCACAGAATCAATTACCTACTGATATATTTGGCTTTTACTTTTTTTAGGATCAACCTATGCCTCTAAGTACTTTTCAAGTCTTAAGGAAAAAGAAAAACCTAATAATTTTGATAGTCTGACTTTATTAGCTTGTGAAATTTTGGGACTAAAGACAATAAATGATTTGCTCCTATTGCTACATTGGCCAGACCACAAGCTATAATTATCAAATACAAGCTTGGCAGAACATAAATTCATAGTTGTACTCTCAAAGAAAAAAGAGGGAATTATCAGCATAGAGCAAATGTGGAACATGTGATGCTCTTTGACATATTTTAATCTCTTTCCAATGATTTAAGGATTACAGTTTAGAAGTCATGCATGAAAGCATATTAGTAGAGAGAATATACAAGTATGGTAATAAAGGATCACCTTGACAAATACCACGATTAGGACTGACCATTAGAGTGAGTTGTCCATTAAGGAGTATTTGATATGAAACAATTGATATATGCTTCGTGATTAAGTTTTTCCATTTTCTGGGGAAGTTCATTCTTGTCACAACTGCCTTACTGAAGTTCCAAGTTAACTTGTCAAAGGCTTTTGAAAGATCCACCTTTGAAGCAGCCAACTTTTTCTGACCTTCCCTAGCACTATGCACTTGTGTCATAAGTTCAATTGCAAGTAATATGTTATCTGAAATTAATCTTCCTTTGAGGTAGGCACACTGATTTGAAGCTATAACTTTATCTAACACCTTTTTCAATCAGTTGCTAAGGACTTTAAAAATTATTTTATAAACAACATTATAGAGACTAATTGGTTTAAAGTCCTTAAATGATTGAGGTTTATCAAACTTTAGGATATGGATAATCATTTTCTTGTTGAAACTTCATAAAAGATGTTATGAATCCCAAAAATGCATGACCATATTAAACACATACATAATTTTGAATAGTCTCCCAATATTCGTGAAAGAGACGTGCATTAAACCCATCTTTCCTAAGAGCACTACCCTTTGGTTAACCAAAAACAACCTCTTTGACTGTCTTAGCCTCATTAGCTCCAATTGCTTAGTTCCTTTGAGGGATGGTAAGGGAACATGCATCAAACCATTCATGATATCTTCATATGAAGCTTGATTTTGGTTCGGATACAATTCTAGAACTATAGAAGTCTTGTTTCAGATAAATCTACAACGTTTGAAGTCCATGTACCATCAAATTTTTGCAAACTATAATGAAATTGGCAGAAACTCTTTTGTTCATAGCTGCATGAAATAGGTGGTTTTTCTTTCACCCTCAACGTACAATCTAAGTTTAGCTCACTAAGCCTAAAAACTTGCCTCACAGTCATAAAGAAATTCTAATTCATGCTTGGCATTAAGAAACTCAAATATCTATAGTCATGAGGAAGCTACTTAAGATCCATTGACATTGGCATTTCTTGTAATTTCTTTTCACCTTGTGCTACTTTATGAGCCAAATTGCCAATATTATGATGGCTCTAATTAGGGGTGTAAACAGGCCAGGCCAGGCCAGGCCTTGCCCTTAACAGGTCAGGCCTGTTCTGTAACATACTGGCCTGAGCCTGGCCTGTGGCCTGTTACAGGCCTACTTTTCGGCCTGGGCCTGGCCTGTGGCCTGTTAAGGCCTGTGTTTTTTTTTTTTTTTAAAAAAAATTAAAAAAATTTTTTTTTTAATTTTTTTTTATTTAATTAAGCTAACGGGCCATAGGCCGAAAACAGGCCTACTTTAAACAGGCTAACAACAGGCCAAAATTACATAAATTAATACTAATAATATAAATAACAGGCCACAGGCCGAAAACAGGCCTACTTTAAACAGGCTAAAAACAGGCCAAAATTACATAAATTAATATTAATAATATAAACAGGCCGGCCTGACAGGCCTAAAAGGCCTCTTATCAGGCCTGGGCCTGGCCTGTTAAGGGAAAACAGGCCTCATAAGAGGCCTTGGCCTGGCCTTTTAGCCTGACAGGCCAGGCCTGACCAGGCTTTTAACAGGCCAGGCCACAGGCCCCTGGCCTTTTTACACCCCTAGCTCTAATTAACAAGTGTGGAAAGAAATCTTCATGATTTGTTATACACCAAGAAAGAGAAGGAAGCTTTAGCCTTTTGATTCCAACAATCCTTCACTACCATTGAGCATTCTTGATAGTTCACCCAATAATTTTCAAACCTCTGTAGCTTCTTCTTTATAATCTAACATTTAGTTGAAAGAAAATATGAGGAGTGATTAGGAGTAGCTAGAGGTAGTGTAGAAACAAAAAAGGATGGAAAATTTTGAAGCCACTCTAGATTGCAGAAAGCCATATCAAGTTTTTCCATTACCTATTATTTGTCCAAGTGAAAGCAAGTTCATGTTGAGTGATTCAAATAAGTTGAGGCTCACTCAAGCAACCTATAAAATCATTCATGGTAGAAGATGACCCTCTTTTTCTAGACTTATCATCCCAACAGAAAAATTGGTAAAAATCAAGGTCATTAAAATCATACTAGTCATTGAACCGGTCGGGGTGCTTGGTTAAAGATTAGTGGGTTAGATCGGATTCAAATCAGAGTTAAATCGGGGAAAAACCAATGAGAAAGTAAAAATTTTATGGTTATTAATATGAAATAATAAAAATAAAAAATTATTTTATATTTCCCATAAAGTAATGGTTAGAGAAGTGTTAAAGTTGTGATATGAACTCTCGACAGTCTGAGCTTTGTTAAGTCATAAGTGAGCCTATGATATATATGTGGGGAAGGAATTATTAGTAGGTAGTAATGGTTTATTATATATTTGTAAACATTGTAGGGGCACGTGGCCTTTTTCTTCCCGTTTGATTGGTTCAGTGCTCAACATCAGAGGCACATATTTCGTACTCCATGGCTCTTTCCTCTATCTACTTTGCTTTTTTGGCCATTTACATTGAGTTTTAGCAATCTTACTCCCCTCGAAGCATTATTTTTCATTTAGATATATCTCTGTCTATCCCCTCCTTCTCGTTTTGTGAGCTTATATCTCTCTCTTCCTTCTCATTCTATCTCGACAGGTGGAGAGCCTTCAGTCTCCTAATTATTACTCCTCCTTCGACCTCCACTACTGGTGTCTTCTCCACTAGTGGAGAGCCTCGACGTTTAGAGCAGAGAGATGTCGCGGAACTTCTTGTTGTGAACAAGGTTTGAGAATTGGACAAAGACCTTCTTCTTTCTCCATCAACCATTGCTCCACTCGCTCTTTTCCTTCTCCTCTTATGTCTCGCTTTTTTCACAAGCAATTCTTAGGCAAACTATAGGTTTCAGGCAACTTAAAAAAAAAAACTCTATGCCTCAGTCAACTTGGCCGAGTTAGCCCGAGTTGACCTCACGTCAACTTGAAACCTGGGGTTACCCCTTAACTCGGACAGGTTTTCTGGCCGATTCGCTAGTTTCCAATCCGAATTGGTCGGTCCAGTCCGGATTTCAAAACCTTAGTTAAAATCTCCAATCAGACCCACAGGAGATCAATATGGCTACTAGTATTCTTGATCCATTCCCACAACACATATCTGAGATTAGATCGAGGAGGACAATAAATGAAAGACAGATAGTATGAAGCATAAGTTGTAGAACTTCAAGCACAACAATGACAAAAGAAAGGAGAATGATCCCTAATATCTCTCTTAAAACCACCTTTCTAAGCAACAAAAGTTTCACTACCATGGTTTATAGCATTAATACCCATGAAATCATAATAGACTAGCTGAAGAAAAGGAATGCAATCAGTATTGACATTCACCTTAGTTTCAAATAGAAATACAAAATCATGAAATTGTAGGAAATTGAAGATATAGAAGGATAAAAAAACACTATTTCTATTATAGATTCAAGTACAATACACCTCTATATTTTTTCTCACAAGCTCAATAACAATCTTGTATTTTTCTCTCACAAAATAATTTTCTTCCTCTTCTCTCAAAGTGCTTTGGCACTTAATTTTTCCTTCTCTTAAATCTCTCTCAATTCTCTCTTTTCGGATACAATTCTAAAAACTTATATGGAACATTACATTGGAACACACTTATATGTATAGGCTAAGAAAATTGACTGATTCTTTGCAACATGTATATTATTTCAATTCTAGCTAACAATCATGTTAGTTCCAGCTTTTCTTTCTTGAGCCACCTTTGTTGACTTTTGTAATCATCAGGACATTTCAATTAATTAGCTTGCGGTGGAAGAGAGAAGAAAGAATTGCTTTGCTTCTTTATCACATGACAATTCACGCTCCTACTTAACACCTCATGCTTCTATTACTTCTTGGTTTGACAACGCATGCTTTTCATCTCTATTTGTTTGATAGCTAAAGTCTACATAATATTAACTCTTGCGGTGCAACAAAATTGGGTTTGAATTCTATCACTCCCCCTTAAACTCGATTTTGCATACCAATCATATGTTTAAACTTGTTGAATGTATCTACCTTGAATGGCTTTATAAAAATATCTGCTATTTGTTCTTCAGTTCTGCAATAGATTAACTCCACCACTTTATTTTTTACTTGCTCCCGAATAAAATGATATTTGGTGTCAATGTGCTTGCTTCAGTTATGAGAGACTGGATTCTTTGCTAGTGAAATTGCCGACTTTTTGTCCACATATATGGTGATTGAACCTCCTTGCTCATAACGTAACTCTTTCAAAATATTCTTTAGCCATATTGCTTGACATGTACAAGTTGCAACAACGATCTATTCAACTTCACATGATGAAAAGAGCAACTGTCATTTGTTTCTTTGATGACCATGAAAATATTGCTGAGCCAATATGAAATGTGTATCCCGAAGTACTCTTTTGATCATCTATATCTCCACCATAATCACTATTTTGAATAGCCAATTAATCTTGAATCTTGGGACTGCGTATATAATAGTTCATGATCGATGGTTCTTTTCATGTATCTCAAAATTCTCTTTGCTACACAGAAATGATCTTGTTTTGGCCGCTCCATATATTTGCTAATTAAACCAACTGCATACATAATATCTGGTTGAGTGAAAGTTAAATACCTCAAGCTTTCGATCAAGCTCTTGAATAGTGTTGGGTTTACTGGTTTTCTATTTGAATGAGTTGTCAACTTCGTTCCTGCTTCTATCGGGGTTGAAATAGGATTGCAATCTTTCATTCTGCGCTTGCTCAATATTTCTTATGCATATTTCTTTTGTGACATAAATATTCCTTCCTCCATTTGTTCTACTTTGACTCCAAGAAAAAAAGACATCTCTCCAATATCCCTCATTTCAAATTCTCTAGTCATAGCTTTCTTAAATTTGACAAATATACCTGGATTATTTCCTATGAAAATCATATCATCTACATATAAGCATACGATCATTATATCTCCATCTTCATACCTTTTTGTGTATAAGGCATGCTCGTACGGACTCTTCACAAATCCATTCTTCTGAAAGTATTCATCTATTCTCTTGCTCCATGCTCTTGGAGCTTGCTTCAATCCATATAGTACCTTCTTCAACCGGTAAACTTTGTCTTCTTCTCCTTTTATTATGTATCCTGGTGGTTATTCAATATAGACCTCTTCCTCTAAGTAGCCATTAAGGAAAGTTGACTTCACATTCATCTGGTATATCTTCCATTTATTTTGTGTTGAAAATGTTGTGAGAATTCTGATGGTGTCAATCCTTGCAACTGGTGCAAAGACCTCTTCATAATCAATTCCGTATTTCTATTTGTAGCCTTTAGCCACTAATCTCGCCTTGTGCTTCTCCACCTTTCCTTCTTTGTTGGTCTTTGTATTGTATAGCCATTTTACTCCAATGGGCTTATGCTCCATAGGTATAGTTGTGAGCTCCCATGTGTCATTCCTTTTAATTGCAGCGATTTCATCATTCATAGCTTTCTTCCACGTTTCATCTTTTACTACTTCTTCATATGTCATTAGATCACATCAGCCACTAAACAAAATAATGAATAACCAAGTGTGGTTTGTATTGGATCTGTAGCATCGTAAATATCACTTAAGCTCCTCATTTTTGCTGTTACTCCCCCTAAATTGCTACTACTGCTACTGCTTCTTGTTGTTGATGGTGTAGATGCAGGAGTTGTTGGATTAGGACTTGGTGGAGGAGTTTGATCATTGTCTGCGTCAATTGTTTGGTCTTTTGAGTCAACATCATCTTTAAAGAATAAGCCTTCCTCCCTTTTTTCTTCATCGCTCCATTTCCACTACTCTACTTCATCGAACTCTACATCTCTTTAGACAACTACCTTTTTGGTTAGAGGATTACACAATCTATAGGCTTTACTCTAGTGCTCATAACCAATGAAAATGCATTTTTCTCCTTTATCATCTAACTTCTTCCTCTTCTGATCTAGAATATGGGCATATGTTATGCAACCAAAGATTCCTAGATAACTCACATTTGGCTTCTTACCACTCCATGCTTCGTGTGGTTTTTGAACTTGACACTTTTTGTTGGACACCAATTTAATAGATAGGCAGCACACTGAATAGCTTCGGCCCAAAATGTTCTTGACATATGCTTTCCTTTAATCATACTCCTTGCCATATCAAGAATTGTGCGATTCTTTCTTTTTGCAATTCCATTTTGTTGTGGTGTGTAGGCAGCTGTCAGTTGATTAATTATTTCATGTTCCTGGCAAAATGCTTCAAATAATCTGGAAGTATATTCTCCTCCACTATTTGTCCTGAGCACCTTTAAATACTCACCACTTTGCTTTTCTACCATTACCTTGAACTCCTTGAATTTATCAAGGGCTTCAAACTTTTATTTGAGGATATATACCCAAGCTTTTCTGGTGAAATCATCAATAAATGTGATATAGTACATGTTTCCTCCAAGTGAAGGTATGTCAAATGGACCAACTATATTTGAGTGAATTAGTTGTAGTGGCCTTTTTGCTCTCCATGACTTGCCAACTTCAAATCTTTGTTTGTGTTGATTTCCTTGCATACATCCTTCACATAATTGATCTGGATGATCTATTGTTGGCAATCCATTCACCATCTTTGCTTTTGATAATAGCTTTAAGCCAGTGAATTCAAGATGACCAAATTTGAGATGCCACAACCATGAACTATCTTCAATGGTAGACTTCATGCATTTGATTCCATTCATCTATATATTCAACTTGAATAGAAGATTGCTTGTCATTTTAACTTTCGCTATCAATTCTCCTTTTTGATTTCTCATGACGAGAGAGCTATGTTTCAAATGTATGTCATATCCCTTCTCCAATAGTTGACCAAGACTGAGGAGATTGCTCTTCAAAGATGGTACATAATAGACATCTTAAATGTATCTTCTATCTCCATTCTTTGTAAATATCATGATATTACCCTTGCCCTTAACTGAGATTTTTGATAGATCTCCGAATGTGACTTCTCCTTGGATTTCTTCATTCAACTCTGTGAATAACTCTTTTTTGCCACACATGATTGCTTACTCCAGTATCAAGATACCATACATTTTTTTCCACTATCTTCTTTGTAATATCCAATATTTCCATTCCCTAAAGCTCTCAAGTCGGTGAACAAAAGAAAAAAAGAAGAAGATGGAATTAATGGCATAAAGGTAATTAAATTGAAAAGCTAATGTTTTATTATAGGCTAAATTTCCACCGACTTTGACTTTCAACATGCATTAAATCATCTTGCTTCCATTCATTTCGGCTAGGAACAGCAGAGAAAAGAGAGAAGCTTACAAAATCAGCTGAAAATGGCGTTTTAAATGGAAGAAGAGAGAGAAAAATAGACTAGCCGAAATCTCCTACCAAATCACCTCCAATCCAAAAACTCTCTTCACAAATATTGTTCTACTCTTTGAAAGCTTCAATTCTACAGTTTTAGTTTTCTCATAGGAGGAGTTTCAAGTCATTGGATTAGTCGAACTTCTGCTGGAATTCAGAACCGATAGTGGAATCGTGATCAGGTAAGCATAAGCTTCATTTTGAACCGATTGATTTGAAGTTTGGTTGAGTTTTGAGTAGGTTATGGAATATTTTATTTTCAGCCAATTAGGTATTTTGGAGGCTTATGGTAATTTATTCATGAATATATGATTATATGATGATTTGAGAGCATAAGAACCTAATTTGGTGAAAAAAAAATTGTGGATTGGTAAATTGTTACTATTAAATGTAGTTTCGGTCTGAACAAGGCATGGTCAAGGAGTGGGAATTTTTTCATTTTAATGGTTCTATTATGTTCAAAACGAAAAATTGTGTAGGGCAGAGGTTTGGTAAAAATTTCAGAAGCTCCGAGATTGAATTATGCCGAAAACTTGAAATCTGCCCTGAAAACCCTGTGCTGGCAGCGAAATTGTGGCACGTTTTTGGGGTAGTGAATGATGTTATATTAACATGAAATTTTACATGATTAAAGTAGACATCATAAGCTTTAATTTGATAGGTAACATGTATTTTTATTAATTATGTGCTAAGAGAAATGAATTTTTGAAAATGACCCTTTGATTCTGGACTTGATTTCGGACAATAGAGACATTTTAAGATATAAATGGATTTTTGTTTAAGGTTGGCCCAAGATAGTATTTTTGGTTGAAAATAGACATATTAAGGGTCATTTAGGCTTTGGAATCAACTCAAAAGAAGGTTCCTAGATTTAATTGTGAATTTTTGAAGATCGGTCATTATTTGTTGGAAAAACTTGGAAATTGATGGAAATAAAAAGAATATAAGCTCATATTAAATTCCTTGATAAGAAAAGGAATTTAGTAAATATAGACACGTGAATTGAGCTTATTTTAATTTACCAAAAGCAAATATTTACTAAAGAGGAATTAATTATATTTGTATTTTGCTATTCTAGGGCTATTGTGATATTGTGCACCGGGGAAATTCATTTATATTCGTGGTCAACTATTAGGCAGTAACCTTAATCCTTGTATACTCTGTGTGACTTGTGTATGTATGTTTTACCATGTATATCGCATACATTCGGTTATCATTTATTTCTGAGTACTCTGGAACCAGAACATGCTGTGTGCAATAAGGGCCTTGCTATGTGCCGTGCCCAGTGGTTTGTGCTATGTGCTATTAGGACCACTGCAATTTGTGCTGTGTGCTATTAGGACTACTAGTTTCGGATTTGGCTGTGTGCCTTGCTGTGTGCATGATACTGAATGCTATGTGGTTTGTGTTTTTATCCTTGGTTTTTCTTACATGTATAGTTATACATTTTATATGAGATTAACGGTTACTCTGGGATTCTCTTATGAATCCCAGCCCCTTTTAAGTCCTCTAGCAGTTTGTCTAAAGTGGAGCAGGGTGATAGAGGTAAGGCCCTGGAGCAGGACCAGTGAGAGGATGGATGTTGATGATATTTCTTTTAGATACTTATTTTGATTATTGGATGACTGTAGTATTTTATTTTGGCCTATCAGGCAATATTATCTAGATGACTGTATATTTTGATCCCTTCGGGGAAATGTTTATCTTTCTATATTTTCATCAATATATTATTGTCCAAACTAGTGTATGCTCTACTACTTATACTCTGATATGTAGTGTAAATTTACCTAAGGAAAATGAGTTAGAGTTGAATATAAGTAAAGGATCACATTGCCCGCCACCCGAAAGGGCGAAGCTAGTAGGTGTGTAACATTCTTCACCTTTATAAGTGAACAAGATGGCTGGTTCATCAGTTTTTTCTACATCTGCCGTATAATGACTTCTCCCTTCAACTTTAGCATCATCTATGCACTCATAACTAAGATGACCAAATCTATTACAATTATAACATTGTAATTGGGATTTATCACTTCTTTGTTGATATATGCCTCCTCTTCTGGCTAAGAATCCTCAACCTCGGCTTTGGCCACGACCTCGATTATATGATCCTTGACTACGTTCATACACTGTTGTATAAGTTTCAAATTTTCTATTTAATTGGCCATATCCACCGTGTCCACCATGATCACCTCGAGCAGTGAAGCCACCTCGGGTGTTATATCCACCACGATTTCCTCTGCCACGTCCATAGCTGCTGCTACTGGCTTGAGTTTCATTTAAAGATATTGCAAAGCTTACTCTAAATTGCTAGAGCCTTCATTTAAATTCATTCTTTGCTCGTGAGCTTGAAGAGAGCCCACAAGCTCATCAATAGACATAACTAATAAATCTTTAGCTTCTTCAATGGCAATGGCAATGTAGTCAAATTTTCTTGTTAACGACCGCAGAATCTTCTCCATTACTCTGACATCATCTAAAGTCTCTCCATTTCTTTTCATTTCTTTACCCACCTTTTGCACTCGTGAAACATAATCTGTAACTGGCTCCGCATTCTGCATTTTCAAATTCTCAAATTCAACTCTAAGTGATTGCAATCATATCCTTTTGGCTTTGTCTACTCCTTCACAAAATTTTTGTAATATCTCCCTCGTGTTTTTGGAAGATTTTGCATATGATATTTTCTCAAAGGTTGATTCATTGACACCTTGAAAAATTAAGAATAAAGCCTTCTTGTCCTTCTTTCGAGACTCCTTAAGCGTCTTTTTTTTAGCATCTGTTAAAATTGCTTTAGCAGCTACATTGGTAGGCTCCGTATATCCATCCTCAATAAGATCCCATATATCTTGAGAACCTAGTAATGTCTTCATTTGAATGCTCCAATTTCCATAATGTCCTTTTGACAATTTTGGAATTTGTGGTTGCACTATCTCCGCCATCTTATCGACCGTAGCTCTGATACCACTTGTAGGAAATTGAAGATATAGAAGGATAAAAAACACACTGCTTCTATTATAGATTCAAGTACAATACACCTCTATATTTTTTCTCACAAGCTCAACAACAATCTTGTATTTTTTCTCTCACAAAATAATTTTCTTCCTCTTCTCTCAAAGTGCTTCGGCACTTAATTTTTCCTTCTCTCAAATCTCTCTTTTCAGATACAATTCTAAAAACTCATATGGAACATTACATTGGAACACGCTTATATTTATAGGCTAAGAAAACCAATTGATTCTTTGCAACATGTATATTATTTTAATTCTAGCTAACAATCATGTTGGTTCCAGCTTTTCTTTCTTGAGCCACCTTTGTTGACTTTTGTAATCATCAGGACCTTTCAATTAATTAGCCTACGGTGGAAGAGAGAAGAAAGAATTGCTTTGCTTCTTTATCACATGACAACTCATGCTCCTATTTAACACCTCATGCTTCTATTACTTCTTGGTTTGACAATGCTTGCTTTTCATCTTTATTTGTTTGACAACTAAAGTCTACACAATATTAACTCTTGAGGTGCAACAAAATTGGGTTTGAATTCTATTAGAACCATATTACTAATAAGCTACTTGCATTGATGAATCGCCGTGACCTTTTTGAATCCACGGTAGTTCCAACTTAGTTCTTTTATGGTGCTCAGGGAAGCTTTACTCGGGCCGCTTCCCTAGCCACTTTGACAAAATTGAGATTTTTAAAAGAAATTTGATCCCAAGCATTAAAAAAAAAAGGATATTTCCATTAAACCTAGATCACAGTAAATTGTGACAGACATAACTTCATGGAAGGGGGAAAAGGATCAGCAGGATCCCCCGATGAAGGTATTCTCTTTCTCTTGCCCATCTCAGTCATTGTTCTCTTCAATGTCTTTGTCAAAAAGAGGGGAATCGATATTCTTGGTGAATCAGCTTGTGCAATTATAGAAGAAACTTCTCCCCCTCTTTTATCAGAAGAGGAATGAGCTCTCAGAAGCAGAAGACTCTTCTTCCTAAATTTTTTTCTCACGGAAATTATTTGATCAACCCTTAACAGTATGACAACCTTTGTTCTCTTTCTTTACCCAACAAGAACTTGAATTAGGAGTGTTTGATTATGCATAACAAGAGAAAACTCAAGCAAGAGAGGGTTTTCGGAGTAAGAATGCACAATGAGCGTCAAGGGCTGCTTGAAGAATCTGTGTTTTACTAAGAGATTTTGTCCCCCAATCACTTCTCTTAATATCCTTAAGCGAACCCCCACAACACCAAGAGAATTTTTATTTTTTCCAAGCTTTTGAAAGGCAAGCAATATTAGTCTCCATCAATCTTGAAATTATAAGGATCTTTCGACATCTGCAACTTGTGCTGAGAAGAATTCAATTTCCATCTAACCAAATGATTGCAAAAACCCACAAAGCAATAACAAGGATTCATGAGGAATTGCCAAAGACATGCAGGCACAGATGAGGAATGATTTAATTGATAAATTAAGCATTTATGCCCCACAAAAAGTTGTACTATAGCAGCTGGTGAATTGAAAATATATACCAGGCTTCCATTGAACACCCATACCAACTATGAATTTTCGTTGATGGCAGTGGTATAGACGTTGATACTTCTAATCCAGCGTCTAACAACAGATGACTTGGTAGTAACATGAACAACTACACTCTTCTGAGCAAAGTTGAGAGAGAATGAGCTAAAACTTAAACCAGCAGAATCATTAAGACATAGAAATAGCCACTGAAGCAAATAATCAAAGAGTTAACCAGCAAAATTTATAAAACAGAAATCACAGTTCCTTTTAATTAAGAAAGCACTCTAGGAACTGAAAATGTCAAAGGGCTTCACAGCTAGCAAACAGCTCCAAGCAAAGGCGAAACAATAGAAAATTTTCAGGACGTGTCTAATTACCAACCACTGAAACTTCAAGATCTATCGCCATAAAGTCATTGGTGATAGAGAGTCAGTATGGACAGAGCCAAAGACATTAACAACAGAAAATCTCAGCAACTCAGAGCCTTATAAAGTAGAGGAAGAATTGCTAGTTGCTACCATGGAGTTACAGCCACAACTCATAGCAGACCATAGAAGATTTCACATGGAAGGATATTCAGCTGAACAAGAGACGACGCGAACCATATAAAACGAACAAGCAAGAACAGCAAAGTCTTACCACACGCTCTACTGCACAAGAATCAGCAAGGTCCAATCAGTTTTTTTCCAGTTCGTTGTTGAGGATGGCTTGACGCAGATCGGAATGATTTGTTAGCATATTTTTTGTTTGGTCGTACACTGAATTCTCTAAACAAAACAAAAAAGTAGATGTAATTATTTTAAGATCTAAAGAATTAAATTTTAATGGGCTTAATTAAATTTAATTTATCTTCAAAAGATTAATTATTGTGACAAGAAAGTAGTTGGCCTTTGGTACAAACAGACACAGGCTTGAAATTCAACCATTACAGATTTTAATTTTCGAAAATGGGACGTGGCTACTTTAGTGCATGCTAACTAACTATTGTGATTCTAATTCCATTTTAAAAGGATTAAGGTGCTTCTAGCGCCTTATAGGGATTTTCATTTACTTATTTCTCTTTAGGTGCTTCTTACATACTTATCTTTCTAATTAGAGGAATGTTGCATTTTATATATATTTTATTTATTTAGATCAAATTATATGTCACATCCTGAAATATTTTTTTACATCTAGTATTCCAAATTGATTAATTTCTAAGATAACATTATTATAGGAAAAACATTTTTGAATACAAGACTAAAAATTAATTAATTTAAGATAGTGGATGCAAACAATATCTCAAGATGCAACATATAATTTAATTCAAATAAATAAAATATATAATAAAATGTCACATCCCTTTATTCAAAGAGACAAGCAAGTAAAAAGCATATAAAGAAATGCATGTAATGAGAATCTCACCTTATAGCTGTAACAAGTTTTACCTAAAGTACAAATGTTCTTTTTCAATGTAAATTCAAATAGGCCATTGCCCTTGCATTAAAATTTCCCTAAAAATCAAAATGAAAAGAGTTAAATCAACAAATGAATTCTATATTATATTATTGGGAAATTTACCAAAAGAAGATTTTTTTTGAAAAAGTTACCAAAACGAGGCATTGTTCAAACTATTTATCAAACTAATGCAGTTGATGACGTCACTTAACATGACGTCACAAGTGGCGTCGTGTCACCTGACGCCACTGTGTAAGTGGCGTCAGTCAATCTGACGCTTGTTGACGCCATTGGTGCAATATTGATTGACGCCTTTAGGCGTCAATGTAAGGCGTCAATTGATGACGCCTAAAAGCGTCTCCTTTTTTTATTTGTAATTATATTTTAAATTATAAATAATAATTTTATGTAATTATAAATAATAAAATTAATAAATAATGATTTTAATTCATAATTAAATTATTTAAAATTTATTTTAAATACAAGACTAATTAGTGAATTTATTATAAACTATAAGATAGATGACTAATTATTTAATATTTTTTAGATTAATAATTTGATATATAAATTGTAAATTATTATTAGCTAAATTTAATTAAAGAAATTTGTGAGAATAGTAGTGAGTGAATTAGTAAAAAAAAAAAATTTTGAAATAGGTTGTATATTATTTTTTATAGAGTACACTAGGATAGATAAGATAAGCTTAAATAGAGAATAATAATTAGTCAAATAATTAATTTATAGAGTACACTAATTAATTATTCTCTAACTAATTAAAAGTGAAGGATTGCTTGTGGGGAGTAAGTAATAATGAATGCGAGCCTGTCCGCTAGCCATACATGATAGCCTCATAGGTTTAGATGGTTCGGTGCAATCTCTTTTTCACTCCACAAGGATCAAGATCAAATGAACAGTCATTCTCTTTTCGCCGGAGGAAGATATATTTCTAACCTTGTAGTAAGTAATGATCAAGTTCAAGTAAGACGCAAATTCTTTAGTTCAAATCCTTCTGATAAAAAAAAAAGCGGCATTCCTGATTATTCAGGGCTTAATCAAATCCTATGTATAGGTCATTTTAACTTCATATATCCTGCTATTCTCCACGAGAATTCGGATTTATTGGCAAAGGGGCAAAGAAATGGATTAATCATTCCATTCCAATCAATTCAAGAACGAGACAAAGAACTGCTAATGCCCCCTTCCAGTATCTCGATTGAAATACCTCTCAATGGCATCTTTTGTAGAAATAGTATTCTTGCTTATTTCGATGATCCTCAATATAGAAAAGAGTTCAGGAATTACTAAATATAGGACTATAGGAGTTCATTCCATTTTCAAAAAAGAGGATTTAATTGAGTATCGAGGAATCAAAGAATTGAAGCCAAAATACCAAATGAAAGTGGATCTATTTTTTTCATTCCCGAGGAAATGCATATTTTACCTGAATCTTCTTCCATAATGGTATGGAACAATAGTATCATTGGAGTACATACACCAATCACTGTCAATATAAGAAGTCGAGTAGGTGGATTGGTTCGAGTGGAAAAGAAAAAAAAGGGATTGAATTAAAAATCTTTTCTGGGGATATTTATTTTCCTGGAGAGATGGATAAGATATCCCGACACAGCGACATCTTGATACCACTCGGAACAATAAAAAAAAAAAAAGAATTCTACGGAATCCAAAAAATGGAAAAATTGGATCTAGTCCAATGGATCACACCTACCAAGAAAAAATATTTTGTTTTAGTTCGACCCGTAATTATATATGAAATAGCAGATGGTATGAATTTAGTAGAACTTTTCCCCTAAGATATGTTGCAGGAAAGGGATAATTTGGAATAAAGTTGTCAATTATATTCTTTATGGAAATGGAAAACCAATTCAGGGAATTTCTGACACAAGCATTCAATTAGTTTGGACTTGTTTAGTCTTGAATTGGGATTGAGACAAAAAGATTTCTTCTATTGAAGAGACCCGCGCTTCTTTTGTTGAAGTAAGTACAAATGGTTTAATTCGATATTTTCTAAGAATTGACTTAGTGAAATCCCATATTTTGTATATCAGAAAAAGGAATGATCTCTCCGATTCAAGATTGATCGCTGATAATGAGTCAGATCACACTAATATCAATCCATTTTATTCTATTTATTCCAAGGCAAAGATTCAACAACCACTTAGCCAAAATCACGTAACTATTCCGTATGTTGTTGAATAGAAATAAGGAATGCTAATCTTTAATAATTTTGTCATTGGATCATTGTTTTCAAATGGCCCCATTCAACGATGTAAAATATCACAATAGGATAAAAGAATCAATTACAATTAAAAGAGATCCTCTAATTCCAATTAGGAATTCGTTAGGCCCTTTAGGAATAGCCCTTCAAGTTGCAAAGTTTTATTCATTTTTTTACCGTTTAATAACTCATAATCAGATCTCGATAATAAATATTTGCAACTTGACAATTTAAAGGAAACTTTTCAAGTATTTAAATATTATTTAATGGGCAAAAACAAGATAATTTATAAGCCTGATCTATGCAATAACATCGTTTTGAATCCATTCATTTTAATTGGCATGTTCTCTATCATAATTATCATCATAATTCTTGTGAAAAAAGATGTACAATAATTAACCTTGGGCAATTTCTTTGTGAAAATGTGTGTATAGCTAAAAACGAACCACACCTAAAATTGGGTCAAGTTCTAATTGTTCAAATGGATTCTATAGTAATAAGATCGGCTAACCCTTATTTGGCGACTCCAGGAGCAACTGTTCATGGCCATTATGGAGAAATGCTTTATGAAGGAGATATATTACTTACATTTATATATGAAAAATTGAGATCTGGTGATATAACACAGGGTCTTCCAAAAGTGGAACAGGTATTAGAAGTGCGTTCGATTGATTCAATATCAATGAATCTAGAAAAGAGAGTTGAAGGTTGGAACGAGCATATAACAAGAATTCTTGGCATTCCTTGGGGATTCTTGATTGGTGCTAAGCTAATTATTGCGCAAAGTCGAATTTCTTTGGTTAATAAGATCCAAAAGGTTTATCGATCCCAAGGGGTGCAGGTCCATAATAGACATATAGAAATTATTGTGCGTCAAATAACATCAAAAGTATTAGTTTCAAAAGATGGAATGTCTAATGTTTTTTCACCTGGTGAACTAATTGGATTGTTGCGAGCTGAACGAACGGGACATGCTTTGGAAGAAGCGATCTTTTATTGAGCCCTATTATTGGGAATAACGAAAACATCTCTGAATACTCAAAGTTTTATATCCGAAGCGAGTTTTCAAGAAACTGCTCGAGTTTTAGCAAAGGTTGCTCTCCGAGGTCGTATCGATTGGTTGAAAGGTTTGAAAGAGAATGTTGTTTTAGGAGGGACGATACCTGTTGGTACCGGATTCAAAAGATTAATGCACCGTTCAAGGCCAAGGCAATATAACAAGATTACTTTGAAAAACAAAATTTCGAGGGAGAAATGAGGGATATTTTGTTCCACCATAGAGAATTATTTGATTTTTTCATTTCAAAGAATTTATGTGATATATCAGAGCAATCATTTTGAGTATTTAATCATTCCTAAGAGCGGATTCATCCCTTTCCTTTCAACGCGGTCATTTTTTTTGGTAATAGTAATAAAGATAATAACAAATAGAAAAAGATGAATGGCCTGATCTGATCGTGTATCAACGACCAATCTTCGGTAGAAGAGAAGGTTCCATCGAAACAATTATTTATTTCTATTTCAGGATACCTGATCTCTTTTTTTTTTCTTTCAAAGAGAGAGAGAGAGAGAGAGAGAGAGAGAGAGAAAGTGTGGGCATAAATGACAAAAAGATATTGGAACATAACTTTGGAAGAGATGATGGAAGCAGGAGTTCATTTTGGCCATGGTACTAGGAAATGGAATCCTAGAATGGCACCTTATATATCCGCAAAGATTAAGGGTATTCATATTATAAATCTTACTAGAACTGCTCGTTTTTTATCAGAAGCTTGTGATTTAGTTTTTAATGCAACAAGTAGTTGAAAACAATTCTTAATTGTTGATACAAAAAAAAAAGCAGCTGATTCAGTAGCACGGGCTGCAATAAGAGCTCGATGTCATTATGTTAATAAAAAATGGCTCGGTGGTATGTCAACAAATTGGTATACTACAGCAAGGAGACTTCATAAGTTCAGGGACTTGAGAATGAAACAAAAGACAGGGAGTCTTCTGAAAAGAGATGTCGCTATGGTGAAGAGACAATTATCTCGCTTGGAAACATATCTGGACGGCATTAAATATATGACGGGGTTACCCGACATTGTAATAATTGTTGATCAGCAAGAAGAATATATGGCTCTTCAAGAATGTATCACTTTGGGAATTCCAACGATTTGTTTAATCGATACAAATTGTGAACCAGATCTCGCGGATTTTTCGATTCCAGCTAATGATGATGCTATAACTTCAATTCGATTAATTCTTACCAAATTAGTATTTACAATTTGTGAGGGTCGTTCTAGCTATATACGAAATTTTTGATTAATAATAAGATAAATAAATTATTTGGTTTGGGGAACTCCATAGATTTATAGAATCGGTTACTATACTATTACTGAATCGCAAAAAAGAATAACCAGAGATATTATTTGATTAGTTGGTATTCCAAATCCAAAAATCAAGTAGACAAGCCGAAAAAGAAATGGTTGAATCAAAATAATTCCTTTTAAAGTTGTATTTCTTTTAGAGGGCAATATGAATGTTCTATTATGTTCCATCAACACATTAAAAAGATTATATGATATATCAACTGTGGAAGTAGGCCAACATTTCTGTTGGCAAATAGGGGGTTTCTAAGTCCATGCCCAAGTACTTATTACTTCTTGGGTTGTAATTGCTATTTTATTAGTTGCAGCCATTATAGCTATTCGAAATCCACAAACCATTCCTACTGACGGTCAGAATTTCTTTGAGTATGTCCTTGAATTCATTCGAGACGTGAGCAAAACTTATATTAGAGAAGAATATGGTCCGTGGGTTCCCTTTATTGGATCTATGTTTCTATTTATTTTTGTTTCTAATTGGTCAGGGGCTCTTTTGCCTTGGAAAATCATACAGTTACCTCATGGGGAGTTAGCTGCACCCACAAATGATATAAATACTACTGTTGCATTAGCTTTACTTACGTCAGTAGCATATTTTTATGCGGGTCTTTCAAAAAAAGGATTAGGTTATTTTGGTAAATACATCCAACCAACCCCAATCCTTTTACTGATTAACATCTTAGAAGATTTCACAAAACCCTTATCACTTAGTTTTCGACTTTTTGGAAATATATTACTTGATGAATTAGTAGTTGTTGTTCTTGTTTCTTTAGTACCTTTAGTGGTTCCTATACCTGTCATGTTCCTTGGATTATTTACAAGCGGTATTCAAGCTCTTATTTTTGCAGCTTTAGATGTTGCTTATATAGGTGAATCCATAGAAGGCCATCATTGACTAGTTTTCGAAATACTCTTTTTTTTTTTTATTTTAGCTTAGCCCGCCGTAATGTATGTGCAGTTCCAAATAATCTACTTAAGCGAATGGAACAAAAATATAGAAAGAAATTTATAAAAAAGATTATCCCAAATAAAATAAGAAAGATGCAAATAAGGTCTAAATAAAATAAGTATATGATTTTGTCTAAAAGTAAAAAAGATTACCAGGGAATTGTAAAAAAAATAGGAAAGATATCCATCTAAAAGATCTTTTTTCTATTTTTTCAAAAAAAAAAAAAAACTCTTTCTTTGACCAATTTATACTTCCCTCCAATGAATATTCTTTTTTTTTTCTTTTTGTTTTGGATTTGGATTGAGTTGTTGATTCAATTAGAACATTAAATTGAATATTAGATTATTTAAATATTAGATTATTAGATTTAGATTAGATTATATAAAAAATTATTATTAATAAATATTAATATGGAAATTAATTAGAATTCTATATAATAATTAAATTTAGAATATATATATATATATATATATATATATATATATATATATATATTAGTATTAGGATCCAGAATTTGAAATAATTTGAATAAGAATTTATATGGTATCTCCATTTACGTTTACGACGTGTGATTAAAAAGAGTTTTATAGAACGGATTCTACTTTCATTCAGTCATTAAATTCAACGATTGGCAAAATTGGAATAAATAATAAAATAAAATTATATGAACTTAGATCACTCAAATGCTGATATTTCTATGAAAAAATTCGGTCTACTGAATTGATTTATATTGATTTTATCCATATGGGCTCGTGATAAATAAAAGGAAGAGAAGGCTTTAAAAAAAACGAGATTAAAAAAAGATAGGGTAGGAGTGGAGGGGTCAAACTAGGTGTATAGAATCTAATCGCTATAAGACAACTCTTTGTTTTGTGGATGTTTCAAAAAAAATTCTCGAATCTGATTGAATCTAAGACAAGAATAATAGGTTTACCGTATGTAAAAAACACGGTTGTATGTTAAAAGCTAATAATAATTTATAATTTTTATATCAAATTATTAATCTTAAAAGTTATTAAATAATTAGTCATCTATCTTATAGTTTATAATAAATTCACTAATTAGTCTTGTATTTAAAATAAATTTAAAATATTTTAATTATTAATTAAAATCATTATTTATTAATTAAAATTATTATTTATTAATTTTATTATTTATAATTACATAAAATTATTATTTAGAATTTAGAATATAATTAAAAAATTAAATAAAAAAATAAAAAAATGGAGACGCCTTTAGGCGTCATCATCAATTGACGCCTTTAGGTGTCAATTGTAAGGCGTTAATCAATATTGATGCCACTTACACAATGGCGTTAAATGACACGACGTCACTTATTGTGTCGTGTTAGGTGACGCCACTGACTGCATTAGTATGATAAATAGTTTGAATATTACCTTGTTTTGATAAATTTCCCTATATTATTATGTAACTATTTTTGCATGAATTTTTCCTTTTCTTTTGGGATTTTTTTCCCACAATTCCTCAATTTGTTTTAACGTGATTTTTTTTTTGGTAAGTTTCTTTTCATAACTAGGTTCCTGACTCCTGAACTCTCGTCCCAAAACTGGAAAATAGAAATACTCTCTAGGATACTTAATACAGTACTAGTTAGATATTAATTTGGAAATATATTAAGAAAATTACCTATGTTTATTATTTGTTAAAATTTGAAAATATGCATTGATTAACCTAAAGGAGGAAACTATGATATTAAGAAAAAATTAAGATCAAACAAGATTTATTTTATTTGAAAGATATAAAATACAGAGAAAACATAGGATATACCAGTTTTGGGAAGCTTTTCATACCTTTACTTTAAACCCTAAAGAATGATCAAGCAAAAATGAACTGTCAAAAGAGTAAAAGAAAGAAAATCTGGTAATGCAAAGAAAGTGTCCCAAATTCACATATTGGGAAAGCAAGAAAGGGAGTAGTAGTAGTGATCGTCCCAAATCCGAAAAGCAAGAAAGGCAGCAGGAGTAGCAGCAGTAGTAGTAAGTTTATAAGAAGTCACCCTTTTTTTTCGATGAATATGTGATTTTTATATTATGAAGTAAAAGAAAAATATACAAAAGTTTGCAACAAAGTACATACAATAATTTAGTTTCCAGGGACTACCCTGGTTTTAGTCATAATTATAATATGCGACTTCTTGGCAAGAGAACAAAACAGCGGAATCGTACGAGGCTGATCAACATGAGTTTGACTCAAAATGCATTTGATTGCTTCTCTTAGTGCCAACAACTACAGTTGAAGAGGACCCACTATAATCAGAGGGCATATGATCCATGAACTGTAGTTCGCCTGATTGAAGGAGACACTAAAATGAATGAACCACTTGCTTGGGGAAAGAGTTCTGATCTTGATGAATACCGCGTTCCATAGAGGTCCGGTTCCAATCACATTTCATATCTAGGTTTGAAATAGCTTTTCAGTTGTAATTTACAATATACGTGTACATGAAGTAAAAATTGTGAAAGGAGTTTTATATAAATTTAAGTGAAAATATAAGTACTTTTGAGATTTCCCAAAGTCATCTCAAACATAGGAAGTAATATACGCAACCAAACTGTGCGCAGGCCACTACAGTTGACTATTCAACCGAGGATTGTTGTTCCATCTTCGACTTGCTAGGTGAGGTGGTTAAAGACCACCATAAGCACGCACCTTCCGTGAATAGAAAGATTAAATTGTCCCAATCTTCATTGGCATATAAACCCTGAAATCCTCCTCCTAAGCAAGATGATGAACATGATGTGATTAATCCCAAATTAACACAAGCTTACTTCGAAGGGGGGAAAATGCCAATTGTCGAGAAGCCCTATGATAATTTTAACAATAACAATCATTTCATTTCATAACATTTAAAAGATTAAAAATTGAACCAAATTCTTAAAATTTACAGGTAATATCAGGGGAAAATTATAGAAAATACTGTAAAATAAAAATGAGGTAAAATAATTTCATAACGTTAAAAAAAAGTTGTAAATGATTTTTCATACTTAAGATAAAAATATCTCTAAAAAAAAAAAACTGTAAAACGTGGGAGTTTTATGATAAGGTCATTAAATTAGAAGTTTCTATTCTATATTCAGCTCTTTTTTTTTTGGTCCCCTCATCTAACAATCTAATTTATATACATAAATAAAAAAAGACTTGCGTAACTCCTATAACTGTTATAAATGTCATGGGGGGTGTTAGTAGTATTAAAAAAAGATTGAATGTGGACTTTACATTTAAAGCTCAAACCCATTTTATTTCTTCTTGGGTCATAATAAATTTGAGTTGGGATTTGACTTTGCCCACAAACCCCGGTCATATTAAATTTGAATTGGGCTTTGCCTATTACATAAGCCCAATCATTAAAGAATAATATTTTAAACATACAAGTAGTCTTTTGTTGGCCCAAAAACATAGGAATTTTACTCCAACAAAACAAAGTCTAGAGATCATTTACCAACAAAAAAAAAAGTGTAGAGATAATCTCTCTCTCTCTCTCTCTATATATATATATATTATATGGTATAAAAAAGACCCTTCTAAAAAGATCAATTCTATATTTTCGTACCATTTATATACATACAATACTATTTCATTAAAAGCTTTATATATTGCGGTGCTATGTTAACAATTAGACTTATTAATATATTTCTTTCTCAAACAAACACACACACACATTATATGCTTATAATTATTTTTTATCAAATATTTTTTTTAGTTATTATGACAGGGTGTGACCACCTATCTAATAGGCTGAACCAGAAAAATGGAGCCCCGTTCGCCCTATTGATTTAATGTATGGTGCACCTTTTAAAACGTTAACTAAAATCAATAGTTTAAATCCCACCATTACCAATGTTCAAAAATAAAAATCCCAACATGTAACATCTCAATTTTCAAAAACGGAATAAATTTTTAATTTTTCATTTAAAATCATTTCAAATCATCATAGTAGAGCATTTGAGCGGAAGAGTAACTGATATATATTCAAAATGCTGTAAGTCTGACTAAATATAATAGTGGTATAGTAATCACGTGGTTCAAAAGTGAAGTAAAACAATAATGAAAAGGCTTCCGCCATAATGTCAAAAGGAAATCTTCAGCCAGGTCTTCTATGCGGCCTGTTTGCGCTTCTCCTCGGTCCTCAGACCTTCCGACTCTGAAGCTATGTTAAGAGCTGAGGTTCAATACCCATTGAACCTCAGGTAACAGTTAACCTCATGTTTACATACATAATATATGGACGACATATACCACAACATCAACAGCACAAACAAACGATCTATCACAAACAATGCATATGCTTCGCTCCCAGCATGCAACCATATCGTTCTTAGCATACAGACATATCACTCCCAGCATATGGACATATCGCTCCCAACAATACAGATACCCTCTAACCTTTATATGCACTCCACAATATAAACAATTTATACATAAAACACACATACCACATATATGCATATCATAAACATCAGAGTTAGTGTTACAGTACGCGAATGTACCTTCGTTGACGAGTTTTGTTTTGTTGGTCAGAATGCGTTCACAATTATCCTATAAGGGTAATATCGCCTCTATTAATTCACAAATATTATCCCAAGAGATATCTTGGCCACAAATGACAGTTTTACCCTTGGTGGATTTGTTATTTATAACTTTACCCCTACATTTATTTAAAAACGTTATGCTGAATTTCTGGGCAGATTTTTCAGCAACTTTGAAAAATCATAATTAATTTTACAAAAATCATTTTGAGGTGTTGTAAAATTCCTCATGACCCTTGACATGTCTATTTTCAAGGAAAAATATTCCCAGAACCTAGAACACCATGAATCATTCCCAGTTTTAAATTTTCTCAACATTGCCCAGATTTTATTCCAGCAAAAATTGCTTAACTTCAAAAATTCATATCTCCTTGACCACATATCAAAATGTTACATATTTTATATATTTGGAAAGCCCTACATGTCTAATTTATTTCTGGAAAATTTTATGATTTTATAACTTCATTTGATTCATAAAATCATAGAATCTTTTTCGCTGCCTGACAAAGACTTAAGAACTGAAAATTCTGCAACTCTTACAAATTTAATCTAAGGACTTCTAAACATTATTCCCTACTATGTTTTTACCTCTTCAGGTATTTTTTAATACAATGAGGCCTAAAAACAAGTATAGGAATTTATTCTATAATTTTCTATATTAAACTAACATTTATACTAAAAACTTATAAAAACTAAAGACTAGAAATTTAAATGCTAGAACTTACCTCTTGAAGACTCTTGAACTCCTTCCTCCTTCTTGCTTCACTCTCCTCTTAAACTCTCCAATCTTTGGTATGAGTTTGGTGTGAAGAATGAAGAGAGGAGAGCTCTCTATTTATAGACAAATGCTCAATGGCACAAGTGATAATTATGAAAGAGTTCAAATTTCTCTTCTTGCTTCTCAACCCTTAGATCAAAACTTGCACAAGAAGTAATTTATAATCTCCTTCCACCCCCCCCCCCCCAAAATGCGTCCCTCTCTCTCTTTCTCTCCTTAGATTTTTGCTTCATGTCCAAGTTACCCCAAATGTTAATTTAATTAGGTGTAAGTTGGTGTTTTTATTCAAGATCTAATTTCACTTTTCAAATCATAATTTTATGACTAGATTTATGGTAATTTTAAACTTCATGACACACTTAAGTATGAATCCTAAAAGTATACGAAAATGACTTTGAGAATAGTCAAGTTCAAGTTCATAATTCACTAGTTTCAAATATGTACTTATATTTAATACTTAGTTCCAATATTTCAAGATATAATTTAATTTTTATGAATTCTCATTTACTTGTGTCTAATTAAAAATTAACTTGCTCCCTAAGTTTTACCTTGGATTTCAAACTATTATTCACTTTGGCTAATTTTGACTTCCTTTTACTACACTCACACACATGCACAACTCTTGGCCACACACATTCACTCACAACACAAATATCTTTCTACTTTTCCATTTTTTTCTTCCATTTGTACAACCCTTTTCACACATACATATTTACACATCTCTTCCCCTTCTATTTCTTCCTTATTTTCAAAATTCAAGAAGGATTTTTGACCAAGGAATATGTTTGCTACTTGCACAAATATCCTATGCTCTTCTGCTCCTATTGGCTCTTAAATATTATCATGGATTTAGACATTTTAAATTGTTAGAATTATTGTAGGCCTTTGATCTTACTTTATGAAATTCAATCTTAGCCATTACTTAATGTTTAATTTGCCCAAGTTGATTAACAAGTTTAATTAGAGCTTTAATCACAAGATTAGCAATCTTGTAAGCTTTAGGGACTAATTTTATATACCTCTTTAATTATGCTAAATTAATTAGCAACACTCTTGATGCTAATCTTAACCCTCCATTGGTCATTAATATCATATTTTATCTCATTATTTCCCAAGGAAAATAATTCCATAAATTACCTAAATTAGAGACAACATACTTTCTAATTTTTAATAAATTTTTAGTTGCCTCTTAGGATTTATCATAATATTCTCAGAGTATTTTATAACTCATAAATTTACTTAGGGATTTTAGCTCTTTATTCCTCCTAATTTCATGAGAAATCACCTTAGGAAATAAGGTAATTATTTCACTAGTTTTTGAGACCACAAATTCACCTATTTTCAATGAGTATATTCTACTAAATTATGATATTTACCCTAAATCAAATTTTAGGGTATTACAATTAGCACCATGAACATAGTAACAAACCTGATGGTTGACCACATAGCTCTCAAGTCTCAAGGGTATCTTCTTCCAATTAAACTTGCTTCTGGAAGCTACCCTTTTTGACCATACACTGCATTGTCTAGACAAAAACAAAAAGATTATTTTAAGCTTAAAAATTAAATTTAATTGACCTTGCAAGATTTTATTATGCGCTAATAAAATAGCTGGGCTTTTGGTCCTAATACACACGCATAAATTCCAATTATTGCAAAATTTAATTTTCAAAAAATGGGACTTGAGTGTGGTTGGCTGGTTGCTTGCTCTTTTTTAATCTTTAATTATTTTTATCCTACTTCTAAATCCATTTAGAAAAAAATGGAAAGTATTAAATAATTTTCAATTAATTTTCCAAATCCCCAAACGGATAATTTGAGGTTAGAATTAAGCAGTATAATCTATATTGAACATTATTTTTTACCAGAAAAGTGTACTTTATTTATTTATTTATTTATTTTCTTGATGAAAGATTTGAGTAGTTGTAGTTGATACAAACCTAATTTACTTAGGCTGACTAAAACTTTAGTCTTCAACATGCATAGGTCATATGATAATATAAATATTATGTTTAAACTCACCCGAAATGAAAAGTCATTTATTTACATCTCATAACTTTGCTACTTTATCAAAATGGGGGGGGGGGGGGAATAAAAAAAGAGAATTTTAAAAAATGGAGAGAAAGTGCCTTCTTTCCTTAAATTTGAATGAACAAGAAAAATTATAAAGAAAAATTCCTCTGCTTATTTCTATCATTTTAAGAAAATTTTGAAAAGAATTTTTTTTTGGACAAACTTAAATCCATTTGATGTACAACTACCGTATGCACTTTTCTCAATAATAAAAATTCACATCAATAAAATTTTATAATTCTATTGACCATTATCAACAATAAAACTCACATGGCCTTGCAAATCCCCAATCAAATCATAGGTTTGATCCCATTTGTAGTATCATGTTAGTATGTTTACTTTTCTAGGTTTTAAGGAAAAAAAAAAATCACACATGACAATATTTGATTAGAGAATTAGACCTAATAAATATTACTAGAATAAACTTTGCTAATTTTTTTCCTTTTTACTTTTTAATTGAAAAATTTGTTGTGTTTGTATATAGTTGAAAATGAGATTTAAAAAAAAAAAAAAAACTACAAAGGGATTAGTCTTGGTCGTAGATATTAGATGCCTTGATCCTTTAACGGGTTAATATCAAGTTCAATCCATGGGTATGGAGAACACTTTTGTTGAGACACCCCAACCCTTTAAATAGACTTCTGTCAAGTGGGGCCAAATAAATTAGTCATTTATTTTAGTACTTGGTAATTAAATCCAGAAAAGGCATCATGTTTGCATTAGAATTTCAAAAAAAAAAAAAAAACAAAGATTTTGTAACTTTCTAGGAAAAGCTACTTTTATATTGCTTTGGGTAGTTTTATGAAATTCAACAAATATCCAAAAGCACACTCGCTAATAACATAGCCCATGAATAAAAAAAATTATTGGCAGTCATTATTTTGATTAACGTTAAATGAATGAAGAGGAATTCTGATTTACATGATGAAGAGAAAATGCATGATCCATGTATGATTTCTACTGAGATCAAAACAACGCTAAATTACTTTCAATTATGGATGGTTGGGTTTGTTCAGCACAAGCCACAGTTGTTTGTTTAGTTATAGTTCTGAACAAAGAAGCATTACAATCTTTGTCTGGAGGCTCTCTGTGTATCCTCTAACATCATCCACAAGGACCAGCTTGTAGAGATGCTGGAACTTTGTGATAATTTTAATTGAAGTTCCTTTAATTGCCATATGCATGGGATCTCTTTTTTTTTTTTCTCTACTTTTTCCTTAATGACAAATATGTTATATGTTTGATTAGTTTTTATAATGGAAATTTGATCGTTTTTTTTTTAAAAAAAAGATAAAGAAAATTATAAACACAATATCTATCACAAGTGAAATTTTTATTTTTTTAATTTTTATCATATATACCATTGATTTACAAGTTCCTTTCAATTGTTTGCATCTTGCTTATTTGTTAGTTTCTTTTTATGAGCAATACGTTGAGGTTGGGTTAGTTGCCGCGCTATTCTGGTTGTGTGTGTGTGTGTGTGATTTTTCAAACAAATGGTCTTGGATTGTGGGTGATTGATCTTTGACAAGCTACACTGAACTTTGTAATTATAATCCCGAATCATTTCAAAGATGGAAAGGTACTAAGAATAGTTTTTTAATTGATTATCCAACTCCGAAACAGACGATTTCACATTAAATTGAAGTGGTGTAATGAGTTTCGGACATTAGTTTTTGACTAATCAATTGTGCTTTAATTTTTTTTTTAATACACTTCCAATTATATTTGTTCGTTTTCTTGTTAATCAATGAGTAGTTGTGGTTTGATACCAACCTAATTTCCCGGATCTCTGGCTGTGGTCCGCTGCGGACTTACATCCATTGTAGTCTACTGCTTGAAACTGCGTCAGCACCAGGTCCCCCTTTTTTTTTTAAAAAAAAAAAATAGCACTGAAAAAAAAATTTAGGATACTGAAACAATTTTTCATAATCTTGACGAAAAATTGTTTCAGGATTTTAAAAAATTATTTTAGGATACTGACTGTTACCAAAATGATACTTCAAAATACTGAAAAAATAATTTTAGGATTGTGAAAAAATAGTTTAGGTAATTACGAGTACTAAAAAGATACTTCAAAATACTGAAAAAATAATTCATAATCTTAAAAAATTATTTTAAAATCTTGAAAAAGTATCCTAAAACATATTTTTAGTAATAGTCAATACCCAAATTATTTTTTTAAGATCCAAATATAATTATTTTAAAATCATGAATTATTTTTTCAATATTTTGAAGTATCCTTTTAGTAGCAATTAGTATCTTAAAATAATTTTTTAAGATCCTAAAATAATTTTTCAAGATTATGAAAAATTGTTTCAGTATCCTAAATTTTTTTTTTCAGTGCTGAATTTTTTTTATTCTTTTATATATAAAAAATGGGGCTTGGTGCTTGAAACTGTGCCAAAACGGTGGTGCAATTTCAAGCAATAGACTGCAGCCAGATCCTAATTTCCTAGAGTCGACTATACCAGTTTGGTCTTAATCATGCATGAAAATATGGTATTATGTGAGAGTATAAAAAATATCGATTTTTTTAAACTTGCTTATCGCAAATTAGCCCTCGCAACATTTATTCTTTTCTTTATATATATGTATGTATGTATGTATAAACGATGTTTCTTAAATGAAAAAGCTTACAAAGTATCAAAGCATGCAAATACAACAAAAAATATTGACAAAAATCAATAAAATAAACAAACTGTGGAATGACACGAATAAACTGCATATGAAGATTCTTTGTGAGAGCCAATATTTCATGACGTGTGATGTTGTTTGTCTGATGTTGTTTGTCGAAGACTGATCCCGTGGAAACACCAAGAATGTCTTGTTAATACATGTCATAATCAAATGATGACATCTAGATGTGTTTCATGAAGCTGAGAGTTAGTGATCCAAAGAAGAGCTGCTCTCAAACATCTAACATGGAAGGAAGAACCTAGATTTCCTATATTCTTCTATAAGAATTGAATCAAAGGAGAACAATAATGGAAGATATAACATTCACAGAAGTAACCCTTAATCTTTCTTAAAGTAGAAAATAATAATGTTCAACTAAGCCAAAACAATAGTGTTCACATGATTAATTGGAAAGGGTGTTGTTTGATGATCACATTGTTCATCAGACCCTCTTCAGCCAGTTTTGTCATAGACAATGAAGACCCTTGACTTCCTAAATGATCATTTTCGGAGTTGGTCTTTTCCCATAATTGAGCACTGCATTTTTAACCATAGAACATGAATTGTCAAAATTATCACATGTAAGTGATAAAACTCATTAGAGTGATGAAGACCTCCCAACCTTTAGAATATTGATAAATTAGATTATGAATCTAGCTATAATTCCTTACCGAAATCATATACCCCTCTCGCTCTAATTAAGTGTAACAACTAGTTGAAATGTTTATTTCAAATGTTTATATATGCAAGACTTTAATCCACTTCATCATTCAAGTTATAACTTTTTTCTAATATATTACCTCTATTGCTTGTAGCTATATATGCAACTACAGAAAACCGGTTGAGCCTATCAGACCAATATGCTTAAACTCATTTCAGTATAAGGCAAAGTTTGTATTTTAAAGGTCCAAAAAGGAATTAAACTTAAATGGGCTAACCCTTTAAAACTCAAAATTAAAAGGATAGCCTTTTAAGGTCAAAGGCCAACCCATTATGCCGTATATTCTTAATTATTAAAATTTAATTATTATTAAAATAATAATAACCTGTCACTCTTTTTTCCTACAATAATAATCTATCACTAATTCGCTATTATTAGTTAGCTATCACTTATCAGGCTCGCTCACGGTGACGTTATGTGAACCACCTAGAGGGATAACCGATCACTTTTTCTTTGCCTACAAGAATTATTTAATACTCCTTTATGTCCTTTGTTATATGTCAACGCAAAATTCATGTAAATCAAATTGTTGGTTAAAATTAGTTAAAAGTAAAAAATATGTAATAAATGTAAACTCTTTTTTATAATCATACCCTTATTTATAGAGAGAATGAGTGACTGAGAGAATGACAGGGAAAAAGATGTGAGAGAACGGTGGGGACAAAAAAATAAAAAAAGGAAATAAGAGAGAGATGCAATTAATTGAGGATAAAAAAAAGTGCATCCAATTCTTTAACAAGTTCTTTTTTTTTTTTTTTTGATATGATTAACAAGCTCAAATTGTTACTTATACATAGGATCACCCTTATGTGAAAAAAAAAAGGTAATTATGAAAAGGAAAGAAGTATCATAATAGTGTTTGAGGGGTTTTTTTTTTTTTCTTATATGCTATAAGTGTTTCCTGTTTGGTTTGTATTAGTTTTGAGAGTTTCAACAATAATTTTACTCCTTATTTTTTTTCAATATTTATTATTTAAATTAGGAATTTAAGAGGAATTATTGTTTTATTTCATTATATTTCAAAATAGTAGAAAAAATTTAAAATTTAATAAAATAATATGAAAGCTCATAGGACATTCATATATGAGGATCGTGCTTCGTTCATAGGATGACTCTTATGACATGTGACTCTAGTGTGTTTGGTTTGAGGGGAGGATGAGGAAAGAAGGGAACTGACTAAATTATCATTAATGAAGGGAATATTCTTTTTTGTTGAGAGTATATTTTAGGAATATTAAAAAGTTTCCATGGGTTTTTTTGTAAATAAGAGGGTAAAAGTTTTCTCTCTCTCCTCCCCCTCCCTCAAACCAAACACACCCTAAGGGGCTGACAATTTTAGTCCTTGGCCTGCCAAGGACCAACTCTTATTGATAGTTCTAGATATAAATGATTAAAATGAATAATTATAGTAAATGAGAGTTAGCACAGATGGTAAGGGTTCCAGAACTAGGCCCTTGGGTCATGGGTTCGATCCCCTCTGCCGTTGCTGAGACTCCTTTGGTAGGCGATTTTGTAAATCCCCAGTAAGTGCTCATAGAGCCCGGGGCCATGCCCCCGCCTTGGTGCGGGACTGGTGTCGAACCCCTCCAAAACTTTTTCAAAAAAAAAAAAGAATAATTATATATATATTTTTTTTACAAATAAATAATTTAACTAATTTTTTAATATATGAAAATAACTAAATTTCTTGATTTAGTTAGATTTTGGGACAAAACTTAAGACAATGTGGAATGCATTTGTGATTCTTTCGATCCCCGTCATAAATTTCGGTGGCAAATCACCTGTTTTCTCAGTATGCATTTAAAATTATATATAATTATAATGATAAATTTTACTTGAATTTGGATTCATGATTTTTTATCTACCCAGATAATGGATTTGGCCGAAATTAAAATCCAAATAATCCCTCATTCCAACACAACATGAGTTTTTGCTTAATTATTTATTAACTATAAGGAAAAAAAAAATTTACCCAGCCTCCGTCCGAAATATATTTTTTAAAAAATAATATTGGGAAAAATTAATAATTTTTAAAATTATGAATATTCAATAATTATACATTATTGTTTTAATAATGTCAAGTTCTTATATAATTTAAAATTTTTAATTGAAATTAAAATACTGAAATTATAAAAACACTTATATGATAATCATAAAATAATCAAGTTCTTACACGATACACATACATAAAAAATGGTTCTACAAAACAAGTAAGTATTCATGAAAAAAGAAAGAAAAAATTAGAATAGTTAAGATGCAGTAAATTCATTTTGAAATACTTGGATTCCACCTACAATATTAAGCCGAATAATCAACCCAATTTGTCTTTTTATTTTCTTTCCAGCTTGAAAATTTGGTTTGAACGTAAATAAATAAGTGATTATAATAAGTAATTACGTGGTCCAGAAAGAAAATTGTATCCGGATGTGAGCCACCAACTAGAAGCTTGAAAATTATGTACATGAATGGAACAACAACAAGAAGTCTGCATGTGTGACTGACCAACCTCTCACACGTTGAAACCATCTCATCAGCTTCCTTGATTTCTATCCTTGTCAACATCTATAACCAGTCTTTATATATACTTCTCTAATATTATTTCCGTCCTTTAATATAAAATCTATTTTTAATTTAAAAATTACAATGTTAAATTATATATTAAGGATTGGTGGTACTATCCTATATATAAGAGAATTTTCTAGGAAATAATCGATTGCTATCTGTAAGAGATACTAATAGCTTGCATGAAAATTATGAGTAGTATTATTTTTATCCCAATTAATTATTAATTAGTCTTACTGCATCAATTATATATATACACGTCTTCTCTCTTTCTAGAAGTAGAGGTGTTTTTTTAAAAAAAAAATAATAATAATAACTTCCTGTTATAAAACTAACAAAAATATGAATAAAGAAGAGCATAGAACATAACACAAGAGAGAAAGGAGGAGTAATTCTTATTCAGGTCTCTATACATTGTTTACATGGCCTCTATTTATAGGCATCCAAGAGTCACAAGGATTGACAACCAAGGGTTATAAGGTTTACCAACCAAGAGTCACAAGGATTGACAACCAAGTGTCATAAGGTTTACCAACCAAGAGTAACAAGGGTTGACAACTAAGAGTCAATGGACATCCACAGGATACAAGAGAGAAAGGAGGAGTAGTTCTTATTCATGGGTCTCTATACATTGTTTACATGGCCTCAATTTATAGGCATCCAAGAGTTACAAGGATTGACAACCAAGGGTCATAAGGACATCCACATAATTAATATATTCATAACACTTACATCTTTTACATATTTATTATTGTTAGATTGATTGGGTAAAAATATTTAATGAGGATATTTTAATTTATTATCCGAATAATCTAGCTAGTCTAGATTTGACAAATATATGAGTAGATTCGGATAATTTAAATATAAATCACATATTATCTCAGTGTGTCTGAGGTATTATATTGAGCATATATTATGATTAGTCAATCACAATTAATTGATGATATATCATATGACAGTGAAAATTTTAGATTAAAAATATTCCCCTACCTACACTCCAAATAAAAAAGTACCTAGGTACGAAGAAAATGGAGGGGATTGTCAGTGGTGGGATCGGAAAAAAATTTTTAGCCCAGGCCAAAAGAGAAACATATTGAACTACTCCTTTAAGTTTTTATTATAAGGCAACGACTAATAAGTGTCTTTGGTCATTTTTATAAGGCACTTGTTTGTTTCTAAAAAACATTAAATATTTTTTCATAATTAAAAATAGTAGTGAGTGAGAGTAATAATTAATATGATATTAGAGTTTAGTATAATTAGTATAGATAATATTGAAAATTACTTAAATTTTATGACAGACTTAATGACTTTAACTGTTTTTTTTAGATTGTGAGAATTATTAGTTGATGCTTTATAATAAGAACTGGCAGAAGTACTAAATAGTATCACATAACATTGAAAATACAAATAAATAATAACAAACAATTATAAATAAAAATAAGATATAAGATGATACTAATATTTTTAGTAGGTATCTTAAACAAAAATTTTACTTTCCTCTCATAGTCCAATGAGTAATGAACTAAACATTATTCTTATAAAGAAGATAAAAAATTAGCTGGGGCCAAATTATTGATCAAATCAAATATTATATAATAAATACATATATATATTAATAAATTTTAGAATATTAGTTTGGGCTAGCTGGGGCCTTGGCCCCAGCTGACCAAGGAATAGCTCCGCCATCGGGTGAGGGAAAGGCAAATTTTAATGAATTCAATTCAAAATAGTTAGAATTTTTTAATTAATTTTGTTTGCTCTTTAAATCTTATATATCTCCATTATCATAATCTTATAATTCAAATTCCTTTCAATTGTTTGCATCGTGCTTATTTGTATTATGTTCTTTTTATGAGCAATACGTTAAGGTTGGGTTATAGTTACCATGCTGTGTTGTGTGTGCATGCGTGCGTGTGTGTGATTTTTCAAACAATATATGTTCTTGGATTGTGGGTGGTTGGTCTTTGACAAGCTACACTAGACTTTGTAATTATAATCCTGAAAGGTACTAAAAATAGTTTTTAATTGATTATCCAACTCCTAAACAGATGATTTCACATTAAATTTAAGTGGTGTAACGAGTTTCGGACATTAGTTTTGACTAATCAATTGGGATTTAGTTTTGTTTTTTGATACACTTTCAATTATTTTTGTTTTTTTGCTTGTTTTAATCAATGAGTAGTTGTGGTTTGATACCAACCTAATTTCCTAGAGTTGTCTATACTAGTTTGGTCTTAATCATGCATGAAAATATGGGATTATGTGATAGTATAAAAAATATTGAGTTTCTAAACTTGCTTATCGCAAGTTACCCCTCACAACCTTTATTCTTCTTTATATATATATATATATGACAAAACGATTTTTCTTAAATGAAAAAATTTACAAAGTATCAAAGCAAATGCAATAAACAAATTGACAAAAATCAGTAAAGACATGCATAAATTGCATTTGAAAATTCTTTGTGAGAGCTAATATTTCATGACATGTGATGTTGTTTGCCAAAGACCAATCTCATGGAAATATCAAGAATGCCTTGTTAATACAGGTTATAATCAAATGATGATGTCTAGATGTGTTTCATGAAGCTGAGAGTTAGTGACCCATAGAAAAGCTGCTCTCAAACATCTAGCATGGAAGGAAGAACCTGGATTTCCTAAATTCTTCCATAAGAATTGAATCAAAGGGGAACATTAATGGACAATATAGCATTCACATAAGTAACCCTTAATCTTCTTATAGTAGAAAATAATGATGTTCAACTAAGCCAAAACAATATTGTTCACATGGTTAATTGGAAAGGGTACATGTGTTTTGATGATCATATTGTTCATTGGACCTTGTTCAGCCAATTTTGCCATAGACCGATGAAGACCCTTAGCTTCCTAAATGATCATTTTCAGAATTGGTCTTTTACCATAATGCAACACTGCATTTTTAACCATAGAACATGAATTGTCAAAATTATCACATATAAGTGACATGACTCATTAGATTGATGAAGACCTCCCAACCTTTAGAATAGTGAAAGGATATGTTTTCTTTGAGATAACAGTAGACCAACCTTGGTACTATGAAACTCAATGCCAAGAAAGTATGACAGAGACCCCAGATCCTTCAGGGAAAATAAGTCACTCATAGCTCTAATGATGCTTTGCACTTCATTATCACTGGAGCCAGTGATGACTATGTCATCTACATAGAGGACTAAATAGGTGATATGTTGCTGCTTTTTCCTGATAAATAGACAGGAATCAGATTTTGAAGCAACAAAACCGAGAGAGTGTAATGCAACGTGCAATTTTTAAAACCATGCTCTTGGCGCCTGTTTGAGTCCATAAATGGATTTGCGTAATCTGCATACAAGAGGTTGACCATCTGATGCATATCCCGGCGAAAAACCAGGCGGAGCATCCATGTATACTTCTTCAGATAGGTCTCTATTGAGGAAGGCGTTATTGAAGTCTAATTGCCTTAGCTTCTAGCCAGATGTGGCAGCAACAAATAGAAGTATACAGATGGTAGCAGCTTTGACAACTGGACTAAAAGTGTCAATGTAATCTATTCCTGCCGCTTGAGAGAAACCTTTGGCAACTAGTCTGGCCTTCCTTTTTGCTAGAGAACCATCGACATTTGTCTTTGCTTTCCAGATCCACTTGCAACCAATGGGCTATCTGTGACAAGGCAGAGGAACTACATCCCATGTTTTAAATTTTTGTAGAGCTTGGTATTCATCAAGAGTAGCTTGATGCCAACTGGGATCAGCAAGAGCTGCCTCTATAGTGGTGGGTGGTGTGATGTCTAATGTAACAATGAAGATCTTTGGTCTATAAATTCCAGATTTGCTGTGTGTAATCATATGGTGGGTGTTGGAAGTAGGAGGACCAGGAGATTTTTTAATGGAGGATGGTTGAGACACTGATTTTTGTGAGATAGGTGATGAGGGAGTTGATAAGGGGGAGAAAGAAGTGTTCTGGAAGGTCTAGAGGATTACTAAGGGTTAGAAGTATTTGGAACAGATGGGGCGAGAACTAGTTGTGAGGTAAGAGATGAAGTAATGACAGAGGAGGGTGTACATGTGGATGGAGAATTAGCCGCGGTTTTGACAAAGAATTAAGTACCTGTAGGGTGAAATTTTGTCTCATCAAAATTGACATGGCGTGAGATGTAAATCTTCCATGTAGTCATATCTTTACATTTATATCCCTGATGCTGAGCACTATAGCCTAGAAAAATACATGCAACGGATCTAAAGGTCAGCTTGTGAGTATTATAGGGTCTTGTGTATGGATAGCAGACACAGCCAAAGACCTTTAGAATGGAGTAGTTAGGTTTGACACCATGTAGTAGCTCGTATGGTGTTTGATCTTTATTTAATGCTTTGGATGGTAGTCGGTTGAGGAGAAATACAGCAGTACTAAAAGCATCTGTCCAGTAAAACATGGAGAGTGAGGCATGTGCTAGTAATGTTAGTCCTCTTTCAACTATTGTTTTATGTCTTCTCTCAACCAAACCATTTTGTTCTGATGTATGAGGGCAAGTGAACCGATGTTCAATGCCGCATTCAACAAGAAAAGATTTAAACATTGTGAATTCTCCTCCATTATCTGTTTGTACTTGCTGAATTTTCTGTTGGTATTTGTTTTCAGCAAAGAGTTTAAATTCTTTAAACTTTGATAGAGCATCTGATTTCTTTTGTAGGAAATAAATCCATGTAAATCTACTATATGAGTCAACTATTGCTAGATAATAGATCGATCCATAGGATTGAATAGGTGCTAGACCCCATATGTCCATAACAATCAGTTGTAACAGTTTTTGATACACATTAGTTGAAGGAGAAAATGGAAGTTTATGAATTTTCCCAAACTGACATGCAGAGCAAAGGCTTGTATTATTCAAAGCAGTAAATGGAATGGAGTTACACTTAAGAACATCTTTTACTGTAACTAAAGATGCATGTCCAAGTCTTTGATGCCAGAGATGTAATGAATCAGCAGAAACATTGCAAGCATAAGTGTTCTTGCATACTTGAGCATAAGTGCGTTTGTAGAATTTTGGATTTTTATTGAATGATGAATCAGTAGGGTGTGGATGTAACACTGCAGACAAAATTTGAATATTCTTGGTGATTTGAGGCTTCTTGTTGATGATCGAACCAGTGTTGTGAAAATTTGTAGCAGTAGGAGACATTACTGTTGTCATCAACGGATACATACCTCGGTTTTCAACTCCAGACATCAAGAGTTGTCCAGTCCTCAGGTCTTTCACAATACATTTATCAGGGAAGAATTCAACTGATACATTATTTTCTCTTGTAAATTTTGCAACAGACAGCAGATTTTTCCTCATATTTGGAACATGTAAGACATTATTTAAAGTAAACTGAGATGTAGAGTTTGAGAGAAGAGTTTTACCAATGGACTTGGTGGGAGACAACTCACTGGTACCAACTTGGACTGTGCCTGTACCATTAACTACAGAACTTGGAATGAGGCAGGAATCATCTTGAGTGATATGCTCTGTGGCCCCTGAATCAGGGTACCAAGCAAGATCAATGATTGTATTAGGTGTAGCCAGGAAAGCTTGAGCCAATGGAGGAGAATTATTGACTGCAGAATTAACAGAGGGTGTATGAGATGTAGTATGAGTGATGTGTTGCTTTGGAGTAGATGTATGAGTCACTGTGTTGACAGCAGCAACAGAGCCAGTGTTCGGCAATGAGGAATTTGCATCAGATGTAGATGAATCCGATAGGATAGGGTAGTATTCAAAAGGAGAGTAGAATTCAGGAACACCATATCCAGTTGCATAATGAATCTGAGCCTCTGACACAGGTCCATGTGATGAAGGATACTCATAGCGAAAATAACACCGATTAGCAAGATGTCCAGATTTATGACATATTTGACATTTGACAAAGTGAGTGCCATTTATTGAACCTACCACGGCCACGATTATATCCACGACCTCCTCCACCACAATGAAAGAACAGAGGATGAACAGGTCCGTTGGTATGACCAATTCCAGGACCTTGAGAACCTTGAGTTTGACACACCACAGTGAAGGAGTCTTCCTCACTTGGATCAACAGTGTACATGGAATTGATTGTAGGGCCAGTGTTGTTATTGTTGACAGCAGAAGACGGAGGATGAGTCACAACGTTAATTGGATGTGTGTGACTTATTTGTGAGGAATACTTTGTGTCGCGATTCTGAATCCAACAGCACATTGGTTATAGTGTTGAGTCCAAATCGAGGAGTTGATGCATTGATCACGGCGATCACAGGTTCATATTCTGCTGTGAGTCTGTTGAGAATGTGTGAAACATGTGTATACTCATCCACACGTTCTCCTAGCATGGCTAAGTGGTCACAAATTGATTTGATGTTAGCCAGATACTCACACATGGTTAAATCACCCTTCCTCTGATTTGCTAATTGATTCTGATAGGAGAGGATCTTCAAATCTGATTTATTAGAGAAGAGTTGATTTAGTTTCATCCAGATTTGAGCCGCAATAGTAAGGCCAACTAGATCAAGTAGAATACTTGGTGCAATAGAAGCCAGTAACCAAGAAGCGAGAGCAAAATCAATGGACTCGAATTCTTCAAACTCGGGATTGACGATTTCAACTCCAGCATTATTTCTGATTTTTGCTTGCGACTGAACTGCAGTGCCATCCAGTAATGAATACACCTTGTGTTGTTTAACCATAAAATAAGCCTGTTGTTTCCACAATAGGAAATAAGTGTCGTCGAGCTTAATGGCAATCTTTTTATTGGAGAAAGCGCGGCTCGCAGGATTTCTTTGTGCAACGACATTTGAATAAACTGATCTAGATACTATTGACATGTTTGCTTCGCAATCAATCCGAGAGTGGAGATTGTAAAGCTGTTGTCGTTGGACCTCTACTCGTCGGAATTTTGTCATTGATCAATTGAGAAACCAATTGTGTATCTGCAAAGAATGGCAATTAACTACTGAAAAATTGATGGAGGCCGAAGAATTGGTAAGACAAATTGAAGAAGCTTGGAAAAAGGAAGAAACTTATTGGTGGCAAAGATCCAGGATAACTTGGCTGCAAGGGGGAGATAGAAACACTAAATTCTTTCATAACAATGTCATTCAAAGGAGGCAAAGAAATAAGATCTTGAAGATAAAAGATGAGGGGGGAATTTGGCTAGAAGAGAAAGTGGATATTAACAAAACCTTCAGTGATTTTTACAAGTTATTCAGTTCAGTGGGCAACCCATCTATGACACAAGCTCTGGAGTATGTACAGAAAGTGGTTACAGAGGAGGACAATCAATTCCTGATGAGACCGATGGATAACCAAGAAATTGAAGCTGCTGTTTTTCAAATAGGAGCCAACAAAGCTCCTGGTCCAGATGGATTCTCAGCCCTATTTTATCAAGACTCTTGGGAAAAGATTCACAAAGAAGTATGTTGCATGGTACATGATTATTTTGATGGTAAAACTGGTCTGAATCACATTAACTATACAAATGTGATATTGATACCCAAAATAGATAAACCAGAGGGTGTTAATCATTTTAGACCCGTTGGTTTGTGTAATGTATCTTACAAGATTTTGTCAAAAATTCTTTCTAATAGACTAAGGGGAATCATGAGTAGAATTATCTCCCCAAATCATAGAGGTTTTATTGCAGGGACAATGATTCAAGATAATATCATTTTATCTCATGAAGCCTTTCACTACCTAAGGCGTAAGAAGAAGGGTAAGAAATGGGAGTTTGCATTAAAAATTGATATGAATAAGGCGTATGATCGTGTGAAATGGGATTTCCTTAAAGCTATAATGTTGAAAATGGGTTTCTCATCTAGATGGGTGAATTGGATTATGGGGTGCATTTCAACTGTTGCCTTTAACTTGCAAGTGGATGGATGTACAATTGACTCTTTTTAGCCTACACATGGAGTTAGACAAGGAGACCCCCTATCTCCATTCATGTTTATTATAGCCTCGGAAGTACTCTCCCTTATGCTTCAAACACATATTAACAACAAGGACTTAAAAGGGATTAAGTTGGCACGCAAGGCACCCATTCTATCCCACTGTTTTTTTGCGGATGATGCCATCCTTTTCCTAAATGATAATACAATTAACTGCAAGGTGCTGAAAAAAATTCTGGAGGTATATTGCAAGGCATCAGGACAAGTTGTAAATCTGGAAAAGTCCTCAATATTTTTCTCAAGTAACACCACATTGAGAATAAGAAATGAAGTGTCAAGTTGCCTAGGCATTTAGCATTCTGATGTTGCTGGGAAGTATCTAGGTCTACCTGTGATATGGGGAAGATCAAAATCCGCTACCCTTGCTTTTGTAAGAGGAAAAATTGGACTGAAACTTCAAGGTTGCAAACAAAAGCTGCTCTCATTTGTTGGTAGGGAGGTGTTGATAAAAGCTGTAGCAAACTCCGTACCAACATATCCTATGACCTATTTTCTCTTCCCAAAAAAATCGTGTATAGAGATTGATAGTTTAATTGCTAAATTTTGGTGGGGAGAGACTAAAGAAAAAGGAGCAATTCACTGGAAGGGTTGGAGCAAGCTAACTAATGGGAAATATGATGGAAGTATGGGCTTTAAAGATCTACTTAATTTCAACCGAGCTCTTTTAGCCAAAACAACGTGGAGACTATTGATGCATCCTAATGATTCATGGTGCAAAATCTTAAAAAGTATTTACTTTCCCAAAGAGAACTTTCTCCATGCAAAGAAGGGTAGGCATGCCTCTTGGGGATGGTCTAGCTTGTTGGAAGGAAGAAATTTGTTAGACTAACTTATGTTGGAAGGTAGGAGATGGAAATTCTATTAGTATATGGGATGATCAGTGGGTGCAGGGGCTGGAAAATTGCAAACTCTAAGAAAGAGAACTATCTCTGGAAGAAAAAGGCTTGAAAGTTGCTGATCTTATAATTAATAGGAGCTGGGATCTGCAATTAATCAGTTCAAGACTCAGTAAGAAGGAAAAAGAAATAATCCTAAAAATTCCAATTCCATGGTTGACTGTGTGGATCAGATGATATGGTTGGCAAATAGAGATGGGGTGTATTCTTTCAAATCAGGGTATAAGGTAGCAAGAAGCAAGATAAAGACAATAAAAGTGACTGATCCGAGCTCGTCCTTCTCAGTACCAAAAGACCTCTAGAAAAGCATATGGAGGGTCAATGCTCAACCAAAAGTGCTGCACTTCCTATGGAGGCTTGGAATTGGAGCTATAACAACCCATTAAACACTATTCAAATGAAAATGTGCAGCTCCATGGACTAAACACTATTGGTTTGGCAGCCCTTTATCAATGAAATTTACCAAATGGAACATGAGAAGGTGTGAGGAGTGGCTATGGGAAATGTTGAAAGGAGAGAGTCTCTTGGACAGCTATGGGAAATCAATTTTTGCTGTTACATGCTAGTGGATCTGGAAGAAAATATGTAAATGGGTGTTTAATGAAGAGAGACCAGATGCTATTGAGGTGGTAAGGATAGTTAATATGCATGTGGAAGAATTATGGAGTTCAAAAGCAAACGAAAAGGAAGCTATCAGGAAGATTTATGCAGTAAACGCAAACAGAAAGCTGTACTGGATGGCGCCAAAACGGAATATGGAGAAAATCAATGTTGATGGTGCTTTCAAAGGATCAACCAGAGAAGTTGGTATAGGTATAATATGCAGGAACAGTAAAGGAGAATTCTTAGGAGGCTTGGGAAAAACAATACACTCGGAATCCCCTTTCATGTCGGAATGTGCAACAGTAAAAGAAGCATTGTCTCATAGAGGTAAATTCCAAGGCTTGCATGTGATAATTGAAATTGATTGTGAGAGCTTATACAATTTACTCTCAAGGAAGACCTTATCTGGATGCGACTGGAGGTGTAAGGATTTGTTTATGGAGATTTTTGTCTTACTTGAATCATTGGAGGATGTTATGTTTTCTCTTGTGGCCAGGCAGGGGAACAAAGTTGCGAACAGTCTTGCAGCAGGTGCAGCAAAGGAGATGTATCAGCCTATTTGGTTGAATTCTTATCCATCTTCTTTAAGCAAAATCATTCTAGATGATTCTGAGTATGACAGGAATTTCTGTGATAATGTTGATAGTGAAAACAATAGGGACGGTATAGGTTGATGCTCAGATGATTGTCTGATAGTATAGATAGTTATTTTCTTAGGTTGATTGGTAAGAAGAGTGATAGGCTGTAATAATAGGAATTTTCGAGAGTTTACTTTGGCTTCGGCTATTAGTGTGTGTAATACTTTCTTTGTTGGTAATAAAATTTAATTTTCGGGCAAAAAAATATCTAGCTAATTCTTTACCTAAATCATATACCCCTCTAGCTCTAAGTGTAACAACTAGTAGAAAGGTTTATTTCTACTGTTTATGCATATATAAGGCTTTAATCCACATCATCATTTAAATTATAACTTTTTTCTAATATATTATCTCTATTGCTTGTAGCTATATATGCATATATTGAAAACAAGCCGAGCCAATTAGACCAACAAGTATAAACTCGTTTAAGGAGAGGGTGGAGCTTGTACTCTAAGGGTCCAAAAAGAAATTGGACTTGAGAGAGTTAACCCTTTAAGGCTCAAAAATAAAAAGGTCACCCAGTTAAGGTCAAAGGCCAACCCATTTAAGCTGTATATTAATCTTAATTATTAAAACTTAATACTTATTAAAATAATAATAACCTATCAATCTTTTTTCCTACAATAATAATCTATCTCTAATTCGCTATTATTAGTTAGCTATCGCTTATCAGACTCGCTCACGGTGACGTTATGTGAAGCAGCTAGAGGGATAACCGATCACTTTTTCTTTGCCAACAAGAATTATTTAATACTCCTTTATGTCCTTTTTTGTTTTTTATATGTAACAACGCAAACTTCATGTAAATCAAATTCTTGGTTAAAATTAGTTACAAATAAACAATGTGTAATGAATGTAAATTTTTTTCTGAATCATACCCATATATATAGAGAGGATGAGTTGAGTGAGAGAATGACGGCGAAAAGAGATGTGAGAGAACTGTGGGGAAAAAAAGAAGGAAAAAAAAAAAAAACAGAGAGACATGCAATTAATTGAGAATAAAAAAAGTGCTTTCAATTCGTTAACAACTTCAAATTGTTACTTATATATATGGTCACTCCTATGTGAAAAAAAAAATGTTAATTATAAAAAGGAAAGAAGAAGTATCATAATAGTGTTTGAGGTTTTTTTATTTTATTTTATTTTATTTATGTACTATAAGTGTTTGCGGTTTGGCTTGTATTAGTTTTGGGAGTTTCAACAATAATTGTACTCCTTTTTTTTCAATATTTATTATTTGAATTAGGAATTTAAGGGGAATTATTGTTTTATTTAATTTATATTTCAAAATAGTTGAAAAAAGTTAAAATTTAATAAAATGATATGAAAGTTCATAGGGCTTTCTTTCTTTCTTTTTTTTTTTTGATAGAAAAAAGTTTTGGAAGGGTTCAACATCAGTCCCCTACCAAGGCCAAGGCATGGCCCTGGGCTCTATGAGCACTTACTGGAAACTTACGAGATCGCCTACCAAAGGAGTCTCAGCGACGAGAGAGGAGATCAAACACACGACCCAAGAGCCTAGTCCTGAATCGCTTACCATCTGTGTTAACTCTCATTGGCAAGTTCATAGGGCATTGAGCCCACATATATGAGGATTGTGATTCATTCATAGGATGACTCTTATGACATGTGACTCCAAGGGGCTCACAATTTTAGTCCTGGGCCTGTCATGGACAGGAGCAACTCTTAGTGATAGCTCTAGATATAAATGATTAAAATGAGTATTTTAGAAAACTAAATTATATTTTTTAAAAAATAAATAATTTAACTAATTTTTTAATATATGAAAATAACTAAATTTCGTGATTTAGTTAGAATTTTTGGACAAAACTTAAGACAATGTGGAATGCATCTGTGATTCTTTCAATCCCAGTCATAAATTTCTGTGGCACAAATCACCTGTTCTGGTAGTGAGATTTTAAATTATGAAATTAGAGTATGCATTTAAAATTATATATAATTATAATGATAAATTTTACTTGAATTTGGCTATATGATTTTTTATCTACCCAGATGTGCATTTGGCCGAAATCCAAATCCAAATAATCCCTCATTCAGTCATTCCAACACCAAATGAGTTTTTTGCTTTATTATTTATTAACTATAAGGGACAAAAAAAAATTACCTAGCCTTCGTCCAAAATATATTTCTTAAAAAATAATATTGGGAAAAATTAATAATTTTTTAAAATTATGCATATTCAATAATTATACATTATTGTTTTAGTAATGTCAAGTTTTTATATTAATTTAAAATCTTTAATTGAAATTAAAATAATGAAATTATAAAAACACTTATATGATAATCATAAAATAATCAAGTTCTTACACGAGACACATAGATAAAAAAATAGTTCTACAAAACAAGTATTCATGAAAAAAGAAAGAAAAAATTAGAATAGTTAATGATGCAGTAAATTCATTTTGAAATACCTGGATTCCCCCTACAATATTAAGCCGAATAATCAACCCAATTTGTCTTTTTAATTTATTTTCTTTCCAGCCTGAAAATTTGGTTTGAACGTAAATAAATAAATAAGTAATTACGTGGTCCAGAAAGAAAATTGTATCCGAATGTGAGCCACCAACTAGAAGCTTGAAAATTACGTAAATGAATGGAACAACAACAAGAAGTCTGCATGTGTGACTGACCTCTCTCACACACGTTGCTTCCATCTCATCAGCTTCCTTAATTTCTATCCTTATCTAGTCTTTATATATACTTCTCTAATATTATTTCCGTCCTTTAATATAAAATCTATTTTTTAATTTAAAAATTACCATGTAAATTATATATTAAGGATCGGTGGTAGTATTATATATATAAGAGAATTTTCTAGGGAATAATCGATTGCTATCTATAACAGATACTGTATGAAAATTATGAGTAGTATTATTTTTATCCCAATTAATTATTAATTAGTCTCACTGCATCAATTATATACATACACGTCTTCTCTCTTTCGAGAAGTAGAGGTGTTTTTTTATTTTCAAAAAGAAAAAAACTTACATCTTTTACATTTAATGAGGATATTTTAATTTATTATCCGAATAATCTAGCTAGTCTAGATTTGACAAATATATGAGAAGATTCAGTGAATTTAAATATAAATCACATATTATCTCAGTGTCTGAGGTATTATATTGAGCATATATTATGATTAGTCAATCACAAATAATTGATGATATATAATATAACAGTGAAAATTTAATATTAAAAATATTCCCCTACCTACACTCCAAATAAAAAAGTACCCAGTTACGAAGAAAATGGAGGTGAGGGAAAGGAAAATTTTAATGAGTTCAATTCAAAATGGTTAGAATTTTTTAATTAATTTTTCTTGCTCTTTAAATCTTATATATCCCCATTATCAGAATCTTATAATTCAACTTCTCCATTTTTCTAAAGTCAAACTCATCAAAATTATATTAGCTAATATTATATTCTCTCTTGTGTGTTGCTTCTTTTATTTCTAAAATCGGTACAGAAATTAGACTAATAAATTATTAATTAGAAGCTTCTACCTATATTAATTAATTCAGCTTTTGAACACTACTTGACGGCGGCTGAGTAAGTAAAGTAACCCTAGCTTACCACGCCACTCCACATAGTATGAGAAGAGGACATCGTTACTGACTCGTTCTTCTGCCCTGTTTGGCTCAGCCACGTCGTCATGCTTACGTGCTGCTGCTGCTGCTTAAATGTGATTGTTCAACGAATCCAAACTAAGCTTACTAGAAACCTATTAATTAGAAGTGGGCAGCGTGCTCTGGTGTCTTTGGTTATACACCGCCAGTCTCGCTTCCTTATTTTACAAGAAATATATATTATTTAATTTTAAGTCTCACCATCAAAGTCATTGACAATTTGGCTTTTTCTTTTTTATCTTTTTGTCAACTTTTGGATGTGTTTCCTACTCCCCAAGCTAACAAAAATACCCACCGACTTCATTTTATTGTTGTTTGTTTTATTAATTAGTTCAAAAAAAATAACACTAAAGTCATTGAAAATATTTGTTTTGATATAGTTATTTAATCTATAGTATTGTTAGGTTAAATTCGAGTATTATTGAGCTTAGTTTTTTAAAATATATTATGTGACTGCATGAGAGTAAAAAACAAAGTTTACCATGTGAGTTTAATAAATATATCCTTTTTTGATGAACTTCATCAATTTTTTTGGGGTAAAAACTTTATTATCTTTATTAAAACTAATTATGTGCTATCAAATAATTTATTATATCTTTTTCATAATCGGGTAAAAAGAAATCACATTTTTTTTACATTAATATATTAAAATGAGAATATTTTAATTGTTATTGATTTTGAATTTGAATGATTAAGAAAACCAATCTTTAAAAACATTAAGAAAAAAGATACAATTATATAAATATATGCTGAATTTATTGTAGCTAAGTATTTAAAACCGTACGCAATTAACAATAATTTTCTAGATGTTCACATCTAAGTTTTACGAGTATCAATTTTCAATTAATTTGTTGATGTTGTTGAATGAGTTCATTAAAACATGACGTGTAGAATATGTGTCGACCACGCAAAATGCCAACCCTAACCGCCTCTTATAAATATACCAGACCTTTTTCAACTCTCAAATTTCATCATTCCCATACACACTACTACTTGCTTTGCTTGTAATCTTCTTCTTCTTTCAATTTCTGGGTCCGTTTCTTCCTACAGTATATTTATCTCATCATGAAAAGGGAAAGAGATCAAGTTCTTGACTGCATCTCCATGGCCAACTGTTTGATGTTGCTTTCTCGTGGCGGAGGCCAATTTGATCGGCCGGTGATCGCAGCTGCCTCTCATGCCCATGTTGATAGCCATAATGATCGTGTGTTCGAGTGCAAGACTTGTAACCGGCAGTTCCCATCGTTTCAAGCCTTGGGCGGCCATCGGGCGAGCCATAAGAAGCCGAGACCGGCCACCGCCGGTGAGATGGACCCGCTTAATCATCATGAAGCGAAGCCTAAAACTCACGAGTGTTCTATTTGTGGGATGGAGTTTGCAATAGGGCAAGCTTTGGGTGGTCACATGAGAAAGCACAGAGCTGCTGCAACTTTGAATAAAAAAAGTGATAGTGCCCACCATCAAAACAAGACGACGACTTTGAGTAGCAACAGTGACGAAGGCAGTTGTCTTGATTCAGATCACCAGGTTAATAGTTCTTCTGGCGAAAATAGGAAGAAAGTTTTGGTTTTGGATCTGAATTTGACACCTTCTGAGAATGATTCGGAGTTTATTAATTTCATTTGAAATATCAGCGAGCTTAGTTAGTTTGATTATGAAGTTAAACTTCGTTTGATTACGAAGTTATTTACTTGACGTTTAGGTGAACTTTGTTTTTTTGTGATCATACCCATGTAAATTTTTTTCATTTTATTTCTGTGGTTGAAGTATATATAAAGTTATTTGATTTGATTAAGTTTCTATCATAAACCCTCCTGAATCAACGACAACGTACGGTTATTGAACAATAAATTACGGTCTATAAATTACAAGTAGTGAACAATAAATTAGTATCAGTAGTCTATAAATACGTCTAAGTGAACAATCTAAGTAGTGAAAAAAATAGGAAAATCTAAGTAGTGAAAAAAATAGGAAAACATACACTTGTGAACTTACAAAATCCTAATATGAAAATGACAAATATGTGATTGGAGAGGAATCTGGGTTTTTCTTGATTTTTTTAACAAAATGCCCCTTTTTTTTCATGCCTTCTCTTCACTCCCATCCCTCTCGCTCCCTCACTCTCTGATCTTAGGTCAACCTCTTTTGCGGCTTCCCTCAGTGCTTCACACACCGATTGTCTTCTCAGATACGCCGCTGGCCATGGCCGCACCAAGCTCCCTCCTATCTCCCATCTCTCTCTGTCCACATCTATCTAAAGGTCTTCTTACCTATTTACGATTCAATTTCATGAGATGAGTTTATGTCCTTCTCACGAATTTACTTAAACTTATAAGCATGATAATCTATTGAGGCCCGCCTCAATCAAATTAGTCCCTCAAAAAAATAAAGAAATATTTTATTTATTCTTTTTCTGATAAAAAATTGTGATTATTTTTCTATAAGTAGAAAATTGACACCACAACTCACAAAGTCATAATCCTTGATATGGTGTTTTTCTTTCACAATACAGGTTTCCTTAAAAATCATTAATAAATCTAATCAACTAAGGATTAGTTTTGCATTTAAAGTTGACACACACAGTCACACGCTTTTTAATTTCATCAACATATTCATATCTTTTCATAACTTTGTTTTCGTAACATTTTCTACAAACTTGTTATTAAATTTTAATCTCAGTTATTCACAACTCTATTTCTACACACACATCATTCAAAAAAAATCTTTATGTACTACATATTTATAAAATCAGTGGTTGTTTGTATTTGTCCCCTAAATATTTTGTATTGTTCTTGTCGATTTCGTCCCCTAAATCCCTATTACCAAACTAATGTCAATATTAGTTAGTCAAGAGGTAAAATTGCAATCGCTTATTTTTATTTACGGTCATCAACAGTTATAGTATTTTAGTTTTGAAGAAAATAGCTTAGTAGTTAGTGCATGCTTGTATTGATGTTGGAGAGAACTCAAATGCTCGATCAAGTTCTTCAATACTCTGATCTGGCAAAGCAGCTGGATTATTTAAAACAAGCATAGCATTGCCTTAGTAGTTAAGAAAAAATGTTTTATCAATTTAAGCGTAACATGGTTTTTGAAATTTGAAGAACTAATTAAAACTCAATATTATTTTTTTCCTAGTTAATTTTGTTAAACTCACTTGAAGTTTTTATTGTTTTATCGAATTTTAATATTATATCATCCAAATTGTTAATCCCTACATTTTCAAAGGGAATTGGACCAAGAATTAAGGGTTAAATTCTGGCTTAAGTAGATGAAGAGGCAATAAGATTAAAGTCAGGACCTCTCACTTATAGAAGAACTATTATAAGTATGACTCACCTTAAACTCAAGATGGCCTGAAGCACTAAACCATATTATTTCATTATAACTATGAATTTAGTACTTTTATATATTGTATGATGCATTTTTAATTTATTTAATGACACTTATTATTGATAGCATGTATTAATATATATTGTTTAATGACGCTTATTATTGGTATTGATTTAGTTAAGTCTAGCAACTTATATAATTGGTATTGATAGAGTTAAGTCTTGGCCTTCACACATGTTTCATTATATATCCATGGCAAGTTCGAGTGATGAGGATATTTCAGACGGAATGGAGGAAGTAAGATTGTCTCATGAACAAAGAAGGTCCCTACAACTTGCTAGTATAAACGAACAGGTGACAAAGTATGCACAGATTGGTAACTTGATGACTAAGTATATCACATCTTCTTTTTATACACAACTACATAGAACTAGTAAGCAAATAGGGATAATGTTGGTGCAGGAGGTTTTTCAAGGCCATGATATAGTATGTCAAGAAAATTTCTAAGTGGAAAAACATATATTTGTTCACTCATGTTCTAAATTGAGCGAACATGTATTACAGCACACTTAGGACATGGGCTCTTGACATATATGTTTTCATATATAGGCGTTGAAGAAATGATAGCCATGTTTTTATATACAGTTGAACATGGACAAGGAAATAAAATAATCCAAGAACAATTTCAACATTCAAGCGAATTTGTTAGTAAGATTTTTCACAAGGTTCTAAGAGCTTTTTTCAATCTTTTAATAGAAAATATCAAACCACTTGATCCGGAGCTTCATCAGTGTTACTCAAAAATAGGTAACAATGCACGATATCACCCATATTTCAAGGATTGCATAGGAGCAATTGATGGAACTTACATCAAGTGTGTGGTCAGCCAATCGAAACAAGACAAATATATTGGAAGAAAGGGATATCCAACACAAAATATCATAGCCGTCCGTGATTGAGATATATGCTTTACTTTTATGTTGAGGATGGGAGGATATTGTACATGATGCTCAAGTCTTCCGGACTGCAATCTCTATTCCAACTATGAACTTCCCCCATCCACCTAAAGATATATCTCTGACATCCTCACTTCAAATACACTAATTTCACTTTCTATTTCACATTTCCTATAATTTAACAATGTCAAATAAATGTCAACATTTATCAAGGAATTATTACTTGGTCAACGTTGGCTATCTGACACCAGTTGGATATATTGGTCCATATAGACATGAGCGTTATTAGCTTTCATAATTTAGGCAACAATTGGGATTTCGAAATTCCAACAAGTACTTCATTTTTTATCATTCAAGTTTGAGATGCACGATAGAAAAAATGTTTGGAGTCTAGAAGAATAGGTTTTACATCTTGCAAAATATGCACTCATATTGCTTTCAAATACAAGTAGGCATAGTTTGTACAATAATGATGATACATAATTTTATCCAAAGATATTCCCAAAATGATGTGGAATTGGGTCAAGCTGAAGAAGGAAATATGGGTGATAAAGATAATAATAATAATCCACTTGATGAAGTATCATCATCATTATCTTCAACACAAATGAATAGTGTCCGTGATCAAATTAGAAACCAACTTATAGGAGATTAGTTTATTTAAGCATTTTATTGTGTTGTAATTTTTTTAAATGTAATTTTACTATTTTATTTAGCAAGTTTATATTTATTTTTAATTTTTATCCCAAATTATCACATTATATATATACACACGCACGATTCAGGCCTTTTTAGTCATTTTTCATCTCAATTATCTTTTCAAAAGATATGCCAAATAAGTGTTTATAAAAAAAAATAATTAAAAAAAAACCCACTTTTGCCAACGCTATCTCAAAGGTAAGTCACATCAGGGAAAATCCATTAGAAATAAAAGTCACTTTTACTATTGCTATCCCTGTCCCTTAATTGAATTAAAGACTTTAAAAATTTGCATTAACAAAAAAAATCATGAAGAACATTGACTCATATGATTAATGTTCTCATAACCGAGCTAGACCAAACTGTCGGCTGGACTTAGAGACGGCTCCGGCTACAAAACCGTTTTTTAATCAGATTTGATTGAATCAGAAAATAGCCACTTTTAAGTCGGAATCCAGTATTTGATATTATCTGGGTCTGATTTTTAAACCCGGAAGGCTTTTATAGATAGTATGTAAAGAATCTTTTGAAAAAAAGAAAGAAGAACCGTCTAAGCTATATATATAATTGACTTATATTATGGTCATATATTTCTCTTAATTAGTGATGTCACGAGATTAAGAGCAGTCTAATGGCTAGTATTTTATTCAAACCAATAAAATATAATTATGGATAAATATATTCAATATTTCTTGGTCACATAATCAAGAAGGGAATTAATCGTCTGAAGTTTCCAAATTCCAGTGCCGTGCGGTTCAATAGGAAAAAAAATATTCAAATCTTTAAATTATTCGACTTTGAGCCTCCATCTAGAACACTTTATTGTTCCATTCAAACCCACCCATCCTCCCTCCCTTTGTATATATATTGCTACAATACTATTATATATGAATATATACCCACGTACACTTACTTCCTTTAGTACTTAATATAAAATATATTTAAAAATTTAATCTGAATCCTAAATATAAGATATATTTATTATATTAGTTAATCATTTTCTAATTTCACTCTATTGATGTTTTCTTGACAATAATTAAGGAATAGAGAGGAGGGAATTAATAAAAATAACTAGAGTATTTTTTTCCTTAAAAAAATACTTATTATTTTAATTAATTTAACTAACTTATTTATTCTAATCAAATTAAATAAATATGTTTCATATTAAGAATCGAATAAAGTATATATTATTTATATAACAAGATTTAAGCATGATTGAATTCATATAAGAGGTTCTTCTATCATAATCTTTTTATTCATCATAATATTTTAAACCTTCAGTCCTTGCTCAAAGAAAATTGAATATATCCTGTCCCACTTAATTCAACCACCACATATATTTATACTATAATTTAAAGTGTGATACTCTACAATTCATTATATATAATACACAAACACACATGAGAATTATTAATTTTTGTATGAGCAACAGCCACCAATATTAGTTCGACTCTAGATGTAGGAATCATGTGCTACACATGCTTTTCTTTCAAAAAATTTTAGAGAAATTGGGGAAAGTCTCTAATAATAATTTTGTGGATGAGAATGATTTGATAATTTTTTATTTACCCAGAAAATTAAATATTGGTACCCTTCATCAAGTTTTATAAAGGTCATTCTTGTGAATAAATTTTTTCGATGGGGACTTTTTTTTTTCCTTCCAATTTTTACTTATTATATTTTTGTGTCTAGATTCAAAAATGACTTGTGAGTTCTTGGTGTCTATTTTTCGAAAAGATATTGTTTTTATGTTATATATATACCTTTTTTGGTCAAAATTATGTATATATTTGATGAATCAAAGCAACAAATATTTCTTTAAATATACCAAACATATCATAGGGTGACTCAAAGAGGGCGGTACTAAAATATCGGTATGGAACCTCTCCAGGCTCCACTTCGCCCTCTTTCCATTTTCCTCCATTCAGACAATGCGACGTCGTTTCATTTTCATTCTTCATTGGGAGCCTTTTTTTTGGAAGTATTAGGGAGAAGGACCTAGAAAACAAAATATTTATTATTAAAGATATTAAAAATTGTAATTATTTTTAAGGGGAAAAAAGTAAAATTAACGTTTTTAATGACAAATTAACCTTCCCTACTGTTTGATTGTTAGTCATCAAATATGATGACACACTCTCACTCTATACATATAAATATATACCACTCAATATGTTTATAATGTTTTCTCTCGTACGCATCTATCTTTAAAGTTATATAAATTGAAATAAATTCTAAAATCTATAAATAATTATAAATCTAATGCTTTGTAGATTTTTTGATTATTTTTAAAAACATAAAAAAAATTACAAAAAAATATTTTAAAATATTTCTTTTAAAAATATGTGATTTTTCACAGAGAAAAAGCTTAAACAAATGGGATGCACTTAAAAAGAATGTTACAAAAATGAAAAATACTAAAATTTAAAAATTTTATGCAATAAATTCTTAAATAAATGCTTAATATTACATGAATCTGAATATCTAAATAAAAGCCAATTCAATTTAAGGATGTTCTTGAGGATGCTTCAATTGATAACTAGCAGTCAAATAGTTTATATGATGAGCTTAGAGAAAATGTAAGGAATTTGGTCAGGGTTAATTTTGTAATTAAATATTTATATTTTAATTTTTGGTCTTTTAAAATAATTACAGTTCTTATAGTCCTTATTAATAAATATTTCTTTTTCTGGGTCCTTTCCCCAATTTTCCCTTCTTTTTACCCCTCCATCTGGTCCATTATATTCTCTCTTTTTTTTCTTCATTTAATTTTAATCTCTCTCTCAACCCCCCCCCCCTCCAAAAAAAAGAAAAAAAATCTGCTTAAATTGAAACTCTTTGGCTTATTTTTATAAAAGTAATGTATACTTTTTTTAATTATTAAAAATAATTTACTTTTTTGGTGAAAAGTAATTTACTATTATTTAGAGTATTTTTTGTGATTCAGTTAAAAAAGAAGTATTCATGCCTTTCGTGGTGCTGTTTCAGCTATGTTCTTATAAAAAAGAAGAGAACTATTCTCTTATTAATAAATGAACCATTTTAGTTAATTTGCTTTACAATATTATAAAAAAAAAATGATACACATTCCAACATAATTTTTTTCAAAAAAAAAATATAGAGTGGATGAGGGGGGAAATAAAACAGATGAAAGAAACAAAGAAAAAAAGAACGAATGAGGGAGGAAAATGGAAGATGGAAAACTCGGGAGGGAGACTGAAAGAGAGAAACGATATGACTATTGGGTATAAAACTTTGGTTTTCAATGAAATTACATTTTTCCCTATAATGAACCATTATTAAGAAATATATTAAACTTTGGCATGGAATTTTCATTTTTCTAAAAATATATTTAATTTTATATTTTATAAATATATACACATATTTATTATTAATTAATTATATATATAATAAATTGGTATTATGTATGCGCATATATATATTCTTGATTATTTAAAAAAATTATGAATTAAAGTTTGTCCTTTATGTAATTATCACATTTAACTTACTCCTTTCCAGTAATTTGCACATAAAAAAGTGATTCCCCCACAAAATCTATCATGCTCAAAATCTATTATTCAAACTCACTTTTTATCTATGCAAAGGTAATCCAAATACAGCGGAGGGGGAATGGAGAAGGGAGTGGTGAGGCCACTGGGTGAGCCATTAGAAGTTGAGGCCAACCTCTGTTACTATTGCGGGTGAGAGGCTCATGAATCAAACCTAAGACTCACGAGTGCTCTATTCATGGGGTGGAGTTTGCAGTAGGACACTATGTAGGAATACTACTAAGGCTTTGTTTGGGAGTTTATAGGAGAGAGGAATGAAAGAAATATAGGGAGTTTGGAGGGGAGAGGAAGGAAGGGAAAGGAATCTAGTCTAGTTGGTTAGACTAGTTGAACCGGTGTAACCTTTTTTAAGTTAAAAAATAAATTAATTCATTTTTTAAAATAAAAATATTCAAAATTTTATAAAAATAATTCTGAAATCTTCACTTTATCGTCAATCTAGTCCCAAATTAGCTCCTAGTTAACTCAAATATGAGATAATGAACCTAGACCCACTATTTTAATAAGATTGGTTAAAATATACGAATGACTCTTCAATGGCGGAACCCGAGAATATTTTTAGACTAGGCCAAAAAATAAATATGTTGAGCTATTTACTAAATAATATCGCATAAAATTAAAAATACAAATAAATAATAACCAACAATTATAAATCAAAACAAGATATAAGATGATAATATTTTCAATAGGTATCTCAAACAATAATTTTACTTTCCTCTTACAATTCAATGAGTAATAAACCAAACATTATTTTGAAAATATCACAAACACAATCATAATAATAATATGTACAATAAAGTTTAATAAAATTAACACTTACAGACGCATTTCACTCACCTCAAAACAAAATAATTGGAGAAAATATAATATGAACCCAAAAAATATTTTTTTTAAAAAAAACATAAATATCTGATTAAATTTCATCTAAGCAAATAACCTATTATAATCTATGTTTTAAAAGAGAAATTCATTATAAAATCATAAGATAACTAAATTATAAATCCAAATTAATTAAAATTAGTCATTAATCATCCTCTACATATATATAGTCATCTATTATAAAAACTCAAAATTCTCCCTAATTCATAATCCCAAAATTTTCACCAATCAATACAATATTACCCTCCTCATTGGAAAAAGTAAAATACGTAGAATAAAATACCTAACTGGGGCCAAATTATTAGCCAAAATAAAATATTATATAATACATACACACACATAAGATAAGATAAGAGAAGACTAACTCGACGTTGACCCCAGCTGTCCACAATATAGCTCCGCTACTGTGACTCTTATTTGTTAGTAAAAATGAATATTGGAATGGGAGTCAATTAAATAGGGGGGACTTGCCCAGACACATGTGGGGGCCCTACCTTTTGACGATAAGATGATTGCATAAAATGGGTGTCCTCCTTCCTTTCCAATGTGAAAGTGTGACTGGACCCTGCTGACTTATATGCCATGCCAACCAAAAAATCATTTTGTTAAATTAATTTATATTTGGTTGATTAATGATTTATTGTCTGTAACTGGAAATATAGTAGTACATCGTACATGCACATTTGAGTCATTGTGGAAAGTGAAAACAACCTCCAATTATATGAATATATTTACTTTTGTTTTTATTATAAGATGTTAGTAAGTAAGTATATTTGATTTTTTTTATAAGACACTTGTTTATTTCTAAGAAGTATTAATTATTATTGTTTTTTCATTTATACCTATAGTTAGCAAGGATAGTGGGCCAAGTGAGAGTGCTAATATATAATATTAGAGTTTAGTGCAATTAATATAGGTGTTATTGGAAATTATTTAAATTTTAGGATAATTTTACTCACTTCAACTGCTTTTATTAGTTTATAAGAATTGTTAGTTGGTGTTTTATAATAAAGGCTATGAAAAAATATATATTAATAACCCATTAATGACTTATTTGAACGGGGGTAAAAAAAGTATTAATCTATTTTTCCTCTTAAAATAATATATTGGGGGAACTTTACTTTATAGAAGAAAAAAGGTTTTGAGGGATTTCTAAAAATCCTTAATTTTTCCCTCCTTATTTTTAAAACTTACAAATAAAAGCAGAGACTACCAAAACCCTCTATTCCCTTTTCTTTCTATCTAAAATGGAACTCCCAAATAGGCCCTAAAGTAGGTAGTTGTCTTATTTTGATTAATTATATTATTAGATATTTCGGTTAATAGTTCTTAAGAAGAAATTGGGAAGAGATTTTTGCCTTTGGATCTGAGCTTCACGCCTTTGCAATTTGTCAACTTTGTTTGAAATATCAACTTATAACATTTGATTATAAAGTTAAGTTGTTCCCGTTAGCACCAAGTGTATATGATGACATTCCCTACAAAAAAAAAAAAAATACCGTATCACTCATGAAAAAAATTCTGTAAAAAATTACCTACGTAATTCTGTGGGTAATTTTTATGGGTAAATATTACACACGGAATTACGTAAGTGACTGAAATTACCCATAAAATTTTGTGAGTAATCAAAATTACTTACAGAAAATTTCCGTGTAAAAATAAAATATTTTATTTTATTTCTTTTTTTTAGACGAAAATTTTTCGTGGGTAATTTTCCATAGAAATTTTTCCGTGGATAATACAATGTTTTTTTGTAGTGATTAGTAGCATGTGGCCTATCTTTTTTTTTAAGTCTTTTTTAAGTGTAATTAAGTACAATATTTATCATAAATGTAAATTTGTGAGTTTGATCCTCAAATAGGTTTGTCCTCAAACATTTCAATGGAAGATTTAAATTTATGCTAGCTTGATACCAAACTTTAAAAAGGAAGCCATAATTATTATGCCAAAAGCTTAAGCTAATCGTAAAGGCATATTCTAATTCTTTAAATATATTACAGAAAATCATAATATTTACGGTATAAAACTGAGATAATCAATATAAATAGTTATCCACATTACCTATAATACCTAACATTATTCACATAACATATGTTCTAAATTAATTATCCACGCGTTCTAACTACTTGTAAATATAAAAATTTTACATTTAAACATAGAGGTTTATCATATAAGTGAGACTGAGAAAATGATTTTTTTTTTTAAGATAAGTTTGTATTTTTGTCCCCAAATTCTTATAAGAGAAAAAGGTTTTTAGAAGAATTTTAGGGTGTTTCTGGATTAACTTTGACCCAGAAACCATGGTGACGACTTCTTTATAATTTTCCAAATTTTCATACGTCAGCATCGTATTCCACACCAAGTCGACTCTCCACAAACCAGAAATCTTTAAGAAATCTACTTCCCCATTCAATCCTAATTATATAATATAATTGATTTTTTAGAGAGATTAAAAAATTAATTAAATTACTTTAGAGTATTTTTATTTTTATTTTTTCTTCAAACTAATTAATTTGACTAATAAAATAATATATAATCTAATAATACTCAACATATGAAATGATTAAATAAATTATTTAGCTTCCTTAATCCCTAAAAGAAATAAACTATATCTTATAATTAGGACTAGAAATAGTACTAATTTACTATAACTCTCAAATATCACATGTATTTTTTCAAATATCATATTTTGTTATTTTCTCTTCTCTCTCATTCTTAATTATTATCGATCGAGTAATAATATGAGTAAATTATAAAAATATTAATAAATATAAAAATTTTGTAATATATTTAGAACGAAAATTAACTCCATAAAACATATCTTATATTATTAGAAGGTATAAAATTTCAATGAATTGATCTTTGACTCGAATTATTCAACGCGTCTAAATAAGTTAATTAATGGAAGAAAGGTCTCAATGACAGGAAATTATTTTTATGTTTATTTTTTCCCTGAAATGACAAGAAAGTTCAAAGTTCAAACAACGAAAATAATGGCAATAAACTTTCCTTATAACTTGATATTAAATCTATGCTGCGTGATAATCCTATTACAAAATCTAATAAATTTACCATGTTCAGATAAAAAAATTGGCCACACATGTAAATATTGAAAATATATGGCCATTATTATTTAATTAAGTCTAAATAAAGTGTTCTATGTAAAATTTAAATTTATTTTAAGGTTTTGGGGTAAATTTGTTATGGAATGAATGTGTGGGAACTACGTAGATATATATTTTCAATTTTTGAAGGATCAAATTGTAAATATCACAAACTTAAGGCTACAATAGGGATCATGGTTCTCCAATTGAAAGTATTCTACTGCAGGGTATGACATTTTAATTTACACCAATTATGTAAGGCTTTTTTATGCCGGGTCATAGAATGACTTAATCTTTGGGTAATGCTACTTCTTCTGCTTCTTAATTCTTAATGTAAAAGTTAGTGGAGATTTAAATTTAGTCTTAAATTTAAGATATCAATACACTTTGTCTTCTAAATTTATATTTTTTTCCCTAAAATATCTACTATTATTTACATAGATGAAAGAGTTTTCATTCCAGTGTAGCTATAATGAAATATATTATTTAAGGAAAACCAACACATATTTGCTATAAATAGTTAAAATAATTAATTTTTTTAATTTATCCAAACTAATTATCTAACTCTTATATTAAACATCAATTAATAAATATGTTTATACACGTTGGACCCAAAACGAAGGTAGAAAATTTACATGGCTTTCTAGTAAACATTTTAGAAAGATGCTTTCAAAATATCGAAATTACAAATCAACTTTGTTTCCTACAATAGTTTTAGTATTAATTATACTTGATTTGCAATTGCAATTCACAACTCATTTCAGTATAAAATCACTGATTTGAGATTTTCAAATTTTGATGATTTTTTCTGAAAATTTTCTAAATACTTTTAGGTCAATTTTTCATAAAAATCCAATATAAAAACGATTTTTAAAAATGATTTATCAGTATTTTCATACAACCCAAACATGAACATATTTTTCAATCCAAGATATACGGTTGAAGTACAGCAGCAAATACCAACACCGACGATCGAAACAGATCGACACTATTTTCAGCCAACATGCAATATAATGGATAGCATAGCATAAAGGGAAAATGCTATGATTTTGAAATTGTAAAACCTAAAATTAGGTTTTTTTTTTTTTTTTTTTATAAAAATGAGTTATAAATTACTTATAAGTCTTGTTATTACTTTATCAATTTTTAACACACACAAAACTTAATTTAGGATTTTGTAATTTCAAAATTCTTCAACTATTATTTTCCCTTGTATAAACTTTTGCGCCATATTTTATAAACATATTCTTTAATATATTTTTCAGCATCGTTAACAATACTCCATTACAAATTTTAATATTTTATTGCCTACTCATACCAGTAATCTAAATAATCTTAAATAGTTAAGTATGGTGATATTTAAAGAAATATTATATGAAAATTAATAAAATTATAAATAAAATAGATATAAATGTATTGAACAGGTTGTCTCATTATATTAAATTCATAATACATGAAATTTTTTATTATACATGTTCAAATATTATAACCAAGTTATTTTTTTTTATGTTTTAGAAATTATTAAATAAATAAGTTTCTATAAATAGGGAAAAAGGCATATAAATACTATGTGAATTAGGAAAACTCTAAAAAGTCTGTTAACATATGAAAATAACAAATAAATCTCAAGGAAGGAATCTATGTTTTTGAAATGTTGTATTTTTATCAAAATGACCTGCACCACCCTGTAGAGGGGGAGCTTTAATGGCAAATTAAGCAATAAGATTAACTATTTGGATATATAGATTGACTTCTTCAGTTTCTTTAACCCCATCAAGCATAATTTTTTTTTTTTGGAACAATCCATCAAGCATAATTGATAAGTTGAATAAATGCAATAAAGATTGACAACTTGCACTCTCTAGGCTGTGAATAACTATACGCAATTTGTCATTACTTTTTTCAACTTAACAACAACAATTGATAGGGCTAAAGAAGTTCAAGTAGTCAATCTCTATATCCAAGTAATTAATCTCATTATTCAAGTTGTCATCGAAACTTCTCACCTATAGTTGGTGTCGACAAGCATATCTCCAACACCAGTGAGGGTGCTTTCAAACATTTTGACAAAAGTACAATATTTCAAAAATCTAGATTCCTCTATTGAGACATATTTTTCATTTCCACGTGTCAACGGATTTTTCTGGGGTTTTTTTTTAATTCACATCATATTTATCTGAAACTTTTTCATAAAAATATTTAAAAATATATGCATTGATTTCGTAATAAAATAAAGATTAAAGTATACTTTTAATCCTTTAAATTTATATGATGTATACTTTTAGACCCTTAACTTTATAAAGTGTACTTTTACTTCTATAATTTTAACAACGTTAATGTTATTAATAGAAAATGTTGACACAACAAATTCAGTTGATGACTATATAAGCTTAAGTGTTGACTGTGTAATTAAAATATATTAATTTAAAATTTAAAATATGCATAAATTGAAAAATATCTAAATCCCTAATAAAGGAATCATTATGAAAACCTCGATTATATTAAAATAATTTAGTTTAATGATCTAAATATAAAAAATTTTAATCTAATAATCTAAATATATTAATTTAATAATCAAAATATCAAAATCTTGATTTCATTTGCAACGATTTGTCATATTATTTTAGTTTAATAATCTAAATATATTATATTAAAAAAATTAAAACTTAAATATTCTCGGTTGACCGCACAGTAATCAATTGAGTTTGCAGCGTTGACATTTTTTATTAGCAACATTAATAATGTTAGAAATATAGAATCAAAAGTATACTTCATAAAGTTAAAGAACAAAAAGTATAACTCATGAAACTTTAAGGACAAAAAGATATTTTAGCCTAAAAAAATTTGATTATCCATGGAAAAGAAATAAAACGGGAATTATGTGCTATATATTTTTCAAGAAAAATTTATGAAAATTTTAATAATAAAAATGAGGTTATTATAATTAAATTAAAATAAAAAATTATTTAAATTAAATTAAACATAAAAGAGGAAAGAAGCAAGACAAGAAAGAAATAAAGTTGACCAAGTTACCGGGGGCCAAAAAAGTAGACCAAAGGGTCCGTAAGTTAGGGTAGGCAGCTTTCTTTAAAAAATTTAGTTAGCTGGACAACTGAAGCATTGAGGTCAGTCAAATTTCCCATATGAAGAATTGCTTCCTTGGTCAACCTTCAAAATACAACTTGTACCCTTTTTATTTTTATTTAAATTTTAAAAACAATTGAATGTAACGTACCTTTATTCAAGTCTCTTGTTTTTTTTTTCCCCGGCCAGATTTATTCAAGTCTCACACATGCAAATTTATTTGGCGTAATGCATGACGAATAAGAACATTCGATGCTGGAAAAAATATATGAACATGTGACATTTGACTAACTATAAAATACATTCATTAAATCATTAGTAATAAATAATTAATAATATTCAAACAAGAACAAGAAAATACTTGTCACTGTAACAACTCGATCACGTTGAAGATTTGTTCAGATCCCATCTAAACAATTTAGATTTTATTCTGATTGTTTTAATTCTCAATTTTATTTATTTATTTTTAAATGAATTTCTCTATCCAATTCAAAAGATTAATTTTCTTCTATACTTCATTTGACATGAAAATTCAAATTGTTAAAATAAAAAAAAAATTATAATTAAATGTAGATAGTTTAGAAGCTATTTGATAAAGGCAATAGCATTGAAAATCCATTGCAATCAAAAAGACATAAGGAAAATAATATTAATATTCTAAACCAGATTTTTTATAATCACCTAAAAAAGGCCCCCTGAAATACCCCAGAAAAGAGGTCGATTTTATTTTTTTAGAATATTCGCTAAGATGGAAATAAATTTTGGGTTGGGCCCCACAGCAAAACTTGGAATCCCTTCAAGTTCCGTGGTGTAAATTGAATAAGATAATTCAAGTTGTTCTAACGGTAAATATAGTTAGCTCATAATCATATGGTCATATGATGAGTGAGCTGAAATCTTGCTTACGGCATATCACTTTGATTTTTATTATAAATCTAGTTTGTAAAAAAAAAAAAAAAATGTTCTAAATATAGATCCATTATTAGAGTTATCAATGACTGTTTTAACTTTAACCCTATTAAATATGTGATAGAAAATATACAATAAAAGTAGCTTGGGATATAACTCATATGACCAGAGTTAAAATGGTTTGCTCAAATTCTGGTTCAATCAAAATTCCCGACTAGTTAAGGGACTTGGTCAATGCTAGGTCCGACTGGGTTTCAATACTGTGGATATAAGTGATAGCCACATTCAAATTCACTTAAATAAATTTTTTAAAGAACAAGTCACATGAAAAAAAAGTACTCCCTTGGGTCCTTAACTATACAACATATTTAGAAGATGATCTTGACCCTAAATATAAAGAACTGGGTCAATGTGCTGCGCTGGTCCGGTTTACAATACTATGTATATAAGTTATAGTCACATTGAAATTCACGTAAATCAATTTTAAAAATGGTCACATGAAAAGAAGTAACTAATAACTTAAGGCAAACCATATCCCAAACCAAAGACCTTCATAATACTAACATAGCAAATGACGGCAATCAAACCAAAACTTCTGATTAAATGAAATGAAAAAGCTTTTTGATATAAATGTTTATCTGTTCAATCCTTTCATGGAGAAGTTTTAAAATAAAATTAAAAAAGAAAACAACAGAAACAACAACAACAACAACAACAAAAAGGCAGTAAATTTGGAGTTCAACTCCTTCAGCTTTTTTGCAACACCCACCATTCAGCAACCCTCCTATCAAGCGGCCAATTTGCTTGATAAGTACAGAGAAAACTTTTCTCTTAGAACAGAAGCAGTATTGTCTACGAATTCACAGGTTTGATCTCGATAGCCTGAATCATGATGCTTGCTCGAGGGCGTATCCCCATGAACATCATCCTCCATGTCAATGACTATATTATGAAGGATACAACAAACAAGAATGATCCTTGGTAATTTGTGCTTATCAGGTTTCCACATGACACCATGTATTATTTTCCACATCTCTTTCAACCTTCCCAGTGCTCTCCTGGCTACAATCCGGGTTGCGCTGAGCCGTTTGTTAAACTCGGCCTGATCAGGTGAAAGGCCTTTCCCTTTGTAAGGTGTGAGAAGCCATGGCAAAAGGGGAAAACCAGTGTCACCAATTAGGTACTCTGCTAGCTCTGTTCCATCTGGAAGTGTCTTCTTAGGACCATTCAATCTTTTTCCTTCTTCAGAGAATTTGAAGAAAGATGAGCTTCGAAGCACCAGATCATCACTCACACTTCCCGGCCAGCCGGCTATTATGTCACGGAATCTCATATCAGGATCTACAATTGCTTGCAGTATCATGCTGCAGTTCTTCTCACGGTCCAGCCATACGTCATTCAAAGAGTCCATTGAAGGCAAAGTCATCAATATGTGTGTGATGTCAATTGCACCACAACAATTAGGAAGGCCTTGCATTTTCTCAAACTTTGTCTTTATCTCTTCCATTTCTTGTTCGGTTGAAGGCCAAGTAAGATGGTGAAGCCCTCGTTCTTCCATGGATTCTACGAATCGCCATGTGAGCTGGGAAACTGTAGATTGGTTCATTCCAAATGATTCACCAATGGTTGACAGTGACTCACCAGAACTAAGTCTCCTCAGAGCAACAGCTACTTGGTCTTTTAAACACAAATGCTTTCCATTTATGTCTATGAAATTCGAAGATCTGGCCCGCATATCTTCTTCAACAAGAGAACATATGTAGTCGAATGTCTTTCTCGAGATCTTGAAAACAGACTCAAATTTTTCTATGTCTTTTGTTTGAGATAATGGTCCTAAAAGCAGAAAAATTGAAGCATGAGCATATATCAACAGGAAAATCTTGATCAAGATTCACAACTTTCACAGGAAGAATTATATATTGAAAAAATAATACTGTTGGAATGTGTTGCTGCATAAGAACCAAGTAAATCCGACAAAAAATGTTAGATTTGCAGTTTCTTTATATGGGTGAGTTCATCGCAAGTATGGTTATGAAACCAACGCGTAAATAATGCCCTTCTCTTCTGCTAGACAAACTACTCAAGCATCCATGAAGAAGCAATAATACTCTCTGCAGGGTTTAAAGTGCACTACAAGTAATAGTGACAGATAGGTACTGAAGCTGGTGAAAAAGCAAAAATATCTCACAATTTGAATCTAATGATGACCATATCTTATACACAGCAAAGTCCCAATAACGAACAATAATTAAGAAATACAATGCCTTGTCAGTTCTGGTTTCGTTCTTTTTAGATTTCTCTTTACTCGCTACCATTTTGAGTAGAAGAATTTTTTATTTTCTTCTAGTGCTTTAGCTGAATCACTGGGAGACACCATATTACAATGAAATTTGTCTGAAAGTAATCATTCATTAGTTCTCATCTCTTTTTCTCCTGAAGATGCCTTCCCAAAGGAAGAGAAGCTAGCTTGCGGATAATGTTTGGACCAACTAGCAGTAAGGGAAAAATGATAGACAAAACCTAAGGTGCCTTATGTTAATGACTGTAGGAAATTAAGAACAAGAGAATGCGACAGACTCAAAAAGTTTTCCATAAATATTCTAAAGCAGTCAAGGGCCTTGTATTCTCTGGTAATTACAGATTAACTGAACAAATAGAAATACACATTCTGATGACAGAAAAAGGAGGAACTCTGTTAGTTATAGCAGCATTGCCTTTTAGGGAAATAGCAGATCTCAAATGATTAAAATCCTTTCAAGAACTCAGAGTGTAAATGCAGGTAAAGAATCTCACATGAAAGTTAAATACATTTTCAATCAATAAGATATAACATTTTTCAATAATTTTTTGATCCAATTCAATTGAAGAAACTTGCATATCCATTGAAGCTTTCCCTATGTCCCTATTAATCAAGGTTCAGAAGCTTGATAGGGATATATAAGAAAAAGGTCCTCCTTTTGATTGATTGTTCCTTTTAACACAAAAATAAGGAGTTTTAAGTAAAATTCTATTGTGCTGAACACAATCTTGTAAATTTATCTGGGATAAGGAAATTCAGTTATACAATTTCTCATTGCTCCTGCTTCAAGGGTAACTAGTCAATCTGTATGATTCCTTGAAAGTAGAAGTCAGAGAGAGAGAGATAGAAAACAAGATTCCGAGACAAAATGTAGTCAGATGTGGGAATTCATTCTCAGTTTTCTTTAACCAGTTTCACAACATAATAAGGTGGTGTAAAATCAATGAAGGTCTAAGTTTGAAAAGAGTACAATTCAATCATACAAAATAAATTGCAAAAAGAAAGGACAGTGCACAGTTCATGTGGAGATAACCACAAGATGTGAAGTTTCAATGTTCAAAGTGAATACATTCAAGGTAGCAACAAAAGGAAAAGATAATGACAACCAAGTTGATGGCGCAACTGGGATCAATAACTTAGAAATTATTGGACAGAGAGAAGTTGGATCAGTGCAAGTAGTAATTTACAGCAGGCACATTCACAATGAGTATGATTAGGGTAAAAAATAACACATTGTCAAGGAAATACATGTGAAGAAGAATATTTCGATATGGGAATGCTCCAGATTTGAGAAATCAGTTTCTTCTGAGTAAAAACATAATCAGGTTAAAGCAGCAAACCAAGAAGTATGCTCATCCAGTGCAGCATCAATGTATAATGTCAACAAAAAAGTTCAAACAAAGAAATAGCAGCTTTTATACTCACATTTCATGACATGAAACAGATAAACTACCAACTCATGTAGTATACAACACATAGCTAACACGGAGCAATATCAGCCATCATTCACAATAATTTAGCAACTTCGTTCATGGAAGATTACATTGATAAAGCAAAGTGAGCCATATATCTGCACATAACCAATGATCCATTCTCTGAAGTAACATTGAAAAACGAATAGAGAGAATTCAATTTTCTAATTAACTGCCATAACGTTTTTCACTAAAAATCTGACATTTGAACATTTTCTTAGCATCACATTTCTCACCTAAGTTTATTTATAAAAAAATATATAGACCAAATGTCAAATCGACCAATACCTGTGGTAGTTGAGATGTTCATTCGACCCAACTCATACAAACCACTGAGAGCTTCAAATTCCAACTAATACCCCACTCAATGAAAAACGATATCAATGTAAAATTTCCACAAAATCTAATGACAAAGAACATTTAGCGACAACTATTGTTGTGTATCGAAGGTACCTGATATTCTCCGAGAAAACTGTTGCCACCAATCCAAGGGCTGGGGTTGAAGAGACTGCAATGGAGTTTGTGAAGCATCGTGTTCATCCTTACTCTCAGCCTTCTTCCTCTTCTTGATCCCTCTTATGGAGCCCATGTAGAGAAGCTTCGAAAGTACCACCAACAATAAAAGCGAAAAAATCTAAAACAAGCTTCAAGAAGAGAAACCCATTTATGATGAGCCCCAATTTCAAATCAATGGAAGCAAAATCAGATGAAGCCCAAAATGATGAACATGTTTAATTCAAAAATGGGGGTTGTATCAATTCAAAACTTGATATGGTTTGTTTAAGAGAGTGAAAAACGCGGATGCAAAGAGTGATGAAGATGCAGAGAGGGGAATCAGAGAATGAATGACAACATAAAACATGAGCAACGCTAGCTATTCATCTGTGAAATAAAAGGGAAGGAAACGTAAGCACCAAAAGCAGAATGAATAATACTTCGCCAAGCAAGAGGGGACTTGGTGTTCTCTCTGGACTCTGGACATGAACAACGAAGATTTCCTTGCTTTATAGTGTTTCAATATTTTCGAGCGACATATTTAAAGAGCAGTAAATTTGATTTTTTTTTTTTCTGAGGGGAAATTTTGATGTTTCTTTGATATTTTTAATTAAATTATGCTTTGGATAAATTAGATGTGTAAGCCGATAAGATATGTTTCTTTTTTCTTTTTCTTTTTTTCTTTTTGAAATCTGGCCATTACTCATGCTTTACCCCATTTTTATTGCTTTTTTTATTTGAAAAATAATCAACTCATGAATTTTGTAGTCTGGAATATCCATTTTTTTTGTATAATTGCTCTCAATAATAATTGACCTTTACGTTTTCAACTTTTAAAGAATCATAACTGGCCAAAGAAAAAGAAAAAATCAAACATGGAAGTTAAAACGTGTTCGATCATGTTTAATGATGAGTTAATATTCAATTTGGTCTGAGAAATTTTCTTATGGGAGCTATAGATATCTGATTTTTTTTTTTTTAATCAATATTACCCTGGAAGTATTATAAAAGGAGCAAGTTCATGATGATCATTAAAAAACTAATGTTAACCGATAATATTTTTAATTGTTAATAACATTGCTCCATTTTTTATTCACTTGTGGTAATATTAATCCTAAAAAAGTTCACGGTACCTATAAGTTTTAAGTGAAAACTTTTAGTGCAAAAATAGATATCAACCCTTTAATTGTTTTAAACGAAAAACAAGATAAGTTATTTCACGAATCACATTTCTTGTTTATCTAAAAGATGAGCGGAGAATGCTTATCCCCCAATAAATCAGTTTTCTTTTTTAATTCTTTAGAAAAAAAAAATGCTCCATGCACAAAAAATTAATTAAAATAAGATACTAGGTGTTGATAAAATATTTTAGGCATTTGGTGTTATTGAAAAATATTTCAGGATAAAAAATATTTATGAATGCATAATTATAAATTAATTAATTTAAAATACCAAATGTCAAAAATATTTTAAGATACAGAATACAATTTAATTTAAATAGATAAGAATACATAAGAAATTAAAAAAAAAAATGGTCCCTCACCCCAAAATTGGGCATGCGGACCGTTATTTCACTAGTTACAGACATCATGATCTTTTTTTTTTTTTAATCCTTTTTTAATACATGAAACTCACACTAATTCTTCAATAAACATAGTCAAAAAATTACCCACAGTTAATCGTTAGACAAATCTTTTTTATTTCAGAAAATCCGAACTCTTAATTGAAAAAATTAATCAAGTACTAAAATAGAAAGTTTTGTTTAAGTGACTAAATTAAACTTTTATTAAGAAAATTATGTACGTCAATTTAAAATTTTACTCTCAAACTGAAATTGTGGAACCCTAATTGATGTGCGTGCGCGTTTGTGTATGCTTATAGATTTTAGAATTGCAATTATGATTTTTCATGTTCAATATTATATTGTTTCAGCTCCAATTTTCTTTTCATGTTTTTATTTTAATTTTTCATGTTGTCTCAAAAGTTGATTTATTCAGTTGAAGATTATTAGTATGTTACCTTGTATGCCTCTGTTTGGATTTCTTTTGAGTTCCACTTTTTAGTAGTTTGTCTTTGACTTTACCAAACTGGTTATGTTTGATAGGATAATAATTTTTTTTTTCCTTTTTTGCAAAAATGCACAGTTGATCCGATTACTTTATAGAAGGTTTTATTTTGGTCTTTCAATTTTCAAAAATATTATTTTAGTTTTCTTATCCTAATACGAATAATCTCAAACGATTATTTTCCTAATAATCATTGTTATTTTGAAAATTAAATTCAATATGTCAATATTTGAGAAAGTTTTGTTAATATTTAAAATTTCAATGTCAACATTCTTTTTATTAATAGTGTCCGGGTTAAAAGATTCAAAAAAAAAAAAAAAAACTTTATAAAATGAAGGGACCAAAATAAAACTTTGAGTGAAGTTAGAAGACTAAAGTTGGACTTCCTTTTTTTTTTTTTTGAAAAAGAAAAATCCATAAGTGCGTGATTAAATTAATCAAGTTGAAGCTTGTTATTAATAAATTGGAATAATTTGCTTACAGGAATAATTTGCTTACCCTTTTTTGTCTAAAATAAAATTAATTGAACTCCTCCAGTCTTATTTATATGGTTGATATATTTTTTAATTCTATTTATAAGTCACATTATTGATTTTTTTATATAAATATACAATTTTATCCTTTATTTGTTAGTGTGTATACTCTATTTGTTATTTTGATAATTCTGATCTAGCTTATATCCTTTGCATTTAATATCTGCTGCAGTGCGTCCTTTGTGGGAATACGACACCATTTTGGCCTAAATACAAGCTAATGTTTTTTTTTAATAAAAAATATTTTAAAATATTGACACGTACTAAAAATGATATTTTAAGATATTGAATGATCCGAAAAAAAATATTTCATGATATTGATAATTATTTTATGATCTTAAAAAAAATATCTTGTTTCATAGTTTTAATACTAGTCAGTACTCTAAAATATTTTTTCAAGATACTAAAATATTTTTTAAAGATCATAAAATATTTTTATTAATACCAGTGAATATCATAGACTATCATTTTAGTATCTGTCACTATTTTAAAATATTTTTTTAAGTTCCTAAAATAATTTCTTAAGATCATGATGTATTTTTTCAATATCAATTATGTCCTAAAGTATCTTTTTAGTATAAGTTAGTACCCTAAAATATTTCTTCAAGATCATAAAATAACTTTTTAAGAATATGAAGTATTTTTTTAGAACCTTTCAGTATTTTAAAGTATTTTTTTAATAATTGTCAGTATCCTGAAATATATATATATATATATATATATATATATATATATATATATATATATAAAACAGAAGCTTGTATTTACGCCAAAAGGGCCCCGTATTCCTACAAAGGCCATAGTCTTTCATACTGGCCTAATTACATGTACATGCACATCATGTCAAGTCATCATGAGCGCAAATAGAGATTTTAAGCATCTTATTAATGGGTTCAAAGAAGGTTTAAAGCATCTTAATTGACTCGAAGAAGATTTGTTGAAAGTTTAAGGAAGCATTAGTAAAAGACCAATTCAATTCGAGTATACCTTGATCAAATAAATAAAAAATAAAAAATCAACCCTAGTATATCTGATTTGTTTAAGTTAAATTTTCATTTGGTAATTTTCATTTTTTTTATATAACTCCAAATGGAAAGAGTTATTAATGAGTATTTTAATTGTCATTTAAGAGTCACTTAATGGTTAAAGTTATATTAGCAATTTTGGGATAGAAAACTTATAATATTATTTAATCCCATTAATCATATCGCCTTTCATGATCTGATTTTAAATCCCAAGTCCCAACAATCATATTATCATCCATGATATAATATACTCATATGATCTTATATTTAACATATTTTACAAATAATAATAAAATTAAACCTCATTAATTCTTTCACAAAATTCAACTACTTTCTAACTTTACGTATGTAAAATACCCCCATAAGAATAAAATTAATACAATAATAACTAAAGAGTAAAATTGTATATTCATATTAAAAAAATGGGAAAGCATTTTCTCAATGTTGTAGGAAAATCATTTTCTCATATTACACACATATGAAATGGTGGAACTCATATATACATATATTAATTTATATATGTATATGTGGGTCCCACTATTTCATGTATGTGTAAGAAACTTTTTTCTCTCATGTAACATGAGAAAACCAAAACCCTAAAAAAAATCATCTCTCTACGCTCTATCATTTAAATATGATAATAAAATTTTTCCTCTCCCTCTGCCCTATAAATAGGGTCAGATCAGAGGAGTATTCGGCATCCACTTTTATATAGTATTAGATTATCTTAATTTAATATCTTTTCAAATTCTTAACACATACGGAGTATCATATTTTTCATTGTCCTTCAACATCTTTTTATAATGAATTATCCACCAAACTCTCTTTTGATCAATTAGATTATCCAAATAATCTAATTAAAATTTTCAAAACATCTTCATTTATACTCTCATCATATCTTTTATTATCTATTATTATCCTTTTGGGCTTTTATGATTAAATAATAACTTTTTAGAAGAGTCCTAGTTAAAGTCAGGTTTATTGGGTTATTAATACTCCTTCTAAATAAGCTATTAGAATTGGAGTTGGATAAAGAAAGCTATTCAATTTCTTCTTTGTAAGAGAGCATTGCTTTGGTGTTGTTTTGTGAGATATTGTCGAGCTTCTTGGAGTGATTTAATTTGTTTTTTTTTTTCCCGGTTTAAACATATTAAGAGTAATTTATAAATAGAACATATGAGCATGTTAGAAATTATTTACCTCTCATTTCTTATTTTATTAGTAACATTATAAATCTAGATAAGAACTCCAATATAATTTACATGTTTATACCGTGTATTATCCTAAAATTATGCTGCCACAATTAGGGATGTAATATTTGACACACCCTTTTTCTTTTATGGATGCATACAATGGGTTTCGTGCAAACTATGAATGTTTTATATAGGCCATTCAATTTAATTAGATTTGAGTGTTCGACATCTTGTATTGTTTTAAAAATTTTCAATCTACATCATTATAATTTTGTATTAATTAATATATTTGTCCAAAAAATTAATTTAAATTAAGAAATATAAAATCTATAAAATCAAAAACACAGCGTAAATAATTTAGATCAAGATAATCGTCCCTCTGATTCTCCTTGAAAGATGTAGAATATTTTTTGTTTTGTTTGATAGATAATATTTATTATTTTTCTTGATGCATTACATGGAGTGAAAAATAAATTATACTTTCTTTATAATTTATAAAACATACAATTTCTTATGTTTTTTTTTATGTTTTATATTAATTATGTTTTATAATTAATGCAGTGAGAACTAATTTTACTGATAGCTATGAGGTCATTTCACCAGAAAAACCTGATTCTAGAATAGTTACGTCTTAGGAATTAAGTCATTTTGAGAAGTTATTTTAAAATTCTTATATTTCAGTTATTCTTAATATCTTTATTCAAAAGCAAAAAGGGAAGGAGTGAGTTTGATGCTTTAATTTAGGAAAATCAAAGTATATATAATGATTATCATGCGTGGAAAGCTTAATATGTGAATGTGAATACTGAATATGTTTGGTACTATAACTCTTTAAAAAGAATAAGAATATGATAACAGATAATAATCGTGTTATCTTTGGGGGATTATTATAATATTTTTATTATCCATTCATTTTAGAACCAAGTATGCATGAACCAAATGTTAGCATAAGGTCAAACATGATACACCTCCCGATGTCAATTTAGATTCTAAATATAAGATCATAATTCATTTTATTTATTATATTCATTATTTTTTTTTTCTCAAACCAATTCATTGCACTTAATATATTTTTTATACAACGGAAATAAAATAACAAGCAAACAAAAAGTGCGCTTAGTTCACATCCCCTTTTGCAGAGTTTTTTTTTTTTTTTTTTTTTTTTTTACTAAATTATACAAAACTGGCCTCTAAACTTTAGATCAATTGCATGTAACCCATAACAGTTCAAAGTTTAAATTTAAACCCCTTGACTTTTTATTTTCAAACCCCCTGTCATTAAGTAACTATTATGTTTTTAATGAAAAATGTCATGTTAGATTATGATATGACATGTGTTCTCCTAAGTGGTATTGTGTGTAAATTACTAATTTTATAAAACTCTATTGAAATTTAAACAATTGCAGAAAACTCTCTAAACTTTGATCAATTACAAATAATCTTCTTATATTTCAAAATTTAACTTTAATTCCTTTAAAATTTTTATTTATAATATTAAACCACATGTTGTTACTTCTATCATTTTAATAAATTTATTAAATTTTTTACTATCATTTATCAATTAAAATAGTTTTTTTATTGTATGGAAAAAAAATAGAAGAATAATATTTAGAAAAATGTAAAATAAATGTCGAACCTCTAATTCAAGAAAAAAATATGCATCACTAATAAAAAAATTAAAGAGGGCAAGACTTATCCTCAGACAAAAATGTAATATTTAAATTATCAATGTTCAATCATTCTAAAAATATATTTAATATAGATGAGACCAATTTTATACTATCAATGCTCAATTAACTCAAGAAAATAAGTAAATGTTATATGAATGATGACATTTTTTAATATTATTCTTCTAGTTTTTTCCATAAAAAAGTATTATAATTGACAAATGATGGTAAGAAACTTAATAAATTTATTAAAATGATTATAGTAACAACTTGGGGTTTATTTATTATAAATCAAAATTTTAAAGGAGTTAAATTTAATTTTTAAAATATCAAGGGGCTTATGTGTAACTAACTAAAGTTTATGGGATCATCTACAACTATTCAAAGTTTAGGGGGTTTTTCAAAATTAGTACTTTATACATGATGTCACATAAGATAACACGTGTCATATCATAATCTAATGTGCCACTTTTCGTTAAAAAGATAACAATCACTTTAGACAGGGGGTCAATAGTTAAAAATAAAAGGTCAAAGGGTTAAATTTAAACCTTAAAATGTTAGGGAGATGTATGCAACTCAAAAAGTAAGGGGATTTTCTATATTTTAGCCTTTCTTTTTTATACCTCATTATCAGCAGTGCCTTGAAGCTTCACCTTATGCAACTTTCCTTGTGCTTGATTCATGGAAACTATAATATGTAATACGAGTATAATGTTACATATGGATATTTTAAAGAGATCACGTGATATATGTTATAATTAATTAATTTACCTAGATTTCTTTAATCTACTTAAATTATTTAAATCTAAAGGAGGAGTGATATATGTTAGCCACCCTCACCAGTCACGACCATCTAAATTAATATTTTATCTGAACTGTTATTAGTATTTATTTAAATTATTGTTAGTACCAGCCAACAAGTCGAAATTCGATCATTGTTCTAAGGTAAAATAAAAAAATTGTTCATCATTGAACAAAAATAAAAATAGTTCTCTCAATGTGATGGAATCAGTTTCACTCAACGTAAACAACAAGAATTTGGGGGGAAAAAACGTAAACAACAAGAAGAGTAACAAATACACACAAATTTGATTTTATTTAAATATATACACAAATATTTACATATATTTAGGTATTCTTTCTATTTAAATATAGTATTTATACATTTTTATTATATATTATTTAACATATCAAATTATATACTATCATTTATATTTTTTAGGTAAATAAAATTTTACATTAAAAAAATCCATACTATAAATATTCTCTTCTTTTTTAAGTAATTGTGCACTTAAAAATTATATTTGGTTTCATTATATACAAGGTTGTCAAATTCACGAGTTTAAGCAAATTCGTGACGGTGACGTAAACTCGTATCGTAAACTCGAATTGTAAACTCTTAAGAGTTTATTTTTATTATTAAATAGGTATTACTAATGTATAATTAAATAATTAAAATATGAAAATGACAACAATTTGATTTAAATATATTTTAAATCCAAATAATTGAAATTAAATCCATCATCATCCATCATTTATTATATTTAACAAAGAAATTTATATAAAATTTATATATAAAGCTGTTGAGCATGATCAAATAAAAAATTAATATAAGTTTAAGGGTAAGTTAAAACGATTTTATAAGCTAGAAACGTAAAAACGGGTAAACTTGGTGTATAAACTCGCGAGTTTAATCGAGTTCATAACTGGTACAAGTTTCCTAGTAATTCGACTTATTTTTGTAAGCTAGAAACGTAAAAACGGTAAACTCGGAGAGTCAACTTACGGGTTTGACAACAATGATTATATATCATCTAATAACTTTAAGTTTATCAAATTGACTTTTTTAAAAGTGTATCCACATATAAATATCGGCATATCGCTATACTTTAAAGGGTTTTATACCTTCTTCAGTTATGAGGAATTGTGGGCTAATTAATTTTCAATCAGGAATATTTGGCCAATTTTTAACATCGAATTTAAAGATTATGCGCCAATTAATTACTTAATCAGGATTTTTGACCAATCTTCTCCAAAAGATATCCTATTAGTTTGCAAAAAAGTAGAGGTCAGTTTGTGGAAGGAAGAAATTTCTGCTTCTCGAGGATGAACTTTCTAAATGTACGTTGCTTTAAAAAGGATTTAAAAAGGAAAGTAAACCAAACATATCATTTAGTATGAGTTTTAAAAGTGATAATTATGTATAAGGTTTGACCATTTTTATGTTAATTGTCTCTTCTTTTACCCCTCAATATATCTTCAATATATTATATAAATTTAGTTTTAAAAATATAGAATAATCGTTTTCTTATCTCCATTTCTGTATGAAGAAATTCCCTTCTATTACGTTGCCCACTATATGACTCCCCAAATATTTAGTAAAAAATGTGTGTTTCTAGTGACAACTACTTCTATGTTAGTATTCCTTTTATTATCAGGAAATCGACATGAGAGCATATAATGATCATGAATTTCATGATTGATTGGAATTTGTTTTGAAGAAAAAAGAAAATGAAATAATCAAATCCGGAGGCAACTTCAAATCCATCTTGAACTATACGAGTGAGTGAGTGAGTGAGTGAGTGAGTGAGTGTGTGTGTGTGTGTGTGTGAGATATACTCCTATCTAGTATATGCAAAAATGGACTTGTGTGTGTGTGTGTGTGTGTGTGTGTGTGTCATATACTCCTATCTAGTATATGCAAAAATGGACTTGTTTATGAACATGATCAAAAGTGATGGTCCAATTAATTTTGTCGGCAAAAAGGTAATGGTCCAGTTTCAACGTAGATTCTTTTTTTTTTTCTCATTAAGATTATTAGTGCCTTTTACTTCAAAAAAAAAAAAAAAAGGCAAGACTATTAGTGCCGACTTGGAATTGCTGAGGTGTTTGGATTAGATTTTTTAAAATATCTGTATCATAATTATCTTTGATTGTATAAAAAAAGTATTTTTTAAAATATAAAAAGTTTAAATAACTCTGATGTTAAATCGGATTATTTTAGTAAAAATAAAAGTTGGAAAGTAATATTTAAGTAAGGAACTAATGGAATAATAATAATGCCGGTAAGAAAATGCATAGAGTACCAAAATAACCCCTACATTTGCAGAAAACCATCGTAAATATGTTGTAGCTTAATTATATAGATGTATCACATAAACTCATATTCGTTTTATTAATTTGTAAATGAAAATGTGATTTGGATTAGAATCACCCAAACATTTTCAATTTTATCAATATAAATTTTCATACAATATCATCCAAACATTATCATGTCATTAAAAATTCAATTACACTCAAAATCATGTTTTTTAATCATCAATTTTATTCAAAATGTAATTATTATCCCACCAGTACTATAATCCAAACACACTCTTACGAATCATAGGGTGGTTGAGTGAATGCTGGTTAGTTCAGAGCCTCTATGGAGTCCAAAAAAAAAATACTAATTATCTTGTCCACAGACTATAAAAATATACCAAATCTTTGTATCAATCCAAATTATAAATACTCGTAATAATGCTACCTAATGTTTGTGCATATAATTATATATATAAGCTTTTTAGATGAAACACATCTCATTTGTTGGGATTCGTACACGCATCGGAATGAAATTTATCCAATAAATTACCAATCCAAAGAAGAGGATCTATCAACAGCGTTTAAATCGGGTTAGTAATTAGAAATTGTACCTATGCAAACTCGTGTGCCTGCTTTACAAACTCATGGGCTAACACCTTCTTTGGTCAATCAATCTCTAGGAGCCGACTCTACAAATCCACTCCCTCTACTGGTATCCACACTGAACAACACTCCAATACGAGCGGTAGCGTGCTAGCGCCTTCAAGCTTTTGTCTCACATCTCTTTTCTAGGGTTCTTTTGTGGCTCTTGAATTCTCTTGTGTGTGTAATCAAATTACTTACAACCTAAGGGTATTTATAACCCTAATGGGCCGCATTAAATATTCAAAATCAATCTTATTAATTTTGAAATTGAATTGGAAATTAAATTTGTCTAATTGATTCAATCCAATCAATTTATTTAATGCAAATTAAAAACCAGCTGATTTGATTTATCTTTATAAATCAAATCAATGATTTATCTTCATAAATCAAATATGGAAGTTATTTAATGATTAGCCCCTATGGCATAATTTCCAACAGACTCCCACTTGCACTAGGTGCAATCATTATATATATATATCCTCCCTAGATAAAACATTGTATTCATTAAATCTTAGATATATCTTAGATTCAATGAATCTGGACATTATAGCTCGTATTAGGTTATTTTTGTGTGCGACCCTGCAGGCTCACATGAGATTGGCAGCAGCCTAATACTGTACCAGCCACAAGTTGCAAGCGGTTTCTAGCAAGATATTGCGACTACCCAATACATGAGGATCGATTATTCGATACAATCTATCATACAACTATGCCACATCCCTTTTGTCACATGATAATTTGGTCAAGGATGAAGCATGGATAGTGTCATCCTCCTGTTCTTAACCATTACTTTCTTGATTCTTGAGTAGTTTAATAATTGAAATGGAAACTCCTTTCCATCATAGTATAGCCATACATTTCTTAGCCTCACTCATCGAAGGGCCCAGTATTATCTCTCTACAAATGTGAGAGACAAATTCCATCTTGACCACTCACATTCCTCTGTATGAAAACCATTGATTCTGATCCAAGCCTTTATCATCACCTGGTCAAAGGTGACTTTTGACTAGGTCAAAAATCAGTGACTCATCATGTAGGAATCCATGATGATCTCAGGTCATAGGGCATTGTGACGCAATTATACATGAGATAAGCTTATGACTAAATCCATGCAGCTTTCTCATAGTGGGTCGGTCCAGCACCTTGTACTCTTATAAGTGTCCATGATTTTGATTCGTATCTCCATACCTCATCAAAGTCATATTGGTCTTATCTCATCTTCACTCCCACGTGGATGACCGACCAGGGACTTTTAGGATAATCTATAAGATATATCCAAAGATACAGTTATCAATATAAACATGCAAATGAAATGATAACTAAAAGAGAATACTTTAACAATAATGTTTAAAGTAAATGATTAGCCTCTCCAACAAAATACTCCCACTTGCACTAAGTACAATCATTAATTTCCCTAATTCCCATTGTCCTCACATGACGTTCATGTATTATCTGTGCAAGCGGCTTAGTAAGAGGATCAGCAACATTGTTTTCTCCTGGTACTTTGCATATTTTTATGTCACCTCTATCATTGATTTCTTTGATAAGATGAAAGCGTCTGAGTATATGCTTGGTTCTTTGATGTGACCTAGGCTCCTTGGTCTGCGCAATAGCCCCGCTGTTGTCATAGAACAGGTCTATTAGATTTAAGATGGTAAGAACCACCCCTAGTTCAGTAACGAACTTTCTAATCCAAACGACTTCCTTAGCTGCATCTGATGCTGCTATATACTCAGCTTTTGTTGAAGAATCAGCTACAGTGCTTTGCTCTGAGCTCTTCCAGCTTACCACACCACCATCTAATAGAAATAAATATCTTGATTGCAATCTTAGATCATCTTGGTCACTTTGGAAACTCACATTTGTGTAACTAGTCACACAGAGCTCATCCTCCAAGCCACCATATACCAAGAATAAGTCCTTAGTCATTCTTAAGTACTTTAGGATATTCTTTACAGCAGTCTAGTGACCCTCACCGGGATCTTGTTGATATCTGCTGGTCATACTCAAGGCAAATAACACATCCGGTCGAGTACATAACATGGCGTACATGATAGATCCAATGGAAGAGACATATGAAATCTTACTCATACGGTCTCTTTGATCTTGTGTATTAGAATACAGATCCTTGCTGAGATGGATGCCATAAGACATAGGCATGTAACCCCTTTTAGAATCCTACATACTGAATCTATGTAGTATCTTGTCTATGTATGTGCTCTGACTTAGGCCTATCAGCCTCTTGGATCTATCTCTATAGATCCTGATCCCAAGGAAGTAAGTGGCTTCACCTTAATCTTTCATTGAAAATGACTTTTCTAACCAAGACTTGACACTCTGCAAAGTAGGGACGTCATTCCCAATGAGTAGGATGTTATCAACATAAAGCACTAGAAATACAACTGTGCTCCCACTAACTTTCTTATAAACACAAGGTTCATCTATGTTTTGAATGAATCCAAACGCTTTGACTACTTCATCAAAACGATGATTCCAGCTCCGAGATACTTGCTTCAATCCATAAATGGATTTTTGAAGCTTACAAACTTTACCAGAGTCCTCTGGACGCACAAAACCCTCAGGTTGTGTCATGTACACATCCTCAAGCAGCTTTCTGTTAAGGAAGGCTGTTTTGACGTCCATCTGCCATATTTCATAGTCATAATATGCTGCTATGGAAAGAAGGATTCTGATTGATTTGGCCATTGAAACTGGGGAAAAGGTTTTATCATAGTCCACACCATGAGTTTGAGTGAATCCTTTTACAACCAGTTGTGCCTTGAAGACATTTACTTTGTCATCCATGTCAGTTTTCTCTTTGAAAACCCACTTGAACCAATGGTTTTTATACCTTCAGGTGAATCGACTAAGGTCCATACTTTATTGTCGTACATGGATTGCATTTCAGACTTCATGGCATTAAGCCATCTTTCGGAGTTGGGTCCTACTATGGCTTCTCGATAGGTAGTTGGTTCATTCTGCTCAATGAGCAAAATATCATGACTTCCGGTCATATCTTTGAGGCCGTTGTCGTGTTCTATCGGATCTTTATAGGCCTTGTGTTACTTGAGTAGGCTCAACAACTTGTTGTGAGTCTTCTCCATTTTCCATCTGTGGTTCTAAGTTGTCTTGTGGCTCTCGAATTTCTTCGATGTTCACTTTACTCCCTCTGGTTCTTTTAGAGATAAACTCCTTTTCAAAAAGATACCATTGCGGATAATAAACACTTTGTGATCTGTGGGATTGTAGACATAGTATCCCTTAGTTTCCTTAGGATACCCCACTAAAAGGCATTTTGAGGATCTGGATGATAATTTATCGAGGTTTATTGTTTAACATAAACCTCACATTCCCAAATCTTAAGAAATGACAAACTGGGTTTCTTTCCAATCCATATCTCATATGGTGTCTTTTCAACTGCCTTTAATGGAACACGATTTAGTATGAACGCATTTGTTTCTAGAGCACGATTTAGTGGAACGCAGTTGTTTCTAGAGCATAGCCCCAAAAGGACGACGGAAGATCTGTTTGACTCATCATAGATCGAATCATATCTAATAGAGTTAGATTCCTCTGTTCAGAAACACCATTCCATTGAGGTGTTTCTGGAGGAGTAAGTTGTGAGATGATCCTACAACTCTTAAGATGGTTAATGAACTTTTGGCTCAAATATTCTCCACCCCGATCAGATCAAAGTGTTTTAATTGTTTTGCCAAGTTGATTTTGCACTTCATTTTGGAATATTTTGAACATTTCAAAAGATTCATACTTATTTTTCATTAGATAGATATACCCATATCTACTAAAATCGTCTATAAATGTTATGAAATACAAATGACCTCCTCTGGCAGATATATTCATTGGTCCACACACATCAATATGTATGAGGCCCAATAAATCGGTGGCCCTCTCACTATGTCCAGTAAAAGGTGCCTTTGTCATCTTTCTCAATAAACAAGACTCACATGTATCAAATGATTCAAAATCAAATGAATTAAGAAATCCATCTTGATGGAGTTTCGAAATGTGTTTCTCATTTATACGGCTTAAACGATAATGCCATAAGTAGGTCGGATTCAAATCATTTAACTTGAACCTTTTAGTAGTTATATCATAGATTTGTCCATTATTAGGATGTTCTAAATTAAGTACAAAATGACCAGCATACAAATCACCATCAACATAGAAAATGTCATTACGATAAATTGAACATTTACAGTTCCTAGTAATGGAAGTATAACCTTCCTTATCTAAATAAGAAAGTAAAACAATGTTACTACTCAAAGTAGGAACATAAAAGCAATTGTTCAAAATTAACAAAAGCCCACTGGGCAAAACTAATTCATAAGTGCCTACGGCTAAAGCAGCAACTCTTGCTTAGTTTCCAACTCGTAGGTCCACTTCGCCCTTCTTCAATTTTCTACTGTCCTTGAGACCTTACACATTTGTGCAAATGTAAGAACCACATGCAGTATCTAATACCCATGTAGAGGAAGTAGAAAAATGAATATCTATAGCATAAATACTTGAAAAGATAGCCCTGCCATCTTTCTTTTTCTTTTTCAGATCTTCAAGGTAGAGTTTGCAGTTCCTCTTCCAATGACCAGGTTTATTGCAGAAGAAGCAAACCCTGTCCTTCAAAGGCTTTGCCTTCTTGGCTGCAGGCTTAGATTCAAGCATGTTTGATTCATTGGTCTTACCAGTTAAGCCTTTACTCTTTCTTTTGCCCTTGCCTTTCTTTTTTATACCCTTTCCTTTCTAAACCATCAAAACAGAGCTAGGCTTCTTCTTAATGCTCTGCTCGGCTGTTTTAAGCATCCCATGCAGTTCATAAATGGATTTCTCCATGTTGTTCATATTGTAGTTCATGACAAATTGGTCATTACTTTCTAGGAGTGAGTTCAAGATCATATCTGTAACTAACTCCTGGCTTATGGGAAATCCAAGCCTTTCAAGGTGATCAATATAGCCTTTCATCTTAAAAACATGAGAGCTAACTGATGCACCTTCAGCCATCTTACAGGAATGTAAAACCTTAGTGGTCTCATACCTCTCTTGTCTTGCTTGTTGCTGAAAAATTTCCTTGAGATGTACAATCATCTCAAGAGCCTCCATATGTTCCAAATCCTTTTGGAGTTCTGGAACCATAGTGGCAAGCATCAAGCATCCTACATCCACAGAGTCATTCTGATGCTTCATGTAAGCATTTTTTGAGCTCTTGGAGCATTGGTTGCAGACTCTTCAGTAATGGGTTGATCGAGGACATAAGCTTTTCTTTCCTGCTTGAGAACAATTCTCAAGTTCTTGAACCAGTCAAGAAAGTTTGCCCCATTAAGTTTGTCCTTCTCAAGGACCGATTGCAGTGATAGTGTTGCGGCGTTACTAGTCGACATGATTATACAAATAAAATTATGCAAAGTTAATTAATAATCTCCCACTGAATTAACAACCATCATTATAATTAATGGGCTAAGATCCATATTTAGCTTAAATTTAAGCCTGCTTTGGCAGGACGCTTAAAATCAAGTTATTTAGGTAGGCAACGCCTTTGCCAATTACATCAGATGTAACTCTTAGAACTTTATGGGATTTGATCATCATATGACCGGCACGTTTAATCCCATCTAATACCTTGAAATCCAAAACCGTTGTGATAATCTCAATTAAGTCAAGACAATCATGAATGTTTAGTATCACCATTACTCACTCATGTCTCACCAAGATAACTCAAGTGCATCTACTTTGGTGGAACATACAAATAAGCGATTTAGGCTTTGACAAGTATCCATTAATTGACGGCATTACGACTTAAGATTTCATTCGGAGGGTTTAATCTAATTAATTATATTCATTTGAATGCAATTATAGTTGTATCTCATACAAACAACACATAATACGCAAAATAAACATGTCATGATCTAATCAAAAGCATAATTAAAATGTGACACAACATGGCTCACCTAACCTAAAATCCTCTCAAGTCAATGAGAAGATTACTCTAAATAAGAAAAGGGAAAATTACATCAAAAAAAACCTCATTTAAACATTCGAAGGGAGTGAGATAAGAAGAGAATGTACATAGAGAATATTTAGAGAAAAGGCATGACACGCAGGCCATATTTTAATATTACAACCATTGTAAAGACTAAAGCCATGTTGTTCATCATACCCAAACAATTTGAAAGTAAATCATAACAGGTAATAATTCATACAATATGAAAGAAAATGTCATGATTTTTCCATCAATTAATAATTATAATAATTATAATGTGATGTCAATTCTCAATTCCCATCAATTAATAATTATGATAATTATAATGTTATTATAATTGGATGCTATAACGTGTTGCCATCAATTTCAATTGACATTGCTTTCCAATTATAATAAAACACACAAGTTTTCCAATTAACATTGATTTCCAATTGACATTGAAACACACAAGTTTTAGAAGTCTCTTTTGCTCAGCAAGGTTTAGATTCTATGCGAACTAAATTGTCATTATATATCAATATAATTATATATTAACGTGATGCATCATGAAAGGAATTATATATCCAATATATCCAATATTTGTCATTATCAACGTGATGCATCGTAATTAATAATTATAATCATGATATAAACCCAATTTAAACGCACAATTGATCTGGCTCTGATACCACTGTTGGGATTCGTACACGCAGCGGAATGAAATTTATCCAATAAATTACGAATCCTAAGAAGAGGATCTATCAACAGCGTTTAAATTGAGTTAGTAATTAGAAATCATACCTATGTGAACTCGTGTGTGTACTTTGCAAACTGGTAGGCTAACACCTTCTTTGGTCAATCAATCTCTAGGAGCCGACTCTACAAATCCACTCCCTCTACCAGTATCCACACTGAACAACACTCCAACACGAACGGCAACGTGCTAGTGCCTTCAAGCTTTTGTCTCACGTCTCTCTTCTAGGGTTTTTTTGTGGCTCTTGAATTCTCTTCTGTGTGTGTAATCAAATTACTTACAACCTAAGGGTATTTATAATCCTAATAAGCCACATTAAATATTCAAAATCAATCTTATTAATTTTGAAATTGAATTGGAAATTAAATCTGTATAATTGATTCAATCCAATCAATTTATTTAATGCAAATTAAAAGCCAACTGATTTGATTTATTTTTATAAATCAAATCATTGATTTATCTTCATAAATCAAATATGGAAGTTATTTAATGATTAGCCCTTAGGACATAATTTCCAACATTATCAACTGCATCAGAACCGTGGAATCCTTTATTTTCCCACTCTGATTTTCATTCTCCATGCTGCAATATTCTCTCACCTTTGATGACGACGACGACGACTCTTTAATAATATTCCTAGAAACTGGTAAAGTAGTTGCAGTAGCCTCACCATTATTATTGCCGACGATAACATCTTGTTCGTCACTTTCATCTTCCTTTTCCTGATTTTCATCCGTCTGAGTTGATGCATTCATCGTAGCTAATTTCCATGCCTCCTTCATCTTCATCTTCATCTTCATCGTCCTCATCATCATCTTCTTGGTGCTCTTGCTGGGGAATCTGAATCAGTGGTGGAGTTGGTGGTTTTGGAGGAATACGCAGAAGAAAGTGAAACTTCAAAGAGTTGTGTGGCTTTGAGGATATACATACTCGTCATTTTGATCATTACATTGGTATATAAAATCGTTCTCGTTTAACTCCTTGCAACTCTTGCAACACCAAATATATAGTAATATCTTTGGCTGTAAGTATTTGGGATATATAATGTGTTTCATCAGTTAATTGGGATCACAATTAATTGGTCAATTAAGATCACAATTTGCTATAATTACATGTATAAAGATCAGAAGGTCTTAGTTATAGACATATAGATGATATTATGAGAGAGTGTGAGGTGATTTAATCCTTACCTAACGAGAGAGGTTAACTTGGAGTAATGTTTAATGTTTTATCTTTCAAGAAACGATTGGTTATCATTAAGAGGGGTTTTTTTTTTGTCATTTGTTGATTAATGAAAGATCTTGGTTCTTCTTCTAACAGTAATGAAAACTAAGAAAATTTCAACTTTTTGATGTTAATTGAAAATTTATAATTTATGAGTATTTTCAAAATAAGAGAAAAACTAAATAGTTGGAATATCATTGCTATAGATTTTGGCATTTATAAAGCCTAATACATAATGGTCACCGCTAATAAACATCATGTATATGTTGAGGCGGAGGTCACGTAAAGATACATAATGCTTAAAAATAAAGGTTAATTATGTCGACTGTCATGTATTATGAGAGGGAATTCATGAAAACACCAAAATAATAGTTTTGATTAATAACCGTCATTTATATTTAGCAACAAAAGTAACAATTCTTTTGAAACATCCATTATGTATCACTTCGAACTTTACATCAGCAAAGGCACAAATATAAAATTATATCAGTTGACTATCAAGTATAAACAACAAATATGACATTTAATAATAAACAACCGTTATGTAAAATACAAATCTAAAAAGCATCATTTCATAATCTCGTTCAATCTGATACCAAGTACTAATTCTCCTAAAGTGAAACACTTTAGAATGAAGCATTTATTTCCTTCTTAGTACTTTTCTAAAAAGCACATTTTTATAACCTCGTTATTCTCTCCCTCATTATGGTCAAATGTTAGAGAGCTCTTTCCATTCGCTCTTATCTTCATCACCATGCTCGCCCTCCTCCTCCTCCTCATCATCGTTATCCTCCTCCTTCACAAGCCCCTCCTCCTCCTCCACTACCACCACTATCACCACCACAAGCTCATTCCTTTCCTTTACCTCCTCCTCAAATGAAGGCTCTGCTATAGACATTAGTAGCCTTGATTGCTCCACAAGACATTTTGGTAGACATGCGCATAGCTTGAACAAGAAATTGACTTCATCGTTCATCACAATTAGGTTGTATATGATCACTTCAAGTTATACCCTTCATCTCCTTCTTCAGACTTCAATGATGTGCTTAGCGATGGAGAGGAGCAGGAGGAGGTGGAGGATAGTAGTAGTGGTGATCATTGAAAACCACCACTACTTTTTTATTTTTAAAATATTAAAAAAATTAATTAATAGGGCAATGAAACCCAAAAATATTTTTAAAAAACAATTTTCTCTTCATAGTTAATAGTAAACAACCATTACTAATATAGACATTTCACAAGGCTTTATAACACAACCCTTTTCATTTTAAAGGACACGTTCTTCTAGATAACCCGCGAAACCTTTTTCATTTAAATGTCCAAAAAATAAACTCCATTTATCCATCCACTTCAATCTATTCCAACTTCTCGTACCAACTTTTGACTTTTGTTATTTATCAATTACATGGGAAAACAAGGATGCATGGACAAGTTTGAAGAAGCTGACCTCTCTTGTTTGCTTACTAATTGAGAAAGTAGACAAATTATTAGAGAAGGATATGAATCAAATATATATATATATATATATATATATATATATATATATATATATATATATATATATATTGAAGAAGCTGACCTCTCTTGTTCTCTCACTAATTGAGAAGGTAGACAAATTATTAGAGAAGAATATGAATCAAATATATATATATATATATATATATATATATATATATATATATATAGTACAATATCTAACTTTCATCTATTATTTCCTTTTTGCACAATATTTAAATGCCTCCTGCACGATGTTTAGAAAGTCACAAATAGAAGAAGTGGTTGAAGAGTTGGCAGAATCTATGCGATGTCAGTTGGAGTGTAAATAATACATAATATGACAGTAAATTTCTGTTTACTGATGATTTTCTTAATTTGTTTTAAAGTTTTGATTTTAATAGTGTATACATGTACATGCATAACTGTAAATATATTTTGATTTGTTTTATTGTTCTGTATATGAATGAAAATATAAATATATATTTTTGTTTATTTTGTAAATATATATGTAGGGGGATCTTGAAAGCAAAAACACCCCCCCATTTTTTTAAATAGCTTATATAAATCACAGTTATTATCTGACAACCGTTATTTATGTCAACTATATACAAAGCTTGTTTAGAAAAAACTGTTATATATGTTACCTAACAACCATTATTTATGTCAACTATATAAAACGGTTGTTAAGAAAGAACCATTATATATGTTAGGAGATATATAATGGCTGTTAAATCGAAACAAGTATGTATTATGACAATTGCTTACGTGTGCCCATTAATTATTCTCACAGCCATGAGCATATCATAATATCACCGAACCTCAATACATAATGGGTGTTATATTACAGCTATTATAATAGTTCTAAAATAATTAATGGTTTGGAACCGTAATATATATTTGTGACTAGATTTTATAGCACACTTGCATATATGATGGTTCGGAACCATGATGTATAACAGTTAATAGCTATCATATATCACGATTTTCTATAGTAGTGGATAAAACAAGAAAAGTTTTTTTTAACAAATATTGGATATTTAATACTACCAAAATGAGCTCTTGCAAACAAGGTAGTCCATCTAGTACTTAATATAAGAGTCTGTTGACTGCTTTTTGGAGAAATTAAATAAACTAAAAAGGTTGTTTAATTATAATTATATATTAGATTATAAGTGAGGCAAATAAGTTTTGAGAAAATGATAAATATAAATATTTTAATATAACTTATTTAGTTTTTTTAGTTTCTAAAAACTGAAAGTTAATGAACTTTTATGTTAATAGTCAGTAAACTTGATGAGGAAGTGACAAGCCAGATTCAATTTGGAATCAAACTAGTCATAATTGAAATAATGTTTGGATGAAAAATAATTAACCCACAACAATTATATAGAATATTATTCATATACATTGGGTTTTAATACCATGCCAACAATCAATAGGCATTGGACATGAAGAAGCTTTCAGTAATTAAACACGTGCTTTGAATTCAAGTTCAAGTTCATCGGAATGTAAAAAATGGTTTTAGTATAGTACTCTAATTGGGTTTAATAATACTTAAATATAATACTCAAATATAACCTAATCTGATATCCATCCAGAAAAAAAAAAAAAGAAAAAAAAAACTCCAACAGCATCAAATTTTTTATAAGGGAGGATTTTTATATTCTACCTACTGTGATTTTTTTAAAAAAGTGCACTTTATTTGTTGTGATTGAATTAAATATCGTATCTGATTCAAATTTGTTACATGAAAAAAATTATGTTAATTGGAAGAGTACCTTTTCCCCTGAGTGACTGGCTACCATCTATATTGAATTAGAATAAATAATAAAAATTAAACATAATTTGTTTTCAAGGAAATTGGTAAACCCTACACGTATAGGTACTCTACTTCCATTATTTCATCATCATTTTATTTTAATTTTAAAGAATCTAAATAAAAAAGTAAGAAAATCAAACAAGATATTCCAACATAATAAATCCAATGTTAAAAAATTGACCAACCATTGAATTGGTGAAATACCGGTTTATGATTCACTATGATGGTCAGATCCTAATTCATGAATAAATTAATATTTTAAATAATATATGGCTAAAATAAACATAATGATCCATAATAAAAATAATAATATTTAAATCAAAAAATGTATAATATAGTAAGAGAGCAAAACATGATCTAATATAATAAATCCAATATAATTATTTTACAATTTATAACTGTATAATATGCATACTTATTTTATTTTTCCTTTTCCCATGCTATTTGAGTATAGTTATGTATAGCTTAAAAACATTGATTAAACTGCATCGGAAAAAAAGGGGGACCAAATTTACAAAAATAAAATACTACTAGTATATTATAATAATAAATGGCCTGTCTGATCGGTTGACCATCAATTTGTTCAATACAAGGTTAACTGATTCTTAATGAGAATGTTAATCCCCCGATTTTCTTATTACAATGGACCCGATATGGGGCCTTGTTTCGGTCCAACCGATTAGTCAAAGTATAATATATAGACACAGGCCTTCCTCTTCACAATGTATGTAAGTCACTGTTTAACCCAAAATATTAGCCATTTGTTTCGACAAAATAAAAAAACAATTTGAAGAGTAATTAATATTTAAATATAATTCCTTATATTTTTCTCTCTCATTTAAAAACTTATTTAATATGAGTAAATTTGCTTTTTTAAACTTAAGACATATTTAATGATTTAATGATCATTTCTTGATTCTAGTGAATTAGTTGAAATGATTTATATGTATATATGTAAATGTAAGCCTAATCCATCCATCTTCTTTTTTTTTCCCTTTTTTTTTTTAAATTTACATTCAACATCATAAATTATCTTTCAGTAGTACTTAGTATCCTAAAAATTAAGGGTGCGTATTGCTATTGAGAAAATACTTTAAAGGAAAATTACGTTAAAATTTATTTTAAGATTCTATGCGCTACTGGAAAAAATAAAATTAAGAAAGTTAAATGCAAAGTTATTAAACTCAAATCAATTATTGAACTTGTCAGGGTACTCGGTCAAGAGTCAGAAGTTAAACCAAAGCTAACCTAACGCCAAACTGGTGAAAAAATAAATATTTTAAAGTTATTAATATGAAATAATAAATAAATAAAAATGATTTAAGAAATATATATACACACATACCGGGTTAGTGACTGGACCAATTGGCTTCACTGATTTTCAGACCGAACCAACTGTTCCGGTCTAAGTTTAATAGCACTGATTATATGCACAAAAAGTTACTTTAAAATATATTATTTGTTATTGAAAAATATTTTAATGTGTTAAATGTATTAAAAATTACTATAAGATAGTGATGGAAAGATACATGCAAATCAACATTCTTGTTTTTTAACCTCAAAGGAAGCCCACTACTACCGCCATGCTTAAAGGACAACCTTTGCTACCAGCCCAATGGATCCAACTCAACAACATTGGCGGAATCCAATCTTTCAAAGTTGAAGCAAATTGTTACATTGTGAGAATATATTCATGTCTAAAATGATAAAATTAGATATGATAATATCCCAAAAAAATTATTTTAAAAAAAATTAAAATTTCAAATTTACAAGTTAAATTTAATAATTTATAATCACAAGTCAAATTTCATTTTTTATAAGTTGACTTGTACGTCAAACTTGTAAAAATTTGATTTCTTGTGATCTTTCTGTTTTTAATTATCTTATCAGAAAATTTTAGTATTTTTTCTTATATTTTTCATCATAAAATATTACAAATGCATCGATTAATTTTTTATGGTTATCAAAATTTCTTATAATAATTTTTCTCTTATTAATCTAATATCTTCACCTGTTAAACTAATATGACCCTTAAAAATGACTATTTTTATTATTTTTTTAAAAATAAACAACTTGAGTTATCAAAATTCAAAATCATGAACTTCCGGAAAATTACGTTTCAACATTTGGTACTTTTAATTTTTTGGGACAATAATATACTCACCTAATCTCATAACTTTGTTTTTTAATTTTTCAAAAAAAAAAAAAAAATCAAAGCACATAATCATAATCAAGCCTTTTTATTTTTCTGTCAAAGAATCATAATCAAGCTTTCGCATAACCATTGAAAATAATTTTTCAAAGCACCCGATTATTATAGCGAAAGCTATTGGAAATTAAAGATAAAATAAATTGGATTGAAGTGACCCTCTCTGTAGGATGAGGTGTCATTATCATCGCATAAATAATCTGTTTAAAATAAAGTCAACAATTTAATTATTAAATTTCATGTCAATTTCATAAATAGAGGCACAATTAATTATTGAACAATCTTATTGGATGAGAGACACTTATCAACTTAGACTACCAAATTAAAATTTAAAACTGAGCCTTAAAAACAAATCAATGAAAAGGCAAGTTGGATAGTCTTTCTGCTCAATTAGATGAAAAGAAACATCTTTTAGTAGCAGAATTACTGGTCAGTCAATCTAATCACTAAAATTTTTTATAACAAGTGAGTGGCATGGACTTGAGTATTATTTTTTGTTCTTACTATCTCCTCCTCCTCCATCTCTTATCTTAATCTTTATATTAAAATTTGAGCAGTTCAAATTTAATGTTTTACAAAAATATTAAAAATATATTGAATTATTAAAACAAAAAATTCAAAAACTAATAATTGTGTGTCTGGATTAGCTTTTGAAGAATAACTTGTGAGAAAAAGTGATTTTAGAGAATAGATTATAAATATGATAGATTTTTTGAAAAAAAAAATGATTTAGATAAAATGAAAGTATTTGGATAATTGTTATCAGAATCACTTTTTTCTGTGCAAATTACTAAAATTTGTATTACCTAATATAATAATTACATATGAAGTAGAAAATTCCCTTTTAAATATATTTAACATCAAATCTCATAAGAAATTAACGAAATTTAAATACATTAGTTTACAAAATAAAAAATTATAACATTAGTGATCCATTATATAAATGATAAAATTATCAAAGATATATGTATTAATAACTTATAACCTTAACTAAGATCTTCATGGGCAAAGTTTTTTTTTTTTAATTGCTAATGCAAATTTGTATCCATATCATTTAAATAATAAGAGTGAAAGTGCAATTTTACCAATAAACTATTGGCTCAGGAGTGTCCAGCACAATAAACTATTAAGGGTATCTTAAATACTAACAAACTTTTAAAAGAGGAGCGTCCAGTACATTGCCGTTAGGAAGAGGCTAACGCCGTTTTCTGAGTTCATGCAAAAATTACAAAATAGGACCCAGATGTTTATGAAACTATATTTAAGCCCCAAAAAATTCCAAAAATTTTATTTTAATCCCTCCAGGTACTTTATATGGAGGGACTAAAGTGAAAATTATAAAAATTTTATGGGTCTGGAAGATAATTTTCTAAAATTTTGGGTTATTTTCTATAATTTTTGCGTGGCCTAAATCCGCCTCTAGTTAAAGGCCTTTTTTTGGACCTTAGCCTGACCTACCTGTGGCCTATTAAAGAGGCCTGTAATTTAAAAATTTTGTAACCAGCCTAACAAACCACAAGCCTCACCTCAAAATAAGCCTACTTCAAACAGGGCGAAAATATAATTACTTTAAACAGGCAAAAAACAAACATATTTTAAACAGGCTGTTAGATGTAAGTCTATTTTCGACCTGTCTAAAATAGGTCTGTTTTCACCGTGTTTTGAAGTAGGCTTGTTTTGGAGTGAGGCCTATAATTTGTTAGGCTGCTTACAAAATTTTTAAAATTACAGGGCTCCTTAATAAGCCACAGGCCAGGCTAGAGCAAAAAAAAAAAAAGCCGGTAAACAACGGCGGATTTTGGGGGTAGGGATAGCCCCGCAAAAATTATAGAAAAGAACCCAAAGTTTTAAAAAATTATCTTTCAGCCCCAAATTTTTTTTTATAATTTTCACTTTAGTCCCACCATATAAATACATGGAGGGACTAAAATAATTTTTTTAAAATTTTTGGGGCTTAAATATAGTTTCATAAACATCTGGGTCAGATTCTGTAATTTTTGCGCATATGGAGGGACTAGAATAAAAAATTTTCAAATTTTTGAGACTTAAATATAGTTTCATAAACATTTAGGTTCTATTTTGTAATTCTTGCACGAACTCAGCAAACGAACGTTAGCCTCAATTTAGCTTTGTGTTGGATGCTCCTCTTTTAAAAGTTTGTTGGTATTTAAGATATCCTTAATAGTTTATTGTGCTGGACGCTCCTGAGCCAAAGTTTGTTGGTAAAATTGTACCTTCACCCAGATAATAATCCACAAACTTTGTTTCAAAACGCAGATCCCAGCTTAGGGAAAATATCAAACGGCTGCCAAGCTAAGCATGGCTAAATTAGAGGGTATTTTCAGTTGCAAAATAATGATGCTCCTAATAATGACTCCAACTACCTAAAAACGTGGAAAAAAAATTAGCTTTTTCAAGATCATGATTTTGTATAGAAAAGTTCTTCCAAAAAAGTTTCGCGTGTTTGACTTCTTTGTTTACCGAATCATGGTTTTGAAGCACAAAAGTGCTTTTTTTTTTTTTTTTTTCATGTTTACCATACATGCACTAAATATTAATTATTGCAATTGAAAAATGTTACTAAAAAAATTTAAAAAAATTATTTTACAAAACATTAAATGTGAACTGCTCAAATTTTAATATAAGAGTTGGGATGAGTAGTGGAGGGAAGAGAATGTTAAAACTAAATGATTATAACCAAGTGAATATGACAATTTGGTGTCGAAAATTATAGTAACTCTTTTTTTTTTGGGTAAAAAAAAAATATAATAAGTCATGACATATTCACAATTCAGATAACTTTCCAATGATTGAATTGTTTATGTGAAACCGCACAATAGCTTTTACTTTTATTGATGATTGTGGGCGTAGTCATTGGGACAGAGGCCAAAGCTCAAATGGAAAACTCTAGGAGGGAATTTTTTCACGAACACAGTGAATACCAATATGACGATATAAAACCTATAATAAATTATAATAATGATAAATTATAGGTCCTGATAATGCATATTCTAAGTACCTTTTTGCAGACCATGAATAGGAATGAGCCATTCCTTGTCCATGCACGAAGAAAATTAAATCTATTAATCACATCTGATCACAAACAAAAGGTATCATCACAAATTTAATTAAACACAGATCAAATTAATCAATAATTAATTAGCTAAGTAATGTGTTTTAAGTTTGAGAGTAGAGAGAAAGTGGTGGTGCATTATTATACTCGTACCTTTGAGATAGAGCGTTGTGTGAGAGGAAGAGAGAGGAAGCTCCATGAGATGTGGATGCTCAAGCCGCCCATTCCTACCTATGTAGTATATCACATTCACCTGCATGCCACTCTCACTTCTTCTTCTTCTTCATCTTCTTCATTCATAATTCTGCCCATTCTTACCTATGTAGTATATATATCACACTCATCGGCCACTCTCACTTCTTCATTCATACTTCTGCTCTTCATACCACTTCCTAACACTTTCTTCTTCGCCATCACAAATCTTTCACTTTCACTTCTTCCAATAAGCCACTAGGAGTATTAATCTCCGCTGATAACAGGAAGTAATCAGTTAGATTCTCCAGACTAAACTTGCTCGGAGAATCAAGCCCTGATCTCTTACTACTCATATCAACATGAGTTCGTTTCTTCCTCTTCTCATCTCTAGCCGGCCTTGACTAGGAGTGTAAATTGTAGCCAGCAGAGATTACAATAATAATAAGCCTTGTGCTACTAGCTAGGTGAGTCAGTTACATATGCATTGCATGACTTGTCTAAAAATAAAAAATCCTTTGGATCGATTTGGTTAAATACTCATCTAAGTTTACTCCAAACTACACAAAGATAGAGAGAATTAAATCCCTGATTTGCTACGTACCACTTACACCTATCTGAGTTTGTTCTTATTCTCCTTCGACCAAAGGGACTGAGAGATCAAAATTTCAGAATGCATCATCATCGTATGAATGTAAAGGGGTGGCGGACTGGTGGGGAGATGAATAATGGAGTGGACAATTCAGCCTGTGACTATGAGGGTGTTGAGCCGTACGTACCAAATAGATTGATGGCAAAATGTGGAAGATTTGAGATATGGAGGATAAAATAATGGCATAGTGAGCCATACCAGATTGATAATATCTCAGTGATCAGAGATATTCACGAGTTGGCTTTTTCTCTGCTAGCTACTTGCAAACTGTGGTAATGCTAACACACTGCATTTTACTTTTTTGCCACCAAGCTCACGGACCTATGTCACTCACCACAAAATACACTCACTTTGTTGTGAATCATGCTGGGGAGGCTACTTGAGAAGAATTGAATCGATTTTCCTAGGGGACCTTAATTACAAGTTTCAGGAAGATGAATAAGAATAGTGATATTTTTTCAGGACTCATTGGAAACCTAGCTTTCCTCAGGTTATTATTGCTTGTGATTTTGTAATATAATCAATAAAGATAAGGCATCATCCAAAGGAATTAGACACCTCTTGGCAAAAGATTATAATTTTATTGTGGCTTATACATTTACTTTTTTTTAAATAAAAAACTAATTCAGTATTTGAATTTTCATTGGATTATGACCGATTAGATTTGAGTTAGGTGAAAATACAATGAATACTTGACTAATTCAAATTTGAGTTTGGCGAAGTCACATTGGACTTTGAGTAATTCAGATTTAAGTTAGGAGGAGAAATATTGGATGCTGACTAATTTAGATTTAAATTAAGTGAAACTATAATGGACTCTGACTAATTTAGATTTGAATTTAGTCAAACTCTACTAGGAGCAACTCTTCAAGACATTTTTTAGATTCACATAAGCTCAAACTCAATATTTCATGTTTTATTAGTTGTAACATTTTAATACTAGGACCAACATCTATTGCTACAACTTATACACTTCAAATTGTGAGCAGAACATGCCAATTGAATTGCCAAAGGAGGATCTTACCTTTAGAATAAATATGTAAGAGATAATTGAAGTGATAAGTGCACTGTATTTTGTTGTTTTTCTCTTTGTTTGGGATCTTACAATGCTCAAAACTCAACTTTTTTTTTTTTTTTCCTAACGGTCTATTTGGCTGGAGGGGAAGGGAGGGAAGGAAAAATTTTATGAGTTAGATTTTAAAAATTTGGAGAAGTGGGGTTATAAAATTTTAATAAAGAAAAGATGTAAAATAAAATAGTAAGAAAAATTAACTAAAATCTTCCAACCCCACTTCTCCAATTTTTTTAAATCCAAGTAATCAAAATTTTCCCTCCCTTCCTCTACAAATCCCTCATACCAAACAGCCCCTGAAAAGAAAAGAAAAGAAAAGAAAAAAAACTAGTTCTTCTAAATCCTAATAATATCATGGTGAAGTCAAGAGTAGTCCCGTGAATCCATCAAACCCAAAGCTAGGAGTGCAGATAAAGTCTATCAGCAGCTAGGCTGAAAGTGCGGAAGCTGATGTGCCTCAAGGAAAATCATAACTATAGGATAAAAAACACAAACGTCCAAATTTCTTATCTGCTATTCTTTTACATAACTTTTCCCACCAAAACTTGATTAAATCAGTCAATGAAAATGGTAATAAATATAAACTAAGCTAAGATCCACTTCTTCAGATATTTATCACTTTTGCTACCGGCTTTTGTAAAGTCAACTTAAGAAAATACAATGAAATATCTTAAACCTCACATTTTTCTAGGTTGTATTTGAATCAACATCCTGTTTCTTTGGGCATGCAGAAGAAATATGCCCCTTTTCACCACACTCAAAGCATGTCCTCCTCTTCACTTTGCCACTTCCTGTGGAGCTTGGCTTCTCACCATGAACTTGGGTGTTTGTTGGTGCAGGCACATCGGTTGTTTGTTTCTTCGGGCATGCAGAAGAAATATGCCCCTTTTCACCACACTCAAAGCATGTCCTCCTCTTCACTTTGCCACTTCCAGTGGAGCTAGGCTTCTCACTATTAACTTGGGTGTTCATTGGCGCAGGCACAGGCGCATCGTTTGTTTGTTTCTTTGGGCATGCAGAAGAAATATGCCCCTTTTCACCGCACTCAAAGCATGTCCTCCTCTTCACTTTGCCACTTCCAGTGGAGCTTGGCTTCTCACCATCAACTTCGGTGTTCATAGGCGCACGCACATCAGTTGTTTGCTTCCATGGCTTCTTTAAAGGAACTGCGCATGTTATCCTAACTGGTCTCCCATGCATCATCTTTTGGTCCAAGGCAAGGGCTGTTTTCACCGATTGACTATCGGTGAAATCCACATGGGCATACCCTCGGAATTCTCCCGTCTCCTTATCCATACCTAAACGTATGGATGATATGCTGCAGTTTGAGAATAGACTCCTTAATTGATCCTCTGTTATGTCCCACGACAAATTTCCAACATAGGTTCTGTTGTAGCCTTCCACAGGTTTTGGGGCGAAATCAGAAGCTTTAATGGTTCGAGTTGTTTTGTAAGGTTGGATTTTAAGGAAGAGTCCTCCCCTGAGATAAGTAAAGTGTTTGATGAGCATGACATGAGAAATGGATAAGGAGAATAAAGAATCACTTGGAAGGAGGAGATCACCAATAATACTAACATGTCAGATCCATCAAGAGCCAACGCTCGTTTAGCAGCAGCTTCAGTCTGTTGAAGAAGGAGCGAGAAAGGGTCAGTAAATAATGAAAAGACTCGGATCCATAGTCCATAAAAAATAAATTAACCCTTGATGACTTTCAGAACTTCCTTTAATTTTCTAAGTCACGATGACCTTTTCTTAACCAAAAAATACAATGATCAGTTGGGGATTAATGGAGAAATACTTAGTTTTGACTTTTGAGTATTTTTTAAAGAAGTTTTAGTGCTGCTAAGTTATGGCAGAATCATAATTAGTGGCACAGCCCTTGTAGACTAAATGGGGATAGGCAAACTTATCAAAAGAAAAGTACAGGAATCAACATTCGCAAGACAGGGCAGAGTCAAAACTTTTAAGCCAAAAACATGGAAATCAAAATGAGTAAAAATAACAGCAACGTTTCTTATACTTCTATACATATTTATTGATGATTTATATTGATCGATCAGTTGATTCATTTGGTACACCAACAAATATTAATGTCGCTGTCTAATATATCTCACGGGTTCAAACATGCATAATAATAAATAAGTTTGTAAGTTTCACTGACCTCAATGTCATTTTAAAACAATTATCGGTGGCTTATCTCAAAATCTGGCATGGCATCTAAACAACAACAACAAGAAGCAGCCTTATATTATAGCATTTTCACATAGGCTCAGAGAAAGAAAAGATGATTTTCCTACATTATATTACTTTAAAAAAACGTTAGTGTCATGTCTCTTACCACATCACCTTCATATTATATTATATGTTCACAAACTGTATAATTGTATCATATAAGGTCATAAATTGATTACATCCGACAAAACTCATTACCAGAAGCACAACAAACATCAAGAAAACGAAAATGAGAAACCAATGAGGACCTCAGGTCCAGTTTCCTATGGTCATTAATCATTGTGCAGGCATGGGATATCTATCCCCGTAATTACAAGTTTAAGGGGTTGCAGATTAGAACTATAAAAAGAGGATTTGGAAAATATGCAATAGTTAAGTAAAGAAAATGGATGGGAATGAAATGGCAAGCACTGTATCTCTTGAGAAAAGTCTCATCTTCCATTTCAAGGACATAAGTTCAAGTTTCTTAAATGAACTGGTGCATCAGGATAAGTAGGAATATTTAATACTTCAGAAATTGCTCCATTAATTTTAGAAGACTTCCCTGTGACCTAGATCAAACTGGACTATTACTTTTTTCTTATTTTAAACCACAAGGTTCATCAGAAAAATAAAAAAAGCAAAAACTAATGAAGATATTCACATTCCTCATAGCAATGTCAAGAAATAATAATCCTCCACAATTAACTAGCGCAGAAAATACTTGCTACTTCTGGTCATCTAATTAAGCTACTGCATTAACCTCCATGTCTGTGTTGTGAAGAATGGCCAGTCTCCATCAAAGTAATCCAAAATTGAAAGAAGAACAGAGGGCCCTCTCAAGCACATTCAAGGCAGCTAGACTCCTCCCAGCAGACAACTAGAATTTTTGTTTAAACAGCTTCCTCTCCTCCAGCACCTCTCATTCTTTCTCTTCTCTCTGGAACCCATGTATTTTCGCTACAAAGCCATGAATTGTCTATTACCTCCATCCCTTGACTCATTATAAGGGTTCTCTCTCCGTCACTCATCCCCTCTCAGGGCTATAGTTAAAAGTTCCTAGGCCCCCCAAAAAGACTATTTTGTACACATAAAGAATTAGGGTCCTAACGGTATGCATATGAATAGAGATCACAGCAGGAATGGGCAGAATAAGAAGCATATGGAATATTTTATTCAAGCATCTCAGCAGTTTTCATTTTCAATACCTACATTTAAGACCAATACAATTCTCATTCTCTGAAGCATAATCAATTTTTGAGTTAGTATGTAAACTTAGCAAAGACAGAGTGGCAATCAATTCTAATTTAAATAGAAGCCAAAAGGGTTGCAAGACACAAATCAAAATCACATTAGGATCACTCACTGTGGCCGATATTCAGGAACACCAAGGTGAGGGGAGAATAAAAAGAGAGAAAAAGTGATATTGCTATACTTCTTACCTTAAAATTAATAAGGGCAATCCCTCTGAACTTGCCAGTCTCAGGAAATGTCATGCAATCAATTTCAGTAATTGTGCCACAGCCTTCGAAATAGCTTCGAATATCATCCTCAGTTGAATAGTAGGGAATTCCTCCAACATAAACTTTTGTAGGAACATCAACATTTTGCTCCCTAATATATATAGCATGAAAGAAAAACTTAGAATATCCTAATAAAATCAAGTTATATCGAACAACAAAAGATAAACAAGCCTTACCATCCTAAGTCATTCAATAACAAACACTATAACCAACTACGAACACAAATTTCACTGAGAAATTGTCACAAATGCTAACAACATGTTCATCAGTCTAACTGCTCGAAACTGGGTATAATCCTATATTACCTGCCATTACTCTTAGTTAACTCTGAAGCCTCTAGCTTCTCATCTCCAGGATTAGCATCCTTTTCCTGGTCCGTTTTGGCATTTTTGTTATTCTTGTTCTTCTTCTTCTTATCACGTTTCTTCTTCGATGTCTTCGCATCCTTCACAGTCCCATTTTCCACACTGCTGTCCTCAGCCTTCCTCTTCCTCTTTTTGCTCTTCTTCTGTGTTACTTCGTCTTCTTTACTCTCATCAACGCTACGACCATCACCACCTTCTTGTGTAGTCTCGGTTTGTTGCAAAGAGCGAACCTCTCGGCGTTTCTCTCTCTTGGATAATAGGATTTTCGGGGTGGCAGAGTCAAGAAGAGTTTTGAAAGAACAATCTGGATTTGCGGACTCAGATTGAGCTAACTCCGCTCTAAGCTTCTGTTTAAGCTTCTTGTTGGAGAGAACCATACCTGAAGTTGGCACTCACACGACACAGCTCATGGAAACGGCTTCGGCGAAGAAGAACGATGCGCTCTGTTCTGGTCGGGGAATACAGATGAATTCGATTTGGACAATGACTGAGTTGCTAGGTTAAGTTGGGCAATGACAAAACAAAAGGGGGGAAAAGAACAGAAATTTTCAATTAAATTCGGTTGACCACAATTAGATTTTGTATTTGTAAAAGTAAAAACAATCTTTTGAGCTAGTTTAACTAAAATTACACGATTTTTAATAAATTGTGTCTATTTTTTCTCTTTTCAAAATTTAATTGTGTCAAAAGTTTATGAGAAAAAAATGTATAACTAATTATTAGTTTGGATTAGTGGTATAAGTTATTTTTCTAAGAGAATTTACAGTAAATGAAATAAGTTTGGGAGAGAAATTTTATTTCGACTTACATAAACTTATTTTTCCAGTGCCAATTCAAACCGGCCCTAAAATTACATCTTAACCCAATTTCTAACTAGAACAATGGCCAAATTAAAAATTCACGAACATTGTTAAAAAGGATAGAATGTCCCTATATAAGTTTAAAAAGAAAATTAAGATGGTCCATATTTAAGATAAGTTCATGAGGAAGTGAGATCTCTTTATAATATACTCCCATATTCAAAAATTGGTTAGCCGATAAAGATTACTTGATGTCCCACCCAAATAAGACCCTCTTTACATTGAAGAAAAGGTAGGAATAGAAAGGAATGAAAATGAAAAGAATGAAATAGAATGGAAAATATTTTGTCTCGATACGTTTGATTTGCACTAGAAAAGAAAATGGGTTAATAAGAAAATTTGTGTTTGGTTGGAAGAAAATAAGGTAGGAAAATGAGATAAAATATCATTTTACCTCTAAAAGATAAAATATTATTTCAAACCTGCACCCACTCACAGTACATAGCATTCCGGTGCACACTCAAGTCTCTCATCCTCACCTAAATAAAAACACGTCTTTTCCTTTCATTCTCTCAACATGATCGGAAAACTATCATCCTCTCCAATCAGAAAAATTTCTGGCAAGCGTCTGCATCTCCTCTCATCCCCACTAATGGATCTATCTGCGTCTGAGTCTTTTTCCTTCTCTGCCGTCATCACCTCTCTCTGCCATCATCACCATCACCTTCTTCAAAACTTTTCATGGACAAGCGGGACACGTACATGGCCATGGCATTATCGACCTTGTTGTCGTCGTCAACACCGCATAAGGTGTTGCTCGTACAAACAGAAAGCTCGCCACTGAAAAAGGTAGGTAGGTCTTCTCTATCCGCCAAAAAATGGGTTCCCACCAAAATAGGTGGGAACCAATTTTTCCTATGTTTGAGGAAAAACGGCCAGCCCCTAAAAATGTTTTCCTGTGAAAATACAAAGCAAACAACCTCATCTGACCGAAAATCAACATTTTCCATTTCCTTCCCTAATTTTTCATGAACCAAACGAGGCTTAAGAAAACCAAGTGGAAAAAATATGGATAAAAAGTGTTTTGATGGAAGGTTTCTGAATTTGTTTTAGAAATAAATGCATTGTTTCTTTTTCTTTTTCAATTTGAATTTTTAACATAAATAAAAATGTCAGTGAAAAGAAAAACATCACATAAATTTTTTTTTTCTTTTGAACAATTTGAATGAGGAAACGCTTATAATAGATTTCTAGGCATTTAGAGATGAGGAAATCCCTAGTAAGCAATAAAATGCTTTGAGGAGTTGAAAATAAGTGTTTAACGAGGAGGGGGGGGGGGAAGAGTATTCATCAATTTTGTAGAAAAAAGGGCAGCTTGAAAGATCAAGCATAAACAATCTCATTATAATTTTATGAAAGGTAACAACCTCGGTTTCCTATATCATAACACACACACATAAATATAATCCGTGAAAAAAAAAAACTTGTCTTCATATAAAGAAAAAGACTTGTTATCTTATGCGATCTGATACTTTACTATTGCTAGAAATTTTCGGGGGTCTACTATATTTTATAAGTGGATTGCTAATAGTAGGTGAGAAAATCAATCGAATATTTTGGCAATCAATTTTTACCTATTAATTATTCTTGTATGTGCATGACCATATATAAAAATTAGGGAAAATTAAAATAAATGACCTAGATAAAATAATATTTAATTAGAAGGACCATGAAAATTGTAATTATTAAGGAGGACCATGTAAGCACTTGCTGATAAGGAGTGAATTGGGTGTATGATAAAAACTTAAGAACTTTGAAAATCTTTTCGCATCTTAGCAAATGCAATACGTATGTCAATAATGAGTTGTGAACCAACAGTCATTCATTTAAACATATATGTTAGAAATATAAGAGTTTAAGGAAGATAATGTGCAAACTATAATTTATCCCAGTTCAGCATAATCCTTAACCCACATCTAGTCTCCAAACTCCACTTCAGATTTTTAATCCACTACTTCTTGTTTAATATGGGCACAAGAGAAAAGTATTTACAATCCCACAAGTCATACACCCAAGCACTTGTGAAAGCTGAATCTCTCACTGAGATGCTCCCCCTTATACACCGTAAGGTGACAATCTGTTTCCCACTCAAGTTGACCCAATCTTGAGTAACTCTTAGATAAAATGATTAACAATCAATTTTCTCTTTCAAAAGTGAATAAGATAAACACTGAAGTACATAATCGATCATCTCACTCTCTACGATAAACTATATAAACATGGAGAAACAGAGAGTGTATTAGTTAAGCTGTATTGACATATTGATGGTGAAATAGTAAAATCATTTCATTGGCTTCATTAAGTCATTCATCAATCGTCACATTTTCCGGTTTGAAGACTTTGCTATTTATAGGTAATTGTCTTTCGATTGTTATGAACATTCGACTGTTGGAAACCCATTAGTGTCTACTGGAGCATCCGTGCTTCGCTGTATGTTATTCATCATTTAACTTTGTAGATAGAATAAATGGATCAGGAATGCAAATCTTATTAGATTGAATTGATTTTCTATACAACTGTATTGTTCCCCATTTATACTAATTGGGCATTAGAAAGTTATTAAGGCCATATGGACCCTATACTAAAGACTAAAGAATATATAAAGTACATAACAAATTTACACAATATTTTCTACACTCCCCCTCAAATTAGGAGAAGGAAAAACATTAATTGTGCTTAATTTGTCAAGCAAACTACTGTGAGCCTCTTTGCCCAAGGCTTTGAAGGTGGAATATCACCTAGAGGGGGTGAATAAGTGATTTAAAATTTTTTGCTCAAACACTAAAATGACAAAGATAAATAAGGAGAGAGTGGACACACAGTATTATACTGGTTCGGTCTATTTCCATGACTTACGTTCAGTCCCTAAGCACCTTGGGATTTTTCACTAACTCAAAATAACTTGATACAATTACATGCTTATACTTGGATGATCCTTTCACATGACTCACTCCCCCTTACAAGCTGTAAATGTACACCCCACTTAAGGTTCCACAACCTTAAGATTTGACAGTAAATTGATAAATGAATTGTTAACTCTCTTACAGAGTGGATAGAATATAAGCACCAAAGTACAGTGAAAATATCATAAGATATTAGCTTAATGAAATAGTATAATGTAGTTGAGTATTTAATTGCACAACATTTCGATAGTCGATATAGTTCAATGCTTTGGTATTTATAGGTGATGGTATTTATTACCATTGAAACTTGAAATAAATCAGTTGTGACTGTCCAGCACAACGTTCAGATGAATCGCTAAAGGTCTCTGTATTAGCTGTCATTAATGATCTTCCAGTTCTTTTGTTCCAACCATTTAGAAATGTTGGAGAACAAAGAGAATGAAGTGTTCCTTTCCAAGATGGCTTTTGAATGATTAGAGAATGTGTTTGCTGGTTTAGGTAAGCGTATTAAATGTGTAACACGTCGGATTGCTTTATTTGAACCCGATGTTAATTTATATGGTAAACATTTGAAACTCATCAACAAACTGGTTAAATGCATAAGGAAGCAATAATAACAGATAAATGACTAATTGGAAATCATGATAAGAGAATCAAGAATGTTGAGATTGAGATTTGAAAGAGTGGAGCATATTGACTCAAGTCAATACATCACTGGTTCGAGTCAGTCCTTTGTTTAAGATAGTATCGACAGCACTTTCATGACACAAACTCGAGTTAAGAAATTTCATGGCTCGAGTTTTGGCTTAGATTCGAGTCATCAGAGAAATCATGGCTTAAGTCAAAATCAATTAATCATTTAATCGCATAGAAGACATTTGACTCGAGGCTGATATTCATGACTCGAGAGAGAAATTAATGGCTCGAGGCAGGTTTCTAGGCTCAAGTCGATCATGAGAAAAACCAATTCAGAGATCGACATTAGAACTTTGGCTCGAGTCATTAAGTGATGGCTCGAGTCAAGTTTCATTTTCAAACATAACGGTCAAAACTCCAGCTTGAGTCAATTCACATAGACTCGAGTTGAGGAGATCAAACGTTTTGAAATTTTTAATTTCAGCACATGTTGACTCGAGTCATAGAATATGCTGGCTCAAGTTTAGTTCTAAACTCGAGCCACTTATTTGGTGGCTCGAGTCATTGAGACCTTTGAGTGAAGTACAGAAGCCGATTGACTCAAGTCTATAATCACTGGCTTGAGTCAGTTTGACAAAATAACATTTTAACTTATAAAAACTAGGTTTTTGACTTTTAGCCTAGGTGATTACTTTCCTTATTGTTTTCAACAGTTAATCATCATCAAAACACATATGAAGAACTAACAGGCTTTAGTAAAGATACCTGCTTCTTGATTGCGCAAACTAATATGTTGTAAACCAATTAGACCTGCTTGAAGTTTCTCTCTTACAAAGTGAAGGTCTATTTCAATATGCTTGATTCATTCGTGAAATACAAGATTCGAAGCTATATGTATTGCCACCTTGCTATCATAATAAACACTAACTGGGCCTTTGGCTGGAATTGCCAGGTCTTTAAGCACCCCAGTGGCCCAAACCACCTTTGCAACTCTTGAACCAAGAGCACGATATTTAGCTTTAGCTGACGATCAGGATACAGTCTCTTGCTTTTTACTCTTCCATTTGATAAGAGAGTCCCCAAGCTTGAGCAAGTAACCTGTAGCTGATCTTCTTGTAGTATCACAAGCTCCCCAATCTGCATAACTTAAACATAATAGATCCAGATTTTGGTTTAAACGCAACAAAACTCCAACACCAACACTCTGTTTCAAATATCTAATGATGCCTCGCGCTATTGCCATATGTGCCTTGGTAGGTGTTTGCATAAATTGACTCACTACCTAGACAGGAAATGAAATATCAGGATGGGTATTGGTGAGGTAAATCAGTCTCCTAACCAACCTTCTATAACATTCAAGAGTGCTGAACAAATCCTCTTTTTGGTCTCGACCCTCTTCATAAGCCAAAAGCTTTAAACCTTCATTGGTACTGACAATGGTTTGCACTTGCTCATTCCTATGTCCAAGAGCAAATCCAAAAAATATTTACGCTGTGAAAGCACATAACAACTTTACACAATATTTTCTACAAACTTCATTAAATGTCCGTTGTGGCGTTCATCCGCTCAAAGAGAAATAGCGGTTGACAAATTCAAATGCTTTGTTGTTTAACTCGTTTTGTCAAGTGCTTCGTTGGATAAAAAGTTGAGATGTATTTCCACGTCTTGTGCACTTTGTATGTTTGGTAGTGCGTTCTCACGTGGTCTTGCCTCATTGGCATTGAACTTTAATATGAGCTTTTGATCATCTCAAACTTACTCACAAATAATGTTAGTAGCATTGACAGGTGTAATCAACAATATTCAAATACAATCAAATGTAACCAATCAATAACAATTAATTCAAGAATCTCAGAGAAGTTCTGGTACTGAAACTAACAAAATATACTTGAGTATACTTCTCAAAGTACTTGAGTAAGTATTCAAAATAACTTCATAGATGTCCAACGTTCAGCCATATTCGAGTAAGACATATCATGTACTTAAGTAAGGTTTAAGCAGATCATATCATAAGCTTCACAACGATAATACTTGAGTAAATATTCAAAATAACTTCATAGATGCCCAATGTTTAGCCATACTCGAGTAAGACATATAATGTACTTGAGTAAGGTTTAGGCAAATCATATAAGAAGCTTCACAACAATAATACTTGAGTACCATAGTCTACATACTCAAGTAACACTTACCTTATACTAAAGTAAGACTCTGATTATGGGCATTTACTTTGACAAAAGAACCTTTTACTTGAGTATACTTACTTCAGTACTCGAGTACCTTACTTGAGTAGGTAGAAAGGCTTGCTCAAGTAATATCGTAAAACAAAGAAGCTACTATCACATATCATTCATGTTTAGGCAATTTCAGAAACCATGCTCAAGTACATGTTTAAGCTTATTCGAGTACTCTTTTATCTTTGTGTCTTCTATCCTGTGAGAACAAGCATAATACTCTCCAGTACAATGCTTAACTTCCAGAACGTAGAGACTTTCAAAAAAACAAGAATATTGGTAGCACAATAGTCAATTTCCCATGAGCGTAACATCTTCGATATAACTTTAAATTTGACAAACCACCTATACCCAGAAAGCACTTTAAGTCTTCTTTCCAATGCTAATCAGCTCCAAACTCATTGTATATTGAGTGTTGTCATCAGATTAATAGAAGCTGTTTTAGACCAACATTTTTGCACCATTTTGAACTGACTATGAACTTTAAAAAAAAATCATATCTCTGTTATTTGATCTTTTTTTTTTCTGTGATCTTAATTTTTTTGGAAAGGTGTGTGAGTATAGTTTTATGTGCCACCAAGTTAAACTCATTTCAATGTGTAGTTTGTGAGATACACCCAAATTACTGAAGTTAGGTATGCTATGTGACGTTAATTAATGGGGTAATTTCCGAAATTCATATTTCTTTCATCTGAACTCTTTTGGAATTGAAATTTTGTCAAGATAACGCATTGAGAGTCTAGTTTTATAAATAATAAAAAAAATGTTTCACCTCAATCATATCTCTGTTTTAGGAGATGTCATTGAATAATCAGACCTCGCTCAGGTGAAATGTGAAACATAGTCGAACAGAATTGCTGAAACATTAGCTTATTTGAGTACAACATATGACTTACTTGAGTACACCAATTTTGTACTCGAGTAGAGCTATTATATTACTTGAGTAAGATGGAAAATTGACGTGAAGTCATTGTAGCTATCTACTATTCATCGTGGAGCTTCAACTTGCTTATTTTAATTCTGAATTAAGTCATTCCAACTTCCATTTAATCATAGAAACTCGAATATTAATATTCTCATAATATTTGACAAGTTCTTCTTTCTTCAATCTCCTCTCTTGATCACTATCAATAATTCAACTTGTACTTACTTATATTAAACAAAATAGTTAGTCAATGTAAGAGATAAATAGATTATGTAAAACTTTTTGTTTTTAATAATGGCATCTATATAAAACATCATCAAAACTAATTATATCCAACATACCAAATAAGTTTAAAGGTACTAAATTGCCCTTCAAATTCTCAATTGCTTCCCCAATGCAAAAAACAAAGAACAAATTGTCTTCTTCCCTCCCATGACCAATTTATCGATGCGACCACCTTCTTCCCTATCGTTGCTTTTCACAAACAACAATGAAGGCATTTTAGGTCCTTCTGTATCCCACATCCTTGTATACCTTGCAAATAATGAGCAGTTGTGTTATTACCTATAAACTCCACATTGTAGCAAGCTCAAGTTTGTTCTTCCATTGGTACAACTGCTCGTGCTCTGACTGTTTATAAAATCTTTCTTTGATGATATATTTTCTTTTAGTTTTTAGACCGTTTCATCATTAATAGAATGCAAGTGACAATCACAAAAATGGATGTTTATTTGGGCAATGAAGATCATGGTGGTGGTGGCGCCTCCAATTCTTCAATAGGGAGGGAAGAAGACATTTGAGCATTTGTTGTTTTCGTTGTGTTTTGAGAAAGCAAAAGGTTTAAGTGCAATTTAGTATTTTTTTTATTTTTATATTTTGACATTTGGTCCTTGTTACGAGAGGAAGGAAGACACTTTTTTCTTTATTTTCTATGTTGAGGAAGCAACTGTGAATTTGAAGGGCAATTTAATACTTTTAAGCTTATTTGGTCCTCCTTAATAATTACAATTTTTATGATTCTTCTAATTAAATATTATTTTATCTATGTCTTTTGTTTTAATTTTCCCTAGAAATTAATAGAAAAATGAAGAGAATTTTTTATCCTCACCAATTGAACTCCTTTTGTTAGTTCTCCTCTTTAAATATAGGCTATCACAATTTCTTTTAGATTTTTCAGCTAAGCAATGATAATTGCTTTTCATCTTTTGTTCACCCCAGCACCCCACTTATTGCTTCTAGGGGTGTTGAGACAGGACTGGAAAATCCCGATTTGTTTTTTTTTTTTAAAAAAATAAACTTAAAAATATTACTCCATATTATTTAAATTCCTCATATTCTATTGTTTAAATTGATCATTTAACAACTAATAAAGTCATAATAATTATATAACTTAATCTAGAGTTGAAGAATAGCATTTTATTATTATTTTTCTATTCGTTATTATCTTTATACAGCATATATTTATGATTAGTATTACAATATATGCAATTTAACTCTAGCTAAAAATGTGATACACATCTTATCAAATGATACATTGATTAATGGGGTAAAAAATACAAAAAATAAAAGGATAATTTAAATTGTGAGATTAAAAAATTAAACACAAAAAACCAGGATCGGGATCTCAAGGAGATCCCGGTTCCCGTCCTAATCCCAAGTGGTCATGTTTCCAAATGGAACGGAAGATTGTAGGAACCAAACGTCTAAGATTGGGCAGGATGATTGTGACCAAGATACTTTGAACACTCGTAATTGCTTCTTTATCGTGCGTCTCATCCTTTTCTCTCCGATTCCACCTTGTATAGGACTAGCATGGTGACAATTGCGCCATCTTTGATTGATGCATCTCTTCTCGAGTCCTACTAATTCTCACACAACATCCTCACTTGTCTAACTTTACTTCATTAAATTTATGTTCTGCTATCTCTCAGTAGTTCCCTTTTTCTTAACTTTGATGTTTTTTTTTTTTTTAAAAAATTTGGTTAAGGGTATAATGCCTTTCAAGATTTAGAGTGTTTTCTCCTCTCCCAAATAAGTGTGTTTCCAAAGATTTGAACTTGTATAATCCTCCATACTATATGAGGCATTTTATCACATCAACTAATAGCTTGGGTATACATTGACAACTTGGGAGCTTAAGTTGTCAACATCTATATAAAGTAATTAATTACATTATTGAAGTTATCACCGGAGCTCTAGTGCCAGTTGACAAGTAGGCTGTGGGGTGGGATTGGTAGTGGTGATTCAATGAGGTGCCCCTTTCTTTCTTTTTATTTAAAAAATTGAGGGATGTTATGGTAAATCACTAACACTTTAAAATCTCAATTTGATCCCCTGTTATTTACAAGTGTTAACAGACTTTTTGGGATTTTGAAAGTTCAAATGATATTTATATGTCTTTTTCCCTTCGTAAAATCTGAATTATTAATGCTTGCTTGGAGGCACCTATTAAAAATATGTTTATATGAGTTGAGATAAAATTTCTCACATATTTACCTTGTACATTATAAATCGCTAGTGAAAAATTGTTTTTAAAACCTTAATTGCCATTTAGACATGCCTTTAATAATTTATACAAGATCATTTTAGTTGACAACACATTTATGACTCATTTTTAAAAATATCACAATCTCTTTATGGCCTGTTTGGTTCACATAATTAGAGGAAATGTAATGAAATATAATACAATGATGATTACATGAATTTGTTTGGTTTATCTTGAAGGGAAAATGATGCATAAAACATTTGGTAGGATTTTATTGAAAATGAGAATAATACAAGAGGCCCAATGTATAAGGCTTCCCCCAGATGGGATTTGTGAAAAGATAGATGCACGTATCCTTACACCCACAATCAAGGAGACTAATTCTAGAATTTAAACTTATAACCTCTAGGTCACATAATAGCAACTTTACTACCGCACCAAAGCTCATCCTCTCAGGAATAATATAGCAAGAGACAAAATTATCCATGTTCACACATATGTGCAATGTATACGTTGGGTTTATAGTAATATTTTTATTTTGTACATTAGAGGGTTAATAGTAATTTTTTAATATTTAATTGTGGAAATATTATGCAATGTACATGTTAGGTTCATGGTAATTTTTTAACATTTAATTGTGGGAATATTATTTAATCGGATATTTTATATTTTCTAACAGTGGAAAAATATTTAAAATTTTTTAATTCGACGAATATGTTTTAAATTTCTATGTTATTAATTAATTTTTAATATTTAATGATTGTAATTATTTAATATTTAATAGCGTTTATGGGTAGATGCTTTGGTCAATTTAAAAAATTATAATGACAATAATGTCTTCTTCACTTAATTACAAAATGTCTCCATCCTCATTCTTAAGTCCTAAGAGTTTAATTCTGATTACATCATTTGATGTAATTATCATTATAAAATGTAATTCTCCTTACACTCTATAAACCCAATCAAATGTCATGAGTAGTCTAGTATGATGCATAAAGATTACATGTAATCCTCTTTCATAGAATTCAACCAAACTGGCTAATAGTTTTTTATCTTAATATAATGATAAAACTGAACTTGGTACATATTACTTAACAAAAAATTGTAAAATCTTTTTATATTTGATTAATTTTCTTAATTTTTTTTAAATGAGTTAACTAGACCTTTTTTTAAAAAAATAAAATATCAAGTACATAAAATGAAAAAAAAAAATACAAATAAATTTGGTGTAGGTGACCAGACTTGTAAAAACAAGATGAGGAAGCAAATTAAAAGTTTTGTGAGATTATAGAGAGAAAAAAATATCTTCCACCAGAGGAATTGATAACCTTATCCAAACACATTAAAGAAAAAGGGGGAAAAAGGAAGCAGTATTCTGGTAAGCCCATTTCTGGTCCACTATCAAACATGGTAGCTTCCTCTATCTCTCTCAGTTGCTTTTCGCCATGCCTATCCAACAAGGTTTGTCTCTGACCTAAAATAATTTCAGATTTTGTTCTTTGATTTCTATAATTGAATGTACATACCATTCTACATAATTCTGTTTCAGTTGAACTACTTGTCCCATTCGAATGAATCGCCTCGCGATCCTGCGATTTCATCTTTCAGCAATGTCGTCGGTGCCGGAACGGAGACAACCTCCGACGAAGAAGGACAAAGTAAGAACCTAAATTATCTCATTTTGCGACTGAAAATGGAGTATCTGGAATATCGTCTCTAGGTTTTTGGATTAATTTATTATGTTGATGAAACAGACTTTTGTTTTGTCATTAATCCCAATTCACATTCCCTGACCAAAAAGAAATCCCAATTCACATTACTATAATCAGAAACAGCATTCTCCCTCTCCTTATGAAATGGTATAGATTTGGTCGAAATTAACGCATAAAATAATTTGTAATTAAAATTAATTTTATGGATTTCATTGACTTGTTGCCATTCTTCTAGTCTAATTAATTCCTTCGTCTTGTTTATATCCAAAATTTCACACTAAACTTTCGACAAAAAAAAAAAAAAAATCACACTAAACTTGAGAGTTTGCTAATTTATAAATAGTCCTCATTATTTTAGTTTGATTTGTGAGTTGTGAGTTGTGACCCCAATAAATTTGAGGTGGACGGTTTCATCATTTGACTTCAATTTTTTAAAATTGAAATATAGCAGAAAGACGAGTTCAAATTTCCTGCATATAATATAAAAGAAATAATATAGAGGGAAAATATAATATACATGTCACAGTTTCACTTTTATACTTAGCTCTCTTCACACACACACACACACATATATATATATATGTATGTATGTATATATATATAACCACTTTATATGAATAGTTTATCGAAAGCAATTCAAATTAGAAGTTCACTTGATACAAATATGATCTTAATTTGGATTTTATATGTCATTTTGAAGTCGTAGGACGCTTACAGAGAAGGCCTCTATTATTGGGACTTGGAACACTAACTGCGAGTGTTCTCCCTGCAAATCATCCCCTCAAAGCTGAAGGTATTTATTTATTTATTTGCTTCTTTTTATTTTTACATGAATTTCTTACACGTTACAATTTTTAAAGTTAGTCTCAATCAAATTTAGAAAGTTTATTTTGCATTAGTTTTCTTTTTATTTTGAAGGAAAATATAAATCCTTTAGGCCTAATCTAAATGATTCAGATGATATATGTTTCGTGCACTTCTCTAAAATCTTATTAAACATATAATTCTGCAGAAATACCAGCCAAGTATAGAGAATTTGTGGACTTTAAAGATGGCTATTCTTATATCTATCCTCAAGATTGGAAGGTAAAAGGAATCATATTAATTAATCAAATTATGCCAGAGAAATCATACTTGAAATGCTTATGATTATAATTTTCTCAAAACAGATTAGTATGAATATATGATCTCCTTATTTGATTCCTAGTAGGACTTTGACTTCAGAGGGCATGATTCTGCATTTAAAGACAGGTATATGCAGTTACAAAATGTGAGAGTGAGATTCATACCATCTCAGAAGAAAGATATTCATGAGTTGGGTCCAATGGAAGAGGTAATACTACAATGATTATCGGTTTCAAGTCAAAACTATGAGTTCTGTGTGTTACTACCTCCTATCTTTAATATAAGACCGATTTTACGGTTCAATTTCTTCATTAAAGTGAGTTTTATATTAAGGATCGAATGTAGTTTATACCACACGTACAGAAATGAGACTCACTACTTTATTCTTATCTTTTTCTAACTTTATCTTTCCTGAAGTACTTCAGAGTTCAGATGATCCAAACAATGATCAATTTTCAATATAAAATTAAAGGAAGAAAAAGAAAAATGCATTCCCCTGAAATTATAATTTGATGCCACACCAATGTGTGCCATGACTATAAAGCAGGTTGTAAGCAATTTGGTGAAGCATGTATATGCTGCCCCAAACCAAAGGCCAACAATATATGACATGCAAGAGGTTCTCTTCTCATTTGTTTTCTTCTCTCAATTATCTTATTGGTTTTCTAAGTTTGTTGAAAGTGACCAAAAGTATTACAATGGCAATGTGATATCCACACACTAAATGAATACAATGCAGAGAAGTGTAGATGGGAAAAATTACTACACATTTGAGTATGTGCTCACATCACCAAATTACTCAAGTGCCTCATTTGCAACAATTGGTATAGGAAATGGTAAGTAGCCTTATCTTCTCAATCACTATTCCATGAAGTTAATAACCATTGATATTGATTTAAATGAATTCAGTGTTTATATATTTAATTTACTTTATTCCGATTGAATAAAAACAAACAATTTTTTCTATAAATTGTTCATTCTATAACTAACTTTAATATTAATATTATTAGCTTATTTTTCAATTTAAAATCCTCATAATTTGGTTTGATTTGTCTCAAATAAATTTAAGTACTTCAATCTTGGGAAATTGCTCAAAAATCCCCCTGTGCTAAATTTATTACTCAAAAGCACCTTAAATTTGCTTAAGTAGGACTTGAATGCAACTCTTTTTCAGCTAGGTGAGACATATCTTTAGCTATGTGCTAATGTCTTCCATTTGCGCATAGCTAAAGATATATTGGTGGAAATCGTTGACAATACACATAGTTGAAGTAAAATTGCACCCGAAGACCTGGATCTTTAAACATCTCTAGATATTAAATTTTGTAATAGGAGTTTTTTTCAAGAATTTTCCCTTGAATCTTCGTCCCCTATATATAATTTTGCCTATGTAGTAACATAGGATATAGTAGTGTATATGATGGGTGTTAGCAAAGTTAATGTTGATTTTGTGAAATGTCATAATGGTGCCAATGAATGGCCAACTCTATACAGGAAGGTATTACACCTTAATTGTTGGAGCCCTTGAAAGGAGATGGAGGAGGTTTAGAGATCAGCTTAAAGTGGTTGCAGATTCCTTCAAGATATTAGACATATGAAATTATATCAGTTTTTCCTAGAGGCATGCTCTAATTTGTTTATAAGTTGAATTTAAAATATATGTACATCATAAGAAAAAATATGAACTTTTTTCTTCCCCCTTATCCATGGGAAAATATTCAAGTTGACCAAGTAATATTGTATCCGTCTTCTAAATTGACAGATTCAATATATATATATATATATATATATATATATATATACATATATTTCAACGAAACAGATTCAAATTTATATACAACAATAGTTTTCGTGGTTGTCACATACATTGCAAAAATATGAAACAGATTGACCAAGTAATTTTGTATCTTTCTTCTAAATTGACAGTTTCATTTTTATTTTATTTTATTTTATTTTTTTTTGGGGGGGGGGGGGGTAATGAAACAGATTCAAATTTGATTCTCTGTAAAAAAAATTAATGCTTATTTTTTGTTTTAGAAACCAACACCAACAAAAGTTTAATGGCTATATTTTTGTGACAAGGAAAAGGTTCCAAGAAGTTTACGTTCTCGTTAGACCAACTTAACGTTTATACTTTATACATAGAACAATACTTCACATAATTTGTCTAAAAGATAAAATAATCAAAGAGCTTGACCTCTCACAGCTCAACTCTCCTCATCAACTACTTTTCAGCATAATTAAGGTTGACAAACAAGTTTAAACAAACTCGCGTTAATAAATTTGTGAGAATTTACTTTTATTATTAAAAAATAAGTGCTAAAAGTATACAATTAAATATTAAAAATGATAATAATTTGGTTTAAATATATTTTAAACTTAAACGAGTAATTAAAATTAAATTCATCAACATAAATAATTTATCACAACAAAAAAATCTATGAAGTTTATATATAAAACCATAGAACCTGATTCCATTGAAAAAGCTAACACGAATTTAAGAGCAAATTCACTTTGTAAAATAAAAACGAATTTGACCAGCATGATACTAACCTGTCTGAGCATAAAGAAACAAACAAACGATATATAGTGTAGAATCTCAATATAAAGAAGTTGTGAACCACTTAACTAGTTTTTGTTGTTTGTTTTTTTGATAATAAACAGAGGAGCAACAAGAAAATCCACCAAGTAGCCACAAGAAACTCAGTAACCTTTACATCGAAAACAAAAACACAATGTCAGGAGGAAAAACACGCTTAAAAACAAGCTGCTATAATTCATACATTGATAATAAAAATTGCTTCCTTGGAACTCACCTCACTTTCCATGAAAAATTAATAGAACAAAAGATCATAACTGTATAAAGACCAAATCCCATCTTCAGACTTCTTTTTTTCCTTGATTCCCTTGAATGTGTGGTATATACATTCACTTCTATTTATGTAGAGTTCTATAATTTAATTTTTTTTTAAAAAAAAAAAAGAAAAGAAAAAAAAAGAAAGGGTTGAACCCAGCATTACTAGAATGCATGCAAGGGTCCCACTACAAATGCAGGATGCAATACGTGTTATCATTCATACAGTTCTGTGTCATTACAAGTCAATAATCGAAACAGGATCAAAATAATTGAAGCCTAAAGTTTGACTCGTAAGAAAGACACTCTTAGATTTAAGCAGAAAAAGGAATACCCCGGCTTCTAAGCTATCACTATTTATATACAAAGGTTACAACTCTTCCACCTAAATTTTTCTACAAATTTCACAAATGGAAACATTAAAATTACAGCCACAAATAACAAGTGCAACATTCACATTAGTCAGGAGAGTGAGACAGAAGTTTAACGAAGGAAATCAAAACTCACATTTCAGTAGGAATTAGTATTGATTCCACCTTGCTGGCTTCTTGAAAAACAAATTAATATACCAAGGAGACAGACACCGCTCAGTCTAAAATGCTTGCCTCCAAAAGAATATGCATCCAACCCAAATCTTCAGACCAACCAGACTCCAAAATCCTATCTTCAAATTCTACATATCTATCATTGCGCTATAATTTCCTCTTCCCTAGCCTGCCAATGCCAATGGCTGCTCTGAATGTACCAAATTTTTTGCCACTTACAAGCTTCCCCCACCTGACCTTCCACAAAGTATCCATTGAATATCCTCCAGTCATTCAACTAAAAAATATCAAGAAACTGTTCTTGTGACCCAAAATTACAAGCAATTACTCACACGGTCCCTAAATAAGTCGATGTTGACGCAATGCCTTTCCAAAGTGAGGCTGCATCAATCGGACATACAGGCCATTTTTTGCCACCAATGAATCATGGGTTCCTTCCTCTACTATTCGTCCTCCATTCAGCACTACAATGTTATCAACGTGCCTCATCATCGCAGCCCTATGTGCTATTAGGATGGTGGTCTTGTTTCCCATTATAAGAGTGTCCAGAGCTTCTTGCACCACACGGCTTGACTCCGATTCGATTGATGAACTAGCTTCATCCAACAACAAAATAGGTGCATTCTTTAGCACTACCCTTGCTATTGCAATTCTCTGTTTCTGTCCAGGCGTCAAGTCAACCCCTCTCATTCCAACATGAGTATCATAACCATGCGGCAAGCTGCTTATGAAATGGTGAGCATTTGCTATTCTCGCTGCCTCTTTCATCTCAGCTTCACTGGCATTATGCCTTGCATATATGATATTTTCCCTTATGGTAGTTGAGAAAATAATAGGTTCCTGCTGAACTAAGCCAAGGTGGCTCCTCAACCACCTCATATTATATAGTTTTAAATCCCTCCCATCTAGCAACACTTGGCCAGCCACTGGATCATAAAATCTCTCAATCAATGATATTATAGTGCTCTTTCCTGACCCTGAAACTCCAACAATTGCAACTGTTTGTCCCCCATTGATTTTGAGACTGAAATTACTCAATACCAAAACTTCAGGACGAGAAGGATAACAAAAATCAACATTTTTCAACTCAATGCTTCCATATACATTGGGTGGCTTCAATGCCGAGTTATCATCAGGGTCAATTTTAGGTACACGGTCTATAATTTCAAACACTGAAATGAGGGATTTACGCCGTTTAAGTATGTAAGGAGCCAATCCAAAAGGCTCCACCAGCGCAAATGTTGCAAATGAGAAAACCATGTACTCCTTGAGTGCAGTAGGTGGATCCATATAACTTTTTTTTATGCATATGGCAGTATACCAAAGCAAAAGGGCATTACAAGCAAAAAGTAGAAACTGTGAAAAGCCAAATGCAAAACCAATGGCCACCCCATGCAAAAAGCTCTGCTTAAATATTTTCTTCAGCTGCAGTCTATAGAGCTCCATTACCTTATTGCCCGCACAAAATGCTACAACAGTGTAAATATTTCTAACTGCATCTTCAAGAACCAAAGATGCCTTCCGGTGCATTTCCTGTATACCCCTAGAAAATCCAGCAAGCCACAATTTCTGCAATTTTGAAGTAGGTTCAATTGAATTAAATACTAGGTAAGCAAAAGAAGACAAATTGAATGATATAAAAGGCCATGCAAATATATATACCTACAAGGTTTTCAAAACCCTGTCATATTAATAAACACATAATAAACTGTAATTTAGCTACCTTAAATGGAAAAGTACATGAATGTTCAAGCGTGACCAAAAATATGTTCAGCACTAAAATATGTTTAAAAAATCACAACAGTACTCTGATTGATACAGGATCTTAATTTTTGTTTTGGAGTGATAGACATGCATTAAATTATTAATCTTTCTTTTTTTGTTAACTTAATTTCTGGGTTTTTGAATTATTCTTGACAGTAACAAAAATGCCTATTAAAAGATAAGGTAGTAGACATATTATTCAAGTTTTGTAGAGAAAAACCCTAGAGTCCCATATGGTTGCCTGAAAATGGGCCTAAGGTAAGGGAAAGCAGCCTCATTCTCTTCTTTGGACTGTTTGGTAGCAAGAAAATTGTTTCCCATGGAAGCCTTCTTCCAGCATTTAACAGAAGGCCTCTTCCCTCAAAAAAAATTGGAGGAAGCCTTCTTCCCTCAAAGGTTTACTCATTCAATCCTCCTCAGTTCTCAGAGCTTGGTGCCTTTTGAATTGTTGCTCAAGATGCCTTTACATATGCGGCTCTCACCATTGTCACTCAACTCTATCTTTTCCATCTTCGTTGATATTCTATTTTGATTCATCCGTCAGGATCAAATATGCGGCTCTCATAATCTCAGGCTCTTGGCATCCCTCCCTCCAGAATCTATCCTTTCATCTTCAAAAAGCACCAGCAATTTTGCATCTCTTCCTCCTTCCGAACTAAGTTTCTAAATTTGATGATGGCAGAAGCTTCTTTTTTTTTTTTAACTCTGCGTCATTTATATGATTATGTATCTTTGGTTGTATGCCAATTCAGTTTCCATGAATCTGTGATGGTATATTGGAGTTTGATTACGCGATTGTCATTTTCTTTCCTTTTTCATTCAAATATATTCTTTCTACAAATTCATCCCTAAATAGGAGAATGAACAAGGAAGAACCAATCAAAACACTATTTCAGAAATACAATCACGTTCTCTAGAACAAGCACATATAATTCATTCTTCCACCATACCAAAGAGGTTCCATAAACTATGACATTTCATACCAATTATTTTTGCAAGAGGCACAAAGGTTCATAAACTCATTTGAGAAGAAAAATACATGGAAGCTAAACCAAACTATCAGCAAAATTTGATAATACTGGAAAACCAGAAGAGCAGGTGCAAACCTGGGCGATTGCAGAAACACACAAGATGGGAAGTGTTGCTAATGCCACAAGTGCTAATCGCCAGTGCAAGAATGCACCAATAACAACAGCAACAATAACTGCAGCGCTGTCCTGAATAAATATGGAAAGACGGTTGCTAAAAGCAGCTCGTACAAATGTAGCATCATTGGCCAGACGCATGGACAAATTGTCAGCACTGTTTTCCTCTTCATCAAACCAACCAGCTTCATTGCGTAGCATGGCTGCCATATAATGGAAATAAGTTAGGCACTACCCAGAAATTCGCAACCTTTTTTTCCAAAAAAGGAAAAGAAAAGAAAACCAAGAAGGTATAGCAAAAGGAGTTACTCACCTGAGAACATCATTCTTCTAACTCTTTCTGTCATTTTCTCCCCCATAATACCAAAGTAGAAATGTTGTAAGAAGTTGGCAACAACTGTCACAATGCCCATGCAAGCAATAATTAAGCACCACTTATCTACCTCCTGCCGGAGATGATGAACTTGATCAATTCTATAGTAAGCAGTCACCACCAGGCCAATAACATAAGCAAGAAGAGGATTGAAAGAACCAAAGATGCCAGCACCTATGCTTCCTAACACAGCATAAAGCCACTCTGCAAAACTAAGTCTAGCAAGTCTCCAAAATGATGGAGGTTTTCGATGCTTGGTATCTTTTGCTTCTCTCAGCTTCAATGAAACATCATCAGAATCACTATGGGGTCTACTAAAAGTCTGTGAATGGGAGCGTTCATTCTTGGGATCAGATGTTAAAAGAGGTGAAACAGGGGATTCTGGGTCAGAACCATTAGATTTTTGTCGATGCACAGACTGAACATCAATTTTAGGTAACTCTGGTAGCCTCATTTCAAAACTGTCCTGCCTTCTTATTGAAGGCTCCTTATCTGCTGCATCCATAGACTGACCATTTTGATGCATCTTTTCTGGCGGTGGGCTCCGAATATTTGGTGATTCCTGTGAGCTATAGATGCCATCTGAAGGCCGAAATACATTAGAAATTCTCTGAAGGGAAGGCGACTTCATCATTTTGGGGGATGATGGTTCTTTAAAGCTATGACTTGAGGGTGAGTCCTTCTCGATTTGGAAAGCTGCAGTCTCCTTGTAGTTTCTAACAGGCATCCTGCATATTGAAAAAAGAAACAGTAAATAATTCTCTACATGCCAGTGCCAAAATTGCACACATAACCAGAGTGCATTAAATAATAAATTATACAGTAGGCAGACAATTCGATGCACTTCAGAAAGCTCTAGCATTTGTCAAGGACCATCTCAACCAAAAAGATCAAGCTATTCTGTGAAAACCTGTTCTTCTGTATTATGCTCCAACACATTTCACAAAATAGTCATTCGGCTCCACATAGCAGAGGCCCAACATGCCTTGTACTCAAAAGTACAAGTTTATTAACAGTTTTTATGATCATCTCTGACAAGATTAATACTTATAATTATTATGAATGATCATTTAACAAATTTTGACATTTCAATATCTCTTATCTAAAAAACTCATGATATATTGCAATTAAATGAAAGCCCATCAACAGATTGGCGCTAGTAAGAAACCTCTTGGGAAGTTTTGCTGCCTCTTCACATCGAAGGAGCTCTGCATATAAGCCATCCAAGGTCAATAACTCATCATGAGTACCCATTTCAACAAGTTGACCTTCCTCCATAACAGCTATATAATCAGCATTCCTTATAAGACTAAGCCTTCGAGCAATTATTATTGTTGAACGCCCCAACATTAGAAGATCCAAAGCCTCCTGAACAGCCCTTTCAGCCTCAAAGTCAAGTCCACCAGTTACCTCATCAAGCAGAAGAATGGATGGATTTAAAAGCACAGCTCTGGCAATAGAAAGCTTTATCTTCTGTTCTTCTGTCAAGGCTAAGCCAGCCCTTCCAACCTGAAAAAACAAGCCCCATGTAGATAAAAAAAAATGCAAAAGTGATTGCCAAGAAAGTGAGTAAAAATACAAGCATAGAAATATAGTCTCTATAGAGTCATGTCAATCAAACTTCACCTGTGTATCATAACCTTTCCCTAATGAGCTGATGAATGTATGTGCATGGGCTATCTTGGCAGCCTCTTCAATTTGATCCATAGTGGCATCCCGACCATAAGCAATGTTATCTCTTATACTCAAGCTAAGCAAAGCAGGCTCCTGAGTGACTAGTCCTATTTGGCTCCTTAGCCATTCCAGTTTCAGATTCTTAATGTTCTCACCATCTAAAAGAACCTCCCCTGGACCAGAGATTGGAAGATAAATTTAAATCAGTAAACCCAAAGAAGGCTTTAAAACATCAGTAATGTTACACAAAGGGAAAAATCACCTAATGTGGGATCATAGAACCGCTCCATGAGTGGAATTATACTACTTTTTCCAGATCCATTTCTGCCAACAAGTGCCACAGCTTTCTTAGCAGGAACAGTCAGATAAAACCCACTTAATATAGGGATTTCAGGACGAGATAGATAGCTAAAATAAACATTCCTAAACTCTATATTCCCTTGCACAGAATCTGGGGCAGCTCCATCATGATTAACAGATGAGGATGACCTGCTTATCATCTCATACAATCTATAAGCAGCTATACGTCCTTGATCAAATGAGTAGAAGTTTGTTGCAGCCTGATTCAAACCCCTGATTCAAAGTAGCAGCGACAATAAGCAAAATTGTAGACAGAGAAGAAAGAATTTAACAGATGAAAAAGATTCTCACAGGCCACTTAAAATTACAGCAAAGAGAGCTGTTATGATTTCACCACCATGAGCTTTTTCATGCATAACCAAGAACCTTCCTACCCAGAGTTGCAATGCACACGAGCATATTGCAAGCCCATACGTAAATCCAAGACCAAGCCCTTGAACAAGACTTATTAAGATACCATATCTTAGAGTAGCTTGAAGTGAAGTAGCATACGAATACTTGGCCAATGTTTCATTTGTAAATGCATACAATGTCCTGATATAAGAAACCGCCTGCATCACAAGAAAAGAATAAAAATGCTTCGCGTACTAGCCAAAAAATGCTTCGCTATATAGTTCAAACTTCACCACTCTTTGTTCCACTTTATTAAATAAGAAATAAACAATAATAAAACCCCCAGCATTGCCTATCTTATTAGTAAAATGAAGCAATAAGAGCTATGATATTTTGTTCCATCCACGGTTTAAAGTTTTGATCACAAAGTAAACCACAAAAGTATTCAATGCATAAGCAGCCAAATAATAATTTTAGGAGTTTGATAAACAGAGGCAAGGAACAAAAACAAAATACAAATGATTTTAGTTATGTACAATTTGAGACTAAACAATTTATTTTTATAACCATTTACAGAAACGTTGCAAGGATTTTCACGCACTCTCCTTCACATAAACCATTCAATGCATTGAAACATTATTTTGTCCTCTCATTTGAAGAGACCAAAGAAGGTAATTTACCACCATCCAGAGCCAATAAATACAGAAGCGATCATATATATATAAACAAAACAACACAAAACAAACGCACCCTATTATTCTGAGTTCCACAACAAGTCTGATTTTTGTCCCATGTTCCAGGAAAAAGGGTTCAATTTGACACCACCCAATTATATTTTGAAGACATTTCCCCTGATCAGAGGGCCAAGTTACAAAATCTTTGAAACAATTGTTTGTGAAGAATAAAACAGATATATAGAATGCTGCTTAGATATACAGATAATGTGGGGCTTGAGTTCCATAAATTTATAAAAGAGGGACAGCTGTTTAACTTGAGATGTCACTGACGTCAGACTATATATATAGTGCATCAAAGCATGTTACATAAATAGGCAACATGACCCTTGAGATTGGCAACTTTACTGGGAGTTAGAAAGGTATTGATGCTCCAGATCGAAGCCTCTTATTAGACCCCTCTTCAGTACAATCATCCCCAATCAAAAGAAAACAAGACAAAAACATATTTTTGAAGTAAAAAAAAATAAAAATAAAAATAAAAACTCAAAATTTAGAATAATAAATGTATTTTTGGGTGAAAAAAGAGGTGGTCAAATATCCTTCACTCGTTAGCACACGCCTTGAAAAATTTACCCAAAAAAATAAGCTCCAAACAGACCACTGGGCTCAAAGTTATCACACGTTTTAGCTCTACTCCAATTGTGTTTCCTTCTTCCCAACCTTTTTTTTGCACATTCCATTTCTTGGAAATGTAATATATTTGGATATTCAAATGCTGATAAACACTGCCACAATATGCTCTAAGCAGGTTAAGATACTTCAAATAAATACAAAAAATAATATCAAAGGGCGGCCCATTGCAAAAGACTCCCACTAGGTGGGGTCTTGAGAAGGATAAATACACGTAGCCTTACCCTACAAATGGAGAGGTTGTTTCCAAGATTCAAAAAGCATTTACAAAAACTACTATTAAGCTGCTTACACCGTATTATCAGGTTAACTAATAATATACATATAGAAGCACCATCTGAAAATAACTAAAAGAAAAACAACTAAGCCTTAATTTAACACCAAATAATCCAATGACAATCAGAAAATGGTGTATGGGGGTGAAATTCAGGTAAAAAGGCTCATTATAGTTTTTTAGTTCCAAATTTGACTGTGTTAGTAAATTAATATTATATTCCATATCTTGCAAAGTTTTAATGTGTTAATATAGAATTAGTAACTACTGAATTTGTGGGATCTTCTAATTTGACTAATGATTTTTAAGACATAGGATGAGATGGCTAAGAGGGTTGGGAAGGTCACTAAAGCAACTTTGGGTGAATCAAAAACATTTTGGACCAAGAGATAAAGAATCTAGGTGGTGGAATGAGTATGGAGGAGGAGGTTCAACACAAACAAAGATTGCTGCGAAGCCTTACACATGTGCAACAAAGCCAAACATTGATAAAGGTATAGAACAGTTAGAAAGGAAATCAGAAAGCAGTTAGTGCAACACGATGTAAAGTTTTTGAGGAGTTTTACCAAGATTTGGGGACAAAAAAAAGGGAACGAAATATATACAAAATTGATGAGAATAGGAAAAGGAAATAAAGGGATTTGGACTAAGGGAGACGCATTAAAGATGAAGAAGAAAACATCCTGCTTACAGATAAAAATATAAAAAGCATATGGGAAGACTACTTTTACAAGCTTTTCAATGATGGATCAATTAGTGATGTGGAGGATTTAACAACCCTCTAGTGTGAAAAAAACTTGGCTTACTACGTCAAATGTCAAATACAATACAGAAACTGGTAAAAGCACCACATTGACTATCATGCAAAGGAAACGAGAAGGGAATTTTAAATTGATTAATTTGGTGTTAGTTGAAATTATGGATCCCTTGCTTTTGTATTACTGAAACTAGAAAGGAGGCCAATGGCTTTCCCTATTCTACATGGTACTACTAGAAAGCAGGTAATTTGAACACCTCACGTTACATGTCCTAGAAGGAAGGGAGGGAAATAAATGAATTGAAACATGCCATGAAAGTCACCACTCAACAAGCCACTTTATACTTGTTCAATTATCAAGCATTATTTGATATTTTATACCAATTAGACCATTAAAAGAAATAAATAATCTTTTGAAGATACAAAACAAACGAGTAGGCAAATGTCATACAAAGCTCCAAACTGCTCACAATCATACAATGGACAAAGGGAGTATTGTTTGTTCAATGTAAAACAAGAATAACCTGTTCAGCAATGCTAGCAGCTTCAGCATATGCGTCTTGAATATTCTCTGCCAGCCTATGTAGGAATATATTTGATATTCCTCCAGCAGCCACAATAAATGGACCTGTGGCTAATGTTATCAATGCAATCTGCCAACAGTTGATAAATCCAATAACAAGTCCACTGAAGAACGTAGCCATATTGTGGATATAATTTCCGACCTAAAAATATAAGCCAATAAACATATTATATGAGACATGCCTGAAGAACTGTGATATCTTCTGGGAAGAATGAAAGCTGTCAACGTACTGAATATTTGCATACAATCAGAGCAAGACATACTTTTTCACTAAGTGCAGACTGAATGAGCAGCACGTCACTTAATACTTGGCTCACAATATCTCCATTATTCCCATATGTATCAAAAAAACTCATATCTTGGTTAAGCAATACTTGAACATATTTTGATCTGATAACAGCAGTCTGCCGTTCTCCAGTCAAAATCCAGCATGAAACCTCTATAAAACAGAAGAAAAAAATTAATATTGCAGAAATTAGTAAATGTGTCTCTCTGAAAACATTCCTATTAAACGAAATAAGTGGTAATCAATTTCAGTAAACATGTTAGTTTACCTATCCAACCAGCAGCAAAAACACCCGCAGCAATATAAACTATGGTTAAAGCAAGCTGCAGAAGAAACGAGAGTAAATAACCATATTCTGGTTCACAATTTGAACAGCTGGAAGAACATAGAAGAAAACTCCTTAACTGGTGTTGATTTGAATAACAAAAGGAAAAAAAATCAACAAAATAGCACAAATTTAAAATAAGTTACAGGGAGGTTTAATTATACGCTGAAAAAGGGACTACAAACTAATCGCATGCATATCTAGAGAACAAAAAAACAAAAAATAGAATATTCTTGGATTTCAAGCATCTTGTGGTCCATCTAAAAAAGGTACAGATTCATAAAGTACACAGCTTAAATTGGAAAACTTTCTAAGCCTCAATTTTCTCTTCTACAAAAACTGAATCCAAAGCGCATTAAGGTTGACAAAGTCATATGCAAGATTCAAAGATAACAAAAATATTATGCCCATTTTTTAATGGATTTCTAAAACTAGTTACATGCAATAGGTAGCACATTAAATATGATGCCATCCTTTGGAATATATCAAATCAACTAGTAACCCCAATTGTGTTAGTTTCGGATGGGTAATAGACAAAGCAAAAGGATGGTAAAATTAGGAAAGACAGAGTAACTGACATCCCTAAGAAGGAATTTAGAAGGTTATGCCCTTCTAAAGAAAGAAGTTATACCATCAGGCAGTAATGGACCATCCAAACTGCTTTTCTGTAAGAAGACATCCAGGAATTTTAAGTAAATGGTATGGAATCAAGCTCAAATATTGAGGTCTCTGTAAGGTGCGTTGTTCTTCAAGCTTCTCCACGCACACAAGAATTCAAATGTTTCTCTAGAATAACACCACCACTAATGGCTACTCAGATAAGAAAGCACCAAGTCTGAAAGGGACTCATATAACGTCACTAACTATCGTCAATTTGTTCATATTTCTTTTATCTAAAGCCTGATCTTCTAGGCCTTACCGTTAGCAAATTTATCTATTTTTTTCAATTCTCATAAAAGTGGAAGTTCTTGTTAATGCTGAGAGATACTTTCAAACCTGAAAAAGTATATCATCCTGAATCTCTGGTTAGTTGTATTCCAATAGCTATCTGATTCATTTTAACCAGGAAATACTTAGGTTGAAAATCAACTGATGCACAAAGTTAATATTTAATACTGCCAGTGCATAGTAGTAGTCCCTGAGATTCAATACTGATGGACTTGCAAAATCAATTTTTGATATTCAGTGTATGGCAGTAGTTTAAAATCAGTTTAGGTAATAATTTGTACAAGTTGCAAACTTATGCATAACATGAAAATGAGTCTGATACTCCCATTAATGCTCCAATGTTGACACTGTCAAATTCAAACTTTAATGAATAAAAAGTTTGGCAAGAAGGATGCCTTGAATTCACAAATTTCATGATATAAAGTTAATTTCAACTTACAATACCCAAAGTCTGCAAAATAAGTATTTCCCTATTTTCCTCTAAAACTTATGGCTTGAGGGAAGAAGGACCAAGTTTACAAAAAGCCAGCACCACAAACAATCCAATCTAACCAAACCAAACAGACCCCAGCAGATCTGCTTCAGCTGTCTTAAATTATCAATTCAATGGTGAAGGAATACCTCTAGCTACATAGTATCAATTCCAGGCAATAGATTAACTAAGGAAACTAAATCAAGAGAACTAGAATAATTATCTTCTTCAAAACCTAATTGTCCAATCACCCATGAACAAAATTAATGATTCAGAGAATCTTGCAAGAAATATCTAACCATCATCGGAATGACAAATCTTTGAAGTGTCTGTACTTCATAATTAACATGTGTTCCCAATGTTATTTCTGGAATGAGAATAGGGAACCTATGAAACAGGAATAGTGTGTCCAAGAGCGATCCAAAACATCAGATTACACATTTAGATATACGTAGCTTAAAAGCAAAGAATGACTTTAATCAAGAAGTAATGCCAGCGTGCTTCGCTTATGGGTTTGATCACCTCAACCCAGTCTACTTACAACTGAACTCGTCCAATATCACGCTTAGTAAAATCTCAAAGAAAAAGAAATTAAAAAAAAATTCCTGAAAAAGAAAAAGAATCAAAACCAAAACCAAAACCAAAAGAAATTAACAGCTAACCTCCTTGAACTTGTTGAATTGCTCCTGCGGACCTTGCGAAGGATCCCTCCCCAAGACATTAATGATCTTCGCAAAGTAGTGTAAGTAGACTACGAGGGCTGTACCATGAGCAGCTGCTGCCAGGGAGCCAACGACCATCAGAGTCCAATCAAGCCGGTCCGCGCAAGCAAAGAGCCTGGAGAAGGGCACTGCGGCGGGCGGTGGCTCAATCTCCTCAGGCTCCTCCATCTCCTCCTCCACTTCAACCTGGTGGGACGCAGAGGTCTCAGCTCCGGGGTCTAAATAAGGCGACGGCGACTCTGGCGGCTCAGATACCTCCGACACCGGCGTGAGCGGCTGTATATGGGGTGGGGACCATCCGAACAGTCCCCTCGATATCATCATCTTTTGATCCCACCAACTCAAAGAAACCAAAACCCTTCTCCGAACACCCCTTTCCCCCAGTAAAATCAGCAGATCCACCCAATTGAGAGCCCAAATTTCCAAACTAATTTGTCCCCTTCCTCTTCGAATTATTAGCTGCTACTTTCTCATACCCCCACTGCCGACCAAAAAGAAAAATCGAGAGAGAAAGAGAACGACGTGGTCCTCCTCCTCCTCGTAAAAGTTGGCGGCGCGTGGTTGTGACTGAGTCAAAGACGGCGTACGGAGAGGGAAGATACTAGTAGTCTCACCTAGAGTAGAACGTGAAACATCAGAACCACCGTCTCCTCCGCCTTCTGCTGCTTCTGGTTCTCGTTCTCGTTCTCCTTCCTTGAGTTCTGTAATTGGACAGCTAATTCGCTTTGGTTTTTGTTAGGTTTAACGGTCAAACGCCGGCGATACGTTTGAAGAGGCTTATTATTTTGATTATTAATTTACCATTTCAGGTACTTTTAATTTTCCAAAATAAAATAATGTTAGTAATAATGTAATGCTTTTTGAAGGAATACACAGTGAATATGTGCTGTAATGGTTTGTGCAGTAAAGCTGGAAAAACATCAAAATATGAGAAAGATGGGGGTTATTTGGTAAATTATGGTGTGTTGGTGAACGTGGGAACAGCTATATATGTCTATATATCTCTCCTTAAACTAATTTATATGACTCATAAAAACATATATATAATTTAATTATATAAATAAATAAATATCTTATTTATTTATACTTCTTAATCTCTTAAAAATTAACTATGTTTTGTTTTAGGTAGGCCTGGAAGTAATTTATTTGGCCCAGAAAACAGCTGGATGATTTAAAACTTTTTGGGCAGCTTTAACTGGACACGTGTCAAGTAGACATGATATTTATCGGGGACACATTTATTTGAAAATTCATTTTTAGGTAAAATACTAGAAAATTCTAAATTCTTAACATCGTTTAAAAAAATTAAAAAATCCAATAAATTCTATAGAAGATAAATAATTTTTTAGATATAATTTCGAAAATATCATATTTTTTGCTATAAAATTTTAAAAATATTATAATATTATATAGTTTTATCATCATCAATATTATATGCAATAAATAGTTTAATAAGTGAGTCGTATTAATATTTATAAGTATTTTTTTATTGAAATAATTATAAGTACTGAGACTTATTAAAATTATACCTTTTTTTGACAAACGACATTTATTAAAATAATATACTACTATCTCCAATCTTAAACATAGGAAAAAATTTATAATGTACTTTGCACTATAAATTAATGGGTTAAGTAGTAAATCTGTTCTAAAAGTACACGCCTGAGAGCAATATTGCCCTGAAAGTTTTTTTGGGCCTAATATTTGCCCTAAAGGTCTAAAGAGTAGCAATGTTACTCTTTTTCTTTAAAAAATTAACAGTTAACGTCAATTTTTTAGCGGTCAACATTAGTTTTTTAACAGAAAAATATAACATTGCTATGTTTTTAAACTTTTGGGGCAAAATTGAACCTGAAAAAACTTTCAGGGCAACATCACTCCTCAGCGTATATTTCCGAGGTGGATTTGCTACTTAAACCTAAATTAATTACACAACAACTTTTGTCATATATTTACTATCCTTAGTATATGTAAACATATGAACTAATGAATAAAACATAATTTCATTTACTTGTATCAATTACAACGGCTGTTCACAAAAAAAAAAAGTTACAACTGATTTTTGAATTAAATATGAATAACTAAATTTTCGCAATATTATAAATATAGTTATATATATCATTATATTTAAGTAAATAATGTAACATATTCATTGACCGAAAAAAAAATGTAACATATTTTACTACATTTAATTCAAGATTTTAACTATAAAAATATAGCTACCTACCTTCTATTAAACACTATTTAATCTTACGTTTTTATTTTTCAGGAAACGCTAAAATCAATATTCATATTTTCTATTGTTAAAAAAAAAAAATCATATTTTCTAAACAAAATAATGAACACTAATATTTTGAGCAATTTTAATTCTCTTTCTTTCTTTCTCACTTTCTCTTACACTAATCCTGTAATGGTGTTGCTTCCGATTTTCATGAAGCTGGACATCTGAAATGATTTCATTTCTATTTTCCCCTTCATAAGCACAATGGTGTCCTAATCGATTCCCACGAGATTGATCATACACAAAGATTATCGTAAATTATCATTAGAGGGTTCTGTTTTTCGTATGTACTAGTTTATAGTTTTATTAATTTTTGTACGTCCCGGTTTGGAAGGGGTTGTGGATCGAATTCGATCATGTGCTAGTTTTAATTAATACACGAAATGCTAACCATTGCACCGAAAGCTTAAGTTAGTAGCATAAGTGTATCCAAATTCCTTCAACCCCTATTAGATATGAGTCCAATGATCTCTAGATTTATAGTCTAGCATAGCAAACTCAATCCTCCCCTCTCCAATCCAGGATGTATTATTATTCTTTCTCTCTTAAATGAGGTTTGTTGTCAAAACTTTCAACGGAGGTGGGATTAGAACATGTGTTGACTTTGTTGTTGTCGTGTGTGTGTGTGTGTGTGTGTGTGTGTGTGTGTGTGGACACTGCCCAGATACAATTTAAACTATCATGGATTTTTCATGTACAGGCAAAATGGATGGAAATGCTACAACCAGAAGCAACCTCTGCCATTTTTTAGTAATTAAACGTGGGCTTACTAGTAGCGTAATCAATAAAATAAAAGAAGTCATTTAAAGATTGCTCATATTGATGCATCACGTCTTACTCCATTTCAGCACGGAGCTACATCTCCAACATTTAATAACTAGAAAGTGATGAATGAATTCTCTTTCCAAAAATTAAGGAATCACCCAATTGTAATAAGGTCAATCGAGTGATGTTTGCAAAGATAAGCCATCACTTTCTAGTAACCAAATAATAATATGATATATTCCTGGATTCAAGCTCAAATTAGTCTAATGCCATAGAGATCACTTTAGTGATAGTTCTTCATAGAATTTAATCACCATCTCGAATTTTTTGATATTCTTTCAAATTCATTTAAATCTTGATTATCTTGTTCCTAACCATTCATAATCATCACTAATCATGTTTACATGAGGATTATAGGTGATTAAACTTGAAATAGAGTTCAACAGCTAAAGAGTAACTTTATGTTAAAAGCTTCAATGTCTACTTTCAATGGAAATTTGACGATCATGTTCTAAGATATTAAATGGGAAGAATGTGTTCAACATTCAAATACTCTTCATCAACTATAAATAGAAGATCATTCAAAACAGAAGGAAGATAGAGCTTATGCCTATAATGTTGATATGTTAATTGTAACATCCCACCTTAAAAATAGCGGAATTTTTTTTTAAAAACGTTGATCAGAGTAGAGCATTTTCGCAAAACAAGTAACTGAATCTTTATATTACATAACCACAGTGTAAGTGTACTTATACAGTTATCTACTATCCAAAAGGAAGTAGCACCTAACTAGGCATATAAAACTAAAACCATAAAATTCCTTCTGCCGTCCTACGCTAGTCGCTCGCCCCTATCTTCAACCCCTTGGTTCGCCCGAACCTGAAGCTATAGCTGAGATCCAATTACCATTTGGATCTCAAGTAACGGTTAACCTTATGCTCAAATAAACAGTATATGGACAACAGTTATTCACAACTTATAACAGCAGTAAATCACTACATAAGCACACAGCAGATGCATGATTACAACATTGACAGAACATAAGCACAAAGCAGTATGTAAAGTCCCACAACATGTCTGCACATAACCAGTGCCATGACGGCCCATCGTGTCCTCAGCGCTAGGAAAACCCAACGGCGTTATCAAGACTATAACCCGTATAAAGTTGTATGTATAACTGACAACCCTAGACAGAGCCTCAGTATATAAACATGTCTATCACATATACGTATATGAGCAGCATAAGTGTTAAGGTTACAATACGCGTCCGTACCTCCGTTGACGGTTTCTAACACTTTCGTCAAATTACGGCACGTTTAACAGCGGGACGACGACGGTATGACAGCAGTGACAGTGAAAACAGCGGTTTGTGATTTCGGATATCCTAGAAGGATAATATCACCGATATGAATATTTAAGATCATAACAGGCATTTTAGGTACAAATTACCATTTTGCCCCTAGTTTGATTACTTGATGGAATTTTGCCAGAGCTTCGCTATTTTGACCTTAAACTCTCAAAATTTTGATATAACTTTTCCTCTAACCTATTTCTGAGATAAATATTATATTTACTCCTAAACATGATATCTAAGCTAATTTGAAAAATTAGAGACTACTCTAACAATGCTACTACAACTACCGAAAGAACTACTGAAATTAAAAACTAAGGACCGAGAAACTTACTCAAAGCTTTGCTATGAACTTCTTACTCCTCTTCCAGAGCTTCTCTCTCTAACTTCTCTCTAGGATTGTGAGTGAATTGGTGAAGAATGAAGAGGAATGAAGGGCTATTTATAGAAAATCTCAATGGCAATTTCGTAATTTCATTGAACTTTATCTGGTTGAATTCTGACCGTCGGATCGCATTTTGTTGAGGTGGTTTGATCTTAGCCCTACACCTCTTGGCCGACCTTCCCCCCCCCCCCCCCACAAGAAGACAAAATTGATGATATCATCATGCTTATGTCATCTTGCTTTATCAGATAAAATCCCTGGTTCGGTGTCCTGATTGCAAAATTTTGGAGAGTCTTAAAATTCCGGAAGCTATGTCCTGAAGGTCTTTTCTTCCTCTTCTAAATTATTTAATTTAACTAAATTTTTGATCCCATTAAGGACATTCTGTTACCTGCCGAAAATCCTCGGTATTCGCTACTGGTTACAGAAATAACGTCGGCCAGCGCCAACTTCTGAATAAAAATCAACTGGTCAATAGTATATTCTGGTTTTTCCCAACTTGTCCTCGGATTCTAGTTTATGAATTATTTTCTATCGGTTCTCATTTCTATTATCTGTTCTAATTTTGCAAAATATCTTCCTAGCCGGATCTCCTAATCACTCCGTCGATTACAGAAATGACTTCGGAGACAGCCTACTCCGAGATAAAAATTCGCTTATTCATAATATACTCTGACCCTAAAAACCTAGTTCAAGGTTTTCTAGGTAAGATTTTATTTCTATCCATGATCATTTATCCTGTTTACCTTTTACTAATATAATATTATTTAATTACCACATGTCTTAATCTTATAATATTATTATTTTACAAATATCTAATTTCATCCTTATCTCCCCCTAATTTTCGGCCCCCACACACACACACACACACACACATATATATATTTCATTTACCATAATATCCTATTTATCTTGCATTTATTTTTCCCAAATTTTCCTATTGGTCCAATAATAATTACATAGCTTTAGGCTTTTATAATTTCTTGAAAAATCCTAAGCCTTTGATTTTTACCTTTCAAGATTACATCTTGTCCCTTATTAATTATTTAATTGGGCCAAAAATTTCGGCCCTTAACAATAATTATTTATATTTATTTTATTTTTCATGTTTCCTAAATTTCTCTAATCTTATAAAATTTCTGAAAATTACTTAATTAATCCCTTAATAATTTCTAATAATTTTCTTAATTAAAATTATTCATTTTCTCACAACAATTTTATTGACATTAATAATTTGAGCTCCATGCAAAATATCAAAAATCATAGAGTCAATCTTAATCTTAGAATACTTTTTAATTTTCCTTCTTTTTATTTTCATAGAAAGTAATTTATTAAATTGTCTAAATTAAGGATAATATGTTTTCTAAATTTTTAATAATTATTCCATGCCTTCTAGAATTTTCATAATTTTCCTTAGGATGTTTTATGGCCTTAAAAATGCATTCTTCACATTTTTGACAATAGATTTTCTCTAATTTTCCTTTGAAAAATAGACTAATTATACAATATTTTGAGACCATAATCATAAACGGACATTCTTATTACTATGACATAATACTCCAGATAATAGTTATCCAGGTATTACATTAATACTCTAAATCTTACCTGACTAAAGCTTTATAATCATACTCTCACCCAGTACTTTAGTATTAAACATTATCTACTTCTTAGAGAGAAGTATGTTTTCATTGTAGTTACTCTATCGTTATGAGAGTTATTCAAGATTCAGATCTTGAATGAGAAATAGATTGTAGCTTTACAAGTCATAAGGGGAGTGATTATCAATAAGATTAAGCTTGAGGTTGTCAAGGTTCTCAAGTACTCATGAAACTTTAAGGGATTGTAAGACTTTTCTTATGTCAAGATTAAACAAGAAAATAATGGATTGAAAATCTCAAGTCGAGTCTAAGGATTGGATGTATCAAGGATTGGACTGAACTAAGATAAATCATTGTTTGCAACTTTTCTTCCCTTATCTTTCATATTTCCAACACATATGATTTAAATAATTGACTATGGATTTATGGTTTATTATCTTCATACTTATTGTTTTTCTCTAACATGCAAACAGATTTTTAAAGTCTTTATTTTACACCCAATTACCCTTTCTTGGGTGTCAACCAATTCTAACAGTGCAAACATATATGGATGATTATATGATAAGAATATGAAGGATGTGAAACTCCCTATCACTCTAATTCCCTTCATGAGCATAATGGTGTCACTTCTAATTCTTGTGAAGCTGGTCATCTATAAGAATTCCCAGTTGTTTTCTCCTTTATAAGTACAATGGTGTTTCTTTTATTCCCATGAACTTGATCATCCATAGATTATCAAAAGATTCTTTTTATTAAAGGAGTAGTGAAATTTGTCCTCTATCTATCATTTCAACTATCAAATCGATCTCCAACTTCAATACCAAAGACATTGCTTCCTTACTAGGAAGGGTCATTGACTCAAGGGTCGAAGAGGTATATATATGCTACCAAGTTGATTGGATATATTCCTTTCCCAAATTCAAGATGTATTATTTTATTTTTATTAATAGAAGTTCCTCTTCAAAAATTTTAATGTAAGTGAAGTTCAAACTGGAGCTGGCTTTGCTACCAAACCTTAGGAATGAAGTGCCAATCATCAAATCAAAAGCTCAATCTAGTAGTACTAACACACATCAATTCCTTTAACTTAAATCAGGCACAAGTGTGATTTGAATTTGTGCTGACTTTGATACCATAACTTAAAACACAACACTAATTACCATGCCAAAAGCTTTAAGTCAATAGTAGATGAGAGTTTTTTTCAATGTTTTTAATATATGATTTTGTGCAAGTGATTATCAGAAGGTTGATACCAATTCAACAGTTTCAAAGCGATACAATATGTGGTAACTATTATAATCATGTTGTGACTTACACTATCAACATTAAGTGTCCAAATTTTTGATATGGCACAAGCAACAATTTACAATTTATGGATAATAATAAAGACACGATTGGAGGGAAAGAATAAAATAGTAATAAGGGAGACTTTGTAAAAAGGGTGGTTACATGCAATGCAATTGACAACCTTGAATTTTGTCCCATGTCTACCATTTCAACTCACCTTGATCTCCAACTTAAACGTCAAGGACATTGCTTCCTTACCAAAAAGGGTCATTGAGTCAGGGATCAAAGAGGTATATATATGCTACTAGTTTGACTTGATCTATTCCCCTCCCAAATCTAGGATGTATTATTCTATTTCTCTTAAAGGAGGTTCAACCTCAAACCATTCAGTAGAAGTGAGATTTGAACTAGAGGTAGTTCTGCAACCAAATTCTGATACCAAACCTTAGGAACGAAGCATTAAGCATCATATCGAAAGCTTAATCTAGTAGTATACACACATATCAATTTCTTTAACCATATCAAAAACAAGTTTACGACAAATTCGATTTACACATGTTAGAACTATATTTTCACCCAAGAGGGGTAAATTGGGTGATAATTCAAATATTAAATTTTAATGCAAACTATAAAGAAAAAATAAGATAGAGTTGAAGAGATATCACCACACAAGATTTATGTTGGTTCGATCCAAACCTCTTAACCTATGTCCAGTGGCTTCTGAGATTTTCACTATACTCTAAGATTTGTTGGGCTTTGGGTGCCTTAGTACAAACCATTTCTTTCTTAAGAATAGTCGATCCCCTTACACTCTACAATTTATGTCCGCTTAAGATCCCACAATCTTGAGTCTCTTATATAATAAATGATTGAATAAATATCTCTCAAAAGAGTAGATATATGAACATTGAAGTACAAAATCAAACTTAAGAGCTTTAAGACTCATAAATGAAATAAAAGCTTTTTGTAGTAATTCATTCAAGTTTGGTACGTTTTCCTTCAATGCACTGGGTATTATAGGCTGGATGAATTAATGACCATTGTCTTGTTGAATATATCTGTTGAGGTTTCCTCGATTTTTGATATATATCCTTTAAGACTCTAAACATTCATTGTCGTTGGGATTAGCTATGAGAGCAAAGATAATGTTCAAATGTTTGAATGTCTTTGCACTTAATGCTTCTGACACAAAAGTGCTTTTTCAATTTAGTGAATTCAATGCTTTTATGATCACTTGAAAAATACTTAAGCATTGGTGTAGTAAATAGTTAGACTGATTAGAGATAAAAAGAACAAATTTAATAATCATTCCAGTGACTTAAGAAATTACGAAGCGAGTCTCTGTCTTCTAGTACAGCATCATTCGAGTGATCCTCTCCTAGATTTGAAAATATTTCATAGCACTGAATGGGTTACTCGAGTGTTGTGCTAGTGATGCACAACACTAGATCACTCGAGTGGTCTCCTCAAATCACTTGATGAATCACTTGATGAATCACTTGAGTGTTTTGCTAATGGTGAATTAAACATATCACTAAGGTGATTTTACGCTTTAGAAATTTTTTCAAGTCAGGACACTTCCAGGATTATTGCAGTGTTGTGCTAGTGATGAACTTAGTCTCATCACTTGAGTAGTCACTCAAGTGATCTTAAGTCATCACTTGAGTGAAGTTTTCTTTAAAATATTTTAGAGTAGCATCACTAGAACAAATCACTTGAGTGGTGTCCTTGTGATGAATTTTAACTCATCACTCGAATGGTCACTTAAGTGAAGTTGGAACATCACTTAAGTCGTTTCATTTTTGAAAGTTTTTGCACCCACTGTTTACTAGATGAATCTCTATTGTGATAAAATATATCACTTGAGTGATTACTCGAGTAATCTTCTTTTGTGAAACCATTTTATCAAAGAGATCACTATGATGATTTATCTTGAATATATCACTTTATTCAAGTAGTTACTCAAAGGATTTGTTTTTCAAACTTTCAATGATTCGTAGTGATAGATGCAGTCACTCCAATGACCCAAAGATTTTGCAAAACATGGATCTTTTCTTGTTCAAAATACTTTGTTCATTATCCAAATTCTATGCAAAACTTTTTTATTATTTGTTATTATCAAAACATAGGATCTAATACACCCTTCTCTAGGACTTATCATTCTATCACTCTTAAAGGAGGTTCATCATCAAATATTTTTAATAGTTGTGAGATTCAAATCTGTGTTGGCTCTGATATCAAACCTTAATAACAAATTGGTAACCATCGAGCAAAAAGTGTAGTTGTAGAAGAAAGCTTTTTTTGTTTTTTAACATATGATTTTGTACAAGTGAAGATCAGAATGTTGACACAAATTCAGGAGTTTCAAAGTTATACATGTGTGGCAACTATTGCAATGATGTTGTGGCTTTTACTATTAATACTAAGTATGCAAATTGTGAATTTGGCATGACCTTTACAATTTATGGGTAATAATAAAAATATGACTAGAGCAAATTATTTGAGTGGTGGTAAGAGAGGCTTTATGAAAGGAGTGGTTATATACACTGAACTAGATAATCTAGAGGTCTATTTCATGTCTATCATTTCAACTATCTCCTTGATCTTAAGCTTTAATGTTAAGGACATTGCTTCCTTACTATAAAGGGTAGTTGAGTCAGGGATCAAAGAGGTTTATATATGCTATTAGGTTGAACTCGATTTATTCACCTCCCAAATCTAGGACGTATTATTTTATCTCTTATTGGAGGCTCGTCCTTAAACCTTCCAAATAAAGTGAGATTGAATTAAGTTGGCTCTAATAGAGGATATTCGTCAATGACTATTTCCATGGAAATGAGATTTTGATATGTGCTAGCTCTTATACCAAAACTTAGGAATGAAGTGTAAACCTCCATGCAAAAAGCTTTAACTTAGTTGCAAGGGAAAGTTTTCTTAGTTTTTTTAACGTATAATTTTGTACAAGTGATGATTAGAATGTTGATAACAATTCAGGAGTTTCAAAGCTATACATATGTGGCAATTGTTACAATAATGTTGTGACTAATACTATGAATACTCAAGGTCCAAATTGTGTACATGGCATGGGAAATGGTTTATGATTTGTGGGTTATAGGAGCGAAAGATTCGAGTAGCGATAAGGGAGGCTTGGTGAAAGGAGTGGTCACATACATTGTAGTGGACAATCTTGAGATTTGTCCAATGTTTACAATTTTAACTATCTCCTTGATCTCCAACTTCAACATCAAGGACATTGCTTCTTTATAAGAATAGGTCATTGGGTTGGGGATCGAAGAGGTATATATATGCTACCAAGTTGAACTTGATCTTGTGATCCATTCCCCTTTTAAATTTGGGATGTATTATTCTATTCCTTGTAAAGGAAGTTCGTCCTTGAACTTCTTGATGGAAGTAAGATTTAAAGTTGTACTAGCTCTGATACCAAATTTTGGAGAAGAAATGCCAACAATCGTATAAAAAATTTAAGATAATAGCAAGATCACATTCAATTACCTTAACCTATTCTGGCTTTGCTTAGTTATTTTACTTATGATTTTTTATACAGTTTTAGTTTTTGTTTGACCTTTGCGTTTGTGCGCGCGTGTGTGCGTGTAAGTGTGTGTGTGTGTGTTTTTTTTTTATAATTTGACAGTTATACTAAACTAAGATAGAGTTACATAAAAAGGCCTCTTAACAAGAAGAACTAGACACTTTATAGCAAGCTCACAACTAGTACAAACAATAGACAAAATAAATTTAGTATAACTATATTGGTGGACCCAACAAACAACCCATCTTCCATTAGCTTGGAATTGAGCCATAGCCTACCCCACAGACCAAAGTCTTCACAGTTCAGTCGTCATAACAAAGTGCTAAAACAAGCAAAGCAGTTAACAAGAAATTGTTGTGATGGAGATCCAAATAGTCATGCCACAAGGAAGCATAAAGGAGGTTTGATGATTCAAGACGTCTACACCATGGTGAGTGTTTGAAGAAGCCTCGATGACCACCACCAAGGAGTTGAAGTTAGAATTAGTTGCAGTTGATTCATGGAATTCTCCAAAAGAACTTTATGATAGATGGAGAAGACGTACAACCTGCATAAACATAAATAAAAAACAAATAATGAGTAGCCTAAGTTTAAACTAATTCACCATAGCACTACCCATTCTATAATGAATCATAGATGAAAGGAAAGAGAAAAGAGGCGGTGGAGAGGAAGAAGGGTAGTGAGCTTGGTGGTGGAGATGGAAAAAGGGTGGAGAGAAAGAAAAGAGAAAAGAGGCGGTGGGGATGGAGAAAGGTAGCATGCTATGGCAGTAGTGATGGAGAAAGGAGTAAGGAGCAAAAGGTGGTGAAAAAGGAAGTGGGGCGGTGGACCATGAAGGTGGTGGACACAATGAAAGGTAGATAAGGGAGAAGGAGGAATGGGGAAACATAGGAGGAGGAAGAGGAAACATTATGGAAGTGGGAGATGGAACAAAGATAGAGAATGAGGTGGTGAGATAGAGTTAAAGCGATGGAGGGAAGAAAAAGAGGAAAGTCAATAGAGAAAAGAAAAAGAAAGGTGGTGGGTGGAGCGAGAAAGGATAAAAACGACGAAAAAACAAGTGAAGAAGAGAAAGAGAGGGCTTGAGGGAAAGGCAATCAAAACCAGGCAGAAAAGCTCTAGAACAGTGTTGGAAGTGCTTGAGAAAGCACCGCAAAAGACATAGTTTCTCTCTCATCTACTCTCTCTCCTTCAATTTGACCTTGATATTTAGTTGTTAACTTACATTTTTTTATAGACCAAAACGTAAAGGGAAAATTGGTAAAAATTTATATAATAAAATATTTATCAATAAGAATAACTTGATAAATTTTATACACTAGAAATATTATTACTTGGTAAATTTTGTACACACAAGAGTATAGTTACTCTAATTTAGGCCTTCTTGGCTAATAAAGTTTTAGAAAATTTTCATTAAAGGGCTACAAGACCAAACTTTTTCAATCAAGGACCAAAATATTCTAAAATTTCACTAAAGGACCAAGTACCAAAATAAAAACAAGTTTTGTAAGTAAAACGAAAATAATGCCTCTTTATTTTTTTTAAAAAAGGTTTGATCGTTGTTGAAGCATCGGCGACCAGCCGCTGCAAGGCCGGAGCAACCCTGTCGACTGGCCATCAAAGCTCCGATCACTGAAAATCAATGTGCTGTTCATATAAGGATTCTACTTGTTAATGAAAAGTTGCACACTTGTTCATGATGCATGAATAATAGAATCACGATATTATTTTTGTCATTACTCCTACAAAATTTCATAATGTTTTGGTTATTGACTAAAATAAATTTGGTCATTTAGTTTTTGAATGAAATTCTCCCTAAAATTTTTAATAAGAGTTCCCCATTTTCTTTAAATGAAATTCAAGCATGCCAAGCGAGCTTTTGCACTTTTTTCACGTTTTCCTTGTGTTAATATTTTCTCTTTTATCTCTCTGTTTGATAATTATTTTGGGCTTTATTGGATACACAGAATACATTTTTTTAAGAGAACAATTAGAAGGAAAATATCTTTTATATCACTGATATAAATTTCATAAAACGATATCATTGTTGGATGATAATAAAAATAAATATCTTATAAAAAAAATAAACTCATGTGTCCCGATTTTGTATAATAAATCATTCAATCCTTCTGTAAGATATTAGACATATTAAAGGAAGGCTCTAAGAAGTAAGAATAGGAAAATGAGATTTAAGTCAAAACTACAATTTAATTATAGTTTTATTTTTTAAAAATAAAAATAATTTATACATATTGATTTAAAAAATTTAAAATTAAAAACATCAATTATAAATTAAAATTTATCTTTAAAATTTACATGTCATATATATATATATATATATATATATATATATATATATATAATCGAGTCTTTTGAATTCATCCATGTTGGATATAATTAAGTTTTGATGATGTCTTATATGTATGCAATTAGTAAAAGCAAAAAGATTGAGTAATATGTTTATCTTCTTCATTGACTAAATTCTTGAGCTTAATGTAGAATCAAAGATGTGAAGGTCATCTATTAAGAATGATCAAGAAGAAGATTGATAAAGAAGTATTGAATGCAAGAGATTTGTTTAGAGATGGGAAATAATCAAAAAGGAAATCAGAAATTACAGAAAGAAGAAGACTCAAGTGATCAAGAATGACTAAGAGAAGAAGAAAAAGAAGAAGATCAAGGAGGTCGAGGATATAGATGAGGATAAGGAAAAGGAAGAAAAGAAAAAGAAGAAGAGGAGAAATCGAAGAAGAAAGAATTTATTGAATGGAACATCTTCAATCAAGATCAGTTCAAAAATATTTTTGAAGAATGTTCAAGAAGAATTGAAAGAAAGAAAGAGTTAAAGTATGAAGAATGATCAATATGAGAGATGATGGGAGATGGAAGAAGTTGTTAGGTAAAATGAGAATATCAATATCATCTCAAATAGGGGTGTAAACAGGCCAGGCCTTGCCCTTAACAGGCCAGGCCTGTTCTGTAACATACTGGCCTGAGCCTGACCTGTGGCCTGTTACAGGCCTACTTTTCGGCCTGGGCCTGGCCTGTATATAGGCCTGTGTTTTTTTTTTTAAAAAAAAAAAAATTTTAAAAAAAATTTTTTTCAATTTTTTTTTATTTAATTAAGCTAACAGGCCACAGGCCGAAAACAGGCCTACTTTAAACAGGCTAAAAACAGGCCAAAATTACATAAATTAATATTAATAATATAAACAGGCCGGCCTGACAGGCCTAAAAGGCCTCTTATCAGGCCTAGGCTTGGCCTGTTTTCCCTTAACAGGCCTCATAAGAGGCCTTGGCCTGGCCTTTTAGCCTGACAGGCCAGGCCTGACCAGGCTTTTAACAGGCCAGGCCACAGGCCCCTGACAGGCTCCTGGCCTTTTTACATCCCTAATCTCAAATATAAATGTGGAGAATGCTCAAAAGAAGAAGGAAGGAAGAATAGAGTTGTGAAGAATGATCAAGTGAAGAGAAGAAAGAAATAGAAGATTTTGTCAAAAAGAATGAGAAAAATCAATTTACAAGGTCTTAAATTGATATCATAAGTCTTCACAATCAAATGGATGTTGAAGAGGTTCAATTCAGGGTTAGAATCAGTAAAAATTAGGTTCTGGAAGAGAATACTCAAGTTTCTAGGTCAAAACTCGAGTATACAAGCTTATTGGAAAAATTTGCTTCTAGACGGAGAAAACTGAAGTTTGGAAAACTACAGTTTGGGAAACCACGGTTTGGGCGTCAAAGAGTCAAAACTTGACTATGGGGGTCAATACTCAAGTATGGAACTTATATACCACAGTATTGGGTGTTTTCAGCTTCTCTGGCGCGTCTGGTCCTGACAATACTCAAGTATCAGCACTTGACAGCAACTCTGTTCATCCTTGTTTCACATTCAGCTTTGGGCGACCTCTGGTAAATCAATGATATCTCCTAAACCAGAGATCGAATTGAGGTGAAATCAAATTTGGCTGAAACTAGATATCCAATGTGTCATCTTGACAAAGTTTCATGCTCAAATAAGATCAAATGAGAGAGCTATGAATTTCGAAAGTTGGATTAAATATTCACGCCACACATCAGACCAAGCTTCAATGATTTGAGTGTAACTCACAATCTACATATCAGAATAAGCTGAAATTGGTGGCATATGAAAGAAGACACATAAGAATTTCCATCAAGACTTGGTTCAAAAAAAATGAAGATCATACCAAAGAGATATGGTCTTCGAAAGTTGACTGATAATTTAGGAGGGTGCAAAAATGATGGTTAAAGAACAATCTTCTTTCATTGGATCATAACGGATGAATTCCAACAAATTAAGATCTGATTCTTGTTGCTTTGGGAAGAAGGACACAAAGAGCTATATGGGGATAATTGGTTTTCCAAAATTGAAGTGATATCAAGTCTGGAAGCAACCAAAGTCCAAAACAACGTGAATACTCGAGTTTACGAATGAATACTCGAGTATAGCTCAGACAGAGAGCAATGAATGTTAAAGGATCTTCAATACTTGAGTATATAAGTCAATACTCCAGTATCGAACAGACAGAGATGAATATGAAGTAATAAAATAAGCTCAATACCACAGTATCCAAGTCAATACTGCAGTATACACCGTAACTTCAAAAAAATCAAAGTTGCGAAAATCCTGAATCTGATCCAGATCAACCAGATGTTTACCCAAATGATCTATAACACTTATTATTATCATTTATATCATTTGTGGACGTGTTTCAGATGATTAAACGAAGGATTTCAAGAACCAAAATGCTGAGCTGTCAAGTTCCAAAAAGCAAAATAACAGCTAGTTTTCTATCTGCTGAAATCTCAACGTCTCTATTCATAACGGCTCTTTTCTCCAATGTTCAGAACGCCTTCATTTATAAATAGAACCAGATTCAAAACGCAAGAAGATGATGGAGTGAGCTTACACTGTCATAATTCCAAAATACTGAATCCCTTACTCTCTGTTTTTACAATGTTTTCTTAGATTATCATATTGAGAGTGAAATGAATTCTTATGTACTTCAATGATCATTTATCCATTTCTTAGAGAGAAGTTTTACTGTAAATCATTATATTTGAGAGTTACTCAAGATTGGGTAATCTTGAGTGCGTATTGATTATAACCTTACAAGTTGTAAGGGGGAGAGTCTCTTGGTGAGATTGTAAAGGCTGTACAAGTGCCTGGACAAACTTGTAGGTTGTAAAGGCTTGTCTCTTGTGCCTGATTAAACAAGGAGAATAGTGGAAATCTCAAGTGAAGCTTGAGGATTGAACGTAGGTCACGGATTGGACCGAACCAGTATAAATCTCTGTTTGCAATTCTCTTCCCTGAACTCTTTATTTCCAGCATACATATTTGAATGATTGTTTATAGTTTCATAACTCTTTATTATCATTCAAATTGATTCTATCAAATTGTGAAAATATTTTAAAAGAGAGCAAGTTTTTGTTTTCACCCAATTCTATTAGTTCTCTAGGTGTTTTGATGATAACTGACAATTGTGAACTTAATTTGAAGTTTGTCTTTGAAAGTTGTAAAACTTTTAGTTTAAGGCAAACTCGAGTTTAAGTAGCTAAACTCGAGTTTAGACTTGGCAAACAGAAGCTCAGTTTTTAACAAAGTAGGCCAAACTCCAGTTTGCATAGGCAAACTCGAGTTTGCAGAGTTACAGAGAGCTATCAAAGTTTACAAGAGTTGTAAACTCGAGTCTAAGTCTTGAAACTCGAGTTTAGAACAAAGACAGTGACACTTGCATTTCAACTTGTTTTGAAACTCTACCTTCAGTCTTTCTAAAACTTCAGTTTACAAGAAAGTTTAAAGGCCAAAAGTTTCAAAGACTTGTAAACTCGAGTCTATGTCTTAGAAACTCGAGTTTGGGATCAAACAGAAGCTTCAACGTTTTATCAAGTCTTCAAACTCTAACTTTGATCCTTCCAAACTCCAGTTTACAAGAAAAGTTTAAGAGCTAAAGACTCATAAACTCGAGTCTGGGTTAAGCAAACTCGAGTTTAGGATAAACAGAGACACTTGTGTTGTTACTTGCTTTGTAAACTCCAGTTTTGGTTTCAGTGACTCCAGTTTGCACTTTAATGAAAAGTTTTCAAAGTTTGAATATACACTGAAACTCGAGTCAGATTTCTGGAAACTCGAGTTTAGGACTGTTTTGAAAACACTTGAACTATTACATGATTTCTAAACTCCAGTCTTGAAAATGGAAACTCCAGTTTGAGCTTTCAAAGGTATTTCAATGTTTTAGTTTTCACTGAAACTCAAGTCAAGGTTTTGGTGACTCGAGTTTAGCTCAAACAGAAAGCCTCGAGTAAATGACTGTTTTGAAAACTCTAGTCTTAAAAATGAAAACTCCAGTTTACATATGAAGAGATTTTTCAAAAGTTTCAGTTTACACTGAAACTCGAGTTTTGGATATCAAAACTCGAGTCTGAACTATACAGAGAGCTAAGTAACATTTCAGGTTTTGTAAACTCCAGTTTACATTTCCTAAACTCCAGTTTTGAAGCTCTGAACTTAAACTCAAAATTTTCATAAAAGCTTCAAACTCGAGTCAGTCACTAAATGACTCGAGTTTAGCACTGTGCTCAAAACTTCATTCAAGAGCAGTTCGCGACTTTCCTCTTTGTAAGAACCAAACTCGAGTCAGTCACTAATCAACTCGAGTTTAGGAAGTCTTTCAAAACAAGATGCTCTCTGGATGAACTCCAAACTCGAGTTTGGGTTTGTAAACTCGAGTTTGTAAAGCACAGATTTGTAAAACCAGAAGACGCGAATTTGCGAAAACCATTTGAATGATCTTAATACTTCATATCTTTAATTGCTATTATTCCTAACGTCTTTTAACCAGTTTGTTAGCAAGTTTCAGATGGTTTATTGAAGGAAACAATGAAGATTCAGACAATGAGCTGTAAAGCAAGAGAGAGAGAGAATATGTTGTCTTATAAAGTGCTCCAATTTGGATTAAATAATTACAACTTTAAGCACAGCTCATTCCAACATAGGGACATCAACATTATCTTCATATTAATTAAGTCCCACATTGCGAGAATGTCTACAACAGATTGGACAAAAGTAGAATCCATCCATCAAGAAGATTTTAGTGGATTCTCAACAGCTAGTTCTGGAAGTGGAGCCTCCAACGTTCAAATTCGTAGTGCTCTTCCAATAGTCAAGTTCTTCATTCAAATTGGACGTCAACAGCTATAAATATCATTCAGATTCGAAGAAGAACTAAGATAGACAAGATACAAGACAATTACAGTGTGCAACAATCAGATTTCTGTATTCATTCTTCTGTAAATAGTCTTGAGAGATTTAAGCTTCAATGTTTATCATTATCTGCTCTTAGAGAGAGTTTGTTTCCGTTAATCATTTGATTGTAAAGAATCTCAAGTCGGGGGACTTGGAGATTGATTGTACGATTACAACTTGTAAGGGGGAGTGAGTCCTAGAGAGAGGATCACCCCAAGTTACAGAGTGTGTAGTGTACCGTGTTTGGGTATATCACTTACTGTGAGGATCTCAAGTCGGGGGACTTGGAGATTGAGATATCAGTGTACAACTTGTAAAGGGGAGTGTATCCTGGTGAGTGGATAGCTTTCGAGTACAGAGTGTGTAACTGATTGTGAGTGATAGTGAAAATCCCAGAGAGTCTAGGGACTGGACGTAGGTCAAGGAGTTAGACCGAACCAGTATAAATCTTGTTGTATCTTGTTCTCTCTTCCGTTTCTCTGCACTACTTTGTTTCAGCGATTAATTTCTAGAATTGAGAAAAAGAATTTTTCAAATCCCTAATTCACCCCCCTCTTGGTGATTTGCTCTGGCTTTTTCAAATTTACCCCCCTCTTGGGTTTAGCCGAGTATTTTCAATCCAGACCTTTTTTAAAAAAAACACAAAAACTGTTATTGGGAACCATACTATTCTTAAATCGATTTTGGGACTTAACTATTCATTTTTTTAAAGAATATCTAACAAAGATTTCAAATAATTTTAGGGTTAAAGTGCAAAAATACACATGAGCTTTTTCCCCAGGAGCACCCAACACCACGTGCTTTTTTTTTTTGAACAAAAATACACATGTGGTTACCATTTTAGAGCAAAAGTTACATCCCACCGTTATATTACTGTTCACCGTGATGAGAGAAAAAGAGATGAAGTTAACAGTAACATAATGGCGATGGACAGTAACATAACGGTGAGATGTAATTTTTGCTCCAAAATGGTAACCACGTGTGTATTTTTGTTCAAAAAAAGCACGTGGTGCTGAGCACTCTTGAGAAAAAAGCTTTGTGTATTTTTACACCTTAACCCATAATTTATATTAAATTTTAGCAATGATTCAAATTAATATTTCACCATCTAATTATGATCGAATAAAATTTAAATTTATAGTAAATAAAAGAAATAAAAAGACTCAATTGCCAGACAAAATGGAAAACATATCATGAAAAAGTGGGGACGATACTGAGAGAATATCAGTGTGAGCTTTTTAATTATCACGCCAATGCCAGACCATTTGATCTGTTTTCTCTCTCCCATTCCCTTCTTTTCCATTGATGACGTGGCTTTCCTTATTATATTTCAAATATGAATATTCAATCGTGTGAATGACTACTAACCAAATAAATTTTGCTTTTTGGAAAGTTGAATGGCCGATCTCGCACTTTCTAAAAGTTAAGTCAAAATTTAGTGTGTCCTCAATATTATTATTTTTTAAAAAAATTGCAATAAAAGATTCATCATCGTAGTGGAATGATGTGTGATTTATTTATTTATAATGTTTTCGAATACATGAAATTTTAAATTACATCGTTTATTTTATGAATATAAATTAGTCCTTGAAATTAAAATAAAATAAATATATTTTCAGAGATTCATTAATTTTATCCAATTTAAATCCTAAGGTTGAGAGGTTCAATGACTTGTGTGTTTTATTTTTTAATTTCAGGTCAAAAAATGATTTTTTTTGGTCAAATCACATTGTACTTAAAATTAGGGGAAAAAACAATTTAAAACTGCAAAATCTTAAATTAGATTATTTCCTAGTTATAAATTGTTTATTAAATCTCGGCATTTCCTTATTAACTCTTAGTAACAAATTTAATTTAGGATTTTACAATTTTTTTTTTTGATTTTCTCTTAAAATTTTATTAAACTCTTGATTAATTTAAAAATTCTTAGATGATAATGATAACTCTTTCAAAGGCACACACATTTGTAGGTAGATATTATTTGGGTTAATATATATTTGTGGGTAGAGATTGAATAGTTTTTATTAATCAGGAACGTAGTTTTCTTAGCTTTCACCCCAAGAACATTATCCACATTAATTCATGTAATATATACTCAAATATGTAAATTTCAATTCAAACCCTAAGATCACACAATTATTGTAAATCTCCAATAATTAGTCTAGGATTTAATTTTATAATAAAATGTCTAAATGCACTTATTTTAACACTAAAAATACAATTGAAATATTTTTAGAGATTCCTCACCTTTTTTCAATTATGTTGTGAACCATCATAGTTTTCACTAGCATTCATCGAAATAATATTATCCAAATCACCTAAAATATTATTCTCTCTCTCTCTGAGATAAAAAGATTATTATTATTTTTTTAATGCAAGTTTGGACACCAGGAAATTCAATTTTGAAGGAAAAATCATGATATCTTCAAAATTTCTTACAAATAACCTCATTTTTGTCAAATTACGGTTTCAACTCTTAATTATGGTTACATAAACAACTGACACTTGTTTCTGCATTTCAATTCTACTTCCAAACAATTTTCTAATGCTAATTCAAATAGATCTTTAAATTTTCATAAAATCAATTAATCTCTCAACTCCCCACCCCAGGGCGAAAAAAAAAAAAAATCCCCTCAACGACGTCTTTTGTGATTGACACTATGCCCTTTTTTATGAAAAGCCAAATGATATTATTAAAAGGAAATAAAGTTTACATAACAAGAAAATAAAAGGAACATACAGAAGATAAAGTGAAGTTAAGAAAGAGCAAAGATTCAACAAGCCTAATAGAGTGATGAGAGAAAAAAGGGCCTTAAAGATTACCTATGGGGATTAGGTCACAACTTAGCGAATTAAAATTCAATTTTCTTCAGGGAGAGATATTCAGTGTCTTATCATACTTAGAACATTATTGTTTTCAATAGAAGGATACACGTAATTATTAAAAATATAGCATGTTAAAAATTTGATATCCAATTATATGATGCTAACATAAATATTCCAAATGCTAGTTTTAGGTACTGAATTATCTAAATGGCTAGCTAGTAAGCTACTTTTGTATGCAACACTTTTGGGGTGCGCCCACAAACTACTCAATATTTGTATTGTATGACTAAAATCCTAATGGTTTAATTTCAAAATATCAAGCATATTTATTTTTAAATTTTTAAATTTTTTTTATAAGTTTTAATTTTAATATATACAAAACTTAAAACAAGAATAATTTTCTAATTATTATCCTGTTTGGAAATAAATTTATCATTTAAAAGTTATAAATTAAAAAATTTATGTTGGATTATGAGGTGTAAGTATGGGAAATACTTTTTCAAGTACCAAACTTTGCCTCAACATTTTTTTTTTGATATATAAATTTTAGGAAAGGGGTTGGGTTCACCCACAATCCAAGGGCAGGACGAAATCTCCATTCCTCTTAGGTGATACGAATGTTGGGTAGGGCGAAGCGTTTATTACTCTCAAGCCTTTACCTAGGCATCCAGGAACTATGATGTCTCCCCTTGCGCCTTGACCAACTTTAGGATCAAACCATCTCCCTTTGGTGAGAGTGCCCGACCCCTTTGCTAGTTGAACCCAATGACGAGGGGTAACCTTGCCTCAACATGTTACTGAATTATAAATCAACTCGGCTTAACAATACTTCCAGGTTCCAACAGTCATATATTGTAAACTTCATTACGGCCTTCTTTCGGGCCTGGCTCATCTATGGCCCATTCTTGATATGCTTTGGTGATACAGACAAAGTTCTTATGCCCACTTTGTTATGGGCTTTTTATGGGCCTGTCACAACTAAGGCCCATTTCTGATCTGCTTTACTGATGCACAACATATTCTAATTTCCAGCATACCTATCTTTATTTTGTTTGCAAACACACACGTGCATATGGACACACACATATGTTGGTATGGGTATGTATGATGAGATAAATATTCGAAATTAATTTTCCGTAATTAATTCCGTGAAAGATCTAATTAATCTCATTTGAAGCAATAAAGTATATATGATGATGATTTGGAAAGTTCGATTAGACCCCTTTCTTTCTTTTTGGATTTTCTTTCTATCAGTGCTGTTCTAGATTTGTCCGTATAATTTTTCCTTTTCCCCATGAAATAGTAATTTTTCATTAAAAGTAAAAGAAAATCTTACAAAGGCATGTAACACGTTATGTACACTTGTAGTATATATGAAAGGTTACATGGCACTATCCTAGATGTTGTTCGAATTTTAACTTGTGATTTCTTTACTAGGTGATAAGGGAAAATAATTGCATTTTTTTTTTGTTAGACACATGTATTTTCATATTGGAGGCAATTTTTGTATTGTCAGGCATTAAATGTGAGCACCTTTCTTATCAAGAATTTAAACTTTGGTTTGCAATGTTTTGAGTGTAGGAATCTCATCAGAAAACACGGAAGCGTATTTAACTGATTTGATGTAAGAAAATAAGAACCTTTATCGTTTTGATTACCTAGAAAGATGAAACCGGTCTGAAAGCCTCTGCACGAACAGTTCACGAACAATCCTCGTCCGCTCTATGACCGATCTTCCAGACTATCTCTCGAGTAGGATGGGGTGGGTGTGTGGGCAACCGTTTAGATGATGAACGTCTGCCTCTTAGGTCTATTTCTGATGAGCTATCCTTCTGAGGCACAGCAGGAGAAAGTTAGAATATATAGAGTTAAGTGCAAGACTTAATCTAACCCTAAGCCTCATGGGCTTTGGTCTCACTAAAGCCCAATAGGGCTTAAGTGACTAAGAGCATATATCCAACAATCTCCCACTTGCTCTTTTAAGTTACAAACTTGAGTTCGTACACCCAAGATCATGTAGTCCATAAGCCATCATCATCTGATTATATACCCCATCTGTTGTATCGAGCTAGCCTGGGGATCTATCATTTGTCATTCATCAAGGCTCATGATAATCTATAGAAGATTATCTAGTTCGGTGCTACTCCAGTAAAAGCCCGAACGTGATCTCCAAAATTAATGACACTTATAACATGTATGTGCATCACCCCTTTATAGAATGTCTATAATTGATTGACTAGTCTTTTGTAACCCAATCAATTATTTATTCCCTTGACTTTGATAGTTTCTCTAATGGATTACATGCACTGGCCAGTGTCTTCAATATCCAAGTACCGAAACATATCAAGGGGACATTTCCTATAAATTCCATGTTATTTATCTCATAAACACCGATAACCAAATAGTCTCAATCCCAAAATACCAAGTTATTGGCCGTCATATAGATCAAACCTCACCCGTTGGTAAATCAAAGAATGAAAAATTATTCGATTACCTATTTAAAATAAACTCAGGATTTAGAGCAACTACATGACTATAGTTATCTGGAGATTTGATTCCTTATGACAGAAAGAACAACCTTAATCAAATCTCTCCTTGATCCATTCAATGCAAGAATTAACTCACACCAATATTTTATAATGATTCGAACAAAACCATTTCATAAAATATTGCAGCCTAAATAAAGTGCCCAACTTAATTTAATAGCTGTGAACTTATTCATCAATTGTGAGAACCTATGACCATGTCCTCTATGAACATATCTATATGATCATATACTCTACAATTGATCCGGACCTTAGTGTTTGCAAATAATGTGCGAAATAAATGATAAAACACCTCATTTATTAATATTCAGAAAAATTGCATTGTCATAATGTCTTGCTGAAAGGAAACACAAAATAACAAAGTGAAATAACAACTTCCTAAAGCTATAGCAAATCTGGAATCCTCCTAAGACCCATAGATGTAACATGCCTCTCAAACATACGTTCTGGCAAACTCTTAGTAAAAGGGTCAGCAAGGTTCTCGTCTGATGCTATCTTTGCTACCACAGTATCTCCTCTTTTAACTATATCTCGGATCAAGTGGTACTTCCTCTCTATGTGTTTTTGTCTCTTGTGACACCTTGGTTCCTTGGATTGTGCTACTGCCCCGCTATTGTCACAGTAAAGTGTGATAGGACAGTCAACACCTGGTATCACCTGAAGGTCCGTTAGGAACTTCTTTAACCATGCAGCTTCCTTTGCAGCCTCAGAAGCAGCTACAGATTCAGCCTCTGTGGCAGAGTCAGCCACACATGATTGTTTTACACTTCTCCAACAAATGGCACCACCATTAAGGGTATACACATATCCCGAGGTGGATTTTCTTGAGTTAATATCTCCTTGGAAATCTGAGTCCGTATAACCAATAGTTTCAAGACTCCCACTAGAATAGACCAACATATAATCTCTCGTTCTCCGTAGATACTTGAGTATATGTTTAACTGCTACCCAGTGTTGCTCTCCAGGATCGGATTGGTACCGGCTCACTACTCCCACTGCATAGCAGATGTCTGGTCTGGTACATAGCATAGCATACATGAGACTACCTACTACTGAAGCATAAGGTACCCTACTCATGCGTTCTCTCTGCTCAGGAGTTTTAGGAGATTGCTTCTTAGAGAGATGAATCCCATGCCTGAAGGGTATAATTCCCCTCTTAGAATTCTCCATGCTAAACCTGGCAAGTATTTTGTCAATGTATTTAGCCTGGGATAATGCCAAAACCCTATTCTTCCGGTCTCGTAAGAGTTTAATACTAAGAACATAATTGGCTTCCCCTAGGTCCTTCATATCAAAATGCTTGCTCAACCAAGTTTTTATGCCTAACAATACCTCTGTATCATTTCCGATAAGGAGTATATCATCTACATAAAGTACCAGAAAAGATACTGCATTACCTTGGATCCTTTTATACACACACGGCTCATCAGGACTTTTCTCAAAACCATAAGACTGAATGGCTTGATCAAATCTGATGTTCCATGATCTAGATGCTTGCTTAAGTCCATAAATGGACCTTTGCAACTTGCATATCATTTTTTCTTGCCCTTTGGCTATAAACCCTTTTGGTTGTTGCATATAGATTTCCTCTTCCAAATTTCCATTTAGAAAAGCAGTTTTGACATCCATTTGCCAAATCTCATAATCAAGATTTGCTGCAACAGCTAAGAGGATCCGGATGGACTTGAGCATGGCAACTGACGAAAAGGTTTCTTCATAATCTACACCTTCCCTTTGGGAATACCCTTTCGCCACCAATCTAGCTTTGAAGGTTTCAACCTTCCCGTCCGATCCTCTCTTTCTCTTGTAAATCCACTTACATCCAATGGGTCTTACCCCTTCAGGTGCATCTACAAGAGACCAAACTGAGTTGGAATACATAGAATCCATTTCACGATTCATAGCCTCAAGCCATTCCTGAGCATCAACATCTCCTAGTGCTTCGTCATAACTTGTGGGATCATCGTCTTCATCAAAGATGACATCCTGATTTGACTCACCCAACAAGAGATATTTTGCAGGTGTACGAATCACTCTCCCACTACGACTTTGTCGCACTTGATGTTGTGCATCTACGGGGGGGTCCATATTTTGTGGGTTAACAATTTCTGGATGAGGACCCTCATTAAGTGGATTAACCAATTCATGATTTTGTTCTTCCATAAGTTCATCATCATGCTGAACATCATCATTATGCTGAACTTCATTATCATGTTGAACTTCTGGTTCTGTATGTGATTCCTATGTATGTTCATCAGGTATATTTTCCCCTCTTTGAACAACCACAGGAATAAAAGCTGGAACCACTTGAGGTTGCATTGAAACTTGATCTGAGACTAACTCATCAAGAATAACCTTACTCCTTGGCTTATAATTTGTCATATAGTCCTCCTCTAAGAAAGTCGCGTGAGTGCTCACTATGACCTTCTATTCTTTTGGACTATAAAACAACCAACCTCTGGTTCCTTTAGGATAGCCTATAAACATGCATACTTCAGTACGCGAGTCCATTTTATCTGGTTTTTGTTGCAAGACATGTGCCGGAGCACCCCAAATCCGAATATGATTCATGGAGGGCTTACACCCTTTCCACAATTCTATTGGTGTCTTTGAAACTGACTTGGACGGTGCTAAGTTCAATAGATACATAGCAGTTTCTAAGGCATATCCCCAGAATGAATCAGAAAGAGATGAATAACTGAGCATAGATCTTGTCATTTCTAAAAGGGTTCTATTTCTCCGTTCAGCAACTCCATTCTGCTGTGGTGTCCCTGGAGAAGATAATTGTGAAACTATCCCCTCTTTAATCAGGTAAGACCTGAACTCTCCAGATAGGTATTCACCCCCTCAATCAGATTGAAGAGTCTTAATTTGAACACCAAGATGCTTTTCTGCCTCAGCCTTGAACTCTTGGAATTTTCCAAAAGCCTCAGACTTGTGACGCATCAAGTATACATGTCCAAATCTAGAGTAATCATCAGTAAATGTGATGAAATACTGATACCCGCCTCTGGCCTGGACATTTATTGGTCCACATACATCAGTATGCACCAATTCCAGCTGAAGTGTGGCACGTTTTCCCTTGGCCTTGAAAGATCTCTTTGTCATTTTACCCTCTAAACAAGATTCACATACTGGTATCAATTCAAAGTCTAGGGATTTTAAAATCCCACTTTTGACCAAACCTTGTATCCTGTTAGAGTTAATATAACCCAATCTCAAATGCCAAAGATAAGTTTCATTTGAAACTTTTCTTTTCTTTGATGAATTGACATGCTCAACATCTTTTAATTCAACATGATTAACTTCACAGGGAATAGGATTAAGGAAATAAAGACCATTAAACTTTATACCAGAACAAATAAAAGAAGATGAACTTCTTATAAAAACTGAGGAATTAAACTGAACTGTCAAACCATGTTTATCCAAACAACTAACAGAAATTAAATTCCTCTGAAATTCTGGAATAAATAAACAGTCTTCTAAAACCAAAGTTCTGCAATTATCAAAAGATAAAACAACTTGTCCCACTGCTTGTGCAGACACAAGCTCCCCATTTCCAAGCTTCAAATCTCTTTGTCCTTCACTTACAGGCAAGCTATGTTTGAACCACTGCAAAGAGTGACAAACATGGTTAGTGGCTCCTGAATCAACGATCCATTTAACATCATGATTCTCCACTAAACAAGCCTCAATCACATGTAAATTACCCATACCTGGTTGTTTCATACGTGGCCAATCTTTCTTCCAATGCCCCTTTTGTTCGCACTTGAAGCACTTGCCTTTTGGCTGCTTCATTGCAACTGTTTTGGCAACTGGAGTACCTGATTTCTTCTTTTTCTTGTTCTTGTTCTTTCCTTTGGGTTTCCCCTTAGGTTTCACAGAACCAACAAAAAGTGCACTTCCTTGCTTGACTAGAGATTGTTCAGCACTCTCAAGCTCGTGCATCAATTGAGTGAGATCAAGATTCATCTTATTCATATTATAATTCATCTTGAATTGATTGAAGTATTCAGGCAGTGATTGTAAGAGAAGGTCAACTTTCACTTCTTGTTCAAACTTGATACCATGGTTATCAGCCTTCTTGAAGTTTGCTATCATTGTCAGACAATGATCCCGCACACTTCCTCCAAACATCACTATTTTGGTGACTGCATTCAGCGCATTTTGCCTTGCAGAGCTGCTAGGCGTAGCAAACATGCCATCAAGAGTCTGGAGCATTGTTGCCCCACTCTCAATCATGCTCACTTGCTCCTGAAGGTGACTAGCGAGACTGGCCAAAATATAGCAGCGAACTGCCACATTCGCCTTCTCCCATCTTTCCTTCTCCTGCTGAAATTGAGTCCGAATTACATCAGACGCATCTGCAGCAGGCTGCGTTGGCTTAGGGGTAGTTAGAACAAAGTTGAACTTTTCATATTGAAGAACAATATCCAAATTAGTTTTCCATTGTTTGTAGTTTGTACCATCCATAGGTTTTTGACTCAAAATAGTAGCTAAAGGATTGAATGAAGACATTTTTCTGAAAAAATGAAAAGCACACTAGTTACATACCATAATTAACAACAAACAAATATATCGCTAGTAGATTCTAATAACTACTATTTGTTTATTGTTTAACAATCCATTAGTTATCTTTACAAGGCTTACGATGGGCAAGATACTTGTAAAACCAATATTGTTAATTTGGGCCTTCAGTTCCATTGCCAGTGCCTCGATGGGAGGGTTAACAATTTTACCAAAGTTGAATGTATTTAACCATTGTTTACTTTCAAAATTATCTTTAGTATCCAAGTGTTGCCGACGATGGGCCGTACAAAACTTTACTAAAATTTTGAAAATATTAGGGTTTAATCTAGTGAAATCCGATTTTCCTTATCCGATGGGGCTTCAGCGATAACCATCTCACTAATAAACCCACAATTGGAGCCCGTAGGTTTTAAAATTAAATGCTTAATTTAAAACCTTCACCCATTCAATATTTTAAATTTAGAATTTTCAATTTCCAAGAATTTGTTCAATTTAGAGAAATCATTAGGAATCTAAAATCTAGTTATGTTTGGCAAAATTTGTTTCACATGACCATTTTAAATAACCCACAAATTACTCAAAATTACAATTCTCTTAGGAAATTTCCTAGATTATTTATCTAGATTTTAATTCCACAATTAATTAATCCAATTATTATTCTAGATTTTAATTTAAAATCATAATAATTGATAATTAATTTAATGGTTATCTAGATTTTAATTCCATAATTAATTAATCCAATTATTATTCTATATTTTAAAATAAAAAATATAATAATTGATAATTAATTAGTGAAAAGCCTAAATAATCTCACATAATAACTATCATACTAGTCGATTTAAGACATATAGCTACTATGCATTTATGACATGTGATTATGCAACAATACGGCATCTTCCTATTCTATATGACATGTTATTTCTAATCATGTTAATCGCACATATAATTCATACTATTTAATAAATAATTAAATAAATAACTTTAATCCATGGCTTTCCTATAAAATTAAAAGATAAAAAATTTTATAACTTTGGAATTTCTCTTTTGTCCAGTCCATGGTATTTGTCCAAGCCCTTTTAGGGTATCCATGAGCCCAAAAACCCAAAACCCAATCCTTAGCTAAAAAACCTAAGATATAAAAGAGAAACCCTAGCTTTCATTGAAGCCACGCCGTCAACCGAAGTCAGATCATCACCAAACTTCAGGGGAAGGACCGCCATGGAGAGACGAGATCACGGTCGCCGGAACCACCTCAAAAGGAGGTCCCACACGCCGTCACGCGCTGGTTCTTTGACGGCGCGTGAATTCCACGCGCATCCCTTGTGGCGGCGCGTGGAGGCGCGTGGATGAGCATCGAGGTCGGGGTTTTTATATTCTCGCTCGTTTTTCTGTTCTCTTTCCAACGATATATGGTTTGTCCAATTCCGAGGTCCAGAGGTCCACGAAAAGTAGCCCGGAAACGTTGAAAGCTCATCTTGCAATTTCTTGATTTACAACTTTTCACAAATTCAAAAAATTTACATGGAAATTCCGAAAATAAAGTAAAATAGCAAGGAGGAAACCTAATCATATGGGATTAGCCTCCTTGTTACAAGTCAAGAAATACAAGGAAAATCTAACCATAGATTAAAGCCTTTAAAATTAAAACTGGAACCAAATCTGAATTATAAACGAATAATCTTCATGAAATAAATAACAATTACAGAAAAGGATGCCATATTTTCAAGAAAATCTAAAAGAATCACATGACAAATAAAAGAACATCAAAACTGGGTTCTTTTCCTCATCAACCTGGCTCTGATGCCAATTGTAGGAATCTCATCAGAAAACACGGAAGTGTATTTAACTGATTTGATGTAGGAAAATAAGAACCTTCATCGTTTTGATTACCTGGAAAGATGAAACCGGTCTGAAAGCCTCTGCACAAACAGTTCACGAACAATCCTTGTCCGCTCTATGACCGATCTTCCAGACTATCTCTCGAGTAGGATGGGGTGGGTGTGTGGGCAACCGTTCAGATGATGAACGTCTGCCTCTTAGGTCTATTTCTGATGAGCTATCCTTCTGAGGCACAGTAGGAGAAAGTTAGAATATATAGAGTTAAGTGCAAGACTTAATCTAACCCTAAGCCTTATGGGCTTTGGTCTCACTAAAGCCCAATAGGGCTTAAGTGACTAAGAGCATATATCCAACACTGAGGTATTAACATTTTTTTTTTATTGGACGAATATACTGTTGTTGTATGATGAAGATTGAAGGCCATTGCATCTCTCAAGGCCATCAACTGCAATTGCAAAGTCCCCAATTTAATTGGAGTAATGGTCCATTCATTGAAATCTGTCTGATTACTGAAAAATAAAGAAAGAAATCTGTCTGATTGAAGCATATTCGGATACAAATACTAAGCCTTCTAGAAACAATCCTTTTTATCTTGAAAATTAATTTCCAAGGAGTTCTATGTTGACAGAGGAAGGGCAAAGGATTTGATCCTGGAAACATTATTTGTCCGTAAATTTCTTTTTTTTTTTTTTTCTTTTTTTCTTCCTCAAAATGCGTTTCTTGATGATTGCTAATCATTTTTTAAAGTTCAATTTAAATAGAAGACTTTGAATACGTGAATTTATTTTACAAAAGATCAATAAAAGGTCTAATGTTAAGTACTTGTTTTTTTATACATGAGGAAGTAAAGATAAGAACAAACTAAAACAAAGTTAAGAAAAGTCAAAGTAACGCCGATATCAGCCAACAGCGTTTTAAGTCATTCGACCCAATTATGAGCTGGAACACATCACATGAGTCACAAAACAACTTCACAAAACAACTTCTAATTTATATTTGATAAGCATGACTCCACACACACACACACATTTATTTATTTATATATCCATGACAAAGAACAATTAATGGAGTCAATAATACACAATAATATTTTATATATATAATGGCATTAATTAATGAAGGATCATATTTGATTCCTTCTTAAGCTTGATATTGCTGTGGAAAACACTTGTCAAGACATTATTACACTGCAGAGAAGCCTTCAACAGTTCGATGCCCTGCAGATAGTAAATAAGGGATGATTATGGCAGTTAAGAAGATAGCAGCACATTAAGTAATAAACTGACGAAGAATAGCTAAATACAGATTCGACTTACAAAAATATACTATATATTTTTTTTTAAACGAAGAAAAAATGAACAGCACTTCATATGCAGTAATTAAACAATATCAATAAGAATAAAAGAAAGAATTTGATGTATAAAAAGGAAAAATCTTGATAAAAATGTAATAAATTAGAAATTAAGGCTATGTTTAGCCGAAAAGGGTTTTCTAAACAAACAAGTGCGTACATTAGGTCTAGTAGTAGATGCTAACCTTTCACAATGTGGTAAAATAGAGTTTGATCGACTTAGAAATATATCCACATTTAGTATATCTAGCCGAGTCTCAAACAATATTGATAGATGAAACTGAAGGTCTCTTAGAAGATCCTTTCCCCAACTATTTTATAAAAATCTAGGGTTTCTTAGCAAAACATACATGAGGGCGTACAAGGGAGGAACTGAAATTTGATGACAGTAATACGTATGCATGCAAATTTCCGTAACAAACCCATAAACCTGATTGACAGTTAAACATAAAGTTCCTTTGAAAAAAACACAGAGACACAGACACACATGTATATGAGAAGATAATTACTGAAAAGCCATGTATATATATTAAAATTACCTCATGTAGCCCAAACTCAACGTCCATTTCTTGTAATGAGCTAACATCATTTATGTTGAACTTGTTGAGCATAGAAATACACGAAATAGTAGACATAGGTTGAACCATAAGGTCATCCATAACCATATACGTCACAACTTCCTTCACAAATCCACCTTCCCCATCACCATAATTACCTTTCACTTCCATCTTATTCTTCCCCAAATAAATCACAGAGGTGTTCATAGCATTCCTGCAGTACGAACATGGCGTGTTCAAAACCAGAGTCACAGAATACGTACACCGATTCCTGCACATGTATAGCTTCGGAGGCTCGATTTCTTCTTCCTTGATGTTCGTGTCATAGTTTGATAGCAAGAGGAAGCCAGGTGGAATTAGGGTTTCTGGCTTCAGCAAAATGTCTTTGTTTTGGTTTTGATGAAGGAGGTAGGTGTTGCTCAGATTCTCAATGCTTTCATAGATTTTGCCTAAGGAACCTACCATGTTGTTTTTGGTGAGGAGCTTCGTGACCACTCCGATGGGCAAGCGATGGAGGTTGAAGAGGAAGTCTATGAAGTCTTTGGATGCTTCAGCGAAGAGAACTCTCTCAGCTTTTGTGTCAACTAAAAGCTTCAAACTCATTTTTGTTGTCGATGATGAGGACGAGAATGATGTCGTCATTAATGTCAAGTATGAATCTGTACAATATTAGTAAGATATACTTAAATTAAAGGATATTTAAAATTTTAAAATTTTTTTATTTCTCCCATTATTATATGTTATATTATTGTATCAATTATTATTATTATTATTATTATTATTATTATTCACTCACCCTCCATCCTACGCGGATCATATACAAAATTCTAATTCTGTCAAATTTGCCATCCAACATTATATAGTTATATACTACACTCGGTATATTTAATATAACGTTCAATGGCTTTTTCAGAGAGATTAAAAATATAAATAAATTATTGTAAAATATTTATATTAATCATTTTTACACTAAATTAATCTTTTAAAGTAATATATATGACATAATAATATATAACATATGTTATGATTAAGTTCTTATTTAGTTTTGTTAATCTTTAAAAAAAAATCAACTCAAGTCTTAATATATACTTCTCATGTCTTAAATATATAAGATAGTTTTTAGTGTAAGTTACACTACAAACTATATCCTTTATTTAGAATTGAAGGTAATATTAACTATTTGAGGTAGTACTACATATCCAGATTAGAGCCGACAAAACGGGCCGGCTCGTTTAAGCCCCAACTCTTTAAGGGCCGAGCTTAAAAAATAGATGAGATATTTGAAATTAGCCCTGGAGGGCCACCCTTGACAGCCCTCAGGCTTAAACGGGCTGGCCTTGGAGGGCCTCGGGCCAACCTTGTAGGCCCTTTTCACTGTAACTTTTTCTTTTTTTCCTTTTTAAATTTATTAATTTATATATATTTTGTATTTGTTATAGAGTTATTTATCCATTTAACTACAAATACATAATAACTATACTATAATTTTATGATTTGATTTATTATTTATTGCAAATAAAAATTATGGATATGTTCATGATGCGTGAGAAGAATTTCATGATATTCTTACTCATGAGCTAGAGGCTACTACTCAAAGTGAAGAATAATCAAATGTCATTAAAATCGATGATAGTGACGAAGATGACGATAATAATAGTCATCGTGCTAATGTCATCTAGTAATATACTTTTTATGTTTTATGTGAGTTATTTGTAAACATAGTTTACTTTTGATTATGAATTAGTGATCGTGCTTATTTATTGGATGATTCGTGTTGTAATTTACTAATTATATTTTTTTAAAAAAAAAGTGGAGGAAAAATAGTTAAAATTTGGAATAGTAATTTTCTAGCCCTGTGGGCTAACCCTGGCCTTGATGCTCTCGGGTTGGGTTTTGAAAAACATGTATCTTTCTTACTCTGGATCTTAGAGGGCCGGCCCTATTAGGTCCTAGCCCTTCACAAGCCGGTCCTGGGCCGGCCTTTCCAGCTCTATTATAGATCATTCAAACACGAAGTCTATTTTCAAAATATCTCTTTCATCAAAGTAGTGTATGTATACTATTGAGTGCGGAAACAATTATTTATTCTTTTCTACTATACGACGTACCTGTGGCGTTCTTGATCTCAAGCCGCCGGCGATGCCAGAACGATGACTACGTCCTTTGTGGATCAGATCAAGATTAGAAGAAATGAACAGGAGAAAAGGAGACGTAGTGTTGACATATTAGTTTGGGGTTTATACGACGAGGTTGCCTCATGTCGTTTGCCGTACGTGAAAGCTCGCAAAATATTCTTGACTTTGCTTGATAAGCTCCGTATAGGTAAGATTCTTTTTGGAGAAAATATAATTCATTCTTTGCGTACTATCTTAACACTTGGGTTTCTTCTCATGGATTGAAATCTAGGTTTAAGAATGTAAATCAATTCAACGAATCATACTAATATTCGTATCTTCACTCCAATGCCAATAACTTTTTTCCCTTAAAAAATGAACCTGAAAAAGAATAATAGACCAGAAGATAACCAATAACTCACGAAAGCATTTTTGAAATAATAATTAAATTTTTCTTAAAAAACCAGATCAATCCATCCATAACCATTATATATTTTTGGGTTAAGACATAAAAATATACATGAGCCTAATATCAAATACTTTTATGAGTGGCAAAAATGACTGAACTTCTAAAATAGGTGCAAAAAGGTACTTATTGACCTTTGTGTTGACTTTTTTGTGTTGAGAGTGATGACGTGGATGTTGGAGAGACAAGTGGAACTGGCTAAGGAATTAAATCTAAATAAGAAATTTGCCTGAAAAATGATCTCATGATTAAAAAATCAGCAAAGAGAACCCTTTTGTTTTTTGAGTCAATCAAAAGCTTTAAGCTTACTTTATGTTAGATTGATGTTGCCATGCCTACAACAAGCTTGAGTAAGATAAGATAGCGCAAGTAAAACTATTATATAGTCAAAATTTTTACATAGAAAAAAGAAGGTTGAGTTAAATGGACGATTTACGAAACAAAATGATTAGTAGTTATTTGAATTTGGTTGATTGTATTGTCTTGGCATTTGGGTACGTACATTGATTTGGAAGGATGGACTGACCCAAATCTATTTGTTTAATTCCTCAAAAAGATCATATATTATATATATGAGTGTGGGGTATGTGGTAACAAAAAAAAAGTAGTATGTACTAATTTATGATTAAAATTTGAGTGCTTTAAAAAAAAAGAAAAAGAAAAAAAGAATAGGAATTAAGGCTAGACATTGTTTCTGTTCGGTGAATGAAATTTTAAATATATAAATTAATGATTGATTGTGTAATACCCAAAAATTCTATTTAGCATAACCACTATATTTTGATAAACAATAGAAAATACCTATTAATTACCTTATTTCCTAATGTGATTTCTCATGAAATTAGGAGGAATAAAGAGCTAGAAATTTCTAAGTAAAGTTAAGGGTTATAAAATACCCTAAAAATGCTATGATAAATCCTAATAGGCAACAAAATATTTATTAAAATTGGAGAATATGTTGTCTCCAACTTTTTAGTTGATTTATTATCATTTTTAGGAATTATACCATTTTCTAAGCAATTAAAAACATCGGAGGATGATAAAATCATTTGAAGAAAATTAGTAACAATTATTGGGAATTGAAATTGCAATAATTGATATGCTCTAGTAATTTTTGAGATTAGCTAGTAATTAATTTATAAAGGTCATAATTAAGGAAAAATCAATTAAATTAAGGATCGAATGATATTTATAAGCTAAAATTAGCACACAAGAAGTTATCAATCATTAAAATTAAATTAGAAACTTTGTCAATTTTGGTAGTTAAGCCTAGTAACCCCTAAAACATGATGTTGGAAATTAAAGTTAGGATTTAAAATAATTATTCCTAATTTATTTCTATGAGACAAAAATTCCTATTTAATGGTAAATAAATGGAAGAATTAAATTATATTAACCATAAATCCTAAATCTAAGTGGACTGATGATAGAATTTTCTCCTTAAAAATGTAAGAGTATTAAAAATATAATTGAGGGAGGGGACGGTTTTCAAGAAGGAAGAAGGGAAAGAAATAACACATAAGTCAAACAAAGTAGTGTAAGGAAGAAGCTTCAACAACTTGGAGAGCAAGTTGTGTGTCTTGGTGAGCAAGTTTTTCATTAATTAAGTAAAAGTAGATAAAAATCTATAGGAATTAAATCATATTTTGAAATATTGAAACTAAGTATTGAAGATGAATACATATTTGAAACTAAGTATTGAAGATGAATACATATTAAAACTAAGTATTGAAGATGAATACATATTCGGATACGTTTAAGATTCATACCTAAGTGTTTTGGGAATTAAAAATCACCATAAATCTAGTCATAAAATTAGGATTACAAAAGTCAAATTGGATTTTGAATTAAAACACCAACTTAGGCCTAACTAAATTAGCATTTGGGAGTAAATAGGAGATGAAGCAACAACTTAAGAGCTAAGGGGGAGGGTGGACGTTTTTGGTGAGGTGTAGGGGCAAGATTTATGCCTCTTCATCAAGTAAAGACCAATGGACAAGATCAATTCAAGTTGCTTGGAGCGATATGTATTTGTTGCTGGGAGCGATATGTCCAGAAGCTAGGAGCGATATGGTTACATACATTGGTTGTGATAGTTCGTTTGTTTTTGCTATTAATGTTGTGGTACATGTCGCCCATATATTGTGTATATAAACATGAGGTTATCCGTTACCTGGGGTCCGTAGTTTTGGGACCTCAGCTCTTAACATAGCTTCAGGATCGGGAGGTTCGAGAACTGGGGAGAGGCGCGAGCAGGCCACCTAGAAGACCCGGCTAAAGTTTTCCTTTGATGTTTCGGCGGAAGCCTTCCTTTTGTTGTTATACATCCCTTTTGAAATACTCGGTATGAGGTACCGCCATTGTATCCAGCCAGACATATGGCATTTTGAAGTACAAGTATCAGTTACTCTTCCGCTCAAACGATCTACTCTGATGTTTTGAAATGATTTTGGAAGAAAAATAAATTATTCCGCTTTTGAAAATTGGGATGTTACAGATTGATGCATTATTGCATTTTCTAGGGCATTAAAATTACTCAATGATACATTTGATCACCAATTCCTTTAATGCAATGCATTCAATTAGTTAAGTTATTCCCTTGGTAAATTGTTATTCTTGTAATTAATATAATCATTTTCTACATTTTTACTATATGAGACATTTGACCACCAATTCCTTCAACGCAATGCATTCAATTAGTTAAGTTCAAATGATTCCCTTCGTGAATTGTTATTCTTGTAATTAATATCATCACTTTCTACATTTTTATTGTAATCTTAATCTAAAATACCTGACCATATATATATCTACCCACTTATCGTCTTCGCATCTTGTATTTGTACTAAGCACACTTTAGGTTTGGTTGACGTTGATGATGCCATCTAAACCCTAGAGCAGGTAGAGCTGTATAGTCAAAATTTTTATAATTTTTATATGGCAAAAAAAAAAAAAAGTTGAGTTAAATGGACGATTTACGAAACAAAGTAATTAGTAGGTGATAAGATATTTGAAATTGATTCATGGTATTGTCTCGGGATTTGGTCACACTAGTTTGAAAGGATTAGCTCAGTTGCTTAATTCCTCAAAGAGATAATATAGATTTGAGAGCGTATGGTAAATGGTAAAAAGGGGAAACTTAAATCTTTTATTCCCTCAATTTTTGAATGACTTATAATTCAGTTTTTTAACTATGACTCAAAACCACTCAATATGTATCAACTTGTAGTTGATTAAGTTACTAAACTCTTTTGACTCGCATATGACTTGAATATTCTTTTTAATAAAAGTACTGATTTGATACTATTTAAATTAAATTTCATTTCAGTTTAACTAAAATATTACTCCCTCTATTCTAAATATAAAATATAATATTTAAGACCGAAGGTGGAAAAAGAATTAGCTCTATTCAGGATTGTTGGAATTCCTCTTCCCGTAAAGAAGGTCGGCGTCCTTTATCGCCTGAGGGTCATTCTCCGTCCGCACCACGTTTGGACTTGTTCAGATTTTCTTTTTGCTCCCCTCTGGCCTAAAGCAGAAAAATAAATGCTTTTGATTAATCGTTGTTTAATGGGAGCAGTAGAGTTGGTCTCCCCAAGCACAGAGGACGCCGTCCTTAATCGGAGAGGAAATCCCAACAATCGAGAACAACCTTTATTTTCTCAATATTTTAGTAAAATTGAAACGAGGTTTTAATAATATTTAATTAGCTTAGTAAAATGTTATCTTTCTTATTTCAACATATTGATATTCAGTGTTGATGTGGTGATGACAATGATGTGAGTTCTGACAAGGCGGCGCTTTCAGGAATAAGATAAGGACAAACTAAACTTTATTCACTTTGGAAAGATAAATAAGAGAATCATCTGAAAGTCAAAATTTTAAAAGTTCAAGGAGGGAGTTAGATACTAAGTTGTGCTGAGTAATAGTTGATTAAGTTATATTAGTCTCATCTTATTTATAAATTTATTTTAACTAAATCTCACATATTAAAGAAAGGTAATTAACTCAATAATTATGGAGGTAAATTTTCGGGTTTGGCTTGTGTCCACTGCTAGTACCATCTACTGCCGGTCCGCTGCCTTAAAATGACAGTGTTTTAAGATGAGATGCAATTCAAGTAACACAAGTGAAGGGGGAAAAAAAACAAACGAAAAGGAGCATTGATGAATCGAACATGCATAACAAATATAAAATTGAGATTCATTGGCTTTGGATATTTTTGGTTAAAAAAATATAAAACTATATTTATTAGATAAATAATAAATATTTTTTCAGTACAACTTAGTACTCTAAAATATTTTTTCAGTATCATTTAGTATCTTAAAATATTTTTCAAAATCTTAAAATAATTTTTTAAGATCATGGAGTAGTTTTCAATAATAGTCAATACCCTAAAACATTTTTGAAGATCCTAAAATAATTTTTCAAGGTCAAGAAGTATTTTCTTCAATACCAACCAACAATCTAAAATATTTTTTTAAGATCCTAAAATTATTTTTCAAGATTATGAAGTATTTTAAAGTATCAGTTAGTACTCTAAAATATTTTTTTAAGATCATAAAATCATTTTGCTAGAATATAAAGTATTTTTTCAGTATCATTCAATAGCAGTTATGATCTTGAAAAATTATTTTAAGATCTTAAGAAATATTTTAGAGTGTTGGCACTACTACAAAAGATAGATTTTACTTTCCTTATTAGCGTCCTATTACTAATAAAGGACGTAAAAAAAGGTGGTGGCATTTTTGTAATTAAAAGTTTCATTTTTGGCATCTAAAACCAGTTCTTAGACGCCAAACATCAGGGAAAAAATTTTTTTGCCGCCAAAGTTTTACCAATTCTTGCGCCAAAAATAATATAAGCATTTATCTTGTGCAAAAAAAAAAAACATTTCATATATGACGTCGAATACTCTGGCTTAGACGCCAAAAATGCCGCAAAAGTTTTACCAATTATTGCGCCAAAAATAATATAGGCATTTGTCTTTTGCAAAAAAAAAAAAACATTTCATATATGGCTTCTAATACTAGGTCTTCAACGCCGAAAATTAGGTAAAAAATTTTTTTGCAGCCAAAGTTTTACTAATTCTTGCGCCAAAAATAATATAAACACTAGTCTTGTGCAAAAAAAAAAACATTTCATATATGGCGTCTAATACTAGGTCTTAGACGCCGAAAATCATTTTGCCGCCAAAGTTTTACCAATTCTTGCCCCAAAAATAATATAGGACTAATCTTGTGGGGGAAAAACATTTCATATATAGCATCTAATACTAGGTCTTAGACGCCGAAAATCAGGCAAAAAATTTTTTTGCCGTCAAAGTTTTACCAATTCTTGTACCAAAAATAATATAGGCACTAGTCTTATGCGAAAAAAAAACCATTTCATATATGGCGTCTAATACTAGGTCTTAGACGCCAAAAATCAGGCAAAAAATTTTTCTGCCGCTAAAATTTTACCAATTCTTGCGCCAAAAATAATATAGGCACTTGTCTTGTATAAAAAGAAAAAGCCATGATATATATGGCGTCTAATTGGGTTTGCTAGACGCCGAAAACCTCTCTAATAAATTTCTTCCACGTCAACAGCCCACGGCTTTCATTTGTTTGGGCCCAAAAAAAAAATTTAAATGAGTTTTGGCGTTTAAGATTTCGGGTTAGACGCCATATTGGTGACTAATTCTCTTCCAGGCTTGAAATCGAAAACCTCATTTCATTTCCTCTGTGTTTCATGGCGCAGTGAGTAGAGTAGAAGGAAACCGCCTAAATCAAGAAACCCTATATTGTTTGCGCTGAGCCTCAAAGACCTCAACGACGGCACAACCACCTATGCAAACCACGCCCAGCCACAGTCTCGTCGTCGATGTCGCTCACTCCGTCAATCTCATCCGCTGACTAAGGCAAATCCGTCGATGGCTCAACTGTAAGCATATAAATCTTTAAATGTTGAAAGGTTTTAGGTGTGAACAATGGTTGTTTTGTTCTGTCCGAATTTTAACTTTACATCAATATATACTTGAGCCAAAGCATTTACTGAGGAGGCTAAGGCAAATCCTAAATCTAACCGTAAATCTCCTCGACTTTTTTGAAGAGCAATGAACGAATACCTAATGGGCCATCAGAAGTTTGGATATGCTTCTTGTGGGGCTTTTTTTAAATATCTTAATGTAGTTGTGGGATGAAGAAGAATAAAGCATTAGAATGCTAGCAGAATATTGTATTATGATGGAGGTGCACTGTATACTCTAGTTAGGTCCGATAGGCCTGGAGGAAATTGGGACTATAACAGTTCAACTCACTCTCATTCTTTTTCACTTTCCTGGTGATCAGGATGGATTTGATAACGTGAGTATATGTGCACTATAACAAACATTTTTTGCCTGAAGCAAATGCAGCTAGTAATGAAGTTCCAAGTTCTCATCATTGTGTAAATAGAATGTTTTTCGAAGAGGAATAATATCGTTTAGGAATCAAATTTAGAAAACATTGAAGGTATTTCTAGTAGCATTGCTGTATCAAATCACCTTAGGCAGGGGCAGTACATAGTCTGTTGTTGTTAGTGATCATTAAACTTATATCTCTTCCCCTCTGAAATAATTCTTGGCATTTATGGTTCATGATTTGATTTGATTGTTGTGGAACTGATTTTGATTTAGTTTAAGCTTGACCTGAATCCTGCAGTTGCAATGTCATGCTTTTGTTTCTGTTGTAATGGTTTTTAATTGTTACTATAAGCATATAAATCTTACTTTTTTCCTTCATTACTGGTATTCTTTTTTTCTTTTCTCCTTTTTTAATCATTAATCATGGAATGTCCTTAAAGAAGTTTTAAATCCTCAAATTTGTTGCTCCCCTTATATATTTCTTTGAGCATTGCCTCCTATCCCTGAACTGAACTGATTTATTGGTTCACTTATGAAACATTACTTTTATGGTTCCTAAGCAGGTAATTGAACAAAGACAATCTGTGAAGTCAATTCCTCCAACTCTTCTGTACTGGCTAAAACAGAAACACACAAGTCCAGGTATCAAAGCCATTCTTTTTGTGACTGCATATTTTTAGCTGTTTGCAATGTATCTTGGATAAATTTTGGCATGCTGTTCCAATTGGCGATTCTGGGTCATAGTTGATTTTGCATTTCGAATGGCCTTGTGGGTTATTTTCTTCTGTTGGTATTTTCCTACTATGGGCTGCATCAGCCTTTTTTGATTGGACAAATAAAACATACAACAGAGAAATATGCATCTGCGTTTTTCGATTAATTTAAGTTGACTGAGATGGATTAATATTGAGAAAGTTTTGGCCGCTACACACTAGGCTTAATGGAGACATTGAACACTTTTGGATTTTGTCTTTTTAATTCCCTTCATGTCATATTAATGAAGTTGAGAAGAAGATAACAGCCCTTGAATTTCGCATGATGCAAATAGCACCTTATAAAATTAATAATACTTTCTTGTTCACCCAGGTTTTATTTAGTATTTTTTCGTCTCTATTCTGTTTTTTTATTGCATCGTCTCCTATGATAATTACTCATGTTCTTCTATTCTGTGATGAAGTTAGAGAAGAAAGAGTTCCTTCTAGAAAGAAAGGACTATGAATTAAAAGTGAACCAACCTCCCTCATTGTTGCTGTGTCAACTTATATTGCTGGTATGATTATATGTTTTCGCTGCTCAGTTTTGGGATATTTGCTAGATCAGTTCTATACATACCAATTGTTTTATATGTAACTAAACAACATCCATGCGGTCAATTTTACCTCATATTTCTTTGTTAACCTTAGTTTGTAGATGTAATTATGCTGATTTGGCAATAAAATAAAAGATAGACTTATCTTGATTGATGGACTTTGCAGTATCTTTTTTAAAAGAAAATTCTCGTCCTTGGGTTCATCTGGAGTATTAGTAGACCATCAGCTTCAATCTTAAATACAAGAACATCAGCAAAACGGGTTAGTTGGACGTTATTGTGTTAATTATTTTAAGTGGCCTTTTAGTTTAATAGTATTATTATGTTGAAGTCCTTTGCTTATTCTAGGATGCATCAAATGTGATTACCTATGTATGGACTTAAATGTGTGGTAGTTGTTTTTTAATTTCCTTACCCTTGTGTGTGTATTGATATAATCCCAGTAGTTATTATTTTCATTTTTTCAAGAAACTACCTTTTTTACATGGTAGTTCAATTTTTGACATAGAACTCGATCAACTTTGCAATTTCAATTCCATAGGCTTAAAATTAATATAGACTCTCCCTATAATTTTGCATGCATGTAGATTCCATTTTAAAACTTAAATGAATTAAATGGAATCCCCTTCCCCTTCAATTACTCAACACAGTGGCATAATAATAAGGGGCTATTACACCAAAAATTCCCCTTTGATGTTTAATGCCTCCAAACTTAGTCCCTCACTTGTACCCTATACAATTTTTCATTTAAAACTCGTTAGAGGCATCAAAATCATAAAATTTTAATCCCTTCTTTGCACCGAACAAAATTATACATGGGTTCAAGAGAAACTAATTTTTCATCATTTCATTCCTTAAGCTACCACAATTCTAACTCTAACCCTTCCTTAATTCATGATTTGGTATTAAATCAAGCTTTCCATATTGTTCTAGAATTTTGACATCACCTCCCCTTAAGTTTCTTACTTCCCGAAATTTTTCCTCATTTATTGAGGAAAAAACATGTCATCCTTGAAATTGTTATAAAACTTGTGTGTTGTTGGAAATGTCATAGGTGCTCAAAAAATGAGTCATAGTTGGATGAATGCTTTGAGAACTAGTGAAGAATATGAGAATGAGGTGGAAGAGTTTATTGAATTTGCTAGAAGGAATGTGGCTACAAAAAATGGGATGTATTATTGCCCTTGTGTGAATTGTTTAAATGAGAATAGACGGAATATTGATGATATAAGGGATCACCTACTTTGTGATGGAATAAACCTTTGGTATACAACGTGGATATGGCATAGTGAGGAAGTAACAACTACTGTGTCCCACGAGAATAAAGTTGAGGTAGATGATGATGGAATGGAGAGAATGATTCATGATTTTGAGGTAGAAGCTTTTGCACATCCGCGTGAATATGATTGCGTGCGGATTGATGCAGAGACACCTTTGTTCCCCGGGTGTACTAAGTATACACGATTGACTGGTACCCTGCATTTAGTCAACTTAAAGGCAACTTGTGGGTGGACCGATAGTAGTTTCACGTCGCTTCTTGAATTGTTGTGTGATATGTTGCCAGATGATAATGTACTTCCAAATCATATGTACGAGGCCAAGAAAATATTGTCTACGATGGGTATGGAGTATAAAAAGATACACAGTTGCCCTAATGACTGTTTATTGTACAAAAATGAGTATAAAGGCCTTAGTAATTGTCCGAAGTGTAAAACGTCGTGATATAAAGTGAAAAAAGGTGGTGGTTCTGATCAGACAACAAAGAGGCAGCCTTTGAAGGCGATGTGGTATCTTCCTATAATACCTCGGTTTAAGCGTTTGTTTACTAGCACATCAATAGCGAAGAAGTTGAGATGACATTCTAATGAGAGAATATCTGATGGAAGATATCTTCGGCACCCAGCTGACTCCCCGCAATAGAAGAAAATAGACGATATGTTCCCTCAATTTGGTAGCAAGTCAAGAAACCTTCGGCTGGGGCTCTGTACAGATGGCTTCAATCCGTATGGAACTCTTACTAGCACCCATAGTGCATGACCGGTCCTCCTTGTAATATACAACTTACCTTCCTAGTTATGTATGAAATGCAAGAATGTGATGCTTTCCATGATGATCTCTGGACCAAAACAGCCAGGGAACAATATCGATGTGTACTTGGCACCTTTGGTTGAGGACTTGAAGACGTTGTGGGAGGAAGGTGTGGATGTGTTTGATGCATATAAGAAGGAGTCCTTTAAGCTGTGTGCAATGATTTTTACCACGATAAACGACTTCCCTGCATACGGAAATCTGTCAGGGTACAATGTGAAGGGGCATAAGGCATGTCCGATATGTGAAGCAGACACAGACTTCCGTCAACTAAAGCATAGGAAAAAGACGGTCTACCTCGGTCACAGGAGGTTTTTTCATCGGTTCCACTTATATCGTAGGTTGAGAAAGCGTTTTAATGGCTTACCGGAGCATAGAACGGCTCCAAAGGCATTAACCGGAGAGGAAGTTTATAGTCGGGTGAAACATATCAATGTCATCATGGATAAGCAACAAAGGATTGCAGGTGAGAAGAACATATGAAAGAATAGATCAATTTTCTTTGATCTTCCATATTGGCGTTGTCTTGATGTGAGACACAGCCTTGATGTGATGCACGTGGAGAAAAATGTGTGTGATAGCCTTGTCAGTACACTTTTGCACATACCAGGGAAGACTAAGGATGGAATTAGTGCAAGACTGGACCTGGTTGATATGGGGATAAGAGAACGGTTACATCCACAACTAAGAGAAGATGGTAAGAGGGCATACATGGGACTAGCAGCTCATACACTATCAAAAGTGGAGAAAAAAAGTTTGTGTGGTTGTTTATATAACATTAAGGTTCCACATGGGTATTCTTAAATGAGTAGGTGTGTGTCAATGGATAATTTGAAGTTAGTGAGAATGAAATCCCATGATTATCATGTGTTGATGCAACGACTATTACCAATAGCTATTAGAGGCATCATGAAAGATGAAGTGCGAACCACTATAACAAAATTATATATTTTCTTTAATAATATTTGTAATAAAGTCATTGACATTGAAAAGTTGGATGAATTGGAAAATGATGGTTATATTATTTTGCCCCAACTGGAGATGCATTTCCCTCTTGCATTTTTTGATATAATGGTACATTTGATAGTGCATTTGGTAAGAGAGGTAAGGCTCTGCGGTCCAGTTTACCTTAGGTGGATGTACCCTTTTGAGCGGTATATGAAGATCCTAAAAAGGTATTCTAAAAATCCTTATCGACCGGAAACCTCAATAGTTGAAAGATATGTAGTTGAAGAGGCTATGGACTTTTGCAAAGATTATCTATCAGGGGCCACGGTACAATCTCAACATGACGAGCGGATAAGAAAGGGAACCAGAGGACTCAAAATGAAGAATGTGCCTCGTGAAGAGTTGTTACAGGCACACTTGTATATCTTGTATATTATGAAAGAAGTTCAACCATATATAGATGAACACAGAAAGAGTTTGAAGAGTATGCATCCAAAGAAGAATGACATGCAGATAACGAATGAACAAAACAAGGCATTCATCAAGTGGTTTGAAGAGAAGGTGTCGCGTGAAACTGGTGTGTCTGAAACTATTAAGTGGTTTGCTTGGGGGCCTTCTTTTCAGGTCGTCACTTGGAGCGGTTATGATATAAATGGGTATTCTTTCTATACCAAAGACCAAGATGACAAAAGTTCTATGTAGAACAGTGGTGTGATGGTTGAAGCTGAATCCATGCACTTTTCGAGCTCGAAAGATAAAAATCCCATATTAGCATCAATGGCCTATTACAGGGTTATTGAAGAAATATGGGAGATGACCTACCATAAGTTTAGAGTCGCTTTATTGAAATGTAAATGGGTGAGTAATAATGCTGTTGTAATAGATCCACAATTTGGATTTGTCTCAGTTGATCTTCAAAGAGTTGGTCATAAAGATGAGCCATTCATTCTAGCAAGTCAGGCGAAACAAGTGTTTTATGTCACAAACCCTGCGAATAACAAGATGTCCATTGTAATCCAAAGTAAAAAAAAGAAGTATGGTGAAGAATCCTTCACCCTTGACGATATTCCACCTTTCACAACAAATCTACCTACAGCAACTGAAGTGGAATTGTTAGATGATGAAGAATATGCCATAAGAAATGATCATTGTGAAGGGTTATGGGAAACCATATAAAGTACGTAAGTCCTTAAGTTATGAAATAGTACTCATGTTTTTTGTTTTCATTTTTCCTATTTGTTTTTAATTTGAGTTGTTTAATTATAACTAAATAACTTATCTTACATTTATTTGTCTTTACAGGAATATGGACAACTCAGATGGGTCTGATAGCGATGGAGCCGAACCCGTTGTGAGAAAGTGTAGAGGCAGCACAAAGCTGGAAGAATTAGTTGCACATCAACAAGAGAACCGGGAGAGGCTACATGTGGACTTTGATTCTTATAAGAATCCAATTGGTCCCGAGGAAGACAAGTTCATTAGCTATGTTGGGTATTTAGCAAGGAGCAAAATTAAAATCACGTACGCTGATTAGAGGTCGATATCACCCAAGACCAAGGAGATGATTTGGCGACAGCTTTTGGTATATAATATTTAGATATATGCATTTGTATCTTTAGTCATATTCCTTGAAAATGTAATTATCTTATCATTTACCTTGCAGTAAACATATGATGTCCCAGACACTAAGGCGATGCACAAGCACGTGATGGGACTCGCTCGTGTTCGATGGAAAGATTTCAAGAACAAGCTTTCAAAAAAGTATATTCGCGGGCATTTAAGGAGGATCCATGTGTTACTTATACGTACATCTCTCAAGAGGATTGGAGATCGTTTCTCGCATCACGGCAAGACCCTCAATTTATTGTAAGATTTCTTTCAACTCTTATCTTTTAATTCTATATACTTCACATAATTGACTAGGATTTTTTTTGTCCACATTTCACAGGAAGTAAGTGAAGCAAATATGGCCAAGCAAGCAGCAAATAAGTACCAGCATTACATGTCTAGAGTTGGTTATAAGAAGCTTCAGTGGAAGATGATAGCAGCCGAGTTAGAGAAGAGGAAGGAAGCCGCCAAATCTGATCCTAGCATGATTGTTGAGCCCCCAGATCCTCCTCCACGCCACAAAAAATGGAAAGAAGCAAGGACGAAGGGTGGTAAATACATCAATCCAGTTGTTGCTGAGGTTGCTGCAAGGATCGTAAGTAGTTAAAATTGAAGTATGTAAATTTGGAAATTTTTCATATTACATGTATTTAATTCTCATTCGTGTGCGTTGTATGATACAGGATGATCATGAAGAGAAGAGCAGCCAAGGATCATTTACGCCTGTTAGTCACAAGATGGACATCCTATCAACTGCAATTGGGAAACCGGATAACCCTAGTTGTCTTCGAGGGGAGCCAAAAGGAGTTAGTATTGGAAAATATTTTGGACCCACTTCACACTATTGTGCAAATCATGATCCTAGTTCGGAGTTGATTGCCAAAATTCAATAGCAACTCCTTGAAAGTGTCATGAAACAAGTGCGTGGTGAGATGGCTTCCATGATACATTTGTCCAAGGAACGCACAACCCAGGAGTCCCCGGTCATCCCCAGCACGAAGAAGAGTTATCACCCTCCTGATCATGTTGTACAATGCATACCTTCTCTCTCTCATCAGGGTGGAACTCCTTGCAAGCTATATATGGATGTTCCAGAACTTCAAAATGTTACTGATGCTCTCATCCACTCACAATCAACCACCCACGATAATATACAAATTCCAGACATACTATGTAGGGTGAGTGTGACGTGTGTTCGAGAGGGGGAAGAAGCAATAAACATCCCGGTCCCTGATGACGAGGTTCCCACGCTAGGCTCTGTGATAGGATCGTTCATCCTTTGGCCAAAGAAGCTGATTAACTGTGCATTGGCACCTTTAATGGTGAGAAATACTAACTATTACATCCTTTTGCTATGATTTAGGGATTTTTCTTGTCTACATACTCATAATCTATATTTTTTATTTTATTAGGATGAAGACCAAGTGACATAATTTCCCTTCTTGGCACGACTGTAGCGGTTGTATAATGGCATTAAACAAATCCCCATGCAAATGCCTGGGGGAATTCTTGGCTCACGAGTGTCGGCTTATCCTTTCACGATCAACAAGAAAGATCTTAGGGAGTTCATACATTTAGAGGAGCTAGATATATGTTGGATACAACTTGCAATCGTATAAGTAAATCTTTTTACCTTCAATTAATCATGTTATTTTTTTGGTTTTATATATTCAATTGTTCATTTATCTTTTTATTTCTATCATAGTTTCTTCCACAACATGATTGTTGAACTCGGAGGAAATAATTTATATGGATTTTTATGTCCAACAAATACCACAAGGACCCAGAGTACATTGGAACATAGGACTTCTTATGTGGGCTATACATTGGGGGAGGAAAAATTGTCTTGTTATCTAGCCACAATTAATGAAGGGTACGTATTATTTTTGTTTACTTAAAAAGTTTAAAAAAAATTGCCTTATTATTTTAACTTCATCTTATTTTGTATGTGATGTTGTACGTATCATTGGACATTGTGTGTTGTATGTCCACACAAGAATACTCTTTATTGGTTTGATTCTTTGGATAAGAGGTCACATAAAGAAATAAAGTCCATGTTTAGCAAGTAATTAAACTTTTTTTTTCCTAAATCACTGACATTATTGAATTAAATGAATTGTTATAATGTTTGATCATTTTCATTTTACTGATAGTGCACTGAAGGCATACCGATTGCTTTGTGGGATTGGGGGTCCTAGTAGAGAACCAACATGGGTTTATCCGACAGTAAGTAATTTGGTTAACGTCAAGTTATTTCATTGACAGTGGATTTCGATATGACATAAGAGGTCAAGTAACCACTTGCTTTTGATTTATAGTGCGCTTGACAGCTAGGGAAAACTGAGTGTGGATATTATGTTATATTGTACATGTATAACATTATTCAGAGTGGGCAAACTTCAAATTTTGATTAGGTATTCGCTCATTCATTCTCAAATGATAATATGTTTTTGAAGTTGTATTATAGTTGTTTAATTAATTAATTCACTTGATTGATTAATCATGTATCTTGTGAAAATTTTACAGATTTTTGGGAGTGAGGCTGCTTACTCGGAGAACGATATCGATTTGGTTCGAAACCTGTTGGCGCAACATCTTCTTAGACACAGATGAATGAAGGTTGCTAGTAAGTGTATGCCTTCTTAAAAATTAATTTTCGTTTTGATAGAATTAAAGCTTGTTGCCATGATAGAATTACTTTTCGTTTTGTGACTTGTGGATTTTTTGCATTGTGAGTGATGTTTCAAGGTTGTTTAGCATTTTTCATTATTTTGGCTTTAGATGGAGTTACTCAAGAATTGTTTGACATGTTAAGGCATTGCTTTTATGCACTATGTTTAAACCTAAATAGCAGCATATACTAGCTACATGCATTCCATTGATCATATTTGCTTTTTCTCTATTTTAGGAAGCGCCCTCCTGGTGGTCCACTCATAATCAGTGTACTCTTTGAATTCGAGGTTGATGTTTTGTGGTGTAAAGTTTAATCCTTTTGTTGTATAGACAATGCCAGTAACTTTAATCCTTTTGCTGTTAGCTAGGAGTTGTTTGTGGCTCTTTTGGCAACATGTTTGGAAAGATAATTGTTTGATAAAGCTGACTTAGTATTTGACAGATTCTAGTTAGTATTTGACTGATTCTAGTTTAGGCATTTTGTTGCTTGATTCTTGGCTACATTGCTAGTTCATGAATTAGTTTTTTTTTCTCTCTCTATGGACGGCCATGTATTGGTAGTTCAAACTCATTAATTACTAAGATACATGATATTCTGAATTCCAACAGTAGAATTGATGCTATTTTCTGGTAATATTTTTGTTTCATTGCTTAGTTTGATGATGTTGTGGTGATATGTCTGGTTTATGTAATGGGCTATCGTGTGATTCAGCAAATTTTTTTAAAAAATACTATCATACGGCATCTAAGATGACAAATTAGACGCCGTAAGCATAGTTTAAGGCGTCTAAGACTAAGACTTAGACGCCTTATCTATGACATAAGGCATCTAAGACCAAGACTTAGACGCCTTAAACCATTCCTAGTCCTCCATGGAGAAGCTTGAAGGTGTCTAAGAATGATCTTAGACTCCTTAAAGCATACTTAAGGCGTCCAAGACCTCAACTTAGACACCTTAAATCATTCCTAGTAGATTCCTTAAAGCATACTTAAGGCGTCGAAGAACACAACTTAGACGCCTTAAAGCTTGAACTTAAGGCGTCTAAGATAATACTTAGACGCCTTAATTCATGCCCTCAAATGCTAGGGGCCTTGTCGAAATTGTTATGGCGTCAAAGAATTAGTTAGACGCTGTATGGTATAATATACGACGTCTAATAAATATTAGACGCCGTAAGAGAAGTACATACTACGCCTCTAGAAAAGTCGTCCTGAAGGAAAAGGACGCTAAAAGTGTCAAAACTAGGACGCTGTAGACTTGTTGTGTAGTAGTGTGGTTGGTACTGAAAAAAATACTTCATGATCTTGAAAGATAATTTTAGGATCTTGAAAAATGTTTTAAGGTATTGACTGTTACTGAAAAACTACTTCATGATCTTAAAAAATTATTTTAAGATTTTGAAAAATATTTTAAGGTACTAAGTGATACTGAAAAAATATTTTAGAGTACTAAGTTTTATTGAAAAAATATTTATTATTTATCTAATAAATACAGTTTTATATTTTTTAGCCAAAAATATCCAAAGCCAATGAATCCCAATTTTATATTTGTTATGCATGCTCGATTCATCAATGCTCCTTTTCGTTTGTTTTTTTTTTTTCCTTCACTTGTGTTACTTGAATTGCATCTCATCTTAAAACACTATCATTTTAAGATAGAGGACAGGCAGTGGATGGATGGTACTAGCAGGGGATACAAGCCAAACCCTAAATTTTCAGCTTTATCATAATTTATAATTGGGTATTTTTCAACTCTTTCTTCTCTCTCTATCTTCATGGGTACAATTAATATGAGTAAAATTGTTACAATCTCGTTTATTACATGAAACTGGACTTATAAATAGGACCAAATTTTTTTTGCTCAAAATGGACTTATAAATAGGATTAGAGTGGTAAGTGATTAAAAGTTCAGGAATTAAAATATTATTATTTTTTTTATAAAAAGGAGTAAGGATTAATTTATGCTTTATTTTACCAAAAAAAAAAAAATTATGCTTTATAAAAATTTGAGTGCTTTGAATTAAAAAAAATGATAGGGATTATATAAAGCTCACACTATTCAATTATTTGAATGTAAATTTAGATTAGATCCATGAATTGATTGATAGGCGTAATTTATTTACCGCATTTCTACGAGGAGGGCATTACAATTACTATAATGAGACTTTAGATAACCAATGTCATCAATGCAATGCACGCAATTAGTTAGGTTACATTGTAAATTGTTGTCCTTTTAATTAATATCATCATTTTCTATATTTATTATTTTAAGCTAAAATACATTACTATATATGTACACACTCATCCCCTTCGTCTCGTCTTTGTACTAAGCACACGAAAGTGAATCGCCTTGCGCATAGCACACATTGAACGATGGCATCACCATCACCATCATCATCAAAAGTGAGTTTGAAGCTGTTAATTGACACAAAAGAAAAAAGGGTTCTTTTGGCTGAAGCTTCAAAAGAGTTCATCGACTTTCTGTTCAACCTGCTTCGCTTACCGGTTGTCACAGTAACTAGGCTCTTGACTAAAACAGGAATGGTGGGCTGCTTAGGTAAACTCTACGAAAGCGTAGAGAATCTCAGTGACAATTATTTGAACAATCCAACACAAGATAAGAACATTTTGTTGAAGCCAAGTGCTCCATTTGCTTCTGGCTACCTTCTGCTCGCAAATGATGATAATATCAATTCATCTAGAACTTCAAATCTTTACATGTGTCCCGTCCGTTGCAGTTATGTTGTGTCTAGTGCCAAAAACACTGCGTGTCCAAGTTGTCAACGTTGTATGATCTGCACTGTACAATTTGTAGGTAATGATAGAAATGCAACACAAGTGAAAGATGCGACTGGTGGTGAAGGCGGCTTTGTGAAAGGAGTGGTTACATACACAGTTATGGAGGAACTTGAGGTTCGCCCCATGTCTACCATTTCAACTGTTGCTTTGATCTCCAAGTTTAACATTAAGGATATTGCGTCCCTGAAAGAAAGGGTGGTTGAGTTGGGGATGGAAGAGGTATGTTGAATGTTAGAAGTCGTTTGACTTTTGTTTTCGTTTGTTTTGTTTGTTTGTTTCGTTGTTGTTTTTCCTTTTTGATCATAGTTATCATGTAATTGTCACATTATATTAGATGGAGCATACCAAACAAGCACCAATCGTATATATGCAAGAGGAGTCTTAAAAAATATATAGCTTTTCAATTGTGATTTAATGTATACGGTATAAAATAAGCACCTCAAACATGATCTTCGCCTATATGTTTAATTAGTTCTTAGAATATATGGTTGGAACAAAGACAATAATTGGTGATGGTTGAAAATCATACGATCACCCCAAAATGAAATCTAAATTAAGAATTATTATTTTTTTTTAATAAAGAATGCATATCTTAGCCTATTGTTTGTTCCGTACGCTGAATATGAATATATGATGATAGAACGATATTTGATTTTAATCTTAATTAATATTCATTTCATTTTGATCTTATTTTACATGTGATGATGTTTTTTATTGTTTTCTAATTTTTGTAAATTCTTCTAACACTTATTTCCTTTATTTGATAGGGTATCAAATTGCTGAAAGCTTCCCTGCAGTGCAAGAATGTTTTGACTAGTGTTTTTCTCAAGAATATGGCAGCATAAGGAAGCAAGGAGTGTATTTAAACATTGAAATTGAAATTTGTAGGGCCGTTCACTTCCTTTTCTTTTGGCGTTTCAGTCTTTGTTGTTTCTTATTTCGGTGGGTAACATTGTTTCAGTGTTCATGACAAATGAACTTTTATATTTTTGTTTCCAACCCCCCCCCCCCCCCCCCCCCCCCCTTTAATTAGAAGTGGTAAGCTTTACATAACTAAAGCGAGACGATTGAATCTTTCCAAAAGGAGGTGTACTAGCAATTTACGCATTATAGAACATTATTTTACAAAACACAAAATTCTATCTGTTATGAAGTTTAAGAGAACACAAAATACTGTTACAAAACTTTTTGTTTTTACACCAGAAAGCTTTTCACAACGTAACCTTGTGAAAGAATGTGAAAAGATTATTTTACTTGCATAACCAGTTGTCACAAGTATATTAGATATTTACTGTAATACCCGGATAGCCATTATCTAGAAAATTATATTATAGAAATAAAATGTCCATTAATAAAGATTTTTGTCTCAACATGTTATAGGGATAGTTTTATTCAAAGGAATAAATTAAGAAAAATCAAAGGAAATTTATCGTCAGAAATGTGGAAATACCATTTAAAGCCATAAAACATTATGAGGGAATTATGAAAAAAATTCAAAGAGACATGGAATAATTATTAAAAATTTAGAAAACATACTATCCATAATTTAGACAATTTAATAAATTATCTCCTATGAAAATAAAAAGAGGGAAAATTAAAAAGTATTCTAGAATGGAAATTGATCCCATATTTTTTAATATTTTACTTAAAGGATGAATTAACAATGTTAAAAAAATTGTTTTGAGGAAATAATTAATTTTAATTAAGAAAATTATTAGGAATTATTAAAGGAGTAATTAAGTAATTTTTGGAAATTTTACAAGGTCTAAATCCATGAGATTGATTAGGAACCAATAGGAAATTTTGGGAGAAATAAATATAAGATAAATAGGATATTAAGATTAATGGAAAAATTATAATTATATATATATAAATGTGTGTGGCCGAAAATTAGGCCAAAAAGAAAAAAAATAATAGAAAATGAGAGGATAAATATGAAAGAAGATCTTAAATAAAATAATAATATAATTAAAACATGTGTTAATTAGATAATAATATAATAATCAGAGGAAAAATGAACAGGATAAATGACCACGGATATAAAGTAATTCCGTTGTGAGATTCTGGGAATGAGTTAGGAAAAACCAGAATATATTATTGGTCAGTGGATTTTTATCCAAAAGTTAGTACTAACCGAAGTTATTTCTGAAACCGGTCACGAATACCGAGGATTTTCAGCAGATAACGGAATGTCCTTACTGGGAGTATAAGGGAAGAAGAACCCAGTATTCTTAAAGAGGAGGAAAAGACCTTCAGAGTGTTGTTCTCGGAATTTTAAGGTGTTACGGAATTTCGTGAACAGGACACCGAATTAGGGATTTATCAGATAAAGTGAGAGGATGATGTAGCAAGGGTGACATCACTTTTGGAAGGGGGAGGACAGCCAAGACACATGGAAGGCCAAGATTAAACCACCTAGCAAAAGTGCGATCCTACGGTCAGAATTCAACTAGACAAAGTTCAAGAAAATTACGAAAATGCCATTATGGTTTCCTATAAATAGCTCTCATTTCTCTCATTTCTCTCCACACCATTCTCTCTTGCCATTTTCGAAAATTTGGAGAGAAAGGAAGAAGGAGGAGTCTAGAGAAAAATCCCAGCGAAGCTCTGAGTAAGTCTTCGGTCCTTAGTCTTTAGTGCGGTAATTCTTTCGGTAGTTATAATAGGAATGCTAGAATAGTCTTTAATCTTCATATTTTAAGAATAAATATGATATTTATTTTAGAAATATGATAGAGGAAAGGCTATAGCAAAAATTTTGAGAAATTAAAGTCAAAACAGCAAAGCTCTGGCGAAATTTCGTCGAACAGTCAAACCAGGGGCAAAATGGTAATTTGTACCTAAAATGCCCGTTTTGGTTCTAAATAATCATATTATTGATATTAACCTTATAGGATACTCGGAACACCGAACTGCTGTTTCCGCTGTCACCGCCGTTGAGCCGCTGTCAAACGTGCCGTAATTTGACAGAAGTGTCAAAAATCGTCAACGGAGGTACGGATGCGTATTGCAACCTTAACACTTATGCTGGTCATATATGTGTGTGTGTGTGCGCGCGCGCGTGTGTGATATACATGTTTATATACTGAGGCTCCGTTGAGGGTGGTCAGTTTTGCATACAGCATTTTACGGGTTATAGTCTTGATAACGCCGTTTGGTTTTCCTAGCGCTGAGGACATGATGGGCCGTCGTGGCACTTGTTATGTGCAGACAGGTTGTGGGGCTTTACATATTGCTTTGTGCTTATGTTCTGCCATTGTGTGACTTTACATATTGCTGTGTGCTTATGTACTGTCGTGATTGTGATCATGCATCTGCTGTGTGCTTATGTAGTGATTTACTGCTGTTATAAGTTTGTGAATAACTGTTATCCATATACTATTATATTTGAGCATAAGGTTAACCGTTACTTGAGATCCAATTGGTAATTAGATCTCAACTGTAGCTTCAGGTTCAGGAGGATCTAGGGTGGAGGAGAGCGGCAGGTAGCCGAGGTAGATGGGATGAAAGAGTTTATATGTTTTAGTTTTTGAATTATCTGGATACTGTCTTTTTTTTTTAACAGCAGATGATTGTATAAGGATGATTACACTATGGTTATATACTTTTGAAATTCAGTACTCGCTTACTAAAATACTCGACTCTGATCACGGTTTGTTTTAAAATAAACATTCCTGTATTTTTAAAGAGGGATGTTACAGTTACCTGTTGTAGAAGATTAAGACAACACAAAACAGATAGAATACATAACGACGAAAACGTAACTATGACATCATCATCAAATTAAAAACAATTTAGTGGTAAATATGAAACAGTCGCGTGAATATTGTCTCTTGATGAACAATCAGAATAACTTCATGGTACCACTATATATGATAAATAACTTCATGGTACCACTATATATGATAAATATTCATGAATTCCACATTACTGTCTAAAACTTCAAAGTAAAATATTGGTATAACAGTGCATATTTGAATGCGTTATCATCAGATTCCCTGCTTCCTTATGCTCTCACACTCCTCTTCTTGGGACATAACTTGCTTTCATATTGATGAGGGAAACACTTGTCAAAACATTTTCGCATTGGAACGAGGACTTCGGTAGTTGGATGCCCTACCAGATATAGGAAAATAATAATTTTTAGAAATTAGAAAACTCAAGTAATTAAACTAGAAAGCAAAGGGAAGTGTATTTATATTAAAAGGATAGGTTGGTCAGAGTTTATAATAATTTCGTAAATTTATTATAAGGGAAGACAAACTAAGACGTATGTCTATTCATGCATATTCAAGAGCATGCACAAGTTATTTTTTTCTGGATAATTGAAATTATTTAATGGAAAAAAAGGAACAATACAGAGTACAAACATCAATCCACAAAGAAACCAAACACAGTAAATTTACTGAATTACTTTCTTAAACCAAACACACATTTAAATCTCACCTCCTGCTTCTCCAAGTGAACGACCTTTTCTTTCAACCAGGCAATGTCATTGATGTTGTACTTAGAAGAGAGTAAAGTGATAGTAGAAATGGAAAACAAGGGATAAACTTGTAAAGTATCCGTCACAACATAAGTCACAACTCCTTTCACATATCCACCCTCACCACAAGAACCTGTCACCACTGTCTCCTTGTTGCTAACATAATTTAAAGAACGATGCCTGCCACTCTCGCGGCTTGGACAATTAGTATAACGGACGTCTGTCACATAGCAGCCACACCGGTTCATGCACATGTACAGATTTGATGGCCTGGATCCGCTAATCCAAGTCGACACTAGTGGGAGAAGATAGCAGGAGTTTAGTGGAGTGGTTGGCTTGTGCAAAGGGTCCTTGTCTTGCTTTGGATTCAACAAGTATCATTTAGATTTTCAATGCTCTCATAGAGTTGAGCTATGCAACCTTACCGTGCCATTCTTTGTTATGATACTTATGGACTGAACCAATGGCTAGGCGAAGTATATTGAAAAGGAAGTCTATGAACTCTTTTGAAGCTTGAGCCACTACTACAAAAAGTGGATACTATTTCTCCCAAAAATATCCTTATTTTAAAAAAGGAAGTAAAAATATAAGTTTAGGACATCTAAAATTAATTTTTTGGCACTAATTTATTGGTGCCTAGAAAACTTTTTGAAAAAAATTTGGTTAAAATTTTTGGACACCCTATATTTAAAATCAGGACGCCCAAAGTCCCAAAAATTAAATATCTGGTGCATTCTGTACAATTTTTTTTTGCTTCAGGAGAGTTTTTTAGCATGTGAAAATTTTTGGCCACCCTATATTTAAAATCAGGACGCCCAAAGTCCTTTCTTTAAAATTTTTGGGTGCCCTATATTTAAAATCAAGACACCCAAAGTCTTTTTTTTTTAAACTTTTGGGCGTCCTATATTTAAAAGTATGACACCCAAAGTCCAGATGAAATGAGAGCTTTTTATTCCCCTTGTTTCTGTCGATGTTGAGCAAGGTTATGATTTTTTAGCTTATGTCTCTAAATTCTTTCCCTCCCCCCTCTCTCTTTCTCTCTACATTCTCTCAACAGGAGGTATTAGAGCCTTAGATCCCTGGTTCCCATTGCAAATTTATTCACCATGATAGAGAATCAGTCATCTTCTTCTTCGAGTAAAGCAGACCTCAATTTATCATTGAAGGTTTTAAACACTAAAAGCCATACACCGACACCGTCACCACCAGTTTCCTTCTTTTTCGTCCAGATCGCCGAGCAACACCTCTGGCCAGCCTCCCCTCCACTGTCGAAAGCTTATTCTCCATCCTCCTCTTCATTCTTTGTCATCTACTTTGCATTTACATGCCTTAAATCTCTGATCTGCGCTTCGTCTTCTCTCACCATTGCCTTCAAGGGTCTTCTCCGACCATTTCTTTCTTCAAGCACTAGTAAGCATTTTATTTTCTGTATTCTTTCATCTTTCTCTGTTTTACCCATGATTGTCTTCCTCTCTCTTCTGTATTTTTGATTTTTCTTTCTGAACTTCATCTATTTAATTACAGGATGCTGAGAAAGAACCCTTATTTTCCTCTTCTCTTTCTTGTTTTATGCTACTTATATTCTCAATTATTAATTTTGTATGATGTCTTTTATGGGGATTAAGTTAAACTGGGTGCATGCTTTCTTTTTCACTATGGGAATTTGTTGAAAAATAGTTGAGTAGTAGGTGGAGAGCACAAGGACGTTCCCATATTCAGCTGTGTCTAGTTTGAGAAAAAGAAAAAAAATGGAGATGTATATTTCTAGGGAAGTCTTTCTTTTATTTTATGTAGATATGATATTCTAGGTTTTGGTGTTTTTTTTTTGACAAAAAAAGCCTTACACAAGGCATCCTATAGTTAATATAGGACGTCTTTTTTAAGGCGTCCTATTTTGAATATAGGACGCTTTATGTAAGGCGTTCTATTTTACTATAGGACGCCTTGTATATTACTACCTCTATTCAGACGTCCTTCTCAAAAAGGACGTTTATTGCCTCTAATTCAGGATGTTTTTGACGTTTTTTGTAGTAGTGAGCTAAGAGAACCCTTTTGTTTTTTTGGGTCAATCAAAAGCTTTAAGCTTATTTTATGTTTGGTTGATGTTGCCATACACACAACAGGCTTGAGTAAGATAAGATAGCGCTAGTAAAGCAATTATTTAGTCAGAATTTTTACATAGAAAAAAGAAGGTTGAGTTAAATGGACGATTTACTAAACAAAATGATTAGTAGTTATTTGAATTTGGTTCATTGTATTGTCTTGGCATTTGGGTACGTACATTGATTTGGAAGGATGTGCTGAGTAGAGTTTATTTGTTTAATTCCTCAAAAAGATCATATATTATACTTCCTATTATTTTTATTACAAGGCACTAACTAATAAGTATATTTGTTCATTTTTTATAAGGCACTTGTTTGTTTCTAAAGAATATAAAATATTTTTTTCTATGTATGCCCATAATTAATAAGGATAATGAGTGAAAGTAATAATTAATATAATATTGGAGTTTAGTATAATTAGTAGGGGTAATATTAGAAATTATTTAAATTTTAGGACAAATTTAATGATTTTAAATATTTTTATTGGTTTGTGAAAATTGTTAGTTGATGATTTATAATAAAGAATAGTGGGAGTATGCGTGAGTGTGTGGTATGTGGTAAAAAAAGTAAGTAGTAACTTATGATTAAAATTTGAGTGCTTTGAATAATAATAAAAAAAGAATAGGAATTAAGACTGGACATTATTTTTGTTCGGTGAATTAAATTTTAAATATATGAATTAATGATTGATTGATACATTGCATTTCTAGGGCATTAAAATTACTCAATGAGACATTTGATCACCAATTCCTTCAATGCAATGCATTCAATTAGTTAAGTTCAAATGATTCCCTTCGTAAATTGTCATTCTTGTAATTAATATAATCCTTTTCTACAATTTTATTGTACTCCTAATCTAAATAGCTGACCATATATTCTACACGTACAGTTATCCTCTTCGCATCTTGTATTTGTACTAAGCACACTTCAGGTTTGGTTGATTTTTTTTTTTTTCTATAAAGGGTGGCTAGATGCCTATATTATAAATAAAAGATTATACAAGAGGGAATTTAATCCCAAGCACTCATGTCCACCCGACCTTTAAGGTTAGAAGGGCACTTATCCAAAATAACAGAATCAGAAATGCATAACTTAGCTAAAGCATCAACAATACGGTTGAACTCTCTAGGAATAACTTTAATATCCACCTGCCACTCTAACAATAACAAATCCCTAGCTTTTAAGACTAGATTGCTACAAGAAAAAGAGTCATGATCAAGAATCAAATTGATTACATTGTACGCATCAGATTCTAAGATAATCCTTTTAAAACCTAAGTCCCAAGCTAACTAGAGACCCTCAACAATCGCTCATTCTTCAGCAGTGGTCGATTGGCAAACACCAATTTTCCTAGAGAAACCCACAATCCAATTACCCAAGGTGTCACGAATCACCCCTGGTTTGGTCGATGTTAATGATGCCATCTAAATCCTAATGCGGGTAGAGCTGTATAGTCAAAACTTTTATATGGGGAAAAAAAAAGTTGAGTTAAGTGGACGATTTACGAAACAAAGTACTCGTAATTAGTAGGCGATATATAAGATATTTGAAATTGATACATGGCATTGTCTCAGGATTTGGGCACACTAGTTTGAAAGGATGGACTGGACTAAACTTGCCTAATTCCCCAAAGAGGTAATATAGATATGAAAGTGTACCGAGTGAGTCCCTGAATTTTTGACTTCCATATGACTCAAATATTTTTTTTTATATAAAAGTACTGATTTTTTTTTTGGTAACAATAAAAGTACTGTTTTGATACTATTTAAATTATATTTTATTTCAGTTTGACTAAAATATTTTTAAGATAATTATCCCTGTTGAGGATTTTTGGGATTCCCCTTCTCATGTAGAAGGTCGGCATCCTCTATCGCCTGAGGGTCATTCTCCATCTGCACCATGTTTGGATTTGTTCAGATTTTCTTTTTCTTTTTGTTTTTCCTGGCCTAAGACATAAAAATAAATGCTTTTGATTAATCATTGCTTGATGAGCGGTAAAGTTGGCCTCCCCAAGTAGGAGGACGCAGTACTTTATCGGAGAGGAAATCCCACAATCCAGAACAACCCTAATTTTCTCAATATTTAAGTTAAACTGAAATGAAGTTTTAATAATATTAATTAGTTTCTTAAAAAAATTATCTTTCTTTTTTCACCATGTTGATATTTAGTGTTGATGTGGTGATCACAAACAATGATGTGAGTTCTGACAAGGCGCTTACATGGAATAAGAGAAGGACAAGCTTTATTCATTTTGAAAAGATAAGGAACAGAATCATATATAAGTCAAAAGTAAGGGATTGAGTGTTATACATGAATTGAAAAGTTTAGGGATTCAAACACTTAGTTCTACTGATTTATAGTTGATGGGTTGAGTAATAAGTAATTAGAAGTTGAGGAATTAAAAGATTAATTTTTTAAAAAAAAATTAAGGATTAATTTTTGCTTTATTGAAATTTGAGTGCTTTGAATTCAGGAAAAAAAAGAATTAATTAAAGCTCTCACTATTTAATTCTTTGAATGAAAATTTAGAGGTTAATGTGCAAAAATGCACATGTGCTTTACCTCGAGGAGTGCCTAACATCAAATGTTTTATTTAAATTTAAAAGTACACATGTGATTACAAATTAAGTGAAAAAAAATATTCTTTGACTATTAATTTTGATTTTAACCGTTAAGTTTGACTTTTTCTACTTTTAAAGATGTAAAAATATACATGTGGTATGACAAAAATATACATGTGACGTTTTTTATTTTTATTTTTCTAATTTTTGTATATTCTTTTAATACTTTTTCCTTTATTTGATAGGGTATCAAATTACTGAAAGCTTCCCTGCAGTGCAAGAGTGTACTGAGTAGTGTTTTTCTCAAGAATGTGGCAGCATAAGGAAGTAGGGAATGTCTGAAAATATTGAAATTGAAATTTTTAGGTTTGTTCACTTCCTTTTCTTTTGGCGTTTCAGTCTTTGTTATTTCTTATTTTGGTGGGTAACATCTGTTTCAGTGTTCATGACAAATGAACTTTTATATTCTTGTTTTCCCCTGTCCCCAAAAGGGGGTGATCGACCTTTAGATATTACAGGTGTACTAGCAATTTACGCATCATAGTCTTTCTTTCTTTTTTTATTTAAATAAATATTTACGCATTATAGTCATCACGTGTAGTTTAAGAGAACACAAAATACTTTTACAAAACTTTTTGTTTTTACACCGGAAAGCTTTTAACAACCTTGTGAAAGAATATTATTTTACTTATACTTGTATAACTAGCTAACACAAGTATATTAGCGATTTACCCGTCATAGAAGATTAAGACAACACAAAATAGATAGATTAATAACATAACGACGAAAAAGTAACTATGACATCATCATCAAATTAAAAACAATTTAGTGATATATATGAAAAACTCGCGTGAATATTGTCTGTTGATGAAAAATCAGAATAACTTCATGGCGCCACTATGATAAATCATTAATTCCACCTTACTGTCTAAAACTTCAAGTAAACGATTGGTATAACAATGCATATTTGAATGCTTTATCATCAAATTCCCTGCTTCATTATGCTCTCACACTCCTCTTCTTGGGACATAACTTGCTTTCATAGCAAGAGTACACAAAAAGCTTTTAAAACTGGATAAAAGAGGCATCATAAGACCGGATGTGTAACGACCGCTTTATGGGGCCTCTACTTATAAGAGTTGTCGCACATAGGCATCGAAAAGATTTGGATGACTTAATTTCGGAATAAAAGTTTCTAAAAATAACTTAGTTTGAAAACATGGGGATAAATTTTTTCACGAGCGATATCTATCCCATAGTGGGATGTTAATACAATAATCCAAAAATTAACAGACAAATGATAAACGAATTATTATAATCTACTCCTTATATTATTAAGGAAGTCTCATTTGCTGTAGTCCTTACAGTTGCTCCTTTCTTTTTGATCCCAATCCATCACCTGTTTCTTTCATGTGATTTGGAGTTCAAATGAATGAACCCCAGGGTAACAATTAATCTCAAGAACATATATGAAGCATAAACGACAGTTTAGCACATGTTAAGCATAGAAGCATTTACAAGTAAACAAGTCGCACTGTAATTGCAGTTAATGGCCAAGGACCGCAGCCCTTATTAGGACACGTAGCCCTATGAGACACACAGCCTCAATCCATAGCTAGGACAAATATAACATGTAAATTAACTAGCAAACATGATCAACTAATACATAAACACATACATACATGCTATCAAGATTAAAGTTACCCACCTCAAGCTTGTGTCCTTAAATTCGTGTTCGGTAGATGTTGGGATCGGAAAGGGTGACAAGGTCAGCTTAAAAGCGTTTATCATCACCATTAGTCACTTATTGGAATCGCAAAGATAACTAACTATGTGAATTAGTTTAGAGGATTAATAATGGTCATTAATCCCTTAAAATTTCCCCCAATAATAATAATAATTTTTATTTTATAATAATAATAATAATAGTAATAATAATTCCTCATTTATTATTATTATCACTCTTACCCAATAACCACATGCCCCTTGGCATGTCTGATTTCATAGGAAAATAATATTAATAGTCAACACAATTCATATTATTCTCTAAGTAATTATTTTCCTCCACTGTTCAGTTTGAAAGTCTAGATTCAGTGTTTATTTCAAAATTCACATCTAGGATTCTTGACATCCCAATTAGGTGGTTCAAAATTATATGAACTCCTTGATGAGTCTAGTTTCTAGGAAAATTGATTTCAATATTTTATAACATGACCCTTTGGATCGGATCTTGCCACAAAAATAAAACAAGAATAAACTTCATAGTCAATGACATTGTTTAAAAATATAGAAGGAATATAATATAGTTAAAACCTTAAAGTTTTTAAAGAATTATATATATGAATATTACCTTATGAATTGACTCTTTTATAAAGGGATATCCTCTCATATCCTTTCTTGATAATCATTTCTCATGTTGGGTTCATTATCCACTTCGTCTTCTTTATTTATGTTCGATAGACCCCTTGAAAAAGGAGTACTCTCACTACCAAAAAAAGCCTGATATGTAGCGGTTAAACAGTAACAATCATAAAAAACTGCTACAAACTCATGTATTTGTAGTAGTTTTCAACGAAACCACCACAAATTCGTAGCGGAGAACTGCCGCCAAAGCGCGCGCGTGTTGGAACAGTATTTTGTAGTGGTTTACCCATGAAAAACTACTACAAAAGTGGCGCTAGCTTGGCGCCTTATGGCGGGAATCTTTGTGCACGGTTTTTATGAAATAACCGCTACCAATTTGGTGCCAGTGTTTGTGCCAAATGGAGTGAATGTTTGTCGCGGTTATATTGTAGCGGTTATCAATTAATAACTGCTACAAAAAAGTGAAAGGACACATTCTTATTGCGGTTTAGGTATAGCGTTACACTAACCGCGACAAATAGTTAACATTGGTAGCGGTTTTTGAGAGAACCGCTACTAATATTTAAACTATATATACTTGACCGTACATCAAACAAAAAATATATAATACGAGAAATCACTGAATTTGCATTGTCACTGAATGAGCTAACTCGGCTTTGTAAACGAAGAGATGCGGATAACTGCTGCTCTTATCTCTTATCTCGAGGGATAAGTACGGCAGATATTTGCCTTTCTCATCCTGAAGCCGGAGGTAGCTCTTCAATTGTAACATCCCAAATTTTTGACTTTTGGGAATCAAGAAGTAATTGTGGAAAATTTGGCCTTAAAAAATTTTAAAGATTTATAATTTGGAATTTAAGGTCTATTTTCTATAAATTAAAGACAATCTGGAATAATTATTGGCCAGAACGTTTTAGGAGATAATCTGTTAGGGCCAAAATAAATTATAGGAAATTTAGCTTGGATAAATATTCTAATCAATATATGGAAATTGAATTATGAAATTTGTGCCAAAGTAATTATGAGAATACTTGTGGGGAATTAAGGTCTATACTTTCCCTTAATTTATTTCGGGAAAAGAATAAAAATTCAAAGAAAAATTGAAAGTGATAATTTTTGGGCCTAAATATTATGGAATAAATATTTTATGGCCTAGGAAAAATTAATTGGGAAATTGAGAATATATTTTAATTGCAATATTTGGAAAATAAGTTGCAAGAGGAGGGAAAGCTAAGGCTTATTTTCCTCAAATTTTCATTAAGCCACATGATCTATGTATTTATAAAACCACTTCACCATTTTTTTTTTTATCATTCCCATCACATGAAAATGGAGAATGAGGCAAGGAAATACATTGGATCTTATTTCCTCAAGGCCAACATGTATCAACCCATCTCATATCTTTATTTCCATCGACTCATTAAAAGCCCAACCCATACTCATCTTCTACTCTCTCAGCTCACCGAAAAAGAAGCTAGGGAAATCATCACCGAAAACAACTTGCAAAAAGACAAAAGCAAGAAATCATAATCAAAACTCAAACAGCTGGCAACATTAATTAAACAAGCAGAGGATAAGCTTATCTGAAGCAGTGATTAGATGGCTAAGCTTCTCGAGACTCAAAAGACCTTCGGACCAGTGGATTAATGTGGTTCTGACTGGATAAAGCTTCTGCTATATATAACCATTAGTTTTTTGCATATTCTCATTTGTTACCGTGAAAGACAGAAAGAACACGCAGAATAGAAAAAAAGAAACCAAAGGAAGAGGGAGTGAGAAGTGAGGAAGAGGGAGAGTGGAAGAGAGAGACCGAGAGTGGGTAGAGCTCATTATTTGCTCTGTTTCAGTATCGGCAAAACAGGGGAGTTTTGTGGAAAAGTTTGTTGCCGCTGAAGCTTAGAAAACGAAGGTAACTGATATACTCCCTTCCTCCTTCGTTTTCCATCATGGTTTCACATAGGATGAGGTGGAAAATGAACCTTAGAAAGCCTAGAAACTGAAACTGAAAACCAAACATAGGCATTTAAACTGAAACCGAAAATGAAGACATAAAACAGGGGCTGAAAACTGAATTCAAAAACTGAACTAAAATGGAACTTTAAAGACTGAAAACAAAACGTTACTGAGAAGAAAGCTTACTGTCATGTTTTGCGGTTGCCTCATGCACGCATAGATCACCATATGTATATGTTTTAGTGGCTGTTTTAACGTAGACGCAAAGGAAAGAAAAGAAAAAAAAAATGCTGAACATGTTGCTGCATATTGGTTTTAGTTTCTTTTTGCTGTCATTTCGTTTTTGTTTCTATTCAAAGCTTTACTGGATAGGCATTTGCATATGTTTGCTGTCTAAAAGAAATAGATGAAAATATGTGTGTGTAAGTAGAAAAAAATGCTGAGAAGTGATTTTCGTTTCTGCATTTAGGTTCTATATTGCCGAAACTCCTAGGCTGTGTATTGGATCCGTACGTGTGTATATAATATATATCTAAGATTTAGAGAACGAAAAGAAAGAATAGGTTGTTTTAATTGCTGTCAATATGCATAAGCCAAGGAAGAACCACTGTTAGAAGAAGTATATATAAATATATATGTTATCCATTTGTGTATTATACTATGGTGTGTGCATGTCGTGGGAGGAAAGGAAAAATAGCATCGGTTTTTCCAATTTTTTTTTACTGTATATATGTGTATGCCGTTGCATCTAGGAATAAATTATGAGTATGGATTTTTGGAGATTTTATTAAGTTATTGTAAGTTGTTACCCATACATAAGAAATTTGAAAATAATGTTAAACCTTCTGGAAATATGGAATTTTGAGAGAAACAAGTTACAAAATTGTATTTCTAAAATATGCTTAACTAAAACTTGTGTGAAGCATAAATTATGTAGGTTTTAAGAGGAAACCATGAGAATCATTAGACTAATACATTTAATTATGATTTTAATGATGATTAATATTTATAGACTTTAATTAATTATTTAAAATACTAAGTTAAAAGGGAAACAATTAAATGTTGATAGTAAAAGGAGAATAAGTAAATAAAAACATTAAGTCATGTTCTCATATGATAATGAATAATTATTAATTTTGATTAGTCATTAATTGATTAGTAACAAATAATTAAAAGGGGAATTAATAAATTATTGATAATTAGGAATAGTCTAAATAAATGAGGAATTATTATTATTATTGAGGATAATAATAATAATAATAATAACAATAATAACAATAATAAAATTATTATGTTAAGGGAAATTATTAACTAACTGAAAGAGTTAGTATTGATAAATAATGAATTAAAAAGGATATAAATAGAATAAAATTTACCAGGGGTATAAGGGTTATGAGTGGCAAGGCCCTCTTCTAGGATGTTAATTGTTCGGGAAATAATGCGGTGATGATATTATAGGATATCCGGAAAGGTTTGGAACCAGTATCGAAAGGTGAACGTACCGCTAGTGCCAAGGTCTAAGGTACGGACGCGTACTGTAACTCTAACTCTTATGCTACTTATATGCTTTATATATGATGTGATGATTCGTATAGTCATGGACGAGACTGGTCTTGGGTCATGGACTGTGGCTAAGACTGGGTTTTATGTCACCATTTGGAATACATTCAGCATTGAATTGAAAACGGGTTACAATCTTAGTAATGTTGTATGGATGTTTTCCTAGCGCTGAGTACACGCCGGGGGCGTGGCACTGGTTTATGTGCAAACGATGGTTGAACATTACATGAGCTGTATGCTATGTACAGTGAGACATTACATCTGCTGTGTACTATGGATTGTTTTACATTACATTTGCTAGTGCTATGTATTGTTGTGTTGTGAACCTTACATGGACCGTATGCTATGTATGGTTAATGCTGGAATGTAATGAATATCTATCATGCATACTGTTATACTTGAGTATAAGGTTAATTGTTACATGAGATTCAATGGACATTAAATCTCATAATTTACTCTAGCTTCAGGATCAAGAGGATCGAGAGCAGGAGGCAAGGGTAAGCAACCCGCGTAAAGGCTCGGAAAGAGTTACATTTTGGGATAAGGATATGCACGAGTTTAGGCGAACCTTTCAGATTACTGTAACCTAACACGTCAACTGAGATCACCACAATGAATGTAAGTTGTATCACGTTTTTATTCCTTCGGGAATTTTAATTAACCAGCATATGTCTGTGCATATGAAATCAGTTACTCAGTAGTTCAAACGCCTAAGTATGTTTTCTGTTGTGTTCTACTCTGATTTGTTAACGCCTACACTCTGATAAATACACATAAATTAGTTTAATAAGAACTCTAGAGCCATAATTGGACTTCATAATAGACTTAGAAAATAAGGGCGTTACATCAATGACAATGAAGATTTGGTGATTTCTCAGACCTGAACACTTCTATTCTTCTTAATATCGTCTAAAAAGCAACCGATGGTTGGGTTTTTATTGTAGCCACTTTTCTCTCTGTAAAATAACTCTGATGAAAATGAGTCAGTAAACCTTTTCAGAGAGATCGATGGCTATATGGAAGCCCAATCTTTACAGGCTTGTTAGACTATTTTGAGCACACTTATATATATATATATATATATATGTTTTTTTTTACCAAACTAATTGATTTATTAGTGAAACTAATTTCACTAATAAATCAATTAGTTTGGATTTTTTTTGTTAAAAAATTCAAATTAGTAGCGGTTAGTGGAGAAACCGCTACTGAATTTGAAAGGTCAAATAGTTTGTAGCGGTTAAGGTAGTGGTTACTAGCAACTCCCATAATGTCCATAGTCTGAGGTAAATTTGTAGCGGTTGGAAAAAAAAACTGCTACAGTGTCCATGGTTTTGTAGCGGTTTTTCCAGAATAACTGCTACAAAATGACGCGGTTTAAACAATCACTCACCCTTGTCCTATCATTTTAACTTTTCTCTCACTCTTGTCCTTTTCTTTCATTTTTACTCTTACTTGTATATTTATATGGTAAAAGTCGAACATTATGACTAACGGTGATAAAGGGAAGGGAGTTCCACTGCCGAGGAAACTTATAAGAGGAAGTGGCAATAGATTGCATAAGAGAGGGCGAGGGCGTGGGCCTACAAATGTCCCTCCGCCCGTTCCCCTCTGAGACATATGAGGATCTCTTCGCGGGTGAGCCAATCCTAGAGCCAGAGACTCTTGAGACAATAGGAGGAGAACAAGGCACTACTCTTTCGATTAGCGACCTCTATGAAGATGAAGAGATAGATTTTAACATGCTCGCGAGCAAGTTGCAACAGTTCCTGGACAGGGAGAACGAGTGTAGCAAGGGAACCCTTGACCATCGTCTTCGTGTTCCATCGGATTTGTGGTGGATGTCGAAGGTAAATGTAATTAATTTTTTTTACTAAATTTAAATTTCATTTCCTTAAATTTAAAAGCAATAATAACATGTTTTTCATTTGTGCAGAGACAAATGGGAACATCAGCAGGAGGTCGCTTGATGTTTCCGCGGTTACTCTGTTGTAAGGGCCAAAATTCGTGGTCCCTTGGAACATAGAGACGGACTAGCCAGTCAGCAATGGTGTTCACCTATCCAACAAGTACCTATTGGAATTCGGCGGGAATTGGGCTTGGTTCTCGCTCAACTTCATAAATTTGAAGCAAGTTCCGGATAGGAACAAGAATGATGCATTTAAAGATATTGTGCAGGTAGGTTGTGTTTCTTAATTAAAATTTACATGTTAATAATGATTAAATATTGTGGTTTATTTATTTATTTATTTTAGTTAATTAATTAATAATTAAATTATTATAAAGAAAAATTTTAACGTGGGAGGCCACGCAAAATAGTATGCCATGCTGAAGATAGGGGATAGGTGGAAGAACCAGAGGAATTGTCTGTACAACAAAAATAATGGAGATAAGATGGTTCCTTTGCAGCAGCTGATTGAGAATGTCCCTGACGGAGTCGACCCAAATGTCTGGGCAGGTTTTGTCCAATATAGGAGGAGTCCAGCTGGACAAGTACGCCTTTTAATTAATTATATACTTTATATTTTTTGGAAATTATTTAATTAGTAGTTTATCTTTATTTATAGTTTAAATGTACTTAATTGCAAGCTCTGTCTCAGAGGAACATCGCAAGTCAGACACATCAGAGGGTCCATCACATGGTGGGATCCAAGACGTTTGCCATGACCTACAATGAGCTGGTAATTGAAAGTAAAATTAATTTTATGTTTAAAAGATTGATTGTTTTATTTTTTACTTGACAAACTTGTTATTCTTTTAATTCTTTCAGCAAGCGAAGGCTAGAAAGGAGAACCGACAGACGAACTATAGGGAGTTGTTCACACACACCCATAGACACCATGATGGGATGCCGACCTCTGAGGAGGCAAAGCAGAATATAGTGAGTTACAGAAAATTCTTTTATATATAGTTAATTTAATATATTTAATTTGAATTAAATTGTTTCATTAGTGTTTTATGATTTGTGTGCATCAGGCCTGGATTGAGTAGAGCTAGACAGAGCTCCAATCGTCACTACCCCTGGAGTCATAGGGGTTTGTTGATCCTACGGCCCCTCTGAAGGCTGCTACGAGACCAGCCTAGCATCTTGGACGCATTAGGGGTATGGGCCTAGGCGCCAGAGCAAGCGTTGTATATGGCAAGGCCTTCGCCTCTGAGGCAGGAACCTCCGGCACGATAAAGCCACCACTGGATGACTTAGAGGCGATTATGGCGCAACATGTTACCGAGGGGGTTGCTGCGCAGGTGGTCGCGTAAGTAGCAAGGCAGGCTGCCAGGGAGAGGCGAATGCAAGAGAGATTCGATCGCTGGTATGCTGGACAGAAGTACTACATGGATAGGTGTGCTGGTGCCTTGAACAGGTTGATACCTAACGATCACTTTACACCTCCCCCACCTCCCTCGCCATTCATTGATGACGATTCTCCCCCGCCTCCCGATCCGTTCATCTATGAGGGTGATGTTGCTGTTGGACCTGCTGATGCTGCTGCTGTGAGGAGGGCGTTGTTACCTCTACTCCTGCACACGCCCCCACGAGACAGGACCTGATCAGGCTCCTAATTCTTAGTTTTTTATTTTCATAGACATTTGTTTTCTTTTTAATGTTATTTGGATTGGATTTTTGGATTATAATTTCAATATTTAGATTTCGTTGAACAAATTTTATTATATTTACATAAAAAGAAATACCTAAATACTTTTTTTTAAAAAAATTTAAATATTGGTCATCCATAAAAAAAATTGAACAATTTTTGTAATGGTTAGAAACCGATACAAATCTAAAATATCTGTAACGGTTTCCAACCGCTACTAGTATCTGGCGGTTAAATTTGAAACAGATGAAATGTATAAGGCATTCATGTTGTAGCGGTTAGTCTAGTGGTTGTAACCGCTACTAGTATCTGGCAGGATTTTCAAATGTTGTTGCAACGCCTTACATTTTGTAGCGATTATTGCAGCAGTCTTTAGAACCACTAGTAATAGTCGTATTTAGTAGCGGTTTCCAACTACTACAAATGGGATTTATAGTTTTGTAGCAATTGATCTAGCGGTTTTTGAACCGCTACAACATAGCCAATGTTTCCTTTAATCAATCTGAAGTCATTTGAAGAGAATTAAATCTTCTTTCATCAATTGCATTCTATCCTAGCATTGTTTACTAAATATGAATAAGTCATGGATTAACTTGCCGCGTAATTCTCCTATGTATTTAGCAGGATTGAAAAATTTCTTAGATTTCGCCTTTTCCCACGCTAGCATTAATGGGAAGATCTTATGTCCGTGTGGTTGATGCAAGTTTAAGAAGTGGCAAACGTAAGACGGTGCTATGGAACATCTTCTTGTGAAGCCTTTCCCAGTAGAATATACATTCTAGGAAGTTCATGGTGAGAAACATGGTATGCGGTTTGGGGAACATCTTCCTCGAAGCTCATAAGTAGGAAGTAGTGTAGCTTAAGATGATCCGGTTAATGAAGCTGTTCGCGATACTTTTGGTGTTCAAGATGACAATTTCATGACAGAAGTTCAGGGTGCAGAACCTATTTCCTTCAGGAATGAAGCGGCTCGGGAATTTTTCAGCCTGATGGATGAGGGTGATTGTCTGTTGTATCAAGGTTGTTGGGAATACTCTAAATTATCTTTCCTAATCAAGTTGTACCATATCAAGTGCATGTGTGGGATCACTGATAAGGCAATGTCGATGTTGCTGGAATTGCTACGAGATACATTCCCTGACACGGTCATTTCCACAAACTTCTACGAGGCCAAGAAGATAATTAATAGATTAGGCTTGAACTACGAAAAGATCGATGCTTGCCTGAAAAACTGTATGCTTTATTAGGGAGAGGATGCTCGTAGGGAGTCTTGTAAGAAGTGTCACACTTCAAGGTTCAGGACTATCTGGAACGGGAAAAAGCAAAAGAAGAAGCCCACAAAGATTCTCAGGTACTTTCCTTTAAAGCCTCGTTTACAGAGATTGTTTATGTTGTCCAAGACAGCTGAGCATATGAGGTGGCATGAAGATGGTAAACTTAGACATCCACGGGATGCTCAATTTTGCGGCGGACCCTAGAAATGTTCATCTTGCTTTGGCAACTGATGGTTTTAATCTGTTTCAGAATCTCAGCACAAGCTATAGTATTTGGCTGGTTGTCTTGATCCCATACAACTTGCTTCCCTGGATGTGTATGAAACAAAGCTCCTACATTATGTTTATGATCATTCTAGGCAAGAAGGCACCGGGAAATGACATCGATGTGTATCTCCAACTGCTGATCTTGGAGTTGGTTGAGTTGTGGAATGTAGGGGTTGAGATGTATGACTCGCATGACAAGCCACTGTTCAACATGCATGCGGCCTTGATGTGGACTATTAGTGACTTTCTTGGCCTGGGAACATTATTCGGGTGGAATGTGCATACCGACCTTGCGTGTCCAGCTTGCAATTTTGACTCTGACTCTGTGCGCCTTCCCTACAATTGTAAGTGGTTCTTCATGGGTCATCGAAGGTTTCTGGATGGTATACACAAGCTTAGGTTGCAACGCAATCGCTTCAATGGGCAACAGGAAAAAAGAGGACCTCTTCAGATTTTATCCGGTGAAGAAATTGTGGAGCAGATTCATGACGTTGAATTTGAGTATGGAAAAAGAGACGATCCAGCAAAGGCAGGTACAAAGACCTTTAGGGCTTCTGGTTCTACGCCCCAGTAATGGCAGAAGATAAGCATTTTCTTCACCCTTCCGTATTGGAAAGATAATTTGCTCTGACATAGTCTGGATGTCATGCACATTGAGAAAAATGTGTTTGACAATGTGGTCTACACAATTCTAAATGAACCTAGCAAGTCAAAAGATCATCTTCAAGCGAGAAAAGATTTAAGGGAGACGAGAGTTCGTAGAGATGCGTGGCCGGATGAGCATGACAAATTTCAGCCTACAAAATTTACCCTGACAAAATCGAATAAGGAAATCTCCCTCGCTACTTTGAAGAAAATTAAAGTTCTAGACGGGTATTCAAGTAACATTTCGCGATGTGTTGACGTACAGGCTCGAAAGGTTACTGGGCTGAAGAATCATGACTCACATGTGCTTATGCAACAGTTACTTCCTCTAGCAATCAAAGATACGCTGCCTCTTGATGTGTCGATCGTTTTGGTCGAGTTGTGTTCTTTCTTTAGGAAGTTGTGTTCCAAGGTTTTGATCGTGGACAAGCTCAACCAGCTACAGTAGAAAATCATTATTACGATGTGCCATTTGGAGATGATCTTTCCTCCGCCCTTTTTCACAATCATGGTTCACTTGACGGTACACCTTGTTCACAAAACAAAGCTTGCTGGCTGGGTTCACTACCAATGGATGTATCCTATTAAGAGGTACTCATTTAAAATTAATTACTTTACGATTACTACCTAGTTCATTACCAATCATTATTACGATGTGCCATTTGGAGATGATCTTTCCTTCGCCCTTTTTCACAGTCATGGTTCACCTGACGGTACACCTTGTTCACAAAACAAAGCTTGCTGGCTGGGTTCATTACCAATGGATGTATCCTATTAAGAGGTACTCATTTAAAATTAATTACTTTACAATTACTACCTAGTCACACATTTCAGCATTAAATGTCTCAACCTTTTTCATTTATTACTTTATAGGTTTCTTGGGAAACTGAAATCCTACGTGAGGAATAAGGCGTGCCCTAAAGGTTCAATTGCAAAAGGTTATATTGGGGATGAGGTCTTGTATTTTTGTTCCAAGTACTTTGATGACATTGAGACGTCATTCAACCAACCACCTCATGTAGATGAATGTCCAGAGCCAAAGCCAGAGCCATCAGCAAAGAGTTGTTAACCCCTCGTGTTGGTAAACCAGTTGGTAGAACTGAGAACTTCAAACTGATGGCACTTGAGAAGCTTCAAGCACACAAACATAACTTGATAAATTGCACTAAAGTTGAACCATACCTTCAGTAAGGATTGTGAACAGATATATGGTATCCTTTATATTTCCTTACATTTTATACTCAAATTTCATGGTCTTCTTTGCATGTTTAATTGTAGGGAATTCAGGAGTCATGTCAAGCGTCAACTGATGATCAGGACACAAACAACAACCGAGATTGATAGAAAGGTCCACAGAGAATTCTTGGGTTGGTTAGGAGGAGAATAATGAATGACCATAACCCGCACTCACCAGAATTCAGAGCTCTCGCACTTGGCCCGCTTGACCACGCCTAAAGATTGACGGTATACAATGTCAACAGTTTCAAGTTTTGCACCGTTTCATGAGATCAAGGATTGCTGACCCAAATCTAGGGTGTAAATGGAACGTTTGGGATGAGGAGTTATGTAAGCAACAATAACGGGAACATGCAGTTCGGGGACGTCCCGTATTATGCAAAGTCCTTAATGTGGTTAAGAAAAATTACCAAGGCCATTTCACCATGACGCTGTTCAAGTGTTTGTGGGCAAATATGACAACGTCCCGGGAACTCACGGCTGATGACTTAGGCATCACATTAGTGAATTTCTCCCGACTGATTCACACTAGTCAGTTTGAAGATGATGAGCCGTATATTTTAGCCTCAAAGGCCCATCAGGTTTATTATGTCGCTGATGAGAGGCACAGGGATTGAAAAATGGTTGTCCACTTAAAGCCTCGGGACCTTTACGACATGGGCAATGCTGATAATGTCGCCTACAAGAATGAGCCGTTCCAGCTAGCCAGCTTTGAGAATTTCTTCCCTGACGGTGATGACAATTTACCTATAGTTCAGTACAGTTTTTAATATATGCTTTATGAAATAATAACATTTAATTAAAGTGTTCTTTGTGTTCCAACATATTCAACTAAAAAGTAACATTTTATCCAAATTTCTTTTTTGTAGGGATCATGACGAAGATTGAGAGCTAGAGAAAAAATTATGCTTACGATTTAATCTGTAATTTTTTTTTTGGTCAAAACATTTCATTTGTAATCATATATTTATATGTTTTTTTTAAAGATTACTTTGTAGCTAACGATTTAATCTGTAATCTTTTTTTTTTTTGGCAAAAAATTTCAGAAAATTATTTGTAGCCATAAAAAACCACTACAAAAATCATAAGAAATCGCTACAAGATACATAACCACTACAAAAACCGACACACTAATCGCTACTAAAAGTAAACACTACAAAAATGAAACATCCATTGCTACAAAACAGGTACGCATATACCAATATAAAAACCCCTATCAAACCTCACTTAATAACTCCACTTTCGTTTTCTAATACGTTTTCTACTCTTTTTCTCTTGAACTTTTAAATTCTCTCAAGGAGATTAATTGTTTTGATAAGGTAAGTGTTGTCAACCCAGATCGATAAGGTAAGTGTTGTTAACCTGGATCAAATATAATTATTGTTGCAATATTTAATTTTTCGCTCAACATCTATGTTCCTTATGTTAGTTTTCTATGGTTTTTGATGATAACAATCAATTGTAAAACCAAGGTTGAAGAATTGTCTCAAGAAAGTAAAAACTTACTGAAGGAGGCAATACTCAAGTTTCAGTAACAAAACTTGAGTATTGGAATTTCAAAGAAAAGCTCAATGCGAATGTCTAAGAGCAATACCGCAGTATTCAAATGAGTACTCGAGTATTGGACCTTACAGAGAGCATCACAAGTTTTCCATCAAGGAAAACTTGAGTATTGATATGTGTTAGTTCTCTAGGTGTTTTGATGATAACTGATAATTGTAAACTTAATTTGAAGTTTGTCTTGAAAGGTATAAAACTTTCTGTTCAAGACAAACTCGAGTTTAGGACCCAAACTCGAGTTTGCAGAGTTACAGAGAGCAATCAAAGTTTTCAAAGAGTTGTAAACTCGAGTCTGTATTTATGAACTCGAGTTTAGATCAAAGGTAGTGACTCTTGCATTTCAACTCGTTTTCAAACTCTACCTTTCAGTTTCTCTAAACTCCAGTTTACAATCAAGTTTAAAGACTAAAAGTTTCAAAGACTTGTAAACTCGAGTCTATGTTTGTTAACTCGAGTTTAGGATCAAATAGAAGCTTCAACATTTTATCAAAGTTTTCAAACTCTACTCTTGATCCTTCTAAACTTCAGTTTGCAGTAAAGTTTAAAGGCTAAATGTTTCAAAGACTTGCAAACTCGAGTCTATGTTTGTTAACTCGAGTTTAGGATCAAACAGAAGCTTCAATGTTTTATCAAGTTTTCAAACTTTACTTTTGATCCTTCCAAACTCCAGTTTACAAGGAGAGTTTAAGAAACTAAAATGTTTTAAGAGGTGCAAACTCGAGTCTGGTTTATGTTAACTCGAGTTTAGCATAAACAGAGATATTCGAGTTAATGCTTGATTTGTAAACTCCAAGTTTTGAATCAGTGACTCCAGTTTACACTTGAATGAAAAGTTTTCAAAGTTTCAATATTTACTGAAACTCGAGTCAGATTTATGAAACTCGAGTTTAGAACTGTTTTGAAAACACTCGAGCTATTACATGATTTCTAAACTCCAGGTTTGAAAATGAAAACTCCAGTTTTGAGCTATGAAAAGTATTTCAATGTTTCAGTTTTCACTGAAACTCGAGTCAAAGTTTTGGTAACACGAGTTTAGCTCAAACAGGAAAGCTTTGAGTGAAAACCTGATTTCAAAACTCCAGTTTGAGAAATAGAGACTCCAGTTTACAAATGAAAAGATTTCTCAAAAGTTTCAGTTTACACTGAAACTCGAGTTTGGATACTCAAACTCAAGTCTGGACTATACAGAGAACTAAACAATGTTTCAGGTTTTGTAAACTACAGTCTGCGTTTTCTAAACTCCAGTTTTGAAGCACTGAACTTAAACTCAATATTTTCAAAAAAGCTTCAAACTCGAGTCAGTCACTAAATGACTCGAGTTTAGCACTGTGCTCAAAACTTCATCCAAGAGCCATTCGCGACTTTCCTCTCTGTAAGAGCCAAACTCGAGGCAATCACTAATCAACTCGAGTTTAGGAAGATTTTCAAAATACATTGCTCTCTGGATGAACTCCAAACTCGAGTCTGAATTGTAAACTCGAGTTTGTAACGGACAGATTTGAAAAATCAGAAGACGCGAATTTGCGAAAACCATTTGAATGTTCTTAATACTTCATATCTTTAATTGCTATTATTCCTAACGTCTATTAACAAGTCTGTTAGCAAGTTTCAGATGGTTTATTGAAGGAAACAATGAAGATCCAGACAAAAAGCTGTAAAGCAAGAGAGAGAAAATGATGTTGTCTCATAAAGTGTTCCAACTTAGATTAAACTAATATATATTTGAACACAGCACACTCTAGCATTGGGATATCAACAATATCTTCACATTAACTAAGTCCCACAATGCAAGAATGTTTGGAACAGCTTGGACAAATTAGAATCCATTCATCAAGACAGATTTCAGTGGATTCTCAACAGCTAGTTCTGAAAGAAGAGCCTCCAACGTTCAAATTCGTAGTGCTCTTCCAACAGTCAAGTTCTTCACTCAAAATGGACTCCAACAGCTATAAATATCATTCAGATTCAAAGAAGAACAAAGACAGAGAACACAGAAGAAATACAAGACAATTACAGTGTGCAACATCCAGATTTATGTATATATTCTTCTGTAAATAGTCTTGAGAGATTAGAGCTTCAGTGATTATCAATATCTACTCTTAGAGAGAGTTTATTCCTGTTAATCATTCGATTGTAAAGAATCTCAAGTCGGGGGACTTGGAGATTGGTTGTGCGACTACAACTTGTAAAGGGGAGTGAGTCCTAGTGAGAGGATCATCCTAAGTTACAGAGTGTGTAGTTGTACTGTGTTGGTATATCACTTACTGTGAGAATCTCAAGTCAGGGGACTTGGAGATTGGGATATCAGTGTACAACTTGTAAGGGGGAGTATCCTAGTGAGAGGATAGCTTTCGAGTACAGAGTGTGTAACTGATTGTAAGTGATAGTGAAAATCCCAGAGAGTCTGGGGACTGGATGTAGGTCAAGGAGTTAGACCGAACCAGTATAAATCTTGCTGTGTGTTGTTCTCTCTTCCCTTTCTCAGCACTGCTTTGCTTTAGCAATTAAATTCCAGAATTAAGCGAAAGAATTTTTCAAATCCCCAATTCACCCCCTCTTGGTGATTTGCTCCGACTTTTCAATATGCATACTCGAGTTTAGGCCAATATGACTCTTTAACAATTTCAATAGAAATAGAAACTTCAGTTTGGAAAACTCCAGTTTCGAAAACTCATGTTTGGAATTTGAAAAGACAGTTTTCCAATTTGGCTCCAGAATTCAAAAGTTTTTCATTTTCAAATGAAAAATCGAGTATCACATTAGAATACTCGAGTATTGAGCCAAGCAAAGATGTTTTAAAAGTTTATCACTCATTCACTCCAGTTTTGAAAACTCCAGTTTGACGCTTTGTAAAATGATCTCCGAGTTTCAAAACTAAAGGGAAAACTTGAGTATAGAGATTGAAACTCGAGTATTGAGTCATACAAAGAGCTACTGAGGTCTCTAAGCTTCCAATACTCTAGTTTTGATGTTTTGGACATTTATTCATCAAGAGTCCAAAACTCGAGTATTGGTTGAATATTTGAGTATTAGCTTAAGTTCATCTGGAACTTCAAAGCTCAAATCGCGAGTCTCGTCTCTGTAAGGAGAATACTTGAGTATAGACACAGAGACTCGAGTATAGGCTTAAGTGCATAGTGACAAACTTGAGTATTGGTTGCACCTTCTGATAATTCAAAATTGTGAAATCTATGTAATGTTTATAGAATGATCCAAATGATTTATATTATTGATTATCATCATTACCAGATATGTTTAATTTGTTTGCTAGTGTATTTCGGCTAGTTTACAGATGATTCAAGGAGATTAAAAGAGCTGTTATTGCACAAAGTAAAGTTCTGTCAAAAGCATTAAATGCAAGGCCACCTAAGCTACTATACTTTGATCTACCAAGGCTTACATGAAGCAAAAGGGATAAAGAGTCATTCACCTAATGCAGGATTGACAATTCCAACGGATACAAATGGCTAGAAGTTACTCTCTATCCTAAAGATCAAAGAACAAGCTATAGAGTAGAGAGAGAAGATACCAAAGTGCTTCTAACTGATAAACATCTTCACCAACGGTCAAAAGAATGCTTACAAAGGTCATTAATTATACTCTAAGTATAAATAGAGTTGCATTCAATTCTCTAAACGAACAACTGAGCTGAAAATTGATTAAGCATTAATTTTGTTCATTTACCCTTAAAGTTTTCTGTACAGAGTATCAATTGATACTACTTGAACTTCAGTGATTAACTTATCTGCTCTTTAAGAGAGTAATTCATTTGTATTATCAATTGATTGTAATAAATCTTAAGTTAGGGGACTTGGAGATTTTGGGATCATTGATCACAACTTGTAAGGGGGAGCAAGTTCTAGAGAGAGAATTGCTTCAGAGTTACAGAGTGTGTAATCAAGTGATTTAGTGGAAAACTTAGGGTGCTTGAGGACTAGACGTAGGCCAAGGAGTTGGGCCGAATTAGTATAAACATTCTTGTATTGTTTCTTTTCGCTGCTCACTGGTTTTCTCTGATTGATCACCTTTAGAGCTAAACTTGCAAAAAATTTTTAAGAATCCCCAGTTCACCCCCTCTTGGTGATTCAGCTTCTCTTTTACCTTATTATTATTTTTTTATTTTTATTCTCTGTTTACACTTCCACACACATTATTTCATTTCCCTTTACACAAATTATTCCATATATCTTCACAAATATTATTCTATTCATTTTCACACACATTATTTTATTTAAATCAAACCATAATAAATTAATGTTAATTAATAAAAATTTATAATTAAAAATCAGTAATAATTTAAATTAAAATATAAATTATCGATAACACAACATTTAACTAATTAAATATAATAATGAACGAATTTATATTAAAATAAAATATTTGACTAATTTAATTTTTTTAATCGTATACCTTTGTAGGGATTATCTAACCGCTACTAAGCACACCTAATATTGTTGCAATCGAAAGAAAATTTTAAAAAATTTCTGAATATCTAGTAGCGGTTGAGAAAAATTCGCTACAGAGTGAATTTTTTTTTTAAAGTGAGGGAATAAATTTCACCACTAAAATAATGGCAGGAAATGTTTGTAGCAGTTATATACCCGCTACAAATGAATTTCAAAATATTTTTCCCCGCCAAATTTGATGAAGCATTTTTGTAATGTTGTAGCGGTTTGAAAACCGCAACAAGATATCATTTTGTAGCGGTTATGTGCACCGCTACTATTTCATCATGAGGATGTCAGCTTAGCCACATGTAGTGTCGGATTCCTTTAACAGTTTCAGATACAATAGCGGTTTTTTGTTATGTTGTAACGGTTATTTTTAATTTCTACAAATCATCTTGCCACAGTGTGTTTTGTAGCGGTTTTTCGAACCACTACTACAACCATTTGTAGTGGCTAAAACTACTACAAATATGCAATTTTAACCGCTACTAAAGGACCTTTTTTTTGTAGTGTCTCAAGAAGACCATAATTTGAATAACTTTCCTCATCAATATCAATGACCCTTTTTCCTTGGAGAGCTACAGACCACATTTTATTTTCTTAATTGGTTATATAGAAAACTTGTTTCACCTAGTTTGCCATAAGAAAAGGTTCATCTCCAAAGCTTTACACATTGACATCAACTAATGTAAATCCTAGCAGAACGATCTGAAGACCATTATTGACATTAACCCACTTGCATTTGAAAATGGGAAATGTAATTATGACATAGTCCACCTCTCAAATCTCTTTAATAATCCCATAATATGGCATGACTGCCAATTTAGGCCTCTTATCTTTCAAATTAGAGAAGTGCATAGATTCAGCCTCTAATATAACACCACTGTTATGGATTGTACTCCTATCATCTAAAGACTTCATATAAAATATATAACCATTTATCCCAACCGAATTCCAACTTATGACATTAACCTCAGGACCATGTGCTAACCTTTTGATTGTATCAGAAACAAATTCCTCTCCCTCAACCTTTTGTTTGAACCAGTTTACAAAAGTTCTGTTATGCTTTCTAATCAACCTTTGTTCAGTTATTCGAGGATTTTCTTTCCTTACAACTTCTTTATGTGTAGCTATGCTGGCTTGAACTTCATCAACATTATTCAAGATGTATAAGTAGACTTGCGACAATTCATTAGGATCCATATTCTTTACTAAAGTCCCCCGTCTACCCCCTTCAGCATGCTGACGTTTTGGAAGCCCAATATGTCTTACTTTGGCCAAATAATTTTGTCAAAATTCCATAGCTTCTTCATAAACATATTTTAGAATAATTGATGCCTTTGGCCGGTATGAGTTCTTCATGTACTCTTTAAGGAATTTCATAGATATTTCAATTAGGTACATCCACCATAAATCGACAGGGCCACACAACTTTATCTCCCTCACTAGATGAACAATTAGATGAACCATGATGTCAAAAAATGTGGGAACAAAAAGCTTCTCAAAGTGGCATAAGATAAGATATCCTTCATTCTCCAATTCATCCAACTTTTCAATCTCGAAAACTTTACTACAAACCGCATTGAAGAAGAAACAAAGTCTTGTCAAAATGTGTTGATGAACATATTCGGCAATGCCTCGAATATCTACTGAGAGTAGCTGTTGCATCAAGACATGACAATCATGAGACTTTTGGCCTACTAATTTCAAGTCCTTCATCGATACAAACCTCTTAAAATTTGAAGAATACCCCAACGGAACTTTTGTACCATGTAAACACTCACAAAAACTTGGTTTCTTATCCTTAAACAAAGTATGAGAAGCTGGGGGACAATAAGTTCTACTACCATATGGCCTCGGATGTAAGTCTTTGCATATTCCCATTGCTTGTAAATCCAACCTTGCCTTCACACCATCCTTGGAACTACCTTGTATATTAAAAAACGTGCCAACAATACTATCACATACATTTTTCTCCACATGCATGACATCAATACAGTGTCTTACATCAATATTGTGCTAATATGGAAGATCAAAGAATATAAATCTCTTTTTCCATGTATTTGTTTCTTTTCTACCCTTTGCAGTCTTACCAAAGAGGACACTTATATTTTTCACCTTTCCATACACTTGCTCCCCATTTAATGCCACCAAGGCATATTCATACTCTTGGCTACGAAAAAGGTTTTCTTTAATTGACGATAGGGGTGGCCCCATCTAAGAAATCTTCTATGTCCAAGAAAAACTCTTGTCGCTCCATCCATGACATGCCTTCAAGCTTACCAATTTCAATATAGCGTTCAACAATTGGTATTTTTACACCCAGGGTATAGTGGGGTCTTTGCATCATTGCACATATTACCATATGCATATGATTGATGAAAAGCCTCTTTTCCTACATCATGAATAATGTCTTCTATGTGATCATCCATATCCTTGTCATTATCATCACAGGCCACTTCCCCATGTTGAGACCCACTTGACATTTTTTTACTATGCCATACCCATATTGTATAAGTCTTATAAAATCCTTCACAAATTAAATGTGTGTATAACTTTAGGACTTAGTCGCCTCTCATTAAAACATTGTACATAAGGGCAATAAAACTTCCCACTAGCAAATTCTATAAGTTTCCTCATCTCATTTTGATATTCAACACTCGTCCGTAAAGCATTTATCCAACAACGATCCATAGTAGAATTCCTATAGATGGAAAGATTTAACATACATAATACAAAAAATCTCAAACTTGCATATAAAATAAGCCAACTATAAATGCATATATAACTTAATGTCGGTTTTGTCTTTTTTTTTTAACGGTAAAACTTGCCCATTAAATGCATAAAGAAGAATCACTTTTGGTCATAAATGTATCACAATGAATCCAAGAAGCAAAATAACGCATGATGAGGAATTTAAATGCATTGCATGAAGGTCTCTTGGACTCACCTGTAGCATATAAATTCAAATGCATTTGCTGAGTCTTTCTTCTCTGACCACGAACGTAGATGTTGTAGACAACCAGAGTAACCTAAAAACACTTGTTGGTCAGTTGAGTAGGTCTAAAGTGTAAATATAATCTTCAAAATACAATATTCATTAACAACACAGAAACACACAAGAACATTTCATCAATTTTGTTCAACACATGAAAAACCCAAAATGATAAGTAGGAAAATCATAAAATTATATAGTTGAAACACCTCTTATAGCTTAGTCTATAGACGTTTAGCAAACGAACCAAAAAGTGCTTGTCAAGAGAGTAACACAAAGTAGTGACGAAGTAACACAAATACTGGAGACAGAACCTAAGTAATCACTTTCAGCACGATGAGAGAAGTTTAGAGAGGGAAATTTAGTTTTCTGTGCGACAGAGACATGTTTTAGCATTTTGGATTTTATTAAGATTGGTTAATTATAAAGTATCCGGTCTTAAAGATATAATTAAATTTTTAAGATCGGAGGTTTAGAAGACTCTGGTACTAACATTCACTTAATTTTAGTACCATAAGTTTTATAAAACTCCGGTTCTAAAAGTCAAATACTTTTTAGACTAGTTAATTATATAAAGTATCTGGTCCTAAAAGTCCTCATTTTCTTTAAAATTAAACTGAAAGATTGCAGCAGCAATTGAATGAAAATAAAGGAATACTGGAGAATAAGCTTTTTCCATTAATGGATAATATGAAAAAAAAAGAAGAATATATAAGCTTAGTTCTTTTTTATTTTTACATTACTAGGACAATATGCAAGTACAAAAGAAAAATAAGAACAACAAACTGAAAATTAACAACAACAATATATAATGTGACTAAAAATCCTAATGCTTAATATTGACTAATGTCTTGGAGATATTGGTGTTAGCAGCAGAAATTTCCCTCTGGATATAAGCGATTTCCTATCTTATGCGCATCAATATCACTTCATCATCAGAGGAAAGAAGGGAGGTGTCAGTGGTAGGCGCGTTAGGATTAGGAGGTTGGTGAATATTGTTAGGTAGGCAGCAATTGAATGAAAGGAATACTGGAAAATAAGCTTTTTCCATTAATGGATAATATGAAAAAAAAGAAGAATATATAAGCTTAGTTCTTTTTTATTTTTACATTACTAGGACAATATGCAAGTACAAAAGAAAAATAAGAACAACAAACTGAAAATTAACAAAAACAATATATAATGTGACTAAGAATCCTAATGCTTAATATTGACTAATGTCTTGGAGATATCGGTGTTAGTAGTAGAAATTTCCGTCTGGAGATAAGCAATTTCCTGTCTTATGCGTATCAGTATCACTTCATCATCAGAGGAAAGAAGGGAGGTGTCAGTGGTAGGCGCGCTAGGACTAGGAGGTTGGTGAATATTGTTAGAAGGATGGAGAGGGGAAACGAGAACCTCTTTGTGGTCTAAAGGCAGGAGAGGGCCATCAATCTCTTTATCATCTGATATAACAATGGGTCCAACGACCAGAGACTCCTTTGATAGAATAGAACGCACTCGAGAAGAGCAGAGATATCTAAGGAAGGCACGAGCATGAGGAGTACCCCTTCGAGGGGTTATCTTGAATATAACCACTCAAAAAGAACCCACAAGAGATCTAAGGTAGGCACAAGCATGAGGAGTACCTCTGCAAGGGGTTATCTTATATCTAACCATTGTTTGAGTAGTTGGGGCAGAGAGCTACGTAGTGTGGAATTATGAGGTAGTGAGGTGTTAATAAAGAAGAGAGGAAGTGTGAGGAGTTAATAAAGGTAGAGAGTAGGAGAGATACACAATTGATATATGAGAATGAATTGGGATTCAATTGGTCTAAACGTTTCTATTTTAAGAGCGACTTTTATAAATATGTGGTCCTAAAATTCTATTATTTATTTTTTAAATTCAATTACTTTTAAGACCATTTTATAACATATGTCCGGTCCTAAAAGTCTATTATTTATTTTTTTAATCAATTCAATTACTTTTAAGATCGACCTTCTATGTTGTATTCGGTCCTAAAATTCATTTATTTATTTTTTAATTCAATTTTCTTAAAGTAATAATTTTTTCTTAAAAAAAATATTACTTTTAAGAAGAGATCTTTTACAATATCTAGTATTAAAAGTTCATTCTTTTCAAATTATAGATAGCAGAGTCGTATTCTTACACTCTGATCAAATGAATGATTCAGAGTCTCTTCGGCTTCCAGATAAACTTCCCAACTAGGTGTCTCCTCGTATTCTGATGAACTATTTGTCTCCTCGTTAAAGTTTGCCATGTTTCACATTATTCATGAAAGGTTCTCTATTTAAAACCATTGTTACTTTACTTTCTTCACATTCTTCTCCATCATTTAACAACCTACACCGTAATGGTTGCTCCACTACTACTAGGTCCTCTTAATCCTCGTCTTGCTCCACCACCTCTGTACCCTCCTACGTTGCCTCTGAACCCGTCAATCTACCAGATGATGTAGCATCTTCTAGCTCGTGTCGATCATATAGACCGATACTTGGGCCAACAGTTTCATGTCTATCACACTATCAACAACAAGCTGAACGCAGAATTCGACACCAATGACGTTGAGTATCATCCTTCTGATGATGATATTTTGACCTCTTCGATCCCTCCCTCTCCTCCGACAATGATAAGGAGGATTATATATTTTTATGTTTTTTTATGTACTACTGCTACCCCTAATTGAGCAGCATAAAATATATAATAAATAAAATTTCTTCGATCGCCTTGTCCTTTTTATTATCTTCTTTTTTTTTCTAACAAAAATGAAACAAACAAAACATTGTCCTCATGTGATCAACGTTAAAAATTCACAGAATATAGTTAAGACCATACCAAAAAAAACATCATTTACCTTTTACGAATAAAAACAAACACAGTGACAATTCTTCTTATGGTTGGATTGTCGTTGTCGTCGGTTTTATCTCGACCTGATTTAAATATTTTAAATGTCCTTTTCATTATCTTCCTCCTTTTTCTGACAAAAAGAAAAGAGACAGAAAAGGGAAACTGATAATACTGCTCAAATCAGGAGAGGTAAAAATGATAACAACAAGGGTCCTAGCATAAGCAGGATGCCAAAAACCTCGGTTGTCTTGAAACCTAATGATTTGTCTGAAAAGCGAGTCATTTCTATTTAAAGGAAAACTTTTAAGAATGGACATTTAAGAATTACACGGTCCTAAAGGTCTAGCCATATTTTTTAGAATTAAATGAAGACTTTTAGGACTGGATGTTGATAAATATGTGGTCCTAAAAGTGTCGTCAAATTTCTAAAATAAACATAGACTTTTAAGACCGGCCATTTAACAAACATATAGTCCTAAAAGTCTTAAACGAAGACTTTTAGGACCGGAGTTTGAAAAATACGCGGTCCTAAAGGTGTCACTACTTTTAAGACTGGGCATTTAACAAAAATACAGTCTTAAAAGTCTAGCCAAATTTTTTAGAATTAAATGTAGACTTTTAGGACCATACATTGGATAAATATGCGGTTCCAAAAGTGTCGCCATATTTTTAAAACAAACGAAGACTTTTAAGAGTGGACTTTTAACAAATATATAGTTCTAAAATCTAGCCATATTTTTTAGAAATAAAAGAAGACTTTTAAGATTGGATCTTTAAAAAATATGTGTTCCTAAAAGTCATGAATACTTTTCAGAGTCTCTTACAGATCATTTACAATATCTTGTACCTCAAATTTCAAGCACTAAATAGCTTTATCCATCATCCAATACATTCAGAAACCCAAAATGGACACAAGAAAATTGTTTGAAAAAATAAACAAATTATTATTGAATTATACAAATTGTACAATTGTTCATTCACAAAATATTATTGTTGCTACAACATATATTTACAAATGAATTTAGGACTGTAATTTTTGTGTTTACTTTAAGAAGTCATACAGATATTCATAAAACACATTGCATATGTGCTCTACTTCATCATCAGAAAAAGGGATCAACGCAGGCAAACCTTTATAACATCAAAGACAAACTGAATTAACTTGCGTGCATATTTCATATGCAACATTAAGTTATAAACTGAATTCAGCCATAATATGAATTAATTTGCGTGCATATTTCATGGCACTATCATCAAAATCACAAATTTATCAATAATGTTCACTGAAAATTCACAGCAGAGATGTTAGACAAGAGAATCAAAATGACATGCTTACTCATTAATAGTCTGCATCAACATATGCCCTAGATCACTGTGAGTGGAGCATAAGAAGATCACTGTATACACCCCATGCACATGAGGACCAATTGCCAGTGGTGGTTGAAAATTCACAACATTAAAGTACTCAATGATATATGTAGCAGAATTAAGTGAATTGCAAACAAGAGATTGTGATATGTACCTATGGTAGTATGGAAACAAGTATACCTTTCTTCTCACTTCATACAACCTCGTTGATATGTACTGTTGTCTATCCTCCTTGGATGTTGCACTTGTATAGATTGGGCATAAGAATCCAAAATCATTGATTCTGCCTTGTTGAACTAATTCTTGATACATGAACCTACAATAATGGCATCGATTAGGGAATTAGTATATATGTATGTGTGTCTAAACGATGCATTTAAATTATGTACTCATAGAAGAAGATACTTATTTCATAAACATTTGAACAATTGCATCAGTAAGCTCCTTTACATGAAGCAGTAGGGACGTTAAATCATCGGTGTCAATGAAAACCGGTAGAGGATGAGGGGTGCCTACTACTTCATTGATAGGTCACAATTTATCTCTAAAATATCTATTGGATACCATATCAGTTATTTTTTCTTTGGTAGTCAACTTGGCAGTAGGGATAGAATTTGAGGAGGGGATGGAGCCTGAAAAGGGGATGGAACTTAAGGAAGGGATAAAGCTTCAGGAGGAGTAGGGACATGTACAAGCTTTACTAGCCAAAAGATGAAGGTTCCCTTGACATCACTCACAAGCTTCAACTGATCAGTTGGGAAAAGTAGAGAGGTGCATCAATGATCACCTTTTCAACTGACACTCACTCTCACTTCATCATCAGCCATTTGTTTGTGGTATACAATTGATCCCAAGTAGTGGACCGTCCCTTTTGCAACTAATTGTCTATGAGGTTCTGTCACATACAAGTCACAAGGTTGCTCTGATTGTTTAACATTATAGCTCATTATAGTGTGTAACATCCCAATTTTTAAAAGCGGAATAATTTTTTTTTCATCAAAAATCATTTTAAATCATCAGAGTAAGGCATTTGAGCGGAAGAGTAACTGATACTTGTATTTCAAAATGCCATAAGTTTGGCTGGATACAATAGCATAGCGGTATAGAAACCGTATGGCTCAAAAAGTGAAGTAGATAACAAAAGGAAGGCTTTCACCGGGACAACAAAAGGAAGTCTTCAGCTGGGTCTCTAAGCATGTTGCTTTCCCTTCTCCTCCGTCCTTGGTTCCCCTGACCCTGACGCTATATTAAGAGCTGAGGTCCAATGCATACGGACCCCAGGTAACGGTTAACCTCATATTTACATATACGATATATAATCACAGCAAAATGAATCATTCTCAAATATGTCACTCCCAGTGAATGCAAATGTACCGCTCCCAGTGAAATATATCACTCCCAGTGAAAACAGATATATCACTCCCAGTGTATGCAGGTGTACAGTTATCCCTTAACAACAATATGTATTCAAACAACAACACCACCAACAAACATACAACACATATACCACATATACGCATACTGCAAATATCAGAGTTAGTGTTACAGTACACGAACGTACCACAGAGCTATCAGTTAATTCACTTAAGTATACCATACATATAGCACATATATGCATACAGTAAACATCAGAGTTAAAGTTACCAGTACGCGGACGTACACAGAGCTATCAATTAATTCACTTAAGTATACCATACACATAGCACATATATGTATACAGTAAACATCAGAGTTAGTGTTACAGTACACGAACGTACCTTTGTTGACGAGCGTTTAGTACGTCGACGATAAAATGCACTTTTGACCGAAAACAGCGGAACGACAGCGAAATGACAGTGGTACAAGATTACTGATATCCTATAATGATAATATCACATTTATCAATATTTGATATCACAACAGGATTTTGAGGTACAAATTACCATTTTGCCCCTGATCCCCTAATCGACGGAATTTCGTCAGAACTTCGTTACTTTGACTCTAATCTTCCAGAATTTTAACATATCTCTTACTCCGACATATTTCCCAAAATAAATATCATATCTATCCTAAAACATGATAACTAAAATATACTGGAAGATTAAAGATCAAAACAACGTCTATTCTAAAACTTTAAGAACTACCGAACTGAAGACTAAGGACCGAAGAACTTACTCAAAGCTTTGCTATGAATTTTCCCTACTCCTCCTCCAGAGCTTCTCCTCTAACTTCTCTCTAGGATTATGTGTGAATTGGTGAAGAATGAAGAGAAATGAAGGGCTATTTATAGAAAAGCCCAATGGCATTTTCGTAATTTCCTTAAACTTTGTCTGGTTGAATTCTGACCGTCAGATCACACTTTCTTGAGGTGGCTTGATCTTGGCCTTACACCTCTCTTTGCTGACATCATCTTGAGTCATCAAAGTGATGTCATGCTTGCATCATTTCTTGCTTTATGTGCCTTTATCTGATAAACTTCCCTATTCGGTGTCCAAACTGCGAAATTTGGTAAAATCTTAAAATTCCGGAAGTAGTACCCTGAAGGTCTTTGCTTCCTCTTCAAGAATACTGGGTTCTCCTAACCTTATTCTCTCATTAAGGATATTCCGTTATCTGCCGAAAATCCTCGGTATTCGTGTCCGGTTACCGAAATAACTTCAGCCGGAAACCAACTTCTAGATAAAAATCCACTGACTAATACTATGCTCTGGTTTTGCTTAACCCATCCCCAGATTCTCACAACAGAATTATTTTCTATCCGTTCTCATTTATCCTGTCCAACTTTCTTTATTATTTTAATATTTTTTATTTAACTCATGTCTTAACTTATATATTATTATATTAAAATATCCATTTCCATCCTTATCTCCCCCCTATTTTCGGCCAATACCATATATATAATATATATTTTTTTTCATCAAAATATCCCATTTATCTTATATTTATTTTTCCCAAAATTTCCTATTGGTTCCTAATCAATCACATGGATTTAGGCTTTCATAAATTCTTGAAAAATCCCAAACCATTGATCTTTACTTTTTAAGAATATATCTTAACCATTATTATTTATTTAATTAGCCAAAAATTTTGGTCCTTAATAATTATTATTTATATTTATTTTATTTTTCATGTTTCCTAAATTTCTCTAATCTTATAAAATTCCCAAAAATTACTTAATTAATTATTTACTAATTGTTGATAATTTTCTTAATTAGTAATAATTATTATCTCATAACTATTTTACTGACATTGGTAATTTATGCACCATGCATAATATTAAAAATTATGGGGTCCAATATGGTCCCCCAATACTTTTTGATTTTTCTTCTTTAATTTTTCCAAGGTAATAATTTAATAAATTACCTAAATTAGGGACAATATTCTTCCCTATTTTAAACAAATATTTATTTACGTCTTTATAATATTTTCAGGGTATTTTATAATCCATAAATATTTCATGGACCTATTTGCAAACTTTCTAATGTTTTAGGGACCTTTTCGCACATTATTTATTCTTAGGAGAAATTGTCCTAAATTCAATATAAGGTGTTTGAGACCTCATATTCACCTATTTCCAATAGGTATTATTTACTAAATTATGTTACTTATCATAAGTAGGATTTTTAGGGTATTACATAGTGCTCTACTACATAAGTGCAGGTGTATGTGTGGAGGGAACATTGGTTTCTGGACAAGAGCTTAAAGTTAGCTTCATTTGATTCATTTCCTCCTTCATCTAGCTCAACTAGGATTGAAACATTGCTTTCAATAAAGCTTTTTGAGCCGCTACTTTGGCCGCTATTTCCTCATTTAATTTGGCTAATGTTTGTTCCATCTCCTCCAGGGTAACTATACTTTGTTTATGGTGTTTGGATTTACGAAAGTATTGTTTTAGGCCTACCCGTCCTCTGATCCCCCTTACATGCCCCAAGTGATCTAATTTTCGGTCGTAACAGTCAAAATATCATTCCTCCCGCCCGACACAAAAAATCCCTCTACTTTTTTCTTTTTAAGATCTTCTTGTAAGATACAAATAACGAGAAGTTTAGTAATGAAACATGTTTAGTAACTAAAAAATAACAATAACGATACTTACAATTCTTTCAACAACTAGACGAGTTTGTTCACTCGTGTAAGCGCTGTATGGCTTTTGCCGAATATACAACCACAACTCCTCGCAATGTATTGGAGATGACTGATCAACAATTGCAGAAGGATTGGATTTAGCTTTATCTTCTAATTTCTTCCACTTAGCTGCCATCAATTCTTTTTCAGCTTTTTCACATCCACTATGAGAAGGCCTATATGGGCAATCATTCTTTCTCCCTATCTCCTATGCTTGTTCTCTTCTTTTTTGTGAATCAGAATTGAAAACGACTATTAATTATGAATTCTAGCCTTACTAACAGAAATTAGAGAACTTTTGCTTGATATGAACCTCAAATACTAGTCAAATTCACTTCATCAAGTTTCAATATTTTTTTTTAACGAAGATGTGGAATTGTAGAAGAAATTGGGAGAAACAGAGGAAAGTGAGTTGTAGAACTGCTACCAACTCAGCCAATTCATTCATTCATCATAATTGGTTCCTACACATATTAGTTTAACCTCCTATATATAGTTAGAGGCATGACTCTTAAGGCCCAATAACAACTTGCATTGAAACCTTTACACAGTTAACATACTAACTAACTAATAGCAATGTCTAACCACTACCTACTATAACAGGACTAGCTAAGAATATAATAATGGTTAACATATCATATATGCATAGAACTAAGACATACTCCTCTGATGCAAGACAAAGGATGGAAATATATACTTTTATTCACACACCAAACCATCTAACTAACAGGATTAGATGAATACAATAACATTCACATATCTGCACATGTTAATAAGCAAACAAAAAAGGGCAAACCAAACTAAATATAAACTCACCAAAGCTTCAGGAGTGGTCCGCGACTGAACAAATTGTTGCCAAGTTTGTTCATCAATAAATGTGTACTTTTCCCAAGGATTATGCTCAGGCTAATCCTTAGCAAAAATATAGTTGTTAGCTAGAAAGGTCTTAAACTTCCTCCATCGATCAACACAATAAGACAATGTCTTATCTTTCAACCTTTGACAGTTAGGAACGGTGTATGTAAGCCGAATAGTGTCCCAAATAGGATTCTTTACTGCGCAAAGGTCCACATTTTCCCACTCATCTATCAAGATGTTAACCTTGCTACATGCTAGATAGCCGACAAAACTATTATATTTGTTTTTATTAGGACCGACAGTGTCCAACTTTTCATCAAACTAAATCTCGAGCTTTGACCCAATTTTCTGACTTACGGATATGTCTTTCTTTCGTGTGCCACTTCTACCAAAGCGTGCAGCTTGTGAGATGAAGAGGGTTCATTCAAACTCAAACCATGACACCAATAACTGGCGTTAGAGGAACAGAAAGAGAATGATTTTCTCCATTCATTTTCGAGAAAGGAAGAGAGGTTGAGAGTAGTGGTGCGAAAGAGGAATACTTGAGAAAGTGAGAGAGTAACAAAGGATGGTGGTGGTGAGAGAGGAAGAGATGTAGCACAATAGGAAGAGGGGTTTTGCAACAAGAACAAAAGTTTCAAAGTTTAGAGAGAATGACATAAGTTGTAAGGTAAGGTTTCACGCAAAGAAGAATATATTTGGCAGTCTTAAGATCGGATTAACTAAAACGACACTCTTAAAGATTAACATTTAAGATCGTCTTTATTAATACCTGGTCTCAAAAGTAACAAACTTTTTGTTTAATTTTTTTCAATATTTAGTACCAGGCATAATTTATGTCCGGTCTTAAAAATATAAACTTTAAGACCATCTTTTATATATATCAGGTTTTAAAAGTTTTAGACAATTATATTTAAATATTTCCTTATTATTTTGGACCGCAGAAAATATAAGTCGGTATGATATTTATCTATAATATAATTCATATTTAATTTTTTAATAACATTTTTAAGACCGATTTTTTTAAAATCGATCTGAATAATATATTTAAGACCTAAGGAAAAATGATCCGGTCCAAGAAGTTATTTATATTTACAAAATTGCCACCGGTTATATTTTGAGACCGAGGCGTCGATTCTCCGGTCTAAATGAGGCGGTCTTAAAACCCTTTATGCAATATGTAGTGATGAGGAAAACACTCGTCAAAACATTTTAGGAAAATCCTCCTCAGGGCCTAAGGGATCAAGATATTCTTAAAAAAGGCCCAAAAAAAAAGTCACATGTCAAAAAAGGCCCTAGGGCTTTTTGTGACATGCAATTCTAAAGTGAAATGACAAAAACACCATCACTAATGTTGTTAAAGGAGGGGAGGGCAAATTCAAAACCTCTCTCTCTCTCTCTCTCTCTCTTTTGGCTCTTGTCTCCAGACTCTACTCTCTGCTCTTTCGACTCTAACACTCACATCCCCAACGCTGTTTTTTCTCATGTCGGAAAGGTGAAATTGTCAACCACCACTGACCCACCGAATCTGATAGGGTCTCCGTTGTAGTCACTACTACAAAAAGTAGATTTAGTCAATCTAAATTAACGACCATTTTAATGAAAACAAATTTTAAAAAGTAGGAGGTGACACTATTGTAATTTTCTCCTTACTTTTAAGATTTTTTTTAAATGACATTAAAATTGAACATTTAACATCCGTTTTACAAAATAGACATTAAATGTTGTGATATTACGACTATTTTAATTAAAACAGTCGTTATATCCTAGATACCAAGATACCATTGATTTTTTATTTTATTTTGAGAAACAACTACTGTTTTAAGTAAAATGGACGTTAAAAGTGAACAATTAACATTGGTTTTACAAAACAGATGTTAAATGTTGTGGTATTACAACTATTTTAATTAAAATAGTTGTTATATCCTAGACAACATTGAATTTTTTTTAAAAAAAATGAGAAACAACTACTATTTTAAGTAAATAATAAGCAAAAAATTAGTGCTAGTTACCATTAGAATAAAAATTTCAAGATTATATGACCACTGTGATTTTATCCCATATTTATAGCTATTTCCTATTATGTAGCCTAGAATTTTGATAGTTAATTAAGAGAAGCAATCTAATTGTATTTTCATTTAGTTAGTTCCTAATTAAATTTAATAAATTAGACAATAGTATTCACCGTATTTTACTTTTATTAGCTCCTAATTAAATCTAATACATCAAACAATATCACTCTTTTATATATATTTGTAAAAAATATATCAATATCATTTTAAAAACTTTATTCACAACTTATATAGGATATTGATATATATATATTTTTATAAATATATATAAAAGAGACATATTGTTTGATGTATTAGATTTAACTAGGAACTAACAAAATTAAAATACAGTGAGTATTATTGTTTAATTTATTAAATTTGAGTAGAAGCTAACTAAATGAAAATACGAATAGATTTCTTCTCTTAGCTATCAAAATTCTAGGCTACATACTAGGAAATAACTATAAATATGGGATAAAATCACAAAGGTCATATAATCTTGAAGTTTTTTATTCTAACCGTAAATAGCGCTAATTTTTTTTGCTTATTTTTTACTTAAAATAGTAGTTGTTTCTCAAAGTTAAGAAAAAAAATTCTATTGTGTCTAGGATATAACGACTGTTTTAATTAAAATAGCCATAATATCACAACATTTAATGTCCATTTTTTTTATAAAATGGACATTAAATGTTTACTTTTAATGTCAATTTTAAAAAATAGACCTTAAAGGAGAAAATTACAATAATGCCACCGCCTACTTTTTAAGGTTTATTTTCATTAAAACGGTTGTTAATTTGGAATGTCAGTATACCTTAACAACTATATCAGTATAACATTAACAACTATATCAATATACACTAACAATAACATCAGTACCCACTAACAACAATATCATTACCTATTAACAACAACATCAGTACCCACCCTTTCATTGTCTACAAGATTCACAAATGTTGATGTATCCATTCAAACTATGAATTTCATGCAAATTTAATTACTTTCTTTCCCACTTAAAGATGATATAATTCTTTGCAACTCACATATGTTGTGCCTTCCTTTATACATTTTTGTTTTTTACCATTTCACCAACATAATCACTTTCCTCTCCTCCACCATGTACAAAGTTCCCCCCACATGAAAGAAATAGAATAGATTCTTCCCTGAACTACTAGCCATCTATAATTATTATATGCAATATAAAGTTAGTATTAACAACTTTAACAATCATATTAACAACTAAAATTGAAGGTGTTAACAACTAAAACTGTAGATATTAACAACTATTTCATATCAGCGTTTTCACATTCAATCATTCCCGCTAACAAACAGACCTATCTCTATTTCCATGCCCAAAAAATAGAGCAACCTACCCTATAGTGTTTTCACACCCAATTCGTAATAACAACTTAAACAGTCATATATAACAACTAAATTGAAGGTATTAACAACTATCACATTTCAGTGTTTTTCAACCATAATACCTTGATCACTTTTAACCATTCCCACTCAAACACAGACATTTTCCTCTGTTTACATGCCCAAAAACATAGCAAGATTTTACTAACCCTACCCTAAAATGATTAAAGACCAAGTAGAATGGTGATAGTGATATATTGATCAAAATCTTAGCATTTCTTACCTATCTCTTACATGATAATAGTAGAAATGAGGCTAACCTCCATTCTTCAACCACCCAACTTCAAATGGAAAAAAAAAACAATCACGAATGGCACTAAACAACCAGCTGAGTTGACACGGTGGATGAAAACTTCAATGTTGGACCTTAAACCTTAATCGCTCCCCCCTCTTGTGTGCCTTGCATTCTCTGACATGCGTTCTCTATTCATGTTCAATGTTCTTTCCAAAACTACAATAAATTCATTCACTGATCAAAATGCTCCAAAAAACATGCCTAAACCTTCCTTTTTCTTTTTTTAACTCTGGGGGCATCAATGTAATTTCATAATGTAACTTAATACCATAAAGGTCCTTGGGCCTTTTCTGACATGTGAATGTTTTTTGGGCCCTATTTGAGATTATGTTGCTTAATTGGGCCCTGAAATGGATTGTCCCAAACATTTTTCACATTGAAACAAGGCCTTCAATAGTTGGATGCCTTACCAGATATAGGAAAATAATAATTTTTAGACATCATAAAACTCAAGTAATAAAACTAGAAAGTAAAGGAAAGTGCATTTATATTAAAAGGATACGTTGCTCAGATTTTATACTAAATTACTAAATTTATTATAAGGGAAGACAAACTAAGACGTATGTCTATTCATTCATATTCAAGAACAAGCACAAGTTAATTTTTTCTGGATAATTGAAATTATTTAATGAAAAAAAAGAACAATGCAGAGTACAAACACCAATCCACAAAGAAACCAAACACAACAAATTTACTGAATTACTTTCTTAAACCAAACACACATTTAAATCTCACCTACCCTCTTGCATCCCCAAGTGAATGACCTTTATTTCTTTCAACCAAGCAATGTCATTGATATGTTGTACTTAGAAGAGAGTAAAGTGATATTACCTCTGGTCCTAAATATAGGACATAATTTGTATACTACAAACTATATTCTATATTTATGACCCAAGGAGTAGTAGAAATGGAAGACAAGGGATAAACCTATAAGTTATCCGTCACAACATAAGTCACACCTCCTTTCACAAATCCACCCTCACCACAAGAACCTGTCGCCACTGTCTCCTTGTTGCTAACGTAATTTACAGAATAATACATGCCACTCTCACAGTTTGGACGATTAATGAAGCAAAATGATTAGTAGTTATTTGAATTTGGTTCATTGTATTGTCTTGGCATTTAGGTACGTACATTGATTTAGAAGGATGGACTGAGCCAAATTTAATTGTTTAATTCCTCAAAAATGTAACATCCCACCTTAAAAACAGTGGAATTTTTTTTTTCTAAAACATTGATCAGAGTAGAGTAATTTCGCAAAACGAGTAACTAAACCTTAATATTACATAACCGTAGTGTAAGTGTACTTATACAGTCATCTACTATCTAAAAGGAAGCAGCACCTAACTAGGCATATAAAACTAAAACCATAAAATTCCTTCTGCCGTCCTACGCCAGTCGCTCGCCCCTATCTTCAACCCCTTGGTTCGCCCGAACTTGAAGCTACAGCTGAGATCCAATTACCATTTGGATCTCAGGTAACGGTTAACCTTATGCTCAAATAAACAATATATGGACAACAGTTATTCACAACTCATAACAGCAGTAAATCACTACATAAGCACACAGCAGATGCATTATCACAACATTAACAGAACATAAGCACAAAGCAATATGTAAAGTCCCACAACATGTCTGCACATAACCAGTGCCACGACGGCCCATCGTGTCCTCAGCGCTAGGAAAACCCAACGGTGTTATCAAGACTATAACCCGTATAAAGCTGTATGTATAACTGACAACCCTAGACAGAGCCTCAGTATATAAACATGTTTATCACATATACGTATATAAGCAGCATAACTGTTAAGGTTACCATACGCGTCCGTACCTTCGTTGATGATTCTTGGCACGTTTGTCGAATTATGGTACGTTTGACAGCGGGACGACGGCGGTATGACAGTGGTGACAGCGGAAACAGCGGTTCATGATTTCGGATATCCTAGAAGGATAATATCACTGATATGAATATTTAAGCTCATAACAAGCATTTTAGGTACAAATTACCATTTTGCCCTTAGTTTGATTTCTTGGTGGAATTTTGCCAAAGCTTCGCTATTTTGACTTTAAACTCTCAAAATTTTGCTATAACTTTTCCTCCAACCTATTTCTGAAATAAATATCATATTTACCCCTAGACATGATATCTAAGCTAACTTTGAAAAATTAGAGACTACTCTAGCAATTCTACTATAACTACTGAAACTAAAATCTAAGGACTGAGAAACTTACTCAAAGCTTTGCTATGAACTTCTTACTCCTCTTCCAGAGCTTCTCTCTCTAACTTCTCTCTAGGATTGTGAGTGAATTGGTGAAGAATGAAGAGAAATGAAGAGCTATTTATAGAAAATCTCAATGGCAATTTCGTAATTTCATTGAACTTTGTCTGGTTGAATTCTGACCGTTGGATCGCTTTTTGTTTGAAGTGGCTTGATCTTGGCCCTACACCTATTTGGCTGACCTCCCCCCCCCCCCACAAGGAGACAAAATTGATGACATCATCATACTTGTGTCATCTTGCTTTATCAGTTGAAATTCCTGGTTCAGTGTCCCGATCGCGAAATTTTTTGTAAAATCTTAAAATTCTGAGAACAACACACTGAAAGTATTTTCTTCCTCTTTGAGAATACTGGGTTTTCCTAACCTTACACTCTTATTAAGGACATTCCATTACCTGCCGAAAATCCTCTGTAATCGCAATCAGGTACAGAAATAATGTTGGCCGGCGTCAACTTCGAGATAAAAATCCACTGATCAATAATATACTTTGATTTTCCTCAACTTATCCTTGGATTCTAGTTTATGAATTATTTTCTATCGGTGGTCACTTATCCTGTTAACTTTTTATTATTATAATATTATTTAATTATCACATGCCTTAACTTATATTATTATTATATGCAAATATCCAAATCATCCTTATCTCCCCCCTTAATTTCGGCCAACACACATATATATATAATTATATTTTTTTATTTACCATAATATCCTATTTATCTTGTATTTATTTTTCCAAAATTTTCCTATTGGTCCATGGATTTAAGCTTTTAAAATTTCTTGAAAAAACCTAAGCCTTTGATTTTTACCTTTCAAGATTAGATCTTGTCCCTTATTAATTATTTAATTTATTTTTCATGTTTCCTAAATTTCTCTAATCCTATAAAATTCCTGAAAATTACTTAATTAATCCTTTAATAGTTTCTAATAATTTTCTTAATTAAAACTAGTCATTTTCTCATAACAATTTTATTGACATTAATAAATCATAGAGTCAATCTTAGTCTTATAATACTTTTTAATTTTCCTTCTTTTTATTTTCATAGGAAAGAATTTATTAAATTGTCTAAATTAAGGATAACATGCTTTCTAAATTTTTAATAGTTATTTCATGCCTTCTAGAATTTTTCATAATTTTTCTTAGGATATTTTATAGTCCTAAGATGCATTTTTAACCTTTTTGACAATAAATTTCCTCTAATTTTCTTAGTGTTTCGCTTTGAACTTAGACAAATCATATAACATGTTAAGACCAAAATCTTCGTAAATAGACATTATTATTATTATAACATAATATTCTATATAATAGTTATCCGGGTATTACAAAAAAGATCATATATTATATATATGAGTGTGGGGTATGTGGTTAAAAAAAAAAGTAGTAGTAGTAGTAAGTAGTAATTTATGATTAAAATCTGAGTGATTTGAATAATAATAATAATAATAATAATAATAATAATAATAATAATAATAAAGATTAGGAATTAAGGCTGGACATTATTTCTGTTCGGTGAATGAAATTTTAAATATATGAATTAATGATTGATTGGCGCTCGCATTGCATTTCTAGGGCATTCAATTACTCAATGAGACATTTGATCACCAATTCCTTCAATGCAATGCATTCAATTAGTTAAGTTCGAATGAATCCGATTCCTTCGTAAATTGTTATTCTTGTAATTAATATCATCATTTTCTACATTTTCTACTTATCCTCTTCGCATCTTGTATTTGTACTAAGCACACTTTAGGTTTGGTTGATGTTGATGATGCCATCTAAACCCTAGTGCAGGTACAGCTGTGTAGTCAAAAATTTTATATGGCAAAAAAATTAAGTTGAGTTAAATGGACGATTTACAAAACAAAGTAATTAGTGGGTGATAAGGTATTTGAAATTGATCAATGGTATTGTCTCAGGATTTGGGTACACTAGTTTGGAAGGATGGACTGGACTAAACTCAGTTGCTTAATTCCTCAAAGAGATAATATAGATAAGAGAGCGTACATAGTACATGGTAAAAAAGGGAAACTTAAATATTTTATTTTCTCAATTTTTGACTGTAATACCCGGATAACTATTATTTGGAATATTATATCACAATAATAAGAATGCCTACTTACGAAGATTTTAGCCTTAACATGTTATGTGATTAGTATGTGTTCAAAGAAAAACATTAAGAAAATTAAAGGAAATTTAATATCGGCAATGTGAAAAATGTGTCATAAGGCCATAAAACATCCTGAGAAGAATTAGGAAAAATTCTAAAAGGCATGGAATAATTATTAAAAATTTAAAAAGCATATTGTTCTTAATTTAGACAATTTAATAAATTATTTCCTATGAAAATAAAAAGAAGAGAAATTGTAACATCCCATTTTCAAAAGCACTTTCATACAGAGCTGAGAGTTGAAAACATTTCTCATAATTAAAGAGTAACTGAATAATATTGCATGTAATGTAATTAACTGAACACATATCACTACAGTCATCCATATGTCTATCATACTAAACTAAAATATCAAAAAGGGTAAAGTCTCCACAGGGTCTTCACGCCGCTTTCTTACCCTTGTCCTCGATCCTGACTCCCTGGGATCCTGAGGCTACAGCAGGGGCTGAGGTTCAATTCCCATTGAACCTCAGGTAACGGTTAACCTCATGCTTATGTAAACAGTATATGACAGTTATCACAGATAAACAACATGATCATAGTTTCAAAACACATAGCCACATGTAAGGCAATAACATAACACAGCCACTGCAATATGTATGTTACCCCAGTCTGCACATAACCAGTGCCACGACGGCCCATCGTGTCCTCAGCGCTAGGAAAACTCAACGGTGTTATCAAGACTATAACCCGTATACAATTCAACATTCATGAGCAAATTTTCAAAACAGAGTATCATCATGTGAAACAACTACCATATATAACCATACCATAAGCATAAGAGTTAAGGTTATAATACGCGTCCGTACCTGAGTTCAACGGGTTGTTAGGTACGTTTCGTTGACGGTACGCGAGCACAGGCTATCCTAAAAGGGTAATGTGGTCTCAATTAATTATCAAACAACATTTTAAAAGACATCTTGGCCATACTTGACATTTTTACCCTTAGTGGACTTATTTTCAATTATTTCCTCACCATTTTCGGAAAAAACGCTGGTGCAGAATTTCTGGGCAGAATTTCGCCTAACTTCGAAAAATCATAACTAATTCCATAAAAATCGAAATGAGGATCCGTAAAATTTCCCGGAATCCTTGAGATGTCTAATTTTGAGGAAAAATACTGTAACTTACCCAGAACCCCTGGATAAATCCCAGTTTCCAGAACTCAAACCGTTGCCCAGATTTTCGCCCAGAAAATGTAACTTAACTTCTAAGATTTTTATCTTTTTGCACAGAGCTTCAAATGACACACTCTTTATAGATTTAGAAAGCCCTATATGTCTACTTTCATCATGAATTTTTCCAGAATTTTAGAACATCATCTTCATCATAAAATACTAGCATCTTTGTTACTTAGTCAGATTTTACTGATTTTGCCAGAACTTCGCTATTTTGATCCTAAACTTCCAAAAATTTTGATATAACTTCTTCTTCATCAAATTTTCGAAATAAAGACAATGGAAACCTCAAAAACATGAAATTAAAACTGTATATGGAAGATTGAAGATCAAAATAACTTTTCTAGCATTTCTACTTAATAAACTAAGAACTTAAACTTAAAAGTTAAGAACTTTTATACCTCTTGAAGACCTCTTGTCTCCCTTTCTCCAGCAACTCCTCCCTCTCTTACTCTCTCTAAGTTTCGGCCAAGGCAAGGAAATTTGGTGTGAAGGATGTGTTAGCCAAAGCCTTCTATTTATAGGCAAGAAGAGGTTAAACATTTTTTCCGGGTATTACATTTCCCCCCTCGTTAAATAAAATTTCGCCCTTGAAATTTAATCTACCATGACCAAATTTTGGGCTATAAATTCTGGATATTTTTCTATCATCTCGCTCACTGTTTCCCACGTTGCTTCATCAGATGACAATCCTTTCCAGACCACCTTAATCATTGGAATGTTCCTATTTCTAAGTCGTTTCTCACGGTGATTGAGAATCTGTACGGGTTCGACTACGAATGTATTATCATGTCGTACCTCAATGTCCTCGTACTCAATGACGTGCTCTGGATCCGGTAGATATTTCTTCAGTTGCGACACATGAAAAACGTCGTGAAGATTACTCAGATTTGGGGGTAAGGCGAGTTGATATGCGACTGGTCCACGTTTTGCCAAGATTTCAAATGGTCCTACGTAGCGTGGGCTTAATTTCTTTCTCTTTAGTGTTCTACTGACTCCGGTGACTGGGGATAGCTTCAAAAATACATGATCCCCAACTGCGAACTCTAAGGGTCGTCGCCTCTTATCTACATAGCTCTTCTGTCTGCTTTGTGCTGCTAGGAGTCTCTGCTTGATCGGCGCAATCTGCTCGGAAGTCTTATCAACTATATCTGGACCAAAGGATTCACGCTCGGATAATTTCGTTCAGCACATAGGTGATTTACACTTCCGCCCATGCAACGCTTCAAATGGAGCCATTTGTATGCTCGAATGGTAACTATTGTTGTATGCGAACTCTACCAGTGGAAGATGTTGATCCCAATGGCCTTTGAAGTCCAATACATACGCTCTAAGCATAACTTCGAGTGTCTGTATTGTTCTTTCTGTTTGACCATCGGTCTCAGGATGATAAGCCGTGCTTAACCTTAGCTTTGTTCCCATAGATTCATGCAACGATTGCCAATATCGAGATGTAAATCGCGGGTCTCGATCAGAGATAATACTCTTGGGTATACCATGGAGTCGCACAATCTCTTTGAGATAAATCTCTGCCAACCGTTCCGATGAATAGTTGACACTGATAGGGAGAAAATGTGCCGACTTAGTTAATCGGTCCACCACAACCCAGATGGTATCGTGATTTCTGACCTTAGGTAATCCCCCTACAAAATCCATAGCAATATCCTCCCACTTCCATTCTGGAATTTCTAGTCCTTGAAGAGGACCAGCAGGACGCTGATGTTCAATCTTTACCTTTTGGCAAATTAAACACCTGGCTACGTACTGAGTAACGTCTCTCTTCAATCCAGGCCACCAGAATTCGGACTTCACATTATGGTACATCTTGACTACTCCTGGATGTAGAGTGTATTTACTCTTATGCGCCTCATCCAGAATATTGCGCCTTAATTCAGCAACTGGCGGAATTTAAAATTGTTTCTTATATCTGACTAGTCCACTAGGTGAGAGATCGTAGTCTTGTGTTTCGCCTTGAGAGATCATCTCCAGTAAGGTTTTAGCTCGTTCGTCTTGTAGTTGTGCCCTCTCAACCTCATCTCTCAGATCGTACTCCCCTTGACTAACGAAAAGATTTGCAAGATAGGCATTACTGGGTGTAGGATGATTTAAACAAATCTGTTTTGACAAATTCAGATTCATAAAATCTTCTAACAGCTTCTCCTCTTGAATCATCATGTATGTCGCATGAACTGATTTTCTACTAAGAGCATCTGCAACAACGTTCGCTTTACCTGGGTGATATTTGATCTCCAGGTCATAATCTTTAAGTAACTCCATCCAGCGTCGCTGTCTCATGTTGAGCTCCTTTTGATCGAACAGGTATTTTAGACTTTTGTGATCGCAGAATAACTCTACGGTTGCACCGTACAGGTAATGCCGCCATTTCTTCAACGCAAACACGATAGCTGGTAGCTCTAAGTCATGCGTAGGATAATTTGTCTCGTGAGGCTTCAACTGTCGTGAGGCATAAGCCACCACTCTGCCTTGTTGCATTAGGACACAGCCCAAACCTTGCCCACTGGCATCACTATAAAATACATATGTTTCATTTGGATCTGGAATTATTAACACTGGTGCTGTGGTTAACCTCTCTCGTAGGCTCTGAAAGCTTTCTTCACAGTCTGTATTCCAAACAAAGGGTTGGTTTTTCTGTGTGAGCTTGGTTAAAGGTAGAGCAAGACGTGAAAAATCGCGTATAAATCTGCGGTAATATCCCGCTAGACCAAGGAAACTATGTATCTCCGTCACTGTCTCTGGTTTCTTCCAGTCCAAAACTGCTTCCACCTTACTGGGATCAACAGCAACTCCGTTACATGATATGACATGTCCCAGAAATTTAACTTCTGGTAGCCAGAACTCACACTTGCTTAGCTTAGCAAAGAGTTGTTTCTCCCGGAGTATACTCAATACGATTCGCAAATGTTCTTCGTGTTCTTCTCCACTCTTGGAATAGACAAGAATGTCATCAATGAACACCACTACAAATTTATCAAGGTGTTGACGGAAAATACGGTTCATGTAATCCATGAACACAACAGGTGCATTTGTCAAACCGAAAGGCATCACAAGGAATTCGTAATGCCTATATCTGGTTCTGAAAGCTGTTTTTGGAACATCACTAGCCTTAACTCGAAGCTGATGATATCCTGAACGCAGATCGATCTTTGAGAAGACACTGGAACCAGATAACTGATCTAGTAGATCATCAATCCGTGGAAGCGGATATTTATTTTTGATGGTCACTTTGTTCAACTCACGGTAGTCAATACAAAGTCGAAGACTTCCGTCTTTCTTCTTTACGAACAACACCGGGGCTCCCCATGGTGAGACACTAGGTCGAATAAATCCCTTCTCGAGTAACTCTTCAAGTTGTTTCTTTAGCTCTTGCATCTCGTTTGGCGCCATACGATACGGTGCTTTTGAAATTGATCCAGTACCTGGCATCAAGTCAATAGTGAACTCGACTGCCCTTTCTGGAGGCAGTTCAGTAAGATCTTCGGGAAATACATCAGGAAATTCATTCACCACCCTGATGTCTTGAAGTGAAGGTTCGGCCTCCGCTTTGACAGAGAAGAATACCATATAAGCTTGGCATCCTTTCTTCAAACATTTCTGTGCTTCCGCAACGGAAAGAAAATTTAAGTTTACATCGATCTTGCTTTTGCTTGAAGAGGGTACAAAAGAGATCTTCTTGCTTCCGCAGTCGAGTATCGCATCATTCACGGATAGCCAATCTAGCCCGAGAATAACATCGATGCCATGAAGCGGCAGTCGAATAAGATCTATGTTTGAATCTCGTCCGTTTATGCTCACAACACAATTGAAACATGCATCAGAAGCTAAAGATTTTACACCAAGGGGTGTAGACACTGATAAATCATAAGGTAAACTATAGGCAGGCATTCCTAAACGTTTAGCACAATCATAGGAAATAAACGAGTGACTAGCTCGTGAGTCATACAGTGCCTGAAGTAGATTTCCATTGAGAGATATAGTACCTTGTATCATTTCCGGGGACTTCTTGGCGTCTTCGTACGTCAAAGCAAATACTCGGCCTGGTTGTTGCGGCTTTCCTTCTGCAGCTCCTAAAGGACAATTTATGCTGATGTGTCCTGGTTTCTGACACCTATAGCATATCAGCTTCCCCTCGCAGTTGATCCCCTGATGATACTTCCCACACTTGGGACAAGGTCGGGATCCCTGTATCCTTGGAACATTTTGCTGTCCAGGTTGATACGGCTTCTTGTTTCCTCCTTGGAAGTTACTCCAAGGCGTCTTCCGCTTTTGATTGGAGCTTCCCCGATTAAAGCCACCACGAGTTGAGCCACTACTATTGGAAGGTCTGATCCTCCGCAACTCCTTCAGATTGCGCTCAATAAGCCGACAAGCTTCCACAGCATGGATTACTTCATGAAATTGCTGGGACACCAGCTTTTCTTTAATATCATACTTTAGCCCATAGACAAAGATATTTGCCACACTACTTCCGCCACCATTTTGTACTAGGTGCACAGAGTATCGAGATAAGTTGGTGAAACGGGCGAAGTAGTCATCAATAGATTCTTCTTGGCCTTGCCGGATATGAAGGAATTCTGACTCCTTGATAATCTGGACAGACTCGGGGAAATACTGCTCATTAAATTTCTCAAGAAATTTTTCCCATGTAATGGGTTGATCTTGCAGCCGCAGTGTTGCTGCAATGGTCCTCCACCATCTATCTGCGTCTCCCTCTAATTTATAGATCGCCTGCTGAGCCTTGCGATCTGCAGGACATTCCATAACTTCAAAAATTTTCTCTAATCGTAGAATCCAATCCTCTGCTATGTCATGCTTTCCTCTAAAAACTGGGGGTTTCAGCTTACAGAACTGAGTCACCCAAAATTGGGTATCCTCAACTCCCCTGTGAGGTACTCTCTCCTCCCTAGGCGGTGATTGGGACCTTTCAGATTCCCCAGTCTCCGCCGGGCGTCTCTCCTCCTCTTCTTGCTCCACTTTGACTTGTCTTCGTGCCTCTCAGTCTGCACGCAGATCTTCAATCATAGCACGTTGCTCTTGCAACATAGCCATGACCTCTTGCCATGCATTCTGATTAAGTTGATTAGGTTTGTGAGCCTGTTGTTCAGGCTCCCGCACTGGAATTTGTCAACCTCGACCTCTCCCTCGGCCTCGGCCTCTGCCTCGGCCTCGGTCTCTGCCTCGGCCTTTAGGATGTCTAGCTCCTCTTAGAATTGCCATTGTTTTAACGCCTTTATATTTTTAACCATGTTAGTAAGGAAACAGACACCAAGAGATACAAAACACACCGTGATCAGAGTCGAGCATTTTAAACAAGAGTAATTGAGATTTCATAATCATATAACCATAATGTAAACATTCTTATTCAGACAACTACTGTCTCCAAAAAGTAATGTCAAAATATTTACAGAAATATAAAACTTCTCCATCCCCTCTATGTAGGCTTTCTGCCCCTCTCTTCCACCCTGGGACCTCCTGAACCTGGAGCTGCAGCTGAGATCCAATTCCCAATTGGATCTCAGGTAACGGTTAACCTTATGCTCAAATAAAACACATATAGGCAACATATATTTCACAAAAACATAACAGCATATCACTACATAAGCACACAGCAGATGCATGATCAAACAATGGACAGAACATAAGCACACAGCAATATGTAAGGTCCCACAACATGTTTGCACATAAACCAGTGCCACGACCTCCTATCGTGTCCTCAGCGCTAGGAAAACCCTACGGCGTTATCAAGACTATAACCCGTAACAAGCTGTATGTATGACTGACAACCCTCAACAGAGTTTCAGTATAAAAACATGTATACCACATATATGTATATGAGCAGCATAAGAGTTAATGTTACAATACACGTCCGTACCTCCGTTGATGATTTCGGTTACTCCGGTAGCGTGGGGGTACGTTTGACGGCGGTATGACAGCGGAAACAGCGAAAACAGCGGTTCGTGATTTTGGGTATCCTATAAGGATCATATCACCAGTATAAGTATCTATGACCATAACAGGAATTTTAGGTACAAATTACCATTTTGCCCCTAGTTTAACTTTTTGGCGGAATTTCGCCAGAGCTTCGCTGTTCCGACTTTATACTTCCAAAATTTTTGCTATAATCTTTTCTCTAACATATTTCTAAGATAATTATCATATTTATTCTAAAAACATGATATCTAAACTATCTTGAAAAATTAAGACTATTCTAGCATTTTTACTATAATTACCGAAAGAACTACTAAACTTAAGACTATGGACCGAAGACTTACTTAGAGCTTCACTGCGAAATTCCCTGGACTCCTCCTTCTTCCTCCTCTCTCAAATTTTCGGCCTTGCTTGAAGGAAATGGTGTGAGGATTTGAAATGGAGTAGGGGTATTTATAGTGAAAAACTGGTTACTATTCATGCTTTGTCAGACGAATTCTGAGCCGTCGGATCGCACTTTTGTTAGGTGGCTTCATCTTGGCCTTACACCTATTTTGGGCCGAAATTTTGCCCCCAAAAACACAAAATTATGACATCATCCAAGCTGCATCATCAACCTTATCCTCTTGCTTTATCAGATGAAATCCCTGATTCGGTGTCCGGATCACGAAATTCTGTAAAAACTTAAAATTCCGAGAATAGTACGCTGAAGGTCCTTTCATCCTCTATAGGAATACTGGATTCTTCTTCCCTTATACTTCCAATAAGGACATTCCGTTATCTGCCGAAAATCCTCAGTATTCGTGTCCGGTTACAGAAATAACTTTGGCCGGTACTAACTTCTGGATAAAAATCCATTGACCAATAATATGCTCTGGTTTTTCTTAACCCATCCCCAGATTCTCATAACGGGAATATTTTCTATCCGTTCTCATTTATCCTGATCACATTTCTTTATTATTTGAATATTATCTTATTTAACACATGTCTTATATAATAATATTATTATATCTAAAAAAATCTCTCCATCCTTATCCCTCCAATTTTCGGTCACCCCCCCCCCCTTTTTTTCCTACATATATTATATTTATCTTATATTTATTTCTCACAAAATTTCCCTATTGGTCCATAGTGACTTTAGGCTTATAAAATTCCCAAAAATTACTTAATAAATCCCTTAATACTTTCTAATAATTTTCTTAATTAAAACTTATTATTTTCTCATAACTATTTTATTGACATCAATAATCTAAGTTTTATGCAATTTATTAACAATTTTAGAATCTATTTTGATTTCTAGAATACTTTTTCAATTTTCCTTCTTTCATTTTTATAGGAAATATTTTATTAAATTGTCTAAATTATGGATAATATGTTTTCTAAATTTTTTCCTAATTATTCCATGTCTTTTTGAATTTTCCATAATTTTCTCGGAATATTTTATGGCTTTAAATGTTATTTTTTCACATTTCCGACAATAAATTTCCTTTAATTTTTCATAATTTATTCCTTTGAACAAAACTAATCCTATAATATGTTGAGACAAAAATTTCCATAAATGGACATTTTTATTACTATAACATATTTTCCAGATAATAATTATCCGGTTATTACACAAAATATTAAAAATCATGGGGCAATTTTTGTTCCCTAAAATGATATTTAATTTTGCCTTATTATCTCCCAAGGAAAATAATCCCATAAATTATCTAAATTAGAGACAATATACTCTCTAATTTTTAATAAATATTTAGTTGTCTCTCAGGATTTATCATAATTTTCTCAGGGTATTTTATAATCCACAAATTCACTTAGGGATTTTTAGCTCTTTATTTCTCCTAATTACATGAGAAATCACCTTTGTAAATAAGGTAATTATGACACTAGTTTTGAGACCACAAATTTACCTATTTTCAACAGGTATTATTTATGCACATAGAATATTTAAGGTATATTATTTATTTTAAGAAAAAAAATTTTTGGGTATTACAAAGAGCATCTTCCTATTATCGTTTTCATCTGTGAATATTTTCTGTTTCATTTTATTCAGACTTGCTGTTATGATTCTATGTCAAATAAAACTGAAATATATTGGCGGATACATTTGAATCGTTTCAGACTTCTTGTCTTAATTCGTTCTCAAATTAGAGATCTCCGGAAGAAAATACTAGCAGATAGCCATCTAAGGAAAAAGAATAGAGATACTTATTAGGATAACTCGCAAACTTGTCTGAATAAGATAATTATTAATGTAAATAGATTGAAACGTTTTCTTGTTTTGACTGAATTTTGATCCCCTAGAGCACCTCATTACATTGAAATAGAGAGACATAAAACCATAAAATTGGATTCTCCCAATCCCATTTCTTTTCACTTCATTCCATAAAATACTTTAGGGGATCTATCTGGTTTTGACTGATGGTTAGCTTAATTACTACTCCCTCATTTGATTTTTAAAATAAAATATATTTGAGAAGCTGATGTTAGTCCAAGATAATTTTTTAGTTTTTTTGGAACATAAGTCTGTGATAATTTTCAAAGCATAAATTTTGTTACTTTGGTTAGGAGATTGATTGTTGGTAGATTTCAATTGACCTCTTGCAAGATTTTATTATAGTGCAGAGTTTTAAAAGAAAATTGAAGCTGCTAAACAGTTATTCTGCCCTTATAAATGATACATATGCCGTTTGTCTACCAAAACAAGGTAATTAAGCTAAAAATGTAGTAAAAAGTGATCACTAGCCTTGGTCGAGTTTCTAAGGCGCCTTTTGTAAATGGGTCAAATTAGAGATCAAATCTGGGGCTAACGTGCCTTTTGGCTGGTCCTTTATTGTTATATATATATATATATATATATATATATAATCTCTTGGTCCTTAAGTAGTATTTCTCGATTTTGTAAATGGAACTTCTTTTCTTTAGTGCTTTGCACAATTAACAAACCATCCAATAATGTAGTATCAGGTATACAAAGTGATCAAATCAATGTATTTATCGATTGTTTCATATAATTACTTTTGGATACAATTTATCTCTAATTATGCATACTTAACTAATTAATGTGTTAGAAGCCTAAGATTAGATATAAAAATATATACACGAAAATAATGGGTTTTATCACGAGACAACATAAGCTTCAACTTGATTTACACAACTCAACGTGACTGGCTAATTGAAACTTAACATAAATGATAATTATAGGATCGGTTTTTACCATGCTGATCGATGAACCCGATCAAATTGTTAGCTTCGTAAAAATCTCATACAATTATATGAATATGAAAAATCACCCAGCATAAAACACAGGCCAAAACAAAAAATACTCTAAACAAGTCTTCTCACGTTTCCACACTTTTAAGATTGCTTCCTCATATTCTCTCATATGCATATTCTTCAGGGAAATACTAGTCAAGACATTCTTACACTGTAGGGAGGCCTTCAATAGTTTAATGCCCTTCTGGAAAGAGAAATTAAACCCACTCAGTAAATTAAGTAAGATAAACAAAGATTAATAGTTAACAACAATTCATTGAGAATAAGAACATCGAGTAGAAAGGTATATAGCAGAAAAGGCGGTAATATTTATTTTTGTCTGATCCAAACATTTTTAGAAAATAATAGAGATGGATATAAAAACGTAAAATATTACTATTAGATAAATATTACCCCTTCTATTCCAAAGTCAACGCCCCTTTCTTGTAAAGAATCAATATCTTTGATGTTGAACTTGGCCAGAAAAGTGATATTTGAAATCGAAGACATGGGATATGGATGAAGCTCAAGATCATCCATCACATTGTAAGCCACCAGTCCATTCACAAACCCGACCCTCTTCTGATCCACATATTGCATGTTACTTGTAACGTCCGTAAATCCCTCACCTTTAGTATGCATATGGAAGCGCTCTGGTTTTGGCAAATCAATAATTGAAGCCCATAATCTAAAACTTGCATATTTATCTTTAGGTTACTATTCATTTGGCACTTCAAGTTTAGTGGTCCAATTTTAAAAATTTATAGCTAATTCTAGACAAATTGTATGAGGGTGCTATAAAATGCTGTTGACACTGGTACAAAAAAGGCTTTTCAAATCAAACAAAAAATGCATCCTAAGACCAAATTTGCAATTAGTCTCGATACAAGCGGTCTTAAAAGTTTGTCACTTTGAAGACCGCATGCGGGCCGGTCTTAAAAAATTGTTTTTAAACCGGACTTTTAAAATATGAGATCTTAAAATTCCTACTATATAGACTTGATATATTTCTTGTTAGGTCTCAAAACTTACTTTTAAGACTAGATAAATAAATACACTAGTCAAAAAAAACCGACTTTTAAGACCAGACGTATTAATAAATAAGTCGGTCTTATAAGTTTGGCTTTTGAAACCGGATATTTAATACACCAAACTGGTCTTGAATGTTCAAATTTTTAGACCGGTTGTGTCAAACATCTAGTCTTAAAAGTCAGACTTGTTAGACCGTCGACGTTATTCATCCGGTCTTAAAATTTGAACTTTTTAGACCTCGTGTGTAATACGTCCGGTCTAAATTTTCTCATATTTTTTCAATGAGCTATTTCTTCTTGATCATAAACATCCACCACCCAATTTAGCACCTAAAAGGCCATACTTTAAGCTACAAGCTATGAACAATCTATTATGAATTACAAATTGAATTATTAGAAAATGAATACAAATATTATTCACAATGAGTATTGTCCTCGTAATGAATATACTATGACGATACAACACCTAAACGAATACAATAAGATCAGTTATAAATATAATGAGTTACAAAGACGTCACCTAAATAAACATGCATGCCCAATTTACCATGTCTTCGTTAGATTCTCACCCAACAAGGTAACAGTCCTCTTTTATATAACATGTCCCTTTCGGATCCTACCATAGAAATAAAAGCAAAAAGAAAAGCTTCACAATCAATGACATTGTTTAAGAACATAGGAAGAAATATAGTTAAAACCTTAAAGTTTTTAAAGAATCCTATATATGAATATTACCTGATGAATTGTCTCTTTTATAAAGGGTTTTATAAAGGGATATTCTCCCATATCCCCTCACGATGATCATTTCTTATGCTGGGTTCATTATCTATTTCATCTTCTTCGTTCATTTCTAAAAGACCCCTTGAAAAAAGAGTACTCTTAGGAAAACCATAATTTGAGTAAATTTCCTTATCAATATCAATGAACCTTTTTTCTTGGAGAGCTACAGACCACATTTTATTTTCCTAATCAGTGGTATAGAACACTTGTTTCGCCCAGTTTGTCATCATAAAAAGGTTCATCTCCAAAACTGCTACTATTGATATTGACTAATGTAAATCCTAACCGATCGATATAAACACCATTATTAACATTAACCCACTTGCATTTGAAAATAAGAAATTTAATTTTAACATAGTCCACCTTTCAAATCTTTTCAATAACCCTATAATAAAGCATGGATGCTAATTTAGGCTTCTTGTCTTTCTAACATAATACCAGTGTTCTGGACAGTGCTCTTATCCTTTAGGGACTTCGTGTAAAAGGGATAATCATACCATTGATCACATACGAATTCTAAGTTATGATATCAACCTCAAGACCACGTGCTAACCATTTTATTGTATTAGAAACACATTCCTCTCCTCGACCTTTAATTTAAACTAGTTTGCAAAAGTTTGTTATGCTTCCTAATTAATCTTTGTTCAGTCATTCAACTATTTTCTTTCCTTACAGCTTCTTTATGTGCATCTATCATGTCTTGAACTTCATCAACATTATTCAAGATGTATAAATGGACTTGTAACAATTCATTAGGATCCATACTCTTTACTGAAACCCCTCATCTACCCCCTTCAGCATGCAAACATTTAGAAAGCCCAATATGTCTTACTTTGGTCAAATAATTTTGACAAAATTTCATAGCTTCTTTAGAAATATATTTTTGAACAATTGATGCTTTTGACTGGTTTACGTTCTTCACATAGCTTTTTAGGAATTTCATAGATCTCTCAATTGGGTGCATCTATCGTAAATGGATAGGGCTACACAACTTTATCTCCCTCACTAGATCAACAATTAGATGAACTATGATATCAAAAAATGTAGGAAGAAAAAGTTTCTCAAGCTGGTATAAGATAAGATATCCTTCATTTTCCAATTCATCCAATTCTTCAATCTCAAAAACTTTACTACAAACCACATTGAAGAAGAGACAAATTCTATTTAAAATGTGTCGATGATCATATACGACAATGCCTCAAATTATTATTGGGAGTAGCTGTTGCATTAAGACATGACAATTATAAGACTTTTGGTCTACTAATTTCAAGTCCTTCATCGATACTAAAAATACTAGACTAAACCCAAGAGGGGGGTGAATTGGGTGAAGATGAGCACTTGTGTTCTTTTTTTCTTTTTAATAAATCTTTTTGCAATTCAATGAAATAAATTTGTAAGACAGGAAAGAGTTATAAAAAATTGACAATTATTTAACCATATATGATGGAAATAAAGGAGTTTAAGGAAGAGAATGTGCAAACTCAGATTTATACTGGTTTGGTCCAATCCTTGACTTACGTCCAGTCCTCAAGCTCCACTTGAGACTTCCACTATCTTCTTGTTTAATTAGGCACAAAAGAAAAGCCTTTATAACCTCACAAGTTTATCCAGGCACTTATGCAGCCAAATCTCTCACCGAGATCCTCCCCCTTACTACCCGTAAGGTTACAACCAATTTCCCACTCAAGGTCACCCAACCTTAAGTATCTCTCAAAAAATATGGTTTTACAATGTATCTTCTCTCTAAGAAGTGATTATGATAAACACTGAAGTGCATTACAACTCATTTCACACTTTATATGATAAATAAAGAAAGCACTGAAAAATAGAGAGTGTTGAGATTCAGAATTTGAACATTATGACAGTGCAATATTTTTCCACCACCTCCTTGCGTTTTGAATCTGGCTCTATTTATAGATGACGACGATCTAAACGTTGAAGAATAGAACCAATGTAAATGGAGACGTTGAGAATATGACAGTTGGAGAAACTAGCCGTTATTTCTACTTTTTGGTCTTGACAGCTCAGCAACTTGATCTTCATGTAATCCTTCATTTGATCATCTAAAACATGTCCACAAATGATATAAATGATTTTAAGAAGTGTTATAGATCATTTGTGTAAGTATCTGGATGTTCCTGATCAAAATCGTGATCTTCGAAATTTTGAATTTTCTGAAGTGACGATGTATACTCGAGTATTGACTTGAATACTGCGGTATTGAGCTTGTTTCATTACTTCATACTTGTCTCTATCTATCTGATACTCGAGTATTGACTTACATACTCAAGTATTGAAGATCCTCCAACGTTCATTACTCTCTATCTGAGCTATACTCGAGTATTCACTTGTATACTCGAGTTTTCAACTTATTCTTGACTTTGGTTGCTCTCTAACTTGATATAGCTTCAATTTTGGCAAATCAATTATCCCCATATAGCTCTTTTGTGTCTTCTTTCCAATGCAACAAGAATTAGCTCAAAGATCGTTGGATTTCATCTGTTATGATCCAATGACTGAAACCTTGTTCTTGACCAGTGTTTTTGGAACGTTCTGAAACATCAGTCAACTTTCAAAGAGCATATCTCTCTGTTATGAGCTTCATTTTTGTTGAATCAAGTCTTGATAGAAAGCATTATGAGTCTTCTTTTATATGCCACCGATTTCATCTCATTCTGATTTGTAGATTGTGAGTTACACTCAAAACATTGAAGCTTGGTCAACTGTGTGGCGTGAATATTTGATCTAAATTTCGAAATTCAAAGCTCTTTCATCTAATTTTTTGACCATAAAACTTTGTCAATTGTCTAGTTTCATACAAATTTGGTTTCACCTCAATCCGATGTCTGGTTTAGGAGATATCATCAAATTACTAGAGCTCGCCCAATCTGATCGTGAAACAAAGGTGAATAGAGTTGCTAAAAAGAGATGGATACTTGAGTATTGTCGGGTCTAGAAGCGCGAGAGAAGCTGAAAACACCCAATACTCGAGTATATAAGTTCCCTACTTGAGTATTGACTCACATACTCGATTTTTGACTTGGAAACTCGAGTTTCCCAAACTCCAATTTTCTCGTCCAGAAACAAAATTCTGCAGTAAGCTTGTATACTTGAGTTTTAACCTGGAAACTCGAGTGTTCTCTTCCAGAATTTAATTTTTGTTGTCTTTAACTCTAGATCGAGCCTCTCCAACATCCATATGATTGAGAAGACTTATTATATCAATCTAAGATCTTGAATATTGATTTTCTTATTTTATTTGTCAAGATCTTCTCTTTCTTCCTTCTCTTCACTTAGTCATCCCCCATAACTCTATTCTTTCTTTCTTCTTCTTATATGCAATCTGATTTTGAACAAGGATATTCCATTCATCAATTTCTTCCATCTTCCATTTCCTATCTTGATCATTCTTTTCTCTTCTTCACTTTCTTCATTTTCTTATTTTTGAAATTTCCCCTCTCATGATCATTCTCCATAATGCAACTCTTTCTTTCTTTCAATCTTCTTGAGCATTCTCCACATTTATATTTGAGCTGATCTTGAATATTGATTATCAACTTCTTCTATCTTTCATCTCTCATCTTCTTCTTTATTATCCCCAAACTCCTTTGATAGCTTCTTGCTTCTTAGTGGATCATTCTTTCTATCTTCTCATCTCTTTGACCATTCTCCATAAATTATTTCTTCTTCAATTGAACATTCTTCATAAATAAATTTGAACTGATATTGATTGAAGATGTTCCATCCAATAAATTCTTTCTTCTTCAATTCCTCCTCTTCCTTTTCCTTATCCTCATCTACATCCTTGATCTTCTTCTTTTTCTTCTTTGCTAATTCTTCTTTTTTATCATTCTTCATAAATGACCTTTACATCTTTGACTCTACATTAAATTCAAGAATTAATCAATGAAGGAGATGAATATAGTATACAAACTTTTTTCTCTTTTCTAATAGCATCTATATAAGGCATCATCAAAACTAATCATATCTAACAAATACAAGCGTCTTAAAATTTGAAAAATGCCTTGAGGGAACTTTTGTTCCATGTAAATACTCACAAAAACTTCTTTTCTCATCCTTAAACAAAGTATGAGAAGCTATGAGACAATAAGTTCTCTTACTATATGGCCTTTGATGTAAGTCTTCGTGTATTCCCATTGCTTGCAAATCCAATCTTGTCTTTATAGTTCTCAAATGTTGGTGAACCTAGATTGATATATTTTCACTTGACGAACACCTTTGTTAAACCCATTACAAGTCTTGTGAATATCATTGATGAATTTGTTAATCTCATTACGACTATCGTTCATAATGCTCAGATGTTGTTCAACTTATACTGACATGTTTTCACTTGACGTACACCTTTGTTAAACCATTACAAATCTTGTGATTCATAATGAGATTCACAAAAGTAATAATTAGTTTGACAAGATTTGTAATGGGATTCACAAGAGCATTTCCTGATGAAGTTTTTTTTAAACACAATCACTACAAATAATTACATTTTGTAGCGATTAAAATGCCGTATTTGTAGTGGTTTTAACAACTATAAATGACATTAATAGCAGTTAGATACACCGCTACTAAACACACCGTTGCAAGCAAATTTGTAGTAGTTTAAAATGACTGCTACTACATATAACCTAATCACTATTGTAATTGTAGCGGTTGCCGACCACCACTACGAAATGAGGCCAAGATGACGTCGTTTGTGAAGACTTTATAGCAGTCCTATAATCACTCCTCGAAAATGTGTGTAGTGGTTACTCAACCGCTAAAAAGTTGGATGAAATTTCAAAATATGTGTCAAATGTTTGAACTTAGTCTGTAGTGGTTCAATAATTGTTACAAAAATTGTCGTCCTTTTGTCAAAAAAATTTTCCATCCTTTTTTAAATTTTTTATTATTTTGTAGCAGTTCCATAACTGCTATAAATGTTGTTGCCATTTTTTTCAAAAATTGTTATGATTGTTTGTAGCGGTTGCAAAATCGCTACCAAATTTTGGTGGATTGGAAATTTGTAATAGTTTTGCAACCACTACAAATGAATAACATTGTTAAAAAAAACCAAACTTGTCATTTTAGATTAATGCAATAATTAACTAATAATTTAAATATAAATGGTAGGAGCTAATTTTAAAAATACTTGATATAAGTATTTGAGAATTACATATGATTATTGTAAATGTGTAAAAGAAATGAGAATGTGTAGATAATAAGAACTTATTATTCTATCTTTTAAATAATTAAATTAAAGAAAATATTCATGTATGTGAAAGGCGGCAGAATGTGAAGATTGTCCTTCAAATTGGAGATAAAAAACTAAAATTGGCACCGAAGAGTTAGAAAAGAAAATAAAAATGTAGAATAAATTATCATCAAAGATTGATACTTAACCTCTTCAAACACTCAACGTCTTCAAAGAATGTTGACAAATGAGTGAAAACGAGAGAAAACGTGTTCGGGAAGAGATGATAAAATGTATTAGATGAGCTGTGGTGATTATTTATAAGAAAATATGTGTAACATTTGTAGCGGTTTATAAGACTTCTTTTCTAGCGGTTAGTTTACTTTTGTAGAGGTTATATTGTTAGAAATTATGCCCTAGGGGCCAATCATTGTACTTTAAACACTATCATTATTTAAAGTATTTTTCCATTTTGTTATTATATCATTTGCATATTTATTATGATTACTGTATCATTGGATGTATTATAAAGATTGTCCTAAATGTCCCTGGTCGGTTATCTATGTGGGAGTAAAGATGAAATAAGACTAGTATGACTTTCATAAGATATGGAGATACGAATCAAAGTCTTAGGCATTTGTAAAAGTATAAAGTGTTTGATCGACCAACTATAAGAAAGTTGCATGGATTAATTCATAAGTTTATCTTATGTATAACTATGTCACAATGCCCTTTAACCTGAGATCATCATGGATTCCTACATGAGAGTCGCTAATCTTTGACATAGTCAAAAGTCACCTTTTACCAGGCGATGATAAAGGCTTTAATCGGGATTAGTGGGTTTCATGCAGAAAAATGTGAATGGTCAAGATGAGATTTGTTCCTCACATTTGTAGAGAGATATTACTGGGCCCCTTGATGAGTGAGTCTGAGAAAAGTATGGACGTACTATGATGGAAAGGACTTTCCATTTCAATTGTTAAACTACTCAAGAATCAAGAAAGAATGGTCAAGAACGAGAGGATAACACTATCCATGCTTTATCCTTGACCAAATTATTGCATGACAAAAGGGACATAGCATGGTTGTATGATAGGTTGTATCATATAATCAATCCTTATATGAATTCAGTAGTTGTAATGTCTTGTTAGAGACTGTTTGCGACTTGTAGGCTGGTACAATATTAGTCCACTACCAATTTCATGTGGGCCTATAGGGTCACACATAAGAATAGCCCAACAAGAACTATAATATCTAGATTCATTGAATCTAAGATATATTAAGAATTAATGAATACAACATTACACACACACACACACACACACACACACATATATAATATTATTATGTAGTATTTGTTTTGTATTTAATTTATTTGATAAATTAAATAACTAAAATAAATAGAGATATTGTGTAAACACCATCTATGTTATAGGGCATTTATTTAACTATTACTAAAGTATAAATACATAGGCATCAAATAGTTTGGACGACTTAATTACGGAATCAAAATTTCATAAAATAACTTAGTTTGAAAATACTGAAAATGCAAGGATAAATTTTTCACGAGCGATATCTATTCCATAAGGGGGAATCTTAATACAATAATCTAAAATATTAAGAGAAATTATAAACACTTAAACTAATAGTCCTTGATGATAAAAGATAAGTCTTTACAGCAATCCTTACTATTGCGCCTTTCCCCTTGTGCCTGATCTACTTCATGCTTCTTTAATACGATCTAGAGTTCAAATAAATGAACCCCAAAGTTAACCGTTAATCTCATTAACAAATATGAAGCATAAATGACAATTAGCACATGTTAAATATAGAAGCATTTACAAGTAAACAAGTCACACCATAATCGCAGTTAACAGCCAATGACCGTAACCTTTATTCGGACACACGTCCCTATGAGACAAGCAGCCTCAATCCATAGCTAGGAAAAACATAACATGTAAATATCATCTATCAAACATGATCAGCTAATACATGAACACATACATACATGCTATCAAGATTAAAGTTACCCACCTCAAGTTTAAATACTTAACTTTGTCCAAAGGTATTGAGATTGGAAAGGGTGACAAGGTCTGCCTAAAAACGTTTATCGTTACTGTTAGTCACTTACTCAAATCGCAAAGAGACTAACTACGTGAATTAGTTTAGAGGATTAATAATGGTTATTAATCCCTTAAAATTTCCCCTAGTAGTAGTAGTACTAATTATTATTATTATTAGCCCTAATAATAATAATTCCTCATTATTATTATTATCACTCCTTCCCAATAATAATGCTCCTAACAATAATATTCCTTTTTAATAAATAATAATATTATCTATTATTATTTATTCATCTATTTTATTGTTTATTCCATTTCCTAATAATAGTAATATTTATCTATTATTATTATTATTATTATTATTATTATTATTATTATTATTATTATTATTATTTTAGAATTTATTTAAACTCCCTAAAACTAACCCAATAACAAACAGAATATTAACACTTCAAATCAAGGCTTTAATAAATACTAACACCACGTGAAATAATCTTTAATTAGCAATTTGAATTAATGAGTACTAATACCGAAAATGCTTCAATGCATCATATATGTACTTATATGACAATTAAATGCTTCCCATAATTTTCCAAAATATAATGCTAATTATGGTTTTCCAAATTATTTATTAACTATGCACTTAGCAAAAACCTATAGGTTCATCATGATTATCATTATTTCCATGCAAAAATGCTTTCTTGATATATAATTATAATAAGGCATGCTTTATCTTAACAAGATGTGGCTTTATTTTATATGTGTGTGTGTGTGTGATAGTTAAACACCCATCCTCCCATGCAAACGTTGACTACTCAAAATATATAAATATACATTCATATACTCAGCATACTATATAGTATACACGCATACAGTAGCATTTTATATATATATATATATATATATATATATATATATATATATATATCCTTCTTTTATTCCCTGATGCAATAATATATAGCTTATTTGTGTATATTTTCATGGCATGTATCAGGTAAAAAAAATGACAAGACTTTTTACACCGCATGCTTTTCCTCTGCAGACACACACACACACATACTTGGACTCACACACACGACAAGAAGAAAAGAAAAACGATGACAGCATTAAAAAAAGAAAAAGAAAACAAAGAGAAATAGATGCCTTCAACGTTTCTCTTTCTTCCTTCTTTACACAAACACATATATAGATATATGTATATCTACATATATAGAAGATTAGGAAGATATATAAATCCTAACATAGAAGATTTGTTACATATATTTAGTATAGAAGGAATAATAGAATAATTACCTAGAGAAACTAAATATATTTTAAAAAAAGTAGAAGATGGAAATAGATTAGAAAGATTAAACAAAACCATTAGAACAAAAGATGGGAAAACATTTCTCATGTTGTAGGAAAACTATTTTCTCATGTTACAAACACATGAAATAGTGGGACTCACATATACATATATGAATGACCCATATATACATATATTAATTCATATATGTATATGTGGGTCCCACCATTTCATGTTATTGTAAGAAACTTTTTTTTCTCATATAAAGATATATGAAATGAAATCAGAAATAAAACAAAATTCTAAAGAATTAAAAGAAATAAAAAATGATATAAAATGAATTAAAAAAGCCTTAGGAGTTTATGATAAATTAGAACCAGTAAACAATAATCTACAAATAAATATGATGAGATCTTTATATTACATATATATATATACATATGTGTGTGTATGCGCGCGCATGTATATATGTAAGTATATAGATATACATATGTGTGTGTGTCTCCATCGATGCTTATGATAGCAACTAAAAAAATGATGACAGTAGACAAAAGACGATGACAGCTAATATACCTACACGCAAGGAACTTTATATACATATTTATGAAGCAGAGGCACACAATCACGCAAAGCATGCATTTAGCTTATATTCTCAATGGAAAGAGCATATATCTAATCGCACAGGAAGCAACAGATCCACGTTTTTCGTTCTTTTGCTTAACACACATACATACATACATACATAAACTTCTAACAGCCCACTGTTTTACGTTTCAGTTTTAGCATTTCATTTTCTTCGAACCAAGCAGCTAAACAGGACAATTAGATCATGCATTCTCGACAGGGGATCGTATATATATGTGTTCGAAGGAAAAAGTAGCATTTACCTCCAGTTTTGACACTTTAAACGACGGGACTACTGTAATACCCGGATAATTATTATCTGGAATATTATGTCCATTTATGATAGATATGGTCGCAAAATGTTGTATAATTAGTCTATTTTCAAAGGGAAATACTAAGAAAATTAAATGGAATTTATTGCCAAAAATGTGAAAAATGCATTTTAGGGCCATGAAACATCCTAAAAATGTGATGATAAATCCTAAAGGGTTGTGAAATAATTATTAAAAATTAGAAGGAATATTGTCCCTAATTTAGACAATTTATTAAATTATCTCTTTTGAAAATAGAAGAATAGAAAATTAAAAAGTATTCTGGGGACCAGATTGGACCTTATGATTTTTAATATTATGCATGGAGCATAAATTATTAATGTCAATAAAAAATTTGTGAGATAATAATTATTACTAATTAAGAAAATTGTCAACAATTAGTAAGTGATTAATTAGATAATTAATGGCTAATTGTTTAGACATAAGATAAAGAGAAAAAGGTGGAAATTACTTAAAATAAATATACATATATAAATAAAAACGAAAATTAGAAGAAAAATAAAGAAAAATGAAATGAAAATAAAAAAAATTAATATCTAGATATTTGCATTAAAATAACATTATAAGTTAAGACATGTGGTAATTAAGTAATATTATAATAGTAAAAATGTGAACAGGATAAATGACTACGGATAGAAATAAAATCCTACCTAGAAAACCGTGAACTAGGTTTCTTGAGTCAGAGTATATTAGGAACAAGTGAATTTTTATCTCGGAGTGGACTGTCTCCGAAGTCATTTCTGTAACCAACGGAGTGATTTGGAGATCCGGCCAGGAAGATATTTTGTGGGATTAAAGCATATAGTAGAAATGAGGACCGATGGAAAATAATTCATAGATTGAAATCCGGGGATAAGTTGAGAAAAACCAGAGTATATTGTTGATCAGTGGATTTTTATCCAGAGGTTGGCGCCGACAGACTATATTTCCGTAGCCGGTAGCGATTACCGAGGATTTTCGGCAGGTAACAGAATGTCCTTATTGAGAGTATAAGGTTAGGAAAACCCGGTATTCGCGAAGAGGAAGAAAATACCTTTAGAGTGTTATTTCCGGAATTTTAAGATTTTACAAAATTTCGCGATCGGAACACCGAATAGGGACTTTATCGGTAGAAAACTTCTTGAGAAAGTTGGTGACATCACCTTGGTGACTAATGATGACATCATCCTTGAGAGGTGTAAGGCCAAAATCTTGCCACCTCCAAGAAGTGCGATCCGACGGTCAGAATTCAACCAGACAAAGTTCAATGAAATTACAAAAATGCCATTGGTTTTTTCTATAAATAGCCTTCACCTTCTCTTCATTCTTCACAAATCCTAGAGCTTTCTAGAGAGAGATTTTAGAGAGAAGGAGGAGTCTGTGAAAATAGCAAACTGCCGGGTAAGTTCTTCGTCCCTAGTCTTTAGTTTTAGTGTTTCTTTCAGTAGTTGTTGTAGAAATGCTAGGTTGATATTTAATCTTCCAGGTATGTTTAGAAATCATGCTCTAGGGGTAATTAAGGTATTAATTTCGAAAATCATTATGGATTTGGAGATATGTTGAAATTCTGGAAGATTAGGGTCAAGGTAGTGAAGTGCTAGCAAAATTCCGCCGATTAGGGGATCAGGGGCAAAATGGTAATTTGTACCTAAAATGCCTGTTATGATATCAAATATTGATAAAATGTGATATTATCATTATAGGATATCAGTAATCTTGTTCCACTGTCGTTCCGCTGTTTTCCATCAAAAGTACAGTTTATCGTCAACATACTAAACGCTTGTCAATGAAGGTACGTTCATGTACTATAACACTAACTCTGATATCTACAGTATGTGTATATGTGTGCATGTTGTGGTGTGTTGTTTGAATACTTGTTTGGTAAGAAATAATTGTACACCTGCATACACTGGGAGTGATATATCTGTTTTCACTGGGAGTGGTACTTTTCGCTGGGAGCGGTACATTTGCATTAATTGGGAGTGATATGTTTGGAAGTGTTTCATTTGCTGTGATTTTGTACCGTATATGTAAATATGAGGTTAACCGTTACCTGGGGTCCGTATGCATGGGACCTTAGCTCTTAACATAGCGTCAGGGTCAGGAGAACCAAGAACGGAGGACAAGGGGAAGTGCAAATTGTAACATCCCACTTTAAAAACTCAGGAATGTTTATTTTAAAACAAACCGTGATCAGAGTCGAGCATTTTAGTAAGCGAGTACTGAATTTCAAAAGTATATAACCATAGTGTAATCATCCTTATACAATCATCTGCTGTCAAAAAAAAAACAGTATCCAGATAATTCAAAAACTAAAACATATAAACTCTTTCATCCCGTCTACATCGGCTACTTGCCGCTCTCCTTCACCCTGGATCCTCCTGAACCTGAAGCTACAGCTGAGATCCAATTAATGGTTAACTTTATGCTCAAATATAACAGTATATGGATAACAGTTATTCACAAACTCATAACAGCAGTAAATCACTACATAAGCACACAGCAGATGCATGATCACAATCACGACAGTACATAAGCACACAGCAATATGTAAAGTCACACAATGGTAGAACATAAGCACAAAGCAATATGTAAAGCCCCACAACTTGTCTGCACATAACCAGTGCCACGACGGCCCATCGTGTCCTCAGCGCTAGGAAAACCAAACGGCGTTATCAAGACTATAACCCGTAAAATGCTGTATGCAAAACTAACCACCCTCAACGGAGCCTCAGCATATAAACATGTCTATCACATATATGTATATGAGCAGCATAAGTGTTAAGGTTACAATACGCGTCCGTACCTCCGTTGTTGATTTTTGACACTTCCGTCAAATTACGGCACGTTGGACAGCGACTCAACGACGGTGACAGCGGAAACAGCAGTTCGGTGTTCCGAGTATCCTATAAGGTTAATATCACTAATATGAGTATTTAGAACCAAAACGGGCATTTTAGGTACAAATTACCATTTTGCCCCTGGTTTGACTGTTTGGCGGAATTTCGCTAGAGCTTCGCTATTTTGACTTTAATTTCTCAAAATTTTTGCTATAGCCTTTCCTCTATCATATTTCTAAAATAAATATCATATTTATTCTTAAAATATGAAGATTAAAGACTATTCTAGCATTCCTATTATAACTACCGAAAGAACTACTTAAGCTAAAGACTAAGGACCGGAGAACTTACTTAGAGTTTTGCTATGAACTTCTTACTCCTCTTCCAGAGCTTCTCTCTCTAACTTCTCTCTAGGATTGTAAGTGAATTGGTGAACAATGAAGAGGAATGATGGCCTATTTATAGAAAAGCCTAATGGCATTTTCGTAATTTCGTTGAACTTTATCTTGTTGAATTCTGACCGTCAGATCGCACTTTCTTAAGGTGGCTTGATCTTGGCCTTACACCTCTCTTTGTTGATGTCATCTTAAGTCATCAAAGTGATGTCATGCTGGCATCATCTCTTCACTTTATCTGATAAATCCTTGATTCGGTGTCCTGTTCACGAAATTCCGTAACACCTTAAAATTCCGAGAACAACACTCTGAAGGTCTTTTCTTCCTCTTTAAGAATACTGGTTCTTCTTCCCTTATACTCCCAGTAAGGACATTCCGTTATCTGCTGAAAATCCTCGGTATTCGTGACCGGTTTCAGAAATAACTTCGGTCGGTACTAACTTCTGGATAAAAATCCACTGACCAATAATATATTCTGGTTTTTCCTAACTCATTCCCAGAATCTCACAACGGAATTACTTTCTATCCGTGGTCATTTATCCTGTTCATTTTTCCTCTGATTATTGTATTATTATCTAATTAACATATGTTTTAATTATATTATTATTTTATTTAAGATCTTCTTTCATATTTATCCTCCCATTTTCTATTTATTTTTTTTTCTTTTTGGCCTAATTTTCGGTCACACACACACATATATATAAAATTATAATTTTTCCATTCATCTTAATATCCTATTTATCTTATATTAATTTATCCCAAAATTTCCTATTGGTTCCTAATCAATCTTATGGATTTAGACCTTGTAAAATTTCCAAAAATTACTTAATTACTCCTTTAATAATTCCTAATAATTTTATTAATTAAAATTAATTATTTCCTCACAACAATTTTGTTAACATTGTTAATTCATCCTTTAAGTAAAATATTAAAAATTATGGGATCAATTTCCATTCTAGAATACTTTTTAATTTTTCTTCTTTTTATTTTCATAGGAAATATTTTATTAAATTGTCTAAATTAAGAATAATATATTTCCTAAATTTTAAATAATTATTCCATGCTTTCTTGAATTTTTCACAATTCTCCTTTGACAATAGACTAATTATATTACATTTTGAGACCTCATATTCACCTATTATCAATAGGTATTATTTATCTAAATATATATTTTAAATGCATTATAAAAATTAGGGTATTACACAAATAGGACGCATAAAAGACCCGGCTGAAGACTTCTTTTTGATGTTCCGGCGGAAGCCTTTCTTTTATTGTTGAACATTACTTTTGAAAACTTGGTATGATATACCACTATTGTATCCAGCCAGACTTACGACATTTTGAAATACAAGTATCAGTTACTCTTCAACTCAAATGATCTACTCTGGTGATTTTAAATGATTTTTGATGAAAAAATAATATTCCACTTTTGAAAATTTGGGATGTTACAACTACTTCGCTGGAGCTACTCCTCTGTTTTTCGACGTGATGAGCAGAGGAGAATGAAGCTTTCTCTCTCACTCTCACCTGTGTCTCTCTCTCCCTCAGCTCACCCTCATCAGCGCCTCTCTCTCTCAAGCTCACCTTCGTCTGGCTTTGAGAATGAGAAACGAAAGATGTAGCAGTGTCTTATATATAATGGAGTCAGAGGGAAACCTAGGGTAACCTTAGGCAAAAGCGAAATCCGAAAGTAGAAAAAACTAAGACTACTTTCATCCCCTGTGCAGTTTGTTTCAGCGAAAAGAGCACCAGTTCAGCGTTGCCTGCGTTTGCTGATGGAATGAAATATTTGCTGATATTGCTTGGGCTTTTCAATGGCCTTCGACGTGTGTGTTTTGTATGGGCTTTGTGTAGTGAAAGGAACAATAAAAACTGATTCATATATGCATGGACCATGGCTGAACGTGTGTGGGCTTGGGGAAAATGGAAATTATGAGTGTAGGTGTTATTATTTTATTTTATTTTGCAATTAAGCATTTAATTAAAATTATAGGATAAAAATTTGAATCCTCATATTTTATTCCTAAAATTTTTAGGCCAAATATTGTAACTTAGTTTTCCATAATTTTTAGGCCTAATTATTCCTTATTTGGAATTAATTCTTCTTCCCAAAAATAATTTAATGGAAATAAGTCTTAATTTCAAATAATTATTTATGAGCCAAAATTCATGAATTAAATCCTTATAATATTTTAATTAAAAATCCCTAAATTTCGGGATGTTACATATCGTATCTTATATTTAATTTTTGAAGATAGATATCATATCTCGGATTTAATTTATGAAGATAAATTAAATCATTTGGCTTTTAATTCGGATTAAAAGATAGATTATATTAAATCTGTTGAACAGATTTAATTAATATTATTTTTAATCTGATTCAAATTTCAAAATTAATTAAGATTAATTTTAAATACATAATACACCAATTAGAGTTGGAAAGCCCTAAGAGACAGTTAGACGTATTAGAAAGGTCACAAGAGAAACCTTAGAGTAGAGAAGAACGTTAGAGGCGCTACAACACTGCCGGTATTAGGGTCCTGTTTGTGTCGATGACAGTAGAGGGAGCTAGTTCCTTCAGTTGGCTCCTGGTGGTCAAACAAGACACATATGAAGGAAAGGTATAATTTTGAACACTCGAATTTAAATGCCATTGATAGATCTATAAATTAGGATTTGAATTTTTGTTTGGTCTATTTCTTCTGCTGCATGTACGAATCCCAACATATATAACCGCTACAAAGTATGTGTGTGTGTATTAAAAAAAAGTAGAGGATTACAGATTGAAAATCATAAGCATAATTGTTTAGATCAATCCTCGTCGTGATACCTACAAAAGAAAGTGTGGATAAACTATTATATGTAAGTTTAATACGTTTGAACAAAAATTAAAATTCAACTTAAATATTATTTCATAAAGCCTATATTAAGAAACCTACTAAACTATAGGTAAATTGTCATCTTCGTATGGGAAGAAGTTTTCAAAACAGGCGGGCTAGAACAGCTCACTCTCGTAGGCATTGTTATCACTATCACTCATGCAGTAAAGGTCCCGAGGCTTTAAGTAAACGACCATATTCCAATCACTGCCTCTCATCCGCAATATAAGAAACCTAATGTGCATTTGAGACAATAATATATGGCTTATCATCCTGAGACTGACTAGTGTTAATAGGTCGGGAGAAATTGGCAGAGCTGATGCCTAAGTCGTCAGTTGTAAGTCCCCAAGAAGTTGTTGTATTTGCTCACAAACACTTGAATAGGTCATGGTGAAACGCCTTTGGTAATTTATTTTAACCACATTAAGAAGCTTTCCATAATATGGGATGTCACTGAACTACATGTTCTCGTCATTATAGCTTGCATAACTCTTTGTACCAAAAGTGCCACAAACACCTAAGTTTTGCATTAGCAATCTTTGATCTTGAGACATCGTGCAAAACTTGAAACCATTGATATTGTATGCTGTAAATCGTTGCGCGTGGTCAAGTGAGCCAAGTGTGAGAGCTTTTAATTCTGGTAAATGCGGGTTATGGTCATTTAGTATTCTCCGTGTAAACCAACCTGAGTATTCTCTATGGACCTTTCTGTCAATTTTGAAGGATGTCTGTGAATGGATTTGTAGTTGATGCACCATATAACTTCTGAATTACCTACAATTAAAAATATAAAAAATATATAGGATAACATATATTTGTGGACAATACTTATTAAAGGTACGGTTCAACTTTACTGCAATTAATCAAGACATGCCTATGTGCTTGGAACTTCTTATTTACTGTTAGTTTGAAGTTTTCACTTCCACCAACTAGTTTACCAATAAGAGGGTTCAACAACTTTGTTGCTGATGGCTCAGGCTCAGGGCAATCGTCTACCCGAGGTGGTCTATTGAAAGACGTCTCAATGTCATCAATATACCTTGATAAAAAATATAGGATCCCATCCCTTATATAACCTTCTGTTATTGAACCTTCAGGTCACACCTTATTCCTTATGTAAGATTTCAATTTCCCAAGAAACCTATAAAGTAAAGAAGGGCAAATGTCATATATCGATGCGGAAAGTTATATGCAACTAGCAAGTAATGCTGATTTAATTTATTTTCAATAGGTACCTTTCAATAGGATACATCCATCAGTAGTGAACGGGGCCAGCATGCTTTGCTTCATGAACAAGGAGTACTATTAGGTGAACCATCACCATAAAAAAGGATGGAGGAAAGATCTTCTCCAAATGACACATCGTAAGAGTGATTTTCTGTTACATCTGCTCAAGCTCCTCCACATTCAAAACCTTAGAACACAACTTCTGAAAGAAAGAATATAGCTCCACCAAAATGACTGACACATCGAGCGGTAGTGTATTCTTGATGCCAGTGGAAGTAACTGTTGCATAAGCACATATGAGTCATAACTCTTCAAGACAACAACCTTTTGAGCCTGGATGTCAACACATCGTGAAATGTTGCTTGAATACCTGTCAGGAACTTTTATTTTCTTCAATGTTGCAAGGAAGATTTCCTTATTCATTTTTGTTAGGGTGAATTTTGCTGGCTAAAATCTATCATGCTCATTCGGCCACATGTCTGCATGAACTTCCATGTTCTATAAATCTTTACTCACCTAAAGATGATCTTTTTACTTACCTGGTTCACTAAGAATTGTGTATAGCACATTGTTGCACACATTTTTCAATGTGCATGACATCAAGACCATGTCGCAACAAATTATCTTTCCAACACGAAAAAGTAAAGAATATGCTTATCTTCTAGCATTGTTGAGGGACAAAAGCAGAAGTCTGGGCTGTCTTTCTCTCAGCTTTTACTACAACGTTGTATTTTCCAAACTCAATATCTACATCCAGAAGTTGCTCCAAGATTTTTGCACTGATAAATTTAGAGGAGGTCCTCTTTTTTCCTATTGCACATTAAAATGATTGTACTACAACCTAAACTTGTGCGTACCATCGAGAAACCTTTAATGACCTTATGAAGCACCACTTCCAATTGTGGGGAAGACGCATTAAGTCAAAGTAAAAATTGCAAGCTGGAAATGCAAGGCTGATATGCACATTCCACCCTAATAATGTTCCTAGGGTTGGAAAGTCACTTATTATCCACATTAAGATTGGACACAAGTTGAACAATGTCTTCTCGTGCATCTCTTATATCTCGATGCCTACATTCTACAAGTCTACCAACTCCACAATAAAAGGTTGGAGATCACATCAATGTCATTTCCTGATGCCTTTTTGCTTGGAATAATCATAGACAAAATGAAGGAGCTTTGTTTCATATATATTAAGAAAACTGGCCAAATACTATAGCTTATCCAAAGATTCCTAAATGGATTAAAATCATCGGTTGCTAAAGTAAGCCGAACATTTCTTGGGTCTATTGCGAAAGCTGGAAAGTTTGAATCAAACGCTTTCTATACTTTAGCATCCTGTGGATGTCTTAGCATACCATCTTTGTTCTTGTAAGCCAGATCCTACCTCATATACTTAGCTGTCTTAAATGATATAAACAATCTTTGTAAGTGAGGTTTTAAAGGAAAGTACCTGAGAATCTTTGTTGGTTTCTTCTTATGCTTTTTCCCCTTCTGGACTGTCCTGAACCTTGAAGTGTGACACTTCTTACAAACAATAGCAATAGATGATATAAAGTATTAAGATCAATCATGAAGTTTTCGTAAGTTGACGCAATTTGATTTTTAAAACTTCAGCGACTGATACTGGAGTTTGCAAAACGAAACTGGAGTTTGCAGTTGGCTAAACTGGAGTTTAGAAATCCAAACTTGAGTTTAGGAAGTTTAGAATGTTGATGAGCTCTCTGTCTGCCACAAACTGGAGTTTGTAAACTAAATTGGAGTTTACAGCAAGCTAAACTGGAGTTTGAAAATTAAACTGGAGTTTGGAAATACAAACTCGAGTTTAGGTCTTCCAGAGAGGAATGTCGCGATTTGAGTTTTGAGCCACACTTGAACTTAATGCTAAACTCAAGTCATTAAGTGACTAACTCGAGTTTCCTTCAATAATGAAAATATCTTGCTCTCTGTCAAGTGCAAAACTGGAGTTTGCTAACACAAACTTGAGTTTTCTTCTCTATGACTCAATCAAATTTCTTCTCATAAGTTCTTTGCTCTCTTGACTTGATAAAGATCAATTCTTGGAATCAAGTGCCTATCTTCATTAGACTCTTTAAGTCTTCTTTCCAATGCAAGAAGAATCAGCTCCAAACTCATTATAATCTGAGAATTATGATTTGATGAATAAAGGCTGTTCTTTGGCTAGCATTTTTCAGCATCCTGAATTTACAGTCAACTTTCGAAGATCATATCTCACTCATTTGATCTCTTTTTTTTCTATGATCTTTATGTTTCTGGAAAGGTATGTGAGTCTATTTTCATATGCCATTGATTTCAGCTCATTATGATGTGTAGTTTGTGAGATACACTCAAATCATTGAAGCTTGGTCTGTTGTGTGGCGTGAATTCCTGTTCCAACTTCTGAAATTCATAACTCTCTCATCTTAGCTTCTTTGGGCATGAAACTTTGGTAACATGACAAATTGGATGTCTAGTTTCATATAAAATTGATTTCACCTTAAACCGATCTCTGGTTTGGGAGATATCATCGAATTACTAGAGGTCGCCTGTGCTGAACGTGAAACAGAGTTGGACAGAGTTGCTGAAAGCTTGCCAAACTCGAGTCATTAAGTGACTAACTCGAGTTTTGAGTTCCAGACTCGAGTTTACATTGCCAAACTTGAGTTTTGCTAATCCAGAGACACTAGAGTTGCTGAAGACTTCACAAACTCGAGTCATTAAGTGACCAACTCGAGTTTTGAGTTCCAAACTCGAGTTTACATTTCTAACTCAAGTTTTGATGATCCAGAGACACCAGAGTTGCTGAAGACTTCATAAACTCGAGTCATTAAGTGACCAACTCGAGTTTTGAGTTCCAAACTCAAGTTTACATTGTCTAACTCGAGTTTTGATGATCCAGAGACACCAAAGTTGCTGAAGACACTACAAACTCGAGTCATTAAGTGACCAACTCGAGTTTTGAGTTTCAGACTCAAGTTTTATGTTCTAAACTCGAGTGTTCTCATAATCCAGAGGCAGATCACTTCCTATAATGCAGTAAACTTGACTTTTGAGTATCTGGCTCGATTTCGCTCATCCAGAATCTGATATATGCTTGTTTTAACTCTGAATTGAGTCATCCCAACTTCCATTTGATCTTGGAGACTTCAAGAATCAAACTAAGAACTTGTATAATGATTTTCTCAGTTTATTCAGCAAGTTCTTCTTTCTTTCTTCTCTGTTCTTGATTATTCTCCATGAATCAACTCTTTCTTTCTTTTCTTCTCTTGTTCTTTCTCCACATGAACAAATCTACATTAAATGTAGCAATTAGACAATGTATATAATATAAACTTTTTGATATAAACTTTTTGCTCTTGCTAATGGCAATCTATATAAGACATCATCAAAACTAATCATAACCAACACTTGGCTTAATTATGTTTAAGTATAATTAGCCCCCTTTTTAATGATTTAATTATCTCAAATCATGTTGCAATTAATATTTAATTAATGCCTTTAATCAAATTGAAAATACTTACACAAGTTAGTTCACATTTGATTAGGCATTTTTCCTTTAATAGGCTTATGCAATTTTAGCATAAATTGCCTTAATCATTATGCATTTAATTTCCTTAAATATCTATTTAATTTTGTTATCATCTACCTCTTGTCTTTAGGCTGAATTATAGCTCCTAAATACTATCTCATAATTAACCTTTGGTTAATTAATTCCAAAGTGAAATTTGGATAAGAATATAATCAATAGATTATAATTCTTTGAGACCACATATTCACTTTTGTATTTTGCTAATTCATTTACCAAAATACAATATTACATGTATTATGAAAATTAGGGTATTGCATTTCTCCCCCCGTTAAAAAAAATTTCACCCTCGAAATTTAAACGTATAACTTCAGAGAACTAATCTAGACAAACAGTCTATTCCCTTCCAATGGATGCTTACTAAACACACACCCTAACAATTTCATTTACCTTATACCCAGGTATAGTATTCAAACACAGGACTTCTCTTCTACTCTCATCGTGCTTGGTTACACAGGCCTTTCTGCCTGACTCATTCAGTCACTCGGCTTAACACACATTGGCCTTTCGGCTCAATCTATTACCACAACACTAAAATTTTTTACCCTCAATATGTAACTAGGAGATTATCCCCAGGTGCAATGAATGCTTTGCTAGACACAAAATGTACTATATACATACTAGTCTAAAGTTATCACGACAACTCTAAATACTATTGGTCTTATGGCCTAAGGACACCGCCCCATGCACACTTGCAATAACTTTTAAACATACATTAGAAACTAAAGTTTTCACGCCAAATAGGGTAGCTATCATCAAGTCATAGGGTAATCTATAGGCATACATTCCTAGGTCATTTGCACAATCATATAGACTAAACGAATGGCTAGCACCCAAATCATACAATGCCTAGAGGAGATTCCTTAAGAGAGATAGTACCTTGGACCATCTCTGGGAGTTCTCTGTCTCCTGCACTAATTAGTGCATACACTCGGCCTGGGTTTTGTGGCCTTAACTTAACAGGTTTCTTAGGACAGTCTGCGATAAAGTGTCCTGGCTTCCGACATCTGTAGTAAATCCGTCTCCTATCACAGTCAACACTAGGATGGTAATTCCCGCATTTTAGACATGGTCGGGTTTCCATCATTCTTGGGTTGTCCCACTGCCCAGTTTGAAATGGCATCTTGCTTTCTCTCTAGGAGTTATCCCATGATGCCTCTCTCTTCCTTGAGATATTTCCACGGCTGACCTTGCTATGACTTACATTACTTCTGTTGTGATTTCTTTATGTGTGTAGTTCCTTCAAGTTACATTCGATCAATCGGCATGACTCCACCTCTTGAATTATTTCTTGGAACCGTTGAGACACAAGCCTTTCACGTATCTCAATCTTCAACCCGTGAATCAGTATATTTACCAACCTGCTTTCATTATTATTTTGTCTCAAATGTGGTGAGTATCGAGACAAATTGGTGAATCGGGCAAGATAGTCGTCAAATGACTCCTCCTGCCCTTATTTGATGTGGAGGAATTCTGATTCATTGATCATCTGCATAGTGGGAGGGAAGTATTGCTCATTGAATTTTCCCAAAAATTTTTCCTAAGTAACGAGAATATAGCGTGCTCTCAGCGTTGATAAAATGCTCTTCTACCATCTATCCGCATCCCCTTCCAGCTTGAAGATTGCTAATTGAGCTTTGTGATGCTCCGGACAGTCCAAGACCTCAAAGATCTTGTCCAGCCTCATTAGCCAATCCTCTGCTGCATCAATCTTACCATGGAAAACTGGTGGCTTCAGGTTGTAGAATTGGGTGACCCAATACTGTGTTGATTCAACCACTCTGTTGGGTTGTGGCATTACTTTTAGTGCTTTATTTGGTCGAGGAGGTGACTCAACTCTGTCTGATTCCTCAGCCTCATCAGTGTGTGCATCATTTTGTTCATTCTCGTCTTCTTCATCATTTTGTCGTTCCTCTTCGTCTTGCTGTCCTTGTCTCTCTACTCGCCTTTCCTGTCTGTCCACTAGTTGTCAAAAACCACTTCTTTAACCGCTACTTATTTAGAAATTTGTAGTGGTTTTATACATAACCGCTATAAATGTCTGGCAGTCTTTTAAAATTTGAAATTCAAATTTGTAGCAGTTATAGACTTGCCAACTGCTACAATTTGAAGACCTTTTAAGTTTGTAGCAATTATAGATTTTAACCGCTACAAATTTCTGGGGGTCATGGAAAAATTTGAATTTCAAATTTTGTGCATCCGTAATGGTTTGGGTAATAAAAACACTACAAAATGTAACAATTGTTTATTTCATATATTTAAATTTCAAAATATTTATGCTTGTCATAATTTTTTTAAATAAATATATACAAGCATTTATATTTTCAATAACAAATAGTTATGTAGTATAATTAACATTAATAATAATAAATTAATAATAGTATTAAATTATTATTCCATTATTATGCTAATGGTAAATATAGTCATTTAAATTAGTGGACATATTATGTAAAAGATAACAAACATTTAAAATACTTAAAGTTATGATGAAAGAGAAATAAAAGTTAACCAACATTTAAATTTCTTTAAATTATCCAAAACCATAAATAAAAGGTCGTAACAAACATTTAAAATATTTCAAATTGTCAAAAAACATAACTAAAAGGTAATAAACATTTGAAATACATAAAATTGTCCAAAAACAAAAGTAAAATCTAACTATCTAGAGCCTGATCATCAGGGGCACTCTCAAGGCAGGCAGGATCCAGTGTGCTTAAGAGTAGATGTAACAACACCTTCCTGATCAGTAGGAAGAGGTGAAGGGGGCTCATTAAAGATGAACATAGGGGGAGGTAGGGCAGGTAGAAATTGCTAGCTAGGAAACATCTCTAGCAAGGCATCGGTAAGAAACTCCCAGCTCTCCTTGTGATGCTTGTACCAAGAGTTGGCCTGGTCTTGTATCTACCTTTAAAGATGTTGAGTCTTGGTGTCTAGCTTTGCATCTACTTGTGCTTCAATCTTCGCTTGAAGTGCCTCAATTGCGACCTTCTTAAACCAGAGGGTCCAACCTTAAAGGAGGCGCTTATACCGTAGACCATACTAGGCCCAGTGCCCTACCCTATACCCCAATGCTCCCATGATACTCAGTTGGGCCCATAGTAGCTTTCAAAGGGGTAGCAGGATCTACAGACCCCTATGACTCTGGGGTCTAGGTTTATCACAGCTCAGTTTGAGTCTGCTCGATCCGCTCCTAGTGCACGCATTTAATAAAAGGGTTAAGATGTAAATTTACCAACAAACTATTGGCTCAGGAGCATCCTGACCAATAAACTCTCTATGGACCAAAACGACCAACAAACTTTTAAAAATGTAAAATCTGCACAATGCTATTAGATTGGAGCAAACGTTTGTTTTCTGCATTCGCGCATAAATTACAGAATAGGATCCAAATGTTTATGAAACTATATCTAAGGCCCAAAAAATTTCAAAATTTTTATTTTAGTTCCTCCACGTACTGTATATGGAGGGACTAAAGTGAAAATTATAAACAAATTTGGGGCTCAAAAATAATTTTCTAAAATTTTGGGTTCTTTTCTGTAATTTTTGTGGGGCAATCCCTACCCCTCAAAATCCGCCGCTGGTTATAGGCCTTTTTTTTTGCTTAAGCTCGGCTTGTGGCCTATTAAGGAGGCCTGTAATTTTAAAAATTTTGTAAGTAGCCAAACAAACCACAAGCCCCACCTCAAAATAAGCCTACTTCAAATAGGTGGAAACAGACCTACTTTAAACAGACCGAAAACAGACCTACATCTAACATCCTGTTTAAAGTAGGTCTGTTTTCACCCTGCTTCAAGTAATTATGTTTTCGCCCTGTTTGAAGTAGGCTTATTTTGAGGTGAGGCATGTGATTTGTTAAGGCTGTTTACAAAATTTTTAAAATTACAGGCATCCTTAATAGGCCACAGGCTAGGTCAGGCTAAGGTTCAAAAAAAAGGCCTGTAACCAGGGGCAAATTTTGGAGGGTAGGGAATACAGAAAAGAACCCAAAAATTTAGAAAATTATCTTTTGGCCCATAAAATTTTTATAATTTTCACTTTAATCCCTCCATATAAAGTATGTGGAGGGACTAAAATAGAAATTTTGAAATTTTTGGGGCTTAAATATAGTTTCATAAATATTTGGGTGCTATTGTGTAATTTTTTCCTGACCCAAAAACCGACGTTAGCTCCAATCTAACGGCATTGTGCAAATTTTATATTTTTAAAAGTTTGTTGGTCATTTTGGTCCACTAGAGAGTTTATTGGTCAGGATGTTCCTAGGCCAATAGTTTTTTGGTAAATTTGCAACTTAACCCTTTTATAAAATATTAATGAAACAATTACATTGAATTTAAATAATTTAAATAAACAATATAAATCAGTAGTATGTAACTTATAATAAGTTCCTGTGGTTGCTAAGAGGTCGCCACCTTCATCACGGTGTCTATGAGTGTATGTGAATAGCTTCCCATAGTTCGTCTAACGATTCTCCTCCTAAGCCTTCCTTTGCAAAAAGAATACAATAAATATAAACTTTTTTATTTCATAAATAGAAAAATAAATAATTTTCTAATATAACGGTAAAATTAATTTAACTTTCAAATTACCAGCTCACTGTAGGTCGTGGCAAATGTCTTGGATACTGTGGTGTGATGGATCTTCTGCAACACCCGGCTTTTGGTGTTCTTCTAGGATAGAGCCTACAGATGATATGAATCATTACAATAATTACAAAAAGGATATTTATTTAGAAATGAAAAATTGTTTCGAAATGAACCTGTCCCTATAGGCCCCTCCTGAACTGCACAAAATTCACCCAATCATTTGGGGGGATGCCATCTGGGACGCTCTCGATTAGCTACTATAGAGGAATCGTCCCATTCTTATTCATCCTATTGTAGAGACGACCCCTTCGGTTCTTCTAGCCATCCATCATCTTCATCAATACATATGTCTTCCAGTTGGCTTGGACTTTAAACTTGTGTTGTATAATAATTAATTATGAAATTAATTAATTAATAAGCCAAAACTTATAACTATTTATATCTAAAATATAATTGAACAAAAGTAATTACCTGCACAACTTCAACCATATCGTTCTTTGCTTTTATCGGAACATGCTTCCAACTTTGTAAGTTGAGGGGGGACCGCACCCAATTCCCACCTTGGTCCATCAGCCATTGGTTGAATAAGTGACCACCATTCCTGATCGACTATTTTGTCATGTCATTCCAGTCAACCATCATTTATGGCTCCCTGAGCAAATTCACACCAGGAACATCCAGTTTCCTCGTTGTGATGTTTCCCGGTGGATATGCACAATTATAATCACTTTTTTTAAAGTAAAGGCAATCATAATTTAAGTGATCAAATGAAATTTTTGTTTAAATTTTTTGACACAAATATTTACCTTCAAGATCTACCTTAAATTGGATCGGGCCCAAAGCTGACGGTTAGGGGTTCCCTTGGTCTCACTCCTCCTCCCGATCGATAAACCGTTCGGCCTCACAATAGGAAAGTTGATGCCTATCTCCTCATCTTCATCATAGTCGCTTACCGAATGTTGTGTGTTAGGTTGGGGAATGTTTTCCTCTAGGGTCATCTCTGGTAGTGGTAGTGGTAGTGGCTCATCTAAGAAAAGCTCATCCATCTACGTCCTCACCCGTGGTGGCACAGGGCTATTTCTACCACAGATCCTTCTACTACCGCCCCCTCTTATAGGTACCCTACCACGTTACACCTCTCTCCCTATCCTAAGATCCATAACTATATAGGTAATGCCTAAATGTCGTAAAAGAGGGTGAGAGAATGAAAGTCTAGAGGTGATAATGCAAATCATTAACCTTAAACAGTTTGAAATGTGGGGTGGGGTGTTGTTTCAAAAGGCGCTGCATTTGTAGAGGTTCCATAAAAAAATCGCTAAAAAACCTAAAAAAGGTGCTACGTTTATAACGGTCACAACTGAATCGTTGTGTAACCAGCTACAAAATCCAAAACAAACCTCGTCAAGCATGACAAATTGTAGCAGTTATCCATAACTGTTGCAAAAGTTTTGATTATTTGAATTCTATAGTGGTTACCTTGGCATAACTACTGCAAAAGTCTAGACAATTTGTATTCTGTAGTGGTTACTCAGCCATAACTACTACCAAACTTTTTTAATTTAAGTATATATTTTATTAATTTCATTTTTCAATTATCTATTTATATATATATTATTCTATTTTTTTCTTAGTATTTATTGGCTTTTGTAGCGGTTACAATGCAAAATGAATACTAAGTTTTCATGTTTACTGAAAATAGTGCAGCACACCATTTGACGATTGGCTTTACAGTATAAATGCCAATCTCTGATGAAAAATTCATTGACTTATTTTCATCAGAGAAAATGAATTTCGAGTTGGGGGTATTTGTAGGCTAATATGTTGTAGCGGTTCTAGCCTTAACAGCTACAAATTGGTACCATTTGTTGCAGTTTTTGCGTCATTTTTTCCTAACCGCAATGAATGTTGTGTCCTTTTGAATTCTGTAGTGGTTAAGTCTTAATAAACGCTACTACTTTTTGCCACAAACATTCACACCATGATGTGCCAAGCTGGCGCCAACTTTTGTAGCAGTTATTTTATTGTAAATGCAACTAGAGTTATGCAACCAACTCCTCGTGCCACGAGGTGCCAAGTTAGGGCCACTTTTGTAGTAGTTATCTTCTTCTAACGGCTACAACTTTCCCACCACACACTCTTTGCGCCACAAGACACCAAGCTTGTGCCATTTTTGTAGCAGTGATATCCTTTTAACCACTACAAATCTTGTTACTAACAAGACCACGTTTTGGCGCGACTAATGCCATTGCAAATTTTTCGCAGAGTGTTCAAATTGCTATAAAAACTCATATTTGTAGTGGTTATTTGTAACCGCTACAAATAGACACCTTTTTTGTAGTGAATATAAACTAACATATTTTCACCTAGCGAACGCCTTTGTTAAACCATTACAAATTTGTGATTCATAATGTGTAATACCCTCCCATGCTTCCCATGGGTTCCCCACACACACACAAAACAAAACATAATAATATAAAACTCACCCATTCACATATCCAATCACACACACACCCAACCCACACCTAACCCAACACACATACATCTAACACACACACAAGACACATACGCACAAAACACACACACACACAAAACACCTCCCTCTTCCCTCTTTCCTTTCCATGGCAACACACATTTCACTCCGCCAAAAACCACACACACACCTCACCAAAATTATATCACACACTTCCATCTTCAATTTCATGGTTAGAGTTAGGAAGAAGAAGATCAAGAAGTTCAAGGTAAGGAATTTGAACTTTATCTTGGTATTTTGGATGTTTGCTTCATACATGTCATTATGAGTGGTTAAAAACTCATGTGCATGTGATCTTCTTGAATCTAGGCTGAGGAATTGATCAAGGAAAATAGTGGTAATGTTGACCACAAGTTCAAGGATCAAGCCTAGTGGTAAGAACATCCACTTCTTCTTCGAGATTTTGAAGCTTTTGATTTAAACTCAGATTTGTAATATGAGGGAAACTTAAAGAAATACGTAGAATTTCATAAATCTGGGTTTACCAATGTGTTCATCACTGAAAATTGTGTGGGAATATGTTGGTGAATGAATTTTCAAAGGTACTTTGAGGTATTAAATCGTGAACTTCATAAAGATGTTGAAATTGCCAATTTTGGAAGTTTGGAGTTAGTCATCTTCTGTTCGTGGTTTGACTAAGGAAATGGATTTTAAAAATTGTGAAATTTTTATAGGAGATAATAATCTTCTTAAGGTTTAAAATGAGCTTTGGATCACCAAAAACGAAGGTGTACAACTCCAGTTATGATTTTTGGAAGTTGAGTTACAAAACAGGAAACGTTTCTGTTTGCTTCTGGAGTAATAATATGACGTTGTATTTCAGACGTAGTAAAAGAATTTTAAAAATTATGATATTTTCCAGATGTGTAGTAGACACATAGATCTCTCTTTTGGTGGGTATTTTGTAATTTTCTAAGCTCTGAGTAAAGAGTTATGATTTATACAAAATGACCCTCAGTTTTGGAAGCTAAAACTGGATAGAGAGCTTATACGAATTTTTAAGTTGGGTAAATGAACCCAGAAAATTATGATAATGTGCAGAATTAAATAAGACATGAAGAGATTTAATTTAATATATAATTTGTAATTTTTAAAGCTCTGTACAATGAGATATAGATTTTTAAAGTTAAGCTATGAATTATGGAAGCTTAACAGGACAGTCAGTGAAAATGTAAATTCTGGGAATAATTTGACAAGTATTAATCTTTGGGGATATTTTTATATGAAAGGGGACTTGTTTAAGAACACGTGAGAGTTGACGGCACATTAAAAATATTTTTATGCAATTAATTAAAAATGATTGAAGTTACTGGACTGTTGAGGACGGTAAAGGATAAAGGCTGAAAGTAACAAGTTTAAGTTACTTAATTTAACCTTAATGGAATAAGGGTTAAAAAGGAAAATATAAATATTCATTATCCCTAATTTTAAAGGTATGATTATGTATTTAGGGCCAAAAGGGAAAAGAAGTGAACTTCAAGCAATTTTGACGGTTGGTGATAGTGGATCAGCGTAAGGACACATTGGTTCTTAAAAGGTAGTGGGTAACTCTAATCTTATAATCATGTGTGCAAGTGTTTATACATCAATTAGCTGATCATGTATACTGGTTGATTTACCTGTTATATGTTTTTCCTAGCCATGGATTTAAGGCTTCGGTCTCATGGGGTTGCGTGTCCTAGACAAGGGTTGTGGTCCTTGGCCGTTAACTGCGGTTACAGTTATTTGTAAATTCTTCCATGCTTTAACATGTGCTAAATTGTTATTTATACTTTCATACATGTGCATGAGAGTAATTGTTACCTCTTGGGTCCATTATTTGAACCCCAGATTGAATGAAAAAGACAGGTGAAAGATCGGGATCAAAATGAAAGATGAAGCTGTAAGGGTTACAGCCGCAGGGAAATAATAAAAGAAATGGACTGTATCAATTTGTTTATCATTTGCTTGTTATATTTAGATTATTGTAATAAGATTTCTATTAAGGGATAAGTTTCACTCGTGAAAATTTTATCCCTATATTTCCGAACTAAGTAATTTCTATGAAAGTTTTATTCTGCTAATAAGTCGTCCAAATCTTTTCGATGCATGTGCGTGAAAACTCTGATAAACAGAGGCCCCTTAAGGCTGGGTGTTACATTTTGGTATTAGAGGATTGTTTAGACAACTAGGTTCAGAGTATTGATATAATACCGGTTATGTGATACAGAAGTGATAGATACCTTAAGGAAAAAAGGGGGACATTAGAAAGACAAAGGAAAGGATTCTACCATAAGGTTAGCATACTCTGATGATTTGGGTTAAATTTACCGATGCATCTGTTGATTTTGTGAAAATTTTCGAAATTGAATTTTCTAATTTTTGAAAGAGGGTTTTTTCAAATGAATTGATTTCAACAAAAATTTATGTTGAAATGATGTTGTCTCATAAAGTTTGAAATTGAGTTTTAAACTATGTAGTAGTAAAGCAGTCAAAATTGGAAGAAGTCAGAAACTGTAGTAGCCTTACTCAGTTTGCTGAATCTTGCTAGGTGTTTTAAGAGTAATTTTGAATCACTGGCTATTGTTGAAACTCTTTTGAGGGGATTAATTTTGAGAAGTTGATACTCACACCAGTAGTGTATGCATCCAATCTAAATAATTTTTCCTTGTTTAGCTGGAAGACGCACGTGCAGGACGGCAGCTGCAGTTGAGTCCTCCACAGTAGTGTGTCATTAACAAGTGCATTGCCACTGCGGTGGATTATGTATGATCAGATTGGGGAGATGTTGCTACATGTATGAATCCAATCTGAAAAGTTTGGCCAAACGGCGCACGTGCAAGACTATAGCTGCGGTTGAGTCTTCCCCGGTAGTGTGTCGTTAAATAAGTGCATTACCACTGCGATGGTCTGTGTGATGCCGCTGTACCGGAAGGTTGAAAGGGTGGCGAGAGCGTACCAATGATTAAATTTTTTAAAGGAATAATCTCGCTCATAAAATGTTTACTGATAGTGAATATTTTCTGAAATTGTTTTTCATGAAAATCTGAGTTGGCAGCGATTAAGTTTTAAAAATGATAGCACTATTATTATTTGTATAGTGCAAATTGTTTAAAAATACTGCAACCAAAGAAATTTTCATATGTGAAAATTTTGAAATGAGACAATATAGTTGAAATGAAAAGCAGTACATTTGGTAATAGATATTTATGATTTATGTATCAGAGTGCATAACGGAAGTTAATGAAATTTGAGGTTTAGTGGATTTTTAGAGGTATAAATGTTCAAATTTCGGGGACGAAATTTATTGAACGGGGGGAGTATAACACCCCAAATTCCATGCTTGAAAATCGTATCAGTTGACATTTAGATTTTAGGAAAATCAATAAAGTTTGAGGTGCTACAGCTCTAAGTACTGCGGAAATGAAAAACATGCGCTAATATTTGGACAATGAATATCTGATATAAAATGCCCAAACATATAATGATGCCTGACATAAGCTGGTACATTAAAATATCCCAAAAGATTATTCATTTGATACAATTACAGAGACATAAATACAGTTCTTTGATAAATCAACTTTATAATTAGACCTATGGCTTGAAATTCAACGCAGTTAATCAAACAAATTGGCCAGATCGGTTTTTAGTCTAATGGGAGTCTCCCTGTCTTTCACAGCGACTTGTGACAACCCACGGACAACCCTTTCTTAGTTTAAGCACCAATTGGTTTGAAATAACTTTATCGAATTCATGCCATGGACTAACCTTCTTCAAACTCTATTCTTGATCGGCGCCTCTTCACGACTCCATTTACATCGTCTGTATCGCTTACTCAAATCCAGTATTCTTCCTTGAACCTTTACTCAAATCTGAGATTCAATACACATTGAATCTCAGGTAACAGTTAACCTCATATGAAAAGTATAAATAATATATGATAGATAATCACAACATACATTTAGCATTTATCATATATGCACAACAATCCACAGCTAAATGAATACAGATACTCATGATTCAATCAATCATATCAAAGTCATACAAGTCATAGGAGAGTTAAAGTTACAGTACGTGAACGTACCTTTTACCACATAATTACCAATACATCCGACATTTGAATCCGGTCCCCGACTTCCCAAATATCCTAATATATCACCATATCACTTAGAATAATATCCTAAGAGATATTTTCACCTCTATTTACCTTTCTACCCTTGGTGGCTTTGTTATTTACAATTCTGCCATTACATTTAATTAAAAACATAGTGCAGTATTTTTTGGGCAGATTTTTCGGTAACTTTGAAAAATCATAACTAATTCTACAAAACTTGAAATGAGGATCCGTAAAACTCCTTGGAACCCTTAAGATGTCTATTTTTAATGAAAAATAATCATGTTTACCCAGAATTAGTGAGTAATTCCCAGTTTTTACGTTTCTCAACGTTGCCTAGATTTTATTCCAGTAAAAATGACTTAACTTCAAAAATTCATAACTCCTTGTCCAGAGCTTAAAACGTTACAAATTATATATCAATAGAAAGCCCTGGATGTCTAATTTATATCTGGAAAATTTCATGATTTTTAAAGATCATTTAATATTTACAATAATTCCCACAACGTGACTGACTCCAGAAAAACTGAAATCTGAGAATTTTCTCAACTTTCACAATATCAATCCTTTGATCTAAAAAATCATTTCCCATCATGTTTTCACTCTAATTTTCGTTTTAAACTCACTAGAAACCCTAAAAGCATGTACAGAAATTTACTTTACAATTTCTTGAATTAAACTATAATTCTACCAAAAATCTATAAGTTAGAGCTCAAGAACTTACCTCTTGAAGTTCTTACTCCTTCTTCTTCTTGCTCCTATCTTGCCTTACTCTCTATCTTGATCTGATTTTTGGTATGAAGAATGAAGAGGAATTCAAGCTATATTTATAGAGTTTTGGGTCTCAACTTCTTTTCAAAAATCACATGATAAACCAACTACCCATCTACCATAAATATGTCTATCTACTTGTTCATCTACCATACAAAAGTTCATCTACTAAAACTCATCTTCCAATCAAACATCACATGTAAATCTACCTCATAACCATTTACCCTTTATCTACCAATCAAATATCATATTTATATGAATTTCTTAATTAAATTTGGAAGAAAATATAATAAATAAATTATAATTCTTTTTCACAAATAATTTTTACCAATTATCTTAAGCATTTTCTTAAGACTTGGACTCATAGGGGCCTAGTAGTCCTCCTATTTTAGTTTTATTTTGAAACTCTATGCTTCAAAATTGGGATATTACATAATGTAACTCACAAAAGCAATAATGAGTTTGACAAGATTTGTAATGGGATTCACAAGAGTGTTTCCTGATGAAAAAATTTTAACCACTATGTGTGTGTGTGTGTGAAAAACTCATGGAAAAAAACCCATCAGGAATTTCAAATGGTATTTTATCATCATTTTCCCAAAAATAATAGACTAGATGATAATTAATAACTCACGAGAGCATTTTTGAAACAATAATTAAATTTTCCTTAAAAAGCTAGATCAATCCATCCATAACCATTATATATTCTTAAGTTAAGGTATAAAAATACACATACACCCAATATCAAATGCTTTTATGAGGGAAAAAGTGATGGAGCTTCCAAAATAGGTGCTAAAAAATACCCATTAATCTTTATGTTGACCTTTTTTATATTGAAAGTGATGACGATGACGTGGATGTTGGAGAGACAAGTGGAAAAACAAGTACTTACTGGCTAAGGAATTAAATCTAAATAAGATTTCGACCCAAAAGAAAAAAAAAATCTAAATAAGAAATTTGCCTGAAAAATGATTCATTATTAAAAAAATCAGCGAAGGGAACCCTTTTGTTTTTCGGGTCAATCAAAAGCTTTAAGCTTACTTTATGTTTGGTTGATGTTGCCATACACACAAGAAGCTTGAGTAAGATAAGATAGCGCAAGTAAAGCTATTATATAGTCAAAAATTTTATATAGAAAAAAGAAGGTCGAGTTTAATGGACGATTTACGAAACAAAATGATTAGTAGTTATTTGAATTTGGTTCATTGTATTGTCTTGGCATTTGGGTACGTACATTGATTTGGAAGGATGGACTGAGCCAAATATATTTGCTTAATTCCTCAAAAAGATCATATTTTATATACGTGCATACATATTTTATATATATATATATATATATATATATATATATATTGCCCAAACATATATTATTTATATGAGTGAGGGGTATGTGGTAAAAAAAAAGTAGTAAGTAGTAATTTATGATTAAAATTTGAGTGCTTTGAATAATAATAATAAAATAATAGGAATTACGGCTGGACATTATTTCTGTTCGTTGAATTAATGAAATTTTAAATATATGAATTGATGATTGATTGATGCATTCCATTTCTAGGGCATTAATTAAGATTACTTTATGAGACATTTGATCACCAATTCCTTCATTGCAATGCATTGAATTAGTTAAGTTCAAATGATTCCCTTCGTAAATTGTTATTCTTGTAATTAATATCATCATTTTCTACATTTTCACTATATGAGACATTTGACCTCCAATTCCGTCAACGCAATGCATTCAATTAGTTAAGTTCAAATGATTCCCTTCGTAAATTGTTATTCTTGTAATTAATATCATCATTTTTCTACATTTTTACTATATGAGACATTTGACCGCCAATTCCTTCAATGCAATGCCTTCAATTAATTAAGAATTGTTATTCTTGTAATTAATATCATCATTTTGAACATTTTTATTGTAATATTAAGATATTTGAAATTGATTTTAGGTATTTTCTCGGAATTTGGGCACACTAGTTTGGAAGGATGAGCTGGACTAAATTCAGTTGCTTAACCCTTCAAAGAGGAAATATAGATATGAGAGCGTACGTATTCAATGGTAAAAAGGGGAAATTTAAATCTTTTATTCCCCCAATTTTTGACTCACGCATGACTCAGTCTTTCAACTATAACTCTACATGACTCAATCTGTATTGATGACTCGCAGATGGCTTTTATATATATATGTGTGTGTGTGTTATGTTACGGACGGGCGAATTGGGCTCTACTAGGCCCAAAGCCAGCAATCCAGCCATGAAGATAAGGAAACGGCTGATAAGGCATTAACCCACTATCTCGCCAACTGCCGTGAAACATGTAGATGCAAGTGAGGCCATGTGCAGAGTGAATATCAAATCAAGGCGCTTAGGTACGCCCTATAAATACCAACATGCAACCACCAGGTATGCAAGAAACAAAAAGAAACTCTACTTGTTAAATTCACACAGAGCACACACCCCACCCCCTCTAGCTATCTTAAGCCAAACGGTTTACCCTCTAACTACGTGGACTTTGATCCACCACTATGGTACGTAGGACCTTGGGATTTTACCCTAGGCCAAGTCCAACTCTTTTATTATTCAACCACGAAACATTGGCGCCGTCCGTGAGGACCATTAAATTATGATTCCCCGACCTACGAAACAACTGAGAATGACAAATACCAAAGGCCGGAATCAGGTACCCCGGCAGGAACAACTAGAGTCGCTACCGGTTAGTAACACAGGAGGATAATCCGGTGCTAGGGGAAGCAGAACACGAGCTTGTGGAAATAGCTCAGGCCCTTGGTAACCAAATTTCGCGGCTGGTACAGCCGTCACCCGTACTTCAACACTCTTCGCAAGAATTTCAAATTGAGGATCCCGACGTTTGAAGATTACAGTCAGTAATAGAAACCATGTTCAAGCGGATGGAGGACATGGAAAAACGTCATGCTCTACAAAGGGAGGCCGACGTTAAGCGTCTGCAGGAGGATATGGAGCGCAGGGATGCTCTATGGCGGCTAGAGGAAGGTCGAAGACTCCAGCAAATTCTGGACGAGAGGCTAGGGAGAGAAGAGAACAACAACCAGAATGCTTGCCGGGATAAGGAGGACCCAAGTCAAATGGCAACGTAAACTTGGCAAGTAAGCTTAGCAGAGGTAGAGCAGAGTAATGACCGAGAAGAAAATCCAAATGCCGTCGTAGGAACACGGCAGGCAGATGCATCAACGCCTCAAAGTATTACAGATATGGATGCGCCACGCACTGAGAAAATTCGAGATAAGGGGAGCCGGAAACCACCCGGGCTAACGTCGAAGTATCGGAGAAAAGTCATGTCGGCGGGGTGTAAGGACCTTTTGTTGATGAGATACGGATGGCAAAATACCCAAAGGGTTTGGACTCAAGGGATTTGCCAAAATACAATGGAACTCAAGACCCATAGCTCCACCTCAACAACTTTAACATGGAAATAATGGTGAAAGGGTTTGAAGGACTAATAGTGCCCCGATTATTCGCGGGAACATTGCGAGGGGCAGCCCAATTATGGTTCCATTCTTTACCACGGAAATCAGTCCGAGATATGGAGAGTTTCGGCAAAAAGTTCTTACTGAATTTCACGACAAGCAAAAAGCAACCCAAAACTCAATTCCAATTGGGAAACATAAGGCAAGGCCCAAACGAGACATTGCAGCAATACCTCGAGCGTTTTAAAGATGTCGCCCTTGAAGTACCAAACTTGAAGGGGGACATGCATTTGCATCTGGCAATCTCCGGTTTACATGTCGATTCTCGTCTCAAAAGGTCGACAGTAAAAGACAACGTTACAATACTAGCCGAATTTAGAGATCGATCAAAGAAATACCTGGAACTCGAACAGTTAGAGATGGCCAGCCGAAGTAACTTGGGACAAAATTGGAGCCCACCTCCGAGGAATAAAGACTATTACAGTGGTTTGAAGTCGAACATCAGGAGACGGCCAATGGATAACCAGCACCGGGGAAACAAGACAGAAAGAAAATACAGCCAGTACACGCCTTTAAAGGTGTCCAGAGAACGAATATGGAGAGAGGTCGGATTAACCGAGATGAGAAAAGCAGAGCGACCACGGCCTATGCGGCACAAAGCCGTCCTAGACAAGTCTTGGTATTGCGAATTTCATGACCAACTCGGCCATACAACGGACCTATGTTGGGATATGAGGGATGCAATAGAAAGATTTGTTCAAGAAGGGAAGTTGCAGAGATATGTGATTTAAACACAGGGACGTTCAAGTAATAAACGCCCTGGGGAGGGACAAAATAAAAGTTCGGAGAAGAAAAAGTGGAAGGAAGAAAGCGATGATGAGTTTCCCAAAGCAAAGTATGACTGTTGTGTCATCAGTGGGGGACCCGGCAGTAGAGGAGATTCACAAAATCAACATCGTAAATATATGAAGGAAGTCTTGACCATCCAAGGCCGCCCACAATTTAAGAAGGAAACAAAGGAGCGAGATAGACCGATACTCAGTTTCACCGAGGCCGACCTGTAAGACGTGGTCCCCAATCATTATGATGGCCTAGTGATAACAGGCACGATTCTGGATTGTAAAGTCCAAAAAATCATCATTGATAACGGAAGCTCGGTGGACATCCTTTTGTGGGAGGCATTTTGAAAAATGAAGTTGAACCCTAATGAGTTAAAGCCATGCAAAACAACCTTAACTAGTTTTAATGGCCAAGATATTAGACCTAAAGGTTGTATAGACTTGAAACTGACCTTGGGTACTAAAGAAGCTTTTAAATTTGAGGTGGTCAAATTTGTAGTTGCCGACTTCCCATCCCCTTACAACGTCATTCTCGGAAGGCCAACAATCCACAATTGGCATATGTTGGTATCCACTAAGCATCAAAAGGCAAAAATGCTCGGTAGAAAGAACAAGATAGTGGTTGTCCAAGGATACTAAAGAGATTCGCGGAAATGCTACTACGATTCGGTTAAGGGAAACAAAGAGAACGCAACCTCGTCACAAACTCAGGAAGAAAAAGGTGTTTATCTGGTTGAGATGGACATGAGAGCAGAGGAAAAAATCTAAAGGCCTAAGCCTAATGGAGAGTTGCGAGACTTCATCCTGTGCAGTAGGCCGGAACAAGCCACGAAGAATGCCGACATATTTGCTTGGGGACTTGACGATCTACCAAGCATAGATCCAACATTTTGTTGCCATAAGTTGGCAATCCGACCAGGTTCTATCCCAGTCGCGCAAAAGAAAAGGAGGATGGGCCCAGACAGAGTAGCCGCTCTTGAAGAGCATATTAAGGAGCTTCTGGAGGCTGGCTTTATACGAGAGGTCCAGTACACTACTTGGCTGTCAAACGTCGTGCTAGTAAAGAAATCTAATGGCAAGTAGAGAGTATGTACGGACTACAAAGACCTGAATAAGGTATGCCCTAAAGATGCTTTCCCCATGCCTAATGTGTATCAATTAGTAGATAATGCGTCAAGTTTTAAACTCTTATCTTTCATGGATGCATACTCCGGATACAATCAAATTGCTGTGCTCCCCGAGGACCAACAAAAAATGACGTTTATCACGGAAAGGGCGAATTACTGTTACAACGTAATGCCTTTCGGGTTAAAAAAGGACGGAGCAACATATCAACGAATGATGACAAAAGTGTTCGAAGATCAGTTGGGAAAAAATGTCGAGGTTTACATTGACGACATGATTTTTAAGTCAAAAGACCAGGGGCAGCATGTTCAGGATTTATAACAGATTTTCGATAAGTTACGAGCACACAGAATCAGGCTTAATCTGGCCAAATGTGCTTTAGGAGTCCCGCCAGGGAAATTCTTGGGTTTCATGTTAACCCATCGAGGTATGGAGGCCAATCCTGATAAATGCCGAGCCATTTTAGAAATGAAGGCCCCTGCGTGTCGAAAGGAAGTCCAACAACTCACAAAAAGACTTGCCGCATTAACTCGGTTCCTACCAAAGTTGGCAGAAAAGTCGCTTCCTTTCTTCAGGTTGCTTAAAGAGGAAGATGTCCACGAATGGAGCACTGAATGCGAGGCAGCCTTCAAAAAGATTAAGCAATGCCTGGCATCCCCGCCAGTATTAACCAGGCCTATAACGGGTGAAGTCCTGATCCTTTATTTGGCAATAACCAATGAGGCGGTGAGCGCAGCCCTGGTACGAGAACTAAATGAAGGTCAAATGCCGATATACTTCATAAGTCGAGCTCTCCAGGGAGCTGAGATATGATATCAAAAACTTGAGAAAATGGCTTTCACATTACTAATTGCGGCCCGATGGCTACGTCAGTATTTCCAGAGCCATCCTATTGTAGTTTGAACTAATCAACCCATTCGGCAGATACTGCATAAACTCGACCTAGCAGGAAGAATGACTGGCTGGGCCATAGAATTATCCGAGTTTGACATTAGTTACGAAGCCCAGCAAGCAATAAAATCTCAGGCCTTAGCCGACTTTGTTACAAAACTCGCCCCAATAAAAGGGCACACCACACAGTGGAAGCTGTTTGTAGACGGCTCTTCTAACTCGACAGGAAGCGGGGCTGGAGTAATTCTCGAAAACCCGGAAGGTGTGTCTATTGAATACTCCTTGAGCCTCGGGTTTAAAACTTCCAACAATCAAGCCAAATACGAGGCCCTGATAGCTGGGTTGATCCAAGCAAAGGAAAACAGAGCTCGGAAAGTACTGGTATTTACTGATTCCCAACTAGTGGCATCACATATAAATGGGACGTATCAAGCTAAAAGACCTTTACTGGTCAAGTACCTCGGAAAGTTTAAGTTTATAATGGATGAATTTGATGAAGTAGAGATAAGGCACCAAAGCCGACGTATTGTCCAAGCTAGCTAGCACCCAAGGGACTAACAACCGAACAATAATGCAACAAAGATTGGAAGCCCCAACATGCGTGATGATCATAACGAACAAAAACAATTGGAGGAAACCCATCGCAAATTACCTAGAATGAGGAATTATACCGAATGAACCCAAAGATGCCAAGAAATTGATACGAACGGCGGCATCCTATGCAATGGTAGATGACCAACTATATAGGAAAGGGCTACACACACCAATGGCAAAGTGCCTCAGTTCCAAAGAGGTGGAATACGTATTAGCTGAAATACACGAAGGCATCAATGGACAACACATGGGAGCTAAGGCACTAGCTCGGAAGGCTATAAGGGCCGGGTACTACTAGCCGACGCTATCAACAGATGCAAAGAATCATGTTCGGAAATGCGACAGTTGCTAGAAACATGCTAAAATCATTAGAATTCCCCCATCTGAGCTAAAGTATATCTCCGCACCTTGGCCGTTCTACAAATGGGGGTTAGATCTTTTGGGACCTTTTCAGAGGGCACTGGGGCAATTCCGATGGTTGATACTAGGGGTGGATTATTTCACTAAATGGATCGAGGCTGAACCGCTATCTTCCATAACATCGGCTCGAGTACAAAAGTTTATGGCGAGAAATATCATCGCCCATTTTGGAATCCTGATGGAAGTCATTGCCGACAACGGAACACAATTTGCGGATAAAGGATTTCAAAAAATGATGACCGACTTCTAGATCCGTTAGCATTTTGCATCAATAGAGCACCTGCAGTCTAACGGACAGGCCGAGTCAACAAACAAGGTGATCGTGGACGGCCTCAAAAAGAGAATGCAAGAAGCCAAAACCGACTGGGTTGAATAACTATACGCTGTGTTATGGGGATATCAAACTAGTGTTCAATCTGCCAAAGGAGAGACGCCTTATAGACTCACATACGGATGTGAAGCCATGATACCCATTGAAGTCGGGGAACCATCATGGAGAAGGGAAAAGGCCTTATCTGAAACTGAGAACAACGAGGCCATTAAGGCCGAGTTAGATCTCATAGACGAGATAAGAGCTATAACACATTACCGAGACTTAACAGCTAAACAGCTCGTCGCGACAAAGTTTAATAAAAAGGTCAAACCCCGTTCTTTCAGCAAAGGCGACCTAGTGCTAAGGAGAGCCGACATAGGCAACAGAAATGCACGAGAAGGGAAGCTATCTCCCAATTGGGAAGGACCTTACCGAATTAGGGAGGTACTGAAGCGCGGGGCATACGAACTTGAAACTTTGGTCCGGAAGCCAGTAAAGAGAACCTGGAATACCGACAAATTGAGAATTTACTATAGTTAAGTTTTGTTACAAGTATTTGTTTGTTAGCAACATAGTCGCCATTTTAATTAATTGAGGAATGTTAGCTTTTATCAAGATATTTCGACTCTATGATAGCTTCATAAAAGTCGCGAAAGAGATGGCACCGTCGAAACCACACGAATTCACATAAAAAAGTTCTGAAACCTATTTTCAAATGAATTCCACAAGGCCGTATTAAAACGATAGGCCCATTAAAGCATAGGGATATCCCGACTTCCACGACAAGGAATTACGAAAAGGAATCCATAACCCGTTTTTTATAGTTCCTCAGTGCCGTCTTTATAGCCAAAAATACCGTGCTAAACCTATGAGGAAAGCATAGGCAAGGCTGATTAAAATGCACTCGAAATAAGATCGTTATGGCCAGACTTGATCAATCCGGCCCGGTTAAGATTTGGTTTCACCAAGTTTAAGCCATAAGGTATTATTGTTAATTCAGGTAGAATACTGGATGATAAAGCGATTGAAATTTGCTAATAAAGGCACAGTGCACATGAAAATGTAAAAAGGAAAGTCTTAATTCGTTATCAAATTTAGTTACAAGTGGAAAGAAAAAGAAAAAGAAAAGAGGCCGGAACACAAACACGGCCTATCAAAACAACACTGGCAAGTCAAACATTCCCGGCAGCATCTGGAAGGGTCGGAGGTTGAGACTCAGCATTATCAGTAGTATCTCTCCCCACTCTAGATGGGCCCTCTCCAGTCAACTATTCCAAAGCGCTTGTAGGCACAATCTTCCCATCCTTCACAATCCCATCAATACAGGCATCCTTGAGGTTTAGTGTGACGTTAGGATTGAGGAAAATGACCTACGCCAAAGCGTTATTGAAGGACTCCTCCATGCCTTTCTCTAGGTCGGCAATATTGGCGGCATCGGAGGATGTCTGCTCTTGAGGCTCTGCAGGCTGGATTTAAGGTGAGATATCTCAGAGGCGTCTTCGACATGTTTCCGTCTCGCGCTCTTCAACTTTAACTGTGCCGCCATAGCCTTCTCTTCAGCCGATTTCTTCACCTTCTCCACCTCAGCAGCAACTTTGTTAATGGCTTCGGATCGTTCAGACACTGCGGCTCTGAGTTTCGTATCTGACTCAGCCCATTGAGCCTTGAAATAGGCCACAGCTTAAGAAAGCCCGGTGGCTCGAAGAGCAAAATGCTCAATATCCATTAGCGTGCTTTTTTCTTTAGCGAAAGGCGGCAAAGGTGTGAACCAGCTCAAAGGAGGGCGGATACCATTCCGGACCTCAAAGTCAACCGGATTTTCGAACATGAAGGACGGTGAAGTATGCCGGCTGGGAGAGAGAACGACCGCGGTAGGAGAAGAGGTAGCTCCTACATTGGGAGAAGATGGAGATGCAGTCACCTTGGTGATTGGTTCAGCCACCTTGGTAATTGGTTGTGCAGGAGTGACGGAAGACTTCTTGGCAGGGCCCGTCTTCTCGGCCTCAGCTGCCTTCCACTTTCCATTGAATTTCCTCATGAAAGCCGGCACTGCTGGAGTTGTAGACTTTGGCAGCATGGTTGTCTTTGCACAATAAAAAACAATCAGTGACGTGATAAAATAAGACAACAGGAAACATTGCTACAGACACAACATATTTGTTTTTCTTTTCTGTTTCTTTAAAGGATTACATAAATACATCCCAGCATCAAAAGGCCCTATCGCCTGGCCGAGGTCTTCCAATAGCTCCTCAACTTTCTCCTCTTCAGGGGAAAGCTTAAACACTTTCGAGTTAAAGGCCCTATTTCCAAAGTGGTGATAGTTGGGAGTCTAATAAAGGGGGAATCTCTCCTCCAACTCTCCCCGATCATTCAAACGGAGGAACCATGAAACCTGGCCAGGAAATAGCCTCTACTTTAAAATAGGCCGACTTAAAGCCCTTGAATGATTCGGTAAACGGATTAAACAATTTCTTATTACGGATACCCTGAAGATGGGTCCACTCAAACTCTAGGGGCTCTTCTTTGGTTTTATAGGTGTTTACTGGGGAAAACAAGCGGAAAAACAATGGAAGGGTACAAGTTATCTCTTGTTCCTTGCAGAAATTCTTGAAACAGAAGACATAAGCGCAACTGTTCGGGTGTAATTATGTGAGGGCTAAATACAAATGGTTCAAAATCTCTGTGGTGAAATCCGAGAAAGGGAATGAAGCACCTAGGACGGTAACCACATCTCGATACATAAAGAAGAAATGAGGGGAATCTCTACCACGCCATGATGCTACCGACTCTCCCTCTAAAGGCAACCTAACTGTATACCCCTCTCCGTCTCTATGGGTGAGCCCCCTAAACTCTTCAAAGGTCATCTTGTTTTGTATTTGGGACACTCGAGGGCATATAACGAAATGACACGGGTTATTTTCGGCACTATGTGCGGCATTGGTAGAACATGACTCCTCAGCAACTGACTCTTCACTACTTTGAGAAGAAGAAGCCATCTATACCTATATAAATACAAAAGCAAAGACGAGTTAGATAGAAGACTACCTCGGGAAGAAGGCATATGATGCAACGCACGCTTCGATGTTAGGATGGGAACAAATCCGTGAGTGCAACTCCTAAGCACTGTCTCAGCAACCACCTCCCGGCCAAGGTTGACGAAGGCGATAGCCTCGTGTTGACAGGTCTCACAAGGGCTAACCAAATTAGGCCGGGATTCTCTAACAAACAAAGGCCGAACGACTGAAATAGGAACAACCCTAACAGGAAACAAAGGCCTAATGGCTAGCCTGGGAGGGGGAGGTCGAGGTAATGGAGGTCGAGAAGCTTTCAGAGGGGGAGGTGGAACTCTAGGGCCTCTCCTACGGTCACCACTCCTAGAAGGTTTAAGAACATCTGCAGCCATGGCTGCAGAAGATCGACGAGCACCATACAGCCAAAAAGCAATTTTCTCAAGCATGTTCCTAATATCTTCCCAATCCTCTTCTGGAATAGGCCTACCATATATGTCTACAGGTATATCTTTGTCCTTATCCATGAAATACTCAAGAACTTCCCAAGAAAACCCAGAAATGCAAGGTTTAGTATACGGAATCCTAGGATTGAAACAAGAAGGACTCAGACATGCAAATGACGTGAAACACACTTAACTATTGGAAAAAAAACACAGAAGGGAAAAACAGTAAACACTTGAAACAGAAAATGACGATGAAGATGTACCTAAGAGAGAACTGGGTAAAAGAGAGGATCGAGACTTGGATTTGGAATGCCTGGGTTGTGAGTATTTTCTTTTGAAAACTGGAAACTCAGAGCGTAAAAAAGGAGAACACCGCGACATTCAAGTTATAAAGAAGTGATCTGAAAAGGCAGATTTGAAAGATCCTAGCAGGCGCAAATGCGAAACGATGGAACCCGTGACATCAGGGGAATACGAAAAGGCAGGTACAGCTGGCGAAGCCCTAAAGTAGATGGCCATCATGAGTCTCGGAAAGTCGCGAGCATTTAGAGAAGCGCGAAAGCTGAGAACGGCTGACAGCAGAGTGGGTGGTGTAACGCCCCTAATTCCTAAGTGTATTATGAAGTCCAATTATGATCCTACATCTTTTATTAAACTAATTCGTGTACATTTATCAGAAAAACATCACGTAAATGTTCCTAGATTTTGACCCATCTTTGAAAAATCATATCTTGAGCTACAGTCCTCGGTTTGAGGTGAACTAAAGCTCATTTTAAAGTTTAGCATGTCTACTATATGCTCACAAAATTTCAAGGTTAAATAAGGTCGTTTACTATATTTTTGACCTATTTAAAAATCGTTGCTCAGTTGAAATTTCTATACGAGAACAGTAACGTTGCTATAGTAAAATGGGCACTGTTCACTTATGAAAACACTGTAGCAGAAGTTGAAAATTCTGTTTTAGTCGAAGAAAAATAGAGGATCAGACGCTTGCAACCATGCATACGCCTACATATCACAACGTCAATTTATATACACACTTGCATGCACCACGTCTCTCTTCCTCTTTAATATTCATGTTTTCAAAAGCCTTTCTTGCAGCAAATCATAAACATCAGCACCTTCTTTTTCTATCATTAAGTTACACATAGCAACACATACCTATATCTATTCTATCATATAAACACCCATACAGGTGCAAAAATAATAACTCACGGCTTCTTCTTTCTCTTTCATGGACCAGCAGCGTTTTGGACAGAAATAGAGAGGTATGACAGCAAGGAACAACAAAACAGCAACATCCATCTATGTAGTTTCACTTAGAAAATGATGATAGCCCCTGTTCTCTTGTTTCATTTTCGGTAAGCTTTTCTTTAGTTTCTTTTCAGACTCTTTTAGCTTTATCCTAGACTACACAATGATTGAAAGTGAAAGAGGAGGGAGGATGAGAATCACCTTCGATTTTCCAAGCTTCAAAGGTGTTGAATGGATGTTGGTATACTCCTCTGATCTTCATCAGCCAAAACAGAGTATGAACAGTTTAGGAAGCTCTCTCTCCTACCTTCTGTTTCTGCCTCGCCTCTCCTTCTCCTTTTCTCTCGGTTTCTCTCACTTTGCGTTTCTAAGGGAAATGAAGGATGAAGGGGCAAAGACGTATGTATATATAGAAGGGCCAAAGATTCAGTCTAAGCAAGGAACCGTTGGTCCAAGCACAAAATCCTTTGGTCATTTATTGAGGAGCTCGGGAGGCATGCACGTACGCTCTCAGAATTGTACTATTGATCCAGGAAGCTGCTTACTGCAAAATATTAGACATGAGTGAGACTTTAAATCCGTGTTCTTGTGTAAGCGTGCATGCCTAGCATCTGCGTAATTCCTTTCCTCTGACCTATGCGTGCTCGAGAAGCATGGAGTGCCGTCTGAATCTTAACGTGTTCTCGGGAAGCATAATTGCCTTTTGCTTTAATAAATGCCATCAGCTCCTTCTCAGTTGACTTTTCGGCTGGATTATATTTTCTGAATGCTAGCTGCTTCCTTCGGTTTCACTGATGCTGGTTAACTGGGTATAGGATCGGGTTTGGGCATGGGTAATTGTTTTGGGTTAGATTCTTAGATCTGCTTGCATTCCGCCTCTCATGCTCGCTGTCAAGTTCGGATGGCATGAAGGAGCTGCTTTCTTGGATGATTATACAGGCTCTTTCATGTTTTGGCACTTTAATGGATTGATTTGGGCTTTCCAAACGTGGCCCATCAACTTATTTGTTCCATTTTTTTTTTCAAATACTCTTTTATTTGCAATTAAGTTTAATTGCAAAATAATGAAATTCTCAATTCTCTAGGCCTTGGAATAAAATTCCTAATAAATCCTTAATTAAGAAAAGTTGACCCAAATCTCCAATTTATTTCTCTCGGCCATAAAATATTAATCTTACAATATTTAGGCCTTAATTATCACTTTCAATTATTCTTTGAATTTTATTCTTTTCTCAGAATAAATTAGGGAAATAGGCCTTAATCTCCAATAATTAATACTATAATTATTTAGGCCAAATTTCTCAATTAAGTTTCCCATGCAATAATCCATTATTCAAATTTCTAGAAATTTGGGATGTTATAGGTGGCACCGGTCCCAATACGACGCTACGCATTCCCGTGTCAAACAAACCAACACGACGCTGCTCATGCCAAGGGGCAAGAGTACGCGTATCTCCAAGTCAGTTCCAGATAGCGCTCCGAATTAAGGGCGATCGAGGAAACATGTGGCATACAAACGTAACTCGACATAACACGGTGATGGAACCGGGATACGAGTGAAAAGGAGGCAATCAAAGTAAGTCGGAGAATAAGAGGAAATCGAGCCGGGTTATGAGTAAAGAATGAGGAGTCAAAGATTTCATCCGAGATACAACTGAGGATAGTTCTAACCCAATTAAGCTCAGCATGTTAGAGGCCTGAAATACCAAGCTTGGGGGCATCTGTTACAGACGGACGAATTGGGCTCCGCTAGGCCCAAAGCCAGCAATCCAGCCATGAAGATAAGGAAACGACTAATAAGGCATTAACCCACTATCTCGCCAACCTCCGTGAAACGTGCAGATGCAAGTGGGGCCACGTGCAAAGTGAATATCGGATTAAGGTCCTCAGGTACGCCCTATAAATACCAACATGCAGCCACCAGGTATGCAAGAAACAAAAAGAAACCCTACTTGTTCAATTCACACAGAGCACACACCCCACCCCCTCTGGCTATCTTAAGCCAAACGGTTTACCCTCGAACTACGTGGACTTTGATCCACCACTATGGTACGTAGGACCTTGGGATTTCACCCCAGGCCAAGTCCAACTCTTTTATTGTTCAACCACGAAACTATATATATATATATATATATATATATATATATATATATATATATATATAAGTACTGATTTGATACTATTTAAGTTAAAGTTCTTTTCAGTTTAACTAAAATATTAAAAAAAATTAGCGCTATTGAGGATTATTGGGATTGCCCTTCCCATGAAGAAGGTCGGCATGCTCTATCGCCTGAGGGTGATTCTCTAACTACCCCAAGTTTGAATTTGTTCAGATTTTCCTTTTTTCCTCCTCTGGCCTCAGACATAAAAATAAATGCTTTTGATTAATCATTGCTTGATGGGAGCGGTAAAGTTGGCCTCCCCAAGCAAGCGGATGCCGTCCTTCATCGGAGAGGAAATCCCAATAATCCAGAACAAGCCTAATTTTCTCAATACTTTAATTAAACTGAAATGAAGTTTTAATAATATTTAATTAATTTCTTAAAAAAAATTATCTTTCCTTTTTCACCATGTTGATATTCAGTGTTGATGTGGTGATCACAATGATGTGGTTATAAGTAATTAAAAGTTGAGGAATTAAAAGATTTTTTTTTTGTACAAAACTAGAGTAAGGATTAATTTATGCTTTATTAAAATTTGAGTGCTTTCAATTAAAAAAAAAAGGAATTGATTAAAGCTCACACTATTCAATTCTTTGAATGAAAATTTAGATTCGATACAAGAATTGATTGATAGGAGTAATTTATTTACTGCATTTCTACGAGGGCGGCATTACAATTACTCAAATGAGACTTTTGATAACTAATTTCATCAATGCAATGCACTCAATTTGTTAGGTTACATTGTAAATTGTAATTCTTTTAATTAATATCATCATTTTCTATATCTTTTATTTTAAGCTAAAATAAATTACTATATGTATATATGTACATACTCATCCTCTTCGTCTCGTCACACGAAAGTGAATTGCCTTGCGCGTAGCACACAGTGAACGATGGCATCACCATCACCATCACCATCATCTTCATCAAAAGTGAGTTTGAAGCTGTTAATTGACACAAAGGAAAAAAGGGTTCTTTTGGCTGAAGCTTCAAAAGAGTTCATCGACTTTCTGTTCAATCTGCTTCGCTTACCGGTTGGCACAGTGACAAGGCTCTTAACTAAAAAAGGAATGGTGGGCTGCTTAGGCAAACTCTACGAAAGCATAGAGAATCTCAGTGACAATTATTTGAACAATCCAACACAAGATAAGAACATTTTGTTGAAGCCAAGTGCTCCATTTGCTTCTGGCTATCTTCTACTTGCAAATGATGATAATATCAGTTCATCAGGAACTTCAAATCTTTACATGTGTCCCAGCCGTTGCACTTATGTTGTGACTGGTGCCTACAACACTGCGTGTACAAGTTGTCGACGTGGTATGAACCACACTGTTCAATTTGTGGGTAATGATAGAAATGCAACACAAGTGAAATGTGCGAGTGGTGGTGAAGGAGGCATTGTGAAAGGAGTGCCACATACACAGTGATGGATGATCTTGAGGTTCACCCCATGTCTGCCATTTCAACAGTTGCTTTGATCTCCAAGTTTAACGTTAAGGATATTGCTTCCCTGCAAGAAAGGGTCGTTGAGTTGGGGATGGAAGAGGTATGTTGAATGTTAGAAGTCGTCTTACTTTTACTTTAATTTTTTGTTTGTTTCTTTTTTTGTTGTTTTTCCTTTTTTATCATAGGTAGTATGTGATTGTCACATTAGATCAGATGGCGCATACCAGTTTAATTGTATCACATATATATGTTTGATCAGTTTTTCGTAGAATATATTGTTGGAACAAAGACAATAATTGGTGACGGTTGAAAATACGATCACCCTAAAATGAAATATAAATTAAAAATTAATTTTTTTTTAAAGAATGCATTTGTTAAATTAATTGGTGATAGAACGATATGTGATGTTTTATTTACTCTTAATATTCATTTCTTTTTGATCTTATACACGTGATGTTTTTTATTTTTCCTCTAATTTTTGTAAATTCTTCTAATAATTTATCCTTTATTTGATAGGGTATCAAATTGCTGAAAGCTTCCCTACAGTGCAAGAATGTTTTGACTAGTGTTTTTCTCAAGAATATGGCAGCATAAAGAAGCAAGGAATATCTTAAAACATTGAAATTGAAAATTTTAGGCTTGTTCACTTCCTTTTCTTTTGACGTTTCAGTCTTTTTATTTCTTATTTTGGCAGGTAACATCTGTTTCAGTGTTCATAACAAATGAACTTTTATATTCTTGTTTCCCCTCTCCCCAAAAGGTGACCTTTAGATATCAAAAGTGTATTAGCAATTTACGCATTATAATCTTTTAAAAAAAAAAAAATTTACGCATTAAAGTCATCATGTGTAGTTTAAGAGAACACAATACTTTTGCAAAACTTTTGTTTTTACACCGGAAAGCTTTTAACAACCTTGTGAAAGAATGTTATTTTACTTATACTTGTATAACTAGCTATCACAAGTATATTAGATATTTACCCGTTATAGAAGATCAATTAAGACAACACAAATTAAAAAGTAACTATGACTTCATCATCAAATTAAAAACAATTTAGTGATATATATTAATAAGTCGCATGAATATTGTCTGTTGATGAACAATCGGAATAACTTCATGGTACCACAATGATAAATCATTAATTCCACATTACTGTCTAAAACTTCAAGTAAACGATTGGTATAACAATGCATATTAGAATGCGTTATCATCGAATTCCCTGCTTCCTTATACTGATGAGGAAAACACTTGTCAAAACATTTTTCGCATTGGAACGAGGCCTTCAGTAGTTGGATGCCCTCCAGATTAGGAAGATGACAATTTTTAGAAATTAGAAAAATCTAGTAATTAAACTAGAAAGAAAAGGGAATTGCATTTATATTAAAAAGGATAGGTTGCTCAGATTTTACCATACCCCTCAATTATTAGTCTTATAAATAACTTCAGTATATAGTAGGTTAATAACCTATTTTTCACTTAGAAGATCAAGCATTCCATACCTGTGGGTGATCACTTTCAGACACTTCAACGAATCAAAGCTTTTATGTAAATCTGTGGGTCATAAACTTTTGGGGTGAAATCTTCTCCCGCCCATTTTTTTTTTTTTAAAAAAACTTTCATTAGTTCTTCAGAAACTATATCAATTTTGTTACAGAACTACTACATATTATTCCATTATAATATAATTTTATTACTTGTTAATAATACACTTCAATTTACTTTGTTTGATACACATGTATGTGTCACATGAGTATAACATATTTAAGATTACCCACAACATATATATTTTCTCATAATCTTATATGAAAACTCAAAATCATAATAACTATAACTGAATCTCATATAAAAAAAAATCATAAAGTAAATTGTCTTCACTCATATGTTATGTTTCAATATAAATTATGGGCATATTATTATTTTTCACTTATGTCTTACTTGACCAGTAAATATATCTCAATAAATATTCATGAAAAATATTGAAATAAATATTCATAAAGTAAATATACGTAACCAATCGTGTTTAATGTTGGTGATAAATTTAGGAGATATGATATTCATGGAATTATATTAACAAGGAGGTTACGTATTATCAAAATCAGTATATTCATGAAGCAAAATAAATTCACAAGGGAGAAAATAAGTTACCAATATAACACAACATTGTTGAAAAACAAATTCAAAGTGAATTTTTGGTTTTTTTTTTAATACAACAAAGTGAATATTACTCATACACATATATAATGCAATAATTACATAGTAACAACACTTTAATATTAAGATTAACAAAAGGCAAATCAATAATCCGTTAATATAAATATATAGGATTAAAGTGCATTTTGGCCAACGAAGTATTACGCTAGGAGCGTGTGGTACAAAAAAGTATTGAGGGTACCAAAGTTACCAATGAACAATTGAAAATGTGTAAAAATACCAATGAACAATTTAAAACTTCAGTGAATATACCAAAACAGAGATTGTGTTATTTTCACTAGAATTAGTTTCTTAATTGGTATTTTTGTACATTTTCAATTGTTCCTTGATAGTTTTGGTACCCTCAATACTTTTTTATACCAAACGCTCCTAGCGTAATACTTCGTTAGCCAAAATGCACCTTAACCCTAAATATATATGACATATTCCATACATGTTAATATGTTATGCCAAATTAATTTAAAAAATTCGTGTATCTTTTTTTTTTTTTTTGAACACTTCTAGAAATATTCATTACTTGAAGCCAAACTATTACAATCGTACTGAAGACATGCAGACACTAATCCAATGAACTAAGTAAAGAAGTACCAAAGAAGAAAAACACATAAACCAGCTAGCTTAATCGTCTACTAAGGAGTATATTCTCGAGCGAATACAACAGCAATATTAGTTCAACCAGGGTCAATGGTTCTGGCCGACGACGAGTTTGCTTCCTGATGACACCTGATGCCCTCATGTCTTCTTCCAGCACTTGAGACAAAGGAGGTAAGGTTAAACCTACCCACCCATATTGGCACACCCCCTTATTAGTTGATGCAACAAGCCAATCTGCTTCTTGGTTCCCCTAACGAGGCGTAAAGCGGATTGAAAAACTGGGCTCAGACTTAAGAGCAAGTAGAACATCATCAAGGATACCCCGAGACTGCCATTCACATAGAACAGGTTGGTTATCTCCACATAAAGAACAAGCAGTTGGTTATCGATCTCAAAGATGACATTCTTATTGCCTAGATCTTGGATGATCATCAAGGCTCTTTTCAATGCGAATGCTTCAGTCATGAACGCTGATATAGATTTAACTTTGTCGACAAAGGCGCACTGCATATGAACCGTATAATATTGGCATATAAGGCGAATCGAAGCTGATGTAGAGGAGTCTCGAAACGCTCCATCGAGATTGACTTCAACATATGTTTAGTTGGTGGATCCCACCTGACAGCTTGTTGAGATTTCTTACAAGCTACCTCATCTTTACATGATTGGTAATTTACATTCCAGTGATAACGCAGTGCCTGGTTTGCTTTTTCTATTACAACGCTCGGGTTCAAATGCACGCCATTAAAGACTAATTCATTTCTTCCCTTCCAGATGAACCATAATAACCAACAGGTAAGTGCACTATCATAGCCAGTAAAATGGCACTTGGGGCTCATGATTTCGATCCACCATTGTTTGAAATTATGGATACTGTTATGATCACTTCTGAGAGATAGTCTACAGCCAAACCATACACAACGCACCCAATTCCAATGGAAAAAAAGGTGCTCCAAGGTTTCACAATCTATCTGGCAAATCGGACAAACCTCCATAGGACCCCTCTTTCTTTTCATAAGTGCTTCATTCGTGGCTAAAGCATTGGACAAGGAATGCCATATAAAGTTTACAACTCTAGGAATGACTTTGATTTTCCAGGTCCTTTTCCATAATTCGCTTGTGATATGAGTTGATGTACCAGCAGGCTGGAGTTGCACCATGGGGTAAGGTTTCGAGAGATAATAACCAAGTTTAATTGAGTATGCCCCATTTTTTGCTAATGTCCAAATCAATCGATCTTCTTGAGACACCCGAGGGAGTGGAATTGCAGTAATAGTGCTGCTGGTGTGGTCATTAATGGCGCATCTAATTGAGGTAAGGTCCCAGCTTCTACTTTCAGTCGTAATGAGAGAGTCAACACGCTCATTGGAATTTCTTAGGCTCTCCTCCTCTGTAAATAGTCTGAAAGTGGGTAAAGAAGGAACCCACTTATCCTGCCAGATTCAAACAGTTTCCCCATTACCTATCTGCCAGCATAAATCATTTTTAATGAAGTCTCTTCCATCTACTATGCTTGCCCAGCACCATGAAGCTCTGTGACCTTTTCTTCCCTCCAAGAAGTTGCCACTGGGAAAATAGAGACTTTTAAGAACTTTTACCCATAAGTCATCAGGATACTAAGTAAGTCACCATGTTGCCTTTGCTAGAAGGGCATTATTGAATTATATAAAATCACAGAAACCCATGCCTCCTTCAATCTTATGTAACATCCCACTTTAAAAACACAGGAATGTTTATTTTAAAACAAACTATGATCAGAGTCGAGCATTTTAGTAAGCGAGTACTGAATTTCAAAAGTATATAACCATAGTGTAATCATTCTTATACAGACAACTACTGTTTCCAGAAGAAACAATATCTAGATAGTTACAAAAACGAAAACATAAAACTCTTCCAGCCTTACTACACCAACTGTTTGCCCCTATCTTTCGACCTTGATCCTCCTGACCCTGAAGCTACAGCTGAGATCCAATTCCCAATTGGATCTCAGGTAACGGTTAACCTTATGCTCAAATAAACAGTATATGGATAACAGTTATTCATAAACTCATAACAGCAGTAAATCACTACATAAGCACACAGCAGATACATGATCACAATCACGACAGTACATAAGCACACAGCAATATGTAAAGTCACACAATGGCAGAACATAAGCACCAAGCAATATGTAAAGCCCCACAACCTGTCTGCACATAACCAGTGCCACGACGGCTCATCGTGTCCTCAGCGCTAGGAAAACCAAATGGCGTTATCAAGACTATAACCCGTAAAATGCTGTATGTAAACTGACAACCCTCAACAGAGTCTCAGTGTATAAACATGTCTACCACATATATGTCTATAAGCAGCATAAGTGTTAAGGTTACAATACGCGTCCGTACCTCCGTTGACGATTTCGGGTACTCCGGTAGTGTTGTGGTACGTTTGACGGTGGTATGACAGTGATTTGACAGCGGTGACAGCGAAAACAGCGGTTCGGTGTTCCGAGTATCCTATAAGGTTAATATCACTAATATGAGTATTTAGAACCAAAACGGGCATTTTAGGTATAAATTACCATTTTGCCCCTGGTTTGACTGTTCGGCGGAATTTCGCCAGAGTTTCGCTGTTCAAAATTTTTGCTATAGTCTTTCCTCTATCATATTTCTAAGATAAATATCATATTTATTCCTAAAAAATGATATTTAAACTAACTTGAAAAATACAGATTACTCTAGCATTTTTACTACAACTACTGAAAGAACTACGGAAACTAAAGACTAAAGACCGAAGGACTTACCCAAAGCTTCGCTATGAACTTCCTACTCCTCCTCCAGAGCTTCTCTCTCTAACTTCTCTCTAGGATTGTGTGTGAATTGGTGAAGAATGAAGAGAAATGAAGGGCTATTATAGAAAGCCCAATGGCATTTTCGTAATTTCGTTGAACTTTATCTGGTTGAATTCCGACCGTAGGATCGCACTTTTGCTAGGTGGTTTGATCTTGGCCTTACACCTCTTAAAGATGATATCATCCTTAATCATCAAGGTGATGTCACACTCTTGCTTAAGAAGGTTTCTACCGATAAAGTCCCTGTTCGGTGTTCCGATCGCGAAATTTTGTAAAATCTTAAAATTCCAGAAATAACACTCTGAAGGTCTTTTCTTCCTCTTCGAGAATACTGGGTTCTCCTAACCTTATTCTCTCATTAAGGACATTCCGTTACCAGCCGAAAATCCTCGGTAATCGTGACCGGTTACAGAAATAACTTCGGCCGGCACCAACTTTTGGATAAAAATCTACTGATCAATAATATGATCTGGTTTTTCTTAACTCATTCTCAGATTCTCACAACAGAATTATTTTCTATCCGTGGTCATTTATCCTGTTCACTATTAAAATACTATTGTTTATTTATCACATGTCTAATTATATTATTATTATATTCTAAGATCTTCTTTCAATCTTATCTCTTATTTTATTTATTTATTTTTCTTTTTGGCCTAAAAATTTCAGACTCTATATATATATATATATATATATATATATATATATATATATATATATTTCCCACCCACATAAATTACATTTATCATATATTTATTTTCCAATGAATTCCCTTATTGGTCCATAATCAATTTCATGGATTTAGACCTTATAAAATTTTCAAAAATTACTTAATTAGTCCTTTGCTAATTTCTAATAATTTCCTTAACTAAAATTAATTATTTTATCACAACAATTTTATTATCATTTATAATATAAGCTTCTTGCAAATTAGTAAAAATTTTAGAGTCAATTTTAGTCTTAGAATACTTTTTAATTTTTTCTTCTTTTTATTTTCATGAAAATAATTTATTAAATTTTTTAAATTAATAATAATATGTTTTCTAAATTTTTAATAATTATTCCATGTTTTTTAGAATTTTTCACAATTCTCCTTTGACAATAGACTAATTATATTACATCTTAAGACCTCATATTCACCTATTCTTAATAGGTATTATTTATCTAAATATATATTTTAAGTGCATTATAAAAATTAGGGTATTACATCTTAGGCCACATAAGTTTGTTCCAAGTCACCCAATAAGTTTTATTTTGTCCTTCCCACCAAAAGTTGGACACCATGTTGTTGAGCTCTTTACAGGTTTTGACTGGGAATTTAAAGCATGTAATCGGGAAAATTGGAATGGAATTTGTCACCGACTTAATCATAATCTCCCTCCCTGTAAATGAAAGATGTTTGCTGCTCCAACCAAGGACTTTCTTGCTTATTTTTTCACAGGCATATGCAAGCGCCTGATGTTTGGTCTTCCCCCAAAACACTGGGGTTGCCCAAATATTTGGCTTGATCCATGCTTTCACCTATGCCGAGGATGTCGCAGATGTCCTTCCTGTGATAGTTCTCTATGTGTTTTGATGATAACTAACAATTGTAAACTAAGAAGTTGTTCTTTGTTGCTAAAGTTCAAACAAGGTTGAAGCTTGTTAAAATTGATTTAATCCCCATAATGTAAGTTAAACTCGAGCCTAGATTTGTTAAACTCAAGTTTATACTTAACAGAAAGCAAGACACGTGTTTTGAACTTTGGCAAACTTGAGCATGTCATGATAAACTCGAGCCTATGCCTCACAGAGAGCATGTAGCCATTTTATATATTGTTAACCTCGAGCATGTTTTTCTTAACTCAAGCTTAAGTCTTACAGAGAGCTCTCCAACAATTTTTTTCATATGAACAAACTCGAGCCTGTGAAGTTAAACTTGAGTTTGTCCCTTACAGAGAGCATTCAAAAAGTTTTTTCAAATATAAACTCGAGCATGATTATGTAGACTCAATCCTATCTCTGATTGAAAGAATTTCAAATGTGATTGGCTGAAACAAACTCGAGTTTAAAACTTACAAATTCGAGTTTGGCTCAGATAGAGAGTTATCAAAATTTGCAAGACGATTATACTCAAGCCTACATTTGTCAAACTCAAGCTTACATCTCTAGACTAATGCTTATGTTCATTTCAAACAATTTCAAACTTGAGCGTGCCACTTATAGACTCGAGTTTGTGTGTTATTCCAAAATGATTTTAAGAGGTCATCTCGATGATTACTGAAAACAAAAGGCATGAACTCAAGCTTCTATATTTTCTCGAGTGTCAATGAACAAACTTGAGCCTACATAGTTCAAACTTGAGCCTAACGGATTTGTGTTTTACAGATGACGTCTTCTATCTGTCTGATTCAAACTTATGAATTAATTTACTCACCTTTTAAGTTACGAATCATCATATAGATAAATACTTGATCAATATACTCATTAGTTTCAGATGAATTTAATAATTGAATATTTTACACACTTATTTGTATCTTTTGGGTAATAAATTTAGGATTGTTAGCTAATAAATAATGGGCTTTAATGCTTATTTGAGCTTTGGTCTTTTATTTGGATTTAATTCATTTTCATGATAAAAATTCCAAATTTAATATACTTCACTGTTTTGACCATAACTTTTGAACCAGACATCGGATTTGCCTCATTTTTGTCTCATATTTCAGATGATTCAAAGGGCTACAAATGTTATGAAGAATCAGAAGGCAAATTAGGACAAAAGGATGGTCAAACTTGGAGCCGAAGTTAGAGACATTTTTCTAGATTTTTGGGCCTGAATATTGTAATTAAAAAACCATTTGCTATTTATTTCGTTTTGGGCCAATGTGTAGCTCTAGGCCATTTCCATTTTAGGTTAAGTTTAAGTTAGGCAGCAGCCACAAACATCTATGTCATTACGTTTTTGGATAATTTTGGATTGAAGATAGAAGTTTCATTTCTCTACAATGTTCTTCGTATTCTTCACGTTCATCTTCTGTTCTTCGTTTTTCCCAGTCATGTTCAACTAAATTTCTCCAATTAACCTAACGTTGATGATTCCATGATTAGTCTAAAGAGCTTGCACTTAATCGGTAACTTTACTCGTTTTTGTTTTCATCTTATCGGATTTGATTTCTGGAAATAGTTCGAATATTAGATTTAATATTTGGTTTGGTTCATCCCAAGGACTGCGTTCGAACTAGGTTTGAGTGTTGTTGTACGATAGCACAATGAGACGCTACTGTTCGGACAGATTCTAGGCGATTGTCTAGTAGAGGGATTCTCTGGACTGATGCAAAGATTTCGATTCATCCAGAACCAAATGTGAGTTCATTCTTATTTTGCTTAATGAAGGAAGTTGCTGGAATCTGAAATGTTGGGTTGATTGATTTTAATCTGTCTCTGTTTATTTCGTTTTTAATTTGTTTCATTTCGTTTTGTTTCTGCTTATTTCGTTTTTAATTTGTTGAAACCAAAACCCCCCCAATTTTACTGTTCCTGTTTCATTATTGTTGATGTAAACCCATTGCGAATTCATTAGGAAGACGATCCAGGTTCCCCATTATATTGCAAAATTATATTGATCCTGGTTATTTTAGGAGATCACGACAAATCTCTGTCAAAATTTGGCGTCGTTGCCGGGGATAATGAAGAAGCAAGAACATGCCTAAAATTTCTCCTCTATCCTAATGGTTCAGCTCGGGCCGTTATAGATCGTTCAGATGACTCTCCAACGATCAAATATAGTTTATGGAATGACAAGAATTCTGGAAAACCATCTGCAATAACTAAATCCAGGATTCCAGCTAAGAATTGAAGAAATAGAGAAATATATGCAACTGTCATATTCCAGAGACGAAGCTGAACATTGAAGAATCAAAGAGAAGAAAATGCAACGGCTAGTTCATCCGATTAAACTATAAATATCCAAGAAGACTCATAGCAACAACACACAATTACAACTTATTGCATTGACACTTTATTGAGCATACTACAGTATTTGAACTTCAGTGTTTATTCATATCTATTCTTTTTGAGAGTTTGTTTTTTAAATCATTCGATTACTTGTTTGAAAGAACTCAAGGTTGTAGAACCTGTGAGTTGGGTTATTTAGTTACAAAGTGTAAGGGGGAGCAAGTCTTAGGTGATTAGGATTGCTTGAGAGTTACATTGTTGTAATTAAAGAATATTGAGATAGTTGAAAAATCCAGAAGGTATCTGGGGACTAGACGTAGGTCAAAGTTAGAACCAACCAGTATAAATCTTACTGTGTCTAGCTTTTCTTCCCTTGCTCTGTTATACTTTGTTTTCTATCTAAAAACTTGAGTGTTTCAAAAAAAATTTTTAAAATCTCCAATTCACCCCCCCTCTTGGTGATTTCTTCCATTTACATCTTGAGTAACTATGGTGTGTTATTTGATAACACAATACTAGATTTCTCCAAATTGGCAGATTGTCTTGACGCTAAGCAGTATTGTTGAAGGGTATCCGCCAAGACTTGACAATTCTGGGTATCTGCATTCATAAAAAACAAAGCATCATCTGCGAAAAAACTATGTGATAATACTGGGTAGTGATTGCTAAGTTTAATCCCAGCTAGTCGACCTTGCAACACAAACTTGTTAATCATGCATGAGACGAATTCCAGGGACAATATAAAGAGATAAGGTGATAGAGGGTCTCCTTGTCGGAGACCTCTTCCTGGGCTAATTGAAGCTATTTTTTCCCTATAATACATAGATTAAGGTGAATAGTTTCCACACAATTAATAACAAGATTGACTGACTTTTAGGAGAAACCAAATTTTAACATTACATTTCTCAAAAAATCCCACTCAACCGTATCATAGGCCTTGCTCATGTCCATTTTCAAGGCGAATTCAAACTTGTTTCCAATTTTCTTCTGTCTTAGATAATGAAACACTTCATGGGCTATAACAATGTTGTCTTAAATTAACCAGCATGGGACAAATGCACCCTAATTAGGAGATATACATTTATCTAGGCAACATTTCATTCTATTGGCCAAGACTTTTGAAATAATTTTATAGGAGAAATTGCAGAGGCCAATAGGTCTAAAGTGTGAGACTGTTTCAGGCTTTTCTATTTTTAGGATAAGAGTGATATTGGTGCCATTGATTTCTCCAAGTGGGAGGTTTAGTTCAAAAAAATCCTTTACCATCTTAACAATAGAATCACCCACCTCAGCCCATGAAGATTGGTAGAATTTACCTGGAAAGCCATCAGGACTTGGTGCTTTTGATTCTCCCAAATCAAATACTGCTAGCTGGACTTCCTCTCTTGTAATAGGACAAAGGAGGAGTGCATTTAAGTTATCAACAATTTCTTGCCCAATTGAGTCCAGAGTTGTAGAGAATTGTCTAGGTCCTGAAGGAGAGAAAATGTTAGTGAAATAATTTGTGAACATAGTGTTTATGATACCTTTATCATTAGTTCACACTCCATTTCCATCTTTGATGCTCAATATCGAATTTCACCTCCTCCTAATAAGGGTAGTGAGATGGAAGAATTTTGAATTTTTATCTCCAAATTTGATCCATGAGATGCGGCATCGTTGCCACCAGTAATTCTCTTCTTGATCCATCAGCTCTTCTATTCTTCCCAGAAGACTCACTTCTTCCTTTTTGTTGTCTTCAGTTTGGTAACCCTGTCGAATAGTAGCTAGACAGGAATTCAATGCATCTATCATTTTTTTTTTGGAAAAAAATCGTGTATCACTAAGACAGTGTTAAAAAAACTTATGGAGGAGGAATATACCTTTCATAAATCATAGCCCTTTTTGTTTTATCTTGGATATGGTAAACAACAAACTCTTAAATACCATCTCATCTCTCACATACAAATGCATCTCAAGGATTAGGGGTGTACACAAAACTCAATAACCCATTGAACTTGATCCAATCCGACTAGACCCGATCCAACCCATCGTAAGAAGGAAAAATCCTTACACAATCGAGTGATATTGGGTTTGACTCGAAGACCAGGTATTGGACTAGGATCCTAGACTAATAAGGCCGGTCCTACCTGGATATATGATATAATTTTATTAATATATATAATTATAGCCTTTAGGAAAAAAATAATAACCTAAGCTTAAAATGACATCATTTAGAGGGAGTATATATTCTTACTATGTGCCCTGATTTTCCTAGTTAAGCATTTGCCCTCCTTGTCCTGGAACGTGTTTCCTTGCTCGTCCTTGAGACGAGCAGGGAGCACTTGTCCCTTTTGGGACGAGATGTGAGCCGTCAAATCTCATCTGACAGTCCATATCTCTTCTTTTTAAAATAATTTTTTTAATACTACTAATCAGTATCTTAAAATATTTTTTTAGTACCAGCAGTATCTTAAAATAATTTTTTAAGATTCTAAAAATTATTTTCAAGAAGATAAAATATTTTTCAATGCCAATCAGTATCCTGAAGTATTTTTTAGTCTCAGTCAGTATCCTGAAATTTTTTTTTAACAGTGCCAGTCAATACCCTGAAGTATCTTTTTAGTCTTAGTCAGTCCCCTGAAAAATTTTATCAAGATAATAAAATTTTTCAGGGGACTGACTGAGACCAAAAAGATACTTAAAGATACTGACTGGTACTATTAAAAAAAATTAAGGTGTTGACTGAGACTAAAATGATAATTCGGGATAGTGAAAAATATTTCATGATTTTGAAAGTTTTTTTAAAAAAATATTTCAAGATACTGACTAATAATAAAAATATACTTCAAAATACACACTAGTATTGCTTAAAAAAAATTATTTTAAAAAAGAAGAGTTCTAGATTGTCAGATGTGATCTGACAGCCTAGATCTCATCCCAAAGGGATGAGCGCTCCAGGAAAACACGTTCCCCCTGTCCCTTATTCAGCCATTGAGAAGAACAACCAGGAATTCTCTCGATACTCTCCGTCCGACTCTCCGTCTCTGAGATCCTCTCCTTGTCACTATCGGCTTCTTGATTTTTCTGTGTGTGCTCGTGGTGCCGAAATATTCAGATTTGTAATTCGTCTTCGCCTTCCTCACGTCCAAAATCTTTGCTTCTTCAATGATTGAAATCTTCATCATTTATGAGTTCTGTTTTGCTGGATATACAAAATTCTGTTCTGGTAGTCTGAAATTTGTAATGTCATTTTGGTACATGTCCGTTGTATCACCATTTTTACTCTCTCTCAAGATGACTATTCTCGTTGGTCACACGGATCTACTTTGTAATTTGTTTTTATCGAACCTTCTGTTTTATTTCTTTGTTTTCATCTTTTAAATCGTTTTGCCTGAGTTTCAAAATGTATGTACTGTATACCGGTAGATTATTCCGTTTTTGGAATTTTTTTTTTGGGATTTTCATTTCGATCGAATGGATCTTGGTTTCAGGATTTTTTTTTTTAAAATTTTCATTTGAAACATCATGTATTGTATAAATGTTCTGTTTTTGGAATTTTTGGATTTTCATTTTGATTGACTAGATCTTGGTTTATGTTTTTTTAGGTTCTAGAATTTTTTTTTTTTTTTTGGTTATTCAAGCAAGGTGGATTGGGCGAGCTAGACCACTAACCCGGTCAAGTTTGACCTGATTTGTCCAAACTGAGAGCCTTCAAGTTTTTTTTCTGGGTAGGACTATTTTTCGGGATGGAAGGTCCAACCTGATCAACCTTCCGGACTAGACCACGGGCTAATGACTTGCCCAGTTTAGTTTGGTTGATATACAACCCTATCAAGGATATATAGGACTATTAGAAAGAAATAATTTTACCACTAAGAGACTTTTGTCAAAACTATAAACTTAAATATATTCACACACCGTATAAATTGGGATATATTCAGACAAATAAATTTGAAAATGTACAATAATTCCCATAATATCAAATACTTATAATAGGACGATGTATTTCACAAATTTATTAGAATAAATTTAAATGCTAATAAAAATTAAATATCACAATTCATATAGGCTTCTAGGCTAATATCATATAGTCTTCTAGGTATAAGGTAATCTCTTTTGGCTTTGCAATAACTTTGGTAATCTTCTTCACATTCCAAATTGATCATGTAGGTGCAAGATATATCTTTAGTGATTTTCGGATATATCTAGAAGATATGCTTGAAAAGATATTGGAAATAATCAATGTGAGGAATTAGAACATTATTGAAATAAAATGACAAAGGGTGATGTTGTCATCAAGTGGAATAAAAATGATGTTGTCATCAGGGGAGTAAAAATTATAATATTGTACTTTGGAGAATTGGAGAAGTAAATTTGATATTATCACCATATCAGAGGGAGTATATATCACGCTGTATTTTTTTCCTTGATTAAGGTTTTGTCTCACTAAGTTTTCCTGATATGATAAGGTTTTTAAAGAAGCAACTTCAATATATATTGTGTACTCTTTTTATTTTATTAGGTTTTTGTCCCAATAGGTTTTTCCTAGTAAAGTTTTAAAGAGGCATAACATTTATCTATGAACATCCAAGGGAAGTGTTATAAACAATATGTGTGTGTAGATATTCATCATAACTCCATGTATAGGATTCCATCTCATGGTAATTGACATTACACCCTATAACTCCTAAATTGAGTGAGTTTTAGTACATATTTCTTGTAACCTCTAATTGCACCATTATGTTGCTGAATTCCCTTCTTTATGTGCTTGTAACTCTTATGTTGTCTTAAATGTATGTAGGCCTATAAATAGAGGCCATACATAAGACTGTGAGATACCCAATAAAACAAAATAAATGAGATATGCCATTCTCTTCTCTCCCATTCTATTGTTTTGTTATTTCTTCTCTTCTTCTACTCTCTAGTCTTCATATTTTCTTTAACTTCACAACAATTAGTTATTTGAATTTGGTTCATTGTATTGTCTTGGAATTTGGGCACGTTCATTGATTTGGAAGGATGGACTAGGCCAAATTTATTTGTTTAATTCCTCAAAAAGATCATATATTCTATATATGAGTAGTGGGGTTATGTGGTAAAAAAAAAAAAAAAAAGTAGTTAGTAGTAATTTATGATTAAAATTTGAGTGCTTTGAATAATAATAATAAAAAAAAAAGAACAGGACTTTAGGCTGGACATGATTTCTGTTCAGTGAATGAAATTTTAAACATATGAATTAATGATTGGTTGATGCATTGCATTTCTCGGGCATTAAAATTACTCAATGAGGCATTTGATCACCAATTCCTTCAATGAAATGCATTCAATTAGTTAAGTTCAAATGATTCCCTTCGTAAATTGTTATTCTTGTAATTAATATCATATCATCATTTCCTATATTTTTATTGTAATCTTAATCTAAAATACCTGACCATATATCTACACACTTATCCTCTTCGCATTTTGTACTTGTACTAAGCACACTTTAGGTTTGATTGAAGTTCATGATGCCATCTAAACCCCAGAGCAGGGAGAGCTGTATCGTCAAAATTTTTATATGGCAAAAGAATAAAGTTGAGTTACATGGACGATTTGCGAAACAAAGCAATTAGTAGGTGATAAGATGTTTGAAAATGATTCATGGCATTGTCTCGGGATTCGGGCACACTTAGTTTGAAAGGATGGCTTGGACTAAATTCAGTTGCCCCTAATTCCTCGAAGAGGTAATATAGATATGAGAGCGTACGTAGTAAATGGTAAAACAGGGAAAATTAAATCTGTTATTTTCTCAATTTTTGACTTCCTTATAACTAAATCTTAATTATGACTCAATACGATTCAATCCATATTGACTTGTATATGACTAAGTCTCTGAGCTTTTGACTTGCATATGACTCAAATGTTTTTTTTCTAATAAAAGTACTGATTTGATACTATTTAAATTAAATTTCATTTTAGTTTAACTAAAATATTTTAAAAATTAGCAATATTGAGGATTGTTGGGATTCCCCTTCCAAGGTTTGGATTTGTTCAAATTCTCTTTTTTCTTCCCCCTCTGGCCTAAGACATAAAAATAAATGTTTTTAATTAATCACTGCTTGATGGGAGCAGTAAAGTGGTCTCCCCAAGCAAGAGGACGCCGTCCTTCGTCGGAGAGGAAATCCCAACAATCAGAACAAACCTAATTTTCTCAATATTTTAGTTAAATTGAAACGAAGTTGTAATAATATTAAATTAGTTTCTTTAAAAAAAAAAACTATCTTTCTTTTTTCACCACGTTGATATTCAGTGTTGATGTGGTGATCACAATGATGTGAGTTCTGACAAGGCACTTACATGGAATAAGAGAAGGACAAGCTTTATAAACTTTAAAAGATAAGCAACAAAATCATGAATCAAAAGCTCAGGAAATGAGTCCTATGAGTAAAAAATTTAGAGACGCTCAGTTGTGTTGAGTTATAGTTGATGGATAGAGTTATGAGTAATTAAAATCTGAGTGCTTTGAATTAAAAAAAGAAAGGAATTAATTAAAGCTCACACTATTCAATTCTTTGAATGGAAGTTAAAATACAGTGCGCACAATGGGTAAAGGCTGAGGCAGTAAATTGCACTCAGTCATGCTATTATATATATACTGAAGAATGCATTATTCCAGAACAATCCAGCAATAACGGATTTGTAACTAAACCTATAGGCTATTGACACGTATTGAATAGGAATACAAAATGGTGCTGGTCCTGAGGTACTGCAATACCAGAATATCGGGACCACTGGGAGCACATACTAAATGTACACTAATCACAATTATATACACTAATCTCCATTACATTCTAACATTCACCCTCAAACGAGGAGGGGTGACCACTAATCCGAGTTTGTCTCTGAAGAATCAAAATTGAGCTTGAGACAGGTTTAGTAAGACAATCTGCAATCTGATAACATGAGGGGATGTATCTAATATCAATTTGTCCAGACAACACTAGATCTCGAATAAAATGCACATCCACTTCAATGTGTTTACTTCTAGCATGCTGAACTGGGTTAGAAGCCAAGGCCCTAGCACTTAAATTATCACACCAAATAATCGAAGGTCTTTTGAGAAACAGACCAATGTCAGCCAACAGTGAACTTAACCATTTTATTTCAGCTGAACCATCAGCTAATGAACGATACTCTGATTCAAAGCTAGATCTTGAGACTACCCTCTATTTTCTTGAGGCCCAAGAGACAAGATTATTGCCAAGGAAAATACACATTCCACCAATAGATTTTCTGTCATCTAAATCACATGCCCAGTCAGCGTCTGTGTAGGCCACTAACTGAGGTTGTGAGAATGGTTTAATATGTAAACCTAGATCACTTGTGCCCTTTAAATATCTAAAGATTCTCTTCACTGCTTGAAAATGTGTAGTTCTAGGCTGAGACAGAAATTGACTTAACCTATTCACTGCAAAAGATATGTCAGGACGTGTGGTTGTTAGGTATTGTAGGGAGCCTATAGCTTGCCTATACTCAGTTGGATTTTTCAATAAATCACCATCTGAAGCAGAGATCATCTTGCTTGTAACCATAGGCGTAGAGACTGAAGCACAATTAGACATGCCAAACCTTCTAAGCAAATCTGATACATACTTGGTTTGACTCAGAAGAAGACCCTTAGTGTTTCCATGCACTTCTAAACCAAGGAAGTAATAGAGAGGGCCTAAGTCTTTTAAGGAGAAGACTAAATTTAATTGTCTGATGAATTTTTCCACACAAACAGAATCATTGCCAATCACAATTATGTCATCAACGTATATCAAGATGAAGATTGTAAGATTGGAAGTTTGCAGCATGAATAATGAAACATCACTTTTCAAATTATGAAAACCCCAACTGAGCAAAGTTAATCGCAGACGGTCGAACCAAGCTCGTGGAGCTTGTCTTAGTCAATAAATGGCTTTGTTTAACTTACAGATATGACGTGGTTGATCTTGATCGATGAAACCTTTTGGTTGATTCATGAATACCTCCTCTTTCAAGATTCCATTGAGGAATGCGTTGTTGACATCCAGCTGCCGAATGATCCAGTCAAAAGTAACAGCAATCGACAATATGACTCTGATGGTGGTTGATTTAATCATTGGGCTAAACGTTTCACCAAAGTCAACTCCAGGTGTTTGCTGAAATCCTTTTGCCACCAGCCTTGCTTTATGCTTCAGAATCGAACCATCTGCTTTGAGCTTTGTCTTGAATATCCATCAATTATCTATGAGTTTCTGGCCGGTATAAGGTACAAGTTCCCAGGTTTGATTTCTCATCAGAGCATTGTGTTCTTCGTGCATGGCATTAAACCAAACTAACGACGATAGCGCTTGTTGGACAGACGAGGGTTCCGATGTGGCTTCTGTGAATGACTGAACTTTCGACATTGTGCAAGCTTTTAGAGCTCCAACATATGGTGTTTTGGGTCGGGTTATACCCGTCTTGGATTGGGTCAACATTTTATGTTGATTCGTTGGCCCACTCTGACTTATTTCATCATCATTTACATTCTCAGGGCCATTATCGATGGGCTCATGTATTGGATCCGAGGACTGTGGTTCTTCCTGTAACGAAGCTCCTAAAACACTTTGTATGTCTGAATTATTGAAAACTCCATTGTCTTCTCCATTCGTCAACTAAGAGTTGTTAGTCGAAATTATCATAGGCACTGATAATTCTCCATCTCTGACGAACACTGGTTTATTTAGGAATCCTGTATGGAAAGGAAAACTGGTAGCATCAAAAACAACATGACGAGATACGAAAATTCTACCTGTTCGGCTCAGACACTTATAGCCCTTTTGTTGAGGGGCCATGCTAATAAACACACATTTCTCACTGTGAAACTGGAACTTGTGAGTATTATATGATTTCAAACATGGATAGCAGGCACATCCAAATGCCTTCAATTGACTATAGTCTGGTTCTGTTTTTGTGAGCAAAAACAGAGGAGTGGTTCCATCTAACACAGGTGTTGGTAGTCTATTAATTAAGTATACCGCATGTTGAAATGCATCTACCCAGTACCTTAGAGGCATTTTTGCATGAGCAAGTAGAGTCAAGCCCATTTCAGTGATATGCCTATGTTTTCGCTCAGCCCTTCCATTCTGCACTGAGGTATATGGACATGTCAGTCATAACCTGATTCCAGACTCTTGAGCCAGAGACATGAACGGCTTATATTCACTTCCATTATCGCATTGAATTGACTTGATTTTTGACTCAAATTGATTTTCAACAAAAGTCTTGAATACTTTAAATACATGAATGGCTTCACTCTTATGTTTTAATGGATATAGCCAAGTAAATTGACTATAATCATCCAGGAAGTGTATGTAGTAGCGATGACCATTACTGGATTGTGTAGGAGCAGGGCCCCAAAGATCGGTATGTATCAATTCTAAAGGACAAGATGTACGCGAAACAGATTACTCAAATGGTAAATGCTTAGATTTGCCTAACTGGCAAGCTTCACATACAACCTTTTCTTGTCTAGAATTATTAAAACTATCAAAGCAAAGTTTACTACATTTTTTCAAAACTTGACTCAGAATTTTAGTACTGGGGTGACCCAACAGATGATGTCAGTCCTCGTTTTCAATGTTGTTCTTGCTGCTACAGACAGCCATTAACACCATCGGTTGTTTTTCTTCAAGCTTTCTTGTTGTCAAAGGATACATTCCTTCCCTTAGAGTTCCCTGCACTAGGAGTCTTTTTGTTACCGGATCCTTCACATGACACCCACTGTTAGTGAAGTTTACATCAACATGATTATCTTTAATCAATTGATTAACACTTATTAGATTCTTGTTGGTTGAGGGAACATACAACACATCCTTAAGCAGTAGTTTCGGTGAGTTTTTATGTGAAATAGTAGTAGAACCAAGTCCAAGGATCTTACGTTTATCACCTGTACAAGTAGTAAGATATCTCAACTTACCAGATGTTTTTGTTGGTTATGATTAGTTTTGATGATGTCTTATATAGATGCCATTAGTAAGAGCAAAAAGTTTATTTATATCATATACTATGGCTAATTGCTACATTTGATGTAGATTTGTTCATGAGGAGAAAGAACAAGAGAAGATAAGAAAGAATGAGTTGATTTATGGAGAGTAATCAAGAAGATTTGTTCTTGTGGAGAAAGAACAAGGAAGAAAAGAAATAATGAGTTGATTTATGAAGATTAATCAAGAAGAGAAAAGAAAGAAAGAAGAACTTGTTAAATAGATTGTGAAAATCATTACACAAGTTTTTAGATTGATTCTTGAAGTCTCTATGATCAATTGGAAGTTGGAATGGCTCGATTCGGAGTTAGAGTAAGCAAATATCAGTTTCTGGGTGGACAAACTCGAGTCGGCCATTTATAGACTCGAGTCTAGGTGATTTCAGCAACTCTGGTGTCTCTGGATCAACAAAACTCGAGTTATCCAATGTAAACTCGAGTTTGGAATGTTTTCAAGCAACTCTGGCGTCTCTGGATCATCAAAACTCGAGTTTGGCAATGTAAACTCGAGTTTCGAACTCAAAACTCGAGTTGGTCACTTAATGACTCGAGTTTGGAGTGTCTTCAGCAATTCTGGCCTCTCTGGATAAGCCAAACTCGAGTTTGTCAATGTAAACTCGAGTTTGGAACTTTAAACTCGAGTTAGTCACTTAATGACTCGAGTTTAGCAAGCTTTCAGCAACTCTGTCCAACTCTGTTTCACGATTAGAACTGGCGACCTCTGGTAATTCGATGATATCTCCCAAACCAGAGATCGGTTTAAGGTGAAATAAATTTTTTACAAAACTAGACATCCAATGCGTCATCTTGATAAAGTTTCATGCCCAAAGAAGCTCATATGAGAGAGCTATAAATTTTAGAAGTTGGAACAGGAATTAACGCCACACAGCAGACCAATCTTCAATGATTTGAGTGTATCTCACAAACTACACATCCGAATGAGCTGAAATTGGTGGCAATTGAAAGAAGACTCATAGGGCTTTCCATATATACTTAATTCAACTAAAACGGAGTTCAGAACAAGGAGATATGATCTTCGAAAGTTGACGGTAAATTCAAGATGCTGGAAAAACGCTGGGCAAAGAACAGCCTTCGTTCATCGGGTCATAACTGTCAGATTATATTGAGTTTGGAGCTGATTCTTCTTGTGTTGGAAAGAAGACTTAAAAGGTATAATAGAGATAGGCACTTGATTCCAGGGATTGATCTTTATCAAGTCAGAAAGCGAAGAACTTGTGAGAAGGATGGTCGACTAAGCCATGGAGAAGGAAACTCGAGTTTGTGTTAGCAAACTCCAGTTTTGTACTTGACAGAGAGCAAACTCGAGTTAGTCACTTAATGACTCGAGTTTAGCATTAAGTTCAAGTGTGGTTCAAAACTCAAATCGCGACATTCATCTCTGGAAGACCTAAACTCGAGTTTGGATTCCAAACTCCAGTTTAGCGTGCTGTAAACTCCAGTCTAATTTCCAAACTCCAGTTTAGCTCAGTGTAAACTCCAGTTTAGTTTACAAACTCCAGTTTGTGGCAGACAGAAAGCTTATCAATATTCTGAACATTCTAAACTCCAGTTTGCATTTGAAAACTCCAGTTTAGAGTTTTGTGGACTTAAGCTTATTTTCACTTCAAAAGTCCAAAACTCGAGTTAGTCACTTAATGACTCGAGTTTAGCCTTATGTTCAGGTGTGATTAAAGATTCAAATCGCGACATTCCTCTCTGGAAGACCTAAACTCGAGTTTGGATTCCAAACTCCAGTTTAGCCCGTTGCAAACTCCAGTTTCATTTTGCAAACTCCAGTTTTAATCGATGAAGTTTAAAAATCAGATTGCGCCAACTTACGAAAACTTCATGATTGATCTTAATACTTCATATCATCTATTGCTATTGTTTATAATCATGATTAATCAATTTTCTAGCAAGTTTCAGATGATTAAAAGCTTGAGATGACATCAAACTTGATGGAAATCAAAATCTATCATAAGCATGAAGATGAATGTTGCTGCAGATTTTCAGAAATGGCAAAGAAGGCAGAACCGAATGAGAAACTTAAAGAAATGAAATTGAATGCTCAACTGGAATGGATTCAAACGTTCTAAAATCTTGATATGCTTGAGTTTCAGATTTTAGAAGATTCAGATTTGCTTTAAAATTAAATAAAGCAACTCCATGAACCACTTGTATTATTTTAATATATCTTCTCAACCAAAGCAAATGGATGACAGCCTGGAAAGAAGCCCAACCATTCTTCAATACAGACAGTAAGGATCCTACCAACAAAGGCTGCTGATCACATGGGAGACATTCTTGATGAGCCAACATTCAAATATTCAAATCAGAATTATTCCCAACAGTCATATTCAAACAGAAGTGGTCACAATAGCTAGATTCATGAAGAAACACTCACAACAGCTATATTTTCGAATGGGTTCAAGTCTCAACGGATCTACAACGTTCATATACTTCAAATTAGTATAAATACCTAAAGACTTGAAGACTCAAGTGTGGAAGAAGAGCAGAAAAACGCAGAGACACAAGCTTACACCTTCAACATGCTAATACTCTGATTTTTGCATCATTTACTCTCTGTTCTCAATGCCTACATAGTTTATCATTGAGAGTGAAATGATTTGTATTATGCTTCAGTGTTCATCATATTCACTTCTGTGAAAGAAGATTAACTGTAAATCATTTTATTTAAGAGATACTCAAGATTGTCAAATTGATTACATCTTAAGTGGGAAACACTGTGTTGTGATTACAGCTTGTAAGGGGAGTGAATCCTAGGGAGAAGATTATTTTGAGTACAGAGTGTGTAGTCAAGCAAGTGTATTGATTACAGTTTGTAAGGGGGAGTAAATCCTAGGGAGAGGATTACTTCAAGTACAGAACGTGTAATCAAGCTCAAGGCTACACAAGTGCCCGACTAAACTTGTGAGGTTGTAAAGGCTTTTCTCTTGTGCCCGGTTAAACAAGGAGATAGTGGATTGAAATCTCAGGAGGAGCCTGGGGACTGGACGTAGGTCATCGTGGATTGGACCAAACCAGGATAAATCACAGTTTGCATACTCTTTTCCCTAAACTCTTATATTTCCAGTATACATATTTGCATAATGTCAATTTAGAAGTTGCGAAAAGTTTTTTAAAGTTCATAAGTTTTTATCAAACACCCAATTCACCCCCCTCTTAGGTGATAGCCAGATCCAACAGTTTTGACCTCTTCAAGTTGTTCTGGGTTTGGAGTCACATGAAATTTTGCACCACTATCAACATACCATGCTTGATCTGCATAAGGATTAACATAGGAGTCCAGAGAATTTTCTGCATAATGTGACTGTGGCGAAACAGAGTAGCTGCCTGAAGCATGATCATTTCTGTAATAACAAGTTGCAATGGTATGTCCTAGACGTTGGCAATGGATGCAGAAGGGACGGTTGTTTCCACCACGTCGTCCACCACGAAAACGGCCACCTCCTCTAAAACCACGTGAGTTGCCTCTCCAGGTACCACGATTTGAGTTTTCGTTTGGCTGAACAGAAGCAGTATTGACTGATGGTAGAATGCAAAGGTTGGAGAAATGACTCAACTGATTCAACCTTGTCTCAAATGACAATAACGCTGCTTGAGCATCTACCCAAGTAAGATCTGGTATGTCTGCCAATTTGACAACTATGGCATTATATTCATTATCTAGACCATTCAGTGTGTGCAGGATAAGATCGTCAGTTACCACAAGAGATCCGGCAAGAGCAAGTTCATCCGACAGTTCTTTCATCTTATTGAGATAATCTTCCATTTTCAAGGCATTTTTCCTGGTGTTGTGAAGCTCATTTTTAATGACCATCACTCTTGCTTTTGTTGAGGAACAAGTGAGGTCACAAGCACCAATCCACAGCTCATGGGTTGTCTTACAGTGAAGCATCTGCACACCCACTTCCTGTGTCATTGTATTACGCAGCCAGCCGACTAGCATTCTATCAACAGAAAACCATTCGGCATAGGCTGGATTCGGTTTGGTTCCCTCGGCTAATCCAAAGAGAAGTTTAGGTGGTGTAATGATTGAGCCATCAATATGGCCATCAAGCTGATTTCCCTCAATAAGAGGTAAGACAATTGATTCCCAAACCAAGAAGTTTGTGCGATTCAACTTAATCGCAGTGGTCTGGCTGGAAGAGCTAAATAAGGAATATGCGTTTGCATTTGAGTGTGAAACAAAATCAGCAACAGAAGAAGCGAAAGAAGAGTCTGCCATTTTTGAATAAAACCTATTGTGTCTCTGATACCAAGTTAAAATACAGTGCGCACAATGGGTAAAGGCTGAGGCAGTAAATTGCACTCAGTCATGCTATTATATATATACTGAAGAATACATTATTCCAAAACAATCTAGCAATAACGGATTTGTAACTAAACCTATAGGCTATTGACACGTATTGAATAGGAATACAAAATGGTGCTGGTCCTGAGGTACTGCAATACCAGAATATCGGGACCATTGGGACCACATACTAAATGTACACTAATCACAATTATATACACTAATCTCCATTACATTCTAACAATGGAAATTTAGATTAGATAAATGAATTGATTGATAGGCGTAATTTATTTACTGCATTTCTACGAAGAGGGCATTTCAATTACTCAAGTGAGACTTTTGATAACCAATTTCATCAATGCAATGCACTCAATTAGTTAGGTTACATTGTAAATTGTTGTTCTTTTAAGTAATATCATTATTTTCTACATTTTTTATTTTAAGCTAAAATACATCACTATATATGTACTCACTCATCCTCTTCGTCTGGTTTTTGTACTAAGCACACGAAAGTGAATTGCCTTGCAGCGCATAGCACAGAGTTAACGATGGCATCACCATCACCAACATCATTATCAAAGGTGATTTTGAAGCTGTTAATTGACACAAAGGAAAAAAAGGATGGTATCACCATCACCATCATCTTCATCAAAAGTGAGTTTGAAGCTGTTAATTGACACAAAGGAAAAAAGGGTTCTTTTGGCTGAAGCTTCAAAAGAGTTCATCGACTTTCTGTTCAACCTGCTTCGCTTACCGGTTGGCACAGTGACAAGGCTCTTAAATAAAAAAGGAATGGTGGGCTGCTTAGGCAAACTCTACGAAAGCATAGAGAATCTAAGTGACAATTATTTGAACAATCCAACACAAGATAAGAACATTTTGTTGAAGCCAAGTGTTCCATTTGCTTCTGGCTACCTTCTATTTGCAAATGATGATAATATGAATTCATCAGGAACTTCAAATCTTTACATGTGTCCCAGCCGTTGCACTTATGTTGTGACTGGTGCCTACAACACTGCGTGTCCAAGTTGTCGACGTGGTATGAACCACACTGTTCAATTTTGTGGGTAATGATAGAAATGCAACACAAGTGAAATGTGCGAGTGGTGGTGAAGGAGGCTTTGTGAAAGGAGTGGTCACATACACGGTGATGGATGATCTTGAGGTTTGCCCCATGTCTACCATTTCAACAGTTGCTTTGATCTCAAAGTTTAAAGTTAAGGATATTGCTTCCCTGCAAGAAAGGGTGGTTGAGTTGGGGGTGAAAGAGGTATGTTGAATGTTAGAAGTCATCTGACTTTTATTTTCATTTTTTGTTTGTTTCTTTTTTCATTTTTTCCTTTTTGATCATATGTAGCATGTGATTGTCACATTAGATCAGATGGAGCATACCAGTTTAATTGAATCGGATATATGTTTGATAAGTTTTTCTTTAAATATATGGTTGGAACAAAGACAATGACTGGTGATGGTTGATAATACGATCACCCCAAAATGAAATCTAAATTAAAAAATAAAAAATAATACACACACACACACACACACAAAGAATGCATTTATTAGCTTATTGTTTGTTCCATACTCTGAATATGAATATACGTTGATAGAACGATATATGTGTGTTGTTTTATTGACACTTAATTAATGCGATGTTCATTTCCTTTTGATCTTATTTTACCAATGATGTTTTTTATTTCTTTCCTAATTTTTGTAAATTCTTCTAATACTTTTTCCTTTATTTGATAGGGTATCAAATTGCTGAAAGCTTCCCTGCAGTGCAAGAATGTTTTGACTAGTGTTTTTCTCAAGAATATGGCAGCAAATTAAAGAATGTTTTTAAACATTGAAATTGAGATTTTTAGGCTTGTTCACTTCCTTTTCCTTTGGCGTTTCAGTCTTTTTTGTTTCTTATTTTGGTGGGTATAACTTCATATGAACTTTTTAGATGCGTTGTTTTAAGTCTTACTCAGCTTGGTGTAAAATTATTACTCTTGGAAAACCCTACTATACATATTTGCGTAATGCATAGGCTAAAAGTCAAGAGTTTAACGGTATAAAATCTATTTTCTTACTAAATTCAAAGAAATTAAAATTTAGTATTGTTATTTTTACATGTTCATTCTAGAAAATAAAATATACACTTGAACTAAATGTTTATATATATTTTTTTAACACTCACTTTCTTTTCCTAATTCAGTTTAATGTATTATTTAATAAAGAATTTAAACCACTTGGCTCAGGTTTGATCCTGAAAAGTAAACTTTTTTCTTTCAATATCAAAAACTCCAACCATTCATAGATTTCAAAACTAGAGTTTGAATGGATTTTTTTGAACATTTAAAGTTTTCAAAAAATATTAAATAAGTGGTTCAAACTCGATCTTATTGAGAAATACGACTTGGTTAGATTTCGTCAGAATATTTCTTATATATATTCTGTAATACCCCAAAAATCCTATTTAACATAGCCACTATATTTTGATAGAAAACACCTATTAAAATAGGTGAATATGTGGTCTCAAAACTAGTAAAATAATTACTTTATTTCTTAAGGTGATTTCTCGTGAAATTATGAGAAATAAAGAGCTAAAAATTCCTAAATGAAGTTATGGGTTACAAAATACTCTGAGAATGTTATGATAAATCCTACGAGGCAACTAAATATTAGAGAGTATGTTGTCTCTAAAATTAGATAATTAGTAAATATTAAAAATAATTATGGGGCAAGTGAATTGTTAGTAATTAAGTTAATTTCAGAATTAGTCATAATTAGTCTTGAGACTATCTAAGATCAACAGATTAGAATATTTTAACTTTGATTAAGTATTAAAAAGGGATCAATATAAGTATCAAATGGATCTCTAAAGATTGTAATTGGTTTGATAATCAATTATGATTTTGGCAATTAAGTCTAGTAACCCCTAAAATACTATACTATGAATAGTAACCAAGAATTAATCAATTCTTCCTTTAACTAATAAAAGTGGCAAAAATTACTAATTAAAGAGTGAAGAAATTATATTAATCCTTAATCCTAAACTCTTGAGAAATTAAATGGGATCAATAAGAGATTTTTCTTCTAGAATATGTGAGAACATTAAAACATAACATTGGTAATTAAAAAGGGTGAAGGGGGACTTTTTTTTAAAGAGCTTGGGCAACAAGAAATTATTTATAAACTTATGGGATAAGTAGCTTAGTGTATGAAAGAAGCCAATGCAAGTGTATGTGTGTTATGTGTGTGTCAAAATGTGTGTGTGATGTCAAGGTGTGTGTGTGGTCAAAGGTTGTGTGAGTGTGTGAGTGTAGTAAAAGGGAAGACTTAGGGAGCAAGTCTCTTAAAATTGGGAAGCAAGTTGTGATTTAATTAGCTCAATTAGATAAGAATCTATAGAAAATAAATCATATATTGAAATATTGGAACTAAGTATTAAATGTAAATACATATTTGGAATCAGTGAATTAAGAGCTTCAACTTGGCTATTCCCAGAGTTATTTTTGTATACTTTGAGGATTCATACCTAAGTGTTTGGGAAGTTAAAAATCACCATAAATCTAATCATAAAATTAGGATTTCAAAAGTAAAATTTGATCTTGAAGAACAACATTAGTTTACACTTAACTAAATTAGCATTTGGGTAAAGTAAGTGATTAAAACAACAACTTATGAGGGAAGGAGGAGGGAGGATGGTTTAGTGAGGTGGAGGGACAAGATTTTTGCCTCCTCTCCAAGTAAAAACCAATGGCTAGGATTAGATTGAAGTTGCTTGGAGGCTACCCAAGGTTTTTGCTATAAATAGAGGCCATAAGCTTCACAAATTCCTCACCAATTCACCAAGGCTTAGGCCGAAATTTTAAAGAGGTTAGGAGTGTGTGGAAGAGCTCTAAGAGCAGTAGCAAGATTCTACAAGAGATAAGGAAGCTTTTAGTTTTATTTCAAGTTCCTAGCTTATGAAGTTTTATAGTAGAAATGTTAGGAAATGTTGTTTTGATCTTCAATCTTCCAAATATAGTTTTATTTTCATGTTTTTATGGGTTCCACTGTATTTATTTCAAAAATTTGATGAAGAAGAAGTTATAGCAAAGTTTTTGGAAAATTAGGATCAAAATAGCAAAGCTCTGGCGAAATTTCATCGATTAGTGATTTCTGAAGCCAGTAGAAAAACCGTTAGTATTTTATAAAAGAGATGATGTTCTAAATTTCTGAGAAAATTCATGGTGGAAGTATACATCTAGGGCTTTCTAAATATATAAAGTTTGTGTCATTTGAAGCTCTGTGCAAAAAGATAGAAATTTCATAAGTTAAGCTACGTTTTTGAGTGAAATTCTGGGCAACATTGAGAAAATTCAAAACTGGGAATTATCCATGAATTCTGGGTAATTTCCAGTATTTTTCCTCAAAATTAGACATCTCAAGGATTCCGAAAAATTTTACGGATCCTCATTTTGATTTTTCTAGAATTAGTTATGATTTTTCAAAGTTAGGCGAAATTCTGCCCAGAAATGCTGGATCAGCGTTTTTTCCGAAAATTAGGGAATAAATTGGAAAATAAATCCACCAGGTGTAAAATGGTCTTATATAGCCAAAATATATTTTTGAAATAATATTTGTGAGTTAATAGAGGCGATATTACCCTTATAGGATATCTGTGACCGCATTCCAACCGTCAAAACGCACCGTAACTCGACAACAAAGGTACGTTCGTGTACTGGTAACTTTAACTCTGATATTTACAGTATATGTATATGTGGTATGTGTGTTGTATGCATATTGTGATGTGTTGTTTGAATACATGTTGTTGTTAAAAGATAACTGTACATCTGCATGCACTGGGAGTGATATATCTGTTTTCACTGGGAGTGGTATATTTTGCTAGGAGCGATACATTTGCATTTACTGGGAGTGACATAGTTGGTGACATGTTTGGAAGTGATTCATTTGCTGTGTTTATATACCTATATGTAAATATGAGGTTAACCGTTACCTGGGGTCCGTATGCATGGGACCTCAGCTGTTAACATAGCTTCAAGGTCAGGAGAACCAAGGACGGAGGACAAAGGGAAGCGCAAGCAGGACGCATAGTAGACTCGGCTGAAGATTTCCTTTGACATTCTGGAGGAAGCCTTCCTTTTGTTGTTGTACATCCCTTTTGAACCGCGCGGTTACTACACCGCTATTGTATTCAGCAAGACTTACGGCATTTTGAAATATAAGTATTAGTACTCTTCCGCTCAAATGTACTACTCTGATGATTTTAAATGAAAAATAAATTATTTTTCTTTTGAAAATTGGGATGTTACATATTCTATCTAACCTAATGCTCTACCATTCATTCTACTATTATTAGATTATAGTATCTACATAAATATATATCCCAGTAGCCACATACGGCTATCTAAAAATATTAACTAGGTCAAAAGGAATATATATGCAGAAGGTGAAACAAAATAAAGTAAGTTGCACTATTAGCTCCACCATCTTCTTGGCCTTAAGTGATAATTATGCCATTGCCTTTTTCTCCCTACTTACCAAATTGCCCACGCCTTGATTTATTGAAAGGCTGTGAGATTCAAATGAATGAATCCCAAAGTAATAGGTTAATCTCAAATTCTAGCATATGCAATACATGTAAATCAACCAAATAGAATAGTCCACACATCATTCGAGTTCATATTCAAATTCAAGTATTGCATCCCATATGCATCTTGTAATACAAGAATTTATTCAATGATTTTCAAGTATCTTAGCGTAAGGAAATTCATTTAAGGTAATTCAATACCAAAAATACTTAATGCACTAGGCCCTCCCTAGCCACCAGGAAGCTAGCCCCATGGTCGATCCTTCCGCTCAATCGAGCTACTAGTGGTGCTAGCCGCATAAGGCAAAACAAACAAATATGGCATACACAAACATATATAGTCGCCGCCAAATGTCTTTTTTATTTTGTAGTGATTAGAGTTACTACCCGTTAGTTTTACCGACAAAACCCCTTCCATACAAGTCTTTACGATCTGGTTGTCTTTCAAGTTTGGGCAAATATCACTTCCTATAATGAACATTTATATGGAAAATGTGTCATTAACCAATCTAATCTTAATGACCAAATTAAGATTTAGCTTATCTAAAACCACCCCAAAATGCTTGTCCTTTAGTATCCTTATGACTAAGAATATATACTTATTAGGGACTTATTTAACTTAACACTATTCACTATGGAATAAATATCATCTCAGCCATTTAACCTTTTCAATTTATCCAAAGAAATATTTTCTTTGAAGGCTAAACACAATTAGCAACTTATGTAACTATTCTAAGACTTATCAGAAATTAACCTTTAATTTCTACGGGAATTTGGAAAATTCATAACTTGGTCTATATAACTCCAAATAGAGTGATTCCAAATTCTATTTGTTCCTTAATAAGTCTATTTTCATAAATTAAAGTCACCAAGTTAATTTATGGCTGAGAACAATTCCCAAATTTCAAAAACTTAAGCACTACCTAATCTAGGAACAAAAACTTATCAGTTTTTATAGTTCAACTTCAAAAATTTATATCTGGCATTCTAGGCATTCATTTTAAGTGGTTCAAAAACCTATCGAATCCTTAATAAGTCTAATTTCAAGGAAAATTAGTTTTACTATTTTATGACATGCCATTCATTCTTAGATTTCAAAAATGTAAACTCTATTTAGAAAATATTCCAGAACTATAACCTATTTTGTAAAATTCATAACTTTTTGTATATTTATTGAAATGCAACAAATTACCTATTAAATTAAATTTATATGTGTCTACTATATATCTGGAAAATTTCACAATTTTTAGAATTTCTTTACTTAGTCAAAAAGGAAATGTCATTTGAGTACCTCTAGAATGATACTAAGACATTTCCAGATTCATACATCAACTTCCAAAAATATAACTAGAGTTATAGATCTCCATTTAAGGTGATCTACCACTCATTTTAAAGCTTAGGAAGTGTGCTATATACTGTCAAAATTTCACATAAAGAATCAAACTCTAACTCCCAAAAATATCTTTCATAGTACGTTATGTTTTCTGGAAGTTCCAAAAACAACCTTTCAGCATTTCCCATTTAACATGCATGCTCATATTCATATGTATAACCATAAAATCATGACTTTTCTTGCTTCATACTCACTACCACAAGGCTTAATTCCTCTATTTTTCACTATTCTATTTAATTTCCAAACATATAATCGGCTCAGAAATCCGCCAACCAGTAGCCAATAAGGCAGATTAAGATGGGAAAAGATCCAAGAGACTTACCTAACTCAAAATCTAAGGTTGCATGTGAAATTCCAGACCTCTTCTGGGTAACAAAATGCAAAGTCAAGTTCATCATGCAGAATCATGGAACCACATTTCCTCACATGCAACTTCAAATATCTTACACATAAGCTTCAATCTATGGTTTTCCTACAAGTTCCTCAACTTTCTCTCTCCACAACCAAATTTTAAAAATCCTCTGCCTCCCTATAACGTCTCAAATACAGAAAGTAAGGTTGGGAGAGTTCTTGGAGGATTTACCTTACTCTATATCTAAGCTTCCATGTTTGATTGATGAACTACTCTTCGGTGATTTCCTCCTTCGACTCAATCTCGCTCTCCCTCTAACTCTCCTCCCATGTTCTTCTTCTATTTTCTTTTGAATGGCCTAATGAATGAATAATAAATAAGGACAAGATGGTTCTATTTATCTAAATGGGAAATGGAGTGGAATAAATGAGGATGTGGCGTTTGCATGAACCTCCAAGTGCCTTGAAAGGGAGGGAGGAGGTGGCAGAAAAATAATGGAAAGAAGGAGATGTGTTGTGGGGTCCACTCCACAAAATAATCCCATTTGATCCTCTTTGACCATTTACAAGACTTTTGTTTACAATTTGGTCATTTACTTATTTAATTGTAAACATTAGTCGGGTATTTAGAAATTAATCCTTAATTAAGGATTTTTCGTTCACAATTGATTTCTTTAGGCCATAAAATATTATCTCTAAATATTTAGGCAACAAATTATCCCCTAACTATTTGTCCTTAATTTTATAGGAAATATGCCTTTAATTCCAAATATTACTTTTTAAATAATTAAGGATACATTTCCCATAAAATCCCATATCATATTTAATTTCCTAATTCCAAATTTTGTGGGATGTTAAATTATTTAGATAGTGAAATAATAACTTAAATTTTAAAGAGATTTTACTTTAAAAATGAAAGGTAACATGTGGGATTTATATATCTCATATTACTTGGCCCTTGATCATTCCATGCCACTTAAACTCTTCATGAGAACTATAAAATGCTCGGATGATGATGTACCCAATATGTTTATAAGATAGTGGTGGAAAAAGTGACTTATAGTTAATATAACTTAAAAAAAAAATCAGACTAGGTAAAAGTTAGATTCTAAAATATAGCTTCTGTTTTGGATTGACGGTAGTATAAGTAATTTTTATAAAAAAAAACTTATTTAGAATGACGGTAGCATAAGTGATTTTTAAAATAATTATAAGAGAAAAATTAAAATTAAAATTACAAAAAAGCGAAAAATGCTAACTTAGAAAATTTAGCAATGCTAAAAGATATAATTTCTTAAAAAATATTATAGGATATTGATGGATATTAAAAAGATATTTTATGATTTTAAAAAATTATTTCAGGATCTTGTAAAAATATCCTGAAGTTGACAGTACCATCAAAATTAATTGGGATAATAATGAGAAAAGTGATTTATTTACATTATTATTTACCTCACCTATATTCCCACAAATATCAATCTCTCTGTGTGTGTGAAGGAGCTCAATAAAGCTTTTAAACTAGCTTTTCTAATTAGCTACTTTTGGGAAAGCTTATTGGGACTACTTATCAACCAAACATAAAAAAATATAAACCCCCATAAGCCCAATCAAAATAGTATATAAATTTTATTTGGCTCTCCAAACGGTGTATAAATAAGTCCACGAGTAGATTATAATGTCTCCGTTATTGGAGGGCCAATGACAAGAAGCAATTAGTTTGTATGCATACATGTTAAACTTGCAAAAGGCATTTGAAAGGAGAGCGAAATTGTACAAATTTGTAATAATTTATAAATTAATAAATTTTATAGGACATATGAAGGTTTAAAAATATATGTAATATAATTACATTTTGGTTGTATAAATTTTTGGCAAAAATAAATATTTAAATAATTATTAGGTTAAATAGTGGTATTTTAGTCCAAACAAAGTTTATGAGTCAAATTTTACTGTCAACTACCTCTAGTAAACAATAAAACCGTCAAAGGGGATGGAAATTAAATATTAAATATCTAAGTAAGATTTACGCAATATACATTTTAATTTTAAGTAATTTATATAAATTTTTAAAATAGAGGGAAGATCTGTGTAATTAAGACAAAACTAAAAGATAGTTAGAATATTTTATTCTTAAAAGGATTAATACAATACAATATTTGATCCCTCAAGTCTGCTTTCATTTTGGTTTTGTTCTCTCAAATTTTAAACCAGAAGTTTTGGTCCATCAATTTTTTATTCCGTTTAAAAAAATCAGTCGCTATTATAAAATGAAAATCTGAATCATTTTACCTTGAGCGACCAAAAATTATATTAAACCTTCTTTGAAGAAAGGAAAAGCAAGAGACTCTCCATGCATAGAATTACTAGGATGAAAATTGAGGGGAAACAATTGAGAAACACCCAGAAACATATTATATGTGTTTCATAGGACGATAAAAGGAATTTTATGGTTTTAGTTTTATATGCCTAGTTAGGTGCTGCTTCCTTTTAGATAGTAGATAACTGTATAAGTACACTTACACTGTGGTTATGTAATATAAAGATTCAGTTACTCGTTTTGCGAAATTGCTCTACCCTGATTAACGTTTTTTAAAAAAAAAAAATTCCGCTGTGTTTAAGGTGGAATGTTACACTTGCATTATGCTCTTCTAGTTCTATTATAATGCACTTCCAACAATTTCAGATGAATCAAAGAAAACCTTGCACCTTGTTGACTTTGCCATAAAATTTGTAACATCCCAAATTTTAGAAATTTAAAATTTAATATTTTATGGAACTAAATTATGAAATTTGGTCTTAATTATATATGAGAATAATTATTTGGAATTTAGGCTCTTTTTCCTTAATTTGTTTTGGGGAAAAGAATAATTAAAGATAAGGAATAATAAAGTCTAAAATTATGGAAGATTAAGTTACCAATTTTTCCTAGAATAATTATTAAATTAATTATTGAAAATTAAAGATTTTATGTTACTATTATCTATTTGCAAGTTAGATAGTGTTTAATATGATAAATAAAATTTCCATGGGCCTTTAATTAACCCCAACGCATCAGCCCATTTGAACTCCAACCACCTTCAGCCATGGACCAAAAACGCAAGTTACAAACCAACTAAAAACCAGGCAGTTTGTCCAAACCGAACAGGAGACACAGAGACAGAACCGAAAAGAAACAGAAGTCAAAAATCAAAGAAGCAAATCACATTTATTAAGCAGCAGGATAAAGTCATCATTGTCTAGGCAGAGGATAAGAAACCGCCATTATCCATCGGTTATGGTGTTTAACTGGTCCTGCATAAACTCTTCAAAACCATCACATTTTAGCTTCGTTTTCATCTGTTTCCATTCGCCTGGCATTAGCAAAGAAACACAGATAAGAGAGAGAGCGAGACAGAGGAAGAAGAGTGAGAGAGAGAGAGTGAGTCAAAGGAGAGAGTGCAAACCGAAGCTATTACTGACCTCTCTGTTCTTTTATCGCAAAACAGAGGTGAAAAACCAGTCACCATCTCTCATTTCGCAGCTGGAGATTCAAAGGTAACTAGTCCAGACCCTTTTACTTCTTATTCCCGTCAGTTTTCCAGCGCAAACCAAGATCTCTAGTTGTAGGTAATGAAGAACCGAACCAAAACTGAATCTGAACTTAAAACAGGGGGGGTTGGGGGTAAACCGAAAATGAGAGAAAAACAGGGAGCCGACACTGAAAACTAAAACTGAACCCTTGTGTTTTTTTTTTTTTGTCAAAACTTTGTTAAAGAAAGAAAAGAATGAACTAACGTGGTGTATGCATGATGATGTAATACTGTGCATTGTGTGTATGTTCGCTGACTGGGAAGAAAGGAATAAATGAAGTAGTTTTATAGGTATATATATTTATCTATGCGTGTATTTTCTTCTTCCTTTCTGTCACAGAACACGTGTGTGTGTGTGTGTCTGAAAAGGGCATATGTATGTAGATGCTGTTACAGAAAGAAAGAAAACGAGTAATATGTAAATATATATGGTGTAGTTTTTGGTGGTCCACTGTCAAGGTTTCTTGGGATTGATATAAGTGTTTTCAGGGAGTTGGTATTCACACAAGTCAAAAATAGGACAAGTGTATATGTGTGTGTACGGGTTGTGGTGCCCAGGGAAAGAAGAAAATATGCTGTTGCTTCATACCTATATGGATATATAACGTGAATGGAAAAGGAAAGAGGAAATAAATCATATGATTACTATTATAATCATATTGCATCTATATATATATGTATGATACATAATATACTTGAATGATATATATATATATTAACTCATGTTCCCATGTGATAATTACTACTTATTACTTTTGATTAGTCATTAATGGATTAATAACATAATTAGAGGGAAATTAGTATTAAGATTGTTGGTTATGATTAGTTTTGATGATGTCTTATGCTATTAGTAAGAGCAAAAAGTTCATATCATATACATTGACTAATTGCTATAATTTAATGTAGATTTGTTTATGTGAAGAAAGAACAAGAGAAGAAAAGAAATAATGAGTTGATTCATGAAGATTAATCAAGAAGAGAGAAGAAAGAAAGAAGAACTTGTTGAATGGATTGAGAAAATCATTACACAAGTTCATAGATTGACTCTTGAAGTTTCTACGATCAAGTGGAAGTTGAAATGGGTCAATTCGGAGTTTAAATGAGCAAGTTGAAGCTTCTGGATGATTAATGAATGAGTTACTCCAGCCATCCATGTGTTACTCCAGTAATCTTGTGCTTCAGAAGCTCTATTCGCGACTGTCCAATGACTTACTCCAGTCATACACGCATTACTCCAGTAATTCATATGTTCTTGAGCTCATTACTCCAGTCGTCTCTTCATTACTGCAGTAAATCGCGAGTTTCAGCTGCTGGTTTTCACTACTGTCAGATGGTTACTGCAGTAATCAATAACCTACTGCAGTAATGGGTCAGACAGAAAGCTTCTGGTGCGAACTTACTGCAGTAATACCCGAGTTACTCCAGTAATGGTTCATACAGAAAGCTTCTGTCAGCGTTTCACCTAGGCGACGTTCAGTAAAACGATGATATCTTCTAAACCAAAGATCGTATTAAGGTGAAATCAATTTTGGATGAAACTAGACATCCAAGGCTTCATTCTATCAAAAATTCAGGTTCAAAGAAAATCAGATGAGAGAGATATGAATTTTTGAATTTGATTCACCTGTTACTGACTTCCAGTTGAACAAGGTTCAATAAATCAAGGATATCTCACAAACGAAAAATCGTAATAAGTTGAAATCAGCGGCATATGAAACTAGACTCATACACCTTTCCAAAAATATAAAGATCACCGAAAACAAAGATCAAATGAGAGAGATGTGATTTTTGGAAAGTCAGGTTCTGTTCAGAAATATGGAAACTGATCCTCAAACAAGTGGAGCTTTGATAACTCCAGCAATGGTCTTGCTACTCCAGTAATATTGTGCTTTGAATATCACTTTTGTGAAGTCATTACTCCAGTAATGAAATGGTGACTCCAGTAGGGCTACTCCAGTAGTCACTTACCTACTCCAGTAAGTCATATTTTTCAGTTATGTCCAAGAGTAAACCCGATAGCTTGTCGAATGTGAAACACATTACTGCAGTAACAATTTTGTTACTCCAGTAATCATTTAATTACTCCAATAGCCAAATCCTTACTCCAGTAAGCTCGATGACAGAAATCAAATGAACCTTAGTTACTCCAGTAACTAAGTTCCTACTCCAGTAAGATCGAGACAGTAACTTTGCAAAACTGAAAGTTACTTGAGTAATTGAAGGCTACTCCAGTAAGTGTGTTACAGAAGCAATTCTTCACCTTAGTTACTCCAGTTATCAAGATGCTACTCCAGTCATATCTATCATAGAAACGACATGAATCTTAGTTACTCCAGTAACTAAGTGATTACTCCAGTAAGATCAAAGACAGAGAGCAACTGACACTCAAATGACTCCAGTAATGCATAACTTACTGCAGTCATGCGAAAAACAGAATTTAAAATCACTGTGCTCGAAAAATGGAAATCATTGATTATGATTTCATTTCTTCATATCATCACTTACTATTATTCCTAACATTGTCTAAGCAGTTTTCCAGTATGTTTTAGATGATCAAATGAAGAATTTCATGAAGTTTGGAGTTGAAATCAAAAGGCTCTGTTTTGCTGAGCTGTAAAGTGACTTTTCAGTATAGGATAGCTGCACATGTGTCGGGAATATTTTGCAACTTGGATTAAACAATTGTGGACATTCCTCTGCTGCCCATTTTGATAAAGGAAGATTAATATTAAATATATTTCAGATTCAGAATTCAAGAATCATTGCTGGAATTAGAAATCAGAAATGCTCCAAGCCATACTCTCGGTGGACATCCAATGTCAAGATTTTCAGTGGAGCTCCAACAGTCAGATTCTGATAAGTAAGATCAATATTATCCTCAAATTAAATATCTTCCAAAATAAACGATTGACAGCCATCACTGGAACCAGAAGCAGAAATCAAGAATGTTCAGATGGCAATCAACAAACGTGGATTTCCAACGACTACATCCTCAAGTGGACTTCTAACAGCTATTTTTGAATGGACTTTCAACAGTCATATTCTTGATTCAAAATGGTCTACTTCATCTATATAAGAAGGCCAGAAACGAAGAGCAAGTCAGACATAGACACAAGGGTGCAACAGTGACGAAAAAATAGGGACTTGAGCTTACATAGTGAAAATGTCAATATCCTAACGTCTTCTTCATCTATTCTCTGAATATCTCAATTATCGTATATTTAGCTTAGAGAGTGAGATTGCTTATATTGTGCTTCAGTGTTTATTCATTTACTTCTGAGAGAGAAGATTCATTGTGAATCAGTTTATTTGAGAGATACTCAAGATTGGGTGATCTTGAGTGGGAAACACATTGTGTTGATTATAGCTTGTAAGGGGAGTGAATCATAGTGAGAGGATTACTTCGAGTACAGAGTGTGTAATCAAGCAAGTGTATTGATTACAGTTTGTAAGGGGGAGTGAATCCTAGTAAGAGGATTACTTCAAGTACAGAACGTGTAATCAAGCTCATAGTAAATAGTGGATTGAAAATCTCAAGTAAAGCTTGGGGACTGGACGTAGGTCAAGGATTGGATCGAACCAGGATAAATCACAGTTTGCATACTCTTTTCCCTACACTCTTACATTTTCCAGTATATGCTTATCTTTGAATATCCAACTGTCAATTTATAAGTTGCGAAAAGATTTTTAAAGTTCCTAAAGTTTTATCAAACACCTAATTCACCCCTCTCTTGAATGATAGCCAGATCCAACAAAGATGATAATAATAACAAATACCGTTATCATTTTAAGAAAAGTGTGATAATGTCAAATAATAGATAGGGAGCTTATTATTATTATTATTTGAAATAACAATAATAATAATAATAATAATAACAACAACAACAACAATAATATAATTATTATTGTTAAGAGAAATATTAATTAACTGAAAATGTCAGGATTAATTAAATAGTGTATTACCGGAATAAAATTTACCAGGGAGATAGGAGTCATAAGTGGCAAGGCCATTCCCTAGGATATTAATTATACGGGAAAATAATACGGTAATGATATTATAGGATACTCGGAAAGATTGGATCTAGTACCGAAAGGTGAACGTATCGCTAGCAACGGAGACTAAGGTACGGACGCGTACTGTAACTCTAACTCTTATGCTACTTGTATGCTTTATATATGATGTGATGATTCATATAGTCATGGACAAGACTGAGTCTTGGGTCATGGACTGTAGCTAAGACTGGGTCTTAGGTCACCGTTTGAAATACATTCAACTTTTATATGAAAATGGGTTACAGTCTTGGTAATGCCGTATTGATGTTTTTCTAGCGCTGAAAACACGCCGGGGGCGTGGCACTGATTTATGTACAAACAATGGTTGAACATTACATGAGCTGTATGCTATGTATTGTGAGACATTACATCTGTTGTGTGCTATGGATTGTTTTACATTACATTTGTTGGTGCTATGTATTGTTGTATTGCGAACCTTACATGGACCGTATGCTATGTATGGTTAATGCTAGAATGTAATGAATATCTATCATGCATACTGTTATACTTGAGTATAAGGTTAACTGTTACCTGACATTGAATCTCAAAATTTTACCCTAGCTTCAGGATCAAGAGGATCGGGAGTAGGAGAAAGGGGTAAGAAACACGCGTAAAGACTCGGGAGGAGTTGCATCTTAGAATAGTATCAAGGATAAGTCGTTGAACCTTTCCTATTACTCAACCTAACACATCAAACGAGATCACCGCAATGAATGTAAGTTGTATCATATTTTTATTTCTTTCGGGAATTTTAAATAACCAGCATATGTCTGCGTATATGAAATCAGTTACTCAGTCGTCCAAACGCCGAAGTACGCTCTCTATTGTGTTCTACTCTGATATGTTAACGCCATCACTTAAATAAGTACATGTGAATTAGTCTAATAATAACCCTAGGGTCATAATTGGACTTCATAATGGTTTTAGGAATTAGGGGCGTTACAAAATTCAACATCTTTACTACTCTAGCCCTACTTAATATACTTAATATACTCTTCTGGTTCTATTATAATGCACTTCCAACAATTTCAGATGAATCAAAGAAAACCTTGAACCTTGTGGACTTTGCCATAAAATTCAATATCTTTACTACTATGCCCCTACTTAATATACATAATCAAATGAAACAAAGTTAGCACAATAATAAATAAATGATTAAATTGTACATTTACCTCAAAATTTAATGAGGTTCCTTATAAATAGACTAAAAAAATTTATGCCTTTACTCTATAAATAGGACTAGAGGAGTATTGAGTATCCTTTCAAAATAAGATTTCTATAATAAACAAATTATGTACTTCTCCAATCATATTAAGGTAGGGAGAAGGTTTTCCTTCTTTACAATTCACTTAATGTGAATTTAGAACTTAATCCGACATTTATAGTTGTGTAAATTTTGTTCTCATGGGGTAAATAGGGATAAATTTAGAAAATTGTTAAATTTTGAGGGAGAATTAATGAGTTTAAAGTTTTCTTTGGTTCTGATGAAAATGTTGGAAGTAACTTATAAATAGAACTAAAATAGTAATACCATGGTCCTTTTTATAAATCCAAATTATGGAATCATGTAGTTTAAAAAACTTATTAAAATTAGTTAAAATTAATATTTTTTTAAAAAAGTACTTTTCTTACAAATATGACCTTATTTATAGGGAAAATCCCTAAAAAATACCACCCCTATTCTGAAAGTCCAAAAATATAATGCCAATATGTTGAAGGACATATGAGGGAGAAGGTAGGAATATGGTTTATCAAAGTAAAGGACAGAACTGCCCCTTCTTTCATTCTTTTTTGTCTTCTCTTTTTAGGTTTTCTCCTTTCTCATTATATTCTTCAACAACACCACAGATGGCCTCTCCCCTAAGCACTTTTTGCATCCTCTGCCACTGCTTAAACTACCCTTCCCTTTCTTCATTTTGACCAACGTTCCCACTTTGGAGCACTCCCTCAAAAAATGGCAAGGGAAATAGAATTACTTGTTTCTGTGCTCACGTGTTTGATCGATGTGAGTGTGCGAGATCCTTCTTTAATGGCTTCAATTCCTTTCAAGTTCCATATCCTTATTAATCTACAATTCAAGATCAAATCATCTAACATATCATATATGTACAAAGCTTGAGGGTCAACTCCATCCCAAATTCAAGCAGAAACATAGCCATCCTCACATACGGAACAACCTCGGCCCTAAGCATCAATTTCATAGTTTTGTATAAACGCATACTTTCCGGCCCAAAGCCATATTATAATGAACCTTGCAAGCACTGAGGAATGAGGCCACCGGTGATGGGGGTAGAGAGGCTGCTGGCAGGGAGGGAGGGGCAGATGCCACAGTGGAAGTGAGTGATGGACGAACCGACAAAGACCTAAAGGAAGGAGGAGGAGGAGGAGGAGATAGAAGACCTTAAAGAAGACAAAAAGGAATGAGAGTGGGTAGTTTGGTCTTTTGCCTCAAGTATTAAAATTCCATATTCCTACTCCGTGCACCGATCCGTCTTTTTATATATTCACATGACTTGTTGAGAATTTTAGAATTCATGTGGTATCTTTTTTGAAATTTTCTCTCATTTATAAGAGGGTTAGGGGGAAGGGAGATAGGGAGCAATAAATGAAATATTATGTATGAGATAAAGATAATGATAGAGTATATTAATTAGACAAAATTAATAAAAATGTATATGATGTTTAGAAAAACCTAAAGTGGATCTTATAAAACGGAGTGTACTATTCAAAATTTAAATTATGTAAAAAGGAGTTGAGGTAGTATTAGATGGTAGATACTCATCTAAGGCTATTTATTGCAAGCCTTTTTCAGCATATTTGATTGGAACAAATAAAGCCTTTGAACCTCGTTAATTCTATCTTAAAATTAGGTTAAAGTATATATTTAGTCTTTTATATTTGCCTCTGATATCATTTTAGTCCCTTAAATTTGTAAAGTATATATTTAGTCCTTTAATATTAATACCGTTAGTCTGACTTAACAGAAAATATTGACTCAACAATTTTAAACAATGACTGTGTAATTAAATGCTGACCAAGTATACTTATATGTTACTATTTTAATAATTTAATATTTTAAATCCTATTAAGTGAAAATATTTAATTTTCATAGACTATTTTACGATTTTTCACAATTTTTGAAGATTAGATTTTTTTTTTAAGAAGATTGAATATTTTTTAATTAATAGGATTTAAAATATTAATTTAAATAATGGTCTGACAGTAGCAATATTCGCTCAGTTAAATTAAAATGAATATTTTGTAATATTCGCTCAGTTCCTTCCAGCCACTGCACATTTTACATTGCTAAAGCTAACAAGGTCGTGGGAGATGACGATCGAGGCCAAGATGACGAGTCAAACTAATCCACTTGAGCAGCTTTTGTCGTGGGAGGAAAATGGAAGAGATAAATGGCACGGAGGTAATTTACTAAAATTTTCATATCCCAATTTAATACTTGCAGCTGATTTATCCTTTGTGAAATTAGAGTAACTGATGTAGGGATTTTAGAATTTAAATAGCGGGATTTTTTTATATATCAATACACACACACACACAATAAACTGACAAAATAGTGCTAGCCTTCTTCCTAATTGGTCCAAGTGTGTCGTCCATATCATTAACATATTCATTCCCATGGACTGAATTTTTTTTTTCAATTTACCCTTTTTCGTAATATATTTGCTTTCAACTTCAAATGGATTTTCTGATTTTGTTCCTTTAATACTGCTAGCTATTTTTTTTTTCAATTTATCCTTTTCGTAATATATTTTATTTCAATTTCAAATTGATTTTTCCATTTTGTTCCATTTGGACCATTTTATAATTTGCTGGCTAAAATCAAAATAAATTTCATTCAATTTTTTTAATTTTGTTCAGTTTTGAACATTTCAAACATTCAATATGGCTAGCTATTTTGTTAACATTCAGGGGCTGATTTTCTTCAAGTTTTTCCTTTTTAGTATTCTATTTATTGTCCCTTTATTTTCTTTTACTTTTTTTTCATTCAGTGGCTGATTTTGTTCAATTGTCCTTTCTCGTAATACCCTTTATTTCATTTTAAAATTGATTTTCTGATTTCTACCCAAAAAAATCTAATTCTCCGATTTTGTTGTATTTCGAATTCAAACATCTTAATTATAATTTGATAGCTTCTTCATATAATTGGTCCGTCTTTGCCGTCTTCCCCCTTGTTGGTTGTGGCCTGTCTCATAATTCTAATACTAGATTTTCAAATCCTTCTTCAACATTGGGTGGGGCATGCGTACGGCTTACAGTTCAATTTTCAAGCCCCAACACTTCAAGTTTTGAACTTGAATTTATAACCTAAATCAAATATTACATGTCTTTCAGTTCCTCGGCCTCCTCTCCCTTTCTTTCTCTCCTTCCTCAATCAATCCTTCGTCTACACACCATAATGGTCATCACTGATAGGGAGCGACTTTGGTAAATGCACCGGTCGTTACAAGTAATAGAGTAGTGAGAAAGTATCGTCCCACGAAGAATAGTTATTCAATCACTAGTTCGCTATATTCGCTTTAGTTGGGTAAATTGCGTAAAAGAGATGAATTATGACAAATCAAGAATTTTAAGAATTCAAAGAAAACAAGAAACTAAAAGTAAGGATCTTAAAAACGATGGTTAAGAGATAAATAATCAAGAAAAACGTAGCTAGGGCTCAAAATCCCCCTATGCTCATTTAAGTGTTTGGTTTGAAACCCTAATTGATTATGATTCCTAAATTGACGATCGAAAGGTTAGACTAAGTTCCAATGTCTTGATGCTACCTTAGTCTATTTTATCTTTAAAAACAACCTAATGTTTTAGTATTGTCTAGAAAGATCAGATCTTGAACCAGAATCTTATGATCGCATAAATTCGTAAGTCTATGTCTAGGTCATGCAATTTTATGATGAATTAACAAGTTCTAGTTAGATGCACCAACATCTCTATTGTCATACATCAACCTATGGTTAATCAAAAAGGGTGATCAATCCTTCAAGAAAACTTTAAGTGTAGAAAATTCATTCAATCAAAGAAACCAATATCCAATCAATAAATTAATCAAATACTCAAAGTTGCATAGGGTTCATCCTAGCCCTAACTACAAAAAGGAAATTAGCCAAACATGGCTAGATTAACAAAATAAAGAAAAAAAGATGAAGAGAGAATAGGTCTTCAATGATTGGGGAAGGTTGATCTCCACAGTGAAGCTTTAATCCTCTTTCTCCAATATGTAGGGTTATTTCTTGTGCTCTAGGAGTTCAAGTAGTCAAGAAGGTATGTTTCCTTATTAAGGTTTCTTCTTTTTATATTTTAGGGCCCATTAGACTCCAAAACCATTAAAGAATATAAATTTTATTTCCTTTTTCAGGCCCTAGAATGTTAAAAATCAGATTTTCGTAATTCTAGCTCCCTGGGCACCACTTTCGTAATTTTAGTGGAAAGTTGGCGCCCAGGGCGCCAACTTTGGGCTTCCTTTGTGGCTTCTTTTCTTGATTTTCTTGGGCTCTTCCAATTAGCTTTTCTCATGGATAAAATCCTACAAAACACACGAGAATACTTGTAAGGGTATGTCTGACATCAAATCCATGTTTTTAACTTATTATTCTTAACCGTTTTAATCATATTAGATCAATTTCACGCTAATCTTGTGCTTTAAAACATAGTAAATTTACGGCTCATCAATCATCACGCAGATCACTGTGCAATGGGGTCGAAGATGCAGGTTATTAGTTTATATTTGTTTATTCTCTTTTTGACAACAGGCGAATCATACCAATGTAACGGAAGATGCAGGTGCGTCTTCTTGTGAACTGGTGTGCATGCATTTATTTAACTGAAACCCAAACCCACTGCATTTTCCTATACAGTTATAAAGTAGCTTCCTTTCATTTTTAACTCTAAGGTTGATATAATGCTATTATTTTTGGTGGGGGAATATAAAGTTTGTAGTGATTAATGAGCCTAAATTCATTCAACGTTTCTTCTGCAAATTCAAGGTCGAGCCTAATGTGTACTAGGTACTCATTCAAGGCTATAGAAGCATGGAGCTTTCTCCAGTCATTATTCCAAATCCTTTGATAGAGATGCATATTTTATAGCTGATCACAAGCTCCTCTTTTGTTTATAAGTTATCATTCCATGTTTACTAATGGGCTTTCGGGTTTGGGTGAAGTTGGAGCAGATACCACCACATTGGCTGCAACAATAAAACAGGTCATTGTTGTTACTCGTTGGTTCTTCATTTTTTATTCCTTTCTACACAAACTGAGCGGATTAACTGGATGGGCTGTTTAATTAAAAAGTAGAATAAAATGATTTGTTAATATTAACAAAAATTTTAGTTAGAAATTAAAATATAACAATAAATAATGTGGCATAAGTTAAAAAAAGCTAACTACGACATATATGAGCACATGACTATTGGAAAGAACTATGGTTGAGTTCGCAAGGTTTAGCCATAATAAATGGCTTATACGTTTTTCCAGTTCTTAAAGACATAAATTTCATGTTAAGTTCTAGGTGCATGAATTTCACGTTAAATGACTCACTGTTATAAAGAAGCGGAAATTAGATCTAACAAAGACATTACTCACTTGACCAATGGAAATCACCACCAGCCGGATGGATCAAAGTCAATACGGATGGAGCATTTTCTCACCTTATTCCTGGAATCGCTAGTGGAGGCATTATACGCCATGAAGACAGCAATCTCGTGAAGGCATTCATGTTTAATGGGAAAGGAGACAGTCTTTCAGCAGAGCTGTGGGGTTGTCTTCATGGACTCAAGATTGCATGGGACATGGGATACAGAAATGTGATTCTAGAGTCTGATTCGACTGAAGCAGTGGATCTGATTAAGTGCAACAATTATGAAACTCATGCTAACAGAAGCATCCTTGCAGAAATCAAGAGCCTGGTTTGTCGAGATTGGAATCTGGAAGTCCAGCACGTCACGAGGTGGGCGAATGCAGCTGCAGACCATTTGGCTAAAGCAAGTCTTTCATCTATGTCAGGCGTCCATGTTTTCTCCCATGCGGATGTAGAGTTAGAAAGATTTATTGGTTTGGATAAGTCTTAGTTGAACTGATGGTTTCACCACTGTATCAAAAAAAAAAAAAAACAAACAAACAAACAAAGACATTACTCACTTTGATGAAAGTTTTGGCTTATAATTTCATTTCTTTCTGATTTCGGATACTTTTCTCTCATTATATGTATCTTGGGTGTTCTGCCCAACTCTCATTTTGTCTCTGCTAAATTAACTGTATTTTTTTTTTTGCTTGAAACTGTATTGATAATGTTTTCCCATTAAAATAACATATGTGGAACTATTTTAACTTTCTATGCAAAAAGAGAACGACTTTTGGTAATGGCAACATGTCTTTGGGTTCTCTACAAAGACCCTTTTTTACCCAATTCTTTTTTGTGCTCATGATCCAGCGCTTCGTTAAAGTGATTAATTAAACTAGGTCCTAATTAATTATGTAGTTTAGGGTCAACCTAGGTCATTCTACCAAGAAGCAAGCTGTGGGTTTTTTTTAGGTTAAATTTAGGTGATGAAAAGATGCAATGGAATGTAAATTGACCTAACTAGAATGTAGACACTACTACCTATATGCAATTAACTAACTAAATGTACTAATGCAATTAACTCTAAAACCTATATGAAAATGAGACTAATTTATATGAATTTTGAATGCAATTTTTGGGGGTTTTTCTTATGAGAGAATAATTGAAATCCTAATAAAAAGATTGATTAAAAGCAATTAAAATAATAATGATATAATTCAATTATGATGTTGAAGGGGACAACTTAGAAATTGCATGGAGTTAACTTTCTTAACCTAAATCAATTAATTAGACTAAAAGGAGATTAACGAATTTAATTACCCAATTGAACATGAGAAACCCTTTAGCTCAATAACATATATTCTACTAAAAAACTTATAGTGAAATAAGAGGTGGCTAATTAAACCCTTTAACAACCAATCACAAAATAATCTTGGAAATCTTGTTTACAACTATCTAATTGAACAACCAGATAATTTATCAACCCAATTAAACAATTAAGATGATAAATCAAATTAACAATTAAATTAATAACGAAAACTCAATTACTAATTTAATTGACAATCCAAAGATTGCAAACAAGAGTTCAACAATAAGCATAAAACTTCAATTTATCAGTCTAATCCAAAAAAAATAAGTTTACAATTTAAAACTAGATTGTTCTCAATTAATACAACTCGAAATCCTTAAAACTAAATAATTTCAAGTTTGAATTAAAAAGATAAAAATAAAGACTCTCTTGTGATCTTCAAATGTAAGCTCTAGGCCTTAGCTTCCTTTATGCTCTTCCTAAATTGCCTCCCAAATGACTTAAACTTCCATGAAATTTCCCTCTTCACGTACGCAACTCACAACCATGTATAGAAATTGTGAAATAGCCATTGAAGCCGTGGGTCCCGTGGGTGAATTTGGAAGTCAAGATGAAGTCCCTGTGCGTATGCGTTTGGGGAATGAATCAATTGATATGAAAGTGGGGTCCGCACGTGAAGAAATGGATAAATGAATTGAATCAATTCAATGCGTCTCTGCGTCTTCTCCTCCGCGGTCTTCGGCTTGCGGCGTGATGATGGCTCTTAAAGAGAGCATACTCTGCTGGTAGGTTAATTAAATGGGAGGAAGAGAGGGTTTTTAGGGTATCAATTTGAGTCCAATAAAATTCAAGTAGCCCAATAAAAATTCACCATTATATTTTTTTTAGCTATCTTAAAAAATTCTGCACCATAAGATCTTATAAAATCACAATTTATCATATACTAATAGATATTATTTAATTACAAGATATCAATAAGAATATTAATAATTTAAACCCAATATTTTATAATTAATTCAGATTTATATTATTTCCTAAAATTGGCTAACAATCCAAATATTATCTAATATATCCAAATTAGCCTAACATAATCCCAAAATAAATGATTAATGTGGGATAAAATATAGTAAAATTAGGATTTATCAACTCAAAATAACCTTGAATTCTTTTGTGATGGTTTAATCTTGGAAATTTATTCCATTGTATTAGAGCACGTAATCACGTGATCTATCGATATCGTGTCTTATTATTTGTAGTAAGCTCATCAACTTTTGATCTATCTTTTCAACTATGATATGCGAAAAATTTACAAGCACATTATTATATTCATGTTACATTCTACTTGCTTCTTGCTATTGTGTAGCTATAGTCTTTATCTGCATCTTAATGGCCTCTAAGCTGTAATGAGTAGGATCCCATCAAAAAAACAAAAATTCCTCCATTTTCCTTTTCAAGATTGTAGACACGTCAGAGAATTGGTATCATCCACTTTTTATCACATGTTCTTTTCACTATTGCGGGGACTTTACCAGCTATTCCTGCATGTTACTTATTGTGCAAGTATTCATTTAGATGATCACTATGTCCAACACAGTTTGGCCCATCCAGATTTTATGAATTATCTTATGAAAATTGCATATATCCGTCAGTTATGATATTTAGATTAAACTCTATTAGTTTACCATTTTCTTTTTTCAAAGTGCACTATCCCAAACGACATATCGTTTTTTACTTCTGCCTTGTACAGAGGACTTCATGGAGGTGTTAACTTTTGTATGTATGGAACAATTTAATGTCAATTTTTAAAATCATTATTTTTATATGCTATGTAAACAGACAAAGCGATTAACAGCATCCCACTGACACTTTTAATTTCATAAGATGCTATAATTTCCCCTTCATGACTAGCATTTTACATCAATCCTTTTTTAATATTATTATCCAGTTCTATGTTTGTAGCCCGTTCCTTCAACACAAATAACTTATTTAGGATTTAAACATTCATATTTCAGATTTTAGGCATAGAAGCTAAATGAAATAGGCTACTAGAGCCAGCTGAACTAAAGTCCTATAAATGCCCTCGAAGGATAGAAGAAGATGAACCAGTATATCGTCCGTCTAGGGCTTGGGCAAACGCAAAATTTTCAGAAATTATAGGTATGTTAAAGCAATTTTGGGAATTATGTCCGAAATTTGAAGGAAAAATCCTAAAGAGATAGGAAGGTAGAGAATAATTCCTTAGACTTTATTTGACGTGTAATTGAGATATAAATGACAAAATTTCCTCAATTAAGAATTTTAAATAATTACTGAATTTTGGCTTAAAAAAGGTGATTGGCCAAATTTAATTATGAAAGATACAAGGAAGCCTCAAATAATTGGGAAATTATTTTATACGGGGAAAAACTTCTTGGAAGAATTTCGTTGATTTTATTGCTAAGGATCTGCCTAAGGAATTAACTATGGAAATTAATTCCAATATGTTAAGGATTTAATTATGGTAATTAGAAAATTTACTGTGGTTAAAATGGATGGATGGCAAGATTGGTAAATAGCCTCACATGCAAGTTCAAAGTGGGAGATTAAAATTGATTTTCAAGGGCAAGAGTGGAAGATTGAAATTGATTTCAAGGGCAAGAGTGGAAGATTAAAATGAACGGCCAAGATCTATCTTCAAAAAGCAAAGTTGAAAAGAAAACGGTGGAGGATTAATTAATTTGTTTGTTTCAAAAAGAAAAGGAAAAGAAAAGTGATCAAGATACATTTTTGACTACACGACTTTTTTTTCTATTCTATCCTTACCATCATTCCCCCCCCCCCCCTTTCTTTGATTAAGATCTCTTTAGATTTACTATCATTTTTTCTTTTTTTCCTTTACAATAATATTTTATTGTATAATAAATCTAAACCGTTAAAATCTTAATCCAACCATATAAAAAAGAAAATGATGAAAATATGTATAGGAAGAAAGCCAAATTAATATGTCAAAAGAGTACAGAAACACATTTCTCTAAATACACAGACACACATGACTTGACATGATAATGTTTGGAAACCTTTCAAAACCTAAATTTTAGATAATATGAGGTAAGTATATGGAATGAATTTTATCTTAACTTACACAACACCTACATTTAAGATACTTTCCAAACAGGTACTTAAAGTGAAACATTATGTGACTAAAGTAACAGACGCTAGCAGTACAATAATGCAAAGGAAATAATAGCAAAACGATCTTTTCCACCATTTAGCTCATTGGTCTTGGCTAGGTGAAAGGCAAAAAAAAAAAAAAAAAACAGAGGAAAGAGGCCGAGAGGGTGGAAGGAAGAAGAAGAAAAGAGAGAAAGGAGAAGAAAGAACAGCCAAACCTTGGTAAGTTTGAATCAAACTTCATCTGTTTCCTTAGTTCTTGAGTTTAAAGCTTCCTATGGTATCTAAATCTCTCCTAATATTTTGTTTAGCAAGAGAGGGTTGGAAGTTAAGGGTTTCAAGAAGAATATCCATCAAGAAGGAAAACTTGGACTAGGGTAACTGATTATTATTATTGTTATTTTTTTATGCTCAGAAATGATTATTATTGTTATTGGTCATGGTTGACTGACTTGTTCTTGACTTTTGTAAGTTTGAGAATCTTGGAAAATAAGGAGAGCTGCTGCGACAATTTTCAGAAAACAGAGAAAGAACGCTATTTAAGATTAAATCATGTCTAAGAAAGTGGTTAAAAGTTGAGTTTAGATAGTTTTTATGAAATGAAAGATTGAATCATCATTTTGTCCTCCCAATAAATGAATTTCGGCCTAACCAGGGTACTAAGATATAAGATAGAGTGGGATTTTTTCTATTTTAATGCTTCTAATAAATTTAAAATAAGAAAAATTGTATAGGGAGTACTATCACACCATATTCTTTATTTTCGATATTTTTATGTTAGGCTAAGATATCTGACTCTCTCTCTCTCTCTCTCTCTCTCTCTCTCTCTCTATATATATATATATATATATATATATATATATCCTCCATGTTCTGCATTTGCACTATCAGTGGAAGATGTCGTCATCATCATCATCTTCAAAAGTGAGCTTGAAGTTGTTGATCGACCCAAATACTGAAAGGGTTCTCTTCGCTGAAGCTTCAAAAGAGTTCATCGACTTTTTGTTTAACCTGTTTCTCTTACCATTGGGTACAGTAACAAGGCTTCTAACAAAAGATGGCATGCTGGGTTCCTTAGGCAAACTTTACGGAAGCATAGAGAAGCTCAGTGACGATTATATGAAGAATCCAGAAAAAGACAAGGATATTTTGTTGAAGCCAAGTGCTCCATTAATTCCTGGCTACCTTCTACAAGCAAGTGATGATCACAATGTTAATACCAATTCAGGAGATTCATATGAATATACGAGTCCTTTTGGTCTCAGTAATAAAAATAGATCAACTTCGAGTGGTGGTGAGGGAGGCTTTGTTAAAGGAGTGGTCACATACACAGTGATGGATGATCTTGAGGTTTGTCCCATGTCAACCATTTCAGTAATCGCAATGATGTCAAAGTTCAATGTCAAGGACATTACTTCCTTACGAGAAAAGGTCGTTGAGTTGGGGATGGAAGAGGTAGATTTGCTGGGACTTGTCTATGACTTCTATTTTCATTTTATTTTCTGTTCTTGCTTTCTTTGTTTTTCCTTTTTTTGAATAGTTACGATCTGACCTATTGATCAAAATGGAGAGCTGACTGCAAATGGAGCAGCCTTTCTTTGTTCACTCAATGTGATGCTTTTATTATTATTATGTTTTTTTTTTTTTAATTGTGTATACTCTAATAACTTCTTACTTCTTTTGGCAGGGTATCAAATTGCTGAAGGCTTCTCTGCAATGCAAGAATGTTTTGACTACCGTTTTTCTCAACAACATGACAGTTTAAGAAAGCAGGGAATTTCTTACAACATTGGAATTGAAATGTTCACATTTTGTGTGTTTCAGTCTTTAGTTTTCCTTTTGGTGAGCAACGTGTGTTTTTGTCTTTGTCAAATGAACTTTTATTTCGTTATGGATTTATAAGGTGTTATTTTGATGGTTTATCAGCTTGTTTAAGATATTACTCTTTGCAAACCTAACCATATATTTGCATAAATATGTTAAGATTTCATGTTTTACATTGCGGCTAGATCACAAGCATTAGATTTTTACGTTACTGCGTGCAAATCTACTTAGAAAGATTAAAATATTTCTCATCTATTTTATAATTATTCTGACAATTAGTTAATTATGTGTACATGATTAATGATAATGATCAACAAAGTTTAATGATCAAACTTTGTTGATCATTAGTTGTACATGAGATGCAACAAATTTTTTAGCCTTTTAATCTTTCTCTATATACATGATTAATGACCAACAATGCTCAAGCATTTTATGTCGCTCATTCTATATATAGTATATACTTGACCCTATACAGGAAAGCTGCATAAAATTCAATGAAATGAAATGATAATTAGGTCCAAATGTGTGTTTTTGAATCGGTGCATTTACTTTAAAAAAAAAATAGGATGCGACAGACTATTGAAGTGATAATTGGCTAAGATTTACAAACCCATGAATTTTAAGTGAATTATATATAATCATCCTAACATTTCAAAGTTTAAATTTAAAATTTTGTTGTTATATTTTTGAAAAGAAATATAGCATCAAATTAATGAAAATGATTGACATCTATACAATTTAGGGCCCATGACCCTCGTGGTAATGCAATGGACTTCAAAGCAGTGGGTGTAATGCAATACCTATTACCTTTGGTTTGCTAATAACAGGATGGCAAGAAATTATTTCTTTCTGTTTAATTGAAAACTAAAAAAGTCCAAAATTTCCCTAAGACGGGGAAAAAAAATCCATCTCCAATTTTCCATAAATTTCCAGCTAGCATGCCCTTCAAATATTATCCATATGAGTCAAATTAGGAAATAAAGACTTTCTATTGAATAAGAGTACAATTCTTTTGTAAGAGCAATTTTGAGAATTATGCCTGAAATTTCAGGAAAACGCCCTAGAGAGATAGGAAGGTAGAGAATAATTCCTTAGACTTTATTTGAGGTGTAATTGAGGTATAAATAAGAAAATTTTCTCAATCATGAATTTTAAATAATTACTGAATTTTGGCTAAAAATATGATGATTGGCCAAATTTAATTATGAAAGATACAAGGAATTAAGCCTCAAATAACTGCGAGATTATTTTATGAGGAATAAATTCTTGGAAGAATTACATTGATTTTATTGTTAAGGATTTGCCCGAGGAATTCAATATGGAAATTAATTCTAATATGTTAAGGATTTAATTGTGATAATTAGAAAATTTACCATGGTTAAAGTGGATGGATGACAAGATTAGTAAATAGCAAGCAAGTTCAAAGCGGGAGATTAAAATTGATTTCAAGAGCAAGAGTGGAAGGTTACAATGAATGGCCAAGATTTATCTTCAAAAAGCAAAGCTTAATCATGATTTAAGTACAGATTTGGTCAAATATGATTGATGGAAGGCAAAATGTAATAAAATTATTCCAAGGATTTTTATTTTTTTTAAGGAGAAAACCGTGGCTTATGCTATCAGCAAATGGGGATTCAGTTTCCCTACATAAGAGGGGATTAGCAACTAGAGATTTGGATGATTCAGATCTTTAAATGAGATTTCCACCGTCCATATTTCTTTTTTTATAACGTTTTATTTTTTAATTTTTCAATACTATTTTTCTGTACCAACTAGTATTTTGAAGTATCTTTTTAGTATTAGTTAGTACCTTAAAATATTTTTTTAAGATTCTCAAATAATTTTTCAAGATGATGAAGAATTTTTCAGTACTTTAAATTATCTTTTTAGTACCCATCAGTACCCTGAAATATTTTTTCAAAATCCTAAAAAAATATTTCAAGGTACCAAATAGTACTAAAAAGATACTTCAAGGTACTGAAGACCTTTTTTCAGCACCTGTTAGTATTCTAAATTATCTTTTTAGTACAATTTAATAACTTGAAATATATGTTTAATATCCTCAAATAATGTTTTAAGATCATAAAGTCTTTTTGAATAGCAGTTATCCAAAGTACCTTAAGTATCTTTTTAGTACTCTAAAATATCTTTTCAAGATCCTAAAAAAATATTTTAAGACATTGACTGATAGGGTGTGTTTGGTTTGAGGGCAGGGGATGGGAGGAAGTGGGAGGGAAATAATCTTTTGGGAAGACATTGACCAAATTGTTATAAATGAGAAGAATGTTCTTTTATGTTGGGAGTATATTTTAGGAATATTGAAAATTTTCTATAGGCTATTTTGTAAAGATAAGAAAAAAAATTTCTCTCTCAACTTTCTCTCCCACTTCCTCCCCTCTCCCTTCCCCTCAAACCAAACATAATGTAAAAAAGATACTTCGAATACTGATTGGTACTGAAAAAAAAATCTTAAAAGATTAATAAATAAAATGTTTAGAAACAAAAAATAAATATGGATGGTCCATATTTCATTTGGAGACTTGAACTGTCCAAATCTCTTAAGTGCTAGCTTCCCAAGGGATGAGTGTCCCTGCTCGTCTAAAGTACGAGTAGGGAAACTCAGTCCCAACAAATGGAGGATTAATTAATTTGTTTGTTTCAAAAAAAAAAAGAAAAGAAAAGTGATCAATATGCATTTGTGACCATATGTTCAAGAGAGGGCAATAAAAAAATAATTTGTGAAGGAGATTGAATTGAAAATTTATCGAATTGAGTTAATTGTTGAATTAAGGTCATCTAAAGCCTTCAATTCCTTCCATCCATTAGTCTTGTCCAGGTGAAAGGCGGGGGCAAAACAAACAAAGGAAAGAGGCCGAGAGGGTGGAAGGAAGAAGAAGAAAAGAGAGAAAGGAGGAGAAAGAACGGCCAAACCTGGGTAAGTTGGAATCAAACTTCATCTGTTTCCTTAGTTCTTGAGTTTAAAGCTTCCTATGGTATCTAAATCTCCCTTAATATTTTGTTTAGCAAGAGAGGGTTGGAAGTTAAGGGTTTCAAGAAGAAGCTAGACCCATCAAGAAATTAAACTTGGACTATGGTAAGTGATGATTTTTATTGTTTTGGTCATGGTTGATTGACTCGTTCTTGACTTTTGTAAGTTTGAGAATCTTGGAAAATAAGGGGAGGTGCTGCTACAATTTTCAGAAAACAGAGAAACAATGATTTAAGATTAAGTCATGTTTAAGGAAGTGGTTAGAAGTTGAGTTATGGTAGTGTATGCAATGAAAGATTGAAAAATCATTTTGTCCTCCAATTTCGGTCTGAGCAGGGCATTAAGATAGAGTGGGAATTTGTCCATTTTAATGCTTCTCATGAGTTTAAAATGAATAACTGTATAAGGTACAAGTGAGAAACCAAAGTTGGAAGCATTAGGAATAAAAGTGGAGTTTTTGCCTAAAGGTGCCCTACTTCAATTTTGGCTAGATGGAAGGGAAATAATTTGATTTTTCTTAATATGAGCTCAAAAATTGAATCTACATGAAAAATCATGGGGAATAAGTAAAGAGAACAAATCTAGAAGCAAGAACAACAAAGTGAAAATTTATGTTAAAGAATAACTAGTTTGAGAAGCTAAGAGTTTTAGCATGATTAGTGGCTCTAATTAATAAGATAAATTATGTATGTTGTGTCTTTAGGGCCATGAGATGTCAAGGAATATGAATTGGGAGGTTTAGTCAAGTAACCTCAAAGATGGGAAGAAAAGGAAAGCAAGAGGAAGTTGATAAAGTTTAAAGGTACGGAACTTTACCTTACTCTTATATAAAGGTATAAATTGAGATGTTTTTATGCTTATGTGATTATGTAGAATATATCATGCATTTTTATATGATTATGTTTGAAACATGTTATGGGCCTAAGTGTTTCATAATAATGCATGATAATTTTAAGCATGTCATTATATTATGAAGTTATTAAGTGCAAGCATATTATAATGCTAAGCATGTTTGAGCGGTAATTGTTTGCTACTGAGATTCTTTGAATCTCACATAACAACTAACCATAACCATGTTAAGTTACAAGCCTCCACAGGAAGAGATAGCGCAAGATGAAGGGGTAAGTGAAATAGGATGAAAATTCCATGTCTATGTTGTGTCATTAGTAGTAAAATGTGTAACAACTCCCATGTGTTGTATAAATTTATTATGAAGCATTGCCATGGATATACTATATGTAATGACGAATTTTAAGTGATTATATGCCCTAAGGTAGCCTTGAAGCTATGTCTTTGTGATACATGTTCTGGACTGCCAAGTTTTGGTTGCCGTCAGAGCATGCTCATGAAAATTTGTAAGCAAGAAGTAGACATATATAGCTTTCTAACTCAGGTAAATTGGATCCTTGGATCATGAGTTGTGATGTTTTTAATTAAAGGTGCAGAATCTGTCCGAAAAGAGAGCAGGTTTAGAAATCGAATAAACTGTATCAACGTGGACAGTATCAAAAGTTGGACTATAAAACTGGAAATACGAAATGATATAGTAACCCATGGATCAAAAGGCGAATTCTTAATTTATTCGATTCAATTCATGATTTCCTGAACCATAATTTGATATTGAATAGAAAATTGGTGGTAATTCTTATTCTTCTTTTGTCATTATGATCCCATTATAGGAAAATAGTATTTTAAAACATTTTGTATGGTTTTGTGATTTATTTTTCGAACAAAAATGTACGACAACTACTTTTCAAAAAATATAAATATGTTATTTTTAAATAATTTAAATAGTAGCACATGATTTTCTAAGGGGAAAATCCTTAAAAAATGCCTTGGAGACGAAACGACAAATAAGTGTTTCCAATATACCAAATGCCATATCAGTACAGCAGGATGACTTTCGGGTTATAAAATCTTTGAAAAAGACACCCTTACCCTTGACTTACTTCAATTGCCTGTCACCTTCTTCGAGTCCACATTACATGCCTATCTCTTATATACCCATTATATTTTTTAAAATTTTTATATATTATATTTATTTATATTTAAATTATATGCTGCTTTTTAATTTTTTTTTTCACCCAGTATCACAAATTAATTAGTTTCCAGTCTTGCATTTAGTAATATTTATCTGTAGCACCAATATCATGTAAACTAATTAATTTGAGATACTGGGTGAAAGAAAAATATTTCAAAAAACATTATATAATTTAAATATAAATAAATGAAATATTTATTTGTAATATTTATCTGTACAGCAGGATGACTTTGGGGTTATCAAATCTTTGAAAAAGACACCCTTGCCCTTGATTTGCTTCAATCGCCTGTCACCTTCTTTGAGTCCACATACATGTCCATCTCTTATGTACCCATTATCATTTTTTTTTAATTTTTTTATATATTATATTTATTTATATTTAAATTATATGTTGGTTTTTAAAATATTTTTTCACTCAATATCTCAAATTAATTAGTTTCCAGTCTTGCATTTAGTAATATTTATTTATAACACTAGTATAATGGAAATTAATTAATTTGAGATACTTGGTGAAAAAAAAATTCAAAAATTAATATATAATTTAAATATAAATAAATATAATATATAAAAATTTTAAAAAATATATCCATTCATCTAATAGAGGGATAGGTGTATAAGAGATGAGCATTTAATGTGGACTCCACCTTCTTCACTTCCTCTTGTCTTCTCTCTCACCTCATAATTGTGTTTATGCTTTTTTCTAAAAAAAAAAATGGTGTTTCAGCTTTTTCTTCCAAGAAATTGGTGTTCCTGCTTCATACCCCTTTTTTTAAGTCTGGGAAAAGATTAATTTTTGTCATTTTTTTATGAGAGCTTGAAGTTCCCCTTCTCACTTTCCAAAAATCAGACTCGGTAATTGTTGAAAGACCCACAAACATACGACTAGTCACTACTTTAACCACAGAGAATTGGCAGTGAAACAGTGAGGACGAGGAGAAAGAAGGTTTCACCTGGGTGAGCAAAGCAAGCTGGTCAGCACCAAAAGATTTAGCGGCGCTGAGATTGTCGAGAGCAAGATCAATGGCAGAGGTGGATAGCCGATCTTCTTTAAGAAATTCTTCTACGCACCGGAGCCTCTGTCAGGTCAACTCGGCTGCCTTGGGGCAAAGGCTTTGGATCATTCCTATGAACTCTGTTGGCTACGAAGTGTTCTTCTCGTTAAAAATGTCAATGAAGTCGTTAATTTACGTTGTTAATCTATATATATTGATGTTGTTATTAACCTTTTAAATTTGTGATATGAAAATTATACTTAGAAAAAAAAGTTATGAAAAAGGATGATAAAGTTGTTCATTTAAATTTTCATATTTTTAATTTCTATACTAATATACTAATGTTGTTATTGAACCTTAAAACTTATCACCTAAAAATTATTCCTCAAAAGGAAGTTGTGAAAAAAGGATGAAAAGGTCATTAATTTAAATTTTCATGTTGTTGAAAATTACTAAACAGGTAGAAAATTAAACTAAGACAAGAATCTATATAACTAATAAGATAACATAATCTGTAAACATACAATAATTTTGCATACCATGGACAAATAGAAAAAACTCACAAGGCTGCTGAAAATAATAATGAACTTTTATAAAATGCGAGCCTAACATACGTTGTCTTCTTAAAACAATTTGTTCCTTTTATATGGATGCCTAAGGTTCACGAACAATGTCTCCCAAGATATAATGAATTGTGTATTCAGAATGATACATTATCAATCAGAAGCCCGAACGAAACAACGAATTTGCTTTTAGAATAGCACAAAAAATGATTGCGAAATGAAGTATATAAGAGAAGAGTATGTGTTTGAGATTGATTGGATTTTCTGTCACTAGCATGTCCTATTCATCGACGATGGAAATCGATCAAATGAACTCGACTCTTGCGAGCGAACTGATGCATTGTGCGAATAGACTCACCAAAACTGAAATGAACGGCGACTCTTGCTGGCAAACTGGGGCATTGTGTGTAACGCCCTTATTTCCTAAGTGTATTATGAGGTCCAATTATGGCCCTAGGGTTCTTATTAAACTACTTCATGTGTATTTATTAGAGTGAAGGCATTAACAGATCAGAGTGGAACACAACAGAGAGCATACTTAGGCATTTGGACGACTGAGTAACTGATTTCATATGCGTAGACATATGCTGGTTAATTAAAATTCCTGAAGGAATAAAGGCGTGATACAACTTACATTCATTGCGGAGATCTCGGTTGACGTGTTAGGTTGCAGTAATCCGAAAGGTTCAACAATTCACACTTCATATGGTCCCGAAATCCAACTCTTTCCGAGCCTTTACGCGTTTTGCTTACCCCTTTCTCCTGCTCTCGATCCTCCAGATCCTGAATCTAGGGTAAAATTCTGAGATTCAATGCCCATTGAATTTCAAGTAACAGTTAATCTTATGCTCAAGTATAACAGTATGCATGAGAGATATTCATTTACATTTCAGCATAAAACCATACGTAGCATACAACACATGTAATAGTTTATATCTCAACAATTACAAAGCACACAGCAATTGTAATGTTCACCTCTACATAGCACACAGCCCATGTAAGGCCCACATAGTTTGCACATAAACTAGTGCCACACCCCCGGCGTGTCCTCAGCGCTAGGAAAACATCCATACGGCATTACCAAGACTGTGACCCGTTTTCAAATAAAAGCTGAATGTATTTCAAATGGCGACCTAAGACCCTGTCTTAGCCACAGTCCATGACCCAAGACTCAGTCTTGTCCATGGCTATATGAATCATCACATCATATATAAAGCATACAAGTAGCATGAGAGTTAAAGTTACAGTACGCGTCTGTACGTTAGACCTTGGCGCTATTGATACGTTCATCTTTTGGTACTGGTTCCAAGCCTTTCCGAGTATCCTATAATACCATCACCGCAATGTTAACATCCTAGGAGATGGCCTTGCCGCTTATGATTCCTATATCCCTAGTAAATTTCATTCCGTTTATACCCTTTTTAATTTATTATTATTAATACTAACTCTTTCAGTTAGTTAATAATTTTCCTTAACAATAATAATTTTATTATTGTTGCTGTTGTTATTATTATCCCCAATAATAATAATAAATCTTCATTTATTATTATTATTACTCCTTAATTAATTTAAACTCATATTATTTACTCATCAATCCTCCTCATATGCTTCCTTTACTTTTTATTAATAATAATCCTTATTGATTATCAATTAATCATTCCCTTTTCTAATGATAATGATTTAGTAGTTTCATCATTATTATTCAATTCACTTATCCTCCTATTAATTAATTATCACCATTTATTTATTTATTTATCTACTTCCCTTAATATACCAATTAAAGTCAATAAATACCCATAATCATACAAGAAGATTTTTATTTGAACCCCTGAAACCATCTAATAACCAATACACATAAATACTTTAAATCATGCCTAAATAAATACTAATTTTTAAGAAAATTATATTTTGAAGCATTATACAAATTAAGGGTTTATTATGCAAAAATGAAAGTATGCAAACCACATCAACTAACACCTTGGCATATATTTGAAATATGATATGTGTGTATATATAAATAAATATATTGAAATCACTATATAATTATACATTAGAAAAGGAATTAATAATATAGATAAAAATACAACATACACACAGTAGCATATTCTGAGCAACAATTATATGAATATAGTTAACCCCTCACCCTCCACCAGTAACGTTTTTTTTCTTTTATCTATATTATTTCAACCACACATTTTTTTTTTGTCTTGTAGCACATAATAATCACTTCTCCATGTTTTCGATTTACTCCCACACATAAACACTTACAGCAGCAATCTATCATATGTATATTGTAATACCCTAAAAATCCTACTTAGGATAAATACCACACTTTAGTAAATAATACCTATTGAAAATAGGAGAATATGTGGTCTCAAAACTAGTGGAAATAATTACCTTATTTTCTAAGGTAATTTCTCATAAAATTAGAGTAAATAGAGAGCTAAAATCCCTAGGTGAATTTATGGGTTATAAAAATACCCTGAGAATGTTATGATAAATCCTAAGAGGCAACTAAATATTTAAAATAGGAAAGTATGTTGTCTCTAAATTTTTAATTGATTTATTATTATTTATAGGAATTACATCATTTTTAAACAATTAAAATCATCAGAGGATGATGAAATCAATTAGAGGAAATTCCTAACAATTATTGGGCAATTAAAATTCCAATAATTGAGATACTTTAATAAGTTATGAAATTAGTTAATAATTAAGTTATAAAGGTCAAAAATAAGGAAATATTAATTAAATTAAGGATTAAATGATATTTAAAAGCTAAGATTAGCATACAAGAAATTGTTAATCATCAAAATTAAATTAGAAACTGGTCAAACTTTGGTAATCAAGTCTTAAAACCCCTAAAACACTATTATTCCTAAATTATCACTAAGAGGGCGAAAATTCCTATTCACTAATGGAATAAAAATAAGTTGGACCAATGAGAAATTATCCTCTTAAGTTTGTAAAGCATGCAACTATTAAAAGCCATATTTAATGGGTATTTGGGGGGGGGGGGAATTTCGGTCAAGGAAAGGAAGAAGAAGTTGCTTAATATTATATTAAGAAGCACATGTGTCATCTATTGCTTATGGAAGAAGATTAATAAAAACTTGGAGAGCAAGTTGTGAGTCTTGGTGAGCAAGGTTTTCTTTAATTAAGTAAAAATAGATAAGGACCTATGGAAATTAAATCATAACTTGAAATATTGAAACTAAGTATTTAAGATAAATACATATTTGAGATCAGTGAATTATGAGCTTCAACTTGACTATTCCCAAAATTATTTTCAGTTACTTTTAAGATTCATACCTAAGTGCTTTGGGAATTAAAAATCACCATAAATCTAATCATAAAATTAGGATTTCAAAAGTGAAATTAGATCTTGAAGAAGAACATTGGTGGATACCTAACTAAATTATCATTTGGAGTAATTAGGGGATAAATAGGGTGTCTTGGGGACAAAGCAAAAGACCTTCTTGAAGAAGGAAGGTGGGAGGACATTTTTTTTAGGTGTAAGGAGGAGATCTATGCTTCTTTACCAAGTAAACATCAAGGGCTAAGATCAAGGTGAAAGAATTACAAAAGTGCCATCATGATTTGCTATAAATAGGGGGTTTGGGTCTTCACAAATCCTCACCAATTCCTCAAGGCATAACCAAAAGTATAGAGAGCAAGGGAGAGAGTGAGGAGCTTCAAGAAGTTAGGAGCAAGTGTTTTTCAAGAGGTAAGAGAGTTTTTAGCTTTTGAGTTTAAGTTCTTAGGTTATGAAGTTCAAATGCTAGAAATGTTGTTTTGATCTTCAATCTTCTAATTCCAGTTTTATTTTTATGTTTTTATGGTTTCCAATGGCTTTATTTCGAAAAACTAATGAAGAAAGAGTAAGGCAAAAATTTCCGGAAGATTAGGATCAAAATAGCGAAACTCTGGCAAAATTTCATCGATTAGTATTTTCTGGAGTCAGGGGTAAAAACGTCAGTATTTTATAAGGAAGATGTTGCTCTAAAATTCTGAGAAAATTTATGGTGAAAGTAGACGTCTAGGGCTTTCCAAATCTATAAAGAGTGTATCATTTGAAGCTCTGTGCAAAGAGATAAAAATCTCAGAAGTTAAGCTACATTTTCTGGGCGAAATTCTGGGCAGCGGTTTGAAAAGTTGAAACTGGGAATTATCCATGAATTCTGGGTAAGTTCCAGTATTTTTCCTCAAAAGTAGACATCTCAAGGATTCCGGAAAATTTTACGGATCCTCATTTCAATTTTTATAGAATTAGTTATGATTTTTCGAAGTTAGACGAAATTCTGCCCAGAAATGCTGGATCAGCGTTTTTTCCGAAAATTAGGGAATAAATTGGAAAATAAATCCACTAGGGGTAAAATGGTCTTATATAGCCAAAATATCTCTTTGAAATAGTATTTGTGAGTTAATAGAGACAATATTACCCTTATAGGATAATTGTGATCGCATTCTGACTGACGAAATAGAACTCGTCAACGAAGGTACGTCTGCGTACTAGTAACTTTAACTCTGATGTTTATAGTATGCATGTATGTGGTATGTGTGTTGTATGTATAGGGTACGTTCGCGTACTGTAACACTAACTCTGATGTTTATGGTATGCATATATGTGTGGTATGTGTGATGTATGTATAGAGTATTTATACTGTGAAGTGCATATAAAGGTTAGAGGATATCTGTAATGCTGGGAGCGATATGTCTGTATGCTAGGAGTGATACATGTGTATGCTGGGAGCGATACCTATGCATTGGTTGTGATAAAACGTTTGTTTGTGCTGTTGATATTGTGATATATGTCGTCCATATATACCGAGGAGAAGCGCAAGCAGGCCACCTAGAAGACCCGGCTGAAGATTTCCTTTGACATTCTGGCAGGAGCCTTTCTTTTGTTGTTGTATATTCCTGTTGAACCATGCGGTTACTATATCGCTATTGTATTCAGCCAGACTTATAACATTTTGAAATACAAATATCAGTTACTCTTCCGCTCAAATGGTCTACTCTGATGATGTAGAAACGATTTTTAATGAAAAAAAATCATTACACCGCTTTTGAAAATTGGGATGTTACATATATATATGAAACTTAGGGCCCATTTGGAAACCTTCCAAAACCTAGATTTTGCGTAGTATGAGGTAAGTATGTGAGAGGAGTTTTGTCTCGGCTTGCGTGAAACCTAGATTTTGGGTGTTTCCCAAACATCCCCTTAGACTCACATATCCAGGGAGCACACATTCATCGATTTTCTTCCCTTTTCTTACTGCATGCCCACAGCAAAAATACATACATATAGAGCTAAGCATGGAGCAACGCATAACAGAAAAGAACATGACAGCAAAAAAAATATCTTCTTGTTATTGCAACCTATCGCCCTCATCTTTCTCTGAAACTTAGTTAGATAGACTATACACATACACACACACACACACACACCCATACAGAGCATCTCATGTAGTAAGACAAAAACAACACACACATATAGGAAACGAGGCCCTAACGTTTTTCTTTTCTTTTCTGCATCCATTATATATACATGCAACCACATTTCTTCTCTCATTATGAAACCCAATCCCTGTTTTCTGCTTCAGTTTTCAGTATTTTGAAGTTTTAATCTCTTTAGGTTTAGTTTTAGTTCAGTTTTTCCAAAAAAACCGATGACCATGAATGACCAAAGCTTCAATGTTTTGTTTTCAGTTTTCAGTTTTAACTTTTAGCCATCTTAAGCTTGGTTTCCTTTGTATTCACCTTCCTAAGTTATCGACAGGAGTATTGAATCTTGGAGAAAGATAAGTCTCTAAACTTACCTTCAGTTTTCTGTCGAATAAAGAGAATAATGGGACTGTTCTTGCTCTGTTTTCCGTCACACCAATAGGGGAAGATGATTCGAACTCCTCTCCTTCCTTTGCTTAAGTCTCTCAGCCTTACTCTCGGTCTCTCCCTCTCTTCTTTTCCTTAGTCTCGCTCTCTTTCTGTCTTCTACGGTTCCTCCTTGTGAACACCGAATGGATGGAAAATGAGAATGGCTGAATTGGAATGGCTTTTATAGCCAGCTGGAGGTCTGGTCAAGACGCGTTAAACCGCTGGTCCGAAGGTCTTTTTGAGTCTCGAGAAGCTTAGCCGTCTAATCAACGCTTCAGATAAGCTTATCTTCTGTTTGCTGAATTATTGAGCTCTGTGTTTTTGGTAATGATTCCTCTGGCTTCTTTCTCTTTCTTTCGGTTTTTGGCGGTGGCTAAAGATGGAGTGGGTTCAGGTTTTTGGGCTCGGGTGTTGGGGCAGAGGAGGTGGATCATCCGAACAGACTGAAGTAGGATCAACTGAAATGAATGACACTCTACTCTCATTCTCGCTGTCGGTGCTGGAACACGAAAGGAATGAAGGGAGTTCACTTGAATACATTGCTTCTGGAATACTCGGATAACTAATATCTGTAATATTATGTCATAATAATGAAAATGCCCATTTATGAAGATTTTAGTCTCAACATGTTATGTGATTAGTATATGTTCAAAGGAAAACATTAAGAAAATTAAAGGAAAATTTAATATCGGTAATGTGAAAAATATGTCTTAAGGCCATAAAACATCCTGAGAAGAATTAGGAAAAATTTTAAAAGGCATGGAATAATTATTAAAAATTAGAAAGTATGTTGTCTCTAATTTAGGTAATTTATTAAATTATTACCTTAGAAAAATTAAAGGAGAAAAATCAAAAAGTATTGGGGGACCATATTGGACCCCATGATTTTTAATATTATGCATGGTACATAAATTACCAATGTCATTAAAATAGTTGTGAAAAAATAATTATTACTAATTAAGAAAATTGTAAACAATTGGTAAGTGATTAATTAGATAATTAATGGCTAATTGTTTAGACATAAGATAAAGAGAAAAAGGTGGAAATTAATTTTATATATATATATATATATATATATATATATATATATATATATAAACAAAAATTATGAAGAAAAAGAAAGAAAAATTAAAATGGAAATTAAATAATAATAATAATAATAATATATCTAAAATATTTTGCAATTAAATAATATTATAATGGTAAAAAGCAAGTAGGATAAATGACCACGGATAGAAATAAAATGCTACCTAGAAAACCATAAACTAAGTTTCTAGAGTCAGAGTATATTATAGACAAGTGAATTTTTACCTCGGAGTAGCCTATCTCTGAAGTCATTTCCGTAACCGACGGAGTGATCATGAGATAGAGCCAAGAAGATATTTTGTGAAATTAAGACAGACAGTGGAAGTGAAAACCTATAGAAAATAATTCATAAAATGGAATTCGGGGATAAGTTGGTAAACATCTGGACATATTATGAATGAGTGATTTATGATCCAGAAGTTGACGTCGGCAGGCGCAATTTCCGTAGCCAACGGCGTTTGGCCAAAATATTCAGCAGACAACGAAATGCCCTTAATGGGATCAAAAATTTAGTTGACCCAAGTTGTAATACTCGGATAATTACTATCTGGACTATTATATTACCATAATAAAAATGATCATTTATGATGACTATGGTTTCAATATTGTATAATTAGTCTATTTTCAAGGAAAAGTATTAAGAAAAATTATGGAAAATTCAAGAAGGCATGGAATAATTATTAAAAATTTAGGAAATATATTATTCTTAATTTAGACAATTTAGTAAAATATTTCCCTATGAAAATAAAAAGAAGGAAAAATTAAAAGTACTCTAGAATCGAAAATTATTCTATGACTTTTAATATTTTGCATATAACTTAAATCATTAGTGTTAATAAAATTGTTATGAGAAAATAATTAATTTTAATTAAGAAAATTATTAGGAATTATTAAAGGATTAATTAAGTAATTTTTGGGAATTTTATAAGCCTAAATCCATGAAAGTGCTTTTGAACCAATAGGAAATTTTTGTGGAAAATGAAGATAGGATAAATATAATATAATATATATGGTTAAAAAAAAGGGTGTTGGCCGAAAATTTGGAGGGATAAGGATGGATTGATATTTGTAATATTATAATAATATAAGATTAAACATGTGTTAAATAAGAAATATTAAAATGATAAAGAAAGTTGGACAGGATAAATGATAACGGATAGAAAATAATTCCGTTGTGAGAATCTGGAGATAGGTTAAGCAAAACCAGAACATATTATTGGTCAATGGATTTTTATCTAGAAGTTGGTACCGACTAAAGTTGTTTCTGTAAACGGACACGAATACCGAGGATTTTCGGCAGATAACGGAATATCCTTAATGAGAGTATAAGGATAGGAAAGTACAATATTATTAAAGAGGAAGAAAAGATCTTCAAAGTGTTGTTCCCGAAATTTTGAGTTTTTATGGAATCTCGTGATCGGGGCACCGAACCGGGAATTCATCAGATAAAGCAAGAGGATAAGGCTTGATGATGCAGCTAGGATGATGTCATTTTTTTGTCTTTTAAGAGGGGAAAATTTCGGCCTATTAGGTGTAAGGCCAAGATCTAACCACCTAGCAAAAGTGCGATCCAACGGTCAGAATTCAACCAGACAAAGTTCAACGAAATTACGAAAATGCCATCGGGTTTTCTATAAATACCTCTTCATTCTTTCACAAATCTCACACCAAACTCTCTTGAGGATTTCGAAATTTGGAGAGAAAGGAAGAAGGAGGAGTCCGGAGAAAAATCCCAGTGAAGCTCTGAGTAAGTCTTCGGTCCCTAGTTTTTAGTTCGGTAGTTCTTTCGGTAGTTCTAGTAGAAATGCTAGAGTAGTCTTTAATTCTTCAAGTTAGTTTAAATATCATGTTTTAGGAATAAATATGATATTTATTTTAGAAATATGTTAGAGGATAGATTATAGCAAAAATTTTGAAAGTGTAAAGTCAAAACAGCGAAGCTCTGGCGAAATTCCATCAAAAAGTCAAACTAAGGGCAAAATGGTAATTTGTACCTAAAATGCCTGTTATGGTCTTAGATATTCATACTGGTGATGTTATCCTTATAGGATACCCAAAATCACAAACCGATGTTTCCGCTGTCACCACTGTCAGATCACCGTTGTACCGCCGTCAAACGTACCACAACGCTACCGAGTGCCCAAAATCGTCAACGGAGGTACGGACGCGTATTGTAACATTAACTCTTATGTTGCTCATATACATATATGTGGTAGACATGTTTAGATACTGAAGCTCTATTGAGGGCTGTCAGTCATACATACAGCTTGTACGGGTTATAGTCTTGATAACGTTGTTGGGTTTTCTTAGCGCTGAGGACACGATGGGAGATCGTGGCACTGGTTTACGTGAAGACATAGTGTAGGGGTTTACATATTGTTGTGTGCTTATGTTCTGTCCATTATTGATCATGCATCTGCTGTGTGCTTATGTATTGATGTGCTGTTATGTGGTTATGAATATTTGTTGCCTATATATGACTTATTTGAGCATAAGGTTAACCGTTACCTAAGATCCAATTGGGAATTGGATCTCAGCTATACCTTCTGTAACATCCCAAATTCTAGGTTCGAAAATCGTGTCGGTCGACACTTAGTTTTAAGAAAAACAACAGAGTTTGAGATGCTACAACTTAGAGTACTGCGGAAGTGGTTAGCGTGCGCTAAGATCCGGACAACGAGTAACCGATATAAAATGCCCAGACATATGATGATGCCTGACATAAGCTGATATATTAAATATCCCGAAGGAAAAATTCATGTGATACAGTTTACAAAGATTGAGTACAAGTCTCTGATAAAGAAAGCCTTGTACTAGACCTATGGCTTAAGAATCTAACATCAGTTATTCAAACAGATTGGCCAGGTAGGGGTCTATCATGGGGGCCTCACCGACTTATACGGCGATTGATTGGCTTCCCGGATAGATTAACCCAGCCTTAGACACCAAACTGTTCAAGGTAACTTTGTTAAATTCGGGCCAGAAGCTAAGTTCTTATAACTTCTATTGCTACCGACCTTTACCTTTGACTGCTACCTCTTCACGGCTCTATCTACCGGCACTTTCTCCATCCCGGTTTCTTCCTTGTACTATTCATTAAGACTAAGGTCCAATGTCCATTGGACCTCAGGTAACGGTTAACCTCATACTTATGTAAACAGTATATGACAGTTATCACAGATATACAACATAATCATAGTTTCAAAACATATATCCACATGTACGGCAATAACATAACACAGCCACTACAATATGTATGTTACCCCAGTCTGCACATAACCAGTGCCACGACGGCCCATCGTGTCCTCAGCACTAGGAAAACTCAACGGTGTTATCAAGACTATAACCCGTATACAAATTCAAACATATCATAAACAACTTTCAAAACAGAGTATCATTATGTGAAACAACTATCATATATAACCATACCATAAGCATAAGCGTTAATGTTACAATACGCGTCCGTACCTTTTACCGTGTAGTCGTCAAACATCCGACCTTTGATTCCGGCCTTGGACTTCCCGGATATCCTAACATATCACCATATTTCTTAGAATAATATCCTAAGAGATATTTTCACCTCTATTTACCCTTCTACCCTTGGTTGCTTCATAATTATGATTTTTCCCTTACATTTCTTAAAAACGTAGTGCAGCATTTCCTGGGCAAATTTTTCGGTAACTTTGAAAAATCATAACTAATTCTAGAAAAATCATTTTGAGGATCCGTAAAATGTTCCGGAATCCTTGAGAAGTATAATTTTGAGGAAAAATACTGGGATTTACCCAGATTTCACGGAATTTTCCCAGTTTCCAGTTTTCAAACCGCTGTTCCAGAAATTTACCCAGAAAACGTAGCCTAACTTCTAGGATTTTTATCTTTTTGCACAGAGCTTCAAATGACACACTCTTTATAGATTTGAAAAGCCCTAGACGTCTACTTTCACCATGAATTTTCTCAGAATTTTAGAACATCATCTTTCTCATAAAATACTGACATTTTTACCCCTGACTCCAGGAAACACTAATCGATGAAATTTCGCCAGAGTTTCGCTATTTTGATCATAATCTTCCAAAAATTTTGAGATAACTTTTTATTCATAAAATTTTCGAAATAAAGCCATTGGAAACCATAAAAAAATGAAAATAAAACTATATTTGGAAGATTGAAGATTAAAATAACAATTCTAGCATTTATTTCATAATCTAAGAACTTGAACTATGAAACTAAAAACTCCATTACCTCTTGAAGAACACTTGCTCCTAACTTCTTGAAGATCCTCACTCTCTTCCTTGCTCTCTACATTTTTGGTTGAGGCTTGGTGAATTGGTGGAAAATTTGTGAAGAGGAGGTCTCTATTTATAGCCCAAAACATGAGTAGCCTCCAAGTAATTACAATTGATCTTAGCCCTTGAGTTTTACTTGGAGAAGAAGCACAAATCTTGGCCCTACACCTTCTCCAATTCGTCCTCCCCCCTTCCTCCTTCTAGAATTCCTTTTGCTTTGTCCCCAAGGCATTCCATTTATCCCCTAATTACTCCAAATACTAATTTAGTTAAGTATAAGTTAGTGTTCTTCTTCAAAATCCAATTGCACTTTTGAAATCCTAATTTTATGACTAGATTTATGATGATTTTTAATTTCCAAAACTCTTAGATATGAATCTCAAAAGTATCCGAAAACGGCTTTGGGAATAGCCAAGTTAATGATCATAATTTACTGATTTCAAATATGTATTCATCTTTAATACCTAGTTCCAATATCTCAAGGTATGATATAATTCTTATAGATTCTCATCTATTTTTACTTAATTACATAATTACTTGCTCTCCAAGTTAAGCAACTTGCTCCCCAAGTTGTTTTAATCTTTTCCAAGACTCTAACTTAATTAATTTCAATAACTTTCCCTTCTTGTTTCCCTAGTCAAACCGTCCCCCTCCCTATATTTAATTATTCAATTTATGTTTTTCATGTTCTCACATATTTAAGAAGGAAAATCCCTCATTGGTTCACTTAGATTTTAGGATTAATATAATTTGTTCACCATCAAATAGGAATTTTCGTCCCATAGAGATTAATTAGAAATAAGTAGTTAAATCTTAATTTTAATTTCCAATATAGTGTATTAGGGGTTACTAGGCTTAAATTCGAAAAAACTCATTGTGTGCTAATTTTAGCTTCTATATACCATTTGGTCTTGGTATTATGATCTTTATAAATTAATTACTAGCTAATTTCAAAAATTACTAGAGTATCTCAATTATTGCAATTTCAATTGCCCAATAATTGTTACTAATTTCCTTTAATTGATTTTATCATCCTCTGATGATTTTAATTGCTGAAAGGGTATAAGTAAGATTATACCAGATTATGATAATCTTAGGGCATTTTATAATCCTTTAATAAGCTTTTTTAAATTGAATTTGGATTTATTAGAATCCAAAGAACATTTCCCTAAAAATGATAACAAATTAATTAGCAACTTAGAGACAACATACTCTCTATTTTAATAAATATTTAGTTGCCTCTTAGGATTTATCATAATATTCTCAGGGTATTTTATGACCCACAAATTCACTTAGGGATTTTAGCTCTTTATTCACTCTAATTTCATGAGAAATTACCTTAGAAAATAAGATGATTATTTCACTATTTTTGACACCACATATTCACCTATTGTAATAGGTAGTGTTTATCAAAATATAATATTTACATGTATTATGAAAGTTGGGGTATTACACCTTCAGGTTCAGGAGGATCCAGGGTGGAGGAGAGCGGTAGGTAGCCGAAGTAGGCAGATTGGGAGAGCCAATATGTTTTAGTTTTGTCAATATTTAAATATTGTTCTTTTTGAAAGCAACAGATGACTGTATAAGGATGATTGCACTATGGTTATGTACTATTAAGTATTCAGCTACTCGTTTAATCAAAATGCTCGACTCTGATCACGGTTTGTTTTAAAAAAAATTTCCGCTGTTTTTAAAATGGGATGTTACACAAGTAACTTGAAAGAGGAAGAAAAGACCTTCAGGGCTTTGCTTCCGAAATTTTGAGTTTTCCCAATATTACGCGATTAAGACATCAAACAGGTAACTTTATCATATAAAGGCACATAAATCAAGAGATGATGCAGGCATGACATCACTTTGATGACTCATGATGATGTCATCATAGAGAAGGTGTAAGGCCCAGATCAGCCCATTTCAAAAAGTGCAATCCAACGGTCAGAATCTGTCCAGATGAAGTTCAAAGAAATTATGGAATTGCCATTCAGTTTTTCTATAAATAGCCCTTCATTTCTCTTCATTCTTCACCAATTCACAAGCAATCCTAGAGAGAAGTTAGAGAAAGAAGCTCTGGAGAAGGAGTAAGAAGTTCATAGCAAAACTTTGGGTAAGTTCTTCAGTCCTTAGTCTTTAGTTTAAGTAGTTCTTTCGGTAGTTATAGTAGAATTGCTAGAGTAGTCTTTAATGTTTCAAGTTAGCTTAGATATCATGTTTTTGGAATAAATATGATATTTATCTTAGAAATATGTTAGAGGAAAGTTTATATCAAAATTTTTGAGAGTTTAAAGTCAAAATAGCGAAGCTCTGGCAAAATTCCACCAAGTAGTCAAACTAGGGGCAAAATGGTAATTTGTACCTAAATTGCCTGTTATGATCTTAAATATTCATATCGGTGATATTATCCTTCTAGGATATCCGAAATCACAAACCGCTGTTTCCGCTGTCACCGCTGTCATATCGCCGTCGTCCCGCTGTCAAACGTACCATAAATCGACAAACATGCCAGGAATCATCAACGGAGGTACAGACACGTATTGTAACCTTAACACTTATGCTGCTCATATACGTATATGTGATAGACATGTTTATATACTAAGGCTTTGTCTAGGGTTGTCAGTTATACATACAGCTTTATACGGGTTATAGTCTTGATAACGCCGTTGGGTTTTCCTAGCGCTGAGGACACGATGGGCCGTCGAGGCACTGGTTATGTGCAAACATGTTGTGGGACTTTACATACTGCTTTGTGCTTATGTTCTGTCAATGTTGTGATCATGCATTTGCTATGTGCTTATGTAGTGATTTACTGCTGTTATGAGTTGTGAATAACTGTTGTCCATATATCGTTTATTTGAGCATAAGGTTAATCATTACCTGAGATCCAAATGGTAATTGGATCTCAGCTATAGCTTCAGGTTCAGACGAACCAAAGGGTTGAAGGTAGGGGCGAGCGATTGGCGTAGGACGGTAGAAGGAATTTTATGGTTTTAGTTTTATATGCCTCGTTAGGTGCTGCTTCCTTTTGGATAGTAGATAACTATATAAGTACACTTACACTGTGGTTATGTAATATAAAGATTCAGTTACTCGTTTTGCAAAATTGTTCTACTATGATCAACGTTTTAAAAAAAAAATTTCGCTATTTTTAAGGTGGGATGTTACAGCTTCTCACGTGGCTATGTTTTGGGCAAGTAAATGGATCTGTTTTTGGGCTTTATTTTCATCCAATTATGCAGCCCTTTTTGTTATAGTTGGGCCTTCACGTGTTGGGCTAACCCATTGTGGATAATATAGGCTTTGGGCTTTTGAGGCTAAATAGTCTGTTAATCATGAAACTCATGCCTTGTTCCATCTATTATTTTGACACAATAATTTATTTACAATTAAATTTAATTGCAATATCTTCAAAGAAATTAAACTCTTAATTTCTTAGGCCATAAAATATTAATATTAAAATATCTAGGCCACAATTATCCCTTTCAATTATTCTTTGAATTTTATTTTTTCCCCAAAATAAATTATGGAAAATACACTTTTATTTCCCAAGATTCCAAAATTTCATTTCCCTAAAATATTAAATTTAAACTCCCAAATTTGGGATGTTACATCGTGCGAACAGACAAACCAAAATGGATTGGTCATAGAGTTTCGATTACAGTCTGCTTACACCCATTGGTTGGGAGAATTACGGAGGGGCAAGAAAGGAATAAATAAAAGTTCAAGGATTGTTTGGACAAAACTAAAAATTATTTTTAATTTCTCATACGCGCAAACCAAATCAAGCCACACATGCATGTGTGGTGAACCAAGGCAAGCTATGTCAAAAGTGGGTTGGCCCAAGGGCCCAATTTAGAAGTTTAAAGTTAAGGCCATTTTGCTTATCTTTATTTGTTCAATGTGGGACTTCTATCCACATACTCATTTCTTCTTCCTTTTTTCCTTCTTCTCTAACCTACTTCTTATTCATAACCTATGGGATCTGAACTCAAAATTCCAATAGTTGTTAATCTTTTTACTAAAGTCATTATTGACCCTGAAAGTTGTGATCTGAAAATTATACCTAAATAAGAAGTTGTAAAAAAGAACGATGAAGTCCTTAATTTAAATTCTCATGTTGTTGTTAATCTATTTACACATGTAAATTTCAATTATTAACTTATCAATGTCTAAAACAAATTATGCAACAAAAGCCACAACATCTTGTTATGATGCTTATATCATACATATGAAAGTAGGCAACAAAAGCCACAATAACAATTCAATTCAAGCACAAAGGGAAGCCTGAGGTTGCTTGTGGCGGCGGCACAATCAACAACATTCCATGAAGTCCTAAATGACAATTTGTAAGTTAATCTTGACCAAACATGTTCCATACAAAATAAGTACGTAATTACAATAACATGTTCAAAACATGGTGCCCCAACAACCATCTTTAACCATCATCTTGTCTTGTGTTTTTGATATCTCCCCTTCTTCAACAACCATCTTTACTCTTCTGCAAAACAAATGGTGTCATTCCCTATTCGATTCTAGTCATTCAAACAATCAATACAAGTAAATTTCTCGATATGACGGAAAATTCCTTTAACTTTAGTATGCCAGCAAATGGAAAAATAGCTTTGTAAACAACTGGACAAAAAGCCCACCCATTAAGTTCTTACTAATGAGAAGAACTAACAACAAGAAGTGATTGGCAATTTAACCAAGTTTGGCTAGCTATTTGACAACTTCCTTTTCAACTATAATTGTTTAGTTCACAAATTTCAGAGTTCAATAGCAACATTAGTATAGAGATTCACAACATAAGAATTTAAATTAACGAGTTAATTATACTTTATCACAACTTTATATTTGACCCCAAAAGCTAACAACCATGTGGGTATACTTTTCAGGGCACAAATTTCAGGGGTCAATAACAATATCAATATATAGATTAACAACATGAGAATATAAATTAACAACTTCAATATCATGCTTCACAACTTCATCAATTCCATATGATGTTTTAAATTGTAATCAGGGGCATATTGGTCAATCCAAAAGATTTTAAAAAATTTTGAAATCTCATATTCCTCCATCAAATCTAACATAAGATTTTACAAATTGGCCCCACTTATTTGTCTTTTATTTATTTTAATAATATTTTTCTAGGGTTTTCCCTTTTCTAGGATGACATCAAAAAATTTCTATAAATGGGGGTGGGATTTTCTTAGTTTTCATACGAGACTTTCTTGCTTCTCAGAATCATAATCTTCAACATATGTTCATCCTATATTTTAAAGATCATATGTATTTTACATATATTTTATCCAATATTTTAATATTTAGTTTGTTGTTATATGTAACGCATCTATTAATTAATATTGTAGCCGTGAAAGGAATGTTCGATGTTTGAACAATAGATCAAATTAAAATATTGAATATAAATTTAACAACCTAGTTTAAAGTGGTAGAAGAATTTTTAATAGTCAATTATAAGGAATATATATTTTAAAATATACAGATGATAACATAATATAGGGTAGAATGCTAATTCCTGATTTGTTCCATCAGAGGTCTTTTTTTAAAAAAAAATAATAATAATAACATGCCTCCGTAGGAATGAAATCCTTTCAATTATTGAATGAAAAATATTCCATATATCTTCGCCTTTTCTCTTCTTCATTATGGTGGAAAGTGGAAACATAAGAACTTTAACATTTTATATGATGATTTGAGAAATGTTCTAACATTTTATATGATGCAAGCATGAACATTGGATAGGACAAAAAGCTGGCATAGAGCGTAAATTATATAGCGTTTTTTCAGTTGTGTCTCTCATGTTTTAGTACTTGTTTAAATTACTAATAAAAGTTGCTTTTCTGACGTAATGTATAATACAAAGAGGAATTTTGTCTTAACTTATATAAATATATGTACTTTTTAAAGGGGTAGGATATTCTTATGTCATGTCCCCTTTTTAAGTACAAACTCAAATTTGTTAAATAAAATGAACTTATTGTGTACCTACAAAACTTGTCAAATCTTGAAGCGTACATACAAAATAAAAGGCATTAAACTTCAAGATTTGACAAGGTAGAACTTTATCAAATACTCCCTCCGGTTCTAGATTGAAAATGTGTTCATTCCTAGCAAGCCATAAATGTTTGTGTTATGGTGTAGAACACAAGAGGGATTGGACTTGGCCTGGGGTGAAATCCCAAGGCCTTACATACCACAGTTAGAGATCAAAGTCCACGTAATTCGAAGGTAAACCATAGGCTTGTTATAGCCAGAGGGAGTGGGGTGTGTGCTCTTTGTGAATTGAAAAGCTAGGGTTAGAACCTCTCTACCTTATGAGAGCTTACGCCTATTTATAGACTTACTTGAGCTCTTCTAATAGGCTTCGTTATCTTGTTGTTTAAAAGACATTAAGATATCCTTTTTAAATAATATACCCTTATTTTGTGGGCAGTTGCAATCGTGATAGATATTCTAATAAACTGCTCCTTAATCCAATGGGTTGGTTAGGATTATGACTGGAGTCATTTGACTGGACTTTTTAATCATTGGGCTGGGCCCATTTATAATATATCCGTAACAATTGCCCGTCTATCCATGCTATTCCGAGTTTCCCCGTTATATTGAGGTCAGACAATTCTCAGTTTGAGTTACTACACCCGTTATAGTCTTAATCCTAATTTTTGGATTGTTATCCTGGAAATATCAAGATGAGACTACTGCCCCTCCTTTGAGGCTGCATAGGAAGTCGGCATTGGTCCTGGTGGTCGGGAACCACCTCTGTGCTCGGCCGCCTAAACTCTGTAGGCCAGGTTCCTCTTCTAGCACACTTGTCGATTCAACGTTTTGCTTATTTTCGAGACAATGAGTGTTATCATTGTCCCCTGCCAGTTGATGTTTACAGGCCGGTTTCTGAGTGGAACAGCTGCTCTATTATCCTTGGTTTTCATGCGTATTGAATACCAACATTAAATGCGCACGCCCTTTTATGGTCACGTCATCAATTTCGTATGGACCCTTTGGGCCTTCGATGGTTGAACTTCCGGAGTGTTTAACCGTCTTCCTTCCCCCTGTATATGTATATCCCTTACTTTCCCTCTTCTTACACTTTTGAAAACTCAGAAAGCTCAAAGCATATCTGTCGAGCGTTCTTCTTTTCTCTGCATCTTTACATTTGTTCTGGCTCGCACATTTCCTCTTCCCTTAACTTATTTGCGATCAAGTATTTTCGTCGTTCCTTTCTTGATTGTTTAATTGCTTGTCCTCTTCTCCTCCTTCATTTCTTGGGTAGAATTCTTTGCACGCTTCTGAGTTTTCCCTTTTTCTGGGTTTGCGTTTGTCAATTTTGTGTGATTTGGTCGCACTGTTCTTGAACTACTTTGAGTTCTGGTCATTTTGATTCTCCTTTTTGATCCTTAGGTTTTGGTTCCTTGTTTGGGACTAGATTTATCCCTTCTCTCTTTTACAATTCGTTGGAATGAGTCACAAAGGCTCTTTGTCGCATTTTAATCTAAATAATCTTTCCTTGGAGGAGGAAGAATTTCTCTAGCATATGCCTCCGAGGACGGCCTGATGTCTATATGGGAAGCCCCTAACAGAGGACCAAAAACTGGAAAGCGCGCTCCGCGGCTATGGTGGAGTAAGTAGGGGTAGGTCAGGTCGTCCTGCTCGTTCTAGAGGTAGCTTTAGGGGTCGGCCTTCTTCATTAGAACCTATAAGCCAAGGTCGGTCCCAATCGTTAGAACTTGTAGGCTGAGGTCTTGGTACTAGCGAGGTTAGAGATTCTTCGTTAGAGCCGCCTTTCGGAGGTCATGGGAGGGGAAGTCCTCCCGTGCCTATCGCTTCCTTGGCCTTTCGGGTTGGGCCCTCCACTTCCTCTTTTCAACTTACTGGCCAAGAGTGTTCCTGGATCGTTTCTGAATCCATGATGGTGGGTCGGTCATGGGAAGCTAACGAAATAGCTTCGCGATGTCGGCATGTTCCATCACAGGATATCCCATTCGCACTCGTCCGTCTTGTTTTACTACCTTCAAGTACTGTTTTCTTTCTTTCTAATGTATTTATGTTTCTGCTTTTCTAGGTAGTATGTCGGTTTCTCCCCGTCCTGTTGAGGATTCTGAATCTGTGGAGTCGAATCAGCCAGCGTTCCTTATTATCTCATGGAAAAATATGACTGGGTTGCGGCTAGGGTGCTATCCAGGCTTTCTTCTATAACCGTTGACCAAATTGCTGAGCTCCCATTAGGAGACCGGAATCATTGCTCCCTTTCCCTTCCAAATCCTGATGAACCGGTGTGTACTACCTGGGAAGGGAATGAACGTTCTTACTTCTTCTACTGAGATTTCGTCAAGAAACTTGGCTTACGTTTTCCATTTATTGAATTTCAAGTAGATCTTTTGAATGTTCTGCATCTGGCCCCCACCCAAATCCATCCGAATTCTTGGGGCTTTATTGTCGCTTTTGAGCGACTTTGTCGATTTTTAAATCATACCCCTACTACCGGGGTGTTCTTCTATTTTTCAATATCCAAAGGGCTCGCCAACCCAGTGAGCCTGTGGAGAAAAAGGGTTGGGTTTCTTTTCAGGGGAAGCCAGACAAGAAACTTTTTCATGTCGCCATCGACACTTAGAAAGGCTTCAAGACTTCATTTTTCAAAGTCATTGCCGAGCCCGGTCATAAACCGTGGTTCCTTCAAGATGTTGACTTCAAATCAGTGGAGTTGAGGTTTCCTCTATACTGGTCTAAGGTCCATTATGGCCAAGACCCAAAGATTTTTGTATCCTCTGATGATAACTTGGAGCCGGCCGAGATTGCGACCGTGATAGCGTTAGTCGACCATGTGGCCGATAACGACGTCATTGATGCCCAGATTTTTATCCGGCAGTCGGTGGAGGGGTTATATCCACCGAGTATGATTTTTCCTTAGATGTTTGTTATTTGACTCTTTAGTTATGTCCTATAAGCCCTTATGATGTTTCCTTCATTTCTTTTTCTTTGGTAGACCTAAAATGGGGAAAGTCTCCTATCAAGAGTTGGACGAGGAGCTCCGCACCAAGGCCAAGAAGAAGGGGGGTCCCCTTCAAAAGAGAAGGCGGTGCTTGCTCCTTCACCGAAGAAGGCGGCTGCACTAGAGAAGAGAGCCGCATCCCCTCTGGCCACCGCAGACCTCGTCCCACGCAAGCAGTCGAAGTCGACCATCACTTCATCGATTTCGGCTATTGAAGCCGGTCCGACCTCCGCTTCTGAAGTTAGCGCTCCAACAGGCATCCCTCCTCTTCCTCCACCCCCTCGCAAATCACGTCTTCATGCGCGGGGTGAAAGATGGACTGATGGGGTCTCAAACGAGCTCAACCATGCTGTGAAGCCCCCCAGCAAATATTTGAGTGCTGACACTTTTGCCGACTCCGACCTTGACCATCTGCAAACTCTGCAGGACCACCTAATGGAGACAGCCGGCGTATTAGATGCTTATGTTGCCGTGAAGCATAAGTACTCCAAAGCTATTGCCGAGCTTGCCTAGGCTCGGGTTGAGAGAAAAGATGCTGCGGCTCAGTAGGTGGAGGCTGAGGAGGCTCGAATGAAGGCCGAAGAGGCACGGATAAAGGCGGTGGAGGACCTATCAAAGGCCCTTACTGATAAGGATCTGGCAGCCACCAAACTTAGTGCTTGTGAGGCTCGAGAAAGTGCGCTCAATGCCTCTCTAAGAACTCTTCAGAGTCAATATGCCGGCATGGTGAAGGACCTGAACCATACTTACTTCGACCTCGATGCATCTAAGGCCAACCTAGCGGCATCTACTGCTGAGGTGGAGAAGTTGGAAGTTATGGTGGTTGAGATGGCTGCAGATGCTTTCAAAGACTGCCTAGCCAAGAATCTCGATGTATCTAGGTACGAGCTTTGAATCCAGATCTTACAATGAACCTAGATGCTATGGACTTCAGAGCCTCGGTAGTGGACAGGCAGTTTGTTCCTATGCCATTGTCTCCGGCCGAAGAATCAGGGGCTCCTGTTGGGGGTGAGCCAGACGAGGGAGCTAAAGAGGAGACCCCAGCAACCCAAGTACTAGATTCTACCGAGTCTGTCCTTGTTCATCTTTGAAGCTTTGTTACAACACTTAGGCTTATTTTTGTTTGTTTTTAAGTTTTTTTTGTAATTTAGGCTCTTGCCCTGATGTTTGTATAATGACAATCTGATCTCGGTTTTTTCGTGGATTTTAGAGTAATATTGTGTCGAATCTTACCAATTTTTATTTTCATCATTTAAACCAAATTCGCGCTAATTCACTCATTAATGAATAAAGGAAAATGCAATCTGTGTATGAAACTCGGTTCTTATTGTATGACTTGGCCAAAGTCAAGATATATTACGTAGAGTCTGCAAGATATTCCACCAACATTCATAAATGGGCTCGTTTACTAGTAGTTGGGCATTTTACATAAAAAGATGATTTCACATAATCACCTAAGTACTTTAACTTGTAAGGTATTCATCCGAGATGGAAGCCAATCGCCATATGTTTGGGTCTTCATTAAAAAGAAGAACCTAAACATTTCGACCTGATCAGGATCTTTTATGATAATGTCAATATCATCCCAGAGCGTTGTTCCGATGCATCGTAACATTCATAAGAATTTGTTAACAAATCTTATGGTAGCTGGGCTCACGAAATCCTGGCTTTATTAATTTGCCTTTTACTTGGCCACTTTTGTATTGAACTTAAAAACAATCGTCAGGTCAGCCCATGAAGTGAATCTCCTTCTTTATTGATTGAAATAGTTGCAATTATAAAGAAAGATAATAAAATAAATGGAAGATAATGTGTGAAAGCAAAATAATCCTTAACATGAAAAACAGTTCGCAGCCACCATTGACATCCGTTAAAACTAAAAAGCGGTTCTTAGCCACCGTTGACATCCGCTGCATCCAGGTTCTAGATGGATCTCGGTATTCAAATGTAGTATATTCTTAGTTTGTCTGCATTCCAAGTTCGTTTGATGGCCGTGCCATCTAATGCCTCGAGGACATAAGTTCCTAGCCCCACTTTTTCTGAAACACGGTAAGGACCTTCCCATTTTGCTGCAAGTTTTCCATCCCGAGCATTTTTGTTTCCGATATCTGCTCTGCGAAGTCCCAGATCACCTTTACTAAACACTCATGGCCTAACTTTGCGATTATACTTAGCTGCAACTAGCTACTTTGATGCAAGATCTCGGCAATGCACCATGATTCTGACTTCATCAATGAGGTCTAATTCCACAGCTAATTGTTCACTGTTATTGTGTTCTCCTTCTTACATGACATTTTCCTTCCTCCATGATGTTTACCTAATTTCGACCGGGATCATGGCCTTACAGCCGTAAGTCAATTTGAAAGGTGTTTCCTGGGTCGAGGTTTGAACACTAGTTCGGTATCCCCAGAGTAAGGGATATAACTACTCGACCCAGTTATTTTCTGCATCGGTCATCCATTTCTTAAGCTCGTCAACAATGATTTTGTTTGGTGCTTGATTTTGAGTTCAAACATCAGTCTTTGGAAACCTCAGTCGATGAATTGAGTTTCGTTGTCGATGACGATTTCGGCTGGAATTCTGAATCTTGCAACAATGTTTTTTTCGAAAAATTTTTGATATGAGCCGCCAAGATAGTTGACAAGGGCTCGGCCTCGATCCACTTAGTGAAGTAGTCAACTGCTACAATCAACCACTTCACTTGTCTTGGAGCTAGCTTGAATGTTCCTAAGAGGTCCATGCCCTATTTGAAGAATGGCCATGGGGCCGTGATGGATTTCAATTCATCTGAAGGTGGCCAAATTATTCGGGCATGTTTTTGGCAACTTTCGCATTTTCTTATGTGCTCTCTAGAGTCGGCAACCATCGTCGGCCAATAGAATCCAACTCGGAGAGCTTTTTGGGCTAGCGCCTGAGCTCCCATTTGTTGTCCGTTGATCTTATCGTGTACCTTTGATAACACATACTCAGCCTCTGCCGGGTTCAAACTCCTCATCATTGGAGAATGAAGGCCTTTTCGATACAGCTGGTCATCAACCACTATGTACATTAATGCAGTTCTCACCATTTGCTTTGCCTCCATCGGGTCTTCCGGGATGATTCCTTTCCCCAGGTAATTTAGGATAGGCTTTCGCTAATCTTCTGCCACTGCGATGACCATAATACAAGTAGTTGCGGTCAAGCGTTGCTGTATTACCGTTTGATGATTTCCCGGGTCCTTGGTGCTTGCTAGTTTCGATAGGATGTCTGCCCTCACATTTTCTCCTCTAGGGATATGGGTGACTATGACCTCGTCGAAGTTGGCCATAGCCTCTTCGACTTTCCCGAGGTACTTAATTAGCAGAGGTCCCTTAGCCGTGTATGACTCGTTGATTGCGACTAATTGAGAGTCAGTTAACAAGTGAATCCTCCTGGCTCCATTATCTTATGCCTAAGATAGCCCGACCAACATTGCTTCGTATTCGGCCTGGATATTAGAGGTTTTGAAATGTAGCTGTAGGGAGTGTTTCATAGATACTCCTTTCGGGCTTTCTATTATGACCACTACTCCACTTCCTTTGGCGTTTGAAGATCCGTCGACGAACACCTTCCAAATATTGAGATTGGCCTCCAGGATTATCTCAATTGGGACCAATTCTGCAATGAAGTCAGCCAGGGCTTGAGATTTAATCGCATGCCGGGCTTCATACACAATGTCGAACTCAGACAGCCTGATGGCCCAACTAATCATTCGTCTTGACAAATCAGGCTTATGCAATACTTGGCGTATCCACTGACTTTGCAAAGCCCAGCTTGTGAAATAGACAAGCTTTTATTCTATTGATTCTTTCCTTACCACGCGGTACTTACCGCTTCTGGAGCCACCGATAAGTATAATATTAAGTCTTCTTCATGTTCACGTTTTAACAGGACTGGAGGTGATGAAAGACACTTTTTGACCTTATCAAATGCTGCTTCGTATTCTGAGCTCCATTCTTCGTGTTGTGCTTCCTTCTTTAATAACTTGAATAATAGAAGTGCGTTTTCTGCCTATTTTGACAAAAACCTTGTTAGTCCGTCCAGTCTGCCTGTCAACTGCTGTACTTCTTTCTTATTTCTTGGCGTAGCCATATTGAGGATGACCTAACATTTATCCAGGTTGGCTCAATTTCTCTATTAGTCAAAAGGAATCCGAGAAACGTACCTGCGGGTACCTCGAATGCACATTTTGCCGGGTTAAGTCGGATACGGTGAGCCCGGAGTTTGTCAAACGTTTCCTGCAAATCTCGGAGATGATTGGGCCACCTGATTGATTTAACAATCATGTTGTCGATGTAAACTTCTAAGTTTCTACCAAACTGTGTTTCAAACACTCAATTCATCATCCTTTGATAAGTGGCTCCGGTGTTTTTTAAGCCTGAAAGGCATGACGTTTTAGCAATAATTAGCTTTATCTGTGATAAAAGCTATTTTTCCTGGTCCTCAGGATGCATGGCTATCTGGTTGTAACCAGAATAGGCATCCATAAATGAGAGCAGCTGGAATCCGAAAGAGTTGTCCACCAATTGTACTATGTTTGGCATGGGATAAGCATCCTTGGGGTATGCCTTGTTGAGATCAGTATAATCCATGTAGACCCTCCACTTGCCGTTAGGCTTTTTGACCATTACCACATTTGATAGCCAAGTAGTGTACTGGATCTCCCTAATGAAACCTACGTCTAGCAGCTCCCTTAGATGCTTGGCGAGGGCTATTTGCCTGTCCAGAGCTATCTTCTTTTTCTTTTGTGTGATCGGTGTAAAATGCAAGTTTATCGTCAGCTTGTGGCAACAAAAGGTGGGGTCGACGCTTGGTAGTTCGGAAGGCTTCCAGGCAAACACATCTTTATTCTTCAATAGCAATTTTTCTAGCTCGGTTTTCTCTTGTTTGGTGAGTGTACTACCAATTTTGGTTACTTGCCTCGGCTCATCTCCCAGTTGGTAATCCATGAGCTCCCCATCGGGCTCTGTTTTCATCAACTGCGCCTCCTCTCTTACATCCAACTCCACCATGTTTACAAGTTCAGAGTGGATAGCGTCGGGTTTTGAGTTCCCTTTTGTCTTGAAGAGGATATCCCGGGTTCATTATTTTTCACCGTTGAAAAATAGCATTGCCGAGATTCCTTCTGCTACCCTTTTATAGTAATGACTTCATTCTTTCTGCTCACCATCTTCAGTTTTTGATGCTTAGTTGATATTAGCATATTCCAGCTATGAATAGTTGTTGATAATTGAATATTTTACACACTTATTTCGTATCTTTTGGGTAATAAATTTAGGATTGTTAGCTAATAAATAATGGGCTTTAATGATTATTTGGGCTTTAGGCTATTATTTGGATTTAATTCATTTTCATGATTAAATTCCAGATTTAATATGCTTCACTGTTTTAACCATAACTTTTGAACCAGACATCGGATTTGCCTTGTTTTTGTCTCATATTTTAGATGATTCAAAGGGCTACAAATGTTATGAAGACTAGGAAGGCAAATTCGGCTAAGAGGATGGTCAAACTTGGAGCCAAAGTTAGAGACGTTTTTCCGGATTTTTGGGCCCAAATATTGTATTTAAAAACCCATTTACCCTTTATTTCATTTTGGGCTATTATGCAACCCTAGCCCATTTCTCTTTTAGGTTAAGTTTAAGTTAGGAGCAGCCACAAACAGAATGGTCATTACGTTTTGGGAATATTCTGGACTGAATTGAGGAGCTTCATTTTTCTCTGCAATGTTCTTCATGTTCTTCATCTGTTCATCACTTTTTCTAGCCATGATTAGCTAAACTTTTGTGATTAGCCCATGGATTAAGGATTCCACTATCCAAAGGACTCGTTCTCAATGGTAACAAATCTGTTTCTGTTTTGTAATTTCGGATTCGATTTACTTTGGGATTGGGTGTTAAATCTAACATCCAGATTGAGAAATCCCAAGGATTCAGTCCAAACTAAGTTCAAGTGCTTGTTGTGCGATCGTACAGTGACCCGCTACTGTTTGGATAAATGCTAGACGTTCATTTAGTTGAGGGGTTCTCTGGACGAACTAGAGATTTCAGTTCGTCCAGAATCAATCATGAGTTTGTTTAAAAATTTGTTTTCGTCCAAGGAAGGAAAGTAGTGGAATTTAAAATCCTAGGTTAATCTTCTGTTTATTTGTTTAATCTTCGTTTTACTTGTTTGATATTTACTTTATCTGTTTCTGTTTAGTTTTATTTTAATATTCACTACATTGAAAAATTCCGCCCCCCAAATTGTTACTGTTTTATTTCATACTGTTACTGATTTAAACCTACTACGAATTCATTGGGAAAACGATCCAGGTTACACTATATTGCAAATCTTTTGTTAACTTGGTTATTTTGGGAGAAATCACGATAAATTTCTGTCAAAATTTTGCACCGTTGCCAGGGAATTCGCGTTGGTTTAATTAGTAACAGATTAGGAGTAGATTAGTGGTTCGGGTGATTGGGCAAAAAAATTTCTCACCCAGATCACTTGAACCAGGGCTTACTCACATGGAAATTGCCATTTTAAACAATAATCACCCCTTTTAGAGGTTGAGGTCCTACTCAAAATCGCCAAATTCCATCGTTTAAGCCCTGTTTTATCTGTTTTTTGGTCTCAGTGGGATGTAGACGGCATTTTTGAAATTGTTTTGACTTTGCGATTATCTCGGATTGAGCTGAAATTTGGCAGATTGATAGATTTCTGTTTAATTGTCAAGGCACATGCTTTGCTATATGGTCTTTATTTTTAAGCCAAATTCCATCATTTTTGACCACTTTTTCAATTTTTTAAGTTTTTTATTGCATTTTTAGGTCCCCCAATGGTTTTGGAATGTTTCTATACAAATCCCATAAATTTTTAAAATCATTTGGTACTGTTTCTGCATTTGTTTTGGTTATTTTTCACTTTGGTTTTTTGTTTTTGTGTTTTGAGTCTTTTAGTGTCTTATTGGTATTTTGTTGTTTTGTTGCTGTTTTTTGTCATTTTTTGAGCCTGTTTTTGCTGTTTTGAGAGTTTTCCCATTCTGCCATATGCCGCTGTATGAGTACTAGGAGTACTACTAATCCCAACGTCTATTAGAAAGGGATCCTGAAATAGAGAGAACCATCCTAGCCGGTAGATGAACTGTGAGGTTAAGTCAATTAGTAACTACGGATCCTGTTTCAGATTCTAAATTTGATTCTGTGTCTCTTGAGTCTTCTAAATTTATTGATTCTAGTAGTACTTTTGATAACTCTGAAAATATGGCAGAACAAGAAAACCGTCCAACTTTGAAAGAATTGGCTGCACCTGCAGTAGTAAATCAACCTTTATGTATTCAATATCTTGAACTTGGTGCTAACTTTGAACTTAAATCTGGTATTATCCATTTGCTTCCCAAGTTTCATGGTCTTGCAGGTGAATGTCCCCATAAGCATTTGAAGGAGTTTCATGAGGTCTGTAGCACAATGAAGCCACAAGCAATTGATGAGGAGCACATCAAACTTAAAGCTTTTCCTTTCTCAATTGAAGGGAGAGCTAAGGACTGGTTGTTCTACCTTCAACCTCAATCCATTACGTGATGGAATGATATGGCTAAGTTGTTTCTGGAGAAATTCTTTCCATCCTCAAGGGCCACATCCATCCGAAAAGAAATTAGTGGCATTAAGCAAGTGAATAGGGAGAACTAACATGAGTATTGGGAGAGGTTCAATAGGTTGTGTGCAAGTTGTCCACATCACCAGATCACTGAGCAACTCTTGATCACTTACTTCTGTGAGGGTCTTTTGCCTAATGACAGAAACTTGGTTGATGCATCTAGTGGTGGGGCTTTGCAGAATAAGACACCTAAGGAAGCTAGAGATTTGATATCTACCATGGCTGCCAACTCACAACAATTTGGTACTAGAGCAAACAGTACCCCTGTGTAGCAAATTCAAACACTTCAAATTGGATATCAACAAAGACTTGAGAATAGACTTGATGACTTGACCTCTCTGGTTAGACAATTGGCAGTTACCCAAACAATACATGCTTCCCCTCCCCAGATGGGATATTCATGTGGATATTGTGCTGATCCTTACCATCCTACTAAGTCTTGTCCTACCTTCCAAGATCCCAATTATTAGGACCATTCAGTAGTTGCAGTTGGTGTGTTTCCAGGGAAGCCTCAATACCAGCAACAGAACATTACCTTCTCTAATACTTATAACCTTAGTCGGAGAAACCACCCTAATTTCCGCTAGAACTAGAATCAGGGTAATCAAAGCTACCAAAATCAAGGCAACCAGTTTCAACAGAATCATACTTCTGGTACTTACCAACAGAGGCAGTTTAGACCACCGGGTTTCCCACATTCTGTACCACCTCCTCTTCCAGCTAATCCTCTCCCACCAGCCATATGTGCACCCCCTCAAGTGACACAGCAGCCTAGTAGCAGTGGTAGTGGTTCTTCTGGTTCCTCACTTGAGGATATGATGAACCAATTTGCTAAGAACATATTGCAATTCCAACAGCAAATAGAAACTTCCATTCAGAGTTTGCAAACCCAGATTGGCCAATTGGCAACTTCATTGAACCAACTCCAACCTCAAGGTTCCAACAACACTCTTCCTTCACAGACCATTCCTAACCCTAAAAGGAACATGAGAGCTATCTCCCTACGGTCTGGCAAGCAATTCGAGGAGCTTAGGCTAGCTGTAGATGTGATTACATCAGATAGAGAGTCAGGAAATATGAAGAGTGACTCTAAAGATAAGGAGGTGGTGAAGCAAAGTGAAGAGGACATCCCTATCCCTCTTCCTTTCCCTCAGAGATCCATTAAATCCAAGAAAGTGGCAGAAAAGGCACTAGCACAAGAGAAGGATATTCTAGAGACATTCAGAAAGGTTGAGATCAACATTCCTCTCTTGGATGCAATCAAGCAGATTCCAAAATATGCTAAGTTTCTGAAGGAGTTGTGCATCAACAAGAGGAGATTGAAAGGAAATGAACGACTGAACATGAACCAGAATGTATCAGCAATTATCCAGCCTACCATGCCTTAGAAATGCAAGGATCCAGGAATGTTTTCTATCCCTTGTATCATTGGTAATTATAGATTTGATGATTGCATGCTAGACTTAGGCGCTTCAATTAATGTTATGCCTGCTTCTGTCTATGCATCTTTTGGTCTTGGTCCCTTGCGTCCTATTGGTGTTATTGTTCAATTAACTAATAGGAGTAATGCTCATCCCTCTGGCTTGCTTGAAGATGTATTGGTCAAAGTTAATGAGTTGATATTTCCTGCTGATTTTTAAATCTTAGATATGGAGGATAAGTCTCCTAATAGTAGGTCAACAATCATACTAGGTAGACCTTTCATGAAAACAGCTAGGACAAAAATAGATGTGCATTTTGGTACCCTTTCCATGGAGTTTGGTGATATTTCTGTGAATTTCAATATTTTTGATGCCATGAAACATCCTAGGGAGGAGCACTCTATTTTCTGCATTGATGTGATTGATGATGTTGTAGATGATATTCTTGCTGATTGGTATGCTGATTTTCCAGATATTGCATCTATGAGTAATTGTGCTATTTGTGATTGCTCTGATGACACATAGTGCCCTATATGCACTGAGATTGATGCTGCATTATGTGATGATATGGATTTTGATTGTGAGAGTGTTACTTTGCATTTTGATATTGATTGTGAGACTTCTTCTTTGCATGATGTGCTGGATTCTGATTCTAATAGTGAGTTGCCTAGACACAGTTCTGCCTCTTTATGTATAGTTTCCAAGATTTCAAGTGTACATACTACAAAACTTGTGGAACAACCACCTAAGCTTCGTCCCTCCATTGAGCAACCACCAAAGTTGGAGTTGAAATTCCTTCCAGATCATTTGAAGTATGCTTACTTAGAGGTGGATGAACAGTTGCCAGTCATTGTGGCAAACAACTTTCTACCGGAGCAAGAAGAGAAGCTGCTAAGCTTATTGAGGGCAATCAAAAAGGCGATTAGGTAGACACTAGCTGACATTGTCGGTATTAGCCCCTCCATGTGCATGCATCGGATTTTGTTAGAAGATGAGGCTAAACCAGTGAGGCAACCCTAGAGACGCCTTAATCCCCTTATTCTTGATGTGGTGAAGAAAGAGGTCACCAAGCTTTTACAAGCCGGTATTACATACCCTATCTCTGATAGCCAGTGGGTTAGCCCAGTTCAGGTGGTTCCCAAGAAGTCCGGAGTGACTGTGGTAGCCAATCAGAAGAATGAGCTCATTCCTACTAGAGTTTAGAACAGTTGGAGGGTTTGCATTGATTATAGGAGCCTTAACCAAGCCATTCACAATGATCATTATCCTTTACCATTAATCAATAAGATGTTAGAGCAATTGGCTGGTAAGTCTCACTATTGTTTCCTTGATGGATACTCTAGCTACTTCCAGATACATATTGCTCCTGAGGACCAGGAGAAGACTACCTTCTCATGCCCCTTTGGAACATATGCCTATTGAAGGATGCCCTTTGGCCTTTGCAATGCACCGGGCACCTTCCAGTGTTGTATGGTAAGTATTTTCTCTGAGTTTCTAGAGGATTGCATAAAGGTGTTTATGGATGATTTCACTGTATATGGTTCTAGTTTTGATGCATGCTTAGCTAACTTGTCTAGAGTTTTGCATAGGTGCATAGAGTCCAATCTTGTGCTGAATTTTGAGGAGTGCCACTTCATGGTTGAGTCAGGAATTGTTTTGGGGTATATTGTGTCTAGTAAGGGTATTGAGGTAGATCCTACTAAGATTGATGTTATTACTGCTTTACCTTACCCCACATTTGTGCGGGAAGTTCGTTCTTTCCTTGGTCATTTAGGTTTCTTCCGGAGATTTAACTAGGATTTCAGCAAGATAGCCCGCCCTTTATCCAACCTGTTACACAAGGACATCAACTTTGTATTTGATGATGAGTGCGAGTTGGCCTTTGATCATTTGAAGCGAAGCTTGACTACAACTCCTGTAATCCAACCACCGAATTAGCTACTTCCATTCAAAATTATGTGTGATGCTTCCAACTATGTTGTTGGTGCTGTCTTGGCTCAGTAGGTTGATAAAGCTTCTCATGTCATTGCATATGCATCCAAGACCTTGGATTCTGCCAGTCTAATTACACTATCACTGAGAAGGAGTTGTTAGCTATAGTGTTTGCCTTTAATAAGTCTAGATCATATCTGTTAGCTAGTAGAGTTATTGTTTACTCTGACCATGTTGCATTGAAGTTTCTTTTGAAAAAGGTAAATGCTAAACCCCGACTTATCCGGTGGATGTTGTTGCTCCAAGAGTTTGATGTTGAGATTAGAGATAGAAGTAGAGCACAAAACTGGGTAGCAGATCACTTGAGTCGCTTTTCTCATTCTCCCTCTCACCCCTTTCTTATTCAGCATGATTTTCCTGATGAGCAGCTTCTTCAGCTGCAAGGTAAGATTCCATGATATGCTGATTTGGTTAATTATTTGGTTACTAGAGTTTTACTTACTGATTCCACTAGGGCCCAAACTCTTAAATTGCAAAGGGATTCTAAATATTATGTTTGGGATGACCCTTATTTGTGGAGATTTTGTAGTGACCAAGTAATTAAGAGATGTGTGCCTGATCATGAGTTTGATTCTATCTTGCATTTTTGCCATGCTTCTGCTTGTGGTGGTCACTTTAGACCGCAAAGAACTGCTAGGAAAATGTTAGACTGTGGTTTATTTTGGCCTATCATATTTCATGATGCCCACATGTTTTGTAAGTCATGTGATAACTGTCAGAGAGCAGGAAGTATTTCTCGTAGGCATTAGATGCCCTAAAACCCTATACTGTTTTGTGAAGTCTTTGATGTTTGGGGTATTGATTTCATGGGTCCATTTCCTGTTTCTCATGGTCATACTTACATACTGTTGGCTGTGGATTATGTTTCGAAATGGGTTGAGGCAAAACCCACCTGGACTAATGATTCTTCTGTGGTGGTGGATTTTGTTAAGTCTAACATTTTCTGTAGGTTTGGCATTCCTAGAGCCATCATTAGTGACCAAGGTCTCATTTTTGCAATCGAAGCATGGGTGCCTTGTTACGCAAGTATGAAGTGCTTCATAAGGTCTCCACAGCATACCACCCCCAAACCAATGGTCAAGCTGAATCTTCCAATAGAGAGATTTTGGGCCTGCTTGAATGGAACTCATCTTTTACCATTCTTTCTTTTATGTGTGCATCTACTCATGATTCATGTTTTCTAGAACTTGCTCCCTTTCTTTTTGAAATTGCCTTTTCACTTACATGTGTAAATATGATGGATGCTTGTTTTCTTTCTTTTATTTCCACACTTTGGCCAAATAGCTTTCCCTTGCATCATATTCCCTTTGCTAGCCCCTCTGTGCCTTTGTGACTCATTCTTTTACAAATCACATTATTAGCCTAAATGTAAAACCAATTTTACCGCACCTTGGAATTATATTGAGCATTGGTTTCACTTTTGTTTTGTGTTTAAGTGTGGGGGTTGCTCAAGAGTACAACGGTTTAAGTGTGGGGGAGAGATATTTGATTTGGTCATTGAAAAAAAAAACGAAAAAAGGATAAGAAAAGAAACAAAGAAAAAGAAAAGAGCAAGAAAGGAAAAAAAAAGATAAAAAGGGGAAAAACAAAAACAAAAACAAAGAAAAGAAAAAAAAGATTTGGTTGTTTTCTTTAACTAGTACTCTTTTAGATTTCCTTGGTGCTTAGCCTCTCTTTTTCATGCTTACCTACCTTCACCCTAACCCCATTACAACCATTAATAATAAGCTCTCTTGATTTATGCATGCATGTGTTGTGAGTAGTGGAGAAGTAGAAATTGAGCAAGCCTATGGTAAAGCAATTTTCTTGAGTAGAATTTGAGTGATACACTTATCTCCTTATACACTTGAGAGATTGATTGACGGCATCCCTTGAGAGATCACATTGTGTGATTAGCATCATTGATGGAGATTGCCATGATTTGTAATTTGAGATGAAGGGATTTCAGACTTGATTGCTTTTTTTTTTTGAAACCTTGTGTTCCTTGTTCAAATTTTTACATTGTTGGCAATTACTAGAGATGAGAATTTTCTTTCTTCCAATTTTCTTTTCTTTTTGATTTTGCCCAGGAGTGCAAAAGGATAAGTGTGGGGGAATTTGATAATTGAATATTTTACACACTTATTTTGTATCTTTTGGGTAATAAATTTAGGATTGTTAGCTAATAAATAATGGGCTTTAATGATTATTTGGGCTTCAGGCTTTTATTTGGATTTAATTCATTTTCATGATAAAATTCCAGATTTAATATGCTTCATTATTTTTACCATAACTTTTGAACCAGACATCGGATTTGCCTCATTTTTGTCTCATATTTCAAATGACTCAAAGGGCTACAAATGTTATGAAGACTAGGAAGGGAAATTCGGTTAAGGATTCCACTGTCCAGAGGACTCTTTCTCAATGGTAACAAATCTGTTTCTGTTTTGTAATTTCGGATTCAATTTACTTTGGGATTGGGTGTTAAATCTAATATCCAGATTGAGAAATCCCAAGGATTCAGTCCAAACTAAGTTCAAGTGCTTGCTGTGGGATCGTACAGTGACACGCTACTATTTGGATAAATGCTAGATGATCATTTAGTTGAAGGGTTCTCTGGATGAACTAAAGATTTCAGTTCGTCCAGAATCAATCATGAGTTTGTTTAAAAATATGTTTTCGTCCAAGGAAGGAAAGTAGTGGAATTCAAAATCCTAGGTTAGTCTTCTGTTTTTCTGTTTAATCTTTGTTTTACTTGTTTGGTCTTTACTTTATCTTTTCTATTTAGTTCTATTTTAATATTCACTACATTGAAAAATTCCCCCCCCCAAATTGTTACTGTTCTATTTCATATTGTTACTGATTTAAACCTACTGCGAATTCATTGGGAAAACGATCTAGGTTACACTATATTGCAAATCTTTTGTTAACTTGGTTATTTTGGGAGAGATAATGATAAATTTTTGCCATTGGTCTGCCTAAAATAATGTAATAGGACGAGGGAAAATCTGCCACGATGAATTTCACCCATCTGGTCTTGAAGGCTTCCTTAGATCCCAACGTCATTTTTAACTCTATATGCCCCTTAGGGCTCGTATCTTCTCTGTTGAACCCTATTAGGGTTGTTCTGCATGGCTTTAGATTTTATGGATCAAGGTCCATTCACTTGAAGGCGTTCCATAGGATGATATCAACCGTACTGCCAAGGTGAACGAATATCTTCTTCACACGGCATTTACCCAGGAGGCTGGTTAAAACCAAGCCATCTCGATGACCTGGGATCACATCCCTTAAGTTATCCTGGGTGAAGCATAACTTGGGGGGTTCTGCTTACAGAGGTTCTAGCTTGAAGGTCGGTCACCCCCTGATGGTTAGGACTTCCCAAAGATATTTCTTTCGCTGACTTGCTGTATTGCCATCTCCTCCATAACCTCTACTAATGACGTTGCAATTGAATTTCGGCTTCTGGGAACTCATCATCGTCATCATTCTTTCTCCGGTCCTCATCTGGCTTCCTTCTTTGAAGGACCAGGCTCTTACTCCGATCCGTCTGCTTGCATTTGCTACCCTTTTGCCCTTGCGTTTTGATGACGTATTGACGTAACTTTCCATCTCGGACAAATTTCTCTACCACATCTTTAAGGTCCCAGCATTCATCTGTTGTATGCCCGGGTCCATTATGGAAATTACAAAACCGAGATCAGTCCAGTTTGCCTCTGTTATACAGTGGACGTGGTCGCTCCACCATTTTCATCTCGATCAGTGTCACCTCTCTCCAAAGTTGAGCATGTGAGACATTCAAAGGAGTATATTTTTCATACTTTCCCTTGTGCCTTCCTCCTCGTGTTTTATGATCTTTCTTCAATCGATCTTTCGATGCCTAGTCCTTTCCTTTTGGAGGTGGACTTTTCTGTCTTTCTTTTCCCGGCGCGTTAGCTATCTGCATCTGTTCGATATCCAGATATTTCTTAGCTCATCGATGGAATTCCTCTAGAGTTTTGATTTCACCGGATAAGACTGACCTTCCCATTCTGGATTCACTGTCCAGGCCCGAGATGAGAAAGTGCACGTGGATGCTTTCCGTTAATCCTTAGATTTGTAAGGCGGCCGCTTTGAAGCGATCCAAGTATTTCTAAAGAGTTTCGCTGGGTTGCTGCTTGATTCTATCTAACGTGTAGACCGACCTGGGCTGCTTTTTGCTTGTTGCAAAATTTAGCAGGAATTTCTCACTTAGGTCATTGAAGTCAGTAATGGATTTTGGAGGTAGAGTCCAAAATCAAACTTGCGCAGCCCCTCGTAATGTTGGGGTGAAAAGCCGAGATATGATTGGTCCTTTGAATCCTCGAACCATCATTTCTATGTCAAAGGTATTCAGGGTGTTTGGGGATCCTGGCTTTCATCATACTTAGGGAGGCCGGACATGCTTAATTTTCTTGGGTAATTAGCTTCCGTAATCTTGTTCGAGAATGGACTATTATTCTGCCCTCCATCGCCATATAACATCTTATGCTTTCTGGACTCCTCTGGCCGGATTTCTTGATTATTCAAAGCGTGGCTATTTTTCTGAGTTGCCCGTGTTTGATCTTCTCGGTTCATATCCCAATGATTGTTTTGCCCAGAATTTTTAGTTGAGGCTACTCGGCCTTGCTTGAGTTGGTTAAGCCGGGGTGGATCAACGTTTTGTTGATTAGTGTCTCCCTCCTCATTATGTTGATCATCTCGACGTTCTTCTTGAGGAGGGTCCTGCAATTGCTTAAGGATTTGATTCATTACCTCGGCCATGCGATCAATCTTTTGATTCTGGAGATTGTCGTGTTCTTCCATGTTCTCAATTCGTTTCAACATTGACCCAGCAATGTTATGTAGCAGTCGTATATCCAAGTTGTCAATCTGGAATTCTGGTGAGGAGTTGGCCTGATTGGCATTTTCCAAAGTTTACTTTGCTCATCCATCCTCAAGGGGAGGGTTCGTGTTCGGTGGTTCCTCTATTCGTTCCTGATTGTTTCCTCGGACATCTTCCTGCTGTTGATTCTCATTAGTACCTCATTCTTGATTTTGCTTGTGTGTAAGCGTATGGCTTTTGCTTCTAGTATTAGCCATCGTTGGTCACGGGAATAGGACTTTATAGTCCCCACAGACGGCACCAATGTTATGGTGTAGAACACAAGAGGGATTGGACTTGGCCTGGGGTGAAATCCCAAGGTCCTACGTGCCACAGTTAGAGATCAAAGTCCACGAAGTTTGAAGGTAAACCGTAGGCTTGTTATAGCCAGAGGGAGTGGGGTGTGTGCTCTGTGTGAATTGAAAAGCTAGGGTTAGAACCTCTCTACCTTATGAGAGCTTACGCCTATTTATAGACTTACTTGCGCTCTTCTAATAGGCTTTGTTATCTTGTTGTTTAAAAGACATTAAGATATCCTTTTTAAATAATATATCCTTATTTTATGGGCAGTTGCAATCGTGATAGATATTCTGATAAGCTGCTCCTTAATCCAAGGGGGTGATTAGAATTATGACTGGAGCCATTTGACTGGGCTCTTTAATCATTGGGCTAGGCCTATTTATAATATATCCATAACAATCTGGAATACACATTACATGCCAAGTATTTACATGCTTGTTATGTGCCCATCCCTCTATTAGAGGGATGGGCATATGATTTTTTTTTGGGTTAAGGTGCAAAAATACATATATGTTTTACCTTCAAGAGCGCCCAGCATCATATGTTTTTCTTGGGTGCAAAAATACACACGCCATTAGGTTTTGAGGAGCAAAAATACCACTTCCGTTAGTTGACCGTTAACTGACCGTTAGTTGACCATTAACCATGGTGAAATTACTCTTTTGCCCTTAACCCTTTTCTTTTTTAATTATTTTAAACTAAGGGCAAAAAGGTAATTTCACCATGGTTAACGGTCAACTAACGGTCAGTTAACGGTCAACTAACGGAAGTGGTATTTTTACTCCTAAAACCTAACGGCGTGTGTATTTTTGCACCCAAAAAAAACATATGGTGCTGGGCACTCCTGGAGGTAAAACATGTGTATTTTTGCACCTTAACCCTTTTTTATATATATTGCATTTCTTTATATTTAAATTATATGCTGCTTTCTGAATTTTTTTCAGCCAGTATCTCAAATTAATTAGTTTCCATGATACCGATGTTATAGATAAATATTACTGAATGCAAGACCGGAAACTAATTAATTTGAGATATTGGGTGAAAAAAAATTAGAAAGCAGCATATAATTTAAATATAAATAAATACAATATATAAAAAAATAAAAAAATAAAAGAAAATTGCTCATCCCTCTAATAGAGGGATATGCACATAACAAGCATGTAACATGCTTGGCATGTAATGTGCACTCAAATGTCTGCACATGATATAAAACCAGCACTCCCATTTATAGTATTCTAGGACCACTCTTAACCGCAAAATTCCATTGGATCCATTCACTACTACAAAACAGGGCTACGATATCCTATTTTTTACACTTTTAACATCCCTTTACCATAGGGGGCGTAATAGATACAAATTACAACGTCTAAACAAAAGTAGGATGTCGTCAATTCCATATTTAAGGCGTCTAAATATTTAATTAGACGTCGTAAGTTAGCAATTTAAGGCGTCTATATTATTTATTAGACGTTGTAATTTTTCACTTATGGTGTCTAAATAATGATTTAGATGCAATAAGTATTATTTTTAAAAAAAAAATAGCTGCTTCATATATTCACTGCCCACAATCCCTTACAAAAACCTTCTTACATATCAGTAGGCAACAATCACTGCAATGTGATAAAATAACGAGCTCTTATGTGCTAAAAGGTTAGCTCTGCTAACCTTATATTTTTGGCTCAAAAGTGTAACAACAAAATATAAGTGGCTAACTTCAAATCATCTTAACCAATTCACTCTAATTAATTCCAATGGTAACTACTACTACTACTACTACTACTACTATCATCTTAACCAATTTGCTCTAACTAATTCAAGTGGTAACTACTACTATTGCTGCTACTGCTACTGCTATTACTACTACTGCTACTACTGCTGCTACTGCTTACAATAATCACCACAAAGTGTCAAAAAGTTGTCTAGCTACCTGCTACTAATTAAGCAATATAAAAGACTAACTTCATTCATCTATGTGTTGAAGAAGATATCCACCTAACAGGTTTCAAATCAAATCGATATCTTCCTTTGAGTAAACTTCCTCAGTACCAAAAATCTGTAAAATGGAAAACAAGGTATAAGATAAATCAATCAAATGAATGAATTAAGTAAACAATTAAAGTACAACTCCAAAAAATATTATCATTTAAGAATGAAGGAGAGATTACCTCATCAATATCTAGAATAAGTCCGCCCTGAATGATGTAATACATGTAGAGTATAACATAGTATCCATACTTAGTACCCCCTGGTTGTCAAGGGCACTAGAAATCAAAAGCAAATGGTTACTTGAATTCCTCTCTAATGAATAAAGGTATACCGGATTCTACTGTCAATGAAATAACTTGAATTGAAACAAACTACTTGTTAAACCTAGCTATCACCCAAGAGGGGGTGAATTGGGTGTTTGATAAAACTTTAGGAACTTTGAGAAACTTTTCGCAACTTCTAAATCAACAATTAGATATTCAAATAAGCATTTACTGGAAATGTAAAAGATAAGAGAAGAGAATATGTAAATTGATTTATACTGATTTGGCCCAATCCTTGACCTATGTCTAATCCCCAAGGTTCACTTGAGATTTTCAATCTACTATCTAATTTCAACTTGATTACACTTTATGTACTTAAAGTAATCCTCTCACTAGGATTCACTCCCCCTTACAAACTGTAATCAATACACTTGCTTGATTACACACTCTATACTCGAAGTAATCCTCTCATTAGGATTCACTCCCTTTACAAGCTGTAATCAACACAATGTGTTTCCCACTCAAAATTACCCAATCTTGAGTAACTCTCAGATAAACTAATTTACACTAAATCTTCTCTCACAGAAGTGAATAGATAATCATTGAAGTACATAATTATTCATCTTACCCTCTACTGTAAACTATGAATATTGAGAAACACAGAGTATATAAGTTATTGACATATCAACGATGAAGTAGTAACATCATTTCATTCGCTTCCTCGAAATCATTCATCTATTGTCTCTTTTTTCAGTTTGAAGACTTTTCTATATATAGGCAATGGAGATCGATTTGTCCGTTGAGTAATTCTTCCTGTTGGAATATGACCTTTGTGACTTGCTCAAAGTTACCGTTGTGAGCTCTAATGTAATCATTCACTTTTTGATGTTAATCCGGGTTATGATCATCTAAAACTCATTAACAAGCTGATTAAACACATAGTTAGGAATAATAATGAGAGAAGACATAAAGCAACCAAATCATACTTAGAGATTTGTTAGGGTTTAAAGAAAGATATTTTTCAAACTAACACATCTAGGCTCGAGTTTTGGCATGAACTTGAGCCACTCTTTGTAGGCTAGAGGTAGAACAAGTGATTTGAAGGTAACAATCAAAATCTTGGCTAGAGCCAATTAAAAAAAATACTTTAAGTGCGTAATACTGTAAGCTCGAGTCAAATGATCTAGACTCGAGTTTGAGCATGAACTCGATGCACTCTTTGTAGGCTGGAGGTAAAAAGAATGATTTAAAGAAAATGGTCAAAATCTTGTCTTCTATCAACCCGAGGTACTTTGTAGACGTAAGGCTCTCATCGGGTTTGCCTTGAGGCAATTAGTGACATATCTTCAAGCAAACATCTTATTGCAAACATTTGCTCTTTACTTGTCCTTAACTCTAGGCACCACTCAAACCACCTTGAGGCAAATGATAACTTAACTCAAGGTAGACTTCTTCACACAAGGATTTGATCTCTATCTGATCGTCACTTGAGTTACCCATTTAATTAACTAAACATCCACAATCCAATGACTTCAAAGCACAAGAACATTGACATTACCAAGTTGAAGTTCCAGTAACCATAACATCTCCATTAAGCTCCAAATCTTGACAAATCACATATATCCCTAGAATACACTTTAAGTATTCTCTCCAATATAAGAAGAATCAGCTCCAAACTCATTTTAAGTTGAGCATTATGATCAAATTAATAGAAGCTATTCTGAACCAAAATTTTTTGCACAATCTTGAACAGACCCTGAACTTCCAAAAAATCTCTCTCATTTAATCTTTTTTTTTTCTGTGGTCTTTATGTTTTGGGAAATGTATATGAGTCTAGTTTCATATGCCAGTAATGTTAGCTTATTCCAATGTGTAATTTGTGAGATGCTCAAATTACCGAACCTTGCTTTGCTATCTGACGGTAACAGATAGGACAACTTCCAAAATTCGTATCTCTCTCATCTAAACTTCTTTGAGCTTGCAATTTTGTCAAGATAATGCATTAGATGTCTAGTTTCATTCAAAATTGGTTTGACCTCAATCCGATCTCTAGTTTAGAAGATATCATCAAATTACCAGACCTCGCCCAAACTGAACGTGAAAAAGGGTAGAACAGAGTTGCTGAAAACACACCTGGCTTGAGTCAACTCGTACCAGAGAGCGAAAATGACTTGGAAATTATGATTGGCTTGAGTCAATAATATGGTTGGCTCGAGTTTAAGCCTTGACTTGAGTCAAATGATTTTTGGCTCAAGTCAACTCCTACCAGATGCCCTAGACACTGTAGAAAAAACATTTTAACTCGAGTTTAGACTTCCTGGCTCGAGTTAGTTCATCCCAAAGCTTATTTTAAACCCAATTTGAGTCATTCCAACTTCCATTTGATCGTGGGGACTTCTAGAATCAATCTATGAACTCGTATAATGATTTTCTCATTCCATTCAACAAGTTCTTCTTTCTTTCTTCTCTTCTCTTGATCATTCTCTATAACTCAACTCTTTCTTTCCTTAATTCAATACTTCTTTATTGATCTTCTTCTTGATCATTCTTCATAAATGAATTTCACATTTTGAATCTACATTAAATTTAAAAATTAGTCAATGTGGGAAATAAATATAGCATGCAAACTTTTTACTCTAATGACATCTATATAAGACATCATCAAAACAAATCATATCTAAACTACTTACTTTCAAATAAACATAAAAGATGGGATATCAACTAAGAGTGGGGTGAATTGGGTGATTTAAGATTTTCTCTAAACCTTTTGTGGCACACATGTAAAACAGAGATAAACAAAGAAGAAGAGAGAATGATTGCACACAAGAAGATTATATTGGTTTGGTCTAAATCCTTGATATACGCCCATTCCCCAGACACTCTGGGATTTCACTATTTCAGAACTTGATTACATACTCTAACTCTCAAGTAATTCTCTCACTAGAACTCACTCCTTCTTACAAGTTGTAATCAAATAAACTTAATCTTAAAGGTTCCACAACCTTGAGATTAATACAAGATGAATAAGTTTAAAAACTCTCTAAAAGAGCAAATAGATTATCATTGAAAATTATAGATATCCAAATATATTGCTTAAGAGATTGAAACAGTAAATGCTAAAATCTCAAATTGAATGCGCAGAGTTTCGATAGGTAGAGAATTCAATGCTTCTGGTATTTATAGATGTTGACATTTATGACCGTTGAGAAGCTTGAGAATTATCCATTGAGTTTTATGAAGATGACTGTTGAGACTGATTAGCTTAATCATTACTCACACGTCTCCATTCTTCAATCAGTGTCGCCATCATTCTCATTCTTTGAGACATCCCGTTGAATAACCATAAATGGAAAGACAATATAAGTCTCTTAAGAATGTGCAAATATTGTTTCCTCCAAGTGGTAATTGTTTTCTGAACCAGCATTTAATGCATCTGACATAATCATACACTTTTTAATTAATATCTATTAAATCACTTATTTGATATTCTAAAACTTATTAACAAACTGATTAAACATAGTTAGGTGTAATAATGAGTGAAGATATGAATCACACATAAAGATTTAGCATTTACGAAGACGGTGATTGTAAAATAGGGCCATTTTGCACTCAACGTAATTTCAAGCAAACTGGAGTGTGTAACTTGAGTTAACATTTCTTGGCTCGAGTCAGTAAGTCATCTTCTTTACAAATAAGTTTGAAGTTTGAAATGAAGATGTCTCTGTATGACTTAGACTCGAGTTTGAAAAGTCTAACTCCAGGGCATGACTTGAGTTAATATGTCTAGGTTCGAGTCAAGCTCTTCTTTCAAAAGTGAACTTCGAAATAACATTTTGAAAATGGTTTGAAATCACGTCAACTCAAGTAATTAAATGACTAACTTGAGTGAACTAGATTCTTGCAAAATATGTTTTAACCACTAAAACTTGAGTCAATATATACTAACTCGAGTTAAAGACTTACGAATTCGAAAATATGATTAAGTCCACAAAATATGACTTGATTCAAAAATCATACGCTCGAGTTAAAGACATTTCACAAATATTTCATAAAAGTCCATGACTCAAGTTAAGTAATACTGACTCAAGTCAATATGTTCCTGATAGCTATCAGCCTTACACTAACTGGAGTTAAAATATAACTGACTCTAGTCAATCATAAGTTTAAGTACTTATGAAATCTCTTTGTCTTATATTGACTCGAGTTTGACAACTCTAAACTTGAGTTACTCTTGACAGTAAGTTGATGGTTTAAGTTTCATCAAGTTAAAAACATTTTCACTTAAACTATTAACTTTATTTTGTTTATGATTGTCAATTTTCATCAAAACACGTAAAGAACTAACAAAACCCTTGTCGGTTCTCTACTTAGCCCCCTTTAAGCCCACAAAGCAATCTATATGCCTTCAGTACTCTATCATTAAAATGAAATTGAACAGACATTATAACAATTCATTTAATTCAAGAATATCAATGATTTAGAAAAATGTTTACTTACCTACTGAACATGGATTTATTTCTCTATGTGGCCTCTTACCTAAGGAATCGGACAAATCAACAGTGTTATTGGGTGGACAAACAACACACAAAGTCCAATGATAACTACAACAACATATACGAAATAAGATTTAGTTAAGATAAAAAGGTCATTTATTCTTAAACTTCTTAAATAGACAAAACTAAAATACGTACCCTTTATGAATTGATGATAGATAACAAGACAATTTCATCTCTCCCATTGTATAACCCACATAATATGTCCTTATTTCCAAGGTACTGTAGGTCCTTGCTGTGTTCAATGGACATAACAATCCATATGACTCATTTCTTCCAATTTGAACGCACATGTTCTGGAAGAAACTATGATAGAATTAAAAAGATAAATGAATTGCTGAATATATAAAACAAAAAAATCACATGATTAGTTGAAGGGCAAAAAATTTACTTACAGGATTGAGAGTTTAAGCCAACATATATCTAGCTCCTCCAAATGAATAAAATGCCTAAGATTTTTGTTGTCAATTGTAAAAGGATACGATGACACTCTTGAGTCGAGAATTCCCTCAGGCATTGGATGTGATAATTGAATATTATTCCACTTATTTTTATCTCTTAGTTAGTACTTTTAGAGATGTTTAATTGAGAAATAATGGGTTTTATTACTTAATTGGGCTTTGAGCTTTTAATTAGATTAAATTCATTTTTGGTAATAAAATTTCAAATTTTTAATGCTTCACCATTTTTGCCATAACTTTTGATCTAGATATCGGATTAGCCTCAGTCTTCTTTCGTTTTTCATATGATTTAGAGAGCTACAATTGTTATGAAAACTTTGAAGGCTGATTCGGACAAGAAGATGGATGAATTTGGAGCTAAAGACAGACCCATTTTGCTGGATTTTTGTTTTGTCCGAATTTTGTAATAAAGGACCAATTATTAGAAGTTTAATAATTTATTAGAAATTTCATATTGATTAGAGTTTTCCTACAATTAGGGGATTGATTCCTAATTTTCAGTCATCTTGATTCATCCTTCTTGTATAAAGAAAATTAGATGGTGGTTGTAGACATTACATTATTATGTTTTGCGTTGTTATTGAATTAAAAATGTTTTAATTAAATTCTCTTCATGTTCTTCGTCTGTTCTTCGTTGTTTTGCCCAGCCATGCTCAGCTAAGTCTCTCTTATTAATCCATGGATTATGGATTCTGTATTCCAGAGGACTCACGCTTAACCGGTAACATCTAAACTATTTTATGCCTTCTTTTATCGGATCCGAGTTCTGAATTCGGATTGGGTTTTTTTATTATTAAAAACCTAGATTGATTTATCCCAAGGACACAATTTGAACTAGGTTTAAGTGATTACTGGGCGATCGCTTGGTAACACATCGCTATTATGAACATATCCTGGACGATCATTCAATGGAGGGAATTTTGGACAAACGCAGATGTTTTTGTTGGATCTGGCTATCACCCAAGAGGGGGCGTGAATTGGGTATTCGATTAAAACTTATGAACTTTTGAAAATCTTTTTGCAACTTACAGAAAGCAATTCATATGATAGTAATGAGTTGTAAATTAATAGTCATTCATTCAAATATATATGCTGGAAATAAAAGAGTTTAGGGAAGAAAATATGCAAACTGTGATTTATCCTAGTTCGACCGAATCCTGACCTATGTCTAGTCCTCAGGCTCCTCCTGAGATTTCAATCCACTATCTCCTTGTTTAATCGAGCACAAGAGAAAAGCCTTTACAATCTCACAAGTTTAATCGGGCACTTGTGCAGCCTTCACAATCTCTTACCGAGATACTCCCCTTTACACACCATAAGGTTACAATCTGTTTCCCACTCAAGATTACCTAATCTTGAGTAACTCTCAAATGTTACAGATAAATCTTCTCTCTCAGAAGTAAATGTATAATCACTGAAGTACAATATTGTTCATCTGACTCTCTCTACGGTAGGATATATAACATGGAGAAAACAGAGAGTATATTGGCTAAGTGTCTTTTCACATATTGACGATGACTATCATTTCATTGGCTTCGTTGAATCATTCGTCAATAGTTAATCATCATCAGTCATTTGTCATAGTCTCTTCTGGTTTGAAGGCTTCGCTATTTATAATTAATCATCTTTTACCGTTATAAGCATTCGACCGTTGGAAAGTCATTTGCATCTCTGGGAGCGTCTGTGCAACGCTGCATGTTGTCCATCATTAAATATCTGTTGTGCCACTCACAGAGAAATAGCCGTTGGCAAATTTAAATACTTTGTCTTTTAGTTCATTTTGGCGGGTGCTTCGCTGGATAAAGTGTTGAGCTGTAATTCCACATCTTGTGAACTTTGTTCTGACAGTGCGTTCTCACGTGGTCTTGCCTCGTTGGCATTTTAATTTGAGCTTTTGGTCTTTCCTAGAATGGGTATCTCTAAAGTAGATCATTTGTCTACTCTGAACTCCTCTTGAATATGTTCTTCTTTCTGCACTGTATTTGATGCTTTAGTTTGATTGTTGCTTTTTCAACGATTTGTACGAAAACCTTCTATTAACAATCTGAAACTCACTTAGTAAAATGATTAATAGCATTGTAGATCATAGTGAGTAGTATTCAAACGAAATCAAATGTTAATCATATATCTTGAAATTATGAATACGGCAAAGACGGAATGGACGAAGCCTCTGCGACAACTTTACTCGAGTACGACTGGAAGCTTGCTCGAGTATGGTTGTTCAGGAAATTCACAATTCTATTTGTTTCGTTGATGCTTGAGCATGATACTCTTCTTGCTCGAGCATGATCTCACCAATGCTCGAGCAAGCCATAAGTCTTGCTCGGGCACCGCTACACACAGAGGAACAGATGTGGCTTTTTGATCTCTATTCGAGCAAGCTACTTAGTCTGCTCGGGCACGCCATACGTTCTTGCTTGGCACATTGATTGTTTGACTTGTCCTCACTAATGCTCGAGCATGAAGATTGCTTGCTCAAGCATGACTTCTTCAGCTCTCTAATTCGCTGTTGCTTGAGCATATCAATGCTTTGCTCGAGCATAATACTCTTCAGTACAAAGCTCAATTTCCAGAACAAACAGCACAACAGTCAATTTCCTATGAGTGTCATGACTTCGATATAGCTTCAATTTTGGCAAACTACCCATACTCATAAAGCTATTCAAGTGTTCTTTCTAATGCAACAAGAATCAGCTCCAAACTCATTGTTTGTTGAGCACTATGATCAGATTAACAAAAGCTGTTCTTGAACCAGCGTTTTTGCACCATTCTGAAACAGACTCTGAACTTCCAAAAATCATATCTCTCTCATTTGATCTTTGTTTTTTGTGATCTTGGTGTTTTTGGAAAGTTATTTGAGTCTAGTTTCATATGGCACTGATTTCAGATCATTTCGATATGTGGTTTATGAGATACACCCAAATTACTGAAGGTTGTTCAGCTATATGACGATAACAGATAGGGCAGATTGTAAAATTCATATCTCATGTAACATCCCAAATTCCAGGTTTGAAAATCGTGTCAGTCGACACTTAGCTTTAAGAAAATCAACAGAGTTTGAGATGCTACAGCTTAGAGTACTGCGGAAGTGGATAGCGTGCGCTAAGATCTGGACAACAAGTATCTGATATAAAATGCCCAGACATGTGATGTTGTCTGACATAAGCTGGATATATTAAATATCCCGAAGGAATATTCATGTGATACAATTTATAGAGATTAAATACAATTCTCTGATAAAGAAAGTCTTAAACTAGACCTACGGCTTGAAACCTAATATTAGTTAATCAGACAATTTGGCCAGGTCAGTGTTCAATCTAATGGGAGTCTCACCAACTTTATAGCGACTTGTGATAACCCACCGATGAACCCTTCCTTAGTGTAAGCACCAAATGGTTTGAAGTAACTTTATTAGATTCATGCCCGAAACTAAGTCCTAATAACTTCTACCGTCCTTCGTCTTCGACTGCTGCTTCTTTACGGTTCCATCCTCCAGCACCTTCTTTATCCCGGTTTCTTCCCTGTACTATTCATTAAGGCTGAGGTCCAATGCCTATTGGACCTCAGGTAACGGTTAACCTCATGCTTATGTAAATAGTATATGACAGGTATCACAATAGTAAATTCACCATTATAACTTTCAAAACCATAACAACAAGTAACATAACACAGCCACTGCAATATATATGTTACCCAAGTCTACACATAACCAGTGCCACGATGGCCTTTCGTGTCCTCAACGCTAGGAAAACTCAACGGTGTTATCAAGACTATAACCCGTATACAATTTAGCATATCACGAGCAACTTTCAAAACAGAGTTTCAACATGTGAAAACAACTATCATATATAACCATACCATAAGCATAAACGTTAATGTTACAATACGCGTCTGTACCTTTTACAGCATAGTCGTCAAACATACGACCTTTGATTCCGGCTTTGGACTTCCCGGATGTCCTAACATATCACCATATCACTTAGAATAATATCCCAAGAGATATTTCCACCTCTATTTACCCCTCTACCCTTTGTAGCTTTATTATTACAATTTTGCCCTTACATTTCTTGAAAAAACGTAGTGCAGTATTTCCTGGGCAGATTTTTCCGTAACTTTGAAAAATCATAACTAATTCTATAAAAATCAAAACGAGGATCCGTAAAATTTCCCAGAATCCTTGAGAACTCTATTTTCAAGTAAAATACTGGAATTTACCTAGAATTCATGGATAATTCCCAGTTTTTACGTTTTAAGCTTCTGCCCATATTTTTACTCAGAAAATATAGCCTATCTTCTGGGATTTTTATCTCTTTGTACAGATCTTCAAATGACAAATTCTATACATATTTGGAAAGCCCTATATGTGTACTTTCACCATGAATTTTCTCAGAAATTTAGAACATCATCTCTTTCATAAAATACCAACGTTTTTGCTACTGGCTCCAGAAATTGCTAAGCGATGAAATTTTACCAGAGCTTCGCTATTTTGATCATAATCTTCCAAAATTTTTGCTATAACTTCTTCTTCATCAAATTTTCGAAATAAAGCCATTGGAAACCATAAAAACATGAAAATAAAACTATATTTGGAAGATTATAGATCAAAATAACATTTAAGCTATAAACTAAAAGCTAAAGCTTAAGAACTAGAGAACTTAAACTTAAAAGCTAAAAACTCTCTTACCTCTTGAAGAACACCTACTACCTACTTACAACAGCTCCTTACTCTCTCTCTTTCTCTCTGTAATTTCGAACTAGCTTGAGGAATTGGTGGGGAAAAATGTGAAGGGAAGGGCTCTATTTATAGGCAATCCAAGGAGTAGTCACCAAGCAACTTTAATGGATCTTGGCCCTTGATTTTTACTTGGAGAAGAGGCAAGGATCTTGGCCCTCCACCTCACCAATTCGTCCCTCTCTCTCTCTCTCTCCTTAGATTTTGTTTCACCTCCCATTTAATCCCAAATGCTAATTTGGTTAGGTGCAAGCTAATGTTTTTCTTCAAGATCTAATTTCACTTTTGAAATCATAATTTTATGACTAGATCTATGGTGATTTTTAATTCCCAAAACACTTAAGTATGAATCTTAAAAGTAACCAAAAATAATTTTGGAAATAGCCTAGTTGAAGCTCATAATTCACTGAGTTCAAATATGTACTTATTTCCAATACTTAGTTTCAATAAGATATGATTTAATTCCTATGAATTCTCCTTGATTTGTATTTGATTAAAAATTACTTGCTCCCCAAGTTTCTTTACTTGCTCTCCAAGTTTCTTTACTTGCTTCCCAAGTTTCCTTTTGGATTTCAAGCCATCATTTACTTTAGTTAATTTTTGACTTCCTTCTTGTTCCCCAAGCAACAAAAACCGTCCCCCCTCTTAATTTTTAATTATCCACTTATATTTTTAATGTTCTCACATGATTAAGAAAGAAATTCTCTCATTGGTCCCCTTAGATTTTAGGATTCTTCCATTTATTTGTGTAATTTATTCATTCCCACTACATAGGGATTTTTCATCCCATAGAAATAAATTAGGAATAATTAGTTGAATTCTAATTTTAATCTCCAATATAGTGTTTTAGGGGTTACTAGGCTTAATTACCATAAGTTAGCAAGGTTTCTAATTTAATTTTGATAATTAAAAACTCCTTGTATGCTAATCTCAACTTTTAAATATCATTTGGTCTTAAAATATGACCTTAAAAATTTAATCATTAACTAATCTCAAAAATTAATAAAGTATATCAATTATTGCAATTTCAATTGCCCAATAATTGTTGCCAATTCCCTCTAATTGATTTTATCATCCTCTAATGATTCTAATTGCTGAGATAGTATAATATACTAAATTATAATAATCTTAGGATATTTTATGATCCTTAATAAGGTTTAGAAAATTGGATTTGGATTTATTTAGAATCCAAAGAAAATTCCCCTAAAAATGATAATAAATTAGTTAAAATTTTAGAGACAACATATTCTCCTATTTAAATATTTAGTTGTCTCTTAGGATTTATCATAATATTCTCAGAGTATTTTGTAACCCATATCTTCACTCAGGAATTTTTAGCTATTTATTTACTCTAATGTCATGAGAAATTACCCTTAGAAAATATGATAATTATTTCACTAGTTTTGAGACCACATATTCACCTATTATAGTAGGTGTTATTATCAAAATATAATATTTACATGCATTATGAAAATTGAGGTATTACATCTCACTCATATAATCTTCTTTGGACTTGAAATTTGGTGAAGAATACGCATTGTATGTCTAATTTCATTCAAAATTGTTTCACTTCAATCCGATCTCTGGTTTAGGAGATATCATCGAATTACCAGAGGTTACCAGCTGAAACGTGAAACAGAGGTGAACAGAGTGCTGAAAAACATTGTTGCTCGAGCATGATAGTCTTTCTGCTCGGGCATGAACGATTTTTATGAAAAATAGGAGCTGGAGATGTACCATGCTCAAGTATAACAATATTGTGCTCGAGCATGACTTCAGGAATGCAAATGTAGCTTATTTTAACTCCGAATCGAACCATTCCAACTTCCATATCATCGAGGAGACTTCTGGAATCAATCTAAGAACTTGAATAATCATATCGTCATTCCATTTAGCAAGTTCTTCTTTCTTTCCTCTCTTCTCTTGATTATTCTCTATAATTGAACAAAGTAATTAGTTAATGTATTATGATATGAACTTTTTGCTCTTACTAATGGCATATATATAAGACATCATCAAAACTAATCATAACCAACAGTTTCGATTTGTCCAAAATCAATCACGAGTTTGGTGTATTATTTTAGTCTGATGAAGGTTTTGGAATTCTTGATTCTGTGTTAGTCGTTTTTATTCTAATTATTCTCATTTTTCTTATCTGTTTTATTTTGCTTTCATTCTTAATTGCATTACAAAACTCTTCCCCTAATCTGTTACTATTTTTCTGTTTCTATTGAACCTACTGCGAATTCCGTGGGAAACAATCCAGTTTCCTTATACTGCAAATCTTTTTACTGAACTTTATTATTTTGTAAGAGGTCGGCATCTCTTCTTAGTATGGTGATTTTGTTGATGTCATTGTACAATTGTTTCAATCATGCCAAGAAGGGAAATTGTGTTGCATGGTGTTCATTCTAGTGAAACATAAAAAAAAGATTATGAGTAGGTTGACAAGAAAATATAGCAATCAATTAATGAACATGAATTCATTTTTTTACAGCAAAAAAAAGACAACAAAAATGAGTAACTAAACAACTGTCCAAATAGTTGTAGTCCAAGTTTATGTCAAGATACAACATATTTAAGCAAGTGTAAATCATATTTAAATACAACAACGTAACATCCTCTTTGATAACATGCCCCTTTGGATCGGATCCTGCCACAAAAATAAAACAAGAACAAACTTCTCACAGTCAGTGACATTGTTTAAGAACATAGAAGGAATATAACAGTGTTAAAACCTTAAAGTTTTCAAAGAATTGTGTAGATGAATATTACCTTATCAATTGACTCTTTTATAAAGGGATATCCTCCTATATCCCTTCTTGATGATCATTTCTTATGCTCGGTTCATTATCCACTTCGTCTTTTATGTTCATGTTCGATAGACCCCTTGAAAAGGGAATACTCTCAGGAAGACCATAATTTTCATGACTTTCCTCATCAATATCAATGACCCTTTTTCCTTGGAGAGCTACATACAACATTTTATTTTCTTGATAGGTGATATAGAAAACTTGTTTCGCTTGGTCTACCATAATAAAAGGTTCATCTCCAAAACTTCTACTATTGACATCAACTAATGCAAATCCTAGCCGATCGATCTGAACACCATTATTGACATTAACCCACTTGCATTTGAAAATGGGAAATCTAATTAAGACACAGTCCACATCCCAAATCTCTTCAATAACCCCATAATATAGCATGACTGCCAATTTAGGCCACTTGGCTTTCGAACTGGAGAAGTGCATAGATTTAGCCTCTAACATAACACCACTGTTCTGGACTGTGCTCTTATCATCTAAAGACTTCATGTAAAATGTATAACCATTTATCACATACGAATTCTTCAGGACTACGTGCTAATCGTTTGAGTGTGTCAGAAATAGATTCCTCTCCCTCGACCTTTTGTTGAACCAATTTGCAAAAGTTCTGTTATGCTCCCTAATCAACCTTTGTTTAGTCATCCGAGGATTTTCTTTCCTTACAGCCTCTTTATGTGCAACTATGTAGGCTTGAACTTCATCAACATTATTCAAGATGTATAGTGGACTTATGACAATTCATCAAGATCCACACTCTTTACTGAAACCCCTCGTCTACCCCCTTTAGCATGCTGACATTTTGGAAGCCCAATATGTTTTACTTTAACCAAATAATTTTGAAAAAATTCCATAGCTTCTTCAAAAACATATTTATAAACAATTGATGCTTCTGGCCAGTATGTGTTCTTCACGTACTTTTTTAGGAATTTCATAGATCCTTCAATTGGGTACATCTACCGTAAATGGATAGGGTCACACAACTTTATCTCTCTCATCAAATGAACAATTAGATAAACCATGATGTCAAAAAATGTAGGAACAAAAAGCTTCTCAAGATGGCACAAGATAAGATATCCTTAATTTTCCAATTCATCCAACTTTTCAATCTCAAAAGCTTTACTCTAACCGCATTGAAGAAGAAACAAAGTCTAGTCAAAACGTGTTGAAGATCATATTCGACGATGCCTTGAATAACTACTGAGAGTAGCTATTGCATCAAGACATGACAATCATGAGACTTTTGGCCTACTAATTTCAAGTCCTTCATTGATACAAGCCTCTTAAAATTTGAAGAATACCTAGACGGAACTTTTGTGACATGCAAACACTCACAAAAAATTTGTTTCTCATCCTTAGACAAAGTATGAGAAGCTAGGGGACAATAAGTTCTATTACAATATGGCCTTAGATATAAGTCTTCGCGTATTCCCATTTCTTGCAAATCTAATCTTGCCTTCACACTATCATTTGAACTACCTTGTATGTTGAGAAGCGTGCCAACAATACTATCACATACGTTTTTCTCCACATGCATAACATCAATACAGTGTCTCACATCAAGATTGCGCCAATATGGAAGATTGAAGAATATATATCTCTTTTTCCATATATTTGTTTCTTTTTCTACCCTTTGCAATCTTACCAAAAATGACACTTATATTTTTCATCTTTTCATACACTTGCTCCCCAGTCAATGCCACTGGAGCATCTTCATACTCTTGGCCACCAAAAAAGGCTTTCTTTAATCGATGATATGGATGGCCCCGTCTAAGACATCTTCTATGTCTAAGATAAACCATCTTTCTTCCATGTTAAAGTTGATAGTAGCGTGTGCCTTCTTGACAAACCGAACATGCTTTATGGCCTTTTATACTATACCGTGACAAGTTCCCATATGCTAGGAAGTTTTTTATAGTATAAAATATCATCGCTCTCATTTTAAAGACCTCCTACTTAAAGAGTCAAAAACATCGACACTTTCTTCCCACAACTCCTTTAAGTTTTCGATAAGGGTTGAATGTAAACATCAATGTCGTTTCCAGGTTGTTTTGTCCCGAAATTAACATAGACAACATGATATACTTTCGTTTCATGCATAACATAGGAGATAAGTTGTGAATAATCAAGAGTACAAGTCATGAACTATGTATGTTGTTAAGGCTTCCATAGGGATTCATGCCATCTGTGCTAACGGCAAGTCTAAGGTTCTTGGGTTCTTCACCAAAGGTCGGAAATAATTGATTGATTTTCCTCCATTGAGAAGAATCAGCAGAATGTCAAAGCTTTCCATCAGAAATGCTCTCATCTGCATGCCACCTAAAATTTTTTTGCATCATTTTCATTGGCAAACAACCGCTTAAACCTTGGTATAATTGGAAGATACCACAACACTTTTGCAAGTCCCATATTTGACTTGTACCTCGGGGTTTCACATATCAAATAATTCTACTTCTCTTCAAACTCGTTTCTATACAATATGCAATCGTTCGGGCATGCATGGATCTTTTTGTCCTCCATCCCCAGTAGACAAAGTATTTTCTTAGCATCATAGTATTGCTAAGGCAACACATTATCATTCGGAAGCATGTCCTTAAAAGCCTCAAGCATTTCCGAAAAACTCTTGTCGCTCCATCCATGAAGTGCCTTCAAGCTGACCAATTTCAATACGGCATTCAACAATTGGTATTTTTTACATCCAGGGTATAGTGGGGTCTTTACATCACTGTACATATTACCATATGCATGTGATTGATGAAAAGCCTCTTCTCCTACATCACGAATAATGTCCTCTATGAGATCATCCATATCTGTGTCATTATCATCAAAGGCCACTTCCCCATGTTGAGAACCACTTGGCATTTTTTCACCTTGTCATACCCATATTGTATAAGTCTTACAAAATCCTTCACAAATTAAATGTGTGTGTGTAACTTCAGGACTTAATCACCTCTCATTAAAACATTGTACACAAAGCAATAAAACTTCCCACTATCATCATGGGAATTTTGTTTAGCAAATTCTATAAATTCCCTAACCTCATTCTGATATTCAACACTCATCTATAAAGCATTTATCCAACTGTGATCCATAGTAGAATTCCTATAGACAGAAAGATTTAACATACATAATCCACAAAAACTCAAACTTGCATATAAAATATGCCAACTACAGATGCATATATATGCTAAATGTCGGTTCTGTCTTTTTTTCAGGTGAAACTTGCCCATTAAATGCATAACAAAGAATCACTTTTGGTAATAAATGTATCACAGTGAATCTAAGAAGCAAAATAAATGCATGACAAGGAAATTAAATGCATCGCATGAAGGTCTTGTGGACTCACCTGTATCATATAAATTCAGCGTTTGCTAAGTCTTTCTTCTCCGGCCACTAACGTTAATGTTGCAGACAACAAGAGTAACCTAAAAACACTTTTTGGTTAGTTGGGTAAGTCCCACAATAACATTACATCAATTTCGCTCAACCCATGAAAAATCCAGAAAGATAAGCAGGAAAATCATAAAGTTATATACACCTCTTACAGCTTGGTCTATAAACGTTTAGCTAAGGAACCAAAAAGTGGTTGTAGACAGAGCAACGCAAAGCAGCGACGAAGCAACACACAAACACTGGAGATAGAATCTAAGTAATCACTTTCAACTCAATAAGAGAAGTTTAGAGAGGGAAATTTAATTTTACGCGTTGTTAGTTCTCTATATATTTTGATGATAACTTGACAATTGTAAATAACAAAGATTGTGATTGCATTCACTTACTGAGTTTCTGGAATAATAGCAAAGGTTTTAGAAAAAACCTTACTCCAGTAATGACTACGCTACTCCAGTAACAACACTTGATTTTAACTTGAGTTACTCCAGTAAGCATAACATTACTCCAGTAACATGGATTGTTAAATCGCATTTCAGTGAAACATTACTCCAGTAACATTTCTGTTACTCCAGTAATGTGGTTGTGTTCAAAGTAGTTTTCAAGTCCTCTTACTCCAGTAATGTCGCAGTTACTCCAGTAATATTGCTCTCTGAATATCATCTTTGTAAAGGCATTACTCCAGTAGGCATTTACTTACTCCAGTAGGTTAATCTCGAGGCTCAAATATTAACCTCGTGGTTGATATAAAACTCAAGGTTAGGAATGTAACTCGAGGTTTACACCATGTTCCCTTCCTACCCGAAATTCCCATTTGAATACACATAACCTCAAGGTAGGAAAAGGAACCTCGAGGTTCAGTAAAAACTCAAGGTGATATATGAACCTTGAGGTTTCATTCTTTGTCATTGAGATATCTTCGTTTCTATAACCTCGAGGCTGGTACTGAAAACTTGAGGTTGTTAAAAAACTCGAGGTTGCAGATGAACCTCGAGGTTGACAAGCCTTGAAGTGATATATTTTTACATAGCCTTTGCGATCGTTTCAGTATCTAACCCTTGTGAATCTGATTCATTGTTCTTGCTGTTATTACATCATATTATTTATTACTAACCATATTTCAAGCTTATCTTATCTTAGAAATATCAGGAACTCCTATGCTCAGATAAAAGGCAGATGATGTCATCAGCATTTATTACAGTAGATATCATATCAAAATAAAAAGCAAAGAGTGACAACATTCCTTCAGAACTCTAATGGTCAAATGTGTTAAGAGGAAACATTCTGTTGAGAAACAAGAATGTTGGTCAGGCAGTTATCACTCCAAAATTCAAACCGCTAGCAGTAAGCACCAACAGTCATCTTACCTTCGCCTACCAAGCTTACGCATCAAGACAACGGCTAATTTCCAATGGCATTAATTGGCAAAGTTATAAATAGAAGAAGCATTCAATTGAGCCAACAACCGAAACTCTGTGCATTTACTCTGATTAATTACTCTTATCAGTTTCATTCAATATTTTCCTGAACTTGTACTTCAGTGTTCAATTCTTATCTACTCGTCAGGAGTTTGTTAAACACTTGTCTAATTCAATTGTAAAATCTTAAGGTTGTGAAACCTTAAACGTGAGTGTACAATTACAAGTAGTAAGGGGGAGTGAGTCCAAGATAGTCAGGATCATCCCAAAGTTGTACTTGTGATTTTTGAAGAGATAGTGGAAATCCCAAGGAGTTCTTGGGGACTGGATGTAGGTCACGATTAGACCGAACTAGTATAAATTGCTTTTGTCTACTCTCCTTTAAATTTCTGCTTAGTCAGTACTGTGTCTTAACTCGTGAAAATTTTGATTAAGTGAAGATTATTTTTGAATCACCTATTCACCCCCCTCTAGGTGATATTCTATCTTCACGCATGACAGAGACATGTTTTATTATTTTGGATTTTATTAAGATCGATTACTTATACAGCATCCGGTCCTCAATATATAATTAAATTTTTAAGATTGGAGGTTTAGAAAACTCCGGTCCTAACATTCATTTAATTTTGGACGAGGTTTTTTTCATTTAATTTTGGACCAGATGTTTTATAAAACACCGGTCCTACAAGTCAAATACTTTTTACAATTAAACTGAAAGATTGCAGCAGCAACTAAATGAAAATAAAGGAATATTGGAGAATAAGCTTTTGCCATTAATGGATAATATGGAAAAAAAAAAGAAGATATAAGCTTAGTTCTTTATGATTTTTACATTACTAGGAGAATATGCAAGTACAAAAGGAAAATAAGAACAACAAACTGAAAATTAACAAAAACAATATATAATATGACTAAAAATTCTAATGCTTATTATCAGCTAATGTCTTGGAGATATCGACGTCAGCGAAAGAAATCTCCCGCAGGAGATCAACAATTTCCTATCTTATGCGCATCAGTATCACTTCATCATCATAGGAAAGAGGGGAGGTGTCAGTGGTAGGCGTGCTGGGATCAGGAGGTTGGTGAATATTGTCACAAGGCTAGAGAGGGGGAGCAGGAACCTCTTCATTGTCTAAAGGCTGGAGGGGGCCGTCAATCTCTTCATCATTTGAAATAACAATGGGTCCAATGACCCGAGACTCCTCTATCAAAATAGAACACACTCAAGAAGAACCCACGAGAGATCTGAGGTAGGCACGAGCATGAGGAGTACCCCTGTAAGGGGTTATCTTGTATCTAACCATTGTTTGAGCAGTTGGGGTAGAGAGCTACGTAGTATGGAGTTACGAGGTAGTGAGGAGTTAATAAGGACAGAGAGGAAGTGTGAGGAGTTAGTAAAGGTAGGAGTTAATACGTAATTGATATATGAGAATGAAATGGGATTCAATTGGTATAAATGTTTCTACTTTAAGAATATGCGGTTCAAAAATTCTATTATTTATTTTTTCAATTCAATTACTTTAAGATCGTCATATAACATATCTCCAGTCCTAAAAGTTTATTATTTATTTTTTCATTCAATTACTTTTAGGACCGTCCTATAACATATATTCAGTTCTAAAAGTCTATTATTTACATTATTCAATTACTTTTAAGACTAACCTTTTATCTTATATCTGGTCCTAAAATTCATTTATTTTTTTCAATTGAAATTTTTTAAAGTAAGAATTTTTTCTTTAAAATATTACTTTTAAGAATGGATCTCTTACAATATCCAGTATTAAAAGTTCATTCTTTTCAAATCATAGATAGTAGAGTCATATCCTTACACTCTGTTCAAATGAATGATTCAGAGTCTCTTCAGCTTCCAAATAAACTTCCCAACTAGGCGTCTCCACGTATTCTAATGAACTATGCACCTCCTCGTAAACGTTTCCCGCGCTTCACATTATTCATGATGGGTTCTCTATTTAAACCCATTGTTACTTTATTTTCTTCACATTCTTCTCAATCACTTCTACAACCTCCATCGTAATGGCTGCTCCACCACCACCAGGTCTTCCTAATCATTGTCCTCCTCCTCCTCCACATCCACCTCCACCTCCGTACCCTCCTCTGTTGCCTCCCAACCCCTCATTCTACCAGATGGTGCAGCATCTTCTAGCCCACATTGATCATATAGACCGACGCTTAGGTCAACTGTTTCAGGTCTATCACGCCATCAACAACAAGCTAAACGTGGTACTCGACACCAATGATGTTGAGTACCATCTTCCTGATGATGACGTCTCTGACCTCTCCGAACCCTCTCTCCCTTTCAACAACGATGGGGAGGATAAGATATTTTTATGTTTTTTTTTCTTTTTTTTATGTACTACTCCTGCCCCACAATGGGCAGCAGAAAAAAAAATGATAAATAAAAAAAAAATCTAGTTTTCGATCGCCTTTTCATTATCTCGATTTTGTTTCCCACAAACAGGAAACAAAAAAACATTGTCCTCATGTGATTAACGTTAAAAATTCACAGAATATAGTTAAGACCATACAAAACAAAACAAAAAAAAACATTGTTTACCTTTGACGAATAAAAACAAACAGTGGCAACTATTCTCAAGTTTGAACCATCGTTGTCGTCGGTTTTACCATGCCCTGAGTTGAATATTTTCAGTATCCTTTTCATTATCTTACTTCTTTTTCCGACAAAAAGACAAGAGAAAAAGAAAAGTGAAACCGATATTGCTATTCAACTCCAGGAGAGGTAAAAACGACGAGGACAAAGGACCTAGCTTGAGCAGAACGTCAGAAACTCGAATGTCTTGAACCCTAAAGATTTGTCTTAAAAGTGAGTCATCGTTTCTATTTAAAGGAAGACTATTAAGACTTGACATTTGACCAATAGATGGTCTTAAAGATCTAGCCATATTTAATTTAGAATTAACAAAGACTTTTAAGAACGGATGTTGTATAAATATGCGATCCTAAAAGTGAAGCCATTTTTTTAAACTACACTAAGACTTTTAAGACCAGACATTTAACAAACAAAAGCTAGGCTTATTTTAAATATGTCGTAAAAGTATAGCCTAATATATTTAGGACCAAACATTTAATAAATATGCAGTCCTAAAAGTGTCTCCATATTTTAAAACACTTTTAAAACCGGACACATAACAAACAACGGTCATAAAATCTAGGCTTATTTTTTTAAAATAAACAAAAACCTTTAAGACCGGATCTTTAAAAAATATGTAGTTCTAAAAGTCGCAAATACTTTTCAGAAATGTCTAAACTGATCTAAATCCATGATGAAGATGAAGTTCTTAGTGCTGATAAGAGAAATGTCTAAACAGATCTACTTCCACTGCACAACAGATAAGTTATTAGCCGATACAGGCACACAGCTAATCCAGCTCCATTTTGTGTTCTCAATCCATGTTTCCTTTCTCTGCCTCTTGTTCTTTCTTTATTTCTTCTATATTTTATATATTTCAAAGAGCAATTTCTATATGCTCCGCAGGACTTCATCCCCAAACTCGGCGCCCTCACGGCCGCTATCAGTGACCAAACCCTGCTTTTCTCCACTTAGTTCTTTCGCTTTGAAGCCAGCTACGACGATTTCACCACTTTCCAATTAATACGTGATCATTTCACCTATATATACCCTCTAATAATCCCGAGATACTTCCATAGAATAAAATGGTTGTGAAAAATGAAGGTTTTTTGTTATCTCCACGGCTATTGTGGTTGGATACCTGGTCCTCTCTTTTTCTCTCTCTGTAGTAACCATAGTGCGCCCTCAAGCGGTTGGAGCGAGGCTTTTCCTTGTTATCCTTGACACCGTAATCAAGGATCTGTTAAATCATTACCATTAGTTCAGCGTAACTTTAGCTTTTTTTATTACATAATATAATGTTCAAATATAGATAGACAATAAATTTAGAGCACGTCTCGGTGGGTATTTATATATATATATATATATGAAAAAAAAGTGCTTATCTTAAAAATAAAGTGTTTTTTTAAAAAAAATTATGTGTTTGGATTTAAAAAAAACACAAAAACAATAAATAAAAAAAGCCAAAATTCTTCGTTTTTTTTAAAGCTACAATTTGTAGCTTAAAAAAAAAAAAAGCAAGTGTGAAAAGAAGAGAGAAAATAATAAAAAAAAATTACCTGTTATTTTTTAGTGATTTGTTTTGACATCAATAACCTTGATTTGCAAGAAAATAACAACTCATATCCCTAGACCTTTTTATATGCCCATTTTAGTAATTTTACTGATAAAAAAAATACTTCTCTAATTTAACACCCAAACAGTTTTTTTATTTATTTAAAAGTTCTTTTTAAATAGTGTATCCAAACGTAAAATAACTTTAACTTCTAATTAAAGTATTTTTTAAGAAAATAATGTAAAAAATGTTACTTTTTAAAAAGCCCATCCAAATGGCCTCTTAATATGTTAAATGAAGTGCAGGTGTTTATGAGTCTGGCGGTTTCAAGTGGTGCAGCAGCAGCAGCTATTGTATACTTGGCTCACAATGGCAATCAGAGAACCAATTAGCTTGCTGTCTGCAGTCAGTTTACTGATTTCTGTTAGGCAACAAGCGGAGCAGTGGTTTCATCCCACGTTGCTGTGCTTCTTTTGGATCTACATATGCTGCTTTAAAAAAAATAGAAGCATGACTTACGACTACTGTTTTGTAAGTCTTGTTGTTGTAAGTTAAATTACAACAATGATTTTATATAAAACCAACACTGTATATTCTTATTTATAATTATTGTTTTATAAAAACACTCGTTGAAAAGTAACTTATAACGATAGTTTAAAACATACGTTTATTTTAAAACTTTTAATGATATTTATACACACTATTCCCAAAAGAAGTCATCTAAGACGCTAAAAACGGATGTTAAAAGTGATTTTTTTAGTAACGTAGAAAATTTGTATAAATCGATACTACTTTTTTTATTGAACTATATTGCATGTATGTTTAATCAGTTTTCCTTAGAATGTGCTTGGATCAAAGACATTTATGATTGATTGATGGTAGAAAAGTTGACTTGAATGTAAATAATCTGTCCAAATTAAAATCTGAATTAATTTAAAAAAAAAAATACTTAGCTTCTTGTTGTTTGTTCTATGGCTCTTGAATATGAACATAATAGAAAATTATGTGTTTTATTTTCTCTTAATTGTAATTTAATTCCTTTATCTGGCTTACTTAATGTGATGCTTTCTACTTTTTTTAAACTTTTTAATATTCTTCTAATACTTTTTTGACATTTGATTAGAGTTGGGAATCAGGATTGGTAAGATTAGCCCTACAGGGCTCGAGATAAGAAAAATATATATTTTTCAAAGCCTGGCCTGAGAGCACTAGGGCCAGGGCCAGTCCTACAGGGCTCGAAAGTTACTATTCCAATTTTTAACTATTTTTCCTTCATTTTTTCAAAGAAATATAATTAGTAAATTACAATAAGGGTTAAGGAGCAATTTGGCCAATTAACTATTACCTTACGAGCGTCCAGCACAAATAGCTTTCAAGTGGACCAAAAATATCAAAAAAGTTTTAAAAATGTGCAGTCAGCATAACACCATTAGAAAAATATAACATCTGTTATCTAAGGTGCAAATTGGCCAACAAACTTTTACTCCATGAGCGCCAAGAACAAAAAAGTCCATGTGCAATCCACTCAAAATCTGATTGTTGTAAATCCTTGCCTGAACCCTCAACCATATGCATTAGGGTTAGAAAGAGTGAATGCAACAAAAAATCACAAATTATATTAATTATTATTATCAGTTATCTTATCCAAATCAATCTTTTGATACCATAATTGTGACGACCGCCCTGTGAGGCCTTTAGTTGTTAGAGTTATTGCGCATAGGCCTCGAGATGATTTGGACGACTTGATTACGGAAAGTCTTTGAAATTAAACTTAGTTTGAAAATATTAGGATAAATTTTTCGCGATTCAAATTCATCCCATAGTTGGATGTTAATACAGTAATCCAAAATAGATGAATGATAAACATTGAAGTACAGTCTAATTACTCCTATTTCCCAAAAAATTCCAACTGTTGTAACCCTTACAGTTGCTTCTTGCCTTTCGATCCCGAACCACTACCTGTATCTTTCATGTGGCCTAGAGTCCAAATGGATGGACCCCAGGGGTAACAATTAATCTCACGCACATGTATGAAAGCATAAATGATAGAATAACATATGTTAAAGCATGGAAGCATTTACAAGTACAAATAAATGTAACCGCAGACCACAGCCCTTATCTAGCACAAGCATCCCCATGAGACCACAACTTCAAATCCATAGCCAAGAAAAGCATATAATAAGTAAATCAACCAGCATATATGATTAGCTAATTAATACATAGACACTTACAAGATTAGAGTTACTCACCTCAAACTTGAATCCTTATCTCTTGACTGAAGTTGTTGGGATCATAAAAGGTGTCAAGCTCTTCCCAAAAACATTTATCATTGCCGTTAGTCACTTACTCAGATGGTAAAGAAACTAATTACGTGAATTAGTTTAGAAGATTAATAATAGTTATTAATTCCTTAAAAATTTCCCTAACAACAACAACAACAATAATATAATAAATAATAATAATAATAATATTATTATTATTATTATTTTAATCCTAATAATAATAATTCCTCATTTATTTATTTTTATTATTATCACTCCTTCCCAATAATAACAGCATTATCTGTTATTATTATAGTTATCCTAAATTTCCTAATAATAACACTAATTCTCATTTAATTTTTTTCATTAATTAATAATTCTCCCTTTCCTAATAACCATATTTATTTAATTATTTTTCCACTATTATATTTCTTTACACTCTCAAGTGTTATCTTTTTCCTTTATATTAGTATTTTAATAAACAATCAATTGGAGTTAATAAATACTAACCATCATATAAGAATATAATTTAATGTATTTATTTAATGATTCTCATGGTTTCCTATAATTTTCCATAATATAATGCTAATTATGGTTTTCTAAATTAGTTAATAAATATACACTTAGCAAAACTTAGATTCATAATTATTATGATTATGTTTCTTTAATTAATTTAGACTCAATGTTTCTTAATTATTACAATTACTAACACTTCAAAAGAATATACTTTTTTTTTTTGCTTAAAGCGGGGCATTGGCCCATTATCATTACTGAATCAATATACAACGTGGGTGGGATTCACCCGTATAATCCTTGTGCAGTAAACTAATAACAGATAAAGGAGGACAGTCAAAAACAACAAACAAATCATCTAGTGCAAAGCTCTGTTTAGCTAGGGCATCTGCACAATAATTCCCTTCTCTATATACATGTTGAAACACAATGTTTGCAAACCTCTTCCTTTCCTCATTTATTTCTGCCAGCATTCTCCTCTATTTGCAAGGTTTTCAGCATCTGTATAACAGCAGCAGAGTCACTTTCTAGTATGATATTAACATTGTTCTTATCTATCACCAGCCTCAAACCAGTTAAAACAGCCCAAAGTTCAGCATTCAGTGTTGAGCATCTCCCTAGCTTCCTTGAGAATCCACAGACCCATCTCCCTTCACTATTCCTTATTAGTCCCCCATATCCTGCTAACTTCATTTCATCTTTTGAGGCTCCATCGACATTTGTTTTCATCCACCCTTCATCAGGTGCCTTCCATTTGATATCAACTTCCAGCCATCGCTCCTTTACTCTCCCATACTCTACTATTGCTTTCTTCACTTCATCCACATACCATGCAACAATTTCATGTCGGTTTTCAGGCATAATAAAACCTTCTTCAAACCAAGCTTTGTTTCTCCAGGTCCATAATAACCAACACGTGATTCCAAATGTTAACTTCCAGTCAGCCATTTTCCTTGATAAATTCCACCCAAACTAATCTAAGCCCCTCTCTTCGTTCAAACTCGCTCTCTATCCTCCCTTTCCATACTTTCTTCCACAAATCTTTAGCTATCCCACAATCCCTCATGACATGCATTAAGGTCTCCCTTTGCTCTGCACATCTATAACAATTGGGACTTCCTCCCATTATTCTTCCCTTCCTTTCACTTGTAAGCAAACGGTTATGCATGGCTTGCCATAGAAAAATTTGTACCCTTCTAGGCCTTCTCCATCTCCATAATACATTCCATTCTCTTTGTCCTTTATTATGTTCCCCTCGTAAAAACTGATACATATCAGCAACCTTATACTTGTTCTTCATTTTCAGTCCCCATCGAATCAGGTCCTCCCCCATATAAGCTGCCGGGGGTACTATGGCTCTCAACATCTCCTTCCCTTCATTATTTAAAACCCCTTCTATTTTGTCCATGTCCCATTCACCATCTGCTTTTACCAGATCTACAACTCTCAGATGCTTCTCTATCTCTGTCGGCTCTCTACAACTCATCTCACTAAGATCCCTTCTGCCATCCAACCATTTATCCACCCAAAATCGTGCCCTCTCTCCACTTCCTACCTCCCATGATATGTTGCTTGACACCTGTGGCCAAACTCTTTCCATGGATTTCCATAATTCAAAATCTGATTTTCTTGCTCTGTATCCCTCCATTAAATTATGCTGCCAGCCATATTTTCCAGTCAGCACCATTGAACACAAGCTCCTTGGTTTTGTGATAATATTCCAAGCTATCCTCCCTAAGAGAGCCTCATTCATACTTTCTAAATCTCTCATCCCCAATCCTCCATTCTCCTTTTCTATGCATATTATGCCCCAACTCACAGCATGTACTTTCGTTGCCCCCACCTCACTCCCCCATACAAACTCTCACTGCATCTTTTCCATTTTTTGTTTTTCACCTGCAGGAATTCGAGCATGTTGCATGGAGAAGACAGCCAGCCGGTTGGTCACCGATTGGACCAAAGTTAATCTTCCTGCTAATGATAGTGTTTTCTTCTTCCAATTACTTAACTTCCCTTGCATCTTGTCTAGGATGTGTTGGAATTTTCTACTGCCCCCTCCTCCTTTTACTAAGAAAGCACCCAAATTTCTTCCTACTTCCTCCATTCTCCTAAATCCTGAATAGGTACAGATTTCATTTTGCATTTGCCTACCAGTATTTTGGGAAAAATATATGCTTGTCTTATGTGGGTTTAGTTTTTTCCCTGAGATTGCACCAAAAGTTTCCAGCACTGCCATGATAGTGCAAATCTGATCCATTCTAGCTTCACATATCAACAGTAGATCATCTGCAAATACAAGATGAGATACTTCGGTTCCTCTCCTCCCTAATCTCAGCGGCTTCCAAGACTTATTGTTCACATAATCCATAATCATATCAAACAATTTTTCCATTCCCAATACAAAAAGATAAGGAGAAAGCGGGTCCCCTTGTCTTAACCCCCTAGTAGGAGTAAGACTCTTCCTCTTCATTCCATTCCATAATAAAGACATTTTTGTTGTGCACATGCAGGCCCTAATCACTTTCCTCACATGCTCCTCCAAACCGATATCCTCCAGCACCTTCCCAATATATTCCCATGACATCCAGTCATATGCCTTTTCCAAGTCTATCTTTACAATCATGTATCCCATTTTCCCTTTTGCTCTTCCCATCAAGTGTATTAGCTCCTTAGCAACAATTATGTTATCATGGATGCTCCTCCTAAGTACAAAGCTAGATTGAAATGGAGATAGTCGACTATCCATGAGGGGTTTTAATCTATTTACTATTACCTTAGATAACCCCTTATACAAAACATTACATAAAGCTATGGGCCGGAATTGGCTTACCAATTCAAGGTGGTCAATATTTGGAATAAGTACTAGTAACGTCTCGTTCACTTCTTCTATCATTTCTAGCCTCCTCCATAGTTCTTTTATATAATGTGCTACTGATTGGCCAACCACTTCCCAGTTTTGTTGGTAGAATGCCGCTGGAAAACCATCAGCTCCTGGTGCCTTAAAGCTTCCCATTTGATAAAATGCTCTCTTCACCTCCTCATCATTTATTTCTCTATCTACTCTTCTTAGCTTTAATTCATCTATTTTCCCTCAACTCTGTTATGTTCTCATCCACTCCCTTTGGCTTCTTTCTTCACTGAATAAATGTGTATAAAAGGTATGGAACAAATCTGCAATGCTTTCTTCCTCATCAATCCACTCCCCCTCATTGTTCCTAAGCATGGTTATCTTATTTCTTCTCCTCCAAACAATTGTCTTCATATGGTAATATCTCATATTGCGGTCCCCTTCTTCTAGCCATTTTCATCTAGATTTTTGGAACCACATCACTTCTTCCTGCCTCAAAGTTCTCATTAATTCTTCTTCTAGTTCCCTCTCCAAATTGATTACAAATGGATTACTTCTTCTCTCTATACTGCATTGAATCACATTCAGCCTTTAATGAGCCTTCTCTTTCTTCCTTCTATTTGCCTAAATAATTCCCAATTCCAGCTCATCAAATCATTCTGCAAATCTTTCAGCTTCATATTTACATCTCCTTCTCTCCTCCAGCTCTGTAAGAACACATCTTTAAATTGATCATGCATTTGCCACATGATTTCATATTTAAATTTTTTCTTCCTAGCTCTCAGTCTGCTTGCATTCAGATCCACTAATATAGGATGGTGGTCTGAACACAATCTAGGTATTACTTTAGTTTCAACATTTTCAAAGCTCTCCAACCACCTTGTATTACATAGACATCTATCAAGTCTTTTGTAAACTTTGTCCAGCCCCTCCCATTTAGGCCTTTTCGATGTGAAAAAGGACCCTTAGTATCAACATCTATTAGTTCACAGCCTTGTATCCACTCATTAAATCTTTTGCACCTTGTTTCATTTATTCTCCTACCCCCTTTATGCTCTATAGGTGATCTGATCTCATTAAAATCTCCAGCAATCATCCATGTCTCAAGCACTCCAGTAGATATTTCATACAAATTATCCCATAGTAGTTTCCTTCTTTGCTCATTTGGATTGGTAAAGACAGCAGTGAAAAGCATATCCACACCTTCAACAGACAGCTTACAATGTATGAATTGTTCATCTTTGACTAATACATTCACATTTAGGTCATCTCTATTCCACATAATCCATATCCCTCCAGCAAAACCTTCAGCTTCTACTCTAACTGAATGTCCGAATCCCCAATTCTTGATGACTTTACTCGCTTTATTACCACTAATTCTCGGTTCCAAAATTACAGTTATATCCATTTTGTAACGATATTTCATATCTCTCAGGACAGCCGCAAACCCTTTACTGTCAGCCCCTCTACTATTCCATGTTAATATCTTAATCATATTGATTAAAATGGAAAGATAAGCAAGCTTATAGAATAGCTTACCTAACGATCTGTAGACACAAGGCTACGGTACCCCTTCTCCCTGCTTCCTTCCTCAATTCCCTTCCATTCCTCCTTTGCATTAGATAGTTCTATATCCTTTGTAGCCATATCTTCAAGATGTCTCCCCTCTGTATTAATTTCTCTTGGGTGGATATTTTCTTTCCCATTCGTTTTAACTGCCATTCCTCTCTGCGACCCCTTTCCCTTATTAGGAACACAAGTAAGGTCTTGCAGTATCCTTGGTATCTCCTTCCTTTTGTTATATTCCATCTCATTCTTGGCTGATACAGAATCCTTTCTGCCCCTCTCTACTCTGTTTTTCCTATTCTCTTGAGATTTTCTTCCTGCATTGCTAGGTCCTACCATCTCCAATTCCTTATTACTCCTCTCCCCAATTCCATCTGTTTCATATTTACGTTGTTGTTTACTGGGCGCATCCCTTTGCAACTTTCCAACCCCCTCTTCCAGCTCCATTTTCTGTTGCTTACTTCCTTATATTCCCGCCTCATTCTCCACATCTATCACATTATTTAAAACATTAAACCGCAATCCTCTTTGATAGCTCTACACCGAATCTACATTTCTTCTTGGTCTTCTTGCTCTTTGTACTGTTTTCCATTTGCCTTCTTCCTCTTCCTTTTCTTTCTCCACCACCGTCTCCTCCTGCTTATTATCTACTTTCATTTCTTCCTCAGTGGTTTCCCTCTGGCCTTCCCCACATCTTTCCTTAGTGTGCTCCACACGACCACAGATTTGTCATAAAGTCCCCAAACTTTCATAAACCACGCTTAGGATCCTCCCTTCCACATTAAATTCAGGGACTAGTGGCCTAGTCAAGTCTAATTCCATGCACATTCTTGCAAATTTTCCCCTGGCCCTTTTCACAGTATGAATGTCTAAACGGATTACCTTCCCAATGCAATTCCCCAAGTTTAGCAAGAATTTTTTTGTCAAATAAAGGAGCTGGTACATCAGGAATCCTTACCCAAGCCACTACCGATGTGATTTGAGTATTCTTTGGGTTGAAATCTGGAGACCAGCACACCACGTTCAAGTATGCATCGGCTATCACCCACGGTCCCCTTGTCAGTGCCTCCATGTAATCATCGTTGTGCTGAAAATTTACCAGGTAGAATTCATTCTCCAAGTCAAAAACATCAATGCTTCCTTTTCTTTCTCATAGTAGTCCCAATTTTTTAACCATAAAGCCATATGAGATTGCCTTCCCAGTAGCTTAACTATCAAAGTTCTTCGAAAAGGTCTCAATAATTGCTCCCTTTCCTTCTCCTCAAAGTCAAACTTTGGACACAGTGGATTTGATAGATCCACCTTGATTACATCACTCGGATAAAGCACCTTTTCAAAATCTGTTCCCGCTCCATAGTCCACCACATCTTCTTCCTCCTCATTTTTGGCCCATTCCCACCAACAGACTTTCGAATCTACATTGTGTAGCAGCGATTCTCTATACGATTTAGGAGATGCCTCCTTTCCTACCGGTCTCGTCCATTCCTCTTCTCGTTCACAAATTGATTCCTCCCCTGAGAAGTTTCTCCCAAATCCTCCAACCTTCCTCTTCCTCCAATGCATACCTTTACAATATCCATCGCTCAATTCCTCTCTTTCCCACCCTCGCACAGCGTGATCAGAGAGGACACTCATTTTCCTTCGTCACAGTGGGTGACGGAGGTCTCTCACCGTCACCTCGTTCTTTCCATCAAAATCGCCTAAACCCTAGCAGAGCTCCTGTATTATATTCAAAAGAATATACTTTATACATACATGTAAAACAAAATCTTGTAGCTTTAATGTATGTAAACATATAGAAATAGTAGGCTTAGTGTTCACATGACAGTACTCATTCATTTTCTTACGTCAAGAATTGTTTTTAGCAACTAAATATATAGTTTAGAGATTATATATATATATATATATATATATATATATATATATATATATATATATATATATCACACCTACTGCATGCATCTTATATCTTTAAGTTTGGCAACACAATATATACCCAGCAGCAAAACACACACACACACACATAAACTCTTCTAATAGGGGTGAGCAACAGACGGGTGGGGTTGCCCCATGCCCTAACCCGTATCCTGCCCGTTTATTTTACACGAGTACAGGGTCGCCCGTACCCGTTGCATAACCCGCATAACTCATGGTTACGGGAACAGGCAAACGCAAGCAGGTTCTGGACGGGTTCGGGTTCCCCGTTTACACCTTTACTTTATTAAAAATAAAATCAGAGCTCCATAGCACAAAACGAAGTTAACCAAACAGATCTGAAATGAGATGGAGATGGAAGAAAAAAATGGAGGATATATCTATGATGCTCGATGGCGAGATGTGTAAAAGATGGAGAGAGTCCAGATCACGGCACAAGAGGTCGCAAGATCACAACGAGGTTGGGGGCGAGAGGCCAGCAACCGGCGAGCGTCCGAGATTGGTGAGGTTGAGGGAGAGGCTGAGAGTGGCGACTGGCGAGTCTAGATCACAGTCACAGGGATGAGAGGTCGTGGCTCACGGCAAGGTTGAAGGCAAGTGAGGCTGAGAGTGGTGAGCATCCGAGCCACTAAGTGAGATGCGACTCTGGCGAACTGAGAGCTAGAGATCAATTCCGAGAGGCAGAGTCACAGAGGTGGTTAGGCTAAAGGAATTGAGAAATAGAAAAATGAGAGAATTTCGTGTGTCTTTGGATGATCCATGCTCAGAGAGTCAGGGTCACGTGATGGGAGTCTCTTATCAAGTACTATTTACATTTAATGCCAGCTGATACATTGATTAAGGAAGACGTGTAATTATGCCTGATTGGAGTCCCAATGCCATTTATGCCTCTTTATGTCCATTTATGACAGATGGGAATTCCAATGCCATCAACCATATGTCTATCTGATTTTTTATTAAATTTTATTTTAATATACGGGTAACGGGCTGCCCCGGTGGTTAACCCGTATCCCGCCCGTTTATTTTAAACGGGTACGGGGTAGCCCGTTACCCGTTCAAGGTTAATCTAGGCGGGTTCAAAACAGGGTGAAAGCTACAAGTCACGGGCGGACAGGCGGGCTCCGAGTCATTTGCTCACCCCTATCTTCTAACAACCCCCTCTGCCCTCCTGAAGGCATTCGGCCACACAAACATATATTTATATTCATACTTAAACTTACACACACAACAATATTCATAGATATTCATACACACACCTAGGCTTGATCGAAAACCTTTCTTTCCACTACATATACACATACTCATGGCTTCCTCTTTCTTTTTGCAGCAAATATATACAGATACATATTCAGACATACACACGTACGGGAAACAAATGCCTATCGTTTTTCTTTCTTTTACTTTCTATGAGTTTTCGCAAGATACACATACTCATGGCTTCCTCTTTCTTTTTGCAACAAATATATACAGATACATATTCAGATATACACACGTACGGGAAACAAATGCCTATCGTTTTTCTTTCTTTTACTTTCTATGAGTTTTCGTAAGGCAACACTAAATTATATACATATCTATATATATGACAGCTAGTCTTTTACACAAACACACATATACCTTATTACTCCTTTCAGTCAAGTACTCAACCTATATACATGTACACTTTGGTTTTCAAACAAAACAGTATGCTCCTTGGTTTCCTTTTTGATTTCATACGACAATCTATATGTATGTACACACACACACACTTTGGGACACATAAACAAGAGGGGAAGAGGATTTCAGTGGCTTACCTTCCGTTTGTAGTTTGCAAGACGCGACTCGATGAGCCACAAACACAACGAACACCTCTGTTTTCGCTGCTACAAAACAAAGCAAGAAGGGCGCTTCCTCACTCACTCTTCTCCTTCGAATCCCTCTTATTCGCTTCCCCTCCCTCGGTCTCAGCTTCTAAACTCACTTGACCGAAGAGAATGGAACTCTCACTCTTGGTTTCACTCTCTCAGCTTGGCTGAAGCAAGGAGAATGAGAACCAAGGGGCTAATCATTAAATAACTTCCATATTTGATTTATGAAGAAAAATAAATGATTTGATTTATAAAGATAAATCAAATCAGCTGCCTTTTAATTCGCATTAAATAAATAAATTGGATTGAATCAATTAGACAAATTAAATTTCCAATTCAATTTCAAAATTAATAAGATTGATTTTGAATATTTAATGTAGCCCATTGGGGTTATAAATACCCTTAGGCTGTAAGTAATTTGATTACACACACAAGAGAATTGAAAAGCCACAAAAGAACCCTAAAAGAGAGACATGAAACAAAAGCTTGAAGGCGCTAGCACGCTGTTGTTCGTGTTGGAGTGTTGTTCGGTGTGGATACTGGTAGATGGAGTGGATTATTAGAGCTGGCTCCTAAAGATTGATTGACCAAAGAAGGTGTTAGCCCACGAGTTTTTAAAGCACGCACACGAATTCGCATAGGTACTATTCTTATTTACTAACCCGATTTAAAGCTATTGATAGATCCTTTTCTTAGGATTCGTAATTTATTAGATAAATTTCATTCTGCTATGTGTACGAATCCCAACAATATATTGGTTACTTTCGAGCAAAAAAAACAAAGGTATATTGGTTACTGTATGCAAAGTCATTAAAGTAATATAACAATAATGTTATTGATCTTAAAGGTTAGAAAATTGTTCATACATATCATCTAGGATTAGTTATATTCATTTCAAGGAGAAAAAGTTGAATTAGATGAGAACGATGTAGAGTTGGATGTTACAGTTTGGGTTAAGATACATTCTACAACCAGAAGTATTTTTCATATGATTAATTATTCTAAAGTACTTTTTCGTACATTTTCACTTAAAAATTTAGATAATTTAGAGTGTTGGTTACATGTGAAAAAAAAAATATTTTAGGGTGTTGGATACATAAAAAAACATTTTATAGTACTAAATGTACCTAAGAAATTACTTCAAAATGAAAGTGGAGCAAAATACCAAGAGGGGGTGAATTGGGGAATTTAAAATTCTTTTTCGATTGCTCTGTTTTTTATCACTAAAACAGAGTTGTGCAGAGTATAGAGAAAAGCAAAAAACTAAGAATTTATACTGGTTTGGTCCAACGCTTGACCTACGTCCAATTCCCAGACTCTCTGGGATTTTCACTATCTCAATTGATTACACACTCTGTAACTCAAGAATAATTCTCTCACTAGAACTTACTTCCTCTTATAAGTTGTAATAAATATCCTAATCTCTAAGTCCCCAGACTTGAGATTCTTTACAATAAATGATTTACAATCAAATAAACTTTTTCTAAAAGTAGATAGATATAAACAATGAAGTACAATGTATCAACAGATACTTTTCAAGAGAAAATTGAAAATGTAGTTAGTAAACTTGAATGTAGTTTGTTTTTCAGTCTCTTAGTTTCTTAGTTGTTGAGAAGACTTGAATGCAGCTCTATTTATATCAAGAGAGCATTAAATAACCATTACAATCTTTAATATAACCGTTGTAGGCATTAATGGAAGATTAGCACAAGCTTTTGTCTTCTTCTCTCACTACAATTCAGTTAATCCAGGTGCGCAGATATTTTTGGTTGACTTTCCTTGAGATTAATCTGTTGGAATGACAGAAGCTAGTTAAGGAAAGAAACATTAATCCTTTTTCATCGTGTAAAGGATGATTGTCCAGAATATTGCAAGTTGTCTATACTTTGCAATAAATGTTATAACATGCTTTTTGCTTTTGGCTGAAACTTCATTTTAATCTTCTTTAAATCATCTGAAACTCACTAACAAACAGGTTAAACATATCTAGAAATAGTAATGAGTGATGATAAAAAGAATATAGATCAATTGCACAGATTTCGCAAATTCAAGTAATTCAAATTTTGAATTTTGCGATATAATCTCGAGTTAGTTCTTCAAGACTGGAGTTTGTAGTTTACTTCTGAAGGTCTAAACTCAAATTTTATAACTCTGACTCAAGTTTTCTTTAAACATAGAAGAAAGTCGTGATTTGATCTTTGAAACAGATTTTGAGCAAGACCTAAACTCGAGTTATTAAGTGACTGACTCGAGTTTTGAACATTTATAATGAAAAACATATTTTAAGTCCAAAAGCTCAAAAATAGAGTTTTCATTTCAAAACTGAAGTTTTCAAACAGTGTAAAGAGAGCAATGCTCTCTGTATGGCGTAGACCCAAGTTTGCAAAGTCTAACTCGAGTTTCCACAAAACTTAGGAAAATTGGAAAATCTCTGGATTGATCAAATTGGAGTTTGCAATAAAAACTGGAGTTTTCAAAACCTTAGAAATATATATATTATTCTTTGTGAGTTCTAAACTTGAGTTTGTCAAACCTAAACTCGAGTTTCCTCATAGGAGTTTTCAAAAGGATGACTCGAGTTTTCTGTTTCATAGCTTTCTATATGTTGTAAACTCGAGTTTCCAACAAGACTTGGAAAACTTAGATTTCTTTTGATTCGACAAAGTAGAGTTTACTAAACTCTGGTTTGCTTTGACTTGAAACACTTGTAACATCCCAAATTTTTGGGATTTTAATATTAAAGTATTATATGGAATTGAAATACGAAATTTAGGCCAAAATAATTATGAGGATAATTATTTGAAATTAAGGTCTAATTTTCCTTAATTTATTTGAGAAGAAAATAAATTTAAGGAAAATAGTAAATAAAAATTGTAGAATTAAATATTAAGAAATTTATTTCCTTGATTACAATTAGAGACCAATTGTGAATAAATTGGTGTGATAAAATAAATAATCTCCATGATTAGGTATAATCATAATTTAAATGATATAAATATCTAATTGCAAATTAAGGGACTATAATATATATATATATATATATATATATATATATATATATATATATAACTGGGCCACGGTTTGACCCTAAAGAACAGGCCCAAAATACAGCAAAAATCGATTTCAAAATCAGTTAAAAGCATGAGCCATGTGAGACAAAAGATACCATATGAAATTCACCTATTTTCTTCAATAACTTCAAACCGTCAGCAAGTTCACAGGAGCAGTTTTGATGTTTACCCAATTCCAACTCTTAAGTAATTCTTTCGGTCCAGACCCATGCACCACCAACCCCAAATCAATCGAAGGTTTAATAAAAAGGAAACTATTCATTAACCATAATAAAACACCATCAGAAGCAGCAAAGCAACACGTAGGAGCATTAGGTGTCCGAAAACTAGCTTGCATGTAATACTCATTAAAGCTATATAAACCAGCTCAGCTTCTTCATCGTTCATTTCTTTGAGACACAAGCCGAGAGAGATAGAAAGAAAGAAGTGTGACCAAGAGAAAGTTTTGAGAGTTTCTTTCCTTTGTTCTTCGGTCCGAGAAGCAGAGAGTGTGAACATTGAATCATCACCTTCAAAAACTTGGAAACGAAGGTGATACTTCTTACTCCTGCTGCTTTAACCTTTCCATAATATCGTAGAATAGCTTAAAGACCAGAAGTAATCTGAAATAAAAGCAACAAAAACTGAAACAGAAAATGAAATGAAAAACAGGGGGGTTATTTCGGTTAAGTAGAAATTGAGTTTTCATGCATGTAGGATTATGGGTACGGTGGGAAACGATCTTCCTTAGCTGTTAATGGGTTTGCTTCTGTTTTTTTTTAAATACCTTGTTGCTGCATGATCTTCATTTCTTTCTTTCAGTTGGATAAATATATGTTTATGGTGCATGTCGGGTTTTTGCATCTGTTTCTTGTGTTTATTTTGTTGCATAATACTTCTGTTTGCCGTAAATCTGTCATGCACGAGATAGAAAGAGAGAGTGTGTGGTTTTGATAGCTGCCCATGTACGAGTGAAGACGTTGCTGACAGTGTTGTGTTTTGAAACTGAAAACCGAAACTGAAAATCAACTTTGCTATGTTGAATAAATACTGGGTTCATTTTTGGGGGGCTGTCATCGGTTTGGAGTAATTATATGGGTGTTGATGACTTTGCTTTAGGTGTAAAAGAATATAAATATATTTATGTATGTCCAAAGCTATGCATGCTTGTGCTGTTGGAATTTTTCTGTATCAGTCGTCGGATTCATGCTGTCATGGTCTTCTTGTGCTGCTGCATGCATTCATCCTTGTTACTTTCGGGTTCTGTCTCAATTTGCTGTCATAAGATTCTGTTTTTGCAAAATAAAAGCATAGATATATGTTTATGTGTGTATCGTGTTCTGCATGAAGAAAAGGATTCCTGTTTCTGTATGTGTGCATCGGGTTTTTCTTTGGGAAGTTGATGTTTCATGTTTGTCTTCTATGTTTAGATAGATAAATAATGGATTCATTTTGCTGTTAAGTACTGAAGGAAAGAGAAATAAGTTACTATGTGCATTTTTCTTTTCCCTTGCTGACATGAAAACGCGTATGTGTGTTTTGCTGCATGAAATCATAAGTTCTTGCTGTAACCTCCTAGCGTCGAAATTCTGTTTGTTGTGTTTGTTTTTGTTGCATGTTTTCTTTTCTTTCTTTTGGCTGGCTGTGTGTATGTTTATATTAAAAAGGGAAAGGAAATTTATTTGGCTTTCACACTTATGAAGTAGTTTCCATGTATATAATTTTATTTAAGTGTAGGATTAAATGAAAAATAATTTCATAAGGCTAATTGCAAGCAAATTAATAATCAGGAAACAAATGATGATTTAATTAGTATAATTAAGATTTTAGGGAAACCATGAGAAATGTTAAGATAATTAATTATCTTCTTAATTGAAGATAGACCCTTATTATTAGGGTCATAATAATAATAAATCATGTTATTATTTAATAGTTGGGAAGCTTATTATTATCATTATTAATTAATGATAATAATAATAATAAATAATGATAAATAATCAATTATTATTATTAGAGAATAGTTAAGGGATTAATTATTATTAACCCTTTAAACTAATTCATGTAATTAGTTTATTCGCGATTCAAATAAGTTTCTGACAACGATGATAAACATGTTTAGGCAGACCTTAATAATCTGATCCCAACGAATTCAATACCAAGAAAAGGGATTCACGGTTGAGGTAGGTAACTTTAATCTTATAATCATGTATGTTAATGTTATGCAAATATTAGCTGATCATGTATGCTGGTTGAACTACTTGTTTATATTATCCTGATTGGCCATGGATATTGAGGCTGAGGTCATATGGGGCTGCGGTCTTAGACAAGAGCTGCGGTTCTTGGCCGTTAACTGCAGTTACGGTTATTTCTTCCATGCTTTAAACATGTGCTATTATGTCATTTCTATTTTCATACATGTGCATGAGATTAACTGTTACCCTGGGGTCCATTCATTTGGACTCCAGCACCCGTGAAAAATACAAGAACCAGTTCGGGATCAAAGAGCAAGAAGTAGCTGTAAGGAATATAGCAGTTGAATCTTTTGGACATTTGGGATTACTGTAATATATTTTATGTTTATCATTTCGCTTATTTTTGGATTATTGTATCTAATGTCCAACTATAGGATGAGTCCGAATTGCAAAAAAATTACCCGTATTTTTATATAACAGTAAATTCCAAAAATTTTTATTTCATAAATAAAAGTCGTCCAAATCTCCTCGATCTATTTCCGCGATAACTCTGGTTAATTAAAGGCCCCAAAGGTCGGGCTCCACATAGGACCTCTCTGCATCATCTAAACTCAAGTTTCCAAAATCTTGACTTGAGTTTGTCTTAGTTTACAAAAACTGGAGTTGCTCTTTGTCAAATTCAAACTCGAGTTTTCTAACCAAAACTCAAGTTTGTCTTTTACAATGAGTTTTTCAACTTTGCAAAGACAAACTTCAACTTGGTTTTACAATTTTCAGTTATCATCAAAACACATAGAGAACTAACACACAATACTAGGGGCTTTTTAACCCTTTTGCCCTTAATTAATTAATTCATAACCAAAATGCTCCTGTCTGAAACTATATCACCATTCTACCCCTATTTAGTCGATTACATACAATATATAGTTGACTAAATAGTGGTGTATTATTTTTTTAATGTTTTCCTGTTATGTAATCGACTAAGCTATAGGACTTAGTTGATTACATATCAACATATCAGTTTTTTAAAAACTTGATTTGAGCTCATTTGGAACCCTTATCACATTGTTCCCCATTTTCCACCCCAAGGCTATCTCTTTTCTCATTTTTAGTGTGATCCATCAAAGTTTAATATCATCCCACCTTGTTGAAAGTATTATTGTTGTGTAATTATTGTAGTTTCACTTTGTTAAGCTTTTTTTTTTTTAGAATCTGAAACCCATTCTCTTGTAGCTCCCAATTTCTGGTGTAAAGGATGAGTTCAAGTTCAAACATGCACATAACTATAATCTACCATAGTGGTAGGCATTTTGAAGGTCACAATGGTGTTTAATTTGAAGAAAAAATGAAAATGATGAAAATCAAATTAGACACTACATACAACGAGCTCAAAGAAAGAATTTACCAAAAATTAGGGCCACATGGCAGCCATTGCATTTATCGGTTGATTGTCAAAGTGAGGACTATAGTCGATAAGGATAGTGTATACGACATTAGTAACGATATATGTGATGATGAAGACATAGAGTGTGTTATAGATGTATTTGCTAATCAGAAATCACAAAATTTTATTGAGATATATGTTGAGCTTGAATCTAGTGAATCATCATATGTACCTATGCATACAAGATCTCCACAGTATTTTGGTCAACAAGACAGAGCTATCGGTTTATCTGCACCTTCACAAGTCTTAAGTCAGATAACATTGAAGAAGGAAGAAGAGGACCAGGAAGACGAGAATATGCACGCGATGAGGAGGGCGAACTTTAGAGTGTTATTCCACTAGGTGACACCTCAGATACTGACGTGGAGGGTGATTTTGATGCTGACACGAACCTAGTAAACCTGAGTACTGCAGCAACACTACTGCTTCGTGTTTACCCAGTCAACAGTGGTAAGTTAGTAAATTTGTATTTTCATTTGTATTTGTAATTTTTATTTAGTGGTTCTGACAAAAAAAACATTTTTATAGATGTGGGGCCTGAGATTGAGCCATTTTGGAACGAAAGCCCACACTATTCCTTCATTAATTGGGTGCACTGTGATGATGAGATGAAGATGTTTTATAGTGATGATGACTTGCAAGGTGGTTGGCATTTAGGTGATCCATTATGTTTGTATCAGTAGCTTCATTCTAAGTTTGTAATGCAATATGCTATAAAATTATATTGCATGAAGTCTCATCATACAACCATAAATGAAAAAAGTGATGAGCATAGGTTTGTGATGAGGTGCCGAAACCATGCTGACGGTTGTCCTTGGTATATGAGGGTAATGGTCCCCAAGAATGGAAGGTATTTTTAGCATCAATTAATGGTCTGAAAAGTCATAGTTTGAAATGCTCACTTGCTCATTGCAAATAAGTGCTTGGTCTAAACGATTTTCAACTGCATTTACATAAATATGTGACTTGGGGAGGTTTCTTTAGCATTAATTAATGGTCTTGCATAGATTTAGTCTCTTAATGTCCCAAAATTAGTATTTTAGGTCTATAACACGTCATTACCAAAATGAAAAAAACTTAAAACCACATAAACCAAAAGCAGCAACATTCATTACAAAAAAAAACACCAATGTTAGTACAAATTGACAAAGTTTGACCCTACAAACATAAAATACAGCAAGCCAAAAGAAACATCAAGTCAAAAGAAACAACAACGACTAAAACATAAATGTCAGTACAAATACAAGAACCCTGAATCTAATCTTCCTCTTTAAATGTGTCAGTATCCTCCTCCCCCCCCCCCCCCCAGAAGCATCAACTCCTTGGTCATCATCATCAGCTACCTCCTGCTCTCGTCTAAGCTATAAATGATAAGGCATATCCCTTATCCCCTTCATTCGACCCTACATCCACCTCCACTTTTCATTTTCTTTATGAATGTAGCTCTTCCACCTCTTTTTCTGTTTCAACTCCATTTTACCTATCTTCTTCATAGTAGCATTGATGTCTTTCATGACATCACGAAAGGAGAATCCACCCTCTGGCTCAACTATGTCCTCCACATCAGCATTGTCATCATCATTATCATGGACCTCAACAACAACCATGGGTGCAACCGGGCCAACATCAGGTACCTCCTCCTCGGCAGTAGTGAATTGACACACACCATTTGGCCCCTTGGAGATCTTGCACTTCTCCAATAGACACTTTCTAAACCTAGCATTCCATATCGTATGATTCATCATTTGCTCAGTGTGCATAGGAACACCAAAATTATAATTATAAAATTAATTAAATTTTAATATGGTAATCAATTTAATATTATTTTTTGGAATATGACTGAAAAATATCATTTGAATTATAAAAACCTCAAAATGTCTACTAAAGTAGTAAAATGAAAGATAGATAATCTAGTAGGATTGTAGGAATATGGAATTTTGAAATTCTAGTATTGATAACTTGAATATAAGAATTTAAACTTGGGTATGAATTAAGATTGACATCTTGAGCTCCCTAGATTGTCACTATGTATACTCAAGTTGTTAATTGTTATTTTTAAGTTATCATCACCTATACTCTAGTTGTGAACATTGAAACTTCAAAATCTCAAATTCTTATAAGATAACCTAATTTTCATTTTGTTAATTTAATAGACATTTAAAGGTTTTTTTAATTTAAATAGTATTTTTCTGTTATTTTTCTTATTTTTTTCAAAATCAATTTCATAGTATAAAAAATGGTTAAATTATTTAATTTAATTTTAGATTAAAAAATTGTAATTAAATGGTTATTAAATAATATTTCTGTTAAGGCAGCATTTTGTACATATTGGTTTTCAAAACATAAAGAATGTTTCTATAATTTAATTTAGATTAAATACGTGGGAGATGCTGGTTTATTATTTTACTCTAAAAAAAAGGTGAGAGAATGAAAAGTAGTGGAGAGCTAGGCGGGAAATTTACGGGGGAATTTGAAAAGGACCAAAGCAAAAAGTTAATGCCCTCCCTGGAGTTCAAACTTGTCTACATTTCTCCAACAATCTCAAGCTCCGTGACCGGTGAGGCCACCTGAAAGGTAGTATCATCTCTCTGTTCCTCTTTCTATTTGTTCTTGTGATCCTTTAGTCTAACTCTGTAAATATTGACATAAGGTTCAACTAGATCATCTCTCTGTTCCCCTTTCTATTTGTTATTGTGATCCTTTAGTCAAACTCTGTAAATATTGACATAAGATTCAACTAGATCATCTCTCTGTTTCTCTTTCTATTTGTTCTTGTGATCCTTTAATCAAACTCTGTAAATATTGACACAAGATTCAACTAGATCGCCTTATTTGATTTGTATCAAACAAACAAATCGATGGCAATACATGTTTCCAAATGACATGTACAATTTGGGTTGAATCGATCATATTCCTACAGGATTATTTGCTTTTTTCATGGTATTATGATTTTGTGTCAAATTAGACGATAGAATATATTGGGTGATAAAATTAGAATCATTTATGGTTCTTGCTATCAAACTAAAGATCTCTTAAAGAAAACACTAGCAGCTAACGGTATGAGAAAAAGAGATTTGAGACACTCCTGTGAATAATTTCAAAAAGCAAAGGGGATCTTTTTTCTAGATGAAAACAAACTCGTTGTTTAAATAAGATAATTAGTAGTACAAATAGATTGAATTGGTATCTTGTTTTGCGTGATTTCCGGTCCTACACTACTTCACTATAACGATGAATAGAGCTACAGATCTCACAATTACACTTACGAACCTGCATAAGCGAAACCCTACTATTTACAACCTTTTTTCACTTCATCCCATAAATTACTTTAGGGGATCTAAATTCGTTTTGAATGATGAATTGCATAATTATTAATATAAATAGATTGAATAGTATCTTGTTTTGACTGAATTTTGGTCCTTTAGAGCATCTTATTATAGTGAATCAGAGAGATATAGAATCATAAAGTTGGATCTCCTAACTGTATGGAGTGAAACCCTCTATTTTCATTTCATTAGACTGACCTCAGCCCTAGCTACTTTTGGTGGGAGTACTAATCACACCATATTCTTTTGAACACTGTTCTGCATTAGCACTTTCAGTGGAAAATGGAATCATCATCATCATCATCTTCAAAAGTGAGCTTGAAGTTGTTGATCGACACAAATACTGAAAGGGTTCTCTTCGCTGAGGCTTCAAAAGAGTTCATCGACTTTTTGTTTAACCTGTTTCGCTTACCTTTAGGCACAGTAACAAGGCTTCTAACAAAAGATGGCATGGTGGGTTCCTTAGGCAAACTTTACGGAAGCATAGAGAAGCTCGGTGACGATTATATGAAGAATCCAGGACAAGATAAGGATATTTTGTTGAAGCCAAGTGCCAATGATTTCTGGCTACCTTCTACAAGCAAGTGATGCTAAGAATGTTAATACCAATTCAGGAGCTTCAGATTTATATATGTGTGCGAGGCGTTGCAGTAATGTTGTTACGTATACTATAAACACTAGGTGTCCAACCTGTGGAAATGGCATGGGCCAATATGCAATATTTGCGGGTGGTAATAAAAATACGACGGTGAAAGATTCGAGTGGTGGTGGAGGCTTTGTGAAAGGAGTGGTCACTTACACAGTGATGGATGATCTGGAGGTTTGTCCCATGTCTACCATTTCAGTAATCGCAATGATGTCCAAGTTCCACGTCAAGGATATTTCTTCCTTGAAAGAAAAGGTCGTTGAGTTGGGGATGGAAGAGGTAGATTTGCTCTAAGACTTATATTTTCATTTATTTTCTGTTCTTGCTTTCTTTGTTTTTCCTTCTCCGAATAGTTAGGATCTGACCTATTGATCAAGATCGAGAGCTGACTGCAAATGGAGGAGCCTTTCTTTGTTTACTCAATGTGATGCTTTTATTTTAATTTTGTATACTCTAATAACTTCTTACTTCTTTTGGCAGGGTATCAAATTGCTGAAGGCTTCTCTGCAATGCAAGAATGTTTTGACTAGCGTTTTTCTCAAGAACGTGACAATTTAAGGAAGCAAGGAATTTCTTAGAACATTGGAATTGAAATATTGATAGGGTAACGTGTTTTTGTCTTTGTCAAATGAACTTCTATGTCGTTATGGATTTATAAGGTCTTATTTTGATGGTTTATCAGCTTGTTTAAGATATTACTCTTTGCAAACCAAACCATATTTTTGCATTAATATGTCAACATTTCAAGCTTTACATTGCTGCTAAATCAGGATGACCAACCTCATTTATAATTTGTTCAATTTAAAAGCCTTATTTAGGATTTGATTATTTCAAAAGGCTTTTAATGGGATTTTCCCAAGCTTCCTTCAATGGCATCAAAGGATTAATTGCCTCACCAAGCCAAGTTGGGAAAAAATTTAATGAGCATTAAATGCCCCCAACAAGTCAATTGTGGGTAGAAATCAGAAAGTGTGGCTTATGCCTTAAAAGCTACTTTTGATGTGAGCCTAATACACAAAACACATAGGATAAAAACAATCAATCCTTTGTATAAAAAAAAAAAACCAAAAAAACAATCAATCCTAGCCCCACAACAGCACGCTTTGGGTTCAAAAAGGTATCCCAAATACTATATATATATATATATATATATATATATATAATGATGAATTGATGATGATGATGGAGGACAAGACATAGAGGAAAAAACATTTATTGACAATGACTATAAAAATTATAATTACTTAGAAAAACTAAACATCATAATAAATTTAAAATTATTAAATTGTTTTTAATCAAATTTCTTACATTATCTCTTGTAATCAAATTAAAAAATAACTAACATTAAAAGTAAAACTGCCCATCATTCACGTGTAATGTGATTTTATCTTTCTTTTATTTTCTCAATTTTCATATTTATGTAAAATCAATATATTATTTATTTAACTACCGTTCAAATTCATATTTTGTAAATTTTTATTTTTCAATAAGTTCTATATTCATATAATCAATAGATTATTTAATTAATAAATATATCATCAAGTTACCAGATTTATATTTCAAGTATCAACGTTGAAATTTATTTTTATAAAAATAAAAACTAAACTCATTTTATTTTTTAACCCACATAAATTTTTCTAAAGTAAAAATAAAATATACAAACTTTTTTGGTTCAACGTATATAATAAATTATAAAAGACTTTGAATTTTATTAAAGTTATATAATTATATTTTTAAATATTTTTTGTTGATTTCCAAAAATTATAATTTTGATAAAATTGAAGAATTTTGTAATTTTTTTCCGTAGGCATCTATGTAAATTGTGAAAAATAAAAATGACAAAAATTGTATTTAATTGAGTGAAATTTAGAATTTTGTATTAGTTTTAAAAATAGAATGTGGGAAAGAATGTAGGAGAGATGCAAGAATTTCTGTATGGATATTTTAGTATATTTTATATTTAGTCTTTCTAAATAATTACAATTTCTATGGTTTTCCTCAATAAATATATTTTCCTTTAAGTCGTTCATTCTAATTTTTCCAAAGAAAATACTCTCTTTCTCCACTATGAATAGAATAAGAAGAGTCTGAGGACTATTTTCATGAAAAAAATTAGGGAAAAAGCCAAGCTAGAACTCATTGAAAGAGGGGTTTGGAGGGTTCGAGTCAGGCAATAAATTTAAAGCTTTGGTTTAAGGTCAGATTATGACAAGATTGATGGGATTTTTATGAATGGGGATGCTATCCATATTTCGAATAAATGTTTGTTTGCATTTTTCACCAAGTTAGAAGCATTTATAGAAATAATGTCAGAATAAAGCTTGATCAAAAGAATCTACGAGTTTGGCAAAAGATAGAGCATGGAAACGCGTTTTTTCTTTCACCTTTAAAGGTTTATATTCTGCCAAGGCTGGTTCATGGGGAAGGAGATTGATTTTCAAAAATCGAAGTTTTTATTTTGAACCTTTGTGGCAAATTGAACAGGAAAAGGAAGAGAAAATGAATTTAAGAGCATTAGAAAAAAATTCTTTAGTTTCATATTTTGGGCATCAAATAAGATGAATTAGGGTATTAGTTATATATTTTTAATATTTGAGAGAGGTTGGGCTCACCATAGTTTAAGGCAGAGTGCTTGATCATGCTCTGCATGAAAATTCAAGACCAAAGAACTTACTCTACAAGAAAATTTAGAACTGGTAGTACATCTGTCTCCATCTCAATCTGGGCTACCCCTATATCTCAAACTCTAGAATGTCTTCCCTAGCACCATGACACTCAAAGGAATCAAACCCTTTCCATTTGTAAAAGTATCCAACCCTTCAACCATTTAACGCACAGACAAAGAGTGTAGTAGTTATATATATATATATATATATATATATATATATATATATATATATATATTTTTTTTTTTTTTTTTTTTTTTTTTGATAAAATAGTTATATGTAGTTACGCTGTTGCTTGCATCGATGTTAGATATGTTCATATGATACCGTTTTTTGGGCCCAGAGTTCATATGATAACGTTATCTCATACACGAGATTATTTCTCTTTTTTCTGCTTGGTTTTAATGCTTTTGTCAATTCACACAGATTACTAAATTCAAAGTACCAAGTTTCACTGTCCCTTATATTTGACCCTTTTTTTTTTGTTTTTTGCTAACATAGACGCTTGAACGCTTATTTTTATCCTCGCAAAAAAGTCCAAATTAATTTGCCCTTTTTCTATGAACACTAAAAGCCCAAATCCAAGGTAGTAGTAAGCAGGATTTCACTACAAATACTATATACTCACTAGACAACGGAATAAGCTTTCTTGGGCACAAAGTCCACTGAATTAGGACATCTGAGTCCATGCAACAGGTGCATTTCCAGCACTCATCATTTCATAACCATGGGAAAAAAACATAGGGAAAAAGGACCAGGGAATTTTCTTCGGACAAAAATAGGAACTTTCTATATTTAAGAATAAACGAGCTTTCATATTCCCGTACCAGCCCAAGATTTCACCCCCGGTGAGGTGACTCTTATTAAGTGTATTATTTTCCACATTGAAAACCACCAAAACAAGCGTGAAACCAACCATGCTCTACATCCTTATTCTTAAACTTCTAATTCTATCATTTGACTAACCTTTCGTCATCAACCTCAATATTCACAATGCACATGGGACCAATAAGCCTTCTATATCCTAAAAACCTCTTGAAGAATTTCAACCTAGTCCCAGCAGCTCTATATATGTTGAACAAAGATATTAGATATTACTTGTAAACTAATCATTTCATGAAACCATCCTTTTTTTCTATGATCTGAAAAGACCTCATTTGGTAAGTTCATCAATTCTGAACTAAGGAACTCAACTACAACCGAATGAACTTCCTAAATTTCTACATACAAATGTGATCTAGAGAAGAAATTTGAGGTCTTTCAATTTTTTTCTTTTTTCATTATAGAAAAAAGAAGGTATTTTGATAACAGGTGAATGTTCACGTAATTTCAGTCTGAAACATAATATTTTAGATTGAGTGTTAAAGCACTGTACAGTCAGCTGAGCTACGATGGATCTCACAGCGTCCTGCAAGCAAATATATCACAATAAAGCAGTTTTAAGAATGAGATCCAGAGGTTCAAAAGGATGAGATGAAAGGGAAAAGGGCATAATCTGCATAACGTTCTTCTTAAACATTCATTCATGTACTGATGTACAGTCTTCAATAGCTTGAAAAACATGTTCTTTACACAATATGATCTTATGAAGATACCGAAGGGTAACATATAATGCTCCTTTCTTTTCAAATGGGATTTGATGTGATTTCTCAACCATATAGCTAGTGATTGAAAAATCCAAATTTACAAAACTTCATACATGGATGAAATTTCACAACGAATTTCCCCAAGTGTCATCTGCATGTGGTAGAATTAGACAATAAACTTCCTCAAGCTTTTCATGGCATCAAAAGAACCCGTGGTCTTTGACAAAGAGGGTCCAGACACCAGATACTGACTTGGAAAGATTAATGGACATGAAAGATGCCATCTAGCTTATGTTTATTTTGTTATTACATGTTATATATATTATAATGTCCAAAAACTATCAATGAAAAAATACTGACTTTAAAAGTATATGAAGATAATTTCACAGGGATAAATTAGCCAAGCATTAACAGGAAAAAATATTAGTTTAGAATGAGGCATGCAATGGAAAATGTGGTTTTATTACCTCATTGGTATTTTTCCCTTAGGTTAGATGAACTAATGCCTGAAAAGTTGGTCCACAGAGACAGAGCAAATGCAAGAAAGGTTACAGAAGATGCTTGAAAGCAGGGGTCTCCTAAGTTTATTGTGCTACAATGTACTGAGTAAGGTAAGAAACTCTTCTGGTTCTTCATTCTCTTTAACAATCTGTTCAAAGAAAGAAGTCAGTGATCAAGACAAGAATTTAATAAATCAGAGCAATCCACAATCCACATTTTCTCGGTTCAATCTTAAAACAAAACAAAAAAAGCATATAGTTCAACAAGTGCTAATGCAAAGAAGGTTTAGGCATCCTTCTTGGATTGAATATCCAGCAACAGGCAAATAAAACAAGAGAATTAAAGGAAAAAAGCAAGTTATGGAAAATCAAGTTTTAACTAGAAACTAGAGAGGATTATGCAGTATTGCAGACTATACTAAGATAATCAACAGACCTTGCCCAATTGTCTTGACTTGACAAATAAAATTCCTAACACAAACATGAAATACAGGCCAAGAAACAAGGTTCATCTTAAATTACTATGTCCTCCCCGAAAATAGGACCTTATTATTGCATGTGCCTTGCATGAAAACAAAAGACACGCTACAAATAAATCCATTTTAGCCCAAACATAATATTTAAGTGGTCAAAATAATCAGAATACCGACAAGTTACATTTTTTACTAAAAATATTACTATTGTCATGGGTATTTTGGTCAAAACAAAATTAGCTCTAGCTACAACTTTGGGTTTTAGGGTAGAATGTTACAATTATTCATAATAGTAGGGAGAGCTGTGGGATTAAGACGTCTATCTATTGAAAGGAAAATAAATTGGGGTAAACTTAGTCCCCAACCCAATCTAACCTTGCATCATGTATAGTTAGAGATTTGAAAACCCATTGTGGACAACTCTCAATATGGTTTGCAAATTAATACATTCTGTTGAATATGAGAAAGAGAAGGCAGTACACAACCAGTGTAGTAACAAAAAAGTTATAAAAGTAAGAATGTGAAATGTAGGGAATAACTTGTTAACAAGGCAGGTTATGAAAGTCATTTTGCCATGCTATGAGCTTGAGGTTAGTGTGGTTTGATTATCAGATCTCAACTTTTAAGTTTAATAACATGATCTAAGTAAGAGCTTAGGAATTAAAAAAAAATACTTGTTCCAGGCATCCTGATTTTCCAACTTTTATTAAAAAAAGTTGAGCCTACAGGTTATGATAACATCAACATCACTGTGTTGTTTAGGTATGCATAATCCAAATATTAACTTTTTAGCTACTGATTGGTTGCCAATCATATGGATTAATTAAATACACAAAAATCAAGAACAAACATATTTTTAAGAACCTACAGAAGGACTTATGGATCCAATTAGGTGAATTAAAGAGAAATACACACATTATGTTCTATGGGTGCTTTTATAGAGGACAGAAACCTCAGTTATGTTGCCTAGGGGTCGTGACCTCAAGATGTGTCGCAAAAAGTAGAAAGAAGGGAATAGAGAAGGAAAAGGTGGAACATACACTACGCAATTATTTTGTCATCAAAATTCAACCGCTTGGATCTGATGAAGCACCATAAATTTATAAATTCTTCTTAAATCATCAAGTTGAATGGAACATTAATCAGTTCTCTCATTTTCTTTTCAATTGCTTCCCTTTTCCCATATTTTTTATATGAATTAAAACGTAAAAAATACTTATACTTGGGAATTTCATAAAAATCTCCACAATGTTATCGTTAATTATTTGCAACAGAATACAGAATCACCAAAAACTTAAAATTTAGTAACCAAGAGAAACTCTAAACATTGTTAAAAGATGAATTTAACCAAAAACAGAAATAGGATATAAACAAACCTTCATTCAACAGGGTAAGGGAATCTTGTCTCAACACTAGCAAGTTATAATGAATTAAATTTTGCACATCATAAAACTAGATCATAGTAGCAGAAAAGGGGCATCACAATTTTAAAAGTGAATTGCCTAAAATATGTGACATTTGGGATTTTTAAGTATGACGGCTGAACCATTATACTAATAACATCATTACAAAATACAAACATAGGAAATCAATGTCCACAAGAAATAAATAATGAAGCATCCCCCTATCATCCATAGAGTGCAATAACTGCAGACTCCATTTATCATATTTGACAGGCTACCCGTGTGAGTCAACTTGGTCATTGAATTGGCATGTAAACATTAGGCAAACCAAAACCAGCTAGCACAAAAAGAGGTAAAGATATTCCATACCTTAATGATAGTGTCATTTGGCAAACCAAAATAGGCAAGGACATCACAACCAACTTGGTTCCAGTCAACTTCTCCTCGACAATCTATCACTCTGTTACTATCTAACCGAACCTGAGATGTGGCAAAGCTGAAAGAACTTCCCAGCCAAAGATACAAAATGTTTCTTGCGTTCTTACCAGAGCTTACACTTGAACAGAAAATGACAAAAGCTGCTTTAGAATCCAAATCACTTGCACTGAATGTCACAACCTTCTCTAAGCTGGGCCAGTGATAGACTAAATTCCGTTTATTATTGGATTGAAGGAGACCACTTCCATCTATTTCATTTGATGAAGTAGACTTTATGTCTTCTCCTGAAGAGATTCTCACCCAAGGGTCACTACAGTTTCCAACAAATGAAGCATTGCTGTAGTCAATACTATCTGCAGCACTTGAACATAATAACACCTTGCACTGTTGAGTTGAATCCAAACCTTTACCCTTGACATAATTATTTAAATCAGATGAATTTTCTATATTATCTGATTGATGCAAATAGCTAGTGTTGCCATTCATGAGAGCACCATCTTCTCGAGTAGCATTAAAAGTTGATGATCTATTCATCACCAAAGTTTTATCACTAATCAGTGGTAACTTCAAAGACTTTGACAGGCTGCCTCTGCGCTCAGCAAGAGAAGTTGAAGGTTTTTTCAATAGCAGGGAGGCTGACTGATGAGAGGGCCGTGATGCCAACTTGACACTACAAGTTTCTGCACCTTTTGTTACTGGTTGAGAAGAACAACTTGATGAAATGAGGGACAGGTTAGAAAAGTTAGATAAAGATGAGGATGCTAGCATAGAAGTCGAAGCTGCATATGGAGAATCAAGTGATGTTTCTGAATTCTTTGAACTATTGCTTGAATCAGAAGAAATGGAATCTGGTGAGAGATAAGGGGATGAAGAAGAAGACGTAGTTGATGACAGAGATGACGATGGAGATGAATTTATTAATGAATGAGTGCCTGACACTGAATCCAAATAGACCTTTGAATATGATAATTTAGGCTCTGAGGCAAATTCCTTCATATTGGCAGTGGCAAACTTACGCCTTAACACACTCCAACAGCTCTCCCTAGCAGGAAGGTGAGTTTCAAGTTCATCCTCTGCTGAAGCAAATGGTGGCACAAAACCTCCCATGATAGCTTTCTGGAAAACTTCAAAATCAACATTATATGAGTCCACTCTCCTCTCACCTGGAGAAATCTTTATGGCTGATTTGCCATTTTCTATTCTATTATCAGATTTTTCCATCAAGGGAAAAAACTTCGAAAAGGCATCCCAAAAGTAATCCGGTTCTTCACCTTCCTTGATTAATGAAATTGAACCTTGCACTTTCTCATAGCGAACAATCTGACACACAGCCCCTCTTGCATCCCTTTCCATAATGGCCTCACAATCGTTCCCAATCCAAACATATATAGCATCAGGTATATGTATGATAAACGCACCTCTAGAATCCAGTGCACAAGGAGAAGGATTCGTCAACATTTTGGGGACAAGATGCAGTGGATCATAAGGTGAGTGTGGGGCTATTCTATACATTCTCAGCAAAGAGCTTGGGCTAAGTGGAACCGCATGAACCCTTTTTTGACATTGCAGTAATTGGCAGGCAAAACCCATATTAGGATCAGCAATACCTCTTGCTGCCTTCACATACTGAAAAGCATCATCAAAACTCTGCCCTTCCCTCCACATAAGGTAAGCAATCACCAGAGAGGTGGACCGAGATACCCCCTGGCAACAATGCACAAATACCCTTCCATTTTGTTCCCTAACATCTTCAAAGTAGTCAAAGACATCGTACAGAATACTAGTAATATCTTCAGAAGGACTATCCTGCAACCACAACGTTCTATACACAAAATCAGATTTGAAGTACTCAGGACAAACAAAGCCCACACAGTTCAAAATATGAGTAATCCCATTTTGCTTCAATATATCCTTATCCCTAGCAACAGCATCTCCTCCGAGATAAATATGTTCAGCCACTTTTGAGCATTCTTTATCAAAGCATGCAATCTTATCTCTCTTCACAAGCCCAGCATTCTTATCAGGGTTTCGCTGAATCGAAGATAAATCAAGCTTCAACCTCTCTCCATTACCTTTTCCGCTAGGAGTTGGGGGATGAGTCCACTCACCGATATCATCGGAACTCGCTTTTGGCCACTCGTCCAAGCTCCTCCGGGCAATTGAAAGAGGCTGTAACGGCGGCAAAAACGACCGAGCCTTGCAATTTTGCTGCGATCGAGGGGTTAACGGAGCGGGAGGGTACCTACGGCATTCGCCGTTAATATTGCCAACACTCCCATCCGGATCTACGAAGTCCTTTTCCTCGCCATCCGGATTGTGCGAGGCGGAGCGAGACGCCGACCAAGAGGCCGACCGCCAGAACATTTTTCGTGCATCGTCCTTACCCACCATGCCCACTTCCAAAAACCCCTAACTCAAGATTTCCCAAAACCTAAAAAATTGAACTGACCTAGCTTTCCTTCACTAAGAAGCCGAAGCATACATGGTAGATACTAACAAAAATTTTCGAAATCGAACCCATATCAGATCAAACATGAATTGCCGACTGTGACAAAACCCATATAGAAAACGTGCAGGAAGCAACAAATCATCACAGAAAAACTGACAACGACAACTAAATGCAGAGAAAATGTGTCGAAAACAATTCAGTGACGATTTCTGAATCTCATGGAGAGAATTTATGAGGAACAGATAAAACAAAAAGGTTGGTTAAAAGAGGAAATTTTCAGTAGTCGTCAGAAGAAGAAACACAAAGATTGAAACACAGTGAAGAAAGATAATCAAGAAGAGAGCAAGAACCAAAGAAAATTACAGAGCAAGAAAACTGTGGAGTGCAAGAGAGGTTAAGGGCAACGAATTGAGCAACTGAGCAATGGGTTTCAGAGCGAGAGAAAGAGAGGGGGAATACTGAATAAGGCTCTTCGCTTCTCATTAAATTTAGTCACACAAAAAGACATGTTTGATTAACGTTTCTTCACAGGGGATCCTGGGAGCCCCCTCAGTCAACCGAATGCCTCTTTTTTTTCTTTTTCTCTTTCTGTTTCTTTTTTTTTTTCCTACACAACCAAATCCGTTGTTATTTATCATTCGTGGTAAAACATGGATATAAACCCCGCAAATCATATATGGATTGTTGAATTGACAATTTTTTAATTCAATTTCTTATTCATAAAAATGTTTTAAATACTATACTTATACCTTTAATTTGTTTGCCAAAACAATAGACTTTTACTTTATTTTTAGTTATAAAATTATTTAAAAGATACCTCATCTTTCAAATCAAGATTATGGAAATAATCTGGTTTTAATTGAAAAATATTTAGTATTATAAAAAATAGAAAAAGGTTTGGACTCTTTTTTTCTTTTAATAAAGAGTAATCATATTACTCCCTCCGGTCCTAATTATAAAACATATTTAACCGATTTTTAGGAGATTAAGGAGGGGAGTTAAATTAGTTAATTTCACTCATTTTCCTAAAATGCCCTTATATAAATTTTCAATGACATTAACATACCTCCCCAATCTAAAATCTTCTCTTCCATGTTTTCTAATTGAAATAATGGTCTTGTTATATATACATATGTGTGTGTGTACACACATATGTATGTATGTATGTTTGTGTATGCACACACATCTATATCTACAACACCACCCCCCAAAAAAACACACACATGCACCCCCCACAGATACACAATCTTCTCTTTCATGCTTTCTAATTGAAATAATGGTCTTATTATATATACATATGTGTGTGTGCGCACACATATGTATGTATGTATGTTTGTGTATGCACACACATCTATATCTACAACACCACCCCCCCCCCCCAAAAAAAAGACACACACATGCACCCCACAGATACACACATATATCTACACACAAATACAAACCCCCACATTCCCCTAACACACACATGTATACACACATCCACACACACATATACATAAATACACAAATATATACCCCCACACACACACACATATAAGTGTAAGATTATGTACACACATATATATAGATAAACACGTGTATATATATAAACAAACACACACACTCTATGTGTGTGTACATATATAAATATAAATATATATGTGTGTTTATATATATATATATATATATATATATATATATATATATATATATATATATTTATTTTGGTAAATTAAAGATAATTCAATGATAAACAAATTAAAATCCAACAATTTAAAATTTTTATTGACGGGAAAATTCTATACACCTAAATGCATATACTTACCAAAAACTAAACACACTTAATAGAATAAAATAAGGGTGTTTTATAAAAAAATTGACAAAAATTTAAATTTTATCTTATAATTAGGACCAAAACTTACTCTCAAATGTTGTCTTTTAATTAGGACCGGACGGAGTATAAGATATAAAAGATAAAATTTCCAAAATACAAGTATAATAAGAGGGTCAGGGAGAGAATCTCTTTAAAAACAAGGAAATATAAGAGAAAAGTATAGAAGCAATTATATTAATCGCAAGGCCATTTTGTGATGCATTTTAGAGTTTTGTTGGATAAAAACCTTAAAAAAAAAAAACCCCCAAAGGTTAAGATGTAACCAACACCATGAAGTGTTTTTTCAGAAATATCTAATGTACTAAAATAATTTGTAATGTATCTAGTACTCTAAAAATATTTTCTTATAGATGCTTCCATTAGCATAAAATATTTTTTATGCAAGTTTCCACTTAACAATTTAGAATATTTAGAATTTTGGATACACCTAAAAAAAATACTTCAAGCTGTTTGATGCACCAAAAAAATAGTTTTTGAGACTGACACCACTACAAATTCAAGTATTTATAATGTTTAATATATGATAGTCATAGCAAAAAAATAACATGTATGTCAAGACGGATGTCGTACAAGAATATAAAATGCTTGAAAGTAACAATAAATTATGTGCATTGTCATGTATTATACAGCAAAATTTGTGAAAATACAAAAAATAATGATTGTAGTTAATAACTGTCATTTATTTAGTGACAAAAATGATGGTTCCTTTGAAACAATTGTTATATCATATTTACAAATTATTCATCTTCCAACCTCTTATATCAGAGAAGACAAAATATAACCGTCTTTAGAAACAATCGCCATTTAACACTTTTATAACCCTTTGTAATATCATTGGACCTTCATAAGTCATAACCTTTGTAACATTCCTTAGACTTATATTTAAACTTATATATTCCTTGTGATTCATACTACTTTTCTTTATCAGTCTCCTCTTTCTCTCCTCTTTAAAATAAAAAAAAAGTCAAATATATAACTATTATTAAGAAAAACCTAACACTTATTAGAATACAACTTCAAATTCCTAACGGTTTTTCAAAATGAACCATCACCATTTATAAAATATAACAATAAGTAAATCTAAAGGACCTTATGGCTCGATAATCCACGAATAAATGTCTAAAAACTTAACTCTACCTCTATTTCAACGTCTCATAGCCAACTACCATTTTTTGTTCTTCTTCACCAAAATTATGGACAAATGCAAGAGAACTTTTGCTTCATCATTTTGAAACAAATTGAAAGATGAACACACTCCACCAATAAGCCAAATAGGGCTCGTCTATCATATAGTCCAGGTTTACTTGCGAGAGTGAGGATGTCTCGACCAGTGCTTAAAGGAATTTACAACTCTTGTTTGCTCTTTTAATGAGAAAGTGGACAAGTTACTGGAGAATGAAGAATTTAATGATGCACTGACTTCTTAAAACATCCTTATGTCTTGTTATTTTTAGTTTTATATATGTATATATAAATATATATATGTATATATATATATATGCATTGGCTTTTTGTTTTGTTTGTAAAATGGTGGTAGCACAATCAACCACCAAAATTTAAAAGTGAAACACATAAATGTTATTAAGTAAAATCCATCACTTATTATAATATCATGCAAATAAATAACAGTTGTAATTAGTAACTGTTATATTTTGTCTCACAAAATGATAGTTGTTGCACAAAACCATAATGATTGTTCAAAACATTTCCTCTTCCCCATTGTGATCATAATAATATGTACATGCTTCTTTGTTTTTCGATGATTAGGCACAAGAACCAAGTACACCCATTTTAACCCACCACTGCACGACTGCTCCTCTTCAACTTCCAACATATGCAATGATGATTTAGATCCATCACTCTCAACCTATTTAAACTCCTCATTTCCTTATGTTTTTTTTTACTATTTCTTCATCATCCTCCTATACTATTTTAGGATGAAACATCATGTTGTAAACTTGCTAGAAAATCCCCGACATCCTCCTCCTCCTTCTCCCCTCCATAACCCCCTCCACCACCTCCTACTCCTCCTCTACAACCTCCACCACCGCCTCCACCTCCATATCCTCTACTCCCTCATGTGGATGCAATAATGCGTCATGCATAACGCATTGACCATGTTGTGAAGAGGCTAACTAGATATTTTTTTGAGTATGAAAAAGAAGGCGAATCTAATTGTTGATGAGTATGAAATTGGCTACCATAATTTTGACATACTCCCAATGATTTAAGCCACTCTTCTTGTGACGTGTAGTGTGACGATGTGAGGTATGTTGCAAGTTTTCAGAACTTATGATTCCTTCAAATCAAAGAAACAAAAGTTTCAAAATTCACAGTAAACCTCAAGTAATTTATCATAGGTTGACATTTTTTTGTTATATTTTTGTAAAAATATAAAAACTATAGTTATCCAGGTACTATTAGCCAAAAAAAATAATAATAACAACATACCTTATGATTATTAACAAATAACAATGATAAATGTAAACTAATAAATAATAGTTCGTACAAGCAAGCAATGATGCAAAGTCTTAGGCAAGATAACCCAAAAAACCCTACCACTCCTCTTCTATTTAAACTTCTAAAATGAAATACACTTGACATTTAGTTTGTTTGACGAAACACATCAACATCATAACCCTACGACTCCTATTATTTTTTTCGGCCGTCAAGAGTAGTTTTCAATCAAATCCCACCATAAAAAGCTTTATTCCACTTCTTAACAGCAACTACGCTAGTGAATATGCTTGACCCTTGTCTCAATGACTATCGCACAAGTTGCTTTCGCTTTCCTTAACTCGCATTTTCATTCATGAACCCTAGCTAGGTATAGTAGTTATGATTTCCTTTATCCATTTCACATTATCATCCATGCATTTACTTAAAAGGTTCCTCTTCTACTAATTTTAGTGTTCAACTCGGTAGATTGGGCTACCTTTATGCAGTCAAAACCTAATAAAGCATTCAAAATAACGTTAAATTGCTTTTGTGAAGTTATGTTTTTTTTTGGAAAACCTAGTATTGCTCTAATTGAATGTTTCTTTCTTGTTACAGGAAGTAGTCAACACATTGCTTTGATTCACAATTCCTACCCTATTGTTATCGAGGAAGTAACTTCCTAGAGATATGGATCTCTAAGCAAAAATCCCTCATTTTTCAAAAGTATCCATATATACCTGTAGAAGTTAGTTCTATAAGATCAATACATATATAATGAATAAACTAATTCAATTGTACCAAGACGTGATAAAGCGTCTAAAGTGACATTAGATTGCTTTTGTAAAGTTTTTTTTTAAAAAACTCATTATTGCTCTAATAGAAGGTTCCTCTCATGTACAAGAAGTTGTAAACTAACTGCTTTGACTAAAAGTTCATACTTTATTAATCTTTTCTGAAGCAACTTAAGGAGATATGAATCCCTAAGAAAATACCTCTCTTTTTTTTTCTTAGAAGTATCCATGTCTCTAGATGTTACTTCTAAAAAATCAATATGGATGTAATGAATAAACTAGTTTTATTATACCGAGAGTCATACATAAATAAGCGGATACTTATTGCATTTGTGAAGTTACGACATGATAAAATATTTGTGACATATTAAATTGCTTTTGTGAAATTATATTTTTTTTGGCAAACTTATTATTGCTTTGATTGAAGGTTCCTCTCCTATTTTTGAATTGAGCAGGTGGCACCAAGTAAAAAGTTCTAAAATTCAATATTGTGATCAGTCCTAGACTCTTCAATGTAAGAATTTTGAGCTACTCGATCTCGACTCTATCTAATAGAGTAATACTTCTCTCATCGGGTAGCCATGTAAGTTGGAACAAATCAAGATCTTTTAGGCTTTATGGCCAAAATCAATTGCACTCTTAACCTATATACTCCCTCAAGTTCTTATTATAAAGCATCAACTAAGAATTTACACAAACCAATAAAAACAGTTAATGTTAATAAAGTTGTCCAAAAATTTAAGTAATTTTCAATATTATCCCTACTAATTGCACTAAATTTTAATATTATATTATTATTACTCTTACCTACTACCTCTATTAATTTGGGCATAAGTGGAAAAAAAAACAATTAATGCTCCTTGAAAACAAACAAGTGTCTTATAAAAAGGACCAAATGCATTTGCTAGTTGGTGTCTTATAATAGGATCAGAGGAAGTAACTCGTAATGTAAGTGTTCACTTATATTTTGTGTCTCTTCAACAATTTAGTCTGAAAACAAAAGCATATGGGAAAAAAAATCCTGGGTTTGCATACTCATTATGTCATTTCTGGTAGGGATATTTGTTTTTCCCCTAGAGGTCTTTGCTTTCCAGGGTTAATTTCTATAAAGAGACAATTATAGGTCAACAATTGCACTATCACATATACAAGTCAACAATTTCCATTGATTCTTCACATAAAACCTAGATGTCTTGATCCATCCCAAATTGCATAGCCACTCAATGTGGGAGGTGCTGTTCTATTAGATACAAACAAGTCAAACTAGCTCAGAAACTTTCACTTAAAAAGTCTCACATATGTACATCACGATTATTATATAATAACTGCATTTATTATAAAAGTTTACAATTTTTATTTAGAAACCATTATTTATGTACTAAATACATAATGATTGTCTATGTGATATTGTTAAAAGTCATAGTTCTTACATAAGAACTGTTATGTATGTTATTAAATAAATAACAGTTGTCAAAATGATGTTATATATCATGCAAGCAATACCATATATTATGACAGTTGTTTAGATGTGCTGAATTAATCAGCAATGCGCATGTTATGGCCTTACCATGCATTAATACATAATGAGTGTTCAATCAGAAGCATTATAATTGGTCTAGAATAAATAGCAATTCGAAATTGTAATTTATATATGCCGTGCACATATAGTGCCCCGCATATATGATAGTTCAAAATCGTGATTAATAGGCGATAATAATCATCATATATTATGATTTATATAGTAGTGTGGACGGTGATGGAGCTTTACTGGGACAATGGAGGGCCTCCCCCCCCCCCCAAAAAATGGTGTTCCAACATGAGGTAATAGTAGGTTGGGCCCAACAACTAAGATACATGGCTTACTTTGTAGCTGACAAAATAAGTTGGGCTCCTTAGTAACATGCTATTAAAACAGAGGCAATATCTATTACCCTTTTGTCCTTTAATTCAACTCGTAAAGGTCAGACACTCTCACCAAAATGAGGGGGCTTGATCTTTGAGTTGGTCAAGGTGTTGGAAGAGGTATCTTAACTCCTAAATAATTAGTAAACGTTTGAGGGTAATAGAGGGCTTACCCTGCTTAACATTAGTATCACCTATAAGGAAGGGAGCTTTTGCCTTACCATTGGATTGTAGATAAGTACAATCCCTTCCCCAAAATTTAAGTGTGTGTGTGTGCGCGCGCGCGCATGTGCGTGTGTGTGTAAAGGGTAGTATCTATTACAAAAGAGAGTTGCTCTATAGCATATGCCACGAATAGGGGACCAAAAAGGAAGAAGCACAAAGCTTTCTTGCTAAGAGTAACAAGTTGACACTTGAGAGATTGCCAATCAAGAAGATGGATAGTTAACAACCCAACAACATATGATCCGACCAAAGTGTGGCAAAGCTTGGAGATATTTAGACATGCTATAACAAAGAACCAACTGAGATTAGAGCTTCATGACGTCTATACTTGAGTAAGTGTTTGAAGCTGGAACTATGTTATGAACCAGCAAGAGTGTTTGCAAGGAACCTACAAAAGAAAGAAATAAACTTGAAAAAGAGAAGACTAAAGTAGAAGGCAGTAATAATATAGTATCCCCCTGATCCTAAATATATGACATAATTTGTAGTGCAAATTGAACTACAAACAAGTCTCATATTTAGAACCAAAAATAATATATAGGAGCAGGCGTTTCAAAAGAATCATTACAAAGCTGCTCACTACACAATAATGGAGCAGAAACAGAGTCATGGCATGAGGCAAGCCCGAGATGAAGGAGGCTTGCTAATTCCCAATGCAAGCTTGGTAGATACAAATGCCTCTATCCCCTCCATCAATTCATCTTTGTGCTCAATGATGAGATAACAAAAGATGAAAAAGCACTGAGGATTTTTTGTGAAGTTATGTGTGTTTTTTTTTACAAAACTCATTATTTGTTTCTCTCTTGTTATAGAAAATTATCAACCTATTACTTTGATTAAAAATTCCTACTCTATTAATATTTTTTGAAGCAACTTCAGGAGATATAAGTCTCTAAGAAAATACCTATCCTTTTTTGGAAGTATTTAATGTCCATAAGTTAATTCTAAAAGATCAATTTGGATGTGAAAAATAAATTCATTTAATTGCACCGAGAGTCATATATGAATAAGCAAATACTTGTAGCATTTGTGTGAAGTCACAATGCAATAAAACATTTGTGATATATTAAATTGTTTTTACTTTATGAATATATATTTGAAAACTCATTATTGCTTTGATTGAAGGGCCTTGTTGTCATGAATGATGTCCAAATAAAACTATAAGAGAGGGGAGGAGACTTATTGTGAGGTGAAACAAGAAATGACAAATTGTGAACATGCCAGATTGCAAAATTTAACCTTTCTTATTGCATTTCCTCTCATCTTTCATAATTTACTTTATAACAAGAAGACCATTTCACAGTACTCTTTTTTCTTGCACCATCTCGTCATTCAGCGAAATGGATGGATTACCAAACGGGGCAAAGGTGCTAGTGATTGTAAAAGGGGCGACATGGTTAAGATCCTTAGTACTTGAGTCGTTTGTTGCCACCGACAAGCCTTAAGGAGGAGGAGGTGGTGGAGGAGGAATAAGGGGATGGCGGCTGCAGAGGAACTTCCTAGGAACTTATAACACAATAGAGGATATGAGTAGGATGCCGATACAGAAAAGTAGTAAGAATCACATGGAATGGTTAAGTTTAAATAGATGTCCAACGGATTGCAAAGGGTTATGACTTATGACTTATGAAGGTCTAAAAGGATTATAACAGGTTATGATAATTTATGTCATTGAAGGTCCAAATATTATAAAGAGCTATGAAAGAGTTTGATGATAGTTGTTTGTTTCTGAAGACTGTTTTCTCTTTATTGATATAAGAGGTTGGAAGTTGAATCATTTGTAAGTGTTATATGACGGTTGTTTCGAAAGAACTATAACTTTTTTTACTAAATAAATTACTGTTGTTAACTACAACCGTTATTTTTGTGTACATGATAGTACATATAATTAACCGTTATATTTAAGCGTTATATATTTTTACGTGACCTTTACCTTAATGTTTGTAATGTTTATTAGTTGTAACCTGTAATATCTTGTTTTATGCTTTACCAACAAACCCTTTAAAATTGGAAATATTCAATAAAATACCAAGATTTAATATCTATTGAGATATTATTATTTATTGAATATTTGTCGCATTGGATAAATTTGGGAAATAATAACGCGAAAATTGAGACAAAGAAAACCCACAACCCCCTAGGGAAATTGGGACAACGACAACAAAACCTACATATGCAAACCAAGACAACAACAACAAAACCCAGACACATAAACCAAGACAACAACAACAAGCCCAAAACATGCAAACTGAGGCAACAATAATACAACCTAGAGATGCAAAACAAGACAAAAACAACGACAGAACCAAAAAACACGCAAAACCAATACAATAACAAAACCCAAAACACACAAATCAAGGCAACAACAACAAAACCCAAACACGCAAAATGAAACAACAAACAAAAGAACCCAAAAACACGCAAACTGAGATAATAACAGGACCCAAACATGCAAATTGAGGCAACAAATACCCAAAAATAACACTTACAGCACTTCTTGAAAACCATGTGATAGGACACACAAACTAAGGGACACATGGTGCCATATGCCCAAGCCAACACACACACATGAAAAAGCAACACATGTCACAACTACACACTAACACCACACCAAAAGTAGATTTTTTTGTTCCTCCCCTTTTAATTGTCGTGGCTTAATTCACACATGCATTGGATTGGACTTTATATTTACTCCCTCTCTAATTTCATTCCATCATCTGACTTCTCTTTTTCTTCCTCCACGACACATACTCCCTTCTCTTTCCTTTCCAAAAAAAAAACTCCCTTCTTCCATCCTATTTCCCCTACTCCATCGAACAATACAGACACACCCCTTATCAAAATCATATCACTCTCTTTCCCCCTCAATCTCCATAATCAACATCATCATACACAAGAAGAGCTTCACGGTTAAGACGAAAAAAGAAAGAAGAAGTAAGAAGAAGGTAAGAACTTGATCATCAACTATGGTATATCTTGGATTTTCTTACATGCATGTTAACATTGATGGTTAAAAATTCATATGCATGCGATTTTCTCAAGTATAGATTGAAGATTAAACAAGGATTTGTGTGGTAAAAGATACTACAAGTCCAAAGACAAGCCTAGTGGTAAACACTTCTTCTTCTTTAAATTTTTGGAGTTTTTCTTGGAAACCCAACTTTTGAAATCAGAGGGAAACTCAAAGAAAGGAATAGATTTTGGTAAATCTGAGCTCACCAACTTGTTACTCATGGAAAATGGTGTGGGAATAAAATTTTTAATAAATTTTTAAGGGGATTTTCGAATATAAAATATCAAGCTCATTAAAGAAGTGAAAACTGCCATTTTCATAATTATGAGGTTAGTAGCTTTTTCTGTGTGGTTTGACCAAGTAATACACCTTTGCCAATTATGAAAAATTTATAGAATATAGAGGACATGCATATCTTTAAAATGGAGGGTATTTTGTAAGATTTTAAGCCATGAGCAAAGAGAAATAATTTTTACAGAATGACCCTATTTTCTGGAAAGAAAAGCTGAGCAGAGGGCTGCTTCATGATATTTGATTGGGTTAATGTGATTATAAAATTATGAAAATTTTTTAGGAATATAGAGGACTCATAGGGATTTAATTTTATAGGTGGTTGGTAATTTTTATAGCTTTATGCAGTGATTCATCAATTCTTAAAGTTAAGACATTTTTTTGGAAAACTCACTAAATAGTTTGTATGTTTTTGGAAACTGGGAATAATTAGTATGTGATAAAATCCTGAAATTTATCATATTGATAGAGGATTGACAGAGATTTATTAGATATAAAATTAGTAATTTTAGGAGCTTTGAAAAATTAAATACAAAGTTGATAGGATAGATTTCTGGAAAAATAATTTGAGTAAAGTTTCAAAAAATTGGGATTTATTAAGTGTGCTCTAACTACTGAACTAATTTTTCCTTGAAAATAGAAAGGTCAGGGAGCACTTGAGAGTTGATTTCACAATTTTTTTTATTTTTTTTAAAATTTTTAATAAATATTTGAAGTTACTAGATTTTATAGCCAATTAAGGATTAATCAAGAAATGAATTAATTAAAGGACAAAAGTAATAAGCTTTTGCAAAAAGGGTTTTTAAGAAATTTTATATATAAAGACAACCCTTTTAACTTCCCCCAATATTGTGAATAATAATAAATTACAATGGTACTGTTATAGGGATACCCAGGAGCACACACATTATGAAGCATTCAAACGATATTGTAGCGAATACACGAATAGCTGGTAACTTTAATCTCCTATAGTTTTTGTGTGTTATATATGTTTAATTACCATGATTTTGGGGTCATGTTTTGTACACAGGCTATTTACATACGGTATTTAATTGGCCAATGACATATGTCTTCCTACGTGCTGAGGATTCAGAATCGATAAGGTTCCGTGTTTATATTTTTCTGTGTGCTAAGGGATTTAGGATTAAATAAGTATTGCATTTATTTTTTCTCGGGATGAGGAATTTGGGACTCATAAGGTTCTGAGTTTATTTTCCTAACACTGTGAAATTTAGAACTCGTAGGGTCCTGTATTTGTTTTCCTAGCACTGTGGAATTCAAGACTTGTTCAGTCTTGCATTATTTGGACTTGTAGAGTCCATTCACAATTAACATGACATGAATGATGCACTATTTACTATTGTTGTGCATTGATGCTACATGTTAAATTGCTTTACCAGAATTATGCTTATTATTTAATCATCATATTTTGTATGTACATTTCATAGAAATTAACTAGTTACTTAGGGATTTAATTTTGGATCCTAGATACTAATAAGGCTTCAGGTAGTGACCCAGGAAAAAAGGGAAAGAATGTTTTGTAGGGCAACCGGAAGGTGGAACTTGGGAAGAGTTCTTTTTATTTTGTAATTATATTTTAGATTAATTTTGATGGATTGTATAAGGGTTTTAATTTTGAAGTTCATTTTTGGATGACTGTAATTAAATATCTTGATGGAGATTAATTTTTAGTTCAAAGCCAAGTTTATATTTATTTAAATTATCAGTTACTCACTCGTCCAAACTAGATTTATATGTTCCATTGTGTAGTAACTCTAATGTATGTCGGGAGACATAAGAAAGTGTTAGATAACCATTATGTATTAGAGTCCAAATCTATGATAGTGAAATCTATGATGTATGATCAATTAATTTTCTTTAAAATTGTGTTGTTCCAAATAATTTTATTGCTAGCGTCAAGCATTTTACTAAGATACATTTTTGCGCTTAAATTTTTTAGTCCAGGTTTATGCTTTAAATTTTTTAACTGCAGTGTACGCTTTGGTTTCAAGGTTTAAAATATTTTATATTCCATTCAATTTGGTTCTTAATATAAAATATATTTGATTAAATTAAAGAAGTTAGTTAATATGATATATATTTTTAAAAACATCATAGTTATGTTATAGACCTTTTCTAGGTGGAGACGATTTAAAAACTATAACCAATGACATTTTTGTAAATATAAATAAAATTTTAGATTGGTTCCACATTCAACTAGTATAAAATATACATTTTAAATTGGTTGCTTTTACAACTAGTCTAAAATTTACAACTAGTCTAAAAAACATTAAGATATTTTTATAAAAATAATATTTATAGGCTTTTAGACAAGTTCTACATATAACCTATATAAAATATATTTTTTAAACATGATGTTTGTACAACTGATCTAAAAAATATCAAAAACATATTTTTTTAAAAAAATTTACAAACTTTTATACTGAATTTTGTTAAATCCTTTATATAAAAGTGATATGACCTAAATCCTAAGAAAAATTATAAACTCCATTTGACAGCTACTTTGAAACCAAATTTCATGATCTTTGCATCTTCTCATATTTGTTTACCATTTTTTTTTTTTTGAAGCTCTTCCCTTCCTCGTCTCTCATAAGACGTGATCTCCTCCCCAACTTCTTCAAGATCAACTTGTTAGATATTTTATTATTTATATTACATATTTTATTATTTAATACATATTATATTTAGATATTATCTTATTGGCTTTTCCTGATTGTGGTCCTATGTGATTTGGATAGAGATTTTGTTTAGGGTTACTTGCCTAACTAGTAAGCTATTACAAGCCTTGATAGAGAGGTTATAAATAGCGTATTCCAAGTCATAGGTAATAATATTGAAATATATTTACTCTCTTTAAAAGTTTTTTGATGAGTGACAACTATTTCCAGACCATCATTGTACCTTGTCTTTCCATGAGAAGAATCCTAAATTATTTTCTTGTGATTTCTTTTTTAGTTTTTAGGTTGTGAGATATAGTTGCTGAGTTAATATTGTTAAAGGTAATATCTTGTTCATTTTAGAATTCATATACTATGCATTTAAGAATTATTTCTATATTTATTATGGCATCTAGGTCGATTCCCCACGCTTAGTGTTTTATGCATGCTATGTTCTTTTATTTTCTAGAAGGATAACATGATACTGTTTGATACTTATAAGAGACTTAATCATGCTTATCTTTCCCTTTTAAAATATTGTGCAAAATTTATATAAAGTGCTTGACAAATTTTATAATTTATATAAAACACTGTGTAAATTTATATAAAATATTGTGTAAATTTTATAATTTAGTATTTTTCATATTTTTAGTAATTTTTATTTTAAATTTTCTCTCATAATTATCTCAAAAATCACATATTCCATTTCAAACAATATTACATTTCAAACAAGTGTCACAATATTCCTTATAACCCAAAAGTCACTCATGCCTTCAAATGTTTTTATTGCTCTAATCATTTTGAAATCCAGAACTTGTTGCAACTTTGCATTCTACTGATCGATGGTTTGAGAAACTAATGGATATGTTCGGTATATCGCTATACATGATTTAATTAGTCTTGATCCGTGCAATATTTTTTCTGTTAATCGATTATCTTGTCTTTTAGAAAGTTCTGAAACATGTTTTTAATTTTAATCTTGGATTCGTTATGTATATATGCTTGTTTTCGGATTCTGGGATTATGAGATTTTTTCTCGGTATGTTTGTTTTCCGAATTCCTCCATGGCTGCCGTCTCGATTCCGGCACGTCTCTGTATGTATTTCAAATTCTTGAATCTTGCTGCATATCTGTCAAATTATTGCGATTATTATGTTTTTGAATCGTTGCGGTGAGTTTACCGCTCGAACCGTCCACCAAAAACTTCTGGGAAAGAGACCTGGAGTCGCCGGAAAAGGGCGACCTCTGCAACTCCGGCTGCATGAATCGGGTCGGACGCCGGTTACGTCAGGCGAGGCAGGTCAGGTCAGGTATCCAAGTGGGTGAGGAAGACGCACTAAACAGCGTCGTTTCAGGTGCTGGGATGAAACACTTTTTTTTTTTTTGGTAAAAAGGAATGAAAACACTTCATTCCACTAATTGCAGGCGAGGACTGGGCTTCGTTTTTATTTTGGGCCTTTTCTCGCTTTATTTTATATGCTGTCTCTGTATAGGCCACATTATTCTGGGCTGAGATTATTTTTTTTCTGGGCTTGTATAATGTTTTTTCCTGTGTTTTTGTTAATTGATGCACCTGGGCCTTGGAGATTTTTGAGGTTTTGCCGATTGGTCTGAATATTTTCTTGTTGATATTCGGACTTATATTATTTGGGTTTTATTTCCTGAGCTAATATCTTATATAATTTATGAGATTTAATTTTCTCACGTTGCATGAGAAGAAGAAGATTCCTACACATATATGAAATGGTGGAACTCACACACACACACAGATATATATATGAATTAATTCATATATATAAGTGGGTCCCACTATTTCATGTGTGTGTGACATGAGAAAACACTTTTCTTATAATACAACATGAGAAATATTTTTCTCATAATTTATTTACTTTACCATTTCTGGATTTGCCAAGATGGGCTTCTTGTTTGGTTCATTTTTGGACGTTCTTTTCTTGACTAAATGGGCCTGTATCTTTTTGGGCTTTTGGATTTTGTTTTGTCACCTAGGTGATTTTTTCTTTTGATAATAAGGTGCTTTTCGGTTTTGGGCATTTACAACATTTATAGGTTTTCATATTTCCCCCAAATTTACTAACATCTATCGAGAGGGAGCAAGTGGAAAATGACTTGCTTTTCCTTCACCATGTCCTCAGTTTGTGGTGTGAAATTGAGAAAATAGTGTTAAAAGCTTTTTCCCCGTGACCATGGCATGACGCGGGGTGAAATCCAGATGAGTTGGAACCGAAGATTCCAGTTATTTTTCCCCAGATTTGTGTACTTTTTTTCCCTATTAAAAAAAAAAACTATAGCGACATTATAAGTTGTGTTTTACTCCTTTGACTTGGTTTTGTTTTATTTTTTGGTTTATCGATTTTTCCAGAATTGCCCCTAAAGGGTTTTTGGGCTTTTGTGTCATTAAAAAAAGTTACTGTTCGGGCCTTTGGTTCTCTCGTTAAGGGAAAATTTTTTGATGCCCTTTTATTTTGTAGAAATATGAGGAACTGGGCTTTTTTTGGGGCTTGGATCACTTTGTTTTGTTTTTTGGATCTTTATGTTGCGCTCCGTATAAGACTATTGGGGTTTTGGGCTATTTTGATAAAATTCTATAAACTATTTTAAGCCATGTATTTTTTATTTTTGATAAAGATGTCTAAAAAGCCAGAAGTTACATATGGTAGTTACTAAACAACCTGGGGAGAAACTCCCATACTCTCCTGATTTTAACCCATGACCATAAGAATAAAGGACAACTCTTAGAAATATAAGAATGCCTTGCCTTGCCAACGCATCAGCAACACGATTAGCCACTCGCGGTATATGACATAAATGGATATGCCAATCCTGCCGTAGCAGTTGTTGGATCTTTACCAAGAGTAGGCTTCCATAAAAGGGAACTGCATCAGACAATCTTGAGATGAGCTCCAAAGAATCTAACTCTAAGATTATCTTCTTAAAGCCAAGGTCCCAAGCAAGGATTAGACCTTCAAAAACCGCCCATCCCTCTGCACTATATGCATCGCATGTTCCTCTTTCCTTCATCAAACAACATAACCAAGTGCCCCTACTATCTCTTAGGAGGCCCCCACACCCAGGTTTGGAGGATCTTTGCACGACAACCCTATCCACATTCAATTTAACCCAGTCATCCAAAGGCTTCTACCAGACATTCCTCAGCTCAGAATCTGATAAGTTCTCTGCTACATTACCCCCCACCTGCATATCAGTCCTTCACACAAGATATTTCCAACAATGAAGCATTGTAACATCTGGATTTATAGGCTTCACAAAATTACTTTCAAACAGAGACAAATTCCTCCAACTTCATAGCTTCCAGATTGCAACACCTAAAATGACAATCCATTGCAAACTACCTTTAAGATTCCTCACTAGCCAGTTTCTCAGATTAGCTGCAAAGAAGGTAGTTCTCACACCAGGATCGATTAGGTTTGTCCACATCTTTTTTGCATAACTGCAATCTCACAGAACATGCAAAGTGGTTTCAGGCTCAAGACAATAGCACTCACATAAATTCAAATATGAGCTCCGTGAGCTTCTCCACATGTTTGTTGATAACCGATCAAAGAACACCCTCCACATAAATACTTTAATCCTTTCCACCCCTTTCCATGTCCAAATTTCCTTTAACCCATGGCAATTCATATTCCATGGAATTTTCCCAACCAGGAAATACGCGCTCTTAATTGAAAATTGCCTATCATTAGATGGCCCCCAAGCCAATAAGGTTTTGACCCACCTCCTCACATGGAATAACATGTGTCATAAGTCTACTGATGGTATTAGTAGGTAGTAAAGCAGATAGCCTCTCAATTCTAGGTGCCATTAATCACCCAGTCTGCAACAGAGGATATGAGTTCAGTACTTGATAACTCATTCATTCAAAGGTCCTTTAGAGGACTGTCATTCAGTAACCAATAATTATTGAAAAAACTGATTAATTGACCATTTCGAACTTGCCACTTAGTCCTCAATTCAATGGTATCCATATGAGAGCAAATATATTTCCACACTTTTAAGTCCCCCGGTTTATAAGACAGAAGAGATCTCTCTTCCCTCAACGTATACTTATGCAGAAAAATGTCAGCCCATAAACCTTTCGCTCCCACAATTAAATTCCATGCCAATTTGGCACCGAAAGCACTATTTACTGATTCAAGTCTTCGAAAACCGAGACCTCCAAATTGCTTTAGTCTAATAATTTGCTCCTACCCAATAGGATGATTATGGTTAGAAGACTCATCGTGACCTCAAATAAAATTCCTTTAAATTCTCTCAACTTCATGACAAGATACTCTTTGGGATACTAACCACCTGCATCGGATATAACAGAATGGTACTCAAGACCGATTTAGATAGAGTTATCCTTCCTACAATGCAATATAGAGGCAATTAGCCTTCCAACTATACAGTTTATATTTATATTAGTTCTCATGTTTTTTATGTTTTGATGATAACAATTATAATATAATTAAAGTTTAATTTTTGATGAAAATTTGAAGTTTCAATTTGCCTCAAGGTAATTTAGTTATTATACCTTGAGTTATCTTGCCTAAATATTTGAAAATCCATTTTCGCGCCTTAAGGATGCCTCTAGTCACTTAATAAATGCCTCAAGGCATATGAGTATTTTTATTTTCCTAATACACATCTATTTGACTATCCAATGGCAAACTGGTAATTATGCTAAAATCTCCTTTTTGCCTTTAGTCATTTAGTGTCATACCTCCAGTTAAAACTTTCTAATGTCTTTATGAATTTAAACGTTGTATGCCTCTAGTCATCCCAAAATTATCTCTAGGCAATATGACTCAAGGCATCAATTTATTTGACTCAAGGCATCTAATGGCGAACTCATTATTATGCTCAAATTGATTTTAACTCTAGGCATATCATTTACCTCTAGGCATGTAACTCTTGTTTCAAAATATCATCTCGCCTATTTGCCTCAAAGTAGTCTATAATTACCTCAAAGCAATATGACTCTAAGCATATTATTTTAACTCGAGGCAAATCTTGCAAATCTCTTTTACGTGAAAGTCGTTTTTACCTCTAGGCAATAAGTGACTTGCCTCTAGGCATGGTGACTTTAGGCACTGTATTTTTGACTCAAGGTAAATCCTCTTTCAACATGTTTTTTAAATGATTTAATCTCCTTCGAGTCAATCCAAATGCCTCCAGGCTATATGCCTAAAGGGACAACCTTTTTAACTAGAGTCAATTTTCTCTATTTTTCAAACCACCGTCTCCAGAAATTCAAATCAACTTATTATGATTTCTTTTTTTTTTACATCATTACTCATTACTATTCTTAAATGCTTTTAAATCAGTTTGCTAATGAGTTTCAGGTAATTATATCATGGATTAACAACAAATTATCTTAAAGTAATTTGTGTGTCAGAGAGCATTTAATGCAGTTCCAAAATCAAGTCATATTCATGATTACCAATTCTTTGAGCATTTGAAAGTTTTTACTGCTATTCCATCTATGCAATTAATGCTATTTCGCAATGGGCAAAATAAAAGGAATGAAGAGAATGTCATGACAACAACTCCACTTGGATTATTAACGGCGAAAATATTAACCAAGTTTTATTTGTCTAATGGCTATATTCAAGAGTAACAACGGTTAATGTCAAGCTTCACCAACTGCCATTAATTGTAACTACTATAAATACCCAAAGCATTGAATTTATCAACTACTGAAATGTTGTGCATTCAATTCGTATTTATTGCAATCTACTGTTTCATTAACTTTGCTAATATCTTCGGATATTTCTGAGTACTTCAATGTTTATCATGTATCTACTCGTGAGGAGTTTCTAAACACTTATTTGATTTGTAAAATCTCAAGGTTGTGGAACCTTAAATGAGGGTATACAATTATAGCTTGTAAGGGGGAGTGAGTCCTAGTGAAAGGATCATTTGAGTAGAGTGTGTAATTGTAATTGCTTTGAAAGATAGTGAAAATCCTAGGTGTTCTGGGGACTGGACGTAGATCGAAGAATTAGACCGAACCAGGATAATTCTTGCGTCTTTCTGTTTATTCTCTTAGTCTCTGTTCTTTAGTGTTCTTGAGTAATCGGTGAAAGAATTTTATAATCACCTATTCACCCCCTCTAGGTGATATTCCATCTTCAGTTTAGATTGAACTCTTTCAACATTGTAGTAAAAATCCTCTTTTGTTTTTCTACTATGAGTAAGTGGGAAACCAAGTTGTTTTCCAATTTCTCCAAAAACCTTCATTTGAGTCAGGCCCTTAATTGGCTGCTTAGTATGCATCGAAACTTTGGGAGAAAAAATACAAAGGATTTCGCCTATTAACCCTCCTACCTAAAGCATTTGAGAACTTTTCAAGGCAATTAAGCATGCAACTAGTTTGTGCTTCAATGGCCACACCAAATAACAAGAGATCATCAACAAATAGTAAATGGGAGATTTTAGGGCCTTATTTTGAAGAAAAGATAGGACGCCATCCACTTTCTGCAACCTCATCACAAATTAAATGCGAAAGTCTATCCATACAAAGGACAAACAAAAGAGGGGATATAGGGCCCCCTTGTCGAAGACCTCTTTTAGGTAAGAAAAATTCAGTTGGAGTACCATTCCAAAGAACATTATATGAGACCGACAAACACAAGAAACAATTAAGTGAATAAAGTCCAATGTAAACCCAACATCTCTAAGCACTTGTTCTAAGAAGTCCTATTGAACCCTATCAAAAGCTTTTTCAAGATTGATCTTCCAAGCCATTAAACCCTTCCTACTCTTATTTTTACGCATAATATGAAGGATTTCCTAGCCAATAATAACATTGTCCTAGATATGCCACCCTTTAGTAAAACTAACTTGGAAAGGGGAAATCAAATTATTCATAACTTCCTTCAGTCTATGAGTAATAATTTTAGTAACACATTTATAATGAACTATAAACAAAGAAATAGGTCTAAAATGAGTTACTTGCTTTGGGTTCTCCTTTTTTAGAATTTAGGAGATAAGAGTTCTTTTAGAATTTGCTAGAGATATATGACTAGCAAACATCATTTTGACCCACGAATAAAGAGTAGGTCCAACCGTCCCCCCCCCCCCAATTACTCTTACAGAAGATGGGGGTAAAGCCATCGATACCCAGGGCTTTAAAGCTCCCCATGGAGAAGATCACACTATGAGTCTCATCATCTATTGGCAATTTTGCTAAATTCTCATCAACTTCTTGATCAAGCACAGGGAAATTTGTACTAGTTTGTAGAGGGACATCATGATGATCAATTGTACAAAATAGAGACTTAAAGTACTGAACCACTAGCCTCTTCATATCGTCTTCGATATGCATCCATGTTCCAGACTCATCCTTCAGAGATAAAATTCTATTTTTGCTATTCCTCACTTTTGCTTTCAAATGATAATATCAAGTATTTCGATCACCCTTAGAGATTCATTGTTCTCTAGATTTCTGAAACCATTTGATTTACTCAAGAGTTAATAGTCTGTGTAATTCCTCTTGGAGGCCCAGTTCTAAGTTACATAGAAAGCTTGAGTAAGGGTAAGCTAAGGATTGCTAAATACCCTCTAATTTGGCCAAAATTCATTGCTTCTTATTTTCCATTATTCTAAAAACTTTTTTGTTCCAAATGCCGACGGACTCCTGAAACAAAGCCAGACACATTAAGATTATTCCTAGGCTCCTATTTCTCTGTTAGGAACGATTTATAATTATCATGGTACAACTAGATGGCTTTGGACTAGAAGGGATGACAAGAAAGGCGGGGCTCCCTCTCAACCTTAAAACATAAACTGATTGGATTGTGATCAGAGAATTTCACAAGAGCACAAGCTTGAACATAACAGTTTTCAAAGGATGATAGAAATGCCATATTTGCCAGAGCCCTATCAAGGCACTCAAATAATCTTGTTGAATTCATCGTTTTCGGGCCATGCCAGGTAAACTTGGGACCACAATAACCTAGATCAGGTAACTGGCAATTATTAATGCAGTTTGTAAAATTATTCATTCTTGAAAAACTTAGATGCGAACCTACTATCCTCTCTAAAGGAAATGATATATCATTAAAATCACCTATAATTACCTTGGGATCAGAAATAGAGCGTGAGAAATTTTAGAGCTCCTGCGACAAGGCCTTCTTGAAATTCGGGGGAGGAAGATAATACACCGCCATAAGAAAAATCGAGGGTGTATAGGCTCTGGAACATAGAAAGTGGAGAAATTGAAGATCACTCCTGAGAATTGTGACCCCAATTTGATGTGTCTTCCAATTAGCCACTTGACCACCCGACCTACCAATGCTTGGGACGCACACAAAACCATCAAAACCCAATTTATTTAGTCTAAGTAATTGGGCCTTACTTTCACATTTAGTCTCAAATAAAATCATCATACAAGGACTAGGGCCCTTATTTACTGTACAAATATGTTGTAGTAGACTTTTGATGCAGGCACCTTTGATGTTCCGATACACAATATTAGCCATTGGGCTTTAAACAATAAACAAGGTCAAATGAAAAAATTGTCTGATCTTGAGTTTCCAGTACCATAGACCTAATGGACTCCTTAACATGGTCATCTTCCTTTTTATCATGGTTAGGCCCAGCCTCATTTAGCCCAACTTAAAATTTTCCTGATGGTCCCATAATCGGACCCCTTTCTCTAGGATCAAGCGGTTTAGAAAAGGGAAGGTCCACATCTGGAGGATCAGTCTCAAGTGGGTCTACACACCTTCTCTCTAAGTAAGATCACCCAATTTTGAGTAACTCTCAGATAAACAGATAGAATGTTTATAATGAATCTTCTCTCTTAGAAGTGAATAATATAAACATTGAAGTTCATTACAAATAATTTCACTATCTTTATGGTAAACTATGTAAGCATTGAAAAATAGAGTGTGTATGATATAAGCTTTGGATTCAAAATTTGGGCATTTTGACAATGCAAGTTATTGCCATCATCTATCCTCCATCTTGGATGTTCTCTACTTATAGATGAAAATTATTTGAACGTTGAGAATATGACCGTTGTGAATAGTAGCCGTTAGAGATCAGTTGAAACTAGCTGTTAGAACTTCATTTTCTGAACCAGCTATGACATCAGTATTGACTTCACCCTTAATCTTTAGTTTAACACCCTTTGATAATCTAAAACATGTACACAAATGATATAAATAATGATAAGAAGTATTATAAATCATTTGGGTAATCATCTAGATGTTCTTAATGAGAAACGAGATTTCGACATAGTGATTTTCTGAAGCAGAGAAGTAAACTCGAGTTTGCATTTGAAAACTCGAGTTTTGAGGTTGTTGCGTTACTCCAGGTTCCTTTTTGTTTGATCAAAAATCAAATTTTTGTCTCACAAACTCGAGTTTAGAAGATGCTCTGACTTGATATAGCTCTAAATTTGGCAAACTATTTATCTCCATATAGCTCTTCGAGTCTTCTTTCCAATGTAAAAAGAATCAGCTCCAAACTCGTTGTATTTTGTCCGTTATGATCCGATGAATGAAGGCTATTCTTGACCAGCATTTTTTCAATGTCTTGAACTGACTGTCAACTTTCGAAGGTCATATCTCCCTGGTTTGAACCTAATTTTGGTTGGTTCAAGTCTTGATGGAAAGCCTTATAAGTCTACTCTTATATGCTACCGATTTTAGCTCATTTTGATGTATAGTTTGTGAGATACACTAAAAACATTAAAGCTTGGTCTGTTGTGTGGTGTGAATTCCAGTTCCAACTTTGGAAATTCATATCTCTTTTATCTGAGGTTTTTTAGACTTGAAACTTTGTCATAATGACACATTAGGAGTCTAGTTTCATCCAAAATTGGTGTCACTTTAATCCGATCTTTGGTTTAGGAGATATTATCAAATTACCAGACCTCGCCCAAGTTGAACGTGAGACAGAGTAGAACAGAGTTGCTGATCAGCGTTATAAACTTGATTTTTCACTTGGAAACTTGAGCTTTCCTAATCCAGAGATGTCAGAGATGTTGAAGACACTACAAACTCGAGTCATTAAGTGACTAACTCGAGCTTTGAGTTCCAAACTCGAGTTTTGAGTCCTAAACTCGAGTTTTCTCGTATTCCAAAGGCAAATCGTTGCAGTAAGGTAGTAAACTCGAGTTTTGACCATCTAACTCGAGTTTGCTCATCCAGAACCTGATATTTGCTTTTCTAACTCTGAATTGAACCTCTCCAACTTCCATTTGATTATGAAGACTTATAGTATCAATCTAAAACCTTAAATATTGATTTTCTTATTATATTTGGCAAGATCTTCCCTTTCTTCAATCTCTCCTCTTCTTCTTGATTAATCCCCAAAATCCTTTAATAAATTCTTGTTTCTTTGCAAATTCTTCTTTCTGTCTTCTCATATTTTGATCATTCTCCATAATTCAACTCTTTCTTTCTTTTCTTCTCTTGACCATCATTTGACTCCTCTTTGATTCAATTTCTTTCTCTCATTCAATACTTCTTTATTGATCTTGTTCTTGATCATTCTTCATAAATAAACTTCACATCTTTGATTCTACATTAAATGTAACAATTACTCAATGGAGGAGATAAATATAGTATACAAGTTGTTTGCTCTTACTAATGGCATCTATATAAGACATTATCAAAACTAATCATATCCAACAACCTCAGCATCCTCAATTTTATTGCATGCACATTTTTAATCACATATGTCATTATAGAATATAAATTGTAATTAAATAAATTATTATAATTAACCTTTGCCCACTTGTAGATAATTATAATTGTATATTTAATTAGGGTGGCATAGCCCACAGGTATTAGAAAACATAACTACATTATAAATTTATCAATTCGAGATAAGTTCATACTATGCTAATGTATTTACCCATAGGTAGACCATAGTGGTACGAATTTCTAATTGTATAATTTACATTGGTAAACATACACTTGTTTGTGATGGTTTTTTTTCCTCTTATAATCGTGATTAATTTTTTATTTTGACTTTGTAGCATCAGATTGTTATCTATTTAATTGCTTAGTTTAATAGAATTTACTAGAGATAATTATTGAGCCTATAAGGAGAAAATATTACTTCTTCCATTAGCATAAAATTGGCATTAGGAAAGTTCTAATACTTAATGATATTGCGATAAAATGTGAGATACTAGTATGAGATGTAATTGTCTCATTAAATTAATCTCAATTAAGAGTTGGTCATCATAGGTACATAAGGATAGAGCGAAGTCATGGGTCATTTGTAGGCTAAAGGATGAATTTAGAAATTATTATAATTATTATCACATTGCTTTGTTGACTATAAAATGATTCTTCATAATAGGGTTAGATGCCTCCATTAATTCTGGTGGAAGAGATCCTTAGCTTATTTATTATCTCATATGCCATTACTTCTTTTCATTAGTACATGTATGGATATTAGGATTAGATATTTATTGAAAATTTGTGTATATAAGTTTTGCTCATACTTAGGAAAGAATATGATGTTTGAAGAGAGAATATTGCTTAGAGGGGGGTGAATAGGTGATTTTAAATTTTTTTGATTAACAGGATAAACTAAAGATGCACAGCTGAAAGATAAATAACACAAGAGAAATTATACTAGTTTGGTCAAAGCAAGCGACCTACTCTAGTCCCCAAAACACTTTGGGTATTTCACTAAACCTCAACCAAATTACAATTACACACTTAGTATCTTGAGACAGTCCAATCACTTAGGACTCACTCCCCCTCACTGATTGTAATCGTACACTTTTGCTTAAAGGTTCCACAACCTTAAGCTTCACTAATAAACAAGTAATGAAATTGATTTTCACTCCTTACTAAGTAAATAAATGCTAAGCACTGAAGTACAGAGAAATATTGAATGAAAAACTAATGGAACAGTGAACTATAATAACTTCGAATTGATTGCTCAGTGTTTCGGTAGTTACGATATTGAATACTCTAGCTTTTTATGGATTCCATTGTAATGCTTCTTCGTCTTGCATTTAATATAGCCATTGTCTCTATTTGAATTTCTGTTAGGTTCATTCTTTCTTCGTAGAGCCAAATCGACCATTGCCTCATTAAATGCACTCGCGCCTTTCATTAAATGTGTTTCCCGTTGTTTGTACTTGTGTCAGAATAAAAACTGGAATAAGTATTACTCAAAAGAATATTTGCTGCTGCCTCAGGAATTAATTCTGACTGTTGCTCTGTTTCTTTGTCACCAATTAATGCTTAATCCACGTCGGATTACTTTTTCTTGAATCATTAATCAGGTATAATAAATCAACTGCAAAACACTTGAAATGATGATTAGATACAATATAAACATGTTCAAGAATGATTAAATGATGACCCATTGGATTCAAGCTAATCAATGATGAAAAAGAGTTGATACTAATGTTAGCATTGATATATTGAGGTAAATGTATTCTCGAGAATTAGTCACAATTCTCAAGAACTGTATAGATTAAATACTTTTAGATCAAGCATATTACCTTGTATATGAAGTAGCATTCTCTAGAATCTTGTACTTATTCTTGAGAGTCATGTAGATGTAAATCTTTCATATCAAGCATGGGACATAAATCAAACAACACATTCTCGAGAATTATAGAACAATTCTCGAGAATTAATGAATGAACTTATTAACATGTTATGTTCATGTTTGAGACATTCTCGAGAATCCTTATCCCATTCTCGAGAATCATCGTGAGGGATGTGTGTAGGATAGATTTGCATATAGTCTCTTGATTCAGCATTCTTGAGGATCATATCTGTGTTCTCGAGAGTTAGCTTGTAATCAGAGTTTTGGCAGTGACCTATTCTCGATAATTAAATCATGATTCTTTAGAATTGTTTACTTGACTAGATATCAATTGCTTGAATCTTGGACTGGGCATACTCGAGAATCATCCTTCCATTCTCGAGAATTACAATAACGTTAGATTTAAACAGAGAGAAACACAGAAAGCTTCTTGTAATCCATTCTCAAGAATTGCCCATGGATTCTTGAGAATTGTATAGACAGTTCCAATTATCAATCTTTGTTAAATCAAAACCTTTGGAACTTATCATCATCAAAAATTGAGAGTCAACAATCTCCCCCTTTTTGATGATGACAACATTTGAATATGATTAGCAGGTTTTGAAAAAAAAAATTGCTTACTAATTATAAAATCACATACGCAGAATTTAACTGAGTCACATAAGTAGATTCATAGAGTTTAAGAGTAGTCACATATGGAGGATTGGCACCTCTAATTATCGTATAATGTTGCTTTTACATGGTATTCACTTTGTTGAACTTTAATCTATCAATGGATTAAGTTGAGACCAATGGTTATAAAAAATTTGGTAATTCGTGGCAACTACATGATGTACTTGAGGAAATTTGACTAGCACATAAATATCAAGAGTAACTGTAAATTTCAAATGAAGGCATTAATTCATGATAGATCTAAGGTGAGTAGCAACATAAGTGTATTTGTAAAGTTGCTAGTATGCAAAATTAAATAATACAAATAAAGTTGTTTGATATAATTTCTCTATCAAGAAGGAATTGATTTAGTGAAGTATTTCCTCCTATATGCACATATAATTCTTTCCACATTTTCATGATACTTAATGTCTATATTGATTTGGGATGTTGTTAGTATCTTTCTATTTTGGACATAAGGAGATGTGTGTGTGTGTGTGAATTAGTATAGATTATCACATAAATAACAAAGAAAATTTAGTCAATAAAATTTGGAGTTCATTTTGTCATGATCAAGTCTCACAATCGTGATAGTTAAGTTATAATGATGTTATTACACACAAGACCATGTTGAGAACATTAAAAGTTTTATTATATAACTAGATTAGTAGGAGTTGAGTCATCTATATTGTACATAAAGATAATTCATTTATAGCTCGTGTATTTTGACTTAAGGTGTTACAAATGACTGAGTCACCATTGTTTAAGAATGTGATATATGATTGGGTTAGGTGTGATATTCTTTTATAATACATAAAGAGATTATTCTCAAAACATTTGAGAATATCGTAAGTAATCTATGATCACAAGCACTTCAACATTCATAGATAATGGTAGTTGTTGTGAATAACATCTATTATGAGAATGTGATTAGACTATCCATATGTTTCTAATATCATTTTGTTCCTTCTAATTTAATTTCTAAGGTATAGGCTTACTTAAATGTGTGCACAAACGGGTAATGCCTTTGCAAAGGAGTTTTATGAGGATTGTCAAGCATATTCTTGCTTGAATAATAACTAAAAAGCTACAAGTTATGTGGTATATTACCAAATGTACATTAAGTATTATGCTTTATATATAGTAGAATGATATCTTGTTTAGTTTTGTAAGATGAGTTGACTATAAAAAAAAGTTAACATTATGCGACATCTTTATATTTGTTGAACAAGTTGCATCATGGAGAGGGTATAAGATTGATAAGTAGTCATTGATTGCTTGGTTCCAGTATAGATTGCTTAACCTAGTCATTCTTGGAGGTAAGAAACAAGATTGTCAATTAAGGAATTTTACCATAGGGTTTTGGAATTATTAAATTAATCAAATCAATTAAGGATGTTGTATGACCATAGAGTCAAATAGATCATAAACACATAAAAGCATAGATCCTTTTAGTGAAAAATATGCTTTTAGAGAAATCAAAATGATCAAATATCTCATCAGGGATATATCACATCTAGTGATATGTACGAGGCATTATTTAAGTGTTGAAATTCAAGTTGAAGTTTGTGGTCTAAATTAAATTATTGGTACCTAAATTATGAGATCTTAGCAAACATTTAAGTTGGAACCAAATAAACATTTTAGGTTTATTCATTAAGTTTTGACCCATATAAAGTATGGGTAGTGTATGTGATGCATGGAAGATAATACTCCATCAAAGAGGATTTATCACCATGGTTCTTGTAGTATTGCTTAAATGAACCTTGATTCACCAAATAACATTAGGTTGCGGGCCAAGTGGCAAATTGTCAGATATTCTATTATTTATGATTACATATTTTATTATTTAATGCAAATTATAATTAAATATTATCTTATCATTGCTTTTGGATTAAACATCTCTTGATTGTGGCTCGCATGTGATTTGTTTACAAATTTGGTTTAGGGTTACCTACCTAGCTGGTAAGTTATTACAAGCCTTGATAAAAGGTTATAAATAGTAGAAGCTAGGTCTTAGAGTAGTAACATTGAAATACATTTACTTGCTCCTTAAGGGTTCCTTCCCATTAGAAAAATCCTAAGTTATTTTCTTCTAATCTCTTTTTCTCCTTTTCAATTCTCATGTTGTTAGATACAACTTGTAGAGTTACTATGGCGAGAGGTACTACTGACAAAGTCTTTCGCTGCTACTCTTCATTTTAGAGTTTATATATTATGTATTTATTCTAATACAACAACTTCTATAGCTTCATTTGATGGCTTCCTTAACACTAGGTTCCTTCTAAGTGCTCATCTCCTCCGTGCTTGTTGGCTTCTTCATGCTCATTAACTTCTAGATCTATACTTGTCAAGTTCAAATATATTCTCTTCATATGCATATCACACTATTTCAAGCTCTCATCGAATTGTCACCTTGATCTATGTTCACCTGCTCCGTTGCCACATTTGTTCAAAGATAAGGCATCAAATTCCTTGTTCTCTCTGCCTTAGTTTTATCAAATATATTACTATTGTCTAAACCGATGCGAATTGAGCTTCTTTCTGGCCAACTTGAATATATCGTCTGATAAAATATTTTCTACTCTTCTACTATTTTTTTGTTGGCATGATTTTATGATATCTTGTCCAGATCTCAAAATCCATATATCAAAATTGCTTCTTTGCATAAGCTACTTTCCTAAAAAATAAAATTAAAAAAATTAGAAAAATACATATCTCAATTGCTTCTTCACATTGATTTTGAAATATAGATTGTCTATTATCCAGTCTAAAAAGTGCCTAACTTTTTAAACTACTTGATATAAGAGATCTAACCTAAACATAGTCTAAAAACTAATTTTAATAAGTCTAAAAGGCCTTTTTTCTAGTCGTGCTCCTCTAATTTGTATGATTTTGTATAAATTTAAATCACTAACATATGTTCTCAAACTACTTATTTATACGTGTGTATAAATATATTTGTAAGAGGTTGATATCTAATTTGAGCCAATTCAAAAATTAGTTAAGTTATTTAAATTTTTTTTAAAAAGAAAACCATCTTGTAGGTATGTAACTTTTCCATCAATTTTTAATTTGTTGCCTAAATCCTTTTAATTTTTCTTGATTAACACTGTTAATTTAACCCCTATAACTTCCTCTATTAGGACTATTATAAGTTCTATACAAAATCTAACTATACTTATAGAGCAAAGTTAAAGATTTAATCAAGAGAAAAAAAATACATATGTTCCAAATCAAATATTAATGAAAAGTATACGTACCTGCAATATAGAATTCCCTTGTAAAAATGTGTGTTATTTTCTTTAAAGCCCCACTTTTACATTATATTTGATATTACTCCCTTGATAAAAACCCTCTTGAAATCATGATACGTGTAATTAATGTTAGAATTTTTTAATTAATATTCATATATTAATTTGAATTAATATTCGGATTTATTGAATTTTGAAATTCATTAGTGGTCCACATTTAGACCCACTAACATCTCAACTGCCCATTATTTTAGCACGTTAGACTGCCACGTCTTTGATGGAAAGATGTGGGAATAGTCTGTGCCTTTCTATTTAATTATCTAGTCCCTTAAGTCTACTCACACGACGGATAACGCATAACACCATCTAAGGAGAGTGAGAGTGAGGACTTAGAAGGACTAGAGTTTCTTCTTTCATGATAATTAATTACTGGAGGTATTTCTGTCTTTGTTTTTCCTAAATTCTGCATTTGATCTAATTACTTATTCAATCAATCAAGTATGATTAGATAGCTTAGTTTTCTAACATTTGGTATCAGAGCATTATATGCCTCTGCCTTGATTTTATTCCTTTAAGCTCTCTCTTATATTATATGAATTTAGTCTGAGAATTAGGAAAATTTTCTCGTCAATCTCAGAATCAATATATTTGAGTAATTAATTTTATTTTGAGCTTAGATCAATTATTTTAAATTCTTTCATTCTGGAAAGATTTGATGTTATATTCTTAACATGTTGGAGGATAATATTTTCTTTGCAATAGTTTTAATTTTCCGGTCGATGGTTTTAGAAACTATGGTTTATTGCTTTGTGCTCAAAGACTGATCATTGAGAAATATGGATTTTGTTGTTAATGTTTTAGATCTTGGTTTCAAGTTTATGATTTTAGTATGTATCCTTTTTTTTTGAGAAGTTTTGCCAACAGGAACTGGCATTTTTTGAGTATCTGATTCACTTTTGATTTCGATTTAGTCTAGAGATTTTGGTTTAAATGTGTATCGTTAATTATTTATGATTAACTTATGTGTAAGAGTGGTGGCTATTGCTGTTAGTTCTCTAGGTGTTTTGATGATAACTGATAATTGTAAACTTAATTTGAAGTTTGTCTTGAAAGGTGTAAAACCTTCTGTTTAAGACAAACTCGAGTTTAGGACCCAAACTCGAGTTTGTAGAGTTACAAAGAGCAATCAAAGTTTTTCAAAGAGTTGTAAACTCGAGTCTGTATTTATTAACTCGAGTTTAGATCAAAGGTAGTGACTCTTGCATTTCAACTCGTTTTCAAACTCTACCTTTAGTTTCTCTAAACTCCAGTTTACAATCAAGTTTTAAAGACTAAAAGTTTCAAAGACTTGTAAACTCGAGTCTGTGTTTATTAACTCGAGTTTAGGATCAAACAGAAGCTTCAACATTTTATCAAAGTTTTCAAACTCTACTCTTGATCCTTCTAAACTCCAGTTTGTAGTAAAGTTTAAAGGCTAAATGTTTCAAAGACTTGCAAACTCGAGTCTATGTTTGTTAACTCGAGTTTAGGATCAAACAGAAGCTTCAATGTTTTATCAAGTTTTCAAACTTTACTTTTGATCCTTCCAAACTCCAGTTTACAAGGAGAGTTTAAGAAACTAAAATGTTTTAAGAGCTGTAAACTCGAGTCTGGTTTATGTTAACTCGAGTTTAGCGTAAACGGAGACATTCGAGTTAATGCTTAATTTGTAAACTCCAGGTTTTGAATCAGTGACTCCAGTTTACACTTGAATGAAAAGTTTTCAAAGTTTCAATATTTACTGAAACTCGAGTCAGATTTATGAAACTCGAGTTTAGAACTGTTTTGAAAACACTCGAGCTATTACATGATTTCTAAACTCCAGGTTTGAAAATGAAAACTCCAGTTTTGAGCTTTGAAAGGTATTTCAATGTTTCAGTTTTCACTGAAACTCGAGTCAAAGTTTTGGTGACTCGAGTTTAGCTCAAACAGGAAAGCTTTGAGTTAAAACCTGATTTCAAAACTCCAGTTTGAGAAATAGAAACTCCAGTTTACAAATGAAAAGATTTCTCAAAAGTTTTAGTTTACACTGAAACTCGAGTTTAGATACTCAAACTCGAGTCTGGACCATACAGAGAACTAAACAATGTTTCAGGTTTTGTAAACTCCAGTCTGCATTTTCTAAACTCCAGTTTTGAAGCACTGAACTTAAACTCAATATTTTCAAAAAAGCTTCAAACTCGAGTCAGTCACTAAATGACTCGAGTTTAGCACTGTGCTCAAAATTTCATCCAAGAGCCATTCGCGACTTTCCTCTCTGTAAGAGCCAAACTCGAGGCAATCACTAATCAACTCGAGTTTAGGAAGATTTTCAAAATACATTGCTCTCTGGATGAACTCCAAACTCGAGTCTGAGTTGTAAACTTGAGTTTATAACGGTCAGATTTGAAAAATCAGAAGACGCGAATTTGCGAAAACCATTTGAATGTTCTTAATACTTCATATCTTTAATTGCTATTATTCCTAACGTCTATTAACAAGTTTGTTAGCAAGTTTCAGATGGTTTATTCAAGGAAACAATGAAGATCCAGACAAAGAGCTGTAAAGCAAGAGAGAGAAAAGGATGCTGTCTCTTAAAGTGTTCCAACTTGGATTAAACTAATATATATTTGAACACAGCACACTCTAGCATTGGGACATCAACAATATCTTCACATTAACTAAGTCCCACAATGCAAGGATGTCTGGAACAGCTTGGACAAATCAGAATCCATCCATCAAGACAGATTTCAGTGGATTCTCAACAGCTAGTTCTGAAAGAAGAGCCTCCAACGTTCAAATTCGTAGTGCTCTTCCAACAGTCAAGTTCTTCACTCAAAATGGACTCCAACAGCTATAAATATCATTCAGATTCAAAGAAGAACAAAGACAGAGAACACAGAAGAAATACAAGACAATTACAGTGTGCAACATCCAGATTTATGTATATATTCTTCTGTAAATAGTCTTGAGAGATTAGAGCTTCAGTGATTATCAATATCTACTCTTAGAGAGAGTTTATTCCTGTTAATCATTCGATTGTAAAGAATCTCAAGTCGGGGGACTTGGAGATTGGTTGTGCGACTACAACTTGTAAAGGGGAGTGAGTCCTAGTGAGAGGATCATCCTAAGTTACAGAGTGTGTAGTTATATTGTGTTGGTATATCACTTACTGTGAGAATCTCAAGTCGGGGGACTTGGAGATTGGGATATCAGTGTACAACTTGTAAGGGGGAGTATCCTAGTGAGAGGATAGCTTTCGAGTATAGAGTGTGTAACTGATTGTAAGTGATAATGAAAATCCCAGAGAGTCTGGGGACTGGATGTAGGTCAAGGAGTTAGACTGAACCAGTATAAATCTTGCTGTGTGTTGTTCTCTCTTCCCTTTCTCAGCACTGCTTTGCTTCAGCGATTAAATTCCAGAATTAAGCGAAATAATTTTTCAAATCCCCAATTCACCCCCCTCTTGGTGATTTGCTCCGACTTTTCAATTGCCCCCCTTATAACATGCATATATATGGATTTCAGAATATCAATAAATGGTGAGTAAATATTTATTTATTCACATTAATGATTTGTTGATTAAATTAATTAAATTGAGATTCCTATTGACATTGTGTGTGTAGTATTCACATTGTACATACTTGATATTTGTGACTAGCATACATGTTTTGTTTAAGGAATAGCTACAACATCCTTATGCACAAGTTGTATGCATATTTAATGTCATAAGGTTATATCATATCAAAATTATGATCATGTGTGCAATTAGTATACACAATGGTGTGATGTCTTTGTGATGAGTATGTAGAATCGAGGAGTAACCAAAACATCCTCACCAGGCACATACACTTTATTTTGTTCTAATGAACAAAATACATCGCACAAAGATTTAAAGACGTCAATTGTAATTAAATATATGCTTATAATTAATCTTTGCCTGCAAGCAGATAATTATAACTATAGTTTTAATTAGGGTGGAATGGAATGGCATTATATTTTCTAAGTAGCCCACATGTATTAGGGGATATGACTACATTCTAGTTTCATCAATTCGAGATAAATTCATGCTATGCTGATGTCTTTGCCCACAGGTAGACTTTAGTGATAAGAATTTATAATGATACGATTAATTGGGATAGAATATCAAATTATATTCGTAACTTACCCACAGGAATTAAGAATAAAGAAATAATTTGATAATTTTATCATAGAGTTGTGAATCTAATTGAATTAGAACTTTAGCCCACATGCAAGTTGTATGTCAATAGATTTACATATTCTTTCATGATTTACATTGGTAAAACATGACATTTATTAGTCTCAAATTTTAGTCTTCTTAAGTATGTATGTTTATTATTATGCAGTCAAACAACATGTAAATTTCTCTGATATGAAATGTGAGGTTCCCAAACTAAGGGGTGATAACTATAAGGTATGGAGAGAGAGTTCTTTTCCAATTAAGGTGGATGGATATTGATTGTGCTATTAGGAAAGATGCTGCCACCTTCCATTAAGGAGACCAACACTCCATATGAGGTTGATCTTTATGAAAAGTGGGAGCGATCTAATCGCCTCTTAATTATGTTTGTAAAGACCTCAATCTCTTCTGCTATTCTTGGTTTTGTTAAACATCATGACAAGATTAGGCCACATCTAAAGGTGATTGATAATCAATTTTAGACTTCAGATAAGGCACTTGCTAAGACCCTAATAATGAAGTTTTCATCCCTAAGACTTATTGCATTAAAACATGTGCATGAGCACATCATGCAGATGAGGGACATAGCAACTCAACTAAAGACACTTGGGGTTGTCATGTCTGATTCTTTTCTTGTACACTATAGTCAGAAAACTCTTCCACAGTCATATAGATCCTTCAAGATATTGTCTAACACACATAAAGATAAATTATCAATTAATGAACTTTTGATCATGTGTGTTCAAGAGGAGGTAAGGCCGATAATGGAAATGGGAGAAAATATGGAATCAAGAAATGCCAAATTTCCTGAATATGACTTGATCAGTGGGAGCGATCAATTCAGAGACCATGTTTCTAAAAAGGAACATTCAGATAATCAACCTTCCACTTCCACTTCCACTTTGAGTTTGAGATTGGTTGTTAACAATACTCCTTCAGTTCAACCGAGTGTTGTACAACCAGTCAATCAAGATCCACAATCGGCTGATATTGATCCAGTAGATCAAGCTGATGATAAGGAACAACTGGAAGTTGTTGAACAACAAGTTCCTCAAGAAGATAATGAAACAACATTAAGGATATCTACTAGAACAGGAAGATTAGCGATACCTAGTAAATATATTGTGTATCTGCAAGAATTTTACTATAATGTAGGAGCTAAAAATGATTCTAAAAGGTTTTCACAAGCCATGAACTGTAAAGAATCAAGATCATGGTATGAAGCTATGAAGGATGAGATGAACTCTATGGCATCTAACAAAGTCTGGGATCTTGTTAAGTTGTCTGATGGTGCGAAGGCCATTGGATATAAATGGGTCTTCAAAACTAAGAGAGACTCATTGGGCAACCTTGACAGACATAAGGCAAGACTTGTTGCTAAAGGATTCACTCAAAGTGAAGGAATCGACTACAAGGAGACTTTTTCTCTTATATCTAAGAAAGATTCTCTTCATATCATTCTAGCATTAGTTGCACATTTTGACTTAAAGTTGCAACAAAGGGATGTGAAAACAACCTTTCTCAATGGAGAACTAGAGGAAGAGGTTTACATGAAACAACCAGAAGGATTTTTCTCTAGTGATGGTGAGCATATGGTTTGCAAGCTCAGGAAGTCCATATATAGATTGAAACAAGCTTCCTTCCAATGGTATTCAAAATTTCATGATGTTATCTCTTCATTTGGTTTTGTAGAGAACATTATAGATAAATGTATATACTAAAAGGTTAGTGGGAGCAAAATTTGTTTCCTTATTGTTATATGAATGATATTTTGCTTGCATCTAATGATAATGGCTTACTATATGAAGTGAAACAATTTCTTTCTGAAAACTTTGATATGAAGGATATGGAAAATATATCTTATGTCATTGGTATTAAAATACAAAGAGACGGACATCGAGGTATTCTAGGTTTGTCTCAAGATACCTATATCCGGATGAGGTATTGTTCAACAAGTGTAGCTCTCATTGTGAAATGTGATAGGTTCGATTTGGACCAATGCTCAAAGAATGATTTTGAGTGGGAAAACATGAAAACCACCCCTTATGCTTCAGTTGTAGGAAGTCTTATGTATGCTCAGGTATGCACCAGACCTGACATTGTATTTTTGTTGTTGGAGTATTATGGAGATATCAAAGTAATCCAAGCTTAGGCCACTGGAGAACTGCGAAGGAGGCGTTGAGATAACTTCAAGGGACTAAAGATTACATGCTTAAGTACAAATGAACTACAATATGGAAGTGACTGATTACTATGATCCAAATTATGCTGGTTGTTGTTAGTTCTCTACGGGTTTTGATGATAACAATCAATTGTAAAACCATGGTTGAAGAATTAGCTTAAAAAAGGAGAAACTTGCTGAAAGTGGCAATACTCGAGTTTTAGTAGGAAAACTTGAGTATTGGAATTTCAAAGAAAAGCTCAATGCACTTGACTAAGGACAATATCGCAGTATTCAAATGAATACTCAAGTATTGGAGCTTACAGAGAGCATCACAAGTTTTCCATCAGAGAAAACTCGAGTATTGATGTGTATACTCGAGTATGAGCCTATGTGACTCTTCAAACATTTTTAACTGAAATGGAAAACCTCAGTTTGGAAAACTACAGTTTCGAAAAATAAGGTTTGGAATTTAAAAAGACAGTTTTCCAACTTGGCTCCAGAATTCAAATATTTTCTTTTTTTCAAATGAAAACTTGAGTATCACATTGGAATACTTAAGTATTGAGCTAAGAAAAGATGTTTTAAAAGTATTAACATTTATAAACTTCAATTTTGAAAACTCCAGTTTAGCATTTTCTAAAATAATCTCTGAGTTTCAAAACTAAGAAGAAAACTCGAGTATGAAAATCAAAACTAGAGTATTGAGCCATACAGAGAGCTATCAAGGTTTCTAAGCCTTCAATACTCCGGTATATAATGAAAACTTTGGTTTTGATGTTTTGGACAATTATCCATCAAGAGTCCAAAACTCGAGTATTGACTTAAGTTCATCAGGAACACCAAAGTTCAAATCGTGAATCTCGTCTTTGGAAGCATAATACTCGAGTATAGACATAGATACTTGAGTATAGGCTTAAGTGCATAGTGGCAAACTCGAGTATTGGTGCACAAACTCGAGTATTGGTCGCGCCTTCTGATAATTCAAATTTTTGAAATCTGTGTAATGTTTATGAAATGATCCAAATGATTTATATTCTTAATTATCATCATTACCAGATATGTTTAATGTGTTTGCCAGTGTATTTCAGATCAATTACAAATGATTCAAAGAGATTAAAGGTGATGTTAGTACATAAAGCAATGTCTTGTCAAAAGCATTAAATGCAAGGACACCTAACTAGCTATACTTTGATCTACCAAGGCTTACACGAAGCAAAAGAGTTAAAGAGCCATACACCTAACTCTCGACTAATATTTCCAACAGAGATAAATGGCTAGAAGTCACCCTCTATCAAAAAGATCAAAGTTCAAGCAAAAGAGTAGAGAGAGAAGAGACAAAAGTGCTTCTAGCTAATAACCATCTTCACCAACAGTCAATTGAATGCTTACAATGGTCATTAACTACACTCTAAGTATAAATAGAGTTGCATTCAATTCTCTCAATAGAACCACTGAGCGGAAAATTGATGAAGCATTAATTTTGTTTAACTACTCTCAGAGCTTCTGTACAGAGTATCAATTAATACTACTTGAGCTTCAGTGATTAGCTTATCTACTCTTTAAGAGAGTATTTTATTTGTATTATCATTTGATTGTAACTATCTCAAGTCGAGGGACTTGGAGATTTGGTAATCATTGATTACAACTTATAAGGGGGAGCAAGTTCTAGAGAGAGAATTACTTCAGAATTAGAGAGGTGTAATCAAGTGATTTAGTGGAAAACTCAGGGTGCCTGAGGACTAGACGTAGGCCAAAGAGTTCCTCAGGCCAAAGAGTTGGGCCAAACCAATATAAACTGATTGTGTATTGTTATCCTTCTTTGGTCACTGATTTCTCTTATTGATCACCGCAAGAGCTAAACTTAAGAAAATTTTTCAAAATCCCCAATTCACCTCCTCTTGGTGATTCAGCTCCTCTTTTAGCTACATTGACTTAAGAAAATCCACTTCATGATATATTTTCATGCTAGCCGATGAAGCTATATCATGGAATAGTAAAAAATAGTATTTAATTGCTACTTCCAATATGTAAGCTAAGTTCGTATCTTATTTTGAGGCTACCTTACATGGTGTATGGATGAGGGGTTTCATTCCTGGGCTTAGAATCATGGATTCAATTTCTAAGTCATCGAGGTTATATTATGACAATTCAGTTGCCATTTTTTATGGCTAAGAACAACAAAAGGTTGTAGTCGAATCAAGCACATCAATATTAAGTGTTTAGCCATAAGAGAACGTGTTAAAGCACATCGACATTAAGTGTTTAGCCATAAGAGAACATGTTAAAAATAAAAAAGTTTTTATTGAACACATGAGCACTGAATTGATGATTATTGATCCTTTAAATAAAGGCATGCCTACATTGAAATCAAAGGATCATGTAAAAAGAATGGGACTTGGTTCCTTTATGAAATTTTCATTGTAAAAACGATGTCATTTTATGAAACCCTATTTGGGATGTTTTCTCATTTCAGTTTTGTGCACAAATTCATATGTTTATTTTATGTGAGAAATATCATTAAGTTTGAACCTAGAATAAACATGGGGTTTATTCATTAAGTTACATGGGCTTGGAAGACAGGATGCGTTGTGATACATGGAAGATAATACTCGCTTTAAGAGGACCTATCGCTATGATCCATGCATTTTGTTTTCCCTTATGGTAAATGAAGTGTGTGGACCAAGTGGGAGAATGTTAGAATTTTTTAATTAATATTCATATATTAATTTGAATTAATATTCGGATTTATTGAATTCTGAAATTCATTAGTGGTCCACATTTAGATCCACTAACATCTCAACTGCCCATTATTTTAGCACATTAGACTGCCACGTCTTTGATGGAAAGATGTGGGAATAGTTTGTGCCTTTTTATTTAATTATCCGGTCCCCTAAGTCTACTCACATGATAGATAACACATAACACCATCTAAGGAGAGTGAGAGTGAGGACTTAGAAGGACTAGAATTTCTTCTTTCACGATAATCAATTACTGGAGGTATTTCTGTCTTTGTTTTTCCTAAATTCCGCATTCGATCTAATTACTTATTCAATCAATCAATAATAATTAGATCGCTTAGTTTTCTAACAATTAATAGATAGATTTTAAAAAATCATAAACAAAGAGACAAATGTGGATTAAAGTCTTACATTTATACGACATGGTAACTGTTTTAGATGAAAAAAATTTACGGAAGGAAAAGGAAAAATGCACATTTTCCACCATGCTCTTCCATGGGAAATAATTTTACTTTTAAACATGCATGGAAGAAAGGCTCCCTTACATCTCAGGCTGGAATATGTTTTCCCATGATAGAAGACCAAATTATCCCTATCCATTGAAGAAAAGTACTAGCCTCGTCATCAGTTATTGAAGCCATTTTTCTTACAAAATAATAAATTATGAACATAGAGACCAATACGTATAATTAATTGGGGAAATCAGAAGGACTTAATAAAAAAAGAAAAAAAATTCACAAGAACATACTTAAAAATGAAGTGATATTATGATTGGTTTAATATTTTCAACATTTAAAATAATAATATTTTATTTATTTGGGTTTAATTTGATTCATTACAATTATTATATTAAGAGGGTGTCTTGGGTTATTTGTATGCAGAAACATCTTGGCTGCCAAAATTAAGTCTTCCTACCAAAGAGGCCTAGTTTGGTTTAGCTTCTAGAGGAAAAGCTACTTATTTTGTTAAGCCACATTATGAATTTTATCACTTTTCGCTTTTGGCTTCTACTATTGTTTAAATGAGAGAGAAGGGTATAAAAGAAGAAAAGAAAGGACAGTCAGTGTATATATGGTTGGCAAAAAAAGATAGAGGGAGAGAGAATGATATATGGCATAAGAGTCTGACTAAAGATGATAAATGTTTTCCTTTAGATTGTATGACAGTATATGTTTTTTTTTTGGTAAAAAATATGAAAATTTAATTTGTGAGAAAGATTTATTAAATTTTTATAGACAAATTACTTGAAAATTTATCACACACAGTCTCAGAACTAGACTGGATGAATTGGCTCTCAAACTTTAAGCCACTCTAGAGATTGGGCCGCGTTAAGCCTGATGGTGGAACTAGGGGGCTAGGGTGGCCCCCACCCCCTAAAATTAAAAATAAAAATAAAAGTAAACAAGGTAATTTTTCAAAATGTATCATAATTTAGTTATTAAAGTCACAAGCATGATGTTGAAGCAACAGGCTAACAAATAACAATCGTGAGCATTTGACTTACAACCGAGAGATGTTCGAGAAATGGCAAGCTCGAAGATGGTGGGGTGAGAATTACAATCAAATCATGGAGATCTATAATGTCCAGAGATTCAATCGACAAAACAACACTCCAACGAGATTTGAAGATGAGGTAAACTAAAACGTTGCACCGGGCGTTATGTTTCATCACCCAAAATATGATGTTGGACAACAGATTATCAGATATTTCTACTAGCATGATCATCTTAAAACAACAAAGAGATTCTTCTTACTTGAGAATATGATCTGCAAGAGACACCCTGTGATCATCTTTAAACAAGAAAGACATTGACATTCCAGATATGAATACAAAATATATTGAAATAAGAGGTCATGCTTGAAATGAATAAGTAATTTTTCTACTGAAAAATTTTATGGGGTAAATATCTTTTGTGCTACTATTGATTATCAATTGCAAGAATGAAATAGCAGGTTTAATGATAATACTATTGAATAAATAACAGGTTCAATGATAATACTATTGAATAAATAACATGTTCAATGATAATACTGTTAAATCACTCACTCTTCTAATTTCTACCACAACTACTGAAAGATTTTTCTATGTTACCAAGATAATCCACAACATGCTTCAAAGTATAATAGAAAACCAATTTTTTTATTACATAAATTGAAAAGAAAATTGTTTGAAGTTTTAGAATGTGTTCAATTATAGATGAGTTTAACAATATGAAAATATGTAGAGTAAGAATCAAGTGAAGTGATTTAAATGTTTGTAATATATTTTTTTCAATTTTTTTGTATATTAGGTCTATATTGTATTTTAAGTATTTTTTTTATAATATAGTATTTTTTGTTTTTACTCTCTGTCATTAAAATTTTTGGGTCTACCATTGGTTAAGCCGTTCAAAGAGTGGATTTGGGCCGGTAGTCGGGAATTGGAGCGAGTTGTGTCGGACAGGCGGCAACTGAAAGCACTGCTAGGAGAGAGAAAAGGAAAGATACAAAGACGTAGAGGGTGGGAGATAGAGATAGAGAGAGAGAGAGCCCAGTAACATGCATGTGTTCCCTCCTCCGTCTCTATCCGGAGAGTCGTAGAGGGAGGAGATATTTTTGAATTCGAAAAGATGAAGAAGAAAGGCAGTGAGAGACTTATATGTAAAGAGAGAATGAGCAGACTTCCAAATGGAAAACCATTGTCATTCATTTTGTCCTCTTACTCTTCTCCAGTTCTCATGGTCTTCCTTCATGGTCGACAAGGAGTGAAGAAAAAAAGTATGTGACTCTACAACAGTGAAAATTAGAGGAGAGAGAAAATGTCAGCTTCGTGAATCTTGAGTTTGTGACTTGTTCTCATCCGTCGTGACTCGTGAGTAAGGAGCAAAGATTAAATAATTCATTTTTCCAAAATGCTTCAATAACAGGTCTGTGATTCTTACAAAGGAACAAGGAATATTTACACTAATCCATCTTCTTCTTCCATAAAGAAATGGTGCAACTGGCAAAGGGTGTTGATAAGAATAATAATTCATTGTAAGAGATGAGTGTGTCCATCCTTATATATATGCAACTGATATAAAACATTTTTCAACTATAGCCGGAAAAAAAAACACCAAAAAGGTTGCTATCAGGAAGTTTGATTTAAAAATACCCCAAACCTTAATAATGAATGAGCATATATGGACAGTGAATGATAAGATGCTGAAAGGATATTCATCTGCTGATAGCCAAAATGACACTTCCCGAGAGATATTAATTAAGATGGTGATAAATGAGAAAATTGTCTCATGTGGTAAGAGTAATTGCTTGTTGGGGAGAGATATATATGAACCATTGAAATTTCTAGAAAAGAGCCAAGGTTCCAGTGAAGCGAGGAAGTTAAGAAAGTACATGTATCCATCTTTAACCGCATATGAACTAGAGACATTGGCGCCCTCCCAACATAAATAATTCGGGATATTTATTAGCAAGGGATATAGGAATTTTCATGATATATTCAACAAGACCGAGGGATTAAAGTTTGCGAATTGAAGAATCGTTTCACTACGTAGGGTTATTGGGATCTTTTGGTTCAACTTTATCCCAATTCTGCTGAGTGAGTAACCCCTTTTCACCTTGAATTGGTTAAAATATGCGGAATTTCTTATTTATCATGGAGGATAAAATCCAATAATCGGTGTTCTATGGCTAACCGATATTGGACACCATCATTTAACTGCTGCAATTCTTTTCCTAATAGCGGGTTATATGTATAGAACTGGGATATTAGTCATGATATAAAAAATACTTTAGAGGCTCATAAAGGTCCATTTACATACAAGCTAGGGCCATAAAGGCCACCTATATGAGATCCTAAGGACGTCATGCTCAATTATCTGTTAACCTAACTATAGAAAGAGACATACATTGACAGCGTGGGAGTGTTTGGCTAAGCGTTAGGAGTCTAAAAAGCCACCTTCGGGTAGGGGAAAAAAAGCTTAGTTGAGAGGTGTTTGGGTAAGCATTGAGGTCATTGGGCTTCTACCCAAAAAAGCTTGTTTTCTTGAGAAACCGAATTTCAGAGCATTAGATGGAACTTTTAGAGTGCTTGGGCATTTATTCAAGCTTAGTAGCTCGTCCAGTCTTCTATCTCACACCTTCTTTCTTCATCATCTTCTCAACTCTCATCTTCTCTTCAATTGCAACGTTAATGGGAAGCATTCAATTGATATATTGGGTCCCAATCTCACAGCTCTCAGCTCTCTCATCTTCTGTTGTTTTTGAGAAGCATTCAATTTAAATTAATTCCCTCACCTTCGCCTCGTCCTTGCCTGTTGAGTCTCACCTACTATTTTCTTCTTCATATATCCAGTCTCAATCTGATCATCGACGGAAGAAAAATTCGATCCCTAGAGCCAGTGTCGTCTCTTGCATGCTCTAAGAGAGCATTGGTTGTCATTAAAACTCATCGCCGTCCGTTCGTGGTTCGCTGGTTGGAGGTCGTTGTTCTCTGATCTCTGCCATCGACGTTTGTGGTGTTGGCTCTGATCGATCTATGGTGTCGGCTTTGATTTGTGATTTGTGGTGTAGAATCTGTGATCTTTGGTGTCTGAACCTCCAGGTGGTCGTCCTTGCTCGTATTTTGTTTCTTGCTCTAGTAATTTCTTGTCTTTTTTCTGGCTCTGATCTTATCTTCTTTTTGGTTCTGGTTTGATCATTGTTGCTTCTTTGACAGCTTGAATTTTTCTGGAATCCATGATTTGTAAAGTTTAAGCAAATCTAGCCGATGCTCACTCCCTAAATTCTGGAATCCACGAATTACTAACCATTTCAAAAATGACTAATGACCATGACTTTTGCCTGCGATGATGTAACATGATGATGCACCAAAGGTGTTGGGAGATATTTGTTGGTCTAAAAGGAGATAAATGTACTTTGATAAACCGGTTGCGGCACTATTCCTACAAAAGCCCGACATGGCAGGAATTTCGAATCACTAAACCACACATTATGATACTTATAAATACTTGATTATTTTAGTATTGTTGTATATTATATGACAACTATATTTCATGACACTTATAAGTGTTAGCATATTATACAATATAATTTGAATTTACTTGTAACTAATAATTTTTTTTTTAATTCGATTAAGTCTTGATCTTCACACAAGTTTTATTATCCATAGAAAGTTCTAGTGATGAAGGTATTTCGGAGGGAATGGAGGAAACACAATTGTCTCGTGAACAAAAGAAGTCCCTACAAATTTCACTTATACACGTAACAAACCATTTTATTTAATAGTCAAATCAAACAATTTATGATAATATTCTTTAAAGTGTTTTGGGGTATTAATCTCCTCAAACTAAATATTATCAGTAAGATAACCTTTCTAAATTTTGAGGTAAGGAACAAATAAACCGTCTATCATGTAAACTATCTGTCATGTTTCATTCCATTACTCAAAAAAAAAAAATTAATTAATGGTAAGAAAGTTATCAATACAAACAAAAAATTTTGAGAGAAAATCATCATTATCTACACATAATTCGAAATTTGGGAGTTATATTATAATTTAACCCATTTTTAAATAGAACCATGATAAAGTAAACTGAACATTGTAATACCCTAAAAATCCTTAGAGACAATTAAATATTTATTAAAAATTGGAGAATATGTTGTCTCTAATTTAAATAATTGATTTATGTTCAAAGGAAAATATTAAGAAAATTAAGTGCTAAAAAGAGGCATTTTAGGGTCATAAAACATCCTAAAAATAGGGTGATAAATTCTAAAAGGCATGGAATAATTATAAAAATTTAGAAACCATATTATCCTTAACTTAGATAATTTAATAAATTGTTTCCTATGAAAATATAAAAGATGAGAATTAAAAAGAATTCCAAGACTAAAAGAGACTCTTTAGTGTTGGAAAATTTGTGTAAAGCTTAGAATATTAATATCAATAAAATTGTTGTGAGAAAATAATTAATTTTAATTAAGAAAATTATTAGAAATTGTTAAGGGATTAATTAAGTAATTTTTGAAAATTTTATAAGGTCTAATCCATGAAAATCCATTATGGACCAATAAAGAAATTTGATGAAAAATGAATATCTGATAAATATAAATGTGTGGGTGAGGAAAAAAGAAAAAAAAAATATATATATATATAAATAAGGGGGAGGCCGAAATTTTGGAGGGATAAGGATGAAATAAATGTTGAATATAATATTAATATAAGAAGAAACATGTGTTTAATAAGTAATAATATAATAATTAGAGGAGAAATGAACAGGATAAACGAGAACGGATAGAAATAAAATCCTACATGGAAAACAGTGAACTAGGTTTTTAGAGTCAGAGTATATTATGGACGAGTGAATTTTTACCTTGAGACAGCCGGTCTCCGAAGTCATTTCTGAAACCGACGGAGTAATTTGGAGCTCCGGATAGGAAGATATTTTGTACAATTAGCGGAGATAGCCAAAATGAGAACCGATAGAAAATAATTCTGTTGTGAGAATCTGGGGATAAGTTGGGAAAAACCAGAACACATTACTGACCAGCGAATTTTTACCCAGAAGTTGGCGCCGGTCAACGTCATTTCTGTACCCGGTAACAAATCACGAGGATTTTCAGCTGATAACGGAATGTCCTTAACAGGATCAGAAATCCAATTAAAATATGACATTTGAAAGAGGAAGTAAAGACCTTCAGCGTGTTGTCCTCGGAATTTTAAGATTTTACAGCATTACGCGAACAGGACACCGAATCAGAGACTTATCAGATAAAGCAAGAGATAAAGCAAGCATGACATCATTTTGATGACTCAGGATGATGTCAGCAAAGAGAGGTGTAAGGCCAAGATGAAGCCACCTCAAAAAAGTGCGATCCGACGGTCAGAATTCGGCTAGACAAAAATTACGAAAATGCCCTTCCCTTCACCTATAAATACCCCTTCACATTTCACCATTCTTCACATCAAGCTCTCTTACAATTTTCGAAAATCAAGAGGAGAAGGAAGAAGGAGGAGTCCGGAGAAAATCCTAGCGAAGCTTTGAGTAAGTTCTTCGGTCCTTAGTCTTTAGTTCGGTAATTCTTTCAGTAGCTATAATAGGATTGCTAGGGTAGTCTCTAAATTTTCAAAGTTAGTTAGATATCATGTTTTAGGAATAAATATGATATTTATCTTAAGAATATGATAGAGGAAAGGTTATAGCAAAAATCTTGAGAAATCAAAGTAAAAACAGCGAAGCTCTGGCGAAATTCAGCCGAACAGTCAAACTAGGGGCAAAATGGTAATTTGTACCTAAGATGCCTGTTTTGATCTTAAATATTCATACAAGTGATATTATCCTTATAGGATACTCCAAATCACTAACCGCTGTTTCCGCTGTCGCCGCTGTCGTGCCGCTGTCAAACGTGCCGTAGGGTGACGAAAGTGCCAAAAATCGTCAACGGAGGTACGGACGCGTACTGTAACCTTAAAACTTATGCTGCTTATATTCATATATGTGAAAGATATGTCATTTATTGAGACTCTGCCGAGAGAGGGCAATTGTACATACAGCTTTTCACTGGTTATAGTCTTGATAACCTGTTGGGGTTTTCCTAACGCTGAGGACACGATGGGCCGTCGTGGCACTGGATATGTGCAAACTTGTTGTGATATTTGTTTCGTGTAATTTGGTATTGATATGCTGTTATGTTATTATGAATATCTGTTACCATATACTGTTTATTTGAGCATAAAGTTAACCGTTACTTAAGGTCCGATGGGTATTGGACCTCAGCTGTAGCTTTAGGATCGGGAGAATCGAGTGTGGAAGCTAGGGACAAACGGCTGGCATGGGATTGAAGAAGGAACTTTATGTTCTTAGATGTATAATTCGAGCAGAATATTAGTTGACGGTATAAATACAATTATACTATGGTTATGAATGTTCAGTTACTCATTTGTTAAAATGCTCTACCCTGACTACCGCTTAAAAAAAATTCAGTGTTTTAAAATGGGATGTTACAAATATCGTATAATTGAATATTTTATTGAATTTCAGTCACAAGTCATTTTCTTTTTTAAAAAAAAAAAAACCTATACTACAACCTTTTACTAGGTTGTATTTTGTGATTAGTTGATGTATGACTCTAGTTTCCACTCAAAAAAATAAAAAATAAAAAACCCCTTTACTAGTTTTGCAAAAGTGTGATCCACTTTTATTTTGTTTCACTATATAGGCTAGTCTGAAAGATTTAAATGTAGAAACTTTCATCTTCCAGCAAGATAAAGTGACAATAATTCCAATATTAATATCAAGAGTTCTTTATATTATAAGCCCAACCATCTCCCACATTCATATGAAGAATAAAACATACAGGTACTGTTGGTTATGATTAGTTCTAATGATATCTTATATAGATGCCATTAGTAAGAGCAAAAAGTTTATAGCACATATATTGACTAATTGCTACATTTAATATAGATTTATTTATATGGAGAAAGAATAAGAGAAGAAAAGAAAGAAATAGTTCAATCATGAAGAATGATCAAGAAAAGAGAAGAAAGAAAGAAAAACTTGCCAAATGGAATGAGAAAATTATCATACAGGTTTTTAGATTGATTCTTGAAGTCTCCACGATGAAATGAAAGTTGGAACAACTCAATTTAGAGTTAAAACAAGCATATATCAGGTTCTGGATGAGCAAAATCGAGCCAGATACTCAAAAGTCAAGTTTATTGCATTACTGGAAGTGATTTGCCTCTGAATTATAAGAAAACTCGAGTTTAGGACACAAAACTTGAGTTTGGAACTCAAAACTCGAGTTAGTCACTTAATGACTTGAGTTTGTAGTGTCTTCAGCAACTCTAGCGTTTCTGAATCAACCAAACTCGAGTTAGCCAATGTAAACTTGAGTTTGAAACACCTAAACTCGAGTTAGTCACTTAATGACTCGATTTTAGCAAGCTTTCAGCAACTCTGTCCAACTCTGTTTCACGTTCAGCGCGGGCGACCTCTGGTAATTCAATGATATCTTCTAAACCAGAGATCGGATTAAGGTGAAATCAATTTTTTATGAAACTAGACTCTCAATGCGTCATCTTGACAAAGTTTCATGCCCAAAGAAGATTAGGTGAGAGAGCTATGAATTTTTGAAGTTGCTCAATTTGTTACCGTCATACAGCAGACCAAGGTTCGGTAATTTGTGTGTATCTCACAATCTACACATCGGAATGAGCTGAAATTGATGGCATATGAAAGTAGACTCACATAACTTTCTAAAAACATAAAGATCACGAAAAACAAAGATCAAATGAGTGAGGTATGAATCTTTGAAGTTGACAGTCAATTTAGGATGTTGGAAAAACGCTAACCAAAGAACAGTCTTCATTCATCGGATCATAACTGTCAGATTACAATGAGTTTGGAGCTGATTCCTCTTGCATTGGAAAAAAGACTTAAAGAGTCTTATGGAGATAGAGAGCAAGATGTTTTCATCTCTGAAGGAAATTCCAGTTTGAGTTAGTAAACTCCAGTTTGTGTTTCTAAACTCGAGTTTGTGGCAGACTGAAAGCTCTTCAATATTTTGATTTGATAAACTCCAGTTTGTGTTTCTAAACTCCAATCTGGAAGTTCTTGAACTTAGGCTTATCCTCATAACAAAGCCCCAAACTCGAGTTAGTCACTTAATGACTCGAGTTTAGCCTTACATTCAAATGTGCTCCAAAACTCAAATCGCGACATTCCTCTCTGGAAGACCTAAACTCGAGTTTGGATTTCTAAACTCTAGTTTAGCCCGCCGCAAACTCTAGTTTAGTTTTTCAAACTCTAGTTTGTGTCGCTGAAGTATAAGAACCAGATTGCCCCAATTTGTGAAATCTTCATGGGTTAATCTTAAAACGTCATATCATATATTGCTATTGATTCTAACATTGTTTAATGAGTTTTTCAAGTAAATTTCAGATGAATTCAGCATTGATCAAGGTGAAATCAGATCTGGGTCAAATGTAATTAATGAAGAACCAAGAACAAGCCTGGATTTTCTCCTCTATCCCAATAGACCAGCTCAAACCGTTATAGATCGTTCAGATCACTCTCCAACGGTCAAATAAAGTTTATGGAATGACAAGAACATTGGAAGATCATCTACAACAACTATATCCAAGATTCCAGCCAAGAATTGAAGAAATAGAGAAAAATATGCAACGGTCATATTCCAGATTTGCAGCTGAACTTTGAAGAATCAAAGAGAAGAAAATGCAACGGCTAGTTCCTCTAATTAACCTATAAATACCTGAAGACTTGAAGACTCCATAGACAAGCAGAAAAACGTAGAGACACAAGCTTACATCTTCAACATGTTAATACTTTGATTTTCATATCATTTACTCTTTGTTCTCAATGCCTACATAGCTTATCATTGAGAGTGAAATGATTTGTATTGTGCTTCAGTCTTTATTCATTCACTCCTAAGAGAGAAGATTCATTGTGAATCAATTTATCTTAGAGTTACTCAAGATTGGGTGATCTTGAGTGGGAAACACTTTATTGTGATTACAGCTTGTAAGGGGAGTGAATCCGAGTATGGGATTACTTCAAGTATAGAGTGTGTAATCAAGCAAGTGAATTGATTACGGTTTGTAAAGAGGAGTGAATCCTAGTGAGAGGATTACTTCAAGTACAGAACGTGTAATCAAGTTCAAAGCAAATAGTGGATTGAAAATCTCAAGTGAAGCTTGGGGACTGGACGTAGGTCAAAGATTGGAACGAACCAGGATAAATCATAGTTTGCATACTCTCTTCCCTTATCTTTTACATTTCCAGTATATGCTCATCTTTGAATATCTAATTGTCAATTTATAAGTTGCGAAAGGTTTTTAAAGTTCCTAAAGTTTATCCAACACCCAATTCACTCCCCTCTTGGGTGATAGCTAGGTCCAACAGGTACTATATGCTATTTTCTTTTTTAAAAAATACTGATATCTTATTTATTTGGGAAAATTAAAATAGAGGACCTAGAGAAAATAGTATTTATTATAAAGGACCATAAAAATTGTAATTAGTTAGAAGGATCAAACATGCTAAAATAAATTCAAAATCACTAAATTGTCTCTAACCAAACCTCTTATATAATCTCTTGCATTCACAATTAAACAAATAACTAAAATTAAAATTAAAACCACCAATCATAATATAATAGATTACTTATATCATTAAGTTGCTTGATTTATAATATCAACATTATTATCAATAAGGATCTTTTTATAAAAATAAAAGCTAAACTCATTTTATATAATTTAAAATAGAGTTAAGTACCAATTTTACCCTAGAAGTATGCGCCTAGAAGCAATTTTGTCCTGGAAGTTTTTGGTGTAGCAATGTTGCTCTCTAAAGTATCAAACGTAGCAATGTTGCCCCTCCGTTAAAAACCCTAATGGTTAATGTTAGGGTTTTTAACGAAGGGGCAACATTGCTACGTTTTGGTATAGTAATGTTGCCTCTGAAGTACGTGCTCAGGAGCAATTTTGCCCCTCCGTTAAAAACTCTAATGGTCAACTAACAGTCAACGTTAGGGTTTTTAACAGAGGGGTAACGTTGCTACGTTTTGATACTTCAGGGGTAACACTGCTACGCTGAAAACTTCTAGGGCAAAATTGCTCCTAGGTGCGTACTTCCAGGGCAAAATTGATACTTAACCCTTTAGAATATAATAGATTACTTAGATTTTTTTAATTTGGTTGATACTAAATGAAGTTTTTAACCGACATAAATTTCTTCTAAAACTAAAATAAATCATATAAATTTTCTTGGTTTACCGTACATGTTAAATTATAAAAAGCCTCGAGTTTTATTAAAATTATATAATTCCATTTTTAATTAAGATTTTTGTTGATTTTTTTAAAAAATATAAATTTTACAAAATTCAAGATTGTGTAATCTTTCTTCCATAAATATCTGTGCAAGTTGTGAAAAATGAAAATTAAGAAAATTTTTATTTAATTTAGTGAAACTTATAATTTTATGTTAGTTTTTAAAATAGAATGTGGAAGAGAATGTAAGACGGAGGGAATACATAAGATTTTGTTATGTGTATTTTAGTATTTTTAATTTTATATTTTTGCATTTTGTCCTTTTAAATAATTATAACTTTTATAGTTATTCTCCACAAATATCTTTTCTACCTGGTCCTTCACTCTAATTTTCCCTATTTATTTTATCTTTATAATGAAAACCTCCCTTCTATTTTTGAAATTCATATACATATTACATGAAATTAAAAGTTATATAGTACAAAATTCCCCTCTACTTTCAAAATTATATATCCATTCACCTAATTGCTAATTAGCCATTAAATAACAACTTTTTAATATAAATGTTTATTTTACAAAAAATTTTGTTAATTTTAATAGATTGTTGAAATATTTATTTAAATATCACAATAATTAATTTTTAAAAATTTTTTAAATTGGATATAGTAAATAATTAAATTATAAAGATAAATTAAAAATTTTAATTTTGTAACATAATTTAATTTTAAAAAATTAAATATATTAGAATGCTTATTTTGCCATAATTTTTATTTTTTCCAGCTTAATTTTTATTAATTTTAGTGTAATTTTTTTAAATATTTATTGAAATATCATAATACTTTTTTACATCTATTAGTTAAATTGAAAGGAGACCGTAGATGACGAGATTATGAGGACAAATTAATAATTTTAATTTTAAACACAATTTGAATTAATAAAATTAAGCATTTTAGAATTCTTAACGGCCTTAAATATTAAACTAAAGAATATGTTTGAAAATAAAAATAATGCCCCTAAACTTTTTTTTTTGGTATCATGTCCCTAAAATTTTAAAGAAACTAAGAAAGGTTATTGAATATTACTATCCATATATATTATGGGGGGTTTAGATTGGACACCATATATTAATTTCAACCACAAATTACATATATTTCTTCTCAAATCCATTCTTATTTACCAGAAGGCTCAAAGGGATGTTTATTCACTAGTAGCTGAATGGAGATTGAGCATCAAGCTTGGATTCTAGGGAGGCCTAAAATTACAGAAAACAACCCAAGATTTTAGGAAATTCCCTTTCAGCCTCATAAAAATTTCATGATTTTCACTTTAATCCTTTATATAATTTTACATGGAGGGGCTAAAATGAACATATAAAATGTTTATGAGGCTGACATACAGTTTCATAAAAATTTGGGTCCTATTATATAATTTTCGCCCCCCAAATTGTCATTCCTGCCCCTGCTGTAAGGAATACTTGAAGTACTCATTAATTGACTCCCAGAACAATACAAGAAAAGCATTACTGCTCATAGCATGACCCTGGACCAAAAGGAGCATTTCTAGCAAAATAATTAGTGACAGGAGCTGCCGGAATCCCTCGCTGATTCAGGAGGCAACGAAAGTATTGTAGTCGGGGCAATGGAGGGAAGCTAATATTTCCTGTTGTAGAATCTTTCAGACTCCATAAGCGTTCTGTCATGAAAAAAAAAGTAGTTAGTCTTGCATTCTCTGACATGGCAGCTGCTAGTTCCAGCAACATATCAGACCAATGGGAAATATGATGAAGACAAAGAAGGAATGTCTATATAAGGTGATAATAATTGGTTTATGAAAAAATATAGGAATCTAAATCCTTATACAGAAGACCAACAAGCAATATAGCAGTAGAAATACTCCCTTTCCTTTTCATAAACAACGTTCTTTCACATAAAGTCGTCCCTATATATATATAAGTAACAATTTGAGTTTTTCTAAAAATTTAATGGATTCTTTCCATTCATCACATGTCTCTCTCATTTCCTTTTTTTCCCACTCATTCTATCTCACTCACCATCTTCATAAATAAGGATATATTTGGAAAATAATTACTTTTGTGACACATTTATTATTTTTAACTAATTTTAACTAATGGTTTGATTTGCATGATTTTGATAGTTGTTGCTTATAAAAAAGAAGGATCTAGCTTCTCTCCTTTTCTTTTTTGGTCCGCTCCTATCCTTTACCTTTTTTATGACCATTAGATCAAAATCTAATGGTTCAGATTTAATATTTAATTCTCATCCTTCTCTCTCCTCCTTTTATAAGAGAAAATAAATATTAATAGCATTAAAAGGAGGAGAGAGAAGGATGAGAATTGAATATTAAATGTGGACCATTAGATCTTGATCCAATGGTCTTGAAAGGGTAAAGGATGAGAGCGGATCAAAAAAAGAAAAGAAGAAGCCAAGTCCTAAAAAGCAAAAGGAGTATGGTCATTTTCTATCCTACCTATAGAAATCAATCTCAATCTTATAGATGACATAGTCATAAAGTGAGCCATACCAGTGATCAGCATGCAGACACTACAAGAATCCTAAATAGATTATAGCATGGATATGACAAGTTAACCTGCGGCGGCTGCAGCTCGTGGCCAAATTGTTTGCAGAACATCTGATGTATCAACTGTCTCACCCCACATGCAAACTTCTCCTCCAAGTACTAATTTTTGTTCTTCAGAATCTGTTATTCCTTCTAGTGGCTCAGCAGTATAAACGTTTTCCCAAGGTACGTTTAGATGATCCAGATACCAGAATTCCTGGTTACTGAAAATACACCTGAAACCCTTTGCAACAGCCTTTGGACAAACCCCAGATCTTAACCTGCAGTAATAATTGATTGAAATGCTAGAATTTGAAAACTGAGATGCTTGACTTGCATACCACAGATAAACTGCTTCTAGTGCAGGAAACTCACCAGTTGTGAACCACAGTCTGAGGAGAGAGCTTTGTCGGGAAAGCATTGAAGGTTTCTTCCCTGAGAATTCACAAAAACTCATTCCTCAATTTTAGAAATGAAGGTACAGAAGTATACAGCTACGAACACATGCTGAAGATGATAATATGAATTTACCCTTTTAAACTATACACTACCTCTAGTCTTTAATACTCCCCCGTCCATATATAAGACATATTTACCTACTTTGATTAGATTAAAGAAGTTGGTTAAGTTAGTTAATATGACATGCATTTTCTAATACACCCTAGTCAATTTTCTTAATGCACTCATTCTCCCTTCTTCTTGATTATTGTTAAGGGAGTATTAATTAGGGGTAAATTAGAAAAAGATTGATTAATATAAAAACTTTGCCTTATATTTAAAACAAAATGAACTCCCTAAATAAGGATGGGAGGGAGTATAAGATCTACTTTATAAAAACTATAATGTCCAAAATAAGACTCCAAGCACTAAAGAAAGACAAGGGAGGGGGAAATCGACATCAATTCACATGTGTAATACTAATAGATCATACCAGTTCACAGGAGTCCACTTCTTTGATAAAGCAATTTGTTGGGCCTGTAGCACAAAATGTTGATAGGCATCTTCCGCAGTCATGTTGTGATCCTTGAGCCTTCATTAAAATAGTCAATAAATGAATGTCACTTAACGTCATCTGAGCATTGTACCAACTACAAAAATAATCAATAAGATTCATTATGCATAATGTTTAGGGAAAACGAACACCTCATCACTCAAAAGTCAACACCACAACTAAAAAGTGGATGATCAACTGGGAAAGCTTTACAAGCCCAAAAAGGGGGAAATAATTAAAACACCTATGGATTGCACAGCATGACATCTAACATATATAGACAGCAATCTCATCCGATTTATATATCGTAACATTCCAGGAAGTTTAACATGGCACAGAGAGAGAGAGAGAGAGAGAGAGAGAGAGAGAGAGAGAGAGTAAAACGACGAGTTAGCCATGTGAATGGGAGGAGAAAGGATGAGTTGTAGCTAAAGTAAATGATTGTGAGTTTCGGGTCGAGTTAAGTTGAGAGAGGGTAGGAGATGCTGGTGGGTGATGATCATTCTGCTCAGAACTAAGCTCATAAAACACTTTGATAGAACCCTCAACTCGAATAAGCTAATAACAGACAAAAGCCACGAATAGACAAGAAGAAATGGAAATAATTTGGGATGAGTAATACTATTTCTCAACAACTAAAACAGATTACACGGGAACTCAAGCCAAACACTTGATCCTTTTACACACTAACACAAAAATTGCGAAAAACCAACAGTTTCAGATTACTAACACAGGATAACAAGGAGCAAAAGATACAAAGCACACACCAGATACCACAAACTCAACAGAAAACACAGAATCACAAAACACAACAGATTTGTGAAACTTTTGAGAGGAAGGCACTCTCCACCCCAAGGCCAAAGCCACACTTCCAAGTTCTCTTCTCTCTCCACCTTCCTTTCTCTTCTTTTTAGTATATGAAAGTATGGGTCTCAATACAGAGCTTAAAAATATTCAAAATAGAACATATTTTTTCTAGTTCATCTTCAATTTGGGAAGACAGATAAGGTCCCCAAAGAAGGATGTCCTTCCTCTACATGACAGGAAAATGAAAAGCAATAACTGCCAATAAATAAATATCATCACATTGATCTCCCCAGAAAGGTATTTTATCCAATAGGACCAAATTTCAGCCATTTTTAGATCGCTAAAAAGCATTCTTTTCTATTTAGAATTTTTTTCCTTATAGGAACCTTTACCCCTATTTTTCCCCCAAGACAAGGGAAGGTGAAAGTGTGAGATATGGGGCGGCATAATGCCATCATTTTGAGCACCCTACTCCCTCTATTTTGTTTCTGCCCAGGAATGTTACAGATGCAACCAACTCCTTTTCATACTGCCACGTTGATTATTCAATCCTTTTCCACCCTTCTAAAACTACTTGGGGCTATTAAATTACAAACCAGTGTTGGTCTTAGTGATAGGGGCTTTGACCGCTTAAGCATGAGGTCTTGAGTTCAAGCCCATGTGAATGTAGAAAAAGGCTTTAGGAGAGTTACACTAATTGAATCCAACAATACTTAAATTTAACCCAAGTAGCTAACCATATAAAGAAAAGAATTATTATTAAATTACTCAAAAATATAAATGTGGAAATTTGTCAATACAATGGAGACAAACAAACCATGCATATACAGAATCTCATATGCATAAATTCTTTCAACTATAAAAAATGACAGTGATTTGATCTAGAAATCGACTATTACTGCATAAGTTTTGAAATTAAACAACTTCTCAAAAGCACACTTCATGCAAAGTCCATCAACTGTTACAAGTTTGTTTTCTAGTTTCCACAGCTAGATGTACTAAGTTACTCTAGTTAATAATGTCATTATATAACATAGGAATGAGACGAGGTTGGTACCATTTATCCACATGAGAAGTATTGGTCCAGCAATCTGTCAAACAAATTAAAACCTTATCAATTAGCATTGATGCAACCATTTAAGAAATTACACTTTATCATTTAAGATATTGTATTACAGTTTTTACTATTGTAGTTTTTTAAAAAGTCACACATATGCTCAATGTTATAAATCCCTTCTAAAGAGACAGGAACCCATCTGAATCACTTTGAGACTCCTTAAAACTCTCACAATACATGAGATTGTTGAACAGGAATTAGGACTAAGCCTTATCTCAATTTGAATTTAGATCCCCTGAAGAAGGCGTCTATAACAGAACAACATAAATATATGTAAGTTACAGAACCTGAAGTTAATATCATTGCAAGTATATTTAAGAATTAAAATTATACATCTCGATAAATTACCCGCAGCAGTATCTAAACTTTCAATACTTCTTTCATTAGATGGTATTATTGGTATAACATGTGTATCGCAACATATAAAAACTTGAGCAGAAGTATATACTTATAATATCAGGCGTCAACAGAAGTATCAATAGAGGTAACTACCAGAAGTTGGCAGTAGACCTATCAAGCAGTATGTAATCTTTTTGTATTGCTCTTTGTTACATTTTGTACAGCTATGGTAACTTAATAACTGCGGTACTGTGAATGAACCCAACACTCCTAAAGGGGAGGTTTACATGAGGAGAAAGCCCAAACCTGACCAAAGCACCCAGTTACAGAAATTGGGCCTAAATACAATCTGCATCCAGCCCAGTAACCCCAAAGATGGTGTCCAGAGTTAGTTTTCTAAGGTTGTGTGCATGGAAGAGGCAGACAAAGAAGCTTGTTCTCGCTGTTTACTATTTGCTGTTATTTTCCATTTTCCAGAACTGTAGCTAGGAATATCAAACCAATATGTGCCGTTTTCTGCTTCCTTACCCCAACGAAGAGGAGTTGTACTGCTTAATCTTAGTTATTCAGAAATAGTACAGCTAAGTTACATCAGGTACTAATTATAAAACTCATTATTAGGCCCTTGAAAAATAGCTTTAGCCTTTAGGTCACGTGGTTCTCATGAAAAGCACTCATACTGACTGACCTGTATTAACTTCATCACCACCCAAGTGCAGCAGCTCAAAGGGGAAAATCTTTCTCATATCTGTAAAGTTTGGAGAAAAAAACAGAACACAAAACAAAAGGCTAAATTAAGATGTTGAAATTTTCACAAATAGTAATAGGTAGTATTAGGTCCAATTCTTCGAGACTTAACATGATATATGCTACAGCAAATGCGCTGCACATATTATATAAGTTAAAGAAAACTATCGAAAATATTCATTTTTGAAAAGGGTACAATTATTAATTTTTGATTAGTTACTTACTTCACAATCAAACTCTCTTGAAAATGTATGAGATTACACTGCTTTTTCAAAAATCATTAATAGTCATCACTAAGGCTCTCCCCTCTTGTATAAATATAGCCCGTTTGTACATGAATAGACACAACTTTCAAATTATATTTCTCATTATCTGTTTACAATCATAAATTTATCAAGCCTATTACCAGGTTTCAGCATATAAGAAAAGTTACATGTGATACAAAATATTACTAGAAATGAACTAAACCTGTCAAAATGCCAGAAATGACGTCGAAAGTAAACTTCTTTGAAACATCTAGCGGCTCCTTACATGAAGGAGATGGCCAAAGTTGAGGATATCCTGCACCCCTGAACAGGAAAAAATGTGTAAGTTTTATCCTAGACACCATAGTTGTCAATACAATGATACATGGTAAATGTATCACCTTGCAATAATTATTCTGAATCGAATACTCTATAAATGCAATAATTAGTTGAACTCATATGATCGGAATATATTTTCTAAGAATCTGATATGTAAACTATAGATAAGTTGATTAGTTACAATTAGTTAGTTAGTTAGGGAATTAGTTAGTTAGTTGTTAATGAGTCTTGAGATTGGGTCTTGAGTTGTTGCCTATATAAGGCATACAACTCTACATTGTATCAGGTGTGTGTTTTTAGTGAATGTGATGGATGAATGAAATGCACAGTGATGTGATTCTGTGTTCCTCTCCTCTCCCCTCAATTTCTCTTCCCAATTCCTCTACTCTTCTACACTAATCCTATCAGAATCTCTCACAAGAAATAAGTATATCATGAATGAGGCATGTAATAAAAATAAGAAAAAGCACTATGCTCTCCTTAGGTCAAGTGTGAAATATGTCTGCTAGCTCTTAGACCACTTTTCCTATTTGCTTTTTCGGTTGGAGGATTCCTTTTTGAACTTTAACCATTCAACCTGTTGATTTATAGGAGGCAGTTAGGTAAATTCAAAATTCATTGCAGGGGAAAACAAAATGCAGTGTTAATCCACAATTATCCACTGGAGGATTAATATATATCAATTCCTTCTATGTATGGAAAGAGAAAAGGAATGAAGGAGTGAATGGAATGTATAAAATATTTATGTAACTTTTAAGGTACAACAAGTGATGGAATATAAGAAATATATATTTTGAGGAAACTTCATATGGAAGGAAATCAAGCTATTCTTATATTTTATGTTTACTTAGCAAGGGGATGTTTTATTACAGCTGCAAGTTGTTGTTGTTATTTACTTTATGTAGCAAGTTGGCGATTTCTTGCTAGATAGGTTGTAGAGAATTTAGGAGAGAAAGAGGCAAAAGGAGGAAGGAGACGAAAATCAAAAGAATTGAGAATTAAAGAACAGAACAGGGGAGAAGAGAAGCAAGAAACAGAGACGGGAGAGGGAGAGGGAGAGGGAGAGAATCACTGCATATTCTCATTCATCACAATAATTCAACACAGATTGTAGTCTAAGTCTCCCCTTTATATAGGATAGACAACTTGGATAATCCAAGCAGTTCCCAACAGCTAGTTTCTAAGTGCTAACTAACTAACTAATCCAAACTAATTAACTAACTCTAACTTCCTAACTACTTACCCTGATTATTGTAATTATTCATTTATTTGCAGCTTACATATCATTTCTTCTTCAGAAGGAAACCTTTTACTGTTGCTTTTTGCTTCCTTCATGAGGAAGAATTACGGTTCTGTAAATAGCTCTTATCAGCTCATGTAAAAGGCAGACTTGAATGAAATGAATATTTGACCTATGTGAGCTCTCACTTTCCCCCTCAGCTTCTGTTCTTCCCCCACAATATTCTGTTCCCCCTCCTTTCTCTCTCGGTTTGCCCCCCACCCCCCTCTGTTTCAGATCTGTATTTCCCTCTCCCTCACCTCTGTTCAGCATTAGATCTAAGTGTGTGTAAGTGTCTTACACCAAATTCTAAAATCCCAATGTGATGCCACTATGAAGCCATTAAACATCAAAACCATACTATCATATCAGCATCAGAAAAGACTTGCATGTGAGATTATTTACCAGGACTCAGCATGGCCAGGGACATCCACTTCTGCCATCACATTAATTCCTGATATAAACCATGCAAATAGTCAATCACAGAACATTTATAACTTACTGGTATAAAAGTTAACCTGATAAACATTGGCCCTGTTTGGGTTTGTGTTTGCAGTGGCTTAAAAGCTATCTGACTTTTGCAAAAGCCCAGTAAAAAAAAGTCAGATTGTAAATGTGATTTGTGTTTAAATTACCCGTTTGACTTTTGCAAAAGTAGCTTTGTTCTAAACTGACAAGTGTTGAGATTATTATTTAAAAAGTTAGTTGAGATGAAAAATGACTGAAAACGATATAAATCATATTGAATACTCCCTCCGGTCCTAATTATAAGACATATTTAACCGATTTTGGAAAAATTAAGGAGAGGAGTTAAATTAGTTAATTTTACTCATTTTCCTAAAATGTCCTTATATACATTTAAAATGACATAAGTAAAAGTTAATCAATAATTCTACCACATATCTTTTCAACCAATTTTTTTTTCCACATGCTTTCTAATTGAAATAATGATCTTACTAGATATACATATATGTGTGTGTATATGTATACATATAGATTTATTATGCACACACACACACACACAACCATGTATCTATACAAAGATATATATATTGACACACACACAGATATATATATATATATATATATATATATATATATATATGTACACATACATATATATATCTACACAAACACACACACACACACATATATGTTTATAGACAACACACACACACATGTGTGTGTGTGAAAGAAGTTTAACATATATAACTACACACACACACACATATATATATACATAAACAAACACACACACACACACAAACATATATATATATATATGTATGTATGTGTGTGTGTGTGTGCGCTACACACACACACACACATATATATACATAAACAAATATATATAGACACACACACACATATGTACACATACATATATATAGACACACACACACACACACACATATATATTTATGTATGTATGTATGTATGTATGTGTCAAAGAAGTCTGATATATGTAACTACCAAAAACCCATATATATATATACTTACCAAAAACCAAACACACTTTGAGATAATAAAATAAGGGTATTTTAGGAAGAAATTGGTAAAAACTAAAAAATTTGTCTTATAATTAGGACCAAAACCAATTCCCAAATGTTGTCTTATAATTAGGACCGGAGGGAGTATTATATATACATATTATTTGTATATATTGAGATAATTGAACATAAAAATTTTAACTTAAATTTGGAAAAAAAATTTAATGATTATTAAGAAAATTAGTAAACAATAAAATCCTTAATTAAATATATTTAATAGAAAAAATTGTATTTATTATTTAAATTTATATATACATATATTAATTCAGTATAAAGAATTTTCATGGAAGGATTTAATTTTAGAGGTATAATACCAAATTATGTTGTTATAAGTAAAAGAGATAATAAATATGTATAAATATAGAAATTGTTAAATAAAAAAAGGAAAATAAAATAAAAGAATTAAATTTTAAAAAAATTGCTTGGGGCAGGGCCTACGCTCATATCATCATTTCTTTCCTCACCCCACAATGTATATATACGCAATTAGGGGGGGAAAAAGATGTCAAAAATTGAGGCATGATGAGGCCCACGCTCAACCAAAGTCAAATCAGTAGGATAAAAATAGGAGGTTGGAGCTTTTAAAAAAAAGTCACTTTTAAAGAAAAAGTGGGATTAAAAAAAAAGCAAATCCAAACAGTTTTTTTTTTGTTGGGGTTTTTTTTCAAATGGCCCCAAAAGCTCTCCAAAAGTAGCACAAATGGGGCTCTCCAAACACACATTTTCTCTATGAGCCTATTTTGCATGATATCAAGAAAGATGGGGCAGAGGAAAAGATAAGCATAGGTGAAGAAACTGAAAAATATTTAACTTCAAAAGGATGCTAGCAAAACCTTTTAAAGGAATTAGAAGATGCCTCACCTCTTCTTTTGGCGAAGCTTTACATCAGCACATGGCGATACATGCAAAGAAACAAAGCAGTTGCTAATAATAAATTAAGAATACAAAATCACAAAGAACATCATATAAAGCAAAGAAAATTGATGAAACAACTGGCTGAGAAAACCGTTTATGGGTTTACACTAATATATTTTTCATTCATCACACTCTTCCTTATTCATTATCACCCCCTGAATTTCTTGTGCATTAATACTTCCATTGTTTTCAGTACAAGATTGGCTAGGATTTCAACGGCATTGATGGATTTTAATTAAACCTTTTTCCCCTTGTTGCAGCATTAGATACAATAAAAAAAACAAAACAAAAATAAGGAGCATTTTGACAGGAGGTTTCTTTCACTATGTTCATGTAATTCAATTCCCTTTTGAAAATGTTATATGTGACTTGCATGGAAATTTTTAAAACCTAAATAAGTAGTAGATGAAATAAATCTAGTCTTACTTGACGATTTCATGTGCATCCTCTACTGTGTAACGCTCCAACTTAGTAAATGAACCTTTCCATAGTTTTGGATATGTGGGCACCTCAAGAGGAAATGACTGCTCATCTATGATGTGCCAATGTAGGACATTCTACTGAGTACAATTTTTTATATTAGCATCATATGAATTACTTGAAACAGAATAATAGGCATACTAGTAGGAGGACTTCAATGGTTTCCAAATTTGATAAAGATGGAGAAATTGAAAGAAACTGTAAACTTTATCTCACAAGCTTTGCATAGGCCATGGATTCAATTATCTGCTTAATTACATCAATTGGAAAATAGTGCCTTGATGTATCTGTAGAACAAAAATAAAATATTGATATACATCAATAACTACAGCATGTAATTGAACAAAAGAGGAATATATTTCCACCAAACTTCAGGCTCACCTAACAGAAGCCCACGGTACGCAAATCTGGGTTTATCTCGGATGGACCAAGGTGCATGGTGTATTTTAACTGTTTTGCTTGTATAATCAAAAGAACATAACTGGCTGAATGTCTGGTGCATCACAGAAAAGGGGCAAAAAAAATTGATAGAACCACAGGTCACGCGTAGCTCAAAAGAAATAACATGGTCATAATGAATGTAATAGAAGCATCACTGTATTAATTGCTGAGTAACACTTAGTATACATGAATAGCACAGAGTAGTCTGGATCAATAATGAAAAGATACAAAAATGAAGTTTCTTTCTATGAAGCTGATGACTTCCTAGTCCAAAAAACCCGGGGGGGGGACTAAAAAGGAAAAAATAAATGGAGGACGAAGATTTGTCTCAAATCTTATTGTACTTCTTTCCTACTCCAATGAAATTATTTTTGAACCTAAAAATAAAGACACATTTGATAAGTTACAATAAAGAATCAATATCATAAATTCATAATTCATCAAAAACATTTTTAACTCATACAATCAAATCATGAAAGAAATGTCATGAATTAATCCCATCATTTTGTAGATAGAAATGACCATAGCTTTAAACAAATTTGACCTTTCATGATCAGTTTAGATCTATTCAGAATATTTTTTTAATATTTTAGACGAAAGAACTCCATTCAAGTCAATTGAGTAGTCAAGATTTACTCAAAATGTGTCATTTTCCCACTAAGAAAATGACAGAACTCACAAAATTTATAAGACGATTCTGTTTGTTCTTTGCTTCTTATTTTTCTTCTCCCTTATTTATACCTCTTTCCCCTCTTGAAAGTATATCTCCTTTTACACCGAAAAAAAAACGTATACCAGAAAGTCATAGTGAAGGTTAAATATCATACTTCTCCAAAAAGTATGCAAATACCCTCATCATACAATGAAAACAATGCATCCAGGTCCAAAGCATCACAGATTCAGCTTCAAATAAGAAAAACGAACTCTATTTAATCCTCCTCCCCTACATCATCACACCCCAGCCTCCTAAATTCAAATCCCCAAAAAAAAAAACAGAGAGAGGAAGGGAGAAGATTGAGACAATGAATTCGCATGCCTGAATTGCAGACTGAATCAATGGATACATACCTCTAATGCACGCACAGCACCATAAATAGTATTTGCCTACAATAAACGAAATGAAGAAAACAAATTATTAACTGATGACCATCTGGCAGTTATTACAAGAAGTAAATCACAATTCTACCTCATTATAACTAAAACTACTCCAGCCAACTAGTGCTTGAGTAAATAACCACTAATTGAAACATGCCAACCAAAGTGGTGAACACAAAACAGGGGCAAAAATAAAGTACAGCATTCAAGAAGGGGAAAAAGGAAACTTAGTTTCAAGTTAAGTTCTCAGCTCAAAAAGGGATGGAAGTATCATTTCTTTCCGGTAAAAGGAGGGGGGAAGTGTAAATTTAATAACTAAAACAAATAAACTGTTCTCATTAATTGTAATCCAAGGAATGCGTCAACGACTGACAAATTTTAATAAGCAAGTACAACTCCCGGTTAGCACTTGAAGGAAGAAAACTGTTTGGTGTCACTGCAACATCAACTATAAATAAAATTCTCTGACTGGGTGTCCATGAAGCATAATTCTAATACCATTTTAAGAAAAATTTAAAATAAGCATAAAAAAAAAATAAAAATAAAAAAAACCTAAATTATACCTCAATTGTCACATTCCCATGACTGGACTGGCCCGCGGCCTCTGAGACGAGCAAAGTATAGCTTTCATCAACTCCAAGTTGAAGCTGCAAGAAAGGAAACCTATCATATACTCAAAATCATTTTACAAGAAACCCATTATCATCAACAAAGATAACCGACCTTGTCACTATTGGAACTAACAGTAATCTTCACTTTATTAATATCATAAACAACTTCCCTCAATTTTCTCCGATAACCAGTAGAATGGCCAACAATGTTCATGAATATAATCTTTCTGTATCTATCAAATGCGGCTCGAACAACCCGAGAGCGACCATAGCCGGCAGCAGTAAGAGAGAGACCAGGATTCACAGAAAGCACCTTATGGCCAAAAGTGAATTCCGCAGGCAGAGGCCAAATGTATATATGAGACTCATTTGTATGGGACTTTGGCACATCTTTAGCTTCCGAAGCTTTAGAAGTGCAGAAAGAACAAGAAACTATGAAGAAAAAGTAAGGAATTGCAGAGAGCCATCTGGGAATGCAGAGAAACATGGCTGTGACTGCGAGCTTCAGAACCGAGGGTTAAAGCGTTTGTTATAGCTATTTAACGTGAATGTGAGGGTGATTGAGTTGTTAGAAGGTTAAAATTTGAAGGGCATACATAAGAAAGAAGTGGTAATTTACACATTCGGTGGGTGTGCATGAAAAGTAAAGAATAATTTAAGAAACGAGACAATGAACAAAGGGAGTGGGCACCACTATCTTTTTCAGCTAAAAGCCCTTGTTTTCAAAAGAGGAAATTAACTTTTTTTTCACGACATCTCTCTGTGTAGCCTAATGGAAAAGGCATCTCATTTAGCTTCTTCTTATGCATATGATGCCACAGACATTTATGGAAAAGGTTAATACAAATAAACGAATAAAAGGAACCATGAGAATCTTCCACTCAAAAGAAAAAACCCTGAGAACAGAGAATTACGGACAATAATTGAGGTTAGAGAGAGGTGTGAATTGTAGAAAACGTGAGAGATGCGACTAAGAAGAGAAAGATGAAGGAGGAAGAAGAAGAAGTGAAGGTGAATGAAGGGGTGAAAGAGCGGAATCTCCATTCTGAGCAGCGCTAGTAACGGTCACCCGCTCGTTGAACCAGAAAAGCAGAGATCGAAGCGGGAAGATGAATGAGAACAGACGGTAGATCGATGCGTGGCATTTTGCGATTTTCAACGGCTATGATTTAAATTTTAACCCACTCACGATGAAATATCATTCATTTTGCGTTATTCAACGGCGATTTTCAATGGCCATCCACGTCATGCCATCATTTCATTGTGTTTTGATTTAGGGTTAATGGGCAATTTTATTCCAACCGGAACATGACAGCTACATTATTTTTGTTAATGTGTAAGTTTGTGCCAAAAGTCTATGTATCATTTACTTCGTCTTTTTTTAAAGTTATATTGAAAACTTTTGGAGTAAATTTACACCTTAATAAAAATAATGTGGATGACATTTGGACTGCTAGCTTAGTATATTTAGTCAATTAATAATTAAAATTAACTGGAATAACAATTATAACAAAATTACTCCATTTTTATATTTCTGAAGCAAAATTACTCCTCAATAAAAACTTTTTGAACAAAAATGCTCACTAACCCTTTGATTTATTACTTGGTAAGTAAAAGTTGCTAAAAGATAATGAAATATCATGAATTCATTAGCAAAACTTGTGAAAACCTTAATAGTGTAGATTTGTTACTTGGTAAATGAAAATTATTAAAACCTAAAATATAAATTTCTTAACAAAACTTACAAAAAGTTTGTTACTTGGTAAATTAAAGTTGTTGAAACCTAATGTCATAAATTTCTCAACAAATCTTATTACTTTGGGAGTAATTATTCCTTGGACGACCGCCCAACTAGACACCAAAGCTCTGGTGTGGCCGTCACCGTTGGCCACTAATAGGGGTGGGGTTCCAAGTTCCTTTTTTTGTCTTTTGAGAAAAATATCTTACCTCCATGTGACCAAACAAAACAATGAATTTTTTTAAAAAAAAAATCATGAATTCCATCTAACAAACTCGACTACATTCATAGAAGTAAATGTAGTAACAAATGAATCTAATTGTGGCCGTGGACGTGTATGTAGACGTGGCTATAGCCATGGGCATTCAAATTCCCACCCAACGTGGCGAAAGATTGATGGTAAAAACAACAAAAAAGAAATTAATGTACATAATTTATATGTTGAAAATCCATATTATTATTGTGGTGGCAAGAATCATTGGTCCCGTACTTGTTGTATGTCAAGACACCAACTTGACCTTGGTAGAGGGTCAAAAATTGAAATAAATCATGTTGTTAAGGATGGTAATTCTAAGTATAGTGACATGGATATTACCCATTTGGATGTTGTTGATTTCTTAGCATAAATTATTTTTGTCTATTTGAATTGCAATGATTTAGTGTGTTTAACGCTGCTAATATCATATGTATTTCATTTTTAATTATGATGTTCTTTATTTACATGTTTCATTTAACCATGAATGATTCTTATTGACATAAGTCTTGAATATTTATGTTTCATTGATAATGTATTATCCCACACCATATTTAAAAATGATAAATGTTTTTCTTACTTGATTATGTGAGAGGCTAATATTCAAATTATATATAGTAGTATAGATTTGATTGAAGGCTCTAGAAGAGATAATATCTTGTTACATGAAAGAACAAAATTATAAATTGATAATGCATGTTATTCTACTAAAGCTAAAAGAAAAACTTATTGAGTTTCAAAGATATCCATAGAAATAAATATCATATGGAAACAACTAAAATAATAAAAAATGTCTTGATATCACAAAATTGGTTTTTAGTAGAAAATGAAGATGGAATATCATCTAGAGGGGGGTGAATATGTGATTTAAAAAATTTATCTTCTTAATCAAATATTTTTAGCAGATTGTGACTAAACAATAATTAAGTAGAGAGTTAGAGAAGAGATTGACACGAAGTGATTTATCATGATTCGGTCTAGTCTTGACCTACGTCCAATCCCTAAGAACTCCTTAGGATTTCCAACAACTCTTTAACAATACGATTACAACTTAGGGATGATTCTCACACTCATGGACTCACTCTCCCTTACTTATTGCAATCGTAAACCTACAACTTAAAATTTCACAACCTTAAGTTTCAATCAAGAATAATGAAAGTGTTTAACAGCTCCTAACAAATGAGTAATTAATGAGCACTGAAGTACAATGAATATTTGAAGATATTGAGAGTAATAAATGAAACAGTTAAGAATAATAAATTAGAGTTGAATGCGCAGAGTTTCGGTAGATGACTGTATTGAATGCTTTAGCTTTTATACTCTTCACCATTAATGCTGTTGAGAGGAACTTGAATGTTACCGTTGTGTCTTATTAAAAAATCTTTTAGACACAGTTGTTCCTCGTTGAACCCAATCGCCCTTTGCTTCATTAAATGAGTTTGCTAGCTTCATTAAATGTGTTAGCCGTTGATTGTACTTGATAGCCGGAATAAGTATGTCTTAGAAGAATGTTTTGTTCTGCTGCAACATTTCATTCTGATTGTTGCTCTATTTTACTGCCTCACATTAAATGCTTCTAACATGCTTTTGCTTTATCATGCTTTTTGTTTAAAACTTCATCTTAATTCCTGAAATAACTAGAAAATAGGTTAAAAGCATCTTATAAGTGATTCTTAATGGTTCTGGAAAGCAATTAGGTAAAGATTAAGTGATTTGAAAAGTTACAGATAACGACTCGCGATTCTCATTCACAAGAACTCAAGTTTTTAACTAAGAACTCAAGTTTTGAACTCAAGTTTTCTTCCATGAACATGAGTTCCTTTGTTTTCTTTTCAAACGTCTCAATCCTTTAAGGTAAGAACTCGAGTTGATATCCCAAGAACTCGAGTTGTTAATTTAAGCCCAAGTTGAGTTCTTAAAAAACTTGAGTTTTAAAAGATAAACTTGAGTCATGAACTCAAGTTCTTTCCTAAGAACTCTAGTTCTTAGACTTCGAATAAGGACACAGATTTTCCAGAGATGAAGAACTCGAGTTTTATAGATAGAACTCGAGTTTGTTACTAAAGAACTCTAGTTCTTAAAATCCTTTTTGGAGGTTGAAGGATTTAAGCGAGACAGAATTCGCAGACTCGAGTTCTCTTACCAAGAACTCAAGTTCTCAACCTTGCTAATTGAGAGTCGATCTGATAAAGCTTTCCAAAACTTGAGTTTTAAACTAAGAACTTCAGTTTGCGTTAAACCAGTAATTGACAAGTGTTTAGTTATCATCAAAACTCAAACTGAGAACTAACAGAAAATGTATATTAGAAAGTTTTCCTGCTTTTTCCTATAGCTTGTACTATACATTTATACACAAAATTGAAACACGTGTTATTGTAAACTAAAAGCTTATAAATAATTATGCAAACCAGAAGTTTACTAATGAATTTAATGTTTAGCATGACCGATTAGGCCTTCCCGGGTCAATCATGATGCAAAAAATAACTGAAAATTCATGTGGACATACCTTGAAAAGTAAACAAATACCATAATTCCATGATTTCTCATGTGGACATACCCTGAAAAGTTGACTATTCAGCCCTCACTAAGCAAAATACAAAGTGAGTCTCGAGCTCTCGCTTTTTCAGAACGGATACACAGAGATATTAGTAGGCCAATACACCCATAATGCAGACTATTCCAAGGTCAAAACACTTAGCTTAGCTTCAACTTCCTTCTCCTATTTGAGCTTCCTTTTGCTCTCTTGTTTGGAACCTCTTGCTCTCCTTCTTCCTTCTCCTATCAGACGAAATAGGCAGCCCAAAATGGAGGGGAGTTGCCCTTTTAAAATGCTCATTCCTTGTATTTTGGTGTATGACTCCTAGCCCTTATTTCCCTTATGTATTTCCATACATTTCATGAAGACTTTTCCTCCTTCCTTTCTTCAATTTTGGACGAAAATGAGGGGCATTTTGGGGGAAGAATTAGCTTTGGGAATTTCAATTAAGTTGAGTGTTCCATTGGCTTCATTTAATGTCTTAGTACTTGCCCAAAAAGCCATCATTTTCCCTAAATAGGTTAGATAAACTAATATGCACTTGAAATCCATGTTTTAAGGGATGTTTTCATCATCATTTTTTTCCTTTCATCTTTCCCCTTGCAAAAACCAAAATGAGGGAGGAAGAGTTGATAGGATCTTTGGTTCATTTTCCCATACTTCTTATTTGCTTTATAAATGATGTACTTAGGATGATATGTGTTAGTTATCTATGTATTTTCATGATAACTGACAAAAACTCAAGATAAAGTTTGTCTTTGGTAAGTTGAAAAACTTACTGTCAAAGGCAAACTCGAGTTTTGGATGTTAAAGTCGAGTTTGGACTCGACAGAGAGTAGTTCAATTTTATGAACTAAGACAAACTCCAGTTTGAATAGGAAAACTCAGAATTTGTGAGATATAAAGAGCACTCAAAGTTTTTCACATTAAAACGAACTCGAGTTTTGTTTCACAAGCTTGAGTTTGCACCAAGCAGAAAACCTTCAATACTTTCTAAAGATAGGCAAACTTCAGTTTGCTTCTGCAAACTCGAGTTTATGTCTCACAGAGAGCTTTCAAGGAATTGTGAACTTGACCAAACTTGAGTTTGGTTTACCAAACTCGAGTTTGTGCTTAGCCAAGAATCTTAACGTTTTCTTATTTTGAGCAAACTCCAATTTGTTATGACAAACTTCAGTTTGCACTTGGCCTAGAGTTTTCTAAGTTTTCATAGTTTTGAGAAACCTCGAGTTTATCTTTTCAAACTCGAGTTTGGGCTTGACAGAGAGTTTTCACGTTTTACTCACTTTAAAGAAACTCCAGTTTATTTTTACAAACTCCAGTTTTCTCTTAGCAAAGAGTTTTCAAAGGTTTTCAACTTTAAAGGAAACTCGAGTTGGATTTAATAAACTCGAGTTTGTGCCAAGCAGAGAGCTATGCTCTATTTTTGAGATTTTGAAAACTCCAGTTAAGTTTTGAAAACTCCAGTTCTGAGCTTTGAAAACTTAAACTTATTTTCACTTCAAAATTCAAAACTTGAGTTAGTCACTAATTGACTTGAGTTTGCTCATGTGTTTAAAATATACTTCAAAGCTCAAATCATGACGTTCACTCTAGAAGAACTAAACTCGAGTTAGGATTTGAAAACTCAAGTTTGGCCTTCTAAAGCAAAGTTACAAACTCCAATTTGAATGAACAAACTTGAGTTTGTGTCGCTAAGTTTGAAAATCAAATTGCTCAAATTTGTGAAATCTTCATGTTTGATCTTAATACTTCTTATCATCACTCATTGCTATTCCTAAATTTATTTCATCAGTTTGCTAGTGAGTTTCAAATGGTTTAGAGAATATTAAATGAAGATTCAGCTAAAAGCAAAAAGTGATGTCAAGACATTTGCAAAGTCTAGAAAGCTTGCATCCTTTTGGACAAACATTCGACACACACTGCAAAGGGATTAATGTTTTCTTTCCCTATCAAGAAGCTGCTCTTCCAACAAACTTAATTCAAGAAAAGTCAACCATAAACTTATGTTCTACTGGATTAACTGAAGAGTAGAGAGAGAAGAAACCAAAATGTTTCTAATAGCAACTTCAATGTCTCCAACGGTTACATTGAAGAATCAAACGATCATTAAATGCTTTCTTCATATATAAGGAGTTGTATTCAAGTCTTTTCGACAACCAATCTACAAAAAAATGAAAATCATTCAAGTTTCGAATTACTATTTCAGTTTTATTCTATAAAGTATCTTTTGATACATTTATACTTTTGTGATTATTATTATCCACTCTTAGAGAGAGAGTTTCATTTATTAAATTCATTTATTGTAAGAATCTCAAGTCATGGGACTTGGAAAATGGAAATATCAGTTTACAACTTGTAAGGGGGGAGTGTATCCTAATGAGAGGGTAACTTTGAGTATAGAGGGTGTAACTGATTCTAAGTGATAGTGAAAAACCCAAAGTGTCTGGAGACTAGACGTAGATCAAAGAGTTAAACCGAACTAGTGTAAATCTTACTGTGTCTTGCTTCCTCTTCTCTTACTCTATTCAACTCCGTATTGGTGTTCAAGTTTCAGAGCACTTAGAAAAGAATTTTTAAAATCCCCAATTCACCCCTTTTTGATGATTAGCTCTGCTTTCAATATGACAACATTTTTTTTCTTTCTTTCTTTCTCTTCCTTGCCAATTTCAAAAATTTTAAGGGGAAAAGGAGAGATTATATATCTTCTCCAAATCCAATCTAATGTCCTTTGCATTTATGGAGATATGATGTTATCATGGATTGTTTTGATTTTAAGAAAAATAGCTTCTTAAAAAAAAATCCACTTTTCATTAGAAAATTTTTGGTTCCTTCATCCTTCAAATTTTTGAATTAGGCCTCCCTTTTGGGCTCCAAAAAGTGTCCTTCCTACTTAGCCCAATAGCTCATAGTTCTTGGTTAACTCCATGTCAAATTCTTGGGCATTTTTGGAATTTTATACTCTTTTATCCAATTCTTTCCTTTATGCACAATGCTCAAGGGTAAAAAGGGAAAATAAAATGTGTTTTGACTTCAATCTTGACAAAAATTCATATAGTTCATTAATTCATCCAATACATTAATTTACATGAAATTGGGATGTTACAAATCTAAAACACGCCTGAAGTAAGGAAGACATGTTGGTTCTAAAGATAAAAATTTTTGAAAGAAAAAAGGAGCTAAAAATATAGATGGTCATGTAGAGGATAATCAAAAAACTTTGGTTGCTCCAAAAGTGCCATCTCTTGAAGAGTTATTAGTTTTAGAAGAAATATCTCCAAAAGAGAATGTTTTAGTCCCAAAAGAGATTAAGATACCTAAAATGTATGAAAATAATGAGATATCAATAAATTATATTATGAATAAAATCCTATGGATTGAAATAAAGTCAATGTTGATGACATTTTTTCTTATAATATAGCATTTGACATCATGAATGATAATAAGAAACATTAGAAAAAATTCATTTGCAAGTGCTAGAAGTACAAGTCCCTAAAGGACTCAAGGTGATTGAAACACAAGTCTTTGAAAGACTCCAGGTGCCAGAAGCACACAAGTCCCTGATGCACTCTAAGTGCTAGAAGCACAAATCTCAAGGTTCCAGAAGCACAAGTCCCTAAAAAACTCTAGGTGCTAGAAGCATCAAATGCAAGTTCTAGAGAGTAATGCTTAATTAAGTTAAATAAGTCTATGTATGGTTTGAAGCAATCAAGGCACATGTGATATAATCAACTCAGTAAATATATGTTGAAAGAAAGATGCAAAAATGATCCAATATGCCCATTGTAAAACTACAATTTCTAAATCACATTTAAAATATTGTTCAAGTACACTATCATGGTAATAAAGAATTAACACCCAAACAATAAAGATTACCATGGTAGAAAGTTTAAAAGCCAATTAGAAAACATTATCAAACCATTTGACCTTACCATAGCATAAAAGAAAAGAAACTATACATAAATGTCTACTATTGTTATTTAGAAAACAATAATTATCTTTAAAGCTTTAAAAATATTATCATAGTAGAAAATAATATTCCATGATAGAATAGTTTTAATAACAATTTGAAAGCTAATCAAAGAAATTTAATAAACAATTTCCAAAAAATCGTAGAAGTGTGTATTAGGGACTACGGACAGACAACTTAGCCTTTAGCATTTGAAGCCCAACATGTTAATAATCATTCCTCAAGCCCAGACATTAACTTAATGAATCCCTTAATCCAAATCCATTGCCACAAAATCATAGCAATAAAGGCTCCGCCTAATAACAACAAGACATATTTATCGAATATCTCAAACAAACACCATAATCAATGGTTTCCAAAACCACATTTCACAATATTTGAGTTATATAGAATTAACAAATCATAATCAAATTGTTCATGGGTCATGGAATTATATATGTAAACAAGAATGACAAATGATGAAATGTGCAAGTGAGAGGAACCTTAACGAGAGCCAACAACTAGGCTTATCTCTTACAACTTCCATGCATCCATACTTAGATCTCACCTAGGAAAAAATAATAATAAATAAATTTAGCAACTATGAGATCTAAAGATCTCAATAACCATTAATTATTCAGAAATATCCATGTAAACCAAAATCGAGAACATACACAATTCTAAAATCAAGTTCAACACAATAATTTCTATATGTATTTCCTTTACATAAAGCCTTTACGAATTAGTTCTTAATTCGGTTACCAAAACCCTCTCCCAAAAAGGTTCCAAAACAATTAAACATCATAATTCATTTTCCAAATATCGTTCACAAGAAATCTTATTACAAAAATAATTATACAAAAGCTTTATTATATTGAAATCATAAATCACATAGATAACAGTGCAAGTAAATGATTAATGCACAAATCATCCTACCCTTACCACCCTTATAATCATTGACTGGATCCATAACTAACAAATGATTTATCCATTTAATTAGATTACACGTGACTCCAAATCATCAGGCGTCACCCAGCAAGGTCCCTAGCTTGTCATGATTGGACTATGACTCCTCTCCTTTTGATGAAACCAAGGAAATATCACTGTCTATGAAACCCACTGTAATTCCTAGCCAAAGGAAAAATATTGGAGATAGGGCCCTGAGAATCACCACAAAACCATCTAGGTGCATCATAGAAAATCTCAATATATCACATGGTATTCAGTTACACAAAAATATCCCTTCACAACTCCACAACCCTCCAGGTGCACCAAAGAGAATCAATTACAATTATGGCATGCATATTTAAGTTCCAAATCATGACTATGGTTCCAAACAATATTTATTAAGAAAATACATCATCTCAATAATCATTAAAATAAAATACTATTTTAACTCAAGAAACCATAACAAATGTGTTCATCATCCAAAACATATAACATCATTTATAAATCACTTATAATAAATAATATTCCATCGTAACACACAAGGATGCTTTAACAGTTTCTAAAATACATAACCATGAGTTCTAATATCCACAAGCATGCTTGAATAGTTTCTAGTATCATCAATATAAGTTTTTAGTCAAATATACAATTACAAATCAAGCCCTTCATGGGCACAACAAATTCCAAAACAATTTAATATATACATGCATAGTTAACAAGTATATAAAAGAATAATCATGGTTACTTCTATTCCAAACTTATGGTTACCAACACTTGAATGCTTATAATTTGCCAATACCAAACAATCTAACTTCAATCTACATAATTATTATGCAATTTCTCATTACTCAAATTGCTAAACACATCATCAATTTAACTATAGAGACTTAAAGTATCCAACTCTATACTTACCTTCCAAATATCACTTTTAATGACTAAACCTCCAATCTTATATCAAACCATTTATTTTCCAAATCCTAATATCTTATTTGAATTAATAATATCTCATTTCTTTTCCAAAATACTTATTTTCATTTTACAAGTTCTAACAACATTCTAAATCAATTAAACGTCAATTCTACCTCTAATAAACATAAACCAATAATTAAACTCAAATTTAATCGGTAAAACTATTATATTCAATCATTTCTCTAATCTTTAAACTATAACTCTAAATCTCTCAGATAATGTAATATAAAAATTCTAAACCAATTAAATGTAAGTATTTACTTACCTCTACCATCATGTGATTCTCATTTGTTGAAAATCAACACTTGCTCTAAGGCATAATCTTCAAACTTGATTTGCTCCCAACAAAATTTGTACTTTTAGGAAGCTTTCAATAAGTAGAAAAAATTTGTAAAATAAGTAGAGGTTGGAAGAATTTTTTAGGATGAAATAGAGTTCAAAACTATCCTAAATCACCATTAATGGAGCTTTGATCCAAAAAAAAAAATACCATTAATGGAGGACTTGCAGCTGCTAACCGCTGGAAGTTGAAGAAAACACCGAAGCAGAAGAAAAAAAATAATGGAGGGAAAAGATGGGCCTGCGTGGGAAGATGATTCCCTCCTCATCTTTTTTCTCATCTTCTCTCATCATCTAATATGACTCATTGATTGGGAAGGTGAGAGAAATATTAAGGTAGTATTGTGATTGACTGGATGGATATGATTTAAAGATTATGAAGGATAATGAAAAAATAATTATGAGAGAAACTCAACCCGCATACATGGATGTTAAAGGGACATAGGTGCCACTTAGTTTTTAAAAAAAAAAAATATTTTTTTCCTTATCATTTCTTTTATCCTCCTCTTTTAACTTTCTTTTTACTCTTTCTCTCTCTTTTTTTTTTAACTTATAACAGAAATTTTAATTACTCTTAATCTCATATCTCAACATTGGAAAATTTCCAAGTTCTTTCTAAATTAACAGCATTTGTCAAGATATTCCAAAAGTCCAATAATTAAACTTTCTCAGTAAATTTTATTGAAATAAAATGTTTATATCATACACTTAGATGAAAATTTTAATTCTATAAAAATTTATTCCATTTTCTCTTCCTTCTTCCTTCCTTCCTTTTTTTTTTGAAAAAAATATATAATTTGGTATTGAGTCATTAATTATAATTATAATTTAATCCATTTTGGGTAAATACTCTATTCAACGATAATTTCCAATTACCATAACCCCAATAATCTTAACTTAATATTAATAAGTCACTTCCAATTATGACATTCACTTTTTAATCATATTTATTTATTTTCTAAATTTTATGTTTATAAATCTCAAATAATGCATTTCATCTACTGTAAACCTTAAATTATTTAATAACTCACTTCCTAATAATACTTAAACAATGGGATAAAAATTGGGATGTAACACCCATGCATTTTTATGAAAAGATATGGAAATGAGTTTGCTATAATTGTTGTTTATGTAAATCATTTAGACTCCTAAAGAACTTCAAAAGGCAATTAATTCAAGAAAGAATTTGAAATAAAAGACTTGAGAATAACATAATTCTATCTTAGATTACAGATTGAGTATTCAAAAATGGAATCTTTATATATCAATAAGCATATACAAAAAAGGACCTAGAGCGATTTTATATGGATAAGTCACATCCATTATGTATTTTGTAGGCGGCGGATAAAGACTGATTCAAACCTCAAGTAATTAGTGAAGAAGGTGTTGAAGAACTACTTGGTTCAAAAGTATCATACCTTAGTGTTATTTGTGCACTAATATATCTTGCCAACCACACACATCCAGATATATTATTTGCTGTTAATTTATTAGAACAATATAGTTTTTCACCAACGCAAAGGCATTGGAATGGTGTCAAACACATTCTCCGTTACCTTAGAGGCATTATGGACATGGGATTATACTACTCAAATGTATCCAAATATAAACTGGTTCGTTATGTATGTTGGATTTTTGTTTGATCCATACAATGGTAAATCACAAACAAGCTACTCCCTCTGATCCTTATTATAAAGCACCAACTACCATTTCTTGCGGACCAAGGAATGAAAGTTTATTCATTAAATAGATCCAAAATTTATAAATGTTTCCACCTCTACCCATACTTTAATGGTGGGAATTTAAAGAGTTAGTTAAAAATGAGAATATAATGAGAAAATAATAATAAATGTGTTAGTTAAAGGTAGTTGGTGCCTTATAATAAGAACAAAAAAATGATGGTAGTTGGTGCCTTATAATAAGGATCAAAGGGAATATATGTTTACATGCAGAGATGCAATTATTTCATAACGACGTATGAGACAGACTATAGAAATTCTAGCAATACATAAAGCAAGTCGAGAATATGTATAGTTGAAGTCAGTAATACATCACATACGAATCACTTATGGTTTATCTTTAGGCAAAATGGTCCTATATGAGGATAATGCTACATGTATTGCCTAACTTAAAGAAGAATATATCAAGGATGATAAAATGAAGCATATTTCACCAAAAATCTTTTTCACTCGTGACTTTCAAAAGGATGATGAAATATGTATCAGCAAATTCATTTAAGGGAATATCTAGCTTATTTATTCACAAAGTTACTTCCAGGTATAATCTTTGAAAAGCTTATCCATGTTATCAGTCTTCAGAAACTCAAAGATCTCAACTGATATTGTCAAGAGGGGGGAGTCAATAGACGTACTCTTTTTCTTTTATCTATGTTTTGTCCCACTAAGTTTTCTTAGAAATGTATTTAATGAGGTAACACTGGACACTGTATCAATGAATTATGTATTTTTTTTCTTTGTCTAGGTTTTTATCCTACTAGATTTTTCCTAATTAAAGTTCTTATTGAGGCACATTCGTAATAGGCATCTAAATGAAAGTGTTATAAATACTAATTATATGGATTTTCATTGACTCATATCTCAATATACATTTACTTGGCTACATTTAATATTTTCTTATCTTTATTCTACTTCCTTCCCTGGCCAACAAGAAGCTTGCTCTCCAAGCTTTATATAAATGGTGGCTTTTGGTGTAGGACACCTTAAGGCATAAATAAAGGCTATGTGCAATTATTGTAACATACCCAAGAAATTGAATGAGAATTGCTCGCCACTTTTCTCTTGTATTTTTAATTCTCTTATCTCATTTATCTTTTATTTTATAACGAAATTCAGTTATATAACTGTCAAGGTTACATGCATTGGTCCCGCAGCCTGTCAAATAAATTGAAATTCCTTATCAATTGGCATTTATGAAACTAATTAAGATATTACACTTTGTAACTCAATTTACTCCCTTTGTTCTTATATATAACGTCCTTTTAACGAAATTGTACCATTTAAAAATGTAATTAAAATTAGTTAACAGTAATAAATATATAGGAAATATACTTTGTTTTTTAAATATGTCGTTACTTACTTATGATTGAGAAAGGAGAAATTAATAAGGAGAAAAATTATAAAAGAGAATGTATTATACGAAGAATTAATCAAAGGTAAAATGGGTAAACAAAAAAGCATTTATTATTCGGATAGAATCAAAAAGGGGCCTTAAAAAAAAAGGGACTAACCATTTCAAAAAAGAAGGCCTTATAAATAGGAAGCGAGGGATCATTTTATTATGGCTGTTAAAGTCAGACACGTACTCACTTCTAAAGATGCAGGAATCCTTCATTAATCAATTTGACGAGATTCCTTCAAACTTAGACAATACATAAGCTAGAAGAAAAACAAAAACTGGGACAAAGCCTCAAGCCAATTTGAATTTAGGCTAACACAATGGAACAACACAAGACCAAGTTGCAGAACCAGCAATAAATGATGATTGAATGATATTTAAGAATTAACATTATAAATTCAAGGAAATTATCCGCAATAGTGACTCTCATAGTATCTAAACTGGAATTACTTGCTTAAAGATATAACTTAAGAAAATGATTGAATCAAAATAGAAAAATTACATATAATGAACATTAAAAATAGTAAAAAGACAGATAGATAATTCGAATATTCATAATAATATCATAGACATGTGAGGGTCTGATCTGTCCTTTATGAAATCAAAATGAAATGATAAAAATGTCCTTCTCTGAAAATAAAAAGGAAAGAATCAATTAGAAGGTGGTGCAAGGTGGGAAGCAAGAGAGGAGGGAGCAGAGCTGGAGGTGTGGAAAGGAAGCGAGGCAAGTAATTTTTGACACCACAATCTCTTCATAATACAATCCTAACCATGGCGGTGTTGGTCTTCATTTTGATGTGTGTCTTTGCCGGGCAGCTGGGTTTTTAGCTTGGAGAAGTGTGAATGTTGATGGGTGAAGATGGTAGGAGATTGAAGTTGGAATGTTAATTGTTATGGTTTTAGGTTGGAGGCAGCTGAAGGTTGTGAGCTTAAGGTGTATCCTTTATTCATATGAGTATATTGTTGTGCGATTGGGAGAGTGATTGAAGTTAGGGAATGGATGATTGTTGCAGGGAAATTTGAAGAAGGCGTTCGGTTACTGTCATCATTCAGTGGATCCACTATCTTAATGTCTACTTGTCATTTGAATAGCATAAAACTTGTTATTGTCATGGTTTTACTGGTTTTTGGGTAATTTCTAAAGTGAAGTTGTTATTTGCTTTTATCAGTTGTTAATCGTTATATAGTCAGTTGTAGCAAGTTTGTAATTTTATACCCCATATTTTGTAAGTAATATATATGGTGAAGTAAATAACAAAGGAACATTAAGTGGAAGCAATATGTTAATGTATACTTGTCATTGAATATCATAATACCATTGTACTGCCATGGTCTTGGTGTTTGGGTAATGCCTAAGTTGTTATTTTCTAACGATTGTTTCTATGCATTTTAACTTGTGGGATTTTTATTTTCAAATCCAGTGAACTCATATTAAGTGTAGGAAATAATAAACGCCTTATTTTCATTTTTACATGTGTCCAATAACAAATGGATAGTGGTGACTTTTATATCCAAACTTGGTAGGAGTATATTCAAATCCAGACTTGGTAAATCCATAATTTAAGAATTAATCCACACCTAAGAGTGAGCAAATTAAAACCAAAACCAAAGACTGAACTGAACCGGATTCAATTTGACTTTTTTAGTTTGTCTTTTGATAAAGATTCAGGTTTTATTTTTTTAGAGTTTCGGTTTTCGGTTCAATTATTTAAAAAATCGGTGAAAAACAAAATAAATATAATATATTTATGGGCTTTGGCTTTCTCATATCACATGAGAAAAAAAAAAGTTTCCTACACACACATGAAATGGTGGGACCCACATATACATATATTAAATTAATATATGTATATGTGTGTCCCATCATTTCATGTGTGTGTGATATGAGAAAATAGTTTTCCTACAACATGAGAAAATTTTTCCCTATATTTATAGTATTTAATAGATACTATTTGATATATTCATTTTTTAATAATTAAATAGGTATATATATTGAATTTTATTAGATAAAATCTATAGATATTTTAAACATATTTTATATATTCCCCCATAAACATAATCTTGAGAATAAAAAATAATCTTTATACAAAATTTGTTCATATATTTTCATTTTCTAAATAATAAATTAAAAATTCAATTAATATGATCAATTAGTTTCGGTTCGATGTTCAATATTAGCTATATTCGATTTTTTGGTTATTTTAGTTTAACCAAAAAACCCAAACCCGAATGCTCACCCCTATCCACACCTTATTCTTGGTTTCACCCGTGGTCATTACAAATGGATAGTGATGATTTTCATATCTGAACTTGGATTTTCAAATTTAAATTTGGTAAACCCATATCATGTCTACAAATTTTTATTATTATTATTATTATTTGCCCAAAGTATCAAGTCTACAAGTTAATATACGTATATCCTCTCATTATTGCAAATAGTTAATTTTAAATGGATATATGTGAAATTTACATCCAAACTTGTTATTATCAAATCCAAACTTAGTAAACCTATACCAAGTCTAGGAATCAATGTATACATGCCTTCTCAATTTCACAATAACAACTTTTGACCTAGTCTCCTCTCTCACCACAAGCTTTCTCACCCGCTCACGAAGAAACTTTTTGGTCAAAATAACCAGAGCAAGTCGCAAGGAAAATCACAGCACTAGTGTGTGGAAAGTTAGCAAAATACATCACACCACCTCTCTTTTTTAAAACTCACCAATGTCCATTTCTGTCATTTCATTTTAATTTCAAAACGAACAAATCAGACTCTCACATTTTTCTGATATTATGAATATTGGAATTACCTCTCTGTCTTTTACTATTTTCAATGGTCTTTATGAGGGATTTTCCCACCAAAATATTTATAACCATGCACAAAACAATGGATTTTAAATATCACGCTTTAAAAGATGGTTAGATGGTATCATAGGGAGACTTGACTGAGTGTGCTGCATACCATATTGGACAATATACAAAAATTTAAAAAGTTACACGTCACCACTTACTTGAATGTGCTTTCAACCTGGATTAAGATTTTTGCAACTCTTTCGAGTATGCCCAAGCTCTTGACATCTTGAACATTGGTAAACTTTCTTATTTTGAACTTGTGCTTCAAGTCGAGTACTTTTTGGACTTGGTCTACCTGGAGTACGAGCAGTCAAGGGTGGCTTTAAGAATGATTGCGACATATGATCATTCATTTCCACTGCATTCAATCTCGGCATATCATTGGTATCAACTAGAACCATTGAGCTACTGTATATTCTCTGTTGTGAACTCAAAAGGTAGCACTCCTCAACATTGGCATAAACATCACCCTGTACCATTTTAATAGCTGCACATGCATTTGGACATGGTATTCCAGACATTTGCCATGCTTTACAAGCACAATCTCGGGATGCAAGATTCACAATAAAATTTCTTAATTTAGTACGCACCAACATCTTATCTTCTCCATCATCTTCTACTTCCATACTTTCAGCCATCAATGCATTCTCCATTAATTTTGCCTCTATATTTGGACCCACTCCATTTTTCCACTCTGCCGTTGCCTCCTTTCTAGCACGCCACATCTTAGCCAAATTTTCTTGATGCCCATGTATCAGTACACATACATTATGATTTATCTCCTTAACAAGCCATACACTAAATGTTTCATCAAGATTCGTGGCAATATTATCCCACCTATGGAATGGAAATCGTGATAGCACCCATCGATCAATATCACCATTAGTTTCAAGCCATTGCGCCATATCTGGAGACAAAGACCTCAAATTTCCTATAGCTTTGTCGAAATCAGACTCAAGTCTTGCAAAAGCAATTGCATCAAGCAACTTCAACGCATAATCCATGCCAATGCCACAATTCCTTCCCAAGCTTTTGATAAAATTTTTAACCTCCGAGCTAAAATTCTCTTTCAAATGCCGATAGCAATAGGAATGTCTCTCATCCCCAAAAATTGTTTTTACTGCATCAATTATTGCACTGTGTCTATAAGAAACAAAAGTTACTTGTACCAAACCTATTATCTCTCTCACATTACACAGAAACCATAACCACTCATCAAATGTCACGCTGCAAACAATTGCATATGCAATTGGAAACAACTCATTGTTAGCATCATATGCAGAAGCTACCAACAATGTCACCTTGTAAGAACCATGTAAGTGGTATCCATCAAGATACAACACCGGCCGTGATCCAAGCAAAAAACCATTTATACAACATCCATAAGCAATGAACAACCTCTCAAACCTACTGTCTGTGGAAGCAGACCATTTGGTGATGGTGTTAGGGTCGTTCTTTATTAATCTTTCACACATCCAAGGAATTAACGTAAAGGAGTGTTTAGAAGGCCCGTGCATTTCCTCTAGTGCTCTCTTTTTTCCGTACATAGCTTGAGCATGACTTAAGCTCACACCATATTCTCTTAAGAAGTCACGTCTTATTTCATTTGGAGCTTTGTCCACACTATGATTGATCTCATCAATAATGATAGATGATATCAAATTTGATCTTCCCACGTGAGAAACTATCAGATTATCTGATGCAGAATGGATGTGCTCTTTGTTGAAACTTCTTACACTTAAAAAGGGGGTCGTTTTATCCGTTGAATAAGCCGTTATCTTCCATTTGCATCCATCTATGTTACACTTGACAATCATCTTTTTTGTAGTATTCTTCACAAAAGTGTAGCTGAACTTGTGTGCAATGCTATACTTATATAATGCTTGTCTAAAAGTGACAGCATTGTCAAAGATCTGCCCAGCTCCCACAAATAAATCCTTCCATTTTGCTGTATTCAACCCAAGCATTGGTGCAGATGCACTCTGTATTGTATAGGGTATAGCTTCAGGTTCAAGCTCATGGCTAGATGGAGAATTTGCACATGTATTTGTAGATGAACGCTCTAATCTGCATTTAGAATCAACCTCATTTCATTAGTATGCATTATTTATAATATCTTCATTAATTGCAAGTAAATCTAAAAACTTACAATTGAGAAGAATTCCTCTGTATTGGTGCAGATGCACTCTGAATTGTACAAGGTATAGCTTCAGGTTCATGACTAGATGTCGCACATGCATTTCTAGATGAACGCTCTGATCTGCATTTAGAATCAATCCCATTTCATTGGTACAACTTTCTAATAACATCTTCAATAGTTATAAGTAAATCAAACAACTTACAATCAAGAAGACTTCCTCTGTATTGGTGCAGACACACTCAGTATTGTAGAAGGTATAGCTTCAGGTTCAGCCCCAGATTCATGGCTAGATGGATAGCTTGCACATGCATTTCTAGATGAATGCTCTAATCGGCTTTTAAAATCAATCTCATTTCGTTAGTACGCATTACTAATAACATCTTCATTAATTATAAGTAAATCTAACAACCTACCCTTGAGATGACTTTCTCAGTGTCTCTCTAATTTGATTTCCATTTTCAACAAAGTACACATGAGCACAATTGTCATTAAACTTTATTAATTGAGCAACTCCTTCGTCTTCCTCAAGGTCTAAAAACGTGCTAGAGTCAAATTTGATGGTGTACTTCATCTCAGCTCCATTCAATTGATATTCCATACATGATGTTATGATTCCTATCAATTCTTCACGTGTCATGTGTTCCTTAATAACTCTACCATTTGATCTTCCAACAACATAATGCGTTTTTCCTTCTGCATTTGTCACAAAGTGTCCACCAACATGAAAATAACAAAACATTTCTTTCAAGGAAGCACTTGCCATTGGTGAGTTAAACCTGGACCAAAGAACATATAATAGTTACAACATTGTTAAGAATATGTATTAATTAACAACTCCCCTTTCACTGATTAACAAATTTCAGTAGAATACCAACTGAAAGTTGGATCACCCAAAAATGTTGGTAACATTAATTATCTAATCATACAAAATAAGAGAGCTCCAATCTCATTCTATAACGTATACAAAAGGGGCGGGAATCCTACCCGTGAGTAATAGGATCTCCATATAACACTATGGCATGATGAATCAAAATACATCAAAATAAAGTTGCTCACATAATTTATGCAATGCTTACCAGGTAGCAAGGTAGACAACTTTATGATGCAGGAGAACTGCTGGGTCAACTCCACTATCTCAAAATACCAAATAATTTAATGAGTAAGCTTGATCTTCTCCAAAAATTGTAATAGAGCTTAAAGAGCACATCCTTAAATACTAACGTGAAGATTATGTGACGCACAAATTAAATTCAAATAAAAATTACAATTAATTCATCGCACACTAAAGATAAAGATAAGGAGAAAAGAAAATAAAGTCATGGGATTTGCGTTGAAAACCTAGGCAAAGGGCGGCTAATGATGAATGCAGGTAGTGAGAAAGAGCCCAAAACAACTCTAATTTGAATCCAACGTCAATGCAATCCTCTCACCTGTTCATAGATGCAGAACAGGCGAGGAATGTAAGAGAGACGGACCATTCAACAATAGCAATGGAGGAAGAGAATGTTAGGATGCTAGAAGCTAAAAGAAAAGAAGGAAACAAAGAAGAGAATTGTTGACCGCACCGAGCGTCTTACTCGACGTAGCAACAGTGGAAAAAGAGAGAAAGGGAAGCTTGACCGGTTGTGCCAACAGAACACCACCACAGGAACGCGACGGAAAATGAAGGAAGGGGGAGCGGTACGAGGCTGACGAATGCAACAGGCACAATAACGAGATTGTACGATTTACCCTACCCTTGGGACGGCTCAAGATTGATGAATGGGGCAGATGATACAGGGAGTGAGAATGACGATAATTCACAATCAAATAAATTTGAGTTTGTAGGGATGGGTTTAGTGTTGCGGGTTGGTTGTACTCGAAACTCAGCCAGCCTTATAATTAAGAAAAAAATCGGGTTGAAAGCAATTAAATTTTAAAATCTCAAAACAGTTATCCCAATTTTCCAAAATCCCAAATCAACACTCAATTTTGAAATAGGGAAAAAGATAGAAAAAGAATTTTGAAATTACAAAATCTCAAATGGGGTTTATTATGGAGAGTTAACAAAGGAATGACTAAATCTCATAAATAATTCACAACTCTTTTTTTCAAAAAAAATACCAGATTTAGACTTTTATAAATTCAAAGTTCTTTTTCTCTTTGAAATATCACTTTTCGGTAGGGATTTCATATTGAAAATTAAAAATTAAAAGGGGTTAAGTTTAAATTATAAAATATCAAGGATTATTTGCAACTAGTCAAAATTCAAAGGGTTTTATAGATTAGTAACTTACATAAGATAACAAATCTCCTATTAATTTGATGTAACATTTTTCATTGAAAAGATACCAGTAACTTAATGATAAGATGATCAACATAAAAAATAAAAAGCTCAATGGGTTAAATTTCAACTTTAAAACGTTAGGGGCTATTTGCAATTGACCCAAATGTTATAGGGATTTTATATAATTTGGAACTAAATTTTTAAATGAATTAAATGTATTTCAAAATATTAAAATTTTTAAATAAAAAAATACTGTAAATGTTAAAAAATTTAGGGAAAATGATAAAAAAAAGAACTTTAAAATTATAAAATCTCAAACCAGGTTTATTATTAAAAATCGATAAAGTAATAAAGAAACTCAATAAACAAGTTACAACTTATTTTATGAGAAATATCTAATTTGATATTTCACAATTTTAAAGTCTTTTATCCGTCATTATCCCAAAAAAACATTAACCTATAACTTTCAATACCTACAGACAACCATATATAGCAAATAGTATTGATCCTTTTTGAATAATATTACTCAATTTTGGGGAAAATTTTAAAAATTAAAAAGAGATCATAAAAGTGCAAAGAAACCATCAAGACTCATAAATTTTAGGTGGTAGTAATTTTTATAAGTGATACTAATAAACGGGTTGTTGGTTAATTATAATTTTTATCTAGATAATATTATATATATATATATATATATATATATATATATATATATATATATTAGTCACTTTGAGAAATATGTTTATGTTTTTTTTTTTTTTTGCCCGAAGAAATGTGTCTACGTTGGAATTTCTTTTATTAAAATCACTTGTATGTGCACAATTTACCAAAAGGTATGAATTTTATAAAGTCATTTATATTTCCGAAATTATATTATGGGTTAATATAGTATTTTATTCTTTAAGTTTAGCCTTATTTTAGCTTTGATTATTCCAATTTTAAACCCTTATATTTAATTATTATAATTAAAAATTCATGTGAAGTACAAATGTTAAATAACAGACATCTTATATTGAATAAAAAGAAATACTTACATACTCCAGGAACAGCACCTCATCTGTACTATAACTAATTAAAATAAAATAAATCAACTTATTTTAATTCTATATGGCATATGAATCATCGGGAGAAATTCAAATTTTACCATTTTAAAAAACATAAACTTCATAATTTAGAAAAATAAAAGACGCAATTCCTTCCCATCAGTTGTTTTTTAAAAATCATAAAAATTGAATTTCTCCAAATGGCTCATCTGTCATATAGAATTAAAATAAAATAAGTTGTTATATTTTAATTAGTTAGAATACATATGAGATAGCGCCACTGGAGTATGTAAGTATTTCTCTTTGAATAAAAAATAAATGAAAATGAAGAGGGTGGGAGGATCAGTAGAAGAAATTCCCATTGACAAAGATCAATTGAGATTTTTCTAACCCAAAAAAATAAAAAACCCACCTTGTAACTTATGCTAAAAGTGGCTGTGATGACAGGTAATTGATGATGAGTAAACTCCAACATACATTCTTGAAGCTTGTAACAAGTTCCCTAGCAGCAGTTCCAATGTGCAGACCACATATTTGACCTTTGAACAGAGCATCACCACAAGCATACCAAGGGGTTCTCTTGTCACTTCTCTCTTCAATTCTTCATGCGGTTTGAGTACGAGGACCTACAGCCTTTCACTAGACTAGCTTGATCAAGGTTTTGTTTTCCTGCCCCCGCCAGTTGCATGGCTATTTATGGACCCTACATAAACCAATTGCCCATTTTTATTGATATAAAAGTGTCTTCAAAAGGATTCTGGCACCAAGCAACAACAAACAATCCCATTCAATTCTTCATGTCACCATCACATTCTAAGCAAGCAGAACTGTTTTCCAAGATGTGCAGCAACAAGATATAGCAATTTAATGATATAATGTTTGAACAATTCATGCATAGCAGAAAGATGTGCCTGCCAGACATGAGCAGCAACATATAGAATTAACAAGACTTTCAAATAGGTATATCGGCATTTGCAGTTGAAGTTAACTAAATGATTAAGGGTACTAATATCAAAATATGACATTATTAGGCTGGATACAAGAGTCAAAGACATTCAAGTTAGAACATTTTAAATCTCCAGGCTATTATGCCCTTCCCCAGGACATGACAGACAAGTGATAATTGATAACTACCAATATTAAACAGATATCATTAGTTTTCCAGAAAATAAAAAGATATCTTCAAGAAAAATCTCATATATTTTGCAATTTTTTGGATGTAAAAAAATACTTCCTCATTCCTCCATACATATTTACCTAATTTGACTAGATTAAGGAAGTTGGTTAGTTTATATAACAAGTATTTTCTAAACTATCCTAGTCATCTTCCTTAATTCCCTCTATTTCTTCTCATTTTTTATTATTGTTGATGGAACATCAATAAGAATAAATTAAGATTGACAAATATGAAAACTTTATCTTATATTAAGGCCAGGAGGGAGTAACATTTTTCCTTTTCCTTAGAATTTCTCTCTGTCTGAGCCTTTTCGCCTTCTACGGCGGAGGAAAACAGCGTCAGATGTAGGGAGACAAATTCTCATCATTTCGATCCCACTACACCAGCAATCTTCATCTCTGTTCAGGAATGTCACAGTAACATCCAACTCCCATTCATTTGCTGATTAGGCAACCCCCCCCCCCCCCCAACACACACACACACAAAACAAAACAAAAAAAAAAAACTCTCCCAAGCCACCGAGAATTATTACATTGAATATATGGAATCTTGACAATCCATTGGAGACAAACAAACCGTGCAAATGCCCATATGCATAAATGCTATCTACGCAAAAACTGTCAGTGCTTTAATCTATAAATAAACTGCTAATGCATAAGCTTTGAAATGAAATATTTCCCCAAGGCACACTTCATGCTAAGTCCGTCAACTGTTACAAGTATATGTTATTTTAATTATTTAATTAGATTGAGTATCTACAGATTGATGTACTTAATTGCTTTAGTTCCTAAAGTCATTATGCCAGAAATGAAAGCACATAACAGTCAAGGTTGGTGTCATTTATACACATGACATGTATTGATCCAGCAGTCTGTCAAATAAACTGAAATTCATTGTCAATTAGCATTTATGAAACTAATTAATATATCACAATTTGTAACTCAACCTATTTTATTATGGTTGTTAATATCATGATCTTTAAGAAGTCAAATACGCACTCACTTCTCTAAAGAGACAGGAATCTTGCATTAATCAATTTGAGACTCCTTCAAACTTCCAAAATACAAATGCAAGAAGAAAAACGAAGACTGGGACAACACGTCAAGCCAATTTGAATTTCAATGCTCTTAAAAAGGCATAGATAATGAAACAACACAAGTCTGAGTTGCAGAACCAGAAATAAATCTATCTTTGGATGATAGTTAAGAAAAAAAATATAAATTCAAGGAAATTATCCGCTATAGTGACTAACATAGTATCTAAACTAGCATTACTTCTTTAAAGATATAATATCACCAGAAGAAAAAATTGAATCACAATATTTAAAACCTTGCACGAAAGCATGAAAATATCATGCGTTACAAGAAGGTATCAGTGGGTGACTTGATTGTGTGTGCGTGCCATATTGGACATTATACAAAGAAAAATGTACATGCACCACTTACTTGAATGTACTTTCAACATGAATTAGAATTTTTGCAAGTCCTTCTAGTATGCCCAAGCTCTTGGCATCTTGAACAATGGTAAACTTTCTTATGTTGTACTTGAGACTCACGTCGAGTACTTTGTGGTCTACCTGGTCTACCTGGAGGACGAGTAGTCTGGGGTGGCTTTAAAAAAGTTTGCGACGTATGATCATTCAATGCCACTGCCAATCTTGGCATGTCATTGATCTCAATAGGAATCATTATGTTACTGTATATTTTCTGTTGTGAACTCAATAGGTAGCATTCCTCAACATTGGCATAGACATCACCCTGTACTTCTTTAATGGCTGCACATGCATGTGGGCATGGTATTCCAGACATTTGCCATGCTTTGCAGGTACAATCTCGAGATGCAAGATTCACAGTAAAATTTGTTAATTTGGTACGCACCAACATCTTATCTGGTCCATCATCCTCTACTTCCATTCTTTCAGCCATCAATCCATTCTCCTTCAATTTTGCCTCTATATTTGGACCCACTCCATTTTTCCACTCTGTCGTTGCCCCCTTTCTAGAACACCACATCTTAGCTGGTCCATCATCCTCTACTTCCATACTTTGAACCATAAATGCATTCTCCTTCAATTTTGCCTCTATATTTGGATTCACTCCATTTTTCAATGGTCCATCATCCTCTACTTCCATACTTTCAGCCATCAATGCACTCTCCTTCAATTTTGCCTCTGTATTTGGATTCACTCCATTTTTCAATGGTCCATCATCCTCTACTTCCAAACTTTCAGCCGTCAATGCATTCTCCTTCAATTTTGCCTCTATATTTGGATTCACTCCATTTTTGCACTCTGCCGTTGCCTCCTTTCTAGCACACCACATCTTAGCCAACTTTTCTTGATGCCCATGTATCAGAAAACATACATTATGATTAATCTCCTTAACAAGCCATACACTAAATGTTTCATCAAGATTAGTGGCAATATTATCCCACCTACGGAATGGAAATCGTGATAGCGCCCATCGATGAATATCACCATTAGTTTCAAGCCATTGTGCCATATCTGGAGACAAAGACCTTAAATTTCTCATAGCTTTGTCAAAATCAGACTCAAGTCTTGCATAAGCAATTGCATCAAGCAACCTTAGTGCATCCTCCATGCCAATCCCACAATTCCTTCCCAATTCTTTGTTAAAATTAGTAACCAACGAGCTAAAATTCTCTTTCAAATGCCGATAGCAATAGGCATGTCTCTCATCCCCAAAAATTGCTTTCACAGCATCAATTATGGCACTATGTCTATAAGAAACAATAGTTATTTGTACCGAACCTATTATCTCTTTCACATTATGCAAAAACCATGACCACTCATCAAATGTCACACCACAAACAATTGCATATGCAACTGGAAACAACTCATTGTTAGCATCATATGCAGAAGCTGCCAACAATGTCAGCTTGTAAGGACCACGCAAGTGGTATCCATCAAGATACAATATGGGCCGTGATCCAAGCAAAAAACCGTTTATACAACATCCATAAGCAATGAACAGCCTCTCAAATCTATTGTCCGTGGAAGCCGACCATTTGGTGACAGTGTTGGGGTCGCTCTCCATTAATCTTTCACACATCCAAGGAACTAACGAAAAGGAATGTTTAGAAGGCCCATACATTGCCTCTAATGCTCTCTTTTTCCCCCTCACAGCTTGACGATAAGTTAAGCTCACACCATATTCTCTATAAAAGTCATGTCTTATTTCATTTGGAGCTTTGTCTGCACTAGACTTGATCTCATCAACAATGATAGATGATGTCAATTTTGATCTTGCCATGGGAGAAACTATCAGATTATCTTGAGCTGAATGGGTGTGCTCTTCATGAAAACTTTGTACACTCATCATGGGGCTCTTTGTTGACATTGCATTGGCTGTTATCTTCCATTTGCAGCCATCTATCTTACACTTGACAACCATCTTTTTTGAACTATTCTTCACAAAGATGTAGCTGAACTTGTGTGCAATGCTATACTTATATAATGCTTGTCTAAAAGTGACGGCATTGTCAAAAACCTGCCCAGCTCCCACAAATAAATCCTTCCATTTTGCTGTATTCAACCCAAGCACTGGTGCAGACGCACTCTGTATCAAACAGGGTATAGCTTCAGGTTCAAGCTCATGGCTAGATGTAAGGCTTGCACATGTATTTGTAGATGAAAGCTGTAATCTGCATTTAGAATCAATCTATTTCATTAGTAAGCATTACTAATAACATCTTCATTGATTATAATTAAATCTCACAACTTACAATCGAGAAGACTTTCTCTGTATTGGTGCAGACACACTAACTATTGTACAAGGTTTAGCCTCAGGCTCAGAGTTAGATGGAGAGCTCTGCATTATAGCCTCAGGTTCAGCTTCAGATTCATGGCTAGATGGAGAGGTCATACGTGCATTTCTAGATGAACGTTCTAATCTGCAAGTAGAATCAATCCCATTTCATTATTATGCATTTCTAATAACATTTTCATTAATCATCAGTAAATCTAACAACTTACAGTCGAGAAGACTTTCTCCGTACTGGTGGAAATGAACTCTGTATTTTGCAAGGTATAGCTTTAAGTACAGCTTCAACTTCATGGCTAGATGGAGACCCACTCTGTAATCTACAAGGTATAACTTCAAGTTCATGGCTAGATGGAGAGCTGGCACATGCATTTCTAGGAGAAAGCTCCAATCTGCATTAAGAATCAATCCCATTTCATTAGTACACATTACTGATAACATATTCATCAATTATAAGTAAATCTAACAACTTACCCTCGAGAAGACTTTCTTGGTGTCTCTCTAACTTGATTTCCTTTTTCAATAATATACACATGAGCACAATTGTCATTGAACTGTATTAATTGTGCAACTCCTTCATCATCCTCAAGATCTAGAAATGTACTGGAATCAAATTTGATGGTGTACTTCATCTCAGCTCCATTAGATTCATATTGCATGCATGACGTTATAATTCCTATCAATTCTTTACGTGTCATGCCTTCCTTAATAACTCTACCATTTGATCTGCCCCCCTCGTAAGTCATTTTCCCTTCTGCATTCTTCACAAATTGTCCCCCAACATGAAAATAACAAAATATTGCTTTCAAAGAAGAACTTGCCATCCGCGACTTAATCCTGGATCAAAGAACATAAAATATGTTACTTATTGTTAACAATATATATTAATTAACAACTCTCCTTTCACTGATTTACAATTCTCAATAGAGTACCAACCCAAAAATGTGAATAACATTAATTATCTGGTCAAACAAAATAAGAGAGCTCCACTCTCATTTGATATGCATAAAACATACAAAAGGTAAATATGGAGCAGAATATAAGACTATGGCATGATGAATCAAAATACACCAAAACAAATTTGCTCGCTCGTACTATGCAATGTTCACCAGGTAGCAAGTTACTGCCTTATGATGAAGGAGAAGCGATGGGTTAACTCTACTGTGGGAAATACCAAATAAGTTAATAAGTAAATAATATTCCATAGTACAACTTACTGATGAAGTAAAGGGTCAGTCCTTTGATCACAAATTGACACACACCCCTATAGCTTCCCACATATCCAAAATGAAAAGAATATTATTCTTCCACCTGTGAAGTCATGGAAAACCATAATAACCAAATTGACTTGGTGTTAATACTTTAGTAATTTCTACTAATTAACACCATCTTGAATTAACATTATAGTGCTTAATACAAGATTTATCCATTACTTGTAACATATATGGTTGATCTTGAATTTCCACAAAAGAGAAACAGTAAACCAAGAATAACCAAACTAGCATATATTGTTTTCTTAAACACTGGTTTAACCATGCATTAAAAGATATAAGAATTCCTTTCCTAATCAATACAAACCTCACCTTATGCTCAAACTTCCACTTAAATTCTCTTTCATATTATAAAGTATGGAAAATACCAAAAAAGCCAATCATCCAGCATAAACATAACTCTTGTGCACAAATTTTTCTTATTTCAATACTTACAAACATTCATTAACATACTCGATCTAATTCAAATAGCATGATCTTCTCCAAAAATTATCATAGAGCTTAAAGAGCTCATCCTTAATACTTAAACACTAACATGAAGCTTGAGTGACGCACAAATTAAACATATCATGGAATAAGCTCCACAGCAAATAAATCTTTTTCCCAGCCAACATGCAGGCATCAATAAAGTTAAACGAGACTATCCAATAATCAATTCCAGCGATCAAATTAAAATCCCCAATTTCTAATTCATTGAAACTAAAGAAAAAGAACAGAACATAAAGGCATTGGCTTGGCGTTGAAACTCAATGGCCAAGGGCTAATGATGAATGCAGATAGTGAAAAAGAGCCATATATGACTTCAATTTGGGTCCAACATCAATGCCATCACCTCCCCTGTTCATGGGTACAGAACTGGCGAGCAATGCAAGACAGAAGGACCATTCAACAATAGCAATGGAGGAAGAGAGTGTCAGGTTGCTTGAAATTAAACGAAAAGAAGGAAACAAAGATGACAGTTGTAGATCGCACCAGAGGATCTTACTCGACGGAGCAGCCGTGAAATAACAGAGAGAGGAAGCTTGACTGATTCTGCCAACCGAACACCACACCAGGAACGAGACGGAAAAGGAAGGGAATGAAGGGGAAGATTTGCCAGGCTGATGAATGCAACAGGCAAAATAACGAGATTATGCGATTCAAGAGCTATACTTCTGCAATTTTCTTTTTTTCACCCTACCTCTCTGGAAGGCTCAAAATTGACGGATGACGAAAACGATACCGCGAGAATCACAAAGCAGCCAACTTTAGGTTAAATTTGGGGATCATTTCCGATAATTGATAATTCAATTCACAACGAGATTCAGTATTCAATATTGTCATAAAAAAGAAAGATTATGTATCCAATTTGATATTCCTGATCCAATTTATCCGATAGAGAGATAATGAATTTTTATAAAAAAAAACTTTTAAATAAATACCATCTGAATTTTAAAAAAAACCTTAAAAAGACTATTAAAATATAGAAATGACAAATAGGTCTCAATAGACTAATATGACATTTTGAAATTTTGTATTTTTACCAAAATGTCCTTTACATTTAAAGAAAAAAAGAAACTAAGAAGTAACCGGCGCCAAAGCTTCGCTGGCTGACTTCCTTAGCCCTAATGACAACTTAAATAATATAATGGCTAAAGTATATTTTTAGTCCTTGAAGTTTACATGAGATATACTTTTGGTCCCTTAACTTTATAAAGTATACTTTTAGTCCTATAATTTTAACACCGTTAATTTTACTAACGGAAAATGCAAACTCAAATGATGACAGTCTAAACTTAAGTGATAATTGTGTAATTAAATGTTATTAAATTTAAATTTAAAATATGGGTAAATCGAAGAATATATAAAATTTGTTTAATTAAATGATATTAGTCATCACTTTAGTTCGCCACATCAACATTTTCCGTTAGCAATATTAACAGTGTTAGCATTTTAGGACCAAATGTATACTTTATAAAGTTAAAGGACCAAAAGTATGCCTTATATAAAACTTAAAGGACTAAAAATATATTTTAGCCTAATATAATTGACTACTTGAGCTACATAACTTGAGCTACATAAGCCCTATACAGTGTCGTTGACAACTTGATTGAAACAATGACAACTTAAGTATAAATGTTAACAACTTGTATTCTCGATGTTGTAAATAGCTACACTCAAATTGTCATTAACAATATTCAAGTTGTCATTGTCTTTATTCAACTTGTCAACAATACTTGATTGGATTTAGGAAGTTCAATTAGTCAATCTCTATACTCAAATTGTCAATCATATTATTCAAGTTGTCACTAGAGCTCTAGTTGCCGGCGCCTAAGGCCTGTCGGCAGGGCCGACCGCTGGAGCTTTGGCGGCGGCAAAGGTAGAGCTCTGGTGGTGGCGAGGGTTATTTATTTTATAAAGAAAAAAAATTGAGAAGCATTTTTAGTAGAAACACAGCATTTCAAAATTTCAAATTAGTCTTTTGAGACCTGTTTATTTTTTCCAAGTGTTATTAGACTTTTTGAGGTTTTCTTAATTTAATTGGTATTTATATTTTCCCCCTCTTTTATCTTATATTATTATAATTTTTATATAAATATGCAATTTTATCTTTAATTTATTATTGAGATGACTTTATTTTGATGGGGTATAATATTATATTAAAGATAAATAAAATTAGAATGTAATTAAATTTTAAAGAAATGCCCATTGTATATTGTGATTCATCACATTGCTCAAGACAATCGTTTTTATGATTGTTATGTATATAGTTTTATTGCTTTCTACTTCTGTCAAAAAAGATAAACATGAATCAACATGTTCAATTGTGTGACTGGGGCAATATAATTAGAATTATACCGAAACTGGTTTAATCTTAAATATCTAAAACATTCACACAATATTATAATATTCAAAACAAAATCTTCTAAATATGTGAGAAAATCAATCATATATAAATTAACCTACTATTTTCAATACTGAAATTCAAGAATTAAGGTACAATTTGCTGCAGAAGTTTTTGTTGAGGAAAAATGTTATCCCAGAAGTGCTTCTAGGTGCATTATTATCAAGAAAGTGTTAAAATAGGATAATGTTACCCCTTACCCTACAAAATTAAGGGATTAATGTCAACTTTTTGTCAATCAACATTAGTTTTTAAGATACTCATGCTACCCCTAAACTAACTTGAGAGGAAGAAGCCAAACTCACTTGAGAGGAAAAAGTCTGAAATTATGAAACAATCTAAATATTATAGGGTTAATGAGGTAATTTTGCCCCAAAAAGTTTTTCATAGGGCAATTTTACTATGGAAGTGTCAAAAAATGAGCAAATTTTGTTTGATCATTATCCCAGTTAACTTTGATCATTAGTTTACCAAATATACCGAGTTTTAAACCCACATGTCATCATGCCATTTTTGTTAAGATGCAAATTTTCCCCGGAAGTCTATTGTCATCTACATTATTTTTTTAATAATAATATTTAAAACTTTCAAAGCAAAACTACACTTTAATAAAAATGACATGTGGATTATCAGCCCAACATATTTTGTCAACTAACAATCAAAGTTAATTGGAATAATCGTTATGATAAAATTGCTCTCTTTTTAAACTTCTCGAGTAAAATTGGCCCCTAAATAACTCTCGGGACAAAAATTCCCCTCGATAATAACTTCTAAGGCACAATTACCCCTTAATGCAATATAAAATATCTAACACAAAATTGAACATATATCAAGGCCATTTGGATTGCGGAAAATGGCGCCACGAAATAGGAAAATGGGAATTTTCCAATGGCGACGGACATTTGGATCAAAATTCTGTTTGATAATATTTTCCTATCTCTGCTAATTTTCAATTGGATGAACGTGGTGGGAACCCATTTTCTAGCGCCTTAGAAAAACCACCAAAGACCTAAATGCCCTTTGCAGCCGAAGCTCTCCATTTTTGCTGTGTTGGCGATCTGTGACTTTGTCACGGGGATGAGCATCGCTAGTGTCCACAATTGGTATGACCCAGGTTATATGCTCCTATAAGCAAAGATCTATGGCACCCAGCAACCTAGCATTGGGTTCTAGATGCCTTATAAGCCCCATAGTTGAGATCAGAATAAAGAGGGGAGATAAAGGACCTAGGCAAGTGCTAAAAGATTTTCAGATCGACAAATGAAGCAGATGATAACCATGATGCAAACCTTAGTGATACATCAACAATCGATCACCACTCCTCATCCTCTTATGTTCTAATTCATCAACTCACTAGACTCCAACGTGTGGTGATAGCTCCAGACGTTGACACAGTTATTGCCAAGCTTCTTCAAAACACAAAGCGTTTTGGCGACAGTATGGGTGACAGAGAGCGACCTAAGCGCAGGCTTGCCAAGGCACAAATCCAAAACCTCATTCAATAACATCATCATTGCCATACACACAGGGGCGGAACCAGGAATGACAAATTGAGGGGGGCGAAAATTACAGAGTATAACCCAAATGTTTAGGAATGAAAAATTGGGGGGAGAAAATTACAAAATAAACCCAAATTTTCATTAAAAAATATTTCAAACCCATAAATATTTCAATATTTTCATTTTAGTCCCTTCATTTAACATTATATTAAGGGACTAAAGTGAAAATTATAAAATTTTTATGAGGTTGAAATAAAATTTCCTAAAAATTTGGGTTAGTATTATAATTTTAGGGGGGTGGGGGCCATCCCTACCCCCCCCTCTGTCCGCCCCTGCATACACATAGTGAAGGAGATGGGAGGTGAAGATGAGAAGAAAAGAGACGAAGATTCTAGAGAGAGTCCATGGACCTCAAAATTTTGGACACGAACATTGGTAAAAATTGGTGGAAGGAAAGAAGCTAATTTTGATGGAGGAAGCTAAATTAATCTACCAAACTCAATAGTTAGTGTGGTGTAAATAAGACAAGTCAACGACATGTTGGGCAACTTAAAGAACAACTTGGCAAATAAGTAAAGATAACTCGGCCAACAAGTAAAATGACATACTATATTCGGCTTCTCTGCTCTTTTTCTTCATGTTGGACGAGTTAATGACGATGAGAGAGGACATAAGAGAAGTCAAAGGCTTGTTGGGCATCCCAGGGAAAAACTTGGGCAATAAGTAAAGATAACTTGGCCAACAAATAAATTGACTTTTATATATCCGGCCTCTCCCCTCTTTTTCTCCATGTTGACCGAAATAATGATGAAGAGAGAGGAAAAAAGAGAAGTCAAAGGTTTGTTGGGTATCCAAAGGAAAAACTTAAGCAACAAGTAAAGATAATTTCCCAAACAAGAAAATAGACTTCTACTATATCCAGCATCTCCCATCTTTTTCTTCATGTTGACTGACTTAATGATGATGAGATAGGAAAGAGGAAAAGTCAACAGCTTGTTGGGCAACCTAAGGAACAACTTGGCCAACAAGTAAAGATAATTTGACCAATAAGTAAATAGAGTTATACTATATTTGGCCTCTCCCCTCTTTTTCTTTATGTTGGCCAACTTAATGATGATAAGAGAGGATATAAAAGAAGTCAAAGGGTTGTTGGGCATGCCAAGGAAAAACATGGGCAACAAATAAAGATAACTTCACAAACAAGTAAATAGAGTTATACTATATTCAGCCTCTCCCCTCTTTTTCTTCATGTTGGCTGACTTAATGATAATGAGAGAGGACATAAGAGAAGTGAAAGGCTTGTTAGGTATCCCAAGGAAAAACTAGGGCAACAAGTAAAGATAACTTGATTTCTACTATTTCGGCCTCTCCCCTCTTTTTCTCCATCTTTACTGACTTGATGATGATGAAGGAGGAAATAAGAGAAGTCAAAGACTTGTCTAGCATCCCAAGGAAAAACTTGGACAACAAGTAAAAATAACTTTACAAAGAAGTAAAGAGACGTCTAATATATTCAGCCTCTCCCCCTCTTTTTCTCTATATTGACCGACTTAATGGTGACGTGTGAGGAAATAAGAGAAGTTAAAGGCTTATTGGGCATCCCAAGAAAAAACTTGTGCAACAAGTAAAGATAACTTCGCAAGTAAGTAAAGAGACTTCTACTGTATTCTGCCTATCCCCTCTTTTTCTCCATGTCGACTGAGTTAATGATGATGAGACAGGAAATAAGAGAAGGTAAAGGCTTGTTGGGCAACCCAAGGAACAACTTGGCCAACAAGCAAATATAACTTGGCCAGTAAGTAAATAAATTTCTACTATATTCGGCCTCTACCCTACTTTTTTCCAAATGATGATGAAAAAGGAAATAAGAGAAGTCATAGGCTTTTTGTATAACATCCTAATTTTTTGGGATTTATAAATCGGGATATTATATTAAGAATTGAATTATAATATGAGATTAATTATGGAAAATTGTCCTTCATGAATATTAAAGTTAATATATGGAACTTAAGGACAAATAATTATGAGAATAATATATGAAAAATTAAATATTGAGTTTTGGCTTAAAATAACTATAAAAATTTATTTAATTGGAATAAAGGCAAATTTTCCTTAAATTAATTTAGGAAAAATAATAAATTCAAATATGCAATACTTTTAGGCCTAAAAATTTACAGAGATAATATTTTAGGAATTAGGAAATCCTTATATGAAATTAGGAATTATTCCTAACATTTATCCAATATCTTTAATTAAATAAAATAATTACATAAGTGCAAAACAAAGCCAAATATTCAACCCATGATATGATGATGATACAGCAAAAACAATTTTTCTAAGCCATTATGCCTCACCTTACAGATCAGCAAACATATATATACAAATATAAATCAATAGCCACTTCCTTAAGCCCATCTTATCTTCATTATCTCGGCCCAAATGCATTCCAAATGCATTCCAAATGCCCAAACCGAAATCAGTGTCTCCAAGCCCATAATATTCCCAGCCCAGATGCTCAACCCAATTTTCCTTCAGCCCACGCATGGAAAAAAATACAGAAGCAAAATACATCAGCAGATCACGAAGGCATCAGGAAAGATATAACTCAGCGTATTCAGCGGAAAACACAGAGGAAATCTCAGTCAGCACCGAAAACACATAAAAGAGAAACATGCCATCAAAACCTTCCATGCCTCTTGAGCTCAGTGCTGAATACCCACTGGACCTTCCTTCTCTGACTGTTGCTGGACCTCCAATACCCATTATATACTGTTGCCTTCGTTTTCCATTCACCTTCCTTCACTTCACCGAAAAAACAGAAACAGAGAGTTGAGAGTTTTAGCGAGAGACCGAGAGAGAAAGTGAGAGAGTTTGAGAGAGAGACGGACAGAGTGACAAAAAAATAGAGGCGAGACTGAGAAAGAAAAACAAGACAGAACAAGAGTTGGAGAAGGAGAAGGATTAGACTTTTGTATGCCAATTTAGATTCTTGGTTAAGGTGAGTTTTTCGGCTTTCTTCCTTCTAGGTTCTGTAACTTATACACGTCAGTTTTTTCTTTTGGTTTACCTGTGCTTTGGATCTGCATGGTGGCTCTGTTCTATGAGTCACAAAACAGAGAACTTAAAAGCTTGACTGCATTAATTCCTGGCATGCATTTTTGCTTATCAAAACAGAGAAGGTATATAAATATATATAGAGAGGATAGAGTCGCTGAAACTGAAACCAAGAGGTGGGGGAGCTGGTAGCGTGTTGCGTCTCTGCGCGTATACACATATAAGAAGCTGAAACTATATATATATATATATATATATATATGTATGTATGTATGTATTTATTTTATTGCAGAAGGATAAGGAAAAACATGGGTCTATATTATAACGTTGAGAAGGAAAGTGTAGCAGGTGTGGGTATATGCTATATATATAAAGTTATTGCATCTTATTAAATAATGCGTGATCTGCATGCTTTCCTTTATCATGCGTACTACTGGAAGGTGGTGGGGGTGATTAAATATGATATATAAATACACACACACACACTATATATAGTAAAGCTTGCTGTCACCATCGCACTAATATATATATGTGCTTTAAGTGTTAGTGGGTGTTTGAATAAATATATATAATAATAAAGTCAAAAGCATTGATGCATTAACTTCCTGGCATGCATAGATGTGTTTATGTAAATACTATAGCTACGTGTATGCGCATATAATATATTTTGTTTTACGTTCACACATATAAAGTATAAAGAAATAATAATAACAATAAAAAGTAAAATAATAATAATAAAAACTAGTAAAGTAGTAATAATTAAATAAATAATTAATAACTAATGTTAGTATTAGAAAAAGAGAATAAATAATGATATAAATAATAAATAGAAAAGGGAGTTATTAATTGATAACAAAATTGAAAAGGAAAATTTAGAGTTACAATGATATCCCTAAATTTTCAGTAATTTGCCCACTTCATGCATTCCAAATTTATTATTAAAATTTGTATATTTTTATTTTATGAAATTATGAGTTATAATTTTGAATATGTAGAATTTTAAAGAGTTATTAATTGTTAGTAAATTGGTGGTGGTAGATTGATTTGTGGAGTGTGTATTGAACTCTCGGTTTAGGAGCAGTGTAGTGTAATAGTAATTAGCTTTGGTGAGAGGTAACTACTTTCCACTTATTATGTTATCGATATGTTGCCTATGAGTATTTTCTGAATTGTTTATGAATATTTTAAATAAAAATTGCCTTGTGGAACTTTATGAGTTGAAATATATCAATTTATTTATTATGATAATTATGGAAAGGGGTAGAATTGGGAGGAAATGAAAAAGTTATTTCCACCACGTGGTGAGGCTTCCATTGGTGCACAATAGTTGGCTTACTATTGTCTCATCGGTTTAATGAGGGACTTACCCACCAAAGTAATAGGCTTACGACACCTTACTAATTTAGTTAGGGAAAAGACCTATGGTTTGGGACAGGTGCTCTGAAGATTTTGGTCGGTCCTCTTTACTTGATTAGTGAGCTTTTGAGTAAATAAGGTGGATCAGTTGGATTAATGGGAGGTATATTCTGAGAATTGAGTTCAAAAAGATTTGTGACACCCAATTATGATACATAGTAATAATGTGATATTTTATGGAGAGGATGTTGATGAATTGTTTTATTTTAGATTGCATAGTTTTAATCCACTTGGCACCTCACTAGCACATATTGGTATTCGTAATAAGTTGGACTGATGGTTACGATATTTTTCCAAGTGGCCATTTCTATCCAGATACTTCTGGGAAGTCAACAGAAACCTAGTCTACTTTGCTACAATAGGGCTTCTATCTTTTTGTGTATGAATGGATGATTGTATGTTGCCACACACTAGTGCTCATTATGCATACTCTGACATATTTTGGATATTTTCTTACTACTTAAATCCTATATTGTGACTACTCTGATTAATGTATAGTTATTTCGTTAATTAAACAGAGGACGTTTCATTTTGGGCAACCTAAGGATTAACTTGGCTATCAAGTAAACAAACTTATACTATATTAGGCCTCTCGCCTCTTTTTCACCATGTTGACCTACTTATTCATGATGAAAAGGAAATAAGAGAGTTGACAAAGATGGTAAAAGGTCCAGGACTAGGCCCTTGGGTCATGGGTTCGATCCCCTTTACCGTCGCTGGAACTCCTTTAGTAGGCGATCTTGTAAGTCCCCAGTAAGTGCTCATAGAGCTCAGGGCCGTGCCCTGGCCTTGGTAGGGGACTGGTGTCGAACCCTTCCAAAATTTTCTTTATATAAAAAAAAAAGGGAAATAAGAGAAGTCAAAGGCTTGTTGAGCAACCTAAATAACAACTTGTCTAGCAAGTAAAAGGAACTTGGCCAACAAGTAAAAAGACTTCCTCTATATTCGGCCTCTCCCCATGTTGGTTGACTTATTGATGATGAGAAAGGAAATAAGAGACGTCAAAGGCTTTTTAAGCAAAACAAGGAAAAACTTGGTCGAAAAGAAAAGGGAACTTGGCCTGAAAGTAAAGAGACTTCTTCTCTATTCGGCCTTTCACGTCTTTTTCTCCATGTTTTTCGACTTATTGACGATGCGAAAGGAAATAAGAGAAGTTAAAGACTTGTTGGGTAACCTAAGCAACAACTTGTCCAACAAGTAAAGGGAACTTAGCCAACAAGTAAAGAGACTTCCTTTATATCCGGCCTCTCCCTAATTTCACCATGTTGGTTGACTTATTGATGATGAGAAAGAAAATAAGAGACGTCAAAGGCTTGTTAAGCAAAATAAGGAAAAACTTGGCCGAAAAGAAAAGGGAACTTGGCCTGAAAGTAAAGAAATCATTAATTATAAAATAAAAAATTATAGTTGGTAGGGAAAGCTAAAAAGTTGAGGTTAAATATGATACAGTTATTTAAGGTCTTTTTTTTTTTTTTCAAAAAATGTGCATATGAAGTGTAGTTCTTTAAAGGTTTGTTTTGTATGGGGGATTTGGAAGGGAGGGGAGATTTGTTTGTGTTGGCTTTAATAAAATTGGAGAAGTTTGGTTACAAAATTTTAATTGGGAGAAGATTTAAGATAAAAGAGTAAGAAAAATTAATAAAAACTTTTATCCCAACCTCTCTCTTTTTTTACTTAAATCCAATTCAAATATTTTTTTCCTTCCGCTCACTTTCCCTCCGCTTCTCTCATACTAAACAAGCCCTAAAGACAAGGTAAAGTGATAAAGTTCAAAGTTTAATTATCCAAACTTTAGGCTAAAAAAGTTGTATAAAATATGGCACTAGTGGTAGACCTACATATTAGAGAAAGGGGGCACATGATTTTTGACCCTTGTATGTTTTTTTTTTTTTTAAAAAATTCCCCTTCTATGCCTTCCTCAACACGCACATCCGGCTCTGTCCTTGCTTTTTTATGACCTAGCAAGACAAGAAAGTGCCCCCCATGATTGCTTAGTGTCTTATGTTGAAAAAGATATATTTGATGGTATTGATAATAAGGCAATTATGATAGAATTCCAAAAAATAAGGCCTAGAAGAATGACATTGTAATTAATGTAATATACTTTTGTTATTACAATATACGTACTTGAATTTATTTAGTGCTCAGCTTTACTATTTCTAACAGCACTTAGCCATATTTTTCCCATTATATTCCTTTATTTTCTTAATGCATTTAAAACCTTGCTTAAAAAAAATTGGGGGCAACGCCGAATCCCTCCTGCCAATGATGCCCCCCTCAATTATTTTCTGGGTCCGCCCCTGCATAGCACTATAATTTTGATAGACAATGAAATGACCAAAATTAAAAAAAATAATTGTTTTGTTTCAATTTCTTTTTAAATAAAAGTGATAGAGTGTGATACTTTTCATTTAAATTTATAATTTTTTGATTGAGAATTTTTTTCCTGAAAGAAAAATTAATATTTACTTTACCATTTAAAATAATTTATCATAACAAAAGTATTAACTCTTTAGTAAAAGAAAATAAAATTGGTTAAGAAGGTGAGGGTATTCACTTTCTTTATATTTATTATGAAAAAATATTCATTGCATTTCAAATTTCAATACTCAATTCCGGATATCAGCACCAATTCATTTAAACTTGTTGTATTTATTCTTAAGAAAAATTCTATTGCATCTATATTTTATAGTTGTTGCCTGAGTTTTTTTTTTTTTTATACAAATGAGAAGTTAACAAAAAGAAAATAGAAGCATACTACAATGGGGAAATTAATCCACAGACTCATTTGAAACTAGCACCCTTAAAGAAGCAGGACGCTGATCTAAAAAGGTAGATGAGGAGAGACCTTGTTTCGCAAGAGCATCGGCCACTACATTTTTCCCTCTCAAAATGAATTGAATAGACAGGAGCTAACCTCTAGCTAAAATATCCTTGATTGCCCAGTATAGTAGATTGCCCTGAGATCCCAACAGATCATCCGCCAACATGTCAAGCACTTCCTTGGAATCAGATTCAAGAACAACTTTTCGGAATCCAAGATCCCAAGCTAGCCTTAGTCCCTTTAAGATTGCCCACTGTTCAGATTCAAAGACACTGCAACAACCCAGGAAGTGGGAAAAACCAGCCACCCAATTCCCATTCTGGTCTTTTATAACACCCCCACATTTGTGTTAGTTCTCAATGTGTTTTGATGATAACTAGCAATTGTAAACTTGATATGAAGTTTGTTTTTGGCAATATGAAAATCTCACTATCAAAGACAAACTCAAGTTTGGGTATGTAAACTCGAGTTTGAGGGTTGACAGAAAGCTGCTTACTTCTGCGAAGAATGCCAAACTCGAGTCTACTTGGACTAACTCGAGTCTGAGGAGTTACAGAAAGCAATCAAAAATTTTCACAACAAGCTAAACTCCAGTTTGCAAAACCAAACCTGAAGTCTAGAAGATACATAGAGTACTCAGAATCCCAAGCAAGCCAAACTCGAGTCTAGATTCCCAAACTCCAGTCTAAACCAAACAGAAAGATTTGAATAGTTTCAGCTCAAACATAAACTCGAGTCTGTCATTGTAAACTCGAGTTTAGGACAAATAGAGAAACACTCGAATTTCTACCATCTTTCCAAAACTCCAGTCTGTCTCCTAAACTCCAGTCTGGAATATCACGAACTTAGGCTTGTTCTTCAAACATAGACCCAAACTCAAGTCAGTCACTAATTGACTCGAGTCTAGGAGCAGGACCAAAATTCCATGCCAAGTCCAAAGCCCAATAGTTCTCTCTGTAAAAGCCAAACTCGAGTTAGCTTTTACAGACTGCAAGTTTAGACCTCTAATCAACGGACATGCTTTTCTGGATGAACCCCAAACTCGAGTCTGGAAGAACAAACTCGAGTTTGCATCGGGGATTTTGAAAAATCAAATGATGTTGATCTGCGAAATCTTAATGGGTCTTCCTGAAATTATTTCATGATATGATATTATTATTTCTAATGTCCTTGATGAAGTTTTGAGTGTTTTTCAGATAAAGTTTAGCCAAGATCAAGGTGAGATCAAGATCCAGAATAAGTGCATTAAATGAAGAACCAATAACAGGGTTGATTCTTCTCCCTTATCCCAGATGTTCAGCTCAGACCGTTGCAACACATTAAGATCACTTCAAACGGTCGAATTAAGATCATGGAATGGCTAAAAATTTGGAAGACGTTCTGCAACAACTAAATTCCAAGATTCCAGCTAAGAATTCAAAGAACAGAGCAAAATATGCTACTGCCATTTTTCCAGAATTGCAGCTGAACATTAGAGAAAGAATTGCAACGGCTAGCTTATCCATTCAGTCTATAAGAGGCTGTGAAAACTCAAAGCAACATACACAACGAAGCTATCTTGATTATACTTTGAAATTTGAGTCTGTATTGTTATTTTCAACCTGTTCTTCAGTGTTTATCCTTATCTACTCTTGTGAGAGTTTGTAAATTTTTGAAAGCATTTGTTTGTGAGAACTCAAGGTTGTGGAACCTGTGAGTTGGGTTGTTCAATCACAAAGTGTAAGGGGGAGCAAGTCCTAGGTGATTAGGATTGTGTTTGGTCTTCATTGTTGTAATTGAAAATCTGTTGAATTAGTGGAAACACCCAGAAGGTATATGGGGACTGGACGTAGGTCAAGGTTGAGACCGAACCAGTATAAATTCTGCGTGTCTAAGCTTTTCTTTTTCTACTCTTTTATTATCCATTTCTTAAGCTTCATTTTTAAGAGTTGAAAAGAATTTTTAAAATCCCCAATTCACCCCCCTCTTGGTGATTTCTTCCACTTTCAATTTGGCCCTACTCTCAAAGTGTGTCACTGCTCCGTGGACATTCAGCTTGACCCAACCCTCGTCTAGAGGAACCCACTTATCAATACACATTGGCTGAGCTGGGGGGTCCATCATTGAATCCTGAAGCTGGGTAAATCTATTTCAGGAATTTAAAATTAAGCCAGCTGGGCACACCGGTTTCGAGTAATCATTCTGGAAAATAGCATTGTTTCACCACTTCCATAAATGCCAAATTGCTACTCCCCATATCAGATTCCAGTTCCCATCTTTTTGCTTACCTAAGTCTCTTTTTAAATTCAGCTTACCCCAATCCTTTAATGAGGCAGCGAAGAACTGATAAGAGGAGTCATGATGCAATAACTCATACCACATATCTCTAGCATATGAACAATCTCTAAGAATATGCAACACATTCTCAATCCCATTACCACAAAAGGAACACGATGGAGATGTTTGATACCACAAGCTTCTCCTGTGATTCGTAGGCAATCGATCATTAAAGGCTATCCACATAAAACAACGAATTCGTTCTGCTCCCTTCCAAAGCCAAATGTCTTCAAAAAGGGAATCAGTAGATGAACTTATATTGCCTTCCAGCAAGTGATACGCACTTTCATCGAGAAGCAGCTATTGTTTGTCCCTTGCCAAGCTAGAATATCCTCCCCTGCGTTCCCCATAGGTGGAGGCACAAAGATTAATTTCTGAATAACCCGACAAGGAAGAATTGCACCCAACCGGGAGAACTTCCAGCTACCATCTACAACCTAGTCAGCTACACAGCTTTTGTCCTCCTCTTTGGACAACGGGCGACTGCAGAATGATTTCAGAGATCGGTCGTTTAGCAACCATTTATCAGAGAAAAATTTCACAAACTCACCATTACGAATGTTCCACTTTGATGCACTCTCCACAATCTCTCTTTGCTGGACAATAAATTTCCAAAGGAGAGAATCCGAGTTTCGAGCAACCAATAAATTCTTCTCATTCCTCAACATGTATTTATACAATAGCACCTCTTCCCATAGACCATTACAGCCACTAATGAGTTTCCAAGCCAATTTAGCACCACAAGCATCATTCAAGGAAAACAACCTTTTGAGCCCCAGACCACCTTGGCTCCCAGGAAGGAGAATTTGCTCCCACCCAATTGGGTGGAAACCATATGAAGCTTCACTATGACCCCAAATAAATTTCCTTTGGATTCTTTCCACCTCATTGCAAATAGAGATTAGAATTTTGGTTACCTGCATTGGGTATAGGGGAATGGCGCTTAGGACTGACCTTGCCAATGTAATACATCCAGCGGTAGAGAGACTTTTCTCCTTCCAAGAAGATAGCTTAGCTTTGACCCTATCAACTATGTGTTAGAACGTCTCAGTAGGCTTCCTTTTCCTTGATAACGGAAAGCCCAAATATCTACCTATATCAGCAAAGATCCTTATATCCATTTCACTTGTAATGCTCTGCTTCATATGACTAGGGAGTTTAGGAGAGAAAAAAATTTAAGACTTCTCCTTGCTGATCGTTTCTCCCGAAAGACCACATAATTTATTGAGATAGGCTAACATGCATTTCGCCTGAGACACCGATGCTTCTCCAAATAATAGTATGTCATCGGCAAACATGAGGTGGGAGATTGCAGGGCCAGTCTTAGAGACTCTAATTGGCTTCCAGTTTCCCAACTTGACTTTATCACAAATGATGTGAGACAATTTGTCCATACACAACACAAACAACGGTGGGGAGATGGGATCACCCTGTCTAAGCCGCCTCTTTGCAGCAAAATCCTCTGTCTTCGTACCATTCCACAGGATATTAAAAGAAACAGAGGACACACAATGCATAATAAGATCGATGAATGGAGCTTCAAAGCCAACCTCTATAAGCACATTCCTCAGGAACTCCCACTGGATCCTATCGTAAGCCTTTTCGAGGTCGATTTTCAAGGCCATAAAGCCTCTTCTTCCTCTAATATTCTTCATTGTGTGCATGATCTCCTGCCCAATGATGATGTTATCATGAATTTACCTACCCTTTATAAAGCTTGCCTGGAATGGTGAAACAATGTAGTCCATTAATCCCCTCAATCGACTAGTAATGACTTTTATGATACATTTATAATGCACCGAACATAAGGAGATGGGTCGGAAATGCCCCAATACTCTGGCCTATCCCTCTTTGGGATTAAAGAAATCAGTGTTTTATTGTGAGACATAAGATCTAGCTTCCCTTCAAACACATATTTGACAAAGTTGTAGAGAGATTCACCAACCATGTTCCATTTAGACTGGAAGAATATTGGAGGGTATCCATCAAATCCTCCTAATTTCTTCATTCGTCGAAACTGCACTCAAATTCTTGGTCAACTCAGGCGCCAAGGAAGTAAAGGATGTATCAGTTCCCAACCAATTGCTAGCACCGCCATGCTCCTGATACAGGTTTTGAAAATATGCTACCACCATATCCTTCAGGACCTCTTCCTCCTCGACCCAATTGCCCTGCTCATCTTTCAGCATCATGATCTTATTTCTCCGGCTCCTCATTTTTGTCTTCAAATGATAAAACTGCGTGTTCCGATCGCCTTTAGAAACCCACTCAGTTCTTGCTTTTTGGAACCACTTAAGCTCTTTATTCTTAAGAATCTAGTCCAATTCTAACTGCTGCTTCTTCTCGAGGTTACCAAGGAAGATGGATGAGGGGTATTTCGGTGAGTTTCGGATTCCCCTCAGCCGAGCCAAGAGAATTCTTTTTTTTACTTCAATCAACCCAAAAGAGTTCTTATTCCAATTCGAGAAGGAAACTTGGAAATTGCTTAATGTCTCTCCTATATCATCCTGACTGAACCAATGGTCTTTCAAGAAGCTGTCAAAAGTCTCATGAGAAAGCCACATCGCCTCAAACTTAAAAGGTCGCGGTATAAAGACCCTCGTATCATCCTGAAAATGAATTAAAAGGGGGTTATGATCAGAGTAAGAAGTTCTGGGAAGTACCTTAATGAAACGGTTGTTCACTTCAGTAAGAAAATGAGAATTGGCAAATGCTCAATCCAATCTTTCGAACAAGCGAGCATGACCAGGAAGCATGGGGCCTTTCCAGGTAAATCGAGGTCCCTAGAATCCCATATCCGATAAACCACATTCCTCAATTCTGTCCGAGAACCATTTTAGATGGTGAGGGTTGCAACGGACTCCACCGGTCCTTTCTGATGCAGCTAAGATGTCGTTAAAATCTCCCACTACCAGCCATGACATAGAAATTGAGGATTCCAAAACCTTCAATCTTGACCAGAGGATAAATATGAGATTGAAGTGAGGCACCGCATACACTGGGGTCAGAAAGAAGGATGGGTGATCAGGGATTTCACACTTAGCGTGGAAGAATCGGCAACTACTTTTAATAAGATTGACTTTGATACAATCACTCTTCCACAACATCGCCATACCACCTTAGCGGCCATCACTTAGGATTATCTCCATAGAATCAAAATTGTAAGGCAACAACAGTCTGAAAGGACGATCATCTGGGCTTTTGGTTTCAGCGAGGATCAACATAACGAGCTTCGGTCTACTGCAAATGGTCTTAATATGTCTGAGGAGAAGTTTATTGTTAGCTCCCCTAACATTCCAAAATATTATCTTAATCATAAAAAACTAATAAACAAATTATAAGACCCAAAAAGGTTATTGGGTTAGCTGTGTCTCAGGAACAACCGGACTTCCTCCTAGGCCCACATCGCTTGTCTCGTTAGGGCTAGGAAATGGGTCAGGCGGAACCCTACCCATTTTTGAATCTACACTCGAATTTTCCCCTGGGTCCAAAGCCTCGGTTTCCATCTTGGTAACCCCTCAACTATCCCCTCTTGGGCCTCTAAAAATACTGGCCCAAGGGTCAAAGCCTGATCGAGTGGGCCCTTTATTGACTCCTCAATATTATAATCCACCTGTCATGCCTCTCCAAAAGTCAACATTTTCATCTCTCTATTCCTCGTATCTCTGGCTCGTTTTTCATTCTTTTTGCTGCTCACCTGTATAGCCTCGTTATTCTCCACAATCACAACACCCTTTCCTGCTCCTCCTCTCTACAGCTTTCTCTTATCCCGTACAAAAGTATTGCTCTACAGATGAAATCCCGGCTCCACTACCGAAGTGGCTGCGTTACTCTGACATTCAGACTTGTCGGCCTTACCCTGCTGTTGTTTCTCCATTTCAACCAAAACGTTAAAGCGAGAGCCAGACACCTCATTTTTCTGAAGTACTTCCTTACCATCCTTAGCTTTCCTTGGCCGAAGATTCCTCTAGACCACCCGCCATTGATCACGGTGATGCTTCTGGTCATTCTTCGTTTGGAAATTCAAATCAGCCTGAGTTGTTGCGGATTCAACCCCCTGTTTTGGCTCTCTCAACGATCTCCCTTCGTCCTGATCCTTTTCAATATGGTTTTGGTCACTCCGACGACTAGGACAGGCATCCCTTGAATGACCATAGGAACCACAGTTCACACAACAAAGATGAAGACCTTCGTATTCTAGGTAGTGATCTTCCCCGTCCAGCCTGAATCCTGACATTAATTGCTTTCCTAGGTCAATTAACATACATATACGCGCATAGTGACCTCTCAGTTGGTGTGACATGTTCATATCTACCTTTAACGTCTCCCTAATCCTATCCCCAATGATTGTCAAGGCCTCCTTATCATAATACTCTAATGCAAGACTCGGAACCCTGACCCAAACAGCAACTTTGTCGATTTTGTCTCTGGCAGGGATGAAGTTCGGTTCCCATAGCCTCACCGTCAAGTAATGGTCATAAATCATTCCTAGGCCCACCTTCCACAGCATTAAGGTAATCCTCCTTGTTTAAGAATTTGACTACATAATAACCGAGACCAATATCGATGAGACTCACCACCCCTCGCTTCAGCCATAGGGACTGGATACGGGTTAATAAAGCCTTGTATCCTATTGCCTTATCCAGGAGCTTCATGATGACAGCCTTCTTCCAAGCCTTGTAAAAACGTTTCTTAGCCTTCCCGGAGAAAGTAAAAGTTAGGAAGTTCCTCTGGGGGTCCTCTTCTGTCTTACACAAAGGTTCACTATCCTCTGTGCCCTGATTATCATCCGACATGTCATCCTCACACTGAGCTACCTCCTCTGTCTCAAGGTAATCATCAGAGTTATCATCATTCACAGATTTTCCTTTGAGTTTATCAGTAAAGGAGGGACTACCCCTGATGTTCCCCTCACATGTGGACCTAAGCATTGGCCAATCCCCCAGCGATAAAACATTACCTCTACCTTTGGCACCATTCTTTATCTTTTTTGAGCTGCGAATAAGCAAGTCATCTTCCTCTCGAGAGATAGGAATTAGAGCGTCTTTCGAACCTGTTGCCATTATCGCCGTTGCCTGAGTTGAAAAGACAATCTGCTTTGCTTGTTTTGCTTAAAGTAACGAGACCATGAACAAATAATAAATCAACAAAAATCAAAGGTAGCTAAAGATAGCCGCTGTTATTATTGGAAATTGTGCTACAAGGGCCAATCATTGTACTTTAAACATTAATATTATTTAAAGTATTTCTCCAGTTTATTATCGTATCATTTGCATGTTTATTATGATGGTTGTATCCATGGATGTGTCATAAAGATTATCCTAAGTGTCCTTGGTCGGTCATCTATGCGTGAGCGAAGATGAAATAAGACTAGTATGACTTTGATGAGGTAGGGAGATACGAATCAGAGTCATAAGCACTTGTAAGAGTACAAGAAAACACTTGGGCAACAAGTAAAGATAACTTCGCGAACAAGTAAATAGACTTATATTATATTCGACCTCTCCCCTCTTTTTCTTCATGTTGGTCGACTTAAGGATGATGAGAGAGGACATAAGAGAAGTCAAAGACTTGTCGGGCATCCTAAGGAAAAACTTGGGCAACAAGTAAAGAGACTCTACTATATTCTTCCTCTCTCCTCTTTTGCTCCAAGTTGACTGATTTAATGATGATGAGAGAGGAAACAAGAGATGTCAAAGGCTTGTTGGGCATTCCAAGGAAAAACTTAAGCAATGAGTAAAGAAAACTTTGCAAACAAGTAAAGAGACTTCTACTATATTCGGCCTCCCCCTTCTTTTTCTTCATGCTAACCAACTTAATGATGACGAGTGAGGAAATAAGAGAAGTCAAAGGCTTATTGGGCATCCAAAGGAAAAACTTCAGCAATAAGTAATGATAACTTCCAAAACAAGAAAAGAGACTTCTAATATATCCAGCATCTCCCATCTTTTTCTTCATGTTGACTGACTTAATGATGATGATATATGAAAGAGGAAAAGTCAACAGGTTGTTGGGCAACCTAAGGAACAACTTAGCTAACAAGTAAAGATAACTTGACCAACAAGTAAATAGGGATATACTATATTTGGCCTCTCCTCTCTCTTTTTTTATGTTGGCCGACTTAATGATGATGAGAGAGGATATAAGAGAAGTCAAAGGATTGTTGAGCATCCCAAGGAAAAACATGGGCAACAAATAAAGATAACTTCACAAACAAGTAGAGTTATACTATATTTAGCCTGTCCCCTCTTTTTCTTCATGTTGGTTGACTTAATGATGATGAGAGAGGACATAAGAGAAGTGAAAGGCTTGTTGGGCATCCCAAGGAAAAACATGGGCAATAAGTAAAGATAACTTGATTTCTACTATTTCGTCCCCCCCCTTTTTCTCCATCTTTATCCACTTAATGATGATGAAGGAAGAAATAAGAGAAGTCAAAGACTTGTTTGGCATCTCAAAGAAAAACTTGGGCAACAAGTAAAGATAACTTCGCAAGCAAGTAAAGAGACTTCTACTATATTCTGCCTCTCCCCTCTTTTTCTCCATGTTGACTGAGTTAATGATGATGAGATAGGAAATAAGAGAAGATAAAGGCTTGTTGGGCAAACCAAGGAATAACTTGGCCATAAAGCAAAGATAACTTGGCCAAGAAGTAAAGAGACTTCTACTATATTCGGCCTCTCCCCTACTTTTCTCCAAATGACGATGAAAAGGGAAATAAGAGAAGTCACAGGCTTTTTGGGCAACCCAAGGATCAACTTGGCCATCAAGTAAACAGACTTATATTATATTGGGCCTCTCGCCTCTTTTTCACCATGTTGACCGACTTATTGATGATGAAAAGGTAATAAGAGAAGTCAAAGGCTTGTTGAGGAACCTAAACAACAACTTGTCCAGCAAGTAAAGGGAACTTGGCCAACAAGTAAAGAGACTTCCTCTACATTCGACCTCTCCCCTAATTTCACCATATTGGTTGACTTATTGATGATGAGAAAGGAAATAAGAGACGTCAAAGGCTTTTTAAGCAAAACAAGGAAAAACTTGGCCGAAAAGAAAAGGGAACTTGGCCTGAAAGTAAAGAGACTTCTTCTATATTCGGCCTCTCATGTCTTTTTATCCATATTTTTTGACTTAATGACGATGAGAAAGGAAATAAGAGAAGTCAAAGGCTTGTTGGGCAACCCAAGCAACAACTTTTCCAGCAAGTAAAGGGAACTTAGCTAACAAGTAAAGAGACTTCCTCTATATTCGGCCTCTCCCCTAATTTCACCATGTTGGTCGACTTATTGATGATAAGAAAGGAAATAAGAGACGTCAAAGGCTAGTTAAGAAAAGCAAGGAAAAACTTGGCCGAAAAGAAAAGGGAACTTGGCCTGAAAGTAAAGAAATCATTAATTATAAAATAAAAAAATTGTAGTTGGTAGGGAAAACTAAAAAATTGTGGATAAATATGATGCAATTATTTAAGGTCTTTTTATTTAAAAAAAAAAATGTACATATGCAGTGCAGTTCTTTAAAGGTTTGTTTCGTATGGGGGATTTGGAAGGGAGGGGAGATTTGTTTGTGTTGGCTTTAATAAAATTGGAGAAGTTTGGTTACAAAATTTTAATTGAGAGAAGATTTAAGATAAAAGAGTAAGAAAAATTAATTAAAAACTTTTATCCCAACTTCTCTCTTTTTTTCCTTAAATCCAATTCAAATAATTTTTTTCTTCCGCTCACTTTCCCTCTGCTTCTCTCATAACAAACAAGCCCTAAAGATAAGGTAAAGTGGTAAAGTCCAAAGTCTAATTATACAAACTTTAGGCAAAAAAAGTTGTATAAAACATGGCACAAGTGGTTGACCTATATATTATAGAAGGGGGGGCATGTGCCCCCTTGATTTTTGACCCTTGTATGTTTTTTTTATAAAAAAATTTATTAATTTATTTAAATTTTAAATTTTTTTATATATGAAAAAATTTCCTTTTCTATGCCTTCCTCAATACACAGGTCCGGCTCTGCTCTTTGCTCTTTTATGACCTAGCAAGACAAGAAAGTGCCCCCATGATTGCTTAGTTAGTGTCTTATGTTGAAAAAAAAAATATTTGATAGTATTGATAATAAAACAATTATAATTAAATTTCAAAAAAATAAGGCTTACAAAGATAATATTGTAATTATTGTAATATACTTTTGTTATTACAATATGTGTACTTGAACTTATTTAGTGTTCAACTTTACTATTTCTAATAACACTTAGCCTTATTTTTCCCTTTATATTCTTTTATTTTTTAATGCATTTAAAACTTTACTTAAAAAAAAAATCGGAGGCAGCGCTGAATCCCCCTACCAATGATGCCCCCTTTCAATTATTTTTTGAGTCCGCCACTGCATGACATTATAATTTTGATAGACAAGGACCAAAATAAAAAAATTGTTTTGTTTCAATTTCTTTTTAAATAAAAGTGATAGAGTGTGATAATTTTTATTTAAATTTATAATTTTTTGATTGAGAAATTTTTTCCTGAAAGAAAAATTAATATTTACTTTATCATTAAAAATAATTTATCATAACAAAAGTACTAACTCTTTAGAAAAAGAAAATAGAATTAGTTAAAAAGATGAGGATATTTACTTTCTTCATATTTATTATGAAAAAATATTCATTGCATTTCAAATTTCAATCAGCACCAATTCATTCAAACTCGTAACTCGTTGCATCTATTCTTAAGAAAAATTCTGTTGCATCTATATTTTATAGCCGTTGGCTGAGTTGAAAAGACCGTCTGTTTGCTTTTGCCGGAGGACAGAGAAGATGGACAACAATTTAGTCCATTAGCCCAAGCCCAAGCCCAAACCAATCATTCCGTAGGAAGCCTCATTCCCTTTACTTCCCAACTCGAGCTCGTCTTTCCTTCACCCCTTTACTTCCCGACCTGAGCTCGTCTCTCCTTGACCCTCAGAATTCTGCATTTCGTCCCTTCAATTCGATTCGAGTTTCCACTTGGGTTCACAGAACCGCGAACCTCCGTCGTCTTCATCGCTTGGAGCTGTCAAAGCCGACTTTGACAGAACTGGGTATGAGGAAGACGTACTGAGAGAGGAGAAATTGGAGGCTACGGGAACACCGAGACCACCGTTGGAATCATGGCAGAACCACTGTCCCTCCACCACAGCCACGACCCTGAGATCGAAAGCGGCGACCTTATTATTCTCTCTCGCTCGATCTGAACAGAACCAGATCTGCCTTCGCCTTCTCACAAAAACCCAACCAAGCTGTCGTCCTCCTTCCCTTGCCACCGCCGGTTGACCTCATTCTCACTGTCGCAGAACAACGGCGCTTGCCGTCAATATCTTGATCCCGTTGTTCGCTCCCCTGTTCGTGGGTGGTGCTTTTTGTTTCTCAGACTTTATTTTTCTGCCGTTAGGGTCTGTTCGTTGCTGTCTTCTGAGGTAAAGCTCACGCCTTTCTCTATTTTTGGGTTGGGTTTGGTTAGATTAGAGTTGAGTTTGATGGCAGTAGTAATATGACGCCTCAGTGGTTTTAATTCAGTGTTGAAGCATGACGAATTTAGGCTTGAACTTGTATGTTTGGGTTGAGGATTAGCATATTTTGTTGCTTGCTTTGGTAGTCTCTGTAATGAAAGCATATGAGGTCTTAATTTCCTAGTTACTCGATGATATATGCTTGGTTTTCAATTTTCATGATATATGAGCTGTATTATTTAATTCTGAAAACTTGAGTTTGCTACGGAGACTTAGTTTCTAAGTTTATAACATCAGTGAAATGGATTTTTGCATCTGAATGTTTGGTTATTATGAGAATCGAAAAGGTTCTCCAGTTCTGAAATTTGAGGGTTGCTGTGGAAAAGGTTTCGCAACTGATACTATAAACTTAGAAATAGGTCTCTGCCCATTTTCGTCTTAATCCCATATTTTTCAGAACTCAAATTTGAACTCACAAGATTTGATTAGGAAATTGGGAATTTGATGCATTGTGCATCTTTGGAAATGATTTTTTGATAGCCTACATAAGCTGAGGGTCAAAGTTTGTTTTCATTAATGATTTAATCAAATTTTTTCTGTTGTTTGCAGAACTTTACAAGATGGTTTGTGAACCAGATGGAACTGATTTAGATATACACATATCTGCTGTAATGCTCCCACAAGATGCAGGTACAAGGTTGAAGAACATGCTGATGAGTACTTCATCTTCACATGCAAAAGCATTGTATTCCCAATATCATGTATAGAAAATATTTCTAAATTGTTTTTCCTTTCTATAGTGTCTGTGCTGCTATACTCTCCATGTCGACCAACTGTTGACATAGCTGAAGTATTTCTATGGTTGATGGCCGTTGGTACTATATTATGTGCATCGTATTGGTCAGTGTGGAGGGCCAGACAAGCAGTTATCGAACAGGACAAGCTACTAAAGGTGAGTTTAGCCAACTCCTTTTCATATAACTTCAGTACTTCTCTTTTTCATATACTGTTTTTTATCTAACTACTTGATGACAAATTTATATTTCTAGGATGCTACAGATGAAATCCCTAGCACTGAAGGAGGTGTCGGTGGAGTTGTTTACATAAATACCAAAACTGCAGTTCTTGTTGCTTAATGTTTCCTGTTTATGCTTTACAAACTTACGTCATCATGATTCATTGAAGTCTTGGTTGTTCTCTTCTGTATTGGTGGGATTGAGGTATAAAACATTCCTGCTTTCAAAGTCAATCTAATGTTCTAAAAGTATGCTTCTATCTGAAAAGAAATTCCTTAATTGCATGTTATATCCATGCAATTCATGAGTGCGCTTTAGTTGCCTGCCATTTCCTTTTTAACCTCCTCCTAGTCATCTATAACATGGCAGTTTCTTGTATCTGCAGGGCTTGCAATCTTGCTTGTCTGCTTTATTTTCAAGGTGTGAAACTTTTCTCATCTAACCTATATCTTCCTGAAATCTACGATGTTTTGTTTTTCCTTTAAGATCCAGAAAGTAATTTACCATGCATGAATTCTTGGAAACATTCCTGTGTCTTTATCTGGAAAGCTAAGCTTTGGTCATAGGGATTTGATGTCCTTATTCCAGATAAAATTCTTTTTGTAAATTTCAGCTGGAAGAATATGTAGATGGTGCTGCCTGAGTTTTTTCACCATCCTCAAGTTGGCCTTGTTTTCCCCATATCATAAGGACTTTGCAGATTTCCTCATTTAATAAAGATGATTTGACCTAGGAAAACCAAATTTGACCCATAACTAAGGAAGCATGAACTGTTACTGAGCTGAAGATTTCATTTGAAAAACAATGAGAGAAGCATATTTCTCATTTTGTACTAATATCAGGTCAAATGAACTTTTATATTTTCAGCTAAAGATGAATCCTATGAACAGGATCAAATTTCTGAATTGCCAGGAAAGGGTTTTCACTATGACTTGCATTCTTGTTGTTAAATGTTTTGCTTAATTTAGTCCAACTATGTAAAAAATCATGGAGTAAGATTGTTGTTCTTATTACCATATATTGAATGACATCAAAAGTGGATCTTACTGCATTTTGACCCCAAGAGGTATCACATCAGTATTTGAACATCAAAATGATTAACTAACAGAGCAATATATGGGTTGGGCAGGACTTTGTGAGAAGCCAATTTCGCCAAAGTCGAGTTTGCACACAACACTGAGACTGGAGACAATGTGGCCATCGAGATTCTTGGCAAAGAAAAGCTTCTCAAGCACAGAATGATTGGTCAGGTATGAATCTTACTACAGATCCAGTAGGTAAATAAGATGGTGCCATATATAATACATACTTTTGAATCACTTCCTTTGGTAATGCATGGTTTAGATTATTGGAGATTCTTTGATTTCACGTATGTATATGTAGATTGCTTTTTCATAATCTTGGGGAATTTCCCAAAATTTTGTATTGGTTTTGATTTCTTAATTATTTAAGTATGCTTGCTGGGATTCCATGGTGCGCCTGAACTGGATCCAAATTACAAGTGTGGAGAAAGATAGAGGGAAAAAGTGGGGTCCCACATAAGTAGGGTGCATCCTTTATTCTCCGTATTTCTCTCCACTTCATCTAAAACACCAAAACTGTGCCTTTGGGGATCTTAATTCCATGATGCATCTCTTACAGTTTTCTTGTTTAGGACAATTGTTAAAAGTCATATTTGCGACAGTTACCTGTGTCTCAACTTTCAAAGTGTTGCTTGTTAAACTTTTCTTCCCTGTTTCTTTCGCCCCTTTATTGAATTAGGAATTAATTTTTTTTTCGGCCCAAGTTATTGAATTAGGAATTAACTAACTGTTATTTCATTATGATATGTCATAAATAATTCAATTATTTTTTTCTTTATTTGCCACAATAATGCAATCCATTGTTTTTTTATTTAACTTCACAACAGGTACCACCGACTGTATTATAAAATTCTAAACGTTGACTTTCTACAAGCCTTCTCTTCAAACACTTGAAGGTAATTTATTTTATGATAAAGCACATTATTAGTTTTTTGACACAGTATATTGTACCAAACACCAAAGATGTTCAGTCAGCTCCAGACCATTTGACTTTTTAATGAATTTTAAATTAATTTAATATTTTTTTCCCCTTAAATAAAGTTTATTTAAAATTTCAAATAACGTAAATATAGACTTCTAAATTACAATTGATCATTTTAAAACAAAATGCACGTGCACACACTATAAATAAACTAGTTACATAACATAACAGAACTAGACTAACTCCCTGCAATTGCAGGGATATATAGAATGATTAAAAGGATTGCACGGGGCTTGAGAACAAAAGTAAGCTGAGAATTTTCTTTTAAAAAAAAAAACTGTAGAAAGAAAAAAAATTGACATAGAACTATGGAGTAGGGAATAAATTTTATTTATTTATCAATAATCATTCTTTAACTGTACCTTTCATTATTTATTAATAATTTATATCCATCTACTTGTCTTTATTTAGTTTAGTTATTTTTTTACTGTTATGCAGATTATTTTATATTTGATCATTCTCAATTGTACTAATTAGATTAGTTGTTGATTTATTTATTTTTTCTTTGATAATATATTTCTTTTTTTATTTAATGTATTTAACCCTGTATCCTTTATGATTTCATCACATCCTCTCTTTATTATTTGCTATTTATATTTATATTTTCAAATGATTTTTTTTTTTAATTCAAAAATAAAGTGCGTATTATTTATTTTTTTGATGAAATTATTTATAATAATTATTTATAATGCATTTAGTATTTTTTGTTAATAGTTTATCATTTTCACTTGTTTTGCTTCGTTGTTATTTATTTTCTATCATTCCTGTTGTGAGCACTTTAATCTTTAATCATGTTTCCATCAATTGCAAAATGCTATATTGTCCTGTGAAGGTTAAACTTTAAACTTGTCCCTTATCTCATTCTTCCATACACTGGAACTTAAATTAGTATGTATCCAATAATTTTGCGCTTTCTTTGTGAAAGCTTAGAGAAAAACATTTCAGAATCGTCATCCCTAGAGTTTCATTTTGCATAGCACATTTGTCTTCTTTCACAAAAGTTTGGAAGTGGGTTTCGCTCCGTATCCAACTTCTGTTGTATGGCTTTTTTGGAATGTTCTCATATACTTTTAGTTTCACTATTGTCTTTCCTCATCAATTCTATTTATTTTTGAATATGTATTTTCATTTAAAATAATAAGTTTCAACTCAATCCATTGTCTAACTGTTAAAGTCAAAGGTTGTGCCTATCGTCGCTCTCTGTCTCTAGTGGTTGTGTTTGCTCTTTATCTTTTTCATCTTGTATTCATTTAAAATAAGGGATACCTGATGTTCATAAGTTTGGTAGAGATATATATCGGTTTAAATACTTTTCTGTGCATTGTTTGGCTTTTAACATTACGGATATTCTTAGAGTTGTATTATAGACATCAATGACTCAATATATGTCGAAATGATTAGAGGCATTTTAAACAGGTAATACTGATTATAAGTTTTCTTGCAGAGGCAGCTCAAGGTCTATCTGGCACATTTTCTTCGTTGCAAGAGATATACTTCCTTTGGTCGCCATTTTACAAAATTAGGCAAGCTTAAGGAGGTAAATATTTCTGAAGTACTGATGTCAGGAAGGTGATTTGTTTGCTATTAATGTTATCCTTTTTCTAGTGTAGAAAATTAAAACAGGAGGCTGAAAATGCCATCTTTTATAGGTCCTGAAGCAGTAGAGTAGAATGAATACATAGAGGGGAGATGAGAACAATCCGTTCAATTAATCCCAATAAATCAGCATGATTTAAGTATACTCTTAGTTTCACTATTCTTGTTTTTCCTCATTAATTCTACTTATTTTTGAATATGTATTTTCACTTAAAATAATAAGTGTCAACTCAATCCATTGTGTAACTGTTAAAGTCAAAGGTTGTGCCTATTGTCACTCTCTGTCTCTAGTGGTCGTAATCATCTTAATGTTTAATGAAAAAGATGTAATCATCTTCATGTTTACCGAATTATATGCAGCTGTTAGATTTTAGAGAATTTTAGTGGATGTGAACTTCTTACTCATGAAGTTTATTTTGATTGGTTGATGCATGTTGGATTTTTCTGTGGCAGTGTATTTTGCTGCTTGACACTATAAATTTATACTGAGTGCTCTATAATACATAGATTATGATTCTTATTTGGAATGAATGTCCCAATTTTTTTTTAGAGAAATCTATAGATTGTTTAACTTTTAGGAAATTGCATCATGTGCTTTATCCAACTTGCTTTTAAAAACTGAGTTTATTTGGAAGAAATTTATTTTGTTTGTCTTGTGAAGGCTAAGAAGGAGACCGTTGGGCTAGCCTTTTGAAGTCTTTCTACATGGAATTCCCCACGCATAACATGAGGAGCTGGCTGTTCAAGATGCAACTTACTCGGCCCGGTTGTACACTTTCCTTTCACACTTTTATATCGTTTCGTTTTTCATTTGGTTGTGTCGGATTGATTGCGTATTATTTTTCAGTTTTGTGTGTTTCCTTTGTTTCTATGTTATGGGGGAAAGTTAATTTTTTTTTTTTTTTTTTTTTTTTTTTTTTTAAAGAACACTTGAAAACAAATTTGTGTTGGATGTGAGAATTGCAAGTTGGAGGTTATCCTTGGTTTGGATGCATTCTTGAATTTATGAGTGATTGATCGTGTGTTGAGTGGGAAAGCTACATGGCAATTGTTTTGGCTTTAGGTGAATCCTAAGTGGGTAGTCATGACCTAGTGGGGTGTTTGCGCCTATTCACATTCATTTCTTGTGTGTGCCACCTATCTTTTTCTTACTCTAGAACTTGGCTTGCGTCTTGTTTGAGACCACATATTTGCATTTGCTAGACAGAAATGAGAAAGGCATTTATTTTGTTCATAGTTAGATCCAAGTAGCCTACCTTCATACATTGCTACATCCATTGCTAACCATTTTGAGCCTTAAGTTATGCCTCCTTTCATTACCCATGACTAAAAAATTTTGTGGATATTTCCTATCATGCTATTTATAGCTAGATCCAAATTGCCAACCTTGCCGCATTGCCACATCCACCGCCTAACCACTTTGAGCCTTAAATTATGTTTTCTTTCATTACAATAGCCAAAAAAAAGAACTTGTAAATATTTCCCATCATTTTGCGGCATCCCTTGAATTATGCATATCTATGTTTTATGGCATATTCACTTTGAATGGATTTGATCGATTGGGGAGTGTGCATATCCTGATTATTTAGATACATGCATAAATCTCTCATATTCATTGTTGATTGTGATGGCTAAAATGATTATATTATGAAGGTTAGCCTTAGAAACAGGTAAGGCAAATGCTCTGTGATCATTTAGTCTTCAATTGGATTTTGTGAATATCTCACGAGAGAGACAACCTTGTTGGAAGGATCTTTGAGCCTATATTTCCAAAAAATTGTGATTAACCTCCTAGGCCGGTAACTCTTCAGAACTTGTTCTAGTTCTCTTTATGGCTACTTTACGCATGTGCGGTTCTTTAAAACGAGAGAGGCATTCATATTCTAAACCCCCTTTTTATCCCAAACACAAGCCACAAATGTCATTATCCCTTGCTGCCCCTTTGAGCCTGCCACTTTTCTTAAATTCCATTATATTGTGGTAAGTTATTGTGCGTGTAAATATATTTCTAAGCATTCTCACTTGTTATTTATTGGATTACATCTTGTGGTATTGTTGCTGTTTTTTAACTATGCGTGGGATGAAAAATGAGAAAAATAGAAGTTGGCAAAAAAAGAGAGGAAGATAAAAGGGAAAAAAAAATTGTGGCCCCCCTAAAAAGAAAAGGAAAGATGGGGGAGAAAAGGAAAAATGCATCCACAGAAAAAGCAAAGAAAAATATATGGCTCCTTAGAAGGAGAAAAGGCAAGAAAAAGAAAAGAAAATCAAGAAAGCAGAGAAAAAATGTAGAGGGAAAAAATGAAGAGGGAAAAGCATCCCACCAAGCTCTCTTGATTAGCAACATTTTAACTTTACATATTGTATGACAAAATTTTGGGTTGTATTTATTTCTTTTTACATGCATAACACTTACCACCCTCATCATCCATTCCATGTGGCCTATCTCCAACATTACAAGCGGGAAAGACCTCTTGATTCTTGAATGCACATGTAAGTGGTGGTAATAATTAGAATTATTACAAGCCTATGGTAGAGCCTAGCTTAGGTTGGTTTGAGAGAAAAACCCCCCATAAAGGTGAGATGAGGGAAACACTTACATCCTTGAGAGACTCTCTCGGCTATATTCCTCTTTCCTAATTGTGTTCATAATTTGATCTCTTGGCATTATTATTTTGTAACTTCTGCTAACTGGGAGGATATAATTGTTGAACCATCACTTGCTAGTTGCTCGAATATGAATGATTTCTTACTTGTGGAAGATGCTTAAGGATAGTTTTTTGCTTTGCACGGGAGTGCCGAAAGAAAAGGAGTTGAGAAAACAAAAAAAAAGGGGAATAAATAGAAAAAAGGAAACAAAAAAAAAAAGAAAAGGAAGAGAAAGAAAGAAACTAGAGAGGGGGATAGAGAAATTTATCAAGAATCATTCTTTAACTCTACCTTTCATTATTTATTAATAATTTATTATTCATCTGCTTGCCTCTATTTAATTTCGTTAGGTTTTTTTATTGTTATGTAGATTATTTTATATTTTATCATTCTCAATTGTACTAATAAAATTAGTCGTTGATTTATTTAATTTTTCTTTGACAATATATTTTTGTTTTTTATTTAATGTATTTAACCTTTTATCCTTTATGATTTCATCTCATCCTCCTTTTATTATTTGTTATTTATATTTATATTTTCAAATGAATCTTTTTATTCAAAAATAAAGTAGGCATTATTTATTTTTTTATGAAATTATTTATAATATTTAATTACAATGGTTTTAGTATTTATTGTTAATAGTTTATCATTTTCACTTGTTTTGCTTAGTTATTATTTATTTTCTTTTCAACGTGATTAATTTCTTTCTTTTATTATTTTTATAAATAAAATACAAATTTTTGTCTTTATTTATATGTATATTCATTTTTATCTTTTCATTTGAGTTTTTTATTTCTAAGTAAAGTACATATTAGTTATACATTCAAATATTTTAATGTTTATTAATAATTTAGCATTTACATGTTTACCCAGAAAAAAAATTGTTTGCCTCTAAATTTTGTTTGTTTGATGTTTTGCTTATACATGTTTTTTGGTACATTGATTCACTAAAAGTTATCTTTCTCACTATGTAATCCCCCTTATTTATTTCTGTTATTTATGTTTATTTATTTACGAATAATCATTCTTTAACCAAATCTTTCATTATTTATCAATAATTTATCATTCATTTGCTTGCTTCGATTTAGTTTTGTTATTTTTTTTTTATTGTTATACATATTATTTTTTGTTTTACCATTCTCACTTGTACTAATTAGATTAGTCGTTTATTTATTTTTTTCCTTGATAATATATTTCTGTTTTTTATTTCATGTATTGAACCCTTTCTCCTTTATTTATGATTTGATCTCATCCTCCCTTTATTATTTGTTATTTATATTTATATTTTCACATGAATGTTTTATTGATAGATAAAGTACATATTATTTATTTTTTTGATGAAATTATTTATAATATTTATTTATTATGCATGTAGTTTTTATTGTTAACAGTTTATCATTTCACTTGTTTTACTAAGTTGCTATTTATTTTCTTTTTAACTAACCGTATTTTAATGTGTTTAACTTCTTTCTTTGATTATTATTATTTAAATAGACTACAATTTTTTCTTGTTATTTATATTATTACATATAGATGGTTGTTTTGATTTTTTCAGCTTTTCCTTATGTGTTGAACTTATTTGTGATGTTTTTTTAGTGTTTTTACTCTTCTTGTATTCTGTTGAGGAACTCAATGAAGAAATTGAAGATGGGATTTCAATTTTATTTTATTTAAAGAAGATATATCCTGGTCTTCTGTTGATTTGCTCACCGGTCCTTCTTAATAGTTACTAGTTATGCTCATTGTACTTTCTAAACGCACTGTAGATGAATGGACCAATTTCTATGAGAGACTTGAAGATGTAAAACATTATTATCCTGAACCCATCACTTGATGAGGGAGAGTTAACACGTCAATGGGCATCTTGCAGGGGCAGACACTCTGTACAGGTCAATATCATAGCTGATACATAGTGGATATATAGTTTTCTTTTTCACACACACATATATTTAATTTTATTTCATTTCTTTTTCTAGTCAGAGGAATGATGTACTACAGGTAAGCTCTGAACCTTCAATGCTTTCTAGAATATGCTGGAGACAATGGTTAGTTTCCTATTTTGTATGCCATGTTTTCAAATTCAAATCCCAACTGTAGCAGAAGCCATGTGTTTATAAATGAAAGAATATTGTTCTCTGTGCAGCTATCTTTGGTGGCTACAAGACTGTAGATTTCAGTGGAGATGAGAGAAACTCTTTGAATCATGCCCACGCTCTGTCTAATTCAAAGTTCACCTATGTTGTTTCATGTCAGATCTATGGTTCTCAAAAGAAATCAACAAATACTTGAGACAGAGGCTGCTATAATAATATTCTCAATCTTATGTTAACGTGAGTCAACACTGAGAAATGTAAATAGTTGCATAATATATGATATCCCTGGCATCCACTGTAAAAATGCAAGTTACCATGCAGAAATCCAGCTCTTCACGTAGATTACATTGATGAAAAAGGAGGTGGTGGATAAGAAAACTCAGCAAGTCAAAGGACGGGACAAGTACGATGAGGTATGGATACAATAATCTAGTCTTTGTGATTTCTGCTTTCTGCAAGTTTTCTATAAGAAGTTATGTGACAAGTTATCATGAAATGGAAGGAAATTACTGAACACTATCCATGGGGACATCACTTTTCTGATAGAGGCGTTTTGTGGCTATTCTAGGGATCAATCTATGATGGTTGATGATTTTTATTTTTCTTTGGGTGGTGGAAAATCTGTATCTTATGGTTAGTTACAAATACCGCTTAAAATGAAATGTTCATTGCAAAGACCCCTTTATTATTTGTTAGTTATATTTATATTTTCACATGAATTTTTTATTGATAAATAAAGTACATATTATTTATTTATTTTTATCTGGACATAGAATACATTTTCAAGAATGGATTGTAGCTTTCAGTCCGTGTGAGAATCATGGAAGAAAAAAAGAACTTGCAAACCTCCTAGGTGTCCGATTTGCATCTAGAATTTAGGAAATACTTGAGTGCTTATGCAGATTTGGACAGGGATAAGTCATCTCTGTATCAAGAGGTCATTGAAAAGTTAGATATAATGCTCCAAGCTTGAAAATCTGTTATTGTTCCAAGCAAGAAAATTAGTCTTTTATAAAGTCAGTTTTAACTTCTATGCTAGTATATCCCAATCATATTGTGCTTCCCCTGGGCATATGAGCTGAAATTTGCCATTTGTTTTTCTGGGATAGATTGAGAGTTAATCTTACATGTTGGGAAGAATTGCGTTATGATAAGAAAATGGGAAGGCTTTGGTCTTGGAGGTACTTAGTGCTTTAACAAAGCTATTTCGGCCACAATGAATCTCACAGGGAAATCAATCTTTTATGTTGGCTTCTACCATTATACCAAAATATCCCTCCCCTTTGGTTGATATTTCTCTGTAATGGCAATAATACTTCTTCGTTAAATCACCTGTGGTGGCCAATGTAGTCTCAGGGTATGAGAGTTGCTGATCTCTTATACTGCATGAATATGAAAGGTGGAATGAAAATATTCTGAATTCGTATAATCCAAAAATTGTGGTGGACTATATTCTCAAGTTACCCTTTTCAATGCCCAAGGTTCTATTCGAGACAACTTAATACAAGCATACTGCATTGGAAAAGTGAATTATGATTGTGATCCTTGGTTAATTCCTACAATGTCCCCTGCTGGGTGGTTGAATGTCATGAGTTTATTAACAAGGGTAGGAGAAAGGAAAGTTTAGTTTTGGTAAAAATCCAAATAAACAGAGAGATAATGACATAACTTTTAGATAGGCAGAGAGCAAACGTAGTATAGTAGAAGTTAGGTACTTAGGCGTGCTTTGGTTATTATTCACAGATGCCACACTAATTCTTTACCCTCACCTCACTTCATTTGCATGAACTCACTGATCATGATATTTTGGCTTTAATGGTTTTGTTTATAGTGCTTTAGTCTTGGTGTTGCACTTGTTGTCATTGAAAATAAAAGAAAAAGAAAATATGAGATAGTTGTATGTTAAACTTAAACCTACATGTCATAATCAAGCACCTTTTCTTCATTCCAACCAAGTCATCTTTTTGTTCAAATTATTTCTAATATTTATTTATAATGCATTTAGCATTTATTGTTAATAGTTTATCATTTTCACTTGTTTTGCTTAGTTGTTATTTATTTTCTGTCATTCCTGTTGTGAGCACTTTAATCACGTTTCCATCAATTGCAAAATGCTATATTTAAACTTTGAACTTGTCCTTTATCTCATTCTTCCGTACACTGGAACTAAAATTAGTATTATCCAATAATTTTGCGCTTTGTTTGTGAAAGTCTAGAGAAAAACATTTTAAAATGGTTATCCCAAGAGTTTCATTTTGTAGAGCACATTTGTCTTCTTTCACAAAAGTTTGGAAGTGGGGTTTCAGTCCGTGTTCAACTTCTGTTGTATGGCTTTTTTGGAATGTTCTCATATACTTAGTTTCACTATTCTTGTTTTTCCTCATTAGTTCGATTTATTTTTGAATATGTATTTTCATTTAAAATAATAAGTCTTAACTTGTCTCACCTTTAAAGTCAAAGGCTGTGCCTATCGTCACTCTCTGTCTCTAGTGGTTGTGTTTGCTCTTTATCTGTCATCTTATATTTATTTAAAATAAGGGAGAACTGATGTTCATAAGTTTGGTAGAGATTTATATCGGTTTATATACTTTTCTGTGAATTGTTTGATTTTTAACATTATGGATATTCTTAAAGTTGTATTATAGACATCAATGACTAAATATCTGTCAAAATGATTAGAGGCATTTTAGATAGATAATATTGATTATAGGTTTTCTTGCAGAGGCAGGTCAAGGTCTATCTAGCACCTTTTCTTCATTGCAAGAAATATACTTCCTTTGGTCGTCATTTTACAAAATTAGGCGGTAAATACTTGATGTAAGGAAGGTGATTTGTTTGCTATTAATGTTATCCTTTTTCTACTGTAGAAAATTAAAACAGGAGGTTGAAAATGCCATCTTTTATAGGCCTTGAAGCAGAGTAGAGTACATACATCGAGGGGGAGATGAGAAAATCCTTTCAATTAATCCCAATAAATCAGCATGATTCAAATAGAAAATGATTCCTTGTGAAAGCTAATAAAAACTAAGCATAATAGTCAGAGGCTTTCAAATATAATCCTATTGACTGCCTTCATAATAAGGCTGCCAAGTTATGTTGTTTTTCTCAACTTAAGGCTACTCATATCCACTTTGCAATGAAAAAGATGTAATAATCTTCATGTTTACTAAATTATATGCAGCTGTTAGCTTTTAGAGAATTTTAATGGATGTGAACTTATATCTCATGCAGTTTATTTTGATTGGTTGATGCATGCTGGATTTTTTTTGTGACAGTTTATTTTGTTGCTTTACGCTATAAATTTATACTGCTCTATAAATGGATTATGATTATAATTTGGAATGACTGCCCCAAATCTATAGATTGTTTAACTTTTAGAAAAAAATTGCATCATGCGCTCTATAATGTGGTTCTCCTTATTTCTATTGTTTGTTTATTTATCAAAAATCATCCGAGACGTTTATTTATTTATTAATAATTTATCATTCATTTGTTTTATACAGATTAATTTTGTCATAACTAAAATTTTCTTGCTTTACATTTTATCATTCTCACTTCTCACTTGTACTAATTAGATTAGTCATTTATTTATTGTCTTTGATAATAATATATTCCTATTTTGTATTTAATCTATTGAACCCTTTCTCTTTTATGATTTGATCTCATCGTTCTCTTTTATTATTTGTTATTTATATTGATATTCTCACATGAATTTTTTTATCGATAAATAAAGAATATATTATTTTTTTTAATGAAATTATTTATAACACTTATTTGTAATGCATGTTTGTTTTTACTGTTCATAATTTATCATTTTCACTTGTTTTACTTAGATTTTGTTTATTTTCTTTTTAACTAACTGTAGTTATTTTGGTTTACTTATTTATTTATTTACCTTGTTGGAATAATCGAGGTCTAATGTGTTTTATTTCTTTCTTTTATTATTATTTAAATAAAATACAAATTTTCATGTGATTTATATTTATTTTTGTATTTTCATTTGAATTTTTATTTTATGCATTCAAATATTGCAATGTTTATTAATATCTTATCATTTATATGTTTATTCAGGAAAAAAAATTGTTTGCCTATAAATTTTGGTTGTTTGATGTTTTTCTTATAAGTATTTTTTTTTATTCGTTGATTTAATTGTCACCCTCAATATGTAATCTGGATTATTTCTGTTATGTATATTAGTTTATCAATAATTATGCTTTAATCAGACCTTTCATTATTTATTAATAATTTATCAATCACTTGTTGTTTGCCTCAATTTAGTTTTGTTAATTTTTTTTGTTATATTGATTATTTTACGGTTTACCATTTTCATTTTCGCTCGTACTAATTAGATTAATGGTTTATTTATTTTTTTCCTTGATAATATATTTATGTTTTTATTAAATGTATTGAACCTTTTTTCTTTATGATTTGATCTCTTCCTCCCTTTATTATTTGTTATTTATGTTGTTAACTAACCGTATTTATTTTGGTCTACTTATTGGTTTATTTACATATATAATTGGATTTTAATGTGTTTTTTTATTTCTTTCTTTTATTATTATTTTTAATAAAATACAAAATTTTCATTATTTTATATTTATTTGTCTTGTCATTTGAATTTTTGTTTCGGTATAAAATACATATTATTTATGCATTCAAAATTTGTGATGGTTATTAATATCTTATCATCTACATGTTTACCCAAAAAAATAATTGTTTGCCTTTAAATTTTGTTTGTTTGATGTTTCTCTTATAAGTGTTTTCTCTCAATATGTAATCCTCTTGTTTGTGTTATTTATATTGTTTATTTGTCAATAATCATTCTTAGACCTTTCATTATTTATTAACAATTTGATCATACTTTTGTTTGCCTCTATTTAGTGTTATTTTTTTTTTATTGTTATACATATTATTTTACATTTTATGTACTAATTAGATTAGTCGTTTATTTATTTTTTTCCTTGATAATGTATTTATGTTTTTTATTTGATGTATTGAACCCTTTCTCCTTTATGAGTTGCTCTCATCCACCCTTTATTATTTGTTATTTATATTGATATTTTTACATGAATTTTTTTATTGATAAAATAAAGAACATACTAGTTATTTTTTAATGAAATTATTTATAACAATTATTTGTAAGGCTGGTAGTTTTTATTGTTAATAATTTATCATTTTTCACTTGTTTCACCTGGTTCTTATTTATTTTCTTGTTAACTAAACGTGGTCTACATATATTTGATTTATTTATGTATCTGGTAGATTTTAATGTTTTATTTCTTTATGTTATTATTAGTAAAATAAAATACAAATTTTTCTTGTTATTTGTATTTATTTTTGTCTTTTCACTTGAATTTTTGCATTCAAATTATGTTGTTTAGCAATATCTTATAATGTACATGCAGGAAAAAAAAAATGTTTGCCTCTAAATTTTGTTTGTTTGATGTACTTCTTATACGTATTTTTTTGATTCGTTGATTCAATTATCCCTCTCAATATGTTATTCCAATTATGTCTGTTATGTATATTGTTTATTTTTTTTTTTTATGACTAATCATACTTTAACCATACCTTTCATTATTTATTTCTCAACTTAAGGCTAATAATCTTCATGTTTACTAAATTATATGCAGCTGTTAGCTTTTAGAGAATTTTAATGGATGTGAACTTATATCTCATGTAGTTTATTTTGATTGGTTGATGCATGCTGGATTTTGTGTGATTATTTTGTTGCTTTACACTATAAATTTATACTGAGTGCTCTATAAAAGTATAAATGGATTATGATTATAATTTGGAATGAATGTCCCAATTTTTTTAAAAAATATCTATAGATTGTTTAACTTTTAGAAAATTGTATCATGCCCTTTATAATGTGGCCCCCTTTATTTCTATTATTTATTTATCTATCAAAAATTATCCCCGACTTTTATTTATTAATAATTTATCTGTGTCTATTTAAACATTTTATCATTCTCACTTCTCATTTTTATAAATTAGATTAGTCAATTATTTATTTTGTCTTTGATAACAAATATATTTCTATTTTGTATTTAATCTATTAAACCTTTACTCATCTATGATTCCATCTCATCCTCTATTATTTTTTATTTATATTGATTATTTCCACATTAATTTTTTTTTATTGATAAATAACGAACATAGTTATTTTTTTGATGAGATTATTTATAGCACTTATTTGTGTTGCATGTTAGTTTTTACTATTCATAATATATCATTTTCACTTGTTTTATTTAGTTGTTATTTATTTTCTTTTTAACTAACCGAATTTTAGTGTGTTTTATTTCTTTTATTTCTATTATTATTTAAATAAAATACAAATTTCATGTTATCTATATTTATTTTTGTCTTTTCATTTGATTTTTATTTTATGCATTTAAATATTCTAATGTTTACTAATATCTTATCATTTACACAAAAATTGCCTATAAATTTTTTTGTTTGATGGTTTTCTTATACGTATTTTTTTGATTCGTTGATTCAATTGTCACTCAATATGTAATGATTATTTATGTTATGCATATTGTTAGTTTATTAATAATTATGCTTTAACCAGATCTTTTATTATTTATTCATAATTTATCAATCATTCGTTTACCTCAATTTAGTTTTGTTAATTTTTTTCACTATACAGATTATTTTACGGTTTATTATTCTGGTTTGTACCAATTAGATTAGTGGTTTATTTATTTGTCCCTTGATAATATATTTATGTTTTTTATTTAGTGTATTGAACCCTTTTTCCTTTATGATGTGATCTCATCCTTCCTTTATTATTTGTTATTTATATTGATATTTTGACATGAATTTTTTTTTTTTATTGATAAATAAATAACATGTTAGTTATTTCTTTGATGAAATTATATATAACTTATTTGTAATGCATGTAGTTTTTTCGGTTAATTTGTCGTTTTCATTTGTTTTACTTGGTTCTTATTTATTTTCTTGTCAACTACCCGTATTTATTTTGGTATTTATTTCCATATCTGGTATGTGTAAATGGATTTTAATGTGTTTTTATTTCTTTCTTTTATTATTATTTAAATAAAATACAATTTTTTCTTGATTTTTATATTTATTTCTGTCTTTTCATTTGAATAAAAATAATAATAATTGTTTGCCTCTAAATTTTGTTTGATGTTTTTCTTATATGTATTTTTTTTTAATATGTTGATTCAGTTATAACTCTCAATATGTAATCCACTTATCTGTGTTATTTATATTATTTATTTATTTATCAATAACCATTCATTATTTATTAACAACCTGATGATACATTTGCTGGCCTCTATTTAGTGTTGTTATTTTTTTTCGTTATACATATTATTTTACATTTTACCATTCTCACTTGTACTAACTAGATTAGTCGTATTTATTTTTTTCCGTTGATAATATATTTCTATTTTTTATTTAATGTATTGAATACTTTCTCCTTTATGGGTTGATCTCATGCCTTTATTATTTGTTATTTATATTGATATTTACACATGAATTTTTTTTATTGATAAATAAAGAACATATTAGTTATTTTTTTAATGAAATTATTTATCACACTTATTTGTAATGCATGTAGTTTTTACTGTTAATAAATTATCATTTTCACTTGTTTTACTTAGTTATTTATTTTCTTGTTAACTAACTGTGGCCTACATATTGATTTATTTTCGTATCTGGTATGTATAATTGGATTTTAATGTGTTTTATTTCTTTATGTTATTATTAGTTAAATAGAATACAAATTTTTCTTGTTATTTGTCTTTATTTTTGTCTTCTCATTTGAATGTTTATTTCTGAATAAAATACATGTTATTTATGCATTCAAATTTTGTATTGTTTATTGATATCTAATAATGTACATGTTTACCAGGAAAAATAAAAATATGTCTAAATTTTGTTTGTTTGATGTTTTCCTTGTACTGTTTTTTTGATTTTTTTTGATTCGTTGATTCAATTATCCCTCTCAATTATGCTTTATTTGTTTATGACTAATCATACTTTAACCGTACCTTTCATTATTTATTAATAATTTATCAATGACTCGATTTAGTTTTGTTAATTTAGTTTTTTATTCTTATACAAATTATTTTAGATTTTACTATTATTCTTGTACTAATTAGATTAGCCGTTTATTTTTGTTTTTCCCTTGCTAATATATTTTTGCTTTTTATTTAATGTATTGAACACTTTCTCCTTTTATGGGTTGATCTCATCCTCCCTTTACTATTTGTTATTTATATTGATATTTTCACATGAATTTTTTTATTGATAAATAAAGAACATATTGGTTATTATAACATTTATTTGTAATATAGTTACTTTTTAGTGTTAATAACTTATCATTTTCACTTGTTTTACTTGGTTCTTATTTATTTTCGTGGTCTACATATTGATTTATTTGCGTATCTGGTATGTATAGGTATGTATAATTGGATTTTAATGTGTTTTGTTTCTTTCTGTTATTATTATTAGTTAAATAGAATACAAATTTTTCTTGTTATTTGTATTTATTTTTGTCTTCTCATTTGAGTTTTTATTTCTAAATAAAATACATGTTGTTTATGCATTCAAATTTTGTGTTGTTTAATGATATCTTATAATGTACATGTTTAGCAGGAAAAATAAAAATATGTTGTTTGCCTCTAAATTTTGTTTGTTTGATGTTTTCCTTATACGTGTTTTTTTCATTCGTTGATTCAATTATCCCTCACTATGTAATCCTGATTATTTATGTTATGTATATTGTTTATTTGTTTTTGACTACTCATACTTTAACCATACCTTTCATTATTTATTAATAATTTATCAATCATGCTTGACTCAATTTAGTTTTGTTGATGTAGTTTTTTATTGTTATACAGATTATTTACTATTATTATTGTACTAATTAGTTTAGCCGTCTATTTTTGTTTTTCCCTTGGTAATATATTTTTGTTTTTTATTTAATGTATTGAACACCTCCTTTATGGATTGATCTCATCCTCCCTTTACTATTTGTTATTTATATTGATATTTTCACATGAATTTTTTTATTGATAAATAAAGGACATATTGCTTATTGTTTGATGAAATTATTTATAACATTTATTTGTAATATAGGTAGTTTTTAGTGTTAATAACTTATCATTTTCTGTTTTACTTGGTTCTTATTTATTTTCATGGTCTACATATTGATTTATTTATGGTATGTATAATTGGATTTTCATGTGTTTTATTTCTTTCTGTTATTATTATTAGTTAAATAGAACACAAATTTTTCTTGTTATTTGTATTTATTTTTGTCTTCTCATTTGAATTTTTATTTCTGAATAAAATACATGTTGTTTATGCATTCAAATTTTGTGTTGTTTAACGATATCTTATAATGTATATGTTTACCAGGAAAAATAAAAATATGATGTTTTGCCTCTCTAAATTTTGTTTGTTTGATGTTTTCCTTATATGTGTTTTTTTGATTCGTTGATTCAATTATCCCTCTCAATATGTAATCCTGATTATTTCTGTTATGTATATGGTTTATTTGTTTATGACTAATCATACTTTAACCATACCTTTCATTATTTATTAATAATTTATCAATGACTCGATTTAGTTTTGTTAATTTAGTTTTTTATTCTTATACAAATTATTTTAGATTTTACTATTATTCTTGTACTAATTAGATTAGCCGTTTATTTTTGTTTTTCCCTTGCTAATATATTTTTGCTTTTTATTTAATGTATTGAACACTTTCTCCTTTATGGGTTGATCTCATCCTCCCTTTACTATTTGTTATTTATATTGATATTTTCACATGAATTTTTTTATTGATAAATAAAGAACATATTGGTTATTTTTTGATGAAACTATTTATAACATTTATTTGTAATATAGGTAGTTTTTAGTGTTAATAACTTATCATTTTCACTTGTTTTACTTGGTTCTTATGTATTTCCGTGGTCTACATATTGATTTATTTCCGTATCTGCTATGTATAATTCGAGTTTAATGTGTTTTATTTCTTTATGTTATTATTATTAGTTAAATAGAATACAAATTTTTCTTGTTATTTGTATTTATTTTTGTCTTCTATTTTGAATTTTTATTTCTAAATAAAATACATGTTATTTATGCATTCAAATTTTGTGATGTTTATTGATATCTAATAATGTACATGTTTACCAGGAAAAATAAAAATACGTTGTTTGCCTCTAAATTTTGTTTCTTGTTTGACTGAGTTTTTTTCATTCGTTGATTCAATTATCCCTCACTATGTAATCCTGATTATTTCTGTTATGTATATTGTTTATTTGCTTTTGACTACTCATACTTTAACCATACCTTTCATTATTTATTAATAATTTATCAATCATGCTTGACTCAATTTAGTTTTGTTCATTTAGTTTTTTATTCTTATACAGATTATTTTAGATTTTACTATTATTCTTGTACTAATTAGATTAGCCGTGTATTTTTGTTTTTCCCTTGCTAATATATTTTTGCTTTTTATTTAATGTATTGAACACTTTCTCATTTATGGGTTTGATCTCATCCTCCCTTTACTATTTGTTATTTATATTGATATTTTCACATGAATTTTTTTATTGATAAATAAAGCACATATTGCTTATTGTTTGATGAAATTATTTATAACATTTATTTGTAATATAGGTAGTTTTTAGTGTTAATAACATATCATTTTCACTTGTTTTACTTGGTTCTTATTTATTTTCGTGGTCTACATATTGATTTATTTGCGTATCTGATATTTATAGGTATGTGTAATTGGATTTTAATGTGTTTTGTTTCTTTTTGTTATTATTATTTAAATAAAATAAAAAAATTTCTTATTATTTATATTTACTTTTTCTTTTATTTTTTTTAAAATAAAACACATGTTATTTATGCATTCCATTTCTTTTGATGTTTCTTAATATCTTATCATGTACTTGTTTACAAGGAAAAAAAATATTGTTTGCCTATAAATTTTGTTTGTTTGATGTTTTCTTGTACGTATATTTTTTTTTTATAATATGTAATCCTCCTGTTATTTTTTCTATTATTTATTTATCAATAATCACTCTTAGATTTATTAGTCATTTATTTATTTTTTTTCCCTTGATAATATATTTTTTATTTAATGTATTGAACCCCTTCTCCATTATGAATTGATCACATCCTTCCTTTATTATTTGTTATTTCTATTGATATTTTCACATGAATTTGTATATTGATAAATAAAGAACATATTAGTTATTTTCTTGATGAAATTATTTATAACACTTATTTGTAATGCATATAGTTTTTAGTGTTAATAATTTATCATTTTCATTGGTTTTTCTTAGTTTATTTTCTTGTTGACTAACTGTATTTATTTCGGTCTACTTATTGATTTATTTACGTATTTGGTATGTATAATGAGATTTTAATGTGTTTTATTTCTTTATGTTATTATTATTTAAATAAAATACAATTTTTTTCTTTTAATTTGAATTTTTAATTCTAAATGAAACACATGTTAGTTATGCATTCAAATTTTGTGACGTTTATTAATATCTTATCATGAACATGTTTACTAGAAAAAAAAATATTGTTTGCCTCTAAATTTTGCTTGCTTGATGTTTTTCTTGTACGTTTTTTTTTAATACGTTGATTCAATTATCACTCTCAATATGTAATCCCCTTTGTTTCTAGTATTTCTATTTTTTTTTTTTTTTTGTTTACCAATAGTCATTCTTAGGCCTTTCATTATTTATTAGCAATTTGATTATTCATTTGTTTGCCTCTATTTAGTTTTGTTAATGTTTTTTGTTGTTATTCATATTATTTTACATTTTGTCATTCTCACTTGTACTAATTAGATTAGTGTTTATTAATTTTTTCCCTTGATAATATATTTCTGTTTTTTATTCTTTCTCCTTTATGAGTTGATCTAATCCTCTCTTTATTATTTGTTATTTATATTGATATTTTCACATGAATTTTTTTATTGATAAATAAAGAACATATTAGTTTTTTTTTATGAAATTATTTTTAACACTTATTTGTGGTGCAGGTAATTTTTACTGTTAATAATTGATCATTTTCATTGGTTTTCCTTAGTTGTTTATTTTCTTGCTAACTAACCTTATTTATTTCAGTCTACATATTGATTTATTTACGTATCTGGTGTGTATAATTGGATTTTAATGTGTTTTATTTCTTTCTTTTATTATTATTTAAATAAAATAAAATTTTTCTTGTTATTTATATTTTTTTTCTTTTTCATTTGAATTTTTATTTCTAAATAAAATACATGTTGTATATGTGTCTCAATCATTTGTTTGCCTCAATTTAGTTTTTTAATTGTTATACTTATTATTTTACATTTTACCATTCTCACTTACTAATTAGATTAGTCGTTTTTTTTCCTTGATAATATGTTTTTGTTTTTTATTTAATGTATTGAACCCTTTCTCCTTTATGAATTGATCTCATCCTCCCTTTATTATTTGTTATTTATATTGATATTTTCATAAGAATTTTTTTATTGATAAATAAAGAACATATTAGTTATTTTTTTTTTAATGAAATTGTTTATAACACTTGTTTGTAATGCTTGTAGTTTTTACTATTTGTAATTTATCATTTTTACTTCTTTCACTTATTTATTTTCTTTTTAACTAATCGTATTTATTTTAGACTACTTATTGATTTATTTATTTATCTGGTATGTATAATCCAATTTTAATGTGTTTTATTTTTTTTGTTATTATTATTTAAGTAAAATACAATTTATTATTATTATTTATTTTTATTTTTCTTTTAATTTGTTTTGAATAAAACGCATGTTATTTATGCATTCAAATTTTTTGATGTTTATTAATATCTTAAGAAAAAAATTTTGTTTGCCTCTAAATTTTGTTTGTTTGACGTTTTTCTTGTACGTATTTTTTTTTTTTTTTTTTTTTGCATTGATTCAGTTATCACTCTCAATATGTAATCCCCTTATTTTTGTTATTTCTATTGTTTATTTATTTTTCAATAATTATTCTTAGATCTTTCATTTTTTATTAACAATTTGATTATTTATTTGCTTGCCTCTACTTAATTTTGTTAATGTTTTTTATTGTTATACATTTAACCATTCTCACTTGTTCTAGTTAGATTAGTTTTTTTTTCGTTGATAATATATTTCTCTTTTTTATTTGATGTATTGAATCATTTCTCCTTTATGAGTTGATCTCATCCTCCCTTTATTGTTTGTTATTTATATTAATATTTCCACATGAATTTTTTTATTGATAAATAAAGAACATATTAGTTTTTTTTATGAAATTATTTTTAACACTTATTTGTAGTGTAGGTAGTTTTTACTATTAATAATTGATCATTTTCACTGGTTTTTCTTAGTTGTTTATTTTCTTGCTAATTAACCATATTTATTTTGGTCTATATATTGATTTATTTACATATCTGGTGTGTATAATTGGATTTTGATGTGTTTTGTTTCTTTCTTTTATTATCATTTAAATAAAATACAATTTTTCTTGTTATTTATATTTATTTTTTTTCTTTTCATTTGAATTTTTATTTCTGAATAAAATACATGTTGTATATGCGTCTCAATCATTTGTTTGCCTCAATTTAGTTTTGTTAATATAGTTTTTTAATTGTTATACATATTATTTTACATTTTACCATTGTCACTTGTACTAATTAGTTTAGTTGTTCAAAGCAAATATAAGATGTTGGCCAAACATTCATTGTTTTTTAGCTCAAGTTAGTATAAACTGCGTATTTGGCTGGCGAGGCACCAAACATGTGAATCTCAAAATAATTTGAGGTGTTCTAGAGTCCTCATGAAAAATTAGGTATGTGTGTTTTCACTCAAATCCTATGTTGATGAAACTTACATTTTTTTGACCTCAAATTAGCCATAACATATATTGTATTCAGAAACAAAAATTCAAATGAAAAGACACAAATGAATACAAATAACAAGAAAAAATTGTATTTTATTTAAATAATAAGTAAAAGAAAGAAATAAAACAAATTAAAATCCGATTATACATACTAGATACGTAAATAAATCAATAAGTAGACCAAAATAAATATAGTAGTTAACAAGAAAATAAATAGCAACTAAGTAAAACAAGTGAAAATGATAAATTATTAACCGTACAAACCACATGCATTGCAAATAAGTGTTATAAATAATTTCATCAAAAAAATACATATAAGAAAAACATAAAACAAATAGATTCTGTAGGCAAACAATTTTTTTTTTTGTCTGGGTAAACATATAGATGATAAGATATTAATAAACATCAAAAAATTTGAATGCATAAATAACATGTGTTTTATTCAGACTTAAAAATCCATATTAAAAGAAAAATATAAATAAGAACATAAAGAAATAAAACACATTCAAATCCAATTATGCACACTAGATACATAAATAAATCAATAACTAGACTGAAATAAACACGGTTAGTTAAAAAGAAAATAAATAACTAAGTAAAACAAGTGAAAATGATAAATTATTAATAGTAAAAACTACATGCATTACAAATAAGTGTTATAAATAATTTCATTAAAAATAACTAATATGTTCTTTATTTATCAATAAAAAAAATTCATGTGAAAATATCAATATAAATTACAAATAATAAAGGAAGGATGAGATCAATTCATAAAGGAGAAATGGTTCATTGCATTAAATAATAAAAAAAAGAAACATATTATCAAGGGAAAAATAAATAAATAAATGACTAATCTAATTAGTGCAAGCGAGAATGGTAAAATGTAAAATAATATGTACACCAATAACAAAACTAAATTAAGGCAAACAAATGATTGATAAATTAGTAATAAATAATGAAAGGTCTGCATAACTATCGCTAAAAAAATAAACAATATACATAACATAAATAATCAGGATTACATATTGAGAGTGATAATTGAATCAAGGAATAAAAAAAAAAAACGTATAAGAAAAACATCAAACAAACAAAATTTAGAGGTTAACAATATTTTTTTTTTCTAGTAAACATGTAAATAATAAGATATTAATAAACATCCAAAACTTTGAATGCATATATAAGATGTATTTTACTCAGAAATAAATGATAAGTTATTAACACTAAAAACTACCTATATTACAAATAAATGTTATAAATAATTACATCAAACAATAAGCAATATGTGCTTTATTTATCAATAAAAAAATTCATGTGAAAATATCAATATAAATAACAAATAGTAAAGGGAGGATGAGATCAATCCATAAAGGAGAAGGTGTTCAATACATTAAATAAAAAGCAAAAATATATTAGCAAGGGAAAAACAAAAATACACGGCTAATCTAATTAGTACAAGAATAATAGTAAAATCTAAAATAATCTGTATAAGAATAAAAAACTAAATGAACAAAACTAAATTGAGTCAAGCATGATTGATAAATTATTAATAAATAATGAAAGGTATGGTTAAAGTATGAGTAGTCAAAAGCAAATAAACAATATACATAACAGAAATAATCAGGATTACATAGTGAGGGATAATTGAATCAACGAATGAAAAAAAACTCAGTCAAACAAGAAACAAAATTTAGAGGCAAACAACGTATTTTTATTTTTCCTGGTAAACATGTACATTATTAGATATCAATAAACATCACAAAATTTGAATGCATAAATAACATGTATTTTATTTAGAAATAAAAATTCAAAATAGAAGACAAAAATAAATACAAATAACAAGAAAAATTTGTATTCTATTTAACTAATAATAATAACATAAAGAAATAAAACACATTAAACTCGAATTATACATAGCAGATACGGAAATAAATCAATATGTAGACCACGGAAATACATAAGAACCAAGTAAAACAAGTGAAAATGATAAGTTATTAACACTAAAAACTACCTATATTACAAATAAATGTTATAAATAGTTTCATCAAAAAATAACCAATATGTTCTTTATTTATCAATAAAAAAATTCATGTGAAAATATCAATATAAATAACAAATAGTAAAGGGAGGATGAGATCAACCCATAAAGGAGAAAGTGTTCAATACATTAAATAAAAAGCAAAAATATATTAGCAAGGGAAAAACAAAAATAAACGGCTAATCTAATTAGTACAAGAATAATAGTAAAATCTAAAATAATTTGTATAAGAATAAAAAACTAAATTAACAAAACTAAATCGAGTCATTGATAAATTATTAATAAATAATGAAAGGTATGGTTAAAGTATGATTAGTCATAAACAAATAAACCATATACATAACAGAAATAATCAGGATTACATATTGAGAGGGATAATTGAATCAACGAATCAAAAAAACACATATAAGGAAAACATCAAACAAACAAAATTTAGAGAGGCAAAACATCATATTTTTATTTTTCCTGGTAAACATATACATTATAAGATATCGTTAAACAACACAAAATTTGAATGCATAAACAACATGTATTTTATTCAGAAATAAAAATTCAAATGAGAAGACAAAAATAAATACAAATAACAAGAAAAATTTGTGTTCTATTTAACTAATAATAATAACAGAAAGAAATAAAACACATGAAAATCCAATTATACATACCATAAATAAATCAATATGTAGACCATGAAAATAAATAAGAACCAAGTAAAACAGAAAATGATAAGTTATTAACACTAAAAACTACCTATATTACAAATAAATGTTATAAATAATTTCATCAAACAATAAGCAATATGTCCTTTATTTATCAATAAAAAAATTCATGTGAAAATATCAATATAAATAACAAATAGTAAAGGGAGGATGAGATCAATCCATAAAGGAGGTGTTCAATACATTAAATAAAAAACAAAAATATATTACCAAGGGAAAAACAAAAATAGACGGCTAAACTAATTAGTACAATAATAATAGTAAATAATCTGTATAACAATAAAAAACTACATCAACAAAACTAAATTGAGTCAAGCATGATTGATAAATTATTAATAAATAATGAAAGGTATGGTTAAAGTATGAGTAGTCAAAAACAAATAAACAATATACATAACATAAATAATCAGGATTACATAGTGAGGGATAATTGAATCAACGAATGAAAAAAACACGTATAAGGAAAACATCAAACAAACAAAATTTAGAGGCAAACAACATATTTTTATTTTTCCTGCTAAACATGTACATTATAAGATATCATTAAACAACACAAAATTTGAATGCATAAACAACATGTATTTTATTTAGAAATAAAAACTCAAATGAGAAGACAAAAATAAATACAAATAACAAGAAAAATTTGTATTCTATTTAACTAATAATAATAACAGAAAGAAACAAAACACATTAAAATCCAATTATACATACCTATACATACCAGATACGCAAATAAATCAATATGTAGACCACGAAAATAAATAAGAACCAAGTAAAACAAGTGAAAATGATAAGTTATTAACACTAAAAAGTAACTATATTACAAATAAATGTTATAATAACCAATATGTTCTTTATTTATCAATAAAAAAATTCATGTGAAAATATCAATATAAATAACAAATAGTAAAGGGAGGATGAGATCAACCCATAAAAGGAGAAAGTGTTCAATACATTAAATAAAAAGCAAAAATATATTAGCAAGGGAAAAACAAAAATAAACGGCTAATCTAATTAGTACAAGAATAATAGTAAAATCTAAAATAATTTGTATAAGAATAAAAAACTAAATTAACAAAACTAAATCGAGTCATTGATAAATTATTAATAAATAATGAAAGGTACGGTTAAAGTATGATTAGTCATAAACAAATAAAGCATAATTGAGAGGGATAATTGAATCAACGAATCAAAAAAAATCAAAAAAACAGTACAAGGAAAACATCAAACAAACAAAATTTAGACATATTTTTATTTTTCCTGGTAAACATGTACATTATTAGATATCAATAAACAATACAAAATTTGAATGCATAAATAACATGTATTTTATTCAGAAATAAACATTCAAATGAGAAGACAAAAATAAAGACAAATAACAAGAAAAATTTGTATTCTATTTAACTAATAATAACATAAAGAAATAAAACACATTAAAATCCAATTATACATACCAGATACGAAAATAAATCAATATGTAGGCCACAGTTAGTTAACAAGAAAATAAATAACTAAGTAAAACAAGTGAAAATGATAATTTATTAACAGTAAAAACTACATGCATTACAAATAAGTGTGATAAATAATTTCATTAAAAAAATAACTAATATGTTCTTTATTTATCAATAAAAAAAATTCATGTGTAAATATCAATATAAATAACAAATAATAAAGGCATGAGATCAACCCATAAAGGAGAAAGTATTCAATACATTAAATAAAAAATAGAAATATATTATCAACGGAAAAAAATAAATACGACTAATCTAGTTAGTACAAGTGAGAATGGTAAAATGTAAAATAATATGTATAACGAAAAAAAATAACAACACTAAATAGAGGCCAGCAAATGTATCATCAGGTTGTTAATAAATAATGAATGGTTATTGATAAATAAATAAATAATATAAATAACACAGATAAGTGGATTACATATTGAGAGTTATAACTGAATCAACATATTAAAAAAAAATACATATAAGAAAAACATCAAACAAAATTTAGAGGCAAACAATTATTATTATTTTTATTCAAATGAAAAGACAGAAATAAATATAAAAATCAAGAAAAAATTGTATTTTATTTAAATAATAATAAAAGAAAGAAATAAAAACACATTAAAATCCATTTACACATACCAGATATGGAAATAAATACCAAAATAAATACGGGTAGTTGACAAGAAAATAAATAAGAACCAAGTAAAACAAATGAAAACGACAAATTAACCGAAAAAACTACATGCATTACAAATAAGTTATATATAATTTCATCAAAGAAATAACTAACATGTTATTTATTTATCAATAAAAAAAAAAAATTCATGTCAAAATATCAATATAAATAACAAATAATAAAGGAAGGATGAGATCACATCATAAAGGAAAAAGGGTTCAATACACTAAATAAAAAACATAAATATATTATCAAGGGACAAATAAATAAACCACTAATCTAATTGGTACAAACCAGAATAATAAACCGTAAAATAATCTGTATAGTGAAAAAAATTAACAAAACTAAATTGAGGTAAACGAATGATTGATAAATTATGAATAAATAATAAAAGATCTGGTTAAAGCATAATTATTAATAAACTAACAATATGCATAACATAAATAATCATTACATATTGAGTGACAATTGAATCAACGAATCAAAAAAATACGTATAAGAAAACCATCAAACAAAAAAATTTATAGGCAATTTTTGTGTAAATGATAAGATATTAGTAAACATTAGAATATTTAAATGCATAAAATAAAAATCAAATGAAAAGACAAAAATAAATATAGATAACATGAAATTTGTATTTTATTTAAATAATAATAGAAATAAAAGAAATAAAACACACTAAAATTCGGTTAGTTAAAAAGAAAATAAATAACAACTAAATAAAACAAGTGAAAATGATATATTATGAATAGTAAAAACTAACATGCAACACAAATAAGTGCTATAAATAATCTCATCAAAAAAATAACTATGTTCGTTATTTATCAATAAAAAAAAATTAATGTGGAAATAATCAATATAAATAAAAAATAATAGAGGATGAGATGGAATCATAGATGAGTAAAGGTTTAATAGATTAAATACAAAATAGAAATATATTTGTTATCAAAGACAAAATAAATAATTGACTAATCTAATTTATAAAAATGAGAAGTGAGAATGATAAAATGTTTAAATAGACACAGATAAATTATTAATAAATAAAAGTCGGGGATAATTTTTGATAGATAAATAAATAATAGAAATAAAGGGGGCCACATTATAAAGGGCATGATACAATTTTCTAAAAGTTAAACAATCTATAGATATTTTTTAAAAAAATTGGGACATTCATTCCAAATTATAATCATAATCCATTTATACTTTTATAGAGCACTCAGTATAAATTTATAGTGTAAAGCAACAAAATAATCACACAAAATCCAGCATGCATCAACCAATCAAAATAAACTACATGAGATATAAGTTCACATCCATTCTCTAAAAGCTAACAGCTGCATATAATTTAGTAAACATGAAGATTATTAGCCTTAAGTTGAGAAATAAATAATGAAAGGTATGGTTAAAGTATGATTAGTCATAAAAAAAAAAAATAAACAATATACATAACAGACATAATTGGAATAACATATTGAGAGGGATAATTGAATCAACGAATCAAAAAAATACGTATAAGAAGTACATCAAACAAACAAAATTTAGAGGCAAACATTTTTTTTTTCCTGCATGTACATTATAAGATATTGCTAAACAACATAATTTGAATGCAAAAATTCAAGTGAAAAGACAAAAATAAATACAAATAACAAGAAAAATTTGTATTTTATTTTACTAATAATAACATAAAGAAATAAAACATTAAAATCTACCAGATACATAAATAAATCAAATATATGTAGACCACGTTTAGTTAACAAGAAAATAAATAAGAACCAGGTGAAACAAGTGAAAAATGATAAATTATTAACAATAAAAACTACCAGCCTTACAAATAATTGTTATAAATAATTTCATTAAAAAATAACTAGTATGTTCTTTATTTTATCAATAAAAAAATTCATGTAAAAATATCAATATAAATAACAAATAATAAAGGATGGATGAGAGCAACTCATAAAGGAGAAAGGGTTCAATACATCAAATAAAAAACATAAATACATTATCAAGGAAAAAAATAAATAAACGACTAATCTAATTAGTACATAAAATGTAAAATAATATGTATAACAATAAAAAAAAAATAACACTAAATAGAGGCAAACAAAAGTATGATCAAATTGTTAATAAATAATGAAAGGTCTAAGAATGATTATTGACAAATAAACAATATAAATAACACAAACAAGAGGATTACATATTGAGAGAAAACACTTATAAGAGAAACATCAAACAAACAAAATTTAAAGGCAAACAATTATTTTTTTGGGTAAACATGTAGATGATAAGATATTAATAACCATCACAAATTTTGAATGCATAAATAATATGTATTTTATACCGAAACAAAAATTCAAATGACAAGACAAATAAATATAAAATAATGAAAATTTTGTATTTTATTAAAAATAATAATAAAAGAAAGAAATAAAAAAACACATTAAAATCCAATTATATATGTAAATAAACCAATAAGTAGACCAAAATAAATACGGTTAGTTAACAACATAAATAACAAATAATAAAGGGAGGAAGAGATCAAATCATAAAGAAAAAAGGTTCAATACATTTAATAAAAACATAAATATATTATCAAGGAAAAAAATAAATAAACCATTAATCTAATTAGTACGAGCGAAAATGAAAATGGTAAACCGTAAAATAATCAATATAACAAAAAAAATTAACAAAACTAAATTGAGGCAAACAACAAGTGATTGATAAATTATTAATAAATAATGAAAGGTCTGATTAAAGCATAATTATTGATAAACTAATATACATAACAGAAATAATCCAGATTACATATTGAGGGTGACAATTAAATCAACGAATAAAAAAAAATACTTATAAGAAAAACATCAAACAACCAAAATTTATAGGCAAACAATTTTTTTTCCTGAATAAACATATAAATGATAAGATATTAATAAACATTGCAATATTTGAATGCATAAAATAAAAATTCAAATGAAAATACAAAAATAAATATAAATCACATGAAAATTTGTATTTTATTTAAATAATAATAAAAGAAAGAAATAAAACACATTAGACCTCGATTATTCCAACAAGGTAAATAAATAAATAAGTAAACCAAAATAACTACAGTTAGTTAAAAAGAAAATAAACAAAATCTAAGTAAAACAAGTGAAAATGATAAATTATGAACAGTAAAAACAAACATGCATTACAAATAAGTGTTATAAATAATTTCATTAAAAAAAATAATATATTCTTTATTTATCGATAAAAAAATTCATGTGAGAATATCAATATAAATAACAAATAATAAAAGAGAACGATGAGATCAAATCATAAAAGAGAAAGGGTTCAATAGATTAAATACAAAATAGGAATATATTATTATCAAAGACAATAAATAAATGACTAATCTAATTAGTACAAGTGAGAAGTGAGAATGATAAAATGTAAAGCAAGAAAATTTTAGTTATGACAAAATTAATCTGTATAAAACAAATGAATGATAAATTATTAATAAATAAATAAACGTCTCGGATGATTTTTGATAAATAAACAAACAATAGAAATAAGGAGAACCACATTATAGAGCGCATGATGCAATTTTTTTCTAAAAGTTAAACAATCTATAGATTTGGGGCAGTCATTCCAAATTATAATCATAATCCATTTATAGAGCAGTATAAATTTATAGCGTAAAGCAACAAAATAAACTGTCACAAAAAAAATCCAGCATGCATCAACCAATCAAAATAAACTGCATGAGATATAAGTTCACATCCATTAAAATTCTCTAAAAGCTAACAGCTGCATATAATTTAGTAAACATGAAGATTATTACATCTTTTTCATTGCAAAGTGGATATGAGTAGCCTTAAGTTGAGAAAAACAACATAACTTGGCAGCCTTATTATGAAGGCAGTCAATAGGATTATATTTGAAAGCCTCTGACTATTATGCTTAGTTTTTATTAGCTTTCACAAGGAATCATTTTCTATTTGAATCATGCTGATTTATTGGGATTAATTGAAAGGATTTTCTCATCTCCCCCTCGATGTATGTACTCTACTCTGCTTCAAGGCCTATAAAAGATGGCATTTTCAACCTCCTGTTTTAATTTTCTACAGTAGAAAAAGGATAACATTAATAGCAAACAAATCACCTTCCTTACATCAAGTATTTACCGCCTAATTTTGTAAAATGACGACCAAAGGAAGTATATTTCTTGCAATGAAGAAAAGGTGCTAGATAGACCTTGACCTGCCTCTGCAAGAAAACCTATAATCAATATTATCTATCTAAAATGCCTCTAATCATTTTGACAGATATTTAGTCATTGATGTCTATAATACAACTTTAAGAATATCCATAATGTTAAAAATCAAACAATTCACAGAAAAGTATATAAACCGATATAAATCTCTACCAAACTTATGAACATCAGTTCTCCCTTATTTTAAATAAATATAAGATGACAGATAAAGAGCAAACACAACCACTAGAGACAGAGAGTGACGATAGGCACAGCCTTTGACTTTAAAGGTGAGACAAGTTAAGACTTATTATTTTAAATGAAAATACATATTCAAAAATAAATCGAACTAATGAGGAAAAACAAGAATAGTGAAACTAAGTATATGAGAACATTCCAAAAAAGCCATACAACAGAAGTTGAACACGGACTGAAACCCCACTTCCAAACTTTTGTGAAAGAAGACAAATGTGCTCTACAAAATGAAACTCTTGGGATAACCATTTTAAAATGTTTTTCTCTAGACTTTCACAAACAAAGCGCAAAATTATTGGATAATACTAATTTTAGTTCCAGTGTACGGAAGAATGAGATAAAGGACAAGTTCAAAGTTTAAATATAGCATTTTGCAATTGATGGAAACGTGATTAAAGTGCTCACAACAGGAATGACAGAAAATAAATAACAACTAAGCAAAACAAGTGAAAATGATAAACTATTAACAATAAATGCTAAATGCATTATAAATAAATATTAGAAATAATTTGAACAAAAAGATGACTTGGTTGGAATGAAGAAAAGGTGCTTGATTATGACATGTAGGTTTAAGTTTAACATACAACTATCTCATATTTTCTTTTTCTTTTATTTTCAATGACAACAAGTGCAACACCAAGACTAAAGCACTATAAACAAAACCATTAAAGCCAAAATATCATGATCAGTGAGTTCATGCAAATGAAGTGAGGTGAGGGTAAAGAATTAGTGTGGCATCTGTGAATAATAACCAAAGCACGCCTAAGTACCTAACTTCTACTATACTACGTTTGCTCTCTGCCTATCTAAAAGTTATGTCATTATCTCTCTGTTTATTTGGATTTTTACCAAAACTAAACTTTCCTTTCTCCTACCCTTGTTAATAAACTCATGACATTCAACCACCCAGCAGGGGACATTGTAGGAATTAACCAAGGATCACAATCATAATTCACTTTTCCAATGCAGTATGCTTGTATTAAGTTGTCTCGAATAGAACCTTGGGCATTGAAAAGGGTAACTTGAGAATATAGTCCACCACAATTTTTGGATTATACGAATTCAGAATATTTTCATTCCACCTTTCATATTCATGCAGTATAAGAGATCAGCAACTCTCATACCCTGAGACTACATTGGCCACCACAGGTGATTTAACGAAGAAGTATTATTGCCATTACAGAGAAATATCAACCAAAGGGGAGGGATATTTTGGTATAATGGTAGAAGCCAACATAAAAGATTGATTTCCCTGTGAGATTCATTGTGGCCGAAATAGCTTTGTTAAAGCACTAAGTACCTCCAAGACCAAAGCCTTCCCATTTTCTTATCATAACGCAATTCTTCCCAACATGTAAGATTAACTCTCAATCTATCCCAGAAAAACAAATGGCAAATTTCAGCTCATATGCCCAGGGGAAGCACAATATGATTGGGATATACTAGCATAGAAGTTAAAACTGACTTTATAAAAGACTAATTTTCTTGCTTGGAACAATAACAGATTTTCAAGCTTGGAGCATTATATCTAACTTTTCAATGACCTCTTGATACAGAGATGACTTATCCCTGTCCAAATCTGCATAAGCACTCAAGTATTTCCTAAATTCTAGATGCAAATCGGACACCTAGGAGGTTTGCAAGTTCTTTTTTTCTTCCATGATTCTCACACGGACTGAAAGCTACAATCCATTCTTGAAAATGTATTCTATGTCCAGATAAAAATAAATAAATAATATGTACTTTATTTATCAATAAAAAATTCATGTGAAAATATAAATATAACTAACAAATAATAAAGGGGTCTTTGCAATGAACATTTCATTTTAAGCGGTATTTGTAACTAACCATAAGATACAGATTTTCCACCACCCAAAGAAAAATAAAAATCATCAACCATCATAGATTGATCCCTAGAATAGCCACAAAACGCCTCTATCAGAAAAGTGATGTCCCCATGGATAGTGTTCAGTAATTTCCTTCCATTTCATGATAACTTGTCACATAACTTCTTATAGAAAACTTGCAGAAAGCAGAAATCACAAAGACTAGATTATTGTATCCATACCTCATCGTACTTGTCCCGTCCTTTGACTTGCTGAGTTTTCTTATCCACCACCTCCTTTTTCATCAATGTAATCTACGTGAAGAGCTGGATTTCTGCATGGTAACTTGCATTTTTACAGTGGATGCCAGGGATATCATATATTATGCAACTATTTACATTTCTCAGTGTTGACTCACGTTAACATAAGATTGAGAATATTATTATAGCAGCCTCTGTCTCAAGTATTTGTTGATTTCTTTTGAGAACCATAGATCTGACATGAAACAACATAGGTGAACTTTGAATTAGACAGAGCGTGGGCATGATTCAAAGAGTTTCTCTCATCTCCACTGAAATCTACAGTCTTGTAGCCACCAAAGATAGCTGCACAGAGAACAATATTCTTTCATTTATAAACACATGGCTTCTGCTACAGTTGGGATTTGAATTTGAAAACATGGCATACAAAATAGGAAACTAACCATTGTCTCCAGCATATTCTAGAAAGCATTGAAGGTTCAGAGCTTACCTGTAGTACATCATTCCTCTGACTAGAAAAAGAAATGAAATAAAATTAAATATATGTGTGTGTGAAAAAGAAAACTATATATCCACTATGTATCAGCTATGATATTGACCTGTACAGAGTGTCTGCCCCTGCAAGATGCCCATTGACGTGTTAACTCTCCCTCATCAAGTGATGGGTTCAGGATAATAATGTTTTACATCTTCAAGTCTCTCATAGAAATTGGTCCATTCATCTACAGTGCGTTTAGAAAGTACAATGAGCATAACTAGTAACTATTAAGAAGGACCGGTGAGCAAATCAACAGAAGACCAGGATATATCTTCTTTAAATAAAATAAAATTGAAATCCCATCTTCAATTTCTTCATTGAGTTCCTCAACAGAATACAAGAAGAGTAAAAACACTAAAAAAACATCACAAATAAGTTCAACACATAAGGAAAAGCTGAAAAAATCAAAACAACCATCTATATGTAATAATATAAATAACAAGAAAAAATTGTAGTCTATTTAAATAATAATAATCAAAGAAAGAAGTTAAACACATTAAAATACGGTTAGTTAAAAAGAAAATAAATAGCAACTTAGTAAAACAAGTGAAAATGATAAACTGTTAACAATAAAAACTACATGCATAATAAATAAATATTATAAATAATTTCATCAAAAAAATAAATAATATGTACTTTATCTATCAATAAAACATTCATGTGAAAATATAAATATAAATAACAAATAATAAAGGGAGGATGAGATCAAATCATAAATAAAGGAGAAAGGGTTCAATACATGAAATAAAAAACAGAAATATATTATCAAGGAAAAAAATAAATAAACGACTAATCTAATTAGTACAAGTGAGAATGGTAAAACAAAAAATAATATGTATAACAATAAAAAAAAAATAACAAAACTAAATCGAAGCAAGCAAATGAATGATAAATTATTGATAAATAATGAAAGATTTGGTTAAAGAATGATTATTCGTAAATAAATAAACATAAATAACAGAAATAAATAAGGGGGATTACATAGTGAGAAAGATAACTTTTAGTGAATCAATGTACCAAAAAACATGTATAAGCAAAACATCAAACAAACAAAATTTAGAGGCAAACAATTTTTTTTCTGGGTAAACATGTAAATGCTAAATTATTAATAAACATTAAAATATTTGAATGTATAACTAATATGTACTTTACTTAGAAATAAAAAACTCAAATGAAAAGATAAAAATGAATATACATATAAATAAAGACAAAAATTTGTATTTTATTTATAAAAATAATAAAAGAAAGAAATTAATCACGTTGAAAAGAAAATAAATAATAACTAAGCAAAACAAGTGAAAATGATAAACTATTAACAATAAATACTAAAACCATTGTAATTAAATATTATAAATAATTTCATAAAAAAATAAATAATGCCTACTTTATTTTTGAATAAAAAGATTCATTTGAAAATATAAATATAAATAACAAATAATAAAAGGAGGATGAGATGAAATCATAAAGGATAAAAGGTTAAATACATTAAATAAAAAACAAAAATATATTGTCAAAGAAAAATTAAATAAATCAACGACTAATTTTATTAGTACAATTGAGAATGATAAAATATAAAATAATCTACATAACAATAAAAAAACCTAACGAAATTAAATAGAGGCAAGCAGATGAATAATAAATTATTAATAAATAATGAAAGGTAGAGTTAAAGAATGATTCTTGATAAATTTCTCTATCCCCCTCTCTAGTTTCTTTCTTTCTCTTCCTTTTCTTTTTTTTTTTGTTTCCTTTTTTCTATTTATTCCCCTTTTTTTTTGTTTTCTCAACTCCTTTTCTTTCGGCACTCCCGTGCAAAGCAAAAAACTATCCTTAAGCATCTTCCACAAGTAAGAAATCATTCATATTCGAGCAACTAGCAAGTGATGGTTCAACAATTATATCCTCCCAGTTAGCAGAAGTTACAAAATAATAATGCCAAGAGATCAAATTATGAACACAATTAGGAAAGAGGAATATAGCCGAGAGAGTCTCTCAAGGATGTAAGTGTTTCCCTCATCTCACCTTTATGGGGGGTTTTTCTCTCAAACCAACCTAAGCTAGGCTCTACCATAGGCTTGTAATAATTCTAATTATTACCACCACTTACATGTGCATTCAAGAATCAAGAGGTCTTTCCCGCTTGTAATGTTGGAGATAGGCCACATGGAATGGATGATGAGGGTGGTAAGTGTTATGCATGTAAAAAGAAATAAATACAACCCAAAATTTTGTCATACAATATGTAAAGTTAAAATGTTGCTAATCAAGAGAGCTTGGTGGGATGCTTTTCCCTCTTCATTTTTTCCCTCTACATTTTTTCTCTGCTTTCTTGATTTTCTTTTCTTTTTCTTGCCTTTTCTCCTTCTAAGGAGCCATATATTTTTCTTTGCTTTTTCTGTGGATGCATTTTTCCTTTTCTCCCCCATCTTTCCTTTTCTTTTTAGGGGGGCCACAATTTTTTTTTCCCTTTTATCTTCCTCTCTTTTTTTGCCAACTTCTATTTTTCTCATTTTTCATCCCACGCATAGTTAAAAAACAGCAACAATACCACAAGATGTAATCCAATAAATAACAAGTGAGAATGCTTAGAAATATATTTACACGCACAATAACTTACCACAATATAATGGAATTTAAGAAAAGTGGCAGGCTCAAAGGGGCAGCAAGGGATAATGACATTTGTGGCTTGTCTTTGGGATAAAAAGGGGGTTTAGAATATGAATGCCTCTCTCGTTTTAAAGAACCGCACATGCGTAAAGTAGCCATAAAGAGAACTAGAACAAGTTCTGAAGAGTTACCGGCCTAGGAGGTTAATCACAATTTTTTGGAAATATAGGCTCAAAGATCCTTCCAACAAGGTTGTCTCTCTCGTGAGATATTCACAAAATCCAATTGAAGACTAAATGATCACAGAGCATTTGCCTTACCTGTTTCTAAGGCTAACCTTCATAATATAATCATTTTAGCCATCACAATCAACAATGAATATGAGAGATTTATGCATGTATCTAAATAATCAGGATATGCACACTCCCCAATCGATCAAATCCATTCAAAGTGAATATGCCATAAAACATAGATATGCATAATTCAAGGGATGCCGCAAAATGATGGGAAATATTTACAAGTTCTTTTTTTTGGCTATTGTAATGAAAGAAAACATAATTTAAGGCTCAAAGTGGTTAGGCGGTGGATGTGGCAATGCGGCAAGGTTGGCAATTTGGATCTAGCTATAAATAGCATGATAGGAAATATCCACAAAATTTTTTAGTCATGGGTAATGAAAGGAGGCATAACTTAAGGCTCAAAATGGTTAGCAATGGATGTAGCAATGTATGAAGGTAGGCTACTTGGATCTAACTATGAACAAAATAAATGCCTTTCTCATTTCTGTCTAGCAAATGCAAATATGTGGTCTCAAACAAGACGCAAGCCAAGTTCTAGAGTAAGAAAAAGATAGGTGGCACACACAAGAAATGAATGTGAATAGGCGCAAACACCCCACTAGGTCATGACTACCCACTTAGGATTCACCTAAAGCCAAAACAATTGCCATGTAGCTTTCCCACTCAACACACGATCAATCACTCATAAATTCAAGAATGCATCCAAACCAAGGATAACCTCCAACTTGCAATTCTCACATCCAACACAAATTTGTTTTCAAGTGTTCTTTAAAAAAAAAAAAAAAAAAAAAAAAAAAAAAAATTAACTTTCCCCCATAACATAGAAACAAAGGAAACACACAAAACTGAAAAATAATACGCAATCAATCCGACACAACCAAATGAAAAACGAAACGATATAAAAGTGTGAAAGGAAAGTGTACAACCGGGCCGAGTAAGTTGCATCTTGAACAGCCAGCTCCTCATGTTATGCGTGGGGAATTCCATGTAGAAAGACTTCAAAAGGCTAGCCCAACGGTCTCCTTCTTAGCCTTCACAAGACAAACAAAATAAATTTCTTCCAAATAAACTCAGTTTTTAAAAGCAAGTTGGATAAAGCACATGATGCAATTTCCTAAAAGTTAAACAATCTATAGATTTCTCTAAAAAAAAATTGGGACATTCATTCCAAATAAGAATCATAATCTATGTATTATAGAGCACTCAGTATAAATTTATAGTGTCAAGCAGCAAAATACACTGCCACAGAAAAATCCAACATGCATCAACCAATCAAAATAAACTTCATGAGTAAGAAGTTCACATCCACTAAAATTCTCTAAAATCTAACAGCTGCATATAATTCGGTAAACATGAAGATGATTACATCTTTTTCATTAAACATTAAGATGATTACGACCACTAGAGACAGAGAGTGACAATAGGCACAACCTTTGACTTTAACAGTTACACAATGGATTGAGTTGACACTTATTATTTTAAGTGAAAATACATATTCAAAAATAAGTAGAATTAATGAGGAAAAACAAGAATAGTGAAACTAAGAGTATACTTAAATCATGCTGATTTATTGGGATTAATTGAACGGATTGTTCTCATCTCCCCTCTATGTATTCATTCTACTCTACTGCTTCAGGACCTATAAAAGATGGCATTTTCAGCCTCCTGTTTTAATTTTCTACACTAGAAAAAGGATAACATTAATAGCAAACAAATCACCTTCCTGACATCAGTACTTCAGAAATATTTACCTCCTTAAGCTTGCCTAATTTTGTAAAATGGCGACCAAAGGAAGTATATCTCTTGCAACGAAGAAAATGTGCCAGATAGACCTTGAGCTGCCTCTGCAAGAAAACTTATAATCAGTATTACCTGTTTAAAATGCCTCTAATCATTTCGACATATATTGAGTCATTGATGTCTATAATACAACTCTAAGAATATCCGTAATGTTAAAAGCCAAACAATGCACAGAAAAGTATTTAAACCGATATATATCTCTACCAAACTTATGAACATCAGGTATCCCTTATTTTAAATGAATACAAGATGAAAAAGATAAAGAGCAAACACAACCACTAGAGACAGAGAGCGACGATAGGCACAACCTTTGACTTTAACAGTTAGACAATGGATTGAGTTGAAACTTATTATTTTAAATGAAAATACATATTCAAAAATAAATAGAATTGATGAGGAAAGACAATAGTGAAACTAAAAGTATATGAGAACATTCCAAAAAAGCCATACAACAGAAGTTGGATACGGAGCGAAACCCACTTCCAAACTTTTGTGAAAGAAGACAAATGTGCTATGCAAAATGAAACTCTAGGGATGACGATTCTGAAATGTTTTTCTCTAAGCTTTCACAAAGAAAGCGCAAAATTATTGGATACATACTAATTTAAGTTCCAGTGTATGGAAGAATGAGATAAGGGACAAGTTTAAAGTTTAACCTTCACAGGACAATATAGCATTTTGCAATTGATGGAAACATGATTAAAGATTAAAGTGCTCACAACAGGAATGATAGAAAATAAATAACAACGAAGCAAAACAAGTGAAAATGATAAACTATTAACAAAAAATACTAAATGCATTATAAATAATTATTATAAATAATTTCATCAAAAAAATAAATAATACGCACTTTATTTTTGAATTAAAAAAAAAAATCATTTGAAAATATAAATATAAATAGCAAATAATAAAGAGAGGATGTGATGAAATCATAAAGGATACAGGGTTAAATACATTAAATAAAAAAAGAAATATATTATCAAAGAAAAAATAAATAAATCAACAACTAATCTAATTAGTACAATTGAGAATGATCAAATATAAAATAATCTGCATAACAGTAAAAAAATAACTAAACTAAATAAAGACAAGTAGATGGATATAAATTATTAATAAATAATGAAAGGTACAGTTAAAGAATGATTATTGATAAATAAATAAAATTTATTCCCTACTCCATAGTTCTATGTCAATTTTTTTTCTTTCTACAGTTTTTTTTTTTAAAAGAAAATTCTCAGCTTACTTTTGTTCTCAAGCCCCGTGCAATCCTTTTAATCATTCTATATATCCCTGCAATTGCAGGGAGTTAGTCTAGTTCTGTTATGTTATGTAACTAGTTTATTTATAGTGTGTGCACGTGCATTTTGTTTTAAAATGATCAATTGTAATTTAGAAGTCTATATTTACGTTATTTGAAATTTTAAATAAACTTTATTTAAGGGGGAAAAAATATTAAATTAATTTAAAATTCATTAAAAAGTCAAATGGTCTGGAGCTGACTGAACATCTTTGGTGTTTGGTACAATATACTGTGTCAAAAAACTAATAATGTGCTTTATCATAAAATAAATTACCTTCAAGTGTTTGAAGAGAAGGCTTGTAGAAAGTCAACGTTTAGAATTTTATAATACAGTCGGTGGTACCTGTTGTGAAGTTAAATAAAAAAACAATGGATTGCATTATTGTGGCAAATAAAGAAAAAAATAATTGAATTATTTATGACATATCATAATGAAATAACAGTTAGTTAATTCCTAATTCAATAACTTGGGCCGAAAAAAAAATTAATTCCTAATTCAATAAAGGGGCGAAAGAAACAGGGAAGAAAAGTTTAACAAGCAACACTTTGAAAGTTGAGACACAGGTAACTGTCGCAAATATGACTTTTAACAATTGTCCTAAACAAGAAAACTGTAAGAGATGCATCATGGAATTAAGATCCCCAAAGGCACAGTTTTGGTGTTTTAGATGAAGTGGAGAGAAATACGGAGAATAAAGGATGCACCCTACTTATGTGGGACCCCACTTTTTCCCTCTATCTTTCTCCACACTTGTAATTTGGATCCAGTTCAGGCGCACCATGGAATCCCAGCAAGCATACTTAAATAATTAAGAAATCAAAACCAATACAAAATTTTGGGAAATTCCCCAAGATTATGAAAAAGCAATCTACATATACATACGTGAAATCAAAGAATCTCCAATAATCTAAACCATGCATTACCAAAGGAAGTGATTCAAAAGTATGTATTATATATGGCACCATCTTATTTACCTACTGGATCTGTAGTAAGATTCATACCTGACCAATCATTCTGTGCTTGAGAAGCTTTTCTTTGCCAAGAATCTCGATGGCCACATTGTCTCCAGTCTCAGTGTTGTGTGCAAACTCGACTTTGGCGAAATTGGCTTCTCACAAAGTCCTGCCCAACCCATATATTGCTCTGTTAGTTAATCATTTTGATGTTCAAATACTGATGTGATACCTCTTGGGGTCAAAATGCAGTAAGATCCACTTTTGATGTCATTCAATATATGGTAATAAGAACAACAATCTTACTCCATGATTTTTTACATAGTTGGACTAAATTAAGCAAAACATTTAACAACAAGAATGCAAGTCATAGTGAAAACCCTTTCCTGGCAATTCAGAAATTTGATCCTGTTCATAGGATTCATCTTTAGCTGAAAATATAAAAGTTCATTTGACCTGATATTAGTACAAAATGAGAAATATGCTTCTCTCATTGTTTTTCAAATGAAATCTTCAGCTCAGTAACAGTTCATGCTTCCTTAGTTATGGGTCAAATTTGGTTTTCCTAGGTCAAATCATCTTTATTAAATGAGGAAATCTGCAAAGTCCTTATGATATGGGGAAAACAAGGCCAACTTGAGGATGGTGAAAAAACTCAGGCAGCACCATCTACATATTCTTCCAGCTGAAATTTACAAAAAGAATTTTATCTGGAATAAGGACATCAAATCCCTATGACCAAAGCTTAGCTTTCCAGATAAAGACACAGGAATGTTTCCAAGAATTCATGCATGGTAAATTACTTTCTGGATCTTAAAGGAAAAACAAAACATCGTAGATTTCAGGAAGATATAGGTTAGATGAGAAAAGTTTCACACCTTGAAAATAAAGCAGACAAGCAAGATTGCAAGCCCTGCAGATACAAGAAACTGCCATGTTATAGATGACTAGGAGGAGGTTAAAAAGGAAATGGCAGGCAACTAAAGCGCACTCATGAATTGCATGGATATAACATGCAATTAAGGAATTTCTTTTCAGATAGAAGCATACTTTTAGAACATTAGATTGACTTTGAAAGCAGGAATGTTATATACCTCAATCCCACCAATACAGAAGAGAACAACCAAGACTTCAATGAATCATGATGACGTAAGTTTGTAAAGCATAAACAGGAAACATTAAGCAACAAGAACTGCAGTTTTGGTATTTATGTAAACAACTCCACCGACACCTCCTTCAGTGCTAGGGATTTCATCTGTAGCATCCTAGAAATATAAATTTGTCATCAAGTAGTTAGATAAAAAACAGTATATGAAAAAGAGAAGTACTGAAGTTATATGAAAAGGAGTTGGCTAAACTCACCTTTAGTAGCTTGTCCTGTTCGATAACTGCTTGTCTGGCCCTCCACACTGACCAATACGATGCACATAATATAGTACCAACGGCCATCAACCATAGAAATACTTCAGCTATGTCAACAGTTGGTCGACATGGAGAGTATAGCAGCACAGACACTATAGAAAGGAAAAACAATTTAGAAATATTTTCTATACATGATATTGGGAATACAATGCTTTTGCATGTGAAGATGAAGTACTCATCAGCATGTTCTTCAACCTTGTACCTGCATCTTGTGGGAGCATTACAGCAGATATGTGTATATCTAAATCAGTTCCATCTGGTTCACAAACCATCTTGTAAAGTTCTGCAAACAACAGAAAAAATTTGATTAAATCATTAATGAAAACAAACTTTGACCCTCAGCTTATGTAGGCTATCAAAAAATCATTTCCAAAGATGCACAATGCATCAAATTCCCAATTTCCTAATCAAATCTTGTGAGTTCAAATTTGAGTTCTGAAAAATATGGGATTAAGACGAAAATGGGCAGAGACCTATTTCTAAGTTTATAGTATCAGTTGCGAAACCTTTTCCACAGCAACCCTCAAATTTCAGAACTGGAGAACCTTTTCGATTCTCATAATAACCAAACATTCAGATGCAAAAATCCATTTCACTGATGTTATAAACTTAGAAACTAAGTCTCCGTAGCAAACTCAAGTTTTCAGAATTAAATAATACAGCTCATATATCATGAAAATTGAAAACCAAGCATATATCATCGAGTAACTAGGAAATTAAGACCTCATATGCTTTCATTACAGAGACTACCAAAGCAAGCAACAAAATATGCTAATCCTCAACCCAAACATACAAGTTCAAGCCTAAATTCGTCATGCTTCAACACTGAATTAAAACCACTGAGGCGTCATATTACTACTGCCATCAAACTCAACTCTAATCTAACCAAACCCAACCCAAAAATAGAGAAAGGCGTGAGCTTTACCTCAGAAGACAGCAACGAACAGACCCTAACGGCAGAAAAATAAAGTCTGAGAAACAAAAAGCACCACCCACGAACAGGGGAGCGAACAACGGGATCAAGATATTGACGGCAAGCGCCGTTGTTCTGCGACAGTGAGAATGAGGTCAACCGGCGGTGGCAAGGGAAGGAGGACGACAGCTTGGTTGGGTTTTTGTGAGAAGGCGAAGGCAGATCTGGTTCTGTTCAGATCGAGCGAGAGAGAATAATAAGGTCGCCGCTTTCGATCTCAGGGTCGTGGCTGTGGTGGAGGGACAGTGGTTCTGCCATGATTCCAACGGTGGTCTCGGTGTTCCCGTAGCCTCCAATTTCTCCTCTCTCAGTACGTCTTCCTCATACCCAGTTCTGTCAAAGTCGGCTTTGACAGCTCCAAGCGATGAAGACGACGGAGGTTCGCGGTTCTGTGAACCCAAGTGGAAACTCGAATCGAATTGAAGGGACGAAATGCAGAATTCTGAGGGTCAAGGAGAGACGAGCTCAGGTCGGGAAGTAAAGGGGTGAAGGAAAGACGAGCTCGAGTTGGGAAGTAAAGGGAATGAGGCTTTCTACGGAATGATTGGTTTGGGCTTGGGCTTGGGCTAATGGACTAAATTGTTGTCCATCTTCTCTGTCCTCCGGCAAAAGCAAACAGACGGTCTTTTCAACTCAGCCAACGGCTATAAAATATAGATGCAACAGAATTTTTCTTAAGAATAGATGCAACAAGTTTGAATGAATTGGCGCTGATTGAAATTTGAAATGCAATGAATATTTTTTCATAATAAATATGAAAAAAAGTGAATATCCTCATCTTTTTAACTAATTTTATTTTCTTTTTCTAAAGAGTTAGTACTTTTGTTATGACAAATTTTTTGCAATGATAAAGTAAATATTAATTTTTCTTTCAGGAAAAAATTTCTCAATCAAAAAATTATAAATTTAAATAAAAATTATCACACTCTATCACTTTTATTTAAAAAGAAATTGAAACAAAACAATTTTTTTTTATTTTGGTCCTTTTATTGTCTATCAAAATTATAGTGCCATGGAGGGGCGGACTCAAAATAATTGAAGGGGAGCTTCATTGGCAGGGGGATTCAGCGCTGCCTTCGAATTTTTTTTTAAGTAAAGTTTTAAATGCATTAAAAAAATAAAAGAATATAAAGGGAAAAATAAGGCTAAGTGTTGTTAGAAATAGTAAAGTTGAGCATTAAATAAGTTCAAGTACACATATTGTAATAACAAAAGTATATTACAATAATTACAATATTATCCTTGTAGGCCTTATTTTTTGCAATTCAATTATAATTGTCTTATTATCAATACTATCAAATATTTTTTTTTTTCAACATAAGACACTAACTAAGCAATCATGGGGGCACTTTCTTGTCTTGCTAGGTCATAAAAGAGCAAGGAGCAGAGTCGGACGTGTGTGTTGAGGAAGGCATAGAAAGGGAAATTTTTTTATATAAAAAAATTTAAAATTTAAAATAAACAAATAAAAAAACATACAAGGGTCAAAAATCAAGGTTTCTCTGATATATAGGTCCACCACTGGTGCCATGTTTTATACAACTTTTTTAGCCTAAAGTTTGCATAATTAGACTTTGGACTTTACCACTTTACCTTATCTTTAGGGCTTGTTTGGTATGAGAGAAGCGGAGGGAAAGTGAGCGGAAAAAAAAAATTGAATTGGATTTAAGGAAAAAGAGAGAGAAGTTGGGATAAAAGTTTTTAATTAATTTTTCTTCCTCTTTTATCTTAAATCTTCTCTCAATTAAAATTTTGTAACCAAATTTCTCCAATTTTATTAAACCCAACACAAACAAATCTCCCCTCCCTTCCAAATCCCCCATACGAAACAAACCTTTAAAGAAGTGTACTTCATATGTACATTTTTTGGGGGAAAGAAAGACCTTAAATAATTTTATCATATTTAGCCACAATTTTTTAGTTTTCCCTACCAACTACAATTTTTTTATTTTATAATTAATGATTTCTTTACTTTTAGGCCAAGTTCCCTTTTCTTTTCGGCCAAGTTTGTCTTTGCTTTGCTTAACAAACCTTTGACGTCTCTTATTTCCTTTCTTATCATCAATAAGTCGACCAACATAGTGAAATTAGGGGAGAGGCCGCATATAGAGGAAGTCTCTTTACTTGTTGGTCAAGTTCCCTTTACTTGCTGGACAAGTTGTTGTTTGGGTTGCCCAACAAGCCTTTGACTTCTCTTATTTCCTTTCTCATCGTCATTCAGTCGGAAAACATGGATAAAAAGACGTGAGAGGCCGAATATAGAAGAAGTCTCTTTACTTTCAGGCCAAGTTCCCTTTTCTTTTCGGCCAAGTTTTTCCTTGTTTTGCTTAAAAAGCCTTTGATCTCTCTTATTTCCTTTCTCATCATCAATAAGTCAACCAATATGGTGAAATTAGGGGAGAGGTCGAATATAGAGGAAGTCTCTTTACTTGTTGGCCAAAAAGTTCTCTTTACTTGCCGGACAAGTTGTTGTTTGGGTTGCTCAACAAGCCTTTGACTTTTCTTATTACCTTTTCATCATCAATAAGTCGGTGAACATGGTGAAAAAGAGGCGAGAGGCCTAATATAGAAGAAGAAGGAAGCAAAATAGTTAAGGAAAAACTAAATTTGTTTAATTTACTTCCCACAATCATTTTAATTGCTCTTTCCCGTCTTTAATATAAGACATATTTAGAAAGTTAATTTTGATCTTAAATATAATATAATTTTTTCATATTTATCAATATTTTCCTTATTTACCTTCATTGATTCTCGCTTAATAATAATCAAGAAGGAGAGGAAATAAGGGTATTTGAAAATGTGACTATGATGTTCTAGAAAATATATGTTATATCAAATTATTTAACTAACTTCCTTAATCAAATCAAATTAAATAAATATGTCTTATATTAAAGACATATATTATTTTATATCAATGGAGTTTACTAATAAATATCAACTTCCTCGTTCCCACAATCAAAACAATGCTATAAATTCTGCCTAGAATGCTAACAACCAAAGCACAAGTTTTATTCGCATTATGAACACCCAAAAATAAAGTGTCAAATCCTTTGCACCACATTGACCATTGTTTTTAAGAGAATTATGCATGAACCAACCCCAAAATAAAAACTAAAGACTAGATAAATAAATTTTAGAATCGTCACCTAAAAATCCAAGCTCTGAAGTGAGCATCAGTCGCCTCAAAATCTCTCCACATCTTTACCCTAATTGCGCTAAAAATCCATATCGTTTCAAAAACACAATTATCTCTATCTCCCTTTTTCCACCAACAAAGCATGTTCAACTTAAGTATTTGGACATGGCTTTCAACAAAAAAGCCCATAGGGAAGAGCTGTAGAGAAAAAGCCCGATCTAAGCTGTTTGGGGTGGCTTTTTCTTAACAGTCTTTTTTTAAAATGAAAAACTCCATTATTCTAAAAGCTCACTCCTAGAGTAGCCAACGACGCATTTTCATGACTAGAGCATTTTTTCTAATTAGACTTGCAACTATCCACTTTTTAGGTATGGGGTCGGCACATCCCCCACCATTTAATGATTTACAATTTTCCTTTTCTCTTCTTTTCGTTTTTATTTTTTCATAACTTTTTTTTTATTTTTTTATCATATGTTTACAGTATCTCCCCAAGTCAAAGTGTAATTTTTAAAAACTAAGTCCTCATCAGTAACTTCTTCATCTCCACTCTTCTTCCCCACCAACCACTCATTACTATCATCAATGTCATTAAGGAGAATGAGATCAATCACATCATGACAGTCAAAACGTTCTTTAAGGCCCCGTTTCGATTGGAAAAAAAGATAGGAATGGAAATGAGAAAAATGGAATGGAAAGGAAAATATTTGTCGATGTGTTTGGTTTGCATTGGAAAAGAAAATAGGTTGATGGGAAAAATTTTGTTTGGTTGGAAGAAAATAAAATAGGAAAATGACGCAAAATACCATTTTAACCCCCTAAAAATAAAATATTATTTTAAACTGTGTGTGTGCACTTCGAGTGCATTGCATACACACAGTGCACCCTCGAGTGCACTGCCTACACACTTGAGCGTGCATTTCGAGAGCACCCTCAAATTTTTGCACTTCTCTTCCTCCTTCTTGCATCAAAGCTTCAATGGTTGTCGACTCTCTTCATCTCTATCACCTCCGATTTGATGGATCTGCAATGGCAAAAAGGCCACCGTTGGTGGCTTCTACTTCCTTCCTCCACGATGTTTTTTGGCGTCACTCTCTTACTCTTCCTAGCGTCACTCTCCTCTCTCTCTTTCTACTCCCCTACGACATTCTCCTCTCTCTTCCTCTCCATGGCGTTGAAAAGAGTAAGTTAGTCTTCTCCCATTTTTTTCATCCGCCGGAAAATGGGTTCCCACCAAAATAGGTGGGAACCAATTTTCACATGTTTAAGGGAAAATTCAACTGCCGCCAGAAAACATTTTCATAGGAAAATGTGAGCCAAACAGGCGCTTGCAACAGAAAATACACATTTTCCTTTGCATTCCTTAAATTTTCTTTGATCCAAACAGGGCCTGAGAGCTTGGTTATACTTTTTTTTTTTTTTTTTAAAAAAAAGTCTTGCAACTTTTAATGCTCAAGCTTGCTTCTCTTCTTAGAATAAATCTGTTGTATAATTTACAAAAAAAGAATGTTTGTTTCACAATCATTACTTTAAATTCTATAAAGTATAATAATCTAAATAAATACTTACATCCTCAAAAGTACTCCAATTACGCTCACATTTAGATGCACTACAAGTCAAGCTTAACACTTTTTTTTGCCCGAAAGTCAAGTTTAACACTTTGATGGCAAGTTTTTGTAAACTTGGAGTAGATGCTCCATACATCCTCCACCATCAATTGGAATGAGTGAACTAATTAGCAATTTAATATAACCACTAGTTTGAATTATAATGTAATTAATTTTATCAAGGAATGTGCTTTTACTTACCAAGAGCCACAATGGTCATTTGTCTTATTGCTTGCTTCATACTAAAGGTGCCTCCAGCTCTTTTATATAATGAAAACTCATTTGTAATCTTATCTACCTCTTCTTCGATTAGTATTAGCCTTTCAATGCATTTATAAAGTCTTGTAGTCACTTCTTCATCAAATTCAATTATTGGATTGCTATAATACAATTCTGGGTTAATAAAATGAGCTACTGCATGTAATTGATGATGAAGTTGGCACTCCCATCTTCTTTCAACAATTGCAAAAATCTTCTTGTACATGTCTTCATTTTTATTAAAAGATCTTTGAATAGCTTCCTTAACCCCATCCATAACTTCATATATGAAAGTCATTGCATACTTTTTTCCATTATCAACAAGCCAAAGAACAAGCACAAGAGCCCTTGTAGCCTTAACATTATGTTTGGTTTGAGGGGAGGGAGTGGAAGGGAAAGTTAAGAGAGAAATTTTTTTCTTTCATCTTTACAAATTACCCATATCAAATTTTCAATATTCCTAAAAAATACTCTTAACAAAAAAGAATATTCTTTTCATTAATGGCAATTTAGTCAATGTACTTCCAAAAAAAAATTTCCCTCCCACTCCATTCCTTCCTCATCCCTCAAACCAAACATAGCCTAAAAGAATAAATAACACAATTCCAAAATGTAGGCATAAATATAGTGTTAGTTGCCCTTTTCCCCTTAGTATCGTTAACAACCTTAGACTTGGACCATTCATCTAAGGTGACCATCATTCTAAGGTTGTTTTTTAATTTATGCAACATTTGTAATCTAAGGAAGGTTGTAGCAAACCTTGTGGCTCCATACCTAACCAATTCAGTCTTCTTTGAGTACTTCCTCATCATGTTCAAAGCCAATGAGTGGTTATAAATGAAACATACTAGACTGATGCCTATTTGTATTGTCATTTTAACTCTAGGAAGTTTCCAATGTCTTCTAACATCAAGTCCAAGTAGTGTGCAGCACATGGAATCCATAAATATTGGTTCTCTTGGCTTGTAACAATTTACTAGCTAAAACATAGTTGTTGATATTGTCAGTTACCACTTGAACCATATTCTTTTCTCCAATCTCCTCCATAAAATCATCCAATAGTTGAAATATCTTTTTCCCGGTCGTCATAAATGATGAAGCATCAATACTCCTCACAAACATAGTCCAAAATGGACAATTCACCATAAAATTGATCAAGTACCTATTCTTCATATCCGTCCATGCATCCGACATAATTGAACATCCAAACTCCACCCATTCTTTCTTATGGCTCTTTAACATTTCATTTGTTTGCTCAATTTCTTTTTTAAGGAATGAAACTCTCAATTCATGATAGGTTGGAGCTTTTAGATGTGGACCATAGTTTCCAACAATTTCAAGGATCAACTTGAAGCTTTTCATACGAGCAACATTTAAAACCTATTCCATTCCTTTAAAAAAAATTAGGTTATGCATTGACAAGTTCTATCCCTTGTTTATTTATCACAGGCATCATTTATACTTGTTTGCTTCTTATTCTTTCCCAATTTGATCGTTGCTTCGAGATTTTTAAAAAGAAGTAAATCCATAAGGCCTTTCGCACTTTTGGCTTTTTTAGTAGATGGATCACTTGATGTTGTTGACCTTTTTCCACTTTGTAAGGTATGAATTTCTTCTATCTCTTCTTCGTCATTATCATCTTGCAACTTAGTGTAAGTTTGAGTAACCTTCTTCTTCTCGGCAGCTTCCTTGAGTAGATTTTTAACTTTAGGTGGACATTTCAAACAAGCATTCACATCTTTTCTAACTCCCATCTGGTGCCTTTTTGCTCGAGTAATCTCGCTTGTAGTCACTTTGCCATAGAAATCACACGTCACACTCTTCCTATTTTTTATATCTCTCAAGCTATTCCATTGCCATGCTATATCAATATTTTCACCCGTAGGTTTTACCATTGCATAAGAAGAGACTATGTTTGAGGTCTATGGTTGATGTTGTTGTGACTAGGACGATGAGGGCATTTTTACTGTTGAACTCAAAATAAACAATATTGTTGAAGTTAGAACGCCCATGCCGTTGACCAAAAAAAAGAAAGAATGCCCAGACATAGACGATATTTCAGAACGCTGAGTATCAATTGAGTCTTACACTCTCGCTGAGAGAGAACTCAATCGGCTGCGTTTTGCCCCTGTGATCTTGTCTTAATGGACTTGTGTCTTGTGGCTCTTGTCCTAAGTCTCTAATCATCTTAGGTTGGGCTCTATTTTGAGAATGGACTTCTCGGCCTCTAATCATTCGTATATTTTTTTTAAAAAAAAACACTTAAATTGCATGATGCGGGTGCGACCCACAACTGGCGCTACAGCAACGATGCAAAAACACACTACGAATGGCCTACTGCGGCGGCCAATGATTGTTCTACTCCGCCCCACACAATTGCGTGCTACTAACTACTCTGTTTAATTAGAATGATGTTAAATGGCAACAATGTCCCTTTGTTTGGAAAGACAAGAGAAGGCAATACTTGTGGGCATGGTAATTAAAAACTCGTTTTATCACTACGATTTTACATTTTTACGATTTTTTTTCATTAAATCAATTTTACTAATTTTCCAAACGCTTTTAAGTTTTTACGATTCTTTTACGATTTTGCTACGTTACGATTTTATGTTTTACGATTTTTTATACCTCTTCCGATTTTACGTAAAATCTCGTTTTTAACAACCTTGCTTGTGGGTGTTGGGCTTGTCTAAACTGGACAGACTCAAGAGGTATTGGTGGTCATGGCTAGAGGATGAAGATGAAAGAGGAAATCCAGGAGATATTGACATGTATTCGCAGTTTGAGTTGTTCAACACTGGAAGACTCACGAAAGAGTTGTCTAAGATGGAAGTGGACGAACTCGAACTTCAGTGAAGAGAATGCTTCAAGGATTTGTCTGTATTAAGAAGAAGTCGAAGTGGCTTTCTGCATCTCACTCTTGAGTTTTGAGAGCATAAGAAGTCTAATGCAACTTCTTTAGCCCTAAGAGCTCCTTCCAGCGACTTAAACATCTTGGAGCCTTCAGCGAGAAAAAGTAAGGACCCATACCGAGATATATATAAAAGTATTGTGGGAACTGGGAAATTGATATTTATCAGGGAGATTCGTTGATATAAAATAAATATTAAAAGGGAAGTTAATAAGATAATTGTGATGCTGCCTTTTCCTTTCTTTTCAAATTAAATAGAGGGGGTATCATTGTCATTTAACAACATTATGAAATCCCTAATAATGCCTCTTGGTCTAATTAATGATTTGTTAACAGTGTAGACCTAATTTAGGATTTGATTATTTCAAATGGATTTAATCAGGATTTTCTCTTCTAAATTGGAAGAGAAAGCTTTAATTATATTTTTTTTTATTCAAGAAAAACGAAAAAGGATGCAATAATTGCGTAAACAGTTTCTTTTCAAACCAAGGGGCATTTTTGTCACTTAACAACATTCTAAAATTCCTAATTAAACCTCTTGACCTAGTTAAGAATTTTAAAACTGTAGGTCTTATTTAGGTTTTGATTATTTCAAAGGGATTTAATATGGATTCTCCCAAAAATTATCTGTTATTTTCTGATTTTATTATATGGGTATCATCATTCATAAAAATAATTTACTATAAACTTAATTTTAAATTTTCTTCGGGAATCATTCTGTTTTGCTAACATTACCTCTACTCATTTGATTATTTTTAAAAAATACTTAAATTAGTCTTTCAAAATAATAAAATATCTATTATCAAAAATATTTTTTTAAGAACCATTATAAGCTTCTCAAAATTCATTTTCGAAAAAAGTGATATTTTATTAAAAAGGGGTCCTAAACTTAATCAAAAGTTCAGAATTTTTTTTTTTAAAAAAAACAACAACCTTTTTATACTGGAAAGACAAATAAAACTAGTCCTACGTCACATGCTTCACATTCATTTTTTTTTATGAGTCATGCTCCCTATTCAGCATACTTTTACTTGGTCATGGACGATGAAGCGTGAGAACATAAAAATACAAAAAAAAAAAAACACATCATTTTCCCAGAATTTAAAAATTATCTAGAATTTTAAAATATATACATGATGACGAAGTTTCAGCGTGGATCCAATACATAAAAAACTCAACTTTAAACATGGCTCTATATTGAATTAACATATAAAAAGAGGGTGAAAAGAAGTTAAATGCTATTATTTAAAAATAAAATATAAGTTTATTTTAAAAAAATATTTTTTTCTAGCTGTGAATACAAGTCTGGTTCAAACCAATATGATGTAAGAAACAAATAAATACTATAAATTATGTGAATATATATCTATATATATAATCAATTTTTGAGAATTTAAAATTTACGTGTAGTATTGTATAACGCCAAAAGTAAAATATAAATTTTAATTTATTTTGATTTCCTCACCTAATATTTATTTCTAGTAGCATTTATTTATTTATTTTTTCCTAGTATTTATTAGTGAAAATTTATAAGAGAGCATGCCATTAAAGCTTCGAAAAATTTTCATGTTTTTGTTATCATCGCATCTGTAAACGGACTTTATAATACTTTTCACTAAATATACATGTCAATACATGTTTTTATAGATTTTGAGAGCAGATCACACTGTCCATAATTTTAAAATAATGTAATATAGTAATATGCTATAATTATATATTTTAAGTTGATTTTTTTTTTAGAAAAGTCAAGTCATAAAATATTACTTCTAGTCTTTAATATAAGAGTTTATTAACTAATCAAGTATATTAAATAAATAAGACCAATTATTTAATTATAATAAATGCGACATGCTCTCATTAAAATATCTCAATATAATAGTAAACTACATATCAATTTATAAGTTATATAAATTAGTTTATAACAAATAATAAATATATATAATATTTTGGATCATATCACTACCAAAAAAAAAATATATCTTTTGTAGCGATTAAAAATGTGTATTTTAACGGTTTTAACCACTACTAACGATATGATTAGTGGGTAGGAAAACCACTACAAAATGCACATGGCAAGCTATTTTATAGCGGTTTTTAAAAATCACTACTCATGTATCGAAATTACTATGAAAATTGTAGCGGTTTGGTATCACCATTACATGATGACATCTAGATGCTATATATATTGTGCTAACATTTTGTAACAATTAGGAAACCGCTACAAGATAAAATTGGACAACTTTGTAGAAGTTTATAAACCGCTACTAACTATGCCCACTGTTAGTTCTCAAATGAATTTTGATGATAACTAAGCACTTGTTAATTGTTGGTTTAACAAGAACTAGAGTTCTGGTCTTTAAAACTCAAGTTTCAGAAAAATTGATCAGTAAGAACTCGAGTTCGCGCCTCTGACAATAAAGCTCTTAATCTGTCAAATTGAGAACTCGAGTTTTTGGTAGTAGAACTCGAGTTCGCGGCCTTTACATCTCACAAAATCCCAAAAGATATTAAGAACTAGAGTTCTCGGCTAATGAACTAGAGTTCTTTCTTTTATCATCGAACAAAGTCCTCAAGAACTAGAGTTCTTGGTATAAGAACTTGAGTTCGCGAATTGTATCTCACTGAAATTCTTCAGACAGAAAAAGGGACTTTGAGAACTAGAGTTCATTGGTCAAGAACTAGAGTTCTTTATCATTGAGATTCAAGAACTAGAGTTCTTGGTATAAGAATTCGAGTTCGCGAAATTTTGTCTCATCCAGAATTCTTCAAGGAACATAAGAACTAGAGTTCTTGAACAAGAACTAGAGGTTCTTAAATAAGAACTAGAGTTCTTCATTTTGGAAAACAGCGGAGTTTCTTTCGAAAACACAAGAACTAGAGTTTTTCATCAAGAACTAGAGTTCTTGAAGAAGAACTAGAGTTCTTCTATTTGGAAAACAACTGGATCTTTTTTGAAAGAATAAGAACTAGAGTTCTTGTTAAAGAACTAGAGTTCATGACTAGAGTTCCTCTTTAAAAACACAAGTTCCTTTGAAAGTCAGTCTGTGCGCAAAACATAGAACTAGAGTTCTTACCATAAGAACTAGAGTTCTTATAAGCAAAAATCGTGAATCATTTCCTGGAACTCTCCAAATGATTTGAACTTAAGCTGATACTTTCCAGATTGATTAATAATCATTTGTAAAACATTTTTAACATGTTTACCAGTTATTTCAGGGTTCAAAATGAAGCATTGATTGAAAAGTGGATTAAAGCAAATGCTCACGTTACAAGCATTTATTGCGCAGCAGATAAACAGAGCAACATTCAGAATAAACGTTGCAGCAGAACAAAAACATTCTTCCAGACATTCTTATTCCAACTTTCTACTACAACCACCGGCCCAACACATTTAATGAAAGAAGCTGAAGATTCAACGGTCCATTTTGGTTAACGAGGAACTTGAGCCTAACGGAAATTTAAACAAGTGACAAAGGTCATCTTCCAGTTCCTCCCAACGGCATTAATGGCAAAGGATATAAAAGCCCAAGCATTCAATGTCGCCAACCATCGAAACTCTGTGCATTTACTCTGATTTAATACTCTTGTTAGTTTCATTCATTTTCAAATATCTTCGGATATTTTCAGTACTTCAGTGATCATTAATTACTCACTCTTGAGGAGTTGTTAACACTTTCATTATCTTTGTTTAAAACTTAAGGTTGTGGAACCTTAAATTGTGGGTGTACGATTACAATTAGTAAGGGGGAGTGAGTCCGTGAGTGTGAGGATCATCCCTAAGTTGTATTTGTAATCATTAAAGAGTTAGTGGAAATCCCAAGGAGTTCTTGGGAATTGGATGTAGGTCAGGATTAGACCGAACCAGGATAAATTGTCCTGTATCTATTCTCTTTTAATCCTCTGATCATTTAGCATTCAGTCATAATTCACGAAAATCTTGATTAAGCGAATAAATTTTTAAATCACTTATTCACCCCCTCTAAGTGATATTCCATCTTCACCTACAAATTTTTAAAAATTGGTGGCAAAAGTTTGTAGTGGTTTAAAAACTCGCTACAAATATTGAATAAAATTGTGAAATTTGGGCCAAAAGTTTTAAAATAAATTTGTAATAGTTATAAAACTGCGATAGGATAAGAAAATTTTGTAGTGACTATACAACGGCTATAGATTTAGGTGAAATTTTAAAAATTGCGCCAATTATTTTAAAGTTGTAGCAGTTTTATAAAACCGCTACAAAAATATCATTTTTTTAAAAAAAACCCATAATTTGATTCTCTCTTTTTTCATTTTAGTGTCATTATTTAAGTGATAATTTATAAGATAAATTTTAATATTTTAAAAAAAATTACAAGCATATGATATTTGATTATAGATATTATATAGGTATAATACTAAGAATGTATAGATAATATAAACTTATATTATGATGTCCACTAGATGATATTGAATTATGACCTAAACTTTTAGAAAATATCTTCTAGGCCCATAAAATTTTTATAATTTTCACTTTAGTCCCTTCATATAAAGTACCTGGAGTAGGGGTGTAAACAGGCCAGGCCTTGCCCTTAACAGGCCAGGCCTGTTCTGTAACATACTGGCCTGAGCCTGGCCTGTGGCCTGTTACAGGCCTACTTTTCGGCCTGGGCCTGGCCTGTATATAGGCCTGGCCTGGCCTGTGGCCTGTTAAGGCCTGTGTTTTTTTTTTTAAAAAAAAAAAATTGTAAAAAATTTTTTTTTTTAATTTTTTTTATTTAATTAAGCTAACAGGTCACAGGCCGAAAACAGGCCTACTTTAAACAGGCTAACAACAGGCCAAAATTACATAAATTAATACTAATAATATAAATAACAGGCCACAGGCCGAAAATAGGCCTACTTTAAACAGGCTAAAAACAGGCCAAAATTACATAAATTAATATTAATAATATAAACAGGCCGGCCTGACAGGCCTAAAAGGCCTCTTATCAGGCCTGGGCCTGGCCTGTTAAGGGAAAACAGGCCTCATAAGAGGCCTTGGCCTGGCCTTTTAGCCTGACAGGCCAGGCCTGACCAAGCTTTTAATAGGCCAGGCCATAGGCCCCTGGCCTTTTTACACCCCTAACCTGGAGGGACTAAAATAAAATTTTTGGAATTTTTTGGGGCTTAAATATAGTTTCATAAACATCTGGGTCCTATTCTGTAATTTTTGTCAGACCTTAGAAAATGGCGTTAACCTCTCCCTAACGGCATTGTGTTGGACGCTCCTTTTTAAAAGTTTGTTGGTATTTTTTATCTACTTAATAGTTTATTGTGTTGGATGCTCCTGGACCAATAGTTTGTAAGTAAATTTGCTCCTTAACCCTAGAAGAAATGTTGAGGGAATGTTTTTAATGTTTTGGATATAAAAAAAAAAGTACTAGAGATTATAAGAAAGTAAAAAAAAAAAAATCAATCTTCATTGTCATCACCACAAAAAAGGTAATGAGAAAATGTTAGTTGTGAGTTTAATACGTTTGAACACAAATTACAGTTAAATTAAGTGATAATAAAGTATAACATAAAAAATTGCACTGAACAATAGGTAAATTGTCATCACCTTTAGGGAAGAAGTTTTCAAAATTGGTGAGCTGGAACGGCTCATTCTCGAAGGCGATGTTATCACCATTGCCCATATTGTAAAGGTCCCAAAGCTTTAAGTGAACCACCATATTTCAATCATTGTACCTCTCGTCCTCGACATAATTAACATGATGTGCCTTTAAGGTAAGAATATATGGCTCATCATCTTGACACCGACAAGTGTGAATTAGCCGAGAGAAATTTACTAATGTGATGCATAAGTCATCAATTGTGAATAACCGGGAAGTTGTCGTATTTGCCTACAAATAGTTGAACAGCATCACATTGAAACGACATTGGTCACAATGTCAAGAAGCTTTCCATAATGCAGGGCGTCTTCGAATTGCATATTCCTGTCACTGTTGCTTGCATAACCCCCTTGTCCCAAAGGTGCTATAAAAACCTGAGTTTTGGGTTAGCATTTATTGATCTCGTGAAACTGTGCAAAACTTGAGATCATTGACATTATATGTTGTAAACCTGGTTGCATGGTCAATAAGACCAAGTGTGAGAACTTTGAAATCTAGTGAGTGCGAGTTGTGGTCATATAGTACTCTTTGTGCAAAGCATTATAGGAATTCTTTATGGACCTTTCTGTCAATTTCAGAGGATGTTTGTGTATGGATCCTGAGTTAAAGCTTCACATGACTTTGAATTCCCTGTAATTAATCATGAAATGACAATCATGAAATGCAAGTATAAAATGTAAGGAAATATATAATATAACATATGAATCATTATTGAAGGAAGGTTTCAACTTGAGTGCAATTAATCAAGATATGTTTATGTGTTTGGAACTTCTTAGTTGTTGTTAGTTTGAATCTCTCACACTCCTCCAATTGGTTTACCAACATGAGGAATTAACAACTCTCTTGATGATGGCTCAGGTTTAAGTTCAAGACAATCATTAACACTAGGCAGTAGATTGAAAAAACAGGTATCAATGTCATCAACCTTGAACAGAAATAAAGGACTTGTACAACCTTCTAGCTTGCTTTATTCCTTTTGTAATATTTGAAATTCCCAAGAAACCTATAAAGTAAAGAAGGAAAAATGTCTATAAATGTTGAAATGTGTGACTAGCAAGTTTGGAGAATAATGTTGATGTGCATATGTAAAATAAGTACCCCTCAATCGGATACATCTATTAGTAGTGAACTAGGCTAGCTAACTTTGTTTCATGATCAAGGTGTACTATCAGGTGAACCTTAATGTTGAAAAAGGACAGAGGAATGATCATCTCCAAATGACACAACATAAGAATGATTTTTTGTTGTAGCTGATCGAGCTCCTCAATGATTGAAACCTTAGAACACAATTTCTGAAAAAAGAACAAAAATCCACCAAAATGATCATCACATCGAGAGAAAGCGTATTTTTAATCGTCAATAAAAGTAATTATTGCATAGGAATATGTGAATCATGACTCTTCAGCCTAGCAACCTTTTAAGCCTGCACATCAATACATTATGAAATGTTGCTTGAGTACTTATCAAGAATTTATATTTTCTTCAACATCACGAGAAAGATTTCCTTATTTGATTTTGTGAGGGTGAATTTTGCTTGTTGAAATTTGTCATGCTCATCTAGCCATGTGCCTTCACCAACTCCCATGGCCCGTAAATCTCTCATCGCATGAAGATGATCTTTTTGACTTGCCTAGTTCGTTAAGCATCGTGCATAGCACATTTTCATACATATTGTTTTCAATATGCATAACACTAAGACTGTGTCAAAGCAAATTGTCTTTTCAATATGGAAGAGAGAAGAAGATGCTTATCTTCCACCATTACTGAGGTGCAGAAGTAGAAGTCCTGGTGGTCTTTCTTCTCGCTCTTGTTGCATCATCATTTTTTCCAAACTTGAATTCAACATCCTAAAGTTGTTATGAGATATCTGCGTTGGATAAAGTTTGAGAAGGTCACCTTTTTTCGTGTTGCATATTGAAATGATTCCGTTGCAACCTAACTTGTGCTTACCATCAAGAAACCTTTGATGACCCATAAAGCACCACTTTCGACTGTGGGGAAGGGGCACTAAGTCAAAGTCAAAATTACAAGCTAGATGCGTAATCTCGGTATGCACATTCCACTCGGATATTATTCTTAGGCCAAGAAAGTCACTTATCGTTCACATGAAAGTTTCACGCGAGTTGAATAGTGTCTTCTCATGTATGTTATACGTCTTGATGCCGAAAATGCACAAGTTCAGCAACTCCACAATAAGTGGTTGGAGACATACATCGATATCATTTCCTGGTGCCTTTTTGCGTGGAGTGATCATAGACAAAATGAAGGAGCTTTGTTTCATATACATCCAAGGGGCAAGTTGTAGGAAATTAAGATAATAGACCAAATATTGTAACTTGTGCTAAGATTCCCAAATAGATTAAAACTGTTGGTTCCCAAAGCAAGCTGAAAATTTCTAGGGTCCGATATGAAAGTTGGAAAGTATGAGTCGAATGCTTTTCAGGTTTCTACATCTTAAGGATGTCTTAGTTTACCATATGCATTCTTGTCAACTTCATGCCATCTTATATGGTTAGTTGTTTTAAATTACATAAACAATCTTTGTAAGTACAGTTGTAAAGGAAAGTATATGAGAATCTATGCTAGTTTCTTCTTCTTCCTTTTCCCTTCTAAATTGTCATGTACATCGAAGTGATATCGCTTAAAGTCTCCTAGTATGAATCATCTCCCCAATATAGCATACAATATTGCATGCATCAATTTTTTTGTAGTTCAAGTCTAATCTGTTAATAATCTTCTTGACTTTGTAAAAGGTTGTGGAAATGACCATGTCAAGGAATGCATCTTGTAATAATTCTAGTATCATCGACATCCCCTTATCAATAATCCAATACAAGAACTTGATATAATTCAATTTGATCAAGAAAGATAATTTTGAGTATTTTCAACAACCTTGATACAAAGGACGATCTGCCTCATCCATGAGGTTGAAAAATTTTCGAGCTGCATCATTCCTCAAGAAAACAAGGTCTGCACCCTGAAATTTTGCTGTGAAGTTGTCGTCTTGAAAATCAAACGTATCATAAACAATATCATTAATAGGATCACCTTGATCTACTTGAACACCTACTTGTGAATTTAGATGAAGATGATCATCATATCTCATACGATGTTTCTCACTATGAACTCCCTAGAACGTATATTCTTTTAGGAAAGGCTATAGAAGCAAATGTTCCATAGCAACTTTTCATGTATGCCACTTCTTAAACTTGTAGTGACAACACAGACACATGATCTTGCCATTATAGCTAGCATGAGAGAATGCGAAATCCAAGAAAGTTTTTAATCTAGCCAAATATGTTGGAGAATTGTGTGGCAACTTGCTCTATGACTTATCCATATGTAATGAACAAAGTTATGAGAGAATATGGGTGAAGACAAATTGTTTAGTTCTATTAGTGACGTGTATTGGGTTGCTAAAATGCACCACTGGACAATTTGTAGTGCTCAAAAAGTCATCACCATAACCGCTACAACATTGCTGACATTTTGTAGCGGTTAAGAAATAGCTTCACAAACCGCTACGAAATTCATCATTTTCTTGTGGGTCAACTCAACAAACCACTTCAAATTTCATGGCCCACTGAATTTTGTAGCAGTTTAAAAACCGCCACTATAACCACAACAAAAAAAAAAAAGACCGTAGGTGGATTACAAAATTTAAAATTTAAAAGTTTGTAGTGGTTTAAATTTTGAAACCGCTACAAACTTGTGACTATTACAGGCGGGAATCCTAAAATTCAAATTTTTACATTTTCTAGTAGTTTTAGTTTAATAACTACTACAAAATTGGCGATTTCAAGAATTTTATATTTAAAAAAAGGTTAAGGTGCAAAAAAGCACATAAGCTTTTTCCTCAAGAGCAAAAATACACATATGCTTTTTTTAGGAGAAAAAATACACATGTGGTTACCATTTTGGTGTAAAAGTCACATCCTATTGTTAAGTCACTCTTCACTGCCGTTATGTTACTATTCATCTCATCTCTTTCTCTCTTATCACGGTGAACAATGACTTAACGTAGGATGCGAATTTTGCACAAAAATGGTAACCACGTGTGTATTTTTACTCCTTAAAAAAACATATGTGTATTTTTACTCATGGGGAAAAAGCTCATGTGTATTTTTGCACCTTAACCCTTTAAAAAATGTAAATTTTTTTAGTAGTTTTAAAAGTGAGACACTATAGAATGTTCAAATTTTGTATTTAATAAGTGTACTTTAATTTCACAACTTTGAACATAATAGAGAAAGAATAAAGAGGAACTTATGTAACTTACTTTCTATTTTCAATAACAATTATTATATAACATAATTAAATTTAATTAATAATACGTAACTATAAGTATTTAAAAACAATTTACGAGATTAATAAAAACCAAGTAGTAATATTGTCATACCCAACCAAGATTTCAACATTCATCAGAGTATTTATACATAGTTTAGTAGGTAAAACATAAATAGCACAATAAACTGATACAGAGCTCTTGATTACATTACAGGAATACTCTTAGGGTTTATACACATGTTTATTTACAAATTCTAAAACAAAAATTACACAATCATAGATAAACCCCAACAACTCTTACACCAGATTAGAACCTTCAATTGTTGGTATCCGCCGCCTTGTCCTGGGAGCTGCATCCAATATACTATTCATTTAATAGATAATAACTAAGGCTGGGATACATAGGAATCCCAGGGTGATGGTTAATCTCACATAATATGTATAAGCAGTACATGGCAGTCAACCGTAAGTTGTCCACGACAACATATTCAACATTCAAAGGTCAATCATTACAAATCACGCACAACAATGAATGCAAACAAAGGATCACATGCAATATTGATTGTGAATGCAAAACTCAACCTATCCTATACCACAGCGCTGGGCACTTAACTGAGCATCAACCCATATCATTTAAATGTGACTAGGTTTCACGACCCAAGAACTATTGGTCCATTAGGCCCTATTGCCCAACCACTAAGAAAATACTTCACAACGGATGTGGATGGTTCCTCCAACCAATCAGCTCACAAGTGGTAATAACCCCCAATGAGACAAGACTTTTCTCAAACATGGTTCAAACATACATATACAATCATATATAGTATGTGAGATAAGAGTTACTACCAAACACTTTACCATTTCTTAAATCGGCTCCCAATCCTTAAGTTGTTTTGAACCAATACCCTATCCTATAAATACACATTCACAGATAGCGGTTTATTATTTATCCAAAACCCTCACAATCACAACATACTAGGGTTGGTTATCTTTACTACTCATTACCCTTACTTTCTTATTTTCACATAAGAGCCTACACTGCCTAATTTTTCACTCATCTTTGAAAAATCATAACTTAATCTACAAAAATCAAATTGAGGTGGTTTTAAAGGATAAATAACCCTTATCAACTCTAATTTCTGGGGGAAAAAAATATTATGCTTAGCCAATTGGATGCACAACATTCCAGAAATTTCAATCAACCAAACTATTCCAAAATCATTTTAGTTTCAATGCCAAAACTTTAACCATTCATATATTACAATATACTAACCCAAATGGCACATATTATATATCAAATTAAATCTTAAGATGTCTACTACATTTATTAAAATGTTCAAGAGCTATTGGACAACCTTTTCTTATTCTTACCCAAATACATATAACAATCCAACTACCATAGAGGAACCAAATCTGGTAGAACTATACTAACTTTTGAATTTTAAATCCATGCCTTCTAAAATCACTCCACCAACCTATTCCTACACAATTTTTCCCAAAGAATCCATTGGATACCTTAAAAGTAGAAAAACAACACACCGTCATCATGCCCTATTCAGACCGACTTTAGGGTTCCTTAAACAACAATTCTCAATTCACTTAGCAATATAGGTTCATAAGCTTCTAAATCATCATATAACCACATAAATGAGAAGTAATCTTCATGAACCAAAGAACCCTAATTAGAAAAAAAAATATAGGGTTTCATAAAGTATCAAAAAACTCTACAAAACGGTACATCAATCGGTTCAAAACATAACTTATATGTACCTTTACTTGATTCTATAACTGGTTCTCAATTTTGGCAACACCTCCACCTTATAGTTGGAACCAAACACCTCTGTTCAAGAATTCAGAACTGTATAAATATTGCTCTCACTAAGTGAAACAACATTAGAGAAGGCATCGGGAGCTAGAAATGCCAAATTGAAGGTGAAATCGGTCCGAGCTACCTCCTCTCTCCACCTTTCTTTCTTTATCTCTCTCTTTCTTTCTATTTTGGCCTCTCTCTCTCTCTCTTTCTTATTTTCCTTATTCTAGCCGAAATAAATAAGAAAGAAGAAGAGAGAAAAGTCAACATGCTTGTTGGAAAAGCCAAGAAAAGGTGAGGTGGCTTCTTGAATAAGCCAGGGGACAGCTCGGCCAACAAGTTAGGAAAGTGGCGTCTTGAACAAGCAAGAGGGAGGAAGTGGCGTCTTAAAGGACAAGCCAGGAGGAGGTGAGGTGGTGCCTTACGTGGGGTCCATACCTTACTAAACTCATTTAACCATTCTACCCCTATACAAGACTCATTTTTGCACAAGAGTCACATTTGCAAAATTTTCAACCAACTTTGAAAATTCATATATTTATGTACACATGTCAGATTTTAGTGATTACAAAGGCTATGCAGCCATTAATAAGTCTATTTTCAGTGAAAAATACCTCCCACTATAAACACACATGATCTGTTCCAGAATCACCAATCATTACACACCAGTCCAGAAAACATTAGCTAACTTCAAAAATTCGTAACTTATGGTATACATATCCAATTGACCTATATGTCCTTTCAAATTCAAGATTATCATGTCTACTTAAATATAGAAAGTTTCATAACAATTGGATATCATTTGCTCAATCAAAAACACATTACTAGCTGACTACCTTCCAAAAACCCTAATTGTCAACATCAAGGGAAATCCCTTTTTAACTCTAATTGGTTCCCATATAATATTTCTATTATTCAAATCTCAATTTTGAGATGTTACACTTCCCAAACTCGGCTTAATCATCTGTGTGATGTAGGCTTATCTGCAAGTCTCTAGACCCAAAATCCAGGATAAATGCTATCATGAATTTCCAATACAAACATTTACGATGTATTATCAAATGTGTGATAATATCATAATTAACACAATTGTCCTAAACCAAAAATAAAACCGCTACTAACTATCTAGAATCTGATCATCAGGTCATCTCTTAGAGGGCCAGGATCAACGCGCTGACCAGAGGCAACGAAATTATCGTCATCGACATGAGGATAAGGAGGCGTAGGGGCCAGATCAATGGTGAATGGAAGAGGAGGTCGGGGTGGTGAAATATCCTTATTAGGAAACATCCGAGCAAATGCCCTCAACATGAAATCATAGCTCTGCCTCTGATGAGCATACCAAGTTTCGGCCTATCCCTAAATCTGCTTGATAATATCCAAATGGATCTCCTAAGCCATTGCTTGAGCCTTCTCCTCAACCATTACCTGTACTATTTGCTCCATTGGCCTTCTCACACATTAGGTCCCTGCTGGAGAGGTTCCAACCTTAGAGATAGTGATCCTATTATAGATCATGCTAGGCTTAGCGCCTATCCCCATGCCCCTAACGTGTCCAAAGTGATCAACTTGATCCAGATCAACTTTCAAGGAGGCAATGAGATCTACAGACCCTTATGACTCCAGAGTCTGGGACTGTCACAGCTCTTCCTAAGTCTACTGCATGCGCACCTAGCGCACACATTTAATAAGACATTAATGAAACAATTGCATAAATTAATTACATAAATTATATCTTTTATGTTTATAACTTACGATGGCTTCCTTTGCATGCAGAGAGATTAACCTCTTGTCTTGTGTCTATGGGTGTATGTGAATAACTTCCTAAAGTCTATTTGGTAGTTCTCCTCTCGCACCTTCCTCTCCTAAAAGAATAAAAAAAATATGAACTTGGTTGTAGTAAAAATAAAATAATTAAAAATTTAAAGGTAAAAGTAATTTAACTTTAACAAATACCAGCTCATTGTAGATGACAACAAAAGTCTTGGATCCTGTCATGTGGTGGATCTTATGATGCACCCGGATCCTGGTGTTCCTCTAAGAAAGAGTATGCAAAAGAGACGAAACATTAAAATAACTTTAAATAATGATTAAAAATTATTTAATCATTAAGAAATTTAGAATTCTTTAAAAATTTGTCTATCCCTCTGGACTCCTCCTGTACTGGACAAAATTGTTCCAGTCTAATCTTGGGACGCTGTCTAGTGGGATCTCAATCAACTGTTGCAGAGGAATCATTAGTATAAAAAAGGCTTTTTAGACTGAAAACGCCTTTTAGACCAGCTCTGGAAATGGTATCAACACAAGCAATCTAAAAAGTTTATTACTTTTAAGACCAGATGCATGATCAGTCTTAAACAATTGTTCTTAAACCAAACTTTTAAAGTATGAGGTCTTAAAAGTCAGACTTTTAAGATCGGATTTTAGACCTATTCATATACAATCTAGTCTAAAAAGTATTTTTTATATTTATGAAACTGTCATTGGTCATACTTGTTAGAGCATATCCTCTATAATCCGGTCTAAAAAGTGTTCTTTACATTTACGAAACTGCCATTGGTCATACTTTTTAGACCTGATCCTTTATAATTCGGTCTACTTTTTATATTTATGAAACTGTCATCTGTCATATTTTTTAGACCTAATCCACTATAATCCAATCAAAATAAGGCAGTCTAAAAGCCCATTTTTATAGTAGTGAATCGTCTCATCCTTATTCATTGAGTTGAATAGGTGACCATCATTCCCGATCAGCTAGTCTATGTGCTCATTGCACAAAACTATGACACATGGCCCATCTAGATGATTCATACTAGACACGTCTAACTTCCTCTTTGTGATGTTCCCCTGCCTATCTGCACATTTTACAAAAAAATTTATTATAGTTAATTACACTTTTAATAAATTGTATGGAAATTAAATATTAAATTTATTAAAACAATAATTAACTTCCCCTTCGACTTCCACATCAAACCTAGTCAACTGTGAAGATGACAATCAGGGGTTCCCCTGATCCTAGGCAATCTCTCTATCAAAGAACCACTTCATATCGTGTAAGAGAATGTTCACTTCAAACTCCCCACCTTTGATCAAATTAAGCTCAACATCCTCATCCTCAACATAAGGTGGTAGGGCTGCCTCCCTTACATGTAGGGCTGCCTCCTATGAGAACAACCCTGAGGTTAGGTCCGATGCTGCGATGGCACGGTGATATTTCTACCCCTATTTTGCCTTCTACTACTGCCCTCTCGTCGAGGCGCTTTGGCCCATATCACCTCCTTTCCCTTTTGTAAATCTCTCCCTAAAGCCATCACTCCATAAATACTATACTTAAATGTTGCAAGACAACACGTGAGAATGAAATTTTCATGGTGACAATGAAATACACGTGGCTCATTGTTGCATTTAAACATTTCAACATCTGTAGTGGTTTAAAAAAACCGCTACATTAACATCTATAATAATCCTCGTTCTCCGTGACATTTTGTAGTGGTCAACAAAAATGCTATAAATGTGAAGACTCTTTGCATTTTGTAGCTGTTTTTTGTGACTAACCTCTACCTATGTGAAAACTCTTTGCATTCGATAGCGGTTTTTCTTATAACCACTACAAACTTTCGTTATTGTTTAAGAATATCATCAAGAAGCTAAACATTGGTTTGAAAGAATTGTATCATATGAAAATATGAAATTGTAGTGCTAGGTAAGATGATACATATAACGTGATACCCATCATAGCCCATTTGCAAAATTTCATCATAGAAAGCTACTTTGAAACTAATGTTTGGCTTCCTACTACTAATTCTTCATAGAATATAATTTGCGTGGAATTGCTTATATATAACATCCAAATGTGTAGTGGTTTTTATAGGAAACCGCCATAAATTTGCCAATTGTTTGCATTCTGTAATAGTTATCAATCTTAATCGATGCAACCGCTACAAAAATTCAAACTCTACAAAAGTTTGTACATATGACTGCTATAAAAGTTCAAACTCTTTGACTTCTATAGCAGTTTTTACTTTTAAACTGCCACATCTTTTCTGTCATAACATGCCTTGCCTGCGCCACATTTATAGCAGTGAATTAAATTAATCCGCTATCATATTTTGTAGTGGCTATTTAGTGACAACCGTTACAAAGTTCCTTCCCTGACCAGCACGTGCCTTGGCTCATGTTGTCTCATTTCAAATTTGTAGCGGATTTTTTTACTGCTAGGAACCATCAGATTTTTTGTAGCGTATCCAATCCCGCTTTTATATCATGGGTCTACAAGAATAAATGAAAACTAAATAAAAACAAAGATGTCAACAGGTATAGAAAAAGAAAAGACTGAAAGTTGAAGTTGAAGATTTGTGTTAAGAATAGGGTTAAGGGACAATTTTATCTTAGAAGTTTTTTTTGGGGGGGGATTTTGCTATGGTCATTGTTCTAATTAATTTTGACCGTTAGTTGACTAAATATGATGAGCTGTCAATTCACATATTATCCACATCATTTTTATTAAGGTGTAAATTTGTCTCGAAAATTTTAAATCTAACTTCAAAAAAAATGAAGATTTAGATGACTTTCTGGACAAATTGGCACTTTACAAAAATGATATAGATGACATGTGAACTATCAACTTAGTATAATTGGTTAACTAACGGTCAAAATTAACTAGGATAATGATAAGGGTAAAATTACTTTCTAAAAAATTTTTGGGGTAAAATCTCCCTCCCCCAGGTTGAAAATTTCCAGGACAAGATTCCCCTTAACCCTTAAGAATAAGATTCATTAAGGGTAGGTACACGGGGATTCATGAAAAAACGTTAATAATTCTAAAAGAAGCATCTATTTTTGTAGTAAATATTATCTTATTTTGTGAAGGTATATGATCTCCTAATATTCAAAGTATCTAATTATGATTTTCATGAATTATTTTATTTCATTTTCTCTTTCATGAGTCTAACAGCCCGTTAAATTCAACCATATTGCATGCTTGCAATGGTAATTATGATTGCATTATCAAGATAACGATGTTTAGTTGCTCTTTAGTATGGTACTAGGGTTTACCATAGTAATGATGATTACCAAAAAATTGGTAATCCTCCTTCATATCTCCCCATATGAATACATATTACCAACCCATTGCATGATTAAAAAAGTCCAAATTATCCTTTAGTTTCATTTATCTTTGTTTCACTAGTCTCATTTTACCTATCTCACTATGCTACAACCATTGCCACCGATACCACTACTACTACTACTACTCCCACCTCCTCCTCTATCACCGTCGCCGCCATGATTACCACTGTTGCCACCACTCCTCCTTCTCTACTGTCATGCTGCCTTGACTACCACCAAAACAATCATTGCTGCCATGACGACTACCACTACTACTGCTACCACTACCTTTTCCATTGATGTTGCCATAACTCCCACCGCCTCCATTTCCTTTATTGCCACCACCGCTACTACCTCCTCCTCTTCCTTTATTGCCACCGTTGCCACTACCTCCTCCTCCTCCACCATCGCCGCCTCCACCATGACAACATCATCATCAAATAATCCTCGTGAGATAGCGTGACATTTATTATGAGGCAACATGATGGCTTTTAACTATTTTTTCTACAAATATTATATCAAGAGTAAAATAGGCTCTGTGTGATATATTAATTTTTAATAATTCTTAAAAAAAATAACTCACTTTAGGTTGATTAAAAATTAAACCAAACACTAACCTTGTAATTAATATTTCATTGCAGGGTGTGATGAGATGAAACCAAATGGGCCCCGAGTTATCAAGTGTAGGAATATTCATGTACATTTACCAAATACATTAAGATTAATTCACTTCGGAAAATGCACGCTATCATATTAGCAAAGACCCGTACAATATGAATCAATGTAAATGAGAAGACTACTCTCCATTTTTTCCTTTTCAAAAATTTATTGCTCTTATCAAGTTGTTTATGATTTCATTAGTTTTATTATGAACACTAATCTCTACCAACGAACATAAAGGTAAAATATTGGGAAAATCTTACTCAGGTCCAAACACAAAAAAAAAATATTAAGAAATTCTTAGCATAGTCATATAGTTTCAATGTAAATTCCTCTATAAAAAAAAGTCCTTATGGATCTCAATGACATGACGGATTTGTCAATAGTTACTCTATGATCATTTATCAGTATAGTCATATATAATTGCCAACGAGAGCTATTGTTAACATTTATGACTTTGTCAATTGTTACTTTATGACTTATCAATATAATGACATACACTTGTTTGTAAGGTAAGTTTATATTTAGAATCTATATAATTGAGGTTTCGAGGGACTTTTTGAATATGAATCTACACTATGTGTGTGTATTATTATTGTTTTGTTTTTTGGTCCTTAAATCTGGGTGAGATTTTCCCTTCATTAATATATACAAAGGGATTATAATAAAGTTTGATCTAATATTTTTTTTTTATATATAGTCAGATTCAACTCATTTAGGAGGAATGATAACTTGCAAATTCAAAGGTAAGTATAAGTATTTGATGATTTGTATGGCCCATTTTAGCAGTTTTGTTTTTAATTGTATTTAATTAAGTCATCATAAGAGTGGCTTCAATGATCGATGTTGAAGTGTCATCAAGCTCAGGTACAAATAAAAAAATATTCGAACACCTCAAAGGAGCCCCTATCTCTTTAAATTGATCAAGTGACTGTTATGAATATTACAGTATATCATGTTGCACCATTTTGTGTAAATGCTCCACCATTTGGACAATAGTACTTCTTCCCGTTTTAATTATAAAACACCTTTATTTGATTAGATTATATTAATGAAGTTAGTTAATATAACATATAATTTCTAAAACACACTACTTATCTTCATTAATTCCTTTATTCTTTCTTCTCTTTGATTATTGTTAAATATTTTAGATTTGGTTTTCAGTTTTGGGTCTAGGGGTCTGCACATAGATCAAATTTCTTCAACTCATCCTCCCTTTTCCCTAACATACTTTATTATCATTAATTAGTTTTGAACACAGAGATGTGTTTTAAATAATTTTCTCACTTAACCCCCCCATAGTTGGCAGTAGAACTGGAAATCAGGGTTGGCCCTTGAAGGACCAGAGCCTAACAGGGCTGGCCCTACAGGGCTTGAAGTAAGAAAAACATCTATTTTTTCAAGCCCAGCTCGAGAGCACTAGGGCCAAGGCCGGCCTTACAGAGCCCAAAAGTTACTATTCCAAATTTTAATTATTTTTTCTCAGTTTTCTTAAAAAAATAATTTACTATTACAACAATTAAAGTTCTAGTTTATCAAATAAATGTTGTCAATATTAATATCCAAATAACACAAATCATCTAACAAATAATTACATTCACTAATTCGTAATCAAAAGCAAACTATTGTCCATAAATAACTTACATAAAAAATAAGAAGCATACCATTAAGCAACAATAGTATGATAACTATCATTGTCATTTTCTTCGCCACTATCATCAATTTCAAAGACATTTAATTGTGCTTCACTTTGAGTAATAGGCTCTATTTCATGAGTAAGAATATCATGAATTTCTTCTTTTGCATCATGAACACATCTATTGAAAAGGTCGGCTCGAGGCTCTGTAGGGCTGGCTCTTTTAAACCCGAGGCCTTATAGGGCCGGCCCTATAGGGCTTATTTCATTTAACACCTCTAATTTTTAAACCCAGCCCTTGAAGGGCTAGGGCCTAAAAGGGCCAGCCTGATTTCTCGGCTCTAGTTGGTAGATTGTTCCTTCCTTTCCATTGATATTTTGAAACTATGGCGGCAAAACTATTGATCAAGATAAAAGGCGGGAAGTGGCTTAGATTTAGATAATTCACTATTTTTAAGCAGCAAGATCTTCATGTAGAAGTCATTGGGTTGGTTACATTCTTTAGTTCATTCATATATCTAAGCAATAGTCATGATATGTATTGCTCTTCTAAAAGATCTTAATAATGAAGACACTGACAGGTTAAAAATTATTGTCAAAGTATTTAGGAAACGAAGTGTATACAAGAAATCGGTCTCTTTTGACTTATTTTTCATCCCCATAGAAAAGATTTCAAGATGTAGAAATTCTGTATAAGGCACAATAATGAGTAGGCTTTGTATTCTTCGGTTTTTTTTTGCTCGGTTTATAGTATAATAGTTTTAGGGTTTTCACAATTACAAACAGATGTATATTTGACACGTAATGGACTGTACATGTAATAGGCCTTAATGGTTTGGGCCCTCTATTCTATATACTTGTATATTAGGCTTATCTTTAATATCTTTGACATTCCCCCTTAAATGAAGATTAGAGATTCGAACCAATCCAAGTTTGTCTCTGAAGCCTTAAAACTTTGAGTGAGAGAGAACTTTAGTAAAGATATCTGCCAACTGATCCGAAGAGGGAACATATTTGACAACTAACTTATTAGTGAGTACTCTATCTCTGACAAAATAAACATCAAGTTCAATGTGTTTTGTTCGAGCATGAAAGACAGGGTTTGAAGCTAAGGCAGTCATGCTGAGGTTATTACACCAGGCGATTGGAATTGATTTGAGACGCAATCCAAGTTCTCTGATGAAAGACTGGATTTAAGCAAGTTTAGCTGATAAATCAGAAAGTGATCTATATTACGATTCAGCATTGGATTGAGAAGCAATTGCTTGATTCTTCGTTCACCAAGAGACCAACGAGTCACCAAAGAAGACAAAGTAATAGCCCAGTCTGAGTCTGAACACCCTGTAAAGTAAGATGACTACTTGGCTTGATATTAGATTTATTGTTCCTTTAAGATACCAAAGCACTCGTTTCAGTGCTTGCCAGTGTACATCAGTGGGAGCATAGAGAAACTAGCTCAATTTGTTCATAACGAAGACAATATTTGGTCTTGTGTTTATTAGATATTGTACAGCACCGATTATCTATCTGTAAATGGTTGGATTTATAAGTGGTTTACCGTCATATTTTGAGTTTACCACCATAGGAATAGGAACAAATCAAGAAAGTTGCATTCCACTTTTGACTAGGATGTCCGAAACATATCTTTCTTGTTTCAGATAAAGTCCTGTGCTATCTTTGTAAGCTTCTATTTCTAGGAAATGATGTAGTAGGTCGAGATCTTTAAGTGCAAACTATGAGTTGAGATTTAGAGTGAACATATTTATCAGTTTAGAGTAGTTCCTTGTTACAATAATGTTGTCCATATATATAAGCACAAAAAGCACGTATCTTTCCAACTCGAGGTAAAAGAGAGATGAGTCACTTTTTAAGTGTAGAAACCCTAGTTTATTAGTGTTGTTTTCAAGTTCTCGAACTACGCTTTGGGAGCTTATTTTAAGCCATATAAGGCTTTGTTTAGTAGACATACATGACTAGGGAGTTTAGAGTCAACAAAGCCTTCTGATTGTTTCATTACTACAACCTTCTGTAGATCTCCATTTAAGAAGGCATTGTTTATGTTCATTTGTCTGATTTCCTAGTTTAGAGTGACAACAATGGTGGAACAAACATGAGTGTGGATGCCTTTAGCACAGGGCTAAATGTCTCATCAAAATCTATTCTAGGGCTTTGTTGAAAGCCTTTTGCAATGAGTTTAGCTTTGCATTTTTGCAAAGAACCATTTGGATTGAATTTTTTTTATTGAGTACCCACTAGCAATCAACTAGGTTACCCTGACTTGTATAAGGTACTAGCTTCCACGTTTTGTTTCTTATTAGAGCATCAAACTCTTCTTGCATTGCTTTTCTCCAATCACTACACTTTAAGGCTTCTTGAACACTGTATGGTATCCAATCTACATTATTTTCAGTTGTAAAAATACCTATGTAAGGTGTTTTAGGTTTAAAGATACCAACCTTGCTTCTAGTAATCATTTGGTGTTGATTTTGACTTAAACCTCGTGGCTGATTCTCTTGAGTTTCATTGTTTTTAGGATATGCTCTCTCTTCAACAAAAGGCATAAGAGACAAAGAATGATCTGAAGTGTTGATGATATTGGGAGAGTTATTCACTAGGTCAACAAATTGTAGCGGCTATGAAGATGAAAGATTAGTAATTGATTGTTCATCATGAGACTCATTATGCACCGAATCATAACGCAAAGGAGAAGTTTCAACTGAAAGGTAAGCTAATTGATATGTTGTTAAAGGAGAGAGTGTAGACTTAAAAAATGCTCCAGGAAATGTTTGCTCTTTAGGTTCGCTTCTTTTGTTTATGAACCCTATTTCAAAAGGAAGTTCACTCTCATTAAACACAACATGTCTAAATATAAAGATTCTACCTATTGAGCTTAGACACTTGTATCCTTTATGATTGTTATTGTAGCCCAAAAATACACATTTGATAGTTCTGAATTGTAGCTTAGGTTCATTGTAAGGTCTAAGACAACAATAACATGCTGAGACAAAAATCCTTAGTTTTGTATAATCTGGATATGTATGAAATAGTTTGTAGAAAGGTGAAAGTCTACCTAAAATAAAAGTAGGCAGTAAGTTAATTAGACTAGTGGCTATACTTAAAGCTCCCACCAATAATGTAGATGCATTTTAGCTTTGCAAGTAGAGTTAAACCAATTTCCATAATATACTTATGGTTTCTTTCAGCCCTTCCATTTTGAGCAGATGTGTGTGGGCATGAGTATCTAAAATTTATACCAACATCCTGAAGAGTTTTAGAGAAAATTCTATGCTTTCCTCCCTAATCACTTTGAACTATTTTGATTTTACTTTCAAACTGATTTTCTACCAAGTTTTTTAACCGAACAAACATGGGTAATGCTTCATTTTTTGTTTTGAGAGGAAGAATCCATGAATGACGATTGTAATCATCAAGAAACAGAACATAATATCAAAACCATTGACAAATGTTGTTGGTACAGGACCCAACAAGTTAGTGTGTATCAATTCAAGAGGTTTGGAAGCATGAGATTGAGAAGATTTGAAGGGAAGAGAGTGTGATTTTCCAAACTTTCAAGGTTCACAAAAGGTGATTTCATCATTCTTAATGCTAAGTTTCAAATTACAATCACTAATAACTTGATTTAACACTCTATTATTAGTATAACCAAGTCTACAATGCCATAGTTCTTACTAGAAATAAAATTCTTTAATTGTGTTGAATGATCGGCTTCTTTTTCAGCCACAGAACTAAATCCATGCTTCCATCTACCTTGTGACTAGAAACTCTAAACATTCCTCCTTGGGTTGGCATCTGTTTCAAAATTATCTGCCCTGCTTGCTATTCCTTCACAGTAAATCTATGTTTGTCAAAAACAACATTAGCATCATTGTCATCAACAATCTTATAGACACTAATTAGATTCTTAGTAATAATAAAACATCATTTAGCTTCACTATTTTGTTAGGGATATTTGAGACTGTGGTTGAACCAATTTTTCCTATCTTAACTTTATCATTGTGACCAACTATAATGCGAATCTTACCAATAGGTTGACTTGTATTTTCAATACAGTTGGCATCATTGGTCACATGACAAGTTGCTCCACTATCCAAGTACCACCTACCATCACTGACAATTTCAGGTGTAGCCCAATAAGCTACAAAATTAGAGGTAGAACCATAAGTATTATGAACAGTATTAGTTTTCTTGTTTTTGACAAAATTTCTGTCAAAATGATGGAAACATGTTTCAACAGTATGCATAATACGATCACATAGCTGACATTGTGGAGATCTGTCACCCTGGGTATTATTACAGCCACCATTGAAGTAGGTGTGCCTTGCCCTATTTTGATTCCAACGGCCTTTTCGATTTCCACGCCAAGTTCCACATGGTGAGTAATTTTTAGCCCTAGTATAGTTGACAAAGTTTGTGGTAACTAACAAATTTGCCAACTGACTTAATTTCTCCATTCGAGTTTCATAGGTTACCAGCGAAGATTGAAATTCAATCCAAGTTAGATCACTTGCTTCTCTACTAAGTTGAACAAGGATGGGATTATAATCAACATCTAGACCAACAAGAACCTGGATAAGCAAATCTAGCAGAGAGACAGAACAACTAGCAATAGCAAGTTGTTTAGAGACGTTCTTCATCTTAGATAGGAATTCAGTCATTTTTTAGTTTCCTTTTCTGGTTCTCTGAAAATCAGACTTTAACATCAGTACTCTGGATTTAGTTTGAGCACCAGCTACTTTTTTTGCAGCCTCCCAAAAACCAACAGCAATTGATACAACCACCATTTAAGAAGAAACTTAGAAACTCATGGTGTTTAACATCCAACCAAATAGTAGATGATTTGCTGCAACCCAACCCCAAACGATGGGTTGGGTTTCGTCACATCATTCTCATGAATGAATTGAGATGGACACACTTTGGTGCCATTGAGAAAACCTTCAAGTTTGTGACACTTGATGATAGGGAAGGCATGTGTCTGCCACACTAGAAAGTTTGTTCCATCCAACTTGATGGAGCAAGCTAGATTGATGCTATGAGTGTTGAATGATGATGCTTCCTTTGATAAGGCAACAACAAAGATACGAGAATCAACATTAGAAGATTTTGAGGATGTTTGAGTGGTTTCTGCCATGGCTATTGGCCTATGTTGCTCTAATACCAAGAAAAGATTTCAAGATGTAGAAATTATGTATAAGGAGCAATAATGAGCAGCCTTTGTATTTTTCTATTTACAGTATAATAGCTTTAGGGTTTTTTCAATTACAGACATATATATACTGGACACATAATGGATTGTCATATAATGGGCCTTAACAGTTTGGGCCCTCTATTCTATACACTTGTATATTAGGATTATCTTTAATATCTTTGACACCCATGGTCTTAATAGATGAGGATGTAAGTGATATTTTTTTTTCTTTAATGTAATTAACTATTTTCACTTAAAGCATAAGTGCATAATTCTATGATTTCCATGAGGGGTTAAAGGGAATTTTTGCTCTATAAGTATTCATTGATTGAGGAGCTCTAAGCGACAAAAAGTTTTAAAAGAGGTAATGTTCTAACACCTCAAACTAAACAACTAAATACTTAACCAAAATATTTCAAATATCACCAATAAGAGTGTTCATCATCGAAATCATCAAAATACAAAATCAGTTCAAATAATTCCCACATCACAGTATCAAATTAAATCATCAAAATATTTCGGTCAACAAAATAAAACAAGGAAGTCTTAGGGTTATGATAAATAAAAACAATATAACTTGTGCTCCAGGAGCATAAAAGAGCCTTCAAGGCTCACTCCATAAATGCCTTCCATTGCCACTATTAGAATAATCACCTAAAAAATATTAATATAAAGGAATGAGATTGTACGTCTCAATAACTACTGAAAGTTTTTGTCATACATAAACAAACCACATGATTTAAAAGATGGAGCTGATTATATGTATATTTTCATATATTACAATCCTCGTATAAAACAATTTCAAATTAATCATTATTGTGTCAATCTCTATTTTAATTTCATCGTAACATGTAATAAACCATTATGCAATATGTAATATGCAACCTCCTTTATATTACCCTACATCCTTATACTATTGACTAAAGGCATAGATTAACACATAGTCTAACAGAAATTCATCTTTGACTGTATTGTCTCAACCTTACAAGTTTTTAAGATGTACCTAGCTAAAAGTGTAGAGTTAAAGTTTAAACTATGACTCCCCTCTTTAAAAGAATAAAACTAAGGAAGTGTCATATGTTCTACAACTCCAATGCAATCCTAGACAAAAGAAAACATGAAAGAAGGGATGTGACAATTGCCATCCACGGTGCACTAAGTAATGGCATATCACATGGTAAAGATCTTAGCATACAAATTCATCCTTACTCTAACTAGTCACAAATGCAATCACATGATAGTTATATTCTACCACCAATAAATATAATATCATTAAAAGACGAGGTACAAAAAATTATATTTCCATTTGTATCAAATATCATCACATATTGAAATATGCCTAGTAGGAAACATAATTGAACAATACATTAATTATAATTAAATTACTAACTATGTGAATAAAGTGAGTTATAAAGAAATTTTACTTATAACATTACTTACTAGAGAATTTACCCCCCCCAAAAAAAAAAACACACACACACACAAACCAGTCCTTTTTTTTTTTTTAAAAAAAAAGGTAAAATATAGTTATTCACAATTATACACAATACACAAAATATATAAAAGAATATTCAGGGTTACCTATTACTCTTTAGCTTATAGTATACAAGAGTTACTCCAAAGCTTTAGTCTACAAAATCATACAAATAACCATCTATTAACATATTACTTAAAACTACTATCAATCCTTAAAACTAGCCTCTATTACTAATACTGTACACGCATCTAAATTTCAACAGATTCCACTTTTTATTTATATATGAGAAAACATTTTCTCATGTTGTAGGAAAATTATTTTCTCATGTTACACACACATGAAATGGTGGGACCCACATATACATATATTAATTCATATATGTATATGTGGGTCCCACTATTTTATGGTATGTAGGAAACTTTTTTTTCTCATGTAACGTGAGAAAACCAAAGCCCTTTATATATAGTATAATTTGGGAAATAAACTTTTAAGAAAACAATAGATTTTAAATATATAAAAGTTATGCAAACACGGAAAAAAAGAAGAAGCAGAAAGGCTAGTCTAATTGTGGAAAATACATACACACACGCGCGTTTTTTTATAAATAAAAGAAGGAATGAGGATAGAGTTTTTTTTTTTTTTTAATATTTAATGATAGAGTTTGACGGCAAGTGCAGGGAAAGGATGCGAAATAAATGGGCTCCAATATATACACACTTTAACACTCAAAGGAAAGTTGCTGGGTTTGTGTGACAAGTAAGATAAGACCATATATATAACCAACCACACACCGGCTCATATTCTCATATGAGAGTTGTTGGGGTTTTATGTTGAAAATAGGGAAAATGTCACTCGGATTGTAAGGATGAGAAAAAATATCAAAAAAATCCAACCCTAAATTCCCTATAAAAAATATCTATAGAGACTTTTTTTAATATTAATTACAGAATTCCTATATCAAAAAAATTTTGTTGTTAAAATGGTTTTTTTTTAGAAGAAGAAGAAGAAGAATTTGATATTAATTACAGAATTCCTATGTCAAAAAAGTCTTGTTGTAAAATGGTTTTTTTTTTTTAGAAGATGAAGAAGAATAATGGAGGTTTGCTCACCTCGCACAGTAAAAGAGGAGCAAATATTTGATATGACAAGATAATAAATCTTGAAAAAAAAGGAAGAAGAAACCAATAAAATGAAGAAAAGGTGAAGAAGAAGAAGAAGAAGAATGGAGGTTTGCTCACCTCGCACAGTAAAAGAGGAGCAAATATTTGATATGACAAAATAATAAATCTTGAAAAAAAACAAAAGGAATAAGAAACCAATAAAATGAAGAAAAGGTGAAAAAACATTGATTACAGTAATAGAGGAATATTTGTCCCAGAAAAGTAACAGAGGAATAGGGCACAACTAGGAAAAGAGAAAAAGGCCGAACCTGCTAGGTGAACATACAATAATGCAGGGAAAAAAAATAAGAATTACTTTTTTATTAAAATAATAATTTATTTTACACAGAACTTTTTGTATTCTATATTGCTTTCCAATAATAAGGTAAATCTCCATGCAAATATTCTGATGTTAAAAATAAGGGTAAAGGAGTAAAAATACACATGTGCTTTACCCCTGGAGCGTCCAGCACCATATGCTTTTTTTAGAGCAAAAATACACACGTGGTTACCATTTTAGAGTAAAAGTTACATTTGACCGTTATGTTATTGTTCATTGTGATGAGAGAGAAAGAAATGAAGTGAACAGTAACATAACGGTGAGATATGACTTTTACCCCAAAATGATAACACGTGTGTATTTTTGCTCCGAAAGAAAGCATATGATGCTGAGTTCTCCTGGGGGTAAAGTACATGTGTATTTTTACTCATTTACCCTAAAAATAATTACTTTAGGGTGGTATTTCATTTTTAAATATTTTTTAAACAATATAAAATTTTAAATTATTTTATTCTATACTGTTTGACTAAATTAAACTTAAGTTATAATTAACTCTAAGCCCTAACAATTTTAGGATATCACAATTCTTCATTCCTATAGAAATTTTGTCCTCATAATTCAAATAGGTTCCCTTACTTCATATCTAATTGATTCTCATAAATGTTATCTCAATTACTATTTCTTTCATCATCTTCCCCAGGTTACTTTTATATTTAGTTTCCTCATTCTCATGCTATTTATTCCAAAAAGATCATATGGAATCCTTAATGGACTTATAATATAGAATAACTTTGAATCATACTCTTATAAAATCTATATATTTACTCCCAACATAATGAGTGCTTTATTGAAAGAAAGAGAATATAGTATAATGAGTGCTTTAATTAAACATGCCCTAAGCCTTCTCATAAATAGAAACAGCGCATACCAAATAATTTTGTGTTACAAAAAAGAAAGGAGGGGGAAAAGTTGTGTGGACTTCGTTAATCGTTATCATTAATCCTTTCCTTTTCAAACTAAACGGCTGTTTGGCTGGAGGGAGACGGAGAGGGGAAATTTTTAAGAGTTAGATTTAATAAAATTGGGATTAAAATATACGTTTAGTTCTTTAATTTTACATGAGATATATTTTTAGTCTTTAAACTTTATAAAGTATACATTTAGTCTTATAATTCTAACCTCGTTAATTTTGCTAATAGAAAACGCAAACTCAAATGATAAGAGTGTAAATTTAAATGTTAACAATGTATTTAAATGTTATTAAGTTTAAATTTAAAATATAGATAAATTGAAAAATATATAAAAATTGCTTAATTAAATACTATTAGTTATCACTTAAATTTGTCATATTAGTGTTTTCCGTTAATAATATTAACGGTATTAGAATTATAGGACTAAATGTATATTTTATAAGGTTAAGGAACTAAAAACATGCTCTACGTAAAAGTTAAAGGACTAAAAATATACTTAATCCTAAAATTAGAGAATCAATGGTTATAAAATTTTAATAAAGAAAATATATAAAATAAATGAATAAGAAAAAGTAACTAAAAACTTAACTCTATTTTTATAATTTTTTTTAAAAAAATCAAAGTCATAAAAATCTCCCCTTCATTCCCTTTTCTTCTAAATCTATCGTACCAACAGCCCCAAGGTGACATTTTCCCAATGAAAAAACAGAATACCATCGGAAGTCGTAAACTCGTAACACGCAAGTGGTAGTTGGATTTAACTTGTACGGGTCTTCTCGCTAATTTTGGTTTGATTTAAACCACAAATGTCCGATATGATTATTCAATTAACCACTGTATACGGAAATTTAAAAAGTTAATTAAAATTAGTTTCTTCTTATAAGGCCTTTCATTCAAATTAATTTTTTTTATTTTTTTAATCATAATTAATTATATACTTTTCATTATTTCTCTAATCATCATTCTCTTTCCCACTCATCTTCTCCATAAATAAAGGTATTGTAGGAAAAAATGTTACACTTTTTTTTTTATATATTTATTCCCTTTAATCAAATTTAACCAAGTTGAGTTGCCAGGTTTAATTATATTGAAAGCTCACATTTTGGAACGGAGGGAGTAAAATTTTGCATTTACCTTCAATAAAAGTCACTAGCTAAAGGAGTTACATTGGTTAGTTAGGAAGTTTTTTAGTTAGTCAGAATAAATGGACTAGATGAAAAAAATTAATCAAAATATAAGTCAGAAATAACAAATTTATGTTTGTCAAAAATCAATTAAAATTGGTTAAAAGTACGAAATATATAAAATACTATCACTATAGTCTTTGCTATAAATTCATCTGCAGATGAAATTTTGTGCTAATTATAAAAGTCTCTCAAAAGATTACTTGTATTAATTATTGTTTTTTTAATTTTACCTCTATTTAATTATCATTAGAAATAAAAAAGAGGAGAGATGTGAGAGAATGATTTATAAATGTAGATAGAGAAGTAGAGTTTTAGTAAAGATAAACTAAAAAGTTTTCATGAATTTAAGACATATTTAAATAGATAGAGGGATATATTTGTCTCAGTATGCCCTTATTTTTAAAAGAAAAAACAAGTGAAAAAAATGATGAAAGGTCCGCTTCCATCTGTTACACAATCTCAGAGCAAAAAAATCTGTTACACAATCCCTTCATAATTATTATATTAAGATCTAATGGTTCATATATAATATATTTTTTACATCCTTCTCTTAATTGCCTTCATATTATTCTCTTCATTATAATAATATTTTTTTATAAAATATTAAATGTCTGTAGACTATTAAATCTTCATATAATAGTCATGAATCTCCTGTAAGGGATGTAAGTGCACGGAAACAAATAGGAGGGAAAGATAGGAATGCACCTTATTAAAGGTTTTTTTTGCCTCTAAGCATCAAAAAAGTTTTTTTCCCCTCATAACATCTACAAATCATTTTTCACATTTCTCTCATTTTGAAAGAGAATTGAGTGCCATAGAGTTATGGACGCTTTGAAAAGTAAAATAAAGGGGTTAGAATAAGTCATGCAAGATTAAACTTCTATACGTTTTTTCCCCCTTTCTATCTATACCCGGTATCTTGGCTACTTCTTTTAAATTCAAAAGATTTATGGGAAGGTTAAACTAATCCAGATTCGCCTCGGGTCAGTCTTTCCAATGGGAAGGAAGAGGTATCAATACCAAGCTCAAACTAAAACATGATTAATGGAGAAAAAATGAACAAATATCTTACATTTGATTCCTTTGGGTGTTGGTACAAACGTGTATTTCTCAACTTCACGTTTCTGTCGTTATTCCATTCGCATCAGCCAATTCTTTTGGAGGAGCATTCTCTCATTAGTTCATTTAAGCTATTAATAAGAGAAAAATGTTAAAATAGTATCTTTATTGATTGGATAGATATGATTTAGAGATAATAAGGGAAAAATTATCAGAGAAACCAAAACCCAATTCTTTTCCTTTGAGCGTCCCGTAATCTCCTACCATTTCGTCTCTTTCTTCCTTTTGATAGTGATCCGGCTCTCATGAACCAGGAATCCGCAAATTGTGGCGACGAATTAATAAAAGCGCGCCTGCTCTGCTGATATGATCGCCGGCGGTGCCCATGGATATAACCTACGCATCGCCAAGTGGCACCAATCTCGCCGGCGATGCCTCCCGCTTGCGGGCGTCGGGGACGGCGTCGCCCACTCGTTCTGTCCGGGTAATCCCTTTGAAGCACCCCACCGTTCCGGCGTCTTCGTCGTCAACTTCTTATGTCAATCTGGCGTTCTCAAGATGGGCCGCGAAGCTCCGGCGAAGGACTTTTGTTGAATGGATTGAGCTCTTCCTCCCTTGCTGTCGTTGGATTCCGACCTACCGATGGCGCGAGTATCTTCAGGCCGATCTCATGGCTGGAATCACAGTCGGTGTCATGCTTGTTCCCCAGGTGATTCATGGTTCCTTTACTTAGGCTGCCAAGACGATATAAGACATCTAATTTTCTTTTCGATGATGTTGCATGGTGCCTGATAGATGCTGGGGGTCTGAAACTCTCATATCCAGGAGTTGTGGGAGTTGTTATACTCTTTTTTGTGGATTAAATAGTCATTGAACTTCAACCGGACTTCCATATTTCTGCTGAATAAGTGGAAATTGAATGAAAGAACTGAATTCTTACTATTTCGGTTGCAATCATGTTTTCCCTTTAAACCAGTTTCTTTGTTGAAAACTCTGTGTATCGAGTTGGAGGAATAGAATATTGTCTCTTCTTCGTAGTGTGCATATTAATTTGTGCTCTCTTTTGCACTTCTTGGAAACAGAATTTCTTGAAGGATTATGGTTTGTATGATTTCCCATTTCTTAAGAGGAAACGTCGACTGAGTCTTTGATCGGTAAAGGAAGTTGTCGTTTGAACTTTTCTTAACTATGTTGATGAGTGTGTTAGTTGGTCCTGGATCAGCAGGATATATATTTGGCTATTGAAGATTTGATTTATTTTTTTTTTTTGGTAGGCCAATTTGTATTTATTTTTTTTGGTCGAAATCTGATAATTTGGTCAATGCTTTTGATTTTGATGATTAATATTAATTTGTTATTATTATTTTTTTAATTTCTACCACATATCATGCTTCTTTTTCCTATTCTTTCTTTTCCCCAAATTTTCATTCGTTTACGCACATCATCATCGTCTCTGCTAACATGTAAACATGGAATATTAACCTTCTACTTATCTAATAAATGCTGTGCTTGTTAATTTAATTAATTACTTTGATTATATTTTTATATTGATTCGCTATAAGTTTGTAGGCACCGTTATCCTTTATTCATTGTTTTATGACTTCTTGAACGAGCAGGGAATGTCCTATGCAAAATTAGCTGGACTTGAACCAATATATGGACTCTGTAAGTTTGCTAAATTGTCATCCTGTTTATAAATTATAATTAAGCTCCCAGCCACAATTATATCTTTTGAAGTATTATATTTTAATTATTTTTCCTGATACTGCCTTTTCTTTTGATGTTTATGATAATTTTTTGCTACAATGTACTTCTAAATCCTAATTTATTTTGATAAATATGCCACCTTTATACATAATGCATCAGTGATGCAATCGTTATTTCCATAATTCTTTAGATTAGATGGTAAAAACTTACTCTTTATCTACCATAGTTTACACAAATCAAGGACACCCTAAGAGAAATCAAAGAATCCAACACTATGAGAGAAATCCTAATTTATTTAATGATAGATGTCCTAAAGTTTTACAGTCTCATTTTAAAGAGAAATAAAGCAAAAATGATTTCAGCGCACTTATTTTGAATACTCAATATTCAACATCTTATGGTTATTTTCTTCATTTTAGAACAGAAATCGATCTGCCCTCTGTTTTCAAATATGTAGTCTTATTTTAATTCAATTTCACATTTTGTATTTTGATGATTAGTTATGTATATATATGATTATAATAGTGTTACAGTCAAATTACTATTCATGTGATGATCTGCATGCACCTGCATATTTTTATTTGAGATTAACTACACTGTCAGACCCACATTTTGCATAAATTTATGAACAGTACAGCTTCCTACAAATTTTATATTTTAAATTGACATTTATATTTTATATGGGGTTTCATGGTGAAAGATATATCTGAACATTTAGTTGCTAATAGAGTTATAGAGCTTAAAGGCGTTGTACAATCTATATAGTTTAGCTCACTTAGTGCGATAAGGTCACTTGTTGTATATATTGATTTTCATATTCATATGCAAACTAGATTATAAAAAATTTTAGAATTTTTACTTGACAATTTCCAATCCACATTACTTTTAGATTGTTTTCAGAATAATCTTTACCATACACATTTTCTTTTATCTGACATTCCAAAATTGTTTCAGGAATAGGTATCCAACTAGATATATCTCATTTTGAAGCTTGTTCTCGTAATTATGTTCATAACTAACAGTTTTTGTCCATGGCTCCATGCCATGCTGATGCTTGGTAACTCAATTGTGACTAAACTCCATTTTGAACTTAGAAATTTTCTGCTATTTTCCTATCATTCAATGTACTCCACAGGTTGTTTATCTGCTTCAACAGTCTTTTACATCTCCCAGATCTACATCATATCTTACTGCTAATTTTTGTTTGGTTGATTTCCTTTGCAAGGAAGACTCTGGCTTTGTGCCCATTTTTGTATATGCTGTATTTGGGTCATCTCGTCAGCTTGCAGTTGGTCCAGTAGCACTGGTTTCTCTTTTAGTCTCTAATGTGCTAAGTAGCATCACTGATTCATCCGGTGAATTATATACGGAGCTGGCAATTTTATTAGCTTTAATGGTGGGTATACTGGAGTGCATAATGGGGCTCCTAAGGTAGTTTTTCTTCTCCTTAATTTAACAACAACAGGAAAATCATGTTTAATTGTCAGTGAATCCATAAACAAAACTTGGTCTTACTCATGCCGCCCCTTCCAGGTGATACTCCTACTAAAAATAAGGCCTTGAATTGGAAATGTGGTTTTGGATGCTTTTTTTAGGGAAAACTACAAATTTATGTGCTATGAAATTACTTTAAGTTGCAGCTTCCAGTCCTTCTCAATTGAAATGCTATCTCCAGCAACTCATTGTCTACCTGATCATGTTCTACTCGTTCCTCGACCTAGTTATCAAATGATTATTTTGATATGAAATTAAACATGGACGTGCTGCGTTAACAATAATCCTAATGACTTTACAATGTAACTTATTCATCTCTAGAATAAGAGTTGAATGTATAATAATATTGATGGGGAATTAACTTGTTAGCTGCCATCCCTGTTGGCCCCCTCCATGAATTCCCTTGTAAATTGGCTTCTAATTTTCAGCAGCATTCCGCATCTTGGAACTGGCTGACACTATATAATTCCATTTAACATGTATTTTTTGTTTTTTGGGTTTTACAGGCTGGGATGGCTGATTCGTTTCATAAGCCATTCAGTGATTTCTGGCTTTACAACAGCTTCAGCTATTGTTATTGGTTTATCTCAGGCAAAATACTTCTTGGGTTATAAGGTAGCGCGAAGTAGCAAGATTATCCCATTGATGGAGAGTATAATAGCTGGAATCCATATGGTATTCTTTATTGACTTATTTGAATTTTTTTCGTTATTCAATGGACATCTCTTTTGAGGTGGTACTATTACCAATTATTTTTTTTCCCGATAATGCTAACTCATGTTGGATTTAATATCACCATCCCTTAAAATAATTCTTAACTGCCTCATTATGAGTGTTTTTGCTTAGTTAATTGAACTTATGGTACGTTTAATTTGCTCACTAATGATAACTAAAATGAAATAGGAAGGGAATTAGGGTTTATTAGGCTGAAGGTTATCTTAATTTAATTGAGGGTGGTAAACATCATGATTGAAAGTTACTTTCTCTTAATCAAAGTGTGATTTGGAAGAAAGAGTATTGTGTCTTAGGAGCAATTTAATGGATGTCACAGGACATTGGACAGTACATGTGAATTTGGGAATTTGGGTTTTGATGTTTTCAAGGGGAAATTCGCAGCAGGAGCCATGAAGTTGAAAGCAATAAACAGAATGATGTATAGTGTTTCTCATTAAAGAAAATTAGGTATAAAAAGGTTTACAAATTTAGCTAAACAAAATTGAAGTTGAGAAGCAGATGAAAAACAATCTGGATCCCTAGAACTCATAATCTGGATCTGCTAAGATTACAGTGAATGAGATAAAACAATAAATTCAAATTAAATTTCCCTAAATACGCACCAGACATAATTACATCAAACAGGGAATAATAATTACGGCAAATCAAGGGAAATAGTGAGAGGCTTTGGTCCATTAGGCCCTATGTCATGCGAAAGGAGCTAAATGCATTCTCCTGAATTTCTCTCTCTTGAAATACATGCATGTATTTAGGGGATCCAATGTAGAAGAAAATTAACCTTGCATCGTACGTTGGGTTTAGTTTTGTCACTCATGCGAAATAACAATTTTCTGATTAACTCATGAAAGTGATCATAATATCTGAAAGAAAGAATTCAAGGTGAATTCTAAGCTGATTAAGGAATGGGAGTGTGGACTTTAAAGCTATGATGATTGAAACTGTACCATTAAGCCACCCATAAAGAGAAACACAAAACAAGTTGCCCCGTGGATTGAATGTATAAATTTAATAAAAGTAATGGCTTACTCGTCCTAATTTAAATTGTATGTGTGTCTTATTCTTATACTAAATGTTGATGCAATTTTGAGTTTAATTTAACCAATAAAGGTTCCCTGTACTATGCATAATATATTAATTCATAATTTTGTTGTTATTTCATTTGTCTTTCTAATGATTTCACCTATCAATTCCTGTTGACTTGATATATACAAGGGTTTCCCTTCTGTAGTTCTCATGGCCCCCTTTTGTGATGGGATCAGTGATTCTAACAATACTACTTGTCATGAAGCACCTGGTATGAATCTATTCTTTGGTGTTTGTGGAACCTTTATGTTATTGGCATTCTTCTCATGTTGATGTTCTATCTCCAGGGGAAATCACAGAAGTACTTGCGGTTCCTAAGAGCTGCAGGCCCTCTTACAGCAGTAGTTCTGGGAACAGTTTTTGTAAAAATATTCCATCCATCGTCCATTTCTTTGGTGAGAATCACAGATGAGATTCGCTTTTGTTTGTACAATACTAACCTAGGAAAAGCTTGATGTATGATAGAAGAGGAATGATATTTACACTACCTGGGACCATCAACCAGATATTTGAAATTTTTTACTGTATAAAAACCTTGTACAGTAGTTTTCATTCTTATTATGAGAAGTGTGAACAGTTTTACCCTGGTCTAACCACTGATTTCTTAATGGTGTTCAAGTGATAATTGCTATAATATGATTATTGCTCCTTATTTATGTTCCTCTTGTCATATATGATGTTGTTCATAAATGAGAACCTGTATGTTTAGGGTTGGTGACATGTCCACAAAGCTGATAACAACTTTTTAACATGTTCATGAAGCTGATAGAAACCGCCGAGTCCAGAAAAGCTGATAAGTATTACTGATTGTTTGATAGGTCGGAGATATTCCTGTGGGCCTGCCAAAGTTTTCTTTTCCCAAAGCCTTTAGTCATGCACTGTCCTTAATTCCGACTGCATTTCTCATTACTGGTGTGGCTATATTGGTAAAGATCTTTTTGCCCCAACTATTTTAGTTGGTCCATTAAATTGTTGTTTCGCAACTAGTATAACATTGGTATATAATTTCAAACTTCAGGAATCTGTGGGGATTGCGAAAGCATTAGCTGCAAAAAATGGGTATGAATTGGATTCAAATCAAGAGGTATGTTTCTATCTAAGATACAACTGCAATAGCCTGTTGGTTGCTATTTATTTACACTTACCTACTGACGTGGAATTACATGATGTGTATGAAACTTTGAATAGACTATTAAATTTTAAGAAATGAAATAACTTAAGAAATAACTCCAAGTATGAAACTCTAGCTGAGAGCTACAGCACATTTGCCTTCTTTTCTTTGTCCATGGTAGTCTGCTGTCCTGTATCTGATAAAATTAAGCACAGTATATATCGTGCCTAGCCCTTGAAGTAGCGACCAACTCTTGAGAAATGCTTGCATAGAAATAGAAGTTACAGCTGAAGAAGCTCATAAATTAACAATTGGAGTTGCCTGTTAAAATGTAAAGACTTACCATAATTTGAAAATTCTTGGGAGGATGCTGAGATGATTTCCAAGCAATTCCCCAACTTTTCCCTTGAGGTCAAGGTGAAACTTCTAGGTCTCTAGGGGAGGGTGATGAGCTGCAAATATTTATAAGATACACAGTAGACCATCAAGTAAGGCCAATGAAGTAGAGAGTAATTCTACAAGTCAAGAAGCTTGTACTAAGGTTTATAACCAAGAAGTGGAAAAAGCGGGAGACAAGTAGAGTCTTTAGATGATGCCATGATGTTATGGGTAGTGTGGGAGTAGCTGCAGTAATTGTTTGGGTGTAGAACCTCCATTCCACAAGATGTGTGTGTTAAATTTTTGTGAAAGAAGAGTGTGTTAAGGAGAGATATGGCCTCTTGAAAGCCATTAGCTTTGTGTCTGTCATGGTTTCCTGTGATTGTGTTAATTTTTGTTGCTGTCCTGACTCATGAGCGTATTGGAGATTAAGGTTATGGCCAGAATCAGTAGTCATCTTTGGAACGTTGATTTGTTTTTCTTTTGGCTCCCCTTCATTCACATTTGCTATCATTATTTCTGTACTCTTTTTTCTTAGTATTTGGCAGGTCTCCAACAATGTATCCCATAACCACCCTTCTGGATATTTTTGATCAGCTATTCGGTCTAGGTGTTGCCAATGTTCTTGGTTCATTTTTCTCAGCATACCCAACAACAGGTAAGACTTCTTTTTGAAATTGAGAACTTCAAGGTTGACTTCTTTTATAAAAGCAGCAGTTAGCTTCATTATTGTAAATTTAATTGTATTGAAACCTTCAGTGAACAAAAAGCATGCATATTTGAAGATCTTTCAGACTTTTGAATGAAATGCAGGATCCTTTTCAAGGTCTGCTGTCAATCATGAAAGTGGTGCAAAATCTGGAATATCTGGGATAGTGACAGGAATCATAATCACCTGTACACTTCTCTTCCTGACTCCATTATTTAAGGACATACCTCAGGTTCGTGTCCATGCCTCTACCTTGTACACCTCTCATTTATTCCTACAGGACTTCTCTTCTAAATGGATGGTTCTACTCGCCACATTTTATTGATAATTCTTGCCATGATTTGATACATACAAGTCAGAATGATATTAAATTGGAAATGACGTTTAGAATTAAGAATTTAAGGATTTTTTTTTCCGGAAATGCTGACTGGTTTTTATAATTTCAATAAATCCAGTGTGTTCTTGCTGCCATAGTGATCTCTGCTGTGATTGGTCTGGTAAGCATTTTCCTTCTGTTAGAATATTATAATATTATGGATTATTTAGATTTAAGCTTTATCTTATTAAATTTGATATTTATTATATCTTAGGATTAGATAAAGATATATTATATCCTTAGGATATTATATCTTAGTCATTTTGATTTATTCTGATTAAATAGATTAGATTAGACTCTAGGGTTAGCTCTAGGTTTGCCTATATAAAGGCTCATATGTACTCTCTTTGATTAATAAGATTAATAGAATGAGTTTTATCCCTCTAAATTCAACACCTTCATGCCAACTGATTCATTTCATTGTCAACAATCAGGGGCAATAGTTACTTGATGCACTTTTGTAGAAGGGTCGTTCTTAAAGTAGAGTATATTGTTGTCCAGAACAGACCTTCATGAGTTATATCTTGATGCTGTTGGGTTCAATTAATTTGCTTGGATTATGGAATCTAATCCTCATGAGACTTTATTGTTTTTTATATAAATGTCACTCATCTGATATTAACTGCGCTTTACTTATTATCTTGTTTTCTTGGAATATCCTGTCCATGTTAAACTTGATTACTTTGATAATTTTGAATTATTCAAACAATATTCTGTTGAAGAGAAGTCCAACTTTAGCCTCTAAATCCCATTTAAGTTAGTTGTGTTGCTTTGCTTGTCTAAACTTACTGAAAATTTTGTTGATCTTCATATATCACTTTGTTTAAAATGACAAAATATAATATTGTTTCATTGACTTTATTATTCAGGTGGATTATGGCGAGGCCATTTTCTTGTGGCGTGTAGATAAAAAGGATTTTCTTCTTTGGACCATTACTTTCATTACAACGTTGTTCCTTGGTATTGAGATTGGTGTGCTTGTGGGGGTGAGTACAAGGTGAAGTTTGCTTATAGGAATAGCTTTTTTATGTTTGGAGAGATTTGCTTTTCTTGAATGAGGCTGAATTCTTTAATTGATCTGAGCGAATTCATTATATGGTAATGTTTACTGATTAAAACTTGAGCCATTTAATGCTTGGTATTTTATTTTGGGAAAATTAAGGAAATAGTTTGGCAATCTTGTTTAACTAAAAAACATGGAGCATCACATCATTAAATTTCAGTTACAAAAGTTGTGATTTCCATGTTGCTCTTGAGATAATCCCTTATATGCTTTATAACATCTTGGAATTATAGGTGGGCGCTTCACTTGCTTTTGTCATTCATGAGTCTGCAAATCCACATATTGGTAAGTCGCCTTGTCAGTTTCGGTGATTGTGGAAAAATTCAATTAGTTCAGTTTCTTATCTAGGAATGAAGTCAAATAGTATTATAAACGGTAAACTACACACCTTAGTAGTATCTGAATCATGTCATGCTGTAAACCAGAAACTTTAGAGGTTGAAGGCCTAACTAAATGAAAGTCTGAAACCAACCTTGCTTCCCAAGTACCAAGGCTAACTTTGCGTATTGATGTAGCAGTGTGTGACAAAACAATGTGATAGATCTTAAGAGAATTAAGAGTAGGGAAGGTAATTCTAGAGCCAGTATCTAAAACTCCAGCCAATGAACAATAACTTTCATATATTCAAACTTGTCTGCATAACATGTAATTACAAGCCTTTATAGAAGGCAGTTAACATACCTCCTATAACTTCTTATAACTGCTGACTAAAACTGACAAAAGGATAAGATAGGAATAACTTCTAAAAACTAACAGATGGATAATATAAAATAACTACTCTATCTTATCAGCCACATGTCTTCTCTTCCTAGAGTAAACCAAAAGGGGCGGTGGGATCCTAACACAATGCATCTAGAAATTTGAAAGAACCTCATTTTATAAATGATAAATTCTGGTAGAAATTATTAGATGCATTTAAAACAGAAGGAAAGAAACAGTTATGGTTCAAGAGAATATACAGAGTGTGCAAGATGTACAGATGAAAGAAACAGCATAAGAGTCTTAAGCAACGATACAGGCTGATACAGGCAAACACTTGTAAAGAAAAATGCTGGCAGCCCAGACCAATGCAGGAAAGAGACAATTTATAGGGTGAATGACATATGAAGACCACTAAAATAGGGTGTTTACATATAAGTCTCACAAAATGAGCTGGTTACACTGGAGTGTTTAAGTGTTTTACTGACATTAGTTTTCATTATCAAATTACCATATTGCTTATAATTTGAAATTACGCTGGAGCTCAATGACAAATTCCATGTAACAATTCACAACTTCGAATTTTATTATGAGTAATGACAACTACAAGTTCAGAAGTAACAACCACTTCATAAAAAACAACTCGGTTTCAAGTGTTAGAATTCAATGACAAGTTCAGTGTGATAAATAATAACTTTCATTCTAAGTAATGTCAACTTACTAGTCACCTACAGCTCCATAACAAATTCGGTATGACAACTAAAAACTTTAATTATTATTGTGGAAGAATAGTCTTAATTCCTTGTCATATTCATGTACATGTGAGCTATATTTATACAAGAGAGGAGAGCCTTAGACTTAATGGCTCTTAATGATAATAAATGAATAATCCCTGATTTCCTCTAATCCCTGATTATTAGGGATACTAATTACATAATCCATACTAATTACATAATTCCTAACACTCCCCCTCAAGTTGGAGCATAGATGTTAATCAAGCCCAACTTGTTACAAAGATAATCAACTCGAGTACCATTGAGGGCTTTAGTCAGCAGATCACCCAATTGGTCACTAGATCGCACATGTCCTGTAGAAATGAAATTCTCCTTGATCTTATCACGAACAAAGTGGCAGTCAATCTCAATGTGCTTTGTGCATTCATGAAACACAGAATTGGAGGCTATGTGTAGGGCAGCTTTGTTATTGCACCACAGTTTTGCAGGCGATGACGTGGTGAGACCAACCTCCTTCATGAGTTGGTGAATCCACACAATTTCCTGTGTCGACTGAGACATGGCTTTATACTCAGCTTCTACACTTGACTTAGAAACTACATCTTGCTTCTTACTCTTCCAGGACACTAAATTCGCACCCACAAACACACAGTATCCTGTGGTGGATCTTCTGGTAGCCTTTGACCTGACATGATCTGCATCACAAAAACATTCAATCTTGTTGTGACCATGATTCGTATAGAGTACACCGTGACCAGGTGAGCCCTTCAAGTAGTGTAAGACGTGCTCCAAAGCTTCCCATTGAGCCACAGTTGGTGCAGTCATAAACTGACTCAGTACACTAACTGGAAAGGTCACATCCGGGCGAGTCACCGTGAGATAGTTCAACTTCCCAATCAATCTCCGATATCTCTCAGGATAGGAAAACGGCTTGATCTTCTCTGGGTCAACTTTCTTTTAGACATGCTCAGGTAGTTCATCAAATGGTATACTGTCATCAATGTCCAAGAAAGGGTAAGTTACTTGGTGCTGCTCCAAGTTTCCCGGTTTCTTTTAATAGATCAAGAACATACTTTTTCTGTGTCAACAAGATCCCTTTCTTACTTCTCATAACCTCTATCCCAAGGAAGTACTTCAGCGGACCCAAATCCTTTGTTTGAAAGTGAGAATTAAGAAAGATCTTGAGTGATGAGATCCCTAAAATATTGCTACCTGTAATAACAATATCATCAACATAAACCACGAGCAAAATCATGCCTGCATCAGTCTGCTGATAGAACACAGAGTGGTCGCACTTACTCTGACTCAGACTAAACTTCTTAGCCACAGAATTGAATCTGTCAAACCAAGCACGAGGACTCTGCTTCAAACCAAGCAACTGAGCGCGACACCCGATCATCAAGGAAGTAATGGCTGCTAGATTTATACCCCCTACCAATAATCCGCTTCATCGTAAGATCCTGAATCAAACAATGGTCAGGGAAAAGTGAGATAGAGCAATTTAATTGACGAGTGAGCTTACTAGGAGATAGAAGATTAAAGGCAAGATCAGGAACATTAAGGACAGATGATAAGGAAACAGATTGGGTAGGTTGGACAGTGCCAGAGCCAAGGACACGGGAATACGAACCATTGGCAATTGTGATGAAAGAAGGAGTGGCATAAGGTGCATATGAAGAGAACAAATGATGATTACCTGTCATATGATCGGTAGCCCTGGAGTCGATGATCCACTTCAAGGAAATAGTAGCAAGACATGAATCAGAGTTACTGTAGCAAGAGTAGTCGGTGCTGATGGAGCAGCTGAGGGGGCATGAGCAGAAGTGTCAGATGATTGGGCCATATTAGCAGACCCGCTGCGTTTCTGTTGCAACTTACGGCAGTAGCGTTTTGTATGATTGGGTTCCTTACAATAATAGTAGATGACCCCACCAGTACCTGAAGGCGGAGGATTGTTACCGGGCCTCGGGAGATTCGGGTTCTTCGGAATAGGAGGACCTTGACCAGCTAAAGCACTAGCAGTAGAAGACACTGGATGCGCCAGACTATTGGCGCGCAACATGCGAGAATACACATCCTGTAGCGAGGGAAGCTTAGAGCTAGATAAGACCTGAGACCGAACAGTCTCATAAGATGAATCAAGAGCAGTGAGAAAGCTCATAATTGCCATTTTTTCCATATTATCTATCTGGGTTTGAAGATCCATTGTAGGTGGCATTAACCGCCGCATTTCCTCATACATCTACTTGAACTCGATGTAGAACTGCTTCAGGGGGCGACCTTGCTGCTCAGCCCGATAGAAACCTTTACATACCTCATGTATGCGAGTAATATTTCCCTTTCCAGAGTACAGGAACTCCAGGGACTCAATAAGTTCCTTAACCGTATTGCAATGACTCACCGAAGGAAGAACTTCGCTGTCAATGGAGTTTTGGATCTGTAAGAACAGTCGAGCATCGGCTCGAGCCCATGGCATCTTCTTATCATCCGTAGGAGGATTCTGAGTCAAGTGACTCTCCTTCTCAATACTGAGTAAATGCATGTGAATAGTTTTGATCCAATCCGAGTAATTGGTCCAATTCAACTTATGATCAGTAATTTTGTTGGAAACAGGAACCATCTCAGCAGTGATACTTGATTTAGATTCAGCCATAAGAGAGAAATACAAGATACTCAATAATAAAGAGGACGGTAGTAACCAAAAATGCAACACACCACCTACAAGAGGCAAACCTTGGCAAAACAACCGCCAAGAAAACAAACAAGCAGCCACAACAAACGCCCAAACAGTAACAAGAAGCCTCCCAAGGACCCAAAAACAAGGCTATAAGCACAAAAACTCCGATAGACCAAACAAACAAAAACGAGCTGAGAGCTTCAAGTAAGGGACCAGCGAGAAAACAACAAGTAATGGGAGCGAAAACACCTGGGTCACGACGGCAGCAGAGAGTCGATCCCAGAAAAGCAAACGGCGACGGTTAACTCGCCGGAAAATTGGCTCACGCGCCGGCGCGTGTCTTTGACGGCGTAACTCCGACGAGCGCGTGACGTCACACGCGCAGGCGAAATGGGCGGTGGTCGGTGGGGGTCCGCCGATCGGCATCTCCTGAGTCCGTTGGGGTGGCGCGTGTAAGCTAAGTCTCGCCGGAACTAAAAACCCTAAACTCCCCTCTCACTCGTCTGGACGGAAAACGCAGATGAGAAATAAACTGAAAAAAAAATGTTTCAGGAATCAAAACCTAATTCCTCTGATACCATGTGGAAGAATAGTCTTAATTCCTTGTCATATTCATGTACATGTGAGCTATATTTATACAAGAGAGGAGAGCCTTAGACTTAATAGCTCTTAATGATAATAAATGAATAATCCCTGATTTCCTCTAATCCCGATTACTCTAATCCCTGATTATTAGGGATACTAATTACATAATCCATACTAATTACATAATTCCTAACAATTATTAATGACAACAAGAAGTTCAGCTGTTACAACTATCCTTTAGAAATTGAGCTTCCAAGACTAAAGAGTTAGTAGTCATCGGGATCTCAATGACAGGTCCAGCATAACGAGCAACAATTTTAATTAGAAGTAATGACAACTACATGTACAGCAGTAGCAACAATTTTTTCTTACTACGCACAGCGTCAGTATGGTAATTTCGCAATAAAATTTAACATGAGAAAAGTTCCTAATGACGGCACTGTAAATAGCTCATTTCTGGGACTTATATGCCAATACCCTATTTCAGTAGTCCTCTCGTGTCATTCTCTGAAGTTTATGAGGCCAAATGATCCAGGCTGCATTTGATTTGTGGAAATTGTTCAGACCTCCCGTGAATGTTATTATTATTATTATATCTCCCATTTACTTTCAAAACCAATGCGAATCTCTCTTAAATTTCACTTACATTATATCGATCTTATCTCTATTTTCAAAACTCAAAGACCTCCCATAAAACAAAAATTTCCCTTGAGTTTTGTTGAAATCATGAAGACTCCTATGAAATCTTTTGGTTCTTTCCATGGTTATTTCAAATTCTATCCTAAATTAATACCAGAAAATGCATTTAACAACTTTAGTCCTGTATTTTGCAGTATGGTCCTTTCTTCATGGAATCATTGTTGTGTTTATATTGATAAAAAAGAGAAATTGGAACTTGGCTCTGTATAAAAAGTTTAGCTTATGATTTACTTGGTTGGTTTTGGATATGTTATTGGATGATTGTCTCCAACGAGTATCAGCTGAAGTTTTACTGCCTCGTGTGTGCTGCAGCGGTTTTGGGTCGTTTGCCAGGGACAACTGTTTATAGAAATATTAAACAATATCCTGAAGCATACACTTACAATGGAATTGTGATTGTTCGTATTGATTCTCCCATTTATTTTGCAAACATAAGTTATATAAAGGACAGGTAATAACAAGTTTAGTTGCATTTGATAATTTTTTACATCAACTCATCAAGAATGTTTCATGATTTATTTAGAGTTTTTTCCAGATTGCGGGAATATGAAGCTGATGTTGATAGATCTACCAAACGGGGACCCGAGGTTGAAAGAATCTATTTTGTGATTATAGAAATGGCTCGTAAGTCATGCTTGATCTGTATACTTAGAAGCATCTATGGTTTTTAGCATAATTAAATTAATAGCTACTGAGCATGCTTGGATGCTGTCCATTGATTTTTTTTCCCTTGAATTTTTCAGTCTCTAATACGATGTCAAATGAAAATTTTTCATTTGAAGGAACTTCTAGGAATTTTCAAATGTGTAAACTGCAGAGCTAATTTTCTTGAACTGATTCAATCCTTCTCTAGGTGCACTCGTTATGCACCACTTAGCATCCACTATTTTAAGCTAAGTTCCCTCCATTATCCCCTGGTTTTGATCTGGTAGTTATCTGCTGAAGCCAGTAAAGAATTCTGCCTTCTCGCTCACCATGGCCCCATCACCTTTACAGTTGCTGACATCTCAAATAGTCCTCTGATTTCAACAAAGTTTCGCACACTACTAGTTTTATGAGAAAATGTCTTGAAGCCATTTTACTCAAACATGTTTCCTCTAAAGCAAAGGACTGAAATTAATTTCAGCCATAAAACCAGTCTGTCTCATTTTTATTTTCTTCTGTAAAAAATATGGTCTAGATTGCTGTATGCTGCATAAAGTTGCTTTCCTTAAATTAAACTGCTTCACTATTTTGTGGATTTCTGATGAAATAATTGTCCTTAATGAACAAACTGAAAATTTTTTAGTTGAACATTTTTCTGTAAACAACATACCAGAATATTAACATTTTATTTTAAACATTTGGTTATTATTATTGCAGCTGTGACCTACATAGACTCTAGCGCTGTTCAGGCTTTAAAAGACTTGCATCAGGAGTACAAACTACGGGGCATCCAGGTATGATGTGATTTTAAATTAGATCCTCTAGATTCATGCATTCACTCATTTGAAAGGGGAACCAGTTTTGGTGCTTACTGTAATGATGAATACCATGGTGCTCATCGATGCAGGAAGATCTGCAGTGTTCAAATACAGTTTTAACAGTTTATATTTAATTTTTTAAAAAACTGACAGTTAAGATATTTTTATTTTAGATTTTGTAGGCATATAACTTTATAAAAAATAAAATAAAGTAAAAAAATTTAATCTGAAGAATATAATCTAGATTTGGATGATGCATAATGGTGATGAAGTCTTGGTACTCATCAATCCGCTTAGAACAGAAACTGGTCCCTTTGGAAAGAGAGTGACACCTAAAAAGGAAAAAAGATTGTGCGCTTATCCATCTTCACAACTACGTCTCTTTTCTCTGACTCTTTCCAAATGAACTATTTGCACCTGTAAAGGGCTCAAATTGAATGTAACTTGGCTATTTCACCTTTTGAAGTCTTGAAACCATACCATAACTATAATGTTCCGCCAACCGTGTTTTTCTTGCAGATTGCAATCTCCAATCCAAACCCAGAGGTTTTGCTCACGTTATCCAAATCTGATCTTGTGGAGCTGATAGGCAAAGAGTGGTACTTTGTGAGAGTACATGATGCTGTTCAAGTTTGCTTGCAGCATGTTCAACAGTTAAAAGATATGTCCAGCAGTTCACAAGCTTCGCTCTCTCTGCCAACCGATAATTCAACTTTACTCGAGAGGTTGCTGAAACAGAGAGGAGAAAGCCTTTCAAATACCGATTTGGAGGCTGGTAATAATGGCAATCCTCCACTTCCCGAGGACACTGATTCCCAACTGGAGCCTTTGTTGTCAAGAAAATCTTGACTTGAATTCTGTCTTTTCAAGAGTAGAAAATAATTCTACTTTGGTTTAGCCAATTCTTTCAGATAGCTATCTAATGAGTAGGCTACATTGTAACTTATATATACTTGGTGCAATTGTGCTAGTGTTGAAAATTATTCGTGTTCGTGATATTGACTGATCGATTGTAAAATATAAAAGATACAGCCAGTCTTATCTTATTAAGAGGAGTCGGCTATTTGAATTGCAAGATGTTATTGTAAAATATCAGGAATAAAATATAAAAAATCTTTTGTTGTTGGATTCCTTATGCGCAGTGTGTAATTCTCCTGTTCAACTTTTTTGTCCGGACAAACGATATTAACACCATCGAGCAACTGTAAAATTCACCTGTTGTCCTATTTCTATAATGACTATGTAAGATTTGATAAAATTATTTATATCTTTTTGTCCTTCTTCAACAAAAAGTAAAATTCACCTGTTTGGATTGGGCAGCAAATTTTTCATGGGTATTGTATTTTGAGGGTCGGAGTTCATGTTTGGGTTTGATAGCTGTCCTGTCCCAGACTTGTTTGCACATGCATGTAGTTATACAATTATTGATATCATGTATCATATAAAAGTAAAAGAAGTCATTCAAATAAACATTACTTCTATGGTGCTTGATATAAAACCCAATCTAAGGATGTTAGTTAATTAAGTTTATGTGATACTACCTCCAATCCTAATTATAAGACCACATTTGTAATGTAATTTGTACTACAAAAGTGGTCATATAATTAGAACCGGAAGGAATATATATATATATATTAAATATCTCAATAATCTTTAATTTCCTTCCTCATTCTCTTTGTTATGGACTCATATAATGGGCCTGGTTGGCACGCGGCCCAATATGAGGGCTTTATGATAGAATCCTCTCATAATGAAGTAAAACGCTAATCACCCCATAATCATGCTTATAATCCAGGATAGTACAGGTAGATGAGCAAGTATGACCAGAACATGGGCGCGCATGATCAGGACGTGGAGGCAGTGCTCCCTGGAGGCGCACATTCTGATGGAGGGGCCAAAACCCTAAAAGCAATCTCTATAAATAGGAGATTTCCTAACATGTATACTCTTTCGACTCATCTATTTTAAATACAGTCTCACTGTGCACGCATCCCACTCCTTTTAGCTATCACCATTCTTTTGTAGCACAATGGTCTCCAGACACTTCGCGATATCTCCTTTATAGATATCATAGAGTAAGCTTCCTCTCTTTGGTGTTTTAACCCATAAACATCACTGAGAACACATTGATCCTATATAAACCAATCACTAGTCCATTAAGACTAGACATCTGTGTTTTACAACAGAACACTCTCTCTTAATTATTATTGAAAAAAATATCAATTAGGTTAATATGAGAAAAAAGTAGTAAACATGGAGGGAGACGTAGGGAGACGGGATCAATGCTAAATCCCCAATTTGGTCATAAATTAAGAACTGATGGCGAAATGAAGGAGTATATGGATTCCAAATCAATGATGGTTTGAAATCTTTTTTTTCAGTTGTAATTTTGTTTGATCAAATGCAAATGGTTCTTGCGTTGCGGCTGAAGTTTAATTTTATTTCGAATTGTACTCCAGCCAAAGATAAGAAAATATTCCTTCCAGTTTTTTATATAAAATTTAACTGACTTATTCTTAAAGAAATTAAGAGTGTCAAATAAATTAATTAATTAGAACATATGTCGTGTATCATTTGATTACATATCAGTTTATAAATCAAACAATTAATTTGGTATAAAAAAGATAAATATCAATACTTTGAAGTAATTTATTTAATTTTATTAATCTTTCTATAAAAGTCCATTAAATTTTATATCAAGTACCACAAATCCTTAATATAAAACATATTTAGAGAGTTGATCTTATTTTTAAATATAAAATATAATTTTTATTTTTTGTCAATTTTTTCTTAATTTACCATGTTGATGCCCATTCAACAAAGAAAAATGATTAGAGTATTTAAAAAAATATATGCCATATTAATTAAATTAATTAACTTTCTTAATCTAATCAAATTAAATAAATATATTTTATATTAAGAATTGAAGCCACACACACACACACACACACACACACACACACACACACACACACACACACACATATATATATATATATTCTTAATAGAAATTGTTGTCTTCGTCTTCTTCGGCTAAGCATGTTGCCGAGTGCCAACTAAGTAAATAGGGAATGGTGGTTTGGGTTTGCAATTATTTTTTTCATTTCAAATTCAATTAATTAGTATCGGAAGGTTTTGTTTTTGTTTTAGATTTTAGACATCAATCTACTTTTCCTCTAAAATTTATAATTCTTTCTTCAAGTTATTCTTATTGGGTGTGTTTGGGTTCACTTCGAAGGGAGCATTAAAAAGGAAAAGATGCAGTGGCTTAAAAGAAAACATTGGGCAAGGGAAAAACGCGATCAAATTCTATTTTGGTTACCCATTCAACGCAATGGGTTTATTTAAACGCACTGGGTTTAATTGAAGCTTCAACTTGGAGCTTAATCAGGAATGTAATGTAGCTTTTTCCTTTTTACTGTGTGATCCGGTGTGGATCACAAGTTGGGTTGGACTTGGTCTGAGGTGAAATCCCGGGGTCCTACGTACCACAGTGTGGATCAAAGTCCACGTAGTTCGAGAGTATACGGCAGGCTAATGATAGCCAGAGGGGGTGGTGTGTGTGCTCTGTGTGAATAGAAAAGCTAGGGTTTCAGAAGTGTGTACCTTGTAAGGGGTTTACCCTATTTATAAGCGTACCTGGGCCCTATCTTAATCAGTTGGATTTGTCCTTTATTTTAGGGATATTAAGATATGCTTTTTTGAATAATCTCCTCCTTTCATAGGCAGTTACCATCATGATAGATATTCTTGATAAAACCACTCCTATTTTCAAGGAAGCGGTTATAAGCATAACTGAAGCCATTTTGACTAGGCTCTTTGGTTATTGGGCTGGGCCCATTTATGAGATATCCGTAACAGTTGCCCCCCAGCCCGGTTGTTCAGGGCTCCGAGCAGCCGGGATGTATTCGTCAGGTTACGTCCTGTGTTCTAGTTCATTTCGCCGTCCTGAAGTTTTCGATTTCTAGTTTTCTCTTTTTCCGAGGTCGGACATTTTTGGTCCCCGAGCTACCCCACCTGTGATCAATTTGCATTCCGGTTTATTTGGGTGGAACGCGGGTGCCCCCCAGTCCGGTTAACGCGGGTTGCATTCGTTTACTATCCCGAGAGAACATTAATGTTCTATAATTTTGATTCTAGGCCGAACTCCTCCCATGCCTTCTCGAACTTTCCTTCTTTATTGGTGTCGGATAGTATTGATATTTCTACCTGGTCTTACTCCCCGTTTACAGGTACTTTGTCCAGTTTTTCATGGATCGGGACTTGTTGCCCCCAAGTTTGAGATTGCATGGGGAGTTAGGTTGGACGACCGAGGTGTATTCATGTGGTCAGCCACGTGAGCATTTCAATCCGGGATCATTGTCCGCCTCATCTGTTGATTCAACGTTTGTCTTATCTCGAGGCCACGAGTGTCATCATTGCCTCTTGCTGATTTGATGTTTACTAGCCGGCCTTTGAGTGGAGCAACTGCCCCACTATCTTGGTTTTCGAGTTTGCTTAACATCAGCATTAAATGCGCACGCCTTTTAACGTCCACGTCACCATTCGTGTATGGGCCCTTTGGGCCTTTGGCGGTTGAGTTTCCTGACTCTCATCCGCCTGCTTGCTTTGTTTATAAGAGCCTTCGACTTTCCGCTTCTTCTATTTTGAAAACCGCCAAACCTTGAGTTCTCTTTTTGAGAGAAATTTGCAACCAGTCACTAGTTCATTTTCCTCAGATTCCCAGTTCTGATCTTCGTGGCTCGCACATTTCCTCTTCCCTTAATTTATCTCAAACCAGGTATTTTCCTTGTTTCCTTCTCTGGTTATTTGGCTGTGTTCTTCTCTTTCTCTATTTCTTGGTCTTTCTTTTTTCTGGGTAGGTTATTGTGAGTTCTTTCAAGTTTCTTCCCCTTTGGGTTCTGGCTTCTGCTTTGTTCTTGAACTTCTCTGAACTTCTGGTCGATTCAATCCTTGTTCTCTGTCTCTGGGTTCCGGTTTCCTGTTTAAATTCTATCTTCTCGAGATGAGCCATCAAGGTTCTCCTCCGCCTTTTAATCCAAATGCTTTTTTCCCGGAAGAGGCCGAGCTTATTCAGCGCATGCCTCCCCGGACAGCTTGGTGGCTGTACGGGAAACCTCTGGCCGAAGAACAAAAGAGGGAAAACGTTCTCCGTGGTTATGGCGGAGAAGGTGGTAGTCAACCAGGACGGTTTGGTCGGGTTAGGGGAAGGGCTCGAGGTCGATCTGAGTCTGTAGAGCCCGAAAGTCTAGGCCGAGGGATTGCTGCCACTAGGGTTTTTTCTTTAGAGCCACCCTTAGGAAAGAGTAGGAAGGAAAATCCTCCTCTACCCGTTTCTTCCTTTCCTCAACGAGCGGAGCCCCTCATCTCCCTTACCCGGCTTATCGGCCCGTGCGAGGAATGTTCCTGGCTGATATCTGAGGCCACGATGGTTGGCCGGTCATGGGAAGCTGAGGAAATAGCTTCGCGATGCCGGCATATCCAACCGCGGGTTGTTGAAGCCGTTTCTACCCGTCTCGCTTTACTACCTTTAGGTATCATCTTCCTCGTTTCTAATTTATTTTTGTTTTGCCTTTTATAGGTAGTATGTCAACTTCTCCCCGTCGTGTCGAGGATTCTGGATCCGTGGAGTCAGCGGCCGCTAGTATTCCACGTCATCTTGCTGAAAAGTATGACTGGGTTGCGACCGGGGTGCTATCTAGGCTCTCGAAAGCCACGACCAATCAGATCGCCGAGCTCCAACTAGGGGACCAGGATCATTGTTCTTTATCTCTTCCCGGCCCTTTTGAACCGGTGTGCATTGCCCAGGAAGGGAATGAGTGTTCTTTTTTCTTCTTCTACCTAGATTTCGTTAAAAAACTCAGCTTTCGTTTTCCATTTTCCAGGTTTCAAGTAGATCTTTTAAACATTCTTCAGCTGGCCCCTACTCAGCTTCACCCTAACTCCTGGGGTTTCATTATTGCGTTCGAGCGGCTTTGCCGATTTTTAAATCGTACCCCCACCACTGGAACATTTTTTTTATTTTTTTAATATCCAAAGGGCTCGTCAACCCGGGGAGCCCGAAGAAAAGAGGGGTTGGGTTTCTTTCTGGGGGAAATCGGACAAGAAGCTTTTCCATGTGGCAACCGACACCTGGAAAGGCTGCAAGGTTTCTTTTTTCAAAGTTAGTGCTGAACCCGGTCATAAACCGTGGTTTCTCCAGGGTGTCGATTCCAGCTCAGTGGAGCTGCTGTTTCCTCTGTATTGGTCTAAAACTCAATACGACCAAGACCAAAACATTTTTGCATCCTCCGATGATAGCCTAGAGCCAGCCGAGGTTGAGACTGTGATAGCTCTGGTTGACCATGTGGTCGAGAGGGATGTCATTGATTCCTGGATTTTTATTCGACAGTCGGTGGAGGAATTGTACCCACCAAGTATGATTTCTGTTGGTTGTTTGTTCTTTGGATTTTTTTATGCCTCTTGTCCTTTCTGATGTTCGTTATGTTTTTTGTAGTGCCTGACATGGGGAAGGCTTCTTTTCAAGAACTGGCCGAGAAGCTCCGAGCTAAGGCCAAAAAGAAAGGGGAGTCCTCTTCCCAGAAGAAGGCTGTGGTTGCTCCTTCGCCTGCCAAAACTACTTCTGAGAAGAGGGCTGCGCCCTCTCCGGCCCCTACGGACCTCATTCCGCATAAGCGATCGAAGTCGGTGGCAACGTCATCGATTTCGGTCGAAGAAGAGAGTCCGGCCTTTGTCCCGGACGCCGGTGCTGCCACAAGCGTCCCTCCTCCCCCACTTCCTAGCAAGTCTCGCCTTCACTCGCGGGGTGAGGTATGGACTGATGGGGTCTCGGAGGAGCTTAAATACGCGGTGAAGCCCCCCAGCAAGTATTTCAGTGGTGAGGCCTTTGCCGACTCCGACCTCGATCACCTGCAGGTGCTGCAGGACCATCTAATGGAGACGGCCGGCGTGTTGGACGCTTATGCTGCCGTTAAGCATAAATACTCTAAAGCTGTAGCCGAGATTGCTAAGGCTCAGATTGAAAAGAAAGAGGCCGAGATTAGGCTGAGGGAGGCTGAGGAGGTGCGCCTGAAAGCGGAAGAGGCTCAAATAAAGGCGGTGGAGGAGCTATCAAAGGCCCTTACTGAAAGGGATCGGTTCTCCGCCGAGCTTGACACCAGTCAGGCTCGAGAAGACACCTTGAATGCCTCACTGCACACCTTGCAGGGTCAGTATGCGGGGGTGGTGAAGGACCTTAATCTCGCTCACTCCGACCTCGACGCTTCGAAGGCCGAGCTGGTGGTGTCTACGGCCGAGGTGGATAAGTTGGAGGTCTTGGTCGTGGAGACGGCTGCTGAAGCTTTCAACCTATGCCTGGCCCAAGTCCGAGCTCTGAATCCCGATATTACGATGAATTTGGACGCTGTGGATTTCAGAGCTTCGGTAGAGGACGGGCAATTTATACCAACGCCGCTTTCTCCGGTCGAAGAGTCCAAGCATCTCACGGAGAATGACCGTGGTCAATTAGCTAAGGAAGATGCTCCGACGACTGACGCCCCTGGCTCTCCTGTGCCCGGCCAAGCCCAATTTTGACGCTGTTCTTCTAGGACCTTTTTATTTTTTCCTTTGTTGTGTAGTATTTTTACTTTCATTTTTGTTTTTCTGTAATGTGGGGCCTCTGCCCTCAAAATTAATACCATGACAAGCCGGTGTTCCCGGATATTTCTAGCATCTTCAGCTCGTCTATCTTGTCAGTTTTTATTTTCATCCTTTAAACTAAACTCGTGTTTTAATTCACCAGTTGATGAGTAAAGGGGAACGTAATCCGTGCACGAAGTTCGGTTCTTTATTTTATGACTTGGCCAAAGTCAAGATATATTGCGCAGAATCTGCTAGATATTCAACCGACGTTTTAACAAACGGGCCACGTTTATTAATGGTCGGGCATTCTAAACAACAGATGATTTTCAAAAATCATCTAAGTACTTTATCTTGTAAAGTACCTTACCGAGATGGTAGCCAATTGTCACATGTTCGGGCCCTAATATCCTTTTTGAATAGGAGCCTAAACATTTCGACCTGATCAGGATCTTTTATGGCAATCTCACACCACCCCAGGGGACAGTTCCGATGCATCGTAACGTTTATAAGACTTGTTGTCAAATCTTATCATGACCGGGATCGCGAAACCCAAGTCTTTGTTTAATTATCTTGCCTTTGTCACGACCTATCTTTGCATTGATTTCACAAGTAATAACTTGGTTGGCCCATGAATTGAACCACCTTTTTTATTGATTGAAATAATTGGGATTACACAGAATTTAAAATCAACGGAAAATACTGCCAAAAGCAAAACAATGCTTAATAAAAAACGGTTCTCGGTCACCACCGACATCCGTTGAAACTGAAAAGTGGTTCTCAGTCACCACTGACATCCACTGTGCGCTTATTCCGAGTGTATCTCAGTCTTTAGCTGTAGTAAGTCCTTAGTTTGTCCGCGTTCCATGTTCGTTTAATGGGCGTGCCATCTAATGTCTCAAGGACATAGGTCCCGGGCCCCATTTTGTCTGAAATACGGTAAGGATCCTCCCAGTTTGCTTCAAGTTTTCCGTCTCGGGCATTCTTATTTCCGATATCCGCTCTGCGTAATACCAAGTCACCTTTATCGAATGCTCATGGTCTAACTTTGCGGTTATACTTAGCCGCCACTAGCTGCTTCGTTGCCAGATCTCGGCAGTGTGCCGTCGTTCTGACTTCATCGATGAGGTCTAGCTCGACTGCTAACTGCTTGTTGTTAGTATGTTCTCCCTCCTCCATGACTTTGGCTTTCCTCCATGATGTTTGCCCAATTTCAACCAGGATCATGGCCTCGCATCCATATGTCATTCGGAAGGGTGTTTCCTAGGTCGAGGTTTGGACACTAGTACGGTATCCCCAGAGTACCGGGTATAGTTCCTCGACCCAGTTACTTTCTGCATTGGTCATCCTTTTTTTGAGCCCGTCAACAATGATTTTGTTGGCTGCCTCGGCTTGCCCATTAGATTGCGGATGCTCTACCGAGGCGAAATGGTGCTTGATTTCAAGCTCGGACATCAACCTCTAGAAGCCTTGGTTAACGAATTGAGTACCGTTGTCAGTTACGATCTCGGCAGGAATCCCAAACCTTGCAACAATATTTCTTTCGAAGAATTTTTGTATTCGAGCGGCCGAGATGGTTGACAGTGGTTCGGCCTCGATCCACTTAGTGAAATAATCCACTGCCACCACAAGCCATTTTAGTTGCCCTACGGTCGGTTTGAACGGTCCAAGGAGGTCCATACCCCATTTAAAGAATGGTCACGGAGCCGTGATGGTCTTCAACTCGGTCGGAGGTGGCCAGAGGATCCGAGCATGTTTCTGGCAGCTTTCGCATGTCCGTACATGCTCTCTGGAATCCGCGACCATTGTCGGCCAGTAATATCCAGCCCTAAGGGCTTTCCGTGCTAACGCCTTTGCCCCCATGTGTTGTCTGTTTATTCCTTTGTGTATCTCTGATAGCACATACTCGGTCTCTGCCTGGTTTAACCATCTCATCATTGGGGATTGGAGGCCTTTTCGGTACAGTTGGTCATCGACCACCGTGTACATTAACGCGGTTCGTGCTACCTGCTTTGCGTCCCCGGGATCGTCTGGGCTAACTCCCTTTTCCAGGTAATTTAAGATGAGATTTCGCCAGTCTTCTGCTGCTGCGATGACCATGATACACGTGGGCTCCTTCAGACTTTGTTGTATTACAGTCTGATTATTTCCCGGGTTCCTGGTGCTTGCTAATTTGGAGAGGATATCAGCCCTCGCATTTTCTCCCCTGGGGATGTGGGTGACTACGACCTCATCGAAGTCGGCCATTGCCTCTCTGACTTTCCCCAGATACTTGATTAGCAAGGGTCCCTTAGCCGTGTATGAACCGTTGATTTGGGCCGTGACTAGTTGAGAGTCGGTGGAGAGATGAACCCGCCTGGCCCTATTATCTTTTGCCTGTGATAGCCCGGCCAATACAGCCTCATACTCGGCCTGATTATTGGACGTTCTGAAGTGCAATTGCAAGGAGTGTTCTATGGCGACTCCTTTCGGGCTTTCGATTATGATCCCGGCTCCACTTCCTTTGGCGTTTGACGAGCCGTCTACAAATACTTTCCAAATGTTAAGGTTGGCTTTCGGGACTACCTCTGTTGGTACCAGCTCTGCAATGAAGTCGGCTAAAGCCTGGGATTTAATAGCATGCCGAGCTTTATATACTATGTCGAATTCAAACAGTTCGATAGCCCAACTAGTCATTCTTCCTGCCAAGTCAGGCTTATGGAGTATTTGGCTTATCGGCTGGCTGGTTCGCACAATTATTCTATGCCCCTGGAAGTAGGGACGTAATCTCCTTGCGGCAGTGAGGAGCGCAAAGGCGACCTTTTCCAACCTTTGATATCTTAGCTCAGAACTTTGCAAAGCCCGGCTTGTAAAGTAAATCGGTTTCTGTTCTGTCGATTCTTCTCTCACCAGGGCGGCGCTTACTGCTTCTGGGGCCACGGAGAGATATAATATCAAATCTTCCCCGGGCTCGGGTTTCGACAGCATAAGTGGTGATGACAGGCATTTTTTGATCTTGTCAAACGCGGCTTCACACTCTGAGTTCCATTCTCCATGCTGTGCTTCCTTCTTCAATAACTTGAACAAAGGAAGAGTATTTTCTGCCGATTTCGGTAAGAACCTTGTCAGCGCGGCCAGTCTGCCAATCAACTGTTGTACCTCTTTTTTGTTTTTTGGGGCAGCCATATTGAGGACGGCCTAACATTTATCTGGATTGGCCTCAATCCCCCTGTTTGTCAACAGGAATCCGAGAAATTTACCCGCTGGTACCCCGAATGTACATTTAGCTGGGTTAAGTTGAATTCTGTGATCCTGGAGCTTATCAAATGTTTCTTGCAAATCCTGGATGTGGTCGGATCGCTTAACTGACTTAACGATCATATCGTCGATGTAAACTTCGACGTTCCTGCCGAGCTGTGCCTCAAACACTTGATTCATCATCCTCTGGTAAGTAGCTCCTGCGTTCTTCAGCCCGAAAGGCATGACATTATAGCAATAATTAGCTTTTTCCGTGATAAAAGCTGTTTTTTCCTGGTCTTCTGGATGCATAGCTATTTGGTTATAGCCGGAATACGCATCCATGAATGAGAGCAGCTGGAATCCCGAGGAATTGTCCACCAGTTGGTCAATATTTAGCATGGGGTAAGCATCCTTGGGGCATGCTTTGTTGAGATCGGTGTAGTCGGTGCACACCCTCCATTTGCCATTGGGTTTCTTGACCATTACCACATTTGATAACCATGTGGTATACTGGATTTCCCTGATGAATCCCGCATCCAGCAGTTCTCTTACATGCTCGGCTAGGGCTTTCTGTCGGTCTGATGCAATCTTTCTTTTCTTCTGCGAGACCGGCGTATATCGTGGATTTACGGTCAATTTGTGACAACAGAACGCCGGGTCGACGCCTGGTAGCTCCGAAGGTTTCCATGCAAACACGTCCTTGTTCATCCACAACAGTTTTTTGAGCTCGATTTTTTCTTGCTCGGCAAGCGAACTCCCGATCTTCGTTATTTGTCCGGGCTCCCCTCCTAGTTGGTAGTCTGTGAGCTCTCCATCAGGCTCTGTTTTCATCAACTTTGCTTCTTCTCTTACATCCAGCTCTACCACGTTGACCGAGCTCGGCGCAATTGGCGCTGAATTTTGAATTCCTTTCTGCTGCGAGCTGGATGTTCCGGGTTCATTGTTTTTAACCGTCGAGAAGTAGCATTGCCGGGATTCCTTCTGATCACCTTTGATGGTGACGACTTCATTCTTCCGACTTACCATTTTCAGCTTCTGATGCTTAGTTGATATGAGCATGTCCCAACTATGAATAGTTGGTCTGCCTAAGATTATATTGTAGGACGAAGGGAAATCCGCTACAATAAACTTGACTCGCTCAGTCTTAAAGGCTTCTTTAGAGCCCAAGGTCATTTTTAGCTCTATACACCCTTTGGGACTTGTATCCTTTCCGTTGAACCCGATTAAGGTTGTCCTGCACGGCTTTAGATTTTCTGGGTCGAGGTCCATGCGCTTAAAGGCGTCCCACAGGATGATATCCACCGCACTGCCAGGATCGATGAATATCTTCTTTACGCGGCATTTTCCCAGGAGGCCGGTTATGACCAGTCCGTCTTGATGACCCAGGATTACGTCCCTCAGATCTTCCTGAGTAAAGAACAACTTAGGAGACTCTTCTGTTTGCGATGGTTCTGGCTTGAAGGTCGGTCGTCCCCTGATGGTTAAGACTTCCCGAAGGTATTTCTTCCGCTGATTGGCGGTATCGCGGCCACCTCCGTAACCTCCACTAATGACATTGCAGTCAAACTCTGCTTCCGGGAACTCGTCCTCATTGTCGTGCTTTCTCCGGCCTTCATCCGGCTTTCTCCTCTGTGAGACCGGGCTTGTACTCCGATCCGTCTGCTTACGCTTGGCTTTTTGCCCTTGTGTTTTGATAACGTACTGACGTAATTTTCCATCTCGGATAAACTTCTCAACCGCATCTCTAAGGTCCCAGCACTCATCCGTTGTGTGCCCGGGTCCATTGTGGAATTCGCAAAATCGTGTGCGGTCCAACTTACCCTTGTTATAAAGTGGTCGTGGTCGCTCCACCTTCCTCATCTCGGTCAAGGCTACCTCTCTCCATAGTTGCGAATGAGGGACATTTACTGGAGTATATCTCTCATACTTCCCCTCATGCCTTTGTCCTCGTGTTTTTTGGTCCGAGTTCCTGGGTCGGTCTCTTGCTGCCTGGTCCTTCCCTTTCGGGGGTAGGCTTTTCTGTCTCTCTTTTCCCGATGCGTTGGCTATCTGCATCTGCTCGATGTCCAGATACTTTTTGGCTCGTCTATGGAATTCTTCCAGCGTCTTGATCTCGCCAGATATGACCGATCTCCCCATTCTGGATTCGCTATCTAAGTCCGAGATGAGCAAGTGTACGTGGACGTTCAAGGCGTTAATCAGGAAATGATCGGCCCCTTGAATCCTCGGACAAGCATCTCAGTGTCGAAAGTACTCAAGTGTGTCTGGGGATCCTGACTTCCGTCGTACCTAGGGAGGTCGGACGTATTGAATTTCCTTGGGTACTCAGCTTCCGTAATTTCATTTGAGAACGGGCTGTTGTTTTGTCCTTCGTCCCCATACCACATCTTGTACCTTCCGGAATCTGGCCGAATTCCCTGATTGTCCGAGGTACGGCTGTCTTTCCTAAGCGCCCGGGCTTGATTCTCCTGACTCGCATCCCGGTGATTACTTTGCTGAGAATTTTTTGTTGAAACTATTTGGCCTTGCCCGGGATGGTCCGCCTGTAGGGGATCAACAGTTTGGTGATTGGTTTCTTTGTCCTCATTCTGTTGATCATCCCGGCGTTCCTCCTGAAGAGGGTCTTGTAAGTTTTTAAGGATTTGGTTCATCACCTCGGTCATATGGTCAATCTTTTGATTCTGAAGATTGTCGCATTCTTCCACATTCTCGATTCGTTTCAGCATTGATTTAGCAATGTTATGTAGGAGCCGTATGTCCGGGCTGCCAATCTGAAACTTTGTTGAGGAACCAGCGTGGTTAGTATTTTCCAGCGTTTAGCCTACTCGTCCATCTTGAGATGGGAGGTTCGAGTCCGGGGGCTCCTCAATTTGTTCTTGATTAACGCCTTGAACGTCCTACTGTTGAGTCTCGCTAAAATTTTGTTCCTGACCTTGCTCGTGTGCATGCAGGTGGCTTTTGCTTCTGGTATTAGCCATCACGGGTCACGGGAATAGGACTTTACAGTCCCCACAGACGGCGCCAATGATTCGGTGTGGATCACAAGTTGGGTTGGATTTGGCCTGGGGTGAAATCCCGGGGTCCTACGTACCACAGTGTGGATCAAAGTCCACGTAGTTCGAGAGTATACGGCAGGCTAATGATAGCCAGAGGGGGTGGTGTGTGTGCTCTGTGTGAATAGAAAAGCTAGGGTTTCAGAAGTGTGTACCTTGTAAGGGGTTTACCCTATTTATAAGCGTACATGGGCCCTATCTTAATCAGTTGGATTTGTCCTTTATTTTAGAGATATTAAGATATGCTTTTTTGAATAATCTCCTCCTTTCATAGGCGGTTACCATCATGATAGATATTTTTGATAAAACCACTCCTATTTTCAAGGAAGCGGTTATGAGCATAACTGAAGCCATTTTGACTAGGCTCTTTGGTTATTGGGCTGGGCCCATTTATGAGATATCTGTAACACTGTGTTTTTTTTTGTCCGTTAGTACTTCTTCATCTCGTGCCTGATCAAGCAAATCAACTGTGCTTCCTTTTTTTTGTTGTTGTTGTTATTCACCTGCTTCTTCATCCCGTGCCTAAGCAAATCCTCTGATCGCTCTCAGAGATTCATTCCCTCCGTCCTCACTCTTCCTCCTCTTTTGACTCAACCCTAAAGGAGTTTTTTTTTTTTTGAAGTGCACACACTTGAGTGTGCCTTAGGGCACACTTAAAGTAAGTGTGTACCTGGAAAAAAAAAAAAGAACCATGCAACTAATATGGACTTTATTTTTTATTTTTTAAAAAATAATAATTATTTTTCTTTTCAAATTAAAATTTCCATTAACTCAATATATACAATTAATATGTATATGTAGTCATGTCCTTTTTAGTCATTTTCCATCTCAACTGACTTTTCAAATAATAATCCAAACATTTAGAATCTGGAAGAATATGTTTAATATATTACGAAATATGCCCTCTTATAGCTTTGAAACTTAAATCAATATAGTTTGTGCAACCCTGTCTATACACAATCTCATTCAGAGATTTTCAAGTTCTAATGTGGAATTTGAACGAGTTGACTAAGGAGATTTGGGTGATGAAGATGAAGATGATGATAATGTCAATACATTATCTTTACCATAAATGAATTGTCTTGGTGGTAGAATCAGAGACAATTGCCAGGAATAGCAATAGACATAACAATAGGAGAAATTAATGTATGTATTATTTTATAAACAATTTTATCTATTAAATTTATTTAATTATATTTTTTATTTTTTAATAATATTTAATGTTTTTTTTTTCAAATTAAAATTTCCATTAACTTAATATGTACAACTAATATGTATATGTAGTATTCAATATGATTCATTTTTCAGTCATTTTCCATCTTAACTGACTTTTCAAATAATAATTCAAACACACATCAGTTAGAGAAAAGTCACTTCTGCAAAAAGTTGAACGGGCAAACAAAACATAATTAGATAGCTTAACCTGACTTTTATAAAAGTCAGATAATTTTTTAAACTACCGCTTCTATCGCTAACCCAAACAGGCCTATTGATAACATATATAAAAGAGTTTTCATTAACGAGGACAAAGATAACCCCTCGTCCTTAGGTTCAATTGGCGTGGGGTCGATCTTCCTCACCTTTAGGGAGGGAGTTTGATTTCTGCGTTGGTCAAGGCGCTGGGGGAGGCATCTTAGGGGTTTGAGAAGCAAGTTGTAACACTGGTAGAGGTGGAGGCATGTGTACTCTTATGCCAGTATCCCCTGTGGACTGGGCTTCAAGCGCCCTGCCCTTGAACTGTGGGTGAACCCAACCCTTTCCTAAAATTTTATTATAAAAAAAAAAACGAGGACAAAGATAAAAAGCGGACACGACATGTAAAGTCTTCCCCTTGAATTAAAAAAAACAAAAGTCGACACACATTTTCTTGCAAATAGCTAATAACAAGATTAATTATATTTATATAAATTATGGTTAATACAATCTTTAGTCCTTTAAATTTATCTTTATTTTGATTTTAGTTCCTAAAATTTTAAATAAAAGATTTTGGTCCCTCAAAAGATAAAATGGTCCAAATATATGTTTAATTATATCAACCATTGTTTTAAAAGAAATAAAATTTGAAGAGTTAAAACCTCTTGTTCAAAATTTAAGGGATCAAAACTAAAATGAGAAAAATTTCGTGGACCAAATATTATATTAACTCTATAAATTAATTATCTAACTTCTGTGTTTAAAATCATAAATTATGGAGAAGGGTCAGGACTATGAAGTTTACTGTCACTGAAAATGCAACAAGAGAAAGGCGTGATGTGAACAGAATCAGATGCAAAAACAGTTGAACAGTTGATGATGACTGATAACACCATATGCTGCAAATTATGCCATGGATTGATTCCCCACCAAAGGAGAGATGTGATGTCACAGATTCATTTATGCATACTCCCACGAGTCATGGGGGAACAAGTTTCGCTGGGCTGCACCTCACACATGACTAAGACCGAGCTTATGAAACCGAAACGGCCACTAAATTAAATTGGGTCAATGATTAGTGAGTTAAATTAGAATCAAATTGAAATTAATTTGAGGTTAAAACCGGTAAAAAATTGAAGATTTCAAGATAATTAATATAAAATTCTAAAGAAATTTTTTGAAAAATTGATTATTATTGTTATTTTTTTAAAAAAAACTAAACTAGGTTAATTTCTAGACTAACCGGTTTTTAGTGCGGTCTAGGTTTCAAAACATTACATGGGACTCCTAAACCCCCCCCCCCACACTTATATAGGATTAATAGAATTATTGGTCCTTTTTTAATCTATCAAGTTTCAAACTATAGATTTTAGTCCCTCAAGTTTCGTCTCGTATAGAACATTAGTCTTTATAAGTCAATAAAAACTTTAACCATTTTGCCCCTACAAGATCAAAACTAATGGTTTAAAATATCAACTCTTTTATAGATATACAAGTGACTCCTAACCTTTTTCTCCCTCCCTATGGATCTCATGCTAACCTAAAGAAAATCTGGGTCCTAATGCTCAAGACACTCGGAATTGCAATCTTTGCATGCTACTCTAGTTCTGATTATAAATCTAAATGGGTCAAATATCACATATCAAGAAATGAAAGTTAAGATATTCAACATGTCTTAAATTGAATTTTCAAATTTATCCTTATTTAATAAATATAGAAAAAAGATGTTATACATTTTACCGGGATAATTAATTTGCAAGTTCTTATATGAACCAATTTTTAATTGAGCCTCCTTAAGGGGTTTTTTTTCTTTTTTTTGGCCTTTTTATGAAGTCCTTATACTTTCACTTGTTTTTAATCAGGTCATTATAGTTTTTTTCTTTTTATTGGATCTTTATAGTTTTATATGATTTTTAATCAGGTTGCTATAGCTTTTTATCTATCAATTTAATTTAAAATTGAATTAAAATATAGATACTAATAAATTTAAATTAATAAGTATATGAATATAAAAAGTAGTCAATACGGTAAATTTGTATATAAATAACCAATTTCTTTCCTTCAATAGAAGTAAAATTGTTACACAGGTACACTTATAAGGATGAGAGTGATGTACGCTTCTAAATGATATCAAAATTGCAACCTTGAAAGCTTCCCACTTGTAAGGAAGGTTCTAGATTCGATATGTTTAGGTGATGACATTGGGCCTGTTTGGGTTGGCGGTAGGAGCGGTAGCTTAAAAGCTATCTGACTTTTATAAAAGCCAGATAGAAAAAAAGTCAGGTTAAGTTAATTGATGTGTATTTGGATTATCCGTTTGGCTTTTTACAAAAATGGTTTTTTTTTTCTAACTGGGTGTGTTTAGATTATTATTTGAAAAGTTAGCTGAGATGGAAAATGACTGAAAAGGACATGAATCATATTGAAATTACATATACATATTAGTTGTATATATTGAATTAATGAAAATTTTAATTTGAAAAAAAATTAAATATTATATAAAAAAAATAAAAACCTTAATTAAATATATTTAATTGATTAACCTTAGCTTGAGGAGAACAACCCGCATAATCACCGCTTACAAGAAGGCTTTACATTATCACAATTAAAGCTTATAATTCCCTATAACTGAAAAAAAAAATCTAATAATAATATTATTATTTATCACTATATATTTATTTTTATTATAATTGTTATTATTATTTCATGCATTATCATGATTCCACTATAATTAATTTAATACATATTATCACATATAAATATGCTGTACACATGTTTTCTTGATATACCTATACATATATATATGCCTTATACGGTAAAACACTATAAATATGCATTATCATATAAAACACTTTTATACGGAAAAACACTTTTAACACATATAATAGCTATTCATTCCTCTCACTTCACCTCTCTCTCTCTCTAACACACACACATCCTTCTCCCTCATGCAATTCATTTTCCCATCTAAATTCATTTCTCCAGTTCGGCCAAACCAGTCAGCAAGTAGAGGTTTTATGTTTATATATATTTATATTCAAACCCACACACATGCAGCAGAAGAAAGGCAAGGAACCCGATCGATGACAGCAACCACTTTGATATTTTTCCTTCTTTCATTAAGTATATCAATTAAAAGAGGAAAGAACAATGCATATACAGACCCCTGTTTCGGTCCATACATAACAGAGTCATCCGAAAGCTAAGAATGCAGAAACTTATATAGACACGAGGCAAAAGAAAACCAACGATGACTGACATATATTCATACAGTAACCGACGCACATCCCCCCCTGTTTTGCGTTTTCAGTTGCAGTTTTCGGCAAGCATCAGTTTCCTCTTCTAAGGCTTATTATTCTCGACAGAAAAATAATGGGAGGCTTGAAAAAAAAAGAAATTTCATCACTTACCTTTGGTTCTAGGATTACGAGAAACAGTTCCTCTCTTCTCCCCTGTTCCCGACGCTAGGAGCAGAGCTTTTAAACGCAGGAAAAAAAAAGCCAGGAATTGGTGCTTTTAAAAAAGTCCACTTTTCTTGCGTTTTCCCTGTCGGCCCAGCGAACATATCGGATCAACCAAACACCCTGCGTTTTTACTTTTCACAAAAAGTAGCGTTTTTTGCTTTTCTTTTAGAAAACGCTGAGATAACTTGATATCCAAACATGCCCATTGTTTCGAATATGATATTCTACACTAACCAAAGAAAAATAAAAAAAGGGAAACATTGCATTGAGCTCTATGATCAAAACATCAGTTAAAATCTCCAGTTTGCAGCGAAGTTCCTTGGGACATTTAGGTAATAAAATCTAATTGTGAAAAGACCAAAATATCTTTAGTGAATTTGAAAAGACCTGGAGTAATATAATAAACTTCACTAAAAGTATTTTATTCTTTTCACAATTATATTATATTACACAAATTTCTCACAATTTGAAATTTGACAGCAAATTAGAGATTTTAAGGAATCTTTTGATCATATTTTCTTGATTTTAGGACTTAAGTGCAATTTTTTTAAAAGATGGTTTTTTTAAAAAAAAAAAAAAAATGTCCTGCCTCCCCCTCGTCTACTTGATCTGCTGTTGGGCATGTGCATTATAGGAGATCCCAAATGTTGGTCATTTGAGAAACAACATCCCTTCTAGGAGAGAGAGAGAGAGAGAGAGACAACATCCCTGTGTGTGATACTATATTTGCCGCATAATTTTAAAGGAAAATCCACGTAGGGACCCAAGATACCAACTTAATTGCAAAAAAAGCCCACCAACTTTCCCATGTCAGAAAAGGTCCTGTGGCCTTTTTTGGTATTAAGTTATACGAGAAAATGACTAAAAAACCATTATGAGACACCACACTTTTTCTTGTATTAAGTTCTAGAGGCGTTTTTGGTCATTTTCTCTTGCAACTTAATACCAGAAAAGACAGTCTTTTTTGACATGAGAAAGTTCTAGAGACGTTTTTGGTCATTTTCACTTGAGTCAAGTTATGCCTCCGAACCTCAAAAGGTTATAGCGCTTTAAAAAATACTAACAAATTGCCTACCAATAAAATCCTTGTATTGATAGGATTTGAACTCTCACAACCTTATACTATCAAGTATCAACCAACTATATTACCAACTATTGCTGATCTCCAGACAATGGTTTAGTAACCGTGCATAGTGTGCCTTTGACCTGGTCTAAATCAATATGGACTTTCCTTGTGTTTTCCTTTAAATATTTTGTAACTCTTAACAATGTAAATAGATGGACAGGCTACCAACAACGACACCACAAATAAACAAAGAACATGCCACATATATAATATTATCATTACCATTAGTAGATAGGAGGAACAGTTCACTGAAGGACAATACATAACGCATAAGATTTACCTCACCTATTTCTTAAAGAGTTCTACCACACATACTCACAAACACCACACACATCTCATCATATTATTAAACCTCATAATTTAGTGCTAATTCATGCATTGACCTTTGGTGCCCATCCTGCAATAACATATTGCTCTTCAGCCTTCGTTTTCTGGAATGATTCCCGGGCAAACAGCAACTGCAAAATCAGATCATAACACAACACAATCATTCATCAGCCACAATCCGAATGATCTACACACTCACCAAGGCAAATGCATATAATAATACATTAAGATAAAGACCCCAAAATAAAAAAGACGGTTTTAAGGATGAGATATGAACACTACAATCAATTACAACATTTTCAGTCACTAAGTTCATAAAGGACCGAATATACATCTGCCATCTAATTCTAATATAGTTCTTCCGTTCAAACCGGCAAGAACAGGGGCAAATTTATTCATTTGAGGTTTGAATAAAGTAAACACTTTAACTATTATGACAAGGCAAAACCAGAAGGCTTTTCCAGAGCAGAAAATTCTGCTAGAAGCTCTGAAGTACATCTGTCCCATGAAGATAACCAAAAGGAAGAAGATGAAAAAGAATAATCCCATGACAAGGCATGCAGAGCATTGAAGAAAATCAAATTGGTACCTTGCTGTAGTTGTGGACATGGGTCAAACTTTCAGGGACAGTCCATTTCTTGAAATGGCGAAGTGCAACAGTAAGATGGTAAAGTTTTGGAGCCAAACTCAAATCAACAGCAGTGACCTTATCCCCAGCAATATAAGGGCCCTAACAAATTGTCCATCATATTAGCAGAAACTAAAAATACGCATAAAATGAAAAGAAGTTTTCCTCAACCAATCCAAATACATACATGTGCCTGCAGATGGTCATTCAAAGCCTTCAATTCATTAAGTAAGGCCTGTTCTGTCCCATCATTTGGGTCCTTGCTCTTCAGGAAACTCACAAAAGACCCAAATATCTTTGACCCCCTGCAAGCATTAATCGAGAGTGAGAAGAGAAAGATCCAAACTCTGTACCAGGAGGTACAAACCCACTTAATCAAATTATATCTTAATAAAAAGTAGAAAATAATTTAACCAATCCATCTCTCTCATCCCCAGCATGAATCGAGAATGAGATGAAAAATCTTTATGATTAACATGAATGGATCACAAAATAAAATTCATTTGCAAGAAGTAACTCTATGTATAAACAACTCACTATAGGGTGTTCAGCCTATTCATAGATGCCCCTAACCATTACCACGAAAAAGAAAAGAGCGAAGTCGAGCAGGCATACCTATGCCTGTTCTCTCACCCATAACCAGCAGGCGGGTATCAGCATAATTTATGTTTAGATCGATGTTTAAAATGCAAATAAATTTTTAATTCGACTTCTATAATTTAATCTGCACATGACAGTAAGGTTTAAAATTTAATTGTCAATTATGTTACAATAAGTTAATATCAGCATGAGTAGAAAATTGCAGCTTCCAGTTTACATCCATTTTGGTTAAGGAAACAGGACAATGCTTCAGTTTCTAAACACTTCGAAGTCAATAAAAACGGCATCAATCAACTACTTGAAATTTTAGAAATAGAAACCAAAGTCGACACAGGATTTTTTTTTTTTTTTTTAAAAAAAAAAGGAGATACAAAAGCATGCATACACTGAGGCGAATTCAGAAGGAGTGGCAAGCGGAGGGTCAGGATATTTTTCATCGAGAAGCGCCACAATAACGTCAGAGTCAGACACCCATTTATCATCAACCTTAAGAACCGGTACCTTCCCTTCAGGATTCACGTCCAAAAACCTACAAACAACACCAGATCAAACAAACCCGCCTTAGAAATCACCCAGAAACAGGGAAATTGTTTGGGGAAAAAAACCCAGATACGAGCTAATTACCGAGAATACCAACCATTTGGGTTTGTCAGTGAGATTGATAAGGTGACTCTTGTAGGAAATATGCTTCTCCTCCAAAGTTAACAGCACTCTTTGAGAGAACGGACCTAAAAACAAACCAAAGCGCGAAATAAACAAACAAATGGGTAACTCAGAAACATGATCCCAGACAAAAGGAAAAAACATAGGCAGAGAAATAGAAGGAGGGAAGAAATTACAGTCTCCGAGAATATCAGGAGCCCCAGTAGCGGCCTTCACAGCAACTTCGAGAGCCATTTGAGCGAGGGCGTGATGGTAATGGAGTGAGTAAAGTGGAAACGGAGAGGCGGGCAGATGATGAAGAATGAGCAAGAACGTCCGCTAAATACGGTACTTATGGTCTGTGGATCGAGCTGGACCGGCGACGATTCCGCTTCCGGTCGAATCCGGTACGCACAATTTATTTTGGTCATAATTATTAGGTCACTAAAATCGTCATGATAATTATTACGGGTAACGATCCTTCTGTTCACATCTCACATATTACTGGAACCTTCTGTATTTCTCTGCTGTTTTTTTTTTTTTTTGGTCATAAATACAAACTCAACCGCTTAAGAATAATTCAAGGCCGACGGTTTGTATTATTGGGGTAATGGGACAGACAGATACCTTTAAATAAAACCTCTCCATATGTGTATATAAATACATACATTCAACTTTCAGGTAAAATAAAAAACCTTATTGGTTCAATTTTAATCAATAAAAATTTCATTATCCCATAATTTTTCCTTGCATATATTATATAGATTGAGGTAATTTTGTGTACTAATTTATCATACATGGACATAATTTTAAAAATAAATCAATATAATCATTATTACATTATATTCTATTATATAATATTACATTCGACTACATTTCATCTGATATAAATAAAAAAACCACATGGGTCATTAACAATTTTAAATTTTAATCTCCTCTCCTAATTTTACCTTCATCCAAATATAGTATTCCTATAAATTAATAATCCATTCAGATTGATAGTGCATTTTCTCCGGTTGTCTTGAAAAGTGAATGCCAAGATAAATGATGAACATGGACGTTAGGTTGGCCACGTTCATTATTGTTATATTTGTGAGTTACATTACTTATATACGTGGAGATTGTCTTTGAATTCCATAGCAACGAAAACAATTTTTTATTTCCGTAGCAAGGATAATATGTTGGATAGTACTCCTGTATTATAATTATAATTAAGTATAATTTTTGTCCAATATTTTATTAAAACATCTACTTGTGTCAGTATTTATTTTATAAAAGGTACAACTGATATTTAATAAACTTATGTGAGTATTGCGTGTTTTTTTTTTAAAAAAATATATATACTTGTTTTATGCGTGGGGGAACTTTACTCCCTGTCATATATAAAATATTTTAACACTTTTTCCGTTAGTAAATTTTTAACTAGTTCTTTAAATTAAGATAAGGTAATTAAAAAGAGAAATCTCAATTAAATCCAACTAAAATATCTAAATATAAATTCATGCCTACAATTTTAATAAATTATTAATCAGGCCAAGAGAACGATTAACAATTTCTGAATGTTGTTAAAAGACCATAATGCCCTTATATTGTTAAAAAGGAAAATTGAGATAAAAGATCAGAATTCACTTGTTTTTGAGAATGTGCAGAGGGATTATTATGTATGGATATTGATAGGGAGAAATACAGTACAGAGAGGAAACATAAATGGATGAAGTCGCACTCAGATTTTTTTCTTCTTTTTATTATTTTTGAACTCGCCTTTGAATCTCGTAAGGCAGAGGTTATATATATCAAACTCCGGATTTTTACAGTACAGTTTCAATGGGAACCAATGCTCTTAGATGCTCGAGAGAGAAAAAAGAAGCTCTTAGATGCTCGAGAGAGAAAAAAAAAAGCTCTATTTGCTAAATATAAGCCGAGAAACAACAACCTCTTCTATCTAAACCCCGTGTGTGTATAAAAGTCATTAAACTGAGCAGTCTAAAACAAACATCATATCACCTTCACATGAAAAGGAAAGACTGGCTGCGTTTAGATAACCCGTACTTGATTTGCACTGTTTGAAGGTGAATTGAAGAATCGGAGAGATCTCAGGAATGGAATTTGAAGGAGAGAGCAGGAGATGGATGGGGGTAAGAATGAGACGGTAGCTGCAGAGAGAAGGAGAAAAGGGCATATCGGTAAAATCACAAAATTCAGAAATCCTTAATAAGAACTCTTTTCTTCGTTCGGAATTTATTAAAACAGCATGCCTGAATTTAAATTTTGATATTTTAATTGAATTTAATTAGTATTTTTCCTAATTAAAATATGGCAAAAAAAAAAAGAGATGAGTTAATTAAAATAGGTAAAATATGTCTTAGAAGTTTTTTTTTTTTTTTTGTAGGATCAGGTATCCACCGCTAGGGGTGAGAATAAGCCAGGCCCCTATCAGGCGACCTACAGCCTAGTCTATTTAGGGCCTGGATAGGCCTGACCTGTTTGTCAAAAAGACCAAGTTAAGGCTTATTTAAAAGCCTAAATATGTAAATAGGTCAGACCTACTTCGTTAAGGCCTGGCCTGTAGGCCTTCAAACCTGGCCTATTTACATATTAAATAAATATAATTAAATTTATATGATATAAATAATATAATATTTATTATTTTTCATTCTTATATTTTAATTTTAAATTATATTTATATAGATTTTGATAGATTCAAAGTGTATAAAGTCTATTTATGACTTCTAAGGCCTACAATATGAAGTCTTTTTAAAAGCCTATATTGTAAGTAGGCCTTTAAAAAAGGCTTCAGACCTAACCAGGCCTTATGAAGGCTTAGGCCTAAACCAAAAAAAAAACCTGTATTCAGGCTCAGGCCCAGGCTTATTTAGCCAAAGCATGGTCTGGCTATTTCCATGCCTATCCACCACCGGTAGCAATGATTAATTAATCCTTTTGCATCATAAGTTTTTTGAAGGGGCTTTAGTGCTAGTAATGAGACCTATTCCATACTTATCGCTAGGGATTGAATCTCTGATTAAAAGCTTAAGAAATCTAGCTAAGTGCTAACTGTGCTAGGCTTCATGGTTTGCCTTGAAATTTTTTGCTAAGAAGTAATGTTGACTTGAAAGTTTTTCTGGATTTAACATTGTCTCGACATTATTAAAATAGAGCAATGTTGCTATTTACCGTTTAAAAGTTAATGGTCAACATTAATTTTTTTAATGGTTATTGTTAGTGTTTTAATGATATGGGGCGAGATTGCTACATTTGAAAATTTTCGAAGTGATATTGAATTTGAAAAAAGCTTTCAAAACAACATTACTCTTCAACGAATACTTTCGAGACAAATATACACTTTAATACTAAATTTTATATAAAGTTTCAGCATCACCCTTTAATTTTACTCCACTCATCATTTTCAATTCTCAAATTTTAACATTATTAGTCTCAAATATTGTTTTATCTATCATTGATATTTTTTAAAAAAGAAACTAAACTTATTATTGTTTTGTTAATATTTAAAATTTCAATGTTGGCATAATTTTGTTATTAATAAAACTAATAAAAAAACAAGTTCATAAATTTAATGGATAAAATAAAATCATGTTTAGAGTTAAATGATTAAATATGCACTTTTACCATTTAAATAATAAAGTTGTCTTAAAATTAAATTATTTTCCATTTTTACCCTTAGCACTCTTTAAAATTGTTTTTTGTATCTCATCTCTCTCCCATATACTGTTTATCATTCTCATTCACAAAGTAACTCTAGGTTTTTTTCAAGTGAAGTTCAAAGTAACTCCATCATATTGCTAATCTTACATGAGGACGTTTTTAAAATTGGACATTCACGATTACAAGGAATACTCCGAAGTATTTTGTGTATTTAGAATTTGATTGACTTACTAAAGTTACTCATACGAAAATGAAAACATCAATATAGATTGCTATCATGTTAATTGGCAAATTCACCATAATTACATTTTAAGTGTTGGCGAGTGTTGGCTTTGCTTCTATGATAGCTTCTCTAGGTGACAACACCCCATGCCATTGCTTCATCTCTCTCCTTATACATGTCATTCCCTTATTTCCTTCCGCATCACCCCTATCCTCTCTTCCTCACACACTAGAATCTCATCAATATCAAAATTCATTACATAATTACATTTTTTTTTAAAAATGTATAAACTTTGTTGTCCACTAATGCTACCCCTCCCTCCCTCCCTTTTTCTTCTTCTCAGGCAACATACAACATTAATTTTTTTTTTTACCAAATTTAAATCTTTATCTTCAATTATCATTATATATATATATATATATATATATATATATATATATATATAGTATTCAATAATATTCATGTCATTTTCAGTCATTTTTCATTTGAATTGACTTTTCAAATAATAATCTAAACAAGTTTCAGTTAAAAAAAGGTCACTTCTATCACTGTCAATCTAAACATAAATCACATTTACAATATGACTTTTACCATATTTTATGTTTACAAAAGTCAGATTAAAAACAAGTCACTTCCACCACCACTAATCCAAATGGCCCCTTACATTAAAAATCAACAAATTGCTCTAAACACATGACTAACAAATACTTCTTCACACCTGTGATATAAAAGCTATTTAACTAATTTGGGATTAAAAAAAAGGATAAATTAGTTAATTATAATAAATATGGTTTATTCTCCCTAAAATATATTTGTTGAATATTATTATATTATATATAAATTAATAAGTTAGGTAACCTGGGATTGATAACATTATTTTTGGAAACAAGTTTTGAAAAAAAAATAGAGTAAAAAAATGTGTTTGGATGGTTGTTTTAAAATGATTAAAATGCAAATTTGTCTCAGAAGTTTTCTTTGAGAAGCAATACAGTCTTAAAAGTTTTTTCAAGTTCAATGTCACCTCAAAAGTTTTAACATATAGAAATTTTGTCCTATACCGTTAAAATACTAATGTTAACTGTCAAAAAATTGACGTTAACCGTTAACTTTTTAACAGAAAAGGGTAAGATTGCTCTATTTTAATACTTTGGGGGTAATATTGAACCTAAAAAAATTCCAGAGTAACATTGTTCATCCGTAAAAACTTCAAGGACAAATTTGTACTTTAACCCTTTTGAAAAAAAATTTTGTAGTGACTTGGCAGTAACTGCGTTGGTTGTGAAATAGCGGCAGTCATCACTGATAGTGTGGTGTCGATAGTAAATAAGTGGTGACCTTAAAAAATGAAAAATAAAAAATAAAAACAGGAAAATAACTAATAATTGTTTTATTTTTTAGTTTTTAAAAACAACTTATAGAAAATAGTTTTCCAAGCAATTTAAAAAAAATAAAATAAAAAAGCTGTTTATAAAAACAAAATCAGACAAGCCCATTATATCAAGTATGAGATGGGGTAGGACAAAGGAAACACATTTTTATTATTTGTTTTAATTTTTTACATTTTCAGTTGAGGTTACTGATCAAACTGAAAGGTCATAAGCATCTTATAACTATATAAAAAAGGTCATAACCATAGGTGGGACTGTAAGAAGTAAAGGCCAATTGATGCATTTTGGAAATTCTCATGGAGTTCGTCTCTTCCTCATAAAGACCTTTTAATTTGGAAAGTCTTGAATGAAACTCTGCCTGCTGTTGATATTCTGACAAAATATCACATAAATGTCACCAGTAGTTGCGCTTTTGGATGCTCTGAAGTAGAAACTCTGGATCATCTTTTTTGTTAAATTGTCCATTTTCAAAGACTATATGGTATTGTGGTTTATTAATTAGATTCCCTTTTACCACTTTTGATCATTTCAAAAGTTGGTTGAAGTGCCCCTTGTTGAATTTACACAAGGATGGTCACTAAAATCATTAACCTCATCTCAATTATTTGGAAGAAAAGGAATCAAATTTTTCATCAGGGCCGGGATGCTTCGCCTTTACTTGTAATAAAAGAACTTAATTATGTCTCCTCTTTGAATTCTTTGGCTTTTACTACAGTTGATGGCTCATCGAATTCTTAGCTTGTTTCCTATTTGTTAGTAAATAGGTGTACTAGAAACAATCTATTTTGATAGAGAAACACTTTTTTCTATTTAGTATTTTATTATTTACGTATTTGATCTTATTTGATCTTTATCATCTTTATGTCTTATTTTTATGTTAAGGTTAATATGCGTTTAAAGATAAAAACCCTATAAATAGAACATGTGTTCATTCGAGGATATATGATAGGGATCATGATCATGAGGGCTCAAGAACATTGCATGTCTATTGCTTGAAACTTGTTCCTAGTCTTAAATCACCAAGAAAGAGCATTGGTGATATCAATAAGACTAGTACAACATCGTTTATTTATATATAGATATAAGGTATGGACCTCATAGAATACAGGCTTGGTGATGCTTCAACTGATGTCATGGGTAGATTTGTTAGAGAACATATAGCATTGAACATTTGTTAGTGCGGTCGTCTTAGACTTAAGGATGTCATTGAGCACTATGTCCTAGGGTTATACTTTAACTGTACAATTTTATCTGCATGAGAATAGGGAGAACATTGTACTATTAGGTATGACTTGAATACATGAGTGTAGATGGACATGCCGAAAAAACTTTCGGTCCCCTACAATGTATTAGTCGTTCACAGAATCGGTAGGGCTTGGATAACTTCTAGTTGACTCGAGAATCTGTACACAGTAACCAATTATGAAGAGTCATGATCCATATTAGAATCAATAGAAGAAGATTCCTAGTTCCATGAAAAAAGGTATATTTAGTCAACCAAAAGAGATTATACCTTTGCTCTGGACTAAATATGAATGATGTTGTAAGGAATAATACTCGCATGGTATCCAAATTAGAAAAAAAGTAGATCACTTGATCAACTCAATTAATTCTGATGTCACAGAGCATTGCAAGTGTCCTACGTGGTCATTAGATGTAATCTATTATCTTGAATTATTAATTCAAGAAACAATTAAAGATATGGATGAGATTCATTATCTTCCATAATTAATTCAAAATATGAATTTCATTTAATTTATTAATTATTTGGATAATACCAATTAATGGGCTTAATCTTGAACCCTAATTAGGGTGTTGCTAAAAAATTCATATGAGACATTAGTATTGAAAATTTCGGCCAACATATACAAACTCAGGTGTTGGCCTAAATATTGAGCTCTTTTGAACCAAGAAAGATTTTGGCTAAAGCACCAAGAAAGGGAAGAAGAGGCGTCATCCATAGGTAATCCAATCTTATTATTCTCTTCAAAAAATCTAATCTAAAAAAACCTAATCTTCTTGAGATAAAGAAAATCCAAGAACCTTAATTCCTCAACCTTGCCATCGCCTAGCAAGCATCCAAGGAAAAAAAGGAATCAAAGAGAATGAGTTCTTAAGGCAATCAAGAGATAGCCGTGCGAATCAACATTAGAGAACGTCATAAATTTTGAAGTCTTCAAAGTGATTTAAGGTAATCATAAAACCCATAAGTATTTTAATAAGTAGATCCTAAGAATATCCAATGAGCTCCTGTAAAGTGTTATAGGATCACATGATCAATATTTCTAAAAGAACCCATGAGTTTTTATTCGTTTAATTTGGGAAAACACATGAGATCCCGTAAAGAGTTATGGGGTCCATAATGCTCATGAAGTCCAAAGATATAATTGAATTCATTATTCATGAGTACATTAAAATTTATAGGTTCTTATGAGCACCAATAAAAAGTTATAGGTTTTCATAATGATTAATTATTTATAATCTTCAACTTTATGAGCGCTTGTAAAGAGTTATGAGATTTCATATATTGATTCAATCAAAAAGTAAATTACTAATAATGAGATAGAGTTAATAACTCATGAGGATTATAAGGAGTTATGGGTTCAAAAAAAAAAAAAAAAAAAAAAAAAATATATATATATATATATATATATATATATATATATATTTTTTTTTTTCCATCTCATAAGTTTACACTTAAACGTTAGGTAACACCCAAAATTTAACCAACACTATAATCCTAAGCCTGTCTCATATCACTTCACAAGGAAGGACCATTCTTTTAAAAAAATATAAGATTGGACGAGTTACTCATTGTCAATCATGGATTTATTTTCAAGGCCAATCAATGCAATCTATGCTATGGAAGAAAGTTTCTAACCAGGAATACCTAGCACTTCAATGCTTCAGGGCCTCTCTTCTCTGGATAACCAACTGTTTGTTTTTTAGCTCTTTCAGCAGTAAGGATTTGCAGATGATTTGCATCAACAAAAAAATATTGGCGGAGAAAGGAACAAAGACCAGCTCATCCAATATTTTGTACAGTGATAAATCCTTATTCCTAGGCTTATTTAACTTTCGCCGTACTTTATTTGTTGAATCAGTTGATCTCTGTTTTCATATCACTACAATCATGTGTCCTTGTATGACTGTAAACTTTTGACGTTCAATCATTTAAATTTTAATGCATTTTGTGTTTACATATAAAAAAAAAAAAAGAAAAGGGTGAAGATGATGGAAGTGACGCTCTTTATCTGCTTCTTCTTCTTCTTCTTTTTTTTTTTTTTTTCAATAGCAATTGACACTCGTCATTTTGGATCAAAAAGCGCAAATTAATGTTTAGGAAACATCAAATCATTCTAAAATATCACTTTAGAACCAAATTTTAACAAAATTTATTTACATTATTTAACTAAAGTTTCCCCCTTAATTTCTGTCAGGAATTCAAGACTATGTTAACCATATCAATTGGTGTGTAAATTTAGTAGGAGTTCCTTCGTGTTATTACAAAGATGACTAATTAAATAGCTACTAAATTAAGATTTGACCTTTGAACAACTTTTCTTTCCGACGATATGACTTAACTTGATCTGATTCTACAAGTAATAGATCAACATGTGGAGTATCACACAACTAAAATAAAGATAAAATAGAATAAGAATCGACACAAAGAATTTAACGTGGAAAACCCCTCAACGTGAGAAGTAAAAAACCACTGGCGAGGCCAAGAAAGATTTTCTTATGCGGAAGAAATTACAACCTCTCGCTAATTCTAAAAAGACAACAGTATCACCCTCTCTAAAAATATGAGACTACCCACTCACAACTTGAAGAACGCATATTTTTCTCTTAAGTGCAGGATACTTACTCAGAGATAAAATGCAAGTAATGGTAGAAGTGGTAAACCATGGCCACATATTTTGCTTTCACTGTGAGCCACAAAATCACAAAATCAAAGGATGAACTATGGGTACACATTTTTCACTTTTAATTTTGAGCCACAAATGTGACTTTATGTCACTCATGTCAATCTCCCACTTAAAGTTACTTTTGGCGAGCTTTTAAAATCTTTTCCCTCTTGGTAGTTCTTGCTGCTTACGTTTTCTATTTAGCCATATGAGGACCAACACCATATAAACTTATGAGTTTATAGGTTTTAATTCATGACATCTATCACTTTGTGAGAGTAGTAGTAGAGAAAGGAAGTGTAGATATGCAGAAGCTTCACGCCAAAGCGAAACTAATAGATGTAATGACAAAACCCAAAACCCATAGATTCAGATTAGTTTGTATGGTGTCGGTCCTTGTATGGTCTAACACAAAGTAAGCAGCTGTCAAGAGGGAAAATATTTTGAAAGCTCACTAAAAGTGACTTTAAGTGGGATATTGAGATGAAAGTGACATAAAGTCACATTTGTGGATCAAAATTAAAGAAGAACAATGTGTGCCCATGGTTCATCCTTTAATATTGTGGCCATGGTTCATCACTTCCATCTATAAATAGCCTTCTCTTCTACCATTACTTGGATCCCATCTCAAATTTTGCCGCTATAGTGCGAACAATACTCTAAACAGTAACTGCATCAGATCACACTATTTAATCGTATATAGTAATGGTGAAGAACACTCCCCAACCAACTTGGCTCTAACGCCACTCTTCAAGAATTCAAGACTCCGTTAACCATATCAATTGATTAGATAAGTGTAAATTTAGCGAGAGTCTTTTCGTATTATTGCAACGGTGATTAATTAAATAACTACTAAATCAAGACTGGGCTTTTGAACCACTTTTATAGACATCAACAGTTAACTTATCTGATTCCACCACCAATATATCAACATGTTATTAGAGTATCACACAGCTAAAATAGAGATAAAAGAGAATAAGAATTGATACAAAGATTTTAACCAAGAAAATTGCTCAATGTAAGAAGTAAAAAACCAAGGGTAAGGCCAGAAAAGATATCACTATATGGAAGAAAATTACAACATCTCTCTAATTTTAAGGGGAGAACAATACTACTCTTTTACAAAATAGGAGACTACTCACTCACACACTCATAGCTTAAAGAACACTTATTTTTTTCTTTAGTGTGGGGTACTTGATTTGAGATGGGTTGCAAGTAATGGTAGAAGTGAAAGCTATTTACACATGGAAATGATGAACCCGTCACACATTTTGTTTTCATTGTCAGTTACAAAACCAAAGGATAAATCATTACCACACACTTTTCTACTTTAATTTTGAGCCACGTGTGACTTTATGTCACTTTCATGTCAATTTCTATATTAGATTTTCCATACTCAGTTGAGAGGATGGATAATCTTTAATGGGCCTGGATATGCATTTAACTCAGTTTTTTCTATAAAAAAAAGTTAAAAACGCTACTTTTCTTGAAAATCCAAAACGTAGCCTATTTGAAATTGGTGATAAGTTCACTGGGCTGAAATAAAAAAAAAAAACCTAAAACACCACTTTTTAAAAAAGCCTCGTTTTGTAGTTTTTTCTCAAACGTTGGCCCGCGTTTTGGCACTGTGTGAAATGAATGATTTCGCTGACATCATTCATTTTCTTCTCAGTAGCAAAAGGACAAAATTTCCTTGGAGCTCCTAAAGCAATTTACTTGAAGCCTTGAACAGCTAACGTCATGCCCAATTTGCCTTTTCCAGCATTTTGAAGTTTCAAAATACAAATCTGACCTTGTTTTAAATTTTTAATTTACTTCCAGTAAATTGCTACTATATTTTAATTTAAGTTTTAAAATTTTGATTTTTTTAATTAAGAATTCTAAAGATTTCGTTGCAGGATTGTTGAAATATATTTAATTTTGTTATATTTAATTAAGGTTTTTATTTTTTTTAATAATATTTAATTTTTTTAAAATTAAAATTAAAATTTTCATTAACTCAATATATACAACTAATATGTATATGTAGTTTTAAAATGATTCATGTCCTTTTCAGTTATTTTCCATCTGAATTGACTTTTCAAATAATAATCCAAACATACTTCAGTTAGAATAAAATCCACTTCTGCAAAAAGCCAAACGAGCAATCCAATCACACATCAGTTAGCTTAACCTGAATTTTATAAAAGTCAGATAGCTTTTAAGCCATAGCTTATACCGCCAACCCAAAAAGGCCCAATATTTAATAAGTCAACTAAGTTTTCAAAATTTAACATAAAACGTAATTTCTTAAAATTATTAAGTTGTATAATCATAATACTTCTTCTTTTTTCATTTACAATTATTTATAAAATAATTTATAAATAAACTAATTAAAATTTAGAATAGGAAATAGGGACGAGACCGACAACATTATTAGAGCCTACCATGACAACCAACAATAATATTTTTTCTTGTTCTTATTATAAGGCACCAATTACAAGTGTATTTAGTTTTTTTTTTAATTTTATATGGTACTTGTTTATTTCCAATGAGAATTAATTGTTTTTTTTTTCATGGTTGTCCATAATTAATAAGGGTAGTGGGTAAGAGTAATAATAATATACTATTAGAATTTAGTGCAATTAATAGGGGTAGTATTAGAAATTACTTAAATTGCAAGACAATTTTATTGACTTTAATTGTTTTTATTTGTTTATAATAATTGTTAGTTGGTGCCTTATAATAAATAGGGAAAATATCAGTGAGTTCCCAAGGTAGAGGAAAAAAAAATTAAAAAAAGTCTCAACCCCAAATCCCCTATAAAAAAAAAGTCTCTAGATACTTTTTTGGTATTAACTGTGAACAGTTACAGAATTCTTCTCACAAAAAATCTTGTAGTTAAAATGGTTTTTTATGTTGTTAAAATAGCTTTATAAATTGTTAAAATGTCCTTAGAAAATCTCGTTGTGAAAATAACTTTTAATATTTTCAAAATAGCTTTTCATGTTGCCAAAAATTCTCCAAGTTTCTACAATTCTACATGTTAGAGGAAAAATTCAGAGATTTTTATAACATGAAAATTCATCTTGACAACATTCAGTGGCGGGGCCACATGCTGGCCAGCTGGGGCCTTGGCCTCAACTGGTCTTTTTCTATCTTATGTATTTATATATATGTATCATATAATATTTTATTTTGACCAATAATTTGGCCCCAGCTAAGTATTTTACTCTTTTTGTAATATTGTGTTGATTAGTGAAAATTTTAGGATTATGATTTTGACAGAGTTTTGAGTTTTTACAATAAATAACTATATATATATATAGAGGATGATTAATGACTAATTTTAATCAGTTTGGATTTATTATTTGGTTGCCTTATGATTTTATAATGAATTTCTCTTTTAAGGAATAGATTATAATATGTTATTTGCTTAGTTGAAATTTAATTAGATCTTATGTTATTTTAAAATATTTTTTGTGGTTCATATTATATTTATTTTATTTTCTCTAATTATTTTGTTTTGAGGTAGGGTAGAATGTGTACTTAAGTGTTAATTTTATTAAATTTCATTATATATTATTATTATTATTATTATTGTGTTTGTGATATCTTTAAGATAATATTTGGTTTATTACTCATTGAGTTGTAAGAGGAAAGTAAAATTTTTGTTTCAGATACCTACTGAAAATGTTATTATTTTATATCTTATTTTGATTTATAATTGTTGGTTATTATTTATTCATATTTTTAATGTTATGCGATATTATTCTTTAAATACTTCATCATATTTATTTTTTGGCCCGGGCTAAATTTTTTTTCTGATTCCGCCACTGACAACATTAGAAATTATTTTGACAATGAGATTTTCATAGGGATATTTTTACAACTAATAAAACCATTTTAACAACAAGATATTTTTGCGTAACTTATTCACAATTAATATAAAAAAAAAGTCTCTAGAGACTTTCTATGAAAGGATATGACTTTTTTCATATATATATACACACACACACACACACACACTTTAGGACCTCAGTGATATTTGCCCTAATAAATATCAAAGGGAGTACAATATCAAACTTATTTAGAGTTAAAGTGCAAAAATACACGTGATCTTTTTTCCTAGGGGTGCTCAGCACCAAAAAAATTTTTTTGGAGCAAAAATACACATGTAGTTACTATTTTGGAACAAAAGTCACATCTCACCGTTAAGTCATTGTTCATTGCTGTTATGTTACTGTTCACTTTATCTTTTTCTCTCTCATCATGGTGAACAGTGACTTAACGGTGAAATGTGATTTTTACTCTAAAATGGTAACTATGTATATATTTTTGATCCAATTTTTTTTTTTTGATGTTGGGCGCTCTTTAAAAAAAAACTTATATATATTTTTACACCTTAATTTAATTATTTACTATATCTTCTTTTGGTGAAGTAGTTGTCATCGAAGGCATCTTCCAGTTTGCACCACAAATTCTCTCCACACTTTTGCAGAGGAATATAATTGTGGTGTCAGGTGAGTGGTGGGCCCCTTCTTTTTCCCATTCCCCATAAAAAGCCAACCTCACATCACTTTCTATTCTTAAGAAATTAAGCACCAAAGTCACGTTTCAAAACCTACCATCATTGTTGGCCCACTTTACAAAAATCTTTAGATTCTCCCACCCGCTATGTATGGGATGTGGATTGCCATGTTTCTTATCTTCGTTCGATAAAGATATAATAATAAATAACTTAATTTTTTTGTTCTCTGTCTGTTCTTCTGTTTGATAATCTTGTTAATCACTCTCTCTATCCTCATCTTTATAATACTTTGTAGTGTAGCCTCTCTTTTTATTAAATATCATTTTGCCTTATTATCAAAAAAATAAACCAATTAGATATATTAAAAGTTGGTTAAAATTAGTTAAAGATAATAAATATGTAAAAAAATGTCACTTAATTTTCAAAAAACACCTTTATAAAGGCAGAAAGAGTGAGAGAAAGAAAATGAGTAAACAAGTATATATGAAGAAATTATTATAGTGAAAGTAACCCATAATTGATAGGAGTATAAATGAACCATGATACTGAATTTTTTAAAATAGACTATTAGTTTCTCTTATAAATAAGAACATTATATAGCCACCCAATTACCTATGATGATTTCTATTATGCTTCTAGTTTACGTATTTTCATTATGCTATTAATTATATTTAAGCTTTAGATAGCGCTTCGTTTTTAAAGCTTGGTATGCCAAAAGCTTAAACAAGTAGCAGAAACATACACTGGTTCCTTTAATTTAGATCATAAACAATCCATAAGTTTCCTATAACATTATAGTGCATCACTTATCTACAAGGCCTCCCTTAACTGATCGAGCTCTTTGAATAAAAAGAATAATTTAAAAAGAAAATTTATTATATTTTAGATATGCCCTTGATTGGCCAAAATATTAGTAAGATTTCCCTGATTAAATATATAAATGAAATAAATGATTTAATTTATATTATCCAAATAATCTATATTAAACACACATGTGATTATGATGATTATAATAATATGTAAGGGTTAAACAAGCATTTATTCCAGTAATCCGATATTGTGAATATCTGATAGGGATTTAAATAAGTTTAAGTTCAAATAATGCATTATTTCATTAATTGAGATAGTATATCAAGTGTCAATTATCGAGGATATTCTGCTTTTCCAAAATTTGTTAATAGTTGAAAACCGGTCCAGTTAGAGTTATCAGGCTCTCTTTCTCTCGTCTGGGATTCAACCCAAATCCAAATATATATCAGACCTGGTATGCATTCTCTCTCTTCCCTCTTTATTTTATTATGTTAAAACGGTTAAGGTGTAAAAATGCACATGAGCTTTTTCTCCAGGAGCGGCCACCATTACGTGCTTTTTTTTTGGAGCAAAAATACACACGTGGTTATCATTTTGGAGCAAAAGTCACATCCCACCGTTATGTTACTGTTCACCGCGGTTATGTTACTGTTCATTTCATCTCTTTTTTGTTTTTTTCATCACGGTTAATAGTAATATAACGGCAAGATGTAATTTTTGCTTCAAAATAGTAACCACGTGTATATTTTTATTAAAAAAAAAGCATGTAGTACCGGACGCTTCTGAAAAAAAAGCTCATGTGTATTTTTGCACGTTAAGTTTATGTTAAACTACAAAGCTATTGGGTGTACCACACTTTTGGACGGACATCAACAGATAACGAGCGGAAACATTTTAAAGATCATGCATCTTTTATAGGTTAATCTTGATGGTACGAAAATTCCGTTTGGAACAATTCAGAGAACAGTTATTGGCGGCTTGGCGCAATCCCTGTTTTTGCACCGTCAATTAGGACACAGAATAGGAAGTCACCAAGAAAGAATGTACTAATGGATGCTCTGATTCCCTATCCGATAATTTCTAAACAAATTGTGATAGCATAAATCCATGGCGCAGGAGGGAGGGGAAATTTTTTGGGAAAATCTAGGGCCCAAGTAACAGAAATTTTTTTTTTTTTAAAAAGACCCCAAGATTATGAAAATACCAGAAAAGGCCTATAAATTCATTAAAACTTTTAGTTGTTAACGGAACTGATATAATTGTTAACAGAGTTGATATAGTTGTTAATGAGGCTGATATATTTGTTAATATTTTAATGAGTTTATACTAGAAAAGGCTCTGGTATTTTCAGAATCTTGAGGTTTTTTTTTTTTTTTAAATTTTCTATTACTTGGGCCCCTATACGGATTTTTCCAATTTTTTTTGAATTTGGTTTATACTGGTACACCAAGTTTATCCTTATTTTAATTTTCATCCCTTAAGTTTCAAACTATTGATTTTGTTCACACTAAAGGCAAAATAATTCAAGTTTTTATTATGACGAATATTTTAAGTGAAATAAAACTTAAGAGATTAAAACGTATGATTTAAAACTTAAAAGACCAAAACTATAAAATGTAGACAAATTTAAGGGGCCATATATTATATTAACCAAAAAAAAAAAAAAAAACAGAGAAGCGGGATTAGAAGTCTTTTATCAATTTTTCTTACATTTTATTTTACATCTCTTTATTAAAATTTTGCAACCCCACTTGTTCCATTTCTTTTTTAAATTCAGCCCCTACAAATTTTCCCTCCCTCCAAATCCCTCATACCAAACATGTCCTAAATTTTAGTTGCCCAAAAAAAGTGCAAACACATTGATGCTATTAATAGTGGTCAGGTCGAGTGGAAGGAATATGATATATTGTTTAAGGTTGAAAATTCAAACCTTGTGATTGGTGATCACTATACTTCAAGAACTCTCATTTAAGTCGGGGGGGGGGGGGGACATTTTGTACGCAGTAGTTATCAACCAGGGGAAAAGACCAATGATGCTAATGGCCAAAGCATCAAACTAGGGTAATTCGCTGTTGCTTTAGGTACTAATGACTTGAATGATCAAAGGCACTTTATATACAAGTGCTCAAATGCTTATGGGGGAGGATCACATGAGAATAACACGACAGGTACAATTAGATGGAAAGCACTGAAGACGTACACTCTAATGAAAATAAAAGAAAGAACATGTAATAGCAGACATGTTACCGTTCAGTTTGATAAGGCATCATATGAGCAGGTTTAGCGAACTGTGTCATCAACAAGTCAAGGGGTCTGTCTAACCAAAAACAGATGGTTCCCCAATCACTCACAAGTCACAATGCAACAGGTATAATCTAGGTTTGTAGAAAAATTTAAGTTCTTTGGGTAATATATATAGTAAAGTCCTCCAACAACAACATGTAAAATGATTTTACCCCTCTAAGACGCAATTATATTGTGTTGAGCTGTAAAGAGTCATGAGGTCAAGCTTAATAGAAATTGACAACTTGTCTCCTGATGCTACAAAAGTTGCTCAGAAATTCTCACCACAGCATAGGTTTACAATCCACAAGACCAAAAATTGGGATGACTGTGATTCATCGTCCACGCCCGCGCCCACCACGTCCACGGCCCCGACCACGTCCCCTTCCTAACGGCTTCCCTGGAAATGCAAACAAGATATCAAAGTTATCACTGGAACACACTATATTAACCTTCAGCAAGAAAACCAAGAGTATGGATGAAAAATTTTGCAGTAAAAACTTTTATGCATACCAGCAGTTGGCTTCTTAGGCTTAATCCTAGGTGTTTCTTCAACAAGCAATGTCTCAAGATTCAAGCTGTCAGGGAGGATATAGTAACGGATGTTGTTACCCCTCACGCTGAGATGATCTAGAGTCACTGGATTTTTCCCTTTCAGAGTTAGCTTGACTGTTTTTAGATGGGTATTCATACTAATGTCCACACCTGTCGCACAAGCAGTCCAATAGTAAGTATAACCAAGGCTTCCTGACTCTATGAGACTATCTGCTAAGACACGTGGCAATAAGAATTCATTTGATTCTATATTTGGATAGTTAGAAAGTATATACATGCCCAAATTTAAACAAAGGACTTGCTATCTTCAGAATTCTTGTTCATTCACGCATTTCATTACTAACAAATATCATGTTCAATAGGTATACATTTAGCTAAAAATTCCAAAATTTAAACAATCAATGCCAGCATATGCTATATGCTCACTACATTCTCATATTTCCTTCATGTGGCTAGGCTTGATGTCAATCTAGAACTCAGTTCAATAGGAAATTCCATGAAAAAGGGTGCAATATCCAGTTGGAGAAGTTGATAAAACTCAACATGCTTGTATCAAATCGGGGCTAAATATACCTGCTCTTATAAATTTTCAACTTTTAACAGATCACTTCCTCAATGTTTTTACGCAACTTGGTTTAAAAAGTTCTCAAGGTAGATAGAATATCCACTCACATTATTTACAACTCTTTTGCTTCTCATGAGTCATGACACTACTTCAGTGATCGTCATTGAAATGATTGGAAAAAAATGCATTCACAATGTGAGAATTTCAACCTTATAAGAAAGTTAATGATAGAGTCAATTGTTCATTTATTTGTCACAAGGAAACTACTCCTGATTCATCTCATAATAATTATAAAAAATGTTACAATGCTTTCACAGCTCAATCCCAACATATAAAAAAAGTTTTCCAATAGATGAAATCTCAATCCATTACAAACAATTGCATGGGGCTAAAGACTTATATTATGCTTTATGTTTAAAAGATTGTCCTCGTGCATATTATGTTCAAGTCTCGCTCATCTTTTGCAATTGAAATTATTTCTTGCAGTTAGAGAAGTTATTCCAATTCGTTATTTTTTCTCTCTCAAAGTTACAATTGTCAATTATATAATAGTTTCTATAGGATCTAGCTTCCATCCTCTTCCATCCTTTTCTTTATTTCAGCCGTTGGATTGAAATATGAATGGTTCAGATTTCATCTTTTATAAAATATTAATAAAATATTAAATTATTAAAAAATAATTTTTATAAAAGATGAAATCTGAACGGTTCAAATTTCAACCCAATGGTTGAGATAAAGAAGATAATGAGAAGTGAATGAAAAAGAAAGAGGATGGGAGTTAACTCCGTTTCTATAAAGCATCATAGCTATTATAGTGATTGAAATGCTAAGAATATTAGCTGTCATCTTTGAAAGAATTGACAATCAATGTTGATTGTTCTCGCCAATTCAAAACATCTAATTATCAGGCTTAAGTATATGCTCTTCCAAATAATTTTCTAGTTTAGACTTGCATAATCTCATAAATTTCCGGCATCATCAAAAAAATTTCAACTAAATATTAGCCAAATAAAAATGAACTAATTTAATAGACAAAAAAATTAAAAATATACATCAAATGCATTATCAAAAGAGGATGTTGAAATAATTGAAGTGTGGGAAGAATGATATGTTGTAAGTGTTGGAGCTCTAGAAATTCATGCACTTCCAATTCCAAGATTAGCAGATGATGTCCCTATATTTGAATATTCATTAAAAATAAAGTTTAACTTGCTCTTGACATTGGCATCTTCTTCATGTAAGTAAGAGGGTCAATCTTTGTGTAGAAACATTGCATTATATTAAACTTTCATCTTCAATTAAAAACCACTACAAGTGCAGGAATGACACTATAATTATTCTAATACTTGTCAAACTTTTCTTTCATTCTTTTAGACATCTCTTAAATCACAAAATCATGGCTCACCAAATTCGCACAAGCAACATGTCAATTTTTAGTATTTGCATATAATAAGAGTTTGCAATCAGATATAATGAACCCATCTAATCGGCTTGTTCAAATCGATGGTCAAGCTTGAGTTTCATGGGATAAAAAGAAATTCTTGAGGTAGTGCAATTATTTTGTTTGAAATCTTATCTAAATACTAATAAGAGGCAATGTGCAACTTCTTGAGGCTATTTGAGAAGATTACAAGGTTGAATTTCTTGGTTGTCACATCCAATTGCAAACTCTTATTCTATGCATATGTAAAAAATTGAGATGTTGCTTGATCCAAATATAGTGAGCCATGATCTAGTGATTCAAGAGATATCCAAAAGAATGAAAGAAAAGTTTGATAAGTATTAGAATAATTTTACTGTTATCCTTGTACTTGCAGTGGTTTTTGATCCAAGATGAAAGTTTAATATAATAAAATATTTCTATACAAAGATTAACCCTCTCACTTGCCATGAGAAGATTGTCAATGTCAAGAGCAAGCTAAATTTCATTTTTAATGAATATTCAAATATGGGGATATCATCCATTAAGTGGAATTGAAAGTGCATCAGTTTTTACAGCTTTAAAACTTACAACTCATCATTCTTCCCACACTTCAAGTATTTCAACAACCTCTTTGATGATGCATTTAATGTACATTTTAAATAAGTCAATTAAATTTGTTCACTTTTATTTAGCAAGCATTTACTTGTTTTTAATAAGATTTTCAAGATATTTATGAGATTATGGATCACTCTTCTATGGACAAGTCTAAACTAGAAAATTGTTTGGAAGAACCAATACTTAAAGCATAATAATTGGAAAGAATTGGAAGCCTTAAAGTGGTGGAGGCACAACTTTGATATCCAATTCTTTCTAGGATGACAACTAATATGCTTAGCATCCAATCACCAGAGTAGTTAGTGAAGCGGCTTTTCAACATTGGTTCATGAGTCCTAGCAAATTATAGAAGTTACCTTCTTCCAACTAATGTTCATGCTCTAATTTGTAATCGTAACTTGTTGCATAGTTTTACACATAAAAGTAATTTAAATTTATTTTGTTATAGTGTTATTTATGCTTTTTATCACATAAACATACTCCCTTTGGTCTTTAATATAAAACATATTTGGAGAATTGATCTTGATCCTCAATGTAAAACAAAGTTCTCATATTTGCCAATCTTTTCCAAATTTACGTCTATTGATGCTCCTTCAATAATAATCAAGGAGGAGAGGGAAGGAGGGCATTAAGGAAGGTGACTAGGATATTTTACAAAATACATGTCATATTAACTAACTTAAACAACTTCCTTAATTTAATTAAATTATGTAAATATGTCTTATATTAAGGACCAAAAGGAGTAATAACTATACTAAGCCTATAATTTTGATCTATTACTTGTTGTACATCATGGAGGCAGTGAAGAAAAAAGTATTTTTTTTTATAAACAAAAATTTTGAATTAATTAATAAGTAATACGTCAAATACTCAATGCAAGTGGAGTCTTGAACTTGAATGAGACTAACCGAGTAACACTAGGAAGGAAGGAAAAAATCACAGGTTTGGATGTTTTATTAGAAGTCTTGAGGTGCCAATAGACAAATGTATGGCGTAGAAAGGAAGACACAATGATTATAAGTTTTAAAATGGAAAAGTTGCAAAAGTTAGATATGAAAAATGAACAAGATGATTGATTGAGAGAAAAAGTGTGAAGGATACCAGATTAAGTACAAAGGCATACCAAAAGTCCTATCTAGTCCTCTTTTTTCCATTTATTTTAAATGATAAAATAATTATAATACTTTATTTACTCACATATGCCTATTGTGGCTGGGAAGTGGGGCGGGGATTGGGGGCGTTTAGCATTTTGAATCAAACACACACACACACACACATCATATCACATACACACACTTTTTGAACAACCAAAAAGTATTGGAGGTTGGAGGGGTTTATGGCCAGGACCCCAAGTTCAAAGAGATGAAATTAACATGGACTCGTTTGTGCTACATTATTTGCTGCCTGAATAATCTTTTCACAAATATAAAGGAATACTATCTCTTGAAAATGTTGCTGTAAACAGGCCACCATTTGCAATATGCTACCAGTTTCTACAAGCAAATACTACATGAGCAATGGAATCAAAATTTAATAGTTCTACATTTCAGCAGTTATGTCTAAAACTATAAGGTCCAGTTACGTTTGACAGATGCTATAAAAATTGAAATATGGTTACTAATTGTTAAACCACTAAAATAAATATCCTATTGAGCTACGCTTCTAGACAGCATAGATGTCCATTCAGATTTTCACGCCCTTTACCTTCTACTTCCCACAAGCGCATGCTAAGGGTTCCAACATAAAAGATAGTAATTCAGTGACAGTACAGAGATATTTCTCACAAAACACTAAGCTTAAAGTCAGGGTTTAAACAAAAGCATGAATGAAATAAGAATCTTATAGTTTATGAAAGAAGTGACAGAATGAAGTGGAACCAAAAAAAAAAAAAAAACCTGTAATGGTGCCATGAACAACAGTGCCATTCTTGAGCTCAATTGAAACAGTTTCATTGTTCAGCTTCATTAAAAACCTACTCCAACATTCACATTTCATATTAATATGTAGACAAAAGAAAATAAGATTAAGAGAACAGAATATTACTAAACCAAAGGAAGAATTAGAAAGATGGATAGGGAATCACCTGACAAGCTTCATTTTAGGTAAGGAAAGCAAAGACGAGCAACAGCTAGAAGCAAAGCAAAGCAAAGAAGAAGACAAGGATAGCTACCCTCTATTTTTTTGTTTTTGATTCTGTGAAAGATAACAAAGAACCGTTCAGGAGACAAAAAGTAAAGTAAGGGAAAGTCTCATAGAACATGAACTTCAGAATCCTTCTGTAAGAATGTATAAGACTTGATGAAGTGTGAATATTTTCCTTGTCACTGATCAGAAATGATCTATGAGGAGAGACCAAAAGCAAAGTTTATATTTTGACTACCAATAGCCATTCGTAACTACATTGGGGTATCTAATTAGAGGAAAAGTGAACAGACAAGCAAAATTGAGCAGAAAAAGAACTTCCCAGTTGTTCACATGCCCAGAATGAATTCTGCATTTATAATCTACGAAGTTAATGCCAATTATCATTCTTTTATTCCTCTCAACTACAAAGATATCGAATGCAAAAGGTCCTCATCTGATCACGACTCAAACCAGTCAGAGCATTTTCTCCACCAGGAAATATGGAATTTCAAAAGAAAGTTAGAAGAAAGCGCTAAGGAAATCAATTGTACTCTCTGCTTCCGTAAAGTAGCATCTCCCCAGTGTTAACTAAACTCCAGAACACATCATGACAAGATACCAAAAGAGATATTTACAAGATCTTTAGGCAGAGAATGTTTCGCCTGAGTCCCCTACGATCTCATGTACGATTCTAATAGGAATTTCCACTTTCCAAACTAAAATATCTTAAATCTTTCAAGAAGTTTCTCTCTCTTTGTTCTGTTTCTCTCATAAATCTTCCTAGTTCGCGATTATCTTTTAAACCTCATTCTTCGAAATAAAGCTTAAAATTTGTCCAAAAAAATAAAAATAAATCTTAAACAACAATTTCAGAAGAAGAAGAAGCGAGTCTTACCGGCGGCCGATGGAAGGTTGGGACCGACGAGAGATGAGCAGAGCCCAGTGGTTGCGCGGGAAGGACAGTGAACGTTTTAGGGTATATGAAGTAAACTAGTTTTTGCGGGGGTTTTCTCATTCCGGAAATAAAACAAAAGAAAAAGAAAAAGAAAAATATGTTCGGAAAATGTCATTTAAAAAAGGATGAAGGTAAGGTGTAGATAGACTAATAAAGTGTTATATTAAAAACACTAAATACACAAAGGTTTTTATTAGACCCTGACTACCAAAAAGCAATTAAAAAGAGTAAAAAATCACCATGCCTTTAGAACTAAAGTAAAGTCCATTACTTTCTAGTTGCATATTGTCTAATAAAGTGTTATGTTAAGAGCACCTAGCACAAATAAGTTTTGAAGGAACCAAAAGTACCAATCAACAATTAAAAATAGGTAACTGACACAATCAACAATTAAAAATAAGTAACTGGCACAATCAATAATTAAAAATAGGTAAGTAGCATAATGATGTTAAAATCAAAGCTAACGACCGTTTGATGCGAATTGAAGGTTGTGCAGTTGGCTGGTGAGAGTATTAAGGTAACATAGATCTGGTTCTTTACATAGACTTATCCCTTAGCTTTAGATCTCTGCCTCTGACATGCAACTCAAGAACCTTTGTCTCTTATTCATCATTGTCTCATGTTGGATATAATTAGTTTTGATGATGTCTCATATAAATGTCATTAGTAAGAGCAAAAAAATTGTATACTATATTTATCTTCTTCATTTAACAAATTCTTAAATTTAATGTAGAATCAAAGATGTGAAGATCATTTATGAAGAATGGTCAAGAAGAAGATCAATAAGGAAGTATTGAATGGGGGAAAGAAACTGAATCAAAGAAGAGTCAAATGATAAAAAATGATCAAGAGAAGAAAAGAAAGAAGAAGTTGAATTATAGAACAAGAAGTTAAGAGATTTCAGAAAGAAGAAATTAAAGAAAATGTTAAGTTCAAGAAGAAGAGGAAATATTGAAGAACTTGAAGAAAATAATGAGTCCATCACGAAGAATGATCAAGATGGGAGATGATGAAAGATGGAAGAAGTTGATGACTAGAATGGGAGTATCAATATTCAAGATCAGCTCAAATATAAATGTGAAGAAAGTTCAAGAAAAGAGAAGAAAGAAAGAATAGAGTTGTGGAGAATGACCAAGTAAAGAGAAGAAAGAAAGAGAAGATCTTGTCAAATAGAATGAGAAAATCAATATTTAAGGTCTTAGATTGATATTATAAGTCGTCATAATCAAATGGAAGTTAGAGAGGTTCAATTCAGAGTTAGAACAAACAAATATCAAGTTCTGGACGAGAAAACTTGAGTTTCCAAGTCAAAACTCGAGTTTGAAACTCAAAACTCGAGTATAGAACATAATGACTTGAGTTTGGGGTGTCTTCAGCATCTTTGGCGTCTTTGGACCCAACAAAACTCGAGTTTCCAAATGAAAACTCTAGTTTTCAGCACTGATCAGTAACTCTGTTCACCTCTGTTTCACGTTTAGTTTTGGGCAAGCTCTGGTAATTCGATGATATCTTCTAAACCAGAGATCAGATTGAGGTGAAACTAGACATCCAATACGTCATTTTGACAAAGTTTCATGCTCAAAGAAGTTCAGATGAGAGAGCTATGAATTTCAAAAGTTGGATAAGGAATTCACGCCAAACATTAGACTAAGCTTCAATGTTTTGAGTGTAACTCACAATCTACATATCGGAATGAGCTGAAATTGGTGGCATATGAAAGTAGACTCATAAGGCTTTCCATCAAGACTTGATCCAACAAAAATGAAGTACAGACCAGAGATATATGGTCTGCGAAATTTGACTGTCAGTTCAAGACGTTGTAAAAACGCTGGTTAAGAACAACTCTGTTTTATTGGATCATAACAGACAAATTACAACGAGTTTGGAGCTGATTCTTTTTGCATTAAAAAGAAGACCGAAAGAGCTATATGAGGATAAGTGGTTTGCCAATATGGACCTATATCAAGTCAGAGAGCAACCAAAGTCAATAACAACTTGAAAACTCGAGTTTACACATGAAAACTCGAGTATAGCTCAGACAGAGAGTAACAAACATCAAAGGATCTTCAATACTTGAGTTTGTAAATCAAAACTCAAGTTTTGATCAGACAAAGAGGAATCTGAAGTAACTCGACAACCTCAATACTCGAGTATCCAAATAAAAACTCGAGTTTCACCCTCGCTTTAGAAAAATCAAAGGGTTAAAAATCACGTTTTTGATTAAGAACATCTAGATGATTACCCAAATGATTTGTAATACTTCTTAACATCATTTATATTATTTGTGGACATGTTTCAGATGATCAAAGGGCATCAAAATGAAGATCAAGGTTAAAGTAAATGCCGATGTCATAGTTGGCTCAAAAACCGAAGTTCTAACGACTATGTTTCCAACTGCTATATCCTTAACGTCCTTATTCACAACGGTCAGATTCTCCAACGTTCAATCATCCTCATTATAAATAAAGCCACATTCAAAACACACAAAAGGGATAAAAAGAGATTATGTTGAAAAAATGCCAAAATTCTGAAGCTCTTACACTCTCTGTTTTTCGATGTTTTCTTAGCTTATCACTTAGATAGTGAAATGATTTGTAATGCACTTTAGTAATTATCCATTCACTTCTTAGAGAGAAGATACATTGTAAAACATTCTATTTTCTGAGAGATACTCAAGGTTGGGTGATCTTGAGCGGGAAATTGAATGTATCCTTACGGGTTGTAAGGGGGAGGATCTCTATGAGAGTTTTGGCTTCATAAGTGCCTGGATAAACTTGTAGGTTTGTAAGAGGCTTCTCCTGTGCCTTAATAAACAAGAGGATAGTGGAAATCTCAAATAGAGCTTGAGGATTGGACATAGGTCAAGGATTGGGCTGAACTAGTATAAATCTCTGTTTGCAATTCTCTTCCTTAATCTCTTTTATTTCCAGCATTTATGTTTGAATGATTGTCTATAGCTTTATAACTCTTTACTATCATACAAACTGATTTTTCCGAATTGCGAAAAGATTTTCAAAGGTTGCAAGTTTTTATCTTCATCCAATTTACCCCGCTCTTGGGTTCAGCTGGGTCTTTCGTCTACTTTTAGATCCAACAAGGGAGCAAGTACCTGAGGGTGCTCCAAGTAGGTCGAAAGCAAACCTAATGTCCTTTGTTCGATCAATATCTACCAACACTAGCTTGTTTCTTGTTCTTCATAGCTTTTTATTGGTGAATTCCAAGTATATCCAATTTTCTTCTTTGGTTTTCTATTATCCCATGCCGTGGCTTTCTCTAATTTGTTTGTGTTGAAAATTTAGACGTCAAGCTCCATTGAAGATCAACCTAATTCCAAACGGCCGTTAGCTTGATTTTAACATCATCGTACTAGTTATCTATTTTTAATTGTTGATTAAGGTAGTTATCCATTTTTAATTGTTTATTGGTACTTTTGGTCTGTTCAAAACTTATTTGTGTTGGTACTGTTGGGATCCGTACATGTAGCGGAATTAAAAATTTTACGAATCCCATCGGAGGATCTATCAATGATGTTTAAACCTAGTTGTTTGTTATGAAAAATGTACCTATACGAACTCATATGCGTGTCTTAAGAACTCGTGGGCTAAATCTTCTTGCTCGATTAATCTCTAGGAGCCGACTCTACGAATCCACTCCCTTTACCGATATCCACACCGAACAGCTCTCCAACACATACGGTGTCTCACGTTTTTCTCTCTAGGATTACTTTCGCGGCTTGTTCCCTTATTTTAATATAACTAGATCAATATCTCTTATAGAGTTTCTAAAACCCTAATTAAGTCGTATTAAAATATTCAAGATTAATCTCAATTAATCTTGAATTCGAATTTTAGATTTAAATAACATTAATTAAATCTGTCCAACAGATCTATTATAATATATTTATTTAATCTGAATTAAAAGCTAGCTGATTTGATTTATCTTCATAAATTAAATATGAGATATGATATTTATTTTCATAAATCAAATATGCGATATGATATCTATCTTCATAAATCAAATCTCAGATATGATATTTCAATTAGTTATAGTTATTTAATGATTAGCTCCTAGGGCATAATTTCCAACAGGTACTTCTAGCGAACATTTTGTTGGCCAATGCGCACTTTAACCATTTTTTTAGGCGTTACTTAAGTTCTAATGGCATTGTGATGTTTTGCATTTTATAATTTTTTTTAGTAGTTATGGTCCATTTAAAACTTTTTTATGCTAGGTGCTCTTGACACAACATTTTATTAGCTAATTTGCACCTTAACCCTATAAAAAATATTCTTATGTCTTTTTGTTGAAATTTTGAATTAATTCTTTAAGTATTTTGTCCTTATTTCTATACTCATTTTTTGGGTTAAGTAGCAATTTTGACCTGAACGTACACACTCAGGAGCAATGTTGCCCTTAAAGTTTTTTTTGGGCTCAATGTTGCCCCGAAAGTTTAAAAACGTATCAATGTTGCCCTCCACTAATGGTGACCAAATGTTGACTGTTAAAATGATAGCATGGCAGTAAAAAAATAACAGAGTATAAGCCAAATTGGATGACACATGGACATTGGAGTGTGAAAACCTCACACTCGAGTGTGAAGTTTTAATACTGGAGTGTCCAAGGCAGTTGGCCACATCTTGCCCTTACGATTTTGTGGACACTGGAGTGTGAAAACCTCACACTCGAGTGTATGCTCGAGTGTGAGGTTTTCACACTCCAGTGTCCACGAAATTGTGCGATAACACTTGTGTCATCAACGTTAACAGACTAGAGTGTGAAAACCTCACACTCGAGCATACACTTGAGTGTGAGGTCTTTCATACTCCACTGTCTTAAGTCCGTCAGGTATCACAAGAAGGGTATAAACTAAACTTTTTCCCCCTACTGACATAAAACTATAACACACAGCACCAAATCCAAGGCTTCTATTTGAAGTATCTTTTTCCCCACACTTGAAAAGTTACATGCTAAGTTTATCGTTAATTTGGATCCTATCAATTTCTCTTTAAAATTAACAATTTAACATAGTCAATGTTGGAAATAAATATATAGAATGGGTTCAGTCAACTTAGATGGTGGAGACACAATGAAGTGATGACATTCATGCTTTTGCTTATCTCTTTCCAAAATTAATTGTCATTATCAGAGAGAAATTGAAAGGATTCATTTTCATTCATCATACAACTTGATGGTCTAAGAAAAAGAAAATGAATTGACATGCATAGTGGGTAGCAGGTCAAGATCACAGTTTCAATGGTAGTAATAATAATTCCTTCGAGAAAACAAAATTCAATAATAAATACCTATTCCAAGTTTCATTGAAGATATTTTCTAGCTCAGGGCAAAGAGGATCATCTTTAGCAGGCACCCCCATAGTTGTAGTTCTCTCTCCAAGTTGATATTGAAAGTAGAAGAAATCACCAAGAGGGGGGTGAATTGAGGATTTTAAAAATTCTTTTCAACTCTTAAAAAATAAAGCTTAAGAAATGAATAATGAAAGAGTAGAGAAAGAAAAGCTCAGACACACTAGATTTATACTGGTTCAGTCTTAACCTTGACCTACATCCAGTCCCCAGATACCTTCTGGGTGTTTCTACTAGTTCAACAAGTTTTTAACTACAACAATGAAGACAAGACACAATCCTAATCACCTAGGACTTGCTCCCCCTTACACCTTGTAATTAAACAACCCAACTCACAGGTTCCACAACCTTGAGTTTACACAACCAAATACTTTAAAAGAATTTCAATCTCTCAAAAGAGTGAATATTGATAATCACTGAAGAACAGATAAAAGAATCACAATACAGACTCAAAAATGCAAATGCGTTCAAGTGTAGCTTCGTTGTGTCTTGCTCTGAGTCTTCATAGCCTTTTATAGCTTAGCTAGATGAGCTAGCCGTTGTAATATCTTCTCCAACGTTCGGCTGCAAATCTGGGAAATGACAGTTGCATATTTTGCTCTGTTCTTTTAATTCTTTGCTGAAATCCTGGAATGTGTTGTTGCAAAACGTCTTCCAGATTTTTAGTCATTCCATGATCTTAATTCGACCGTTTGAGATGATCTTAATGTGTTACAATGGTCTGAACTGAACATTTGGGATAAGGGAGAAGAATCATCCCTGTTCTTGGTTCTTCATTAAATGCACTTATGCTGGATCTTGATTTCACCTTGATCTTGTGATGAACCTGTCTGAAACTTATCAAAAACTTGATCAATAATGTTAAGAATAATAATACAACAAGATATGATAATTTCAGATTAACCCATAATGATTTCGCAGATTGATTCAATCTGGTTTTTCAAAATCTCCGATGCAAACTCGAGTTTATAATCCTAGACTCGAGTTTGAGGTTCATCCAGAAGACATGACTATTGAGCATTGGTCTAAATTGACAGTTTGCAAAAGCTAACTCGAGATTGGTTCTTATAGAGAAGAAAGTCGTGATTTGGTCTTGAATGGGATTTTGAACACATGGCTAAACTCGAGTCATTTAGTGACTGACTCGAGTTTGAAGCTTTTATGAAAATCTTAATTTTAAGTTCACATCTTCAAAACTGGAGTTTAGAACTGCAGACTGGAGTTTACAAGACCTGAAATATTGTATAGCTCTCTGTATGATCCAACTCTATCCAAAACTCGAGTTTTAGTGAAAACTGGAACTTTTGAAATATCTCCATAAGTGTAAACTGGAGTTTCCATTTTCCAAACTGGAGTTTTCAAATCAGTCATTTACTCGAGTGTTTTCTGTTTGAGCTAAACTCGAGTCACCAAAATCTTGACTCGAGTTTCAGTGTGAACTGAAACATTTGAAACATCTTTGAAGGCTCAAACTGGAGTTTTCGTTTTCAAAACTGGAGTTTAGAAATCATGTAATAACTTGAGTATTTTCGGTTTGTCCTAAACTCGAGTCTCCAGAAACTAGATTCGAGTTTCAGTGGTAGCTGAAGCTTTGAAAACTTCCTGTTAAGCTTAAACTGGAGTCTCTGAAATCAAAATTGGAGTTTACAAAATAAACAAGAGCTCGAGTGTCTCTGTTATAACCCAGACTCGAGTCTTCTACGTCCAGAGTCAAGTTTCAGTTGAAAACTTTAAACTTGAAGACTTTTGTATTTGGTAAACTGGAGTTTGTGGATATGAAACTGTAGTTTTGAAATCTTGATAAAGCATTGAAGCTTCTATTTGATCCTAAACTCGAGTTTCCAAAACATAGACTCGAGTTTACAGTTCTTAAGAATTTTGATTGCTCTCTGTGTAATGCAAACTCGAGTTTGTCTTACACAAACTGGAGTTTGGCCAGCTTTATAAAAACTGAGCTTCTGTCTGTCAAGTCCAAACTCGAGTTTCGTTACCTAGACTCAAGTTTGTCTTGAACAATAAGTTTTACAACTTACCAAAGACAAACTTCAAATTTAGTTTACAATTGTCAGTTATCATCAAAACACATAGAGAACTAATAAAGGGGATTGGAGGATGGGTAGGCCTAAAGGAATACTTTGGTAAATCCAAACGCCTTAAACAAAGTATGGTTACCCAGGAGGAGATGAAACAAATGGCAACCAAATTAAATCAAGAGGCAGCAACCAAAGAAGCTGCATTGAAAGAATTGTTTGAATCCCAGATGAGGAAAATGAAGGAGGAAATGAATCAAATGAAGATGCTTATTAGCTCTCATCCAAAGACCAGTGTTCCCTTCACACATATACTTGCACCTGTGCAGTAGAGCACTAGAGGGAGCTGCATTGTTAGACACTCAGAGCAACCTTGTGACCTGTACGTGGCAGAACCTCATAGACAATTAGTTGATAAAGGGACTGTCCACAACTTGGGATCAACTATACACCACAAACAAATGGCTGATGATAAAGTTAGAGTGTCAGATGAAGAGGTGATCATTGATGCACCTCTCCCTTTCCCAACTAATCAGCTAAAGTATGTGAGTGATGTCAAGGGAACCTCCATCTCTTGGCCAGTGAAGCTTATACATGTCTATACTCCTTCTGAAGCTTCATCTCCTCCTCCAGTTCCATCCCCTCCTCAATCTCCATCCCCTCCTAAAGCTGCATCCCCTACTGCAAAGTTGAGTGCCAAGGATAAAATATCCCAAATGGTATCCAAAGGAGATTTTACATTAAAATCGTGGGATGTCAATGAAGTAGTAGAGGTCCCTCATCCTCAACCGGTTTTCTTTGACACTGGTGATATAAAGTCCTTGCTGCTTCCTGGACAGGATGTTACATCAGCTGTTGTTCAAATGTTTTTGAAGTAAGTATCTTCTTTTATGAGTACATAACTTAAATGCATCATTTAGACACACATACATATATACTAATTCCCTAATCGATGTCATTATTGTAGGTTCATGCATCAAGAATTGGATCAACATGGCAGAATCAATGATTTTGGATTCTTGTGCCCAGTATATGCAAGCACACCCACCAAGGAAGAAAGACAGCAGTACATATCAACGAGGTTGTGTGAAGTGAGAAGGAAGGTGTACTTGTTTTTATATTACCATAAGTATATATCACAATTGATCTCTTGTTGCAATTCACTTAATGCTGCATAATATATCACTGAGTACTTTATTGCTGTGAATTTTCAGCCACCACTGGTAGTTGGTCGTCATTTGCGTGGACGCACATACGGTGTTATTCTTATGCTCCACTCACAGCAAACTAGGGGCTTTGTTGCAGCATATCATCAACGAGTAAGCATGTCATTTTGATTCTCTTGTTTGAAATCTCTCATGTGAATTTTTAGCGAACATTATTGAAAAAATTATGATTTTGATGATAATGACATAAGGACCTTCCAAATCCAAGTTAACAAAAAGCAAGGGAATGATCTCAAAGATCGTAAATGGCTCACACCAAAAGTTAGTACATATTTGGACACTGGCACACTACATTGTGAAGTTGGTCAGTAAGTTATATATGCTCGATCTCATATATATTTCTTGTTCTTTTCAGACCCATTGACAACCAACGGGATCCAACTTATGTGGCCTATACATAATGAAACACAGATATGATATTATCACTCAACCAAGGAATAAACTCAGTGTAAAGGTAAATGTATTTGATGTTACATATTATGGCTGAATTCAGTTTCTGGCTTAATGTTACATATGAAATATGCTTGCAAATTAATTCAGTTTCTTTCTTTGATGTTACAGAGGTTTGCCTCTGCTACTTCCTTTTATGATGATGAAGTGGGCCACATACGCAGTGTGTTTTGTCAACATCTTACTGACCTCTTAAAGTAAATACAACAATCACAGTACTAACTTCATTTGTAAATATATGCTTGTAGAGCAACAATTGTAATTATAGTACTACATTAATTTGTAAATTCATTCTGTAAGAGAGTTGGATATTGTGTGTGTAATTTTGGTTTTCTGAACGTATTGGATGGTGGATATTGCTTGAGATTTGAGTTTTGGAGAGTTGTAAATAGAAGGAAGAGATTCTGAAAAGTATTCGTGACTTTAAGGACTGCATATTTATTAAAGAATGCTTGTAAAGGTCTTTGTTTTTTTTAAAAAAATAAGCCTTGATTTTAGGACCGTATGTTTGATACATCTCCGGTCTTAAAAGTCTTATAAAATATGGCGACACTTTTAGGAACACATATTTGTTAAAGAGACGATCCTAAAGGTCTTTGTTTTTTTAAAGAAAATAAGCAAAGATTTTAACTTATGCAGTCCTGCCTTTATTATCCTCCTCACGCTTCCTCTCTGTCCTTCTTAACTCCCCATTACCTCGTAACTCCACACTATGTAGCTCTCTGCCCCTCCTACCCCCACTGCTTAAACAATGGTTACACCATTGTTCTGGACGGTGCTCCTATCATTTAGGGACTTCACGTAAAATGTGTAACCGTTGATCACATATGAATTTCAACTTATGAATCAACCTTAGGACCATGTGCCAACCATTTGATTATCTTAGAAACAGATTCCTCTCCCTCGACCTTTTGTTTGAACCAGTTTGCAAAAGTTCTGTTATGCTCCTTAATCAACCTTTGTTCAGTCATTCAGGGATTTTGTTTCCTCACAGCTTCTTTATGTGCAGCTATGCTAGCTTGAACTTCATCAATATTATTCAAGATGTATAAGTGGACTTGTGACAATTCATCAGGATCCATTCTCTTTATTGAGGCCCCTCGTCTACCCCCTTCAGCATGCTGACGTTTTGGAAGCCTGATATGTCTTACTTTGGCCAAATAATTTTGATAAAATTCCATGGCCTATTCAGATGCATACTTCTGAACAATTGATGCTTCTAACCGGTATGCGTTCTTCACGTTCCCTTTTAGGAATTTCATAGATCTTTCAATTGGGTACATCTACCGTAAATGGACAGGGACGGACAACTTGATCTCCCTCACTAGATGAACAATTAGATGAACCATGATGTCAAAAAATGCAGGAACAAAAAGCTTCTCAGGCTGGCACAATATTATATATCCTTCATTTTCCAATTCATCCAATTATTTAATCTCGAAAACTTTACTACAAACGGCATTGAAGAAGAAACAAAGACTAGTCAAAATGTGTCGAAGATCATACTTGGCAATGCCTCGAATAGCTATTGGGAGCAGTTGTTGCAATAATACATGACAATCATGAGACTTCTGGCCTATTAATTTCAAGTCCTTCATTGATACAAGCCTCTTAAGATTTGAAGAATACCTAAGGGAACTTTTGTGCCATGTAAACACTCACAAAAACTTCTTTTCTCATCCTTAGATAAAGTATGAGAAGCCGGGGGACAATAAGTTCTCTTACCATATGGCTTTGGATGTAAGTCTTCCCGTATCCCCATTCCCTGCAAATCCAATCTTGCCTTCACACCATCCTTGGAACTACTTTGTATGTTGAGAAGCGTGCCAACAATGCTATCACATACGTTTTTCTCAACATGCATGACATCAATACAGTGTCTCACATTAAGGTTGCGTCAATATAGAAGATCAAAGAAGACAGATCTCTTTTTCCATATATTTGTTTCTTTTTTACGCCTTGCAGTCTTTCCGAAGATGACACTTATATTTTTCACCTTTTCATACACTTGCTCCACAGTCAATGCCATTGGAGCATCTTCATATTCTTGGCCACCAAAAAAGGCTTTCTTTAACCGACGATATGGGTGGCCCCGTCTAAGAAATTTCTATGTCCAAGATAAACTATCTTTCTTCCATGTTGAAGCTGATGGTTGAGTGTGCCTTCTTCACAAATCGGACATGCTTTATCACCTTTTATACTATATCCTGACAAGTTCCCATATGCTGGGAAGTCATTTATAGTACAAAATATCATGACTCTCATTTTGAAGACCTCCTTCGTGAAAGAGTCAAAAACATCGACACCTTCTTCCCACAACTCCTTCAAGTCTGAAGGTAAACATCAATGTTGTTTCTGGGTTGTTTTGGTCCCGAAATCAACATAGATAGCATGATGTACTTTCATTTCATGCATAACATAGGAGATAAGTTGTAAATAATAAGGAGTACCGGCCATGAACTATGTATGCTGCTAAGGCTTCCATAGGAATTTATGCCATCCATGTTGAGGGTAAGCCTAAGGTTCCTAGGTTCTTCACCGAAGGTCGGAAATAATTGATCGATTTTCTTCCATTGAGAAGAATCGACCGAATGTCGAAGCTTTCCATCAGAAATCCTCTCACCTGCATGCCACCTCAAATTTCTTGCATTATTTTCATTAGCAAACAAGCGCTTGAATCTTGGTATGATTGGAAGATACCACAACACTTTTGCAGGCCCCTTATTTGACTTGTACCTTGGGGTTTCATATATCGGACATTTCTGCTTATCTTCAAACTCATTTCTATACAATATGCAATCTTTCGGGCATGCATGGATCTTTTTGTACTCCATCCCTAGTGGACAAAGAATTTTCTTAGCATCATAGTATCGACGAGGCAACACATTATCATTCGGAAGCAAGCCAAGTCCAAATGCATATGAGTGAGACTTTGTCCATTAAATAAAACACAAAGAATCACTTTATTTGTCTTTAAATTTCCCTCATAAGGACGCCTGTTTTCTTAGCTTGTAATACCTTTTCACAGTAATATCCTAGTATTGTTCCAAAAAAAACGAGACTTTGGCCATTAAATGCAACATGAAGAATCACTCGTGCTCATGAATGTATCACGTACAGTCAATCTAAGAAGCTAAGGAAAATAAATGCATGACGTAGAAAATAAATGCAGACAACAAAAGTAACCCTAAGTTCACTTGTTGGTCATTTGGATAGGTCTCAAGTGCAAACATAAACTTCAAAGTGCAGTATTCAAATACAACAGAGTAACCCACGTCAACATTTCACCGATTTCGTGCAAACCATGAAAAACCCAGAACAAAAAGTAGAAAAATAAAAAATATATGTAACTAAATTCACATCTTACAAGTCTATTGCCGTTTAGCTAAGGAACCAACCAGAAAGTGATAAGTTGACCAGCACTAGCTTGTCGAGAGATTTGTCTTGCGGTAGCGACGAAGCAACACACAAACACTTGAGAGTTGAGAGTAAACAGGAGTTATTATCACTTTTGGTGGGACAAGAGAAGTTCAAAGAGGAAAATTTAACTTTTCCGTGCGACAAAGTCATCTATATTTAATTTCATTAAGAACGGCTAATTATAAAGCATCCGGTCCTAAAGGTATAGAAGTTTTAAAATCGGTTACGTATTAAGAATCCGCTCCTAAAGGTATTCATTAAGATTGGTTACTCATTAAGCATCCGCTCCTAAAGGTCTCATTTTTTCTTAAGAATTTAGTGAAATTCCTCGTTTTCTTTAAAGTTAAACTAAAAGATTGCAGCAGTAGCAATTGAATGAAAATAAAGGATAGTTGAGAATAAGCTTTTTTCCATTAATATAGTTAGTTCATTTTGATTTTTACATTAATGGAGAATGTGCAAGTACAAAAGAAAAATAAGAACAACAAACTTACAATTAACAAAAACAACATATAATGTGACTAAAATTCCTAAAGCTAATTATCAGCTAATGTCTTGTCGGTATCAGCTTCAGCGGCAGAAATTTCCCGTCGAATATCAACAATTTCCTGTTGTATGCGCATCAGTATCACTTCATCAAGGTCAGATGTAGGCACGTTGGGACCAGGAGGCTGGAGAGGGGGAGCGGGAAACTCTTCATGGTTTGAAGGCTGAAGGGGGCCGACAACCTCTTCATCATCCGAAATAACAATGGGTCCAATGACCCGAGACTCCTCCATCTAAATAGAACACATTTTCTTGGTCTGAATGGGATGTAAACCAACGAGATATCTCAAGATCCTCCAACGAGTTTCAGGAGTACCCCTACAAGGGGTTATCTTGTATCTAACCATTGTCTTGGTTTAAGGGAGTTAGAACAGAGATCAGTTTGCTAGTAGTTAATAGTTAGAGCAGAGGAGAGTAGAGAGATAATAAAAGGGAATGTGAGAATATTGGGATTCAATTGGATATAAATAATTAGTAATAATATTTAAGACCTAATAATTATATAAGTCCGGTCCTAAAGGCCTATTACTAATTTTTAATTTGTACCAATCAAAATTTAAGTTGAAATTTGTAATATTTTGAAGATCTCATTTCACAAATGATCGGTCTTGAAAGTACCTTTAAGACCGTCCTTTTTAAATAAACGGTCCTAATAATCTTTTTAAAAATTTATTTTTACTAATTTTTTCATATTATAATTAAATGCCTTATATTTGCAGTGCGTAACCTAAAATTTTCAAATCAATATTTTTACTTATATATTGGTGCAGTGCGTAACCTAAAATTTAAAGCTTTAGTTCAGGCGAATCTTCTCGTAACATAAAATTGTGTCCTTAATATTTTTTTAAAAAGTACAATACAAATATTTTTTTACCATTATATTTATAAGAACAGTTGTCTTACAATATGCGGTCTTAAAAGTGTCATCGATACGAATTTCGATATTGGGAGTCGCATCCTAAAATTTAATGCTTCAGTCAGATGAATCTCCTTATATCCTAGAGTTGTGTTACCTATTGATCTAAAAAGTACATATACAATTTACAGAAGATGTAATAGGTCTACAACACATATTTACAAATTAATCCTGGGGGGCATTTACGATTTCTTGACTGAGATATTCACAAATGACTTGGCGTATGCGCTTAATATCACCATCAAGAAAGGGGTCAGCGCAATCAAATGTCTGTAACATCAAAGACATAAATATATATTAGACCTTAATTCCTTGCATCAAAGGGGTCAGCACACCAAACGTATGTATAATATCAAATACATTTACCTGTTAAGTGATAGACAGAATTCTTCGCGTGATAATATCATGCATGTGTCGCATGACGTAAAGCCCACATAAGTTAGAAGCAGGTGGTTGCCGACATGTCTAAAATCAAACTATATATATATATATATATATATATATATATTATATATATGAGCACATATCATTTGTTACACAATGACCAAGTTCACAAGGCAGTGTCCATGCGTACTAACCTTTGGTTTGATCCATACAGGATCATTGACCTGATGCCCAGCCTTTCTCTTGGCCTTCTTTTGGTATTCCGACATGGCCCTATTATTGAAATCAAAAATTTCATTTATCAATATTGGTAACTAAAAATTCACAAAAGAGACTTCAAACAAAAATCAGTGACAAAATGACATGCGCTTACTTATCAACAATCTGCTTTAATGTAGGCACTGGTTCGTGGTGAAAGAAGCATAAAAAGACCAATTTATTTTTCTTCGTGGAAAGGAGGACCAACTGCCAATGGTTACCTTGGTTGAATGGTGCAAGGTACCACCTTCTCATATTGGTAGACAACCTCCTAGATATATATTTTGTTCTTTCCTTTATGGTTGTCGCACTTATGTAGTTTGGGCACAAGAATCCAAAATCATGTTCTCTGTCATGTACTCCAATTTCACGATGCATCAACCTACAATAATGACATGCATTAGTGAATTAGCTAGTATATATGTATGTGTACGTGTCTAAACGGCCCCTCTTAAAATTATGTACGTACTCATAGAAGAAGGTACTACTTACTTCATCAATAACAACACAATTGCATTAGTTATCTCCTTTTTAGGAAAGAGCAGGGAGACTAAATCTTCTTGGTCAATGAAGACTGGTTGCTTCTCTTTTAGGCCTACTTCAGCATTCACAGGCCACGATCTGACTCAAAAAGTTTGATTGACTACCATAAGTCCAATTTCATCCTTGGTTGTCAACTTAGGAGCGGGAAAAATATCACGCAGGGCTGCAGCTTCATCAGCAAGGGCTGGGGCTTGAGGAGGAGTACAAACATGTACAAGCTTCACTGGCCACGAGATGAAGCCTCCCAAGCAATCACTCACAAGTTTCATTTGATCGGTTTGAAGAGGGATAGGTGCATCAGCGATGATCACCTTTTCAACTGACACTGACTTCATCATCAGCCATTTTTCGGTGGTGTACAGTTGATCCCAAGTTGTAGACATTGTTAGTTCTCAATGTGTTTTGATGATAACTAGCAATTGTAAACTTGATATGAAGTTTGTTTTTGGCAATATGAAAATCTCACTGTCAAAGGCAAACTCGAGTTTAGGTATGTAAACTCGAGTTTGAGGAGTTACAGAAAGCAATCAGAAATTTTCACAACAAGCCAAACTCCAGTTTGCAAAACCAAACCTGAAGTCTGGAAGATACAGAGAGCACTCAGAATTCCAAGCAAGCCAAACTCGAGTCTGGATTCCTAAACTCCAGTCTAGACCAAACAGAAAGACACTCGAGTTCCAGGCCAAGTTATAAACTCCAGTCTAGAGTTACAAACTCCAGTCTAGACCAAACAGAAAGATTTGAATAGTTTCAGCTCAAACATAAACTCGAGTCTGTCATTGTAAACTCGAGTTTAGGACAAATAGAGAAACACTCGAATTTCTACCATCTTTCCAAAATTCCAGTCTGTCTCCTAAACTCCAGTCTGGAAAATCAGGAACTTAGGCTTGTTCTTCAAACATAGACGCAAACTCAAGTCAGTCACTAATTGACTCGAGTCTAGGAGCAGGACCAAAATTCCATGCCAAGTCCAAAGCCCGATAGTTCTCTCTGTAAAAGCCAAACTCGAGTTAGATTTTACAGACTGCAAGTTTAGACCTCTAATCAACGGACATGCTTTCTGGATGAACCCCAAACTCGAGTCTGTAAGAACAAATTCGAGTTTGCATCGGGGATTTTGAAAAATCAAATGATATTGATCTGCGAAATCTTAATGGGTCTTCCTGAAATTATTTCATGATATGAGATTATTGTTTCTAATGTCCTTGATGAAGTTTTGAGTGTTTTTCAGATAAGGTTTAGCCAAGATCAAGGTGAGATCAAGATCTAGAATAAGTGCATTAAATGAAGAACCAAGAATAGGGCTGATTCTTCTCCCTTATCCCAGATGTTCAGTTTAGATCGTTGCAACACATTAAGATCACTTCAAACGGTCGAATTAAGATCATGAAATGGCTAAAAATCTGGAAGACGTTCAACAACAACTAAATTCCAAGATTCCAGCTAAGAATTCAAAGAACAGAGCAAAATATGCTACTGCCATTTTTCCAGAATTGCAGCTGAACATTAGAGAAAGAATTGCAATGGCTAGCTTATCCATTCAGTCTATAAAAAGGCTGTGAAAAACTCAAATCAACACACACAACGAAGCTATCTTGATTATACTTTGAAATTTGAGTCTGTACTGTTATTTTCAACCTGTTCTTCAGTGTTTATCCTTATCTACTCTTTTGAGAGTTTGTAAGTTTTTTAAAGCATTTGTTTGTGAGAACTCAAGGTTGTGGAACCTGTGAGTTGGGTTGTTCAATCACAAAGTGTAAGGGGGAGCAAGTCCTAGGTGATTAGGATTGTGTCTGGTCTTCATTATTGTAATTGAAAATCTGTTGAATTAGTGGAAACACCCAGAAGGTATCTGGGGACTGGACGTAGGTCAAGGTTGAGACCGAACCAATATAAATTCTATGTGTCTAAGCTTTTCTTTTTCTACTCTTTTATTATCCATTTCTTAAGCTTCATTTTTAAGAGTTGAAAAGAATTCTTAAAATCCCCAATTCACCCCCCTCTTGGTGATTTCTTCCACTTTCAGACATTCCCTCTTGTAACTAATCGTCTACCAGGATCCTCCACGTAGAGCTCACAAGGTTCCATTGACTGTCCAACAATGCAGCTCTCTTTAGTGCTCTACTGGACAGGTGGAGGTGAGTGTGGCAAGGGAACAATTCTCTCTCAACGAGAGCTGACAATCATTATCATCTCCTCCTTGATCTTTTTTAGCTCGTCTTGAAACTTTGCACTTAATGAAGCTTCTCGCTCAACTACTTTCTTCTTTGCTTTGGCCTCTGCTTCCTCAATTGATTTGGCCAGCGTACGTTCCATCTCCTCCTGGGTAACCATTGCATGTTTTTGGCATTTGGATTTACCAAAGTATTCCTTCAGGCCTACCTATCCTCTAATTCCCTTTACACGCCCCGTGTGATCTGGTTTTCCAGTCGCAATGGTAAGAATATCTTTCCTCTCGTCTGACACAAATGATCCCTCTTGTTCTTGCATTTTGAGTTCTTCCTGTAAGATACAGATAACGAGAGCATAATTAGTAACGAAACATTTTAAGTAACTAAAAATTAAAAAATAACGATACTTACAATTCTTTCAGTAACTACACGAGTTTGTTCACTAAAGTTTGCCTTGCCTTTCTTTTTGCGAATATAGAGCCATAACTCCTCACGGCGTATTGGAGATGTCGGCCACGAATCACATATCTCAGAAGGATTGGCTTGAGCTTCATCTTCCAATCTCTTTTGCTTGGCGGCCATCAACTCTTTTTCAACCTTTTCATATCCACCGCGAGAAGCTGTATGTGGGCAATCATTCTTTCTCCCAATCTTTTGTGCTTACTGCCTTCTTCTCTGTGAATCAGAATCGAAAACAACTATGAATTCCAGACCTCAATTCAAACACTAGTCAAATTCACTTCATCAAGTTTCAAGACTTTGTTAAGGAAAATGTAGAATTGTATAATAAATTGGGAGAAACAGAGGAAAGGGAGTTGCAGAACTGCTGCCAACTTAGTCAATTCATTCATTCATCATAACTGGTTCCAACTCAGTCAAATTTCAATAACAGCTTGCACATATACCATTACATAGTTAACCTACTAACCAACTAATAGCAATGTCTACGTGACCTACTATAACAAAATACCTTCCTAAGCAAGCAACCTGACTAACGGCCTCATAAATGAACACAATAACATTTACATATCCGCACAGGTTAATAAGTATACAAGAAGGGACAAAAAAATTAAATATAGACTCACCAAAGCTTCTTCAGTAGTCCGCATATGAACAAATTGTTGCTATGTTACTTCATCAAGAAAGGCATACTTGGCGCAAGGATTAGGGCAAGGCTCACTAACCGGAACCTCGGCAAAAATATAGTTGTTTGCTAACTGGGTCTTAAACTTCTTCCAGCGATAAGCACAATACGACAATGTCTTGTCTTTCAACTTCTCATCATCAGGTACATTGTACGTAAGTCGAATAGAGGCCCAAATAAGATCTTTCACCTTCTCTTTATCGACATTTTTCCACTCGTCGACCAAAATGCTTGGCTTATTGCGTGCTAGTAAGCCGACATAACTAGTATATCTGCTTTTATTAGGGCCGCAAGGAGCCAAATTTTCATCAAACTGTATATCGAGATTTTCACCAGCAGTCCGCGTTAGGGCAAGCTCTTTCAATCGGGTGGGGCCTCTTTTACCACCACGGCGTGCAGGGCAGTTACAAGGAGGCTCACTCTGAGAAGGAGATGGTTCGTTCTGACTAACACCAATCACATCATCAATTGGCATTTCACGAATAGGACTACACTCGTTTCCTCCATTCATTTTCGAAACAAGAAAATAGGTTGAGAGAGGTGGTGCAAGAGAGGAATGCCAGAGCAAATGAGAGAGTAATAGAGGATGGTGGCGGTTTGCAAGGAACAGATGTAATGCAACAAGAAGAGGTGTTTGAGTGTTTCGCAACAAGAACAGGGGTTACAGTGTTCAGACAGAAAGACGTAAGACACAAGTTAAGGTTTCGCGCGAGAAATATAGTTGGCAGTTTTAAGACCAAAGAAACACAAATGACGGTCTTAAAGGTTAACATTTCAGAACGTCCTTTTATTATGTCCGGTCTTAAATGTAATAAACTATTAGTTTAAATTTTTTCATTATTTAGTATTGGGTAGAAGTCACGTCCGCTCTTAAAAATATTAACTTTAAGAGCGTCATTTATATATGTCCAGTCTTAAAAGTTTTATACCATTTTATTTATATATTTCCTTATTATTTTGCATCACAAAAAATATAAGTCGGGCTGTACGGGATTTCTCAATAATTTCATATTATTTCAATTTTTTTAATAAATGTTTTAAGAGCGGTTGTTTTTTGAGAAACACAAAACGACGGTCTTAAAGGTTAACATTTAAGAACGTCCTTTTATTATGTCCGCTCTTAAATGTAATAAACTATTAGTTTAAAATTTTTTCATTATTTAGTACCGGGTATAAGTTATGTCCGCTCTTAAAAATATTAACTTTAAGAACGACATTTATATATGTCCGGTCTTAAAAGTTTTATACAATTATTTTTTAAAATTTCCATGTTATTTTGCATCGCATAAAATATAAGTTGGGCTTTATGAGATTTCTCTTTAAAGTTATTCATATTTCAATTTTTTTTAATAAATGTCTTAAAAGCGGTTGTTTTTTTTCAGTGGTTTGATTAATATATTTAACACCTATCGAAAAATGATACGGTCCAAGATATTCTTTGATATTTACAAAATTATCACCGATCATATCTTTAAAACTGGAGAGTTGATCATCCGCTCTAAATGAGGCAGTCTTAAAAATTGATGCGATCGAAGAAATTCTTTATATTTACAAAATTGCCACCGGTCATTTCTTTAAGACTGGGGCGTCGATACTCCGCTCTAAATGGGCAGTCTTAAAACACTTTTTTGCACCAGTGCTTCTCAAAGCTGTGTACAAGTACCGCACTCAAAATAATTTTGACTACAGCAGATACAACCTCGCCTATGGCCGCTTTAGATATGCCTTCTAATGGCTAAAGACCATATGTATATATATTATTCACCAATGACTATAATATTAAATTAAAGCACATATAGCTTATATACAACTTACTAACACATTTTTCTTCTCATTTCTATATTCTTCCCACAACAAAAATTGTAGGTACTTTGTGATGCGATTCTTTATGCATATAATCACACACAATCCTAATAATATTGATCATAATAATATTTGGTTAGCTATATATTATAATATCTAACTTCATCTATTGTTTCCTTTTGCGCATAATATTTTGATACTTCCTACATGATATTTATCCCATCACAAATGAAAGAAGTGACTGAAGAGTTGGTGACATCTCTACAACTTCAATGGGATAGGGATACCCGCGATGAATTATTGTAAATTTATATATATTTATTTGTTTTTTTAACTTTTGGTTTTAATAGAGAGAGAGAGAGAGAGAGAGAGTGTGTGTGTGTGTGAATGACTATAAATATATTGTAATTGTTGTATTGTTATATATATGAATGTCTATATATATATATATATATATATATATATATATATATTCATTTTGTACAAATGTACATGCAAAGGATATAACAAAAGTAGAACCCCCCCCCCCCCCAATTTTTTTTTTTTAAAATTAGCTTTTGATACATCAAAGTTGTTATTTAACGACTATTATTTATGTCAACTATTATAACAAATGTTTAAATACATCCATTAGCATTACTATATCCATGTCATTATGAATATTGAATAAATCACGAGCATTATATTATAACCATTATAATACTGAATAAATCATGATTTGGAACTGTTATATATTTACATTGAACATATATATAATGCCTATATATACCACAGTTTGGAACCGTAATTTATGGTTAATAATAACTATCATATAGTCATATAATGGAGATTCTATACTAGTATAAGGATGGGAGGAAGTAGTACCAATGTTTTGTAAATAGCATGGTTATGAAATTCAGACCGGCCGATTCAGATTGGAACCGACAAGGTTGTGAAACCAGAGCTGACCCGGTCAATTCAGTATGAACTGGAGAAACCTAATGTAACCTGCCTATTTGGTCGAGTATCTATTTTTTTTTTTTTTGATTTTAGGCCGGAATTCGTTTTGGTATTCAACAACTGGACACTCTAAAAGCTTAGAAACAACCTAGTGAATACAAGGAGAGAAATAAGAGGTTGAGATCGAACAAAAAAATTACATGTGAGAAAAATATAAAAAGAAGCAAGCAACCCAACAATAGTAATAAGATGATAACAAACCTAAGCTCCCATAAGAAAGACACAAAAGAAATAGCCAATAGGAGTTGTGTTTTGATTTTTAAGCAAGAGAAAGAGAATAGAAATTGCTTGACACGCAAAAACTCTGCCGTTAAAGAAGGTGATTTGTAACATCCCAATTTTCAAAAGTATAATTTTTTTCTTTTCATCAAAATCATTTCAAATTGTCAGAGTAGATCATTTGAGCGGAAGAGTAACTGATACTTGTATTTCAAAATGCCGTAAGTCTGGCTGAATACAATAGCGGTATAATAACCGCGTGGTTCAAAAGGGATGTTCAACAACAAGAGGAAGGCTTCCGCCGAAATAACAAAAGGAAGACTTCAGCCGGGTCTTCTATGCGTCCTGCTAGCGCTCCCCCTTGTCTTCCGCCCTTGGTTCACCTGACCCTGACGCTATGTTAAGAGCTGAGGTTCAATGCCCATTGAACTTCAGGTAACAGTTAACCACATGTTTATATATACCATATATGGATCACAGATATTTACAAACATAAACAGTTTATAAGCATGTAGACAAATGTATCTCTGACATATAAGCCCCTTGGCAGATATGTCACACTTAGTATACATTTCACACCTAACAATTGTTTCACACCAAGCATTTCACACTCAGCAAGCGTATCCCAATACCCAGCAAGAATAATCATAACAATAGAACATGAACATATCACAGAGCAAATAGCTATCTCATATAACATTCCATACACATAGCACATATACGCATATAATAACCATCAGAGTTAGTGTTACTAGTACGCGAATGTACCCTATATACATACCACATACATGCATACCATAAACATCAGAGTTAAAGTTACCAGTACGCGGACGTACCTTCGTTTGACGTTATACGGTATTTCTGGCGGAATACGGTGCGACAGTTGGTCAGAACGTATTCAAGGATATCCTATAAGGATAATATTGTTTCTATTAATTCATAAAAATTATTCCAAGAGATATCTTGGCTATATAAGACCATTTTACCCCTGGTGGATTTATTTCCCAATTTATTCCCTAATTTTCGGAAAAAAAACGCTGATCCAACATTTCTGGGCAGAATTTTGCCTAACTTCGAAAAATCATAACTAATTCTAGAAAAATCGAACCGAGGATCCGTAAAATTTCCCGGAATCCTTGAGAAGTCTACTTTCAAGGAAAAATACTGGAACTTACCCATAACTCATGGAAAATTCCCAGTTTAATCATTTCAAACTGCTGCCCAGAATTTCGCACAGAAAACATAGCTTAACTTCTGAGATTTTTATCTTTTTGCACAGAGCTTCAAATCACACACTCTTTATAGATTTAGAAATCCCTAGATGTCTACTTTCACCATGAATTTTCTCAGAATTTTTGAACATCATCTTCTTTATAAAATACTGACATTTTTACCTCTGACTCCAGGAATCGCTAATCGATAAGATTTCGCCAGAGCTTTGCTATTTTGATCATAATCTTCCAAAAATTTTGCTATAACTTCCTCTTCATCAAATTTTCGAAATAAAGATAGTGGAAACCATAAAAACATGAAAATAAAACTATATTTGGAAGTTTGATGATCAAAATAACATTTCTAGCATTTCTACTTCATAAACTAAGAACTTAAACTTGAAAGCTAATAACTCTCTTACCTCTTGAAGACTACTTGCCTCCTATTTCTGCAGCTCCTCACTCTCTCTCTTTCTCTCTATATTTCGGCCAAGGCTATGTGTTTTGGTGTGGAGAATGTGCTACCAAGGTTCTCTATTTATAGGCAAAGGGAGTGGCATTCTTGTAGTTCTTCCTTCTTGCATGTAGCCATCAGATTTTTCTTGGTGAGGAAGACTTAATCTTGCCCTTCCACCTATGCCAACCGTTCCCCTCCTCCTTTCTTCTAGAATTGATTTTCTTTGTCCCCAAGAAAAGCCTTTTCTTCATTAAGTTAACTCAATAAATCTCAAATCCTAATTTAGTTAGGTGTAAGTTGGTGTTTAAATTCAAAATCCAATTTCACTTTTGAAATTCTAATTTTGTGATTAGATTTATGGTGATTTTTAATTCCCAAAACATTTAGGTATGAATCTTAAAAGTTTACGAAAATAACTTTGGAAATAGCCAAGTGGAAGTTCATAATTCATTGATCTTAAATATGTTCTTATCTTTAATACTTAGTTTCAATATTTCAAGATATGATTTATTTTCTATCTATTTCCACCTAAATAAGTAACAACTTGGTCCCCAAGCTATACAACTTGCTCTTCAAGTGTTCTTATCTTCTCCCACAAGTAATTGACTTATGTGTTTGTATTATTATTACAACAATTTTCACTTCTTATTTCCCTAGCAATTCGTCCCCACTCCTATTTTATTTAATTATCCATTATGCTCTATTGTTCTCACATTTTTAAGAAGGAAATTCTTTCATTGGTTTATTTAGATTTTAGGATTAAGGGTTAATATAATTTCTTCACTCTTTATCTAGTAATTTTCGCCACTTTTATTAGTTAAAGGGAGAATTAATTAATTCTTGGTTACTATTGCTAATATAGTATTTTAGGGGTTACTAGACTTAATTACCAAGATTATAATTGATTATCAAACCAATTACAATCTTTGAAAATTCATTTGATACTTATATTGATCCCTCTTTAATACTTATTCAAAAATATTCCAATTTGTTGATCTTAGATAGTCCCAAGACTAATTATGCCTAATTATGAAATTAACTTAATTAATAAAAATTCACTTGCCCCATAATTGGTTTTAATATTCACCAACTACCTAATTTAGAGACAACATATTCTCTAATATTTAGTTGCCTCGTAGGATTTATCATAACATCCTCAGAGTATTTTGTAACCCATAACTTCACTTAGGAATTTTTAGCTCTTTATTCCTCCTAATTTCATGAGAAATCACCCTAGGAAATAAGGTAATTATTCTACTAGTTTTGAGACCACATATTCACCTATTTTAATAGGTATTTTCTATCAACATATAGTGGTTATGCTAAATAGGATTTTTTTTGGGGTATTACATGATTTATCCCCAAGAAGAGGAAGATGTTTTATCTAAAGAAAGAAGAAGAAAAAAAAGAGGAAAAACAGTGGAGACGTAAAAAGAAACTTACAGCGGGAAAATTTCTTGAAGGAGGACACATAAAAGAAAAAGGAAAAAGACAATTTTTAGGGTTAGAGCACTTAGTTTAGAGAAGATACACCGAAAAATAGAGGTGTTGCATGGGGCTAAGCTCAGTGATGTTATTGTCTTCTCATTTTCCAAAGCTTCTCATCAGTGTTATCAGAACCGGATAGAACCGGCCGGGTTGACCCGGAAATTGATGAACCGGTCACCCAATCGGTTCGATCTGGTAATAGGATCGGATATGCGTCAAAACGGGTTTAGACCGGCCGGCCGCCGGTTTTGGAGAAAACCGGTTGGTGCTTTTTTTTTTTTTTTTTTTAACTTTGCTGAAGATATTGTTGGTCATCCACATTATTTTGATGATGATAGAGAGCCTTTCATTGATGCACCACCTTTGAATTATTTGCCATGATTTTATTGTGTTTGGAGGTTATTTTGTAAACCTCTCTTCTTTCTTCGAGCAAAAAAAAAAAAAAAAAACACATCTTCTTTAATTTTGCTCCTAGTTAATTGGATTATTCATGTTTTAAACTTGTAAAAATGTTTTAGGTATTTTTATTTTGTAAACTCTTTTTTATATATATATTTATAAGTATGGTTGTATAATTTATAAATATAGTATGACTTTTGAGACCGGGTCATAGTTATACGGTTCAACCAGTGACCCATTGACCCAGTACCCCGACCGGGTCGATGCCGGTCCGAGTCTGATAACATTGCCTCTCGTTTACCAAGATGTCCTCCTAAAACAATAAAGCAGAATTTAGAAAAGAATATACTTTTTCGGTTTTTCCAACATTTTTTAGCAAAATAACACTTTATATTTAAATTATTTTTAACTAATACATAAAAATCCATTCATTGTTTTTAATTATAGGTGCAATAAGTATATTATTAATAAGATAATTAACTCACCATCAAATAAGATTATTTATAATTATTTAATTTTTTATTTATTTTATAGTTAATTGGGTTATTATATGCATTTAATTTTTTTTTCTGAGAAATTAAGGAAGCTAAATAAGTTAGTTAATTATATAATTGATATAAGGTGTATTATTATATTGTTTCTCAATTTATAAGTTAGACAAAATAATTTAGGGAAAAAACGATAAACAATTAAATATAAATACTTTAAAGCAACTTCTCAATTTCATATTCCTCACCGGTCTAGTCTCGGTTCACTCTAGTATAACCAACTGGCCCTTGACCTGATATCTTGGCCGGTTAGTGACTAGTTCAAATTTAATTACCTTGGTAAATAGTATAGGTTCTTATAAATTTACATTATTTGTTGAAATATATTTTTAAGGAAAAATAACACATCAGGATCTTAAGAAGAAAAAAATATTGAACAACCATGAATTAGAAAAACAAAAAGGATAAAATGCTCTTGTGCAATTGGTTCATAACTCAATCACTACTATAAAAAAAAAGGGTCTTTTAGACCGCTTTATTTAGATCTTTCATTGCAAGGAAAGTTTAAAAAATGTTGAAAAGAAGGAATATCACCTAGAGAGAGGTGAATATGTGATTTTAAAAAATTATTTCTTTTCAAAAATAAAGTTAATCGACAATGACACAGCAAAAAAGAATAGACATAGAGAGTTTATACTGGTTCGGTCTAACTTGTCGACCTACGTCCGGTCCCCAATCACTTGGGTATTTCACTATCTTAATTGCCGATACAATCTCACACGCTAGTACTCGAAATGATCATATCCAAGGACTCACTCCTCCTTACAAGCTGTAATTGTACACCCGTTCTTGAGATTCCACAATCTCAAGATTTACAGAAAGAGAATTTAATAAGGTAAACTCCTCACTGAGTGAATAAAATAAACATTGAAGTTCAACAAATATCTGAAGATACTAAGAGTAATAAATAAAACAATTAATAGTAATAACACAAAGTTGAATGCGCAGAGTTTCGGTAGGTGCCTGAATTGAATGCTTGGGCTTTTATACTCTTCGCCATTAATGCCTTTGAGAGGAACTTGAATGTTACCGCTGTGACTTATTTAAATTCTCGTTAGGCACAGCTGTTCCTCGTTGAACCCAATCGACCATTGCTTCATTAAATGGGTTCGCTCCTTTCATTAAATGTGTTAGCAGTTGATTGTACTTGATAGCTATAATAAGTATGCCTTGGAAGAATGTTTTGTTCTGCTGCAGTATTTCATTTTGATTGTTGCTCTGTTTCACTATTTTGCATTAATTGCTTCTGACACACTTTTTTTGCTTTATGAAGCTTTTTTTTTTTATTAAAACTTCATTTTAGCGCCTGAAATCACTAGCAAATAGGTCAAAAGCATCTTAGAAATGATTCTTAATAATCATGGAAAACAACAATTAAAGATTGATTCATTTGAAAATTCACAGACATCGGCTCGCAATTCTTGTTCATATGAATTTGAGTTTCTAACTATAGAACTCGAGTTTCAAACTCAAGTTTGCTTACAAGAACTTGAGTTCCTGTGTTTTGTTTTCAAACGTCCCAGTTTTTTAAAGTAAGAACTCGAGTTTTGAATTTAAATACAAATTGAATCCTTAAAGAACTTGAGTTTTTAAAAGATGAACTTGAGTTCTTTACCAAGAACTCTAGTTCTTAAACTTCGAATAAAACACAAGTTTTTCCAAAGATGAAAAACTCAAGTTTTATATCTAGAACTCGAGTTTGGAACTCAAGTTTCTTACTATGAAATTCTAGTTCTCAAAGTCTGTTTGATGATTGAAGATTGGAACGATTCTGAATACACAAACTTGAGTTCATTACTTATGAACTCGAGTTTTACTACAAGAACTCAAGTTGATGGGCTATGAACTCAAGTTTATCAATAGATGTAGCCGTTGTAAAAGCATTTTAAATCAAGAACTCGAGTTCTTAACCTTATTGATTAAAATCAATCTGATAAAGCTCTACAGAACTTTAGTTTTAAACCATGAACTCGAGTTTGTATTAAATCAGTAATTGACAAGTGTTTAGTTATCATCAAAACTCAAACTGAGAACTAACAAATGTGACCAATTGTATATTTATAAATATATACAAAAACCTTTAGATCAATTCTGCTTACATGCAATTTAAAATATATATTCTAAACATGTTGCTTTTACAACTGATCTACAAAGTAATAAAAATAAATTAAAAATACTGTTTAGAATGTAATTTTAGATTGGTCACAAAAGATCAGCTCTTAAAATATTTTTTTTACATTGGATGTTTTTCACACCTCCTCTAAACAACTTAATATCTTTTATTTTATATAAAAATTATATCTTATAACCCGAAAAATTGTATAATCTTTGCTCTTGAAACCTCTCAACTCTTGCTCTTAGTTTGACTTCGGCGACTCGCTCTCCTGTCAACTCCTCTTCTCTCTAGCCGATACTGGAATCAAAGACTCATTATGTAGATTCAACGGTAATTTCACTCTCACGCAATCCCTTAGAGAAAATCTTACAAAGTAATCCTGGTGATTCTGATGCTCTTCATTCCTGCGGACTTTTCAAAGAAAAGGCAACTTTCTATTTCTTTTTCCTTTTCTAATTTTCTTTTGGTGTTTGGTTAAATCTAGTTCTACTGTTTTTTTTTTCCTTGTGTCGTATCCTAGGTTAACTTATACAGGTATATGAGAGAAAAGAAGAGAGAAAGTGAAAGACGCAGCTTCACAAGGCAGTCTCGATAACTTAACATTTGCATACTCGTTAACCGTTGGATTAGAATGAAATTTGATCAATTGGTTCAACGCATTTCTTTCGTCATTTTTAATTGTGGAATTGTCATTTGGGGGCCTAGTGTGAGAGAAATTGTGTTCATGGTGAGGGACATTTTTATGGGATTTTCATCTTCTTTGTTCTCTATTGTCAGCTTGTAGCTGTAGTTGATGGAGCCCAAAAAATTTCAAACATGCTCAGGGAAATGTACTATAAGAGAATGAACGTTGTAATGCGATTGGCATCACAACCTTCAATAAGATTGTGGTCATTAGTCCAGAATGGTGGTCATTTGTGTCGCTGATTTTTCTGTATGGGCTATAATTCATAGCTTAAAACTTTAGTTCTATCTGTATGGTATGTTTAAGAATATGAGACTAAATACCTACGAATTTCTTTTGTAACCAACTTTCTTTCAAAAATACCACTTTAGTTCTATTCTAAGTTTGTAATCCTCCTTCTGCAGTTTCATTACCCTCGCTGCACTCTGTACCATCCCTTATAAAATTGGGGTTACAACGCACTCATCTGTAAGTATTTATATTATATATATTATACTTTTATATAAACAATAGTCATAACTCATGTATTGGTAATGTAGTATCTTAGCATGTAGTACATTCATGGGTAAGCTCTCCTCATTTTAGTTTAATTTAATCTGGTGTATTAGTTGGAATATTGATATGCCTCAAATTATGCCTTTTACAAGGTCGGAAGAAGAAAGTATATTGTCTTGTTATTTGTCTCCTAAATCTGTATTGTGTGGCATGTGGAGTGTAGAAATTGGAGTTCTTTACAATTTCCATTCCTTAAATTTTCTTAGCCCTTATAAAGCTAAAGTTTTTTTTTTCAATGAGTATTTCCAGAAGTATCGACTTAACTATTATTACTCAGTTTTATGAATTATCATTTATTTTATAAAGCTACTAAAAATGTAATGTCTTAGCATGTAAATAACTTATTTTATTATGGTTTTGTTTCTGAACAACTTATTATATATATCACTCCAAATGTGAAGTAGATGTGACCTAAAACCGTACAATACCATATTATAAATAAAGTTTTTGGTTGGATATATTGTAAGATAATTTAATAATGTTGTTACACTTACTTATGTTTTGTGGAATTGCATGGAAGGTTTAAATATTCTATGTTTGTTTTGATGTTGTGATGAAGATGCTGAGATATTTTTTATGAATCATTGTCAAGTTTTTGTCATGTAATTTGTGACTTGTATGACCTATTTACTATCTTTTAGCTTATTTAAAAGTTATGTTATGATGAAATATAAATAGGGCGTTTTTTGGGGACCTCCAATCCCCCAAAAAAAATGCACTATATAATTTTAGAAAATGACTTAAAAAATGTCGACTTTTTAAACCAATCAATAAAAAACCAAACCTAAACCCAGTCCAAATGATCAACTTTAACCGATATAAAAAGCTTTTTTTTCAATAGTGAATTATAAAATTGACATTGAAGGTTACATATTTGTGAGGGATAGTGTGTTTGATTAAGGGATTGTTTAGTATGAATTATTTTAATTATTGTAAATTATTTTACAATGAGCTAGTAGGAATTTTTTTTGGCCAAGAGTTAGTATCAAGGTTAACAAACCGACTGACCGGATCAACCAAAATCAAGTGGTTCGGCCATGAAACCAGTCCGAGTTGGTCCCTAACTCAAGACAATATTCTTTTTATCATTGTAGGGGAAAAAACTGGATGCTCCATTCAGTCCATTAGCCTTCCAAAAATGGGTGGGTCGAACCTTTTCCACCTCTTGAAAGTGGGCCTAGTGCAGCCCATCTCTAAAGAAGATAAGTTTGGTGAAAAGAAAAGAAATTTGTAAAACAATATGAGCAAAGTATACATTTGATCAAGCCAATGACTTTGTAGTCTAGTGGTGTGAGAGCTTTCTTGTAAGTGGAAGGTAACAAGTTGGACCTCACTTAATAAGTTAATTTTGTTACATGTTAAACTGTTGTTGTAATTTTTTGTATACGAAGGAAAAACCAAACAAAACTTAAACGCAAAAAATAGACACAACTGGGGATAAAAAAAACTCTAGCATATTTCTGGCAGTGTCACCAACCCTCTTTGCAAAGATCAAACTGCTTAAACTTACTTACTCTCACCACCTTAATCGAATCACAGAATAATCACCATCTTAATTGAATCATAGAATAATTTTACCTTTCTAAAGCCATTGTCCCATGCCCTTGGCGATCCCATAAGACATTCCCAAAGTTTTTTTTTTTGGTAAAAAAAAGTTTTGGAGAAGTTCGATATTAGTACCTCACCAAGGCCAGAGCACGGCCCCGGGCTCTATGAGCACTTACTGGGAACTTACGAAATCGCCTACCAAAGGAGTTCCAGTGACAACAGAAAGGATTGAACCCACGACCCAAGGGCCTAGTCTTGGATCCCTTACCATCTGTACCAACTCTATTGACAAACATTTCCAAAGTTTGGTCAATAGAGTACCACGGTTGTTCCAATTTGGCCTATTCATGTTCCAAGGCAAGAACGAGATGAGCTTGTTTGGCGTCCCGTCTCGAAAAAGGACATCGGACAACAAATCTATGTTTTTTAAGACCGGAATCATGATTGGAAAGGGACAAAAACAAAACATCCTGTTTTTTTTTTAAAGGACTTGGACCTATTGATAGTTTTTTTTTTTCCCCTTTTTTAAACCGGTAAAAACTAAAAGTATGGGTATGGGATGGGTGTGGCGGTAGACTTGGATGATTGAAAATATATAATATAAATATGTAATCATCATCTTTTAATTTATTATTTTTACAGTGAAAGTATAGTAGAAACTAAGAAATAATTAAAATTCCAACATGATAGGAGTCATTATCATAAGTTTTTAAAAAATAAAGATAACACCTAATTGTAAATAAAAAATAAAACTTGAACCTAATAGCTATGATCGTATATGAAAATAAAAACCCGAACTTGATTGGAATGTAGGGGAAAAAAACTAAAGATTCAAGAGGAAAACAAATTGAATTTAAACCCTAAACTTAAATTCAAATTCAAATCCTCAAAATCAAAAGGGAATTAAATTCGTTATTGCATATAGAAGGAGTAAACTCGTTGTGTATGCTCTGTATCTCAACTTGTATATTGCAATATGAACTGATTACAATATATAGAGCCACATAGCGTAACTCTTCTAGCTAAGCAATGCCACGTGTGTAGACCCACGTGCTACAGTTATAACAAACTAATACTACAACTATCTATTACATCTAATATTCCCTTTACTACGCTGATGTTACTACGAAGAACTGGAATTACAAGCAATGACATTGTTTTTTAGAACAAGTTTTACAGTATCTATAGAAGGGTGTCTTAATCTGGAGTGCCACAAAGACAAATCAGCTGCAGCAACAGAAGAGTATACTACAATAGGGCCAGATATACTTGAGGAGTGAGAAGGAAAATTAATAGCTGGATATAATCCCGACTCTTCATGCCCATGCATAAGGATATGTCTCGTCTGCAAATCCTTCACAATACTACCATAAGGAAAGAATTCAATAGAAACATTGTTTTCTTTAGTAAACTTGGCAATGGAGACTAAATTCTTTTTCATGCGAGGAACACATAAAACTCTAGTCATATGAAAATTAGTCACATAAGAGGGAATATGAGATTCACTAATGTGAGAGATATCTGCAACATCACCAGTGCCAAATTGAACAGACCCATGAGAGGTTCCTGGAGCTAGAGTATTCAAGTTAGCAAAATCATAAGTGATATGTTGAGTTGTGCTAGAATCAAAATACCAGGCAGAGTCAGGAGTTGCAATGTAATCTTGAGCGAGAGCAGGGGTTGAAGTGGTAACTGTAGACTCAGGAACAAGAGATTCAAATGTAGATGATGTCGGTGAACTTACCATTAATCTAAATTCTAAACAACATTGGTATTTTGTTGTTCATTTACTTAGATATTTCTAATATTTTGTATTAAAGATATAACAAATAGGGAAAATCTTCCCCAGGGTTCAATTAAACAAAATGATTTTAAAAAGGCCCTAACAACTTTCACATGTCAGAACAATATCTTTAATATTTTGCATTAACCAATATGATAATATCTTTTTATATAGCTAATATCCATATATAGAAGATATTAGTTATATCTTTAATAAAAATATAATATATTTTGATAAAAAAATAAAATATTAGAAATACTATTAAACTAATAACAAAATGATTCTATGTGCAGTACTCATCAGGTAGACCTCAACTAATATCAATTTAAATTGGAAAATAAACTAAAATATATATAAATAAATAGATTTTTTAAAAAAAGTAAATATCTAAGGACAACAAGTTGAGACGGGACAAAGCTCGAATTTTTTTGGGACGGTTCCTTTCAATCCCAAAATGACCAAGATTAGAATAGAGTGGGACAACATTAAACATGTCTAGTTCCAATTGAAGTGTAGATAAAGAATTGAACATCTTCTTAACCGCTACCTGACATCCAACAAGACCGGAAGAGTGTGAAAAAGCATCATAAGCACATTTTTCTACAAAATTCGGGGTAAAAATAGGTCATGTCCTTATTAGGGGGTCTTTGCCCTAACTTACTTTGATCATTTCTTATTTTATTTGCTTAATAGGTTGCACTCAAACTCAACCTTATTGCTGGGTCTATTTAGGAAAATAGGGCATGTCTATTATCAAAAGGCCTAGTTTATAAGCCTACAATTCTACGTGTCTGACTTATTATTTATTTATTTTTAAATTACATTATTATATGTAATACTCACTTTGATCCTTATTATAAAGCACCAACTAACAATTTACATAAATAAATAAAAACAGTTAAAATCAATAAAGTTGTCCTAAAATTTAAGTTATTTCCAATATTATTCTTACTATTTACATTAAATTCTAATATTATATTATTATTATTCTCACCTATTACCCCTACTAATTGTGGGTATACATGAAAAAAAAACAATTAATGCTTCTTAGAAATAAACAATTGGCTTATAAAAAAAATCAAATGCATTTACTAGTTGGTGCCTTATAATAAAAATTAGAAATAAACAATTGGCTTATAAAAAAAATCAAATGCATTTACTAGTTGGTGCCTTATAATAAAAATCAAAGAGAGTATAACCTAAATCAATTTTATAAATTACTATAAAAATTATCCTATATATATTATTGTAAAACTTGTACTTGTATTGATTTTTTATGAGATATTCTATAATGAATGATTTTTTTTTTCATTTTATTGTAAATTTAAATCATATTTATTTAAATATTTGAATCACATGTAATGTTTTAGAGCCTCAAAGTATATTTAAGACATAATGTAGGCTTTCAAATAGGTTTGAAGGTTTATACTGTCTTAGAGCCATAGACTTTTAAACTTATTTAAATGCTTGCATCTTAAATAAACATATAAAAAGACTTTCAAACTATTTCAAGCCTTTTGAATGCTCAAACTGAAACAGAAAAAAAAAATTTATATATAGGCTAAGAATTATTTAATAAGAATTTAACCTAACATATTTTTACCCCCTACCGCAAGGACAACCCCAAGGCCTTCCATGCGTGATTCTAGGATGTTATTTGCAGTAAAGGATTTTTAGTCCATCTGATTCATATCCATACAGTTTATGCATCTTACTACCCCTTTCTATTCTTCAAGACACACCGAAACATTAATCTCAGAATTTGAGACTTGGCTTTCCTCATTTATTATTACTGTTCCCTCTTTTTTTCTTTTTACTCATCTCAACCTTTAAATTAAAATTTGAATTGTTTATATTTAATATTTTGTAAAACTATCTTTTGTTGCAGTTTTGAATTATCATGACTAAGATTTAGCAGTTTGTTAATTAATAAATTTATTTATTAATGTTTTGATATTTTTATTAGTAATTTTATAAAACATTGAATTTAAACCGCTTAAATTTCAATATAAAAGTAGAGATGAGTAGTGGTGAGAGGAGAAGGAGAAGAGGACCATAAGAATAGAGTTTCTTTCTTTACAGATTTTCCAGCAAATAATACCGAACAGATCACACCGTCTCCCACTTCCCATATCTATTTTGTTAAATGGTGTACTCAGAATTTTGTTCTGTTTTTTAAAATTCATGACATTTAAGTAACTTCACCATGATAATGCCATTTCTTAGTGTCATTTCATAATATTCCTTGCAATTTTTTTTTTTTGTTGCTCAGAAAGGATACTTGTATTACCATAAAAAAACCAACAACTACAGACTGAATCCGACAGCAACAAAGCCAAACCACAACATCAGATACAACCAACAAACAAGAGAAATAAAGGAGACATGTGGAAGTACAACTACAGACCAAAGCCAGAAAAAGTGATAAACACCCAACAGAAGAAACAATACAAACAGATAAGAACCAACAGCCTGACGAGAGAAGCCGTGAAAAACCCTCACTAAACATGGCTTGTAGAGAAAGAGCCATCCATGATAGAGTAAGCTTTTTGTACATCCAAGGCTAGAAGAGATGACAAAGAAGGTGATGGTTGAGACACCCACACGATGGGACACACCTCCTTATAGGCACATGCTGCAAGAAGATTAACAACTCTATTACCCCTTCTTGGGATAAAAGACACAGAAAACCCAACCTTGTCAGTAAGTAAGCTAATAATGTCATGAACAACACTCCTACTCCCCCACTCAATTAAGTCAGGAGTTTTCAAGTCAATACATGTCTGCAAAAGAAGGCTGTCGGTTTCAAAAACAGCTTTATCTATTCCTAAATCCATAGCAATCAACAACGCTCTCTTAAGAGCTAGGGCCTCTGTCATGAATGCAGATATAGACTTCATGTTATCCACATATCCCTATTTAAAAGATCCAAGGGAATCCCGACATACAATACCTATGGCAGCAGGAACCTTTTCATTGAAATAGGCTCCATCGGTGTTCAACTTGACAAAACCATTAGCTGGGGGCAACCATCGAGCACTATCAGACATAGAAATGCTTCAACTGCCCCTCTCATGCTGAATATTCCCCACATGACCCCAGAAATCAACATTGCTTTGTTGAGCCATTAACAGTACAAAACAGGGGTTTGGGTCTAAATGATTAAAGACAAATTAGTTTCACTTTTTCCAAATAAACCACAATATCCAACAAATAAGAGAAATATCATGGGGATTAAGAGCTTTCATACCTAGCACTAACAACCACCAATTGTTGAAATTAGAGACATTGGCAAGATCAATCCAAGCTCCCAAACTACATCCAAACCAAACACAACGAGTCCACGGGCAATGGAAGAAAAGATGCTCAATTGTTTTCTCACATTGGTTACAAAGAGAACAAAAATTAGACCTAGACCGTCTCCTTCTTACAAGAGCAGAATTAGTGGCCACTGCATTACTAAGAATACGCCACAGAAATTGCTGCACCCTAGGAATAGTCTTTACCTTCTACATAGATTTCCAACCCGAACTAGGCATAGTAACCGATGAGCTAGGTTTATCAACATCCACTACCTCCTTACTTCTTGCTATGATAACCCAACTTTACTGAGTAGCTACCATTCCTTACCCCAGACCACACTAGTTTATCTTCCAAACCACGATTTGGGATAGGAATAACATAAATAGCTTCTTTAATGGCATTTGGTAAGACAACAACAATTGGATTCAGATCCCAATTCCCCTCAACAATGAGCTTAGAAACCATGCCAAGGGGAGGAACAACCACATTCCCAACGATATCCTCAAGAGAGGAATGGACACCCGGAATCCAAGTATCCTCCCATATTCGAATAGAATGCCCATTACTTAAGTCCCACCGAAGGTTGGTCTTTAAGAAATCTCTACTAGCAACAATGTTAGACCAGCACCAAGAAGCCTTATATCCTCTTCCCACATCCATGAAATTATCTTCAGGAAAATAGATGCTTTTCAAAACTCAGGCCCAGAGATCAGTAGGCCGTTACAAAAGTCTCCAGGCCGTTTTGGCCAAGAGTGCCTCATTCATAATGCATAAGTCCCTAAATCCCATGCCACCTTGATCCTTACTTCTAGTAAGATGGTCCCAAGCCTTCCAATGAGTTTTCCCACCAAACACATTGCCCTCCCACTAGAAATTAGCTACAAGGTTGTGGATTTCTTTACAAGATTTAAGGGGGAATTTGAAGCAATTCATAGGGTAAATAGGGATAGCTTAGATGACCGATTTGATCATAACCTCTTGGCCCACGAATGAAAGAAGGGATTGCCCTCACCCTTGAAGCTTACATGTGACCCGTTCTCTTACATATGCTAAAGCTTGATGTTTGGTTTTATTCCAAATACGCGGAATACCAAGGTATTTGCCAAGGTCAGATGAGGAAGGAATGCCAAGGATGCTTCCAACTGTAGCCCTAACATCTTGGGGGGAGTTCGATGACAAAAATATACATGATTTGTCCAGATTGATGACTTGCCCAGAAGCCGAACATTACTGTTGAAGGATGAGGGCCAGCTGATTACAATTCCCCTGAGTAGCATTCATAAATAGGAGGGCGTCATCTGCAAAGAAACTATGAGTGAGGACTGGGCAGCTGTGACTTAGTTTAGTCCCCTTGAGCAATTTAGCTTCTTGAGACTTGCTAATCATACACGGAAGAACTTCAGCCACAAGGATGAAGAGATAAGGCGAGAAAGGATCCCCTTGGCATAGACCTCTACTTGGGGAGAAGGAGTAGATGGATTCACCCAAGAGACATATGTTGAATTTAACAGATCTAACATGTCTCATGATAAGCCTTACCCAACCTTCACAAAAGCCAAACTGAAGGAGAACACGTTCTAAGAAATCCCATTCAATCCGATCATAGGCCTTACTCATGTCAATCTTGAGGGCAAATTCGTACTTACCTCGCCCCCTTCTTCCTCCTAAGGTAGTGATAAACCTCATGAGCAATAATAATATTATCATGAATGCATCTCCCTGGAATAAAGGCACTGTGGTTTTGAGAAATACAATCGTCAAGCATGGGCCTCATTCGATTGGCAATAATCTTAGAGATGATCTTGTAAGAAAAGTTGCACAAACCAATGGGGCGAAAGTGAGACATATGCTCAGGCTTAGCCACCTTAGGCACCAAGGTAATATTTGTGTCATTTATCACATCAAGCTTAGAATTTCCAACAAAAAACTCTCCCACCATAGAAGAGATAGATTCATCAATCTCCGACCGAGCTCTATGGTAGAACATGCTTGAGAAACCATCCGGACCTGGGGCTTTGGAGCTACCAAGACTAAAGGCCATTTTCTTAATTTCTTCTCTTGTTACTGGCTGCATTAAAGTACTATTCATATCATCAGAAATTTTGCAATCTATGAAGTCTAAAACCGAATCTAAAACTGAGGGGTCAGAGGAAACAAAGAGATTCTAAAAATATTGAGCAAAATTGCCTAAAATAGACAGACTATCTTCCAGCCAATTACCCCTATCATCTTTGATTCTGAGAATAGAGTTCCTCTGCCTTCTTCTTATAGTGGACAAATGAAAGAACCGGGAGTTCTTATACCTTGTCATGAGCTAGCTAACCCTTGAACGTTGCAACCAGAATTTTTTCTTCACGGATAAATAGACGTTCTATAGCCAACTTCATATCACTAATGGCCTTAACCGAGTCAGGATGTAAACCCCCATCAGCTAAACTAGCAAGCTGAGCCTTTAAATTAGCAATTAGCTTCAAATTATTTGGAAATTTAGACCGACTCCATCTCAACAAACCCTTTTAACAGTTCAACAGTTTACTCTTGAAATCCTCAATAGCTTAATTACTGACCCCTGAAGCAATGTACCAGCAATCCTTAACAGCATGGCTAAACGATGGATGATTCACCCAAGTAGCTTCGACACGAAAGGCTCGATGATGCTTAATAGGCGGCGGATGGCATTGAATAAACAACATGTGATGATAAGATCCTACCGATTTTACATTAAACACTTGCAGATTGGGAAATGAATCCCTGAGTAACCAGTTCCCCATAGACCTGTCTAGTCGTTCTCGGATGGTGTCAGGCTCCTTTCTATTATTACACCAGGTATAACAAGATCCATAAAAACCAAGATCATCCAGATTTTACCCAGCCAAGAAACATTTAAAATTTAAAATTCAAAATGTGAAAGTCATTTATGAAGAATGATCAAGAAGAAAAGAAGATATGGAGTCAAATGATGAAGAACAAGACAAGAGAAGAAGAAAGAGTCAAATATGTTAGATTCAAAATGTGAAAGCCATTTATAAAGAATGATCAAGAAGAAAAGAAGATATGGAGTTAAATGATGAAGAAGAAGACAAGAGAAGAAAGAAAGAGTTAATTTATGGAGAATCATGAAGATAAGAGAAGAAAGAAAAGAAAAAAAAATTGTTGAATGGAATGAGAAAGTCATTATACAAGCCCATAGATTGATTCTAGAAGTGTACACGATCAAATGAAAGTTGGAATGACTCAAATCGGAGTTAAAATAAGTTTGGGATGAATAAAAATCAGCAAAAACGTGTTTACTGATGAAAAACCTTGAGGCAGGGTCACATAACCTCGAGGTTGGGCCAAAACTCAAGGTACACAGCCAACCTCGAGGTTGATATGGCCTTTCAGCAACTTTGTTCTACTCTGTTTCGGGCGACGCTCAGTAAATCGATGACATCTTCCAAACCAAAGATCGTATTGAGGTGAAATCAATTTTGAATGAAACTAGACATCCAAGGCGTAATCTTGACAAAAATTCAAGTCCAAAGAGGATCTAATGAGAGAGATATAAATTTTTGAAGTTGGGCTATCTGTCACCGTCAAGAAGCAGACCAAGGTTCGCTAAATTGAGGATATCTCACAAACTACAAATCAGAATGAGATGAAATCGGTGGCATATGAAACTAGACTTGCACACCTTTCCAAAAACATCAAGATCACAGAAAACAAAGATCAAATGAGAGAGATATGATTTTTGGAAGTTGAGAGTCTGTTCAGGATTGTGCAAAAACGTTGGTTTAAGAACAATTTTACTGATTTGATCATAGTGCTCAGCATACAATGGGTTTGGAGCTATTATTCTTGCATTGGAAAGAATACTTAAAGAGTATTCCAGGGATATAAGCAACTTGCCAAGATTTGGAGTTAACGGAGATGTTATGGTTACCGAACTTATTCAACGGAGTATAAAAGTCATATACTGATATTCTGAGATTTATTAACCTCGAGGTTGATATAAAACTCGAGGTTAGGAATGTAACTCGAGGTTTACTCCATGTTCCCTTTCTATCCGAAATTCTCATTTGAATACACATAACCTCGAGGTAGGAAAAGGAACCTCGAGGTTCTGTAAAAACTCAAGGTGATATATGAAACTCGAGGTTTCATTCTTTGTCATTGAGATATCTTCGTATCTATAACCTCGAGGCTGGTATTGGAAACTCGAGGTTGTTAAAAAAGTCGAGGTTATAGATGAACCTCGAGGTCGATAGGCTTTGAACTGATATATTTTTACGAAGCTTGCGATCGTTTCGGTAACCCATATGAATCTAATTCATTGTTCTTGCTGTGACTACATTATATTATTAGGTCTACTAACCATACTTCAAAGTTATGTTTATGAAGAATTTCAGCAAGAGATCAATACTCTGAGAAGAAAAGCAGATTGTGATGTCGGCAACATTCAATGCTGAACCCAACTGAACAAAGTATCTGATAAAGCATCTAAACTGATAAAGACCTCTACATTCCTTCTACTTCTACTACAACGATCGATTAAGGAAGAATGAGCCAAAGACATTTCAAAGACATTCCTCTATGAAACAAACATTTGTGCAATAAAGCAGATGATGATGTCAGAAGCTTCAACGGCTAGTTCTCTAATGGCTACTTCCAACTGATGTGCAATGTTCGAACGCTGGCAACGGTCGAAACACAACAACCTATAAATTGCGAAGTCTTCAAATTGGAAGAAGTGACGACAATCAACGAAGCCAACGAAATGATTTTACCACTTCATCGTTGATAGCTCATACACTCTGTTTTTATAGTAGAGAGTGAGATGATAGATTATGTACTTCAGTGATTAACACTTTATCTACTCATGAGGAGTTTAGAATTCGTATTTGATTATCTGTAAAATCTTGAGGTTGGGACCTCAAGTGTTGGGGAAACAATTACAGCTTGTAAGGGGGAGTGAATCTGAGTGTGAAAGGATTACCCTGAGTATAGAGTGTGTAATTGTATCCATGGAGATTGCAAAGGCTGCACAAGTGCCTAAATAAACTTGTGAGGTTGTAAAGGCTTCTCTTATGCCTGGTTAAACAAGGAGATAGTGGAAATCTCAAGTGCTGCTTGGAGACTGGACGTAGGCCAAGATTGGGTCGAACCAGTATAAATCTCTGTTTGCATATTCTCTTCCCTAAACTCTTACATTTCAGCATATATATTTTGAATGACTGTCTATTGGTTTATAAATTATTATTGTCATTTAAACCTCCTTTAGTAAGTTGCGAAAAAGATTTTCTAAGTTCTCAAAAGTTTTATTCGACACCCAATTCACCCCCCTCTTGGGTGACAGCCAGGTCTAACAACATCGATTCCTCTCTTCTTCAGTAGGAGGCCCATACACAAAAGAGATATATTCAGGAGAAGCAATCTCAGCAGAGAAAATGCGAGTATGAATTAAATTAGGGGAAGAACAAAGGATATCCACCTTAATAGAATCCAACCACCACAATGCCAGACCCCCACTTTGGCCCACCGAATCCACTAACCATTCTTCCTGAAATCCCCAGCGATGACGAATTTTCCTAACATAACTAGCCTTTTGTTTAGTTTCCATTATAAACATAATATGGGGTTTTTTCCTGGAGCTTTCCTCCTTAAGATTCCTAACTGTCAAGGAGGACCCCAAACCTTGATAGTTCCATGCAATTAAATTCATGGTGAATCGGTGGCTGGTCCCATCCAGCCACCGGCGTTGTCTTCAGAATGAGAAACTGATGAGGGGATAGCATTACCTTCGGACCTACTAGGAGAAAAATCAATATCCTCTTAGCTGAAACAGGCATCCTGGTTAGCTTGTTGGTCCAACGAACTTCCTTTCCTTATACGAGACTTCAAGGATCGAACACTCCTTCTGCTAGTTGAACGATTCCTACTACTCGACTATACAGCATTTAGGGGCTTCGGAGAATTCTCCAGGAATAACTTCCTCTACCTTTTCAACCCTTCCAGAAAACAAGTATCATCATTGTGCCTCTTTAGATGAAAACGACGCAAGGATAGTGCCACATATGAAATAGGGGATAACCCATATTGCTTTGGACTGTTCCTTAGATTGGGCTCGGGCTCAGGAGGAAACTCCACCACATAGGACAACCCATTAGTAGATGGAGGAGAATAGATCCCCATTTTCGCACAGGAGTCACTCACTAGGGCTTCAGGGATCGGCCCAATAACCTCGCTAATTGACAGATTGAAGTCAACGCCCAAAGTGGGACCAAGTTCAGATTGACCCATGTTTACTGAACCTCGGACATCAGCAGCTGAGCAAACCTAGACAGTAGGTGTAAAAGGAGTGTTGGAGACCATGTTCATAGCCGTTTGCCCCTGACCTATCCCTATCATGCTATCACCGAAAATCTCAGCTAAGCAACCAACTTCCTGACACACTAGAGTCCTCGACTAGATCAACCCTTTGCCCTTAACTAGTTGTCCCTCCGATCAACTCCAGCGAGTCTCAATGGTGGGGACTTCTTGGTCCTTCATCTTTTCACTTTTCGGGGTTTATTTTTTCCAGGGGAGAGAACTTCGCACCAACCTTCCTTCCATACAACCACCGCCTCCTTCATTGTTTTCACTGCAACCGTTCCTAACCAACTCCCAAACGGGGAAGGTACACCATCCTCCTTACTCTCAGATGCCACATTCTTACAACCACGAGACTCATGACCAATGCACCCACACAGATAGCAGAAGTTTTGGAGTCTCTCATACTTCACCGTCACCCAGGCAGGAGCTTTTTAACCCCTCGAAAGCCAAAGACCCTACGTTAGTGGAACATTCAGCTAGATCAGGGATCTGACACGGATGAAGCCTCATCTCAACCTCCCATTAATACTTGGTCTTTCAAACATCAAGGTCTCACCTACCACATTACCCAGAGTAACTGCATTATTATCATTGAAAGCCTCCAATGGCAGGCTGTGGAACTGAATCCAAAAGGGGGAAACCCTAAAGTTGACGTCTTTAAGGATCATGCAGTCCTCCCATAATTGCAAATTTAAGAGACAACCCTGTATAGACCAAGGCCTGCCTCTAAGAATACGTTCATAGTCTTTATCCTTCTGGAAGCGAAAAAGTAAAATAATCTGCCCTCGGTCTAGAACATGAATTTCCAGATCCTCTTGTAACTACCATCCTTTCCTAATCATGGAAATAACAGTAGGAACATTAAGGTTTTTACTAGTTAACACCTTCCCAACTAAAGTACCACCTGACCTTATAGCTACTTTGTTAAGCTACAGGACCACGCTCTTAGGGCTCTTATAACTACTATTCTGTCCAACCTCCATACCTCCTAACCTCCAATACACCAACAGCACACACAAAAAACACACTCAAAATGAAAGAAGAGAGGATCGAGAAGGGATTGACGTTCGAATAACATCAAAACCAGGATGACTTACAGGAAGCCTAGACGACACTCACAGAGAAGAGAGGAAGCTCTCACTGAGGAGAGAAGGTGATGTATTCCTTGCAATTTTAATGTAAGACCTATTACCATAATTTAATCATATCAACTTAAATTTAGTTTAGTTAATTAATTCAACATTTTTTTAATAAAATACTATAATAATTTTTCTTAATTCCCTCTATCTCTATCTTACTTGATTATATACTATTGAGAAAATCAATATAGGTAAATTAGAAAAATATTGATAAATATGTAAAACATGTCTTACATTTATTATCAAACAACTCTTCAATTAAGTCATATATTAAGTACAAGAGTAGTGCAAAATTAGAATTTGTGGATTTTAGAATCTTTTTGTAGGGTTATTCCTTTATTTTTATTTTTATTTTCCAAAAGGGAAAGCGAAAGTGAAAAGAAAAAGCGGCGTTGTTGACCCAAATTTTGAAAAATTAAAAGAGTTTTAGAAAATTAAAATAATATGCGATCGGAAAGAGACAGCAAAATGGTCAAATAGTGATCAAGCCAATTAGCTTGCTTCCACCCCCACTTCACTACTTCCAAACCACTTTTGGCGATGAAATTAAAAATTTAAGGGCCCACAACCACAAGAATTAATTTTTGTTTTTCCTTACTTTAATCTGATTCACATAAAATATTTATTTTAAACATGATCAGATACATTTTTTTTTTTTGAATGAAATAATTCAATCAGTTATTCACAAATAGTAGTATTATTATCATCAAGGATTATCATATTGTCTGACAGCTTGTCTAATACTACAATAATTAAATCATTATGAGTCAAATTAGGTTAAAATATTATTTTTTTCTCTAAAAAAAATGTCCATCAAGCCAATGCACGAGGCTTGCCGGGTTAGCCAGTTCGATGGGTATCTTTTTTGGTGATATTTAAATTTTTAAACGTAATTTGGTTATGGAGATTTAAGTGATCATCTTTCTAAGAATAAGATATAATTTTATAAGAATTCAGATTTCTATTGAAAGAAAAAACAAAAAAAACCGAAACATGTAGGCCAACTAATATATGTATCCCAACCACTTCAAGTTCTACATTAGAGCAAATTGGATAGTTTCAATTTCTACAAAGTCTTTATGTAAATTGAGGAAACAATGTCAAAAAGTATCTTAGTATTCTATTGGATCTCTTCGACATGTTGAAGGAATGAAGAATGCTCTCTTTTTCCCTCATTTTCTGTGAGGATGAGAGAAATCACTTTTTTTTAAGAATTTTATAGAATTAATGATATTTAAGAATTGCTTAGGGGTTAAATACTTATAGGAAAAGATAAATCAGCTAGCATAATTTGATTGGACCAATCGACATAAAAAAAATTTTAACCAAAGTTTTGTCCTAATTTCAATATCGCAAGAAAGACTTAGGCTCTTTAGTAAGAGGGGAAGGGAGGGAAAGTGAGTGGAGGGGAAAAAAATTGAGTTGGATTTAAGAGAATTAGAGAAGTGGGGTTAAGAGTTTTTAATTGACTGTTCTTACTTCTTTTTTTCTTTTTTTTTTAATCTTACATTTTATCTTTGTTAAAATTTTATAACTGAACTTCTTAAATTTCCTTAAATCCCACTAAAAAATTTACCTTATCCCCTTTTCTCTTTTAAATCCCTCATCCCACACAGACTCTTAATGTAAATGGAAGAGAGAGGACATATAAGAATGGGCAATTTTAGCCTAACAAAATTGACTCACCATCAGTGGCTAAGCCAGGACCTAGAATCAGGGGTGCACAATAATTAGACGTAAAAATTAGTAGTTAAAAAGAATAATTTATTAAGTAATAAATCATTACACTAGGAAAAAAATGCTTAAAGTGAGCTATATATTTTAAAAGTTTATTGCCTAGTAGTGTCTCAATTTTTTCAAAAGATCTTAGTCCTTTAGGATGAATAGATATAAAGATTAAATGGTTAAATTGCCCTTTTAGTAACAATTCCCTACATACAATTCACCTTCCTTAGGTGCAACATGTGTTCCCTATATGTGTAAATATCTTTCCTTGTGTTACAAAATTAAACCACAATATACAAATTATTATATGTGCAAACATTATTCTCTACTTGTAATTCATCTTCCCTACGTGCAATATACATTTCTTTCTGCAATACATTTTCTTTATGTTCAACCTGTGCAAATGTCACCTCTTGTGTGCCAAAATTATGTCATAATGTGCAAATTATGCTTTCTGTGAATAATCTTCTCTTAGTACAAACAATCTTTTCTTGTGATCAAATAATCTTCCCGTTGTGCAACTTAACTTCCATTATGCACATTCCATCTTCCCTGGGTGCAAATGTCATTTTTTATGTCCCAAAATTAAGTCATATTGTGTAAATTATACTTTATGCAAACGATCTTCCCTTACTACAAACATTGTTCCCTTGTGTGCAAACAATCTTCCCTATGTGCCCTATATCTTCTCTAGGTGTGGTTCATCTTTCCTATCTGCAATTTAACTTCCCTTGCATGCAATCTATCTTATTTTGTGCAAATGTCTTACCATGTGCCCTAAAATTAAGCCAAAATATGCAAATGCAAATGATCTTCGCTTTATGCAAATGATATTTGCTAGTAAACTTTCCAAGTTTACTCTTCCTTAAATTTTTGGCGACTTACACCCTTACCTCTAGAAATTGAACCTAGAGATCTAGATTTATAAATTAATTGGTCAAACAAGGGTTTAATGAGAGGTATCAACAAATTAAAAGTAGTGAGATGGATTGTAGAGGAGAAGAAGAAACAAAGGAGAGAGTTAAAAAATTCCATATTAGATTGAAGGTCGTCGTTGTTGCCGTTTTTGAAGGAGGTTGTCATCACAGTTGTTGGAGGAGGGTTTTTTCATTGATGGCAATTATGAGCAAGACAAGCAAGGAGAAGGTTGTGTGAGTAAGATGGAGAGTAAGAAGCAGCCATTGATGTGAAACCGCTACAAATATGAAACCTATATAAAATGTTCTCCTTGTAGATTATTCCATGAAGAAGTTAAAGCATAAAGCTAGGCATTGGTTTCAAAGTAGCAGTCTACCCATGAAAATTTGCAAATGGGTTGTGCTTGGGAGCATGTTATACATATCATGTTATCTAGCATCACATTTGTAATTTTTCATATGGTGGCAACTACTTTTAAACCAATATTTAGCCTCCTGTTGCAAATTCTTTTTTTTCCCCCTGAGAATGAAGTTTGTAGCGGTTATTATAGAAACTGCTACAGAGATCACTATAGAATGCAAAAAGTCTTATGAATTTGTAGCAATTTATACAAATAACCGCTACACCATTCTCCTATTTTGGTAGATTGTAGCAATTATCAACAATAACCACTACACATTTGAAGCCTATATATAGCCCACCAGGGAAAATTTATTTTTTGAAGAATTAGTAGCAAGAAACTAGACTTTGGTTTAAAAACAGCTACTTTCTTCAAAAGTTGTAGATGAGTTGTGCTTGGTGTTATGTAACCTAGCATCGTATTTGCATCTTATGAAGAGTGGCAGCTGCTTTCAAACCAATGTATGGCTTCTTGCTACTATTCTTCAAACTCAATATAAAATTTGTGTGCTTAAAGACTAAATTGCTACAAAATACAAACAGTCTCACATTTATAGCGATTGTTGTCATAAATCGCTACAAAATGCAAATAGTCTCACATTTGTAGCGGTTAATATGACCGCTACAAAGAGTCACAAAGAATAAGGAATATTGTAGCAATTGGAGGAAGTGGAAGATTTAAACTGATGACAACTGAGAAGTTGCAGGCACATAGACATGTCTTAATTAATTACACTAAAAGTTGAACCCTTCCTTCAATGAGTATTGTATACTCATATGTTATGTTATATATTTCCTTACATTTTAAATCTTACATTTCATTATTGCCATCCAAGGAAATTCAGAAGTCATGTGAAGCGTCAACTCAGGATTCATATACAAACATTATCTGAAATTGATAGAAGGGTCTATAGAGAATTCCCAGGATGGTTTTCAAGGAGAATATTAAATGACCATAACCCACACTTTCTAGATTTCAGAGCTCTCATACTCGGCTTTCTTAACCATACAACCAAGTTTACGGCATATAACGTCAAGCGTTTCAAGTTTTGCATGGTTTCATGAGATCAAGGATCGCTAACCGAAAACTAGGGTGTTTATGGCACTTATGGGACAAGGAGTTATTCGAGTAGTAGTGATAACAACATGCAGTTAAAAGACGTCCTGTATTACGAAAAGCTTGTTGATGTTGTCGAAATAAATTACCAAGGTCATTTATGTGTTATGCTTTTCAAGTGTTTGTAGGCAAATAAGCTAACTTTCTGGGAACTCACAACTGATGACTTAGGCATCACATCAGTAAATCTATCCCAACTAATTTACGCTATCGGTTTGAAGACGATGAGCTATATATTCTTGCCTTAAAGGCACACCAGGTTTATTATGTTGAGGATGAAAGGCACAAAGATTGGAATATAGTGGTTCATTTAAGGCCTCCAAACTTTTACGACATAGGCGATTGTGATAACATCACCTACGAGAATGAGTCATTTTAGCTTGCAAATTTCAAAGACTTCCTCCCTGAAGGCGATAAGAGTTTACCTATTGTTCGATTAGTTTTTTAATTTAAGCTTTGTAATGAATTAATTTAAGTTTCATTTGTATTGAAACATATTAAACTCAACTTTAACATTTTGTCCCGATTTTTTTTTATAGTGATGGCGATGAAGATTGATTTAAAAAATTTCTTATCAACCTATAATCTATCTTTGTTTTTTTTAAAAAAATCCATTGTATTTTTTATAGCAAACAAACGACCGCTACAAAATTACAAACCACTACAAAAATTGTCAAACTAACCACTACAAAAACTGTCACTTTAGCCACTACACCTGTAACATCCCAATTTTCAAAAGCGGAATATTTTTTTTTTATTTAAAATCATTTCAAATCATCAGAGTAGAGCATTTGAGCGGAAGAGTAACTGATATATATTCAAAATGCCGTAAGTCTGGCTGGATACAATAGCGGTATAGAAACCGAGTATTTCAAAAGTGATGTACAAGAACAAAAGGAAGGCTCCAGCCAAAACAACAAAAGGAAGTCTTTAGCCGGGTCTTCTATGCGTCCTGCTTGCTCTTCTCCTCGGTCCTCGGACCTCTCGATCCTGAAGCTAAGTTAAGAGCTGAGGTCCCATGCATACGGACCCCAAGTAACAGTTAACCTCATATTTACATATACGGTATATAAACACAACAATTGATTCACTTCCAAACATGTTACTCCCAGTGAATGCAAATGTACCGCTCCCAGCGAAAAGTACCACTGCCAGTGAATACAAATATATCACTCCTAGTGCATGTAAATATACAGTTATCTTTTAACAACAACATGTATTCAAACAACACACCACAACATGCATACAACACACATACCACATATACACATACTGTAAATATCAGAGTTAGTGTTACAGTACGCGAACGTACCTTTTCACCGTGTAATAGCCAAGCGTTTGGCCCTTTGATCCGGCCTTGGACTTCCCGGATATCCTAACATATCACCATATTTCTTAGAGTAATATCCTAAGAGATATTTCCACCTCTATTTACTTTTCTACCCTTGGTGGTTTTGTTATTTACAATTCTGCTCTTACATTTATTCAAAAACGTAGTGCAATATTTTCTGGGCAGATTTTTTGGTAACTTTGAAAAATCATAACTAATTCTAAAAAAATCGAAATGAGGATCCGTAAAATTCTCCGGAACCCTTAGGACGTCTATTTTTTAGGAAAAATATTCACTTTCACCCAGATTTTACGAAAAAAATCCCATTTTTGAATTTTCTCAACGTTGCCCAGATTTTATTCCAGTAAAAATGACTTAACTTCAAAAATTCATATCTCCTTGACCAGAGATCAAAACGTCACATATTTTATATATTTGGAAAGCCCTACATGTCTACTTTCTTCTTGGAAAATTTCATGATTTTATAAATTCATTTGTTACATAAAATCATAGCATCTTTTTCGCTGCCTGTTTAAGATTTAAGAACCGAAAATTCTACAACTTTCACAATCTTAATCCTAGGACTTCCAAAAATTATTTCCTATCATGTTTTTACCTCTTCAGGCATTTTTCAATGCAATGAGGCCTAAAAACAAGTATAGAAATTTATTCTCTAATTTTCTAGATTAAACTAACATTTATACTAAGAACTTATAAAAACTAAAGACTAGAAATTTAAATGCTAGAACTTACCTCTTGAAGACTCTTGAACTCCTTCCTCCTTCTTGCTTCACTCTCCTCTTAAACTCTCCAATCTTTGGTATGAGTTTGGTGTAAAGAATGAAGAGAGGAGAGCTCTCTATTTATAGGCAAATCCTCAATGGCATAAGTGATAATTACTTAAGTAGTTCAAATTAGCTTCTTTCCTCTCATCCTTTGGATCCAACTTGCACCATAAGGAGTTCATATCTACCATACACCATGGCTGCACGTTTTTTTACTTCTTTGGCAAGTGGATGAAGTCATTTTGATGACATACTTGAGTGCTTAGGTGTCCCTTAATTTCTAAAAGACTTGAGGATTAAGTTGCATGTGCTTTAATCCATAAAAATCTGATTCTAATCCCTTGGTCCAGCAGCTGCACGGAATTTGTGGCTATTGGGAGGTGATTTAATGTATTCAATTTATGCTAATAATATTATGTATTCAATTCTCCAATTGGTTTAATTAATTTCAAAAGGATTTTGCTTAATTTCTTAAGATAATATCTTGAAATACTTGGTTCGCAAAGCTTCACCATATGCTAGTTACCATTGTTGACTTCTCAAAGATGATTAGCAAGATTTGATTAGTCTCTTAATCAAGTGCTTGGAGCTTCTTAAATATAACTATCATTGGCTAATGTAATTACAAGAAGGCTTAAGCTTAAAATATCTCAAAAATACTTGGCTATCCTTGCTCCCCAAGCTCTAGCTGATTTTGTTGACTTTTGGGGCATTAATAATTAGCTCTAAGGATTTTATCATAATATTCTCAGGGTATTTTATAACCTATAAATATTTTAGGGACCTATTTGCAAATTATCTAATGTTTTAGGGACCTTTTCGCACATTATTTAATCTTAGGAGAAATTGTCCCAATAATAAGGTAAATTTAATACAAGGTGTTTGAGACCTCATATTCACCTATTTGCAATAGGTATATTCTATTAATTTATGATATTTACCCTAAGTCAAATTTTAGGGTATTACAACACCTTTGACACAAATATCCTTGTAAATGCCACCACAACATCTCATTTCACACACTTCACTTCCTCCTCCTCAAACTTCTCTCTTGTTTTATTTTTTTCCTTTTAATGTTTTTAGGAAAGGGTATGTGCTGATTAAGTTTATCAAATATGGTAAATAGTTTTTTTTCCCCTCTGTGTTTGATTTTAAATTCTGATTTTTTTATCATTATTATTTGATACACACAATTTAATGTTTTTAGGAAAGGGTATGTGCTGATTAAGTTTATCAAATATGGTAAATAGTTTTTTTTTCCTCTGTGTTTGATTTTAAATTCTGATTTTTTTATTATTATTATTTGATACACACAATTTCTTATTTCAAGAATGGTAATCCCTGAACTTTCCGTCTATAATCATCAACATTCATTTCATAGTCAAATTGAAATTTGTTCACAACATAATAAATTTATATTATCTACATTTTTTCAGTAAAATAACTATATAATATCCATAATCAAATATTATCTAATAGTATTATTTTTAAAAATATTAAAATTTATCATATAAATTATTAATTAAGTAATAAAACTAAGATGCCAAAATAATAATAATAAAAAATAACTACAGTTATTGATTTTTTTAAATAAAAAAATTTAATTGTAGCAGCTTTATAACCATTACAGAAGTCACAAATATTTTGGAACATATTTTAAATTTTTAAAATTGGTAATTTGTAGCAGTTTTAAACTGGTACAATATTAATTCAAACTTTTTGGTGTCATTGACAATTTCATCCAATTTTGTAGCGACTTAGTGACCACTGCAAACTTCTACCACCAATTTTAAAAGATGTTTTCTCACTACTCACACTTTTCCCACCTATTTTTTTAAATTTTTCCACATAGTTTGTAGCGGCTACTAAACCTCTACAAATTCTTTCAATTTCATGTTGTAGCGGTACGTAAACTGTTATAACATGCTAACACAATATATCGTTCTGATGTCATTCAATAGCGGTGTTTTGTAATTGCTACAATATCAGTAGTGGTGTTCCAAGAACGCTACAAAATCAGTAGCGGTGATGTTACTTAAGTAGTGGGTTATTTTAATCACTACAAATAAGCTTGCCACAATGCTTTTTGTAGCTATTTTTTTGGATTGCTATTGTCAAAACCGCTACAAATCAACAGATTTCACTACTATAAAACGTTTTTTTAGTGTAAGTGGTGTGGTAGGGAGGTATAGGCATTTTAGTCATTTCATTCTCATTCATATATATACCCTAAACCTAGGTCCTTAAAATAAGCTTAGGTCCTTCCAAGCAAAAAACTTTTTAAATAGGTGCAATTTTTCCATAACACTATGCTTAAAAGATAATAAATAAGTATAACAAACAATTGACTACCGCGTATTCTGATTTGAAAAGTCAACCTGTAGTTGGATCCAATTGATTTTCTGAAACAACATTCCAACTTACAATAAAAATTAACAAATAAAAGTTATGCATTTGACGACATACATGAATTTTGACAAGTGAATCTCTAGTCGTCATGAGTCACAAACTTAAAATTTTATGTTACACTAGTAAAAATGAACAGGGGATTTTTAGTTGAGAACAACTTATGCGGATTTTGAGTTCTGACAGGTTGAAAGAAGGTTGCTTTTCAAAATTTGAACACCTTGTTGTCGGTCTCTAATCACCTGGTTGTAAGTTAGAGTAACATATTATATTTGCTTCAATGATATTTTAAGATTGTTGGGAAATTTACTAAAATAAGAACATTTTTTTAAAAAATTATCAAAGTAAGGCATTGTATGAAATAATTATCGAACTAAAATAGTTAGTGGCGTCGCCTAACACGGCGCCACTAGTGGCATCGTGTCACCTAATGCCACTGCGTCAATGGTGTCGCCACGTATGATGTCAATAGTGACGTTATATATACTGACGCGACAACAGTGACGTCAGTAGTACTGACACCACTAGTGATTTTATTATTAAAAAAAAATTACATCCCACCTAATCCAAACGCTGCAATAATGAGAGGCTGAATAGAGAAAAAGAAGGTTGAAAGTAAAAAGCCTGCAAGGAGCTATTTGCTCTCGTGTACCTCCGCCCTCTTTATATTTTATTTTTTAAAATCCTTTTTTATCAGGAAATATATACAAGGCAGTAGTTTTCAAAAATAAAAACTTACAAGCATAATACTTAAAATGATTTCAAAGTTTGAAATTTAAATAATGCATAAAATTTTTAATTATTTGGGGGGGGGGGGGAGTTACACTTCATACTACGTACAAATCACAAAATTCATATATTCTTTCTAATATTCATCATTTTTTAATATTATATTAAACACGATTTCAAAATATAAAACCCTTTTTATAATGATTTTATTTTTTTCAATAAAATTATTTTTTAAACCAATTTCCATGGAACTTCTTTTCTTTAAAATAAATATATCAATTGTTTATATATTTATTTAATTTTAAAAAAATTCACCCTCCTTGTATAAATATTTCACAAATGATTATTCCGTATCCTGCAAGATTTATTTATTACCCCCAAAACCCAACGTTCACTTATGGATTTGAATAAATTTATACTGGTAGTAAATATACGCAAGTATTAAAGTGTCTGCCTTTTTACGGATTACGCAGCTTTTTGCCTTTTCCTTTACTCTCATCATGGGTAGTAACGTTGCATGGTAAATACTTCCTTTGGCCCTTATTATAAGACACCAACTACCAATTCTCACGGACCAAGGAATGGAAGTTGAATCATTAATTTGGTCCAAAATTAATAAATATTTCCAGCTTTACCCCTACTTTAATTATGTGAATTTAAAGAGTTAGTTAAAAATGAGGGTATAATTGAAAAATAGTAATAAATTAGTTGGTTAAAGGTAGTTAGTGCCTTATAATAAGAACCAAAAGCTTTTGATAGTTGATACCTTATAATAAAGACCAAAGGGAGTAGCTCATTGCAAGATTTTTACTTTCAACCTTCTCTCTCTCTCTCTCTTCAGCCTCTAGGATGCAATTTTTTTTTTATATATATATAATAAAGCCACTAGTGGCGTCAGTATATATGACGCCACTAGTGGCGTCATACGTGGTATCAGGTGACACAACGCCACTAGAGGCGTCATGTCAGATGACGCCACTAACTGCCTTAGTTCGGTAATTATTTTATATAGCGCCTTATTCTGGTAATTTTTTTTAAAAGTATTCTTATTTTGGTAAATTCCCCTAAGATTGCTTGATGGAGAATTTCTGAATTGTATAGATCCAAAATGCCATTATTTTATATTATAAAATATAATGTTATACAAAAAAAGATCTCATTTAAATACTTCTCCAAAAGGTAGGAGGATAAAAAATGGTTTGACAGATTAAGAAAAAAAAAAGGAGTTGCTCCCCTCCCCTCCATCAAAAAATATTTGAGCCAAATAAGCCGACAATAACAACTTCCTTTCACTCCTTGAAAATTTCAAATTAATTATATGAGAACATGCTCAAAAATCACTTTTATACTTTACAAGGCGAAAACGAATTTAAAATATTCACTTTGCTTAGCACAAAATTGTTTAAAATAAGCTAAACTAAACATGCCTTTATGCCAAGCGATGGTCGAGCAGAATGAATCTTCCCACCTCTTCCTAAAAAACTTAGTAAGTGTTAAAGTGATTATAGGAAACTCAAATTAAATTATATAAGGTAAAGACTAGATTAAGGATTCTAGTCTTGAGAAAAGAAGTGCAATGGAAAATTACAGTATCATGTGACTAAACATACACTCCACATGCTTCTAAATATAAAACAGAGTTGACTCTTTTGTGGAGATTAATTAATGAAACCAATTAAATTACTTTAAAATTTTTTATTTTTTATTTTTTTTCTTCAAATTATTTTTCCTAAATTATAAACTGATATATAATCTAAGGATAATAACATATAATATTATTAAATAATTTATTTAGCTTTCACATTAATTTTTTTTTTTTAAAAAAGCCAACTTTATCTTATATTTAGTGCCTGTTTGGATTCTCTTTTTTTAGCTTCTCTTCTCTTTATAAGCAGAAGTTAGAACAAACAAGTTTTTTCAAAAGTTCTTATAATAAAAAGAGTTTTTTTTTTTTTTTTTTTTTTTTTTTTTTTTTTTTACAATGAATAGAAAAGCCAAAAGTCAAGAGCTCCAAAGAAGAACTTTAAAGCTCTTATCTCTTATTAGCTTTTGTTGAAATGAAACGTATACTGTGAAAAGGTCCTTCATATTAGGCATTTGGAATGGAAATTTTGAGGGAATGAGAAAGTCAAAGTGGATGGGATTCTTGTTCAAATCTCCTAGGACGTCTACAAATGGCTGTTCAAATCTCCATCCAAGGGGCAAGGAGATTGCGGATAGGAACACGGTGAATTTGTGGACGCAGCAACAAAAGTGGAGTGGATACAACGATTTAGGGAATAGCATTTCATCGTTGTTGATGTCAATGTCGCCGTCGGTGAGGTCTCTGGGTGGTAGCTCCTTCGTGCTGGAATGGTCGGGCGTGGAAGAGAATGAATTGGTGGTTCATGTTGGCTTTTCTTTCCCCTTTTATGCCTGGAAAAGTTGAAAGCATCGTTATATCTTCTCTTTCTTACTTGTCTACCGTAATTATTTGCAAACTGTTCTGACTAACCCACCGAACCCCCCCCCCCCCAAATAATAATAATAATAATAATAATTTGCTGGACATACATAGACTCTACAATAAATTTCATTAGAATTATAATAGAAGCAATCTTACGGTAGATCCGCATTCCATACCATTTCCTTTCCATACATTGTATTGTAGTAATTCATCTATAGATGCTTGCTTTATCGCATTCGTCGTGTTCCTTTCATTTTTTTAAAGCTATTTTTTGTAGCTTTAGTTTTAAAAGTAACTTATAGCTTTAAAAAAACAAAAGGATCCGACTAACTAACAGCCTATTTGAGACCTTAATTGAGGATCACCCCGTATTCTTTCCACTACACTATTAGTTCAAACTGATTAATTAAAACATATCATAATTTAATAACAAGAACAATCACCCCATTTTCTTTTCACTAATATACACTGCTCACTCTTCTCTATGAATGGCTTCTCCGCTCCAATGTTCCTTCCTTTTTCTTACTCTTTTCCTGGTAGTCGGCAATCCTTCCACATCTAATCCATTATTCTTCTAGCAAGCTATTCCTGAAGAAAATATGCGACAATCTGTTATTCTCCAGTAAGATTCTTAAAACCACATAGAAATGCAGGAGTTCCTCGCTGATCGTATCCATTAGAGAAGCCTCATCAGAGAAAGCAGTTAGAAATCAGAAAATCTGCTTTCGTGACCACAGTGAATTGTTGTTGAACTCTATTTGTTCTATGGATTTACTCCTATAAAGTGAACGAGTTCAAAGAGGTAGAGTTGGACGTCATGGCCGATGTTGGAAGACCAAACTTGGAAAATTATTTTCCTGTTTTAAAGATGGTAGACCACTGGACATCCAAAAGTGTGTGAATGCTCATTTCGAGAAGGTGTTGAAGATAACTCATGACTGGGTCAATCAGAGGATACAGAAGAGAGGAGATAAATTGGAGTGGAGAAGCTATTAGTAGAGTAGGGTGGGAAGTGTATATCGGTAGGAGGAAATGGGGTGATTGTTCTGGTTATTAAATTAATATTTTTTTTTTAATTGGCAAGTTGGAACATACAATAATTTCTTATTTATATTTTCTAAATTTAAGCATACTTTATTTAATTACACAGTTGGTATTTTCCTTTAGATGAAATTAATGTTGTTAGGGTTGACGGATTAAAAGTATGTTTTACAAACTTAGGGACTAAAATGAACCTTGAAATAAACATAAAAGACTAAATGAATACTTTAGCTATATGTATGTATTTGTGTATATATAAATATTTAACTTCTATAATTTTGAATTGTATTTTATTTCTTAATAAAAAAGAATATAAAATAAGCAATGTTTCATCGTCAGTTAACAAAAAATAATGATTTAAATATAAATAAATGATTTAAAAAAACGATTCCTTATCTTTCAAATGAAAAATAAAGTAATATAAAATTTTAAAGTAATAAATAAATAATAAATTATTATGCCCACGCATTGTTATTAGATTATTTATTACTATCTATAATTATTATGTGAGATTTAATACCATATGGTTTTATTTATTCACAATATTTGAATCATAACTTTTTTTTCAAAAGGAAATTAAGTTCGTTCACTTAATATCTATCCACTAATTTAATTATGGTGGTTGATTATTTTTTGAACTTGTATGTAACATCCCAATTTTCAAAAGCGGAATAAATTTTTTTTAAAAAAAAATCATTTCAAATCATTAGAGTAGAGCATTTGAGCGGAAGAGTAACTGATATATATTCAAAATGCCGTAAGTCTGGCTGGATACAATAGCGGTATAGAAATCGAGTATTTCAAAAGTGATGTACAAAAACAAAAAGAAGGCTTCTGCCGGAACAACAACGGGAATTCTTCCGCCGGGTCTCTAAGCATGCTGCTTTCCCTTCTCCTCCGTCACTGGTTCTCCTGACCCTGATGCTATGTTAAGAGCTGAGGTCCCATGCATACGGACCCCAGGTAAAGGTTAACCTCATATTTACATATACGGTATATAAACACCTGTCAAAGATTTAAGAACTGAAAATTCTACAACTTTCACAACATTAATCCATTGCTTCCCAAAAATTATTTCCTACTATGTTTGTACCTAATGCAATGAGGCCTAAAAACAAGTATAGGAATTTATTTTCTAGATTAAACTAACATTTATACTAAGAACTTATAAAAACTAAAAACTAGAACTTAAGAACTAGAGCTTACCTCTTGAAGACTCTTGAACTCCTTCCTCCTTCTTGCTTCACTCTCCTCTTAAACTCTCCAATCTTTGGTATGAGTTTGGTGTGAAGAATGAAGAGAGGAGAGCTCTCTATTTATAGGCAAATCCTCAATGGTATAGGTGGTAATTACTTAAGTAGTTCAAATTAGCTTCTTTCCTCTCATCCTTTGGATCCAACTTGCACCATAAGGAGTTTATATCTACCATACACCATGGTTGCACGTTTTTTTTACTTCTTTGGCAAGTGGATGAGGTCATTTTGATGACATACTTGAGTGCTTAGGTGTCCCTTAATTTCTAGAAGACTTGAGGAATAAGTTGCTTAAGTTGCATGTGCTTTAATCCATAAAAATCTGATTCTTATCCCTTGGTCCAGCAGCTGCACGAAATTTGTGGCTATTGGGAGATGCTAATAATATTATGTATTCAATCCTCCAATTGGTTTATTTAATTTCAACAGGATTTAGCTTAATTTCTTAAGATAATATCTTAAAATACTTGGCTCACAAAGCTCCACAAGCTCTAGCTAATTTTGTTGATTTTTGGGGCATTAATAATTAGCTCTAATCATGTGCTTAATCTCCTTCTTTATTGCTAATATCTTAGGCTAATTGGTTTGCTAATTAACTCAAGTCATTAGATCATCATTAGCTTTTAATTTCATCATTTAATCCCTTTCTATTCATGTTTAAACAATTAGCAATTAATTACTTATTTAATCACTTACTAATTGTTGACAATTTTATTAATTAGGATTACTTATTTTTTCACAACTATTTTACTGAAATTGATAATTTATGCATTATGCAAAATATTAAAAACCATGGGGCAATTTATGTTCCCCAAAATAATATCTGATTTTGTCTCATTATTTTCCAAGGAAAATAATCTCATAAATTACCTAAATTAGAGACAACATACTCTCTAATATCTAGTTGCCTCTTAGGATTTTATCATAATTTCCTCAGGGTATTTTATGACCCACAAATATTTCAGGGACCTACTTGCAAATTATTTAATGTTTTAGGGACCTTTTCGCACATTATTTAATCTTAGGAGAAATTGTCCCAATAATAAGGTAAATTCAATACAAGGTGTTTGAGACCTCATATTCTCCTATTTTCAATAGGTATTATTTACTAAATTATGATATTTACCCTAAGTCAAATTTTAGGGTATTACATTGTAATTATGGTTTGGGCAAAAAAAAGAACTTGTAATTATGGTAATTGATCATTCATTATAATGCTCACACATTTTCTTTTCATGATTGATGATGATGGACTGAAAATTCAAACAATAAGCATTTTAGTACCAAATGCCTTCCTTCCAAATACGATCTGTATACTGTATTCCAATAGTGGTGAAAGAAAGAAGAATAAAAGACAGAAAAGGAGAAAAGTCACTTATAAATCCCAAATAAAAAAAAAAAAGAGATATTAGAAAATCAAGAAAATATAAGAGATTTAGATGAAGAGATATGAAGAGAGAAATTGAGAGAAAAATGGAGCAATGTCTTATTAATTTGGATACCACTAATGTGTAGTACATAGTACTCTATTTATTGGCTCTAAACTTCAACCAAGAGTTATATAAAGTAAATAACAAAGTTAATTCTCATGAGAGCACAAATTGTAACATCTGAGTTATGAGTATAAAGACTCCTAAAGACTATTCATTAGAAAGGTTATAGAGTGTAAAAAGTTGAAGGCCAAGAGTTGAAAGTTTATAGACATCCACATCATTTACTATTTTTGTAACAACCCCACTTGGATGCTCATGAAAAACCTTACTAGGAAAAACCGAGGGTCAACAACCTAGTGAAAGAAAAAGAGTATACAATACAAATCGAAATTGTCTTGTAAAAAACCTTACCTAAAAAACCCCGTGGGATAAAACCTTGATTAAGAAAAAGAGTACATCATAGTCTTTACTTCACAATATGATAATATCATATTTACTCCCCTTAACAAGACTATCAATTCCAATGTATTTTGGAGCATATCATTCTTTTGGTTGTCAAACTATGAATCATGCATTGTCATTAAATGTTTCGCTGAAGCATATTTTTTTAACATATCTTTTGGATATGCTAAAATATCAGTATATTTTTAGAAAAATATTCTAAAAAACACCAAAATATATCTTGCATCAACATATTTAATTTATTTTGAACAAAATAATATCATATAATATGTTTATTGGATTATCACATCAAATCTCATTTTCATTATGCACTATGTACCTGCAAGAACTAATTCTTACCAATAAAATCATGATAAACACAACATTAACATGATACATAAAATATTCTTATAAAATATAAGGTACTTTTAGACCATTAAATTCAATATATCTTTGCAAGAAAATTCACCATATCAAAAGTATGTGATTTTGAAACCATTGATACATTCAATAACTCGATCTATAAGTCAAGTAAAATGTAAAATTACTCATTTTCTTATATATTTTTCAATCAATTATATATGATTGAGTTATTTTCAAACTCGCATAACATTTTATATATAGAATGATATTCTTGTGTATGCTTATGACATTTTAGATCCTTCAAATATTCTCATATAATTTCATAATTTATTGAGCCATATGAATATGTTATATATAACAACATCTAACAAATGCAAAATTTTTATTTTCATATACTACCAAAAATATAAAATTATTATATTGTATCCACCACAAAATAGTATGTCTCATCACAATCTTTATTAGCAAACTTCATTTTCACTTAAATATGTATAAATTTCATATTTCAGCTAAGACTACAAGTCCATAATTTTCACACATTGAAATAATGCAATCTCATTTTCATTACGTCTTTTCCCTTTCACTTTTCCTTTTTTTTTTTTGGCCAATCATCATTCTGCATACTCGCTAGATAAATTAGTACATAAGATCCCCAATTGATCATGTGAAATTATTATCAAAACCGTTATCGACAACTTAATCTTTTTGGTTCCATTTTTCCTAATTTCAAACCCCTTAATATTTTGATATTTATCATAGTAATAACACACAGTTTAGCTAGCGAACAAAAATAATATAAACATATTGATATAAAATACTTGATTACACTATAAGAATTCTCACAAGGTTTGCATATAATATTTACAAATCCCAAAAAGGTAATATAAAACTGCAAATAAACAACATCAACTATTGTAGAAGACTGAAACCCTTAGTTGCTGTTATCTACATCTTTGCCCTTGGAGCCACTTCCTCTAGCTAAATAAATTTTAAATTTATGCAAAAGAATGAGATTCATATGAATTTCAATAGTAACAATCAATCATAGAAAATGTGATCAATAAACATGCAATGCACCTATAATGTAATAAAATAAAATGATTGTTCCAAAGCAAATGATTGTTCGGCGTTCAAGATCAAATGATTGTTTGACCCTTACTTGCTGTAATGTTCCAGAGCAAACAATTATACATCCGTAATTGTCTCACTACCTTAGCTTAGTCCTACTTGAACTGATGGTACTTGCACTTTCCCCACCGGGTGGTACTTGTGATTTTCCCACAGCATAGCTTGGTTTTGTAATAAACAATTTTGCTATAATGTTCAGAAGTAGAAAACTATATGTATGTACTTGTCTTACTACCCCAGTTGGGTCCTACTTGGCTTGATGATACTTGTGCTTTTCCAACTGGGTGGTACTTGTGTTTTTCGCACACCACAGCTAGGTTTTGTAACAAAAATTCTGATGTAATGTTATGAAGTAGAAAACTATTTGTCTGTAATTGTCCCACTACCCCAGCTAGGTCTTACTTGGCTTGATGTACTTGTACTTTTTCCACTGAGTGGCACTTGTGTTTTTCCCACACCACAACTAGGTTTTGTAACAAATAATTTACATCATAGAACATACATATACACAATTACATAATGTATGAAAGATAGAGTTACTACCAAAATCCTTTCACACATTCAAGCAATTTGATTTCAAATTGAGCGACAAAAACTCGAGTTAATTTATTCAAATTAGAGTTTGTAACTATGCTTTAGAAGACTAAACTCGAGTTTTCAAACTCTAATTCGAGTTTAGTTCTTCCAGAGAAGAATGTCGCAATTTGAGCATTGAAGCGCAATACGAATGCATGAGCAAACTCGAGTTGATTAATGACTAACTCGAGTTTTGAACTTATGATGAGAAAATAAGTTTAAGTCTACAAAGCTCAAAACTAGAATTTTCAAAACTTAACTGGAGTTTTCAAAACTTAACTAGAGTTTTCAAATCACTGAAATAGAGCATAGATCTTTGCTTGGTTGAAACTCAGGTTTTAGAAAATCCAATTTGAGTTTTCTTTAAAACTAAAAATCTTTGAAAACTATCTGTCAATCCCAAACTCAAGTTTACACAATTAAACTCGAATTTTCTCAAAAATTAAAAAAACTTAGAAAACTTCTTGGCCAAGTGCAAATTGGAGTTTGCTCAGGATTAAAATCATTAAAACTCTTGGCCAAACACAACTTCAAGTTCATGAAAACTCAACTCGAGTTTTGTCAAGTTCTCAAACTCTTGAAAACTCTCTCATAAACATAAATTTATAGGTGACCAATGTTCTTCTGGGTAAACTTCCTTGGCAAAAATGGTATTTAACCTTATAAAATAATGAATAATTATGATATGTATAGTCTTCTTTCAAATATTCTTTAATATTTTATCATCCATAAATTTGACTTGCACTATATATATAGCTCACACACATTACAAAAATGGTCTTGTCTTCATAATGAGTTTTCTCATAAAATTAAATAAATTATCATTCTCTTAATTTAAATGTGATGCAAATATATAATTTTTTTGTCAACAAATGTCACACATACATCATATTATATATTTATCATGATTAATGTTTGAACCTTGCATATATGATATGAGAATGCTAAGGAGTAGAAGAAATGACAATACAACAAATTGGGAGAGAAGACAATAACTTGTCAATACTAATACAAATTGTAGAGTATTTGTATGCCTTTCAATAATGAAACATTTAGAACTAAAAAATGCACATATACATGTAAGGCAATATAATAGTTCTCAAGAGAAGAAAATAGATGGAAGATGGAGCTAAAATAAAAAGTAGGACTAATAATGAAAGAAAGTACCTTTATGTTATGGTATGAGTTGAGTGCTCATTAGAAAATCTATGGTGCAACAAATAAGCATAAGTCCCAAGAAGAAAATAGAGATAGATTTGACGTGGTAAACTGCATTGATATATGAATAACATTCATACACACCATATACTTAAAGTTACAAATAAATTGTACACTTATACATAAAAGAAGAGAATTAAACAACTTAATTGTACAATTAAAGGTTATATGAATAAATTATAGAAACTATTTTATTTGGGAGTTATGTGGCATAGTGACAAAAGCCATGATATAGAATCCTAAAAGGCCATGAAATTAAAATATCAATAATTACCAATAATGTTTAAATTTGTAAATAAATTGGCCCTATATTAAAATTTCTAAAAGACTAATAATTACCTTTTTGTCTATTTGATTTCATATATCACTATAAACAATTATTGATATCACAATATCAAATAATAATTTCTCTTTCACAAAATAATCACAATAAATTTAAATTTAAACTCTAATCAAAATTAAAATCATGTAGCCTTGATGGCTTTACAAGTTAGTCATCTTTCTCTATAACTTATTGCTTTAAACATCATAACTACTTTTGGTATTTTTCATAATATCTCATGGTCTTTTGGCTTCACAACTATATTGATATTTACTTTCAATAAATTAATACATATTAGTTTATATGACTTCTGATCATATTATACCATTTTTTCTATCAACATGACTTCTAGTCATAATATAACATTTGCTCATAATTTTAATGACATTAGAAATGTTATTATTTCCACGACTATGGCTCAATAGTTACAAAAAAGTATTATTGGCTTTCAACTATCAATTCCACTAATACAATGTGATCATGTTCATTTTCACTCTTATATATTCTTTGCTTTCATTAGCACATCATCAATTTCTCCAAATGTTGGTCTTTAGGACCATAGCAAAAATCTTACAAAGCAATTTTTTTTTGGCTTAATTTGATATTTGAACCTTTAACTTTAGGGATTTTGTAACAATTAAATCATCAAAGTGCCAAAGTTTTTCTTGTCAATCTTGTCATTTAATGAATCTAGTAGCATTCTTTTATATAAGAACTATTACAAAGGTGATGTAACTTCTGGTTATCGAATCGTGAAATTAAGAATATTTTGTCTTTTGGCCTTTCGATAAAATTAAAATACTATAAGATAAATTAAGTAAATTCAAATTCATAATCAAATATAAAGAATAGATAAGCCCATAGTCATATAGATTATATTATATATTAATGTAATAATAAACAAATGAAATTAAAAGATTGACATAATGATATAACAATAATATATTAATATAAATAATGAAATGTAAATAAAATAACAACAAACCAAGATGAAATAAATAATATAAAATAAAGAAACATAAGATATAAGATATAAGATCAAATGTAAATAAAATAACGAAATATAAATGTTAAATAAGTAAATAAACAAATGAAATGAAATAACCTAATTGAAAAACATAAAATGTAAATAATACTAGAACATAAAAGAAAGAAATATACATGTTGCATAGTAAGATATTCCCAAAAAATATTGAAAGTGGAGTTAAATCACCAAGAGGGGGAGTGAATTGGGGATTTTCGAAATTCTTTCGCTGGTTTTGTTTTATGGTGACAATGCAAAACATATAGAGTGCAGGGAAGAGAAGATGAACACATAGGATTATACTGGTTCGGCCCAACTCTTTGGCCTACGTCTAGTCCTCAAGAACCCTAAGTATTTCACTAAGTCTATTGATTACACACTTTGTAACTCTGAAGCAATTCTCTCACTAGAACTTGCTCTCCCTTACAAGTTGTAATCAAAGACTCCCAAATCTTCAAGTCCCCCGACTTGAGATTCTTTACAAGAAATGAATAAAAGTAATAAACTCCCTTAAAAGAGCAGATAAGATGAACACTGAAGCTCAGATAGTATCAATCGATACTCTATACAGAAAGCACAGGTATAAATGAACAAATTTAATGCTCTTTCGATTTACAGCTCAATGGTTGTTGAAGAGAATTGAATGCTGCTCTTTTTATACTTAGAGTATGTTTAAATACTATTGCAGGCATTCATATGACCGTTGGATAAGATTTTTTTTTCTGTTACAAGCATCTTGGTCTCTTCTCTCTCTTCATTTTGTTCATTCTTTGTGTTGGAAGGATAAGTGTTGTGTCCCTTGAGTTTATAGCCGTTGGAATGTCAGGGGTTTTAAGTAGGTGAAAGTCTCTTTATCATTTCTCCATCGTGCAGAGCTTATTAGACAAAAATATAACAGATTAGGTGGCTCCACATTTAATGCTCCGACAGTTCTTGTGCTTTAGTGAAGTTAGCGCAGAAAATCTGCCTAATCCATCTATAAAATGGCTCAAATACACTAGCAAATACATTAAACATATCTAGTAATGTTAATAGTTAATATTGGAAAGCATTCAGATCAAATAACAAACATTACATAGATTTCATAAATTCAAATTTCCAACTGTCACAGTCCATACTCGAGTTTGTGCATCAATACTCAAATATGTCATTATGCACTTAAGACTATACTTAAGTATTCAAACCAATACTCGAGTATACTCCTTCCATAAAAGAAACTCGCGGTCTGTGCTTTCGAGCTTTAGTTGAACTTAAGCCAATACTCGAGTTTTGGACTCTTAATAGAATTTTGCCCAAAACAACAAAACCGGAGTATTCATGTAATACCACAGTATTGAAAGCACAAAAACTTCAGTTGCTCTCTATATGACTCGATACTCGAGTATTCAACATCATACTTGAGTTTGGGTTTCTATTTTGAAACTCAGAGAGAACATTAGCAGTATGAAATTGGAGTTTCCAAAACTAGAGTTTTCCAAACTGAAGTTTGTATGTGTAATAAATGTTTAAATCATTTTGTTTAGCCCAATACTCGAATTATGTAAATGTCATACTCGAGTTTTCATTTAAAATGAAAACATTTGAATTTGGAGCCAAGTTGAAAACTGGACTTTTCATATTCCAAAACTTGAGTTTTCGAAACTGGAGTTTTCTAAACTGAAGTTTGCATTTCTTTTGTAAAAATACTAAAGAGTCTTTTAGGCCTATACGCGAGTATGCATACCAATACTCGAGTATGCTCTGAAGGAAAACTTGCAACACTCTCTGTAAGGTCTAATACTCGAGTATTGACTAAGATACTGTAGTATTGTCCTTAGTTATTTGCATTGAGCTTTTCTTTGAAATCCCAATGCTCGAGTGTTGCTATTGATACTCGAGTATTGTCTCAATCAACAAGTTATTACATTTTTGAGACAACTCTTCAAACTTGGTTTTACAATTGATCGTTATCATCAAAACCCATAGAGAACTAACAATGATAAATAAGTAACTAAAAAACCTCTGAAGAAGAATAAAGTATCAATAATCTCCAATCTTAGCCATGAAACCTGATGTATAAAACAATCGGTAAAAATGTCTCTTTAATTCTGCATAATAACTTAGATCATCCTAGATAAATCAAATAAATATATGGTAAAAGAAGATAAGAGAAATCATTAAACCAACGGTAATAAAAATAAATCTTCATTAAACCTTCATTAGAGCTTTATGCTGATAACTTATTATAAAATCAAGAAAACATAAGGGATTGAGATGAAAAGATATGAAGAAAGAATTTGAGAGAAAGATGGAGAAATATCTTATTCATTTGGATACCACTAAAGTGTAGTACGTAATACTCTATTTATAGGCTCAACTTCAACCAAGAGTTTCATAAAGTAAATAGCAAAGTTGATCTTCACAAGTGCACAAATGGTAACCTTCAAGTTATGTGCAAAAAGACTCTTAAAGACTATTCATTAGAGAGGTCAATAGGTATAAAAGGTGAAAAGGCCAAGAGTTGGGAGTTTATAAATATCCACATCATCGAGTATTTTTACAACACTCAAATTTTATTTAGTAGAAATACTAATAGATTTTAAGGAATTTAATCTTTACGAGTTTCACTTGTAAACATTAAATTGTTAACTTTGACATATAATATGCAAACAAACTTTTAAATTTAATTTGTAAATACGAAATATCTTGAAACTTATCACCATTAATTAAAATTTAATTAAGGAAATATATTTAAGAGTAGAATATTCTAATTTCCCTTGCCTTTTGCCTTAAATCTAAATTATTAACTCTGTTAAGAAAATTTTAAAAAGTTTCACCAAAAAAAGAATATTGTAAAAAGATAATTTTCAATTAAAATAAATTTAATTTATTACCGTTCCTTAATTTTGGTTATTTTTTTAAGAATTTAATATTTTTTTCCTTTTCCTTAATTTATTTTTTCAAATATTATTTGTTTGTGATATTTTTAGAAAACATTTTACGCAATTTTACTGAAGGAGAGTATATAAATTTTCAGTATATTAAGTTTAACTCATTTAACAAATATATACTTAATTAATTGAATGAGTCTATAAATGTAGAGTTTTAATTTCTTAACAAAAAATTTAAAGGATAAATTGAAATGAGGTATTAGTTGAAGGAATTGAAAATTTTAAGAAATTTAAATAGTTATTTGTTTAATGTTCGGTTGGTTTTTTTTTTTAAAAAAAAATATATAAGTGAAATTTTATAGATGTTTGTAGCATAAATTTTTTTAAAAATTTGAATTATAAATTGAAATGACTTGTATGATCTCTCAAATTTACATAATTTATAATATTATACGCGCTTCCAAATACGTTTTCAGCCTTTTAAAGGATAACTAATTTAAATAAGTTTCAATAAATATATTGAAAAATTAAAATTATAAATTTTGTAATATAATAAAAATTAATAAACTTTAAAACACATTGCACAGTTTGAAAATTTGTCAATTGGATTATTTTTTGTTGTATAAAAAATTACTTTTGGAAAATATATATGTATAGTTCAATGTTTTTTTTATAATACGAAGGGTTTCTCTTTTCAAAACTTAGAGCGCAAAAGGTTTTTAGTTTTCACCTCTTCTAATAAATGTACTTCATGAGATTTGAATTGGTATTCTCTACCTTACAGGGCGAGACCACATGTTTAGTTTTGTTACGGACGGGCGAATTGGGCTTCGCTAGGCCCAAAGCCAGCTATCCAGCCATGAAAATAGAGATACCTGATAAGGTATTATCCCATTATCTCGCTAACCGCCGTCAGTCGTGCAGGTAACGGAATAGTTACAAGTGGGACCACGTGCACAGAGAATATCGGATCACGGCCCCCCAGGTACACTCTTTAAATACCAATGTGCAGTCATCAGGTACACACGCTCTCGAAACCCTACCTTTTCTATTCACACAGAGCACACACCCTACCCCGTCTGGCTATCTTAGGCCAAACGGTTTACCCTCGAACTATGTGGACTTTGATCCACCACTGTGGTACGTAGGACCTTGGGATTTCACCCCAGGCCAAGTCCAACTCCTTTATTATTCAACTATGGAACATTGGCGCCGTCTGTGGGGACCGTTAAATTACGATTCCCCGACCTACGAAGCAGCTGAGAATGGCAAATACTAGGGGCCGGAATCAGGCACCCCGGCAGGAACAACCAAAGTCGCTACCGCCTGCAAATCCTGAGGCGGGAACGTGAGATGGGTTAGTAATATCGGAAGATAATCCAGTGCTAATGGACGTAGAACACGAGCTAGTGGAAACAACTCAAGCCCTTGATAACCAAATTTCGCGGCCAGTATAGCCGTCACCCGTACTTCAACACTCTTCGCAAGAATTTCAAATTAAGAATTCCGACGTTTGAAGATTACAGTCAGTAATAGAAGCTATGTTCAAGTAGATGGAGGACATGGAAAAACGACATGCTCTACAAAGGGAGGCTGACGTTAAGCGTCTGCAGGAGGATATGGAGCGCAGGGATGCTCTATGGCGGCTAGAGGAAGGTCGGAGACTCCAGCAGATTCTGGACGAGAGGCTAGGGAGAGAAGAGAACAACAATCATAATGCTTGCCGGGATAAGGAGGACCCAAGTCGAATGGCAACGCAAACTCGACAAGGAAGCTTAGTGGAGGTGGAGCAGAGTAATGACCGAGAAGAAAATCCAAATGCCGCCATAGCAACACGGCAGGGAGATGCATCAACGCCTTGAAGTATTACAGATATGGATGCGCCACGCACTGAGAAAATCCGAGATAAGGGGACTTCGTAAACCACCCGGGCTAACGTCGAAGTATCAGAGAAAAGTCATGGCGGCGGAGTGTAAGGGCCTTTTGTTGATGAGATACGGATGGCAAAATACCCAAAGGGTTTCAACTCAAGGGATTTTCCAAAATATGATGGAACTCAAGACCCGTAGGTCCACCTCAACAACTTCAACATGGAAATAATGGTGAGAGGGTTTGAAGGACCAATAATGCCTCGATTATTCGCGGGAACATTGCGAGGGGCAGCCCAGTTATGGTTCCATTCTTTACCACGGAAATCAGTCCGAGATATGGAGAGTTTCGGCCAAAAAGAACGCCGACATATTTGCTTGGGGACGTGCCGATCTACCAAGCATAGATCCAACATTTTGCTGCCATAAGTTGGCAATTCAACCGGGTTCGATCCCAGTCGCGCAAAAGAAAAGGAGGATGGGCTCAGACAGAGTAGCCGCTCTTAAAGAGCACGTTAAGGAGCTTCTGGAGGCCAGTTTTATAGGAGAGGTTCAGTACACTACTTGGCTGTCAAACGTCGTGTTAGTAAAGAAATCCAATGGTAAGTGGAGAGTATGTACGGACTACAAAGACCTGAACAAGGTATGCCCCAAAGACGCTTTCCCCATGCCTAATGTGGATCAATTAGTAGATAACGCGTCAGGTTTTAAACTCTTATCCTTCATGGATGCATACTCTGGATATAATCAAATTGCTATGCACCTCGAGGACCAAGAAAAAACGGCGTTTATCACGGAAAGGGCGAATTACTGTTACAACGTAATGCCTTTCGGGTTAAAAAGTGTCGGAGCAACATATTAACGAATGATGACAAAAGTGTTCGAAGATCAGTTGGGAAAAAAATGTCGAGGTTTACATCGACGACATGATCGTTAAGTCGAGAGACCAGGGGCAGCATGTTCAGGATTTACAACAGATTTTCGATAAGTTACGAGCACACAGAATCAGGCTTAATCCGGCCAAATGTGCTTTCGGAGTCCCGTCAGGGAAATTCTTGGGTTTCATGTTAACCCATCGAGGTATAGAGGCCAATCCCGATAAATGCCGAGCCATTTTAGAAATGAAGGCCCCTGCGTGCCAAAAGGAAGTCCAATAACTCACAGGAAGACTTGCCACATTAACTCGGTTCCTACCAAAGTCGGCCGAAAAGTCGCTTCCTTTCTTCAGGTTGCTTAAAAAGGAAGCTGTTCACGAATGGAGCACTGAATTCGAGGCAGCCTTCGAAAAGATTAAGCAACGCCTGGCAGCCCCGCCAGTATTAACCAGGCCTATAACGGGTGAAGTCCTGATCCTTTATTTGGCGGTAACCAATGAGGCAGTAAGCGCGGCCCTGGTGCGAGAAGCAAATGAAGGTCAAATGCCGATATACTTTATAAGTTGGGTTCTCCAGGGAGCTGAGATACGATATCAAAAGCTTGAGAAAATGGCTTTCGCATTGCTAATCGCAGCCCGACGGCTACGTCAGTATTTCCAGAGCCATCCTATTGTAGTTCGAACTAATCAACCCATCAGGCAGATATTGCATAAACCCGACCTAGCAGGAAGAATGACTGGCTGGGCCATAGAATTATCCGAGTTTGACATTAGTTACGAAGCCCGGCAAGCGATAAAATCTCAGGCCTTAGCCGACTTTGTTGCAGAACTCGCCCCAATAAAAGGGCACGCCACACAGTGGAAGCTGTTTGTAGACGGCTCTTCTAACTCGACAGGAAGCGGGGCCGGAGTAATTCTCGAGAACCCGGAGGGTGTGTCTATTGAATACTCCTTGAGCCTCGGGTTTAAAACTTCCAACAATCAAGCCGAATACGAGGCCTTGATAGCGGGTTTGATCTAAGCAAAGGAAAACGGAGCTCAGAAAGTACTGGTATCTACTGATTCCCAACTAGTGGCATCACATATAAATGGGACGTATCAAGCTAAAGGACCTTTACTGGTCAAGTATCTCGGAAAGTTTAAGTCTATAATGGATGAATTTGATGAAGTAGAGATAAGGCACATATCGCGTGGAAATAACACTAGAGCCGACGTACTGTCCAAGCTGGCTAGCACCCAAAGGACCAACAACCGAGCAATAGTGCAACAAAGATTGGAAGCCCTAACATGCGTGATGATCATAACCAACAAAAACAATTGGAGGAAACCCATCGCAGATTACCTAGAACGAGGAATTATACCGGATGAATCCAAAGATGCCAAGAAACTGATACGAACGGCGGCATCTTACGCAATGGTAGATGACCAACTATACAGGAAAGGGCTACACGCGCCAATGGCAAAGTGCCTCGGTTCCGAAGAGGCGAAATATGTATTAGCTGAAATACACGAAGGTATCAATGGACAACACATGGGAGCCAAGGCACTAGCCTGGAAGGCTATAAGGGCCAGGTACTACTGGCCGACGCTATCAATAGATGCAAAGAATCATGTTCGGAAATGCGACAGTTGCCAGAAACACGCTAAAATCATAAGAATTCCCCCATCTGAGCTGAAGTATATCTCCGCACCTTGGCCGTTCTACAAATGGGGGCTAGATCTTTTAGGACCTTTTCAGAGGGCACCGGGGCAATTCCAGTGGTTGATAGTAGCGGTGGATTATTTCACTAAATAGATCGAGGCTGAACCGCTATCTTTCATAACATCAGCTAGAGTACAAAAGTTTGTGGCGAGAAATATCATTGCCCGTTTTGGAATCCCGGCGGAAGTCATTACCGACAATGGGACACAACTTGCGGACAAAGGATTTCGAAAAATGATGACCGACTTCCAGATCCGTCAGCATTTTGCATCGGTAGAGCACCCGCAGTCTAGCGGACAGGCCGAGTCGGCAAACAAGGTGATCGTGGACGGCCTTAAAAAGAGAATGCAAGAAGCCAAAACCGACTGGGTTGAACAACTGTACGCTGTGTTATGGGGATATCGGACTAGTATTCAATCCGCCACAGGAGAAACGCCTTATAGACTCACGTACGGATGTGAAGCCATGATACCCGTCGAAGTCGAGGAACCGTCATGGAGAAGGGAAAAGGCCTTGTCTGAAACTGAGAACAACGAGGCCATTAAGGCCGAGTTAAATCTCATAGACGAGGTAAGAGCCATAGCACATTACCGAGACTTAACAGCGAAACAGCTCATCGCGGCGAGGTTCAATAAAAAGGTCAAACCCCGTTCTTTCAGCAAAGGCAACCTAGTACTGAGGAGAGCTGACATAGGCAACAAGAATGCACGAGAAGGGAAGCTAGCTCCCAATTGGGAAGGACCTTACCGAATTAGGGAGGTACTGAAACACGGGGGATACGAACTTGAAACCTTGGTCCGAAAATCAGTAAAGAGAACCTGGAATGCCGACAAATTGAGAAACTACTATAGTTAAGTTTCGTTTTGAGGTTTTAGCATGGTCTATGCAAGTATGTTTGTTAGCGACATAGTTGCCATTTTAATTAATTGAGGAACGTTAGCTTTTATCAAAATATTTCAACTATATGATAGCTTCATAAAAGTCGCGAAAGAGATCGCATCGTCGAAACCACACGAATTCACAAAAAAGAGTTCTGAAACCTATTTTCAAATGAATTCCACAAGGCTGTATTAAAACGATAGGCCCATTAAAAGCATAAGGATATCCCGACTTCCACGACAAGGAATTACGAAAAGGAATCCATAACCCGTTTTCGATAATTCCTCGGTGCCATCTTTATAGCCCGAAAGACCGTGCTAAACCTACGAGGAAAGCATAGGTAAGGCCGATGAAAATACACCTGAAATAAGACCATTTAAGGCCGGACTTGATCAATCTAGCCTGGTTAAGATTTGGTTTAACCAAGTTTAAGCCATAAGGTTATTATCAACGCTGGGAAGAACACTGGGCGATAAAGCGATTAAATTTGCTAACAAAATCACAGTGCACACGGAAATTCAGAAAGGAAAAATTTTATTCATTGTCAAAGTTAATTACAAATGGAAAAAGAAAAACTAACGCCGGAAAACAAAAACGGCCTATCAAACAACACTGACAAATCAGACAATCGCGGCACCATCTGGAAGGCTAGGAGGCTGAGATTCAGCATTGTAGTAGTATCTCCTCCCACTTCAGATGGGCCCTCCCCAGCCAACTCTTCCAGAGCGCTTGCAGGCACAATCTTCCCATCCTTCACAATCCCATCAACACGGGCGTTCTCGAGGTTCGGCATGACGTTAGGATTGAGGAAAATAACCTACGCCAAAGCGTTATTGAAAGACTCCTTCACGCCTCTTTCCAGGTCGGCAATGTAAGCAGCATCGGAGGTTGTCTGATCTTGCAGGCTCTGCAGGCTGGAGTTGAGTCGGGATATTTCGGCGGCGTCCTCAGAATGTTTTCACCTCGCACCCTCTAACTCTAGCTGTGCAATCCTAATCTTCTCATCAGCCGCCTTCTTCACCTTCTCCACCTCAGCAACAGCCTTATTCTTGGCATCCTCTGCCGACTTAACCGCGCTCTTTACCGCCGAGTTAATAGCCTCGGCTCGTTCGGATGCGGCGGCCTTGAGTTTCGCATCTGACTCAGCCCATTGAGCCTTGAAATAGGCCACAGCTTGAGAAAGCCCGGCGGCTCTAAGAGCAAAATGTTCGATATCCATCAGCATGCTCTTTTCTTCAGCGGAAGACGGCGAAGGTGTGAACCAGCTTAAAGGAGGGCGGATGCTATTCCGGACCTCAGAGTCAACCGAATTTTCGAACATGAAGGACAGTGAAGTATACCGGCTGGGAGAGAGAACGGCCGCGGTAGGAGAAGAGGTAGCTCCTACATTGGGAGAAGACGGAGGTGCAGTCACCTTTGTGATTGGTTCAGCCACCTTGGTAATTGGTTGTGCGAGAGTGACAGAAGACTTCTTGGCAGGGCCCGTCTTCTCGGCCTCAGCTGCCTTCCGCTTTCCGCTGAATTTCCTCATGAAAGCCGGCACTGCTGGAGTTGTAGACTTCGGCGGCATGGTTGTCTTTGCACAATAAAAAACAGTCAGTAGAGTGATAAAATAAGACAACAGGAATAAATTGCTACAGACGCAGCATACTTGTTTTTCTTTTGTGTTTCTTTAAAGGAACAGATAAATACATCTCGGCATCAAAAGGCCCCATCGCCTGGCCGAGGTCTTTCAATAGCTCCTCAACTTTCTCCTCTTCGGGGGAAAGCTTAAACACCTTCTAGTTAAAGGCCCTATTTCCAAAGTGGTGGTGGTTGGGAGTCCAATAAAGGGGGAATCTCTCCTCCAACTCTCCCTGTTCATTCAAACGGAGGAACCACGGAACCTGGCCAGGAATGGCCTCTACTTTAAAATATGCCGACTTAAAGCCCTTGAATGACTCAATAAACGGATTAAACAATTTCTTATTACGGATACCCCGAAGATGGGTCCACTCAAACTCTAGGGGCTCTTCTTTGGTTTTATAGGTGTTTACTGGGGAAAAGAAGTGGAAAAACAATGGTAGGGTACAAGGTATCTCTTGTTCCTTGCAGAAATTCTCGAAGCAGAGGATGTAAGCCCAACTGTTCGGGTGTAATTGTGTGGGGGCTAAATACAAATGGTTCAAGATTTTCGTGGTGAAATCCGAGAAAGGGAATGAAGTACCTAGGACGGTAACCACATCTCGATACATAAAGAAGAAATGAGGGGAATCTCTACCACGCCATGATGCTACCGACTCTCCCTCTAAAGGTAACCTAACCGTATACCCCTCTTCGTCTCTAAGGATGGGCCCCCTAAACTCTTCAAAGGTCATCTTGTTTTGCATCCGGGACACTTGAGGGCATATAACGAAAAGACATGGGTTATTTTTGGCACTATGTGCGGCATTGGTAGAACATGACTCCTCAGCAACCGACTTTTCGCTACATTGAGAAGAAGAGGCCATCTATACCTATATAAATACAAAAGCAAAGACGAGTTAGATAGAAATCTACCTCGGGAAGAAGGCATATGATGCAACGCACGCTTCGATGTTAGGATGGGAACAGATCTGTGAGTGCAACTCCTAAGCACTGTCTCGGCAACCACCTCCCGGCCAAGATTGACGAAGGCGATAGCCTCGTGTTGACAGGTCTCACAAGGGCTAACCAGATTAGGCCGGGATTCACTAACAGACAAAGGCTGAACGGCCGAAATAGGAACCACCCTAACAGGAAACGAAGGCCTAATGGCTAGCCTGGGAGGGGGAGGCCGAAGTAGTGGAGGTTGAGAAGCTTTCAGAAGGGGAGGTAGAACCCTAGGGCCTCTCTTACGGTCACCGCTCCCAAAAGGTCTAAGAACATCTGCAGCCATAGCTGCAGAAGATCGACGAGCACCATACAGCCAAAAAGCAGTTTTCTCAGGCATGTTCCTAATATCTTCCCAATCCTCTTCCGGAATAGGCTTACCATATATGTCTACAGGTATATCTTTGTCCTTATCTATGAAATACTCAAGAACTTCCCAAGAAAACCTAGGAATGCAAGGTTTAGTATACGGAATCCCAGGATTGAAACCAGAAGAACCCAGACATGCAAATGACGCGAAACGCACTTAACTACGAAAGAAAAAACACAGAAGAAAGGGAAAAACAGTAAACACTTGAAACAGAAACTGACGATGAAGATGTACCTGAGGGGGAACTGGGTAAAAGAGAGGGTCGAGACTTGGATTTGGAACACCTGGATTATGAGTATTTTCGTTTGAAAACTGGAAACTCAGAGCGTAAAAAAGGAGAACACTGCGACATTCAAGTTATAAAGAAGTGGTTTGAAGAGGCAGATTTGAAAGATCCCAGCAGGTGCGAATGCGAAACGATGGGACCCGTGACGTCAGGGGAATACGAGAAGACAGGTACAGCTAGCAAAGCCCTAAAGTAGATGGCCATCATGAGTCTCGGAAAGTCGCGAGCATTTAAAGAAGTGCGAAAGCCGAGAACGGCTGACAGTGGAGTTGTTGGCACCGGTCCCAATACGACGCTACGCGTTCCCGCGTCAAACAAACCAACGCGTCGCTACGCACGCCAAGGGGCAAGAGCACGCGTATCTTTAAGTCAGTTACAGATAGCGCTCCGAATTAAGGGCGGTCGGGGAAACACGTGGCATACAAACGTAACTCGGCATAACACGGTGATGGAACCGGGGTACAAGTGAAAAGGAGGCGATCAAAGTAAGTCGGAGAATAAGATGAAATCGAGTCGGGTTATGAGTAAAGAATGAGGAGTCAAAGATTTCATCCGAGATACGACCAAGGGTAGTTCTAACCCAATAAAGCTCGGCATGTCAGAGGCCTGAAATACCGAGCTTGGGGGCATCTGTTATGGACGGGCGAATTGGGCTTCGCTGGGCCCAAAGCCAGCTATCCAGCCATGAAAATAGAGATACCTGATAAGGTATTATCTCATTATCTTGCTAACCGCCATCAGTCGTGTAGGTAACGGAGTAGTTACAAGTGGGACCACGTGCAGAGAGAATATCAAATCACGGCCCCCCAGGTACACTCTTTAAATACCAATGTGCAGTCATCAGGTACACATGCTCTCGAAACCCTACCTTTTCTATTCACACAGAGCACACACCCCACCCCCTCTGGCTATCTTAGGCCAAACGGTTTACTCTCGAACTACGTGAACTTTGATCCACCACTGTGGTACGTAGGACCTTGGGATTTCACCCCAGGCCAAGTTCAACTCTTTTATTATTCAACTACGGAACAAGTTTCATGTTAAAGATGAGTATTTATATCAAAACAAAAGTTTATCAAATTTAACCATCAGCTAAGGTGGGTGGGTGGCAGTTGAATTTCAATCTCAAATATATACACACACACCACTATATAATTCTTTTATAAGTCACTTGTACCTAAACAATTTTGCTCAAAATATAAGTCATTTGTAAGGTAATAAATGAACTTTGGTCAATTTCACCTCTGTTCACTAATGGTTCGGCACATGAGAAAGAGAAGAGAAATATATTTGTGTTTGTGTGTGCACGCACTCATGTGCATAGAGATAAAATAATGTGAGAGCAAATGTATGTCCACTCTTTTTTCATAAAGGGCAAATGTGAAAAAATTTAGTCATTTAATGATTTTCTTGGTTTGTGAGAATGTATGTAAATAACTTATAATTAGGTACAAAGTGGTGTATATAAGAGGATTTTTTTTTATTTGGTCAAAGACATAATCCTTTTTAGATTTAGAATGTAAAATGTTTTAGTAAAATGTTTTGTTCCCTTTCAGTAAGTGTGTTTTTCAAGATATATAGTATGCATTTTAATTTTAAGTGAGATTTATATATACATTCAAAATAAACATCACGTTTCTATATAATAGAGGAGGTTATTAGTGTTTTTTACTCTACATTTAAATAGGATTGGACTGTTCTTTTTGGATTTAAATAGGTTCTCAAATTTTCATATTGTTGGAGTGGACAAAGCAATAACGTGGGGGTGGCGATAACAACATTGGGAACAGTTAAACGAATCATGATATCATTTTGGCGCCAAACACGCAAAGAAGAACAATCATCACTGGCGCGTAGATCCACAACGGGACAACTGACAACTGACAACATAATAAAAATAAAAAGTAAAAAATAAAAAAATTATTAATTAATTAAATAAAGGAGCCCCCACTTCATCGTCACTCATAATTGCTATTATGATTTTCTCAATCATTTCTTCTTCATTCACGTCTCTCCCTTCTTTTCTATTCTTTCCCTCTAAACAACATAATCATTCAAAACCCTCTTTTGTTACTTCAGATTTGCCGAGAAATTCGAATTCCAATCGGCCATTTGGACCTAAAAGTTTCGCTGTAATTTTCTGCCCAAATTGTTCAACACGTCGATTGTGTCTTTTTCATTCTTGGCTTCAATCTGATCCTCTGCTGATTATAATTAATATATATACATATATAATATTATTTCCCTTGCGGAATAGGTTTCTTTGGGAAGGAAGCGATTCTTAGTGGCGGCGTTTGCATGAGATAGAGATTTAGGATTTATTTGTACTCCGAGTAAGCCAAAAAAAGCATAGTGTTGCAGAGACTTGTCAGAGAAAGGTCTGGTGTTTTTCCCCCCTCCTTCCTACTTTCTTTCGGCTTATAATTTTTGGGCTCCATTTTCTTTACTCTTCTTCTTGATGGTTTCTTTCTTTCTTTTCTTGGTTTTTCTTTTCTGGGTTTAATTTAGAAAGTCAATGATTTTGTTTTGCGTGTGCTTATGACAAAGCGAGTCTTGTTTCTAGTGCGATAAGAATGATTTTGTCTTCTTATTGTGATAAATTCTAAGGGTAGTGTTGCTTCTTGTTTGCGATATCATGGAAATGTGCTGGGATTTTTCTTTCTTCATGATTGTCCTTTTGTGATAATCATATCGTGCTTCCTTCATCTAATCACTTTACACAAGTTTCATTGCTGTCTGTTAATAGTAATACGCAGTTGAAGTTGGTCAAATGATTTCGTTCTTTCTGTTTATCGATGTGTTCAAGCTTTTATTCTTTTTTCTTTTTCTTTTTCAGATTTTCCGCCAGGAAATTCCAAATCCTAATTTCTATCTATTGGGATCTTTAGAAGCCTTATATCGCCAGTGGGGATTGTACATAATATGTAAGTAGTTGAACAGCTTAAATGATATGGTCCAGTTATTTTGATGTTTACCATCTAGATTTTTCTTTCTTACCTTTTTCTCTTCCTTCCTTTCTTCCTTTATTGTATTGTTCTTTTGCTTTTTCTTATTTTCTGTCATGATTATTTGATACCCTGACTAAAAACATCATGAAAAATCATTCCAGAAAACCTGAAGGTGTAGAAGCTTAGGCGGCTGGAGATTCAACATCCAAAATCAGTTAATCCCCTTGGTTTAACCAAGGAGATGTAACACAGGTTGGCTCTTAATTGTTTTATTAACCTGTGATCACTAGTCTGATTGCTTGTTTACTTTGTTGAATAAATAGATTAAAGGGCCTACATGGTTAACTATATCGGGATTATCTGGATGTATTGACCTCCGTTTTTTCCTCTTTAACTAATCTCTGTTATTTGGTGTAGGCTAATATACTTCTAATCTAGGAAGTGCTCGAGTCCCATTGTTTGAGCCTAACTTTTAATTATAACAAAAATGGAATTGAGACACAGAACACCGAGTGTGATGGCCAAATTGATGGGTCTTGATAAAGAGCCTTCCCAGCATCCTGTCAGAGAAAAACAAAGAGTGCTCTCAGAGGAGTATCTGCAAAAAGTTGCCTCTATTGGTTTCAGAAGGAAACGTTTGCCTCATCAGCATAATTCCTTGAGAATGAGCAGTGATGAAAATGAAGAATGCGGAGAAGCTTTAAGAGCGTTCAAGACAATAAAGAGAGATGAGAGCCACAAGTTGTCGACAGAAAATAGAAATGTGAAGCAAGCGAGGACTCCTAAAAAAGGAAATCAGCAAATGCTTCAGGAAATTGATAGCGACCATCAAAGAGGTGTGAATGGAGAAACTAGATTGTATGAAATGTTAAGGTCTTCAAGATCTCAACTTGAATCAAAGGGTGGAACTTTCCCTTCAAGAATAGTGGTTTTGAAACCCAATGATGGAAAGGGAGAGAGCAGTTTAAAATGTCTCTCTTTACCTTTTGGAAATTATCCTTTGGTTAATGGGATGCTCAATGACTTCTCTAGTCATGAGAGTTCAAGATCATTTCCAGGAATTAAAATGAGAAAGAATGAGACTTGTTGCAGAAGTTCTGAAATTCTGAAATCTGTCAGTAATGATGATCCAAGGACTGACACTAAGGGTATACTTCACAGATATTGTGGTTTGAGGAAGGATGCATGCCTGAATTCTTCAATGCAGGAGTCAAAGAAGCAACATACCAATGTGAAAGATAGTTCAGCACATACAAACCATAGGTGTTATCCTGAGAAATCTAAGTCTCTTCTTTCTTGTAGTCTCAGAAGTAACTTTAAAGAAGAGAGTTATGTTAGACTGCTCAAGCAGAAACCAAAACTTCCCGAAGTGTCAGCATCTCAGGCATGCTTAATCAAAGATGAAGCAAAGGATAGTAGGCTTGAACAAAATAATATTTCTACGGAAAATATTGCATCTCATAATTCATCAATTTATGGTCAAGTGGCTGAAGAAAAAACTGATGCTGTTGGAAGGCCATTTGAAAACCCAAAGATTCAGCCGTCTGAAACAACATCGTGTATTTTGCTGGAGGATAGTGATTCTTCTAGTCATACTTCATATGGTTCAATTCAACAGGTAATCAGAATTATTAAGTTTATTTCTTTATTCAAATTTCTTTTTTCTTTTTTTTTTTGCAACTGAATTGTTCACTTTACAATTTTAGTTGTAAAGTTAGCTACAGTCGACATTTTTGCTGATATGGTTTTGTTGTGAATTCAAAGTAGGATCAGAACTTGCATCCTTGGATGTAAACACACATAAATGATCCAGAAAAATTATGTGGTATTAGATTTACTGTTTCAGGCTAGTTTACATTTTATTGGATCCTCTGCTGACATGCAAATTGTAGAATAGAATTGGTTTGAGGAATTCAGATCCTGAGAGTTACATTATTCGACAAAATTCAACCTTGACTATGGGGGTGTTTTGGAGGTGCCAGCAAATTGAGTTTCGTCTGGTCAATCTAGTCAATGTTGGAAACTCTCAAGGGATATACCTTGTAGTCCTATAAAGATAGAAAAACAAAATCTAGATATACATGAAGATACATAGAGGACAAGACACTCACGAAAGATAAAAATGTGCAGAGTTAATAGTGTCAAGTTTGCTGGGTGCCAATCCACATATAACCTAGCAAAACTGAGAGAACCGGATTACGTTTGTACAAAAACACTTAATTGTAATAATCAGGTAGAGAGAAAACAAATTTGGTTTTATTTTTGTCGTTTTGTTCTTATTTTTGCATTTCATTTGATATGCAGAAAATATTATTTTTTGTACTGAAGAAAATTTTGATCCAAGTCTCCTGACCTAGCTAAATGTAGGGGTAAAGTGAATAATTAGCTTCAGTTCTGATAATTCGTCAGTGAGTTTGTTTATTTTGCCCTCAATTTTTAGATTTGACGATTATTTTCATTGTTATCACCGTCGTCGTCATCAATATCTTCTGGTATTGTGTCTGATAAGTTAAGCTATTGTTTTCACTCCGTATTTTTGCCTGTTTCTAATATGGATTCATTATGACGAAGAACATTATGCTCTATTAGAAGGAGCCACTTAAACTGGTAGTTAATGCAAAGCACAACTGCAAGTTCACAACTAGATTTAAATGTGAATTTGTTTATTTTTATAATTTTTTTTTTTTTGGAGAACGAAATTAATCAAGTTTCAGAATAGTTCTGATCTTTTGCATTTCATCTGGATGATCTTTAATCATAATGAAATTGTAGCTCTGAAGTGAAGCGTTCATGGAAGAATCCTAGCTGGTGCAATGCCTATGATTTAGGATTTTACTTCCTGTTATGCTAAGTTGTCATTCTTCTCATGGAATGAACATAAGATTTGCTTATGTTAATTCTTCAATAACTTGTTCAATTCTCCTAAGTCATCTTGAACAGGATTATGAATGTGTGATTACTGTTACATTGATGCAATTCTCTTTTTTTGTATGGTTTACTGATGTCATATTGATTCACTACACTATTTTACAATTGCAGGAAGAATCTGAATTCCAAGATGATGATTCTGTTTATTCAGTTTTCTCTGAGGCAAAGACTGATTCTATTGGTAGCTTTGAGCAGGCATATGAACCTAGTCCAATCTCTGTTTTAGAGCGCCCATTTGGAGAAGACGTTTCATTTAGCTCTGACTGCTCAAAGTTTGCTGGTGATGACTTATATGGTACGTAACAAGCTTTTTTTTTCAATGTTTTTTCGGTGATTACAAGCATGATTGGTCACCATATAAATCACTATAAATACCTTGAAAAGAAAATGAGTTTGGTCCCTGACAGATGGTTAGATTTTCATTTTGGTTCACCATTATTGTAAAGAGTAATTTAAAATTCTAGTTTCATGCCTTCTTTTGAAGTTTCTTGGGTCGTGCCTTCTCGAGTTTCTAGATCAATGTCCCCGGAATGCTATATTTTCAAGTACTCATATTAGAGTGATTCTTGTATCGAGTATTTAATGGAGGTCATGCGTGTATCTATTCCCGTTGTATGCCTATTAATACCCATGCACAAGATGATGTAAGACAAGCAAGAAAATTGTAAATAAAAATGAGTTTCATGATTCGTATAAGACTTTAGTGAAGGTCCATCTATTTGTCAGGGAACAAAAAAGGATTTTCCTGCACACGCTGTTTTAGCTTCTAATATTTTAGTATTTTTAGTAATGCATCATTATTCTTGAAACCAGATTCCTCAGAAATGGATAATGAAGGACTGGATTTCAATGTTTCAAGTGATGAAGGTTGTGTGGACGGATCTGTAGGAGACTTGGAAGAGAAGCAACATTTTGTAGGATTTGAGAGCTGAAGAAAGTAGGGAGTTCTCCTATGTCGTCGAGGTCTTAACTGAGGCGGGTCTCTCTAATACAAACCTCTACACAAATTTCTGTAAATGGCACTCTCCACAATGCCCTGTTAGCCCTTCTGTCTTTGAAAACTTTGAAATGATGTTTGGCAAGCAGCCATTTTGGAAGAGATCAGACAGGATGCTTCTCTTTGATCGCATTAATCTAGCACTATTGGAGATTCTCCAGCCATGTATGTGTATTCCGGCATGGGAAAAGCCGGTATCGAGAAGGTTGAATGCTGAACCAAGCCATGACACAATGGAGGAACAGCTGTGGGAATTGCTTGTTGCGCAAGAAAAGGAAGCTAAGAAGGAGTCAGAGGATAAGATGCTTGTAGAGGGAAACAGTTGGATAGAATTACGTTATGATATCGAAGATATTGTTAGGCAGATAGTTGAGTTCTTAGTAGAGGAGCTTGAAGAAGAGATAATTAGAGTCTAGAGTTTTTGAAACATAGGATTTGCATGTTTTTTCATTTGAGGGATTAGAATTTGCATTTGCATACACAAGAATTTTACATGTATATAGCATCATTTTGAGGGAGAGTTTTTTTTTTCTTTTCTTTTTTTTTTCCTGAGTCAGGGTGTAGGTATGGTCCTGCTGTTGAGTTGTTTTATTCAGGGTCCAAGTATAGGCTGTTGAGTTATTCATTCATGAGGAGAAAAATTCATTTTGTATTAGGGAAAAAACCCAAAAAAAAAAAGAAAAAAAGAATATACTCTGCATCTATCTCATATTAGCAAGTAATGTGTGTGTAATTGTGTTAGTGATGGCATGACAATGGAATATGACTTTTTTGTGTTATTTCTTGTTGCTGTTTAACCGCTTATACGTAATTTTCCTTTGTTGTAGCTACAGTAGTTTATAGGTTTCAATAATAGAATAACTCAATGATTCTCCTATTGAAGGGTTGAAAACTTTCTTCAAGATTATCTTCATCAGAGTGATACATAGCATAGGCATTTATGTGTTATGGAAGAACCCATAGATTCCTCAAAGTCCAAAGTTGAAATTCTTGCAGATTTGTTTTTTAATTTTTTTATGCATCTTTGGAGAATTACAGTTTCAGACCTGATACATGATGGAAAAGGGATGTTATCTCTTGCTGAAAACCTTGGCTTTCTAGTTGTGAGATTCAAGCCAGTAGGAATGTTCCTATTTGTTGTAGTACTGGGGGTAATTATGTCAATGAAGGATATCATGTTGCCAAATTCATTTTTAATCAATCTATAAATATCGGTTCTGGTGGTTCTATTTCAGTTACTATTTCCCTTTGAAAGAGTATTTGGAGGTTAAAAGTTCATCCTAAAGTGCCTTTTTTTTGGGAAAATTTTAGAAGATTTAATCCCTAACAAAGAAAATTTCAAAAGAGATTGAAACCATTGAACACATACTTTTATTATGGTAATGGTCAAAGGATTGGTTCAGTAGCCACATCCCTCTAGGACGAATAAGTGCAACCTTTCTCGTAAAGACTTTTGGCTTAATTAGATATTACTGGGTTTAAATTTGGATTATTTTTGCTGTGTCTTGTTGGTATATAAAGAATAATGAATATCCACAAGTTTGGAAAATATGATTTTTTTTTCATTTTCATTTTTTTTTTTGTAAAAAAATGCCCCTATTTATTGGAAGAGTGATAGCGTAAGAGTAGGAGCCTGTTTGTCAAAATACAAAATCTAGGTTTTAGAGACAAAATCTAGGTTTTATACTAAGTCTGCCAAACACCCCTTTTTTTAAAAAGCTATTCTGCATCAAAATCTATGTTTTATCATAAGCTTACCAAACACCCTTTATAAATAAGAGGTATGTAAGATATCATTACTGTTGTGAAATAACAATTAAATAATGAGGGGAAAATAGAAAAAATTGGTTAAAATTCTATACATTTTTTAAGTGTGTCTTACAAATTGGACTAGAGGCTACTCTAAATATTGTTTCTTATCGGTAAGAGAGGGAATATTTATTGGGAGGCCCTTTGCAAGATATCTATATTTTCCCCCTAAATGCCTTTTTCTTTTATATTTATGTGTAATTTTGAAAATTTAAAAGGATTAACTAAATTTTTAAGTAAATTAGAAATGTTAGCATCTACTTATAAGAGGTTAAATGATTTGCAGATCCTGATCTTTGAATATTCCAACCACCCAATTAATCTCATTATGTTCTATTAAATAAATTCTAATTTCTTAATACTTTCTCTAATTTTTAAGGTAAGATCTATTTACTTAATTTGATTAAATAAAGAAAGTTAGTTAAATTTGTTAATATGACATGTTTTTTTCTAAAACATCATAATCATATTCTTTAATTCTTTCCATCTCTCTTTTACTTGATTATGATAGAGAAAATATTGATATGTAGGAATAAATTGGAAAAAAAAATTGAGAAATATAAAAAATATGTTTTATATTTAAGACAAATATATCAACATACTATACAATTAGATCATATGTTAAATGACAAGAGGGAGTATTATATTTTTATAAACATTACTTTACACACTTGTTTTCATTCCATTCCTTAAAAAACTTTTTTAACATTATTAGATATATATTCGCATTTAATTCCCAACAATGTTTCAAATAGGACATTCTCTAATAGAAGGACACACATGTGCTTATAACAAAAACAAAATAAAAAGTGTAAATCTTACTTTAAGAATGAATAATTACAACATTTCCCACAAGAATATATCAATTTATGTAATCTTTCTTTTTTTTTTTTTCTTTTTACTTTAACTGATCTAAAATTTTATAAACAAATCTATGAAGATTGTCTTTAATTTATGTAATATCATTTTGTAACTTTTGCCAACTGTAAAGAAAATACTAGAAAATTTTAAGATACTTGCACAATTCTATTATGGACCAAGCCAAACATGAGCTGCCATTGAAGGTACAATTTAACCGTATCTGTATATGATCTTAATTAAATGATTATAAAATCATTATCATCAAGAGAAAAATAAAAGGGAGAAGATGAGAATGTTTACAATTGGCCCCATATATGATTGATGATGAAAGGTAATTAATTAATACTATACAATACATGTCTTTAATTTGTGTTAAAATACTAGTAATTAAGTATTTACGAGTATTAACTCAGTATATCAACTAAGAACAGAAAAAGGAGATATCCCTCTATTAGTGCAAAAACCCAAATGAGTCCCTGAAATCAAAACATGCCATACAATTCTCATGGACCACATTGAGATTTCACATAACTAGATATTTGCCGGAGTCTAGTGCCCCAAGAAAGGTGCATCATACACCTAGAAACACAAAACATTGGGCTCATCAACCCAACAATAGAAGAAAAATGAAGAAAACACTCGTCATTTTCATCGTGCCGAACTACACGGAGTGGAACAAACTCATGATATATGTTGCTATACGGTGAATGGTGTTTGCTACAACCAAAATATTGCTGTAAGAAATATTGAACTTTGAGAGCTCATAATTTTAGCTACAAACCTTTGATTCGTGTGATTCGAGTGTATACTTGAAGCTTGAAGAAGATCTTTTCAATGACACCTATTTTACTGTAAACCGATCACAAAACGAGGTATAAATATATATGGAATGTGAAAAGCTAAACAAACCAAATTGGACCGTTTACAAGTTTAAAATCACTTGAGTGACCCCTATCTTGGTTCCCATATGTCCCCAAGAGTAACATGAAAACAAGTGTTCGTTTCAAGACAACTAAAACATATGACAAATCATTCACAAATGAGGACAAATCATTCCTACAACAATAACCATTGAAGGGGAAATGTAAACTATCAGAATATTCAAAAGTCAAGAGCTACACAGTTCACAACTAGTAAGCATAAACTACTTTAAGATTGGCCTGCTAGAACTAAGAGCATTAAGAATAAAAAAATATGTACTCCCCTAATAAACTATATATACAGTAGGATATAGGGAAGGGCAATCATTGTTCTGCTTCCTTTGCGACTTGCCCATTAGTGTTTTTACTTGGAAGATGAAAATCAACATAGGTGAGATTCTCTCAATAGCCAAGGTTTATGAATATGCAATCAACCATTCAAATTAAGGATATCTACATTTACAAGGTTCTCCACATAAGACAACATGAGTGATATATTCCAAGGAGATCAACAAACCCACAACCTACCACATAAAAATCTGAATAAGCACATACATATTCTTTACCATGCGTGATCATTGAGTTACAATAAGGGGAAAATTAGGGAGAAGGACCATGGAAAAAATATTTATTAATAAAGACCTTAGAAATTGTAAATATTTTGAAGGACAAAAAATTATAATATAAATATTCTATTACGAAATTAACTTTCTCTGACCCTATCTCAACTATTTTAGTATTTTTCTTTTTCAAAACATTCTTTTTAGGGTGCATTTTATTTGTTTAAGTTTTTCCAACGAAAAATCACATATTTCTAAAAGAAATATATTATAAGATGTTTTTTTCTGATTTTTTTTAAATAACAAAAACCTAAAAGGAGGGAGATATCTAATTATTTATAGATTTTAGAGGCTATTTTAACTTGGGTAACTTTTAAGATATTCCGATGTGTACCAAACAAAAAATCATCAGTACTATATAAATCATTATGTATAACAGTTATTAATTGCCATAAATAACTGTTCCAAACAGTCATATATGTTGGCACTATATTTGCTCAGGGAAGATACATTACAGTTCCAAACCATGATTTATTTTAAATATATTATAACGGTTCTAATATAACAACCGTTATGTAGATGTGGTGAGGTCATACTGCGCAATTATGTCATGATAATAAAATGGGTTCACATGAACATCCATTATATATAATGTAATGCTAGCACAATAAATAATGATCTTAAGTAAACAACTGTTCTAAACTCTATAACATACATAACAATGCTTTTAAAATAACCATTATATAAAGTTTAGTATACCTAATGGTTGTTACTTCGCAACCGTTATTTATTTGAAATAAATGCTAACGAGTTTAATGAAACAATAGTCATATGTAGTGCATAAATATATAACGATTTTTATGTAAGAACCGTTAAGTTTTGAGGCAATTTTTTTTTTTTTTGAATAGGGATTCTCCTTTCAATATCCCCGCATGCATATAGAACAAAATTGTGTATTACAAAAGCTCACACATCGAGTGCAATTTAGGATGGATAAAGACATTCCCAACTTTTTGGCTAAGCTAAATGAAAGTCTCTACCATAAAGGGCTCAAAGGGTATGCAACCTCAAGAAGAGTTGATAGAGAAGGAGGGGTTAGATCTATAGTACGCTATATGCTCCTTCTCGTTAGGTTGCATATGGCGTTCTATAGATCTAATCTCTTCTTTTCTATCGAGTCTTGCTCGAAGCTGTATACTCGATGAGCTCTTTACAGTATAGAGTTCCATTGAGCCCATACACAAAGTTAGGAATGTCTTGATCCATCCCAAATTGCACTCGATGTGTGAGCTTCTATAATATTATATAGTAAAATCCAACAAGCAAGTTAAAAACAGAAACTCTATCTAGTGTGTGTGTGCGCGCGCGCGCGCGCTCGTTCTATTATATAGTAAATTCTAATAAGCAAAGCTAAAAGAAAAACTCTATCTAATGCATATGTGTCCACACACGCGTTTGTCCATGCATGCAACAATATATATATTTTTTCAATAGATAGTGTGACAATAAGGTGGTCAAGCCAAGCGATAAGTTCAAGCACACAACACAAACACAACTCTTCCTACAAGCATTCTATGGTGGATAATGTAAGAGTTAACTTGGATCGATGACAGCCTTTAGCTCTTTAGGTTAACATGATTATGAGGGAGAGGTGAGTTGTGAATTTTGTTCTCCCTCTATAGGTTATACATGTGGCCTATAGAGATAGTGTAGTGAATCGTGTGTTCCCCTTCTAAGTTAAACATGTGGCCTGTAGTTACAAAACATGAGCATGACTTAGGACAAAACATAGTTACAAAATAGAAAGTGAATAATAATTGAGAATGCAGCATGGAGAAGGGAAGTCACATCTCCATATGATTAGAATAGACCACATAAAGAAATGCGACCTAGCTAGGGTTGAAGAACAAAAATGCGAGTAAGGGCAATTGAAGCAACTCACATAGTTGTTGCTAACAAAAGTACATCAAACACTTTGGATTGTCTGGTTCCATTGAATATGATTGACGTATGATAGAAAACCCAACTGGAGAAGTGGGGTTTCAAGGTTGATTGGTTACAATAAATCCTAAGATAAGTGTTGTAATCAATAAACATGTGTTAGGGCTTGTTCAGTTGTCGCTAAGAAGCATAGAGAAGTTTTGTGGATGGTATGGTTCAAATGAAAAAGACAGCCGACGAATGGAAAAGACAATTGGAGTAGTAGGATTCTAAAGTTGGTGAGTTTGGGGTTTACATTTGACCTAAGATGAGTGTGCTAATAAATAAAATAGAGAGCGAAGAGACGTTTAAATAGAGGGGAAATTTTAACTTGAAAATAGTTCAAATATAAAATGTGTAATGTATTACTTCATTGTTACATATGTAATGGTTATTACAAGAACCGTTAATTATTTTTAAAACATGTATAATGATTTTTAGCTAATAACTATTAAATATCTGCAACATTTTTTAAAAAAAAAATTAGGGGGTGCTGCTATTGATTTCCCCATGCTTTATAAACAGCACATAAATACAATTACTAAACCAGGAGAGATCCACACCTACTTTTCTAGAGTTTAACATTGAGCTTGAAGGAGTCCAAGCACTTGGGCCAAGGTTAGGGTCTCATCATTTTTACCTATATGCTATACTTATATATTACATGCACATACAAGAATAAAGGTTAGAGGAGTTGAATTGTTACATTTTATAAGTTATCCCACATATAGATAGAAAAAAGACCTAAAATCTGATATACTTCTGAGTTGATATAACAATGTCGTCTCAATGATACAACATTGTATGGATGAATATCTAAATTATCTTATTCTATTATACACTAATCTTTTTTGAAGAAAATATAGGAGATAATTGTAGGATATTGAGTGGAATGTTTATTGGGCTTAGAAGCTAAAAAGAGATGAAAGAAAGTTGTTGACTTGAAGAAGACAACAATCAAAGATAGCGAGAATTTGGAAAGATATACAAACAGAATCTTCTCGCTAGGCCTGATAGAAGTGGAAAGCCTAGCTCACTAACGGGCAAATTGGACGTGCGGCGCAAGGACCTCAACCATAAAAGAAAAGACGACCAACCCTAAAAAGAGAGAGAAGGATGAGAGAGACTCATTTGAGAATATGAAAAAGAGATGATAGCTCGAGACACGTTGAATGTAGAAAGACTGAGACATATGGTTGCTAATCCAAAGAAGACACAGAGGCATAAAGTAGCAAATGCTACCATGTGTTATTGAATTCCTTTGGTATATCCTCTTCTTCTCTTTAGTTTTCTTTATGTGTTTTTCATAGATTATCTTATGTCAGTTTCTGTTGTATTATGCTCGCAAGTCATGAACTAATTTCCTTGGGCTTTAGTGACAATGGAACCTTACTTTGTAGTTTTGAACCATATTGCTAGTTTTTATTAATAATTCAATTTGTTTAATGTGTGTATGTAATGTTGATCTTGTGCTTTAGGTGGTCATTGATAAATAAGAGTTGTGATCCTAACTTATACTAAAGGAGTGAAGGTTAGACCTTCATTATACTTTGTGTGTTAGTAGAGTTAGTGCATAATTCTATCTAAAGCATAAGCTATAGGAATGAGTTTATCACATACAACTATACACCTAGTTTTGCACGTTATTCCAAGCCTGAAAATCTACATAGGAATATGAGAAAAACAGAGTAAATAGTATAATTACAAGATTGTTGGAAAACTTCTGTATACATAAGAAGTGGATTAACTGAAGAACTCTATTGTAGACATTGTTGTAACTTTGTGGAAGCATTTGTTGTAGCATTGTGGTAAGCAATCTCGAGAAGAGTTGCAAATTAAGGGAAATTTTGAGCTTTGCTTATTTAAAACCCGATATCTCTCAATCATATTCACACTCACTCTGTTTCTTTCGTCTAGTAGGATTAGAAGTTCACATTATATACTCATATTTTTATATCTTTTAATCATGTGATTTTCTTATAACCTCCTTATTGCATAAGTTAATATTATAATTTCCGTGGAATGATACTCTATTTATCACTTTATTACTTATTTGACTGGTTTACTTACCATAAGTAACTTCGATCAATATATACACAGTAAAAAAAATCACCAAAATGCTATAAGATGAAAATATTTCCTCAAATACTACACTAAAACTCGTTAAGCGTGAGATGAAGTTTGAAATACAATGGAAGTTGTGCAGCTTGAGATAAAGTGGTTCAACCTAAGATGAAGTTCCGATTTTGGCAAACTGTGCAGGTCTGGCAACCTTCTCTTTTGTTTTTTTCTTTTTTGGCGAAAAATACATGAGAAGACCTCATTTTATTTCCCCAACACACTGGCATGTTTCCTTTTTAGAGGATTTTGGGGACAAATACAACTAAAAACCCCACTCTTTCCCCTCTTAACTTTTTCCATTTCCCTTCATGCAATATTTTCAACCAGATACAAAGAATACAAGTAGATTTTATTTCCTACAAAGCATAAAGAATGTGAGTAAATGTTGTGCAGCCAAGAGTATTTTCTTTTTATCCTAATAAATACGCGTAATGATTTTTGGAGATATTTTATCATATCTATAAAAGATTTATATTTATTTAATATAAAGAGTATCAACATAAAAAGCCTCACGCATACTTATACAACATTACTTCACACTAACAATCATCTTCCTTCAACACCCCTCAAAATTAGACCATTCAAAATCAACCCAAATCATAGAAAGTTGTGGTTTCACTCTAGAGTTTGAAACCCCTTTTTCCCTAACTTAGCTTCACATTTAATCTCGTATAAAACTAAAACAACTAAAGTACAAAATACCCATCATAGCAAGGAAAAGCTTCAAATCAAAGTGCCTAAGCTCAAAAATTTCTCAAAACCCAAAAACTCTCAGGATGATTCAAGAATCACATCAATAACTTACAAATCCTAGTAGATTTTTGCATAGAAGGAGGAGGAAAAGGAACGTACTCACTTACCTTGAGTTTGATAGCAAGGAAAATGATGGAAGATCAGCCCTACTACCTAGAAATACCCTCCTTTCCTTGCTTTGTTTAAGACCCTTCCTCTACATTTCAGATACGATGGTTCAAGGAACCAGCTGAGTTAAAAAATTATGACAGTTCGCCGTGGTGCCTTGGCGGAAAACACAATCCCACATTGCTATGCGAATCACATGTTCAACTTTTGGTATTCCAACCTTGATTATTTAGTCTATACATCTTCCTTAATGCTAAGAGCGTCAAATGAGTCTTAGTCTCATTAATTAGCTCAAAATTCATATGAGAAATTTTGGGTGTTGCTCTTATAATAAAACTCTTTGATATTTAATATAATACATATTTATTTAATCTAATTAGATTAAGGAAGATAATTAAACTAGTTAATTAATATGACATATATTTCTAAAACATCTTAGTCATCTTCTTTAATACCTTCATTTTCTCTTCTCCTTGATTTTTGTTTAAGGGAGTATCATTAGGAAGAAAAATATTGATAAAGACAAAAATTTTATGTTATATTTAAAATCAATATCAACTCTCTTAATCAGTATTTATTAAGAACCCGATGAGAGTAATACCAACTGGCAATGTGAAATGTCATCATCGATTTAATAATTGTTTCAAAATGAAAAAAGTTTAACAAAATATCATAAAGTTTCGGCAAACAATATGAGATTTTCTATTTAAAATTGACACTATAGTTTGCTTCAATTTGCGTCATCTTGTTTTATTTTATTGTCCATACCATACCAGATAGAGACAATTTCTCTTTTATTAAACGAAAACATTTTCAACATCGGGACATAAATATATATGTTCATATGCAATTAATTTTAAAAAGAAACAAATACTGAAAAAAGTCAAGAAAATCTTTACAACAACAAAAAAATGTTTGTGCGGTGTTAGATATTTTGATAGTTTGAATATATCTGTAGTAATTACATTCTTATTATTAATAAAAACGATTTTTTTAACAATGATTTTAAATTCACAGAATAGTTATTTATAAAAGTTATATATTTATAATCTGCAATACTTTTAATTAAAATATACATAAAAGCTTGTAAGGAACATTCCAGGTCTCTGAATATTTAATTGACGTGTTTCTTGAGTAGGGGAGGAGAGGGTCTGTTCTCTTTCTTAGGCGCTGTCCTTGCTGCTTGGATTCTCATGATCTCTTTCTGTTTGATCTTTGTTTCTTAATGTTTTGGGGGCTATTTGGCGTTCTTATCAGTGGCTTTCTTCTTCTGTGCCTCTTCCAAGTGGGGATCAGATTCTCTCATAAGCCATTTCTCCTCATCTCTCTCGGCATCCCTCCATCCAAACCATTCAGTCCATCAAAGCATCTATAAAAGACATGTCATCAATTATTTAAAATTTCATCTGAGTCATCCATCTCATTTTAATCCTAGCCGCCCATATATATCTGATTTTAGAACCAAAACCAAAAACAGAAAATCTCTTCGACTTTGCACAGCTGAGCAGCGCGGGAAATCTTTTTCACAAAGGGCGATGACATAGCCATGGCAGAGGTGCTCCAAGCTCGGCCTTGTCATCCGTTTTCCCAAATGATGAACTCTGAGCTGTGAGCTCAATATTTCCCTTTCTTTTTTCCTTCATCTCTAGTAACCATATTGGTTATGGTAAATTCCTGTTCCAGTAGACTGCTTCTACAATCAGCAAGGATCTGCTTTTCTTTCTGAAAGTCATCCAAGTGACGAGGTATCTATTCTTGAGGAAAGGCGTTCAACCATTGCCATCTTTAAGTATATTAATTTTGCAAAACATTTTTCAGGTTTGTTATATGCCATGGCTCAGTTGTGATAATGTTATTCTTTTGCATTCTTGAAGTTGAATTCGCTAGACGTATTGATATAAAAAAAGAGTCAGATGTATGTTTTTGGGACTTTAATTGTTAGTTACAACTTTAGTACTGTTGCAATGTCAAAAATCTACATTTGGTCTTAATACTTGCAATGGAATTAGATTTATTGGCCTGGCATGAAGAATGTAATTATTGGGAAACAACTTATTTGTATAACGTTTTTTTTATGATTTTGTAATTTCTCATTTTCTAATAACATTTTGTTATGCGCCGCTTAAATTTATTTTTTCAAGTTTCGGAAGCTCATTTGGCTCCTAGACTAGAAAAGGAATTTGATGATCAAATTTTGGAATGAATATGCTTGTAAAGTAGACTTTACTGCAAGGAAAAATTGGTTGACAAAGAATAAGAAAGATAAAAAGACAATTTTAGCTATAGATATGCATGTTCAAAATTGGGTAAAAGAATACCAAATAAAAGGAGCACACCAACCATCAACCATTGTTATGAGATCAAGACTGATTGTCAAGCTGGAATGACAATTAAATTAGTGGAAGGTAAATTCAAGATCACAAACTTTATAGAAAAGCATAATCATCCATTACACCTTCAAGAAACAATGCATATGATGAGGTCTGAAAGGAAAATAAGTAATGCACAGGAAAATGAGATTGATTTGGCTAGGGATGCTGGACTTCAACAAAAAGCAACTTTTAATCTTATGAGTCAACAAGTAGGTAGGTGAGATAATCTTGGTTACACTTGAGTGGATATGAAAAATTATTTGATGACTAAACGACGAAGAAGTTTGATGAATGGGGAAGTTCAATGCTTATTGAATTATTTTAAAGAACAGATTATAGAGAACCCTTCATTTTACCATTCATACCAGCTTGAAATGCAAGATCAAATTACAAATATTTTTTGGGCAAACACTTGAATGCTTGTAAATTATGCTTATTTTGGAGATGTAATTTCATTGGACACCACATACTACACAAACAATAATCATAGGACTCTTGCAATATTTTTAAGACTCAATCATTTCAAAGGAATTGTAATTTTTGGTGCAGCTTTGTTATACGATGAAACTACAAAATCATTCAAGTGGTTGTTGGAAACTTTCTTGAAAGCAAACAAGCAAAAGAAACCTACAACAATTTTTATTGACCAAGATCAAGCAATGGCAAGAGCACTACGTGAAGTTATTCCTGAAGTGAAGCATGCATTATGCATATGGCATATTGAGCAAAACGGAATTAAACACTTGGGAAATAAAATGAAGGGCAGATCACTTTTTTTACGTGACTTCAATAAGTGCATGTTTGTATTGATGACAAGTCACAATATGAAGAACATGTGCTTCTCTAATATTATCATTCAATTTGGAGGACAACTCATGGTTGAAGCCCATATATGAAATCAAAGAGAAATAGGCATGGTGTTATATGAAGCACTATACAACTTATGGTATGTGTAGCAAACAAATAAGTAAAAGTGTTAATCCACATATTAAAAGTATTATAAACCCAAGTCTTCATATTGGAGAATTCTTCAAAAGTCTTGAGCGGGTTGTTAGAAATAAAAGGTTCAATGAGATGAAATGTGAGTATGAAGCAAGGGAGAAAAAGCTAAGATTGATAGTCTAAAGCTCACCTATCTTACGTCAAGTTGCTAAGATTTACGTCGCCTCAGTGTTGGAGTTGTTCCAAGAGCAACTTGATCTCTTTTTTACCACATGTATTTTAGCTTGAGATGAGAAAGGTCCATTATTCACATATACTAGTACCATGGTTAATGAAGAAAAAAAGTAGACATTAACATTTGATATGAACGATTATTCTGTATGGTGCAATTGTAGGCATTTTGAATCTATTGGGATATTGTGTTGTTATGCTTTAAAAATATATGAGGCAAATGAAATGAGGAAACTTTCAGAAAAATATATTTTGAAAAGATGGACCAAAGATGCTAGAGATGGTGTAATATAAGATATTAAAGGAAGTGAAATACAAGTGGATCCAAAGCTTCAAAGTACACAAACATATCGAAAAAAATGTCATATGATACCATTAGCAACTGAAATGTCTAATTGTCCAGAGACTTTTGCCTTTGTTCACAACTCTATAATTGAACTTAATAAAAAAGCAAAAGACTTTCGTTCAATGCTAAGGAATTCAAATGATGATAAGAACAAGGAAGAAGATGGAAGTAAGGAAAAATGTGCCAACCAAGAAAACAAGAAGATGAGTGGGTTAAAAGATAAACTACATTCAAGCATTAAAAAGAGATATAGAATAAAGAAAAAGAAAAAATTTAAGCCTTAGCTTGATTGTTTGAGAAAGAAGGGTAGGTCCCTAGCCAAGGTGAGAAGTGAGGAATTAGACGCTCCAATTTCATGTTTTGTACCTACGACATTGCAAACACAACCTCAAGTGCAATCATTTACTAGCATGTTGATGGTGAGTTTTTTAGTCCAAAATTAGATTTACTTTGTGATTTGTTATGTTAGTGTATACTGACAAGATGAATTTTTTATTAAGCTTTTTTCATGTTAATAATATGTATACTTTGTCTTTGTGATTTATAGGCTCCCTTAGATTGCCCAACACCATCATTGGATGCATTAGAAGAAGAGGAAATTTTGTTTTCAAGTACCCAATAAACATAGAAAGGAATTTGCACAAGTTAAAGGGAAAATGTCACTTTTATTAAAATCATTGTGTATACTACATGAAGATGCCAAATACAACTTTGATTTTCCAATTCACTCTACAATATATTGTATTATAGTTTTTTTATGGCCCTATACTAATATCTACATTGCTCTTCCTTCTTCCTTGTTCTTATAAGGTGAAGGTCCATCTTCCATAAAAGCTTCAACAATGTACGATTAGTTCCCACTAGGTGAATCTCCATTTTCTATAGCTTCAACAATGTCCAATCAATTCCTAGCAGGCGAAGGTCCATCCTCTGTAGCTTCAGCAATGTTTAATCAACATAAAGAACTTGACAGCCACCATCTGCAACGACAGTTAAACTTCTAGCAGTTTAGTCATTCAATCCATCAAGTTTCTTTTTGTAATCCAGTCACTACGACATGTTCTTTTTTGTATCACTTAGTTGTGCTACTGTAACAAATTGTATTTTGTTTCATATGAAGGTAATCAATCTAACTCTTGCAATATGTTGAAAACTATAATTTTAAAATGTGTTCTATTGCACGTACATATGAATCATTCAAGAAAAATAACCTCAAGATACAATAAATTAATCCAATAAGTATGGCCCACCTTGATTGAGCAATTTTTGGGCGGTTTCATTAGGATCTTCCATAAAGGAGTTTTCAACATAAAACAAAAAAGGATTTAAACCAGTTAAGAGAAACTAAATATGACATCAAGCTAAAAATTAGCCTTTTAGATTCTTAGGAGCTCTAAAATGCAATCCCAATAGAAGGCTATAATCAATAATTTGTTGAGACTCCAAAAACTCATAGTCCACTCTAATTTGATCACACTAGAAAAAGAAACTTCTACTTATGACCCATTTTATAATGCATGCCTATGCAATTAGTCATAGAATTCAGATCTAACTGCAATTGAGCAAGCCTCTCAAGATTAGGCACACCACCTCGAAACCTGGTGAAATTTCAACTTGAACTTTGTTCAAAGTGCTCCGCAATGTCATTAGCCATATACATTGCAACAAATATATTGATCGGAAGTGGAGTGTCTTCAAGACATAGATCTCGGATCGACAATCTTACCAGAGTACTCTCTATAATACTCTGAGGAAGTATCAAATAAGGACCCTGGAAATCACCCACTTAAGTGCTTCAGCTAATACATATAAGGAAAAACAGAAAATAGGTTATAAGCACAATTTTATAAGAGACAAAAAACTAAACTCAATTGTCTTCCTAGTCTTAAAAAAACATGATCCCTTAAATCATTAACCTTCTCTTTTATAATGGCGGAATATCAATCAAAAAAGAAAAACAACCCCCAAAACTTAATTATCTATAATTCTACTAAATACATAATTTCCTTTCATTCTAAGAGGAAATTTCTGCTTGAATCCAAACACAGGGAGATCACAAACCATATGAACGAAGCAAGAGATTCTCAGATTTCAAAGAAGCCCATAATTCAATTCCAATTGATTTGCAACATAATGCATCAAAAAAATTAAGAACAAGAAAGTGTAAAGATAAAGAATTGTACCCAAAATGAAGCTACTACACAATTGCGTGATAAATAAATAATCACTTCCCAGTGGGTTGAAGGGAAGATAAGTTTTATAGGATCAGGAAGGATAATTCATTCGGTTTGGGGGCCAGAGGCATCAATGTTGAAAATGAAAAGAAAGTGTCACAGCTCATAAGACAAAAAGATGAAGCAAGTAGGTTACCATACTTCGGCCAGCATGGAAGAGACAAACAGGCTTGAAATGGCAGCAAGGCAAGAATCTTCGTGAGAAGAAAATCGGTTTTAAAGTGTATGGACGGCCAGGATAAAATGGAATGGATGGTTGGGAAGCAATTTTTTTTAACTCATGATGTGTCACTTTCTAGGCACTCCGATGGAATGAACGGCTAGATGGAAGGATACTGAGAGATGAGGAGGGAGCAGATACTGAGACAATCTGCTCCCCTTCTAAATGTCGTCTGCTTGTTCTTGGCGCCTTCCCTCATGTAGTCCTTCTCGAGTGTTGTAACATCTTGAATTCTAAACCCTAAGAATTGAGAATAAGCCTAAAGTAGGCGAACAACTAAGCCCAGTTCGGGAAGAGTCCCAAAAATGTTGAGGGTTAGGAAGCCTCTCAGGGACCAAGTAACTTGGCTATACGGGTCAGGGAACCTAGTGTGTTTAAGCTATGGAATTAAAGTGCTAATGGAAAAGAGGCAAAAAAGACCTATACGGCATAAATTCGGTTGAAAAAGATGCCACTAAACTATGTCATAAGGTATAGGACAATTAGTTGAGTGAAACTATGATGGTATAAGTAAGAATACGACATTTTCAAGGAAGTCGAGTATGCCCTACATTTTTTAGAAATACCAGTATGTGGCATCTTTTGTTGGGTCTCGACATTCGTGTCCCAAACTCAAGTAAAACTCGAGTAGACGCAGATAAAGTAACTTTAATAAAGTCAGGTCATGATGACTAATGATGACATACTTTTGTGTTGGTCTAATAAAATCATGACAGATGTCCCCGCATCATGACAAAGGGAAAAAGCTACTTTTGTGCTGGACCAGTAAAAGCATGACATGTGTACCTTCATAATTACATGTACAAAAGTCAAAAAGCTTGTAGAAGAAGATATGAAAGGAGATCTTGAGGGCATTTTGGTCAATTGCTATAAGGGGCACATGTGAATGCAATTAATATAAAATGATGACTCAAAAACTTCTTAAATAAGCTTCAAATTCATGCAAAGCAAGGATGAGAGAGAAAAGTCAATAAAACTTGCAAAATAAGCCAAGTTAAGAGGATATTTTGCAAGGGTACTTTGGTAATTTGATTTGGGGGATTTTAAGTACCCTCTTGAAATATTTTAAGACATTTTGCCCTCTTGTTTGCATGAGTATTTTGACCAAGAGATTAAGGACCATAGAAATTAAACTGACAGTGCATAAGGGCACAAAAACACTTATACGGTGTTAATTTGTTGGTAAAAATGTCATTTAGCTATGCCCTAAGGTATGAGACAATTAACAGGGAAAAAATGTGCTAAACTAAATATACACATGACATTTCCTGGATGGATAAGGGTTCCTTGCGTTTTTGAGGTAAAAGGAGAGGTAAATAAATGGCATGTGGTAGGTAAGATATGTGAAGTGGAAGAGGCCAACAAGGCAACTGAAAGAAGGGAGAAAGAGTTGATGTCATCACCTTTTTGAACATGGAATATGGCACAACAAGAAAGTGATGCACAATGTGTTCTGGACATGATAAGCGGTGCATTTTGGACCGCACCTGTGTTCTATATATACCTCTTTCCCTCATTGGTTTTTAGGCCATTTTCGGCCAAAACATGGAAGGAAGAGAGAGAGAGAGAGAGAGAGAAATAGAAAAATAAAGGGAAGAGGGAAAAGGAGCAAGAGTAAGAGGAAGCATACATTAAAGATTAAGGTAAGATAGTGCAAGATTTGGTTAGATAAGCCTTCTATCTTCTTCATCTTCATGAAAACCCTTAAGATTCCTCTGAATAACATTCTTATGGTTCTTTTATGTTTAAGGCCAACGCCAGCAAAGGGCACGAAGAAGGAATCCAAGTTTAATTAGGTCCAAGATTAAGTAAGTCATTGAACTAGCCTCTTGTGATTCTATAGTTTGGATTCTTGGGTTATTTTCGTGCAAGGCTGTGATGTGATTTTGATGTTTTTGATGATTCCAATGAATTCAGAACAAAATTTTGTGTGGGTTTAAGTTAAAAACCTGATGTTCAACTCCGAAACCCTAAAAGTTGGAAAAAAACCCGAATCTACCAGCTTTGCCGAATTATGGGCAAACACACTTGATAAATGGTCTAAAAATAGTAAATGTTGTTTGATGGCTACAAAATTTTACATACTTAAAGTAGACATCTTGGGCTTCAATTTGATATAATATTTTGTAACTTTTTGAGTTTCCTACTAGGAGAAATAAATTCTTGAAAACAACCTAGAAATTGGATTTCCTCTCTGTCCAGGGTGCAAAGATTTAACACAGAAAAAGGACATGAGTTTTTATGATCTCTTAAAATATTTTTACTAGAAACTAGACATCTTAACGGTTCACATCAATTGGATTTTTCTAAAATAAGTTAAGAATTTTTGAAGTTATAGCATATTTTCTGGAATTTCTGGATTATGGTCGAATTTAATGAAATTAAGAAGCAAGTTTGCATAAGTATATGAAGTGGAATGTATTTTCTTTATTTTATGATAGATCCATATCCGGAGTAACTTATGGACATTGGGGAAATTTTATTAAGACTGATTAGCCGTCAGGTGCGGTAACTGCTTACTTGCATACCCTATGTTATTTTGTATGTTTGTTTTGCCATGATTGAGGATTTGAGCTGTAGGGCCTAGTGGACTGAGTGTCCTTGGGTCGCTACTATAGGGCCTAGTGAACTGCGTGTCCTTAGGTCGCTACTAAGCTAAGATGCATTCAGTGTGGTTAGGGTTTGAGGCCCTAGCTACTATGTTTTTCTAGTGCTGAGGATCTGGGGGCTTGTCTTGTTAGGCGGTCCTGCGTTTGTTAAGGACTGGGTCCTTTCGCAGTGAACATGTGCATATGTGGTATGTTGTCTTATATGTTACTGTATGAGATGTGTACTGAATGCATGTGTTATGTGTTACCATGATTGATGTTGTGATTTTCCTAATTGTGGATTGCATACATGCATTACATACATATAGTATTTGAGTTTGACAGTTACCCTGGGATTCAATTTTGAATCCTAGATCGTTATAGGAATACAAGTGTTTCAAGTTGAGCTGATCAGGAGTATAAAAGGTAAAGGCCCAGAGTATTGATACGAAGAGATGAAGACGACCTAAGGAGGCTTACTGTTGTATTTATTCTGGATGAGATTATAATGTTATTTACTATTTAATATTTTATTTCGGATTACTATATCATAATCCTACATGAATTTATATTTTGGAGGTAATAGTAAATTTATTTACTTTTATCAGCATATCGTATTCGTCCAAACCAATTCAATGCTTTGTCGCGTAATACTCTTATACATGTTAACATGGAATAACTAAAGAAAAGGCAATAAATATTAAGGGATCCCTCTAACCCGCCACCCGAAAAGGTGAGGTCAGTAAGTGTGTAACAAGTGCAATTATGTTAAGACCATTATGCATGTTTGGTACGCCGATTGGGTGGCCTATGCACTGTGTGCATTAGACTTATGGATTTTTTTTTAAAAAAATGTTTGGTTGAGAAGTTTTTCCAATAGACTTATGGACCAAAGGTTACATTTTTTTTTTTTTTTGCCTGAAAAGGTTACATATTTGAAAATTTACTTTGGGGAGCTTTTGAGCTCCTTTTTTAAGATTATGAGATATTTACCATTTAATATCCTAAAGTATATTTTTAATATCATTCGGTATTTTAAAAAATATTTCAGTGTATTGACTGGTACTAAAATTTTTTTTTCCAAGATTCTAAAATAATGTTTCAAAATCATGAGGTATTTTTTAAGTATCGTGAAGTATATTTTTAGTATCATTTAGTACCCTAAAAAATATCTTACATCCATTACATATACGAACCCTACCATCCTTTTCATTGAAATTGCACTATTTTGGCATAAAAGATGGTCCTTTTTTTTAAAAAAAAAATATTTCAGATATGGACGGGTGCTAAAAAGACATTTCAGGATACTAACAAGTATTGAAATATTACTTCGTGATATTGAAAAAATACTTTAAGATCTTGAAAAATTATTTCAGCGTACTGATTAATCCTAAAAAAATATTTCATGATCATGAAAAATTATTTTAGGATCTTGAAAAAATATCCTAAAATATATTTTTAGTACCATTCAATACACAAAATATTTTTTAAAGATCGTGAAATATTTTTTCGTACCAGTTAATCTCTTGAAATATCTTTTTAATACTAGTCAGTACCCTGAAATATTTTTTTAAGATTCAAAAATAATTTTTTAAGATTATGAAGTAATTTTTTAATACCAAACAGTATCCTAAAGTATTTTTTTTAGTATCTATTAGTAACTTTGTTAGAAGTATAAGTTGAAATTAAATGATTAGTTGGATAGTTAGTTAGGGCTCTAATCTATATAAAGAGTTTTAACTATTGTGATTAGTGCGTTAGATGTGGAGTCCTCGCCATATTTAGAGAGGAAGTTAACTTAGTCTCTCTCTAAGAGAAAATTAACTTGGTTTTCCTCCAAGGTCCTATTAGGTTTAGGAGATTTTAGAGATAACAATTAGGATTACTCATTGTAAAATCATGTTACTCTTTTGTAATAATATATAATTCTTCATGTTGATTCTTCTTCAATTACATTTGTTAACATGGCATCGGAGCCCAGATTTGGGGATTGGGCCGATTATGTATGAGACCAAAATCAAGAAAAGACCCAAGAATAGCCGGAAATTCAAGATCTGCAGTCAAAGTTCCTTTTCAGTTTTGTCCATTGCTAGTCAATCCTCATTGCTCTCGCAGACCATGAGTTTGATTCGCCATGCCATGTCCATCGTCGACCTTTCTTGATCTTGTGGGTGAGTTTTTGTGGATTGTATTTGTGCGTTGACGTGATCTATGGTTTGAAGTTCAATTTGCCACGCAATGTTTGTTGTCAACCTTTCTAGATTTTGTCGATGAGTCACCATGATTGAAACTCGACATCTTTCGACGCGTCATCACTACCATTGTTGTTGTTCAGAGGTTCAATGGAGTATTGCTAAAGTTGTCCTTGATTTGATATTCGAAGCCATGATTGAAACTTGACGCATCATTGTCGCCATTGCTGTTGTACGGAGGATCGACGAATTATTGCTGAAGTTGACGCCGATCTGAGATTTGAAGCCTCGTTATTGGAGTAGTCGCCCATTTGAAGCTTCACCGGACTTTGTTTTGTCAAGATCTTTGATGAGTTACCTTGCCATATTCTCCATATTCATCTTGGAAGAAGCTGATCATTATCTATTTCTCTTATTTCTCGGTATGTTTGAGGAATCTTGCTTCGTTCTTGGTCAACCTATTTGAAATATCCTCAGTCACTATTTGATTTTCAAGAATCTTGGTTTTCTCAAAAAACCACATCTGAAGAAAATGCACGATTTTCTGCTTCATGATTCTGTATGGGTTGCTATTAGTGGGTGGAGGACTCTTCAAATATTTTAGGAAGGGAAGCATTGCTTCTCTTAGTGCATCATTGCAAGCTATCTCAGTCTCAAAGCCTTTGAAAAGAGAAAGAATTCGTACCTTGCTTTGATTCTTGAGATAGTTTATGCAACTGTACTCACTTGGGTCATGGGACGACGTTACTTGCAAACTTCAAAGCTCATGCTTGCTAGTCTTGTTGCAGGGATAAGTTCTCTCATGACTGGGTTTTATTTGTTTAAACTAGCATCTGGCGATAACCACCTCCTTGCCTAGGCTGAATAACTAGCTCTTCTTTTTGAAATCTATACAACAGTATTCACATATATTCTTAGAAATCGACTTGCACAATCTAGTTGAGTTTTTCTCTTCTGTTATTGTTCATTATGGTTGATTCTGGTGAGAATCCCCTTTAATTTCAAGTTGTTTTTGAGTTCTCATTGCTTCATGAAAAATCATAATTGGCTATCAAGGTGAATTAGAGCTTCAAAGCAATGTAGTGGTGATCCGTTCATATTGTCGTGCTATGGCAAAGGCTTTTGTTGAGTCATCATGGTTTTGCTTCAACTTCTATTTCATTGAATTTGGTTAATTTATTGTTCCCATTAGAAGCAAGGAATTTTTATGTTTGGTCCTCGTCTCAATTTGGCAGGGGTATGAACGATGGGCATCATCATTGAAGGAAATTATTGTGACTGAAAAGATTATTCTGCAATGAAGAGAATAGCTTGGTCTTGTAGACAGTAGTATATTTGCTTCCATTTCTTAGATTTTCGTATCTTTCATGTCATGTGTTAGAAATCAATTGGAAATGAAAATATGGCATGATTTTGATTTCTTATACATAAGCCAAAAGCTTGTCTTTCTACGTCTAAGGCCATCAAACTTTATTTTTCCATAGAATTTATCAACTATAGCCTAGATTGTAGAAGCTCTCCCTACTCATTATTTGGATGAATTAGGAAACTGATTCCCACTTGGGTTGTATGCTTGCCCTTTCTCGCTATTTGGTGCCGGAGATGCTCTTCTTGGGTGAATTAGTAGAAGCTCTCCCTACTCATCATTTGGATGAATTAGGAAACTGATTCCCACTTGGGTTGTATGCTTGCCCTTTCTTGCTATTTGGTGCCGGAGATGCTCTTCTTCTTTGTCTTCGGTCAATAGAATTCTTGTTTGCCTCATCTCTTTTCCTAGGGAAGCTTTGAACGAAGATTGGTTCGCCTAGGTACATGGGTGGCATTAAAGGGGGTTAGGGGTGGCCCCCGCCCTCCTAAAATCTGAGGAAAGAATCAGAAAGAAGGAAACAGAATTTGAGAGGGACACTTGGAGGAAGGGAAGACAAGGTAGTGAATGAAGTTGGAGGCAAAAGTGTCAACACTCAAGTAAACTTAATAAAGTTGGCTATTTCTAGAAGAGTCCTCATTATATTCTATAAATGGAGCAAAACCAATCTAAATAATGATAATATTTGCAAACTTGTTAACAAATTTTATTCTAGAGATTTCACATAATAGGAAAAATTGTATTTGAAGATAGAGTTACAACATTTTTAACTTGATATTTCCAGACATCATTTGATTAATTTATCAACTACATTTAAATTATGTCAAGGGTTAGTAACAACTGGAAAGTCTATCATTTACCCTCTTATTAATAGAGTAATGCAATTATTAAAAGATCTTTCTGTTATAAAGATAATCAAGAATAGATTTCAAAATACAATGAAAGACCAATTTTTTTCCCTATAATTCTTTGATTACATACATTGAAAAAGAATTTGTTTTGAATTCTAACAATAATTCAATTATAGATGAGTTTAAAATATGAAAACAAATAGAGTAAGATTAGTGATTTTAATTTCAGTAAAAGATTTCTTTCAATTTTTTGTATGTTAAATATATATTGTATTTTAAGTACTTTTATTTATAATATCTATTTTTTCCCCAAATCATTAAAAATTTCTAACTCTGTCTAGGTGGCCCAAATCTTTGGGAGACATGTTGCAAAACCCGCTTGATGGTTCCTGCTCGAGTGTCCTTGGTTCTCTCGCCAAGTTTGGCTCTGCATAATGGGAAACGGATTATCTTAGAAGCATTCCCTCTCAGAATCTCATCCTGACCATTCATTTATTTTAATTTCTCATAATTTTTATTATTTGGATTATTGGGACGGACCTGATTTGGATACTGAGGAATATTAAGAAGATTGTTTTTGAGAGAATCCAGACCCTGCATAATGTCCGTCTTTTGCTTGGCGCACGACTGCTTCATTTTGTTTCCATTCGTTGTTTCTTTATTTTGTTCCTTTCACGTACTTTGTTTTTATTGTTTGTGTTTGCTTTTGCTTTCCTTCATCAAGTCTTGTGCTGGCCAGTTTAATCTTCTTGGATCCTTGGTAAGTCAGCCAAAGTTTTAATGTTCTCAGGTAGTAACTATGATTTATATTTGAATTTGCACGGTAAAACATAGCTCTTAATAGCTTTTTCTTAAAATTTGCTTTGGACCTAAAAGTTTATTTAAAAAAAAAACCAACTCAAAAACCTCAATTTATTTATTCTTACCTTATTTTTCTAGTTTCACAACGTTCTTAAATATGGGAAGAAGATTCTCTCTTTAGCCTTTTTTTCTCATCTTCACTCATAAGTCCATCTGGGTCATTGATTAGAAAAATGAGAAAAAAATTAAAATAGTATTATATTGGTTGATCCGATATAATTTAGAGATTATGAAAATAATGAGAAAATGATAAAAAAAGAAACTCAACTCACATGGTTTTTTATCCAAAATAAAAATAAAAATAAAAATCAAATTGACGGTTTCTTTTCTTCATTACAATTTTCCTTTTTATTTTTTATTTTTTGGTTTGGAGTACAAATTTCGAATTTTTTCCTCAGTATTTCTTGGTTTCAACTTTCAACTCATGACCCTCTGCATATTTGAATTGGGGAAAATCAGCTGAAATTATCAAAATATTATTTAAAAAAAAAACCCAAAAAAAAGTCATATGACAGAAACGACTCTGGGGCTTTTTTTGATATTATTTTAGAAAACGTTGTACTGATATATTTGTTAACGTGTATTGATCTATTTGTTAAGATATAGTTGTTAATATTTATTGATCTAATTGTTAATATTGTACTGATATAATTGCCTAAAATAATACCAGAAAAGGCATAAGGATTTTTTTTAATATATGACTTTTTATTTTAGGTTTTTTAATAATATTTTGGTTAAGGATTTTTTTTAATATATGACTTTTTATTTTAGGTTTTTTTAATAATATTTTGATTACTTAGACCTTGAGAGAGATTTTCTAACTGCTAAAGCCTAAAGAGGCCTAAAACCCCGATTCTTAGTTTCTCTTTTCATGTCTTTGTGGCCTTGTTATATATATATTATTTAGATTAAATTAAATGTTACAATTTGAAATATTTTTTGTAATTAATATATTAAATTAATTAATTTTTAAAATACTAATGTTACACGAAAAATATTTTTGAATGTAATATTAAAAATTAATTAATTTAAAATATAATGTAAAAAAATTTTAAGATAGAATATATAATTTAATTTAAATAAATAAAATATATTAAAAAATATCCAATTTTTCTAATCCGGGACAAAACAAGAACGTAAAAACATAAAGACAACCATATAATGCTAGCCCAATTTTTAGTAAACCTTCACTGTCTCCTAGCTCATAAATCCTAAACCTCATATCCCTGCCATTTCTCTGTATTATCCATGGCTTTCCTCACAGCTGACCTTGCAGCTTCCTCCATTGGCTTCGCTTTTCGGACCCCAAATCAAAATCTCAATCGCTTCACTCGAATCCGAACCACACTCTATCCTCTGTTCTGCACGTCCAAGGGAACCCATACTCAAGTTCTCTCATACTCTCCCCTCAATGTTGCCAAGCCCAGGAGATGTGCTCGTAGTTTCACGGTTGCTGCAACCTCCGCGACCACGCCCCACAGTGGGAGTTCCGATGTCACCACCATGATTCCCCCCGACAATCGCATCCCAGCCACTATCATTACTGGATTTTTGGGTTCTGGAAAGGTTTACTAATTTCGTCCCAATAATTATTTTTCCGGGTTATCATGCCTTCTTTTTTTCTTTTCCCTCTTTCTTCTTGGTGGTGAAGCTTATTCAATTCTCAGTTTGATTGTATTTATATATTCTTAATTTTACTGACTTTGCGTCGAAGAGTTTTTCTTGCGATTTGAATGTATTCGGAAAATTCACTCAAGTAAAGATAAAAGAGAGGGAAAAAAGGAAAGACATACATTTCGTTTATTGATTTTGTGAATAGAGTGGATTCACTTTCTGGTCTTTAATAGTCTAAAAGACATGCTTGGAGTTATTTACTAGTATAAGATTGGGCGGCTTTTAATATTAAAAAGGAAGGTTACAATTTCTGTTGAAGCCATGTCAATTTTTGCGTGTAAGGCTTTTGCACTACAGTATTTGAACTGATATTGATACGATTTCATGTGAAAATGAGCAGACAACATTACTGAACCATATTTTGACTGCGGAGCATGGGAAGCGAATTGCCGTGATTGAGAATGAGGTGTGTGGTAGAATGTTCCTTATTCTTCATTTAGAAGGTGAAAGCATGACGGCATGTGCTTGCACATAGAAAATGGATATAATTTTGTGTTCACATGTTGGTTTCTACATGTAGTTTGGTGAAATTGACATAGACGGTTCATTAGTGGCTGCGAAAACTACTGGTGCTGAGGATATTGTAATGCTAAACAACGGCTGCCTTTGCTGCACTGTAAGGGGTGATCTTGTGAGAATGATCTCAGAATTAGTCAATAAGAAGAAAGGGAAATTTGATCATATTGTTATAGAAACTACAGGTAAAAGCAAAAATGCATATGGACCTAAGAAGCATTTGTTTGTGCCATTAGAAATTGGAACTTTTTATTTATTTGGTTATTGCCTTACCAATTAACAGGCTTTTAAAGCTATGTAGAGTTTCTTCACATATTAATAATTTTCTAACAAATCTAGACATGTCGGACCTCCTCATTACAATTGTTCTTAAAATGATTTGTTTGCATGTCCACAGGTTTGGCAAATCCAGCACCAATAATTCAAACATTTTATGCTGAGGATCAGGTTTTTGATGGTGTGAAGTTGGATGGTGTTGTCACTTTGGTTGATGCTAAGCATGCTGGTTTTCATCTTGATGAGGTTAAACCTAAAGGTGTTGTAAATGAGGCAGTGGAACAAATTGCTTATGCTGATCGAATAATTGTAAATAAGGTATTATATAATCTTTTATTATGGAGTAGATTAATGAATTCGTGCATGTTTGGCCAACCGCAAAACTGTGGTTTCAGAAGCCTTTTTTTGCAATCTGAGACAAAACTCCTCTCACATATTTACTTCGTAAATTGTAAAGGCTATTTTCTAAAAGCTAATTCAAACAAGCATCAATCTTTTAAATTTCAAAACATATAAAGTCTTCCAAGAATGACCTATCAGCTTATTCTTTTTTTTATGTTTTATTTATTTTTTAATGTTTAATGCAGGTTTCCCTGATCTATCCATATATTGCAATTTAGAGTTGTTTTTAAAAATCTTCATGTTGTTTATATTACTATATACTATATAGAGTTAACTTTCAAACTGATATCTCATGCTTGAAATGTGTGATACAAGACTCCTTAACATGTTATATTAGATTTCGCCACCTTGTTGTGTTGACCACTATTGATTTTTAATTTATATGTCTATTCCTTGTTTTATTTATAGATCTGGATACGTTAACTTGATAACCTCTATTGATTTGTCAATTATGAGAAAGCTTTTTTATTCAAGATGTGCTGTTTGTATAGGCTACGTGTTTTTGGGATGTGCTATTGTAGTTTGGAAAGCAACATGTTCTTTATGCCTGAGATAAAAAAGGCTAATATTCCTGTAATTGTCTGCATTGCACCAGACTGATCTTGTGGGTGAATCAGATATTGCTTCTTTGGTCCAGCGGATAAGGGTTGGTGTTTTCCTCTTCAGTTTATATCTAAACGTTTTAAATTTTAAATTTTCTTTCATTTCATTATTTTGGACAGTGTGAATGTTAATGTTTTGTCCATTGGATCAGAAAATAAATAGCATTGCTTATTTAAAGCGTACAGAGTTTGGGAAAGTTGACTTGGATTATGTCCTTGGCATTGGGGGCTTTGATTTGGAGAGGTAACTTCTTGTATTCATTTTTTTAATTACTGGATTTGCATAATCGGTATGATGATGGGAATTTTAGGCTAACTTGCAATTTTCATTAAGGTATTCATTTATCTTTTTGTCACTGGACTCCTGCCGGCTTCTACATTTTCAATTTTTTATCATATCCACTTCCATTTTTTGTGTGTCAAAAGACTCCTACTGGCATTTAGACTCTCATATTTATTTTAAAATCACGTACACTGTACTAAAACTAATTCTTCTTTTGCAGTTGACTTTTTGATAGTGTCATCCTCATGTATTTTTCTGTGCTGTTTATGGATGCATGTCTTGTGAGATTTTTGGTATTGATTCTTGTTCTGAATGCCAACAATGCTGTTAAGTACCCGTATTTATGCATTGTCTTACTTCAATGCTATGTAACTCCAAATTTTAGTGCATTTTTTATCTTTCTAACCCAGCTGTTTAAGCCTTGCTAAGTTGGAAGCTTGTGTATGCTTGAGTATAAAGCTTTAATGTGATTTTCATATCTTTGCCATTGTTCTTTAAAATAAAAACAAGACAAGTTTAGTCAATCAAAAAAAAAAAAAGTCAAGGCAAGTTTATGACTTTTTTTGTTGATATTATCATCTGATATCTGGTTCGGAGTTCATGGCTGCCCCTCCCAACACAAGTGTCTCCTCTAGGACTCGAACTTGAGACTCAGAGAGTTCTAGTAGGGCCTTGCACAGCTAGACCAACTCTATGTTGGTAGACAAGTTTATGACTTTGTGGATGCATGTATAGGTTTACTTATTAAAATCACATGATCAGGTCTTCAAAGAAATTTCATGTCTTTTTTTTTTTTTTAATCAATTTACATAATTTTATTGGAGAACTTATAAGCAAAGATATAAGAACCTTACCCTAGTTTAGTCGTTTACTTTGTTTTACTTTAACATAATTTCCAGGATTGAGAGTGCTGTCAGTGCTGAAGGCTCAAAGGAAGATCACGATCATAGCCACGACCATGATCACCATGATAGCCATGACCATGATCATCACCATGACCATGAACATGAGCATGGTATCTGTTAATTCATAATCTGAGCCAAATACATGTTACCTGACTTGCCATTTTTGTTTGGCTGTGATTCCTAAGTGCCACATGTAAAATATTAGTCTTAAGGAGTAAAATGTATCCAATCTGCATACTTGAGTTGATTCTATAGAAAATCATAATTCGCCATATGTACGAGTAAGCGGTTCTGGTAATTTACAGTTACTTCTCTATTCAATGTTTGACATGTTATATTGCAATGGTTTATAAAAGATTTCTTTACCGTTCAGTTGTGTTATGAGGTAAAAGAGCAATCCTTTTTTATGTATGTGCAGAGCACCATCACGGCCACCATTCTCATGATCACAGCCATGATCCTGGTGTTACATCAGTGAGCATCGTTTGTGAGGGAATATTAGACCTTGAGAAGGTTTGTACTAGCAATACTCTCGTGCTTGTGGCATGCCTGGTATTCTAGATTTTTGTCTCTAAATTCAATGATAGGCAATTAATAAGAATAAGATGACTTTACCTTTTCAGGCTAACATGTGGCTTGGCACATTGTTGTTGGAGCGAAGTGAAGACATTTATAGGATGAAGGGCCTTCTATCTGTTCAAGGAATGGATGAGAGATTTGTCTTTCAGGTACTTTGAATTCCCTTGTCATGAAGATATTTTCAGAGTTTAACTACTTATTGACCATTATTTGGATCTTTATTTTGTTTGGTAGTGGTTGATGATGATAGAGATGGTGCTTCCATTAAACTTTCTGCATGCATAACATATCATGTTAGCAAATTAGGCATTCCTCGGAGTGACACATTTAGGTGCATTATTTCTATTTTCTAATATCAAATTATACTAACTGCCTGGTAAGAACCTTTTCATTCTGCTCTTTATTGATGTGATGCACTGGGCATGTTTAAATTTCATGATTTTATTGTATTTGTAAGGTCCATTATGTCCACATTGTGATTCCACCACAACTTTCTTTAGCCTCTGTTCGGGATTTGGGATGGAAAGTATTCAATGGAAATCTTAGAGAGAAAGAAGCCAAATGGATGGCTGAATGTTGATTTTTTCTTTGTTTGGAAGAACTTTCGTTTCTAAAATCTCCCAAAAGTTAGTGGGATCCATAATTATCCTTACCTTTTCATTAATAACACCCTAAACAAGATTAAGACTTCAACCTTCCTTTATATATAGGCTTTAATTGCATTATGAATGTGAAGGATGCAATTAGAGCACTTAAAGGCTTGTTTGATTGCACCATTGAAAATGAATTCTTTTGACGACACAAAACAACATACAAGTACAAACAACAAACCATATCCCACTTGTGGGGTTGGCTATATGGATCTTATGATGCTATTATACTTTATCAATAACGATTTTTTTTTTTTTTTTTTTTTGCATAGAGTGTTAATCAAAAGGTTACGATCAATGGCTTTATTGAGCTTTGCCAATATATATGCAATTTTGCTGACTCTTGTTATCATTACTCAATACTAACCATAATTTTTTATTACTTTTGCTTAGAAACATGAGATCTTTTCATTCATAAAATCAATCTCTCTCTGCGTGTGTGAAATTCTTTTCTCATTATATTTTCCTTTTCATTATATTTTGCATACCAAATGAGTCCTATATATACTCCTCTGTCGATTCACCTTCACATACACTCGATGCATGCGCACACAAAATAGACAGCTCAAGTAGGCTTCTTTTGCTCCCTTTAGTGGATAATATTATGATGGTTTTGCTTGGTCTTTTTTCCGGTTTGTGGCAGGGAGTACATGACATATTTCAAGGTTCACCAGATCGGTTGTGGGGGGCAGATGAAGCTAGGGTTAACAAAATCGTATTCATTGGAAAGAACTTGAATGCTGAGGAATTGGAAAAGGGCTTCAAAGCCTGCTTGCTGTGATTCTAACACTTTGACCCTAACCTCACATTTCATCCTCTCCGGTTGATTGCATTTTGGGCATTTAAATGTGAGTCTCTGCATCATATATACGCACACGCCATTATTACTGTGTACAACTCTGGACTGATTTTGTTATATAAATATATACGAAGTAACATGAAATGGCAATTTATAAGGAAGCTTCTCCGTGATGACTTTTTGATGGCATAGATTCCAAAATTGTTGCTGGTTTCAGATGGTTCTCTTCTTGGGGAGAGATTGTGATGTTTTGCAACCATGTTTTCTGTTGAAAAAGAAAATGATGCGAAGAAGTGAGAGACCGTATGCAATTTTTTTTCCCCCCTCTTCATAGGTTCAAGATTTTCTTTTCTAACATATATAAGATTAGATTCAGTGTAAGAAAGTTGTTTAATGAAACTTTGGTTCCTATACCTTTTTCTCCACAATTATTCGGTAGGAGTATTAGTTATTATGGGCTTATATTATAGTATTATTGGGTTTAATTTGGGGTAGTTTTTTCAAGGAAAAGTTGTTGGGAAATCCTTCATTGCAAAACTAGACTGAAATTTGATCAAGGACTTACGGGTTACATATTTTGAGTGGGCGTGACTCTTTTTTGGCGATGTATACATTATATTTTCAACTGTGTGCAAAACAAGATATTTGTACATGGCTGAAAGCTGAAGGCATTTTGTAATGTGGAATTTTTCAGTAATTTTTTTAATTTAGTTTGTGTCAAAAATTTCTCAAGCTAGGACCTCTGCCCTTGTTCTAAAAACACTCTAAAGAATTCAAAACAGATTTGAGAAGGTGCTCCATCTTGAAGTTTATGCCAAAATAATGCAAATTTATAGAAAAGGACGGCAGTAGACGGTGAGGGGAGAAGGAGGAAAGCAACGTCCGAAAAGGGGAGCCCAACTAGTTTCCTATCTGACATATGTTTGGAAGACTTTATTTCTTTCTTTTTTTTTTTATAGAAAAAAGTTTTGGAAGGGTTCGACACCAGTCCCCTACCAAGGCCAGGGCACAGCCCCGGGCTCTATGAGCACTTACTGGGCACATTCCATGAGGCTATAGAGACACATGTGAACAAGTTCCTTGGTTGTTGTGCCTGCTTCAAAGACGAGCTTGCATCTAGACGTCCAAGGCAACCAATAGAGCAAACTGAGCACCTTGGTTCAAGTTTAAGGATTAAAGTGACCACGTCCGGGGCTATGCTTGGAGTTTCATGTGAGCCAAACTTGCAAATCACTAGAAAAAAAAAAAAAAAAAATCTTGAAAGAATGTTAGGGTTTTAAAACTTTGGAAGATAATTCTCTCATTGATTTAGTTTCACATCATCCCTCATTAGTGCGTTTACACCATTGATTGAAAAGAAGAGATCATCTGAATCATTGATTGGAAAAATAAGAGAAAAGTTAAAGTAATGATAATTTGTTGACGTAGTTTATTCTTTACCTTTCAAATTTAATCGAACAGACATGATTAAGAGATTATGAGGATTATGAGGGATGATGAGAAAATGGATAATGAGACTTAAACTTCGTGCCACATCTCTCACACTCTCACAATCTTGCAGAATATGAAGCATTGTCCCCTCTCTCACATTTATTTTGTAAGGAGTTGGGTGCTCCAAAATCATTATGACTCATTTATTTTGATTAGTATTTTCCACTTAAATTTTCCATTAGTTCTCATTCTTCTCTCAGTTCTATGATTTTGGACTTCAAACAATGAATTTAGTCATATATCTCAAGTTAATTAATCAATATCCTCCTAATGTTGCTTAAATCACGTAGTTGTCTATTATTCAATATTCATACTAGGCCTATTACTCAAAACAACATCAGGCAAACTCGGAACCTAGTTGTCTTTCAAAACTTCTACAAAAACGGCTTCCAATCTTTCATCCCAAGTTTTTCATAACGAAATTTCTTCCCTCCAGAATAATATCTTCAGTAACAAGATGCATGTGTCTACCTTTTTTAGCAAAAATAAAAAAATTCATGAGGAAGGTATTTTCATTTTAAAATCTTACACCAAAAGTTCTCAGGTTTATGTAGAAGCCTCCAGGCAGTTTTAGGAAGCAAGGCTTTATTGAGATCTTTTGAAATCCATAAAGCCCAAACCACCTTCCCCTTTTGAATTAGTATGGTAGTTCCATCGCTTCCAATGAATCTTATGACTTTCCTCACTATTATTAACCACCCAATTAACACATAAGTTTTTGCATGTTCTCTCAGGAAAAGAAAAACAAGTCATAGGGTAAACCCGGATGGCATTGCTTATGCTTTAATCATAACTTCTCTCCTAGCAAAGGTAAGGAGTCTTTGCTTTCAGCCCTGAATCTTCAATCCCAACTTATTCTTCACAAATGCAAGAGCAGTAGTTTTTGACCTTGCCCAAATCATAGGAAGATCAAGATATTTGATTGGCTGTATAGATTTTCTAATATGTAAGATCTCAACAACTACCTCGTTCAATTCTGGTGTTGCATTTGCAGGAAAAAAACAAGTATGACTTATCCAAATCAATCTCTTCTTCTAAAGCAACACAATAAGTCTGCAAAATTTTTTTCAATATCATATAATTCCTGCTCTCTGCATTTATGAAAAACAGAGAATCATCCACAAAAAGGCAATGTGATAAAATTGGACAACCACCACTTAGCTTGATACCCCTTAATCTCCTCCTCTCAGCAGATATTGGTTAGATCTGCCAATATAAAGAAGAGGTAAGGTTAGAGAGGATCACTTTGCCTTATACCTCTTCGGAGAGTAAACTTGAAACACTTCTTCCACCATTTCTTAACTCCAATTCCACAGATGATATACATTCCACTATCCACCGGCCCCAAACTACACAAAACCATATCCTTAACAAAACTTTATATATGACATTACAAAGTCTGATCGGCCTAAAATGATTAACACTTTCAAGTTTATCGATCTTAGGGACCAACACTATATTGGTTTTATTAATTCCCTTCAAACTACGACCATCACCAAAAAAATCTCACTCCATTTTACAAACATCATTCTTTATATCCAACCAAGAAGATTGAAACAACAAGCCTAAAAAACCATCAGGCCTTGGAGCTTTAGTGGCACCTAGCTGAAATACCGCTTGCTTGATTCCATGGTCACGAACTGATAGCAGAAGCTTTTGTTGTGTTCTCGTGAAATAACTCTTCTCACATAGTGCAAAGCACCCTCTATATTCTGTGGATTTGAAGCTGTGAAAAAATTCTTTTAAAAACTTATGAATTCTCATCAATCTATTCTGCATTTTATAACCGAGTACCACGACTAGACTTCAGCCTCGACAATTTATTTCTCATTCTTCTTTAGATCACAATATTGTGAAAGAATGAAGTATTATTATCACCAAATTAGGTCCAATTTAACCGAGCCCTTTGCCACCAATATGCTTCCTTACTATCCCACAATTCTTCAAGTTTGGCAATAAGTCCGTTAATATTTGCCTTCTTTTCCTTTGTAAGCCTTCCCATTCTGTATTTGCCTAATTCCCATAATAGTTCATCAATAACTGTTCTACCATTATGAAATTCAGCTTTCATCCATCATGATGATTCTTTCCTGCAGGCAAATGATCTTCTTTTCACATTCCTTACCCCCACAGCATCCACATGAGGAACTGAGTTCCAACTCTCTGTCTCACCACTTCCATATATTTATCATGTTTAATCCTCAAGGATTCAAATATGAATTTCTCCATTGACTTAATGTCCTTATATCAACAGTCACTCAGGATCAAATGATGACTTAATCCAAAGGGTTCTACATGAAAAATAATCGCTTTTGTCAAACTCCTCTTTTAACTCAACATTGGCCACACATTTATCTAATCTCTCTTTAAACTCCGTTATTCCAAGTAAATCTATCTCCCTTAAAACTCCATATCAAGAAGGTTACAAGCTGACAATACTCTTGGGAAGTTCAATACCTTCCTCACATATCTTGGATTTCTTCCTTTTTTTCTCACTAACAGAAGCCATATCATTGAAATCCCCATGCAACACTAGGATCCCCATATTCCTCTTGCCAAACCTCGCAGCTTATTCCAAACAATCATCGTTTCTTTCTCTCTCAGATGACCATACACAAAGGTCATATATTGAGGCACACTAAAAACTAAAGAGGTTAAACCCACGGGAATCAAATTCTTTGAATTATATTAAACATCCATCTCAACCGCCCTTTTCCACCAAACAACCGAACCTTCAGACAAACCTCTTGGTTCTTGATTGGGGAAAAATTTGCAACCTATGACTCCGCAAATGCATGGAACTTATCAAGCAATAAAAAGTAGGGTTGAGGTGCAAAAATGCACATATGTTTTTCTGCCAGGAGCATCCAGCATCATATGTGTTTTTTTGTGTGCAAAAATACACACGTGGTTATGTTTTAGGAGCAAAATCACACAGGCCGTTAGTTAACCAACGTTGACCGTTAACTTGGACGGAAATGAACAGTAACTCCGCTGAAATTACCATTTTGCCCCTAGGTTTAAATAATTTTTTAAAAAATAAAACTAAAATAAACCCTTCCGGACCCAACCACCGGCCACACCGCCGGCGGCAGCCACCCTCCCCACTTCCAGCTGCTGCCGGCAATTGGCGGCCACCTCCGGTGACTTTTTTTTTTTTTTTTTAATTTTAAAAACTAAGGTTTTAAATATTTTTTTTTTAAAAAAACATGAAATAAACCCTTCCCCACCGGTGGGCCCCACCACCGGCCACACCGACGGCAGCGGTCCTCCCCACCGCCGGCCGCCAGCGGCCACCTCCGGCGACTTTTTTTTTTTAAAATTTTAAAAACTAAGGTTTTAAATATTTTTTTTTAAAAAAAAAAAACACTAAAGGGTTAAGGTGCAAAAATGTACATATGTCTTTCTGCCAGGAGCATCCAGCACCATATGTTTTTTTTTTGTGCAAACATACACACGTGGTTACATTTTAGGAGTAAAAGTCACACAGGCCATTAGTTGACCAACGTTGACCGTTAACTTGGACGGAAATGAACAATAACTCCGCTGAAATTACCATTTTGCCCTCATTTTAAAGCTAAAATTACCATTTGCCCGTATTTTAAATTATTTTTTTGTTTAAAATAAAACTAAAATAAACTCTTCCGGGCCCCACCACCGGCCACACCGCCGGTGTAATATCCCAAATTTTGAGGTATATAGTTTCAAAATAAGACTAAAATAAGAAGACTATTAGACCCCTATGAGTCCAAGGTCTTAGTTGGGAGAATTATTTGGACCTCAAAATATTATATTTTATTATATAATATTATTGTTATTAAATTATATTTTATTATATTATCATAATATAATAGAATATATAATATGTGAGTGGTAGATGAGTAGATGGATATAAGTAAGGTAGTAACACTTCTCTCACTTACTATGTGTACCTTTTATATGCATGTATTTACCATTGTATGTATATATATGAGATGTATGAATGCTGAATGTGTTGAATGAATTGTATGTATAAATGATAGTTGTCTTGCATGTACTGTGTATGCATCTTACGTAAGTGATTATTAACGTTACTACTGGGATTCATTTGAATCCCAGAGATATTTTTGAATAGCTAATTTTGCAGATTATATAAAGAGTACAACAATGATGGTGATCATGGGTGTATAGATGGAGATAGAAAGAAATTTTACTCCCACTAGATTTATTTTATTGAAGGATAAATTATTTGTATATGTATAGTACGCTTCCATATACATATTTATGTATTAAAATGGTGTATTTAAGGCGGTGTTACATTTTGGTATCAGAGAAAAGGATTCCGCCATAAGGTTAGTATACTTTGATATTTTGGATTTAATTTACCAATGCACCTACTAAGTTTGTGAAAAATTTTTGAAGTTGATTTTTTGAATTTGAGAATTTTGAAAGAGAGTTTTTGAATGAAATGATCTCAACAAAAATTTATGTTGAAATGATGTTGTCTCATAAAGTTTGAAATTGAGTCTTGAACTATGTGGTGGTAAAGCAGTACAAAGACTGGAAGAGGTCAGAAACTATTGTAGGCATACTCAGTTTGCTGGATCTTGCCAGATGTTTTAGAATATTTTGAATCGCTGGCCATTATTGAAACTATTTTGAGGGGATTAGTTTTTGGGAAAGCTAATACTCGCACCAGCAATGTATACATCCAATTTGAAATTTTGTCGTGTAAGGACACGTATTTTGCCTTGGTTGGTCAGACATCACGCGTGTAGGGGGTTAGGCCCTGGGAACTGCAGTTGTGAACTGGGTTCTTCACGATGATGGGTTGTTATATTGGCAAATATGTGTAATGCTGCTACAGTGGTTTATGTATGGAAGATTGAGATGTACTGCTGTACTGAAAGGTTGAAGTGGTAGCGAAAGCTTTCAAATGTTAAATTTGTGAAATCCTACTCATAAATGTATGCTGGTAGTAAATGTTTTCTGAAAATAATCCAGTAGTAAATTGGTTTTATGAAAATTTTAGATGGCAGTGATAAAGTTTTAAAAATGATAGCACTATTACTGTTTGTAAAGAGCAAATTGTTTAAAAATACTGCAACCACAGGAATTTTCAATGTGTGAAAATTTTGAAATAAAACATCATAGTTGAAATGAAAAGCAGTGCATTTGGTAATAGGAGTTATGATTTATGTATCAGAGTTGCGCAGCAGAAGATGGTGAATTTTGAGGTTTAGAGGATATTTAGAGGTATGAATTTTCAAATTTCGAGGACAAAATTTAATTAACGGGGGGAGAAATGTAATATCCCAAATTTTGAGGTATAGAGTTTCAAAATAAGACTAAAATAAGAGGACTATTAGACCCCTATGAGTCCAAGGTCTTAATTGGGAAAATTATTTGGACCTCAAAATATTATATTTTATTATATAATATTATTGTTATTAAATTATAATATAATAGAATATATAATATGTGAGTGGTAGATGAGTAGATGGATATAAGTAAGGTAGTAACACTTCTCTCATGTACCATATGTACCTTTTATATGCATGTATTTACCATTGTATGTATATATATGAGATGCATGAATCCTGAATGTGTTGAATGAATTGTATGTATAAATGATAGTTGTCTTGCATGTACTGTGTATGCATCTTATGTGAGTGAATATTAACGTTACTACTGGGATAGAGATATTTTTTAATAGCTAATTTTGCAGATTATATAAGGAGTACAACAATAATGGTGATCATGGGTGTATAGATGGAGATAGAAAGAGATTTTACTCCCGCCAGATTTATTTTATTGAAGGATAAATTATTTGTATATGTATAGTACGCTTCCATATACATATTTATATATTAAAATGGTGTATTTAAGGTGGTGTTACAGCCGGCGGCGGCTGCCTCTGGCGACTTTTTTTTTTTTTTTTTTTTTTTTTTTAATTTTAAAAACTAAGGTTTTAAATATTTTTTTAAAAAAACACTAAAATAAACCCTTCCCCACTAGTGGGCCACACCGTTGGCGGCGGGCACCTTCCCCACCGCCGGCGACCAAAGGCCACCTCCGACGACTTTTTTTTTTTAATTTTAAAAACTAAGGTTTTAAATTTGTTTTTTTGAAAAAAAAAACACTAAAACTAAACCCTTCCCCACCGGTGGGCCCCATCACCGCCAATGGCCATCCTCCTCACTGCCGACAACTGACAACCTCCTTCGACGACTTTTTTTCTTAAACTAAAGTGTTTTTTTTAAAAAAAAACCTTAGTTTTTTAAATAAAACCCCTTAGTTTTTTTTTTTTAAAAAAACCTTAGTTTTTGAAAAAAAAAAGTCGTTGAAGGAGGTCACTGGCGATGGGGAGGGCGGCTGCCGGCGGTGGTGTGGTTGGTGGTGGGGCCCACTAGTGGGGAAGTGTTTAGTTTTAGTGTTTTTTTTTCAAAAAAAATATTTAAAACCTTAGTTTTTAAAATTAAAAAATAAAAGTCGCCGGAGGTGGCCGCCAGGGTCAGCGGTGGAGAGGGCGGCCACCACCGGCGGTGTGGCCGGCAGTGGGGCCCACTAGTGGGAAGGGTTTATTTTAGTGTTTTTTTAAAAAAAATATTTAAAACCATAGTTTTTTAAAAAAAAAATTTAAAAAAAAGTCGCCGCCAGCGGTGTGACCGGTGGTGGGGCCTGGAAGGGTTTATTTTAGTTTTATTTTTTTTAAAAAAATTATTTAAAACTAGGGGCAAAATGGTAATTTTAGTGGAGTTACTGTTCATTTCCGTCCAAGTTAACGGTCAACGTTGGTCAACTAACGGCCCCGTGTGACTTTTGCTCCTAAAACGTAACCACATGTGTATTTTTGTACAAAAAAAAAAAAACATATGGTGCTTGATGCTCCTGGCAGAAAAACATATATGCATTTTTGCACCTTAACCCTAAAAAGTAAGATATCAATCCCACGAGAACTTGATACCAACAACATAATTGAGCAATCATCTTACACTTTTGTTTAAGTTGAACAACAAATTATAGTAAATGAAATTGAAATTGAAATCAAATTAAAACTAACTAACTACCACAATTATCAAATGAGTAACTTACTAACTTAGAGTCACTAGTCCCTTACTAGATTTGTAAACCTTGTTTTCACTTAATTAATTAGCTTTAATGTCAATTTTGTGAATCTAGAGTATTAATAAATATTAGTATCTCCTGATCAATTATACCCATCTCTCAAATTAAATATTTTATCCTAACATAGTTACCTAAGAGGTAATAATAATTCAATTTCACTCTAACATGATTACATGAGTCTCATAGTATATTGTTATCCTATTGGTAAATTAGAATAAATTATAATCCCATATTACTCAATTATATGGTCCAATTAGTCTAAATCTCCATATTCATAATCAAACACTAAGTCGATAAAAAATAACTAAGATTAAGATTGAGTAACCAAAATTAATGTTTAACATAACCAGAAAATAGTTTAATCAACTTCATAGTCCCTCTAGCTTGCAAAACAAACTAGATATAATCAAAATCCATCTCAATAAAACTAAATTCAAAGCCATAAATCAATTCAGAGTTAGACAACATAATGGAGCAAAACAAGAACTACAATTTAAATCACTGTGCACAATTGACAAAACAGAAACAACTTCATCCCTGAGAAGAATCAAGCAAGAATGGCATCTCCCCTCCTTCCTCTCTCAATCCAACTCTAGTTCATGCTCCTTTGGTTGTCCATCAAAGCTCCTCTGTTAAAGTCTTCCCAACGCTCTTGATCTTCTCAACAAGCCTCTGGTTTAGCAATGAAGAAGACAATGAATAGTTATGAAGAACAGCCTCTGAGATCTCCATACCAGTCGCTCTTCCTTCTTTGAACTAGTCACAGCGTCTAGCTCGCATTCTTTTCTCCTCTCCATAGTCCTCTTGTGCTCCCGTGAAGAAGAACAATCGAACCTGAACGCCTCCCCCTCTCTCTAGCTCACCGTTGAAGAAGATGAACAGTAATGGTGAAGTTCTTCACCTCTCCATAGTCCTCTCCGTTGATCTGTGGCTTTTAGGTCTCCACTTTTTCATTCCAGAAGAGATCAAATGGTGTCGGTTTCCCTCAACTGGGCTCCGTTATTATTATTTTTGTCTTTGAACATAAGGAGTTAACATAATTAATAAAAATAAAAGCATATAAATGAAAAGAATAAAATGGTAATTAATAATAATAACCATGGGCCTTGGAATCAACCTAGCTACAATTAAATCAATAATCAGGGTTGCTTAGTAGATGTCAAAAGATTCTAAAATCTTGGCATATTTAAATTTAAAGTTTTGAATTATTTTCCTAATTATAATGGATGTAATCTAGGTGATTTTAGGGTTCCCAAGTAACCTATATGTACTGCCCATCATTATTTGAATAAACTAGACTTTACAAACACCAAATTGTTCATGGTCCTAGAGCCATGATTAGATTCGGGGTTGGTCTAGACCCACCTAACTAGGACGGCATCTTTCTCTCGGCATCACACATCACCATTGCAATAGTAGTGAATTCCAAGGGGAGTTACCAAACGCCACAAGATGCAAACTCCGCTGCGATTACCATCCACAAGTTTTGTCAGAAAAGACAAACTTAACTACTTCAGTAGCACTATAACGAAGCCTACACCAACAGATCCTAATTGTGAAGAATAGGAAGCAAGAAATTCAATTGTTCAATGATGGCTCGTAAATTCTATGACAATAGATATCAACACGAGTTTCTCTTTATTCCAATCCACCAAAGAAGTATGAGACGCAACCCATGATATGTTCGCCCTAGTAATCCACCAAAGAAGTATGAGACGCAACCCATGATATGTTCGCCCTAGTTCAAAGTCGAGCAGTTCAATTGGAGATTGTGTTGATTAATTTTGGGGAGTTGTATGACTTTCAAGCAAAGAGGTTGAAAAATAAAAATTTTGTTAATCATTGCAAACCCCATAACTCCTTACAGTCCTCATAAGTTATTAACCATAACTCCTCAAACTAATGAGGAGTTATTATTATTTTTCTTTTCTTTAACCCGTAAATCTTTAGGGTTCTCATAAGAACCCATAACTCTTTATGGTACTCATTAGTTATAACATGTAACTCTTTGCGATATTCATGATTTATATCATGTAACTCTTTACGGTACTTATAAGAACATGTAACTTTTTTACGGTACTCATGAGTTAAGCTTTAAGTTTTAGATAATCTTTCATGCTAGACTAAAGAGTTATTATTATTTTAGGATCTTCTCATTACAGTACTCATGAGTTAAGCTTTAAGCTCTAGATAATCTTTCATGCTAGACTAAAGAGTTATTATTATTTTAGGATCTTCTCGTTAAAACACATATAGGATTTTTAAATTACTTTAGATCACTCAAAAGACTTCAAAGTATGTGATGTCTTCTAACGTTGTTCCGCACAATTGCCTCTTAATTGCAATGAGAACACCTTCTTATTAACTCATTCTCCTTGGATGCTTGCTAGGCGATGACAAGGTGTAGGCTTGAAGTCTTTTGGGTTTTCTTTTCTCAAGACGGTGATAGTGTCTAACAAGGTAGGATGGAATGAACAAGATTGGATCTTACCTTTCTTGCATTGGCACCTCTCTTGCTCCTCTTAGATGCCGCTACTTGCCTCTTAAAAACGTGATTAGCCTCGTGCATCAAAGGCCCTAGATATTCCACAACCAAAACCCTTAATTAAGGTTATTAGAAGAAAAAGTCATTCCAAGATTTAATCCAGTAAATCAACATAATGGATTATATCTATATCTTAAAATATATATTGAATTCAAAATTTAAGATAATAGATCTAATCCTTGTTAAGACTCCATGCTTACTTCAAACTCTAGCCCAAAAATTTTCTCTAGACACCTCAAGAATACCACCAAAGACAGAGCTAGCTGAGTGGAACAAAATTCATCAAGAGACTTGAGTGAATGGAAATGATTTTACTTACCAAAATAGAGCCCAAATTAAAGATTGCTCGACGAAAAATGTTGGATGCAACAGTGTCACTGCACCATTTGTGCCATTCTCTCTCCCTCAACAGTGAAGACGTGTGGGGAGGGGTTTAAATTATACCCATCTGTCCCATTTAAATTGAAGGGTGTTGCCCTCTCTCTCTTTTTTCCTTTTCTTAAGATTTTAATTTTCTTTTTGAGTGGCCCTTGGGCCTTTTGATTGATTTTTGCAACTATTCATCGGTTACATGTGTACATACACACATATTCCCCCCCGCCCCTTTTTTTTGGAATGGACCGGGCCTTTCATTTTCTTTTTTCCAATTACATTTATCACCTTTTCCTTCTTTCTTCAACCTTAATAATAATTATTATAATTATAACAATGATAATGATAATGATATTAATTGAATTCCCTTTATTTAATTAATTACATGGTAGAATTTCATTTACAATGAATTAATTTCTTCCTAAGATTATTTAAATTCTAGGAATTAAAACTAGGATGTTATGGACTCTAGTATTCTTGATGTCTCCTTCTCTCCCATTGGTTAAGGCCATTGTCTTTCATTTGCTATATTTTTGGGTATATTGTACTTTTTTATGCGACAAAGGTGGGAACTAATTAACATGGTGTGAAAGTTTGGTTGTTGTAACTCCGAGTGTACAAAGTCAGAATATGTTGTTAATAAGAACAATGATAGTTGTTAATATGGGTGGGAAAAGTTTTAAGGGTTAAGGTGTAATTTTGCTAAAAAAAACTATTGGCTCAGGAGCATCCAGCACAATAAACAATTAAGGGTATCTTAAATGCCAACAAACTTTTACAGAGGAGCGTCCAGCACAACGCCGTTAACTTGAGGCTAACGTCCGTTTGCTGAGTTCGCGCAAAAATTACAGAATAGGACTCAAATGTTTATAAAACTATATTTAAGCCCCACAAATTTGAAAAAAATTTATTTTAGTCCCTCCACGTGCGCAAAAATTACAAAATAGGACCTAGATGTTTATGAAACTATATTTAAGCCCAAAAAATTTTATTTTAGTCCCTCCACATGCGCAAAAATTACAAAATAGGACCCAGATGCTTATGAAATTATATTTAAGCCCAAAAAATTTTTAAAAAAATTTATTTTAGTCCCTCCACTACTTTATATGAAGGGACTTAAGTGAAAATTATAAAAGTTTTATGAGCCGGAAGATAATTTTCTAAAATTTTGGGTTCTTTTTTGTAATTTTTGCGTGGCCTAAATCCGCCCCTGGTTAAAGGCCTTTTTTTGGACCTTAGCCTGACCTACCTGTGGCCTATTAAGGAGGCTTGTAATTTTAAAAATTTTGTAAGCAGCGTAACAAACCACATGCCTCACCTCAAAACAAATCTACTTCAAACAGGGCAAAAACATAATTACTTTAAACAGGTAAAAAATAAACCTACTTTAAACAGAATGTTAGATGTAGGTCTGTTTTCGGCTTGTTTAAAGTAGGTCTGTTTTCACTGTGTTTGAAGTAGGCTTGTTTTAAGGTGAGGCCTGTGGTTTGTTTGGCTGCTTACAAAATTTTTAAAATTACAGGCCTCCTTAATAGGGCACAGGTAGGCCAAGCTAAAGCCGAAAAAAAGGCCTATAACAAGCGGTGGATTTTGGGGTAAGGATGGCCTCGCAAAAATTACAGAAAAGAACCTAAAGTTTTAAAAAATTATCTTTCAGCCTCAATTTTTTTTTTATAATTTTCACTTTAGTCCCTGTATGTGGAGGGACTAAAATAAAAAAATCAAATTTTTGGGGCTTAAATATAGTTTCATAAACATCTGGGTCCTATTCTGTAATTTTTGCGTGAACTTAGCAAACAGACGTTAGCCTTAAGTTAACAACGTTGTGCTGGACGCTCCTTTGTAAAAGTTTTTTGGTATTTAAGATACCCTTAATTATTTATTGTGTTGGATGCTCCTGAGCCAATAGTTTTTTTTTGGCAAAATTTCACCTTAACCCAATTTTTAATACAACTGTTTTATGGTTAGGACTCTTGGAAATACAAAATTGGAATGTGTTATTAATAGGGGCGACAATAATTGTTAATATGGGTGGTAAATTTGTTAATGGTGTATTGCATAGGCTAATGGTGATGATGATGGCTAGTATGTCTAGGAAAAATCTCCTATGTTTCCTTCGTATAGGGGAACGGTTTGTAATTAGATGATATAACATGTGTTGGTGGTATGGTGAGATTAAAAACCATTAAGGAAGGCACAAGTTATAAAGAGTTTAAAACAATGATATGACGAATAGAAGGAAAAGTAAGTAATAGAGTTGTTATGAAGCTTACATTGACATTTGATATAATTACATTTGTGAACCTCCTAGATGATAAAGTACCTTGTAGATACATTAGATGTAAATGAAAGTTGGATGTAAATCTGTATTATGATATAAATGCACTTGTTAATGGATGGATATGATGGATGCCTTTGTACTTGTCAATGCAATACCTTGTGCTCATTAATATATATTAAGATATGTTTACATAATGTGCTCAAACTGCTATCAGGTTATGGACAAGTTATAATTTAATATTATGCATGGACATACTTATAAATGACATTTGTTATTATTATAATTTCATATTAATTATGTGGACATATTATTTGGACAAACAAAAGAATTGTTACTGTCAATTGCCTCATTTGTCAATGCAAGCACATGGACTTGTCAATGAACATCCATAAACATGTCAATGCAATCCCTTGCACTTTTTATATAACAAAATTTAATTTATAAATTACCTTTGTTATTATAATTTCATTTTATTTATGTAGACCTAACTTATCAACCTAGGCACATTGACTTGACAATAAACACCCATGGATTTGTTAGTGGACGCCTAGGGACTTGTCAGTGATCACCCGTAGACTTGTCATTGCGCATATTTATATATCTTCATATTAACATGATTTGGACATATTACAATGATAACCACAAGTTTACAAATGTTTTGAAGATGAAATATCAACTAGAGGGAGTGAATAGGTGATTTAAAAATTTACTGGCTTAATCAAGATTTTCGCGAATTATGACTAAACACTGACTAAGCAGAAATTTAAAGGAAAATAGACACGAAGCAATTTATCCTGATTCGGTCCAATTCTGACCTACATTCAGTCCCCAAGAACTCCTTAGGATTTCCACTAACTCTTCAAAGATTACAAATACAGCTTAGGGATGATCCTCACTCTCACGGACTTACTCCCCCTTACTACTTGTAATCATACACCCACAACTTAAGGTTCCACAACCTTAAGTTTTAACAAAGAATAATGAAAGTGTTTACAACTCCTTATGAGCAAGTAATTAATGAACACTGAAGCACAGAAAATATTCGAAGATATTTGATAATGAATGAAACTGATAAGAGTAATTAATCATAGTTAAATGCGCAGAGTTTCTAGCAGTTGGCGATATTGAATGTTTGGGCTTTTATATCCTTTGCCATTAATGCCGTTGGGAGGAACTGAAAGATAACCGTTGACACTTGTTTAAATTTCCATTAGGCTCAAGTTCTTTGTTAACCAAAATCAACCGTTGAATCTTCATTAAATGATTCTGCTTCTTTCATTAAATGTGATGGCCCGTTGGTTGTACTTGAAAGTTGGAATAAGTATGCCTTGAAGAATGTTTTTGTTCTGCTGCAGTGTTAATTCCGAATGTTGCTCTGTTTCTGCTGCTACGCAATAAATGCCTATGACGTGAGCATTTGCTTTAATTTGCTTTTTGCTAAACAGTCATTTTAATCCTGAAAAACACTTAGCAAATGGGTTTGTTACGGATATCTCATAAATGGGCCCAGCCCAATAACCAAAGAGCCCAGTCAAAATGGCTTCAGTTATGCTCATAACCGCTTCCTTGAAAATAGGAGTGGTTTTATCAAGAATATCTATCATGATGGTAACTGCCTATGAAAGGAGGAGATTATTCAAAAAAGCATATCTTAATATCCCTAAAATAAAGGACAAATCTAACTGATTAAGATAGGGCCCAGGTACGCTTATAAATAGGGTAAACCCCTTACAAGGTACACACTTCTGAAACCCTAGCTTTTCTATTCACACAGAGCACACACACCACCCCCTCTGGCTATCATTAGCCTGTTGTATACTCTCGAACTACGTGGACTTTGATCCACACTGTGGTACGTAGGACCCGGGATTTCACCCCAGGCCAAGTCCAACCCAACTTGTGATCTACACCAAATCATTGGCGCCGTCTGTGGGGACTGTAAAGTCCTATTCCCGTGACCCGTGATGGCTAATACCAGAAGCAAAAGCCACCCGCATGTACACGAGCAAGGTCAGGAACAAAATTTTAGCGAGACCCAATAGCAGGACGTTCAAGGCGTTAATCAGGAACAAATTGAGGAGCCCCCGGACTCGGACCTCCCATCTCAAGATGGACGAGTAGGCCAAACGCTGGAAAATACTAACCACGCTGGTTCCTCAACAAAGTTTCAGATTGGCAGCCCGGACATACGGCTCCTACATAACATTGCTGAATCAATGCTAAAACGAATCGAGAATGTGGAAGAACGCGACAATCTTCAGAATCAAAAGATTGACCATATGACCAAGGTGATGAACCAAATCCTTAAACACTTACAAGACCCTCTTCAGGAGGAACGCCGGGATGATCAGCAGAATGAGGACGAAGAAACCAATCACCAAACTGTTGATCCCCTACAGGCGGACCATCCCGGGCAAGGCCGAATAGTTTCAACAAAAAATTCTCAGCAAAGTAATCACCAGGATGCAAGTCAGGAGAATCAAACTTGGGCGCTTAGGAAAGACAGCCGTACCTCGGACAATCAGGGAATTCGGCCAGATTCCGGAAGGTACAAGATGTGGTATGGGAACGGAGGACAAAACAACAACTCGTTCTCAGATGAAATTACGGAAGCTGAGTACCCAAGGAAATTCAATACATTCGACCTCCCTAGGTACGACGGAAGTCAGGATCCCCAGACACACTTGAGTACTTTCGACACTGAGATGCTGGTCCGAGCATTCAAGGGGCCGATCATTTCCAGGCTGTTCACCTCAACATTACGAGGAGCCGCTCAAATTTGGTTCCGGACTCTATCTCCCAAGTCCATTACCGACTTCAACGACCTGAGCGAGAAGTTCCTGCTGAATTTTGCGATAAGCAAAAAGTAGCCCAGGTCGGTCTACACGCTGGATAGAATGAAGCAGCAACCCGGTGAAACCCTTCAGAAGTATTTGGATCGTTTCAAGGCTGCCGCATTGCAAATCTAGGGATTAATGGAAAGCATCCACGTACACTTGCTCATCTCGGGCTTAGATAGCGAATCCAGAATGGGGAGATCGGTCATATCTGGCGAGATCAAGACGCTGGAAGAATTCCATAGACGAGCCAAAAAGTATCTGGACATCGAGCAGATGCAGATAGCCAACGCGTCGGGAAAAGAGAGACAGAAAAGCCCACCCCCGAAAGGGAAGGACCAGGCAGCAAGAGACCGACCCAGGAACTCGGACCAAAAAACACGAGGACAAAGGCATGAGGGGAAGTATGAGAGATATACTCCACTAAATGTCCCTCGTTCGCAACTATGGAGAGAGGTAGCCTTGACCGAGATGAGGAAGGTGGAGCGACCACGACCACTTTATAACAAGGGTAAGTTGGACCGCACACGATTTTGCGAATTCCACAATGGACCCGGGCACACAATGGATGAGTGCTGGGACCTTAGAGATGCGGTTGAGAAGTTTATCCGAGATGGAAAATTACGTCAGTACGTTATCAAAACATAAGGGCAAAAAGCCAAGCGCAAGCAGACGGATCGGAGTACAAGCCCGGTCTCCTAGAGGAGAAAGCCGGACGAAGGCCGGAGAAAGCATGACAATGAGGACGAGTTCCCGGAAGCAGAGTTTGACTGCAATGTCATTAGTGGAGGTTACGGAGGTGGCGGCAATACCGCCAATCAGCAGAAGAAATACCTTCGAGAAGTCTTAACCATCAGGGGATGACCGACCTTCAAGCCGGAACCATCGCAAACAGAAGAGCCTCCTAAGTTGTTCTTTACTCAGGAAGATCTGAGGGACGTAATCTCGGGTCATCAAGACGGACTGGTCATAACCGGCCTCCTGGGAAAATGCCGCGTAAAGAAGATATTCATCGATCCTGGCAGTGCAGTGGATATCATCCTGTGGGACACCTTTAAGCGCATGGACCTCGACCCAGAAAATCTAAAGCCGTGCAGGACAACCTTAATCGGGTTCAACGGAGAGGATACAAGTCCCAAAGGGTGTATAGAGCTAAAAATGACCTTGGGCTTTAAAGAAGCCTTTAAGACTGAGCGAGTCAAGTTTATTGTAGCGGATTTCCCTTCGTCCTACAATATAATCTTAGGCAGACCAACGATTCATAGTTGGGACATGCTCATATCAACTAAGCATCAGAAGCTGAAAATGGTAAGTCGGAAGAATAAAGTCGTCACCATCAAAGGTGATCAGAAGGAATCCCGGCAATGCTACTTCTCAACAGTTAAAAACAATGAACTCGGAACATCCATCTTGCAGCAGAAAGGAATTCAAAATTCAGCGCCAATTGCGCCGAGTTCAGTCAACGTGGTAGAGCTGGATGTAAGAGAAGAAGCAAAGTTGATGAAAACAGAGCCTGATGGAGAGCTCACAGACTACCAACTAGGAGAGGAGCCCGGACAAATAACGAAGATCGGGAGTTCGCTTGCCGAGCAAGAAAAAATCGAGCTCAAAAAACTGTTATGGATGAACAAGGACATGTTTGCATGGAAACCTTCGGAGTTACCAGGTGTCGACCCGGCGTTCTGTTGTCACAAATTGACCATAAATCCACGATATACGCCAGTCTTGCAGAAGAAAAGAAAGATTGCATCGGACCGACAGAAAGCCCTAGCCAAGCATGTAAGAGAACTGCTGGATGCGGGATTCATCAGGGAAATCCAGTATACCACATGGTTATCTAATGTGGTAATGGTCAAGAAACCCAATGGCAAATGGAGGGTGTGCACCGACTACACCGATCTCAACAAAGCATGCCCCAAGGATGCTTACCCCATGCCAAATATTGACCAACTGGTGGACAATTCCTCGGGATTCCAGTTGCTCTCATTCATGGATGCGTATTCCGGTTATAACCAAATAGCTATGCATCCCGAAGACCAGGAAAAAACAGCTTTTATCACAGAAAAAGCTAATTATTGCTATAATGTCATGCCTTTCGGGCTGAAGAACGCAGGAGCTACTTACCAGAGGATGATGAATCAAGTGTTTGAGGCACAGCTCGGCAGGAACGTCAAAGTTTACATCGACGATATGATCGTTAAGTCAGTTAAGCGATTCGACCACATCCAGGATTTGCAAGAAACATTTGATAAGCTCCGGGATCACAGAATCCGACTTAACCCAGCTAAATGTGCATTCGGAGTACCAGCGGGTAAGTTTCTCGGATTCCTGTTGACAAACAGGGGCATTGAGGCCAATCCGGATAAATGTCAGGCCGTCCTCAATATGGCGGCCCCAAAAAACAAAAAAGAGGTACAGCAGTTGACTGGCAGACTGGCCGCGCTGACAAGGTTCTTACCGAAATCGGCAGAAAATGCTCTTCCTTTATTCAAGTTATTGAAGAAGGAAGCACAACATGGAGAATGGAACTCAGAGTGTGAAGCCGCGTTTGACAAGATCAAAAAATGCCTGTCGTCACCACCTGTGCTGTCGAAACCCGAGCCCGGTGAAGATTTGATATTATATCTATCCGTGGCCCCAGAAGCAGTAAGCGCCGCCCTGGTGAGAGAAGAATCGACAGAACAGAAACCGATTTACTTTACAAGCTGGGCTTTGCAATGTTCTGAGCTAAGATATCAAAGGTTGGAAAAGGTGGACTTTGCGCTCCTCACTGCCGCTAGGAGATTATGTCCCTACTTCCAGGGGCATAGAATAATTGTGCGAACCAGTCAGCCGATACGCCAAATACTCCATAAGCCTGACTTGGCAGGAAGAATGACCAGTTGGGCTATCGAACTGTCCGAATTCGACATAGTATATGAAGCTCGGCATGCTATTAAATCCCAGGCTTTAGCCGACTTCATTGCAGAACTGGTACCAACAGAGGTAGTCCCGAAAGCCAACCTTAACATTTGGAAAGTATTTGTAGATGGCTCGTCAAACGCCAAAGGAAGTGGAGCCGGGATCATAATCGAAAGCCCGGAAGGAGTCGCCATGGTACACTCCCTGCAATTGCACTTCAGAACGTCCAATAATCAGACCGAGTATGAGGCTGTATTGGCCGGGCTATCATAGGCAAAAGATAATGGGGACAAGCGGGTTCATCTCTCCACCGACTCTCAACTAGTCGCGGCCCAAATCAACGGTTCATACACGGCTAAGGGACCCTTGCTAATCAAGTATTTGGGGAAAGTCAGAGAGGCAATGGCTGACTTCGATGAGGTCGTAGTCACCCACATCCCCAAGGGAGAAAATGCGAGGGCAGATATCCTCTCCAAATTAGCAAGCGCCAGGAACCCGGGAAATAATCGGACTGTAATACAACAAAGTCTGAAGGAGCCCACGTGTATCATGGTCATCGCAGCAGCAGAAGACTGGCGAGAGCCCATCTTAAATTACCTGGAAAAGGGAGTTAGCCCAGACGATCCCGGGGAAGCAAGGTAGGTAGCACAAACCGCGTTAATGTACACGGTGGTCGATGACCAACTGTACTGAAAAGGCCTCCAATCCCCAATGATGAGATGTTTAAACCAGGCAGAGGCCGAGTACGTGCTATCAGAGATACACGAAGGAATAAACGGACAACACATGGGGGCAAAGGCGTTAGCCCGGAAAGCCCTAAGGGCTGGATATTATTGGCCGACAATGGTCGCGGATTCCAGAGAGCATGTACGGACATGCGAAAGCTGCCAAAAACATGCTCGGATCCTCTGGCCACCTCCGACCGAGTTGAAGACCATCACGGCTCCGTGGCCATTCTTTAAATGGGGTATGGACCTCCTTGGACCGTTCAAACCGGCCGCAGGGCAACTGAAATGGCTTGTGGTGGCGGTGGATTATTTCACTAAGTGGATCGAGGCCGAACCACTGTCAACCATCTCGGCCGCTCGAATACAAAAATTCTTCGAAAGAAATATTGTTGCAAGGTTCGGGATTCCTGCCGAGATCATAACTGACAACGGTACTCAATTCGTTGACCAAGGCTTCCAAAGGTTGATGTCCGAGCTCGAAATCAAGCACCATTTCGCCTCGGTAAAGCATCCACAATCTAATGGGCAAGCCGAGGCAGCCAACAAAATCATTGTTGACGGGCTCAAAAACAGGATGACCAATGCAAAAAGTAACTGGGTCGAGGAACTATACTCGGTACTCTGGGGATACCGAACTAGTGTCCAAACCTCGACCCAGGAAACACCCTTCCGAATGACATATAGATGCGAGGCCATGATCCCGGTTGAAATTGGGCAAACATCATGGAGGAAAGCCAAAGTCATGGAGGAGGGAGAACACGCTAACAGCAAACAGTTAGCAGTCGAGCTAGACCTCATCGATGAAGTCAGAACGACGACACACTGCCGAGATCTGGCAACGAAGCAGCTGGTGGCGGCTAAGTATAACCGCAAAGTTAGACCACGAGCATTCGATAAAGGTGACTTGGTATTACGCAGAGCGGATATCGGAAATAAGAATGCCCGGGACGAAAAACTTGCAGCAAACTGGGAGGGTCCTTACCGTATTTCAGACAAAATGGGGCCTGGGACCTATGTCCTTGAGACATTAGATGGCACGCCCATTAAACGAACATGGAATGCGGACAAACTAAGGACTTACTACAGCTAAAGACCGGGATACACTCGGAATAAGCGCACAACGGATGTCAGTGGTGACTGAGAACCGCTTTTCAGTTTTAACGGATGTCGGTGGTGACCGAGAACCGTTTTTTATTAAGCATTGTTTTGCTTTTGGCAGTATTTTTCGTTTACTTTAAATTCTTTGTAATCCCGATTATTTCAATCAATAAAAAAGGTGGTTCAATTCATGGGCCAACCAAGTTATTACTTGTGAAATCAATGCAAAGATAGGCCGTGACAAAGGCAAGATAATTAAACAAAGACTTGGGTTTCGCGATCCCGGTCATGATAAGATTTGTCAACAAATCTTATAAACGTTACGATGCATCAGAACCGTCCCCTGGGGTGGTGTGAGATTGCCATAAAAGATCCTGATCAGGTCAAAATGTTTAGGCTCCTATTCAAAAAGGATATTAGGGCCCGAACATGTGGCAGTTGGCTACCATCTCGGTAAGGTACTTTACAAGATAAAGTACTTAGATGATTTTTGAAAATGATCTGTTGTTTAGAATGCCCGACCATTAATAAACGTGGCCCGTTTGTTAAAACGTCGGTTGAATATCCAGCAGATTCTGCGCAATATATCTTGACTTTGGCCAAGTCATAAAATAAAGAACCGAGCTTCGTGCACAGATTACGTTCCCCTTTACTCATCAACTGGTGAATTAAAACACGAGTTTGGTTTAAAGGATGAAAATAAAAACTGACAAGATAGACGAGCTGTAGATGCTAGAAATATCCGGGAACACTGGCTTGTCATGGTATTAATTTTGAGGGCAGAGGCCTCAGATTACAGATAAACAAAAATGAAAGTAAAAATAGTACACATCAAAGGAAAAAATAAAAAGGTCCTAGAAGAACAGCGTCAAATTTGGGCTTAGCCGGGCACAGGGGAGCCAGGGGCGTCAGTCGTTGGAGCATCTTCCTCAGCTACTTGACCATGGTCATTCTCTGTGAGATGCTCGGACTCTTCGACCGGAGAAAACGGCGCTGGTATAAATTGCCCGTCCTCTACCGAAGCTCTAAAATCCACAGCGTCCAAATTCATCGTAATATCGGGATTCAGAGCTCGGACTTGGGCCAGGCATAGGTTGAAAGCTTCAGCAGCCATCTCAACGACCAAGACTTCCAGCTTATCCACCTCAGCGGCAGACACCACCAGCTCGGCCTTTGAAGCGTCGAGGTCGGAGTGAGCGAGATTAAGGTCCTTCACCACCCCCGCATACTGACCCTGCAAGGTGTGCAGTGAGGCATTCAGCATGTCTTCTCGGGCCTGACTGGCGTCAAGTTCGGCGGAGAACCGATCCCTTTCAGTAAGGGCCTTTGATAGCTCCTCCACCGCCTTTATCTGAGCCTCTTCCGCTTTCAGGCGCACCTTCTCAGCCTCCGCCTGCCTAATCTCGGCCTCTCTCTTTTCAATCCGAGCCTTGGCAACCTCGGCTGCAGCTTTGGCATATTTGTGCTTAACGGTAGCATAAGAGTCCAGCACGCCGTCGTCTCCATCAGATGGTCCTGCAGAACCTGCAGGTGATCGAAGTCAGAGTCGGCAAAGGCCTCACCACTGAAATACTTGCTGGGGGGCTTCACCGCGTATTTAAGCTCCTCCGACACCCCATCAGTCCATACCTCACCCCGCGAGTGAAGGCAAGACTTGCCAGGAAGTGGCGGAGGAGGGACGATTGTGGCAGCACCGGCGTCCGGGACAAAAGCCGGACTCTCTTCTTCGACCGAAATCGATGACGTTGCCACCAACTTCGATCGCTTATGAGGAATAAGCTCCCTATTGGCCGGAGAGGGCGCAGCCCTCTTCTCAGAAGTAGTTTTTGCAGGCGAAGGAGCAACCACAGCCTTCTTCTGGGAAGAGGACTCCCCTTTCTTTTTGGCCTTAGCTCAGAGCTTCTCGGCCAGTTCTTGAAAAGAAGCCTTCCCCATTTCAGGCACTACAAAAAACATAACGAACATTAGAAAGGACGAGGCATAAAAAAATCCAAAGAACAACAAACTACCAACAGAAATCATACTCGGTGGGTACAATTCCTCCACCGACTGTCGAATAAAAATCCAGGAATCAATGACATCCCTCTCGGCCACATGGTCGACCAGAGCTATCACAGTCTCAACCTCGGCTGGCTCTAAGCTATCATCGGAGGATGCAAAAATGTTCTGGTCTTGGTCATAGTGAGTTTTAGACCAATACAGAGGAAACAGCAGCTCCACCGAGCTAGAATCGACACCCTAAAGAAACCACGGTTTATGACCGGGTTCGCACTAACTTTGAAAAAAGAAACCTTGAAGCCTTTCCAGGTGTCAGTTGCCACGTGGAAAAGCTTCTTGTCCAGTTTCCCCCGGAAAGAAACCCAACCCCTCTTTTCTTCGGGCTCCCCGGGTTGACGAGCCCTTTGGATATTAAAAAAATAAAAAAATGTTCCGGTGGTGGGGGTACGACTTAAAAATCGGCAAAGCCGCTCGAACGCAATAATGAAACCCCAGGAGTTAGGGTGAAGCTGAGTAGGGGCCAGCTGAAGAATATTTAAAAGATCTACTTGAAACCTGGTAAACGGAAAACGAAGGCCGAGTTTCTTAACGAAATCTAGGTAGAAGAAGAAAAAAGAACGCTCATTCCCTTCCCGGGCAATGCACACCGGTTCAGAAGGGCCGGGAAGAGATAAAGAACAATGATTCCGGTCCCCTAATGGGAGCTCGGTGATCTGATTGGTCGTGGCTTTCGAGAGCCTGGATAGCACCCCGGTCGCAACCCAGTCATACTTTTCAGCAAGATGACGTGGAATACAGGCGGCCGCTGACTCCACAGATCCGGAATCCTCGACAGGACGGGGAGAAGTTGACATACTACCTAGAAAAGGCAAAACAAAAATAAATTAGAAATGAGGAAGATGATACCTGAAGGTAGTAAAGCGGGACGGGTAGAAACGGCTTCAACAACCCGCGGTTGGATATGCCGGCATCGCGAAGCTATTTCCTCAGCTTCCCATGACCGGCCAACCATCGTGGCTTCAGATATCAGCCAGGAATATTCCTCGCACGAGCCGATAGGCCGGGTAAGGGAGATGAGGGGCTCCGCTCGTTGAGGAAAGGAAGAAATGGGTAGAGGAGGATTTTCCCTCCTACTCTTTCCCAAGGGCGGCTCTAAAGAAAAAACCCTAGTGCCAGCACTCCCCTGGCCGAGACTTTCGGGCTCTACAGACTCAGACCGACCTCGAGCCCTTCCCCTAACCCGACCAGACCGTCCTGGTTGACTACCACCTTCTCCGCCATAACTACAGAGAACGTTTTCCATCTTTTGTTCTTCGATCAGAGGTTTCCCGTACAGCCACCAAGCTATCCGGGGAGGCATGCGCTGAATAAGCTCGGCCTCTTCCGGGGAAAAAGCATTTAGATTCAAAGGCGGAAGAGAACCTTGATGGCTCATCCCGAGAAGATAGAATTTAAATAGGAAACCGAAACCCAGAGACAAAGAAAAAGGATTGAATAGACCAGAAGTTCAGAGAAGTTCAAGAACAAAGCAGAAGCCAGAACCCAAAGGGGAAGAAACTTGAAAGAACTCACAATAACCTACCCAGAAAAAAGAAAGACCAAGAGATAGAGAAAGAGAAGAACACAGCCAAATAACCAGAGAAGGAAACAAGGAAAATACCTGGTTTGAGATAAATTAAGGGAAGAGGAAATGCGCAAGCCACGAAGATCAGAACTGGGAATCTGAGAAAAATGAACTGGCGACTGGTTGCAAATTTCTCTCAAAAAGAAAACTCAAGGTTTAGCGGTTTTCAAAATAGAAGAAGAGGAAAGTCGAAGGCTCTTATAAACAAAGCAAGCAGACGGATGAGAGTCAGGAAACTCAACCGCCGAAGGCCCAAAGGGCCCATACACGAATAGTGACGTGGATGTTAAAAGGCGTGCGCATTTAATGCTGATGTTAAGCAAACACGAAAACCAAGATAGTGGGGCAGTTGCTCCACTCAGAGGCCGGCTAGTAAACATCAAATCAGCAGGAGGCAATGATGACACTCGTGGCCTCGAGATAAGACGAACGTTGAATCAACACATGAGGCGGACAATGATCCCGGCTTGAAATGCTCACATGGCCGACCACATGAATACACCCCGGTCGTCCGACCTAACTCCTCATGCAATCTCAAACTTGGGGGCAACAAGTCCCGATCCACGAAAAACTGGACAAAGTACCTGTAAACGGGGAGTAAGACCAGGTAGAAATATTAATACTATCCGACACCAATAAAGAAGGAAAGTTCGAGAAGGCATGGGAGGAGTTCGGCCTAGAATCAAAATTATAGAACATTAATGTTCTCTCGAGATAGCAAACGAATGCGACCCACGTTAACCGGGCTGGGGGGCACCCGCGTCCCACCCAAATAAACCGGAATGCAAATTAATGACAGATGGGGTAGCTCGGGGACCAAAAATGTCCGACCTCGGAAAAAGAAAGAACTAGAAATCAAAACTTCAGGACGGCAAAATGAACTAGAACACAGGACGTAACCTGACGAATACATCCCGGCTGCTCGGAGCCCTGAACAACCGGGCTGGGGGGCAACTGTTACGGATATCTCATAAATGGGCCCAGCCCAATAACCAAAGAGCCCAGTCAAAATGGCTTCAATTATGCTCATAACCGCTTCCTTGAAAATAAGAGTGGTTTATCAAGAATATCTATCATGATGGTAACTGCCTATGAAAGGAGGAGATTATTCAAAAAGGCATATCTTAATATCCCTAAAATAAAGGACAAATCTAACTGATTAAGATAGGGCCCAGGTACGCTTATAAATAGGGTAAACCCCTTACAAGGTACACACTTCTGAAACCCTAGCTTTTCTATTCACACAGAGCACACACACCACCCCCTCTGGCTATCATTAGCCTGTCGTATACTCTCGAACTACGTGGACTTTGATCCACACTGTGGTACGTAGGACCCGGGATTTCACCCCAGGCCAAGTCCAACCCAACTTGTGATCTACACCAGATCAGGGTTAAAAACACCTTATAAATGATTCATAAGTGTTCTGGAGAGTATTGGACAAGAATCAGATCATTTGGAAAATTGCAGACAGCAAAACGCGATTTTTGCTCATAAGAACTCTAGTTCTTAATCAAGAACCAAGTTTCAAACTAGAGTTCTGTTTCAAGAACTAGAGTTCCTTTGTTTTCTTTTCGAATGAATCAACTCTGAAAGTTAAGAACTCGAGTTCTTTATCAAGAACTCTTGTTATGGACTCTAGTTCTTTACCAAGAACTCTAGTTCTTCACATTTCGAATGAGAGATGGTTTTGTTCCAAAGTGAAGAACTCTAGTTCTTAATCAAGAACTCTAGTTCTTATAAAACTTTGGATGAGCCATACTGAAGAACTTGAGTTTTGGATGAAGATGGAAGAAATCACCAAGAGGGGGGGTGAATTGGGGATTTAAAATTTCTTTTGGACTCCCTTTTTTTAAAAAAACCATGAGAAGTAAATGATGAGAGAGTAAAAGTAGAAAAGCTGGACACAGAGAATTTATACTGATTCGGTCTCAACCTTGACCTACGTCCAGTCCCCAGATATCTACTGGGTATTTTCACTAGTTCAACAAGCTTAAACTATAACAATGTAAACTACAAGCAATCCTATCCACCAAGGACTTGCTCCCCCTTACACTATGTAATTAAGCTTCCCAACTCACAGGTTTCCACAACCTTGAGCTTTCACAAATACAAATGATTTCAAAGAATCAAAACTCTCAAAAAGAGTAGATAAAGATAAACACTGAAGAACAAGTTGAAAATAATAATACAGACTCAAATTTCAAAGTGTAATCAAGATAGCTTCGTTGTGTGTCTTTTGTTTTGAGTCATCACAGCCTTTTATAGACTAAATGGATGAGCTAGCCGTTGCAATTCTTTCTCTAATGTTCAACTGCAATTCTGGAAAAATGGCAGTTGCATATTTTGCTCTGTTCTTTGAATTCTTAGCTGGAATTTTGGAATTTAGTTGTTGCAGAAGGTCTTCCAGATTTTCAGTCATTCTATGATCGTAATTTGACCGTTTAGAGTGATCCTGAAGTGTTGCAACGGTCTGAACTGAGCATCTGGGATAAGGGAGAAAGATCAGCCCTGTTCTTGATTCTTCATTTAATACACTTATCCTGGATCTTGATCTCACCTTGATCTTAGCTAATCTTATCTGAAAAATACTCAAAACTTCATCAAAGACATTAGAAACAATAATATCATATGATAGAATAATTTTAGATTGACCCATTAAGATTTCGCAGATCAACATCATTTAATTTTTCAAAATCCCCGATGCAAACTCAAGTTTGTTCTTCCAAACTCGAGTTTGGAGTTCATCCAGAAAGCATGTCGGTTGGTCAGTGGTCTAAACTTGCAGTCTGTAAAAGCTAACTCGAGTTTGGCTTTTACAGAGAGAACTTTCAGGCTCTGGACTTGGGATGGAACTTTGGGCATGAAGCTAAACTCGAGTCAATTAGTGACTAACTCGAGTTTGGGTCTATGTTTGAAGAACAGGCCTAAGTTCGTAATCTTCCAGACTGGAGTTTAGGGTCATAGACTTGAGTTTGTAGTGTAGCCAAATGGATGATCTTTTTGTATGATCCAAACTCGAGTTTGGGGAGCAAACTCAAGTTTCAGTGACTACCGAAACATTTGAGGTTTATCTGGGTCAAGTGCAAACTGGAGTTTGGAAGGCCAGACTAGAGTTTGGGAGTCTATTGAGTTTTCTGGGTTCTTTTCTGTTTGGTCTAAACTCGAGTTTGATAATCCAGACTCGAGTTTGGCTTGTTTGGGATTCTGTATCTTCTAGACTTCAGGTTTGATTTGCAAACTGGAGTTTAGCTTGATGTGAAAATTTTGGATTTCTTTCTGTGTCTGCCCAGACTCAAGTTTGTCTATGCAGACTCGAGTTTGGCTTTTATGTAGAATTGAACATCTTTCTGTCAAGTCTCAAACTCGAGTTTATATACCTAAACTCGAGTTTGCCTTTGACAGTGAGATTTTCATATTGCCAAAAACAAACTTCATATCAAGTTTACAATTGCTAGTTATCATCAAAACACATTGAGAACTAACATTAGAGACTAAACTCTAGTTCTTTACTAAAGAACTCTAGTTCTCAGAGTCTTTTTGATGATTGAAAAGTTTGTGCAAGATAGGACTCACGAACTCGAGTTCTCTAACCAAGAACTCGAGTTCTTGGGACTTAGTCTGAAGCCCAAATATGTTAGAAGCAAAGAACTCTAGTTCTCAAGGAAGAACTCTAGTTCTAAAATCTAGTTCGCTACTCAAGAACTCTAGTTCCCAAATCCTTTTTGAATTTTTGAAGGCTTTGTGCTCAAGGCAGAAGACGCGAACTTGAGTTCTATGACCAAGAACTCGAGTTCTCAATTTGACTGATTGAGAACTGATTTGTCAGAAGATGCGAACTTAAGTTCTATGTCCAAGAACTCGAGTTCTCAGTTTGACTGAATGAGAACTCATCTGTGAAACTTATCCAAAACTTGAGTTTTAAAAACCGAACTCTAGTTTTCGTTAAACCAGCAATTACCAAGTGTTTAGTTATCATCAAAACTTAAATTGAGGACTAACATGTTTTGATAACAATACTTAGTTATGTACAAAAATTGTGGATAAGCTTAATCAATCACTAATATTAAGTCAAATACAATTAGTCTCTAAGTTGATCATAAATTAAGTAATAAAATACATTTTATGAATATTCACCATTAATATCAAGTCAATACAATAAGTCCTAGTTACAATCGAACTTGTAATCCTATTTTGTTCTCTTCCTCTAACCATTCCCTTACACCAAAGACATCACTTTATCAGAATGTATGTTGTTCGGATGAGTCACAAGCCATTACAAGAACCCAAAGTAAACTCATGTATTACGTTAACATATACTTTTGAAGTTGGAAGGTAAGTTTTCCTTCTATCTGTTTTTCATTTCCAATAGACGTACATACAATGTATCTAAATTAAGAACTTTCTCTTTCTCATCCTTGTAAAATTCTTTAGTAAATAAAGTGTATCATTTTGTTAGGTTTGAGGCATAGGCTTTCCTCCCAATTAAAGAGCTAATCTTTCTTAATAGTTTAGTGCATTGTTGGAGGAAAAAGCAGAGAAAAAAATCATTCCTATGTTTAAGATGAAGGCTAGAGGTCGATACTACCAAGTTGCACTCGGGTGTACTCAACATCGTCACTCATATTAGGTGAGAGTGTAGATCTCATCGGTGGTGGTACTCAAAGGCATAAGGCGGTTTGAAAATTGGTGGAAGATGAGGTTGGTACAAGCTGAATTTGCTGTTAGATGGGGTGCTGATCTTGCTGGTGTGGTTCTCAGATTGCATCATTACTGTTTGTAAGGGAAAGTAGCTCAATGAGAGACTTGTAAAAGACTTCACAAGTACCCCGCTAAACTTGTGGAATTGTAAATGTTTCTCTCATGTTCAAATGAAATAAGAAGATAATGGATTGAAAATCTTAAATAGAGCTTAGGGACTAGACGTAAGTCGCCAATAATTGAATCAAACTAGTATATCACACAGTTTGGACTTTGGATATACCTTTCCATCTCTATTCTCTTATATTTCGAACATACCTGACTTGTTTAATTGATTTTGATTTTATTTCTCATTATCTTCAAACTTAATATTGTCATTAAGATGCAAACATATATTCAAAGTTCCTAAGTTCTTATCTTATAAGTAAACGCACATATCACGTTCAACATGTACTTTTGAATGTGGGAAGTAACTTTTCCTTCCATCGGTTTTTCATTTTCAGTAAACACATGAAGTATCTAAATTAACAACTTTCTCCTTCTCCTCCTTGTAAAATTCTTCATAAATAAAGTGTACCATTTTGTTAATCTTCTTGAGGCATAGGCTTTCCTCCCAGGTAAATAGTTAATCTTCTTGATAAAAGGAAAAGCATGTTGTGGAAATCTAGGATAAATAGCCTTTTTTTCCTCAATAGCTTGCCAATACAAAAATAATAGGATGAAGATAATAGAGTTTGAACTTCTATTAGGTACTAGATAAACAAGTCAGGCAAAGCTAGAAAAATATAAAACCTTCTTCAAGCTAATTCTGTTAGATATGATTAGTTTTGATGATGTCTTATATTGATGCCATTTGTATAAGCAAAAATTTTGCATACTATATTTATCTTCTTCATTGACTAAATTCTTGAGTTTAATGTAGAATCAAAGATGTGAAGCTCATCTATGAAGAATGATCAAGAAGAAGATTAATAAAGAAGTATTGAAGAATGGATGGGAGTGTTCAGTTTTGGGGATGATCAAGATGAGATGATGAAAAAAATTGATGGATAGTATGAGAATGTCAATATCAGCTCAAATATGAATATGGAAGATATTCAAGAAAAGAGAAGAGAAGAAAGAAAGAAAAGAGTTGTGGAGAATGACAAGTGGAAAAGATTGAAGAAAGGGAAGATCTTGTCAAAAAGAATGAGAAAAATTGATATTCAAGATCTTAGATTGATTATAGAAGTATCCACAATCAAAAGGAGGTTGGTTGGGTCAATTCAGAGTCAAAAACTGCAAAAATCGAGCTCTGGAAGTCAATACTCGAGTTTCCAGGTCAAAACTCGAGTATACAAGCTTATTGGAAAAATTTGCTTCTGGACAAGAAAACCTTGGTTTTGAAAACCACAGTTTCGGAAACCACAGTTTAGGAGTCAACTCGAGTTTCCAAGTCAAAATTGAGCTATGAAGATCAAAACTCGAGTATTGGAGTCAATGCTCGAGTATGGAACTTAAAGTATTCAAGTATCGGGTGATTTCAGCCTCTTTGCTCTTCTGGACACGACAAAACTTGAGTTTCCATTTCAATACTCAAGTTTCCAGCTCCTTCAACAACTCTGTTCACCTCTGTTACACATACAGCTTTGGGCAAGCTCTGGTAAATTGATGATATCTCCTAAACCAGATATTAGATGGAGGTGAAATCAAATTTGTCTGAAACTAGTCATCCAATGTGTCATCTTGACAAAGTTTCAAGTCCAAAGAAGATCTGATCAGAGAGATTTGAATTTCTAAAGTTGGATCAAATATCTACGCCACACTTCCGACCAAGCTTCAGTGTTTTGAGTATAACTCACAATTTAAAAATCAGAATAAGCTAAAATCGGTGGCATTTTAAAGTAGACTCATAAGGCTTTCCATCAAGATTTGGTTCAACAAAAATGAAGATTAGAATAGAGAGATATGTTCTTCGAAAGATGACTAAAGATTCAGAACGTTGCAAAAACGTTGGTTTAAGAACATCTCTCAATCATCGGATCATAATGGACAGACCACAACGAGTTTGGATCTGAATCTTGTTGCATTGGAATGAAGATACAAGGAGTTGTATGAGGATTATTGGTTTGCTAAATTAAAGCTTTATCAAGTCAGAAAGAAACCAAAGTGTTGAACAAGTTTAAAACTCGAGTATAGCTCAGACAGAGAGCTATGAATGTTAATGGATCCTCAATACTCGAGTATGGGAAGCAAAACTAGAGTATAGGACATACAGAGACGAATCTGAAGTTTTGAAATAAGCTCAATACTCGAGTATACAAAGCAATACCGCAGTTTTCTCCCACAAATCAGAAAAATCACCGTTGCAAAAATTCTAATTCTGATCTGGACCATCCAGAAACTTATCCACATGATCTATAACATTTCTTAACATCATTTAAATGATTTGTGGACATGTTTTAGATAATCAATTGATGGATTTCATGAAGAACCGAATTGCTGACTTGTCAAGTTGAAAAGGCAGAAATAACGACTAGTTTCCAACTGCCTCTTCCTCAAACGATTCTAATTCCAACGGCTCTATTCTCCAACGGTTAGAAGACCTTCATCTATAAATAGAGCTGGATTCAAAACGCAAAAAGGTAGAAGAGTGAGCTTACACAGTTATAATGCCAAAATTCTGAATCTTCTCTTCACTTTGTTTTTCATGTATTCATAAGCTGAACTTAGAAAGAGTGATATGAATTCCAATGTACTTTAGTGATCATATATCCACTTCTTAGAGAGAAGCTTTACTGTAAATCAATTTCTATTTGAGAGTTACTCAAGGTTGGGTGACCTTGAGTTGGGAATTCGATTGTAACCTTACGGGTAGTAAGGGGAGTCTCCAAGGGAGATTGTGAAGGTTGCACAAGTACCTGGGTAAACTTGTGGAGTGTAAAGGCTTGTCTCTTATGCCTGGTTAAATAAGGAGAATAGTGAAAAGCTCAGGGTGCCTGAGGACTGGATGTAGGTCACGGTTGGACCGAACCAGTATAAACCACAGTTTACAATTCTCTTCCCTTAACTCTTTATTTCCAGCATGCATGTTTGAATGATTGTTTATTATTTTATAACTCTTTAATATCATTCAAACTGATTTCAACGAATTGCGAAAAGAATTTCAAAGTTTTCAACAGTCGAAATATTTTATCTTCACCCAATTCACCCCCCTCTTGGGTTCAGCCTCGTTTTTCAAATTCCTCCAATTTCTTCTTCTAGTAGTTCCTTAGTTAACGCTGACTCTAAAGGACCATACTTAGCATGATCTAGTTTGCGGTCAATGGAAAATTATTGTGAAAGACAAGAAACAACAAACTATTAACTCTATTGCTAATAAGAAAATGGAAATATCAGGAATGCCATTGATTGTTAGATAAAGATTACCCTCAACAGCTCAATATTTACTAGATTGGCCTTGCCTCGCAAATTCATTGTCTCACAAACAAGAGAATCTATCGATATCACCCGGACAAATACAAAAAATAATGTCAATGATGTGAATGTGGTTTGGAGACTTATTAAAGTAGGCATGCTCACTATCATGAGTAAATGAACCTCGTTCACTACAAGAAAATACAGATTTTGTGACGGAATTTGTGATGGAATATTTTCTGTCGCAAATATTTGGATTTTTGCAACAGAACTTTATTTCTGTCGCAAAAATTTTGAATTTTTGCGACGGAAACAAATTTCCGTCGCAAAAAAAGGAAAATTTGCGACGAAATTATATATTCGTCACAGAAAAAAATTAAAAAAGGAAAAAAAAGGAGTTTGAATTTTTGCGATGGAAACAAATTTCCGTCGCAAAAAAAGGAAAATTTGCGACGAAATTATATATCCGTCACAGAAAAAAATTAAAAAAGGAAAAACAAAGGAGTTTGGAGTCAATTTTAGCGACGGAAAAGCATTCGGTCACTAGCCCTGGCGGGGGCTAGGGACGGATTTGGGATCCATAAGTCCACCAACTTCCCTCCCATTTTCGCCCCCCTCACCACGACCCAATCCTGTTTGACCCCCTGATAATTGAATACTTACACACTTATTTGTATCTTTTGGGGTAATAAATTAGGATTGTTAGCTAATAAATAATGGGTTTTAATGCTTATTTGGGCTTTGAGCTTTTATTTGGATTTAATTCATTTTCATGATAAAAATTACAGATTTAATATGCTTCACTGTTTTAACCATAACTTTTGAACCAGACATCGGATTTTCCTCATTTTTGTCTCATATTTCAGATGATTCAAAGGGCTACAAATGTTATGAAGACTCGAAAGGCAAATACGGTCAAGAGGATGGTCGAACTTGGAGCCAAAGTCAGAGACATTTTTCTGTCTCTGTTTACTTCGTTTAATTTCTATTCATTTCCTTTTGCTTCTGTTGGTTTCGTTTTAAATTTGTTTGAACCAAAAATCCCCAAATTTTACTGTTTTGTTTCATTGTTACGAACTACTACAAATTCATTGGGAAACGATCCAGGTTACACTATATTGTAAATATTTTGTTAACTTGGTTATTTTGGGAGAGATCACGATAAATTTTTGTCAAAATTTGGCGCCGTTGCCGGGGAATTCACATCAGTTTGATTAGTAACAGATTAGGAGTAGACTAGTCAGTTCGGGTGACTGGGCAGAAAATTTTCTCACCCAGATCACTTGAACTAGGGCTTTCCCATATGGAAATTGGCATTTTAAACAATAATCAACGCCTTTCAGGGAGTGAGGTCCTACTCAAAATTGTTCCATCGTTTAGGCTATGTTTTTGTTGTTTTTTTGTTCTTAGTAGGACGTAGCTGGTATTTTTGAAATTGTTCCTAGGATTTCTACTAGACTTTGCGATTTTCTGTGATTGAGCTGAAATTTGGCAGGTTGATAGATTTCGGCCAAAATATCAAGACACATGGCTTTGCCATGTGGTCTTCATTTTTAAGCCAAATTCCATCGTTTTGACCACTTTTTGATTTTTTTTTTAAAGTTTTTTATTGCATTTTTAGGTCCCCCAATGGTCTAGGAGTGTTTCTGTACAAATCCCATAAATTTTAAAAATCATTTGATAGTGTTTCTGCATTTATTTTGGTCATTTTCTAGTGTGGTTTGTTGTTTTTGCGTTTTGAGTCTTCTTGTGTCATCTTAGTGTATTTGACGTTTTGTGACTGTTTTTGTGGGTTTGTTGTGAGTCTGTTTTTGCTGTTTTTTTGAGTTTTCCATTCTGCCATATGTTGCTGTATGAGTACCAGGAGTACTACTATCTACATGATCTATTAGAAAGAGATCCTGAAATAGAAAGAACCATCCTAGCTGCTAGACGTACCGTGAGGTTAAGTCAATTAGTAACTACGAATCCTGTTTCAGATTCTGAATTTGATTCTGTGTCTCTTGAGTCTTCTGAATTTACTGATTCTAGTAGTACTTTTGCTAACTCTAAAAATATGGCAGAACAAGAAAACCGTCCAACTTTGAAAGAATTAGCTGCCCCTGCAGTAGTCAATCAACCTTTGTGCATTCAATATCCTGAACTTGGTACTAACTTTGAACTTAAACCTGGTCTTATCCATTTGCTTCCCAAGTTTCATGGTCTTGCAGGTGAATGTCCCCATAAGCATTTGAAGGAGTTTCATGTGGTCTGTAGCACAATGAAGCTACAAGCAATTGATGAGGAGTATATCAAACTGAAAGCTTTTCCTTTCTCACTTGAAGGGGGAGCTAAGGATTGGTTGTTATACCTTCAACCTCAATCCATTGCCGGTTGGAATGATATGGCCAAGTTGTTTCTGGAGAAATTCTTTCTATCCTCAAGAGCCACATCCATCCAGAAAGAAATTAGTGACATTAAGCAAGTGAATGGGGAGAACTTACATGAGTATTGGGAGAGGTTCAAGAGGTTGTGTGCAAGCTGTCCATACTATCAGATTACTGAGCAACTTCTTATTATATACTTCTATGAGGGTCTGTTGCCAAATGATAGAAATCTAGTTGATGCACATAGTGGTGGGGCTTTGCAGAATAAGACACCTGAGGAAGCTAGAGATTTGATATCTACCATGGCTGCCAACTCACAGCAATTTGGTACTAGAACAAACAGTACCCCTGTGTACCAGATTCAAACACCTCAGATTGCAGATCAACAAAGACTTGAGAATAGACTTGATGACTTGACTTCTCTGGTTAGACAGTTGGCAGTTACACACACAGTACATGCTTCCCCTCCTCAGATGGGATATTCATGTGGATATTCTATTGATCCTTACCATCCTACTGAGTCTTACCCTACCTTCCAAGATCCCAATTATCAGGACTATTCAGTAGCTGCAGTTGGTGTGTTTTCAGGGAAGCCTCAATACTAGCAATAGAACAATGCCTTCTCTAATACTTACAACCCTGGTTAGAGAAACCACCCTAATTTTCGCTGGAACCAGAATCAGGGTAATCAGAGCTACCAGAATCAAGGCAACCAGTTTCAACAGAATCATACTTCTGGTAATTACCAGCAGAGGCAGTTTAGACCACCGGGTTTCCCACATTCTGCACCACCTCCTATTCCAGCTAATCCTCCCCCACCAGCCATATGTGCACCCCCTTCAGTGACTCAGCAGCCTAGTAGCAGTGGTAGTAGTTCTTCTAGTTCCTCACTTGAGGATATGATGAAGCAATTTTCCAAGAATACATTGCAATTCCAACAGCAAACTGAAACTTCCATTCAGAGTTTGCAAACCTAGATTGGCCAATTGGCAACATCATTGAACCAACTTCAACCTCAAGGTTCCAACAACACTCTTCCTTCACAGATCATTCCCAACCCCAAGGGGAACGTGAGTGCTATCTCCCTACGGTCTGGCAAGCAATTGGAAGAGCCTAGGCCAGCTGCAGATGTGATTACATTAGATAGAGAGTCAGGAAATGTGAAGAGTGACTCTAAAGATAAGGAGGCGGTGAAGTGAACTGAAGAGGACATTCCTATTCCTCTTCCCTTCCCTCAGTGATCCATTCAATCCAAGAAAGTGGCAGAAAAGGCACTAGCACAAGAGAAGGATATTTTAGAGACATTCAGAAAGGTTGAGATGAACATTCCTCTCTTGGATGCAATCAAGCAGATTCCTAAGTATGCCAAGTTTCTGAAGGAGTTGTGCACCAATAATAGGCGATTGAAGAGAAATGAGCGAGTGAGCTTGAACTAGAATGTATCAGCACTCATCCAGCCTACCATGCCTTGAAAATGCAAGGATCCAGGAATGTTTTCTATCCCTTGTATTATTGGTAATTATAGATTTGATGATTGCATGCTAGACTTAGGTGCCTCAATTAATGTTATGTCTGCATTTGTCTATGCATTTCTTGGTCTTGGTCCCTTGCATCCTATTGGTGTTATTGTTCAATTAGCTAATAGGAGTAATGCTCATCTCTCTGGTTTGCTTGAAAATGTATTGGTCAAAGTTAATCAGTTGATATTTCCTGCTGATTTTTACATCTTAGATATGGAGGATGAGTCTCCTAATAGTAGGTCACCAATCATATTAGGTAGACCATTCATGAAAACAGCTATGACTAAAATAGATATGCATTTTAGTATTCTCTCTATGGAGTTTGGTGATATCTCTGTGAATTTTAATATTTTTGATGCCATGAAACATCCTAGGGAGGAGCACTCTATTTTCTGCATTGATGTGAATGATGATGTTGTGGATGATGTTCTTGCTGATTGGTATGCTAATTTTCTAGATATTGCATCTATGAGTGATTGTGTTATTTGTGATTGCTCTGATGACACTTGGTGTCCTATAAGCACTGAGATTGATGCTGCATTGTGTGATGACATTGATTGTGAGAGTATCTCTTTGCATTCTGATATTGATTGTGATGCTTTTTGTGATGTTGATTGTGAGAGCTCTTCTTTGCATGATTTGTTGAATTTTGATCCTAACAATGAGTTACCTGGACATAGTTCTGCTTCTTTGTGTATAGTTTCCAAGATTTCAGGTGTACATACTACAGAACTTGTGGAACAACCACCTAAGCTCCTTCCCTCCATTGAGCAACCACCCAAGTTGGAGTTGAAATCCCTTCCGGATCATTTGAAGTATGCCTACTTGGAGGTGGGTGAACAGTTGCCAGTCATTGTGGCAAACAACCTTCTACCGGAGCAAGAAGAGAAGCTGTTAAGCTTATTGAGGGCAAACAAGAAGGCGATTGGGTGGACACTAGCTGACATTGTTGGTATTAGACCCTCCATGTGTTTACATTGGATTTTGTTAGAAGATGGGGCTAAACCAGTGAGGCAACCCCAGAGACGCCTTAATCCCCTTATTCTTGATGTGGTGAATAAGGAGGTCACCAAGCTTCTGCAAGCTGGTATTATATATCCCATCTCTGATAGCCAGTGGGTTAGCCCGGTTCAGGTGGTTCCCAAGAAGTCCGGAGTGACTGTGGTGGCCAATCAGAAGAATGAACTCATTCCTACTAGAGTCCAGAACAGTTGGAGGGTTTGCATTGATTATAGGAGACTCAACCAAGCCACCCGCAAGGATCATTATCCTTTACCCTTGATTGATCAGATGTTAGAGCGGTTGGCTGGTAAGTCTCACTATTGCTTCCTTGATGGATACTCTGGCTACTTCCAGAGCCATATTGCTCCTAAGGACCAGGAGAAGACTACTTTCACATGCCCCTTTGGAACATATGTCTACCGAAGGATGCCCTTTGGCCTTTGCAATGCACCGGGCACCTTCCAGCATTGTATGGTAAGTATTTTCTCTAAGTTTCTAGAGGATTGCATGGAGGTGTTTATGGATGATTTCACTGTATATGGGTCTGGTTTTGATGCATGCTTAGCTAACTTGTCTAGAGTTTTGCATAGGTGCATAGAGTCCAATCTTGTGCTGAATTTTGAGAAGTGTTACTTTATGGTTGAGTTAAGGATTGTTTTGGGGCATATTGTGTCTAGTAACGGTATTGAGGTAAACCCTGCTAAAATTGATGTTATTATCGCTTTACCTTACCCCACATTTGTGTGTAAAGTTCGTTCTTTTCTTGGTCACGCAGGTTTCTACAGGAGATTTATCCAGGATTTCAGTAAGATTGCCCAACCTTTGTCCAACCTTTTGCACAAAGACATCGACTTTGTACTTGATGATGAGTGCAAGTTGGCCTTTGATCATTTGAAGCGGTGCTTGACTACAACCCCTGTGATCCAACCACTGAATTGGTTGCTTCCATTCGAGATTATGTGTGATGCCTCCAACTATGTTGTTGGTGCTATCTTGGCTCAGCGGGTTGACAAAGCTTCTCATGTCATTGCATATGCATCCAAGACCTTGGATTCTGCCCAGTCTAATTATACCACCACTAAGAAGGAGTTGTTAGCTATAGTGTTTGCCTTTGATAAGTTTAGATCATATTTGTTAGCTAGTAGAGTTATTGTTTACTCTGACCATGTTGCATTGAAGTTTCTTTTGAAAAAGGTAGATGCTAAGCCTCGACTTATCCGGAGGATGTTGTTGCTCCAAGAGTTTGATGTTGAGATTAGAGATAGAAGTGGAGCAAAAAACTGGGTGGCTGATCACTTGAGTCGCATTTCTCATTCTCCCTCTCATCCCTCTCCTATTTAGGATGATTTTCCTGATGAGCAGCTTCTTCAGCTGCAAGGTAAGATACCATGGTATGCTAATCTGGTTAATTATTTTATTGCTAGAGTTTTACCTGCTGATTCCACTAGGGCCCAGACTCTGAAATTGCAAAATGATTCTAAATATTATGTTTGGGATGACCCTTATTTGTGGAGATTTTGTAGTGATCAAGTAATTAGGAGATGTGTTCTTGATCATGAGTTTGATTTTATCTTGCATTTTGCCATGCTTCTGCTTGTGGTGGTCACTTTGGACCACAAAGAACTGCTAGGAAAGTGTTAGATTGTGGTTTATTTTTGCCTACTCTTTTTCATGATGCCCATATGTTTTGTAAGTCATGTGATAATTGTCAGAGAGCAGGAAGTATTTCTCATAGGCATGAGATGCCCCAAAACCCTATATTCTTTTGTGAAGTCTTTAATGTTTGGGGTATTGATTTCATGGGTCCATTTCCTGTTTCTCATGATCATACTTACATACTGTTGGCTGTGGATTATGTTTCAAAATGGGTTGAGGCGAAAGCCACCCGGACTAATGATTCTTCTATGATGGTGGATTTTGTTAGGTCTAACATTTTCTGCAGGTTTGGCATTCCTAGAGCCATCATTAGTGACCAAGGCTCTCATTTTTGCAATCGAAGCATGGGTGCCTTGTTACGCAAGTATGGAGTTCTTCACAAAGTCTCCACAGCATATCACCCTCAGACCAATGGTCAAGTTGAAGCTTCAAATAGAGAAATTAAGAAAATCCTTCAGAAGACTATTAAATCTACCCAGAAAGATTGGAGTAAGCGATTGGATGATGCTTTGTGAGCCTATCGCACCGCCTATAAGACTCCGATTGGGATATCTCCCTATCGGCTTGTCTTTGGTAAGGCATGTCATCTTCCGGTTGAGTTGGAGCATCAAGCCTATTGGGCCATTAAGCAATATAACATGGATTTGGATAAGTCTGGAATGGAACGAAAGCTACAGCTGCAAGAGTTGGATGAGTTTAGATTGGATGCCTATGAGAGCTCACGGTTGTACAAGGAGAAGACAAAGGCATTCCATGATAAGCACATCTTGAGGAAAGAGTTTTTTGTGGGCCAGAAAGTTCTTTTATTCAATTCCCGCCTGAAATTTATGCCAAGTAAGCTTCGATCTAGATGAGATTGCCCTTTTGTGGTTACTAATATTTTCCCTTTTGGTGTTGTTGAGTTGTGTGATCCACCCACCGGACGGACCTTCAAAGTCAATGGACACCACCTCAAGCAATTCCATGAGGGAGACATGAAGCAACCTGAGGAAGCAGAGATTCTCCTCATTGATGCCACTTATCCTCCATAAAACCCTTGGGGAGTATTCTTCTTTCTTCCTTTCTATACCTCTCTTTTCTTTTCTTTTCTTTTGTTTCTTCCATTTCACACTTTGTTTTTTTCCAAATAAAATTAGTTGGTGAATAATACAGTTTCTCTTTCTCTTTCTATGATTGCCACAGCTTACAAACTTGGACATTTGGGTTTTGATAGATCATTCTGTTGGACTGCAATTATGGACTCTTGGATTATATGTCTTAGTAGTTGATTTTGTGATGCTAATTGCATGATTTAATATTTCCCTATGTGAGATTTTGGGCCTGCTTAAATGGAACTCATCTTTTACCATTCTTTCTTTTATGTGTGCATCTACTCATGATTCATGTTTTTTAGAACTTACTCCCTTTCTTTTTGAAACTGCATTTTCAATTACATGTGTGAATATAATGGAGGCTTGTTTTCTTTCTTTCATTTCCTTACTTTGGCCACATAGCTTTCCCTTGCATCATACTTCCTTTGCTAGCCCCTTTGTGTCTTTGTGACTCATTCTTTTACAAACCACATTATTAGCCTAAGTGTAAAACCAATTTTTACTGCACCTTGGAATTATATTGAGCATTGGTTTCACTTTTGTTTTGTGTTTAAGTGTGGGGGTTGCTCAGGAGTGCAACAGTTTAAGTTTGGGGGAGAGATATTTGATTTGGTCATTTAAAAAAAACGAAAAAAGGGATAAGAAAAGAAACAAAGAAAAAAAAAGAGCAAGAAAAAAAAAAAGAGAGAGTAAAACAAAAAAGAAAAGCAAAAACAAAAAAAGATGAGCAAAAACAAAGAAAAAAATTTGGTTATTTTCTTTAACTAGAGTTCTTTTAGATTTCCTTAGTGCTTAGCCTCTCTTTTCCATGCTTACCTACCTTCATCCTAACCCCATTACAATCATTAATAATAAACTCTCTTGATTTATGCATGCATGTATTATGAGTAGTGGAGAAGTAGAAATTGAGCAAGCCTATGGTAAAACAATTTTCTTGAGTAGAATTTGAGTGATACACTTATATCCTTATACACTTGAGAGATTGATGGAGGGCATCCCTTGAGAGATCACATTGTGTGATTAGCATCATTGATTTAGATTGCCATGATTTGTAATTTGAGATGAAAGGATTTCAGTCTTGATTGCTTGGTCTTTTGAAACCTTGTGTTCCTTGTTCAAATTTTTTCCTTGTTGGCAATTACTAGAAATGAGAATTTTCCTTCTTCCAATTTGCTTTTCTTTTTGATTTTGCCCAGGAGTGCAAAAGGATAAGTGTGGGGGAATTTGATAATTGAATATTTTACACACTTATTTGTATCTTTTGGGTAATAAATTAGGATTGTTAGCTAATAAATAATGGGTTTTAATGTTTTTCTGGGCTTTGGGTTTTTTATTTGGATTTAATTCATTTTCATGATAAAAATTCCAGATTTAATATGCTTCACTGTTTTAACCATAACTTTTGAACCAGACATCGGATTTGCCTAATTTTTTACTCATATTTCAGATGATTCAAAGGGCTACAAATGTTATGAAGACTCGGAAGGCAAATTCAGTCCAGAGGATGGTCGAACTTGGAGCCGAAGTTAGAGACATTTTTCTGGATTTTTGGGCTCGAATATTGTATTTAAAAACTCATTTACTATTTATTTCATTTTGGGCCATTGTGCAACCCTAGCCCATTTCCATTTTAGGTTAAGTTTAAGTTAGGAGCAGCCACAAACACCTTATGTCATTACATTTTTGGATTATTTTGGATTAAAGACACAATTTTCATTTTCTCTGCAATTTCTTCGTGTTCTTCGCGTTATTCATCTGTTCTTCGTTTTTCCCAGTCATGTTCGGCTAAATTTCTTCGATTAACCCAACGTTGATGATTCCATGATTCGTCCAGAGAGCTTGCACTTATTTGGTAACTTTACTCATTTCTGTTTTCATCTTATTGGATTCGATTTCTAGAAATAGTTTGAATATTAGATTTAATATTTGGTTTGGTTTATCCAAAGGACTGAGTTCGAACTAGGTTCGAATGTTGCTATGCGATAGCATAGTGAGATGCCACTGTTTGGACAGATTCTAGGCGATTGTCTAGCAGAGGGATTCTCTAGACGAATGCAGAGATTTTGGTTCATCCAGAACCAAATGTGAGTTCATTCTTATTTTGCTAAATGAAGGAAGTTTCTAGAATCTGAAATGTTGGGTTGATCAATTTTGTTTTGTCTCTGTTTACTTCGTTTAATTTCTGTTCATTTCGTTTTGCTTTTGTTTGTTTCGTTTTAAAGTTGTTTGAACCAAAACCCCCCCAAATTTTACTATTTTTATTTCACTGTTACAAATTAAACCTACTGCGAATTCATTGGGAAACGATCTAGGTTACACTATATTGCAAATCTTTTGTTAACTTGGTTATTTTGGGAGAGATCACAATAAATTTGTGTCACCCCCTACCCCCTTCCCAAAACAGACCCTCCCCATCCATGGCCCCCCCCATAATCCCCCACCCACGACCGCTCCCCACGGTGCCCCCTTCAAAACTGACCCACCACCGCCAGAAAATTCCTCCCCACCCCCCAAAAACTTTCTTTTCACTCTAGTCAATCGTCCCTCTCACTCAGTCCCATTTCGATTGTCGTCACCACGTCTTCCAGTTGCCACCTTGGTTGTGTTAGCACCGTTCTTGTTGCCTCATCCTTTCAAGTTCCTTATTTTGTATTATTTTGAATAATGTGAAAATTAAACTATTCCTTGTATATTTTTTGGTGAATCAGGATATTTTTGTTTGTTGTTTTATGCTGATGACCGTAGATATGTTAATATTTACTATAAGAAACTTGAAGGAAAATTTGTATGCTACACAAGATTCACTATTACAAAAAATGTGAACTATTAATTTTTGAAACAAATAATATTTGTTTGTTATAATTAATTTATTTCTTTATTTATTAAATAAGTTAACATGGATTGATTGCAAAATACATTGTTAATTGCAATTTGCAACTGTATATGATCGAACTCTTGTTAAAAGAAAATTTGTATCTGTCTTTTCCTATTTACTTGTCTTAGAATAAAAAAAAAAACATTTCAAACTAAAACTACTAAAATCTATCTACTATTGAACTTGATCTAAATATTTGTTCTGATTTAAATGGGTGTCACAAGAGTCATGTTGTCATTTTTTACACTAAAAGTTGTATTTCATACTCTTTACTTGTTGTGAATTTTTTAACACTAATTGTTATTCTTTAAAACCTCAAAGTAATTTTTATTTTTTTTAGATTAAACTTTATTCAATTTAAATCAATTCACATTAATTTAGTTAAACTTTTTATAATTAGCTTGAATTGATCCTAAATACCATTATTTGTATATTAAATTATTTATAACCAAATGCTTTAATTAAGTGGCAATGGGTTGACATGAGTGGTCAGTTGTATTGGCCACTTATATATATTTGATTTATGTTGTTTTGTGGACTGGGATATCTCCCTACTCTATATATTTTGTGTAGGGTTTAGATTGTAGAAGTATTGACGGCCATTGTGATAGGAGTTGGATATACAATCGTCTAACTGAGAAAAGAGAACTAACTCGAGCATTAAGTATTAAATATGGATTAATCTAAAAAATTTATTCCTTTTTTTTATAAAGTTAATTAACTTCTGATTAATTAATTTACCCGTGCTTAAAAAATAGTTAAAAATATTAAAATTTTCATAAAATTTGATCGGTTTATTTCTAATATTGTCTTCATCGAATGCATATATTAAACTCCAATATTATATTCCCTTTTTTGGCAAGTTACCTCTCTCCTTAGTTTTGATGAGATGGATAGAAGTACCTAATTAACAAGTATAAAAGGGAATATAATATTGGAGTTCAATATATGCATTTAATAAAGACAATATTAGAAATAAACTGGTCACATTTTATGATAAATTTAATATTTTAAATTATTTTCTTAAGCATGTGTACATTAATTAATCAGAACTTACTTATATTTTACCATAGCTACGTACTTTATTAGGCAAAATAGAAATCTATAAAAATCCATAAATCACTAGGGAAGAAAATAATCCAGACCTATCTTTGGTCCTTTCCTTGCTCCCACTCGCTATCCTCCTTTACGTCAAAACGATGCTATTTTGATGTAAAGAAGCATAGATGTGCTCTTTTTTTTTGTAAGAAAAACTATTTTAAGATATTGATTGTTACTTAAAAAAGATATTTCAAGCTATTGAACGATACTAAAAAAACGTTTTGATGTAAATGAGGGCAGCTATGCCGCTTTTTTTTTTTTAAAAAAAATATTTCAAGGTATTGATTGATATTAAAAAGATATTTCAGACTATTGAACGATACTGAAAAAATACTTTATAATGTCAAAAAAATTATTTGAAAATCTCTGAAACATTTTTTTTAGGATCCTAAAATGATTTTTTAAGGTCATGAAGTATTTTTTCAGTACTTTATAATATCTTAAAATATATTTTTAGTATCAATTAGCATCTAAAATATTTTTTCAAAAAAAAAAAAAAAAGGTACAGCTGCCCCCAACGTGTTTGGTGCAAAAGAGGGCATCGGATAGGCGCAGAAAAGTACCAAAGCCACCTCCCGAAAGTCCATGGGACAAAATGTTAAATTGATTGTGGGGTCAAATCGATTGCTGATGCTGTGCGTTAAGCTGCAAAGTCTTAATTAGTTGCCTCCCCTGGCAAAAAAATTAATAGTAATCAGTTGCGTCCTTTTATAAATATCGGTATTAGAAGATATAGAAAAAATTTTATACATAAATATAAATATAAATGGTTGAATTCCCTAAATTTTAGGGTAAATGAGTAAAAATACACATGTGCTTTATACCAAGAGCGCCCAGCACTATATACTTTTTTTTTTAGCAAAAATACACACGTGGTTAATATTTTAGAGCAAAAGTCACATCTCACCGTTATGTTATTGTTCACTTCATCTCTTTCTCTCTCATCACTCTTTCTTTCTCATGACGATGAACAATAACATAACGATGAGATGTGATTTTTGCTACAAAATGATAACTACGTGTGTGTTTTTGCTCCCAAAATAAGTATATGGTGCTGGGCGCTCCTGGTGATAAAACAGATGTGTATTTTTGCTCATTTACTCTAAATTTTAATTTAGATTACCAAATTTTATAAATTAAAAAATAATTGAGAATTTAAAATTTAGTCAAATTATACTAATATTTCAATTCCTTAGTTATTAAAAAAGTACAATTAAAAACATAACTATTTGTTCAATCAATCATCTCGGAGATGGAACTGGAATTGAAGTTGGCAGTGGGCTTTCGAAATATTCAGTATAATGGAACTCAATTACTATATATGGAAGTGCCATTTTCATCAAGGATCAAATATCGGAACCCCCACTTCTTTACTTACCCCCGTAAATCTGAGTTCCACTTCCCGTTCCTTGGGCTATTTCCTCCCCAACCCTTTTGCTCTTCCTCCCTCTCCATCTACTGGTGGCGACAGTCCTCCGCCAGCAACAGCAATGGTGAATCCCCGGTGAGTTTTGTCGGCCGACGATCCTCCACTTAGTCGACCCCGCGCGTCTTGATCGACTGCTCCCTCCGTTCGTTCGTCTATGGTGGCCCCCATCTCCTTCATATGTCGTCTCCTACTTCGTCGTCAGCCTTTGTCGTTGCCAACATCCAGTGGCAAAGCTACCTTAGGGCTAGTTGGGCCTGGGCCCAAGCCTTCTTTTATCTAATGTATTTATATATATTTATTATATAATATTTTATTTTAGCCGATAATTTAGCTTTAGTTAAATATTTTATTCTATGTATTTTACTCTTTCTAATAAAGGTAATATTGTATTGATTAGTGAAAATTTTGGGATAATGATTTTGGCATAGTTTTGAGTTTTTACAATAGGATGTAGAGAATGATTAATTGCTAATTTTAATCAGTTTGGATTTATTATTTGATTGTTTTATGATTTTATAATGAATTTCTCTTTTAAGAAATAGTTTATAAGTTTATATATTTGTTTAGCTGAAATTTAATTAGATCTTTATGTTTTTTTAAAAAATATTTTTTGAGATTCATATTATATTTATTTTATTTTCTCTAATTATTTTGTTGAGGTAGGTGGAATATGTATTTAAGCGTTAATTTTATTAAAATTCATTATACATATTATTATTATGATTGTATTTGTGATATCTTTAGGATAATATTTGATTCATTATTCATTGAGCTGTAAAATGAAAGTAAAATTCTTGTTTGAGATACTTACTGAAAATATTATCATCTTATATTTTGTTTTGATTTATAATTATTGGTTATTATTTATTTATATTTTTAATGTTGTGCGATATTATTCAGTAAATAGTTTAACATATTTATTTTTTAGCCTGGGCTGAAAGAATTTTCTGGTCCCACCACTACCAACATGGACTCCCATTGATGTTGCAATCGTCGACTGTCACTCAGTCAGCACCCTATTGTCCGCAAAGCAACCACATCGATTTTCAAAAATAGAACCCAACGGCAATCTTAAAATTGAATCTGAACTTTGAAGCACATAATTTTTCTTGATTATGTTGCCAAACAATCTAAAACTCAGATCTGGAACGCGAATACAGTGGTGCAAACGTGGACAACGATAAGTACAAATGACGGTGGAAGGAAGTGGGGGACAGAGGCGGTGCAAGCTTAGATCTACACTTAAAATTAGTTTGGTCTTTGAATTTTCGGTAATATTTCTTCATTGTAAAACCGTGCTTTTATCCATCCCATTCTAGTAGAATATTTGATGGCAAAATTTCTTTTGAAGTGTTGCAGAACTGCAGGCTCCGAATTGAAAAGATGAGGCCCCTTCTTTCGGGGCCTGATTATGATTCCTAGTTCCGTAATTCAGTCGAATATTAGGCACAACCCTTATTTCATGCTTTAATAATTTAATCCCAGGATTGATGTTCTTATTCGGAGAAAGATTCTTTCATTGGTTTAGTTTCTCATCATCTCTCGTTAGCTGATCTATATCATATATCATTGATTGAGAAGAACAACTCATCTCGTTTGAACCATTGATGGGAATATGAGAGAAAAGTAGAATTGATAACTTGATGGTATAGCTTATTAGAATGAGTGATAACTTGATGATGTGATTTATTTTTTACCTTTCAGATTTGATTGAATGGACATGTTCTAAAGATTATGAAGGATAATGAGAAAACAGATATTCATGTTGGATGTTCAATTTCTTGCTGAAACGAATTAAATGATAGAGCAAATAATCGGTTATGATTTCAATTTTTCTGTTTTAATAATTAACAAATATGAAAATAATTTGACCCAAAATTTTAAATCCTTAATTATAACACATAACTTAATATATAATTTATTATAGGGTGAAGGAGCAATAATACACATGAGGTTTACCTCTAGGAGCGTCCAGCACCACAAACTTTTTTTTGTATCAAAAATGCATATGTGGTTACTGTAAGGAAGCAAAAGTGACACAAACCCATCAGCCACTGGATGTTGACCGTTAAGTAGGAACGGTTGACCGTTAGTGCTGATATGAATGATGAATTGGAGAGAGAAGAGGCCAAATGGAAGAAAAGAAGCTAGCTAGGATGGTGACTGTGTAGAGTTTATCAAAATCGTTTGTTGAAGAATTCCATCGACTCAAAGCTAGTTGTCATCGACACAGGGAAGAAGAAAGAAAGGAGAGTGACCCTAATTCCCAATCCAGAACCCTAATCCCCAACCCATTATTGTCGGCCATCAATTCTTCTGAAATCCACTCTTATCGACACACGAAAGAAGAAAGAAAGGAGGAGGAACCCTATTCCCTAATCTAGTGTCGTCGGCCAGCAAATATTGAGTGAGTTGAAATAGTGGGTAAATCGAGAGCATGTCGTTTTGCGAGTGTGAACTGAGGGTTATTGTGATAGTAGTCGATAGCCAGGAAATCAAGAGTGAGCCGAGGGTATTCGAGAGGTAGCATCAAGCGACGTTATCGACAGAGTAATCGAGAGGCACTCTCGGGCAGCAAATCGAACGATGAAGAATATTGAGCTAGGGTTCTTAATCCACTCTCGGTTAGCTGGGATTAGCTGTGACATCGTTGTACAATGATGATGGCGTGGGAGGCTTCTTATATTCAAGTTGGAATGTGACACAGACTTGATTTAGATATATGAATTATAGTTGTGATTTATTTTGTTGATATAGTTTTGGGTGGATGTATCATGTAGAGTATGTAAGATATGCCATATGGTGCCCGCCATAATTGGTTTTACATTGATGAATTGTTTCAGTTTTTTTTTATTATTCGTCATCTTTACTGAAATCATTGTTCATTATTCAACTTCATTATTGGCAGACATTCTCTTAGTCTGAAATATATTTAACTTGAGGATAATGTTGATCTCCCTTTATCAGAATGTGCAACAACTGGACAATTCTCTTTGTGTAATCCAAGTCACAGACACTTTCCAACAAACACGACATAATGCTTCACTTTACGGCTAAGCATTTGAATCTTAATGCTTTTCAAGTAATTCTTCATTTGATCATCTGAAACTTATTAGCAAACTGATTAAACAAAGTTAGAAACAATAATAAGTTATGATATGAAGTAATGAAAATCATTCTTAAAGGTTCAAGAAGGAAACTGGACTCGAGGCATTTGTGAGGCTCTCATAGGGTTTGCCGTGAGGCAATTAGTGACATACCTTGAGACAAACATCCTTATGCAAACATTTTCTCTCTGCTTGTCCTTAACTCTAGGCATCACTTCAACTACCTTAAGGCAAATGAATTGATGCAATATTTGAAACTTCCAGAACTACATTTTTCTTCATTAAGTTGCATATCCTGAACTGACTGTCAACTTCAAAAAATCATATCTTTCTTATTTGATCTTTTTTTCTGTGATATTAATGTTTTTGGAAAGGAATTTGAGTCTAGTTTCATATGCCACCAATTTCAGCTCATTCTAATTTGTAGTTTGTGAGATACACCCAAAATACCGAAGCTTGCTCTACTATGTGACGGTGACAGATGGAGCAACTTCCAAAATTCATGACTCTCTCATCTAATCTTCTTTGGAGTTGAAATTTTTTCAAGATGACACATTGGGAGTCTAGTTTCATACAAAATTAGTTTCACCTAAATCTGATATCCAGTTTGGAAGATATCATCAAATTACCAGACCTCGTCCAAACTGACCGTGAAACAGAGTGCTGAAAATAAGCATAATTTGCGTCATATTGCCTAGAGGCAAAAACGATTTGTGCATAAAAATGAATTTGAAGTTATAATTACGATTTTGCCATGATGCTATTTCGAAAGACCCTCTTGGAGTTAAAATAAGATACCTTAAGGCAAATCATAATTGACTAGAGGCAATAGGCAAAGTTTAGTGCAATTACGATTTTGCCATTAACATCTATTTCGCAAAACACATGCTCCTGTAGTAAAATAACACACATGCCTTGAGGCATTTAATAAATGCCTCAAGGCATTTATTAAATGCCTAGAGGCAAAACATGATTCTAGCAAAAATAATGAGATTGCTATCAAATAAATCGATGATGTCTAGAGGTAAAATGCACTGCCTTGAGTCACATGCCTTGAGGCAATTTTGAACAACATGGAGAAACAACCTTGAGGCATATGAATGATTGATTTGAGACTTCAATTTTTCATAGAATATCAACGATTAATTACATTATAATTGTTATCATCAAAACATAAAAAACATGAGAACTAACAGACCATACACCTCTTTTATGCATTAGTTATTAGTGGCAAACAAATGACTAGTTATCAGCTTATTGCCCTCCATAAATGTTGTAAGATAGTGTAAAAATACCATAAATGTTAAATTAATAACCAGTGATCGTTAATGGTAATGTAAAAATACCATCACTTGTCAGACTTGGAAAGTTGTATTCAAAGCACATTGCCAACATCTAGCGGATTAATAGTGCATGACTGTGATGGCATTGGTCTCAATATCATTGAATATGGTAATGTTTCATAAAAATAAACATAATGCTACTTTTTGTTGTGGTCATAGCTGAGGAGAAACCAATAGTAATTGAAATAAAACGCACTCTTACAATTCTTGAACTTTACTTGTCCATATATATCAGTGAATTAAAAAGTAAATTAACATTACACAAATACATTACAATAAATCCATTGACAACATATTAGCATCAACAAATACTTTACTGGAACTTTGTCTAAACTTTCACAACCACAACAAAAGTAAACATCAATGGATAAAAATACATTAACACTAACAACATCCAAATCAGTAACAATATTGTTAATGCAAGTTTGAAACTTGCATTGCACCTTCTTCACTTCACTTTCTTTCACTAAATGTTCAGATTTCATCTTCATCACCTCACCTTCAAGTGCAACAAGCTCTTCGTACCACTTCACACATGCATTGCCTTTTTTAAGTTCCTTGTCTCCTTATATAGCTTGTCTATGTCATTGAGTAGATCTTTGATAACTTCATTTTCCCTTTCCCCAAACACACAATCGTCCCATTCAAAATATCCACACCCACCATCCTATGAAATTTCATAACCAATAGTTAGAAATGAACAACCCACACAACTAAAAATCTCATCTCACATTTAACAAGTCTTACCTCGTAGTAATTCCGGCACCCATAAAACCTCCTACCTGGGTTTCCTTCTGACCATGACGTCCACTTGGAAGCCAACAGATTGTGATAGCAATACCGCACTAGACCTTCATATTGTTCCTCGCGACTAGGTCTTCTCACCAAAACCACCTTCCTTCTCATTTTCTTGTTTCTTCATGTTGTCAATGTTGAAGATGAAGCCATCCAGCAACCTCTTGATTTCAAATTCCTTTGAGAATGTGCATAGACAAACACATGTCAAACACACACATATGACAGTTAATGTAATATTATTTGTTTGAATTAAAAACCTAGCAAATAAAAAAACCACCTAAATACACACACACACACATATGCGCCGTCAAACAAATACTAAATCTAACATAATAAAAAGAGAGATCTAACATCGACTAGCCTGAATTTTCACCTAACAGACAAGAAACCACACGTTTTGGCATCAACAGAAGCAGGCAGTATGTTGGTAATAATTATGATGGGTTTTATAATTTAAATGGATATAATTTAGTGAGATGTGGGTAGTGAAGGCCAAAGTGAGAGGTCATAAGCTGGACAACCTAATTGCCTTTACAACTCAGTATCAAAATCTTTGGACCATTCACTTTTAGCTTGCCTAATATGAAATGAAATGTAAGAGATTTTTAGAGTAACATTTAAACTTCAAAGCTTAAACCAATCAAATACTAAGGTGCTGAAAATGGCTCTGTTCAAACAACCAGCCACAGTTAAAGTACTCTACAAAATGCAAATCAGATAATTGATGAGCATAATGCTAATCGAAGTCAAAGGATTAACGAGCAAAACGCCAACTAGACAAAGGAATGAAAATCATAATCACAATACACTACAAGAAAATAGTGAATTTGCGACGGAATATTTTCTGTCGCAAAAAGGCAAAATTTTGCAACAGAAAAAAATTCCGTTGCAAAATTTTGAGACGGAAAATAAATTTCGTTGCAAAATTTTGATTGAAAATAATTATAAAAAAATTTGCGATGGAGAAAAAAAATCCGTCACAAAACCCAAATTGCGACGGATTTTTTTTTCCGTCGCAAAACACTTGAAAATTTTTGCAACGGAAAATTTTTCCGTCCCAAAATTTTGCCTTTTTGCAACAGAAAATAAATTCCGTTGCAAAATTTCGTCAAAAATATAAATTCCCCCTTGCCCCGATTCTTTCTCTCATTCTTCATTCCTTCCCTTCGTTTTTCATTCCTTTCTTTATTTTGTTTCGTTTTTCATTGCTTTCTTGTTCTTCTTCTTCAGTCACATGGGATCTCAATATTGCTTTTTCTTCTTCCCCAGGTTAGTGGCTTATTTTCATTGCTTTCTTCTTCTTCTTCAATTGCAACTCCCCCCCTTTTTTCCCTCTTTCATCCATCTACTTTTCATTCTTTCGTTTTTCATTCTTTCATTCCCCATTTTCATTCTTTCATTCTTCTTCACTTTCTTCTTTATTCTTCAACTTCCCCTTCCCCATTTAAAAATGAATCATGTTTGTACAGAGTATGTGTTTTATTTTTGCTGTGACATGCTTTATTATTATTTTTTAATCTGAAAATGAAGATTATGTTCTTGTTTCTTTTTTCTGGTTTTATTACTTAGTTTTTTCTTTTGTGGGAGAAATATTATGTATATCTTTTATGATGACCACATTTATAAATCATATATTTTTATGTTTATAAATATATCATATACAATTTTTTATTAAAATTTATCTATTTTTTAATCATTTTTATATATTTTTTAAGATTTTTTATATATATTTTCATGCAATTTTATATATTTTTTAATAATTTTAATTTTTTAAAAATTTTATAAATATTTTTTACGATTTTTTAAAATTCTTAATTTTTTTTAAAAAATTTTGCGACGGAATTGGGTTTCGTCGCAAAACCCAAAAGAGTTTTGCGACGGAATTTTTTCCATCGCAAATTTTGAAAAATTGCGATGAAAATTCAATTTTTCATTGCAATTGCAAGACCTTTTTTGCGATGGACGAATTCCGTCGCAATCCTATTTTGCGATGGAATTTTCCGTCGCAAAAAACCAATTTTTTTGTAGTGATACTAAAGCTCAGATACAAAATGCTCTGTTTAATATAAATAGAATATCCCTCAACAAATTGCAAAATCGAAGTCAAATTTTAGGTTCAAAATACATACCGAAGACCAGTGAGTTTGAGTTCAGCCAAGAGATATGGAAAGAATTTCTATGCCTATGAGAGAATTGACGAGCAGAAAATAAGCGCGAACCCATGTCTGTAGATTGAAGCTCAACTATGTTTAGCGTGCTCCGTCCTTGTGCTGATTGTTCCAGCCCTTTAGTGTAGAGTTCGCGTCGAACTGATTAGCCATTTTGGGCTTCAGATCACATCGCTTCTTTGTGATTTGCTTGGATTTCGAAGTCAGCTGCCTCATACCTTTCCGGTGATTTGCTTGGATTTTGATTTCAGATCATGTCCCTCATTTTTTGTTGATTCGATTTAGGTTTCTTTCTTCCCAAATTCTTCTTTACCTTGTGTTTGCAGGCCGAAGGAAGGGTTTATCAAAAAAAATTTCCCCCAGTTTTTTAAACTCTGCACAGTCACCATCCTAGTCAGTGTTTTTTCTTCCCATTTGGCCTCTTCTCTCTCCAATTCATCATCCATGTCAGCACTAACGATCAACCGTTCTTACTTAACGGTCACCATCCAGTGGCTAATGAGTTTGTGTCACTTTTGCTCCCTTATAGTAACCACATGTGCATTTTTTATCCCAAAAAAAGTTTGTGGTGTTGGGCGCTCCTAGAGGTGAACCTCATGTGTATTATTGCTCCTTCACTCTTTATTATATTCTGTAACTCAATCAAATTACTCATAGCCAATGTTAAATTTATGGCAGGAAGGAATTAATGTTGGTTATAATTAGTTTTGATGATGTCTTATATAGATGCCATTATCAAGAGCAAAAAGTTTATATCATAAAGTTTATACCATATACATTGACTAATTACTACATTTAATGTAGATTTATTCATGTGGAGAAAGAACAAGAGAAGAGAAGAAAAAAAGAGTTGATTCATGGAGAATAATCAAGAAGAGAGAAGAAAGAAAGAAGAACTTGCTGAATAAACTAAGAAAATCATTATACAAGTTCTTAGTTTGATTCTAGAAGTCTCCATGATCAAATGAAAGTTAGAACAACTCAATTCAGAGTTAAAACAAGCATATATCAGGTTCTGGATGAGCAAAATTGAGCCAGATACTTAAAAGTCAAGTTTACTGCATTACTGGAAGTGATCTACCTCTGGATTATGAGAAAACTCGAGTTTAGGACACAAAACTCAAGTCTAGAACTCAAAACTTGAGTTAGTCACTTAATGACTCGAGTTTGTAAAGTCTTCAGCAACTCTGGCGTCTCTGGATCATCAAAACTCGAGTTAGCCAATGTAAACTCAAGTTTGGAACTCAAAACTCGAGTTAGTCACTTAATGACTCGAGTTTAGCAAGCTTTCAGCAACTCTGTCCAACTCTGTTTCACGATCAGAACTGGCGACCTCTGGTAATTCGATTATATCTCCCAAACCAGAGATCGGTTTAAAGTGAAATCAATTTTGTATGAAACTAGACATCCAATGTGTCATCTTGACAAAGTTTCATGCCCAAAGAAACTAAGATGAGAGAGCTATGAATTTCAGAAGTTGGAACAGGAATTCACGCCACACAGCAGACCAAGTTTCAATGATTTGAGTGTATCTCACAATCTACACATCAGAATGAGCTGAAATCAGTGACATATGAAAGTAGACTCACATACCTTTCCAGAAACATAAAGATCATGGAAAACAAAGATCAAATGAGTGAGATATGATTTTCGAAAGTTGACTATGAATTCAAGATGCTGCAAAAACGCTGGCAAAGAACAACCTTCATTCATCAGATCATAACTATCAGAATACAGTGAGTTTGGAGCTGATTCTTCTTGCAATGGAAAGAAGACTTAAAGAGCTTTATGGAGATAGGTACTGGATTCTAGGGATTGATCTTGATCAGGTCAGAAAGCAAAGAACTTGTGAGAAGGATATTTGACTGAGCCATGGAGAAGAAAACTCGAGTTTGTGTTAGCAAACTCCAGTTTTGAGACTTGACAGAAAGATATTCAATTTTACATAAAAGCCAAACTAGAGTCTGCATAGACAAACTTGAGTCTGTACAGACACAGAAATGAATCCAAAATTTTCACATTAAGCTAAACTCTAGTTTGCAAATCAAACCTAAAGTCTAGAAGATACAGAGAGCACTTAGAATCCCAAGCAAGCCAAACTCGAGTCTAGATTCCCTAACTCGAGTTTAGACCAAACAGAAAGGAACCCAGAAAACTCAATAGACTCCCAAACTCTAGTCTGGCCTTCCAAACTCCAGTTTGCACTTGACCCAGATAAACCTCAAATATTTCAGTAGTCACTAAAACTCGAGTTTGCTTCCCAAACTCGAGTCTGAACCATACAGAAAGATCATTCACTTAGCTACACTACAAACTTCAGTCTATGACCCTAAACTCCAGTCTGGAAAATCACGAACTTAGGCTTGTTCTTCAAACATAGACCCAAACTCGAGTTGGTCACTAATTAACCGAGTTTAGCTTCCTGATCAAAATTCCATCCCAAGTCCAGAGCCCGATAGTTCTCTCTGTAAAAGCCAAACTCGAGTTAGCTTTTACAGACTGCAAGTTTAGACCACTAATCAACAGACATGCTTTCTGGATGAACCTCAAACTCGAGTCTATAAGAACAAACTCGAGTTTGCATCGGGGATTTTGAAAAATCAAATGATGTTGATCTGCAAAATCTTAATGGGTCTTCTTGAAATTATTTCCTCATATGATATTATTGTTTCTAATGTCCTTGATGAAGTTTTGAGTGTTTTTCAGATAAGGTTTAGCCAAGATCAAAGTTAGATCAAGATCCAGGATAAATGCATTAAATGACGAACCTAGAACAGGCCTGATCCTTCTCCTTTATCCCAGATGTTCAGCTCAGACCATTGTAACTCATAAGAATCATCTCAAACGGTCAAATTAAGTTTATGGAATGACAAGAATTCTGGAAGACCATCTACAACAACTAAATCCAAGATTCCAGCCAAGAATTGAAGAAACAGAGGAAAATATGCAACTGTCATATTCCAGATTTACAGCTGAACTTTGAAGAATCAAAGAGAAGAAAATGCAACGGCTAGTTCTTCTTCTTCATCTATATAAGAAGCCCAGAAACGAAGAACAAGAGACACATATACAAGAGGGAGAACAAGAACAGTGACGTGAGCTTACACAGTGAAAATGCCAATATTCTAACGTCTGCTTCATCTACTTTCTGAATATCTCAATGGTCATATATCTAGCTTAGAGAGTGAGATTATATGTATTATGCTTCAGTGTTTATTCACTTACTTCTGAGAGAGAAGATTCATTGTAAACATCCTATTATTCTGAGAGTTACTCAAGATTGGGTGATCTTGAGTGGGAAACACTTTGTTGTGATTACAGCTTGTAAGGGGAGTGAATCTGAGTATGGGATTACTTCGAGTACAGAGTGTGTAATCAAGCAAGTGAATTGATTACGGTTTGTAAGAGGGAGTGAATCATAGTGAAAGGATTACTTCAAGTACAAAACGTGTAATCAAGTTCAAATCAAATAGTGGATTGAAAATCTCAAGTGAAGCGTGGGGACTGGACGTAGTTCAAAGATTGGACCGAACCAGGATAAATCATAGTTTGCATACTCTCTTCCCTTATCTTTTACATTTCCAATATATACTCATCTTTGAATATCTAATTGTCAATTTATAAATTGCGAAAAGTTTTTTTAAAAGTTCCTAAAGCTTATTAAACACCCAATTCACTTCCCTCTTGGGTGATAGCCAAGTCCAACAATTAATTGATTATGCAAATAATAGAGTTATATTTTAAATTTTGTTGTATTAATAATAAAGGGATATGGAGGTAATTTGACCCAAATTTTAAATCATTGATTATAATGTATAATCTGATATATAATTTATTAAGTCAAATGACCCAAATTAGAGTTTTAATAATTCAACCATCTTTATATATGATTTTCCCAAAGATAAATTTAAGGACCATTAAACCTTAATAAATTTGGTTTAAAATGATTTATAAATATAAGCCCAAATTTAAGTTACAAATTATTAGGAAAACAAGTATTAGTGCTTGTCCACTACATGGGAAAGTTCATATCTATTTGATGTCTCAATTAGGTTATATGAAATCCGCTATCGGGGGAGCACTTGTATTTGCCTTTTTTTTGGGAAAATTGACCTGGAGGCCCAATATACAAAGTTAAATGCAAAAAAGGCCCTACACACTTTCCCATACCAAAAAAGGCCGGGCCTTTTCTGGTATTAAGTTGTAAGAGAAAATGACGAAAAATGCCCCTCTCTTTTGTTTCCAGCGAAACATTGGAAATATGGAAATTGTGTTGTTGTTTCTTGCTGTGCATTTCACCGGTTGTAGCGTGAGATCGATAGTTGTTTAGGTATGCATATACTAAGGAAGCTAATGTGAAGGAAAAAATTTGAGGATCATTGATCAATGGATGCGAAATGAAGATATTAGTCTGCATTGTTCTGTACTGAACTTTTTGTTTCTTTTTTTATTCATGAAGTTTGGTTTCTATTATCTATGATTTATTTGCTTTTGGGTTTCAAGGGAAGCATCAGTTGGAACTTGGGATCCCCTTAATATACACTTTGTTGGCTAGTTTTAATACTTAAAATGTTGCTCTATTTTTTGTCACACAAACGGGAAATTTATGTATTTGAGTGGGAGTGGGAATGGGTGAAAGTGATCAAGGAATAAAGTTTGAAAAACGCTAAAATTTGTTAGTTGTTAAAACCTACAGTTTTAGTTGTTAATACCATCTGTTTTTGTTGTTAATATGACTGTTTAACTTGTTAATACGATGCTCTGTTTTTTGGGCATTGAAATAGAGGAAGGTCTGTTAGTGGGAATGTGAAAATACTGATATGGGATAGTTGTTAATACCTACAGTTAAAGTTGTTAATTCCTTCAGTTTTAGTTGTTAATTCTACTCTTAAACCTGTAGAATATGACCATCTATGGATATAAAAATAATATTCGCTTTTGATGTTACTTGCTACGTGATTACTCTACTAGGTGGAAGATCATATCAGATGACTACCCACTTGCTCGTCCTTACTTGGATTTCACCAAAGGCTTGCCATTGGAACTTGAAAAGTTGGACTCACAATAAAAACACAGCTTTTGGAGAGACGCTCGAGAATGTGAATAGATCTAATTTGTTGAAGGAAATGAACTATGATGATTTATGGCATGTAATAGTATTCTAGCTCTTTATTTTATCTGATAAAAGTCATTTCATCTCTATTATTATTAAAAAAAAAAGGTTGGTGCTTGACCAACTTGGGTTCAATTTCAATTTGTCCATGTGAATAGCAGTAACTTGTTCTATAACTCAGCTCCTTGTTCCCTTGTAACTTAAAATAAGGAGTGAGCTCCATGCACATCGCGTTCCTTTAATTTTGTATAAGTTCTTCCTCCCAAAACATATTTTGATGATCCAATCTAACTATATATGATATCTAGATAGTTGGATCCAGTTAATATAGACAAGAATGTGTTAAAAAATATGAGTTGAGCTAAAGGGGGCTGATGGTGTTGCTAATAGGGCTAATGGTGTTGTTAAAGAGGGCTGATAATGTTGCTAATATGGATGATGGTGTTGCTAAAGGGGGCTGACAGTATTGCTAATAGGGCTGATGGTGTTGTTAAAGGGAACGTATTGTGTTGCTAAAGGGGGCTGATAATGTTACTAATAAAGCTGATGGTGTTGTTAAAGGGGGCTGATCGTGTTGTTAAAGGGGGCTGATGGTATTGCTAATATGACTGATGGTGTTGTTAATGGGAGCTGATCGTGTTATTAAAGGGTGCTGAGATGATGGTATTGTTAAAGGGGACTGATTGTGTTGCTAAAGGGGGCTGATGGTGTTGCTAATAGGGCTGATGGTGTTGTTAAAGGGTGCTGATAGTGTTACTAATGGGGATGATGATGTTGTTAAAGGGGGCTGATCGTGTTGTTAAAGGGGGCTGATTGTGTTGCTAATGAGGATGATGGTCTTGTTAAAGGAGGTTGATGGTGTTGTTAATGCGGACTAATGGTGTTACTAGTGGGGCTGATGACATTGCTAATGGGGATGAAAGAAACATAATATATTCTTCCCTGAACTACTAGCCATCTGTAATTACAATATGCAACAGAGTTAGTATTAATAACTTTAACAGTAGAATTAACAACTACAACTGAAGGAATTAACAACTTTAACTGTAGGTATTAACAACTATCCCATATCAGTATTTTCACATTTCCACTAACAGACCTCCCTCTATTTCCATGCCCAAAAAACAGAGCATCGTATTAACAAGTTAAACAGTCATATTAACAACAAAAACAAATGGTATTAACAACTAAAACTATAGGTTTTACCAACTAACAAATTTCAGCATTTTTCAAACTTCATTCCTTAATCACTTTCACCTATTCCCACTCAAATACATAAATTTCCCTCTGTTTGTGTGACAAAAAATAGAGCAACATTTTAAGTATTAAAACTAGCCAACAACGTGTATATTAAGGGGATCCCAAGTTCCAACTGATGCTTCCCTTGAAACCCAAAAGCAAATAAATCATAAATAATAGAAACCAAACTTCGTGAATCAAAAAAGAAACAAAAAGTTCAGTACAGAACAATGCAGACTGATATCTTCATTTCGCATCCACTGATCAACGATCCTCAAATTTTTTTCTTCACATTAGCTTCCTTAGTATATGGATACCTAAACAACTACCAATCTCACGCTACAACCGGTGAAATGCACGGCAAGAAACAACAGCACAATTCCCATATTTCCAATGTTTCACTGGAAACAAAAGAGAGGGGTATTTTTCGTCATTTTCTCTTACAACTTAATACCAGAAAAGGCCCTATGGGAAAGTGTGTAGGGCCTTTTTTGCATTTAACTTTGTATATTGGGCCTCCAGGTCAATTTTCCCTTTTTTTTATTGCTCACTCATATTTTTTTCAAGAGCAAACAACGTTAATAGAGAAAGAGAATTTCACATAGATTTTGAAATTATTGAATTTAAATTAATATTTTTGCACTCAAGATCAAACATCTATAAAAAAATAATCCAAAAAAATTAGGAATATAACAAAGAAATTAAAAAATAATCATCAATAAACTATATTTATTGATTAATTGATCCAAACTGAATCCCTTAGTATTTATTACTAAATTGAATCCGCAAATATCTATTACGTTTTTGGGCCAAAAAAATTCGAAAGTAATCACCGATAAATTATTTTTATTGATTAATACAGAGATAAAAAAATTCATTTATGAACGAATATAAAAAAGGAATTAGAAAACTATCATCAAATATGAAGTCCGCTATCGGTGCGAGCACTTGTATTTGCCTTTTTTTTTTTTCTCACTCATATTTTTTCAAGAGCATACAACGTTAATAGAGAAAGAGAATTTCACATAGATTTTGAAATTATTAAATTTAAATTAATATTTTTACACTCAAACTCAAACATCTATAAAAAAAAAAAACTAATCCAAACAAATTAGGAATGTGACAAAGAAATTAAAATTAATCATCAATAAACTATATTTATTGATTAATTGATCCAAACTAAATCCCTTAGTATTTATTACTAAATTGAATCCCCAAATATCTATTATGTTTTTGGGCCAAAAAAAATTAGAAAGTAATCGTCGATAAATTATTTTTATTGATTAATACGGAGATAAAAAATTCATTTATGAAAGAATATAAAAAAGGAATTAGAAAACTATCATCAATAAATTATATTAATTAATTAATGGATCCAAACTAGATCTCCTAATGTTTTTTATGTTTTTTTGTGGAAAAAAATTATGATAACTCCTTGATTTATGGAGATAAAAAAATCAATAAGAAATATAAAAATAAAACAGTGTTATTTTAAAACAAATTGAAACTTAATGGTATTATGACGAGTATTATATAACATTCAGAATTATATCATTTATGTGTCTAATTTGTAACTGAAATTTCCATATTTATAATTTTTTAATTCAATATTTAGCATTCATCTTTCAAAATTTTTTCTTAAACCTAATTATCATTCAATTACTCTTTAAACATCTAAATGTCACCGAGCTTCGTATTCACTAACAACGGTCAAGTTAATTTCCAGCTAATTATTCAAACAATGCTTGCACAAAGCTTTGTTTTATTTTGAATTCATCTTCTTGTTTCAAATGGAAACATGCTGTAACTAATTTTTATTAAGATTATAATTTAAGCTTATCTGCTAGGAAATGCCGGAATAATTTAAAATGAAATAAAATATCATCACTTACAGCTTGCAAAGAAACTAGATTAATGCGATCTTTTGACATAAATTTTTTTTTTCCTGGGCAGGCCAAAAGTCAAATTTCTAATGGGGTATAAGGCAGAGATTTAAAAAAAAAAAAAAAAAACAAATTTGTTGGTCCTATTTACAAGCAGAAAGAGAAACTTTTCATATATAAATGTACAACTTTATTATTCATTTATTATTGTGTTGATTTTTCTTTAATGTGTATAATATATATTAAATATGTGTAAAGTTGGAAATTTGTTAAATTTTATGATAAAATTAATGAAGTTTAAGATTTTTATTAGTTTGTATAAAACAGGCTAGAAGTTCCTTATAAATAGGGTTAAATGAGTAAATTTGTTTTCAACAAAATTATTCATCTAATTACTTGAAAATGACGAAACGCCGTTTTCTTTTGGATGAATACTTTTGTCTGATGTTCTGTGATGAAAACAATCCAAGCGCAGCCGTCCATAAAAAAAGTAGTACTCGTACTAAATATAAAAAATTAAATACTGTTATTGGCATGCAATACTATTTAAAAAAGAAAACTGTATTTTTTGAATCTTGATTATGTTCTTTAAATATAGGGCAATGCTAAGGAAGAAAAATAATCACAAACAAGTTTCTTGAAAGCATCAAATTGCATTGAAATTTTATGGAATTGCAGTTAGATTATATTTAAAGGTGAAAATACCACATTACGCTCCATCCGTTCCTTCTAATTCATTTTTCTTTTTAAATGACTGAGCGTAAGATGGTCTTTTCATATTTATAATTAATCTAGCCCAAGTAACGTGGGATTTCAATGTAATTTGATGATTCTAAGGGATTTACTTATATTTATTTTTCTTCTTTGAGACCTGTGCGTCATTTCCCTATAAGACTTTGTTTTTCATATCTAAATATATAAATGTGATAAATTATTAGTTTTTATTATATTAAAAAATTCTATTTAATTTATTTATACTTAAATAAATATAATTGGTATCAAGTAATTATTATTAAAAAAATTTAGTAGTAGTACTAGCACGTAACAACTAACTAATTACATCACCACCAACTAAATACCTAAAATTTTCCATTAATAAATAGATCATGCCAAGATCCGATTCCAGAAACAAATTAATTAAAGGAGTTCATTTTCTTGATCTATGTTATTTTTTCCCTTTTAGTTTTATCCATATGTCAAAAATTTGGGTTTAACTTAAAATATCTTTATTCTTTTATACAATTCTTAATTAACCCTCGCAAAAAAATATCTTTTATATAAAATTCCCCCGCAATCCACGACGGCAACGAACTTGATTTGGATAAGATAGTATAATTTGTTTGAAACAAAATTATGATTAAATAAAATATACTTCCAACTTCAACCCTTTGGCTCTTCTTTATTTGTTAAATTATTTTAAAATAATTCAAATCAAAATTTGATAATTTGATTTCAAAGATGCAATCAAGATTACATAAAATAGAAAGTAAATAATAATGAATAACAATAACAAACTTGAGTTGGCAAAAAAACACAACCTTAAGTTGAAAGGATAATTAAGAATAATATTGAATTCAGATTAAAGGGATAAGACTGATATAGTTACGCGCGGTAATATGAATGGGAACTTACGAAATAGAAAATTTGCACTAACTAATTTAAAATATATTATGTTTTTTATCTAACTAATTTAAAATATTAGTTATCTGTATCCAACTTAAACCTTATCGGCTTTCATATATCACTCATATAAAAGATTAAAGGAGTTATTTAAACTTCTTCCAAAATAAAAAGAAGCTATTTAAACAACTAATTAAGTTTTTGGCTATATATACACACACACCGTTGCCTAAACCTCAAGCACTGATATCAATCTTTTAGTTCAACCTACTCGTTAATCTCTATCTCTCTCTGAAGAACAATCTCATTGACTCATCATGGTATCTCTCTCCCCCTCCCTCCCTCCCTCTTTATGTGAAGATGGCTCTCTCTGATTCTGTTTCTAACTTTGCTTTCTGGGTCACGTCTATTTGCAGGAAAGCAATAAAACTGCGGATATCATATATGAAGAGGTATACATCTATGTTTTATATCGGCTTATCTTATTCAGATAATATTAGGAGAAATATACAAAGAAATGCGTGTGTGATGTATACATTGTTGGCTTTGTAGAATTTATGCGAATTTTATATTATATATGGATTTCAATCATCAGGGGTTTGTAGTGAATTCAAGAGGAATGAAGCTGTCGACAACAAAATGGGTTCCGAAGGAAAGAGAAGCAAAAGCCCTAATTTTTTTATGCCATGGTTACGCCATGGAATGCAGCATAACCATGAACAGTAGGTTTCCACAAAATTCTCCTTTTTTACTATTTTAAAAAGTAATTCTACTATAAAGTTGTAGGAGACTGATGAACCCATGTCCGCATTTTGCTCCCAACCCATTAAAACACATTTGAAATTGTCCAATTTAGGTATCACTAAACGTGTGTTGACAGAGGATGTCCTTCCTTAGGTGTTGGGATGTTAAAATCTACTGTAGTAGCAGAAACTCACCCTACAAAACTTGATGACACATGTGTCTATCAGTCTCCTACGACTTTAAGTGTCCTCTCACACCAAATCCAACACACACCTCCACCCAAGACTTTTTGCTATTAGCTAGAAACAGGCGTACCACAAATTCCTTTAGCCAAATCTAGATTAGACACAGGTCAATCGCCATAGGGTGAATTGAGAATAATGATGATGATACATATACATGTGTGGTGTGTTTGTATGTATGAAGCTTACTTATATTAATGGGGTGATTAAAAAGGGAATGAATGAAAATACAGGCACAGCGAGGAGGCTGGCAAAGGAAGGATATGAAGTGTATGGAATTGATTATGAAGGACATGGAAAATCAGATGGACTTCCTGCTTTCGTCACTGACTTCGATTCACTCGTCGACGATTGCTCTCAATATTTCACCTCCGTTTCTGGTATCTTCTCTCTCTTCATACCCACCAAATCTTTATCTCTCTCTTTTTTTTTTTTTCAAAGAGTCACATCGGATAGAGTTGGGTTGGTTTAGGATAAAATATAAGTAGAAGAACCCATAAATTTATTCTATTATTCAATATCATTATCTACTACTTATTTGTATTCTCTGGTAAATCTTTAGACCCAGTGGGTAAAAAATCTTTTTATTCCATTTCACAGAGCGTTTGCGAGTGAGGTCATCAAAATCAAATGAACGGCTTTAATTGATTTTGGATGGAATAAGATTGAAACCACATAAAATTAATTATATGATATTTGGACCAAAAACATGGCATGACTGCATGAGCGTGATCTTTTGGAAATATTCCAATATTTGACTTTTCCCCTGGTTTTTATTTTCCTTTCAAACAATCAAAATCAAAATTTTTAAAAACCAAAATCCTCTATCGTTTTATCACCACTTATTAATTTTTCTTTATTTATTTTAGACCCATTCAAATTTGATGTCCAAGATTATAACAGACTATTCATTATTTATAGCATTACGTACAAAAGATTGAATTAAATTTCTTATAAATTATGTAAAGAAAATATATTTAAACATTAGACTGATTGATTATGTATTAATTTGTGTTTAAAAATGAAAATACAGAGAAGGAAGAGAACAAGAGGAAAATGAGATTTCTATTAGGAGAATCCATGGGAGGAGCTGTGTCTCTTTTGCTTCACAGAAAGATGCCTCACTTTTGGGATGGAGCTATATTGGTAGCACCTATGTGTAAGGTTGGCTTCTTCCTTTTTCTTCGTTAATTGTTTTATTAATATAATTGTTTCATATCCAGCATCATGATATTGATTATTTGGATATATTTTTGGGTTTAATTATAAATATTTTTATTAAATAGGGGTATCTCTCCATATAAGAATTTCCTAATAATGATTTGATGGGTTTTTCTCTATAAAATATCTTGTTTTCCTTTCTTTTTTTTCAATGTGAAATTATATTATACTATAAATATACATGACAAAAAAATACAAAATAAAGATTATATGATCTTTATTCTTTTATACTCTTTATTATCCTTGCCTTTTCTGTTTGGCTTTTCTTCTTTGTCAATGATGTTTGATTGGTTTTTCGGTCATATTTGTATGAATACATAATTTAATTTGTAAAAAAAAAAAAAAAAAAAAAAAAACTCTGATTCATACTATGATAAATATATGTGTGACATAGGTAAGAAAAATTATTGGATGATTCATTAGAATAAATCATATTCATTTGACCGATTCTTAATGTTACCATTAATTATATATGATCTAGAAGCAGATAAACTTTCGGTTGAGTAATTATCAGGGAATTATTTAAAATATAATAATGTCTACATGTCTTATTTTCCTCCACGCAAAGGTGGTTTAAATATATCTATTATTAAATCGTGTAACTAATTTTTCTCCTCCCCTTTGATTAAAAAAATAATAATTCGCTCCTTTTGAATGGTTGCTTTTTTTATTTTTATTAATCCATGATAATATGTTTATGAAATGTTTTTTTAATAATTGTATAAAGTATAAGGGGAAAAAGCCATATGGCTTTTAACTGATATATGTATGTATGTATGTATGTATATGTGTAGTAGTTTTCTATGAATTTTAATATTGAGTCATTGATATTGATAATTCCAATATTTTGAATTATGAATAATAACGATATGAGATTATTCAATTACAGATTGCAGAGGAAATGAAACCAAATGCAGCAACAATTAAAGTATTGACATTTCTAAGCAAAGTGATTCCAACTTGGAAAATAATCCCAACTAAAGACATCATTGATGTTGCCTTTAAAGTCCCTCAAGTCAGAAATCAGGTATAAATTTTACAAATTAAATTTCAATTATACACAAACTACTCATTAATCCGTTTTACAATTTTAGTTTGTTTATAATTGCATGAATTAGTTAGATAAATAATTGAATGTTGTATGTGTAGATTAGAGAAAACCCATATTGCTACAAAGGGAGACCACGCTTGAAAACTGGCTTCGAGCTTCTAAGGGTCAGTTCAGAAATTGAGAGCACACTTCATGAGGTAATTTTCTGAACTTTTTTTTTTCAATTTACCGTTATATTAACTCACATTTTTAAAACGTATCCAAACCCTTATATTTCATTCCTTCCCAGCCAATGTGAGGCATCATATTATTATTCATAAAGCTCACATCATGTGTAGGATTAGACGAGTGTGAAGCCTCTCTTCGGTCTATATAGTCTTACCAGTTACCATTCATACATCGTTTTTCTCTTCGAAGTACTATTTTATTTCATATCCCCAACCCATAATCATTTGGGACACCTCTTCTAATAACATACTCCTTAGTCCTTACGGTCCTCTTTACAAGGAACCTTTTAGAGAGAGAAAAAAAAAATAGATGGTCCTTATTATATACTACGACAACTTTTCGCGTCCAAAGTTGCCAACTTGAAAACTATTTTGTTTGGAACTAGCTAAATCCAACTTGGGGGAAAAAATTCAAATGTAGGATGAATCTTTTATATAAGACAAATGAATGATAAGCTTTTGTGATTTTTTTATAGGTATCACTTCCATTTTTGTTATTGCATGGAAAAGATGACAAAGTAACAGACCCATCTGTGAGTGGGGAACTGTACCAAGTAGCATCAAGCACAGACAAGACATTGAAGTTATACCCAGAAATGTGGCATGGTCTCTTGTATGGTGAGCCTCCTGAGAATCTCAACATCGTCTTCTCAGATATCATCTCATGGCTCGACCATAGATCTTCGTCCTGCAACTCCAGACTCGAGAGGGAGCTCAAACAACTCCATGAACCTCATCTTGTTAAATGAATTATATATTATTCTTGTTAATTAATCAGTGTAATGGGGTGAGTTTGGAGTTTTTAGGGTTTAAGATATGTGTGCTTTGTTTGTTTGTTTTTTTTTTCAAATTTTTGATTGGGGTGATTTCTTTGTATTATACACAACAAATAAACACATGCAATAATATCTATTTTTTTTTATCATCAATATCATTATATGCACAATATCTATTCTCCTAAGTTGTTATATATAGAAACGGCTTTCCATCAATTTTAGAAGATGGAGATTAAGGACACAATACAAAGTACAAAAACGATACTGGTAGTAATGTCACAATTTGACAGGATTATAGGAATCAATGATATACATGCATTAGGTTCATTAATAAATTCTTCATTGTTTGGAGCTTGAGCTCCTGTTCCAATTAATCTCCTTCTTTGACGATGTACATCTTTAGGCTTGGGTTTTAACATCTTTCTTTTTTTCCATTCCAAGCTCGGATTCGACCATCGAGAGCGTAAAAAGGTGTGGAAGGATGATTTGCAAAATGGTATTAACAATTAATTATAATTAATACTTATAACTTTAAAATTGGAGAAAAAAGTTGGAATTCAATTCATTTTTCACTTTTAGTGTGTAGTAGAGTCTTTCTGTAATATTCTAAATTTCGGGCCTAGAGATGCAAGGATAAACCTATATTAGACAAACGACTAACCACAATTCAAGAAGAATTCCAAGAATGTCGAAAAATAGAAAGACTCTCGGGGACTATGTGATTTGACCCTACCAGGCAAAGGGCCTAGTATGCGTAGATGAATTAGAGTGTTAGTGCAAAAGGGCATAGGACACGTACCATTCAATTGATAGAAAGATGTCACCCAACTAAGTCATAATGTATAGGACGACTGGTCAAGCAAAATGTTTTTTCTCCTCTAAAATTGAATTATGCCTTGGTTTAATGATAATTATTATATTATTATTATTTTAATACTTATCTAACCATGCCCTCCCACACTCTTTCTAAATGCAATTAATTCCATTACATGTTTGCAATGTCATTCTTTAGATCACAAAATAAATTTTTACCCCTTAGAATTATGAGTGCAACGGAAGCTAAGGCCTTTCAATGGAAAACTTCACAAGACACCATCAAAGCCATGGCCATAACAATAGTTGAAGGGGTTGACCATAATATGAACTATATCATGAACCTATCCTTCCACAATGGCCACAACACAATTGCTCAGCTTAGTGCTGTCAATTTCCCAAGACTATATAGGTCATATCTCTTAAGACAACTCTATTCTACACAATTATGCAAACAGTTACTCAATTGTTAAGTGGTTTCTACTCAATTTAAAACAAATTGCACAAGTTTAAAATCAACCCATACTTTGTAAAAAGCTAATAGAGGGAGTTAGGCAAGTCATTCATCACACATTTAGCATAGCTACTAGCATGCATACCAGCACACACAACATACATAAACCTCCCCCATACTTGAATGTTGTAATGTCTCCATTGCAAGTGGAAAGCAGCTCGAGAGGGAGGCATAAGATAACAAATCAAAGAGTGTGTGTATGGCGTGAGCAAGTATAATCACAGGAATAGAATGCATAAATGGGAGTAGGGAAAATAGAGAAGACTAAGGAGCAAGAGAAAAGGGGAAAGTTGATATATGGATGTGCAAAGCCCTTGTTGCTGGGCTGTAAGGGGAAGATACACAAAAACAACAAAAACAAGAAACTAAAAGGGCCAAAAACAACAGGGACCATTACAGAGCGACAATCAAGGAGAGCGAGGATGGCAATGACTAGTGCTAACAATAGTGTCATCCACCGAGGATGAATCCAAGGCCAGGTCCACATAAGGGATGAGCGAATGACGATGAGAAAGGGAAATAACTATGGGGGCACCACAACGGTGGGTGACAAGGAAGATGTTGAGGTCATTACAGATAGCCATGAACTCTGTTCGGAGGGCAACTAAGCGAGCTGCTTAGTTGGGGGCCGAGGGCAAGGTAGCTAGTAGGTGCTGATATAAGTAGGTGTGGTGGGCTAGATAGTCCCTCCAGTCACTATTAGTATCACTAGAGGAGATAGAATTGGGGGAGTCTGGTAGGGAGGGTGATGGAGAATGAAGAGGTGGAGGAAGAATAAGAGGTAGGTCTAAATGCCTTGTAATGAGGACTTGAGGGGTGTCGGCAGCATGGGGTGGAGGAACCAAGGAAACGGGATTGGGGTAAAGTATAAGGAGAAATAGCCATGACAGGAAGTCTGTTTAACCATAGTGGAGGAGAGAGGAGGAATATGGTTAGAGAGGTGTGAGGAAAGAGGGGTTAAGGTTCTGGGGAAGGAGGGGAATTTAAAGGTAGGGAGGGACTCAAAAAATGAAGAGGTGACATGGGAAGTTGGTGGGTGGTGGAAGATGAGGGGGTTGTAGGAAAGAGAGATTATAAGTTGAGATGTGAAGGCGTGCTGATTGAGGTGGGGAAAAGAGTATAATTATGATAGTTATAAAAATTTGAAGAGACAAAGAAAAAGGCGGTGTGGGTGATGGCCCTATAGTGGATTTTGTGGGCCAATAAGATTGGATCGTAACTCACAATTAAGGCGTTAGGGGATAATTAAGAATTAATACCCACGTAGAAAAATGAAGTATAAGGTGAGTGCGAACCTATCCAATGTTTGGTGCCAAGGGTTGCTAGAGCAAAGCTGCATTATATTACTAAGCATTATATGGTCACCATAGTGCCTTGAGACAACAGCATGGCAAAGATAACTCAACTAGCCCCTCCTATAATCCGAATTCTACCATGCAAGGTAAAGGTTAAGGGAAGAAAAGGATAAATACTAGGCAAGATGAGAAAGAACTCCAGTGGACATAATCGAAATCACACGAAAACAATCCATGGAAAATAAAAAGGAAAAGAAAATAGAGAAGGTCGCTGGAGTGTTCAATTGCGTAGGGAACATCCTATCACGCTATGTCTCTATGTCTTCAATAGCTTCGTCTAACTTTTGATATGGATTGATTTTTTTGCAACTCTCCAGATGGATCCCAATTTCTCGCACAAAGTCACGTCGTACTGATTTTGGACTATTGATTCTTGATCTCTGATTCGTGATGATTTTAGGTTAAGCAATTTTTTCCTTTTATAGTTAAGTTCTTTACACTGTACTTCTAGTAAGCCAGGCTTTCCAATGTTGTTAGGCCCAACTCCCTAGATTTGGTTGATTGATCCTTTCTTTAATTCCACAGGATTCTATAGATCTTCTAATCGATTCGCATCTTCTATCTCTGTCAATCAACACCGTTTAAACATCTAGCTCAAGTACCTATATTTGTTTCCTGAAATATTCTCAAGAAAAGATCAGCGTAACACAACACATAACAATTTATCACTTACGATGTTATAGCATTGCAATTGCATTGTGGTACTAGTTTAGAGAAAAGATCTACAATGATATAGCAATATATCAGTTATGTTATGCTTTGTCACAATGTAGTAGAATGCAACATCTTCTTCTGCCTAAATGCATAATAATGTTTAAAATGTAACAACTTACTGCATTTATCCAATATTTCCATATATGCATGATTTCTAACATATTTCATCAAATCAAAGACATTCAAGCTCAATATTACGATGAAAAACAATCATAACACATAAGGAACACATGGCAAAAGTATGACTTATTACCTATCCCTAACTAAATCAAAAGAAACCTATACTAGAATCCCTCAGCACGAAGGCAATCTAGCACGACTCGTCTCTACTCTATTGACTTTCGACACTCAAATCTGAGCTCTCGACCTCTCATCTAGTTGTCCTCTCGAGTTTCGTCTTCAACCTTCTTTTCTTGACTCTTGACACTCACATATATGAGGTCTCAACCTATCATCTTTGTCTCTCAACTATTAAGTCTTTAGTATCCCACTTCACTGTTGCCTCTCAAATCAGCAGCTTTCACTTACTCTCACTCGATGTCTCACTGTATACTTCTGTGACTTTGCTTCTCTGGCTCTCTAAGCCTTTGGCTCAACTCTCTGCTTTTGCCGCTCAACATTTTCATAACTCCAAGCTCCGGCTCTTTGCTTCTGTGATTGTACGTCTCAATAACTTTGACGCTCTACTTCTACAACTCTATGACTATGCTTCTACGAATCTTCATTCTAAGTTTTGTCTTGCTCTATCTCACTCTCACAACATATGTGACGTTCTGAGCTAGTGATCTCTGTCTCCCTCTGTCTCTCTCTCTCAGGTATGACAATCTATTATCTAGTAATATTTTTTATCTATAGCATTTAAAATTTAAGAGTGAATTCCTCATGTCGCCTTTCATTTTAGAGTCTCCTACTTATAGTGAAGAGCAATGATAATGTTATTTACTAGATATTTTTTCCTCTGAAGCTAAAGACAAGCCTACTCATAGTAAATAACAATCAAATATCATTAATGATGTTTGATGGTGATGATGGTCATGGAGAAGAACTTTGTGCAGTTAATATAGATTTTGACAGGATAATATCAATGTGAAAAAACTGGCAGGTAATTGTTACATAATTTTTTTAGGCTGATTATAATATCCTATCATGCAATGAAATGTTTAAAGTGGTTGAGGAAGTTTTAATAATATATTATAAAATAGTATAATTTTAAATATACATACATTAAATTCTTTATAAAATACAAATATGAACAAAGAAATTTTAGGGAATTAAATGAAATACTACATATTCATACACTATATGCAAGTGAAATATAAGGTTTTGAATCACTTCTCTATGTAATTACTTACCCAGTGAAAGCCATTGTTGATTTCATGTATACAAACTTATTGCATTGTATTTTAGAAGAAGGTTATCTAAGTAGTAAGGTGATATTAACACCAACGATAGAAAGTGTTGAATGACTACATGTTTTCGTTGTTATCGGTGAAGCAATAGCACATCTTAGTTTGGATTCGATTAGCTGCACAGACATTACAAGTATTAGCATTCAACAGGCTAGCCCGTTTAGACTCAAACCCTTAATTGGCTGGCCCTGCAAAGCTAGGCCGACCCGTTTTCCCAACTCTATTCACCTGTCGGGGAACCCCTAAGGAGCAAGTAAGTGGGTTTTCCACATTACTTCTCAAACACCCGGCCTACACTATTTATAACCTCACATGCTTGTAATAGCATACTAGCTAGGCAAGTAAGACCAAATATCTATCCAAATCAAGCTTAGACTACAATTAGGGATATTTTATTAAAAAAAAGATAATATCAAGATATAATCTATATTAAATAATAATAAAAATATATAATCTTAAATAATAAAATATCTAACAACTGTTACACTAAAAGATGCGTTATAGAAGAATCAAGAGAAAATACAAGTAATCACATTGAAATCACCAAATGAAATATACCAATATTCTTGTGTAAACTATTTTGTGTAACAACACTTTGATGCTTCAAATTTCTATTCTCTCAACCCTAATCTCTCTTTCTTTCTGCTAAAACACAACAATAAGAGAAGATTTAGATATTGTATTTAACCTTAAATAGAAAAACTTAAAGAGATGGAGAACTTGAAATTCAACTTAACGAAATCATGCCAGAGCAAAAGAACACATGAATCCACTAAGAAGAGAGAGAGAGAGAGAGAGAGAGAGGACAACGATGAGGAAGGGGAGAGCACGATAGTAAGGGAGGAGAGAATGTGACAGTGAGGGAAGGAGGAGTCGACTAGTTTCATTGGACACAAAGACTTTTAGATAATTATTGTGATAATCCATTGGAAAAAATCAAAACCATTAGCAAAAATAGAACTACAAGATTATAGTAAAGAACAAAAACAAAGTGAAGAAGTTTCAGCTATTGTCATGTGAGAGGACTTCCACTAAGCCTCCTTCATCCCCTTTCTTTTATATGAGAAAGACTTTTCACTGCATGAAAGTGGAGCTCTAAAGTAGGCAACTAGGCATTCCTTCCATATGGGGTCCGCTACTTCCTCAAATAGCCAAACCTTGATGTGACAAAGATAAAGATGATAGAGTGAACAACCTCAGTTGGGTTATAGGGATAAAGGACACGAAGATCACACATTCTGGAAAGCGGTAAGAAAACGGTTTTCCTAGGCCGATTGGAAGTCAAATATATTGTAAACCTTATCCATAAATTGAACAAGATACAAGATGAAAAAGAATATGTTATGCATATTGATGAAATGAAACAATATAATTTAATTAGAGAAAGCATATTAGAATATTCATCACCAACAATGATAGTAATATAACACAATGAAGAGAAAAATGGAAAATAAAAAATGGTAATGAACTTTAAAAAATTAAATAATCTAGCAATAAGAAATAGATATCCTATTCCAAAAAAGATATTTTATTTAATCTAATTAGAAGAAAAACAATATTCAATAAATTTGATTGTAAATCAAGATTTTTCCAAATAAAATTAGAAGAAGAAAGTAAAAAAAATACTACTTTTAGCATTTCTAAGAGATTATATGAATGAAATGTATTGTCCATGGGATTTTGTAATAGTCCAAACATAAATTAAGAATATGTATCAAAATAATTATTATCAATAAAATATTTTACAATAAGATTTTTGGATGATATATTAATATTCTCTAACAATGCAGAAGATCAAGAAAATATATCATACTACCCACAAAAATATATCATTGTATTTTACCAAGCAATTTTTTTACAAAGAAAAGCAAACATACAAATGTTTAGAGCCGGCTAACACTCAGAAGGGGGTGAATTGAGTTTTAGATAAAAACTTGTGGACTTTGGAAATCTTTTTGCATCTTTGTAAAAACAATACATATGAAAGTAATGAATCATATAGTCATAGTCAATTATTCAAAACGTATGTGCTAGAAACATGAGAGATAATATAAGAGAATATGCAAACTGTGATTTATATTGATTCAGCCCAATCCTTGATGGCTTATGCCCAATCCCCTAGCTCCATTTGAGATTTTCAATAGACTATTTTCTTGTTTAATCCAAGTACAAGAGAAAAGCCTCTACAATCTCACAAGTTCACCTAGGCACTTGGCACTTGTGAAGCCAAATCTCTCATGAGATACTTTCCCTTACACACCGTAAGGTTCCAATCTGTTTCTCGCTTGAGATCACTCGATATTGAGCAACTCCCAGATAAAATGATTATAGTGAATCTTCTCTCTTAGAAGTAAATATGATGAACATTGAAGTACAATACAAATAATCTCACTCTCTATGACAAACTATATGATCGTTGAGATAAATGAGAGTAAGTAAGATAGACGTCAAAGTGTTGCCATTTTCACAATGAAGGTGTAAGCTTTTTATTTATTTATTTAAATGCTTCTCCTTTTATAATTGATGAAGAGCATTCAATTGTTGAGCAATTCTTCCTATTTAGAATATGACCATTATGGCTTGCTCAAAGTTTCTATTGGACTGGTAAACTATTCTGTTAGACACATATCAAAGTTGTTGGTAGAAATCGAGACTTGGTCATTTTTTGCTTTAGTGCAACATATCTAATCATGATATGATTTAGTATACTTATAGCATGGTAGTTGTTATTTTCACCGAAATGGGTATAATAGAAAAGTTGCTTGTTTAGTCTATTCTTAAGTCTTTGCCGTGTGTGTGCTTTGTTTTTTGCAACTACATGTAATGCTTATAACACAAGTTTGACATTTTGAGGAATTGCAAGTAATCCTTCATTTGATCAATTGAAACTCACAAATAAATATGATTAAAAGAATTGAAAATAGTTGTGAGTGATAATATGAAGTAACGGTATAAAGATTAGAGAGTTTCAATTTACGAAGACGATTTGCACAAGGCAGAAATCATAAATTCATTGAGAAACAATAAAAACTTGAGTTATCACTATACAAACTCGAGTTGTATAAGGTAGAACTCGAGTTGTTACTATTTATAAAGTTTGGCTAAGATCACAACCATTTGAGAAATGAAAAAGAACTTGAGTTATAACTGCATCAACTCGAGTTGTATAAAGTAGAACTCGAATTATTAGCATTGTGAAAGATTGGTTGAAAACATAAGTTAAAAAAAAAAAAACATAAAAACTCGAATTGTCACTGTTCAAACTTGAGTTACCTACTAGAGTTTTTCATAGCATAGACAACATCGGAGAAGAGTTGAAGAGATACCTTAGAACTCAAGTTTTATAAAAGGAACTCGAGTTGATCGCTTGTAAATTGAGTTTTTCATACCCAATCTTGAGTTTTACCTTGTTTGATCTAGAATAAGAGTGTCAGCTAGCATTCTCCGCAATCTTTATAATGTAGAACTTAAGAACATTAGTTGCATAAGGATCAAATTTCTGTAGGTATAACATCTTCAACATAGCTACAAATTTGGTAAACCACCAATCCCTAGAAACCTCTTTAAGTCTTTTTTTTCAATGTAAAAATAATCAACTCTAAACTCATTGTATTATGATCAAATTAGTAAAGGCTGTTCTTGACCAGCATTTTTGCAACATCCTGGACTAACTGTTAACTTTAAAAAATCATATCTATTCTATTTTATCTTTACTTTCCTGATCTTTATGTTTTTGGAAAGATATTTGAGTTTAATTTCATATTCCACAGGTTTTAGCTCATTTGGATGTATAGTTTGTAAGATACAACTATAATACAAAGCTGGGTTTACTGTGTGACATGAATTTTAGTTTCAACTTCTGAAATTCATAGCTCTCTCATATGATCCTTTGGGCTTGAATTTGGTGTTCAAATGACGCATTGAAAGTCTAGTTTCATATGAAATTGATTTCACCTTAATTGGATCTCAAGTTTAGGAGATATCATTAAATAATAGGTGCTGAAACATGATATAACTCAAGTTGTACTGTAGCAACTCCAATTTTGCACTAGATTTTTTAATTTTAGAAATCAGAGATTTGAAATTCTGCACTTGAAAATCACTGTAGTTAAAGAGAAAATTACTGTGGCATATTACAATTCATTGAGAAGCTTAATTATACTTATTTTAACTCTGAATTAAATCATTACAACTTTTATTTTATCGTAGAGACTTTTAGTGTCAATCTAATAACTTGAATATTAATATTCTCATTTTATTTTGCAAGTGTCTCTTTCTTTTTTCTCTCCTCTTGATTATTTTCTACAATTCAATTTGGATTAATCTTCATTAAATATAATAGTTATTCAATGTCTATTATACAACTTTTTGCTATTAATATTGATACGAATATTTCATATCATTAAAACTAATTATATTAAACAATAATATATATATATATATATATATATATATATAATCATTTTAATGAATAATTATTAAATTATTGATTAATCAATAATTTTATATCATGCTATCCACAGAAAAAATATTTATTGAACGAATATTGAATTATTTTATCATTCACCAATATATAAAGAACAAAAAGCACGCAACGTTTCTTACTGTGTGGCCTAGGGTTCATTCGCAGGAGGGGAGGAAGCGCCGCCGCGGGAGCTTAGAAGAATACAGCTATGGGTATTATGTCTATAGCCATTGAATTTTTCCACTTGGATCAAAATTTTTATCTGTTTCTAATTTCTCTTCGACTGATTTTTTTCTTTTTGGTGTGATCTTTAATTGCATTGTCACAATCAGCGAGAATCAAGGTTCGTGAACTGAGGCAGAAGACGAAGGCTGAGCTGCTTAACCAGCTCAAGGATCTCAAAGCTGAGCTTGCTTTGCTCAGGGTTGCTAAAGTCACTGGCGGTGCACCGAACAAACTTTGCAAGATGTAATTATCTCTCGCTCTTGATGGGTTTGTTCTGGATTACATTTTCAATTTGATCCCTGAAAAATATACTTCCTCGCACTCTAGCCTTGGATTTATTATTCCATAGAAGGAAAAAAAAATTAATTTTATTGATTTGATTGAGTAAGTAAACAATTTGGTCAAAATGGAAGGGTTAATTTGCGGCTAGTTATGCATTTTTGAGAGACTAAAGTTGTGTGTATTTCCTTTTTGCGTTTTCCTGTTTGATTATCCATAGGGTTTTTGTGTTTATGTTTGTTTTATCATGGGGTGCAGTAAGGTGGTAAGGTTGTCCATAGCTCAAGTATTGACAGTTATATCTCAGAAGCAGAAGGCTGCGTTGAGGGAGGCATACAAGAATAAGAAGTATTTGCCTCTTGATCTGCGTCCTAAGAAGACTAGGGCTATCCGTAGAAGGCTTACTAAGCACCAGGTAATACTCTAATATTATTTAGTAACTGATTGCTTTTTTTTTTTTTTAATTTTTTTTTTATGCTCATACTTTACTTTTTGGTTCACCTGCTTTCTCTCTCTTTAGTTTTGGTTCATTTGTGAATGAAATTTCTCTTCTGCGTTGTATGAGGAGTTAGTTTATTTGCAGTACTACAACTACAATACCTAACATGCCATGCGGACATAGAAAAATAAGTGAAGCCAATATAACCTGCACCTGTGCGTTTATGTGTTGTTGGGGGATTAAAGATGGTGACTTAGATGGGTTGTTTTTGCATTTTAATAATTTAATAATGCACTCACGTAAGACTTTATATTTTTGGCTTCATATTTGTTTAAAATATCACAATATTTTCCTAAATGGCCTGCAAAATCATGTGAAGTCAGTTGAATCTGTGTTTATGCATTTATTTGGTTTTGGGGTGTAATGTGTATAGACGTAACTGTTTTTGTTTCTCTTCATGTATTTGCTTGAAGGTTTTGCACTGTTTCATTATATCCACCATAAGTCATCCATAACTATTTCTTCTATTATGTCTACCTTTGTTTTGAAGATGGTCTCAACTGCATTGTGATCTGGATAAGTAAAACGTAAAAGTTTATATGAATATAAATTTTGACTGGTATGAACCGTTGTATAGCATGCGAATATATAGTAGTTGTATTTATTGACAAAAACAAAGCATCAGTCTTTTAAAGACCAATGTCATACCCCGCTAGTATACCAACATTCATTAGAGTTATAGCCCATAGACAGTGGGCAAAACAAAAATTGCACAATAAACTCTTAATTACATTACAAAAGTGCCCACAGGATCAACGCACCATGTTTACAAACTCTAAATGTAATTATAAAATTCCTTGACTAATAATCCACAACCAATCAGAACAGGTTCGACACCTCCGTATGCTAACATCCGTCGCCTTGCCTTGGGAGCCGCATCCATTGCGCTGTTCATTGCATAGGTAGTAACAAGAGCTGGGAAATCATGTTTCCTCAACAATACCCATAGTACCTACTAGGATCATGATTCACAATTTCTAATCTAATCCTTGAAACTTTCGAGTAACATTCTTACCACATGAGCACTATTCACGAGGTTTTAATTCTATCTCAAGGTCAACCATTAATCATACCCAAATAAACATGTTGACAACACAACATCAATTAACATTTATAGGGTTCCCATTATCAAGTATTGGAACCTAGGGCAACCTTAACCATGTCTTGACCTAAGCACTATTTCATCTTAGATCATATTCAAGCTTATCCTTGATCATTATTGTATTCAGTCTATTATGGCATCCCTAAGAATCACTATAGGCCATTCCTTAGGGTACTTAGGCCTTAAATCAAGGAATTTCAAATTTCTATGATACTTTTCAGGGGTCACCTATCCCGAGATTTCTCTTGTTTAAGCAAGCACGTTTAATCTCAAAATGCCTATAGGATCTAAGGCATTATTGCTGGTATTGATCCATATATCACTGGGTATTGGCAACTCATGTATATATTGACTCTAAAGTTAGTAACAGAATCCATATTTTGAGCTATCTCATCTATCCTAGAGCCTCAACCCATTGAACCTTCCCTAAGGTTCATATCGCTATTGTTCCGTTTCCTCTTACTATGTAATCAAGTACTAGTATACTATTCTGTTGCTGCCAGAACCACTGCTTTGATACCACAATATAACACCTTACTGATATTCCAATATTAAGACTATTATTGCAGAGCTTATTGGGCAATAGTTAGAGGTAACTAGAAATATCATATATGTTATGTAAAGCATAAATAAGTAATTGCGGCATCAATAATTTGTTAGGACTAAATATGTGGCACGACATCAATCCTATGAGGCCACATGACACTATTAATCCTATGAGGCCATTAGCTAGAAGATAAAAAGAACATCATACTTCTTAACTTGAACCCACAGGCCTGGTTTAGTCTTTAGAAACAACTAAACTCATCAAATATGATGGTTATATTTTATGATTAAAAATTGATGACTTGAGGATTTATGATATCTCTTGATTCTGATTTGGATTGGCACTTGGGTTATATTTTGTGACTATGACAGATATGTGATCGTTCTACCTTCTCGCTATTTAAGTATTGAGACTGGTTATTTTCATTGGAGTGAAGTAACTTTAGTCTAATCTTTAGACTTCTTTTGATGATGAGCTATACTGAATCTTATTCTGACACGTCTCTATTACTGTTTATGCAGGCATCACTGAAGACTGAGAGACAGAAGAAAAAGGATACATACTTTCCTTTGAGGAAATATGCCATTAAGGTGTAGGATATTTGGGCTATCTTGTTTTTTTTATTGATTACGAGTTTTGGTAACTTTAACAAGTTGTTTTCTGTTGGTAGTATTGAGTTCATGTTGCTAGAGTGTCATTCTATGAATAGAATTCAGTTCAATTTTCATGGACATCTCATTGTTATTATTCTCTCATTCAGCATGACCTTTGATCAAGAAGCAAGGGGATGACAAAAGGTAGTACTTGATCAAATAATGAAGGTTCTTTAGTATTTTTTTAAAAAGTGTTTTTGAGGGGAAATGGAGATGGAAGGAAGGAAATATGAAATCCTTTCACATGTTTGGAATTTGATTGATCTTCCTTTCAATCTTTTAATATTTTAAATTGGCTTGAATTGGATGACTTGGGGATCATAATTATGCCAAATGATATATATTCTTCAACTTTAGAAGCACTTAACCTTTACTGGAAAAAAAAAAGAAAAAGAAAAAACAAATACGGTTACTCTAATACCAAACTCGATGGCAACGTCAAATTTGATTGAGTACTTGTTTAGAGTCGATTAACATAAGCTCCTCCATGTAAACCAATATAAAACTCTTCTCATATGTGCACGTAAATAATAATGATTATATTTTTTATTTTTCAAGGATTCAATTACACAGACTTGCAACCTTTATTGAATGTTAAACTCAATCCTTAAAGGTGCTTTTCCCCCTTTACTCCTATAAAGGAAAAATTCCAAAAAAAAAAAAAAAAAAAAACTGAAAGGAAAGGACAAAATGATGTTTTGATTATTTATAATTTCAGAGAAATGTTAGAATTTATTTTTCATTTTTATAATTAAAATGAAATGCCATAAATCCCCTCCCTTTTTTTAAAAGAAGTAACCCCCACCCTCGTTGACGGTTTGCCAGTTACATACCCATGTTGGAGCTCCGACATTTTGTAAACAATTTTTATTTATCAAATAATAAATCTACACTCTTAGATTTTTCACAAGTTTTTTTTTAAAGAAATTTACGAAATTTTATTATATTTTGATAATTTTTGTTTAGATTTGTTATTTGGCAAACCAAAATTGTCAAAACCTAATGAATTGTCATGAAATCTTTAATAAAACTTGTGAAAAACTTGCTTTGTAGTTTTATCCCTTGTTAAACGAAAATTACTAAAACCTAATAAAATATGTTGTATTCCTTAACAAATTTTGTTACTTTGCTAATAAATATTTCCACCCAAGCTCCGTCCCCAACAAGGTGGGGGTTACTTCTTTTTTTTTTTTTAAAAAAAAAGAAAAAAATATCTCCAAGGGCACTTGTATCATTTCCTTTTAATTCAAAAAGGACAAATCTGGCCTAACACTTCTATGATATTATGAATATTTGAAAAATCAATTTGTCATTTCCTATATTTAAAGTTCATTTTGTGAGATTTCCCCTTAAAAAAACATAATATCTTGAGCACCTCCGTAGCCATTAATACAGTCTCGGAATAAAACTAGATTCCATCATACAGGAAATTACTTACTCTACAGAATCCAGACTCGAGGAAAAAGATGAATCTTTTATAATCATGCCATTCGTATAATCCAACGTTTCTTACGAGTATTGAATCATTTATGATCATTTTATCAAAAAAAGAAAATAATATTAACATTTTTATTAGTAGGTGCATAGTAAACATAAATACATAAATTTAAAACTACTTTTCAATGAGATGCGTATATATGCATTCTTGATACTTTTTCTCTAGTAAACAATTTTATAACAGGTGGATGATTTTGATAACAACTTTTTAACTCGAGCAAAAAAAGAAAAAGATAACAACTTTTTACCTTCTGAACTTCCCTATAAGAAAACATAAACAGTTCCATGCGCTGCATATTCTCAGGACATGCGCAAGGCATTTCAATTATGCGGTTTTGGTTCTATATTCTGACATTTACAATAAATGAAAGAATCATTCTTGATATACAACCAAAAATTAAAGTTACAACGCCACATATTTGGCCTAAGTTTACAGAATAAAATAGATGCCAATACTAAACTATTAGAAGAATGAAAAACCTTAATTACAACGCAATATAATGAATAGAAAGTACAAGTAGCTGTATTACTCTCAAAGTTTAAACAGTGCAGCCCACCTCAAGTTACGTATAAATAGACAGGACCCACTCTAGTTTCACTTTACTGTATGTTAATGAAGACTCACAAGCCAGAAGGTGAAATCCTGCAAGGCATTCTAATTCAAATTAGTTGAGATTTCGGCCGGCCGACAAACAGATTGCCAACCTGCACATATTTGCAGAACATCTTTAAAAGAATGTGAGGGTGGTTCCATAGTCCAAGTTGGATAATGTTCAGAAGGGTGGAACATGTTGCATCCTTCTGTGTGTTGTGTTTGTAAGCATGGTTGTGCACCATGCAGAAACATGTCTCCTTCAGATATTATGGTGCCAGATTTCTGCTCCGCCTTATCTGCCGCCTAGGGAATTATTACAAGTTCACTATAATTAGAAGTTGCAGTATATGTCTCTGAGAGGATTTAGCAAATGAGATACTCATCCGACTCTTGATTAGGGAGTTGATAATGGTCCTAAGTGTAAGACATATTTTGCACATTTATCAATTTTTTTCCAAATTAAACTTATTGATAACCAAGTAGGAAAGGCAGGGAATTAAGGAAGATTATGGTGTTTTAGGAAAAAAAATCATATTTACTAATTTAACCAACTTTCTTAGCTTAATCAAATTAGTTAATTAGGTCTTGCATCAAGGGCAATGAGTAGTTTATGCACACTACTAGAAGTTTACCAAGTTCTACAACAAAAATAATACAGGTGAGTGCATTTTTCACAACTCAACACCAGATGATTGGAATTTTAAAACATTTTCTTCCACATGTAATGTTTGTGTTGAATAATCTGACAATATAATTCACAGCAAAACATTTTCGTAAGTGTTGTCTTTGAGTAAATTTGTGGACCAATAAAACAAATTTGATCTGGTCTGCATAGTAAATGTCAGTTTATATTATGGAATTTTGTTCATATATGCATCAAGACTTCACTATTTTACCATCAACATTCCTCCAAAAGAAAAGCAGCTGATGTTTTATGTATGCTTTATGAAGCATGCCATGAATAATCTAGTAATAGTCAAACCTAAAATATGAAGGGCAGTATTTAATTATAAACAATGGGATAGAAAGAGAGTTCATGATAGGATAGTTACTAAGAAGGACTAATAATGGGCTAGGTTCTTGTTAACAGCTACGTGTCATTTTAGATGAATGAGGCAGGGGGGAAGAGGAATGAGGCATCTAACTAACTTCACTATTTATTTACAATTACACAACACAACACTTCAATAGTTTTGACATAAACTGCACCAAGTCCTGGCTAATTCAGTAGTTTTGAACTAGAGCAATATTTTCGATCTTATAATTGCAAAGGCATTTGGATGTGCTAGTGACGAGGGTAGATCAACTTGTTTGAAGCCTAATAAAATGGGGTAGAGGAAGACTGAAAAGAACATTTAATGAGGTAATTAAGATAAGAGTTTTAGATAACAATTTATTAAGAAATTTGGTTTTTGACTGAGCTCAATAGCGTTGTGTGATCTATGTAGCTAACTCCACTTAGTAGAATAAGACTTTGTTATAGTTGTTGTATAGTTGCAGAGGTATGCAATGTTACACATCAATACAAAGTCTAGAATGATATTACAAAATTGGCTTGACTGAGAACAACATTGGATCAATTACATATTTGGACAATGAATTAGAAGTGAGAAAAACATTACATAATTTAAAGCCTGAGATGGCACAATGGTTAAACAATAGACGTTTTAACCCATTTTGAGGTCAAAGCTGAGTTCAGAGAGAGAACCCATGCCAAAAAAAATCATTTTGAGCATTTGATAGACCACATAGGGGGTCAGATTCCAATTAATAAATTTTTAAATTAAAACTAGAACTGAAAAGATTAATATTCTACCTTCTCTGTATAGAATTCAAAAGTCTTTTTCTTGTTTCCTGCTTCATAAATGTTGCACTGAGAGTATATCTGCAGAATGTTCTCAAATCATTATTTACATGAATAATACCAATAATCTGCATACAAGAAAAAGAAAAAAGATGATAAAAGGGGAGTACTTACCTGGGATTCAACACTAGCACAAACAGCATATATACCCCAGTTTCTGGTGTAATTGTTGTACAGATGAACTTTTCCAAATCTAAGACGAGGTTGTCTTTGTCGTGTCCCATCAAAGAAGCAGTGATGAATTGTCACCCTGATACATCGATCGCCGATGTGAGATGGGTCAGCTCCAATTAGCATGGTCTTATCATGCTGTGCAAAGTAACATCTGTTGGAAAGAGTCAAATAACTCAGTGATATAACCAAGTCATCATTGCAGCTCATTTTAAGCAATCAGATATGAGCCCACCTTGATACAGTGATATCTGTGCTTTGTCTAGTAATGTCTATAAGCCCATCATCGTAATCACGAAGACTGCACCGATCTATCCATATGTGCCTAGAGTTTGGTTTTATTTGAATGCCATCAACATCATGGCCCCTCCCACCTTCAAACTGAAGGTTGCATACAATAATATGCTCACATTCTTTCAACCTTAAGCCCTTTCCTGTGAGCTTTATGCTCTGGCCTCGGCCATCTATTGTCTTATAAGAAGATACACTCAAGTATGATGAAAGATGAATTGTACCCGAGACTTCAAAAACAATCCAGAGTGGCTCCTTTCTACGGCATCCATCCCGAAGGGATCCAGGACCATCATCTGGAAACAGATTATGGGTAACAGATTGTGTAGTAATAAATTTTTGCTATTTTTGCATTGCTTATAGCCTCTAATGAAACCATATGAAAAGTCAGCACCTGCTCCTCCAATCAAGAAAAACCTCAATGGCTCAATACTTTTCCGTTATATTAGTGTCTACCTACATGCATATCAGTCAACAGAACCTTTCCGTTCTTATAATAGTATAATTGTGAGTCCCCAAATTTCACTGTTCAGAACAAAATTATATCTAGGAAGGTCACTAAAATGACTACATCAATTATATGGTGGTAATCAGAAAATCCAAAGTCCTCATACCAGCCCCATCGGCAAAGAATATCAGAGAAACAATTGATTCATATGACCGGTATTCTCTCAAATATCTCTCCATATCTATAAACTCATATATCCACATTGTGCAATTCCAAAAGTTAAAATTACCCTTGTAAAATCTAAAATGGGAGCAAGAACACCTTTTATAAGCACCGTAAAATCCCAAAATTACAATAAAACAGCCCTAACTTTCAGAATAGATCAAAAGATGAAGAAGGGGACAGACAAACCAGCGAGGGTGGTGACGAAATAGAGAGGGCCGTGAAGGCCACCAATGGCGTTGCGGCCAAATCCCTCAGCGCGACCCGCCATTGCCCTCAAGCTGAAATCAACGTCGCCATATGGTAGCAGAGAAGCCATACTTGCCTGTTTTAGAGATCTTAGAGAGTCAGAGATATCAGATTCTGAAGATCGTTTATATGGTTATAATGATCACGATTGAGGCCAATACCAGCGCCCATGTGAAATGGCTGTTACAATTAATCTTGGGTTAAGGGTTAAGTACACCTGATTTATTTTTCAGGAGTAAAAATATACATGAGTTTTTTTAGGAGGTAAAATATACACGATGTTATGTTTTGGTTAGTTGACCGACGTTGACAGTTAACTTGGACGGAAATGAACAGTAACTCCACTGAAATTATTATTTTGCCCCTAGTTTTAAATATTTTTTTTAAAAAAAAAACATAAAATAAACCCCTCCTCGCCGGTGGGCCCTACCATCGGCCACACCATCGCCGGCGGCCGCCCTCCCCACTGCCGGCGACCTCCTCTGACGACTTTTTTTTGTTTGAAAAACTAAGGTTTTTTTAAGAAAAAATTAAGGGGAGGCCGGTGGGCCCCACCACCGGCTACCGTCTCCAGCGACTTTTTTTTTTCCCTTTAAAATAATGTTTTTCTTACAAAAAACTAAGAGGAGGTCGGTGGGCCCCACCATTGGCCACACCACCGCCACCGCCCGCCCTCCCACCGACGACCTCCTTTGGTGACTTTTTTTTTTTTAAAAAGAAACTAAGGTGTTTTTTTTTTAAAAAAAAAAGTCACCAAAGGTGGTCGTCGGCGGCGGTCTCCAGCATCGGCCAGGCACCGGAGGCGGCTGCCGGCTTGGGGGTGGTCAGTGGTGGGGCCCATCGGCCTCCCCTTAGTTTTTTTTTTTAAAAAACCTTAGTTTTTTTTAATAAAAAAAGTTGCTGGAAGAGGTCGCCAACGGCGGCCGACAGTGGGAAGGTGGCCGCTAGTGGTGGTGGGGCCCACCGGCCTTCCCTTAGTTTTTTGTAAAAAAACCTTAGTTAAAAAAAAAAGTCGCCGGAGGAGATCGCTAGAGGTGGCTGCCGGTCGCCGACGACGGCCGGTGGTGGGGAGGGCGGCCGCCGGCGGTGGTGTGGCTGGTGGTGGGGCCTACCGGTGGGGAAGGGTTTATTTTATTTTATTTTTTTAAAAAAAATTTATTTAAAACTAGGGGCAAAATGGTAATTTCAGCTTAAAAGTAAGGGCAAAATGGTAATTTCAACGGAGTTACTATTCATTTCCATCTAAATTAACGGTTAACGTTGGTTAATTAACGGCCTGTGGTATTTTGCTCTCAAAACATAACGTTGTGTGATTTTTGCTTTAATTAACGGAGTTATTTTGCTCTTAGAGAAAAAGCTCACGTTCATTTTTGCACCTTAACCCATTAATCTTTTTATAAGATACTTTGACTGTAACATTTTCTTTTTTATAACAATCTAGTGTAAACTACATATTTTACCCACACCTAATTATAAAAATTATTCTTGCCACTACTCTTCTGGTCCCGTATATAAAACAAAAGAGAGAAGTGTTTTTGTTTTTTTTAGTAATATTTATAAAGAAGCTTGTTAAAATTTTGAGAATAATGTATAATTTAATTTTTATTTATTATTATATTGAATTTATTTTTATATGATATTATATATATTAAATAGAGGTAAAGTTGGAAATTTATTAAATTTTATAACAGAGTTAATGATTTTTAATTTTTTTCTTGTTCAGTTTGAAAAATGTTAGAAATGTCTTATAAATTGAACATAGGAGTATAGCATTTAATTCTCATGATTGACTAAAAGATTCAATTTAACACATTCTTCCTTTCACACAAATGAGGGAATTTTCGGAAAAATAAATTTTATTCTATACAAATTTATTGCATCTAACTACTTTTCACTTTATAGAATTAGTCTAGTGGTGTAAGATAGCGTCAAATTCTTTAGGTTTGAGTTTAAGTTTCAGAGAAGACATTAATATTTGAAAGGATAATCACAAACCCAAAACCATATAAATAATAGTATATATAAAAAAAACTACTTTTCATTATTGAACAAATCAATTTGATTATTAGTATTTTATAAAAAAAACTAAAAGTTCAATTGGAGAATGACAAGTACCCCTGGCAAGGGGATAATTTTTTTTGGCCTAAATTACAATGAAATTATTATTATTATTATTATTATTGCATACATACATAAGGCAAGCATAGTTTGAAATTGAAATTAATAAACAACACTACCCATATGGGGAAGATCCCCCATAGCATAAGATATATCCTTCTAAAACTATGATTGACAAGACTCTTACACTTCAAGCAGAAAAAGGATATACAAATCATTAGAATGAGCCTCCCTAACAAGGTTCTCTACACACTAATATTTTCCATTGAGCTATTACACCTGGATATCTAATGCTCTTCCCTAATTGGTTTTTAGTTTGTAAAAAATGAGTCATTCATTAATATAAACAATAGTTCATCTCACAATTCTTTTCATTTTTTTTCGGTTCTGCTCTCAATTAATCTTCATCATTTTTATTAAGTAGGCCAGCTTATTTTATTTATTGTTTAGTTGCATTTCAGGAAAAATATTTTAATCTTTATATCTTGTAAATTGGGTGCCAATATTACTCTAAAAATACAATAATACAATTTTTTATTTCTTAAAATTTGTATATAAAGTTAACATATAAATTTGTCTTGAAATTTTTCATTTATGAGTATTAGGTATCTGATTTTTTTTTTTTTTTTAATTCTGTGTTGCCATAGACGTTTTGAAGTCATAATAATATTAGATCGATTGTTATTCATGTTAAGCTTTATTGTAAACGAAAAAAATCTAAGAAAATCTCAACTAGGATTGTTTAGTCTAATTGAATCCCAACAATTAATATTTTGGTTGGGAATTGTGTTTAGCTTTTTTTTTTTAATCCAAATGAAAATGTTTAAATTAGGATTGTTGATAGAAGGACTTTGTACGTCTCATATGAAAAATTTATACATGTTGCAAGGATTTTGTCGTGAGATTTTTGACTAAACTAGCACACTCTCATTAGTCATTATCATGTAAAACAAGGATAGATTAAATACATTAATCTAGGAAATTTCCATTCATATTTTTAAAACCAATTTTCATTCCATTTCATTTTTATCTCTAAAAATCGAAAAATAATGGTTTTGAACGATTTTATATTTCTTTACATACAATTAGTTAATAGATAAAAGAACAACCAATTTCCTTGCTTTAATATCAATAACTGCACTTAGTTATCTAAGAAATTAATAAAAAAAAAATCTCAAAAGACGACTAAAAGTTGCACTATATTACAATATTTGATTTAATTTTGAAAAGTTTACCAATGTGCTTCTTCACTTGCCCTAGGTGAATTTGACATCTACTAGTATAGAGCTGGACTTGGTTCGGTTGATGGGTCAAAGGTCTGGTTCTTTAGTGAAAATGGATGCCCGAAATACATAGCAAAACACAGACAAGTTCACCGCTGCGAATGTGATAGTGTTTGGGCTCCAAATTTGGGCCCCATGTTGCTCCTTACTTGCATTGCATCTTTTTTTTTTTTTTTGATAAAAGAGGAGGCCAAAGGCCGAATAAATTACATAATACCAAGAAGAGGGGAATTCAATCCCAAGCACTCTTGTTCCACCCAAGCCCTAAGAAAAATAGGGCAATCACTCAACATCCGACTTAGACAAGCCCAACTTTGTGAGAGCATCAGCTATCCTATTGCGTTCCCTTGGGATATGCCGAATAGACACTACCCAGTCTCTATTGATGAAGTCCCAGATCTGGTCCACGATCAAACTTTCTGTGTTGAGATTCTTGTGAAGAAGCTTAGACACACTCTCAGCATCAAATTCCAAAATTAGCTATTTAAAGTCAAGATCCCAGGCAAGTTTAAGCCCCTCCAAGACCGCCCAGTCTTCCGCACAATCCGCACTACATATACCAATGTTCTTTGTGAATCTTGCAATCCACTCCCCTTGGCTTCCACAAATGACTCCCCCAACTACTGCCAGAGACGTTGATAGACTCCTTGCTCCATCCACGTTAACCTTGACCCAACCCGTAGGGGGTCTCTCCCATCCCATGGTCCTATCAGTAGCCGTAGAACTAGAATCCTCATCCATACACCCATCAGACGAAATAGCAAAATTCCTCCACGAATGAAGTATAATAGCCGCCGGGCATGACGGTCTAACAAAGCTTGGATCAAAGATAGAAGAATTTCTCCAGCCCCATAACTGCCATATAGCAACCCCAAAGATGATACTTTAGCTCGCACCCACGCCTCTACCAAGCTTACCTTTGAGATTCATAGCTAGCCAATCTCTAAGCGTAGCAGCAAAAAAAGAAGGAACATATCTAGGCGACAGCAAGGCTAGCCACATTTGTTTCGCAAAGGGGCAGTCCTGTAAGATGTGTAGAGTATCTTCAATCCCATTATTGCAACACTCACATAACGCCGACGACTGAGACCAAGCACTCCTCCGCTCATTAGTTAACAGTTTATTTAAGGCCGCCATCCACATAAACACCTTAATCCTCTCCGCCCCTTTCCATATCCAGATTGCCTTATGCAAGTTGAATCTGAGATGCATTGGATTTGGTTCAATTAGAAAATAGGCACTTCGAATAGAGAAAGTACCATCTTTAGAAGCTCCCCAAATCAAAGCATCATGTCCTGCATCTAATCTCGGGGGCATTAATGCCCTAATTCTTTGGATTACCTCCGGAGCCACACAATCAGCAAGTCTTGTGAAGTCCCATGAACCATCTCGAACCCAGTCTATGACATGGGAGTTCTCCTCCTCCATAGTAAGATTCCTCATAGCTAAGTGTTTGATTTTCCGACCATCAATCAACCAATTATCGTTAAAGAAGCTGACGAATTGGCCGTTCCTAACCTGCCATTTGGAACCTAGCTCAATAAGCTCACGTTGAGTAGAGATAAAGTGCCACAATGATGAATCCCCTGGGCGATATGCCAACATTGATTCCTCATCTCTCAACATATATCGTTTCTGGAGAACCTCCGCCCATAATCCATCATTACCAACTACTAACTTCCAAGTCAATTTCGCACCACAAGCTTGATTAAAGGAACTGAGCTGTCGGAAACCCAACCCACCAAATTCCTTAGGTCTCGTAATGCTCTCCCATCCTATAGGGTGGAATTTTCTAGGAGAGGAATCATGACCCTAGATAAAGTTCCTCTGTAATCGTTCCACTTCTAGACAACACATTCCTAGGAAGTCGAGCAACTTGCATTGGATATGAGGGAATAGTACTCAGCACAGATTTAGCAAGGGTAATTCGCCCCGCAGTAGATAGACATGAAGCTTTCCACGCCGAGAGCTTTGATTGGACTCTCTCAATAATATAATGAAAGGTTTCTCTCCTCCTCCTATTCCGATTAAGAGGAAACCCAAGATATCGCCTAATTTCGCCTGAAATCTGCATTCCTGTAACTTCCTTGATTTTTACTTTAGCAACAACAGACACCCTGGGAGAAAAGAATACCGATGATTTCCCTCGACTCACTTTCCCCCCCGAAGCCCTGGAAAAATCATTTAAGCACTTCATCATACAATGGGCCTGATCCTCGGACGCCACACCAAATAATAAAATATCATCAGCAAACATCAGATGAGAAATCTTTGGACTGTCTACGGAAGTGGAGATAGGTTTCCATGTGCCATCATTAACCGCGTCACAAATGAGATGAGAGAGCTTATCCATACAAAGGACAAACAAGAGCGGTGATATAGGATCACCTTGGCGCAGACCTCTCTAAGGTAAGAAGAATTCAGTTTGGCTTCCATTCCATAGTACACTGTAAGAAACTGAAGATACACACTCCATGATTAGGCAAATAAAACCTTCATTCATCCCAACTTCAACAAGAACTTGTTTCAAGAAGTGCCATCGAATTTTGTCATAAGCCTTCTCCAGATCAATCTTCATGGCCATCAGACCACGCTTGCTTCGGTTAGTACTCATAATATGTATGAGTTCCTGGCCTATCACAATATTATCTTGTATATGCCTGCCTTTGATGAAACTGGCTTGGAAAGGAGACACCAGCTCATTTAACACACCTTTAAGCCTCTACGTTATCACCTTAGCGACACATTTATAATGGACCGAGCATAATGAAATAGGCCTAAAATGTGACACCAATTCAGGATTATCTCTCTTTGGGATTAGAGAAATAAGAGTCCTATTAGAGCTCATCAAGGAAGTCGAACCTTGGAAGGCATTTTTAACAAAATCACACATGGATTGACCAACCGTGCTCCAGTTATGTTTAAAGAAAATAGGAGGAAACCCATCCACTCCAGGGGCTTTATAGTTCCCCATCGAAAAAACCGCACTTTTAATCTCTTCATCCTCAGGTTGAGCAAAAAGAATCCCCAAAGTAGTTTGATCAAGACTTGGGAATTTAGTTCTAGTATCCAGAGAACAGGGGCAGCTACTATCATCTTGATACAAAGCTTTATAGAATCCAACTACCATCTGCTTTAACTCCACTTCATTATTCATCCAAGCACTGTCATCATTTTTAAGGGCAAAAATTTTATTACGGCGCCTTCTCATTTTTGCTTTAAGATGGTAATAACGCGTGTTGCGGTCACCTTTTGAAACCCATTCAGAGCGTGATTTCTCGAACCACTTGATTTCTTCCAGCTTAAAGAGCCTATCTAAATCATTTTGAAGATCCAGCTCGAGCTTACAAAGGAACTCAGAATGCGGATAAGCACTGGATTTCTGAATACCATCCAGGCGTCTCATAGTTCTTTGAATTTTCCTTTCTACAAACCCAAACACCTCCCTGTTCCAAGTAACTATAGAATCTCAGAATTTAGATAAGGCAATATTAATATCATCATTCGCTACCCAATTATTCTTGAGAAAATCACTATATTGCTCATGCTTCATCCACATAGCCTCAAATCTGAATGGTCTATCTCCCACTATGCCACCATTTCCAGGATTGTGATCAGAATACTTAATTTGCGAATAAACCTGTAAGAATCCATTGGAGAAATTAGATAAGAAGTATGAATTTGCTAAGGCACGATCAAGCCAACTTGCATTGCATCTTATTGCTTCATCTTCCAAGTCACTTACGAAGTCTATTAAGCTTGTGTTGCATTATAGGCCCAAGGAATTAAACAAAATGACAAGTAATTGCATAAATCATGACCAAAATGTCTTCGTAAACCATAATTCTATGCTTTTACTCACTAATCACAATTAACCACAATACATGAATTTAAGCCCAACAATCATGCTAAGAACTCCTAAAATGATAGAAAATAGTACTATAAATAATGTGTTTATCAATTGTCTAGAAACAGAAATAAGATAAGAATGTCCTGTGTGATGTAATACCTCCGGTTCAAACTATAAGACACACTTCATTTTTTTTTGAGTGATTAAAGAAGCTAATTAAATTATTTAAAAGTAATTACATTTATCGTTTTATCCAGACTACTTTGTCTAATTTATGAATTGATATATAACTTAATCATACACAACATACGATATGATTAAGTAGCTTATTCAATTTTCTTAATTTCTTTAGAAAAAAATTAACTAGGTCTTATATTTAGGAATGAAGGTAATATAACACAAAAAGGGAGCAGGGAGAGGGAAAGAATGAAGGGGGAAAACACATGCCGGGGGGGGACTCCTTCAACTACATTCAATAAGAAAACTTACTAATCAGGGTTCATGTTTATTTATAAAGAGCATTAATCCTAAGTAAGGAAAAAAAATCCACATCTTTACGGTTAACCTAATCAAGAATGATAAAAAAATATTGGACTTTTTAAGAGATTACATTGAGTGGGAATATTAAAAAAACCATAGATAGCAAAATATTCACTACATCTAGAAATCACCCTTAAATCTTTAAATATCTTTTAAATTTTCTTTCCCCCTCCCTCTTAATTGACAATATTCTTGATTTGATCATTTTCCCATGCTTGAAAGAAGTCTCCTGCATAGAAAACTGGTAGATTTGAATAGCCTAGGATTGATGAAGCAAACATTAGAAATCAAGGTAGTACCAATGTCTAAAGCAACCTTTGCATTGCACAATATGGCAATGAAAGTTGACTTTTATGGGTCATGAAATCAGGTTATTTGTCCATGATGATTATGTCAAAAGTGTTTCGAAAAGGAACAATATTCTCTACTTTAAAAACTAGATTAATGAATAAACAAGTGTTAGGTCCAAGTTTATTATGCATGCGAAATGACCTAGAGATCTAAGTAAGCAACGTTTGCGAGTTTTTAGAATAATCCTAAGGAAAGATATGGCATAGAACTAATTTCTAGAGATTAAAATATTAGTTTAGTTAATATAACATGCATTTTTTAAATATATTAGTAATCTTAATTTTCTCATTTCCCCCTTCCTTGATTATTGTTAAGGGAGTATCAATAAGGGTAACTTTGGAAAAGAATGATAAATATAAAAAATATGTATTATATTTAGGATTAATATTAACTCCCTAAATATGTTCTATATTCAGGAGTGTAAGGAGTATGTTGGTTTCCTAAAATGTTTCCTCTAGTCATTTGCATTAAAAATCACTTCCTTCATGGAGACTCTCTTAATATATGTAATCAATAAGAATAGTTTGAAAAAAGAATTATAAATTTTTGAGATAAAGTGAGATGAGATCTATAATAAGAACAAAAAAAATCTGCAAACTAGATCATACATTTAGAGTCACACAAAAATATTTACTTTGACTAAGTACCATTTTGCACTTAGTATGTAATTCTCAAAGGTAAGGGCGAGGAATTTTCCAAATTCAATAGTAGAGTATGGGCTGTTAAAAGGTTATTTGGAACTAAAATATTCAACAATCATTGACATATATGACACTTAATAAATAATAATTACATCAAATAAATGTCATGTATGTAGAGGCAGAGGTTGTGTAAAGATATATAACATTTAAAAGTGATAATTATTTATATGCACTCTCATGTATTGCGAGGCGGAATTTGCGAAAACACAAAATTAATAGTTGTATTAATAACTATTATTTATTCAGTTTGAAAAATGATGGTTCTTTAAATAAAACCGTCGTTCTAACATTTATAAATGATTCGTCTTCCAACCTTATAACAATGAAAATACAAACATAACAACTATATCTATTGACTATAAAGTATTACGACAAAAATGACATTTCATAATAAACAACCATCATGTAAATAACAAATCTAAGAAACACCTTTTCATAATCTTGTTTGGTTTGACATCAAGTATCATTTCTTCTAAGTTAAATATGTTGGATATACTTTAGTTTTGATGATGTCTCATATTTATGCCATTAACAAGAGCAAAAAGATTGAGTGATATGTTTATCTTCTTGATTGACTAATTCTTCTTGTATTTAATGTAGAATCAAAGATGTGAAGTTCATCTATGAAGAATAATCAAGAAGGTTGAGGATATAGATGAGGATAAGGAAATGGAAGAAGAAAGGAATTATGGAGAATGATCAAAAAATGGGAAAACAGAGAGAAGACACATGAGATTCTGGAAGAGGTTCAGTTTAGGCTTAGCTCTCTGAGTATTGAAGAATGAAGAAGGCATAAAGAATGATGAGCTAAAGATGAATGATGAATGTCCAAGTGAAGAGATTGAAGAAAAGAAAGATCTAGTCAAAAAGAATGAGAAAAATCAATTTACAAGGTCTTAAATTGATATTACAAGTCTTCACAATCAATTGGAGGTTGGATGGGTCATTTTTGAGCTAAAAATAGTGAAAATCGAGTTTTGGAAGTGAATACTCGAGTTTCCAGGTCAAAACTCGAGTATACAAGCTTACTAGAAAAGTTTGCTTCTGGACGAGAAAACCTTGGTTTTGAAAACCACAGTTTCGAAAACCAAGGTTTGGGTCAACTTGAGTTTTCAAGTCAAATTTGGGCTATGAAGGTCAAAACTCGAGTGTGGGAGTCAATACTCGAGTATGGAACTTAAATATTCAAGTATCGGGAGTTTTCAGCTTCTCTGGCGCTTCTGGACTCGACAAAACTCAAGTTTCCAAATGAAAACTCAAGTTTCTAGTTCCTTCAGCAACTCTACTCACCTCTGTTTCACATTCAGCTTTGGGCGAGGTCTGGTAGATCAATGATATCTCCTAAACCAGAGATCGGATTGAGGTGAAATCAAATTTGGATGAAACTAAACATCCAATGCGTCATCTTGACAAAGTTTCAAGTCCAAAGAAGATCTGATCAGAGAGATTTAAATTTCTAAAGTTGGATCAAATATTCACGCCACACTTCAGAGCGAGCTTCAGTGTTTTGAGTGTAACTATCAATCTACAAATCGAAATGAGCTGAAATTGCTGGCGTTTGAAAGAAGACTTAAAGGGCTTTCCATCAATACTTGACTCAACTCAAATGAAGATTAGACCAGAGAGATATGGTCTTTGAAAGTTGACTGACTGTTCAGAACAATGCAAAAATGATGGTTAAAGAGCAATCTTCTTTCAACGGATCATAACGGACGAATTCCAACAGATTAAGATTTGATTCTTGTTGTTGAGGAAAGGAGGATCAAAGAGCTATATGAGGATTATTGGTTTGCTAAATTAGATGTTGTATCAAGTCAAAAAGCAACCAAAGGCCATATCAAGTTGAAAACTCAAGTTTACGAATGAATACTCGAGTATAGCTCAGACAGAGAGCAATGAACATTAGAAGATCCTCAATACTCGAGTATAGGAAGCAAAACTCGAGTATAGAACATACAGAGACGAACTTGAAGTTTTGACATAAGCTCAATACTCGATTTTGCAAAGCAATACTGCAGTATTCTCCTACAGATCAGAAAAATCACCGTTGTAAAAATTCAGATTCTGATCCAGATCATTCAGAAACTTTCCCAGATGATTTGTAACATTTATTATCATCGTTTAAATCATTTGTGGACATGTTTCAGATTATAAAATGAAGGATTCCATAAAGCTCAAGATGCTGACTTGTCAAGTTCCAAAAAGCTTCCAACGGCTATATTTTAGCATCTACTGAACTCTCAACGTCTCCATTCTCAACGGCTTTATTCTCAACGGTTAGAAGACCTTCATCTATAAATAGAGCTGGATTCAAATTGCAGAAATGCGGTGGAGTGAGCTTACAATGTTATAATGTCGAAATACTGATCTGCCCACACACTCTGTTTTTCATACTTTCTTACTTTATCATTTAGAGTGTGAGATGATCTCCTATGTGCTTAAGTGTTTATCATAATCACTTCTATGAGAGAAGATTTATTGTAAATCATATTTTCCATGAGAGGTACTCAAGGTTGGATGACCTTGAGTTGGGAATTTGATTGTAACCTTACAGGTAGTAAGGGGGAGTCTCCGAGGGAGATTGTAAAGGTTGCACAAGTACCTGGATAAACTTGTGGGGTGTAAAGGCTTGTCTCTTGTGCCTGAATAAACAAGGAGAGTGTAAAGGCTTGTCCCTTGTGCCTGATTAAACAAGGAGAATAGTAGAAATCTCAAGTGGAGCTTGAGGACTGGATGTAGGTCAAGGTTGGACTGAACCAGTATAAACCTGAGTTTGCAATTCTCTTCCCTAACCTCTTTTATTTCCAGCACATATGTTTGAATGATTTTTTATTACTTTATAACTCTTACTATCATTCAAACTGATTTAAATGAGCTTCGAAAAGATTTTAAAAAGGTTGCAAATTTTTATCTTAACCCAATTCACCCCCCTCTTAGGTTCAGCCTTGTGTTTCAAAATACTTTAGTGTGAAGTATTCAACTCTATTTCTACTAACCTATTCCTTTTGTTCTTAGTACTTTTCTAAAAAGCACATTTTCATAACCTCATCATTCTCTTCCTCATCATGGTTAGACGCTAAATAGCTCTTTCCATTTGCCCTTATCTTCCTCCATATGCTCACCCTCCTGCTCCTTCTTCTCATCTTCCTCCTCCATCACCACCTCCACAAGCTCCTCCCCCTCCTCTCCACCACTACCTCTTACTCCTCCTATACAAATAGAGGCTTTGCTACAAACATTGGCTAGGCTTGATTTCTCTACAAGGCATCTCGCTAGACATGCCTATAGTCTAAATAGGAAGTTAGACCTTATTCTTTATCATAATCAAGTTATATATGATCACTTCATCTCCTTCATCACACATTGATGATGTGTCGAGCGAGGGGGGAGGGTAGCAAGAAAAGAACAATATTAGTTGTGATGATTGAAAACCACTATTTCTTTTTTTATTCTTTGAATATTAAAAAATTAATCTGTAGGGCAATGTAGCCCAAAAATATTAAACAACAATTTTGCTTCATGGTTATTAGTAAACAACCATTACTAATTTACGCATTTTACAAGACATGTTCATGGTTATTAATAAATAATTGTTACTAATGTTAATCGTGGAAATTTATAAGGACATGTTTGGCTATATAACATAACCCTTTTCATTCTATAGGATACGTTTTGCTAGATAACTCACAAAACCCTTTTCATTCTACTTCTATTTAATTGACAAGAAATGATCTTTAATATAATACTAAAGGACATGTTCAGTTGTAAGATAATCCACGAAACTCTTTCTATTTAAACATCTAAAAAATGAACTCCATTTATCCATCCACTTCTATTCCAATTTTTCATATCCAACTACTAACTTTTATTTTTTCTTCATCGATATCATAGAAAAATACAAGAGATCTTCTAGTTCATCATCTTTTGATCTCCCTGCGATAAAACCGAAAGATAATTGCCATCCACCTACAAGCATTGAAGGAAAATCCACATGAACTATGATCTCCAATATACTGTCAATGATTACATGGGAGAGCAAGGACTCACGAATATGTACTTGAAGGATCCGACCTCTCTCGTTCGCCTTCTAATCAAGAAAGTGGATAAATTGCTGGAGAAGGATTAATTTGATGATCCATCTTTCATCCTCATAACTTTTTATTTTTTATTTTATTATTCACGTTTTCATTTTATTTTTTTAATTTTTTGTTGTACTATGAGTTTGGATAATCAACTTCAAAAATTATTTTAAAAAAGTTAAATACGTAATGATTATTATGTAAAACCCATCACTTTTTAGAATACAATGTCTAATACCTAGTTGTTATTAAAAGAAAAAACCACTCCCATTTACAAAACCTAATGATTGTAATGTAAAACTGTGAACCTTTGTTCAAATGTTCATTATAGTTGTAAATTAAGAACTATAAGAAAATGCCACCTTTCATTACAGTTCTAAACATATAATAGTGAGCTAGTTTCATTAAGTCTTTTAAAACACCTTCTATCTTGTGCTTCTTTATGTATATTTCTAAGTTATCACACTTAATACACTCGTCTTTGATCATAAGTTACCCACCATCCTTGGAACCCCATAGCTTTGGTTAATTTTTTTTTACCATCGATAGTTACTTTCAGGTGAACAACATCCTCCATTGCTTTCTTTGAACTTTGGTCTGATAGCCGCACGAGTTACTTCAATTGACTTAACTCACTTTTTTGTTCCAGAGCCTTATGTAAGTCACATTCCTTCCTTCGTGTGTTCTCTTCTCATTATTCTAAAGTATGATTTCTCTTCTGCATTTCACACTCTTCATTCTCTATTCTGAATTGTCCTTCTTTTTTACTTTGTCTTGCTTAACTAGGTTTTGTCCTTAGCTGTGCATAATGTTTTTTTGGAAAACCCATTGCTCCGTTCTTTGTGGCTGGCTGAATTAGTTTTGTTTCCGAGTTAAAATGGCAATTTCTACTTTCTTCGGCACTAATAATTCCCTTAGTTTTGATAATGCCCTTGTTACTAGTATTCCCCCTGGTATTGATGTTGCTCCTACATAAACTAGAAACTTGTCCCATGAACATGTGTTAAAAGAAGTGCCTGATATTGTAATGAGGGGTCATTACGCCTTGATTTTTGTTAACAAAGCAAAGTCTTTAGGGATGAAATTTTACGTGACATGGCACAATGAGTGTCAAGCTCTAAGTTGTCAAACTTCTTCAGCAACATTAGCGTAATGGCAACAACTAACATTCCTATCATGACGAGTAAATGGCGTTTGGCAACAAAAAGTATGCATACATTATTTGGGACAATATTAGGGTAAGGTATATATGTCTGCTAATTACTTGCTATGTACTTGTAAAACATGTTAACTTGAATTGTGTGATTTGCAGTTTGCATATCATATAGACGAAACTTCCAGGAAATTTGTCCTCAATAAGGCTAGGAAATCACTACACACATTTCGTCAAGCATTGACGAAGACATATTTGTAGAATCCTAAAGAGGTTGATGAGATATAAGTTCCTAAGGATCTTCAGTAACCATCAAACTGGATGAGTAGGGAGAATTTATCATCTCATGTTATGACCTATCATTCTAGGTAATTCTTATTTACAATTCTTAATGAAAAGGCCTGGCTGAACCCAAGAGGGGGTTAATTGGGTGAAGATAAAAACTTGCAACCTTTGAAAATCTTTTTATCAAATCGATAAAATCAGTTTGAAATACAGTAAAGAGTTATAAAACTATAGATAATCATTTAAACATATTTGCTGGAAATAGAGGAGATTAAGGAAGAGAATTGCAAACTCAGATTTATACTGGTTCGGTCCAATCCTTGACCTACGTCCAATCCTCAAGCTTCACTTGAGATTTCCACTATCTCCTTGTTTAACCAGGCACAAGGGGAAAGCCTTTACACCCTACAAGTTTATCCAGGCACTTGTGCAGCCCTTACAATCTCTCTCACAGAGACTCTCCCTTACAACCCAAGGGATACATTCAATTTCCCACTCAAGGTTACCCAACCTTGAGTATCTCTCAGAGAAATATAATTTACAATGATTTTTCTCTCAAAGAAGTGAATAGATGATCACTGAAGTGCATTACAATCCATTTTACACTCTAAATGATAAGTTATGTAAGTATGAAAAACAAAGTGTGTGATATTCAAAATTTCAGCATTATGACAGCATAATCTCTTCCATCCTTATGCTGCATTTTGAATCTGGCTTTATTTATAGATGGGGATGATCTGAATGTTGGGAAATATAGCCGTTGTAAACAAAATCGTTTGAGAATGTGGCAGCTGGAAACTAGCCGTTATTTCAGATATGCTTTTTGACTTGACAGCTCAGCATTTTGGATCTTCATGTAATCCTTCGTTTGATCATCTGAAACATGTCCACAAATGATATAAATGATGTTAAGAAGTATTACAAATCATTTGGGTAAGTATCCGAACGATCTGGATCAGATTCAAGATTTTTGCAACGGTGATTTTTCTGATCTGAAGGAGAATACTACAGTATTGTCTTGCATACTGCGGTATTGAGGTTGTCGGGCAACTTCAGATTTGTCTCTGTCTGTTCGATACTTGAGTATTGACTTACATACTCAAGTATTGAAGATCCTCTAACGTTTATTGTGAAAATGGAAGAAATCACCAAGAGGTGGGGTGAATTGGGGATTTTTTTAAAAAAACTTTTCCCAAAGACTGCCAAGTTTTTGAAAAGAATGTAATGCAAGAGAGTAGAAGAGGAGAAGCTTGGACACAGGAGATTTATACTGGTTCGGTCCTAACCTTGACCTACGTCCAGTCCCCAAATATCTTCTGGGTATTTTTAATATCAATGCCTTCTTATTACAACAATGTAACACCCAAGCAATCCTAATCAACTAGGACTTGCTCCCCCTTACACTTTGTAATAAAACAACCCTAACTCACAGGTACCCCAACCTTGAGTTTATACAAATAAGCAATCAAGAATAATTTTCAAAAGCAATACTCTTAAGAAAGCAAATTATAATAAACACTGAAGCTTGAATAAAATGCACAGTAAAGACTCAAATTGAAACTTTGATCAGTTGTGATTCTCATGTCTTTTCTTTCTTCTGAGTCTTCATGGGTATTTATAGATTGACTAGAAGAACTAGCCGTTTCATTCTTTACTCTTTGATTCTTCAAAGTTCAGCTTCATCTCTGGAATATGACAATTGCATGTTTTTCTCTGTTCTTTCAATTCACAGCTGGAATCTTGGAATTAATTGGTGCAGATGGTTTTCCAGATATTTTGTCATTCCATGATCCTTATTTGACCGTTGGAGGGAGATTTGATTGACCTATAACCGCCTGAGCTAAACCATTGGGATAGAGAAGAAAGTTCAGGCTTGTTCTTGGTTCTTTATTAATTACATTTGTCCCAGATTTGATTTCACCCTGATCTTTGCTGAATTCATCTGAAATTTACTCGAAAACTCATTAAACAATGTTAGAAACAATTGTAACATATGATATGACGCTTTAAGATTAACACATGAAAAATTCATAGATTGGCGCAATCTGGTTTTTCAAAATCATCGACACAAACTTGAGTTTACATTTCAAGACTCGAGTTTTGGTTTACTCAGAGAGCCAGGTTGTGACATGAGTTTTGAACATCTTTTACAAAGCTTCCTAAACTCAAGTTGATAAGTACTGACTCGAGTTTTAGTTTTTATAGAGAGAATAGTCGAGTTCTAGTCTTGAATAAGATTTTGGACATATGGCAAAACTTGAGTTATTAAGTGATGAACTCGAGTTTTGGTTTTTGGTGAGAACAACAGTTTTGAGTCCAAAACACATAAACTGGAGTTTCCAAAATTAAGACTGGAGTTTCCAAGATTCTGAAATATTGTAGAGCTCTCTGTGTGATACAAACTCGAGTTTTCAACTCCAAACTCGAGTTTTAGGGACAACCTAAACTTTGAAGTCTTTCTGCTAGGTGGAAACTGGAGTTTACATAATTAAGACTGGAGTTTTGAAATCAAGTTGTAACTCGAGTTTTTTCTATTTGAGCTAAACTCGAGTCTTTAAAGTCAGACTCAAGTTTAAGTGAGAACTGAAGCTTTGAGAACTTTCTCCTAAAAGAAAACTGGAGTTTTCAAAATCAAAATTGGAGTTTTCCTAACCTGTGAAAATACTGGAGTTTCTGAAGTCTTTCTGTTTGGTATAAACTCGAGTTTTCAAGCTGAAACTTGAGTTTTTCTTGTTGCAAAAACTGAGTGCTCTTTGTAGCTTTCAAACTCGAGTCTGCCTGAGCAAATTGGAGTTTGGATTTCTTTGAAAAATTAAGCTACTCTCTGTCAAGTCTAAACTTGAGTTTTGCTACCAAAAACTCAAGTTTGCCTTTGACAATAAGTTTTACAATTGTCAGTTATCATCAAAACACATAGAGAACTAACACATTGCTCTCTGTCTGAACTATACTCAAGTATTCATTCGTAAACTCGAGTATTCAAGTTATTCTTGACTTTGGTTGCTCTTTGACTTAATAAAGCTTCAATTTTAGCAAACCAATCATCCCCATATAGCTCTTTGTGTCTTCATTCCAATGCATCAAGAATCAGATCGAAACTTGTTGGATTTTGTCCGTTATGATCTGATGAATGAAGATTTGTTCTTTACCAGCGTTTTTGCAACGTCTTGATCAGTCAGTCAACTTTCAAAGACCATATCTCTCTATTCTGATCTTCATTTTTGTTGAATCAAGTCTTGATGGAAACCCTTATGAGTGTTCTTTCATATGCCACTGATTTTAGCTCATTCCGATTTGTAGATTGTGAGTTACACTCAAAACATTGAAGCTTGGTCTGATGTGTGGCATGAATATTTGATCCAACTTTCGAAATTCAAAGCTTTCTCATATGATCTTCTTTGGACTTAAAACTTTATCAAAATGACTCATTAGATGTCTAGTTTCATCCAAATTTTGTTTCACCTCAATCCGATCTCTGGTTTAGGAGATATCATCGAATTACCAGAGCTCGCCCAAAGCTGAACATGAAACAGAGGTGAATAGAGTTGCTGTAAGTGCTGGATACTCGAGTATTGAAGTGGATACTCGAGTATTGTCGGGTCTAGACATGCCAGAGAAGCTGAAAACACCCCATACTTGAGTATTTAAGTTCCATTCTCGAGTATTGAGTTCCAAATTCAAATTTTAACTTGGAAACTCGAGTTTCCCAAATTCTAGTTTTCTCATCCAGAAGCAAATTTCTGCAGTAAGCTTGTATACTCGAGTTTTGACCTAGATACTCGAGTTTTCTCTTCCAGAACCTGATTTTTGCTATCTTTATCTCTGAATTAAACCTCTCCAACTTCCATTTGGTCATGGACACTTCTATAATCAATCTTGGAATATAAATAATGATATCTTCAGCAAGTTTTCCTTTTTCCATCTTCCATCTTGATCAATATTTCCTCTTCTTCATTTTCTTCATTTTGAAATCTCCTCTCTCATGATCATTCTCCATAATGCAACTCTTTCTTTCTTTCAATCTTCTTGAGCATTCTCCACATTTATATTTGAGCTGATCTTGAATATTGATTATCAACTTCTTCTATCTTTCATCTCTCCTCTTCTTCTTGATTATCCCCAAACTCCTTTGATAGCTTCTTGCTTCTTAGTGGATTCTTCTTTCTATCTTCTCATCTCTTTGACCATTCTCCATAAATTATTTCTTCTTCCATTGAACATTCTTCATAAATAAATTTGAACTGATCTTGATTGAAGATGTTCCATTTAATAAATTCTTTCTTCAATTTCTCCTCTTCCTCTTCCTTTTCTTTATCCTCATCCTCATCTACATCCTCGACCTCCTTGATCTTCTTCTTTTTCTTCTTTGCTGATTCTTCTTTTTGATTATTCTTCATGAATGACCTTTACATCTTTGACTCTACAATAAATTTAAGAATTAATCAATGAAGGAGATAAATATAGTATACAAACTTTTTGCTCTTTTCTAATGGCATCTGTAAAGACATCATCAAAACTAATCATATTTAACACATAAGACCTATACATATTTATTTAATATTATGATATCATATTAACTAGAGTGTTATCCGTTTTCGTAGGAATTAAGCACGATGAATAGGGAGAGGGTGGAGAACAATAAGTATCTTTACAAGGTAGGGCAAACGGGGCATGCTTGCATTGCTTAAAAGTTGTATGCAAGGAGTAAGGATGGTAGTAGACCTCTTCGTTATGAACTTTGGTCAATGACGAGGCAAAATAAAGACGGCTCTTACGAGGATTTTAGGTGAAAGAAGTCATAGATAAAATGGTAAGTATTAATATTATTCCTCAATTTTTGGAACCAATATCTTCAATTAACTAATCAATATTGACATTTGTATTAAATGTACAACAAGCCATGTCCCCTAGGAAGTTACAAAACAAGGTTGCCTTTCTATGGATGAGGATGTATTAGCCCTTACCAACCTAGTCTTCTTAGGGGTGAAAACTTTGAATTGACCAAGATAAAGTATTATTGTCAGCAACAACCTCTAAGAAATAACAAGGACAAAAAATGAAAAGCTTTAGAAGTAGTGCGATGAAATGAATAAACAAATACTATTTCTCATACAAGAGGAGCTGATGAAGGAGCATTGTACGAAGCAGCAAGGGGGAAATGGCCACAAAAGTAATAGAGGTAGCAACTTATTTCCAAGCCATGATTTACCTGAGGGCTTTGTTTATGTTGAGTGTTTTGTTGATAACTCTGAACACCATATAGTTGTAATATGCCGCATGTTTAACCGCTTGATGGATAACATGCTTCATAACGAGCCCATCCTTCCTGAGCATGTGAAGGTACAAATCAAGACCAACATGGAACCTAATATCTGTTGCCTGTGCTCACTAAAGATACTGATATAGTGGGAGGGGCTATAAGCTGTTTTGTTGTGTGGCCTTTCCATCTATTTAGAGTATGCAAGTTGACAAAAACTTCTACTACTAAAAAATCCCCCAACTCAGTGCAAGAAGAGGAAGCATTCCATCAACAATGAATAATCAAAAAGAAGTCTTTCTCACACAAAAAGCCTGTTGGTTAATGAAAGACAAGGCTGAACCTAAGAGGGGGTGAATTGGGTGAAGATAAAAACTTGCAATTTTTGAAAATCTTTTCGCAATTTGATAACATCAGTTTGAATGATAATAAAGAGTTATAAAGCTATAGACAATCATTCAAACATATATGCTGGAAATAAAAGAGATTAAGGAAGAGAATTGCAAACATATATTTATATTGGTTCGGCCTAATCCTTGACCTACGTCTAGTCCTCAAGCTCCACTTGAGATTTCTACTATCTCCTTGTTTAACCAGGCACAAGAGTAAAACCTTTACAACCTCACAAGTTTAGCCAGACACTTATGCAACCTTCACAATCTCTCACTGAGACTCTCCCTTACAACCTGTAGGGATACAATCAATTTTCCCACTCAAGGTCACCCAACCTTGAGTATCTCACAGAAAAATATGATTTACAATGATTCTTCTCTCAAAGAAGTGAATGGATAATCACTGAAGTGCATTACAAATTATTTCACTCTCTAAATGATAAGCTATGTAAACATTGAAAAACAGAGTGTGAAGAAGCTTTAGAAATTTGGCATTTTTTTACAGCATAATCTCTTCCCATCATCTTTGTGCATTTTGAATGCGGCTTCATTTATAGATGAGGGTGATCTAAACATTGAGAATATGACTGTTTATGAATAGAGCCGTTGAGAATCTAGCTGTTGGAAATATAGCCATTAGAACTTCAGTTTTTGAGCCAACTATGACACCAGCATTTACTTCAACCTTGATCTTTAGTTTGACGCACTTTGATCATCTGAAATATGTCCACAAATAATATAAATGATGTTAAGAAGAATTACAAATCATTTGGGTAATCATCTGGATGTTCTTGTTCAAAATCGTGATTTTCGCAACAGTCATTTTTCTGAGGTGAAGGTGTATACTCGAGTATTGAGTTGAAAACTCGAGTATTGAGGCTGTCAGGCTACTTCAAATTCCTCTCTATCTGATCAAAATTCGAGTATTGACTTACATACTCAAGTATTAAAGATCCTCTAACGTTCATTGCTCTTTTTCTGAGCTATACTCGAGTTTTCTCTTGTAAACTCGAGTTTTCAACTTATTCTTGACTTTGGTTGCTCTATGACTTGATATAGCTCTTTGTGTCTTCTTTCTAAAGTAATAAGAATCAGCTCAAAGATCGTTGTATTTTGTCTGTTATGATCCAATAAATGAAGCCTTGTTCTTGACCAGTGTTTTTGCAACATTCTAAAATGTCAGTAAACTTTCGAAGACCATATCTCTCTGGTTTGATCTTCATTTTTGTTGAATCAAGTCTTGATGGAAATCCTTATGAGTCTTCTTTCATATGCCACTGATTTCAACTCATTTCGATATGTATATTGTGAGTTACACTCAAAACATTGAAGCTTGGTCTGATGTGTGGCGTGAATATTTGATCTAACTTTCGAAATTCACAGAGCTCTCATATGAACTTCTTTGGACTTGAAACTTTTTCAATGTGACGCATTATTTGTCTAGTTTCATCCAAAATTGGTTTCACTTCAATCCAATCTTTGGTTTAGGAGATATCAATGAATTACCAGAGATCGCCCAATGTTGAAAGTGAAATAGAGGTGAACAGAGTTACTGACCAATGCTGGATACTCGAGTATTGAGTTGGATACTCGAGTATTGTTGGGTCTAGAGATGCCAAAGATACTGAAGACACCCAATACTCGAGTCATTAAATTCCATACTTGAGTATTGACTCCCATAATCGAGTATTGACCTCTAAACTCAAGTTTTCTTGTATTCCAGAGACAAATCACTTCCAGTAAAGTAGGAAACTCGAGTTTTGACCATCAAACTCGAGTTTTCTCATCCAAAACCTGATTTTTACTTGTTCTAACCTTGAACTGAGCCATTCCAACTTCTACTTGATCATGGATACTTCTATAATCAATCTTGGAACTTGTATAATGATATTTTCATCAAGTTCTTCCATCTTCCATCTTGATCAACATTCACTATTTAACTTTAGCTTATCATTTTCTACACCTTCAACATTCTTCAATATTTCCTCTTCTTCATTTTCTTCTTTTTGAAATCTCATCTCTTGAACATATTCCATAATTCAACTCTTTCTTTATTTCAATTCTCTTGAACATTCTTCACAAATATATTTTAGCTGATCTTGAATATCAATTTCTTCCATCTTCCAACTCTCTTCTTCTTCTTGATTATCCCCAAAATCTATCAACCAAGAACTTGAATAACAATATTCCATTCAACAAGTTCTTCTTTCTTCAATCTATCTTCTTCTTCTTGATTATTCTTCATGATTCAATTTCTTTCTCTCTGAAATCTCTTATCTCCTTCTTTAATCTCTACAATTCAACTTGGATTAATCTACATTAAGTACAACAGTTAGTCAATGTAGGAGATAACTATATTACTCAATCTTTTTGCTTTTAAGAATGACATTTATGTAAGACATCATCAAAACTAATCATAACTAACAGTTAATTTGCTCAGAAGTCACTCCAGGAGTTCACTGATAAGTTTTTCACTTCAGGCACATATCCAATGATTAAATTAGAGAGAGAGAGGTCTTCGACCTACTAGACTAAGAGAATGCTATAAGCCAAGAGTTTGTTTTTGAGGTCCTGAACAAGGAGATGGCAAGTACAAGCTCTGTTAACTTCTTTATGATGTATTTCTTTAGCTGTGATTAAATGGTTAGCTGCTTAGAACTTTGATTACATTTCGATATGCTGGTTTTGAAATTTCAAGCACTTGTACCACGCTTACATCTTGTCCCACAGCCTCCAAGACAAGAACAAGTTTATTCGCCTTAACAAGCTCAATAACCAGGGTTAGGGCATGAAGGAATATGTCAAGCACTATCTCACGAAGTTTCTAGGGATGAATTCATTAGGATTGTGCTAGACAGAAGTGGCATTTACTTATTTGTCCCTAACATTCAAGGGTAAGAATATCATTAAGTCTACTCAAATTAGTTTTTATTTATTTTGTAATTGTCTTGATAATGTGATCTATCATTACACTTAGGAACCACTGGATGCTCATAGTGGTAAATCCAATGCGCAAAAAGATTTGGTATTATGACTCTATGAGTGAGGTTTTAAAGAGGACACCATACATGTAGGAGACATTCAACTAGTAAGTTATGTTAGTTCTTTATGGGTTTTGATGATAACAATCAATTGTGAAATCAAGAATGAAGAGTTGTCTCAAGAAGTTGAAAACTTGCAGATTGAGGCAATACTCGAGTATTGGCGACCAAACTCGAGTATTGAGAGTTCAAAGAACAGCTTAATGCACTTAACATAGGTCAATACCATAGCATTCAAATGAATACTCGAGTATGGGAGTTATAGAGAGCATCGCAAGTTTTTACATCAGGGAAAACTCGAGTATTCACATGAAAACTCGAGTTTAGGCCTGTGTGACTCTTCAAATGATTTAACCTGAAAAATTGAAAACTCAGTTTTGGAAAACCACGGTTTTGAGAACTACGGTTTGGAATTTGAAAAGACAGTTTTCCAACTTAGCTCCAGAATTTGAATGTTTTATGAAAACTCGAGTATCACTGGAAAACTATACTCAAGTATTGAGCCAAGCAAAGAGGTTCTTAAAATTGAATTAGCCATAAACCTTGGTATTGAGAACCACAGTTTTGAAAACTATAGTTTACATTTACACAACTAATTTCAGAGTTTCAAAACTAAGGTGGAAAACTCAAGTATTGAAACTGAAACTTGAGTATTGAGCCATACAGAGAGTATTTATGTTTTCTAAGCCTTCAATACTCTGGTATTGGGAAGAAACTCCGGTTTTGATGTTTTGGACATTTATTCATCAAGAGTCTAAAACTCGAGTATTGGAAGAACACTTGAGTATTGGCTTAAGTTCATCAGGAACACCAAAGCTCAAATCGCGAGTCTCGTCTCTGGAAGGAGAAGACTCGAGTATTGACTCAGAAACTGGAGTTTTGGCTTAAGTGCATAGTGACAAACTCGAGTATTGGTGCACAAACTCGAGTATTGGTCACGCCTACTGAGAATTCAAATTCGTGAAATCTGTGTAATGCTTATGAAATGATCTGAATGATTTATATTCTTAATTATCATCATTACCATATATGTTTAATGTGTTTGCTGTATTTCAGCTTAATTACAGATGCTTCAAAGAGATTAAAGGTGCTGATAACACAAAAGGCAAAGTCTTGTCAGAAGCAATAAATGCACACCACCAAACTTGCTGTAATCTCAACTACCAAGCCTTCCACCGTGGAAAAAGGATAAAGTGACTTCCATTTAAGTGAGGATTGACAATCCCAATGGATATAAACGACTAGAAGTCACTCTCTATCCTACAAGTCAAGAAACAAGCACAAGTGTAGAGAGAGAAAGGACCAAACTGCTTCTAACTGAAGGGAAACTTCTCCAACGGTCAAATGAATGCAAGCAATGGCTATTAATGCCTCTCTAAGTATAAATAGAGTTGCATTCAAGTCTCTACCAAAACACTGAGCTGAAAAACGAAAATGAATTTAATTTATTCATTTATTAGAGAGCTTTCTTATACAGAGTATCGGTTGACACTATAGAGCTTCAGTGATTATCTTATCTGCTCTGTAAGAGAGTTTTATCAATTGTATTTGATTGATTGTAAGTTATCTCAAGTCGGGGGACTTGGAGATTTCGGAGATCATTGATTACAACTTGTAAGGGGGAGCAAGTTCTAGAGAGAGAATTGCTTCAGAGTTACAAACGTGTAATCAAGTGATTATAGTGAAAAGCTCAGGGTGCCTGAGGATTGGACGTAGGCCAAGGAGTTGGGCTGAACCAATATAAACTGTTATGTATTGCTATTCTTCCTTGCTCGTTTTTTTTCATTTGGTCAATCATCATAAAAGGAAAAAACACGAAAATTTTCATAATCCCCAATTCACCCCCTCTTAGTGATTCAGCTCCTCTAACATTTGGTATCAGAACCTGGTCTTCTTTGAAGAGTTTAACAACTCGAGAAGGATCCTCATAGATGGTATTCTACCCGATGGAGCTTCAATCAATAGACCACCTAGTTTTAGTGGAGAGCATTATTCCTTCTGGAAGGCCAAGTTTAAGGTTTTCGTAATGGCCTCTAAATACAGACTCTGGAGAGTATTTGAGAGAGTAAATTATGTTCTTGAATCTGAGGAAGATGGAGTCTGAATCCCAAAGCTAGAAGAAGAATATGATGACAATGACAAGAGGCTAGTCACCCTCAATAGTAAAGCCATTCTCATGCTTCAGAGTGCGTTGAGTCAAAGTGAATATTTCCGAATAAGGACTCTAACAACAACAAAAGAAATGTGGGATGCCTTGGAAATAGCTCACGAAGGGACAACTGGAATCAAAGAAAACAAAGTTAATACTCTTATGACTGAGTATGATCTCCTTCGAATGAAGCAAGGCGAATCTATTGGAGATTTCCAGCTGAGATACACTCATCTAATTAATCAGCTTGCTACCTTGGGAAAATTTTATGAGCAACCAGTCTAAGTGAGAAAGATTGTAAATATTCTCATTAAAGATTGGGAAGCAAAAGTCACTGCCATTGAAGAAGCGCGTGGTGAATCAATGAGATTAGTGGCAGCATTATTTGGCAGCTTATCAGAATATGAAGGCAAGATTAAGTTCAGAAAAGAGCTTGATGAAGTCAATCATAAGGGCAAGGGAGTTGCTCTTAAAGCAAGCAAAGAGTCCACTAGATTAGATGATAAGGATGAGGAAGATGAAGATGAAGAGATCAGTATGATGGTCTGGAGATTCAAGAAGTTCTACAAGAAGGACTAAGGTTTTAAGAAAGCTTATAGAGGAAGCTCTAGCTTCGAAACAAAGAAACCAATCATATGCTTTGAATGCGAAAAGCCTAGCCATATCAGATCTGAATGTCCCCAGCTGATGGACAGAGAAAATGAAAAGAAGAGATATGACAAATCCAAAAAGAAAGCATATGTCTAAGCCATTTAGGTGATAGCTCATCAGATGAAGATGAAGCAGAAGAGAAAGAAAAGCTAATATTTGTCTAGTTGTTGAGGAAGAAGAACAACATGGTAAAGACAATGAGGTATATGATTCTCAGCCAACCTATGATGAATTATTTGATGAATATAATCTTATTCAATCTGAATTTGAAAAATTGGCTGATAAATATCTTGATTTGAAAAGAAGGAACATATCTTTTGAAATGCAAGTCAAAAATCTTTCCTCGGATGAAAACTTAATTTGCGATGACTGCATTGATTTAGAAAAGAAAAATTCAAATCTCACAAAGGCACTTGAGAAATTTAGTAGAGGAAGTGAAATGCTCAATGTCATTTTGAAACAACAAAGGTTTATAAATGATAGGTCTGGCATTGGTTATAAACCTATTCTTGACAAGAGAAAAGGCAAGAAAAAGTTTGGAGAAAAACTCTATATGAGTTATTTTAGAAAAAGCATTCATTCTTCAAACCCCTTTGCTCATTGCAATTATTGCAATAGGAAAGGTCATTCAACATCTTCATGTTTTCATAGAAGAGAAAAGAAAAATAAACCTGCTGGAAACTATCAATGGGTGCCTAAGGGATCCTACAAGATTCCTAAGACACGTACTAATAAAAAAGGACCCAAGAAAAGAAGGGTACCTGAGTTTTGAATTGCAGGTGTAACTAAGAACCTCCAGGTGGAACAAATGATAGATTGACAATAGAAATTCTAGCCACTTGACAGAGGTTCATTCTAAACTTGCCCCAATCAAAATCAAGACTGGTGATATAGTTATTCTTCCTAGACATCAATCAGAAAAATCGCTGGGACAAGAGAGATAAGCAATATTGAAAGGATTCTAAATTGAAGATGTTGTTTGTTTGATCTATTCAGATATCAGGCCTAGCACAAGAATGTGTGCACAGATCCGATATGATCTAAAAGAATATCATATCTTGAAAAGAGAAAATGAGTATTTTAACTTTTATACAAAAACTGGGAAGGTAAATCCCAATAGGTAGTAGATTTTAATTTACATTTCAATGTTAGTTATAATTTTGATGATTATCTGATTATTAACTTGAGCATCGGAGTCTTTAGGTTGATTTTTGTAGGATGACCAGATAATCTTGAGGAGTAGTAAAACTTGAGTTTGGCGAGTGAAGCTCAAGTATCCTGGCAGACAGAAAGGAATTCATATCGACAAAGGATGAATACTCGAGTATGAGGAAGAATACTCGAGTATTGAACTGGGAAGTTCAAAAGTTCACGGTACACTTTTGAAATCCAGGTTAGTCATGTATTAGCTATACTCGAGTTTAGAATAGAATACTCAAGTTTGGGGTAGTTCAACTGTAAGTATACGAAAGGTCATTTCTGAAAAACCGTCATTCCAAACCTTAGTTTGCCCTAGAAATCCTCTGTGTTTCCCTCTCGTCTTGCTCTTTCCTGTCTCATTTCTTCTGCTAAAATCCTTACTAATGGCGCCAAAAAGACGAGTTCAAGAGCCTGAAGTCACTACAATCTCTTCTTGAACTTCTGAAGGACCTTCTCACTCTTCTTGACAACAACCCGCCAAGAAGAAGCAAACTGCCAGGCATTTCTCTTATCAAGTAGAGAAGAAAACTATGAAGAAGACCACATCATCATCTACCAAGGACATTCCAACCCCTGAAATTCCATCACCATCTCCTCCCCAGTGTCCTGTTCACATGAAGTCTATTCCTGTTCATAGGCCAAGAGAGGAAATGATTTTCTCAGTCGACTTGGAGTAAATATTCCTGAGAAATCTTTGGACAAGACTTCTAAGACGCCAAAATCAAAAGTGGTTCACATCAATGAACCTTCTAAAACTCCTAAAAGGAAAAAGGTAGATCCTTCTGCTGCAATGAGGAAGGACAAGGAGCCACTTGTTGAAGAGAACTCTTCCTTTGGAGAATCTGTACCATCCTCTCCTCAGACCAACATTCCTACTGAAGACACTCCTTCTGATTTGCCATCTGCTCTGTATGAAATCAACAAACATGACTCACCTCTTAAGGATTTCAATACAGACAATGCAGGTATTTCTGTGAACTCGTTGGAAAAATTTAGACAAATCTATTCCAAGAAAGAATTCTGCCCTCTGGTCTCTATAGACCTAGAGAAAATCAAGGAAGAGTGTGGTATGGACCTGTTCTTCTGGTTGAAGCCTTACATTTCCTATCTCTCGATTAAAGCCCCATTTTCTCCAACAGTTGTCAGAATCTTTTACTTTAATATGTTCAAGGAAAATCTGAGAGATGATGAGGGTAATGTGAAGGAAGAATGCCTCCCTTCTTCTATCAGGGGAGACAAAGTTACCATTTCTGCTTCTATTTTAAACACCATTCTCCAAATCAAAAATCCTCCTCCTGCTCCAAAAATAAATTATTCTAACAATTGAAATTTTTAAAATTCTAAGACCCGGAATTCCTGTCCCTGATGATCAAATTGACAAGTTAACTTTCACTCCTTTGGAAATGTCCCCTGAGTACCGAGTTCTATGGTACATATTCTCCAGGAATTTCCTGCAAAAAGGAGGAAACTATACCAAGTTTTCTCAGAAGAATTACCCTGGGTTTGCTGCATTTATTTAAGGAAGGCCATTCAATCTGGGCCAGTGGCTGTTTCAAGAAATCTCCAACTTCTGCTTTTCCCCTCGACTAGTATCCCATATTCCGTTTGCTTGCCTGGTATCTGTAATTTTTTTCACAATAAAATTTGGCACCTCTCTTCGTCTGACTCTCTAAAATGGCCAAGTAGCTTTGGAAGATCGCAACTGAATTACATGAAGATTGTCCCTGAGGCAGGCATTACCACTGGAACTATCCCAGTCCAACCTTCTTCTTTAAAGAAAACTTTAGCTCCTTCATCCTCTGCTAATCCATCTACTGTTCCTTCTTCTGCCCAAGATAATATCGATGATAAAATTAAGAAGTTGGTTGACAAGGCAGTCTCTGACATGTCCAAGAAACTTCAAGCTGAATTTAGAGAGACTATTGCTGGTCTGCAATAGTCTCAGACACACATCATAAATGAACATACTGTCTTCAAGATTCATTTATAGCAGCAAGATGCCAAGATGGATCATTTTCTGCAACTACTTGGTGCTTCACCCCCTCATCCGTGACGTTCTCATATTTCTGCTCCTTCTTACTTTTGAAGATGACAAGGGGGGGGGGGAGAGAGTTAGAAACCAAAAATCTAGTTTAGGAGATAGTCCTATGCTGCAATTGCTTGGAACTTCTTGTAAGTTTGCTTTAATCCAGTTATTCTATCTCCTGACTAAGTTTTCTTGTTGTACTTACTACTTAGATTAAGTTATTAGAAAGTATGAACTTCTGTGATCAGTGATATTCTGACCTTATATAAACTATGGTGAATGTTATTACATTGAATTTATGCTTTGCATTTAATTGATAAACAAATTCATAAAAGCATAAATACTGAAGTGTTTGAAATTTCAAAGGTTTTGATAAGCATCATGACAAAACTAACATTTTCAAAACCAAGACATTGAACCTTTTCATAAGATTCAAAAATTTTCATAAAGTTCAAATGTTTTCAAGAAATTGAAAAGTTTTTGGTTTCCAAGTGTTGTCATCATCAAAAAGGGGGAGAATGTTAGTTATCTATAGGTTTGGATGATAACAATCAATTGTAAAATCAAGAATGAAGAGTTGTCTCAAGAAGTTGAAAACTTGTAGATTGAGGCAATACTTGAGTATTGGCAACAAAACTCGAGTATTGAGAGTTCAAAGTGAAAATGGAAGAAATCACCAAGAGGGGGTGAATTGGGGATTTCAAAAATTCTTTTGAATTTTTTTTTCAAAAAAAAAACTTGAAAAATAAATAACGAGAGAGTAAGAAAAGAAAAGCTGGACACACAGAATTTATATTGGTTCGGTCTTAACCTTGACCTACGTCCAGTCCCCAGATATCTTCTGGGTATTTGCACTAGTTCAACAAGCCTTAACTACAACAATGTAAACTACAAGCAATCCTATTCACCTAGGACTTGCTCCCCTTACACTTTGTAATTAAGCTACCCCACTCATAGGTTTCCACAACCTTGAGTTTACACCAACAACTTTTGATTTCAAAGAATCAAGAGTCTCAAAAAGAGTAGATAATGATAAACACTGAAGATCAATTTAAAATCACAATACATACTCAAATTGCAAAATATAATCAAAGTAGCTTGGTTGTGTGTCTCTTGCTCTGAGTCTTCATAGCTTTTTATAGGCTAACTAGATGAACAAGTCGTTGCATTTTCTTCTCTAACGTTCAGCTGCAAATTTGGAAAATGACAGTTGCATATTTTTCCTCTGTTCCTTAAATTCTAAGATGGAATCTTGGAATATGTTGATGCAGAAGGTCTTCCAAGTATTTAGTCATTCCGTAACCTTCATTTGACCGTTGGAGAGAGATTTAATTGATTCATAACGGTCTGTGCTGAACCATTGGGATAGAGAAGAAGGATCAGCCCTTTTCTTGGTTCTTCATTTAATGCACTTTATCCCAAATCTGATTCCATCTCTATCTTAGCTGAACTTATCTGAAAATTGCTAAAAACTTCATCAAATACATTAGAAGCAATAGTATCATATGATACAACAATTCCAGGTTGACCCATAAGGATTTTGCAAATTAACATCATCTGGTTTTTCAAAATCACCGATGCAAACTCGGGTTTGTAATTCTAGACTCGAGTTTGTGGTTCAACTAGAGAGCATGAATGTTGATCATCAGTCTAAATTGGCAGTTTACAAATATTAACTCGAGTTTGGTTCTTACAGAGAAGACTGTCGGGCTCTGGACTTGGAATGGAACTTTGGATGTGTACCTAAACTTGAGTCAATTAATGACTAACTCGAGTTTGGAGCTATGTCAAGAGGATGAGCCTAAGTTCAAGAATTTCCAGATTGGAGTTTAGCAGCATAACCTGGAGTTTGCAAAGCAAGCATATTGGTGGTCTTTCTGTATGACTCAGACTTGAGTTTTGGGAAGCAAACTCGAGTTTCAGTAAGAACTGAAACTTTGAAATTTATCTTGGTCAAGTGTAAACTGGAGTTTGGAAACACAGACTGGAGTTTACAAGACTTATGTGTTGGACCTGGCTATCACCCAAGAGGAGGGGGGTGAATTGGGTGTTTGATAAGCTTTAGGAACTTTTAAAAAAACTTTTCGCAATTTATAAATTGACAATTAGATATTCAAAGATGAGCATATACTGGAAATATAAAGGATAAGGGAAGAGAGTATGCAAACTGTGATTTATCCTGGTTCGGTCCAATCTTTGACCTACGTCCAGTCCCCAAGCTTCACTTGAGATTTTCAATCCACTATTTGCTTTGAACTTGATTACACGTTCTGTACTTAAAGTAATCCTCTCACTAGGATTCACTCCCCCTTACAAACCATAATCAATTCACTTGCTTGATTACACACTCTGTACTCGAAGTAATCCCACACTCGGATTCACTCCCCTTACAAGCTGTAATGACAACAAAGTGTTTCCCACTCAAGATCACCCAATCTTGAGTAACTCTCAGAATAATAGGATGTTTACAATGAATCTTCTCCCTCAGAAGTAAGTGAATAAACACTGAAGCACAATACATATAATCTCACTCTCTAAGCTAGATATATGATCATTGAGATATTCAGAGAGTAGATGAAGCAGACGTTAGAATATTGGCATTTTCACTGTGTAAGCTCACGTCACTGTTCTTGTTCTCCCTCTTGTATCTGTGTCACTTGTTCTTCGTTTCTGGGCTTCTTATATAGATGAAGAAGAGGAACTAGCCGTTGCATTTTCTTCTCTTTGATTCTTCAAAGTTCAGCTGTAAATCTGGAATATGACAGTTGCATATTTTCCTCTATTTCTTCAATTCTTGGCTGGAATCTTGGATTTAGTTGTTGTAGATGGTCTTCCAGAACTCTTGTCATTCCATAAACTTAATTTGACCGTTTGAGATGATTCTTATGAGTTACAACGGTCTGAGCTGAACATCTAGGATAAGGGAGAAGGATCAGGCCTGTTCTAGGTTCGTCATTTAATGCATTTATCCTGGATCTTGATCTACCTTGATCTTGGCTAAACCTTATCTGAAAAACACTCAAAACTTCATCAAGGACATTAGAAACAATAATATCATATGAGGAAATAACTTCAGGAAGACCCATTAAGATTTCGCAGATCAACATCATTTGATTTTTCAAAATTCCCGATGCAAACTCGAGTTTGTTCTTCCAGACTCGAGTTTGGGGTTCATCCAAAAAGCATGTCTGTTGATTAGTGGTCTAAACTTGCAGTCTGTAAAAGCTAACTCGAGTTTGACTTTTACAAAGAGAACTGTCGGGTTCTGGACTTGGGATGGAACTTTGGGCAGGAAGCTAAACTCGAGTCAATTAGTGACCAACTCGAGTTTGGGTCTATGTTTGAAGAACAAGCCTAAGTTCATGATTTTCCAGACTAGAGTTTAGGGTCATAGACTGGAGTTTGTAGTGTAGCCAAAATGGATGATCTTTCTGTATGATCCAAACTCGAGTTTGGGAAGCAAACTCGAGTTTCAGTGACTATTGAAATATTTGAGGTTTATCTGGGTCAAGTGCAAACTGGAGTTTGGAAGGCCAGACTAGAGTTTGGGAGTCTATTGAGTTTTCTGGGTTCCTTTCTGTTTGGTCTAAACTCGAGTTAGGGAATCATGACTCGAGTTTGGCTTGCTTGGGATTCTGAGTGCTCTCTGTATCTTCCAGACTTCAGGTTTGATATGCAAACTGGAGTTTAGCTTAATGTGAAAATTTTGGATTCATTTCTGTGTCTGTACAGACTCGAGTTTGTCTATGGAAACTCGAGTTTGGCTTTTATGTAAAATTGAATATCTTTCTGTCAAGTCTCAAAACTGGAGTTTGCTAACACAAACTCGAGTTTTCTTCTCCATGGCTCAGTCAAATATCCTTCTCACAAGTTCTTTGCTTTCTGACCTGATAAAGATCAATCCCTGGAATCCAGTACCTATCTCCATGAAGCTCTTTAAGTCTTCTTTCCATTGCAAGAAGAATCAGCTCCAAACTCACTGTATTCTGATTGTTATGATCTGATGAATGAAGGTTGTTCTTTGCCAGCGTTTTTGCAGCATCTTGAATTTATAGTCAACTTTCGAAGATCATATCTCACTCATTTGATCTTTTTTTCCATGATCTTTATGTTTCTGGAAAGGTATGTGAGTCTACTTTCATATACCACCGATTTCAGCTCATTCTGATGTCTAGATTGTGAGATACACTCAAATCATTGAAGCTTGGTCTGCTGGGTGACATAAATTCCCGTTCCAACTTCTGAAATTCATGGCTCTCTCATCTCAGCTTCTTTTGGCATGAAACTTTGTCAAGATGACGCATTAGATGTCTAGTTTCATACAAAATTGATTTCACCTTAAACCGATCTCTGGTTTGGGAGATATCATCGAATTACCAGAGGTCTCCAGTTCTGATCGTGAAACAGAGTTGGACAAAGTTGCTAAAAGCTTGCTAAACTCGAGTCATTAAGTGACTAACTCGAGTTTTGAGTTCGAAACTCGAGTTTACATTGGCTAACTCGAGTTTTGATGATCCAGAGACGCCAAAGTTGCTGAAGACTTTACAAACTCGAGTCATTAAGTGACTAACTCGAGTTTTGAGTTCCAGACTCGAGTTTTGTGTCCTAAACTCGAGTTTTCTCATAATCCAGAGGCAGATCACTTCCAGTAATGCAGTAAACTTGACTTTTAAGTATCTGGCTCGATTTTGCTCATCCAGAACCTGATATATGCTTGTTTTAACTCTGAATTGAGCTGTTCTAACTTTCATTTGATCATGGAGACTTCTAAAATCAAACTAAGAACTTGTATAATGATTTTCTTAGTTTATTAAGCAAGTTCTTCTTTCTTTCTTCTCTCTTCTTGATTATTCTCCAGGAATCAACTCTTTCTTTCTTCTCTTCTCTTGTTCTTTCTCCGCATGAACAAATCTACATTAAATGTAGCAATTAGTCAATGTATATGGTATAAACTTTATGATATAAACTTTTTGCTCTTGATAATGATATCTATATAAGACATCATCAAAACTAATCATAACCAACATTATAAAAATACTAAGTTTTCTGGATTCATTTGTTTAGTCTAAACTTGAGTTTCATGGTCCAGACTCGAGTTTGTCTTGCTCAAAATTCTGAGTGCTCTTTGTATCTCCCAGACTTCAAGTTAGTTTTCATAAACTGGAGTTTGGCTTGTTGAGAAAAACTTTGATTGCTTTCTGTGACTTCGTAAACTCGAGTCTACCTAAGCAAACTGAAGTTTGGCTTTCTTGTAGAATTGAGCAACTCTCTGTCAAGTCTCAAACTCGAGTTTACATACCTAAACTTGAGTTTGCCTTTGACAGTAAGTTTTTCAACTTACCAAAGACAAACTTCATGCCAAGTTTACAATTGTCAGTTATCATCAAAACAGATAGAGAACTAACACAAAGAACAGTTTAATGCACTTAACATAGGTCAATACCGTAGCATTCAAATGAATACTCGAGTATGGGAGTTATAGAGAGCATCGCAAGTTTTTACATCAGGGAAAACTCGAGTATTGACATGAAAACTCGAGTTTAGGCCTGTGTGACTCTTCAAATGATTTAACCTGAAAAATTGAAAACCTCATTTTTGGAAAACCACGGTTTTGAGAACTACGGTTTGGAATTTGAAAAGACAGTTTTCCAACTTGGCTCCAGAATTTGAATGTTTTATGAAAACTCGAGTATCACTGGAAAACTATACTCAAGTATTGAGCCAAGCAAAGAGGTTCTTAAAATTGAATTAGCCATAAACCTTGGTATTGAGAACCACAGTTTTGAAAACCATAGTTTACATTTACACAACTAATTTCAGAGTTTCAAAACTAAGGTGGAAAACTCGAGTATTGAAACTGAAACTCGAGTATTGAGCCATACAGAGAGTATTTATGTTTTCTAAGCCTTCAATACTCGAGTATTGGGAAGAAACTCCGGTCTTGATGTTTTGGACATTTATTCATCAAGAGTCCAAAACTCGAGTATTGGAAGAACACTCGAGTATTGGCTTAAGTTCATCAGGAACACTAAAGCTCAAATCGCGAGTCTCGTCTCTGGAAGGAGAAGACTCGAGTATTGACTCAGAAACTGGAGTTTTGGCTTAAGTGCATAGTGACAAACTCAAGTATTGGTGCACAAACTTGAGTATTGGTCGCGCCTTCTGAGAATTCAAATTCGTGAAATCTATGTAATGCTTATGAAATGATCTGAATGATTTATATTCTTAATTATCATCATTACCATATATGTTTAATGTGTTTGCCAGTGTATTTCAACTTAATTACAGATGCTTCAAAGAGATTAAAGGTTCTAATAACACAAAAGGCAAAGTCTTGTTAGAAGCAATAAATGCACACCACCAAACTTGCTGTAATCTCATCTACCAAGCCTTCCACTGTTGAAAAAGGATAAAGAGACTTCCATTTAAGTGAGGACTGACAATCCCAATTGATATAAACGACTAGAAGTCACTCTCTATCCTACAAGTCAAGAAACAAGCACAAGTGTAGAGAGAGAAAGGACCAAACTGCTTCTAACTGAAGGGAAACTTCTCGAACGGTCAAATGAATGCAAGCAACAACTATTAATGCCTCTCTAAGTATAAATAGAGTTGCATTCAAGTCTCTACCAGAACACTGAGCTGAAAACCGAAACTGAATTTAATTTGTTCATTTATTAGAGAGCTTTCTTATACAGAGTGTCGACTGACACTATAGAGCTTCAGTGATTATCTTATCTGCTCTGTAAGAGAGTTTTATCAATTGTATTTGATTGATTGTAAGTTATCTCAAGTCGGGGGACTTGGAGATTTCGGAGATAATTGATTACAACTTGTAAGGGGGAGCAAGTTCTAGAGAGAGAATTGCTTCAGAGTTACAAACTGTGTAATCAAGTGATTATAATGAAAAGCTCAGGGCGTCTGAGGACTGGATGTAGGCCAAGGAGTTGGGTCGAACCAGTATAAACTGTTGTGATCGCTATTCTTCCCTGCTCGCTGTTTTTCATTCGGTTAATCACCATAAGAGGCAAAAACGTGAAAATTTTCAGAATCCCCAATTCACCCCCACTTGGTGATTCAGCTCCTCTAACAAGTTATCCATTCATTATCTCTTATAATTTAGTTCATCTTATTGAATATGATTAGTTTTGAGTTATATAGAAGCCATTATTAAGAGCAAAATGTTTTACATAATCTATTTATCTCCTACATTGACTAACTACTTTGTTTAAAGTAGGTTAATCCAAGTTGAATTATAGAGAATGATCAAAGAGCATGCTTGAAAAAGGAAGAACTTGTCAATAAGTATGAGAATATCAATATTCGAGTCTCTATGATTAAATGAAAGTTGGAATGACTCAATTAAGAGTTAAATAAGCAAATGGAAGCTCTACGATGAATAGTAGATGGCTACAGTGATTTGGCTTCAACTTTCCACCTTATTCGAGTAATAAAATAGTTTTACTCAAGTACAAAATTGTTATACTCAAGTAAGCCAATGTTTCAGCAACTCTGTTTGACTCTATTTCATGTTTCACCTGAGCGATGTTTGGTTATTTGATGATATCTCCTAAACCAAAGATCCTATTGAGGTGGAACCCATTTTTTTTGAAACTAGACTCCCAATGCGCCATCTTGACAAAATTTAAAGCCCAAAGGAGTTCAGATGAAAGAAATATGAATTTTGGAAGTTACCTTATCAATTAATGTTACATAGCAGACCCAACTTCGGTAATTTGGATATATCTCACAAACTACACATCAGAATGAGCTAAAATTAGTAGCATTTAAAATAGACTCACATACATTTCCAAAAACATCAAGATCACAGAAAACAAAGATCGAAGAGAGATATGGGTTTTTGAAGTTCATAGTCAGTTCAAGATGGTGCAAAAATGTTGGTCCAAAATTGCTTCTATTAATCTAATCCACCACTCAACATACAATGAATTTGGAGCTGATTCTTCTTGCATTGGAAAGAAAACTTAAAGAGCTTTTTGTGGTTTATCAAATTGGAAGCTATATTAAAGATGTTATGCTTACTGGAATTTGACCTTTATGCCGCCAGTACTCTTACGTTTGAGATTCACTACATTGTGGAGATTAATCCTTAAACAAGATCAATCGAGTAAAGGCTTAACGATGAATCATGAAGGAGACTCGAGTACACTTTGGTATAACTCGAGTATGGTACTCGAGGTAGGAAGTAATGTACTAGAGCACATGTGTTGGTATTGCCTCTCTCAGACATTACTCGAGTACACAAGATGTCTTACTTGAGCAAGTAAGTTATTACACTCGAGCAGAGAAAATGGTTACTTTAACATCACAATGGACATTTAATGAAGTTAAATGACGGATAACACATAGCAAAGCATAAATGCTCGAATAGACACTAATGTGTTTCCAACGGTCGAATGCTCACAACGATCAAAAGACAATTACCTATAAATAGCAAAATCTTTTAACCGGAAGAAGTGACAATTGATGAATGACTTGACGAAGCCAATGAAATGTTTTTGTCGATATGTCAATACATACTTAACTAATACACTCTCCGTTTCTCCATGTTTATATAGTTTATTGTAGAAAGTGAGATGATTGATTATGTACTTCAATGTTAATCATATTCACTTCTAAGAGAGAAGATTCAGTGTAATCATTTTATCTGTTTATCTTAGAGTTACTCAAGATTGGGTGATCTTGAATAGAAAACAGATTGTAACCTTATAGTGTGTAAGAGGGAGTATCTCGGTGAGAGATTTGGCTTCACAAGTGCCTGGGTGAACTTGTGGGATTGTAGAGGCTTTTCTCTTTTGCCCAGATCAAACAAGAAGATAGTGATTGAAAATCTCAAGTGAAGCTTGTGGACTGGATGTAGGTCAATTATTGGGCCGAACCAGGATAAATCATAGTTAGCATATTTTCTTCTCTAAACTCTTAAATTTCCAGCATATATGTTTGAATGAATGATTGTTGGTTTACAACTTATTATTGACATACCTATTGCATTTGCTAAGATGCAAAAATATTTTCAAAGTTCTCAAGTTTTTATCATACACCCAGTTCACCCCCCTTTTAGGTGTCATCGAGTTTTTACACATCTTGCTTTTTTTTTTTTATGTGTGTGTGTGTGTGTGTGTGTGTGTTCATTCATTCATTCTCAAAGCGGTGTACAATTACCACACTCAAAATGGTCTCAAGTGCCCCAAAATCAACCTCATTGATGATAGCTACATATGCGCCTTCTAATGGCTTCATCTAAAGGTAGGGGTGTGTATGTGTGTGTGTGTTATTGATTAATGACTATAATATTAAATTGAAGCACACATATAGTTTATATATATAACTAATTAACAAATTTTTCTTCTCATTTCTTTATAATAACCAAAGCAATCGGACATAAGCAGAGATTGTGGGTATTGTGTGATGTAGTACTTAAAGGGCATAATTACACATGGTCCTGAAAATATTGATTCAAATAAAATATATTTTTTCCTCAATTCATTCATATATACATTCATTTAGCTATATATTACAATATTTAACTTTAATCTATTGTTTCCTTCTTATGTATAGTATTTTAGTGCCCCCTCTATAATGTTTAGCAATTCACAACTGAAAGAAGTGGCTAAAAAGTTGGTAGCATATGTGCAACATCAATAATATGTTAGTTTTCTATGTGTTTTGATGATAACTGACAATTGTAAACTTGGCATGAAGCTTGTCTTTGGTAAGTTGAAAAATTTATTGTCAAAGGCAAACTCGAGTTTAGGTATGTAAACTCGAGTTTGAGACTTGACAGAAAGCTGCTCTGTTATGCAAGAAAGCCAAACTCGAGTCTGAGGAGTCACAGAAAGCAATCAAAGTTTTTCACAACAAGCCAAACTCTAGTTTGCGAAAACAAACTTGAAGTTTGGGAGATACAGAGAGCAATCAGAATTTTGCATAAGACAAACTCGAGTCTGGGTCATGAAACTCGAGTTTAGACTAATCAGAAAGAATCCAGAAAACTCAGTATTTTCATAAGTCTTGCAAACTCCAGTTTGTGTTTTCAAACTCTAGTTTACACTTAACCAAGAAAAATTTCAAAGTTTCAACTCTTATTGAAACTCGAGTTTGCATCCCCAAACTCGAGTCTGAGTCATACAGAAAGACCACCAATATGCTTGCTTTGCAAACTCCAGGTTATGCTGCTAAACTCCAATCTAGAAATTCTTGAACTTAGGCTCATCCTCTTGACATAGCCCCAAACTCGAGTTAGTCATTAATTGACTCGAGTTTAGGTACACATCCAAAGTTCCATTCCAAGTCCAAAGCTCGATAGTCTTCTCTGTAAGAACCAAACTCGAGTTAATATTTGTAAACTGCCAGTTTAGACCAAAGATCAACATTCATGCTCTCTAGTTGAGCCCCAAACTTGAGTCTAGAATTACAAACTTGAGTTTGCATTAGAGATTTTGAAAAACCATATGATGTTAATCTGCGAATCTTTATGGGTTAATCTGAAAATGTTTTATCATATGATACTATTGCTTCTAATATATTTGATGAAGTTTTGAGTGATTTTCAGATAAGTTCAGCTAAGATCAAGATGAAATCAGATCTGGAATAAAGTGCATTAAATGAAGAACTAAGAACAGGGTTGATCCTTCTCCTCTATCCCAATGGTTCAACATAGACTGTTATGAATCAATTAAAACTCTCTCCAACGGTTAAATGAAGGTTATGGAATGACTGAATACCTGGAAGACCTTCTACATCAACATATTCCAAGATTCTAGCTGAGAATTGAAAGAACAAAGCAAAATATTCAATTGTCATTTGCCAGATTTGCAACTGAACGTTAGAGAAGAAAATGCAAAGGCTAGTTCATTTAGTTAGCCTACAAAAGGCTATGAAGACTCAGAGCAAGACACACAACCAAGCTACTTTGATTATATTGTGAATTTGAGTCTGTATTGTGATTTTAACTTGATCTTTAGTGTTTATCATTATCTACTCTTTTTGAGAGTCTTGATTCTTTGAAATCAAAAGTTGTTAGTGTATACTCAAGGTTGTGAAACCTGTGAGTGAGGTAGCTTAATTACAAAGTGTAAAGGGGAGCAAGTCCTAGGTGAATAGGATTGCTTGTTTACATTGTTGTAGTTAAAGCTTGTTGAACTAGTGGATATACCCAGAAGATATCTGGGGACTGGACGTAGGTCAAGGTTAAGACCGAACCAGTATAAATTCTGTGTGTCCAGCTTTTCTTACTCCCTTGTTATTTATTTTTCAAAGGTTTTGAAAAGGAGTTCAAAAAGAGTTTTTGAAATCCCCAATTCACCCCCCTCTTGGTGATTTCTTCCATTTTCATAATAGAGTAAATACATCGAATGATTGTAAATTTTTAGACACTGATAATTTATTTATTTTTAAGTTATGGTTTTAATAGTGTATACATGTACATGAATTACTATAAATATATTTTAACTTGTATTATTTTGTATATGAATGAATGTAAATATATATTGTGATTCATTCTATACAAACATATATATAAGGGGATGTTAAAAAAAAAGCTTTTAGAAATCATGGTTATTATCTAACAACAATTATAAACCCATTATCATTATTATCAATATATTTTGGAAAAACCGTTATAACATATACAACAGTTGTTCAAGTGGAAATATTATGTATTATGCAATCACTACCATATATTATGATGGTTGTTTATGTGTGCCTGTTAGTTATTATCACAATTATGCACACATGATGGCTTTAGCAAATCTCAATACATAATGGGTGTTATATTATATTTGTGATAATAGGTATGGAATAAATAACAATTTAGAATTGTAATTTATCTATGCGGATCATGAAGGTGGAATATCACCTAGAGGGGGGTGAATAGGTGATTTAAAAATCTAACTGTTTAATCAAAATTTTCACAAATTAATGGACTAACTGACCAAGAGTTTAAAGGAGAAGGAACACAAGAGAATTTATCCTGGTTCAGTCTATCCTGACCTACGTCCAGTCCCCAAGAACACCTTGGGATTTTTCACTATCTTCAGAATACAATTACACAACTCGGAATGATCCATCAGACTCACTCCCCCTTACTACTTGTAATTGTACACCCTTACTTAAGGTTCCACAACCTTAAGATTTTACAAACGAATGAAAATTGAATGTTTAAGTAATCCTCACGAGTTGAATAATAAATGGTCACTGAAGTACAAGTTGAGAGTAATGAAACTGATAAGATAATAACTCAGAGTAAATGCGCAGAGTTTCGGTAGTTGGCGATATTGAGTGCTTGGGCTTTTATATCCTTCGCCATTAATGCTGTTGGGAGCAATTGGAAGGTGACCGTTGTCACTTGTTTAAATTTCCGTTAGGCTCAAGTTCCTCGTTAATCAGAATGGACCGTTGAATCTTCAGCTTCTTACATTTAATGTATTGCGTCGTTGGTTGTACCTGAAAGCTTGAATAAGAATGTCTCGAAGAATGTCTTTGTTCTGCTGCAGCGTTAATTCCATATGTTGCTCTGTTTTTATGCTCTTTCTGCTGTGCAATAAATGTGATGACGTGAGCATTCGCTTTATGTTGCTTTTCATTTATTGCTTCGTTTTGAATCCTGAAATCACTAGCAAACATGTTGAAAGTGTTTTATAAATGATTATTTATCAATCTGGTAAGTATCAGCTTAAGTTCAAAGCATTTGGAGAGTTCCAGAAATGATTCGCAGTTTTTTTCGTATAAGAACTCTAGTTCTTATCACAAGAACTCTAGTTCTGTGTAATGGCCTAGACCCAGTTTCAAAGGAACTCGAGTTCTTAAAGAAGAACTGTACTTTAGAACTCTAGTTCTATATGCAAGAACTCTAATTCTTGTACTTTCCAAAAAGGTCCGAGCGTTTTTCCTTATGAAGAACTCTAGTTCTTTCTCAAGAACTCTAGTTCTTGAATGAGAACTCTAGTTCTTTGTAAAGAACTCTAGTTCTTGTGTTTGCAAAGGAACTTCGCTGTTTTACAAAATGAAGAACTCTAGTTCTTGTTCAAGAACTCTAGTCATGAACTCTAGTTCTTGTTCAAGAACTCTAGTTCTTATGTTCCTGAAGAATTATGGACAGAACATAATTTTGCGAACTCGAGTTCTTATGCCAAGAACTCTAGTTCTTGAATGAAGAACTCTAGTTCTTGACCAAAGAACTCTAGTTCTTAAGTAAGAACTCTAGTTCTTCACTTAAGAACTCTAGTTCTCATGGATTGAAAATTTTTTATATGATGCAAAGGCCGCAAACTCGAGTTCTACTCCCAAGAACTTAAGTTCTCAATTTGATAGATTGAGAGCTTTCTTATTAGAAGGCGTGAACTCGAGTTCTACTCCCAAGAACTCGAGTTCTCAACTTATCAGATTGAGAACTTCCTTATCAGCGGCCGCGAACTCGAGTTCTATGACCAGGAACTCGAGTTCTTACTGCTCAACTTTTCTAAAACCTGAGTTTTAATGTCCAGAACTCTAGTTTTAAGAACCAGAACTCTAGTTCTTGTTAAACCAACAACTAACAAGTGTTTTTTGTAACACCCCAAATTTTGGACTTTGGGAATCAAGAATCAATTATGGGAAATGTGGCCTTAAAGAAATTTAAAGATTGAGAATTTGAGATTTAAGCCATATTTTCCATAAATTAAGGAATATTATTGAAGAATAAATTAGGCCAAAGAATTATAGAATTTATAAATTGGCCTTAATTATTTCTAGAAGTAATTTTGGAAATTAAGGCCTATATTTTCCCTTAATTTATTTTGGGAAAAGAATAAAATTCAAAGGATAATTGAAAGTGTTAATTGGGGCCTAAATATTATAAGATTAATATTTATGGCTTAGGAAATTGAGAATTTAATTCCCTTGGAATTATGGAATTATTGCAATTAAAGTAAATTGCAAATAAAGTAATGTTTTTTTTTAAAAAAAAAACAGCACTAAGTGGCCATGGTTTTGGGCCATATAAGACAGGCCCAAAATCAACCGAATCATCTGCTAAAGTTTAAAGCCACATGAGAAGCCAATGACACAACAAAAACATCCAAAATTGGTCCAACAAAACGCATAAGCAAAAAGTATGAAGCAGTTGGTTATTTTTCCTTTTCTTTGCGCTGCCAAACTCGAACAGATGCATGTAGGATATAAAGTTCAAGATTTTGGATTCAAGTCCCAAGCCCAAACCCGATCCAGTGCTCACTGCCTTAGCATTAGCTGAACATCATTAACATCAGTAAAACACCATCACTTGCCTAACCAACACGTTGACACCCAGCTGTCATTATGCATGTAAGGTCATTATGCTCTTAACTCCATAATCCAGCTGTCCATCTTTCACGCTGCATGCAGGATCCTGGGACTTTTATATATACGTTTCCACTCCTTCATCTTTCATTTCCCTAAAAACGCTAATGGAGAGACGGTGAAGAGTAACAAAGAGTGAGAGGAACCGAAAGCTAGAGTGAGGAAGGGAGTGAGAGTGAGGGAGAAACTGAAGCTTCTTATGCTCTGTTTTGGGTGTCGAAAAAATAGAGGAGATTCAACCTTGTTCACCCACGTTTGGACCGAAGCATAGAAGGTAACTGACGGACTCCCTTTCTCCTTCATTTTCTGTCGTGTTTTTCATCGGGTAGGGAGTTGAAACTAGGCTTTAAGAATTTAAAACACTAAGCCACTCAAACATTGAAGTAAAACAGAGACTTATATACATATATACATGTGCTGTCTGCGTCCTCCTTCTTGCATGGGGGCTGTTATTGTTTTCTATTTCTTTCAGCTGTTACTGCATGTGTGTATATAAGATATATAAGTGTGTTTGTCTGTGCATAAAGAAAGAAAACAAAAAGAGTTATTTTGTTGCATTAGAATTAGAAAGGAAGAAGAAAGGTGTATAAAATGTATATATATATGGATGTATCTGTATGTGTATTGGGTCTGCATGACAAAAATCTGAACATGTATAGGTATGATGGGTATGTATATATGCGCATAAGAATGAGAAAGAGAGAGAGTTTTATGAAAACATATATGTAAATATTAGTGTGCATGTTGCTACTGTCAGAGAAGATAAAAGGGGAAAATAAACATGTATATATTTGTGTGTGAGTTTCTGCATGGCGCGTCTGTTCCTCTGTTTTTCTGGGCAGAAACAGATTTCATAGCGGTAGCTATAGTGAATCCGTAAATGAACAGTGCACCGGGTACTGTAGCAATGACACTGTTCACACAGAATTTTCAGCTGAGCAACGATTTTTAAAAAGGGCACAAAAATAGTAAACGACCTTATTTGATAGGTAATTCGTCATATTCCGATAAGTATAGAAATAGTTATGAATTTTGGGAAATGGGTTACAAATCTGAAACTGTTTCTGAATAGAGACTACATTTTTGAAATCTGGGAATTTTCTAGCATGTATTGGCTATTTCTATTATTTTTTTTTAATGAAAATAGACATGCTAAGGGACATACGAGCTTTGGAAGAACACCTTTTCAATTTTTATACAATTTATTATGAGTTTTCGAAGTTAGGTAAAAGAACAGACTATTGTCTGGAGAAAATCCTGGACAGTGTTTATGTTTTGAATTTTTGGAAATTTTTGACACGTGACATAATGTTGGAATAAATTTTCCTAGGAACTATACTCAGCAAGGGGTTCAAAGAATTTTGAACCACCTCATTGGGATGTCTAGAACTCCAGATGTAGATTTTTGAAATAAACACTGAATCTGGACTTTTCAAACTGAAAGGTAAAGGAAAACAATTACTTAGAGAATAATATAAATTGTGTTGGCTAATATTGAGATAGCCCATGGAGTTTAAATGATAATGATAATAATGAATGGGAAATTATTATTATTATTGGAATAATAATAATAACAACGACGACGACGATGATAATAATGAAAATAACAATAATAATTAAATTATTATCATTAGGGCATTTGTAAGGGATTAATAATTATTAATCCTTTAAACTAATTTACATAATTAGTTTATCCGCGATTCAAATAAGAGACTGATGGCGATGATAAACATTACTTTTAGGCAGACCTGGATATTGTTCTGATCCCAACAACTTCAGCACAAAAGAAGAAGAATACACGGTCGAGGTAGGTAACTTTAATCTTATAATCATGTAAGTTAATGTTATGCAAATATTAGCTGATCATGTATGCTGGTTGAACTACTTGTTTATATTATCCTGATTGGCCATGGATATTGAGGCTGAGGTCTCATGGGGCTGCGGTCCTAGACAAGAGCTGCGGTTCTTGGCCGTTAACTGCGGTTACGGTTATGTGTAATTTCTTCCATGCTTTAAAACATGTGCTATTATGTCATATTTATTTTCATACATGTGCATGAGATTAACTGTTACCCTGGGGTCCATTCACTTGGACTCCAGACCATGTGAAAGAATACAGGAACTAGTTCGGGATCAGAAGGCAAGGAGCAGCTGTAAGGGTTATAGCAATTGAAGCTCTATGGAAAATTAGGATTAATTAGTCTGTAAATAGTGTTTATCATTCGACTATGTTGGAATTATGTAATAACATCCCTCCATGAGATAGATAACGAATCGCGAAAAACTAGTTCGTATTTTTATACTATTGTAATTTCAAAAACTTCGATTTACAAAATCAAGTCGTCCAAATCTCCTCGATTCTTGTATTTCGCACTAACTCTAGTTAAACAAAGGCCCCCAAAGGCTGGGCGCCACATTTTTATCATCAAAACTTAAGTTGAGAACTAACATTCTCCCCCTTTTTGATGATGACAACACTTGTAATATATTTTAAAAGAGATAGCTGGTTTTTAAATAACAATTGAAGTTAAAATTTTAGTGTCAAGAGATACTTCAAGAGATTGAATCACAGATTCTTAGCAACACTTCACATTGATTAATAGCAAAGCAAGTACACAGGCTTTCAGTCTAAGAAATCAAAATATTTGCTACTGTATACAAAATGTTAGCAAAATCACAACAACAATTACACAATCACAGCAACACTCACAGCTATTCCACAGAAATACAGAAATATATTAAAACAACTAAGTACAGTAACTAGTATCTACTCTATCAGCAACTAGCATCTACTCCTCTCCCCCTTTGTCATCATCATCTGGAAGGATTCATGGAGATAGGAGTTACTGTGAGAGGAGTCTTGAGAAGGTGAAGGATTTCGGTAAAGGAAGAGGGGGATTTTGAAGGGGTGGAAGAGGATGATGTAGGAATGGAGGAAGAAGTGACTGGATGAGCAGATACAGGAGTGGGTGCAGGAGATAAGGCTAGAGTAGGTTTGGAAGATGTAGGCTCAGAAATTGGAGCTAAAGATGAGAGAGCAAAAGTTAGGATAGGAGAGGAATGAGAGGAAAATGGTTCAGGAGAGTGGGATGGAGACACATGAGGAGAGATATGAGGGGTAGAATGAAATATGGGATCAGGCATAGTAAAATGAGGAGGAGAATAAGGTGGAGAAGGACTAAATGGACCTGCAGGTGTAGTCTATTTCAGAAGCTGCTCTACTTTCTTGTCTAGAGACTGATATGCAGTATGAGTAGCTTCAAACCGTGGACCAAGATCTTCAAAATGTCCAGTTACTGCATCAAGCTTCACATTAATGTCTGCTATTTCATCTGCCTGTTCATCCTGGACTTTATCCAGGGACTTGAAGCTCTTGAGAACCTCATCAACCCCTTTCTTCACTTCAGTCTCTATCTTCTTGGATAATTTAGTTATCATATTTGCTTGAAAAGAAGATACTGCTTCAGATATTGCTTTTTTAATGATGTTTTGAATTGAGGCTCCAAACAGAGAAGTAGGGGCAGCAGCTTGAGTAAGAATTGATGCTCTGGCTGGTAAAGCTTGATCCTCTGCAGCTCTAGAATGTGTAGCTCTGGACTGAGTAGCTCTGGTCCTTGATCTGGAAGGAGCCCTAGACTGCCCAGACCCCTCAGCAAATGACAGTCTCATATAGTTGAGCTAGTTTTGACCCATCTTAGTTGGTTTGATAGGTTTGGTATCTAACTCAAGGTACCAGATTTTATGGTGGAAGAGAATCAGAGATACTAAATGAGCATAGGGAAGGTGAGCTTTCTTCTGGCCTTCAAATCTAAATTTCTTAATCTCATGAAAGAGCCAGTAACCTGAGTTTTAATGCCCAAAACTCTAGTTTTAAGAACCAGAACTCTAGTTCTTGTTAAACCAACAACTAACAAGTGTTTTTATCATCAAAACCTAAGTTGAGAACTAACAGATCACAGATATTGCTTACATATATGACGGTTTCAAATTGTGATGTAATGAATTTCAAAAATGAATTTCAAAAATGATTCTTGGAATATACCTAGTTCACACTCTTTGTGGATTAGGGCCCAAGTGTAACAACATTAGAGTCAAAGTATAAATAATAGAAAAGCTTAGGTGAATGCTTGTGATAATGTTAGTTCTCTATGTGTTTTAATGATAACTGAAAATTGTAAACTTAAGTTAAGTTTGTTTTGGCTAAGTTCAAATAATTTGAAAATTGTTGAAACTTAATTTGAACTATGATGTCCAAGACAAACTCGAGTTTAGAAATGTCAAACTTGAGTTTGAACTTGATAGAGAACATGTTAGATTATTTGAACCAAGTTAGACTCAAGCTTGGACATAGAAACTTGAGTTTGAGATTGTCCGAGAGCTTTTCAAAGAATTTTATTTTTAACTAAACTCGAGCCTAGTTAATTAAACTTGAGTTTGTTACTAGCCGAGAGTTCTCAGGGAATTACATATTTGAGTAAACTTAAGCTTATGATGGCAAACTCCAATTTAAATTAGATTGAGAGTTTTTTTCAAGATATTTAGAAGTTAAGAAAACTTGAGCCAGTGTTTACAAACTCCTGTTTGCATTTCTGGACTTAAACTTATTTTCATTCAAGAAGTCCCAAACTCAAGTTTATCACTTAATGACTCCAATTTCTGTTGTCTTAGATTCTTTCAAGATCTATCATGATATTCATTTCAAACCTAAGAACTAAACTTGAGTTGTTAAACTCGAGTTAGACATTTGAGTAAAATATCTTAAACTTTAGTTTGAGTCTTTTAGAGGTGTCTGCATTTTTCTTCCTCAAAGCTTTCTTAAAGAAGATGCCATGAGACTCGAGTTTGAATAAGGAAACTCGAGTTTGACACTCCAATTTGCTTGAACAAACTCCAGTTTAAAGCGCTTTGTTTTAAACTCAACTTTCTTAGTTTTTTGAGATCTTCTTGTTTAATCCATATACTTCATATTGTCTTCACCAATGCTCTTAACCATGTTTAATCCATTTACCAGTGAGTTTTAGATGATCAAATCAGTCATAAACCAAAAGTTAGAGCATAAAGCAAAAGATGATGTCAGAATATTAATTGTTGGACCAGAAATCTTGGCACCTTTTTGGAAAATCATTCTCTAAACAAGAATGTCTGAGCATCTGGATTAACTCAAAGCTTAAGAAAATGGGCCTATTTGCAACCTAACAGCCTCATTAATGTCTCCAACAGTTACATTAATGTTTCTAACAGTCATTTAATGCTTCTATTATATATAAGCTGAAGCATTCAATTCTCAACTACAACAAGAATACAGAAAACGAAAAATGCTAAAGTCTTACTTGAATTTACTACTATTCTATAAAAAGTATCTTTTGATACATTGAACATCAATTCTCATTTATATGCTTTTTAGGAGAGTTTATCATTTATTGTAAAATCTCAAAGTAGTGGGACTTTAAGATGGGGTTATTAGTTTAAAACTTGTAAGGGGGAGTGTATCCTTGTGATAAGATAACTTTTGAGTACATAGTATGTATTTGATTTAAGAGATTGTGAAAATCTAGAGAGTTTGGGAACTGGACGTTAGTTAAGAGTTGAGATCGAATTAGTATAAATCTTTTGTGTCAAGCTTCTTTCTCTACTCTCTGTTATACTCTATTTTATAGTTAATCTTTCAGAAGTGTTTTGAAAAAGTTTTTAAAATCCCCAATTCACCCCCTCTGGGAGATTTCCTTCATTTACAATTTTCGAATCATTCTAATTGGAATGAGTAAGCCAAATATAATATATCCTCTGATAAAGAAGAGATACATCAATTAATGAATCGGCATGGGAAACCCTATATATGTGTGTGTGAGAGAGAATAAAGGTTCAAGGGTTATGTTAGATAATACACATAAAATGCATGTCTATTCACTTCTGCTAAATATTATTCTCCTTCTTCTTCCTTCTATTGTGTATTTGTTGTGTAACGTAGTTGGAGTCCATATCGGTGCTCCAGTTTCATGTAGGTGCTTTAGCGAGTCAGATTATAGATACGTTTGAGATTCTTTGTCAAAACTATTGCCAACAAACTTGTAAGTGGAGCTAAATCACCAAGAGGGGGGTGAATTGGGGATTTTTTAAATTTTTGCAAGTTCTGTTTTATGATGAACGAACAGGGTAAAAACAGAGTTCAGCAAAGGAGAGATAGACACATAGATTTATACTCGTTCAACCTAACTCTTTGGCCTACGTCCACTCCTCAGGCACCCTGAGTATTTCACTATGTTGCTTGATTACACACTCTGTAACTCAGAAGCAATTCTCTTACTAGAACTTGCTCCCCCTTACAAGTTGTAATCATTGACCCCCAAATCTCCAAGTCCCCTGACTTGAGATTGTTTACAATAGAATGAGATACAAATAATAAACTCTCTTAAAGAGTGGATAAGATTACACACTAAAGCTCTATAGTATCAAAAGATACTCTGTATAGAAAACTTTAAGAGTTAATGAACAAAATGAATGCTAGTTCGTTTTCTGGCTCAATAGTTGTTGAGAGGAATTGAATGCTGCTGTATTTATACTTAGATAGTGTTTAATAACTGTTGTAAGCATTCATATGACCGTTGGTGAAGTTTCCTATCTGTTGGAAGCACTTTGGTATCTTCTCTCTCTACTCTTTTGCTTATTCTTTGTGTTGTTGGATAAAGGTTGACTTCTATACATTTCTATCCGTTGAAATGTCAGACCCTTGGTTAGGTGAAAGTCTCTTTATCCTTTTTGCATCGTGAAGAGCTTGGTAGATCCACATTTAGCAAGTTAGGTGGCCTTGCATTTAATGCTATGACAGGTCTTTTGCTTTTAGTGAAGACAACTCTTTTGATCTGCTTAAATCATCTATAAATTGGCTAAAATACACTAGCAAACACATTAAACATATTTGTAAATGTTGATAATTAATATTAGAAAGGATTCGGATTAATCAACAAACATAATGCAAATTTCGCAGATTGGAATTTTCAACTACCGCGACGTATACTCGAGTTTGTGCATCAATACTTGAGTATGTCACTATGCACTTAAGTCTATACTCGAGTTTTTATATTAATACTCGAGTTTTCTCCTTCCAGAGAGGAAAGTCGCAATTTGAGTTTTGGAGCTTCAGTTTAACTAAGACCAACACTCGAATATACAGTCCGTACTCGAGTTTTGAACTTTTAACAACAGTATGTCCAAAACATTAAAACCGTGGTTTTCGATTGAAATTGGAGTATTGAAAACACTGGAAATTATTGATGCTTTCTGTATGACTCGATACTCGAGTTTCCAAACTCATACTTGAGTTTGCATTTGAAATTTGAAACTTAGAGAGAACATCAGCTAGTTCAAAATTGGAGTTTCAAAAACTGGAGTTTTCCAAACCAGAGTTTTCCAAACCAGAGTTTGTAAGAGTAATAAATTTTTGATCATCTTTGCTTGGTCCAATACTCGAGTTTCTTAATATCATACTCAAGTTTCCATTTGAAAAATGAAAACATTTGAATTTTGGAGCCAAGTGGAAAACTGGACTTTTCACATTCCAAAACTAGAGTTTTTGAAACTGGGGTTTTCATTTCTTTTATAAGATATTGAAGAGTCTCCTTGGCTTATACTCGAGTATTGAAACTAATACTTGAGTTTGTCCATAACATAAAACTTGCGATTCTCTCTGTATAGGCCAATACTCGAGTTTCCATGAGGAAACTGCGGTATTGCCTTTGGTCATTGACGTTGAGCTTTGCTTTGAAAGATCAATACTTGAGTATTGCTACTAATACTCGAGTTTCTCCATAACTAGCAAGTTTTCACTTTCTTGAGATAAATCTTCAATCTTAGTTTTACAATTGATTGTTATCATCAAAACCCATAGAGAACTAACAAAACTCAATAGGAAGTTAAGATCAAATGATAAAAATTTAACTAAACTATTATGTATAGAAGACTTGTGTATATATTTTTGTTGAAAAAAATATAAAATAGAAAAATTGTTTATATATAATAAACTCTTTATCACTAAACCAAATTAGTTGAAAACTATAAATAACATTTCTCATATTTTAACTTTTATGCAACATATGAAAATATGTGTCTAGATTCGACCATTAAACATTCTCTAAAACAGCAATTTCCATTTCCTACTCAACTATCATTATTTGAAAAGTCCCAAACATTGATAAATGTACTTCAATACTAATATGTTGGTTTAGTGACACTCTCCATGAGTCTCACCATTTCTATTTGATAGAAAGACCAACAGAGAAAGAGGAGAGATGGTTTAAGGAAAAAAAAATCGATAATACATTTATTTCTTTCAGACGCCTATTAAATAAGAAATAAATGTGTTGAGTATAAGTGATTATAGAGTTATGATGTTCAATATAGGTATCAAAATTATTACAACATTTGTTAGTTCTCTATAGGTTTTGATGATAACAATCAATTGTAAAACCAAGATTGAAGATTTATCTCTAGAAAGTGAAAACTTGTTGGTTGTGGAGAAATTCAAGTATTAGTAGCAATACTAGAGTATTGATCTTTCAAAGAAAAACTCAATGTTAATAACCAAAGGCAATACCGTAGTTTCCTCGTGGAAACTCGAGTATTGGCCCATACAAAGAGCATCGCAAGTTTTATGTCTGGACATACTCGAGTATTTGTTTCAAAACTCGAGTATAAGCCAAAGACACTCTTTAGTATCTTCCAAAAGAATGAAAACTCCAGTTTCGAAAACTCTAGTTTTGGAATGTGAAAGGTCCAGTTTTCCCACTTGGCTCAAAAATTTAAATGTTATCATTTTTCAAATGAAAAATCGAGTATGATACTAAGAAACTCGAGTATTGGGCCAAAACTCGAGTATGAACTACATACTCGATACTCGAGTATTGGTCGTAGTTAAACTGAAGTTCCAGAGCTCAAATCGCAACATTCCTCTCTATAAGGAGAATACTCAAGTATAGACATAGAAACTCAAGTATAGACTTAAGTGCATAGCGACATACTCGAGTATTGATGCACAAACTCGAGTATACGTCATGGTAGTTGAAAATTCAAATCTGCGAAATTTGCATAACGTTTGTTGATTGATCTAAATGCTTTCTAATATTAATTCTCAACATTACCAGATATGTATAATGTATTTGCTAGTGTATTTTAGCCAATTTACAGATGATTTAACCAGATCAAAAGTGTTGTCTTCACTAAAAGCAAAAGAGCTGTTAGAGCATTAAATGCAAGGCCACCTAACTTGCTATATTTGGATCTACCAAGCCCTGCACGATGCGAAAAGGATAAAGAGACTTTCACCTAATCAAGGGTCTGACATTCCAATGGATAGAAACATATAAAAGTCAACCTTTATCCTACAACACAAAGAATAAGCAAAAGAGTAGAGAGAGAAGAGACCAAAGTGCTTCCAACATATAGGAAACTTCACCAATGGTCATATGAATGCTTGCAACTGTTATTAAACACTCTAAGTATAAATACAGCATCATTCAATTCCTCTTAATAACTATTGAGCCAGAAAATGAAGTAGGATTCATTTTGTTCATTCACTCTTAAAGTTTTCTGCACAGAGTATCTTTTGATACTATAGAGCTTCAATGTGTAATCTTATCCACTCTTTAAGAGATTTTATCATTTGTATCTCATTCTGTTGTAAACAATCTCAAGTCAGGGGACTTGGAGATTTGGGGGTAATTGATTACAACTTGTAAGGGGGAGCAAGTTCTAGTGAGAGAATTGCTTCAGAGTTACAGAGTGTGTAATCAAGCGACATAGTGAAATACTCAAGGTGTTTGAGGACTGGGAGTAGGCCAAGGAGTTAGGCCGAACCAGTATAAATAGATGTGTCTATATCTCCTTTCCTGAACTCTATTTTTACCCTGTTTGTTCATCTTAAAACAGAACTTGCGAATTTTTTTAAAAAATCCCCAATTCGCCCCCTCTTGGTGATTGAGATCCACTTACAACGTTGATTTTGAAAGATGACGAACACTCACTCGAGTGTTGATTACTCATGTGATACCTTGTCACTCGAGTTTTTGTAGTGAAACTTGAGTGTTTGAATGATCTACGTCATTGTAGTGAAGTGTTTGAAAATGCTTATTACTCAAGTGCCTAAACTATTACTGGAGTAATCTTTAATTCATGTCGAAAAAGTTTCAATACTACCAGCTAGTGACTTGAGAGTTTTAAAGAATCACAAGTAGGAGTTTGCAAGTGATGTCAGATCACTTGAGTGATTCTCTATATCACTTGAGTGATCTTCTTTTAAGATCACATCACTTTTGGTTCACCTATGAGTGCCTCGTCGAGAGTCACAAGTGAATGCCTTCACTTAAGTGATCACCATATGACTCGAATGATCTTAAGCATAAACTCTAATTTCCCAAAATATCACTTGAGTGATATGCTCTAAATTTCAAAAATATTAAGAGTCCCTTGCAAGTGATAGAGAATCACTAAAGTGCTTACCCCACCACTCGAGTAATCTTGCATATCTTCACAATTTTTTCAAGTGACTTGCAGAAATGCTGAAAGTGAAGATACATTACTTGAGTGCATCTACTGCCAGTCGAGTGATCTTCTTTGATAATTTGAAATGAGTACTAGAGTGACTTGATTCAAGTTTTTTTTTCAAAAACAGTTCTATCACTCGAGTGACTTGAATAATCAAGTTAACATTGTGTTATGCTTTTTGTAGATCAAGATTTGTTATTATTAAAATACAATAATATGAGAACTAACATTCTCATCCTTTTTGATGATGACAAAACTTGGATTATATTTGAAAACGTTTTAAAAAAACGTAAGATCACATATATTATTACAGAATGCTCATAGATTTAAATTGCCTAATATGTATTCATTAGAATTCAAATGAAGAGTACACATTTTAGCACAAAGTTCAATAACATAACATAAAGATATACAAATAGATGAAACAATTAAAAACTATCTAAGCACCAAAACTTCCGCTCTTCTCCCCATTTTTGTCATCAAGAAAAAGGGTAAAAGGAAAGGGAAAAGTGATATTAGAAAGTGGAGGAGGGTTTGTACAAAGGGGTCTAGATGGTAGAGCAAGGTTATCAAAGGAAAAAAAGAGGTGGAGTGTAAACATCCATGGAGGTCATGGGTGTTTGTAAAATTGGGTGCTACCTGACGTTCAAGCTCAAAACTTATGAGTAGGAAAAACAAAAAAAATTGTTCTCTACTAAGCGCAAAACTCATGAATATGTTTACAGCCTCTTCTTGAGGCATCATCTGATCAACAGATTCGGGCTCTGTTATCTATTCCTATAGGTCTTGAATCTCCTCAAGTTCTACCTTACTCCCACTATTTACTTGAGAGAGTAGATCCTCCTCAAGAAATGTAGCATTCTTGGATACAAACACTTTGTAGTCCTCAGGGTAGTAAAAGTAGTATCCCTTAGTTCCCTATGGATATCCTATAAAATAGCACAAAGTGCTCCTAGCTTCTAATTTATCTAGTGCTAGGGTCTTGACGTAAGCTGGACAATCCCATATCTTGAGGTAATTCAAGTTGGGCTTCCGGCCCTTCCATATCTCATACAGAGTAGTCTGAACATATTTTGATGGAACCTTGTTAAGAAGGTTTAGTGCCATATCTAGGGCGAATCCCCAAAATGATTTTGGGAGCTTTGTACCGCTTATCATTGATCGTACCATGTCAAGCAAGGTTCGATTCCTCCTTTCCGACACACCATTTTGATGAGGTGTGTATGAAGTTGTCAATTATGAGAGAATCCCATTCTCTCTTAGATAATCTTGAAACTCCTGACTCAAATATTCACTACCTCGATCTGATTGAAGTGTCTTAATCATCTTGCCAAGTTGTTTCTCTACTTTATTCCTCAATTCTTTAAACTTTTCAAAGGCTTCGGATTTGCGTTTCATAAGATACACATACTCAAATCTTGACTTATCATCAGTGAAGGTTATAAAGTAAGAGTATCCTCCTCTAGGCTGAGTAGACATGGGCCCACAAACGTCTGAATGAATGAGTTCTAACAACTCATCAGCTCCATAACCACAAGCTTCTAAAGCTTGGTCTTCGTCATCTTTCCAGCCAAACAAGATTCACAAGCTCCATAGGATTCAAAATCCATTGAGTCTAGATAACCATCTTGATGGAGTCTAGTTAATCTTGTCTCATTTGTGTCCCAATCTATAGTGCCAAAGGTAGGATCGATTATCTAATCTTGGTTTCTTAACATGAATGTTAAGAAGTTCACTATTCAATTCTAAATCCAAAACATATAATCCATTAACCCGAGATGCACAAGCATAAACAATGTCATTCATAATGATAGATAATTTGCCATGCTTTATTATAAAATCAAAATCAAATTGTTCTAAATAGGAAATGGAAATAATGTTTCACCAAATAGAAGGTGCATAGAGACAATTTTTCAAACAAAAAGAAAGGCCCTATGCAACTTGAGGTCTACATCTCCTATAGCTAATGCAGCAACTCTTGCTCCATTCCGGGCATGGAGAATCACCTCGTTTCTTCTCAACTTCCTAGGATTGTTTAGTACTTGCAATGAATTGCAGATGTGAGAACCACAATCGGTATCCAATACCCATAAAGTTGAATCAATATTTGAAAAATTAATTTCTATAGTGAACATACCAGAGGCAGAGGCAGAGGCAGAAGCATCACCATGCTTCCTTCCCTTGACACTTGCAAGGTATTGTTGGTTATGATTAGTTTTGATGATGTCTTATATAGATGCCATTAGCAAGAGCAAAAAGTTTATATCAAAAAGTTTATATCATATACATTGTCTAATTGTTACATTTAATGTAGATTTGTTCATGTGAAGAAAGAACAAGAGAATAGAAGAAAGAAAGAGTTGATTCATGGAGAATAATCAAGAAGAGAGAAGAAAGAAAGAAGAACTTGCTGAATAAACTGAGAAAATCATTATACAAGTTCTTAGTTTGATTCTTGAAGTCTCCAAGTTCAAATGGAAGTTGGGATGGCTCAATTCAGAGTTAAAACAAGCATATATCAGGTTCTTGATGAGCAAAATCGAGCCAGATACTCAAAAGTCAAGTTTACTGCATTACAGGAAGTGATCTGCCTCTGGATTATGAGCAAACTCGAGTTTAGGACACAAAACTCGAGTCTGGAACTCAAAACTCAAGTTAGTCACTTAATGACTCGAGTTTGTAGTGTCTTCAGCAACTCTGGTGTCTCTGGATCAACAAAACTTGAGTTAGCCAATGTAAACTCGAGTTTGGAACTCAAAAACTCGAGTTAGTCACTTAATGACTCGAGTTTAGCAAGCTTTCAGCAACTCTGTCCAACTCTGTTTTACTTTCAGAACTGGCGACCTCTGGTAATTCCATGATATCTCCCAAACCAGAGATCGGTTTAAGGTGAAATCAATTTTGTATGAAACTAGACATCCAATGCGTCATCTGGAAAAATTTTAATGCTCAAAGAAGCTGAGATGAGAGAGCTATGAATTTTTGAAGTTGACCCATCTGTTAACGTCACCCAGCAGACCAAGCTTCAATGATTTGAGTGTATCTCACAATCTACACATCAGAATGAGTTGAAATCAGTGGCATATGAAAGTAGACTCACATACCTTTCCAGAAACATAAAGATCATGGAAAACAAAGATCAAATGAGTGAGATATGATCTTCGAAAGTTGACTATAAATTCAAGATGCTGCAAAAACGCTGGCAAAGAACAACCTTCATTCATCAGATCATAACTATCAGAATACAGTGAGTTTGGAGCTGATTCTTCTTGCAATGGAAAGAAGACTTAAAGAGCTTTATGGAGATAGGTACTGGATTCCAGGGATTGATCTTTATCAGGTCAGAAAGCAAAGAACTTGTGAGAATGATGTTTGACTGAGCCATGGAGAAGAAAAACTCGAGTTTGTGTTAGCAAACTCCAGTTTGAGACTTGACAGAAAGATATTCAATTTTACATAAAAGCCAAACTCGAGTCTACATAGACAAACTCGAGTCTATACAGACATAGAAATGAATCCAAAATTTTCACATTAAGCTAAACTCTAGTTTGCGAAAAGTTTGTTTAAAAGTTCCTAAAGCTCATCAAACACCCAATTCACCCCCCCTTTTGGGTGATAGCCAGGTCCAACAGGTATAATGGGCAGTTCCTCTTCCAATGTCATTCCTTCTGGCAATGGAAGCATACAACACTGTCTTTAGATTCCCCTTTTGTTTGGCCTTGCCCTTCTTCTTCTTTGGGTTGGCTTTGGGCTTGAGTTTGTCTGTCACCACAGACTTGCCCTTGCCTTTCACCTTGGTAGGCCCACCAATCAGAAGAGCTTGGGTTCTATTTTTCTTAATAGTACCCTCTGCAGTGGTCACAGACTCAACAACTCAGGGAGTGTTGACTCTACCTTATTCATATAATAATTCACCATGGAGCCATTACATGATTGTGGCAAGGACTGTAAAACTAAGTCAATACACAGGATTAATACTGGTTCGGTCTTCACCTTGACCTATGTCCAGTCCCTAGATACCTTCTGGGTGTTTCCACTAGTTCAACAGATTTTTAACTACAACAATGAAGAAAAGACACAATCCTAATCACCTAGGACTTGCTCCCCCTTACACCTTGTAATTAAACAACCCAACTCACAGGTTCCACAACCTTGAGTTTACACAACCAAATACTTTAAAAGAATTTCAATCTCTCAAAAGAGTGAATATTGATAATCATTGAAGAACAGATAAAAGAATCACAATACAGACTCAAAAATGCAAATGTGTTCAAGTGTAGCTTCGTTGTGTGTCTTGCTCTGAGTCTTCATAGCCTTTTATAGCCTAACTAGATGAACTAGCCGTTGCAATATCTTCTCCAACGTTCAGTTGCAGATATGGAAAATGACAGTTGCAAATTTTGCTCTGTTCTTTCAATTCTTTGCTGAAATCCTGGAATATGTTATTGCAGAACGTCTTCCAGATTCTTTGTCATTCCACAATCTTAATTCGATCGTTTGTGGTGATCTTAATGTGTTCCAACGGTCTGAACTAAACATTTGGGATAAGGGAGAAGAATCAGCCCTGTTCTTGGTTCTTCATTAAATGCACTTATTCTGGATCTTTGATTCTCTCTGATCTTGTGATGAACCTGTCTGAAACTTATCAAAAACTTGATCAATAACGTTAGGAATAATAATGCAACAAGATATGATAATTTCATATTAACCCATAATGATTTCGTAGATTGATTTGATCTGGTTTTCAAAAGTTACCGACGCAAACTCGAATTTGGTGTTCTAGACTTGAGTTTGAGGTTCATCCAGAGAGCAAGATATGTTTGAAAGTTTCCTAAACTCGAGTTGACAAGTAACTGACTCGAGTTTGGTTCTTATAGAGAGGAAAGTCGCGAGTTGGTCTTGAATGAGATTTTGAACACTTGGCTAAACTCGAGTCATTTATTGACTGACTCGAGTTTGAAGCTTTTATGAAAAAAACTTAAGTTTAAGTTCACAGCTTCAAAACTGGAGTTTAGAAATCATGTAATAGTTCGAGTATTTTCAAATAGTCCTAAACTCGAGTCTCCAGAAATCTGACTCGAGTTTCAGTGTATATTGAAACTTTGAAAAACTTTTCATTTAAGTACAAACTGGAGTCACTGAAATTTAAACTGGAGTTTAGAAAACAAGTATCAACTCCAGTATCTCTGTATATGCCAAACTCGAGTCTACATAATCCAGACTCGAGTTTCCAGTGAAAACTGAAAACATGAAGGCTATTGCATTTTGCAAACTGGAGTTTGTAAAACTGAAACTGGAGTTTGGAAAACTTGATAAATCGTTGAAGCTTCTGTTTGATCTCAAACTCGAGTTTCCAAATCATAGACTCGAGTTTACAAGTCTTTAAACTTTTAGCATATAAACTTTCTTGTAAACTGGAGTTTCTCAGAATCAAAGGTAGAGTTTGGAAACAAGTTGAAATTCGGGTGTCACTGCCTTTGATCTAGACTCGAGTTTATAAACACAGACTCGAGTTTACAATTCTTGTAAGCTTTGATAGCTCTCTGTAACTCTACAAACTCGAGTTTGCCTATACAAACTGGAGTTTGGCCAACATTGTATCTGTCTGTCAAGTCCAAACTTGAGTTTAGCAACCCAAACTCGAGTTTGCCTTAAACAGAAAGTTTTACAACTTTCCAAGGACAAACTTCAAATTGAGTTTACAATTGTCGGTTATCATCAAAACACACAGAGAACTAACATGTGGCTCTCCCACTATTTCTTCTAGAATCAATGTCCCTCAGTTAATTGATTCAGGGTTATCTTTCACAAGGATTTCCATAGTGAGCTAAGAGAACAATTGGAATCATTAGTTGTCAGCTGATTTGATTAACAACATCTCCTTGTCTTCTCTTAGATCATTAGGTTGACAACACATTGTCACTTAGTATCACATTACTATGTGATAACCTAGCATCCTTACCCTAAATGCATAGACTTGGCTGAGCCTGCAGACTAAATATATAGTCTAGCACAAACTGTCATCTTAAGTGTCATACACATCGAATGGCACCGTTATCCTTCGAAATAAATAGGTCTTAGCTGAGCTAGAGAGCACTATTATGTCAAAGGGTTTTTAAGCACCACCGATGATGGGAGGTAAACAATTGCACTAGATAATTTTGTGAGGGTTCCTTTTGGTCTCATACTAATTATCTTATCAATAGAAAATTTCGTTAATTTCATTTTGCATGCATAATTAGACATAAATTTAAAGCAACTATCATATGGTTCAATTTTAAATGGCTTATATCTATCATACATGCTAGTTGTATGGTGTTCGCATTGACTACTATCATGCAACTAGTCGCATTAAAGATATGCATAATAATAACAAATTTATTTCATGGATGATCATGGTGCCTTCCGATTTTTTCTTCCAAAACATCTTCATATTTTGGATTCTTGAGGATTTCAAATCTTATCATCCTTTCATCATTCCGTAATGACCTCTTGGTAAAGGATTCTTGTAAGGATCCACGATCTTAAATTATACATTTTTATTACAATTTTCTATTTAATAGTACATTGGGACAACACAATCCCATTTACCAAAAAATAAAAATAAAAAGAATAAAATTTAAAATCGGGACAAAACAATCCCATTTACCAATACGAATGTAATTTAAATTAAAAAATAAAAATAAAAATTCATTCGAGGCACCGTGACCATCCTTTTTCTTGTGCCTACAAAAAGGTTAGAAAACATATGCAAGCATTTTTCTGCAAATCCTAAATTATTATTGAATCAAATTCAATAATAGTAACCCATGTATTTTCGGTAACAAGGCTAGCTCTGATACCACTTTTTAGTAAAATTAGGTGCTACCTGACGTTCAAGCGCAAAACTCATGAATAGGAAAAACAAAAAAATTTGTTCTTCACTAATTGCAGCGGAATTTATAATTTATAATCATAACTCTTTACGGTACTCATGAGAACCCGTAACACTTTATGGTACTCATGAGTTACTTAAATAAGCTAATTTATGAGAACCCATAACTCTTACGGTACTCATGAGTCACTTTCTAATTTATGAAAACCCGTAACTCTTATGGTACTAATGACTCACTTATATAAGCTAATTTATGAGAACCCATAAACTCTTTCGATACTCATGACTCACTTATATAAGCTAATTTATGAGAACCTGTAACTCTTACGGTACTCATGGGGTGAAAATAATAAATATCTAATCATTATGAAAACTCGTGACTCTTTATGGGTGCTCATGAGAACCCGTAACTTTTACAGTACTCATGGGTAATGATTATAATTATGTTTTTCATCTTTACTACTTATTATGGATACCGTAACTCTTTACGGGCGTTCATGAATTGTCCCAAATTAAACTATAAAGAAATACTCATTACAACATATGTGTTCTAGATTTACCTTAGATCACTGAAGACTTCAAAGAGTATGAGGTCCTCTAACGTTGATCCACACGGCTATCTCCCGATTGCCTTGAGAACTCCTTCTCTTTGATTCCTCTCTTTCTTGGATGCTTGCTAGGCGGCAACAAGGTTGAAGAGTCAAGGTTCTTGGGTTTTCTTTATCTCAAGAAAACTAGGTTTCTTGAGATTAGGGTTTTTGAAAAGGAAGAACAAGAACGGATTACTTATGGATGGCGCCTCTTGTTCCCTTTCTTAGTGCTTTAGCTGAATGAATGACATTACTAATGTATCGTCTGAATTTATTAGCCAACACCCTAATTAGGGTTCAAGATTAATGGTCCATTAATTGGTATTATTCAAATGATTAAGAAAATGGATTAAATCCATATCTTGAATTATTTCTTTATCCTTTATTTATCCAATCTTTATTAGACATTTATTTATTTGTATATATCTACACATATACTTAAATATATTAGATAATTCAAAATTATATTTATAACCCAATCTCTTGAATTTAAAATTCAAATTTAAATTTCAAAATCAAAATTCGAATTTCAAATTCAAATTGGCCTAAGACCTTGTTTGGTCTTGTAACATATTTGGGCCCATTAGTAGAGAAACTGATTTCCTACTAAGGAACCATCTATGGAGCCATTTGATATATTGGGCTTGGAGTCCCTCTTCAACCCAAATACACCTATTCTCTCAAGAAAGCCCAATAATAATGATTGGCCCAAGTTTGCTAATTTTTAAGCAATCAGGAATAACCTTTGTGTGTGACCCATTAGGCCCAATGAATCATTGACATAAATAACCTGGACCAATCAAACTCCATTGATAGGCCCAAGTTATCTAATGACTACATAAGACACTAGTAATGCTCTGTAGCCCCAGAATTAATTGAGTTGATCAAGTGATCTACCTTTTCTAATTTGGATTCCATGCCGACAACATCCCTCCACATCATCATTCACATTTAGTCGAGAGCAAAGATGGAGTATCATCTCTCTTGGTTGACTAAATATAGCTTTTTCAGAGAACTAGGAATCTTCTTCTATTGACTCTAAGATGGAACATGACTCTTTATGATCACTTACTGTACACAGATTTCCAAGTCAACTAGAAGTCATCCAAGCCCTACTGGTCCTGTGAAAGACTAATCCCTTGTAGGGGACTGTGAGTCCTTTCGACAAGTCCATCTACACTCATACATTCGAGTCATACCCAAGAGTACACTCTTCTCCCCATTCTCAAGCGGATAGAGTCGTATAGTCAAAGTATGACCCTAAGACACAGTGCTCGATGACATCCTCAAGTCTAGGACGATCCGCACTACCAAATGTTAAGAGACTTTTATATCCAATGATACTTGCTACAAATCTTTGTGGAGTCTTTTAGCGGGTCTACTCAGTGCTATTTGTTCTCTAATAAATCCACCCACGACATTGGTTAAGGCATCACATGCCTATATTCCATTAGGTCCCTACCTTGTATCTCTATACAAGTAGATGATGTCGTACTAGTCTTATTGAGATCATCAATACCCTTTCTTGGTGATTCAAGACTAGGAACAAGTTTCAGGCAATAGAATTTAGTGTTCTCGAGTCCTCATGATCATGATCCCTATCATAGATCCATGAGTAAACAACTGTTCTATTCCTAGGGTTTTTATCTTTAAACACATATTTACTCTAAATAAAAGTGAGACAGAAATATGATAAAGATAAAAGATGCTCAATTTTGTTAATAATAAAATACTAAATAGAAAAATGTTTTCCTATATCAAAACAGATTGTCTCTAGGACACCTATTTACTAATAATGGGATCAAATGTGGAAAAAGTGAGATCATGGAGGAAGATTGAGTAGAGAGTGAGGAGTGAATATAGGCAAGGAAGGAAAAATTAGCTATGTCTCTTAGATTTTAACCCCTCAATGTTAGAGCTAGAGTTAGAGTGATGTGTCTGGCCAAGTAAAGTGTGTGATGAAGGGTGAAGAATAGGCTCCTCATGAGGAAGATCTTGGATAAGATTAGAGATAAGTGTAGTAGTTTTAGGGATGGTGGTGGTATTAGGGAGCGTGGTGGTGGTATCAGGGATTACAGATGTAGTACTAATGGAGGTCTTTGGGAGGGAAGGACGAGATAAGTCCTTATAATCTCCTTCATTCTCTAAATATAAATTGTCTGAGCTTCTTGAAGGTCAAATAAGATCTTGAAGTTGAAGTTCATACCCTTTACTAGTGTTTTGACCTGGTAAACCATCTTATTGATTAAATATTCATTAGACCTCTTGATCTTTAAGATGGATCTTAAAGGGAGTCTTGAATCTAAGACTGAATGATGGCCCCCAAAAAGGAAGGACCTAGTGAACCAGCTCTAGAGGATTCAGCTTAGGTTGTGGTCATTGTGATCTCCAAATGAAATGCTTATTTGTTGTAGTTTTACCTTCCTGAACTTATCAATTCTCGCTACCTTCTTACCAGGAATCACATACCATATATTGTGAAGGAAGAGAAGGTATGAGACCAATTGTGGAAATGGAATGGTGGTGGTCTTGGTAGAATGAAATCTGAATGTTCTCATTTCTTGAAAGATCATATCACCAACATTCCTCTTCTCTTACGAAAGTTTATAAGCCATCATTAGGTCATCTTTGCCAGTGATATGAGATATGTTTTTGGCTTTATTCATCATACTTCAGGAATATATGTAAATGACTCTGAAGATATCGTTATAGACATGGGAGTAAAATTAAGAGGTCCCACTAGCTCTCCTGGCTTGAGGATCTCATGAATCTCATTCTAAGTGAATTATTTGAATGGCCCAATAAGAGCATCTCTATCTCGAGATATGTATTTATCGTTTTAGCATTTAGATGAATTTCTTGTCCCTTTATTGGTTAAAATATGTATTTATCATTGCTACAGTAATTTGCTGCACAACTTCTACAATGCTACAGCAAACCACTTGTCGTAATGTTATCATCAGCTAACCCACCACTAATTTATACAAAAGCTTTTGTAATCTTGTAAATACATCCCTTACTCTACTTCTATATTCTTATGGTGATTTTGAGGCTTAGAATGTCAATTTAACCTAGGTGTATTGGCTATGTGAGGTAAACCCATTCCTGTAGCTTATAGTTTAGATCAAGCCTTGCATAGGCTCACCTAGCACACACTGCTTAATAGAGCTCTAACCTTAACTTCTTTCCAGAAGTTAAGGCTACTACTCTCGCCTATTAGTGACCAACTAACAGACAAGACATCAATATCATAACTAAACACACTAAATTTTTTAAATTAAAACTAACAATTTGGGTTCATACTACAACTTAAGAAACTATTCTCGCTTAACTAACAGAATTTAGTTCATGCTTGACAAGGGAAACACAATTGAAACAAATAAAAGATTATCCATTAAATATAGGGAAGAAAAATTGAAACAGAGAAGATCGTTGAACTATCGACGGCATAAGGGGACATTTGTCATGCAACGCCACTGCATCTTCTTTGATTTTACTTCTTATCTATCACAATTGGTCTATGTGCAGCTCTCGGAAGTGTTCTAATATATCTTAGTGAATCCAATTCTACAATTAAAGTTGCATGGTGTGTTGGATATGATTAGTTTTGATGATGTCTTATATAGATGCCATTATCAAGAGCAAAAGGTTTATATCATAAAGTTTATACCATATACATTGACTAATTCCTACATTTAATGTAGATTTGTTCATGTGGAGAAAGAACAAGAGAAGAGAAGAAAGAAAGAGTTGATTCATTGAGAATAATCAAGAAGAGAGAAGAAAGAAAGAATGACTTGCTGAATAAACTGAGAAAATCATTATACAAGTTCTTAGTTTGATTCTTGAAGTCTCCAAGTTCAAATGGAAGTTGGGATGGCTCAATTCAGAGTTAAAACAAGCATATATCAGGTTCTGGATGAGTAAAATCGAGCCAGATACTCAAAAGTCAAGTTTACAGCATTACAGGAAGTGATCTGCCTCTGGATTATGAGCAAACTCGAGTTTAGGACACAAAACTCGAGTCTGGAACTCAAAACTCGAGTTAGTCACTTAATGACTCGAGTTTGTAGTGTCTTCAGCAACTCTGGTGTCTCTGGATCAGCAAAACTTGAGTTAGCCAATGTAAACTCGAGTTTGGAACTCAAAAACTCGAGTTAGTCACTTAATGACTCGAGTTTAGCAAGCTTTCAGCAACTCTGTCCAACTCTGTTTTACTTTCAGAACTGGCGACCTCTGGTAATTCCATGATATCTCCCAAACCAGAGATCGGTTTAAGGTGAAATCAATTTTGTATGAAACTAGACATCCAATGCGTCATCTGGAAAAATTTTAATGCTCAAAGAAGCTGAGATGAGAGAGCTATGAATTTCAGAAGTTGGAACAGGAATTCACGCCACACAGCAGACCAAGCTTCAATGATTTGAGTGTATCTCACAATCTACACATCAAAATGAGCTGAAATCGGTGGCATAGGAAAGTAGACTCACATACCTTTCCAGAAACATAAAGATCATGGAAAACAAAGATCAAATGAGTGAGATATGATCTTCGAAAGTTGACTATAAATTCAAGATGCTGCAAAAACGCTGGCAAAGAACAACCTTCATTCATCAGATCATAACTATCAGAATACAGTGAGTTTAGAGCTGATTCTTCTTGCAATGGAAAGAAGACTTAAAAAACTTTATGGAGATAGGTACTGGATTCCAGGGATTGATCTTTATCAGGTCAGAAAGCAAAGAACTTGTGAGAAGGATGTTTGACTGAGCCATGGAGAAGAAAAACTCGAGTTTGTGTTAGCAAACTCCAGTTTGAGACTTGACAGAAAGATATTCAATTTTACATAAAAGCCAAACTCGAGTCTACATAGACAAACTCGAGTCTGTACAATCACAGAAATGAATCCAAAATTTTCACATTAAGCTAAACTCCAGTTTGCAAATCAAACCTGAAGTCTGGAAGATACAGAGAGCACTCAGAATCCCAAGCAAGCCAAACTCAAGTCATGATTCCCTAACTCGAGTTTAGACCAAACAGAAAGGAACCCAGAAAACTCAATAGACTCCCAAACTCTATTCTGGCCTTCCAAACTCCAGTTTGCACTTGACCTAGATAAACCTCAAATCAGTAGTCACTGAAACTCAAGTTTGCTTCCCAAACTCGAGTCTGAATCATACAGAAAGATCATCCATTTTGGCTACACTACAAACTCCAGTCTATGACCCTAAACTCCAATCTAGAAAATCACGAACTTAGGCTTGTTCTTCAAACATAGACCCAAACTCGAGTTGGTCACTAATTGACTCGAGTTTAGCTTCCGGACCAAAATTCCATCCCAAGTCCAGAGCCTGATAAACTCGAGTTAGCTTTTACAGACTGCAAGTTTAGACCACTAATCAACAGACATGCTTTCTGGATGAACCCCAAACTCGAGTCTGGAAGAACAAACTCGAGTTTGCATCGGGGATTTTGAAAAATCAAATGATGTTGATCTGCGAAATCTTAATGGGTCTTCCTGAAATTATTTCCTCATATGATATTATTGTTTCTAATGTCCTTGATGAAGTTTTGAGTGTTTTTCAGATAAGGTTTAGCCAAGATCAAGGTGAGATCAAGATCCAGGATAAATGCATTAAATGACGAACCTAGAACAGGCCTGATCCTTCTCCCTTATCCCAGATGTTCAGCTCAGACCGTTGTAACTCATAAGAATCATCTCAAACGGTCAAATTAAGTTTATGGAATGACAAGAATTCTGGAAGACCATCTACAACAACTAAATCCAAGATTCCAACCAAGAATTGAAGAAACAGAGGAAAATATGCAACTGTCATATTCCATATTTACAGCTGAACTTTGAAGAATCAATGAGAAGAAAATGCAACGGCTAGTTCCTCTTCTTCATCTATATAAGAAGCCCAGAAACGAAGAACAAGTGACACAGATACAATAGGGAGAACAAGAACAGTGACGTGAGCTTACACAGCGAAAATGCCAATATTCTAACGTCTGCTTCATCTACTCTCTGAATATCTCAATGATCATATATCTAGCTTAGAGAGTGAGATTATATGTACTGTGCTTCAGTGTTTATTCTCTTACTTCTGAGAGAGAAGATTCATTGTAAACATCCTATTATTCTGAGAGTTACTCAAGATTGGGTGATCTTGAGTGGGAAACACTTTGTTGTGATTACAGCTTGTAAGTGGAGTGAATCCGAGTGTGGGATTATTTCGAGTACAGAGTGTGTAATTAAGCAAGTGAATTGATTACGGTTTGTAAGGGGGAGTGAATCCTAGTGAGAGGATTACTTCAAGTACAGAACGTGTAATCAAGTTCAAAGCAAATAGTGGATTGAAAATCTCAAGTGAAGCTTGGGGACTGGACGTAGGTCAAAGATTGGACCGAACCAGGATAAGTCACAGTTTGCATACTCTCTTCCCTTATCTTTTACATTTCCAGTATATGCTCATCTTTGAATATCTAATTGTCAATTTATAAATTGCGAAAAGTTTTTTTTTAAAGTTCCTAAAGTTTATCAAACACCCAATTCACCCCCCCTCTTGGGTGATAGCCAGGTCCAACATGGTGCTAACTGCTAAATCTCGACTCTCTTTTAAGCTCAGCCTTCTTTTCCTTGTATCGCTCAAGTGCTAAATTCTATCGAGTGACTTGCAAAAATTGTGGAAGTGAAAAGACATCACTTGAGTGATCATCTTGGATAACTTGAAATGAGTACTCAAGTGACTTGATTCAAGTTTTATTAAAAAATAGTTCTATCACTCCAGTGCTTAGAAACTCACTAAAGTGACTTGAATAATCAAGACAACATTGTGTTATGCTTTTTTATATCAAGATTTGTTATCATCAAAACACAATAATATGAGGACTAATAGTAACAAGAAAATCAAAGTTAAAACAAAATATTCCCATCAATGATATATTGTATTACATTTTTTTAAAAGAAATGATAAGATATAGAACAATGATTTTATATTAACATTTAATGATTTAGTTTTATTAAAGAATATTTTGTTCTAACTTTGATTTGTTTGTTATTGTTAGTCCTCATATTATTGTGTTTTGATGATAACAAATCTTGCTATATAAAAAGCATAACAAAATGTTGATTTGATATTAAAGTCACTCTAGTGAGTTTCTAAGCACTCGAGTAATAGAACTATTTTTAAAGAAAACTTGAATCAAGTCACTTGAGTACCCATTTCAAGTGATTAAAGATTATCACTCGAGTGGCAGTAGATGCACTCGAGTGATGTATCTTTACTTCCACAATTTTTGCAAGTCACTCGATAAAATTTTGAACATATGCAAGATCTCACTCGAGTGATTTTACATCACTTGCAAGAGCTTACAAGTGACTCGCAATATTTTTGAAAGTTGGAGCAAATCATTTGGGTGATGTTTTGGGGCATTGGAGTGATATTGATGGCATTTACTTGCGAGTCTTAGCAAGGCACTTATAGGTAAACCAAAAGTGATGTGATCTTAAAAGAAGATCACTTGAGTGATATGGAGAATCACATAGTGTTTTGAGATCAATTGCAAAGTCCTACAAGTGATTCTTTAAAACTCTCGAGTTACTAGCTGGTAGTGTTTAAGCTTTTTTGAAACAAGTTAAAGATCACTCAAGTAATACTTTAGGCACTCAAATAATAAGCATTTTCAAACACTTCACTACCAGTGACAAGGTATCACTTGAGTAATCTGCATGTATTATTTTGAAATTTATAGTGCCCATTTGGTTCACGGAATCGAAGGTAATGTAATGCAATGCAATAGAATTTAACGTTGTGACGATTACATGAATTTGTTTGGTTCATCATTAAGGAAAGAATCATTAAGGAAAGATGATTCATATGCATAAAAAACATTTGGTTGGATTACATCAAACATGAGAATATATTGGAATAATATAGTAAGAGACAAAATTACCCATAACTACACATATATGTAAAATATACACGTTAGGTTCATGATGATTTTTTCAATTTGTGCACTATACACTTTGGGTTTATAGTAACTTTTTAATATATAATGGTGGAAATATTATGCACTGTACATGTTGGGTTTATATTAAGTTTTTTAACATTTAATAATGATAATATTATTTAATATGATATTTTAATATTTTTAATGGTGGAATGCAATTTTTTTAAAAAAATGTTTAGTGGGGGGATATTTTTAAAATTTTTTATATTATCAATCAATTATGTTATTATTTAATGGTGCTAATTATTTAATATTTAACAGCATTTATGGATGGACACTTTGGTCAATTGAAAAATTTATAATGGAAATAATATCTTTCTCACTTGATTACAGAATGTCTGCATTCCCATTCATCAATCTTAGCAGTGTAATCTTGCTTACATCAAATGATGTAATCAAGATTACTAAATGAAATCCTTTTTACATTACATAAGCCTAATTAAATACTATAATAAGTCTGTTGCATCAGGACTACATATAATCCTCTCCTATGGAATCAAACGAAATAGATTAATAAGGAGCCACTTTGTGATGAATGTAATGAATCTATCTTTATTCACATTATAATTTTTAAAATATACTTCCTTCGATTTTTAATATAAAACATATTTATCTTATTTGATTTACTTAAGGAAGTTAGTTGAATTAATAAATATGACATGTATTTTTTAAAACACTTTAGTCATCTTTAATTCCTTTATTTCTTCTTCTCGGTTATTGTCAAGGGAGTATTATTAATGGTAAATTGAAAAAAAATTGACAAATATGAAAACTATGTATTATATTTACAACAAAGATTAACTTCTCAAATATGAGTTATATTAAAGACCGGATGGAGTGATGTAAAATATGCAAATAATGATTGAATATGAAAAATATGAAGCATATTTTATTTACTCTCTCTACCCTTTTTATAAAATATAAATTGTAACACCCCAAAATATTTACTAGTTATTATGCTTATTAGAATGTAGTATTTAAGAATATTATCAGAGCTTACAAGCGATAGTGCATATGAGATGGTTTGGGCAGATAAGTAACTAATAGTACGCAACTATAATTTAAACTAATTGCAGTTTACTAGTCAGGGATAATAATGGTACAGTTATCCATGTATTCAGATAACTAAATATTTAAACAATATAATACAGTCCAACTAAAACATTCAAAATGTCTTTCGTTTCTTCACACACTCCTACACGTGTTGCTTACCCTTTACTTTAGCTCCTGATCTTGAAGCTATGGTTAAGTATGAGATTCAATTCACAATTGAATCTTAGAGTAACAATTAACCTTATATGCAAGTATAAATATAAGACAGTGTTAGTTCTCTATATGTTTTGATGATAACTAACAATTGTAAACTAAGAAGTTGCTCTTTATGTTTATTGCTAAAGTTCAAAGAAGGTAGAAGTTTATTAACTTTAATTTAATCCTTGTTATGTAAGTTAAACTTGAGCCTAAACTTGTTAAACTCGAGTTCATACTTAACATAAAGAAGGATAAGTGTTTTTCAACTTAAGCAAACTCGAGCCTCCTTTGATAAACTTGAGCCTACTCGTGGCAGAGAGCAAGTCTCATGATTTTATCTGAACTAAACTCGAGCCCATTATGTTAAACTTGAGTCTACAGGTTACAGAGAGCAAAACAAGTTTTTCGCTCTTAGTTAAACTCGAGTTTGTCATAATAAACTTGAGCTTATGCCTTACATAAAGCATGTTGTCATTTTGTAACTCGAGTATGTTTTATTTAACTTAAGCTTAAGTCTTATAGAGAGTTCTTTATCAATTGTTCATGTGAACAAACTCAAGCCTGCTAAAGCTAAAATCGAGTTTGTCCCTTACTGAGAGCATTGAAAATATTTTCAAATATGAACTTGAACATGATTATATAGACTCAAGTCTATCTCTGATTGAAAGAATTTCAAAAGTGTTTTGACTGAAGCAAACTCGAGCCTAAAACTTATGAACTTGAGTTTGGCCCAGACAGAGAGTTATCAAAACTTGAAAAACGATTAGACTCGAGCCTACATGATTTTAACTCGAGCCTAGCGGAACTCTGTTTCACTAACGACATCTTCTATCTGCTTGATTCAAACTTATAGATTGATTTACTCACATATTAAGTTGCGAATCATCATATATATGTTTGATCGATATACTTATCAGTTTCAGATGAATTCAACAAGGATCAAGTTGAAATCAGATTTGGGTTGAAACTTCTCCTCTTTCCCAATGGTTCAACTCAGACCATTATAGGTCAATCAAATCACTCTCCAACGGTAAAAAACAGATCATGGAATGACAAGAATTCTGGAAGATCATCTGCAACAACTAAATCTAGGATTCCAGCTAAGAATTGAAGAAAAAGAGAAATATATGAATCTGTCATATTCCAGAGATGAAGCTGAACATTGAAGAATAAAAGAGAAGAAAATGCAACAACTAGTTTCTCTAATTCAGCTATAAATACCCAGGAAGACTCATAGCATCGACACACATAGAATTACAATGGATTACATCTTTGGATTTGAATCTTTGTGTATTCTACAGCATTTTGAGCTTCAGTGCTTATTCATATCTACTCTTTTTGAGAGTTTTTTTTTGAAAATCATTTGATTACTTGTTTGAGGGAACTCAAGGTTGTGAAACTTGTGAGTTGGGTCATTTGATTACAAAGTGTAAGGGGGAGCAAGTCCTAGGTGATTAAGATTGCTTGAGAGTTACATTGTTGTAATAAGAGAATATTAATAGTTGAAAAACCCAGAAGATATCTGTGGACTAGATGTAGGTCAAGGTTAGGACCGAATCAGTATAAATCTTATGTGTCTAAGCTTTTCTTTCCTTGCCTTCTTACATTTTGTTTTCAATCCAAAAACTTGGGTGTTTTCGAAAAGATTTTTAAAATCCCCAATTCACCCCCTCTTGGTGATTTCTTCCATTTTCCAACGATCTTCACAATTTGGAAATAACACAACATTAAGCAACCATAATGCAACTATAATACATAGGACACATGTAACGTTGATGGTGAATGCACTCACCAATGCCAAGTGTCCTAGACATATGTTCTCAATGCTAGGAAAACAAGCATGCAACATTATCACATAAAAACAATAATCAACATCTAGTTGAATGTAAACAAACACGTGACCTAAGACCTAGTCTTGTTACGAGTATGCATGACCTAAGACCCAGTCTTAGTCATAATTCCACAACCATGAATCAATCAAGCATATGTAGGCATAAAATACACAAGAGATTAGAGTTACTGTATGTGAACATACCTTACTTTGCATAGTTAGTGCTACGCTTGTCTCTTGAAACCGAACTCGAGCTTCTCGGATATCCTATAATGTTATCATTGGATTATTTCCTTTTCCATATTTTATATGATATTGTAATAAATATTATATGACTTAAAATAACATCCAAAAAGGTTATTTTCACCTCTTTTTACCTTTAATGGATAAATTATCCAATTTTTAACTCTAATTTCCTGAATTTTTGGATTAAACATTTTTTTGTCAGAATTTTCTAGCAACTTTGAAACTTCATAATTAATTGCACAAAAATCAAAATGATGTGTTTCCAAAGCCTAAATGACTCTTGATATGTCTATTTTCAAAGAAAAATATTTCCAAAAGCTGAAAATAAGTCATTTCTAGTTTTAATATCTTTCAACACTATTCAAATCACATGTCTAGAAATATAGATCATTTTTAAAAATTCATATCTTTTTAAAAAAAGTAAAAAAAAATTGTGACCTATCAAAAGAAATATATTTTTTTCCTCTATATTTTTGGAAAATTTCATGATTTTTTAGCATCATTTGATCAGCCAAAAACCATGCACAATCACTGCTATCCAGATTGAACTTTCAGAAATGAGGTCCAACTTCAAAAATCATTATCTCTTTATATGGAGCTATAAACATTACAAATTATATATCAAAATAAAGATTTGTATCTCTACCTTACTCTTGTAAAATTTCATGATTTAGATATCATTTACTTGGAACAAACTCACACGTAAGCTTGCTACTTCTAGTGAACTAAAATCTTGTTGTTTTCTTAACTTCTACCATTTTGATCTTTTTTCTCTAAAAATCATTTTCCACCATGTTTTTACTCTATTTTTTTCATTTTAAACCTCTTGGTGACCTTGGAATCATACAAATGATTTTACTTTGCCATTTTTTTTTTGCTTAGACCAAATCTTTGCCAAGAATAAGAAAATCACTTTTCACATGAAATCATGGTTTTTAACCATAGGTTTGCTTCAAAACTTTGTCTTTTGAACTTTGATGATATTGAATCTTGTTCTTAGGATCTTGGACAACATGTCCCCTTAGGGTCCCATGTTAGATATGATTAGTTTTGATGATGTCTTATATTGATACCATTTGTATAAGCAAAAAGTTTGCATAATATATTTATCTCCTTCATTGATGAATTCTTGATTTTAATGTAGATTTAAAGATGTGAAGTTCATCTATGGAGAATGCTCAAGAGAAGAAGGAAGAAAGAATAGAGTTGTGAAGAATGATCATGTGAAGAGAAGAAAGAAATAGAAGATCTTGTCAAAAAGAATGATAAAAATCAATTTACAAGGTCTTAAATTGATATTACAAGCCTTCACAATCAAATGGAAGTTGGATGGGTCATCTCAGAGCTAAAGACAGTAAAAATCGGGTTTTGGAAGTAATTACTCGAGTTTCCAAGTCAAAACTCGAGTATACAAGCTTATTGAAAATTTTTGCTTCTGGACGAGAAAACTATAGTTTGGAAAACCACAGTTTCGGAAACCATAATTTGGGCGTCAAAGAGTCAAAACTTGACTATGGGGGTCAATACTCGAGTGTGGAACTTAATGACTCGAGTATTGGGTATTTTCAACTTCTCTCACGTGTCTGGACCCGACAAAACTCGAGTTTCTTCCTCAAAACTCAAGTTTCCAGCTCCTTCAACAACTCTGTTCACCTCTGTTTCACATAAAGCTTTGGGCGAGGTCTGGTAATTCGATGATATCTCCTAAACCCGACATTAGATTGAGGTGAAATTCAATTTTGCTGAAACTAGACATCCAATGCGTCATCTTGACAAAGTTTCATGCCTAAAGAAGATCAGATGAAAGAGCTATGAATTTCCTAAGTTGGATCAAATATCCACGCCACACATCATACCAAGCTTCAATGTTTTGAGTATACCTCTCAATCTACAAATCAAAATAAGCTGAAATTGGTGGCATTGGAAAGAAGACTCATAAGGATTTCCATCAATACTTAATTCAACTAAAATGAAGATTAGACTAGAGAGATATGGTCTTCCAAAGTTGACTGACTGATCAGAACGATGTAAAAACGATGGTTAAAGAACAATCTTCTTTCAATGGATCATAACGAGTGAATTCCAACAAATTAAGATCTGATTCTTGTTGCTGTGGAAAAGAGGATCAAAGAGCTATATGAGGATAATTGGTTTGCTAAATTAGAAGCTATATCAAGTCAAAAAGCAACCAAGGGCCATATCAAGTTGAAAACTTGAGTTTACGAATGAATACTCAAGTATAGCTCAGACAGAGAGCAATGAACGTTAGAGGATCCTCAATACTAGAGTATGGGAAGCAAAGCTCGAGTTTTGGACAGACAGAGACAAATTTGAAGTAGCTCGATAAGCTCAAAACCGCAGTATTAAAACCAATACTCGAGTTTACAGTGTAACGTCAGAAAAATCAAAACGACGAAAATCCTGAATCTAATCCAGATCAACTAGAAGTTTACCCAAATGATTCATAACATTTATTATTATCATTTACATAATTTGTGGACACATTTCAGATGATCAAACGAAGGATTTCATGGAGATCAAGTTGTAGTTGAAAAAGCAAAATAACGGCTATATTTTTGCAACTGTCATACTCTCAACGGCTCTATTCTTAAACAGATGTATTCTCAATGGTCAAAACAACTTCATCTATAAATAGAGCTTGATTCAAAATGTAAGAAGGTGATAGAGTGAGCTTACATTGTCATAATGTCAAATGCAAAATCTCCTACTCTCTGTTCTTCAATGTTTTTTGAGTTTACCATTTAGAGAGTGAAATGAATTCTTATGTGCTTCAGTGATCATTTATCCACTTCTTAGAGAGAAGTTTTACTGTAATCACTCTATTTGAGAGTTACTCAAGATTGGGAAATCTTGAGTGGGTGTTAATTGTAACCTTATGGGTAGTAAGGTGGAGAGTCTTTGTGAGAGAGATTGTGAAGGTTGCACAAGTACCTAGATAAACTTATGGGGTGTAAAGGCTTGTCTCTTGTGCCTGGTTAAACAAGGAAAATAGTGGAAATCTCAAGTGGAGCTTGAGGACTGGACGTAGGTCGCGGATTAGACCGAACTAGTATAAACCTAAGTTTGCAGATTCTCTTCCCTTAACTCTTTATTCCCAACATACATGTTTGAATGATTTTTTATAGATTTATAACTATTTAATATCATTCAAACTGTTTATATTGATTTGCAAAAAGATTTCGAAAAGTTTACAAGTTTTTATCTTCAACTAATTCACCCCCCTCTTGGGTTTAGCTAGATCCTAACATCCCATACCTCAATATTCTAAGACAATATGATCCAACCAAAATATCAAAAAGTTAAGATAGGATCTTACCTTGAGTGCTTTGGCTTTTCTCCTTCCTTTCTCTTCCCTAATTTTTATCCCTCTCTCTCTCACTCTAGGATCAGATGTGTGTTTAGTTTTTTGATGACATGTAAGAGGGGACTATATGCTTATATAAGTACAAGACAAGCCTCTTGTAGGCCTCACATGTTAAAAGACTAAATTGCCCTTACAAAATATCTCCTTTCTTGGCTTAATCTCTAAGTTTTCTCATCTTTCTTCTCCTCCCTTCATTTTGGACAAATTTGATGACCCAATTAGAGCCCTTGGATTGCTTTGCCAAGTGTTATTTCCGTATGGTCTTATCTCCTCCATCGGCTCAAGAATGTTCTAGAAGTTTCTAGAAGAATTTTGGCTAAATTAACATGTGATCTTATCTTAAAATCTTGGCTTCTCCTTTACCCCATAGGATCAGCCAAAAATCAAGACTTAATGGACAAGTTTATGATGTCATTTGATGACACAAATTAGGGCTTAGGTGTCTCTTAATGTCAAGTGTCAATGCATGGTTAGTCGGTTGACTTGCCAATGTGCTTATATGTATTATGCTTCAAGCTTTATCTCATCTTCCTCAGTTCTATTTTGGCTGATATTATAGGCCCCTCCTAGAAAACTTTATTGCCTTTTCTAACTTGAAGACACATGCACAATTTGGATATCAATGAACTAGATATTTATCCCTTACTTGACATGTGTTATTTGTTGATCCTGGCTATCACCCAAGAGGGGGGTGAATTGGGTGTTAGATAAGCTTTAGGAACTTTTAAAAAAAAAATTTGCAATTTATAAATTGACAATTAGATATTCAAATATGAGCATATACTGGAAATGTAAAAGATAAGGGAAGAGAGTATGCAAACTGTGATTTATCCTGGTTCGGTCCAATCTTTGACCTATATCCAGTCCCCAAGCTTCACTTGAGATTTTCAATCCACTATTTGTTTTGGACTTGATTACACATTCTGTACTTGAAGTAATCCTCTCACTAGGATTCACTCCCCCTTACAAACCGTAATCAATTCACTTGCTTGATTACACACTCTGTACTCAAAGTAATCCCACACTCGGATTCACTCCCCTTACAAGCTGTAATCACAACAAAGTGTTTCCAACTCAAGATCACCCAATCTTGAGTAACTCTCAGAATAATAGGATGTTTACAATGAATCTTCTCTCTCAGAAGTAAGTGAATAAACACTGAAGCACAATACATATAATCTCACTCTCTAAGCTAGATATATGATCATTGAGATATTTAGAGAGTAGATGAAGCAAACGTTAGAATATTGGCATTTTCGCTGTGTAAGCTCATGTCACTGTTCTTGTTATCCCTCTTGTATCTGTGTCTCTTGTTCTTCGTTTCTGGGCTTCTTATATAGATGAAGAAGAGGAACTAGCCGTTGCATTTTCTTCTCTTTGATTCTTCAAAGTTCAGCTGTAAATCTGGAATATGACAGTTACATATTTTGCTCTGTTCTTTCAATTCTCAGCTGGAATCTTGGAGTATGTTGTTGCAAAGCGTCTTCCAGATTTTTAGTCATTCCATGATCTTAATTCGACTGTTTGAAGTGATCTTAATGTGTTGCAATGGTCTGAACTAAACATCTGGGATAAGGGAGAAGAATTAGCCCTGTTCTTGGTTCTTCATTTAATGCACTTATTCTGGATCTTGATTTCGCCTTGATCTTGTAATGAACATGTCTGAAACTTATTAAAAACTTGATCAATAATGTTAGGAATAATAATATAACATGATATGATAATTTCAGATTAACCCATAAAGATTTCGCAAATTGGCGCAATCTGGTTCTTATACTTCAGTGACGCAAACTGGAGTTTGGAAAGCTAAACTGGAGTTTGCAGCGGGCTAAACTGGAGTTTAGAAATCCAAACTCGAGTTTAGGTCTTCCAGAGAGGAATGTCGCGATTTAAGTTTTGGAGCACACTTGAACATAAGACTAAACTCGAGTCATTAAGTGACTAACTCGAGTTTCCTTCAGAGATGAAAATATATTGCTCTCTGTCAAGTGCAAAACTGGAGTTTGCTAACACAAACTCGAGTTTTCTTCTCCATGGCTCAGTCAAATATCCTTCTCACAAGTTCTTTGCTTTCTGACCTGATAAAGATCAATCCCTGGAATCCAGTACCTATCTTCATAAAGCTCTTTAATTCTTCTTTCAATTGCAAAAAGAATCAGCTCCAAACTTATTGTAATCTGATAGTTATGATCCGATGAACGAAGACTGTTCTTTGTCCAGCATTTTTCAGCATCCTGAATTTACAGTCAACTTTCGAAGATCATATCTCACTCATTTGATCTTTGTTTTCAATGATCTTTATGTTTCTGGAAAGGTATGTGAATCTATTTTCATATGCCACCGATTTCAGCTCATTCTGATGTGTAGATTGTGAGATACACTCAAATCATTGAAGCTTGGTCTGTTGTGTGGCGTGAATTCCTGTCCCAACTTTTGAAATCCATAGCTCTCTCATCTCAGCTTCTTTGGGCATGAAACTTTGTCAAGATGACGCATTGGATGTCTAGTTTCATACAAAATTGATTTCACCTTAAACCGATCTCTGGTTTGGGAGATATCATCAAATTACCAGAGGTCGCCAGTTCTGATTGTGAAACAGAGTTGGACAGAGTTGCTGAAAGCTTGCTAAACTCGAGTCATTAAGTGACTAACTCGAGTTTAGGAGTTCCAAACTCGAGTTTACATTGGCTAACTCGAGTTTTGATGATCCAGAGATGCCAGAGTTGCTGAAGACTTCACAAACTCGAGTCATTAAGTGACCAACTCGAGTTTTGAGTTCCAGACTCGAGTTTTATGTTCTAAACTCGAGTTTTCTCATAATCCAGAGGCAGATCACTTCCTGTAATGCTGTAAACTTGACTTTTGAGTATCTGGCTCGATTTTGCTCATCCAGAACCTGATATATGCTTGTTTTAACTCTGAATTGAGCCATCTCAACTTCCATTTGATCTTGGAGACTTCAAGAATCAAACTAAGAACTTGGATAATGATTTTCTCAGTTTATTCAGCAAGTTCTTCTTTCTTTCTTCTCTCTTCTTGATTATTCTCCATGAATCAACTCTTTCTTTCTTCTCTTCTCTTGTTCTTTCTCCACATGAACAAATCTACATTAAATGTAGCAATTAGACAATGTATATGATATAAACTTTTTGCTCTTGCTAATGGCATCTATATAAGACATCATCAAAACTAATCATAACCAACATTATTTGCACAAGATATATTAAATCTTAGGTGCTTTATTCCCCTTGGCATCTAGAAATTTCATTGTCCCCTATCTATTCTATTAGGCCGAAAATATGGCCCTACTAAGGAGTTAAAAGCATTAGCCTTTAATCTCTAGTAGTGCTAATTCATACATCAAAGATCTGTTCTCAATATGTACCAATTTGGCTAAGTGTCATCCATTCCTTTTCATGACTCATTTAGCTTGAAAATAGCCATTAGTTTATGTGATTTCTATGTCATATTTTTAGCCAATTAATGTGGTCACATATTCAACATTTTTCAATTAGTTTTAAAGTGAAAATTCGGATAGAAAAATAATCAATAGATTATTAATCTTGAAATAGATATTCATTTCCGTATTTTATTACATATTCAAGAAATACCGGGTTTTTTGTATTACCAAAATTAGGAATGTTACATAAATAATTGAATCATAGGTTAAAACGTTAGTTAAAATTAATTGAAGGGAATAAGTATGAAAACATTGTAATTTAGCTTTTTAAAAAAATAAAAAAGCACTCTTATTTATGAAGAATAAGTGAGTAGATAATTAATACTATGAAACTGACCGATAGTCAAAAATTTCAGAAATGCTATTAGCATAATTTATAAATAAGAAGACGTCATTTTAATTAAAAAAACTCTCTCTCTCTCTCTCTCTCTCTCTCTCTCTCTCTATATATATATATATATATATATATATATATATATATATATATCACTTAATTTTCTCCTAGCTCAACCATATTGACTTTTATTTGGTCAAAAACAAAACCTTTTTGACTTTTCAAACAAGTTAAGGCGGCAAGCTTTCAATGTCAAGTCTATTTAATCTAAGTAGTTCAGGAATTAAAGTAAGATGGTTTAAGTCAGGCATTCATTTACATACACGCAAATAATGATTGAATATGAAGCATATTTTATTTACTCTCTCCACCCTTTGATAAAATAAAATAATCGAATCATAGGCTGAAAAATTAGTTGAAGAGAATAAAAATATAAAAATTGAATGTTTTTTTTATTTAAAAAAAAACACTCTTATTTATAAAGAATGAGTGAGTAGATAATTAATGCAATGAAACTAACCGATAATCAGTGGCGGAACCAGAAATGGTTTTTAGCCTGGGCCAAAAAATAAACATATTGAACTACTCCTATTGGTTCTTATTATAAGGTAGCAACTAATAAGTGTATTTAGTCTTTTTCATAAGGCACTTGCTTATTTCCAAAAAAATATTAAATATTTGTTTAATGTATACCCATAATTAAAAATGGTAGTGTGTGAGAGTAATAAATAATATGATATTAGAGTTTATTATAATTATTATGGATAATGTTGAAAATTATTAAAATTTTAGGACAGATTTAATAACTTTAACTGTTTGTATTGGCTTGTGAGAATTGTTAGTTGGTACCTTATAATAAAGATTAGGTAAAGTATTTACTAAATAGTATCACATAACATTGAAAATAAAAATAAATAATAACTGACAAATATAAATCAAAATAAGATATAAGATGATTCTAACCTTTTCGGTAGATATCTCAAATAAGAATTTTACTTTCCTCTCATAGTCCAATGAGTAATGAACCAAACATTGTCGTCATAGAGAAGATAAAAAATTAGTTGGGGCCAAATTATTCGCCAAATAAAATATCATATATATATATTAACAAATTTTAGAAGGTCAACTCGGGCCATTTGGGGCCAAGGCCCTAGCTGACCAAAGGCTAGATCCACCACTACCGATAATTAATGGAAAAAATATAAAAATTTCCGAAAATGCTATTAGTATCTTTTATAAATAAGAATATGTAATTTTAATTAACAAAATTCAGAGAGAGAGAGGGGGGGGTATCATATCTTATTTTTCTCCTGGCTCAACCATATTGACTATTTTCTCCCAGCTCAACCACATCGATTATTCCTTTTTCAAAAGCAAAACCTTTTTGACTTTTCAAAATAGGTTAAGGCGGCTACCTTTCAATGTCAAGTCTATTTAATCTAAGTAGTTCAGGAATTAAAGTAGGATGGATTTAAGTCAGGCATTGATAAATGAATGTAGTTGTGTATCATCTATCAAAAAAACAAAAAGTAAAATTACATGTAACTCGTCTTATTCAAAATATATGTTACACTTTTTATCGCGACACCAATATCATGCAAGAATAATAAACTCATTAAATTATCTTAAATTGAAAATATTTCTAACTTTATTCAGATTCAAATATATCTCACAACTCTTCTAGATACCCAATTTTCGTTTCTCCCCTGCTGATGACAAGAAAATGATAGATCCATTTACTGTTGTGTGGGCGTAGGAGTACTGGAGAGTTTTCCTATGTGTCTTCATCGTTCATGGAAACTCTGTCAAGCTAATCAAAGTAATCTTTTTTAATTTTTTGAAAAAAATATCGGTGTGTATGTGTCAGTTTGTAATGGAACAACCGAATAATTTCAACTTGATTTAGATTTATTCATTCATCCTATTGTTGATGCAATAATTCGTGCGAAGGGTACCGACAACGTAAAGATTAATAGATAAAGTAAGAAATTATTATAAAAATAGAGAATTAAAAGATAAGAGTAGCTTTATTATAGATCTTTGTTGAATACAAGATAGTAGATGAAGAAGAAAAAATGAGAGCGATCAGTTGTGAGGAGTACAATGTGAAGAAATAAGTGACAATGAGTAAAGTAGATTGTGCTTTTGTGGATCTCGACGAGCTGAGGAGGAGAATATCCTTTAATTTATTCTATGTTGCAATAGACTGAGCTTGTTGTTGGATATAATTAGTTTTGATGATGTCTTATATAGATAGTATTATAAAGAGCAAAAAGCTTTATATAATCTATTCTTCTACTACATTGACTAACTACTTTGTTTAATATAGGTTAGTCTAAAGTTGAATTATAGAAAATGATTTAGAAGAGGAAATATTGAAGAAGGTAGAACTTGCAGAAAATGAGTCCATGTTAAATGATGAAGAATGATCAAGATGAGAGATGAAAGATAGAAGACCTTGATGAATGGAATGAGAATATCATTATACAAGTTTCAAGATTAATTCTAGAAGTCTTTATGATCAAGTGGAAGTCGAAATGGTTCAATTTGGAGTTAAAATAAGCTACAATTAGATTCCTGAGCAATTCTCAAGTATGATATTGTTCATGTGAAAATTTTAGTCATTCTTGAGCAATTATCAAGAATAATACATCTATTCTCGAAAATCATCGTGTTTCATCTACTCAACTCTGTTCACGTTTAACCTGGGTGACATATAGTAAATTGATGATATCTCCAAAACCAGAGATCAGATTGAGGTGAAACTAATTTTGTTGGAAACTAGACTCCAAATGTATCATTGTGACAAATGTTCAAGCCCAAATAAGTTCGGATGAGAGAGCTATGAATTTCATAAGTTGACACATCAATCAACGTCACACAGTAGATCAAGCTTCGGTATTTTGAGTGTATCTCACAAACAACAGATCCAAATGAGCTGAAATTAGTGCCATTTGAAACTAGACTCACATAACTTTCCAAAATCATCAAGATCATGGAAAACAAAGATCAATTGAAGGAGATATGATGTTTTGAAGTTGATAGTATGTTCAGGATGTTGCAAAAAATGCTGGTCAAGAACAACCTCCATTCATCTGATGATAATGGATGAAATACAACAAGTTTGGAGCAGATTCTTCTTGAATTGGAAAGAAGACTTGAAGATATTTTTGACCATGAGTGGTTTGAAAAATTTGCTATCGTAGATTAATTCTCAAGTATTGGGAAATTAATTCTCGAGTATTAGCGGGATCATTCAACCTAAATATCCAACTCTCATTAGAAGCAATTCTCGAGTACTAGTATATGATTCTCAAGAATGGGTAAGTGATTCTCAAGAATTGGTAAGTTATTCTCGAGAGCACTTGGTTTAATCTCTTCACATTTTCTCTGGCCATGTCTTCGATTCTTGAGTACTAGTGCTTAATTCTTGAGAATCACGTAGGTTAATCTTTTCACATTCTTTCTTGATCACATGCCTAATTCTCCATAATGTGAATCATGATGCTCGAGAATTCCTGAATATTTGAATGCTTGAATATTTAAATTCTTACATGCTTACATACTATAATTCTCGAGTATGCACATGATGATTCTCGAGTATCATTGAGATATATACTCTGCAAAGCACATGATCAATAATTCTTAAGAATGTATGGACAATTCTCAAGAATACATTTTCTAAATGTATATCACACTTGACATATCATTGATTCTCTTTAAAAATTTGTGGGTCATTATCTAACTCTTGTTAAACATCTTTAAACTCATCTATATCATATTTAATCATTTCCTTGATTGAGTTTCAGTTGATTAACCTTGTTTAAATTGAGACTAGCCGCAAAGCAATCCAACGTAGCAGAAGCATTAAATGCACCTTAGAAAAATAGAGCAACAATCGAAACTAAACTTTGTGGTAGATGATTTCATTCCTTTGAGGCATTCTTATTCCAGTGCTATTATTCTCAGACATGGAATTAGGAAGCTCTAATGGCTACTTCCAAAAGACAACCAACGATCATATTCTAAAGTGGAAGAATAGTCCAACGGTCAAATGCTTGCAACAGATGAAACACAGATACCTATAATTGCAAAGTCTTCAAACTAGAAGGAGTGATGATGATTGATGAGTGATTCGGTGAAGCTAACAAAATGATTTTACCTCTTCACCGTTGATAATTTAATAACTCATACACTTTGTTTCTCAATGTTTACATAGTTTATAGTAGAAGGTGAGATGAATGATTGTGTACTTCAGCGTTAATCATATTCACTTCTAAGAGAGAAGATTCATTATAATAATTTTATTTGAGAGTTACTTAAGATTAGGTGATCTTGAATGGGAAACCGATTGTATCCTTACAGTGTGTAAGGGAGAGTATCTTTGTAAGAGATTTGGCTTCACAAGTGCTTGGGTAAACTTGTGTAATTGTAAGGGCTTCTCTTGTGCCCGGTTTAAACAAGAGGATAGTGGATTGAAAATCTCAAGTGGAGCTTAGGGACTGGATGTAGGTCAAAGTTTGGGTCAGACCAGGATAAATCATAATTTGCATATTCTCTTCCTTAAACTCTTATGTTTCCATCATATACATTTGAATGATTGATTGTTGGTTTACAACTCATTGCTGTCATACAAACTGCTTTCAATAAGTTGCAAAAAGATTTTCAAAGTTCTGAAGTTTTTATTAGACACCCAATTCACCCCCCTCTTGGGTAACAACCAGATTTAACACTTGTGATTTGATCAGGTGTATTGGAATGAAGGTGAGTTAGTTTGGGTTGGATGCATGTTCCTGGGCCTGCTTTGGTTGCTTTGTCCTTGGGTCATACGTAGTGGAATTTAGCCCTACATTAAGCCTCCCATTCTTCAAGTCCATTAGGTAATTGATTTGGAGAGTAGTGCTTCATCCTTGCGGTCAATCTCATGAATCAATCCACATTTATGACAAAATAACTGCAACTTGAACGTACTGTTATGTGTAACTGTTTTACCTCATAGATTGGTAGGTTTGTGTATATCAGTATGCTTTGTCCGTAAGTGTTGGTAACATGTTTCATCCATTAGAATGTTTACGTATCTAGTACATAGTCGACATAATGTCTGACCAAGAAAGGGACTTTGGTAAGTGTGTATGTATGTCACATCTTCGTGGCCTCATTTGTGTTATGCTATGGGACACCCCTAAAGTTGGGTTATAACGTTTAGAAGTGTTGTTAGGGAGCTTTGTTTGCTAGAATTTTTGTGTATGTTGTGCTAGATAGTTTATGTATGCTAGTAGTACTATTGTGTTGAGATAATGTTTGACTAAGCATGTATACTAGGGTCAGTTGGTATCTATGTCGATTACCTTTGGTGCATCTGTCATCTATAACTAAGATATCCCATATTATGAATGTTGCCAATACAAAACCTTGTTTGTTGGAAAGTTCAGGTTTTCTAGTACATACTGTAGCGTAGTCATAATATTTGACCAAGTACGACAATTTTGGTCAGTTGATATGTACATCACATCGTCATAACTCAGTTTGTGTTTTGCCATGGGACACCCCTAAAGTTTGATTTCCAAAACTAAGGAATGTCAAAGTAGAGAGCTCATAGATTGTATGTTGCATCTTTCGTATTTAATTCTACTTAGTAGGTCATTTTGTCGAACCAAGCGTAAGTTTGTCAATAGGTAGTCACAAGTTAAAGAAGACAATAATTTTAACAATAAGTCAAGTGTTAAACAAAGAATGACTTTTATGAACAGAATATCCCACAATACAGAAACTAACACGTGACATAGTTCTTTCATGAGGTTACAATGTTATAGTAGTTATGTTGGGAGAGAATCTTGACTAACTAAAGCATTTGTGTAACATCCCAAGTTTTGGGATTTAGAAATTAAAAATAATATGCGGGAATTAATTATGGAAAGATTTGTCCACAATTATGATAAAGTTAATTAGCGGAATTTAAGGCATTTTCTTGTAAATTAAAGGCAATCTAATTGGAAATAATTGTTGGCTAGAATATTTGGAGATGATATTTTTTGACCAAAATAAATTGATTGAGGAAAGAAAAATCCTTACATAATAATTAAGGATTTATTTTTAGTATTTATACTATAATTGCAATTAAATGAATAGACTACCTAAATTGCATTAAGCTACCTACCCTTGTATATTTTATAAAACCTTCAGCTCATCATCCTTGGCCCAAATCGTCTAACCCATTAACACACACACACACACACACTACACCCAGCCCAACATATATCAACAATTATTATTCCTAGCTTCCCAAAACGCTGAAACAGATCACGTATTAGGAAAGATCAGCAACCATATCATGCAAATGCAAAAGCAGCACAAGAACAGGAAAGAAAAGTCCAGAGTGCCATGCTTTAACCAGTGTCTCAAGCCCAACATCATTTATCCATTGGTTCTTCCTTCCTCTCGGACCGGACCCCCTCATAGGCCCTTATATGTTGTTGTCCTTCGTCTCATTCCTATTTTTACTTGCAAGACTAGAGCCAAGTGAAAGAGTGTCGAAGAAGGAAAGAGAGAGAGAGATAAAAGGCCATACCATACTTCCTTGTTTTCTTGTCGTCGGAACAGAGAGGAAAACCAGCAAGCAAGTTCCATTGGTTTCAATGTTATCCAGCGAAGGTGAGCATCAATTATTCATCTCCCTTGAAATCTTGTTAGTTTCCTATAGGAAAGCTTGTAAATATTAAGCTATGAAACCCAACTGAAGAAAGCCGAAACTGAATGAAAAACAGGGGGTCTATATGTGCATGTGTTTGTGGTTGTGGCATCTGTGTTCCCTTTCTTGCTGGTCATGAAAACATTGCTTTGTGTCTGAACTTCATATATATATATATATATATATATATATATAGGATTATGTGTATGTATTTAAAGCTAACTATCTAGGTGTTAGCTGCTTATATATATGTAAAAGAGAAGGAAAACATTTTGTTGCTTAAGTCGTGGCTGTGTGTACGTGGTTATGGTTCCTGCATCTGTTCCGTTTGCTTTCTTGATGTCTGACTATTATATATACATAGTTATATATATAAAAACATATTCAGCTACTGCACCTATTTGTTTTTGCTATCATAAGTAGATTGTTGTCATAAAAACATTGTTTCCTTCCTGTGTGTGTGAGTCCTTGTGTGTGTGTAATTGATAATTGAATATTTTACACACTTATTTGTATCTTTTGGGTAATAAATTTAGGATTTTTAGCTAATAAATAATGGGCTTTAATGCTTATTTGGGCTTTGGACTTTTATTTGGATTTAATTCATTTTCATGATAAAATTCCAGATTTACAATGCTTCACTATTTTAACCATAACTTTTGAACCAGACATTGGATTAGCCTCATTTTTTACTCATATTTTAGATGATTCAAAGAGCTACAAATGTTATGAAGACTTGGAAGGCAAATTCGGACAAGAGGATGGTCAAACTTGAAGCTGAAGTTAGAGACGTTTTTCTGGATTTTTATTTGGGCCCGAATTTTGTATTTAAAAGCCAATTTTGTCATTTATTTTGTTTTGGGCCATTGTGCAGCCCTAGCCCATTTCCATTTTAGGTTAAGTTTAAGTTAGGCAGCAACCACAAACATCTATTATCATTACGTTTTGGGATTATTTCGAATCAAACACAGAAGTTTCATTTTCTCTGCAATATTCTTCATGTTCTTCGCATTCTTCACCTGTTCTTCATTTTTTTCCAGTCATGTTCAGCTAAACTTCTTCTATTAACCCAACATTGAGGATTCCATGATTCGTCTTGAGAGCTTGTGCTTAATCGGTAACTTTACTCATTTCTGTTTTCATCTTATCAGATTCGATATATGGAAATAGTTTGAATGTTAGATTTAATATTCGGTTTGGTTCATACCAAGGACTGAGTTTGAACTAGGTTTAAGTGTTGCTGTGCAATAGCACAATGAGACACCACTGTTCGGACAAATACTAGGCGATTGTTTAATTAAGGGATTCTCTAGATGGATGCAAAGATTTCAGTTCGTCCAGAACCAAACACAAGTTTGTTTATATTTTGCTCAATGATAGAAGTCTCTGGAATCTGAATGTTGGGTTGATTGATTTTAATCTATTTCTGTCTATTTCATTTTGTTTCTGTTTATTTTGTTTGTAATCTATTTGAACAAACCCCCCCCCCCCAATTTTTACTGTTTCTATTTCACTATTACTGATTTAAACCCACTGCAAATTTGTTGGGAAAACGATCCAGGTTCCCATTATATTGCAAAATTATATTGATCTTGGTTATTTTGGGAGATCAGGACAAATCTCTATCAATAATAAGCTTCTGCATGAGTATGTATGTGTGTGTGTGTGTGTGTGTGTGTGTAATAAGCAATGTGTTTTTCTGGTCTATGTATTTAAGTGATTATTATTATTCGGATTGTTATTGTTGCGATGGTTATATGTTTGTTTTGAGATGATGAGTATGGAATATTAATTTAACAAAATGTTGTTGAAAGGTTTAGTATTATATTATTTCTTTTATTGGGATATGTTGGGTTGTGTGGAAGAGATTGATGGTGAAATTGTACCCATCGACTCTCTCATTTTTTGCTTGGAATTTGAGTTGAGTGTTTTGGGTGGACACCTCCCTATTATAGTATATTAGTGGTGATGTAGGAGGGGACAATATTCTTAAAGTGACTAGCTAACCTTGGTCGGGTATACTAGCACTGATAGGCTGTATCACGTCCAGAAGATACAAGGAGTAGGATGGATGAGTAAGGATGGTTTTAAATATTGATAATTATTACAAATTATTTAATTATTATTGATATTTTAATTATGATAATAAATTTGCTTCTCTGCCTTGCAATCCTTTCCTGCATATTTGATGAATTAATTTCAGTTACAGGACTTTATGTCTCACCCCGTTATTTTTTTTTTCCAGGTGAGACCTTTAACCTTAGTAGAGGTTAAGGGAAGCAACCAGAGGCATAGACGTCGTGGAACTCGTATGCCTCTTTTTGGTATTAGTGTTATATTGATTTATATATTACCATTCTAGGGCCCTCATATTTTTGAAATACTACATCAACTATTTTTGGATGACTGTTTATCTTCTAAAGGCCTTAGCTATACACTAATATATTAGAGTGGATCCACAATCTTATTTTGTGCGAGAATTGCTTTGTATAGAGCCTTTGTTGTGGGGGCTAGTGCTATAAGACTCATGGGCTATGTAAACTCTTGTTCGATAATTGTGCCCAGAGTTATGAATTTCCTGTAGTGGGTTTGTGGGTGGAAATTGTGCCCTGAACCCCGAGGTGTGTGTATTTAAAATAAAAATGGTTTTCCATAATCACCTATTAATCTGGTCTTAAGAAAAAAAATTAGGGTTAATTATTGTTTAGTAAGAAAGGGTCTTTTCAATTTGGATAGTATGTCATTGAAGCCCCTACTTAAGGTGTGTAAGTACTAATAATGTTGATTGTCTCCCTTCTAACAATCAATCTAAAAGCAATTATTCTAGTGTCAATCCGTTTAACTTGCACCACATTACCTCTCTACTTTTTACCAATGAGGTTACCAACACCATTCCTTGTACTTACTTTACCTGTGCACTAAAGCTTAACACCATCACATTCTCAAGACTTTTCTCCAACCTCTTTAGTTTATTAAAGGCATAAAATGTTAATCTTTCTCTTTTCCATGATTCCAACACCATTTTTAGGATGAATCTTTTTGAGAGAATCTTCCTTCTTCTATGTTCCATTCTGCATTAGCATAATTAGTATTTTGTATTTCATTGATAGTGGAATTCGATATGCCTTTATTCTTTAAAGAGGAATTCAAGTAACCATTTGCTTTTGATTTATAATGCCCTTGACAACCAGTGGGCACTGAGTGTAGATACTATGTTATACCCTACATGTATTACATCATTTAGAGTAGACTTACTTCAGATATTGACAAGGTAATCACTCATTCATTCTTAAACGATAATATTTTTTTGAAGTTGTATTGTAGTTGTTTACTTAATTCATTCACTTGATTGATTTATCTTATACCTTGTTTTCCATTTTACATATTTTTGGTACTGAGGATGCCTACTCAAAAGGAAGATACTAATTTGATTTGAAACCTGTTGGTTGGACATCTTCAACACATAGATGAACGAAGTTAGTCTTGAGGATTTGAAGGTTGCTAGTGATGCAATTCTTCAGCTTGCTAGCGTTGTGGGGCATAGAATGTTTCTGGACTTGGCCATTATATTCATTATTGCAGGTGAACTTGGGATAGCCATTAAAAACAAGTAGTAAAGTTTAGAATTAGAGAAAGTAGAGGTAGTTTAATGTATTGAAGTACATGGCCATCTAACATTAGTAGCTAGTGTAGCATTGGAGATTGTTGTTGTTCGGTGAGAGCTGGTGGTATTTTGTTGCAATAGGCCGTAATCAAGTTTCCTACATTCTAGTACAGTGGATACAACTAATGAAGAAAGTGCATTCTTAAAAATTATTATTTTTTGTTTTGATAGAATTTAAGCAAGCAAAGAGAAAGTTGAAATTTGCTATGTTAGATTATTAGTCTCCTATAATAGCTTTTGAAAGATGGAATATCACCTAAGAGGGGAGGTGAATTGGGTGATTGAAAAATTTTCTTCTTAATCCTCTGGATTACATAGGTAAAACAGAGAAGGATAGAGAAATAGAAGACACCATAAATTTATACTGGTTCGGTCCAAAATCTTGACCTACATCCAATCCCAGACTCTTTGGGATTTCACTATCTCAAGAAATGATTACATACTCTGTAACTCTTGTTGGATATAATTAGTTTTGATGATGTCTCATATTTATGCCATTAATAAGAGCAAAAAGATTAAGTAATATGTTTATCTACTCCATTGATGAATTCTTGAATTTAATGTAGATGAGGATAAGGAAAAGGAAGAGAAGAAAAAGAAGAAGAGGAGAAATTGAAGAAGAAAGAGTTTACAAAATGGAATATTATTATTCAAGCTCTTGGTTGATAGATTTTGGGATAATCAAGAAGAAGAAGAGAGTTGGAAGATGGAAGAAGTTGATATTCAAGATCAGTATCAGCTCAAATATATTTGTGGAAAATGCTCAAGAGATGCAAAAAGAAAGAATAGAATTGTGAATGGATGACCAAGTGAAGAGATTGAAGAAAAGGAAGATCTTGTCAAAAAGAATGAGAAAAATCAACTTACAAGGTCTTAAATTGATATTACAAGTCTTCACAATCAAATGAAGGTTGGATGGGTCAATTCAGAGCCAAAGACAGTGAAAATCGGGTTCTAGAAGTGAATACTCGAGTTTTCAGGTCAAAACTCGAGTATACAAGCTTAAGGCAAAAATTTGCTTTAGGACGAGAAAACTGTAGTTTTGAATACTAGAGTTTTGGAAACCACGGTTTGGGCGTCAAAGAGTCAAAACTTGAATATTGAAGTCAATACTCGAGTATGGAACTTATATATTCGAGTATTGGGAGTTTTTAGCTTCTCTGGTACGTCTGGTCCTGACAAAACTCAAGTTTGTGAATGAAAACTCGAGTTTCCAGCTCCTTCAGCAACTCTGTTCACCTCTATTACACATGCAGCTTTGGGCGAGGTCTGACAATTCGATGATATCTCCTAAACCAGACATTGGATTGAGATGAAATCAAATTTGGCTGAAACTAGACATCCGATTCGTCATCTTAACCAAGTTTCAACTCCAAAGAAGATTAGATGAGAGAGCAGTGAATTTCAAAATTTGGATCAAATAGTCACGCCACACTTCAGACCAAGCTTCAGTGTTTTGAGTATAACTCATAATCTACAAATCGGAATGAGCTGAAATCGGTGGAATTGGAAAGAAAAAACATAAGGATTTCCATCAATACTTGATTCAACAAAAATGAAGATCAGACCAGAGAGATACATTCTTCGAAAGATGACTGATGTTTCAAGATGATGGAAAAACGCTGGTTTAGAACATCTCTCAATCATCGGATCATAATGGATAGAATCCAACGAGTTTGGATCTGAATCTTGTTGCACTGAAATGAAGATACAAAGAGCTGTATGGGGATAATTGGTTTGCCAAAATTGAAGCTATATCAAGTCAGATAGCAACCAAAGTGCAGAACAGATTGAAAACTCGAGTTTACGAATAAATACTCGAGTATAGTTCATACAGAGAGCAATGAACGTTAGAGCAACCTCAATACTCGAGTATGGGAAGCAAAACTCGAGTTTTGGATAGACAGAGACAAATCTGAAGTAGCTCGATAAGCTTAAAACTGCAGTATTAAAACCAATACTCGAGTTTATAGCGTAACTTCAGAAAAATCAAAGTTGCGAAATTTCTGAATCTGATCTAGATCAACCAGAAGTTTACCCAAATGATCTTTAACAATCATTATCATCATTTATATCATTTGTGGGCATATTTCAGATGATCAAACAAGGGATTTCATGAAGATCAAGTTGTTGACCTGTCAAGTCCCAAAAAAAGTGAAATAAGGACTAGTTTTTCCATCTGCTGAGCTCCATAATCACTTCTTTGAGAGAAGATAAACTGTAAATCATATTTTCCTGAGATACTTAAGGTAGGGTGACCTTGAGTTGGGAATTTGATTGTAACCTTACGGGTAATAAGGAGGAGTCTCTGTGAGAGATTGAGAAGGTTGCACAAGTACCTGGAGAAACTTGTGGGATGTAAAGGCTTGCCTCTTGTGCCTGATTAAACAAGGAGAGTGTAAAGGCTTGTCTCTTGTGCCTGGTTAAACAAGGAGAATAGTGGAAATCTCAAGTGGAGCTTGAGGACTGGACGTAAGTCAAGGTTGGATTGAAGCAGTATAAATCTGAGTTTGCAATTCTCTTCCCTTAACTCTTTACTTCCAGCATACATGTTTGAATGATTGTTTATCGATTTATTACTCTTTATTATCATTCAAACTAATTTTACTGAATTGCAAAAAGTTTTTCAAAGATACAAAGTTTTTATTTTCACCTAATTCACCCCCCTCTTGGGTTCAGCCGTGTATTTGAACTCTTAGAGTAATTCTCTCACTAGAATTTACTCCCCCTTACCAGTTGTAATCACCTAACCCCAATCTCAAAGGTTCCACAACCTTGAGATTAATACAATAATAATAATTTAAAGACTCTCTAAAAGAGTGGATAAGTAATCACTGAAGTACGTGTATATTCGAAGATATTATTGAAGGTAAAAAACAGTAAATGCTAATTATCACAAATTGAATGCACATCATTTTGGTAGGTGGAAAATTCAATGTTGTTGGTGTAACGCCCGACCTTTAGGGCTTCTTATTTAATAGAGTTATCGCTCACATGCATCAAAATGATTTGGATGACTAAATTGCGAAATAAAACTTTCACAAATAACTTAGTTTGAAAACACAAGGATAAATTCTTTTGAGTGCGGTATCTATACCGTAAGGAAGTTTAATACAAGATTCCAAAATGATAAACGAGTTATTATAGTCCAACTAAAATAAGCTATTATAAAAGTCTCTTTTCCTTACAGCTGCAACTTGCCTCTTGATCCCGATCCACTACCTGTCTCATTCATACGATCCGGAGTTCAAAGAAATAAACCCCAGGGTAACAATTAATCTTATATGCAAGCATGAAGCATTAATGACAACATAGCACAAGTAAGCATAGATAAATATGCAATACAATGAATCTCGCCATAACCGCAGCTACCGGCTAAGGACTGCAGCCCTTCAGGATACGCAACACGTTTGTAGAACACATAGCCCTGTTTGTAGATGGGACACTCAGCCCCAATCCATAGTTAGGATACATATATGCAATTATCAAGCAGACATGGCTAATCATACAAGAACACAATCATACAGGCTAATAAGATAACAATAACCCACCTCAGTCTTAAGTCATTATGTCTTACTTACAAGTATCGGGATCAATAAAAGTGTCACAGAATTCCTATAAATGTTTATCATTGACATTAGTTACTTAGGGTGTCGCAAGGACCTGACTACATTACTTGATAATAATACTATTTTTATAAGTCCAAGGTAGAGTTTATCCGAGGTAGATTTTGTTCGAGGTAGGGTTTGTGTATTGTGGTTAATGTGTGGAGTTGTAGTTGTTGGAGTAAAGTTTGGCCGAGGTAGAGTTTATGTGTTGTAGTTGATGTGCAACGTTGTAGTTGCTGGGGTAAAATTTGGTCGAGGTAGAGTTTATGTGTTGTAGTTGATTGTTGAGTTGTAGTTACTGGCGTATAATTCGGCCGAGGTAGAGTTTATGTGTTGTAGTTGATGTGTGGGGTTGTAGTTGCTTGGGTAAAGTTTGGCCGAGGTAGAGTTTATGTGTTGTAGTTGATGGGGTAAAGTTTGGCCAAGGTAGAGTTTATGTGTTGTAGTTGATGTGTGGCGTTGTAGTTGCTGGGGTAAAATTTGGCCGAGGTAGAGTTTATGTGTTGTTGATGTGTGGATATATAGTTGTCTGAGGTAGTAATAGGTTAGTTTCAAAAATTCATATCTCTCTAGATATAACTCCGAATAAGGCGTGTGACCTATCAAATTATTAGTTTCATTGTGCGTACCCTTTTTTTTTTGGAAAATTTCATGTCAAAACTCAATCATTTACTAGTTCAGAACTTAAAATGAAAACCACTGCTCATTTCTGGAAAATGACAGCTTTCCAATTTTGCTATTAAACTTTGAAAAATCATAATCCCAACCTACACGTTCGTTTTAATTGTTTCCTTGCTCATTTTAAACCTTATTGAGTCTACTATCCACTGTAAAAATCTTGTGGAAAAAAACTCAAAGGTTTAACTATGAAACATAAACACATAAGATTCTCTGTTTTAGACAAGAAAAATAGAGCATGGTTATGTTTTTCTTCTCACTAAACCACTCGCAGCATATTAAAGCCATAGGAATAGGAAGGATAATGCTTAAGGAGCTCACCTTAGATGATTCCTTAAGCTTCACGATCAGCTCCTTCATCTTCTCTGGTCGTAAGTCTCTCCCTTTCTCACTCTCAACTTTCCTTCTCTCTTTAGCTTTCTCTCTTGCTCTCAGTTTCACTAGTTGAGCAAAGTGAATGAGAGAAGATCAAGTAGCAATGCTAACAATAAGAGCGTATAGAGAGTCTACTATCGTGAGCGCTTAAACCGCTGGAGGGGTATGGTGCTTCTAATCTTGCGTGATTAGAAAATGAGTTAATCACGCTGAATAGGTATGGCTAATGACTTTTTGCTAACAACTTTTCACTGTCACATGCTTCAGCTAGTGGAGTTATTGGGAAAAATGGGCTTATGGTGAATATTATGTTATGAGGCCAATTTTAATACCTAATTGATCATCTTCCAAACCTTTATTTGCAATTAGATACTTAACTCAATTAATTGCAAAATATTAGGATAATGGTAACATTAAATCCTTAATTACCAAATAATTATTCTCATAATTATCTTAAACAAAAATTTCATAATTGATCTCCATACATTATTCAAACTAAAAAAAAACAAATTTGGGATGTTACATCTGCCTTTTATAGTTGATAGTATTTATAACCATTGAGAAGCTTCGTGAATTATCTATTGTGATTGATGAAGATGACCATTAAGACTGATTATCCTTAATCATTACTCAGGCGAATTCTTTCTTCAATTAGCGCCATAATTCCATGTTGACATTCCTTGTTCCATTTGTCCGTTGTGACTGAATATTGGAAGTGGAAAAGAAGAGGTTGCAACACTTTAAGATGCTCAAAGAGTTGGTCATCTAAATCCAGCATTCATCTCTTCTTTGCATTTAATGCTTCTGACACATAATTGCTTTATTGCAATTTGGTGTTAATCCATATTAAAATCAACTAAAACTCCTTAACAAATTGATTAAACTTAGTTAGGAATAGTATTGAGTAAGAATATAAAACATTTTAAGTCATAATCAATGATTTAAATATTATGGACACGACGTTTTCCAATGTTCACAAACACGACTTGAGTCATAATAGCCTGCTTCAAGTCACCATGACTTGAGTCACATAATTTGACTGGAGTCATCCTTGAATATCGATTTAAAAACACAGAGCTAAACATATGATGACTGGAGTCATCTGATTCATAAAACATTTGAGTAGCTTTCTGTATCAATATGACTCGAGTCACTTAATACCTTAGCACATCTGAGAGCACCTCTGAGCAGATATGACTGGAGTCAACAAGTCCTTACTTGAGTCATATAAGGTTTCAAAAAGTTTCATGTTGGGTTTAAGTTGTGAAAAACTTTTGCTACAGTAGATGATTGGAGTCTTTTAATGAATGACTGGAGTCACATTTGACTGTTGGAAAGATTCAATTTGAAATTTACTTAAAGTGATTAGAGTTACAACATATTGACTGAAGTCATTTATCTTCAAGGCATTTTGCAAATAAGAGGCTATGACTAGAATCATCGTAACTTGACTAGAGTTATTTAACTTGGAAAATGATTTGCAACAGGAAGCTATGACTGGAGTCATAATTGATTGACTCGAGTCACTCTGTGTTGATCTATATTAATTCAAAAAACAATGACTGGAGTCACAAAATGATGACTCAAGTTATCTGTTTATAGAAAACATAGTTGTAGAGCAATACAAATTTTAACAAAGAAAGGTCTTGTACTTTGTTCAACAATAATATTCTTAATTCACAATTGCTAGTTATCATCAAAACACATAGAGAACTAATGGCTTGGATGTGGCTATTAATATAAGATGGTCTCACTATTTCGATCAAGCACTGATAGTTGTTTAGCTAGATTTTGCTTCTCTTTATACTAAGGGTATTATTGAAATTTGCAATTGCTGCTTACTAGTAATTATCAACTTGCACAGCTAGTTTCATGTGTTATGTTGAACAATTTCAATACTTAGTTTGAAAAGCATAGAAATTGAAGTTAGCCACTTACATTTTTTGTTATCTTGAACAATTTCTATGCTTAGTTTGAAGTTAGCCACTTACACTTTGTTGTTACACTTTTGAGCTGAGAATATAAGGTTAGCTAAGCTAACCTTTTAGCACATAGGAGTTGTTTATTTTATCACATTGTGGTGATTGTTGCTTGCTGATATGTAAGAAGGTTTTTGTAAGGGATTGTGGGCAGTGAATATATGAAGCAAAATAATAAAAAAGTACTTAAGGCATCTAAATAATTATTTAGATGCCTTACGTGTAACTTATGGCGTCTAAACAATTATTTAGATGCCTTAAGTGAATATACGAACCAACAATTTCTTTTTTTTAAAAAAAATACTTAAAGTGTCTAAATAATTATTTGGACACCTTAAATGCTAACTTATGGCGTCTAAATTTTTTAGACACCTTAAGTGAATATATGAAGCAGAATATTTTTAAAAAATACTTAAGGCCTTAAATGCTAACTTATGGCATCTAAATAATTATTTAGACGCCTTAAGTTCTCACTTATGGCGTCCTGCTTTTATTTAGATGTCGTAAGTCATACTTAATTATTACGCCCCCTAGATAGGCGTCTCACAGAAAAAGGACGTTAAAAGTGCAAAACATAGAATGTCGTAGCCCTATTTTGTAGTAGTGCCTCTTCCTTTATTTAGGTTTGAGATCAACTATAAAACTTATGAAGAGTTAAGTGTAAGTATGACAAATAATGATAAAAGATATTTCCTTCCATATTTTTTATAAGAAATAATCTCGATCATAAGGGTGATCCTAAATATAAAAAACACATCTTTTTTATCTGAATTTTTAAATCGATCTTTCCATTTTACCCTCATTTTTTTAAACTGATCTATCCAAATATAAGAAACAATCTCACTCGCATTTTACCACCACGTCATAATTGAAAGATTGGAGAAAATTCTGGACTGTTTGGAAACAAATCCGAAAATGAAAGTCTAAAAAGAGAAGATCTATAATTTTGACATTTTTATAGTTAATAAAGGATTTAAAGCTAAAGGAGAATTAAATATTAATTAATTTTAGTATTATTTGAATTTCGGAGAGTTTGTAGAAGTAACGAATATTATTTAATATTTTAGGAAGTGACATCGCCAAAGGATTTAAGGAGACATAAACAGATTGTTTGATTAAAAATCATTCAGGTAGTAACTTTAATTTCATATCCTTTATATGTCTGTGTTGTTGCATTTAGTTGTTATTTTCCTAGTGTTGAGGATCCAAAACTTGCCATGTGCTTTGTAGTCATTGTAGTGTGCATATGTGATTACATGTTTTGAGAATTGTTGTGTGCTATGTTATATACTATTTGCAGTCAACGTTCTGTGCATTATTTGGCTACTTGTGCATACGCTGAATGTTGGTTTGATTATTATTCCTGATTATGGTTTACTATCATATACTGTACATATTTTGAATATGAGATTAATTGTTACTCTAGAATTCAATTATGAATCCCAGAAGTTACTACTATCATATATCATCTTGCACTATTAGATATTACAATATATGTGTGTATAAAAGAATCGTGGATGAATGTGCAAAAATAGTAATAATGTTTTTTCACTTTGAGCATCCAATATAATTATAATTAAAATTTGATAGGTGTAAATATGGTTAGAAACAATTTTTCAGGAAACAAAATTAAGAACGTTGTTAACTTACTGTTATGTTTGTTACTTTTCTCCTAGGTGCCACGTCATTATGCTACCATTTCTCTCACTTTTCATAACTTGTCTAAATAAAATACATATATTGTTACTTGTTTATTTGTTGGTATGTTTATACTTCTTTAAAAAAAGCCCTTTAAAACCGCCACATCTAAAACTCTATAGGTGGAGACACTTTAAAAACTATAACTAGTAACATTTTGTTAGTTCTCTATGTGTTTTGATGATAACTGACAATTGTAAACTTAAGTTTGTCTTTGAAAGTTGTAAAACTTTCTGTTTAAGGAAAACTCGAGTTTTGGTATATAAACTCGAGTTTGGACTTGATAGACAGAAGCTCAGATTTTACAATGTTGGCCAAACTCCAGTTTGCATAGGCAAACTCGAGTTTGCAGAGTTATAGAGAGCTATCAAAGTTTACAAGAGTTGTAAACTCAAGTCTGTGTTTAGAAATTCGAGTTTAGATCAAAGGCAGTGACACTCGAATTTCAACTTGTTTCCAAACTCTACCTTTGATTATGAGAAACTCCAGTTTACAAGAAAGTTTATGTGCTAAAAGTTTTAAGACTTGTAAACTCGAGTCTATGATTTGGAAACTCAAGTTTGAGATCAAACAGAAGCTTCAACGTTTTATCAAGTTTTCCAAACTCCAGTTTCAGTTTTACAAACTCCAGTTTGCAAAATGCAATAGCCTTCATGTTTTCATTTTTCACTGGAAACTCGAGTCTGGATTATGTAGACTCGAGTTTGACATAAACAGAGATACTCGAGTTGATACTTGTTTTAAACTCCAGTTTAAATTTCAATGACTCCAGTTTGTACTTAAATGAAAAGTTTTCAAAGTTTCAATGTACACTGAAACTCGAGTCAGATTTCTGGAGACTCGAGTTTAGGACTATTTGAAAATATTCGAGCTATTACATGATTTCTAAACTTCAGTCTGCATTTCTAAACTCCAGTTTTGAAGATGTGAACTTAAACTTAAGTTTTTCATAAAAGCTTCAAACTCGAGTTAGTCACTAAATGACTCGAGTTTAGCCAAGTGTTCAAAATCTCATTCAAGACTAACTCACGACTTTCCTCTCTGTAAGAACCAAAGTCGAGTCAATTACTTGTCAACTCGAGTTTAGGAAACTTTCAAACATACCTTGCTCTTTGGATGAACCTCAAACTCGAGTTTAGAACACCAAACTCGAGTTTGCATCGGTAACTTTTGAAAACCAGATCAAATCAATCCGCGAAATCATTATGGGTTAATATGAAATTATCATATCTTGTTGCATTATTATTCCTAACATTATTGATTAAGTTTTTGATAAGTTTCAGACAGGTTCATCACAAGATCAGAGAGAATCAAAGATCTAGAATAAGTGCATTTAATGAAGAACCAAGAACAGGGCTGATTCTTCTCCCTTATCCCAGATGTTTAGTTTAGACCGTTGGAACACATTAAGATCACCTCAAACGGTCGAATTAAGATCATGGAATGACAAAGAATCTGGAAGACGTTCCGCAACAACATATTCCAAGATTTCTGCAAAGAATTGAAAGAACAGAGCAAAATTTGCAACTGTCATTTTCCAGATTTGCAAATGAACGTTGGAGAAGATATTGCAACGGCTAGTTCATCTAGTTAGGCTATAAAAGGCTATGAAGACTCAGAGCAAGATACACAACGAAGCTACACTTGAACACATTTGCATTTTTGAGTCAGTATTGTGATTCTTTTATCTGTTCTTCAATGATTATCAATATTCACTCTTTTGAGAGATTGAAATTCTTTTAAAGTATTTGGTTGTGTAAACTCAAGGTTATGGAACCTGTGAGTTGGGTTGTTTAATTACAAGGTGTAAGGGGGAGCAAGTCCTAGGTGATTAGGATTGTGTCTTTTCTTCATTGTTGTAGTTAAAAATCTGTTGAACTAGTGGAAACACCCAGAAGGTATCTAGGGACTGGACATAGGTCAAGGTGAAGACCGAACCAGTATTAATCCTGTGTGTTTGAGCTTTTCTTTCTCTACTCTTTCATTATTCATTTCTTAAGCCTTATTTTTTTTAAGAGTTGAAAAGAAATTTTAAAATCCCCAATTCACACCCCTCTTGGTGATTTCTTCCACTTTCACATTTTTGTAAATATTAGGATTAAATACTGTTTTTGCCATAGAAGCTTACCTTAAGGAGCATTAGTCACCCAAAAGTGTTTTTGGTTTCATTTTTAGCCTGGAAGTTTAACAATAGAGTAAATTTGCCTCGAAAGTTTTTTTTTTTTATGAGCAATTTTACCCTTGAAAGTTTACAAAGAAGAGCAACATTTCAATGGTCTAGATCAATAGATGGGTAAGATTGCTACGTTTTTAAACTTCCGGAACAAAAATGAGAGGAATAAAACTTTTGGGTGACTAGTGCTCCTTAGGGTAAACTTCCATGGCAAAAATGATATTTAACCTTAAATATTAATACAACTAGTGTTGTTAATGCAGTTACGAAAGTTATTAAATATATGAAAATCTTAATTTTGACTTTTAGTCAGTTCAAAAATTTTAATGTAGTCTCCTCTCAGTCCTTTCATTTATCAAAATAAAAATTTTCTTTCATGCTCCCTCTTCTCAACGTCGTTGGCGTTAAGTTCAAATAACATTGATTGAGAGAGATGACATTTAAAGTTTTTAATAATCTCAACGTCAAAATTAAAATTTCATCTATTGAATGCTTATTGAGATCACATTAATGGCCTAGCATTTGTTATATAAATATTTATGAAAATACCACCTATCATAGTTTTTAAAGCATCTATAAATGTGGAGGTCTTAACGGCCTTTTTTTTAGTAGTGTAAATATAACGGCATGAAAACAAATAAATAACAAGATATGCATTTTATTTAGACCGATTATAAAAAGTGAGGGAAAAGATAGTATAGTGCTATATATAGAACTCCAGTTGTGTTATGGCGCCTGAGAGAAAAGTGACATACATAACGGCAAAAGTTAACGACATACTTAATTTTGCTACCTAAAAAATATTTTTAACCATGTTTGCACCTATTAAGTGTTAATTCTATTGGATGCTCAAAGTGCAAAAGATTATTACTATTTTTAAACCTTTACCCAAGATTCAATTGCTAAATTATGTGTTGAAGGTATCCTATGTTTTGTGCGATGTTATCATTATATTGTTAAAAATACTATTCATATATGAGCTAGTGGAAGGGTCCAATTTGGTCTAAATTTTTATATTTCAATGCATTTAATCTCCTATATTTATTATTCTTATCAAGATTAATTTACATAAATTAAGTGTTAAGGTGCATCCAGCACCCTAAAGTACTTTTCCAATGCGTCCAGTGTCCTAAAGTATTTTATGGTGCATATAACACCTTAAATTATTTTTATGGTGCACTAAGTGTAAATTGAGCAAAACAACAAGAGGGGGTTGAATTGGGATTTTAAAACTTTTTTTTAATTACTTTGTTTTATAGAAGGAAAACAAGGAAAACAGAGATGAACAGAGGAGAGTTAAGAGAAGCTTGACAGAGAGGAATTTATACTGGTTCAGTCTAAATCCTTGACCTACGTCCAGTCCCCAGACTCTCTAGGATTTTCACTAACTCACAATATCACTTACGCACTCTGTACTCGAAAGTTACCCTTTCACTAGGATACACTCTCCCTTATAAGTTGTAATATGATATTCCCAATCTCCAAGTCCCACGACTTGAGATTTTTTACAATAAACGATTTAAATACAATGAAACTCTCTCTTATTGTTGATAGTGATAAACACAGAAGTACAAGGTGTATCAAAAGATACTTGTTAGTAGAAAACTGAAAGAGTAGTTGGAAAACTTGAATGCTTTTCGTTTTCTTAATCTTAGTTGTTAAGAAGGCTTGAATGCAACTTTATATATATTTCAAGAGAGCATTAAATGACCGTTGGATTCTTCAATGTGATCGTTGGAGACATTGCTGATGTGATTAGAAACACTTTAGTCTCTTCTCTTTCTACTCTTCGGTTAATCCAGGTGCATAGAGATTTATGGTTGACTTCCCTTGAGTTTAATCCGTTGGAACAGCAGTTTCTTCATAGGGAAACAAAACATTAATCCCTTTACAACATGTGTAGAATGATTGTCCAAAAGGATGCTAGCTTTCTTGACTTTGCAATAAATGTTCTGACATTTCTTTTTTGCTTTTGGCTAAATCTCCATTTTAATATTCTTTAAATCATCTGAAACTCACTAACAAACTGGTTAAACATAGTTAGGAATAGTAATAAGTGATGATTAGAAGAATATAGATCAAACACGAAGATTTCACAAATTCATACAATTTAATTTCAAACTCTACGATTCAAACTCAAGTTTGTTCATCTAAATTGGAGTTTGTATTTTACTTCAGAAGCCTAAACTCGAGTTTCATAAATCTAACTCGAGTTCTCTTCATCCAGAGAAGAATGTCGTGATTTGATCTTTGAGACAAGTTTTAAGCAAGGGAAAAACTTGAGTCATTAAGTGACTAACTCAAGTTTTGGACTTTTATAGTGAAAACATATTTTAAGTTCAAAAGCTCAAAATTGGAGTTTCTATTTAAAATTGGATTTTTCAAAAGTTCAGATAGAGCGAAGCTCTCTATTTGACATAAACTCGAGTTTACCATGTCTAACTCGAGTTTCCATAATAACTTAGGAAGAACTAGAAAACTCTCTGTATGGTTTAAACTGGAGTTTGTAATTGAAAATTAGAGGTTTTAAATCTTTAGAAATGTTTTGTTCTCTGTGAGTTTTAAACTTGAGTTAATAGAAACTTAACTCGAGTTTCCTTAAAAGAGAAAACTTTGTAAAATACTTTAGCAAGTGCAGACTGGAGTTTTCAAAAGACAACTCGAGTTTTCTCAAGCTTAGAATTAAGCATAGCTCTCTGTATGTTACAAACTCGAGTTTCCAACAAAGCTTGGAAAACTTAGATTTCTTCTGTCTTGTCAAACTGGAGTTCATTAAACTAAACTCTAGTTTTCTTTGTCTTAAAAAAACTTAGGAGCTCTTTATATGATCTAAACTTGAGTTTCCAAAACTAACTCGAGTTTGTCTAAGTTTATAAAAACTTGAGTTGCTCTCTGTCAAGTCTAAACTCGAGTTTTCTAACCAAAACTTGAGTTTGTCTTTGACAGTAAGTTTTTTAACTTTACAAAGACAAACTTCAACTTGGTTTTACAATTGCCAGTTATCATCAAAACACATAAAAAACTAACAATCCACTCTTAGAGAGAGTTTACAAATGACAGATCAGGAATTGGTTATAAAGCCTGATCTTGATAAAAGGAAAGGCAAAAAGAAATTTGGAGAAAAATCTTATATGAACTATTTTCGAAAATCTGTTCATTCTTCATATCCTTTTGCTCATTGCAATTATTGCAATCGTAAAGGTCATGCTACTTCTTCCTGTTTTCATAAAAAGGAAAGAAAAAGTAAACCTGTAGGGAATTTTCAATGGGTGCCTAAGGGATCTTATAAGATTCCTAAGTTACATGCTAACCCAAAAGGACCCAAGAAAAGATGGGTACCTAAGACTTGCTCTTTCATGTTTTGCAGGTTTGTCTAAGAGCATCAAAATCCAATAAGTGGTACATTGATAGTGGATGCTCTAGACACATGACGAGAGACCAATCCAAATTTTCTTTAATCAAGCCAAGGGATGGTGGTAAAGTGACTTTTGGTGGAAACCAATCCAGAAGGATTGTTGGGATTGGAGAAGTTGGGAACAATGAAGGACCTCAAATTAAAGATGTCTCCTCTGTGGAAGGCCTTTGTCACAATCTCCTCAATGTAAGCCAAAATACTGATAAAGGTAACTTAGTTATCTTCGATTCTAAGGAGTGTTTGATTGTAAGGAAGGATTTTCTTGTTAGAAAATGGAAGATCTAAAGCCTTATTCAAGAGTTCAATAGAAAGTAATTGCTATACTCTCAATTTCTCTAGAAATGACATTTTTTAAAAAATGGTTTATTGGTAACTTAGATGAAAGTTGACTATGACATAAGCTCATGTCAATATGATTCAACTTGACAAGTTGCTGAAAAAGAATTTGGTCATTGGTTTACCAAAACTTCATTTTAAAAATGACATGTGAAAGTGGAAGAAATCACCAAGAAGGGGGTGAATTAGGGATTTTAAAAATTCTTTTCAACTCTTAAAAATGAAGCTTAAGAAATGGATAATAAAAGAGTAGAAAAAGAAAAGCTTAGACACACAGAATTTATACTGGTTCGGTCTCAACCTTGACCTACGTCCAGTCCCCAGATACCTTCTGGGTGTTTCCACTAATTCAACAGATTTTTAATTACAACAATGAAGACCAGACACAATCCTAATCACCTAGGACTTACTCCCCCTTACACTTTGTGATTGAACAACCCAACTCACAGGTTCCACAACCTTGAGTTCTCACAAACAAATGCTTTCAAAAATTCACAAACTCTCAAAAGAGTAGATAAGGATAAACATTGAAGAACAGGTTGAAAATAACAATACAGACTCAAATTTCAAAGTATAATCAAGATAGCTTCGTTGTGTGTATTGCTTTGAGTTTTCACAGCCTCTTATAGATAGAATGGATAAGCTAGCCGTTGCAATTCTTTCTCTAATATTCAGCTGCAATTCTGGAAAAATGGCAGTAGCATATTTTGCTCTATTCTTTGAATTCTTAGCTAGAATCTTGGAATTTAGTTATTGCAGAACGTCTTCCAGATTTTTAGCCATTTCATGATCTTAATTCGACCGTTTGAAGTGATCTTAATGTGTTGCAACGATCTGAACTGAACATCTGGGATAAGGGAGAAGAATCAGCCCTGTTCTTGGTTTTTCATTTAATGCACTTATTCTGGATCTTGTTCTCACCTTGATCTTGGCTAAACCTTATCTGAAAAACACTCAAAACTTCATCAAGGACATTAGAAACAATAATATCATATCATGAAATAATTTCAGGAAGACCCATTAAGATTTCGCAGATCAACATCATCTGATTTTTCAAAATCCCCGATGTAAACTCGAGTTTGGGGTTCATCCAGAAAGCATGTCCGTTGATTAGAGGTCTAAACTTGCAGTCTCTAAAAGCTAACTCGAGTTTGGCTTTTACAGAGAGAACTATCGGGCTTTGGACTTGGCATTGAATTTTGGTCCTGCTCCTAGACTCGAGTTAATTAGTGACTGACTTGAGTTTGGGTCTATGTTTGAAGAATAAGCCTAAGTTCGTGATTTTCCAAACTGGAGTTTAGGAGACAGACTGGAGTTTTGGAAAGATGGTAGAAATTTGATTGTTTCTCTATTTGTCCTAAACTCGAGTTTACAATGACAGACTCGAGTTTATGCTTGAGCTGAAGCTATTCAAATCTTTCTGTTTGGTCTAGACTGGAGTTTGTAACTCTAGACTGGAGTTTATAACTTGGCCTGGAACTCGAGTATCTTTCTGTTTGGTCTAGACTGGAGTTTAGGAATCCAGACTCGAGTTTGGCTTGCTTGGAATTCTGAGTGCTCTCTGTATCTCCTCAAACTCGAGTTTACATACCTAAACTCGAGTTTGCCTTTGACAGTGAGATTTTCATATTGCCAAAAACAAACTTCATATCAAGTTTACAATTGCTAGTTATCATCAAAACACATTGAGAACTAACAACATGATCTTTGATGCTTGTCAAATAAGTAAATAAACTAAATCATCTTTCAAATCTAAAAATGAAATTTCAACTAATAGACCTTTTCAACTACTCCACATGGGTCTAGTTAGACCAGATAGAGTAAAAAGACTTGGTGGCAATATTTATACATTGGTTATAGTTGATGCTTTCTCTAGATTTGTTTGGACTATATTCTTATCTTCTAAGGATGAAACGTTCGGTTAGTTTGTTATTTTTTCCAAGAAGGTCCAAAATGAGAAAAGTTTCTCTATTGTAGGGATTTGTACTGATTATGGAAGATAATTGAAAAATCATGCCTTTGGTGAGTTTTGTGACAATATGGGAATTGATCACAACTTCTCAGCCCTGAGGACTCCTCATCACAATGGTGTTATGGAGAGAAAGAATTGAGTCCTCACTGAGATGGTAAAAGCAATACTGAACGAAAAATAATACTTCTCAAGTATTCTAGGCTGATGCAATGAGAGCAGCTTGTTACATCTCAAATTGGGCATATCTCCAGAAAAGGTTGAATACAACTTCTTATGAAATGTACAAAGGAAGAAAGCCCAATCTAGTACATTTGTATGTGTTCAGTTTCAAATGTTTCATTCACAATAATGGTAAGAAAATTTAGGTAAGTTTGATCCCATGGTGGATTAAGGTATATTTCTGGGTAATTCTAATAGAAGCAAAGCTTATAGAGTCTTTCATACTAGTACTCGTATTGATGAAGAGTCTATGCATGTTGTATTCTGTGAATCCAAATCTGATATACCTTTGGATGATGATGAAGAAAATGTTTTAAAAAACCAATTCTTTTCGAAAACTATCCTTGCTTCAATTAAAAATCTTGAAAATGTTTTTGAAGCTAATCCCCAAAACAATTGTGAAAATTCTAATCAATCTCAACCTAAAGCTTAGAAGTTCATAATAAGGAATCATTCTTTGAACCAAGTAATAGGTGATGTAAATCAAGGTGTAAGGACCAGAAATAGTACTTTGAAGGAAGTCATTTTTTCTGCCTTTATATCAAAGATTGAACCTAAAAGTGGAGCTGAATCACCAAGAGGGGGTGAATTGGGGATTCTAAAAATTTTTCACAACTTCTGCTTTGATGATGATCAAACAGAGTAAGAATGAAGAGCAGGGAAGAATAGCAATACTCGAAGAATTATACTAGTTTAGCCCAACTCTTTGGCCTACGTCCAGTCCTCAGGCAACCTATGTATTTCATTATGTCTCTTGATTACACACTCAGTAACTCTGAAGCAGTTCTCTCACTAGAACTTGCTCCCCCTTACAAGTTGTAATCAAAGACTCTCAAATCTTCAAGTCCCCCGACTTGAGATTCTTTACAATAAATGAATATAAATAATAAACTCTCTTAAAAGAGCAGATAAGATGAACACTGAAGCTCATATTGTATCAACTGATACTCTGTATAGAAAGCACAAGAATAAATGAACAAATTTAATGCTCTTTCGTTTTTCAGCTCAATAGTTGTTGAAGAGAATTGAATGCTACTCTATTTATACTTAGAGTATGTTTAAAGACCATTGCAGCATTCATATATCCGTTTGAGAGGATTTCTTTCTGTTACAAGTATCTTGTTCTCTTCTCTCTCTTCACTTTGTTCATTCTTTGTGTTGGAAAGATAAGTGCTTAGTCTCTTGAGTTTATAGCCATTGGAATGTCAGGGTTTTGACTAGGTGAATGTATCTTTATCATTTTCCCGTCGTGTAGAGCTTATTAGACGAAAATATAGCAGGTTAGGTGGTTTCTCATTTAATGCTCTGACAGTTCTTTTGCTTTAGTAAAGTCAGCACTAAAAATTCCGCTTAATCCATCTGTAAATTGGCCGAAATACACTAGCAAACACATTAAACATGTCTAGTAATGTTGATGGCTAATATTAGAAAGCATTCAGGTCAAATAACAAATACTACACAGATTTCGAAATTTCAAATACTTAACTATCACGGCCCATACTCGAGTTTATGCATCAATACTCGAGTATGTTACTATGCACTTAAGGCTATACTTGAGTATTCAGAACAATACTCGAGTATATTCCTTCTATAAACGAAACTCACATTCTGTGCTTTCGAGCTTTAGTTGAACCTAAGCCAATACTCGAGTATTCGACTAATACTCGAGTTTTGGACTCCTGAAGAGTTTTTGCTCAAAACATCAAAACTGGAGTATTCATGTAATACTACAGTATTGGAAGCTTAAAAACTTTAGTTGCTCTCTGTATGACTTGATACTCGAGTATTCAACGCCATACTCGAGTATGGGTTCTCATTTTGAAACTTAAAGAGAACTTTAGCTAGTGTGAAACTGGAGTTTTCAAAACTGAAGTTTGTATGTGTAGTAAATGTTTAAGTCATTTTTGTTTGGCCCAATACTCAAGTATGTAAATGTAATACTCGAGTTTTCATTTACAAGTGAAAATATTTGAATTTGGAGGCATATTGAAAACTAGATTTTTCATATTCCAAAACTTGAGTTTTCAAAACTGGAGTTTTCCAAACTGGAGTTTGCATTTCGTTTGTAAAAAAATGAAGAGTCTCTTAGGCCTATACTTGAGTATGCATACCAATACTCGAGTATGCTCGAATGGAAAACTTGTGATGTTCTCTGTAAGGTTCAATACTCAAGTATCCACTAGGATACTGTGGTTTGCCCTTTGTCATTCGCATTGAGCTTTTCTTTGAAACTCCAATACTCGAGTATTGTCTCAACTAGCAAGCTTTTACTTTCTTGAGACAACTCTTCAATCTTGGTCTTATAATTGATTGTTATCATCAAAACCTATAGAGAACTAACAGAACCCTTTAAGATTGATGAAGCCCTTTCAGGCAATAATTGGGTGATAGCAATGCAAGAGGAGTTACATCAATTTGATAGAAATCAAGTTTGAGATTTGGTAGCTAGGCCTAAGGACCATCTAGTCATTGGCACTAAATGGGTATTCAAGAAAAAATGAGATGAGTCAGCAATAACTGTCCGTAACAAGGCTAGTTGGTTGCAAAAGGCTATAATCAAGAAGAAGGAATTGATTATGAAGAAACTTATGCACCAGTGGCAAGATTAGAATCTATAAGAGTTCTTCTAGCCTATGCTTGTGTCAATGGATTTAAGCTTTATCAAATGGAAGTAAAAAGTGCTTTCTTAAATGGTTTTATTCAGGAGGAAGTTTATGTAGAACAACATTCTGGTTTTCAAAGTGATCATCATCCAAATCATTTGTATCATCTCAAAAAGGCATTCTTTGGTCTTAAACAAGCTCCTAGAGCTTGATATGAGCTTGATTAAGGATTTGTTAGAGGAAAAGTAGATACAACTCTCTTCATAAAGAGTAATAAGCTTGGTGAAATTTTAATTGTTCAAATATATGTTGATGACATTATATTTGGTGCTACTAATGATGCTTTGTATGAAGATTTTGGTAAGAATATGCAGGGAGAATTTGAGATGTCCATGATAAGAGAACTCAATTATTTTATTGGTTTGCAAATCAAGCAAAAGAAGAATGGAATCTTCATATCTTAGACCAAGCATCTCAATGGTCTACTGAAGAAGTTTGGGATAAATCAATGCAATGGAGCTGATACTCCAATGAGCACAACCACTTCATTGGATGGTGATCAAAAGGGCAAGGATTTTAACATCACAAAGTATAGAGGAATGATTGGATCATTGCTCTATCTCACTACAAGTCGCCCTGACATCCAATTCAGTATGGGGATGTGTGTAAGGTTTCAATTCACTCCTAAGGAGTCTTATGTTGAACATGTGAAGAGAATCTTCAGATACCTTGCTGACATAAAATCCCTTAGTTTGTGGTTTCCCAAAGGCCAAGCTAAACATTTAGTGGCATATTTAGACTCAGATCGTGCTGGTTATAAGACAGAGAGAAAGAGCACAAGTGTCTAATGTTAGTTTCTTGATGGCTCACTTATCTCTTGGTTCAACAAGAAACAAACAACGAAGTTTGTATCATCGAATGAAAATGAGTACATAGCCATATCAAGTTGTTGTGCTCAAGTCTTATGGCTTAAGCAACAACTTTTGGATATGAGATTACATCTCAAAGAAATTCCCATTCTTTGTGATAATACCAGCATAATAAGCTTGGTGAACAATCCAGTACAACATACTTAGACCAAGCATATTGATGTGAGACATTGCTTTATAAGGGATCATTTTCAGAAGAAGGATGTCAAAGTCATATTTGTTAGTTCTCTATGTGTTTTGATGATAACTGAAAGTTGTAAAACCAAATTTAAGTTTGTCTTTGCAAAGTTGAAAAACTCACTGTTAAAGACAAACTCGAGTTTGAACTTGCAAGAGCAACTCCAGTTTTTGTAAGTAAAGACAAACTCGAGTCAAGATTTTGGAAACTCGAGTTTGGATGATATAGAGAGCTCCTAAATTTTTCAAGACAAATTAAACCAGAGTTTAGTTTAATAATCTCCTTTTTGACAAGACAGAAGAAATCTAAGTTTTTCTAAGCCTTGTTGGAAACTCGAGTTAATATTCTATAAACTTGAGTTTACAGCAAACATAAAGCTATGTAATCCTAAGCTTGAGAAAACTCGAGTCATGCTTTTGAAAAACCCAGTTTACATTTGCTAAAATATTTCACAGAGTTTTCTCTTATGAGGAAACTCGAGTTAAGTTTTTACTAACTCGAGTTTAGGACTCACAGGGCACAACTCTATATTTCTAAAGATTTGAAAACTCCAGTTTCTATTACAAACTCTAGTTTGATTCATATAGAAAGTTTTCTAGTTTTTCCTCAGTTTTTTGAAAACTCGAGTTCGCCTTTGTAAACTCTAGTTTCTACTACACAAAGAGCTTTGCTCTATTTACACTGTTTGAAAACTCCAGTTTTAAAATGAAAACTCTAGTTTTGAGCTTTTGGACTTAAAATATGTTTTTCATCCTAAATGTCCAAAACTCGAGTTAGTCACTTAATGACTCGAGTTTAGGTCCTACTAAAAAATTGTTTCAAAGATCAAATCGCGACTTTCTTCTTTGTTCGAAGAAAACTCAAGTCAGAGTTATAAAACTCAAGTTTAGACTTTCAAAAGTAAACTACAAACTTCAGTCTTGATGAATTAACTCAAGTTTGTATCGCATAATTTAAAATTTGAATTACTCGAATCTGCGAAATCTTCGTAATTGTTCTATATACTTCTTATCATCACTCATTGCTATTCCTAGATATATTTAACCTGTTTGTTAATGAGTTTCGTATGATTTAAAGAAGTTTAAGATGAAGTTTTAGCTAAAAAGCATAAAGCAGTCAGAACATTTATTGTAAGGTACTGATAACTTGTAATATTCTGGACCATCATCTCTGCACGATGCAAAAATGATTAATGTTTTTTTCCTTGACTGGCTTCTGCCATTCCAACGGATTAATCACAAGGAAAGTCAACCATAAATATTTGTGCACTTGGATTAACTGAAGTGTAGTAAGATAAGAAGACCAAAGCTTGTGCTAATCTTTCCTTAATTCCTACAACAGTAATGTTAAAGATTGCAATGGTCATTTAATGCCCTCTTGATATAACTAGAGCTGCATTCAAGTCTTCTCAACAACCAAGAAACTAAGAGATTGAAAAACAAACTACATTCAAGTTTACCAACTACACTTTCAGTTTTCACTTGAAAAGTATTTGTTGATACATTGTACTTAGTGTTTATATCTATCTACTCTTAAAGAGAATTTATTTGATTGTAAATCATATATTGTAAAAAATTTCAAGTATAGGTACTTGGAGATTGGGATATTTATTACAACTTATAAGGGGGAGTGATAAATCCCAATTTTATATATTTTATCGCACCTTATTTCATTTATTTTGGGGATTATTTTAGGCTAATTTGAAATTATTAGATAATATTTAGATTGTTAGCCTATTTTAGGAAATAATGTAAATATAAATTAATTATAAGATATTGGGCTTAAATTATTAATATTCTGATTAAATAATATCTCTTGATATATGATAGGTTGTGATTTTATAATATCCTATAAGTGCAGAATTTTTCAGGGAAGCTAAAAAGAAACCCAATGGTAGAACTTATTGGGCTTCTTAGATTTTATTGGGCTCAAGTTAATACCCTAAAAGCCCTCTCTTCCTCCTCTTTAATTAACCTAGCACCTAGCCGCAAGACACGAGCAGGGGGAGAAAGAATTTAAGATCACGCCACATGCTGAAGAAACAGGCTGAAGCAAGACGGAGATACCGAATTGACGCAGAGACGCAGCTACAGGGAGAGAGGCGTGAATTGATTAATCTGATCCAATTAATTCATTCAACTTCCAATATCAATCACACGCACAGGGACCCCTTTAATTCCAATATTCATCTTACTCACGGGTCCACGTCACTTTATTCAATTATTCCACAACTCATTTACGTAGCAGTGATGTATCTGGATTTTGGTAAGGAGAATAATTCCATGGAAGCTTAAATTCTTTTGGGAGATAACTTGGGAAGAGCATGGAGGAAGCTAAGGCCTAGGGCTTACACATGAAGATCACAAGGGAGTGTCTTTCTTTTTATCTTTTTAATTCAAACTTGAGATTATTTAGTTTTAAATAATTCCGAGTTGTATTAATTGAGAACAATCTAGTTTTAGATTGTAAACTTATTTCTTTTGGATTAGACTGGTAATTCGAAGTTTTATGCTTATTGTTGGACTCTTGTTTGAAACCTTTGGATTGACAATTAAATTAGTGACTGAGTTTTCGTTATTAATTTAATTGTTAATTTGGTTTATCACCTTAATTGTTTAATTAGGTTGATGAATTATCTGGTTGTTCAATTAGATAATTGTAAACAAGATTTCCAAAATTATTTTGTGTTTGGTTTTTAATGGGTTTAATTAGCCACCGCTTATTTCATTATGAGTTTTCTAGTGAAATATGTGTTAATGAACTAGGGGGTTTCCCATGTTCAATTGGGTAATTAAATTTATTAATCTCCCTTGGGTCTAATTAATTGAGTCAGGCTAAGAAAGTTAATTCCATGCAATTCCTAAGTTGTCCCCTTCATCATCATCACTGAATTAAATCTTATTATTTTATTTGCTTTTAATCAATCTTTTTAGTAGGATTTTAATTATTTTCTCATAAGAAAACCCCCCAAAAATTGCATTCAACTCATATAGATTAGTCTCATTCTCATATAGGTTTAAGAGTCAATTGCATTATTACATTTAGTTAGTTAATTGCATATAGGTAGTAGTATTTTGCATTCTAGTTTAGGTCCATTTACATTCTACTGCATCTTTTATCACTTGAAAATTAGTCCTAAGGAAAACCCACAGCTTGCTCCTTGGGAGAATGACCTAGGTTGACCCTAAACTGCATAATTAGTTAGGACCTAGTTTAATTGATCACTTTAACGACAAAAGTACCATCGATCAGGGAGTAAGTTCTAGTGAGAGAATTACACGAGTTACAGAGTGTGTAATCAATTGAGATAGTGAAAATCCCAGAGAGTCTGGGGACTGGACGTAGGTTAAAGGTTGGGCCGAACCAGTATAAATTCCTAGTGTCTTGCTTTTCTTCCCTATACTTTATGCAGCTCTATTTTAGTGATTGAAAATAGAGCAATCACAAAAGAATTTTAAAATCCCCAATACACCCCTTTCTTGGTGATTTGCTCCACTTTCAATGATTATCCCAACTCATCTTCAACTTGCTGATATCTTCACCAAACCATTAGCTAAGGAGCAATTCAATTTCATAAGAAGAGAATTGGGAATGGTAAATCCCAATGAGTTGTAAGCATCTCTTACTCAATGTTAGTTATGTTTGTTAATTACTAACTTTAGCATTAGAGTATTTAGTTGTAGCTCATGCAGGATGCCTGAATTGCTAATTTTTGTTGTCTAAAAAAGAAAAATCGAGTTTGAGTTACCAAAGTCATGTTTGTTGAAGACAGAGAGCAACCTGAGATTTTGGAGAAAGTCAAAACTCGAGTCATTAAGTAGATAACTCGAGTTTCTATCAAACAGAGATCAACTTGTGTTTTGGAGCAAACCAAAACTGGAGTCATCAAGTGAGTAACTCAAGTTTTCAATGGACAAAGAGAAACCTTAAGTTTTGAAGAAAATCAAAACTCGAGTCAGTAAGTATAAACTCAAGTTTTGTTGAGGAAGTTTAAGGATTCACACATACATCCTTGACATCTAGGTAAGTTTGCATTTATGCAAACTTAAGTTAATTAGTAGAAACCCAAGTTTTTTGCACCCTATTTATATATGCTTGCCTTGTTTGTTCATCTCTACTCTCTTCAAAACTCAAGTTTTTCCTAAAGTTTTCTCTCATCCTCTAATCTCTTTCCTAATTTTGACTTCCTTCGACCTAAAATGGCCTCCAGTAAACCATCTAGAGCATTCCAAGATGAAGAAGATTCATGTTCTCCATTGCCTCCTCCTCTACAGCGACAAGTGCGCATGAAATCCCTTCCTGTGCATAGACCCAAGCGAGCGAAGGCAATTCCCAGAAGGTTTGAGATTGGAGTCGACAGTCACATACCAGGGGTTGCTATTGTATCTCTTAAACCTAAAGGGGTCACCATTCAAGAACCCACTGAAGAAAAAATGAGGAAGAAACTAGAGCTTACTGTGGGTAAAGGTAAAGAGAATGTTGCTGAACCTTCTAAGGCTCCTAAGAGGAAGAAAACTGATAAAAGTCAAGATTCTTCTAAGGCCACTTCATCTGCTGCTATTCAACCTACTGAGGAACCACTAATGGTACCAAATGCTATCTTTGAAATCTATAATCATTCCTCCCCTCCTCCTTATTTTTCCTCTGAATCTATTGTCTTATCCACTGAGTTAGCTAATCATTTCAAAGAATCTTTCCTTAAGAAAGGATTATGTCCAGTTGTCTTCGTCTACTTGGTTAAATGAAAAGAAGACTATAATCTTGATCTTTCACCTTCGTTTAGCCAACTTGAGTCTCTTCTTTCAATTGCTGCCTCTTACACTCCCAATATTGTCAGACTGTTTTACTTTAACATGGAATGAGATAACTTAGACGACTATGATAACATACTTGTAGAGGAGAGAGTCTCTACTTCTGTTAAAAGAATAAAGATTACCTTGTTTGCTTCGATCATAAACACTATTTTGAAAATTGATAATCCTTCTTATGTTCCCTCAATCAATTATAACAATAAGGAATGTTTTGAAATATTAAGACCAAATGAACTTGTTCTTGAGGATTAGTTGGTCTCTTTAACTTTTTCCCCTCTTTCTATGCCCCCTCTTCATCATGCCCTTTGGTACATTTTTTTGAAAAATCTAATTTAGAAGGATGGCAATTTCAATCATTACGCAAAAAAAAAAAAAAAAATTACCCTCATTTTGCTGCCATTGTTAAAAAGGTGCCTATTAATGTTGGCCACTGGATTTTCCAAGAAATGGTCAAATTCAAATCTTCTTCAAGAAAACATTCTCACATTCAATTTCCATCTCTTATTTCTGTCATACTCTTTTACTTCAAAGTTTGGTATCTTGGTACTGCTGAGAATGTAGAGATGCCTCCAGTATTTGGGAAACAACAATTAAACTTCATGAGGATAAATTTTGAAGAAGTAGGATCTAGAAAATCAAGAGCCCCCTCAAGATCAAGAGCCTCACATGCTAGAGCCCAAGAGGCATAGTTGAAGAGAAAATATCGCCTAGAGGGGGTGAATACGTGATTTCAAAATTCTTTCGGATTAACAAGGTGAATAAAATCTGCAAGCTGAAAATAAATAATAGAGTAGGAATTATACTGGTTCGGTCAAAATACACGACTTACATCTAGTCCCCAAAAATCTTTGGGTATTTCACCAATCCTCAAACAAATTACAATTACACACTAAGTACTTGAGACGGTCCAATCACTTAAGACTCACTCCCCCTTACTAGTTGTAATTGTACACCCATGCTTAAAGGTCCCACAACTTTAAGCTTCACTGATAAACAAGTGATAAAATTGTTGTCCACTACTTACTGAGTAAATAAATGGTAAGCACTGAAGTACATAAAATGTTGAATGAATAGCTAATGGAACAGTTAAGTGTAATAACTTTGAATTCATTGCACAGTGTGTTCCGGTGGTTGGCGATATTGAATGCTCTGGCTTTTTATATGGTTCCTCAATAATGCTGGTGCGAATAACTTTTAATATAGCCATTGTCTCTATTTGAATTTCTGTTAGACTCGCCCAAAATCGACCGTTGCTTCATTAAATGCAGTCGCGCCTTTCGTTAAATGTATTTCCTGTTGTTTGTACTTGTGTCAAGAGGATAGCCAGAATAAGTATATCTAAAAAGAATATTTGCTTTCAACACAGAGTTTAATTCTGAATGTTGCTGCTTGTTTTTCTATCATCAATTAATGCTTAATCCACGTCGGATTGTTTTTTCCTTGAACCTTGAGTGAAGTAGAGTTAAACAACTGGAAAAACACTTAGGATGATGATTAAAGATAATATAAGCATGTTTCAAAATAATTAAGTGAGAATACACAATGACCCATTGGATTCCAGAATGATTAGTGATGCTAAAAGGCTGTTACTAATATTAACATTGATCCTTGGTAAGGTCAATGAATTCTCGAGAATTATCTTCATACTCTCAAGAATCACATAAATTCAAGAAGTTCATATAGTATTGTTTATGAAGGCCATTCTCAAGAATCATGTTCCAATTCTAGAGAATTGATGAGAGATAGGTGCAATTCAAATATGCTTGTATCAAATGCATTCTCGAGAATCCATGTCTCATTCTCAAGAATCACCATGAAGGTAGTGAGATCAATGATCATGTCAATAGTTATTTTGCTCAAGCATTCTCGAGAATCATTTTCCATTCTTGAGAATTAGTTTGAGAACAAATTCTGGTCTGATAGTTGGAGCAATCCATTCTCAAGAATTAGGTCTTAATTCTAGAGGATCACTCATGTGACCAGGGACCATATTTGAAGCTTGAGATGGATATTCTTGAGAATCATCCTCACATTCACAAGAATCATTATATTATCATTTTTGAACTGATTAAGCCATTCTCATGAATTGCTTATCCATTCTCGAGAATTGCTTCAACCAAAGCAATATCAATTATCAAAACCTTTGGATTTGTTATCATTAAAACATTGAGAGTCAACATTCTCCCCCTTTTTGATGATGACAACATTTGAATATGAGTAAAAGGTTTTGATACGAAAATTACTTACTAATTATAAAATCATATAAGTAGAGTTTTAACTTAGTCATATCAGCACAGAGTTTAAACACCAGTACATAGTCACTGAGTCAAACATAAACATTAATACAAAAAAAAATACATAATCACTAAATCAAACATAAGCTTCAATACTAAAAGAAACTGCTATCGAGACTGCTATCAAGAGGCTTCTCCCCCTTTGTCATTAGTCAAAGAAGGGGATCAGTAGACACATCTTGCACATAAGTGATGTTAGGAGGAGGAGCTAAAGGTCCAGCAGAATCAGGAGGAGCTATGGATGAAGACGACTGCAAAGGCAATTAAAGCCTAAGATTATCCTGTTAGTTCTCTGTGTGTTTTGATGATAACCGACAATTGTAAACTCAATTTGAAGTTTGTCCTTGGAAAGTTGTAAAACTTTCTGTTTAAGGAAAACTCGAGTTTGGGTTGCTAAACTCGAGTTTGGACTTGATAAACAGATACAATGTTGGCCAAACTCCAGTTTGTATAGGCAAACTTGAGTTTGCAGAGTTACAGAGAGCTATCAAAGTTTACAAGAATTGTAAACTCGAGTCTGTGTTTATAAATTCGAGTCTAGATCAAAGGCAGTGACACTCGAATTTAAACTTGTTTCCAAACTCTACCTTTGATTCTGAGAAACTCCAGTTTACAAGAAAGTTTATGTGCTAAAAGTTTTAAGACTTGTAAACTCGAGTCTATGATTTAGAAACTCGAGTTTGAGATCAAACAGAAGCTTCAACGTTTTATTAAGTTTTCCAAACTCCAGTTTCAGTTTTACAAACTCCAGTTTGCAAAATGCAATAGCCTTCATGTTTTCAGTTTTCACTGGAAACTCGAGTCTGGATTATGTAGACTCGAGTTTGGCATATACAGAGATACTCGAGTTGATACTTGCTTTCTAAACTTCATTTTAAATTTCAGTGACTCCAGTTTGTACTTAAATGAAAAGCTTTTCAAAGTTTCAATATACACTGAAACTCGAGTCAGATTTCTGGAGACTCGAGTTTAGGACTATTTGAAAATACTCAAACTATTACATGATTTCTAAACTCCAGTTTTGAAGCTGTGAACTTAAACTTAAGTTTTTTCATAAAAGCTTCAAACTCGAGTCAGCCACTAAATGACTCGACTTTAGCCAAGTGTTCAAAATCTCATTCAAGACCAACTCGTGACTTTCCTCTCTGTAAGAACCAAACTCGAGTCAGTTACTTGTCAACTCGAGTTTAGGAAACTTTCAAACATACCTTACTCCCTGGATGAACCTCAAACTCGAGTCTAGAACACCAAACTCGAGTTTGCCTCGGTAACTTTTGAAAACCAGATCAAATCAATCTGTGAAATCATTATGGGTTGATCTAAAATTATCATATCTTGTTGCATTATTATTCCTAACGTTACTGATCAAGTTCTTGATAAGTTTCAGACAGGTTCATCACAAGATAAGAGAGAATCAAAGATCCAGAATAAGTGCATTTAATGAAGAACCAAGAACAGGGCTGATTCTTCTCCCTTATCCCAGATGTTTAGTTCAGACCGTTGGAACACATTAAGATCACCTCAAACGGTCGAATTAAGATTGTGGAATGACAAAGAATCTGGAAGACGTTCTGCAACAACATATTCCAGGATTTCAGCAAAGAATTGAAAGAACAGAGCAAAATTTGCAACTGTCATTTTCCATATCTGCAACTGAACGTTGGAGAAGATATTGCAACGACTAGTTTATCTAGTTAGGCTATAAAAGGCTATGAAGACTCAGAGCAAGACAGACAACGAAGCTACACTTGAAAACATTTGCATTTTTGAGTCTGTATTATGATTCTTTTATCTATTCTTCAGTGTTTATCAATATCTACTCTTAGAGAGAGTTTGTTTCTGTTAATCATTTGATTGTAAAGAATCTCAAGTCAGGGGACTTGGAGATTGGTTGTACAACTACAACTTGTAAGGGGGAGTGAGTCCTAGGGAAAGGATCATCCTGAGTACAGAGTGTGTAGTTGTGATAACAGTGTACAACTTGTAAGGGAAAGTGTATCCTGGTGAGCGGATAGCTTTCGAGTACAAAGTGTGTAACTGATTGTAAGTGATAGTGGAAAATCCCAAAGAGTCTAGGGACTGGACGTAGGTCAAGGAGTTAGACCGAACCAGTATAAATCTTGTTGTGTCTTATTCTCACTTCTCCTTCTCTACATTACCTTGCTTCAACATTTAATCTCTAGAATCGAGCAAAAGATTTTTTTTTAAAATCCCCAATTCACCCCCCTTGGTGATTTGCTTCGGTTTTTCATATCCAATGATCGATCAAAGTTATACATCTGCCGTTGAAGATGCTAAAGTTCTGCTTTGAATTCATTTTGAGTCTTATGAGGTTATCATTATGAGAAGTTTGAGCTTCCTCTGGTTGCCTGGAGGATGATGGCTTATGTGATTTCCCTTTCTTCCTCTCAATAGTAGCCTCAGTAAAGGAGATATTCATGTATAACAGATTAGTCTTACTAAATGTTTTGGGAAAGACTATCTCATCATTGTCAAGTAGATACCAGATATTATGGAAGGCTGTTGGATATGATTAGTTTTGATGATGTCTTTTATGCCATTAGTAAAAGCAAAAAAGATTGAGTAATATATTTTTCTTCTTCACTGATTAATTCTTGAATTTAATGTAGAACTAAAGAGGTAAAGTTCATTTATGAAAAATGATCAAGAAGAAGAATCTGCAAAGAAGCAAGAAGTTATCAAAGTGTTTTGGGGGTAATCAAGAAGAATAAGAGAGATTGAAGAAGAAATAGTTTATTGTATGGAACATCTTTATTCAAGATCAGTTCAACTTTATCTATGAAGATGTTCAAGAGAAGAGAAGAAAGAAAGAATAGAGTTATGGAGGATGACCAAGTGGAGAGATTGAATAAAGGGATGATCTGGCAAAATAGAATGGGAATATCAATATTCAAGATCAGTTCAAATATATTTATGGAGAATGATCAAGAGATGAGATTTCAAAAAGAAGAAATTGAAGAAAATGAAGAAGAAGAAATATTAAAGAATATAAAAGGTGTAGAGAATGATGAGCTAAAGTTGAATGATAACAAGTGGTCAAGATGGAAGCTGGAAAAAGGAAGAACTTGCTGAAGAAATCATCATTGAAGTTCCAAGATTGATCCTAGAAGTCCCCATAATTAAATAGAAGTTGGAGTGGGTCAATTTAGAGTTAAAGATAGTAAAAATCAGGTTTTGGAAGAGAAAACTCGAGTATCCAGGTCAAAACTCGAGTATACAAGCTTACTACAGTAATTTGCCTCTGGATAAGAAAACTGGAGTTTGGAAAACTCAAGTTTAGGAGTCAAAACTCGAGTATAGGAGTCAATACTCGAGTATGGAACTTAATGACTCAAGTATTGGGTGTTTTCAGCTTCTCTGGCGTCTCTAGACCCGACAATACTCGAGTATCCAGCTCTTACAGCAACTTTGTTTACCTCTATTTCATGTTCAGCTTTGGGCGAGGTCTGGTAATTCAATGATATCTCCCAAACTAGACGTCGGATTGAGGTTAAACCAAATTTTTATGAAACTAGACATCCAATGTGTCAACTTGACAAAGTTTCATGCTCAAAGAAAATCAGATGAGAGAGCTTTGAATTTCTAAAGTTAGATCAAATATTCACTTCACACATCAGACCAAACTTCAATGTTTTGAGTGTAACTCAAAATCTACAAATCGCAATGAGCTAGAATTTGTGGCATTTGAAAAAAGACTCACAAGGCTTTCCATCAATACTTGATTCAACAAAAATGAAGATCAGACTAGAGAGATACAGCCTTCGAAAGTTGACTGACGATTTAGAACAATGTAAGAACGCTGAATAAAGAACTATCTTCATTCATTGGATCATAACAGATGAAATCCAACGATCTTTGATCCGATTCTTGTTGCATTGGAAAGAAGACATAAAGAGCTGTATGGGGATAATTGCTTTGCCAAAATTGAAACCATATCAAGTCAGAGAGCAACCAAAGTCAAGAATAAGTTGAAAACTCGAGTATACAAGTGAATACTCGAGTATAGCTCAGACAGAGAGTAATGAACATTAGAGGATCTTCAATACTCAAGTATGTAAGTCAATACTCGAGTATCGGATAGACAAAGACGAATCTGAAGTAACTCAACATCCTTAATACCACAGTATGCAAGACAATACTGCAGTATTCACCTTCAGATAAAAAAAATAACCGTTGCGAAAATCCTGAATCTAATCCAGATCATCCAGATACTTACCCAAATGATTTGTAATACTTCTAAACATCATTTATATCATTTGTGGACATGTTTCAGATTATCAAAGGGCATTTAACTGAAGATCAAAGATGAAGAAAATGCTGATGTCATTGCTGAGTCAAAAAGCAGATTCTAACGACTAGTTTCCATCAAGCAATATCCTCAAACGGTTCTGACTACAACGGCTATATTTTCTAACGTTCAGATCATCCACATCTATAAATAAACCCTCATTCAAAAACACAGGAGAGCATGAGAAGAGATTATGCTGTCATAATTCTGAAATTCTGAATCTCAAACACACTCTGTTTTTCATACTTACATAACTTATCATTTAGAGTGTGAAATGAATTGTAATGCACTTCAGTGATCATATATTCACTTCTTTGAGAGAAGAATCATTGTAAATTATATTTCTCTGAGACATACTCAAGGTTGGGTGACCTTGAGTGGGAAATTGAATGTATCCCTTGGGTTATAAGGGAGAGTCTCTGTGAGAGAGATTGTAAAGGCTGCACAAGTGTCTGGATAAACTTGTGTGGTGTAAAGGCTTTCCTCTTATGCCTAGTTCAACAAGTAGATAGTGGAAATCTCAAATAGAGCTTGAGGAATGGGCGTAGGTCAAGGATTGGACCGAACCAGTATAAATCTCTATTTGCTATTCTCTTCCTTAATCTCTTTTATTTCAAGCATATATGTTTGAATGATTGTCTATAGCTTTATAACTCTTTATTATCATTCAAATTGATTTTAACGAATTTTGAAAAGGCTTTTCAAAAGATCTAAAGTTTTTATCTTCACCCAATTCACCCCATTTTGGATTCAGCCGGGTCTTTCAAAGGCAAGAATATGAGAGACTAAGTTAGGATAAGGAATGGTATTTTGCTTGGAAATCTCAGAAGTGGAGAGAAAAGTGGATATCTCTGATATGACTAACTTGCCTAAATTTCTTGGTTCTTGAGAAATGATAACGGCAAGTAGTTGTAGTCCATGAGCACAAAGTGAGTGAAGCTTCGACCTTTGTTGATCAAATTACGACTGTAGAGATAGTGAATCACTCTGTAAGTGTTAGACATTTGAGCAGGTTTGAATTTGAGAGGCTTGCCATCATATGTCTCATTTGGCAATATATGTTAAAGCATTAGACCTCAGATAAGTTTGGGGGATCAACAGGTGCATTAACAACTCCAAAATAGGTGTTGAGAATGTCAGCAATGAGCTTAATTTCTTTCCCTTTAATGTCGGTAACCAAGACAATCTCATCATCGTCTTCCTCTCTCTCTTCCTCACACATATTGAAATAAAATACTTTGACAATTGTAGGGGAATAAGGGAATGAGAATCCAAGCAGAGGCATACAAGATTTCAACTAGGGAGATAACTCTAAGTTGTGGTCTCTCAGGAAGTTGTCCAAGTTGAACCAAACAGTAGGACAGAAAGGTCGACTAGCATAATTAATTGCAAAATTTGGATCAGTGGAAATTACTAGTGCAAAATTACAAAAGTAAGGAGGACACTTGGGAATTTCATGATGACCCAATTTTGAAGCAAAGGGAGGCAAAGTCCCACTAGCCGACGGTTGATGATCACTAGCTGACGGTTGATGATGATGAAAAGGCTTTTAGGTCTGATCTTGGAAACTTTTTGATCTCCTTTCATGAAAGCCTTGGACTAAATCATCGTAGCGAGGATTCAATGGATTACTATTAGGCGAGGGAGCATCGTCTTCATCGGAAAGAGATAGAGAAGTAGATGGAAAAAAATGTGATTTTCTCTTCCCTTTGTCATATGGTAGTGAATTAGTCTGAAAACAAGTAACCGGTCGACTGGGTTCATTGATGGAAATCCCTTTGGACTGATAATAGGCTCAGGGCTTCTTGGTGAGAGGTTGCCCAAATGATGTGGAGGATGAATCACCCATTGTTGGAGTTGAAATGAGGTAGGTATGAAATTTGGGTGAGAGAAATAGAAAAAGTGATGTAGGAATAGGAAAGATGAAAGGTTGTAACCGATGGGAGAGAGCGAAAGGGTGAAACTGTATGAAATAATATAATTGTAGGAGGTGTCCCAACGGTTGCCTGATTCTCAAGAGTACAAAGAAAGAATCGAGAAGAAGGAGAGTTTTTGTTGATGTGAAGAGGAGAAGGTAGGGTTTCTGTTTTCACCAAGTTGAAATGAATTTTTAAGTGTAAGGTGATTTTAAATGTGTCAAAAAGCCAAAGAGGAATGTCCCAAGTGGACATTGATTCTTGAGAATGCTTATGAGATTCTCGAGAATGGGTGTGAAAAGTTGCCAGAATCAAGCCATCAATTCTCGAGAATTATTTGGTGAATTCTTGAGAATGATCGAGACTCTGAGGTATTGACAAGAGGCTTAGTGAAAAGAAAAAAAAGAACTTTGTCAATTCTCGAGAATCACCTTGTGGATTCTCGAGAATTATCGATATTCTTGAGCACTGTCAAGCGGTTTAATGAAGAATGAACGTTATGATTCTCGAGATTTACTCGTTAATTCTCGAGAATGAACCTTCAAATTAGAATCCAAGCTGGGACAATTCTCAAGAATTCTTAGTGGATTCTCGAGAATGCTTGTGGATACATATAAAGAAGCTTTGTGTGACGTTCTGTGACAATTCTCGAGAATCCATGTGATGATTCTCGAGAGTGCAATCATGGCACACACTAGATTGCATCAATTCTTGAGAATTGCTTATTAATTCTCGAGAATAGAGTGTTGGATTTGGACAGGTACACAATGGATTGCCTTGCACCTTATGAAGGCTCGTTAATTCTCAATAGTGTATTGTTGATTCTCAAGAATATATATGAGAATTTTTGAGGATTTGATAAGGGAAAATACATTAATTCTCGAGAATGGAAAATCATACTCGAGAATTACTTGCTTCTGATAAAATATGTAATAATCAATCAAACATCCTGCAGACTAAAATCAAGAAACTCTGATGCTTAAGTTAGTTTACATTATTAATCAAAACATAATTATTAACAGAAAATCAACATTACTCACAATTCATTAGGATTTACCATTTCCAATTCCCTTCGGATGAATAAGAATTGCTCTTTACCCAGTGGTTTAGTAAAAATATCAGCCAGCTATAGATGCATGGGAATGAACATTACTTTGACATCTTTCCTTTGAACATGGTCCCGGATAAAGTTGTTTCTTACGTCAATGTGCTTTGTCCTTATGTGCTGAATCGGATTTTTCACCAGACTTATCATGCTTATGTTGTCACAAAGTATAGGAACTTCTTTCAAATGGATTACCAAGTCAGATAATAGTTGTTTTAGCCACAAGACTTGAGCACAACAACTAGAGGTAGCAACATATTCTACTTCAGTGGAGGAAACAGTGGTTTGCTTCTTGATAAACCATGATACTAGTGAACCTCCAAATAATTCACACTAACCACTAATACTTTTTTTGTCAGTTTTGTATCAGTATGATCAGAATCAAGATATGCAACCAGGTGCTCTGAATGACCTTTAGGAAATCAGAGACCCAATTCCCTCGTATCCACAAGATATCTAAAAATCCTTTTAACATGTTCAACATGTGATTCCTTGGGAGCGGATTGAAATATTGCACATATTCCCATACTAAACTGGATATCAAGCCGGCTTGCTGTTAAGTACAGTAGGGAGCCGAGCATACCTCTATACCTTGTTATGTTAAAGTCTTTCCCTTTTTCATCAGCATCTAATGATGCAGTTGAGCTCATCGGTGTGTCTACTGTAACATCCCTACTTTTGTAAACCATGTATGGAATTAATGAAAGAACTAATGAAGTATTAAGGAAACTTTGGACTATAATTGTGACTGGTTGTTGAGTGACATATTATATTCATTATTTTGGAGATTTTGTGACAACGAACCAACTCTATGATTGAAATTAAATTTCAAACTACTAAGTAGGACAACAAGAAAGTTGTTTTGCAATAAAAATGGGGTGAATAAAGACATGATGACATATTAATTATTAAGTGCCTAAAGGTCATTAAGGAACAAGTTATTGGTACTCATTAGGGTCAAATGGAGATAAAATTAATCTCATGCAATAAGATTAAAAAGGAAAAGCAAAGGACCAAAGTGAGCCATATCATAAGGTATGTAGAATATGTGGAACATAGAAGTGCCAACAAGGCAAGAAGAGGGATGGAACACATGGCTGAACCCCCAGTGACACGTGGCATATAATTGATGAAAGCTTGACTTTTTACAAGGTAGTACAATGGTAATTAATAAGAGTAAGTAAAAGTCAACTAAACTTGCCCATTAAGTCACAAAAAAACTTGCAGCTGAATTGAGGTAGGAAAAAAACTGGATTAGTCACATATTAAGGCTCAAATACATGATCAAATACTTGGGAAAACATTGACCAATGAGAGGGAACCAACAAGTACCAATTAAAGGCTTATTTATGAAGTATTTGAATAAAAATCTGAACCTTCTTTCACTGGATATGGCACCAAAAATAAAGGAAAAGGAAGGGATAAGGAAAGCACATGTAGGATCAGATATACATTTATAGGAAGAAGTATAAAATCAAAAAAGGAATAAACAAGGTGGTACTTGAGATAAACACCAAGGACACATGAAGGACATATGATCAGATGGAATATTTCTCTTATGAACCATACTTGTGCCACATGTACATCTGCCAAGATAAATTTAAATACTTAAAGAAAAGCAAGGAAATTGGTCAAATCCTAGAGCACCTCTTGGACTATTGGATAAAAGCATGAATGAACACCTTATATAACCCTTAATGCTTTATTAAAGGCCTCCAAGTCTTCATTTACCCCAGTCATTTCGTCTAAGGTGAGGAGAGAAGGAAGTAGGGCTGATCCAACAACAAGAAGGAGGAAGAAGAAGCAAAGGTGAAGATTGAGGTAAGTTGGTCCAAGATTTGGATTTCCATTCATGTAAGCCATTATGATTCCTCTTGAATAACACCTTATGATATTCTTATGACCAAGGCTGCTCCATCAAATAAGACAAAGAAGAAGAAGTGCAACAGAAGAATCAAGGCTTCAAGCAAGGTGAGTTGTCTGAAACTTTGAAATCTGGAGTTCTTTGGTTGATTTCTGTCCTACACGTGGAACTTGGAGTTTTGATTTGTTTTTGATGTTTTTAAGGGTCTCAATGGGTTCAGAACGAAATTTTGCGTGGGTTTAAGTTACCGATTTGATTGCTAACTCTGAAACCCTAAAAGCTAGAAAGATGTCGAATTTGCCAGTTTTGCCGAATTCTGGGCAATGATTCTTGTTAAAGTTTTTTAAAATAGTAAACGTAGTTGGATAGCTACGAAATTTTTTATTCTTAAAGTAGACATATTGGGCTTCAAATTGATATAAGATGTTACCACTTTCTGAGTTTTCTACTGGGAGAAACAAATTCATGAAAACAGCCCAAAAACTGGATTTTCTTCTCTCTATCCACCGAGCAAATAATTAACACAGAAAAAGGAACCTGAGTTTTATGACTTCTGGAAGTATTTTTTTAGAAACTAGACATTTTAAGGGTTCATTTGCCTCTGGTTTCATGTCAATAAGATTTTTGTAGAATTAATTATGAATTTCTGAAGTTAGAACGTTGTTTCTGAAATTTGTGGAAAGGGGGACGAATTTCATGAATTAGAGAGGGGGAATTACATAAGTGATTAAAAAAAATATATTTTCTTTATTTAGGGTCAAATTGTGTTAGGAATAATTTTCAAACACCAGGGAGTTATTGTTACTAAGGGTACCAGGTGTGTATACGGTAACTGCTTACTCGCATACTTTATGTTACTCTGTATGTTTATTTTGCCATGATTGAGGAAGTGGGCTGTGGGGCCTATTGACGGTGTCCTTAGGTCGCTACCCCGTCGAGATGCATTCAGGGTGGTTAGGGTTTGAGGCCCTGGCTACTGTGTTTTCTTAGTGCTGACGATCCGGGGGCTTGTCTTGTTAGGCGGTCCTGCAGTTGTTGAGGACTGGGTACTTTTGCAGTGAACGTGTGCATACGTGGTATGCTGTTTAAATGTTACTGCATGAGATGTATACTAAATGCATGTGGTATGTGTTGCCATGTTTGTTGTTATTATTTTCCTAATTGTGGATTGCATACATGCATTGCATACATATAGTATTTGAGTTTGATAGTTACCCTGGGATTCAACTTTGGATCCCAGACCATTATAGGAGTACAGGTGTCTCGAGTTGAGGATACTAGGAGACTTGAGGTAGGGCAGGAAGTGATGATTGAAGAAATGGGGAATGCCCCATTATTTTGTACTTTACAGCTTTTGGATGATTGTATTATTTACTTTCTACCGTACTTACTTTCGGATGAATGTATCCGTAACCTTGCGAGGACTATTTTCTGTTTTTGGTCTTAGTTTTACCAGTATGTCATATTTGTCCAAACTGAATTAATGCTCTGCCACGTATACTTTGATATATACTAAAATGAAATAAATAAAGGAAAGGTAATAAATATAAAAGGGATCTCTCTAACCCGCCACCCGAAAGGGTGAGCTGGTAGGGGTGTAACATCTGCTCCTTTACAATGCTCAAGATCATACTTCTTCAGTAGATCATTGAGGTACTTAGTCTGAGAGATGAATATGCTATCTTTTCGTTGCTTTATCTGAAGACCAAGAAAGTAATTGAGCTCTCCTATCATTGACATTTTGAATTCACCTTACTTAGTCTTAGAAAAATCCTTGTACAGAGATTAATTAGTTGATTCAAAGATAATATCATCTACATAAATTTAAACTATCAAAATATTACTCATTTTATTAGTTTTTATGAAAAGGGTTGTGTCTGCCTTTCCTCTTACAAATCCTTGATCAAGAAGAAACTTACTAAACCTTTCATACCAATCTCTATGAGCTTGATTTAAACCATACAGGGCCTTCTTTAGGTGAAACACATATTCAGGATGATGATTATCTTCAAATCCAAGAGGTTGTTCAACATATACTTCCTCTTGAATAAAGCCATTTAAAAATGCACTTTTGACATCCATTTTATAGAGTTTAATACCTTTAACACATGCAAAAGCTAAGAGTACTCGTATAGCCTCCAATCTAGCCACTGAAGCATATGTTTCCTAATAATCTATTCCTTCTTCCTAATTGTAGCCTTTGGCAACAAGTCTAACCTTATTTTTGTCTATGATAGTGGATTCATCTCGTTTGTTTTTGAATACCCATTTAGTGCCAATGACCAGATGGTCTTTAGGCCTAGGTACCAAATCCCAAACTTGATTCCTCTTAAATTGATGTAATTCCTCTTGCATTGCGATGACCCAATCATTATTTGAAAGAGCTTCGTCAATTTTAGAGGGTTCAATATGGTAGAAAACTCAGAAAAGGTAACTTCATTTAAGGTTCCTTGTTTGGTTCTTACTCCTTCATTAATATTGTCTATCACTTGGTCCAGAGGATGACTTTTGATATATTTCCAAGCTCTAGGTTGATCAGATTGATCAGGATTTTCAAAAACATGAGGATCAGTTTCAAAAATATTTTCTGGATTGTTTTCATTAGAGGAAGAGGTTTTTGAAAAGAATTGGTTCTTGTAAGACAGTTCATCATCATCTAAAGATTTGTCAAGAGGTAATTCACATAACACAACATGAATGGATTCCTCAACACAACATGTATGTTTATTGAAGACCATATATGCTTTACTACGATTAAAGTAGCCAAGAAAAATACCTTCATCTGACTTTGGATCAAAGTTACCCAAGTTTTCCTTACCATTGTTATGCACAAAACATTTGTAGCCAAAGACATGCGGATGACTTAGATTGGTGTTTCGATCCTTGTAAAGCTCATAAGGAGTCTTGTTAAGCTTCTTTCGAATATAAGCTCAGTTTGAGACATAACATGCTATGCTCATTGCGTCTGCCCAGAATACTTGAGAGGTTGAATTTTCATTTAGTAATGCTCTAGTCATTTCAGTTAGAACACGATTCTTCCTTTCAACTACTCCATTTTGTTGTGGATTTCTAGGTGCAGAGAAATTGTGATCAAGTCCATGATCATTGCAGAGCTTGCTGAATGCATGATTCTTGAACTCGCCTCCATGATCCCTTCATATACCTGAAATGCAAACACATTTCTTGCTTTACACCTTCTTGGCAAATACGACAAATAGTTCAAATGTTTCATCATTGGATGACATAAATATTGTCCAGGTGAATTTAGAGAAGTCATCTACAATAACCAATGTATACAAATTTCCACCAAGACTTTTAATTCTAGTAGGTCCTACTAAATCCATATAAAGTAATTGAAGTGGTCGATTAGTTGAAATTTCATTTTTAGATTTAAAGAAAGAATTGGTTTGTTTACCTTTTTGACATGCATCACACGTCATGTTGTTTTTTAAAGATAATTTGGGTAATCTAGAGACTAAGTCTTTCTTAATCAATTTATCTAGTTGAATCATGTTAACATGTGCTAGCCGTTTATGCCATAGCCAACTTTCTTCCAGATTGCTTATAAAACACTTATCAGATTGAATAGAGGGTAAATTTAGAGTGTAGCAATTACCTTCTCTAGGAGCTTTAAATAAGATTTTCAACTTATTCTTATCAATCGGAAGATCATCCTTGTTGACAATGAGACATTATTCAGCATAAAAAATAATCCAGTTATTTTTTTCTGCACTTTGGTTGACACTCAAGAGGTTATGGAAGAGACCTTCAACATAGTAAACATCTTTGATTAGAGGTCCTTTTCTATCACCAATTTCTCCAACTCCTATAATCCTTCCAGATTGATATTCTCCAAAGGTAACTTTGCCTCCTTCCTTTAATCTCATTCCAACAAATTTGGATTGATCTCCAGTCGTGTGTCTGAAGCACCCACTATCGATATACCACTTGTTGGATTTGGATGCTTTCAGACATACTTGCATAATAAAAATGATCAAGCCTTAGGTACCCATCTTTTCTTGGGTCTTTTGGGATTAGTTCAAACCTTAGGGAATACATAAGTTCCCTTAGGTATCCATTGATAATTGCCAACTGGTTTTGTTCTTCCATCCTTTTTATGAAAACATGATGATGTGTTGTGACCCTTACGATTACAATAATTACAGTGTGCAAATGGATTTGAAAAATGAACTGATTTTCGAAAATAGTTCAAGTAAGATTTTTCTCTTGTTTTCTTCTTCCCTTTCTTTTTGTGATAAATAGGATTATAACCAATGCCTGATCTATCATTTGTAAACCTTTGAGCTTTTAATATCACAATAAACATCTTATTGCCCTTAGTGAATTTTTCAAGAGTTTTTGTAAGATATAAAATTCTTTTCAGTGTTTGAAGTAAGGTACTCAACCTTTTGTTCAAAAGCTTCATTTCTCATTTTCAAAGATGCATATTTATGACTAACTTCTTCAAAATCTAATTGCAAGTCATTATACTCAACAAATAATTCATTATATGAGGGTTTACTATGAGAATTAGAACAATTGTCTCAAATCATATTTTTGCAAGTAGAGGAAGAATCTTTATCTTGCTACTCAAGCAATTTGATTTTCTTTTTGGAAGCAATCAATTCTTTTGCAATCTTTGTAAATTCAGAATGCAATTCATTATATTCAAAAAGTAACTCATCATAAGTAGGTTCAGTGTCATATACCTCATAATCGTTTGCAAGTGGTTCTTCTTGCGCAACAAGACATACATTGGCAAATTCTTCTTCATCACTTTCATCTTCGTCAGAAGAGCTATCACCCCATATGGCTGATACATAAACCTTCTTTTTGAAAGATTAAAACTTCTTCTTCTCTTGATCTTTGCCTTTTAATTGAGCACATTTTGATTTGATGTGCCCCGGCTTCTCGCATTCATAGCAAATGATTTAATCATTTTCTCGTCTGTTGCTTGAACTCCCTTTTTGAAAACAATTCCTGAAGTCTTGATTTCTTTTGTACAATTTCTTGAAACTTCAGACGAACATTCCTATCTCCTCATCATCATCCTTTGGGTCTTTCTCTTTTTCAGCTTTTAATACCACTCCTTTGTTTTTTTCACCGTTGACTTCTTCCAAACTCTTTTTGAATCTCAATTTGCTTTCATATTCGGATAAGCTTCCAAATAAAGAAGCTATTGAAGTTATTGATTCCCCTCGAGCTTCTTCTATTTATGTTACTTTGGCTTCCCAATCCTTTGTCAAGACATTTAGGACTTTCTTGACCTAGGATCTTTGATCATAAGTTTTTCCCAATTCTAACAGCTGATTAGTTAGATGAGTAAAACGAAGTTGAAACTCTTCTATACTTTCACCAGATTTCATATGAAAGAGATTATATTTTGTTGTCAAAGTGTTGATTCTGTTTTCTTTAATGCCAGTAGTCCCTTCGTATGCAATTTCCAAGGCTTCCCACATTTGCTTTGCATTTGCTAGATTTCATACTCGAAAGTGTTCTTTTTGAGTGAGAGCACTTTGAAGCATTAGAATGGCCTTGCTGTTCATATTCGGATAAGCTTCCAAATAAAGAAGCTATTGAAGTTATTGATTCCCCTCGAGCTTCTTCTATTTATGTTACTTTGGCTTCCCAATCCTTTGTCAAGACATTTAGGACTTTCTTGACCTAGGATCTTTGATCATAAGTTTTTCCCAATTCTGACAGCTAATTAGTTAGATGAGTAAAACGAAGTTGAAACTCTTCTATACTTTCACCAGATTTCATATGAAAGAGATTATATTTTGTTGTCAAAGTGTTGATTCTGTTTTCTTTAATGCCAGTAGTCCCTTCGTATGCAATTTCCAAGGCTTCCCACATTTGCTTTGCATTTGCTAGATTTCATACTCGAAAGTGTTCTTTTTGAGTGAGAGCACTTTGAAGCATTAGAATGGCCTTGCTGTTCATGGTCACCTGACGCATATCAGTTTCATCAAACTCATGGATCTTTTGGAACATGGTGTTCTCCTTCTTTCTTTTTGGGAAAATAGTCTCCCTTTTCAAACACATCCCAGAGACCATATTCGGTTGCCATAACGAAGACTCTGAACTTTGTTTTCCAAAAGGAATAATGTTCACCATTAAAGCTAGGTGGGTGACTGATTGAGGTACCTTCAGGAAATATTTCATCCATGATCTATCTCGGGAAGTTACTCCTAACTGAGGTACCTTCCTTTGATACCAAATGAAGAGAGAATATCGCCTAGAAGGGGTGAATAGGTGATTTCGAAATTCTTTCAGATTAACAAGGTGAATAAAATCTGCAAGCTAAAAAATAAACAACACAGCAGGAATTATACTGGTTCGATCAAAACACATGACCTACATCCAGTCCCCAAAACACTTTGGGATTTCACTAATTCTCAAGCAAATTACAATTACATACTAAGTACTCGAGACGATCTGATCACTTAAGACTCACTCTCCCTTACTAGTTGTAATCGTACACCCACGCTTAAAGGTTCCACAACCTTAAGCTTCACTAATAAACAAGTAATAAAATTGTTTTCCACTCCTTACTAAGTAAATAAATGCTAAACACTGAAGTACAAAAAATGTTGAATGAATAACTAATGGAACAGTTAACTGTAATAACTTTGAATTGATTGCATAGTATGTTTTGGTGGTTGGCGATATTGAATGCTCTGGCTTTTTATACGGTTGCTCAATAATGCTGGTGCGAATAACTTTTAATATAGCCATTGTCTGTATTTGAATTTTTGTTAGACTCGCCTAAAATTGGTCGTTGCTTCATTAAATGCAGTCGCGCCTTTCATTAAATGTATTTCCTGTTGTTTGTACTTGTGTCAAGAGGATAACCAGAATAAGTATATCTAAAAAGAATATTTGCTTTTGACACAGGGTTTAATTCTGAATGCTACTATTGTGCTTCTCTGTCATCAATTAATGCTTAATCCATGTCAGATTGCTTTTTTCCTTGAACCTTGAGTAAAGCAGAGTTAAACAATTGCAAAAACACTTAGGATGATGATTAAAGATAATATAAGCACGTTTAAAAATAATTAAGTGATAATACATAATGACCCATTGGATTCCAGAATTATTAGTGATGCTAAAAGGTTGTTATTGATATTAACATTGATCATTGTTAGAGTCAATGAATTCTCGAGAATCATCTTCACATTCTCAAGAATCAAATAAATTCAAGAAGTTCATATAACATTGTTTATGAAGGCCATTCTCAAGAATCATGTTCCAATTCTCGAGAATTGACGAGAGATGGTGCAATTCAAATATTGTTGGTTATGATTAGTTTTGATGATGTCTTATATAGATGCCATTAGTAAGAGCAAAGATTTTATATCACATATATTGACTAATTGCTACATTTAATGTAGATTTGTTTATATGGAGAAAGAACAAGATAAGAGAAGAAAGAAATAGTTCAATCATGGAGAATGATCAAGAAAAGAGAAGAAAGGGGAATAATCATACATATTTTTCTTAAGATTTGTTTATATGAAGAAAGAACAAGAGAAGAGAAGAAAGAAATAGTTCAATCATGGAGAATGATCAAGAAAAGAGAAGAAAGAAAGAAAGAAAAACTTGCCAAATGGAATGAGAAAATTATCATACAAGTTTTTAGATTGATTCTTGAAGTCTCCACGATTAAATGAAAGTTGGAAAGCTCAATTTAGAGTTAAAACAAGTATATATCAGGTTCTGGATGAGCAAAATCGAGCCAGATACTCAAAAGTCAAGTTTACTGCATTACTGGAAGTGATTTGCCTCTGGATTATGAGAAAACTCGAGTTTATGACACAAAACTCGAGTTTGGAACTCAAAACTCGAGTTGGTCACTTAATGACTCGAGTTTGTAGTGTCTTCAGCAACTCTGTCATCTCTGGATTAGCAAAATCCGAGTTAGCCAATGTAAACTCGAGTTTGGAACTCTAAACTCGTGTTAGTCACTTAATGACTCAAGTTTAGCAAGCTTTCAGCAACTCTGTTCAACTCTGTTTCACGTTCAACACAGGCGACCTCTGGTAATTCAATCATATCTTCAAAACCAGGGATCAAATTAAGGCGAAATCAATTTTGTATGAAACTAGACTCCCAATGCGTCATCTTGACAAATTTTCTTGCCCAAATAAGATCAGATGAGAGAGATATGAATTTTTGAAGTTGATCCATCTGTTACCGTCATACAGCAGACCAAGGTTCGGTAATTTGAGCACAACTCACAATCTACACATCGAAATGAACTGAAATTGGTGGCATATGAAAGTAGACTCACATACCTTTCCAGAAACATAAAGAGCACGAAAAACAAATGAAGGTCAGCCATGAAGGTTGGGAGAAAGAGGAAGAAGACGAAGTGGAAGATGGTCGTTGTGATATTCACGATGTGTGGAAAAGAAGGTTGCCGACACTTGTTGCAGTAGGTGGGCACGAAGGGAGAGGCAAGAGAGAAGAGGGAATGTTGAGTGCCATGAATGAAGTCATAGGTGTGGGTTTGGAGGGCCTGAAAAAACAAAAAGAAGTACAGGAAATTTGAAATGCTTTTAGGATCTAAGTTTGAAACTTAAACGCCAAAAGTGAAAAGTCTTGCTTTTAGAGCCAAGCCAATTTTTGGCGCTAATTTTTCGCACTAGGGTCCACTTTTGGCGTCTAAATATTTAACTTAGATGCCAAAAGTGATATTTTTGGCGTCTAAGTTAAATATATATATGCCAAAAGTGGACCCTAGTGCGAAAAATTAGCGACAAAAAATGGCCTGACTCTAAAAGCAAGACTTTTGGCATCTAAGTTTGAAACTTGTCTATTTCGTCTAAGCTTTTTTGATTTTAAGTCCTCGAAGCACTATAGCTGACAAACTACTATCTGATCCATTTGGTTTAGATTCCTAAACCTTTCTATTAATTAGTTTTTGTTCCTATATCCGAGTTTCCAACTATATCGCTTTTCTTTTCAACACAATAGTATTGACAATCATGTCATTGTTACCCAATTATGTTTGTCTCATTTTAAAATTTGCATTCATTGAAAATTTTCTATGGTCACAGTATATTTCACAATTCACACTATACCAAAAAGTAATAGTGCCATCACATTTTTTTTAAAAAAAAATGTTATCACTGCTAGCACAAATTTTATGAAAACAATCCATTGTCGGATTAATTTCAAAACTTTTACTATCAATACGGAATATGAGCTGGATAATTTATTTTACGAAATTTTAGAGCGCACGCCACCACTTCACTTAACTTATTTTACACATATTTTTCACAAATAACTCACTTAACTTAATTCCTTAACATATACAAATTAATCATCTAATTCCTATATTTAGTATGGGGTATATCATGTGTGTGTGTGTGTTATCCACGCAACTTAAAGTTATGTGGATCCATTAATGTTCGGGCATTAATTGTAGTAGATTGCGAAGTAGATTCAATCCCCTCTTATTTTATTCACACTACTAGCTAATTTAATCAAAAGGCAGACAAAAAGTCAATAAATTAGTTAAATATCTCGTGATGGCCAAAATTTCCCTATCAGAAACGTAAATGAAAAGAAACTGTGAGGATGGCGAGTCCAATTATTTTATATTACAACCACACACACGAAACATTTAAAACATTTGTGTTCTCTATGATATGTTTAATTATATCTATATACATTTGCGTGTTCAACTGTATCACTGTTGAAAGATCTATTGTTGAAAAACATCTATTGGGAGAGGCAAAAAATATTAGGGTGACTGTAAATATACTGTCAAATTAACTATATTTATTAAGAGCACAATTGTTATATTTACCTGTGTGTATATATGTATGTGTGTGTGTTCTTGTATGTATGTATCGTATTCTATTTATATATACATAAATATATAGTGGATAACATAAAAAAATACTATGAACATACAGAAGAATGTCATGAATTTTGAATTACATGTACATATTAACTTTTAAATCTTATAATTTTGATAACGTACTCCTTTGACTGAGTTTTTTTTTTAGATAGAAAGTACTCCTTTAATTAAGTTTTCTTTTCGTTAAGATAAACTCAAATGTCCTCATCCATGAAAGCTGTTTTACAGTTTGAATTTAAATTTGTTTTACAGTTTAAACTCAAATGAATTTGAAATTTACAGTTTGAATTTAAATTTAAACTAATCTATTTAAAGGTAAAACAAGCAATTTTATGTAATATTTCATCAGTTGTTTTTTTTTTTTTTTTCATTTTGAGATTTACAATAATTGATCATGTGTAGTTTCACCATGGCTAACAGGAAGATTCGTTTCTAATCAACTGTCAAAATCATAAGCTTGAAACAAGATTAGACTGGTATTATGATGGATGCTCAAAATGTGGGTTAAAGGCAAAATTAGATGACCTTTCTTTGATTTGTCCTCTTTGTAAGAAAATACCAGAGTGAATTGTATCGGAGTATTTCAAGTTTTCAAACATTAGAATTTTAGAAAATGCAATATCTCCATGAGTAGAAGGATTAAAATCTCAGAAAGATGCCGGATAAAATTAGCAATGTGCAAAAGCAATACCTTACTGATTAGAAAACAGAAATCAGGAAGGGTAAACACCCAAAATTAGATTTAGGTCTCAAATAAAAATCTTGTCTAGATCAAAAGAATGTCTCACTCTTTTTCAGATCTTATCCTATTTACCTCTCAATAAAGTGGGGAAAAAAAATATTCAAGTTAACTGGCAATAATTTAGCACTAAAGGAAGATATGGAATAAGACATAAAAATGTCACCTCCTTCGGAATATATTGAATTGTAATGAACCTATGCCTGTCACAAATAGGAAATCCAAGCTAAGTAAAGAGTGTCTTAGAGTGAAAGGGACTTTTTTAAAAGCTAAAAACACATCATTAAAACAATTATAGAAAATAGCATAAGATATAAAGCGCAAATTGTATGCTTCCTACATGTGAGGTGAGTTAGTATTCTTTAACCTGATCCGTACATCACATTGTTGTGTAACATTATTTATATTTCATTTGTAATATATATTTGAATCAATTGGAGGATATTGTTATTTATCATTGTTGGGGTCTCATTTCTAATAATATGTAGTCATTCATTTTGATGTTTTAATGTTCCTTAAAGACAAGAAAGTTGCATCACTTATAAAGCAAAATATATTTAACTAACCCATGAAATACCATCATCATGTGCAACGCACGGGGAAGTAAAAGCTCATTCTATTTATATATACATAAATATATAGTGGATAACATAAAAAAATACTATGAACATATAGAAGAATGTCATGAATTTCAAATTACATGTACATATTTAACTTTTAAATCTTATGATTTTGATAACGTACTCCTTTGACTGAGTTTTTTTTTAGATAGAAAGTACTCCTTTAATTAAGTTTGCTTTTCGTTAAGATAAACTCAAATGTCCTCATCCATGAAAGCTGTTTCATTTCTATCCTTCTTGTGAAATCAATGAAAAGATAAGGAAAGAAAACCTGTTTCCTTGCAAGAGGAGATTTTTCAAAGGCTTAGTGACGATCAAGATGTGTGGACGAGTCAACCAGGTTTAATGCTATATCTTTTACTTATTCTTCAGTATAAAAGGCTGAAATGACATATCATTTTGAGTTAAGGAAGTGAGTTAAAATTAGTCGTTTCTTGTGATACGTCAAAATTAAATATTAAAGAAAATCTCTCTCTCTCTCTCTCTCTATATATATATATATAGAGAGAGAGAGAGACTTCGGTGTGGTGGCTTTTAATTTTTGCTGCTGTAGTTCAACGGCATTCAACAATGGTTGTGCAGGGCAATAAGTAAGGGGAAGCTTTGTTTGTTGCTTTGTTTTAATTTAATTTCTCTTTTGTATAAAGCATAGACATCTCACATGTTGTTTATAATTTAATATAAATAATATATTTTTAAAAATTATTTATTGACAACTATGAATGACAATGACTTTCATGGTTTGGAAATGACATCTCACATGTAACGGATAAGCTTAAAATGAGAAACACTTCACAACCACAGCTTATCCTTTCTATTATAGTCATATCATGTCTGGTGGACTTCTAAATGTTGAATAGATCTAAGGGAACATGGTGTTTGTAATTTAATATAAATAATATATTTTTAAAAAATTACATATTGACAACTATGAATGACAATGACTTTCATGGTTTGGAAATAAATAAATCAGTTTTGAGTATAATTTTGGCTTTGATTTACCGTTGGATTTGCTTACCACTCAGTTGGATAGACCATAACTTGATTTAAGAAATGCTTACTTTTTTGTCCTAAAAAGTTTAGGTGAGATGGACAAAGGCTTACTTTAATACAATATAAAAGATTGTTAATAAAGCAAAAGTATAATCTTATTGGGTTTCATTTTAGTACCTTAATTTATAAATCTTCTTTTTAATCATTTAATCGTAACACAATTGATAAAAATCCTGACATTAAAATTTTAAATGTTGACAAAATAATAACAAATGATTGTCATATTAAGTTTAATTTTTTAAAATAATATTGATTGTTACAAAAGGAAATCATCATTTGAGACTAATAGTGTTACCATTAGAGGACTGAAGATATATATTTTTAAATTAAAAGACTATACAAAAATTTTGTATAAAGTTAGAGGACTAAAAGTATATTTTCAACTAAAAGCGGCTTTTTTCCCAAAGTGCCCCTTTTTAGGAAACTATTTACCAAAATGCCCCCACTTTGAAACTATTTCCCATTATGCCCCTCTAGGGAAACATATTCCCAGTATGCCCCCATTTAGTCGACTAAACCAGGGGTTTAGTCGACTAAATGCAGGGGTTCAACTTTTTTGAAAGCACCCGACATTTAGTCGACTAAACCAGGGGTGTCGACTAAATTTCAGGCGTGGGCCTTTTAAAAAACCCACGAAATTTAGTCGACTAAACCCCTGGTTTAGTCGACTAAATTTCGGCACTTAGGTATTTAAAAAACCTAACCGCGACATAAACCCAAAGCAAACCGTCTCCAAACCTCCCAAACCTCTCCCCCCTCCCTTTTTCTCTAAAATCTTGCTGAAGCCGTTGGTGGGTTGCAGAGAGAACTTCATTTGCGTCAATTTCGGTATGTTTTCGTCCCAATTTCAGAGTTTCATTTTCGTCATTGCGAACCCCATTATAGATTGACGGTTTTGTGCTTAGATTTGGTGGTTTTGTTGTGTATGTTTGATTGATTTGAGTATTTCATTGCTATTTGTGGAGGAAAACGATGAATGTACATGTTAATGTGAATTTTTTTTGCGTTTATGAGAATTTCTTTTGTTTTGGACGAATTTCACTTCGTTTTTCATCAATATTTGTTGGTTTGTTGCGTATCTTTGATTGAATTGAGTATTTCATTGATATTGGTGGAGGAAAACGATGAATGTAGACATTTATGAGAATTTTTGTGTGTTTATGAGATTTTTTTTAATTTTTGGACGAATTTTACATTATTTTTCATCAATATTTGTTGTTTTGTTGTGTATCTTTGATTGATTTGAGTATTTCATTGATATTGGTAGAGGAAAACGATGAATATACACGTTTATGAGAATTTTTGTGTGTTTATGAGATTTTTTTATAATTTTTGGACGAATTTTACATTGTGTTTCATAAATGTCACTTGATTGTGTTTTTTTATTAAAATGATTGTTGTTTGTTGCTTATAGTTATTGATATTTGTTTATGTTGCTTAGTTGGTAATTTGTTCGAATAATTCAAAGTTTCTTGTATCTTTATTGTTTGTAATGTCTCTTTGTAGGTCTTTGTTGTCACCATGCGTCGTAGACAAGCTCCTTCTGACATGGGCGATGAGCGTGGGAGACGGATCAAGCACCGAGCAATGCGCGGGGCATCCTCCTTTAGGACACAGCAAGAACCAGACCTTGTGCCTAAGCCCGCTGTTGATCTCCCGTTTGGATATTTTTTTAATAACAATGAAGCAGAGCATGAACGATTCGTGAAGAATTTTGCGAACAGACCCATCATTAAGCCAAAGTCATTAGACATGGCATTCTTCGTAAGTGAGGGCCTTGATATTATACCGTTGTTGGAGACTTCGCATTTGAGCGGGATGGCGGAGATGAGTTGTCCTTATTCTGAGGTTATGGTCAGAGCTTTCTACCATAACATGAGCTACATCAATGGTGATCTGCAGTCTCGTGTCTGCGGGGTGGACATACTGGTGAAGACTCCCATGTGGACGGAGTTCCTGGGATTTGATTTTGATGATGGGGATAGATACCAGTTTGATGGGGACAACATTTTTGCCATGGAGGGTTAGTCTCGAGATGTCGCTATGTATGAGTCCAGGAGGCCAAGAGAGCATAGACCTGTTGTTACTGTGGGCCAGTTGACTGTTAGTTCTCGGATCCTATTTTATGTCATTACACACATATTGTTTCCTCGGGTCTACAATCATTCACGAGTGTTGGAGGGTGACATTCTTGTTATGTGGGCGATTCGGCATGGCAGTGAGGTTAATTAGAGACATTATATATGCTGGCATATGTATAAGGCAAAACATAAAGGTGCACTCCCATGCGCCTACCTGGTTCAAAAGATTTTGGAGAAATTTGGTGTTCCTATGGACAATGAGGTGATAGTGAATCAGAAAACATGGAATGTTAGTTTTGGACAGCGCTACTTGAGCGGTGCAAGATCACCAAGGGGGCAGATGATGTGTGGCACTACATTGGTGCAGAGGATGTTGTTCCTGATGCTAGCCAGGGTCCACCCATTTTTCCTGATTTTGGCCAGGGTCCACCCATTGTTCCTCCTGAGGTCGATGATGATGCTGATGACGACGATATTCACATGGAGGACTTTGTTGAGCCAGATGGTGGATTCTCCCTTCGTGATGTCATGCAAGCCCTCCAACACCAGGCTAAGATGCAGGCGAATCAGAAAAAGAGGTGGAAGAGCCACATCGAGAAAGAAATGAAAGGTGGAGGTAGATGCAGACTCGGATGAAGGGGCTAGAGGATAGGCTTGGTCAGATGCAGCTTGGAGGAGCGCCAGATGCAGGCGAGGGTGGTGATGTTTCTGATGAGCACGAGGAGGATGTTGGGGCATCAGAGGATGAAGATTAGATTTAAGATTTTCATGATTTCAAGTATTTTCATTGACTTTATGTTTTATGTTCGCACATTGACTTTATGACATTTATTGTCAGCTTATGTTTAGTGAATTTGATTTGACATTGATGCTTATTTTTAATGAATGTTGATGCGTTAGGTTTACGTGGTTAAGTTTGTTTATTTCATTTTAGACGGTTTATAAGTTGATGAAACTTGTTTTTGGACATTAGCGTATCAAACGTATGGATCACCCTTAATAGTTGCCCAAAATACCTTCCCCAAGTCACAATGATGTGTAAAAATGAGTTGGTAATGGTTTAGTGCAATATTCAAAACGTTTTCAGTATTTCATGTGCCTCTGGACCTGGTTTAGTCGAGTCAACTAAGACTAAACCAGGTCCAGAGACACATGAAATGCTGAAAACGTTTTGAATCTTCCAACAAACCTATACCAACTCATTTTTTGAGACTATTTTGACTTGGGGGAATGTATTTTGGGCAACAATTAAGGGCGATACATACGTTTGGTACGCTAATGTCCCAAAACAAGTCAATGATACCATACAACATATCAATTAATGAATGGTTCAAATCTCCAAGCCCTTAACAACACAAGTCATTGTAATCTAAATACAAAACATTTTACATGGAATTCAAGTTTGCCTAATCCTTGTTGGACATGTGCGTATATTATGACCGACTTGGTGGCAATTCCTACATCTTTGCTGACTGCTTGATGGTTGGGACTCCACCCAATCCATCTCATTTTGTATCCTTGTAGACTTTAGTCTTCCCTTTGTGCGTGCCAAAGTTGCATCTGGGATAATCGTTGGGCCCTCTCCTTGTTGAATCAACAATTCATTGCCTATAGGATACCAGTGTGCGGCATATACCTGACTAATGTATGGGACAGTAAATACCGAGTCAACATAATCATAATGGTTCAAATTCTCCATCTTGCATACTGCTAATACGTGATTGTAAGGATACCTTCTTGCTGTGAACTTCCCACATTGACATTTGCGATTAATCAAGTCAACCCTCATTATGTCACTGGCGACATGTGTAGATTGATTATACGCGTCCTCAACCTCATATAACTGTAAATCTCTGTCATACACCCGGACACAGTATGTGACTGTCATCTGGTCCATCCTTTATAACTCTTCTTCAACCTTTTTTGAGGCTATCCTACCTGCAGCAATATTTTTGTTAATCTCAACCCGCCTGGTGACAAAATATTCGACCAGTCTACTACAAGTTATCTTCACCAAAGCCGTTATCGACAGGTTACGTGCACCCCTAAGGATTTTGTTCACACACTCGGCTAGGTTAGTTGTCATGTGACCAAACCTCCGTCCGTCTTCATCATAGGACCTACACCATTTCTCCTTTGGAAGCCGGTCAAACCAGGTTACAACCTGAGGGTTACAATCAAGAAATTCTCGAAACTTCCGGTCAAACTGGATCTTTGAACTCGTGTACCCTACATAACATGTTAAAGTTAACTCACGACAATATGTGCATTACAAATATTTGCAAATATGTGTAGGAAGTAAATAAAATATGAACTTTCATACCTAAGCTCATAACCTTTTTCTTCAAATGCACATCCTTGAATCTAGTATTAAAGTTGCTCGTGACATGACGTAGGCAATACACATGGTAGGCATATGGAGGCTGCCAAGTACGGTGATCTTTGACTGCCTTTATGATACTAGCGTGACGATCAGATATCAAACAAATGCCCATCCTCTGAGTCACATGATCACGTAGGAGACAAAGAAACCACCACCAATCATCATACTTCTCACCGGGAGGAACAATAGCAAAGGCAATTGGCAAGACCTTCCCATCCCCATCTTGTGAAGTCGCTATCAAGAGAGTATCTTTGTATTTTCCGTACAAGTGGGTGCCATCAATTTGCAGTATGGGCTTACAATATTTGAAGGTTTTAATTGTCTGGTTAAATGTCCAAAAAACTCTACGAAAGACGCGTAAGTTGACATAAAAACGACGATGGTCGGAACATTCATCTGTATCAAAACTGAACACAGAACCCACGTTAACTTGCGTCATGTATGTCAACCAATTGGACAAGAATGCATATGATTCCTCCCAATCACCAAATAACTTCACAATGGCCTTCATTTTCACCTTCCAAGCCTTCTTGTATGTTATATTGTATCCATACAGACGTTGCATCCTCTCTTGTATCAGCACTAGTTTTAAAGCTGGATCTTCTCATAACATACCTGGTTATACCAAACAAACTTGTAAATATTATGGGAATAAACAAACCGAATTTGAGAGCAACAAAAATACAAAACATACTGATAATGCCTGCACATATGACATTTGAGTCCAGTTGTGTATGATCCCGGGCAAGACTCTGGTTCAGGCAGGTGTGATCGCTGACCCACTTACGGACCACCCAACAACTTCCATTATTGTCTGCCACTGCCCTCATATACCAGGGACAACCGTCACCATGATTTTGACACTTCATCACAAACCTCTGTTCATTGCTTTTTTTCAACTTTGGCTGAACGATGAGTCTTCATACAATACAATTTCACGACATGATGCATTTCAGACTTAGAAGGAAATTGCTGATAGACATATAATGGATCGCCTAACTGCCATCCACTTTGCTTGTCATCATCACCATACAACATCTCTAAGTCATCGTCACAGTCCACCGCACTAATTTGAGAGTGGTGCAGGCTTTCACTCCAAAACGGCTCACTATCAGGCCTAACATCTGTCAATATGAATTTTCTGTCATAACCAGTAAATAAACATTACAAATATAACCACAAATACAAGTTTGCTAAATTACCAGTACTAATTGGGTCAACACGAAGTGGTGGTATTGTTGCGGTCCCTGGGTTTACTAGGTTTGGGCAAGAATCAAAATCACCCTCCACATCGGTATCTGAGCTGTCACCTAGTGGAATAAACCTCTCAAATTCGTCCTCCTCATCGCTGTGCATATTCTCATCTTCCTCTTCATCCATCAATGTTACTTGACTTAACACTTGCGAAAGGTGCGGATACACCAACATGTCTGTCTTCTTCACCAAAATACTGTGGGGGTCTTGTATGCATAGGTATAGATGATGATTCACCAGATTCAGGTTCAACGTATATCTCAATAAAATTTTGTGCTATCCGATTAGCAAATGCTTCTATGACACAATCTACATCTTCATCATCACATATATCGGTACTAATGTAGTATACATTATCCTTACCCACTATAGTCTCCACTTTGGCAATTAATCAATGAATGCATTGTCTGCCATGTAGACCCAATTTTTGGTAAATTCTTTCTTTCAGCTCGTTGTATGTAGTACCCCGTTTGATTTTCATCATTTTCATTTTTCCTTCAAATTTAACACCGTCAGGACCTTCAAAATGCCTCCCATTATGGTAGATTACAGTCATGTACGTGTTTGAAATTGAAGTCATCCTTGACACCAGAATTTTAGCTACAAAATGGAGGGTTTCAGCTAACCAAATAAAAAAAAAAGTTGCTGAAAAACGAAGTGATATTCTTCCAAAAATAAAAAAATTCTCAACCGATGTAAATCTTTTCACTTTCACATGTACATTCATCATTTTTCTCCATAAATAGGAATAAATACTCAAATGAATCAAAGATACACAACAAAACAACCCAATGAAATCAAAAAACGAAAAAACCTAAATGGGGTTCGCATAAACACACAAAAGATAGCGGAAATCTGAAATGGTGATGAAAACATACCGATATCGACACAGATGCCACTAGATTGAAGTTTGCAACGCAACCCACCAACGAATTCCGCAAGGATTTGGGGAAAAAGAGAGTGGGGAGAGGTTTTGAGACATTTTTAGACGAATGGAATTGAAGTTGCTGCGGTTTGAGGGCTTTAAAAAAGCCCTCTATCTGTGTTTAGTTGACTTAAACACTGTGGTTTAGTCGACTAAATGTCGTAGGTTCAATTTTTTTTGAAGAAACCTGACATTTAGTCGACTAAACATTGTAGTTTAGTCGACTAAATGGGGGCATACTGGGAATATGTTTCCAGTGAGGGGCATAATGAGAAATAGTTTCAAAGTGGGGGCATTTTGATAAATAGTTTCCTAAAAAGGGGCACTTTGGGAAAAAAAACCACTAAAAGTTTGGATTTTGGTTTAAAGTATAACATAATTTTTTCACATTGTGATCTGGATATGGGATGATGGAAATATTACAGTTACATGCTGCAAACGTAATTAATTATTTTTTCAGAAGCTTCAAACCTAATTTCAATATGATTCTTTAAAAATTAAATGAGGTTATTTTCGTCATGAAACAAATGTATATTTAGATTAGCCTAATAGTATTTTAATAAAATTTTTAAGTTAAAGTGCAACAACATAAATATGTGTATATTCACTCTCAAAATATGGGCAGAGTCTCATGACAAAAGATGCAGTTTTGATTTTATTCTTTGAAAAATTACACACACACACAAAACTGTATTATAAGTTTCAAGGTAGTAAAATATCATCTCATTTTTTTTCTAAGCTAATGATAAAAAATCATTTTCAGGCATAGATAGGCAAGAAATTTAGATATGTAATGCACCCGAAGATATGTGAATTTGTTTTTACCTATTTGGAATAAAACGTAGCAGCTTCAAATATCAACCCCTAAAAGGATCAACCCAAATAGATCCTTTTCACAAATGAAATTTTTTTGTGTGTGATGGATTTGAAATAACGTCACAAATAAATTAGCAAATAGCGACTAAACCATATTATTTTTATTATAAAGAATCGAATCTGTTACAAATTCGTCCCAAATTTTGTTGTTCTTTTGACAAAGATATTGTCATTCTCACTGGGGACATAAAACATAGGGAACATTGCTTTTAAGTACATATTTACTTCAACGACTAAGAGTAAGCCAACAAACAACCACATTGAAAATGTAAGTATTCGCCACCTCTATATATGTGATTACACACACACTCACACCCACACACATACTCTCATTTGACTTAGCTTGTTATTGTGACATTATATTTGATTCTCAATAAATTAGCAAGTTGGATTAGACCATAAGACTTTTTTCTTTTTTGACCAGCGAGATCAGAAGACTTTAAATCCAACAATGTCTTTGGGGAAAATAACTTGTGGGACCCTTTGAATTGAGTGCTATTGATTGGTCAATTAATAATACAGGGACGAGGGTGAAGTTGAACATTATACATTTCCCTTAAGAACATGATATGTGAGATAGACTTTATAATTTATTGAAGTTGAACATTATACATTTCATGACATAAAATTGATCAATAAATAGGCGTGAACTAATTAAATTTTTTAACAATTTATTAAAATAATTTAAATGTAATATAACATTTAACATTAATTTAGTCAGTATTATATCATATGAAGCATATAAAAATGTTACTGTTAACTTTATTATTATATAAGTAAATTATATTGATGTTATTAACTTACTTTTTAATTTAAAATCTTCATGTTCTGATTTGAATTAAGCATATGATTTTAAATACCTACTTCTTGTACTCTAAAGCAAATCAAGTTTATTTCTTTTTATGACGACAGAAATTATAACACTAAGAAAACACGATCTATGAATCTAAGTATACAAAGAAAATAAACGAAAAACCAACAAATCATCTATTTTCTTTTTGAAATCATTTCATGTTTCAATTTTCAAATATAGCATTCATATAAAAGTTACATTTATAAATTTATCAAGCTTCTACAAATGGATTATGGTATGTCAGCTAAGTAAATCAATTATGTAGCAGTATTTTTTTTTTTTTTTGCTCTAAATGTAGCAGTATTATTCAGAAAAGAGAAAAAATCATTTTCCACAAGTATTTGTACCGTGTTGTCATCATTTTGAATTTTCAGAGCTCCAAAACCAACCTAATTTGTTCAAATCAATCAATTGTGATATATATCAAACTGAATAGGTGATTGATGACGTCCATTAGTTTCCATAAAATTAAAACAACTTTTGTTGACTTATTAGCCAAAAGTATTAAAACTTGAGGTTCCAAAAGCACAAAACTTGGCTTTTTGTCATAAATGTATTAAACACCCTTATTTTTTCCATTAGTTATTCTGTATTAAAACTTAAGTTTTGAAAAAAGCTATTTTTTTCACATTTTTCTCCCTTCTCTATCATCATAAGTATTTTGTCAGTAATAGTCAGTATCTTTAAGTATTTTTTTTAATACCTTTCAGTATCTTCAAATATTACTTCAATATCCTAAAAAACATTTTCAAGATCATAAAGTATTTTTTTAGTATAATTAAGTATCTTTTTAGTACTCATCAGTACCCTGAAATATTTTTTCAAGATTCTAGAATAAAATTTTAAGACCATGAAAAGTATTTTTTCAATACTAGTCAGTATTAAATATCTTTTTAGCACCCGTCAATGAAATATTTTTTCAAACTTATTCATTACCTAGAAATATTTTTTTAATAAAAATAAATTTTCAAGATCATAAAATATTTTTTCAGTATCCTTAAATATCTTTTTAATTCCTATCAGTACGTTGAAATATTTTTTCAAGATCGGTCATTATTCTGAAATATTTTTTTAAATATCCTAAAATAAATTTTTAAGATCATAAAACATTTTTCAATGTCATTCAATACCCTTAAGTATTTCAATTGTGTACAAAAATTTATGTAATTTTTTGGTATTTATTATGAAATATAATGTTTATAATATTCAAAATACAACATTATCATTTATATACAATTATATCAAAAACTAATGTTTTTTTTAGTAAATTTGACCCTGAAAAAGTTATTCTAATAACAATATCCAAACACTATCATTTTTATCTAAAAACTATTCTCCAAAAGTCATTTTTACCTTATAAATCCTAAGAGTTATTCTCTAAAAACTATTATCCAAAAGCCAGTTTTATTGTAAATTCTAAAAATTATACTCCCAAAACTACATCCAATAGAGTCGAAGATGTTTAGCTATAAGAAATTATTCCAAACTATTATAACTCTAGTACATTGTATCATTGTACGAGGAAATAGGCTGTTCAAAAATCATAAATGTGCCGTTTTTTTTTACAGCTTTTAACTATGTAAGATATTTTTAGAATAAATTGCGTGGAAGAATAAATTTTACTAAATATAATTTTATTTTTTTAAGCGTAAGTATAAACTTTTAAAAGTACTCACTACTATAAAAATCCTGATATATGACAGTTATAAACTGTTATATATAACGGTTATCAACCTTCATATATGCGGGTACTATAAAAGTTGGCGCATATTAGTTACGGTTGCGAATTGTTATTTATTATAGTTATATTATAACGGTTGTAATATAATATCTATTATGTATTGAGATGGAGTAAGGCTATGATGTGCGTAGTGTTGTCATAATAAATAATGGTCTCAAATAAACAACCATTGTAAAACTCTATAACCTGCATAATGGTGCTTTCAAAATAACCGTTATATAAAAGTTTAGCATACATAACGGTCGCTATATAGCAACTATAATTTATTTGCTATAAAATGCTAATGGGTTTAATAAAACAAGCATCATATCTAGAGTTCTTGCTATTCTATGATCCGTTTTTGACTGTTGGAGGATGATCTGATCGAGCTATAACAGTCCGAGCTGAACCATTGGGATAGAGGAGAAGTTTCAGGCTTGTTCTTGGTTCTGTATTAAATGCATGTGACCTAGTTCTGATTTGCTGAATTCATCTAAAATAAATAAGCTTTTTGATCAAGTATATGTATGTAGGATGATTCACAAGTTAATATGTGAGTAAATAAACTTGAAAGTCTGAATCAAATTGATATGAGATCTCGTCTATGAAAGAGAGTTCCGACAAACTTGAGTTAAACTTATGTAGGCTCGAGTTTATTCGTGTTGTAGACTTCTTGATATTTCTTTGTCTGAGCCAGACTCGAGTCTATAAGTGTCAAGCTTGAGTTTGCCTCACTTAGGCGCATTGCAACTCAAGGGATAGGCTTGAGTCTGCACAGTTGAGTTCGAGTCCATTTTTCAAAGATGCTCTCTATATGCGTTAAGCTTGAGTTTAGTTTATTATGCTCAAGTTTGCTTTCATGACCAACTAAAAGACATCTTCCTACAAGACTTAAACTTGAGTTAAAAAAACATGCTTGAGTCTCAAAACAGTCGACATGCTCTCTGTAAGTCATAGGCTCGAGTTGATTATGCTAGGATCGAGTTTAACTTAGAGAAAACAGCTTGTCTTGCTCTCTGTAACCTATAAGCTCGAGTTTAACATAATGGACTCGAGTTTATCTGAGATGAAAATGTGAAACTCGCTATCTGTCACGAGTAGGCTCAAGTTAATCAAAGGAGGCTCGAGTTTGCATAGGTTCAAAGTACTTCTCCTTCTGTATGTTAGGTATGAACTCAAGTTTAATAGGATTAGGCTCGGTTTGACTAACATAGTAAGGATTAAAATCAATACTAGCAAACTTCCACTTTTCTTTGAGTTTAAATAGCAAAGAATGACTTCTTAGTTTACAATTGTCAGTTATCATCAAAACACATAGAGAACTAACATTCTCCCTCTTTTTGATGATGACAACACTTGTAAACTTTCTTGACAGAGATTTTGACAATGATACTTAATTTAGACTCAGATGCTTAGACATTCATTTCACATAACTTAGAATATTCATTGTATTAAGTTGAACATAAGATTGACCTAAGATAGTATCATAAGAGCTTTAATGCAATCAAAATGAGAAACATTAGACAAGCAAATTCAATACATCCAAAATGAATTAACAGTCATGTAAAAAAAATTCTAAGTTCTGCACCAAGATGACAATACTTGTAAACTTTCTTGACAAAGATTTTGACAATGATACTTAATTTAGACTCAGATGCTTAGACATTCATTTCAGATAACTTAGAATATTCATTGTATTGAGTTCAGCATAAGATTGATCTAATATAGTATCATAAGAGCTTCAATACAATCAAAATGAGAAACATTAGACAAGCAAATTCAATACATCCAAAATGAATTAACAGTCATGTAAAAAAAAAAATTCTTAGTTCTACACCAAGATCTCTTTACTTTTCTTCTCCCCCTTTGTCATTAGCAAAGAGGCGTGGATCAGAGGCAGGGACAGAGGTGATGGGCTGCATAGGTAGGGCGGTTTGAAGAAGTGGAACTGTGGTAGGACGAGGAGGAAATGGAGCATATGATGGAGATTCTAGAGAGCAGGGAAGAGAAACAATAGGAATAGAGGAAGAGGTGGGAATAGGAGCAACATATGGAATGATATCTAGGATAGGATTAGACTGGGCAGGTGGGGAAGGAGGAAGAGTGGGAGAGGAGATAATGGGAGTGTGAAAGGTAATATTAGGAGATGAATGTGAAAGGTGAGAAGGGGAATTGTGAGTTGGTAAGGAAGAGAGTGAGATATAGGCCGTGGAAGGAGGAATGGAGCCTGAAGGTCCTGCTTTGTCTTCATTCTTCAGTAGCTTTTCGAGCTTAGAATTGACTAATAGATATTGAGTGTGGATATCCTCAATTTTGACTTTAAAGTCATCAAAGTGGCCTTGAAGGGTTTCTACATTATCAGCAATGTCCTCAAGTATATCAGCATTTTCATCTTGGACTTCAACCAGCTTGTCATGACTCTTCGTTACTTCAGTGACCATCTTTCCAACCTCAGTCTCAATTTTCCTAGTAAGCTCGTGATATTGAGCGACCATTGTGACTTGGAAGGATGAAAAGGCTTTAGATACAGCATGTGCTATAAGATCCTTCAAGTATGTGGCCATATCAGCTGGTAAAGAGGCTAGTGGTGAAGGTGGAGCTAATTGAGCTTCATTGGCTCTAGATTTTGAAGCTTTTGTATGAGAAGGAGCCCTTGACTGTCCTAACCCTTCTTCCAGGTTTATCCTCATGAGATTCAGATGGTGTTTGCCAAAAACTGGAGTAGGGGAAGATTGTTCATTAGAGGCCAAATGCTATATCTTCTCATTGAACAGAATTACTGAAACTAATGATGGAAATGGGATCTGGGAGGCATGTCTTGAAGCAAATTTGAATCTGAACATTTCTTGAAAGATCCAATGCCTAACATTTTGAGGCTTCTTGTCAATGATAGAGGCAAAGATTGGGAAATCCTTCTTTGCAAAGTATGTGAAGTTGCCACCCTTTTGTAGCAAGTTGCTTGCATAGACATACCAGACAGCTCTATATTCAGTGGGCATGGCAGCTGGAGTGAAGTTTAGAAGCTTTCCTGAAGTTGGAATAGGTACATTGGGTCAAAGAAGCTTGAAAATTTCCCTGTCACTATATCGGTATTCAGTAGCAAGTGGAGGGTTGGAAAGTTGCAGGAGGGAATTCAAGTAAGCAGGAGTAATGGTGAATTTATGTCCTTTTAGATTGATGCTCAATCTTTCTTCTATGAGATTTTCTTCCTCATATAGGATGTTATCAAATTCCATATGGAAGTAGAAGGCTTTGACAATTGATGGACTGTAAGAGGCTTTAATGGATATCAGAGTTTCAAAGGGTTTAAGCCAGGGAGAGATGTCGATATTACATTCATCCTTAATTCTTTGCATATCGACTGAAACTACAGGACAGAAAGTCTTGTGGGAAAATTGTTCATTGAATCTGGTGGCTTCCTTGCCTAGAAACTCTATCGGTTTATCAAGTAAACCTTTCGGATTTGAAGGAGTTTCATTTATTTTGAAAATGGCTGGGAGTTCTGCAGATACCTTAGTTTTCGAGTGAGATTTGGAAGGAGTAGCTTTAGAGGAGCTTTGATCCTTGCTAGTTCCTCTAAAATCAGAGGCTGAAACAGCTGACTTCTTTTTCTTGAGAGGCTTGACAGTCTCATGTACCTTCTCCTTGTCTTTTCTGTAGGCTGTTTTCAGGATCGATGATTTTCTTTTTGGGACTTCCAGTAGGTTCTTGAATGACTAGTTTCTTTGGTTTGATGGTGGGAATTGGTTCATTTGCAGCAACCCTAGGAATCCTACTTTCTATCCCAGTCTGTACCTTCTTCAGAGTGAATTTCTCCCTCCTTGGTCGTTTTTGGAGGGGTGGAGATGCATAATTTGTGGCTAAATCAGTTGAGGCTTCAGTGGTTGATCATTTAGGGGCCATTGCAGATGAAAGAATCGATTGATTTTGAGGGAAGCAAGGGAGATTTTTCAAAGAGTTTAGGTTAAACTTGAGGGAAAGGAGAAGTGAAGAGTAATGGTCGAGCGCTAAGTATATATATTATACGTCAAACTCGAGCATAAGACTTGCAGGCTCGAGTTACCTGCTCGAGTTTGCAAGAACAGGCTTGAGTTTGGATAAAAGTGAACTGACCTGAGCGTTAAGTGTGTATCTATGAACACTTGACATACGTTGGTAAACTCGAACTTGTCACTAATAGGCTCGAGTTTAGAGTCTCGCTGACGCTGGAATGGTTTTCCTTCTATGTAGGCTCGAGTTCGTTTCTCTAGACTCGAGTTTCCCTCAATTGAGTTGCTCTTTGTCTTTGCTGGGCTCAAGTCTGTTATTTACAGGCTCGAGTTTGTGTGCCTTCAAGATGTGGTTTTTGTTGGTTATGATTAGTTTTGATGATGTCTTATATAGATGTCATTAGTAAGAGCAAAAAGTTTATATCACATATATTGACTAATTGCTACATTTAATGTAGATTTGTTTATATGGAGAAAGAACAAGAGAAGAGAAGAAAGAAATAGTTCAATCATGGAGAATGATCAAGAAAAGAGAAGAAAGAAAGAAAAACTTGCCAAATGGAATGAGAAAATTATCATACAAGTTTTTAGATTGATTCTTGAAGTCTCCACGATTAAATGAAAGTTGGAACAACTCAATTCAAAGTTAAAACAAGCATATATCAAGTTCTGGATGAGCAAAATCGAGCCAGATACTCAAAAGTCAAGTTTACTGCATACTGGAAGTGATTTGCCTCTGGATTATGAGAAAACTCGAGTTTAGGACACAAAACTCGAGTTTGGAACTCAAAACTCGAGTTGGTCACTTAATGACTCGAGTTTGTAGTGTTTTCAGCAACTTTGTCGTCTCTGGATCAGCAAAACTCGAGTTAGCCAATGTAAACTCAAGTTTGGAACTCTAAACTCGAGTTAGTCACTTAATGACTCGAGTTTAGCAAGCTTTCAGCAACTCTGTTCAACTATGTTTCACGTTCAGCACGGGCGACCTCTAGTAATTCGATCATATCTTCCAAACCAGAGATTGGATTAAGGCGAAATCAATTTTGTATGAAACTAGACTCCCAATGTGTCATCTTAACAAAGTTTCATGCCTAAAGAAGATCAGATGAGAGAGATATGAATTTTTGAAGTTGATCCATCTGTTACCATCATACAGCAGACCAGGTTCGGTAATTTGAGCATAACTCACAATCTACACATCGGAATGAGCTGAAATTGGTGGCATATGAAAGTAGACTCACATACCTTTCTAGAAACATAAAGATCACGGAAAACAAAGATCAAATGAGTGAGGTATGAATCTTTGAAGTTGATAGTCAATTCAGGATGCTGGAAAAAACGCTAGCTAAAGAACAACCTTTGTTCTTCGGATCATAACTGTCAAATTACAATGAGTTTGGAACTGATTCTTCTTGCATTGGAATGAAGACTTAAAAAGTCTTATGGAGATAGGTACTGGATTCTAGGAATTGATCTTTATCAAGTCATAAAGCAAAGAACTTGTGAGAAGGATATTTGACTGAGTCATGGAGAAAACTCGAGTTTGAGTTAGTAAACTCCAGTTTGTGGCAGGCAGATAGCACTCAGAATTTTTACACCAAGACAAACTCGAGTCTAGGTATGTAAACTCGAATTTAGACCAAACAGAAGGTATTTAGAAACTTCAGTATTTTCACAAGACCTGTAAACTCCAGTTTACGTTTGAAGACTCCAGTTTTGAGTTTCGTGGACTTAAGCTTATTTTCTCTCTAAAAGTCCTAAACTTGAGTCTGTCACTTAATGACTCGAGTTTGGCCTTAAGTTCAAATGTGCTCCAAAACTCAAATCGCGACATTCCTCTCTGGAAGACCTAAACTTGAGTTTGGATTTCTAAACTCCAGTTTAGCCCGCTGAAAACTCTAGTTTAGTTTTCCAAACTCTAGTTTGAGTCGCTGAAATATAAAAACCAGATTACGTCAATCTGCGAAACCTTTATGGGTTAATCTTAAAACATCATATCATATATTACTATTGATTCTAACATTATTTAATGAGTTTTCGAGTAAGTTTCAGATCAGTTCAACAAAGATCAAGATGAAATCAGATCTGGAACAAGTGCAATAAATGAAGAACCAAGAACAGGGCTGATCTTTCTCTTCTATCCTAATGGTTCAACATAGGCCGTTATGAATCAAATAAATCACTCTCCAATGGTCAAATAAAGGTTATGGAATGACTTAATATCTGGAAGACCATCTGCATCAATGAATTCCAAGATTCCAACTGAGAATTGAAAGAACATAAGAAAATATGCAACTATCATATTTCAGATTTGCAGGTGAACTTTGAGGAATCAAAGAGAAGAAAATACAACAGCTAGCTCCTCTAATTAACCCATAAATACCTGAAGACTTGAAGACTCCATAGACAAGAAAAACGCAGAGACACAAGCTTATATCTTCAACATATTAATACCTTGATTTTCATATCATTTACTCTCTGTTCTCAATGCCTACATAGCTTATCATTAAGAGTGAAATGATTTGTATTATGCTTCAGTGTTTATTCATTTACTTCTGAGAGAGAAGATTTATTGTAATCATCCTATTATTCTGAGAGTTACTTAAGATTGGGTGATCTTGAGTGGAAAACACTTTGTTGTGATTACAGCTTGTAAGGGGAGTGAATCTGAGTGTGGGATTACTTCGAGTACAGAGTGTGTAATCAAGCAAGTGAATTGATTATGGTTTGTAAGGGGGAGTGAATCTTAGTGAGAGGATTACTTCAAGTACAGAACGTGTAATCAAGTTCAAAGCAAATAGTGGATTGAAAATCTCAAGTGAAGCTTAGGGACTAGACGTAGGTCAAAGATTGGACCGAACCAGGATAAATCACAATTTGCATACTCTCTTCCCTTATCTTTTACATTTCCAGTACATGCTCATCTTTGAATATCTAATTGTCAATTTATAAGTTGCGAAAAGTTTTTTTTAAGTTCCTAAAGTTTTATCAAACACCCAATTCACCCCCCTCTTGGGTGATAGCCAGGTCCAACAGTTTTGCTTTCTGCCTGTGATGAGCTCGAGCATGGTATAGATAGGCTCGAGTTTGTTACTCCTGATAGCAAACTTCACTCAATGATCAGAACTTATCCTGCATAAAACATAACTAAACACTCTGATGCTTAAATTAGTAACATTCTATCATAAAAAACCATAATTATTAATCATCAAAAACAACTTACAACTTATTGGGATTTACCATTCCCAATTCTCTTCTAATGAAGGTGAATTGTTCTTTTGCAAGTGGTTTGGTGAAAATATCTGCAAGTTGTTGGTGTGTTGGAATGAACATCACTTTGACATCTTTCTTTTAGACATGATCGCAGATAAAGTGATGTCTAACATCAATATGCTTAGTTCTAGTGTGATGGACTGGGTTTTTGTCCAAGCTTATTGTGCTTGTATTGTCATAGAGGATGGGAATTTCTTTCAGATGAATTCCCAGATCTTGGATCTGTTACTTAAGCCATAAAACTTGAGCACAACAACTTGAAGTAACAACTTATTCGGCTTCAGTAGAGGATACGGCTACTGTGGTATGCTTTTTGCTAAACCAAGAGTCAAGAGATCTTCCAAAGAATTCACATTGCCCACTTGTACTCTTGTGGTTAGTCTTGTATCCGGCATGATCAAAGTCTGAATATGCTACCAAGTGGTCAGGTTGGCCTTTGGGGAACCATAGTCCCAACTCTTCTTTATCACGCAAGTATCTAAAGATTCTCTTTACATGTTCAGCATGGGATTCTTTTAGATTTGATTGGAACTGAGCACACATCCCTACACTGAATTGGATGTCAGGTCTGCTTGCTGTTAGATATAATAATGATCTAATCATTCCTTTATATCTTGTGATGTTGAAGGCTTTGCCTTTTTCATCAGCATCTAAGGTGGTAGTTGAACTCATTGGTGTATCTGCTCCATTATAGTCATTGAGACCATATTTCTTTAACAAGTCTCTTAAGTACTCGGTATGGGAGATAAATATGTCATTCTTGTGTTGCTTGATTTGTAAACCAAGAAAGTAGTTGAGCTCACGCATCATTGACATCTCAAATTCTCTCTGCATAATCTCATAAAATTCCTTGCACAAAACATTATTAGTAACACCGAAATTATATCATCCACATAAATTTGCACAATTAGGATTTCATTAAGTTTGTTTCCTTTGATGAAGAGAGTATTATTTGCTTTTCCTCTTACAAATCCATGATCGAGAAGAAACTTGATGAGCCTCTCATACCAAGCTCTAGGAGCTTGTTTGAGACCATATAAAGCCCTTTTCAATTTGAAGACATGATTAGGATAGAATTCATCTTCAAAGCCAGGAGGTTGTTCTACATAGACTTCTTCTTGGATAAAATCATTAAGAAAAGCACTTTTAACATCCATTTGAAAAAGTTTGATTCCCTTGACACATGCAAAGGCTAGAAGGACTCTTATTGCTTCCAATCGAGCTACTGGAGCATAAGTTTCTTTATAATCAATTCCTTCTTCTTGATTATAGCCTTTGGCAACGAGTTTTGCCTTATTTCAGACAATGATTGCAGACTCATCACATTTGTTCTTGAATACCCACTTAGTGTTAATGACTGGATGGTCTTTAGGCCTAAGTACCAAGTCTCAAACTTGATTTCTTTCAAATTGATGTAATTCCTCTTGCATTGCTATCACCTAATCATTATCTGAAAGGACTTCTTCAACTTTAGAGGGTTCAATTTCAGAAATGAAAGCTGAGAAAGTTACTTCATTTAAAATGCTTTTTCTTGTTTTCACACCTTCACTCACATCACCTAGAACTTGTTCCAGAGGATGATTCCTACTGTATTTCCAGGCACGTAGTTGAGGTTGAACAGAATTTTCAAAAATGCTTTCAGGCTCAACTTCAGTTTCTTCTTGAGTAGGTCTTTCAGAATTTGTTGAATCAGGGGATATTTTCGAAGAAGGCTGATTTTGACAGATGACTTCATCATCATCATCATTAGAAGATTTGTTAGGTTTGTTCTCACTGAAAACTACATGGCTTGACTCTTCAACAGTGTGAGTACGAAGATTAAATACTCTATAAGCTTTACTTCTATTAGAATAACCAAGAAATATACCTTCATCTGATTTGGGATCAAATTTTCCCAAATTATCCTTACCATTATTGTGGATGAAACACTTGCAGCCAAAGATGTGCAGGTGGGCTAAGTTTGGTTTCCTTCATTTGTATAGCTCATAGGGTGTCTTATTCAGCTTTTTCCTGTGCTATGCTCTATTAGAAATGTAGCATGTTGTAGTCAATGAGTCAGCCTAGAATACTTGGGAGGAGTTATTATCATTCAACATCGCTCTGTCATTTCTGTGAAAACTCTATTCTTTCTTTCCACAACACAATTTTTCTGAGGAGTTATAAGAGCTGAGAAGTTATGATCAATACCCATAGTTTTGCAAAACTCACTAAAGGCATGATTTTCAAATTCTCCACCATGGTCAGTGTGAATTCCTGCAATAAAAACTCCTTTCTCGTTTTGGACCTTCTTGGTAAACACAACAAACTGATCAAATGTTTCATTCTTAGATGATAGAAATATAGTTTAAGTAAATCCAGAGAAATCATCAACTATAACCAAGGTGTAAAGATTACCTCCAAGACTCTTTACTCTTACTGGTCCAACTAAATCTATATGAATTAGTTGAAGAGGTCTATTAGTTGAAATTTCATTTTTACACTTGAAAGAGGATTTGGTTTGTTTTCCCTTTTGATAAGCATCACAAATCATGTCATTTTTAAATTGAAGTTTAGGTATACCAATGACCAAATCTGATTTTAGTAATTTGTCAAGTTGGGTCATGTTAACATGAGCTAGTCTTTTGTGCCATAGCCAACTCTCATTTAGATTACTAATGAAACAATTTTCAGATATGTCATTGGAGAAATTTAGAGTGCAGCAATTACCTTCTCTGGGTGCCCTGAATAAGGCTTTGGACTTAACATTGTCTAGAAAGAGATCATCCTTGTTCACAATCAAGCTTTCTTCTGAGTTGAAGATGACTAGATTACCTTTATATGTGCTTTGACTCACATTGAGGAGATTATGACATAGGCCTTCCATAAGATAGACATCTTTTATTTGTGGTCTATCATTGTTCCTTATTTCACCAATCTTGACTATCCTCCCGGACTGATTTCCACCAAATGTGACCTTGCCACCGTCCAGGTGCTTGATTGTTGTGAATTTGGTTTGATCTCCTGTCATATGCCTAGATCATCCACTGTCGATGTACCACTTGCTGGATCTTGATGCTCTCAGACAAACTTGCGAAATTTATGAGTCAAGTCTTAGGTACCCATTTTGTCTTGGGTCCTTTTGGGTTAGTATATGCCTCAGGAATCTTATAGGATCCTTTGGGCACTCATTGATAGTTGCCAACAAGTTTGTTTCCCCTTTCCTTTTTATGAAAACACGAAGAAGTAGTATGTACTTTTCTATTACAATAGTTGCAGTGGGCAAATGGATTAGAGGTATGAACTGAATTTTGAAAATAGTTTTGGTAGTTCTTTTTTCCATTTCTCTTCTTCGCTTTCTTTTTATCAAGATCAAGTCTATACCCAATTCCTAATTTATCACTTGTGAATCTTTGTTCTTTTAAGATTACCTTAAGCATCTCACTTCCTCTGGTGAATTTTTCAAGAGTTTTTGTAAAATATAGATTTCTTTTCTCTAAATCAGTGCAATTTTCACAAATACTTTTGTTTGAACAATCTTTGACTTATTGTTCAAAAGTTATGTTTTTTCTTTTTAAATCAATATATTTTTCAGCAAGTTTTTCAAATTTAGATTGTATGACATTATACTCAGAAAGTAATTCATCATATGTTGGTTCAGAAGTTCTTACCTCTTCTCTTTCGGATTCCTCATGTGCAACCAGGCATATATTGGTTGTTTGTTCTTCCTCATCTTCTTCTTCATCTGATGAGCTATCTCCCTATATTGCTGAAACATAGGCTTTCTGTTTGAACTTGTTCAATCCTGTCTCCTTGTTTTTTAGCTGAGGACATTCAGACTTGATATGACTGGGTTTGTCACATTCGTAACATATGATTGGCTTCTTTGTTTCATTGTTGTTACTGGTCTTGTGGGACTTCCGGAATCCTTGATCTTTCTTATAGAATTTTTTGAACCTTCGGACCATCATTCCAATTTCTTCATCATCAATTTCATTATCATCAGAATTTTTGTCTTCCTTGATGGTTTTGAGAGCAATTCCCTTCTGTTTGCCTTCTATTTCATCAAGCCCTTTTCTAAACTTGATCTTGCCCTCGTATTCTGGTAAGCTATCGAATAGAGCTGCTACAGATTGCATGGATTCTCCTCGGGCTTCTTCAATAGCTGTCACTTTAGCCTCCCAATCTTTGGTTAGTACATTTAAAATTTTCCTTACTTGAGCTTTTTGTTCATATACCTTTCCCAAGGCTCACAACTAATTGATGAGATGTGTGAAACGAAGCTGAAACTCTGCAATTGATTCTCCAGTCTTCATGCGTAATAGAACGTACCCAGTTGTGAGAGTGTTGATTTTGTTCTCCTTGATTCCTGAAGTTCCTTCATAAACAACTTCTAATGTGTCCCACATTTCTTTAGTACTAGGCAAATTGCAAATACAAAAGTACTCCTTTTGGCTTAATGCACTTTGCAATATCAGGATGGCTTTACTGTTGAGAACAACTTTCTTTTGATCATTTTCATCAAATTTAGCTTTTGTTTTTGGCACAACATTCTCTCCTACTTTCTTAGTAGGGACATAATTGCCTTCCTCAATTACTTTCCACAGACCATATTCACTAGCCATCACAAATACTTTGAATTTGGATTTCTATAATGAGTAGTGTTCACCATTAAAGCCTAGTGGTCTGTTGATTGAGGCACCATCTGGTAATATTCCTCCCATTGGATCTTTTTGTCTAGGATGTGAATCCTTTAAGTAGACAACCAATGCTCTGATACCAAATGAAGATGGAAGAAATCACCAAGAGGGGGTGAATTGGGGATTTTTTAAAAAACTTCTTTTAAATGACACCCAAATTTTCGAAACACAATGTAAGAAGGTAAAGAGAGAAAAGCTTGAATACAGAAGATTTATATTGATTCGGTCCTAACCTTGACCTACGTCCAGTCCCCATATATCTTCTGGGTTTTTTTACTATTAATATTCTCTTATTACAACAATGTAACACTCAAGCAATCCTAATCGACTAGGACTTGCTCCCCTTTACACTTTGTAATCAAAAGACTCAACTCACAGGTTCCACAGCCTTGAGTTTACATAAACAAGTAATCAAAAATTGATTTTCAAAACAGTACTCTCAAAAGAGTAGATATTGATAAACACTGAAGTTCAAATCAAATACACAATAAAGACTTAAGTTGAAAATGTGATCAGTTGTAGTTCTATGTCTTGTTGCAATGAGTTTTCCTGGGTATTTATAGCTTGACTAGAGAAGCTAGCCGTTGCAAATCCTTCTCTCTTATTCTTCAGTATTCAGCTTCATTTCTGTAATATGACAGTTGCATATTTCTTTCCATTCTTTTAATTCTCAGCTAGAATCTTGGATTTTACCATTGCATGTGATCTTCCAGAGTTCTTGCTATTCTATGATTCGTTTTTGACTATTGGAGGATGATCTGATCGAGCTATAACGGTCTAAGCTGAACCATTGGGATAGAGGAGAAGTTTCAGGCTTGTTCTTGGTTCTGCATTAAATGAATGTGACCTAATTCTGATTTTCTGAATTCATCTAAAATAAATAAGCCTTTTGATCAAGTATATGTATGTAGGATGATTCACAACTTAATATGTGAGTAAATAAACTTGAAAGTCTGAATCAAATTGATATGAGATCTTGTCTATGAAAGAGAGTTCTGACAAACTCTAGTTAAACTTATGTAGGCTCGAGTTTATTCGTGTTGTAGACTTCTTGATATTTCTCTGTCTGAGCCAAACTGGAGTCTATAAGTGCCAAGTTCGAGTTTGCTTCACAAAGGCGCGTTGCAACTCAAGGGATAGGCTTGAGTCTGCACAATTGAGTTTGAGTCCATTTTTCAAAGATGCTCTATGTATGCGTTAAGCTCGAGTTTAGTTTATTATGCTCAAGTTTGCTTTCATGACCAACTAAAAGACATCTTCCTACAAGACTTAAACTTTGAAAGTGGAAGAAATCACCAAGAGGGGGGTGAATTGGGGATTTTAAAATTTCTTTTCAACTCTTAAAAAAATAAAGCTCAAGAAATGAATAATGAAAGAGTAGAGAAAGAAAAGCTCAGACATACAGAACTTATACTAGTTCGGTCTTAACCTTGACCTACGTCCAGTCCCCAGATACCTTCTGGGTGTTTCCACTGGTTCAACAGGGTTTTAGCTACAACAATGAAGACAAGACACAATCCTAATCACCTAGGACTTGCTCCCCCTTACACCTTGTAATTAAACAGCCCAACTCACAAGTTCCACAACCTTGAGTTTACACAACCAAATACTTTAAAGAATTTCAATCTCTCAAAAGAGTGAATATTGATAATCACTGAAGAACAGATAAAAGAATCACAATACAGACTCAAAATGCAAATGTGTTTAAGTGTAGCTTCGTTCTATTTCTTCCTCTGAGTCTTCATAGCCTTTTATAGCCTAACTAGATGAATTAGCTGTTGCAATATCTTCTCCAACGTTCAGTTGCAGATATGGAAAATGACAGTTGCAAATTTTGCTCTATTCTTTCAATTCTTTGCTGAAATCCTGGAATATGTTGTTGCAGAACGTCTTCCAAATTCTTTGTCATTCCATGATCTTAATTTGACCGTTTGAAGTGATCTTAATGTGTTGCAATGGTCTGAACTGAACATCTGGGATAAGGGAGAAGAATCAACCCTGTTTTTGGTTCTTCATTAAATGCACTTATTCTAGATCTTTGATTCTCTCTGATATTTGTGATGAACCTGTCTGAAACTTATCAAAAACTTGATCAATAATGTTAGGAATAATAATGCAACAAGATATGATAATTTCATATTAACCCATAATGATTTCGCAGATTGATTTAATCTGGTTTTCAAAAGTTACCGATGCAAACTCGAGTTTGGTGTTCTAGACTTGAGTTTGAGGTTCATCCAGAGAGCAAGGTATGTTTGAAAGTTTCCTAAACTCGAGTTGACAAGTAACTAACTCGAGTTTGGTTCTTACAGAGAGGAAAGTCGCGAGTTGGTCTTGAATGAGATTTTGAACACTTGGCTAAACTCGAGTCATTTAGTTATTGACTCGAGTTTGAAGCTTTTATGAAAAACTTAAGTTTAAGTTCACAGCTTCAAAACTGGAGTTTAGAAATGCAGACTAGAGTTTAGAAATCATGTAATAACTCGAGTATTTTCAAATAGTCCTAAACTCGAGTCTCCAGAAATCTGACTCAAGTTTCAGTGTACATTGAAACTTTGAAAACTTTTCATTTAATTACAAACTGGAGTCACTGAAATTTAAACTGAAGTTTAGAAAACAAGTATCAACTCGAGTATCTCTGTTTATGCCAAACTCGAGTCTACATAATCCAGACTCGAGTTTCCAGTGAAAACTGAAAACATGAAGGCTATTGCATTTTGCAAATTGGAGTTTGTAAAGCTGAAACTGGAGTTTGAAAAACTTGATAAAACGTTGAAGCTTCTGTTTGATCTCAAACTCGAGTTTCCAAATCATAGACTCGAGTTTACAAGTCTTAAAACTTTTAGCACATAAACTTTCTTGTAAACTAGAGTTTCTCAGAATCAAAGGTAGAGTTTGGAAACAAGTTGAAATTCGAGTGTCACTGCCTTTGATCTAGACTCGAGTTTATAAACACAGACTCGAGTTTACAACTCTTGTAAACTTTGATAGCTCTCTATAACTCTGCAAACTCGAGTTTGCCTATGCAAACTCGAGTTTGGCCAACATTGTAAAATCTGAGCTTCTGTCTGTCAAGTCCAAACTCGAGTTTCTATACCAAAACTCGAGTTTGCCTTAAACAGAAAGTTTTACAACTTTCAAAGACAAACTTAAGTTTACAATTGTCAGTTATCATCAAAACACATAGAGAACTAACAAACTTGAGTTATAAAAACATGCTTGAGTCTCAAAACAGTCGACATGCTCTCTGTAAGTCATAGGCTTGAGTTGATTATGCTAGGATCGAGTTTAACTTAGAGAAAACAGCTTGTCTTGCTCTCTATAACCTATAGGCTCGAGTTTAACATAATAGACTCGAGTTTATCTGAGATGAAAATGTGAAACTCGTTCTTTGTCACGAGTAGGCTCGAGTTAATCAAAGAAGGCTTGAGTTTGCATAGGTTCAAAGTACTTCTCCTTTTGTATGTTAGGTATAAACTCGAGTTTAATAGGATCAGGCTCTAGTTTGACTAACATAGTAAGGATTCAAATCAATACTAACAAACTTCCACTTTTCTTTGAGTTTAAATAGCAAAGAATGATTTCTTAGTTTACAATTGTCAGTTATCATCGAAACACATAGAGAACTAACAAATTCAATGGTTTTGGCTTTTATAGTTGATTGCATTTATGATTGTTTAGAAGCTTCATGAATTATCCATTGTGACTAATGAAGATGATCATTGAGACTAATTTCTCTTAACTGTTGCCCATACGAATCAATCGACGCTGTAATTTGTGTTGACATTCCTTATTCCATTTCTCCGTTGAGGTTCAATGTTGGAAGTAGAAAGGAAGAGGTTGCAACACTTTATGACGTTCATAAAGTTGACAGTCCAATTTCGGCATTCATCTTTGATTTGTATTTAATGCTTCTGACACATAATTGCTTTATTGTAATTTGTTGTTAATCCATATCAAAATCAACTGAAACTGATTAACAAACTGATTAAACATAGTTAGGAATAGAAATGAGTAAGAATATAAAGTATTCCAAGTCATAATCAGTGATTTAGATATTACGAACACGATGTTTTTCAAAGATCATAAATATGACTCAAGTCATATTAGCTTGACTCGAGTTATCATGACTGGAGTCACTAAATTGTTACTGGAGTCATCTTGAATATCAAATGAAAAACATGTTGTTTAACTCATGATGACTAGAGTCATATAAGATGACTAGATTCATATTGAATACTTCAAATATTTGAATATCACTCTGTATCAATGTGACTGGAGTCATAATGAGATGACTGGAGTCATATTGAATACTACAAATAATTGAATATCTCAGTATCAATGTGAATCATGACTCTAGTCATGTTAGTATAGAGACGCTTCCAAATTTTATGAAAAAAAGAATGACTCCAGTAACCCATAAATGACTCCAGACACATTGATACTAACATTATAGCACATCTTAGAGCGCCTCTGATCAGATATGACTGAAGTCAAGGAATACTGACTTGAATGATATCAGTTTTCACAAATACTGATATCAAGTTTAAGTTGTGAAAAAGATTTGCTATAGTAGATGACTGCAGTGCTTTAATGAATGACTGAAGTCTTTTTTGACTGTTGGAAAACACTTAATTTGAAATTTGCTTAAAGTAACTGGAGTAACCTATATTGACTCGAGTTACTTAATTTGAAAATAATTTGCAAGAACAGATTATGACTGGAGTCATTAAATTGAAAAGCGTTTTGCAATAAACTACTATGACTGGAGTCATAGATATTGACTCGAGTGATTATGCTTGGCCAGTATTATTTCAACATAGTGACTAGAGTCAAACAATGATGACTCAAGTCATCTGTGTACAGAAGGCACATATCCAAGGCAAAACAAATTTTAACATAGAAATGTTTTTTTTTGCTTGGTTCAATAATTATTTTTTTAATTTACAATTATCAATTATTATCAAAACACGGAGAACTAACATTCTTCATCCAAATGAATGGTTCAAGTAACCTCCCAGTGAATAGATCATCCTTAAATCTATCACATATCTTCTCATCAATCACTTTAGTTATCAATAAAATAATTGACCATTCATGTTTAGAAGGATCGCAGATGTAAAACACTTGTTTAGCTTGAGAAGCCAAAATGAAAGGCTCTTCTTTTTACTCTTTCTTGTTCAAATTCAATTGTATCAATCACGAGCCATCAATTCTCAAGATGTCCTCAATCACCCTAAAGGATGACATCTTGGCATAGATAAGATTTCAATGTTTGAAACTCGGTACATATTGTTAGTTAATTTGGGTGTTGCCTGACATTCAAGCGTAAACTAGTGAGGTGGAAATAACAAAATTGTTTGTTTTCACTATTTGCAGCAAATACTAGAATTTATAACCGTAACTCTTTAACATACTCATGAAAATTCATAACTCTTTATGGCACTCATGAGTTATTAGAAGCGTAATTGTTTAAGCAATGAGTTAATATATGAGAACCCATAACTCTTTACCAGTGCTGATGGAGTTAAATATCATAAACACAAGAGCTGTGACTCTTTACGAGCACTCATGAAAACTTGTAACTTTTAGGTACTCATGAATTATAACCCATAATTACATATGGTTTTCATGGGTTATATTTCAATTATGATTTTTGATATATAAATCATTATGGACTCATAACTCTTTATAGGTGCTCATGAGTTATCCCTATTAGTTCTTTATGTTTTGATGATTGTTAGTTCTCAATGTGTTTTGATGATAACTAGCAATTGTAAACTTGATATGAAGTTTGTTTTTGGCAATATGAAAATCTCACTGTCAAAGGCAAACTCGAGTTTGGGTATGTAAACTCGAGTTTGAGGAGTTACAGAAAGCATTCAGAAATTTTCACAACAAGCCAAACTCCAGTTTGCAATACCAAACCTGAAGTCTGGAAGATACAGAGAGCACTCAGAATTCCAAGCAAGCCAAACTCGAGTCTGGATTCCTAAACTCCAGTCTAGACCAAACAGAAAGACACTCGAGTTCCAGGCCAAGTTATAAACTCCAGTCTAGAGTTACAAACTCCAGTCTAGACCAAATAGAAAGATTTGAATAGTTTCAGCTCAAACATAAACTCGAGTCTGTCATTGTAAACTCGAGTTTAGGACAAATAGAGAAACACTTGAATTTCTACCATCCTTCCAAAACTCCAGTCTGTCTCCTAAACTCTAGTCTGGAAAATCAGGAACTTAGGCTTGTTCTTCAAACATAGACCCAAACTCGAGTCAGTCACTAATTGACTCGAGTCTAGGAGCAGGACCAAAATTCCATGCCAAGTCCAAAGCCCGATAGTTCTCTCTGTAAAAGCCAAACTCGAGTTAGCTTTTACAGACTGCAAGTTTAGACCTCTAATCAACGGACATGCTTTCTAGATGAACCCCAAACTCGAGTCTGGAAGAACAAACTCGAGTTTGCATCGGGGATTTTGAAAAATCAAATGATATTGATCTGCGAAATCTTAATGGGTCTTCCTGAAATTATTTCATGATATGATATTATTGTTTCTAATGTCCTTGATGAAGTTTTGAGTGTTTTTTAGATAAGGTTTAGCCAAGATCAAGGTGAGATCAAGATCCAGAATAAGTGCATTTAATGAAGAACCAAGAACAGGGCTGATTCTTCTCCCTTTTCCCAGATGTTCAGTTCAGATCGTTGCAACACATTAAGATCACTTCAAACGGTCGAATTAAGATCATGGAATGGCTAAAAATCTGGAAGACGTTCAACAACAACTAAATTCCAAGATTCCAGCTAAGAATTCAAAGAACAGAGCAAAATATGCTACTGCCATTTTTCCAGAATTGTAGCTGAACATTAGAGAAAGAATTGCAATGGCTAGCTTATCCATTCAGTCTATAAAAAGGCTGTGAAAAACTCAAAGCAAAATACACAACGAAGCTATCTTGATTATACTTTGAAATTTGAGTCTGTATTGTTATTTTCAACCTATTCTTCAGTGTTTATCCTTATCTACTCTTTTGAGAGTTTGTAAATTTTTGAAAGCATTTGTTCGTGAGAACTCAAGGTTATGGAAACTGTGAGTTGGGTTGTTCAATCACAAAGTGTAAGGGGGAGCAAGTCCTAGGTGATTAGGATTGTGTCTGGTCTTCATTGTTGTAATTGAAAATCTGTTGAATTAGTGGAAACACCTAGAAGGTATCTGGGGACTGGACGTAGGTCAAGGTTAAGACCGAACCAGTATAAATTCTGTGTGTCTAAGCTTTTCTTTTTCTACTCTTTTATTATCCATTTCTTAAGCTTCATTTTTAAGAGTTGAAAAGAATTTTTAAAATCCCCAATTCACCCCCCTCTTGGTGATTTCTTCCACTTTCAATGATAACATATAGTTGCAAAGAAAATGACTTAATGATTCAAGTCACTTAAGTGTATGTTTAATAGCACTTAAGTGAAAAACATTAGCTTTAATCAAATCTTGAATCAAAGAGTGATTTTTGATGTGTTTGTCATAAACCCACTCGAGTTATAGTTAAAAGACTTGATTCAAGTGTTTTAAAACCGTAGTCAAAATGATTTTAGTGTTGATTGACTCGAGCTGACCTTGTTTGCCTCGAGTTAGTGCATTAAGAAAGTTTTGAATCAAAGATGTAGACTTGAGCTATCAGAGCTAGACTCAAGTTAACTTGATTTGTACTTAATTTAGTTTTCAAATCTTAACTCTCAAGCTATAAGAGCTAAACTCAAGTTAACATGATTTGTACTTAATTTAGTTTTCAAATCTTAACTCCCGCTCTTAGATAACTTCTTTTCAAAAGAAAAAAAGTTCTAAGACTTGAGTCAATGTTTTTTAGACTCGAGTCACTTGTTAGAGTTAGCATTTTAACTCTCAAGTGTTGATTTGCCTAAAGTGTTTTTCAAAGTATTTTGACTCTGTATTCTTGTGAACAAATCCTAGAGACTCTAGTTAAAGCTTTGTGAACTCGAGTCATTCGTTAGAATTAACATTTTTAAGACTCGAGTACATTGTTTCAAACTCTTTTTCACCTAACACAAAGTCTTCTATTTGTTAAACAACTCTTAAGACTCGAGTGAAAATACCTTAACTCGAGTTTACGACTCAAGTCAAGTTTGTTAGACTGAAGTCATATTTGCAAAGTGATTTTTAGTTAAAACTTCTAGTTTACATATTCTATTTTTAAGAGAAAATTATTTTGATTTGAGTACTCTTAGAATAGACTCAAGTCATTAACTCAAGTCAATTAATAATTTACTCGAGTTGTCTTTTCTGCTTCTATAAATCATCATGTGCGTAAAAAGTTAAAATCATTGATTGTGATTTCATTACTTCTTATCATCACTTATTATTGTTCCTAACTATATTTAACTAGTGTATTAATGAGTTTCAGATGATTATGTGAGTGATTAACTCACAAATCTCATAGAGCATTTAAACTATCAGAAGCATGAGATGCTATTACAAAAACCAAGCACAAACACGACAACTATCCTCTGAGCAATCCAAAAGGCTTGTCTACTAATTCCATTCCTCATTAAATGATATATCACAACGGGAAAAAAGAATGAAGGAATCACAGGCGACTAAATAACGGTGATTACACTAGTAAATCAAAGTTATGAGTAACAGACAAACTTTAATCATATAACGAATATATTGATTACTTGCAACAGATTCATTGAAGCTTCTTAACGGTCATAAATTATAACCACCATATTTAAGATGAAGCATTCAATTTGTATCATCTACCAAACATCTTACACTCAAACGGATTTATTGCATCTATTGTTTCATTCATTCCTGTGTAATATCTTTGGATATCTATACTTTAGTGATTCTTAATCTACTATGTAAGAGAGTTAATTTCTAATCAACATTGAAACTCAAGGTAGAGGGACCTTTAAAGTGGGTATATTGATTACAACTTGTAAAGGAGAGTGAATCCTAGAGAGAGGATTACTTGATAGTTACAAAGTGTGTAATTAATTTGAATGAGTTAGTGAAAACCCTAGAATTTGTAGGGACTGGACGTAAGTCAAGATTTAGACTGAACAAGTATAATTCTCTTGTGTCCATTGCTCTATTTTATCAATATCAGGGATATTTGTAAAAAAAATTTAAATCACTCAATTCACCCTTTTTTGGTGATATTCTGTATTTTATTTGGTATCAAAAGTGAGTATTCTTTGTAAGGATTAACATCTAAGAAAAAGATCCTAATGGAAGGAATATTACCTAATAGAGCCTCCATCAACCAACTACCAGGTTTCAATGGTGAACATTATTCATTTTAGAAAGCAAAATTTTGAGTGTTTGTGCTAGCCATTGAATATGGTTTCCAGTGAGTCTTCGAAGATGGACGCTATATTCCAACAATAAGAGAAGGAAAAATCCATGTTCCAAATATTGAGTCCAAGTTTGATGAAAGTCATAGAAGATAGGTAACTTTAAACAGTAAGGCTATCCTGATACTTCAGAGTGTGCTCGGTCAAAAGGAATACTTTTGTATATGCAATTTGTCAAGTGTAAAGGAAATGTGAAAATCCTGATAATTTGTATATGAAGTAACCGCCAGTATAAATGATAATCAAAATAATACTCTAACGAATGAATACAATCTCCTTCATATGAAGTCAGGAGAATCAAATGAAAATGGAAGAAATCACCAAGAGGGGTATGAATTGGGGATTTCAAAATTCTTTTGAAAGATGTCTGAATTCTTTTTCAAAACTTGAAAAAACAAATAACGAAAGAGTAAGAGAAGAAAAGCTGGACACAAAGGATTTATACTGGTTCGGTCTTCAAACTTGACCTACGTCCAGTCCCCAGATATCTTATGGGTATTTCTAATAGTTTAACAGGCTTTAATTTCAACAATGTAAATCACATGCAATCCTATTCTCCTAGGACTTACTCCCCCTTACACTTTGTAATTAAACTACCCAACTCACAGGTTCCACAACCTTGAGTTTTCACAAAACAAATAATCAGAAATGATTTTCGAAATCACACTCTCTTACAGAGTAAATAATCATAAACACTGAAGTTCAAAAATATTTCGCATAACAGATCTTAAAGATCAAAGAGATAGTCAGATGTAATTCTGTTGTGTATCTTGCTCTTCGTCATCATGGGTATTTATAGATTAACCAGTGGTACTAGCCGTTGCATTTTCTTCTCAAATGTTCAACTGTAAATCTAGAAAATGAATGTTGCATATTTTCCTTTATTTCTTCAATTCTTGGTTGGAATCTTGGATATAGCTGTTGTAGATGATCTTCTAGTATTCTTGTCATTCCATGATTCGCTTTCGACCGTTGAGGAGTGATTTGATTGATCCATAACGGTTATGCCGAACCATTGGGATAGAGGAGAAGTTTCAGCCTGGTTTTTAGTCCTGCATTAAATGCTCTTAACCTAGATCTGATTTGAAGCTTGAAACATGTTAATGTAATCTGTAACTCATGAACAAACATATTAAACATATATATGATGATTCGCAATCGTATTTAAGTGTAAAACACATCATGAGAGTGAATTAGAAGTATCAAACACGTAGAGAGTAAAACAGAGATCTTGTTAGGCTCGAGTTTGTTCTTGAATACTCAAGCATAAAATAAGTAAGCTTGAGTTTGCCCTTTAAAATTCAGTGTTTATCGTGATGAGTGTTCGAAAGTGTTTTGGAATAGTGCACAGACTCGAGTCTATTAGTGACAGGCTCGAGTTTAGAGCTGTTTGCAATGAAATGAAGCTTGAGTACAAAGGCATTGGCTTAAGTTTGGCAACTTAGGCTCGAGTCTGATCGGGCTGTGTAATTTGGTAGCTCTCTGTTTGAGCCAAACTCGAGTCTGTAAGTGTTAGGCTCGAGTTTGCTTCACCCATACGCTTTTGAGACTTCTTTCAATTTGAAATAGGCTTGAGTTAACAAAGTTATGCTTGAGCCTATTTTTTGAGTAAATATTTGATTGCTCTCTGGAAGGGTCAGGCTCGAGTCTAATTGCATAGGCTCGAGTTTACTCATATGGAATTTCGTTTGAGGATCTCTCTATAAGACTTAGGCTTGAGTTAAGAAATACATGCTCAAGTTAAATTTTATGAAGAAATGCGACATGCTCTCTGTAAGGCACATGCTCAAGTTTATTATAACAAGCTCGAGTTTGCGGAAGTTATAAAACATGAAACTTGCTCTCTGTCATGAGCAGGCTCGAGTCTACTAAGTCAGGCTCGAGTTTTCCTAAGTTAAAAATGCTTATTTGCTTTCTGTTAAGTGTAACCTTGAGCCTATCAAGGCTAAACTCAAGTTTAACTAACATCATAAGATTTTAAATCAATTTTAACAATCTTTAAGCATATTTGAACTTTAGCAACAATAAGATACTTTTAGTTGACAATGGTCTGTTATCATCAAAACACATAGAGAACTAACATCAATTGGAGAGTTTCAACTTCATTTTACTCATCTAACCAATTAGTTATTAGCATTAAGTACAACTTATGAACAAAACTCTCAAGTTAGGAAAATTTTGAAGAAGCTCGTGGATAATCAATGCAATTCGTGGCTACCTTATTTAGAAGTCTGTTCGAGTACGAAGCAAAGATAAAGTTCAAGAGAGGTCTTGATGAGATCAACAACAAGCATAAGAGAATTACCCTTAATAATGTCAAAGAGGAAAAGGACGAAGATAATGATGATGATGGAGATGAAGAGCTTGGCAAGATGGTACGAAGAATCAAGAGGTTTTATAAGAAAGATCAAGGATTCTAGAACTTTCACAAATGCAGTTCCAACAACGAGACTAAAAAGCCTATCATCTGCAAAAAATGTGAATGAATTAAGAAAAATCAAATTTGAATGTCCTCTATTGAAGAACAAGGAAAAGATAAGAAGAAATTCAATAACTTCAAAAAGAAGGCCTGTGTTTCAGCCATCTGGAGAGATATTTCATCAGATGAAGAAGAAATGGTTAGCATATGCCTCAGGGCTCAAGAAGAACTTGAAAATGAAGAGGTAAATGATTCTAAACCATCTTTTGCTGAACTTCTATCCAAATACAAGTCTATTCATTCTGAATTTCGAAAACTTGCTAAAGAGCTCCTCTTCTCAAAAAGAAAAATTAAAACTCTTAAGGAACAAATTCAACATGTCCCTCCTCCAATTTGTGAAAAAGTTTGTGAAAATTGTTCAGATTTAGAGAAAATGAATGTTTATCTTACCAAAACACTTAAGAAGTTCACTCAAGGTAGTGAAATGCTCAACATGATTTTGAAACAATAAAGATTTACAAACAACAAATCAAGAATTAGTTATAAACTTGATTTTTGACAAATGAAAGAAAAGAAGAAAACTAGAGAAAGAACATATTTGAATTATTTTTGAAACTTAATTCATTCTTCAAATCCTTTTGCTCATTGCAATTATTGCAATTAGAATGGGCATAACACTTCTTGTTTTCATCAAAAAGAAACAAAGGATAAGCATGTAGGGAATTATAGATGGGTGCCTAAGGGATCTTATGAGGTTCCTGTTAGTTCTCTATGTTTGTGTTGATGATAATAGACAATTGTAAATAAAAAGAAGTTAGTGATTCAAGTAAAAATGTTTTGTCTTGATCAAATCTTGGATCAAAAGTTTTTGTTAAAATATGACTCGAGTTAAGGTTTCTAGACTCAAGTCAAGTGCTTTAAAACTTCAATCAAAAAGTGCTTAACTTTGACTAACTTGAGTTACACTTTAGAAACTCAAGTTAAAGTCTTCATGAGATGTTTCAATGAAAAACATCAACTCAAGTTGATATTTTTGGACTTAATCTTAAACATGTCTTTTCAAAATCTCAAGTCCCGCATTCAAATATTTTCTAATAATTAGAATCATACATTTTCAATGCGTGTGTGTCTTGTTTGATCAACAGGAGCCGACTAAGCGAATCCACTCCCTCTATCGGTCGGTATCCATACTGAAAAGCACTTCAACATTGACAACACCATGCTAGCGCCTTCAACATCTTACGTCTCTTTTCTTTCTCTAGAGTTTTCTTTTATGGCTCATCTATATTTTAATACAACTTGATCATTATCTTATAGGGTTTCTAAAACCCTAAAGGGCCGTATTAAAATATTCAAAATTAATCTTAATTAATCTTGAAATTTGAATTTGGATCAAAATAATATTAATTAAATCTGTCTAACAAATCTAATCTAATCTATTTTATTTTAATCTGAATTAAAAGCCCACTAATTTAATTTATCTTTTATAAATTAAATATGAGATATAATATCTATCTATTTAATTAAATCTAACATATTATATCTCAATTCAAATTAAATATGAGATATGATATTTCTATTCAAAAATTAAATCTGCGATAGGATATCTGTGTTTATTTTAGTTAATTTATCAAATAAATTAAATACTACATAATATTATTATTATCTATATAAATGATATTATCATTATTTTTGAATATATATATATATATATATATATATATATATATATATATATATATATATATATATATCTCCATCCTAGATTAAATGTTGTATTTATTAAATCAAAGACATATTTAAGATTTAATGAATTTTGGACATTATTATTGCTTGTGTTGAGCTATTCTTGTGTGTGACCCTACAAGCTCACATGAGATTGGCAGCGAGCTAATACTGTACCAGCCCACAAGTCGCAAGCGACCTTTAGCAAGACATTGCGACTACCCAATTCACATGAGGATCAATACAACTTATCATAGAACCATGCCACGTCTCTTTTATCATGCAATATTTGGTCAAGGATGAAGTATGGATAGTGTCATCCTCCTGTTCTTGACTATTACTTTCTTGATTCTTGAATAGTCTAACAATTGAAATGAAACTCCTTTCCATCATAGTATAGCCATACATTTTTCAGACTTACTCATCGAGGGGCCCAGTAATATCTCTCTACAAATGTGATAGACAAATCCCATCTTGACCATTTATATTCCACTGCAAGAAAATCACTAATCCCGATCAAAGCCTTTATCATCACCCAGTCAAAGGCGACTTTTAACTAAGTCAAAGATCATCGACTCTCATGTAGGAATCCATAATGATTTTAGGTCAAAGGGCGTTGTGACATAGTTATACATGAGATAAGCTTATGACTAAATATATGCAGATTTCTCATAGTGGGTAGTTCTAGCACCTTATACTCTTACAAGAACCTATGACTTTGATTTGTATCTCTATACCTCATCAAAGTCATACAGGTCTTATTTCATCTTCGCTCCCACGTAGATGATTGACCAGGGACATTTAGGATAATCTTAATGATATATCCAAGGATACAATTATCATAATAAGCATGTAAATGATATGATAACAAAAAGGAGAAATACTTTAAATAACAATTGTGTTTAAAGTACAATGATTTGCCCCTAGGGTATAATTTCAAACACACATGACTCGAGTTAAGTTTATACATTGACATATTTTCTATTGCTTTCAAACCCATTTTCAAAGAAGATGAAACAATGACTCGAGTTAACTATGATCAACTTGAGTTACCTTTTCTCTGTTTTACAAATCACCATGTCCATAAATCTTGAATCTTTGCTTATGATTTCAATACTTCATATCATCACTCGTTATTGTTCCAAACTATGTTTAATCAATTTGTTAATGAGTTTCAAATGATTAGATAAAGGTCTAACTACAGATTAATAAAAAGTATTGATTATGTCAGAAACATTTAATGTTGTTGCAGAAAACCAAGCATTATGTAGGCAACCATTCTTTGAACATTCAGAAGGCATTGCTATTTTCTTTCCTTTATTAAATTCTCAACACTCAATAGGAAGAACAAAAAGAATGTCAAAGTGATAGAATGGTGGTGATCATCTGCAAAATCAAGACATGTGAGTCATGAAAGAACTTCAAGTCTAACAACTACATTTATTACTTATAATGGTTCAAAAAAGCTTCTGAACAGTCATTGAATTCCTTTACCAAATATAAGCAGAAGCATTCAATACAATTCAACTACTGAAACAATTTACACATAAATGAATTTATTGCTAATATTGTTTCATCCTTTACTGTACAATATCTACTGATATTTTAATCTTTAGTCTTTATCAATCTCCTTTGTAAGAGAGCCAAAATATATTCATCTTTTATGTAAAGAAACTCAAGGTAGTAGGACATTGAGATTGGGTGTATTAATTACAACTTGTAAGGGGGAGTGAATCCTAGTTAAAGGATTACTTAGAATTACAAAGCATGTAATTATTTGATAGAGATGGTGAAATACCCACAAAGTCTAAGGACTGGATGTAGGTCAAGAGTTTAGACTGAACCAATATAAATCTCTTATGTCTATCTTTTATTTTCATTACTTGTGTTAACTTATGTTTTACAGAGGTATTTTTAAGAAAATCTTAAATCACCCAATTCACCCCATTCTTAGATGATATTATATCTTTCAGTTCCCTAAAACACAAATAATCTAAAAGGAACCAAGAAAAAATGGGGACTTAAAGCTTGATCCTTTGTAAATTATAGGTGTGTCTAAGAGCATCGAAATCTAACAAGTAGTATATCGACAATGGATGCTCTAAACATATGATGGGAGATCAATCCAAATTTGCTACAATCAAGCCAAAGGAAGGTGGCAAGGTGACTTTGGTGGAAATTAATCCGAAAGGATTGCCGGAATTGTTGAAGTTTGAAATAATGATAAACCACAAATCAAAGATGTCTACCTTGTGGAAGGGCTTTACCCCAACCTCGTCAATGCTAGTCAAAGCACAAACAAAGACAACTAGGTTATCTTCGATTTAGAGGAGTGTCTAATTGTTAGAAAGAATGATTTCCCATTAGACAAAGATAATCTGAAAGCCTAGTTCAATGCTCCTAGAGAAGGTAACTACTATAATCTAAACCTTTTTAGCAGTAACATTGTTTCTAAAAACTGTTTTATTGGTACTTGGATGAGAGTTGGATGTGGCATAAGTGATTAGCTCATGTCAACATGTTTTAATTGGACAAGTTGCTAAGAAAAGATTTGGTTCTTGGTTTACCAAAAAAATCGTTTTAAAAATGACATGATATGTGATGTTTGTCAAAAAGGTAAACAAACCAAGTCATCTTTCAAAAAAATGAAATTTCAACTTATTGATCTCTTCACCTACTTTATATGGATTTACTTGGAGCTGCTAAAATAAAGAGCATTGCTGGCAATTTATATACTATGGTAAGTGTTGATGATTTCTCGAGATTTTCATGGACAATATTTCTATCTTCTAAAGAAGAAACTTTTGATCAATTTGTCATATTTTCCAAGAAGGAGTAAAATGAGAAAGGTTTCTCTTCAAAAGAAGCTTGAGAAGACTCCATGTGAGCTATACAAAGGAAGCCAAACTTAGCCCACCTGCATATTTTTGGATGCAAATGCTTCATTCACAATAATGGTAAGAACAACTTAGGAAAGTTTGATCCTAAATCTAATGAAGATATATTTTGGGCTATTTTAATAGAAGTAATGCTTATAGAATTCTTAATAAACGTACTCATATTATTGTTGAAGAGTCTATACATGTTGTGTTTTGTGAAACCAACCTAAAAAATCCTAGATGATGATGAGCCAATCTTTCAAAGCCAATCCATTTCAAAAATTTCTTCTATTTTGGAAAACTATGAAAAAGTTTTGGAAACAGAACTTGAAAATGAAGTTGATTGCGAAAATGCTGATCAATCTCAACCTAGAGCTTGGAGATAAAGTAGGAGTCATCCTCTGGACCAAGTGATAAGTGATGTAAATGAAGGAGTGAAAACTAGAAAAAGAACTTTGAATGAAGTTAATTTCTTTACCTTTATTTATGAGATTGAACTCTTTAAGATTGATGAAGCTCTCTCAGACAATGATAAGGTTATAACAATGTAAGAGGAGTTACACCAATTTGAAAGAAATCAAGTTTGGGACTTGGTACTTAGTGTAAATGGAAGAAATCACCAAGAGGGGTGAATTAGGGATTTTAAAAATTCTTTTTGAAACACCCAAGTTTAGACCAAAAAGTAGAGAATAAAAGACAAGGAAGAAAAGCTTGACACAGTAAGATTTATACTGGTTCGGTCCTATTCTTGACCTATTTCCAATCCCTAGATACCTTCTAGGATTTTCAACTATCTTAATAACCTTTAATTACAACAATATAACTCTCAAGCAATCTTAACACCTAGTACTGCTCCCCCTTACACTTTGCAATTAAATAACCCAACACACAGGTTTCCACAACCTTGAGTTCTCTCAAATAAGTTTCAAAGACAAACTCTCTTAAAGAGCATATATGAATAAACACTGAAGTTCAAATAATAGTATGCACAACAAAGAATGAAATCAAATAAGAATGTAATCAATTGCAATCATATATTGTTGTGATTTGTTCTTCTAGTCTTCTTGGGTATTTGTAATCAACCAAAGAGACTAGTCGTTGCATTTTCTTCTCTCTGAATCTTCAATGTTCAGCTTGATATATGGAATATAACAGTTGCATATTTTTCTCTGTTTTTTCAATTCTTAGCTAGAATTTTGGATTAGTTGTTGCGGATGGTCTTCCAGTTTTCTTGTCATTCCATAAACTTCTTGTTTTTGGTTCTTCATGAAGTATATAGATCAAACCAGATTAAATCACAAATGTCCAGAAATTAGAGTTTCAAACTGTGTGACAAAATCTCGAATTTATCGAAACAAACTAGAGTTTTATTCATTCTATGAATATCCATCGCAATATGAGATTTTGAAACATATTTTGAAACAGTGGAAAACTCGAGTCATTAAGGTGCAAACTCGAGTTTGGTTCATTCTAGGAATGACCATTGTGATTTGAAGTTCGAGATACATTTTGAACATATGAGCAAACTAGAGTTTTCAAGTTCAAGAAATAGAGATAGCTCTCTGTTTGACATAAACTCGAGTTTCCAAAACTTAACTCGAGTTCCCTTTAAAAATGAAGAACTTTGAAATCTCTCTGCCTAAGTCAAACTCAAGTTTACATTATTAAACTCTAGTTTTCTAAGTTTATCAAAAACATTGGTAACTGTTTGTAAATGACAAACTAGAGTTTAAAAAAGTAAGCCGTAATTTGTTTCAAACATGAAATCTTTGAAAACTCTCGTCTTGATTCAAACTCAAGTTTGTAAACTTAAACTCGAGTTTTCTCAAAACATAGAAAAATTTACATAGCCGTTAGCTAGGTGTAAAACTGAGGTTTTAAATATGAAACTATAGTTTGCTTGATGTGGCGCCCGTCCTTTTGGGGCCTTTGTTAAATCAGAGTTAGTGCGGAATACAAGAATCGAGGAGATTTGGACGACTTGATTTTGTAAATCGAAGTTTTTGAAATTACAATAGTATAAAAATACGAACTAGTTTTTCGCGATTCGATATCTATCCCATAGAGGGATGTTATTACATAATTCCAACATTGACGAATGATAAACACTATATACAGACTAATTATTCCTATTTGTCCAAGGTGTTCCATTTGCTGTAACCCTTACAGCTGCTCTTTGCCTTCTGATCCCAAACCAGTACCTGTATCTTTCACGGTAGCTGGAGTCCAAGTAAATGGACCCCAAGGTAACAATTAATCTCATGCACATGTATGAAAATAGAAATGACATAATAGCACATGTTTTAAAGCATGGAAGAAATTACACATAACCGTAACCGCAGTTAACGGCCAAGAACCGCAGCTCTTGTCTAGGACCGCAGCCCCATGAGATCTCAGCCTCAATATCCATGGCCAATCAGGATAATATAAACAAGTAGTTCAACTAGCATACATGATCAGCTAATATTTGCATAACATTAACATACATGATTATAAGATTAAAGTTACCTACATCGACCGTGCATCCTTTTTCTTTTGTACTGAAGTTGTTGGGATCAGAACAATATCCAGGTCTGTCTAAAAATAATGTTTATCATCGCTATCAGTCTCTTATTTGAATCGCGGATAAACTAATTACGTAAATTAGTTTAAAGGATTAATAATTATTAATCCCTTACAAATTCCCTAACAATAATAATTTAATTATTATTGTTATTTTCAATATTATTATTATTATCAATATTATTATTATTATTATTAAGAAGATAATTAATTTTATTAATTTAACATTTCTCATGGTTCCTTTTTAAAATCTTAATTCTATAAATTAAATCCTCATTTATGTTTCACCTATTTGGGTTGAGCATATTTGTATTACAATGTACTTAAATATTTTTTGGGCAAAACAAATACTACATGAATATAAAAGAAAATGCTATGCATGTGTCTATTAGTTAAACACTTCCTATATATATATATATATATATATATATATTTAGAAACAATCAGGAAATTTATGGTGACTTAACATACATATGCCTATAGACTTAACTGATTCTCCCTTATAGTTATATATATGTATTAACTTATTTCTCTCTCTTTCCTTTACTAGACAACCAATACACACATATATTTACTTAGTTTTCTTTTCTTTCAAATCACACATATGATCACACACATATATATCTATTTCTTCTTTCCCTTTAACACTGGGCAACACGGTACACACACACATGAAATATAATCATTCCATTTTCTTTCTTTCACAAACAGCAAAACTCGTACAGTACACACACATATGTGTTTAACTTTGACTTTTCCTGCCTTTAATATACCATCAGCAAAACCCACGACACACAAACAAAAGCAAGAATCCGACATGCACAGACACACTGCAAATACATATATACTTAACCTTTCATTCCTTAACTATTTCATTAACAAACATGTGATACATACTATCATATACATATGCACATATTTATTTCTTTCTTGACAGTAAACAGGGCCTTTTTTTTGCACATATATATTCATATACACCTCTATCTTTGTTTTTCTTAAACACCCACACATGATTAGTAATGGCAAGCAGCAAAATATACACAAGAACAGATGCAAAACTCGACTTGCATAGAAACAGCAGAATACTTTCTTTCTTGTTGCATGCACCGAAACATATATATACATATATTTATTTCTCAAAGTTTCTTTTTCTTTCAGAAAGCACATCTACAGATACGTAAACATATATTCATGCACCAAGTTGACAGCAAAATGCCACTTTATGCAGCAAAACCATTTGACCGAAAGAAAACTCTAGCACAGAAACACACATAACTTTATATGCTTTTCTTTTTAGTTTTCTTCAGTAAAGACAAAAACCTATATGCATGAATAAACTCCTACCACAACCACATAGACAATGATAGCACTTTTTCTCTGATTCATCTTTTAGTTTCTGTTTTCATTTCGTTTTTCATATACACCATTAACAGCCCCTGTTTTGTTGTTTCATTTCAGTTTGGTTTCAGTTGGCTATATTTCAGCTTCTTTTCTATTTTATGCTATTCTAAATTATGACAGATAATGAAAGCAAAAGAAAGGATGATAATCACCTTCGGTTTCCAAATTCAAAAGGTGATGTTCGGTTGCTGGACTTTTACTCTGTTTCACCGATTATAACACAGAGGAAGTAGTTGCAGTTCTTCTCTCAACTCTCGGACTCTCTCTTCTTCCCACTTCCTCGGTCTCCTTCTTGTGTTTTTCTTCTCTTTTCTTTTCTGAAGGCCGAGGAAACAAATAAATTCATGCGGCAGGATCATTGTTTAAATATTAGAACTTCTACCCAGTCCAAATGAAGGAAACCGATGGGTAAAGGAGTTCATAGCTCGAGAGGCATGACACGTTGTTGATCACCAATTATACGTGTCTAAGCAAGGGATTACGATAAGCTTTCTGATGTTAATAAATGCCAGCCGTTTCTTTCTAATTTTGCTGATGGTTTTCGGTGAGCTGAGAGGGAGGAGATGAATAAACCTTACTGATACAAGTTGGGCTGACCGAAGAGAATGGTTATGGGCCAGGAAGAATAATACAAGGGCTTGGTTGGTTTAATACACAGCCAGCCATCTGCTTCTTCTTTGTTTCATACGGGAACTGCTTCTTTATTTGATAAAAATAATGGGTTAGATATATGTGTATTGGGCTGATCCATTGCCCTTAATTTCTGCAGGCCTATTCGAATTCTTCTCCTTCTTTTTTGTATATGTATTTTTGTTAGCCATTTTTATAAATCCCTACTTTATTTTCAATTAGTTTTCATACCATTTAATTAATCAGCTAATATAACATTTAATTATGATTATTGAATAATCATGATACACTTCATTTTATCTTATGACACTAATTTGTTTGCAATTATCCTTAATTGCAAATTATGGAAATAAATCCATTACTATTTAGGCCTAATTATTACTTATTTGGAATTATTTCTTCTTCCTGAAAATAATTTAATGGAAAATATAAGCCTTATTTTCAAAATTACTTCTAGAAATAATTAAGGCCAATTTTTAAATTCTATAATTCTTTGGCCTAATTTATCCTTCAATAATATTCCTTAATTTATGGAAAATATGACTTAAATCTCAAATTCTAAATCTTTAAAATTCTTTAAGGCCACATTTCCCATAATTAATTATTGATTCCCAAAGCCTAAAATTTGGGGTGTTACAATTGACTTCAAAAAATTGAAATGTTTCTGTCTTACACAAACTCAAGTTTACTAATACAAACTCGAGTTTGCTTTAGTATGAGAAAAACTTTAAGTGCTCTCTGTTTAACAGAGATGTCTATGATAGGAAAACTTAATTATTTTATTGGTCTGTAAATCAAACAACGAAATAATGGAATTTTAATTTCTTAGACCAAATATCTCTATGATCTCCTAAAGAAGTATGGAATGAACCAATGCAATTAAGCTGACACTTCAATGATCTCAACTACTTCTTTAGATGCCGATGAAAAGGGCAAGGAATTTAACATAACCAAGTATATAAGGATGATTGGATCTCTTATATACTTGACTGACAATCGCTTGACATCCAATTCAATGTGGGAATATGTGCAAAGTATCAATATGCACCAAAAGAGTCTCATGTGGAACATATAAAATGTAACATCCCAAATTTTGGACTTTGGGATCAAAAATTCATTATGGAGAATTTGGCCTTAAGGAATCTTAAAGATTGAGAATTTAGAATTTAAGGCATATTTCTCCATAAATTAAAGGGAATTTAGTTGGAAATAATTATGGGCCAGAATATTTTAGATATAATAATATTTTATGGCCAAAATAAATTGATTGAGGAAAAGTTTGAGATAATTAGTAAAATTATTTTAGACTGGGGAAAAATTATGAAATTTGAACTAAAGTAATTATGAGAATAATTATTTGAAATTAAGGTCTAATGTTTCCTTAATTTATTTTGAGAATAGAATAAATTAAGGAAAAATGGTGAATGATAATTGTAGGATTAAATATTATGGGATTTATTTCCATGATTGCAATTAAGTCTAGTTGCAAATAAATTAAGTATTGTGAATTAGTGTTAAATGATCTATTTCCATGATTGCAATTAAGTCTAGTTGCAAATAAATTAAGTATTGTGAATTAGTGTTAAATGATCTATTTCCATGATTATTCAATAATCATAATTAAATAATTTAATAGACATTTGCAAATAAAATGTTAAGAAAAATAAAAGAATGTTAAAAAAAACTCAATTGGGCCCACGTGGTAAATGTACACAATAAGCCCAAAGCTCTAATATCTATTAATTCCTAACTTGTAGCACGTCTGAAACAAAGAAGGAGAAAACGTATTATGCAGTCCACCGCTCACTCATATATATGTATGTATGTATGTATGTATGTATGTATTAGCTAAAATGTCCTTTGTTCATAATGAAGCCTCACGTGAAAATAAAAAGAAGCATATGTCATCAGCCCATCAGACCACACGATTCACGAAACCCATTTCGTTATTCCAGCCCATAAACAAACAATAACCATTAAACCATTATCTCAGCCCATGTTATCTGAGTCACACCGAAAACAACTTACAGAAGTCAACTGTGAAGGAGCTGGTCATCATTAATTAACAGCAGATCAACACGTATTTGGTCCAGCTGTCAATCCTTCATTTTGCATGCTAAGATCATTAAGCATATATAATCACGCCTCTGCTCCATTTCCGTAAGAGAAAAACAGAAAACAGAGGGTGATAGGGAGTCTGAAAGCTGAAACTTTCTTCCCTGTTTTCGTTGACAAAGAACAGAGGAGAGACTCAGCGAGCATCTGTCACCTTTGAAGCTTGGAATTTGAAGGTGATTTCCATCTCTCTTTTCCTTCATTTCTGTTTTGTTTTGGTTTGAGTACAACCACGAAGAAACTGAAACAAAGTCACCTAGACCGAAACTGAAAAAGGAAACGAAAAACAGGGTCTGTTTTGGGTTACAATGGATGTTGTGTTTCTAAGCATGTAGGGTCATGGTTTTTGCATGGAATGGTCTCATTGTCTTGCTGTCAGATTTTACCTTCTATATCTTTATCATTTTGCTGTCATAAATTGTTCAGTCTTGCCAAGAAAAGAATGAAGGAACAAGATGAATGTGTGTGACCGTGGTTTAGCCGACTGTCATGGGAAAGGAATGAATAAAAACCCAGCTGAACCTATATAACTTAAGGGAAGAAAAGAGTATGAATAAATATTTGCATGCAAGTTATCTTCCTTGTGGCTCTGTGAAAGAAAAGACAAGAAAAATGTGTCGGGTTGTTGAGAGAAGAAAGAGGAAGAAGGTGTTTTTGATACATATGTGTGGGTGTTCGAATGTGTTTGGGGAAGTGAGCAAAGAGAATAAAAAGGAAAGAGTAATATATATAAGAGTGTGTTATAATAAACTAAGACCCTTCCTTGCTGCATGTATTGGAAATTTACTGTAAGAACCATTTTGCTGCATTATTACTTTTGGATGCACTACAAAACGTTGAGGTCTTGCTAAATTTGGTGCTGGAACAGTGATTTTCAAGTGAATCAAAACTAGGGTAAATATTTGTATTTTCCCATGAAATTTTTACAGGAGATAGTACTCTCCTTAAGCTTTAAAACGAGCTTTGTTTCACCTCAAATTGAGGTCTATAGCTCGAGATATGATTTTCCAAAGTTTGGCAAAAATCTGACAACGTTTTTGGTGTCAGTCTGAATTCACAAAATGACGTGGCATTTCGTGTGGGGTAAACAGATTTCAAAAATTATAAAATTTTATAGATGTGTAGTAGACACATAGAGCTTTAATTTGATAGGTAATTCGTCATATTCCGATAAGTATAGAAATAGTTATGAATTTTGGAAAAATGGGTTACAAATCTGAAACTGTTTCTGAATAGAGACTACATTTTTGAAATCTGGGAATTTTCTAGCATGTATTGGCTATTTCTATTATTTTTTTTAATGAAAATAGACATGCTAAGGGACATACGAGCTTTGGAAGAACACCTTTTCGATTTTTATACAATTTATTATGAGTTTTTGAAGTTAGGTAAAAGAACAGACTATTGTCTGGAGAAAATCCTGGACAGTGTTTATGTTTTGAATTTTTGGAAATTTTTGACACGTGACATAATGTTGGAATAAATTTTCCTAGAAACTATACTCAGCAAGGGGTTTAAAGAATTTTGAACCACCTCATTGGGATGTCTAGAACTCCAGATGTGGATTTTTGAAATAAACATTGAATCTGGACTTTTCAAACTGAAAGGTAAAGGAAAACAATTACTTAGAGAATAATATAAATTGTGTTGGCTAATATTGAGATAGCCCATGGAGTTTAAATGATAATGATAATAATGAATGGGAAATTATTATTATTATTGGAATAATAATAATAATAACAACGACGACGACGATGATAATAATGAAAATAACAATAATAATTAAATTATTATCATTAGGGCATTTGTAAGGGATTAATAATTATTAATCCTTTAAACTAATTTACATAATTAGTTTATCCGCGATTCAAATAAGAGACTGATGGCGATGATAAACATTACTTTTAGGCAGACCTGGATATTGTTCTGATCCAAACAACTTCAGCACAAAAGAAGAAGAATACATGGTCGAGGTGGGTAACTCTAATCTTATAATTATGTATGTTAATGTTATGCATTTATTAGCTGATCATGTATGCTGGTTGAATTACTTGTATATATTTTCCTGATTGGCCATGGAAATTGAGGCTGAGGTCTCATAGGGCTGCGGTCCTAGACAAGAGCTGCGGTTCTTGGCTGTTAACTGTGGTTACGGTTTGTGTGTAATTTCTTCCATGCTGTAAAACATGTGCTAAAATGTCATATTTATTTTCATATATGTGCATGAGATTAACTGTTACCCTGGGGTCCATTCACTTGGACTCCAGACCATGTGAAAGAATACAGGAACTAGTTCGGGATCAGAAGGCATGGAGCAGCTGTAGGGGTTACAGCAGTTGAAGTTTCCTAGAAGAGTTAGGATTAATTAGTCTGTTTATCATCCGTCTATTCTGGATTATTGTATTCATATCCCTCCATGGGATAAATGTCAAATCGCGAAAAACTAGTGCGTATTTTCATACTATTGTAATTTCAAAATCTTCGATTTACAAAAATCAAGTCGTCCAAATCACCTCGATTCTTGTATTCTGCACTAACTCTGATTAAACAAAGGCCCCAAAAGGCAGGGCGTGACATAAAAAGGACTTCTAATACCTTGCCGACACCAGGGATCTTAGATTGTGGTTCCCCAAAGGTCAATCAGAATATCTTGTGGCATATTCAAATTCGGATTATGGGGCTATAAGATAGAGACAAAGAGTACAAGTGGATAATGTGAGTTTCTTTGAGGATAACTTGTCTCCTGACTTAGCAAGAAGCAAACCACTGTCTCACTATCATCAACTAAAGCTAAATACATTTTTACATCAAATTGATGTGCTAAAGTTTTATGGCTCAAGCAACAACTTCAAGATATGGGAATCCACCTGAAAGAAATCTCGATTCTCTGTGACAACACCAGTACAGTTAGATTGGCAAAGAATCCTATTCAACATACAAGAACTAAGCACATTGATGTTAAACATCATTTCATCATAGATTATGTTCAAAAGAAGGATGTCAAGGTGTTGTTCATTCCCAGTCATCTTTAACTTGTTGATATCTTCACAAAATCTTTAGCCAAGGAGCAATTTATGTATATCAAAAGAAAATTGGGAATGGGAAATCCCAATGAGCTGTAAGTTATTTCTTTTTTTCTATTTCATTTATGTTTTGATGATATATAATCATTAACTTAAGCTTCAAAGTGTTTAGATATTTTGTTGCAGGAACTCTATAAAGAAGATATGAAACAGAGACTAACATAGTTTCAGTAACTTGAGTTGTACCTCGATTTTCATATAGGTGTTTCAGGTTGAGTTGATCAGGAGTATAAAAGTTAAAGGCTAGGAGTAGTGATACGAAGAGAAGAAGATGCTCTGTTGCATAACTCTATGAAAATTTATATCTTGGCTGTTATAGTAAATTTATTTACTTTTACCAATATATCGTATTCATCCAAACCGATTAAATGCTCTGTTGCGTAGTACTCTGATGCATGTTAACATGGAATAACTAAAGAAAAGGCAATAAATATAAAGGGATCCCTCTAACCCGCCACCCAAAAGGGCGAGGCCAGTAGGGGTGTAACACTAAAGGTTATCCGAGCCTTGGGATTGAGAAAATATCCTCATAAGTGAAAGAAAGGAAAAGCATAGAAGGAGGATCAATAACACCTAATATGTTATTGAGAGACTCAGTAGAAATGACTATCAATTTACCCCTCACAATAGTGATAATTCTTTCTTCTATAAGCTCATCATCTTTAGTATATCTATTAGCAATCCTCATATAGTAGTGTGAGGTTCTAACTACCGAGGGACTAAAAGAACATTGTAGAAATAGAAGAGGTTGAAAAGCCTGAAGATAAGGTGGCACATTAAGGCCACACCTAGTCTAGAAATAGGTAAAATTATTTGATATAGAGGGACTAAAACCCCTAATCTTAAAGTCAGCTTGATAGGAATTTAAACTAGACTTGGGAATAGAAATAAGATTGCATATGAAACATATAGGCGGTATGGGATTACGAGTGATAGCTAGAAGAGAGGGAATACTAGAGGATTTTATGAGGCTAAGACTTAGCAAGCTTTATGGATTTCTCCTTGCCTTTCAACGGAGAGTTTCTATACTTTGAGCATGTCTAGCGAGGATTCTCCGATGGTTCTTCAATGAAAATTCCCTTGTTCTTTGGCATTAAGGAGTAGGCCTAATGTCTTTCACAACTTTGGGTCTATACCAGTGAGGCACCTCTTTTTCACATTTGGATCTCTTGGTTGGAGGAGTTGGAGAGGCCGAGAGCATGTGATTCATGGGTGCAAAGGTTGAAGATAAAGATTCATTGCGTTTTTGCGGATTTTTGGTCCTCATTGAGATAAAAATATGTTCTGGGAAGACTAAACTCGAGTTTTTAGGATTTGAAGGTAGAGAGAGTTCAGAAAAATTTGAAAGTGAGGAGAGAGAAAGTAATTGATATATATATATATATATATATATAGCAGCGCACACAACTTGAGTTGTAAAGTTAAGAACTCGAGTTTTGAAGCTCACAACTCTAGCTCTTAAACGATTAACTCGAGTTGTCTAAGGATAAACCACTAACCTCATTTCAAAAGTGTTCTGAGAACCCTTGAATGTTCTTGTGACTTTATATGAACTTGAGTTGTCTTCAAAGAACTCAAGTTCTAAACTTGAGTTTTACACCATGTACTCAAGTTCTTGTGATTGTGGTTTTTTGCAATTCTCCATGAACTCGAGTTCTTGATTATGAACTTGAGTTGTTCTTGCCCTCATGTCCTTTGTTTGTTATAGGCAAAAAAAGAAGTTGCAAGGGTTCTCTTAGATAAACAACGAACTTGAGTTAAAGACTCGAGTTGTTATATATCAACTTGAGTTGTTCTAAGATCCTACACTAAACCAGTGTAAGGTAAAGATAAAAACAAATAATGAACTTAATTCCTAAATATGAACTCAAGTTGTAAACTCGAGTTGTTATAGTGAGACATGAGTTTTATAAATTCCTGTAGAGAACAAGTTAGACAAACTGACTGATAATAACATCAAGTTCTTGGAAGAAAAAACTCAAGTTTTTGAAACAGAACTCAAGTCCCTCATGATCTGTGAAATCCTAAAGGAGATCATTAGATATAAATGTGTTATATAAGTGAAAAGATCAACAACTCGAGTTTTATAATTGAAACTCAAGTTGTGAACTTGAGTTGTTACCTAGAAACTCAAGTTCTAAAGGCTTTTACTCATTAAATTTCACAATTGACTAGGACAAGCTCGAGTTCTTATGTTGAAAACTCGAGTTGACTCTCCTTTATTTACTCTTAATTTTCATGATGTTAATAGAAATTCATGCAAAATGAAAGCTAGATACTCTGATGCTTAAATTAGTCATTATTAAGCAATCTTAAAATAAACTAGTTGGGAAGAGATTGCTTACAAATGATTGGGGTTTACCATTTTTAATTCTCGTCTGATAAATAGGAACTAATCTTTGGCCAAGGGCTTCATGAAAATGTTAGCAAGTTGTAGATGAGTAAGAATGAACAACACTTAGAAGTCTTTCTTCTGTATATGATCTCTGAAAAAGTGGTGTCTTTCATCAATATGCTTGGTTCATGAATGTTGAACTTGATTTTTGGCCAAGCTAATTGTACTTGTGTTGTCAAAGAGAATTGTAATTTCCTTGAAATGAATTCCTAAATCTTAAAATTGTTGTTTGAGCCATAAAACTTGAGCACAACAACTTGAAGCAGCTACATACTTAGCTTCAGTGGAAGATATTGATATTGTGGTTTACTTCTTACTAAAACAAGACATAAGAAAGCATCCAAGGAACTCACATTATCTACTTGTGCTCTTTCTATCAGTCTTGTATCCATCATGATCTGAATTTGAGTAGGCAACAAGGTATTCATTTTTTCCTTTAGGATACCAAATTCCAAGTTCTTCAGTATCTATAAGATACCTAAATATTCTTTTTACTGTCTTAACATGAGATTCTTTTAGAGTATATTGATATCTTGCACACATTCCCACAATAAATTGAATGTTAGGCCTACTTACTGTCAAGTATAGTAATGATTAGATCACTCCTCTATACTTGGTTATGTTAAGGTTTTTGCCTTTTATATTGGCATTAAGGAGAGTAGTTGAGCTCATTGGTGTATCAGCTCCATTACATTGATCCATCCCATACTTCTTAAGAAGATCTCAGAGGTATTTGGTAAGATTCCATTCTTTCTGTTAGATATGCTTAGTTTTGATGATGTTAAATATACATATCAATATTAAGAACAAAAAGTTTGTATCGTATACATTGTCTAACTGCTATATTTAATGTAGATTAGTCCAAATTGAATTGTGGAGAATGATCAAGAAAGGGGATTGAAGGAAGAAGATCTTGCCAAATATAATGAGAATACCAATATTCAAGTTTCTATGATCAAATGGAAGTTAGAAGGACTCAATTTGAAGTTAAAATAAGTTTTACGATGAGCAAACTTGAGTGCATAACTCAAAACTCGAGTTTACTACTTTGCTATAGTGATTTTCTCCCCTGACAGAAGAAAACTCGAGTGGAATATTCATGACTCAATTTTTAACCACCAATGACTTAAGTTTTTAGCTCTCTATTCACCTCTGTTTCATATTCAACATGAGCAAGGTTTGGTTATTCGATGATATCTCCCAAGCCAGAGATTTGATTGAGTTAAAACCAATTTCATATAAAACTAAACTCCAAATACGTCATTTTGACAAAAATTCAAGACCAAAGGAGTTCATATGAAAGCGATATAAATTTCATAAGTTGGCACATCAATTAACGTCACACAGCAGACCTAACTTCGGTATTTTGGGTGTATCTCACAATCTACACATCCAATTGAACTGAAATTAGTGGCATATAAAAGTATAGACATATACCTTTCAAAAATTATCATGATCATGGAAAAAAATGATCAAATGAGAGAGATATGAGTGTTTGAAGTTCAAAGTCAATACAAGATGTCACAAAAACGTTAGTCTAGAACATATTGTATTAATCTAATTTAAATGCACTGCATACAATGAGTTTAGAGCTAATTCTTTTTGCATTAGAAAGAAGACTTAAAGAGATTTTTGGGGATATGTGGTTTGCAAAATTTGGAGCTAAACAAAAATGTTATGCTTATTGGAATTTAAACTTCGTGCTGCTAATGTTCTTACATGTTGAAGTCATTGGATTCTGAAGTTTATAACTCAATTTAATTAAATGGAACTCAAGTATAGATAATTTAACACAAGTTAAGGAATGGGTAACTCAAGTAGAGATCAGACAGAGAGCAAATCCATTTTTGAACAAGAGGATAACTCAAGCCAAGGAGTTTATAACTCAAGTCAACTTTAGACAGAGACCAAGGAAGCTTTGTAAAAAAGCCATAAAGACTAGAGTTCTAGAAGGCAAGACTCAAGTTCGTTAATGACAATTCGAGTTTCCATTATTGCCTTAGTAAATCACCGTGTCCGTAAAGCTTAAATCATTGATTGTGATTTGTTATCCTCTTATCATCATTCATTATTATTCTCAATACTTCTAAACATATTTATTATTGAGTTTCAGATGATTAAACAAAGTATTAGATGAAAATCCTCTTAATATCAAATTTGGGCCAAAAATATTAAACAGAGTAGACAAACTGGAGGGAAAGAACATAAACTTCAACGTCTACTTCCAACAGTCATATCCTATGACACTCAATGGAAGAATGTGCTCAATGGTTAAATGATCTTCATCGACTATAAAAGGCAAAGCATTCATTGATGAAGCTATAGACATGAGCTTACACTATCGAAATGTCAATATTCTGAACCCAATGTTTATCAGATATGCTTTATGTTCTAAATGTTTATATAGCTCATCATAGAGAGTGAAATTATTTGTATTGTACTTCAGTGTTTATTCATTCACTTCTGAGAGAGAGAAGATTCATTGTAATCATTTTATCTGAGAGTTGCCAAGATTGGGTGATCTTGAGTGGGAAATAGATTGTAACCTTATGGTGTCTAAGAGGGAGTATCTCAGTGAGAGATTCGGCTTCACAAGTGCCTGGGTGAACTTGTGGGATTGTATAGGCTTATCTTTTGCCCAGATTAAACAAGAAGACAGTGGATTGAAAATTTCAAGTGAAGCTTGGGGACTAGACGTGGGTTAAGGATTGGTCTGAACCAGGATATATCATAATTTGCATATTCTCTTCCTTGAACTCTTATATTCCCAGCATATATGTTTGAATGACTAACTATCACTTTATAAATCATTATTGTCATATGAACTACTTTCAGTGGGTTGCAAAAAGATTTTCAAAGTTATCGAAAGTTTTATCAGACACCCAATTCACCCTCCTCTTGGGTGATAGCCAAGTCTAACACTTTTATTGTTTGATTTGAAGACCAAGAAAGTAGTTCAGTTCTCTCATCATATACATTTCAAATTCTCCAGCATTGTTTTTGAAAATTCTTCACACAAAGCTTCATTAGTAGCACCAAATATAATGTCATTAACGTATATTTGTATAATTAGTAAATGATATTTTTATTGCTTTTAATGAAGAGTTTTGTGTCTAGTTTGCCTCTGACAAATCCTTAAACAAGAAGGAATTTGATCAATCTCTCATATCAAGCTCTAGGAGCTTGTTTAGAATTGTAAAGGGCCTTTTTGAGACGATAGACATAATCAAGATGAGTCATATCTTCAAAACTGTGAGGTTGTTCAACATAGACTTCCTCTTGTATGAAGCATTTAGAAAGGTACTTTTCATCTATTTGATAGAGCTTGAATCCTTTGATACATGGAAAGGCTAAGAGTACTCATATAACTCCCACTCTAGCTATTAAAGTATACGTTTCCTTCTAATGTATTCCTTATTCTTGATTATAGCCTTTGGTAACCAATCTTGCCTTGTTTTTTTTAATTAGAATTGCATATTCATCACATTTCTTCTTGAATACCCATTTAGTGCCAACGACCGGATGGTCTTTAGGCCTGGATACTAAGTCCCAAACTTGATTTCTATCAAATTGATTTAATTCCTCTTATACTGTTGATACCCAATCATTGTCTGAAAGGGCTTTATCAATGTTAAAGGGTTTAATCTCAAAAATAAAAACATAGAAAGAAACTTCATTCAAGATGCTATTTCTAGTTCTCACACTTTTATTCACATCACCTATTACTTGGTTTAAATGATGAATACAATTGTATCTCCATGCTTTAGGTTGAGATTGAATGGTTGCTTTGCAATTATTCACAGGCTCAATTTCAAAAACTATTTCAAAGTTTTTTGGAGCTAAATGAGTTTTTGAAATAGATTGACTTTGATGAATTGGTTCATCATCATCTAAGGATTTTTCAAGCTCAACTTCGTAGAACAGACATGAAAAGACTCTTCACAGAATGAGTACGCTAATTGTAAACTCTATAAGATTTGCTTCTTTTAAAATAGCCAAGAAATATACCTTCATCAGACTTATGATCAAACTTGCCTAAGTTATCCTTACCATTATTGTGGATGAAGCACTTACATCTACAGATGTGCACGTGAGCTAGGTTCGGCTTTCTTCCTTTATATAGTTCAAAAGAAGTCTTGTCAAGCTTCTTTCGGATATATGCTTGATTAGAAATAGAACTAGCAGTGCTCATAGCATCTGCCTAGAAGACTTGAGATATGTTACGCACCTATCAACCTCGCCTTTTTAGGTGGCGGATAGTGTGGTCCCTTATTTTAATTCAATTTTCTAGGTTATTTGACATCATGCACCAAAGTATTAGTAGCAGAGCACACATTGGTTTAGACAAAATATGCAAGTAAAGTACTGAATAGTAAATTTCCCTGGAGGGTTAGGTATACATTCTTCCAAATAGAATTACCAAAATAATCATAATTTATACAGTCATCTAGGGTAATCAAAATATAAACAACCAAAACCAAGTCACCCTTAGCCTCCACCGACAGTACTTCAATCCAGCTCCACAGACTTACCTTTATCACTAGACACCGCCTTAGAAGCACCACCTGAAGCTTTACAATAGCTTGGGATTCAAAATTGAATCCCAGAATAACCATTAATCTCATATGTAATGCATATAAAATGTATTTATGCAACCATAATCAAGAAAAACACCATATAAAGCATTCAATAACAAATGAGCAACAACATAAATACAACATGCCATATATACAATGTTAAATACAAAAAGATCACAAGTCCTAAAAATGAAGGATTGCTCAACATAGCAGGCCCCGGATCCACAGCACTAGGAAAATCATTGTAGTCGGGCTCCAAACCCAGACCATATTGAATGCACACAAACACATGTCCCTCTTAGAAGACATGAGTCCACAATCATGGAAAATAAAACATATAATGTAGTATAGGGTATATGAGGATCAAGGCTACTACCTGGGAATTGACCACAAATATCAATAAATTTTTCCCCGGGTGCACAAAAATGAAAATATCCCTAGAATAACCAAAATATAAATAAAAATAAATTTTTCTTTAAAATATTTTGATTACTAACTCAAAAAAGAACCTTTTCAAGTATTCATATCCTCTAAATTATTTTTCTCAATAAGGATTTTATTGATGCCAAAAACCTCTTTCATTTTTGGCATAATCCAAAAATTCCAAAAACAGTCACTGATATTCAAGAATTCATAACTAAATCTAGAAAAATCCTTTAAGGTGGTTTAAAAGGAAAAATTACCCTTAATATTTATATTTTTTAAAAAAATATTCATTTATACTAGTCACAGTTGAAAATCCAACCACAAGCCAAAAAATCATCTCTAGTTGGACATAAATTCCAGATTCAGGTTTAGTTTTCAAGAATTTATTTCTCTTTATAAAAAAAACTCCAAAAATTACTAATTATGTACCAAACTAAACCTTGAGATTTCAAATTTATTCTGATAAAATTTCAGAATTTCTTCAGTTTGTTTACTAGGTCAAAAATCACGTTGAAACTGATTGACTCTACTAGATCATCACAAAACAAATTCCAACAATTTGAAAGCTTCAATCTTTGACTCCAAAAATCATGATCCAACTCTTCCATTTGCAAAATAAAATTTTAAACACTTTGAAATCATCAAAAACACCAAAATCAAATTAGATATTTATGATCTCAAGGCTGGACGAAACTATTTCAAATCAACACAACAAGCTTTCATTTCTATCCACAATTTCTCACTACAACATGCTTAATCTTACTCTTTAAGCCATAGATTTTAACTTTAACCTAATATTTTTTCAATCCATCACCTAAATCAGATCTATCATAAGCACAAATACTCAAGAAAACAACTATTACCAACACCAATAGCTAAGATTTTATAGGGAAGTTCAAAGGTTGCTTACTTGACTTAAGATCTTCAACTCCTTTGAGCTCTTGATTCTTGTTTTCCTTGCCCCTTCTTTGGCCTTCACCCCCAAAAAATCAAGAGATGTTGTTCTTAAGATCTTATTTCACACAAGGAAGGGTAGAGGAAAGTAGAATGAGAGTCCAAGCCTTACTATACTCTTGATCTTCTTCTTTCTTCTTGGATTCCTTGAGCTTTCTTGTGCTTGTGTAAGTAGCTTCTTCTCTCTCTTTTTACTTCTCTCTAAATTGAACCCAACGGCCAAGAAATGAGAAGGAGGAGTCTTTGATATACTTTTCCCAAGCAACTTATTTATTAAGTACTTGTTGGCTTATTCAAGAAGCTAACTTTGCTTCTTGATTTTTCATACAGTTTCTAGAGTCCTCTAGGAAATCTTCACCTTTTCTCTCCATATGGTTGAAATTTTTGGGGCATTTACGGAAAAATTTTTTGTTTTCATTTGATCCCTTTGAGTGCCTAATATCCTTCATTAATAATTAAATATTTGTCCTATTTGCCAAAATTCTTCTAGGCCCTTTTAGGTTATTGTGATAACTTGTCTTATAAGTCATTTTCCTTTCCTCCCCCCTCCCCCCTAAAAAAAAAAAACTAAAAATTGAAGGACATTTTGGAGAAGAAAATTGTGTTTCTAGAGTACTCTATCTCTTCATGAATTTATGATGTTGTACTATGTCATAATGACTTATTTTATTTTCTCTCTTTTTTCAAATTTCAAATTTGCCTCTCATTTCTTCTTCCACAAGCTACTTTCCCTCTAGATGATCCTTAAAGCTTCATGAATATTTCTTTTTTCCTTCCTCCCTCTTCTTTGGCCGAAATGGGCCTATCTTTTGGGCTCCACAATAATTGCCTTCTCTCCTAGCCCATTGGTCTTAAGTTCCTATCTTACTAATTGTTACAATCTTGGGCTTACATTGAAATTCCACTCTTTCCTTTATAAATTTCCCCTTGGCCGAAATACATGAAAATGAGAGGAAAAATATGTGTTTGACTTCCATTGTCATCTACTACATCAAATTGTCTTTGGTCAAATTAATCAACCAAATTTTCAAATAACATTTCTACACCCTTTTCCAATAATTAATTATTCTTGTGGGAAAAATAAATACCATTGGCTAGAGACTTGATGAAAATTCATATGTTCATTAATTCATTCAATACAAAAATTTTCATGAAATTGGGGATGTTATAAGATATCTCTCTTTCATTCAATATAGCTCTAGCCATTTCAGTGAAGATTCTATTCTTGCTTTCCACAACCCTATTCTGTTATGGAGTCCTCGAAGTTGAAAAATTGTGATCAATCCTATGGGCATCACAAAATTCTTCGAAAGCTTCATTCTCAAACTCTTCTCCATTATCTATCTGTATACCTTATACAATCCTTTCTTGTTTTGCACCTTGAAAAAAACAAAAAATTGATCAAATGTTTCATCTTTTGAGTATAAAAAGATTGTCCATGAAAATCTTGAAAAGTCATCGCCAATGATCAAAGTATATAAGTTGCCACCAACGCTTTTTACTCTTGTTGGTCTTACTAAATCCAGATGAAGTAGTTGGAGAGGTAGATTGGTCGAGATTTCATTTTTTTTCTTAAAAAAAAAAAAAAGAAGACTTAGTTTGTTTACCTTTTCTGCAAGCATCACAAACCATATCATTTTTACATTGAATCCTTGGTAAACTGAAAACTAAATTTTTTATTAGTAACTTGTCTTGTTGAAACATATTAACATAAGTTAAATTCTTATGCCATAGCCAACATTCATCCAAGTTGCTAACAAAACAAGTTTTAGAAAATGCATTATTGTTAGGTAAATTCAAGGTATAATAGTTACCTTCTTTATGAGCCTTAAATAATAACTTTAATTGATATTTGTTGATCTGGAGATCTTTCTTGTTCACAATCAAGAATTCTTCCAAATCAAAGATGATCTAATTGTCTTTGTCAACACTTTGACTGACACTCAGAAGGTTGTGACATAGACCTTCTACATAGTAGATGTCTTTGATTTGTGATTCAACCTTTTCACTGATTTCACTAATTCTAGCAATTCTTCTTGATTGGTTACTTTGCTGCCAAACATTGGTTTCATTGTGACAAAATTTGATTGATCTCCAATCATATATCTCGAGCATCCACTGTCAATATACCACTTACTATTCTTTGATGCTCGTAGACATACTTGCAATTAAAAGACAATTAAGCCTTAGGCACCCATCTTTTCTTGTGTCTTTTTTAGTTTGTTTGAACAAAGAGAAACACATAAGATCCCTGAGGTACCCACTTATACTACCTACTAGTTTGTTAATTCTTTCCTTTTTATGAAAGCTGGAGGAATTATTATGCCCCTTTTGGTTGCAATAATTACAGTGAGCAAAAGGATTTGAAGAATGAACAAACTTTCAAAAATAATTAAGATGTGACTAGGTTTCTAACATTCATAGCATATGATTTGGTCTTTGTCATTGAACTCTCATTTGTTGCTTTGACCTCCTTTTTGAAATCTCCAAAAGCCTTAGTCTTTCTTGTAAATTTTTTTGAACTTTCGGACATACATGCCCAGTTCTTTATCTTCCTCAAATTCTTCTTCTTCCTTGACTTCTTTCACTTTGGCATTGCAAGAAACTCCTTTATTTGGCTATTGATCTCATCAAGACCCTTCCTGAATTTCATCTTTCCTTCATATTTAGAAAGACTTCCAAATAGATCTACTACATATTTCATTGCTTCACTTTTGACTTCTTCAATGGACGTGACTTTTGCTTCCCATTCCTTTGTGAAGCAAGTCATAAATTTGAGCGAATCTAAGTTGATTTATCATATGAGTGAATCTGAGTTCAAGCTCAGTATTTGATTCTCCAGACTTCATATGAAGCAAGTCATATTTAGTCATTAGTGCTTTGACTCTATTTTCTTTTATACTAGAGGTTCCTTCATGAGAAATTTCAAGGGCTTCCCACATTTCCTTGGTAGTTTGTAAGTTGTAGATGCAAAAGTGCTATTTTTGACTGAGAGCACTTTAAATCATCGAAATAGCCTTGCTATTCAAAGTTACTAGTTGTCTGTCATTCTCATCAAACTATGTTGCAGTCTTTGCCATAAATCGTTCTTCCACTCTCTTCTATGGAATATAATCTACATTTTTTGTTACTTGCACAATGTAACATCCCAAATTTCTGGGATTTTAACATTGGAATATTAGATGTGAATGAGATGATAAATTTGGGCGAAAAATAAATAGTTGAAATTAAGATTTAAGTTTTCCTTAATTTATTCGAGAAGAAAATAAATAGTAAATAGTAATTATAGGGTTAAGTATTAATGGATTCATTTCCATAATTGCAAATAAGTCTAATTGCAAATAAATGTGGTGTTATGGAATTAAAATGAGTAATTTCTATGATTATGCAAAAATTCTAATTAAAGGAATTAATAGTTAATTGAAGATGAGAATGGGAATTTTAAAATAAGCTATTAAAAAAAACAAACAACAACAATCAGATGGGCTATGTGTGAGGCCCATATCAGCCCACATAACACAGATCCAACACATTAGAACCAACCCATTTATCCATGAGCCATGTGCAGAAGCAGCAAAGGAATAATTATCCTTCATTTCATCCAAACACCATCAGCAAGTCCATGGGAGCAGTTTCGATATTCATCCAATTCCAATTCTTAAGTTATTTCTTTCGGTCCAGACCCTTTCATCATCAAGCCCAAATCGATCCAAAGCCTAATAGAAAGGAAATTATCCATTAATCATTAAAAAAAACACCATCAGAAGTAGCAAATCAACACGTAAGAGTATTAGGTGTCCGAAAATCAGCTTGCATGCAATAATCATTAAGGTTATATAAACCCATCTCGGCTCCTTCATCATTCATTCCCTTGAAATGTTAACCGAGAATCGGAGAAGAGTAACAGGAAGTGAGAAAACAAGAGAACCTAGCCGAAGATCATCCTTCCTCTGTTCAGGTCGACGGAAAACAGAGGGGAATTCCGGTGGCTGTTCATTGTCTCTGAAGCTTGGGAACTGAAGGTTACTTTCATTTTTCCTTCTTCCTTCGTTTCTGTTTTGTTTTAGCCTGAATACAACCAAGAACAAACTGAAATAAAATCAACTAAGACTGAAATAGAAAAGAAAACGAAAAACAGGGGGTCTTTGGTTTTGGCATCTGTTTCTTGTGTTATTTTGCTGCTGTATATATTTTTCTTTGCTGCATGATATATATATGTATAAGTGTGTCTGTGCATGACGGGTATAAGTAGAAGAGAGAGATTCTTGTTTTTCATGGCTAAATATATGTGTGTGTGTACCGAACGAATTTGCTGATGGTATGTTAAAAGAAATTTTGCTTTTGTTTGTTATATATAGGTTTCGGCATTCACAGCAAGAAAGAAAAACTATATATATATATATATATATATACACACACACACACACATATGTCCAGGTGTGTGTATTGGGTATAAGGGGAAGTTTTTATTTTCTTCTACATGTTTATATGAGTGTGATTTCGGTTTCAGGAGCCTTGATCTAGATACACATGTAAGAACTTAAATATAGATATATGTGTGAGTTGCTGTATGTTTCCTTCGGTCATATGCGTGATTTTTTTGTTTTTTGTATTTTTTACTATCATGAAAAATCAATGTATTTTGCTGCACGAAATGATCTTCTACCATCGTTATTTTCTATGGTAGTTGCTGTAAGTGTTTTCCTTCGGTGCATGAGTTTGGTTTTGTCAAGAAAGGAAATGAAATAACATAGTTACATGATTAATATGTGGGTCGTGTCTGTGTAGAAGAAGAGAAAGAAAATAAATTGTTGTTTGCTTCTTTTCTTCATGCACCTTCTGTTAGTGTGTATCAGGTATAAGGAAAAGTTTAAGTTTAAGTTTTTGTTTTTGTTTTTGTTTTTTTATTTTTCTTATTTATAAGGTATAAGTTATATATGATATGTGAATGAGTATATGAATATATGGCTACAAGATAAATAATTATCATGAAGAAAATGTTGCTGTGGATTTGTGTAAAATATATACACTAAAATATATTTCTTTTGAAGTATTATTTATATAAAATAAGTATTTTTAAAATTTATGATTCTTGGGAATTAATTTGCACAATATATAGTTATATAAATATGCTCAACTTAAAGTACATGATACATGTTTAGAGGGAGAAATGTAATTAATTATATATGTTGTGAAGCTCAATTATTTTTAAGTAAATGTATAATTAAGATTTTAGGTAAACCATGAGAAATGTTAAAATATATATATATATATATATATATATATATATATATATATAAAATAAATAAATAAATAACAATAATAATAAATTATTATTATTGTTAGAGGAAAATTAAGGGGATTAACTATTATTAACCCTTTTAAACTAATTCATGAAATTAGTTTATTCGCGATTCAAATAAGTTTCTAACAGCGATGATAAATATGTTTAGGCAGACCTTGATAAACCTGATCCCAACGACTTCAGTATAAAGAAAAGGGATATACGGTTGAGGTAGGTAACTCTAATCTTATAATCATGTATGTTAATGTTATGCAAATATTAGTTGATCATGTATGCTGGTTGAATTACTTGTTTATATTATCCTGATTGGCCATGGATATTCAGGCTGAGGTCTCATAGGGCTGCGGTCCTAGACAAGAGCTGCGGTTCTTGACCGTTAACTACGGTTACGGTTATTTCTTCCATGCTTTAAACATGTGCTATTATGTCATTTCTATTTTCATTCATGCGCATGAGATTAACTGTTACCCTGGGGTCCATTCATTTGGACTCCAGCACCCGTGAAAGATACAGGAACCAGTTCGGGATCAAAGAGCAAGAAGTAGCTGTAAGGAATACAGCAGTTGAATCTTTTGGACATTTGGGATTACTGTAATATATTTTATGTTTGTCATTTCACTTATTTTTGGATTATTGTATCTAATGTCCAACTATAGGATGAGACCGAATCGCGAAAAATTTACCCGTATTTTTATATAACAGTAAATTCCAGAAACTTTTATTTCATAAATAAAAGTCGTCCAAATCTCCTCAATCTATTTCCGCAATAACTCTGGTTAAATAAAGGCCCCAAAGGCCGGGTGCCACACACAAAACCCTATTATGTCGCCATCACGAAGACTCTAAATTTAGTCTTCCAGAAGGAGTAGTATTCACCACTGAATCCTAGAGGTCTGTTGATTGAAACAATATCGGGTAGAATTCCTTCTATAGATTCTTCTCAGATGTTAAGCCTAAAATGAGAAGTTCAAGCTCTGATACCAAACATTAGTCATTGACAATCACTTAAGATAGGGGTGAATTGGGTGAATTATAAAAATTTAAACAAAATTGGTGACTGATTAAATTAGGCATGAAGAGTTAGAAAAATATCATCAAAGTGTGAACACATATATACTAGTTCAGCCTTAACAATATGGCCTACTCCAATCCTCAGAGCTCCTCTAAGAGTATCACTGTCTTTCTCATAATGATTACAAACAAGCACTGAGTAATCTCACCAAATTCACTCCTTCTTACAACTTGTAATCAAATAATTCACTCAAGATCCCACTACTTTTGTAACATCCCAATTTTATGGGACTTGATTCGTATAGAAATTTAAATTATGAAATGTGGGCCAAAATAATTATGAGAATAATTATTTGAAATTAAGGTCTAGTTTCCCTTAATTTATTTTGGGAAAAGAATAAAATTCAAAGAGTAATTGAAAATGATAATTGGGTCTAAATAATTTTTGAGATAATAATTTATGGCCTTAAATAATTATCAAAAATTAAGGTTTAATTTCCCTTGAATTATTTTGAGAAGAGAATAAATTCAAGGGATAATAGAAAATGATAAATTGAGGCTTAAAATTATAGAATTGGTATTTTAATGGCCCAAGATATTTAGAAATTAATTTGTTTGGGATTATTGCAATTAAAGCTAATTGCAAATGAATTATTGTTATAATTATGCTATAATCATAATTAAATGATATGAAAACTAATTGAAAATAAAGTTGGGATTTATAAAAATGGCTAACAAAAATACATATACAAAAAAGAAGGAGAAGAATTATATGGGCCAATAAGAAAAATGAAACATAAACAATGCCCAGCCCATATTATTCAGCCCAAAATCAACCCAATTGTTTGCCAAAATCTGAAGCCACGTAAGAAACATAAATAACCAGATGAGTTCCACTCTTCCAGTGTTAACCCGACAATAAGAATAAATAAAAAAACAAACAAACAACAGAAGACAGAAGGAGATTAAAGGAAATAATATGGTTCAGGTGTTGATTTGGCAAGTTTAGAAATAGATAGTCTTTAAGTATCCAACACGTAATAGTCCAGCTGTCAAGCTCCGACTGTGCATGCAAGACTGTTACACCTTATATATATATGCCTCTGCTCTTTCGTTCTTCATTCTTCCAGAGACGCAAGGCAAGAAACAGAAAGAGACAGAGAGCAAACCGAGAGTGAAGAGAAGAGAGGGAGAGACCGTGAGTGAGAGTGGGAGACTTAAGCAAAGTTCTACCTTGCTCTGTTTTTCGTGGCTGGGTCAGAGGAAGAGGATTGGCGAGTTCTTCATCTACTGGACAGAAGCTTCGAAGGTAGTCATCATCCTTCCTTTTCCTTTCGTTTTCAGTCACAGCCTCGAGTAGCATGAAGTTAAAAGGATTTAAGATAATCCTAGCTGAAACCGAAACCAAGAAACAGGGGGGATCTGTCATCGGTTTCTTGTGAAACCTTAAGAAAATGAAAAGCTGACATTAATACAGAAACTAAAAACTGAACCATCGAACAGGGGCTGTCGTCGATTTCATGGGCATTCAATACATATATAAGACTACCGAAACTAAAACAAAAAGAATGAGAACTGAACATGCATGCTGAAGATTCTTTTCGGTCAATGATTTTTGTTGCATGAGAATATATATGTCTATGTGTGTATGCCGAAAACTTTGTAAGTTTTTCTGTATGAAAGCCTATATTTATGCGTGTTCTTTGTGCTATCGGGTTTGTCAGTATATATAGAGGAAGTGGGAGTATGTCTTTGTCATGCATAGGTTCGGTTTTGCCAAGAATGGAAGAATGAAGTAAGAAATATTGCATGATATTGTTTCGGTTCTTCTTTGTTGTTGCTATGCATAATCCTGTATGATTTCCTCAAGTCAAACAAACCGATTTATTATTCAAGCTTTACTGGAGATTATGGTAAATGTGTTTATACATAGAGATGCATGTGTTGGGAGTTGCTATAAAGTTGTTTTCTGCATAATAAATGGGGATCCGTTGTGTTTTGCTATCATACAAGGAGGAGTTTGTTGAATTAAATATTTACATATGTATATGTTACTGAAATTTGAAGAGAACTTTCGAAAGTATGTAAATTTGCATGAATAAGTTCCTGTATGAGTGTGGTATGCGTTAATATATATGTAAGTATGTGTTATAATGAACATTAGACTTTTCTTTGCTGCATGTGTATTAAGTATGTATATACATACACGTGTGCAACTATTATAAACAGGAGAAAAATCTGCTTGTGTGTGTGTCGTGTATAAGCCATGAAAAAGGGAAGAAATTACGTGATATATATATATGTGTGTGTGTGTGTGTGTGTGTGTGTGTGTGTGTGTGGGTGAATGTGTTTGCTGTTTGTGCATGAGAAAGGGATATTAGAAATAATAAGTACACAAGTGTTTCCCATATAAGACAAAAACAAGTTAGGTATATATTATGGTGTGAGTATTATGTTTTGCATCTTTAGAGTGATCACGTATTTACCGTATGAAAAATTGTAGAAAAATTATGAGGTCATTAAATAAAGACATGATTGGTCATTATTAATTTTAATGGATTAAATAAAAATATCCCATCATATTTTTGTATGAGGATGGACATTCATTGATTTTGATTGATGAATAAGAGGGAAATAAATAAATGAATAGATTATTGATAAGTAATATTAATAATAAAAATTAGAATAATGGGGAAAACCATGAGAAATGTTAAGATAATTAATTATCTTCTTAATTGAAGATAGACCCTTATTATTATGATCATAATAATAACAAATAATGTTATTATTTAATAGTTGGGAAGCTTATTATTATCATTATTAATTAATGATAATAATAATAATAAATAAATAAAAATAACCATAATAATAAATTATTATTGTTAGAGGAAAATTAAGGGATTAATAACCCTTCAAACTAATTTACATAATTAGTTTATCCGCGATTCAAATAAGAGACTGATGGCGATGATAAACATTATTTTTAGGCAGACATTGACATCATTTTCTGATCCCAACAACTTCAATACAAAGATGAGGAATCAAGGTCGAGGTATGTAACTTTAATCTTATAATCATGTATGTTAATGTTATGCATTTATTAGCTGATCATGTATGTTGGTTGAATTACTTGTTTATATTTTCCTGATTGGCCATGGACATTGAGGCTGAGGTCTCATGGGGCTGCGATCCTAGACAAGAGCTGCGGTTCTTGGCCGTTAACTGCGGTTACGGTTATGTGTAAATTCTTCCATGCTTTAAAACATGTGCTATTATGTCATTTCTATTTTCATACATGTGCATGAGATTAATTGTTACCCTGGGGTCCATTCAATTGGACTCCAGCTACCGTGAAAGATACAGGTACTAGTTTGGGATCAGAAGGCAAAGAGCAGCTATAAGGGTTACAGCAAATAGAACACCTTGGACAAATAGGAATAATTAGTCTGTATATAGTGTTTATCATTCGTCAGTGTTGGAATTATGTAATAACATCCCTCTATGGGATAGATATTGAATCACGAAAAACTAGTTCGTATTTTTATACTATTGTAATTTCAAAAACTTCGATTTACAAAATCAAGTCGTCCAAATCTCCTCGATCTATTTCCGCGATAACTCTGATTAAACAAAGGCCCCAAAGGCCCGGGCACCACAACTTTGAGATTTTACAATACTCAATTGAATAATATAAATCTCTTACAAAGTTGATGAATAAACATAGAAGTATATGAATATCTCCAAGATATTTCAAAGAGTATTAATGAGCAATGAAGAAGAAATTAATAATATCGTCGTTGGTTATTAGCTCCGAAATTAATGCTATTCATATTTATAGTTTAGTACTATTAATGACTGTTGGTGAAGCTTTAAGCTAACCATTGTGATGCTTTGCACTTTCTGTTAGACTCAATAGGTTTCTGTCTGACATAAGCCGGAGACATTAGAAATGTTGTTTTCGTGTCACCGTTGTTGACAATAGTTTTACAACATACTTTTGGTCTAAGGGTTTGACTAAGGAACAGTTGCTTTAGTCTTTCACCGGATTAGGTGTCTGAGAAATTTTGTTCTTTTGGTCTGCTTTGAATTTCATTCTGTGAACGTGTAATGTTTTCTGTTTCACAATAAATGCTTCTGACGTAAATTTGCTTTTTGAAGATTTTCACCTTAACCTTCGTTTTGATCATCTAAAACTCACTAATAAACATGTTAAAAGGCATTGAGAATAATTGTAAGTGATAATATGAAGTAATTGTATAAAGACATAAGATTTTGAAATTACGAGGATGATGATCAACTTTTAGTCCAGAAGAACTTGAGTTGTGTTTTCACAAAACTCAAGTTTTGTTCCCTAAACAAAACTCTTTAAAAAAAATTGAGAAAGACCTCAAGTTGATGCATTTGCTTAAAATTAAAACTCTCTAACAATAGGAATTTGAGTTGTTTCAGCACAAACTCGAGTTACCAACTTAAGTTGTTAAACCAAGAACTCAAGTTGTTCAACTTTGTTGAAATGATGACATCTTTTAAGAACATACGAACTCAAGTTGTTCCTGATTAAACTCGATTTTTGAACTCAAGTTGTTCAAAGTAAAACTCTAGTTCTTCAAAGCATTTGTTCAGCAATGAATATTAGAAAAAATTCCTTAGAACTTAAGTTGGTTACCATAAACTCAACTTGTTTACCAAGAACTCGAGTTGATGAACTAAGAACTCAAGTTGTTTAAGAAGTAGCCATTGAAGTACTTTTTAAAAGACAAAACTAAAGTTGATTAACTGAGAACTTGAGTTGATGAACTTACTGACTCAAGGAAACTTTAGAAATAGTTTGAGAACTCAAGTTGCTCAACAAGAACTCGAGTTGTCTTAAATTATTAAGTTATCTTATGTATGGCAAGTGATTGTTCAAAATATAAACCAAGAACTAACAATAACAATTTATCACTTATGATGCTATAACATTGTGGTGCTAGTTCATAGCAAAGATCCATAATTTTGTAACAGCATATCAACTTTGTTATTCGATTTTAGAATCCCTAAAATGCAACTTTTCTTTCTGCCTACAAGCAAGATACAAGATAGTGTTTAAAATGCAACGACTTAGTTTATTGATCCCTATTTCCATTTGTGCATAATTTCTAACATATTTCATCATATCAAACACATTTAAGCTCACTTTAACCATGCAGCATAGTATTAACACATAGGAATATATAACAGAATTATGACTTCTCATTAGCCTCATAGAACATTGTAGGAATCTCCACGTAGGGGAATAGATCTTGTAATAATTCTAGCAACATCGACTCCCCCTTATTAGTGATTCCACACAAGTACTTGATATGATACAAGTTGATCAAGAAAGAAGATTTTGAATATTTTTTACAACCTTGATACAAAAAACGATTTGCTTCATCCATCGAGCTAAAAAAATCTTGAGTTGCTTCATTCCTTAAGAACATAAGGTCTGATCTTTGTACTTCTTCGTTGAAGTTTTTGTCTTGAAAATCAAACCCATCACGAATAACATTATTAACAAGATCATCTTGATCTACTTGAAATCCTACTTGTGAACTTTGAGGAAGAGCATCATCAAATCTCATACCATGCTTCTCACCATGAACTCTCTTGAACGTATAGTATTCTGGGAAAGGCTTCGTAAGAAAATGTTCCCTAACAACTTCTCATGCATGTAACTTCTTAAACTTGCATCTAGGGCACAAACTCGTGATCTTACCATTACAGCTAGTGTGAGAGTATGTGAAATCCAAGAAAATTTTTTAATCTTGCCAAATATGCTGGAAAATTGCGTGGCAACTTGATCTATGAATTATCCATAGCTAGTGAAAAGATTTAGCAAAGAAGATGGGTTAAGAGATAATCTTGAGTTTCAAGAATAATGTCTGTCAGGATGTTTAAATTCAAATTATCTAACATTCAATAATTTGTAGCAGTTAGAAAACCTAAACCATAACCACTATAAAAGTGTAAACTTTGCAATGGCTATAGTGAAAAAAATCACTACAAACTTCATGATCGTTGGTGGAATACGAAATATTCAAATTTCAAAGTGACATACTTTGTAGCAGTTACCATGAAAAGCTATTACAAAATTTATGACCGAAGGCATGATATGAAATATTCAAATTTCAAAGTGATACACTTCGTAATGGTTAGTTGACTAAAACTGCTACAAACTTCATGATCGTTAACATGATAAGAAATATTCAAATTTTGACAATGGCACACTTTGTAGTAGTTATTTGCCGAAATCCACTAAAAACATCAAGAAAGTTTGTAGCAGTTTTTGAACTACTACAAATATAAGCTTATTTTTTTTTAAAAAAAATAATTTATGGTTTGTAGTGGTTTCTAGGAAGAAACTGCTACAAATTGTTGTTATTTACTGTTTTGGTTTTGAAATTTTTTTGGATAAGTTCTAATTTGGACAAGAAATTACATAAATGAAAATACTAATGTATAAATTATTTTACAAATATCCCAAATCAAAATACTATTGTCCTAAATCATAAATAAAGATAACTGGCTATCCAAAGGCTGATCATTAGGTCCACTCTTGGGGTATAGGATCATAGGGCTAACCAAAGTTAACAGCACCATTGTCATTAGCAGGAGTAGGAGGTAGCTACATAATGAACTTAAGGATTGGTAAAACCTCTGGATGCTTCTTGTTAGGAAACACTCACCCCACAACCTAGATATCATTGTGTTCATTATATCTCGCCATTAGGTCTGCTAAGTGTAAAAGATATTGACCTACATATGATGCTTCCTAGCAATGTTGGTATGGATCTCTTGAATAGTCCCCTCCTTCGGTCTTCTAAAGCAAGATCCCTATTGGAGAAGTGCTAGAGTCAAAGGCGCTACTCCTGCCGCAGACCATGTTAGGTATAACACCTAACCCTCTACCCCTAAAGCATCTAAGGTGCTCAATTGGGCCTAGAACAACTTAAAAAGGCAAATGAGATCTATAAACCCATATGACTTTTGGGTCTGGTTCTGTTGCAGCTCAACCAACGATTACTGATTTCACTCCTATTGCACGCATTTTATAAAACATTTATTAAAAAATTTAATATCATTAAAATAAATAAAAAATATTTTTAAAAATTATACATCTTACAATGGCCTCCTTTACTTGTTGAGAGGTCAACGTCCCATCTTAGTGTCTATGTATGATTTTGAATAACTCATCATAGTCCATTTGGTGGTTCTCTTACTGAGCCTTCCTCTACTAAAAGAATTAAAACAATAACTTATTATTATAAACAATAAAATAATAAATTTATAAAATAAAGCTAAAATTAATTCAATTGTAAAAAAAATACTAGCTCGCTGTAAGTAACAGCAAATGTCTTCGATCCTACAATGTGATGGATCCTCTGCTACCCTTGGCTCCTTGTGTTTCTGTGAGAAAGATCATGTAGAAGATACAAAACATTAAAATTATTACAAAATATTAATTATTACAAAATTTATGATTATTGAAAAAGTTAAATTTCCCTCTGGGCTCCTTCTGTACTAGACAAAACTTTCCTAGTCACTAGGTGGGACACCATCAAACACGTTCTCGATCAACTACTCTAGAGGTATCATCCCATCCTTTTCCATGATGTAGTAGAGACGATTTCTCTTATTCTTCCAGTCATCCCCCATCTTTATCATCATGTACCTTTTCTTGTTATCGCAGAAGGCAAACTTATCATGTATCATAATTGAATAAATAATAATTAATGACATAAATTATAACTATTTACATTTATAATATAATTAAATAAAATTACTTACCTTAACATCCTCATCTCATGCTATATTCTTCACCATCTAAGGAACATTCTTCCATATCTTGAAGTGGATAGGGTGTAATATTGTAAATTTTAGGCCTAAAGACTCAAGGATAAGCCTATTTCAAGCTATGATAAAGCTCAATTCAAGAAGTGTGACAACTACAAGCATTGCTACAACAATCATCTTGCAATAACAATCCTTTTGCTACAACAATCTTAGTTTGACTTGTTGGACAAACATGTCCCTCTAGCTTATTCATCAAGCTTTTTTACTAACTTGTTGAAAAAAAGATAAGTGGCATGTTTTGGGCTACACTTGTGTTAGGAATATGTATTTATTCCTTAACCCAATCTTATTCAATAAATTCATCTGAATAGAGAAAGAAAGAAAAGGAGAGGTGGTGGAGAAGAAATGGAGGAAAGAGAAATGGTTTGGAGCTGACTTTGCCTCCAGTTCAGTGTTTCTAGCTCCCAAGGCCTTCTATAATGTTGTTCCTCTATATGAGAGAAACATTTCTACGGTTTCGAAAACTTGATATGAGGTGTTTGGTGCTATTTCATGGTAGAGGTGCTACCGAAATCAGGAACCGGCTATGGAATTGAATAGAGGTATGTATAAGCTCCAATTTGAGCTAAATATCTTGAGGTTTTCATGAGTTGTTCATATGCCTTGTTTTTTGGTTAGTATTGTTTAAGCATGAAAGAGAATGATTATGCTGTTTTTTATGTTAGAAATGGATGGGCAAAATTGTGTGAGAATAGGTTATTGAAAATGGAAGAAATCACCAAGAGAGGATGAATTGGGGATTTTAAAAATTCTTTTGTATTCTAAAAGAAAATGTTAAGAAATAAATAACGAAAGAGTAGGGAAAGGAAAACTCAGATACACAGGATTTATACTGGTTCGGTCTTAACTTTGACCTACGTCCAGTCCCCAGATACCTTCTGGGTGTTTCCACTAGTTCAACAGGTTTTTAACTACAACAATGTAAACCAGACACAATCCTAATCACCCAGGACTTGCTCCCTCTTACACCTTGTAATTAAACAACCCAACTCACAGGTTCTACAACCTTTAGTTCACACAAACAAATGCTTTAAAAAATTCACAAACTCTCAAAAGAGTAAATATTGATAAATACTGAAGAACAAATCAAAAATCACAATACAGACTCAAATTGCAAATGTATTCAAGTGTAGCTTCCTTGTGTGTTTTGCTTTGAGTCTTCATAGCCTTTTATAGCCTAGCTAGATGAACTAGCCGTTACAATATCTTCTCCAACTTTCAGCTGCAAATCTGGAAAATGACAGTTGCATATTTTGCTCTGTTCTTTCAATTGTCAGCTGGAATCTTGGAATATGTTGTTGCAGAAGGTCTTCCAGATTTTTTAGTCATTCCATGATCTTAATTTGACCGTTTGAAGTGATCTTAATATGTTACAACGGTCTGAACTGAACATCTAGGATAAAGGAGAAAGATCAGCCCTGTTCTTGGTTCTTCATTTAATGCACTTATTCTGGATCTTTGATTGTCAATGATCTTGTGATGAAACTGTCTGAAACTTATCGAAAACTTGATCAATAATGTTAGGAATAATAATACAACATGATATGATAATTTCAGCTTAACCCATAAAGATTTCACAGATTAATTTAATCTGGTTTTTTGTAATCACCAATGCAAACTCGAGTTTGTAATCTTAGACTCGAGTTTGAGGTTCATCCAGAACGTAAGGTATTTTGGAAATCTTCCTAAACTCGAGTTGATAAGTAACTGACTCGAGTTTGGTTCTTACAGAGAGGAAAGTCGCGAGTTGGTCTTAAATGAAATTTTGAACACATGGCTAAACTCGAGTCATTTAGTGACTGACTCGAGTTTGAAGATTTTATGAAAATCTTAAGTTCAAACTCAGCTTCAAAACTGGAGTTTAGAAACGAAGATTGGAGTTTACAAAATCTGAAATATTGCTTAGCTCTCTGTATGGTCCAAACTCGAGTTTTAATATCCAAAACTCATGTTTCGGTGAAAACTGAAACTTTTGAATTATCTTTATAAGTTTAAACTGGATTTTTCATATTTCAAACTGGAGTTTTCAAAATAGTCATTAACTCGAGTGCTTTCTATTTTCCTTTATAGCTGTTATTCCTTCATAAGCAACCTCCAAGGCCACCCACATTTCTCTAACTGTCTCCAAATTGCAAATACAAAAGTATTCTTGTTGACTGAGTGCACTCTGAAGCAAGAGTATGGCCTTGCTGTTTAGAGTAACATTTCGTCTATCATTATCATTGTAATCTTCTTCCGGCTTTGGCAATCTGAGACCATTGTCGAGAATGGTTGGCTCGTAGTTTCCTCTTTCGAAGACTCTCCACAATCCGAACTCCGTAGCCATCACAAACACTTTGAACTTGTTTTTCCATAACGAATAATGTTGTCCGTTGAAACCGGGAGGCCGGTTAATTGATGCACCATCAGGCAATATTCCGTCCATGATCAAACTCTGGATGTTAATCCAAACTGAGCAACCAGGCTCTGATACCAAATGAAGATGGAATATCACCTAGAGGGGGTGAATAGGTGATATAAAAATCTAACTGCTTAATCAAAATTTTCACAAATTAATGAACTAACTGATCAAGAGTTTAAAGGAGAAGGAACACGAGAGAATTTATCCTGGTTCGGTCTATCCTGACCTACGTCCAGTCCCCAAGAACACCTTGGGATTTTTCACTATCTTCAGAATACAATTACACAACTCGGAATGATCCCTCAGACTCACTCCCCCTTACTACTTGTAATTGTACACCCTTACTTAAGGTTCCACAGCCTTAAGATTTTACAAACGAATGAAAATTGAATGTTTAAGTAACTCCTCACGAGTTGAATAATAAATGATCACTGAAGTACAAGTTGAGAGTAATGAGACTGATAAGATAATAACTCAGACTAAATGCGCAGAGTTTCCGGTTTTTGGCCGAATTGAATGCTTGGGTATTTATACTCTTTCGCCATTAATGCCGTTGGGAGGAACTTGAGAGTTACCGTTGTGACTTATTTAATTTTCCGTTAGACACAGCTTGCTCTGTTCCTTGTGCAGCCAAATGGACCGTTGAGGCCACATTAAATGAAATCCGTTCTTTCATTAAATGCGTTGATCGTTGAGAGTGCTTTTGCAGAAGAATGTCTTGATTAAGTAATCCTTGGAAGAATGTTTCTTCCTGCCACTCTGGGCTTCTTTCTATTTGCTGCTCTGTTTCCTGCTTCAGCATTAAATGTTGTGACGTGAGCATCAGCTTTATGTTGATTTTGAATAATAACCCGTTGTAATCCCTGAAACCACTAGCAAATGTGATAAAAACATTTCATATATTATACTAAGTGATTCGGAAAGTTATCAACCAAAGATCAGCTCTTTCGCAGAATCAGAAATCACAAACAGTGCCAAGAACTCGAGTTGTCAAAGTAGAACTCGAGTTCTAGAACTTGAGTTCTTATCAAGAACTCGAGTTCTTTTGACTTTTCTTCACACACCTCTGATCTGCAAAATGAGAACTCGAGTTGATCACAAAGAACTCGAGTTCTTCATTTTTCTTCAATTTCATTTCTCAAAGAACTTGAGTTCTCAGACAGGAACTCAAGTTCATGAACTCGAGTTCTAGTCTAAGAACTCGAGTTCTTAAACTTGATCAGTGCTTACAAAGGAACTCGAGTTCTTTACTGAGAACTCAAGTTCATGAACTCGAGTTCTTTGCCAATAACTTGAGTTCTGTCTTGTCCGAGTTTGCAACAAAGAGAACTCGAGTTCTTAATTGTGAACTCGAGTTGATCAACTCTAGTTTGCTACTAATGAACTCGAGTTCTTTCAGACTCAGAGCATTTTCCACTCGCGAACTCGAGTTCTTAGCCCATGAACTCGAGTTCTTCATTTTGCTGTGATGAGAACTGGAGTTTTAGGGTTGAAATTAAGTTTAAACTACTGATTTACAAGTGTTTAGTTATCATCAAAACTTGGTTGAGAACTAACAAAGTTTACAATTGTCAGTTATCATCAAAACACGTAGAGAACTAACAGTTATAATTATAATTTTAAAAGGGTTGGATTGAAAACCCTAAGATTAAAGTTTAAGTGGTAATGCTGCCAAAATCCATTTTCTAAAGGCAGTATGTTCGTGTTAAGTGGTTGACTAAATAATCATAGTAAACATCCCAATATTTAATTTGATACATAATATGTTCCATTTGGGTTAGTAGATTGTAAGATTTCAATTGTTAAACTTCTGGCATTAAAACTATGATGAATTTTGAAAGAGTTTGATTTATTGAGGTTCTTGGAATGTTTTGCATCCAATTGGATAAGTATGATCCCCCCCCCCCTCGAGGTCTAAACTAGGCTCAGTAAGGGTCATGTAGCCTTTAAAACCACCTCAATTGGATTTTTGTGGATTTAGTTATAATTTTTCAAAGTTAAGTGAAAATCTAGCAACACAAGTTATTTGCTAGAAAATGAGGAATTAAGGGTAAAGGGTAGTAAATATAATCTACCTAGTATTCTTTGATTTTGAAATAGGGGTTGGGTGAATCATAACTCATTGTCTGTAAATGTGCATCGATAGGATTCAACATTGCTCAAAAAGTGACTAAAGAAACGAGAGCTTTAACACACATAAGTGTTGAATGAGTTGAAGAGATTTGATGTAGCATAGCTTCATTATAGCATTACGATAGCAAATTTGGAGTTGAAGAGATTAACTGTAGCATAGCTTTACTATAGCATTGCAATAGAAAATTGGGAGCCAAAACGAGAATTTGTTAAGCATACAGGTGGTAACTCTTCTCTCACATTCTATGTGTGGCCAAATATGTATATGTGAACTATGTTGTGTCATATGTAACCCTTGTTTTCATTCAATATTGTTTATGCTATGCGCTTTCTGAATGCTAGTTAAGTGATTTTATGGTTTCCTATCATGTACTATGCATGCATGCTAATGAGATTAACTGTTATATTGAGATTTTTTGATATACTAGCCCTTGTTATTACTTGAGAAATAAATAGAATACTCGACGTGACTCCTAAGGCAAGGTGGCAGATGTCGATAAAAGAAGATGCCGGCAAGTAAAGATTCTGGATTGAGAAGAGCAATTGTGTCGGCTATCAGTAGTTGTGTAACAGTTGTATATAAAAATTGTAATTAATATGTATGAATCTTGTGGGTATTCATGTAATGTAACCAAAAGTTTTGTATCTGTACATTGTGCTATTTTCTGTTTTGCCCACCAAACTATGTGTAAGATACTCTGTGAATGTCGATATACCAATGGGATATTACATGGGAAACCACATCCAATTCGAGCCAGCTCGTTCATATATTGGTTGAATAGGTGACCACTATTCTCAATTGGCTGGTCCATGGCCTCATTCCATAAAACTATGACATAGTTCCTGGTCCAGACTATTGAGATCTGCCACGTCCAGCCTCCTAGTAGTTATGTACCCCTTCTCACCTGCACAATTTACCATATACTTTAATTAAATTTAAATCCACATTAAATTTATTAAAACAATAATTAATTGTACCTTGAACTTTCACATCGAACCCGATCGACCACAAAAACATCTATCGTAGGTTATTTTAGTCTTAGGCCTCCTCCTCATCTAAGAACCGTTGCATGTCACTAAGAATATGAATGTGAAGTCAAACTCCTTATTCTTGTCATAATCACTCAGATTGATGTCAGCCACTTCTAGTTGAGCAAGTGTGCTACCCTTTATTGCACCTACCATTGACCCCTCTACTACTGCTCCGCTACAAAATTGGTCTGAGGGATGCTCAACCTCCTTCCCCTTGCCCTTATCTTTCTCGAAAGTCATAATAACTATAGTTATTATAAAATAATTAAAAAATTATCAATATTTATAACAAAATTAGAATAAAAGGGGGGAACGATATAAAAGAGTTAACTTTAATAACCTCAAGTGCCTAACTCATTAAATACTTAAGCTGAACCTTAGAGATGTAGTAAATTTTTCTAGAGGGCACGTGAGAAACAAATTTGCGAAAATTGGTCAAATGAAGGGTGACGACGCATTTAAATATTTGACATTTGTAGTGATTTTATGTAATACCACTAAAAAGTATTGATATTTATAGCAATTTCACAAAGAACCATTACCTCAAGTACTACAAATCAAGAAACCCTACCTTGTGCAATGTGAAAGTTTGTTATTGTTTTACATAATCACAACAAATGTACAGACCCTCTGCATTCTTTGGCAGTTATATATCAGAACTTCTACAAATTTATGTGTCCCTCTACATTCTATAGTTGTTCTTGTCATATAAACAACTACAAAAGAACTACCACAAATGTGGCACCAGCTTGGTGCCAAGTTGGCCACACATTTGTTGTAGTTTGTATAACTAAATCGCTACTAATAAACCATGAAAAACTTGGCGCCATATTTTGTAGCTTTTTTTTGGGGAAAACCACTACAAATGTCGTTCACCAACTGGCATGCCACTTGGAACTAGTCATATCATTAGAAATTAACTAACTTTAATATCCTAATATGTGTAGTAGTTTTTTTAAACCGCTACATATTTGACAATTTTTGGGTAGTGAAGTTTGAACTTTACTAATTTGGGTTAAGTTAGCTTAATTAATTAGCTAGATTCCATAAGTAAAAAAAACTCGTTTAATGCTAGGTGTTTTTTTTGTCATTCACAAATCAAATTATTTTTAATGATCAATTTAAAAAACTTAAAACCTAATATATCTCACTTTGTTGGATTTCATAGGAGAGGACATGTAATCACTACAAAAAAACTTGAAATTACCCACGGAATTTTTTCCGTCGGAAATTACCCACGGAATTTCGTGGGTAATTTCTGTGGGTAAAAATTACTGACGGAATTACCCATGGAATTCCGTCGGTAACTGACTTTACCGACGGAATTCCGTGGGTAATTCCGTCGGTAAAAAAATTTCCGTCGGAAATTTTCCATCGGAAAAAATAGCGTGACAAAAAGAATATTCGTTTTTGCCACGCTATTTTTTCCGATGGAATTACCCATGGAATTCTGTCGGTAAAGTCAGTTACCGACGGAATTCCGTGGGTAATTCCATCGATAATTTTTACCCACGGAAATTACCCACCGAATTCCGTGGGTAATTTCTGACGGAATTTTTTCCGTTGGAAATTTCGTGGGTAATTTTCAAGTTTTTTTGTAGTGAATCTTGATGCAATAGACCGATTACAACATATGGTTGAGCTTATGACATTCTATAATCAAGTGAAAAAAACATTATTGACATACTATAATCAAGTGCCCATATATGAATGCTATCAAATATTAAATAATTCTCACAATTAAATATTAAAAAAAGTAATACTACAAAAATTTTAAAAATATTCCCCCATTAAACAATTGATATATGTGTGTGTGTGTTTAATCATTAAAAAAATATTAAAATATCCCATTAAATAACATTCCAACCCATAAATATTAAAAAGTTATCATGAACCCAACTTGTACCCCTCTTAATATTTCCTCCATTAAACATTAAAGAATTATGAACCCAAAGTGTGCACTACACATTAAAGGCTACTGGCACAGAGTTAGCCGATGCTTATTCCCCAGATACCGTCATTCCTTCTTCTCCGGGAAAAGAAGTTAACGACCCGTAGGCCTTCTACCTCCACGCGGCATTGCTCCGTCAGGCTTTCGCCCATTGCGGAAAATTCCCCACTGCTGCCTCCCGTAGGAGTCTGGGCCGTGTCTCAGTCCCAGTGTGGCTGATCATCCTCTCGGACCAGCTACTGATCATCGCCTTGATAAGCTATTGCCTCATCCTACATATGGATTATTCATATATTGTAGATAGGGGCAATTTTGTCTCTTGTTATATTATTCCTATATATTCTCATGTTTAATGTAATTCAACCAAATGTTTTTATGCATATACATTATCTTTCCTTAACGATGAATCAAACAAATTCATGTAATCGTAATTACATTACATTGCACTGCACTCCATTACATTCCATCTAATTTTGTGAACCAAACAGGGCATACATACATACATACATACATATACATATGTGTGCAAGCCACTAAACTACTATGATCAATTTGGTAAACTTTTTAGCATGTAATATCCTTTAAAATGCTTATTAAAAGTTTGAATCTAAATTTGGTGCACATCCAACACAGGTAAACATCACAGGTAAAAGCATTATTATTTTTATTAAGAAATTCAAAAAAAAAAAGAATCTCATATTTACTTTACTACAAGGTAAAATATCAACAATATCATATTATTGGTAACAGATAACTTCAATTAATTTTTAATTGTTGATATATATATATATATATATATATATATATATATATATATATATATCAACAATTAAAAATTAATTGAAGTTATCTGTTACCAATAATAACTTCAAACAACTAGTAGTTAGTTGTACTGTCACCTCAATGACTCAAACAGCTCTTTTATTTGTTACCTGACAATGGTATAAGTAAATATCTACTTGTAAATTTGATCTAATAAAGATTTATATCTATGTATGAAAGTTAATTAAGCAAAAGAAGAAACAATCATTTGGTAAAACCTGGTTCAAATTAATTAAATCTCTAAATTTGGAAATGCTTATATGTTAAAATTAAACTTCAATAGTTAGTTAGACAGAAAGTGCACCTATATGGTCTTTTAAATTCACAGAAATATTTCAATTTGGTCCCTTTATTTTTACAAACTGTCTTTTCAATCATCTAACTATAATAATATCGTTAGTTTTATTAATAAAAAGTGCTGACATCAAAATTTTAAAGGTTGGCAAAGTATTCTTAAATACTGTGATATGTTTATTTTTTAAAATAACAATGATTGACACACAAAAATCATTTGAGACTACAAGGGTTAGAGTTAGAAGATTGAAAAATACCTTATACAATTCAGAGATTGATGCAGGGATTGTATAACAAAACCCAAAAATATAGGACATGATCAGCTAAAACTCTACTAGAATCCGTCTTTAGATGGCTCCACAAGAGATTATCAAACTCTTTCAACCTCTCTGTATTATATCCCCCATACACCATCACAAGTAAACTTGCAAAAAGAAACTTGTCCAATAATTTGAAAAATTACTGAGTACAACTCGATCCTTAAATAAATAAACTTTCTAACCCTAATACGACTCAAATATTAAAAGAAGATATTCTAAGATATTGAGAATAAGATACCATCTAAGAATAATTAAATCAAAGATATTAAATAATATTCTTGATGTCTATATTTGGCAACTCATTAAAATAATATCCTAAAAAGAAAACTACTGGTATATTTAAAAGATTCTTACGATAATTCAAAATATCTAAAAGATATATCAAATGTCCCTAATGATCTCAAAATACAAAATGAATCTATTTTTAAATAATAAAATTACATAGCAAATAAAAACAAAATGACTTAATTGAGAGCACATTTGTCTTGTTCCACGGGCACTTCTTGAAAGTTGAATGCCACACAAGATGTAACATCCCAAATTCCAGGTTCGAAAATCGTGTCGGTCGACACTTAATTTTAGGAAAATCAACAGAGTTTGAGATGCTACAGCTTAGAGTGCTGCGGAAATGGATAGCATGCGCTAAGATTCGGACAGTGAGTATCTAATATAGAATGCCCAGACATATGATGATGTCCCGACATAAACTGATATATTAAATATCCCGAAGGAATATTCATGTGATACATCTTACAGAGATTAAATACAATTCTCTGATAAAGAAAGTCTTAAACTAGACCTATGGCTTGGAACCTAACATCAGTTAATCAAACAATTTGGCCAGGTCGGTGTTCAATCTAATGGGAGTCTCACCAACTCTATGGCGACTTGTGACAACCCACCGATGAACCCTTCCTTAGTTTAAGCACCAAATTATTTGAAATAACTTTATTAGATTCTTGCCAGAAACTAAATCCTAATAACTTCTACCGACCTTCGTCTTCGACCGCTGCCTCTTCACGGCTCTATCCACCGGCATCTTCTCTATACTGATTTCTTCCCTGTACTAGTCATTAAGACTGAGATCCAATGCCCATTGGACCTCAGGTAACAGTTAACCTTATGCTCAAGTATAACAGTATGCATGATAGATATTCATTTACAATTCAGCATATAACTATACATAGCACACAGCACATGTCATAGTTCATATCACAACAATACCTCTACATAGCACACAGCCCATGTAAGGTCCACATAGTTTGCACATAAACCAGTGCCACACCCCGGAGCATGTCCTCAGCGCTAGGAAAACATCCATACGGCATTACCAAGATTGTAACCCGTTTTCACATAATAGCTGAATGTACAAACAGTGACTTAAGACAGAGTCTTAATCACGGTGCATGACCCAAGACCCAGTCTTATCCACGACTATATGAATCACACATTACATATAGAGCATACAAGCATCATAAGAGTTAAAGTTACAGTACGCGTCCATACCTTTCACTGGGTAAATGTTAAACGTCCGACCTTTGGATCCGGCCCTGGACCTCCCGGATATCCTAATATATCACCATATCACTTAGAATAATAACTTAAGATATACTTCCACCTCTATTTACCCATCTACCCTTGGTGGATTTGTTATTTACAACTTTGCCCTTACATTTATTTAAAAACTTAGTGCAGAGTTTTCTGGGCAGATTTTCGGTAACTTTGAAAAATAATAACTAATTCTACAAAAATCAAAATGAGGATCCGTAAAATTCCCCGGAACCCTTAGGATGTCTATTTTTGAGGAAAAATATTCATTTTCACCCAGAATTAGTGAGTCATTACCATTTTTTACGTTTCTCAACGTTGCCCAGATTTTATTCCAGTAAAAATGGCTTAACTTCAAAAATTCATATCTCCTTGACCAGAGATCAAAATGTTGCATATTTTATATGTTTGGAAAGCCCTACATGTCTACTTTCTTTCTGAAAATTTTCATGATTTTATAACTTCATTTGTTACATAAAATCATAGCATCTTTTTCGCTGCCTGTCTAAGATTTAAGAACCGAAAATTCTTTAACTTTCACAACATTAATCCATTGCTTCCCAAAAATTATTCCCTACTATGTTTTTACCTCTTCAGGCATTTTTCAATGCAATAAGGCCTAAAAACAAGTATAAGAATTTATTCTCTAATTTTCTAGATTAAACTAATATTTATACTAAGAACTTATAAAAACTAAAGACTAGAACTTAAGAACTAGAGCTTACTTCTTGAAGATTATTGAACTCCTTCCTCCTTTTTGCTTCACTCTCCTCTTAAACCCTCCAATCTTTGGTATGAGTTTGGTGTGAAGAAAAATGAAGCATGAAGCCTCCTATTTATAGCCAACCATGAGTTAACTATCTAGCAACTTTAATTCCATTCTAACCATTGGATTTAACTTAACTAGGAAGCTTAAATCTTGACCTTACACCTCTTACAAAAAAATGCCACCTCCCCCCTTTTCTAGATTCATCTTTTCTCTTTCCTCCACTACACACACACACATGCACAACACTTAGGCACACACACACTCACAACATACACATGTGCTCTTGTGATGTCATCTTGATGACATAATCAAGGCTTAGGTGTCATTGTTGACTTTTCAACACTAATTAGCAATTCTTAATTATCAAGTGTTTACATGCTCCTTAATTATATTTTGCCATTAGCTAACTCAATTATATGAAGATTTAGACTTAATTACTTAAGATATTATTTCATTCTCTTTGGCTTTATTATTTTTAAATATAATTAGCCCTCTTTTAGTTTGTCTCTAATCATCTTGAAGAATTGTGCAACTAATCTCAATTAGTGCAAGCTTATTCTATTAAGGATATTTGTAATTTACTTAATATACTTCTTAATTATGCTAAATTAATTAGCAACACTCTTTATGCCAACCTTGACCCCCCATTGGTCATTAATATCAAATTAGGGGTTTTTATATAATTAACTTTGGATATTCCCTTTTATTCATGTTTAAACAATCAACAATTAATTACTTATTTAATCACTTACTAATTGTTGACAATTTTCTTAATTAAGATTAATTATTTTCTCACAACTATTTTACTGAAATTGATAATTTATGCATTATGCAAAATATTAAAAATAATGGGGTCCAATATGGTCCCCTAATACTTTTTGATTTTTCTCCTTTAATTTTTCCAAGGTAATAATTTAATAAATTACCTAAATTAGGGACAATATTCTTCCCTATTTCAAATAAATATTTATTTGTCTCTTTATAATATTTTCAAGGTATTTTATAACCCATAAATATTTCAGGGACCTATTTGTAAATTATTTACTCTTAGGAGACATTGTCCTAATAAATTCAATACAAGGTGTTTGAGACCTCATATTCACCTATTTTCAATAGGTATTATTTGTCTAAATATATATTTAAATGTATTATAAAAATTAGGGTATTACACAAGATACCTAGAAAAATTGACAAAACAAATTAAACTAAAGCCCTGGGGGCCGGGGCTAAAGTAGCTTGGAGCTAAAGACTAAATTTTTTTCATGATCTAAGAACTCTGTCAATCGATCCCAGTTGTTCAAGAAAATGATAAATATCCATTTATGCTGGTTCCATTGTTGTTGTTGTTGTTGTTAAGATATCATTTAATCATTATCATCATAAATATATAGATACCTCACCAATACGAAAATCCACACTATCAATTATTATGGACCACATGACAATATAGTACATTAATTTAGCTAATCAGTTTCATGATTCAAACTTTCAAACTTAAACTTTCTACATATAAATATCTTAAATAGTTTTCATTGAATTTAGAGATGCAAAAATATATTGTTTAATTAGTTTAGTATAGTATAATTGTCAGGTAACTATTTAAGCCCCACAACGCAAAAGTAAATTGAATCGTACTAACAGATCCGGGGGGAAAAATCGTAGTATAGTTTCAAATATATTAGAATGTAAAAATAATTCCTTTCATGTGGAACAACATATAGATACTCTCTCAGGTCCAAAATATAAGTTACTTTATAGAAGAATCTTTATTTCCATACAATTATTATACAAATCACTTGGCAAGTAATTATTACTTATTTATAATTTTATTGTGGTAAAATCATGTTTAAGTGTAGCTTCTTATATTTATTATTTGTAATCCACATTTTTTAGTAGGGATTAAGTTGAAAAAAAAAAATCAATTTAAGGTAAAGTTAATGTGTTAATATCTCTTTCTTAATGCTAGTAAAAGAGTTGAAAGTGACTTTTATTTTGAACTGTTTAGAATAATATTTCAAAGTAATATGCTCCTTTGGGTTCTTATTATAAGGATTTAATAACAAATTTACACAAAATAAAGAAGTTATTTAAAATTATTTATTTCTGATAAAATATTAAATTTACCCTCAATAAAAGTTGTTACTTGTTAGTGAGGGATAGCACGTGGAAAAAAAATTACTAGTAATAACAATATGTTATATTATGAAACATGTCTTAAGTCCTTGTAATAAAGACAACAATGAATAATTGATACTATTCTTGCCCGAATTACACGGCGTTGTCTTTTTTACGCGCGCTTGCGTATGCGTATGTATATATGTATGTATGTATATATCTTTCAATTATTGCTTACTCTATATTTTTCATCCACGTTAGGTTCAAGATTGATAGAAGCTCTTCAAAGTTCATACCAACATATAGGTATATATATTACTCCTTATTTATTATTTGCGACAAATGTGCCCCAAATTTATACGTGCATATTTCTCGTTTTACTTCATGTGAACAAATCAATTAACGAGCTTTACAAGTTAAATTGGCTATTACGGGCGTGTAAAATTTACATATGTTATCAAACTAAACTCTAAACCAGACTGTGGAGGAGTAACAACGTATTAGTCCTCTGTGCTACATTAATAATTATTATTGTTAATCATTCAATGGATAAAAAAAGAGATCTTTTTTTTTTTCCTGACAAAGCAAACGACGTAGACTACTTATTATTAATAATATAAAGATAGTGCACATTTGATCTTCTAAATTTATACACTGTTTCAGTTTAATCCCTTAATTTGATAAAGTATATTTTTTTAGTTCTCTTTGTTAGTCTAAAATGATTTTTCTTATTCCAATCAATGTTATTTTAAAACAACAAACTTTATATATCAATATTTATTAATGAACAGTTTGCCAACATTTCAATTTCAATCTCGGTATTTATTTACTAGTGAAATTGTGGTGTTAGGGTTACAGAATTAAAAAGCCATTTTATAACTGTCACATAAACACTTTGTCAAATTAAATTAAAGGATCAAAATAAGATTTTGTGTGAAGTTGAAGCGTTATAAGTTGTATATTATTTTTGCCTAATATAATTATAATACTCGCTTTGTTGCCAAATATTTGTTATTTCGGAGGTGCGGTTTGCATATAGATTAAGAAAGATAATTTAAAAAAAAAAAAAACCAAGTTTTAATATACGGAATAAAGACTTAAGATTTACTGAAATGAAAATTGTAAAAAGAAAGTTATTAATATGATTTCTTAAAAAAGAAAATGGACCTGTGATTATAGTATAATAGTTATTTTGGAATAGAGGGGGTATTAAGTTAAATGATATTTAATATTAAAAAATTAATAGTACACTTTAATTTTGGGTGATGAATTAAAATCATAAGAAGACCACACGTAAGTTGATGAAAAGGATATGATTAACAATCCACATCAATAAATTATTAGAAAATACGATGACTAAAACTTGGAAAATGACTTCATTGAGAGGCGCGCATTAATTGATCCACCAAGAATTAAAAACTTTTACCTAATTCCAACGAGCATCTACTTAACGTACAGCATCATAATCACGAGTTCGAAAAGAAAAAAAAAAAAGGCTTTTCATATCTACCGACTGGAAGAGAATAAAGCGACGAAAAGTCGCAAGATGTGAGAATAAATATTTTTTGTGAAAAATATCCTGACCTGTATGTAAAATATAAATGGGTCACCAATCCTATTTAGAAGATATACTCATCCTATGTATAATATTTTGTAAATTGTGAATTTTAGGGTTTAGGGTTTAAGAGAGAATAATACTATATAAATTTTACGGTCACCAATCATATAAATAAGAGCAGATGTGCATCTTATTCTTCTTCTTCCTATCTTATATGAGTATAAGAGAGAGTACTAATTTTCTTGTGTCATTCCTTTCTGCTTACCCGTCTTATTATCATTCTATACAAGAGTATTTTTAAAGTCCGTGTGTGTGTCTATATATATATAAGTAATACCTCTTTATAGTTTTATTTTCAAAATTTCAAATAAGAAATAGCCACCAAATAATTTTAATGATGAAATAGGATATGTGTGGTTTAAATTACAAATCATACAATATTGTTATTAGTTAAAATTTTACATGCTATATTATTATAATTAATTAATTTTTGCTGGTATTATAGGATTTTTTATAATGTTTTAATTTGAATTTTTGGCCAGTATATTTTATAAAATAATACTTTCTCATTTTTTAAGAATATTTTATATGCTTTAAAAATATTTTTTAAAATTAATTATTTATCAATTCACCAAAACAAAAAGCATTCTTTATCGGTAAAATTATTCTTAAATTTGCAATTTAAAATTTTTTATTTGGCTATATGACAGGATTATATTTAAATATTGCTGAGCTCTGTTTACAGTAATTCTCCCCAATGATATTTTCTATAATCACACGAAATCAAACTTTGAGGCCTCATGCTTTCTCTAGGACTAACTGTGCTTGGTAATCAGAATATTAATTTTGATAACAATGCAAATATGTTATTATTTAAGCCAGCAGGCTAGTTTCACTACAAGGAATCAATTGTGGCATATATTTTTAATACGCACACATTGACATGTCAAATATCATAAAAGCCCCAACCAGATCGTAATAATATATACATATCAAGAATAAATAATACAAATTAATCATATCTTAAAATATTATTTAATATTATATTTCACTCCTCATTGATTATGTGTGGTTAGACCCTTGGACTTTGGATATGTTTAAAATGCCAAAAGGACAAAACCCTAACAAGCGGGTCAAGTATCAGGAAGTTGTTGTCTGTGAGGGTAAATTCACGGTATTTTTCACAAACATGTTTTGCAACTTGCTTATACAACTTGCACATTATTCTCTCTTAACTAGCTTTCTGCTCATATATAAATAGATATACATATAGGTGGTTTCTCTCATGAAGCAAAGACAATAACCTCTCTTGTTCTTCTTCTTTTTTTTTTTTTCTTCGTCCTCGTCTTCATAGTTTCTAGCTACAGCCATGGAGGCTTGGGTGTCATTGTGCCTAATACTTCCTTTGTTATATTCTTTCTTCACCCTTTTTAAGATGATCCTTCGACGGAGAGGCCAGAGCTGCTACATGCTGGCCTACGAGTGCTTCATGCCGCCGGAAGACACGAAGCTGGACACAGACTCCGCCGCGAGGATCGTGCTGAGGAATAAGAAGCTAGGGCTTGAAGATTACAGGTTTCTCCTCAAAACCATGGTGAGCTCAGGCATAGGAGAGAACACTTACTGCCCTAGGAACGTCTTAGAAGGACGAGAGGAGTTTCCGACCCTTGACGATTCCTACGCCGAGATCGACGAGATCATGTTTGACACTCTCGATGGACTCTTCAAAAAGACTCAGTTCTCTCCCTCAGACATTGACATCCTTGTGGTTAACGTGTCTTTGTTCTCTCCTGCACCTTCCCTCACAGCTCGTATTATAAATAGGTACCAAACATTTAAATTCCATTTGCTTTGACTAGAAGTCAAACCACCCCCCCCCCCCCACAACACACACACACTCACACAACAAGTCATATTCTGATTGGGTGAGTTTGTTACTCCCTTGTGATATATGTATCTAGTCATAAAACGCGTTAACTTATAAAAAAACATAATAAAATGGGTTAACCCACCTACAATTACATTCTTGTTTTGTTTTGACATGAATATGAATATATTGATGATTTAATTTAACTTTTGTACCAGTAAATTATTATTATTATTATTATTGCTAGCTATCTGATAATATATATATATATATATATATATATATATATATATATATAACTTTTCTTGGAAAATAAAGTTTTGGGACCTTCATTTTTTTACGGTTATAATCTCTGCAATTTTTTCTCTGGGAGCGTTGGGTCGTATGTAAACGCTATTTATTTTGCTGGAAGAATGATAAAATGTTAACGTCAAAAAATCAATTTCATGTCCAGAATGAGGCATCTGGATTTCTTTTTTTAGTACAGTAATGTCAGGGCGTTCTGCAATTTTGTCTGTTCGTATTTCCTCAATATTAATTTCATGCATTTATTGTTTAGGTATTATAATTTCTTCTTCTCAGTGAAAGAGTTGATTAACTTCTTTAGATATTATTTGAATTTAGATATTATTTGAATGTTTCATGCAATAATACTATGAAATTATATATCTGATTATTATTAACCGCGTTTGTTTTTTTTAGATTACATAATTTATAACATTTAATAAATTCGTAGCTATAAGTATATATTAAATAAGGTTGATTTGAATAAATTTTTATACGAAGAAGCAACAAGAGTAACATAAATCAAATTCTTCACTAAATGAAAGTCCTGAAAACTAATATAAATGTCATTAAGTTGGTTGTTGCATGTGGTTGGCCCCATAATGGAAACGTGTTGTTATGGTGTTTAAAACTCATTGTCATGTATTTAATACTCATATGCATCCACGCCCTATATCAAAAATACGTCTATGCCATTATTGTTTCTATTATATTTTTTCCAACATTATTTCAATTATATTTGAATCTTATTCATTATGGGATATGTGTGTGTATTAAGAAAAATATATTTACCCAAAAGGAACAAGAAAGAGTGTGGATCTCATATAAATTAAAGCTATTTATTTTCTTAATCGAGATCTTTACTAACCAGGCCAGTCAATTTTCGTATAACAAGATAGAGAGAGCCTTGCATGTCAAGAACAAAATCTATAGAAAATCACATAATAAGCTGGGAATAGTGCAGCTTACTCTAGGTTCCGTGCAAAACATAAACCTGAAGTCTAGCGTATGTTGTTTTTTTACCTTCTTATGTATTACGTTCAATCTTTAATATAAAATCTTATTCCTAGTGCAAATGACTATATATATTTGTGTCTATGTATGTATCGATGTATATACACACAGTGATGGACCTTGGGATAAAAATTTAGGAGGTTAAATGTATACTCATTAACTAACTAAAAAAAATATTTGGGGGCTAAATATATACCCATTAACTAATTAGAAAAAATATTTCAGGGTCAAATGTATAATAAAAATATTTTAACAAGTCTAATATATAAGGTAACATACATTTCTACATTATATTAAATTAAAAAATTTTCTAAACAATTTTTTTGGTTTTTTTTTTAGGGGGCCATTGCCCTTTAAAAGATCCACCCCACACACATACATATATATGTATACATATATGTATATATGTATGTATATATATAAAGACAAGTGTTTCTTAATATAGACAATGAGTAGTAGTATTCACAACTTGTGAATAATGAGCCATGAAATAAACTTTGGTCCCACAAGATATAAACATTCTCAGGGTTGTTTTTTATTATTATTTTTTTTAATTTCATCTAAATAATCAGGTACAAAATGAGGGAGGACATCAAGGCCGTTAACTTGGCCGGAATGGGGTGTTCGGCGAGTGTGGTGGCCATCGACGTGGTGCAGCGGATGTTCAAGAGCCATCCGAATTCTCTGGCCGTAGTCGTGAGCACCGAAGATCTTGGTGCTCACTGGTACTGCGGCAACAACAAGATGATGATGCTCTCAAATTGTCTCTTCCGCTCCGGTGGTTGCTCCATGCTCTTCACCAACAAGTCCTCCCTCAAGCACCGTGCGATCTTGAAGCTCAAACACATGCAAAGAACCCAGTTTGGTGCAAATGATGAAGCCTATGGCTGCTGCATGCAGGTATAATAATTACTATACATACGACCTAACTTCTTAATTTAGTTTAAATGAAATTAAATAATATGCGTATTGGTTTATAATTATGTTTTGGTTATTTCTTTTATAATTAATTAATTAATTAAGGTTGTTGATGCTAAATTTATTCAAAGTTAAGTAGTAATATATACTATGTGCCGTTCTGGGAATTTATATAAGCGTGGGCTAACAATTGTCAAAATTTATTGTGGCCTTGATTTTATATATCCGTGACAAATTAAGATGGGACCGTCTCATTTATATATTCTTTGTTGAAATCTAAAGAACGCTTGAGGAAAAAAAAAAAAAAATCAAGAGGATTCTTGTGTCCCCAGTGAATACTCATAATCCCTTGAAGCTGTTTGTAGAATTCTGTGGCCAGCTAGAATACAAGTAAGACAGTTCACTCAAGCCCTGCCCTCATCTTACATGTAATATGTTGGTCCCCACTCCCTCCTGACATTCAAAATGTGTAGAGAAAAAGGGAGTGAAAAATCAAAAAATAAATTACCCTCCTAGTTCTTCTTTCTTTCTTTTCTTTTCTTTATTATTATTATTATTATTATTATTACTACTACTTAAAGGGGAGATACTAACAGTTTAGGGTTAGAAGCTGGATTGAATTACGACCTCTTATTTATAGAGAGCATTCATACCACTAGACTACAAAGTCATTAGCGACATGTTTCATTCGTTTGGAACTGACCATACAGCCTATGTTTTTTGAAATTATTTAAAAAAAAAAAAAAAAGAAACATAGACTCGGAGATCTCCTCCTTTAATTTTCACAAAAAAGCAATAAGAAAACGTGTGTTCTTGCATCACATACATTTAAAGTATTAACACACGACGAATTTTGTTTCATTTCAGGTTGAAGACGAACTTGGGTACCAAGGGTTCCAACTCACAAAGAGTCTTGTAAAATCTGCAGCACAAGCCTTAACTGTGAACTTACAGACTATGGCCCCAAAGATTCTCCCTCTTTGGGAACTCATTCGCTTTCTTTCAGCTTCTCTGCATCAAAGTAGCAAAACAAAGAAAGCCCTAACATTCAACGTACTAGGAGCTGGCTTGAATTTCAAGTCAGGGATAGACCACTTCTGTGTCCACCCCGGAGGCCGAGCCGTGATCGACGGTGTTGGTAAAGGTGTAGGGCTCACAGAGTACGACCTCGAACCGGCCAGAATGGCTCTTCACAGATGGGGCAACACTTCTGCCGGTGGACTCTGGTACGTTTTAGGGTACATGGAGGCTAAGAGGAGGCTTAAGAAAGGTGATAAGATCTTAATGATAAGCCTTGGTGCTGGGTTTAAGTGTAATAACTGTGTTTGGGAGGTCATGAAGGATTTAGAAAACCCTAATGTTTGGAAGGATTGCATTGATAGTTATCCGCCAAGGAATCTGCAGAATCCTTTCAAGGAAAAGTACGATTGGATTCATGATGAGTTTCTTAACTTTGTGAGGTTCGATACGACTAGGTTCTCCGTCAACTAAGATATAATATCAATCAGGGTTTAAGAAGGATTGATCTAAAGAAACAGAAATTAAAATAAAATATATATTTGGGTTGGTGTATATGGGGTTGAAAGGAGATCCCATACATGTTATTATTAATATTGGGGGTATTGATGATAGTGTTGGAGCAATGTCTTTTATTGATTACCATTTCTGAAATGTAAAATTAAAAGGAGAATAAAAAAGAAAAGTGAGAGAGAGAAAGGAAAGGACAAATGAACTCACACAAAGACTATACACAGTGTAGCATGTTGTTTTCTTGGTTCTTCCTTCTTGATTAAGTACAGGTTCAGGTAAATGCTCAAAACATGGGAAAATTTGGTCATCTTAAGAGGAAAAATAGGAAAGTGTACTTCAGTTTGGTTGATTATTGTTTTGATCTAAACCCTTTGTACTGTGCTATTGATATGATCAAATAAAAGGTTATATTTATCAGTAAATTCGATCAATTATATTTTGTTTCATCAGCAAACATATCACCTACAAATAATTACTTTGGTTGACACATTAAAGGGGAGTACACATTTTATTTTTATAAAGAAGAAACCAACGAGGAGAAAGAGTCAAAGTTTCTAAGAGTAAATGTGAATTAATCTCTACCATTTACACAAAAGGATAGTACGTTTTCAATGGGGTTGCAGTATCCACAAAATCGTCCATTACTATCATACCCACAAAGATGGTAAAGGCATTAATGATTTTGTCAGAAAGGGATATAGGTGGCGCTATATGCGGAGGAAATAAAGATGAAGGAGGGTCACTTTCTGGCACATTTATTGCTTTTTATCTCACTTGCTGGTTGGTTCATTTGTTTAGAAAACAGATCACTTAACCTGTATTATTTCATTATCTCTATGTTGTTCGTTTGAATGTGGCTATCGATTCTACAAGTTGATTGGACAGGAACAGGAGCACTTTTATATGAACTGAATTGGTTTTGAATTCACTTGTCGTTAAGGCACATGCTACACATCCCAGTATAGCTTTCTGGGCCATTCATGTCGTGCTTTTTAAATACCAATAACACTTTAATCTTATTTTAAGTCGAAACTATCTTATTCTTATGTACCGAGGAAAATTAATTATATTAACTAAATAAATATAATTAAATTGATAAAAAATTTCCAATTTCACCCTTTTTTTTAATAAATGTGTATTTTTCACATCTTTTTCCTTTCTATCTTTAAAAGAAGTAAAATTGTAACACTCTCATTTATTACTCTGAAAATAGACTTATAATAAGGGTCAACATTTTTCCCTAAAATAAACTTATAAATAGAATCAGAATGGTATGTGTCTAACTATAAGTCACGGGAAAAAAGTTTAGTTTGAACTTTAAATTACATGTAGGGTAATTAATGATGTGCTTTCAATTTTATCCCTATTTAATTTTCATTGGAAAGAGAAAAAGAGGAAAAAGGGTAAAATTTTAAAAAGGACGAATGCAATATTTGTTTACCAATTTATTTTAATGAGTTTAGAAACTCGTGCATGGTCAGTGTGTAAGAAGATTTAGTATTTAAATTTTTGTATTAGATTAAATATTTCAATTCATCTAATTTGGATTTTTAGTTTTAAATTTTAAAAAATGAAGAAGGAAGTTATGATGACATAAACGCGGGTGGCCACATATCTCGGGAAGTTGCAAGGTACAGATAAGGTATTATAATAATAACAGATTAAATAGTTTAATTTATTTAGCACATCATGTCAAAAAATTTATGTAGCACAGGATGATGCCATGTGGCATATAAGTGGACCAACATCGTATCACACAGCTCACTTACTAATGTCTCTCTTTTTCTATAAGTAATATATTAGGTGTTTTTAAAAAGTAAAAAGAATGGTAACTTGTTTTTAAAAACAAGAAACCTAAAACAAGTTTTAAATGTTTTCTTGTTTTTGTTTTCTATTTCCTATTTTTCTTTTGAAAAATAAGATAACTCTTTCTTCTCCATTATAAAAGTTTAAGGCCACCGCCTCTCCATCCATCCTTGACAACTGCCACACATCCCCCTACCAATGGCCAACGCCACGTCCTCACTAGCGACAACCGCCACCATTTATCCCTTAGTAACAGCTACCTCCACGTTATTACTGTTAGTTCTCATGTTTTTTTTTTTAATGTTTCGATGATAACAATTATAATGTAATTAATTATTGATATTCTATGAGAATTTGAAGTCTCAAATCAATCATTCATATGCCTCAAGGTTGTGTCTCTATGTTGTTTAAATTTGCCTCTAGTCACTTTATAATTGCCTAAAGGTAGTGCATTTTACCTCCAGGCATCATCGATTTATTTGATGGCAATCTCGTTATTTTTGCGTCTAGGCATTTAATAAATGCCTCAAGGCATGTGTGCTATTTCACTCCAGGAGCATGTGTCTTGCGAAATAGATGTTAATGGCAAAATCGTAATTACGATTGTAAGAGGAGCTGAATCACCAAGAGGGGGTGAATTGGGGATTCTTAAAATTTTTCGCAAATTTTGCCTCTTATGGTAATTGACTGAAAGAAATCAGTGAGCAAAGAAGAATAGCGATGCACAACAGTTTATACTACTTCGCCCCAACTCCTTGGCCTACGTCCAATCCTCAGGCACCCTGAACTTTTCACTAAAATCACTTGATTAGACACACTGTAACTCTGAAGCAATTCTCTCTCTAGAACTTGCTCCTCCTTACAAGTTGTAATCAATAACTTCCCAAATCTCCAAGTCCCTCGACTTGAGAAACCTCACAATCAATCAAATACAATTGATAAAACTCTCTTACAAAGCAGATAGATGATCACTAAAGCTCTATAGTGTCAACCGACACTCTGTACAGAAAGCACACCAATAAATGAACAAAATTAATACAATTCGTTTTTTCAGCTCAATGTTCTAGTAAAGACTTGAATGCAACTCCATTTATACTTAGAGAGACATTAATAGCCGTTGTTTGCATCATTTGACCGTTGGAGAAGTTTCCTTTTAGTTGGAAGTAGTTTGGTCCTTTCTCTCTCTACACTTGTGCTTGTTTCTTGACTTGTAGGATAGAGAGTGACTTCTAGTCGTTTATATCCGTTGGGATTGTCAGTCCTCAATTAAATGAAAGTCTCTTTATCCTTTTTCCACTGTGTAATGCTTGGTAGTTGAGATTTCAGCAAGTTTGGTGGTCAGAATTTAATGCTTCTAACAAGACTTTGCCTTTTGTGTTAACAGCTCTTTTAATCTCTTTGAATCAACTGTAATTAGGCTGAAATACACTAGCAAACACATTAAATATATCTGGTAATGATAACAATTAAGAATATAAATCATTCAGATCATTCCATAAATATTACACAGATTTCACAAATTTGAATTATCAAAAGGTGCGACCAATACTCGAGTTTGTGCACCAATACTCAAGTTTGTCACTATGCACTTAAGCCTGCCTATACTTGAGTTTCTGAGTCTATACTCGAGTATTCTCCTTCCAGAGACAAGACTTGCGATTTGAGCTTTGGTGTTCCTGATGAATTGAAGTCAATACTCGAGTATTCTTCCAATACTCGAGTTTTGGATTCTTGATAAATAAGTGTCCAAAACATCAAAACCGGAGTTTCCTCTCTATACCGGAGTATTGAAGGCTTAAAAACTTTGGTAGTTCTTTGTATGACTCAAAACTCGAGTTTCCACTTTAGTTTTAAAACTCTGAAAATATTTGAGTAAATGATAAACTGTGGTTTTTAAAACTATGGTTCTCAATACTGAGGGTTATAACTTATTCAATTTTAAGAACACCTTTTTGCTTGGCTCAATACTTGAGTATTCCAGTGGTACTCGAGTTTTCATTTGAAAAGTAAAATCTTTGAATTCTAGAGCCAAGTTGGAAAACTGTCTTTTCAAATTCCAAACCGTAGTTCTGGAAACTGTGGTTTTCCAAACTAAGGTTTTATATTTCAGTTAAAATTGTTTAAAGAGTCATATAGGCTCAAACTCGAGTTTTCATGTCAATACTCGAGTTTTCCTAGATGAAAAAACTTGCGATGCTCTCTATAACTCCCAATACTCAAGTATTCATTTGAATACCGCGGTATTGACCTAAGTTAAGTGCATTGAGCTTTTCTTTGAAATCTTAATACTCGAGTTTTCCTACTGAAACTTGAGTATTGCCTCGTTCTGCAAGTTTTCAACTTCTTGAAACAACTCTTCATTCTTGATTCCACAATTGACTGTTATCATCAAAACCCATAGAGAACTAACAATGATGACTTTACCTTCATGCCTCTAGTCAATTAGTAATTAAGATGCCTCTAGTCATTTATTGAATGTCTCCAGTTAAGATTTTCCTATGTTTTAACTTGAACGTGTATGCCTCCAGTCATCCAAATTTCCTCTAAGCAATGCCTCAAGGCATCAATTTTTGACTCAAGGCATATAACATCGAACTCATTATTTTGCTCACATCTTATTACCTCTAGGCATATTATTTCCAAATCTCATTGTACTTACCTCTAAGCATGTAACTCTTGTTTCAAAATCTGACTCTAGGCATATTATCTTTGACTCAAGGCAAAATCTTCAAACACTTTATTCTTACCGCTAGTCAATTAACATGCCTCCAGTCATGTTCCCCAAGTTATATCTTTCTAAATTTTCAAATCACCGCCTACGTAAACTGGAAATCAATTCTTGTGATTTCATAACTTCATATGTTGACTCATTACTATTCATAAATGCTTTTAACGTGTTTGCTAATGAGTTTCAAATAATTATATCTTGAATTAAACAACAAATTGTAATAAAGCAATTTGTGTTAGAGAGCATTTGATGCAGCTCCCAAATCGAGTCATATTCACGATAACCAATTCTCTGATCATTCTAAAGTTTTTGTTGCCATTCCATCTCCGTAATTAATGCTATTTCACAACAGGAAACACAAAAGGAATGAAGAGAATGTCGTGACGGCAAATCCGCCTAGATTATTAACAGCGAAAATATTAACCAAGCTTATTTGTCTAAAGGCTATATTCAAGAGTCACAATAGTTAATGTTCAAGCTTCACCAACGGTTATTAATTACAACAACTATAAATACCTAAAGCATTGAATTCTCCAACTACTGAAACGTTGTACATTCAATTAGAATTTATTACAATCATCTGTTTCATTAGTCTCATTTAATATCTTCAGACATTTCTCTATACTTTAGTGGTTATCACTTATCTACTCAGTGAGGAGTTAAACACTATTTTAATATTTGTTTATCAGTTAAATCTTAAGGTTGTGGAACCTTAAGTGTGAATGTATAATTACAACTTATAAGAGAAAGTGAGTCCTAGTGAAATAATCATCTCGAGTACAAAGGGTGTAATTGTGTCTATGTTATTTGGTTACAAATTTAAAGAGGAGTAAGTCCTAGTGAGAGGGTTACTCAAGAGTTACAGAGTGTTTAATCAAGTTTCGAGATAGTGAAATCCCAAAGTGTTTCTGGGGACTGGACGTAGCTCAAGAGTTGGACCAAACCAATATAATCCCTTGTGTTCATTGTTCTTTTCTCCTTCTCAGTTTAAGTGTTCTTGAGCTTTAGCGAAAGATTTTTTATAATCACTTATTCACCCCCCTCTGGGTGATATTTCATCTTCAACTGCTACACAAATTATATAAAGCTAGTGAATTAAACTATTCTTTTTCCTTTTTCATTATTTAGTTGATGCTATAAAAGCAATTATCTTAAAAAAATTCTTATGTTTTTTTTTTCAACTGTGATTTTTTAGAACAACTATCCAAAGATTTTTTTTTTCCAATTTATTTAAAAAAAAATAAAACTATTTTGGTAATAAAAAGGGAAAAAGAGAAACAAACATTCCCATATAATGTTATTGTGCAGGATTTGTTGTTTTCTTTATTTTTTTTTACTATTATGTTTTTAAATACCCAAAAAAAGTGCGTGCCCTTTTGCCTCAGCGAGTTTTTTTTTTGGTAAAAAAAAGTTTTGGAAGGGTTCAACATCAGTCCCCTACCAAGGTCAGGGCACGGCCCCGGGTTCTATAAGCATGTACTGGGGACTTACGAGATCGCCTACCAAAGGAGTTCTAGCGACGACAGAGAGGATCGAACCCACGACCTAAGGGCCTAGTCCTAAATCCCTTACCATCTATGTCAACTCTCATTGGCTTAGTAATTACAACAGGGAGAGATGAGAGAGAAAGCTAGTGAGAGAAAGGGCGTGCAAGAGTATGCTATGAATAACACTGCGACTAAACCAAACGATGACAACGAAGCATCCAAGGAGGAAGACGACCTTTTGGGGAAGAGTATTAAGAAAATTCATGAAACATTGGGAGATGAGGTGATGGAAGAATGTGTAGGCGATGATAAGAAGGATCAAACGAAAGATTCGGTGATGGAAGAAGCAAGAGGGGATGAGTCTAATAAACAAACAAACATCATAGAACAGGAAATCAAGAAGCCTACTAGAACTCCAATCTCGTACAAGTCAAAACTGATGGGAATAGAGTAAAAAAATGTTTGAACAAGATTTTGTGACCTAGATGAGAGAGTGGTTCAAGAAGGAGGAAGATATAACCCCTGATCTTTCACCAGAGTAGAAGCAGATTTTTTATTCTCTACCCAATCTCGACATGCTAGACAAATGCCCAATGGAATTATGCCACCCATGGAAGGATTCGTTAATCACTACCCTTCTAGGACAAAATGCAAATTTGGGCATGATGAGGGACATAATATAATGGTTGCACAGAACGAGGAACTTTGAACTAATAGACATACCAAACAACTATTATATATTCCAATCAGAAGATATGAGCTTGTGCAGGAAATTGCTTTTTGATGGTCCATGATTAATTCGAGGACATTACCTAGCAGTTCAGAGGTGGAGCTCCAATTTCAACCCATACCGTAACAAGGTTTGAAGGGTTGCCATTTGGGTCAGAGTTCCCACTCTCCCAATGCATTCTTATGCTGAAGACATTTTGATGGAACTGGGCAATATCATTGGAAAAGCTCTAAGGCTGTTTGGTAAGTGAGCTTGAGTTTTAATGGGCTGGGATTGGGACTGAGATTGTGACTGGGATTTGATATTTTAAAATTATGTTTGGTAGGAAATAATATTTGATGGGAATACTTTCATTAATTTTATTTATAATCTAAAATAAATTGTGAAGTACAATAATATCCTTCTCTAACCCTAAAGCCCATCACCTGCTGATGACTTAAATACACAGAGGTGGGTGGTTGGAATAGTTTGTGGGTAAGAACGAAGCTAGAGAAATTATTATTATTATTTTGCTTAAAATATTTAGGAAGCAAATCTTTGGCCAAATGTATGATTCTAAATGGTGAAATTGGATCCATCTTTGTTGCATCTTGGAATCTGCAGTATGTGTGTGTGACTTGTTAAATCAACAGTGAATGCTTGATTTGTGGAACCAGGAATGAATAATTAAAGGTCTCGATTTGCTCATAATTAACATTCACAAACAACTCTCTCACTATATAATAGCCAAATAATTATCCCTCAACCACTTTCTCCAATTAAATTGGCAAGCTTTTATAGAGGGCTACATTCAAATTATGTTCCAATTTCACCTTTTACGAAAGGCATTGGAATATATCTTTCAATCTCAGCCCTTTCCAGATTCGTTTTGGGAGTTGTGATGTATTTCAATCTCAGCCTTTACAAAAGGCATTGGAGTATACATGTAACTTAATCAATAGAAGAAAAAGGCTAAAAAGATTTAAGATAGTGAGATGTGTAAAATGATGTATTTATATAGGTTAAAATTGATTGAGAGTTTTTTTATCCTCAAAATATTATAAACAGGGATTCTTTTGTCTCTTAAATTTGCAATACTAGGGGATAGGGGAGGTGGCTTTGCCAAAATCTAATTTTCATGGTACTCTCAATTCTAGATTACCCTTAGTGGCTTATACCAAATAATACAATTAGCTAATCTCAATCCCAATCACAACCACAATCACAATCTCTACCCCTAGTAGATCGTACCAGACAGTGCATAAAAGTTTACATGAATACACTTGTCCATGATGACAACAAGAGTCTCTGTATAAAGGGGAAAATTTTTGCGAGTGAGTTTTGAGGTAGACTTGAACAAACAACTTCAGTTTTGATAAACTATTCAGAAATGTGCTTTCCCAGTGGAATGTGAAGGTTTGGAGGAATGTCAAATATGGTCACCGGTGGGAGGAATGCCAGCTTAATAGCCCTCCTCAAACCTACATGGCAGAACAAGGCTCATCGAAAAACTAGTTCACCGGAGAAGCAACCGCTGTTCAGTGCACCTGGATTACTGTGTAATGAAGAATTTGGCTCCTGGATGAAAGCACAAAGAACCTTCAAGAAAAATCTGAGACATTTGGAACCAGACAAAAAGCACAACAAACAACTGGGTGTTTATGGCTAATGGCACAAAATTGTCACTACAATAATATAAAACATGAGTTTTACTTCCCTAAAAAACATTTGTTTTCTTAAAAAAAGAAGTAAAAAATAAAAATGGTAGCATTTTTATAATTATCTGTGAGAATTTTGATATTTTGTATGTCTCTTTTAGAATTGGGACGCTAAAAGTGGTTTTTTGACATTTCGATTTCCTAAACTGAGACTTTAGACTTCCCAATTTTAAATTGTAACATCTAAAATGAGACTTTAGGCTTCCCAATTAAAAATTGAGAGATCCAAAGTGGGACTTTAGGCATCCCAAATAAAATTTGGGAAACCTAAAGTAACATTTCTCTCACCCCATCGCTCCCTCTTCTATTTTTCAATTTGAATTTTCATTTGGTCATCTCCTGTCTCTCTCCCCATCCTCTTTGTCCTATTGCACTTCATCTCCTTCCTTTCTCCCTCCCTCCGCTTGTGAAGTTGCGCTCTAGAAACCATAAGCCATCGAACTGTTTTCCGTAGATTTGCGAGAAATTTGCTATTCCATAAGGAGGCAACTATGAGACTTTCTCTCCATCAATTTTAGAGTCTGTCATAGTCGCCAATCACATCCGCCATCAATCTCGATTCGTCATCAATCCCAATGCAATCGCTATTGCGACAGGGAGGGTGGAGGGAGACAGAGAAGGCAAAGGATAGAGGGGTCAATTTTGGAAGAGATAGAAGTGGATGTATTTTTTAGGTTGTCGTATTCCTCTTCATCTACTGGTTTGTCTCTTTCTCTCGATCATCAATCAGACATTTCAGATTCCAGATCTGCCTATTAGACTGCCTCCTCCGAAGTTCCTCCCTTGCCAGCAACGAAAGCGACCGTTGAGGCTCCAAATTTGCCTCCTTGATGCTGTGTCTGTTTGCGCCTTAGAGGTTCTTGATTTGTCGTATCTCTGTCCATGATGCCATGTCCATGCTGCTTTGTTCTGTTTTTTTTTTCAAAAATAAGAAAATCCCTACAGCTTCCTAATTTAAAAAAGGACGTTGTAAATAAGACTTACAGCTTCCCTTTTTATTAAGGATGCTGTAAGTTTGACTTATTACGTATAAAATGGCAAAAAATGAACGTTAAAGAGGTATTTTTGTAATAATGTCAAGCTCCTCACACTAGAACATGCAAGAAGATACTTTCGATGTCCAATTAGCTGAAAAAAGGAGCTCAAACAAGAAAAAGCCTATAGCTATAAAGGGATTTGGATTCTCTTAGTATCATTCTCTCCTTTTCCCTCAGTATCTTTCCATCTGGCTGTTCATTCTCCTCTCCTCATTCATCTCAGATTAACTTTTAGTTAAAATCATTGGTATGGATGAAGGATACTGAGGGATGAGGAGGGAAAGATACTGAGGAAATATGCTCTCAGCTACAAAGTGGAGGAAGAAATAGTAGAACAAGATTCCCACAAAAGAGAAAGTATAACATCCCAAATTTTAGATCTTTGGGAATCAAGAATTAATTATGGAAAATTTGGCCTTAAGGAATTTTAAAGATTGAGAATTTGGAATTTAATGCATATTTTCCATAAATTAAAAGAAATTTAGTGGGGGATGATTATTGGCCGGAATATTATGGAAATTTAAATTGTGGAATTTGGGCTAAAAATAATTATGAGAGTAATTATTGGGGATTAAGGCCTACATTTTCCCTTAATTTATTTTGGGAAAAGAATAAAATTCAAAGAAATAATTGAAAGTGATAATTGAGGCCTAAATTTATGGCCTAAAATAATTATTAGAAATTAAGGTTTAATTTCCCTTGATTTATTTTGATAAAAGAATAAATTCAAGGAATATTTGTAAGTGATAATTTTAGGTCTATATATTATAGGATAAATATTTTATGGCCTAGGAAATTAAGAATTTAAATTTCCTTGAAATTATTGCAATTAAACCAAATTGCAATATTGTTTTTTTTTTAAAAAAAAAAGAATAAATGGGCCACGTGATCAATTCATGATTGGGCCTCATTTATATACAAAAACAGCAAGATCACAAGCTTAAAAACGTGGGCCCAATGTGCAGCAATAAATCTCAAAAGCTCACTCTCATTCTCACGTAAGAATGACCCAGGTAAGATGCCAACTACTCATTTCATTTATCCTACCAAAAACTAAAGATCAGAAACCAAACCAACACCAAACCCAAACCCAAGTCCCGATCAACTAATAAGAGAAGCACAATAACATGTAAGTATAACCAGCTGCCAAAAACCGAAAGAAGGAAAAAAAAAAAAACCAGAGAAATCATAACCGAAACCAAGGGACTGATCACATTTATTTAAGCAGCAGATAATCATACTTATCCGAAAGCAGAGACTCAGACATCAGCCATGCTTTTCGAGCTCCACGCCGAAAACCCATTGGTTTCTTTGCTCGGACCGTAAGCTCCTCTCCAGGTTGATTTATTATATAAGTGCAGCTGCCTCTTTCATCTGAAGTGAGGCTGAGAGAGCTAGGGAGCAAACCGAGAGAGAGAAGAAGGAGAGTTAGAGAGAGGGACTGTTGGAGGTTGAGAGAAAAACTGAAGCTCAGTTTTAACGTTTAAAAACAGAGGAGAATCGGTCTGGTTCATAAACGTCTTGACTGAAGTATAGAAGGTGACAAATACTTCTTCTTTCTCCCTCGTTTTCAGTTACTGTTTCACGCAATAGGAAGTTAAATGAACCTGAAAACTGAACTATATATATATATATATATATATATATAGCTTGCTGAATGTAGTTGCTGAAAACTGAAAATAAAATAAAACAAACAAACAGGGGTTGTAGCGTCTGGTTTTGTTGTCAAATGTAGAATAAAACGGAAACTAAAAATGAGAGCAAAACAGGGAAGGAAGACACATATATAAATATATAGATATAATGGTGTTCGTGTTTTGCTGTTATAGGTTAATATACAATATGGTTCCACAGTCAAAACGTCAAAACGTAGCTGAGAGTTATTCTTCTGCACTTAGGTTCTGTTTTTGCAAAAGAACAGGGATACTGGACGTGTGTTTGTTGCTGAAGAAAAATGAGAATAAAACAAGTTAATATATGTAAATAAACTAAGAGAAATAGCTGAAGCTTGCTATGAGTGCTGCATATGTGTGTATACCGAGAGTTTTTGTGAGTTTATTGTATGAAACACACACACACACACACGTGAACGTGTGCTGTCATGTAAAGGGGAAGTGGCTGCTGATTCATTTTTCTTTTCTTTCTGTTTGTTGTGTTTTCTTTGCTGCATAAGTATTAAAATACATACACACGTGGGAGGAATGAAGAATTAAAACTTTCTGCACTTTTGTGTGTGTATCGGGTTGCCCAGTGAAGAAAAGGAAAAAGACATGAGTTGCCGTGTGTGTATGTATATATGCGTTCTGGGAAGAGAAAAACACAAGGAGGCATAAATATATATATGTGTGTGTGTGTCGTGATCTGTGATGTGAGAAAGGGAAAGAAAGAAAAAAAAAATTAATAAGTATATATGTGTGGTGTTTGCGTTTTTGCTGTCATGAGTAAGAAAGAGAAAGGTTTAGGGAAGCATGAATATATGTACATGTGTGTGGTACGTGCCTTCTGTTTTAAGCTAAAAGAAGGAAGAATTATTTTGTCTTTATACCTATATATATGTTTGAAACCGTGTGGGTCCAGAGAAAAGGGAAGAACTTTTTGAAAACAAGTTAATACATATATGTGCGCATAAGACCATAAAGGAAAGAAATAAACCATGTCTAGTGTCTCTGATTGTTTTAACAATGAAACAAAATAATAATACAACATATACTTATGCATACATGGTGCATGCATGCTTATTATATGTGTTTATGTTAAATAGACACATGCATAGGCATCTTCTTTTATGTACATGAAGTATGTGTTTTTGCATGGGAAATATTAAAATACATAGTAGTAATTAGCATTGTCATATGAAAGACTGTAGGAAACCATGAGAATTATTAGATAAATATATAAACTCATATTCTTATATAATTGTTGACATTTACTAATTTTAATTGATTGTTAAGAATAAAGTAATGGGGAGATAATAATAAATAAATAAGGGGGAATAAATAAATAAATAGTTGGAAATTTGTGTTACCAGTAGGAATTTAAAATAATAATAATAACAACAAATAATGTTATTATTATTATTATTATTATGGGGAAATAGATAACTAAATAAATAAAGAATTATTATTATGATTATTATAAGGATTAATCATAATAATAATAGCAATAATAAAAAATTATTATTGTTAAAGAAAAATTAAGGGATTAATAATCATTATTAACCCTTTAAGCTAATTCACGTAATTAGTTACTTGCGATTCGAATAAGAGACTAACAGTGATGATAAACATTTTTAGGCAGACTTTGATATTTAATTTGATTCCAACGACTCCAATACAAAGAAAAGGAATACACAGTTAAGGTTAAGGTAGGTAACTCTAATCTTGTAATCATGTATGTAAATGATATGCAATAATTAGCTGATCATGTATGCTGGTTGAATTACTTGTTTATGTTTTCCTGGCCATGGAATTGAGGCTGCGGTCTCATGGGGTTGCGTGTCCTAGACAAAGGCTGCGGTCCTTGACTGTTAACTGCGGTTACGATTATGTGTAATTTCTTCTATGCTTTAACATGTGCTATTATGTCATTTTTATTTTCATACATGTGCATGAGATTAATTGTTACCTGAGGTCCATTCACTTGGACTCCAGATCATGTGAAAGATACAGGAACTAGTTCGGGATTAAAGGGCAAAAAGCAGCTGTAAGGGTTATAACAGATGGAATGCCTTGGACGATTAGGATTAATTAGATTGTAATTTAACATTTATCATTCGCTTATTCTTGGGATTATTGTATTAACATCCGACTATCGGATGAAATCGAATCGTGAAAAATTAGACTGTATTTTCCCAAACTAAATAAATTTCAAAAACTTTTATTCCGCAATTAAGTCGTCTAAATCTCCTCGATCCTTTCCACGTCAACTCTGATGAAATAAAGGTCCCAAAGGCCGGGCGTCACAAAAAGAGGTAGACATTAATCGCAGTGAGGAAAAGGCAAAGAATACTTTTGAAATGGGAGAATCAAGCAAGACAACTTGATTGTAAATTGCCCAGTAAATATAAGGCTTCGATCTGGAAAATATAACAAAGCGATTGAAGTAAAGCCTAACCTAAGAAACCTCAAATTTAATGGTGAAAGTGCACCCAACACCCCAAATTAATTTTGATGGTGCATTAAGCGCCTTAAAGTATTTATTGGTGCTGTAACATCCCAACTTTTCAAAAGCAGTATAATTTTTTTTTTTTACATCAGAGTAGAGCATCGGAGTAAGAGAGTAACTGATACTTGTATTTCAAAATGCCATAAGTCTGGCTGGATACAATAGCGGTACATCATACCAAGTATTTCAAAAGTAATGTTCAACAATAAAAGGAAGGCTTCCGCCGGAACATCAAAAGGAAGTCTTCAGCCGGGTCTTCTATGCGTCTTGTTTGCGCTTCCCCTTATCCTCCGTTCTTGGTTCTCCTGACCCTGACGCTATGTTAAGAGCTAAGATCCCATGCATACGGACCCTAGGTAACGGTTAACCTCATATTTACATATACGGTACAAAATCACAGCAAATGAAACACTTCCAAACATGTCACTCCCAGTGAATGCAAATGTACCGCTCCCAGCGAAAAGTACCACTTCCAGTGAAAACAGATATATCACTCCCAGTGTATACAGGTGTACAGTTATTTCTTACCAAACAAGTATTCAAACAACACACCACAACATGCACACATACCACATATACACATACTGTAAATATCAGAGTTAGTGTTACAGTACGCGAACGTACCTTCGTTGACGCTATATGGTATTTCTGGCGGAATACTACGTTTGACAGCGATACGAAGGCGGTACAACAGCGGTAACAGCAGAAACAAAGGTTCGTGATTTCAGATATCCTATAAGGATGATATCACGTTTATGAATATTTAATATCATAATAGGCATTTTAGGTACAAATTACCATTTTGCCCTTAAGTTAACAAATCGACGAGATTTTGCCAGAGCTTCGCTATTTTAATCCTAATCTCCCAAGATTTTGACATACCTCTTTCTCCAATATATTTCTGAAATAAATATCATATCTATCCCTAAAACATGATATCTAAACTGACTTGGAAGATTAGAGATTACTCTAGCATTTCTATTATAACTACCGAAAGAACTTAAGACTAAAGACTAGGGACCGAAGAACTTACCCGGCATTTTGCAATTTCCACAGACTCCTCCTTCTCTCTAAAATCTCTCTCTAGAAAGCTCTAGGATTTGTGAAGAATGAAGAAAAGGTGAAGGCTATTTATAGAAAAAGACGATGACATTTCGGTAATTCCTTTGAACTTTGTCTGGTTAGTTTCTGACCGTAGGATCGCACTTCTTTGAGGTGGCACGATCCTGGCCTTACACCTCACTATGATGACCTTATCCTGAGTCATCAAAGTGATGTCATGCTTGCATCATCTCTTGATTTAGGTGCCTTTATCTGATAAAGTTCCCTGTTCGGTGTCTTAATCGCGTAATCTTGAGAAATCTCAAAATTCCGGGAGCAAGGTCCTGAAGATCTTTTCTTTCTCTTTCAAGATACTTGGGTTATCTAAATTTTTTATCTCATTAAGGACATTCCATTGTCTGTTGAATATTTCGGCCAAACGCCGTTGGCTACGGAAATTGCGTCTGCCGACGTCAACTTCTGGATAAAAATCCACTGATTAATAATATACTCTGGTTTTTACCAACTTATCCCCCGGATTCTAGTTTATGAATTATTTTCCATCGGTTCTCATTTCTACTATCTGTTCTAACTTCACAAAATATCTTCTTGACCTTATCTCATGATCACTTCGTCGGTTGCGGAAATGACTTCGGAGACAGCCTAATTTGAAATAAAAATTCACTTGTCTATAATATATTCTGACTCTTGAAACTTAGTTCATGGTTTTCTAGATAGGATTTTATTTCTATCCGTTCTCGTTTATCCTATATAAAATATCACAATTATAATATTATTTAATTACTAAATATCTTAGACATTTTTTTCTTAGTTTCCATTTTAATTTTTCTTTATTTTTCTTCATAATTTCGTTTTTATTTATATTTATATATTTATTTTAAGTAATTTCCACCTTTTTCTCTTTATCTTATGTCTAAACAATTAGTCATTAATTATCTAATTAATTACTTACTAATTGTTGACAATTTTCTTAATTAGTAATAATTATTATCTCACAACTATTTCACTGACATTGGTAATTTATGCACCATGCATAATATTAAAAATCATAGGGTCCAATATGGTCCCCCAATACTTTTAAATTTTTCTCCTGTAATTTTTCCAAGGTAATAATTTAATAAATTACCTAAATTAGAGACAACATACTTTCTAATTTTTAATAAATATTTAGTTGCCTCTTAGGATTTTATCATAATTTTCTCAGGGTATTTTATAACTCATAAATATTTTAGGGACCTATTTGCAAATTATCTAATGTCTTAGGGACCTTTTTGCACATTATTTAATCTCAGGAGAAATTGTCCTAATAATAAGATAAATTCAATACAAGGTGTTTGAGACCTCATATTCACCTATTTCCAATAGGTATTATTTACTAAATTATGATACTTATCATCAGTAGGATTTTTAGGATATTACAGGTGCAATTTCATCACTTTTATTGGTTCAATTTCACCCTTAGATTGAAAGAGCCGGTTGCGTTTGTCTGGCTAGATGTTTCTGAGCTTCTAATATCCTAATATAGCTAGCCACCTTCCTTAGTTTTGAGCTAGCATTGTGGCAACTAATTAAACCCAGAAGCATAATCCTCAAGGACGAAGTGGGAAAAAAACCAATTTAAGCTGGCAGTTTCAATTATTACGGGTCATTATTGTTAAAATAAAATGCTCAGGTGTTGGTGAGAAAACATCTGTTACTAGCTCTGTCAATCCAAGAGTGAAAATGAACCAATAAAAATATATTAGTGGTGAAATTGCCGGCATAAATATTTTAGGGTGCTGATTACACCTCCAAAAATAGCTTGAGGTATTGGGTGCACCTTTACCCAAAATTTAAAGAAATGAGCCGAACTTAAAGGGTGTCAAATGGGGCCCAAAATATTTTCCACATTAATGTTCTGAAGGCACAATTGTTTGTTTTTTGTGGTTACAATTACGAAAGGTGGCAAAATACCTAAAATTAAATAGCTAGACCAAAGGGGATTGAATCCCGTACAATCTTTTTTCCAATGCTTCCACAATAAAGGCGGAACAGCACCTAAAATAGGTCTTTGATATTCCTTCCTTTGCCAACGAAACAGCAAGACAGTTCCTGTCCCTGTGTACATGCTACAAAGACAGGTGCCATTACTTGTCCATTATATAGCTTCCTAATCTGCATAGATTCTTGACTGTAGTTCCCTGATTCTTGAATGAGAGTTTCACAATCCGATTACACTATACTCTCCTGAAGCTATATATACTCCCATGCTAATTCCATAGAGTGTTGGTACGAGGGAAAATTTTTACGTGTTGTATTCTTAAAAAATGGAGAAGTGGGGTTATAAAAGTTTAGTAAATATAAGATGAAAAATAATAAAAGACTAAACAAAACTAATTAAAAACTTTTAACCCAACTTTTAAATCCAATTCATAGAAATTTTCCCTTGTCTGAGTGTCTTCCTCTCCAGATCCCTCGTAGCCCCTAAGCAATGTCCCAATTGCTCAGCGTGTAACACTGAACATTTTCCAATACACTCTGTCAAAACCCACATTAGTTCAATATCCCAATTACCCTTGTGAGTACGGATGAATCCCCCGCATTCAGCCTTGTGTGTTGCCAACAAAAACAGTAACATAAACATTGACTTTCACCCAGTCTAATGGTGGAGGTTCACATCCCATGAAAGCACAATTCTAGAAAAGAACAAAATCAGAGATGTTATATAGCCTAAAACAGTGACCCCAAAAAGCGGGCCAAGTAGTAAATGGACCGGTTCAGCATGAACCGGAAAACCGGCCATCAGCATTTTTTTTTTTTTTTAGCTTTGAATGGTTCAGTAGCGTCGAGTGAGCTCAATCCACTGACCCTTGAATCAATATTCTGATTAGTTTTTTTTTTTATATATATAAAAAGTTTTGGAGGGGTTCAACACTAGTCCCCCACCAAGACCAAGGCACGGCCCCGAGCTCTATGAACACTTATTGGGGACTTACGAGATCGCCTACCAAAGGAGTCCCAGCAACGACAGAGGGGATCGAACCTACGTCCCAAAGGACTAATCCTAGATCTCTTACCATCTGTGCCAACTCTCATTGGCAATACCCTGATTAGTTCAATGACTGGTCTGAGTTTAATAACTTTGAAAGAACATTAAAAGACGAAGAACCTAAAAGCACAGGCCCACCAATGCGAAGCCCATTTTCACTCAGTGTGGGATGAATCGTTTTACCAATGAGAAAATTGCACGCGATGCTTGTTGGAAATTTTTCCAAAACATTCTTTTAGGAATAGGAAATTCAATCCAGATCCGCAATGCATCATACGTGTTGGACAGATTTTAAGTTAAAATCACTCGAGCGCGTAGAAAGATCCTTCAATATCAAAGTTGGTGGTGTGATTGAGGGAGATATCACTGGTAGGAACTATAACATCCCAATTTTTGTCTCTTAAGATTTTAATAAAAGTAAGGAAGAATTATTTCATGGTAAATGAAATTTATCATGTAATTATTTATGTGGAGAAAATATATCCCAAATAAATTAAGAATACAGATATAATAGAGAAAAAGAGAAGAAAGCACTGCTTCAATTTCAAAATCTCAAATTAACAAATTTTTTACTAAAATAAGTTGTTAATTGCTATATTTTTATAGTCAATACCAATATACTTTTGTAGGCAACAATATTGATCTAGGACTTTGGAATTGAAGTAGTATTTTTTATTTTTTTGTCTTTTCCTCAATATAAATATCAAGTCTTAATTTTAAACGGATAAAAAAAATTGAAAAATAAAGATATAGTAAATTAATTTGCACCTAAATTTTCTTAAGTATTTAGATATTATGAGATATTTTTATTAGTTGAGTTTATTCTTTTAAATTTATTGGGAATATTAGAAAATTGTTACAAAAAATTATGAAAGAGGGTTTAAAGACTTGGGAAAAAAAAAGAGTAAAAGAAATTATAAAACTTTGAATTAAGTTTCAGAGTTCGAAATTGAGATCATTGAGAGAGAAGAGGAGAGAGCCCTTTCACAAAAGCCCAACGTGGTCTGGGCGAATCCACGTTTACGAATTCGTACAATGTCATGTCAAAAAAAAATAAATAAATAAATTCGTTCAATGTTGGATCAGAGTAGAATATGGTATCTGATTCGGGACGTGTAACTCGTCATTTTCAATGATCGGATCTTTGACATATGAGTTATCAATCCCAAATTTAACTCAGTTTTCTGGATCATTAAGAATATAACACCAAGTGATAGATTGATCTTTGCGGATTCCTTAACCGTTGGGTTGAGTAGAAATTCACATAGTAGACTCATAACTTCAAGTCCGTTAAGCTCAACAGTTGGATTAATAATATGATTTATGTGGTGAAAACAATTTAATTCGATTCAATTCTGTATTTTTGGTCCTTTAGAAACGGAACCTAGGTTGGAAATTGAGAATTTTCTAAGATTTATCTCTTTATCCGCTTCTTCCCAAGTTGATGTAAAATTAAGACCCTAAGGCTAATCTATTATAATTTGAGTCAAACCTATTTGCTCTGAGTTATTCCGGGGAGTTTCAGAGAAACCTATAGAGTAGATGGTGACTTTTATAAACATGACTATTACTACTCTATATATTAGATGGAACAAATTTGAGAATGTTCCGCGACGTAAGTTGATCACGAAACTGAAGACCTCGCGTGAGGAGTACTCTTTGGTAATCCTTGACTCGTAATTTGGTAAAACAATGTAACCTTATTCTCTCAAATTGGGTGATTATTCATCTTGTGTAATTATTATGCAGCGTTTGCAGGCTTTGTGAATCCAAAGCTTTGTCTGTGATATTCTACGTTGTATATAAAGTTATATGTGCCTTCTGATTTTATAAAATAGACTTGTTGGGTCTTAACTTTGTATTCCTGAATTGTGATAATTGCTTTTATATATATATATATATATATATATATATATATATATATATTGACTGGACTATTGATTTATGACTGGGCTATGTTGTGACGTCTATGTTGCAGAATTAATTTGAATTGTGAAAAATAATTAGTGATGGGAGGAGTTTAGCAGAGTTGGTGTATTGTGTACCATACGGTAACCTTATGTTTGGGACTATTGATGTATGACTGGTTTATGCTGTGACGTCTATGTTCATAATTAATTTGAATTGTGAAAAATAATTAGTGATGGGAGGAGTTTAGCAGAGTTAGTGTTTTGTGTACCATACGGTACCTTATGTTTGGCCTTTTCTTGTCCCATTAATTCATGAGGGATTGCGACACCCCGTCGGTTTATAAAGGGCAACCGTGGTCCAACGCGTGTCTTACAGTACTTAGGTCGATCCATATTGTATCTTGGTGAATTCATTGAGTTACCAGTCATGTGGGCAAAATGTACCCTGTGAGTTCAATCCGCGGGGTTATAAGGAAGCAATTGAATAAATAGTAAAATGATTGTGATTAATGAATTCAATTATATTTATGTATATATATATGTATGTGTTGTGAACCGTTCTAAATGTCCCACAAGCACGTTGAGAGGGGGAAAAAATTATAGCTTAAGATTTGGCAAGTGCACTGGCCATATATTAAGTAGTAAAGTGTAAGTAAATTATTGTTCTTACTAGGATTTGATACCTAAACTCGATTGATCATTGATTTTACATTTTTGTTTAATTTTAACAAACCAAATACCAATTAAATTCAAATGAGTGAAAAGCTAATTAAAATCAAATTAAAACTAGCTAACTATCATAATTATCAAAAGGGCAACCTAGAGTTACTAATTACTTCTTAGCTTCATAAACTTTGGTTTTACTTAATTAATTAGTTTCAATGTAAATTTTGTTAACCTAGAGTATTAATAGATATAAGTATCTCATGATATCACTTATATTCATCTCTAAAGTTAAAACTGTTATCCCTAACATACTTACCCAAGAGGAAATAATAATTCAATTTCACTCTAATATAATTAAATTAGCTAACTAATCAATCCAAAATATTAGAATGAAGCATAAAACAACTCTCAAGGATATTAGTATTTCACTCATCTCACCTCATTGGGATAATTTCACTTTAGTTCACTTAATCGACACCTTAACATAAGCTTGCAACAATACTAACATCTCCACTACTATAGTAGCAATTAATATAATGAATCAAGAGGACTTAAAAGGCTTGTGATATTGGATAAAGGTCAGATGAATTAATTAATTATAAAAATGAATAGTTGATATATAAGTCAAAGTTAATGGGTAAATTCATAGGAACTAAATAACTTGACAAACTCTTACCAATTCTTTTCCAAATCCATGAACAAATGCCTTCTTCATATTTATTTTTCTTTTCTTTTTATCCACAAAATAAAAAATTTACATTTTTCTCTTTTCTTTTGCAATACTTTTCTTTTTCCCTTTTTCTCCTACCCCGTTTTTTTCCCTTTATCAAACTATACACACTTTTTTATTTTGACGTACTTTCTCTCTCTCTTCTGTACACATGGAATTTCAATATATAAATTGTTCAACTTTCTATTGGCAAATCATTTTACTATGAGTAAATGACATGCATGTAACATATGAATGGTTCAAACATGTAAGTAAAGGTAAATGAATGTAGGTTTGTGTTTTGGGTTAAAAAGGTTTAAAATTGAAATGTTGTTTTGAAAAAGGAGTGGAAATAAGTTTTAGAAGGTGAAAAATCAAGTGAACATGCATACATGAAAGAATTTAATAAGGTTCAAACAACCTTCCAACAAGGTTCTTCTCCAATACTCATTATAATATGATCAATTGCAAAGTGAGCTAACCACAAAACATCTACTTAACTATTCCTAATACTAACCTTACAAACATAATTAGTTAAAACAATGCAATCAATTTTAGTCAGGCTCAACTCTTTAAAGAACTAATGATGTAAGAACTTTTGCTTTTTTTTTTTCCTTTTCAAAACTTGGAGTTAACAAAATCCAAAGTGTGGGTTCATTTTTCTTCCAATTCACTTGAAAAGCAAAACATGGTCGGTTTTTAAAAAATTGCCAAAACACTAGATCACATTAAAAACCCAAAGAATTTCTCACAAATAACAATTCTAAAGTGGCCAATGTAACCATTTACCACTAAGGGCATGCATCAAAGCAAGTCATTCTTGAAATTTTTTTGAAAATTTTCTAGTTTAGGGCATTTTCTCATTTAAAAAACAACCAATTAATGGGATTAAAAAAAAAAATGTATTCCCCTCCCAACACTTAATCAATATATTGTACTTAATGTTTGTAAATCAACTCTAAAGAGAATGCTAAGCAAGTTGAAATTCAAGGCACAATAGTAAATAAATAAGGTGGTGGTCGAAAATGCAAGACATGCATAGGGGATTCTTATTCTACTTACTAAGCTACAATATTTGTACTTTTTTCTACTGGATTGTGTCCTTCCCCCATACTTATCTTCCTCATACAACAATTAAGCCCAAGTAATTATAGAAATTAAGAATAAAATAAGTGAGTAAAGAGACAACCTTTGTTAGATTATCTTGAGTCACTTAAAAGAGAAGTTCTCATCCCCAATGAAAATCATGCATTTGTCCTTTGAAACACCTTTCAACACATTGAATTCTTTGGTGGAGTTGGCACAAGATTGAAAGATGTCCAAGCATGTAAGGTGAATGTTGGATCACCTGAGGACCTTTCCAATTATGTGCCTGAAAAGAAAACAACAAACCAACAGTAGTATTCTATCCGAAAATAGAGACATAAAGAGATTTTAAGTGAAGTAAAGCCATTTTAGGAACAAAACTCTCCAAGTAACTATTACAACCAAGGAAATCAATTCCACTCCCATAAGTTGGAGTCAAGAAATCAGTTAATGTTTGAAAATCCTTTGGTTTTTGCAAAGTGGAGAGTGCAAAATCCAACTTAGTGTTGGAGTACACTACATCATCAATGCAATCATAACAAGTAGAAGAAAAAAGAATGGAAGAAAGAAGAGAATTCGTTAAATCATTACCACCTGAGGGTTTCAAAATTTCAAAGCAATCATGTTTATTCCCTATGTTGGGTGGAAAATCACAAGATAAAATCATATGGAAAGATTCAATTTCATTTACAATATCATCAATCAAATCATATGAATTTTCACTTATTTAACTATCATTCCATTCATTAGAATCAAGGGAAAGATATTTTTCTAGGCTATGGTTATTAATGCATTTCTCCATAACACAAAAATCAAAAGATTGAATAGAAGGAGTAGAGAAGGAAAAAGAATGGAAGAAAGAAGAGAATTCGTTAAATCATTACCACCTGAGGGTTTCAAAATTTCAAAGCAATCATGTTTATTCCCTATGTTGGGTGGAAAATCACAAGATAAAATCATATGGAAAGATTCAATTTCATTTACAATATCATCAATCAAATCATATGAATTTTCACTTATTTAACTATCATTCCATTCATTAGAATCAAGGGAAAGATATTTTTCTAGGCTATGGTTATTAATGCATTTCTCCATAACACAAAAATCAAAAGATTGAATAGAAGGAGTAGAGAAGGAAAAAGAATGGAAGAAAGAAGAGAATTCGTTAAATCATTACCACCTGAGGGTTTCAAAATTTCAAAGCAATCATGTTTATTCCCTATGTTGGGTGGAAAATCACAAGATAAAATCATATGGAAAGATTCAATTTCATTTACAATATCATCAATCAAGTCATATGAATTTTCACTTATTTAACTATCATTCAATTCATTGGAATCAAGAGAAAGATATTTTTCTAGGCTATGGTTATTAATGCATTTCTCCATAACACAAAAATCAAAAGACTGAATGGAAGGAGTAGAGAAGGCATCCTCATATGCATTTAGTTTAACATCAACATCACAAGTACAATCAACAACATGAGCACCCAATTCACTACTATTTGAAGCAAAAGGTGAAACATTTTCATGTTCAAACATTTTAGGGTTAAGGTGCAAAAAATACACATGAGTTTTTTTTCCCATGAGCAAAAATCCACATATGCTTTTTTGAGGAGCAAAAATACATACGTGGTTACTATTTTGGTGCAAAAGTCACATCTCATCGTTAAGTCACTGTTCATCGTGATGAGAGAGAAACTGATGAGGTGAACAGTAATTTAACGACAGTGAATTAACAATGAGATATAACTTTTCACCAAAATGATAACCATATGTGTATTTTTGCCTAGGAGAAAAAGCTTATTTGTATTTTTGTGTAACATCCCAATTTTCTGGGATTTAAATGCTGGAATATTATGGAAAATTTAAATTGAGAAATTTGGGGCAAAATAATTATGAGAATACTTGTAGGGAATTAAGGCCTATATTTTCCCTTAATTTATTTCAGGAAAAGAATAAAGTTCAAAGAATAATTGAAAGTGATAATTTTAGGCCCAAATATTATAAGATTAATATTCTATGGCTTAGGAAATTAAGAAATTGAAATTTATGCAATAATGGCAATTAAATCTAAATTGCAAAAAAAAAAAAAAAAGAAGAAGAAGAACAAACAAAAACAAATAAACAGATGGACCAGCGTGAAGAACCAGAAGCAGAAGTAGCCGCATAATTCTTGGACAACCAGAGACCATTTCTTTCGGCCCAAACAAATCACACCAACCCAATACATTAAACCATTGTTCAGTCCAAACCAAAAAGAAGCACAGAACCGAAAGAAACAAAACAGCAGAAGATTGAAAAGTTGAGCTGGTTTAGGCGTTGACTTGGCAAGTTTAGAAACAGATAGCATTTAATCATGCAACACGTCACAGATCAGATCCAGCTGTCAGCCTCCACTTTGCATGCAAATCCCTCTTAACCGATGGTTTTGGTGTCTGGACTATGGTGTAATAACAGAACATGAGCTCCCTATTTAAATGATACTCATCACAGATTCCATCTTGTACCTTCAGCTTTCGGCCAGAAGGTGAATTACCAGAGAAGAAAAAGAGAAAACGAGAGAGTGAGAGAGTGTAGGAGAGTCCGAGAGTTTGGGGAGAAGGAAGGAGAGGGTCAGCTGTACTATCTTCCTCTGTTTCGGTTACCAAGAACAGAGAGATATTCCAGCATTTTTCTTCATCGTCCAGCTGCCTTTAAGGTAACCCATGAGAACCTTCTTTCCCCTCATAGGTTCGGTTACTGTTCAGATGAAGATTTAAAGTTTAAACATGAGAAATAACCATAAGTCTTCGCTGAAACCAAACCTGAAAACTGAAATGAAAACAGGGATTGAGTTATTGTTCAGTTTATGTCTCTGAGCTTTCTCTGAACTTTGCAATTGTGTTTCGCGTCTCTATATATATACACAGCAGCTTCTGCCCGAAATGAAAAACAAAACAAATGAATATATGTGTGTATTAACATGTGTGTTCATGCTTTGCTACTAAAAACTGAACTAAGAGCAGAGGCTGTTTAGCATCTTATTTTGTCTCTAAATATGGTTTCCATTTTTGCTGGACGTGCATGTATATATGTGCATGAGGAAGAAGTGTTTTTCGTTTCTGCATCTTTTCATGGCTGAACCAACTTTTTTTTTTTTTTTTTAATGTTTAAATAAATAATGGTTTCATATTTTGCTGTCATCGTTTTCTTGTTGCTGGATGCATTTTCTTTTCTGCATGTAGGTTCTGTTTTTGCCAAAGAAAGAACTTTCAAAAAGAATACATATAGGTGCGTGTATTCACCTGTGTGCATGAATAAAAGAATAAGAAAAGAGTATGTGAGATATGATTGGTTGTGAGTTAGCTATCGGGTTGTTGCCTTCTGTTTGTGGCGTTTTCTTTTGCTGCATGGGTATTAAAAGGAAGAAGAAAAGTGGCTGAATGTGTGTGCTGAAATAATGAATCTGTGAGTGTCTTTGCTGCATGCGAAAAGGAAAGAGAGAAAGGAATAATGTGGTTTACATATTTATATATATGTGTGTGTGTGTGGCTTCATTTTTGCTGTCGTGTGGGAGGGATGAAAAACTAAACTTTCTGCATTCTCTTTGCATGTCTATCGGGTTGCCCAGCAAAGAAGAAGAAAGAGAAAAGCCTATGGGAATAGGGATACATATACATGCATATGTGTGGCACGTGATTTTTTAGCTTAAACTAAAAGAAGAAAGAATTATTTTATTCATACTTATATATATGATAATTATTATTAGCAAAATAATTAAATGCTAGGAAGAGGGAGGTTAGCAACAAATAAAATAAATTATTAATCAGCAATTAATAGGAGTTAATGCTGATTATAGAGAATTAAGAGTAAATAGAGAGAAATTAGTATAAATATTAGGATAATAATATATAATAACAAATAATGTTATTATTAGGAAAGAATGATAATGACCAATGGTAAATGGGGAATTATTATTATTATTATTGGGAATAATAATAATAATAATTAAGGAATTATTATTATTATTATTGAGGATAATAACAATAACAATAACAACAACAATAATAATGATGGTAATAATAATAATAATGATAGTAAATATTATGACTAGGAAAAAAATAATGTTAAAGGGAATTATTAATTTATTGAAAGGGGCAGAAATTAATTAATAATTAAGTTAAAAAGGGTATAAATGTAATAAAATTGACTAGGGGTATAGGAGTCATAAATGGCTAGGCAATTCCTTAGAATGTTAATTATAAGAGAAATAACGCAGTGATGGTATTATAGGATACCTGGAAAGGCTTGGAACTAGTATCAAAAGGGAATGTACCATTAGAGCAAAGGTCTAAGGTACGGATACGTACTGTAACTCTAACTCTTATGTTACTTGTATGCTTTATATGTAATGAGATGATTCATATAGTCATGGACAAGACTGGGTCTTGGGGTCATAGACTGTGGCTAAGACTAGGTCTTAGGTCACCATTTTAAAATACATTAAGCTTTTATTTCAAAACGGGTTACAGTCTTGGTAATGCCGTATGGATATTTTCCTAACGTTGAGGACATGTCGGGGGCGTGGCACTGGTTTATGTGCAAACTATATGGACCTTACATGGGCTGTGTGCTATGTAGAGGTAAACCTTACATGGTCTGTGTGCTATGTAAAAGTGAAAATTACAATTGTTGTGTGCTTTGTAATTGTTGAGATATAAACTATTACATGTGCTATGTGCTATGTATGGTTATATGTTGAAATGTAAATGAATATCTGTAATGCATATATTGTTATACTTGAGCATAATGTTAACTATTACCTGAGATTCAATGGGCATTGAATCTCAGAATTCACCCTAGCTACAGGATCTGAAGGATCGGGAGCCGGAGAAAAGGGTAAGCGGCACACATAAGGACTCGGAAGGAGTTTTTATTTTGGTTAAGAATATGTATAACTTTTGTGGTTGAACCTTTTGGACCACTGTATCTTAACGCGTTAACTAAGACCAAACACGATGAATTTAATTGTATCACATTTTTGTTCCTTCGGGAATTTTAATTAACCAGCATATGTCTACGCATATAAAATCAGTTACTCAGTCATCCAAACGATTAAGCGCGCTCTCTGTTGTGTTTTACTCTGATATGTTAATGCCCTTACTCTGATAAATATTCGTGAGATAACTTAATAAGAGCCTTAGGATCCTAACTGCACTTCATAATGAACTTAGGAAATAGGGGCGTTACATTTTGCACCTTAACCCAACATTTTAGGGGATTCAACAATGATTTCTTCATCCACCTCATCATCACTCACATTATCACATTTTCAGGAATAATAGTATGAGGAGGGTTAACCACTTCAAGAAGAGAAGTTTCATTACCCCTAGGTAAGGAAGACTCCTCTAAAGGCTGAAAATTGACTTTCTTGAATTAAGTAGGCACTGGATGTGTGAATTCTTCCACTTGTCTAGTGGCTTTTGGCTTTTGCTATTTGACTTCCCCATCCTCATTGGAGTTAAAGAGCGATGGAGCTCCTTCTTATCCTCTGATCTTCATCCATAACACATGGTCAACAAATGCCTTGATGAAGTTTTGAATGTCCTTGAATTCTTCTTCTATTTCCTTAAAGGGTCTAAGAGCTTCCTTGACCATGAATAATTGTTGATGCCAGACCTTTAGTTGGTCATAATTTCTTATTAGGAGTAGAGGGTTGGGGTAGATGTTCATGGTATGGTGAAATATGTGGGTCGTATGGAAGTCTATGTGGTGGGGGAAGAGGTTGTTGGTAAGGAGTATGCTATGAATGGTGGAATTGACCATGACATTTTTTGCCTAATTGACTTCTTTCTTGACTCTCCAAATTGTCTTGAAGGAGTTGTAATGTATGTTGAATGGAATAAACGGTTGGGAGAGAGCATCTTTCCTTCAAGTAGAGGAATCTACAAAATAGTTAGATTAAAAGGGTGAATATTCTTAACAATATGAACCACTTTTTGGATTCTCCGTTTGGGCTAAAATGAGATATAGTTGTTGTTGTGCTTATTAAGATCCTTAAGAGACATTGTCATTCCTCTTGGTGTAATAGCCTATAAAAAAAAAAGAGATTTGAGAAGTAAATCTTGATCAGACTAAACAAAGCCAAAAAAATTCAATATATTTAATTCTTAATGAATTACAAGTATTAAATAGAAGAAAACATCCTAGGAATCAAGAAAAATATAAAAATAAAACTAAAAAACTACTATAGTGAAAAAAGATGGACAAAGAGTCAAAGACAATGGAAGAAGAGGGAAGAATAAAGTTGATAGGAAGGTGATGATTTTTGCAATGGTGGCTGACGGTGATTCTGATGATGGATACGAAGGAATCAACATCAATGGTGGTTTCTCCTTCCTCCTCACTGTTCTAAATTGCCACAAGTCCAAGCTCTTTCTCCAAATCACGACTTACAAGCTCTACAATCTCAAATTGTGATCTCCAACTCTTAACTTCTCTATTCATGCCTTTTATGGTAATGACATGAATTGCCATCAACAATGCTTAATGGAGGGGTAGAGGACGAAGGAAGGAAGTCGCCAGTGACAATGGTGGAAGAGATGAAGGTCACTGGCAAAAAAGAGACACGGTTAGGTGAGAGCGAAGGTCTGACTTTCAGCTTTATGGTGTGTTGGTTAATTATGGCTATTACATGACTTTTATGCAAAGTCTCATGAGGTTGAAAACAAAAAAAATTGCTAATCATTGCGGAAACTCGTAACTCCTTACGGTCCTCATGAATTATTAACCTCAACTCCTTACGCTAATTAGCTATTGTTATTATTTTTATTATTATTATACTCATTAACTCATAACTCTTTACAATACTCATGAGAACTCGCAACACTTTATGATACCATGAGTTTTAGGATTACTTGTTAAAACAACTATTGGGAATTACGATTACTTGATAAACCAACTATTAGAGATTAGGTTTACCTTGGATCACTTAAAGACTTAAATGTTTTTGATGTCCTCTGAAGTTGATCCACACAACTATCCCCCCAATCACAATGAGAACTCTTTCTCTTGGTACCTCCCACTCCTTGGATGCTTACTAGGTGATGACAAGGTTAAGGTTGAGGTTTCGATTTCTTGCATTTTTCTCTTTTTAAGAAGATGATGGTTTTTAAAATTAGGTTGAAGATAAGATGAACAAGATTGGATCTTTACCTTTTTTGGATGGTGCCTATTTCTCTACACCTTGGTAGTTGGCAGAAATTCTTAAGAGCATGAGTGTCCATGAATTTTAGCCAACTCCCCTTTAAATAGCATTGGTAGATTGAAAATTCCAAGATCTAAATGTCTTGTGTATTTTGGCCACCATACTAAAAATAGGGTTTTATATGATATGCCTATTACTTGGTGTTATCCAAATTGTTAACATAATGAGTTAAATTTCAATCTTGGTTATTTGATTGAATAGAAAATTTAAAATGATGGATCAAATCCATATCTGATTGAATCAAAAATTTAAGATGATCGATCATATCAATATCTTAATTGATTGATTGAATAAAAAATTTAAGATGATGGATCACATCCATATCTTGATTAATTGATCGAATAAAAATTTAAGATGGTGGATCAAATCCATATCTTTAATTAGAATTCAAGATCATTTTTAATTCAATCTTTATTTATAATTTCTCTTATCTTCATTCAATCTTTATTGGATATATACATATACATATATATTAGATAATTCAGAATTATCTTTTATAACCTAACCTCTTCAATTTAAAATTCAAATTTTAATTTTAAACTTAAATTTAAAATTCAAATTCCAAATTCAACTTCGCCTAAGACCCCATTTGGTTTTCTAACATTTTGGGCTTTTTGTGGAGAAATTGATTTCCTACTAGGGGTTCAAATGTGGTGCCAACTTACTATTGGGCTTGGAGTCCCACTCCAACCTAATTTCACCCTTACTCTCGATAAAGCCCAATAATAATTATTGGCCAAAGCTTGCTAATTTCAAGCAATATGAAACAACCTTTGTATGTGACCCACTCAGCCCAATTAGTCACTGATAAAAATAAAGTTTCACTAATTAATGTTAGCTCTTAGTGTTTTAATGATAACAGGATTTTAGATTTTAAATCAGGATTAACTTACTTGAATCTATATGGTAAGGGATTCTTGAGAATGAGGTAAATAATTCTCGAGTATGATAAACCGATTCCTGAGTATGATTAACTTGTCTGAATCTGTATGACAAATTATTCCCGAGTATATGGTAAGGAATCTCAAGAACAAGGTAAATAGTTCTCGAGTATTATAAACTGATTCTCGAGTATGAGCTGTGTGAAAAGTCTATGATAAAACTGAGATGCTATAGTTATCAAGTATTGGTAAGAAGGTTCTCAAGTATTTTCGAGTGATAACAATTTCTAAGCCTTCTTCTTAAGGTGATTCTCAAGTATATTCTCTTAATTATATTTTCCATTTACTCATATCGCTTCACTAATCATTTTTAAATAACTGATTAATTATCTATTCTTTCTTAATCATACTAAAGCTTATCTAATAATCTTTTTAAATGAGTTTCAGTTGATCAACCTTGTCTAAATTGAGATTAGTTGAAAAGAAATCCTACTTGTCAATAGAATTAAATGTGTTATAAGGCTTCTATTTCTGTGGTTGCTGACATGGTACTCAACCAAAGAGTAAATTATCCTAGCTATCCCGAGATATCACATCGACAAAACAAATACTGAGATAGCTCAATGGTAAAGCAAAATGCCGTGATATCACATCGGCAAGAAAATACCGAGATGTCTCGTCAGCATAGCAAACTACACTGTCCATTTGAGATGGCACTTCGGCAAGAACTTAGATTATGCTTCAAATGCGATGATCGGTATGGTCTGGCACATACTTTCTGGGATAAGCATTTGCAAATCTTTACTTGATGTTGATGTCGGCAACCCGGCTGAGGATCCTAGGGAAGACAACGCAGCTAAGGATCCCAGTAAACTCAACCTGTCAAAGGATCCCAACGTAGTCATCTCTGCTAAGAACCCCAGTGAAGCCTGGCTGGGAGTAGAGAAGAGTTTCAAGGCTGACATGCACCTTAAGTAATCACGTTATAGAGAAATAGCCATTTATTGTGTTAGACGCACTTAATGAAGAAAGATACAAATGGAACAAACATTTTGAGTAGATAAAAACATTCCTTCGAGGCACACTTATTCTGGCTATCATTCTGAGTCACTCTCTACACAAGTACAATCGATGGCGAATGCATTTAATGAAGTAGCAACGAATGCATTTAATGAAGCAACGGTCGATTATGCTCAACAAAAATCAATCGTAACTAATGGAAATTCAAATAGTCACAACGACCACATTCAAGTTCTTCACAACGGCATTAATTGAAGATCGATATAAATGCTCACCACATTCAATTCCACCACCTACCGAACTACCGAAATGTTGTGCAATTAATTTGACTCAACTACTTCTACTGTTTCATATGTTTCATTAATATCTTCGGATATACTGTTCTTCAATGATTATCATTTTATTTACTTAGTGAGGAGTCAAAATCTTTATTTGATTTATCTGTAAAATCCTAAGGTTATGGAACCTTAACAGTGGGTATACAATTACAACTTGTAAGAGGGAATGAGTCTTTGTGATAGGATCATCTCGAGTATAGAGTGTGTAAACTGTATAAGAATTTGAGATAGTGAAATTCCTAAAGTGATTGGGGACTAAACGTAGGTCGAAGAGTTAGACCGAATCAGTATAAACTCTTCGTGTGTATCTCCCTTTTCAGCCTCTGTTTTGTTGTTCTTAAGTTATTTCTAAAAAGAATTTTAGAATCACCTATTCACCCCCCTTCTAAGTGATATTCCTGCTCTTTAATTAAAACTCCTTTAATGGGCCAAATTATCTAATGACCACATAAGACACTAGCAATGCTCTATAGCCTTAGAACTAATTGAGTTGATCATGATCTACCTTCCAAATTTGGATACCGTGCAAGCATTATCTCTCACAATGTTATTCACATTTAGTCAAGAACAAAGATAGAATGTCATCTCTTTGGATTAACTAAATATAGCTAATTCACGGAACCAAGAATCTTCTTATATTAATCATATAACAAATCATGACTCCTCATGATCACTTGCTGTTCGCACAGCTCCCGAGTCAATTAGAAGCTATTTAAGCTCTACCAGTCTTGTGAATGACTAATCTCTTGTAAGGGACTGTGAATCCTCTCGACATATCTATCTATACTCATGTATTCAAGTCATGCCCAAGAGTACACTATTCTCCCCATTTTTAGGTGGATAGAGTTGTACAATCAAAGTATAACCCTAGGACATAGTGTTTGATGACATCCTTAACGTAAAACCCTGATTTTCATAATTCATGTAAACATTGTATTTTGGTAAATAAATGATCAAAATACAAAAGTGAACACGTGTCTCAAAGAATTGTAATATATTGATTGTATTCTTATCTAAATTTCACTTTTGAATTAATTAACCAAAGGTTAATTATGAGACATTATATTTAGAGGCTATAAAATCTAATATGAATAACACATGAAATATTGGTTATTTTACAAAAGAGACAAGAAAAGGTTATGAAAACCTTGATTAAATTAAAGCAAATTAGCAAATGCTAATTGGAAATTAAGTTTGCACTAAATGAGATTAGTAGCATATGTCTTCAACTTGATAAAGGACAATGGAAATAAGTAAAGATTAAAGGGGATAAAATGCATAATAATTAATGCATTTTTGTGCCAAAATATACATGGCAAGCTTGGGATAAATATCTCCTTGATTTTACCTAACTCGTGCATTTAATTTTAAGATGATAAAGGGCAATTAGAGACATCTATTAGAGGCCATTATTTTCGAAAATGAAAAGGGCCCAAGGAGAAGATATAAAGCTTGATTAGTAATGCACAAATACACCTTGTTTGGTTAATCAACCAACTACAAAATTACATATGGCTTTAAGGGATACTTAAGCCCTTGGTTAAGTCATTAAACCACATCATCTTGCCAAAGAAGTCTTCATTTTTAGTTGAAGCACATAGGGTTGATTAATCCAAGATTTGGATAAGATTTAATGATTAGAGCACCTATGGTTAAGCTAAAATATATTGATATTTCTTGAGCTTTCTTCCATGAGATTGGGACACTTGGAAAGGCAATTTTTGAGGGCCATGAAGGGGTTGATATTTCAAACTTTAAGGGCCAAAGAAGACACAAAAAGTTTGTCAAATATTGTCCAAATGTAACTTGATAAGCTAACAACCAAACTACAAATGAACATCTAGTTCAAAGGGCCTTTAAGGCTTATCTTGTAGTATTAATTAGCATCATAAAATCTACCCCAAAAGTCATCAAAAACGTCCAACACATGTGAGAGGAGGATTTGGATAAGATTTTATGATAAAACACATGCAAATATTCTTGATTAATTGGCAAACCAATTGGGTATGGACATGTGGAGCTTAGGGACACCTAAGCACTCAATTGTGTCGTCAATGTAAATGGAAGAAATCACCAAGAGGGGGTTGAATTGGGGATTTTAAAAATTCTTTTCGAAAACACCCAAGTTTTTGGATTGAAAACAGAGTGTAAGAAGGCAAAGGAAGAAAAGCTTAAACACAAAAATTTATACTGGTTTAGTCCTAACCTTGACCTACGTCTAGTCCCCAGATATCTTCTGAGTTTTTCAACTATCAATATTCTTTAATTACAATAATGTAACTCTCAAGAAATCCTAATCACCTAGGACTTGCTCCCCCTTACACTTTGTAATCAAATGACTCAACTCACAGGTTCCACAACCTTGAGTTCTCTCAAACAAATAATCAAAATGATTTTCAAAAACAAACTCTCAAAAAGAGCAGATATGAATAAACACTTAAGTTCAAAATATTGTAGAATACACAATAAATGTTAGTTCTCAATGTGTTTTGATGATAACTAGCAAATTGTAAACTTGACATGAAGTTTGTTTTTGGCAATATGAAAATCTCACTGTCAAAGGCAAACTCGAGTTTGGGTATGTAAACTCGAGTTTGAGGGTTGATAGAAAGCTGCTTACTTCCGCGAAGAAAGCCAAACTCGAGTCTACTTGGACCAACTCGAGTTTGAGGAGTTATAGAAAGCAATCAGAAATTTTCACAACAAGCCAAACTCCAGTTTGCAAAGCCAAACCTGAAGTCTGGAAGATACAGAGAGCACTCAGAATTCCAAGCAAGCCAAACTCGAGTCTGGATTCCTAAACTCCAGTCTAGACCAAACAAAAAGACACTCGAGTTCCAGGCCAAGTTATAAAACTCCAGTCTAGAGTTACAAACTCCAGTCTAGACCAAATAGAAAGATTTGAATAGTTTCAGCTCAAACATAAACTCGAGTCTGTCATTGTAAACTCGAGTTTAGGACAAATAGAGAAATACTCGAATTTCTACCATCTTTCCAAAACTCCAGTCTGTCTCCTAAACTCCAGTCTAGAAAATCAGGAACTTAGGCTTATTCTTCAAACATAGACCCAAACTCGAGTCAGTCACTAATTGACTCGAGTCTAGGAGCAGGACCAAAATTCCATGCCAAGTCCAAAGCCCGATAGTTCTCTCTGTAAAAGCCAAACTCGAGTTAGCTTTTACAGACTGCAAGTTTAGACCTCTAATCAACGGACATGCTTTCTGGATGAACCCCAAACTCGAGTCTGGAAGAACAAACTCGAGTTTGCATCGGGGATTTTGAAAAATCAAATGATATTGATCTGCAAAATCTTAATGGGTCTTCCTAAAATTATTTCATGATATGATATTATTGTTTCTAATGTCCTTGATGAAGTTTTGAGTGTTTTTCAGATAAGGTTTAGCCAAGATCAAGGTGAGATCAAGATCCAGAATAAGTGCATTAAATGAAGAACCAAGAACAGGGCTGATTCTTCTCCCTTATCCCAGATGTTTAGTTCAGATCGTTGCAACACATTAAGATCACTTCAAACGGTCGAATTAAGATCATGGAATGGCTAAAAATCTGGAAGACGTTCTGCAACAACTAAATTCCAAGATTCCAGCTAAGAATTCAAAGAATAGAGCAAAATATGCTAATGCCATTTTTCCAGAATTGCAGCTGAACATTAGAGAAAGAATTGCAACGGCTAGCTTATCCATTCAGTCTATAAAAAGGCTGTGAAAACTCAAAGCAAAAAACACAACGAAGCTATCCTGATTATACTTTGAAATTTGAGTCTGTACTATTATTTTCAACCTGTTCTTCAGTGTTTATCCTTATCTACTCTTTTGAGAGTTTGTAAAGTTTTTGAAAGCATTTGTTTGTGAGAACTCAAGGTTGTGGAACCTGTGAGTTAGGTTGTTCAATCACAAAGTGTAAGGGGGAGCAAGTCCTAGGTGATTAGGATTGTGTCTGGTCTTCATTGTTGTAATTGAAAATCTGTTGAATTAGTGGAAACATCCAGAAGGTATCTGGGGACTGGACGTAGGTCAAGGTTGAGACCGAACCAGTATAAATTCTATGTGTCTAAGCTTTTTTTTCTACTCTTTTATTATCCATTTCTTAAGCTTCATTTTTAAGAGTTAAAAAAAAGAATTCTTAAAATCCCCAATTCACCCCCTCTTGGTGATTTCTTCCACTTTCAATAAAGACTCAAATTGAAGGATGTAATTAGTTATAGTTCTGTGTGTGTTGTTTCTATGAGTCTTCCTAGGTATTTATAGTTTAATTAGAGGAACTAGCCGTTGCATTTTCTTCTCTTTGATTCTTCAATGTTCAGCTTCATCTCTGGAATATGACAATTGCATATTTTTCTCTATTCCTTCAATTTTCAGCTAGAATCCTGGAATTAGTCGTTGCAGATGGTCTTCTAGATTTTTTGCCAATCCATAAACATTATTTGACATTGGAGAGTGATCTGGACGATCTATAACATCCTGAGCTGAACCATTGGGATAGAGGATAAATTTCAGGCTTGTTCTTGGTTTTTCATTAATTGCATTTGACCCAGACTTGATTTCACCTTGATCCTTGCTGAATTCATCTGAAACTAATGACCATATCGATCAAGTATATATATGATGATTCACAACTTAAAATGTAAGTAAATTAGTTCACAAGCTTGAATCAGATAAGAGAAGACGTCATCTGTAAAATAGAGATTCATTAGGCTCGAGTTTAAGCTAAGTAGGTTCGAGTCTAATCGCGTTGCAAACTTTCATAGTTCTCTTTGTTTGAGCCAAACTCGAGTTTGTAAGTTTTAGGCTCGAGTTTGCTTCAGTCAAACATATTGAAAATCCTTTCAATCAGAGATAAGCTTGAGTCTACATAAACATACTTGAGTTTATATTTGAGAAAGATTTTGAATGCTCTCTGTAAGGGACAAACTCGAGTTTTTACTTCATAGGCTTGAGTTTGTTCACATGAAAAATAGTTGGAGAGCTCTCTGTAAGACTTAAGCTTGAGTTAAAGAAGACATGCTTGAGGTTAAAATAGCGACATGCTCTCTGTAGGGCATAGGCTCGAGTATATCATGATAGACTCGAGTTTAACTAAGAACAAACAACTTGTTTTGCTCTTTGTAATCCATATACTTGAGTTTAACATAATAAGCTCGAGTTTTGTTCAAATAAAATCATGAAATTTGCTCTTTGTCACGAGTAAGCTCGAGTTTATGAAAGAGGGCTTGAGTTTGCCTAAGTTCAAAAACACTTGTCTTGCTTTATGTTAAGTATAAACTCAAGGTTAACAAATCCAGGCTCGAGTTTAACTTCCATTACAAGGATTAAATCAACTTTAACAAGCTTCTACCTTGTTTGAACTTTAGCAACAAAGAACAACTTCTTAGTTTACAATTGTCAGTTATCATCAAAACACATAGGGAACTAATAGTCAAATGACCTCATTAACTTGCTTAAGAAGAAATCCACAATTCTAGCTGGGGACATGGAGTGATTATGAGCTAAGATATCCAAGATATGAAGATAAGATCACATGCGAGAAGAGCAAATTAATTCCATACAATAGGTTTCACATGAGCTTGGAATTTTTCCTATAAATAGGATTTGAACCCTCTACATTCTTTACACCAAAACAAACTTAAATCAAAGCTGAATGAGTTAGAGAAAAATATATAGGAGCAAGGAGAAGAAGGAGTAAGAACTTTAGGAGCTAAGTTCTTGAGCTTTGGTTTTTATATTTTGGTAAAATGGTAGTTTAATATAGAAAATTGTAGGGTAAATTTATTTTATGTTTTGAACTCTCAATTGCTTCTAAAACTCAAAATGGAGTGAAAACATGTTGGGAATAATTTTTAGAATCAACAGATCATTATGTTGCAGGTTTGGAAAATTGTTAGTCTTAAATTATGTGCTGGCAGTGAATTTTATGGCTACTATTTTGTATAGTAAATGATCTTCAAAAATCATGATATTTTTCAAAAATAAATTAGACATCCAGGTCTTTCTATTGATATAATATTTGAAATGTTTTGAGGTCTGCACAAGGAGTTACAAATTTTTGAAGTTAAGCCTTATTTTTGGAAGTTCAATCTAAGCAGCGATTGTATGTATGGTTTTTGGATGATCTAATGATGCTTAAAAATCATGAAAATTTCCAGAAATGTAGAGGACACAAACAGCTTCTGTTTGATATATCACAAGCTATTTTTAGAGTTTGTAGGAAAAGATATGAATTTTTTAAATAGATCCATGTTTTTGGAGTTATAATCTGAACATTGTTGGAAAACTTAAAAACTGGGAATGACCCATGCATTTCGTGCTAGGATCCGTACACACAGCGGAAGGGTTTCATCCATTAAAATTTTACGTTATTTAGGTAGGCAACCTCTTTGCCAATTACATCACATGTAACTCTTAGATCTTTATGGGATTTGATCATCACATGACCTGGCATACTTAATCCCATATAATGCCTTGAGATCCAAAACCATTTTGATAATCTTAATTAAGTCAAGACAATAATGGATGTTGAGTATCACCATTACCCATGCTTGTTTCACCAAGATAACTAAAGTGCATCCACTTTGGTAGAACTTGCAAATAAGTGATCTAGGTTTTGACAAGTATTTATTGATTGATGACATTACGACTTAAAATTTCATTTAGAGGGTTTAATCTTATTAATTCTATTAATCCTTTTGAAATGAATGCAATAACAATTATATCTTATATAAACCAAAACAAGCATGTCATGATCAAATCAAAAGCATAACTAAAATTGTGACACAACATGGCTCACCTAATTAATCTTGAAATTAGAATTTGGATTTAAAATAATATTAATTAAATCTATCCAACAAATCTAATCTAATTTATTTATTTAATCCAAATTAAAAGCCAATAAATCTAATTTATCTTTATTAATTAAATCTTAAGATATTATATCTATCTATTTAATTAAATCCGAAATACAATATCTTAATATAAATTAAATCTAAGATATGATATCTCTATTTGAAAATTAAATATGAGATACAATATCTTTATTTGTTTTAGTTATTTAATTTATTTGATAAATTAAATACAAAAAAGTATTATATAAAAATATTATAATCTATTTTAAATAATATTATTATATTATTTTTTTCAAATATATATATATATATCCACATCCTAGATTAAACGTTACATTCATTAAATCTTAGACATATCTAAGATTCAATGAATTTAGATATTATTGCTCGTATTGGGGTATTCTTGTGTGCGACCTTATAGGCCCACATGATATTGGCAGCAGACAAATACTGTACCAGCCTACAAGTTACAAGTGACCTCTAACAAGACATTGTGACTACTCAATTCATATGAGGATCGATGATATGATACAACCTATTATACAACCATGTCACATCTCTTTTGTCACACAATAATTTGGTCAAGGATGAAGTATGGATAATGTCAACCTCCTGTTCTTGACCATTACTTTCTCAATTCTTGAGTAGTCTAACAATTGAAATGGAAACTTTTTTCCACCGTAATATGGCCATACATTTCTCAAACTCACTCATCAAGGGGCCCAGTATTATCTCACTATAAATGTGAGGGACAAATTCCATCTTAATCATTCACATTCCTCTGCATGAAAACCACTAATCCCAATCGAAGCCTTTATCATCACCTAGTTAAAGTTGACTTTGACTAGGTCAAAGATCAGTAACTCTCATATAGGAATCCATGATGATCTAAGGTCAAATGGCATTGTGATATGGTTATACATGAGAAAAGCTTATGATTTAATCCATGTAGCTTTCTCATAATGGATCGGTCCAGCACCTTGTACTCTTACAAGTGCCTATGACTTTGGTTTGTATCTCCATATCTCATTAATGTCATACTGGTCTTATTTCATCTTCGCTCCCGCATAGATAACTGACCAAGGACATTTAGGATAATCTTTATGATATATCCAAGGATACAATTATCATAATAAGCATGCAAATGATATGATAACTAAACGAAGAAATACTTTAAAAAATGTTAATGTTTAAAGTACAATGAATTGCCCCTAGGGTATAATTTCCAACAATTATAGCATCATATCATCATTTGACATGCAATTCCATAATGCATCATATTTTAAGCCCTTTTTTTCACCTACATGCAGGATAATTTCTAAAATGCAACAATTCAATTCATCTAATCCCTATTTCCACATGTGCATGAATTCTATCATATTTTATCACATAAAACACATTTAAGCTCAGAATTATCCTGGAAAACAATCATGACAAAGTAGAAATACATGGAAGAAATATAACTTATCAAACTCCATTACATTTAGTTTTTTTGTACTCTTAGGCAAAATCAAGTAAGTAAAGATAATCAAAATGAATAATACATTAGTGTTCATGTCTTTAGGATTGTGCTTCTTGTTATCATCTTAAGTTCAACTTGCTATGTAAGCAATCTTACTACCTTGTACATGCTTACTGTTGTATATGGCTTAATGTTTGTAAGGAAATCTCAAGAGATTTTCAGGAAAGTGTTTGTCACTCTTTCTCATATTAGGGATTTTATTTCACTCTTCTCTACTAGTCTATACTTTTCCTTAGGCTTGTATAAGTTCTAAAATCTCTACCTTACACATAAGTTTATTGCATCAAGAGGACTTTTAAGGGTTACAATGTTGGGAATGGCTAAATGAATGGTAATGAACAAAATGGAATAGTGCTGTTGCAACAAGGTTTTCAATAAATATGCAAAAAAAATCTTAAACTATTCCAAACATTTTTTTCTTTATGTTGTTGCTCTTACTCTCCTTTGTCTTTGTAAAAGTTTTTTTTAAGCTCGTGAGTATTGTTGTTTCACAACAACTGCATTTTCTGTCATTATACTACAACATTGTCTGGTAACCTTTTCTACTCTTCCTACTTGACCTTGCTACAAAAATGCTTAAAGGCTCAAAGAAGGTGGCAATAGATATGTGATGAGAGTGGTTTATGTATAGGATCCACAGTGGAAAATAAATTCCTTGATCATATACAAATACACTCATATGTGTTAGAGGAGCTAAATCACCAAGAGGGGGTGAATTGGGGATTCTCAAAATTTTCTCGTTTTTGCCTCTAATGGTGATTATTCGAATGAAGAACCCAGTGAGTAGGGAAGAATAGCGATGCAAGACAATCTATACTAGTTCGGCCCAACTCCTTAGCCTACATCCAGTCCTTAGGCGCCCTGAGCTTTTCACTATAATCACTTGATTACACACTCTATAACTCTGAAGCAATTCTCTCTCTAGAACTTGCTCCCCCTTACAAGTTGTAATCAATGATCACCCAAATCTCCAAGTCCCCTGACTTGAGATACCTCACAGTCAATCAAATAAAATTGATAAAACTCTCTTACAGAGCAGATTAATGATCACTGAAGTTCTATAGTGTCAACCGACACTCTGTACAAGTGAGCACAACTATAAATGAACAAAATAGACTTCTGTTTCGTTTTAAAGCTCAGTGTTCTGGTAGAGACTTGAATACAACTCTATTTATACTCAGAGAGGCATTAATAGCCGTTGCTTGCATTCATTTGACCGTTGGAGAAGTTTCCCTTCAGTTAGAAGCAGTTTGGTCCTTTCTCTCTCTACACTTGTGCTTGTTTCTTGACTTGTAGGATAGAGAGTGACTTCAAGTCGTTTATATCCATTGGGATTGTCAGTCCTCACTTAAATGAAAGTTTCTTAATCCTTTTTCCACCGTGGAAGGCTTGGTAGTTCAGATTACAACAAGTTTGGTGGTGTGCATTTATTGCTTCTGACAAGACTTTGCTTTTTGTGTTATCAGCACCTTTAATCCCTTTGAATCATTTATAATTAGGCTGAAATACACTAGCAAACACATTAAACATATCTGGTAATGATGACAATTAAGAATATAAATCATTTAGATTATTCCATAAGCATTACACAGATTTCACAAATTTGAATTCTCAGAAGGCACGACCAATACTCGAGTTTGTGCACCAATACTCGAGTTTGTCACTATGCACTTTATTAGTTCTCTATGTGTTTTGATGATAACTGACAATTGTAAACTTAGCATGAAGTTTGTTTTTGGCAAGATGAAAAACTTACCATCAAAGGCAAACTAGAGTTTGGGTATGTAAACTCGAGTTTGAGACTTGACAGAAAGCTGCTCAATTATGCAAGAAAGCCAAACTCGAGTCTGCTTAGACAAACTCGAGTCTGAGGAGTCACAGAAAGCAATCAAAGTTTTTCTCAACAAGCCAAACTCCAATTTATGAAAACAAACTTGAAGTTTGGGAGATACAGAAGAGCACTCAGAATTTTGAGCAAGACAAACTCGAGTCTGAACCATAAAACTCGATTTTAGACTAAATAGAAAGAATCTAGGAAACTCAGTATTTTCATAAGTCTTGTAAACTCCATTCTGTGTTTCCAAACTCCAGTTTACACTTGACTAAGATAAAATTCAAAGTTTCAGTTCTTACTGAAACTCGAGTTTGCTTCCCCAAACTTGAGTCTGAATCATACAGAAAGACCATCAATATGTTTGCATTGCAAACTCCAGTTTATAATCCTAAACTACAGTCTGGAAGTTCTTGAACTTAGGCTTATTCTCCTAACATAGACCCAAACTCGAGTTAGTCACTAATTGACTTGAGTTTAGCTTCATGTCCAAAGTTCCATCCTAAGACCAGAGCCCGACAGTCTTCACTGTAAAAAAAAAAAAACTCGTGTTAATATTTGTAAACTGCCAGTTTAGATCACTGATCAACAGTCATGCTTTCTGGATGACCCCCAAACTCGAGTCTAGAACTACAAACTCGAGTTTGCATCGGAGATTTTGAAAAACCAAATGATGTTGATTTGCGAAATCTTTATGGGTCAATTTGAAATTGTTTTATCATATGATACTATTGCTTCTAATGTATTTGATGAAGTTTTAAGTGATTTTCAGACAAGTTCAACTAAGATCAAGATGGAATCAGAACTGGAATAAAGTGCATTAAATGAAGAACCAAGAACAGGGCTGATCCTTCTCCTCTATCCCAATGGTTTAGCATAGACCGTTATGGATCAATTAAATCCCTCTCCAATGGTATGGAATGACTGAATACTTGGAAGACCTTCTGCAATAACATATTCCAAGATTCCAGCTGAGAATTGAAAGAACAGAGCAAAATATGCAACTGTCATTTTCCAGATTTGCAGCTGAACGTTAGAGAAGAAATTGCAACGGCTAGTTCGTCTAGCTAGCCTATAAAAGGCTGTGAAGACTCAGAGCAAAATACACACAACCAAGCTACTTTGATTATATTTTGCAATTTGAGTCTGTATTGTAATTTTAACTTGTTCTTCAGTGTTTATCATTATCTACTCTTTTTGAGAGTCTTGATTCTTTGAAATCAAAAGTTTTTGGTGTAAACTCAAGGTTGTGGAAACCTGTGAATAGGGTAGCTTAGTTAAAAAGTGTAATGGGGAGCAAGTCCTAGGTGAATAGGATTGCTTGTTGTTTGTATTGTTGTAGTTAAAGCTTATTGAACTAGTGGAAATACCCAGAAGATATCTGGGGATTGGACGTAGGTCAAGGTTAAGACCAAACCAGTATAAATTCTGTGTGTCAAGCTTTTCTTCCCTTACTCTCTTGTTATTTACTTTTCAAAGGTTTTGAAAAAGAGTTCAAAAAGAATTTTTGAAATCCCCAATTCACCCCCCTCTTGGTGATTTCTTCCATTTTCATTTGGTATCAGAGCATAGGTTGTCTACTCAAAGGATTAGCATCCTAGACAAAAAGATCCAATGGAAGGAATTCTACCAGATGGTGCCTCAATAAAAAGACCACCAGGTTTCAATGGTGAACATTACTCATTCTGGAAATCCAAATTCAAAGTATTTGTGATGGCCGGTGAGTATGGTCTATGGGAAGTAATTGAGGAAGGGAACTATATTCCTAAAAAGAAAGTTGGTGAGAACTTTGTGCCAAAAACGAGAGCTGATTTTGATGAAAATGATCAAAAGAAAATTGTTTTTAACAGCAAAGCCATTCTAATGCTGCAAAGTGTATTGAGCCAAAAGGAGTACTTTCGTATTTGCAACTTGCCCAGTGCCAAAGAGATATGGGATGCATTAGAGCTTGCCTACGAAGGAACCTCAGGGATCAAGGAGAACCGGATCAACATACTCACCACTGAGTATGGCCTATTATGCATTAAGTCTGGAGAATCAATTACAGAATTCCAGCTCCGGTTCACTCACTTGATCAATTAACTGTCAGCCTTAGGAAAGGTATATGATCAAAGAACTCAGGTAAGGAAAATTTTGAATATACTAACCAAAGAATGGGAAGCTAAAGTGACAGCCATTGAGGAAGCAAGAGGAGAATCTATGCAATCCGTAGCTGCTCTCTTCGAAAGCCTGTCAGAATATGAAGGCAAAATCAAGTTCAGAAAAGGACTTGATGAGATGGAAGGCAAACAGAAGGGAATTGCTCTCAAAACCACCAAAGATGATAAAGGCTCCGATGATGATGAGGTTGATGATGAAGAGATTGGGATGATTGTCCAGAGATTCAAAAAGTTCTACAAGAAGGATCAAGGACTCCGGAAGTTTCACAAGAATAGCAACAAGGAAACAAAGAAACCAATCATATGCTATGAGTGTGACAAGCCAGGTCATATTAAGTCTGAATGTCCCCAGCTGAAGAACAATGAAAAGGAAAAGAAAAGATTCAGCTCCTTCCAAAAGAAAGCCTATGTATCTGCCATATGGGGAGATAGCTTATCATACAAAGATGAAGAGGGTGAAGAACAAACAGCAAACCTTTGCCTGGTCGCTCAGGAAGAATCTGACAATGAAGAGGTAAGTGATTCTGAACCAACTTTTGATGAATTACTCTCTGAATACAATAGTCTCCGTTCTGAATTCGAAAAGATTTCTAAAGATCTACTGATTTCAAAAAGAAGGATAAAAGCCCTAGAGAAACAAGTTCAGAATACTCCATCTCCCATTTCAGAAAAGACTTGTGAACTCTGCTGTTCTTTACAGGAAAGAAACGACTATCTTTCTAAAAATCTTGAAAAATTCACCCAAGGGAGTGAAATGCTTAATGTTATTTTGAAACAGAAAAAGTTTACAAATGACAAGTCAGGCATTGGCTATAAACCTGATCTTGATAAAAGGAAAGGTAAGAAGATAATAGGAGAAAAGAACTACTTGAGCTATTTTCAAAAATCAGTTCACACGTCCAATCCATTTACCCACTGTAATTATTGTAACAGAAAGGGTCATTCTACTTCTTGTTTTCATAAGAAGGAAAGGAAAAACAAACCTGTAGGTAACTATCAATGGGTACCTAAAGGATCTTATAAGGCCCCTAAGACATGTACTAACCCAAAAGGACCCAAGATGAAATGGGTACCTAAAACTTAACTTCATAAATTTGCAGGTATGTCTAAGAGCATCAAAATCAGGTAAATGGTACATTGACAGTGGATGCTTTAGACACATGACGGGAGATCAATCCAAGTTCTCAACAATCATTAACAAGGAAGGTGGCAAGGTTACATTTAGCGGAAATCAATCCGGAAGGATAACTGGTATTGGAGAAGTTTGTAATAATGATGGACCAAAAATACAAGATGTCTACCTTGTGGAAGGCCTATGCCATAACCTTCTCAGTGTAAGCCAAAGTGCAGATAAAGGTAATTTAATCATCTTCAACTCAGAAGAATGTCTGATTGTAAGCAAGGATGATCTCTCCTTAGATAACATTAAATCAAAACCCTTATTCAGGGCTCCAAGAGAAGGTAATTGCTATACTCTTAACCTTTCTAATAACTCTCTATCTGAAAAGTGCTTCATTGGTAATTTAGATGAAAGTTGGTTGTGGCATAAACGGTTAGCTCATGTCAACATGTTCCAACTTGATAAACTAATGAAAAAGGACTTGGTTATTGGATTGCCAAAGCTTGATTTCAAAAAGGATATGATTTGTGATGCATGTCAAAAGGGAAAGAAAACTAAATCATCCTTTCATTCAAAAATTGAGATTTCAACTAATAGACCACTTCAATTACTGCATATGGACTTAGTTGGTCCAGCTAGAGTAAACAACTTTGGTGGAAATTTGCACACTCTAGTTATAATTGATGATTTCTCAAGATATACATGGACCTTATTTTTATATGCTAAAAATGAAGCATTTGATCAATTTGTTGTCTTTTCCAAGAAGGTCTAGAACGAGAAAGGTTTATCTATTGCAGGAATCCGAACTGATCATGGAGGAGAATTTGAAAATCATTCCTTTAAGAAGTTTTGTGATGAGATGGGAGTAGATCACAATTTCTCTGCTCCAAGAACTCCCCAACAAAATGGAGTAGTTGAAAGAAAGAACAGAGTCCTCACAGAAATGGCAAGAGCAATGCTGAATGAAAATCAGACCTCCCAAGTATTTTGGGCAGATGCAATGAACATAGCTTGCTACATCTCTAACCGAGCATATCTCAGGAAAAAGCTGAACAAAACCCCATATGAACTTTATAAGGGAAGAAAGCCCAACATAGCTCATCTGCACATCTTCGGATGCAAATGCTTTATCCACAAGAATGGTAAGGAGAAGTAGGTAAATTTGATTCCAAAGTTGATGAAGGTACATTCTTTGGCTATTCTTCTAGGAGTAAGGCATATAGAATATATAATCCTTCTACTCGAACTATAGAAGAATCAATTCATGTTGTTTTCTGCGAAACCAACTCTAATAAATCCATGGTTGATGATGATGATGAAATTCAGAATCAATCTTCTTCAAAAACTTCTTCTGTTTTGGAAAATTCTGAAAATAACTTACAAAGAGAACTAGAAGTTGAATCTGAACATATTTGTGAAAACCCTAGTCAAACTCAACCTAGAGCTTGGAAATACAGTAGGAGTCATCCACTGGACCAAGTTATAGGTGATGCAAATCAAGGAGTTAGAACCAAACAAAATATTTTGAATGAAGTTACCTTTTCAACTTTTATTTTAGAAATAGAACCCTTTAAGATTGAAGAAGCCCTTTTAGACAATGATTGGGTGATAGCAATGCAAGAGGAATTACACCAATTTGAAAGAAATCAAGTTTGGGACTTGGTACCCAGGCCCAAAGACCATCCAGTCATTGGCATCAAATGGGTATTCAAGAACAAACGTGATGAGTCTGCAATCATTATCCGTAACAAGGCAAGATTAGTAGCTAAAGGATATAATCAAGAAGAAGGAACTGACTATGAAGAAACTTATGCTCCAGTAGCAAGATTGGAAGCAATAAGAGTTCTTCTAGCCTTTGCTTGCATTAAAGGCTTCAAACTGTATCAAATGGATGTAAAATCAGCTTTTCTAAATGGCTTTATTCAAGAAGAAGTTTATGTAGAACAACCCCCTGGTTTTGAGGATGAACTTAATCCAGATCACGTTTTCAAATTAAAGAAGGCTTTATATGGCTTAAAACAAGCTCCTAGAGCTTGGTATGAAAGACTAAGTAAATTTCTTCTAAATCATGGATTTGTAAGAGGTAAAATAGATACCACTCTATTTATTAAAAGTAACAAACTCAATGAAATCTTACTTGTACAAATCTATGTGGATGATATAATTTTTGGTGCTACTAATGATGCTCTGTGTAAGGAATTTTCTGAGACTATGCAGGGTGAATTTGAAATGTCAATGATGGGAGAGCTCAACTATTTTCTTGGTTTACAAATCAAGCAACGAAAAAATGGGATATTTATTTCCCAGACCAAGTATCTAAGAGACTTGCTCAAGAAATACGGTCTTCAAGATTGTAATGGGGCAGACACACCAATGAGCTCAACTGCTACCTTAGATGCCGATGAGAAAGGAAAGGACTTTAATATCACAAGGTATAGAGGCATGATTGGATCATTACTCTACTTGACAACAAGCAGACCAAACATACAATTTAGTGTAGGGATGTGTACTCGATTCCAATCTGCTCCTAAGGAATCCCATGCTGAACACGTAAAAAGAATCTTCAGATACTTACGTGATATAGAAGAATTGGGATTGTGGTTTCCCAAAGGTCAACCTGCACACTTAGTAGCTTACTCTGACTTAGACCATGCTAGATACAAGACTGATCGTAAAAGCACAAGTGGACAATGTGAGTTCTTTGGAAACTCACTTGTCTCATGGTTCAGCAAAAAGTAGAACACAGTAGCTGTATCCTCAACTGAAGCTGAGTATGTTGTTGCATAAAGTTGTTGCTCACAAGTCTTGTGGCTCAAGCAACAGATCCAAGATCTTGGAACTCACCTGAAGGAAATTCCCTTCCTTTGTGATAATACAAGTACTATCAGCTTAGCCAAGAATCCTATCTATCATACCAGAACAAAGCACATTGATGTCAGACACCATTTTATTCGAGATCATGTTCAAAAGAAAGATGTTAAGGTCATGTTTATCCCAACTCATCAACAACTTGCTGACATCTTCACTAAACCACTTGCAAAGGAGCAATTTACGTTTATTAGAAGATAATTAGGAATAGTAAATCCCAATGAATTGTAAGATGACCCTATCTCAATGTTAATTATGTTTTTGATGATTAACTGTTACTAACTTAAGCATCGGAGTGCTTAGATGTGTTTTTGCAGGATGAATAATAAAGTCTGCTAGAGGCAAACTCAAGTCAGTAAAGATAAACTCGAGTTTATCGAGGACAAACAACAATTGAGTTTCAGGACTCATCCAAACTCGAGTCATTAAGTTACTGACTTGAGTCTACATCAAACAAGAGAAATCTTGAAGTCCTTGGAAAGCCTCCAAACTTGAGTCATTAAGTGAGTGACTCGAGTCTGCACTACACAAAGAAAAGCCTGAAAATCTGAAGAAACTCCAAACTCGAGTCAGCATATACAAACTCGAGTTTGTCGGGGATTCAAGGATTCACAGAAACATCCTTGAAGTCCAGGTAAGTATTCACTCATCCAAACTCGAGTCTGTCGAAACCCTATATATATGGGATTTTTGTGACTGTTCATTCACCACCCTCGAAACTCAAGTTTGCCCTAGAGTTTTCTCCGTACTCTCTCTGTTTTCATCCTCAAATCCACTCTCTCTCACACTTCAATGGCCTCAAATCAAACCTCCAGACCTTCCAACGATGATGAAGCTTCAAAATCACCTCACCTTCTCCTCTTCAACGAAAACCTAGGATGAAATCCATTCCTACCCACAGACCTAGAAGGGAAAAGTTGATTCCCAAGAAGTTTGCATCAGGGATTGACAAGCAAATCCAAGGGATTCCTCACACTTCCCCCAAACCGAAGGGAATATCAATTCAAGAACCTACAGAGGAGCCATCAAGGAAGAAACCAGATTATGTATCTGGGAAAGGGAAAGAGAAGATTGATGAACCTTCAAAGGGGTCCAAGAGAAAAAGAATGAGCCAAGCCTCTTCCAGAGCTCAAGCTTCTACTAACCCAACCTCTGCTGATCAAACTCCTGAAAATCAATCGATAACAAAAGCAACTTATGACATTTACAATCATTCCTCACCCCCAACCAACTTCACAGAAAACACAATTCCGTCTAACCAACAAGCTACCAAATTCAAGGAAGAATTTGGCAAAAAGCCCTTCTGTCCTGTAGTATCAGTAAACTTAGAAAATCTTAAGAAGGAGTGTAATCTCAATCTTTCCCCCTGGTTAAAGCAGTTCAAAAACCTCCTATCCATTTCTGCACACTATACCCCCAACATTGTGAGATTATTTTACTTTAATATGCAATGGGGTACCACAGAGGAAGATGACCAAACTGTGAATAAGGAGAGTGTCTCTACCACAGTTAGGGGAGTGAACATTACCCTTTCTGCTTCCATCCTGAACACAATCCTGGATATTGCTAATCCTCCCCCTCACCATACAATAGAATATTCCAATAGGCAATGTCATCAAATATTGAAACCCAATAAGGCTATCTTTGAAGACCAGCTGCTTTTTCTCTATTTCACCCCAGCCTCTATGTCCTTAACCTTTCGTGGCTTATAGTACATTTACTCCTGGAACCTGGTTCAGAAAGGTGGCAACTTCACCCACTTCACAAAACGAGATTATGCACCTTTTGCTGCAGTAGTAAACAAGATGTCAATCAATGTATGGCAGTGGGTGTTTGAGGAGATGGTCAGATTCAGATTTGGATCTAGGGTAACATCACATATCCCATTCCCTTCCCTCTTATCTGTTATCCTCTTTCACTTCAAGATTTGGCATGTTGGGGCCATAGACACTATTATTCGACCTCCAGCTTTTGGGAAGCCTCAACTCCATCTCATGAAGATCGGCTTTGATGTTGAAGGGTCTGGCCAGTCAAGAGCACCCTCCAAAACAAGAGCTTCCTATTCTCGAGCCTATGAAGCCCAATCAGCTCTTCCACCCCCTCAGCCCCCTCTTCCTTCTGATCTCACTGTAAAAATTCAGTAGATAGTTGACGTTGCCATTACCAAATTGGCTACCGATATCGAAAATGAGGTTGCCAAGTTGGTGGCTGAGCTCACCAAGACCAATTCAGCATTGACTGAAGCTCAAGATGCCATGAAGGCATAGTTAGACCAGATTATGCAACACCTCAACATCACAGCCTCTACATCTCAGACCGCTCATCCTTCTACCCCACCAGTTTACCCCACACTTCCTGTTGATGATGACAAAGGGGGAGAGAAAACCACAGAGCCAGAGTAGTCTTGAGTCTTGAGTCTTGTTTGTCTTGTTTGCGATTACTTACTTTATTGATTTATGAACTTGCTCTTGTGTCTGTATAAACATTTGTGTGTATTATTGCTTTGCTGAATTAAATGACAAATGTTATATATGTTATATATAAGTTTTTCTCAACAAGCCAAACTCCAATTTATGAAAACAAACTTGAAGTCTGGGAGATACAGAAGAGCACTCAGAATTTTGAGCAAGACAAACTCGAGTCTGGACCATAAAACTCGAGTTTAGACTAAACAGAAAAAATCCAGGAAACTCAGTATTTTCATAAGTCTTGTAAGCTCCAGTCTGTGTTTCCAAACTCCAGTTTACACTTGACTAAGATAAAATTCAAAGTTTCAGTTCTTACTGAAACTCAAGTTTGCTTTCCCAAAACCGAGTCTGAATCATACAGAAAGACCATCAATATGTTTGCGTTGCAAACTCCAGTTTATAATCCAAAACTCCAGTTTGGAAGTTCTTGAACTTAGGCTTATTCTTCTAACATAGACCCAAACTTGAGTTAGTCAATAATTGACTTGAGTTTAGCTTCATGTCTAAAGTTCCATCCCAAGACCAGAGCCCCACAGTCCTCACTGTAAAAAAACCAAACTCATGTTAATATTTGTAAACTGCCAGTTTAGATCACTGATCAACAGTCATGCTTTCTAGATGACCCCCAAACTCGAGTCTAGAACTACAAACTCGAGTTTGCATCGGAGATTTTGAAAAACCAAATGATGTTGATCTGCGAAATCTTTATGGGTCAATTTGAAATTGTTTTAAGTAATTTTCAGATAAGTTCAACAAAGATCAAGATGGAATCAGAACTAGAATAAAGTGCATTAAATGAAGAACCAAGAACAGGGGTGATCCTTCTCCTCTATCCCAATGGTTCAACATAGAATGTTATGGATCAATTAAATCCCTCTCCAACGGTTTGATAAAGGTTATGGAATAACTGAATACCTGGAAGACCTTCTGCATCAACATATTCCAAGATTCCAGTTGAGAATTGAAAGAACAAAGTAAAATATGCAACTGTCATTTTCTAGATTTGCAGCTAAATGTTAGAGAAGAAATTACAACGGCTAGTTCGTCTAGCTAGCCTATAAATGGTTGTGAAGACTCAGAGCAAAATACACACAACCAAGCTACTTTGATTATATTTTGCAATTTGAGTCTGTATTGTAATTTTAACTTGTTCTTCAGTGTTTATCATTATCTACTCTTTTTGAGAGTCTTGATTCTTTGAAATCAAGAGTTTTTGGTGTAAACTCAAGGTTATGGAAACCTATGAGTAGGATAGCTTAATTACAAAGTGTAAGGAGGAGCAAGTCCTAAGTGAATAGGATTGCTTGTTATTTGCATTGTTGTAGTTAAAGCTTGTTGAACTAGTGGAAATACCCAGAAGATATCTGAGGACTGGACGTAGGTCAAGGTTAAGACCGAACCAGTATAAATTCTGTGTGTCAAGCTTTTCTTCCCTTACTCTCTTGTTATTTACTTTTCAAAGGTTTTGAAAAAGAGTTCAAAAAGAATTTTTGAAATCCCCAATTCACTCCCTTCTTGGTGATTTCTTCCATTTTCACACTTAAGCCAAAACTCCAGTTTCTGAATCAATACTCAAGTCTTCTTCTTACAGAGACGAGACTCACGATTTGAGCTTTGGGGTTCCTAATGAATTGAAGCCGATACTCGAGTATTCTTCCAAAACTCGAGTTTCGGACTCTTGATGAGTAAATCTTCAAAGCCTCAAAACCGAAGTTTCCATCCTATACCGAAGTATTAAAGGCTTAGAAAAATTGAATGCTCTCTGTATGGCTCAATACTCGAGTTTCCACCTTAGTTTTGAAACTCTAAAATTAGTTGAGTAAATGTTAAACTGTGGTTTTCAAAACTATGGTTCTCAATACCAAGGCTTATAACTAATTTAATCTTAATAACCTCTTTGCTTGGCTCAATACTTGAGTATTCTAATGATACTCAAGTTTTCATAAATCATTTAAATTCTGGAGCCAAGTTGGAAAACTGTCTTTTCAAATTCCAAACCGTAGTTCTCAAAACCGTGGTTTTCCAAACTGAGGTTTTCTATTTTCAGCTTAAATCATTTGAAGAGTCACATAAGCCTAAACTCGATTCTTCATGTCAATACTCGAGTTTCTTTTAATGTAAAACTTGCGATGCTCTCTGTAACTCCCAATACTCGAGTATTTATTTGAATACTGTGGTATTGACCTATGTTAAGTGCATTGAGCTTTTCTTTGAAATCTCAATACTCGAGTTTTGTTACCAATACTCAAGTATTGCCTCTTTTAGCAAGTTTTACTCTCTTTGAGACAACTCTTCAATCTTGATTTCTCAATTAATTGTTATCATCAAAAGCCATAGAGAACTAACAATATGCAGAATGGCTGAAATCTAAGTACTAGGACAAATCAAAGAGAGTACTAGATGTAAAGAGTATGCATATTGAATTTAGAAATGTAAGGATAAAAAATCCTTCTATGTGGTTAATTCTCTGATTTTTCCTAACAACTACTATGCAATATACATTCTCAAACCTAGACTATCAGTTCCCAAAGACAACTATATTCTACACATTTCTTTAACCAATCAACATGGTATCTAACATGAGTGAGATCAAAATTTTGAAAATTTTCCCAGATTTGCAAAATGCCTAGTATGGGTTGTTAATTAGGCTTCATCACTAATAGATAGAATGCATTTATCATCATGTATACTAGCACACATGGTAGAACTCACTCATACTTAAAGTTTGCAATGTCCTCAGTGTAAAAGGGGCACAAATAGATACAATAGGGATAAAAGGAATTCAAGTGTGTGCAACAGGGAAGGTCAAGACAAATACCAAAAAATTAGATAAGCCACCAATGGTAAGGGTTAAATTTAATCATTTGCCACATGGGTGGATGCAATAGATTCTATCTCAGCCTCTTCATCATCTTTCTCCAACATCGACTCCTTAACAATTCTTAGGAATCTTATCCCTCTATCGCTTGTGAAAATAGAAGCATCATGAGTAGAGGTGTATCAACAGGGAATAAAGGCATAGTAATAGACTTGGGTAAGTTAGACAAAAGTTTTGCAGCCAAATGATAATCGCGATCAATGATATATTGTCAAACCACTTGCTACTAAATAAGCAGAGTGGCGACCTTCCAAATAAGGCCTTCTAGACTTGAGTCATTGGATGACGTAGATGAGTGGCCTGATTGGGAGCTAGAGGTTTTTGCCTTAAAGATGCTGCTTGTTGTCTTATAGCCAGATATAGTTAAATTGTAGTTAGAGCAATGGGGGCTGGTAGTTGAAGCCTTTTCTTAATGGCTTCCAAAAGCATGCCAGCATCATCAAAGAGTTTAGTGATAAGGGCAGGAAACCAAAGGTTAGTCATGGTCATTTTTGTTAGTTCTCTAGGTGTTTTGATGATAACTGACAATTGTAAACTTAATTTGAAGTTTGTCTTTGAAAGTTGTAAAACTTTCTGTTTAAGGCAAACTCGAGTTAGGTAGCTAAACTCGAGTTTGGACTTGATAGACAGAAGCTCGGTTTTTAACAAAGAAGGCAAAACTCCAGTTTGCATAGGCAAACTCAAGTTTGCAGAGTTACAGAGAGCAATCAAAGTTTCTAAAAGTTGTAAACTCGAGTCTGTATTTATAAACTCGAGTTTAGACCAAAGGCAGTAACACTTGAATTTAAACCTGCTTTCAAACTCTACCTTTGATTCTGAGAAACTCCAGTTTACAAGAAAGTTTAAGTGCTAAAAAGTTCAAAAGACTTGTAAACTCGAGTCTATGTTTTGGAAACTCGAGTTTTGAGACCAAATAAAAGCTTCAACGTTTTATCAAGTTTTCTAAACTCCAGTTTCAAACTCCAGTTTACCAAATGGAATAGCCTTCATGTTTTCATTTTTCACTGGAAACTTGAGTCTGGATTATGTAGACTCGAGTTTGGCATAAATAGAGATACTCGAGTTGAGTTTTCTAAACTCCAGTTTAAGTTTCAGTGACTCCAGTTTGTACTTAAATGAAAAGTTTTCAAAGTTTCAATGTACACTGAAACTCGAGTCAGATTTCTGGAGACTCGATTTTAGGACTATTTCAAAATACTCGAGCTATTACATGATTTCTAAACTCCAGTCTTGAAAATGAAAACTCCAGTTTGATCCTTCAAAGTTATTTCAATGTTTCAGTTTTTACTGAAACTCGAGTCTAGGTTTTGGAGACTCGAGTTTAGCTCAAACAGAAAGCACTCGAGTAAATGACTATTTTGAAAACTCCAGTTTGAGAAACAGAAACTCCAGTTTACACTTATAAAGATTTTTCAAAAGTTTCAGTTTACACTGAAACTCGAGTTTTGTATATCAAAACTCGAGTCTGGACTATATAGAGAGCTAAGTAACATTTCAGGTTTTGTAAACTCCAATTTGCGTTTTCTAAACTCCAGTTTTGAAGCTCTAAACTTAAACTCAAGATTTTCATAAAAGCTTCAAACTCGAGTCAGTCACTAAATGACTCGAGTTTAGCATTGTGTTAAAAACTTCATCTAAGAACAACTCGCGACTTTCCTCTCTGTAAGAACCAAACTCGAGTCAGTCATTAATCAACTCGAGTTTAGGAACCTTTTCAAAACAAGATGCTCTCTGGATGAACTCCAAACTCGAGTCTGGGCTTGTAAACTCGAGTTTGTAACGCACAGATTTGAAAAATCAAATGGCGCGAATTTGCGAAAACCATTTGAATGATCTTAATACTTCATATCTTTAATTGCTACTATTCTTAACGTCTTTTAACCAGTTTGTTAGCAAGTTTCAGATGGTTTATTGAAGGAAACAGTGAAGATTCAGACAATGAACTGTAAAGCAAGAGAGAGAGAATATACTGTCTTATAAAGTACTCCAACTTGGATTAAATAATTACAACTTTAAGTACAGCCCATTCCAACACAGGGACATCAACATTATCTTCATATTAATTAAGTCCCACCTTGCAAGAATGTCTACAACAGATTAGACAAAAGCAGAATCCATTCATTTAGAAGATTTTAGTGGATTCTCAACAGCTAGTTTCTGAAAGTGGAGCTTCAACAGTCAAAATTCGTAGTGCTCTTCCAACAGCTATGTTCTTCATTCAAAATGAACTTCAACAGCTATAAATATGACTAAGATTTAAAGAAGAAAAAAGATAGACAATACACAAGACATTTACAGTAAGCAACATTGAGATTTCTGCATTCATTCTTTTGTAAATACTCTTGAGAGATTTGAGCTTCAGTGTTTATCAATATCTGCTCTTAGAGAGAGTTTGTTTTTGTTAATCATTTGATTGTAAAGAATCTCAAGTCGGGGGACTTGGAGATTGGTTGTACAACTACAACTTGTAAGGGAGAGTGAGTCCTAGGGAAAGGATCATCCTGAGTACAGAGTGTGTAGTTGTGATATCAGTGTACAACTTGTAAGGGGGAGTGTATCCTAGTGAGAGGATAACTTTCGAGTACAGAGTGTGTAACTGATTGAAAGTGATAGTGAAAAATCCCAGAGAGTCTGGGGACTGGATGTAGGTCAAGGAGTTAGACCGAACCAGTATAAATCTTGCTGTGTCTTGTTCTTCTCTTACATTCTCTGCACTTACGCATTCCTGCGATTAATTTCCAGAATCTTGAAAATGAATTTTTCAAATCCCCAATTCACCCTCCTCTTGGTGATTTGCTCCTGTTTTTCAATTTCTGTAAAGGCACAGAGCTCATGGTAGATAAGTACATCTACATCAATCAGCTTTCCTTCCAGGATGCAGTAGAGCAAAAACACTCTTTCCCAAGAAACGATTTAAGTGTGTAATGTTAGGAGTAGCTGATAACGAAGAAAGTGGAATGAGACCCGTGTTTAAGTCTGAAGGCGAACTTCGGGGAAGGTATAAGATCCTTCCTTTGAGGTGTGCCATGTGGTTATAGGGGTACAGAGCCTTGTGAGGACTTGCTCACGCAACTCTAGTTCATCTCCACGCATGAACAGGGTAGAGTATTAATCATTAGTTGGTTGTTGGTCATAAATCTCTCAGATGTTCTTTGGTGCTGTAAAAATTGACTTTTTGCGAAAGGTGATGAACTACGACGAGCCTTCTGTGTTGTTCTAATAGAATTCTAGGACCAAAGAGGTAACGACTTCAGCAAGACTGAGGTTGAATTTATTACAACCCTCAACACATGTTTAGGATATACGTGCTAGTTCTCTATATGTTTTGATGATAACTAACAATTGTAAACTCAATATAAAGTTTGTTTTTGGTAAGTTGTGAAACTTGATGTCAAGAGCAAACTCGAGTTTAGGCACCCAAACTCGAGTTTGGGTGACAGAGAGTAGCTCAGATTTTACAAAACAAGCCAAACTCCAGTTTGCTAAGACAAACTCAAGTCTGGAAGATACAGAGAGCACTTAAAGTTTTGACTGTTAGTTCTCAATGTGTTTTGATGATAACTAGCAATTGTAAACTTGATATGAAGTTTGTTTTTGGCAATATGAAAATCTCACTGTCAAAGGCAAACTCGAGTTTAGGTATATAAACTTGAGTTTGAGACTTGACAGAAAGATGTTCAATTTTGCCTAAAAGCCAAACTCGAGTCTGCATAGACAAACTTGAGCCTGGGCAGACACAGAAAGGAATCCAAAATTTTCACATCAAGCTAAACTCCAGTTTGCAAATCAAACCTGAAGTCTGGAAGATACAGAATCCCAAGCAAGCCAAACTCGAGTCTGGATTATCAAACTCAAGTTTAGACCAAACAAAAAGGAACCCAGAAAACTCAATAGACTCCCAAACTTCAGTCTGGCCTTCCAAACTCCAGTTTGCACTTGACCCAGATAAACCTCAAATGTTTCGGTAGTAACTGAAACTCGAGTTTGCTCCCCAAACTCGAGTCTGGATCATACAAAAAGATCATCCATTTGGCTACACTACAAACTCGAGTCTATGACCCTAAACTCCAGTCTGGAAGATTACGAACTTAGGCTTGTTCTTCAAACATAGACCCAAACTCGAGTTAGTCACTAATTTACTCGAGTTTAGCTTCATGCCCAAAGTTCCATCCTAAGTCCAGAGCCTGACAGTTCTTTCTGTAAAAGCCAAACTCGAGTTAGCTTTTACAGACTATAAGTTTAGACCATTGACCAACCAACATGCTTTCTGGATGAACTCTAAACTCGAGTCTGGAAGAACAAACTCGAGTTTGCATCGGGGATTTTGAAAAATAAAATGATGTTGATCTGCGAAATCTTAATGGGTCAATCTAAAATTATTCTATCATATGATATTATTGTTTCTAATGTCTTTGATGAAGTTTTGAGTATTTTTCAGATAAGTTTAGCTAAGATTAAGGTGAGATCAAGATCCAGGATAAGTGCATTAAATGAAGAACCAAGAACAGGGCTGATCTTTCTCCCTTATCCCAGATGCTCAGTTCAGACCGTTACAACACTTCAGGATCACTCTAAACGGTCAAATTACGATCATAGAATGACTGAAAATCTGGAAGACCTTCTGCAACAACTAAATTCCAAAATTCCAGCTAAGAATTCAAAGAACAGAGCAAAATATGCAATTGCTATTTTTCCAAAATCGCAGCTAAACGTTAGAGAAAGAATTGCAACGGCTAGCTCATCTATTTAGTCTATAAAAGGCTGTGAAGACTCAAAGTAAAAGACACACAACGAAGCTATCTTGATTATACTTTGAAATTTAAGTCTGTATTATTATTTTCAACTTGTTCTTCAGTGTTTATCTTTATCTACTCTTTTTGAGATTTTTGATTCTTTGAAATCATTTGTATTTCTGAAAGCTCAAGGTTGTGGAAACCTATGAGCTGGGAAGCTTAATTACATAGTGTAAGGGGGAGCAAGTCCTTGGTGGATAGGATTGCTTGTAGTTTACATTGTTGTAGTTTAAGCTTGTTGAACTAGTGAAAATACCCAGTAGATATCTGGGGACTGGACATAGGTCAAGGTTGAGACCGAACCAGTATAAATTCTCTGTGTCTAGCTTTTCTACTTTTACTCTCTCATCATTTACTTCTCACGGTTTTTTTTAAAAAGGAGTCCAAAAGAAATTTTAAATTCCCAATTCACCCCCCTCTTGGTGATTTCTTCCATCTTCATTGACAACAAAACAGACTCGAGTTTAGACCTTAAGACTCGAGTTTAGACTAAACAGAAAGAATTCAAAAACTTCAGTATTTTCACAAGTTTTGTAAACTCCAGTCTTTGTTTGCAAACTCCAGTTTATCTCAAAACAGAAGAGAATTCAAAGTTTCAGTTCTTGCTGAAACTCGAGTTTGCATTTGTAAACTTGAGTCTGAGTCATACAGAGAGCACAATAATGTGTCTGATTTGAAAACTCCAGTTTATGTTTCTAAACTCCAGTCTTGAAGTTCTTGGACTTAAGCTTATCTTCATGTCAAAGCCCAAAACTTGAGTTAGTCATTAATTGACTCGAGTTTGGCCATATATCCAAAAATCTTAAAGACCAGAGCCCGACAGTCTTCTCTGTAAGAACCAAAACTCAAGTCAGCCATTTCTAAACTCGAGTTTAGGCCTTTGCTTAAACATTCATGCTTTCTGGATGAACCTAAACCTCAAGTCTGTGATTACAAACTCGAGTTTGTATTGGTGATTTTGAAAAATCAGATTGTGTCAATCTGCAAAATCTTTATGGGGTAATCTGAAAATGTTTTATCATGTGATGCTATTACTTCTAACATCTTTGATGAAGTTTTGAGTAAATTTCATATAAGTTCAACAAAGATCAAGATGAAATCAGATCTGGAATAAGTGCAATAAATGAAGAACCAAGAACAGGGCTGATCTTTCTCCTCTATCCCAATGGTTTAGCACAGACCGTTATGGATCAATTAAATCACTCTCCAATGGTCTAATAAGGGTTATGGAATGACTGAATATCTGGAAAACCATCTGCATCAACAAATTCTAGGATTCCAGCAGAGAATTGAAAGAACAGAGGAAAATATGCAACTGTCATTTTCCAGATTTGCAGCTGAACGTTAGAGAAGAAAATGCAACGGCTAGTTCCTCTAGTCAGCCTATAAATACCTATGAAGACGAAAAGCAAGACACTCAACAGAATTACAACTGATTGCTTCTTTGATTTTTTTAGCTCTGTTATGCAAAATATTTTTGAACTTCAGTGTTTATGATTATTTGCTCTTTAAGAGAGTGTGATTTCGAAAATCATTTTTGATTACATGTTTTGTGTGAACTCAAGGTTGTGGAACCTATGAGTTGGGTTGTTTAACTACAAAGTGTAAGGGGGAGCAAGTCCTAGGTGAATAGGATTGCATGTGGTTTACATTGTTGTAATTAAATCCTGTTGAACTACTGGAAATACCTAGAAGATATCTGGGGACTGGACGTAGGTCAAGATTAAGACCGAACCAGTATAAATCCTTTGTGTCCAACTTTTCTTCTCTCACTCTTTTGTTATTTGTTTTTTAAAGTTTTGAAAAAGAATTTTTGAAATCCCCAATTCACCCCCCTCTTGGTGATTTCTTCCATTTTTAATACGTCCTTGTCGATCAAATATGCCTTAAACCCTTATTTTGGGACTAATGTTTTTTCATCCATTAGGGCTTGAAAGCATGATTTGGCCTCTCTGGTGATAAACATTAGAGGGTTAGCTCTAAGTGCAAAAAAGGTCTTATGATAAACTTGCTTGGTATGGACCATTTTGAAATTAGAGCAGACAGATAGGGAAGTTGTAGAGAAAAGGTGAGGTGTTTTTGGAGGAAAGAGTAAGATGCATGGAGTTCATAGTTGTAATGTTAGTAGGTTTGTCCTCTGATAGTTGTCTCAAGAATTTCCTTAATAACAGTGTCATTGTCATCTTTCAAATAAGCAATCTGCATATGAAAATAGAAATCCTTCATGGCCTTAGGAAAATAAGCAATTTTCAAGGTTAATAAAGGCTCATACTGTTTTAACCAGGGCAAAAAAATCCACATTACACTTAGACCTTAAGCTCTTTAAATCGACATATATGGAGGGGCAAAACGAGCATTCACCGCATTGGAAGACAGAATTAGCCTAATTAGAAATGGTAAGAGTAGTATTATTGATACTTGGTAGAGGAACCAAGGGCTGAAGAGCATCCAACAATTATGAAGGAGAGAGACCCGTAGAGGCTGACCTAACTAGAGTTGTTTGGCTTCCTATAGCTTTAGGGGAAGGAGTGGTAATTCTAGAGGGTTGTGGAGTCTCAGATTGCCTTTGTAATTTCTCACAAGTTGCTTTTGTTCGAGCTTCTTTGTGATGGGCTTGAGTATCATCTTCTGTTTACTTCCTTTTTCCTTTCCTAGAAGGCAAAGAAGAGGTTTAAAGTTGAGCTACAAATTTAGTGGGTTCATGAATTATGATGCCTTTGACTCTCTATTGAGGATTTAAAGTTTGTACCTTTGCTCAATATGGCGGATCCTTTAGTGTAGCAGTAGTCTTGGCTTTCTTGAAGGGTGGTTATGGAGGTGGATTTGGCAGAGTTGGAGCATTTTTACTAACGGATTGCATTTTAGTTCTTGCTGTAGAAACAACCAGAGTGCTAACCAGAACTAGAAAAGAGGATTTTGAGGATTTTTGGGCATTAAGGTTCAACAGAGAGAGCAACGGGGAGTTTGAGAGCAAAAGATAAATGTAAGTAGGGTAAAGGTAGAAGGGAAATGATGAGAAGATAGAGAAGAAGGGTCTGGTGGAGTGAATCAAACAATAACAGCCAAATAGTGACGGATTTGAGTGGAAAATGTGAAAGATTTTTGAAGATAGGGAATGAGAGTGTTGACAAAAATGAGATGAAGGAAATGTAACTTACCTAATATAAGCTATCAAATTTACGCCTGACCTCAAGTGTCACCGTGGATACTCGAGTGTCATCACAATACTTATACAACAATAATAAAAATAGGACAATTTTGGTACCTTATATCAAGTGTGTCTTGTGAACACTTGATCTCAATCAATATGAAAATGGCTTTGGATTGTACTTGAGTACATACTACAAGTATTAATTTGTATCTGACATCTAGGCCTCTGTATTTTTGCTTTAACTGCTTGCATTGCTCAACACTTCGAGTTCCCAAGTCCATGCTCAAGTACCACACTCAAGTATTTAGTAAGACACTCGAGTATTAGTGGATCAATTGTCTCAGATAAATGCAAATTTATCGATATTCCTCGAGTATTTATGGATTCACTTGAGTATCTTTCTCCAACACTGCAAGTGCCTACAGCAGAAGGTATTATTGCTTGAACTCGAGTACTCTCCTCTTTGTCTTACTCTGTTCTTTGGCATGAAAATAGGGGATCCTGCAAAAAATACATTCTCTTTGGTATCCAACTTCTCTTGGGTTCACTTAATATTAGACATAAAAACTCTTAAGCTCAAACTTACATAATTGAACCATATGATATTTGAGCAAAGAGTACAATGAGCCAATAATAAACCAAAATATAAGTTTACCCAATTACATAAATTCAAACATAAAGGGTAATAAATAAACGATACTAAAAATGTTATTTATGTAAGTGTAATATCACCTAGAGGGGGTGAATAGGTGATTTAAAATTCTTTTTTGGATTTGAAGATGGAATATCACCTAGAGGGGGGGTGAATAGGTGATTTAAAAATCTAACTGCTTAATCAAAATTTTCACAAATTAATGAACTAACTGAGCAAGAGTTTAAAGGAGAAGGAACACGAGAGAATTTATCTTGGTTCGGTCTATCCTGACCTACGTCCAGTCCCCAAGAACACCTTGGGATTTTTCACTATCTTCAGAATACAATTACACAACTCGGAATGATCCATCAGACTCACTCCCCCTTACTACTTGTAATTGTACACCCTTACTTAAGGTTCCATAACCTTAAGATTTAACAAACGAATGAAAATTGAATGTTTTTGTAACTCCTCACGAGTTGAATAATAAATGATCACTGAATTACAAGTTGAGAGTAATGAAACTGATAAGATAATAACCAGAGTAAATGCGCAGAGTTTCGGTTGTTGGCGATATTGAATGCTTGGGCTTTTATATCCTTCGCCATTAATGCCGTTGGGAGAAACTGGAAGGTGACCGTTGTCACTTGTTTAAATTTCCGTTAGGCTCAAGTTCCTTGTTAATCAGAATGGACCGTTAAATCTTCAGCTTCTTACATTTAATGTATTGTGCCGTTGGTTGTACTTGAAAGCTGGAATAAGAATGTCTCGAAGAATGTCTTTGTTCTATTGCAACGTTAATTCCATATGTTGCTCTGTTTTTCTGCTCTTTCTGCTGTGCAACAAATGTGATGACGTGAGCATTCGCTTTATGTTGCTTTTCATTTATTGCTTCGTTTTGAATCCTGAAATCACTAGCAAACATGTTGAAAGTGTTTTATAAATGATTATTTATCAATCTGGCAAGTATCTGCTTAAGTTCAAAGCATTTGGAGAGTTCCAGAAATGATTCGCAGTTTTTTCCGTGTAAGAACTCTAGTTCTTACCACAAGAACTCTAGTTCTGTGTAATGGCCCAGACCCAGTTTCAAAGGAACTCGAGTTCTTAAAGAAGAACTCTACTTTAGAACTCTAGTTCTATATGCAAGAACTCTAGTTCTTGTACTTTCCAAAAAGGTCCGAGCGTTTTTCCTTATGAAGAACTCTAGTTCTTTCTCAAGAACTCTAGTTCTTGAATGAGAACTCTAGTTCTTGTGTTTGCCAAGGAACTTCGTTGTTTTACAAAATGAAGAACTCTAGTTCTTGTTTAAGAACTCTAGTCATGAACTCTAGTTCTTGTGTTCCTGGAGAATTCTGGACAGAACATAATTTTGCAAACTCGAGTTCTTATGCTAAAAACTAGTTCTTGAATGAAGAACTCTAGTTCATGACCAAAGAACTCTAGTTGTTCACTTAAGAACTCTAGTTCTCATGGATTGAAAAAAAATTTATATGATGCAAAGGCCCCGAACTCGAGTTCTACTCCCAAGAACTCAAGTTCTCAATTTGACAGATTGAGAGCTTTCTTATCAGAAGGCGTGAACTCGAGTTCTACTCCCAAGAACTCGAGTTCTCAACTTATCAGATTGAGAACTTCCTTATCAGAGGCCGCGAACTCGAGTTCTACTCCCAAGAACTCAAGTTCTCAATTTGACAGATTGAGAGCTTTCTTATCAGAAGGCGTGAACTTGAGTTCTACTCCCAAGAACTCGAGTTCTCAACTTATCAGATTGAGAACTTCCTTATCAGAGGCCGCGAACTCGAGTTCTATGACCAGGAACTCGAGTTCTTACTGCTCAACTTTTCTAAAACCTGAATTTTAATGCCCAGAACTCTAGTTTTAAGAACCATAACTCTAGTTCTTGTTAAACCAACAACTAACAAGTATTTTTATCATCAAAACTTGAGTTGAGAACTAACATTCTCCCTCTTTTTGATGATGACAACACTTGTAATATATTTTAGAAGAGATAGCTGGTTTTTAAATAACAATTGAAGTTAAAATTTCAATGTCAAGAGATACTTCAAGAGATTGAATCACAGATTCTTAGCAACACTACACATTAATTAATAGCAAAGCAAGTACACAGGCTTTCAGTCTAAGAAATCAAAATATTTGCTACTGTATACAGAATGTTAGCAAAATCACAGCTATTCCACATAAATACAGAAGTATATTAAAACAACTAAGTACAGTAACTAGTATCTACTCTATCAGCAACTAGCATATACTCCTCTCCCCCTTTGTCATCATCATCTGGAAGGATCATGGAGATAGGAGTTACTGTGAGAGGAGTCTTGAGAAGGTGAAGGACGTTTGCAAAGGTAGAGGGGGATTTTGAAGGGGTGGAAGAGGATGATGTAGGAATAGAGGAAGAAGTGAATGGATGAGTAGATACAGGAGTGGGTGCAGGAGATAAGGCTAGAGTAGGTTTGGAAGATGTAGGCTCAGAAGTTGGAGCTAGAGATGAGAGAGTAAGAGTTACGATAGGAGAGGAATGAGAGGAAAATGGTTCAGGAGAGTGGGATGGAGACACATGAGGATAGATATGAGGGGTAGAATGAAATATGGGATCAGGCATAGTAAAATGAGGAGGAGAATAAGGTGGAGAAGGATAAGGTGGAAAAGGACCAGATGGACCTGTATGTGTAGTCTGTTTCAGAAGCTGCTTTACTTTCTTGTCTAGAGACTGATATGCAGTATGAGTAGCTTCAAACCGTGGACCAAGATCTTCAAAATGTCGCATCAAGCTTCACATTAATGTCTGCTATTTGATCTGCCTGTTCATCTTGGACTTTATCCAGGGACTTGAAGCTCTTAAGAACCTCATCAACCCCTTTCTTCACTTCAGTCTCTATCTTCTTGGATAATTCAGTGATCATATTTGCTTGAAATGAAGATACTGCTTCAGATATTGCTTTGTTAATGATGTTTTGAATTGAGGCTCCAAACAGAGAAGTAGGGGCAGCAGCTTGAGTAGGAATTGAAGCTCTGGCTGGTGAAGATTGATCCTCTGCAGCTCTAGAATGTGTAGCTCTGGACTGAGTAGCTCTGGTCCTTGATCTGGAAGGAGCCCTAGACTGCCCAGATCCCTCAGTAAATGACAACCTCATATAATTAAGCTGGTTCTGGCACATCTTAGTTGGTTTGATAGGCTTGGAATCTAGCTCAAGGTACCAGATTTTATGGTGGAAGAGAATCAGAGATACTAAGTGTGCATAGGGAAGGTGAGCTTTCTTCTGGCCTTCAAATCTAAATTTCTTAATCTCATGAAAGAGCCAGTAACCGATATTAAACTGAGTTTTAGAGACAATGGCTGCAAGTAAACCATAATCTCTTTGGGCAAGATGAGTACAATTTCTGCCTTTGGGCACCAGATTCCTAGTGAAAATATACCACAGGACTTTGTGCAAGGCAGGCATATCAATTGGCTGAAAGTTCAAAGGCCCAATTGGATCACCTGGTCTAAGAATTTGGAATATTTGAGCATCTGTATACTCAAGAACATATGGAAGAGGAGGATCTATGACACCTAACATATTGTTTAGAATTTCAGCAGTTAGAGTTACGCGTTTACCGCGAACAAAAGTTATCATTCTTTCTTCTACGAGGGTTCCATCTGAGCCAATCTTATTGGAAACTCGCATGAAGAAATAGAATGCTCTAACCACTGAAGGACAATACGGGGCTTGAATACCCAGAAGAGGTTTGAATGAGTTGAGGTAAGCAGAAAAATCGAGGCCACACTCAGATTGAAAAGTTTGGAAATCAACATATATACTTGGACAAAAGTTTTGAATTCCATAGTCAGACTGAAAGGTACGAGCATCAGATGGGGGTATTGAAATAGGATTACAAATGAAATCTTTAGGAGGAATGGGATTTCTAGTAATAGCTATGTCAGATGAAATACCAATAGGACGAGATTGAGACTGAGATTGAGACGGTTGACCTCTGGAAGATGAACCTAGTCCTCGAGATGGTGTAGGTTTGCGTGGAGTAGCACCCACCTTCTCTTTTCCTCTTCCTTGAACAGGTGGAGTAGTAGCTTACTTTTCCTGTTGCTCACTCGGTTCCCTGATCACAATCCCCTTTGTTTTAGGCCGAGAGGGAGGAGTGGACTGTTAGTTCTCAATGTGTTTTGATGATAACCAGCAATTGTAAACTTGATATGAAGTTTGTTTTTGGCAAAATGAAAATCTCACTGTCAAAGGCAAACTCGAGTTTAGGTATATAAACTCAAGTTTGAGACTTGATAGAAAGGTATTCAATTTTACATAAAGGCCAAAACTCGAGTTTGCATAGACAAACTCAAGTCTGGGCATACACAGAAAGGAATCCAAAATTTTCACATCAAGCTAAACTCCAGTTTGCAAATCAAACCTGAAGTCTGGAAGATACAGAGAGCACACAGCAAGCCAAACTTGAGTCTAGATTCCCTAACTCGAGTTTAGACCAAACAGAAAGGAACCCAGAAAACTCAATAGACTCCCAAACTCTAGTCTGACCTTCCAAACTCCAGTTTGCACTTGACCTAGATAAACCTCAAATATTTTAGTAGTCACTGAAACTCGAGTTTGCTTCCCAAACTCGAGTTTGGATCATACAGAAAGATCATCCATTTTGGCTACACTACAAACTCCAGTCTATGACCCTAAACTCCAGTCTGGAAAATCACGAACATAGGCTTGTTCTTCAAACATAGACCCAAACTCGAGTTGGTCACTAATTGACTCGAGTTTAGCTTCCGGACCAAAATTTCATCCCAAGTCTAGAGCCCGATAAATTCGAGTTAGCTTTTACAGACTGCAAGTTTAGACCACTAATCAACAGACATGCTTTTCTGGATGAACCCCAAACTTGAGTCTGGAAGAACAAACTCGAGTTTGCATCGGGGATTTTGAAAAATCAAATGATGTTGATCTGCAAAATCTTAATAGGTCTTCCTGAAATTATTTCCTCATATGATATTATTGTTTCTAATGTCCTTGATAAAGTTTTGAGTGTTTTTCAGATAAGGTTTAGCCAAGATCAAGGTGAGATCAAGATCCAGGATAAATGCATTAAATGACGAACCTAGAGTAGGGCTAATCCTTCTCCCTTATCCCAGATGTTCAGCTCAGACCGTTATAACTCATAAGAATCATCTCAAACTGTCAAATTGAGTTAAAGGAATGACTGAAAATTTGGAAGACCTTCTGCAACAACTAAATTCCAAGATTCCAGCTAAGAATTCAAGAACAGAGCAAAATATGCTACTGCCAGTTTTCCAGAATTGCAGCTGAACATTAGAGAAAGAATTGCAACGGCTAGCTCATCCATTCAGTCTATAAAAGGCTGTGAAAACTCAAAGCAAAATACAGACAACGAAGCTATCTTGATTATACTTTGAAATTTGAGTCTGTATTGTTATTTTCAACCTGTTCTCCAGTGTTTATCCTTATCCACTCTTTTGAGAGTTTGTAAATTTTTGAAAGCATTGGTTTGTGAGAACTCAAGGTTGTGGAACCTGTGAGTTGGGTTGTTCAATTACAAAGTGTAAGGGGGAGCAAGTCCTAGGTGATTAGGATTGTGTCTGGTCTACATTGTTGTAGTTGAAAATCTGTTGAAACTAGTGGAAACACCCAGAAGATATCTAGGGACTGGACGTAGGTCAAGATTAAGACCGAACCAGTATAAATTCCGTGTGTCAAGCTTTTCTTCTCTTACCTTATTAACATTTACTTTCAAAAGGCTTTGAAAAAGAATTCAAAAGTTTTTTTTTTAAATCCCCAATTCACCCCCCTCTTAGTGATTTCTTCCATTTTCATGGACGACGGAGGCCCAACATCTTTTGTGACCTTGGGTCTGTAACGTTTGGGTGGAATTTTATCTCGACGAGGACGCTTAGGAGATGGAGGTTTTAGAGGAGTAGATGAATTGGGGGTTTCAGATTCAGGAGATAATGAAGAAGTAGAGGAATCATCACACTGCTCAGGGTTTTTGGTTCGTATTTTGACAGGTGAGAGGGTTCGAGAGGGTGAACTGATTTTTAGGGTTTAGGAATTTTAGGAATCAGTATGAGAAATGAAGAGAGAAATCACTCAGCTATATATAGGTTTATGGGAACTCGAGTTCATAACTGAAGAACTCGAGTTCTTCTAAGAGAACTTACTAATAAAAAGAACTAACCACTGAGGAACTCGAGTTCTTGATGCTAAAACTCGAGTTTAAGACAAGAGTTCTTCTTTAAGAACTCTAGTTCTTATTTGGCTGAAGCAAACCAGTGACCAGATACCCTAAGAACTCGAGTTTTCTTTCAGGAACTCTAGTTCGAAACTAGAGTTCTAAACTAAGAACTCGAGTTCTTAATTTGCACAAATGCAGTAAGCACATCGACAAATTTAGAACGACAGGAACTCTAGTTCTTACATAAGAACTTTAGTCACGAACTCTAGTTCTTGCTCAAGAACTAGAGTTCTTGAATTGCATATCATCAAAACATGAAAGATTGAGCCAGGAACTCGAGTTCTGTGTTCATGAACTTGAGTTCTTTACCTGATAATTTCCAACCATTGAAAGAACTGGAGTTCTTGAGCTTTAAACTCAAGTTTTGCCTTCCTCTGATCGTCCCTGTTTTAATCATCCATAACAGAGACACCTGCAAAATAACATCTACACACTCCGATGCTCAAATTAGTCTAGGATTAAGTGAATTAACTTGAAACATACTAGATTAAATGTGAATCACTCACAACTCATTGGGATTTACCATTTCCAATTCTCTTCTGATAAACAGAAACTGTTCCTTGGCAAGAGGTTTGGTGAAGATGTCTGCCAATTGCAAATGAGTGGGAATGAACATCACTTTCACATCTCTTCTTTGGACATGATCTCGGATGAAGTGATGTCTAACATCTATATGCTTTGTTCTGGTATGCTGTACTGGATTTTTCGCAAGACTGATTGTACTTGTGTTATCACAGAGAATTGGAATTTCCTTCAGATGTACTCCCAAATATGACAATTGTTGTTTTAACCAGAGGACTTGTGCACAACAACTGGAGGCTGCAACATATTCTGCTTCAGTTGAGGACACAGCCACAGTGGTTTGTTTTTTACTGAACCATGATACTAATGATCCTCCAAGAAATTCACACTGACCACTAGTACTCTTCCTATCAATTTTGTATCCAGCATGATCAGAATCTGAGTATGCAACCAGATATTCTTGTTGTCCCTTTGGGAACCATAGTCCAAGTTCCTTTGTGTCAGCTAGATACCGAAATATCCTTTTCACATGCTCTGCATGTGACTCCTTTGGTGCAGCTTGGAATCTGGCACACATGCCTACACTAAATTGAATATCTGGTCTGCTTGCTGTTAGGTAAAGTAAGGATCCGATCATTGCTCTATATTTGGTGATGTTGAAATCTTTTCCCTTCTCAGTATCAGCATCCAGTGAAGCTGTTGAGCTCATCGGTGTGTCTGCACCATTGCAATTTTCCATTCAAAATCTTTTGAGCAAATCCCGCAAGTACTTGGTATGAGAAATAAATATCCCATCCTTTCGTTGCTTGATTTGCAGACCAAGAAAATAGTTCATCTCTCCCATCATAGACATCTCGAATTCACTCTACATTTTCTTTGAAAATTTCTCACACAGAGACTCATTAGTAGAACCAAAGATAATATCATCAACATATATTTGAACTATCAGTAACTCATTGAGCTTATTATTTTTAATAAAAAGGGTAGTGTCTGCCTTTCCTCTAACAAAACCTTGTTCTAGTAAGAACTTGCTTAAATGCTCATACCATGCTCTAGGAGCTTGTTTAAGGCCATGTAAAGTTTTCTTTAGTCGATAGACATGATCAGGGTATTGGACATTTTCAAAACCAGGAGGTTGTTCTACATATACCTCCTCTTGTATAAAGCCATTTAGAAAAGCACTCTTAACATCCATTTGATAGAGCTTTATTCCCTTGATACAAGCAAAAGCCAGAAGAACACGTATGGCTTCCAATCTAGCCACAGGAGCATACGTTTCTTCATAATCAATTCCTTCTTCTTGATTATAGCCTTTGGCAACAAGTCTAGCCTTGTTTCTGACTATAATTGCGGATTCATCTCGTTTGTTCTTGAATACCCATTTAGTGCCAATGACTGGATGGTCTTTAGGCCTAGGTACCAAGTCCTAAACTTGATTTCTATCAAATTGATGTAGCTCCTCTTGCATTGCGATGACCCATTGTCTGATAAGGCTTCGTCAATTTTTGAGGGCTTAATTTCAGATATGAAAGCAGAGAACGTGACCTTATTTAATACACTATTTCTAGTTCTCACACCTTGATCAACATTTCCTATAACTTGGTCAAGAGGATAATTCCAGATGAATTTCCAAGCTCTAGGCTGAGATTGGTCAGGGTGATTTTGTGAATCATTTTCAAGAATATCTTCAGAATTTTCAATGGAGGCAGAGGTAGACTTTGAGAAAAATTGGTTTTTCTGCATAAGTTCATCATCTTCATCCACAGAATTTGATGGTTTTGACTCACAAAACACTACATGAATTGACTCTTCAACTATACGGGTACGTTTATTGAAAATTCTAAATGCTTTACTCCTATTAGAATAACCAAGAAAAATACCTTCATCTGATTTAGAGTCAAACTTACCCAGATTATCCTTACCATTGTTATGTACAAAACATTTACAACCAAAGATGTGTAAGTGAGCCAAGTTTGGTTTTCTCCCTTTGTAGAGTTCATAGGGTGTCTTGTTCAACTTCTTTCGCACATAGGCTCTGTTTGAGATGTAGTTGGCAGTGCTCATGGCATCTGCCTAGAAGACTTGTGAAGTCTGATGCTCATTCAACATTGCACGGGCCATCTCAGTCAGTACTCGATTTTTCCTTTCTACCACACCATTTTGTTGAGGTGTTCTTGGTGCTGAAAAATTGTGGTCTATGCCATGATCCTCACAGAACCTTTCAAAGAGCTGATTCTCAAATTCACCACCATGGTCAGTCCGAATAGCTGCAATACATATACCTTTCTCGTTTTGCACCTTTTTGGCAAATACACAGAATAGATCAAATGTTTCATCTTTTGAGGATAAAAATATTGTCCAGGTGAAACGAGAGTAGTCATCCACTATAACTAATGTATATAAGTTTCCCCCCAAGCTTTTCACTCTGGCAGGTCCAACTAAATCCATGTGAAGTAGCTGAAGAGGTCTATTTGTTGAAATCTCAATTTTATTTTTGAAGGATGATCTAGTTTGTTTGCCTTTTTGACATGCATCACAAACCATATCGTATTTAAAATGAATTTTGGGTAAACCAATTACTAAATCCTTTTTCTGTAACTTGTCCAGTTGTTGCATATTCACATGTGCAAGTCGCTTATGCCACAACCAGCTTTCATCCAAGTTACTAATAAAACATTTTTCTGAAATGGTTTTTGAAAGATCTAAGGTATAACAATTACCTTCTCTTGGAGCTTTAAATAATACCTTGAGTTTACCTTTGTCAATTGAGAGGTTATCTTTGTTTACAATGAGACATTCTTCTGAGTCAAAGATAATCCAATTGTTTTTGTCGGCACTTTGACTCACACTTAAAAGGTTATGGCATAGTCCTTCTACTAGATAAACATCCTTGATGAGGGGTCCTTCTTTAGTCCCAATTTCACCTATACCAGTGATTTTTCCGGATTGATTTCCTTCGAAGGTGACTTTGCCACCATCTTTTGAATTTAAGGCAATGAACTTCTCTTCATCACCCGTCATGTGTCTTGAACATCCGCTGTCAATGTACCACTTGTTTACTCTGGATGCTTTCAACACACCTACAAGACAAGAGACATTAAGTTTTAGGTACCCATCTTTTCTTGGGTCCTTTGGGGTTAGTATGAGGTTTAGGAACATAGGTTCCTTTGGGTATCCACTGATAATTTCCTATAGGTTTATCTATTCTTTCCTTTTTATGAAAACATGATGATGTGTTATGACCTTTCCAATTACAATAATTACAATGAGCAAACGGATTTGATGAATGCACTGACTTTTGAAAATAATTTAAATATGATTTTCCACCAATTTTCTTTTTGCCCTTCTTCTTGTCAAAAACAGGATTATATCCTATACCTGATCTATCATTTGTAAAACGTTGGGCATTTAAAATCACATTAAGCATTTCACTTCCTTTGGTGAATTTCTCCAGGGATTTTGTAAGATATGAATTCTTTTTCTCCAAATCAAGACAGTCCTCACAAAGTATGTTTTTGTCAGTAAAATTCTTAACTTGCATTTCAAGAGAAATATTTTTCCTTTTCAGATCAAAATATTTATCAGCAAGTTTTTCAAATTCAGATTGTATTTCATTGTATTCATCAAATAGCTCATCATAACTAGGTAATGAATCGTTTACCTCAGGTTGTTCTTCTTCTGCAACTAAGCACACATTAGTTGTCTCAGCTTCTTCTTCACTTTCCTCTTCTGAAGAGTCATCTCCCCAGATAGCTGAAACATACGCCTTCTTCTTGAAGTTGTTGAACTTCTTCTTTTTGTCCTTCTCATTGCCGTTTAGTTGAGGACACTCTGATTTGTAGTGACCAGGCTTTTCACACTCATAGCAGATGATTTGATCTTTCTCTTTGGATTAGCGTCTGATGCTACTGGAACCTCCCTTTTGGAATCGATTTCTGAAACCTTGATCCCTTCTGTAAAATTTCTTGAATTTCCTCACGAACATACCCATTTCATCGTCCTCATCCTCTTCATCATTTTCTTCCTTTTCTTTAACTGTATTGAGGGCAACTCCTTTGTTTTTGTTGTTCCTGTTGATCTCGTCTAAGTCTTTCTTGAACTTCAATTTACTTTCATATTCAGACAAACTCCCGAATAAGGCTGCAACCGAAGCCATTGATTCACCTTGAGCTTCTTCTATAGCTGTGACCTTGGCTTCCCAGTCTTTGGTTAGTACGTTGAGGATCTTTCTAACTTGGGCACGTTGTTCATAGGCTTTGCCCAATGCAGCTAGCTGGTTTATCAGGTGGGTATACCGAAGTTGAAAATCAGCAATTGATTCTCCGTTCTTCATTCTCAGTAGATCATACTCTGTTGTGAGAGTATTGGCTCGATTCTCCTTTATAGTGGCTGTTCCTTCATAATCAACCTCCAAGGCCACCCACATTTCTCTAGTTGTCTCCAGATTGCAAATGCGAAAGTATTCTTGTTAACTAAGTGCACTCTGGAGCAAGAGTATGGCCTTGCTGTTTAGAGTGACATTTCGTCTATCATTATCATCGTAATCTTCTTCCGGCTTTGGAAGTCTGAGACTATTGTCAAGAATGGTTGGCTCGTAGTTTCCTCTCTCGAAAACTCTCCACAATCCGAACTCCGTAGCCATCACAAACACTTTGAACTTGTTTTTCCAGAACGAATAATGTTGTCTGTTGAAACCAGGAGGCCGGTTAATTGATGCACCATCAGGCAATATTCCGTCCATGATCAAACTCTAGATGTTAATCCAAACTGAGCAACCAACCTCTGATACCAAATGAAGATGGAATATCACCTAAAGGGGGGGTGAATAGGTGATTTAAAAATCTAACTGCTTAATCAAAATTTTCACAAATTAATGAACTAACTGAGCAAGAGTTTAAAGGAGAAGGAACACGAGAGAATTTATCCTGGTTCGGTCTATCCTGACCTACGTCCAGTCCCCAAGAACACCTTGGGATTTTTCACTATCTTCAGAATACAATTACACAACTCGGAATGATCCATCAGACTCACTCCCCCTTACTACTTGTAATTGTACACCCTTACTTAAGGTTCCACAACCTTAAGATTTAACAAACGAATGAAAATTGAATGTTTTAGTAACTCCTCACGAGTTGAATAATAAATGATCACTGAATTACAAGTTGAGAGTAATGAAACTGATAAGATAATAACCAGAGTAAATGCGCAGAGTTTCGGTTGTTGGCGATATTGAATGCTTGGGCTTTTATATCCTTCGCCATTAATGCCGTTGGGAGAAACTGGAAGGTGACTGTTGTCACTTGTTTAAATTTCCGTTTGGCTCAAGTTCCTTGTTAATCAGAATGGACCGTTAAATCTTCAGCTTCTTAAATTTAATGTATTGTGCCGTTGGTTGTACTTGAAAGCTGGAATAAGAATGTCTCGAAGAATGTCTTTGTTCTGTTGCAACGGTAATTCCATATGTTGCTCTGTTTTTCTGCTCTTTCTGCTGTGCAACAAATGTGATGACGTGAGCATTCGCTTTATGTTGCTTTTCATTTATTGCTTCGTTTTGAATCCTGAAATCACTAGCAAACATGTTGAAAGTGTTTTATAAATGATTATTTATCAATCTGGCAAGTATCTGCTTAAGTTCAAAGCATTTGGAGAGTTCCAGAAATGATTCGCAGTTTTTTCCGTGTAAGAACTCTAGTTCTTACCACAAGAACTCTAGTTCTGTGTAATGGCCCAGACCCAGTTTTAAAGGAACTCAAGTTCTTAAAGAAGAACTCTACTTTAGAACTCTAGTTCTATATGCAAGAACTCTAGTTCTTGTACTTTCCAAAAAGGTCCGAGCGTTTTTCCTTATGAAGAACTCTAGTTCTTTCTCAAGAACTCTAGTTCTTGAATGAGAACTCTAGTTCTTGATAAAGAACTCTAGTTCTTGTGTTTGTCAAGGAACTTTGTTGTTTTACAAAATGAAGAACTCTAGTTCTTGTTTAAGAACTCTAGTCATGAACTCTAGTTCTTGTTCAAGAACTCTAGTTCTTATGTTCCTGGAGAATTATGGATAGAACATAATTTTGCAAACTCAAGTTCTTATGCCAAGAACTCTAGTTCTTGACCAAAGAACTCTAGTTCTTAAGTAAGAACTCTAGTTCTTCACTTAAGAACACTAGTTCTCATGGATTGAAAAAAATTTTATATGATGCAAAGGCCCCAAGCTCGAGTTCTACTCCTAAGAACTCAAGTTCTCAATTTGACAGATTGAGAGCTTTCTTATCATAAGGCATGAACTCGAGTTCTCAACTTATCAGATTGAGAACTTCCTTATCAGAGGCCGCTAACTCGAGTTCTATGACCAGGAACTCGAGTTCTTACTGCTCAACTTTTCTAAAACCTGAATTTTAATGCCCAGAACTCTAGTTTTAAGAACCAGAACTCTAGTTTTTGTTAAACCAACAACTAACAAGTGTTTTTATCATCAAAATTTAAGTTGAGAACTAGCAGGATTTACTCTAGAGATAGAAGAAATAGAGTATAAGACACAAAGAGTAGACACAGAGTTTATGTTGGTTCAGTCTAACTCTTTGACCTACATCCAATCCCCAGATCCACTAGGTTTTTCACTATCTCACTAACACAAATACAATTACATACTTGTACTCCATATGATCCTTTTACACTAGGACTCACCCCCCTTACAAGTTGTAATCGTACACCCACACTCAAGATTCCTTAACCTTAAGATTAAACAAGTAATTAAATAATTACTCAAGTGTTTAGACTCTTCACTGAGTAGATAAATGATAAACAATGAACTATAACGAAGATATTAACTAATTTGAGTGAAAAAAAGAATTGCAATAATTTCGAAATGATTGCGCAAAGTTTTAGTGGGTGGAAAATTGAATGCATTAAGCATATATACCAGCTTCCATACATAACCTTTGAGGTTTGTTAAGATAGCCGTTGAGAAATATTCATATTTCCGTTAGACTCATAAAATTATTTGTTAGACTAAGTTTTTCAGCTTTCGTTACTTTCGGCTCATTGTTATCATCAAATCCCTTTTGGTTTGAATAGAAGTTGACTTATGAAGTTGGTAATATCCTTTCGCTAAAATGGGTACCTACGACAAGGTTCATTTTGATTGCTCTAATGTTTATTCCTTTCACAACTCTGTTTCTCTGCTTTGCATTAAATGCCTTTGACACAGGAGTTGTTTTATAATGCTTTTGGTTTAATTCTTCATTTGACCAACTAAAATCACTAGCAAATAGGTTAGAAATATCTTAAGAATAGTTCTTTGTAGTGTTAAGAAGTAGTCACAAGAAGATTCAACCGATTGAAATTGCACAGACATCAATTGGACATTTTTCTTTAAAAGAACTCGAGTTGTAAAATAATGAACTTGAGTTACAAACTCAAGTTGATTATAAAGAACTCGAGTTTCTTTTCTTTAAATCAAAACGCTTCAGTTTCTTTCAATGTAAAACTCGAGTTGATGTTTAAGGATGAAAAACAAGAGGCGTTCTGATTCTCAAGGAACTGAAGTTGTAAAAGCTAAACTAGAGTTACTAACTTGAGTTATCTAGTTGTTAACATCTCGCTTAGTTTTGAAGCTCTACTAGTTTGAAGAACTTGAGTCCATATTCCAAGAACTCCATTTAAAACTCGAGTATTTTATAATGAGACTTTAGTTCCTCAAACATTTTATGTTTTGAAATAGAGAATGAGACATGATTCCTCGAGCTTGAGTTTATTACTTATGTACTCGAGTTTGTGAGCATGAACTCGAGTTGATAAGCTATGAACTCTAGTTGATCAAAAAATGATAGTCGTTATACTTTCCCATAAAGCTTTGAAAAAGTTGAAGAGTTGTTGGATGAGCTCGACCTTCTAGCCTCCAAACTCAAGTTTGAGACTCGAGTTGAGATAGATCAACTCTAGTTTGAGAAAAGGTGCTGCAATCAACAAGAGTGAGCCAAATAGAATAACAAACCAAGAACTCAAATTTCAAACCATAAACTCAAATTTTGAACTTGAGTTGTTGTCACAACAACATAAGTTTTTATAAATCTCCTACACATGGTCGAAAGTATAGTCAAATTGAGAATATCATTAACTCCAGTTCTTGAACCTAAACTCGAGTTGGAAACTCGAGTTCTTGTTAGAGAACTTGAGTTCTTATAACACTTCATAAGTTTTATGAGTGTTAGATATGCTTAGTATTGATGATGACAAATATACATATCAATATCAAGAGCAAAAAGTTTATATCATATACATTGATTAATTGCTACATTTAATGTAGATTAGTTCAAATATAATTGTGGAGAATGTTCAAAAGAAGAGAAGAAAGAAAGAATAGAGTTGTGGAGAATGACCAAGTGAAGAGAATAAAGAAAGAGAAGATCTTGCCAAATAGAATGAAAGTATCAATATTCAAGGTCTTAGATTGATACGAGAAGTCTTCACAATTAAATGGAAGTAGCAATGACTCAATTTATAGTTAAAACAAGCAAATAAAGGTTCTAGATGAGCAAACTTGAGTGCCGAGGTTTTAGCTTGAGTTTACTACCTTATTGTAGTGTTTTGCCTATGAAATACGAGAAAACTCGAGTTAAGGACACAAAACTTGAGTTTGGGAGTCAAAACTTGAGTTCCTCACTTAATGACTCGAGTTAGCAATGTTTCCAGCAACTTTGGCATCTCTGGACTAGCTAAACTTGAGTTAGCCATTCAAAACTCAAGTTTGTTGTGCTTTCAGCTCCTCTGTTCACCTTTGTTTCACATTTAGCTTAGGCAATATCAGGTAATTTGATGATATCTCCTAAACCAGAGATCGGATTGAGGTGAAACCAAGTATGCATGCAACTAGACTTCAAATGCATTATTATGACAAAATTTCAAGCCTAAACAAGTTTAGATGTGAGAGCTATAAATTGTAGAAGTTGGAACTGAAATTCACGCCACATAGTAGACCAAGCTTCAATGTTTTGAGTGTATCTCACAAACTACACATCGGAATGAGCTGGAATCGGTGGCATAAGAAACTAGACTTACATACCTTTCTAAAACCATCAAGATCATGGAAAACAAAGATCAAATTAGAGAGATATGAATCTTCAAAAGTTGACAGTCAATTTAGGATGTTGCAAAAACACTAGTCAAAGGACAACTTTCATTCATCGGATCATAACTGTCAGAACACAATGAGTTTGGAGATGATTCTTCTTGCATTGGGTTCTTACCTCTAGCTTGGACATGTAAACTTGAATTTAAGATTGGGCGAGAGTATTTTGAAAGATCTTATTTTTAAACAAACTCGAGCCTGTTATTGTTAAACTCGAGTTTATCCTTGGCTAAGAGTCTTCAAAGTTTTTCATATTTTTCACTTTGAGGAAACTCAAGTTTTTGATTTAACAAAATTCAGTTTTCCTTGGTAGAGAGTTTTCAAAGATTTTCAATTTTAAAGAAAACTCTAGTTTCAGCCAAGCAGAGAGCTATGCTCTATTTCTTGAATTTGAAAACTCCAGTTTGAGCTTTTATGAACTTAAACTCTTTTTAAATATGAATAGTGCCAAACTCGAGTTCGTCACTTAATGACTCAAGTTTGCTACTGTTTCAAGATATATTTCAAAGCTCAAATCGCGACATTCTTCTCTAGAAGATCTAAACTCAAGTTTGGATTTGGAAACTTGAGTTTTGCCTTCTGAAGCAAAGGTATAAACTCCAGTTTGGATAAACAAACTCGAGTTTGTGTTGCTAAGTTTGGAAATCAAATTGCTCAGATTTGAGAAATCTTCATAAATGATCTATATACTTTGTATCATCTGTTACTACTATTCCAAACTATGTTTAATCAATTTGCTAGTGATTTCAGATTATCAAATATGTATTAAACCAAGGTTTAAGCATAAAGTAAAAAGTGATGTCAGAACCTTAAATGCACAGCAGAAGCTCTAGCGGCTAGTTCCAACTGATCTCCAACGGCTACTGTTCCCAAAGATCATATTCTAAACAGTCAAATGATCTTTATCTATAAGTAGAGCCATGTTTAAGACGCATAAAGACGATGACAAGAGATTACACTATCAAAATGCCAATATTCTGAATCTAACTTCTATCTCATAAACACTCTATTCTCAATGCCTGTATAATTCATCATATAGAGTGAAATGATATGTATTGTACTTCAATGATTATTTTATTCACTTCTGAGAGAGAGAAGATTCATTATAATCATTCTATCTTAGAGTTACTCAAGATTAGGTGATCTTGAGTGGGAAATCAATTATATCCTTACAGTGTGTAAGGGGAAGTTTTTCAGTGAGAGATTTGGCTTCACAAGTGTCTGGGTGAATTTGTGGAATTGTAAAGGCTTCTCTTGTGCTCAGATAAACAAGAAGATAGTAGATTGAAAATCTTAAGTGGAGCTTGAGGACTGGACGTTGGTCAAAGATTGGATCGAACTAGTATAAATCCAGTTTGCATATTCTCTTCCCTGAACTCTTTTATTTCCCAACATATATGTTTATTTGAATATCTAACTGTTGATTTATAAAATGCAAAAGGATTTTTAAGTTACAAGATTTTAATCTTTCACCCAATTCACCCCCTTCTTGGGTTCAGCTGGGTCTTTCAATGAGCAGATCAAACGATAAGTATAAGGAAAAATAGTATCAACTTGAGTTAGCAAAAGAGAACTCAAACGATGAACTCGAGTTGGTTCCAGTGAACTTGAGTTCTAAGAATTTTGACTTAGTTATTTTTCACTTTTCCAGAGTGAACTTGAGTACTTGAGCCTTAAATTCAAGTTGATTCTCCTCTACTTATCCCTAAATTACTGATGATAATAGAGACGCCTACAAAACAACACCTAGACACTCCAAAGCTTAAATTAGTCCATGATTAAAACAATATGAACTTTAAATAGACTAAGATGACAAAGATTGCTTACAATTCATTGGGATTTACCATTCCCAATTCTCATCTGATAAAGAGAAATTGATCTTTAACCAAAGGTTTGGTGAAGATGTTAGTAAGTTGTGTTAGTTCTCTATCTGTTTTGATGATAATTGACAATTGTAAACTTGGTATAAAGTTTGTTTTTTTTTGGGAAGATGAAAAAAAAAGCTTACTGTTAAAGGCAAACTTGAGTTTGGGTATATAAACTCGAGTTTGAGACTTGACAGAAAGCTGCTCAATTATGCAAGAAAGCCAAACTCGAGTTTGCTTAGACAAACTCGAGTCTGAAGAGTCACAGAAAGCAATCAAAGTTGTTCACAACAAGCCAAACTCCAGTTTGCAAAAACAAACTTGAAGTCTGGGAGATACAGAGAGCAATCAGAATTTTGCACAAGACAAACTCGAGTCTAGAACATGAAACTCGAGTTTAGACTGAATAGTAATAATCTAGAAAACTCATTATTTTCATAAGTCTTATAGACTCCAGTCCGTGTTTCCAAACTTCAGTTTACACTTGACCAAGATAAAATTCAAAGTTTCGGTTCTTACTGAAACTCGAGTTTGCTTCCCCAAACTCGAGTTTGACTCATACAGAAAGACCACCAATATGCTTACTTTGCAAACTCCAGTTTATGATCCTAAAGTCTAGTCTGGAAATTCTTGAACTTAGGCTCATCCTCTTGACATAGCCCCAAACTCGAGTTAGTCATTAATTGACTCTAGTTTAGGTACACATCCAAAGTTCCATTCCAAGTCCAGAGCCCGATAGCCTTCTCTGTAAGAGCCAAACTCGAGTTAATGTTTGTAAACTGCTAGTTTAGACCGATGATCAACATTCATGCTTTCTAGATGAACCCCAAACTCGAGTCTAGAAGTACAAACTCGAGTTTGTATCGGTGATTTTGAAAAACCAAATGACGTTGATCTGTGAAATCTTTATGGGTCAATCTGAAATCATTTTATCATATGATACTATTGCTTCTAATGTCTTTGATGAAGTTTTGTGTGTTTTTTCAGATAAGTTCAGCTAAGATCAAGATGGAATCAGACCTGGAATAAAGTGCATTAAATGAAGAACCAAGAACAGGGTTGATCCTTCTCCTTTATCCCAATGGTTCAGCACAGACCGTTATGGATCAATGAAATCTCTCTCCAACAGTCAAATGAAGGTTATGGAATGACTGAATACCTGGAAGACTTTCTGCATCAACATATTCCAAGATTCCAGCTGAGAATTGAAAGAACAGAGCACAATATGCAACTGTCATTTTCCAGATTTGCTGTTGAACGTTAGAGAAGAAATTGCAACGGCTAATTCATCTAGCTAGCCTATAAAAGGCTATGAAGACTCAGAGCATCAGATACACAACCAAGCTACTTTGATTATAATTTGCAATTTGAGTCTGTATTGTGATTTTAAATTGATCTTCAGTGTTTATCATTATCTACTCTATTTGAGAGTCTTGATTCTTTAAAATCAAAAGTTGTTGGTGAAAACTCAAGGTTGTGGAAACCTGTGAGTGGGGTAGCTTAATTACAAAGTGTAAGGGGGAGCAAGTCCTAGATGAATAGGATTGCTTGTTGTTTGCATTGTTGTAGTTAAAGCTTGTTGAACTAGTGGAAATACCCAGAAGATATCTGGGGACTGGACATAGGTCAAGGTTAAGACTGAACCAGTATAAATTATGTGTGTCAAGCTTTTCTTCCCTTACTCCCTTGTTATTTACTTTTCAAAGGTTTTGAAAAAGAGTTCAAAAAGATTTTTTTTGAAATCCCTAATTCACCCCCCTCTTGGTGATTTCTTCCATTTTCAAGTTGAAGATGCATGGGGATGAATAATACTTTGACATCTTTCTTATAAACATGATCTCTGATAAAGTGATGTCTCACATCAATGTGCTTGGTTCTTGAGTGTTGGACTAGATTTTTGGCCAAGATGATTGTACTTGTATTGTCACAGAGTATTGGATTTTCCTTAAGATGGACCCGCAAATCTTGAAGTTGTTGTTTAAGCCAAAAGACTTGAGCACAAAAACTTGAAGCAACTACATACTCGGCTTCAGTGAAGGATATCGAGGCTGTGGTTTGCTTTTTACTAAACCATGATACAAGAGAGCCCCCTAAGAACTCACATTATCCACTTGTGCTTTTTCTGTCAGTTTTATATCTAGTATGATCTAATTCTGAGTAGGCAATGAGGTATTCTTTCTTCCTTTAGGATACCAGATTCCAAGTTTTTCAATATCCGTAAGATATCTAAAAATACGTTTTACAGTCTCTACATGAGATTCTTTTGGAGCTGACTGATATCTTGCACACATCCCCATCTGAATTGAATATCAGGTATGCTTGCTATCAAATATAATAGGGCTCCTATCATTCCTCGATATTTAGTTATGCTGAAGTCTTTTCACTTTACATTAGCATCCAGGAGAATGATTGGGCTCATTAGAGTATTGGCTCCATTGTATTGATCCATTCCATACTTCTTAAGAAGGTCTCAAAGGTATTTGGTTTGAAAGATGAAAATTTCATTCTTTCATTGCTTGATTTGAAGACCAAGGAAGAAATTTAATTATCCCATCATGGACATCTTGAATTCATTCTGTATTTTCTTAGAAAATTCTTTACACAAAATGTCATTAGTAACACCAAATATAATGTCATCCACATATATATGAACAATTAATAATTCATTTTGTTTATTGCTTTTAATATAAAAGGGTTGTCTCAACCTTTCCTTTCACAAATCCTTGATCAAAAAGAAACTTAACCTCTCATACCAAGCTTTAAGAGCTTGTTTAAGACCGTATAAAAAAATGATCCGGATGAGAGCCACTTTTAAAGCCAGGAGGTTGTTCTACATATACCTCTTCCTGGATAAATCCATTTAAGAAAGCACTTTTCACATCCATTTGATAAAGTTTGAATCCTTTGATACTCGCAAAGGCAAAGAGTACTTGTATTATTTCCAATCTAGCTACTGGAGCATATGTTTCCTCATAATCAATACCTTCTTCTTGATTATAGCCTTTGGTGATCAATCTAGCCTTATTTTTTACTATGATTGCGGATTCATCTCGTTTGTTCTTGAATACCCATTTAGTGCCAATGATTGGATAGTCTTTAGGCCTAGGTACCAAGTCCTAAACTTGCTTTCTTTCAAATTGATGTAACTCCTCTTGCATTGCTATGACCCAATCATTATCTGAAAGGGTTTCGTCAATTTTAGAGAGTTCAATCTCAGAGATAAAAGTAGAAAAAGGTTACTTTGTTCAAAGTACTTCTTTTGGTTCTTACCCCTTCATCCACGTCACCTATTACTTGATCCAAAGGATGACTCCTACTGTATCTCCATTCACGTGGTTGAGGTTGAATAGGATTTTCACAAACGCTTTTAGGCTCATCTTCTAAAACTTTTTCAAAAATATTAGGAATAAGAGCATATTTTGAGATGGGTTGGTTTTGAAAAATAGGTCCATCTTCATTAAGAGAGTTGTCAGGCTCAGTTTCACAAAAGACAACACGAGTATGATTGTTGAAGACTCTATAAGCCTTACTTCAATTTGAGTAACCCAAAAATATACCTTTATTGGACTTGGGATTGAATTTTCCCAAGTTATCCTTACCATTATTGTGTACGAAGCATTTTGCATCCAAATATATGCAAATGAGATAGATTTGGCTTCCTTCCCTTGTAGAGCTTGTATAGAGTCTTATTGCCTTAGTCCAGAAGACTTGAGAGGTCTTGTTCTCATTCAGCATTGCTCGAGCCATTACAGTAAGAACTCGATTCTTTCTCTCAACCACTCCATTTTGCTGTGGAGTTCTCGAGGCCAAGAAATTATGGTCAATGCGATGAGCATCGAAGAATTCTTTGAAGGTTTGATTGTCAAATTCTCCTCCATGGTCAATTCGTATACCTAAAATGCAAACTCCTTTCCTATTTTGCACTTTCTTAGCAAACACAACAAACAGATCAATGTTTCATCTTTTAAAGATAAGAAAATAGTCCAAGCAAATCTTGAGGAATCATCAACAATAACAAGAGTATATAAATTGCCATCAGGGCTTTTCACTCTTGCTGATCCAATTAAATCCATATGAAGTAGTTGGAGTGGTCGATTGGTTGTGATTTCAAGTTTAGTGTTCAAGGATAGTTAAGTTTGTTTACCTTTTTGACATAAATCACAAATCATGTTGTTTTTAAAGCGTAATTTAGGGAAACCAAGAACTAAATCTTTTTTTAACAATTTGTCGAGTTGGAACATGTTCACATAAGCTAAATGTTATGTCACAGCCAACTTTCATCCAAGTTGCTAACAAAACATTTCAGAATTGACTTTAGGAAGGTTTAGGGTATAATAGTTACCTTCTCTAGGTGCCTTAAATAGAATTTTAAGGTTACCTTTATTAACTGAAAGATCATCCTTGTTGACAATGATGCATTCTTCTGAGTCAAAAATAACCCAGTTGTTCTTGTCAGCACTTTGACATATACTCAGAAGATTGTGACAGAGACCTTCGACATAATATAAGTCTTTGATCAAGGGTCCCTTCTTTTCACCAATTTCACCAACTCTAATGATCTTTCTAGTTTGATTCCCCCCAAAAGTGACTTTGCCACCATCCTTGGATTTCATTGCTACAAATTTGGATTGATCCCCCATCATGTGTCTAGAGCATCCACTGTCAATGTATCATTTACTGGCCTTTCATGCTCTCAGAAAAACCTGCACATCATATAAGATCAAAACTTAGGTACCCATAAGTTCCTTTAGGTACCCACTAATAGTTACCAATAGGTTTGTCTCTTCTTTCTTTCTTATAAAAGCAAGATGAAGTATTATGTCCTTTTCGATTATAGTAATTACAATGAGCAAAGGGGTTGGAAGAATGAACATCAAAAATAGTTTAAGTATGATTTTTCACTAGTTTTCTTTTTCCCTTTCTTTTTGTCAAAAATGGGATTATAACTGTTGCCTAATCGATCATTTGTAAATCTTTGAGCTTTTAAGAACACGTTGAGCATTTCACTTCCTTTAGTGAATTTCTCAAAAAGTCTTAGTAAGATGAAGATTTTTATTAAATAAATTAGGGCATTTTTCACAACTAGATTTTTTCAAAAACTAGAGGAGAATCCTTAACTTGTTGTTCAAGCAATTTGATTTTCCTCCTAGAGCTTATAAGTTCTTTCACAATTTTTTGATTTTCCTCCTAGAGCTTATAAGTTCTTTCACAATTTTTTAAAAAAAATTTAGAGTGCAGATCATTGTATTCAGAAAGTAATTCATTATAGCTTGGTTTAGAATCATATACCTCTTTGTCATTGTCGTTCTTAGGTTTTTCTTTCAATTCTGCTACAAGGCAAATGTTAGCAACATCTTCTTCTTCACTTTCTTCATCGAGGAGCTATCACCTATATAGCAAAAACATATGCCTTTTTATTGAAGTGGTTGAACTCCTTCTTCTCTTTTTCTCTACCCTTTAGTTAAGGGCATTCCTATTTCATGTGACTTGGCTTTTCACATTCATAGCAGATGATTTGCTCCTTATCCTTGAAGTCTCGTCTATTACTTTAATTTCCTTTTTTAAAAACAATTTCTAAAGCCTTGATCCTTCTTGTAGAATTTTTTGAATCTTCTTACGAACATTTCAAGCTATTCATCTTCATCCTCTTCTTCCTCTTTGGGTTCTTTTTCCTTCACAACATTCAAAGCCATGCCTTTTCCTTCATATTCAAAGAGACTTTGAAAAGGTTGCTACTGATGTTATCGACTCCCCTCGGCCTTCTTCGATGGCTGTTACCTTTGCTTCCCAGTCTTTTGCCAGGACATTGAGAATTTTCCTAACTTGGGAATTTTGCTCGCATGTCTTGCCCAAGGCTGATAGTTGATTAATTAGGTAGGTGATTCAAAGTTGAATTCTCTGATAGATTCTCTGGTCTTCATTTGAAGGAGGTTGTAGATACGATTCTCCTTTATTTTGGATATTCCTTCATACGCTATCTCCAAGGCTTTCCACATATCCTTAACATTATCCAGATTGCATATGCAAAAATACTCCTTTTGGCTAAGTGCACTTTGTAGCATTAGTATAGCCTTGTAGTTGAGAGTTACGTTCCTTCAGTTGCTTTCATCAAACTGAGCTTCAATCTTTAGAGCAGATATATCACCTTCTAGCCTTGAAGGTATATAGTCTCCTGTTTCGAATACGCGCCATAACTTGTACGTTGATTCTTAATGTTTTGATGATAACAAGTCCAAAGGTTTTGATTTACAAAATTAAGGATGTTGTTTTTGCTGAAGCAATTCTTGAGAATGGATGAGCAATTCTTGAGAATAGTTTTAAACATTTCAAAAATAACGATACAATTAACATCCCACTCAAACTCCAGACATAGTCTCTGATCACGTGAATGATTCTCGAGAATTGAGATTCAATTCTCAAGAATGGGTAGCTATAACCATCATACCACAATGCTTGAACCAAAAAAACTAATCTCATGCCATTTGATTCCATTGCCCTCACAATGATTCTTGAGAATGAGATATTGATTCTCAAGAATGCATCCATTACAGACATAATGAGTTGCACACACTACATGCCAATTCTCGAGAATTAGTACAAGATTCTCGAGAATGCCATCTCATAGACAAGATGATATGTGTGATATGAAACTATTAGATCTATACAATTCTCGAGAATGGGAAATTAATTCTTGAGAATGTATACATCAAAGGCATGGTGAATTGCATATATCTCATGACAATTCTTGAGAATTACTACATGATTCTCGAGAATGCTATCACATAAATAGAGTATTATGCTTTACATTGTCCTACCTATCTATGTAGTTCTCAAGAGTATGAAATTGATTCTCGAGAATACATTTGCCTCAATATACTAATGTTATCATCAGCATCAGTTCTTTCTCATCATTAATTAGCTTGAATCCAATGGGTCATCATTTAATCATTCTTGAACATGTTTATATTGTATCTAATAATCATTTCAAGTGTTTTGCAGTTGATATATTATACCTGATTAATGATTCAAGAAAAAGTAATCTGACGTGGATTAAGCATTAATTGATGATACAGAAACGAGCAACAATCGGAATTAAATCCTAAGACAGCTGTTGATATTCTTTTGAGTAATACTTATTTCGGCTATTTCTCTAACACAAGTACAAACAACGGGAAACACATTTAATGAAAGGCACCACTGCATTTAATAAGGCAATGGTCGATTTGTCTCTATGAAGAAAGAATGAACCTAACAGAAATTTAAATAGAGATAATGACTATATTAAATAAGAGACAATGAAGCATTATAGGCGATATATATAAAAAGCCAGGGCATTCAATGTCGCAACTACCAGAACACAGAGCAATCAATTTGAAGTTATCATAGTTCACTGTTTCATTAACTTTTCATTCAATATTTCTCTGTACTTCAATGCTTAGCACTTATCTACTCAGTAATGAGTGAAAAATAATTTCATTACTTATTTATCAGTGAAGCTTAAGGTTGTGGAACCTTCAAGCAAGGGTGTACAATTATAATCAGTGAGGGGGAGTGAGTCCTAAGTGATTAGACTGTCTCGAGATACTGAGTGTGTAATTGTAATCTGGTTGAGGTTTAGTAAAATACCCAAAGTGTTTTGGGGGCTGGACGTAGGTCACTTACTTTGACCAAACCAGTATAATTTCTCCTGTGTTGTTTATCCTTCAGTTTTACATCTTTAGCTTATCCTGATAATTGAAAAATTTTGAAATCACCTATTCATCCCCTCTAGGCGATATTTTCTCTTCATAGTGCTCTCTACTGAAGCCAGGTGGACGATTGATAGAAGCACCATCAAGAAAAATTCCTTCCATGATCTTTCTCAAGATGTTAATCCCAACAAAGAATACTAGGCTCTGATACCAAATATAATTGTAATATCACCTAAAGGGGGTGAATAGGTGATTTAAAATTATTTTTCAGATTTATTCTAAAGATAGAAGAAACAGAGTATAAGATAAAGAGAGTAGACACAAAGAGTTTATATTGGTTCGGTCTAACCTTTGACCTATGTCCAGTCCCCAGATCCACTGGGTTTTTCACTATCTCACTAACATAAATACAATTACACACTCTACTCGAGATGATCCTTTTACACTAAGACTCACTCCCCATATAAGTTGTGATCATACACCCACTCTCAAGGTTCCTCAACCTTAAGATTAAACAAGTAATCAAATAATTAATCAAGTGTTTCAACTCCTCACTAGTAGATAAATGATAAACACTAAAGTACAATGATATCCAAAGATATTAACTAATTTGAGTGAAACAGAGAATTGCGATAATGTCGAATTGGTTGCGCTGAGTTTCGGTGGGTGGTGAATTAAATGCACCGAGCATATATACTAGCTTCCATACATGACTATTGAGGTTTGTTAAGATAGCCGTTGAGAAATATTCATATTTCCGTTAGACTGAGTTTTCTGGCTTTCGTTACTTTCGGCTCATCGTTATCATCAAATCCCTTTTGGTTTGAATAGAAGTTGACTTATGAAGTTGGTAATATCCTTTCACCAAAACAGGTACCTTCGACAAGGTTCATTTTGATTGCTCTGATGTTTATTTTGTGCACATCTATGTTTGTTTGCTTTGCATTAAATGCCTCTAATACAGGAGTTGGTTTGTAATGCTTTTGGTTTAATTCTTCATTTGACCAACTGAAATCACTAGCAAATAGGTTAGAAACATCTTAAGAATAGTTCTTAGCAGTGTTAAGATGTAGTCGCAAGAAGATTCAACCGATTGAAATTGCACAGACATTGATTGGACATTTTTCTTTAAAAGAACTCGAGTTGTAAAATGATGAAATTGAGTTACAAACTCGAGTTGATTATAAAGAACTCGATTTCTTTTCTTTAAATCGAAACGCTTCTGTTTCTTTTAATTTAGAACTTGAGTTGAAAGTATAAGAACTCGTGTTGATGTTTAAGGATGAAAAACAAGAGGCGTTCTAATTCTCAAGGAACTCGAGTTGTAAAAGCTCAACTTGAGTTCTGAAACAAGAATTCTAGTTGTTAACATCTCGCTTAGTTCTCAAGCTCTACTGGTTTGAAGAACTCAAGTCCATATTCCAAGAACTTGAGTTTACAAATTGAGTCTTTATAATGAGACTCTAGTTCCTTAGACTTTTTTTTTGTTTTGAAATAGAGAACGAGACATGATTCCTCGAACTTGAGTTTATTACTTATGAACTCGAGTTGATAAGCTACAAACTCTAGTTGATCAGAAAATGATAGCCATTGAAAAACATTTCGAAAGGAGAACTCGAGTTTATTAACTGAGGACTCGAGTTTATAACTTTGCTGACTTAAGATCGAGTTGGAAAAAGTTTTAGAACTCGAGTTGATGAAGAATGAACTCTAGTTGTTCTAAGTCAATAAGTTGACAAGTGTTATGTTATCATCAAAACTCAAACTGAGAACTAACAATTTCTCAATGACAATTTGTAAATATACTTTATGTAATAAAGATGTCATTGAATATGATGCATGTAAGTTTGATCAAACATTATAAAAAGTCTTATCCATAATGATAAGCATTTATCAAATAATAGCTCATCGATGGGATCAGATTTTCAAGAATGATAATGGAATATGAAAATTATTAAAAATCTTTGAATGTTGTTTCAAACCATGATAATATATTATGAAATTGAGATTTTAATGGAAGAAAAATTCATTTATGAAACATATTTAAAATCAATGCTCACTCTAAACATAGTGGATGTCAACAAGTTAAAAAATATATCAAAATGCTTCATTTTTGAAAAGCATGTCAAACATTAAGTTAACATTTTGTAGAATTTTCCTAAGAGCAAAAGTCATAAGGAAAATGGATTAGTCAAAAAGGCTAAGTATGATAGGGATATATAGGCATATTGACTTTGCTATTGATCAAGATATAACCTCACCTTTTAGAATTGTGTTTTGAAATATATAAATATTCAAGATAAGAATTTGAATATACCATTAGTGTATTTGAGTACTAGGATTCATGGATGATGAAAAGCATACTCATTAGTATGAATGACTAGAGTTCCAGAATATTATCTTAGTAAGTTATTCACTAATGGTTAATGCATTAAAATTCAATACACTAATAAACATTCATAATGTTTGGAATAATTTTTGGCCAATAGAGATTTATGCATTAGGCACAATGCTTTTACGAATTGAATTCTTTTCTTGAAAATAGACTTGAGACTCATATAAATGGTCAATTTGTTAGACATGATGTCTAACTGATTTAGAGAATAAAGAATGAGGAGTTCAAGTACTAAATAACACATTAAATACCAAATAACTAATATGAATGATAGGGAAAATTCTACTAGACAAATTTGAAGCATTTCTTACTTTTAGTACATAAAGATTCGACTTCCATTTTGAAATTCCATTCGAATACAATAAAAGCATGTGTATGCATTTTTATAAAACAAGTTGAATTGAAATCTAAACAAGTTTCAAAATTGTGCATTTCAAAAACATAAGCTCAAAAATTTATGCACAATTTCACTTATGGTCCATTTAACAATATGAATGCATTAAAAAAAAAGATTGATAGTTAATGAATGCAATGATGAACAAGTATTCATACAGAAATATGTATTTCATATAAGCATAGTGTAGGTAAAGTTAGATATCACCATAATTCCTGTTGTCCTTGTACTAGCATGCTTGGTTGAGATAGATTAATGTAGATGTCTTCTCAAAGTTCACCATCAAAATCAAGCTTATCTTATTTAGCTTCCTCAAAAATTGAATTATTTCTCTATGTAGTTGCACTCTTGAGAAAATTTTTCTCCTCCATTGGATACTTTTGCCTTAGGTACTTGGAGGATTGTATTTACTCAACAATTTATCATTCGTTGATGCTTTGTCTTTTTATATTTAGCTCTAAGATCAAGCAATGTTCTCTTATATGATTTAGACAGCAAAAATCTTTTCCTTTGTGCATGAGAGATCTATCTTTTCTTATTCTCCTCAAGATAGTTGAATAGTACTTCATGGTAGTCCATTCTTGAGATAGAATGCATTTCTCTTATGAGTGTCCATTGCTTATTATGATTTGAGCATAAAGTTGCAGCAATAGCTTTTCCATGAGTTCTCCTAATTGATGTGAATCTCCTTTTAGGTTCATGAGAAACTCTTTGGTTCTTCTTCCTCTTTTCCGTACCCTTATGTCCATTCTTTTTCGAATCATCCTACACATGTGGAGTACTAGATGGACATTTTGGTACCCACTTATACTTGGGTGAAAATAGAAGAAATCACCAAGAGGGGGTGAATTGGGGATTTCAAAAATTCTTTTGAAAAATGTTTGAATTCTTTTTCAAAACTTGAAAGTCAGATAACTAAAGAGTAAGAGAAAAAAAGCTAGACACAAAGGATTTATACTGGTTCGGTCTTAAACTTGACCTATGTCCAGTCCCCAGATATCTTCTGGGTATTTCCAGTAGTTCAACAGGCTTTAATTACAACAATGTAAACCACATGCAATCCTATTCACCTAGGACTTGCTCCCCCTTAAACTTTGTAATTAAACTACCTAACTCACAGGTTCCACAACCTTGAGTTCTCACAAAACAAGTAATCAGAAATGATTTTCGAAATCACACTCTCTTAAAGAGAAAATGATCATAAACACTGAAGTTCAAAAAAAATATTTCGCATAACAGAGCTTAATAATCAAAGAAGCAATCAGATGTAATTCTGTTGTGTATCTTGCTCTTCATCTTCATGGGTATTTATAGGTTAACTAGTTGAACTAGCTGTTGCATTTTCTTTTCTAATGTTCAGCTATAAATCTGGAAAATCACTGTTGCATATTTTCATCCGTTCTTTTAATTCTCAGCCGGAATCCTGGAATCCGTTGATGCAGATGGTCTTCCAGATATTCTGTCATTCCAAAACCTTTATTTGACCGTTGGAGAGTGATTTATTTGATCCATAACGGTCTGTACTGAACCATTGGGATAGAGGAGAAGTTTCAGCCTGGTTTTTGGTCCTGCATTAAATGCTCTTAACCCAGATCTGATTTGTTGTAATCTGAAGCTTGAAACGTGTTAATGTAGTCTGTAACTCATGAACAAACTTATCAAACATATATATGATGATTCGTAATTTCATTTAAGTACAAAACACATCATGAGAGTGAATCGGAAATATGAAACAAGCGAAGAGTAAAACAGAGATCTTGTTAGGCTCGAGTCTAACTTCAGTAGGCTCGAGTTTGTTCATGAGCACTCAAGCAAAAAATAAGTAGGCTTGAGTTTGCCCTTTAGAATTCAATGTTTATCGTGATGAGTGTTTGAAAGTATTTTGGAATAGTGCACAGACTCGAGTCTATTAGTGACAGGCTCGAGTCTAGAACTCTTTACAATGAAATGAGGCTTAAGTACAAAGGCGTAGGCTTGAGTTTGGAAACTTAGGCTCGAGTCTGTTCGGGCCATGAAACTTTGATAGCTCTCTGTCTGAGCCAAACTCGAGTTTGTAAGTGTTAGGCTTGAGTTTGCTTCAGCCAAATGCTTTTGAGACTTCTTTCAATCAGAAATAGGCTTGAGTTAACAAAGTTATGCTTGAGCCTATTTTTGAGTAAATCTTAGTTTGGTCTCTGGAAAAGACAGGCTCGAGTCCAGCTTCATAAGCTCGAGTCTATTCACATGAAAGTTTGTTTGAAGAGCTCTCTGTAAGACTTAGGCTTAAGTTAAGAAATGCATGCTCAAGTGAAAATGCGACATGCTCTCTCAAGTGAAAATGCACATAAAATAACTTAATTTGCTCTCTGTAAGACGTAAGCTTGAGTTTACCATAACAAGCTCGAGTCTACCTTAGTTATAAAACATAAAACTTGCTTTCTGTCACGAGCAGGCTCGAGTCTAATAAATTAGACTCGAGTTTTCCTAAGTTCAAAACACTTATTTTACTTTCTGTTAAGTGTAAACTTGAGTTTATCAATCCTAAACTCGAGTTTAACTAACATCATAAGTCTTAAATCAAATTTAACAATCTTTAAGCAAGTTTGAACTTTAGCAAAAATAAAAGACTCTTAGTTTACAATTGTTAGTTATCATCAAAACACATAGAAAACTAACATTGGGTCCCTATATATTAGTACTGGACCTTACATGTGCTTTAAGAACCTAAACATATTTTATTCTCACATTATAATTTCTTCTAATATAGAATGTGTGAGAAATATGACCAGATTTCCACAATAATTGCAAATGATATAATGATGCCTATTATGAATAGTTTTACAAGTATTGTGCTAGTTGAGTAGAAGCAACATCAAATTACTCATGTTTATAAATTCTTTCTTCCTACATGATTTTCTAGCATAATTGAAAATCAATAATTGGTTGAAAGATAATTTTATGCAAACTTTCAAAACCATTTTTTGTAATTGCATAAGAAATAAAAGCATCTTGAGCTACTTATAAGGATTCATCAAATTCGTCCATGCTGAGCTCTTCTTGAAAATAATCTTTCTCTTGTTATTCTATGTTGACAATGTCATGGAAGTGTTTGAAGATTCCTCCTTCGTCATTCTCAACTTCCAATTGTTCATCAATCATGGATATGTAGCTTCTAGTTTCAGATGAACTAACAACATTTTCAACTTCAACATAGTTTTAGAAGCATATATAAAATCATGAGTATCCCAAATATCTTCAGAACTAGAGCAAAACTTGATTTTCTCATCATCATTTTCGATTAAAGCACTTTATAGGATTTTCATTGCTCTAATGTTTAGCAAAAAAATTTTATTTTCCTTTTTTTTTGGTCAATCCTTTCTCAATTTGAAATCCAAGACATTTGTAAGAACATCTCATATATCAAAATCAAAGCATTTTATAACTAATGTCATTCTAGCTTTCTAAAACCAAAAATCAATATCTTTTAAAAACGGTGCAATGGTATAATCAAAACCTTTTGATGACAAGAAACACCCAAAATCATGTAAATGAAATATCACCTAAAGGAGGGGTGAATAGGTGATTTAAAAATCTTTTTCAGATTTACTCTAGAGATAAAAGAAGCAGAGTATGAGACAGAGAGAGACACAGGGAGTTTATACTAGTTCAGTCTAACTCTTTGACCTATGTCTAGTCCCTAGATCCACTGGGTTTTTCACTATGTCTATAACACAAATACAATTACATACTTATACTCGAGATGATCCTTTTTCACTTAGATTCACTCCCCCTTACAAGTTGTGATTATACATCCACACTCAAGGTTCCTCAACCTTGAGATTAAACAAATAATCAAATAATAATGAAGTGCTTAAACTCCTCAATTAATAGATAAATGATAAACACTCAAGTATAATGATATCCGAAGATATTAACTAATTCAAGTGAAACATATAATTGCAATGATGTCGAATTGATTGCGTAGAGTTTCAGGTGATTGGTGAATTAAATGATTTGTGCATATATACTAGCTTCCATAGATGACCGTTAAGGTTTATGGAGATAACCGTTGAGAAATATTCATATTTCTGTTAGACTCAGAATATTTTCCATTAGATTCAGTTTTCCCGCTTTCATTACTTTCAGCTCATCGTTATCAGCAAATCTCCTTTGGTTTAAACGGAAGTTGACTTATAAAGATAGTAATATTCTTTCGCCAAAATAGGTACTCGCGACAAGGTTTATTTTGATTGCCCTGATGTTTATTCCGTGCGCAGCTCTGTTTTCTGCTTTGTAATAAATGCCTCTGATATAAGAGTTGCTTTATAGTACTTTTGGTTTAATTCTTCATTTCACCAACTGAAATCACTAGCAAATGCATAAAAAAATTTCTTAAGAATAATTCTTAATAATAGTAGGAAGCTGTAGAAGAAGATTTGATCATTTGAAATGGCACATACGACAACTCGTCCTTTTTATTCACAAGGACTCAAGTTTCAAAATAATGAATCTGAGTTACCAACTCGAGTTGACAATAAAGAACTCGAGTTTATTTTCTTTAACTTCAAATGCTTCAGTTTTATTAAAAGAAGAACTCAAGTTGAAAACATAAGAACTTGAGTTGAAGTTCAAGGATGTGAAAACAGGGAGTTTAAAGAACTCGAGTTGTAAAAGCTTAACTAGAGTTATCAACTTGAGTTCTTAAACAAGAACTCTAGTTATTAACATCTCGCTCAGTTCACAAGCTTTATAGGTCTAAAGAACTCGATTTGTCATTCCAAGAACTCAAGTTTGGAACTCGAGTATTTTATAATGAAACTCTAGTTCCTCAAGCCTTTTATGATTTGAAATAGAGAATGAGACATAATTCACAAACTTGAGTTCATTACTTATGAACTCGAGTTTTAGAGCATGAACTCGAGTTGATGAGCTATGAACTCTAATTGATCAGAAAATCATAGTCGTTGCAAATTATTTCAAAAAGAGAACTTGAGTTTATAGCTTTACTGACTTAAGATCGATTTGAAAAGAGACTTAGAAGTCGAGTTGATAAAACATGAACTCAAGTTGTCTCAAGTCAGTAAGTTGATAAGTGTTATGTTCTCATCAAAACTCAAACTGAGAAGTAACATTCTCCCCATTTGTGATGATGGCAACACTTGTAAAGATATTTTAGAAATAATAGATGAATTCAAAGCCTTTGAATCAAGATCAAGATGCATAAATTTTCAAAAAAGGAAATCACTTGCATTACTGATAGAGTTTTGATACAGAGTAATCACTTGTATTATTGATATAGAGTTTTGATACAGAATACAAAAGTACAAGCAATACAGAATATGGTCAACAGTACAAATAAAAGCCTAATTTCTACAATACTAGCTATATCAGGACTACATCAGCTACTCTTCTCCCCTTTTATCATATCGAAAGGAGGCAAAAAAGAGATAGGGATGGCAGGCAAGGCAGTCTTAAAGAGAGGAACAGAAGTAGAGGTAGGGAAGGAAGGTGGAGGCTTACGAGGTGAGTGAAAATGGAAGAAATCACCAAAAGGGGGTGAATTAGGTGCAAGATTTGAAAAGCACCCAAGATTTTGAATTGAAAAATAGAATGTAAGAGAGAGCATTCAAAAACCCAAGATTTATACTAGTTCGGTCCTAACCTTGACCTACGTCCAGTCCCCAAATATCTTCCGGGTTTTTCAACTATCAATATTCTCTTATTACAACAATGTAACTCTCAAGCAATCCTAATCAATAAGGACTTGCTCCCCCTTACACTTTGTAATTAAAAGACCCAACTCACAGGTTCCACAACCTTGAGTTTTGTCAATCAAGTAATCAAAATGATTTTCAAAAACAATACTCTCAAAAGAGTAGAAAATGATAAACACTGAAGTTCAAAAAATATTTTTGAAATCAGAGACAGGCTTGAGTCTACACAATCATGTTCGAGTCCATATTTCAAATATATTTTTGAATGCTCTCTATAAGGGACAAACTCGAGTTTACCTTAGTAGGCTCGAGTTTGTTCACATGAACAATTAAGGGAGAACTTTCTGTGAAGTTTAAGCTTGAGTTAGACAAAAACATGCTTGAGTCTCAAAATGTCAATATGCTCTTTGTAAGACATAGGCTCAAGTTCATTATGTCAGACTCAAGTTTAACTAAGACCGACAAACCTGTTTTGCTCTCTGTAACCTTGAGACCCGAGTTTGATATAATGGGCTCGATTTTATTTCATATAAAATCATGAAACCAGCTTTCTGTCACAAGTAGGCTCGAGTTTAACAGGATTAGGCTCGAGTTTGACTTACATAACAAGGATTAAGTTAATGTTAACAAACTTCTACCTTTCTTTGAATTTTAGCAACAAAGAGCTACTTCTTAGTTTACAATTGTCAGTTATCATCAAAACACATAGGGAACTAACAGTGAGGAGTCTAGTGAAGAGGAGATGTGGATTGTGGAGGTGTCTAAAGGTGGAACGGGGACAATAACTGGAGTTAGGGCTAGGATGGGGCTAGTGAGCTCAGGTAGAGGAGTGGAGAGTTCAGGAGTTGGGGAAGGATAGGAAGGTCTGAGAGATAGAATAGGAGCAGGAAATGAAGGTCTGAGAGATGAGGGAGAGTGATGAGAGGGGAGGCTTTCTATGGAGTGAGATGGTGAGATGTGTGTTGTGGCTGGAGGAGGTAATGGGTCAGGAATGTAGGTGTAAGGAGAATAGGGAATGGAGCCAGGAGTGTTGGTTATGATTAGTTTTGATGATGTCTCATATAGATGCCATTAGTAAGAGCAAAACGTTCATATCATAAAATTGACTAATTGCTACATTTAATATAGATATGTTCAAATATGACTATGGAGAAAGAACAAGAGAAGAGAAGAAAGAAAGAGTTGAATCATGGAGAATGATCAAGAAAAGAGACGAAAGAAAAAAAACTTGTCAAATGGAATGAGAAAATTATCATACAAGTTTTTAGATTGATTCTTGAAGTCTCCACGATCAAATGGAAGTTAGAACAAGCAAATATCATGTTCTAGATGAACAAATTTGAGCCAGATGTTCAAAAGTCAAGTTTACTACATTACTGGAAGTGATTTGTCTCTGGATTATGAGAAACCTCGAGTTTAGGACACAAAACTCAAGTTTTGAATTCAAAACTCGAGTTAGTCACTTAATGACTCGAGTTTGTAGTGTCTTCAGCAACTTTGGCATCTCTGGATTAGCAAAACTCGAGTTAGCCAATGTAAACTCGAGTTTGGAACTCAAAACTCGAGTTAGTCACTTAATGACTCGAGTTTAGCAAGCTTTCAACAACTCTGTTCAACTCTGTTTCACGTTCAGCACGGGTGACCTTTGTTATTTGATGATATCTCCCAAACCAGAGATTGAATTAAGGTGAAATCAATTTTTCATGAAACTAGACATATAATGCGTCATTTTGACAAAGTTTCATGTCCAAAGAAGATCATATGAGAGAGATATGAGTTTTTGAAGTTGATCTATCTGTTATCGTCATACAGCAGACCAAGGTTCGGTATTTTGAGCATAACTCACAAACTACACATCAGAATGAGCTGAAATCGGTGGCATATGAAAGTAGACTCACATACCTTTCCAAAAATATAAAATCTCATGGAAAAAAAAGATCAAATGAGTGAGGTATCAATATTTGAAGTTGACAGTCAATTCAGGATGCTGAAAAATCGTTAGCCAAAGAACAACCTTCGTTCATCAGATCATAACTGTCAGATTACAATGAGTTTGGAGTTGATTCTTATTGCATTGGAAAGAAGACTTAAAGAGTCTTATGGAGATAGGTACTGGATTCCAGGAGTAGATTCTTATTGTATTAGCAAACTCCAGTTTTGCACTTGACAGAAAGCAAGATGTTTTCATCTTTTAAGAAAACTTGAGTTTGAGTTAGAAAACTTCAGTTTGTGGCAGATAGAGAGCTCCTCAATATTTTGAACTAAGAAAACTCCAGTTTGCATTTGAAAACTCCAGTTTTGAGTTTTGTGGACTTAAGCTTATTTTATCTTTAAAAGTCCAAAACTCGAGTTAGTCACTTAATGACTCAAGTTTGGCCTTAAGTTCAAGTGTGCTCCAAAACTCAAATCGCGACATTCCTCTCTGAAAGACCTAAACTCGAGTTTGGATTTCTAAACTCCAGTTTAGCCCGCTGAAAACTCCAGTTTTGTTTTACAAACTCCAATTTCAGTCGCTAAAGTTTAAAAACCAGAATGCGTCAATTTGTGAAATCTTCCTACGTTAATCTTAAAACATCATATCATATATTACTATTGATTCTAACATTATTTAATGAGTTTCCGAGTAAGTTTCAGATGAATTCAGCAATGATCAAGGTGAAATCAGATCTGGGTCAAATACAATTAATGAAGAACCAAAAACAAGCTTGAAATTTCTCCTCTATTCCAATAGAGCATCTCATATCATTATAGATCGATCAGATCACTCTCCAACGGTCAAATAAAGTTTATGGAATGACAAGAACATTGGAAGATCATCTACAACGACTATTCCAAGATTCCAGCCAAGAATTAAAGAAATAGAGAAAAATATGCAACGATCATATTCCAGATTTGTAGCTGAACTTTGAAGAATCAAAGAGAAGAAAATGCAACGGCTAGTTCCTCTAATTAACCCACAAATACCTGAAGACTTGAAGACTCCACAGACAAGAGAAAAATGCAGAAATACAAGCTTACATCTTCAACATGTTAATACTTTGATTTTCATATCATTTACTCTCTGTTCTCAATGCCTACATAGCTTATCATTGAGAGTGAAATAATTTGTATTGTGCTTCAATGTTTATTCATTCACTTCTGAGAGAGAAGATTCATTGTGGATCAGTTTATCTGAGAGATACTCAAGATTGGGTGATCTTGAGTGGGAAACACTTTGTTATGATTACAACTTGTAAGGGGAGTGAATCCTAGTGAGAGGATTACTTTGAATACAGAGTGTGTGATCAAGTAAGTGTATTGATTACAGTTTGTAAGGGGGAGTGAATCCTAGTATAAGGATTACTTCAAGTATAGAATGTGTAATCAAGCTCAAAGCATATAGTGGATTGAAAATCTCAAGTGAAGCTTGGGGACTGGACGTAGGTCAAGGTTTGGACCGAACCAGGATAAATCATAGTTTGCATAATCTCTTCCTTAAACTCTTATATTTTCAGCATATATATTTGGATAACTGATTATTGTCATTCAAACTAATTTCAATAAGTTGCGAAAAGTTTTTAAAATTATCCAGAGTTTTATCAAACACCCAATTCACCCCCCTCTTGGGTGATAGTCAGGTCCAACAAGAAGGACCTGCTGCATCCACTTGGAGAGTTTGGAGTCTAGGGACAGGTAGAGACCATGCATAGTCACAAATCTAGCATCAAGATCCTCAAAGTGACCCTTAAGGTTGTCCAGTTTCTCAATCATCTCTTCAAACTGCTCAGCCTGCTTGTTTTGAACCTCAGCCAAGGCATTGTGGCTCTTGGTGACTTCAAAGACCAGTCTCCCAACCTTAGCCTCATACTTCTCATCAGCTCATGGTACTTAGCTATCATAGCAGTCTGTATGGAAGATACAGTCACTGAGATAGCTTTGTCAAGAATAGATTAGAGGGAGGCACCAAAGATATAAGGTGATGCTAGATCAGAAGTAGAAGGCTTGACAGGGGATGACTGTGCCTCATCAGCTCTAGTAGATGTGGCCCTAGTTCTTGATCTAGAAGGGGCTCTAGACTGTCCAGATCCCTCAGCAAAGGAGATTCTCATATAATTTAACTGATTATTGGCCAATTTTGGTTGGCTTAAAAGGTTTCTCATCCAACTCAAGATACCAAATCTTGTGATGGAAGAGAATCGAGAGCTAAGGTGAAGATAAGGAATATGAGCTTTCTTTTAACCCTCAAAATGAAATTTCCTAATCTCAGAAAACAGCTAATGGTTAAGATTAAAAGGAGTTTTTGAAATGATAGCAGCTAATAGGAAGTAGCCTCTGTGAGCAAAATGAGTGAAGTTTCTACCTTTAGGTACAAGATTCCTAGAGTAGATATACTATAGAACTCTATGTAGAGAAGGCATCTTAGCAGGAGAAAAAGTCAGAGGTCCAATGGGCTCTCCAGGTCTGAGAATTTGAGAGGCTTGCTCATCAGAGTGATTAATAATTGGAGGAGAAGGGGGTTAATGATGCCTAACATGTTATTAAGAACCTCAGTAGTCAAAGTTACTTGTTTTCCTCTAACAAAAGATATCATTCTTTCTTCTACGAGATTGCCATCATGACTAAATTCATTGGCAATCCATAGATAGAAATAGAATGCTCTGACTACTGTAGGATAGAAAAGAGATTGAAGAGCTAGGAGTGGTTTGAAAGAAGTAAAATATGGGGATAGATCTAAACCATATTCAACTAGAAAGTGAGAAAAATCAAAAAATATATTTAGACAGAAACCTAATCCTATAATCAGGTTGAAAAGTTTGAGAATTTGATTCAGGAATAGAGATGGGATTATAGACGAATGACCAAGGAGGAATAGGATTATGAGTAATGGCTAGAAGGGAGGGAGTACTATCTAAGTGAGTCAAGGACTGAGATGGAGGCCTTCTAGATGAAGCAACAATTTCATAAGCAGCAAGTTCAACTATTTTGACTGACTTGCCTTTGCCCTTTACTGGAGAGATGAAGGGCTTCAAGCGGGGGTTCTCCGAGGGCTCTCAAATCACAAGCCCCTTTAATCAAGGTCAAGAAGGAGAAGGAGGAGGAGGAGGAGGACCAACCCCCTTCATGACCTTGGGTCTATAGCGCTAAGGAGGGATCTTTTCCCATCGAGGGCACTTTGGTTCATGGTTTTAAGAGGGCAAAGGCAAGGAATCACATGAATCAGATTCTGGGGACAAGGTAGAGGTAAAGGATTCATCACGTCTCTCAAGATTTTTAGTCCTCATTGGGTTCAATTTAGGAATCAATTAAAGGGACTCGAGTTTAGGGTTTAAAGGTTCTGAGAAAATGAGAAATGGAGAGAGAGAGAGCAAGTCACTAATATATGTTAGATATGATTAGTTTTGATGATGTCTTATATAGATGGTATTATTAAGAGCAAAAAGTTTTACATAATCTATTCATCTCCTACATTGACTAACTACCTTATTTAATATAGGTTAGTCTAAAGTTGAATTATAGAGAATGATCAAGAGAGGAGATTGAAGAAAGAAGAACTTGTTAAATATTATGAGAATATGAATATTGGAGTCTCTATAATCAAATGGAAGTTAGAATGACTCAATTCGGAGTTAAAATAAGCAAGTTGAAGCTCCACGATGAATATAGTAATTTCCCTTCTTTCCTCCATCTTACTTGAGCAACAAAATAGCCTTACTCGGGTACAAAATTTGATCTGCTTGAGCAAGCTAGTGTTTCATCAACTCTATTCGACTATGTTTCACGTTGCACCTAAGTGAGGTCTGATTATTTGATGATATCTCCCAAACAAGAGATCAGATTGAGGTAAAGCAAATTTTTTATGAAACTAGACTCCCAATGCGTCATCATGACAAAATTTTAAGTCCAAAGAACATCAGATGAAAGAAATATGAATTTATAAAGTTGACACAAAAATTAACATCACATAGCAGACTAAGCTTCGGTAATTTGTGCGTACCTCACAAATTACATATCGTAATGAGCTGAAATCTATGGCATATGAAACTAAACTCAAATGCCTTTCCAAAAACATCAAGATCACATAAAAAAAGATCAAATGAGAGAGATATGATTTTTGGAATTTCATAGTCTGTTCAAGATGGTGCAAAAACGTTGGTCCAAAGCAGCTTCTATTAATTTGATCATAATACTCAACATATGATGAGTTTGGAGTTGATTCTTATTGCATTGGAAAGAAGAATTAAAGTGATTTCGAGTATAGGTGGTTTGTCAAATTTGAAGCTATATCGAAGACGTTACGCTCACAGGAAATTGACTATTATGTTGCCAATATTCTTGTTTTATGAATGTCTCTACATTCTGGAAGTTGAGCATTGTACTGGAGAGTATTATACTTATTCTCATAGGATCATAAGACTCAAAGATAGAAGAGTACTCAAGTAAGCTTAAATTGTTGGACCTGGCTATCACCCAAGTGGGGGGTGAATTAGGTGTTTGATAAACTTTAGGAACTTTAAAAAAACTGTTCGCAATTTATAAATTAACAATTAGATATTCAAAGATGAGCATATACTGGAAATGTAAAAGATAAGGGAAGAGAGTATGCAAACTGTGATTTATCCTGGTTCGGTCCAATCTTTGACCTACGTCCAATCCCCAAGCTTCACTTGAGATTTTCAATCCACTATTTCTTTGAACTTGATTACACGTTCTGTACTTGAAGTAATCCTCTCACTAGGATTCACTCCCCCTTACAAACTGTAATCAATTCACTTGCTTGATTACACACTCTGTACTCGAAGTAATCCCACACTCGGATTCACTCCCCTTCCAAGCTATAATCACAACAAAGTGTTTCCCACTCAAGATCACCCAATCTTGAGTAACTCTTAGAATAATATGATGATTACAATGAATCTTCTCTCTTAGAAGTAAGTGAATAAACACTGAAGCACAATACATGTAATCTCACTCTCTAAGCTAAATATATGATCATTGAGATATTCAGAAAGTAGATGAAGCAGACGTTAGAATATTCGCATTTTCACTGTATAAGCTCACGTCCCTGTTCTTGTTCTCCCTCTTGTATCTATGTCTCTTGTTCTTCGTTTCTGGGCTTCTTATATAGATGAAGAAGAGGAACTAGCCGTTGCATTTTCTTCTCTTTGATTCTTCAAAGTTCAGCTGTAAATCTGGAATATAACAGTTGCATATTTTGCTCTGTTCTTTCAATTCTCAGCTGGAATCTTGCAATATGTTGTTGCAGAGCGTCTTCCAAATTTTTAGTCATTCCATGATCTTAATTCGACCGTTTGAATTGATCTTAATGTGTTGCATCGGTCTGAACTGAACATCTGGGATAAGGGAGAAGATCAGCCCTGTTCTTGGTTCTTCATTTAATTCACTTATTCTGGATCTTGATTTAGCCTTGATCTTGTGATGAACTTGTCTGAAACTTATCAAAAACTTGATCAATATTGTTAGAAATAATAATATAACATGATATGATAATTTCAGATTAACCCATAAAGATTTTGCAAATTGGTGCAATCTGGTTCTTATACTTCAGCGACGCAAACTGGAGTTTGGAAAACTAAACTGGAGTTTGCAGCGGGCTAAACTGGAGTTTAGAAATCCAAACTCAAGTTTAGGTCTTCCAGAGAGGAATGTCGCGATTTGAGTTTTGTAGCACACTTGAACTTAAGGCTAAACTCAAGTCATTAAGTGGCTAACTCGAGTTTGGGGCTTTGTTACGAGGATAAGCGTAAGTTCAAGAACTTCCAGACTAGAGTTTAGAAACACAAACTGGAGTTTGTCAAATCAAAATATTGAGGAGCTCTCTGTTTGCCACAAACTCGAGTTTACTAACTCAAACTCGAGTTTCCTTAAGAGATGAAAACATCTTGTTCTCTGTCAAGTCCAAAACTGGAGTTTACTAACACAAACTCGAGTTTTCTTCTCCATGACCCAATCAAATATTCTTCTTACAAGTTCTTTGCTCTCTGACTTGATGAAGATCAATTCCTGGAATCCAGTACCTATCTCCATAAGACTCTTTAAGTCTTCTTTCTAATGCAAGAAGAATCAGCTCCAAACGCATTGCAATCTGACAGTTATGATCCGATGAACGAAGGCTGTTGTTTAGGTAACGTTTTTCCAGCATCCTGAATTGATTGTCAACTTCAAAAATTCATACCTCACTCATTTGTTTCTGGAAAGGTATGTGAGTCTATTTTCATATACCACTGATTTCAGCTCATTTCGATTTGTAGATTGTGAGATATCCTCAAATTACTGAACCTGGGTCTGTTGGGTGACGTTAACAGATGGGTCAACTTCAAAAATTTATAGCTCTCTCATCTCAGCTTCTTTGGGTATGAAAATTTGTCCAGATGACGCATTAGATATCTAGTTTCATACAAAATTGATTTCACCTTAAACCGATCTCTGGTTTGAGAGATATCATCAAATTACAAGAGGTCGCTAGTTCTGATCGTGAAACAGAGTTGGACAGAGTTGCTGAAAGCTTGCTAAACTCGAGTCATTAAGTGACTAACTCGAGTTTTGAGTTCCAAACTCGAGTTTACATTGGCTAACTCGAGTTTTGCTGATCCAGAGACACCAAAGTTGCTGAAGACACTACAAACTTGAGTCATTAAGTGACTAACTCGAGTTTTGAGTTCCAGACTCGAGTTTTGTGTCCTAAACTCGAGTTTTCTCATAATCCAGAGGCAAATCACTTCCAGTAATGCAGTAAACTTGACTTTTAAGTATCTGGCTCGATTTTGCTCATCCTGAACCTGATATATGCTTGTTTTAACTCTGAATTGAGCTGTTCTAACTTTCATTTGATCATGGAGACTTCTAGAATCAAACTAAAAACTTGTATAATGATTTTCTTAGTTTATTCAACAAGTTCTTCTTTCTTTCTTCTCTCTTCTTGATTATTCTCTATGAATCAACTCTTTCTTTCTTCTCTTCTCCTGTTCTTTCTCCACATGAACAAATCTACATTAAATGTAGCAATTAGTCAATGTATATGGTATAAACTTTATGATATAAACTTTTTGCTCTTGATAATGGCATCTATATAAGACATCATCAAAACTAATCATAACCAACATAAATATGTTACTTGAGCAAGACAAGGTTAGTACCCGAGCATCATCTTCTATTAGAAGAAAACTCAGTACAAGAAGGGTAGTACTCGAGCAACGAAAATAACATACTTGAGCATGGTGCTTGAGCAAGACATTCTTTGTGCCCGAGCATGATTAAACTATAATGAAGAATGCTCTCTGTCAAGTTGTTACTCAAGCAGCAGGTATGTAATGCTCAAGCATGGTACTCGAGCAGAGGTCTACTCAAGTAGTGTACTCGAGCATGATAAAATTGGTACTAGAGCACCAGTGATAATCTTGGTTATGCAAGCTATTTCAGAAGGGAAAACAATGTTGCTCGACCAAGAGAATTTCAATGCCCGAGCATGATGCTCAAGCATGACTCGGTGTTACTCGGCCATAAATGATTTGGTAAGGTGATTTACACATGCCTACTCGAGCAACCAAGACCATCTACTCTAGCATGGATCACCAATTGATAGAATGCACAATAAATAAGAATCTTTGAATACGATTATTTTGAGTTATCATTCGTTTATGTTTAAATCTTACTCAAACTTATTTATGCTATTATTGATTATCTTCTTAAGTGGACTTCAGATGATTAATGAATGATTAAACATTGATTAGCCGAAAAGCAAATTCATATGTCAATAGCTTTTAGTGCTTATATAGCTCAACACTTTATCCAATGAAGCATTTGACGAAATGAGTTAAATGACAAAGCATTTTAATTCGCCAACAACTATTTCTCTTTGTGCGACACAATAGACATTTAATGAAGTTAAATGATGGAAAACATACAGCGAAGAACAGACTCTCCAATAGACACTAATGGGTTTCCAACAGTTGAATGTTTGCGACGATCGAAAGAGAATTACCTATAAATTGCAAAGCCTTCAAACCGGAAGAAAGAGATGACTAGTGGCGATTGATGAATGACGTGATGAAGCCAATGAAATGAGTTTACTACTTCACCGTCGATATGTCAATACATACTTAACTCATACACTCTCTGTTTCTCAATGTTAATATAGTTTACCGTAGAGAGTGAGATTATCGATTATGTACTTTAGTGTTTATCTCATTCATTTCTAAGAGAGAGAAGTTCATTATAATCATTTTATCTATTTATTTGAGAATTACTCAAGATCGGGTAATCTTGAGTGGGAAACATATTGTAACCTTATGATGGGTAAGGAGGAGTATCTCAGTGAGAGATTCGGCTTCACAATTGCCTGGGTGAACTTATGAGATTGTATAAGCTTTTCTCTTGTGCCTGAATTAAACAAAAGGATAGTGGATTGAAAATCTTAAGTGGAGCTTGGGGATTAGATGTAGGTCAAGGATTCGGCCGAACAAGGATAAATCATAGTTTGCATATTCTCTTCCCTAAACTCTTGTATTCCAAGCATAAATATTCGAATGACTAATAATTGTTCCATAGATTATTATTATCATATGAACTGCCTTCTATAAGTTGCGAAAAGATTTTCAAAGTTACCTAAAGATTTCTCAAACACCCAATTCACCCCCCTCTTGGGTGATAACCAGGTCTAACAATATATATAGGAAACAAAACAACTCGAGTTCATTAGTCAAGAACTTTAGTTCTTGCGTTCATAACTCGAGTTTTTAAGATGACAACTTGAGTTTTCTAAAATGAAAACACTAACCTCGTCCCAAGAGTATTCTAAGAACTCTTGAGTTGTCTTGTGAAATTATGAGAAGTCAATTTTTCAATGTAGAACTCGAGTCCCAAACCTGAGTTGCTTATTGTGACCTCTAGTTCCTATATACAGCTTCGTTTCAATTGTATTGACCCGTGAAGTTCTGGAAGCCAAGGACTTGAGTGTCAAACAAGGAACTCGAGTTTTGAACTAGAGTTGTTAGTACAACAACTTGAGTTTTTGTAAATTTCCTATGCAAAGTCGAAAGCATAGTCAAACTAAGAATAACATTAACTCCAGTTCTTGAACCTAACCTCGAATTGGAGACTCAAGTTCTTGTTAAAGAACTTGACTTCTTATAGCGCTTCATAAGATTGTATTAAGAAAATAATATCAACTTAAGTTAGGAAAAGAAGAAACTTAAACCATGAACTCTAATTTATTCCATAGAACTCGAGTTCTAACGATTTTGAACTTAGTTATTTTTCACTTCGTTGAAAGAACTTAAGTTCTTGATTAAGAGCAGGAATATCACCTAGAGGAGGGGTGAATAGGTGATTCTAAAATCTTTTTTGAAAATAACTTAAGAAAAATAAAATAGAGGCTGAAAAGGAAGATGCACATGAAGAGTTTATACTAGTTCGATCTAACTCTTCGACCTACATCTAGTGCCCAATCACTTTGGGTATTTCACTATATCAAATTCTCATACAATTTACACATTCTGTACTCGAGATGATCCTATCACAAGGACTTACTCCCACTTACAAGTTGTAATTGTATACCTACTCTAAAGGTTCCACAACCTTAAGATTTTACAGATAAATCGAATAAAGATTTTGACTCCTCATTGAGTAAATAAAATGATAATCATTGAAGAATAGTATATCTGAATATATTAATGAAACAAATGAAACAATAGAAGTAGTTAGGTCAAATTAATTGCACAGCATTTCGGTAGTTCGGTAGGTGGCGGAATTGAATGTGGTGGGCATTTATATCGATCTTCAATTAATGTCATTATGAAGAATTTGAATGTAGTCGTTGTGACTATTTGAATTTCTGTTATTCATAGTTGCTTTTTGTTAAGCATAATCGACCGTTGCTTTATTAAACGCATTCACTGTCGCTTCATTAAATGCATTCACCATTAATTGTACTTGTGCAGAGAGTGACTCAGAATGATTGCCGAAATAAGTATGCCTTTAAGGAATGTTTTCATTTGCTTAGAATGTGTGTTCCATTTGTATCTAACTTCATTAAATGTGTCTGACACAATAAATGGCCATTTCTCTGTAACATGATTACTTGAGGTGCATGTCGGCCTTAAAACTCTCCTCTGCTCCCAAATAAGCCTTGCCGAGATTCTTAGCCGGGTTGGCTATGTTGGGATCCTTAGCTGGTTTGACTTCACTAGGATCCTTAGTCAGGTTGTCTTCACTGGGAACCTTAATGAGGTTTCTGACCTTAACATAAGTAATTTTTTGTAAATGCATATCCTGGCAAGTATGTGCCAGACCATACTGATCGTTGCATTTGAAGCACAATCTGAGTTCTTACTAAAGTGCCATCTCAGATGGCCGGTGTAGTTTGCTATGCCGATGAGACATCTCGGTATTTTCTTTGCGACGTGATATCTCGGCACTTTGCTTTGCTATTGAGCTATCTCAATATTTGCTTTATCAACGTGATATCTCGAGATAGCCAGGGGTAATTTACTCTTTGCTTGAGTACCATGTTAGCAACCATAGAAATAGAAGCCTTATAACGCATTTAATGCTATAGATACGTAGGATTCCTTTTCAGCTAATCTCAATTTAGACAAGGTTGATCAACTGAAACTCAATTTAGATAAGCTTTAGTATGATTAAGAAAGAATAGATGATTAATCGGTTATTTAAAAATGATTAGCGAAGTGATACCGAGTAAATGGAAAATATACTTAAGAGAATATACTTGAGAATCACCTATGACATTCTCAAGTATGCCTTGAAAAGAAAGCTTAGAAATTGTTATCACTCGATAATACTTGAGAACCTTCTTACTAATACTTGACAACTATAGTAGCTCGGTTTTATCAAAGACTTTCACACAGCTCATACTCGAGAATCAGTTTATAATGCTCGAGAACTATTTACCTCATTCTCGAGATTCCTTACCATATACTCAGGAATCATTTGACATATAGACTCAAACAAGTTAATCATACTCAGGAATCAGTTTATCATACTTGAGAATTATTTACCTCATTCTCGAGAATCCCTTACCATATAGATTCAAGGAAGTTAATCCTGATTTAAAATCTAAAATCTTGTTATTATCAAAACTCTAGGAGCTAATACTTGAGCCTTAAACTTAAGTTGATTCTTCTTGTTTATCCCTGAATTAGATGATGATAATAGAGACACCTGTAAAACAACATCTAGACACTTTAAAGCTTAAATTAGTCAATGATTAAACAATTTAAATTTTAAAAACACTAAAATATGAGATATTGCTTACAATTCTTTGGGATTTACCATTCCCAATTCTTGTATGATAAAGAGAAATTGCTCTTTGGCCAAGGGTTTTGTGAAGAGTATGTAACTGATTATAAGTGTTAGTGAAAAATCCAGAGAGTCTGGGGACTGGACGTAGGTCAAGGAGTTAGACCGAACCAGTAAAAATCTTGTTGTGTCTTGCTTCCTCTTCTGTCTCCGTTGTGCTTTGTTTTTGTGCTCAAGTTTCAGAGCATTTGAAAAGATTTTTATATCCCCAATTCACCCCCTCTTGGTGATTAGCTCCGCTTTCAGTATCAACTTTTCCTCTAACAAATCATTGATCAAGAAGAAACTTACTTAGTCTCTCATACTAAGCTCTAAGAGCTTGTTTAAGTCCATATAAAGTCTTCTTCAAATGAAAAACATGATTAGGATAAAAGTCACTTTCAAAACTAGGAGGTTGTTCTACATATACCTCTTCCTGAATAAATCCATTTAAAAATTCACTTTTAACATCCATTTGATATAGCTTGAATCCTTTAATACACGCAAAGACTAAGAGTACTCGTATCGCTTCCAATCTAGCTACTGGAGCATACGTTTCCTCATAATCAATACCTTCTTCTAGATTATAGCCTTTGTTGACCAATCTAGCCTTGTTTCTGACTATGATTGTGGATTCATCTCATTTGTTCTTGAATACTCATTTAGTTCAAATGATTGGATTGTCTTTAGGCTTGGGTACCAAGTTCCAAACTTGATTTCTTTGAAATTGGTGTAACTCCTCTTGCATTGCTATAACCCAATCATTGTCTGAAAGGGCTTCATCAATCTTAAAGGGTTAAATCTCAAATATAAAAGCAGAGAAAGTTACTTTATTTAAAGTACTTCTTCTGGTTCTTACCCCTTTATCCACATCACCTAACACTTGATCCAAAGGATGACTCCTACTGTATCACCAGGCATGTGGTTGAGATTGGGCAGGATTTTCACAAGCATTTTTAGATTCAATTTCTAAAAATTTTTCAGAATTGTCAGCAATAGGAGTAGAATTCAAAATGAGTTGGTTTTGAAAAATAGGTTCATCTTTATCAAGAGATTTGTCAAGTTCAGTTTCACAAAACACAACATGAATAGATTCTTTTACAACATGAGTATGGTTGTTGAAGACTCTATAAGCCTTACTTCGATTTAGGTAACTCAAAAATATACCTTTGTCGGACTTGGGTTTGAATTTTCCCAAGTTATCCTTGCCATTATTGTGTACGAAGCATTTTGCATCCAAATATATGCAAATGAGATAGATTTGGCTTCCTTCCCTTATAGAGCTTGTTGAGAGTCTTATTAAGTTTCTTTCAAAGATATGCTCGATTTGAAACATAGCATGCCGTACTCATTGCATCAGCCTAAAAAACTTAAGAGGTCTTATTCTCATTCAGTATCGCTCAAGCCATCTCGGTAAGGACTTGATTCTTTATCTCAACCACTCCATTTTGCTGTGGAGTTCTTAGGGCCTAGAAATTGTGATCAATGTCATAGGCATCATAGAATTCTCTGAAAGCTTGATTCTCAAATTCTCCTCCATGATCAGTTCAGATACCTAAACTGCAAACACCTTTCTCATTTTGCACTTTCTTGGCAAACACAACAAATAGATTAAATGTTTCATCTTTTGAAGATAAGAAAATAGTCTAGGCAAATCTTAAGAAATCATCGACAATAACAAGAGTATATAAATTGACACCAAGGCTTTTTACTCTTGTTAGTCTAACTAAATCCATATAAAGTAGTTAGAGAGATTGATTGGTTGTGATTTCAAGTTTAGTTTTGAAAGATGATTTAGTTTGTTTACCTCTTTGACATGAGTTGCAAATCATGTCATTTTTAAAATGTAATTTAGGTAAACCAATAACTAAATCTTTTCTTAGCAGTTTTTCAAGTTGGAACATGTTCACATGAGCTAAACGCTTATGCCACAACCAACTTTCATCCAATTTGCTAACAAAACATTTTTCAGAATTAACTTTAGGGAGGTTTAAGCTATAACAATTACCTTCTCTAGGTGCCTTAAATAAAATTTAAAGGTTACTTTTATTAATTGGAAGATCACCCTTATTGATAATGATGCATTCTTCTTAGTCGAAAATAACCCAGTTATTCATGTTAGTATTTTGACTTACATTCAAAAGATTGTGGCAGAGACCTTCAACATAATATACATCTTTAATCAGGGGTCCCTTCTTTTCACCAATTTTGCCAACTCCAGTGATTTTTCCTTTTTGATTCCCCCTAAAAGTGACTTTGCCACCATCCTTGGATTTCATTACCACAAATTTGGATTGACCTCTCGTCATCTGTCTAGAGCATCCACTATCAATGTACCATTTGATGTTCTTTGATGCTCTCAAACAAACCTACATATTAGATAAGATCAAGCCTTAGGTACCCATCTTTTCTTGGGTCCTTTTGGGTTAGCTTGGGCCTTAGGGAAAACATAAGTCCCTTTAAGTACCCATTGATAGTTACAAATAGGTTTCTCTTCTTTCTTTTTTTATGAAAACAAGATGAAGTGTTATGTCCATTTTTATTACAGTAATTACAATGAGCAAAGGGGTTTGAAGAATGAATAGATTTTCGAAAATAGTTCAAGTATGATTTTTCACCTGTTTTCTTTTTCCCTTTTTTTTCAAAAAAAGGGATTGTAACCGGTGCCTGATCGATCATCTGTGAATCTTTGAGCTTTTAAGATCACGTTGAGAGTTTCACTTCCTTTAGTGTGAAAGTAGAGCTGAATCACCAAAAGGGGGTGAATTGGGGATTCTTAAAATTTTTTCGACTGGTTTTGTTTTATGGTGATAAGGCAGAGCAAAATAGAGAGCAAGGAAGAGAATATGGACACAAAGGGATTATACTGGTTTGTGTTAGTTCTCTATGTGTTTTGATGATAACTGACAATTGTAAACTAAGGAGTAAGACTTTGATATTAAGGTTCAAAGTAAGATTGAAGTTTGCTAATATTTTAACTCTTACTGTGTTAGTCAAACTCGAGCCTAATCTTATTAAACTCAAGTTCATGCCTAACAAACAGAAGGAAAAGTACTTTGAACTTATGCAACATCGATCCTCCGTTAATGAACTTGAGCTTGCTCGTGACAGAGAACAAGTGTCAAGTTTTCATCTGAGATAAACTCGAGCCAATTATGATGAACTCGAGCCTACAAGTTACAAAGAGCAAAACTAGTTGTTCACCAATAATTAAACTCGAGCATGTCATTATAAACTCGAGTTTGTGAGTTACAGAGAGCATGTCGAGTATATGAAACTCAAGCATATTTATCTAACTCAAGTTTAAGTCTTGCAGGAAGATGGTTCTTAGCTGGTTATAAGATCAAACTCGAGCATGATAAAGTAAACTCGAGCCTATTTCTCATAGAAAGCATTTTTGTAATATGGACTCGAACACAACTCTGGAGACTCAAGCCTATTTGTGACATCAAAAGGAGTTTTACTGAAACAAATTCGAGCCTGGAATTTATAGACTTGAGCCTGACTCAGATAGATTGATATCAAGGAGTCTACAACACGATTAAACTCGACTCTACCTATCTTTAACTCAAGCCTATCGGAACTCTGTTTCATAGACGAGATGCAAAATCTCTCTGATTCATAGTTATAAGATTATTTACCTATATATTAAGTTGCAAATCATCTCATATACATATACTTGATCAAAATGCTTATTTATTTCAGATGAATTCAACAAATCAGATTTGGGTCAAGTGCGTTAAATGGAAAGCCAAAGACAAGCATGAAACTTTTCCTTTTTCACAAAGGTTCAGCTCAGACCGTTATAACTCAATCAAATCATTCTCCAATGGTAAAAAAATGAATCATAGAATAGCAAGAACTCTAGAAGATCATATGCAATAGCTAAATCCAAGATTCCATCTGAGAATTGAAAGAATGGAGAAAAATATGCAACAGTCACATTCCAGAATTGAAATTGAGCGTTGCAGAAAAAGAGAGATGAATATGCAACGACTAGTTTGCCTAATCAAGCTATAAATACCCAGGAAGACTCATTGCAACATACACACAAGAACTACAATTGAGCACATTTTCAATTTGAGTCATTATTGTGTATTTGTTTTTTTTGAACGTTAGTGTTTATCATATTTGCTCTTTTGAGAGCATTGTTTTGAAAATCATTCTTAATTACTTGTTCATGGAAACTCAAGGTTGTGGAACCCATGAGTAAAGTCTTTTAGTTACAAAGTGTAAGGGGGAGCAAGTCCTAGTTGATTAGGATTGCTTGGGTGTTACATTGTTGTAATAAGAAAGCATTTATAGTAGAAAAACCCAAAAGATATCTGGGACTAGACGTAGGTCAAGGTTAGGACCGAACTGAAAAGTGGAGCAAATCACCAAGAGGGGGTGAATTGGGGATTTAAAAACTTTCTTGACAATGCTCTAGAATGTATGCGTTAGAACAAGGATAAACAGAGGTAAGAAGAGGAAAGCAAGACACAACAAGATTTATACTAGTTCGGTCTAACTCCTTGACCTACGTCCAGTCCCCAGACTCTTTGGGATTTCTACTATCACTCACAATCAGTTACACACTCTGTATTTGAAGTTATCCTCTCACTAGGATACACTCCCCCTTACAAGTTGTACACTGATAATCCCAATCTCCAAGTCCCCAGACTTGAGATTCTTACAAAGAAATGATTTTAACAACAAAGGACACTCTCTCTAAGTGTAGATAATGATAATCACTGAAGTACAGATGTTTCTCTAGTATTTTATAGAGAACAGATTGAAAACTCAATGTAAGCTTTGATGCGTATGCTTCTATGTATTCCTGCATTTCTGAGCTTTCTTTTATACTTGAAGAACTTCATTTGAATAATGCTTATCAGATTCAGACCGTTGGAGCTCTTCTGGAATTTTTGACATTGGATACTCACTAAGAACTTTGACCGTTTGAGCATTTTTGGATTCCAGCTTGATGGTTTCAGTACTGTCTGCTATTGAAGAGTATTTAATTTGATGATAATGTTGATCATCTTTATTAGAATGGGCAGCAGAAAAATGTCTTCAATTATTTAATCCAAGTTGCAAAATATTCCCGACAAGTGCACTGCTGCTCCACGCTGTACTTTCACTTTCCAGCTCAGCAATCAGAACCTGTTGTTTTCTGCTTCAAAACTCATCTGAAATTTACTGAACAAAGTGGTTAATCATGGATAAGAGTAATAATAAATGGAAACAATAAATATCCAAGTAATTCACATTGATTAAAGCCAGATTTCTATAGTTTCCAAAATGGATCACTGCAGTAAGATACAAGTGACTGGAGTAGTTCATAACTGTTGAAAGTTTACTGTATGTAAGCTTACTGGAGTCAACATTAAGCTATTGGAGTAATGTTGCATCTTACAACGTTTCTGGCTGGAGTAATCATTAAATACTGGAGTAATCAATCTTCATCTTGTTTTTGTCCTCGATCCTACTGGAGTAGGCACCTGACTACTGGAGTAACTAAGGTTTGTTTTGCTTTTGTCTGTATTGTTACTGGAGTAGTCATTAAATGACTGGAGTAATCTCAGTCTTATGATGTTACTGTCTTCGACCTTACTGAAGTAAGACATTGGTTACTGGAGTAGCTGAGTGTCATTTTGTTTCTGTCTGCGATATGACTGGAGTAATAATTTAGCTACTGGAGTATCTGAGGTCTGTTTAGTTTCTGTCATCGAGACTACGGGAGTAGGTCCTTAGTTACTGGAGTAATATTGGGCTAAGACTTCTAGAAGTGTCTGACAGTGAAGCCTTACTGGAGTACTTAAGTGACAACTGCAGTAACGTTACTGGAGTAACAAAAATCTTACTGGAGTAACGTGAACACAGAAACATTTCACAGATAGCTTTATGACAGACTTACTAGAGTAACTTTAGTCTTACTGGAGTAAATATTTTTCAATCAAGACCAATTACTGGAGTACCCTGAGCACAACTGGAGTAACATAATTTTGAAAAACGTTTTGAAACAGTATGTGTTACTGGAGTAATGCTAATGCTACTGGAGTAATCAGACTTGAAGACAGTTTGAACACAAGTGCATTGCTGGAGTAACACAACCATTACTGGAGTAACATTTCACTGAAATGCGTTTTAACAAAGCATAATACTGGAGTAATGCACGACTTACTGGAGTAATGAAAGTTCAAAACAAGTGATATTACTAGAGTAAGGAGAACATTACTGGAGTAAGGTTTTTCCAAAAATTTTGCTAATTATTCAAAAACTTAGTGAGTGAATAAAATCAAGATCTTTATTATTTACAATTGTCAAGTTATCATCAAAACACATAGAGAACTAACACGAACCAGTATAAATCCTCTGTGTTCAAGCTTTTCTCTCTTTGCCTTTTTGCATTGTGGTGTTTGAAAAACTTAGGTGTCTTTACAAAAGAATTTTTTTAAATCCCCAATTCACCCCCTCTTAGTGATTTCTTCTATTTTTCAATCTGGCCCAACTCTATAGCCTATGTCCAGTCCTCAGGCACCCTGAGTATATCACTATGTCATTTGAGTACACACTCTATAACTCTGAAGCAATTCTCTCACTAGAACTTGCTCCCCATTACAAGTTGTAATCAAAGACTCCCAAATCTCCAAGTCCCCAGACTTGAGATTACTTACAATAAATGAATACAATTAATAAACTCTCTTAAAAGAGCAAATAAGATGAACACTAAAGCTTAGTTAGTATTAACCAATACTCTGTGCAGAAAGCTCAAGAAATAAATGAACAATTAAATGCTTTTTCGTTTTTCAGCTCAATAGTTGTTGAAGATAATGGAATACTGCTCTATTTATAATTAGAGTATGTTTAATAACCGTTGCAAGCATTTATAAAATCATTGGAGAACTTTTTTGACTGTTAGAAGCAACTTGGTCTCTTCTCTCTCTACACTTTGTTCATTCTTTGTGTTGGAAGGATAAATGCTCACTTCCTTGTATTACTAGCCATTGGAATGTCAATGTTTTGAGTAGGTGTATGTCTCTTTATTCTTTTTGCATTGTGCATAGCTTGGTAGATCGGATTATGACAAGTTGGGTAGCCTTGCATTTAATGCTCTGACATGACTTTTTGCTCTAATGAGGTCAGCTCCTAAAATCTACTTAAAAGATCTCTGAAATGGTTGAAATTCACTAACAAACACATTAAACATATCTAATGATGTTGATAATAAATATTAGAAAGCATTTAGATCAATCAACAAACATTATGCAGATTTCGAAAATTTGAATTTACAACTGATGCGACGCATACTCGAGTTTGTGCATCAATACTCAAGTATGTCACTATGCACTTAAGCCCATACTTGAGTTTCTATACTTATACTCAAGTATTCTCCTTCCAGAGACGAAACTCGCGATTTGAGCTTTGGAGCTTCAGATGAACTTAAGCCAATACTCGAGTATTCTATCAATACTCGAGTTTTGGACTAATGATGAGTTTTAGCCCAAAACATCAAAACTGGAGTATTCATATTGGAGTATTGAAACCTTAAAATCTTCAGTTGCTCTCTGTATGACTTGATACTCGAGTATCTAACACCATACTAGAGTATGGGTTTCCATTTTGAAACTCAAAGAGAACATTAGCCACTATGAAACTGAAGTTTCCAAAACTGAAGTTTGTATGTATAATAAATGTTCAAGTCATCTTTGCTTGGCCCAATACTCGAGTATTTTAATGTCATACTCGAGTTTTCATTTAAAAATGAAAACACTTGAATTTGGAGCCAAGTTGAAAACTGGACTTTTCATATTCCAAAACTGGAGTTTTCCAAACTGAAATTCCTATTTCTTTAAGAAAATAATGAAGAGTCTCTTTAGCCTATACTCGAGTATGCAAACCAATACTCAAATATGCTCTGATGGAAAACTTGCGTTGCTCTTGTAAGATCCAATACTCAACTATCCAATAGGATACTGCGGTATTGCCCTTAGTCATTTGCATTGAGCTTTTCTTTGAAAATCCAATACTCGAGTATTGCTACTGATACTTGAGTATTGCCTCTTCCAGCAAGTTTTTACGTTCTTGAGACAATACTTCAATCTTGGTTCTACAATTGATTGTTATCATCAAAACCTAAAGAGAACTAACATAGTGAACCTCTTAAGAGTTTTAGTAAGATAAAGATTTTTCTTTAACAAATCAGGGCACTTTTCACAAACAAAGTTTTCAAAAACTGGAGGAGGATCCTTAACTTGTTGTTCAAGCAATTTGATTTTCCTCCTAGAACTTATAAGTTCTTTCACAATTTTTTTTTAAATTTAGAATGCAAATCATTATATTCAGAAAGTAATTCATTATAGCTTGGTTCAAAATCATATACCTCTTCGTCGTTGTCATTCTCTGGTTGTTCTTCTTCTTCTGCTTCTAGGCAAATGTTGGAGACCTCTTCTTCTTCGCTTTATTTATTCGAGGAGTTGTCGCCCCATATAGCGGAAACATGTGCCTTTTTCTTGAAGTGACTGAACTTCTTCTTGTATTTTTCTCTATCCTTTAGTTGACATGGGTACAAAAAAAGCTTTTAAGACTGGACAAAAGAGGCATCCGCAAACCGGACTCGCAGCCGGTCTTGTTCCAGCCGGTATTAAAAGTATATCTTTAAGAGCGGACTTCAACCGGTCTTAAATAAACTATTTTAAGACCGGACATTTAAAAACACCAGGTCTTAAAAGTAATACTAAATCCAACCGAAATATTTTTTTTGTCGATCCTAAATCTCAATTTTTAAGATCGGAAAAGAATTTTAACCGATCTTAAAAATTCTAATTTTTAAGACCGGACAACAATAATTATACACGGTCTTAAAAGTCTCACATTCAAGACTGGTTTATTAATACATCTGGTCTTAAAGATTAATTTTTAAGATCGGGCATATTAAAACCAACGGTCTTGTAAAACCAACTTTCAGTACCGCATATCAAATATGTCGCCTAACCTTTAAGACCGTGCATTTAAGTAAATCCGAGTACATCCGGTCTTTAAAGTTGAACTTTTAAGACCGGCATTTTTGCTTTATCGGTCTAAGGTTTCCTGCATTTTTTCCCTGTTCTGTTCTTACTGATCATTTATATACACAAATCCATACCAGCCAATCCCGCACATAAAACGGTATACTTTAAGCTATAAGCTATGAACAATATAATTGTGTATAAATTGAATGATCTATACACAAATCCATACAAGCTAATCCAGCACAGAAAAGGCTACACTTTAATCTACAAGCTATGAACAATTATGAATAAATTGAATTGGGAAAAAGTAGATTGTAGCTAGAATACAAATATTATTGACCATGAGTTACAAATACAAATACAATAAGTTGTTGCAATAAGATATACCACGTACACTTAAATCAACATACATGACCAATATTCACCATGCCTTCATCCGATTCCCACCCAACAACTCCTTGATCATTCCACCATGTACAACTCCCTTAACAGGATCCTGATAAGTTTTGTGGAGTTCTAATATGATCTCTTCTCTGTGTGACTGAGCAGAAACAATAATCAACACTTGAATATTAAAAATCCAGAGATAAAATCCGTTACTGATTAAGCTGGTTGTTACATATTAGAAAAAATTTACCTTAACATTGATATTTGATCGAGTTGAAAATTTTCAAGATATTGCTTCTGTAGCTTTACAGCTTCCCTCGGCTGAGAGCATTGGATCGAATCCAGCTGCCACAAACATAAAACAAGAACAAACTTCATAGAGTCAGTGACATCGATTAAAAACATAGAAGGAATATAATACAGTTAAAACCTTAAATTTACCGTAACATTTATAAAGGGATATCCTCCCATATCCCTTCTTGATGATCATTTCTTATGCCGAGTTCATTATCCGCTTCATCTTCTTCGTTCATGTCCGGTAGACCCTTTGAAAAAGGAGTACTGTCAGGAAGACCATAATTTGCATGACTTTCCTCATCAATATCGATGACCCTTTTACCTTGCAAAGCTATAGACCATATTTTATTTGCTTGATCGGTGATATAAAAAACTTATTTCACGTGGCATGCCATAATAAAAGGTTCATCTCCAAAACTTGTACTATTGAGATCGACTAACGTGAATCTGTGCCGATCGATCTGAACACCACTGTTGACATTAACCCACTTGCATTTGAAAATGGGAAATCTAATGAAGACATAGTCCACCTCCCAAATCTCTTCAATAACCCCATAATATGGTATGACTGCCAATTTAGGCCGCTTGTCTTTCGAACTGGAGAAGTGCATGGATTCAGCCTCTAACATTACACCACTGTCTGGACAATGCTCCTCTCATCTAGGGACTTCGTGTAAAATGTGTAACCATTGATCACATACGAATTCCAACTTATGACATCAACCTTAAGACCACGTGCTAACCATTTCATTGTCTCAGAAACAGATTCCTCTGCCTCAACCTTTTGTCTGAACCAATTTGCAAATGTTTTGTTATGATCCCTAATCAACTTTTGTTCAGTCATTCAGGGATTTTCTTTCCTCACAGCTTCTTTATGGGCAACTATGCTGGCCTGAACTTCATCAACATTATTCAAGATGTATAAGTGAACTTGTGACAATTCATCAGGATCCACTCTATTTACTGAGGCCCCCCGTCTACCCCCTTCAGCATTTTGCGTTTTGGAAGCCCGATATGTCTTACTTTGGCCAAATAATTTTGGCAAAATTCCATGGCCTCTTCAGATACATACTTCTGAACAATTGATGCTTTTGGCCGGTATACATTCTTCACGTACCCTTTTAGGAATTTTATAGATCTTTCAATTGGGTACATCCACCGTAAATGGACAGGACCAGACAACTTGATCTCCCTCACTAGATGAACAATTAGATGAACCATGATGTCAAAAAATGAAGGAACAAAAAGCCTCTCAAGGTGGCACAAGATAAGATATCCTTCATTCTCCAATTCATCCAATTGTTTGACCTCAAACACTTTACTGCAAATAACATTGAAGAACAAATAAAGCCGAGTCAAAATGTGTTGAAGATCATACTCGGCTATGCCTCGAATAGCTACTGGGAATAGCTGTTGCAACAAGACATGGCAATCATGAGACTTTTGGCCTACCAACTTCAAGTCCTTCATCGATACAAGCCTCTTAAAATTTGAAGAATACCCCGACAGAACTTTTGTGCCATGCAAACATTCACAGAAACTACGTTTCTCATCCTTAGACAAAGTATGAGAAGCTGGGGGACAATAAGTTCTGTTACCGTATGGCCTTGGATGTAAGTCTTCACGTATTCCCATTTCTTGCAAATCCAATCTTGCCTTCACACCATCCTTTGTGCTACCTTGTATGTTGAGAAGCGTGCCAACAATACTATCACATACGTTCTTCTCCACATGCATGACATCAATACAGTGTCTCACATCAAGGTTGCGCCAATATGGAAGATCGAAGAATGCCGATCTTTTTTTCCATACATTTGTTTCCTTTCTACCCTTTGCAGTCTTACCAAAGACGACACTTATATTTTTCACCTTTGCATACACCTGCTGAAAGTGGAAGAAATCACCAAGAAGGGGGTGAATTGGGGATTTTAAAAATTCTTTTCAACTCTTAAAAATGAAGCTTAAGAAATGGATAATAAAAGAGTAGAAAAAGAAAAGCTTAGACACACAGAATTTATACTGGTTCGGTCTCAACCTTGACCTACGTCCAGTCCCCAGATACCTTCTGGGTGTTTCCACTAATTCAACAGATTTTCAATTACAACAATGAAGACCAGACACAATCCTAATCACCTAGGACTTGCTCCCCCTTACACTTTGTGATTGAACAACCCAACTCACTGGTTCCACAACCTTGAGTTCTCACAAACAAATGCTTTCAAAAATTTACAAACTCTCAAAAGAGTAGATAAGGATAAACACTGAAGAACAGGTTGAAAATAACAGTACAGACTCAAATTTCAAAGTATAATCAAGATAGCTTCGTTGTGTGTATTTTGCTTTGAGTTTTCACAGCCTCTTATAGACTAAATGGATAAGCTAGCCGTTGCAATTCTTTCTCTAATGTTCAGCTGCAATTCTGGAAAAATGGCAGTAGCATATTTTGCTCTGTTCTTTGAATTCTTAGCTGGAATCTTGGAATTTAGTTGTTGCAGAACGTCTTCCAAATTTTTAGCCATTCCATGATCTTAATTCGACCGTTTGAAGTGATCTTAAGTGTTGCAACGATCTGAACTGAACATCTGGGATAAGGGAGAAGAATCAGCCCTGTTCTTGGTTCTTCATTTAATGCACTTATTCTGGATCTTGATCTCACCTTGATCTTGGCTAAACCTTATCTGAAAAGCACTCAAAACTTCATCAAGGACATTAGAAACAATAATATCATATCATGAAATAATTTCAGGAAGACCCATTAAGATTTCGCAGATCAACATCATTTGATTTTTCAAAATCCTCGATGCAAACTCGAGTTTGTTCTTCCAGACTCGAGTTTGGGGTTCATCCAGAAAGCATGTCCGTTGATTAGAGGTCTAAACTTGCAGTCTGTAAAAGCTAACTCGAGTTTGGCTTTTACAGAGAGAACTATCGGGCTTTGGACTTGGCATGGAATTTTGGTCCTGCTCCTACACTTGAGTCAATTAGTGACTGACTCGAGTTTGGGTCTATGTTTGAAGAACAAGCCTAAGTTCGTGATTTTCCAGACTGGAGTTTAGGAGACAGACTGGAGTTTTGGAAAGATGGTAGAAATTCGAGTGTTTCTCTATTTGTCCTAAACTCGAGTTTACAATGACAGACTCGAGTTTATGTTTGAGCTGAAACTATTCAAATCTTTCTGTTTGGTCTAGACTGGAGTTTGTAACTCTAGACTGGAGTTTATAACTTGGCCTGGAACTCGAGTGTCTTTCTGTTTGGTCTAGACTGGAGTTTAGGAATCCATACTCGAGTTTGGCTTGCTTGGAATTCTGAGTGTTCTCTGTATCTTCCAGACTTCAGATTTGGTTTTGCAAACTGGAGTTTGGCTTGTTGTGAAAATTTCTGATTGCTTTCTGTAACTCCTCAAACTCGAGTTTACATACCTAAACTCGAGTTTGCCTTTGACAGTGAGATTTTCATATTGCCAAAAACAAACTTCATATCAAGTTTACAATTGCTAGTTATCATCAAAACACATTGAGAACTAACACCTGCTCCCCAGTCAATGCCACCGAAGCATCTTCATGCTCTTGGCCACAAAGAAAGGCTTTCTTCAATCGACGATATGGGTGGCCTCATCTAAGAAATCTTCTATGTCCAAGTTAAACCGTCTTTCTTCCATGTTGAAGTTGATGGTAGCGTGTGCCTTCTTCACAAACCGGACATGCCTTATGACATTTTATACTATAACCTGACAAGTTCCCATATGCTGGGAAGTTGTTTATGGTACAAAATATCATGGCTCTCATTTTGAAGACCTCCTTCTTAAAAGAGTCAAAAACATCGACACCTTCTTCCCACAACTCCTTCAAGTCTTCGATCAAGGGCTGAAGGTAAACATCAATGTCGTTTCCGGGTTGTTTTGGTCCCGAAATCAACATGGACAGCATGATGTACTTTCGTTTCATGCATAACATAGGAGATAAGTTGTAAATAATCAGGAGTACAGGCCAGAACTATATATGCTGCTAAGGCTTCCATATGGATTCATGCCATCCGTGCTAAGGGCAAGCCTAAGGTTCTTAGGTTCTTGGCTGAATGTCGGAAATAATTGATCGATTTTCCTCCATTGAGATGAATCGGCAGGATGTCGAATCTTTCCATCAGAAATCCTCTCATCTGCATGCCACCTCAAATTTTTTGCATCATTTTCATTAGCGAACAAGCGCTTGAACTTTGGTATGATTGGAAGAAACCATAACACTTTTGTAGGCCTCTTATTTGACTTGTACCTTGGGGTTTCACATATCGGACAATTCAGCTTCTCTTCTAACTCGTTCCTATACAACACGCAATCATTTGGGCATGCGTAGATCTTTTAGTACTCCATCCCCAGTGGACAAAGTATTTTCTTAGCATCATAGTATCAGTGAGGCAACACATTATCATCCGGAAGCATGTCCTTAAAAGCCTCAATTATTTTAGAAAAACCCTTGTCGCTCCACCTATGACATGCCTTCAGGCTGACCAATTTCAATACAGCATTCAACAGTTGGTATTTCTTACACCCAGGGTATAGTGGGGTCTCTACATCACTGCACATATTACTATATGCATGTGATTGATGAAAAGCCTCTTCTCTTACATCACGAATAATATCCTTTGTGCGATAATCCATATAAGCATCATTATCATCAGATGTCACTTCTCCGTGTTGAGACCCACTTGGCATTTTTTCACCATGCCATACTCATACTGTATAGGTCTTACAAAATCCTTGACAAACTAAATGAGTGTGTATGACTTCAGGACTTAGTCACCTCTCATTAAAACATCATACACAAGGGCAATAAAACTTCCCACTATCATCATGGGCGTTTTGTTTAGCAAATTCTATAAATTCTCTAACCCCATTCTGATATTCAACACTCGTCCGTAAAGCATTCATCCAACTGTGATCCATAGTACAATTCCTATGGACGGAAAGATTTAACATATAACATAATCCGTAAAAACAGAAACTTGCATATAAAATAAGCCAACTACAAATGCGTATATAAGCTAAATGTAGGTTCTGTCTTATGGTCATAAATGTATGATAGTGAATCAAGAAGCAAAATAAATGCATTACAAGGAAATTAAACGCATCGCAAGTAGGTCTCGTGCACTCACCAATAGCATATAGGTCAAATGCGTTTGCTGAGTCTCTCTGCTCCTGTCACGAATGTTAATGTTACAAACAGTAAGAGTAACCTGAAAACACTTGTTGGTCAATTGAGTAGGTCCCAAAAGAAGATTTCATCAATTTTGGTCAACCCATGGAAAACCCAGAACGATAAGTAGGAAAAGCATACAGTTATATAGCCGATACAACTCATACAGCTTGGTCATTAGACGTTGAGCCAAGGAACCACAAAGTTGTTGTCGAGAGTGGAATGCAAAGCAGCGACGAAGCAACACACAAACACTGGAGACAGAACCAGAGTAATCACTTTCGGCTAGACGAGAGAAGTTCATATAGGGAAATTTAACTTTTCCGCGTGAGTGGCGCGAGAGAGACATTTATTATTTGGGATATTATTAAGACCGGTCAATTAAAAGGAATACGGTCCTAAAGATATATTTAAATTATATTGAACTTTTTAAGACCGAAGTTTTATAAAATTGCGGTCCTAAAAATAATTTCATTTAAATTTATATTGAAAATTTTAAGACCAGAGGTTTATGTAACATCCCTATTTTCAAAAGCGGAATAAATTTTTTTAAAAAAAAATCATTTCAAATCATCAGAGTAGAGCATCGGAGCAAATAAAAGAGCGAGTAAAAGATTGAGTAACTGATATATCATTAATTGTGGTGTATCTGTTTGTTTGTAATGTACAGTACATTCATTAGAATGATGTTATAACTGTATACGTCTAAAAGAAATGGGATCTTCAGTCAGGTCCTTACGCTTTCTGCTTACTCCTATCTTTAGTCATTGGTTCCCCGGACCTGAAGCTATGGTAAGAGCTGAGGTTCAATACCCATTGAACCTCAGGTAACGGTTAACCTCATGCTTATGTAAACAGTATATGATAGATATCACATAATAAGTACACAATTACATCTTTCAAAATCATAACAACATGTAAGGCAATAACATAACACAGCCACTGCAATATATATGTTACCCCAGTCTGTACTTTTCACCAGTGCCACGATGGCCTATCGTGTCCTCGGCGCTAGGAAAACTTAACGGCATTATCAAGACTATAACCCGTATTCAATTCAATAATCAAAGAACAATTTCAAAACATGTGAGTACAACTATCATATATAAGCATACCATAAGCATCAGAGTTAAGGTTACAATATGCGTCCGTACCTTTGTTGACGAGTTTTGGGGTACGTTTGACGGTCGATACACGTTCACAGTTTATCCTATAAGGGTAATATCGTTTCTATTAATTCATAAACATCATTCCAAGAACTATCTTCGCTACAAATGACAATTTTACCCTTAGAGGATTCACTTTCAATTATTTCCACATAATTTTCGGAAAAAACGCTGGTTCAGCATTTCTGGACAGAATTTCGCCTAAATTTGAAAAATCATAACTAATTCTAGAAAAATTGAAACGAGGATCCGTAAAATTTCCCGGAATCCTTTAGATATCTACTTTCGAGGAAAAATACTGGAATTTACCCAGGTTTCACGAAAAATTGCCAGTTTCACAGTTTCAAACCACTGCCCAGAATTTCCCCCAGAAAACGTAGCTTATCTTCTGGGATTTTTATCTCTTTGCACAGAACTTCAAATGACACACTATATATATATTTGGAAAGCCCTATATGTCTACTTTCACCATGAATTTACTCAGAATTTTAGAACATCATTTCCTTCATAAAATATTAATGTTTTTGCTACTGGCTCCTGAAATCGCTAACTGATGAAATTTCGCCAGAGCTTCGCTATTTTGATCATAATCTTCCAAAATTTTTTGCCATACTTCTTCTTCATCATTTTTTCGAAATAAAGGCAATGGAAACCATAAAAACATGAAAATAAAACTATAATTGGAAGATTAAAGATCAAAATAACATTTCCTAACATTTCTACTACAAAAACTAAGAACTTGAACTAAGAACTAAAAGCTTCCTTGCCTCTTGTAGAACCTTGCTTCTTGCTTCTTGAAGCTCCTACATTCTCCTCCTCCCTCTCTAAATTCGGCCTATGCCTTGAGGAATTGGTGAGAATTTGTGAAGGATGAAGCCTCTATTTATAGCCAAGCCATGGGTAAACATCTAGCATCTCCTACTTGATCTTGGCCATTGATCTTTTACTTGGTGAAGAGGTAAAGATCTCATCCTTACACCTCATGAAAACCATCCTTCCCCCCCTAGCTCTTAAGTTTTGGTTCATCTTCTATTTATCTCCAAATGCTAATTTAGTTAGGTGTAAGTTGGTGTTTTTATTCAAGATCTAATTTCACTTTTGAAATCCTAATTTTATGACTAGATTTATGGTGATTTTAAACTTCATGAAACACTTAAGTATGAATCCTAAAAATATATGAAAATGACTTTGGGAATAGCCAGGTTAAAGCTCAGAATTCACTGGTTCCAAATATGTATTTATATTCAATACTTAGCTCCAATATTTCAAGATATGATTTAATTCCTATAAATTCTCATTTACTTGTATTTGATTTAATTACTATGAATTCTCCTTGCATTTGATTAAAAATCACTTGCTCCCCAAGTTTTTACTTTGGACTTCAAACCATTATTCACTTTGATTAATTTTGACTTTCTTTACTACACACACACACATACACAACTCTTGGACACACACATACTCACAACACACACACTCACACTTTTCTCTTTCCTTATCATCTTCCAATTCATTTAATTCATGCCTCAAAAGTCCTCTTATCTTTTCCCACACTCTAATGGTTATTTAGTATCTAATTATCTCATGTGCCCTTTGTTTAATATAAACAATATCATTTCTTCTTCTCCAAGCCATGTAAACCGCCCCCCTCCTCTTGATTTTGTGTTTCTTTATCTCAATTTATCCTATGTTAAAGCCTCCCATTGGTCCATGAATTATTACAAGGATTAAGTTTATTCATTAGTTTAACCATTGGATTTCATTGTGTTTGTTTAGATTAAATCTTCTCCCTTGATTGCCTTTGATATTAACTAATTGATTTATTAACTAATCATGAAAATTAGTGCTTAATTAGTCAAGTATTATTCCCCCCTCATTTGATACTTTTTATTTTGCCTCTTGATTATTTTGCAACTAATCTTAATTAGTGAAAGCTAAATTGTTCATTTATTGTTGCTAATTCCCATTAATTAGCTTAAGTGTTTTCATAATATTTTCTTGCTCATTTGATCATATGAGAACAATGGTTTAATATGGTATTTATATCATATTTTATGATCCTTAAATATAATTTCCTAATTGGCCCTTGATTATGTTAAAATATCCCTAATTGATAACTTTTAATTGCCACTAGATTTATTATGAAGGTTTATTCAAATATTTTAATTAGTGCAAATTTAATTGCCCAACAATTGTTGTTAATTTCTTTTAATTACTTTAGGTATTTCCATAGCATTTTATGGCTCTTCATGATTAACTAAAAACTATGTTTGTAATATGATGATTTTAAGGTATTTTATGATCTCTTAGAAAATTTGGGTCTTTGCTTAATTTAATTCTAGGAGAAAAATCCCTAAATTAAATAAGCTACTAAATTTTGAAACCACATATTCACCTATTTTTAATAGGTATTTTCTAAAATATAATGATTATGCTAAATAGGATTTTTAGGGTATTACAGTTTATAATACTGCGGTCTTAAAATTCATTTAATTTTGAACCGCATGATTTATAAAACTGCAGTCTTAAAAGTCAAATACTTTTTAATATTTAAAGGAAAAATTGCTGCAGCAATTGAATGAAAATAAAGAACACTGGAGAATGGAGAATAAAATATGATCTTTGTTCTTATTAATTTTTAGATCACTATGACAACATGCAAGTACAAAAGGAAATAAGAACAACAAACTGAAAATTAACAAAAAAAAAAGATTATGAAGCGACTAAAAATCCTAGTCCTTGGTATCATCTAATGTCTTGGAGATGGAGGCTTCAGCAGCAGCAATTTCGTGCCAGATATCAGCACATTCCTGTATTATGCGCCTCAGTTTCACGTCATAATCATCAACCAAGGGAGCGGGAACCTCTTCGTGGTCTGAAGGCTAGAGGGAGTCGTCAACCTCTTCATCATCCGAAATAACAATAGGTCCAATGACCCGTGACTCCTCCGTCGGAATGGAACGACGCACTGGAAGAGAACCCACGAGAGATCTGGTGTGGGCACAAGCATCAGGACTACTCCTGCGAGGGGTTGTTGCTTGTATCTAACCATTGTTTGAGAGCTACGTAGTGTGGAGTTACGAGGTAATGAGGACTTAAGTTAAGAAAGACAGAGAGGAAGCATGTGGAGGACAATAAAGGTAGGACTTAAGTTATGAGGTAATGGTCATAAAAGTCTATTATTTATTTATTTCATTAAAATACCTTCAAGACCGATCATTTATCTTATAACTGGTCCAAAAAGTCTATTAATTTTTTTCATTCAATTACCTTTAAGACCGATCATTTATATTATAACCGGTCCTAAAAGTCTATTAATTTAAAAAATAATAATAAATTTTTAAAAGTTCATTCTTCTCAAGTGAGAGACGTACACTAGAGACACTCTGTTCAAATGAATGATTCAGAGTCTCTTCGGCTTCCAGATAAACTTCCCAACTAGGCGTCTCCTCGTATTCTGATGAACTATGCATCTCCTCGGTAATGGTTCCCGCGTTTCACATTCTTCAGGATGGCTTCTCTATTCAAAACTGTTGTTACTTTACGTTCTTCACATTCTTCTCAATCACTTCTACAACCTCCATAATGGCCGCTCCACCACCACCAAGAATTCACAACAATGGTCCTCCCGCTCCACCACCACCACCACTCAACAATCCTCCTCTACCCCAACAGTCACCTCCATACCTTCCTCCGCTGCCTCCAAACCCCTCCGCCCGACAGATGATGCAGCACCTCCTGGCCCGCGTCGCTCATATAAACCGACGCATGGGCCAAATGTTTCAGGTCTACCATGCCGTCAACAATAAGCTAAACATGTTACTCGACGCCAATGACATCAAGTACAATCTCTCTGACGACGACGTCTCCGACCTCTCCTCCAATCCCTCCCTCCCCTCCGACAACGACAAGGGGGATTAAATATTTTTATGTTTTTTTTGTTTGTACTCATCCTGCCCCACAGCGGGCAGGAAAAAAATGATAAATAATTTTTTTTTTCCATTTCGATTGTCTGAGTATAGTATACTTTTGTTGTCTCGATTTTGTTTCAGACAAAAAGGTAACAAACAAAACCATAACTGAAAAGTGATTAAAGATAAAAGTTCACAGAATACAGTTAATAACATACAAAACGACAAGAAAGACAACTTTTACCTTTCAAGAATAAAAACAAACACAGTTGTTTCAGACAAAAAGGAAACAAACAAAACCATAAATGAAATGTGATTAAGGATAAAAGTTCACAGAATACAGTTAACAACATACAAAACAAAGCGAAAAAGGGACAACTTTTACCTTTAAAGAACAAAAACAAACACAGTGACAAATCTTCTCAAGCCTGAACCACTGTCGCCGTCAGTTTTACCAAACCCAGAGCTGAAAATTTCCGTTATCTTACTTCTTTTTTGACAATGCTCTTCAGCTTCTGGAGAGGTAAAATTGACGACGACGAGGGTCTTAAGCTTGAGCTGAATGCCAGAAACTCAGTGTTCTTGAACCCTAATAATTTATCTTAAAGAGTGAGTCATCACTTCTATTTATAGGAAGATTATTAAGACCGGATATTTAACAAATAGACAGTCCTAAATATGCGGTCCTAAAAGTTAATTTTAAGACCAAATATTTATCAAACATATGGTCCTAAATTCAAGGCATATTTTTTTAAAAAAAAGCAAAGACCTTTAGGATCGTCTATTTAATAAATATGAGTTCCTAAAAGTGTCGTCACCTTTTTAAGACTTTTAAGACCGGATATTTATTAAACATACGGTCCTAAAATCAAGGATTAATTTTTTAAAAAAAGCAAAGACCTTTAGGACCGTCTGTTTAATAAATATAAGGTCCTAAAAGTCGCGAATACTTTTCAGAATCCTTACTGCTAATTACAACTCTCCAAAACTCAAAACTCAAGCACTATCCACCATCCAATATACGTTCAAAAAACCAAAATTACATAGGCTAAGAAAATTGTTCACGAGAATAAAAAATTTATTATATAAAGAATGCTCCAAATTGTAAAATTGTTCATTTATAGAATGAATTTACAAATTAATTAATGTAGTACTGTAATTACAATTATTGCTCTACAAGCATATATTTACAAATGAATTATTACTATGATTGTTGTATTTACTCTATGATGTCAATTGCATGTTGACAAAACACTCTGCGTATGTGGTCCACCTCATTAGCAGAAAAGGAAGTCTCAGAGGCAAATCTCTGTATAACATCAAAGAAAGAAACTGAATTAATTGGCGTGCATATTTTATATGTAACATTAATTAAGACAGAAACTGAATTTAGCTATAATATGTAACATCAAATACATTTACCTTGCAATGAGTTTATTATCTGGTTGAGTGATAATATCATACATGTGTTTCATTATGTACAGGCCACATAAGTTGGATCCGATTAGTTGCCGACGGGTCTGAAAAGAACAAGAAATATATATAATAAGATCGAGCATATATATATATAGCTTACTGACCAACTTCACAAGGCAGTATGCCAGTGTCAAATATGTACTAACCTTTGGTGTGAGCCATTTAGGATCTTTGAGATCACTCCCTCGCTTTTTTCTAACCTGGTTTAGGAAGGTCTTCATGGCACTATCATCAAAATCACAAATTTATCAATAATGTTTGCTGAAAATTCACATCAGAGATTTCTTACAAGAGAATCAAAATGACATGCTTACCTGTTGATGATCTGCTTCAACAGAACCCCTGGTTGGCCGTGAGTGGAGAATAAGAATAACACCGTATTCGAGTCCATGATCAAGACGAACAACTGCCAGTGGGCGCTGAAAATTCACAGTAGTAAAGTACTCAGTGATATATTATGCAGAATTAATTGAATTGCAACAAGAGACCGATTGTGATATGTACCTATGGTAATATGAAAACAAGTACACCTTCCTTTTTACTTCACACAACCTATTTGATATGTACTCCTGTCTTTGTTCCACGGTGGCTTCGCTTGCATATATTGGGCATAAGAATCTAAAATCATTGATTCTGCCCTATTGCTCCAAATCTTGATCCATGAACTTACAATAAAGACATTGATCATGGAATTATTATACATGTTCCTAAACCCTAAATGGTGAATTTAAATTATGTACTCATAAAATAAGATACTTACCTACACCATATTTGAATAACTGCTGATGTAAGCTCCTGTCCAGGAAGCAGCAAGGACTTTATATCAGCGGTGTCAAAGAAAACCGGTTGAGGGTCATGAGGAACCCCTACCACTTCCTGTATATCCCACGATTGACATGCAAATTCTCTTTTGGATAGCATTTGGGATATTTTATCTATGGCCCCCAACACAGGAGTAGGGGATGCAGCTTTAGGAGGGGTTGCAACTTTATTAGGAGGGGATGGAGATGGAGGAGGGGATGCAGCTTTATCATGAGGGGATGGAGATTGAGGAGGGGATGCAGCATTATTATGAGGGGATGGAGATTGATGAGGGGATTGAACTGGAGGAGGGGATGAAGCATTAGGAGGAGTATAGACATCTACAAGCTTCACCGACCAAGAGATGAAGGTTCCCTTGACATCACTCACACGCTTCAGCTGATCAGTTTGGAGAGGGAGAGGTGCATCAATGATCACCTCTTCAACTGACACTCTGACTTCATCATCAGCCATTTGTTTGTGGTGTACAGTTGATCCCAAGTTGTGGACAGTCCCTTTATCAACTAATTGTCTAGTTGGTTTTGCAACGTATAGATCATAATGTTGCTCTGATTGTCCAACAATGCAGCTCCCTCTGGTGCTGTGCTGCACAGGTGCAGGTGTATGTGTGAGGGGAACATTGGTCTCTGGCTGAGAGCTAATAAGCCTCTTTATCTCCATCATTTCCTCCTTCATTAGCCTCATCTGGGCATCAAACATCTCTTTCAATGCACGTTCTTTAGCCGCTGCCTCCTCATTTAATTGTCTAACTGTTTGGTCCATCTCCTCCCGGGTAACCATACTTTGCCTAAGTCGTTTGGTTTTACCAAAGTAATCTTTTAGGCCTACTCGTCCTCCGATCCCCCTTACCCGCCCCGGGTGATCCAGTTTTCCGGTCGCAACGGTAAGAACATCATTCCTCCCGCCCGACATAAAAGATCCCTCTGCTTCTTTCTTTTTTAGATCTTCCTGTAAGATACAGATAACGAGAAGATTAGTAATGAAATATGTTTAGTAACTAAAAAATAACAATAAACGATACTTACAATTCTCTCAGCAATTAGACGAGTTTGTTCACTCATGTAGGCACCTTTTTTTGGTCTCCGAATATACAGCCACAAATCCTCGCGACGTATCGGGGATGCCTGCTGATAAACTATAGTAGAAGGATTGGATTCAGCTTCTTCTTCCAATCTCTTCCGCTTGGCCTCCATCATTTCTTCTTTGGCCTTTGCATATCCCCCGCGAGAAGCCCTATGCAGGCAATCATTCCTTCTCCTTATCTCCTGTGCTTGTGCCCTTCTTCTCTGTGAATCAGAATTGACAACAACTATTAATTATGAATTCAAGCCATCTCACTAAAAGAAATTATAGAACTTCTGCTTCATATGAATCTCAAACACTAGTCAAATTCACTTCATCAAGTTTCAACGTTTAATTTAAGGAAGATGTAGAATTGTATAGAACTAAGATACTAAGTTACTAATAGCAATGTCTAACCACTACCTACTATAACAGAACTAGCTAAGAATATAATAACGGTTAACATATAAGACATGCATACTCACACATTAAACCATCATACTCAAATTCACTTATGACTTACTTGAATATATACTTCTACTCACACATTAAACCATCTAACTAACAGGATTAGACAAACATAATAACATTCACATATCCACACAGGTTAATAAGCAAACAGAAAGGGCAAACAAAACTAAATATGAACTCACCAAAGCATCCGGAGTAGTCCGAAGCTGAACAAATTGATCCCAAATTTGTTGATCAATGAATGTGTACTTCTCCCACGGATTATGATCAGGTAGAAACTCGGCAAAAATATAGGTGTTGGCGAGAAAGGTCTTAAATTTCCTCCATCTATCGGCACAATAAGACAAGGTCTTGGCTTTCAACTTGTCAGAGTCAGGGACAGTGTATGAAAGCCAGATAGTGTCCCAGATAGGATCCTTCACTGTGCGTTGGTCGACATTTTTCCACTCATCTATCAAAATGTTAACCTTGCTGCGTGCCATATAGCCAACATAACTATTATATTCATGTTTATTCAGACCGACAGGTTGCAACCTCTCATTAAATTGAATCTCGATCCTTGACCCAACGTTCCATTTTACGGACACAATGCTCATTCATGTGCCACTTCTACCACGGCGTGCAGGGCGGTCACGAGGCTTATTTTGAGAAGAAGAAGGTTGGTTCTCGCTCACACCAGTAACATCAATAACTGGCGTTGACTAAACAGGGTGAGAATGGTTTTCTCCATTATTTTCGATAAAGTAAGAGAGTGGTGGTGCAAAGGAGTAACGCCTGAGAAAGTGAGAGAGAGTAACAGAGAAAGGTGGTGGTTGGTAAGGAATAGACGTAATGCAACAGGAAATGGGGTTTCGCAAAGAGAATAGGGGTTTCAGAGTTCAGACAGTAAGTCGTAAGTAAGGTTTCGCGCGAAGAAGTATATCTTGTTATTTTTAAGACCGGCCGTTATTAATGTAAAAGTTACGCCCGCTCTTAAAAGTATTAACTTTAAGACCGATCATTTATATATGTCCACTCTTAAAAGTATTATATGATTATATTTAAATATTTCGTTATTGTTCTTGACCGTAAAAAGTATAAGTCGTTGATGTACGAGTTTTCTCTATAATGTAATCCATGTTTTATTTTTTTTAATATTTTTAAGAGTGGTTGGTTATTTTAAGCGGCCTGAATATTATATTTAAGAATTTATACGATAGAAGAAGTTCTTTATATTTACAAAATTGTCATCGGTCATATCTTTAAGACCGGCTTTTATTAATGTATAAGTTACGTCCGCTCTTAAAAGTATTAACTTTAAGATCTCATTTATATATGTCCGGTCTTAAAAGTTTTATACGATTATATTTAAATATTTCGTTATTGTTCTTGATCGTAGAAAATATAAGTCGGTGATGTAAGAGTTTTCTCTATAATGTAATCCATATTTTATTTTTTTTAACATGTTTAAGAGCGGTTGGTTATTTTAAGCGGCCTGAATATTATATTTAATAATTTATACGTTAGAAGAAGTTTTTTATATTTACAAAACTGCCACCGGTCATATCTTTAAGACCGGTGATTAGAAACTCCGCTGTAAATGAGGCGGTCTTAAAAATTCATGTGGGTGAAGAAGTTCTTTATAATTACAAAATTGCCACTGCTCATTTCTTTAAGAGCAAGGCGTTGATAATCCGCTGTAAATGAGACGGTTTTAAAACACTTTTTTGCACTAGTGTGAGGGTGTTAGTTCTCATGTTTTTTATGTTTTGATGATAACAATTATAATGTAATTAAAGTTTAATTTTTGATGAAAATTTGAAGTTTCAATTTACCTCTAGGTAATTTAATTATACCTCAAGTTATCTTGCTTAAATATTTGAAAATTCATTTTCGCACCTTAAGGATGCCTCTAGTCACTTAATAACTGCCTCAAGGCATTTTGGCTCTAGGCATGTCTTTTTGCCTCTAGTCATATTATTTTAACTCTAGGCAAATCTTCCAAATCCACTTTTAATGGCAAAGTCGTAATTATGCTGAAAATCTACTTTAAATGGCAAAATCATAATTATGTTGAACTTTACCTTTTACCTCTAGTCAATTAGTGACTTGCCTCAAGGAATTGCTTTTTGTTCTAGGCTCATATGATTTTCGAAATAGCATCTAATGGCAAAATTGTGATTATGTTGAAATCCATCTTTTGCCTCTAGTCATTTAGTGTCTTACCTTTAGTCAATATACTTCAAGGCACCATAACTCTAGGCATTTATTTCATGCTTCTAGTTAAAATTTTCTAACATCTTTTTGAACTTGAACATTGTATGCCTCTAGATCCCAAAATTGCCTCTAGGCATTATGACTTAAAGCATCAATTTATTTGACTTAAGGCATCTTATGGTGAACTCATTATTTCTATGATCAAATTGATTTTGCCTCTAGGCAATAAGTAAGTTGCCTCTAGGCATGTGTTTTGCCTCTAGGCATATAACTATTGTTTCAAAATCTCATCACGCCTATTTGCCTCCAAGTTGTCGATAATTACCTCTAGGTAATATGACTCTAGCCATAACCTTTTAACTAGAGTCAATCTTCTCTATTTTTCAAATCACCTCCTGCGTAAACTAAAAATCAATACTTGTGATTTCATAACTTCATATGTTGACTCATTACTATTCCTAAATGCTTTTAACATGTTTGCTAATGAGTTTTAGATAATTATATCTTGCATTAAACAACAAATTGCAATAAAGCAATTTGTGTCAAAGAGCATTTAATACAGTTCCCAAATCAAGTCATATTCACGATAACTAATTTTTTTATCATTTTAAAGTTTTTGTTGTTATTCCATGTACACAATTATTGCTATTTCACAATGGGAAAAACAAAAGCAATGAAGAGAATATCATGACAGAAAATCCACCTAGATTATTAATGGCGAAAATATTAACCAAGCTTCATCTGTCTAATGGCTATATTCAAGAGTTACAACGGTTAATGTTCAAGCTTCACCAACGGTCATTAATTGCAACAACTATAAATACCAGAAGATTGAATTTGTCAACTATCGAAACGTTGTACATTCAATTCGTATTTATTGCAATTGACCGTTTCATTAACTTTGCTAATATCTTTGGATATTTCTGTGTACTTCAGTGTTTATCATTTATCTACTTGTGAGGAGTTTCTAAACACTTATTTGATTACTTGATTTGTAAGATCTTAAGGTTGTGGAACCTTAAATGTTAGGTATACAATTACAGCTAGTAAGGGGGAGTGAGTCCCAGTAAGAGGATCATTCGAGTACAATATGTAATTGTAATTGCTTTGAAAGATAGTGGAAATCCCAGGTGTTCTAAGGACTGGACATAGGTTGAAAAGTTAGACCGAACCAGGATAATCTCGTGTCTTTCTGTTTATTATCTCAGTCTTTGTTTTCTAGTGTTCTTAAGCAATCGACGAAAGAATTTCATAATCACCTATCACCCCTAGGTGATATTCCATCTTCAGAGGCCATTCGGACTTGATGTGACCCAACATTTCACATTCATAACAAATGAAAGTGGAGCTAAATCACCAAGAGGGGGTGAATTGGGGATTTTCAAAATTTTCTCAAATTCTGCTCAAATGGTAACGTGATAGAGCAGAACAGAGAGTATGGAAAGAAGAGTAAGACACACAAGTTTATACTGGTTCGGCCCAACTCTTTGGCCTATATCCAGTCCTCAGGCACCCTGAGTATTTCACTAAGTCACTTGATTACACACTCTGTAACTCTGAAGCAATTCTCTCACTAGAACTTGCTCCCCCTTACAAGTTGTAATCAAAGACTCCCTAATCTCCAAGTCCCCCGACTTGAGATTCTTTACAATAAATGACTATAAGTAATAAACTCTCTTAAAAGAGCAGATAAGATAAACACTGAAGCTCAGTTAGTATCTATTGATACTCTGTACAGAAAAGCTTGAGAATAAATGAACAAATTAAATGCTTTTCGATTTCTGGCTCAATTGTTCTTTTTGAGAATTGAATGCTGCTCTATTTATACTACTTAGAGTATATTTGATAACCATTGCAGAAATTCATATGACCATTGGTGAAGATTTATATCTATTACAAGCATCTTGGTCTCTTCTCTCTCTTTACATTTTTCATTCTTTGTGTTGGAAGGATAAATGCTAAGCCCCTTGAGTTTATAGCCGTTGGAATGACAGAATTCTACGTAGGTGGATGTCTCTCTCTTTCCACCTTCCATCGTGTAGAGCTTATTAGATGAAAATATAGCAGGTTAGGTGGCTCCTTATTTAATGCTTTGACAGTTCCTTTGCTTTAGTGACGTTAGCATTGAAAAGTCTTCTTAATCCATTTGTAACTTGGCTGAAAAATAGTAGAAAACACATTAAACATATCTGGTAATGTTGATTGTTAATAACTGGAAGCATTTAGATCAAATAATAAACATTACACAGATTTCGTAAATTCACATTTTCAACTATCACGGCCTATACTCGAGTTTGTGTATCAATACTCGAGTATGTCACTATGCACTTAAGACTATACTTGAGTATTCAAACAAATACTCGAGTATTCTCCTTCCAGAGACGAAACTCGCGATCTGGCCTTTGGAGCTTCAGTTGAGCTTAAGACAATACTCGAGTATTCAAGCAATACTCGAGTTTTGGACTCTTAATAGACTTTTGCCCAAAATGTCAAAACCGGAGTATTCATGCAATACCATGGTATTGAAAGCTCAGAAATTTCAATTGCTCTTTGTTTGATTTAATACTCGAGTATTCAACCCCATACTCAAGTATGGGGTCCTTCTTTGAAACTTAGAGAAAGCATTAGCCAGTATGAAACTAGAGTTCCCGAAACTGGAGTTTTCCAAACTGAAGTTTGTGTGTTTAATAAATTTTTAATCCATCTTTTCATGGCTCAATACTCGAGTATGTCATCACCATACTCGAGTTTTCACTTAATTATGAAAACATTTGAATTTTGGAGCCAACTTGAAAACTAGACTTTTCATATTCCAAACTTTAGTTTTTGAAACTGGAGTTTTCCAAACCGAGGTTTGCATTACTTTTGTAAAATCACTGAAGAGTCTTAGGCCTATACTCGAGTATGCATATCAATACTCGAGTATGCTCTGATGGAAAACTTGTGCTACTCTTTGTAAGGTCTAATACTCGAGTATCCTCTTGGATACTGCGGTATTGTCCTTAATCATCTACATTGAGCTTTTCTTTGAACTCTCAATACTCAAGTATTACTACTAATACTTGAGTATTGTCTCAATCAGCAAGTGTTTACTTTCTTGAGACAACTCTTCAATCTTGGTTTCACAATTAATTGTTATCACCAAAACTCATAGAGAACTAACAAAATGATTTGCTTTTTATCCTTAAAGTCGCGTCTATTGCTTGGACTTCCTTTTTGAAAGTGACTTTTGAAGCCTTGATCTTATAGAATTTTTGATTTTTCTGACGAACATCCCAAGCTCTTCATCTCCATCTTCTTCTTTGTCATTGAATTCTTTCTCATTCACAACATTTAAAGCCATGCCTTTTCCTATATTATTGTTGATCTCATCCAAGCCTTTCTTGAATTTGAGTTTTCCTTCATATTTAGATAGGCTTCCGAAAAGGGTAGTTACTGATGTCATCGACTCCCCTCAAGCTTCTTCGATGGCTGTAATCTCTAATTCCCAGTCTTTTCTCAGGACGTTGAGAATTTTCCTGACTTGGGAGTTTTGCTCGTATGTCTTGCTTAAGGCTGATAGTTGATTAATCAGGTGGGTGAATTGGAGTTGAAATTCTCCGATAGATTCATTAGTCTTCATCCGGAGAAGATCATATTTGGTTGTCAGCGTCTTGATACGATTCTCCTTTATCCTAGACATTCCTTCATATGATATCTCCAAGGTTTTTCACATATCCTTAGCATTTGCTAGATTGTATATGCAGAAGTACTCCTTCTGGCTAAGCACGCTTTGTAACGTTAGAATAGCCTTGCTGTTGAGAGTTACGTTCCTGCAATCGTTATAATCAAACTGAGCTCTAATCTTTGAAACAGATATATTGCCTTCTAGCCTTGAAGGGATATAGTCCCCTATTTTGAATACGCGCCATAACCCGTATTCACTTGCCATCACGAATACCCTAAATTTTTCTTTCCAGAATGATTAGTACTCTCCACTGAAGCCAGGTGGACGATTGATAAAAGCACCGTTAGGAAAAATTCCTTCCATGATCTTTCTTGAGATGTTAAGCCTAATAGCGAAAACTAGGCTCTGATACCAAATGTAAATGAAATACCACCTTGAAAGCGGTAAATAGGTGATTTAAAACTCTTTTTCGTATTTACTGCAAAAATAGAAGAAACAGAGTATCAGACAGAGACAAACACAGAGAGTTTATACTAGTTCGATCCAACTTTTTGACCTACGCCCAGTCCCTAGATTCAGTAGGTTTTTAACTATCTCACTAACAAAAATACAACTACACACTCATACTCGAGATGATCCTCTTTCACTAGGACTCACTCCCCCTTACAAATTGTAATCGTACACCCACAGTTATGGTTCCTCAACCTTGAGATTAAACAGATAATCAAATAATAATCAAGTGCTTAAACTCTTCACTGAGTAGATAAATGATAAACACTGAAGTACATGAAAGACTAAGCTGAACCTAAGAAGGGGGTGAGTTGGGTGAAGATAAAAATTTGTGACCTTTTGAAAGCTCTTTGCAATTCGATAAAAACAGTTTGAATGATAATAAAAGGATATAAAACTCTAAGCAATAATTGAAACATGCATGCTGGAAATAAAGGAGTTTAAGGAAAGAGAATTGCAAACACAAATTATACTGGTTTGGTCCAACCTTGACCTACGTCCAGTCCTCAAGCTCCGCTTGAGATTTCCACTATCTCCTTGTTTAACCAGGCACAAGAGATAAGTCTTTACACTCTCCTTGTTTAATCAAGCACAAGAGACAAGCCTTTACACCCCACAAGTTTCTCCAAGTACTTGTGCAACCTTCTCAATCTCTCACAGAGACTCCCCCTTACTACCCATAAGGTTACAAACAAATTCCCAACTCAAGGTCACCCAACCTTGAGTATCTCTCAGGAAAATATGATTTACAATTTATCTTCTCTCAAAGAAGTGATTATGATGAACACTGAAGTGCATAACAATTGAATTCACTCTCTAAATGATAATAGAATAAGCATCAGAAGATAGAGTGAAGAAAAGATTCTGAATTTTGGAATCATGACTGTATAAGTTCACTCCTGCACCTTTCTGCGTTTTGAATCGGGTTCTATTTATAGATGAAGGTGTTCTGACCGTTGGAGAATGAGCCATTGTGTTCAAAACCGTTGAGAGCTCAGCAGATGGAAAAACTAGCCGTTATTTCACTTTTTGGGACTGACAGGTCAGCAACTTGATCTTTATGAAATCCCTCGTTTGATCATCTGAAATATGCCCACAAATGATATAAATGATGATAATAAGTATTAAAGATCATTTGGTAAACTTTTGGTTGATCTGGATCAGATTCAGGATTCTCGTCACTTTGATTTTTCTGAAGTTTCGGTGTAAACTCGAGTTTTGACTTCAATACTGTGGTATTGATCTTATAGCATTACTTCAAATTCATCTCTGTATTTCCAATACTCGATACTCGAGTTTTGCTTCCCATACTCGAGTATTGGAGATCCACTAACGTTCATTGCTCTCTGTCTGAACTATACTCGAGTATTCAAGTGTAAACTCGAGTTTTCAACTTGTTATGACCCTTGGTTGCTTTTTGACTTGATATAGTTTCTAATTTAGCAAACCATTTATCCCCATATAGCTTTTTGACCATCCTTTCCACAGCAACAAGAATCATATCTTAATTTGTTGGAATTCGCCTGTTATGATCCGTTGAAGGGAGATTGCTCTTCAACCATCATTTTCTCATCATTCTAAATAGTCAGTCAACTTTCGAAGACCATATCTCTCTGGTATGATCTTCATTTTTGTTGAATCAAGTATTGATGGAAAGCCTTATGAGTCTTCTTTCAAACGCCATTGATTTCAGCTCATTTCGATTTGTAGATTGAGAGTTATACTCAAATCATTGAAGCTTGGTCTGCTGTGTGGCGTGAATATTTGATCCAACTTTGCAAATTCAAATCTCTCTCATCTGATCTTCTTTGGACTTGAAACTTTGTCAAGATGACGCATTAGATGTCTAGTTTTAGCCAAATTTGATTTCACCTCAATCTGATGTCTGGTTTAGGAGATATCATCGATTTACCAGACCTTGCCCAATCCGGTCGTGAAGCAGAGGTGAACAGAGTTTCTGTAAGAGCTGGAAACTCCAGTATTAAGGAGGAACTCGAGTTTTGTCAAGTCCAGATGTGCGAGAGAAGCTTAAAACTCCCAATACTCGAGTCATTAAGTTCCATACTCGGGTATTGACTTCAATATTTTAGTTTTGAACCTTTGACGCACAAACCGTGGTTTCCAGAACTCTAGTTTTCAAAACCACAGTTTTCTTGTCCAGAAGCCAATTTTTGCAATAAGCTTGTATACTCGAGTTTTGACCTGGAAACTCGAGTATTCACTTCCAGAACCCGATTTTCACTGTCTTTAGCTCTGAAGTAACCCTCTCCAACATCTACTTGATCATGGTCACTTCCATAACAAATCTTGGAACTTGTATAATGATATTTTCATCAATTTCTTCCATGTTCCATCTTAATCAATTGTCTTTTAGCTCATCATCTTCTTCAATATTTCCTCTTCTTCAATTTCTTCTTGATGAAATCTCTTGATCATTCTTCATAGATATTTTTGGACTGATCTTGATTGAAGATGTTCTATTCAATAAATCCTTTCTTCTTCAATCTCTTCTCTTCTTCTTTTTCTTCTCTTCCTTTTCCTTATCTATATCCTCATTCTCCTTGATCTTCATCTTTTTGACATTCAATGCTTCTTGATCATTCTTCATGATTCAACTTCAAATCATTGGTTCTACATGAAAATTCAAAAATTAATCAATGAAGAAGATAAACATACTATCCAATCTTGTTGCTTTGAACAATGGCATATGTATAAGTCATCATCAAAACTAATAATATCCAACAGTACAATGATATCTGAAGATATTAACTAATTCAATGGGTTTTTCACTATCTCACTATAACCAAGTACTTTGTCATGTTGCTCCTCTTCGTCAGCAACCAGACAGATATTTGCTTTTTCTTTCTCATCAGCTTCATCTTCATCAGATGAGCTATCTCCCCATATGGCTCAGACATAGGCTTTCTTCTTATATTTATTGAACTTTTTCTTTTCTTTATCCTTGTTCCTCAACTGGGGGCACTCTGACATGATGTGGCCAGGCTTTTCACACTCGTGGCAGATAATTGGCCTCTTTGCCTTAAAGCTGGAGTTACCCTTGTGAAACTTCTTGTATCCTTGGTCCTTCTTATAAAATTTCTTGAATCTCCAGACCATCATGCCTAGTTCTTCATCTTCGTCTTCTTCATCATTATCATTTGATTCTTTAGCTTCTTTGATAGCTTTAAGGGCAATCCCTTTATTTTTGCCACTGATATCATCAAGTCCTTTTCTGAATTTGATTTTTCCTTCATATTCAGATAAGCTACCAAAAAATGCCACTACAAAACTTATCGACTCCCCTCAAGCTTCCTTGATAGCTGTGACTTTAGCTTCCTATTCCTTGCTAAAGATATTAAGAATTTTCCTCACTTGGACAGGTTGTTCATATTTTTTCCCCAAGGCAGCAAGCTGGTTGATCAAATGAGTGAACCTTAATTGGAATTCGATAATGGATTCCCCAAACTTCATATGAAGAAGGTCATATTCAGTCATGAGGGTATTGACTCTAGTTACTCCTTCATGAACTATCTCCAGTGCAACCCACATAGCTTTAATAGAAGGCAATGTGTATATACGAAAGTACTCTTATTGACTTAGAGCACTTACAACATGAGAATAGCTTTACTGTTGAGTGTGACGTTTCTCCTGTCATTATCATCATAATCTTCTTCAGGCTTTGGATTTCTGAGACCATTTTCAAGCACAATTGGTCGGTAGTCTCCAATCTTGAACACTCTCCATAAGCCATATATAGAAGCCATGACAAAGACTTTGAATTTGGCTTTTCAGAAAGAATAGTGCTCTCCATTGAAACCAGGTGATCTGTTAATCGATGCTCTATCAGGCAGAATACCTTCCATAGGGATCCTTCTTGAGATGTTAAGCTCTTTAGAGAAGACCTTCCTCTAATATCAAATGAAAATGGAGCAAATCACTAAGAGGGGGTGAATTGGGATTTTAAGAATTCTTTTTCGATTGCTTTGTTTTTGAATACTAAAGTAGAGTTGTGCAGAGTATAGGGAAGAAAAGAAAGACACTCAGAATTTATACTAGTTCAGTCCAATCTTTGACTTACATCCAGTCCCCAGACTCTTTAGGATTTTCACTATCTCAATTGATTACACACTCTGTAACTCAAGAGCAATTCTCTCACTAGAATCTACTCTCCCTTACAAGTTATAATCAATATCTCAATCTCCAAGTCCCTAAACTTGAGATACTTTACAATGGATGATTTACAATCAAATAAACTCTCTCTAAGAGTGGATAGATGAACACTGAAGTACAAAGTATCATATGATATTTTTCAAGTGAAAACTAAAAGAGTAGATAGTAAACTTGAATGTGATTCGTTTTCAGCAGATTGGTTGTTAAGAAGAATTGAATGCAACTCTATTTATACAAAGAGAGTATTAAATGACCATTACAATCTTCATTATAACTGTTGGTGCATTAATTCAGCTATTGGAGGCACTTTGGTTTCTTCTCTCTCTGCTCTTCAATTAAGAGTCTGTTTGGATGGGCTTTTTTCTTTTAACTGAAAAAGTGCCTTTTTTGAAAATAAAGTACTTGTTTTATTAATGTATGTGTTTGGATGACAGCTTTAAAAAAAATGAGAAGTAACAAAAAAGCCCAAAATTCTCCTTTTTTTCTTTAAGCTTTCATTTGTAGCTTTAGAGAAAAGTAGATGCGATAGAAGAGAGAGAAAAAGGAAATAATGACCGGTCTTTTTGATTTTCTTTTATTTTGACACCCAATACCCTCAAGCCGTCAAGCATCTCATTCTTTCTTTTGCGCATGCCATCTTCTTCCGTCCCTTCGCGCCAACTTTATCTTCAGCAACTTCGGCAATACTTCCTTCTCCTTATCCTCTCTTACAAGTAAACGATCTTTTCTATTTTGGCAAATTGGTTCTTCTTTGTAAAGTCATTAAGGTTGAATATTCAATTTCCTGAGCTTATCTCTGAGTCCTAATTGATTTGTGATTAATTAGTCGAAACTGGTTTTGTCCGGTAAATCTCTGGATTATGAGATTATATCTCTATTTCTGATTTTGTTTTCAAGGTTTTGTGTAAATGGGATCTTAATTTAAAGCTATTTAAAAAGTTTTGATTTGTCATGTTCTTGATCGATGTCACACCCGCCCTCGAGTGCCTAAATTTTTTACCTGAATGATACGCAGTAGTATGGCAAGAACCAGAAATAATAATTATACTGATACATCGGAAATTAAATTAATAACAGGACAGGGGGTAATCCCAGGGTTAATACGCCTTTCAAACGCTTACATTCATTATAGACAGTGAGGTTTACAGCACATTACATCACTGTCATCCCTTGGTCCTTCCGCCGTCCTTCTGCTGGGCCGTCTTCAAGCGACGCTCCTTCCTTAAATCTTGTGCAGCACTTCTCTCATATGCTCACCTGTCTATTGGTTGGTAGGGAAGGGTGAGATTCTGAGGAATCCCAGTAGTAGACAATATCAAACAATACATGCAAGATAAATGCTAATGTATGATATGCTTACCTTGCATAATATCATGCTAACATAATGAAATTCTGCATGCTCAATGCTTTATGCATCATGCTTATGGCCATAGCATAATCGTAAACAAAGCTTCAATCATTCAAATATGTTACACATAACAAGCAAGCATAGCAATCATACATATACACATAAGCAATAATATCAAATACATGCAAATAAGGTAAGCCCACTACCTTTTAAGAACTATCGTCCTTACTCGGGTTCCTCTTTCGCCAACCGGTAGGATTACTTGAAGTTCATTCCTTTTCCTTTTTTTTTTTTTGACCCTAAGGACATAATCATATTTTTAGAACCAGGGAAAATGAATGTTTATTTTCCATTTTAACCCTTATTTCATTAGGGTTCAATTAAGTAACTTCAACTTGTTACTTTCAGCCTTTATCTTTCGTTGTCCTTAAAAATCCAGCAACTTCAATTATTCCTAATTAATTGCACAAAAATCATGTTAATGTGCTATCAACTCTCACATGTTCATTGACAAGTCCCCTTTCATAATAAAATACTTTCAAAAGTCAGAACTTGTCAAAATATTCCCAGATTTCAAAAACATCCAGACTGTTCCGTTTTAGCTTCCAAAACTTAGGGTCATTTTGTAAAAATCATAACTCTTTACTCAAAGCTTAGAAAATTACAAAATACCCACCAAAAGAAAGCTACGTGTGTCCTTTATCTGCTGGAATATTTTCACAATTTTATCTTATACCAAAAATTCCTAGTTTATAAAAATATGATCACTGCCCAGAAAACGTTACAGAAATGTTACAGTATTTTGACCCATTTTCCAAAAATCATATCTTGAGCTACAGACCTCGAATTGAGGTGAACCAAAGCTCATTTTAAACTTTAGCATGTCTACTATATGCTCATAAAATTTCAAGGTCAAATAAGGTCGTTTACTATTTTTTTTTGACCTTTTTAAAAATTGGTGTCCAGATGGAAATCTTGTACGTGAACAGTATCTTGACTGCTACAGTAACACGGTAGAAATTACTGTAGCAGCCGATGATAAAACTCTGTTTTAGTCCAGAAAAACAGAGATACCATGCATCAACGTTTTTCTTGCTTTCTCTTAGTTCATGACTGGCCCACGTATATACACACATGCGGTCATATATATATATATAGGGTTGGAGGAAGAATGATCACTCTCACGCACATATACATACACGACAATATATATATATATATATATATATAATATATATATATATATATCACTTATCCTATGTCCAGCGGCTTTCTTTGGTTTTCTTTCTCTTTCAGCATATGACAGTAAGAATAGCCTTCCTCCTATTTCAAACTTACGTCCTTTTCATTGTTATTACTCATGTTTTCTTTCTTTTTTGTAACAATATATACATACCTATGCACATTTCAAACACACACACTCACGTGCTCAGCGACAGCAAGGAAAAAGAAGACACACCCAGCAACTTATCTCTTTCTTGTTCCACTGATCAGTTATGTTTTCGGTAGAAACCAAAAAGGTATGACAGCAAGCTTTATACATAGATGGTTCAGTTTTCATTCAAGATCGTTTTTCATCTACACAACTTACAGCCTCTGTTTGTTGGTTCAGTTTTTGTTTTTTTTTTATTTAGCTTTACTTCAGGTCCTTTTTGGTTTTATCCTAGCTGAAACCATGACAGAAAACGAAGGAAAAGGAAAGATGAGAATCACCTTCAGATTCCAAGCTCCAAGGGTGATAAACAGCCGCTGGTATACTCCTCTGATTTTCGTCAGCTATACAGAGAAAAGGGATGCTCAGCTTGTGTGTCTCTCTCTCTTCCTCGTCTCTCACCCTCGGTCTCAGTCTTTTTCTCTCGTCTCAGCTTTCAAGTTTTCTGGCCGAAGTACTTCTGTTTTCAGTGAGGCCGAAAGAAAATGAATGGGAATAGAGAAGTATATGGCGCACTATACAGATACGAGGGAGACCGTGGAGAATGTGGTGCGGAAGACACGAGGCAGTGGATTTCAATTGCTGGAGTTTCAAGAGAAAACAGGTTGGAGACCCAGAGCAGTGGAGCATGGCATTGCTAGGGACACGAGGCAGTGGTGGAGCGCGACACTAGCATACCGAAATGCAGAAGACAATGAAGCATGGAGTTAATATATTCTTTGTGTTTTCCTTGCTGTCAACGAATTGGGCTGAAGAAATTGTTCTATGGTCCAAAAGAAAGAATAAGACTGCTTTTGTATCTTCACGCCAGAACTGGATGCAGGGGAAGATAATCCATTATTGGTGTTTCATGTTTCTTCATGTGGGCCATTCTTTTAACTAATATTGGTTATGGATTTTGGCATAATGGGCTCTTATAAATATTATTGTTGTATGCTTCAGGGCCCATATGATTTTCTTTGTTCTTTTTTTTTTAAAAAAAAACATTACTTTATTTACAATTTAGATTTAATTGCAAATATTGGATAAAGGTTGGAAATAAATCCTTAATTTTATATAAGGATTTTTCTTTCCCAATCAATTTTTTCCTAGGCCTTAAAATATTTATTCCATAATATTTAGGCCTAACACTTGTCTCTTACAAATATTCTTTGAATTTATTATTTCCTCAAAATAAATCAAGGAAAAATAGGCCTTAACTTCAATTAATTATTCTCATAATTATTCTAGCCCAAATTTCATAATTTAAATTTCCATACAAATCAAGTCCCAGAAAATTTGGATGTTACAATTGATGCATCATTCATTATAACATTTTGAAGACTTTGTTCGACTTCTAGTAATAGCACATGGTCATTTGCTTGCAAAATGGTAGTATCATTCTCGCAGTTGCATAATATCGCTCGCAGTAAAACCTCTTTTTGAAAGTTAAAGAAATAGTTTAGTTTCTCTTCTATGCCTTTCTCCAATGTTTTGAATTGCAATTTGGATTTTTTTGCTTATTCTGAGATGTGTGTTTTATAATATTTCTTGAACATAAACTTTTTAAGAGGTTTATGGAATTTCTGGAATTCATTTGGTGTGTCAATAAGCTAGAATACGGTTTGTTATTTTATTCTTTCTTTTTTGTTTTAGGATAAGATTGTCTGGTTGCTCTACATTGTTTGATTTCTTCCCCTTTTTTTCTCGTGTTATTTATTTCTTTGGCTGTTACCTGGAAGGTGTTTGGAACTAAATCAGGGGTTGGATGGATAACTGGAATTTTAGGTGAGAAATAGGTGGGTTTTCATTATTTAGCTTAACTGGCCCTATTTTAAATATTTATAAGTAACTATGGACAATTTAATGGTAAGGGGTTTAAGTAACTATAGTCTTGAAGATTTTAGTTTGATTATCTAAGGATCATGTAATCCACCTGTGTCATGGGATTAATCTCTTCAGATGAACCAATCTTCCATTTTGATTACAGGGGGCATCTTGTAACTTAAAGTATAACTGTTAGTTGACTTTTACTCGATAGTTTAATATTTTGAGCGTGAGATCTTGCTGTCCTTGAGAAGGATTATGAGAAAGTGGGTGTTGAGTCTGCTGAGGGCGAGGATGATGAAGGAGAGGAGTACTAGAATCCTAGATATTCCTTGATGGATTTTATGACTGTTGTTTGTTGAATTTGGCCTTCATGTACCTTTATGTGCCTGTTTACTATGGACAACTTTTATTTTTAAGCGTGAATTTCTGGGGTTCATGGTTGAAACTTGCAATCGGATGCTATGTTATGGTATTTGCTATGTATTTCTCTATGCTTAACCTATACTAGTGTGAAACAAATCAGCACCTATCCTTTTGAATTATGGGGAAAAAATATATTTGCAATTTTCAATTTTGTTTCAAAACTTGTTATTTAAGACAGATAAATTTGTCTGCATATATGACTAATGAAGAGAATACGAGTCTTTGGCTTCTCTATCATAGTTTCCTCATCTTGCAAATTAAAATTGCATAATTACGAATAAGGGGATTGATTAATTATGATAAAAAATATGAAATAGCTACTATACATTAAATGTTCATCGAACTGAACTGAATTAAAATGCAGTTTAGATTATGAAAACGCTTTTCTTGGTTTCTGAATCTTTATTTGTTGGGATATATTATGCTGATTGTTTGGATTCTTCAAATCATAGTTGACCGCAACAAGTAAAAATCAAAAGTTTAGAATGGGGTCCTTCAATTAAATGCTAGTTTATGAACTAATATTTTCTGCCTCATGTATTTGTTCAAATTATATATGTTGATTTCGGTTTTAATTATATTCATGTTAGTTTTAATTATTCCTTCATTTGAGTTTAGAATGGCATTGAAAGTAGCCTGTATAACATCTACACAAGAAACATTTGTTCAATCAGATAATGTTAGTGACAGTTCTGTGAAGGCAAAATGGAATGATTCAAATGCCGAAACTTTCTTGAAAGTTTGTGCTGAGGAGGTTGAAGTTGGTAATAGGCCTCATACACATTTTACTAAAGAGGGGTGGGCCAATCTAGTTAACAAGTTTAATAATATCACCAGGAAGAATTATGATAAGAAACAATTGAAAAATAGATGGGACTCAATAAAGAACACTATAATAACACCTCCAGAGTGGTGGGCAGCTGAGGGCAAAGTATGTATTTCCAATTAATTACAATATTATAAGTCTTATATCTGCATTAGTTTGTAATTGATTTACTAATTGGTTATTTATTTTTACAGGAGAATCCAAAATATTTGAATTGGTAGGAACAAGGTCCAAAATTTCTTAGCTTGATGGAAAAATGTTTTAAAGATGTAGTTGCTACTGGTTATATTGTTTTTATGCCGCACACACACATTCTGTCACGTGAGGAAGCCATAGATGATGAGCCAATTAATGATAATGATCATGCTTCAAAGGATGATGAGGTAGGTGAAGGGGCTACTGAGGAACATCCCTCTGATCATAATCAGAGGCCAAGTGTACGAAACAATGATCCAAGAAAAAGGAAGAGATGAAGGAAAGGGGAGAAAAGGAAAGGGATAGCTGACAAATTGCAACACTCCCTTGACTGGAGCCTTGAAAATATTGACCAAATGTCACAAACAACAAGGCCAACATCAAGTACAAATGACCATTTTAGCATGAGTAGATGTCTTCTTCTATTAAAAGATGTGCCAGCTTTGGTGAATGGTAGCCCTCCATATATGTTGGCCTCTTGAATCTTTATCAACAAAGAGAATAGGGAGGCATTTGTTCATTACAAGGAAAATGAACTTGAGCACGCTCTTTCATATTTGAGAATGTTTAAAGTTGAAGATGCACAACACTAGAGATAGTTTAGAGTATAGTGTTATGTTTGAATTTGAACATGAATTTCAATTTGATGTTGAACATGAGAATTTTTTTAAAAAAATTTTGAACCTTATTTGTTTAGACAATATGATCATATTGGTTTATTGATACACTTTGTTAGGTTGCATAGGATGTCTAATACCTCTAACACAGACAACAATAACAATGAAAATGCAAATAGATTATATATTATGAAGAAGAATACGTTACTTGCAACTAGAGTAGTTGATGTTGCTATCTCGAATTATCGATCTCTATATGTACACAAACAGAAAAAAGAACATCAATTCTTTCTGAAAGTGGATGGGTAGAAGAATTGAAGAGAGGAAATGAAAATCAATATTTTGAGCAATTTCAAATGAGAGAGCGTGTGTTTAGTAATTTGGTGAGCGAATTGACTCAACCATTTGGATTAAAGCCAACACAACGTGTTGGCGTTAAGGAAGCTGTGGCCATGTTTTTGTACATGATTGGTCATGGAGCCACTTATAGAGACGTTGAACAGAGATTTCAACATTCTGGAGAGATAGTGTGGAGGCAATTTCATGGTGTATTAAGTTCTATTATGAGTTTAGGAATTAAGATTATTAAACCTGGTGATAATATGTTTAGGGATGCTCTAGAATTTATCGAGGATGATGAACGATATTGGCCATACTTCAAGGATTGTATAGGAGCTATAGATGGCACTCACATTGCTATTCATGTTCCTGCTAATAAAAAGATTCCTTTTACTGGAAGAAAGGGAATAACTACCACAAATGTTCTTGCTATTTGTGATTTTAATATTTGCTTTACATTTGCATTAGTGGGTTGGGAAGGCTCTGCACATGATACAAATATTTTCATGAATACTCTCAAAAAGCCGCAGTTACATTTTCCTCAACCTCCTAAAGGTAATTATGTGATACATTTAATTATTTAATTTTATTGTGAATGGTAGTAATGATTATTGTTAGCTCCCACAATTGTTTTGATGATAACTCAACCTGAACTTAGTCAACAAAGTATAAAAATCATTTACTGAGTTTGTTGATAAATTGACTTGAGCCAAGAGGATGTGACTCGAGTTTGAACCCAAACTCGAGCCAAAGAATGTAACTCGAGTCAAGGCGCTTGAGAAATTTTAGGATATAAGTTATGCTGACTCAAGCTAGGAAAATATGACTTGAGTTTGATCCAAAACTCAAGCCAGGATAGGTAGCCTCGAGTCTTCAGCAATACTTTGAATATCCTGATTGAACCATTATCTTTGAAATGGCTTATTCTGACTCGAGCCTACAACAGGTGACTCGAGTTTGTCACTAAACTTGAGCCAGTCCATTGTGACTCAAGGCGGAAGCTATATATTCTAAATCTCTTGCTTGATGAATTTTGACCATTATTTTTGAAATTAACTTCTTTGACTTGAGCCTGCAAAGAGTGACTTGAGTTTTGGTCAAAACTCGAGCCAAGGTCACTAGACTCGAGTCTCTAGTGTTCAGACAGAAAAGATTGACTTGAGGCTGAGAGCTTGACTCGAGCCAAATATGTTGATTTCTGAAAAATCGTTTTTAAACCATAACAGATTTCAAAAATATGATTCAGTTGATTTATGCTTCTTCATATCATCATCTCTAACCTTGTTTAATGAGTTTATTTATGAGTCTCAGGAAAGTTTATCACAAATCTAAGATAAAACAGCAAAGAAGGTGATGATGTTAGATGCATTTAATGTTGAAGCAGATGTCAGCAAGAAATCCCCTGAGCATTATAAAATAGCTTCTCACTTTACTTGCTGTGTCTCAACAGTCGAATGAAAAGTGTCAACGATGAACCAGGAACATTCTCTTATGGAATGAAATATTCTTAAAGCCTGTTATCTTCCCAAGACAAACCTTCACCAACCACCAGCATTAAATGAAGCAGCAACAACGGTCATCTTAGTTAATGTAAAAGAGTAATGGAAATACAAACGGGCTCTAATTCCTTTTGACCAAAGGATTAATGTTGACTTTCCTTGAGATTAATTCATTGGAATGTCAGAAGCTAGTTAAAGAAGGAAATATTAATCCTTTTTGTATCGTGTAGAAGATGATTGTCCAGAATATTGCAAGTCATCTGTACCTTGCAATAAATGCTTTGACATGCTTTTTGCTTTTAGCTGAAACTCCATTTTAATCTTCTATAAATCATCTGAAACTCACTAACAAATAGGTTAATCATATCTAGTAATAGTAATGAGTGATGATAAGAAGTATGTAGATCAATTACAAAGATTTCGCTGATTCAGAGAATTCAAATTTTCAATTCTGCGATACAGACTCGAGTTAGTTCATCAAGACTCAAGTTTGTAGTTTACTTCTAAAAGCCTAAACTCGAGTTTTATAAGTTTGACTTGAGTTTTCTTCATACAGAGAAGAAAGTCATGATTTGATCTTTCAAACAAGTTTTGAGCAAAACCTAAACTCGAGTCATTAATTGACAAACTCAAGTTTTGGGCACTTAAGGTGAAAAACATATTTTAAGTCCAGAAGCTCAAAACTAGAGTTTTCATTTCAAAACTGTAGTTTTCAAACCATGTATATAGAGCAAAGCTCTATGTGGGGTGTAAACTCGAGTTAATGAAACTATACTCGAGTTTTCACAAAACTCAGGAAAACTGGAAAACTCTCTTGTGAATTAGACTGGAGTTTGCAATAGAAAATTGAAGTTTACAATAGAAAACTGGAGTTTACAAAAACTTTAGAAATATAGAGATGTTCTCTGTGAGTTTTAAACTCGAGTTTCCTCATAAGAGAAAACTTTTGAAACATTTTAGCACAAGTAAACTATAGTTTTTGAAAGCATGACTCGAGTTTTCTCAAGCTTAGGATAACATAACTTTCTGTAGGTTGTAAACTCGATTTTTCAACAAAGCTTGGAAAAACTCAGATTTCTTTGATTTGTCAAACTGGAGTTTGTTAAACTAAACTCTGGTTTGCTTTGTCTTGAAAAACTTAGGAACTCTCTGTATCATCTAAACTCGAGTTTTCAAAATCTTGACTTGAGTTTGTCTTAGTTCACAAAATTGGAGTTGCTCTCTATCAAGTCCAAACTCGAGTTTTTTAACCAAAACTCGAGTTTGTCTTTGACATTAAGTTTTTCAACTTTTCAAAGACAAACTTCAACTTGGGTTTACAATTATCAGTTATCATCAAAACACATAGAGAACTAACATTCTTAAAGAACTCAAGTTGTAAAAGCTCAACTAGAGTTATCAACTTGAGTTTTTAAAGAAGAGCTCTAGTTGTTAACATCTTGCTCAGTTCACAAGCTTTATAGGTCTAAAGAACTTGAGTTTGGAACTCAAGTCTTTTATAATGAAACTCTAGTTCCTCAGGCTTTTTATGATTTGAAATAGAGAACGAGACATAATCCGCAAACTTGAGTTTATTACTTATGAACTTGAGTTTGAGAGCATGAACTCGAGTTGATGAGCTATTAACTCTAGTTGATCAAAAAATGATAGCCATTGCAAATCATTTCAAAAAGAGAACTCAAGTTTATTAACTGAGAACTTGAGTTTATAGCTTTGCTAACTTAAGATCGATTTGAAAATAGACTTAGAACTCAAGTTTTTAAAACATGAACTCGAGTTGTCTCAAGTCAGTAAGCTGACAAGTGTTATGTTATCATCGAAACTCAAACTGAAACTAACAGCTCCATCATCTCCAGTTGAGACCTATGAAACCCAGTCACAACCTCCATCTTCAAGCCTTCAAGCTTTTATCAAGAGCATTGTGGAAAAGGCTATGGTTGAGACATTTGGGACACTTCAAACCACCTTGACTACTCAATATTATGAGTTAATAGACAAAATTGAGTCAAAGGTTGGCAAGCTTATGGAAAAGGTCACTACTAGTCACAACAAGCTAGTTGAGGTCCAAGATGATCAAGGTGAGAAGATAGATGCCTTGGATGAGAGGATGGAAAATATAGAAGGTCATTTTGAAGACTTGAGAGCTCCCTTTGGGAGTATGTACCTCTTATATATGTCTATAGATGAAAAGCTCTCCAAGGTGCTTCAACCTCAAGCTGCTAGTCCCTTAGAGGTGATCCTATCTCCTCCTCATTCTCCTATCCAGTCTCCACCTCATCTCTCACCCACCATTCCTTTTTCCACACCCCCTATCTTCATATCCATCAGATGCTATCTGCACCTACTACCATACTAGTCCATACATCTCATACCTCCACAGTGAGGATTTCACCATCTAGAGTATATTGTTGATCTCTTTGATGAGAAATCTTCTGCTTCTTCCATATCCCCACCTATATCTCCCAAACCTTCCTCACTTCCATCTATCTCAACCCCTACTGCTCCTCCATCCTTATCTCTCACTATTTACTCTCCCTTACCCATCCTTCAGGTTTTCATGCTTACTGGCCTCTAATCCTCCCATTTTGCCTGATGACAAAGGGGGAGAGAAAAAGAACTCTGAGCATTTAAAGAAATAAAGTAGTAGCAGTCTAGATTTTTTTATTGGTTTATGCACTTTATGTATTTATGTTGCTTTCACTTATGTATTATTTTTGAATTTAATATAACATGTACTTCAATTTAAATGAGCAATATAAGTATGATTGTCCATATGCCTTTTTCTCTGCTTCATTTTTGTCAAAAAAAAAATCTCTTTAATTTACAAGTGTTGTCATCATTAAAAAGGGGGAGAATGTTAGTTCTCTATGTGTTTTGATGATAACTGACAATTAAAAACCCAAGTTGAAGTTTATCTAAGTTGAAAAAATTACTATCAAAGACAAACTCAAGTTTTGGTTGAAAACTCGAGTTTAGACTTGACAGAGAACAACTCAAGTTTTTGTAAACTTAGACAAACTCAAGTTTGGTTTTGGAAACTCGAGTTTAAACCATACAGAGAAATCTTAATTTTTCAAGACAAATCAAACTCAAGTTTAGTTTTAATGAACTCCAGTTTTGACAAAACAGAGATATAGAAGTTTTCCAAGCTTTGTTGGAAACTCGAGTTTGTGTGAGTAAACTCGAGTTTGTAACATACTGAGAGCTATGCTCCATTTTAAGCTTGAGAAAACTCAAGTTTTGTTTTTAAAACTCCAATTTGCACTTGCCAAAGTATTTTACAAAGTTTTCTCTCTTATGAGGAAACTTGAGTTTAGAACTTATAGAGAACAACTCAATGTTTCTAAAGATTTGAAAACCCCAGTTTTCACATGCAATCCAGTTTAAATCATACAGAGAGTTTGCAGTTTTCCTAAGTTTTGTGGAAACTCAAGTTTAACTTAGTAAACTTAAGTTTGTGCCAAGTAGAGAGCTTCGCTTTATTTGAACTTTTTGAAAACTCCAGTTTTTGAGCTTTTGGACTTAAACTATGTTTTCACTATAAATGTCCAAAACTCGAGTTAGTTACTTAATGACTCGAGTTGACTAACTTGAGTTTTGCCCTTGCTCAAAACTTGCCTCAAAGATCAAATCGCGATATTCTTCTCTGGATGAAGGAAACTCGAGCTAGGTTTTGGAAACTCGAGTTTAGATTTTTGAAGTAAATTATAAACTCCAATTTGGATAAACAAACTCGACTTTGTATCGCAGAGGTTGAAAATCAAACTGCACGAATTTGTGAAATCTTTGTGTTTTATCTAGATACTTCTTATCATTACTCATTACTATTCCTAACTATGTTTAATCAGTTTGTGTAAGAGGAGCTGAATCACCGAGAGGGGGGGTGAATTGGTGATTCTGAAAATTTTCACGATTTTGTCTCTTATGGTGATTGATCGAATGAAATCAGTGAGCAGGGAAGAATAGCAATACACAACAGTTTATACTAGTTCAGCCCAACTCCTTGGCCTATGTCCAATCCTCAGGCACCCTGAGCTTTTCACTAAATCACTTGATTACACACTCTGTAACTCTGAAGCAATTCTCTCTCTAGAACTTACTCCCCCTTACAAGTTGTAATCAATGACTTCCCAAATCTCCAAGTCCTCCGACTTGAGATAACTCACAATCAATAAAACTCTCTTACAGAGAAGATAAGATAATCACTAAAGCTTTATGGTGTCAACCGACACTCTATACAAGAAGCACAACAATAAATGAACAAACTTTAATGTTCTTTCATTTTTTAGCTCTGTGTTCTGGTAAAGACTTTAATGCTGCTCTATTTATACTTAGAGAGACATTAATAGTCGTTGCTAGCATTCATTTGACCGTTGGAGAAGTTTCCTATCTGTTGGAAGCAATTTGGTCCTTTCTCTCTCTACACTTGTGCTTGTTTCTTGACTTGTAGGATAGAGTGTGACTTCTAGTCATTTATATCCATTGGGATTGTCAGTCCTTGATTAGATGAAAGTCTCTTTATCCTTTTTCCACCGTGTAATGCTTGGTAGTTGAGATTTCAGTAAGTTTGGTGGTCTGCATTTAATGCTTATGACAAAACTTTGCTTTAAGTGTTGAGAGCTCTTAATCTGCTTGTATCATCTGTAATTAGACTGAAATACACTAGCAAACACATTAAACATATCTGGTAATGATGATATTTAAGAATATAAATCATTTGGATCATTCCATAAACATTACACAGATTTTACAAATTTGAATTATCAGAAGGTGCGACCAATACTCGTGTTTGTGCACCAATACTCAAGTTTGTCACTATGCACTTAAACCTATACTCAAGTTTCTGAGTCTATACTTGAGTATTCTCCTTCCAGAGACGAGACTTGCGATTTGAGCTTCGGTGTTCCTGATGAACTGAAGCCAATACTCGAGTATTCTTCCAATACTCGAGTTTTGGACTCTTGATGAATTATTGTCCAAAACATCAAAACCAAAGTTTCCTCTCTATACCGGAGTATTGAAGGCTTAGAAACCTTGATAGCTCTTTGTATGGCTCAATACTCAAGTTTCAATCTCCAAACTCGAGTTTTCTCCTTAGTTTTGAAACTCTGAAATTATTTAAGTAAATGTTAAACTGGAGTTTCCAAAACTGCAACTCTCAAAACTGAAGTTTATAAATATTAATCTTTTTAAAGCATCTTTGCTTGGCTCAATACTTGAGTATTCTGATGATACTCAAGTTTTTAATTGAAAGATGAAAACATTTAAATTCTGAAGCTAAGTTGGAAAAACTGTCTTTTCAAATTCCAAACTTTAGTTTTTGAAACTGTAGTTTTCCAAACTGAGGTTTTCTATTTCAGTTAAAAATGTTTGAAGAGTCACTTAGGCTCAAACTCGAGTATACACATCAATACTCGAGTTTTCCTTGATGAAAAACTTACGATGCTCTCTGTAAGTACCAATACTCGAGTATTCATCTGAATACTATGGTATTGCTCTTAGGTTAATTACATTGAGTTGTTCTTTGAACTTCAATACTCGAGTTTTCCTACTGAAACTCGAGTATTGCCTCTTTCAACAAGTTTTTGCTTTCTTAAGACAACTCTTCAACCTTGGTTTCACAATTGATTGTTATCATCAAAACCCATAAAGAACTAACAGTTTGTTAATGAGTTTTAGATTATTTAAAGAGTATTAAAAGGAAATTTAGTCAAAAGCAAAAAAGCAATGTCAAAACATTTATTGCAAAGTCCAGAACGCTAGTATCCTTTTGGACAATCATTCTGCACATGTTGCAAAGGGATTAATGTTTTGTTTCCCTATAAAGAAGCTAGTCTTCCAACGGATTAAACTCAAGGGAAGTCAACCATAAATCTCTATGCACCTGGATTAACTAAATAGTAGAGAGAGAAGAGACCAAAATGTTCCTAATCAACTCAGCAATATCTTCAACGATTACATTGAAAAATCCAACGGTCATTTAATGCTCTCTTAACATATATAGAGCTACATTCAAGTATTCTCAACAACTAATACACAGAAAATAAAAATCATTCAAGTTTACAACTACTCTTTTAGTTTTCTACTGTTAAGTATCTTTTAATACATTTGTACTTTAGTGTTTATCATTATCAACTCTTAGAAAGAGTTTCATTTATTGAAATCATTTCTTGTAAGAATCTCAAGTCATGTGACTTGGACATTAGGAATATCATATTACAATTTGTAAGGGGGAGTGTATCCTAGTGAGAGGATAACTTTCGAGTGTAGAGTGTATGATTGATATTGTGAGTTAGTGAAAATCCCAGAGTATCTGGGGACTGGACGTAAGTCGGGGATTTAGACCAAAACAATATAAATTCCTCTGTGTCAAGCTTCTCTAACCCTCATCTATTCACTTCTGTTTTACTTCTATAAAACAGAGTAATTCGAAACAGTTTTAAAATCTCCAATTCACCCCCTCTTGGTGATTTACTCCATTTACACTCCAGTCATCTTTGTGTCAAAAGTTGTTCACAAACTTAAACCCAACAACTCCTTGTGAAAGGTTGATATGACTCAAGTAAGCCTCATGTAACTCCAATCATATCCATATAGAGGCACTCTCATATGTGTTGAGAATTTAAGTGACTCGAGTCATATAAAGATGACTCCAGTCATTATTACATAGAGACGCTCTCAGGTGTTTTTACTATTATGTAATAACTCCAATTATTTTGTAATGACTCCAGTCATCATGTTATAGAGAGCTTTATGAAATTAAATGACTTCAGCCATCATGTGATGACTCACATGACTCCAATCATTGTGCATTTATTTCTGTGTTTTCAATCGCTAATCAAACATAACTCCAGTCAAATTATGTGACTCTAGTCATGGTAAGTCGAGTCAATGATCTATAAATTGAAAAATAACGTGTCCGTAATATCTAAATCACTGATTATGACTTTGAATGCTTCATATTATTACTCATTACTATTCTTAACTATGTTTAATTAGTTTGTTAATGAGTTTCAGTTGATTTTGATATGGATTAACACTAAATTGCAATAAAGCAATTATGTATCAAAAGCATTAAATTCAAAGCAGAGACGAATGCTGGAAGTAGACAACCAACTCTCTGAGCATCCAAAAGTCTTACAACCACTTCCTTTCCACTTCCAATACTCAGTCTTAATGGACAAATGGAACAAGGAATGCCAACATGGAATGGCGGTGTTAATTGAAGAGAGAATTCGCCCGAGTATCGATTAAGGATAATCAGTCTCAATGGCCATCTTCATAAGTCACAACGGATAATTCACAAAGCTTTTCAACAGTCAGTAATGTCAATAACTATAAAAGCCAGAAGCATTGAATTCTCTAACCACCGAAATGTTATGTATTCAATTTGTGATAATTAGTATTTACTATTTCTAACCTTTGAGTAATATCTTTAGAAATACATATACTTTAGTGATTATCTATCTACCCTTTTAGAGAGTCTCAAAAATTATCATTATTGTATTAATCTCAAGGTTTTGAAACCTTTGAGATTGGGGTTAATTGATTACAGCTTGTAAGAGGGAGTAGGTTCTAGTGAGAAAATTACTCTAAGAGTTACAGATTGTGTAATCAATCTTGAGATAGTAAAATCCCAGAGAGTCTAGAGACTAGACGTAGGTCAAGATTTTGGACCGAACTAAAATAAACTTCTAGTGTCTTCTCTTTCTTTACTCTTCTTTGTTTATCCCTGTTTTACCTGTGTAATCCAGAGGATTAGAAAGAAAATTTTTAAATCACCCAATTTACCCCCTCTTAATGGATATTCCATCTTTCACACATTAAATTTTTGGAAGGCGTTATAAGAGACTATGGGGACTAAGTTGAAATACAATATGGCTTACCATTCATAGACCAATGGTCAGATAGAGAGGATGATACATACCCTAGAGAATATGTTAAGGGCTTGTGCCATTGAGCTACCTCATAGTTAGGATCATCACCTGCCATTGACAAAATTTGCTTACAAAAATAGTTATCACTCGAGTGTTCAAATAGCTCATTTTGAGGCATTGTATAATAGAAAGTGTAGATCGTCTCTTTGTTGGACAAGATTGGGCAAGATAATCATGATTGGATCGGATTTTGTGGATGAAACCATAAAGAAAATTGAAATGATTTGCCAAATATTGTTGACACTCAGAGTAGACAAAAGAGTTATGCAAATAAACAACATAGACCCTTAAAGTTTGGAGTAGGTGACCATGTGTTTCTTAAGGTTTCACTGGTAACTGGTATTGGTAGATCTAAGAAAGCCAATAAATTAGCTCCCTAATGCGTTTCACCATACAAGATTCTGGAGTGAATTGGACTAGTTGCTTATCGAGTTGCCTTGCCACCGCGTTTGTCAAGTGTACACAACGTGTTCCATGTCTCACAACTTAAGAAATATCATATAGATCCTTCCCATGTAATTTAGCCTGAAGAGGTCAAATTAAGAGAGGATTTGACCTCTATGCCTAAGCCAGAAAGGATCCTTAATGTAAAGGACAAGTTATTGTGAAATATAACAATTCGTCTCCAAAAAAGTTTTCTAGAAGGACATGTCTTCTGGTGATGCTACCTGGGAAACTGAAGAGCAAATGTAGTATGATTTCCCTAGCTTAATTGGTTAGGTGATCTGAGTGTTTTGGTAGTATTAATATTTATGGTTGTATTTTGTTGTGATCGAATGTGTTGAAAGTGGAGCTAAATCACCAAGAGGGGGTGAATTAGGGATCTTAAAAATCTTTTCGCAAGTTCTATTTTAACAGCAATGAAACAGAGTAAAACAGATAGTAGAGAGAAAGAGTAGAGACTTAAAGGTTTATACTAGTTCGGTCCAACTTTATGACCTACATCCAGTCCTCAGGCACCCTGAGTATTTCACTATATCAATCGATTACACACTCTGTAACTCAAGAGCAATTCTCTCTCTAGAACTTGCTCCCCCTTACAAGTTGTAATCAATGAACCCCAATCTCCAAGTCCCAGACTTGAGATTGTTTACAATAAATGAAATACAGACAATAATCTCTCTTAAAGAGTGGATAAGATTAAACATTGAAGCTCTATAGTATCAAAAGATACTCTGTATAGAAAACATAAGAATAGATGAAAAAATTGAATGCTTTTCGTTTTCTGGCTCAATAGTTGTTGAGAAGAATTGAATGTTGCTCTATTTTATACTTAGAGTGTGATTAATAACCGTTGCAAGCATCAATATCACCGTTGGTGAAGTTGTCCACCAGTTAGAAGCACTTTCGTCTCTTCTCTTTCTACTCTTTTGTTCATTATTTGTGTTGGGAGGATAAATGCTGACTTCCTTGTGTTTCTATCCGTTGGAATGTCAAAGTCTTGATTAGGTGAATGAACCTTTATCCCTTTTGCATCGTACAGAGCTTAGAAGATCAAAATAAGGCAATTTAGGTGGCCTTGCATTTAATGCTCAGACATGTCTTTTTGCTTTAGTGAAAACAACTCTTGTAATCTGCTTAAATCATCTTTAAATCAACTGAAATACAGCAAATACGTTAAACATATCTAGTAATGTTGATAATTAACATTAAAAAGTATCCAGATCAATCAACAAGCTTTATATAGATTTCGCAAATTTTAATTATCAACTACAGCGACGCAAATTCGAGTTTGTGCATCAATACTCGAGTTTGTCACTATGTACTTAAGTTTATACTCAAGTTTCCATATTGATACTCGAGTTTCCTCCTTTTAGAGAGGAAAGTCGCGATTTGATCTTTGGAGCTTCAATTTAGCTTGAGACCAATACTCGAGTTTTCAAGCGAAACTCGAGTTTTGGACTCTTAATGAATATAAGTCTAAAACATCAAAACTAGAGTTTTCATTCAAAACTGGAGTAATGAAATCAGTGAAATATAACATCTCAAAAATTTGGGGATTCAAATTTGAGTATTATAAGAAAATTAAATATTAAATATTTCTATTTTTTTTTTTGGTTTTTATAAATTACAAAGTTAAACTATTTGAAATAAAGACTAATTCTCCATAAATTATTTTTGGAAGAATAACAATTAAAAAAAAATTGGGAAGATTCTTATATTGTATTGGGAAATTATTTCTATCCAATAAGTACCTAATTGCAACACAAAAACATCTACTCCTTAAAAACCCAAATCCAAATCCTTAGTCTTGACCCAACCATAATAAAACGTGGCCCAAAACCAATGGAGCCCATGAACCAAATCTCTTTTTCTTTTCTTCTTATTTGCACGTGAAGCAGGCCCAAAGGGATGAAAGAGGCAATTCAAATCACAACTCAATATTATACTCCCCTTCAAACCCCAATCAAACATTCATATCAGTTTTCTCTCTCCTAGCTATCGCATATACAGAACCAAACCAAAGGAAACAACACACACATAAGTATATCCTTTCAACACTTTGAACCCAAAACCTCCACCATTCTCATCAGCCTATTACCATCTCCAACCCAATCCAATTACTCCTCCATATCTGCTTCTCTTTCTTCAGTCTGTCACTCAGCGTTTTCGGCGATAATCCAGGAAACGCAGAACACACAAGATCTCACCATACTTCATCAGTCTCGATCCCATCGCCCTTTTAACCTCTGCACTTTAAAATTTTCTTTCTTTCCTCAGCGTGTTCAGCGCCGAAAACACAGAAAGGAGAAGCAAGTAATCAGAACCTTCCATACCTATGATCAGTCTCTTTCTCGAGCCACACAACAAAGAACCACTGGGTTTTCTTCCTCTACCGTCACCCTTCAGACTGGTCCTTGTCTATCGGTTAGTATCCTCCCTCCTTCTATATAAATGATTGCCTTCGTCTCTTATTCTCATTTCATTTTCACCACAAGCCGTAACCAAAAGAAAAGAGAAACAGAAGAACAGAGAGTGAAACCGAGAGTGAGAGATGAGAGAGAGAGAGAGAGAGAGAGAGAGAGAGAGAGAGAGAGAGAGCTGAAGCTAGTATTGATCTCTGTTCTTTGTCGGGAAAAACAGAGGAGCAGGGCAGCAAGATAACTCAATCTTTCAAGCTTCAAAACTAAGGTAAGTCATGGATCTTACTTTCCTCAAAGCTTTATCATTTCTATCGGTAGTTGCTGAAACCGAAAGCTAAACCTGAAACTTGACTGAAAACTGAAAATGAAACCAGAAAACAGGGGGTTGGGGGTTGATTGAAAATAATAGATATAGCTATATGGACTTTACTTGCTGTCATCGGTTCTTTTTTATCCTAGTTTGAGATAGGAAAAACGCTGACCTAAAACCAAACTTGAATGGAAAACTGGGACTGTCTAAACAGTGTTGTGAGCTTGTTGTTGTTATGTTCTTTGCGTTTCTACATCTGTTTTACCGTGAGTGTGCATAAGAAAGAAGCGAAAAGAAAGTGTAACTTAATTGTAGATGTTAATATGTGTGTATGCATGCTTCTGTTTAGCGTCTTTCTTGGCTGTCATCGAGGTTACTGAGACTTGAATCTAGATGTCGTCATGGTTTCGGGTTCTGTCATGAGCATTGAAAAACATATATATATATATATATATATATATAGGATTGTGTGTGTGCAGATAAGCAAATAAGAAGGAAGAAAAATAAACACAAAGAAAGAAAGAAGAACATAGTTATGTGTGTGTGTGTGTGTTACGAAGGAAGCTATCTGTGTGCGCGCGCGCGTTTAAACTGATTTCATAAAGCCTCTTTGTGTGGGTTCGAAAGATATATAGATGCTAACGTTAAGAGCTTCTGGACCTACGTATATAATGTAGATATTGTTATCATATTGATATAATCAAAACATATGAATAGGATATATTATGATATGAGCATAATCTGATAGAAAGCAAACAAATAATAATAATCATGAAAAAGAGAAGATAAGAATATAATCCAACTTGATCCTAAATAATAGGATCTAACTAACTAATTGTTATAATATCACATGCAAAATAAAATAGATAAATAAAAAAAAAGGGTAGTATTTAATATTTATCAAAGGGAAATAATAATAATAACAATAATAATAATAATATGAGAAGAAATAATTAATAAATTGAATGAATAAGAGGAAAAAAAATGAATAAGATTATTATTAATTTAAGGGAAAATAAATAATATATTAGATGAATTATTTAATATCGATTATTTCTTACAAAGAATACTTTGGATGCTTGCTTTTATGTAACTTAGGGTTTTAAATTCCATTTAATGGGGAATAAATAGTAGAATAAATATTGATAAAAATAAATAATAATATCATTATCACAATAGGAACGAGTAATAATAATTAATTTTATTAGTGAAATGGAATAAATAGTGTAGGAAAATTATTAATAAATAATAAATAGGAAAAGGGAGTTATTAATTATTAGCAAAAAGGAGAATTAATATTTACAATAGTCTCCTTTGTTGGTTATGATTAGTTTTGATGATGTCTTATATAGATGCCATTAGTAAGAGCAAAAAGTTTATAGCACATATATTGACTAATTGCTACATTTAATGTAGATTTGTTTATATGGAGAAAAAACAAGAGAAGAAAAGAAAGAAATAGTTCAATGATGAAGAATGATTAAGAAAAGAGAAGAAAGAAAGAAAAACTTGCCAAATGGAATGAGAAAATTATCATACAAGTTTTTAGATTGATTCTTGAAGTCTCCACGATGAAATGAAAGTTAGAACAACTCAATTTAGAGTTAAAACAAACATATATCAGGTTCTTGATGAGCAAAATTGAGTCAGATACTTAAAAGTCAAGTTTACTGCATTACTGGAAGTAATCTGCCTCTGGATTATGAGAAAACTCGAGTTTAGAACACAAACTCGAGTTTCTTCTCCATGACCCAATCAAATATTCTTCTCACAAGTTCTTTGCTCTCTGACTTGATGAAGATCAATTCCTGGAATCCAGTACCTATCTCCATAAGACTCTTTAAGTCTTCTTTACAATGCAAGAAGAATCAGCTCCAAACTCATTGCAATCTGACAGTTATGATCCGATGAACGAAGGTTGTTCTTTAGCTAACGTTTTTTCAGCATCCTGAATTGATTGTCAACTTCAAAAATTCATATCTCACTCATTTGATCTTTGTTTTCCATGATCTTTATGTTTCTGGAAAGATATGTAAGTCTATTTTCATATGCCACCGATTTCAGCTCATTTCAATTTGTAGTTTGTGAGATATCCTCAAATTACTGAACCTGGGTCTGCTGGCTGACGTTAACAGATGGGTCAACTTCAAAAATTCATAGCTCTCTCATCTCAACTTCTTTGGGCATGAAACTTTGTCCAGATGACGCATTGGATGTCTAGTTTCGTACAAAATTGATTTCACCTTACACCGATCTCTGGTTTGGGAGATATCATCAAATTACCAGAGGTCGCCATTTCTGATCGTGAAACAGAGTTGGACAGAGTTGCTGAAAGCTTGCTAAACTCGAGTCATTAAGTGACTAACTCGAGTTTACATTGGCTAACTCGAGTTTTGTTGATCCAGAGACACCAGAGTTGCTGAAGACACTACAAACTCGAGTCATTAAGTGACTAACTCGAGTTTTGAGTTCCAAACTCGAGTTTACATTGTCTAACTCGAGTTTTGCTGATCCAGAGACGCCAGAGTTGCTGAAGACACTACAAACTCGAGTCATTAAGTGACTAACTCGAGTTTTGAGTTCCAGACTCGAGGTTTGTGTCCTAAACTCGAGTTTTCTCATAATCTAGAGGCAGATCACTTCCAGTAATGCAGTAAACTTGACTTTTAAGTATCTGGCTCGATTTTACTCATCCAGAACCTGATATATGCTTGTTTTAACTCTGAATTGAGTTGTTCTAACTTTCATTTCATCGTGGAGACTTCAAGAATCAATCTAAAAACTTGTATGATAATTTTCTTATTCCATTTGGCAAGTTTTTCTTTCTTTCTTCTCTTTTCTTGATCATTCTTCATGATTGAACTATTTCTTTCTTCTCTTCTCTTGTTCTTTCTCCATATAAACAAATCTACATTAAATGTAGCAATTAGTCAATATATGTGCTATAAACTTTTTGCTCTTACTAATGGCATCTATATAAAACATCATTAAAACTAATCATAACCAACATTCTCCCCCTTTTTGATGATGGCAAATACTTTAAGAAAAATATGTATAAATATGAAAATATATGAGACCAACATATTTTTTCTTGCCATTCTCTCCCCCTTGTTTGTCATTAGCAAAAAGTTGAAGTAGAGAAGAAATACTTGTGAAGAGGCAAATATGAAATCAAATTTTTATCACCTTATTTTCTCTCCCCCTTATTTGAAAGTATTCAAGTTACAATATGATGCAAGTAGGAAAGAGTTTTCATGAAAATATGTCTGAAAACAAGTTGGAGAGTTTTTCAAAACATCTTTCACAATTAAAGCATAGAGATACCAAACATGTGCAAAGTTCTACTAAATATAAAAAGGTAGAGTTTAGAATGCTCATTTAGATTTGGTAGCAAGTTGATATATAATCCACGAGGTTCATTTGCTTGCTTTCTTGTTGTAAGATATCATTTCCATCCTTTTCCTTTTCTGTATATAGCTTTCTGCAAACACATGTCTCAGCTGAGCATAATTTAGCTTCAATGTGATTGAACATCAAAGCATCTTTCCTTAATTTAATGATATCTCCTTGTAGGACATTAAGGAAAGTTCTTGCACAATTGAATTCTCCTGTTACAATTGTAAAACTTTCTTGCAAGAGAGAATTATTAGTGCAATAAGATATCAAGATATTCCTTTCTATAAGATATTTTCAAATAAAGATAATGAAAGGAAACTATGATATTAACTCATCATCAAAACTAATAAAAACATTGTGAATGCAGATGAGTATGATTAAAAGAGTTTTCTTCAATTATAGGAGATGAGCTTTTAAGATGTAAACACATATGAATGTGAAGCTCCCCCTTAATGAATGCATTACCAAACAAAATGTGAAGCACCTTTTAATGATATCCAATAATCATGTGACACCAAATGCTATGAGGTTTAGAGTTATCCTTGCCTAAAACATAGTATCTCAAAATTAAGAACTTTCAAGTTCATTTGGGTGGGCTAGAAATTGATATGAAGAAATCACTTATGCTTTCTATGATAATCAAAGAGAGTTTAAAGCATAAGGATCATTTTAGAGAAGAGTTTGCTTGGGCTAAAACTTCATGAGAGCAAATAAAGTGACTGGAGTCATCTGTTAATGAGCCATCGTAAGAATAATTATAAAAATTCAATGATTGGAGTAGTTCAACCATTACTAGAGTCACCGATAGCTTTGAATTTGACTGGTTCATTCAATGACTACAGTAACCGAGAGATGATTGGAGTCATGAAATTACAGAAACATTTTACACATAACACATATGACTGGAGTCATTCAAACTTCACTAAAATCATGCAACTTTCAAACGTTTTGAATCAAGAGTCATATGTTTACCAAACATGAAAAGCTCTTGGTCTTAATTTAATAACAATCTTTAAATACCCTTTATGTAGAAAAGATGCCATTGATGCATGTAAGATTGATAAAAAAGCATAGAAAATCTTATCCATAAAGATAAGCATTTGTCAACTAAAGTTCATGAATGAAATCAGATTTTTCAAAGATAATGATGAAATATGCAAATTGTTTCAAATCTCAAATGTTCTTTCAAACAAAGATAATGCATTATGAAATTGAGATTTTGAAGACATGAAAACTTATTTTTGAAACATGCTGAAAAAAATCGATGTTCATTCTCAATATAGGGGAAGTCAACATGATAAAGAATGTATCAGAATGCTTCAGATTTGAAGAAATTAACATGTTGAAGAGTTTTCCCAAAAGCAAAAGTCATGAAAAGAATGAATTAGCCAATAAGGCCAAGTAGGATTGAAATATATATAGACATGATGACTTTGCTATTTGCCAAGGGGTAATCTTGCCCCTTAAAATTGAATCATTAAACATGAGCATTTAAGGCAAGAACTTGAACACATGACTATAGTTACTCAAAAGATGGATGATGACAAAGTTGATATATGTGAGTAACAAAGTGACTACTAGGATTCATGGATGATGAAACAAATACACATTAGTCCAAATGACTATAGTTCCAGAATATTATCCTAGTAAGTTATTCCATTATAATGGTAAATTCATTAGCACTTAATGCATCAATGATATTCTTCATAAAGCTTGGAATAACATGACCAATAAGAATTTATGCAGTAGGCATAATATTCACAAATTGAATTCTTTTATAGGAGATAAGCTTGAAAACTCATAGATAAACAACTTGTTGGACATGAAGTCTAACTAGTTAGAGAATAAGGGATTGGGAGTTCAAGCATTACATCAAATACCAAAGATCAATATGTGTATGATAGGGAAAGCTCAACTGGACAAATTTGAAGCATATTTAACATTCAATATACAATATTAACTTCTAAGTTTGAAATTCCATTTGAATGCAATCAAAGCATGAATATTTTTCAAAAACATGTGCATGGATATTTATAGACACAGAGTGATTGAAATCCAAACAAGTTTAGAGTTGTGCATTTCAAAAACTTAAACTTTGAAAGTTATGTATAAATTCACTTATGATCATTTTAGCCATCTGAAAGCATTTTGAAAATCATAAATGATTGATTGCTAAAGAAATGCAATAATGGACAAGTGTTCATTACCCACATATATAATCATTTAAGAGTAAGATAGGGTAAGGATTAGATATCACCATAATTCCTCTTGTCCTTGTAGTAGCTTGCTTGGTTAAGATGAATTCATGTAGATATCTCCCTTTTTAATGTTCACCATCAACATCAAGCATAGCTTGTTTAACTTCCTCAAGACTTGGAGTTATTTCTGTATAGGCACATTCTGGAGAAGCTTTCTTTGATCCTACAAAACTGTATAAATGTTTTTCTTCTTTGGTATCCAACCTTACTTGGATCCAATCATTGTTAGCTTGTAGGAACCAAAATTCACATGCTCTTATTAATATAATCAATTCAGAATAATTGAGCACAATGAATTAATCATGAATTTATGCATGAAAGAAACATTTTATTTTTCAAATCATCATGTATGCATAAAGGTTTGAACTAATGAACTTTGCAATTTGTTTTTATAAATCTAAAAAGTGAATTTTTAGGAAGTGTGAAAAATCAGTTCTTAAATAGTTGCAATGCTCATTCTTAAGGTTAGGAAAAACCTTGATGGATATTTCAAATAATAGAGTAGGAGGTTTTAAAAACAAGAGCAACAGTTGAGTTCAAGATATGCATGACAAAACCTTTAATTTAAGAGTGTAAACTTGAGTTTATTACTTACAGACTTGAGTTTAGAGGTTTCTTAGCAGTTGGTCGTTCTCTGTCTTACCAAAACTTGAGTTTCCAACTTGTAGACTCGAGTTTGGCTTTCCTTCAGAAATAGAGTTTGCTTTCTGCCTTCTGTAAACTCGAGTTTGCTGTTGGTAAACTCGAGTTTGCCTCTTTTGACAGCAAACTTCACTCATTTTGCAGATTCACCTGATTCTTCATATGTCTTTCCATGGGTATCTGCAACGTTCTCATATAGGATAAAGACTTCAAGAGTCTTCTGTTTGATACTTGTGAGAATTTTTTCTTCTTGTTCTCCTCAAGATAGTTGAATGGTACTCCATGGTAGTTTGTTCTTAAGGTGGAACATACTCCTCTTGCTTTTAACCAATGCTTTTTTGAATGATTGGACTTTGTGGTTTTAGCAATAAGTGCTCTGAGAGTTCTCTTATTGGATTCATGAGACACTCTTGAATTCTTCTTCATAGTACCCTTATGTCCATTCTCCTTGGAATCAATCTGCACACACAAGGCACTAGATGGATGTTTTGGTACCCACTTCTACTTGGGTCCTTGTATGTTAGTATTGGACCTTACTTGTCCTTTTGGAACCCAAACAAATCTACTTCTCACATTAGAATTTCTCCTAAAATAGCAAGTGTGAGAAATATGATCAGATTTACCACAATAATTGCAAGTAACATAATAATGCTTATTATGAACATTTTTGCAAGTATTGAGTTTATTATTAGATTGAAGATTGAAATGAATCTCATTTGGATATTCTTTCTTCCCAATAAACTTTCCAGTATCATTTTCGAAAACACTTTTGTTGTTTAAATTAAAATCAATAACTGATTGATAAACAACTTTATGCAAATGTTCAAAACCATTTTTTTTAACTACACAAGAAGAATTAGAATTGTTTACCACATGTACAACTAGAGCTTCTGATGATGATTTACCATAATCGTGCATAATGAGCTCCAGGGAGTCATCTTCCTCTTGTTCTGTGTTGACTACAGCATAGAAGCATTTTCTGATTTCACCTTTTTCATTCCCAACTTCCATTTGCTCATCAATCATGGATATACAACATTTGGTATCAGAGGTAGGTCTCTTGTTTAAAGGACTTAACAGTCTCAAGAGTCACAATGGCTAATTTTGGGTGTTGCTTGGTTTCATAAGGTTTTGATTATACCATTCCACCATTTTTAAAAGATATTGATTTTTGGTTTTGGAAAGCTAGAATGACAAGTTTTCTTAAAGCATCTGATTTTGATATGTGGAATGTTTTTACTAATGCTTTTGATTTCAAACCAAGAAAGGATTGGACAGAAGAAGAAAAGAAAATATTTTCACTAAAGATTAGAGCAATGAAAATTTTATATAGTGCATTGACAGAAAATGATTTTGAGAAAATAAAATTCTGCTCTTGTGCATCGAGCCAGATACTTAAAAGTCAAGTTTACTGCATTAATGGAAGTGATCTGCTTCTGGATTATGAGAAAACTCTAGTTTAGGACACAAACCTCGAGTCTGGAACTCAAAACTCGAGTTAGTCACTTAATGACTCGAGTTTGTATTGTCTTCAGCAACTCTGGCGTCTCTGGATCAGCAAAACTCGAGTTAGCCAATGTAAACTCGAGTTTGGAACTCAAAACTTGAGTTAGTCACTTAATGACTTGAGTTTAGCAAGCTTTCAGCAACTCTATCCAACTCTGTTTCACGATCAGAACTGGCGACCTCTGGTAATTTGATGATATCTCCTAAACCAGAGATCGGTCTAAGGTGAAATCAATTTTGTATGAAACTAGACATCCAATGCGTCATCTGGACAAATTTTCATGCCCAAAGAAGCTGAGATGAGAGAGCTATGAATTTTTGAAGTTGACCCATCTATTAACGTCACCCAACAGACCCAGGTTCAGTAATTTGAGGATATCTCACAATCTACAAATCGAAATGAGCTGAAATCGGTGGCATATGAAAATAGACTCACATACCTTTCCAGAAACATAAAGATCATGGAAAACAAAGATTAAATGAGTGAGGTATGAATTTTGAAGTTGACAATCAATTCAGGATGTTGGAAAAACGTTAGCTAAAGAACAACCTTCGTTCATCGGATCATAACTGTCAGATTGCAATGAGTTTGGAGCTGATTCTTCTTGCATTGGAAAGAAGACTTAAAGAGTCTTATGGAGATAGGTACTGGATTCCAGGAATTGATCTTCATCAAGTCAGAGAGCAAAGAACTTGTGAGAAGAATATTTGATTAGGCCATGGAGAAGAAAACTCGAGTTTGTGTTAGCAAACTCCAGTTTTGGACTTGACAGAGAGCAAGATGGTTTCATCTCTTAAGGAAACTCGAGTTTGAGTTAGTAAACTCGAGTTTGTGGCAGACAAAGAGCTCCTCAATATTTTGATTTGACAAACTCCAGTTTGTGTTTCTAAACTCTAGTCTGGAAGTTCTTGAACTTACGCTTATCCTCGTAACAAAGCCCCAAACTTGAGTTAATCACTTAATGACTCGAGTTTAGCCTTATGTTCAAGTATGCTCCAAAACTCAAATCGCGACATTCCTCTCTGGAAGACCTAAACTCGAGTTTGGATTTCTAAACTCCAGTTTAGCCCGCTGCAAACTCCAGTTTGCGTCGCTGAAGTATAAGAACCAAATTGTGCCAATTTGTGAAATCTTCATGGGTTAATCTTAAAACATCATATCATATATTGCTATTGATTCTAACATTGTTTAATGAGTTTTTCAAGTAAGTTTCAGATGAATTCAGTAATGATCAAGGTGAAATCAAATCTGGGTCAAATGTAATTAATAAAGAACCAAGAACAAGCCTGAAATTTCTCTTCTATTCCAATGGACCAGCTCAGACCATTATGAAACGTTCAAATCACTCTCCAACAGTCAAATTAAGTTTATGGAATGACAAGAATTCTGGAAGACCATCTACAACAACTAAATCCAAGATTCCAGTCAAGAATTGAAGAAACAGAGGAAAATATGCAACTGTCATATTTCAGATTTACAGCTAAACTTTGGAGAATCAAAGAGAAGAAAATGCAACGGCTAGTTCCTCTTCTTCATCTATATAAGAAGCCCATAAATGAAGAACAAGAGATATATATACAAGAGGGAGAGCAAGAACAGGGACGTGAGTTTACACAGTGATGTTAGTTCTCTGTGTGTTTTGATGATAACCGACAATTGTAAACTCAATTTGAAGTTTGTCCTTGGAAAGTTGTAAAACTTTCTGTTTAAGGCAAACTCGAGTTTGGGTTGCTAAACTCGAGTTTGGACTTGACAGACAGATATAATGTTGGCCAAACTCCAGTTTATATAGGCAAACTCGAGTTTGCAGAGTTACAGAGAGCTATCAAAGTTTACAAGAATTGTAAACTTGAGTCTGTGTTTATAAACTCGAGTCTAGATCAAAGGCAGTGACACTCGAATTTCAACTTGTTTCCAAACTCTACCTTTGATTCTGAGAAACTCCAGTTTACAAGAAAGTTTATGTGCTAAAAGTTTAAAGACTTGTAAACTCGAGTCTATGATTTAGAAACTCAAGTTTGAGATCAAACAGAAGCTTCAACGTTTTATCAAGTTTTCCAAACTCCAGTTTCAGTTTTACAAACTCCAGTTTGCAAAATGCAATAGCCTTCATGTTTTCAGTTTTCACTGGAAACTCGAGTCTGGATTATGTAGACTCGAGTTTGGCATATACAGAGATACGTGAGTTGATACTTGTTTTCTAAACTCCAGTTTAAATTTCAGTGACTCCAGTTTGTACTTAAATGAAAAGTTTTTCAAAGTTTCAATATACACTGAAACTCGAGTCAGATTTCTGGAGACTCGAGTTTAGGACTATTTGAAAATACTCGAACTATTACATGATTTCTAAACTCCAGTCTGCATTTCTAAACTCCAGTTTTGAAGCTGTGAACTTAAACTTAAGTTTTTTTCATAAAAGCTTCAAACTCGAGTCAGTCACTAAATGACTCGAGTTTAGCCAAGTGTTCAAAATCTCATTCAAGACCAACTCGCGACTTTCCTCTCTGTAAGAACCAAACTCGAGTCAGTTACTTGTCAACTCGAGTTTAGGAAACTTTCAAACATATCTTGCTCTCTGGATGAACCTCAAACTCGAGTCTAGAACACCAAACTCGAGTTTGCTTCGGTAACTTTTGAAAACCAGATCAAATCAATCTGTGAAATCATTATGGGTTAATCTGAAATTATCATATCTTGTTGCATTATTATTCCTAACATTATTGATCAAGTTTTTGATAAGTTTCAGACAGGTTCATCACAAGATCAGAGAGAATCAAAGATCTAGAATAAGTGCATTTAATGAAGAACCAAGAACAGGGATGATTCTTCTCCCTTATCCCAGATGTTTAGTTCAGACCGTTGGAACACATTAAGATCACCTCAAACGGTCGAATTAAGATTGTGGAATGACAAAGAATCTGGAAGACGATCTGCAACAACATATTCCAGGATTTCAGCAAAGAATTGAAAGAACAGAGCAAAATTTGCAACTGTCATTTTCCATATCTGCAACTGAACGTTGGAGAAGATATTGTAACGGCTAGTTCATCTAGTTAGGCTATAAAAGGCTATGAAGACTCAGAGCAAGACAGACAACGAAGCTACACTTGAAAAAATTTGCATTTTTGAGTCTGTATTGTGATTCTTTTATCTGTTCTTCAGTGTTTATCAATATCTACTCTTAGAGAGAGTTTGTTTCTGTTAATCATTTGAGTGTAAAGAATCTCAAGTCAGTGGACTTGGAGTTTGGTTGTACAACTACAACTTGTAAGGGGGAGTAAGTCCTAGGCAAAGGATCATCCTGAGTACAGAGTGTGTAGTTGTGATATCAGTGTACAACTTGTAAGGGAAAGTGTATCCTGGTGAGTGGATAGCTTTCGAGTACAGAGTGTGTAAATGATTGTAAGTGATAGTGGAAAATTCCAGAGAGTCTGGGGACTGGACATAGGTCAAGGAGTTAGACCGAACCAGTATAAATCTTGCTGTGACTTGTTCTCACTTCTCCTTCTCTACATTACATTGCTTCAACATTTAATTTCCAGAATCGAGCAAAAGAATTTTTTTTTCAAATCCCCAATTCACCCCCTCTTGGTGATTTGCTCCGGTTTTTCAAGTGAAAATGCCAATATTCTAACGTCTGCTTCATCTACTCTCTGAATATCTCAATGATCATATATCTAGCTTAGAGAGTGAGATTATATGTATTGTGCTTCAGTGTTTATTCACTTACTTCTGAGAGAGAAGATTCATTGTAAACATCCTATTATTCTGAGAGTTACTCAAGATTAGGTGATCTTGAGTGGGAAACACTTTGTTGTGATTACAGCTTGTAAGGGGAGTGAATCCGAGTGTGGGATTACTTCGAGTACAGAGTATGTAATCAAGTAAGTGAATTGATTACAGTTTGTAAGGGGGAGTGAATCCTAGTGAGAGGACTACTTCAAGTACAAAACATGTAATCAAGTTCAAAGCAAATAGTGGATTGAAAATCTCAAGTGAAGTTTGGGGACTGGACGTGGGTCAAAGATTGGACCGAACTAGAATAAATCACAGTTTGCATACTCTCTTCCCTTATCTTGTACATTTCCAGTATATGCTCATCTTTGAATATTTAATTGTCAATTTATAACTTGCGAAAAGTTTTTTTTAAGTTCCTAAAGTTTATCAAACACCCAATTCACCCCCCCTCTTGGGTGATAGCCAGGTCCAACATCCTTTTAGTGCCTCATAACTTACAACCTCAAGTACTCCAAAATCATTATTAAAAATTGGTATATCTTAAAGTTATGAAATTATCAGTTATGTTGTGGAATTTGTAATGGTTATTAATTGTTAGTAAATTGGCTGTGATAGATTCATCTATGGAGTGTGTTAAGCTCTGGTTTGAGAGCAGTGTGAAAGTAGTTAGCTCTGGCGAGAGGTAACCACTTTCCACTTATTATGTTATTAATATGCCGCCTGTGAGTATTTTCTGAAATGATTATGTATGTTTAAATAAAGTGTGCCATGTGAAATCTTATTAGTGGAAATTATATGTATTCAAATATTATGATGATTATGGAAACTGATATATAATGACATGGCTTTGTGAATATTCTAGAAATTTCCCTGTTACATTATGATGATAATTATGGAAATGGATGAATTGGGAAAAGATGGAGTAGTTACTTCCACCATGTGGTGATGCCTCCATTGTGCACAATGGTTGGATTTTTATTGTCCCACCGGTTCAATGAAGAACTAGCCCACCAATTCAAGAGGGCTTACGACACCCCACCAGTTAATGAGGGGAAAAGACCCATGGTTTAGGACATGTGCTCTGAGGATTTTGGCCGGTCCTCATCACTTGACCAATGAGCTTTTGGAGTTTGCCTCAGCCAGCAAGTTTTTACTTTCTTGAGAAAAAACTTCAATCTTGATTTTACAATTGTTTGTTATCATCAAAACCCATAGAGAACTAACATTGTCCCCCTTTTTTATGATGACAACACTTGTAAACCAGAATTTCTCCAAAGCTAAAAGAGTTTGAAAATTTTAAGTTTTCTAAAAATTTTGTAAAAGTTTGCACAGAAGTTTTGACAAAACCATTTAAAAACTTTCAGGATTCATACTCCAGTAATCATATTTTTTTAATTTGATGCAAAGCATAAATTCAATGTAATAATAGCCAATACAGGTGATAATTAGAGTATTCCATTCATTTGATAGAGTTGATATAGCTAGGAATTCACACTTGCTAAGAACATTCACTAAGAAGTAAACACAGCAAGAAAACTTAGTCAAGAGATAAAAGCAAAAGATTTATAGAAAGATGTCAAAACAACAAAAGTCAATCTAACGATTCCGGTTGCCCGCATCTGGCTTTTCTCCCCCTTTGTCATCTTCAAAAGTGGGTAGAGCTGAGATGGGAGAATCATGTAAAGGATTGATGAGAGGAGTTGAAGGAGGAGAATGATGAAGAATTTTAGTAGTGGGGGTAGAGTGATGGAGTATTTCAGTAGTTGGAGTAGATAAAGGAATGGTTTGAGAGAAATGAGAGGGCAAGATTTATGTGGTAGGGGAAACAGGTGAAGAAGAAGTTATGGGAGGAGTAGTGAAGGTAGAGGGTGAGGAGAAGGAAGGTTCACCAGTAGGGCTTGAGTGACTGGGTCCCGAGTACATGGAAGAAATTACTGTATCGAGCTTCTCACTGAGAGCACCAGTGGTGACCATGATAGATGAAAGTTGAATAACATGATTAGTCACATTTTCTTGCATCTTCTTCATCTGTTCTGTCAGAATATCTTGGGCTTTCACCAATTCAGTGTTACATCTGGTTATTTCTTCTACCATCTTGCCTACTTGGACTTCCATTTTCGCAACTAGTGCATCGATAGCAACATCCACTATACACTTTATTCTAGAATCAAAATCTGATGGCACAATGGATTGAGGAAGGGATTGGGCTTCCTGAGCATAAGAGGTTCTTGTATAAGATACATGAGATTGAGAAGGAGCTCCTGATTGATCTGACTCTTCACCTCTGAAGAAAATCTTAATATAGTGAAGTTATGATTTTCCAAATGCAGGAGTGATTTTCAATGTATCAGGAGTACCACGATACCAAATCTTGTGATAGAACAAGATCACTGAAATGAGTGGTGTAAATGGTATATGTGAAATTCGGCGAGAAGGGAATTTGAATTTGACAATCTCTTGAAAGATCCAGTGGCCAAGATTGATAGGAACTTTGTTAATAAAGGCTGCAAAAAGGGGATACTCCTTCTAAGAAAAATGAGTGTAACTTCCTCCTTTTTGAACAAAGTTTCGGGAGTATATGTACCAAAGTGCCCTATGGATAGGTGGCATTAAGCTTGGTTTGAAAGAGAGGTGATGTGACATTGGTTCTGGAAAAGGTTCATTTGGCACAAGAATTTCAAAGATTTCCCTATTTGTACAATTTGTGGAGGATGTTAGATATGATTAGTTTTCATTATGTCTTATATAGATGTCATTCTTAAAAGCAAAAAGATTCAGTAATATAGTTATCTCCTACATTTACTAACTGTTGTATTTAATGTAGATTAATCCAAGTTGAATTGTAAAGGTTAATCAAGAAGGAGATAAGAGATTTCAGAAAGAAAGAGTTGAAATCTATGAAGATTGATCAAGAAGAAGATCAACAAAGAAGTATTGAAGGATAGAAAGAAGAATCTGCAAAGAAGCAAGAAGTTATCAAAGGGTTTTGGGCATAATCAAGAAGAAGAAGAAGAAAAAGGAAGAACTTATTGAATGAAATATTATTATTAAAGTTCTTGGTTGATAGATTTTGGGGATAATCAAGAAGAAGAGAGTTGGAAGATGGAAGGAGTTGATATTCAAGATTAGCTCAACTTCATTTATGAAGGATAATCAAGAAGAAAATGAAGAAGAGGAAATATTGTTCAAGATGGAAGATGGAGAAAGGAAGAACTTGCTGAAGATATCATTATTCAAGCTCTAAGATTGATCCTAGAAGTCTCCATGGTCAAATGAAAGTTGGAGTAGGTCAATTCAAAGTTAAAATCAGCAAGAATCAGGTTCTGGATGAGAAAACTCGAGTATAATGGTCAATACTCGAGTTTACAAGCCTACTGGAAGTAATTTGTCTCTATAATATAAGAAAACTTGAGTATGGAGGTCAATACTCGAGTATGGGAGTCAATACTCGAGTATGGAACTTAATGACTCGAGTATTAGGTGTTTTCAGCTTCTCTAGCATCTATGGACCCGACAATACTCGAGTATCTAGCACGGTTAGCAACTCTGTTCACCTCTGTTTCACGTTCAGCTTTGGGCGAGCTCTGGTAATTCAATGATATCTCCTAAACCAGAGATTGGATTAAGGTGAAACTAAATTTGTATGAAACTGGACATCTAATGTGTAATCTTGACAAAGTTTCATGCTCAGAGAATATCAGATGAGAGAGCTATGAATTTCGAAAGTTAGATCAAATATTCACGCCACACATCAGACCAAGCTTCAATGTTTTGAGTGTAACTCATAATCTACATATTGGAATGAGCTGAAATCAATGGCATATGAAAGAAGACTTATAAGGCTTTCCATCAAGATTTGATTCAACAGAAATGAAGATCAGACTAGAGAGATATGGTCTTCAAAAGTTAACTGACAATTTAGAACGTTGCAAAAACGCTTGTCAAGAACAAGGCTTCATTCATTGGATTATAACAGACAAAATACAACGATCTTTGAGCTGATTCTTGTTGCTATGGAAAGAAGACACGAAGAGCTATATGAGGATAATTGGTTTGCCAAAATTGAAGCTATATCAAGTTAAAGAGCAACTAAAGTCAAGAATAAGTTGAAAACTCGAGTTTACAAGAGAAAACTCGAGTATAGCTCAGACAGAGAGCAATGAACGTTAGAGTATCTTCAATACTCGAGTATAACAGAGACGAATATGGAGTAATGCAACAAAATCAATACTCGAGTTTCCAAGTCAATACTCGAGTATACACCTTCGCTTCAAAAAATTCAAAATTTTGAAAATCATGTTTTTGATCAAGATCATCCAGATGATTACCCAAATGATCTATAACACTTATTATCATCATTTATATCATTTGTGTACATGTTTTAGATGATCAAATGAAGGATTACATGAAGATCAAAATGCTGAGCTATCAAGTCCAAAAAGCAGAACTAACGGCTATATTTTTGCAACAGCTATATTGTCAATGTTTTTATTCATAATAGTCATATTCTCAACGTTTAGAAGATCTTCATCTATAAATAGAGCCAAATTCAAAACGCAAAAAAGGTGATGGGAAGAGATTATGCTGTCAAAATGCCAAAATTCGGAAGCTTCTTCACACTCTATTTTTCGGGTCTTACTTTATTTATCATATAGAGAGTGAAATGACTTGTAACGCACTTCAGTGATCATCTATTAATTTCTTAGAGAGAAGATACATTGTAAATCATTCTAATTTTTGAGAGATACTCAAGGTTGGGTGGCCTTGAGTGGGAAAATTGATTGTATCCTTACGGGTTGTAAGGGAGAGTCTCTGTGAGAGATTGTAAAGGCGGCACAAGGCACAAGTGTCTGGCTAAACTTGTGCGGTTGTAAAGGCTTTTCTCTTGTGCCTGGTTAAACAAGGAGATAGTGGAAATCTCAAGTGGAGCTTGAGGACTGGACGTAGGTCAAGGATTGGACCGAACCAGTATAAATCTGATTTTTCAATTCTCTTCCTTGATATCCTTTATTTCCAGCAAATATGTTTGAATGATTGTCTATAGTTTTATAACTCTTTACTGGCTTTCAAACTGATTTTATCGATTTGCAAAAAGATTTTCAAAGGTTCTAAGTTTTTATCTTCTCCCAATTCACCCACCCTCTTGGGTTCAGTTGGGTCTTTCAGAGGAAGGTGGAGGAGGATTATTAATTTTGAGAATTGAATTGATAGTAGAAGCTGAAAGAGTAAACTTCACTCCCTTAACAGTTGTAGAAATTCTTTCCTCAACTAATTCTCCCTCAGAATTTAGAAGATTATCATAAGACATGTTAAAATAAAAGATTATAACAATGTTTGGTGTGTGTGAGGCAGAAATAGATATGAAAGGAGCATATCGACTCAACCAAGGTGATAGATCCAAACTGCATTCGTCCTTTTTTTTGGCCAGATCCACAAACACAACAGGGCAAAACTCTTTCTTCATATATGTATCTTTAAATTTCTCACCTAATGTTGTAAGAAGAACAGTAGTGGTGTTAGAAAAACCTGAGGGAGGAGAGTCATGATTATAGATTTCCTCAATTGCATTGACTACAAACTGATTCTCCTCATACTGTGAAGGGGCTTGTTCTTACTCAGAGGCTCTGTTTTCTGAAATGGCCTTCTTGGTATTTTTCTGCTTCGGACGCGCGGGACCTTCATCAGCCTTTTCCTTTCCTTTGTCTTGAACAGCTTCTGACTCATGTTTCCTTTTGGATCGACCCTCAGAGGAAGGTTCTTGGATTGAGATCCCTTTGGCTTTGACAGATGGTGAAGATGCAGGAATTCCAAGAATGTGACGATCAATACCAGTTTCAAATCTCCTGGGCATCGCTTTTCCTCGTTGAGGTCTATGTACAGGGATGAATTTGACCCCAATTGGTTGTTGCTGAGAAGAAGGAGGAGGAGGAGACCAGGATTTGGAAGTCTCGGAATTAGAATTTGTACTAGGAATAGCTTGGGTAGAGGATTTTGAAGCCATTTAGGGTTCACATTGAGGAGATTGGTCGAAGAGAAGAAAGGAGAGGATAACCACTAGGGCAAACTTGAGTTTTTAAGAAAGTTTGAAAGAACTTGAATAATGACTTATATAAATAGATTTGACTAAAACTTGGGTTTTCTATTCAAGACTTGAGTTTTGATGAATAATTACTTACCTGGACTTCAAAGGTGTAATGTGAACCTTTGAACTTCTGCGATCAAAACTCGAGTATCCATTCGTAAACTCGAGTTTTCTCCTTTCTTTAAAATTAGTTGCTTTCTATCTGATGGAAACTCAAGTATTCCACTTAATGACTAGAGTTTTCATATCTTCCAAAAGCAACAGTTCTTTTTAGAACCTGATAAAACTCGAGTTTTGTTCTCCATACTCAAGTTTTCTCCTCTTATCAGCAAAACTCTAGTTTTTGAATCATCCTGCAAAAGATAAGACAACAAGCTCCGATGCTCAAGTTAGTAACTAGTAAATCATCAAAACCATAAGTAACATTGTGTAAATTAAAAACTTACAACTCATTGGGATTTACCATTCCGAATTCCCTTCTAATAAAATCGAATTGTTCCTTTGCTAATGGTTTGGTGAAAATATCTGCCAGTTAGAGATGAATTGGGATGAACATGACCTTAACATTCCTTTGTTGAACATGATCCCTTATAAAATGATGCCTCACATTAATATGCTTGGTATGGGTATGTTGCACTGGATTTTTGGCCAAGCTTATTGTGCTGATGTTGTCACACAATATAGGGATCTCCTTGAAATGTATTCCCAAGTCTGATAATTGTTGTTTGAGCCACAAAACTTGGGCAAAACAACTTGAGGCAGCTACATACTCAGTTTCAGTTGAAGAGACATCAACACTTGTTTGCTTCTTGCTGAACTAGGACATGAGTAAGCCTTCAAAGAATTGACATTAGCCACTTGTGCTCTTTCTATCTGTTTTGTACCCACCATGGTCTGAATCCGAGTATGCTACTAAATGTTCAGGTTGACCTTTGGGAAACCACAAGCGAAGAGTCTTTGTGTCAGCAAGGTATTTGAATATTCTCTTTACACATTCAACATGAGATTCCTTTAGGGCAGACTGGAACCTCGCACACATTCCCACACTAAATTGGATGTCAGGGTGACTTGCTATCAGATAGAGTAATGACCCAATCATTCCTCTATATCTTGTTATATTGAAGTCCTTGCCCTTTTCATCAGCATCTAGTGAAGCAACAGAACTCATAGGCATGTCAGCTCCATTACATTGATCCATCCTAAACTTCTTCAACAGGTCATTGAGATACTTGGTCTGTGAAATAAAGATTCCATCTTTCTCTTACCTGATTTGCAGACCAAGGAAATAGTTGAGTTCTCTCATCATGGACATATCAAACTCTCCCTGCATATTCTTAGCAAATTCTTCACACAAAACATCACTAGAAGCACAAAAAATTATATCATCGACCTATATTTGTACAACTAAAATTTCGTTTAGCTCATTACTCTTTATGAAGAGTGTTGTATCAGCTTTCCCTCTAATAAATCCTTGATCAAGAAGGAATTTGCTTAATCGCTCATACCAAGCTCTAAGAGCTTGCTTAAGTTCATAAAGAGCTTTCTTGAGACAATAAACATGATCTGGATGATGTTCATTTTCAAAACTAAAAGGTTGCTCCACATAAACCTCTTCTTGAATAAAACCATTCAAGAAAGAACTTTTCATATCCATTTGAAAAAGTTTAAAACATTTTACACTAACAAAGGCTAAAAGAACTCTTATAGCTTCCAATCTTGCCACTGGAGCATAAGTTTCTTCATAATCAATTCCTTCTTCTTGATTATAGCCTTTTTCAACCAATCTTTCCTTGTTACGGACAATGATTGCTGATTCATCACGTTTGTTCTTGAATACCCATTTAGTGCTAATGACTGGATGGATCCTTAGGCCTAGGTACCAAGTCTCAAACTTGATTTCTTTCAAATTAATGTAGCTCCTCTTGCATTGCTATCACCCAATCATTGTCTGAAAGGGCTTCTTCAACTTTAGAGGGTTCTGTTAGTTCTCTATGGGTTTTGATGATAACAAACAATTGTAAAATTAAGATTGAAGTTTTGTCTCAAGAAAGTAAAAACTTGCTGTCTGAGGGAAAACTCAAGTTTCAGTATCAAAACTCGAGTTTTGGACTTACAAAGAAAAGCTCAATTTTAATGTCTAAGGTCAAAAACCGAAGTTTCCTTTTGGAAACTCGAGTATTGGGCCTTACAGAGAGCATTGCAAGTTTTCCATCAGGGTAAACTTGAGTATCAATTTGAAAACTCGAGTTTAGGCCAAAGAGACCCTTCAACATTCCAGTTTCTAGATTTTCTAATTTTTCCAAATTTTTGGAAAACTCAAGTTTCTTTTTAGAAACTCGAGTATTGGGAGTCAAAAATGTTTTAATGTATTAACTCAAGTTTATGAAATGAAAACTCCAGTTTCCTCCTTGGCTCCAAAGTTCAAATGTTTTCATATTTCAAAGGAAAACTCGAGTATAGCATTGAAAACTCGAGTTTCAAGCCAAGCACAGTTGATCAATATTTTAATACATTTTTAAACTCTGGTTTGGAAAACTCCAGTTTCGAAAACTCTAGTTTTGAAATATCTAAAGATCTTTTTGAGTTTCAAGTTGAAATTGGAAACTCGAGTTTAGGACTACAAACTCGAGTTTTGATCACACAGAAAGCATCGTCAATTTTCACAAATTTCAATACTCCAGTTTTGGATGAAAACTGTAGTTTTGATGTTTTGGACTTATATTCATTAAGAATCCAAAACTCAAATTTCTCTTGGAAACTCGAGTATTAGTCCCAAGCTAAATTGAAGCTCTAAAGCTCAAATCTCGATTTTCCTCTCTAGAAGAAGGAAACTCGAGTATGGACTTAAGTGCATAGTGACAAACTCGAGAATTGATGCACAAACTCGAGTTTGTGTCACGGCTACTGATAATTCAAATTTGCGAAATCTATGAAAAGCTTGTTGATTGATCTGAATGCTTTCTAATATTAATTATCAACTACATTAGATATGTTTAACGTTTTTGCTAGTATATTTCAGCTGATTTCCATATGATTTAAGCATATTATGAGAGTTGTTTTCACTAAAGCAAAAGATCATGTCAGAGCATTAAATGCAAGGCCACCTAACTTGCCTTATTTTGATCTTCCAAGCTCTGCACGATGTAAAAGGGATAAAGGGACATTCACCTAATCAAGGCTCTGACATTCCAACAGATAGAAACACAAGGAAGTCAGCATTTATCCTCCCAACACAAAGAATGAACAAAAGAGTAAAAAGAGAAGAGACGAAAGTGCTTCCAACTGGTGGACAACTTCACCAACGGTCATATTGATGCTTGCAACGGTTATTAATCACACTCTAAGTATAAATAGAGCAACATTCAATTCTTCTCAACAGCTATTGAGCCAGAAAACGAAAAGCATTCAATTTGTTCATCTACTCTTAAGTTTTTCTGTACAAAGTATCTTTTGATACTATAGAGCTTCAGTGTTTAATCTTATCCACTCTTTAAGAAAGTTAATTGTCTGTATTCCATTTATTGTAAATAATCTTAAGTCAGGGGACTTGGAGATTAGGGTTCATTGATTACAACTTGTAAGGGGAGCAAAAACTAGAGAGAGAATTGCTCTTGAGTTACAGAGGGTGTAATCGATTGATATAGTGAAATACTCAGGGTGCCTGAGGACTGGACGTAGGTCATAAAGTTGGACCAAACCAGTATAAACCTTTGTGTCTCTACTCTTCCCCTCCACTCTCTGTTTTGTTCTGTTTCATTGCTATTAAAATAGAACTTGCGAAAAGAATTTCAAAATCCCCAATTCACCCCCCTCTTGGTGATTTAGCTCTGCTTTCAGGTTCAATATGAGAAATAAATGAAGAAAATGTTACTTCATTTAAAGTACTACTTTTGGTTCTCACACATTCTTAACATCGCCTATTACTTGATCTAAAGGATGATTTCTAATAAATCTATAGGCTCTAGGTTGAGTTTGATTAGAACTCTCAAGATCATTTTGAGGATTATTTTCAAAAACATCTTCAAGATTTTCTACAAAAGCAGGGGTAGTTTTCGAAAAGAATTGATTTTTGAAAACATTTTCTTCTTCATCATCCAGAGGTTTACTAGTGTTGGTTTGACTGAATACAACATGCATTGACTCTTCAACAATGCGAGTGCGAGTATTTAATACTCTATAAGCCTTATTTCTATTTGAATAACCCAAAAAAATACCTTCATCTGCCTTGGGATCAAACTTTCCCAAGTTGTCCTTACTATTATTGTAGATGAAGCACTTACAGCCAAAGATATGCAGATTGAAAAACATGGCTGAACCCAAGAGGGGGAGTGAATTAGGTAAAGATAAAAATTTCCAACCTTTTAAAAATCTTTCTGCAATCTAGTGAAATCAATTTGCAAAACAGGAAAGAGTTATAAAAATGTTGACAACCATTAAACCATATATGCTGGAAATAAAGAGTTAAGGGAAGAGGATTGCAAACTGTGATTTATACTGATTCGGTCCAACCATGACCTACATCCAGTCCTCAGGCACCCTAAGCTTTTCACTATTCTCCTTGTTTAACCAAGCACAAGAGACAAGCCTTTACATCCAACAAGTTTCTTCAGGTACTTGTGCAACCTTCTCAATCTCTCACAGAGACTCCCCCTTACTACTCGTAAGGTTACAATCAAATTCCCAACTCAAGGTCACCCAACCTTGAGTACCTCTCATGGAAAATATGATTTACAATAAATCTTCTCTCATAGAAGTGATTATGATAAACACTTAAGCACATAGGAGATCATCTCACACTCTAAATGATAAACTAAGAAAGTATGAAAAACAGAGTGTGTGGGCAGACCAGTATTTCGGCATTATAACATTATAAGCTCACTCCACTACCTTCTTACGTTTTGAATCTAGTTCTATTTAAATATGAAGGTGTTCTGAGCGTTGGAGAATTGGACTGTTGTAATCAGAACCGTTGAGAGCTCAGCAGTTGGAAAACTAGCCGTTATTTTTCAGCTTTTTCACTTGACAGGTTAGCATCTTGAACTTCATGGAATCCTTCGTTTGATCATCTGAAACAAGTCCTCAAATGATGTAAATGATGATAATAAATGTTATGAATCATTTGAGTAAACTTCTGGTTGATCTGGATCAGATTCAGGATTTTCGACATTTTGATTTTTCTGATGCTTCGCTGTAAACTCGAGTTTTGACTTCAATACTACGGTATTGAGCTTGTTTCATAACTTCATATTCGTTTCTGTTTGTCCAATACTCGAGTTTTGCTTCCCATACTCGAGTATTGAGGATCCTCTGACGTTCATTGCTCTCTGTCTGAGCTATACTCGAGTATTGATCCGTAAACTCAAGTTTTCGCATTGTCTTGGACTTTGGTTGCTTCCAGACTTGATATCGCTTCAATTTTGGCAAACCGATTGTCCCCATACAGTTCTTTGATTCCTCTTTCCATAGTAACAAGAATCAGATCTTAATTTGTTGGATTTCGCTCGTTATGAACCGTTGAAAGAAGATTGTTCTTTAACCATCATTTTTGCATCGTTCTGAATGGTCAGTCAACTTTCAAAGACCATATCTCTCTGGTCTGATATTCATTTTAGTTGAATCAAGTATTGATGGAAATCCTTATGAGTCTTCTTTCAAATGCCACCGATTTCAGCTCATTTCGATTTGTAGATTATGAGTTATACTCAAAACTCTTAAGCTCGCTTGAAGTGTGGCGTGAACATTTAATCCAACTTTGGAAATTCAAAGCTCTTTGATCTGATCTTCTTTGGACTTGAAACTTTGTCAAGATGACGCATTGGATGTCTAGTTTCAGCCAAATTTGATTTCACCTCAATCTGATCTCTGATTTAAGAGATATCTTCAATTTACTAGAGGTCGCCCAAAGCTGAACGTGAAGCAGAGCTGAGCAGAGTTGCTGAAGAGCTGGAAACTCGAGTTTTCATTCACAAACTCGAGTTTTGTCGGGACCAGAGACGCCAGAGAAGCTGAAAACTCCCGATACTTCAATTTTTAAGTTCCATACTCGAGTATTGACTCCCATACTCGAGTTTTGACCTTCATAACTCAAATTTGACTTGGAAACTCGAGTTGACTTTCAAATCGTGGTTTCCGAAACTGTGGTTTTCAAAACCAAGGTTTTCTCGTCCATAAGCAAATTTTTCCAGTAAGCTTGTATACTCAAGTTTTGACCTGGAAACTCTAGTATTGACTTCCAGACCTCAATTTTCACTATCTTTAGCTCTGAATTGACCCAACCAACCTCCAATTGATTGTGAAGACTTGTAATATCAATTTAAGACCTTGTAAATTGATTTTTCTCATTCTTTTTGACAAGATCTTCTCTTTCTTTCTTCACTTCACTTGGTCATTCTTCACAATTTCTATTCTTTCTTTTCTTCTTTTTCTTCTCTTCCTTTTCCTTGAATATCTCCACAATCTTTTGATAATTTCTTGATTCTTTGAAGATTCTTCCTTCTTTAATTTTTGATTTCCTTCTTGATTATTTCCCATCTCTGATCAATCTCTTGCATTCAATACTTCTTTATCAATCTTCTTCTTGATAATTCTTCACATCTTTGATTCTACATTAAGCTCAAGAATTTAGTCAATGAAGAAGATAAATATAGTATGAAAACTTCTTGCTTATACAAATGACATCAATATAAGACATCATCAAAACTAATCATATCTAACATTCTCCCCCTTTTTGATGATGGCAAATACTCTAAGAAAAATATGCATGAATATGAAAATAGTCATCATTAAATGCAACATATTTTTCTTGCCATTCTCTCCCCCTTATTTGTCATTAGCAAAAAGTTGAAGTAATGAAATATTTAGAGAAGGAACTATGAAATCAGAAATGAATGTCATTCTCCCCCCATTTTGAAAAGCCTTTTATTCTGAATATGATGAAATTAGACTAGAATGAATCAATAAGATGGTTTTCTCTCCCCAATATGAAGGTATTTTCTCTTCCCCTTAAGAAAACATAACATGTACAGAATTTTCACAATGAAAGCATATAGAAACCAATCAAAATCTTTCACAGTTAAATCATATAGATACCAAACATGTGCAAGATTTCTATTGAATATAGAAAAGTTAGAGTTTAGAAATGCTCATGTTGGTTTTGCAAATTGATGGATGACCAATGTAGTCCATTTGCTTGCTTTCTTATATGAGAGATTTTTGATGTGCTGTCAATAGCTTCAATGCTTTGCCTTCTCTTCATATAACTCTTGAATAGTGCATATTCCAGCTTCTTCAATAGAACATGAAGGCAATATTCCTCAATTTGATAGTTTCTCTTTGTAGTGCATGAAGGAACATCAGAATCTCCTACTACAAGTTGAAAGCTTTTCTTGCAAAAGAGTTTTGTTAGTGCAGAAATAAAAAACATTCCTCTCTATATGATATTTTCAAATTAGGAGATTGAGAGGGAAAATAGAAGATATTCTCAAATATAAGATTAGCTCATCATCAAAACTTTATCAAACATAGTGAATGCAGATGAGTATGCTTTAAAAGAGTTTTTCTTCAAATAAAGGAAATGAGCTTTTGAGATATCAAACACATGTGAACGTGAAGCTCCCCCTTAATGAATGCATGGTCAAAAATATGTGAACTCTCTTTAATGATACCAAATAATAATGTGATAAGAAGCTTTTATCAAATAATAGTTTATGAATAAGTTTAAATTTTCCAAAAATATAAACTCAAAGAGTAATGCACAAATTTACTTGTTTGATCATCAAACACTCATTGATAAACTGATAAAACATAGTTAAGAATATCAGTGATTGATGATATGGAGCATATAGAACATATTTGAAAATTTCTTAAATTCAAAATCGGAATGTGTAAAACAGGATGGACTCAAAACTGGAGTTTTTCACTGTGCACTTAAGCACATACTTGAGTTTCCTTATCAAAACTGGAGTTTTGAAATTACAGAAAAACATTGATGCTCTCTGTGTGACCAAAACTCGAGTTTCAAAACCAATACTCGAGTTTTCATTTTGAAAATTGAAATTTAGAGAGATCATATGGAGTAGTTGGAGAGGTTTATCAGTTGAAACTTCATTTTTAGATTTAAAAGATGACTTAGTTTCTTTGCCTTTTTGACAAGCATCACAAATCATATCATTCTTAAAATTGAGCTTTGGCAAACCGATGACTTAATCCTTTTTCTGTAATTCATCAAGTTGATGCATATTGACATGAGCTAACTGCTTATGCCATAGCCAACTCTCATTCAAATTACTCACAAAACAATTTTCGGAAACAGAGCCATTACTAGAGAGGTTGAGAGTATAACAATTTCCTTCTTTAAGAGCTCTAAATAAAGCTTTTGATTTTGAAGTTTCAAATGGGACATCATCCTGTCTCAATCAAACATTCCTCAGAATTAAGGATAACTAAATTACCCTTATCGGTGCTTTGGCTCACACTGAGGAGATTGTGACAAAGTCCTTCCACAAGGTAGACATCCTTGATCATTGGTCCTTCATTGTTTCCAATTTCTCCAATACCAGCAATCTTTCCAAATTGATTTCCACCAAAAGTTACTTTGCCACAAGTTTTGGGTTTGATTGATGCGAACTTGGACTGATCTCCCGTCATATGTCTAGAGCACCCACTATCAATGTACTATTTGTTGGCATTTGATGCTCTTAGACATACCTGCAAATCATAGAAATTCAGGCCTTAGGTACCCATCTTTTCTTGGGTCCTTTTGGGTTAGTATGTGTCTTAGGAATCTTGTAAGATCCTTTAGGCGCCCATTGATAATTCCCTGCAGGTTTACTCTTTCTTTCCTTTTTATGAAAACAAGATGAGGTGGTATGGCCTTTTCGATTACAATAATTGCAATAAGCAAAAGGATTTGAAGAGTGAATTGTTTTCCTAAAATAATTCATATAAGATTTCTCTCCAAATTTCTTTTTGCCTTTTCTCTTGTCAAAATAGGGTTTATAGCCAATTCCTGATCTTTCATTAGTAAACCTTTGCTGTTTTAATATGACATTGAGCATTTCACTACCTCTAGTGAATTTCTCAAGTGCCTTTGTGATATGTAAATTCTTTTTCTCTAATTCAGTACATTCATCACAAATGAGATTTTCAGGTGTAGAAAGATTTTCAACTTGTATTTCAAGAGTTATATTCTTTCTTTTCAAAGCAAGATATTTATCAGCCAAATTTTTAAATTCAATTGGACAAGGCTATATTCAGCAAATAACTCATCATAAGTTGGTTGCAAATTATATACCTCATCATCTTTGTCATGTTGCTCTTCTTCTTCAGCAACCAGACAGATGTTGGCTTTTTCTTCCTCTTCAGTTTCATCTTCATCCAATGAACTATCACCCCATATAGCCAAGACATAGGCTTTCTTTTTGGCTTTGCTGAATTTCCTCTTTTCTTTATCTTTTTTCTTCAGCTAGGGGCATTCTGATCTGATATAACCAGGCTTCTCACATTCGTAGCAAATGATTGAATTCTTGGCTTTGAAACTCGAGCTACCCTTGTGACTTTTCTTAAAACTTTGGTCCCTCTTGTAGAACTTCTTAAATCTTCGGACCATCATACCAATCTCTTCATCTTCATCTTCCTCATCCTCATCATCTGATTCTTTCGCTTCTTTGATTGCTTTTAAAGCAACCCCCTTGTCCTTGTTGTTGACTTCATTAAGTCCTTTTCTAAACTTGATCTCGTCTTCATATTTTGACAGGCTGCCAAATAATGCTGCCATAGATGCCATTGATTCACCACGTGCTTCTTCAATGGTAGTGACTTTTGCTTCCAGTTTTTAGTGAGGATGTTCAAGATTTTTCTAACTTGAACAAGTTGTTCATAGAATTTACTAGAAATTATTCACTCTGACTTAATGCATTCTGGAGCATTAAAATTGCCTTTCTGTTGAGAGTGACCAGCCTCTTATCATTATCGACATATTCTTCTTCTAACTTTGGAATTCGTACCCCATCTTCAACAGTTTCAGGAACATAGTTTCCTCTTTGAAATACTCTCCACAACCCATATTCAGAAGCCATGACGAAAACTTTAAACTTGGCCTTCCAGAAGGAATAATACTCTCCATTAAAACCAAGTGGCCTGTTGATCGAAGCTCCATCAGGTAAAATACCTTCCATAAGGATCCTTCTCGAGATGTTAAGCTCTTTAAAAAAGACCTTCCTCTAATACCAAATGAAAGCAGAGCTAAATCACCAAAAGGGGGTGAATTGGAGATTTTAAAAATCTTTTCGCAAGTTCTGTTTTAACAGCAATGAAATAGAGTAAAACAGAGAGTATAGAGGAAGAGTAGAGCACAAAGGTTTATACTGGTTCAGTCCAACTTTATGTTCTACGTCCAGTCCTCAGGCATCCTGAGTATTTCACTATATTAATCGATTACACCCTCTATAAGTCAAGAGCAATTCTTTCTCTAGAACTTGCTCCCCCTCATAAGTTGTAATCAATGAACCCCAATCTCCAAGTCCCAGACTTGAGATTGTTTACAATAAATGAAATAAAGACAATCATCTCTCTTAAAGAGTGGATAAGATTAAACACTGAAGCTCTATAGTATCAAAAGATACTCTATATAGAAAAACTTAAGAGTAGATGAACAAATTGAATGCTTTTCCCTTTCTGGCTCAATAGTTGTTGAGAAGAATTGAATATTGCTCTATTTATACTTAGAGTGTGATTAATAATCGTTGCAAGCATCAATATGACCGTTGGTGAAGTTGTCCACCAGTTGGAAGCACTTTCGTCTCTTCTCTTTTTACTCTTTTGTTCATTCTTTGTGTTGGGAGGATAAATGCTGACTTCCTTGTGTTTCTATCCGTTGGAATGTCAGAGCCTTGATTAGGTGAATGTCCCTTTATCCCTTTTACATCGTGTAGAGCTTGGAAGATCAAAATAAGGCAAGTTAAGTGGCCTTGCATTTAATGCTCTGACATGTCTTTTCGCTTTAGTGAAAACAGCTCTTATAATATGCTTAAATCATCTTTAAATCAGCTGAAATACACTAGCAAACATGTTAAACATATCTAGTAATGTTGATAATTAATATTAGAAAGTATTCAAATCAATCAACAAGCTTTGCATAGATTTCGCAAATTTTAATTATCAACTAAGCGACGCAAACTCGAGTTTGTGCATCAATACTTGAGTTTGTCACTATGCACTTAAGTTTATACTCGAGTTTCCTCTTTCCAAAAAGAAAAGTCACGATTTGATCTTTGGAGCTTCAGTTTAGCTTGGGACCAATACTCGAGTTTTCAAGCGAAACTCAAGTTTTCGACTCTTAATGAAGATAAGTCCAAAACATCAAAACTGGAGTTTTCATTTAAAACTGGAGTAATGAAATCAGTAAAAACTATCGATGCTCTCTGTATGAACAAAACTCGAGTTTGCAATCCTAAACTTGAGTTTCCAATTTTAACTTGAAACTCAGAGAGATCTTTAGACATTTCAAAACTAGAGTTTTCGAAACTGGATTTTTCCAACCCGGAGTTTATAAATGCATTGAAATATTGATTATCTGTGCTTGGCTCGAAACTTGAGCTTTCAATGCTATACTCGAGTTTCCATTTGAAATATGAAAACGTTTGAACTTTGGAGCCAAGAGGGAAAACTGGAGTTTTCATTTCATAAATTTAAGGTTTCAGATATCAAAACTTTTTGACTGCCAATACTCAAGTGTCCAGATTCAAACTTGAGTTTTCCCAAGGCCTAGAAAAACTTATAAATTTCTTTTGAAAAGAAGTTTTAGCCTTTACTCGATTTTTCAAACTGATACTCGAGTTTGTCCTTATGAAAAACTTGCAATGCTCTCTGTAAGGCCCAATACTCGAGTTTCCAATTGGAAACTGCAGTTTTGCCTTTGTCCATTAAAATTAAGCTTTTCTATGTAAGGCCAAAACTCGAGTTTTCATCCTGATGTTAGTTCTCTATGTCTTTTGATGATAACTGACAATTGTAAACTAAATTTGAAGTTTGTTTTTGGTAAGTTGTAAAACTTACTGTTCAAGGCAAACTCGAGTCTAGGTAACGAAACTCGAGTTTAGACTTGACAGACAGAAGCTCAGTTTTTACAAAGCTGGCCAAACTCCAGTTTGCGTAAGACAAACTCGAGTTTGCATTACACAGAGAGCAATCAAAATTCTTAAGAACTGTAAACTCGAGTTTATGTTTTGGAAACTCGAGTTTAGGATCAAACAGAAGCTTCAATGCTTTATCAAGATTTCAAAACTCCAGTTTCATATCCACAAACTCCAGTTTACCAAATACAAAAGTCTTCAAGTTTAAAGTTTTCAACTGAAACTCGAGTCTGGACGTAGAAGACTTGAGTCTGGGTTATAATAGAGAAACTTGAGCTCTTGTTTATTTTGTAAACTCCAGTTTTGATTTCAGAGATTCCAGTTTAAGCTTAACAGGAAGTTTTCAAAGCTTCAGCTACCACTGAAACTTGAGTCTAGTTTCTAGAGACTCGAGTTTAGGACAAACTAAAAATACTCGAGTTATTACATGATTTCTAAACTCCAGTTTTGAAAACGAAAACTCCAGTTTGAGCCTTCAAAGATGTTTCAAATGTTTCAGTTCACACTGAAACTCGAGTCAAGATTTTGGTGACTCGAGTTTAGCTCAAACAGAAAACACTCGAGTAAATGACTGATTTGAAAACTCCAGTTTGAAAAATGGAAACTCCAGTTTACACTTATGGAGATATTTCAAAAGTTTCAGTTTTCACTTAAACTTGAGTTTTGGATATCAAAACTCGAGTCTGGATCATACAGAGAGCTATACAATATTTTAGGTCTTGTAAACTCCAGTCTGCAATTCTAAACTCCAGTTTTGATGCTGTGAACTTAAAATTAAGATTTTCATAAAAGCTTCAAACTCGAGTCAGTCACTAAATGACTCGAGTTTAGCCATGTGTTCAAAATCTCATTCAAGACCAAATCGCGACTTTCTTCTCTATAAGAACCAAACTCGAGTTAGCTTTTGCAAACTGCCAGTTTAGACCAATGCTCAATAGTCATGTCTTCTGGATGAACCTCAAACTCGAGTCTAGGATTATAAACTCGAGTTTGCAAAGGAGATTTTGAAAAACCGGATTAAATCAATCTACGAAATCATTATGGGTTAATCTTAAATTATCATATCTTGTTGTATTATTATTCCTAACATTATTGATCAAGTTTTTGATAAGTTTCAGATAGGTTCATCACAAGATCAAGGTGAAATCAAGATCCAGCATAAGTGCATTTAATGAAGAACTAAGAACAGGGCTGATTCTTCTCCCTTATTCCAGATGTTTAGTTCAGACCGTTGTAACACATTAAGATCATCTCAAACGGTCGAATTAAGATCATGGAATGACTAAAAATCTGGAAGACATTTTGCAACAACACATTCCAGGATTTCAGCAAAGAATTAAAAGAACAGAGCAAAATATGCAACTGTCATTTCCCAGATTTGCAGTTGAACGTTAGAGAAGGTACTGCAATGGCTAGCTCATCTAGCTAGGCTATAAAAGGCTATGAAGACACAAAGCAAGACACAACGAAGCTACACTGAACACATTTGCATTTTTGAGTCTATATTGTGATTCTTTTATCTGTTCTTCAGTGATTATCAATATTCACTCTTTTGAGAGATTGAAATTCTTTTAAAGTATTTGGTTGTGTAAACTCAAGGTTGTGGAACCTGTGAGTTGGGTTGTTTAAATTACAAGGTGTAAGGGGGAGCAAGTCCTAGGTGATTAGGATTGTGTCTTGTCTTCGTTGTTGTAGTTAAAAACCTGTTGAACTAGTGGAAACACCCAGAAGGTATCTGGGGACTGGACGTAGGTCAAGGTTAAGACCGAACCAGTATAAATCCTGTGTGTCTGAGCTTTTCTTTCTCTACTCTTTCATTATTCATTTCTTAAGCTTTATTTTTTTAAGAGTTGAAAAGAATTTTTAAAATCCCCAATTCACCCCCCTCTTGGTGATTTCTTCCACTTTCACCTGAAACTTGAGTTTGCCTCAAACAGCAAGTTTTTACTTTCTTGAGACAAAACTTCAATCTTGATTTTACAATTGTTTGTTATCATCAAAACCCATAGAGAACTAACATGTGTCACGTGGTGATTTTGTTTTTGTTTTGATTTGTCGACATGCCATTGTATTTTGGCAGTGTTATTTTGACTTTGATAATATTATATTTAAATGTTGTAATTCTATTTGCTTTCTAAAATTACTTGTTGAGAATTTTGGGGACAAAATTCCTTTTAGGAGAGAAGAATTGTAACATCTCAATTTTTACCAATAGTGATTGAGTGTTTTTAGGATGTAATTTATTAATTATTTTGAGGTTTATAGGAGATCTAGAAGTACAAAATTAAGATTTTTCTGTTAATATTATAAGATAAATGAATTTAAATACTATAAATATATAATATTATATATCAATTCATAATATTATATAATAATAGGGTTATGGTGCAAAAATACACATAACCTTTTTCCTTAAGAGCGCCCAACACCACAAACTTTTTTCTGAATCAAAACTACACACGACGTTACGTTTTGGGAGCAAAAATACCATGTGCCGTTAGTTGACCAGACGTCGACCGTTAACTTTGACGGAATGAACAGTAACACCAGTGAAATTACCATTTTGCCCTTAGTTTATGGTGCTGGGCGCTCCTGGGGAAAAAGGTTATGTGTATTTTTGCACCTTAACCCTTTAAAAAAACTAAAATAAGCCCTCCCCCGCCGGTGGACCCCACTACCGGCCATCAATGCCCGACAGCCACCTCCGAGGACCTCCTCCGGCGGCCTCCCCTTACTTTTAAATAATTAAAAAAACTAAAATAAACCCTTCCCCACTGGTGGGCTGTCACGCCCGGCCTTTTGAGGCCTTTGTTTAATCAGAGTTAGTGTGGAATACAAGAATCAAGGTCAAAAAGCAAGGAGCAGCTGTAAGGACTACAGCAGATGCAACGCCTTGGACAATTAGGATTAATTAGTCTGTATATAGTGTTTATCATTCGTCTATGTTGGAATTATGTAATAACATCCCTCCATGGGATAGATAACGAATTGCGAAAAACTAGTCCGTATTTTCATATTATTGTAATTTCAAAAACTTCGATTTACAAAATCAAGTCGTCCAAATCACCTCGATTCTTGTATTCCGCACTAACTCTGATTAAATAAAGGCCCCAAAAGGCCGAGCGTGACAGTATGGTAACACCCCAAATTTTAGGCTTCGGGAATTAAGAATTAATTATGGAAAATTTAGCCTTAAGGAATTTTAAAGATTAAGAATTTGGAATTTAAGGCATATTTTCCATAAATTAAAGGCAATTTAGTTGGAAATAAGTTTTGGCCTAAATATTTTGGAGATGATATTTTATGGCCAAAATAAATTGATTATGGCAAGAATAGAGTCAAAGAAAAATTTGAAGAGATAATTCGTGGCATAAAATAATTATAGGAAATTAAAACCAATTATTCCTTAATTTACTTGGGAGAAAAGAATAAAATTCAAAGGATAATTGAAAGTGATAATTGGGCCTACATAATTATAGGATTAATGTTTATGGCTTAGGAAATTAAGAATTTAATTTCCTTGGGATTATAGAATTATTGCAATTAAAGCTAATTGCAAATATAGTATTGTTTAAAAAAAAGAGAGAGAAGAATTTGATGGCCACTTAAAGCCCAATTCATTATATCTCTTATCATTGAAAACACCCAAGAGATATACTCTCATTTCCTACGGATAAGGAACAAAAGCAACAAAATTGGCTGAATATTAGAAGCAACACGTGAGGAAGCAAATGAAAGGAGGAAATAGGTAAGAAACCAGCAGGCCCAATTAGGTAGTCAATTAATCATCTCAAGCCCAAACACGATCCAACACAGATTACATTAACATCAATTAACCATCAAATACACCATCAGCTACCTAACCTCCACGTAAGTGGACAGATGTCCGAAAATTTACATGCACAAATGATCATCAAATGGCTCTATAAAGCCATTCCACTTCAGCCCTTTTCCCTTCATTTTCATCTGTTCGGTATACACAGAGAGAAACTGTAGATAGAAAGGGAGAGAAGAGAGACCGAGAGTGTGGGAAGAATTCATCACTGGCTCTGTTTCTGCAACGTTAAAACAGAGGAGAGTTTCATCGATCATTCATCCACTGCCAGGCTTGGAGACCGAAGGTGATCATCATCCTTGCCTCTTCTTTCATTTTTCCGTCGAAGTCTAGAAGCTGAACTAAAGCAACATAAAACTGAAAATGGAAGTAAACTGAACCAAAAACCATGAAAAACGTGAAACAGGAGCTGTTGATGGTGTATATGAAAAACGAAATGAAAACAGAAACTAAAAGATGAATCAGAGAAAAAGTGCTATCTTTGTCTATGTGGTTGTGGTAGGAGTTTATTCATGCATATAGGTTTTTGTCTTTACTGAAGAAAACTAAAAAGAAAAGCATATGAAGTTATGTGTGTTTCTGTGCTGGAGTTTTCTTTCGGTCAAATGGTTTTGCTGCATAAAGTGGCATTTTGCTATCAACTTGGTGCATGAATATATGTTTACGTATCTGTAAATGTGCTTTCTGAAAGAAAAAGAAACTTTGAGAAATAAATATATGTATATATATGTTTCGGTGCATGCAACAAGAAAGAAAGTATTCTGCTGTTTCTATGCATGTCGAGTTTTGCATATGTTCTTGTGTATATTTTGCTGCTTGCCGTTACTAATCATGTGTGGGTGTTTAAGAAAAACAAAGATAGAGGTGTATATGAATATATATGTGTAAAAAAAAAAGGCCCTGTTTACTGTCAAGAAAGAAATAAATATGTGCATATGTATATGATAGTATGTATCGCATGTTTGTTAATGAAATAGTTAAGGAATGAAAGGTTAAGTATATATGTATTTGCAGTGTGTCTGTGCATGTCGGATTCTTGCTTCTGTTTGTGTGTCATGGGTTTTGCTGATGGTATATTAAAGGAAGGAAAAGTCAAAGTTAAACACATGTGTGTGTACTGTACGAGTTTTGCTGTTTGTGAAAGAAAGAAAATGGAATGATTATATTTCATGTGTGTGTGTACCGTGTTGCCCAGTGTTAAAGGGAAAGAAGAAATAGATATATATGTGTGTGATCATATGTGTGATTTGAAAGAAAAGAAAACTAAGTAAATATATGTGTGTATTGGTTGTCTAGTAAAGGAAAGAGAGAGAAATAAGTTAATACATATATATAACTATAAGGGAGAATCAGTTAAGTCTATAGGCATATGTATGTTGAAGCTCATTTTGCTAAATGGAATTAAAAGGAATATTGCACATGTCCATGTAGGTACTTGTGCGTGTAAAAGGATGGAAAGCAAAAATAACATATATGTATGTTAAGTCACCATAAATTTCCTGATTGTTTCTAAATAAATAAATAAATATAAATATAAATATATATATATATATATATATATATATATATATATATAGGAAGTGTTTAACTAATAGACACATGCATAGCATTTTCTTTTATATTCATGTAGTATTTGTTTTGCCCGAAAAATATTTAAGTACATTGTAATACAAATATGCTCAACCCAAATAGGTGAAACATAAATGAGGATTTAATTTATAGAATTAAGATTTTAAAAAGGAACCATGAGAAATGTTAAATTAATAAAATTAATTATCTTCTTAATTGAAGCTAAACATTTATTAAATTTTATTGGTGTTACTATAAGGACCATAATAATAACAAACAATGTTATTGTTTAAGATTTAGTGACCAATAATTGATGGGGAGCTTATTATTATTATTATTATTCAAAATAATAATAATAATAATAATAATAATAATATTGATAATAATAATAATATTGAAAATAACAATAATAATTAAATTATTATTGTTAGGGAATTTGTAAGGGATTAATAATTATTAATCCTTTAAACTAATTTACGTAATTAGTTTATCCGCAATTCAAATAAGAGACTGATAGCGATGATAAATATTATTTTTAGGCAGACCTGGATATTGTTCTGATCCCAACAACTTCAGTACAAAAGAAAAAGGACGCACGGTCGATGTAGGTAACTTTAATCTTATAATCATGTATGTTAATTTTATGCATTTATTAGCTGATCATGTATGCTGGTTGAATTATTTGTTTGTATTTTCCTGATTGGCCATGGAAATTGAGGCTGAGGTCTCATGGGGCTACGGTCCTACACAAGAGCTGCGGTTCTTGGCCGTTAACTGTGGTTACGGTTATGTGTAATTTCTTCCATGCTGTAAAACATGTGCTATTATGTCATTTCTATTTTCATACATGTGCATGAGATTAACTGTTACCCTGGGGTCCATTTATTTGGACTCCAGCCTATATGAAAGAATACAGGAACTAGAATCGGGATCAAAAGGCAAGGAGCAGCTGTAAGGACTACAGCAGATGCAACGCCTTGGACGATTAGGATTAATTAGTCTGTATATAGTGTTTATCATTCGTCTATGTTGGAATTATGTAATAACATCCCTCCATGGAATAGATATCGAATCGCGAAAAACTAGTCCGTATTTTCATATTATTGTAATTTCAAAAACTTTGATTTACAAAATCAAGTTGTCCAAATCACCTCGATTCTTGTATTCCGCACTAACTCTAATTAAACAAAGGCCTCAAAAGGCCAGGCGTGACATGGGCCCTACCATCGGCCACACTATCGCCGGCCGCCGCCCTCCCTGGCGACCAACGGCCTCCTCTTAATCTTAAATAATTAAAAATAATAATAAACCAAAATACACCACCGTCGCCGATCGCCAGTGGCCAGCAACCACCGGTCACCACTGACGGTGGTGTGGCCGGTGGTGAGGCTCACGGGCGGGGGAGAGGTTATTTTAGCTTTTTTTTAAGGTTATGATGCAAAAATACACATAACATTTTTTCCCCAAGAGCGACCGGCACCATAAACTAAGGGCAAAATGGTAATTTCACCGGTGTTACTGTTCATTCCGTCCAAGTTAACGGTCAACGTCTGGTCAACTAACAACCCATGGTATTTTTGCTCCCAAAACATAACGCCGTGTGTAGTTTTCGTCCAGAAAAAAGTTTGTGGTGCTGGGCGCTCATGGAGAAAAAGGTTATGTGTACTTTTGCACCATAACCCTATTATAATATATAATATTACATAATAATATATTATAACATATTAAAGTGTGTGTGAGTGTGTGTACTTAAACCTATTATAAGAGATCGATCGCTTTTCCATTGTCATCCTTCGTGCCACTAGAGCTTCTTCTAGGTAGCTTCAAAATTTTTCATCCCTTCTTTGTACATCCACCTTTCTTCAATTCCTTTGCCTTTTGATAAAATATCACTTTCAAAATTCCACAATTCAAACATTCCTTCATCTTTTATGATGTTTATCACTAGCCATGTCATGAACCATTGTTTAACAAGTATACTCACATATATCAGGTGGTATTTGTGAGGGTTCCTCATAGGGTATTTGGTCCTTGCATGGTTAAAAAAAGGGATCTCTACTATTGATCCCAACAAGTTGATTTTAGCGTGTGGTTGAGCTCTTGAATTATGAGAAATGTGATAATAATTGGCTTTAGAGAGTGGTAACCACTTTTCTCTTATTGTGCATGCTTGTGTGATGTTTGTAAGTGTTTTTAATTATATAAAACTATGAAACTATTTTGATAATACCTTTGTCTTGGGGGATTTATTCTCATGAAGAAATGACTAGAATTATGAGATTGGAAATATTCTATTAGTAACTTGTGAATTATATGAGAGGGGATGGTGGATGTGGATTTGATAGGAGATTATTCAAAGAGGAAATAAGGGGGTGAAATCTTGTACAAAAAGAGAAAATAAGGTGGTGCGCTTCTAGGTGTACACTGGATAGTCCTTTGGCCCACTCGTGTTTAATAGGGGCTTGACACCCTGCTAGTACATTGAAGGGAGAACCCATGGTTTGGTCTCATGCTTTGTGGATTTTGGCCGATCCATATCACTTGATTAGTGAGCTTATTGATTTTAACTACCATTCATATGGATGAGTACTAGCCTATAAATTCAGTTAGAGGAAATAAGGGAGGATCGAGAATAAATTCTTGTATATTGATTCTTGTATACTTGTGTGCTAAATATGAAAAATGAGATATTGATATTGTGAATTGATATGTACATATATGTTGCCATGTGACATTATTAATAACGCTATGATTTTATAATATCTCACTTAACACCTCACGAGCAATTACTCGTATTCCCAACTAGATGGATTGATGATTACTATTTTTCAAGTGATAGTTCTCGTGTAGGCAAGTCACTTTTGCTAATAGTAATGCTTCCATCTTTTTAGTACATATTGGATTATCATACATTGACACGTTATGGATCATTTTGCATACTCTAGTTTATTTTGAAAATTTTGATAAATGATGATTAGTTTGATCAAACCCTTAATTAATTATTATTTTATGGAAAAATAAAGGACGTTACAAAAGATGGTTGCCTAGTTTAGTAAAATCAAAAGATATAAGGATGTGAGTTGAGCGATGTAAATTACTAAGTCTAGAAATCGAATGTAACAATTTGAGAATGAATGTGGTTGAGAGTTATCATGATAAAAATAGCTTAAGCTCATATTTCCTCTAATTTGCAACTCTTACTCAAATTGCTACCACACTACAACAACATTATAGCAAAGTTTTTCAGTTAACTAACTTCTTTTGGATACAAAAGTTTTCCAACAATCCTGTATTTTTATTCATTACTATACTTTTCTCATATGCCTATGCAAGTTTCAAGTTCAGAATAACATACAAAACAAGGTGTAAGGTTGTGAGATAAACCCATTCCTAAAGCTTATGAACTCAAATAGAATTTACACAATTCTTTCAACACACACTATTTAATGGAGGTCTAATTTTAACTCTCTTCTAGTAAGTTAAGATCATAGCTCTTGCTTATTATTGCTATCTAACAAATAAGACTGTGTTAACATACACAACATTAAACAAATTGAATTATATTACCTAAAACTTAGAAATCTAGTTTAAAACTACAAATTAAGGTTCCATCGTCATTTAGCCAAAAAGAGAATTAGTTTATGGCTTGTGAAGATATTACAACTGAAATTGTCATAATGTTATACATGAAAGTACAAAGAAAGAAACTAAGAGGAAGAGAAGTTGAAGGAATTCGATAACACAGAGGAGCGTCTTTCACATAATGTAGTTTTGTCTTCTTTAACTTAGCAATCTTCTGCCTCAGCTGCTATGTTTGTGTTAGATATGATTAGTTTTGATGATGTCTTATATTGATGCCATTAGTAAGAGCAAAAAGTTTGTATATTATATTTATCTTCTTCATTGTTTAATTCTTAAATTTAATATAGGAACAAAGGTGTGAAGTTCATCTATGAAGAATGATCAAGAGAAGAAAAGGAAAGAAGAAGTTGATGAAGAGAATGAGAATATCAAGATCAGCTCAAGTTTATTTATGAAGAATGTTCAATGGAAGAAGAAAGAAATTATGGAGAATGGTCAAAGAGATGAGAAGATAGAAAGAAGAATCTACTAAGAAGCAAGAAGCTATCAAAGGAGTTTGGAGATAATCAAGAAGAGAAGAGATGAAAGATAGAATAAGTTTATAATCAATATTCAAGATCAGCTCAAATACAAATGTGGAGAATGCTCAAGAAGACTGAAAGAAAGAAAGAGTTGCATTATGGAGAATGATCACGAGAGAGGAGATTTCAAAAAGAAGAAAATGAAGAAGAGGAAATATTGATCAAGATGGAAGATGGAAAAAGGAAAAACTTGCTGAAGATATCATTATTCATGTTCTAAGATTGATTATAGAAGTGTCCATAATCAAATAGAAGTTGGAGTGGATCAATTTAGAGTTAAAGTCAGCAAGAATCAAGTTCTGGATTAGAAAACTCGAGTTTGATGGTCAATACTCGAGTTTACAAGCCTACTGGAAGTAATTTGTCTCTGGAATACAAGAAAACTTGAGTATGGAGGTCAATACTCGAGTATGTCACTTAATGACTCGAGTATGGGGTGTTTTCAGCTTCTCTGGTGTCTCTGGACCTAAGAATACTCAAGTATCCAGCATGGTTAGCAACTCTGTTCACCTCTGTTTCACGTTCAACTTTGGACGAGCTCTGGTAATTTGATGATATCTCCTAAACCAGACATCGGATTGAGGTGAAACCAAATTTGTATGAAACTAGACATCCAATGTATTATCTTGACAAAGTTTCATGCTCAAAGAAGATCAGATGAGAGAGCTATGAATTTCAAAAATTGGATCAAATATTCACGCCACACATCAAACCAAGCTTCAATGTTTTGAGTGTAACTTACAATCTACAAATCAGAATGAGCTGAAATCGGTGGCATATGAAAGAAGACTTATAAGGATTTCCATCAAGACTTGATTCAACAAAAATGAAGTTCAGACTAGAAAGATATGCTCTTCGAAAGTTGACTAACGATTCAAAACATTGCAAAAACGCTAGTTTAGAACAACTCTCATTCATTGGATCATAACGGAAAAAATCCAACGAGTTTGGGTCTGATTCTTGTTACATTGGAAAGAAGACTCGAAGAGATATATGAGGATAAATGGTTTGCTAAATTAGTAGCTATATCAAGTCAGAAAGCAACCAAGGGCCAGAACAACTTGAATACTCGAGTTTACAATTAAATACTCGAGTATAACTCAGACAGAGAGCAATGAACGTTAGAGGATCTTCAATACTCGAGTATGTAAGTCAATACTCGAGTATCGGACAAATAGAGATGAATCTAGAGTAATGAAACAAGCTCAATACTCGAGTATCCAAGCCAATACTCGAGTATACACCGTCACTTCAAAAAATTCAAAATTACAAAAATCACGGTTTTGATCAAGAACATCCAGATGATTACCCAAATGATCTATAACACTTATTATAATCATTTATATCATTTGTGGACATGTTTCATATGATCAAACGAAGGATTACATGAAGATCAAAATGTTGAGCTGTCAAGTCCAAAAAGAAGAACTAACGGCTATATTTTTTCAACAACTATATTCTTAATGTCTATTCACAACGGTTAGATTCTCAACGTTTAGAAGATCTTCATCTATAAATAGAGCCTCATTCAAAATGCAAGGGATGACAGGGAGAGCTTGCATTGTCATAATGCCAATATTATGAATCTCTTGTACACTCTGCTTTTCTCAAATGTTTCATAATTTATCTTAGAAAGAGTGAGATGATTTCCTATGTACTTCAGTGATTATCTATTCACTTCTTAGAGAGAAGTTTCATTGTAAATGATTCTATTTGAGAGTTACTCAAGATTGGTTGATCTTGAGTGGGTGTTGATTGTAACCTTACATTGAGTAAGGGGAAGAGTCTTTGTGAGAGATTGTAAAGGTTGTACAAGTGCCTGGCTAAACTTGTGAGATTGTAAAGACTTTCCTTTTGTGCCTGGTTAAACAAGGAGATAGTAGAAATCTCAAGTGGAGCTTGAGGAATAGACGTAGGTCACAAATTGGACCGAGCCAGTATAAATCTGAGTTTGCAATTCAATTCCTTAATCTCTTTTATTTCCAACATATATGTTTAGATGATTATCTATAACTTTATAACTCTTTACTATCATTCAAACTGATTTTATTGAATTGCGAAAAGATTTTAAAAACTTGCAATTTTTTATCTTCACCCAATTCACCCCCTCTTGGGTTCAGCCGGACTTTCAGTTTGTTGCATCAATTCTCTCAACTGTTGAATGTTCTGTTAGTATGAGGTACATGGCATGAGAGATTTTGTTCTTATGTTCCATTTTCAGTGTCTAGTGCATCTATCTCTATTTCTAGGGTTGAATGCCTTTCCTTCTATTGTTAGGATCCTTACGCTGCACGTCTTTTAGTGGGCTGGACTTTCCTAATCTGTCAAGCCCAATAGGAAGATTTTGTTTTTAATCCAGCCAGATTCTGTTTTGATTTTCTTTTAATCCTAGCTATCTTTGATTTTCTTCTTCCTCAAGCATGTAGCCTTCTTTCATCTATCTTGAAGCTACAATGCCCACTAAGCGGTTCCTGCAACAGTTCTATATTTTTCTCAAGACAAGATCGGTGTATAACAAAAACACGATATTGTTTATTTTCTTAAATCATTTATGATGCAATGTTATAGCACTCATTGATATAATAATGACACCTAAGCTCAAACATACATCAGTTTGAAGTCCTTTCTCTGCCTACATATATGATAACTTCTAAAATGCATAAAGTAAGCTCTTCTAATCCTTACTTCTACATATTCATGAAATCTATCACAACTATCATATCAAAGATATTTTAAGTAGGAAGTTCAATTAAAATCAATCAAAATATAGTGGAAATATATAGCATAATTTGGACTTAACAACTTCCCTACGCTTAGCTTTTTGCATTCTAGGAAAAATCAAGTGGTTGAAAATTTTGTACATACGAAGTTGCTTATGCCCTTGGGTATTGTGTTTCTTGTCATCATCTCAAGTTCAATTTACCATGCAAATAAACCTACCACCCAACATAAACTCAACTTTATATACAACTTTTGCAAAGAGACTTCAAGAGACTCTCAAATTAGGTGTTTGTCTCTCTCTCATATTGGGCGATCTTATTTTATTCTCCTCTTCTAGTCTATACTCTACATAGGCTAGTCAAAGATTTACAATCTGTTGGATATAATTAAGTTTTGATGATGTCTTATATGTATGCCATTAGGAAGAGCAAAAAGATTGAGTAATATGTTTATCTTCTTCATTGACTAATTCTTGTATTTAATATGGATCAATCCAAGTTAAGGTCAATCAAGAAGGAGATAAGTGATTTCAGATTGAAAGAGTTGAATCAAGAAGAAGATGATCAAGAAGTATTGAATGTTAAAAAGATGAAGATCAAGGAGAACGAGGATGTAGATGAGGATAAGGAAAAGGAAGAGAAGAAAAAGAGGAGAGATTGAAGAAGAAAAAACTTTGAATGGAATATCCTTATTCAAGATTAGCTCAAGTTTATCTGTGAAGAATAATTGAAAGAAAGAAAGAGTTGAAGTATGAAAAATGGTCAAGAGATTTCATCAAGAAGAAAATGAAGAAGAGGAAATGTTAAATAAGATGATGAGCTAAAGTTAAATGATGAAAATTGATCAAGATGGATCTTGGAAAAAGGAATAACTTGTTGAAGATATCAATATTCAAGTCCCAAGATTGATTATAGAAGTGTCCATGATCATGTGGAAATTGGAGAGGCTCAATCCAGAGTTAAAGACAGTGAAAATTAAGTTCTGGAAGAGAATACTCGAGTTTTCAGGTCAAAACTCGAGTATACAAGCTTACTGTAGAAAATTAATTCTGGACGAGAAAACTATAGTTTGGAAAACCACAGTTTTGGAAACCACAGTTTGGGCGTCAAAGAGTCAAAATTTGAATATTGAAGTCAATACTCGAGCATGGAACTTAATGACTCAAGTATTGGGAGTTTTCAACTTCTCTGGCGCTTTTGGTCTCGACAAAACTCGAGTTTCCTCTTCAAAACTCGAGTTTCCAGCTTGATCAGCAATTCTGCTCACCTCTGTTTCACATTCAGCTTTGGGCGAGGTTTGGTAATTCGATGATATCTCCTGAACCAGACATTGGATTGAGGTGAAATCAAATTTGGCTGAAACTAGACATCCAATACGTCATCTTGACAAAGTTTCATGGCCAAAGAATATCATATCAAAGAGCTTTGAATTTCTAAAGTTGGATCAAATATCCACGCCACACTTCCGACCAAGCTTCAGTGTTTTGAGTATAACTCACAATCTACAAATCAGAATGAGCTGAAATCGGTGGCGTTTGAAAGAGACTCATAGGGATTTCCATCGATACTTAATTTAACAAAAATGAAGATCAGACTAGAGAGATATGGTCTTCAAAAGTTGATTGATAATTCAGAACGCTGCAAAAATGATGGTTAAAGAACAATATTCTTTCATCAGATCATAACGGGAGAATTCCAACAAATTAAGATCTGATTCTTGTTGCTGTGGAAAGAAGAATCTAAGAGTTATATGGAGGATAAGTAGTTTTCCAAAATTGGAGCTATATCAATCAGAGAGTAATCGAGGACTAAAAAAGATCGAAAACTCGAGTTTACGAATGAATACTGGAGTATAGCTCAGACACAGAGCAATGAACGTTAGTGAATCTTCAATACTCGAGTATTGGGCTTACAGAGGCGAATCTGAAGTTATAAAATAAGCTCAATACCACAGTATTGAGGTCAATACTCGAGTTTACATCGTCACCTCAAAAAATTCAAGAATTCGAAGATCACAATTTTGATCCAGATCATCCTGATACTTACCCAAATGATTTGTAATATTTCTTAACATTATTTATATCATTTGTGGGCATATTTCAGATGATCAAACGAGAGATTTCATGAAGATCAAGTTGATGACCTGTCAAGTCCCAAAAAGTGAAATAACGGCTAGTTTTTCCATCTGCTGAGCTCTCAACAGTTCTGAACACAACGGCTCTATTCTTCAACAGTCAGAACACCTTCATCTATAAATAGAACCAGATTCAAAACGCAAAAAGGTGGAGGAGTGAACTTATACAGTCATAATGCCGAAATTCAGAATCTTCTCTTCACTCTGTTTTTTGATGCTTATTTTAATTATCATTTAGAGAGTGAATTCAATTGTTATGCACTTCAGTGTTCATCTTAATCACTTCTTTGAGAGAAGATAAATTGTAAATCATATTTTCCTGAGAGATACTCAAGGTGGGTGACCTTGAGTTGGGAATTTGATTGTAACCTTACGGGTAGTAAGGGGGAGTCTTTGTGAGAGACTGTAAAGGCTACACAAGTACCTGGACAAACTTGTGGGGTGTAAAGGTTTGCCTCTTGTGCCTGATTAAACAAGGAGAGTGTAAAGGCTTGTCCCTTGTGCCTGGTTAAACAAGGAGATAGTGGAAATCTCAAGTGGAGCTTGAGGACTGGACGTAGGTCAAGGTTGGACCGAACCAGTATAAATCTCGTTTGTAATACTCTTCCCTTAACTCTTTATTTCCAGCATATATGTTTGAATGATTGTTTAGAGCTTTATATCCTTTTATTATCATTCAAACTGTTTTCTATTGAATTGTGAAAAGTCTTTAAAAGGTTGTAAATTTTTAATCTTCACCCAATTCACCCCCCTCTTGGGTTCAGCCAAGACTTTCACAATCTCTATCATGGAATATAAGCTTAGGATATCAAGAGGACTTTGTTAGTTCTCTAAAGGTTTTGATTATAACAATCAATTGTAAAACCAAGATTGAAGATTTATCTCAAGAAAGAGAAAACTTGTTGATTATGGAGAAACTCGAGTATTAGTAGCAATACTCGAGTATTGATCCTTCAAAGAAAAGCTCAATGTTAATGACTAAAGGCAATACTGCAGTATCCCAAAGGACACTCGAGTATTGACCCTTACAGAGAGCATCGCAAAATTTTCCATAAGAGAATACTTGAGTATTGGTTTGAATACTCAAGTATAGGCTAAAGAAACTCTTCAGTATTTTTCAAGTAAAATGAAAACTCTAGTTTCGAAAACTTTAGTTTTGGAATATGAAAAGTTCAATTTTCCCTCTTGGCTCCAAAATTCAAATGTTTTCTCTTTTCAAATGAAAACTTGAGTATGACATTAAAATACTCAAGTATTGAGACAATCAAAGATGATTAAAAATTTATTACACTTAAAAACTTTAGTTTGGAGAACTCTAGTTTCGGAAACTCCGGTTTAGCACTAACTAATGTTCTCTCTGAGTTTCAAAATGAAAGCCCATACTCGAGTATGGTATTGAATACTCGAGTATCGAGTCATATAGAAAGCAACTGTGGTTTCTAAAGATTTCAATACTCCGATTTTAAATGAATACTCTGGTTTAGATGTTTTGGTCAAAACCACATCAAGAGTCCAAAACTCGAGTATTATTTGAATACTCAAGTATTGGGTTAAGTAAGAACTGAAGCTCCAAAGCTCGAATCGCGACTTTCCTCTCCATAAGGAGAATACTCGAGTATAGACATAGAAACTCAAGTATATACTTAAGTGCATAGTGACATACTCAAGTATTGATGCACAAATTCGAGTATACGTCGCGGTAGTTGAAAATTCAAATATGCGAAATCTGCATTATGTTTGATGATTGATCCAAATGCTTCCTAATATTAATTCTCAACATTACCAGATATGATTAATGTGTTTGCTAGTGTATTTTAGCCAATTTACAAATGATTTAAGCAGATCAAAAGAGTTGTCTTCACTAAAAGCAAAAAAGCTGTCTGAGCATTAAATGCAAGGGCACCTAACTTGCTATATTTGGATCTACCAAGCCCTACACGATGCAAAAAGAATAAAGAGACTTTCACCTAACCAAGGGTCTAACATTCTAATGGATAGAAACGAATAGAAGTCAACCTTTATCCTACAACACAAAGAATAAGCAAAAGAGTATAGAGAGAAGAGACCAAAGTGCTTCCAACAGATAGGAAACTTCACCAACGGTCATATGAATGTTTGCAACAGTTATTAAACACTTTCTAAGTATAAATACAGCAGTATTCAATTCCTCTCAACAACTATTGAGCTGAAAATTGAAAAAGCATTAAATTTGTTCATTTACTCTTAAGCTTTTCTGTACAGAGTATCTGTTGATACTATTGAGCTTCGGTGTTCATCTTAATCTGCTCTTTAAGAGAGTTATTTGTTTGTATCTCATTTATTGTAAAGAATCTCAAGTCAAAAGATTAGAGATTTGAGGGTCATTGATTAGAACTTGTAAAGGGGAGCAAGTTCTAGTGAGAGAATTGCTTCAGAGTTATAGAGTGTGCAATCAAGCGACATAGTGAAATACTCAGGGTCCCTGAAGACTGGACGTAGGCCAAAGAGTTAAGCGGAACCAGTATATATCTGTGTGTCTATCTTTCCTTTCCTGAACTCTGTTTTTACCCTGTTCGCTCATCATAAAACAAAACTTGCGAAAAATTTTATAAATCCTCAATTCACCCCCCTCTTAGTGATTTAGCTCCACTTACAGACTTTAAAGGATGTCATGTTGGTGTAGCCAAGATGGAACATATGGAATGGAATGAAATGCACAACTAGGTAGTTCAACCAAGTATGCAACCATAATTAAAATAGAGGATACTTAGTCATACTTGCTTCTTTTCTCTTGCTTTCTCTCTCTCTCTCTCTCTATATGTTTATTCTTCTCTCTTTTTGGGGTACAAAACCGGTTTAAAAAGTCCAACGTTTAGACCTATTATTTAAATAACTAGTCTAAAAATATTTTTTAAAAGTCTTAAAAGAAACAGACTTTTAGGACTAGTTGTGTCGAAATCGAATCTAGAACTGATCTAAAAAATGATTTTTTCCCCTAATGTATCTTATAACATCTAATATATTAACTCGATATTATAATACTATACATTATGTGATATAATTTAACTATCCAATTCAAATTCAATCCTAATGTCTAAAAATATTAATCTTAATATCTAATAAGAGATCAAATATAATTTTAGGTTATTAAAATCTAACTCTTCCCCTCCCTTCCCCCCATTCCATCTATTTCTACCATTCTCCTCTATTAAAATATCTTTGCTCTCTTCCCTTCCCTCCATCAAGTCAAACACAATGTTAATTCTCTCATTCCATCGTTTCTTTATTGATTTTTGTTTAGGGACCATCAGTAGAAGTAAATCAGGAAAAGATGGATAAACATGAAATGTATCTCTTATATTTATAATGAAGATCAACTTTATGAACATGTTTTATATTAAGGATGAGAGGAAGTATTAATATATAGGATATAAATAATATAAAATTAATTACATTAAGACATGTATTTATTACTACTATTACTATTATTTGCCAAGAAAAATTACTAATGCTCTTACGATTATTATTATGAAACACCCAATGTGCATAAAATGACAAATTATGTAGGATATAAATAATATACAATATATCATGTTAAGACATGTATTTATTATTATGAGGGGAAAAGACAGAAAAATACAATCAAAATTGGTAAAAGACAAATAAGCATGTTGAATTTCAATAATTCAAAAAAGACTAATTGGAATTTTGAAATGTTACGAAATTGGAGAAATTATCTATACTAACTAGAGTTTTTTTAAAAAAGAAAACATCCTTAACACCCTTGCCATCGCCAGAACTTTAGTGCCCTTGTTGGCGATGGTGACTAGTGACGGGAGTTTCGACAGCCTAATTTCTTATTTTTAATTTTTTTGAATTTCTTAAGAAAAAGTTGTTAATATAGATACTTGAGTTGTTAATACTGATACTAAAGTTGTAAATGGTGGCCTAATATATATATTTTTTGAATTTTTCATGCAAAAGTTGTTAATATGAATTAGCTTTTAGAGAATAACTTTTATGATTTAAGAGACAAGTATATGAGAAGAGTTTTGTCTCAACTTACAGAAAAGGGCCTCTGAAAACATGGTTTTAGATTTACCTAAACACATGCTTTTTCGAACCCATTATTAGTAATGTGAAGATTTGACTATTCACAAGCTCTTTCAAGCATTTAGATTTCAATGAGGTGGCTGTGACACCAGGACCTATAATCGCCAGGCTACCATGGACACCATGAAGTTGTTTAATAGAGAGCTCCTTAAGAGCTCATAAAGATCAATAACTTTTACGATTTAAGAGGCAAGTATATGAGAAGAGTTTTGTCTCGACTTACAGAAAAGGGCCTTTGAAAACATGGTTTTAGATTTACCTAAACACATGCTTTTCCGAACCCATTATTAGTAATGAGAAGCTTTGACTATTCACAAGCTCTTTCAAGCACTTAGATTTCAATGAGGTGGTTGCGACACTAGGACCTATAATCGCCAGGCTATCATGGACACCATGAAGTTGTTTAATAGAGAGCTCCTTAAGAGTCTCATAAAGATCAATAACAGTGTTCATGCCTTTTGTACCAAACATATGAGACCCACACTAGAGCTTCCTCAAGGCCTTGCTATTCTTAATAAGGTTGGTCATTCCAATCTTGAGGATCTCCCTATTACACCATTACCAACCTCGCCCTTTTGGGTGGCGGGTTAGATGGATCCCTTTTATTAATTACCTTTCCTTCAGTATTAGGTTCATTTAACATATATCAAAGTATGTGCAACAGATCATTGGATTGGTTTGGACGACTACTGTACTGGTAAAAAAGTAAATAAACATAAAGTAAATATCCTCGTAGGGTTAGGGTACAGTCATCCAGATATAAACACCAAAATAATATACAGTCATCCCAAAAAGTAAAGTATAAAATGCAATAGGACATCCTCTATTCTTCATCTACATTGCCATGCCCTACCTTTCCAAAAAGGTCCTTCACTTCAGGCACGTCCCCTTGTGTCTACAGAAGTGTCTGGAGTTCGACAGTGAACTCCAAAGTAACTGTCAATACTCATGTACTAAATGTGTATAGTGTATGCATGCACCCATGACATATATAAAATCACATGTAATATGCCAAGCATACCATATATGTAGACGAAAACATACGCAACAATATGTCTTTGCACCGTCGAGCTGCCTTACCAAGGCAAGCCCCAGATTTATCGAAATCATGACTCGTTGAGCCACCTGAACCAAGCCTGCCTCGAATCTAACGACCTGTCGAGCTGCTAATCAAAGCTAGCCCAGGATCAACCCTCGAAACACAATAGTTAGGGACTCAAACCCCAACATGCTCTGTATGTATATTTGGCAAAAATATACACAAACAAATATGGCAAAACAAACATACATCAAACGCATACAAGTACTTGAGTAAGGCAGTTACTGCTACTACTACTACCTGGTGGATATGGACGGCCTTAACTTTATTGTGCCTGGTAGCTTTCCCAAATATGCTTTGACCCTAAACAACACCAAAATACCCTATTTTCAGTATTTACTAAAATACCCTCATGTTTTTCTCTTAAATCCGAGATCCTCTTTGATTTTCCAGAAATTCCAAAAATTATGGCTCTACTTCAAACATTTTTATTAAATTCCAAATAATTCATATTTAAATGAAACATGCGCCATCAAAACTATTAAGATGTCTATTTTTCAAGAAAAATAATTCCAGATACCAAAAGGACACATATTTTGGCATGTAGCCCAATTTCCACACTCTGATCAAAATTATTCAATTGTTTTCCGAATCAACTTTACCAATTTTTATCTCTTAGTAGAAAAATCCAAATAACACAAAATTATACATCACAGTGAACCTCAAGAAGTTTAATTTATTCCTGTTAAATTTCAGCTTAATCCAAGTTCGTTTATTATTTTTAAAACCGTGTTGAAGACTCGCTGCCCAAAATTTCAAATTTGGCAGCAAACTTGTTCTTAAGGTTTTTTTGGTGATTTGGAGTTCGAAAACTTAAACCATATTTTAAACCCATACAAAATCATGTTTTGAACACTTTGAGACCATCAAAAACAAAAACAAAAAAAAAATCAGATCATAACATCATGCCCTAACCACTTCAATGAAAATTTTAAGTTTAAGCTTCAAAGGTTTAGGATTTCGGTGTTTACTTGAGATTGGAGTTCGGCTTAATGATCTTGGGGACTTGCTCTCACTCTTGGCTATGGAAGCTTGGCAGATCTATCTCTCCCTTTCCTCTCAAAATTTCATGCTCCTTAGCCATGAGAGAAAGTTTGGTATTTTTAATAATAGTAAAGGTAACTGAGCAGTCCAAAATAACTGGAGTAAATTCCTTTCCAGTAATTAGTGAATTTGATCTGGCTTTTGGCTTGATTCCCAAGAAATTCCAAAAGTGTCTATAGTCCTGACATGTGGCACAACCCCCTTCATTCAAGTCAGATTTTTATTCTTCAAATGGGGGAAATTATCTGTTTTGTCTCGAAATTACGTAAATTACCAATTTTGGCCCAAAACTTCTTTATTTTCCTTTTCTTGTTACCCAAGCACTCTAGATGATTCCTAGGGCTAGGTGGCACCATCTTGACCCAAAAAATCAGATCCTTGATTTTTATTTTATTTTTCCCAATTTATCTTATTTATTCCAGAAAGTGGGACCCGCACTTTGACTTTTAGGCTGATTATGCTTTTCTTTTCCTCCAAGTAAACTTTTAATGATTGTAGGGGTTAGGTGGCACCATTTGGGCCCCACCAAATCTGCCCTTATACTTTTCCCTTGTCCTTTTCACTTTATCCAGTTCCATCTCCTTCTACTGGTCCACACTGGGCCCTGCTAGTTAACAGGATGCCTCCTTTTGTACTTTTCTTCAACTTTTCAGATATTTTCCCCTGAAGGGACAAACATATGTGGCGCCTCTTTGTCTTCCCAACATGGCCCCATATTTGTCTCATTCAGTCCAAAAGAAGCCCCTAACTGGTCTCTATCAGTCCTATTTCTATCGGTTAATCACCAGTGGGACCCGCATTTCATGTTTAGGCCTAAATATAGCTAAAATCATCTGATTTATCCTCCTTTCTCCTAGTGGACGAAATTGATGACTTAAGGGGTAAGGAGTTGACCATTTTGCCCTTACTTTTCCTCTTTTAACCCCGTGGTGACACGTGTCCTCAAGTAATAATTACAACTGACTTTTCCTTTCTTATTTCTTCAAAACGCAAGAAACCGTATCAGTTTAGGAAATGCCATGTGCATATTTATTTCAGCACATCTTTACTTGGCTAATTGTCCCATACCTTAGGGTATAGCTAAATGGCAATTTTTCCACCCGATTAATGTCGTATAATTGTTTTGTGCCCTCCTGCATTGGCACTTTAATATCTTTGGCCTCTACATACTATGTCCATTGACCAATATAGCCAAGTTACTTAGCCCTTGCAAGCTATTTTATCTCTTGACATTCTTAAGGCTCTTCTAAAACTGGGCATTGTTGTCCATCAACTTTAGGCTTATTCTCAAGTCTCTAGGTTCGAAATTTAGGATATTACACTCCCGGCATCCATAGAGCTGGACATACATGGGTTCTTGCATCAAAGTGAGATTAGTATCAAAATGTCATCGCATCGCAGGGCAAGTTTCACGACAAGGTTAAATCGATCAATTAGGGAAGGAACAGAATCCTGCAATCCTTCTGAAGCATAGAGGGGAAGTTGATGATGGCTTTAGCCATTGATGTGTTGCCAACGTCGGCACACAAGTTTTTTAGGACAAGGAAGGGAAAGAAGGGAGTGTAAGAGAAGGAAAATGGTAAAGATAAATAAAATGGGACATGTGAGTCTTGGAAAAGGACAAAATGGTCCTTGCACTTTTTAAATCGAAAGGAAAAAAAATATAAATATTAGATGCTAAGTGCTAGCAGGAAAATTGGGTCAGATCGACTGTTTAAGCCCTTTTAAGTCAAGGGTAAGGCTTATAAATTAAAGCTTTAAAGGGTGTTAGGGCCTAAAAAGGCCAGCCCCATTAATTTTTCTTTTTGCTTTTCAGACTTAACGATCCCTAACCCTAAAATTGTTTCATTTTGCGCCTCGGTCTCTCTCACTCTCATAGTCTCACTTCCTTTATTCCTCAAACCCTTTCCTTCCTCGACTCACCAATCATTGCTCACATCTTCAACTTGACAAAGTTAGAGTATCACTTCTTTTATTCCTCAATCCTTCTCGAGTCTCGCCCTCTTCTTCCTCCTAATTTGTTGATCTATCTCCAAGTCTTAAAGGTCGAAGTTCACCTTGCATTGTCATTGTTAATTCTCAATGTGTTTTTGATGATAACTAGCAATTGTAAACTCGATATGAAGTTTGTTTTTGGCAATATGAAAATTTCACTGTCAAAGGCAAACTCTAGTTTAGGTATATAAACTCGAGTTTGAGACTTGACAGAAAGATGTTCAATTCTGCCTAAAAGCCAAACTCGAGTCTGCATAGACAAACTCGAGTCTGGGCAGACACAGAAAGGAATCCAAAATTTTCACATCAAGCTAAACTCCAGTTTGCAAATCAAACCTGAAGTCTGGAAGATACAGAATCCCAAGCAAGCCAAACTCGAGTCTGTATTATCAAACTCGAGTTTAGACCAAACAAAAAGGAACCCAAAAAACTCAATAGACTCTCAAACTCCAGTTTGCACGTGACCCAGATAAACCTCAAATGTTTTGGTAGTCACTGAAACTCGAATTTGCTCCCCAAACTCAAGTCTGGATCATACAGAAAGATCATCCATTTGGCTGCACTACAAACTCGAGTCTATGACCCTAAACTCCAGTCTGGAAGATTACGAACTTAGGCCTGTTCTTCAAACATAGACCCAAACTCGAGTTAGTCACTAATTGACTCGAGTTTAGCTTCATGCCCAAAGTTCCATCCCAAGTCCAGAGCCCGACAGTTCTCTCTATAAAAGCCAAACTCGAGTTAGCTTTTACAAACTGCAAGCTTAGACCACTGACCAACCGACATGCTTTCTGGATGAACTCCAAACTCGAGTCTGGAAGAACAAACTCGAGTTTGCATCGGGGATTTTGAAAAATCAAATGATGTTGATCTGCGAAATCTTAATGGGTCAATCTAAAATTATTCTATCATATGATATTATTGTTTCTAATGTCTTTGATGAAGTTTTGAGTATTTTTCAGATAAGTTTAACTAAGATCAAGGTGAGATCAAGATCCAGGATAAGTGCATTAAATGAAGAACCAAGAACAGGGCTGATCTTTCTCCCTTATCCCAGATGCTCAGTTCAGGCCGTTGCAACACTTCAGGATCACTCTAAACGATCAAATTACGATCATAGAATGACTGAAAATCTGGAAGACCATCTGCAACAACTAAATTCCAAAATTCCAACTAAGAATTCAAAGAACAGAGCAAAATATGCAACTGCTATTTTTCCAGAATTGCAGCTGAACGTTAGAGAAAGAATTGCAACGGCTAGCTCATCCATTTAGTCTATAAAAGACTGTGAAGACTCAAAGCAAAAGACACACAACGAAGCTATCTTGATTATACTTTGAAATTTAAATCTATATTATTATTTTCAACTTGTTTTTCAGTGTTTATCTTTATCTACTCTTTTTGAGAGTTTTGATTCTTTAAAATCATTTGTATTTGTGAAAGCTCAAGGTTGTGGAAACCTGTGAGTTGAGAAGCTTAATTACATAGTGTAAGGGGGAGCAAGTCCTTGGTGGATAGGATTGCTTGCAGTTTACATTGTTGTAATTTAAGCTTGTTGAACTAGTGAAAATACCCAGTACATATCTAGGGACTGGACGTAGGTCAAGGTTGAGACCAAACCAGTATAAATTCTTTGTGTCCAGCTTTTCTACTTTTACTCTCTCATCATTTACTTCTCACGGTTTTTTTTTTTAAAAAAAGGAGTCCAAAAGAAATTTTAAATCCCCAATTCACCCCCTCTTGATGATTTCTTTCATCTTCAGTCATAGCCTTTGATGTATTGTTCCTCGTTGTCTCACATTATCATAGTTGCAGTCCTCATTGTCTTGTCCATCGTCAGTGTCCTAAAGTTGTTGATCTGTCTCCATGTTCAAATGAGGTTTAAATGAGATCGACGACTTCTTGTTTTTTTTTTGGCTATAATTGTTATATTAAACTAATAATACTTCTTTGAAAATAACAGAAAAAAAAAGTTAAAGCTTATAAAAAGAGCTTTCAGCCCTGTAGGTTCGGCCTTGACCCTTATGCTCAAAGGCTTGGCTTTGAAAAATAGATGTTTTTCTTACCGCCTAAAAGAACTAACCCTATTTCCCAGCTCTACCAAGTGTTCTATATGTTAAAATGACGCGGAACATGATTAAAAATTACAAAAATAATGATTGATGAGCATGTTTTGTTAACTTTAACTCTAATTTTAACTATAGGAGAGCTAGTGGTCAAAATATGAAACGTTAGGGTCTTAGGTTTAAATTTGCAAACCATTGGGGGCTTTTGTGCAAATAGCTCAAAGTTTTGGGGTCCTATGTATTTTGGCGAAAAAATTATTATTCTATTGGGTCTTAAATATAATACAAAATTGATTTTTTTAAGAAAATTAATGAAATTAATGAAATTTTATATTTGTCATTTTTTTTTCTCTAAACTATTTTGTTTATTTATAAATTGATATATAATTTAAAGATATAAAAAATAATATATAATTAAATAACTTCTTTAATATTTCTAAAAATACTAACTCTATCTTATATTTATATATTTACAACAAGTGACTATATTACTCCTATGATTATTATTATTAAACACCCAATGTGCATAAAACGATAAAATAATTATCTTCCTCTACCGCCAAAATATCGAGTCCTTCCCAGCCTCACCATTGTTCAGACCCTTGAACGCCTTCCGTCTTTTTCTTTCTTTTTTGGCTCACAAATCGAACAGAAAATTACTTTACTAAACACCCAATAATCCTCATTACAGTTTGTGCAAAATCATTGCCTTGTAGCTTTTTCATTTTCTTCCTGTTACCCGGTTATTCATTCATAAGTATCTTGCTATTTGATTTTCATTTTTGTTGTTTTCCTAAATTTTTTCTGTGTTCCAAAAATTTTGATTTCCTGTCTCGTCCGATGTGCATCTGATCCCACGATTTGACATCGTTGAAGTTGTCACCTTCCCGTCTCTGAACTTTCCGGAGGTTAGAACCGTTGTTATCTGTTATGAGCTAATTAGGGTTTTGTGGAATTTGTGAGAACTGCCATGGGTAATTAATTTATTTCATAGTCAGCTTGTTTGCTTTCTCACCTTGCTTTTGCTTTGGTCGATCAGGATGTTCGCTAGATGACGAACGAAGGAAGTAATACTGCGACCTTAGCTCCCGTGGAGCCCCATTTGTTCGAGGTAATGCATGAAGTATCTTTGTGTGTCTTAGTGGGATTGTGGAAATACTTTATTTCATGGTAAAGGCTGTGAACGAAACTACTTTTGGTATTATTGCAGGGTCTGGGCATTGTAATGCTGATTTGCTAATCTTTTTGTTTATTTTGAACCTTTCTATTTTCATCCATATTCTATTGAGAGCTAAAATTTACTATTTTGGCAGTTTTCAATTGTTCGTTTGTATTTTTTGAAGAAATTTCTGGGACTGCTCTTTAAAATTATTTGGATTGCTTAGAGACTCTTTATTGTATCATTGTTCCTATGACATTGTTTGATATATCCTGTGAATGCCATCAATCCATGGTCTATGAATAGTTTTTCATTTTGTTTCGAGTCATCAGTTACGGGTCTTGCAAGAAGTTACTATGCATGTAAATTGTAGCGTGTTTTGCCGACTGCAGTACTTGTCCATTCCTTTCCTTTCTTTCAATTATGAAAAAATGATCACTGTCTCGTTCTTAAATTATGTTTTATGTAGTTTCTAGTTTTATATGCAATGCGGGTTGGATCAACATGTAGAAGGGGTTAAGACTAAGGCTTTGCATCCTTTTGCATAAGGGTTTGAATTCCTTTCTCTGTTAGTTGTCTCGCTGGGTGTTCAACCCTCCTTCTTAGGGAGGTCTTTTGGTAGTACGGGCTAGTTAGTAGCCTTCTTTGGGGACCTAAGGTCCTGAGAGCATTCATCTTTGTTGAGCCGTTGCCTCTTCCTCTAGGACCTTAGGCATGCCACCAAGAAATAGGAAAGCACATTTTTACTACAATTTTTTATCTCCCAAAAACTAAGGAAGAATATATACTTTCTTGTAATAATCAATATAAATATAAATATAGAAAAAGTGTACGGTCCTGCGTCATTCACAAGTCTCAAACATTGCAGCTCATCTTCGGCCCAATCTTGTGTGAAAAAAAGATGTTCTTCTATTTATAAAAAGTGGGTGGTTCTTCCTCTCACTCTTTCTTGTAGTCTGTCCCTTGGAAAACCCACTGCTTTGTGGAAGTACACGTGTATAACTGACATTATAAGCAATCATATTTCACGGTTCATGATCCAAATTGTCTTCTTAATTTCATCGAAGCAAATCATGGTCTAAGCTACAGGATCTGATAACAGCTAGGGTTGACCCTTACTCAATTATACAAGAGTTGTTTTATTGATGGGGACTATTTAGGCACCCCCTATGGAACTGAGACTATAAAGTAAGCATAATGCTGTGAAAGACCAAACTGTTTAGGTGATCTTTTTCTGTATACTATAATATATATCTTGAATGTCATATCAAACTTTGTATGGTTCTGAATGTTGTGCTATATTTTTGTGTGGTTGGCTGTTATCTGATCGCATGATAATCTCTTGATAATGTAGTTGAGGTTTTCCTCTGATACCCTTGTATTTAATTTTCATTTTTTCTATGAAGCAGAGACATGCTTACTTTTAGGCATGTTGGATGCCACAATACCACAACACACTTCACTATTTCATGTTTTTGAAATTGTTTGAATAATATAGTTTAACATCTATTGCATATGTATATATTAATGAAGATTAATAGTGTAAAAGTTACTTAGAATATTATGACACTATTGATTATTTTTTCCTTAGATCATAATGGAAGGGGTAAAAAATTAATATCTCAATGTGATACATTTGTGTCTTATGGTGGTTTAAGACTAATTTTGATTAGCACAAGTGCCAATTGATTACTCATATCATATGCATTTTTAATTTATTAAGCATAAGGTTCCCGAGATTTGGTTTTCGACAGAGTGCAATGGTGTTGTTTGATTCATGTTGCCGACTCCACCTAGCAGGATTAAGGCTCTGTTGTTGTTGCTTTTTGGTGCAAGGTTCTCAACCATGTGGTCATGGGTTTGAGCCCCATGCAGGGCACATTTTCTTTCTTTCTTTGTCTTTTTTTTTTTTTTACAAAAAAATTCTTGGAGATCCAAGCTTTCCTCGTAGGTACAGAATTTTGTTTGGACTGCAACACTTCATAGATTTGATACAAATGATGTTCTTCAAATTGGAAAGTCTAATGCAGCTATTTTCCCCCATTTTGGTTTTAGTTTTTGGGGTTCAGAAACTAATAATTATTTGTTATTGCGTTTCAAAGTAGCTTTGCAGATTTGTAATAGGTTCTTTGGTATTTGTCATGAGGATTGTTGTGTCAAGCTAGTCTGTAGTGCCTATTAACTGTTAAATATGCTTGTTTTATCTGAAACAATGCGCTGTTCTGGCTGGTTTGTGGCACCTTTGTCTAGATTGTGAGTGCTTCACTCATAAGTTTCTTCATATACACCTGATTTGGTGGAGAACTGTTTTCTTGGTCTCTTTGTGGGTTTCTACTATCAGTATAATTAAAAGATTTTTTTCCGGATTTCTGTTGTGGATTTGCAATGGGATAGTAAACATGTTATAGTTGAAAATAGAATGTGAGAATGTTTAATTATAAACGTGAGTTGGGAGAGGATTGTTTTACAGGCTTTTTTTGGGTTTCAACTATTTGGTTTCATTATATTTTCCTTTGTGCATGTGTGTGGTATGGGGCTTCTATTGTGGATTTACACTGGGATATGAAAGCTGTTTTAGTTAGAATGGGATGTGAGTGTTTAATCAGAAATTTCTTCCTATGCGTCTAATATGGGGAATTATTTTCTTGCCCTCTGTGGGTTTTAGCTAATGCTTTATTCTTGGGGGGCTTCTCTTGGGGGATTTTGGAACAGTATTTTAGAGCTTTTTGAGAAAGGACGTGTCTCTTTATTCTTGAAGAACTTGTCATGGTAAACAAATTTTAAAACATTTTGATTTGAACATGATGCACATGGCTTGATGTATACAGGGGGAAGGAATGCTAATCTCTACAATATTCGTTATGGTGCTGACTAAAAAGCCTTAATTTCTGTACTGAAACATATGTACAAGCATTCAGGTCATTTCCTTCTATGTAGAGGAGTCATTGACTATCGTCAGATCTCTATAATGTTTGAGATTAATGCAAATTCTATTATAACTAACCACAAATGTTTGCGAAATACCTTACCTGATTTGTGTTATTGCCTACTTTCATACCTTTTTTGTGCTTTGACAATGTTTGGACTGTAATGCTTTCTCATCTTTGAATCAATTGTGCAATTGTATTACTTATTGAGCTTCTTGTTGGGTGTAATGTATATTTATTTGATCTGTTGCTCTTCATGTTGTTAATGCTAGTTATTGCGTGTCACATTTTTTTTTTCAATAGAATCGACACATTGAAGCAAACCAGCAGCAGTCCTCTTCGTATGCCCCCTCAACAACTGGACCTGAAGCTGTATCTTGGACTGCTCATAGCTCCACACAAAATGGAGTTTATTCCAACCCCCCTTTCCAATACGATCAGCAAACACAACCACCTGGAAGAAGCATTCAAGATGGTCAAAATGTATCATCAGTTGCTGGTAATTCATCAAATTTGGGAACAGCTAATGTACCACAAGATTACAATGCATACACATCATACCCAAGTTCTTCTAATCAATATGGTTATGGCAGCATGGGATACGCTAACTACTATAACAACTATCAGCAGCAACCCAATCATACCTACTCACAGCCTGTAGGAGCATATCAAAACACAGGTTCTCCTTATCAGCCTCTTTCCTCCTTTCAGAATACTGGGTCTTATGCTGGATCTGCAAGCTATTCAAGCACTTATTACAATCCTGGTGATTACCAGACTCCTGGAGGATACCAAAACAGCAGCTATGGAAATCAGACAACAATGTGGAATAATGGCAATTATTCAAGTTATTCATCTCATCCATATACAAATTACACCCCAGATTCAACAGGTGCATACAGTTCTGGTACTGCAACAACATCACTGCAGTATCAGCAACAATACAAACAGTGGGCAGACTATTACAACCAAACAGAAGTCAGTTGTGCACCAGGGACAGAGAACTTATCTGTCACTAGTTCATCTACTTTAGGTTGTCCTGTTCCTGCAGCTACTAGTGGCTATGTAACTCCTAATAGCCAGCCTGTGCAATCATATGCTGCACCATATTGGAGGCCAGAATCTAACTCATCTACCACTCCTTTGCAGGTTTGGAGAATCCTTACAGAGTCAGAAAATAGATTCTATTAAAGATAATGAATTGAAATTACAGACAAAAATCAGAGTCAAATAATTACTGATAAATTGTTAATATGTAGATGATAAATCACATTATGTTTCATTGCTATATGTCGTACATTCCTTACAGAGTTGATATTAAAATAGGGCATGATTACTGGGGTTGACACAGGACAGTGCACAAATAGTTGTGCGATAAATGTTTGTGAACTTTACTAGACTTGTTTGGCTTTCATGCCCTAGGAAATTACCTTTCGATTTTTTTGGATTTTTTTTATTGTAAACTTACTCTTTTTTTCTTGTGTGGTCAGCCTGGTGCAGTAACTTATGGTGCTCATGATGGTTACTGGAAACATGGGGCTCAAAGTTCTCAAATTCCCCACAATAATACTATACAACCAAACTATCAAACTCCTTTGGATTTAAAATCTTATGATAAATTTCAGGATCAACAGAAGACTGCATCTTCTCAAGGAACCGATTTACAATTTCCTTCTCCTCAACAGGTCCCTTTGACTCCTATACAAGCTGCTCCATCTATGGATACAAGAAGAGTAAGCAAATTGCAGATTCCAACAAACCCTCGGATTGCCCCGAATCTGACTTTAGGATTGCCCAAAGCAGAGAAAGATAGTTCTTTGAATAGTGCAGCACCAAAACCTGCCTATATCAGTGTTTCACTGCCAAAGCAACCTGACAAAGTACCCTCTAATGACGCTGTCAATTCTATACTTAAGGTGAGATTTCTCCAGCCGATGATACTGACTGATATTGATGCTAAATATGCATACTTCTATTTTCATTTACCTGTCAATCTTTATATCTGATTTACCTTAATCCTATTACACTTAAAGAACAACGTTACTTAGAAATGCTTGAATATTATGCTAGAAGCCAAAAATCTTGATAGGAAATCAAGCTTTTGAATTTACAGAAGTTGCTTGTGGGTTCAATAATCATGTTAATATGCTTGCTGAGTTCCATATTAGTTGAAAATTGGAGAGCTAATCTTAGTTGATATGGGATATTTTTGTAAACATTTCCTGCAAAGGCTTACTAGTCATATTGCTAGAGTTGGAGTTAAGAACCTAATTTTTGTACTGGAAGCATTTTATTCTCTGGAGTCGGTTAAGAATATGATAAATCATGTTGGCACTGTAACCAAGTTGGCTGTGATTCTATCCTTTGATTACTATCTTCATACTTTCTCTTGCAGCCTGGTATGTTCCCTAAGTCTCTGCGGGTCTATGTTGAAAGAGCTTTGGCTCGATGTAAAGATGATAAGCAAATGTCTGCATGTCAGGCTGTGATGAAGGAAGTAAGTTTTATTTGGAACAAGAAAAAGTGGATTTCTTTTGCATCTTGGAAAGATAGCTTTTTTGCTCCTTTCTTTCTATATTTTGCACTATGCTGATATTGAAGCTTGAAGAATCGCAGAAGCTTGCACTTTGGCCCAATGTTCTTATTAGATTTTTCATCCTCATTGCAGATTATCACTAAGGCAACTGCTGATGGTACCCTATGCACAAAAGATTGGGAAATTGAACCACTATTTCCAATTCCAGATACGGATTCAGTCAACAAAGAGTATGATTTTTACCCTGTTGGTCTTTGTTACTAAGTGTTGATGTCAATCAAGTCTAGTTGTATGTGCACCTCTGGTGCTTCTGGTTGATATTGATTTGTTATTGGGGGTTTTATGCATTTAGAAACTTGTGTATCTGCCTTCATTAGTTCTCTTCCAGTGTGCAAGTGCAAAACAAGGAGCTTTGTGTTTGTACAATAATTAAAAGAAGTGGAATAACATAAACTTCAGGCTGAGTACAAAACCAGTATTTTATAGCCAACACAAGCATACATTCTACTTTAATCACTTTAAAACTCCAATTTCCTGTCCTAGTAAGACTTTAACTCTACAACTAATAATCCATAATTAGTCGGGATAAAGTTGTATAATAAAAAATTAAATTATAAAACACTAAAGTTAAACACGCAACAGGAATAAAAAAATTAACCTGATGCAGGATATTTGGAAGCAATCACAAAAGAATTTCAACACTCTCTCTTGAGCTAATAACATGTTACATATATAGATCATCATTCCTTGGCACTTGTATTTCAAACACATTCGTCAACAAACAACCACCTGGGACCGAGATGGTGGATGATGAATTCTAAGTAGCCCTTGATCAAGCTTCTCTTTTATGAGGCATCTGTCTAACTTAGTATGCTTGGTTCTATTTCTATGAACTAGTTTACAATACTTGTGGTTTCCATATAGGGTCTGTTTGGTAGAAGGGATTTGGAGGGGAGGGAAAATTTTGAGTTAATTTTTTTTTAAAAAAAAATGAAACGTGGGTTTAGAAAATTTTAAGAGAAAATGTAAGAGAAAAGAATAAGTAAAATCATTTAAAAACTTTTAACCCCACTTCTCTCAGTTTTTTAAATAAATCTCAACATTTTTTTTCCCTCTGCTCACTTTCCATTGAGACGAAGAACCCTCATAGTAACCTCTAAGCTTACTTATTGACATTTTTAACCACAATCCTTAACTAATCCATTGTCACAGAATCTTATACTCAATTTTATGATACTCTGAACAATAACGGATTGTTCTTTCCCTCTTGTCACTATTAACCTACTATTAGTTATAGAGAAAACCCAATCAACAACAATTTGCACCTTTGTAGTGTGCTTCCGTCAACACCTAATTATCAGGTGTCAACTTCCAATATATTAGTTCTTCGTGCACAATTTCTATTTGCTCCTTTGTAAGTTTGTTCACATATTGATTAACTTGACTGACATGAAAGTTCTTGTCTTGCTTGGTCTGTGAGTTGATCAAACTAAACTCTGGGAGTTTTCTTGGGGCCATACAGGGACTAGTTAAATTTACACATGGATACTCCTTTCCCTTGTCTCTGTTTATCTCAAACTATTTAGGGATTTCTGTATACATATTCGTTCTATGAGGTTTTGGATCATTAACTAATTATAACTCATTATAAAATGTACATAATTTATTTTTTCCCAAAAATTTCAACGTCAATAAACTAAATTTTATTAATTAATAATCTTAAACCTTATGAGAGATAAATTTGTAAAATGCATTATCTGTTTTTTCTTCTTTCAGTCAGCCTGCCATATCCCTTTTCTTGTTAATCTTAAACAATTGAACTAGGAAAAAGAAAATTGCCATCAGGTTGTCCTTACTTTTGCATTTCCTCCTACTTTCAAACTCCCTTAAGCTCAATCATTTCTTTGCAATTGATAGTATTATTTGTCTTCTATTCATACAGGAGTTCAGAGTGCTCCACAAATGATTCCTTGATGCCAAAGTATAAAAGAAGTCCAAGTAGAAGATCTAAAAGCAGGTGGGAGCCATTACCGGAGGAGAAGCCTGCTGACAATTTGGTGCTGAAGAGTAATCATCCTGAAAAATACAGTGGCTGGGCACATACTGAAAAGGAAAGAAAGGTAATTGTAGGCTTTTATAAGTAATTTATGGATATGCAGGTTCTCACTGAAGATTTTTAATTGGTGTGTTCGCCTTATTATTTTGATCTATGATATTATAGTTCTTATGCAGGACTTAAACCATCATCAGCCTCTTCTGTGTTAATTCCTGTAGGATCTCATAATGTCTTTTATGTGGTGTTTATTGTTATACTTTCTGTATTAGACTTCAGCTTTTTATTTTTCTTACTTTTTTTTTTTATTTGAACCTTTCTTTTCTTGCAGTCTAAATATTCAATCAATTGATGGGTGTAACCTTATGTAGAGAGACAAATGTTTAACTGATTTGACAAATAAAGCCTCCTTGACCCTTGTCATCCTCAAGTCAATGAACGAAGTAGTGACAACTTAGCCTTCACGTGCCTGCTGCTTGGCATGTTTCATTTTATTTTCTGTATAAAAATCATGTGTTGATTACACGGACCATTTTTGAAAGCTCAGGCTGATTGGAGGACCTAGTGCTGGCTTTATCAATAGGGAAACGATCATTTGGGTACCCTAGAAGGGAATCATTGGCACATAATTCCATTGAACTCATGACCCTTTGAGATGAGCACTATGATATACTAGGTTAACAACCGTTTTTTAAAAGTAGGGACTAAAGTGTTAATATTTACATATAAGGTGCCCAAATGCCATTCTCCCTTGTTAATATCTAACAAGTTTCCTCATGCCAAAGCATTTGGGCTTATAATCCGGAAAAAAGTATAGCCGTAGAGACCTTCTATTTATATTTAATTTAATTATGTGAATCTGTTTAGTATCATCAAACTCCTGATCACTTGGCTATAGATAGACGCCTTGAGTATAGAAGCTTAAACTAAGGGTTGAAATTTTTCTTTAATATATTTTGAACAGAAGCTTAAATTCTTTCTGCTACAGTGTCATTAATTGCTTTACCTTTGTCTATGCTAATGGCTTTGTAGCTTAGTGGCATGGAATCTTCCCTTTATGTGGGAGGTTGTAGATTCAATTATGCTTGTCATCTCAGGCCATTAATGCTTGCCCTTTAATTTTTTTTTTTTTTTTTTTTAAAAAGGCTTACCTTTGTTTATTTAAAAATATAATTTAGTTCAATTGAATATGTCCTCTGTCCCTTTGATGGATAACATGGCATTTCTCATTTTGATAGTCTTGTTCCCGAGACTCATACAAACTTCCATGGGTTTGTTAGTGTGCATGTATTTACTTACTAATAGTATGGCCTTATTTTTGGATGGAAAAACACTTCTTTTTATTTAATAAAGGTTAAGGGTCACTTTTGCCCTGGAAGTTTTCACCTAGGGGCAATTTTGCCTTAGCTGTTATCCCAATTAATTTTGACCACTAGTTGACTAAATATGCTAAGTTGACAGTCCACATGTTATCCACATCAATAAAAAGTTCATGTGTGTGGGGCGGGAAAAACTTTTGGGGTAAAATTGCTCCTCGGTGAAAACTTCTAGGGTCAAATTACCCCTTAACCTTTTAATGAATACTTCCAAGGGCATTCATGTTCAAGCACATGTCTCACTTTTTAAAGTTGCACAGTAAGTCCTTAATTTGATGACATGCAGGTGGTAATGGAGAATAAAGAGAGCAAGGAGGATGGTCTGAGGAATAATAAATGGGCTACAGTATTTCAGAGAACTTCTAATAAGACTTCCCAAAGGTTGTTTAAGAAGCAGCGTCTTGCTGAAGTTCCCATGCCCTTTGAAAATGGTGATGCATCTAGTGATAGTGATAAGGAGCAAGGTCTGGCAGCATATTATTCTAGTGCTATGGCTCTTGCAGATACACCAGAAGAAAGAAAGAGACGAGAAAATCGTTCTAGGCGATTTGAATTAGGGCAAGGGCATCATTCAGAAAACAGTCGCTTAAGATCCAAAAATGCTGGAACTGGAAACCTCTATAACAGAAGAGCTAGTGCCTTGGTGTTAAGCAAAAGCTTTGAAGATGGTGGCAACAAGGCTGTTGAGGACATTGACTGGGATGCTCTTACTGTCAAGGGTACATGCCAGGAAATTGAGAAGCGCTACCTACGCCTTACGTCTGCACCTGATCCTGCCACTGTAATTATCTGTTTCCCTCCTGATCTTCTGATCCCTCCCTGCCTCTGGATAACTAAATATTATGTAACTGTTGAACTGCAGGTGAGACCTGAAGAAGTTCTTGAAAAAGCTCTACTGATGGTTCAAAACTCCCAGAAAAATTACCGTTACAAGTGTGATCAACTGAAGTCAATCCGCCAAGACCTAACAGTACAACGGATACGTAATCAACTAACAGTCAAGGTATTCTTGAGTTTTATAATCTTGTGCATTATTTCTGAAGGCTTTTTCTTTTTCCTTCTTTTTGTTCAATTGCATGGGTGTTGCATACTTGTTTGGCTAAACTCAGACTACATTTTTGTTTTTTTGTTTTTTGCCCCTTTAATTTTTCCTTATCTGTTTCAATGAGTTACTTCAGCTACTGTTATTCCAAAGTTCATTTGTTTTGTTGTTAATTTTTATTTCCCCCCTTCAACATTTCTGACTCTTTACTCTCTATATGATCGCTTAGGTGTATGAAACACATGCCCGATTGGCACTGGAAGTTGGGGACCTGCCTGAGTATAATCAGGTTATATCTTGATGGTTTCTAATTTAACTGAACTTGTCTAAGTTCCTTTTATCCTTTTATGGCTTCTCTCTTGCTATTTCTTTTAATGGTCAATTATTACTATCTGAATGTATTATTCTTAATAAAGTTGTATCCTATTGGAGTTTATCCTCCGTCTATCAAACTTTTCAGATAGCTTTGTAGCCATTCATGTGCTATTCTAACTGATTGAGTCTGCACATAGATAAACATGTTTAGAATCGCTATTCTGTGCTATTCATATTTACCTTTGGGATTGCTATTATGATTTCTTATCCTGGATGCTCTAAAACTGCCACTGCTAAACATGTTTAGAATATGAGGTGGTGAATGGCTTATATACTGAAGCAAACAGTAGATAAAAAAAGTTCATATTTTTTAAATTTGAAGCAGTGAACTTGATCATTTTGAGTCACTTATTATCTAGTGTGTAGAATTTTAAATGATTTATGGTAGCAATTGTGGGAAATTTTGTTCACGTACAAAAGTGTAATTAATGGCCTAAATAGGGTGATATACATCTATATTTACCTTGGATTGCTTAATTTGAAATGAAAGTGAGAAACTAAAATACAGACTTTTGTTGGTGGAATCAGATGTAGGGTTTTCAGAATCCTGTTTTTAAAATATTTTGATGATTCTATTAATGTTATTTATCTGCATGATATTAACCTGTCATATTGATTTTTATTTTTATTCTTTATTTTGTGGGTTTGATATCAGTGCCAATCTCAGTTGAAAATTCTATATGCCGAAGGGATTGAGGGATCTCATATGGAGTTTGCTGCTTACAACTTGCTTTGTGTTATATTGCATTCAAATAATAACAGAGACCTCTTATCATCAATGTCAAGGTTAGTTATATCCCTTAGTTTGATTGCTACACAAATGTTTTGTTGTGTCGAATGTATTTACTATCAACTATTTTGCTATGACCTATTCCTTTAGAGACTCAAAGTTAACATAAAATTGTGAAGATAGCATGGGTGGAGCTGGATTTGTCACCTAGGTTGTAAAAATAATATATTGAAAAATCATTGTGGTGATTGTTATAATGATGCCAAGGCCCAAACTATGGTTCTTAGGTAGATCATACTCATGCATGACATCTTCCCATGCATATAGAAGACCTAGGATTCTAATGTCAAATGTTGATGCTGCCAGATTGTCTGTCAAAGCAAAAGAGGATGAGGCTGTAAAGCATGCCCTGGCTGTCCGTGCAGCAGTAACTTCTGGAAACTATGTTGCATTTTTCAGATTATACAAAGCAGCTCCTAACCTGAACACCTGTCTTATGGGTGGGTACCCTGAAATTGATCTCTTTTGACATAACTTGTTGAACTTTTATCTTACAAGGAATAGACTGAAAATTTCCTTGCACTTCCACAGATCCTTGTGTTGAAAAGATGCGTTATAAAGCTGTGAATTGCATGTGCCGGTCATACCGCCCTACTGTACCTGTTTCATATGTTGCTCAGGTTCTTGGATTCTCAACTTCATTTGCTACAAATGGAGAAAGTGATGAGAAGGATACGGATGCTTTTGACGATTGTGTAGAATGGTTGAAATTACATGGTGCCGTAATTGTTTCTGATAACATCGGAGAAGTGGTGCTTGATACGAAAGTATGTTTGGCCTCTATCTCTTCATCCCATAAAAAGATTGTTAATTTAGTCAGATCTAGTCAGATCAAACCTTGTGCCTCACAGTAATTCATGACTTTTTTGTTTCAAATCTATTGTATCAGCTCAACAATATATAGGCTTAGATTTGGATCCCCTCAATTGAGCCTCAATTAAGGCATATTAACTAGGAGATTGAATCTCATGGACCATTAGATCACAATCTCAGAAAATATCCCTCCCATTGACCCTTAATTGAGGGGACCCAAATCCTTTACAGCCTTTTCACTTTGGTGAAGTATTGCTCGTCTGAGGGAGCATTGAGTAACTTCTTTCTCTTCCATCTTCAATATATCAATATAAAATATGAAATTTACAGAAAGTTTCATTATTCCTAAACTGTAAACATAGCAACTAACCTTTTAGACTTTGTGCAGTGGAAAACCATATCCAGTTCTGGTTAATCTATAAGAGTTTATTAGACTTTTTTATTTGTTGCTTCTGGTCTTGCTAAAATTTGCTCCATTCTATTCTACTCTTACTCTATAAATAAACCACATGCTTCAAATTGTTTCCTTTTCTTGAGAAATCTATATTCCATATAATCAATGTATCAATATGAAAAATGTAGGAAGCAATGTGATATACACGGCTTATGAATAGTAATTGGCTTGTGCTGCACTACACGTTAGTTAATGTAATATGAGCTGTAAGAACATATTTTAGTCCTGTGATATTTCATTGATTCCAAAAATGGTGGTTTTGCAGGCTTCATCTTCCAGTTTATACATGCCAGAACCTGAGGATGCTGTGGCCCATGGTGACGCCAATCTTGCTGTTAATGACTTCTTAGCAAGAGCACCTTTATAGCCAGGTTGGTTATTCTAAATTGAATATATCATAATTTTGAGATCATGCAGTGAGATGGTGCAAAAATTTCTGGTGCAATCCTCAACAATCCATATGGTAGCAGTAGGTTGTATCTCTAAACAGACTAGGAAGAGGTTATCTTTATCTCAGCTTGCTTGTAACTGTAGTCTTTCAGGTCAGAGATGTGTAAAGTAGAGGCAACAATGATATGAGCGAAAAAAAAGTATTCAAATTGGCAAATGAAGGAAAAGTGCTTTGTAAGCTTTTGTAGTTGAATGAAAATTTAAAAATGCTATGAAATTGGTTATCATTCTTTCCTGGTATGGACAGGAGTCCAGGACTAAATAATGTAATTTAGTTTAAAAATGAAGCAATAAAGAACATAAAATTGCTTTTCTATATTACGATTCTTGCTTTCCTGTTTTCTGTTATGCCTCAAGAAACAGAATGGATGGCAGAAAAAGCTTGAGAAAATATTGGTTTATTTGATATTCTTAGTATTTTTCATGTTCTTATTTGCAAGGCGATTTATTGTATTTAATTTAGAGTATTTTTTTTTCCCCATCCAAAGGATTTCAATAAATTTTTTAATTTATATGAATTAGTTGAAGATTGCTCAAATAAGATCTGTGGGATTAGTAATTATAAATTTTAGCCCTAGAAAACCTTTCTTTAATTTTTTTTTTTTTAAAAAAAGTTATTAAAAATGTGCGTTCACAAAAAAGAAAAAAAATACATTGACATAATTTTTAGGATTAATTCTATGATGCAACGACTTATTTTGTATGGTTGTTGGGAAAATGACAAACAAAACAGAAACTGTGAAGTTTCAAATCAGGTATTTTTCGTAAGATGAGTTGTGAATTAGTTATTAATTGTAATAACTACCTTGTCTTTGTTTAGGGTTTATTCAAATTTCAGGTTCTTCGGTCATTTTCTTTATACTGCTTTGTCTGCTGGTTGTACCGTGGATGTCATGAAGAGGTCAAATTGTTAAAGAAATCAATGATCATTCTGTGTGAAGGGATGAGTTCTTTTTTACCCCTACTCACGCACCCCTCATACCAAAATGTTTGAATTCTCACGTTTATGTTTTAAGTAGGGCGTTTAAGAAAGAGACTCGAGGGATGACTTTGGTGTTATTCGGCAACGAGGTGCCAACAAATTAGTTCATATTTAAATCTTTGTTTAATTGGATGTGTTATATCATGAAGCAAGCGTATGAAAAGTTTCAAAGAAAAAGGTAGCAGTCTTTGAAGCACGTATCTGTAAGACCCGGCTGAACCCAAAAGGGGGGTGAATTGGGTGAAGATAAAAGCTCAGGATCTTTGAAAATCTTTTTGCAATTCGGTAAAATTAGTTTGTATGACAGTAAAGAGTTATAAAGCTATAGACAATCATTCAAACATATATACTGGAAATATAAGAGATTAAGGAAGAGAATGTGCAAACTGAGATTTATACTGGTTCTGCCTAATCTTTGACCTACTTCTAGTTCTCAAGCTCCACTTAAGATTTTCAATCCACTATTCTCTTGTTTATCCAGGTACAAGAGAAGCTTTTTACAAACCCACAAGTTCACACAGACACTTGTGAAACCAAATCTCTCACTGAGATTCTCCCCCTTACACACTGTAAGAATACACTTAGTTTTCCTCTCAAGATCTCTCAATCTTGAATATCTCTTAAAAAATATTAATTTACAATGAATCTTCTCTCAAAGAAGTAAATGGATAATTATTGAAATACAATAGAAATCATTTCACTCTTTAAATGACAAACTATGTAAACATTAAAAATAGAGTGTGTATGAGATAAACATTGAATTCAAAATATTGGCATTTTGACAACATAATCTCTTGTCTTCCTCTTTTTGTGTTTTGAATGTGGCTCTACTTATGGATGAAGATGATCTAAACGTTGAGAATATGACCGTTATGAATAGAGCCGTTAGATTAGAACTTCGTTTTCTGAACCAACTATGACATCAGCATTTATTTCATCCTTGATCTTCAGTTTAACACCCTTTGATCATCTAAAACATGTACACAAATTATATAAATGATGTTAAGAAGTATTATAAATCATTTGGGTACGCATTTAGATGTTCTTGATGAAAACGAGATTTTTGGCACAGTGATTTTCTGAAGCAGAGATGTAAACTCGAGTTTTCATTTGGAAACTCGAGTTTTGAGCTTATTGCATTACTCCAGATTCCTCTCTGTCTGATTGAAACTCGAGTTTTGTCTCACAAACTCGAGTTTTGAAGATCCTTTAATGTTCGCTGCTCTCTATCTGACCTAAACTCTAGTTTTCATTTGTAAACTCAAGTTTTCAAGTAGTTCTGATGTTGGTTGCTCTCTGACTTGATATAGCTCCAAATTTAGAAAACTACTTATCCCTATATAGCTCTTTGAGTCTTCTTTCCAATGCAAAAAAAAAAAAAAAAAAAAAAAAATCAGCTTCAAACTCGTTGTATTTTGGCCGTTATGATTTAATGAATGAAAGTTGTTCTTGATCAGCATTTTTGCAATGTACTGGACTAACAGTCAACTTTCGAAGATCGTATCTCTCTGGTCTAAACTTCATTTTAGTTCATTCAACTCTTAATAGAAATCCTTATGAGTCTTCTTTCATATAGTACCGATTTCAACTCATTCCGATGTGTAGATTGTGAGTTACACTCAAAACATTGAAGCTTGGTCTGATGTGTGGCGTGAATTCCTGATCCAACTTTTAAAATTCATAGCTCTCTCATCTGAACTTGTTTGGACTTGAAACTTACACATTGGATGTCTAGTTTCATCCAAAATTAGTTTCACCTCAATCTGATCTCTAGTTTAGAAGATATCATCAAATTACTAGAACTCGCCCAAGTTGAACATGAAACAGAGTAGAACAGAGTTGCTGATCAGCTCTGTAAACTCGAGTTTTCATTTGGAAACTCGAGTTTTCTTAGTCCAGAGACGCCAGAGATACTAAAGACACTACAAACTCAAGTCATTAAATTCCAAACTCGAGTTTTGACATCCAAACTCAAGTTTTCTCGCTTTCCAGCGGCAAATTATTGCAGTAAGGTAGTAAACTCGAGTTTTGACTTGGAAACTCGAGTTTTCTCATCCAAAACCTAATATTTGCTTGTTTTAACTCTGAATTGAGTCATTTGATCATGAAGACTTATAGGGTTAATCTTAGAACTTGAATAATGATATCTTCAACAAGTTCTTCCTTTTTCCATCTTCCATCTTGATTAGTTTTCATCATTTAACTTTAGCTCATCATTCTCTGCAGCTTTTACCTTCTTCAATATCCATAAACTTCCAATATCACATATATGAACATATAGTGTAAGTTCTTCTTTTTCTTTTTTCTCTTCACTTGAACATTCTTCACAGTTAAATTTAAACTGATCTTGAATAAAGATATTTCATTCAACAAGTTCTTTCTTCTTAATCTCTCATCTTCTTCTTGATTATCCCTAAAATCCTTTGATAACTTCTTGCTTCTTTGTAGATTCTTCTTTCTATCTTCTCATCTCTTGATCATTTTCCATAATTTCTTTCTTTCATTTAATACTTCTTTATTGATCTTCTTCTTGATCATTCTTCATAAATAAACTTCACATCTTTGGTTCTACATTAAGTTTAAGAATTAGTCAATGTAGAAGATAAATATAGTATATAAACTTTTTACTCTTACTGATGACATTTTATTTAAGACATCATCAAAACTAATTATATTCAATAGTATCCCTTTTTATTTCATTATTCCGCTGGATTTATCCCTCCAATACTAAATAGGGTTAAGGAGCAAATTTATCAATAAACTATTGGCCCAGGAACGTCTAAGACAATAAACTATTAATTGGACCAAAAATACCAACAAATGTTTAAAAATGAGGGAGAAGCTAACGCCATTTTCTCAGGTCCGGGAAAAATTATAGAATAGGACACAGATGTTTATGAAACTATATTTAAGCCCAAAAAAATTCCAAAAATTGTATTTTAGTCCCTCCACTTACTTTATATGGAGGGATTAAAGTGAACATTATAAAAATTTTATGGGCCATAAGATAATTTTCTAAAATTTTGGGTTCTTTTCTGTAATTTTTGCAGGGCCTAAATCCGCCCCTGGTTAAAGGCTTTTTTACCTTAGCCTGGCCACAAGGAGGCCTGTAATTCTAAAAATTTTGTAATCAACCTAACAAACCACAAGCCTCACCTTAAAACAAGCTTACTTCAAACAAGGCGAAAACATAATTATTTTAAACAGGCCAAAAACAAAACCTACTTTAAATAGGCTGTTAGATGGTTGTTAGATGTAGGTATGTTTTCAGCCTGTTTAAAGTAGGTTTATTTTCACCCTGTTTGAAGTAGGCTTATTTTAAGCTAAAGCTTGTGGTTTGTTAGGGTGCTTACAAAATTTTTAAGATTACAGACCTTCTTAATATGCCACAGGCCAAGCTAAAGCTAAAAAAAAAAAGGCTTGTAACCAGCGACAGATTTTGAAGGGTAGGGATGGCCCTGTAAAAATTACAGAAAATAACCCAAAATTTTAGAAATTATCTTGCAACCCCAAATTTTTTTTATAATTTTCACTTTAGTCCCTCCATGTAAAGTAAGTGAAGGGACTAAAATAAAAATTTTGAAATTTTTTTGGGCTTAAATATAGTTTTATAAACATGTGGGTCTTATTCTGTAATTTTTGCACTAACTCAAAAAACAAACGTTACTTTCAATTTAACGGCGTTGTGTTACTTTTACAGTTTTAAAAGTTTGTTGGTAGTTTTGATTCATTTAATAGTTTATTGTGTTAAACGCTCTTAGGCCAATAGTTTATTAGTAAATTTGCTCTTTAACCTTGCTAAATATTATAAGATATAGTAGTTGATTTTTTTTTTTAGAGATATTTGGAATGATAATTAAATAATCTTAAATATTTATATTTATTATTTTTTTTCCAAACCATTTTACCTAACTTATAAATTGATATATAATTTAATATTATACAATAGATAATATGATTAAGTAACTTATTTACCTTTTTTTTTAATTTTTTTCAAGAAAAGCTAACCCTATGTTATATTTATAATCAAAGGTAGTAGATGTGAGTCTAAGAGCCTGTTTGGATTCTCTTATTTTTAAGTTGAAAGCTACTTTTAAGCTAAAGCTAAAAATAAGAGCTTTTTTTAGTTGTTTGATAATTATATAAATTTTTTAGCTTAGAAGTTACTTATAAGCTAAAATTTAAAATAAGCTGTTTGGTAACATTTTTGTCATAAGCACTTTTTTTAATAAAAATTATCATAAAAGATATATTCTAAAATAATCTCTAAACTATTAATATATTCACACAAAAAAACAAAAACAAAAAACAAAATACTGTCAGAATAGATTTGCCAACCATAGAAAACAATCAAGAAATCATTAATAGTCTTACAAAATGTCAACCAATATTCTTCTTACATGAAATCACATATTTCTATTTTCCATTAATGTTGATGATATTTGATTTTGAACTCTATTCATATAATCATTATCTTCTATTCTTCTATGACTATGGATACTCATCATTTCTTCATCAATGTTACATTCTTCTTGACTCTCAAGAATATAATCAGGATTAAGATCACACTTATCAAGCTTTTCGTCATCAACACCACACTTTCTTATGTAGTTATGAAGGGCTATTGTTGCAATAATAATTTTCTCCTACTTGATTAATGAAAAAGACTTCATATCACGTAAGATGTGCCACTTGTTCTTCCAAACACCAATCATTCTCTCAATGACATTTCTTAATGAGGAATGTGCATGATTCAAAATTTCTTGTAATCCATGTGGTTGACTGCAACCTCTAAAAAAACGAATGTGATACCTCTCTCCTTTAAATGGTGATAGATACCCTTTCATGTGAAGACCAAGAAATAATACAGTTTTGTTTTCAACATACAGTTTCATATTTTTATAGAAAAATAGCTGACTTTGATTCATAATACATGGAGGGGGCACCTAAGGTATTTGGAATTATATTATCAACATACAGTTTCCCTAGTCTTATTATGTTTGACAAGCAATAAATGTTTCAACAGACAATTAAACGCAAAGGTATTACATTTCAGAAGTCCTGGTCACAACTTCAGACAACATGAAACTTGAAATGCAACTGTATAATTTATCCTTCTTTCAAATGTTTGACACTAAAGATAAATATTGATACTATAATATTTCTTTTTCAACCAAAAAAGAATAATAAAAGGGAGATCTAGAGAAATCAGAATCATGTATTCCTTAATTTCTATGTTCTTTTTATGCCATTATAGATTGACTTTCAAATAATTTCCAATTATTCATAAGATAGCCTTGTAAGGAGATTTATTTCTTCTCCCCAGAAACAACTTTTGGTAAATTTCAAGTAAATACCCTAACACAGTCCTTCTCGCATAATGCAATATTGTTAATATATATCCTCTATTCTTTTTGTTCAAATAAAATAACACAGTAGTTTGTGAAGAAGAGAAAAGAACCAAGATAACACAAGTTTATCTGAAATTACAACTTACAAGTGAATCAAAATATGTGTGGGGCATATTTTGTTCTAGTTTAATACCCAAAGTATAATCAATTCAATAGACTAGCACTTGCGGACCAGCACAATCCAAAGGCCTTCTGGAACTCTAAAGTTAAAAGTAAGGGTTGTGGTCCAGGGGAAGAAAAAAAAACCCACGAATTTTTTTTGAAATAGCCTAGTCAGTAAGACACACATACAAACAGAAGCATAAGCCCGAAGAACAGAAAAAGGGGTTTACATGCAGCACAAAACTGATACAAGCCCAAAGAAAAGGAATTTAAGGATAAGCATCGATTAAACTGTACTAATCAACAATACTAATGGATCGATTAAACTGATACAAGCCCTAATCAACAGGATAACACATCACAGAGGCTGAAACTCAACTCAAACAAGCATCGATTAAACCGTACTAATCGACAATACTAACAGAAGCATGATACAAGCCCGAAGAAAAGGAATTTAAAATTTTTAAAAAATAAACCTACAGCAAAGTGGGCAAGGTTGATGATGTTCCAGGCCAAGCAAAGGAGTGGCAGAAGGCGAACAGAGAGGAGTCACAACACTAAGAGCTTAAAAAAAATAAGACGATGTTCCAGGCCAAGCAAAGGAGTGGCAGAAGCGATGTTCTGTTTTTAGGGTTCTCTTAAAAAATAAGAGTTTAAAAAATAAGCTCCTCTAGGAAAATTTTTTATTTTTAGCTTTTTACTTCATGTAAAAAAAAAACACTCTTTTTATTATAAAAGCTTTTGTAAAATATTGTTTGGCCTAACTTTTACTTATAAGGAAAAGATAAGCCTAAAATAAGAGGATCTAAACAGACACTAAGTTTTGACCGACTTGCATGTGGGACATTTATTTTGTAAATTTTATAGGGAAAATTGATTACAGGGCCCAAGGAAGCAAAATAATTACAAAAAAGGCCCAAGAAACATTCACATGCTAGGGCCTTTTCTGGCATTTTTTCAAAAAAAAGTGTACGGACATAGTTGCTAATTGCTACAGATGTAATTGTTAATTAGACTGATTTAGTTGTTAATGAAGACTGATATAGTTGTTAACCGCTACTGATGTAGTTGCTAACGTTTTTTGAAAAAATGCCAGAAAAGGCCCTGGCATGTGAATGTTTTTTGGGCCTTTTTTGTAATTATTTTGTTTCCTTGGGCCCTGTAATCAATTTTCCCAATTTTATATTTACACACACATTGATTGATCGAATATGCTGGCGATGAATTTATGAATGTATACATAAAATTAGAATAAATTATTTTATGGTATTAATGTTCTCCTTATGTTCTGCTCCATTAACAAACAGGGTTCTTTGCATGGAAATTGTAAGCAACAATTTTGCTTTGTTTAAAAATTAACTCCGCCTTTTCCTATAACATTCCAAATTTTTAAATTTAAAAATTTAGAATTTAAGTAGGAAATAAAAGTATAAAATTTTGATTTACGAAATAAAAATTTATTTGTGAAAATTTAGGTTATTTTTCCTCCAGTTTTAAAAGTAACGGAAAAAAAATTAAGAGGTGCATTTTTTTGCTAAAATCTTCATTAGCCAAATTTAGTTAAAAAAATGAGAAATGTAAAATTTTAATTCTTTTTCTATAAAATTGATTAATCAAAATTTATTTAAATTAACTAAATAAAACAAGAGCCCAATCAAACCAAACCCAACACCTCAGCTTAAAAATCAAGCCCATGTATTCCTTATTTTTCTGGCCCAATGTCATACTTCCAAAACCCAAACGTGTAGCCCATTAGAAACATGAATAAAGCCTCATTTTCTCTTCTTCCTAAGTGAAAAACAGAAACAAAGGCATCAATTCTTTTTCATTCTTGGCCAACAACAAGTTAACAAAAAAATAAAACAAAAACCCACATACCAACCCAAAGCCACGGCCCACAATACACACATGAAACACTTTTTTTTTTTATCTCCATTTAACCCATCGAAATAACGTAGAAGCTATCAGTAAGGAAAGCTGCTGCATTTAGGGGTGAGCAGGTTACCCGTCCAACCGCCCACACCCCATAGAATTTTACCCGGATTAAGCCCGCCCAAATTAGGTCCATCATGGGTACGGGGCTGCCTCGTACCCATTTTCATTATACGGGCGGGTCACGGGTTGAGGCACGGGGCACCCGTGACCGCTCGTACCCGTTTAAGTGTTTTTTTTTAATTTCCCCTCAACCCTCAACCTGCTTGACAGTCGACACAGAGAAATGAGAACCATATCAGTTTTGAGATTCAGAGACCTACCAGCCCACCACAGCCCACAGTCCACTGTCCCCTCAGTCTCAGCCCTCAGCTACCCGAGTCCCGAGTCGTGATTCACGAAGCCTCAGCCCTCAGATTTTGATTCAAACCCTAGCAAGCAGGCTAGCTCGCCGTCGGACCGTCGTAGCTCGCAGCAGCCGTCGCACTGTTGGCCGTCACAGTAACCTGAGCACTGTCGACCGTCGCGCACTTGCCCTTTTGTAGGTTTTGAATCTTGCTCCCACTCACCATCAACGTGTGCCTTTGCCCTTTTGTAGGTTTTGAATCTTGCTTCCTCTCTCTCTCTCACTGTATCTCAGTATCTGTATGTTCCTCTCCCTCTCCCTCTCACCATCGACTTCTCACTGACACTTTATTGAACTGTATATAAAGAAATTGATTGTGAGATTCTCCTTCACATCTCACTCTTGGCCCCACTACGCACTTATCTGGGGTCTGGCTATCTATAATCTGTATAAATAATTGTGTTTGTCATGTGAATCACGACCCCACCATCTCTCAACCTGTCTCCTGCATTTTTTTATTCATCTGCCTTGAATAGTGGATTAGTGGTCCATATGTGTTGTGTGTTATCTGTTTCCAGTTTGTTTTTTTGACCTTTTCTGTTTGTCTTTTGCTTTAAATGAGTATTAAATGACACACACCAATACACCACCTCCTGGCTCCTGCTCCCTGGCTCCCTGCATTGAATAGTGGTCTTCATGTGTGTGTCTGAATTTTTCACTTCTACAGCTTCTACTTCGACCCAGCGTTGTTTGTTTATATTGTCTTTAATTATTAGTTGCATATATATGCAGTTAAAAATAACCACGATAAGGAACAGTGTGCTATATAAAGTGTTGCAGATATTTTATTTTTTTAAGCCATCCCTTTATACTTCCCTTTAACAATAAATTAAAAAAAAACAACAACAAATAAAACTTGCATGTTTATCCTAATCAAAGAACTGACACGTATATATGGATGACTCTCACTACATTAAATTTTATGTTCATTGATTTGATGATTTGACTCTTGGTTCATGGCCCTTATGAATCTATTTCTATATTTTATATCTTTTTTTGGCATATCCAATAAGGATATATAGCAATCAAGCCAATCATATATACATGTAAGTATCTGTATCTGTTTGTACGTTCATAAAGCACTTGATATATTTAAATATTTGCATAAATCCAGTGTGTTCACGAATTGGACTAAGACTTTTACTGCATCCAATAATAGTTATCTACTGTTAATTGTCAAGAAAAACGTCAAACCTGATCATCTTGCTGTTATGTAACATATATTGGGAGTGCTCTCACAGGTAATTGAAATGAAATTTATAAATCTCATCCATGCACCCTAAAAGACAAAAGTCATTAATTTTGGCCTAAATTGTAAGCAGATATCACATATTTTCTGTATCTTGTGTTTTGGCTAATATTATTGTATTAGAATATTTTGGTTGGTCTGAACTTTTATTCTGATTATATGCTTTTATCTTGAAATTAGCCTGGCACATATACCACGAGATAATATGCAAAGGCAAGCTCCAAGTTTTGTGGGGGAAGCTACTAAGGAAGATGTAGTCTCAATGGTACAACGTAGTGCTACCCATGTTGAGAATGACATGACGAATGAGGGACAAGATAATGATTCCCGACCTAGAAAAAAAGAAGAAAGAGTCATCTAGTATATGGAACCATTTTACAAGGCTGCCACTAGCAGAAACTAAAGGGAAACATAGGTCAAAGTGTAACTGTTGTCCAGCAAATTATGTAAGTCATCCTTCAAATGATGGCACTAAGCAATTATGGAGACATTTTGACAAGTGTCCAAACAATCCCAACAAAGCAAGCAAGGGTCAAAGCAGCTTATTCTCGGCTACTACAAATCAAACACTGACTCATTACTTATTTAGTCAAGAGCGAGGTAGAAAGGCTATTGCTAGGTACATCATAAAGGATGAGGTGCCTTTCTGATGTGTGGAAAAGGAGGGGTTGACAGAACTTTGTCAAGAGTTTCAACCTAAATTTCAAATGCCATCAAGATGGACAGTTGCTAGAGATTGTTATGGCATATATAAAGAACAAGCAAATATCTTGACAAAATATTTCAAGATTTCTAAAGTCCGTGTGTCTTTCACAACCGATTGTTGGACATCTATGCAAAATAACAACTACATGTGTTTGACTGCACATTGGATTGATGATGATTGGATTTTGCAGAAACACATTCTGAATTTTTGTGAGATTAAAGATCATAGAGGTAAGTCAATTGCTAAACAAATTGAGGATTGCTTATTTCAATGGGGAATTGATAAAGTCTTTACGATCACAGTTGACAACGCAACTGCCAATGATTCTGCAATTGCAATCCTAAAAAAGCGTTTCAAGAGTTGGGATGGTTTTGTAATGGTATGTGATGGGGAATTTTTGCAAATGTGGTGTGCTGCTCACATATTGAACTTGGTTGTTTCTGAAGGTCTGAAAGAAATGAACAAGTCTATTGAGCTCATCCGACATGCAATAAAATATGTTAAATCTTCTCCATCAAGGAAGCGTAAGTTCATAATGTTGGCTGAAAGAGAACGAGTTGAATCAAAAAGCCTTCTTACCTTGGATTGTCCCATGAGGTAATTTTTTTTAATAATTTGTTTGAATGAACTTTGATATGATAATGTATTGTAGTTTAATTGTTTTTCATTTCTATCACGTCATTAGGTGGAACTCAACATACCTTATGCTTGAGAGCGCTGTTAAGTTTGTCAAAGTTTTTACTCGGATGGAGGAGGAGGATGAAGAATACAAGCAATACTTCAAGAAGAAGAACGTTGATTCCAGTCGAGACACTTTTATCTTGATTGATGATCCTGAAGGTGTTGACGATGTATTGGATGATACAACTACAAGGAGTGTTGAACATAGAATTTTGCCTCCTAGTGCATATGATTGGAGCACTGCACATGAGTTTCTTGACTTTTTAAAATTGTTTTACAACATGACATTGAAGTTTTCTGGATTAAACTATGTTACAAGTAACACTTGTTTCCAACACATAGTTTCAATTCAAACAAGCCTTGAATCAAATGCAAATAGTTCCTACTCTCTGTTGGGTCACATGTCAAGAAGAATGCTATCAAAGTTTAACAAATACTGGGGGTCAGCTGAGAAAATGAATCCTTTATTAGTTGTGGCTGTGATACTAAACCCCAGATATAAATTGACATATGTCAAGGTTGCTTACGCTGACCTTTTTCATGAACCAACAAAGTGTGAAGATATGTTGAGGAAGATTACAACATTATTGTATCGTTTATATGACCACTATTCAATTACTGTTCATGGTGGTGAATCTTCTTCTCAACCAACATCAGAGCAAGGGGATCATGTTGAGTTAGACCTTGAAGTTCCCTTGGCATCTGGTGATGCTACATTCCAAAAGTTTTTGGCCCAGGCAGATGCAGAGAGTAATGTTGAGAAAATTTTAGAAGTGGATGAATACCTTCGAGCTGAATTGGTTGGTTATTGTGATTCAAAATTTGACCTATTGGCATGGTGGAAAGCCAATGCTTGTAAGTATAAAGTGTTAAGCTTGATCGCACGTGATATATTGGCTGTTCCAGTTTCTACTGTCTTTTCAGAAGTAGCTTTTAGCACTGCGGGTCGGGTATTAGATGCATTCAGGAGCTCTTTATCTTCAAAGATGACTGAGGCACTCATATGTGCACAAAATTGGCTATCAGTGAAACCACCCAATTGCAATGACTTTGATTATGATAATTTTGATGAGACTGAAGCTATTGTTATTGGTATATTAATTTGCATTTTCTATTTTCAGTTATTAATGTTTCATTTCTATTTTCGTATTAGTTAATACTTATTAATTAGGATTTATCTTCTTTGGTTTTGTAGAGGAAGATGCAAAAGCAGGAGGCGAATCTGAGCAATGAATATTAATATTGTTCTGTAACTGTTGGTGAATTTTTTATGTTTGAACTTTAATTTTGTGAAGTTGTGATTATTGAAGTTTGAATTGTGAAATTGTGTTAATCCTTTTTTGTTGTTTGAATTGTGTTTCAATTATCTAGTGTTTGAATTGTGTTTTTGTGTTTGAAATTCATTTTACTCTTCTGTGAATTATTCAGTTTGCTCCGATCTTGTGTGAATTCCACAAATCTGATTCATTTTGCTGCTAGAGATTTAATTATGGAATTCCACGAATTAGCTTCCTTTTGCATGACGTAATGATCTTATCCAATTTGCATGACGTAATGATTATTAATCTTGTGTTTCAATTTGCTCTTCTTCTAATATAATCTTATTCAGTTTGCATAAAATAATTGTTCCCCAGATTCCTAAACGGGCTCCAAAAAACTGTATAAAAAAAACTGTTCTAAAAAAAGGGCTCCAACTTATGGGTTTCAAAAAGCTGTTCTAAAAAAAAGGGCTCCAAGAAATTGTTTTGAAAAAAGAAAAACAGTTTTGGGCCTAGAAAACGTTTTTTTAAAAAAGGCCCAGATTCCTAAACAGGTTCCCCGGACCTGTTTAGGAATACTCGTTTAACCAGTACCCGTTTTTGTACGGGTTAAACGGGTTGGAGGCCTGGTACGGGGCTCCCCGTACCCGTGTAAAAAAAACGGGCAGGTCACGGGTTACCCCGGAGTAGCCCCGCCCGCCCGTTGCTCACCCCTAGTTGCATCATTAACAAAGACCCAAGAAGCCTTATAAGCTAATCCAAGTCAATCACGCAAAGAAATTTCTGGCAACATCATTCATGCTGAAGACCAAAAAACAATCAGCCACGCAAGATCAGTTGCGCCATCCCTTCAACAGTTCTCGAGCCCATCGCCGAATACCCATTGAGTTTCTTCTTCTCGGACTGTGTTTTTGAACTGGACCTTCAACACCTAATATATGTTGCTGCCTTTTTGTTTCCTATTCGTGTTCTTTGCTTCACAGAAACAGAAAAGTGAGAGTCGAAGAAAAGAGAGTAGGGGGGAGAGAGAGAGAGAGGGTTAAACAAAGATCCTACTCCCCTGTTCTTGCCGTCGGGAACAGAGGAAGAAAGCAGCGAATGATCATCTGTGCATCGAAGGTAATCATCGGGTTCCCTCTTCCTCAAGTCTTCCATCATTTTCCTGTTGAATATGAAGCTTAATAAATTTAAGATGAAGCTACTGAAAAACCAAATCTGGAAAAGCAAAAAAAACAAGGGGGGTGTACGTCGGACTCTAGGTAGTTTGTATCTGTTCTGTTATAGGACAAAATATTTCAGACCTAGGATTGAATCCTAGGGCTTATGTACCCTTGAGAGGGATCAAAGTTCACTTAGTTCGATATACAGATAGGCGTTTAGCGAGAGGGAGTGGGGGTGTGTGCTCTGTGTTTGCCGAATAATAAAAAGGCAGAGTTTATAATGTGTGTACCTTGTTAGGTTAATCTCCTATTTATAGGGATTACCTTAGGGTTAGGGTTTGAACTGTTGGACCTCTTGTGCCTCTAAGCCCAAATGATGTGATGTCATGCTTGTGTTATATTAGTTGCCTCTTGTTGGGTCATACTTTGAATGGGCCCAATATTTCACATCCGTAACAGTTGCCCCCCAGCCCGGTAGTTCAAGTCTCTGGGCTGCCGGGATGTACTGATTGTCTTGTTTACTTTTATAGCAATTTTTCCTGGGATAATTACCCGATCTATGTCCCTGAATTTAACAATAAATGAGTAAATCATAATCAATGGAAAATACTTGCTGTTTTGCACAAATCATTCAGTTTGCTTATTTCTTGTTGAACTCAGATGCTTGTCTGAGCTTGATTTCTTTTCTGGTTTGCATCAATTCCAGTTATTGATAATCATGCTTTTTCATTAATTCCTCGTTGTCTACTTTGTTGCCCCCAGCCTGGTAGGTCAGGTCTTTGAGCTGCCGGGATGTGTTGTTTTTCCAACCCGGACCAGGTGTTCGCGATTGTTGAGATTCCTGGCATGCTTACCTGAGATTTCGGGTTCATATACTTGAACCCCGAGATTCCGGGTTTATATACTTTAACCTTGAGATTCCGAGTTTATATTCTTCAAGCCCGAGATTCCAGGTTGATTTTCTTTACTCCCAAGATTTCGGGTTAATATTCTTTAAGCCCGAGATTTCGGGATAATATACTCTAAGCCCGAGATTCCGGGTCACGTTGACTATTTAATCTGAATCTTATGTTTGAGTTTTTCAGCTTTTGTCCGAGTTTTGATGGACTTCAGATTTGAGTTTTAATTGAATTGCTCCCAGATGTGAAGTCCAGGTCAATTCTGTGTCAAATATCTGGGTTTCCGGTTTTGCTTGTCTTTTATTCTTTCCTCGTTCTTATTTGCCTTGATCTTGGCTATTGATAACATGTTTTTTTGACTAACACTATTCAAAAAACCAAGATAACATTATTTGTCTTGATCTCAATTCTTGATAACGTGTTTTTTCAATAACAACATTCAAAAAACCAAGATAGCATTTGGAAATTCATGTACACCACAAGGTCTTTAATTTCCTCTTCTCATATCATTATGGCAACTTTATAGCTATCCACCTTTTATTGCCCCCCAGCCTGGTAGTTCAGGTCTTTGGGCTGCCGGGGTGTGCTGATTTTTTAACCCGGATCTCATGTCCGAATTGTATCTTTATTTCAACAATAAGTTGATTATATGAACTCAAACATTTGTTCAGAGTTCTATTCAATGACTGGGCTAGAGTCAAGATATATTGCGCAGAATCTACTAGATATTCCACCAACCTTAACAAACTGGCATGCTTATTACTAGTCAGGCATTTTCAATAGACGGATGACTTAAAATAGTCATCTAAATACTTTAACTTGCAAAGTAATAATCTGAGATGGTAGTCAATCATCACATATTCGGGACTTATTATTTATAATAAGAGCCTAAACATTTCGACGTGATCAGGATCATCGTTTCGATGCATCGTAACGTTTATAAGACTTGTTCACAAATCTTATAAGAGCCAGGTTTGCGTCACCCTGGCTTTTTAAGTTGTATTAGTTTATCCAGGGTCCATTTATGAAGCGCGGATTTAACTGTATAATTTTCAGTTTATCTGGGGTCGATTTAAGGAGCACGGATTTAACTGTATAATTTTCAGTTTATTCGGGGTCCAATTAAGGAGCGCGGATTTAACTGTATAATTTTCAGTTTATCCGGGGTCCAATTAAGGAGCGCGGATTTAACTGTATAATTTTCAGTTTATCCGGGGTCCAATTAAGGAGCGCGGATTTAACTGTATAATTTTCAGTTTATCCGGGGTCCAATTAAGGAGCGCGGATTTAACTGTATAATTTTCAGTTTATCTGAAGTCCAATTAAGGAGCACAGATTTAACTATTCTTCAAACTCAGTTTTACCGGGTTCCAAGTTGATCATTGAAGCGTGGATTCAACTGTATAATACCGAGATTTTAAAATTATGATTTTTGAAAACGGGTTTGTCTACACCGAATTCAATCATATAAGTAAACTTTGACATGATTCATGAAAATAGATTTGTGCACCTCGGATTCATGCATGTAACTAGACTTGGCGATACTACCGTCACAATATAATTTATGAAAAACGGGTTTGTTTACCTGAATTCAATCATTTAAATAGATTTGGCGGCATTTTCCGTCGCAATACAGAGCCCGGATTTTAACTAGATTCAATTTATTCAAGGTCCACCTTCAAAGATTTTCACGGAGCTCGATATTTAACCATATTCGGTTTAACCAGGGTCCGCCTTCAAAAATTCACACGGAGCCCAGAATTTAACCTTATTAGGTTTAGCCAGGGTCCACCTTCAAAGATTTTCACGGAGCTTGATTTTTAATTATATTTGGTTTAATTGAGGTCTAATTTCAAAAAATTTACACGGAGCTCGGATTCTAACCAGATTTGGTTTAACTGAGGTCCGCCTTCTTAAATTTTCACGGAGCCCGGATTTTAACCAGATTTGGTTTTATCGGGGTCTACTTTCAAAAAATTTACACGGAGCTCGGATTTTAACCATATTTGGTTTAACCGAGGTCCGCCTTCTTAAATTTTCACGGAACCCAGATTTTAACCAGATTCAGTTTAATTGGGGTCCGCTTTCAAAAATTTACATGGAGCCCGGATTTTAACCAGATTCGATTTAACCGGGGTCCGTCTTCTTTTTTCTTTAAGAGACACATTCCTCCTCCTCTCTTTTCCCACAGTATTGGATTTAACTGAGTTTGAACTTTGAACCCGCATGCTAGCGTGATTTTGCAACCCAAGTATACTGCAAAAAATCCTTTCAGTGGATACATTCTATTGCTTTTTGTTTCAATGGCCTTGTTAGGATTTCAACTTAACCTCTGAAAATCTTTGTTGAGCATATGACTTTTTAATACAGATCCGCCTGTTTCATCAAAGAGTTTCTTGAATATATTTTACACGGCCTCGAGTATTCATTTCATGCACATTCTCCACCTCATAATTCTCATTTTTCTGTTTTAAATATCAATTTGTGGAACTTTTCATGATGTCTACAGCTACAATCCCACGTCTTGTTTTCTGAGCATCTTGGTTTTGACAAGTTCATCAAAGTTGTGAGTATGTTCTCATGAGCATTTTCCACAAACCGCAATATTTCATTGCTTTACACAGCCTATATTTCACTGCTAGAAGACAATGCTCAAGTTCATCTTTTCTATTCCTTTTTCAGGCACTTGCTGCCAAGTGTTGCAGATTCATACAGATGACAATTGCGCCTTGATGTTATTGGCACATACAGATGACAATTATATCCCTCAGCTTGATTTAAGCTTGATAAAATCACAATCCGGTAGGTTTATAGCAAACTGAGAAATTTTAAATGTTGGAACAGGGAGCTTCTTGTAGTGAATGATATCTAACAAACCCAAATCATAGGATTGCCGTGAAGAATCGTCATAGATCCACGTCAAAGCTAATCTCAAGCCGAGCCACAAAGAACTTTGGCTTGATCAATTTTAACTTAGTTTGTCTTAAACTAGGTCCATACAATATTCCCTTGTCGCAGTGAACACTAGAAACAATATATGTGTTTATCTTTCCCTTATTTCTCACATATGCTTGAAAAACTTCAGTACAAAAATAAAATCATTCTATTGCACAAATCAAGAGATTATAGCAGCCCAGGAAACCACACTATAGATTGGCAAGTGCAAAAATTTTCTACCGGCATAATCCATAGGCCCACATTTAGCATATAAATCAACAATAGCAATATCCACCAATATAATTGCAACAACTCATTTTATTGCCTACCCGTGAATCCCTTCATGCCAAAACCCTTTGGCCAAAAATGCACCATTCTTAAATATAATATTATTGTAGTTGTCGATCAGGGTATTTGTTCCTTGCGTTTCTTTTGGAATTACTCCAATTATTTTTCTCCTTGAAAAATCAATGCTTCTCAACAACTTACTATGCTTAAACATTTGTGAGCAATCCATGTATATCATATTGATAAAAATGTGTTGATCCGTTACTTGATATAGACGGACTTACTAGAAATGTTGATGAACTCTCTTGAATCATTGCATTAAAGTTCTTCAAGCATTTGAATATTTGCCCAGATAAGTTGTTCAATGAGAGGTCCAAGAGTTGAAGGAGTGGCAGCAAGTTCTCCTAATTATGATATTGTTGAATCTGCTTTTGCTTCAAATCTATTATCAGTGGAAGACGAATGACTGGCAACATCAGTATCCAGATTGAATCCACTTCCATCATCTTCAATAATGAGTTCAGATCCAAATATTGTAACGTCACTCTCTGAACAAGGTATGATAGGAAGAAGTTCCAAAGAAATGCATCTGGTGCAGAGGGAGATCTATGGCTTTTCTTCTGCTTCATAGATTGCCAATACTCTTCCTCTTGTAATATTGGTTGGGCCTGGCTTAAATTTCCAGCTTGAGCTAGCAAAAGAATTGAACAAGCCAGCATCTGTGCACTGTGTTGATGCTTTTGATGACCTTCTTCAATTAATAAAGCGAGAATATCAATATCTCATGTTCCAAAAGTTGGTTTGGTGACATTGACATATAAATGATTATTCAAATGCAAAACTACTCTCTCTATATGAGATTGCTCAGATGTGCAAAACAGAGTTCTCTTGCTATCATTTAACTAATAAAAGATGCAATCTGTGATGTACTTCTATTAGCATCAATTTAGTTCCTGGTCTTATTGTTGCAATTTTGAAACAGCAAAAAAGTAATGCAAAGAAGAACTTGTCTGGATAAATTGATGCTTCAATCATTTGAATGCAAAGTCGTACGGCTTCACTCCATATTGTCCAGGACAAATTGGATTATAAATCACATCTGCACCCAAAATTATTTTCTAGCTCTAAGCTTTCAAGAAATATATCTGAGTCTTGATCAGGATAGTCTGTCTCCTGAGTTGAAGAATACTCTGAGACATCAGCATACGAGAATTGCTCGGTGCAAATTAGATCGAAGTCATCGACTACATGATTTGACCCCCGTTGCAGGCTCGATTGCGCATTTAATTCGATTGTGTTCGCATTAGCACGGTGATTTCGGGAAACTTAAGAGAATTCTAATTCAGATGATCCGTTTTCCTTTCCTTTGAACGTCTCCTCTCCTACTTCCTTAGACATCTCAAGAACACAACAGCCAGCAGGAACAACATCGTTTCCCGTTATCTCTGAGGAGATTTCAAGACTTGTGGTGCCGTACATGGAATCTTCTGCAGAGCATTGCTCATCGCAAGTTTATTAAGGTTCTCATCCATGACGATGCAAATCTAGAAGACTTGGCTGCTATTCACCGGATTAAAGATTTTGAAAAACCCAATCAACAAAAGAAGTCCGGAGGTGCCCTGAACCAGTCTGCTGGATCCCTTCAGTTGGGCAGTGGATCAATATCTTCCACATCTACATCGCAGATAGTACAAGTATCTTCATCAATCATATGCCTTCGTTTCCGTTCGGCATTTATCAAAAGTCGCTCTGACTGTGAGCCATGAGAAGGTTTGAAAGAACTTATCTTTATCAGTATTACATGAGGGAGTAAGTACTCAAACGTGTCACCGATTTTTCCATGGGTCAATTTCATCAATCCAATTATCTTCCCAAATGTATGACAACGCTATCACGTTGGCTTCTCATTCCCCTTGATCTACTTCTTTTCTTTCTCAGTTTCTTTCACTAATCATCCTTCTTTCTTTCTTTCTTTTGGGGGGTGTCCCCAAGCAATTGCTACCGTTGTTGATGTTGATTTTCATGGGAATCAAAGTTTATCGTCCCCACGGTCGGCGCCAATGTTCTGTTGTAGAACAAAATATTTCGGATAGGATTGAATCCTAGGGCTTACGTACCTTTGAGAGGAATCAAAGTCTACGTAGTTTGATATACAGATAGGCGTTTAGCCAGAGGGAGTGGGGGTGTGTGCTCTGTGTTTGCTAAATAATAAAAAGGCAGAGCTTAGAATGTGTGTACCTTATTAGGTTAATCTCCTATTTATAGGGATTACCTTAGGGTTAGGGTTTGGACTGTTGGGCATCTTGTGCCTCGAAGCCCAAATGATGTGATGTCATGCTTGTGTTATATTGGTTGCCTCTTGTTGGGTCATACCTTGGATAAGCCCAATATTTCACATCCATAACAGTATCCATTTATTTTCTTTGCTGTCGTGGTTCCTGAAAAAAAAACTCAGCAGTGGGAATTAAAAACATCGAAGAGTTGCTGAAGCTAAGAACGTTGATATTCTTGTGCTTTACTGTCACCGTTTTCTTCTTATTTCTGTATTTATCATCGGGTCCCTGGTGTTCTTTTTGCTGTCATGAGAGGTTGCTGAATTTAGAATCTGTTTTTACTGTCACCATAATCTGCCTAAGTATGCAAGCCGTGGCTGTAGTTTTCTTGTTCTTGCGTGAGCATGCACACACACACACACACATGGGAGGAAGCATGCTTACTGTTGGAAGTGTTTAGCAATATATATATATATATATATATATGTCAAACGAAAACATAACGTCTGGGAAGTGAAGACTGTGGATACATGAAGGGTGTGGCTGTCAAACAGTTACTGGATATATATATATATATATATATATATATATATATATATATATATATATATATATATATATAAATGCATGCTTTGTGTGTCTTCCTTGTACGTGTATAAATTTAAGAAGAAGGGAAGGTATAATATATATATATATATATAACCATGTAGGTGTCTGCATGTGGAAATGAAGAAAAAGAAACGAAGAGGTTCTGGAATTTGTTTTAGAGAATGTGAGTGTGTAACGGCATAAATCATACAAGGCTTTTATGATAGCATATATATATATATATATATATATATATATTGCAAGTTTAGTGGATATTAGTTATATATGGGATATCTTCATTTTTTTTAATTATTTGGATAACTAAGAGGAAGAAGGAAAAAATAATAATAATAAAAGTAAATAAATAATAATAAAAATAAATAATGATATTATTATTAAAATAGGAATAGATAATAATAATTATTTCTATTAATGGAAATGGAATAAATAATTTAGGAATTTACCAAGAAATAATAAATAGAAAAGAGGGAGTACTTTTATCAAATTGCCATTAATAAGAAGAAATAAATAATCAATGAGGTAAATAAATAATAATAAATAATATTATTTATTTGAGGGAAATAAATAATAATATATTGAAGCCAGACTATTTATTGAATAATGATATTAATAACTACTTATAAAGTGTATTTTGTATGTTGGTATTTATTTAACTCAAGGTCTTAAATTCTCTGTATGGAGAAATATTATATTTTCAAAAAGTTATGATAAATACAATAATTTATAATAATTTGTAATTATTAAACTCCTAATTTAGGAATAGTTCAAGTGGTGGTTGTATTTATTAAAGTCTGATTTAAAGTGTTAGCATTGAGCTTGTTATTGGGGATTCAAATTAATAAAACAAATGAATAATAACACTGATAAGTAATTTTGTTATTATTATTATTAGGAAAAAGTAAATAAATAACAATGAAATTATTATCAAAATTTGTAGTATGTGGAGTTTTAAATAGTTATTAATGGTTATTGAATTGATTTGATAGATTGATCTGTGGAATGTGTTAAGCTCTCGATATAGGAGCAATGTGATAATAATTAGCTTGGAGGAAAGATAACCACTTTCCACTTATTATGTTATTGATATGTTGCTTATGAGTATTTTCTGAACTGATTATGAATATTTTAAATAAGAATTGCCTTGTGGAAATTTATAAGTTGAATTATGAAATATATTGCAAATATTTATTGGAAAGTGGGGTATTATGATATGTTTATTAGCATTGTTTAAATTCCATGATATGAATGTGAATATTTTGGAAAAATGCCCAAATGAGTTTTTATGATAACATTGGGATGGAAAAAATTGGGAGAAAATGGAAAAGTTATTTCCGCCACGTGGTGAGGCTTCCATTGTTGCACAATAGTTGGCTTTGATTGTCCTACCAGTTTAATGAGAGACTTGTACACCGGAGTGATGGGCTTACGACACCCCACTGGGGTAAAGTGGGGAAAAGACCCATGGTCTGGGGCAGGTGCTCTGAGGATTTTAGCCATTCCTCATCACTTGACCAATGAGTTTTTAAGTAACCAGTAACATGAGTGTGACTTAGCCCATGGGTCTAGTTGGAGGAAATAAGGCGGTTTAGTTGGATTGATGGGAGGTATTATGGGGAATGGAATTCAAAAAGATTTGTGACACCCAATTATGATACAACGTAATAATGTGATATTTTATAATATTTCATTTACGATATGAGATTGTGATATCGTTATTTATGAGATATATTTTTAATATTTGGTTATATAAATTGTTCCACTTGACACTTAACTAGCACATATTAATATTCGTAATAAGTTGGACTGATGGTTACCAAATTTTTCCAAGTGATAGCTCATGTCTAGGTAGTCAACAGAGGCGTATTGTACTTTGACCAAGTAGGGCTTCTGTTTGTTTGTAAATATAAATGGATTAATGTATATTGCCATACTCTAGGGCTCATGATGCATACTCTGTCTTATTTTGAAAATTTGAAATTCCGCTTAAATCCTATTATTTGGTTAACTCTGATTAATTGATATAGTTATTTCGTTAATTAAACGGTGGTCGCTTCATTTCCATTTTTATTTTAATTAATTGTATGTCTCTCTCTGCTCTTTTTCTCGGACACTCTCATCTTTTTTTCCCACCCACTCTCTCTTACATCATCCTTATAAATAATAGTATATTTGGAAAAAAAAAAATTACTCCTTCTATATCCAGTCCTAAATAAAAGACATAATTAACTTTTTTTTTTGGAGAAATTAAGAAAACTAAATAAGTTACTTAATCATTTTATATGTTGTGTATCCTTAGATTATATGTTAATTTAAAAGTTAGGCAAAATAATTTAGAGAAAAAATGACAAATATAAATATTTTGAAGTAATTTAATTAGATTTCTTAATATTTTCAAAAAAAAATTCAACTTTATCTTATATTTATGAGTAGAAGGAGTATATCTCTAACACATTTACAAATTTATTGATTTTAACTAATTTTAATCACTAGTTCATTTTACATAATTTAGATATTGTTGCTTATAAAAAATATTGAAAGTAGTATATCATTTGGGCTACATATGCCTAACATCATTTTTTTTTTGTTGATATTACCATCTAGACTTATGCCAAATAATAAGAGTGATTCCTTTTGGGTTCAAACTAAAGATCTAAATGGATCTAGCAGGGCCTTACATTGCTAGATCAAATCTATAGGTCTGTTTGGGAAAGCTGTGCATCAACCCAAAGCCTAATGAATGTGAAAAATAAGGTCCACTAGAGTGAAATCTTGGTGTTTGGGAAAGCTTCTGTGGCTGATAGGATTAAGGAAAAGGAGGGGGAAAAAAAGTACTTCCCAGGGAAGCCAAAAAGTTGGGGCCTAGCTTTGGACCAATGCAGCCTCCCATCCGTTGCAACCGTTGCAGCCTAAACAACGCCGTTTTGGCGCAAAGAGGGAGGGCAGCTCCTTTTTTTTTTTTTTGCTTTTTTCAAAAAAAATATTTTAAGTACGGATTAAAATAGTACTAAAAAGATACTTTAGAATATTGAATGGTACTGAAAAAAGATTTTATAATCTTGAAAAATTCTTTTAGGGTCCTGAAAAATATCTTGAAGTATATTTTTAGTATCAGTCAGTACCCTGAAATGTTTTTTCAAGATCCTAAAATAATTTTTTAAGATCATGAAGTATTTTTTTCAGTACCAGTCAGTATTCTGAAATATCCTTTTAGTACTAGTCAGTACCTTAAAATATTTTTTTAGTATATTTTCAGTATCAGTCAGTACCCTAAAATTTTTTTTCAAGATCCTAAAATAATTTTTTAAAATTATGGAGTATTTTTTTTAGTATCTATCAATCAGTATTCTAAAATATCCTTTTAGTACTAGTCAATACCCTGAAATATTTTTTTTAAGATAATAAAATAATTTTTTAAGATCATGAAATATTTTTTTCAGTATCAGTTAACATTTTCAAGTATTTTTTTAATATCATTCAGTAACTTAAAATATTTTTTCTGGACTCTAAAAAAAAATTTCAAAATTATGAAGTCTTTTTTCATTACCGTTCAATATTCTAAAGTATCTTTTAATCCGTACTTAAAATATTTTTTCAAAAAAAAAAAAAGAGAAAAAAAAGAAAAAAGGAGCTGTCCTCCCTCTTTACACCAAAACTGCGCTGTTTTGGCTGCAAAGGAGGCAGATGGGAGGCTGCATTGGACCAAAGCCAGGTTAAAAAATTGAGCTTCTGCCATCACTTTCAACCGTTGCATGCACAGTACACAGAGATGACTTTCACTTTTGAAAGAGCACGCGCAAAGTCCACATTCCGCTTCACAGTGCTCTTCTCTTCAATCAAGGCACAGGTGTCGTCTTCATGAAGCCAGCTACCTCCTGCTAGCTAGCGACCTCTATCAATCTACCTCCTCTATACAGTCAATTCTTCAATTAGTCCCGGAGCTGCATTTGTCCTGATCCTGACATTATCATCTACCCCCTTTGTGTTTCTTCAATTCCGATCTCAGTGAGCATTGATGGGAAATTCACACACCGGCATTGCACAGTCCATTAGTCCTATATAGGAGTCACGCCTGCAAATCTGTTCTTCATGTCGCCGTTGAGCGTGAAAATTATTCCAGGTCTGCTCTTCACGTTCGTCTGCATTGCCGTAGAAACTAGTTGGCTCTCCAATTTCTTCAATTCCTGGTGATTTATTCTTCCGAATAGTTTGTTTCTCGAAAAAGCATGCTTCTGTGGCTTGTTTTATGGTTCGATTTGGTTTTGTCGGATTTGTTCTTTGCTGTATTTGTTGTGTTTTATTTTCTCTACTGGTTATGTTGTGATTTGTTCTTACGGTCTGTTTCTATGTTACGATTTCTTGGTTTTGCGATTTCATACTTTTAGGTCGACCTCATAAACGGAAATGCCGAGCCCCAGTTGGATATCACTGGCAAATTATTTTTGGTAACTTCTAATTTTTAGGACTCATATGTGAAGGCTATCAATTTTTTTGTTCATCATAATTGAAGCGAAAGCCTTCTAGTTAGATATAATTCTATAATACATTTTGTTGGAATATGAAACATGCAGACTTTTGCTGTCATTTGGGGTTCTAATGTGCATATTCATTTATTTGATGAAGATGCTGCCTGAAAAATGTCGTTTCAAAGGAAGATTGTGCATACCCACAGGAAATTTTTCCCGTAATCAACCTTCTCAGCTTGAGTTTAATATTTTCCATGGTTTATGTATGTTATGGACTTGTATATTGGGCTAAAGGGGATAAATGAGCCAATACCAAAGTCCAGCATGGAGGCAAACTAGCGTACACGGGTAAGGTGCTAACTACCTCATATCCCTCCATTAATCTTCGTTCGTACAGGTAGTGGAGCAGGCAGGTAGTGGAGCGGCAGGTGTGTTGGTGGGGGACCAGAGACAAAGCACAGATCCGTACGTGGAGCAGGGAGGCAGCGCCAAGGCAATGGATAAACCCTAAAGGTAACCCATATAAATACAGAGGTTGCTCTCTAGGTACACAAGCTCTCACTCTCTATTTTATTTCAGTCACACTGTGCACACACCCCACCCCCTTTGTGGCTCCGGCCACCCAGTGTATGCACGGTGATCCACTATCCGGTGATATCTGAATCCATAGATATTGTCGTGACCATATTCACTATTGATTATCTGAACAAAGCAGTGGATAAGATTATAAAGATCCCATAGAAACATTCACTAACCCTCTAGGTTAGACATCTGAGTTCTTAGAACAGAACATTGGCATGCCAGGTAGGGGAGGTAAATTTCAACTCCTCGAAGTCACACCACTGAGTATGACACATACTAGAAGCAGAGGACAGCCTCCTCGGCAAGACTCATCCCCGCCAGAGCAATTACCCGGAAATGAAGAGCAGCTACATCTGCCTATTGTTCCAGGGTAGGTAGTTCCCAGACACCCTCAGAGGAATGAGGCTAACGCTGTCGGACAAGACCATGTGGTGGTAGAAGAGATGGAGGATACGGCGTCCTCACCGACGCCAGCACTTGTACAACAGCTAGGAGGACTACGAATTCCAGTTGCGCCAGTACAGGCTAGTGAAATACCGGAAAACCGGTATGTACAGAGTGCATTAGGCGCTATCATGAAGCAGATGGACAGAATCGAGCATCAGAATCATTTGCAAAGGGAGGCTGACCTGAAGTGTATTCAAGACGATATGGAACACCGAAATGGCATGTGGAGGCAAGAAGAGGCTGAAAGGGCACGTATATTCGAACAACGAATGAAACAAATGGAAGAGTTGTTGAGTGGAGGAAACCACCACGATACAATAGGCTCAAGCCGGAAAGAGGAGTCTCCACCGGTCCGAGGTGATAAGGAGGGAGTACTAGCTGACCGTGAGGAGGCCAGTTCGGCGGACCGAAGGCAAGCTAGGGGAGATCAATCCCGGGTGCAGAATCAAAATATGGGACTTCGACACCCGGAATATGTACAAGAAGATGGGCAGCAGCCTAAAGCTTCTCGGAAAGGGGGGGCGTCCACTCGGGAGGCTAGAGTACCAAACTAGGCCAGAGATGTGCTCCCGCCAAAACCCGGGATAGCTGGAAAGTATCGAAGGATTTATGACAACGGAATAGACAATATTAGTCCCTTTTCGGATGGGATAGCTAATGTTGTTTACCCCAAAGATTTTGACTCCACCGAGCTTACAAGTACGATGGCACTTAGGACCCGCAAGCTCACCTCAATACTTTTGACCTTGGTATGTTCGTAAGGGGATATCGAGGACCCATCATTTCCCGACTCTTCGTTGGGACTCTTCGAGGGGCAGCCCAGCGGTGGTTCCACACCTTGCCCTCCAAATCCATCAAAAGTTTTGAAGATCTGGGAGATAAGTTTGTCTCCAACTTCGCTACTAGTAAGAAACAACCAAAATCAATTTATACGTTGAACAAGATACAACAAAAGCCGGAAGAGACACTGCACAAGTATCTAGATCAGTTTAAGGATGCTGCGTTGCAAGTCCAAGACCTGGAGGAAAGCGTGCATGTCCACCTCTTGATATCAGGACTGGATCCCGAATCCCGGTTCGCTCAAGCTGTAATCAAGGATGAGGTTAAAACCTTGGAGGATTTTAATTCCCGGGGTAAAAAATATTTGGAGTTGGAGCAACTGCAAATCGCTAACTTAAACGGGAAGGGAGCGTGGACTATGAGCTCTCTATCGAAGAAGGAAAATCCCGGAAACCCAAGGTTAGAATTCCGGGGTAGGAATGCTGACAGTAGACCCCAGAATAGTAAGTCGGAAGGCCGGTATGAGAAATACACACCATTGAATATACCAAGATCCCAGCTATGGAAGGAGGTCGCCTTAACCGAGGTGAAAAAGGTGGAAAGACCCCGTGTTATGGGTCATAAGGCAACTCTCGATCAATCGCGATATTGTGAATTCCATGATCAGTCTGGCCACACTACTGATCAATGTTAGGATCTCCGTGACGCCATAGAGAAGTTTGTGCGGGAAGGTAAATTGCGGCAGTATGTGATAAGGACGTGAGGGCGTAGATCCAGCAAGCGACCCCAGGAAATGCCCCTCTTGCCCAACTCGAACCCAAAAAAGAAGAGGAAGGAGCATTACAGCCAGAAAGCGGATAGGGGAAACGAGGAGTTCCCTGAACCGGAATTTGAATATAATGTGATTAGTGGTAGATTCGGGGGTGGAGGAGACACAACAACTCAGCGAAGGAAGTACTTGAAAGAAGTGTTGTCAATCCGAAGTCAACCTAAGTTCAAGAGTGATCTTAAGCAACCTGAGCTACTGGCATTAACGTTCACAAGGAAGGACTTAGAGGATGTGGTGCCAGGTCACTAGGACGGGTTGGTTATTTCAGGTACTGTCGGAAAGTGCCTGGTGAGGAAGATCTTCATTGATGCTGGAAGTGTATGTGATATCATACTGTGGGCGGCTTTTAAAAAAATGAACTTGGCTCCGAAACATTTGAAGCCGTGTAAGACTACATTGACTGGTTTCAATGGACAGAACACGCAACCTAAGGGTTACATTGAATTGAAGTTAACTTTGGGGACAAAGGAGGCGTATAAGTCGGAGCTGGTTAAATTTATCGTAGCTGATTTTCCATCCAGTTACAATATTATTCTGGGAAGGCCCACCATACATGAGTGGGATATGCTGGCATCAACTAAGCATCAAAAGGTCAAGATGATTGGTATTGGTAATAAAGTGGTGATAGTTAAAGGAGATCAGCAGGAATCTCGGCGATGCTACTTTACCACTGTCAGGGATAATATGATGTCGCCTAACCCGGATGATGGACAACCCAGCTCGTCTGCAAAGCCGGTATGTCTAGTAGAGTTAGACCTGCATAAGGAATCCGAGTTGACGCGACCAGAGCCAGGCGGCGAACTGGAAGAGGTGATATTAGGAGTGAAGCCGGGGCAAGTCACCAAAGTCGATAAAACCCTGAGTTCGGAAGTCAAAGCCGAATTGGTTGCCTTTTTGAAAGCCAATCAGGATGTGTTCGCATGGAAAGCATCCAAATTGCCCAGGATAGACCTTGAATTTTGTTGTCACAGACTAGCTATCTACCCGGGGGCCATCCCGGTCGCTCAGAAGAAGAGGAAGAAGGGACCGGAAAGGATTCAAGCACTCGAGAATCATGTGAAGGAGCTTTTGGAAGCCGGGTTCATAAGGGAAGTGCAATACACTACATGGCTGTCTAACGCGGTCCTAGTAAAAAAAACCTAATGGTAAATGGAGAGTGTGTACAGATTACACCGATCTTAACAAGGTATGCCCTAAGGATATATACCCTATGCCTAGCGTGGATTAGCTGATGGGCAATGCTTCCAGATTCCAGCTTCCAGCTTCTATCATTTATGGATGCTTACTCTAGGTATAATCAAATTGCTATGCATGTTGATGATCAGGAGAAGACATCCTTTATAATGGAAAAGGCAAATTACTGTTATAATGTTATGCCGTTTGGGTTGAAAAATGCTGGGGCTACTTATCAGAGGATGATGAACCAGTCTTCAAGGAGCAAATAGGGAGGAATATTGAGGTTTACATTGATGATATGATAGTTAAGTCTACAAGCCCAGAAGTGCACATTCAGGATCTGCAACAAACCTTTGACAAGTTGCGAGCATACCGGATTCGGTTGAACCCGGTGAAATGTGCATTTGGCGTCCCGGCTGGAAAATTCCTCGGCTTTATGTTAACACATAGGGGGATAGAAGCGAATCCGGATAAGTGCTAGGCTGTTTTAAACATGAAAGCCCCCAAAACGAAGCGGGAAGTACAGCAGCTAATGGGACGATTGGCCGCACTAACCAGATTCTTGCCCAAGTCAGCAGAGAATGCGTTGCCATTTTTTAAGCTTCTTAAAAAGGCTGCTCAAGTTGAATGGAATGCAGAATGTGAGGCTGCATTCGTCAAGGTGAAGCAATGTTTGGCATCCCCGCCGGTGCTGTCCAGGCCCAACCCCGGTGAAACGCTGATCTTATATTTAGCAGTAGGAGAGGAAGTAGTAAGTGCTACCCTTGTCAGGGAACCGGAGGATGGTCAGGTTCCTGTCTACTTTGTTAGTAAAGCTCTTCAAGCTTCTGAAATCCAATATAAAAAATTGGAGAAGCTGGCTTATGCATTACTAATAGCTGCTCGGAAGCTTCGTCAGTATTTTCAGGGCCACCAAATCATTGTCCGAACAAGTCAGCCCATTCGCCAAATACTCCATTGACCGGATTTAGCAGGAAGGATGACTAGTTGGGCTGTGGAGCTCTCGGAGTTCGATATTGCTTATGAGGCCAGACAAGCCATCAAGTCACAGGTTTTGGTCGACTTTATTGCAGAGCTCACCCCGATAGACTTGGGAGAAGCCGTGGATATACCAGTATGGAAGGTGTTCGTAGACGGCTCGTCCAACCATGCAAGAGGAGGGGCTGGGATTATCCTTGAAAATTTGGAAGGCCTAACTATAGAGCAATCCCTGCAGCTGACGTTTAAGACTTCTAACAACCAGGCCGAGTATGAAGCCTTATTGGCCGGGTTGTCTCAGGCAAAGGAAGCCGGAGCAAGGAGGGTACAAGCCTTCACTGATTCGCAGTTGGTGGTTGCCCAAGTTGAAGGAACGTATCAGGTCTGGGGTCCGTTGTTGACCAAGTATTTAAGTAAGGTTAAAACGGCAATGGGAGATTTTGATGAGGTGACAGTTACTCACATACCTCGGGGGGAGAATACCCGGGCGGATATTTTATCGAAGTTAGCAAGTACCAAGAGTCCAAGTAACAACAGGACTGTGATACAGCAAAGTCTAACTGCACCCAGTTGCGTAATGGCTATTTCGGCTTCAAATGACTAGAGGAAGCCGTTGGTGGATTAGTTAGAGAGGGGTTTATTACCGGATGACGCTTTCGAAGCCAGGAAGATTGTTTGGGATGCATCACTGTATACCATGGTGGATGATCAATTATACCGGAAAGGTATCCATTCCCCATTGTTAAAATGCGTAAACCCAGAAGAAGCCGAATATGTGTTGTGTGAGGTCCATGAAGGAATTAACGGATAGCATATGGGAGCTAGGGCATTATCTAAGAAGGTACTCAGAGCTGGCTTCTATTGGCCTACGATGAGGGCTGACGCTCAGGATCATGTTAGGAGGTGCGATAGCTGCTAGAAGCACGGGAAGATGATCCTCGCCCCACCATCTGAGCTGAAGTTTATTTCAGCCCCTTGGCATTTTTACAAGTGGGGTATGGATTTGTTAGGGCCTTTCAAGATGGCCCCAGGATAGTTGAAATGGTTGGTCGTGGCCATAGATTATTTCACCAAATGGATAGAGGCTGAACCCCTATCCAAGATTTCTTCAGCTCGAGTTCAGAAGTTCTTCGAAAAGAATATTGTAGCTCGGTTTGGAATCCTGGCAGAAGTTGTCACGGACAACGGAACCCAGTTTGCTGATAAAGGATTCCAAAACATAATGAAAGCCTTCCAAATTAAGCAGCAGTTTGCTTCGGTGGAACACCCGCAATCTAACAGGCAGGCAGAGGCTGCCAACAAAATCATCTTGGGGGGGTTGAAAAGGCGGATGGAAGACACTAAGACTAACTGGGTTGAACAGTTGCATTTTGTTTTATGGGGATATCGAACCAGCATGCAGTCCTCTACCAAGGAGACCCCTTTCAGGTTGACCTATGGTTGTGAAGCTATGATCCCTGTGTAAATCGGTCAATCTTCATGGAGGAGAACCTCAGTTATGAAAGCCGGGGAAAACAGTAATAATGAGGCAATAGCCTTGGAGCTAGATGCCATTGACGAAGTTAGGATCGCATCCCACTGCCGAGATCTAGCGATGAAACAACTTATTGCGACTAAGTTTAACAAAAAGGTGAATCCCGGGTCTTTCCGTGTGGGCGACCTAGTGCTTCGGAGGGCTGACATTGGCAATAGGAATGCCAGAGATGGGAAGTTGGCTGCAAACTGGGAAAGACCCTATCGTGTCAAAGAAGAACTTGACCAGAGGGCTTACCGCCTTGAGGCATTAGATGGAACACCTGTCAAGCGAACATGGAACACTGACAAGTTAAAGCTGTACTACAGTTAGCCGACTTACTTGAAAGAGGCAGAGATAATGTTAAAGCGATCCATCACTTAATGTTTCCTGTTAAGGAATTGCGTAGGATGTTGATTTAATCTAAAATATGAATACCCTATGAGGGAACGTCTATATAGACAAAACTATCTGAATATGAAGATACAAAATTTTATTATGATTCTACTGTTGTGATTATGATATAACCATGTAATCAGACAACGCCTTCATAACCAAATTCTAAGTGAAAGAGCAATTGCGAAATTCAAAAGCGTTCTTTGTCGCAAAATCAGGGATTGCCGAGATGCCCGAACTAGCGACGAGAGACGTTATGAACACCAAAGGTTTATCGAGACCTAGATGCATCTAAATTTATTTTCCGGGATAGAGAAGTGGCATTCTTTACTTGACCCTGATCAGGTCTAAGTGTGCACGAAGAGTGTTAACCCGGTAGTATGCACGGGGAAAGTTGCCCTTTCTCGGATTTTAACTTAGACTAATTAAAGTCGGAGGGATAAGTGAAAATCATGAGGTTTTCACGATAATTTTAAAGCTCGGATCAAATCCAGAGTTAACGTACATAAGGATTATGTGATAACGTGTATGGCCTTGGCCAGGTCATTAGATATAAATTCCAGACTTTTTTTGGTCCAAGAGTAAGGAATTTAACGATTAGAGGCAATGCGTAAAAATGCTGTTGATAGCGGAATGTAAAAACATTGTTAAATTGTTTGCTCCTAGTTACGTGGAAATACAACGCTAAAATGAAAAGTGGAAAGACAAATTAAGGGCAGGAAGGCCAACTTCTACTCCCCGTTAGGGGGTAGCACTTCTTTCATTTTCGGTCTCAGATCCGCCTTGTCTGGCTGCCGGGGGAGGAGGTGTAACCTGTTGTGACAATAAAGGAGCTGGAACGAAGGTCCCGTCATCATCCAGGTAGGCTTGATGGTGCACCTTTGAGAAGTCAAGAGGGATAGATTGATGAGAATACCGGACTTGATCCAAGGCATTGTTGAAGGACTCCATTATCCCGTCTGAGATCATCGAGATCTCGGCTTTCAGCTTCGCTTCAGTCTCCCGAGATTGACTCCTCAGCTCTTGATTTTCGGCCCTTAGGTTTTCATTCTCGATCCTCAACTTCTCCATCACTTTTGAGCCTTCTGAAAGTGCATGTCGAGCAGAGGCGAACTTTGCATCAAGTTGAGCCAATTTGTCTGCCAGCTCCTCTTTTTCCTTCACTACGGCATCTCGAGCGGCATTAGCCTTGAAGACTTCATCGTAGGCTTATTCCAACTCATGCTTACTTTTCTTTATACGCTCCTCGGTGAGAGCCCCTTGATGCTTCAAGTGAATGACGAGATCAATAAGGCCCACTGACTTAGCCATGGTGTCCTCTAGGTCCTTCAGGTTCCGCACCTCTGTCTCAGTGAGCTTGTTATGCTCATAGAAAATGGCCGGAGGGCGAAAACCTGGACGATTGAGGGCGTTCACCCTGATTTCCCAAAGTTCGCTGTCTGGGAGCCGAGTAGGGTGGAAAGATGAGGACGGCAGTGATGGCAAAGGAGGAGGAGTAGGAGCACGAAGCACTTTCGCTCCGGCGGAAGCAGCCTTCTCAACCCGAGCGGAGTAGGTGGGTTTGGAAACCGCTGGCATGGAACTTGTCTTGCCCCGCTTCAGCCTCTTTAACTCGGCACTGGGGGAGGACGGGTCAGGTTCTGGAGAGGGGCGTTTTGTTCTAGTAATGGTAGTCTCCTCAATATCCTTGCCGAAGGTTCCGGCTTTAAGGTACTTTGGTCTACCCATCTCTTGAGCTGGAAAGCAAAATAGTAACTCGAGATTAGTATACAACAATTATCAATATATCAGGAAAGATAAGTAAAAGCAAGAATACGATAAAACAATGGACATACATTTGGCGGAAGAGATGATAATGTTGGCTCGGGTAATGAGGTCGGCTGACTTTATCACGTTGTGTTGGTCGCTATAGGCCATAATTTTGTAGACGAAAAGGGCATCCTCTTCCAACAATTGTTTTTCCGCGAAGCGGAAGTCAGAAAGTCGGAACGAATGATGGTTCTTGAACCAGTACAGAGGGAAGGGAGTCTCATCTGGGCTAGCGTTCAAGGCGTTGACGAACCAAGGAACCTTCCCGGCTTCTGCCTGAACCTTGAAGTAAGTGGCCTTGAACCCTTTGAAAGAGTTGGTGAAGACCTCAAAGACTTTAGGCAGTTGTGAATTTCCCCGGAGCGAAGTGACACCTTTTCTCTCTGAGGCACTGGACTCGTGGACAACGAAAAGATAAAAGACAACCTTCAGAGAACACCTGAGTTCTTTACTTTTGCGTAAGTTCTCAAATGCGACAACAAAAGCCCACGCGTTAGGGTGAAGCTGGGTAGGGGCCAAATGAAGGTGGTTCAAGACACTCATCTGGAAGTTGAAGAAAGGGAAACAGACGCCAAGTCTGGTGACTACGTCCTGATACATGAGAAAGAAGGGTGTAGGGGACTCATAATCTTCCGACTGGGCACAGACCGCCTCTGAGTCAGAAGGGAGAGATAACGTGTACCCATCACCATCCCGGACCGGAAGGTTCGCCAACTCGGCAGATGTCATGTCGGATCTAGCCTTTAGGACGGCTTTACTAACCCACTCCCTTGGGTGCAGCGCTTTAATCGCTTCCTCGGTCATCTCTAGAAACCCAAAAGAACGTTGGGGAGCCTTTAGGGAGCGTTGGGGAGCTTTTGGAGGACGCTAGGGAGCCATACCTAGGATGAAGCAGAGTAAGGGAAATGGTCAAAGCCAAGTCCAATGTCACATAAAAAAGCAAAAGAATAGGTAGTCAGTGAGGAACTAACTCAGATGGCTATCGGAAATAGGCGTGAGACCGTATAAATGGTTTCGACGGCAAAAAGACTGAACGGATTCGGCCTCAGCCTCAAGACCCTGGATAGAATACTCGCAGGCTAAGTATAGGCACTTTTCGCATGTTCGGGAGGCCCTGGGATCCCGGGTTTCTATCCTAGTGGGCAAAGAACCCTGAGGGCGGACCAAAAGTGCGCATGAGTAATCGCAACTTTTGTGAAAGCCTTAGTGAGGATTATGCACGAAGGTTGAATTTGAAGAAATCCCTGGATGGTTCACACCATGTCTATGAGATTGAAGGACGGTCTCATCTTTTTGCTCGGTGGTACGATCAACCCCCCAAAGCCAGTAGGGAACGCTAGGGGGCAATTGTGAAAAAAGTTCGTATTCTTCATGGGAAACTGGTTTTCCGTTGATTGTGAAAGGGGGAGAAGGGGCTCTAGCCATACTTCGCTAAAATTTCAATAAAGAAAAGAAAGCAAGTCTATAAACAAGTAAAGCGGGCAAAATCATGAAGAGCATACAGATAGCACAACAACGCAAGAAACGCAGATAATGCAGTAGCACACACTACCGAACGAATAAAGGAAAGCAAAAACGATACAGGTGTGTAGAGGTAGCAAAGAAAGGGAAAGTGATATTTGACGAATCAGTGGTGTGATGGGAAACGGGTTTGTATCCTCATGTTAGACATTGGAGAGGAATTCCCGATCATCATTTTCGTCAAAATCAGACAAGACAAGCATGTGGAAAAGGCAAAAACATAATAAACCAGAGGCGCAAAAAGGAAGATGGAAATGCTTACCGGAAAATGGAAAAGGGAAGCTGTGGAGTGGAAGTTTGAATAAAAGGGAAAGTGAGTGAAGAGGGAGGAAGCTGCGAGGGTTGTAAGACCTTCGGTAGAAGTAGAGTCGCAGAGGAGAGATGGGTGAATGTAAATAAGCCCCAAGGCGCGAATTTGAAACGTCAGGGGCAGAAAGGTCAAAAAGGAAATTCGAAATGATGGCCGCTCTCGGGGAACGAGGTATGCCTTTAATGTGCTTGCAGACCGTGGGCAACAGGATATGACGTTAGGGTTCCCTCGCCCAATTCGCAGAAGCCACCTGGCAGGAGAAGGAGAACTCTTGCGTGAGCTCGGTGAAAATCGAAGCAACGCCTATAAAGGCGGTGTAGCCTATTTAAAAGGCTCAGTGATAGGGGAAAAATAGAATTATTGCATAACCCGGTTTTGTCTCTACTCCCAAGAGCATAAGAAGGCGAGGGGAATATCGAAGTCGCTCATCTCGGAAATTATACCTCAGTTCCGGGGTATAATTATTGACTCTATTAATTTGCTCACAACCCGGACAAATCCCAGCAAGCAAAGTCGGATTAAAACGGGATGGGAGTGTGGACCACAACAACACATCTCGGATAAAACAAGATGGGTCACCATGAGTAAGCCTCCATCCCGGTAAATTGCATCCTGCCACCTTGGACAGCCAAGCTACCGGGTTGGGGGGCAACTGTTATGGACTCGTATATTGGGCTAAAGGGGGTAAATGGCCCAATACCAAAGTCCAGCATGGAGGCAAACTAGCGTACACGAGTAAGGTGCTAACTACCTCATATCCCTCCACTAATCTTCGTTCGTACAGGTAGTAGAGCAGGCAGGTAGTGGAGCAGCAATAACCGTTGGTGGGGGACGAGAGACAAAGCACAGATCCGTACGTGGAGCAGGGAGGCAACGCCAAGGCAATAGATAAACCCTAAAGGTAACCCATATAAATACAGAGGTTGCTCTCCAAGTACACAAGCTCTCACTCTCTATTTTATTTCAGTCACACTGTGCACACACCCCACCCCCTTTGTGGCTCCGGCCACTCGGTGTATGCACAGTGATCCACTGTCCAGTGATATCTGAATCCATAGATATTGTCGTGACCATATTCACTATTGATTATCTGAACAAGCAAGTGGATAAGATTATAAAGATCCCATAGAAACATTCACTAACCCTCTGGGTTAGACATCTGAGTTCTTAGAACAGAACAATGTAATATTCTTTTATGTATTGATTATATATATATCAACTTTGACAAGCTGTATTGGTTGTATTTTTCAAGCTTTGATAACTTTTTGATTTTTCAACTTGTTCAACTTGTATTGATTCTGCAATACTCTTCCACAACATGCTATATGGCCCTTCATATGCTTGAACAATGATAGTATCTTTAAAATCATTTTTAAGAAGTCTCTAACTCAGATTAGGGAATGAAGCATTGGAAAATTGAATCTCCTTGAGTTTTCAGTTTAGCTTCATTTGCAAAATCTAGTATTGGGAAAAAAAAATCATTGTTTGTTTGTTGGAATGAATTTGAGGTTAGTTTGGGCATTTTGTACCCATTGATGTGTTGTTTGTGGTGTTAACTTGCAGGTGGAGTTGCACTGCCACATAGCTTGGGTTTGGACTTCATCTCTTATTTAATTCAGAGATGTGTTGAATATTTTACTTTTAAAGGATTCGTCTTTTCCCCTTTTTTTCTTCTATTGGTGAGGTTGGAGTGATGATTTGTTTGTTTGTGAAAGTAACGGTGTAGTTTCGTAATGCATTTTGTACTACTTCATCTTTGTCAACTGAAAGATTCTGACCCAATTGCTTCTTGGCACACTGAATTAACCTACAACTATATTTCGACACACAATTTGCCCCTTTGTTGCCACTTCGCGTTTCGGGCTTTGGTTCAATGGTACCTTCTTTTAAGAATCTAATATGGTCGACCTAATCATGATAGCCTTTAAATTTGATTTTCCATTAATCATCCAAACAATTTCTGTATTTCTCTACGATGAACTGTTCTTGTGTTGAATTTTGTAATCATCAAACAATTTCTGCATTTCTTTACGATGAACTGTCCTTGTGTTGAATTTTGTTGTTGATGTACTTAGATTTTGCATTGAACATATTTTTTTTTGTTTTAATGAGATTATGCATTATATGTGATCATTGTAATTGAGTTAATTTATATTAAGTGTCCCGATTTTTCCAAGTAAACATTTTTCACCTTTTTGTAATTTTAATTTTAATTTTTCTCTTATAATTATCATCAAAGTCACCTATGTTATTATCAATCTAAATAAGTTTTAGTTGTTAGTTGCTGCCAACGCAAAGATATATCATATTACACAATCAAACTTTTACTCAATTTTAAATTTGTATAAATCAAATTGTAAATAAGTCACTTTTATTAGTGGTATCCTACATACAAATTGGGAAGCGGCTTCTCTCCTTTGCGTCTCCGTCCTCTACCCTCCTTTGTCATAAAATGAAGCCGTCTTGGCGCCAAAAAATGAAGATGCACCCTTTTTTTTCTTTAAAAAAAACATATTTTAAAGTATTGACAGATAACGGATACTGAAAAAAATACTTCAGGATACAGAATAGTATTAAAAAATATTTTATGATCTTAAAAAATCATGTCAGTACCCTAAAATATCTTGATGTATATTTTTTTTTACTATTAACTAATATCTAAAATATTTTTTCAAGATCCTAAAATATTTTTATAAAATTATACTATATTTTTTCAGTATCAGTCAATATCTTAAAATATCATTTTAGTATGAGTCAATACCCAAAATATTCTTTCAAGATGCTCAATAATTTTTTAAGATCATAAAATAATTTTTTTCGTATCAGTTAATATCTTGAAGTATTTTTTAGTACTAGTCAGTATCCTAAAATATTTTTTTCAATATCTTCAAATAATTTTTTAAAATAATGAAATATTTTTACAGTACTATTCATTATTCTCATAAAGTAATTTTTTAATACCTGTCAATTCCCTACCCTAAAAAATATGTTTAAAAATGGCGCAGCTTCAAATTTATAAAACATCGGTTGTTTTATAGCAAAGGAGGGCCAGTGGAGGGGAGAATCAAAAGTGAGAAGCCACGTCCCACAATAGGTCGCCACCAACCTCACGACAGTACTGTGATACAATTGCACAGAAATGAAGTACGTTGACGGGAAATTACGCCTAAAACACTTTAGTAGCTCAATTGCGATTTGGCAGATATTTCAGGGTAGGAATTCCACTTTCACCCTGGAATGTATTAGATAGAAGGCATATTATCAAAGTGATTTACATTTTTTTTTTTTTGGCGATATACAGTGATATTTGAGACAAGGAAGTAATGTGAAAGCAGTTAAAATTTTAACTTCTGTTTCCTAATATTATCTACCCAGAAACTGCACACTCCAATTTTTCTCTCAAATCTTTATAACATATGAGAATTAACTATTAACTAATCTACAAACAAGTATAAACATCTGCTCTGTCATTTGTAATCTTCGGGACTTAATTGGTGAGGGAAAAAGAATTAAGTAAGAAATTCTATAGGCATTGATTTATACAATGAAATTAGAGAAAGAGAAATCACTCATTACCTCAAGATTGAGGCCACACACTAATCTTCTCCTTCTCATACTTCACATAAAATGCTGAAACTGCCGCCACGAAGTAGATCTGAATCAATACAACCGCCGGAGTGTGGAAGTTTATCACACCCTTCCCCGTCGCTAGCTCCACCAGCAGGAGCGCCGTCAGGCCGAGAATCGCGAGCCGGCCGTTCAACCTCTCGCTGTACGGACTGAACCCAATATCCACCTTTAGACCGCCGGACACTGGCTCCTTCAGGGGCACCGGCGGCAGGTACACTCCTGATCCCGACCCCGACGACGCCGTCCCTTTCCTTGATTTCTTTACCTTTCGCATCTCTGCTTTCTTCCCCATCCCGCTCCGGTTTCGGAGGCGGAATTCGTTCATACGAGTGTCGAAATCGTCTTCGGAAACCGGTGTGGACGAATCCGATTCGGATTCCGATTTCGCTTGTTCTGATGAATTGGAGGGAGATGGCTCCGATTCATTGGCTCGGACGGTGAAGGAACGGAATAATTTGGGTCTGTGAAGGAGGAGGGTTTTGAGCGATGAAGAAGAAGGGAACTGCGGAGAGGATTTTGGAATTGAGAGAGGTAGAGATAGTGATGTAATGGTCGCCATTTTCGAGCTTCTTGGTTTCAGGATGGTTTGGATAAACCCTCACTTTCACCAATGATCTTTCTCTCTCTCTTCTGTGTTCTTGGTCTACATTATTTTGAATTTTCGGGAGGATAAAAGGGAAATAGAAAAATTTTTCAGAGTCACAAGAGGCACCTTGAGCCACCACGGACGTTTACACACACACACAATATATATATGTGTGTGTGTGTGTGTGGGGTGAAACAAACAAATATAATTTAACAGCTAAGGTCTGATTATATATAATTGATAAATTCAATAAAACAACCGACAATATTATAATATTTATTTACTATACTTGTGATATGTTTATGTTAGACAGCATTGATACTTATAAAATAAAAACTTATTAGACTTTTATTTCATTTTGTAGAAAATTTTATTATAATAATTTAAATTTTAGAATTATAAAATAATTAAATCAATTAATCATATTATTTCTCTTAAAATTGATTTATGTCTTTACTCATTTAATGAACAAGACTTCATTACCCCATCGTTGCGCGGATTGAGAGCATTTTCATTACTGTTGACATAAAGACCGGGGGATGCTAAACCAATAGGCTCACAAAGGTATTTTTTATAGCAGTTTGACACCTAATTTAAGTAATACGTGACTTATTACATGCATTAGAAAAATGGCCAACATAAATACATCTATTTAGACGCCAGGATATTGTTAAACTCTCTACAAAATATTCAAACATTAAAAGTAAGACAATTATTACATGACCATTTATTTGGTTATATTTAATATTTTGGGTACTTTAATTGCAAAATTTGAAAATTCGAATCACTTTAACACCAATTACCTTAGATTTATATATCTGCTTCTTCTTATTCAAATCGTTTCAAATTACGGACCACGTCCTAAAAGGCATGAAGTTTTGAACCTTTTGACCTTGTGATGGAATAGATAGTCGGCAACAAAGAGAGATAAATAATTGAAAAAAGGCAAATGAGAATAATAGAATTAATTAGTAGCGTTCTCATTTCTATCTTGTATTTAACTTAATATAGTTAATGTAGTATCCTTAATTTTGGTCGTTCAGACTTGAGGATAAACCTATAACAGGCAAACAATTAAGCCTATTTTAGAAATAGTCCCAACAAAGTTGAATGTAAATCCACCTTATCAACGAAAGTGCCAATGAATTGCCTAAACTTCATCCACATGCCATGATATACATTCAAAAGATTGATTGTATGCCATAAGGATCATTTCTTACATAGCATTCAACTTAGGCTTCACAACTTGTTCAGGGGATGGAGCTATGGTTGGGGTTTTGATCAGGATTTCCTCATCTCGATTAGAAACAAGGTTCTTTGGCCATAAGATAAAGGTTCTCTTGACATCACTCACAATGTTCAGCTCACCAGTTGCGATGGAGATAAGTGCATTAGCAATTATCTCCTCTTCAACTGACACTCTGACTTGATCATCTTGAATTTGTTGGTGTTGTACAGTTGATCCCAAGTTGTAGACACTCCCACGTGCAACTAATCGTCTTTGAGGATCCTCCACAAAAAGGTCACAAGGTTCAACATGTCCAAGACCCTTTGACTGTCTAATAATGCAACAACTCCCTTTAGTGATCTGCATAGGTGCAGGTGAATGTACAATGTGAACATTGGTCTCTTGATGTGAGCTAACAATCATCATCATTTCCTCCTTCATCTTGCTCATCTGAGCTTCTATTATAGTATTCATTGAAGCTTCTACTGCTACCCTTGCTCGCATCGTTGCTTGCATCGTTGCTTCATCCCTCACAATGGCCAACAAATATTCTATCTCCTCCTTAGTAACCACACTTAGACCGCGTTTGTTACGGAGAAGATTTAAGGAGGGAAAGGAACTTAGAGGAGGGAAAGGAATGGAAAGGAAGATTAAATAAGGAACTTTAAAAAGTTAAATTGTTTGATAGATATGGAAAGTGGGATGGAAGATGATAATTTTAAAAAATAAAAAATTTGAAATTCCCAAAATACCCTTTACATTAGGGAAAAAAATCCCTCTTTCTTCATCCCACGTCCCTACGACAGCTAGAAAAAAAAATCAGATCCAGGCGACTTCTGACCTATGGTGGTGGTCCGCAGGTTCCAACGGTGAAGGAGGAAGTCTTCACCGGCGACGAAGAGAGCCAAAGGTGAGAGGAAGAAGGTGAAGTCGGAGACGGTGAAAAAAGAGGAAGAAGAAAGGGACCTAATAGGTGTTGGACCTGGCTATCACCCAAGAGGGGGGTGAATTGGGTGTTTGATAAGCTTTAGGAACTTTTAAAAAAACTTTTCGCAATTTATAAATTGACAATTAGATATTCAAAGATGAGCATATACTGGAAATGTAAAAGATAAGGGAAGAGAGTATGCAAACTGTGATTTATCCTAGTTCGGTCCAATCTTTGACCTACGTCCAGTCCCCAAGCTTCACTTGAGATTTTCAATCCACTATTTGCTTTGATCTTAATTACACATTCTGTACTTGAAGTAATCCTCTCACTAGGATTCACTCCCCCTTACAAACCGTAATCAATTCACTTGCTTGATTACACACTCTGTACTCGAAGTAATCCCACACTCGGATTCACTCCCCTTACAAGTTGTAATCACAACAAAGTGTTTCCCACTTAAGATCACCCAATCTTGAGTAACTCTCAGAATAATAGGATGTTTACAATGAATCTTCTCTCTCAGAAGTAAGTGAATAAACACTGAAGCACAATACATATAATCTCACTCTCTAAGCTAGATATATGATCATTGAGATATTCAGAGAGTAGATGAAACAGACGTTAGAATATTGGCATTTTCACTATGTAAGCTCACGTCACTGTTCTTGTTCTCCCTCTTGTATCTATGTCACTTGTTCTTCGTTTCTGGGCTTCTTATATAGATGAAGAAGAGGAACTAGCCGTTGCATTTTCTTCTCTTTGATTCTTCAAAGTTCAGCTATAAATCTGGAATATGACAGTTGCATATTTTCCTCTATTTCTTCAATTCTTGGCTGGAATCTTGGATTTAGTTGTTGTAGATGGTCTTCCAGAATTCTTGTCATTCCATAAACTTAATTTGACCGTTTGAGATGATTCTTATGAGTTACAACGGTCTGAGCTGAACATCTGGGATAAGGGAGAAGGATCAAGCCTGTTCTAGGTTCGTCATTTAATGCATTTATCCTGGATCTTGATCTCACCTTGATCTTGGCTAAACCTTATCTAAAAAACACTCAAAACTTCATCAAGGACATTAGAAACAATAATATCATATGAGGAAATAATTTCAGAAAGACCCATTAAGATTTCGCAAATCAACATCATTTGATTTTTCAAAATCCCCGATGCAAACTCGAGTTTGTTCTTCCAGACTCGAGTTTGGGGTTCATCCAGAAAGCATGTCTGTTGATTAGTGGTCTAAACTTGCAGTCTGTAAAAGCTAACCCGAGTTTGGCTTTTACAGAGAGAACTATCGGGCTCTGGACTTGGGATGGAATTTTGGTCAGGAAGCTAAACTCGAGTCAATTAGTGACCAACTCGAGTTTGGGTCTATGTTTGAAGAACAGGCCTAAGTTCGTGATTTTCTATACTGGAGTTTAAGGTCATAGATTGGAGTTTATAGTGTAGCCAAGTGAATGATCTTTCTGTATGGTTCAGACTCGAGTTTGGGAAGCAAACTCGAGTTTTAGTGACTACTGAAATATTTGAGGTTTATCTGGGTCAAGTGCAAACTGGAGTTTGGAAGGCCAGACTAGAGTTTGGGAGTCTATTGAGTTTTCTGGGTTCCTTTTTGTTTGGTCTAAACTCGAGTTAGGGAATCTAGACTCGAGTTTGAGTGCTCTCTGTATCTTCCAGACTTCAGGTTTGATTTGCAAACTGGAATTTAGCTTAATGTGAAAATTTTGGATTCATTTCTGTGTCTGTACAGACTCAAGTTTGTCTATGCAGACTCGAGTTTGGCTTTTATGTAAAATTGAATATCTTTCTGTCAAGTCTCAAAACTGGAGTTTGCTAACACAAACTCGAGTTTTCTTCTTCATGGGTCAGTCAAATATCCTTCTCACAAGTTCTTTGCTTTCTGACCTGATAAAGATTAATCCCTGGAATCCAGTACCTATCTCCATAAAGCTCATTAAGTCTTCTTTCCATTGCAAGAAGAATCAGCTCCAAACTCACTGTATTCTGATAGTTATGATATGATGAATGAAGGTTGTTCTTTGCCAGCGTTTTTGCAGCATCTTGAATTTATAGTCAACTTTCAAAGATCATATCTCACTCATTTGATCTTTGTTTTCCATGATCTTTATGTTTTTGGAAAGGTATGTGAGTCTACTTTCATATGCCACCGATTTCAACTCATTCTGATGTGTAGATTGTGAGATACACTCAAATCATTGAAGCTTGGTCTGCTGTGTGGCGTGAATTCCTATTCCAACTTCTGAAATTCATAGCTCTCTCATCTCAGCTTCTTTGGGCATGAAACTTTGTCAAGATGACACATTAGATGTCTAGTTTCATACAAAATTGATTTCACCTTAAACCGATCTCTGGTTTGGGAGATATCATCGAATTACCAGAGGTCGCCAGTTCTGATCGTGAAATAGAGTTGGACAGAGTTGCTGAAAGCTTGCTAAACTCGAGTCATTAAGTGACTAACTCGAGTTTTGAGTTCCAAACTCGAGTTTACATTGGCTAACTCGAGTTTTGCTGATCCAGAGACACCAGAGTTACTGAAGACACTACAAACTCAAGTCATTAAGTGAGTAACTCGAGTTTTGAGTTCCAGACTCGAGTTTTGTGTCCTAAACTCGAGTTTTCTCATAATCCAGAGGCATATCACTTCCTGTAATGCAGTAAACTTGACTTTTGAGTATCTGGCTTGATTTTGCTCATTCAGAACCTGATATATGCTTGTTTTAACTCTGAATTGAGTCATCCCAACTTCCATTTGATTTTAGAGACTTCAAGAATCAAACTAAGAACTTGTATAATGATTTTCTCAGTTTATTCAGCAAGTTCTTCTTTCTTTCTTCTCTCTTCTTGATTATTCTCCATGAATCAACTCTTTCTTTCTTCTATTCTCTTGTTCTTTCTTTACATGAACAAATCTACATTAAATGTAGCAATTAGACAATGTATATGATATAAACTTTATGATATAAACTTTTTGCTCTTGATAATGGCATCTATATAAGACATCATCAAAACTAATCATAACCAACAATAGGAATTTGCTCACAATCTTCCGGGAAGATTTTATCTTCCATCCAATTTGTGAGGGAAAATTAAGGAAGGAATCTTCCCATGGATGAAGGAAGATGGTGCCTCACTAGAAGATAAATTCTACGTAACAAACACCCAAAACCAAGGGAAGATTCCAATCTTTCTTTCCCTTCTCCAATCTTCTTCCTAGCAATCAGGGCCTTAAGGAATGTCATTTTGATGATCCAAAGTAACGTCTTCAGCCTACCCCTCCTACAATTCCCCTAACACAACCCAGATGATCTTGCTTTCTAGTAGCAACGATCAAAATATATGTTGGCCGAATTGCCTTATGACAAGTGAACCAACTGAACAAGTATTAAAATGATGAGTAAGTATCATCCTACAGATATTAGGATACCAACTTATGTAGCAAGAAAATGATTAAAAGGCACACGATAATAATATGGGTGTTTGGTGTAAACTACAAAATTTGTAAAATGAATAAAACGAAACAAGTATGAATACAGTTGAGATATCATATTGTAAATAGACATAGCTTATACTTCCTGTTAGATATGATTAGTTTTGATGATGTCTTATATATATGCCATTAGTAAAAGCAAAAAGTTTGTATACTATATTTATCCCCTCCATTGATTAATTCTTGAATTGAATGTAGAATCAAAGGTGTAAAGTTCATTCATGAAGAATGATCAAAAAGAAGAATCAGCAAAGAAGAAAAAGAAGAAGATCGAGGAGGTCGAGGATGTAGATGGGGATAAAGAAAAGGAAGAGGAGAAATTGAAGAAGAAAGAATTTATTGAATGGAACATCTTCAATCAAGATTAGCTCAAATATATTTGTAAAGAATGTTCAAGAGAATTGAAAGAAAGGAAAAAGGTGAACAAGAAGGAGATAAAAGATTTTAGAAAGAAGAAATTGATGAAAATGTCAAGTTCAAGAAGAAGAGGAAATATTGAAGAACTTGCAGAAAATAATGAGTCCATGACGAAGAATGATCAAGATGGGAGATGATGGAAGATGGAAGAAGTTGATGAATAAAATGAAAATATCAATGTCAGCTCAAATATAAATGTGGATGGTGTTTAAGAGAAGAGAAGAAAGAAAGAATAGAGTTATGAAGAATGACCAAGTGGAGAAGATTGAAGAAAGGGAAGATCTTGTCAAAAAGAATGAGAAAAATGAATATTCAAGATCTTATATTGATATTATAAGTCTTCACAATCAAATGGATGTTAGAGAGGGTCAATTCAAAACTAAAGACAGCAAAAATCAGGTTCTGGAAGAGAAAACTCGAGTTTTCGGGTCAAAACTCGAGTATACAAGCTTACTGCAGAAATTTACATTTGGATGAGAAAACTGGAGTTTGGAAAACTCAAGTTTGGAAGTCAAAGTTCAAGTTTCCAAGTCAAAATTCGAGTATGAGAGCCAATATTCGAGTATGAAACTTATATACTCGAGCATTGGGTGTTTTCAGCTTCTCTTGCGCGTCTGGACCCGACAATACTCGAGTATCCCCTTCAATACTCGAGTATCCAACACTTACAGCAACTCTGTTCACCTCTATTTTACGTTCAGCTTTGGCCGAGCTCTGGTAATTCGATGATATCTCCTAAATCAGAGATCGAATTGATGTGAAACCGTATTTGTATAAAATTAGACATCCAATGTGTCAACTTGACAAAGTTTCATGCTCAAAGAAGATCAGATGAGAGCGCTTTGAATTTCTAAAGTTGGATCAAATATTCACGCCACACATCAGACCAAGCTTCAATGTTTTGAGTGTAACTCACAATCTACAAAATCGGAATGAGCTGAAATCGATGGCATATGAAAGAAGACTCATAAGGATTTCCATCAAGACTTGATTCAATAAAAATGAAGATCAAACTAGAGAGATATGGTCTTCGAAAGTTGACTGACTGATCAAGACGTTATAAAAACGTTGATAAAGAACAAATCTTCTTTCATTGGATCATAACAGATGAAATCCAACAATCTTTGAGATGAATCTTGTTGCATTGGAAAGAAGACACAAAGTGTAATACCTGGATAATTATTTATCTGGAATATTATATTGACAAATAATACCTATTGGAAATAGGTGAATTTGTGGCTTCAAAACTAGTGTAATAATTACCTTATTTCCTAAGGTGATTTCTCATGAAATTATGAGGAATAAAGAGCTAAAAATCCCTAAGTGAAGTTATGGTCACCCTAAGAATATGATGATAAATCCTTAGAGACAATTAAATATTTATTAATAATTAAAAAGTATGTTGTCTCTAATTTAGATAATTTATGGGATTATTTTTCTTGGAAAATAATGAGGTAAAATCTGATATTATTTTGGAAAACATAAGTTGCCCCATGATTTTTAATACTATGCATAGTGCATAAATTACCAATGTCAGTGCAATAGTTGTGAGATAATAATTAATCTCGATTAAGAAAATTGTCAATAATTAGTAAGTAATTAATTAAATAATTAATGGCTAATTGTTTAGACATGAATAAAGAAGAAAAACCGAAAATTTAGAGAAAGAGAGGGTGGAGATATTTGTGAAAAATGGAATAATGATATTTATATTATAATAATGATATAAAGTGAGATATTTTGAGAAAAAGCAAATAGGATGAATGAGAACCGATAGAAAATAAATCATGTCTCAAAATATGTGAACTAAGTATCTAACATAAAGACTTATTATAAACAAGTATATTTTTATCTCGGAGTGGGCTGTCTCCGAAGTTATTTCCGTAACCGGTGGAATAATCAGGAGATAAGACGAAAAGATATTTTGTGGAAAGAGGACAGATAATATAAATGAGAACCAATGGAAATTAAATCATAACTCAAAAATCATGAACTAACTTTTTAACAATTGGACATATTATGAACCAGTGAATTTTTATCCAGAAGCTGGTGTTACCAAAAGTCATTTCTGTAACCGACGACGTTTGTCCAGAAATGTTCGGCAAGCAACGGAATGTTTTGAATGGGATCAAAAATTTAGTTAACCCAAATATTGCGAAAGAGGAAGGATAGACCTACAAGGATTTGCTATTGGATTTTTGAGATTGTTTGAGTTTACGCAAGTAGAACACCGAACAGGAAGCTTTATCAATACAAAACCAAAAAGCAAGAATGATGTCATAAGGATGACATCATCTTTTGAGAGGTGTATGGTCAAGATTGAATCTTCCAAAATATCCTAGATCTAACAATCAAAATCTGAGCAGGGAAAGTTCAAAGGAACTACCAAAATGCCATAGCTTTTTCCTATAAATAGCCTTCCATTCTCTTTCATTTTCCTCACCAATTCCTCTTGCAATTTCGAAATTCTAGAGTAGAGAAGGAAGGAAGAGCTCTAGAGAAAGTTGTAGTGGAGTCCTGGGTAAGTTCTTCGGTCCTAAGTCTTAAGTTCTAGTTTAGTTCGGTAGTTATAGTAAAAAGGCTAGTTGATCTTTAGTCTTCTAATAAGTTGTTGATATCATGTTTATGTTTAAATATGGTATTTATTTCGAAAATATGATGGAGAAAGAAATATGTCAAAATTTTAGAAGACTTGAGTTAAAGTAACGAAGTTCTGGCGAAATTTCACCGATTAGCGAAGTCAGGGGCAAAATGGTCATTTTTGACTAAAATGTCCGTTATGATGTTTATGAGTTAATAGATCTCGTATTACCCTCTAGGAATATCTGGATGTCTAAAGTTGGGTTAGAAAGGCTGGATGGTTGGCCATTACACAGTGAAAGGTACCAGCCGTCAAACGTACCAAATATCGTCAACAAAGGTACGGACGCATACTGTAACTCTAACTCTTATGCTGCTTGTATGCTTTATATGTGATGTGATGATTCATATAGTCATGGACAAGACTATGTCTTGAGTCATAGACTGGGGCTAAGACTGGGTCTTAGGTCACCATGTTAAATACATTCAGCTTTTATTTGAAAACGGGTTACAGTCTTGGTAATGTTGTATGGATATTTTCCTAGCGCTGAGGACACGCTCTGGGGCGTGGCATTAGTTTATGTGCAAACTATGTGGACCTTACATGGGCTGTGTGCTATGTAGAGGTATGGTTGAGATATGAACTAATACATGTGCTATGTGCTATGTATAGTTATATGCTGAAATGTAAATGAATATCTATCATGCATACTGTTATACTTGAGCATAAGGTTAACCGTTACCTAAGGTCCAATGCTCAGTCTTAATGAATAGTTTAGGAAAAGAACCAGGATAAAGAAGGTACCGGTAGATGGAGCCGTGGGAGAGGCACCAGTGGATAGAGCTGGGAAGAGATACCAGACAAAGCAAATGCCGGAAGAACATCCTCAAAGTATTCATTCTGGCATGATTTAACAAGGTTATCTTAGACGGTTTGGTGTCGAAGGCAGGGCTAGTCTATATGGGTCAGTCAATAAGTCGCCGTGAACTCGATGAGACTCCCATGATAGACACCTACCTAGCCAAATTGTTTGATTAACTGAGTTAGGTTTATTGCCCCAAGTCTAGCTACGGCTTGGTTGAAGATTGTATGATTACTATGTAAGAATTGTAATTATACAAAGCTCTGTATTGTATCACATAAATATTCCTTTGGGAAAATTTTGAATATACCAGCTTATGTCAGGCATCAACATATGTCTAGGTATTTTTATATCAGATACTCATTGTCCAAATATTAGCGCATGCTTTCCGTTCCCGTATTGTTAGTTCTCAATGTGTTTTGATGATAACTAGCAATTGTAAACTTGATATGAAGTTTGTTTTTGGCAATATGAAAATCTCACTGTCAAAGGCAAACTCGAGTTTGAGTATGTAAACTCGAGTTTGAGGGTTGACAGAAAGCTGCTTACTTCTGTGAAGAAAGCCAAACTCGAGTCTACTTGGACTAACTCGAGTCTGAGGAGTTATAGAAAGCAATGAGAAATTTCCACAACGAGCCAAACTCCAGTTTGCAAAACCAAACCTGAAGTCTTGAAGATACAGAGAGCACTCAGAATCCCAAGCAAGCCAAACTCGAGTCTGGATTCCTAAACTCCAGTCTAGACCAAACAGAAAGACACTCGAATTCCAGGCCAAGTTATAAACTCCAGTCTAGAGTTACAAACTTCAGTCTAAACCAAACAGAAAGATTTGAATAGTTTCAGCTCAAACATAAACTCGAGTCTGTCATTGTAAACTCGAGTTTAGGACAAATAGAGAAACACTCGAATTTCTACCATCTTTCCAAAACTCCAGTCTGTCTCCTAAACTCCAGTTTGGAAAATCACGAACTTAGGCTTGTTCTTCAAACATAGACCCAAACTCGAGTCAGTCACTAATTGACTCGAGTCTAGGAGCAGGACCAAAATTCCATGCCAAGTCCAAAGCCCGATAGTTCTCTCTATAAAAGCCAAACTCGAGTTAGCTTTTACAGACTGCAAGTTTAGACCTCTAATCAACGGACATGCTTTCTGGATGAACCCCAAACTCGAGTCTGGAAGAACAAACTTGAGTTTGCATCGAGGATTTTGAAAAATCAAATGATGTTGATCTGCGAAATCTTAATGGGTGAATCTAAAATTATTCTATCATATGATATTATTGTTTCTAATGTCTTTGATGAAGTTTTGAGTATTTTTCAGATAAGTTTAAGCTAAGATCAAGGTGAGATCAAGATCCAGGACAAGTGCATTAAATGAAGAACCAAGAACAGGGCTTATCTTTCTCCCTTATCCCAGATGCTCAGTTCAGACCGTTGCAACACTTCAGGATCACTCTAAACGGTCAAATTACGATCATAGAATGACTGAAAATCTAGAAGACCTTCTGCAACAACTAAATTCCAAAATTCCAGCTAAGAATTCAAAGAACAGAGCAAAATATGCAACTGCCATTTTTCCAGAATTGCAGCTGAACGTTAGAGAAAGAATTGCAACGACTAGCTCATCCATTTAGTCTATAAAAGGCTGTGAAGACTCAAAGCAAAATATACACAACGAAGCTATCTTGATTATACTTTGAAATTTGAGTCTGTATTGTTATTTTCAACCTGTTCTTCAGTGTTTATCCTTATCTACTCTTTTGAGAGTTTGTAAATTTTTGAAAGCATTTGTTTGTGAGAACTCAAGGTTGTGGAACCTGTGAGTTGGGTTGTTCAATCACAAAGTGTAAGGGGGAGCAAGTCCTAGGTGATTAGGATTGTGTCCGGTCTTTATTGTTGTAATTGAAAATCTGTTGAATTAGTGGAAACACCCAGAAGGTATCTGGGGACTGGACGTAGGTCAAGGTTGAGACCGAACCAGTATAAATTATGTGTGTCTAAGCTTTTCTTTTTCTACTCTTTTATTATCCATTTCTTAAGCTTCATTTTTAAGAGTTGAAAAGAATTTTTTAAAATCCCCAATTCACCCCCCTCTTGGTGATTTCTTCCACTTTCACGCATTACTCTAAGCTGTAGCACCTCAAACTCTGTTGATTTTTCTTAAAACTAAGTGTCAACCGACACGGTTTTCATGCATGGAATTTGGGGTGTTACACAAAGAGCTATATGGGGATAATTGGTTTGCCAAAATTGAAGCTATATCAAGTCAAAAAACAACCAAAGTCTAGAACAATGTGAATACTCGAGTATATTAGAGAATACTTGAGTATAGCTCAGACAGAGAGCAATGAACGTTAGAGGATCTTCAATACTCGAGTATGTAAGTCAATACTCGAGTATCAGACAAACAGAGACAAATCTGAAGATGCCCGACAGCCTCAATACCGCAGTATGCAAGACAATACTGCAGTATTCTCCTTCAAATCAGAAAAATCACCGTTGCGAAAATCCTGAATCTGATCTAGATCATCCAGATCCTTACCCAAATGATTTGTAATACTTCTTAACATCATTTATATCATTTGTGGACATATTTCAGATGATCAAATGAAGGATTTCATGAAGATCAAAATGCTGAGCTGTCAAGTCAAAAAGCAGATCTGAAAATAACGACTATATCTCCAACAGCCATATTATCAACGGTTCTATTTACAACGGTCAGATTCTTCAACGTTTAGATCATCCTCACCTATAAATAGAACCAGGTTCAAAATGCAAGAAGATGATGGAGTGAGCTCACACTATTATAATGCCACAATTCTGAATCTCCTACTCTTTGTTTTTCAATGCTTTCTTAGTTTATCATATAGAGAGTGAAATCATTTGTAATGCACTTCAGTGTTTATCATGATCACTTCTTTGAGAGAAGAATCATTGTAAATCACATTTTCCTGAGAGATACTCAAGGTTGGGTGACCTTGAGTGGGAAAGATGATTGTATCCTTACGGGTTGTAAGGGAGAGTCTCTGTGAGAGATTATAAAGGTTGCACAAGTACCTGGCCAAACTTGTGAGGTTGTAAAGGCTTTACTCTTGTACTTGGTTGAACAAGGAGATAGTGGAAATCTCAAGCGAAGCTTGAAGACTGGACGTAGGTCAAAGATTGGACCGAACCAGTATAAATCTGAGTTTGCAAATTCTATTCCTTAATCTCTTTTATTTCCAGCAATTATGTTTGAATGATTATCTATAGTTTTATAATTCTTTTCTTTCATTCAAACTGATTTTACTGAATTGCGAAAAGATTTTCAAAGGTTGCAAATTTTTATCTTCACCCAATTCACCCCCCTCTTGGGTTTAGCCTGGACTTTCACTTCCCTTAATTTGTAACTCATTACCCAGATTGCTTAATGCAATGGTACAACAATACTATAGCCGCTCCTACAATGCTACAACTGCTTATAGTGAAGTTCTTCAGTTAACCCAACATGAAGATGAAATATCACCTAAGAGAGAAGGTGAATTGGGTGATTTCAAAAACTTTTCAGCTAGACCCAAAAAATCAAAGAGACAAGGTAAGGTTAGAAGAATAATGAACACATGGAATTTATATTGGTTTGGTCTAATCTCTTGACTTACATCTAGTTCCCAGACACTCTGGGATTTCCACTATCACTTTCACAATTGCACACTATGTTTCTTGAAGTAATCCTCTCACTATTTTTCACTTCCTGTTACAAGTTGTAATCGATACACCCATACTCAAGGTCCCTTTACCTTTAACTTTACAAATAATTAAATGCTTCTAACACGAATTTTCTTTTTAAAGATTTTCACATTAACCTTTATTTGATCATCTAAAACTCACTAATAAATATGATTAAAGGCATTGAGAATAGTTCTAAGTAATAATTAGAAGTAACGATATAAAGATTAGAAAGTTTGAATTTACAAACATGATGATCAACTTTCAGATCCAAAAGAACTCGAGTTGTCAAACATAGGAAATGGCATATAATTGCTCATCAAGGAAGAATTCTTGGATTGGTATGCCAGGTTGGTCCAACATGTGGTCTTCCAATCGTGACAAGTGATTGGCTACCTTGTTCTCTATCCCTTTACTTCTCGTATCTCCAAATCGAACTCTTACAACATTAGAATCCACCTAACGAGTCTTGGTTTGGTGTCTTTTTTGGTTATTAGGTACTTGATGTCAGAGTGATCTGTCAAGACTATGACCTTGGTGCAAACCAAATATGAGCGGAATTTTTTGAAAGCAGAAACTACTACTATGTGTTCCTTCTCGGTTGTGGTGTAATTTTCTTGTGCGTTGGTCAAATCTTATTAGCATAGTATATGGAATGAAATACTTTGTCATGCCTTTGACCAAGGTGGCTCCAACAATGACGTCACTTGTGAAACGTTCTACACTTTACTTAATAAAATAATCATATTTAGCTAAGTCATTAACTTAATAGTGCTTCAAAATTTACGAAAAATTTAAAATTTTATCAGAGTATGCATAATGAGCCCTAACGTGGCAATATACAATTATCTAACATAAACCAAAAGAGACAGAAGCACTACCTTTAACAGAGTAGTCTAAGCTTTTGAGGCCTTCCCTGATAGACTCGGACGTGAGCTATCATCTAGAAAAATTTGGTAAACATTAGTTCAACTTATTACGAATATTAATATGTGATAGTGAGGTGCCAAGTGGAACAATTTTTGTAGCCAAATCTTAAAAATATATCTCACCAATATTGATATCACAAAATATCATGTCATAAATGAAATATCATAAAATAGGTGTTTCAATTTCTCAATTAACACAATTCATCAACATCCTCTTCATAAAATATCACATTATTATAATGTATCATAATTGGGTGTCACAAATCCTTTTAAGTTCAATACCTAGAATACCTTCCTTTAATCCAACCGAACCGCCTTATTTCCTCCAACTAGACCCATGGGCTAAGTCACACCCATGTTACTGGTTACTCAAAAGCTCACTGGTCAAATGATGAGGACCAACCAAAATCCTCAAAGCACCTGTTCTAGACCATGAGTCTTTTCCCCACTTTACCCTAGTGAGGTGTCGTAAGCCCATCACTCTGGTGGGCAAGTCCCGTGTCGTAAGCCCATTACTTTGGTAGGTAAGTTCCCCATTAATTAAACCGATGGGACAACAATAAGCCAACCATCGTGCACAATGGAGGCCTCACCACGTGGTGGAAATAACAACTCCATCTCTTCACAATTCATCCCTTTCCATAATTATCATAATAATTAACTCAATGAGTTTTTCCAATAATTCTCATAACCATGTCAAAATATCTCAATTTACAATATATTTCAATATTTCAAATCATAAGGTTTCACAAAGCAATAAAAATCATTCATAATAATTATTTAACAAAATATTCACAAGCAACATATCAACATGCATAATAAGTAGAAAGTGGTTACCTCTCACCCAAACTAATTACTATTACACTGCTCCTAAACCGAGAGCTCAACATATTTCACAATTCAATCTATCAAAATTAATTTATTAACCATTATTAATTTATCAAAAAATTAACATACTAATATATATAAATTGCTAATAATAACTAAGGATACTTTTAATAGGCAAGTTGCTGAAAATTTATTTAATTTTAACTCCTTGAAGCTATCCCAATTAACTAGCATAATATTGATACTTTAAATAAATATTAATTACCATATAAATTTTAATGTTTCTTGTAGTTTCCTAAAATATATGTATATCACAAATCTTCCTTTTCCTCTTGACTAAAGTTGCTGGGATTAGAAAAATATCAAGTTCTCCCTAAAACGTTTATCATCGTTGTTAGTCACTTACTCGAATCTCAAAGAAACTAATTACGCAAATTAGTTTAGAGGATTATTATTGGTTATTAACCCCTTAAGAATTTCCCTAGTGATAATAATAATTATTTTACGTATTATTATCACTCTTTTTTTTCCAATAATAATAACAATATTTGTTATTATTATAATTATCCTAAATTTCCTAATAATAACACTAATATCCATTTATTCATTCTATTAGTATTATTATTTTAGCAATCATTATTATTTCTCAATAATTAATGTAAACTCTTATTAATTATTTATCAATGATTCTTTTTATTTATTTATTCCCCTTATTTATTTAGTATTAATCAATTAAAATTAATAAAAACCAACCATCATATGAGAATATAATTCAATGTTCTTATTTTATGATTCTCATGGTTTCCAAAATATAGGATACATATATTTATATATTGGGGAATAAATATTTATAATATGCCACATATATATACACATATGAGCTTTCTAAGTCTTTCAATACTAACACAACATTAACCCTTTAATTCAAGAGTTTAATCAATACCAACACTCTATAATCATCAAGGGAATACATATATACACGTTTAGCATTTTTCCTTCTTTCTTTTCTACTGCTTAACACAGACCCAAGGGAGCATATATATATATATATATTATACTTCCAGTATTTCTTTTCTTCTTCCTTTTCATTTGTCCATGCACGGTTTTGTTCATTTTCTTCTTTTCCCTGGTCCTTCTCGCGGTTTCAAATTATTATGCAGCAGCATAATTCTTACAACATTCCAAAAATAACACACACACACACACACACACACCTATACTCACATCGATCTCCACGTACCCACATATATATACTTATCTTACACCATGCAGCGTTTTTCTTCTTTTCCCCTTATCTATATATTCAGCAAGTTATATATGATGAACTTTCAAACCTGTTGTCTTCATATATCCATGCTTTACTCACAAACAGTGAAATTTACGTGAGTAAATCTTTGGGTTCCTTTCATTCAAGTGTGTGTGCGTGCGTATCAATAACAACACAGCCACCCCTCATTTCTTTTATACTCCCTTGGATAGAAAAATATCCTTGTCTTAAACACACACCTAGGCTTAACATACATCCTTTCTTTCCACTGCACCTACACATACTCACGGTTTCACATATATATAATATGATATGCCTGTAGAAAACAAACGAAAGACAAGACAACAATAAGACCCATATACATCAGCTACTTGACTTCATTTAGAGAGAATCCGATGACAGCAATGAACCACAAATTTCAGCGTTTTTCTTCTCCTTCTCTTCCCTTTTACCATGACAGTAACCACGGTTACACACACACACACAAGCCCCTGTTTCAGTTTTCATTTTGTAGCAACTACTAGTTCATTTCCTATGGCTTTTAGGTTCATAAGTTTGCATTGGGGAGTAACAAAAATAAGAAGGAAGAAGACCCAAAAACTTACTTTCAGCTTTAGAACTTGTATGGCTTGATATCTTCCTTAAAACAGATGCCCTTGTTTCGGTGTTGTTCCAGAGGTAAAGTGATCAATGAACACCCACTGCTGGTTCTCTTCCTTCTCTTCAAACTCTCTCTTTCTGCCTCTCACACTCAGCTCAAACCCAGTCTCAACTCTCGGCTTGCTCTCTACCTCAAACTCACGATGAAGGCTGACTAAAGAGTAGCTAATTATCTGAGTCTTATAGTGTTTGTTTGTGACCAGTCAAGATTGTTATGCGATGGTCCAGAAGCATTTAACCGAAGGACATTAACACAGGGCTCGAGAATGCTTGAGGATAATCTGCAGAAGCATGGCGTTGAAATCATGATTTTGATTCCGATAAAAACGTTGAACCTCTGCATCTGTTATGATCTTTGCGTGATCTTTCTTTTTCTTTAGTCCCGTTAGTTTGTTGGATAATAAGCAATGGAAAGATGGTACTCCCTGGTCCTAATTATAAGATAACATATGAGGGTTGGTTTTGGTCTAATTATAGGATAACTTTTTAGTTTTCGCCAATTTCTTCTTAAAATACCCTTATTTTGTGTTTTGTTTCTAGTAACGTAACTATATATGTATATGGGTTGCAACACACACATGCACACACATGTGTGTGTCTATAAATATATATATGTGTGTATGTGTGTACACACACACACACACACACACATATATATATATATATATATATTTATGTGTGTAGATACATGGCTGTGTGTGTGTCTATATGTGTGTGTATGCATGTAGATAGATCTCTATGTATACATATATATACACATATATGTATATCTAGTAAGACCATTATTTTAATTAGAAACGTGTGGAAAGGAAAATTGTTCGAAGAGATATGTGACAGAGTTGTTAATTAACTTTTACTTATGTCATTTTAAATGTATATAAGGACATTTTAAGAAAATAAGTAAAATTAACTAATTTAACTCCTCTCCTTAATTTTTCCAAAATCGGTTAAATATTTCTTATAATTAGGACCGAGTATCCGACTGGGGTGACTTGGGCTGAACTGAATGATTTATGGTCCAAAACCGAAACTGCTTCCGCATCTGCTTCACGTGTTGGCTGATATGTTTCTTATGTAGCCAAGATTAATTGATTGCTGATTGGGTTTTGGTTTTGCCAGAATAGGCTTAATGTGTTGGGCTGGGAGAGACAAAACAACTATGGGCCGAAATGGATATGAATAAAAGAGGATTAAATGGCTTTGGACAAGTTTGGGCTTTTGGTGTTAAATGGGTTGTTATGAAGCCCATGCATTTATTCCATTTGGTCTCCAAAAATTCTCCTTTGCTATTAGATTTAATTGCAATTATTGAATAATTCCAAAAGTAAAATCATTAATTTATGGAAAATACGCCTTAAATTCCAATAATTCACTTCATAATTATTATTAGGCCAAATTTCGTAATTAATTTCCATAATTAATTCTTAATTCCCAACATCAAAAATTTAGGATGTTACAACTTGCATCACACAAGAGTTCAAATGGTAGCTGTGTTGGAAATTATGCCCTAGGGTAAGTCATTGTACTTTGAATATTAACGTTATTTAATGTATTCTCTATTTCATTATCATTTCAATTTGCATGTTTATAGTGATAATTGTATTCTTGGATGTATCTTATAGATTATCCTAAATGTCACTGGTTGGTCATCTACACTAGAACGAAGATGAAATAAGACCAGTATGACTTTGATGAGGTATGGAGATATGAATCAAAGTCATAGGCACTTGTAAGAGTACAAGGTGCTAAACCGGCCCACTATGAAAAAGCTGCATGGATTCAATTATAAGCTTATCTCATGTATAATCACGTCACAATGCCTTTGACATGAGATCATCATGGATTCCTACATAATGAGTCACTGATCTTTGACCTAGTCAAAAGTCGCCTTTGACCGAGTGATGATAAAGGCTATGATTAGGATTAGTGGTTTTCATGCAAAGGAATGTGAATGGTCAAGATGGAATTTGTCCCTCACATTTGTAAAGAGATAATACCGGGCCCCTCAATGAGTGAGTTTGAGAAATGTATGGCCATACTACGATGGAAAGGAGTTTCCGTTTCAATTATTAGATTACTCAAGAATCGAGAAAGTAATAGTCAAGAACAAGAAGTTGATATTATCTATGCCTCATACTTGACCAAATTATCGCGTGATAAAAAAGACGTGACATGGTTCTACGATAGGTTGTATTGTATCATCAATCCCCATATGAATTGGGTAATTGCAATGTCTAGCTAAAGGCCACTGCGACTTGTGGGTTGGTACAGTATTGGCCCACTGTCAATCTCATGTGAACCTGTAGGGTCGTACACAAGAATGACCCAACACTAGCAATAATGTCCAGATTCATTGAATATTAGATATGTCTAAGATTTAATGAATACAAAATTTAATCTCTGTGTGTGTGTGTCTCTCTCTCTATATATGTGTGTGTGTGTGTGTGTGTCAAAAATAATAATATTATTATTATTTATAAAGAGAATAATAATATTATATATATAGTATTTAATTTATTTGATAAATTAAATAACTAAAATAAACTGAGATATCATATATATGATTTAATTTGAATTGAGATATAGTATCTCATATTTAATTACATAGATAGATATCATATCTCAAATTTAATTTTTGAATATAGATATAATATATCTGATTTAATTTGAATTGAGATATAGTATCTCATATTTAATTAAATAGATAGATATCATATCTTTGATTTAATTTAGGGTTAAGGTATAAATTCACCAACAAACTATTGGTCCAGGAGCACTCAGCACAATTAAATCTCTAGTGGACTAAAAATACCAATAAACTTTTAAAAACGTAAAATTTTCACAATGCCGTTAGATGAGAGTTAACCACCGTTTTCTGGGTCTGGAAAAAATTATAGAATCACACCCAAATGTTTATGAAACTATATTTAAGCCCCAAAAAAAATTCAAAATTTTTATTTTAGTCCCTCCATGTACTTTATATGGATGGATTAAAGTGAAAATTATAAAAACAAATTTGGGGCTGAAAGATAATTTTCTAAAATTTTGGGTTCTTTTCTGTAATTTTTGGGGGCCATCCCTACCCCCAAAATCCACTCCTGGTTATAGGTCTTTTTTTGAACCTTAGCCTGATTTGGCCTATGGCCTATTAAGGAGGCCTATAATTTTAAAAATTTTGTAAACAGCCTAACAAACCAGACACCTCACCTCAAAACAAGCCTACTTCAAAGAGGCTGAAAACATAATTACTTTAAATAAGCCCAAAATAGACCTACTTTAAACAGGCTGTTAGATGTAGGTCTGTTTTCAGCCTGTTTAAAGTAGATATGTTTTCACCTTGTTTGAAATAGGCTAGTTTTGAGGTGAGGCCTGTGGTTTGTTAGGCTGCTTACAACATTTTTAAAATTACATGCGTCTTTAATAGGCCACAAGCCAGACTAAAGCTGAAAAAAAGGCCTGTAATCAAGGCGGATTTTTGGGGGTAGGGTTGGCCTCACAAAAATTACAGAAAAGAACCCAAAGTTTTAGAAAATTATCTTTCAGCCCAAATTTTTTTTATAATTTTCACTTTAGTCCCTCCATATAAAGTACGTGGAGGGACTAAAATAAAAATTTTGAATTTTTTTGTGGCTTAAATATAGTTTCATAAACATTTGGGTGCGATTCTGTAATTTCTTCCGGACCCAGAAAACGGCGGTTAACTCCCATCTAACGGCATTGTGAAAATTTTACATTTTTAAAAGTTTGTAGGTATTTTTGGTCCACTAGAGAGTTAATTGTGTTGGGTGCTCCTGTACCAATAGTTTGTTGGTGAATTTTCACCTTAACCCTTTAATTTATAAAGATAAATTAAATCAGCTGGCTTTTAATTCGGATTAAATAAATAGATTCTATTAAATCTATTAGATAGATTTAATTAATATATTATTTTAATCCAAATTCAAATTTCAACATTAATAAGGATTAATTTTGAATATAATACGCCTATCGGCCACAATACTTTTTGTCAGGTGTATTAAAAAAAGCCGCAAGAAACCCTGGAGAGAATAGAGAGACGCGAGAATACTAAAGGCACTAGCATGTTGTTGTCAGTGTTGTAGGCCATTCAATATCGATACCAGTAGAGGGAGTGAATCAGTAGAGTCAGCTCCTAGAGATTGATCAAGCAAGAAGGGGTTACCCCATGAGTTTGAATAGACGCACAAAGCATTTGAAAGGTATGGTTCTAATTAACGACTTGATTTAAACGTCGTTGATAGATCATTTTCATGGGATTTGTAAAATTTTAAAGGATAAAATCTTTCTGCTGTGTGTACGGATCCCAACAAGTTGCCAATTGGGAGCAATTATTATTGGAGTAGTAGTGAGCTTTTGTTTCAAAATGATAAATGCTTCCAAGCACGTTGCATCAAAATTGAATGGAGTATCATGCTCAAGCAATGCACAGAGAGGTTTAGATAGCTTTAAAAAGTCTTTGATGAATCGTTTGTAGAACCCTGCATGCCCAAAGAAACTTCTAATGCCTCTGACGGCGATGGGAGGCGGTAGCTTCTCAATAATTGCTACTTTTGCTCTATCTACCTCAATTCCCTTCCTGGAGATTTTATGGCCCAAGACTATTCCTTCAATTGCCATGAAGTGGCCTTTTTCTCAGTTCAAGACTAAATTTGTTTCCTCACAACGTTTTCAATACTGCTTCCAGATTGTTCAAACAATCATCGTAAGATTACCTAAAGATAGAGAAGTCATCCATGAAAATTTCTATTAATTGTTCCACCATGTCTAAGAATATAGCCATCATGCGTCGTTGAAATGTTGCTAGAGCATTGCACATTCGAAAAGGCATACATCGGATTGCGAATGTCCCATAGGGATAGGTGAAAGTGGTTTTGTGCTGGTCTTGCGATGCTACAACAATTTAGTTGTATCCAAAATTGCCATCCAAGAAATAGTAATACTCTTTTCCCACTAGTCGATCCAGCATATGATCAATGATTGGGAGTAAGAAATGGTTCTTTAGGGTCGCCTTATGAAGCTTGAGATAGTACGTACATATCCTCCACCCAGTGACTGTTTGTGTAGGGATCAACTTATTCTTTTCATTATTGATTATAGTAATGCCTCCCTTCTTTGGTACACATCAAACGGGGCTGACTGACTTACTGTCTGAAATAGGGAAGATAATACCTGTATCAAGTCACTTAATGATCTATTTTTGGACCACCTCCTTCATTATAGGGTTCAGCCTCCTTTGTTGTTCGATAGAGTTGTGACACCTATCTTCTAGTTGAATTTTGTGCATGCAGAGTGAAAGGTTGATTTCCTTTATGTCAGCAATGGTCACCCGAAGGCCTTCTTGAACTTTATCAATACTGCTCAGAGCTTTGCGTCTCAAGCGTTTTGTAAGATGAGCAAAGACAATAAGTAATCGTGTTTTGTTTTCTCTTAGATAAGCATATTTTAAGTGTTTTGGCAGAGGTTTGAGGTCTATTAGTGGTGGAACTTCTATAGAGAACTGTTTGCTTGTGGTTTTGATTGAGTTCCAATGACTCAATGATCGTCCCACTTGCCTTGTTAATGTAGCTATCGCCAATGAAGCTTAGTTCAATTACGAGATCCTTCTATTCTTTGGTATCCATTAGTTTTGCATGCTTCAACTAAGTCTTAGGTGCATGATTCTTGAAATGTCTCTCCTACCAAGTCTTCCACAATCTCAACGGCTAAGCATTCTTGAGTGTCATTAATGTATTGAATGGCTTTTAGGATATTGAACGTTACCTTCTCATTATTGACTCTCATATTGAGCTCCCCCTTTTGAATGTCAATTAATGTCCTACCAGTGGTCATGAAGGATCTCCCCAGAACGATTGGGACTTCTTGATCCACTTCAAAGTCCAGTATAATAAAATCCACAAGGAAGATGATTTTGGTCACCTTCAACAATATGTCTTCAATTTTCCCTTATTGCTGGACAATGGATTGGTCTGCCAGTTGTAGAGTTACCGTATTGGGCCTTTCTTCACTGACTACCAGCTTCTTGAATACAGGCATCGACATTAAATTAATGATGGCGCCTAGATCACAGAGTGCCTTTCTGCAATAATTGGGGCCAATGGTACAAGGGATTGTGAAACTACCTAGATCCTCTAGTTTTGGTGGCAGTCTATTCAATAGTAATGCACTGCTTTCCTTGGTCATGGCTACAATTTCAAATTCACCCAACCGCCTTTTCTTAAACCATATGTCCTTTATAAAGTTCACATAACTGGGCATCTATTCTAAAGCTTCTACAAGAGGGATGTTAATGTTCAACTGCTTTAGTATGTCCAAGAACTTTCAAAACTACTTTTCTTGGCTTTGTTGTTGAAGCCTTTATACAAAAGGTGGGGGCAACTACATGATTTGTGATGGTCCTAGGTTGGTGGTGTGTTGCGATAGTGATGCTAAACATTTCTCATCATTCCTGATATACGAACATCTGGTGTGACATATGCCGGGAATGTTTTAGCATGAGACCCGTTAACATTTTGCTGCAGCATAGTAGGGTGCTGCTTTGTTTCTTTGACATCCTCTACAACTTCTCATCCTTTCCTTGTCTGACTTGATACTGATTTGGTGTTTGTAATGGGGCCTTTTGAGACCTTCATTAGTTCCATGTTTTTGTCGCTTCTCAGTTCGATGGCCTTGACTTATTCTTTCCTATGGTTCTTGGGACTTCAGTTTCACTAAGCGAGAGCTTGATAGTTTGTTATTGAGTGCTGTAGCAAGTAGTCCAACTTGGTTCTCAAGATTGTGAAGGGATACTTGCTGGCTTTGTATCATGGCATCATTCTTAGCCATATATGAAAATGGAAGAAATCACCAAGAGGGGGTGAATTGTGGATTTCAAAAATTCTTTTAAAAGATGTCTGAATTCTTTTTCAAAACTCGAAAAAACAGATAACGAAAGAGTAAGAGAAGAAAAGCTGGACACAAAGGATTTATACTGGTTCAGTCTTAAACTTGACCTACTTCTAGTCCTCAGATATTTTCTGGGTATTTCCAGTAGTTCAACAAACTTTAATTACAACAATATAAACCACATGCAATCCTATTCACCTAGGACTTGATCCCCCTTACACTTTGTAATTAAACAACCCAACTCACAGGTTCCACAACCTTGAGTTCTCACAAAACAAGTAATCAGAAATGATTTTCGAAATCACACTCTCTTAAAGAGTAAATAAGCTTAAACACTAAAGTTCAGAAAATATTTTCGCACAACAAAGCAAGAAATCATAAATACAATTAGTTGCGATTCAGTTGCATGTATTGCACTGCGTCTTTATGGGTATTTATAGGCTAGTTAGTGGAACTAGTTGTTGCATTGTTTTCTCTAACGTTCAGTTGTAAATCTGGGAATGACTGTTGCATATTTTCCTCCGTTCTTTCAATTCTCAGCTGGAATCCTGGAATTCGTAGATGCAAATGGTTTTCTAGATATTATGTCATTCCATAACCTTGATTTGACTGTTGGAGAGTGATTTAGTTGATCCATAACGGTCTGTGCTAAACCATTGGGATAGAGGAGAAGTTTCAGCCTAGTTTTTGGTCCTGCATTAAATGCTCTTAACCCAGATCTGACTTGTTGTAATCTGAAGCTTGAAACGTGTTAATGTAGTCTGTAACTCATGAACAAACTTATCAAACATATATATGATGATTCGTAATTTCATTTAAGTGCAAAACAGATCATGAGAGTGAATCAGAAAGATGAAAAACGCGAAGAATGAAACAGAGATCCATTAAGCTCGAGTCTGAGTTCAGTAGGCTCGAGTTTGAACTCTCAAGCATAAAATAAGTGAGGTTGAGTTTATCCTTTAGAGATCAAAGTTTATCGTGATGATTTTTTGAAATCATTTTGATAGAGTGCACAAACTCGAGTCTATTAGTGACAGGCTCGAGTCTAGAATTGTTTGGAATGAAAATAAGCTTTGGTCCAAAGACGTAGGCTTGAGTTTGAAAACTTAGGCTCGAGTCTGATAGGGCTGTGAAATTTGGTAGCTCTCCGTCTGACCCAAACTTGAGTCTGCAAGTGTTAGGCTCGAGTTTGCTTCAGCCAAACGCTTTTGAGACTTCTTTCAATCTGAAATAGGCTTGAGTTAACAAAGTTATGCTTGAGCTTGTTTTTAAATAAATCTTTGTTTGCTCTCTGGAAGAGACAAGCTCGAGTCCAACTTCATAGGCTTGAGTCTATTCATATGAAAGTTTGTTTGAAGAGCTCTCTGTAAGACTTAGGCTTGAGTTAAGAAATACATGCTCAAGTTTAAAATCATGAAAAATGCGACATGCTCTCTGTAAGGCACAGGCTCGAGTTTAACTGAGAGTCAATAACTTAATTTGCTCTTTGTTACGAGCAGGCTCAAGTCTATTAAGTTAGGCTCGAGTTTGCTTAAGTTCAAAATGCTTGTTTTGCTTTCTGTTAAGTGTAAACTTGAGTTTATTAAAACTAAACTCGAGTTTAACTTACATCATAAGATTTAAATAAGTTTTAACCATCTTTAAGCATGTTTGAACTTTAGCAATAATAAAAACCTTTTTAGTTTACAATGGTCTGTTATCATCAAAACACATAGAGAACTAACAATATACTCCTTGAGTAGGCTTTCCATAGAAGATTAAGGGGATCAGTCAACGCCTTGCTGCCTTGCTTACTGGTCAAATCTTGGCAGATTCAAGGGTCTATTGGTGCATGAAGGGCGTGCTAAGGAACCAACAAGTGGTTGACTCTAAGAATTCCAAGAGAAATTTGGGTGTTGTCGCCACCCTAGATTGTACGTGTTAGACTATGGGTTGTTGGTGTTACTGCCCCTGTTGTAGTTGTTAACTAGTTAACAGATTCAAGGTTAGCAGAGCTTTAAGTGTAAGAGTTCTCTCCACCACAGTATACATAGACTACTTAAGTAGGTTGCATTGATGAGGTGCTAGCCGAGATACTCATTGACTTGATCATATTGGTTAGTGAACACACCTGAGTAATAAGGGTTGTCACTACATCAAGTTCATGAACTCCTGCTACTAGTCTGAAAGGAAGGAGTCAATCTACTAGCTACTATTAACTGTTTATGGCCATACATTCTAAGAGCTCATTAGCTTCATTGTGGGATTTCATCAAGAGTGAACCTTTGGTAGATGCATCAACTATAGATCATGTTTTTCCATCCAAACCTTTGTAGAAAGTTTTCAGTTGCACCTATTCAACCAGTCCATGTTGTGAACACCTTCTGAGTAGATCTTTGAATCGTTCCCAACCTCTATTAGTAGATTCGCTAGGGTGCTTTCAAAAGTTGGTGATGTTTTCCCTTAGCTGGGTGTTTTTTGTTGGTGGGAAGAATTTGCTACTTAGGTCATTTTATGAGGTGATCAAGTGAGTAGGCTGAGTGTTCAACCACGTTCAAGCATTGTCCCTAAGTGAGAATGAGAACAATATGATTATGAGGGCATCGGCTGTCACTCCTAGAATGATGAAAGTGTCATAGATCTCCATGAACGATATGAGATGCAGATAAGGGTCTTCAAATAGGAGTCCACCAAACTTTCCGATAGAGTTAAGCATTTGAAATATGACACCTTTTAATATCAAAGTGCCTTACAATAAGATCTAGGGGTGCAATAGCTTAGTTGAGTCTATTCAAATCAAGAACTCCGAACTCCATGATAGCTCATTCTAGATCAGCATTTCAATTCGGTTGTTGAGGGATCTGGTTGTCCCTATTGAGTAAGTGTTGCTCCCCCTTATACAGCTAACAATTAACTTGCATTTTCGCCACGTGTGCAAAGCCACCAAGGTGACTCCTTCGCCTCTACTTTCTATGCCTTTGTTTATAGGTTCATTCAATCTCTGGATCATACAGCCCAAGGTCAAAAAAGGGTGAGCTACACATCCACTACATTAGAGTTGGCCGTCTTTTTCATTTGGTTGAGGTCCTTGCGCCACATGTCCTTCCTCTTTTGTGAGGCCCTACTTGAAGATTAGGTCGTGATTGATTCTATTTTGATTAGTAGAACTCTATTTTATTTCTTTCTTGATTTTGTACAATCTTTGACTCCCAGAAATAGAAGACGGTATTTGTCTGAGCGAGTTAATTTCTTTGTGCGATGAGAAAATTAGAGACCCTATTTTCTTATCAAAGAACTCTTTCATATCAGTCCATACTCTCTACATTCTCATATAATACGATTTCATTAGCTTATTCTTTATAAATCGAATTTAAAAGCCATGAGAGAAGTACAAGATTGCATCTCTCTCATTGACCTTAAAGATTCAGATGTTGTTCCTCTTTCTTGCACAATCCATCCACGAACCCCAACTTATGTTTTCCTTTGATGGCTATGATCATGGCACAATTCCATATTGTGTAGTTTTCAATTCCGACCAAGATTTGTGAGATAATAGTCTACCCCTGTGTCTCTAACGGGTACAAATAGGGGGTGCGTGAAAGGAGGATTTGCCACATCAGAAACCTACTGCTTCTTGCCGTTCTCCATAGCTGAATATCGTGCACTCTGTGATGATTGATGAAAAATTGCTAGCCGTCGAATGATCTGAAAGGCACAAATGAGAGAAAGTCACACCGTTGAAAGAACACAGAAACTCTTGACGTTCGCAAGCGCAAAAGAAGAGAGAATCACATCATTGAAAGAGAAAATTACACCATTGAAAGTAAGAGAAGGAATTGGCCAGGCAAGATTTTTTGTATTAAGCGAAAATAGCAAATTTACGCTAATTAGTCTAAGATCGCTGTGAGATTCATTGCACATGCAACACTTCTGTGCATTTGACAGGTGGTGTAGGGGTTTCTTAGGTTGTTGGGCTGGTTTCTTCGATTGTAGCCCGGATCTTGTAATGAGCAACCGTGGGCTCTAATGCTATGTCAACAATCACCATGGCCCAACCTGCACTACTACAAAATAGGGATATGACGTCCTATTTTTTAAACTTTTAACGTCCTTTGTCCGCGAGATGCCTATTTGGGAGGCATAGTAAAGTCGACACTTATGACGTCCTTTATAAATTTAGACACCATAAGATAGTTAAGGCATCCTTTTTCATTTAGGACACCATAAGTTATTATTTCTTTTTTTAAAAAAAAACTTCACGCGCCTGTGAAGGATGGAAGAACAGAGGAGTGGTGGAAGTACTAATAACTCCAAATACTAAAACATCGAAACAAAATCACAAAATCAGAACGATTAATATGGAAATCCTTGAATTGTATAATGCCCTAGATTACAACAAGCAATATGGATCAAGCCAAGCATAAATTTCAAAATGGGAGAAAGGAAAAACCATGTGACTTTCCTAAAACACACAAACCAACGTAGTCATCTTGCGTTCTTGAAATAATCAAAGAAAAGAATATGACGACAAGTAATCAAGGTTTTCAGGCAGGCATATACAAAGAATAATAGTCAAAATCGTATATTATAATGAAAAGAAAATGACATTTTAGAAGGGAAAGAAATAGTACCGGCGATATAGCATTCTTTAGGAATAATACATCAAGAAGAAGTCCACTACGTATAAATCCCCTTCGACTTAGTAACTGCGATTTTGCTCTGACCCTTCCATTTCAAGTTTCAGTCGCACGGCTCTTTATTTTCTTGACAATTTTTCTTGAACTACCGCACAAAGCACTAACTCAAGTCAAAAAAGGCTTCAGTTGGAAGCAAAATTTAAGACTCTGCTCACTTATTACTCGGATTCAGTTTCCCAGGATACCAAAATCATGAGATTTAACTCCAGATCTAGCTTAAAATCAAATCTGAGCAGTGAACCAAAATCAAAATCAAGTTCTTTATGAGATTTGGCTCCAGATCTGCATTCATTACCTCTAAATTAACCACTGCTGAAGCCATCAGGGCTAGACGCCACCGTCACCGCTGGTTAGGGCTCCGTTCACGGCACTCATGGTCCAGGAAGAAAGTTGTGTGGGAGTGGGAGAGGCACAGAAGAAATGAGAGAAGTGACTGAGGGAAGGAAAAACACAAGTAGGAGAGGCACGAAAGAAATGAGAGGAGTAACTGAAGGAAGGAAAAACGCAAGTGGGAGAGGCACGAAAGAAATGAGAAAACTGACTGAGGGAAGGAAAAACACAAGAAAAAAAGCATGAGAAAAAAATATATATATTTGGCGTCTAATTTTGCATATTAGACGCCAAAAGTGACTGATTTTGCATCTAAGATAATAATTAGACTTTTATTAGACTTCAAAAGTGACTGATTTTTGGTGTCTAAGAAGCAAAATTAGACGCCAAAAAGCAAGCATAAAAAAAAACAAAAAAACTTTGGCGTCCAAGTTATTAATTAGACGCCAAAAGTGACTATTTTTGAAGTCTAAGTTCAAAAATTAGACGTCAAAAGTGACTACTTTTGGCGCCTTCGAATTCGTTTCCTAAAATGTTGGGCAGGAAATGCTATTTTGGCGTCTAAGTATGAAAATTAGACACCAAAAGCATCACTTTTGGCGTCTAATTTCAAAACTTGGATGCCAAAAATCAACTTTTCGCACATATAATTAAAAAAATATCACCGCCTTTATTTTTTACTTCCTTTTTATAAAAAAAGGACGCCTTTTAGGAAAGTAAAACCCTCTTTTTGTAGTAGTGTTGGTCTGGAGAAATAATCATCTTTATTAACTACCTGTATACAGAATAGATGATATAGATGGTAAGGGATTTAGTCAAGTCTCAAAGGGATGTGTGTTCAATGCTGCTGCCATCATTGGGATTCCTTCGGTAGGCGATCTCGTAAGTCCCCATTAAGTGCTCAAAGAGCCCGGGGCCGTACCCTGACCTTGGTGGGGGATTAATGTCGAACCCTTCCAAAACTTTTTTTTACCAAAAAAAAAAAAACTACCTGTATACACTATACAGAATAAGCCGTTCAGAAAAATTATGAAATGAAAAATTATACAACCACGCCAACAAATAATGGGTTGTGTCATATTTATATACAACTAATGACGGTGAGAGCTGTCCACCATCCTAACTACCTGTATACAGAATAAGCACAATTACAATAATGTCCTTACACAAAATATTCCTACTTCTTATTTTTTTTTCTTTTTTGTTACAAAAAAGTTTAGGTTGGGATAGACAGATGTTTCACCAAAGTTAGGGCATGCCTCCAGGCTTCAAAAGCACTTTGACATACCTCCAGGTTCAAAAAACGTTTATAAAGGTATTTACAGATCACCCACCAACAATATCAAACCTCATCTTTTTTGAGGTGAACGCCGAGCCAATTGTATTACTCCTTCCATAAAATATTCCTATTTAATTATACATATTTCTACCCTAACCGCTACAACCAGAGCCCATTGATCCACACAACTAATCTTTGATCCAGAGATATTTGGGAATCTATCAAGCTGGCATTGATCTACACCATGAAGCTCTCAAAGAAGAGAAGGTGACATCTATGAGGAGTACGGAGGCGTATGTGCGTCAATTGGTGAATGGGTTTCATAAAGTAAAGAACCCCAAAATAAAATTGAGAATCTGGTGGTGGCACTAGGAAGGCGAAGGGAGGCGTTAGACGGCGGAAGAGGTGGAGCAACGAGATTATGAGAGAGGGAGACAGAAGACCAGAAAAACAGGTTATCAATTTTTTTTATTATTATTTTTATCAGTTCATAATTTGTAACATGCTATAAAATAAAATTAATGCAACCATACCCTACCAAGATTACATCATATCAAACATGCATATAAAAATAAAATAAAATTGAAAACTTTACAAGGGCCTAATTTTTGTCTTCCTTTTCTTTATTTTTTTTAATTATTATAAGGGCTATTTTTGTCTGTTCATAATTTGTCACTATCATAAAATAAAATTAAAGCAACCATACCCTACCAAGATTGCTTCATATCAAACATAATTTTAAAACTTCATCCCCACACCCAGTCCCAGTCCCATTCCCATTCCCAATGTCAATCTCAATCCATCAGAATACAAACATGCATACCAAATAGGGCCCAATTATATAAATAAGGGTTAGGCTTTTGAGCGGATACAACGAGTGAAACTTTCCTTCATTTTTTTCATGTATGAGCAAATGTCTTTTGTTTTGTATGTATGTAGTTAAAGGTGAGCTGCACATATTCGAAGAGAAGTTTGACATATGTCTTCAACAAATTTCATGTGCTTACAAATGAGATTGTGTCTATTAAAAGAGGTTAGTTTCTCATAACATAACAAAATAATAACAGAATTCTTTAAGAAAGGTGTTCTATTTAGTACCCAACAGTATTTCAAATATAACTATATTTAATGAGAATATATATATATATGCATAGAAAAAAAATTAGGCATCTTCTTCAAAATAAATTTTGCAACTACAGTTTCTTCATAATTTTCACATGACTTTTTGCTAAAAGAATATAATATATTTAACACTCGACAATACTTAGATCAAGTTTTTTATGTCTATTTTGCAACTTCTTCAACTATACATAAACACATGTTATATTTTTTAAATATTATTATTTAACTACGAATCCACATGAACAAAAAAAAGCACACATGCCCAATTATGATTAGAGAACTTAGCATAATAGGTATAAGAAACTATTATTTAACATTCTATTGAAAGGAATACAATATGAATTTTTTTAATCAAAATCTATGTCAAATTAAAAATTAAGCTATCAAAAAATTATTATTAGTTATTGAACATGTATAATCTTAATTACTTTTTTTTATTGATTTATATAATGTTTACTAAATTCATTAATAATTTTACTTTTAATTATTACTTTTGTATGTCAATATTTTTACACACACATGTTAGTAGAGAGGTAAAAATAAATACATTGCAAAAAGGAATTGATTCAAAATGTGTTAAAGAATTTAAGATTTTATAAAAATTGTTTGCAACTAAATTTTATCAATTTAACACGAGTGCTCGAGGTTTAATCCTTATGAAGGTATAATACATTTTTGGGAGAGTTATCCCAATTGAATTGACAATATTGAATGTAACCCAGTTAAATAGTTACAGAACAAGTTTATCAATTTAATTTATAATCATTCAAGTCATAACATATATTATAAAAGAAGAATTGAGAGGATTGCCAATTTTTTCAAGAATTTATTTAGACCTTCAAAAATACAATTTAGGTTTTAAATTAATTGACATTTTAAAATATCATTCTTTTTTCTTAGTATCATAAGGGTTTCACCTTTCAAGACTTATAAGATTTTTTGTCTCTTTCAATAACTATATTTCTTAGAATTTAAACTTTTGTTCCCATTTTTAGAAGTTGATGTCACTTATCACGTCAACTAACAACTTGTTGATTAAAAAACATACCATTCTTATATATGGTGTCTTGTCTTGACTGGTTTTAATTGCTTCACTATCTTTTTATATGCTCTTGAAATATTTTTTTTAGTACCAGTCAACATTTTAAAATATTTTTTCAAGATTCTATATTTCAAGGTATTAAGTAGTTTTTTCAATATCAAAAAAGTCAAACTTAATGGTCAAACAATATTTTGGCACCTAAAAAAAAGCACTTGTTGTTGTTGGTCACTCTTTTGAAAAAATCACATGTATTTTTGCATCTTAAAAGTCATATCATTGTCCAGTCAGCAAACAAAGCTAAATTTAACGGTCAAAGAGTATTTTTATACCTGATTTGTAACCACATAGTCACTTTTACACATAAAAAAACACATTTGATTATGAGCGTTCCTTTAGAAAAATTACATGTATATTTTTATTGCTTAACCCTTAAAAAAATGAATTGAAAAAGAAAAAGTTGTTCAAGAGTATCTTTTAAGTTTCAGTGACTATGGGCCATATAGGGCAGGTGGTGTTAAATGAACCCTAAAAGCTTTCAATTAAAGGCTGTAGCCCTGCGAAGAGGACTCACGCGGTCCTGTACGAGCCTTTCCTTCCAAATAACTGATCACATTTATTGTTTGATTTCATCTAACACTTACTGGATTGGTCCACCAAACCAAACCAAGTGAATAACTTTCAATATATTATTTTTGGAAAAATCTTTCCATTAATATATGCTTTTTAAAAAAGTTAGTATCACCTTTTTTTTATTAAATGATGATGATGCTGATGCATGGAAGGCGAGCGATAAAGATTTTTGTTAAAAATGTCAAATATAGTACCGCTTCACCAAAAGAAAAAAAGTTTAATTGAAATGTTCTCAAAATCTACCTAGGTCTAGATAATGCATGCGAATTTGATTTATTTTTTAATTTTAGGAAATCTAGTTCATGGAGGAAAATGTATGTTGGGCTTTTCTTTTTTCTTTTAGATGATTTTTAATTTTTCTTTTAGGAAATCTAGATAATGTATTTTTTAATTTGATTTATTTTTTAATTTTAGGAAATCTAGTTCATGAATATACTTATTATGTGGATGTCCATTGACTCCCGGTTTTCAAATATTACAAGATGACATGGGACCCACGTATAGTACCACGCATAGTGATTTACTATTCGGTGGGACCCGCACTCAATTATACAAACACTCACGGGAGGTTTTTCATGTGAGTGAATAGTTATGTGTTTAGGGGAAAATTACACCAAATGACCCAGAGGTGAAAATTACACTAAAGTCTCATTTTCCTTCTATAAATAGAGGTCTTCTGTAACTGTTCATATAACAATGAAATGAGAATCTCTCTCTCTACTTTATCTCTCTAGAACCTCTGCTCTTCTTATTTATTTTTATCAGTTTTATAACACGTTATCAGCACGAAGACTCTACCAAAGTAAGACTTTCTCACCATCTATTTCATATTTCCATTTTATCTATCTGGGATGATCTTAACCATTATATGGAATTAAATATCTATTCTTACCGATTATTTTAACATCGAGTTCCATGGTTAAGATTTGAGATTATTTACTATTTTATTACGGTAAATAGTAATTTACTATTCACAGTAAATTTACCCCTTTTCAGTAATTTTTACATTTTATTCATTTGACTCTTACATGGAAGTCTAGATTAATCTTTCTGTAATTTTACCTTATTCACTGTTTACAGTGAATAGTAATTTTACTATTCACGGTAAATTTACATTTTATTATTTACAGTAATTTATTTATGTTTATATATTCTTCTCACTCCCTATTCATTTATTTCATGGTGGCGACATTAAGCTCCATTTGTAATTCTTTACTTACTGCTTTATTTATTTATTTCATGGTGGCTATACTAAGCTCTATACTGACTTTACTAATATTTACTTTATGCCACTAACATTTAAATTTATGTTACCAACTTTTACTTTTATGTTCCTAACATAATATTTATTTTTATGTTGCTAACATTTATTTATCTTTTATGGTGGCAACACTAATATTAGTGGGCTCCATCTATTTATGTATTTATTTACCTTTTTATGGTTGTGACACTAGTATTAGTGGGCTCCATTTTAATTTAATTTATTTACTGTTTTATATCCCCCTCCCTTTTATTATTTATGGCAACCACACTATTAGTGGGTTCCAACTATTTATTTTATTTATTTATGCTTATATTTATCCTGACGATAAATTGTTAAAAGGCCACGGAGATATGATGCATAAATTGGCCTGAGACCATGAGGAGGCATAAATTGGCTAGAAGTCAAGTGATTAATTAGCCTGAAGCTAATGAAATAAGTTGGCCTGAAGCCGAGAGACAAGTTATGATACAAGGCTTGATCCATAAATTTTGTATGCCATCAATTGTATAAAGGCCTCAAAATTGTATATTTGGCATCTAATACTCCCTTAAATTATGAGACAAGGGATTGTATGATCATGGTTGATTGTAAATAAATATATCCAATTTGCTCTTGCAGTAGTAAAATTGTGATAAAGTCAAGAAATATTGTGGATTAATTGCCGTGATCAAATAGATCAGTGAATTATGGATCATGAATTTTATCCAACTTCATTCCTCGAAGTGAATGAAGCAAATATATTATTATGGTTGTTTTGTGTTTTCTATGATTATAATAATTGTTGTGAATATAAGAGAAGAATATTCATAAACAAAATGATTAAACAAAAAGCAATATTATTTCAACAAAGTTTAATAGCGAGTAGCAACTCCATTACAAACCTTAATCATCTCATTTTGAAGATATTTAATGTCTTCTTCTTTTGCTTCTTTTGATATGGGATCCAGATGAGGCAAAGCTCTTCGTAATATCGAGATTTGCATCATAAGTTTTTTAAGCTTTTTGTGTGGCCACTCAGTTAACCTTCCTTTTTGATAGATCTTTTGTATGGTGTGAGTAGACATATTTAATTGTTTACTCGCATCATCGAGGGTTAAGTGAAAATAATCACTTAAATCATGGAGCGTTGTTTTCTTTATTCTTTCCCGTTGCTCCATTGTTAATCTATATAATTCACCCTGATTAAGGGATGATATATCATATGGAATATTAACTGCGAGTTGTTTTCCTTTATCTAATAGATTTTCAATGTTGGTTTGAAATGAACTCCGCGGTAGTTCATTTGGGTTTTTAGCCCATTCCGAACCAACACAAAGGACCTTATGATAGTCCAATACAGGATCATGCATCAAGTTATATCCTGATGCTTGTAAATCTATACAATACTGTGTCAGAAAATGTTTGATTTCTCCAAAAATTTTATTACTAAAATCAAACATTGGAAGCCTATCAGTATTGTAAGATTTATCCTGTACATTTTCAAATAAAACAGCATGGGAAATCAAACCTATCTTCCTTCCATGAACTTCAAGTTTATGATATTGAAGTCCGTTGATATGTATAATTTCCCATAAAACATGACAGCAACTACATTCCAATAAGCTAGTAGTTGCTAATTGGCTTGTAGTTGTTGGCTGGATGATTGTTGCTGGCTGGCTGGTTGTTGATGGCTGGCTGGTGGTTGTTTGCTGGCTTGTAAATGCTGGCTCATTGATTGTTGTGACTATTGGTTGAACTTGACTGGTAGACTCCATCAGTTCGGCCATAATTCTACACCTTTTAACAGGTCTTCTTGATGAACCTGCTTCAGTTGTACCTTCAATCCTTGTAGATTGAGGAAAAACACTTGTTCTTGGGGGAGAAGTAGGTACATTTGAAGCAGAAAGAGGAATACTAGAAGGAGGAATAAACATCTCAAAATGATTAAGAGATAACAAAGAAGTAAATGACATGTTGGACTGATCATCATACAACAAAGCATCAAGTAATGCTATTTCAGATGTATCAGAAATTGGGATAAAATTGCTAGGTCCTGCCATGACAATAGAATTTAGAGAAATATGTGAGTATCTGGTAATTGATATTATCAGATGCTTGTGTGTTTGTGAGGCATGTTCATTTACCTTCTTCTATTTATAGCCGAATTAAATCCTATTGAATCTCTGCAGATTTGCGCAGTCCTGTTAAATCTCTGCAGATCTGCTCCCTATAAAGCACGAGCTTAGAACCTTTTTGACTTTAAATGCATACGACAATTCGAGTTGTTGCACCTGTGATTCCACAGTGATGAATCTATGATTATACAATATTACGCTCGTGAATCTGTAGTGATCCATTTGATGATTTTGTATTTAATATATATTTGTTTGTCGATTCTGGAAAATGAAAATTTTGTTACCAGAAGTAACAAAATTATGCATTGATAATGCATTAAGAAATCTGTGAAATTTTAATGAAATAGATATCATATATGCTATTATTATGGAATATTGTATGGAAATTTCATGAATTAATTTTTAAAGTCTCACATTTGAGGGGGAGAATGATATATATCAAGTGTGAATATTTATGTGATAATTCTTTGTGAATGTTTCTGTGTTGATTCCCCCAAAATGAATATTAGATTTGATGATAAATCATATGGAAAGTTGGCATGACTTGTTTAATCATCCAAGTCATATATTATGTGCTGCTTGTTCTCAAATAGAAATAATTATTGGAAATGGATCTCTGGAAATATATCAAATTGAAAGATTAGATGTGAGATTATAAGTCTGCAAAGTTTGCAGTGATGTTTGCAACTAGAAATTTGCAATATATTATGCGCGCAATTTTCCAAATTGAATGATCCAGAAATCATATATGAGTAGATCAATGATTATGAGAACATTGTTTATATATATTTGCAGCAATTATATAAGCCAACAAAATTCTCCCTGTAAAATTGGCTTTTGGTCAGGAGCCAGATAAATTCCATCTTAATAGTTTTGAATGTACAATGATCCACTATAATGCACACAGATGGATATATACTGCATGATTTGATTAGGGAGAGAAAAATAAGCAGATTGGGTAAAAGAGATAAAGTGGAATGAATTATCATTGACTCATGTTGATCCTCGTACAAATAAATGTGTACTAAGAGTTTAAAATGATAATTTAGTTGCAGAGTTTAGTTAATCGAATGCCATAAGCATTCACTGACCTAAAGAAAGTGATAAAGTCATATATCCCAACTGCAAATGCTCCTATATGAATTATTATAAAGCACACCAGAAGTGTTGCAGGTCCATCGATTTTAAAGATAAAAATCCTCGAATGAGAAAAGGAGCTATAAGAATATAGATGATCAAATCAAGGATAATTAAGAAAAGCTTCAGAAGAGCCATCTCCTGAAGAGATGTTATCTCCAGAAGAGATGTTGTTTCCATAATTGAATATTATGGTCCTAGAAGAGACCCAGGTACCTAATATATGTGAATATAAAGAGATCTCAATAAATGAAACCCGATGAGACCGAAAAAATAAAGTCGACATTGATGATATTTATGTTTATATGATAGCATATGTTGTAATGAATGATAATGAGGATCATGAGCCATAATATATTAGTATGTGCCAGAAGCACATGTTCCTGAAGGACATAAGGCACTAGAATATGTCCCTGAAGGACTCAAGATGCTAGGAGCATCAAATTCTCGAGAATAATCAATTAAGTGAATTCATATATAGCGTGAAGCATTTATCGTGCATGTGGTATTATTACCTGAATAAATATTTATGCACATGTATATTTATGATTTTACTTGAAAGATTTAGATCTTGCAGGTATACAATGAATACTTGATGATAGAAAGAATGATATACTCAGAAAGACAATGAAGCAATGTGGTCATCAGGGGGAGCAAGTATGATGTAATCAAGAGGGGGAGACGATACACGCTGTACTCTTTTTCCCTTATCTAGGTTTTGTCCCACTGGGTTTTCCTAGAAAGGTTTTTTTTTTTTTAATGAGGCAGTACTCAACAGTGTATCAATGGATGATGTACTCTTTTCTTTGGCTAGGTTTTTATCCCACTGGATTTTTCCTAGTTAAAGTTTTTAACGAGGCACATTCATAAATGGACATCTAAGGGGGAGTGTTATGAATATACTTATTATGTGGATGTCCATTGACTCCCAGTCTCCAAATATTACAAGATGACATGGGACCCACGCATAGTACCACGCATAGTGATTTACTATTTGGTGGGACCCACACTCAATTATACAAACACTCACGGAGGTTTTTCATGTGAGTGAATAGTTATGTGTTTTGGGGAAAATTATACCAAATGACCTAGAGGTAAAAATTACACTAAAGTCTTATTTTTCTTCTATAAATAGAGGTCTTCTGTAAGTGTTCATATAACAATGAAATGAGAATCTCTTTCTCTACTTTATCTCTTTAGAACCTCAGCTCTTCTTCTTATTTATTTTTATCAATTTTATAACAAGTATCACCTTTTTTTTTAATTAAATGATGATGATGCTGATGCATGGAAGGCGAGCGATAAAGATTTTTGTTAAAAATGTCAAATATAGTACCGCTTCACCAAAAGAAAAAAAGTTTAATTGAAATGTTCTCAAAATCTACCTGGTCTAGATAATGCATGCGAACTTGATTTATTTTTTAATTTTAGGAAATCTAGTTCCTGGAGGAAAATGTATGTTGGGCTTTTCTTTTTTCTTTTAGATGATTTTTAAGAGTGTTTGGAAAATTAGATCAAGCACAAGAGAAGCGAAGCGTTATAGGGTCTGTTTGTTTTTGTTTTTTTTTTTCCTAGGAACAGTTTTATAAAATTGTTTCTAACAAAATAAGTTTTGGAAAAACAACAAGAAAAAATTGTTTTGATGGTTGCTTTAAGAATTTCTGCCTTTGAAGTCACATGGCGGTGGTGGCTGTCACTAGAGGTGACATGGCGGAGGCTGTTGCCAATGATAACATGGCAGTGGTCAGCGCTGGTGTTGAGCGAAAAAAAAAAAAAAGGTCAGCGCTGGTTATGTGTTGTTGATAGTTGATAGATAGCAGCCTCAAAAACAAGAAATAGAAAACTAAAAAAACACCTACTTTTTTTTAAAAAAAAACTTAATGAAAATAGTTTTCTAAACCAGTTTTGTAATTTTATTTTTTTAAAAAAAATCAAACAAGCCTTTACTTATCTAGAAAATTAGTGGTTAGAGAATTAAGATTTTTGTTTTGTTTTTTTTTTTTGAAGTTATCTAATGAGTTGATAAACCATTTTATTAATCATGATGTTGTTTGGAAATTGAAAAAAAAAAACGATGTATCCAGTACCCGATGTTTTTTTTCTAAGTATATTCAATATCCTAAAATAATTTATAGTGCTTCCATTAGCTTAAAGTACATTCAATATCCTATAGTATTTTTTAAGTGTATTTTTTTAAAAAAAATAAAGATAAACGTTTGTTGATTTTTTGGCATCATAAATTAATTACATCTTATGGGCTCTCTTTAGTCCAAGTCTCCTGATTAAGGTAGTTAAAACGTAGTTTTTATCTAAAATTGGAAAGAGAATGAAAAAACGTAAAACGTAAAATCATAATACAAAACGTAGTTTTTACCTGCATATATATATAAAAAAAATTCAATAAAAGCAAGGCACTTGCCATCATCCATACATATACTGATCAATGCAAATTTGCAATATCAATCAAAATATCCAACATTGTAATCAATTATAATTGATGAGAAATTAAAACGTTATTTCCCCCCTTTAATCTCTTAATCAACTCCCATACAAGCTAGTTGCTAGCATACAACAACTAAAATGAAAATTAAAGGTAAAAAGTTTATCATTTTATCACACAAATTAAAGGTGCGCGTTTTTACACGTTTCCACGTTTTCACGTTTTTCCACTACGTTTTTACGTTTCCACTCAGAATGTGTTTTTTCCTGCAACGAAAACGTTTTCCTAAAATTAAAACGTAAAAACAAGTTTTTTCTTATTTAAAACACGTTTTTGACTACCATGCTCCTAATCTCAAACTTTTGATTCCTTAAAGTTTTGTAAGTATTTATCTATGTCACTATATAATTGTATAATTTTTGTTATTTTTCTTTCATGTTCATATAATCAATTCTAATTAGTAATTTTCTGGTGCTACTTGTTTATAACCTTTTATGTTAACTAACATTTAAATTGACGGAAGTTTAAAGGAGGGAAAAATCATCTTGTCCCTAAAAAATATTTCAAGAGTAAATTTACATCTTATCCCTCTTAAATAAAAGTAAAATATTCAGTTCACAAGAAAGAAAAAACTCATAAAATCAATTAATATTTATAAAAAAATATAAAATAATATATGCTTGAATAAAAACACATTCTTTATTTTTTCAAAAGAAATGGGAGTAAGACACGCGCGTATATAAAGACTGCTGAAATATGGCAATTACAAAGAGCCTATTTGACATGTCATTGAAAGTTGCATGAAATAAGTTAATTAGAAGTCCATTAAATGGAGAAAGCAAAATTTTAAGTGTTTAACATGACTTCATGATATAATGAGATTCAAGCTTTTAAAGTGCTTATTCTATAAGTCACATACCCATAGCTTATATCTCATTATAAGCCTATTGAAATTTAGTAAATGATAATTATTTTAGTAAATTTATTTCAGCCCATTGAAATTTATTTTAGTAAATTTAGTATTGAGCTTATATCTCATTATAAACCACATACCTAAGTCAAAGTGCTTTTTTTTTTAATGATAATTTTACTATTTTATTTAGTAAATTTATATTTATTTTTAATTTTTTATTCCAAATTATCACATTTTATACAAGACATGTATGTATGTGAATTTGATTAATATATATTTTCTGTCATTTTTCATCTTATCTATCTTGTTAAAAGCTATATCAAACAAGTGCCCATTAGAAACAAAAGCCACTTCTGCCATCGTTATTTCAAACACAAATCACATTAGAAAAAGTCCATCAGAAAATAAGTTCATTAACAAAAGTCCATCATAAACAAAAGCCACTTCTATCAAAGCTATCTCAAACGGGCCCAAAGTCCTCAAGATGACTTAATTCCTGTTAAGTACAATATTACTGCCAATGAGAGTTGGCACAGATGGTAAGGGATTCGGGATTAGGCCTTTAGGTCGTGGGTTTGATCCCCTCTGCCGTCGCTGGAACTCCTTTGGTAGGCAATCTCGTAAATCCCCAGTAAGTGCTCATAGAGCCTGGGCCCGTGCCCTGGCCTTGGTAAGGGACTGGTGTCGAACCCTTCCAAAACTTTTCAGTATAAAAAAAAAAGTACAATATTATTATTCTGATACCAAGTTTTTGTGGAGTACTCCTCTTGTCCTATACATAGGGAGGAGAGAGGAGAGTTTTTTTTTCCCTTAATCCTTATTATAAGGAAGAGAGAGATAAACTATTCATGTGAATATATAATTTTACCCTTAATTTATTATTATATTAATTTTGTTTTCATGAAGTATAATGTATATTAAATAAGGATAAAGTTGAAAAGTTATTGAATTTTATAAAAAAGTTAATCAACTTTAAGGTTTTTGTTTGTTTGTGTAAAACATGCTAAAATTGACTTATATATAAGATTAGATAAGTAACCTAATTGGCCTTAGTGAAATTAATTGTGACTACCTTACTGGTTTTGTTTGCTTTAACCTAAGTCGTATTGATTAATTATAGTAGCTACTTAGGTCGTTTCCGAGAGAGATTCAATTACTTCATATTACCAAATTGAATTAGTTAAATCACACTTTAGTCTTTTGTCTCATTTCGACACATATTTAAAACTAAAATGGCTTTTCAAATATTCTTCACAATATGCTCCTTTTCATGAGAATTTATAGAATCAATCGGTCCAAGAATTGAATCCCGTAATACCCATGAAATCAATTAATGTGCAAAATAACCTATATTTATGATATGGATTTACAATCTAAAATATAGGTTTATTAATGTTGTCATTTCTTTGAAAAAAAAAATGTTGTCATTTAATAAGTTGTTACTTATATATATATATATATATATATATATATATATACACACACACATCAGATCAGGGTCAAAATTACCGATGAAAAATTTTTTAATTAGAAATTATCGACGGAATTTCATCGATAATCTCTTTTGTAACGATTTTTTTTTCTTTTTTTTTTTGTGACAGACATTTCCGTTAGAAATTCAACTATTGATAAAATTCTGTCAGTAATTCCATAAAAAATGAAATTACTGACAGAATTTTTTTGGTTATTTGATATGTAATCCAATGCTTTTTTTTTTTTTTAAGTCATATGCTAAAGTTGTTATTGTCATTTTTTCCCTGTAAATTTTAGATTAAGAGCGTTTATGTAATTTCCTTACAAAATTTAATCGCAAGCTTCCTACAATTTAGAAGTATTTTTAATATTTTTTAATAAAAAATTATACTCTTTCCTCTTTTATCAATAACTATATATCAAAGTTTGGGAAGGGGATCAGGTCAAAAAAGTTTGGGAAGGGCGTATAATAGACCTAGTTCCGTAATTGCAGGGAAGTTTTAAATTTGTTTCCTCTTGCACGCAAGTAGGCAACTTTTTTCTTGTTTCCATTATATAAAAAAACAAACAATGAAATAACCAATTACGTGGTTTGGTAATCTAATATCATAAATGCTACTTAATTATAACGCAACAAATTCATTAAACATTTTTTTTAAAAAAAAAAAAGCGCCCGCACACACACACATGAAATTGGTTGCCAGCTTTTTCATCCATTATGTTCCTTAGCGCGTAATAAAAATGTGCCGAGTTCCTCCTTGACTCATGTATATAAAAAAAAATTGGTTGACATGTTTTTGACTAGAAAAAAAAAATAGTACTCATTTTTCGTTTTACTCTGTTATTATTGGCTCGTTTCACTATGTTAATCATCCACTTACACAACTAGCTTCTTCTGCGCTCAATCCAATGCTGAGTACCATCCAAACACAATTATTTAATGACTCATATTTAAATTCTTAACTAATAATTTTTAAATAAGAAATATTTTTTAAGAAAATTAACAGCTAAATTATCTTAGTTGTCATTAAAACTGAACCCCTCTCTCTATAAATAAGAGTGTTTTTTTTTTTTAAAAATGTTTTTACATATTTATTGTCGTTAACTAATTTGAATCAATTTTCTTATCAATTTCATTCATTTTTTTGTGTATTACCAATGCGGCATATCATAAAATTAAAACCCGATACCCACTAATCACCCAAAAAAAAAAAAAAAACAGAAAGAAAGAAAGAAAAGAAACCTTGACGAATGCACAAGAATCCAAGTTGTAAGGTCTTTTTATTTCATATAACCTTTTGCTGAATTCAACATATAATCTTGCAATCGGACAAAAAAAAAACATATAATCTTGCAAAAGTTAAAATATAAATTAATAAATCAAAGTAAAGCGAGAGTTTGGTTTTGGCTCCAACACTTGCATTTGATATATGTTCATGCAAACAGAAAAATACCAAAATATAAGGATGTGAATGTGAAAACCTTATTTCCTTCATAATTCACAAATTACAAGTTCGTTCAATATATATATATTTTGATAAACAAACTCATCATAGCTAATAGTAACCACATTGAAAAAATACACAAATTAATTAAACTTACACTGCATGCATGCAAAGAAGGCAGGCTTAATCCCAACTTAAATTAATTGACAAGCCATTAATTAACTAGTTAACTAATCAAATATTACCTTATTAGCAGTAATGTATCTAATTATGTTCTCTTGTTCTTGCTTCCCAACAACAACATGAAGTAAAACAATATCCTGAAGAAGAAGCCCCAAGCCACAGTGACCCACAAGCAATTCCACTTGCTCAAATCCAAAACGTCGTTCTGTTGCAATATGTCTGTACCAGTTGTCAAGCACGTCGAGCTCGTTATGTTCACACCTAAGGTCTCGCTCATACTCTTCAATAGCTTCATCTTCATCGTTTCTGGCACCGACCTTAACGGCGTGCTATCGAAGATCTGAATTCCCTTCACGAAGCACTTCATTGGGTCATCGAATTCATTCTGAAGAACAGCTTGGAATGGATATTTCACCAGAGACATGTAATGGAACCATATCCAGTACACCGGAATACGGTCTCGGTTTATAAAGAAACCGCTGAAAAGCAAGAAGTAGGCTAAAATAGCGACGACTATGGTGTAGCCGAGCATCACGTGGGGGACGAGGCCGGAGAGGAAGGTCACGAAGGAGTTTCCGGCCCAGAAGGAGGCAAGGATGATGGCGAAGTAGAAGGCGAAGCCGGAGAATCCTCCGTCAAGACCGACGGCAAAGAAGGTGATGACGGCGAAGGCTAAGGAGAGGAAGATCAACGGAGGGAAGGCCACGAGGGCGTGCGAGATTAGGTAGGATGATCGCCGGTAAGCGTTGTGGGAGGTTTCTCTCATGAAGATGTGTCTCTCTTGGAGGAACACCGGAAGCGCGTCGGCGGTGGTGTAGAAGGTGGTGGACATGGCGAATGCGAAGAAGCCGAGTCTTTCTTGAACTCCCTTCGGAGAATTATCCAAATGCCAGAACACGGTAGCCAGGAGGAATCCGGTGACCATAACGGTGCCGAGTCTCATCGCTAACAGCTCCGGCATCCGGCGAGAATTGGTGAAGGATCGTTTCGAAAGTGTCGCAAGTTCGATCCAAAATGGGTTTGCATATGTGGGAACCATTGAGCTGCTTGTTGTGTTTGCGTTGGTCGCGCCTGAAACTAATTTCCCTTTAGAAATGCTTGCACTGATGGCTTCTTTGAGAGATGAACTCTGTACAGGACTGAGATTATTATTAGAGTTTGTTGTGTTTTCAATATGCTTCTTGTTCTGCCATGATTTGTTGAACTCAACTAAGCTCTTGGTGCCACCTGGTGAGCCCTCGAGTTCGCGGATGAGATCAAGAGCGAACTCGGTGCGGTTATCGTTTTCCGGTATCGGGTGGCCGAACTCGGCGAAGAAGGATGGAAGCTGCGTCGGGGAGCCGCTGTAGACGGTTTCCCCGCGCGAAAGGAAGATCATTCTGTCGAGGAGTCCGAGGATTCTGTAACTTGGTTGGTGAATGGACATGATCACGATGCTTCCTGTTTGAGCGATTCTCTGAAGAACCTTCACCACCATGAACGCGCTGGTGGAGTCCAGCCCGGAGGTCGGCTCGTCGAGGAAGAGGATGATTGGGTCGTGGATTATGTCAATGCCGATCGACACACGCCGGCGTTCGCCTCCAGAGACGCCACGGTGGCTCTCGTCTCCGATTACAGTATTGACGGCGTTGTGGAGGCCGAGCTGGTCAATTAGAGCTTGGACTCGCATCTTCTTCTTGGATTTGGAAAGCGTTCGCGGCAGTCGGAATTCCGCCGCGAATATGAGAGTTTCTTCGACGGTGAGCATCGGGAAGAGAAGATCGTCTTGCATTACGTAAGCTGAAATTGCCTTGAGAAGCCGTGAGTTCATGACCTCGCCGTTAAGAGCCACTGTTCCTTTTAAGCTTCCCTTTGCCATACGGTTGGCCAAGGCGTCGATGAGAGTAGACTTGCCGGAACCACTAGCACCCATCACGGCCATGATCTCGCCATCTCGAGCCTCGCCTGATATGTCATTCAAAAGGGTCTTTGTTTTAGAGAAGAAGCTCTCTTCACCCATTGTATCATCAACGGCGGCGCCGCCGCCAAGACGATTTCTCTCCCACGAACACAACAACGCAGACAAGCTCATTTTCCGGCGGACCTTGACGTTGTAAGTTAGATTACTAAATGACAACACAAAAGGCAGAGAACGAGGCCCAAGTCCGGCATGGCCATCTCCGACGTCAAGGGCATGATGCAGCGGCGTCTCGCTGCCGTCTCCGGTGGCTTCCTTGCGTACATCTCCGACATGCTTGAGAAGCTGACCCAACGTGGGGGACGCATGATGATCAGTGGGAAGACTCGGGAAACTATGGAGCTCCATGGAGCTAAGATACGACGTCGTATCTGGGTTATCAGGCTCTGCAACTATACGAGAAGACATGCTCAAGGGAGGGAGAGATATCAGAACTAAAGCCAATGGAAGAGAGGCAAGAGAGAGAGAAGAAAGGACCTTTATTTAAGTAGTACTAAAAATGTAGTTGGAAGAGTTCAAATGGGATTGGGTTGGAGTAGTCGATCTGTGTGTGTATTTATATGAATATTAAACGAGAAGTTGTGTGCGTGTGGAGGGAAGAAGATGATACGGAGAGAGAGGGGTGGGGTTTTGACTGGTAATGTAGTTGAGGGTAGCTGTAAGAGAGGTCACCCACAGCTCCTAATTGTTCACTTCTTTGTCTGTATACTATTTTCTCTATCTTAAAAGTCTTAATGGATGGCTTCTCGTAGTTGTGGCATTTATGGTAAGTAGATAACGAGTCATTAAGTAATTTCTACTGCTTCTTTTTTTAAACCAGTGATTTTTTCCCCTCCTTTTGTCAGAAGGGTGCATGTTTGTTTATCCCGGTAAAAAAAATAAAAAAAATAAAAAAAAATAAATCACGCTGTTGGATTCAGGAGTAACTAAGCAACCAACTTGATCTTTTGAAAGATTTTTTTGGGCATAGTACAGTTGATATGGTCGTCATATAAAAAATTATAAATTTAAGTGGTCATAAAATGAGTCCTCGGAACTTTTCAGTGAACAGAACAAAAAAAACTCCTCTCCTAGGTCTAAAATATAGGGTTAAAGTTGATCTGCACTTAAGATTTTTATGTTAGTGAGTCTAGTATTTTAAAGTTGTGTGGTTCGTCTATCACTTTAAAATATTTTTAAAAGTTTTTTTCAGTATCCTAAAACACTATGTGATGCAATTTTACACTTAAAAGTATTTTGTGAGTTAAATTTTTATTATTCTTTTTTTATATTTTCAGTACTTGTATTTCATATTTTTAGTACTAATCTTTAACATAATATTAAATATATTTTAAACATCTTTGATTTTCAGTAATAAAAATATGGAAGATAAGTACATTCACTTAACGGCCTTTTTGGGAGTTAATAATAAGGCTAAAACTTTTTTTAGAAAAAGAGTACTTTAAAAGGTTGAACGAACAACAAAATATTTTAAAATACTATGTACATCTCTATAAAAAAAAAATACTAGGCGCATCTGATATATTTCAGGATATTAATAAAGCTTAGCCCTAAAATATATGAGGCATTCCAAAAGAGTCATTGATCTAGTATCACACATGTAAACTCCCTTTAATTTGGTTCAAAATATAAGAACAAAATTTATAAGGGGATGTGATTTTTTATATAAGATACTGATATTATTGTCGCCTCATTTAATTTAATATTTTTTCCAATGTTACTGCTAATTAATTATATGTCCCTCTCATATATTTTTTCTACGTATCCTCTCTCATCTCTTTTTCACTCATTCTCTCTCCCACTTACCTTTTCATAAATAGGGTTTAATTTTTCTTAAGAAACTAAGTTATATTTTATTATGCATAGTCTTTAACCCATTTTAACTAATTTTACAAATTGCGTAATTTATTTATTTGATATTTATATTATGAATTGGACGTAGTATAATATAAGTCATCTTAAGAGTTATTAATTATCATTTTTTTAATTTTATCTCTATTTATTAGTGATCATACAAATTTGATATATTTATTAAGAAAGAGGTAAAGGGTGAAATGGATCTCAATAGTGACAAACTTAAAAGGGGTTGAAAGAACTTTATGCTTTGAATCGGAGAGAGTACATATTATAATTAGTAAATGATAGAATGAAGGGTTAAAGGGATAAAATGCCCTGGATATTTCCACGAATAGTCATTGGGCACCATATAGTTTTTGATGAGACAATTTTACCTTGAATGTATAAAAAATAGGATAGCATTTCCTTGATGTAATGGATCTAAACAGTCAACATTTGTTGTATGCTAGGCCACATACTTGCATGGCATTCATGTCACCTTGGTTAAAAGGCATTTTTGCCTCAAAAGTTTTTATGGCAAAGCTATTGGCACTAGAAAGTTTTCCGACAGGTCAATAATGTTGCAAGATTCAATTTTTATTTTTTTTAATGTTGATTTATATCATTGGATGCTGTCATCAAGTACCAAATGATCAAATAAAATGAAAAATCAACAAAAATCAAGAACTCATATATCAAAATTAAATATACGAGTAGAAAACTAATAAACCATAAATTCAAAATCAAAAGTGAAAAAAAAAATCCTCAAGTGTTAAAAGCCAAACCCAACAAACGAAAATTTCCCTTTGCTTTTTCTAGATTTGAGGATTGTTTGTTTTGCTTTTGCTTTTGAGTTTTCCAGTTTATGATTTATAGGTTTCTCTACTTATGTATGTGTTGATTTATAGGTTCTTTACTTTTGTTGATTTTTTCAATTTATTTGATCGTATGTTACTTAATGGTGACAACCTAAATAAGAAAATTCAACAAAACCAATAAATTTTAAGGCGTTATTACCCTCTTGAAAAACTTCTCAATACTCGCAGTTCTACCGTGAAAATTTTTAGGGCAAAATCACCCTTTAATCCCAAAAAAAAAAAAAAACACTAAACTAGTGTGGATGCCATGTGGGCATGCCACCATAGTATAATAATTAATCAACGAACAATTGACCATTTAAATCCATTAGGTCAAACTTTTAGGGTAAAGTTATTCCCTTAAAAATTTATCGGTGCCCAGTACTGATTAGTAGAAATTTCCACAGCATTTTAACCTTTTGACCTTGGAATAAAATAGTGATTCCATTTGTTTTACTAAAATCCCAAAGAGCTCTTATTTTAAAACCTACTCTTTTATCCAACTCTTTCCCATTTAAAAATATTATGTTCAAGATTCTAAAATAATTATCTTTTTTTAATTAGTTATCATGTTAAAAAAAATTTGACCCTTTTTTTTTAAAAAATAGTATTTGCTTATTGAATCTAACTGTTTTTTTTAGCAGTAAATCTAACTGTTCATTCTCTCGCCAGTTTAAAAAACTTTGAATAATTAAGAATGAAATTACTTAAATAGATAAATTATAAAAGTATAGTATTTGTTGTAAAAATAATAATTAAGGTGGATGTCCATAAACCCTCAACTCTCAACCTTTCATTTTCTACATTCCATAACCTCTCCAATGAATAGTCTTTAGGAGTCTTTATACTCATAATTCAAATGTTACAATATTTGTTCCTCATGAGGATTAAAGTTTGCCATTTACTTTATGTAACTCTTGGTTGTGGTGGATGGCTTATAAATAGAGTACTATGTACTACACTTTGGTTGTAATAATATGAATAAAATATTTCTTTATTTATTTATTTTTTGCTATAATATAATTCTCTTTTCATCTCTCTTCATCTTTTCATTTCATCTCCTATATTTTGCCATTCTTTTAACACGTTATCAGCATGACTTTAGTCAAGGTATATTTTTTTCCTCATCGTTGCTCAACCATTTCCTCTATCTGTTTTCACCATATCTCTATTTAATCTATTTAGGATAATATGAGTCATTGTATGAAATTAGAGAAACATTTTTATTGATTGTTTTTATACATCGGGTTCCATGAATGAGATTCAAGATTATATTTACTTTTATTTTCATTTGTATTTATTTAGTTTATATTCTATTGTTATTTAAATTTTATACTAGTTCATTATTTATGTTTTACTTGTTTATCATTTTGGTTTTTTGTTGGCACAACTTTCTAATGTTTCATTCTATTTTATTTCGCTTTGTTATTTATATTTACATTTATTTATTTTCATTTGTTATTTTCTTCTCATACGTTTTTTTTATGGGCTTCTTTCAATTCATTTCTTATAGTTATTTTATGTTTCATTTTATTCGCATTTCATCTTATATTCTATTATTTATATTTATTTATTTTATGTTATTTATTATATAGTTACTGTATTTTTCATTTACGTATGTTGTTAAATTATGTTATTTCATTTCATTATGTCATTTCACTTGATTTTTTTTTTTATTGTTTATAATATTTTACTATTTATTTGTATTGTTTTTAAATGACTCCTTTTACATTTTTTATTTTATTTCATCATCACATTTATTATTCTATTTCTTTCTTATTTATATCGTTCATTTTTTTATTTGCATTTGTTCATTATGCAATTTATTTGCCATTTTACTTTTATTATTGCTATCTTTATGTTTTTTTATATTTGTTTACACTTACTCTTATTTACATTTTATAACATATTGTTGTCATTTTATTTATAGTATTATATATGACTATACAGTGTGATATGTATGATTGTGGATTTATTTTTTATTCTTTAAACGATTTATATTGCTATAATTTCCTCCTCTCTCTATACATAATTTATATTCTCCCTCCCACTTTCTACCTTTCTCCTTTATATATGTTGTTATATGCTATTTATCTTCATATATGTATATTTATTCATGATTTTATGATTTTAATAGTAAAATGTTTATTTATGAATATATGAATAATTTTTCAAGAAAGTGTGTTTATTGAATTATATGTTGGCTACTCATGAAATTTGCCTCCCTTTAATTATGTTGTTTATTAATATGTTGGTTATGATTTGTCAATTCTAATATTTTAATTGATGACAATGCTTTATGTTTCATCAATTCTACCATGATTCTAATTGTTGTCATTATTTTTAGTTTGAATCATGACCAACCTTACCAAACTTGAGTTTACATCTCTTGATATCATGGGAAAGAATTGTCTATCACAAGTCTTAGATGCAGAGATCCATTTAGATGATAAGGGCTTAGGGAGGGCTATTTTACCAGAAAATGAAGCAACTAGTTAAGATAAGGCCAAGTCCATGATTTTTCTTCGCCACCATCTCCACGAAGGACTGAAAGTTGAATACCTAATGGTAAAAGATGCACTAGAATTGTGAACTAATTTGAAGGAAAGGTATTATCAACAAAAAAATGGTGATCATACCTCGAACTTGTAATGAATGGATACACATTAGGTTAAAAGATTTTAAAACTATAAATAAATATAATTCAACAGATTTTCAAGTAAGTTCTTAGGTGAAATTATGTGGTAAGAAAATAACTAATGAAGACTTATTATATAATTTTTTTTTTCTACATTTCATGCTTCAAATATGATTTTGCAGCAACAAATCAAGAGAAAGGTTTTAAAAAGTATTCTAAATTAATCTCATGCCTTTTGGTAGCTGAACAAAATAACGAGCTATTGATAAAAAATCATGAAAATAGTCCCATTGGATTTGCTTCATTCCTTGAAGTGAATGTGAGTATTTGTAATAATTATCATGCTCATGTCATGGTCGTGGCTGTGGCCATGGACGTGGACATGGACATGGTTGTGCTAAGGGACGTGGTAATTATTGTCATCATGGTAGTAGAAGTAATAGTTATAATCCTAATACCCACCAGAGGAAGAAATATAATGAAGGGCAAAAAATGGCAGGAGTGGTCTTCAAAAGTTGTTGAGAATCAATGCCATACGTCTGAGCATCTAGCAAAACTATATCAAGCCTCCATAAAAAAGAATGCACATAATGTGGAAGGAAATTTGATTTTTCAAGATGATAATGTTGGGGCGCAGAAGAATGATGATGTCAATGAGATAGATGGTATTAATGGCCTTGATGCTATGCCACACTTGGAGATTGTGACATCTCATTTTCATAAACGTTTCCGTACAAAGCTGAGAGTTGAAAATATTTTTAAAAACAAAGAGTAACTGAATAACATGGTAAGTAATGTATCTAACTGAACATATAATAATACAGTCCTCCATGTGCCAACTACTCCTAAATAAAAATATCCAAAAATAAAATGCCTCCATAGGGTCCTCACGCCTGCTTCTTACCCTTGTCCTCGATCCTGACTCCATGGGATCCTGAAGCTATGGCAGGGCTGAGGTTCAATACCCATTGAACCTCAGGTAACGGTTAACCTCATGCTTATGTAAACAGTATATGACAGGTATCACAATAGTAAATTCACAATTATAACTTTCGAAATCATACAACAAGCAACATAACACAGCCACTGCAATATATATGTTACCCCAGTCTGCACATAACAAGTGCCATGATGGCCTATCGTGTCCTCAGCGCTAGGAAAACTCCATGGTGTTATCAAGACTATAACCCGTATACAATTCAATACTCATGAGCAATTTTAAAACAGAGTTTCAACATGTGAAAACAACTATCATACATAACCATACCATAAGCATAAGAGTTAAGGTTACAGTACGCGTCCGCACCTTCGTTTGACGGGTTTTTGGGTACGTTCGTCATCGGAACACGTGCACAGTCTATCCTAAAAGGGTAATATCGTCTCAATTAATTCTCAAACAACATTTCAAGAGACACCTTGGCCACACTTGACATTTTTACCCTTGAAAGATTTACTTTCATTTATTTCTACATAATTTTTGGAAAAATCGCTGGTGCAGAATTTCTGGGCAGAATTTCGCCTAACTTTGAAAAATCATAACTAATTCCATAAAAATCGAAATGAGGATCCGTAAAATTCCCCGGAATCCTTGAGATCTCTATTTCTAAGTAAAAATACTGGAACTTACCCAGAATTCATGGATAATTCCCAGTTTCAACATTTCAAACCGCTGCCCAGAATTTCGCACAGAAAACATAGCCTAACTTCTGAGATTTTTATCTTTTTGCACTGAACTTCAAATGACACAAACTTTATATATTTGGAAAGCCCTAGATGTCTACTTTCACCATACATTTTCTCAGAATTTTAGAACATCATCTTCTTCATAGAATACTAACGTTTTTGCTACTGACTCCAGAAAACACTAATCGATGAAATTTTGCCAGAGCTTCGCTACTTTGATCATAATCTTCCGGAAATTTTTGCCATATTCTTTCTTCATCATTTTTTCGAAATAAAGCCATTGGAAACCATAAGATCATGAAAATAAAACTGAAGTTGGAAGATTGAAGATCAAAATAACATCTACTAGCATTTCTATTTCATAAACTAAGAACTTAAACTTAAGAACTAAAAACTCTCTTACCTCTTGAAGAACACTTGCCTCCTATTTCTTGAAGCTCCTCACTCTCCCCCTCCCACTCTATATTTTCGGTGATGCTAGTGAATTAGTGAGGAGAAAGTGAAGCCTAAGGTCCTCTATTTATAGCCAAAGAGAATGGCATGTTGGTAATTCTTCCCCCTTGCTTTCAACCATGGGATTTTTCTTGGTGAAGAGGAAATGATCTCCACCCTCCACCTCCCCCCCTAGCCGTCCTCCTCCTCCTTCTCCTTCAAGCTTCTTTGCTTTGTCCCAAGACATCCTCCTTCTTCATTAAGTTATCTTAATTAATCTTAAATTCTAATTTAGTTAGGTGTAAGTTGGTGTTTTAATTTAAAATCCAATTTCACTTTTGAAATCCTAATTTTATGATTAGATTTATGGTGATTTTTAATTCCCGAAACACTTAGGCATGAATCCTAAAAGTATACGAAAATAACTTTGGGAATAGCCAAGTTGAAGCTCATAATTCACTGATCTCAAATATGTGCTTATCTTAAATACTTAGTTCCAATATTTCAAGATATGATTTAATTCCTATAGATTCTCATCTAATTCTATCTAATTAAGTAGTAACTTGCTCTTCAAGTTTAACAACTTGCTCTCCAAGTTGTTTTAATCTTCTTCTACACACTTTTTGACTTATATTTTTTTTCCTTATTTCTTGTAGAATCCGTCCCCCTCCCTTAATTTTAATTCCCATTATGTTTTAATTACCCTTTACAAGTTCCAAAAGAAAATCTCCCATTGGTCCATTTAGATTTAGGATTTATGGTTAATATAATTTAATTCTTCCATTTCAATAAGAATTTCTTGTTCCATAGAATTGAATTAGGAATAATGAGTTAAATCCTAATTTAATCCCTAGAATAGTGTTTTATATGATAACAAGCTAATTAAATTTTTAGGCTCTTAAATTCTATGGAAAAATTGCCTACAAATGTAAATAAATACAACACCAAAATTTGATAAGTTTCTAATTTAATTTTGATGATTAAAAACTCCTTGTATGCTAATCTTAGCTTCTAAATATCATTTGGTCCTTAATTTAATTGATTTTCCCTTAATTATGACCTTTATAAATTAATTATGAACTAATTTCAAAAATTACTAAAGTATCTCAATTATTGCAATTCCAATTGTCCAATAATTGTTACCAATTTCCTCTAATTGATTTCATCATCCTCTGATGATTTTAATTGTTCAAATGGTATAATTAAGATTATCTGACAATCTTAGGATATTTTATGATCTCCAAATAAAATTTGAAAATTCAGGTTTTTGGTTTATTTAATTCTAGAAGAAAATTCCCTACAATAAGCTACCAAAATTTGAGACCACATATTTACCTATTTTTAATAGGTATTTTCTATCAAAATATAGTGGTTATTCTAAATAGGATTTTTAGGGTATTACAAAGATGGCTGATTTTTTTGAGAATCATGATTAAATGAGTTTGGTTGGAAGAACAATTAAAAAAAATGTTTTGATTTATGGTTTTTTGAATATAGTTTTACTTTCATTTCACCTTTTCATATGTAATAAAGGAATTATTGCTTATCATGCATTTTGAATTTGTTATAAGGCATTTCTTTTCTTTTGGTGAAGATTATAGATATTTCAATCATTGCACACAAGAATGAAGATATTTGTCTCATAGATAGTACTACAACACACACCATACTTAGAGATAACAAATATTTCTCACATCTAGAAATAAGTAGTACAAGCATCAATACCATAGTGGGTAATACAAAATTAATTGAAGACTTATGAAGAGCAATTATAATATCACCAAAAGTAATGGAATTTGTTGTTAATAATGCTTTATATTCCTTTAAGTCTCACAAGGATTTATTGAGTTTTAAGGATATCCGTCGAAATGGGTATCCTATTGAGAATGGAATATCTACAAATTATAATTGTTAGATTTGTTGAAAAATGTGTTCTATGAGAAGTACCAACAATATCTTTTGGTTTGTACTATACAAATATTAGTACAATTGAAACAAATGTTGCAATAAACTAGAAGTGTGCTGATAAAAATATATTTATTGTTTGGCATGATCGGGTAGGCCATCCAGGTTTAACTATGATGCAAATAATTATTGAAAATTCTCACGAACATCCATTCAATACCTAGAAGATTAGTAAATATTAGGATTTCCCATGTGCTGCTTGTTCTCAATGAAAATTAATTATAATACCTTGTTGGACAAAAGTTGGACTTGAATCCCCTGTGTTTTAGAGCGATCTAAGGGGACATACATGGATGCATTCATCCACTATATGGACTATTTAGATATTTTATGGTTTTAATAGACATATCTACAAGAAGGTCACATGTATGTTTGTTGTCAACACGTAATTTAGCATTTGTTAGATTGCTCACTCAAATAATTACGACAATTCGTCTTGATAATTCTAGCCAGTTTTCATCTTAAGCTTTCAATGATTATTGCATGGCAACTGGGATAACAGTAGAAAAATATGTTGCTTATGGCAACACTCAAAATGGTCTAGCAAAATCATTCATCAAATGCCTCCAATTAATAGTTAGACCAATGCTTTTGAGAATAAAGCTTCCCATATCAATTTGGGGGAATGCAATTTTACATGTAGCAACAATTATATGCATCGGGCCAACAAGTTTATCGTGAATTCTTCCATTACAATTGGATTTAAATTAGGAGCCAAATATTTCCCATCTTAGAATTTTTGGATGTACGATATTAGTTCTTATTGCTCCACCACAACACACAAAGATGGGAGCTCACTGAAAAACCGGAGCAAATCACCAAGAGGGGGGGTGAATTAGGGATTTGACAAATTCTTTTCACTCAATTCTGGAAATTAATCGCAAGAATAAGATAGTAAAGAGAATGAGAGAGGAGAACAAGCCACAGCAAGATTTTATACTGGTTCGGTCTAACTCTTTGACCTACGTCCAGTCCCCAGACTCTCTGGGATTTCCACTATAACTCACAATCAGTTACACACTTTGTACTCTAAAGTTATCCTCTCACTAGGATACACTCCCCCTTACAAGTTGTACACTGATATTCCCAATCTCTAAGTCCCCCGACTTGAGATTCTTACAAACAAGTGATTTAACAGAAACAAACTCTCTCTAAGAGCAGATATTGATAAACACTGAAGCTCAAATCTCTCAAGATAATTTACAGAAGAATGAATACAAAAATCTGGATGTTGTTTACTGTAAAATATCTTGTCTTTTTTTTTCGAATCTGAAGTTCATTATAGCTTAGGAAGATCATTTTGAATGAAGAACATGACTGTTGGAAGAGCACTACGAATTTGACTGTTGGAGCTCCACTTCCAGAAACTAGCTGTTGAGAATCCACTGAAAATATTCTTGATGGGAGGATTCTGCTTTTGTCTAATATGTTGTAGACAATCTTGTTATCTGGTGTTTGTTTAATCTGAAGATAATGTTGATTGTCCTTGATAGAATAGGTTGTGCTTAAAGTTGTATTTATTTAATCCAAGTTGGAAACATTTAGTGAAGTACAGCCTGGACAGCATGTGTTGCTTTCAACTTTATAGCTCATCATTTCTTTCTTGACGAAATCCTTCATTAAAACATCTGAACCTTACTAGCAAACTTGTTAAATAACGTTAGAAACAGTAGCAATGAAAGATATGAAGTATTATCATCTAACAAAAGGTTTTCGCAATTTGGCACCATCTGATTTTACAAATCTGTTCGTTACAAACTCGAGTTTACAAAGCAAGACTCGAATTTGGAGTTCATTCAAAGAGCAAGGCATTTTGGAAAGCTTCTTAAACTCGAGTTGATAAGTGACTGACTCGAGTTTAGTTCTTACAAAGAGGGAAGTCGCAAGCTGGTCTTGGATGAAGTTTTGAATACATGGCTAAACTCGAGTCATTTAGTGACTGACTCGAGTTTGAAGCATTTATGAAAAACTTTAGTTTAAGTTCACAGCTTCAAAACTGGAGTTTAGAAATGCAGATCGGAGTTTACAAAACTTGAAATATTGCATAGTTCTCTGTATGGTCCAGACTCGAGTTTTGATATACAAAACTCGAGTTTCAGTGAAAATTGAAAACTTTCAAATTTATTTGTAATTGTAAATTGGAGTTTCTATTTGCAAAACTGGAGTTTTCAAATCACCTAGTAACTCGAGTACTTTCTGTTTAAGCTAAACTCGAGTCTCAGAAATCAAGATTTGAGTTTCAGTGAAAACTGAAACTTTGAAATAACTTTATGGGTGTAAACTGGAGTTTTCATTTTCAAAACTGGAGTTTAGAAATCATGTAGTAACTCGAGTGTTTTCAGTGTGTCCTAAACTCGAGTCTCCAGAATCTAGACTCGAGTTTCAGTATGGTTTGAAACTTTGAAAACTTTCTGTTAAGTATGAACTTGAGTCTCTGAAAACTAAACTGAAGTTTACAAAATAAGCAACAGCTCGAGTGTCTCTGTTTAACCCAGACTCGAGTCTTCAAAATCCAGACTCGAGTTTCCAGTGAAAACTTTAAACTTGAAGACTTTTGCATTTGGTAAAACTGGAGTTTGTAAATATGAAACTGGAGTTTTCAAATCTTGATAAAACGTTGAAGCTTCTGATTGCTCTTAAACTTGAGTTTCAGAAACATAGACTCGAGTTTACAACTCTTAAAAAACTTTGATTGCTCTCTGTATCTCTGTAAACTCGAGTTTGCCCTAGCAAATTGGAGTTTGGCATTCTTTGCAGAATTGATCAACTCTCTGTCAAGTCTCAAACTCGAGTTAATATACCTAAACTCGAGTTTGTCTTAAAGAGTAAGTTTTACAACTTTCCAAAGACAAACTTCAAATTTAGTTTACAATTGTCAGTTATCATCAAAACACACAGAGAACTAACACTTACAAGAGGTTAGGAATATATGTTGGTTATGATTATCCTTTTATAATGAAGTTTTTAGAGTCATCAATTGGAGATTCATTTCCAACACATTTTGTTGATTGCCATTTTGATGAGACAATTTTCCTAACATTAGGGGGAGATAATAAGAACCTAGATAAAGAAATGACATGGAAAACATTGTCACTATCACATCTAGATCCTTATACATAACAATGTGAGATTGAAGTTCAAAAACTAATTCATTTGCAAAATATTACAAATCAATTGCCAGATATATTTACTTACCTTAAAAGAATGACCAAATCTCATATGCTAGCTGGAAATACTCTAATTAGAATTGATGTCCTAGTAGGACAACCATCAATTGCAAATGAAACTAAGCCATGCTTGAAGCGTGGTAGACCAATTGGTTCCATAGATAAAAATCCTAGAAATAAAAATGGAGAAATTAACCAAGATGGTCAAGTTAAGGAAGTAGACAATTAAGGTCAAACCAACATAAACAATGGTGTACTTTTCAGTGATATTTCTTTAACTCATTCTTTTTTATTTAATCGATTGTCATCTATGGTTGAAATTCTTAATATCACTCAATTCACCTCCTTCTTAGGTGAAATGTTGGTACTAACATTTGATATCAAAGCTTATTCTTCTCATTTTAGGATTAACATCCCGAGAAGGATCCATGGAAGGAATTTTACCAAATGATGCATCTATCTCTAATCTCTTGGCTTTAACGAGGAGCATTTTTATTCTGGAAAGCAAAATTTAGAGTGTTCGTGATGTCCTTATAACACAGTTTATGGCAAGTCATTAAAGTAAGAGACTCTAAAACGATTGAGCCTGTGAAAATTGAAAACGATTAAGCAGTCAGAAAGTATCCTTTAGAATACGATGACATCGATAAGATGCCAATAGCTCTAAATAGCAAGGCCATCCTGATGATTTAGAGTACTCTAACCCAAAACAAATATTTTCTTATCTATAATCTCTCAACAGCCAAAGAAATGTGGGAAGCACTATAAATTACATGTGAAGGAACTTCCGGCATAAAGGAGAACATAATCAGCACTTTGATGACTAAATACAATTTATGTATGAGTTTAGTAAATCCATAGTTGAGATTGAACTCAGGTTTACTCACATGATAAATCAGTTAGCAACCTTGGGGAAAATGTACAATCAAAATTTCCAAGTGAGAAAAATTATAAATATTCTCACAAAGGAATGGGAAGCAAAAGTTACAGCCATTAAAGAAGCTAGAGGAGAATCAATGAGGTTTGTAGCTATTTTATTTGGAAGTCTTTTTTAGTATAAAGGAAAGATAAAATTCAAAAAGGGCCTAGACAAAATACACAACAAGAATAAAGGAGTGGCATTCAACACTATTAAAGACAAAGAACTCAGAAAAAGAAGAACCAAAAGAAAAGGACTAGCTCAAAATTATTGTCTTGAGGTTCAAAAAGTTCTATAGAAAATATCAATGTTCTCAAAATTTTTATAAAGGTGGTTCAATTAGCAAACATGAACCAAATGATCAAATCATTTACTATGAATATGAAAAGTCTGCACAAATAAAATCAGAATGTCCACTTTTGAAGAACAAAGAAAAGAAGAACAACAATCACTTCAAAAAGAAAGCTTATGTCTTTGCCGTCTAGGGAGACAGCTCATCCAAGGAGGAAAGCAAGGAAGAAGAAATGGCGAACATTTGCCTCATAGCTCTTGAAGAATCTCAAAGCAAAGAGGTAGATGATTCTGAACCTACTTACAATGAATTTTTATTTGAATATAATGCCTTATATTTAAAATTTATAAAAGTAGCTAAAGAACTTATAAGCTCAAAGAAAAGAATTAAACTCCTTGAATAACAAATTCAAGATACTCCTTCTTTGATTCCTTGTGAAAATTGTTCTGGGTTAAAGAAAAAAATTATAATCGTAATAAGAACCCTTGAAAAATTCACTAGAGGAAGTGAAATGCTCAAGATTATCTTGAAAGCTCAGAGATTTACAAACAACATATCTAGAATAGATTATAATCTAGAATTGGACAAGAAGAAAGGCAAAGAGAAAAGGGAGGGAGATAATATTTTTGAATTATTTTCAAAAATCAGTACATTCATCTAACCCCTTTGCTCACTGCAAGTATGGCAATAGAACAAGACATATCATATCTTCTTGTTTTCATAAGAAGGAAAGGGTAAAAAAAACCAGTAGGTACTTATAAATGGGCACTTAAGGGATGTATTTCCTACAATCTGGACTAACCATAACAGACTCAAGAGAAAAGATAGGAAGCTAATACTAAATTGTCATTGATTGCACATATGTCTATGAGCATCAAAAACCAATAAATGGTACATTGATAGTAGATGCTCTAAAATCATGGCCGAAGATCAGTCTAAATTTGTCACAATAAGATCAAAAGCTGTGGCAAAATAAGTTTTAGAGGAAACCAGTTAGGCAAAATAGCTGGTATAGGTGAAATTAGCGAGAAAGGTGGAGTTTAAATCAAAGATGTCTACTATGTACAAGGTCTCTGCCAGAATCTCCTTAGTGTAAGCCAGAGTACAGATAAAGATAATTGGATCATTTTTTATTCAAAAGAATGTCTAATTGTGAACAATAGGTTCTCCAGATAAACAAATATCAATTGAAGGTTCTAATTAGAGCTTCAAGAGAAGGTAATTGCTATGCTATCAATATATCTACCAATAATACTAATTCTGAAAATTGTTTTTTAGCAGCACTAATAAAAGTTGGTTATGACATAAAGGATTGGCACATGTCAATATGCACCAAAATGAATTAGTTCTTGGTTTACCCAATCTTTAATTAAAAAATTATTTGATTTGTGATTTTTCTTAAAAGGATAAAAAAATTTAATTGTCTTTCAAATAAAAAAAATGAAGTCACAACAAAACAACATCTTCGACTTCTCCATATGGATTTTGTTGGACCAATAAAAGTTAAAAGCCTTAGGGAAATCTTTATACTTTGGTCACTGTTGATGATTTCTCTAGATTTTCTTGGACAATCTTCCTTTCTTTAAAAGATGAAACCTTTGAACAATTTATTGTTTTTGCCAAGAAAATGCAAAATGAGAAAGGTATATGTATTTTAGGAATAAGAATAGATTGTGGAGAAGAGTTTGTAAATCAAGCCTTTGGAGAATACTATGATGGAAATGGTATTTACCATAACTTCTCAAATCTAAGAACTCCTTAACAAAATGGAGTTGTAGAGAAAAAGAACAAAGTTCTCATAGATGACAAGAGAAATGATAAATGAAAAGAATGCCTAGTAAGTATTCTGGACAGACATAATGAACATAGCTTGCTACATCTCAAATAGAGCCTATATCAGAAAGAAGCTTGATAAGACTCCCTATGAGCTATACAAAGGAAGAAAACCAAATCTTGCTCGTTTGAATAAATTTAGTTGTAAGTGCTTCGTCCATAACAATGGTAAGGAAAATTTAGGAAAGTTCGATCCTAAATCAGATGAAGGTATATTTATGGGCTATTCTAATAAAATCAAAGCATATCGAATTTGTAACAAACTAACTTGTGTTATTGAAAAGTATGTTCATATATGCTTTCTGAAAATGGACTTCTTGTCAAGCCTTTAAAAGATGAACTTGAGATTATTCATCAAGAGGAAAATCAAATTATTTTGAAAACACTTTCCACTTTAGAAAAAGAGTCTGAAAAGGATTTTGAACTATCTGGTCAAAACAACCCTCTAGCTTGGAGATATAGCAAGAGTCATCCCTTAAACCAAGTAATAGATGATGTCAATAAGGGAGTGAAAATCATAAACAAAGCTCTTAATGAAGTGAGCTTCTCTGCCTTCATATATGAATCTGAATCCTCTAATATTGAAGAAGCCCTCTCAGACAATGATTTGGTGATAGCAATGTAAGAGAAATTGAATCAATGTGAGAAATCAAGTTTAGGACTTGGTATCAACCCTTAAACACCATTCGATTATTGGTACCAAATGGGTATTCAAGAACAAACAAGATGAATCCACAATCATTGTAGAAAACAAGGCAAGAGTGGTGGCCAAAGGCTATAATTAAAAACAATGAATTGATTATGAGGAAACATATGCTTAAGTTGCTAGATGTTAAGCCATACAAGTACTCCTAGCCTTTGTGTGCATCAAAGGATTCAAGCTTTATCAAATAGATGTTAAGAACGCCTTTCTAAATAGATACATTATGGAAGAAGTTTACGTTAAACAACCCCCTAATTTTGAGATGTGTCCAAACCCGATCATTTTTTAAAACTTAAACGGGCTCTTTATAGTTTTAATCAAGCTACTAGAGCTTAGTATGCAAGATCGAGCAAGTTCCTTATAGAATAAGGTTTTTTTAGAGGAAAAGTTGGCACAACGCTTTTCATCAAGAAAAATAATTTAATTGTGCAAATTCATGTTGATGACATTATATTTTGCTATACTAATAATTCTCTTTGAGGATCCTTTCCCTTTGTTCCATCATCTACCACCACTACTAGTCCCATTTCCCTTGCTACCTCTGTTAACCCATAACCTACCCTTAATCCTTACTCTTACTCTACCTTATCTTCCTCTACCACCACCACTACACCTCCTCTTGACCCCTCTATAGCCATGATTATATACACACCTCTATTTCTTCCTCCTCTACCCACAGATCTCACTTTTCCCACCTTTTTCCTGATGACAAAAGGGGAGAAGATTAGTAACTGATTATTTGATGTCATGTCATGTTTTATAATTTAATTATGTATTATCTTGTTTTGCAACTTTATGATTTTCAATGATATTATCTTCAAAAAATTAGTATTTAGTAATGATAATATTATGCAATGCTTCATATGATCCTCATATTCTTTTTTTGTGATCTTCAAAAATTTTCAAAAATATTAAAGTGTTGTCATCATAAAAAAATGAGGAGAATGTTAGTTTTCGGTTTATGTTTTGATGATAATAAATTTGGAAAAGAAAGAGGACTTGATGATTCAAGTCACTTGAGTTTTGTATTTCAAGACACTAGGGTGATAAAGCTTTATAACTAAAACTTGAATCAGCAAGATAACTCATTCTAGTGATATGTGATGATCACTCGAGTGACATGTTATACACTTAAGTGATGATCCTTAACTTCTAGTAATTTTGTAAGACACTCACTGAAAGAATGAAGGGTGATGCAAGATCACTCGAGTGGCTAAGTAGACACTCAAGTGATCCTCTATCACTTGTATAAAATCAACAAGTCACTCACATCATCCTTGGAAGTATTGGCAGATCACTTAAGCGGATAAGTGACCACTTAAGTGCTGGCTATCACTCACAAAGATTTTTCAGGACACTCGCTTGTCTTCTAGAAGTATTGCAATAAACACTCTAATGAGAATTTTGTCACTCAAGTGAAAGGTAAATACTCACAAGAAAAATTCAATTCACTCACACTTTTTCTGTAAGTATTAAAGGTTGGTACTCAAGTGAGCATACTAACACTTGAGTGAAAATAAATACACCTGCAATTTTAGTGCAAGATACTTGTTGATAAATCAAGAGTAATGTCCTATTTTATGAGGTGCACTCGAGTGTACTTCTATGACACTCAAGTAACACAAGTCCAATTTCAGTAACACTCAAGTATCTGGTCGAAGTTGAAACCATTTTAACTAATACTCATAGTTAAGTATTTCAAACATTCAAGTTACCTATTCTTCAACAATTTTATATCAGAGACAAAATTCATCAGCACTCGAGTGAGACAACAATTCTACTTGAGTGAGGCACTTGAGCATCATATAATTACACTCAAATGACAATTCTTGTTGTACTAAACTATCGTCTCTTGTAATTGAAATATTATGATTAACAACTGGTTCCTTGATTATTACTCATTATACTTCTTAATGTTATTAACCTTATTTGTATATGAGTTTCAGAAGTTGGAATTCATGTATTATGAACTAAACTCAAAAAGAAAATCTCTATGTCAGGAATTTATTACATAGCAGAAATACAGCAGAGGAAAGATTGTAAAGCAGACCAAATGTATTTCATTCAAAGCTTTTATTACATCGAGTATGTAAACAACCCAATCTTAAGAAATCTCAAAGCAGGTTAAATGAATATCGTCTAAAGCGTCTATTGAGGCGAAGATGAAAGCGACCCAACCTTAAGTAAATCTCAAAGGAGACCAAGGGATATCGTATGAAGTGATGAGAAAGTGATTGAACGTTGAATTCTTCCAATGAATCCAATATGTATCTATCGGAAAGCTTGAGCACTCTAACGATAGTTTGAACACTAACAATGATCATTAATGGCGTTCAACTAGAAATAGTTGAGCATTCAATATAGAGCAACTAACCAAGCACGATCAATCTACAACTCATTTATTGCTCATATATTATAATATTTTATGATATTATCTATTTATCAATTATTTCATATCTACTTTGAGAGGGTCATTTAAACGATTTCATATTTGTAAAATCTCAAGGTAGTGAGATATTGAGTGTGGTTGTTAGATTATAACTTGTAAGGGGGAGTAACTCCTGGTGAGGATTACTTTATACTGAGGTACCAAGAACCCGTGTAATCTTAGAACAATAGTGAAAACCTAAGAGATACTTAGGGACTAGACGCATGTTAGAAAATTAAGGTCGAAATAGTATAAACTGCTATGCACACTTTGGTGATGTTTCTCTAACTCTTTCTCTTTAATTTAATTGATTGTCATCTTTGGTTTAAATTTTTAATATCACCCAATTCACCCCCTCTTAGGTGAAATGCTAGCAATAACACAAACATAACTAACAAAAGACCATAAAAGAGGTTCAGATACCTGAAAATAATGAAGAGATCTTGATGAGTTATGTCACTACAGGAAAAATATGGAACCGAGAAAGTATAGTTGTTGACAATGTATTTTCATATAATGTTACAGTTGAAATAATTAATCAGAATGAGGAGTGCCAATTTGAACTGAAACATTTTATGTTTCAAATGCTTCAAACGGTAAGATAGTTCAACGGGTTGCCATCAAAAGATCCTCATTTCCATCTTAGAATGTTTATGGAAGTTTGTGACACTTTTAAACTTCCAAGAGTGCTAGTTGATGCTCTCAGAATCAAACTATTCCCATTCTCCTTTAGAGATAAAGCTGGAACATGGTTGACCATTCTACCGACCCATTTAATCAGTTCTTGCAATGATTTGGGCTACAAATCTTGCTGAAATTCTTCCCGCCAATTAATAATGCCCAACTGAGAGAAGAGGTCACTAGTTTTCGGCAACACTCTAGTGAGTCCACTTGTGAAGCCTGGGAATGATTCAAGGATTTGCTATGGAAGTGCGTATAGCACGAAATTGTACCATGGGTGTAATTACAAACTTTTTACATTGGTCTGAATGCTCAAACGAGATCGATAGTTGATGCTCTTTCAAATGGATCCCTTCTGCTGAAATTTGAAAACGAAGCGTATCAACTTTTAGAACGAATAGCGCAGCGATGAACAGTCATCAATGGTTAGTAGACAGACTATCATCCACCAAACATGTCACTGGAGTTCATGAGCTCAACGCTATGACTACCTTCATTACTTAAGTTTCCTCTTTGACCAATATGATCAAGGCAAAGAGTCTCCTTGCTAGCAACTCATCAATGCAAAATGTACAGGTAGCCTATATTTACTGTGGAAGAGAACATCTCTACTCTCAATGTTTTGCTAACCCTAAGTCTACTAATTATATGGGAAACTACAACTGGCGTAGTAACAACAATAACCCATATTCAAACACGTACAATCCAAGGTGGAGACTGCACCTTAACGTTTCTTGGAATTCGCAAGGACAACAATCTGTAAGTTATCCTATAGGTCCTCCGCACTCAAACATACCACAAAATCCACTTGGATTTAATCAACAACCCAGTCACCAAGTATGGAACTGTCACCTTAGTCACCATGGAAATCTTACTAAAGGTGTATATGGCTAAGAATGATGCCATCATACAAAGCTAACAAGTGTCCTTTTAGAATCTCGAAAATCAAGTCGGACAACTTGCTACCACGCTTAACAATAGACCATTAGGTTCTCTGTCTGGTGACACAAAAGTCCCTAAGAACCATGTAAAAGAACAAGTTAAAGTAAATATAAATGAGGAGCAATAAGAATGTTGAGCAACAGAACTTCACAAAAAGACCTATTGAAGAAGTCAAGCCAGTGTGAGGATTGACAAAGAAAGGGTAAGAAGCTAGTGAAGAAGCAAAAGGAATAGAGCAATGTAATCCTATGATGTAGCAGAGTACTAATGCCTACAATGCTACAACATTCCCACAATACAATGTCCCCGAATCTCAAACCTTTAAGGAAGCTTACAATGCTGTAACAAAGACACAACCACAACTTGTAGATCTAGGCCCATCTCGGGTATCGAAGCATTAGCCTACTTTCCTATATAGGTTATGTAAGTATAGCCAGGAGAAGCAATTCAAGAAATTTCTGAATGTTCTAAAACAACTATACATTAACATTCCTTTGGTTTAAGCTCTTGAATAAATGCCTAGCTATGTGAAGTTCATGAAGGATATCTTGTCTAAAAGCAAAAAATGGCTGAATTTGAAATTGTGGCAATAACTGAAGAGAGCAATACTATACTACTATACAAGCTTCCTCTAAAATTGCCAAAGTGCTATCAGTCACAACTATTGTAGTAAGTCACTCTATGATTTGTGAGAGAGCATAAACCTAATGCCTATGTCTGTATTCATGAAACTGGTAGTAGGAGAAGCATGACCCACAATTATGACTTTACAATTGGTTGATAGATCCATTTTTTACTGTTGGTCAAAATTTTCTTATGGCAAGTAAATAGTTAAACAAGTAATAAAGAGTAAGTATTGGAGTATCATTCCACAGAGACTATTAATACTGATTATGTAGCCAGTTTCCTTTTGATAGATATGTGATGAAAGAAGAATTGGTGATTGTTTTGATTACTACTATTAACAATAAAACAATAAATGATCAAGAGTTCGGTTCAGAGAAATCAGTGTTAAAATAGGCAGAGCTCAGATTTTTTTCCTAAGTCGTATTGATCCCCCAGTTTGCATTAGACCCATTGCTACAACATTTTACTGCATAGCTTCTGCAATGCTACAAGAAAATACCTATCACAATGTTATTTAGTCAACCCACCACTATACTAAACAGAAGCGTCCGCATCCTGTAAGTGCATCATTTACTCTACTTCTCACATATTCCTACGATGATTTTCTAACTTAGGATATCCATTTAACCTAGGTGTTTTGGCTATGTGAGGTAAACCCATTCCTATACCCTATAATTTAGATTGAGCACTGTACAAGCTCTCCTAGCACGCATTCTTCAACAGAGGTCTAACCTCGACTCCCTTCCAGTAAGATGAGGTTACTGATCTAGTCTCTTAGCGGCCAACTAACAAACAAGACGATAAATCACAATTTAACAAACTAAATGTATTGAATTGAAAACTTAACAAACTGGGTTCATTCTAGAACTTAGAAATCCATCCTCGCTCAATGAATGGAAATTAGTTCATGACTGATTAGGGAAACAAAATAGAGGTTATAGTAGAACAACCCATGGAAAGATTAAGAATAAAAATAAATAGAGAAGCTTGTCGAAGTAATCGACGACGTAAGGAAGATATTGTCAAACTTCGGGAACAGATTAGGTCTTTTCTGTAACTCTCGCTCTATGAATCCCTCTCTCTCAATGTAAGTCAGATCATATCAATTTGTACTCTATATTCGACTCTTTGACCTCTTATGACTCTATGATACCTTTAGGTCTAACCATCTCTTCCTTTTATAATCAGGTCTAGCCATCTCTTCCTTTTCTGCAAATTTTCTATTCAATTCTCTGCATCTTCTATTTTCGTCTCTTTCAAATCAATTGACGGCTCAACGTCTAACTCGATGACCTATACTTATTTCCTAAAATAACTTGAGAAGAGGTTAGCATAACATGTCATATTGTAGATTGTTAATTACGATGCTATAACATTGTGGCAACATTGAGTTGCTTGTTCAGTGTAAAGAGTCACGATGCTATAGCATTATATCAATTCTGCTGTGTGACTTCATAATGCATTTAGAATGCAACCTTTCTTTCTATCTAATTACGAGATAGTATTCAAATTACAATAGTTTACCACAATCTATCCCTTATTTCCACAAGTGCATGAATTTTAACATATTATGGGATATAGCACACATTCAAGCTCAAATTTTCTATACAAAACAATCATAACATATGGGAAATATATGTTAGAAATATGACTCATCATACCCAAAAGGCAAAATTGAAGATGTATTGGTAAAGGTAGATAAATTTATCTTCCCTGTCGATTTCATTACTATGGACTTCGAAGTGAATCACAAAGTACCAATCATTCTAGGAAAACCATTCATAGCTACTAGCGAATGTTAGTCGATGTTGGAAATAGAGAGCTTATCATGAGTCAATAGTGAACAAGTAACCTTGAAGTCTTTAAGACCATATAGTATCCCGACAATATGGAAGAATGCTCAGCCCTTACAATTGTGAATGATGTTAACACGGGCCAACTCCAAATGAGTTCTAGCACCGCCCTGTCACCATGATTCGAGAGAGACATGCAATTCTAAATAAAGGACATCAAGTGCTAATGTTGAGGCCGCTAAAGGAACCGATGCTCAAAATCTGTTGGGATGGAAATGAGAAAAAAAGGCAAGGCCATCACCCCTCTTTGTTACTAAGGCTAAATGACGTGGCAAAGTCAGGCTGAAGACTCAAAACCAAGTGCTATTAGAAGGCAGCCCAAACTTTTGTAAATTACCTTTCCTTTTTTTTTTTGTCTTTTCTTGTTGTTTTGTCCCTTGCAGATCAAGTGAGTTACTATTGGACGAATATAAGGAGGAAAACGAATCAAAGCCCATAAAAAAAGGATGCATCTTGTAGGACTGCGAGGATGTATAAGGATTGCGATTGCGAGCAGGGCAACTAGTTATAAAATCTCAAAGAAGCGTTGCTACAGCAAGTAACTACTATAGCAATACATGCATTTAATCCAATTTAGTTGGTGACTTTTATGAGATATATCTCAACGAGGCATTTTAACCATTGGCATTAATGCATACAATCAGCGGTGAGCCATAGGATCTGCCAAAGTATTCAATTTTTCTCTCCATTCCACTAACTAACACAAATCAATCTCTTTCCAACTATCTATCATTCCCCAAAACTGTTGGCCATAACTCCATTACTCCACATACTATCTCTCCAATTTCACTGATGAAGCAACTTCCAACATCCACGTCTTCCACTCAACCCTCATTGACTCACAATTAACACCTTTGATTCTAGCTTTTCACCTCTATAACCCTTATCACCCATTCTACTTCTTCCCCTGTAAAATCTGAACCCCTTGTGCTTTCAATCTGCTACTATCGCTAACCTCCATACATCAAAAATTTCTATCAACATTTTCTTCACTGCAACCCCATTCCACCAATTGCCTTAACTCTACAATGGTCTATACCAAGCAAGTATGACACAAGACTTCATCCACCACTCAAACTACCCCTCAGAAATTTAACTCCTAAGAGGCTAAATCATGATTCCAAGCCCTTGCAACTGATAAAAACATGGTCTTAGAACGAGGGTTTGACATGGATCTTCTTTGATTAAGGCACGTACCTTGCCTATGTGATAAATATCATTTGGGACCGAAAATGGGAGAAATTCTACTAAGCACTGGTCAAGGCCATAATCCCTCTTGTTCATGAGTTCTATGTAAACTATTTAGGTGGCTTGTAGTACTTTATCACCGTCTGTAGAGTCCTAATTCCTAAAGCCGGTAAGCACATTTGAGAAATTTATTCCCTGGACCTAACTGACGATATATATTCCGCTTTGCTCCTATGCAGTAATGACCTAGAATTGTGCAACCAAGCCCTCACCAAACTTTGTATCCTTGACACCACATGACACACATCAAAGGAGGACTCCCTTACTTTCCCTAGAGCTCGCCTTCTGTTAAAGGCACAAGTTTGGTTCCATTTTCTCTGCTATCGCCACCTCCTAACGCTGCACTCTTAGATTGTTTCCTAAAATAGGGCATTATAGCTCTATTATATTGTAACATCTGTTTTTTTAATTAATTCCTCATCCACTTTCATTTTATTAATATTATATATATACAATCATTCTTCATTTCTCCATCCGGAAAGCATTCAAACGCACACAAACAAATAATTTTCCTACTTTTTCCAAACATTATCCACCTACTCCACCAAATCTTCACCTGCTCCCAACCACTCTCCACTTACGTCTCCATTTTTCCGAATGCAACAAAAATGTAAAGGATCATGAATCACTTTTGTTTTCCATATGCGCATTGTTTCACAGGCAAAGCAGTATTCTCTGAGGCAAATAAATTCAAGGATACGCCTCTGCACTTATTCACTTTCGTTAAACTGAAGAAAGGACGCAGAGTGTGAGAGAGAGTTTTATGTGTGAGAGAGAGACATTGTTTTACGCTATTTTGAGAGTGAAGGCTGGAAGTTAAGAAGCACAAGGAAGCAGGAGACTTCTTGAGTTCAAAGGATGAGGACAAGTAAGTAAAAGATTTAACTTGTCTTATGTTAATTTGAAGATAATAAATATCATTTTCTATATATTGTTTTGGTTTAATTAAGAAGTGGTGGAATCAAAAGGATTTTGATGATTTTAAGGATTCTATGGAGTTTAATATGAAAATAGATATATTAAGGGATATTTAGGTCTTGGAAGCACAATATTGGATTTTGTGCAATTAATTATGAATTTTCAAAGTTAGTGAAAATTCTGTTAAATCATAAGTATTGTGCTTAAATAATGAAGAAATGATATTTATTATAATACCTTATTAAACAAAAGGAAATTGATACTTATGATGATTCTACTTTAGGATATTGAAGGAAGATCGAGTTCCTACGTTGGGAATTTTATAAATATTTGTAAAAGTTGAGGTTGGTAATTTAATCTTCTATTCCTTGTGTTCTTATATATGTCTTATATGTTCATGTATTTGTGGACTCGTGGCCGGATTTGTATGTCCGTGTCATGCGTTTTATTTATTTAGCTGAGTATTATTGTTTTTATATAATAATGCTACATGCCTGTTTACCCAGTACTTGTATGTACTTTCGCCGTAATGTTGCATTTGCTGTATGCTATGTATTCTGATTGCAGTGCGTTTTCTTATTGGTTGTTTATAATTTTCTGCAATATATGAAATATTTGCCATGTATAATTTGCACTTTGAATATGAGATTAACCGTTACCCTGGGATTCATCTGATCACTGGATCCCAAAAACACCTAAGGAGCCAGGAAGATGTTCTGGATCAGGGAGTAAGGCGATACAGATACAGTAGATGAAGAAGACCCCAGGGTTGGGGATTTGAATAAATGGGTTTTATATATAAGTGTGGTTTATTTAATAGTTATTTAAACTATTTGTGGGATAACTGTATTAATTAATACCTTTTACAGTATTATCGGTTGCTAGTTTGTACTATGCGTACACTCTTTAAACTACCATATATTTGGATTCATGTTATCAGTTACTCATCGTTCATACGTTTTTACATGCTCACTGTTGTGTATACTCTGATATGTGTATGTATATGTGAATAGTATCGTATACATGAATAGTACCGTATACATGAATAGTGCTGTATACGTGAATACCGTCTGTATGAATAGTGATTTCATATATTTGAGGTATGCTTCTGGGTACATTTTTACATTTTTAAAAGTGTAGTCAAGGCGGGTGTTACATATATCCTAGAAGGAAAGACAATTGATGTTGATGCACTTATCTACCACGAGCTCTATGCCGCAATAAAGATGACCTTGAACAATCTTTGGTTTCTAGCCCTAATCATTGAGCTTGCCATGATGTAGGTTTACTCTTCGACGTAATAAAGGAATGACTCCAGCTACTCACCCTAATCTCATTGACCACTATTCAGTGTATATCAAGCCTGAAGACCCCAGGTAGTACTTTTAGAGCCAAACCCATCAGACCATTGACGAGTCCTTTTTCAGCCCCTTCCACAGACTCTAGTTCTAATGGCCTAGCCCAACAGATCACTACCCTGCATTACCAAGTAACCACCTTGCTTCTTTAATAGCAAATGGTCTAGCAATATATCGTCGATCGTGATTGTAAACTAGCAGCTAACTTCAGGGCTAACTTCCCTATATACACCTTATGCTATCATTCCCTAATGACATCTTTGAGATAGTTGGACCTGTTGAAGCACCTACTACACATGATGCATCCAACTCTCAAAAGTGAAGAAGGGGCAAAAGCCCAATGGTGGAAATCACTAAAGAAGTAAAGTAGGAGATGGTTGCAAATGATAAAGGCACGACATCCACTAGCACTACCAACGTGGCGGATGATTAGCCTCAACTCCTAGTTGTGATCCATCCTGCTTTTTCATATCTCTCGGTTAACCCTGTTTATTTTCCTTTTCTTGGTTATGTTCTTTGTTAGAGTCATTCCCCTATTGATTAGCGACAGGGACTAAAAAAAAATAAATAAATCTCTTTCTCTCCATTGGTCTTGTACTACTGCTCTATGTCACCTTTTGCTGTCACTCTATGATGTTTTTTTCACTATGCATGTGCATGCACGTGCTGCACACATTATACTTGATTTGTCCTACTTGAATGCTCCCTTTTAGTTTGACTTCCCTTTGCACTGAGAAAATTGCAAAATTTAAGTGTGGGGGAGGTATAAGCAATAAATTTTTTGTACTCTTATGTGTGTTGTATGCGTGATATATGACTTCCCCAATCTTTCAATACCCTTTTTGCAAACTTTAGGCCAATTTTAAGCTTTTGTGAACTACTTTCAATTAAGCAAAAATCACTTAGCAATAGAGTAACTATTTGCAGAAACATGTAGAATAGAGTTATCTTAAGGAATATGAAATGTGTAAACTTAGGAAATTGATGGCACTAGACTAAGAAATATATAAGGCAAACCAATAGTTAAGGAGAATACAAAACTATGCCATATGGAAAGATTTTTTAACCTTAATTTTTAAATACAGTAAGTATGTTCTCTAGACCTAGCACTTTCTTTGATTTGTCCTAGTTCTTAGGTTGAAGCCATTTTGCATGAGTAAATTTGCACGTGATCAAGGAATTTTTTTTTCAACCCTAACTTCCATACACAAACCATTAGTGTCACATTTCCATTGCCGCCCCATTTGAGTCTTCACTTTTTGCCATGGCAAAGCCAAATAGATAGTACGGTTAAGTTGGTTTGATAATGCTATAGCATAATGGATGCAGAATAGGGATGCCCCCGATGTAAAAAGAATTTGGAGCATGAGTAGCAACATACAAAGAAATGCTAAGTATAAATTTTATGTTTTATTGCAAGTTGTCTAACACCCTGCTATTGCAATTTCATTCCATTAAACCTACATGCACATCCTCCATTCATCTAGCAATTTCAAGATTACAACTTGTGAAAGTCCTTTTGATGCAAATAAACTCAGATGTTAGGTAGAGGCTAAGAACTTTGACAAGGCTATAGACAATTTGGACTAGAAGAGCTGAGTGGAATAAATCCCTAATGTTATAGAGCAACAAGCACTTTACCTAAGAGTTTCTGGACACTCCCTTGGTAGCCTTGTATAATGTTAGGTTAGTGTTGGGTAGTAGGATTGTTTACACAGAAAGTTGAACTTGAGATAACAACAGGATACATGATTCCTAGAGAAGGAGCAAAGATGTATAGTTGATTCCACTATATCTTTTTATCTTTGTTTTTGCTCAAGAGTGCAAAAAAACTAAACGTGGGGGAGTTTGATAAGTTATATTTCTGCCATATATTTCCTACGTGTCATAACTATTTTGCATGGTAATTTTGAGCTTTAAGGTGCTTTATTTGATGAAATATGATAGAATTTATGCACATGGGGAAATAAGGGATAGATGAAGTGAGTTGTTGAATTTTGAATGCTTTCCCGCATATTGGCAGAAGAAAAGGCTGCATTTTAATGCATTATGAAATCGCATGATGATGCTGGAATAATGCTACAATATGGTGGCCATCGTTTTGATCTAGAATCATAGTGCTACCCTAACGCTATAGCATCATAAGTAACAACCTATAATATGATGTGCTACACTTATCTTTTATTGAGGATATTTTAAGAAATAAATGTAGGTAATTGAGCCGAACGTTAAGACGAGGTTGATTTGATAGAGACAACAAAAAGGAATGCGGAGAATCAAATAGATGATCTACAGAATCCTACAAAATTAAAGAAAGAATCAAACAACTGAATCAAGGGAGTTAGGTCCAACAAAATTGGAAAGCCTAGTTCATTGGATGTATAGCGCAAAGGTATTGACTATAAAGAGAAAAGACAACTAGACTTAAAAAGGAGAGTAAAGAATCAATAGTAAAAGAATAACAAGACACAACTCGAGTTGTAGAATCAACTTATTAAGAGAGATTAGAATTCTATCAAGAGCTGCAGAAGACTAATTGTGACAGAAGTTAGACAGAGTCAAAGAAGATGCAAAGGCATTGCATGATAGACGTCCCTTATGTTGTCGAACACTCTGGTGATCCCCTTTGTTTAATTTCCCCTTTTCTATTGTTAATGGATTGTCTTTCTTTCATTTCTATTGTGTCCTTCTTGTCAACCATGAACTAAATTCCATTCGCTGAGTGAGGATGGATTCTTAAGTTGTAATATGAACCTAGATTGCTAGTTTTAATTCAATATATTTAGTTTGTTTAATTGTGATTATAACGTTGGCCTTGTTTTATTAGACCGACCTTTATTAAGCAGTATGTGCTTGGTGAGCCTGTGTAGGGCTTGATCTAAATTGTAAGCTACATGAATAGGTTTATCTCACATAGCCAAGAAATCTAGGTTAAATTGATGTTCTAAGCCAAAAAAGTGCCATAGGAATACAAGAGAAGTAGAGTAAAGGATGTACTTATAGGATTGCATAAGCTTCTATATAAATTAGTGGTAGGTTAACTGAATAACATTGCGATAGGTTAATTTGTTGTATCATTGTTGAAGCTGTGTAGTATATTGTTGTAGCAATGCAATAGATGCAATCTAGGGGATTAATGTGACTAAAGATGAAATATGAGTTCTGCTTATTTTAAATTTGATTTTCTTAACTGCATTCTCAATTATTACTTTGTTTAGTTTATTAGTAGCAATATTTAAACAACCATCACAACTATTACCATCACGCAATTTTCAATCAATTATTGGCTACATAACCGGTGTTACGGTCTCCGTGGGATGATACTCTATATACAACTTTATTACTTGTTAGACTATTTCACTGCACAAGGGGATTTTAACTAACAATAAGTTGGCCTAAAGACTGTCTAGCCATTAGCACCAAATGGTATTCAATAACAAACTTGATGAATTCATAACCATTGTAGGGGCCCATGAATTTAATATGTGTTGGCATTGTCATTTTCTCATGATCATTGAGTTTTACTTCTAGTGCTCTACTCTAATCTTTTCAAAAATTATTCCTCACATCATTCCGACCAAACACTTCCAAATTTTCCCCCAACTTTCACTAAAAGATCCCTCCAAATCCTCATCATTATCTTTCAACAACCGTTAGGGCAAACAATACAAATTTGCAGTCTCTAAGTTTTTGGGCACTTTGTGAGCATGGCAAGATCCAAGACAACTATTCATGAAGATGAAGAGTCTTCTCATTCTCCATCTCCTCCTCCAGCAAATAAATCAAAGAAATTAGAGAAGCCTAAGCCTAAGAACCTTCCACGGCCTAAGGTTCGAGATAAAGCTCCTCCAAAACCTCAACCAAAGGCTAAGGGTATTGTGATTTTGGTGCCTAGAGCAACTCATTCAATAAGGAAAGTAGCTCCTCCTACTCCTCTCAGTTCTAATTATGACTCAGACACTCCATTGTGGATTGAACAAGATAGGCAAGAGACTAGATACAATGCAAGGATCAATAGGGTAATGGCAAACATACTTGATAAGGCACCAGGTTCAAGGATTTCAATTAAGCTAAGACAAGGTTCACAACAAAACAATGTTGGACCTTCCAATAATCCAACTCCACCTATTGTGCCTTCTTAGGTTGAAATTGAGGAATAGGTAGATAATAAAGAAGGAGAGAATGAAGAAGATCTTCTAATAGCCCTCTAAATTTCCTTGCTGATGAACTTTATAATTCCAAGAAATTCAAGAAACACTTCACAAAGAGAAAGATTTGTAAGATGATTTATATTAATTTACATGTTTTATTATAAACTCTGAAGTTAAATTTGTTTCCATATATTGGTTATCATATGCCTTGGTTATCCATTTATTTATCTTATAGTCAGAAAGTAGTGAGGAACTTTTATTGTTACCTTTAACCTACTAAAGATTTCTCTGACAATGGGTCTGTGATTGAAGAGGAACTAGAAACTATTGTTAGAGGTAAAAAGTTCTTCATTTCACCTTCTAAAATTAACAAGTGGTTGGGAATTAAGAAACCTCCAAAGAAATCACTTGCAGAGTTTAACCAAGGACAAATGTACATAATTCTAAGACTTGGAGAGCCGATAAGTATCCTTAACTTTAAGCCCAATAGTATGTGTGATCTTCATAGAATTATATGGTACATATACTATTGAGCTATGGTGAATAAGTCTAATAACTTCACTCATTTCATTGACCGAGACTATAGGATGATGACCTCTTTTATGAGCAAGGAGGAAATAAATCTAGGTGAAATCATCATCTTAGAGATCAAGATGTACCGGTATACCTTTACTAAGTATACTCCAATGCTCTATCCACAATTGATCTCTCTCTTCCTAAAAGAAAATGGGATTTATTACTTAGAACTAAATGAGTCACTAGAAAGATTACCTTAATTCGGTTATCTTCAAATTCAAAAATTGGAAATTGACCTTCCTCTAAGACATCCTCTTACCACCACTCCTAAGAAAAGAAGAAACTAGAATATAAGAGTATGAAAGAGCACTCAAGAATAGATGACACTCAATCTTTTGCACCAGTTGCTTTTACTGTACCGTCATTTCTAGGTTTTACTATACAAATGTGTCTAAAGGAAGTGCTTCAAGAGTTTCAAGTGGATCTAGCTAACACAAATTCTAAGTTTATTACACATATTGATGATAAGATGAAACAAATGTGTGAGATCATCATCTTAGAGATCAAGATGTACCGGTATACCTTTACTAAGTATACTCCAATGCTCTATCCACAATTGATCTCTCTCTTCCTAAAAGAAAATGGGATTTATTACTTAGAACTAAATGAGTCACTAGAAAGATTACCTTAATTCGGTTATCTTCAAATTCAAAAATTGGAAATTAACCTTCCTCTAAGACATCCTCTTACCACCACTCCTAAGAAAAGAAGAAACTAGAATATAAGAGTATGAAAGAGCACTCAAGAATAGATGACACTCAATCTTCTGCACCAGTTGCTTTTACTGTACCGTCATTTCTAGGTTTTACTATACAAATGTGTCTAAAGGAAGTGCTTCAAGAGTTTCAAGTGGATCTAGCTAACACAAATTCTAAGTTTATTACACATATTGATGATAAGATGAAACAAATGTGTGAGGTGATGAATCAGGAGTGCAAAGCCATGCTTGCTTATCAAGAAGCCCAAACTCATATGTTGGTTGAGTTTGGAAGCATGTTGAGATCACTCAGTAAGAGATTGGATGCCCTAGTTCTTGGCCAGTCTACAGCTCCACATCCTATACTTGTTTCTTGTACTCCTACTTAGTATACACATGCCTATGCCTTTGATCTTGCTCCCAAGACTACTTCTTAGGGTAATGTAATTTTTACTATGCTTGATCCTGAATCCTCCACCCACATAAATGTCACTCTTGACTAGCCTAACCCATAACCTACCTCTAAACCTTTTATCTCATATCACATAGCCATTAGTTAACTACCTCATGATGATCCACTCCTTCAAGCTCATTTACCATCACATTCTTACTACTCTAATCATTCTGGAACTGCAATTGATTATAAGGTTGTAATATCCCAGATAATAATGATAAATAAAAGTAGTAGTAGTAGTAGTAGTAGTAGTAATAATAATAATAATAATAATAATAATATATTATTATTATTATTATTATTAGTTTAATTTTATTAGTTTAGATTGATTTGATTTTATCAAGATTAGATTGATTGATTTAATAGAATTTAATAATAGTTGTATTATTTTATAATTCATTAATTAGCAATAGCTAAACAAAGCCCATAGCTAAACCCTAATATTTTTCTATTTATAAAGCTTAGGACTAGCTGCCTAACCCTAGCAATCATTCAATACTTTTCTCCTTCTATCTTCTTTTTCTGTAAACTCTACAGCAAATTCCTCTTCTAGGAGATTAGCAAAAACGGAGATCAGGTAATCCTAATCCCTAGAACAAATTTTTCCTTTTTGACTGAACATAAATGGTTGATCATGATTTCTTGTATACATATATATTTCTCTCCTTGTTCTGCGTGAATCCAGACTACTCCTTTCGTGTGTTGTGCTGCTGCCTTTTTCTTTAGGATTTCCTCTTTTCAACGGGGTCCATGCGACTTGTCTACATTCTTTTTTGTGTGTTTTAAAACATTAACTCCTTCTGACCTTTTGATTAATATATTCACATATAGGTATAAATATAGATTGAAGAAACAGGGCTGACCGTCTCTGATTCCTTTTTTTTTTTTGCTTTTATTCCTCCGCACAAGAGTAGATGTTAGTTATATATTGATATGTTATTATATAATAGTATATATTAACGTATATGCAAACTCTTGCCTATGCTAATATGTCTGATTCCTCTTTTACCTTTATTCCTCCACACAAGAGTAGATGCCATATTTTGATATATTATAATATATGTTGACATAAATGCAAAATCTTTCCTAATGCTATTTCATTTGATTTTTTTTTCTTTATCTCTTTCTCCATATAATGTCTCTGTATAATAAAATAGGTAACTAGGGTGCGTGGAAATAACTTAGTAATTTTATTATGAGTATATTTTTAAATAATTAAGCAGTGGGAGGATAGCTTTGAGATAATACCTCCCAAATTGATGAACACAACCTTAGGCTTTATGCCTACGAAATATTATTTGATGTAAACCAATAGTATCCATTCTTCCCAAAGTGGTGTCTGGCAAGATATCGAGGGCACTAGTAGCAGCTTTGGGAAGAAGTGTGCACACTAGAAAGAAATGTTTTTATTTTTATGGCCAATTTGATGAATTGTGAATAGTAGGTTTCCGGGTCACAGGGTAGACTAGCAGGATATCCGGGTCTACCATGGTTCTCTTCTCACTCAATAACCTTCATAAAGAAAACAAAGAAAAACTAATATCTTCTTTTAATTATATGGATATATATATATATGATAATTTATTATGTAATTATTTTATTTTAATTTTTTTTGTCTTCATTTTATTAGGATTACCAGCTTTGCTGATGTTTGTATTCTTGGGCTACGATGATCCTTCGGGGGAGCAGAATTTCAGTGAAACAGGTGCTAAGGGTTGGGGCTAGCAGTGAAACAGCTTTGCTTATGTTTAGGTTTAGATTTATGTCAATGTAATAAGTAGCCTTGCACTTGTCCCAGTATAAGTGTGGCAGTAACACTTCCCGAATTTGGTTATTTTTGAATTTTGGATTTTAGTTATTGTTTATAAAAAAAAACTATCAATTTTTTAATGTCATTATAACTGTTAAGAATTTGAGGGTAATACAAAGGTTGATGAGGAGATTGAAGTTTTTGAGTCTCATAAACCGCCTATACAACCTTCTCAACTTATATCCTCATTTCTGTTCATGGCCCAAAAGATCCTATTCAAATTCCTCCTTTTAGACTTCCACCACCAGCCACCTTTGATTCTCCTACTTTTTCCATCAAGAGGGTGACACCACTAATGACGCCTCTACCCTTATTAAGGTTGTCCCTCTTCAAACCATGCATCCTAACTCAGATACTTAGTCACCCAATGCTGCCCTTAGGATTTGCCCTTCTTGTCTAACTCACCTGCCTTTACCCTTTTTCATGATTCTAAAAAGAGGGAGAAGAACCAGAACTCTAGAATTGATCCCCAGGATGGTGATGATAGAAATAATACTACCCAAATTGTGTTATGTGATTCTTGACTAGTTTATATGATCCTTTTTAGTTCTTAGATAATTTGACTTATTTTGTGGATATTTGTCTTATTCTAAGATACTTTGTACATGTACTGCATTAATACTTTCTATGTTGAGATGTACATGGTTTTTAACTTGCACTATATCAATATGTTATGAACTTATGTAGCAAAATGAATACACATGCACACACATTTCTATGATATTATGAGCATCATTTGTTAGATTTTGTGACATATAGAGTAGTTTGGATTAGTACTAGTAGTTTTTGTGAAGCCTTTCAAACCTTAATAGATTTTCAAATTGATTTTCAAAATTGGCTCAACTAAGTTTTGTCATCATCAAAAAGGGGAGAATGTTAGATATTGTATTTTTATGATAACAAAGCTTAAGTAAGTATTTTGCATAAGATACATTGGTTAGAAAAGATTTTGAAACACATAATGGCTAATTGCTATGAAAATAATTGTATCACTCGAGTGACCGCTCAAGTGATGTGTTAAAACTTGGTTACTTTATCTCTTAAATAAGGGTTAAGGTACAAAAATACACATGAGCTTTTTCCCCAGGAGCACCTAGCACCACGTGCTTTTTTTGGAGCAAAAATACACACATGGTTACCATTTTGGAGTAAAAGTCACATCCTACCGTTATGTTACTGTTCCCTGTGATGATAGAGAAAGAGATGAAGTGAACAGTAACATAACGATAGTGAGTAATAACATAATGGTTTGATGTGACTTTTGCTCTAAAATGGTAATCACATGTGTATTTTTGCTCTAAGAAAAAGCACGTGGTGCTAGGCGCTCCTGGGGGAAAAAGCTCATGTGTATTTTTGCACCTTAACCCCTTAAATAATGATGAATCATTTTATGAAAATTTTCCAATTGATTACTTGAGTGACCACTGAAGTGATGTGTTTTTGAAGTAGCTTATCACCATGGTGCCTACTAGAAGTGTCAAACTGTTGACATTTATTGTTACTTAAATGATACATACATTACTATCATTTCCACCTCACCATGGTGATCTATATAGTGATATTATTTTTGAAAAATATTTTTCTAAGAAACCATGTGAGTGATGAGATTTGAATTGCATCACTATTAGTCCACCAAGGTGAATCAACTAATGATTAGTTTTTTGAAAAGAAATTTTAAAATTGATCACTTGAGTGATGTATCAAAATCTTCCTCACTACCACTTCATAATAGTGATTTGATATAGTGGTTAAGTTTCCCAAAACTAGGCTAAAAAAGATCACTCAACTGAACCTAGCCTTTTTGCATCATTAGCGGAGCACCAAGTGACTTAGGTAATGCTCAGTATATTTGAAAATATTTTAATGAGAACATCACTTGAGTGACTACTAGAGTGATGTGTAAAAAGTGCATCACTACCACTACACCATAGTGCATTAGCTAGTGATATATTTTTCTTTGAATTAAGATTAAGCAAGATTACTTATTGACCACTTGAGTGGCCCTATTTGCACTCATCACTATCAAATCACCACAGTGAGCCAACCAATGATCTGTTTTGTTTTCAAAATCTTAGACAAAGAACTTACTTGTCTTAAGGCACCAAGAGCCCTATAGATCTTGTAACAATACTAGAACTCTTAGACAAGCTTTTCTAAGGTATGGATGTAGGTCAAGTTGATTGGACTAAACAAGTATAAATTTCTTGTGTTCACCTTTGGTTATATTTGTCAAACTCTACTCTATTCATTAAGCTTGTATTTAAGTTTAAAATTTTAGTATCACGCAATCCACAGCTCCTCTTAGATGAAATGCTTGAACTAACAAGGTGACACACATGTGATCAATTTTCTCTATTTCTTTATCTCCTTATAAACGTAGGTTTGCAACAATAAGGACAAAAGTTTCTAAATTCCAATTGACTAGGCATTTTGTGTTGATTATTTTGAGAAATATATCTAGAAATACCTGTTGATTTCTTATTAACGTTGTTTCAAATACAATTGGTACATTCCAAAATAACCTCTACTTAGATATCTTTACCTTTGGCCATGAAACCCTATTCCAAAATAATGGTATTAGTATATGAGGACAGAATATCATCTAAGAAGGGGGTGAATTGGGTAATTTCAAAAATTTTTGCAATTAAGATCGAGAACTAAGATGACAAAGCAAAGGATAAAGGAATAAAGGACATAGAAGATTTATACTAGTTTGGTCCAAATTCTTTGACCTACGTCTAGTCCTTAAACATTATGGGTTTTCCACTAAACACTTTCATGATTACACACTCTGTCTCTCGAGTAATTCTCTCACTAAGATTCATTCCCCCTTACAAGTTGTATTCGACACACCCACACTCAAGGTCTTTCTACCTTGAGATTTGACAAATAATCAATCAAAAAGAATAACTATATCACATAGAAAATTTATAATCAATGAAGTATAGAATATCCAAAGATATTACAGAGTAATAAATGAAACAGTACTTGCAATGAAATTGTTTGAGAGTTAAATGTTTTAGTCATTTCTCCATATTGAATGCTTCTCCTTATATTTGGTGTTTTCAATTAATGACTGTTGAGAAGCTTCAATATATCTGTTGTGAGTATTGAATATAGTTGTTAGACCGTTGAAGATTTGTTTGTTACTCATAACTTCGATTCTGCAGAATAATTGTTGTCATTCTGCCGCTTTGACATTCCATTTGATGTGCCCGTTGCGTTGCAGCATTTAAGAAGAAATGGGAATAGCAGAAAATACTTTTTGATTGCTCAGAGGATGGTTGCCTTGTTGGTGTCTCATTTTCTGCAATAGCATTTAATGCTTCTGACGTAATCAGTGCTTTTTGCTAATTTATAGTTAATCATCCGCATAATCATCTAAAACTCATTTATATACTAGATAAACATGGTTAGGAGGCTTAGGAGAAGTAATGAATGATGATATCAAGTTATTAAATCATAAGCAAAGATTTAAGCATTTACGAACACAGAGATTTATTGAAGCATGAATGGTTACTTGAGTATATCATTAACTAACTCGAGTTTCCTTTCAATGACATGAGTCTTAATGTATTTTCTTCTCAAAAGATGGTTTGTTATGTGAAATTGAACTGAGAAGATAGTTTTGTAAAGAGTAACTCGAGTTATTAATTACTAACCTGAGTGATTCCCTCAAGTCAGGTATTCTTAACTCAAGTTGAAGTCTTTTTGTTCTAAAAGATCAAGACTGAGTTATGCTGCAAAAGTAAGTAAGTAAGTTCAGAGGCTACTAGAGCATTCAAATCCAAACTCTAACATATGACTCAAGTACGCAATATTATAACTTGAGTTATAAAGATATACTTCTTTTAAAAAGGTGTATACTCGAGTCTCAAAAAGATAACTTTGATAAGTAACTCGAGTTGCAAAAATCATAACTTGAGTTTTGCTAAAGCGGGAACTTTGGTTTGAAAATAACATTTAATGAAAGTCACCAAAATGTCTAGATGCTTAAGTAAAACACAAGTTTTGAGCATTACCGTTAAAACTCGAGTTTGACGAAAGTAACTCGAGTTGTTACCTTCTGAAAATCTTGTCACTAAAGGCTTCTAACTCAAGTTTTAAGCAGCTAACACAAGTTGACAATGCTTAAAGCAATTTTGTCATTTGTTTTTAAAAACATTGACTTAAGTTTTTAAATACTAACTCGAGTGTGCCTCTGATTAACACATAAAAGCACTTTCTAATTGAAGATTTGATTGAAATGAAAGTTATTCACTCAAGTGCCATTTAAACATACACTTAAGTGACTTGAATCATCAAGCCTATATTTCTTATAAGTGTTTTTTATCATCAAAACATATTGAATAGAGAACCAATAGTATGCATTTAAGCTCTTCTGTTTGCTAAGCATAGGTATCCTCCTATTGAAGGCAATCCTATTAGAGACACTGTTAGGCATTACATGTGAGCACCTCTTCTAGTGAGGATTCAAACCTTGGTTCGCTGCATTGTGAGTGACTAACCCCTTCCGCTAAACCCAATTATGTTGGTATGTTTGAAATATATATTATCATTTAACTATAATCCACATGAAATAAATAATACACACAAAATTATATGTTATTGGAGAACTTGATATAATGAATATAAAAAATAGAGTTGGGAATCAGGGCTAGCCTGGCCTTACAGGGCTGATCCTTGAAGGGCTAAGGCCTAATAGGGTTTGGAGTAAGAAAAACATCTGTTTTTTCAAAGCCTGGCCCAAGAGTACCAAGGGCCAGCTCTACAGGGTCTGGAAGTTACTATTCCAAATTTTAACTATTTTCTCTCTTTTTTTTTCAAAGAAATAATTCATGAATTACAACAATTAAAGTTCTAATTTATCAAATAAATACTGTCAATATTAATATCCAAACAACATGAATCATCTAACAAATAATTACATTTACTAATTTATAATCAAAAGCAAACAATTATCCATAAATAACTCATAAAACATAAGAAGCATACCACTAAGCAATATTAGTATTATGACTATTATTGTCATCTTCTTTGCTACTATCATCAATTTCAAAGATATTTAATTGTGTTTTAGTTTGAGTAGTAGGCTCTGTTTCATGAATAAGAATATTATGAATTTCTTCTCTCGCATCATAAACACATCGATTAAAAGGCCCTGCAGGGCTTACCCTTTTAAGCCCAAGGGCCTACAGGGCCGGCCCTGTAGTGCTTATTTCATTTAACTTATCTAGTTTTTAAGCCCAGCTCTTGAAGAGTCAAAGCGTAAAAGGGCCGATTTCCCGACTCTAATAAGAAACTTGATTTAAGTTTTGTCCAAACTATAAACACTACAATCACAAATTTAATTTGGTCGGTTATTAGATGAAGGGATTGGTGGGGTATCTTTAACTTGGCTGATAACACTCAAGTTTTTGAAAATTAATTGTTCATCACTTCATTGCCATGTAATTTAGCCCTACGGACTGACAATTACATTACCTGCTCTATGCATGTTAGTCATAAATATATGTCTCTATATTAATGGTTGACTGAGACTAGACAGTATAATAATATTTATACCTTTTCATGAAAAATGAAATTAAGTAAAATAATCTCCACTGACTTCCGTGTCACATCATCGAATTATTTAATTTAAATTTATATTTTATGCACATTATTTTCTATAACATAAATAATGGAACAATAATATATTGTCAGAAATTGAGTATTTTTATCAGTTTCTTAATAGATATTAATATCCCATGACACATAGCGGCTTACAATAGTTGAATCTATAAATTTTCGTCCGAAAAAATAATCTATATAGAATAAAATATGATATATAGTTGTTGAAGAAGTATTGTACATCATATTTCACTTTTCATATGGGCTTCAATTATTCCTCCCCCCCCCCCCCCCAAAAAAAAAAAACATATTATGTATCCAAATTGAAATTTAAAGTTTAAATCTAGCACATTTTAGGGATGATACACTATTAACAAAAATAAAAATATGATATACTATTTAGAGATATTATATATATAAATATTTAATTTTACCTTTATATATTATTTTAAGACACATTTTTCATACATTACAAAGAGTTTAACTAAGATTCATAAATAAGGATTTATAATATAAATTAAAATTTTAATTGACTTAAAATTTCCCCGTGCATATGAATAGTAAATCTACCGTATTTATAATTTTTAACACATTATATGATGTTGTATTAATTTTCTAATTTACTTCTAAAGAAAAAAGCTCCTGTTTAGTTGCGATTGAAAGTACAAATATTATTTTATTTTAAAACTGAAATTTAGTTCTAAAAAAAACTTGGAATGTATTAAGTTAGCATCTCAATTGACTTATTTTTTTATTCTTAATTTAAATTTAAAAATGATACTAAAAAATGTTTTAAGAAAGTCACTAGAATAAAATAGTCTAACCACCTTTTTGTTTTGCTTTAATTACATAAACCTCCCATTTATTTTAAAGACATGTATTTAAGTCCAAACCCTTAACTCCGTTAAGAATATTCTAAAAATATATTTAATTAAAATTTATTTACTAATTTACCCTTAATATTGAATCCAAAATTTCAATTGACAACTTATAAATATCATAAACTTTTAAAAATTTGAGTAATTTTTTTTAAACGTTTGTAGAAAATAAAGTAAAATTATAAATTCAAATGACTTATACAATCTCTTAAAACCTATATAGTTTTCTTTATATTTGATAGAAAAAAATGTGTTTGATATATATTTTTTGTCATTTAAGAAACTAAAAATAAATAAACTTCACTAAATATGGTGACAAATTAAAATTATAAATTTTATAATCTCAAAACTATTACATTTTTAACAGATTAGAGATTTAAAAATATATTAGAATTAAAATTTGGTGGTATAAATATTTTTTGCCCATATTCATGAGAGGTATATATGTTTAAATAATTCTAATGTTAAAGAGGGATATTTTGGTAAAAAAAAAAAATCAAAAGTCAAACTTAAAAGTCAAGTAACAATTTGGATAGATGGAAATAGAATCTCAATATAAATTTTATATATAATCACCATGTTGATATCTTATAAATAATATTACTTACCAAAGAACCAAAATAAGAGGATATGTTCTTTGTTTTTCATACTTCAAAAGATATTACTCTCCAACTCTGACGCCGATAGAGGATACTTCTAGTCTAAAAGAAAATGTATGAAACCCATTTTAGTTTTAGAATGTTAAAATTTGTATCCAAATAAATAATAAACATATTTAAAAAAGAGATGATTAGGTCGTGTTAGGTTACCTTAATAATTTTATTAACGAGTTGTTGATTGATGTGGTAAACGGTCTTATACCTGTAGAAAGCCGGGCACAAGTTCATGTTCTGAGAATCACAAAAGTGAAAATCAGTTACGCTTTTATAAGCCACCAAAAGGGATTATTCTCAAGTTTAACGTAACTTTAGAATATCCTTGATCAAATAAAAATATTAATAGCAGCAATTATATAGTAGTAATTTTGTTTATAAATTTAATATTTTATATGTGATCATTTTTTTCTTTTGAAAAAAATATCACTTTCATCATTTATTAGTTTGAGAAGTCATTATAAGAATTGCTCAAAATATTTACTAACACATACAATGTACAAGCGCCAACACATTGTACAACAAATTGAATAAAAGATCTTTTCTATACTATGGTTAATTTAATTAATCAAAGTATCAAACCATTTCTTGTTACCATATATAAATCACATAGTTAATCAAATTAAGTAAAAATTATATATAATATTTCACTTTTTCCACATGCAGACATACCTACTTCTACCAAGTTAATTTACATTAGATTACTTCCAAGTAAACAATAATTTCAAGTAATTTAGCACTTATATATAAGATCGTGGGCTCAAGACATAAAGTCTTACAAATAAATAAAACACATTACCTTTAGAGTTTTATATTGATGTAGTTTAACTCAACTCAATTCGATTAATTATTGAGACACTAATTAAAATAATTTACAAAAACTGAATGGCGTGTATAAAAATTTAGAAAAAAAAAAATAGGGAGAAAGACATAAGGACTATACAAATATGATAATCCCTCAAAATGACTTATTTTTTAAGAAGTCCCAAGGAAAATTTTGAAATTAAGCTTTTTTGTGTAATAACCTAATTGTCCTCAGTGAAATTAGTTATCACAATATCTTAATTATTATTATTATTTATTAAATTATAAAGGCAAACATGAATGACTAAAGATTAAAATTGAGATTGAACCCAAAACCTTTCACTTATAAAAGAGCTTCCATTTCATTAACTCACATGAGCATTAGCCATTGTTCTTATTACTTGTATTTTAATCCTACTCTAGTCGTGGTAATAAATCCATTTTAACTATTTCTCACAGATGAATAAATGAGCTAAATCATTAAATATGTTTTAAATTAATAAAATTTTTCAGGCTTATTCTTATTAAATCCCCCCCCCCCCCCCAAAAAAAAAAAACTACAAATCATTATCACCTATCCGTCTCTTCCTTTACATTACAAATCACTATCACCTCTCCCCCTCTTTTTCTTTTTTCCAACGGATTAAATAAGGATAAATTAGAAAGCAATCATCAATAAGACTATAAGTGGACTTATATTTAAGACAAATTTGTTTTGTTTTTTTTCACAATCGACTTATAATAAGAATTAAAATGATATTTAAAAGTTATTACTTGTTAAACTATTGTTATCATTTCCTTCTATGAAATTAAGGGCATGCATTTAGGTGATTTTGCTACCAAATTTAATTTCATATTAGTTCTTTGGGATATTGAGTTATACTATAATTTTATACTCTTTCTCCTACAAAAATATGTCACAATCATTCAAGATTGAGAGAGATGGCACAACTAATTAATTAATAATAAAGCGAAAAAGCTTTGGACTGCTTAACTTAATTATAAGGCTTCTTATATATTGAGATGTAATTGGATGGTCTTTAAATGTCTGATTCATTACAGTCTCTTACATGTTTCCCATCACGAAATCATTTGTTCTTCCAATTATATATGGACACCCACCTGTTGAATTTATTTTTTGTTCCACTAGAATTAAATAATTGATGCCATCGGTCGATGCATGTTGGATTGTGTGGTAATGGAGTCAAATCTTTATGGAGGATCAGGGATTTGAATCTTATTGGTGGACATTAAGAGAAATATGTGGTCCTATTTTAGCACTCATTTATATAAAAATGGGAAAACTCAATGGGGAAATAATAAGAAAACGAAATGAAAAGTATCAAGAAATTATATAAAGAGGAATAACAATTGGAAATGGTTAAGTGAAATTAAAATAAAATGTCAGTTCATGATCAAAAATAAAAACGCCGGTTATAAAAAATTTAAACGTCAAATAACAAATTTAGTTTTAGTTTTAGTTTTATTTAATAGATTCAAACATTAAAAGGATATTATAAGTATCATATCAAAGTTCAACATTATTTAATTTTCAAGAAAAATGTGATATGATATGAAAGTGTATATTACGCCTGAATATAATCAAAGTTCACATTGTTGGGGCAACAATGATTAATCAACTAACCGAACTTGATTTAGACTAAAAATCGTTTAATCAAGTCGGATTTGAGTTAAGGCGGATTTGATTGAGTCGTTTTTATTTCATATATGTGTGTTTGTACATATATATTTTTTACAGTATATAATTAACTAGTTGAGCCATGAAAACAGAAGTCGGTTGGTCTTTTCGATCAATATTCTTTACAACTTTTAAAACATTTGAAATAACTGAATTAAAATAAAACAATAAGAATTCTGATTGTAAACAAGTTCTTATTTTAATTTATATAATATTCTTCCAGAATCCTTAGTTGTCATTTTCCCTTGCTCCGGTCGACTTGTTATCAAACTTCTGCAATTTAATTGTATTTTTAAAATCATAACTAAAAAGTTAAACATCTTATGTGTATTGGCACTCAAAGACCACGACATTTAGTGAATATGCCTGCCACATACATTGATTTCATATCCTATATGACTTGTGATGCACGTAAGCAAGTGACCTACAACCATATATTTAGATGCCTATGTATACACACAGAGTGTCATTTATTTTTGGATTGTTTGGCCAATCAAGTTTTAGGTATAATGTCAATTTCATGCTGAAAGAAAGACATGCAGACATGTTATCTTATCTTCCCTTGGAAGCTATACAATTAATATTGAAGGAGTTGCTAGGTCAGGATTTACCACATTTAATTTTTCAGGAAGTTAAATTTCTAAATAACTTATAGTTGATTACTTGTTTTATTTTCTTAATTATGAAGTCTAAACTATTTTTTAAAAATGAATATGGTATTTTTTTTAATGGTAAAAAAATAAATTTTGAATTGAATTTTACTTCATAATCTTTAAGGGTAGGTTTAAAAACATATAATAAACAAATAAGTATGATAATACTTCTTCAAATCCTTTTAACAAGAGAAGAATAACTGATTCTCGAGGATCAACAAATGCAATTAAAATTATTTGGATTAATAAATATGTATAAAATATAAATTTCTTTTCTAAAATACCCTTATTTAAGAATTAGTTTGTGTTTTTAATAATTGATCTCATTAAAAACTACTTCTTTTTAATGAAAGTATAAAAGAAAAATCTTACTAATAAATTTGCTCCAAACAAAAGGTTGATGTTAAGAAAACCTTAAAAAATTATCTTCTGAAGGATTAGAGAGAGTGCTATTATGGTTCTATTTATAAGTCCCTTTTAACTAAACCACATATACCAAGGAGAGATAATTAGCTTAATAATTATGGGGTAAATTTTTAACTTTGTCCTCATTTATGAATAGATATTTTTCAACTCTTTATTCCCTCTCTATTTTCATTGGCACAATTAATATCGACAAAATTATTACAATATCATTTATTACTTGAAAGAGGACTCATAAATAGGATCAATTTTTTTTGTCAAAATAATTTCATAAATAGGGCCAAAGTGGCCGTATGACTTTTTGTGTTCAATTCAGTAAATAACTTCTCTAGTTTTAAAATAAGTTGGAGTGTTAGAGACTTAATATTTATCCTTCACTAAATCGAAAAATTAAAATTTATTTTTTGAAAAGTCTTTACTTCTCCTCCTTTATAACCTTCACCAAATGACTCAAAAACATAGGTGTTTAAGATAAGCCTCAATACAATGTCCGCTTTATAGTTTGTCTTCACTTTAGTTTTAATCTCTATAATTACAAACTGTAGGTTTTGATTCATAAAGTTAAATGGTCTAAGTTTTTATTAAAATAGAGATTAATATTTTAGATGGAAAAAAAAAAAAAAATCATAGGAGCCAAAACCTATGGTTTGATGTTATAGGGATCAAAACCAAAATTAAAATAAAGTATAAAGAACAAATGTTATCTTATTTAATACCACGTAGTAGTTTTGAAAAATTTTATAAAAGATCACACCATTAATATTTTTTCTAATTATTAAATTTTGATGGATGCCAGATAAGTAGGTTACTAAAATGGGACTGGCTAGCGAGCAGGTCGAGAGATTATATATAATTCAAAAGTTGATAGGTCAAGTGGGGTCAAACTAGTCATAATTAAATTTAAAGGTATTAGCCCAAATGATGGATTGATATTTTTTCAAAAACCTCAAAATGATATCATTTTAAGCTCAATATGAGAAGAAACATTATAACATCTAACCCGATTGATTCTTCCAAAACTCTTGATTGAACTAGTCAAGAGGCTGGTTCACTAGTTTTTACTACCATGCGTGTAACTTTGTTTTTAATTCATCAATATTTTTTCTATCAGTACATAATATCATATACTTATTTTAAAAAAAAAATGTATATAATATGTCTATCTTTTTTATTAAAATTTCAACGTTGTAAAAATGAACATAAATTTCAAGAAAAAACTTCAATAAATTATTACATATATCTGGTGTATATATATGCACGACACGGAGAGAATACATCTAGTTGTTACAAACTTACAAAAATGCTACAAGAAAAATATTAGTCTTTGTACTAGTAATATATACAAGTAGCATTCAGCCAAATGTGTGTGTGTAGCAAGTTGAAGTGGCGTACGTACGTATGAAAAACAGCTGTTGTTGTATGGCTCGTCAATTTTCAAACTCAAATTTTCCACGTTTCTATCTATTTACATTATGGGCATGCACATGCAAGATCATAAAGTCAAGATTTTGTTAATGTTTTGTTTGGTGTTGATTTGTCTGTTATGCCTAACAATGCCATGTATATTAATAGCGAATATTATAAGATTTGCAGCACTTCTTATTTAAAGTGTAGAATTATATTTTTGGCCGATTTGTATAAAGAGGCGCATGTTCGTGATAGATCTTAGCAAAAATGTTTGCATCTAAATAACCTTTGTTACTTTTAAAATTTTATTATAAACTCATTAAAATTTACCGATTGAAAAAAAGACTCATTAATATTTACATTTATGTAAATAACTCACCAATTGTTAACTTGTCCAATATTTCATTAAAAAAATATATATGAGGTTATCTACACAAAAGTATTTGGTCATTAACATGTTATGTCCTAATAGCGACACAATATAATGGAATAGTATACTGTAAGAAAATTATATGCAAATATTTAAAAGTTTAAAGCGTTAGAGTTATTTGTATGAGTCAAAATATATAGGAGATACAGACATTTGTACAATTTAGCCTAGATTCTGTTACATATATGTACAAAATTTTCATCGCAAAGACAAATTTTGGGATGAATTTAGAACTGAATCGAAAAATATCTATTAAGTGAATTGCACATGCATCTATTAATTTTTATAAAATAAATCATGAAATTGGAAGTTAAATCGTTGACATTATTTTCTCTTTCAATGTCTCTTCCGTGGTACCAACCCAGGTTTCTCGCTCTCTAAGAAATCTAGATGATGTATACGAAGTTTATGAGGCACAAGAATTTCTCCTTTTATTTTCCTTCCAAAATTTCTTTTCATGTGTGCCGAATTAATTGGCTTGAAATTATTCTTAGATAGGCTAAAATTTTGTTTTGATTTCAGTACATGTGGGAATTTTTTAATTTAAGTTTTATGTGATTATTTATTTGATTCAACCTCTTACAAATAAAATAATTTTGACTTCGTCATATACTTATATATATCTCAATTAATTTTATTCATTAAAAGAGAATATTTTAATTCCAGTTACTATCATTTCATTGTTTTTTCAATAGGAATATGTCTCTTAAAGACATCATTTACATTCACACTTTGATATTTTTTTTTTTATAGGAGAGGGACATTAAATTAAGAAAATACGCTTTTATAGCTATCAAATTGATTATGTCAATTTAAGAAAATATACGGAGAAATGTACTTAATCTGTAAAAAGCATAAACTAAAAAATTAATTCTTTTTAATTGAGAAAAAAACATAAAATTGAAACAATTAATTCTATTATGGACTAAAACTGAAAAATATTTCATTCAATTATGGGATATCGATCGAAATGGGTTTTAAATTTCATTATTCAAGATTTTTTTGTATTTCTCTTATTAAGTTTTGGTGATATTTAAATTATTTTACCACACCTTAATTTATGTATATGTATTTTTTCTCAATTGAAACTTTTGTTTGTGTTTGACTTTATTTTAGTAAAATATAAGAAATTAAGAATAGACCCATATTCTACATGTAAAATCTAGTCAAACAAAGTATGGGCTTTTCGCCTACATTGTATCAAATGAAGTCAATAATACAATAACTGATTTCACACAGTAGAAGGGATACAATTGAAATCACTCAGTAGATTAACGATTCCACTTTTGAATTAAAAAAATAAATGTCACATCTGATGAATTTGATAATAGGTGTAAGTTGCTTTTTGGGTGGATGATTTTCATACAAATGTAAACAAGTTCAAACAGTGAACGACTTCTAATAGAACATTTTACTAAATACTTTCCTAAGTGTAACATTTTATTGTTTTCACTCTTTATAGTATCTGAATAAGAAAACCTTGATTTTTTAAAAAACTTTCTTATTAAGTAGAAAGCCAATACTTCCTCTTTTCCTTAATATGATAATATTTCTATGGTTGTAAAGTTTACACTACGAACGAGATTTTATATTAAGATTAGAGATAACATCAACTAGGTTTTTTTTTTTTTTTTTTTCTGTTTTTGGGTACGGGTGTTTAAAGAGAAGTTAGGTAAAACAAGAAAATCGAAGAACACCCCTTGCCCTGGTGCAGCTTCAAATTCGTGGAATGTTGGGAACATATTCAAGTTCACATTCAATATTTGAAAAAGTTGAGATGTTGAAATTTCAAATGAATAACTAAATAATTAAACCTTTAAATTTGATCTAGAATGTTTAAATTTTGATTTTAAAAAAAGGCGCACAGAGAGAGACTCCAAATTAGATCCAATTGGATACAAACTCTTCTATTTCAAGTACTCCCTTTTATCGTTAATGTAATAACCTTTAAAGAATTTAAAAAAAAAAATTAAACCTGACCCTTTAAATAATTAACTTAACTAATATTTTTATAATTAAATTAATTAATTATTAATACTTGTAAATTAATTGTGTGGCTTCTACATTTCAGAATTTGAAGAATAATAACCACTGGTCCTATTATGGAGAGAGAGAAGGAGCTTATTGGGCTTATTCATAAACCATTTAGTTAATTTTTTCATATAAATATATAATTTTACTCTTTATTTATTATTATACCGACTTTATTCTCATAAGGTATTAAATAGAGATAAACTTAAAGAAACTATTAAATTTTAAAGTAGAGTAATTGAAAAAGGAGATGATATATGCTCCCTTCACATGATGTTAGTTATTTTCATTTTGTACGCTGAATCACAAAAATTCATTGAAAAGATGTCGTTAAGTTATTTACTTATTTTTACAAAAAATGATTTTAAAAAAAAAAATTATAAGTGAGCAGAGAAGAGAAGAAAGGTAGTTAATGCAGATGGTCTACCAGAGCAGGGACACCGACTTAGAGAAGCAAACTCATAACGAAACGACAAAGTCAAAGGCACAACCAACTCAATTTTCCCTTTTAAATAATACAAAGTATATCATCACCATGTGCTCCTACCTTCATCTTTTTCTCTTTCGTTCTTCATTCCATATGTATATTTCCCTCTTTGTTTGGCCTTCTTGTTATCTGTCTTTGTCACTTGCCTCCCTTATATGTCACCTTCATTTCTACCCCATTTCCCTCTCCCTTTCATTCTTTCTTTCAAGAGTGTTGGAGTCGGAGACTGAGAATACAAGACATTCATAACACAAAATTCATGTAAGTATTAGGGCTGAAAATATATGGATTATACTTACTTTAAGTTCCTTATATCTATTACATCAAGTTCGATCTCCAATCACACATGACCATATGTCCTATATTTTCATGAGTTTATATTTAAATGATAATAATTCAAATGTAGGATACACGATTATATATGATTGGAGAATTTGATGAAATAGATATAAGAAATCTAATTTAAGTATTTTTCAAAATATATTTAATACTTATCCTTCCTTCGATCCTTTTTGTAAGAAACAATTACTAAAATCACAATGTTCAAAATATTAGTTAAAGGCAATAAATGTATAGCATATTTTTTTTTTCCAATTATATTTTTTTTGAAGAGACAATGTGAGAGATAATAAGGGAAAATTTAAGAGACAACATTAGAGATAATAAGTGAAAATTTATTGTAGAAAGATAACAAATGAACAAGTGATATATATTTAATGAGGGTAAAAGTAGAAAGACCAATTTAAAATTTTGGACAAAAATTATTTGTTCCTTACATTAAAGACCATCCATGTGAACGAGATTCTTTTTTTATAAAAAGAACGGGTATCTGATTGTATAACTAATTTTTACTCATCTAATCCTATTTCTAAGGCAGATGGAAAGTGTATATATTAAAGGGTTAATGTATAAAAATAGCTATGAATATTTAAAATAGCAATAAAAATGTCAGAACTGTTAAATATGACATAACACCATTATATATGCATATGTAAAAAAAGTATGGGCCCTACTATAAAAAGTAACAATGTTAGGTTAAATTTAACGGTGCTGGGATTTTTGCTTCTATTTTAAATGTTCATAAACATTTTTGCATCTCTAAAATGTATATGGTGCTGAAAACACTTTTGGTAAAAGTTTATGGGTATTTTTGTATCTTGACTACTTAATAAATAAGGTAAAGTTAGAAAATTGTTAGATTTTAAAGCAAAGTTAATAGGTTTTTTTTTTAATACCTTGATTATCATTGATGCTAATTAAATTTTTTGGTAGTGAACTTAATTATGGTTTTAGTTGCGTATGTTTAGTTGTTTTTTTTTTTAGGTAATTTTCAAACCTTTCGTCTTAATTTCTTAGCTCACGGCTTGATTTGGTCCATCTTGGTTTGGTCAGTCATGTCACTACCTTTTGATTTGCTTTTCTTGACCCTTCCTATTTAGTACTTTCTTTCCCTTACTTTTTATTGACTAACCTTTTCTTCTAAGTTCATTCTTTGAAGTGAAATAAAATTAAAAATAGTTTCGATGGAGGATATATATAAGGACAATACTTACATCAAATTCATTATTTTCTATGTTTATTTTTTTAAAAAGGTAATTTTCTTTATTAGCTCACGGCTTGATTTGGTCCATCTTGGTTTGGTCAGTCATGTCACTACCTTTTGATTTGCTTTTCTTGACCCTTCCTATTTAATACTTTCTTTCCCTTATTTTTTTTATTGGCTAACCTTTTCTTCTAGGTTAATTCTTTGAAGTGAAATAAAATTAAAAATAGATTCGTTGGAGGATATAATATAAAAGAGCAATACTTACATCAAATTCATTATTTTTCATTATGTCAAATTATCCAATCACACATGAGTACATATCATATTTTTTTCATGTGGGTTTATAATTAAACAATATTATTTTATAAATAGGATACTTAATCATGTGAAATTACAGAACTTAACCTAATAAATATAATATACTGTCGGTTCAAATGACCCGATCTCCTTCCAATATAACAACTTCAATTAAAAATATATTTTTCAAATTAAATAAATTTTAAATTTATTAAACGTTTATAAAAATGGATCAATAATGAGCAGACCCAAAAATACGTGAAAACTGTCCAATTTTCTGCTAGTACAGTGAATTACTGAATTCTGGTTATGCAGGCCGACTGTCTACCAAATTCACAACTATTCACATCAAAATAATCAATCAATATCAATTATCGTTGTCAACAAAAAATAAAAAATCAATATCGATTATCAAACTCGACATTAATACGATCCGCCATCCATCCACAGATATGTGACAAAATTCTTTAATTGTTTCTAAATTTTTTTTGTTATGACTTCATTTGTCCATTTGTGCAGATTTGAATCTATGACCCCGCGCTTAAAAAAAGTTAAGATTCATATAGTAGATGCTTTAAGGGCTAGATGCAACCTTGTTTAAAGGAATTAGCCGCAAAATTAAGATTACTCCTACAAAAATACTTTAAGGGAAAAATTCTCCTACAAAATACAATACTTCAAATTGATCAAATTTTTTTAGAGTGTGTATGGTTTGAAGGGAGGGAGGGAAGAGGAGAGAAAGAAATTTTTTATCTCATATTGGTCAAATTGCTCAAGAAAAAAATTCAATATTTCAAAAATTCACGCTCAATAAAAAGAAATATTATTCTCATTAATAACAATTTGGTAAAAGTCATTCCTACCCTCAAACCGAACACACTGTTAAAGTATTGGATGTATTTAGAAAAATATTTCTTAGTGTTTGATCAACTACTAAATACTTTTAAGGTGATTGACACAACTAAAAAAAATATTCTTGAGAATGCTGGATGAACCTTAACCCTAAAACAAAAGCACAATTAATAATATTAGGAGTAAAATATACTAATGTATACACCTATTTTACTTTAATTACATAAAATTTATTCTTTATTTTTAAAATCTATATAAATTTTCTTAAAATAATAGTTACTTGACACAAACCTCCCGTTAAATTTTTAAGATTCTTTTCCACACATTGAACTTAATCATTAAGTCATATATTTCGGACAAAAATATCCTTATTTAGTAGATAACAATGTTAACGCATAAATATTTATATTTAATATCCCTATTTGACATGAATATTGTTTAAAAAAATTTTAGGTTTAGAAAAATCTTGGCGCATAACTAAAATGATATTTCAAATATATATATATATATATGCATAGAGAAACTTAATGAAATAGGGATTTAAATTATTTGTTTAAACAAAAGTTGGATCTTTACATTGAGGGACTAGACAATTAGATTATGAGGGAAAATCAATAATTTAAAATTTCCAACATGATTTAAAATAATAAAATTATTTTTAGAATTTTTAACCAAAAAAATCCTAACGGTATTAAAAATTAAAAATTGGACAAAATTTTGAGAATGGCTAGAAGATCTATGCAATTTCAATAAAAGAGAAAGAAAGAAGTTGTAATTTATACGGAACATACAATACCGACATTTAGTTGCCCCACAATACCGACATTTAATTACCCCACAAAACGTAGAATTGTCAATTTATTTTCTAATGCTGAAATTGGGTTTGCAAGACGTTTTCCTTCTAGACTAGAGTTGGGAATCAGGATAAGCCCGACCATATAGGGTTAGCTATTGAAGGGCTAGAGCTTAATAAGGCTGGCCTTACTGGGCTAGAGTAAGAAAAACATCTGTTTTTCAAAAGCCCGGCCTAAGAGCACCAATGCCAAGGCCAAGGCCGGCCCCACAAGCCTCAGAAATTACTATTCTAAATTTTCACTATTTTTCCTCTATTTTTTTTTTTCAAAAAACTAATTAGTAAATTACAACAATTAAGGTTCTAATTTATCAAATAAATGTTGTCAATATTAATATCCAAACAACACAAATCATTTAACAAATAATTATATTCACTAATTCGTAATCAAAAGCAAACAATTATTTATAAATAACTTAAATAAAATATAAGAAGCATACCACTAAACAACATTAATATGATGACTATCATTGTCATCTTCTTCATCACTATCATAAATTTCAAAGACATTTAATTACACTTCGGTTTGAGTAATAGGCTTTATTTCATGAGTAGGAACATCATAAATTTCTTCCCTCGTATTATGAATACATCTATTAAAAGGGCCTGTAAGGTCAGCCCAAGGCCCTACAGAGCTGACCCTTTTAAGTCCAAGGTCCTACAAAGCTTATTTCATTTAAGTCATCTAATTTTCAAGCCCGGCCTTTAAAGAGCTGAGGCCTAAAAAGACTAGCCCAATTTCCCGACTCTTTTCTAGACCTTGTCATCAAAATCCTACACAAGTTCGTCAAAGAAAGTTGGCACAGATGGTAAGGGATCCAGGATTAGTCTTTTGGGACGTGGGTTCGATCCCCTCTGTTGTTGTTGGGACTCCTTTGGTAGACGATCTCGTAAGTCCTCAATAAGTGCTCATAGAGCCTGGGGCCGTGCCTTGACTTTGGTGAGAGATTGGTGTCGAACCCCTCCAAAACTTTTTCATACCAAAAAAAAAAAAAAAAAAAAATCCTACACAAGTTCACTCTATTGTACACCAACACCCTGGGGAAAAACGGACAAAAAAGGAAACTGGAAAAGGTCAGATTAAAAGGGAGAAAATAAATTTTTTAAAAATACAGATTTATTTAGTCCTGGAAGTCAAAAAACCAGCCCTTAGGAAGAAGCTTGAAATCAAAATGAAATTGTAAGAATTGAATTAGAAATTAACGGCCCGTAAAGTAAATCTATAGATTTTCATGGGCCGCAATCACCTTCACTTGCTACGCCTTCTTCATGGGCTGTAAATCCATGAAGGCCTCGCATTTCCCAAACCTCATGTACAATTAGCCTAATAATGGTAAAACATAGGTTCTTAAAAACCGATTGAAAACATTATTAGTCTACATAATTTGATCGAATTTTAATTTTAATCTTGTAGTTTCAAATAATTAGTTTTGGCATATATATTTCATAGGAACTTTATGCTTACACTTTCAAGGAATTTTTGTTTTTCTCTATTTAAATTTATACCAAATCTTTATGAAGCAATAAAAATTCCAACCGATTTAAAATTACAAAATCTAAGACCAAAATTCAATCAATCTGTGAAAACTAAAAATGATATTAACCCTAAACAAATTCAGAGAGACTAGAAGAGCATAAAGATATAGATTTACTAGCATTGCCACCTTGGTCATGTTAAGAGCATACAACACACGGATCCAAAGTAAATTAGCATATTCATGAAGAGCAACAGAGATTAAAACTATACAAATTAGGAAACATGTGGGTGCAAGTCCTGAACTGAGAACAATATGCAATGCGCGTGCCAGCCCACACGATCAATTAATCCTCAAGGCCTTGAATGAACATTCATCACAATCACTCAACAACGCTTACATCTTACCAAATCTAATCATTGGGCTACAGAAACAAGGGAGCACTTGCAACTATCTTATTTCTTGATTGTCTACTCTTGTCATATTGTAAAATGCAAACTGTAAAACCGATCACTCACCAGTCACCACCACTGAGTCAAGGCAGCTAGAAGACAAGATGCTTCAACGGCTTTCAAAATTGCACTCGGTCTTCTATTGCTCTACATAGTTCACTGATAGGTCCCAGTAGTGACCAACACCGGCATCAGCAAAAATTTTACGTGCAGCTGCTTCAGTCATGCACTCGTGGACAAAAAACCTATTGAAACTTGGTTTGGCAACACTCCCTTGCCACACTAAAACACAATTGTTGACGGGCTTCTCGTCATCCGATTCATCATTTTCTTCATCCTCTTTTGAAAATTCACTCCAGTTTATGCGTCGAAGCATAAGTTTCCCATACCTCTTAATTGACTTGCTCCCACCTTCAACCACTACAACGCTCATACCATCAGAAATCACTGCACACCCAGTCAAACGGTTCTCTTGAGCATTGACATCAACTCTGAAGCGAGCTTTAGGATGTGAAAAATCATTGATCTTGTAAACTGAGACAAGTGTCTCCAGAGTATTAGGGTCATCAAAGAGTTTCTTCTCCTTCTTTTCCCTGCGCTCAGCAGGAGTAAGCTTGCGAGCAATATTCCTGTCTATGTGAGCCTGCTCACGCTCAGCAGCAGCACTATGTATTTCCTTTTCAAGCCTGGTAGGATCCTGAGTTGCCTCAGAGCCAAGTACTTTCATTAAATTGCTAATCTTCACTTTCGGTTTGGGGGGCTCTATGACACCCTGTTGTATCATCTCTTGCCGCTCTTTCTCCTTAGCCAAACGCCTCTGTGTCCGTAGTTTCTTTTGCTCTTTCTTTGTTAGCTTTAAAGGTTGAGGTGGGGGTGGAGCAGGCTCAACAGGTGGCTCAATTGGACAAGGATGCTCAACATAAATAGTGATTTTTTCCATCTTTATCTTATCCTCACTTATGGTTCCATCAGCAATGTCATCATAATTTCCAGAACGCAAAAGAAGCGTGTCCCTAATCAACACAAAAAAGATTAGTGAATATTGAATTACACATATGAAATGGGAAGAAATGACAATTAAATATTCCAATCACAATTTATTGTTATAAGTAATTTAGCATCAATAGCACGTATTTACTCCCTCAGGATCAGCAGAAAAGGAGACAATGTCCCATGGCCATAATTAATTTAGCCAAAAGTCACTGGTGTCATTGTTAACGATCAAGTAAGAAATACAAGCCTTCACAGTTGTTCTCGTATAGTTTCGACTTTCTTTTCAGCAGTGAGTTTTGCAGTCTAGGGTTATTTGGCTTATTAAAACTAATTTTACTCCAATGACGCCAAAAGCTGAAGGCCCCCTCCTTAATGCAGATGATACTTAAGAAATAATATCAGTCCAGCAACTCTTCACACCATAGGAGGTGCTTCTCAATCAAATGCCACAAGGTGCCGGAATTGTGATAAGGTAATAACGCAAAACATGAAACTATAAAACCCAACCTCAGAAGCCCAACCACAACCTAATCCAAGTTAAAGACTTGTTTTTAAAAGGACATGACATTTTCCCACAAATTTATGTCAAATTACATTTCAGATGTTACGTGAGTCTATTTTTAATTATATAGCTCCTGAAGACTAGGCTTCTAGCTTATCTCTTTTGTCCTGACATCCTAAGTTCCTAACTACGCAAACAGAAGAACAGACTCTATAGGTGTTACATTTTGTATTATAAGTTTCAGATCTCTTAATAGACTCAGTATGATTACAATTGAAAGCCAATTGGCGAGAAGTGTTTTTAGCCATCACCACTGGTTCATTTTACTAATTATCATCAGCACCGCCAGAAAACCAGCTAATTAACAGACCCAGTTCATAAGCTGCTTTTGACAACACTTGTCTTTGTGCACCTGTCAACTTAAATTCTCATTCATAACCCATTAGGTCCTTATACTAATTTACTATCTATCATCAGCATTGACACAACCAACTAATCAGCCATCTAACAGAACCAGCTGACTCTAATCGGCTGTCAACTTATATAATCAAGAAATCATGGTCATTCATAACCATATCAATAATATATACACAATGGTAACTAAGAATAGAAAGTTATCAGGAAGGGTCATAATAACAACCAAGACATACACTAAATGTTTTCCCATCATTCAATTTTTAGTACTACACACAACATACAAAAGCCCTTGGCTTACTCAGGCAGGTATATTTAAAGAGGTAGTCCCAAGTATCCATCAACTTACCACCACTCAATTTCTGGAATTTGCTCCTTGGGTTTTTCTTTGACTACCACTCTTTCTGTTATTTCAATTAAGTTAGGATTTATATCAGGTGCCGCCTTAGCCTTGGCCAATTGTGCTTGCTTTGCTTTGTGCTCTTTTGCTTGAGCTTCTCCAAATTTACTCTGCAAGAGTAATATTAACAGGATCTCACTAATATCTCATATACAAGAAACAGGAAATTCTCAATAGATAGAAAGGGTAGTAGAACAAAAAAGGAAAAGGAACCTTCAATTTTATTGTTTCAGCATCTTTTGACCATTTTCCTTCCTCTACAAACTGAAAAGTCATCCTCTTGGGCCTCAAGAGTTTTGTTTTGTTGATGCCCATTCTATCATCAAAATGAGGATTAGACTCAGGATCGACATCCAACACAGGTTTAAGTATTTGGAATGAATCTTTCTTCTGCTTGTTGATGTTGACCTGAAAAGTTCAAAATCATCCTAGCATTAACACATGAACCCAACCACAAAGAGTGAACTACCCAAAAAACCACATACCTTTAATGTGCTAAGGTTGCTTGGCTTAGTCAAATTAACAACATTTCCATGTTCATCTATTTCCCTGCCCTGTGCATCAAGACGAAGAACAGGGGCCTTGGTGGGTTTCTGTGGGGCAGCAATATCTGTTACCATCTGCCCAGGAAACATGTTTATGAGAGGAGCAAATTGTGGATCCTGACGAAAACCCATCCTGGCGGCAAGCTCCTGAGCACGTCTGACAGCTTCAAAGTTGGGTACAGCATCAATACTGGCAGGAGCAGCAGACATAACAGTTGGTGGCTGTGCCACAGCCACAGCTGCAGGAAAATTAGAAATATTCGCAACAGGCCCTGCAGAAGCTGGTGTGGCAGTCATAGCTGCCACTCCAGCACTAACAGAAGGCATCTTAGATTCATCCTGTAAACCTAACTGTGTGCTTCCTTCCACCTTGGTAGAACTCTTGTTTAACTACACAACCGAACGCAAACTAATTAATGCATTCAGAGGGATAAGTAAAGCTAATTCCCAAAGGGTATGATAGTACCCGAGAGTAGTTATAGGCAAATATCGAACTAAAAGCTGATACAAATGAGCAGAAGATTTAGGATAATCACCACATTACCTGAGAAATTTTCTTTAGCTTCTCTGACAACTCCTTCTTCATTTGCAAAGCTTTCTTAGCCTTAGCTAAGGCATCAAGAGAGATGTTTCCACTTTTTCCAGTAGTTGAAGATGATCCATCTGTACTAGATTTTCCAGTAACCTCATGAGATCCGGTAATACTAACGCCCTTATTTTCATGGGTGGTAGAAATCGGAGATACCTTGATAGTAGGGGAAGGACTAGGAACCAGAGAAGCTTCAGGCACAATCCTTGAAGTGCTAGCATGAGATCCCAGGGTAAAACCCTGAAAATTGAAATTATATTCAGTTGTTGATGGATATTTCAAAAGGAATAAAAGAAAAAGGCATACTATAATTTTGATGAGTGAGCAAAACTGGCATTCAAATCAATTTCAAGTTTCAATCAAACAAAAATTCCAGCAATAGTCTGCGAAATTGACAGTCAACCACCCAACTAAGAAGCACATAAAAAACAAATTTCTTATTCAATACAAATTCCTTATATGGCAATGACATATAACTTCGTATCAGGTTAGTTGAATATTGTCACAGTAAAGCAAATACAAACATGCAGGCATTTAACAAGCAGTAAACATTTTTTCCAGTCATTATGAAATAAAAATATAAATAAAGCGACATTCTAATCTTAAATCCTAGAGTTCAAATCTGACCCGCAAGGGCATCATAGCATTTTGCAGATTGGGGGCAACAACACACAAGCATATTCATAAGCATCTAGAAAGCATTCATCCAAGTATAGACAACACTATGCACCTTAAAATTTTGGGGATTTCAGAAGACGGACAGAAACATTCGAGTTATCAACCCATCATTAAAAGATTCAAAAAGAAAACTCACACTTCCAACTAAAGCATTTCCATTGGCAGAACCCTGGGCATTGTCAAACTTCTGATCATTGGGTTCTTCCTTCACTCTCACCTCATTTACCTTCACTTGCTTCCCATTTTCCTTGTCTTGCAGATCCTCTTCCTTCTTCACTTTATCCACAAACTTAACCTTCACTTGTTTCCCATCTTCATTATCTTCCAAATCTTCTTCCTTCTTCACTTTATCCCCAAACTTCCTCCTCTCCCTCCTTCCTTCTCTGCCCCCACCATTCATCTCCTTGCCCTCCTCAACTTTGTCCTCGAATCTCCTCCTTTCCTTCCTCTCTTCTAAAACCCTAGTTCTCTTTTCCTCCCTATCATCCCTATCCTTATCTTCATTGTGTTCCCTCTCTTTCCTCTTGTGCGAATACGATGAGCGCCCTCTATCCACCGATTCTTCCCGCTCACTCCTAAACTCATGGTCTGAATCCCTCTCCTCGTATGATTCCTCGCGCTTTACCGCCCGATGCTTGGGCCTCTCTCTGCTTCCCTCCCTCTCACTTCCAGGCTCGTGAGACCGCTCACGCTTCCCGTCTCTATCGTAAACCCCATCCCTGCTCCCTTCTCGCTCATCCCTCGAATCATACGACAGCTCGCGCGATCTTTCACGCCTGGATTTGTGCGAATGCTCGCGCTTGGAATCCTTGTCGGATCGATGATGGTGATGGCGATCGGAATCGCGGTGGCGCCGGTCATCGTCGTCGTGGCTCCGATGCTTGTGGTCTCGATCGCGTTCGCGTTCCCTGTGGCGGTCCCTGTGATCTCTGTCATCTCGAGTTCTCTTGCTGGATCTGTCCTTCTCTACGTGTGCGTCCATTCTAGGGTTTCAGAAATCCTCTCCCCCACCCGCTCAGGACTAAAGCCGTTGGAAGAAGATGAAATGTATATTTGGCTCGTTTAATCAATAAGGCAAAAACACATAAATGAGAATTATCTTGGTCGGCTTGTCAAAAAATCAAGGGTTTAATATTATTTTTGTTCAGAAAATTTTTATTCTAGGAATCGGGTTTAGTGTACTAACACCCAAAAGTTTTTAGGATCATTTTTGCCCTAGGACCTTGTTAAACATACACTATTACATAAAAAGGTTTTAAGACTGTCTCGTTTAGACCAGAGTATTAAAGCTCCGGTCTAAAAAATATGATCGGTGACAGTTTAATAAATATCAAGAATATTTTGGACCAAATCCTTTAATCATAGGTTTAAAATATATTATTTAGACATATTTCATGAATGACCGGTCTAAAAAATTTTTTAAAAAAATCTAAAATCTCATTTACTTTTAAAGTAAACTTTTAAAATCAGCTATTATTAAGACTGGACATTAATTGTAGCCGATCCAGAAGACAAGAAAAAAAATTAAATAAAAAATTAATTAATTTTAAGATTGGAGTTTAATAAGGACCGGTTTTAAAGTTTAACTTTTAAGACCAACTTTAAAAAACATCCAATTTGAAAAGTACCAGCACAAAAAAGTAACTATATCCCCTCTTCTTCGCGCCGAGACATGAAATTGCTCTCTCTGGATCTCTCCTCTTATTGTGAAATCTTTCTTCCGGTTGCATTACCTCTCTTCCTCACCTACCACCACTAGCCTTTGTTACTCTTTCATTCGCTCAAGGATTCATTTCTCACACCACCTCTTTCAACCTCTCCTCCTATCTCAAAAATGAAGGGAAAAAGTGAATCTAGTTCTATTTGAGGGACACCAGTTACTGGTGTGAATCAGAGTGAACCTGGTGCATCTGAAAGTGAGCCTCGTAATAGGCCTTTACGCCATGGTAGAAGAGGCACACAATTTAAAGAGCTTGCCCTAAGTCGGACTACTAGGGAAAAGATTGAGATTTAGTTTGATGAAAATTGAAATTCTATCGGCCTAATAAAAACAAATATAGGAGTTATGTCAGCCTTATAGGACGCAGCAAGCCTAATATCTTGATAGATGAGTGGAAAAATGTTAAGAAGGAGAAAGTAAAGAATCTTATTTTGGGACTCTATCTGGTTGACAAACGTTGTTCCTGATAGTCAAAAGTTTAAAAACAAGGCATTGTTGTATTGTACTGATTGCTGGAGGAAGTTCAAGACCTCCATATCTAACAATTATGTGCATGTTGAGGTTAAAGATGCTTAGCATCGCCCTAATCCTTACCATAAGTATACATATCTTGATGAAAACACTCAACAACAATTTTTTCATATGCGAACCACTCCAAAAACTTTGGTGAGTTTATATTTGGTTTTTTTGCTTTTTTTTTTAATCTTTTTTGCTTAAGAACCTATGCATATATGTGATATTCTTATGTTCATCTAATCCTGTTAGTGAGATGGTTTGATGTGTAAATAGAAGAAAAATAAAATCTTTTTGTTTGTTAATTCCAGCTTCATGCAATTATAGAATGACGTACATTTCCATCCTTTGTCCTGCATCATAACATGTCTTTGTTCTTATGTGAATAGGACTATAGATGAAGTAATACAGTAAAAGTTCGTCATTGTTTTATACAAGTCTTGAAATTTGATGAAATGAATTTGATTAATGTTTGAGGTTTAAATATATAAAACAAAAAAAATTCTCTAATTTATGTTAGTGAGATGGTATGAAATTCATAATTAATCATTGTTTTGAATTTGGATTTACATTAAAAAGGGGGGGGGGGACAAGCACAAGAGATGGGTATAAAGAATGATTGCCCTCATAAAATGTCTCGCGATGGCTATGAAAAAACTAAAAAATAGTTAATGGCAACCAAGCGAAAGAGAATGGAAGAAGAAGCTGAATACAATCCTTTTGCGATATGTTATCTGCCATCTCCAACACGTCGTGAAAACTTGTGGTTGTATTCTCACCGAAAGAGAAGCGAGGGTTATACGAGTAAACAAATTCGTATAGTTGCTGAAAAAATTGTAACTATCATTATTGTTATTTGTTAGTTATTAAACAAGTTTTATTATCAAGCTTCTCGTTATCTGTATCTTACATGATAAACTTAAAAATAAAGAAGCAGAGGGATCATTTGTGTTGGACAAGAGGAATGATATTTTGATCGTTGCAACTAGAAAATTGGATGATACGGGGCATGTCAGGGGAATTGGAGGAGGGGTAGGCTTAAGACAATGCTTTGGATAATCCAAATGTAATAAACAAAGTATGGTTACTTGGGAGGAGATGTAACATATTGTGGTTGCCATGAGTAAGAAAGTAGAGGTGCAAGAAGCTTCATTAAGGGCAATGTTTGAAGCCCAGATATGAGGAAATGATTATTGTGAGCTCATGTACTAAGACCACCGTTCTATGGCAAATTGACTTGCACTTTGAAAGTGGAAGAAATCACCAAGAGGGGGGGTGAATTGGGGATTTTAAAAATTCTTTTCAACTCTTAAAAATGAAGCTTAAGAAATGGATAATAAAAGAGTAGAAAAAGAAAAGCTTAGACACACAGAATTTATACTGGTTCGGTCTCAACCTTGACCTACGTCCAGTCCCCATGAGTGCTTGATTTGATTTGGTTAACTCAGACACAAGTTGATTCTTCATTGCATCCTGAGTCTCTATGAGTGCTTGATTTGATTTGGTTAACTCAGACACAATCTTCCCAATCTCTGTTGCTATCTTTTCAGCAAAGGATTCCAGTGCAACATCAACAATTTCCTTGACCTTTGCAGAAAAGTCAGAAGGAATGGAAGTTTGAGGAGGTGGAGGAGCTGACTGGGCTTCTTGAGCTCGTGAGTAGGAGGCTCTTGTTCTAGAGGGAGCTCTAGATTGTCCAGAACCTTTAGTATTGAAGCTAATCTTCATGAGGTGTAATTGGGGCTTCCCAAATGCTGGAGGTCTTACTATGGTGTCTATGGCTCCTACATGCCAAATTTTGAAATGGAACAGGATAACATATATGAGAGAAGGGAAAGGGATGTGAGAAGTTATCCTAGAGCCAAATCTGAATCTGGTCATTTCCTCAAATACCCATTGCCTTATGTTAATTTGCATCTTATCCACGACTGCAGCAAAGGGTGCATAGTCTCTTTTGGTGAAGTGTGTGAAGTTGCCACCCTTTTGCACAAGGTTCCTGGAATAGATGTACCAAAGAACACGGAAGGTAGGAGTCATGGAAGCAGGGGTAAAGTGAAGAGAAATTTGTTGATCATCAGAAAAAGGCTTATTAGGTTTAAGGATTTCAAAAATTTGCCTATTGGTATAGTTTATAGAGTGGTGAGGAGGGGGATTGTCAATGTCTAGAATCTTATTCAAAATGTCAGCAGATAAAGAAAACTTGACTCCCTTAAATGTGGTTGAGACTCTGTGTTTTTCATTGTCCTCTTCATTGTCCCAATCCATATTGAAATAAAATAGTCTAACAATGTTGGGAGTATAGAGGGTTTTAATGGATAGAAAAGTCTTGAATTGACTTAACCAGGGGGATAGGTCAAGGTTACACTCCTTTTTGAGGCTCTCTAAGTCTACTGAGACCACAGGGCAAAATGGTTTCTTACCAAACTCTTCCTTGAATTTGACAGCTTCTTGGTTGGAGAGGATAGTGGTCTCAGAGAAGAAATCAGAGGGAGGTGAAGAATGATTATAAATGTCAGTAATTGCCTTCTGTACCGTTTGTGGCCTTTCTGGAGATTGTTCTTGTTGTTGTTCAGAGGATGGAACAGCAGATTGTTGAACTTTAGAGGATCCTTGACTCTTTTCAGCTTGTTTCCTCTTGGAGCCTTTTGAGAGTTCTGCAACTTTCTCCTTTCCTTTGCCAGAAACAGGTTCTAGCTTGCTCTTCTATAGGTTCTTGAATCACCACCCTTTTTGATCTGGGAGAAGTAGTGTGAGGGATTCCAGGGATTAGTTTATCGATTCCTGAAGCAAATTTCTTGGGAATCAATTTTTCCCTTCTAGGTCTGTGAGTAGGAATGGATTTCATCCTAGGTTTTCGTTGAAGGAGAGAGGGTGAAGAAGATTTCGTGGTTTCATCATCATTAGAGGGTCTAGATGTTTGATTTGAAGCCATTGGTGAGAAATAAGGTGGATTTGAAGATGAAGAAAGAAGAGAGTACGGAGAACTCTAGGGCAAACTCAAGTCTGAGAGTTGTAAAATGAACAGTCACAGCAATCACATATATATAGAGTTCCGATAGACTCGAGTTTACAAGTCAGACTCAAGTTTGGAAGAGTGGGATACTTACCTGGACTTCAAGGATGTAGCTGTGAATCCTTGAAACCTCGATAAACTCGAGTTTGTATAAGCTGACTAAAGTTTGAGGTCACCTCTAATTTCCATATTTCTCTCTGTGAAATGCAGACTCGAGTCACTCACTTAATGACTTGAGTTTGTAGACTCTTCATAAACTTCAGGATTTCTTAGGATGGTGTAGACTCGAGTCAGTCACTTAATGACTCGAGTTTAGCCTGACTCTAAAGACTCATTTGTTGTTTATCCTGATAAACTCGAGTTTGGGTGCCAGACTTGAGCACCCAAACTCGAGTTTGACTTGTTTATAGGGGCTCTGAGTATTTTGCAAAAACATTAGCAATAGAATATCCTGCAAAAACATATCTAAACACTCCGATGCTTAAGTTAGTAACAATTAACCATCAAAACACAGAATTGGAATTTCTTTCATATGAGTTCCAAGGTCTTGGATCTGTTGTTTAAGCCATAGGACCTGTGAGCAGCAACTTGATGCAGCAACATATTCAGCTTCAGTTGAGGATGTCGCTACTGTGTTTTGCTTCTTACTAAACCATGAGACAAGTGAATTTCCAAAGAATTCACATTGTCCACTTGTGCTTTTCCGATCAGTTTTCTATCCAGCATGATTTGAGTTAGAGTAAGCCACCAAGTGTGCAGGTTGACCTTTGGCAAACCATAACCCCAATTCTTCCATATCTCGCAGGTATCTGAAGATTCTTTTCACGTGTTCGGCATGAGATTCCTTAGGTGTGGATTGGAATCTAGCACACATTCCCACACTGAATTGTATGTCTGGTCTGCTTGCTGTCAAGTAAAGTAATGATCCAATCATGCCTCTGTACTTTGTGATATTGAAGTCTTTTCCCTTCTCATCGGCATCTAAGGCAGCAGTTGAGCTCATTAGTGTGTCTGCTCCATTGCAATCTTGGAGGCCGTATTTCTTGAGTAGGTCTCTTAGGTACTTAGTCTGAGATATGAATATCCCGTTCTTATGTTGCTTGATTTGAAGACCAAGAAAATAGTTGAGCTCTCCCATCATTGACATTTCAAACTCACCCTGCATGGTCTCAGAAAATTCCTTGCACAAAGCATCGTTAGTAGCACCGAAAATTATATCATCTACATAGATTTGTACAAGTAGGATTTCATTCATTTTGTTACTTTTAATGAATAGAGTAGTATTTGCTTTACCTCTTACAAATCCGTGGTCTAGAAGGAATTTACTTAGCCTTTCATACCAAGCTCTAGGAGCTTGTTTTAAGCCATATAAAGCTTTCTTTAGTTTGAAAACATGATCTGGATGAAATTCATCTTCAAAACCAGGAGGTTGTTCAACATAAACTTCTTCTTGAATGAACCCATTTTGAAATGCTGATTTTATATCCATTTGATATAGTTTAAAACCTTTGATGCAGGCAAAGGCTAAAAGGACCCTTATGGCTTCCAATCTTGCAACTGGAGCATAAGTTTCTTCATAGTCAATTCCTTCTTCTTGGTTATATCCTTTAGCTACTAATCTTGCCTTGTTACGGACAATGATTGTAGACTCATCACGTTTGTTCTTGAATACCCATTTAGTGCCAATGACTGGATGGTCTTTGGGCTTGGATACCAAGTCCCAAACTTGATTTCTTTCAAATTGATGTAATTCCTCTTGCATTGCTATCACCCAATCATTGTCTGAAAGGGCTTCTTCAATCTTAGAGGGTTGTATCTCAGAAATAAAAGCTAAAAAGGTAACTTCATTCAAGATGCTTTACCTGGTTCTAACTCCTTGACTTGCATCTCCTATGACTTGGTCCAGTGGATGACTTCTACTGTATTTCCAAGCTTTAGGCTGGGTTAGACCAGGATTTTTACAAGTATGTTCAGATTCAGCTTCTGGTTCTCTTTGTAAGTTATTTTCATAATTTTCCAAAATAGAAGAAGTTTTCGAAGAATGAGGATTCAGAATTTCATCGTCTTCATCAATCATGGATTTGTTAAAGTTGGTTTCGTAGAAAACAACATGGATAGATTCTTCTATAGTTTTGGTAGAGAGATTGTATATTCTATAAGCCCTACTCCTAGAAGAATAGCCAAGGAATGTACCTTCATCAACCTTGGAATCAAATTTACCTATGTTTTCCTTACTGTTCTTGTGGATAAAACATTTGCATCCAAAGATATACAGGTGAGATATGTTGGGCTTTCTTCCCTTGAAGAGTTCATATGGAGTCTTGTTCAGCTTTTTCCTGAGATAAGCTCGGTTAGCGATGTAGCAAGCTGTGTTCATTGCATCTGCCCAAAACACTTGAGAGGTCTGATTCTCATTCAGCATTGTTCTTGCCTTTTCTGTGAGGACTCTATTCTTTCTTTCAACTACTCCATTTTGTTGGGGAGTTCTTGGAGTAGAGAAGTTGTGATGTATCCCCATTTTATCACAAAGTTCCTCAAAGGAGTGATTTTCAAATTCTCCTCCATGGTCAGTTCGGATTCCTGCAATAGATAGACCTTTCTCGTTCTGGACCTTCTTGGCAAATATAGCAAATTGATCAAATGCTTCACTTTTAACAGATAAGAATAATGTCCAAGTATATCTTGAGAAATCATCAACTATTACTAGAGTGTACAAGTTTCCACCAAAACTTTTTACTCTAGTTGGACCAACTAAGTCCATATGTAGTAATTGAAGTGGTCTATTAGTTGAGATCTCAGTTTTAGAATGAAAGGATGACTAAGTTTGTTTTCCCTTTTGGCATGCTTCACAAATCATATCCTTTTTGAAATCAAGTTTTGGTAATCTGATAACTAAATCCTTTTTCATTAGTTTATCAAGTTGGAACATATTAACATGTGCTAAACGTTTGTGCCACAGCCAACTTTCATCTAAGTTACTAATGAAGCATTTTTCAGAAGGTAAAGCAGTTGATAGTTCAAGGGTATAGCAGTTACCTTCCCTTGGAGCCCTAAATAGAGCTTTTGATCTTACTTTGTCTAGGGAGAGATCATCCTTATTCACAATCAAACATTCTTCAGAATTAAAGATGACTAGATTACCTTTGTCGGCACTTTGGCTTACACTGAGAAGATTATGGCATAGTCCTTCCATAAGGTAGACATCTTTTATTTGTGGTCCATCGTTGTTACCAATCTTTCCAATACCAGCTATCTTTCCAGACTGGTTTCCACCAAATGTGACCTTGCCACCATCCTTGTGTTTGATTGTTGTAAACTTGGATTGATCTCCTGTCATGTGTCTAGAGCATCCACTATCAATGTACCACTTACTAGATTTTGATGCTCTTAGACATACCTGCAATTTATGAAAGATCAAGTCTTAGGTACCCACCTTTTCTTGGGTCCTTTTGGGTTAGTTTGCACCTTAGGAGACACATATGTTCCTTTAGGTACCCATTGATAATTTCCTATAGGTTTATCTTTCCTTTCTTTTCTATAAAAGCATGCTGAAGTAGTATGACCTTTTCTATTGCAATAATTACAGTGGCCAAATGGATTAGAGGAATGAACAGATTTACGAAAATGACTTAAGTAGTTCTTTTCTTCATTTTTCTTCTTGCCTTTCTTTTTATCCAGATCAGGTTTGTAACCTATTCCAGACTTGTCATTTGTGAATCTTTGCTGTTTTAAAATAACGTTAAGCATCTCATTACCTTGAGTGAATTTTTCTAGGGTTTTTGAAAGATAGTCATTTCTTTTCTGTAAAGCACAACAGTTTTTGCAAATCTTTTCAGTAAGCTTTTCACAAGCCTTTTCGGGAGTAGAAGATGAAGTTTTCTGAACTTGTTGTTCTAAATCCTTTATTTTTCTTTTTGAAAGCATAAGTTCTTTTGCAATCTTTTTAAATTCAGAACGAAGACTATCATATTCAGAAAGTAGTTCGTCAAAGGTAGGTTCAAGATCATTTACCTCTTCATTGACGCATTCTTCTTGAGCAACTAGGCAGAGATTAGCTGTTTCTTCTTCATCTTCTTCTTCTTCATCTGATGAACTATCTCCCCAAATAGCAGAGACAAAGCCCTTCTTCTTGAAAGAACTGAATCTGGGCTTTTCCTTTTCTTTGTGCTTCAGCTGAGGACATTCAGATTTGATATGACCGGGTTTGTCACATTCATAGCATACAATTGGTTTCTTTGTTTCCTTGTTGTTGTTCTTGTATGTCTTACGGAAGGCTTGATCCTTTTTGTAGAATTTCTTGAATCTTCGGACCATCATTCCGATCTCCTCATCATCAATCTCTTCATCATCTGAGTTCCTATCTTCCTTGTGAGTCTTGAGGGCAATTCCTTTCTGTTTCCCTTCTATTTCATCAAGTCCTTTTCTGAACTTGATTTTCCTTTCATATTCTGATAAGCTACCGAAGAGAGCAGCTACAGATTGCATAGATTCTCCTCTTGCTTCCTCTATGGCTGTCACTTTGGCTTCCCAATCTTTGGTTAGTATATTCAAAATTTTTCTTATCTGAGTTCTTTGATCATATACCTTTCCCAGGGCTGACAACTGATTGATCAGGTGAGTGAACCGGAGCTGGAATTCAGTAATTGATTCTCTAGTCTTCATGCGTAGTAGGTCATATTCGGTGGTGAGTGTGTTGATCCGGATTTCCTTGATCCCTGAGGTACCTTCGTAGGCCACTTCTAATGCATTCCACATCTCCTTGGCACTGGGCAGATTGCAAACACGAAAATATTCCTTTTGACTTAGTGCACTCTGCAACATTAAAATAGCTTTGCTGTTAAGGACAACTTTCTTTTGATCATTTTCATCAAATTCTGCCTTTGCCTTTGGTACAACATTTTCTCCTACTTTCTTTATAGGGACATAATTGCCATCCTCAATAACTTCCCACAGACCATACTCACTGGCCATCACAAATACTTTGAATTTGGATTTCCAGAATGAGTAGTGTTCACAATTAAATCCCGGTGGTCTGTTTATTGAGGCACCATTTGGTAGGATTCCTTCCATTGGATCTTTATGTCTAGAATGTTAATCCTTTGAGTAGACAACCAAGCTCTGATACCAAATGAAAGTGGAAGAAATCACCAAGAGGGGGGTGAATTGGGGATTTTAAAAATTCTTTTCAACTCTTAAAAATGAAGCTTAAGAAATGGATAATAAAAGAGTAGAAAAAGAAAAGCTTAGACACACAGAATTTATACTAGTTCGGTCTCAACCTTGACCTACGTCCAGTCTCCAGATACCTTCTGGGTGTTTCCACTAATTCAACAGATTTTCAATTACAACAATGAAGACCAGACACAATCCTAATCACCTAGGACTTGCTCCCCCTTACACTTTGTTATTGAACAACCCAACTCACAGGTTCCACAACCTTGAGTTCTCACAAACAAATGCTTTCAAAAATTTACAAACTCTTAAAAGAGTAGATAAGGAGAAACACTGAAGAACAGGTTGACAATAACAATACAGATTCAAATTTCAATGTATAATCAAGATAGCTTCGTTGTGTGTATGTTGCTTTGAGTTTTCACAGCCTCTTATAGACTGAATGGATAAGCTAGCCGTTGCAATTCTTTCTCTAATGTTCAGCTGCAATTCTGGAAAAATGGCAGTTGCATATTTTGCCCTGTTCCTTGAATTCTTAGCTGGAATCTTGGAATTTAGTTGTTGCAGAAGGTCTTCCAGATTTTTAGTCATTCCTTTAACTTAATTTGACCGTTTGAGATGATTCTTATGAGTTACAACGGTCTGAGCTGAACATCTGGGATAAGGGAGAAGGATCAGCCCTGTTCTAGGTTCGTTATTTAATGCATTTATCCTGGATCTTGATCTCACCTTGATCTTGGCTAAACCTTATCTGAAAAACACTCAAACCTTCATCAAGGACATTAGAAACAATAATATCATATCATGAAATAATTTCAAGAAGACCCATTAAGATTTCGCAGATCAACATCATTTGATTTTTCAAAATCCCCGATGCAAACTCGAGTTTGTTCTTCCAGACTCGAGTTTGGGGTTCATCCAGAAAGCATGTCCATTGATTAGAGGTCTAAACTTGCAGTCTGTAAAAGCTAACTCGAGTTTGGCTTTTACAGAGAGAACTATCGGGCTTTGGACTTAGCATGGAATTTTGGTCCTGCTCCTAGACTCGAGTCAATTAGTGACTGACTCGAGTTTAGGTCTATGTTTGAAGAACAAGCCTAAGTTCGTGATTTTCCAGACTGGAGTTTAGGAGACAGACTGGAGTTTTGGAAAGATGGTAGAAATTCGAGTGTTTCTCTATTTGTCCTAAACTCGAGTTTACAATGACAGACTTGAGTTTATGTTTGAGCTGAAACAATTCAAATCTTTCTGTTTGGTCTGGACTGGAGTTTGTAACTCTAGACTGGAGTTTATAACTTGGCCTGGAATTCGAGTGTCTTTCTGTTTGGTCTAGACTGGAGTTTAGGAATCCAGACTCGAGTTTGGCTTGCTTGGGATTCTGAGTGCTCTCTGTATCTTCAAGACTTCAGGTTTGGTTTTGCAAACTGGAGTTTGGCTCGTTGTGGAAATTTCTGATTGCTTTCTGTAACTCCTCAGACTCGAGTTAGTCTAAGTAGACTCGAGTTAGGCTTTCTTCGTAGAAGTAAGCAGCTTTTTGTCAACCCTTAAACTCGAGTTTACATACCCAAACTCGAGTTTGCCTTTGACAGTGAGATTTTCATATTGCCAAAAACAAACTTCATATCAAGTTTACAATTGCTAGTTATCATCAAAACACATTGAGAACTAACACACTTATGCATCAAATCACTAAAGGGAGTTGTGGCATTGTTGGACAGTTAGAGGGTCCTGAACCTAATGACCTTTATGTGGAGGATATTGAATGTCAACTAGTTGCAGATAGGACTGTCCGCATCTCAAGATCAATTGATGTGCACCACTATTAAATGGTCGATGATCAAGTCAAAGTGTTAGTTGAAGAGGTGATCATTACTGATGAAGTTGTCCCTCTCTCAACTGGTGAGCTGAAGGTTGTGAGTGATGTCAATGGAATCTTTATCTCGTGGGCAAAGAAACTTGTACATGTTGTCATCGATGTTGGATATAATTAGTTTTGATGATGTCTTGTATAGATGTCATTCTTAAAAGCAAAAAGATTGAGTAATATAGTTGTAATGCCTGGATAATTATATTGACAAATAATACCTATTGGAAATAGGTGAATTTGTGGTCTCAAAATTAGTATAATAATTATATTATTTCCTAAGGTGATTTCTCATGAAATTAGGAGGGATAAAGAAAATTAAGTGTCAAAAGGCTTAAAAATGCATTTTAGGGTCATAAAACATCCTAAAAAGAATTGTGATAAATTCTAAAGAGCAGTAAAATAATTATTAAAAATTAGAAAGAATATTGTCCTTAATTTAGACAATTTAATAAATTATTTCCTTTGAAAATAGAAATAAGAAAAATTAAAAAGTATTCTGAAACCAAAATCGACTCCGTGATTTTTGATATATTACATGGGACATAAAATACCAATGTAAGTAAAATGGTTGTGAGATAATAATTATTACTAATTAAGAAAATTGTCAACAATTAGTAAGTGATTAGTTAAATAATTAATGGCTAATTGTTTAGAGATGAATAAAGAAGAAAAACCGAAATTTGTGTGTGTGTGAGTGTTATGAGATGTGGAGAGTTGTGAGTGTGTGTGTGTCTAAGTGTTGTGCATGTGTGTGTGTGTAGTAGCAAAATAATAATATCTACATATTTATGATTATAATAATAATATAAAGTGAGATATTTTGAGAAAAAGCAAATAGGATAGAGGAGAACTGATAGAAAATAAATCCTATCTCAAAATATATGAACTAAGTATCTAACATAAGGACTTATTATATACAAGTGAATTTTCATCTCAAAGTAGGCTATCTCCGAAGTTATTTTCGTAACTGACAGCGGTTGTCCGAAAATGTTTAGCAGGCAACGGAATGTCCTTAATGAGATCAAAAATTTAGATAACCCAGGTATCTTAAAAGAGAAAGAAAAGATCTTCGGGGCTATGTTCCCGGAATTTTGAGATTTCTCAAGATTACGTGATTAGAACACCGAACAGGGACTTTATCGGTAGAAAGCTTCTTGAGCAAGTTGGTGACATTACCTTGGTGACATAGGATGAGGTCAACATAGTAAAGTGTATGGCCAAGATCTTGCCACCTTAAAGAAGTGTGATCCGATGGTCAGAAACTGATCAGACAAAGTTCAAAGGAATTACCAAAATGTCATTGCCTTTTTCTATAAATAGCCCTTCCATTCTCCTTCATTTTCTCACCAATTCACTTGCCTAGTTCGAAATCTAGAGAGATGTTAGAGAGAGGGAGGAGCTCGGAGGAAGGAGTAGCAAGGTTCTGGGTAAGTTCTTCGGTCCCTAGTCTTAAGATTCTATCTTCGTTAGGTAGTTATGGTAGAAATGTTATTTTGATCTTTTAGTCTTATAATATGTTGTTGATATCATGCTTAAGTTTAAATATGGTACTTATTTCGAAAATATAATGGAGAAAGAGATACGGCAAAATTTTGGAAGATTAGAGTCAAAGTAGCGAAGCTCTGGCAAAATTCCACCGACTAATCAAACTATGGGCAAAATGGTAATTTGTACCTAAAATGCCTGTTATGATATTAAATATTCATATTTGTGATATAATCCTTATAGGATATCTGAAAACACGAACCGCTGTTTCCGCTGTCGTACCGCCATCGTACCGCTGTCAAACGTACCATATTTCGACGAAAGTACCCGATATCGTCAATGAAGGTACGGACGCGTACTGTAACTCTAACTCTTATGCTGCTTGTATGCTTTATATATGATGAGATGATTCATATAGTCATGGACAAGACTGGGTCTTGGGTCATGGACTGTGGCTAAGACAGGGTCTTAGGTCACTTTGTTAAATACATTCATCTTTTAATGTGAAAACGGGTTACAGTCTTGGTAATGCCGTATAGATGTTTTCTTAGCGTTGAGGACACGTTCCGGGGCGTGGCACTGGTTTATGTGCAAACTATGTGGACCTTACATGGGCTGTGTGCTATGTAGGTATTGTTGAGATATGAATTGATACATGTGCTGTGTGCTATGTATAGTTATATGCTGAAATGTAAATGAATATTTATCATGCATACTGTCATACTTGAGCATAAGGTTAACCGTTACATGAGGTCCAATGGGCATTAGACCTAGTCTTAATGAATAGTACAGGGAAGAAACCGGGATAGAGAAGGTGCCGGTGGAAAGAGTCGTGAAGAGGCAGCGGTCGAAGACAAAGGTCGGTAGAAGTTATTAGGACTTAGTTTTTGGCAAAGTATTCTGGCACGGATTTAACAAAGTTATTTCGGACTATTTGGTGCTTAAACTAAGGAAGGTTTCATCGGTGGGTTGTCACAAGTCGCCATAGAGTTGGTGAGACTCCATTAGATTGAACACCGACCTGGACAAATTGTCTAATTAACTGATGTTAGGTTCCAAGCCATAGGTCTAATTTAAGACTTTCTTTATCAAAGAAATGTATTCAAATCTCTGTAAATTGTATCACATGAATATTCCTTCGGGATATTTAAAATATCAGCTTATGTCGGGGCATCATCATATGTCTGGGCATTTTATATCAGATACTCATTATCCGAATCTTGGCGCACGTTATCCATTTCCGTAGTACTCTGAGCTGTAACAATCTCAAAACTCTGTGATTTTCTTAAAACTAAGTGTCGACCGACACAATTTTTGAACTTGGAATTTGGGATGTTACAATATTATTTCCTACATTTACTAACTGTTGTCCATCATCAAAAAGGGGGAGAATGTTGGATATAATTAGTTTTGATGATGTCTTATATAGATGTCATTCTTAAAAGCAAAAAGATTGAGTAATATAGTTATCTCCTACATTTACTAACTGCTGTATTTAATAATTCAAGTTGAATTGTAAAGGCTAATCAAGAAGGAGATAAGAGATTTCAGAAAGAAAGAGTTCAATCATGAAGAATGATCAAGAAGAAGATCAACAAAGAAGTATTGAAGGATTGAAAGAAGAATCTACAAAACAAGAAGTTATCAAAGGGTTTTGGGCATAATCAAGAAGAAGAGGAGAGATTGAAGAAGAGAGTGTTGGTTATGATTAGTTTGATGATGTTTTATATAGATGTCATTAGTAAAGAGCAAAAAGTTTATATAATATACATTGTCTAATTGCTACATTTAATGTAGATTTGTTCATGTGGAGAAAGAACAAGAGAAGAGAAGAAAGAAAGAAGAACTTGATGAATAGCCTGAGAAAATCATTATACAAGTGTTTATATTGATTCTTGAAGTCTCCACGATCAAATGGAAGTTGGAATGGCTCGATTCGGAGTTAGAACAATCAAATATCAGTTTCTGGATAATTAAACTTGAGCATGTCACTTATAGACTCGAGTCTGGCTGATTTCCAGCAACTCTAGCTCCTCTGGTACGAGCAAACTCGAGCCTATACTTATAAACTCGAGTTTGGATGATTTCTAGCAGTTCTGGCTCCTCTGGTACGAGCAAACTCGAGCCTATACTTATAAACTCGAGTCTGACTGATTTCTAGCAACTTAGTTCTCCTCTGGCACGAGCAAACTCGAACCTGTCACTTACAAACTCGAGCCTGACTGATTTCCAGCAACTGTGTCCACCTCTGTTTCACGTTCAGCACGGGCGACCTCTGGTAATTCGATGATATCTCCCAAACCAAGAATCGGATTGAGGTGAAACCAATTTTGTATGAAATTAGACTCCTAATGCGTCATCTTGACAAAGTTTCATGCCCAAAGAAGATCTGATGAGAGAGCTATGGATTTTGAAAGTTGGATCAGAAGTTCACACCACACAGCAGACCAAGCTTCAATGTTTTGAGTGTAACTCACAATCTACACATCGGAATGAGCTGAAATAGGTGGCATATGAAAGTAGACTCATAAGGCTTTCCATCAAGAGTTAAACGAACTAAAACAAAGTTCAGACCAAGGAGATATGGCCTTTGGAAGTTGACAGAAAATTCAGGACGCTACAAACTCGAGCCTATCACTTATAAACTCGAGTTTGACTCAGACAGAGAGCTAATCGCGATCTGATATTCAATAAACTCAAGCCTAAAACTAATAAACTTGAGTTTAGCTCAGACAGAATGCTATCGAAGATTTCCAACACGATTAGACTCGAGCCTACATAGCTTAAACTCAAGCCTAACGAATCTCTGTTTTACAGATGACGTCTTCCATCTATCCGATTCAAACTTATGAACTAATTTAATCATTTTTTATGTTTCGAATCATCATATATATTTACTTGATTGATATACTCATTATACTCATCAGTTTCAGATGAATTCAGTAAGGATCAAGGTGAAATCAGATCTGGGTCAAATGCATTAAATGAAGAACCAAGAACAAGCCTAAAAGTTCTCATTCTTTCCAAAGGTTCAGCTCAGACCGTTATAGGTCAATTAAATCACTCTCCAACGGTCAAATACGGATCATAGAATAACAAGAACTCAGGAGTATCATTTGTAATGGCTACATCCAGGATTCAAGCTGAAAATTTAAAGAATGGAGAAAAATGGGCAACTGTTATATTCCAGAGATGAAGTTGAACATTGAAGAATCGAAGAGAAGAAAATGCAACAGCTAGTTCCTCTGATTAAACTATAAATACCCAGGAAGACTCATAGCAATCACAAGCACAATAACAACATATTGCATTTTTATTCAGACACTTCATTGTGCATACTTCAGTATGTGAACTTCAGTGTTTATTCATATCTACTCTTTTAGAGAGTCTTGTTTTGAAAATCATTTGATTACTTATTTGAGAGAACTCAAGGTTGTGGAACCTATGAGTTGGGTTATTTAATTACAAAGTGCTAGGGGGAGCAAGTCCTTGGTGATTATGATTGCTTGAGAGTTACATTGTTGTAATTAAAGAATGTTGAGATAGTTGAAAAACCCAGAAGGTATCTAGGGACTAGACGTAGGTCAAGGTTATGATCGAACCAGTATAAATCTTACGGTGTTTAGCTTTTCTTCCCTTGCTTTGTTATACTCTGTTTTCGATCTAAAACTTGGGTATTTCGAAAAGTTTTTTTTAAACTTATCCAAAGTCTTATCAAACACCCAATTCATCCTCCCTCTTGGGTGATAGCCAGGTCCAACAGAAAGAACTTGGTGAATGAAATATCTTTATTCAAGATCAGCTCAAGTTCATTTATGAAGGATAATCAAGAAGAAGAAGAAGGAAGAAGTTACTGAATGAAATATTATTATTCAAATTCTTAGTTGATAGATTTTGGGGATAATCAAGATGGAAGATGGAAGATAGAAGAAGTTGATAATCAATATTCAAGATCAGCTCAAATATAAATGTGGAGAATGCTCAAGAGAATTGAAAGAAAGAAAGAGCTGAATTATGGAGAATGATCAAGAGAGATGAGATTTCAAAAAGAAGAAAATGAAGAAGAGGAAATATTGATCAAGATGGAAGATGAAAAAAACAAAAAGAAAGAACTTGCTGAAGAAATCATTATTCAAGTTCTAAAATTGATCCTAGAAGTCTCCATGATCAAATGAAAGTTGGAGTCGGTCAATTCAGAGTTAAAGACAAAAAAAAATCAGGTTATGGAAGAGAAAACTCAAGTTTACTACCTTACAGCACTAATTTGCCTCTGGAATGCAAGAAAACTGGAGTTTGGGTGTCAAAACTCTAGTTTTCAGGTCAATACTCGAGTTTGGGAGTCAATACTCGAGTATGGAACTTAATGACTCGAGTATGGGGTGTCTTCAGCATCTCTGGCGTCTTTGGACCCGACAATACTCTAGTATCCAATGTTGATTAGCAACTTTGTTCACCTCTGTTTCACCTTTAGCTTTGGGCGAGCTCTGGTAATTCGATGATATCTCTTAAACCAGAGATCGGATTGAGGTGAAACTAATTTTGGATTAAACTAGACATCCAATGAGCCATCTTGACAAAGTTTCAAACCCAAAGAAGTTTAGATGAGAGAGCAATAAATTTTGAAAGTTGGATCAGGAATTCATGCCACACAGCAGACCAAGCTTCAATGTTTTGAGTGTAACTCATAATATACATATCAGAATCAGCTGAAATCGGTGGCATATGAAAGTAGACTCATAAGGCTTTCTATCGAGACTAGATTCAACTAAAATAAAGGTCATACCAGTGAGATATGGTTCTCGAAAGTTGACTGATAATTCAGAACGTTACAAAAACGATGGTCAAGAACAACTCTTATTCATCGAATCATAACGGACAAAATTCAACAAGTTTGGAGCTGATTCTTAATTCATTGGAAAGAAGACTCAAAGAGCTATATGGGGATAATTGGTTTGCCAAATTTGAAGCTATATCAAGTCAGGGAGCATCCAAAGACAAGAACAGCTTGAAAACTCAAGTTTATAAGTGAATACTCGAGTTTAGCTTAGATAGAGAGCAATGAACATCAGAGGATCTTCAATACTCAAGTTTGTAAGTCAATACTCGAGTTTTCATCAGACAGAGAGGAATCTGAAGTAACACAACAACCTCAATACTCGAGTTTCCAAGTCAATACTCGAGTTTGCACCTTCACCTCAGAAAAATGATTGTTGCGAAAATCTCATTTTTAAACAAGATCATCCAAATGATTACCTAAAATGATTTGTAATACTTCTTAACATCATTTATATCATTTGTGGACATGTTTCAGATGATCAATCGAAGGATTACACAAAGATCAATATGCTGAGTTGTCAAATTAAAAAGCATCTAATGGCTATATTTTTTCAATAGCTATATTGTCAATGTCTCTATTCATAACGGTCATATTCTCAACGTTTAGAAGTGTTAGGATCCGGCTGAACCCAAGAGGGGGTGAATTGGGTGAAGATAAAAACTTGCTCCCTTTTAAAATTTTTTGCAATTCGGTGAGATCAATTTGTAAGACTGGAAAGAGTTATAAAAACATTTACAATCATTTAACCATATATGCTGGAAATAAAGAGTTAAGGGAAGAGAATGTGCAGAATCAGATTTATATTAGTTCGGTCCAATCCGTGACTTATGTCCAGTCCTCAAGCTCTACTTGAGATTTCCACTATTTTCCTTGTTTAACCAGGCCCAAGAGACAAGCCTTTACAACCTACAAGTTTGTCCAGGCACTTATACAGCCTTTACAATCTCTCTCAGAGACTCCACCTTATTTCCCATAAGGTTACAACCAGTTTCCCAACTCAAAGTCACCCAACCTTAAGTATCTCTCAGGAAAATATGATTTACAATGTTTCTTGTAACATCCCAAATTTTGGGATTTGAATATTTGAGAATTATATGGGAATTAAAATATAAATGTGGGCGAAAATAATAATTTGAAATTAAGGTTTAATTTTTCCTTAATTTATTTGTGAAAAGAATAAATATAAGGAAAAATGGTAAATGATATGGTAGAATAAAAATGAATTATCCCTATGATCATGCAACAATCATAATTAAAGGAATTGATAGATAATTGGAGATAGAACTAGGAATTTTAGAGAAAGCTATTAACCAAAAAAAAAAAGGGCCACGTTTGGGCTCATGTGAACCAAAGTCCGTAATACTTCATCCAGGCCAAATGCTTCTGATCGACACTCAACTTCCAGAAAACAAAATGAAGGAATATCAGATGCATATCAGCTGGATCCAGAACCCGAGATCATAAGCCCAAAAATTTGATCTGTTCTTTGGCCCAAAACGCCAACAAACCCTTCGGCTCATGCATCCAAATCTTCATCTTATGTAATTAGTTCCTTCGGTCTGGCTAGAAACAGAAGCAGTAAACTAATAGGTAATTAGAGAAAGAGATCACATCTGTTTCAAGCTAGAAAGGACATCTCACCAAATCATGCAGCGCCAAATTCGAACCGAAACCCATACTCCACTGATCAAATATTCTCTCGGAATTCAGCATCCACTGTCTCGTGTCTCTACCTACTCCTGCTCTTTCTTTTTCTGCATAAAAACCACTTTGCCTCAAACTTCATTTTGATCCGTTTCCATTCAGTCCGTGAAGTGGAGCGAGAGACAGAGAACAAGAGAAGCATAACGAAAACTGATATGAGAAACCGAGAGAGAGCAGCTGAGAGTGAGTGAGTTTCGAGAAGGAGAAGTGACGATGAGAAGAGAAACAGAAACAGAGGCAGAAGCGTGAGAGAGAGAGAGAGAGAGAGAGAGTTAGGAGCCAAAGTCTCATTTTCCTCTGTCATAACAACCTGAAACAGAGAGAAAGATCAGGGGATATCGACGTTCCTGTAAGTATGTGATCATTGTGTTTTCTGGTTTTATTTAACTGTCATTGATTCCTCATTTTGCTGTCATCATTCACGGGTTTTTGACTGCATATGGGCATGATGTATACTACCGTTCAAAAGTGTTAGAAGAAAAGGAAAAATGCTACCTATACCTAAGAGAATAAAGAAAGAGCTCGCTGTGTCTGTATGTGTTGAAGAAGAGGATAAAGCTTGCGGTGTAACTGTAGGAAGAAAACGCTGAGGTCATAGATTTTTGCTGTCATACTGTTTTGTTTTCTGTTCAAACGTGGCTAAGTATCTGATGCAAGAAGAGAACTTTTAAAACACACACACACACACACACACACACACACACACACACACACACACGTATTCATGCAAGAACCCCAAACAAGCCATGTGAGTTGCCGTGTGTGTGTCTGAATATGTATATATATATTGACTGCATGCTTAGTGTTGTGTGTGTATTAACATGTGTGCAAGATCAAAGAAAAAGAAAGTATGAAAGAGTAGTTATTTTCGTTACCTATATACATATAAAAAATGTGCTGCCCAGTGAAAAGATAAGAAGAAGTATAGATATATTTGGAAGGAAGAAAAACGCTGGACTCATGCTTGTCGTTGAACATGTATATATAACGTGTCTGTGTGTGAGTTTAGTTTTCTGTATATGTATAAATATATAGTGCATGTGTAGGTGTGTTCACGTGTTTCCTTTCCTGGATGAGTGATGCATAAAGTGGAAGATTTTTGAATTAAAAGAATTCATAGCTTCATTCTGCTGTTAAGTTAAAGGAAAGGAAAGAGTTGTTTTCGGTATAATAATGAATGGAAACCGAATAGTCCAGGGAAAGAAGAAGATGCTGATTTGGTGTTTGGTTAATTGTATATATGTATGTATGTATAAGCCATGATTTCGTTTTGTCTTGCAAGTTAAGGTTACCGATGCATATAGTATAATAATCGATAATAATAGTGATAGTAATTAAAGTAAATAAATAATGATAATCATGAAATCAAGAAAATAAAATTATTATCCAATTTGTTCCTAAATAATAGGAAGATAGCAATCATGAAATAAATAAATATATTATCAAAGTGAAATAATAATAATAATATAGGAAGAAATAATTAATAATTAAATAAATAAGATTATTATTTATTTAAGAGAAATAAATAATATATTGTGAATAAATTATTTACTTAAATTTAAATGCTAATTACTCCTTGAAAAGTATAATCTGGGAGTTTATATTTATTTATTTAACCCAAGGTATTATTATCGGTATATTTTTTTAATGTTATGGAATTATAAATTATAATTTTTATGTGGAATTCTAAGATGATATTAATTGTTATTAGATTGATTTGATAGATTGAATTACGGAGTGTGTAGAGCTCTCAAATTAGGAGTCATATAAATTAGTTAGCTTTGGAGGCAGGTAACCACTTTCCACTTATTATGTGCATTAATATGTTGTTTTGTGAGTATTTTATGAAGTATTTGAGTATATTTTGATATGAAATTCCTTGTGGAACTTTATGGTTGAATTATGAAATATGTTGGAAATTGAGATATTATAATTTGGTTATGATGATTTGAAATGGGTTGAATTGGGAAGAAATGGAGTAGTTATTTCCACCACGTGCTGAGGCCTCCATTGTGCATAATGGTTGGCTTATTTTTTTTGTCCCATCATTTTAATAAGGGACTTGCCCACCAGATCGATGGGCTTACGACATCTCACTAGTTTAAAGTGGGGAAAGACCCATGGTCAGGGCCATGTGCTCTGAGGATTTTGGCTGGTTCTCATCATATGACCAGTGAGCTTTCGAAGTAACCAGTAACATGGATGTAACTTAGCCCATGGGTCTAGTCGGAGTGAAATAAGGCGGTTCGGCTGGCGTGAAGGGAGGTATTTTGGGAATTGTATTGATGAGAAATTGAAAATAGTTATTTATGGTATGAAATGTATTGTTAATATGTTGTTTATAAATTGTTCCACTTGGCACCTCACTAGCATGTATTAATTTATGAAATAAGTTGGATTGATGGTTACCACATTTTTCAGGTGAGAGCTCCTGTCTGAGTCCATCAGGGAAGGCATTAGAAGATTAGACTACATTACTAGAATTAGTGTTTCTGTCTCTATGTTTTCTGTTGGATAAATATATATTGCCACATTAGGGTTCATTATGCATGTTTCGGCATACTGTGGGATATTAAATTAAATTTTATGGTAGTATTAAGTTAATTACCAAAGTAAAATATGGTTAATTTGTTAAGTATAAGGGAGGACGTTTCATTTCTTCTCTCAAAGAAGTGATTATGATAAACATTGAAGTGCATTACAAATGATTTCACTCTTCAAATAATAATCAGAATAAGCATCAGAAAACAGAGTGAGAAGAGGTTCAGCATTTCGGCATTATGACTATGTAAATTCACTCCTCCACCTTCTTGCATTTTGAATTTGGTTCTATTTATAGATGAAGGTCTTCTGAACATTGAAGAATATAGCCGTGAAATCAGAACCGTTTGAGGATGTGGCAGTTAGAAACTAGCCGTTATTTTCAGCTTTTTGGACTTTGACAGCTCAACAACTTGATCTTCATGAAATCCCTTGTTTGATAATCTGAAACATGTCCACAAATGATCTAAATGATGTTAAGAAGTTTTACAGATCATTTGGGTAAGTTTCTAGATGATCTAGATCAAATTCAGGATTTTCGAAACTTTGATTTTTCTAAAGTTACGGTGTAAACTCGAGTATTGAATTGGAAACTCAAGTATTGAGCTTGTAGCATTACTTCAGATTCATCTCTGTCTGATCTATACTTGAGTTTTGCTTCCTATACTTGAGTATTGAAGATTCTTCCACGTTCATAGCTCTCTGTCTGAGCTATACTTGAGTATTCATTCGTAAACTCGAATTTTCGACTTATTCTGGCCTTTAGTTGCTTTCTGACTTGATATGGCTTCTATTTTAGCAAACCAATTATCCCCATATAGCTCCTTAGATTCTTCTTTCCACAGCAACAAGAATCAGATCTTAATTTGTTGGAATTCGCTCGTTATGATCCGATGAAAGAAGATTGTTCTTTAACCATCATTTTTGCAACGTTCTGAATTATCAGTCAACTTTCGAAGACCATATCTCTCTGGTCTAATCTTCATTTTAGTTGAATCAACTATTGATGGAAAGCCCTATGAGTCTTCTTTCAAACGCCACCGATTTCAGCTCATTTCGATTTGTAGATTGTGAGTTATATTCAAATCATTGAAGCTTGGTCTGCTGTGTGGCGTGAATATTTGATCCAACTTTAGAAATTCAAAGCTCTCTCATCTGATCTTCTTTGGGCATGAAACTTCGTCAAGATGACGCATTAGATGTCTAGTTTCAGCCAAATTTGATTTCACCTCAATCCGATGTCTGGTTCAGGAGATATCATCGAATTACCAGAGGTCGCCCAAAGCTGAACATGAAACATGGATGAACAGAGTTGTTGTTAAGTACTGATACTCGAGTATTGAATAGGAAACTCGAGTTTTGTCGGGTCCAGAAGCGCGAGAGAATTTGAAAACATCCAATGGTTGAGTCATTAAGTTCCATACTCGAGTATTTCCAAAACTGTAGTTTTCCAAACTCCAGTTTTCTCGTCTAGAAGCATATTTCTGCAGTAAGCTTGTATACTGAAGTTTTGACCTGGAAACTCGAATATTCTCTTCCAGAGCTCGATTTTTGCTGTTTTTGACTCTGAATTGACCCATCCAACATCCAAATGATTGTGAAGACTTATAGAATCAATCTAAGACCTTGAATATTAATTTTTCTCATTCTTTTTGACAAGATCTTCTCTTTCTTTCTTCTCTCCACTTGGTCATTCTTAACAACTCTATTCTTTCCTTTCTTCTCTTCTTGAGCATTATCCATAGACATATTTGATCTGTTCTTGAATAAAGATATTCCCATTCTATTCATCAACCTCTTCAATTTCTTCTCCTCCCCCTTTTCTTCTTTTCCTTTTCCTTATCCTCATCTACATCCTCAACCTCCTTGATCTTCTTCTTTTTGTCATTCAGAGCTCTTAATGATTCAGCTCTTTCAATCTGAAATCTTTTATCTCCTTCTTGATTAACCTTAACTTGGATTAATCTACATTAAATACAATAGTTAGTTAATGTAGGAGATTAACTATATTACTCAAGCTTTTTGCTTTTGAGAATGACAACTATATGAGACATCATCAAAACTAATTATATCTAACAAGAAGATCTTCATCTATAAATAGAGCCATATTAAAAACGCAAAGTGATGATGGAGAGAGCTTGCATTGTCATAATGCCAATATTATGAATCTCTTGTACACTCTGTTTTCTCAAATGTTTCATTGCTTATCTTAGAAAGAGTGTAATGATTTCCTATGTACTTCAGTGATTATCTATTCATTTCTTAGAGAGAAGTTTCACTATAAATCACTCTATTTGAGGGTTACTCAATATTGGGTGATCTTGAGTGGGTGTTGATTGTAACCTTACATTGAGTAAGGGGTAGAGTCTTTGTGAGAGATTGTAAAGGCTACACAAGTGCCTGGCTAAACTTGTGAGGTTGTAAAGGCTTTTCTCTTGTACCTGGTTAAACAAGGAGATAGTGGAAATCTCAAGTAGAGCTTGAGGACTGGACATAGGTCAAGGATTGGACCGAACCAGTATAAATCTGAGTTTGCAATTCTCTTCCTTAATCTCCTTTATTTCCAGTAAATGTGTTTGAATGATTATCTATAGTTTTATAACTCTTTACTGTCTTTCAAATTGATTTTATCGATTTGCAAAAGGATTTTTAAAGGTTCTAAGTTTTTATCTTCACCCAATTTAGCCCCCTCTTAGGTTCAGTCGGGTCTTTCAATGACATGATCAAATCCTGATCAAAACCCTTCTTGAAGGTTTAGCCCCTGAAGTTGTTAACAAGCCTAAGTTAGATGCCAATGATCAAATTATCCTTATGGCATTTAATCGATTATTTGGAACTAGATTGTGGCTTGTCAATGAAGTTGTAAGCCTCTCTGATAAGCAATCGGTTCTCTTTGATATAGATGATATATTGTCCTTAATGGCTCCTAAAAAAGGAGCTTACTAATTCAATTGTGACCTCTTTTTTCTAAAGTAAGTATCTTCTATAAGTACATAATTTAAATGCATCATTTAGACACACATACAAACTAATTCCTTAATGGCATTATTGTAGGTGCATGCATCAAAAGTTGGGTGAATTGGGCACAAGTGATGATTTTGGATTCTTGTGCTTAGACTATATAAGTGAGACATCCTTAAAAGAAAGACATACATACATACATAGCACATATGATATGTGATGTCAGGAAAAATTGTTACTTGGTACCATATGTGTATAGGTACATATCACATTTCTTGTCTATAATTCACTTAATTCTACTACATATCATTGAGTATTTATTTGTCGTGAATTTTTAGTCACCATTAGCAGTTGGTCTTCTTGTGCATGGAAGAGAATAAAGTGGTATACTTATGCTCCTTCACAATAAACCAAGGCTTGTATTGAAGGAAACCATGAATTTATAAGTATGTCATTTTGATTGTCTTGTCTGAAATCTCTACTATGAATTTTCAGTGACCATTATTGATGAATTTGTGATTTTGATGATAGGGTAATGTTGACATTCCAAAGGAATGTTAAGAGAAAGCATTCGTATTAGTTCAAAGACCCTTTATGGATCACTCCAAGGGTTAGTACCTATTTGAATACTAATAGACTACTTGGTCAGTAAGCTATGTATATATATGCTCCTATGTCTTGTTCTTTTTTAGACCCGTAGGCAACCACCAAAATCCAACTTATGTGGCCATTATTGTAACATCCCTAATCTCATGAACAATGTACAAAGCATGAACTAATGAATTATTGAGAAGTTCTTAGTTCTAATTAAATTGTCTTCTTTTATAGAATTTTCTAATTTAATTAAATAGCTAAAATGGCATGTTATGTACCAGGTTTTGGTGACTTTGTGCCAAGGTGAAAATCACTATAAAGGTACTTTAATTTTTCAGCCAAGTCAAGAATTAAGAGGATGAGGAATTGTTTGAATTAAGTAGGGCTAATGATTGGTAAGTTGACTTATCAAATTTAGCAAGTGCCTAAAGGATATTTAAAAACATGTATTTAGTCCATTACTAAGGCCAATTTTTAGCCAAAAAGAAGAATGAAAGGGACAAGAGTGAATTTTTAACTTGGGCACGTAAGGTCAACCAAGTCAATACCTTAATTTGGTATGGTTGTTAAGGGATTAAGAGACAACATTTTTGTTCCTTTGGCATGCATAATTTTGGCCAAAAAGGGGCAAAAGAACAATAATGGAACTTTGGAGAATATGACACATGAAACTCCCTTGATAAGGACGCAAGTAACAAAGACTTGTGAGGGAAATTAGAAACAACATTTTTGACCCTTTTGACTCTAAAATTTTGGCCAACATGGAGAATAAGAGGCAAGAATAATTTCCATATAAAAAGAGGTATTTGAAAGTTAAATAATTAATCTAGCAAAATATCTTGACTTAAGAAAATTGTCAACCAAGCTTACATCATCAAGATGATGTAAGATGCCTTGTAAAGTAAGAAGTAAAAGGAGTATTATGAAGGCACAAATCTTCCTCCATAAGCCTCACAATTTTTAGCCAAGAGAGGGAAGAACAAGCTGAGGATGAATCTTCTGAAGTTTCTTGCCAAAATGCAAGCATTATTACCTTAAAAGACAAAAGTCACAAAAAGAATTTGGGTCAACTTTTGAAAAGGGATAATATGAAACTAGGATAAGGCTTATAGAGAACAAAACTAGCTTTCCTAATAAATCTAGAAGTCAACCAAGGAGAGGAAAAGAGGAAGAAGCACAAAAATCACATGTTGGAAGCAAAAATCAAAAGCAAAGTCCTTAATTTGACAAATGTCAACTTGGGAATTAAAGTTAACTAAAGGAGGACAACTTGTACAAGTAAAATCAAAGTGATTGAAGACCATATATTGTTTCCCCATAAGCCAAAGATTTTGGCCGGCAAGAGACAAAGGGTAAGGAAGATGAATCAAATGCAAAATGAAGCCAAGAAAAGAAGACAAAAAGGTTAAGAAGTTGACTAATGAAAAAGGGAACCAAAAGGGAATGATTAAATGTTAATTTTTGGGATACTTAGAGACAAAAATATTTCCTTCTTTTCAGCCCTAAAATTTTGTCCCATATGGAGACAAGAGATAAGGAAAATGACTTGCAAAAGAAGCAACACAATAGGAAGTCAAACCAATAACCAATGAAAATTAAGTTATAGGAGTATTTCTTCACAATTGTAATATATTATTTAAAGACTTACAAGTCCCATTTCGGTTGCCCATTTCGTATGCAAAGAGAGAAAAGGAAGGAAAGAGAGTTCACAAAGTCAGGGTGAAGAGGAAGAACACAAAACTTAAAGCTAAGGTAAGTAGGTTCCAAACTTTGTTGGATTGTTCTTCCATCTTCTCTAATCTTCACTAATGATTCAATATTCTCATGAACACTTCTTGTATGGCTCTCCTATACTTAAGGCTGAAGTGTATAACAGGGTTCAATGAGGAAGAAATTCAGGGAAAATAAGTCTCAAGCAAAATAAGCTACTAAACTAAGCTAGTTTGTGACTTTGTGCTTTGATTCTTGGATTCTTTCCAAAATAATGGATGTTCATGGGACAATGGTATTTTTAAGAGGAGGCTTTGTTCTAGATACTAAAATGGATTATCAAATGGTTAGAGTTAAAATTGTAGTTTTAAAAAAAACAGTAACCAATAACTAAGAAAGATATGGAAGTGAAATGGAAGTTATTGTTGTTGCTTACTTTGTGATTTTTGGTCAAGCATGTATATTTGAAGTTATGATGATATTTTCATGTTTTTGATGATGCCAAAGTGTTTAGAATGAAAATTTGTATGGGATCAAGTAAGGAACATGATTTTGGAACCAAAAAACTAATTTGCAAGAGTTTGAAAAATCTGCTAATTTTGATAATTTCTGGGCAATTGAGTTTAAGGAATGATTTTAAAATAGTAAATGAAGACTAGTGGACTCAAAACTTTACAAGATTAAATTAGACATCCCAAGCTTTAATTTGGTATATAATTTTTAATTTTTGGAGGTGTCTACTAAAAGATTCAAAAAATTTTGAAAACAGCCTAGAAATCTAGACTTTGACTCTGACCAGAGGGTGATATTTTAACACACTAAAATGGTACATATTCTTATGGCCTCTGGAAATATTTTTATTAAAACTAGACATGATAAGGGTCAAATAGCCATTGGAATTACCTTAATTGGATTTTTCTAGAATTAATTATGAATTTTTGAAGTTGCGATATAACTTTTTTTGGACTTTCTGGATTATGGTCGAATTTCATGAAATTAAAGAGAAGAGTTTCCATTAGTGTATAAAATGGACTGTACTTGCTTTGTGTTGGGGCAGGTACATATCGGGGGTAATTCGAACATCAAGAAATTTTATATTTACTAATCAGGTGTCAGGTAGTAACTGTTTACTTATATACTTTGTGTGGCTTTTGTATGTTTGTTTTCCATGATTGTGGAATCGGGCTAACTATGGTAGGCCATCGACATTATATGTGTTTGGGTTGTATGGCCTAATGGACTGTGTGTCCTTAGGTCACTATAGAGCCAATTGTGCATTGACTATAGTTAGTGTTTGAGGCTCGGCTATAGTTGTTGTTTTTCCTAGTTGTGGAACCGAGGCTTATTGTGATAGGCTATCCGGTGTTTATGAAGACTATGTCCTTATGTAGTGAACATGTATATGTGTGATATGCTTTTCATATGTTACTGTGCATGATATTGAATGCATGTGGTATGTGTTACCATCTTAATATGTTTTTCCTGATTAAGGTTGCATACATGCATTGCATACATACTGTATATGAGTTTGACAGTTATTCTAGGATTTAACTCTAGGTCCCTATTGATTTAAAGATACAGGTGGTACTAGCTTAGCTAATTAGGGTAAAGGTAAGGACATGTAACTGGAGGTTGAAGAAATAGGGAATGCCCTATCTCTTTGTGTACTCTATATTTTGTTGGATGACTGTATATGTATTTACTTATTGCCCAATACTTTGGATGATTGTACTGTTAGATATGATTAGTTTTAGTGATGTCAAATATACATATCAATATCAAGAGCAAAAAGTTTGTATCATATACATTGACTGATTGCTATATTTGATGTAGATTAGTTCCAAGTTGAATGATGAAGAATAATTGAGAAGGAAAGAAGAGATTAACAGAAGCAAGAAATTATCAAAAGATTTTAGGGAATAATCAAGAAGAAGGGAAGAGATTAAAAAAAAATAAGAACTTGCCTATTATAATAGGACTATCAACTTTTAAGTTCTTATATGTGATATTGGAAGTTTCTACGATCAAATGGAAGTTGGAATGACAAAATTCAGAGTTGAAATGAGCAAAATCAAGCTTTCAGCAAAATATGCATGAAAACTCAAGTTCTTACTTGAAAACTCGAGTTCACAACTCAAGTTTGTTGGTTATGATTAGTTTTGATGATGTCTTATACATATATTATTATTAAGAGCAAAAAGTTTTATAATCTATTCATGTCCTACATTGACTAACTACCTGTTTAATATAGGTTAGTCTAAAGTTGAATTATAGAGAATGATCAAGAGATGAGATTGAAGAAAGAAGAATTTGATCAATATTATGAGAATATCAATATCCAAGGCTCTATGATCAAATGGAAGTTGGAACAGCGCAATTCAGAGTTAAAATAAGCAAGTTGAAGCCTCACGATGAATAGTAACTGAATTGCTATAGTATACGAGTTGCTATAGTGATTATGCTACAGTACCGGCCATTCCTTGACCTTGCTCGAGCATGAAAATGGGTCTGCTTGAGCATGAAAAACTGGTCTACTCGAGCAAGCCATACATGTGCTCGAGCAAGCCTATGTTTCAGCTGTTTCAGCGACACTCTGTTCAGCTCTGTTTCAGGTGACCTCTGGTAATTCGATGATATCTCCCAAACCAGAAATGCTATTGACGTGAAACTAACATTGTATGAAACTAGACATCTAATGCGTTATTGTGGCCATGTTTCAAGTCAAAATATGTTCAGATGAGTGAGATATGAATTTTACAATCTGCCCCATTTGTTACCGTCATATAGCTGAACAACCTTTGATAATTTGGGTGTATCTCACAAACCACAGATCGAAATGAGCTAAAATTGGTGCCATATGAAACTAGACTCAAATACTTTTCCAAAAACATCAAGATCACAGAAAAAAAAAATCAAATGAGAGAGATATGATTTTTGGAAGTTCGGAGTCTATTTCAGAATGGTGAAAAAACGTTGGTTCAAAACATCTTCTATTAATCTGATCATAATGCTCAACATACATTAAGTTTGGAGCTGGTTATTATTGCATTTGAAAGAGGACTTGAAGAGTTTTATGAGCATGGATGGTTTACCAAAATTGAAGCTATATATTGAAGTCATGCTCACGAGAAATTGACTGTTGTGTTGTTCATCACATTAAAGAGTAAAGGTTTTCATCTCTACCTGAAAGTATTCATCCTAATAGATTGATTAAATATTTCAAAGAGACATGCCCGAGCAAAGCATTGATATGCACGAGCAGCAGCAAATTAGAGAGCTGAAGAAGTCATCTTCATGCTCGAGAATCAGCGAGGTCGAGCCAGAAATCAGAGTATGTGCAGTCGTGCTCGAGCAGATAATTAGCGTGCCCGAGCAAGAACGTATATCGTGCCCGAGCAGATAATCAGCATGCTCGAACAAGAACGTATAACATGCTCGAGCAAAGAAAAAGGCTGCTCGAGCAGAGAACAAAAACCTCATCTGTCCCTCTGCCTGACATTGTGCTCGAGCAAGGATAAAGGCATACTCAAGCACTAGCGATATCATGCCCGAGCAAAGAGAGTTTCATGCTCGAGCATCAACGATAATTCAAAGTTTTAACAGCCTCGTTTAAGTATTGCTCGAGCAAGCTCTGGAGTGCTCGAGCATAGTTCCTTGGTTGCCCGAGCACACAAACAATCATGCCCGAGCATGATCATCTCTGTTTTTCAAATCACCGTCTCGGAAATTTCGAATCAATTGGTTATGATTTCTTTTCTTTGGATCAATACTCATTACTATACTCAAATGTCTTTAATCAGTTTGCTAATGAGTTTCAGATGATAATAACCCGGATTTATGTCATATTATCAAAAGATGAATGATTACGTCAGAGCTCACAACGGTAACTTTGAGCAATGGTCATATTCCAATGAGAAGAATTACTCAACAAACGAATCAATCTTCATTGCCTATAAATAGGAAAGTATTCAAACCGAAAGGGGTGACGATGATTGATGAAAGAATTGACGAAGCCAACGAAATGATTTTACCACTTCATCATCAATAGCTCATATACTCTGTTTTTATAGTAGAGAGTGAGATGATCGATTATGCACTTTAGTGATTAACACTCTATCTACTCGTGAGGAGTTTAGAATTCTTATTTGATTATCTGTAAAATCTTGAGGTTAGGACCTCAAGTGTTGGGCAAACAATTACAGCCTGTAAGGGGGAGTGAATCCGAGTGTGAAAGGATCATCCTGAGTACCAGAGTATGTAATTGTATCCGTGGAGATTGTAAAGGCTGCACAAGTGCCCGAACAAACTTGTGAGGTTGTAAAGGCTTTTCTCTTGTGCCTGGTTAAACAAGAAGATAGTGGAAATCTCAAGTGCAGCTTGGGGACTGGACGTAGGTCAAGAATTGGGCCGAACTAGTATAAATCTCTGTTTGCATATTCTCTTCCTTAAACTCTTACATTTCAACATACATGTTTTGAATAAATGTCTATTGGTTTATAAATTATTATTGTCATTCAAACCTCCTATAATAAGTTGCGAAAAGATTTTCTAAGTTTCCAAAAGTTTTATCCGACACCCAATTCACTCCCCTCTTGGGTGACAGCCAGGTCTAACAAAGTTGATATTTCAACAACTCGAGTTAATGTTATTCCAGCCACTATGTTCATCCCTATACAGTGTTTCACTTGGGCGACGTTTAGTTATTCAATGATATCTCCTAAACCAAGAGTCTTTGTAGTCTTACCAAAGATGACATTGATATTTTTCATCTTTTCGTAGACTTGCTCCCCAGTTAATGCTTCCGGAGAATCTTGATACTCTTAATCACCAAAGAAAGCTTTATTTGATATACAATATGGGTGGCCCATCCTAAGAAATATCCTATGGGCAAGATAAACCATCTTTCTTCCATATTAAAGTTGATGGTAGCATGTGCCTTCTTAACAAATCGAACATGCTTTATGGCCTTTTAGACATACCCTGATAAGTTTCCATATACCGGGAAGTCATTTATAGTTCAAAAGATCATGGCTTACATTTTAAAAACCCTGTTCTAATTCGAGTAACAAATATCGACACATTCTTCCTACAACTCTTTCAAATCTTCGATAAAGGGTTTTAAGTAAACAACAATGTTATTTCTAGGCTGTTTTGGTCCTAAAATTAACATAAACAAAATGATGTACTTTCATTTCATACATAACAGAGGACATAAGTTGTAAATAATCAATAAAATATGCAATGAACTATGTATAGTGCTAAGGCTACCATAAGGATTCATGGTATCCATGCTAAGGCCAAGTCTAAGGTTCCTAGGTTCTTTGCTAAAGTTAGGAAATAATTGATTGATTTTATTCCATTGAGAAGAATCAGTCGAATGTGAAAGATTTCCATTAGAAATCTTCTCATCTACATGCCAGCTCAAATTTTTTGCATCATTTTCGTTAGTAAACTAAAGCTTGAACATTGATATGATTAGAAGATACCATAACACTTTTGTAGGAGCCTTATTTGATTTTTACCTTGAGCCTTATTTCAAACTCTTTTTTATACAATATGAAATCATTATGGCATGCATGAATCTTTTTGTACTTCATCCCTTATGGACGCAATATTTTATTAGCATCTTAATATTGACCTGGCAACTTATTATCATATAGAAGTATGTCCATAAAAGCCTTAAGCATTCTTAAAAAACTCTTGTTGCTCTATCTATGTTGTGCTTTCAAGCTTAATAATTTCAATACTGCTTTCAACAATTGGTATTTCTTACACCATGGGTACTGCGACTTCTTTGCATCATTGCACATATTACCATATGTATGATATTGCTCAAAAGCCTCTTCTCCTACATCATAATAATGTTCTCTATCTGATCATCCATATCCATGTCCTTATTATCAAAGGCCACTTCTCCCTGTTGAGATGCACTTAGCATTTATATTTCTTACCCATATTGTACAGCTCTTCCAAAATCCTTCACAAATTAAACGTGTATTTATATTTGCAGCACTTAGTCATTTTTTATTCAAATATTCTACACAAGGCCAATAAAACATCACACCATCATCATCGACATTTCTTTTACCAAATTCTAAAAATTCCCTTACCTTATTATCATATTCAACACTCATTCGTTCAACTTTTATCCAATTATGATCCATATTCAAATTCCTACAAGTGAAAAGAGTTAACATACATTATCCTAACATATAAGATACATCTTGAAGCAAAAATAAATAAATAAATAAACCTTGCAAGATGCTAGAGTTCACATTATTCTAACATATAATATGCTAACAACACGACCAAATTATATTTTGGAGGAAATGGAGGAACAAAGATTGAATTGACTGTCTAAATCAGAAAATATAAGGCTCAATTGGAGATAATAGGTTTGGATGGCATTTTTAAGGATGCTTCTTTTAATGAAGCTAACTAGCACGTTAAAAACATGAGATCACAAATAAATCTTTTGTATGGTACTTTATTGTATAAACGTTCTATTGTAGAATATAAGTTAGGCTTAGCAACATGAGAGGAATGTTTAGAGATTACAGTTGAAAAGTGTGAACTTGCTGGAGCTTCTTGAACTAATATAGTAGTCGTGATGAAAAATCATTATTCCAATGTAATAGCACTCAAAGGTATATATAGAATATGGAAAGTAACTTATTAATTATGTTTTTTTTTCATGATGAGAGATGGCTAATGAAAAAATTGACATATGTAATTACAAGTTGGGGGTTCAAAATTGATGAGTAGTACATGTGTAGAATGAGATGTATGATGCTTAGAGGTGGCATTATAGAGTCCCATCATTTAGACTTGAACCATTGTTTTGTCAGTGAGCCTCGAAACTTCACTACTTGTTAGAGCAATTTTGAGCTTTTTTATTTGTTCTTCTTGTGTTCTTGGGATTGACCTAAGGCATCAGTAATTGCCTTTAGTTTTTTTGTCACTCATCCTACTTTTCTAACAACAAATAAGTAGCTAGTGTAAGATTTGTTTCGTTGCATTATTTCATCTTCTTACAAGTTTATGACAAGAAAAAAACCTCCAAGTTGTTTTTGAAAATCTTTGTCAGATTCACTATTGTGTTATTACTAAGACATGAATTATTTCTAAAACCTAACTTATTTGGGTTTTTGTTATCTAAGAGCACGTAATTTTCAGCTCCTTTGAGTATTATTGAAGCCATGTGTGGTTTTAACAAGAGTGGATGACAAACAAAAAATTGCATTAAGGTAGTGTTTGGAAGTGTATCAAAACCTAGGTTTTGCCTAAGCCAAAATAAAACTCCTCTTATATATTTACCTCACAAATACCAAAACCTAGGTTTTGGTAGGTTTTCAAACACTACTTAAATTAACTTCAAAGTTAGGAAAACAATGTGCGAGGATCACATAAGGGCCTATTTGTATCAATGATTGTTCTATTAACTCAACAAGTTATTAATGTGTAGTGAATTGATTGTTGAAGATTTATTTTGGTATGTGTTTGAGCTCTTGGATTAGGAGCAGCGTGGTAATAATTTTCTTTAGCGAGAGGTAACCACTTTTCTTTTATTGTGCATGCTTGTATGATGTTTGTGAGGTATTTTTAAGTATATAAAACTATGAAACTATGTTGATAACGCAATTGTCTTGTGGGATTTATTTTCATGGAAAATTGACTAGTGATATTATATTATATAAATTAGTGTTGATTTGTGAGATTGGAAAGATTCTCTTGATAACTTGTGAATTGATAATGGTATGTGATAATCCATTGTCATTATATCTCTTGAGTATTGATATGAGAGGGGATGGTAGACGTGGTTTTGATGGGAAGTTATTCAAAGAGGAAATAAGGGGGTGAGTTTTTGTACAAAAAGAGTAAAGAGTTGGGTTATAGGTGTACGCTGGTTAGTCTTTTGACCCATTTGTGTTTAATAGAGCCTTGACACTCCACTAAGTCGTTAGAGGAGGAACCCATGGTCCGATCTTGTCTTTTGTGGATTCTAGCCGATCTATATCACTTGATTAATGAGCTTGTTGACTTGAACTACTGATCATATAGGTGAGTACTAGCCCATAGGTTCAATCAGAGGAGATAACGTGTGAGAAAATAAGGGAGGATAGAGAATAAATTCTTGTGTACTTATGTGATAAATATGAGAAATGAGATTATGATATTGTGAATTGATATATACATATATGTTGTCATGTGACATTTTTAATAATGCCATGATTTTATAATATCCCACTTGACATCTTACGAGTATTTACATATATACTCGATGAGATGGATTGTTGGTTGTTGAGGCTTTTTGTCTTACCCTATTCGTTTAACGTTTTTTTTTCAAGTGATAATTCTCGTGCAGGTCTATCATGGAAGAATCCAGAAGCTTAAGCTACTTCTACTAATAGTAGTACTTCCATATTTTTGGTATATGTTAGATTACTTTATATTTCCATATTAGGGCTTATCTTACATACTCTAGTTTATTTTAGAGATTGGAAGCATTAACTATATACTTGTGATTACTTTGGATAATTTTGGCTGGCCTAGAGACCTTATGACTCGTTTTGAACTTATGGATCCATAGCTTGTTTTGATATGGATATTTTAACATATGATAAAGCAGTATTCAATTAAAGCTTAGGCTTGATAGTGAATAGTTATTTTAGGCCTTGTGAAGTCCGATGCTCAACGGTGTACATGATAATGTTTTGATGAATGGTTTGCTCAAGTTAGTTATAATTTTAAGAAAATTGAGGATTTGACACATATAACCTCTGACATTTCAAAGTTTAAGTTTAACTCCATTGACCTTTTATTTATTTATATTATAAGTACCCTTTCATTAACTAGCCATTATCTTTTTAATGAAAATTGTCACATTATATTAACAAGTGACATGAGGCATCCTTTCTAAATTGCTAATTTTACAAAACCTCCTTGTTAGAACTGACTAACACCTAAAACGGGGGTAAATATGTATAAAAGTAATGAATTATAAATTCATAATCAGTTATTCAAAACATATGTGCAAGAAAGATAAGAGATATAGGAATAGAATATGCAAACTATGATTTATACTGGTCCGGCCCAATCCTTGTTGACTTACGTCCAGTCCCCAATCTTTACTTGAAATTTTATATACGTCATCTTCTTGTTTAATCTAGACATAAGAGAAGCCTCTATAATCCCACAAGTTTAGCTAGGCATTTGTGAAGTTGTTTACAAATCTCTTATCAAGATACTCCCCCTTACACACCATAAGGATACAACCATATAATGAAAGATTACAATTAATCTTCTCTCTCATAAGTATATAAGTTGAACACTAACGTACAATAGGAATCATCAAACTCTCTATGGTAAATTATATAAACATTGAGAACAGATAATATATGAGATAAACGCTGGATTATGAGTATTGGCATTTCAACAATGAAGTTTTAAATTATCATCATTGGCTTCATCGATGCATTTTAATGTTCTGTTTTGAATGAGTCTCTATTTATAGTCGATGAAGATCATATAACTGTTGAGCACATTCTTCCGCTGAGTATCTTAGAATATGAGAATATGACCGTTGGAAGTAGTCATTGAAGCTTTTATGCTTTCCCTTTGTTTTGTTGACCATTTAACTTCATTAAATGACTGTTGTGATATTCCAATTTGTCCGTTAGAAATACATTAGAGTTGTTGAAGAATTTTAATGATAAGTTGCTTTCGTCTTTGCTTCAGCAAAAGATTTAGATGCAATCTCTTTAGTTTGCTCTATAATTCCTTTCATCTATTTTGTTTTCTGCAATGTATTTAATGTTTTGACACAAATCTTGCTTTTTTAGGATTTTCATGTAATCCTTCAATTAATCATTTGAAACTCATTAATAAACATGATTAAAGATATTGAGAATAATAATGAGTAATAATCAGAAGTAACAAGATGATAATCAGTAATTTTGAATTTACAAAGACGAAGATTGAGTTCAAAGATAGGTGATACATGAGTGTCAATTAACCAAACTCAAGAGTCACACTCGAGTATTGTTTCTCAACACTCGAATGTTGACGAACTTTACTTTGGAAGAAGACTGTTTGAAGATAAAGCTTAGTTGAAAATAAGTGTATTCTTCCAGACACTTAAGTAACATAAATTCACACTCGAGTGTCTTTTGTTCATACTTGAGTGTTGATGCTTTGTGTAGCATACTAATAGAGTTTAACTTGTTTTCTTTAGATACTCGAGTGTTATAAGTAACACTTCAAGTGTATTACAAAGCATTAGTTCATCATTGAGTATTATGCAAAGATATTACATTGACACTCGAGTGTTGATGTGCACACTTGAGTATATGCCTTATTTATTCCAAAATAAACATAAGTGCAAGACACTGGCATTGTTGATGTTGAAGAAACACTTGATTAAAGATCAATTTCTAGAATCCGGTAACTTCCAAAATTTAAGAACATTTGCAGCACGAAAGTCAAATTCTAGTAAGCATAATGTCTTTCATAGCTCTTTTATCTAAACTGGTTTGGGCTTGATTTTAGTGTCAAAATGACACATTAGGAGTCTAGTTTCATAGAAACTAATTTCATGTCTATCAGATTTATGGTTTGAGAGATATCATTGAATTACCAAACCTTGTACATGTTGTAGAGGTGAACAGATGAGCTAGAATAGTACAACATTCGAATGCTGAAATTTCACACTCGAGTGTTGAAAATTTACACTCGAGTGTGTTGAAAAATCAACATTTAAGGTACTATAGCTAAGGCACTGTAGCAACTTGGTACCGTGGCGATTCACTAAAGCAATCCTATTACTATTCATTGTGAAGCTTAAACTTGCTTATTTTAACTTTGAATTGTGTCATACAAACTTCTATTTGATTATAGAGACTTTAATGTTGATATTTTCATAATATTTGACAGGTTCTTCTTTCTTGAATCTCCTATCTTGATCATTCTTTATAATTCAACTTAGACTAATCTACATTAAACAAAGTAGTTAGTTAATGAAGGGGATAAATATAATTGCATTTATATTGAACATAATCAAAACTAATCATATCAAACACCAATAAACTTTAATAAGTTGCGGGTGACCCCTGAACTTTGAACGAATGAAAATAACCACCTGATATTTCAAAATTTAAACTTAATTCCCTTAAAAATTTCATTTATAACATTAAACAACATACCATTACTTTTATCATCTTACTAATTTTATTTAGATTCTTACTATCGTTTGTCAATTAAAATAACTTTTTATAACAATAACTAGAAGAATCATAATAAAAAAATATAAAAATAAATAGTTGAACCTCCTATTCAAGAAAAAAATATTCAATGTTTTATTTTTATATTTTTTAAATATTATTCTTATTTTTTCTTGCAATAAAAAATTCCATTTTAATTATTTGTAACCGATTAGAGTTCAAGAGTTTATCTCTAACTAATCAAAGTTTAGGGAGTTTTGTAAAGTTAGCAATTTACATATGATGCCACATGTCACTTGTTAATTTTACATGTCAATTTCCATTAAAGAGATAACAAGTAGTTAACAACAAAGTGCTTATAATCAACAAATAAAAGGTTATGGATTAAATTTAAACTTTAAAATGTCAAGGGTTAGTTTGGAAAGGTTTTGCATAAGTTAGCCTTTATTTTTCCATCTATTGACTTCACATGCACAAAGTTGGGTCATTAATTCAAAACTTTAAAAGTATATAATTAAGTTAAATATTTAATATGATATTAAATTTATATTTATATTATTGTGTAGATTGATTTGTGACTAGATTGTGAGTGTGGTCTTTGTTTCTCAAGGCTTGTAAGGTTTAGCTTGGAGTTGAGGTAAACATGATTAATTTATTTTATATGCCTGTCTTGTAATACATTTTGATGCTTGTGCTTGATAGAGAGCTGCTGAGCTCTCACAAAATGACCAAGTTTAGTAAAGATTTGCAATATAGTGAACCTAGATCATTTCTTAGAGGAATTCACAGTAGGTCTGAACTTATCAATAAAATAGTAAAAACAAAATGAAATTAGGGGAGTTTTTCAATGCAATAAAAATGAAAGTAAGAACTAAGACAGAATGTAAGGAAAACGAAACAACTAGATTAAAAACAATTAACCTAGAATTAGGATTCTAGAACTTCCTTCCATTATCAAATGAAATATTGTCACTAAATTCATGATTGATTCTAGACAAACTAAAATCTCTACGTTTGTCCATAATATCCCTTAACTAGACGATCATCTCGAATTTGATTAAATGCATAGTGTGTTCATTGTGTGATCGCACAGTAATCACAGTAACTTGGTTTAACCAATGTCCTTGGGATATATCAATCTGGGTATTAAATCTAACCCCCAATCCGAAGCAGAATTGAATCCGATCAAACAATTCAAAAACCAGTTAAGTTACGTATTAAAATGCATCCTCTAGATGAAAATGTGGAATCCTTAATCCATGGGTCAATCACAAAAGCTTAGCCAAGCATTTTTGGGTAAAACGATGAAAAACAGATGAAGAACACAAATAATATTTTAGAGAATTTGAAAAGCTTTTGTTTTAATCTGAAAATTAATACAAAACATAATGGCTCATGTGTTTGTAGCCACCATATGACTTAACCTAAAATGGAAAATGTTAGTTTTCTATAGGTTTTGATGATAACTAACGATTGTAAACCTAGATTAAAGTTTGTCTTTGAAAAGAAGAAAAAGCTTACTGACAAAAATAAACTCAAGTTTTTTTAGAAAACTCGAGTTTGGATCAAACAGAGAGTAACTCAAGTTTTGTAAGTAAAGACAAACTCGAGTCAAGATTTGAAAACTTGACTTTTAGTAACATAGAGAGAGTACTTAAGTTTTTCAAATATAAAGCAAACTAGAGTTTAGTTTTAACAAACTCCAGTTTTACAAATCAAGAAACTTTAGTTTTAAAAGTAGTAAGAAAACTCGAGTTAGAGTTTTGGAAACTCGAGTTTCATCACACATAGAAAGATATGGTATTTTGAGCTTGTGAAAACTTGAGTTTAATTCTGGAAACTTTAGTCTGGATTTGCTTGAATATTCTACAAAGTTTTCTCCTTTTGAGAAAACTCGAGTTTAGTTTTCACAAACTTAAGTTTAACACTTACAGAGGACAACACATAATTCTAAAGTTTCGAAAACTTAAGTTTCAAAATAAAAACTCCGGTTTGATCAATCCAATGAGCTATGCAGTTTTCTAAGCTTTTATGGAAACTCAAGTTAAACCATGCAAACTCGAGTTTATGCTTCACAGAGAAAATCACTATTTTTACACCATTTGAAGACTCCAGTTTTGTATGAAAACTCTAGTTTTGAGTTTTTGGACTATAAATGTGTTTTTCATCTTAAGTGCACAAAACTCGAGTTAGTCACTTAATGACTCAAATTTGGACTCAACTTAAATCATGTTTGAGAGTTCAAATCACGACTTTCCTCTTTGTATGAAGAAAACTCAAGTCAAACATACATAACTCGAGTTTATGCTTTTAAATGTGAACTAGAAACTCGAGTCTCGATGAACTGACTCGAGTCTATATCACAGAATTTATGAAAAGCAGTGTGTTTGATCTATATGCTTCTTATTATCATTTATCAACATTTATAGATATGTTTAACCTATTTGCTAGTGATATTCAATTGATTTAGAGATGATTAAGTGAATTAGAAGAGCTGGTTGAACACAAGTGAAAAAGCATGTCAGAACATTTAATGAAAAGTACAGAAAATTTGATATGTTCTGAACAAACAACATCTGCACGATGCAAAATGGATAAATGCTTCTTACTTAAACTAGTCACTACATTTCAACGGACAAAACTTAAGGGAAGTCAACATTTGTCCTTTGAACACAGAATTAACTAAAGAGTAGAGAGAGAAGAGACCACAGTGCCTCCAACAGCTAGATTAATGCACCAACGGTCAGAGTGAAGATTGCAACGGTCATTTAACACTCTCTTTGTATAAATAGAGTTGCATTCAATTCTTCACAACAACCAAGACTGCTAAAAATGAATTGCATTCAAGTTTCACAACTACTCTTTCAGTTTCCACTTGTAAAGTATCTTTTGATACTCTATGCTTTAGTGTTTATCTATCCACTCTTAGAGAGAGTTTTATCTGATTGTAAAATTATTCATTGTAAAGAATCTCAAGTCGGGGGACTTGAGTTTTATCTGATATGTTCTGAACAAACAACATCTGCACGATGCAAAATGGATAAATGCTTCTTACCTAAACTAGTCACTACATTTCAACGGACAAAACTCAAGGGAAGTCAACATTTGTCCTCTGAACACAGAATTAACTAAAGAGTAGAGAGAGAAGAGACCACAGTGCCTCCAACAGCTAGATTAATGCACCAACGGTCAGAGTGAAGATTGCAACGGTCATTTAACACTCTCTTTGTATAAATAGAGTTGCATTCAATTCTTCACAACAACCAAGACTGCTAAAAATGAATTGCATTCAAGTTTCACAACTACTCTTTCAGTTTCCACTTGTAAAGTATCTTTTGATACTCTATGCTTTAGTGTTTATCTATCCACTCTTAGAGAGAGTTTTATCTGATTGTAAAATTATTCATTATAAAGAATCTCAAGTCGGGGGACTTGGAGATTGAGATATTGATTACAACTTATAAGGGGAAGTAGATTCTAGTGAGAGAATTACTCTTGAGTTACAGAGGGTGTAATCAGTTGGATTAGTGAAAAATCCCAGTGAGACTGGGGACTAGATGTAGGTCAGAGATTGGATTGAACCAGTATAAATTTTGTGTCAAGCTTTCCTTCTTAATACTCTTAATAGCTCTGTTCAATTTCAGTAAACAGAGCAATTCAAAAAAGAATTTTTCAAAATCCCCAATTCACCCCCTTGGTGATTTGCTCCATTTTCAGAAAATGGATAAGGCTGCAAATTCGGCCAGAAATAAAAACAACTAATAACAGGTCTTTTAATTACAGATTTCGGGCCCAATAGAAAATCCAAAAAAATGCATTTGACTTTGGCTCTAATTTTGCCCATCTTCTTATTCGAATTTTCCTTTTGAGTCTCATATCAATTATAGCTCTCTAAATTATCTAAAAAATGAGATAAGAATAAGGCTAATCAAATGTCTGGTTCAAAAGTTATGGCGAAAATAGTGAATCACTATAAATCTGGAATTTTATTATTAAAATGAATTAAATCTAATAAAAAACTTAAAGATCAAATAAGCATAAAAGCCCATTATTTATTGAATAAAAAATCCTAAATTATTAACCAAGAGATACAAATAAGTGTAAGAAATATTCAATTGTCTATGCTATAGATGTAATGTGATAAAAAGTATTTGAGGTATTGTATTGATGTCAAAATTTTTTGGAAAATATGTATATATTATGTTCACTATTTTAGGGATATTTTAAGATTGTATGACTATGTATGTTTGTCATGTCCGGCCCTATCTTACTCGTACAGAAGCGTCAACATTCTTAAGGGCTATCTTCATAGCTACCAAAGCGTCTCTTTGCTCAATCCTCTATTCATTTTTTTCTTGAGCAACTTCATGTACTCCCTTTCTGTGTACTCACATACCTATGTAGTTGGTAAGGAGAGGGTGAGATTCAGGAGAATCTTAATAATAAATAGTACTAACAATGCATGCAAGATGAATGCTAGTGCAAGATATGCTTGCCTTACGTAGGCTCATGTTCATATGATGACATTTTTGCATACTCAATGTTTTATCCAACATACATATTGCTATAGTATAAATAGAAACAGAGCTTCATTCGTTCATACATGATTCACATATTCCAGTAAAGTAATAACGCACTTCAATACATATCATACACATCAAATACATACAAGTTAAGTAAGTTCACTACCTTGTGAACTAATGTCTTCCTCAATTATTCTTGTTCTCTAACCATCAGAGTTGCTTGAAGCATCTTCCATTCTTCTTCTTTCTTGGTATCCTATGGCCTTAACCACATAGTCATATCATTAGAGTCATGTAAAATGCATGCCTAAGGGCTACCTTAGCCTCATAGGCTTACTTTCACGCTTGGAGTTTACACTTGTTATATTTGGCTAATTTCTTTGTTAAATTCGCATGGTAACTAAAAGTTGCCAACTGTTAGTTCTCTGTGAGTTTTTAATGTCGACTGACAATTGTAAACACAAAATAAAGTTTGTCTTTGGTAAGTTGAAAAACTTATTGTCAAAGATAAACTCGAGTTTTGGAACTGAAACTCAAGTTTGGACTTGACAGAGTAGCTCAGTTTGATGAACTTAAAAGAAAACTACGGTTTTTATTTACAAGCTGCAGTTTATATTAATCAGCGAGCTCTCAAAATTTTTCTACACTAAGGCAAACTCGAGTTTGTATTGAAAGACTCGAGTTTGTGAAAGACAAAAATACTTCAATATTTTGAAGACTAAGCAAACTACAATTTGATATTTTTAAACCTCGGTTTTACAGCTAATGGCCATAAAAAGTTTTCTATGTTTTAAGAAAAGTCGAGTTTAAGTTTACAAACTCAAGTTTGAATCAAACTAAGAGTCTTTAAAGATTTCATGTTCAAACACAAACTACGGCTTACATCTATCAACTCTAGTTTGTCATTTATAAGAGTTATCAATGTTTTCTATAAACTTAGAAAACTCAAGTTTAATAATGTAAACTCGAGTTTGTATCAAGCAAAGAGATTTCAAAATTCTTTGCTTACAAAAGAAACTCAAGTTGAGTTTTGGAAACTCAAGTTTATGTCAAACAGAGAGCTATACTCTATTTCTTGAACTTGAAAACTCTAGTTAAGCCTTGGAAACTCCAGTTTCGAGCTTTACAAATTTAAACTTAATTTCTCATCAAAGTGAGAAACTAGAGTTGTTACTAAATGACTCGAGTTTGCTCATATGCTCAAAATGAATTTCAAACTTCAAATCATGATGGTCATTCCTAGAAGGGTTAAGGAGCAAATTTACTAATAAAATATTGGCTTAGGAGCATCCAACACAATAATCTTTTAAGTGGACCAAAACTACCAACAAACTTTTAAAAATGTAAAAGCAGCACAACACTGTTAGGGAGAAGGTAACATCTGCTTTTTGAAGTCTGGCAAAAATTACAGAATAGTACCCAGATGTTTATGAAACTATATTTAAGCCCCAAAAAATTTTGGGGTGGAAAGATAATTTTTTAAAACTTTGGGTTCTTTTCTGTAATTTTTGCGGGGTCATCCCTACCCCCCAAAATTCGCCGCCAGTTACAGGCCTTTTTTTCAGCTTTAGCCTGGCCTATGGCCTATTAAGGAGGCCTGTAATTTTAAAAATTTTATAAGCAGCCTAATAAACCACAGGCTTCACCTCAAAACAAGCCTACTTCAAACAGGGTGGAAACAGACTTACTTTAAACAGGCCATAAAAAGACCTACATCTAACAGCTTGTTTAAAGTAGGTCTATTTTTTGTCTGTTTAAAGTTGTTATGTTTTCGCCTTATTTGAAGTAGGCTTGTTTTGAGATGAGGCATGTGGTTTGTTAGGTTGTTTACAAAATTTTTAAAATTACAGGCCTCCTTAATAGGCCACAGGCTAGGTCAGGCTAAGGTTCAAAAAAAGCCTGTAACCAGCGATGGATTTAGGCCCCACGAAAATTACAGAAAAGAACCCAAAATTTTAGAAAATTATCTTCCGACCTATAAAATATTTTTGGGTTTTTTTTTAAAAAAGAAATTATTTTAAACTAGGGGCAAAATGGTAATTTCAGCGGAGTTACTTATCATTTCTGTCCAAGTTAACGGTCAACGTGTGACACCCAGCCTTTGGGGCTTTTTTTTAATCAGAGTTAATGCGAAACGGGGACCGAGGTGATTTGGACGACTTGATTTTGTAATAGAAGTTTTTGAAATAGACTTAGTTTGAAAAATACAAACTAATTTTTGGCGATTCGATATCTATCCCATAGAAGGATGTTAATACATTAATCCACAACAGATGAACGATAAACGTTAAATACAGACTAGCTAATCCTATTTTTCCAGGAAGTTCCAATCTCTGTAGTCTTTACAGCTGCTTCTTATCCTTTGATCCCGAACCATTCCCTATGTCTTTCATGAGGTCTGGAGTCCAAGTGAATGGACCACAGGGTAACAGTTAATCTCATGCACATGTATGAAAATAAAGATGACATAATAGCACATGTCAAAGCATAGAAGAAATTACATATAACCGTAACCACAGTTAACGTCTAAGGACCGCAACCCTTGTCTAGGACATGTAGTCCCATGAGACCGCAGCCTCAAATCCATGGCCAGGAAAACATAAACAAGTAATTCAACCAGCATACATGATCAGCTAATAATTGCATAACATTTACATACATGATTATAAGATTAGAGTTACTTACCTCAACCTTAATTCATTATCTCTGTACTAAAGTTGTTGGGATCAGAAAATGATGTCAAGGGCTGCCTAAAAATGTTTATCATCACTGTTAGTCACTTATTTGAATCGCAGATAAACTAATTACTCAAATTAGTCTAAGGATTAATAATAATTATTAATCCCTTAATTTTTCTCTAACAATAATAATTTTATTATTATTGTTATTATTATTATTATTCCAAATAATAATAATAATAATCTCCCCATCTATAATTTGTCACCATCACTCCTTTCTTATAATAATAAGATTGTTTGTTATTATCATCATCCTATTATTTATACTAATTATTATTAACTCTCCTTAATTAACATTATCTTCTATAAATTACTTATCAATAATTTATTTATTAACAAACATATGTATATGAATATATATATGTCCAGGTTATTCATTTGTTGCATTTCTAATATGTATATATATATTCATACACACTCACAGCACCTTATTCTTCTTTGACTTTTAGAAATGCTAATATATATATATATATATATATATATATATATATATATATATATATATATATATATATATATATATTCAGAAATCTTCTTTTCTTTCTTTCTGCAGCATATAAATATTTGAATAGAGACACGCACACACATGACTTCAAATTCTCTATATATACACATTAATTAAATAACCCCACGCCCCTCCAGTTGTACATATGCGTTCATTTAATGGATATAGGGGTTTATTTAAATATTTCCCAGTCATGCATTCGTCTTCTTCTATATATATATATATATATATATATATTTTACTCACATAGAAAACCCACACATATATATTCTCCTTCCTCATGCAACTCATAAAAACGCATGCATCACACTAATACCGGTATATATGTTTCTGTGTTCACTGACTCAAACATGAAGAACATGACAGCAAAACAGATTTCAACGTTTTGACAGAAAAATAAAATAGTTCAGCCATGACCGAAACTTCTTTTTCTTTCACTGATCAGTTTTAGTTTCTAGATTCAGTTTCAGCACCATGTTTCAGTATTTCTTTCTCTTTCTCTTCCAATAACGTGACAACAAAGAAGAAGGCGGGTTTTGTGTGTTACCTCTGGTTTCGGACACCAGAACAGAGGAGATGCTGAATTCGTTTGCACCCTACACCCTCCTTCCTCCTCTCTTCGGCTTTCCCTCTGTTTCTTATTACCCGAAACAGAGTATATTCAGTTCTCTCTCCCTCTACCTCTTCTCACTCTCGGTCTCTCTCTCACTCTAACACTTTCACTTTCTGCGTCTTCTCTCTTTCTCTCCAAGCTCTCGCCTTGCGTCTGATGAAAAATGAAAGAGCAGATACATATATAGAACTTGGTGGTCTTGCATGCATAGTGTACAGATGACAACTGGACCCGTAACGTGTAGCTTCTTGTGTCATTCTTGTCGAGTTCGATGAGGAAAGAGAAAAGAGAGCTGATCCATTGCTTGCTGATGCCATGCGTTTTGAACCAATGCTAATATGCATCTCAAGATCTCTATTTGGTTCTTTGATTCTTGGGCTATATGGGCCTCAACGTAGCCCATCTGGTTGTTTTGTGTTTTTTTTTTAAACAATTTTCTATTTAATCAGTTTATTCATAAATCCCTATTTTTAATTCCAATTAACTATCATCTAATTTTGATTATAGCATAATCATAGAGATAAAGCCAATTCATTTGCAATTATCCTTAATTGCAAATCATGGAAATAAATTCAATAATTTTTAGGCCTAATTATCCCTGATTTAATTATCCTTTTTCCTCAAAATAAACTAAGGGAAAAATATATCTCAATTTCGAATAATTATTCTCATAAGTTTTCCCCAAATCCAAAATAATTTTAGTAATCATTTTAAACTTTTCCTCATAATAAGCTTAAGACTTTGAACTCTTACTAGCCTAGTAGCCTTTTTATTTCAGTCAAATTTTGAAACTCCATGTCTCAAAATTTGGGATGTTACACAACGTCGGTCAGCTAACGGCCCATAGTATTTTTTCTCCCAAAACCTAATATCATGTGTACTTTTGCTCCAAAAAAAAGGTTATGGTGCTGGGCGCTCCTGGGGAAAAATGTTATATATATTTTTGCACCTTAACCCAACCAAGAACAAACCTAAACTTTCTCCTCTATCCCAATGGTTTAGCTCAGACTATTATAGATCACATTTAATTCTAAAATAATCTTAAAAATCTTGTTTACAATTGCCTAATTAAACAAGCAGACAATTAACCAACTTAATTAAATAATCAAGAGGATAAAGCTAAATTGACAATTAAATTAATAATGAAAACTCAGTTAATAATATAATTGACAATCAAATGGTTTGCAAACCAAAAACCCAGCAATTATCTTAGGCACAATTCAAATCCAAATCATCAATTTAATCCAAATTAAATAATATGTTTACAATCTAAAACTAGATTGTTCTCAAGAAAACAACTCAAAATTATCTAAAACTAAATAATCTCAAGTCTTGAACTAAATCAATAAAAGGAAAGACACTCCTTTGTGATCTTCAAGTGTAAGTTCTAGGCCTTAGCTTCTTCCATGCTTTTCCCAAATTGCCTGTTTAACTGCTTAAGCTTCCATGGAATTTCCCTCACCAACCTTCAAAAACGTCACAACCATGTAAACAAATTGTGAAATAGTAGTTGACGGTTCAATGGCCATGGGAACCATGAGCAAATTGATGAATATTGATTCGGTAGATGTGGGTCCCGTGAGTGAGTTGATGAATATTGGAAGTTAAGAAAATGTCTCTCCGTGTGATTTCTCTTTGCAGGAGAAAACTGCAGCTATCACTGAGAGAATCAACGTCCTTCCATCTCTACTCAGCATCTCGTGTCGGTCTTCTAGCGTCTTAGTCTTGCGGCCTACTTCTCAATCTTGCGGTGTGATGATAATAAGCAGCAGCTAGGTTAATTATAGGTAAAAAGAGGGGAGCTATGGGTATTCACTTGAGCCCACTAAAATCTAAGAAGCCCAATAAATTTCTATCATTGGATTTCCTTTTGGCTTCTCTAAACAATTCTGCATCATAAGATTTTCCAATATGTATTTTTTATTGGCAGAAATTAAATATCAGAATATTATTAATTTAAGTCTAATAATCTTATGATTAATTCAGATTTATATTATTTCGTAAAATTGACTAACAACCCAAATATTATCTAATAATTCCAAATTAGCCTAAAATAGTCCCCAAAATAAATGAATAAGGCGGGACAAAATATACGAAAATTGGGATTTATCACTCTTCTTATCTTTTCCAACTCTATGATGCTCTCTCTCTCTCTCTCTACCTTTTAGTGCTTAGCCGATAGTGTAATAAGGAATTGAGAGGGTTGGAATTTTTTTTAGTAAAGGAGTGGTATACATGGCGCATGAGATGAGTGAGTGAGAGAGAGAGGAGTATGAATATTGGATCGAAAATGAAGGAGGTATGGTGTGAGGTGTCACACAAGGAAAGAGAGAGAAGAGAGTGTTGTAGTGTCCACTTACTAAAATACCTACTTTGACCCACTTTGACCTCTACAAGGCTTTTGTTTTCAACGTGGTCCTTAGCTAATTTAAATGCAAACATTAAATAAGTGCTAGAAATTAATCCTTAATCCCATATAAGGATTTTTCTTCCTCAATTAACCTCTTTAGAACATAAAATATTGTCTCTAAAATTTATAGGCCAATATTTACTTTCTAATTTTTTTTCCTTGAATTTGCGAGAAAATAGGCCTTAAATTCCAAATAATAGCTTAACAACTATTTAGGCATAATTTTTTGTGATTAATCTCCTCATAATATTTTTATATCCTCAAGATAATATTTCATAATTTTTTCTAAGTTTTCATAGTTCAAAACAATTTCAATAATTATCTTAAGCTTTTCTTCATAATAAGCTTCAGACTTTGACTCTTCTTAGCTTAACAGCCTTCTTATCTTAGTTTTATTTCTAACTTTCTAGTCCAAAATTTGGGATGTTACATGTTTTTTTGAACCATTTTTATGAGAGTCTTGTTCCGTGTGGGGCCAACACTACTTATAGCTCGATTAAGTGGAACAACTAACCATGGAGATCCTTCCTAATGGCTAGAGCTCGTGTAGGCCCTATTAGACCGGTAGTCCATAGGTGGCAAACCTAGTCGCATTTAGACAACTTAGGCGGTTCCCAATTGATTATTCCTAGCACTACAGTTATAAGATCTATGCTTGTCAATATTATTGCATATAGTTTGTAATATGATTCTGAATGTTGTTATGCTCTTATGGACTACTTTTGTTGTAGTTAACTGTTATATATTTCCTATACTTGGTTTGTGAGATTAGTTGTAACTTTGAGAATCATTTGAAACTCAGACATTCCCAAAAGTTCAGGACATGGTTAGGGTAGCAGACATGAATAACTGATGGGTGGAATATGGATACTAGATAAGGTTGCATAGTTGTAGTGTTAGTTATTTTATTTTAGGTTTGTAGCATCATAACACCTACATATTTTTGGATCACTGTATTAAGTAGCCTGTAGGACACTCATGTTTGTAACCAAGAACAATTTTATTTGTCAATATGTTATGCTATACCTATTTTGCCCACTATATTTCGTTATATTTCTCTTATCAATATCGTAATATTGAGGGATATGACAATTATTACTTGCTCTAAGGTAGGTGATTCCATAGGAGAATCATCATTATTGATTATTCTTCTACATGTTTCTAGCTGCTCAAATAATCAACTGCAAGATTATTCTGTCTCTTAATATGCTCAATATTTAATCATAATAAGATAGATCACTTTGCCATTTAATCAACATTTTATTACTCAACTTATTTCATCTAACTCCCTTATCTAGCCAGTGCTTTACTTTAGTATTATCAGCCCTTACTGTGAATTTTGTATAAACTATAAATAATTCAAACTTTTCTACTGCTTTTACTATTGCTAAGAATTCTTTCTAATTAAAATGATAATTATTGTGGGCTTCATTAAATTTTCCACTTGCATATCTTGTTATCATTTATTTTCCTTCTTCATTTTTGTGATATAATGATGCACCCTAATAAGTATATAAGTCTTTGCTTGATTCACTATTCCTAAGAAGGATTGTAAATCTTTTTTTATTTCTTATTTCTTAGAATTCTAAAATTTTTCTACTTATATGTTCTTATAATTCTATTCCATTTGAAGATATATACTTTCTGAAGAATGAGATTCTTGTTTTTCTAAACTCGGCCTTTTTTGATGATATATTTAATCCTTTTTGTTCTATTAATGTTACAAACTAATTTAAATTATGGGATGAGTATGGTCTAGATCTTCCCCCTTGAATTAAATAGTTTGAACCTTTGTTGGCATTACAGACTGTATATTGCCCCTTTGTTGTGAAGGTCTTTTACTTTTATATGAGGCTAGCCAATAGAGTTGATGATGATGATAATGTTGTGGAAGAGAAGCTAGAAACTGATGTTTGAGGTAAGAAAATTAAGATTGTTGCTACTTCTATCAATACAATCCTAGGGATCATTAATATCCCTATTGAGTTTGGGTACACCCTTTCTGATGTAGACATTTATGCCATTTTAAGGCCAAGAGAACTATTGGGACCCCTTTCATTTACTCCTGTTGTTATGAGTCCTACATATAGAGCTATTTTGTATATTTACTCAAGGAATCTGGTAAAAAAAGGTAAAAAAATTCCCACTTTACCAATTCATATTACCCCTTACGCACCTATATCATTTCTAAGGAACATCAAAATATTGGTTAATGGTGAGATAAGAAACTTTAGGTTTGGATCCCATGTGAAATATACCATTAGATTCCCTTTCCAAACCTAGTCTCATAAATCCTATTCCAAAATAGCATATGGTACCTTGAGAAGGATAAAGAACTAGTCAAGCCCTTTATGTTGGGCCAGAGTCATCTCAACCAGCTAAAGATATAATTTATAGATGTCTCAGGGAAATCCAAGACCAAGATCTTCTCCTCATGCTGATGAGGCTTACTCATCTATGGCTAGCTCTCCCACTGCTTATGTTAGTTAATTCGGGTGTTGTCTAACGTTCAAGTTCAAATTCATGAGTAGGAAAAACAAAATTTTTTTTCTTCACTAATTTAAGTGGAATTTATAATTTATAACCCTAACTCTTTATGGTGCTCATGAATTACTTAAATAAGTCATGAGAACATATAACTCTTTATGGGTTCTCATAGAACTAAATTTCATAAACATAAGAGCTGTGACTCTTTACGAGCACTCATGAAGACCCGTAACTTTTACAGTACTCATGGGTTATGATTTCAATTATGATTTTAGATATATATTAATCATTATGGACCCCATAACTCTTTACGGGTGCTCATGAATTGTCCCAAATTAAATGATAAAGAAATACTTATTGGCTCTTTTAGGATCTACTCATTAAAATACAATGGATTTTAGAATTACCTTAGATCACTGAAGACCTCAAAGTATATGACATCCTCTAATGTTGATCTATAATGCTATCTCCTGATTGCCTTGAAAGCTCCTTCTCTCTAATCCCTCTCCTTCCTTGGATTGCTTGCTAGGCAATGGCAAGGTTTGTTAGTTCTCTATATGTTTTGATGATAATTGATAATTTTAAATTAAAAATATTGTTATTGAATTGAGTATGAGATTGTTTCACTGTTAAAAAAATGCCTTGTTCAGTAACTAGTTTCTTTGATGCAAGATGACTTGAGTCATCTTTATGTAACTCGAGTCATTGGCATCTGTTTCAAAACTGATGAATGATGAGTGACTCCATTCAATTAATTGTGACTCCAGTCATAGCTCTTTGTCGCAAAACATTTGTAAATCTAAATGACTCCAGTTAGATTAATATGACTCTAGTCACCAAAATGAATTTCAAATTTAGTCTTTTCCAACGGTCAAATGTGACTCCAGTTATTCATTAAAAGATTCCAGTCATCTACTGTAGCAAAAGCTTTTTACAACTTAAACCTGACATGAAACTTTGTGAAAACTGATGTAACTCGAGTAAGGTCTTGTTTACTCTAGTCATGTCTTCTAAGAGGCGCCCTCAGATGTGCTAAGAAATAGAGTGACTCGAGTCACTTAACCATGACTCTAGTCATGTTAGTACATAGACACACCCAGGTATTCTGAAAATGTTGATAACTCGAGTCATCTTCCTACAAAGAAGTTTTTCAAAGATTTATAAAAGTAGATGACTCCAGTGATTTAGTGATGACTCCAATCATGTTAATACAAAGAGCTACTCAAGCGTTTTGTAATCTTAGATAACTCCAGTCATCATATCTTCAGCTCTGTGTTTTTTCAAAGTTCCGATCAAAGTAGACTCCAGTCAAATTATATGACTCCAGTCATGGTAAATCGAGTTAAGATATTGTGACTCGAGTTATGTTTCTGAACATTGAAAAACATGTCTGTAATATCTAAATCTATGATTATGAATTAGAATGTCTTATATTCTTACTCATTACTATTCTTAACTATGTTTAATCAGTTTGTTAATGAGCTTCAGTTAATTTTGATATGGATTAACACCCAATTGCAATAAAGCAATTATGTGTCAGAAGCATTAAATGTAAAGCAGAGACAAATGCCAAAATTAGACAACCAACTCTTTAAGCATCTTAAAGTGTTTCAACCTCTTCCTTTACACTTCCAATATTCAGTCTCAACGAACAAATAGAACAAGGAATGTCAACATGGAATTATGGCGCTGATTGAAGAAAGAATTCATCTGAGCAATGGTAAAGGATAATTAGTCTCAACGATCATCTTTATTAGTCACGGCGGATAAATTCATATTGCTTCTTAATGGGCATTAATGCCATCAACTATAAAAGCCAGAAGCATTGAATTCTTCACCCACCGAAACGCTATGCATTCAATTTGTGATAATTAGCATTTACTGTTTCTAACCTTCGAATAATATCTTCGGATATACATGCACTTCAGTGATTACTTATCTATTCTTTTAAAGAACTTCAAATTATCATTATTATATTAATCTCAAGGTTGTGAAACCTTTGAGATTGGGGTTAATTGATTACATCTTATAAGGGAGAGTAAGTTCTAGTGAGAGAATTACTCTAAGAGTTACAGAGTGTGTAATAAGTTCTTGAGATAGTGAAATCCCAAAGAGTCTGGGGACTGGATACAGGTCAAGATTTTGGACCGAACTAGTATAAATTTATGGTGTCTGTTCTTTCTCTTCTCTTCTTTGTTTATCCCTGTTTTATCTGTATAATCCAAAGGATTAAGAAGAAAATTTTTAAATCGCCTAATTCACCTCCGTCTTAGGTGATATTCCATCTTTCAAGGTTGAGGAATCAATATTCTTGGTTTTCTTTATCTCAAGAAGATTAGGTTTCTTAAGATTAAGTTGAGGATAAGATGAAGAAGACTGGATTACCTTTGGATGGCGCCTCTTCCTCCTTTTCATGGTATTGGCTGAAATTTCCAATAGCTCAAGAGAGTTTAATACTTCGGCCAACTCCCTTAAGGTTTCTTTATTTTGGCTGAAATTTTGCAAGACTGAAAAGTGTCTTGTGAATTTTAGCCAACATCCTAATTAGGGTTAAAGATTAAAGGCCTATTAACTAGTATTACCCAAATAATTAATAAAATAGATTAAATCTATATCTTGAATTATTTCTTGGATTAATTATTCAAGATAATGGATCTCATTTATATCTTTAATTATTTCTTTATCCTTTATTTATCCAATCTTTATTGGACATTTATTCACACACACACACACAAATATATATTAGATAATTCAAAGTTATCTTTATAACCTATTTCTTAAATTTAAAATCAAAATTTAAATTTCAAAATCAAACTTTGAATTTCAATTTCAAATTGGCCTAAGACCTTATTTGGTCTTGTAACATATTTAGTCTTATTAGTGGAAAAACTAATTTCTCACGAAGGAACCATCTATGGTGCCATTTTTGTATATTGGTCTTGGAGTCCCACTCTAACCCAAATACACCTATTCTCTTAAGAAAGCCCAGTAACAATTATTGGCCTAAGTTTGCTAATTCTTAATCAATTAGGAATAACCTTTGTATGTGACCCATTAGGCCCAATTAATCACTTACATAAATAATCTTGGTCCAATAAAACTCCTTTAATGGCCCTAAATTATCCAATAACCACATAAGACACTAACAATGCTCTATGGCCCCATAATTAATTGAGTTGATTAAGTGATCTTCCTTTTTCTTAATTTGGATACCATACTGGTATCATCCCCCACAACATCATTCATATTTTGTCGAGGGCAAAGATAAAGTGTCATCTCTCTTGGTTGACTAAATATAGTTTTTTCACAGAACTAGGAACTTCTTCTATTAACTCTAAGATAGATCATGATTCTTCATGATTGCTTACTATGCACAGATTCCCGAGTCAACTAGAAGTTATCCAAGCTCTATTGGTTTTGTGAACAACTAATCCCTTGTAAGGGACTATGAGTCCTTTTGGTGAGTCTATCTACATTCATGTATTCGAGTTATACCCAAAAGTATATTGTTCTCCCCATTCTCAGACGAATAGAGTTGTATAGTCAAAGTATACTCGTAGGACATATTGCTCAATGATATCCTCAAGTCTAAGACGATCCACACTACCAAACGTTCAGAAACTTTATATATCCAATAATACCTTCCACAATGAATCTTTGTGGAGTCACTCGATGGGTTAGTTTGGTGCTATCTATTCTCTAACAGATCCACCCATGACATAAGTTAAGGCATTACCATGCATGTATTCCATAAGGTCCCTACCTTATGTCTTTATACAAGTAGATGATGTCGTACTAGTTTTATTAAGATCACTAATGCCCTTTCTTGGTGATTTAAGACTAGGAACAAGTTTTAGGCAATAGACATGCAGTGTTTGTCAAGCCCTCATGATCATGATCCCTATTATAGATCATCGAGTGAACACTTGTTCTATTCTTAAAGTTTTTATCTTTAAACGCATATTAACTTTAACATAAAGGTGAGACGTAAATATGATAAAGATAAAATGTGCTCAAATACATAAATCATAAAATACTAAATAGAAAAAAGGTGTTCATCTGTCAAAATAGATTGCCTCTAAGACACCTATTTACTAACAACTTCCACACAGGCTCCTTCCTTTTTTGGTGCTTCTCTACAACCTATGTTGGAGAAAATAGTTCAGAAAGCAGTTGGTTCTTTAGCTGTTTCTATGAAGGCTTCCTTTAAGCTCTTCATCTCCAACTTAGAATCTCATATTACTATCTTAGTTTAGGAGATAAATACTAGCTTTACTAGACTTTTTGATACTTAGGATGAGTATACCTGAAAATTTTAGAGACTAAAGGAGATCTTTCACATATGGGTTTCTCTTTTTCTGAGCCATTTAGTACAGGTACTGGTCTTTTTGGATCCTAACCTACCACAGGGCATGTCCCTACTGCGCCTCCATCTTCTATGGCTACACCCTCTGAGCCTATCATTCCTCTACTATCCCTGAGCCTTCTACTATCCTAATTCCACATTCTTCCCAAACTCCATATTGTGATCTAGATCATACTTTCACAATTTCTTCCTCCACTGCCAAAACCACTCCTCCACTTCAGCCTCTTCTGCCATCATAGTCTATACACCTCCCCCTACTCCTATCTAGTCAGTTGCCCCTTATATGTTACTTTTCTTACCTTTTTGCATTATGACAAGGGGGAGAGAAGTGATTGTAGTGACTGATATTCCTTTATTATTTTATGCTTTAATATCTTGTATTATCAATGCTTATGTATTTTGTTTATGACAATTACATTGTACTTCTTTTGATTATCAAATGAAAATGTTTAATTATGCAACTTTGTGTCTATTATATTATACCTTATTTCATTGTATAACGTATTCTTCCTCAGTGATCTCAAAGTTCCAAAATATTTTCAAAACCATTGACAAGTGTTGTCATCATCAAAAAATGGGAAAATGTTAGTTCTGGCATGATAATACTTATAAAGAAAATAGACTTGATGATTCGAGTCACTCGACTATGTATTAAACAACATTCGAGTGTACAATAGTTATTGAAACCAAAACTTGAATCAGAAAGATGGTTTCAAAGTTTCTGGTATCGGCACACTCGAGGGTTAGTCTAAATACTCTAGTATTGGCTTGATGCCTATCGAAAAAGTGCCTGATACTCACATTCATTATGGAGGTATTATATTGGACACTTAAGTGTGTAATTGAACACCCGAGTGTTGACCCAACACTTGCAATATCAATACTGCTACTTGCATTCTTTCTAGAAACAATAAGGCTAATACTTAAGTATCCTTATCAATACTTGAGTGTTAAGGTAAATTTCCTCTATGATAGTCCATGGTACTCGATGATGAATTAAGGCTTTGGACACTTAAAGTGTCATTTAGTAACACTCGATTGTGACTCAATGATACTCGAGTGTTTGGTAGAGATCAATATATTTTTCTCTAAACTCTTTCTTTCAAATAGTCTCATACTAAATGCACAAAGCATTAACACTTGAGTATGGAAAAAGGACACTCGAGTGTGGATGTCCAATACACGAGTGTCTGGAAGAAAGCTTATTTTTTTTTCAATTAAGCTTTATATATAAATAATCTTCTTCCAAAGAGCAAAGTCATCAATACTCGAGTGTTGAAGAACAACACTCAAGTGTGGCTTGAATGACAATTGAGTGTCACCTATTCTTGCCATTAAGCCTTCTTCTTTGTAAATTTAGATTCACTGATTATCATTTTATAACTTTTGATTATTACTCATTATTATTCTCAATAATTCTAAACATGTTTATTAATGAGTTTCAAATGATTACCTCAGGATTACAAGCAGATCCTCAAAAAGCAAGATTTGTGCTAGACCATTTAATGACATAACATAAAACAGAGCACACACAAGGAAGCTCAATCAGAGTAGATCAAATGGTCATACTCTACTATACCCATTCTGGCAAAAGCGAAAGTGACTCAACCTTTGTTAAATACAGAGTCCAAAGGGATGTCGTATGAAGATTTTCAACAGTGATACGAAAGCGACATATTCTCAAATCTTCTAACGACTCCTGTTTGTGTCTAACAGAAATTATATCCAGTGTAACAAATAAATTGAACACACCTAATAAGAAGTTTCAAATGTCATTAATTGTGTTCACCTATAAATACAAGAGCATTCAATTCGAAGAAAAATTTCTCATTAATACTCTTGAAATATCTCGTGAAATTCATATTCTTTAGTGACCATATATCTATTTTATGAGGGAGTTATTATCATTCAATTGATTGATTGTAAAATCTCAAGATAGTGTGGTTGTATGATTATATTTGTAAGGAGGAGTGAGTCCTGATGAAGATTACTCTATAAGAGCTTGGGTAATCGGTGAAAGATAGTGGAATTCTCAAAGATGTTTTGAGGACTAAACGTAGGTCAAGATATTAAGGTTGAACCAGTATAAATCTCTGTGCACACTTTGGTGATATCTTTCTAATCCTTCCCTACTATCTTAATTATTTGTTAATATTATTTTTTTTTAATAATTCACTTAATTTACCCCCTCTTTACACTGCAACTAACAGGATCAACACTCAAGTATTCACTAAAAACTCTAGTGTCCAACACACACTTCTTGAAATAAAGCGAGTGTCAAGCATTATTCCTAGGAATGTCAAGCCAACACTTGAGTGTACAAAATAACACTCGAGTGTGTTCATACCAGGACACTTTATAACTACATTTTGATTCAAGTTTTTATTCAAACAATGGTTGTACACTAAAGTGTCATGAAATATAAACTTGAGTTACTTGAATCATCAAGTCTTCCTTCTTTTCTAAGTCTCTTATAATCCAAACTTATAAACCGAGAATTAACAATGTGATAATGCAAGAAGGAAAAGATGGCTTATGCATCTCGATAGCTAAGGTCTTATGAAGAGAATTTCCCTTTTTCCTTTGCCATTATCCTTCTTCTTCTTGGGCTTGAGTTTGTCTATCTCCACAAACTTGCCCTTTACTTTAGCCTTAGAAATCCCACCAATCATAAGAGCTTGGGTCCTATTTTTTCTAACAATACCTATAGCAATTGTCAGTAGACTCAACAATTTTGAGAGTGTTAACTCCATCTTATTCCTATAATAATTGACCATAAAGCAATTAAACAAATGTGGTAAGAATTTCAAAACCAAGTCAATACTCAGGTCATCGTCTACGACAAAGCCCATAGAAGGAAGCTTCTCTATCAGCTCAATCTTCTTGAGGACGTGCAGTCTAACTACCTTGCCTTCAGCATCTTGTAGACAAACAACTACTTGGAGATCTTGAAGCGCTCAGCCTTCGTTGCTTGTATAAGGCTCTTGTAGATGCAAGATAGTGGAGGAAGCATCTATATGCTCATGCTGACGTTGGAGTTTCGTAAACAAAGATGCAAGTAGTATGCAGCTTGCCAGCTCATTGTTTGCTAAATGTTGTTTATGGACTTCTGAGTCAAACTGATCATACCTATCTTGCTTTTGATTAAGGGCAACAGGAATCAAAGAATCTAAGATATAGGCTATCTTCTTATAATGCAAAACAAATTTTTGCATTCTAATACTAGTAGTCAAAGTTGGGTCTAACTAACTTATTAACTAGTCCAAAATAAAGCGAAATTAAAGTTTCTGGCTATGACTCAAACGTTGAAAAACAAAAGATGGACTTATACATATTTCATGAATTTAATCGACCATATGTGGAGACTTTTAAAATGTATGTGGCCCTCCCACTATTTTCTTTAGAATCAATGACCCTCAATTAATTGATTTAAGGTTATCCTTCATAAGGGTGTCCATAATGTGTTAAGAGAACGATTGGAATCAATACTTTATAGCTAAGCCTACAAAACTAACTTATCCAGCAGGTTGATTTGATCAACAATATCTTCATGTCTTCTCTTAGATCATCAGGTCGACAACACCTTGTCACTTAGTGTCACAACACTATGTAACAACCTGGCATCCTTGTCTTAAATGTGTAGACCCAGCTGAGCGTGTTGACTACACATCTAGTCTAGCACAAACTATCATCCTAAGTGTCATACATTTTGAATGGCATTGTTAGCTGATGAAATGGTAGTCTTAGTTGAGCTAGAGAGCACTACCATGTAGAAGGTATTTAATTGTTACTGATGATAAGAGGCAAACAAACGCACAAAATAATTTGCCCTAAATGTATAGACCTGACTAAGCCTGCACACTATACATCTAGTCCAGCATAAACCATCATCTTTTGTGTCATACACTTTGAATGGCACCGCTACCTAACAAAATGGTAGGTCTTAACTGAGGTAGAGAGTACCACCATGTTGAAGGCTTTTAAGCACCACCAATGATAGGAGGTAAACACACTAAATAATTTTGTAAGGGTTCATTTCGATCTCATCCTAAATAACTAACTAGCATTTAGTTAATTTCTAAACTAGAATGGATTTTATCATGCATGTATAATTAGACATACAAATAAATCAATTATCACATAGTTCATTTTTAAACGGCTTGTATCTATCATGCATGCTAGTCATATAGTGATCGCGTTTACTGTTATCATGTATACTAGTTGTAATAAAACTATGCATAGTAATAATACATTTATATTTTGGATGATCATGGTGCCTTTCGATTATCTATCCAAAACATCTTTATGTTGTCAAGGACTTCAAATCTTCTCCATTCTTTCATCATGGCTAAATGATATCTTGGTGAAATCTTCTTATATAGGTCCAAGATCTAAGTTTTTTTACATTCTTATTCCTATTACAATTTTATATGTAATATTTAATTGGTACAAAACAATCCCAATTACCAAAAATAAAAAACAAAATCAAGACAAAACAATCCCATTTACTAGAAATAAAATTTAAATAAAAAAAAATTTAAATAATTCATTCGAGGCACCATCACCATCCTTTTTCTTGTACCTACAAAAAGTTAGAAAAAACACATGCAAGCAATTTTTGCAGATCCTAAACTATCATTGAATCGAATTCAATAATAGTATCCCATGTATTTATGGTAATGACCCCAGCTATAATTCCACTTGTTGGTTAATTTTGGGTTGTTCATGACTTTCAAACAAAAGCTCAAGAAATGGAAAAACAAAAATTTTGTCAATCATTGCGGAAACCCGTAACTCCTTACGATCCTCATGAGTTATTAACCTTAACTTCTTAGACCAATTAGTTATTATTATTTTTTTCATTAATCCATAACTCTTAACGGTACTCATGAGAACCTGTAACTCTTTAAAGATGATTCTCATGATATTGAGGAACCTGTAACTCTTTACAATATCATGAGTTGATTAGACATGCCTTCCAAAAATTAGTTGGTCTCATGAGAACCCGTAACTCTTTACAAGAACATGAGTTATAACCTACAACTCTTTACGATACTCATGAGAACCCGTAACTCCTTACAGAACTCATGGAGAATGTTTGGATGGATTAGTATTACAATTATGATACCTGTAACATCATACAGTACTCATGAATTAAAATTTAGTATCTACACATTAAAACACATACAGGAGTTTTAAGAATACCTTTGATCAATTGAAGGGATGACAAAGATTATGGCATCCTCTAACGTTAACATGGCTATCTCTCGATTGTAATGAGACTCCTTCTCCTTAACTCCTCCTTCTCCTTGGATGCTTGATGGCAAGGTTGAGGATTCAAGTTCTTAGGTTTTCTTTTTCTCAAGAAGGTAATGGTTTCTTTAGGTTAGGTATAGGGCAAGATAGGAGGATTTACCCTTCTTATATAGGCAGCATGCATGTGCAAAAGTGGCACCTTTTTTCCTTCTTGAACCCTTCATGAGTTGTGCCTTCTTCATCGAAAGCGTATATAAAAATTGGTCACCAAAATCAGCCATCAAAATTAGGGTTTAACCCTAATTTTAGTGCTTACAAGAAAGGCTCAATCCAACTAGAAAAGCCCAATCCAAGAATGGCACCTTCCAAGAACCCCAGTTCTTATCCAATCTTTATTGGATCTTATCCAATTAGTATTGGATATCTATCCAAACTTTATTTGATCTTATCTAATCTTTGTTGGATCTTTATCCAATCTTCATTGGATATTGTTTTAGATAATTCCAATTATCTTTTATCACCTAACTTATTGAATTTAAAATTTGAATTTAAATTACTATTTAAAATTCAATATTTAAATTTCAAATTCAAATTGGCCCCGTACCCTATTAGATCTTAACACATTTGGTCCTTTTAGTAGAGAAATTGATTTCCCACTAAGGGCTCAAATATGGCACAATTTTGTTATTGGGCTTGGAGTCCCACTCTAATCCAATTACACCTTTAGTCTTGGCAAAACATAATAACAATTATTGGCCTAAGCTTGCTAATTCTAAGCAATTAAGAATAACCTTTGTGTGTGACCCATTACGCCTAATTAGTCACTAACATAAATAAACTTAAACCAATTAAACTCCTTTAATGGGCCCAATTTATCTAATAACCACATAACACACTAGCAATGTTATGCAGTCCCATGAACTAATTGAGTCTCTTAGAAAGTCAATTTAGTGCTATCTATTCTCCAATAGATCCACCCACGACATTAGTTAAGACATTACCATGTCTACATTCCATGAGGTCTCTACCTTGTATCTCTATACAAGTAAATGATGTTGTGCTAGTCTTAATAAGATCACCAATACCCTTTCTTGGTGATTTAAGACAAGAACAAGTTTCAAGCAATAGCATGTAGTGTCCTCGAGTCCTCATGATCGTGATCCCTATCATAGATCATCAAGTGAACACATGTTCTATTCCTAGGGCCTTTATCTTTAAAATCATATTAACCTTAAACTATAAGCGAGATATAAATATAATAAAGATAACATGTGATCAAACATATAACTCATTAAATATCAAATAGTAAAAGGTGTTCATTACATAAAACATATTGTCTTTAGAACACCTATATACTAACAATTTTGACCTCCTTTTTGAAATCTTCTAAAGCTTTAGTCCTTTTTGTATAATCTTTTAACCCTTCGGACAATCATACTGAGTTCATCACTTTCTTCACCTCCATCTTCTTCTTTTACCTCTTTGTCTTTTATGGCATTAAAAGTAAAACCTTTACTTTTATTGTTGATCACATCTAGACCTTTCTTGAACTTTAGATTTCCTTTATATTTGGATAAGCTTATGAATAAAGTAGCAACTAATCTCATTAATTCTCCTCGAGCTTCTTCAATGACTATGACTTTAGCCTCCCATTCCTTTGTGAGGAAATTTAGAATTTTCCTCACCTAAGAGTTTTGATCATACGTCTTGCCTAAGGTTGATAGTTGATTAATCAGGTAAGTTAAACGTAGTTCAAATTCTGCTTTAGATTCACCAAATTTCATACGAAGCAAATCGTATTTAGTCATAAAAGTGTTTATCCTCTTCTCCTTTATGCCAAAGGTTCCTTCATGAGTTATCTCCAGTGCTTTCCACATTTTTTTAGTAGCTGATAAGTTGCATATATGAAAATATTCCTTCTAGGTTAAAGTGCTTTAAATCATCAGGATAGCTTTATTGTTGAGAGTTATTTGCCTCCTATCCTTCTCATCAAATTCTTATCCAATCTTTGCCACACAAACTCCTTCTTCTATTTTTCTTGGATAATATTCTCCTTGTTTGATCACTTACTATAAACCATATTCAGTGGCCAAAATAAAGACTTTGAATTTTGCTTTCCAAAATGAGTAGTGTTCACTATTGAAGCCTAGTAGTTTGTTGATAGATACACCATCGAGTAAAAGTCCTTCTATGCATCCTTATAGAGATATTGAGCCTATAAAGATAAAATCTTGCTTTAATACCAAATGTTAGTCGCAATGAATCACCCAAGAAGGGGTGAATTAGGTGAGTTAATTAAAATGATCATAACAAATAATTAAATCATAAAGGAAGAATTAGAAAAATATCTCCGAAATGTGCACAGAGAGTATACTGGTTTGGCCTTAATTTGTGACCTACATCCAGTCCTTAAGACTTCTATGAGATTTCCATTATCTTTTAACAATGATTAAATAAGCTTAGAGTAATCCTCACCAAGACTCACTCCCCCTTACAACTATAATCAGACAACCACGCTTAATGTCCCACTACCTTGAAAATTTACAATAATCAATTGAATAATAAAGACTCTCTCACAGAGTAGATATAGACACTGAAGTATTGAATATCACAAGATATCTCAGAAAATATTAATGAGTAATGAATGATATCGTCATTGGTTGTTAACTTCAGATTGAATGCTCTTCATATTATAGTTGAACTCCATTGATGAATGCTTTGAGAAGCTTCAAACTATCCTTAGAAACTTCAAACTTTCCATTAGACTCCGAAGCCTTCTGTTAGTTGGAGTTGTTTGAAGATTCATGGATATGTCGCTTTTGTATCGCCATTGAAAATCTTCAGACGATGATCATTTGAATACTCAAGTTTCAACTTGTTTTACTCAAGTACCATAATCAAGTAACACACTATTATACTCAAGTATTATTTGAATACTTTCCAGAATGCATTGAGGGATATACTTCTTAGAATCAACATCCAGTGAGCCTACTCAAGTAACTCATACTCTTACTCGAGTAACGTACTCAAGTATAGGTTTTGTGTACTCAAGTAACAACTTGAAAGAAACTCATGTTAAAACGATCTTACTCAAGTATCTTATGCATGTACTTGAGCATGTCTTAAATGTACTCGAGAAAACATTGTGAAAGAAAACTCGGTGCCTTATTTGATTGAGCATACTTGAGTAGAATGATCCCCTATAGTACTCAAGTAACACAATTGTGTAATCGAGTATCTCTAAGAAAGAAAGCAGATTACATGATCAAAACATATGTACTTAAGTAAAATATCTCCTTACTCGAGTATTGTACTCAAGTAAGATAATTTCACACTCAAATAACATCATGAAAAATCAATAGCACATCGATCAGGTAGCACACTCAAGTAACGACTTACTTACTCGAATAAGTTCCATACTCAAGTAGTATTTGAAAATGGAAGAAATCACCAAAAGGGGGGTGAATTGGGGATTTCAAAAATTCTTTTGAACTCTTTTTCAAAACTTGAAAAGTAAATAATGAAAGAGTAAGGGAAGAAAAGCGAGACACACAGGATTTATACTGGTTCGGTCTTAACCTTGACCTACGTCCAGTGCCCAGATATCTTCTGGGTATTTCCACTAGTTCAACAGGTTTTAACTACAACAATGTAAACCACAGGCAATCCTATTCACCTAGGACTTGCTCCCCCTTACACTTTGTAATTAAACAACCCAACTCATAGGTTCCACAACCTTGAGTTCATACAAACAAATGTTTGAAAAATCTTTTCAAAGAATCAAGACTCTCAAAAGAGTAAATATTGATAAACACTGAAGAACAGCTCAAAAAACCACAATACAGACTCAAATTACAAATGTAATCAAATGTAGCTTCGTTGTCTGTATTGCTTTGGGTCTTCATGGCTTTTTATAGGCTAACTAGAGGAACTAACCATTGCATTTTCTTCTCTAACGTTCAGCTGCAAATTTGGAAAATGACAGTTGCATATTTTCCTCTGTTCTTTCAATTCTCAGCTGGAATCTTGGAATATGTTGATGCAGATAGTCTTCCAGATATTCTGTCATTCTATAACCTTCATTTGACTGTTGGAGAATGATTTAATTGATCCATAACGGTCTGTGCTGAACCATTAGGATAGAGGAGAAGGATCATCCCTGTTCTTGGTTCTTCATTTAATGCACTTATTCCAGATCTGATTTCATCTTAATCTTTTGCTGGTCTTATCTGAAATTTACTCAAAACTTCATCAAAGATATTAGAAGTAATAGTATCATATGATAAAACATTTTCAGATTAACCCATAAAGATTTCGCAGATTGACACAATCTGGTTTTTCAAAATCACTGATACAAACTCGAGTTTGTAATCCTAGACTCAAGTTTTGGGTTCATCCAGAGAGCATGAATGTTAACCAAAGGCCTAAACTGGAGTTTAGAGATGGCTGACTCGAGTTTGGTTCTTACAGAGAAGACTGTCAGGCTCTGGTCTTTGGATGAGATTCTGGACATGTGGCCAAACTCAAGTCAATTAATGACTAACTCGAGTTTAGAGCTATGTCAAGAGGATAAGCCTAAGTTTAAGAACTTCTAGACTAGAGTTTAGAAATATAAACTGGAGTTTTCAAATCAGACATATTATTGGTCTTTCTGTATGACTCAGACTCGAGTTTACAAATGTAAACTCGAGTTTCAGCAAGAACTGAAACTTTTGAAGTCTCTTCTGTTTTTGGTATAAACTGGAGTTTGCAAACAAAAACTAAAGTTTAAAAAACTTGTGAAAATACTGAATTTTCTGAATTCTTTCTGTTTAGTCTAAACTCGAGTTTGTCTTGTTCAAAACTTTGAGTGCTCTCTGTATCTTCCAGACTTCCAGTTTGTCTGAGCAAACTAGAGTTTGGCTTTTTTGTGAAAAACTTTGACTAAGCAAACTGGAGTTTGGCTTTCTTTGCAAGATTGAGCAACTCTCTGTCAAGTGTCAGACTCGAGTTTACATACCTAAACTCGAGTTTGCCTTTGACAGTGAGTTTTACAATTTACCAAAAGCAAACTTTATTTTGAGTTTACAATTGTTAGTTATCATCAAAACACATAGGGAACTAACAATATTATGGTATGCTCGAGTAACGTTTAGAAGACACGGACACTTTGATGAATAACTTTTAATACTCGATTATCATAGACAGCTACTCAAGTAACATTTCCAATTCCTGATATCACATTGAATTAAATCATTTTTCCTTTTTCAAGTTTGTTATCATAAAAACATAAATCCGAGAACTACCAAGAACAATACAACAAATCAAAATATATTTGTAGCCATTCATGTGATGTGTACATTATTAAAACCAAAAATTAAAATAAACAAATCAATATCTATAAATTTACAGTTATTCAAAGGTTTCCCTCTCCTACTTATGTTGAAGAGATGCTGCCAACTCCTCAGCCACTTCTTCCATTTGTGAGTGGCTAAACCTCGTGCAGGAGACATTAAAATACTATGCACAAAAGGAAATAATAAATGGAAGTTACATATTGTAATATACATAGATGACCAATTATATAAATGAACAAATTGAGCATGTACCTTATTTGAATCAATATTTTAAGGAATGTATGTGATTATGTCCTTAATGAATTACATCACATAGTACCCACAATCATTGTTGTTATCTGGTTGTCGTGGGCATTATAAAGAAATTAGAAGAAAAATTTGTAAGTCAGATATGTATAAACGATATGTGTGCTTCAATTTATTATTATAGTCATTGGTAAATACTATATATACCTTTAGACTCAACCATTGGAAGGCATATCTGTAGTAGCCAATATTTGGTGTAGTCGAGACTATTTTGCATGCAGTAATTGTACACTGCTTTGAGAAAATACAATAAAAAATTCTATGAAACATGCAAGCTAAACTAAATTATAAGAGATGATGAATGGATAACATACCATTTGAATGTCTCCTATATGTATGTCATGGTGTCTGAAACCCCACTCAGAGTTATAGTACAAAATCTCTTTTTGCAATGAGTTTACCACTATTAGCATCTAATGGCCCTTAAGTACAATAATACATCACACTATCAAGACAATTACAAGATACATAAAAATTAATTTAAGCTAAGTGAATGATGTACCCACCCTTGAATGTAAGGCGCCAAGAAGTAAATGCCCCTTATATCTGACACCCTCCTAATGAATTCATCTCTGAGAAACCTTACTTGAGCTTATTTTACACCTTTGTTCATGCCCTCAACCTAGTTATTAAGATTGTCAGGGCGGATGAACTTAATCTTGTCTTAAAGGCTGAGAGGGAGGATGTAAGTATGGTACAGGTACCTGAAATACCGAAACCAACATATTAAAATGTAATTAAAATTCTAAGTAGCCAACTATTTAACAACAGTTGAATAAATACCTTACAAGGAAGTTGTTCAAGACCTCAGAAACAAGCTTCCTCTTGCGTTGGTAGGTCAAAGACCTCTCTCTCAAATTTTATCAATGGAAACTAGATTGATGCAAAAAACTTGTCAGTGAACTTCTAGAGGGACTTTCAAGTAGATTGATTGACAGGCTTATTCTTTGAGAATGACTTCTTTCTAGATTGATCATTGGAGGTGAGAGGCTATCTCTTCTTGGAATGGAATGGGGTCTTAGACTAATTGGGGGTCTTAGGCTGAGGGTGGGACTTGGACTTTTTTTGGCCTTGGTGGGTAGCTTCTTTTGAGCTATGGACTTCTTGGGTAGCTTGTGTACTCTAAGTAGACAGCAAGGCTATGCAACATAGTTTCCCATAGCCCTTCCCATTGTATCTGTGTCTTTGGCAGCCACGGGAGCAGATAGCTAGTGTCAATGTTGGTATTGATTTGTACCTTCACATGATCAAGAGGTATAGGCTTGTTATGAATCATGTTATCCTTAAATCAATTGAACATGCAGTCCATTTCAATTGTATGGTGTCCAAAACTATCAACAACATTCAATCGCCACTAATCCCTTAGGCAGATTATGGCAGCTTTTATTAATTAAATAGAAGAGGAATAGAAAGGGGTTTCGCAGGTTATCTAACAAAACATGTCCTTTGGAATGGAAGGATTATATGGCTGAACATGTTCCTGTAAATTTCTATAAGTAATGGTTATTCACTAATAACCTTCATTAGTAACGGTTGTTTAATAATAACTATGAAGTAGCAATGGTTTTTTTAAAATATTTTTTGCCCTAATGATTAAGTTTTTAAATATTAAAAAAAAACATTGGTGGTTTTCAATGATCACCACTACAATTGTCCTCCTCCTACTTCTCCCCTTGCTCGACACATCATCAACCTTAGAGGAAGGAGATAAAAGGTCTAACTAGAAGTGATGATATACAACCTGAAGATGAAGGATGAGGTCCAACTTCATGTTTGGACTATGGGTGTTTGTAGCAAGACACCTTGTGGAACGGTCAAGGCGATCTAACACCAACAACAAGGCCTTTATTTGAGGAGGAGGCGGTACAGAAGGGAAGGAGCTTGTGAAGGTGGTGATAGTGGAGGAGGAGGGTAAGGATAATGAAGAGGAAGAGAAGGAGGAGGGTGAATGTAAAGATCTCTTTGGCATCTAACCATGATGAACTTGAGAAGGACAAGGCCGATTGATAAAGAAAAGTACTAAGAAGTAAAAGAATAGGTCAATTTAAGTAGAGTTGAAGTGTACTTGATGTTGAACCGAATGAGGTTATGAAAAGGTGTTTTATTGAGTTATCCTTACATGACGGTTGTTTATTATGATTTTTTTTTTTGTTATTCATACTTTACGGTCAATTGATATAAATGTCATATTTGTGTTTTTGTCGATATAAAGTTAGAAGATGAATTCTTTATAAGTGTTATATGACGGTTGTTTCAAAAGAATTGTCATTTTGTCACTAAATAAATAACTATTTTTAATTACAACCATTATTTTTGTGTTTTCGTGAATTCCGCCTTACAATATTTGAGATTATACATAATTAATCGTTATTTTTATGCAATATATACTCTTGCATGACCTCTGTCTCGACATACACAATGTTTATTCATTGTAAATATTATTTATTAAGCGTTATATATGCCTGAATATGTAGTAGTGAAGGGGGATTATCCACGAAAACCCATGATTAATTTAGTGTACGTTTCGATTAATGGTGGATAATTATGATTGTGATTTGCATAAGTGTCATTGGTCAATCGTCGTCAATTGTGATTTCTGTTTGGATTTTTTTTTTCACAAGTAACTTTCAGAATTGTGATTATGTTTGGATTTCATTTATTAAAAACAATTATGGATGTATAATTACCAAAAAGAATATGAATTTTATAAAGTTATATAATTTCATAAGTATATTTAATAATAATATTATATTTTAATAATAAATTTTATAAAATATAATTTACGAAAGGACATGAATATTCAAATATTATTTTCATGTTATAATTATCATAATAATAAGTTATGAATTTATGTGAAGTACAAGTATAAATATTAAATAAAAGAGTTATATAAATAAGGAAAGAATCTATTAGCAATTTAGAAATATAAGTACGAAAACAAAATTCTTGATCAAAATCATAAATAATAAATAAAATCTAAATGGAAAAATAAATTGATAAATATGATAGCTAATTATTTTACACAGAATGCACCATATTTTGTAATCAAGTTTATTTCTTCAATAAAGCTTTTTAAGTTTTCATGATTATTTTTAATAATAATGATAATTAGATATTTAATAATTATTACTAAAGATGATTTAATAAATGACTGAATTGTAAATAATATTTTTATTACATAATTATTATTATTTAAAATAATTTAAAAATTCAAGTTAAGTAATGAGCAAAACAATATTTAAATTAATACTATTTGAACTATTTTATTTTTTTTTGGGGGGGGGGGGGGGGGAATAACTATTCATTCATTTAACCAATCAACCGACTCCTTCCTTGCATCCCAGAGTATCAGCATAAATTAGATAAAAAAAGAGTGGATGGGGGATTCGAATCATAACAATAACAGCTCATCCCCTTGCAGCCAGCTTGGCTAGTCCATTAGCCACCAAATTACAAGTTCTAGAAGCATAGATTACTGAAAACTTGGAATCAGATTTGACTAAGTATTTTAAATCAGAAATCAACAGACTGATTCTCCAGTCAGGAAAAAGGCCTTCTCCAACTACAGCATTGACTAATGGAAGACAGTCTGATTCAGCAACTAGTGGCCCCAACTCTCTATCTTTGCATCACTGAAGTGCCTAAAACATGGCTCTGGCTTCACTCTCAATGGCTGGTGATGCTTCCCCATATCTGCAAAATAAGTCCAAAGCCTCCCCTTGAGAATTGCACAACACATAGCCCAGACCCCTTTTACCTGTTGCTGCTTTGAAAGAACCATCACTATTAATGTTAAGAGAATTTGCTCCAGGTGAACTTCAACCCAAAGATTTTTTATCACCGCACACCAAGTCATCTCTGGGTTTAGTCCAAGAATTAGCACGCTAAAACTCATTCACAAAGGTCACGGCTGAATTTAAAACCCATTTACAATTGGAAATTTTAAATTCCAAGACTTCACTGCATCATGCTTTCCATAAAAACCAGCAGAGATAAGCTACAAGTGCCTGTAAAAACTCATCATTCTTCAAAGAAGACAGAAGGTTAGACAGTCATGATTTAAAGTTCCTTATAATAAGTTCATTCACACTTGTAGAAAGAGGGGAATCAAACCAAGCTTTTCGAGCCCAATGACATATATAGAAGGAGACAATGCCCAATAGTTTCTGATTCCTTATTGCTATAAATACATGTAGAATGGTTACCACATTTTCTTCACATAAGGGCTTCTTTAGGCAGAGCCTTGACACAAGCCCTCCATAGAAAATGTCTGATCTTAGAAATAGGAGACGAGGTGCTAGGCAAATTCCTTTTTATCAATTTTCTTATCCTGTAGCCATTTATTCCCTCTTTTAACATTGTATTGTCCGTTACTACTTCCCGTTCAAATCAAAATATCCAGCATCCTATTTCTTCTAGGATGTGAACAGATGCCGGAAGATTACTCGCCTGCCAAGTCTTATTAGAGATAAGATTTGAGACTGTCATGCATTCTAATCCTTTGAGGATATACATCTTTGGGATTTGAAAAGCTTGAATTGTGGGAATCCAAGGATCATTCCACACATTAATCCTTTCCAAAACACCGACCCGGGAAAAATGTTTCTCTCTTCTAAAGACTATTCCAAGCCCAAGAGGCTCTTGCCCCTTTTTCCGCATTCAAGAACGAGCCATTGAGATAATAAATGCCCTTAATAATACATGCCCAATACTCTTCTGGCTTGCTCAAAAGACGCCAGCACTGTTTTCCTAATAAAGCCAGGTTATAATTTGGGAAGTCTTTAAATCCCAATACACCATCCTGTTTTCTTCTAGTAAGAGTGTCCCTTGCTTTCCAATGAATTTTCTTTTTATTTTCTGAATTACCCCACTAGAAGTTAGAAATTATTCAATATAATTCTTGGCAAGTTTTCATTGGATAGAGAAAACAAGCCATAGAATAAGTTGGAATAGCATTTGCTATTGCTTTAATTAGAACATCCCAAAACTAGCTTCCTAAGCTTGTCTTCAACAATGGGGTAGTTCTTTACATTAATTCGCGGACACGAGGCAGAGCAATAATCTTCCAGCAAAGTCTTGAAAGTTGCATAGTTTTTCCTAGTTGCTCTAAGAAAGAATATGGAATCATCCGGAAACAAACAATGGGTAAGGGTAGGGCATTTATTTTCTAGTTTAATCCCAATTAAATCTTTCTTTTCAATATGTCTGTTGATCATGTTGGATAGCACATCAGCAATAAAAATGAATAAATAAGGAGATAAAGGGTCTCCTTATCTCAATCCACATTTAGGACGAATCTCATTGATTTTTCTTCTTCAACCGTAAGGTTAAAATGGACTGAAGCAACACAATCCATAATATTCTTCACCCACCTAGGATGGAAATCCATTTTTAAGAGCACTAGTTCTAAGAAGCCCCTCTCCACCCTCCCATATACTTTGTTCATGTCTAGCTTAAGTACAATTTCGTACTTATTCCTTGTTTTATTTTTCAGATAGTGGAAAGCTTCATGGACTACAAAAATGTTGTCTTGAATAAGTATATCAGGTACAAAGGCTCTTTGTTGTTATATGATCACTCTTCCCACAATACTCCTCATTCCATTACTTAGGACTCATAGAACACCTTGTAGCTAAAATTACGACAGGCTAATTGGGTGGAAATGCCCCACCTACTTCAGGTGAATCAGTTTTCGGGATGATAATAAGATCAGTGTCATTAAGCCTACTACGGCTGGTATCTGGACTAAAACAAGATTGAACCATATGACATAATGGCTCCTTTACCTAATCCCAAGAATGGTGGTAAAACAACATGGAAGCCATCAGGACAAGGAGCTTTAAGGCTGCCTAACTTATAGGCTGCTACCTTGATTTCTTCCACCATTAGGGGCAATAGAAGCCGATCATTTTCTTCCTCAGTAATCATAGGAGTAACATAAGATAGTATTGATAGGACATTCCTAGTTGCACCGTCAGCAAAAAAGATTTATGTAGAAGCTAGCAAAGTAGTTACTAATCTCACTTAAGTTGTCAGTCCAGTCCCCTGAATTATTTTTTAATCTCACAATCTTATTTCTCCTTCTATGTAGAGTTATAGTGGCATGAACAAAATTTGAATTGCCATCCCCCATTTTAACCAATTCAATCTACATCTTTGATACCAATATTTTTCTTACTTTTCCCATAATTCTTCTATTTTAGCTCCTAAAAATTTAGCTTTTTCAGCACTCAATAGTCTATTGTTGTTCATAACAATCTCTGAAATCCTTTAAAAGCTCCATTAACAACGTATTATTATTAGGGAATTCCTTTTTACCCCAAGCTGTCAAAACTTTTCTACCTTATCAAGATTGTTTTTAAAACTCTCCATAATATTCCTATCCTCAAATTCATCACTAATCCAGTTCTTAGCAATAATAAAAGTATCATCTTTGTAATCAATCCACGTCATATCAAATTTGAAAACTCTTATCACATCTAAAAGCGGCATAAGCAGATTCATGTATCAAAGGTGAGTGATCAGATCTAAGAGGATCCAGATTACATAACTGTGCATTTGGACAAAGGCCACACCAGCAGCCATTACGAATAGCGCGATCAAGTCGCTCTTGAATATTATCAGCTGCCACTCTGCTATTGGACCATGTGAAACGCATGCCTTTAAATCCCATATCCTCCTTCCCGCATATTGTCGTGAAGTCTTGAAAGCCTTCGAAAGATCTCAAAAGACGATTTTAGCCTCCTTCCTTTTCAAACTCATACAAGAGTTCGTCAAAATCCTCCATAGAAAGCCATGGAGTTGATATTCAAGGATTTAGATTTCTCAACTGTCTCCACCAACCACCCCTCTACTGTTCCTTAGGTGGGCCATAGGCCAATGTCAAGAGGCCTTGAATTGATTTCAAGTCAGCTATAACCTTAAGATGAATAAAGTTCAGTTCTGCTCGGAGCACTTATACTTAACTTCGTCCTTCCACCAAATCTCTAGCCCTCCTCCCGTTCCTACTGGTTCCACATGAAACTTGTTACTGAACTTTACACTCCTTCTGCATCTTTCTACTTTGCTCAAATTTACTCTAGTTTCCATCAGAAAAACCGGAGAGGATTTGTATTACACAGAAATATAAGATTTATGCATTCTCGTTAACAAAGGCAACATTCCCCTCCTCAGAAATTATAAATTTAGGGTTTTCTCCTTTTTGCTTCTTCACCCCTACTCGATTCACAAAGCCTTCTAAAGTCCTTTTCAGATTAACCCTCTCAAATTTCTGTAGCAGAGGTTTCTCATAGGTTAGCTACAGAATAGGTTGTCTCAGAATATGGGAAAATTTCATAAGTTGTACATGTAACTTACCCTCCTCCTTATCTTCTAGCAGCTCAACAATCTATGGCTCGGACAACATTGGAGAGAATTCTTTAGATGTGTTTGGTTTGAAGGAAAAATATGAGAGATCTAAAACTTAATTATTAACCTCTAAGCTTAAACTCCTCTCTTCCTCTTTCATCTCTTCTCACAAACTAAACACACTCTAATATTCTAATACTCTAAGGACTCTTGAAAGAGAGCTTTACAAAAAGCCCCAAAAACTTGTGCGACCCACTTACTTGGCCCTACTTGCACATTAACGGGATATTTAACTTGAACCATTTCAGCTTCCTTTGTACTTAAATTTGACCCAACTTCCTTCTTTGGACTTTCCTCTTTCAAACAGATTAAATTATTTTTATTGGGCTTGTAACCTCCTCATAGTACACATCAATACCTAGCCCCTTCAAAATTCCATTTGTTGTTGCTTCATCTAGTAATTTCACAATGTCCCTTTGGAATAGCGGTGATAGAAATGATTTTTTACATATGGGCTTTTCCCATACAAATGAGATTGTATATGTGATTTGTGTTTGGAATAGTAGTGGTAGAGTGACTTTTTTCCAAATGTACTCTTGTTTGTCAAAACGTTTGAAAAGTCAATTGAGATGAAAAATGACTGTAAATGGCATGAATCTTATTGAATAACACACACATATATGATGTATCTAATGTGATAATTGAAGATAAAAATAATTAAATGTAAATGTAAATTTGCTAAACAATAGTTAAATTAACGTTAAAGAAAATTAAAAAACACTGAAGTGCTTAATTAAGCCTATCACCAACAAGTTGGTCGTTGATTCTATCACGAACACGATTCATTTGTGTTGAAGATACTTTATGGATATTTGATGAAGATAGTACATCAGGTAGATCATTATTAAGAAAAAAAATGGCCACCACTATCCATCAATTTCTTCACATTAAAGCATAGAAAATGAGCAATTCCACTCTGAATGGTAATTGTTTGCACTTTGCACTGACCAACTAATAAAATATGATCAGAAATTTAAAAATATTGCAACTACTGCAATTAAAAATGGGTTCCTTTTTTTCTATGTTAATTGAAGAGAAAAGAAGACCACTGTGACTTCACTTACTTGTGGAAGAAAGAAAAATAAGGAATCTTCCAAGGGGACTCCAGCCTTTGTGTGTGTTTCAATGGTCCTTTTTTATAGTGATGGAAAAGATCAAAAAAAGTGGCTTCACCCAGAAGCCACTTTTTTCGAAAAAGCCCATCATTGCTGAAAGTCATGCCAAACAACCTGAATTAACTTTTTCTTTCCCACTGGGCTTATTTTACTGCTCATTGGGCTTTGGTAGGGTTTCACTACCATGCCAAACACACCATAATCTTTCATTTCCCGCTTGAACACATAGCACACACCCTTCTCTTCCATGCTCCTACTAACCGTCCAATGGGAATCAGGACCTACACATGATCCATCCTCCTCCACGCTCCTTCTAGAAGATGAGTTGTCACACGCCGATACCATTTGAATGAATGTGTATTTACCTTCTTTAATCTTCACCACCATTTGATTGTCTTCACTAGATTTACTCTTCACTTTGTCATGAAAATAGGCTTTGTAAGGCTCAAGCTCCTACATAACTCTTTCATACTCACAAGCATGATAATCATGGACAATTTTCCCACATTTATAACAAAAACTTTGAAGCTTTTCATATCTAATCGTAACCCATACCTTATCTAACTCTAGCCGTGGAACCCAAACTCTAGCTACCTATGGTTTTATGAGATCTATTTCAACTCTGATCCTTACAAAATCTCATAATAATAGCTCATCTATCTACGGGTCTTCAAAGAAAATTACCTCCCCTATCATACTTCCAATCTTGACTAAATTCTTCCTAGTCATGTCCTTCAAAAGAATATTGTGAACTTGTACCTCGTAAATACAGTGAGTGTTTGGATTAGTTTCTCGAGAATAGTTTTTATGATTTATGAGGTATGTATATGAGAGGAGTTTTGTCTCAAATTGTGAAAAAAGGATGACTCTGTCATGAACATAGGCTTTGTAAGGCTCAAGCTCCTACATAACTCTTTCATACTCACAAGCATGATAATCATGGCCAATTTTCCCACATTTATAACAAAAACTTTGAAGCTTTTCATATCTAATCGTAACCCATACCTTATCTAACTCTAGCCGTGGAACCCAAACTCTAGCTAACTATGGTTTTATGAGATCTATTTCAACTCTGATCCTTACAAAATCTCATAATAATAGTTCATCTATCTACAGGTCTTCAAAGCAAATTACCTCCCCTATCATACTTCCAATCTTGACTAAATTCTTCCTAGTCATGTCCTTCAAAAGAATATCGTGAACTTGTACCTCGTAAATACAGTGAGTGTTTGGATTAGTTTCTCGAGAATAGTTTTTATGATTTATGAGGTATGTATATGAGAGGAGTTTTGTCTCAAATTGTGAAAAAAGACTTTTGAAACTGTGGTTTAAGTGTTACCCAATCAATCGTTGACTCATCAAAACTTCATTCACTATTCATAGTAGTGACCATGGGCGTAGATTTATAAGTAAGCCATCAACTACCCATGGGCTATCATGAAGAGTATGCTTTACACTTGCTTATTCTCGAACTGGAATGCGTGAACATTATCCTTAAAGAATCCAATCTCCAACTTACCTTTCACATTCCAATTCTTAGCTATCAAATTCCTCAAGATGGTTCAGTTAATTAGCCAATTTGAAACCAACTTGCCAACTAGCCTATGGCCCTTAGACATCGACTCTTCATCCTCCCAATCCAATGTGCATTCATTTAGATCCTTCATAGTGACCTCCTACTGCAATTGAAAATCAACGAGTACAACTAAACCCTAAAACATATATCCTTAAATCAAAAGAAAAATAAAAAGAAATAGAGATAAGGAAGACTAATGAAAATAATGACGAGAGAACTCAAATGATGGTCCATATTGGTGTTGATTTGTACCTTCACATGCTTAGGAGGGATAGGCTCGCAATGAAGTATGTTTTCCTCCGAGCCGTTGAGCATGTGGCCTGATTAAACATAGTTAGGAATGATAATGAGTAAAAATTATATAAAGTATACAAATCACAATTAAAGATTTAGCATTTACAAAGATGATGATTGTAAAACAGGGACATTTTACACTGAACATAATTTCAAGCAAACTGGAATGCATGACTCAAGTTAAGAGTTCTTAGCTCAAGTCATTGGATCATCTTCTTTGAAAATAAGTTTGAAGTTTAAATAAAGATGTCTCCGTGTGACTTAGGTTCGAGATTGAAATGTCTAACTCAAGTACATGACTCGAGTTAAGAGTTCCAGGCTCAAGTCAAGCTCTTCTTTCGAAATTTAACTTTGAAATAACATTTTGAAAGTGGTTTGAAATCGTGTTAGCTGGAGTCATTAAGTGACTAGCTCGAGTTAACTCAATAAGTTTGAAGAGAAGTTTTAGCAACGTTGCTCGAGTTAAAAGATATAGGCTTGAGTTAACCTCTTGCTCGAAAATTGATTTGCTCTCTGTTTGATCTTCACTTGAGTTACTCATTCTTTGACTCGAGGTAAGTTATCTATACTCAAGTTCCATTTAATTAACTCGAGTTATAAACTGTAGAATCCAGTGACTTCAAAACGCAAGAACATTGGCGGCACTAAGTTTAAATTCTAGTAAGCATAACGCCTTCATTGAGCTCCAAGTTTGGCAAACGATATATCCCCAAAAATCTCTTTAAGTATTATTTCCAATGCAAAAAGAATCAACTCCAAAATCATTGTATGTAGTGCATTTCAATAAAGACAATAGAAGCTAATCAGTTTTTGCAACATCCTAAATTGACTCTCAACTTCACAATATTCATATCTCTCTCATTTGATCTTTGTTTTCCATAATCTTGATATTTTTGGAAAGGTATGTGAGTCTAGTTTCATACGCCACTGATTTCAGCTCAATTAGATGTGTATTTTCTGAGATACACCAAAGTTGGGTTTGCTGTGTGACATTAATTGATGTGACAACTTCCGAAATTCATACCTCTTTCATCTGAACTTCCTTGGGCTTGAATTTTTGTCAAAATGATGCATTGAGAGTCTAGTTCGATACAAACTTGGTTTCACCTTAATCTGACTCTAGTTTTGGAGTTATAATTGAATAACCAGACCTTGCTCTACTGAACATGAAACAGAGGTTAATAGAGAGCTGATAACTTGAGTCATTGGGTGCTAACTTGAGCCATGAAATTTTCATTAGAGTTTGCTCATATTTGAGGAGCAAATCACTGTAGCAGAGTAGTAAACTTAAGTTTTGAGTCTTATACTCGAGTTTGCTCATCGTGAAGTTTATTTTAACTCTGAATTGAGTCATTCTAACTTCCATTTGATCATAAAAATTTGAATATTGATCTTCTCATTATATTTGGCAAGATCTTCTTTCTTCAATCTCCTATCTTGATCATTTGGAAAGGTGGAATATCACCTAAGAGGGGGTGAATTAGGTGATTTAAAATTTTTCTTTTAATCCTGTGAATCACACAAGTAAAATAGGGAGAAATACACACACGCACAAACACACACACAGAGATTAGACACAAGGAATTTATACTGGTTCGGTCCAAATCCTTGACCTACGTCTAGTCCCCAGATTCTCTAGGATTTTACTATCTCAAAGATTAATTACACACTTTGTAACTCTTGAATAATTATCTCACTAGAACTTACTCTCCCTTACAAGTTGTAATCAACTAACCCCAATATCAAAGATTCCACAACCTTGAGATTAATGCAATAAAGATGAATTTAATACTCTCTAAAAGAGTAGATAGATAATCACTAAATAATATTTATATTCGAAGATATTGCTCGAAGATTAGAAATAGTAAATGCTAATTTCAAAAATTGAATGCACAGCGTTTTGGTAGGTGAAGAATTCAATGCTACTGACTTTTATAGTTGTTGGCATTAATGACTGTTAAAAAGCTTGAGAATTATCCATTGAGACTGATTAGGCTTAATTGTTACTCACGCTTCTTCTTTCTTCAATCAGTGTCGTCATTCTCTTTTGACATTCCTTATACCATTTGTTCGTTGAGATTCAACAATGGAAATGGAAAGGAAATGGTTGCAAGCTTTAAGTTGCTCAGAAAGTTGGTTGTCTAATTCTAGAATTTGTCTCGATTCTACATTTAATGCTTCTACAAATAATTGCTTTATTGCAATTTGGTATTAATCCATATCAAAATCAACTAAAACTCATTAACAAACTGATTCAACATAGTTAGGAATAGTAATGAGTGATAATATAAAGTATACATATCACAACCAATGATTTAAATATTACGAACCTGATGTTTTTCATTTTCCAAAATACTGACTCAAGTCACATATGACTAACTCGAATTACATGATTGGAGTCACATGACCTTGACTTGAGTCATCTATGATCAGCAAATGAAAAACAAAGATATAGAGACATGATGACTGGAGTCATTATTATATTGACTGGAGTCATATATGATCAACAATTGAAAGACAAAGTTTTAAAGGCGCGATGACTGGAGTCATTACTCGATGACTAGAGTCATATATTTTCACAAAACATCTAAGAAGCTTTCTGTAATATGATGACTGGAGTCATCCATTTTTTCAATACACCTGAGAGCATCTCTATATCAATATGACTGGAGTCACTCAAGGCTTACTCGAGTCATGTCAGTTTTGACAGATAGTTGTCGGGTTTGAGTTTAGAGAAACTTTTGATACAAAAAATGATTGGAGTCGTTAAGTGACTGACTGGAGTCACATTTTACCATTGGAAAAACTTAAGTTTGAAATTCTTTTTGGTGACTAAAGTTACAATAGCTTGACTGGAGTCATGTATCTTCAAACACATTTTACAGAAGAGCTATGACTGGAGTCACACGAATTTTACTCAAGTCACATGTCATTGATCCGATTCAATTCAAATAGCAATGACTCAAGTTACATATGCTTGACTCGAGTCACCTTTTAATCAATCAAGCAGTTATTGATCAAGACAATTTTTAAACACAAGAGGGTCTTGTAATTGGATCAATAACAATCTTTTACATTTATAATTGTCAATTATCATAAAAAAAACATAGAGAACTAACACATTCTCCATAATTTAACTTGGACTAATCATTTGCAAATTTCTCTTCCTTTTTCTTCTCTTGATCATTTTCCATAATTCAATTTGGACTAATCTACATGATATATAGCAGTTAGTCAATATATATGATACAAACTTTTTGCTCTTGATATTGATATGTATATATGACATCATCAAAACTAAGTCTATCAAATAGTGGAGTAGTCAATGCTAGCCAATGTCTGTAGCAAAGCCTCCATTTGAGGAGAAGGAAGAAGAGAAGGAAGGGGAGGAGCTTGTGGAGGTAGTGGTAATGGGTGAGGAGCGATGGTGGGGGAGGATTGAGAAGAGCTTTTTGAGGTCGTAGTGGAGGATGAGGGACTTATGGAGGAGGGGGAGGGGAATCAAATAGAAAGAGCTCTTTGGCGTTTGACCATAATGAGTGAGAAAAGAATGAGGTTACGAAAGTATGCTTTTTAGAAAAATACTAAGAACAAAAGGAATATGTCCATATAAATAGAGTTGAATACTTTGCTCTAAAGTATTTAACTTAGGAGAACTGATACTTGGTGTCAGACTGAATGAGGTTATGAAAAAGTTCTTTTTAAATTTATTCTTTACATGACAGATGTTTATTATGAAATTTCAATTTTTGTCTTTCATATGCTTTTTGTTCAATAGATATAACCATTATGTTTGAATTTTTACTGATATAAGGTTGGAAGATAAATCGTTTGTAATTGTTAAATGATGGTTATGTGATAAATCCCAATTTTACTATATCTTATCCCACATTAATAATTTATTTTGGGATTATTTTAGGCTAATTTGGATATATTAGACAATATTTGGATTGTTAGCCAATTTTAGGAGATAATATAAATCATAATTAATTATAAGATTATTGGGCTTAAATTATTAATATTCTGATTAATATTTTGTGATTGAATAATATTTCTAAATATATGATAGATCACAAGTTTATTTAATTCTTGCAGGACAGGAAAAAGTATATTAGAATATCTTACGATGCAGAATTGATCTTAAAAGCCAAAAGGAAATCCAATAGTAAAATTTTATTGGGCTTATTAGATTTTAATGGGCTCAAGTGAATACCCATAGTTCCTCTCTCCTTCCTATAATTAACCTAGCAGCTGCTAGGTTTGAGGGGGGCTGCCACATGCTCTCTTTGAGAGCCACATGCTCTCTTTGAGAGCCACGCTGCACGTCGCAAGCTACAGGAGGCTGAAGACCGAAAGATTGAAATAATAATCACACGCAAGATCACCAAACCGAAGACGCAGAGGCGCAGCAGCTACAGGGATCCTTCCAATTGATTCATTCTTTCCTCTCACGCGCACAGATTGCTCTCAATTCTCAGCCACGGGTCCCACGCCATTATCCATTAAATCCAATACCACGCAAAAACCAAGATTCATCCATCAATTTGAATGGCCGAGAGTTGCTTAATATTTGACAGAGGGAGCGCGGTGATGGAAGCTTAAGCTCTTAAGGAGGCAACTTGGGAGGAGCATGGAGGAGGCTAGAGCCTAGGGTTTACACTTGAAGACCACAAGGGCGTGTCTTTCTTTTTATCTTTTTAATTCAAACTTGAGATTATTTAGTTTTAAAGAATTTTGAGTTGTATTAATTGAGAACAATCTAGTTTTAAATTGTAAACTTATTTCTTTTGGATTAGACTGATAATTTGAAGTTTTATGCTTATTGCTGGACTCTTGTTTGCAACATTTGGATTGTCAATTAAATTAATAATTGAGTTTTCGTTATTAATTTAATTGTTAATTTGGTTTATCATCTTAATTGTTTAATTGGGTTGATAAATCATCTGGTTGTTCAATTAGATAATTTTAAACAAGATTTTCAAGATTATTTTGTGATTGGTTTTTAATGGGTTTAATTAGCCACCGCTTATTTCATTATGAGTTTTCTAGTGGAATGTGTGTTATTGAGCTAGAGGGTTTCCCATGTTCAATTGGGTAATTAAAATTCATTAATCTCCTTTTTGGTCTAATTAATTGATTTAGGCTAAGAAAGTTAACTACATGCAATTCCTAAGTTGTCCCCTTCATCATGATAACTGAACTAGATCTTTATTATTTTATTTGCTTTTCATCAATCTTTTTATTAGGATTTTTAATTCTTCTCTCATAAGAAAACCCCCCAAAAATTGCATTCAAATTCATATAGATTAGTTTCATTCTCATTTAGGTTTTAAAGTCATTTTCATCTTGCATTTAGTTAGTTTAGTATCACTTCATTGTAATTTTTATCACCTAAATTCAACTTAAAGGAAACTCACAACTTGCTCCTTGGGAGAATGACCCAGTTGACCCTATATTGCATAATTAATTAGGACTTGGTTTAATTGATTGCTTTAGCGACAAAAGCAGTTCATCAATTTTGGCACCGTTGCTAGGGAGTAATGGTTAGGCTTTAGGTTTGAGTTATAGGTGATTTTTTTAGGTTGTTGTTTATTGGATCCAGTCCACTCTTGAAAATTTGAATTTGAACCCTCTTATGATGGCTTGGAATGCTTCAATTTATGACAATAATTATTATACTTCTATGCCTTATCATTATGACTATGGAGTTGAGTAGATATATGATCCATATTCAAGTGCATATAATCCTGGATGGCATGATCACTCAGATTTTGGATATGTCAATCAAATTGTTCCAATTGATGATGTGTCTTCCAGATTACAAAATAAGATGGATGTTATGATGATAATCATTCAAGAAGGGGCAGTAGTGCAACATCAACAGACTCAAGCTCTACAAATTCAAATAGAGGAGTTGTCAAAAGCAATTTACAATCGACAGCATGAAGATTTAGAGGTTCAGAGTGAATTTCCATATGGTAATATACTTTCACCTTCTAATGATTCATCCCCTTTTTCTTCCACCACTTCAAATGATGGGATGATTAGTACATTAGCGGAGTATGCATGCACTGATGTTGTTTCTGAATTGACTAGTTCTATTGACTTAAATTATATTGAATCTTGTATGTATGCATTAATACTTCTTCTCATACATCTGGTCTTATAAATTCTATTGATTCTGATGAGGAAGTTGATGAAGAAATTGTTGTTGACTCCCCAGACACTATTAATTTTAAAGATTCCCTGCTTAACACTAATCATGATGATGCTTTGAATGATGGAAGTGATATCTCTATTGATTTTATTGATACTACTCATGATCTTGACATGATTGTTGTTAGAGGGGATACTATTAAAGATAAGTGTGGGGGAAGCCTTAATTTAGATATGCATTTAGAAGGTAGGACCATATTGAATCATGATGTTTCACATATGGAGTCTGTCTTGTGTGATAATTTGAGCAAGCATGGTGAGACCATTTTGAGTGATCACTTAATTCATCCTTTAGAGAATTTGACTCTTACTGAGGAGAGTCATATTGACTTTGTGGGTTGTTCGAAATATCTGGAAGTTCCAATACTTTCTATTGATCAATTTTTTTGGGGATCTTCCTTTATTCTTGATCAATCAAATTTTATTGATTATATTTATGTGGGACGAGATGCTGCTTGGTGTTATGATTTTATGCAAGTACATGGGTTGATTCCTCCTATCCAAACACCTTCTATACTTGAGCTAAAACGTTATCTATGGATCTTAAAAAAGGAGATGGTTGTTGAACATCAAAAAAGGACATCACTAGTGCTTTCATGTGACTTACAACCAGACAAAGGAGAGAAGCCAATTATGCCACTTCATTTGAGCCTCCAAGCTTTTAATAGTCTGGTTGTATTCCTTCCTTACTCTTTCACTTGCATGGATGGTTGTTATTGGCTAGACCTATATTTTGCATTGAGGGCAATGCATGATTTAAGTGTTGGGGAGGGATTTTGTTCTTACTCTTGGTTTTTGTTCTTTGTTTTTAAAATGAGAAAAAGAAAAATATTTTGGTTTTTGTTTCTTCTTTTCAAGAAAAGAAAGAATTTAATGTGAAAATTGCAAGTTTTTAGTAACTTTAGTATGATGCATTATTGATTTGAAGAGTGATTGATCATATTTTGAGTTGGTGAACCTAGTGGCAATTAATTTGATTTTGGTGAATTCAGGCTAGTGCGCATACTCCTAGTGAGATTTTGAGCCTAATACAGATATACTTTTTTTTTAGTGTGTACCCCTATCTCTTTACTTGATCTAAAACTTGATTTGAATCTTATTTGAGGCTACATTTTGTGCATGAGTATTCATAAAAATGATAAAGGCATTTATTTCATTTTAGCCAGATAAGCTAGAAAGCCTACCTTTTTCATATATATCCTTTGTTTAACCCCTTTGAGCCCATTTACTTATTTTGTTTCCCCATTTCGTCTTCACCCATCGCCAAAAAAAAAAAAAGAATACCCTTTTTGAATGTCTTAGGAGTTGAAAAGTATTGTATTATCTCTGTTGGATGGAAAAACATGCATAAAGTTAGGAATTGAGTCATTGTGAAAAATATGGTAGGTTATCTTGAAAAATAAAATCAAAAATCAAAAAAGAAGGAAAAAATTGAAAAAAAAAAGGTGAAAAAACGAAAGAAAAAAGAATGATGACTCAGTTCAGATTTAGTTTGGTTTCTTGCATCCCATATTCCCTATTTATCATTCTCTTCATCTTTTAAGATATTCAACTTTGTTTTCCAAACACCGTACCCTTTCTTCCTTAACCTTAACCCCAGTACAACCTAATAAAAGTCCTTTGGATTGATGCATGCACTTGCTTTATTAGAGGTGGAGAACTTAGATTCTTGTCAATCCTATGGAAAGAGTATTGGATAGGGATGAATTTGAGCGTAAACACAAACCTATACACTTTTGAGTGAAGAGTGACATACACATTATCCTTGGTGAGGGATTTCTAGCTTAGGTTCCCTTTTCTCAAGTAAATTGCCATGATGTTTTCTTTCTTAATTTATGAGAAGATCATTTGGATATGATAAGTGTTGAAATGCTTTTGTTTCCTTATTGCTTGTGGTTAGAACATTCATTTTGGAAGTTTTGGTTTAGTTTCATTTTTGTTTTTGTTTTTATTTATTCTCCCTTAGTCCACTACTAGAAATCATGAAATTTGCGGTGGAACCGGGGGGTTCCGCCACAAATTTTGCGGCGGAACCGGGGGGTTCCGCCACAAAATTTGCGGCGGAACAGCACGGTTCCACCGCAAAAGGGATATTATATCCCTCCCCTCCCCTTTCGTGTTCATTCCCCCGTCGTCTCCCTTTCTTCATTTTGCTCTTCTTCCTCTCTTAGTTTGCAGGTTGCGCCATCTGAGCTCCGCCACAAGATAACTGCCGCCGCCGATCTCATACTTACTCCGACATACTTTCTCGTTCTCAACCTAGGTTGTTTCTTCAACTGGTATGGTCTTTTTCTTCTGCAAATTTAGACTTCGTTTATTGCTAATTCTTTCTTATCTGAAATGATAATATTAATAGAAGATCTTGAAATCTTGATTTTGTTTATTTGATAGTAATTTCAATATGACTGATTTTACAATTAGGTTTTTTTTTACATCTCTATTTTCTTTCCAAAGATGTAGAAGGCACTGAATTAGTTTAATGCTCTACATTTTTTTAAGGAAAAAAAGTGTAAAAGACAATATTATAAAAAATAACTTAGGAAGCATTTGTTAATTCTTTTTAAATTTATATTGTTAGAAAAAAATTATGTAAATTATTGAATAATTTTCTCTTTATTATTCTTTCCTTGTATCATAATATTATTAATACTCATGGTCAATAAACAAACACTGTTATATGCATTGGTTATAACTTGTGTATGAGTTACATGTTTTAGAATAAATGATATCTTTTTTATTAATTTTATTATGAATATGTTGAAAATTTAAATTTATTTTTTTCTCACTTATTTTTTTTATATCTGTTTTCTCATTTATTTTTTGTGACCCATGATCCTAGTAAATAAGGATATATTTTGAGAGAGAAAAATACATTTATCCCATTTAACAAATTTTAACTAACTTTTTTATTCAGTTATTTGATTATTTGTAGTTTTTAGATCCAAATATACTAGGACAATTAGAATTATTTTTTAATCATATTAAAATTATATTGTCTACAATTTATTAGAATTATGTGGTTTGAATTTAATTTTTTAATTGAGACAATTGAAAATTTTTATTTATAATTGTTAACTTCAAGATCATTAATATGAGAAATAACAATTAATAACAATTTTTAATTTACATATTTGAATACAAAAAAGTAGGAAGATATTACATATAGGAAATATAGCAATAACTTTTAAGGGCGTATACTGATAAGTCAATACTTAGAATTCATTATAAAAAAATTTCATAAGACTTAAATATAATTGTGAGATTTTCATAGATCATTTTTTGTTTTTTGTTTAAGACGTCAATGTAATTTTCCTTTTATTAAAAAGTATTAGTTATTAAATTTTTATTTATAGTTCTTAACTTCAAAATCATTAATATGTGAAATAACAGTTAATAATAATTTTTAATTTATATATTAGAATACAAAAAATGTAGGAAATTATTGCATATGTGAAATAACAATAAATTTTAATGAATTTATTATATATATGAATGAACAATACAATAAATTACAAAAAAAAAAAATTTGTTATATGTCTCCATTTTCAATCGTACTTCGTCATTCTTTGTTTGACCCGTCAACTTGTATCTCCCCATTTTCTAGTGTACTATCCCCATTCTCTGGTTGCTTGCTGGGATCTGTTCTTTGTTCACTGCATGTGTTTGTTTGCCGCTTTCTTGATTAAGTGGATTAAGTGGCAATTGGTTGGTATAAGCGACCAGCTGTATTTGCCACTTAAGTTAGTTGAAATAGTTAGTATTATTGTATTATGTTTCAATAAGTGTCTGTGCAGGGTTGGGTTGGGGAAGTATGGAAGGTGATCATGATAGGAGTTGGATGTACAATCGTCTAACTCAGAAAAAATGACTTACTCGAGTATTCTTAGACGGTTTGGAAGAGTTCGTCCAATTTGCCTTAGCGCATACAACTAATTCGAGTGCCTCGATCAGTTGTCCGTGTGCGAGATGCAGGTGTTTTGAATTTCATGTCGCGGGAACGGTCAGAATCCATTTGTGTAGAAAAGGATTCATGAGGGATTATGAATGTTGGGTACATCACGGGGAAATCTAACAGACACCGAGCGGTTATTACGGAGACAGTACTCATCGAACCAACCTTAATCAATATCAGCAGTTGGTCATGGATGCTGCGGGACCGTCGATCGGCCAATATTTTGATCCCGTGACTCATGCTGGACCTTTACACATGGAAGAGGAGACCGGTACACATAATCAACCATCATACATGGGAGAGGAGCCTAATCCGGAGGCCGTTAGGTTCTATCAAATGCTTCAAGATGCGCAACGTCCTTTATGGGAAGGTTGTGAACACATTGAAAATAATGAATATTCATCGCTATCGGCTACCCTAGCAACATTAAGCTTGAAAACTGATCACCATATGAGCGAGAAGAATTACAATGAAATGATGCAGATCATGAATAAGGTTGCTCCCAATGACAATAATTTGCCGAAAGATTTTTACCAAGCAAAGAAAAAGGTGAAAGAGCTCGGGCTTAGTTGTGAAAGAATCCATTGCTGCACTAACGGATGTATGCTCTATTACAAGGATAATGCTGAGCGGACTACTTGTAAATTCTGTGAACATGATAGGTACAAGAAGATTAAAGGGAAAACAACCACTCAACCATTAAGTAAGATGTGGTACTTTCCCCTCGTGCCTAGACTTCAGAGATTGTATTCATCACAACAAACAGCTGCTCACATGAGATGGCATTGGGAGCATCACAGGTATGAAAAATTTGTGACGCATCCATCTGATGCCGAAGCTTGGCTAAAATTTGACGAGGCGAATCCTTCATTTGCAGCCGATCCCCGTAATGTTCATCTTGGTTTATGTTCAGATGGGTTCGCTCCTTTCAACCAAACGGGCAGGATTTATTCTAGTTGGTCGGTGATTGTGACTCCGTATAACCTCCCACCTTCCATGTGTATGAGAAGAGAGTTTTTGTTCCTCAACGCGTTAATCCCTAGGCCATCCAACCCAAAAAAGAAAATAGATGTGTACCTCAGGCCTCTGATAGACGAGTTGAAGATGTTGTGGAGTGAAGGGGTTCTTACGTACGATGTATCATTGAGTCAGAACTTCATCTTGCGGGCTGCCTTAATGTGGACAATCAATGATTTCCCTGCATATGGGATGTTGAGTGGATGGCAAACGTCGGGGAAGCTTGCATGTCCTATATGTATGGAACAGAACGTGGGGTTTAGCTTGCCAAATAGTCGCAAGGTATCTTGGTTTGACAGTCATCGGCGATTCCTACCCCTCGATCATCCGTTTAGGAGAAACAAAAAACACTTCAGTCGGAATGTGGTTGAACGATCAGCTAAACCTCGTCGTTTAAGTGGGCAAGAAATATGGGAGAGGGTGAAGGACATTCAAAGTATTGAAGAAGGAGTTGCTTCCAGTGAGCCTGAGGGATATGGCATTCATCATCATTGGATCAAATGCAGCATCTTTTGGGAGCTACCATATTGGAAAGATCAATTGTTAAGACACAACCTCGACGTCATGCATATTGAGAAGAATGTGTTTTGCAATATTCTGTACACCGTTATGGACACCAAGGGTAAGACAAAGGATACAGTCAATACAAGACTTGACATACAACATATTTGCAGAAGACCTTCTTTGCATTTGATAGAGACTGCCACAGGCCGGATTTCCAAACCTAGGGCGCCGTACACCTTGAACAAAGAGCAGAATATAGAATTGTTGAAGTGGGTTAATAGTGTGAATCTACCGGACGGTTATGCATCAAATTTCTCAAGATGTGTGGACTTGAACGAGGTGAAGTTACGCGATATGAAGAGTCATGATTGTCACGTTTTCTTTTAGAGATTATTGCCGTGGGCCTTCAAGGCACTACCGAAGCATGTATTAGATATTCTGACAGAGTTTTCCTTCTTCTTTACAACAATTTGTGCTTTTGAATTTAATGTCGATAAGTTACGACAGTTGGAGGAGAGCGTGCCAAAAATGCTATGCAAGTTAGAGATGGTGTTTCCTCCTAGCATCTTTGACTCAATGGAACATTTGCCCGTTCACCTGGCATACGAAGCAAAGGTAGGAGGTCTGCAACAATATAGGTGGATGTATCCGTTTGAAAGGTAATATATATTTGTTTTCGCTGTGATTAGTTCAAACACATTGTGACATAGGTTATAAATACCCTCTAATTGTTCGTTGTAGGTTTTTACGCACACTGAAATATAAGATCGAAAATACAAGATACGTTGAAGGATCTATTGCTGAAGCGTATCTGGTCGAGGAGGCCACCAAATTTGCCTCATACTATTATCCCCCTGAAGTTATATCAAGATGGAGGGGGGTACCTCGCAACGATGATGGCGGTGAAACGAGTGGTCAAATATCAATATTTAATTATCCTGGTCGGGTCATTCGAACAAATTGTAGGTCAACTCTGGAAGGAAGCGATAAGAACATAGCGGAGTGGTACATTCTAAACAACTGTGAAGAGGCCGCCCCGTACTTAAAGTAAGATTTCAGCTTTTCAGTAACTGCTACGGTAAGTATTAAAGTATTAATTTCTTTCTTTTTGTTACAGATATTTCTCACAATGGGTTCGATCAACAAATCCTTTGATCTCGGATTCCGACCTCGATGAATTCATGAAGGATAAATTTCCTCATTGGTTACGATACAACTTCGCGCAAAAAATATGGAGTTCAACTTCTGCGTCAGATCCCCATGATGTTGCATGGAGTTTAGCTTACGGGTCTGTAACAGTTGTTACCAGGATCAAAAAATATGTAATCAATGGGTATCGGTTTGCAACTGTTAAAGCGAACGGAAATACAGAAACTTACAATTACGGTGTATGTTGTCGAGGTGATCAAGTTGACGGAGTCGAGTGCGACTACTACGGCAAGTTAATTGATATAATTTAGTTGGATTACAAGTGGGACAAGTCAGTGATTTTATTTAAATGTGAGTGGTTTGATAACAGTCCGCGTGGTACAAAGGTGGACAAATAAGGAAATGTTGAGATCGATTGGTCACGGAGATATGCAGTTAGTTATGACCCATTCATTCTTGCTCAATAGGCAGAACAAGTTTATTTTACATATTACCCTACATCCCGTCAAGAGTGGGTGGGAGTTATCAAAACCAAAGCACGAAATATTATACCTACTTCAAAAGAGTCAGAAACAAATGACGATATGACTGAACCTTTCCAAGCGGATGTGGAACATGTACTTGCCGTAAGTAATGTCGAGGACGATGTACCTTGCAATCTCTTTGATTCTACTGGAAACTTAGAGCTGATTCCTATCCAAATTGAGAATGAGGAATCAGACGATGAGGAACATGCGGGTTACTCCACTACTGAATCTGAATTTGACGATTATGAGACGTCAGAGGAAGAACAGTATTCATCCGATTGATTTAAGTTAGTTGTTTTGGTTTATGACGATCTGTTATATTTGATATTCCATTGCTTAGTCATTATTGTATTAAGTAAATTTCTCTTGTTTATATATATTTTGACATCATGTTTATAAGTGTTCAGAGATGGAGCATCCAGGAGGCCGTTCAGGTAGTGGATATAGTAGAGGTAGTGGTCGGGCCCATCTTATCAGAGGGGGTAGGCCGACATCATCTACCCCCTCTGTAGTCAGAGGGCTTAGCTCTTCGCCGGAGCTTCCGCCTCTTTATTTTTCATCTTCACCGCCTACTACTGACTCTGTTATGGGCGGTATAGGTGAGCCTTTCACTGATACATATCCACACCAGCAGACAGGGCAGGTTCAATTTATGATTTCTGACTGATTTAAATATATTTTCTTAAACATCTAAGTTCTAACATTTTGCAATATACTTCTTCCTTTAGTACACTGCATCGCCTCATAGCCAGGGTGGGGAAGCTAGTTCCTCTGACGACCCAGCCTGGGGATCCATTGATCCTGCGACAGGGAAGATGTGGATCTATCCTGTAGGGAGCACCGAGTAAGTTATGTAATGTTATGATTTTTTACCTTTAGTTTATATGCTACTATTTGCAACATTCTCTTTGTTTTCAGGTTTCATCCTCATAAGCCGGTGGCGGATTTCATCAACGAGCAAATATTTCGTAATTTTGATCAACCTTGGGCCACATGGACATTGATTCCTCAGAGCCAGCGAGATACTTGGTTTAGTGAGTTCTTGGTAAGTTATGTGATGTATGGTTATTAATTTATTATTCTCATCAAAATACAAACTGATTAACTACTTGTATAATTTAGAGCACTAATTGTTTTAGTATTGTTTTTCAGGGAAAGTTTAGCTGGTTGCCCAAGCATGTGAATAATTTAAAGAAAGCTTATAACTTCAAGGGAAGCAAGTGGCTGTCTGATAAATTATATAAATTGAGGAATGAAAAAGGAAAAAAAAATTGGATTCAGCTTGAGGTTGCAGGCCAGTTATTTGAAAAATGGGCGACTGACGAAAGATTTTTGAAGCAAAGTGAACAAAATAAATTAAATAGGTTCCACATGGATGGACCGTCATATGCTAGCAGCTGCATTCCAGTTAGTGAGCATCGACGAAAGATTGTAAGTATACGTTATTTTCTACTTCAGCTTTCAATATTTTGTACTTAATAAATAATTAATGAATGGTTATCATTTGTGTTTGCAGGCAGCGTCTGGGGAAGTTCCTGAAGATTTGATTTCTTGGACCACCTTTGAGCAGACCCATACCCAGGCGGTTGAGGGACAAGGCAAGCGCTGGATTAACGCTAAGTCCCAGCAATTCGCGGTTAGATATTAGTTATATTTATTATTTGCTTCAAACAGTAGTATATTTCTTTCATTTTATATGCATTATTTGTGTTGTATTTTTGTGCTTGTAGGAGACCTATCAACAGCTGACACAGGAGAGAGACTCACAGATTCAGAGTGACCCATCATCCTCTTATTTCGATAACGAGAGTATCTTCCTTCATGCTGCAGGCGGAATTGACAAGAAGGGGAGAGTCTTCGGGATGGGTGCTTCTGCCAGCCAACTGAAGTCGTCTTCGAGGCGCTCATCCGGCAGTAGTAGAGGTGGTCCTGAAGGTAGAGTTGTACTTTTGTTATCAATCGCAAATCATTACTCCCTCTTTCATATAAATGAAGTATTACAAGTAAATTGACTTCATAATGTTGGTTTTGCAGAGGATAAGAGGGTAAAGATGTTAGAACAGAAGGTGCTGGAGCAAGAACAGAAGGTGCTGGAGCAAGACGAGAAGATGAGGGAGCAAGATGAGAAGATGAGGGAGCAAAGAAATATTATTAGTGAGATGCGAGCACTTCTCCATGCCCTATTGAAAGACAAAGGTACGGGGCTGCCTCCTAGTGGTGACGACGATACTGGCGGTGACGATGGCCAGGCTACTGCTATTTAGAGTTTTTTTTTTAGTTCATTTTAGAACATTATAATTTATATAATATTGTGTTTTTATTATGTAAACTTGTATGATGATTGTATAATTTATTTTTATGATATACAATTTTTTTTATTTTCTATTTTTTTATAATTTTTAATGATTTTTTTAAAAATAATTTTTAATTTTGCGAGGGAAAAACTTTCCCTCGCAAAATATGGAAATTTGCGAGGGAAAAAATTTTGCGAGGGAAAATACATTTTCCGTCGCAAATTTGCGAGGGAAAATAATTCCCTCGCAAATTCAAAAAATTTTGCGAGGGAAATTTGTTCCGCCGCAAAATCTCAATTTGCGAGGGAAAATTGATCCACCGCAAATTTGGAATTTGCAAGGGAAAATATTTCCGCCGCAAAATCTCTCATTTTGCAAGGGAAAATTGTTCCGCCGCAAAATTTGAATTTGCGAGGGAAATTCCTTTTTTCCGCCGCAAAAATTATTTGCGAGGGCTTTTTTTGCGACGGACAAATTTCCGCTGCAAAATCTGTCGCAAAATAATTTTGCGACGAAAAATGCTTGTTTTGTGAGGGAAAAATTCCGCCACAAAAAATCAGTTTTCTAGTAGTGGTCTTGATTTGTTTTGCCCAAGAGTGCAAATGATAAGTGTGGGGGAGTTGATAAATCCCAATTTTACTATATCTTATCCCACATTAATAATTTATTTTGGGATTATTTTAGGCTAATTTGGATATATTAGACAATATTTGGATTGTTAGCCAATTTTAAGAGATAATATAAATCATAATTAATTATAAGATTATTGGGCTTAAATTATTAATATTCTGATTAATATTTTGTGATTGAATAATATTTCTAAATATATGACAGATCACGAGTTTATTTAATTCTTGCAGGACAGGAAGAAGTATATTAGAATATCTTATGATGCAGAATCAAATATATCCATCTAAACCTCCAAGCCTCATAGTAATTGGTCCACTTGTACAACACACTTGGCAAAAAACTCCCACCTGAATGGATCTTATGTGTACTACTCTCTTGATACTACACGAATTCCCTAACAATCCGTGCGTTCACACCTTATTATTAAACAAATTCTATTCTCACTCACAAATTCAAACCTTCGGTCCCATGCATTGGCTATCACAGGTTTCAAAGAATTCTTTAATTAAAAGATTAATATTTCCCAGCAAAATATGTTCTTTTCCCATACAAGTGCATTCTGAAGCTCCACAAAGACTTAATGATCATGAAACTATTGGGTGATAGTGGGTGCCAGATTTATTGGACTCGATTTCCAGCAATGCCTCATTTTTTGTGACTTCTGTGTGCTTCTATGGCTATTTAACAATATCTGTTGTTCATCTTTACATATCAGGCATTCCGTAAGTCTGATCATCTCATAACAAATTATTCATGAAGTAAAACTCCATTTCTTATTCCATAATATCCATTCTCTCTTTTCTTCAACTTGACGGTAAATCGATCAACTGGTCGATTACTGTCAAAATGGTTTCTCATTTTTGGAGTATACCATATACGAAAAGGCATCGTCCCATCACGTTCAACATTGTTCTTGCCGATTCAAAGGTGCTTTGTCTTCATCATTTAACTTGATTTTGTACCATGACAAGTGCACTATTTACGTTAATGTTCCTTTTCATTTTCATGACAGGGATACTTGTGTTTGGCTGTGTTACGGTGCCGTGACCAGATGCGTAGACTCTCCAGCGTTCTTCTACCTGGCTTTTGCTTCTTGCTCAAGAATTTTTGTGTTGAGTATGGTCCTAATATTATCAACCCGGACCTAAAAATTTCTATTGAACTTTTCACTCAGATCAAATTGGTTTGTGACATTATAAGGACCCCCGATACAGTTTTCCAGCCACTGCTTCCTCTAGCCACAACCTCATTGACCGAGCACACTCTTATAAGTATATACAATTAAGGCTAATTTTCGTTATTACATACCTATTTCATTATTATGTATCTCATATACGAAGTTTTTTTTCAGATGTTGTTGGACTTGTCACGGTTGTTTATGATATTTCTCAGGTCCTTGACGAAGGGGAGACTGTATATCAGTTCAATTTTGAGATTATGGATGAATGGTCTATTTAATTATTTTTTTTAGCTCTCTTTTTTTGTCATTTCAAATATTAATATTTTTCTTTTTTCTAGTGGGCATCCCTTCCATTGTTGCTTCAGGGGGACGTTTGCGTTCTGGGCTTCAAACAGCTATGATAAGGTCTTGGGGAAAGAGGATGTTGTTGTTGCATTGCTGTTTGTCAAGATGATAAGGACCAGTGGTTTGCTCTATTCATTTAAACAATTGATCAATTTCTATTTCCTTTGAACAAATTATTAGTTTTTATGTACTGATTTGATAAACTTTTCATTGTAGATGGAGATATTGTGTTCATTAGCCACTGTGACATCTCCAAAGCTTTTTTTAACTATGATCACCCTGCCGTTGTTGACTTTCATGTCAAGCTGAACCATTTATCTGCTGCTAACATCACTGATGATAACAACTACCCAGGATCTGAGCGCCATACTTGCAACAACGTTTCCCGTTAAGGCTTTTTATTACAATTGGTTTCTGCTTCACTTCAGTTCTTTTTCTGTAGTATTTGATATTTGGCTGTTTGAACTTTGTTTTCATGGTTTTTGTTATGTTTTATTATCTCCGTTCATGACATTCGTATGAATTATTAGTTCAAGTGTTTAATTTACTTAATTAGTTTCTACCGTCTATTTATTCCGTCCAGCTTACAACGATTCATGTTCAAAGTCACTTTTAATGATTAACTATCGCCCAATATTTTAGAAAATTGGTCCACTACATTTCATACAAATTTGTAAATACATCATGTACGTAACACAATTTTCACACGTTAGTTCGAAACCCAAATTAAAAAGTCTTCTCACTGCAGCTTAATTCCTATTTCCTAAATATTATATAATGGGTAATTCATATATATAACATTTGACTTTTTCATACAGAAGTGATAAGCTTTTTCATACTCGATAATCTTTTAACATTTGACTTTTTCATACAGAAGTGATAAGATTTACTACCTACCATATATAACATTTTAGTTTCACATTGCCCCCAAATTAACGTGTTTCATTACTTCCACTAAATTCTTGATTGATAAAAATAATCTAATGACCAGCCAGATGTAATAAAATATGCAATAGGTTTGTATAACTTAATGGAATTAACGTTTAATTATGAATTGAAGGGTTTGATTAACTTACATACTGTATTCTCTATTTAGTCGGCCAAGTTTACAACGAATCATGTATACCGTCAATATTGAACGTTTAAGTATGGCGTAATATTTTGTTCATGCTTTACACTAAATTTCTTTGGCATTTGTAACTTAATTAATGTATTCATGCTTTACGTTTAACATGTTTTCAAGTTATTTACCATTTTTAAATGATGTTTGAATTCGCATATTAAGTCACATGCAACATCTTTTCACATTTAAGTTATTTTTACGTACTCGAAAAGCTTTCCTACCTATCGTAACAGTTGCATTAATTAAGTTACACGTACAATCCAATGAAATTATGCTTTCTTGACCAACACTACAATCCACGTAGGAAATTGTGCATTGTGTTTTAAATTAAAATGAAAACATGTTAATTTGAAAAGGTTTCATGTTAATTTACTAAAATATAGATAACAACTAACTTACTTTAATGTAGTCAATTATAAAATGAATTAATTTGATAAATTGATTTGTCACAAAAATTACTTATTATATGAGGAACTGAAGTTTACTTACTAACACCTTCCATCAAGATTGGAAAATTTCTGATGCAAAATTCAACAGTACAGTTACACACTTAATTAAACTCATTAATTGTTTAATCCAATAAATGAGTGGGAATATAACCTATCCATAAATATAAAATGCTTTTCTCCTAATAATTAAATTTTACATTCATACTCTGTGGTGTTCTTCCCCATTAAATACTAAAATTAAGTTACTTTACTCCACATGCAGACCTAAATGGTTTAACCCCCATAAGCAAAGTAAAAAATATATAATGCATTTACGATAGGTTTGAGGTATTGAAAATAGTCCAGTATCCGTCATTTATCCTCCTGAATATTTTTGAGAATTCCTGTCAATGAAAGTTTCTTTAGTTCACTCAAGGATCCGTAAACATAAGACATGCAACGATTTTCTCATGTTAAGCATATTATATATAATCAACAGTTGATAAGATAAATTCTCTCAAAGACATGTTGATAAGCATATTATATATAATAATAGTTATACAAAAAGGTTTAGATAACATTTCAAAATTGAAAATACCACCTTCATTTTGAATAAAAGTGCCATCTGTACTGTGACGGTTTACATTTTGTCTCCAATTTAAGTCAGTAAGTTTTTTGTAACTAGCGTAATAGATGGTTCAGTGAGGTAACCGTCTAGGGAAAATCATCATGCCTTTTTCAACCGCCATTTCAATGCTGCACGTCGTTTCATACGCCCACTGACCTTTTATTTAATGCAGTTGAAGGTGGAGTTTCCTTCAACGGTTTATACGATAATACATACCTTTACCAATCTTAACATGTCTGTGAATAACAACATTACCTTGGAAATGTTGTCTGAAGGTCCTACTGAAGGGATCTTGCAGGTCATTGTTGATCGTGTTGTTCAGAGATGGAATCAGCGTCCTTGCGACAATCGTAAACGCCCATTGTTGGAACTGGAGTCTGTTGACCTAATTGTTTTTGACAGCACGGTAACTGTATATTGATGCATTCCCTTCCATAATTTGATTCCTTTCATTCCTTTTTTGTTTTCCAGTTTGCTTGACAATCTTAACTAAACTTTTCCCATGTAGAAAGAAACAAGGATATTGATTAGGTTTCTCTCAAAGGACTTAATGGACAAGCGTCTGTGGAAAGTGACCGAGGGTGGCAGTTATGAAATCTCACGTTTTCAAGTTCAGGCAGGCGGATTCGGAATTCATCCATTCATACACATTGTCATAACTAACTCTTCCACAATAGCTCCTACATTGAGCGACTCCTTACCAAAAAGGTGTTTTATCCTTAATTATGTTCATGATAGCAACTGGTGGGGTGATCCAAGTAACCATAATGTCATTGGTACAAGAGAAAAAATGGTCGTTGCATGTCCATATTAGAATAATCTGGATGTATTTAATTGGGAAGGAAGTTGCTGAGAAAAGCCGTGTAATCTGCTTAGTCTAGAGAAGAAGTTTAAGTTCACCGTCATTTCTTGAAAATGAAGTGTACTATCGACAGCATCATGATTGTGAATAATGCATTTATTATGATCATTGTTATTCAGCGTTTCATTGGCTCACCCCAACGGTAATTCTACCATCATTTATTAGTAAATCAGTTCCCAATAAAATGAATAATACCCTAATATCTTTATATCCAGATACTCTTTTTCCAACACACATCACGTTATATGCATCTTCTAATCGAAATGAATGCATTAGTATAATCTTTAATTAACCTGACAAAAAAAGAAATGAGACAATTAAATAAATCGAATGTTAATTACTATGGTTTACAATGAATGCATTAGTATAATATCTAATATCCACGTCGTCCAACCAACATCACGTTTGTGTTAGTTTTTATAATCTTTTTTTTAATTACATTTTCACGTTAGTGTAATTTTTTAACAAAAATTATCTGTTCGAAATCAATGCGTTAGTATAATCTTTACTTTTCTAACATATTTTCACAGACCAAGTGTAATTTGCGGAACTGAAAAAATAGTTATGGCTCATTACATTAGACACTGGTTTCATGTTGCCGCCAATATATGATATATATTTATATGCATAGCAGGGTCTCTCATAATACACCTGCAGTTGGAAAGAATAATCATATACAAACTGTAATTTATGCTTTTTAAATTATTCCTGTTTGATAGTATGCCAATGCTTCTTCGTTTTCTGTATATTCTTTAGGCTTCTATCATGTTTGTTTGAAAACTTCTCTTACTTTAATGTTTAGGAGATGAGTCAGACTTTTTTATCTGATGTGAATGATGGTAAGGACACATGGTCTGTCATTGCGAAAGTTCTAAGGAAGTGGGTTGTGAGGAAGAAGGCTGCACCATACCCCATATTTTGATAGGAATGATTTTGTCTGATGAAATGATATGAAGTTGTATTGCCAATGCCAATTTATTCATTTAATTTAATTTGTTCAACAACCACAACTGAGTTACAATCTAATTTTGAAGGCCTTTTTCTTCTTTTCAACAAGTTGACTACAAAATAATGTCTATATTGAATAAGGACCTTCTTTTCGACAAGCAGTCAGCATGTTCAAAAAATTTTTTTGAAAAATATACCTTCATACAATAACATGTTTTCTTTCACATCGATGGGTGGCAAAATTAATCATTCAATAAATCATAAGGGAGGAGGTCCTCATTCATTTATCCTTTCAGGCCAAAACCACCACTTGATTGGTAGCTTATTGCCCCTACCAGGAAACCCTCCAGTGTACGCTCAACTTTATATTTACAACACCGATAATGAAGTTTCAAATCGGATATCGTCAGTCAGGTTAGTTGTTTAATATTTGATTTATTTTCTTATAGCCACTTATACTATTGTGAAGATCTTAGAGGAATAGTATAATACTTACGAAATTAATCATTTCGGAAAAATTTAATGAATAAATTTGTTGATTGTTAACATTTTGAATGTTTTAAACAAATTTACTGATAAAAACCGCTAAATATAATACTAAGTGGGTAGACGAAAGTGTGTTTATATTTTTAATCTAGAACTGAATGACTTTATGGATGATTTTTTTTTTTCTGAAATATGTTTATTTAATATTTTTCCCCAGTTTTGAATCCATTGCTTAATTTTAGCTCACTTTTCTACGTCTGTCGGTTTAATGACTGCAATATATAATTATTAATCCCCCCTACTACGATATATCATTTGTTCCTGTTATGTGTACAGCTGATTTATATATGGTATAAAGTTTGACAAACAAAAATCCTGTTTGCAATATTAACTGCTCTCATCATGCCCAATTAATCTTCCAATGCGTAATGATAATGATGCTTCACTTATTACGGAAAAAAAAAGTGTTTGTAATGTTGATGATAATCACTTAAAAATTATTATAAGGCAATAATTTGTATCCAATACAAAAAAAAAAAAAAGGCATACAAAAAAGACCGTAATTGTGATGATAAAGATACTTCACAAAAACATAACTTAAAACCTTGTAGGTCGTATTTGTCATATTTAAAACATACATTATGGTGACGCAAGTATTTAACATTTCCTTATTTAATTTTCAGCCGTCATGTTCATCCTGAGCTTTTGGATCCTCAAATTGTTAAATTGTTGAAGGAGTGCCTGGATAAGCACAATTGTGTAGTTAAAAATTACAGAAAGGCTGCAGATATTATTAATGGAAATGTTATCCCTAATGTTAACATAAGACTATTAAGAAATAGCAACTCCAATGTGCAATCTAGGCAATATAATTTGCCAATAGAATCAAAGCTTGCATCACTTATAGTTGGTGATTTTGACAAGTCATATACCAAACGTGACATCATTATCAAACAACAAAGTGGTAACTTAAAAAGAATTGATGAGCTACACATGTCATACCTCCCACTTCAGTATCCGTTATTCTTCCCATACGGAGATAACGGCTATGACTCAAGTAATGAGCATTCTTATTACTCATTAGCAAAAACAAAGAAGAAGAACAAACTTACACCAAGGGAATACTTGGCATTCCAACTAATGAGGAGGCAATCAGAGCAATCTGTAATACTACATGGAAAGAAATTGCTTCAACAATTCATAGTTGATGAATATTCTATGGTAGAAAGTGATAGGCTTGACTACATAAGGAAGCATCAAAAGGAATTAAGGGTTGATCTTTATCGTGGTCTTTCAGACGCAGTAACAAGAGGTGAGACAGATCCTACATCAACAGGCCGACACATTATTCTACCATCTTCTTTCACTGGTGGCGCAAGGTACATGATTCAAAACTATCAAGATGCGATGGCCATTTGTGCTTGGGCTGGATATACAGACATTTTTATAACATTCACGAAAAAGATGGTTTGAAACCATTTGATAAACCAGAAGTTTTGACTAGGATATTCCACATTAAGTTACGAAAGTTGATGCAAACTTCGAAGGATGACAAGATTTTTGGTGCAGTCAAAGCAGGTACATTTTGTTTAAGTACACATGTAATCTAATTCATACTTTTGATTTTACTTATAACAACAAGTTTGACATTAATTAAATTCTTTAAACTGTTCAATACGTATTTTTGATGTGCAAAACTAACCAATAATTTGTAGTAATCATAATTGTTATTATATATGTCCAAAAAAATAATTGATAAGTTAGATTAGTTGTTGTCATCTTGGAAAAATTATTGATATTCTTATTGTCACAAACTGCATGTTTTATTGTTTAGAAATTATAATAAAATTTTTAAATTTCAAGTTCATTACACAATAAGTTAAATTGCACATTCATTACAAAATAACAATTATTTACGTGTTATTGTAATTGCAGATGTCTATACTATTGAATTCAAAAAAAGAGGGTTACCCCACGCACATATTATACTTTGGTTATCAGAAGTGGACAAGATAAAGACACCATTTGATGTGGACAATCTTATATCTGCAGAGATACCAGGCAAACGTGTTGATCCTGAATTGTATGATTTAGTAGGCACTTATATGCTGCATGGACCATGTAGACGATCATTACTGAGTGCACCTTGCATGAAGGAAGGTAAGTGTACAAAGTACTTCCCAAAAAAATTCAATGAGTGTACCATGCTGGATGAAAATGGATATCCAACATATCAAAGGAGGGATGATGGACGTATGGTCATTAGAAAGGGTGTTCATCTTGATAATAGATTCATTGTCCCTTACAATTCTAGGTTGCTAAAGTTATTTTCTGCTCATTTGAATATTGAAAAGACAAATCAATCACGAGTTGTCAAGTACTTATTCAAATACATAAGTAAAGGTAATGATTGTGTCATTGCTGGTATATAACACTAATGACGCTCAAGGGGATAAACATGCATTTGATGAAATTTCTCACTACCTCAATTGTAGATATATATCTTCATGTGAGGCATCGTAGAGAATTTTTGGGTTTGATATACACCATAGACATCCACCTGTTCAGAGATTAAGTTTTCATCTACAATAGCAACAGGTTGTTTATTACTCTCAAGACGAAATAATGTCATCGATAGTCAACAATCCCATAGTTAAAGAATCGATGTTTCTTGCTTGGCTGGACAAGAATAGGGATGATCTATTTGCTAGAACGTTGACTTACTCATAATTCCCAAACTACTTTACATTTGTTCGAGAAAGAAGACTTTGGAAGCTTCGTGAACGGGGTTTCTCTGTTGGACAGTTGGGTCATTGTACACCTGCCCAAGGAGAGTTATACTACCTTCGATTGCTATTGACAAAGGTTAGAGGTCCAAAGAGTTATGTAGATATTAGAACTATAAAGAATGTTGTTCATCCTACATTCAGGGAAGCCTGTTATGCACTAAGATTGTTAGACAATGACAATGAGTACATTGATGCTATTAAAGAAGCGTCATCATAGGCATTAGGGAATTACCTTCGTAATTTTTTCACCAGTATGCTATTGAGCCATTCCTTATCACAACCGGCTATTGTTTGGGAACGGACGAAAGACATCATTTGTGAAGATTTGTTACATATACCGCATGGAAATCAATCTTTGTCAAGTATGTCCTTTTCAGTTATTTACATTCTTAGTTATAAAATAATTACATTTGATATAAACTTAGTTACTACTAACAATAACAATTGCAATTCATACAATTCGAACGTCAAAATTTCCTTCATGTGTGATGTCAAAAAAAAACTCATTGGAAAAGTTCCATTTTTGTAATGTATGACTTTTTTGTATCAATAACACAATCAAATATTGTTTGCCATGTGGTAACACCTTGTCTTTTCTTCTAAAGAATTGCAGTTTTCAAGTGCTGAAAAAGAGGCTACAGGACTATTGGAAATTCAATGACTTTTACTATGCAATGGAAAAAGTCTAGATGACTATCCATCTTTGCTAAGACTAAATGAAGAATTCAATATTGATATGTCTAACCAACTAATACTTCAAGAGTTGAACTACAACAGACAAAGAGAAAGTGATGAATCAAATAGATTACAACATTTAATGACAACTGAGCAGAAGGAAGTCTTTGATAACATTCTCTCATCCGCTTCTTCAAAGAAAGGTGGTTTCTTCTTCTTGAATGGATTTGGTGGAACTGGGAAAACGTTTATATGGAATGCATTAACGGCTTCTATTAGACCTAAAGGGGGTATCATACTTAATGTAGCATCTAGTGGAATTGCAGCTACTCTATTAACATCAGGAAGAACAACACATTCAAGGTTCTTAATACTTATAGAAATAAATGAAGATTCCATGTGTTCAATTACTCAAAATTCACCAATTGCAAACCTGATTAAGGCTGCTAAGCTAATTATTTGGGATGAAGCTCTGATGGTTAGGAGACATTGTGTTGAGGCTTTTGACCGAACTTTGAGGGACTTGACGAAGAGTAATTGCATATTTGGAGGGAAATGTGTGGTCATGGGTGGTGATTTTAGACAGATTCTTCCAGTCATCCCTAAAGCTAGACGAGCTGAAATTGTAGATGCATCTATCAATGCTTCTCCACTATGTAACAAATGCAAATTATTAAAATTAACCGAAAATATGAGACTACAATCTTCCATTGATCCAATTGAGCAAGAGAAAATTAAATCCTTCTCTAAATGGCTACTGCTTGTAGGAGAAGGAGTTATTGGATTGCCTTATGATGGTATCACGAATATAAGTTTACCATCAAATATGTTGCTTTATGATGATGACCATCCAATAAGGTGCATTGTTCAATCTACGTACCCAAGTTTAAGGAACATCTATTCGACGAAGGATGCCTAAATAGCAGGTCAATCCTAACACCAACAACAGAACATGTTGATTCATTTAATGAGTATATTTGTTCTTTGTTACCAGGAGATGGAGTATAGTACTTTAGTGCTGACTCTATTGATCATACTGATTGTGCAACTGATAGTTTTGATGACCTATATGACACAGAATATTTGAATTCAATTAAATGTTCTGGGATACCTCATCATAAATTAATTTTGAAGGTTGGAGTACCAGTTATGTTAATTAGGAACATTGACCAAGCAGCAGGATTGTGCAATAGTACAAGGCTTTAAATAACACAACTTGGCAAGAATGTCATTAAGGCGGAGGCGCATAATGGCACAAGCGTAGGCGAAGACATTTTGATACATAGAATGGATATGAACCCATCTGAATCTAAATTACCTTTCAAAATGACAAGAAGGCAATTTCCAATAATTATTTTTTTCGCAATGATAATTAACAAGAGCCAAGGACAATCAATGACAAATGTAGGTCTTTACCTTCCAAGTCCGGTCTTCTCACATGGTCAACTTTATGTTGCTCTTTCAAGAGTAAAGAGTTTCAATGGTTTGAAGATACTCATCTTGAATGAGTTTAATAAATGCAGTGATACTACAGTTAATGTTGTATATAGGGAAGTATTCTAAAACATTTTTTCACATTGATCAATGACAACATTGAGTACAATTACAGGAAAAAAAAATTCTTACTTTTGTTGTTTGTGTGTAATATTTGATGTTCTAATTAACAAATTTGTTGCGCTGAAGGTACTCAATATATGTTCTTTAGTTTTACACGATTTTGCATTTTGTGCTCCGTGCATCGCACGGGTTGATAGTCTTGTTGACCTTAAAAGCCAAAAGGAAATCCAATAGTAAAATTTTATTGGACTTATTAGATTTTAATAGGATCAAGTGAATACTCATAGTTCCCCTCTCCTTCCTATAATTAACCTAGCAGCTACTAGGTTTGGATGGGGGCCGCCACATGCTCTCTTTGAGAGCCACACTGCACGTCACAAGCTACAGGAGGCTGAAGACCAAAAGATTGAAATAATAATCACGCGCAAGATCACCAGACCGAAGACGCAGAGGCGCAACAGCTATAGGGATCCTTCCAATTGATTCATTCTTTCCTCTCACGCGCATAGATTGCTCTCAATTCTCAGCCACGGGTCCCACACCATTATCCATTAAATCCAATACCACGCAAAAACCAAGATTCATCCATCAATTTGAATGGCCGAGAGTTGCTTAATATTTGACGGAGGGAGCGCGGTGATGGAAGCTTAAGCTCTTAAGGAGGCAACTTGTGAGGAGCATGGAGGAGGCTAGAGCCTAGGGTTTACACTTGAAGACCACAAGGGCGTGTCTTTCTTTTTATCTTTTTAATTCAAACTTGAGATTATTTAGTTTTAAAGAATTTCGAGTTGTATTAATTGAGAACAATCTAGTTTTAGATTGTAAACTTATTTCTTTTTTATTAGACTGATAATTTGAAGTTTTATGCTTATTGTTAGACTCTTGTTTGCAACATTTGGATTGTCAATTAAATTAATAATTGAGTTTTCGTTATTAATTTAATTGTTAATTTGGTTTATCATCTTAATTGTTTAATTGGGTTGATAAATCATCTGGTTGTTCAATTAGATAATTGTAAACAAGATTTTCAAGATTATTTTGTGATTGGTTTTTAATGGGTTTAATTAGCCACCGCTTATTTCATTATGAGTTTTCTAGTAGAATGTGTGTTATTGAGCTAGAGGGTTTCCCATGTTCAATTGGGTAATTAAATTCATTAATCTCCTTTTTGGTCTAATTAATTGATTTAGGCTAAGAAAGTTAACTACATGCAATTCCTAAATTGTCCCCTTTATCATGATAACTGAACTAGATCTTTATTATTTTATTTGCTTTTCATCAATCTTTTTATGAGGATTTTTAATTCTTCTCTCATAAGAAAACCCCCCAAAAATTGCATTCAAATTCATATAGATTAGTTTCATTCTCATTTAGGTTTTAAAGTCATTTTCATCTTGCATTTAGTTAGTTTAGTATCACTTCATTGTAATTTTTATCACCTAAATTCAACTTAAAGGAAACCCACGACTTGCTCCTTGGGAGAATGACCCAGGTTGACATTATATTGCATAATTAATTAGGACCTGGTTTAATTGATTGCTTTAGTGACAAAAGCAATTCATCATTATGTTTAAAAAACCGTCATTTTTCTAACCAAATAAAAAATAGTTACTAACTACAATTGTTATTGTTGTATCTTTGTGAATTCTATCTCACAATATATGACAGTGTGCATAACTAATCGTTACTTTTAGGCATTATATATCCTTATGTGACCTTCACCTCGACATACATGACATTTATTCAATATAAACATTGTTTATTAAAGGATAAAGGAGCAAAAATACACATATGCTTTATCCTCGGGAGCACCCAGCACTATATACTTTTTTTGGGGAGCAAAATACACACGTGGTTACCATTTTGGAGAAAAAGTCACATCTCACCGTTATGTTACTGTTCACCATGATGAGAGAGAAAGAGATGAAGTGAACAGTAACATAATGATGAGATGCGACTTTTGCTTTAAAATGGTAACCACGTGTGTATTTTTGCTCAAAAAAAAAAACATATGGTACTGAGCACTCCCGGAGGTAAAACACATATGTATTTTTGCTCATTTACCCTTTATTAAATATTATATATGCTTGAATCAGTAGTAGTGATAATTCAGCTATCAGACTTTTATAAATAAAACCGAAGGGAGTATAAACTCATGATGAAAAACTAGTCTTCAACTCAATAAAATTTTGACTTATGGTGAGAGTGATTAAAGAAAAGACAAAAAATCGTTACATATTTTAGATATGTTTTTCTTTTCTTTTCTTTTTTTCTAGAAATTTTCTTCTATTTTGTTTTCAGAAAAGAGACAATATGATATAAATAACATTATCAAGTTTTACAAATAATTACAAGAAATCGATCACTAAAATGCAACAAATTAAATCTCGTAAAGAAACTATGAATAGAAGTGCAAATATTGAAGGAAAGGAAATCTTTAAGGATACCTTTATCTTATATCACCATATTGATGTGATTTGATTGAAGAGAGGCCGGAGAGATGAATGTTTTGCTAGTTATAACCAAACAAGAGAATAAAATCTAGATCAAGCATGATGCCTTTCAATGGCTTTTTTTTTTTTTTTTTTATTTGGATTATGGTCTAATTTAACCCAAAAAGTTTTCGCATTTAAGTTTTGGACATCCAAAAAATTTGCTTTAATCAATCTTAACTAAAAATTTTAAAAAAGAGTAAAGTCACTGAAACCATTAAAAAACTAATGTTGATTTAAAAAAATTAACATTGGCCAATAAAAATTTTATTGGCTAGGAGCGATATTGCTCCTTATTTAATATTTTCAAGGTAAAATTAATTCAACAAGAGCTTTCAAATATTCACAGCTTTTATTCGAAAGCTTCAAAGGCCAAATTCAACAGCATAAATAAGAGCAATTTATTGATTCCTTGCTAATACAAGGAATTGCGTTTAGATCCTTTTCATGAAATATAAATTAAGTGCTACTCCCTCTGATTCTAGATATAAAATAGAGTTGGTTTTTTTTTTGAGATATTAAAAAAACTAATTAAATTACTTTAAAATATTTATATTTGTTATTTGTTCTTCAATTTTACTTTACCTAGCTTATAAACTTATATACTCCTATAATGTAAGGATATGCAATATATGATATAATATAAGTAACTTATTTAACTTCTTTGATCTCTCCTAAAAAATTCAATTATATCTTTTATTTATGACTGAAGAGAGTCCTTTATTGTTTTATTTTTAATGTATTTTTACTTGAAAAGGCACATAATTTAATATAAATATAACCCTTTTAATTTTTATTTTGCAAGAACTAATTCTTTGTAACAAAATTAGAATTAAAAATTTAATTTTGAACTATCAAAACATATTTAAATGTTTCAAATTTAATTATGAGAACTATGATAAACACCCAAACCTATCCCAAGTATAATAAATCATTTTTAGTTTTTACCTGACTCAATCAAAGTAAATTATTTTTCTGGCCTTCCAATCAAAGTGAATTCAATGCTTAAAATAATACTCTCTCAAATGCTAAATGTAATAGGAAGACAACTAGACAACTAATTTATAGAGTTTGATGAAAAATATTAAATTAGTTATTTATAAGATATGCATGTTGTTTTTTCTAAATAATTTTTTGATAATTTATCTTACAAACCACCCTATTGGTTAAAGTCCTTCTTTAATATTATGATGATAAAGATAGTTAATAAAGAAAGTTATAAGTTTAAAAGATCAAGGGTTAAGCTGCAAAAATGCACATGTGCTTCTACCCTGAGGAATGCCCAATATCAAGTGCTTTTTTTAGATGCATAAATATACATGTGGTTATAAATTAGGTGCAAAATACCCTTTGACCGTTAATTTTGACTTTGACTGTTAAATTTGACATTTTTTACTTTCAAAGGTGCAAACATACACATGTGGTTTGACAAAAAGAGTGTTCAATACCAAATAAAATTATTAAATAAAAAAATATTTGGTGTTGAACGTTCTTTTTCCCTAAGCATATGTGTATTTTTGTACCTTTGAAAGTAAAAAAAGTCAAATTTAACGATCAAAGTCAAACTTAACGGTCAAATGGTATTTTTGTACCTGATTTGTAACCACGTGTGTACTTTTGCACCTAAAAAAAGCACTTGGTGTTGGGCGCTCCTCGGGATAAAGCACATGTGCATTTTTGCACCTTAACCCAAAGATCAAAGGGATTGAGGTCTGGCTTAAAGCAATTCTTTAAACTCTTATGCTTTCTCATATCCTTAATTAGGGGCAGACCTAGGAATTTTACTGACGGAAGTCGAATATAAAAAATATTATATAATAAATAAAGTACTTGAAATATGATACAGACCTAATATACAAAAAAAATGAAAGAAATCTATTATATAATTTAAGATTACTTCACTTGGCTCTTACTTTATGTGTTTTCATATTATAAAACTTATCTATAATTGAATCCGTGCTAAAACTTAAAACAATTTCTTTTTCAATGTATGTAATCAAAGAATTATCAAAAAATTAGTCTTACATTCTATTTCGAAACCTGCTCTTAATTATCTTCATAGCAAAGAAAGATCTTTCAATAGTTACTGTAGAAACTGGAAGAGTGAGTACAAGTCTAATCACTCTATCAATAAGAGGATAAATTGTGGACTTTCCAATTCTTACTAGTCCTTGACATAGTTCAAATTTAGTTGATAAATTAATGAAATCTAAAAGCTCGAGAATGTCCAGCTCAAAATGTTGTAACTCTTTCTTCAAATGTAATTTTTCTTGTTATGTGAAATCTCTAAAATAAAACTTATCAACAAGTTTACAAAAATCATCACTATTAAATGATGTATACATGTTTCTTAGATCTAAAGTCATGCTCAAAGCAAGTAATTCAACAATATTATCGTTAAACCTACTATTTAACCCTGCAATTGATAATTAATGGTAGCACAAAAGATATTTACCCTATAAAATTTCTTAGTAGAAAAATCACATTGTTCATTTCAAGCACGACCTCTTCTTCTAATATATTTTGCACTCATATTTAGAATGTCAATGTCATGTTTTATGCAGAATTCTTAAACATAAACTAAGAAAGCATCCCAACCTATCTCTTATTTCTAAAGTAACTCTTTTGTAATTGAAACCAGATATAAAGCATTTGAAATAAATTGAGACTCTCGTTGCAAAGCTTGACAAAGGACTTCAGTAATACCCATAATTTCTTTCATAAGGTGCAATATGATGACAAAATAAAAAAGATGCAAGTGAAAAGTATGCATTATCTACATCTCCATGATGTGATGTTGTCTTTCCTTCATTAGAAATATTGTCAAGAACTTCACATGTAGCTTGAAACATGTTTAACAAACTGCATATGGAATTGTAATGAGAATTCCAATGAGTGGCCCTAGCTTGATGCAAAGTACCAATCTAATTAAGACCAACTCCTAATTCAAGTTCATCAGTAGCAATCATTCTTGCAATTTTATTTGTTTGGGCAACCTTTAACTCACATTACACTTACAAAAAGAAGTAGCATTATTAATTATGAAGTTCGATTTTTCAAAAAATTGATGAACTTGTTTTACCTCATGAGATGCAGCAACTAATGCAAGTTGAAGGCAATGAGCAAAACAATGGACATACTAAAGCATATGGGCACTTTGCACAAATTAAAGCCTACAATCCATTCCATTCACCTTGCATATTGCTAGCTCCATCACAGCCTTGTCCTCAAATATTATGAACATCAAGATTATGGTGACGAAGAATGTTGATTGTTCTTTGTTTTAAAGTTATAGTACTTGTATTTCCACATGTACAAGACCGAAAAATCTTTCCGGTATAAAATCATCTTTATCGATGTATCTCAAAACAATAGCCATATGCTATTTTTTAGATACATTACTAGCTTCATCAATAATAAAGACAAAACTTGGCATTGGAAATTTCTTCCTGTATTGTGTTCTTTACCTTTTGAGAGAAAACATGAAGAATTTTCTTTTGAAATCGAGGGGAACTACATGATGCATTTTGAGGAGCTTTTTCTCAAACAACTACTGTAACTTCTTGATTATATGAAGCTAAGAACTTTATCATCACAAGAAAATTACCATGATCAAGTGAATCAAGTTTTCATCATGACCTCTAAAAGCACATCCTTGAAGAGCAAGTCATCTTATCATGTCCACAAAAACTTGTAATCTCAAACGATTAGCTGCAATCTCTTGAGAAGTAAGTTTTTCAACCAATATCTCAATATGTTAAGATTGGTTCATAAGATCATTACATGAACTCACTGCATTTTTATACATTGAGATAACATTTTTTTTTCCAACATGGCATAGAAAAGCACAATTTTCTCTATTATTACCCTTTTTTTTCAATTTTTAAATCCATCAAGAACAAATGTATTAAGTCCAAAACGACCACTGCCTGGTTTACTAAATAAATAACAAAGCAAACAAAATGCAGTATCTTTACTTAGAGAATATTCTAACCATGATGGAAACAACTCAAACTAAGAAGAGAAAAAATGACGTTGATTCTTCTATGGCACAAAAAAGGATAACTTTGAAGCTTGCACTGATATGGACCAAGTTTAAGATAAGCATGACAAATTTCATCTTGTTGATTTATTGGATATTTTCATATTGGAGGATGCAATGCAGGATCTCTTTTCAATGAAGCAAGATCAACTTCTTTAACTACCTCTATATTTCCAGTTCTAGGAGACTTTGAAGGAGTCTCAATATTTGACAATTCAACATTAGAAGTAGATGAGGGCAAAGACTCACTATTCTTTCTCTTAAAGTAAGTATCAATGGTAGCATTCTTCCCTTAATAATCACCTATAAAGAGCATGTATCATTTCATGACCAATATGATTTTAAAAATAATATTAACAACAAAAGTAAACTGATTAAAATTAACTATTAGTCATCATCTATATTTATATAGCTATCTTTTAACAAAATTCAAAACTTACCCAAAATCAGGAAAAGTACCAAAGTAGCGACTTTTACCAGAAATTTTACTCAATTAAAGCACATGAGAAAATATTTACCTAAATAGAGCAGTTAGTGATGTTGTGTCAGGCGATGCCACTAATGGCGTCATAATGCCTGATGCCACTAATGAGTGCCGTCAAGCAAAACTCAATGCTACTTGAGTGGTGTCAAATGGAAAGACGCCACTCAAGTGGTGTCCCAAAAAAAAAAGAATTTATAATAATAATAATAATAATAATAATGAAAATGAAAATTAATAAAAATATATATAATATAATTTAATAAAAATAATTTAATTTTATACTTATTTTAATTTATTTTTATTCATTTACCTATTTTTTATTATAAAAAATAGATTTTTGTGGTTATAAAAAACAACATTCTATGATAGCAATAATAATCCTCCCGACTCTCTTATTCTATTTATACCTATTATTGAAGAGACTCCTACTAGATTTATAGCAACACCTTATGTATGCAGGTTTCTAGCACATGTCTCGCATAAAGAGACTCCCAGTATGTTTTATTATTTATGTAATTAATTATATGCATTTAGTTGTTTGTACATAATACAGATAATATAGGACCTTTACATATTTGCTGCCATAAAGTTATTATTGTAAGGGTCCTATATTAGCATATTATGTATAAATAACTAAATGCATATAATTAATTACATAAAGAATAAAACATACTGGGAGTCTCTTCATGCGAGAGACGTGCCAGAAACCCACACACATGGCATGCTCCTGCAAATCCAATGGGAGTCTCTTCAATAATTAGGTATGAATAGAACAAGAGAACCGGAAGGACTATTATTGTTGCCATAGAATACTATTTTTTATAACCACAAAAATCCATTTTTTATAATATGAAACGGGCAAATGAATAAAATTAAATTAAATTAAGTAAAAAAAAAATAAATTATTTTTATTAAATTATATTATGTATATTTTATTAATTTTCATTTTTATTATTATTATATATAATATAAATTATTTTTTCTTTTTTTTTGGACGTCACTTTAGTGGAGTCTTTACATTTGACACCACTCATTAGTGGTGTCAGGTATTGTGACGCCACTAACTGTTCTATTTGGGATCTTTTCCCATGTGTTTTAATTGAGTATAATTTTTGGTAAAAGTTTCTACTTTGGTACTCCCCCCCCCCAAAAAAAAATCCTAACACTAAAATATTATCCAATCAATATAAAAGTAGTATCACTAAAAAGATAAAATCATATATAATAAATTTCATGAAGAAAATTTAATGGGGAAAAAGTGATTTTGAGTACCTTATTGATTCTCAAAATTTGTTATAAGCTCTTGAAAAAAAAAAAAAAAAACAGATGAGTCACCAGTGAGAGGGAAAAGAGACGAATGGTCGGATATTGTGACTGTGTAGGTGTTGATATAGGTTGATATAAATGAAAGCAAATGCTTTCTCGGCCTTTTGGCTAAAATCACGCTTAGCATATGTTCTTATCAATTTAATATTTGATAGGTGAGCTTATTGGCCCACATGATATTAAATGTATGTTTTGAGGGGACAACCCACCGCAGTAGAGTAGATTAGTACTCTTGCTTGTCACTCATCTATTCCACTATTACGTGGGCCTCAAACTAATGTTTATATCTAAAAATAATAATAATTTAGGGGGTGGGAGTCACCCCTAACCCCTATATTGGTCCTTATCATTAATATAAAATATATTTATATAATTTGATTATATTAAAAAAGTTAGTTAAATTTGTTAGTATGTTATATATTTTTTAAAATATTTTAGTCATTTCTTTTACTTCCTGCCTCACTCTCTTCATTGATTGTTGTTGAGGGAGTATCAATAAGAGTAAATTATGAAAAAAATTAATAAATATAAAAATTATATTTTATATTTAAAAACAAAATATAACCTCTAACTAGGAGTATACTTTATAATAATAAAAATGAAAAGCCGGTCCACCTAATATTTTCTCAAAAAGAAGAGTCAGTAGCAAACAAAAGTTGACTGGTAGATTATACCAAAAAAGTTGACTGGCAGAACTAGTAGGATCGTGTACGCTCCCCTATCAGTCAACGGTATGGGGATTCCGTAGTCAAACGTTTGACCACCTCACCAATCAATCCACATGAAGTACATTCATCAAGTTTTTCTTCGCCAAAATTCATCAAGTTAAATTAATAAACAATAAAATTAACCAAATTCCCCTTTAAGGAGTTTGTAATATTACTCCTCATCCGTAAGTAATACTCCCTCTCATTCTAATATAATGGTTAATTGATGGTTGAATTTAGTTTAAGATATATGATTTTAATTCATTTTATCTCCCATATTTATCATTTAAAAGATTAATTTACCTTACTTATAAAATAATATATGATTTAATATTATACGATATTATAATGATCAAAATTTATTTGCTATAACTAACTATTATGTTTCATTTTCATAATTTATCCAAATTAAATAGCTCTTCTATTAAGAATTAGAGGTAGTATAACTTCGTATAAATTTTGTATTCTAAATAAAAATGTTTAATTTTTTCCTCCTTGAACACAATTTATTTTAAATAAGTGTTGCAATTAAAAGAGCATCTTAAATACAAATTATGTGGGTCCATGTACTAATACAAACATGTTAATGTGAGGCTTAAACAAAAGGTTTCATCCACAAGTAGGGCTGCCGCTACCACTAGCTAGGACAGCTTGTATTGACAAAAGTTTTTAGTTTACTCCCTCCTACCCATAGAATACTCATTATGGTCTACAATATAAGTGTCTCATTCTCCTGACTTTAAAACGTGTTAGAAGAGGCATAAAATACTCATTTCAGTCTTTTACATCCGACATGGAACATAACACTCTACTTACTTTTAGACCAATCGTCCTCTTTTGCATATCGACTCAAACCTAGTTTTGATACTAAATTTAACATCACAATGCCTCTCTCTTAATATTATTAGCTTTGGGGTCCTGTCACCCCCCCCCCCCCCACAGCTTTGAAGCGCGTAGAGAGATTATATATCCAGATTCGTGTAAGGCGTTTTTTGTTCTCCTCACTAGCCAATGTTTGACATAACACTTTACTCATCTTTAGGCCCAACGTCCTTCATGGTACTTTAACTCACATCAACCAGAGTCTGACTTTAATACCAATTGTAAAATCTCAGTGTCTCGCTCTCAATATTATGAATTTTAGGGCTCCATTTCCCTTTATAAGGACCTGTATATGTCCCTCTCTTGATGCATTTTACAGTCGTTAGGGGGTGATGAGGCCCTAAAGTGAATAATATCGAGAGCAAGATGCTTTGATGTTACAATTGGTATTAGAGTTAAACTCGAGTAAAAGTGCTAGTGAGAACACTAAAGGTTGGTAGAGTGTTATGTTTTAAAGCCATAAGGGGGAGACAGGGCCCAAAGCAAAGAATATCGAGAGTAAGGTGTTGAGATGTTACATTACCAATATTAAATAAGGTTTTTGATGAGAGAGTGAAATGCAATAAGTCATATTTAAACATTAATTATATTGACAAAATTGAAAAAAAACAATAAATGCTCTCCAAGTGAGTATTGTGGACAAAAATCATTATTCTAGAAGTGACTTATATCGTGGACACTTTCACTAATTTACTGAAAATAAGAAGTGACAATAAACTCATTAAATATGTCTTAAATAAAAAAAAAATCACTTTTACCCTTTATTTGAAAATGTGTTTGAAAATTAAACGAGTAAGAAAAATTGAAAAAAAGCATTAATTACAGGGATAAAACTAAAAAATGAGCGTCAATTATTTTGTAAATGACTTACTCCCTCTCGTTATTATTATAAGACATCAACTAACAAATATATTTAGTCTTTTTTATAATGTACTTACATGTTTCTAAAGAGCATTAAATATTTTTTTTCATGTATACCCATAATTAATAAGGGCAATGAGCGAGAGTAATAATAATATAATATTAGAATTTAGTGCAATTAGTAGGGGTTATATTGGAAATCACTTAAATTTTAGGAAAAATTTAATGACTTTAGTTGTTTTTATTGGTTTGTGAGATTTTGTTAGTTGATGCCTTATAATAAAGGTCAGAGGGAATATATTTAAGTCAAATTATTCTCTAAGAGTGTCTTATATTATGGGCAAAGGGAGTATTAATTAGGAGTGATCATGGGTAGAGTTGGGCAATGCGAGACCCATGCCTAATGCCCATCTCACAGGTGAACAAGATGCATTTTGCAACTTGATGCCTAGCTGTACCCAATAAAAGCTCTAACCATTTCGAGCTGGGCAAGGGTAGGCTGGGTAGGGCGGGCTTCCTTGCCCAAGTGGTAACGCCCTACCCTCGTCCAGACATCTTACTTGAAGGCTTACAAAGTCTCAAACAAGCTACAAAGATTTCTCATAAAGACTAATAATATGTGTAAGAGTGGTTCAAAAATTGTAGAACTCAAATAGAAGCCTTATTACACACATTTTCAACTTCTCCAAAAATTGCAGAATTGAACCAGAAGCCCTACTCCAAAAATTGCAGACTAATAATATAAATCTTTCAAAATAAGTCTACAATTTGAGTTTTAAAATTTAAAAACTAACATATGTCTTAACAAATATCTATAATTTAAATAAAACAATATATATAAAATAATGTTTATTTGATATAAAATTATATATTTAAATAAATTAAAATAATTTTTCAGAAAAGGCCAAACGGGAAGACCTCAGCTTTTTTCCCAAAGTGCCCCTTTTTAGTAGACTATTTACCAAAATGCCCCTACTTTGAAACTATTTTCCATTATGTCCTTCTCTCGAAACATATTCCCTCTCTGCCTCCATTTAGTCGACTAAAATAGGGCTTTAGTCGACTAAATGTCGAACCTCTTTTTTTTGAATTTTGTTGACAAAATTCAAAAAAAATGAAGGAATGCCAATACAAAGAACAATTGGAGATGAAAAAATTCAGCAATGAAATTGGGGGTTTGAAACAGTCAAAAGGGATTGGATCCTAAACAATGAAGGAATGCCAATACAGTGAACAAAAACACAACAATTTTAAACCTGTGGCTTTAATTTCTGGAAAAATTGGAGAATTGGATCGAAATTCAATGATCGACCCTTTAAAAAGGGAAGCAAATTTGACCTAATTTTATACTTGAATAGCTCTGTGGTCTCTGTGAAAAGCCAAGCAAGCAGAGCAGAGGGCTCCATTCATACAGTCCAAGCAATACATATTGCATTCACTCTTGTGCAAATCAGAGTGGACTTTGCATTGAACGAAAAAGCTAGTTTGAAGAAGCGGCTTCAACCATGGCGGCCACTTTGTTCTCTTCCTCCCCATTATTCAACCCGTCATCATCTTCCTCGTTGACCCCTTTAGTTGCAGCAACAAAACCACCCTAATTTTTTTTGAATGATGTCGACATTTAGTCGACTAAATCCTGGATTTAGTCGACTAAATGTTGACAGCATTCAAAAAAAAGAGGCCCGACATTTAGTTGACTAAAACCTTGTTTTAGTTGACTAAATGGGGGCAGAGAGAGAATATGTTTTTAGAAAGGAGCACAGTGGGAAATAGTTTCAAAGTAGGGGCATTTTGGTAAATGATTTCCTAAAAAAAGGCACTTTGGGAAAAAAAGTCGGAAGTTATTAGCCTTGTCCCCGCCTAAAACTACCCGAACTTTTTTCGCGCCACTTTTTTAGGCCAGGATTGGGCAATTTATTTCTAAACTTGACCGGACGTATCGGATGTCATGCCCTCCTCTAGTATTAATTGAGTAGGTACATTAAAGGACTAATCAAAGCTATTAAATTCTTTTTCAGGAAAAGAAAAAAAAAGGCATCTGCCATTAAATTCTAGCGACACACTCCATTCAAATTTTAAGACGTTTATAACTAGTTGACACTTAAAAATAAAATTAGTTAAAATAATTACATTTATCATAAAATTTAATTAATTTCTAATAATATTCTTATTAACTACACTAAACATCAACATCATGTTAATTTTTACTCTCTCTCAATCCTTATAAAACATGGACATATATTAAAAATATATAGTTAATACTCATTGTAATTATCAAACACATCTTATGATAAAGACTAAAAATATATTTTATGAGACACCTTATAAATGGAGGGAGGAAGAGATTTTATAAAAAAAGTGACTAACCTATACTAGATATATTATTCATGGGCATCGTACATTTTTTGAATTATATTTTTGGAAAAAAAAATTAAATATCTTCATGTAGAGTACATTTTATTTATTATTTATAGAGTAAATAAAGAATTTTTCTGTTTTAATTTTTTTGCGGATGAATTAATTATAAAAAAACTAAAAATTCATCTCTGTTTTTATTTTTTGGTGGATGATTTAATTATATAAAAAAAAAATCATAACTAGGTCCCAAATTCCAGTTTTTGTGAGTGCATAAAATAATTTTCAAAGAAGAACTTTCAGTTGGGCTTAATGCTCACACCCAACGCATTCAAATAGTTATATAAAAATTCAATTACAAAGTGAGAAGGAGTTAAATGGGTTGTATATTTCGGCTTTTTGACCAAAATGCCTCTAATTAAAAAATTATTTACCAAAATGCCCCTGTTTCCAAACAATTTTCCAATGTGCCCATGTCTAGTCGACTAATCCAAGGTTTAGTCGACTAAAACTCAGGGTGTTGAATTTTTTTGACTGCCCCCGAGATTTAGTCGACTAAACCACGACAGAGGGGGTTTTTTTTAAACCCCTTAGATTTAGTCAACTAAGCCACAGGGCTTAGTCGACTAAATCACGACAGAGGGCTTTTTTAAAAACCCCATACCCGTGGCACCCAAACCCTAATCTATTACACCACTACCGGCCTCGCCCTTTCGGGTGGCGGGTTAGAGGGATTCCTTTTTCATATTACCTTTTTACTGCTACTTGTTCCTTTTATCATGTATCAGAGTAGACGCAACAGAGCATGTACCAATTTGGACAAATACAATGTACTGGTGAAAGTATAATAATCCAAAAGGTAAACAAGTTCCCATAGGGTTAAGGGTATAATCGTCCTAAATAAAATATTAAGCAGTAAATAATATGATGCTCTCATCTAGATTGAATACAACTTAAAGCCTCCTTGGAGCATCTTCATTCCTTTGTCTCAACCCCCGACCCTTGCCTTTTAAACTCCTGATCATCTCCACCTGAAGCACCTGTATCCTTAAACCAGTCTGGAGTGCAAGATTGAACCCCAAAGTAATTGTTAAACTCATATACAATATGTATGCAATGCATGTAATGCAAATCATAACAGGGAAAATAATTCTGCCTCAGGCACTATAAACCGGCATGTAATACCTCCGCAGGACTGCCTAGTCAAGACAAGCCCTTGGATCCAGCGCGTAAAGGGCCTCAATAGTCAAGGGGCCAACCCCAACCACCTACCCTAGGGCCTCAGTGGACACCTATAAACACAGAGTTATATAGGCTCCACCTACCTCGCATAACCTGGGTCTTAGTAGCTACCTAAGGACACACACCGTCTAATAGGTACTACCTACCCTACATGCCAAGGGCCTCCACAGCCTGACATACTCTGGACTTCAGTGGTGACCTAAGAACACGCAGTCACTAGGTACCATAGTCCAATCCCTTACCTCATGATAAAACATATATGTGAAAGTAACATAGAGTATGCAAGTTTACAGGTACTACCTGGCACGCCTTGCTATATAGAGGATTCTTCTTTAAAGATGCTTCCCACATGCTATTTCCCTAAATACAACAAAACATGAAGCTTTTAATCACTTATACACCCTTTACTTTAATTTCCCTAAATTTCGTCTACACCAGATTCTTCAAAATCACTATTCCAACTTCACCAATTTTTAATACATTCTAGAAAAATATCATCGACATGAAATCAATGGTCATAGAACCCTTAGGATGTCTATTTTATAGGAAAAATAATTACCCAAGCCATCTAGGTTTGAGTCCTTCTCAGATTCTCAAAACTTAGGCACTGGTCCGAGACAGAATCCATGTTTTTAGGTCATTTTCAACTTAATAGAACTCTCAGTTGGGAAATCTGAATAACACAAAATATTATATCAAAATCATCCTTAGGATGTCTACTTTCACCATGTAAAATTTCAGAGCAAAATAAATCCATTTACTATTTTAAAACCACCGATTAACACCCACTGCCCAGAAGCCATAAAAGTTGGTAGATTTTCATATATTGAAGACTTAAACTTTTTCAAGTTTGGAAGAAGGTGATCTTACATATCCCCACACAAAAACACCCTCTGGACTCAATGAAACATCAAAAATATGTAAATCCCACTGCAACTACAATGAAAACCCCATAGGGCAGAAGCAAGAATCTTTAGGTTGATGGTTAAGGATTTACCTTGAATTTTCGGTTGTGTATAGCCTTCACTTCCTCCTTGAACCAGAACCTTGCTGCCTCACTCTCCTCTTCTTCTTGAGCACGTCTTAGGCAGCTAAAAATGAGCAAGGAGAGGTCCTTAAATAGACCCCTTTGGTTCGTGCTATTATCCAGGACTCGCTATTACCCAATGGTTGGAAGAATGCTTCGAATTTTTATATAATTGTTTGACTTGCCCTCCAAGCCATTCTAGATGCTTCTTAAGCAAACATGTGGCGCCATCTATGCCCTCAAAACCAGATATTTTTGCTGCCCCTTAATGATGGTCCTTGGATTTACTCGGTGCAAGCTTTTATCCAGTGGTTAAAATAATGTCCTGGGGGTAAAATGGTCATTTTATCTTGCTCTTCTTCCCAGCCAATGGGGCCCACCAAATCTGCCCAAGATTGTGTCATAAATGCCATGTAATAGTCATAATTACATGTCACTTCATTGTCATGTCAATTCTAAAAGATTTGGTCTAGACTAAACCAGATTATTTTATCTTTCTCTTTCTTCATAATTACATGATGTGACCCTCCTCTCTCTTCATAATTACATGATGTGACCTTTTCTTTTCCCCCAAGTCACTCTCTCTCTCATATGAGCCCACCAATTTCGTCCTCCCTCTGTGTCCAGGGGTCTAGCCCGACTCCGGTAAACCCTAACCGGTCCGTTTAGCTCTTTTTTGTTGCCGGTTACACCTTTCCTCTTAACTCGTGTCCTTCAATTGTACTTGTGTGAGCCCGGATCATCAGTCACTTCTCCCTGACCATAGGCAGATGAAATATAGTACCTTAAGGATCAAGAAATCCATATTTCAGTATCCTGGTCAGTTACCCTTTGTTGGTTAGCCTTTGACCTTGTAATTGAACTCTTATATGTGTTTAAATAAGCTTTTTCCTGTCTCATGATGTAGTTGCACATTTTTCTTTACTCTTGGTGAACAAGAAATGCATATTTTAATATCTCATAATTACCTCGTACTTTTTGGTGCCAAAAGTCAAATATTCAATCATAAAATGCCATTTGTCCCACTAGCATCATTACCTTTGTTTTTGTAATCATGAAGGGACATGTGTCACCATTCTATTTGGCCAACACAAAAGTATGTCATCATTAGTCATTATGACCTTACTTTATTAAAGTTACTTTATCACTGCTGACTCGAAATCCTGCCTGAGTTTTACTCGGGTTTTCTTCACAAATACCGATGTTCTTTCAAAAACGCAGGGCATACCTGACTACCCTGAAAATGTTGCATACTCACTTATACCGACATACTTTCGCCTAATTAATTGTCCTATACCTTAGGACATAGTTAGGTGACATCTTTTCCAACCAGATTTACATCGTATGGGTCCTCGGTGCCCTTTTCCATTAGCACTTTAATTCCATGGCTTGAACATACTAGGTCCATTGACCTGTATAGCCGAGTTACTTAGTCCCAGAGAGGCTTCCTAACCTTCGACATTCTTGGGACTCTTCCCCAACCGGGCTCAATCGTTCGCCTACTTTAGGCTTATTATCAATTCTTAGGGTCTAGAATTCGGGATGTTACATAATCGACTAAAAAACTTCTCTAAACCTCTCCCCCACCTCTTTTTTTCTCCAAATCCTTGCTGAATCCTTTGGTGGGTTGTGGAGGAAACTTCAATCTAGTTGCATTTGCGTCGATATCGGTGTGTTTTCATCTCCATTTCGGATTTTCACCGTCGTTTTTGCTTTTATGTAGACCTCCATTTGTGTTTTTGTGCTTTGTGCTTTCATTGGGCAGTTTTATTGTGTATCTTTGATTGATTTGAGTATTTCATTCCTATTTATGGAGGAAAATGATGAATGTATATGTGAAAGTGAAAAGATTTATATCAGTTGAGATTTTCTTTATTTTTGGACGAATTTCACTTCGGTTTTCATCAATTTCTTTGTTGTTGATTGTGTTTTTTTGTTAAAATGACGATTGTTTGTTGTTTATACTGATTAATGTTTGTTTATGTTGCTTAGATGTTAATTTTTTCGAATAAATCACTGTTTGTTGTTTATGTTGATTGTGTTTGTTAGTGAAAATGATGAATGTATATGTGAAATTGAGAATGATGAATGTTTCTTGTTTGTTGATGGTTTGTAATGTCCCTTTGTAGGTCTTTGTTGTCGTTATGCATCGTAGAGAAGCTCCTACTAACACCGGCAATGAGCGTGAGAGACGGATTAAGCACCGAGCAATGTGCAGGGCATCCTCCTCTAGGATACAGCAACCACCAGAGCTTGAGCTCGTTGTTGACCTCCTGTTTGGTTATTTTTTTTTAATAATAATGAAGTAGAGCATGCACAATTCATGGAGAATTTTGCTACCAGAGCCATTATCAAGCCGAAGTCATTAAACATGGCATTCTTTGCAAATGAGGGTTTTGAGATAGTGCTAATGTTGGAGACTTCACATTTGACAGGGCTAGCGGAGATGACTTGTCCCTATTCAGATGTTATAATGAGAGCTTTCTACCGTAACATGAGCTACATAAATGGTGATCTGTAGTCTCGTGTTTGTAGGGTTGACACATACTGGTGACGACTCCCATCTAGGCAGAGTTACTAGGATTTAATTTTGATGCAGGGGATATATACCAGTATGATGGGGATAGCAATGTAGCCATAGAGAAACATAGGTTTGGCAACAATTAAGGGTGATACATAGGTTTGGTCTGCTAATGTCCCGAAACAAGTCAATGATTCGATACAACATAACAATTAATGAATGGTTCAAATTTCCAAGTCATTACCAAAACAAGTCATCGTAAACTCAATACAAAACACTTTACATAGAATTCAAGCTTATCTAATCCTTGTTGGACATGTGTGCATATTATGACCAGCTTGGTGGCAATTCCTACATCTTTACTGACTGCTTAAGGGTTGAGACTCCACTCAATCCATCTCATTTGGTATCCTTGTAGACTTTGGTATTCCCTTTGTGTGTGACAAAGTTGCATTTGGGATAATGGTTGGGCCCTCTCCTTGTTGAATCAACAATTCATTGCCTATCGGATACCAGTGTGCTACATATACTGACTAATGTATGAGATAGTGAATACTGGGTCAACATAATCATAATGGTTCAAATTTTCCATCTTGCATACTGCTAATACGTGACTATAGGAATACCTTCTTGTTGTGAACCTCCTACATTGATATTTGCGATTGATCAAATTAACCCTCATTATGTCACCAGCAACATGTGTAGATTGATTGTAAGTGTCCTAAACCTCAAATAACTGTAAATCTTTGTCATAAAGTCGCACACAGTATGTAACCATCAATTGGTCCATCCTTTGTAACTCTTCTTTGACTTTTTTTGAGACTATCCTACATGCAATGATATGTTTGTTAATCTCAACACATCTGGTGACAAAATATTCGACCAGTTTACTATAAGTCATCTTCACCAATGCCGTTATCGGCAGATTATGTGCACCCCTAAGGATCTTTTTGACACACTCAGCTAGGTTAGTCGTCATGTGACCAAACCTCAGTCCGTCTTCATCATAGGACCTGCACCATTTCTCCTTTGGAAGCCGGTCAAACCAGGAGGCAACCTGTGGGTTTGTATCAATAAACTCTTAAAACCTCATGTCAAACTGGATCTTTGAACTCATGTACCCTGCATAACAGCGAATGTAAACTCATACCAATGGAAACAAATCAATCATTACAAATATGTGTAAGAAGTAAATAAAATGTGAACTTTCATACCTAATTTCATAATTGTTTTCTTCAATTGCATATCCTTAAATCTAGTATTAAAGTTGCTCTCGACATGACGTAGGTAATACACATGATAGGCATGACTAGCATATAGCAAACAAATGTCCATCCTCTACATCACATGATCACGTATGAGACAAAGAAACCACCACCAATCATCGTACTTCTCACCAGGAGGAACAACAACAAAGGCAATTGGCAGGACCTTCCTATCCCCATGTTGTAACACTGGTTTTAAAGCTAGATCTTCTCTTAACATACCTGGCGAAAACAAACCAAATTCTAAATGTTCTGTCAATAAACAAACCGAATGTAACTACAAAAAAAATAGAAAACCTACTGATAATGGCTGCACATATAATATCTAAATCCAATTGTCTATGATCCCGGGCAAGACTCTGGTTCAAGCAAGTGTGGTCTCTACCCCACTTACGAACCACCCAACAATTTCCATTCTTAGGGGCCATTGCCCTCATATACCTGGTACAAACGTGAGCATGATTTCGACACTTCACCACAAACCTTTGCTCATCGCTTTTTTCAACTTTTGTTGTACGATGAGACTTCATGCAATACAATTTCACGGCATGATGCATTTCAAACTTAAAAGGAAATTGCTGATACAAATATAATGGATCACCTAACTACCAACCACCTTGCCTATTATCATTACCATACAACTTCTTTATGTCATCGTCACAGTGCACCGAATTAATTTGAGAATAGTGCGAGCTTTCATTCCAAAATGGCTCACTCTCAGGCCCCACATCTGTCAATATGATTTTTTTTTAGTCAAAACCACTAAATAAATATTATAAATACAACCACAAATACAAGTTTACTAACTTACCACTTCTAACTAAGTCAACACAAAGCGGTTGCATTGTTGCGGTCCCCGGGTTTACTGGGTTCGTGCAAGCATCAAAATCACCCTCTACATCAGTATCTGAGGTGTCACCTAGTGGAATAAACCTCTCAAATTTGTCCTCCTCATCGCTGTGTATATTCTCATCTTCCTCCTCATCTGTCATTGTTGCTTGACTTAAGACTTGTGAAGGTGTAGATACACTGACATGTCTATCTTCTTGACCAAAACACTATGCAGATCTTGTATGCATAGGTATAGATAATGATTCACCAAATTCAAGCTCAACATATATCTCAATAAAATTTTGTGCTCTCCGATTAGCAAATGCATCTATGACATACTTTACGTCTTCATCACCACATACATCGTTACTAATGTAGTATACACTATACTTACCCACTATAGTCACCACTTTGGCAATTAACCAATGAATGCATTGGCTGCCATGTAGCCCCAATTTTTGGTAAATTCCTTCTTTGAGCTCGTTGTACAAGTGCCCCGTTTGAGTTTCATCATTTTCGTTTTTCCTTCAAATTAAACACCATCGGGACCTTCAAAATGCCTCCCACTATAGTAGATTACAGTCACGTGCGTGTTTGAACTTGAACTCATCCTTCACACAAAAATTTGTGAGCTACAAAAGGGAAGGTTTCAGCTGACCAAAAACAAAATTGATGAAAATCGAAGTGAAATTCGTCCAAAAAAAAACTCAACCGAAGTAAATATTTTCACTTTCACATGTACATTCATCATTTTCCTCAATAAATAGGAATGAAATACTCAAATCAATCAAAGATACACAACAAAACCACCCAATGAAAGCACAAAATGCAAAAACGCAAATGGGGGTTCTCATAAACACAAAAACGACGCTGGAAATCCGAAATGGAGATGAAAACATATCGATATCGACACAAATGCCACTAGATTGAAGTTTCCTTTGCAACCCACTAATGGATTTAGCAAGGATTTGAGGAAAAAAAGAGGGGGGAGAGGTTTGGAGAGGTTTTTAGTCGATTAGAGTTTGATTGCAGCGGTTGGGGGTTGTTAGAAAAGCCCTTTGTCACAATTTAATCGAATAAGCCCTATGGCTTAGTCAACTAAGGCTTAGTCGACTAAATCTTGGGGGCAGTCAAACAAATTCAACACCTCGAGTTTTAGTCGACTAAACATGGGCACATTGGGAAATTGTTTGGAAACAAGGGCATTTTGGTAAATATTTTTTTAATTAGGGGCATTTTGGTCAAAAGGCCTGTATATTCATGTAAATAGGGGGTTATGTGAATCCATAAATAGATTTTTTTATTTTAATAATAAATAATTGTTATTCCATTATTTCATTTTTTAAAAATGTATTTTTATTTTTTATCTTGTGACAACCCATATATCACTTAATTCATATTCACATTAGTCATAATATGTTGTTAATTTAATGTCTACAATTGAGGGAGCTATAGGGGCCCATTTGGTAGCATGGAATTTTTTTTGCTCAACTGGTAGCATGGAATTCAAGACAAGGAAGTGGAAGTGGGTTCCACTACTTTGTCTGTTTGGTATCACGTAACCCAATTCTTAATGGAACCCGGCCACTCCCATAAAAACAATGAAAGTGGCCGAGTTCCAACCCCAACGCCATGGAACTAGCTCACTTTCGTGGGAAGTGAAATATCTGGACTATTCTACCCTTTGAGTGATGTTGTAATGATGAGCATATGTGAGGACGTCGGTCTCAAAGTTCATCATCTCCGGCAATCCTCGTGTCAGCACTGAAGATGGAATATCACCTAGAGGGGGTGAATAGGTGATTTAAAAATCTAACTGTTTAATCAAAATTTTTGCAAATTAATGAACTAACTGAGCAAGAGTTTAAAGGAGAAGGAACACGAAAGAATTTATCCTGGTTCGGTCTATCCTGACCTAGTCCAGTCCCCAAGAACACCTTGGGATTTTTCACTATCTTCAGAATACAATTACACAACTCGGAATGATCCCTCAGACTCACTCCCCCTTACTGCTTGTAATTGTACACCCTCACTTAAGGTTCACAACCTTAAGATTTTACAAACAAATGAAAATTGAATGTTTAAGTAACTCCTCACGAGTTAAATAATAAATGATCACTGAAGTACAAGTTGAGAGTAATGAAACTGATAAGATAATAACACAGAGTAAATGCACAGGTTTCGATAGGTGGCTGAATTGAATGATTCTTCAATTTATAGTTGTGTTGCAAAATAATCGTTGTCTTGCCCGACAGTGTTAGCCTCATTCCTCTGAGGATGTCTGGGAATTACCTGCCCTGGAACAATAGGCAGATGCAGCTGCTCTTCATTTCCAGGTAATTGCTCTGGCAGAGATGAGTCTTGCCGAGGAGGCTGTCCTCTGCTTCTAGTATGTGCCATACTCAGTGGTGTGACTTCGAGGAGTTGAAATTTACCTCCCATACCTGGCGCGCCAATATTCTGTTCTAAGAACTCAGATGTCTAACCCAGAGGGTTACTGGATGTTTCTATGGGATCTTTATAATCTTATCCATTGCCTTGTTCAGATAATCAACAGTGAATATGGTCACGACAATACCTATAGATTCAGATATCATTGGACAGTGGATCATCGTGCATACACAGGGTGGCCGGAGCCACAGAGGGGGTGGGGTGTGTGCACAGTGTGACTGAAATAAAATAGAGAGTGAGAGCCTGTGTACCTGGAGGGCAACCTCTATATTTATATGGGTTACCTTTAAGGTTTATCAATTGCCTTGGCGCTGCCTCCCTGCTCTACGTACGGATCTGTGCTTTGTCTCTGGTCCCGCAAAAATAGTTATTGATGCTCCACTACCTGCCTGCTCCACTACCTGTACGAACTAAGATTAGTGGAGGGATACGAAGTAATTAGTACTTTACCCATGTATGCTAGTTTGCCTCCATGCTGGACTTTGGTATTAGGCCATTTATCCCCTTTAGCCCAATATACGAGTCCAGAATAGTTGCCCCCCAGCCGGTAGCTTAGGTGTCCAAGGTGGCGGGATGCAATTTATCGGGATGGAGGCTTACTCATGGTGACCCATTTTGTTTCATCTGAGATACGTTGTTGTGGTCCACAGTTCCATCTGGTGTTAATCCGACTTTGCTTGATGGGATTTGCCCGGGTTGCAAGCGAGTTAATAGAGTCAATAATTAAAACCCAGAACCGGGGTGTAATTTCCGAGATGAGCGCCTTCGATATTCCCTTCACCTTCTTATGTTCTTGGGAGTAGAGACAAAACCGGGTTATGTATATAACCCTATTTTTTCCCCTATCGCCGAGCCTTTTAAATAGGCTACACCACCTTTTTAGGCGTCGCTTCGATTTTCGCCGAGCTCACGCAAAAGTTTTCCTTCTCCTGCCATATGGCTTCTGCGAATTGGGCAAGGGAACCCTAATGTCATCTCCTGTTGCCCATGGTCTGCAAGCGCATTAAAGGCATACCTCGTTTCCTGAGAGCGGCCATCATTTCGAATTTCCTTTTTGACCTTTCTGCCCCTGACCTTTCAAATTCGCGCCTTGGGGCTTATTTACATTCACCCTTCTCTCCTCTACGACTCTACTTCTGCCGAAGGTCTTACAACCCTCGCAACTTCCTCCCTCTTCACTCACTTTCCCTTTTACTCAAACTTCCACTCTGCAGCTTCCCTTTTCCATTTTCCGGTAAGCATTTCCATCTTCCTTTTTGCGCTTCTGGTTTATTATGTTTTTGCCTTTTCCACATGCTTGTCTTGTTTGATTTTGATGGAAATGATGATCAGGAATTCCTCTCCAATGTCTAACATGAGGATACAAACCCGTTTCCCATAACACCACTGATTCGTCAAATATCACTTTCGCTTTCTTTACTACCTATGCACACCTATATTGTTTTTGCTTTCCTTTATTCGTTGAGTAGTGTGTGCTACTGCATTATCCGCGTTTCTTGCGCTATTGTGCTATCTATATGCTCTTCATGATTTTGCCCGCTTTAACTGTTTATAGACTTGCTTTCTTTTCTTTATTGAAATTTTAGCGAAGTATGGCTAGAGCGCCTTCTCCCCCTTTCAAAATCAACGGAAAACCAGTTTCCCATGAAGAATATGAACTTTTTTCACAACTGCCCCCTAGCGTTCCCTACTGGCTTTGGGGGGTTGATCGTACCACCGAGCGAAAAAATGAGACCGTCCTTTCGTCTCATAGATATGGTGTGAACCATCCAGGGATTTCTTCAAAATCAACCTTCGCGCATAATCCTCGCTCAGGCTTTTACAAAAGTCGCGATCACTCATGCGCACTTTTGGTTCGCCCTCAGGGTTCTTCGCCCATTAGGATAGAATCCCGGGATCCCAGGATCTCCCCAACATGCGAAAAGTGCCTATACTTAGCCTGCGAGTACTCTACCCTGGGTCTTTAGGCTGAGGCCGAATCCGTTCATTCTTTTTGCCATCGAAACCATTTATACGGTCTCACGCCTATTTCCGATAGCCATCTGAGTTAATTCCTCACTGACTACCTATTCTTTTGCCTTTTTATGTAACATTGGACTCGGCTTTGACCATTTCCCTTACTCTGCTTCATCCTAGGTATGGCTCCCCGGCGTCCTCCAAAAGCTCCCCAACATTCCCTAAAGGCTCCCCAAGTTTCCCTTAAGGCTCCCCAACGTTCTTCCGGGTTTCTAGAGATGACCGAGGAAGCGATTAAAGCGTTGCACCCAAGGGAATGGGTTAGCGAAGCCGTCCTAAAGGCTAAATCCGACATGACAACTGCCGAGTTGGCGAACCTTCCTGTCCGGGAAGGTGATGGGTACACTTTGTCTCTCCCTTCTGACTCAGAGGCGGTCTGTGCCCAGCCGGAAGATTTTGAGTCCCCTACACCCTTCTTTCTCATGTATCGGGACATAGTCACCAGACTTGGCGTCCATTTCCCTTTCTCTGACTTCCAAATGAGTGTCTTGAACCACCTTCATCTGGCCCCTACCCAACTTCACCCTAACGCGTGGGCTTTTGTTGTCGCCTTTGAGAGCTTCTGCAAAAGTAAAGACTCGGGTGTTCCTTGAAGGTTTTCTTTTATCTTTTCGCTGTTCACGAGTCCAGTGCCTCAGAGAGAAAAGGTGTTACCTCTCTCCGGGGAAATTCACAACTTCCCAAAGTCTTTGAGGTCTTCACCGACTCTTTCAAAGGGTTCAAGGCCAATTACTTCAAGGTTCAGGCAGAAGCCGGAAAGGTTCCTTGGTTCGTCAACACCTTGAATGCTGGTCCAAATGAGACTCCCTTCCCTCTGTACTGGTTCAAGAACCATCATTCGTTTCGACCTTCTGAATTCCGCTTCACGGAAAAACAATTGTCGGAAGAGGACGCCCTTTCCATCTACAAAATTATGGCCTATAGGGACTAACACGGAGCGATAAAGTCAGCCGACTTCATTCCCTGAGCCAACATTATCATCCCTTCCACCAAACGTATGTCCATTATTTTATCGTATTCTTGCTTTTATTTATCTTTCCTGATATACTGATAATTGTTGTATACTAATCTCGAGTTGCTATTTTGCTTTCCAGCTCAAGAGATGGGTAGACCAAAGTACCTTAAAGCCGGAACCTTCCGCAATACTGCTAAGGATACCACCATTATTGGAACAAAACGCCCCTCTCCCAAACTCGTCGCGTCCTCCCCCAGTGCCAACTTGAAAAGGCTGAAGAGGGGCAAGAAAAGTTCTACCCCGGCGATTTCCGAACCCACCTCTTCCGCTCGGGTTGAGGAGGCTGCTTCAGCTGGAGCGGAAGTGCTTCGGGCTCCTACTACTCCTCCTTTGCCATCTCTACCGTCCTCATCTTTCCACCTTATTCGGTTCTCGGACAGTGAACTTCGGGAAACCGGGGTGAATACCCTCAATCGTCCGGATTTTCGCCCCCCGGCCATTTTCTATGAACATAACAAGCTCACTGAGATGGAGGTGCGGAACCTAAAGGACCTGGAGGATGCCATGGCCAAGTCAATGGGCCTTGTCATCTCGTCATTCACTTGAAGCATCAAGGGGTTCTCACCGAGGAGCGTATAAGGTAAAGTAAATAGGAGTCGGAACAAGCCTACGATGAAGTCTTCAAGGCTAATGCCGCTCGGGATGCCACAGTGAAGGAAAAAAAGGAGCTGGCGGACAAGTTGGCTCAACTTGATGCAGAGTTCGCCTCCGCCTGACATGCACTTTCAGAAGGCTCAAAAGTGATGGAGAAGTTGAGGACCGAGAATGAAAATCTAAGGGCCGAAAATTAAGAGCTGAGGATTCAATCCCAGGAGACTGAAGTGAAGCTGAAGGATGAGATCTCCATGCTCACAGACGGGATAATGGAGTCCTTCAACAATGCCTTAGATCAAGTTCAGTATTTTCATCAATCTATCCCTCTTGACTTCTCAAAGGAGCACCATCAGGCCTACCAGGATGATGATGGAACCTTCGTCCCAGCTCCTTCACCAGCACAACAGGCTACACCTCCTCCCCCAGCGGCTGGACAAGGCGGATTCGGGACCGAAGATGAAAGAAGTGCTACCCCTTAAAGGGGAGTAGAAGTTGGCCTTCCGGCCTTTAGTTTGTCTTTCCACTTTACATTTTTAGCGTTGTATTTCCACATAACTAGGAGCAAAAAATTTAACAATGTTTTCACATTCCGCTATCAACAGCATTTTTGCGCATTGCCTCAAATCGTTAAATTCCTTACTCTTGGACCAAACTTAAAAGTCTGGAATTTATATCTAATGACCTGGCCAAGGCCATACATGTTATCACGGAATCCATATGTACGTTAACTCTAGATTTAATCTGAGCTTTCAAATTATCATGAAAACCTCATGATTTTCACTTATCCCTCCGACTTTAATTAGTCTAAGTTAAAATCCGAGAAAGGGCAGCTTTCCCCGTGCACACTACCGGGTTAACACTCTTCGTGCACACTTAGGATTGATCAAGGTCAAGTAAAGAGTGCCACTTCTCTATCCCGGAAAATAAATTTAGATGCATCTAGGTCTCGGTAAACCTTTGGCGTTCATAACGTCTCTCGTAGTTGGGTCGGCTTCTCGGTAATCCCTGATTCTACGACAAAGAACGCTTTTGAATTTTGCAATTGCTCTTTCACTAAGAATTTGGTTATGAAGGTGTTGTCTGATTACATGGTTATATCATAATCACAACGGTAGCATCATGATAAAATCTGCATCTTCATATTCAGATAGTTTTGTTTATATAGACATTCCCTCATAAAGTATTTGTATTTTAGATTGGATCACCATCTTACGTAATTCCTTAACAGGAAACATTAAGTGATGGATCGCTTTAACAGTATCTCTGCCTCTTTCAAGTAAGTCGAGTAACTGTAGTACAGCTTTAACTTGTCAGCGTTCCATGTTCGCTTGATGGGTATACCATCTAACGCCTCAAGGCAGTAAGCCCTCTGGTCAAGTTCTTCTTTGACACGATAGGGTCCTTCTCAGTTTGTAGCCAACTTTCCATCTCCGGCATTCCTATTGCCAATGTCGGCCCTCCGAAGCACTAAGTCGCCAACACGGAAAGACCTGGGATTCACCTTTTTGTTAAACTTAGTCGCAATAAGTTGTTTCATCGCTAGATCTCGGCAGTGGGATGCGATCCTAACTTCGTTGATGGCATCTAGCTCCAAGGCTATTGCCTCATTATTACTGTTTTCCCCGGCTTTCATAACCGAGGTTCTCCTCCATGAAGATTGACCGATTTCTACAGGGATCATGGCTTCACAACCATAGGTCAACCTGAAAGGGGTCTCCTTGGTAGAGGACTGCACACTGGTTCGATATCCCCATGAAACAAAGTGTAACTGTTCAACCCAGTTAGTCTTGGCATCTTCCATCCGCCTTTTCAACCCTCCCAAGATGATTTTGTTGGCAGCCTTTGCCTGCCCGTTAGACTGCGGGTGTTCCACCGAAGCAAACTACTGCTTAATTTGGAAGGTTTTCATCATGTTTTGGAATCCTTTGTCAGCAAACTGGGTTCCGTTGTCTGTGACAACTTCTATCAGGATTCCAAACTGAGCTACAATATTCTTTTCGAAGAACTTCTGAACTCAAGCTGAAGAAATCTTGGATAGGGGTTCAACCTCTATCCATTTGGTGAAATAATCTATGGCAACAACCAACCATTTCAACTGTCCTGTGACCATCTTGAAAGGCCCCAACAAATCTATACCCTACTTGTAAAAAGGCCAAGGGGCCGAAATAAACTTCAGCTCAGATGGCGAGGCGAGGATCATCTTCCCGTGCTTCTGGTAGCTATCGCACCTCCTAACGTGATCCTCAGCGTCAACCATCATCGTAGGCCAATAAAAGCCAGCTCTGAGTACCTTCCTAGATAATGCCCTAGCTCCCATATGTTGTCTGTTAATTCCTTCATAGACCTCAGACAATACATATTCGGCTTCTTTTGGGTTCACACATTTTAACAATGGGGAATGGATACCTTTCCGGTATAGTTGATCATCCACCATGGTATATAGTGATGCATCCCGAACAAGCTTCCTGGCTTCGAAAGCGTCATCCAGTAATAAGCCCCTCTCTAAGTAATCCACCAACGGCTTCTTCCAGTCATTCGAGGCCAAAATAGCCATTACGCAGCTGGGTGCAGTTAGACTTTGCTGTATCATAGTCCTATTATTACTTGGACTCTTGGTACTTGCTAACTTCGATAAAATATCCGCCCAGGTATTCTCCCCCCGAGGTATGTGAGTAACTATCACCTCATCAAAATCTCTCATTGCCGTTTTAACCTTACTTAAATACTTGGCCAACAACGGGCCCTGGACTTGATACGTTCCTTCAACTTGGGCAGCTACCAACTATGAATTAGTGAAGGCTTGTACCCTCCTTGCTCTGGCTTCCTTCCCTGAGACAACCCGGCCAATAAGGCTTCATACTCGGCCTGGTTGTTAGAAGTCTTAAACGACAGCTGCAAGGAATGCTCTATAGTTAGGCCTTCCAGATTTTCAAGGATAATCCCGGCCCCTCCTCTTGCGTGGTTGGACGAGCCGTCTACGAATACCTTCCATACTGATATATCCACGGCTTCTCCCAAGTCTGCCAGGGTGAGCTCTGCAACAAAGTCGGCCAAAGCCTGTGATTTGATGGCTTGCCTAACCTCATAAACAATATCAAACTCCGAGAGATCCACAGCCCAACTAGTCATCCTTCCTGCTAAATCCGGTCGATGGAGGATTTGACGAATGAGTTGACTTGTTCGGGCAATGATTTGGTGGCCCTGAAAATACTGACGAAGCTTCCGAGCAGCTATTAGTAATGCATAAGCCACCTTCTCCAATTTTTGATATCGAATTTCAGAAGCCTGAAGAGCTTTACTAACAAAGTAGACAGGAACCTAGCCATCCTCCGGTTCCCTGACAAGGGCAGCACTTACAGCTTCCTCTCCTACTGCTAGATATAAGATCATCGTTTCACTAGGGTCGAGCCTGGACAGAACCGGCGGGGATGCCAAACATTGCTTCTCCTTGACGAACGCAGCCTCACATTCTGCATTCCATTCAACTTGAGCATCCTTTTTAAGAAGCTTAAAAAATGGCAACGCATTCTCTGCTGACTTGGGCAAGAATCTGGTTAACGCGGCCAATCGTCCCGTAACTGCTGTACTTCCCGCTTCATTTTGGGGGCTTTCATGCTTAAAACAGCCTGACACTTATTCGGATTCGCTTCTATCCCCCTATGTGTTAACATAAAGCCAAGGAATTTTCCAGCCGGGACGCCAAATGCACATTTCGCTGGGTTCAATCGAATCCGATATGCTCGCAACTTATCAAAAGTTTGTTGCAGATCCTGAATGTGCACTTCTGGGCTTGTAGACTTAACTATCATATCATCAATGTAAACCTCAATATTCCTCCTTATTTGCTCCTTGAAGACCCGGTTCATCATCCTCTGATAAGTAGCCCCAGCATTTTTCAACCCAAACGGCATAACATTATAACAGTAATTTTCCTTTTCCGTTATAAAGGTCGTCTTCTCCTGATCATCAACATGCATAGCAATTTGATTATACCCGGAGTAAGCATCCATAAACGACAGAAGCTGGAATCCGTAAGCATTGTCCACCAGCTGATCCATGCTAGGCATAGGATATGCATCCTTAGGGCAGACCTTGTTAAGATTGGTGTAATCTATACACGCTCTCCATTTACCATTAGGTTTCTTTACCAGGACCGCGTTAGACAGCCATGTAGTTATTGTACTTCCCTTATGAACCTGGCTTCTAAAAGCTCCTTCAGTGGTTCTCGAGTGCTTGAATCCTTTTCGGTCCCTGCTTCCTCTTCTTCTGAGCGACCGGGATGGCCCCCGGGTAGATAGCTAGTTTGTGACAGCAAAATTCAGGGTCTATCCCGGGCAATTCAGATGCTTTCCATGCGAACACATCCTGATTGGCTTTCAAAAAGGCAACCAAATCGGCTTTGACTTCCGAACTCAGGGTCTTAACGACTTTGGTGACTTGCCCCGGCTCCGCTCCTAATATCACCTCTTCTAGTTCGCTGCTTGGCTCCGGTCACATCAACTCGGATTCCTTACGCAAGTCTAACTCTACTAGACATACTGGCTTTGCAGACGAGCTGGGTTGTCCATCATCGGGGGTGGGCAATATCATATTATCCCTGACGGTAGTAAAGTAGCATCACCGAGATTCCTGCTAATCTCCTTTAACTGTCACCACTTTATTACCAATACCAATCATCTTGACCTTTTGATGCTTATTTGATGCCAGCATATCCCACTCATGTATGGTGGGCCTTCCCAGAATGATATTGTAACTTGATGGAAAATCAGCTACAATAAATTTAACCAGCTCTGACTTATACGCCTCCTTTGTCCCCAGAGTCAACTTCAATTCAATGTAACCTTTAGGTTGCTGTTCTGTCCATTGAAACCAGTCAATGTAGTCTTACACGGCTTCAAATGTTTCGGATCTAAGTTCATTTTTTTAAAGGCCGCCCACAGTATGATATCACATGCATTTCCAGCATCAATGAAGATCTTCCTCACCAGGCACTTTCCGAAAGTACTTGAAATAACCAACCCGACCTGGTAACCTGGCACCACATCCTCTAAGTCCTTCCTTGTGAACGTTAATGATGGTAGCTCAAGTTGCTTAAGATCACTCTTGAACTTAGGTTGACTTCGGATTGACAACACTTCTTTCAAGTACTTCCTTCGCTGAGTTGTTGTGTCTCCTCCATCCCCGAATCCGCCACTAATCACATTACATTCAAATTTCGGTTCAGGGAACTCCTCGTTTCCCCCGTCCGCTTTCTGGCTATTATGCTCCTTCCGCTTCTTTTCCGGGTTCGAGAGGGGCGTTTCCTGGGGTCACTTGGTGGATCTACGCCCCTGTGTCCTTACCATGTATTGCCGCAATTTACCTTCCCGCACAAACTTCTCTATGGCGTCACGGAGATCCCAACATTGATAGTAGTGTGACCCGGCTGATCATGGAATTCACAATATCGCGACCGATCGAGAGTTGCCTTATGACCCATGGGACGGGGTCTTTCCACCTTTTTCATCTCGGTTAAGGCGACCTCCTTCCATAGCTGGGATCTCGGTATATTCAACGGTGTGTACTTCTCATACCGGCCTTCCGACTTACTATTTCGGGGTCTACTGTCAGCATTCCTACCCCGGAATTCTAACCTCGGGTTTCCAGGATTTTCCTTCTTCGGCTGAGAGCTCACAGTCCGCGCTCCTTTCCCGTTTAAGTTAGCGATTTGCAGTTGCTCCAGCTCCAAGTATTTTTTAGCCCAGGAATTAAAATCCTCCAAGGTTTTAACCTCATTCTTGATTACAGCTTGAGTGAACCGGGATTCAGGATCCAGTCCTGATATCAAGAGGTGGACATGCACGCTTTCCTCCAAGTCTTAGACTTGCAATGCAGCATCCTTAAACCGATCTAGATACTTGTGTAGTGTCTCTTCTGGCTTTTGCTGTATCTTGTTTAGCGTATAAATTGATTTTGGTTGTTTCTTACTAGTAGCAAAGTTAGAGAGAAACTTATCTCCCAAATCTTCAAAACTTTTGATGGATTTGGAGGGCAAGGTGTGGAACCACCGTTGGGCTGCCCCTCGAAGACTCCCAATAAAGAGTCGGGAAATGATGGGTCCTCTATATCCCCTTACGAACATATCAAGGTCAAAGGTGTTGAGGTGAGCTTACGGATCCTGAGTGGCATCGTACTTGGTAAGGTCAGTGGAGTCAAAATCTTTGGGGTAAATAGCATTAGCTATCTCATCCCAAAAGGGACTGATATTGTCTACTCCGTTGTCATAAATCCTTCAGTACTTCCCAGCTATCCTGGGTTTTGGTGGGAGCACATCTCTGGCCTGGTTTGGTACTCTGGCCTCCCGAGTGGACGCCCCCCCTTCCGAGAAGCTTTAGGCTACTGCCCGCCTGCTTGAACATATTCCAGGTGTCGAGGTCCCATATTCTGATTCTACACCCGGGATTGATCTCCCCTAGTTTGCCTTCGATCCGCCAAACTGGCCTCCTCACGGTCAGCCAGTACTCCCTCTTTATCACCCCGGACCGGCGGAGATTCCTCTTTCCGGCTTAAGCCTGTTATACCGTGGTGGTTTCCTCCACTTAACAACTCTTCCACTTGTTTCATTCGTTGTTCAAATATACGAGCCCTTTCAGCCTCTTCTTGCCTCCACACCGCATTCCGGTGTTCCATATCGTCTTGGATACGCTTCAGGTCGGCCTCCCTTTGCAAACAATTCTGATGTTCGATTCTGTCCATCCGCTTCATGATAGCGTCCAATGCACTCTATACATACCGGTTTTCCGGTATTTCGTAGTCCTCCTAGCTGTTGTATAGGTGCTGGCGCCGGTGAGGATGTTGTATCCTCCATCTCTTCTACCACCACATGGTCTTGCCCGACAGTGTTAGCCTCATTCCTCTGAGGATGTCTGGGAATTACCTGCCCTGGAACAATAGGCAGATACAGCTGCTCTTCATTTCCAGGTAATTGCTCTAGCGAAGATGAGTCTTGCCGAGGAGGCTGTCCTCTGCTTCTAGTATGTGCCATACTCAGTGGTGTGACTTCGAGGAGTTGAAATTTACCTCCCCTACCTGGCGCGCCAATGTTCTGTTCTAAGAACTCAGATGTCTAACCCAGAGAGTTAGTGGATGTTTCTATGGGATCTTTATAATCTTATCCACTACCTTGTTCAGATAATCAACAGTGAATATGGTCACGGCAATACTTATAGATTCAGATATCATCGGACAGTGGATCACCGTGCATATACAGGGTGGCCGGAGCCACAGAGGGGGTGGGGTGTGTGTACAGTGTGACTGAAATAAAATAGAGAGTGAGAGCCTGTGTACTTAGAGGGCAACCTCTGTATTTATATGGGTTACCTTTAAGGTTTATCCATTGCCTTGGTGCTGCCTCCCTGCTCCACGTACAGATCTGTGTTTTGTCTCTGGTCCCCCACAAACAGTTATTACTGCTCCACTACCTGCCTGCTCCACTACCTGTACGAACCAAGATTAGTGGAGGGATATGAGGTAATTAGCACTTTACCTGTGTACACTAGTTTGCCTCCATGCTGGACTTTGGTATTGGGCCATTTATCCCCTTTAGCCCAATATACAAGTCCAGAACAGGTGTCATGTGGGCTAAGTAGATCGTCGCCGTCGTCTCTCAATTCCTCTCACAATTGCTTCATTATATTCTCAACCCTTCAACCATTATCTCTCACTCTATCTCTCATATCCATTTTCGTTTTCTCAGCCCGTGCTTGCTTTACCATTGCTTTTCTAATTTGTTGTCGTTCGATTCCTGGGTTCATTCTTGGTTCTTTGATGATGGTTTCATGGTGGTTCTGGTCATGTTTTCAGTGCTCTAGTTCTTCTATGATTCCTGGGTTCCTTTTTGGTTCTCCACCAGCCCATCGCCGTAGTTTGTCGTTAAATCGCGTCTTCTTCTTCTAGCCTTTGCCATCGGCATTGAAGTCCATACTTGTTGTCCTTGCCGTGAAGGTCCTGTGATTGTGTACACTGAAGAAGAAGCGCTCATTGTAAATACTGTTGTTTTTCCATATCTCTTTCTAGACCTATTTTGTGGATTTGTTGGTCGTTCATCCTCTTAATTTTGTTGATTGTTCATCCACGATGGTTGACCATGGTGTTCTTTTGGCAGCGGTATTTTGAGTGGAGAAGGCCCTTTCCTTCTCAAAGGCAAGGGCTTTTAGTATTATATACATACATACATACATACATACATACATACATACATACATACATACATACATATATATATATATATATATATATATATAAATTATATATCACTTGCATCACCATACTAATTGTGCCTTAGAACTCATATCCACCGGCATTTCTATTTCTCCTTCCACTTCTATTAAAAATTCTTCCATTATACTTTTCTGGTTATCAATATGGGATATAATTTATAATGTAAATTGTCGTGTAAATGAGACTATAAAATATTATCTACATTTAGGAGTATTAAGTAACAAAAAAAATTATTAGATAAATTTGATTAAAAATTATGGGAAATTATAAAAGATTGATGAATTAATTTTTTGAAAAATAAATTTGGTGATGATGAGAAATTATTTTTCCCGCAAATATCTCCAGTTTGTCATTGAATGATACTCGTTTAGTCGTTTAGTAAGAAGAGTGATATAAATGGACACGTGGCTTTCTGGTCATGTTCTTCTCGAGCATTTCATGACGTTGCGGTTTGCGATTCTGTACAGACTGAGTGTAATACAAACACACACCACTACATGTATATTTTATTGATCCTTTGGATTTCCCATGCAGTGAGTTTGTATTTGGTTTGAGAGGAGGGGATAAAAGATGATAAGAAAGAGGATTTTTACTAAATTACAATTAATAAGAACATGTTTTTTTTTTATTGAGAATGTATTTTTAAAATATTGAAAATTTTTCATGAACAATTTAGTTAATATGAGGTAAAAAATTTCTCTCTCCTTTCTCCCATCCCTTCAAACCAAACACACCCTTAATTTTGATTTCTATATTTTTAAACTATAAAGATTTTGATCTCTAAAGAAGCAATATATTTCTTGTGATCTACAATATAACTCATTTAAACTAATTCATTAAAATTAAGATAGTATAGTTAATTCATTAAATTCATCATAAGTTAAAAGAATTTTCCTCTTTATTTTTATTAAATGAGGTATTAAAAGAGAGATAAAAATATAAGGAGTTATATTTAAACATTAATTACAATTTTAAAATGATATATAAGAATTAATTACTCTTCAAATGACTTATATGATGGACTAGACCATTCTCCTATAAATGACCAGAGAGGATAATGCATATTCTAAATTATAGGAACCAACATTTTAAATGGAGATAATTTTAAAAAAATCAAAACCTATATTTTAATCTACATAGACTTTCTTTCTGGGGAGAAATTAAAGTATATAGACTAAAACTTGTATAAAAGAAAATTATAAGAGGAAAACATACTATTAACCCATCTAAACACACACGGACATATGTTAGTTCTCTATGGGTTTTGATGATGACAATCAATTGTAAAACTAAGATTGAAGTATTGTTTCAAGAAAGTAAAAGCTTGCTAGTCGAGGCAATACTCGAGTATCAGTAGCAATACTCGAGTATTGGTCTTTCAAAGAAAAGCTCAATGCTAATGACTAAAGGCAATACTGCAGTATCCTGATGGATACTTGAGTATTAGACCTTATAGAGAGCATCACAAGTTTTCCATCAGAGCATACTCGAGTATTGGTCTGAATGCTCGAGTATAGGCCAAAGAGACTCTTCAGTATTTTTCAAAAGAAATAAAAACTCCAGTTTCGAAAACTCAAGTTTTGGAATATGAAAAGTCCAGTTTTCCACTTGGCTCCAAAATTCAAATGTTTTTATTTTCAAATGAAAACTTGAGTATGACATTAACATACTCGAGTATTGGGCCAAGCAAAGATGACTTGAACATTTATTACACTTACAAACTTCAGTTTGGAAAACTCCAGTTTTGGAAACTCTAGTTTCACACTGGCTAATGATCTCTCTGAATTTCAAAATAGAGACCCATACTCGAGTATGGTGTTGAATACTCAAGTATCGAGTCATACAGAGAGCATCTATCACTACTACAAAAAACCTAAAAAAGGTCCTAAATAAGACCCAATTAACGTCCTTTTTAAAAGGACGTCTATGTGGGGGTAGTAAAAAATTCTGATTTAAGCCGCCTTAAATTTTATTCAACTAAGGCGTCCAAAAAAAATTCAAGGCGCCTTAACTTATTTAGGACGCCTTAATGCCTTTTTTTAAAAAAAAAACAAAACAAAACCCAGGCACGGTTTTGCTCTCAGCAAGAAGACAACGAATATTAAAAGAAAATCGAGAAATATAATTTCAAGCTAGCGGTTTTCCTGGATCCAAATGAAAAACCAAGAAAATTGAATAACACAAACACTTGAATTCCAAAATAACATTCAGCATTGCTAAATTAAATAGATCAAATAAGATGTATTGGGATACTCACACTAGGGCACGCCGAGGGCACCAAAATCCAATTCAAGACCATCGAATTTGAAGAATCTAGCATGAGAGACAAGGCTAAGTGAAGATGAGATGCAGACGAAGTCTCGAGAACCAAACGGTGAGAGTTGAACTTAAATTGCAGGAAACGCGGGTAACACATCTTTCATTCTCTGTATGTGTCTTTTGAATTCCTCAGCACAAGACTCGCCATGCATATGAACTTTCAGAACCACAGCAACAAGCTGGAGTTGGAAAAAAACAGGAACAGAATAAATAATTTTACTCAAGCAAAAAAAAAAAGAAAGAAATCCGATTCAACCTTATTTCTTCTCCTCAAATCTGACCTTCAGTTTTCCTCTGTTTTTAATCTCTTTAATCGTCGAGGGCTTCGGAATCGAAAATCTGGAGACTTGACACACGATCTGGAGAAATCAATCTGGATAAAGCATCGTGCCAAGTTCCCTTCCGAACATCGACCTCTCTCCCTCTTCGATTTGCAATGAACGAACGATAAATTTTATGAGTCGCAGATATGATTGATTATAGGGGAGAGGAAGAAGAGAGGGGGCCGCCTCTGAAGAAGAGAAAGAAGGAGCAGTCAAGCTGATGGCGAGAAAGAGAAAGAGGGAGTGAGGTGCAGAGAAGGAATTGAAAACTCGTTTAGGGAGTAAGGTGCAGAAAAGGAATTGAAAACTGTGCAGTAGGAAATTTGCCAAACGCTATTTAAATTTAGGCGCCCTAAACAAGTTTAAGACGCCTAAAATGAATTTTAAGACTTAAGCCAAGAAAATACCCTAGCGCCAAATTTTTTTCAAAAAATTCTCTACGCACCAAAAAGTTAGCACCAAAAAATTTATTTTATGTGCCCTATAAATTTAGGGCACCTAAAATATATTTTAGGCGCCTTTAAACTTATTTAGGGGGCCTAAAATGAATTTTAGGCGCCCTAAACTTATAATTAAGGCGCCCTAAGTCTCCACCTATTCTTTTTACTTCCTTTTTTAAAATAAGGACGTCTTTTGAGGAAATAGTATCCACTTTTTGTAGTAGTGTATGGTTTTCAAGGTTTCAAACTCTGGTATTACATAAATACTCCGGTTTTGATGTTTTGGGTAAAATCTCATCAAGAGTCCAAAACTCAAGTATTGAGTAAATACTCAATTATTGGCTTAAGTAAAAATGAAGCTCCAAAGCTCAAATCGCGAGTTTCGTCTCAGGAAGGAGAATACTCGAGTATAGTATTAAGTGCATAGTGACATACTGGAGTATTGATGCACAAACTCAAGTATGCGTCACAACAGTTGAAAATTTAAATTTACGAAATCTGCATTTGTTGATTGATCTGAATGCTTTCTAATATTTATCATCAACATCATTAGATATGTTTAATGTGTTGGCTAATGGATTTCAACCATTTCAGAGATGATTTAAGCAGATTTTAAGAGTTGACTTCACTAGAGTAAAAGTCATGTCAGAGTATTAAATGCAAGGCTACACAACTTGTCAAAATCAGATCTACCAAGCCTAGCACGATGCAAAAAGGAAAAAGAGACTCTCACCTAATCAAGGGATTAACATTCCAATGGATATAAACGTCTAGAAGTCAACATTTATCCTTCCAACACAAAGAATGAACAAAGAGTAGAAAGTGAAGAGACCAAAGTGCTTCCAACAGATAGGAATCATCACCAACGGTCATATGAATGTCTGCAATGGTTATTAAACATACTCTAAGTATAAATAGAGCAGCATTCAATTCTCTTCAACAACTATTGAGCTGAAAATCGAAAAGCATTAAATTTTTTCATTTATTCTTGTGCTTTCTGTACAGAGTATCTGTTGATACTAACTGAGCTTTAATGTTCATTTTATCTGCTCTTTTAAGAGAGTTTATTATATGTATTTTATTTATTGTAAGTAATCTCAAGTCAGGAGACTTGGAGATTTGAGAGTCTTTGATTACAACTTGTAAGGGGGAGCAAGTTCTAGTGAGAGAATTGCTTCAGAGTTACAGAGGGTGTAATCAAGAGACATAGTGAAATACTCAGGGTGCCTGAAGATTGGATGTAGGCCATAGAGTTGAGTCGAACCAGTATAATCTTTTGTGTCCACATTCTATTCCCTGCTCTCTGTTTTGCTCTGCCTTATCACTATAAAACAGAACCAGTCAAAAACTTTTAAGAATCCCCAATTTACCCCTCTCTTGGTAATTCAGCTCCACTTTCATCCTTCGCTAAGGAATTTCATTTGGTATCAGAGCTAGTTAACATTAACCTTGATCGAAGGTTCTCACAGTGTGATCTGTGGTGAAGCATTGGCTCTTACCCCGACATGACCAGTGGACGGTGGTGACTGTCACTAGTTGCACAGGTCGTGAGGCTATGTATAAAATTAGCGGCTGAGATACCATGAAATGTCACAGTGGTGGGTCCACTAAGGAATGTCAACACATTCTCTATGTTTTATGATATAACTTACTAGAAGAGTAATTAATGCTTAGTAATCAATTTTTTTTATGTAATTAATGTTTAAATACATTTTATTATATTTTTGTCTCTTTCAAATTTCAATACCTTATTTAATAAGAGTAAAATTGAAATGTTATTTGAATTGAAGACAAATTTAATGAGTTAATTATCATTTTTTAAGGGAAAATTAGAATGAAGGACCTGGAGGAAAAAATATTTAATGAGAAGAACCATAAAAATTGTAATTACTTAGAAGCACCAAATATCATAATATAAATTACAAAATTACAAAATTGTCCCTAATCAAACCTCCTATATTATCTCTTGCATTCATAATTTTTAAAAAATAACCAAAATTAAAAGTAAAATTGCTCGTCATTCACATATAATATCATTGTACATTATTTTTTCTAACTTTCAAATTCATGTAAAATCAATATATTTCTTAATTAACTACGGTTCAAACTCATTTTTTTAATTATTTTTTCAACAAGTTAAATATCTATTTAATCAATAGATCATTTAATTAATAAATATATGATCAATTGTTCATATTTATATTGTTAAGTACTAACATTGATATCCAGTAAACTCTTTTTATAAAATTAAAAACAAAAATAATTTCATATTTTTAAAAACAAAACTAACATTGATATTCATTTAATCAATAGATCATTTCATTAATAAATATATGATCAATTGTTCATATTTATATTGTTAAGTACTAACATTGATATCCAGTAAACTCTTTTTATAAAATTAAAAACAAAACTAATTTCATATTTTTAATGATATAATAGATTTTTTAAATTTTTTAAATTTAATTATCATTAAATGAATTTCTTAACCCACATAAAATTTTTATAAAATATAAATCATTAAATCATTTTTTTAACATATACAATAAATCATAATTTATTTTAGCAAATTATAATTTTGAAAAAAAATTGAAGAATGTGATTTTTTTTCATAGATATATCTATACAATTTCTAAAAAATGAAAATTGAGAAAAAATTTATTTAATTTATTGAAATTTAAAATTTTGTGTTATTTTTCAAAATAGAGTGTGGGAGAGAATGTAAGAGGGAATGGAGAATATTTCCTTAAGGGTAATTTATTATTATTAATTTTATATTCTTGTATTTGGTCCTTCTAAATAATTACAATTTTTATGGTCCTTCTCAATAAATATTTTTTATTATAGGTCCTTCATTTTAATTTTCCATTTCTTTAATTCTAATGAATTGATTGAAGTGTCTTATATTATACATATTATATTGTGGAGTACATGTAATATATTGTGGAGTACATGTAATTCATATTATACATATTATATTGTGGAGTACATGTAATATATATAAACATTTAATTCATATTTTAAAATCTTGATGGAAAAAAATCAAAACTAGGTAATTTTTCGAGAAAATTCTATTTAAATACTACTTGAATTTACAAAACCCCCAGAAGCCCACTAAATTTGCTAAAAGACTGGGAAGGAAATGGACCAATGAGGAATATACAAATTCGAGTGAATTTACATTTCCCCTTTAGTTTTTAAATAAATAATAATAATAATAATAATAATAATAATAATAATAATAATAATAATAAAGAAATATGACTATTGCCAAAGGGCTATCATGGCCAGCCGTTGGAGGGCCTGCAACTGCCGGCGACCAGGCACTAGCATTCAGTGAGATTGTTTTTTGGTGGGAGGGTTGAATCTTGATTTTAGAAAAAGATTTAATGAAAGTGAAGGAGGGTAGGTTCACCCCCTCTTGAAGGGCATTGGGCCACCTGGTTCCTTTAATATATATATGCATTAACAAATATGTGGTTCTTATTTACAAGAGTTTGAAAAAACCTGACAAAAATATTGGTAATTATCATTACGAAATTTGTAAATACCATTAATGAATTGATAATTTCTATTACAATATTTGTTATAATTGATCCTTATTTGTTGACTCATAAGAAACATTTGTGAAAAACCTGACGAAAGCACTGGTAATTATCATTACGAAACTTGTAAATCCTATTAACGAATTGATAATTATCATTATTAAAGTTGTAAATCTGATTAATTAACTTGTTATTCCCATTACAAATTTTGTTCAAAATGCTCAAATTTTGTTTAGTCTTGTGAATCATATTTTATATATATCTATATTTGTTATAATTGACCCTTATTTGTTATCTCATAAGAGACACTTGCGAAATACCTGACGAAAGCACTGGTAATTACCATTACGAAACTTGTAAATCCTATTAACGAATTGGTAATTATCATTACTGAAGTTGTAAATCTGATTAATTAACTAGTTATTCCCATTACAAATTTTGTTCAAAATGCTTAAATTCTATTTAGTCTTGTGAATCCTTATATATATATATATATATATATTATATGTGTGTGCGCACGCGCACCCTCTCTTGTGTTATACATATAATGCGTGCGTTCACACACATATTTATATTTATATTTATATTATATATAAATATGTGTGTGCACGCATGCACGCATTATATATATTTATATATAATATAAATGTGATATATTATATGGATGTATGTAAAATGAGATTCACAAAATTAAACAAAATCTAAGCACTTTGAACAAAATTTGTAATGGAAATAACAAGTTTATTAATCAAATTTATAAGTTCAGTAATGATAATTACCAATTTGTTAATGGTATTTACAAGTTCAGTAATAGTAATTACCAGTGCTTTCGTTAGGTTTTTCACTAATATCTCTCATTAGACAACAAATAACAATCAATTATAACAAATCTGGTATTGGGAATTACTAATTCGTTAATGGTATTTACAAGTCTCGTAATGGTAATTACCAGTACTTTTGTTAGGTTTTTTCCAAAACTCTTGTAAATAAAAACCATATATTTGTTAATGCATATATACATACACACACACACACTAAAGAAAGCACATTGGCTTTTTACCAAAAAAAAAAAAGAAAGAAAGCCCATTGGCTAGGCCACTTAGTTCCCTTCAAGAGGCATGGGTTCGAACTTCACCCCTTTCACTTTCATTAAATCTTTTTCTAAAACCATGATTCAACCCCTACCCAAAAAAAAAAAAAACTCTCGCTGGATCTCAGGCCACTGGCGATTGTAGACCCTCCTATGGCCGGCCACGGTAGCTTTCCAGCAAGGGTCATATTTCTTTTTTTAAAAAAAATATATCATTTATTTAAAAGCTAAGGATAAAAAGGTAAATTCACCTAAATTTTTGTGTATCTTGTTAGAACACTAGATGATCTAATCATGCTTTAGTTACTCAATAAGCAATTAGATCTAGTGCGGAATAAATAAAGTAAAATGCAGAAATACCTCCAGCCATTGATTCACCGTGAAAGTAGAAGACCACAATCCTTCTAAGCCCTCACTTTCACTCTCTGTAGATGGTGTTTTAGTTATTCAGTTGTGTGAGCAGACTTAGGGGACCGGGTAAATAAAAATAGAAAAGAAGCATGACTAATCCACGTCTTCCCATCAAAACGTGCGTAACATTACGTGCTAAATTCTTGGGTGGTTATGGGTGGTTAAGATAGAGGTGGATCTAAACGTGTAGACCACTTCTTAATTTTATAATTAAAATTATTAAAACCCAATATGAATTAATATAAAATATTAATTCAAATTAATTTACAAATAGTAATTATAAAATTCCAACATTCTCCCACTTGGTCCACACATTTCACCATATACCATAAGGAAAAACAAAATGCATGGATCATAGCGATAAGTCCTCTTAAAGCGAGTAGTATCTTCCATGTATCACATTGCACCATGTCTCCCAAACCCATGTAACTTAATGAATAAACCCCATGTTTATTCTCGGTCCAAACTTAATGATATTTCTCAAACAAAAATAAACATATGAATATGCGCATAAAACTGAAATGAGAAAACACCCAAATAGGGTTTCATGAAACTACATCGTTCTTACAACGAAAATTAAAGAAAATCATTCTTATAATGAAAATCAAAGAACGGAACTAAGTCCCATTCTCTCTACATGATCCAGAAATTTCATTGGTGGCATGCCCTTAGTTAGAGGATTAGCTATCATCAATTCAGTGCTTATGTGTTCAATGACCACTGTTCCATTCTTAACACGTTCTCTTATGGCTAAGTACTTAATGTCGATATGCTTGCTTCGACTACCACTTTTGTTGTTCTTAGCCATAAAGACAGCAGCTGAATTGTCACAATATATCTTCATTGGCCTAGGAATTGAATCCATGATCCTAAGCCCAGAGATGAAACCCTTCATCCATACACCATGTGAGGTAGCTTCAAAACAAGACACGAACTCAGCTTCCATCGTAGAAGTAGTAATCAAAGACTGCTTCTTACTGCTCCATGATAAAGCTCCACCGGCTAGCATAAAAATGTATCCTGAAGTGGATTTCCTTGAGTCAATGCAGCCAGCATAGCCTGAATCGGAGTAGCCAGTCACTTCCAGATTGTCAGTCCGTTCGTACTTAAGCATGTAATTTTTCGTTCCTTAAAGGTATCTCAACACCTTCTTCACAGCTTTCCAGTGGTCTATACCTGGGTTACTCTGATATCTCCCTAATACTCCAACAGCAAATGCAATGTCAGGTCTAGTGCAGACTTGAGCATACATTAGGCTTCCTGCTGTTGAAGCATAAGGGATGTATCTCATTCGTTCCCACTCAAAATCATCCTTGGGCATTGGTCCAGATTGAACCTGTCGCCTTTCACAACGGGAGCCACACTTGGTGAACAATATCTCATCCGAAATCTTTCTAAGACTTTATTGATATAGGTCTCTTGAGACAAACCTGGTATATCTCGATGTCTGTCTCTATGTATCTTAATGCCAATGACATAAGATGCATTTCCCATATCCTTCATATCAAAGTTTTTAGAGAGAAATTGTTTCACCTCATACAGTAAGCCATTATCATTAGATGCAAGAAGAATATCATCCACATACAGAATAAGGAAACAAATCTTACTCCCACTGACCTTCTGGTATATACATTCATCCACAATATTCTCTACAAACCCAAATGAAGAGATGACATTATGAAATTTTAAATACCATTGGCGGGAAGCTTGTTTCAATCCATATATGGACTTTCTGAGCTTGCACACCAAATGCTCACCTTTACTAGAGGAAAACCCTTCTGGTTGTTTCATGTAAACCTCTTCCTCTAGTTCTCCATTGAGAAAGGCAGTTTTCACATCCATTTGTTGCAACTCTAAGTCAAAATGTGCAACTAAAGCTAGAATGATTCGAAGGGAATCTTTCTTGGATACAGGAGAAAAGGTCTCCTTGTAGTCGATTCCTTCTCTTTGAGTGAATCCTTTAGCAACAAGTCTTGCCTTATGTCTGTCAATGTTGCCCAATGAGTCTCTCTTAGTTTTGTAGACCCATTTACATCCATTGGCCTTAGCACCATTAGGCAACTCAACAAGATCCCAGACTCTATTAGATGCCATAGAATTCATCTCATCCTTCATAGCTTCATACCATGAACTGGATTCTCTACAGTTCATAGCTTGTGAAAACCTTTCAGGATCATTTTCAACTCCTACATTATAGTCAAATTCTTGCAGATACACAATATATTCACTGGGTATCGCTGATCTTCTTGTTCTAGTAGATCTTCTTAATGTTGTTTCATTACCTTCTTGAGGAACTTGTTGTTCAACTGGTTGTTCAACAACTTCCAGTTGTTCCTCATCAACAGCTTGATCTACTAGATCAATATCAGCGGGTTGTGGATCTTGATTGACTGGTTGTACAACACTCGGTTGAGCCGAAGGAGCATTGTCAACAACCAATCTCAAACTCGAAGTGGAAGGTTGATTATCTAAATGATCATTTTCAGAAACAGGGTCTCTGAATTGATCACTCCCACTGATCAAGTCATACTCAAGGAATTTAGCATTCCTTGATTCCACAAACCTAGTGGTATGAGATGGACAGTAGAACCTATATCCCTTAGACCTTTCGGCATATCCAATGAAGTACCCACTAATGGTCCTTGGGTCCAGCTTCTTTTCTTGTGGATTGTAGATTCTAACTTCTGACGAGCATCCCCAAACACGTACATGTCGCAAACTCGATTTCCAACCTTTAAATAACTTAAAAGGTGTCTTTGGGACAGCCTTAGTTGGAACCCGGTTTAATATGTACACAACCGTCTTCAGTGTATCAATCCACAAGGATTTAGGAAGCTTAGAACTACTAAGCATACTTCTCACCATGTCCAATAATGTTCGGTTTCTTCTTTCTGCAACACCATTCTGGTTTGGAGAACCAGGCATGGTGTATTGGGCAACAATCCCATGTTTTTTAAGAAACTTCGCAAATGGACCAGGTGCTTGTCCATCCTCGGTGTATCTACCATAATATTCTCCACCTCTATCTGATCTCACGATCTTAATTTGTTTACCACATTGTTTCTCCACCTCAGATTTAAATACCTTGAAGGCATCTAATGCTTCGTGCTTGTTATGAAGCATGCAGAGATACATGTATCGTGAGTAATCATCAATGAAAGAGATGAAGTATTTCTGACCATACGTATCCATTTCTGGACTACAAATGTCTGTATGTATGATCTCTAATAGTTCTGTACTCCTCTTGGCACCTTTCTTTGACTTGTTAGTCTGCTTTCCTTTTATGCAGTCTACACAAGTCTCAAAACCAGTAAAGTCTAGAGTACCAAGTACCCCTTCCTTTACCAATCTTTCAATTCTCTGAACGGAGATATGACATAGTCTCTGATGCCACAACACAGAGGAATCCTCATTAACAACACATCGTTTCGAACCAACAGTAATATGTAAGGCACTATCAGTAGTATCGTTTTGCAAATAAACAGGAAAAAGACCATTAGACATTGACTCCCAATCAACTTTGATTTATAAAACAAATCCAACGATGTCTCATAAAACATAAAGGAATAACTCAAAGGTACAAGTTTTGAAACTGAAATCAAGTTCCTAGAGAAATTTGGAACATAAAAAGTCCTTTCCAAATTTAAAACAAATCCACTACTTAAAACTAAACTGTAAGTTCCTACAGCCTCCACATGTGAACTCATCCTTGCTCCTGAATAGATGTATTGTTCACTTCCCAACGGCTTCCTTAGGTTTTGCATACCCTGCAAGGAGTTCGAAACATGGATTGTAGAACCAGAATCAATCCACCATGTGCCATTACTATCATCGATCATATTTGTTTCATAACAGACAAGTGAGACTGACATACCTTTCTTCTCAAGCCATTGCTGGAATTTAGAGCAGTCCTTCTTCATGTGTCCCTTCTTTTTACAGAAGAAACACTTGGATTCCTTCTTGATTCCACCTTGGGGAGATGTCTTACTTTTCCCCTTCTTCTTGGCCTGAGTCTGACCCCTCCTCTCAGTTGTCATGAATGAACTCTCTCCCACTTCCATTTTTAGCCTTGCCTCTTCCTGAACACACATGGTCAATAATTCATTGATCGACCATTTATCCTTATGTGTGTTGTAGGATATCTTAAAAGGTCCATATAGCTGTGGAAGAGTGTTCAGGATGTAGTGCACAAGGAAAGAGTCAGGCATGTCAACCTCAAGCAGCTTTAGCTGAGCTGCAATGTCCCCATCTGCATGATGTGCTCACGCACACCTTTTACTGTATTGAGTCTTAGGGATGAGAACTTCATGATTAGGGTGCTAGCTAGTGCCTTATCTGAAGTCTGAAATTGATCATCAATCGCTTTCAGAAGTGGCCTAATCTTGTCATGCTGTTCGACAGAACCACGAATACCAGCAGAGATTGATATCTTTATGAACATAATTGAGAGACGATTAGATCGCTCCCACTTTTCATAAAGATCAACCTTATCTGGAGTGCTAGTTTCCTTAATGGAAGGTGGTTCGTCTTTCCTTATAGCATAGTCAATATCCATCCACCCTAATTAGAGAAGAACTCTCTCTCTCCATACCTTATAGTTATCACCCCTAAGTTCAGGAACCTCACATTTCATATCAGAAAAATTTGCAGGTTGTTTAACTGCATAACAATGAACATACATGCTTAAGAACACTAAAATTTGAGACTAATAAATGTCATGTTTTACCAATGTAAATCATGCAAAAATATGTAAATCTACTGACATACAACTTGCCTGTGGGCTAAAGTTCTAATTCAACAAGATTTACAACTCTATGATAAAACTATCAAATTATTTACCTATTCTTAATTCCTGTGGGCAAGTTAAGAATATAATTTGATATTTTATCCTAAGTAGTCATATAAAACATATAACAAAAATTCCTATAGGATAAGATTTATTATTCTATATTTAAATCCAAAAATAAAATTATATGAATAGATTAAATCCACATAAAATATCCAAGAAACATCTCGGCCTGATGGCATAAGGATGCCCACTTAAGGTTTTGCTTTCTCTGTAGGTACGAGTTCGAATCCACCAGAAATATTTTTTTTTGGGAATCAAAAAAAAAATAAATAAATCATTTAAATAAAATGAATGTTCACCAATAGCCACACATGAGCGCGTAGCTCAGCTGGCAATGCGCCAGCCATCAGGCGCCCCACGCGCCTGGAGTCTCGGGTTCGAACCAGGCAGAGGCCCCTTCAGCTTTTTAATTTTTTTTTTTAAAAAACGCCAAAACAGACTGGGCCCTTGAAATGCGTCCGGCCCAGAAGAAAAACCGAATCTCAGCCCAAAAACGCGCCTGGCCCATCTGAATTATAAAACGCAACGTTTTATTAAGGCCCCAAACGGCGTCGTTTTGGATCGTCTGCCCTACCCATTTGGAAACCCTACCCGACCCGACAACCCGAGGCGACCCGGTTCCTGCAGCTGCGACCCACGATTCCATCGACTTTTTCAGGCGATCGGAGAGCTTGATTCAGGCGTTTCCGACGGTGTTTTGGACGGTAACAATCACAGAAAACATGATCCCAAGCCATATAACCATGAAATCTAGTGATTTTAAACCAAAACAAGATAAATCCGAGATGAGACAGATTAAACTATGAAAATTTCTCCAGTTTTCCGATGAAGGACCGATGGTTCTTAGCTTAGAAAACAATAATCTCCAATGTTGGTTTTCAACGGAAGTTAAGCATAATCTCAGTGACTGATTTAAACCAAATTTTCCAGATTGAATCGAAATCAAAATAAATCAATCGATCAAAATTTTCAGTACGTTTTGCAAAAACACAATGTACAGGGATAATTTATCAACCATTTATTGCAAAAACGAAACCCAGATCAGCAAATGATTAAGCTCAGATTGAATAACTGGATTCTTCGAACATATATGAAGAGATTGAAAGCAAAAGAAATCAGATTTGCAACTGTGAAGCATCGCGAATGATATAAAAGATGTCCTCTCATACTCGCATAATCCATAATCCAAAGGATTAATATAACAAACAATTTAACATCGTTTGAAATAAATTGTGGGTAGCAAGCAATTATTAAGATGTGAGAGCATAATCAAATAAGAATCAAGGTAGAGGCAAACCTTCGCTCTGATACCAAATGTTAGAACACTAGATGATCTAATCATGCTTTAGTTACTCAATAAGCAATTAGATCTAGTGCGGAATAAATAAAGTAAAATGCAGAAATACCTCCAGCCATTGATTCACCGTGAAAGCAGAAGACCACAATCCTTCTAAACCCTCACTCTCACTCTCTGTAGATGGTGTTTTAGTTATTCAGTCGTGTGAGCAGACTTAGGGGACCGGGTAAATAAAAATAGAAAAGAAGCACGAGTAATCCACGTCTTCCCATCAAAACGTGCGTAACGTTACGTGCTAAATTCTTGGGTGGTTATGGGTGGTTAAGATAGAGGTGGATTTGAACGTGTGGACCACTTCTTAATTTTATAATTAAAATTAATAAAAATATTAATTAATATAAAATATTAATTCAAATTAATTTACAAATAGTAATTATAAAATTCCAACATATCTCTCATTGATCTATTTATCTTCTCGGTCTTTTATAGTAAATTCAGTGGTTTATGGGTTTTTGCAAATTCAAGTGTATTTAAATGGAATTTTTCCTAATTTTTCTTTGGAAATACATAATTTTTTCCCTTTAAATTCACCTGTGCAATGCCCCAACACTCCACAAAGTCAAATTCCTCTCTCTCTCTCTCTTCAGAGCTCTTCCTTTATCTCATCTCGTCGCTACAATGGCACCGCCGTCTGTCACCGCCGTTCAAGTGGAGAGCGTTGAGTTTCCACCGACCGTGAAAGCCCCAGGATCCAACAAGAACTTCTTCCTTGGCGGAGCCGGGGAGAGAGGCCTTCACATCCAGGACAAGTTCGTGAAGTTCACGGCAATCGGAGTATACCTCGAGGATGATGCCATTCCGGCGCTCGCCGCTAAATGGAAGGGAAAGACGGCGCAGGAGTTAACGGAATCCGTCGAGTTTTTCAGAGAAATCGTTACAGGTAACGGAATTGGATTGTTTAATTTATCCTTCTTATGATTGCGTTCCTTTCTTTTTATGTTTGAGAATTCAGATGTCGGATCCGCCCCTGCACGGAACTTTTTCGTCAGAATAGCATTTGAACCTGGGCATTCTCGTAATTTCGCTGTTCGACTAATTAAATCTCAACCATACGCTTTTGATTTTGCAACTGAAAGTTGTGTTTGTTTTTTACTATTCACGTAGTAGATTTAGATAAAATATTATCACTTTGATTTTATTTATAAGTTGTTTTTTAAGAAAAATTGGTTCAATTTATAAATTTAGTTTGAGTGGATGAGATTGTAATAATTTTATTTATATTAATTATACTGAAATTAAAAAAAAAACAAGAATTAAAAAAATACTCATTTACAAAATGAGGTACCTACTTCCTTATGTTATTTAGTTTAAAAGAAGTTATAAATTATAAATTATGATTAGAAAAAACTATTTTTAAAGGTTTTAATGACTATCCTAAATAAGCATCACGTTTACCTGGTGTTTTGATTAATTGCATGATAAATTCAGTAATTACATGGGTAATTATCATCACAATCACTTCCTTCCGTTATATATTTCCGTAGTATTTTTGGTTTATTGTGGTTAAACCGAAAGATGAAGTTTTTCTTTTTTTTTTTTTTTTTTTTTTTTGCTTTTTTTTTTTTTTTATAAATAACCCCCTACTAATGATCTCCAAGTATATTGAAATATTTTGGGAGGGTTAATTTTTCTTAAACTTCTTATAGATTTTTTTGATTTTCTTATCTATTTTTGGTTTGGCCCAAAAAACTGTTCCTTACCTTTATCTAATTTCCGGCTTCGGCGTCGTTTTAAAAAAAGAAAAAACTCCGATCTCTTTTTTATCCTTTTTTTTTAAAAAAAAAAAATTATGCCAAACCCGACTCAATTATTAGAAACGTTTTTGTATCCAAACCAAGTCTGTAGCGAATCTACCATTGATCGGTGAGGATGTCAAGTATAATTCTTCAATTATTGGATTCAGGTTAAAAAGTAAAAATCTGCACTAGTGCAAAATATAATCTTTTTGTGTGTGCTAAAAATGAGCTTTCGCTGCTGAAAGTGGGGTACATTTTATTTTTTAAAAAAATAAAAAAATCGTACCTCTAATAATTAGGACCATATCCGCCACAAGGGTTAAATTATTATGAAATATTAAAATATTAATATATATTTATTTTCGACATCTGATACGCGAAAACATTATCGCTTATGTTCCATGAGTAACAGACCAAAACGTTGTAGTTAAAGTATTTTGCACTAGTGCTATCTATCCCAGTCATGATGGAACATATAAAAACTATTTATTGCGTGTTTATTTTTAATATATCATACATGATTATATAAACATGTTTTTCTTGTTTTTGAACAGATACTAGAATTACATATTTCATTAATTTTTTTTTCTTTCTTGGTATACACAGGTGGATTTGAGAAATTCACAAGGGTGACAATGATATTGCCATTGACTGGGCAGCAATATGCAGAGAAAGTATCAGAAAATTGTGTGGCCATTTGGAAAGCTCTGGGGATTTACACAGAAGCAGAAGAAAAAGCAATTGACAAGTTTGTTTCAGCCTTCAAAGACGAAACATTCCCACCAGGCTCCTCGATTCTCTTCACTCAATCTCCTAAAGGATCTCTCACGGTTAGTGATTTAATTAATTACCTGAATTTGATGATAATAATTTGCATAATTAAAACAAAAACAAAATAAACCAAACAGTTTTAATCACTTGACTAGTACTGAGTAATAATGTAGGATAAATTACACGTTTCTATCAATCTTATTCAGTGTCTCTTTATTTTGAGAGTAATGAGCTTCAATCACCATAAAATAAATAAATGAAAAAAATATTTAAAATTTGGTACTAAAATAGTTATTCTGGATTTAAATTTTTGCATGTATCCTACAACAATAATTTAAAAGAGATTATAATATTCTCATTTCTCAAAGTTTTAAAAGAACTTTGTTTTTCTGCAAAATATGTTTTCGTCTTTTATGGTTTAGAAAAGGAGACCGGTCGTACGTGAAAGGTCGGTAGGTGAGCTTAGGTAAGATAATTAAGTATTGAATAACAGATGCATTCAAATTTCAACTCAAGCCAATTTATTATTAGGTTGGTAGAGCAAAAGGCTTTACGTATAGACTTTTGTATTTATTAAGTCATCAACAGTTCAACACTATTCATGCCGGTCCAAAAAAGGAAAACACTATTCTTCAGAAGTTACCCGAGATGCAGACAAAAAAGTGTCTAATTGTTTACGTAATTTATTGGGAAAATCTATATAAGGACTCAAGTAACTGAAAAAAATTTAGAAAAGGCCCCAAGATTCTGAAAAATACCAGAAAAGGCCCTAGGGCATTTTCTGGTATAAATTCATTAAAACTTTAGTTGTTAACAGAACTGATATAGTTGTTAATGTGGCGATATAGTTGTTAACGTTTTAATAAATTTATACAAAAAAAAAAAAAACCCAGGGCCTTTTCTGGTATTTTCAGAATCTTGGGGTCTTTTTTAGAAATTTTTCTGTTATTTAGGCCCCTATATAGATTTTCCCTAATTTATTTAAGTGAGTTTCATAATTTTTATGTTTAATTGAAACTAGCTAATGGAAGTCATGAATAAAGGAATTGGTTCAAAGACCTCATTTTATGCGTCTAGTGTTTGATTTGGTAGATATGCATGCTCTTAATTTTAGGTGAGCATGCATGTGCCATCTTTAGAATATTCTTTAGCTAACTTTAGCACTCAGCAATTTGGGGAAAGTACTACATAAGAGATCTAGATTCATTCTTTTCTAATTTACCCAAAATAATACTCCCTCCGGTTCTAATTATAAGACATGATTGATTTTTTTAGAGAGATTAAAGAAGTTAAATAAATTACTTAATTATATCATATGTTGTATATCTTTAGATCATATATTAGTTTATTAGTCAAACTAATTAGTTGGAGGAAAAAACAAAAATGCAAATACTCTAAAGCAATTTAATTAGTTTTTTTTTAATTTTTTTTTGAAAAAATAACTTTATTTTATATTTAAGATAAGAGGGAGTAATACCTTAATTTAAGAATCTATACCTAATTTATTGTTATGTTGTTATCCATTAGCTATTTGGTTGATGACACCTTGAAAGATTTATAAGGATGGTTTAGTTGGGATAAACTTGATGCATATTTGAATAATAGTCTGGGTTCAAATCTTGTCATTGATGTAAAAAATTTAATATATTATTTACAAGTGCCTTTATAAATATGCCTCGAGTTTTCAGACGCAATTTAATCAAATGTTAGTTTACTCGCAAAAAAGTATAAAGTACTCTCTTTAATACTTAATATAGGAGTTATATAACAAATTTATTCAAATTAAGGAAATTAATTAAGTATTTTATTTGTTAAAATATGTGTTGATTTTTTTCTAAAATGTCCTATTTAATTATTTGAGTTAAAATTACCCTTTTTTAATTGAAACCTCCCTAACATGTGCAATTAATTGATTAATGTGTGGGGAAAAAAAATTGAAATTCAGGAAACAAAGAGAATTGAGATATTATATTTAAGATTAATATAAACCCCTAACTAGCTCTTTTATTAGCAAATCAAGTATTTCAAATTGGGTTTCTTACCTTTCAATTTATCAAATTCTGGGAAAAACTGAACAAGAAAGAAAAAATAGAGCTCTTTTTATTTTATTTTATTTTTTATTTTTACCTCGAGAAAAAATAGAGCTATAAAGTTATGTATAAGTATTTTGAGAATGAACCACAAGGATTTCTAAATGTGCATATATGTGACCTTTAATAATATGTATAATAGTGGAAGTGATCATGTGACCTAGACAAGAAGGACTTTCTTTGTAGATTTCTAAATGTAATTGAGATGACATGTGCCTACATGGGAAAAGCATGTCTCTATTTAACCCCCCTCTCCATTTATTTTCATCACTATTGGATAGTCTTTTAATAGTTGAGATTTATTTGGTAATTTATCCTTTAATATATGAAAATTTGCATATATGAAATTAAGTGCAAATAGCTAATTAATACATTGAGATTACTAACCAATAATTAATAGGGGCAAAAATGAAGAGTAATGCTAAATTTTATATATGTTATTAGTATCTCTTATACATAGATATGAATAATTTATCCCTAAAAAATCATCTAATATATAAGATTGGAGAGAGTATAGTAACAAAAAAGATTGCAACTTTGTTCATTCATCTTGAATTAAATTATTTATTGAGACATTTTGGTTAATAATATATTCAAAAGATTCGGTTGTCATTCAATTATAATATCATGGTCTAATCCATTTAGCTGAACTTACTTGGTGAGATGAGACTGCATCTTCTTCTTGTTAATTCATTTTAAAACATTAACATATAATTACATCTTTTAGTTTTTGGCCCCTAAATATGATAAACAGATAACTTTCTCAAAAGATGGATCTATACCTGAAGCTGGGAATGTGGTGATAGAGAACAAGTTACTTTCAGAGGCAGTGTTGGAGTCCATTATTGGGAAGAACGGTGTGTCCCCCGTTGCCAGAAAAAATGTGGCCGTTAGATTACATGACTTGTTCAATCATTCTCAAAATGGCTTAGCACTTTATCTTAGCCAGAAGGCTGAGAAAGGTGAAAATGGCTCATCACTGATTTGATACTCTCAAATTAGCCTGTGTTCTCCTTGATTTGTACCTTTCAATAATGCACGCCGTTCCCTTTCAGTTGTTAATTTTATGGTTTGATGTGAGTGAACTACGGACTTGTTGTGTAACATATGTGGTTTAATTTATATGGGTTATCTTCAGTTTTATTTTAAGAGAAGTCATATACTTCATTGTATTAGTTTTACTCAAATTGTGTGTGTGTGTGTGTGTGTGTATTAAATATTTGGGAAGAATGCATTTCTCATTGATCTAATGCATAAAATACATCTAAATACATACACCAGGGAAATAAAACTTAATAAATTCTACTAACTATTAATGAGGGCTATGCAATAATAAAAATTATTTATAATAAGTACATAATATTCTCACAATCCCTCTGAAAGTTGGATCATAAATGCTAATTATATTCAACCTGTTATACAATTCTCAAAGGCAGGTTAGAATAGTTTTTTTGTTAATACATTTGCAGCTTGAAGATTGGTAGGCGAATAAGTCAAATAATATATATATATATATATATATATATATATATATATATATATATATATATATATTCATTCTTTCACTTTTTCTTTAATGAAATGCCTATCAAACTCCACATGTTTGGATCTTTCATATTGAATAAGATTTAAAGTCATACTTATAGCAGCCTTCTTACAATAGAGTTCAAGTGGTAAATCATCTATGACGACTTATATCTCGTTAAGGACTTGTTTCAACCACAATTCTTCCATTATTCCTTGAGTCAATGCCCTTGACTCATATTTGACACTTTTTTTAGACACAACCCTTTGATTTTTACTTTTCCAACTAATTTGGTTTCTTTGTACAAATGAGCAGTAGTCAGAGGTTGAACTTCAATTAGGATAAGTTCTTGCTCAATGTATATATGTTTACACCTCTAGGGTTCTTCATTAATCCTAGAGAACCTTTCGGATACCCCAAAATTCCATAGGCATAAATCCTAGTAGGTCTTAAACCTAATCCTCTCTTTTTAATAGGACAAAACAAAGCATCTCTTCTTAGAAGGTGTATTCTCCTCTTAGAGTTTGAAGACCCCCAGAAGAACTACCACAAATAGCAGCAATGTGGTTACAGACATATTGTGGTAATGTAATGCATTACAAAATATGAATATTCACCAATGCCAGAATAAATTTAATCAAAGTCAATTGAGAGGCTTGTGATAACAGCTTTGATTGCCACACATTTATTCTTGAGGCCACAAAATCAATTAATTGCTGATACCTTTACTTTAAGCAAGATCAATCCAAGTTCCCAAATATTTGCCAAATCTTGTTGAGAAATGGAAACCCAAGAATTTGGACAACCTAATCTTATCACAATATGGAAACATTAGGACTAAAGACTAGAAAAGATTTAGATCCATTACTGATTTTCCCATGCCATAAATTATACATTCCTAGCACCAACTTGAGTGAGAAATTTTTTTAACCATATACTTTCAATAAAAAAAAAAAAAAGAGTGAATCATCTATACAAAGAATATGTGAAATCGGTTGAGATCTTTGACAAATCTTAATCCCTTTCCAATGGTTAGACTACTGAGTTTAAAGATCACGCAAGGTAGTATATAAGTAGAGAGTAAAAATACTGACGCTTATTTCTTGATATTTTCCACTTTGGGTCCCCATCACCTCTCACGATTTTTAAACATGTCTTAAGGGGAAGGTATCAAGAGCCTTGAAAGGTGTATTTTTTTTTCCTCTACCTAGCCAATGTGACACTTTACACTCCACCCATATAGGTCCATTGTCCTAGGTGAAACAATGACTAAAACCTAACTCTAATACTAATTGTAACATCCCGCAATATCCACTACTGCAATAAACACTTTTTATGCATGTTATTTTGACCTTTTCACATATGTTTTTAGGGGGGTGTCAATCCAAGGGAAATAGTAAGTTTACTTATCTATGCCCATTTTGTAACAAATATAGTAAGTTTTCTTATCTATGATATGCAAACCAAGATTTCTGAGAACAGATTGTGAATCACAACACACTACTACAGATTTGTTTATATTTAACATTTATTTTTACGTATATTTAACATCATTCAATTGTTAAATATCTTAGTGCTAAATATTTATATTTACAGCTGTTAATCGTTAAATATGGAGCAATATGTTTCATGGTTTTTCAAATACAACCGTTATTTATATGACACTATATTTAACGGTTGTAAGATAATGAGTGTTAGATATAACAATCTATATTTAACGGTAAAGTATTTGTCACAAAAAAAAGAGGTTTATTTAACTATTATTTGGGAAAAAATGTTATATATGTGTGATACTTGATGGTTATTAGTGAAAAATTGTTAAGTATGCATGACCAATTTTTAAAAAAATTTTGGGGCTCACTTTTGATTAGGCCCTTGCAAATTAATGTACAAAAACAACATATATATACAAAACACCCAAACAGATCTAGTATTGGTTGAATGTACCACAATATACAAAATAACCAATTTCAGGCAACAAGTGCCAATGAATTAAAACAAATCATCGAATACTATTTATACAATTATGAATACATCAAAGGCAAGGGAATTTACATGATCAGGTATCCCCTTTTCTTTTCCTAGTATTAATAATTTTAATTCTATTTTCTTCAATTTTTGAAGCAACTTCCTCTTCTTTGATATCAAAATTCCTTCATTGTGGTCATGCCAAATGTACAAAGCATCATCCACATTGAATTGTGTTTCAAGTGACGACCATTAGAAAGGATCATCCTCACTAAATTCACCTCGTGCATCCTCATTTGTTTTGTTTGATTATAAAACAATATACCATTCTTTATTAGTAGGATAATGAACATATAACACTTTTTTAGCTTGAGAAGTCAAAATGAAAGGCTCTTCCTTATGCCTTGCTTGTTCAAATTCAATTGTATCAACCATAACTCATCCACTTTTAAAGCATTATTATTGTCAACTCAGTTGCATCCAAAAACTGAAACATGAAATCTTACATAATTCAACTCCCAAATGTGTTCAACCACCCCAAAGTATGACATATTGGCATATATAGGATTGTTATCTTTTGCAATTGATATATGCATGGTGTAAGCAATAACATTTACCCCACTTTTTTGCATTTTGCTCCAGGCATACATAGCTATTTAGTGTAGAAGGTGTATCCATTGATGATCTAGTTTGAGAAAGAAAGCAAATGTCTTTTCAGACCACATGCCAAGAACATTACTTTTTCTGAAACTAAATTATTATCAACATGGTGCTTGCTGTAGCATCGTTGATTTTTTGAACTTAGAAAGTTAGTTGCAGACCAGGAGGTAAGAGAAAATAATAATAAAATAAAAAAACTATAAAAATTGATTAATTAATAATGGTCAAGGATATGGTTGAGAATAATAAAGAAAAGAATATATGTAACGGAAAAATCTTAGAGAAGGAATCTGATCTTTATCTAAATAGAAGGGAATAAATAGGATAGAAAATAATTTTATATTGTTATATCTTTTAAATAATAATATTTTAATAAGAAAACTAAACCCTAACCCTACTCCTATAAAATCCCCTTTGCTTCCCATACATCTCATTCTCTCCATGCGCATCAGACTGCCGCATACATCGAGTGCAATTTTTTTTTCGATCTCTCCATTGTTCCATTGTTCTACAGTGAGTGATTGTTAGCATAAATTATATATATATTGTCGAGCAAAACCCCCATTCCTTGTTCATCTTTATTGAGAGGAGTGCGTGTATTTATTATTTGCACCGTTCTTTCACTTTCCATTATCTCATCTTGTCATGGCTCTCCTATTTTTTGTGCGTGGTGATTTATGCCTCACTCTCGGTTGGATTGTGTGCGGTATGTGGGTAGATCCATCTTTAAGATTTTACATTCAATATATTCTTAATTTCTCTAATCCTTCCTTCACGTCAAGCCTTTAGTTTTTGTCTTTTTCCTCAATTCATCTCTATTACGTCATACTACCTGATCTCCCTTTTTGATGCAATCAATTATATTATCCCTTGTTTTTTTTAAGCATCAGGTTTCACATGAAGATAATATGTGGGTTTATTGGAGGGTAGTTTTAATGTTTAGAATAGTTTGAGAAATTTTAGAATAGGAATACTTTGTAGATTCTCATTAAGAATTTTGGAGTAGCTTTTGTGTGATTACCTGTCAGCTAGGAATAACAGGTAACTCTGAATATTCTTTCATATACTTGTGAATTATGTATGATTGTGTGTAAATATTTTTTATAAAATAAATGGACTGATTTATATGTATATGTGTATGTATCATAAATTATTATAATAGTCTATATGAAATGGCTAGTTAAATAATTATTATTTTATTCTTCTTGGCATGTTTAAATATGATTATAGTTTATATAAGTGAGCATGATTTATCGTTATTGAACATATTTGTTATGGTGGCTGTATTTGTAATGGGGTGGTATAAGGAAGAATTTGTATGAGCTTTTATTATGTGGTGTGTCATTGAAACAACCACCGTTTTAATTAACTAAATTATCATCTATTAATTAGGGTAATTACTTAATAATTAGAGTTAACCTAAGATTAGAATTTCGGAATTTAAAATTTTCAAAATATGCTAAAGTATGCATGATAAGCCATAATGTGTGGCAATATACAGTGATCCAAAACATACAACAAAAGAACAGAAGTAAGAGCACCCACAAAAGAAGAAACAAACCTAGATACCACAAGTAAGAGCACCCACAAACCCAAAAAAACTTCAAAACCCATGAATGCTGAACGATGGAGGAGAGCTACGAAGGAGAAGGGAGTAAAACCATTAAGGGAGCAACAGAGTAGAACAAAATAATGGTGGAGAAGCTAGAATCAAGTCGTTAGATGTGTTATGAGCAAACCTATGTAACTTGTAACTTTTTCAAATGTCGAACAAAAATGGGTTTGAAGGGTGTTTTTTAAAGAGTATACTGAACCGATATAGTTAAACAATTGTTTAACATATAATAGCTTACGATTATCACAAAACAACCATTGAACTCGTGACCTGTATTTAATGGTTGTTCATTAATAGCCATCACATAAAAGGTTCCATCCCCCCCCCCAAAAAACCGAACTAATATATCATGCTTGTCTTATAAAACCACCATATATTTTTCTATATACTTAATGGTTGTTTAAAATAACTGTCATACATTTCTTTCTCATAACTCCGCCTATTCATAGTTAACAGTCATAAAAACTGTTAAGTATGGAATGTCAAATAAACAATATGTAATAGTGACGTGTTTATATACTATCTGCATCAGGATGCCATTTTGAGCACAATTTATTTTCTTATTAATTATTTTATGGATTCTATAACCCCATTAGTATTTTCAAGCCAAGAATCCCTCAATTATCAATGTTCATACTTTTATCCAGGGATTATACCAAAATAAAAAGGTAAAATTAAAATGAAGGACCTACATGAAAAAATATTTATTGAGAAAGACCATAAAAATTGTAATTATTTAGAAGGACCAAATACAAGAATATAAAATGAATAATATTAAACTACACTTAAGAAAATATTCTCCATTCCCTCGTACATTCTTTCTCACACTCTAATTTAAAAGCTAATTAACACAAAATTTTAACTTTCAATAAATTAAATAAAATTTTTCTCAATTTCCATTTTTCAGAAATTGTATAGATATATCTACGAAAAAAAAAAATCAAATTCTTCAATTTTTTTTCAAAATTATAATTTGCTAAAATAAACAAATTCTTAAACTAAAAATATTATATCATTTAAATAAAACTCAAGGTGTTTTATAATTTATTGTATATGTTAAAGCAAAAAAATTTATGTGATTTAATTATTTTTATTTTAGAAAAAATTTATGTGGCTCAAAAATTTAATTTAATGATAATTAAATTAAAAAATATAAATAATCTATTATATCCTTAAAAACATGAAATGAGTTTTTTTTTTTTAATTTTTATAAAAAGAGCTTGATGTATATCAATGTTAAGACTTAACAATATAAATCTAAAAAATTGATCATATATTTGTTGATTAAATAATTCATTGATTATATGAATATTTAACTTGCTGGAAAAAAAATTTAAAAAAAATGAGTTTGAACCGTAGTTAATTAAGAAATATATTGATTTTACATAAGTTTGAAACCTAGAAAAAAGAATATAGAATGATATTACATATGAAGGACGGGCATGTGGTTTTACTTTTAATTTTAGTTATTTTTTAATTATGAGTGCAAGAGATAACATAGAAAGTTTGATTAGGGACAGTTTAGTAATTTTTAATTTATATTATGATATTTGGTCATTCTAAGTAAATACAATTTTTATGGTCCTTTTCATTAAATATTTTTTCCTCCAGGTCCTTCATTCTAATTTTCCTATAAAAAAAAACTCACTATTTTCAATATTTTCACTTTTGAAATTCTAAAAAGAAACATATATAACCACGAGCAATAAACGATGAAAGAGTGATAATAAATTCATGATCTTCAAATGGAGGAGAACCCACAAAATAAATTCTTTGAATGGAGACTGAGTGCAAAATCAAAGGAGGTAATGGGTGAAGACTTAGATTAAAAGAGGGAAACGGGGTGAGATTAAAGAGTGTTTTGCGAAATGAGTGAAGAATGTATTAAGTGGTGAGGACTGTGCCAAAGAACTTTCTTTTTTTTTTTTTTTTGGTGAAGAAGGTGATGTTTCAAATAAGAAAGTGAAATTTGTAGGTATGGAGAAGGGTTTAAAATAAACCTATTTGATAGATAAGTATTTAGCTCTCAAATTGTATCTTTAAGTTTGAGGATTCTATACTTAATTACGAAGTTCTTTTTATTAGTATCAAGGCTCACACAAACAAATTGTCATTCGACAATAAATTATTTTTTTTAAAAAAAAAATTAGTTCTTTGACATTATTACATTATGTGATGGTCAGTGGTTAGTGCTATTGTAGCCGTCAAATTAATTAAGGAAAAAACTCCATGGTTTTAATTTATAAAAAAAGCCATTATATATGGTCAAACCTTGGCTTATATGACATTTTTTTGTTTACATGTCTAATTTGAAGCGTCAAATAAAGCAATTTTTGTATAAATGACAATGTTTTTTAAGACAAAATAGTAGTGAATATGTTGAGAATCAACTAATACACACATATATGTTGTTATCAGCATCTTGCTCTTAATATTATCTGCTTTGGGGCTCACATATTTCTTGCCGTTTTAAAACACATCAAAAGTGGAAGGTATCCAAACCCTCTTATAAGCCTATCGTCCTCAATGACACATTGACACATATCGGCCCAAGTTTAAGTATGATACCATTTATAACATTCTAGCACTTTATTCTTAATATTGTCCACTTTGAGGCCCCTTTTACCCCCTCATAGTTTTAAAACGCATCAAGAGACGAAGAGACGGAGGTATCCAAACCCTCGTACGAGCCCAACATCCTTACTAATACATTGACCCACATTGATCCAAATCTGATCCTCATCATTTGTAACATTTTAGCGCCTCATTCTTAATGTTATCCACTTTGAAACCTATCACCCCTCTTCATTTTAAAATGCTTTGAGAAGGAGAGGTATCAAAACTTTTATAAGGTATCAAAACGCTTGAGCCTTGAGCCTGTTGCTAAGGGCCATTGAAATCATTGAAACATTGATGCCTATCAATCTTGGGATTAAGAATGATCATGATCTTGTTAATACTTTGAAGATGTTCAGAATGCCAAAAATGTAGAACCATGTAGAAAACATCATCTTTAATAGTCTCCTAGTATTCTTTAAAACAAACATTACAACCATCTTGTCCCAGTGCTTTATGTTCAGGAAGGCCAAACACTACATCCCTAATGACTTCAATAATAGATATCGGACTCATGAGAAAAGAATAATCAGCTTCGTTTAGTAGGCAAGGGAGCATGTTCTAGGCAAGAGAGTTTGATATTGATCTTGAAAAAGTCCTTGAAAAAAAAAAAAAAAAAACAGGAAAGTGTCATTTTTGAAAGCTCAACAGAATCAGAAGTCCATTGACTCTCTGATGTTTGCAAACTGTGAATGTAATTATTTGCAGCTCTCTTTTTGATAAGGGAATTAAAGTATGATGCATTCCTTTCTCCTTCAATACTCCATTTGTTCTTGGCTTGTTGAGACCAATATGACGTCGCACAATCATATAAAAACTCTACTACTTAGAGTTTCAAAATCGTAAAATTTCAGCATCAGTAGGGTGAAGAGGTAAGTCCATTTTCAAGGAAATGTCCTACAAGTTACAATCAGCTTGAGAGACTTTTTAAGCAAGGTTACCAATGTTCATTTTACTCCAGCTAATCAGAGTTGTAAGAGTTGTACACATCATATTATAAATTGAGAAAACAAGAGAACCATGAGATTCTTGACTCCAATAATCTTGAACAATTTTAGAAAATTCTTTGTACTTGAGCAATATAATAGGGTCTCAAATCTTCGCAACTTTTTCCTCGAGACAATATACTTAGTAGAAAGCAAAATAGGCGAATGATCAAAGGTAGCTAATGGAAGAGTGGAGGCAAAAGTTGAAGGAAAAGTATGAAGCCATTGCAGAATGCCACATTAAGTTTGTCCATAACATTAGCGGTCCCAGATCTGTTGTTTGCCCAAGTGAAAGTTGGTCTATGTTGTGTAATCCGTATAAGATTACTAGATTAGCTTAATTCAAGCATTCCAAGAAGTCATTCCAATAATGAAATTGAATATTGAATAAAAAACACCAAATTTAGCAGAAATGGGAAAGAACTATGTAAAGTGACTTGTTAAGAAAGATAAATCAGGGAAAGGTCCTTAAACATAAGTGCAAACGAAAGCAAGAGGTTATAAGTTGTAACGATTGAAGAGGCGAGTGATCTAAGGTAAAAAGTGATGAGAGAAATTTTTTATTAGATCCTCTCCATTTATAAACAAAGATAGAGAGCGTGGATTGAGATTGATTAAGAAAATGATTTTGTAGAGCAAGGTACTAAAAATCAAATAAGTTATTGAATTGATAGAAATAGTACAGTTCAAGGGTTATTGGTCTAATCAAGTTCCAACAAAGGTCAAACAGATCATACTTCAAATAATATAATATAATTAAAATATACAAGAATATACATATTTAATCAATGAAAAATGTAATATTATATGACAAGAAAAAATAAAAAAAATTAATATTATATTAAACTAAAAAGGCATTAATTCAAAAGTAAATGGAAAGTTCATGCATAAACCACATATAATCAAACAAAATAAAGTTATTAATAAAACACAAATATGTTGAATTGTTCTTTTTTTTTATAACTCGGACGATGTTGTCTTAAGCTCAATAAAAGGAAAAAACTGTAAAATCCAACTCAGTTCAAAAAAAAAAAAAAAAAAAAAAAACCTCCGTTCAATCCGCTAAGTCAACTCGAGTCGTTTGTTTCTCGGTTGAGCTGATTGCCTGGACTAACAAAAAATTAATCAGATCTAATTGGTCAGTGTGGTCCGAGTTTCAATTGAATTCTTTTTTGCTCAAAAAGAGTTTCAATAGAATGATGTAGATGCGCTACACACTTATTCGCTGTATCTCACACTCTATATTTAGGCAATGACGACGTATGAGGACCACATCTCCCTTTCATAAATAATTGTAGGATAACATTTCGACAAAAAAAGTGTGGCCGTGGAGGATTCACATTTCAAAATTAGGTATGCATTTATTGCTCAACCATTTTCTTGGTCTTTTCTCAGTCTTAGATACTCTTGCTCCATTTTTTTCTAACGTCATAACTCACACCCATGAGTCTACTAGAGAGTAGAGCGATCTTTATTTGGAGCCAACAATACACCTCTTAATTCGAGCAAAAAAATAAAAAAACAAAAAATTTATTTAAATACCAACTGAAATTTCAAAACATCCAAATGTCTCTTAAAATTTATAAAGGACTTAAAGGTGATAGGGATCAAATAGAGATTTTAAAATGTTGATAAATTTACCCTTTTACCCTTAATTTTTAAATAAAATAAAAATAAAAATAATCTTCACCAAAAGACCGTTGGATGGCCAGTAACCGCCGCAACCTAGGCTCTAGCGATCATTTTTTTAGGGGTGGGGTTAAATCTTTTCTTTTAAAAGAACATGTTAGAGTGGGGTTTGAACCCACCTCACCTAAAAGGAGTTAACAGGTCAAACCATTGAGCCAGTTGGTTCTTTTGATATATAGATGCATCAATAAATATATATATTCTTCTTAACAACTTTTTCATTAAAAAACACTCTTATAAATCCTATTATAAGTGTTGTGAATACCATTCATAAACTTGTTAAACCCATTATTGAACTTGTTATTCTCATTACAAATTTTATTCAATCTTGTGAATCCAAATATATATATATATATATATATATATATATATATATATATATATATGGGAAAAACACTTCTCATGTTGTAGGAGAAGTGTTTTCTCATGTCACACACACATGAAATCGTGGGACCCACATATATATTGTTAAGATCTGGCTGAACCCAAGAGGGGGGTGAATTGGGTTAAGATAAAAACTTGTAAACTTTTCACAATCTTTTTGCAAATTGATATAAACAGTTTGAATGATATTAAATAGTTATAAATATGTAAACAATCATTCAAACATGTATGCTGGATATAAAGAGTTAAGGGAAGAGAATTTACAAACTCAAGTTTATACTGGTTCGGTCTAATCCCAACCTACATCCAGTCCTCAAGCTCCACTTGAGATTTCCACTATTCTCCTTGTTTAACCAGGCACAAGAGACAAGCCTTTACACCCCACAAGTTTATCCAGGTACTTGTGCAACCTTCACAATCTCTCTCATAGAGACTCTCCCCCTTACTACCTTTAAGGTTACAATTAACACCCACTTGAGATTACCCAATCTTGAGTAACTCTCAAATAAAGTGATTTACAGTAAAACTTCTCTCTAAGAAGTGGATAAATGATCACTAAAGTACATTACAAATGATTTCACTCTCTAAATGATAAAATATGAGACATTGAAAAACAGAGAGTAGAAGAGGATTCAGAATTTCGGCATTATGATTGTATAAGCTCACTCCTCCACCTTCTTGCGTTTTGAATCTGGTTCTATTTATAGATGAAGGTGTTTTGAACGTTGGAGAATATAGCCATTGAGAATGAAGACGTTGAGAGTTCAGCAGATGGAAAAACTAGCCATTATTTTGCTTCTTCAACTTGACAGCTCAGCATTTTGGTTCTTCATGAAATCCTTCGTTTGATCATCAAAAATGTGTCCACAAATGATGTAAATGATGATAATAAATGTTATAGATCATTTGGGAAAACTTCTGGTTGATCTGGATCAAATTCAGGATTTTTGGAACTTTGATTTTTCTGAAGTTTCGGTATATACTCGAGTATTGACTTGAATACTGTGGTATTAAGTTTATTTCATTACTTCAGATTCGCCTCTGTATGCCCGAAACTCGAGTATTGACTTACATACTCGAGTATTGAATTTCCTCTAACAATCATTGCTCTCTGTCTGAGCCATACTCGAGTATTCATGTGTAAACTTGAGTATTCACCTAGTTTTGGACTTTAGTTGCTTCTAGACTCGATATCGCTTCAATTTTGGCAAACCAATTATCCCCATACAGTTCCTTGGTTCTTCTTTCCAATGCAACAAGAATCAAATCTTAATTTGTTGGAATTCGTCTGTTATGATCCGATGAAAGAAGATTATTCTTTAACCATCATTTTTGTAGCGTTCTGAATTATCAGTCAACTTTCGAAGACCATATCTCTCTGGTCTGATCTTCATTTTAGTTGAATTAAGTATTGATGGAAAGCCTTGTGATTCTTCTTTCAAACGCCACCGATTTCAGCTCATTTCAACTTGTAGATTATGAGTTACACTCAAAACACTAAAGCTTAGTTTGATATGATCTTCTTTGGACTTGAAACTTTGTCAAGATGACGTATTGGATATCTAATTTCAGCCAAATTTGATTTCACTTCAATCCGATGTTTAGTTTAGGAGATATCATCGATTTACCAGACCTTGCCCAAAGGTGAACAGAGTTGCTGAAGAAGCTGGAAACTCGAGTATTGAGGAGGAAACTTGAGTTTTGTCGGGTCTAGACGCGCGAGAGAAGCTGAAAACTCCCAATACTCGAGTCAGTAAGTTCCATACTCGAGTATTGACTTCAATATTCAAGTTTTGACTCTTTGACGCCCAAATCGTGGTTTCCAGAACTCTAGTTTTCAAAACTACAGTTTTCTCATCCAGAAGCCAATTTTTTCAGTAAGCTTGTATACTTGAGTTTTGACTTGGAAACTCGAGTATTCACTTCCAGAACCCGATTTTTGCTGTCTTTAGCTCAAAATTGACCCTCTCCAACATCTACTTGATCATGGTCACTTCCATAACAAATCTTGATCATTCTTCATCATGAACTCATTATCTTCTCCAAGATCTTCAATATTTCCTCTCCTTCTCTCCACTTGGATATTCTTCACATCTTTATTCTTTCACTCTTTCTTCTCCTTTTCTTGAAGCTGATATTGGACTTGATATCCTCATTCTATCCATCAACTTCTTCCATCTTCCAACTCTCTTCTTCTTCTTGATTATCCCCAGAGTCTATCAACCACGAACTTGAATAATAATAATCAATTCAGCAAGTTCTTTCTTTTTCAATCTCTCATCTTCTTCTTTTTCTTCTCTTCCTTTTCCTTATCCTCATCTACATTAAAATTCAAGAATTCATCAATGAAGAAGATAAACATAATACTCAATCTTTTTGCTTTGAAAAACAATGGCATATGTATAAGTCATCATCAAAACTAATCATATCTAACATATATATGTGTGTAGGGGGAGGGGCTTCCCATCATTTCATGTGTGTGTAGGAATCTTGTTTTTCTCGTGCAACATGAGAAAAACAACTCCCTATATATATATATATATATATATATATATATATATATATATATATATATCAAAGGAATCAAATGGCCCAGTGGGGTGGGCCCCATCACCAAAAAAAATCTCGCCGGAGGCCAGGTTGCGATGGTTGCTGGCCGTCTAGCAGTCGGAGGCGACAATTTTCCGATGAAGGTTATTTTTATTTGAAAACTAAGGGTAAAAAGGTAAATTCACCAATATTTTAAAATCTCAATTTGATCTCTATCACCTTTAAGTCCTTTATAAATTTTAAGAGAGATTTGGGGGTTTTGGAATTTTAGTTGGTATTTAAATGAAATTTTCCCAAAAATCAATAAATCTATTAATGGCTCTCCACCCACCCAAGCCAATTGATTTAATGTGGGTCCACACTATTTTCACTGTTCACAACAGTAAAACGACTTCATTTAGAAAAAAAAAAAAACTTCTTCGGCTCCATTGCGAGCCACATGCTTCTTAAAATTCACATGGGACTATGTGCTCGCCTTTTTCAAAATAATGTTTAAATTAGTTTTAGAGAAAAAGTAATAAAAAATATTTTTCAAAACCCTAGTTTGGTAAAAAAGAAAAAAAAATCAAACACCTGAAAAAACTTAGTGTCTCTTTAGGTAAGCATAAAAAAAAAAGACATTTTTGTGCTTAAGAAACCTTAGTTGGTTTGGTAAAGAAGAATTCAAATGGTTGGAAAAACTTGAAAATAACATTTTAAAAAAAAATCATGATTTTGGGTCCAAAACAATGATTTTAGAAAAGTCACTTCTTCTTTTTTCACTTTTTGGGGTAGCTGAAGTCATCATGAGCATTGTTAATTTATTTGCAACCCAATATGCTCTCTTCTCTTATTACCTTTTTTTGTCTCTTTCCTCACTTATCAAATTTCTTTTCTTTTTTTTTTTCAACCCAATATCTATAGCGGTTGGAGAGGAAAAAAAAACTAAAAGGAAATAAATAAGAATGATAATAAAACTAAATTTCTCTTTCTTTTTTCCATTTAGAAAATTTCAATTATTATTGTTATTTTTTTAACAAGAAATTTTATTTTAAATTAAAACCTCACAAACGTTGCCCCAAATTGATATCTCATAAGTTGTTAGTTTAAGCTATTTTATCATTTATAAAATTGACTAATTTTATAATTTTTAATTTTGTAAACCAATTTATATAAATTTTGTTTTTGATTGTGAAATTTGATGTTAACTATATTTAAAATGGAATTTTATACTTTATATGTAATTATTACATTAGCTAATATTCTTTTTAGTAATTTGAGCATGAAAAAGTTATTCTGATAACAATATCCAAACACTATCATTTCATTAAAATCACTTTTTTTTCCACAGAATCTATTTTGAAAAATCACTTTTACTACTTGTCCTCTTGAAACTATTCTCCAAAAGCTAATCCAAACACTAAATCTATTTACATTGTCCTCCCTCTTTTCCTATGACCAAGGTTCTCCTTCCAGGTAAAATTTTGAATTTCAAAATGCCTCTCTCCTCTTTATCATTCACGCTTTCCAATCCTCAATCACTATGGGTGTGCATGGCAACCATTCTGTTCCCTAGCATTGTTTTTGAGATGAAACTGTTTTTTCTGATTCTGTGACTTGGAAGAGTTCTGAGAATCAGAATTACATTTGTTAACACATTTTTTTCCATTCTAAGAATCAAAATTACGTTTGTTAACATGCAGATGGGTTTAACCTGAATTTTTTCAGAACCTTTAGGAAATAAACATCAAGCATCTTTGAACAAATCTAGATCACAATCTTGGCACTGTTTATGACTTATGCCATATAACAACTTAAACATAATGAAAGCAAAAAACACCTATGAAATCAAGGACTAAGAATAATGAAGATATTTATGGCACGGACAAAATCAATAACAAAGTCCAAACATAATTTTTCAATGCGTAGCTCAACCACATAAACATAATACTATATCTTCAACATAGAAGACTACTGGATATGAGAGATTGCAGTAATCAAGAAGGAAGAACTCATGAAAAGGTTTAGCGTCACATCCTCAGTACAGGAAAATTCACAAGTGAACATTCATTTAAACTTTCAATCTGATAAATTTCTCTAAATTTACAAAGGCGAAGTGTCATTACTTGATTAATCCAAGAAACAGTTGTAACGTTGTAATAAAGTCAAGCTTATCAAGACTTTAAAATATGAAATATTATACATAGCAAGAGAATGACAACATATCACCAAGGGACTTTAATAAATGGGGATTCATTGACTTCAGGAGCTGGAGATGGTGTCCTCACAAAGCTATAACCATTATCAGCTTTTTTCCCCCCAAATTCAATATAGAATGGATTTGGAGTCTTCCTCAAATCTTCCAAATCATACTTCTAAGGTACTTAGGAGTTGATCAAGCGTCCCATATCCATCTATTATCCTATTCCTCTATGCATCCTCAATAGTTACAATGTGTTCCTTATCCCCTTCTGTCAGGTACCCAAATCTCTCCTTCCTCTTCCTATTTACTTTTTCCAAAATGTTAGAAAAACTGTAATTGTCTTCACTCGTATACCTATTAAGAAACTAATCCATGCTAAGTGATGTGTCTACCAAACCATCTTCCTCACTCGGATGACCACCAACAAACGCTTCCCTATTCGTAAAAGCACGTGTTCTAGGGGCTTTGCCATCATATTAATCAAAAGAAGTAAAATTTCTAGCAAAAATGGAACCCAGTATTTGCATTTGTGTTCTACCATTAGCGTTAGAATTTGAACTAGATCACTAGTCTTGATTGCTTCGAGCCAGTTAAGGCGATCCATGAGTTTGGAGATATCAGGGAAGACGTTGCGATTGACGATCTTCTCGATGGTGGCATCATACGTTTCCTCATCGAGGACAGCTTGGTTTTTGCAAGGGATCTTGGGAGTGATTTCAGAGGATGAATCATTGGGATTTTGCACAGAAACTTGGGAAAGAGAAGGAGAGTACAAGGAGATATGGTGATGGAGTGGCCTGGAGATAGAAGCATTATTGTTGAGAATTGGGGATACGACTATGGCTAGGGCTTACACCTATGAAATTTTGAGAGAAAAATGATTATGAACCATGCACACCCTATTTTACTTGAATTGTGTGATATGTTTTTAGAGGATAATGTACTTCCAAATCGTATGTATGAAGCCAAGAAAATCTTCTCTACAATTGGTAAGAAGTATAAAAAGATACACAGTTACCTTAATAATTGTGTGTTAGACTTGGTTGTCACCCAAGAGGGGGTGAATTGAGTGTCTGATAAAACTTTTGAAAACTTAGAAAATCTTTTCACAACTTACTAAAGAAGGTTTGAATGACAATAATAATTTATGAACCAATAGACAATCATTCAAAATATATATGCTGAAATGTAAGAGTTTAGGGAAGATAATATGCAAACAGAGATTTATACTGGTTCGGCCCAATCCTTGACCTACGTCTAGTCCTCAAGCCACACTTGAGATTTCCACTATCTTCTTGTTTAACCAGGCACAAGAGAAAAGCCTTTACAACCTCACAAGTTTAACTAGGCATTTGTTCAGCCTTTACAATCTCCACTATAAGGGTACAATTACTCACTCTATACTCAGAATGATCCTTTCACACTCGAATTCAATCCCCCTTACAAGCTGTAATTGTTTGCCCAACACTTGAGGTCCCAACCTCAAAATTTTACATATAATCAAATAAGATTCTAAACTCCTCATGAGTAGATAGAGTGTTAATCATTGAAGTGCATAATCGATCATCTCACTCTTTACTGTAAAAACAGAGTATATGAACTATCAACGATGAAGTAGTAAAATCATTTCGTTGGCTTCATCAATTCTTTCATCAATCGTCGTCACTTCTTTTGGTTTGAAGACTTTTCTATTTATAGGCAATGAAGATTGATTCGTCTGTTGAGTAATTCTTCCCGTTGGAATATAATCGTTGTGCCTTACTTAAAGTTACCATTGTGATCTGACATAATCATTCATCTTTTGATAATCTGATGTTAATCCAGCTGAAACTCATCAATAAGCTCATCAAACAAGTTAGGAATGATAATGAAAAAGGATATAAGCCAAATAAATCATATTCAAAGTCTGTCGAAGATTTTTCAGAACTGATACATTTTGGCTTTTTTTTTTGTCTGAAACATATTTGCCTCGAGTCATGATCTTTACCTCAAGGTTTGGCACAAACTCGAGGTTATATAGAATACCTTGAGTCATTACCAAGCAATTTAAAAATAATGTTCAGATGAGATGTTCTAGGAAACTAACTCAACCTCGAGTTAAGGAGTCTGCCTCAAGTTTCTCTCCAAACTCGAGGTAATGTATTGTGCCTCTAGTTAGCGGAGATGATTGAACAGAGAAGCTTAAGCATGTAGACTCGAGGTTAATTTCCAACCTCAAGTTTTGATACAAACTCGAGGTACATACTTCTGCCTCGAGGTATTTTGACAGCAACTCTATATATGACTTTTATACTCTGTTGACTAAGTTCAGGTAACCATAACATCTCCGTTAACTCCAAATCTTGGTAAATCACTTGTATCCCTAGAATACTCTTTGATTATTCTTTCCAATGCAAGAAGAATCAGCTCCAAACTCATTGTATGTTGAGCACTATGATCAGATAAGTAAAAGTTGTTCTTGAACCAACGTTTTTCCATCATCCTTAACAGACTCTCAACTTCCAAAAATCATATCTCTCTCATTTGATCTTTTTTTCTTTGATCTTGATGATTTTGGAAAGGTGTATGAGTCTAGTTTCATATGCCACCGATTTCAGCTTATTTCGATTTGTAGTTTGTGAGATATCCTCAATTTAGAGAACCTTGGTCTGCTGTATAACGATGACAGATGGGGCAACTTCAAAAATTTATAGCTCTCTCATATGATCTTTTTTGGACTTGAATTTTTTTCAAGATGACGCATTGGATGTCTAGTTTCATAAAAAAATTGATTTCACCTCAATCCAATCTCTGGTTTATGGGATATCATCGATTTACCGAATATCGCGCGAAACAGAGTTGCTGAAGGGCATATCTAACTCGAGGTTGGTGGCTCTACCTCGAGTTTTGGCCCTAACTCGAGGTAAATGACTCTACCTCGAGTCAATTCATCCCAAAGCACATTTTTGCTTATTTTAACTCATCCCAAAGCTTATTTTAACTCCAATTTGAGCCATTCCAACTCCCATTTGATCGTGGAGACTTCTAGAATCAATTTGTGGGCTTGTATAGTGACTTTCTCATTATTTTAACAATTTCTTTCTTTCTTTCTTCTACTCTCTTGATGATTTCTCTTGTTCTTCATCATTTGACTCCACATCTTCTTTTCTTTTTTATCATTCTTCATAAATGAATTTCACATTTTGAATTTACATTAAATTTAGGAATTAGTCAATGTATGAGATAAATATAGTATGCAAACTTTTTGCTCTTGATATCTATAAGTATATTTGACATCATCAAAACTAAGCATAACTAACATTGTGTATTGTACAAAAGGAGTATGAAGGACTAAGTGATTGTCTGAAATGTAAAAATTCATGGTACAAAGTGAAGAAAGATGGTGGCTATGGTAATGAGACAAGTAAAAGGAAACATTTAAAGATTTTGTGGTATCTTCCAATTATATTGTGGTGTAAGAGAGTGTATGCAAATGCAAAAAGACCAAACAAGTTGAGATGACATGCTGATGAGGGAATATATGATGGAAAATACCTTCGATACCCGGTTGACTCTCCTTAATGAAAGAAATAGATGAAATGTTTCCTGGGTTTGATAGCGAGCCAAAAACCTTGAGGTTTGGCTTTGCAAAATGGAATCAATCCTTACGATGCTTTTAGTAGCACACATAGCGTATGACCAATTCTCCTGGTGATTTACAACTTACCCCCTAGTTATCTATGAAATGCAAGCATATGATGTTTTCTATGATGATATCGGGACCAAAACATCTACAGAACGATATCGATGTTTACTTGGCACCTTTTGTGGAGGAATTAAAGTAGTTGTAGGGGGATGGTGTAGATGTCTTTGATGCATATAAGCAGGAGTCCTTAAAGCTAAATGCAATAATTTTCACCACGATAAACGACTTTCTTGCATACAAAAACTTGTTAGGGTGTAGTGTGAGGGGCATAAAGCATGTACGATATGTGAAGCAAGAACAAACTTCCATCAACTTAAACATAGAAGAAAAATGGTATACCTTGGTCATAGATGATTTCTTCATCGATTCCACTCGTATCATAAGTTATAAAAGAGTTTTAACGATTTGTTGAAGAATGGAATGACTCTAAAGACATTAATTGTAGAGGAGGTTTATCGTTGGTTGGAAAGAATCATTATCACATTTGGTAAGAATCAGAGGACTGCGAGTGAGAAGAACATATGAAAGATTTTAATATATAGGTGTCTTAGAGACAATTTGTTTTATCGGATGAACTCCTTTTACTATTTGGTATTTCATGAATAATATATTTGAGCATATTTTATCTTTATCATATTTATGTGCTTAAATTGATGGAAGTGTGTGCCTACTTTAGAACCATTCCATTCTCTAGCTAACCGTTAAAACCCTTTTATAACCTACAATACGGGTGGTACCAAGGAAGTAATTGTCTATCACCAAGATAAACCGTTTTTCTTCTGTGCTTGAGTTGATGGAAGTATGTACCTGCTTCATATATCATATATGCTTTATGCCCCTTCACACTATACCCTAACAAGTTTCTATATACAAGAAAGTCGTTTATCATGGTGAAAATCATTGCACGTAGCTTAAACGACTCATGCTTATATACATCAAAGATATCTATGCCATCCTCCCAGAACTACTTTAATTCCTCCACCAAAAGTGCCAAGTAGACGTCAATATCATTCCCTAGTTGTTTTGATCCTTAAATCATCATATGCTTGTGTTTCATACACAACCGGGGGTAAGTTGTAAATCACTAGGGGTACCGATCATGCACTATGTGTACTACTAAGAGTATCGTAAGGATTGATTCCATTTATGTAAAGCTCAAGCTCAAGGTTTATTGGCTCGCTGCCAAACTTGGAAAACATTTCATCTATTTTCTTCCATTGAGGAGAGTCAGCCGGGTGCCGAAGTTATTTTCCATCACATATTCTCTTATCAGTATGTCATCTCAACTTCTTTGCTTCCTTTTCATTTGCATACATTCACTTACACCAAGGTATAATTTAGTATTTGTGATTTGGCTCTTAGTTTTTTGTTGCCTATGGGTTTTTCTTTTCTGGTTCCCTTTTGAACTAAGAAGATTGTAATTGTCTATATGGTCTGTTCTCTTTTTCATTTTGCCTCTCAATCTAGAGTTTATTTATGGATATTGGTTCCCAGATTGAAACACAAATTCATTAACCAATCCTTATTTTGTTTATTTTTCTAGATATGTTGCTTATTTTTATCCCATAACTAGTCGTTGTTTTTTATTTGATATTTGAAACTACACCATCATATAATATAATACTTTATTGATATTTTTTTCTTATATCTCATTTACACGTCTCATAGAGCATGGAACTGTTAATGAATTGGGGGATATATTTGATCAATCATATTGCATTCAGTTCATTAAACTCGAGTTACAAAATCCTTTAGATTCTAAGAAATATATCATACCCCTTGATTTTAGAATCTAGATCACAATGACAATTGTTCAAAGAATACATCTCACCGTATTGATTTCAAGAGACGATAAAAGAGGGAGCTAGATGTAATATCACAAATTTTGGGACTAGAAGGTTAGAAATAAAACTGAGATAAGAAGGTTGTTAGGCCAGTGGGAGCCAAAAGTCTTAAGTTTATCATGAGGAAAAGCTTAAGATAATTATTGAAATTATTTTGGACCTCTAAAACTAGGGAAAAATTATGAAATGTTATTTTGAGGATCTATAAATATTATGGAGGGGTTAATTACAAAAAATGTGGCCTAAATAGCTCTAAAGCTATTATTTAGAATTTAATGCCTATTTTCTTAAAAATTCAAGATGAAATAGCAAAGGGATAATTTTGGCTTATAATTTAAAGAATTAATATTCTATGGCCTAAAAAAGGTAATTGAGAAAGGAAAAAAATCCTTATATAGAATTAAAGATTAATTTCTAACACTTCTCCATATTTGCAACTAAATGAGTACAGGACCAAGTTGCAAACAAAAGTCTTGTAAAGAGTTAAACAGGGTTATTTTGTGGAGTGGACCTTATATATACTTGACAGCACAACACTCACTTTCTTCTCCAATTTGGTGACGCCTCACCTTCTCCTTTCAATTGCATTGTTACACCTCACCCTCTCCTTTTTCAAACTCACGCCACATCATTTTCGACATGCACCAATTAATCAATTTAGCCTCCCCCATTCATTAACCATTCGGCCAACACTCATTCCTCATTATTCATTCATTTCCATTCTCTTTCGTTTAAGCTCTTTGGCCAAAAAACTGACAGAAAGGGAAAGAGGGGGAGAGAATGAAGAATGAAAGGGAGAAGAAGAAGAGCTTGAATGAGACACTAATTTTGACATGCAAGTTTGGATTTGGGTTTAGGTAAGCCTCTTCATTCCCTTCTCATCTTTGATTTGTTCAATTGCTATCATTTAGGATTTAAGGAAATAGTATAACAATGATTCTGAAATTGGAAACCATGATCAAGGGTTGTATTGGTGTTGTAAGGTCAAATGAATGCCTATGTCAGTACTGCATGTGGTTTATGTTTTTATTTTTGTTACGATTGAACCGAAACCCCCTCTATTTGAATGGGTATGGCTTTAGGTTTCCTACTACTAAGCTCATGACAGTAGCCTAGTTGTATGCACATCAATATATAGTATTGCATGTAGTGTTTGAAAGCAACAAAGTTGAGTTTTAATGGTTGTCCCTACGCCCCTTTTTCGGTTAGCCATTGTTTTCATGTGAAGGAGTTATATCTTTTTTAATTTAATGCTCACAATGTGTTTAGAAGAGGTTTTTGTGTAGGGTAATGTCCCTAACACAAGTTTGGAACTATTGGAAATTATAAGAGAGAGACCTTCTGTTAGTTCTCTATGTGTTTTGATGATAACTTGATAATTGTAAATAATAAAGATCTTGATTTTATTCACTTACTAAGTTTTTGAAAAATTAGCAAAAGTTTTGAAAAACATTACTCCAATAATGATTATATTACTCCACTAATATCACTTGTTTTTAACTTGTCTTACTCCAGTAAGTCGTGCGTTACTCTAGTAGCTTGGCTTGTTAAATCGCATTTCAGTGAAAAGTTACTCCAGTAATGGTTCTGTTACTCCACTAATGCGCTTGTGTTCAAAAAGTTTTCAAGACTGATTAATGCAGTTGTGTTCTGTTACTCCAGTAATAAGCGTGCATTCAAATTATCTTTTCAAGTTTTATTACTCCAGTGATGTTCCTGTTGCTCCAGTAATGATGTTCTCTGAATATCGCTGTTATAAAGACATTACTCCAATAACAGTCAGCTACTCTAGTAAGAGTGACTCCAGTAGTCACTTACTTACTCCAGTAAGGTGTCTTGCTTTAGTTGTCTCCAGTTGAAACCCAATGGGCCATCGAGTGTGAAACACATTACTCCAGTAAGCATTTTGTTACTCCAGTAAGGTTACTCCAGTTGTCACTTAAGTACTCCAGTAATGCTTCACTGTCAGACAAGTTCCAGAATCCAAGCTTGATATTACTCCAGTAAAAATATAGTTACTCCAGTCATAGTACAGCATTTGTACTATAGTTACTCCAGTCAGTTGAATGTTACTCCAGTCATATCTGTCACAAAAATGAAATGAATTTTAACTACTCCAGTAACTAAATGACTACTCCAGTAATATGACAGACAGAAACAAAATGACCTTTAATTACTCCAGTAATCAATCTATTACTCCAGTAAGGTCAAGACAATAACATTCCAAGACTGAAGCTACTTCAATTATTCAATGACTATTCCAGTAAGGTCGAAGATAGAAACATTACAAAGCTTGGTTACTCCAGTTATTGAAAGGTTACTCCAGTAAGTTCCTTGCTATAACTTAAGATTACTCCAGTAACCTTTATGCTACTCCAGTCAAACTGAAGACAAAAGCGAAACATGATTTAGTCACTCCAGTAACTAAGTATTACTCCAGTAGCCTTGAGTCAGGAATATTATCAGAGGCATGATGACTCCAGTATCATCGAGACGACTCCAGTAAGCTACTCTGCAGAAAGTTCTCAGACTCTATATCAGACTGATCTACTCTAGTAAGAAGTATCTCACTGCAGTAAATTATCTGGAAAACGAGAGATACCTTGGTTTACTCAGTGTCAATTACCTGAAACTATTCCTACTTTCATTCATTATTATTCTTATTCATGATTAACTAGTTTATTCAGTGAAATCAGTTGATCAAATGAGTCATTGGAGCTAAGATCAGTTGGAGCTGATTTACTGAGCTGTAAAGTGTATTTTCCACTATGGGTTGCAGCGTTCTTATCGAGGAATATGAGCAACTTGTGTTAAACAAATCTAAACACCGTTCCAGCTGCCCATTCTGATAAAGAAGATCAAGATTATCTTCAGATTCAATATATCTCAGGATAAGAAAGCAACAGACCTCACTAAACCAAAAGCTGAAGATTCTCAGAACGGTCAAGTTCTAAGTAGGTGTTCAACGTCAGAATTTCCAGATGAGCTCCAATAGCTATATTCTGATATGCAACATTCAAATGAATTTCCTCAAGTATAAAAGGAAGCTCAGAAACGCAGGAAAACAACAGAAGTTCAAACATACAAGATTACATCTAGCATTTCAGTTTTTCTGTGAAATACTTTGAGAGAAATCTGTACTTCAATGATTATCATTATCTACAATTAGAGAGAGTGTCTTTTGTTGTTAAAATCATTTCTTTGTAAGAATCTCAAGTCTGGGGACTTAGAGATTGGGAATATCAGTCTACAACTTGTAAGGGGGAATGTATCCTAGTGAGAGGATAACTTCAAATACAGAGTGTGTAACTGATTGTGACTGATAGTGGAAATCCTAGAGAGTCTGGGAACTAGATGTAGGTCAAGGAGTTAGACTGAACCAGTATAAATCTTGCTGTGTCTTGCTTTCCTCTTCTTACCTCTGTTCATCCCTGTTCTGGCGCATACATTGCAAAGTACTGTCAAGAAAATTTTTAAAATCCCCAATTCACCCCCCCTCTTGGTGATTTGCTCCGCTTTTCACCTTCCATATACTAAAATTGGGATTTCGCAATTTAAGCACCAATTTTTTAGTAGGGAAAAACAAGAGTAATCAACCTCTTTTAACCCTGAGATTTTGTGGACATATATTAGACCTTCTAAGCTTTAAAAAGAATCCTATATCATGTTAATTGAAGATATATAACTCAAGATAGGAATTTTCAAAGTTAAACAATGAAAATTGTAAAAGTCTGTTTTTCAGAATTCGGGTCCCTATTTTGTGTAAAGTTTTAACAGAGAAAATGGACCTTTCTTTCTGTGAAGCTTGGTGTGTAGATAGTACACATTGATCATAGGTGTATATTGAGAATCATGAATTTCCCAAGTTTGGTCAGGGAATGTCGAAAAGCTTGTTTCCAAATTCAAGTAGTGTCTATTTTGAGAAATTATGGGAATGATCTAACCATAAATTGGTTTGATGACTATTTTCCCCTTAAAGTAGACATACAGAGCTTTAAATATAAATTTGAATCATTCACATTGGAATTCTATAGAATTAGCTATGATTTTTCAAAGTTTGGTCAAAATTCTAATAGCTTTAAACTACCATGAGAATCTAAGAAAGAAAGGGGCCAAATGTACTTAAGTGTAAACTCCAAGGGAGTAAGTAAGCTTATGAGGCTAAGGTTGCGTATTAGGCATTCATTTTCCATGACTCTCATATTATGACAATGTGTTTAAGGCCTTAAGAAGTCATGAAAGAAAGAAGAAGAATGAAAGATATTGCAAGCAACTTAGGTGGTTGGAAGAAGAGGAAACCAAAGAAGGATATTAGTTTACAAGGTAGTGAACTTACTTAACTTGCATGCATTTGATGTGTATGATGTGCATTGATGTGTGGTATTGCTTTGCTGGATTATGTGAAGTGCGTATGAATGAAAGAAGCTTTGTTTCTGTTTATACTATAGCTATATGTATGTAGCACAAAACATTGACAATGCAAAAATTTCATCATGTGAACATGAGCCTATGTAAAGTAAGCATATATTGCACTACATTCATCTTGCATGCATTATTAGTACTGTTTGCTACTAAAATTCCCCTGAATCTCTCCTCCCCCAACTAACTACACATGTATATGAGCACACAGAAGGGTGTGCTTGAAGTTGCACAAGACAAAATGAGCATAATTAAGCAAAGAAATACTCTAATGATGTGAATAATATCTATGTTGATGCTTAAGAATATTGATGCTTCCATACGAGTTATATAGGGTCGGGTGTGACAATTTTTGGTGATAGAGAACAAGTGCTAGCATTTGGCTAGTATACTCTAATGATGTGAATAATATCTATGTTGATACTTGATAATTATGAGTGACACTACGATTATGAGATAGGAGTGATAGTCAAAACCAGAAAGATAGATCTTCCCCTATCAGTTTGTTAGCATGCCAAGGGAAGAGGCATATTTGTATATAGAGAATGAAATGGAGCATTAGTAATGTATACCCAATTGAAAAGGGCAAGAGCTTTCAAGAATTTGATGCCAAGCTGACTTGTGACCTAGATTCAAATGGAACTAAGTGGTTAAGCTTGCTTAGGCGAGAATCTCATAATGAGTAGCACCTAGGAAGTTAAGTTAGAAGGTTATGAGACTTGAGGAATAATTGTTAGTTCTCTATGGGTTTTGATGATAGCAAACAATTGTAAAATCAAGATTAAAGTTTTGTCTCAAGAAAGTAAAAAACTTGCTGACTGAGGCAAACTCAAGTTTCAGGATCAAAACTCGAGTTTTGGTCTTACAGAGAAAGCTTAATTTTAATGGACAGGCAAAACCGCAGTTTCCATTTGGAAACTCGAGTTTTAACCTTACAGAGAGCATTGCAAGTTTTTTATCAGGACAAACTCAAGTATCAGTTTGAAAACTCGAGTTTAGGCCAAAGAGACTCTTCATTATATTTCAATGTAATGCAAGTGTAATCAATGTAACATCCCAATTTTTTGGGACTTGATTCGTATGGAAATTTAAATTGTGAAATTTAGGCTAAAATAATTATGAGAATAATTAATTGAAATTAAGGCCTATTTTTCCTTGATTTATTTTGAGGAAAGAATAAATTCAAAAAATATTTGTAAGTGACAAGTGTTAGGCCTAAATATTATGGAATAAATATTTTATGGCCTAAGAAAATAAATTGTGGAAGAAAAATCCTTACTTGGCAATTAAGGATTTCTTTCTAGTATTTAGTTCTATCCATTTTCATTTCTCCCATCACGTGAGTAGCAAGAAGAGGAAAATGTGATTAGCTAATATGCTTAATTGACCCATTATCCATAGTGTACAGCCCATATACCATATACTTATATATTAATCATTCCATTGCTTATCCATTCGGCCCACGCGAAATGAAACATTTCAGCCAACACAATTCATTCCATCTCATTGTCTCAACCCAATGAATTCCCTTAACCCAAATCCCCAAGCCCAACACGTAAGGCAGCAGCATGGGAGTAGCATATTTCATGTCCAGCGAAACTCAACTGCAGAATATTGAATCCACCACCTCGTGTTTCAGGAATGCCAGAAACAGAATATTTAACTCCATGCTCTACGGTTTCTGGCTCTTTATCGAACCAACACTCATGCATTATCTATTCAGCCTCACCAGAAACAAAACCAGAGAGCGAGCTGGTCTTGGTAGCAACACGTGTAGGGAGAAACAGCAAGAGATTTCATCTGTTCCCAGCAGCATACGACAGCTCACCGACGCATAAGCTCCATTACGTTCTCATTTTTCAGCAATTCATACACTTAGTTATTCATTTAGACAGTCCAGCACCATACTCCACTGTTTTTGTGTGTCAAATCCATACTCCACTGTTCGTTTATTCTCCTCGGAAATGCAGATAGTCAACACCATATTCCATGGCGTTGCATATTCTCTCAGAAATTCAGTTTCACGGTCTCGTGTCTTCCGCTACGCCTACTTCTTTTCTCTGCATAAAGACCACTTTATCTCAAACCTAATTTTGATCCGTTTCCATTCAGTCCATGAAGTGGAGCGAGAGACAGAGGGCAAGAGGGAGCTGTAACCGTGAGACGAGAAGACAATCAGAGAGAGACTTAAACAAAGTCTTAACTTGCTCTGTTTTAGCGACAAAGTTCAGAGGAGATGTGCAGCAAACTTTGCTGCCATTTAAGCCTGGAAAACCGAAGGTACCCATTAAGCTTTCCTTCCCTCTTGCTTCCTCTATTTCGTAACGTTAGAAAGAAGTTTTAGTTGTGGGAAAAAGGACTATGAACCAGCTGAAACTAAGACTGGAACCGAAACCAAAACCGGGGGGGGGGGGGGGGGGGGGGGTTCCTGTCAGCGTTGATTTTCTGTTGTGTAAATATATATATGTTACTGTCATCGGTCAGTTCATTTTATGGACAAGAGAACATTGGTTTCTGCATATATGTCGCTGGGTGTGGGTCTCTTACTGTCATATGCTGAAAGAGAAAGAAAACGAAAGAAAGCCGCTGGACATAGGATAAGTGATATATAAATATATATTGTTGTGTATGTATATGTGCATGAGAGTGATCATGTTGTTTCTAATGTATGGAATAAGTAGAAATTGAATATGCAGTAAACAAAACAGTATAACAACAATCTGTGTTTAACAAAGTATAACATACAGAGAGAATACAACAAGTCTGTATCATATGAAAAAGCTATAAACGAACTCACAAGACTGCCGAACATGGTTATGAACTATGCAGAAATCCGGGCCCAACTTTCGTTGTCTCCTTAAGACAATTTTGCTCCCTCTACGGATGCCACAGGTTTCTGAGCAATTGCCTCCCAAGATAGAGCGGATTGTTCGTCTCCAGAAAGGTGGCTCTGTCTGTCTGAAGCCCAAGCGAATCCAACGAGTCTGCTTTCGGAACGCACAAAATGTGTATGCAGGAAGAGTGTATGCAGAGAGAAAAGAACGTTAAAAATTTTGTGACTAGGGGCCCCTATTTATAGACTCTGGAAAAACACGATCAGATGGACTCGTCTGTTGCACGAACTGGTACGTTGTGCGAAAAGACACACCAGAACGGGACGAACAGAGGCGACCTGCGTCTGTTGCCAGCGAACTAGTGCGTTTCACGAACAAACGCACCAGACGGAGCTAAACGGGTCGGGTCGTACGAACAGACGCCTGAACGAGTCGTACGTAGCCGCTGGAAAAAATCGGAGAGGCACAACGGAAATAAAAATAAAAGGATTATTTTATTCAAAAAATAATTTAATAAAAAATTATTATTTTATTTCACACGCGCGAACCGGACCGGGCGGGCGGGCAGCGCGCACGACCGACCGAGCCGAGCCGGCCGGACGGATGGCGGCGGCGACACGCGCGTGTGTGGTGAACTAAGGGTTGCCTAAGTCTTCACCCCTCCACAAAAGTAGGTAGGCCCAAGGGCCCAACTAGTAGGAGCCAAGTTGGGGCTTATATACCCTCCAACTTTCCTTCACCTAACCAATGTGGGACTTAGTACCACACACACAATCCTTCTTATTTTTCCTCTTCTTTTCCATTCTTCTTATTCATAAACTATGGGATTTCTTCCTAAATTCCAACAATCCCCCACATGGATAAGAAGTAAGTCCATCATGACCAAATGCAAATGATCATGTATGCAAAGTGCGGTTCCTCTACGAGAAACAACTACATCGAGAAAGTTAGGGGTTACCTTTGAACCTTCTCTAGTAAAAACCTATCGGATATACTGGTCAATCAGTGAATGTGCTGTCTTGAACTGTCGACCTTGTAGTGTATACCAAGACAATAGGAGTCACACAGTTGCTCCTCTAGCATCGTTGGTTCTCATGCTGTGTCCTATTTGGCCCTGGACACCGCCTGGTTCTGCGAGTGTTCTAGAGAATCAGCCGTTTTAAATTCTCATAGAAGCGGCCCACACTTCACACTCACATAGGTGATTCCTTGTGACGTAACTCAACATTCATCATCTGAACACATCAGATTAAGAAACCATTAAAAGCTTAAAAGCTTACCCTTATATATATGCACTGTCTTGTCTAGGAATGAGTATGAGTTTAAAACTCCACAGTGTTAACAATCGATCATCACTTAGTTGTCTCTTTGAACCTAGTTCGTGGGATCTCCACTCTTCTAGGTAGAGTTATCGCAATAATCAACAATGGATCGGCCTTAAACTCATTCCTTTAGACAATTTCCAAACTAACTTTCTAGGAATCCCTTTAGTCAATGGATCCGCTATATTCTCTTTTGATTTCACATAATCAATTGAGATGATTCCATTTGAAAGTAGTTGTCTAACAGTATCATATCTACGACGTATATGTCTAGACTTGCCATTGTACATGACATTATTGGCCCTACCTATAGCTGCTTGACTATCACAGTGTATACACACTACTGGTACCGGTTTTGACCAATTTGGAATGTCCTCAAGAAAATTACGAAGCCATTCAGCTTCTTCACCAGCTTTATCTAATGCAATGAATTCTGCTTCCATAGTTGATCTTGCAATGCAAGTTTGTTTGGATGACTTCCAAGACACAGCACCACCACCAAGGGTGAATACATATCCACTTGTGGATCTTGTGTCATTAGAGCTGGTGATCCAATTTGCATCACAATACCCTTCTAGCACTGCAAGGTACTTCTCATAATGCAAAGCAAAGTTTTGAGTTTGCTTTAAGTAACCCAAAACTCTTGTCATAGCTCTCCAATGAAGCTTATTTGGATTACTGGTAAAGCGACTTAACATGCTTACTGCATAAGCAATATTAGGTCTAGTGCACTTCATAACATACATAAGACTGCCTAGCACTTGAGCATACTCCTTTTGCTTTTCAGCTTCGCCAGTATTTCTCAACAGTCAAAGACTAGAATCTATAGGGTTCGACATAGGAGTTATGTTTAAACTCTTGAATTTCTCAAGAATTTTAGCAATATAGTGTGCTTGCGATAAAGCTAACCCATCAGGAGTTCTATGAATTTTAACTCCTAAAATAAAATCTGCGAGACCCATATCTTTCATATCAAACTTATTGGTAAGCAATCGCTTAGTAGCTTTAATCATTTGATTATTACTACATGTTATCAACATGTCATCTACATAAAGACATACTATGGCAAACCCATTTTCAGTATTTCGAATGTAGACACACTTGTCACATTCATTAATACTAAAGCCATTTGATAACATAACTTCATCAAATTTCGCATGCCATTGTTTTGGGGCTTGTTTAAGTCCATAAAGGGACTTTATTAAGCGACAAACTTTCCGTTCTTGTCCTAAGACAACAAATCCCTCAGGTTGTTCAAGATAAATATCTTCCTCTAATTCACCATTTAAGAAAGTTGTCTTTACATCCATTTAATGTAACTCTAACCCATTCAATGCTGCTAATGCGATCAACATTCGAATTGATGTAATTCTTGTAATAGGTGAATAGGTATCAAAGTAGTCTAGGCCTTCACGTTATCTGTAGCCTTTTACTACTAGCCTAGCTTTGTACTTATCAATAGTGTCATCTGCTTTCATCTTCTTTTTAAAGATCCACTTAGTTTCTAATGGGTTATTGCCAGGAGGAAGGTCAACCAATTCCCAAGTGTGGTTTGACAGAATAGAATCAACTTCACTATGGATAGTCTCTTCCCAGAATGGTGCTTCAGGAGAACCCATAGCCTCTCCATAAGTTCGAGGCTCATTTTCTAACAGATAAGTCAGAAAATCAGGCCCAAAGGATGTTGAAGTCCTTTGCCTGGTACTACGTCTTAGTTCCTCCTTTCCAAGATCATTAGTCACAGTATCCTGAGATATCACTGTGTTGTTATTATCATTATTTATATTATACGGAAATACGTTTTCAAAGAACGTAGCGTTCCTTGACTCAATAACCGTATTCACATGGATATCTGATACATCGGACTTATAAACCAAAAAACGATATGCACTACTATTATGTGCATAGCCAATAAACACATAGTCTACTATCTTAGGTCCGATTCTTAATCTTTTAGGTTTAGGAATCTCAACCTTTACCAAGCACCCCCACACTTTCAAATATTTCAAGGAAGGTTTCTTTCCTTTCCATATTTCATATGGTATGCTTTGTATCGTTTTATGAGACACTCTGTTTATTAGAAAGCTGGCCGTTAGAATGGCTTCCCCCCATAAATTTTGTGGTAAACCGGACTCATTTAATAATGCATTCATCATCTCTTTCAATATCCGATTTTTCCTCTCTGCAATCCCATTTGACTGAGGAGCATAAGGAGTCGTTGTCTGGTGTATAATACCATATTCTATACAGAATTCCTCGAAGGGGCCATCAAATTCTCCCCCACGATCGCTCCTTATAATTTTAATTTTCTTGTTAAGTTGATTTTCAACCTCAGTTTTATATTGTTTAAATGCAATAATAGCCTCATCTTTACTATTAAGCAAATACACATAACAATATCTACTGCAATCATCAATGAATGTAATAAAATATTTCTTATTACCCTTAGATGGTATAGACTTCATATCACATATATCAGTATGTATTAAATCTAACAACTCAGTTGATCTTTCAACAGAAGAAAAAGGTAACTTAGAAAATTTTGATTCAATGCATACTTGACATTTATCTTTATTTGAACAATCAACTTTAGGCAATAATTCTAAATGAATTAATTTTTTAATTGACTTATAGTTAACATGTCCTAATCTTTGATGCCATAAATTAGAGGACTCAAGCATATAGATAGAATCAATATTATTATTAGTAGCACCGTTATTGGTGACAGTCATTACATTAACTTTGAAAAGGCCCTCACTAAGGTAACCTTTTCCAACATACATATCATTCCTAGAAAGTATAAACTTATCGGAAACAAATACAAGCTTAAAACCATTCTTGCTTAAGAGGGATCCAGAAATCAAATTCTTTCGAATGTCAGGCACATAAAGCACATCATTAAGTGTCACAACTTTTCCAGAAGTCATCTTCAACACCACTTTTCCAACACCTTAAACTTTTGAACTAGAAGAATTTCCCATATATAGTTGTTCATCTTACTTCGCAGGTGTATAAGAAGAGAACATCCATTTGTTTGCACAAACATGCCTAGTGGCACCAGTGTCCACCCACCATTCCTTAGTATTTCCAACCAAGTTACATTGCATTACCACTGCTGAAAGATTCATATTATCAATCATATCAGTAGTATTTTCAACCATATTGGCTTCGGTGTTCTTCTTCTTGAGATTCTTTGGCTTCTTACAATCCTTAGCACGGTGGCCAGGCTTCCCACAATTGTAACACTTGCCTTTGAATTTCTGACCTTTGCTAGGGCCTTGTTTGGATGATCCCTTATTAGAGCGTTTCCGTTTCTGGGACTTTGGACCATCTTCCACAATGTTAGCCTTTGAAACTATAGGGTTGCTGCCAAATTTCTTTTTAGAAATCTTGTTGTCTTCTTCTATTCTCAATCTTACAATCAAATCTTCAAGTGACATCTCCTTACGCTTGTGCTTGAGGTAATTCTTGAAGTCTTTCCAAGAAGGTGGTAATTTTTCAATAAATGCAGCAACTTGGAAGGATTCACTAAGAGACATCCCTTCTGCATGAATCTCATGCACAATCAATTGTAGCTCTTCAACTTGACTTACTACTGATTTAGAGTCAAGCATTTTGAAATCCAAAAATCTGCCAACTATAAACTTCTTCAAGCCAGCATCTTCAGTTTTGTATTTCTTGTCTAAACTCTCACATAGTGTTTTGGTTGTTTCTAAAGTATTATATACAATATACAATGTATTATCCAGACCATTGAGAATATAGTTCTTACACAGGAAATTAGAATGCTTCCAAGCATCTATCGCAGCAACCTTCTCCTTATCCAATGGTTGTCCTTCCTCCAATTTTGGGGCATATTCAGTGAGAAAACGAGCTAAGTTCAACATGGTTAGATAGAAAAAACATTTTCTGTTGCCATCTTTTAAAATCGTTCCCGTTGAACTTCTCTGGTTTTTCACCATGCAGTGGAGCAGGACCACTTGGGTTAATCAGATTGGTACTTGTACTTGCCATTTCTGTTGTTAAAACAGAACTTCGATTAATCACACAGATTAATCCACAAACAGTATAATAATAATATTGACAAAAACTAAACACAAATTCAACTCAATACTACTACCAACATACAAAATCAGCAACGATTCAAATTTGCTATATAACGATTTCAATCACGAGAAAATTGTCTTAAGATTGTTGTTTCTAACGTATGGAGTAGGTAGAAATTGAATATGCAGTAAACAAAACAGTATAACAACAATCTGTGTTTAACAAAGTATAACGTACAGAGAGAATACAACAAGTCTGTATCATATGAAAAAGCTATAAACGAACTCACAAGACTGCCGAATATGGTTATGAACTATGCAGAAATCCGAACCCAACTTTCGTTGTCTTCTTAAGACAATTTTGCTCCCTTTACGAATGCCACAGGTTTCTGAGCAATTGCCTCCCAGGATAGAGCGGATTGTTCGTCTCCAGAAAGGTGGCTCTGTCTGTCTGAAGCCCAAGCAAATCCAACGAGTCTGCTTTCAGAACGCACAAATGTGTATGCAGGAAGAGTGTATGCAGAGAGAAAAGAACGTTAAAAATTCTGTGACTAGGGGCCCCTATTTATAGACTCCGGAAAAACACGATCAGATGGACTCGTCTGTTGCGCGAACTGGTATGTTGTGCGAAAAGACACACCAGAACGGAACGAACAGAGGCGACCTGCGTCTGTTGTTGGCGAACTGGTGCGTTTCAGGAACAGACGCACCAGACGGAGCTAAACGGGTCGGGTCGTACGAACAGACGCCTGAACGAGTCGTACGTAGCCGCTGGAAAAAATCGGAGAGGCACAACGGAAATAAAAATAAAAGGATTATTTTATTCAAAAAATAATTTAATAAAAAGTTATTATTTTATTTCACACGCGCGGACCGGCGGACAGGACCGGGCGGGCCTGCGGCGCGCGCGATCGACCGAACGGCGGCGGCGACGCGCGTGTGTGGTGGACTAAGGGTTGCCTAAGTCCTCATCCCTCCACAAAAGTGGATAGGCTCAAGGGCCCAACTAGTAGGAGCCAAGTTGGGGCTTATATACCCTCCAACTTTCCTTCACCTAACCAATGTGAGACTTAGTACCACACACACAATCCTTCTTATTTTTCCTCTTCTTCTCCATCCTTCTTCTTATTCATAAACTATGGGATTTCTTCCTAAATTCCAACAGATCATTCTTCCTCCAACCCTATATATATATATGACCGCATGTGTGTGTATACGTGGGCCAATCATGAACTAAGAGAAAGCAAGAAAAACGTTGATGCATGTTATCTCTATTTTTCTGGACTAAAACAGAGCTTTATCATCGACTGCTACAGTATTTCGTAGATGAACAGTACCGTGTTACTGTAGCAAAGTTACTGCTGACGTGTAGAAATTTCACCTGGACACTGATTTTTAAATAGGTAAAAAAAAATAGTAAACGACGTTCTTTGACCCTGAAATTTTATGAGCATTTAGTAGACATGCTAAAGTTTAAAATGAGCTTTGGTTCATCTCAAACCGAGGTCTATAGCTCAAGTTATGATTTTTGGAAGATGGGTCAAAATCTGAGAACTTTTCGGTAATGTTTTCTGGTCAGACCTGATGGTTTTATAAACTGGGAATGATTTGTATAAGATAAAATTGTGAAAATATTCCAGGAGATAGAGGACATGTATAGCTTTAAAATGGTGGGTATTTTGTATTTTTCTAAGCTCTAGTCAGAGAGAAATAAATTGTACAAAATGACCCTATGTTTTGAAGAACTCACTGAATAGTCTATATGTTTTTGTGGTCTGGGAATGAAATACATTTGATAAAATGATGAAACTAATTTTCCTAGAAACTATACTTAATTAGGAGTTCATAGGTTTTTGAACCACCTAAATCCGATGTCTAGAGCTCCAAATATAAATTTTTAAAGTTAAGCTATAAAATCTGGAAGCTTAACAGGACAGTCAAGGTAAACGTAAAATCTGGAATTTATTTGGGAAGTTTTGACCTTTGGTAATATTTTTACATGAAAGAGGACTTTTCTATGAACACGTGAGAGTTGACGGCACATTAATATCATTTTTGTGCAATTAATTAAAAATACCTTAAGTTGCTAGAGTTTTAAGGGCAGTTAAGGTTAAAGGCTGAAAGTAACACGTTTAAGTTACTTAATTGAACGCTAATGAAATAAGGGTTAAAAAGGAAAATAAACATTCATTTTCCCTGGTTCTAAAAGTATGATTATGTCCATAGGGCTAAAAGGAAAAGGAATGAATTTCAAGCAATCCTACCAGTTGGCGAAAGGTAAGGATGGTAGTTCTTAAAAGGTAGTGGGCTTACCTTACTTGCATGTATTTGATATTATTGCTTATGTGTATATGTATGATTGCTATGCTTGCTTGTTATGTTTAACATATTTGAATGATTGAAGCTCTGTTTACGATTATGCTATGGCCATGAGTATGATGCATAAAGCATTGAGCATACAGAATTTCATTATGTTAACATGATATTTTGCAAGGTAAGCATATCATACATTAGCATTTATCTTGCATGTATTGTTTGGTATTGTCTACTACTGGGATTCCTCAGAATCTCACCCTCCACTACCAACCAATAGACAGGTGAGCACATGAGAAGAGTGCTGCACAAGATTTAAGGAAAAGGCGTTGCTTGAAGATGGCCCAGCGGAAGGACGGTGGAAGAACCAAGGGATGACAGTGATGTAAAGTGATATAATTCTCACTATTTATAATGAATGTAAGCGTTAGAAAGGGGTATTAACCCTGGGATTACAAATGTTATATAAACAAATTTAATTTCCGTTGTATCAGTATAATTATTATTTCTGGTTCTTGCCACACTACTGCATAAGATTAAGGTAAGAATGCAGGCACCCAAGGGTGGGTGTCACAATCAATAGTTATAGTGAAAAACTTAGGGTGCCTGAGGACTGGACATAGGTCATAAAGTTGGACCGAACAAGTATAATCCTTTGTGTTTATCTCTTCTTCCTTACACTCTGTTTTACCCTGTTCCATTGTTACTAAAACAGAACTTGCGAAAAGATTTTTAAAATCCCCAATTCACCCCTCTTGGTGATTTAGCTTCGCTTTCAATAGTGATTGCTTGTGGCTTCTCCATGGCTAATGATCATCTTTGTTAGGTTAATAGTATTAAACTGGAGGAGGCCAAAAACTATTATAGAGATATGCAATTGTCTGGGTTTTGCTAGTTAGTATTGGAGATTGATTGCGAATGTCTATTGAATCCATTTTCCTTTGATAGAGCTCATATGAATGAGAGAATTGTGTTTAAGTGGGATGGCAATTGTGAGAGTAAGCTTCCAAAAGCTAAGGAAGAGATTGATATTCGCACTAATGATAATTATCCCAGATCCTAGTGCAACCAATGTGGTCTGTAGAGATGCAACTTGAGTGGTTTGTAAATGAAGATATTGTTATGGATTGTAGTGGAATGAGTATATGGGATTTGGATGTGCTCAGAGTAACAGAGCAGAATGGTGGCAAATGTCTCTCAACAGCTAAAGTTTCATAAGATAGAATACCCTTCTCATAATGTAGAGCTGGTAGGGTTAACTTTGAGGTAAAAGAATGATACTTAGAATATGCCTTGTAATAGTAAGGATTGAGGTAGAATTAGAACTCATGTATGTTAGTTCTCTATGTGTTTTGATGATAACTAACAATTGTAAACTCAAGATGAAGTTTGTCTTTGGTAAGTTGAAAAACTTATTGGCAAAGGCAAACTCGAGTTTGGGTTGTCAAACTCGAGTTTGAACTTGACATAGAGTAGCTCAATTTTTATGAACTAAACCAAACTCCAGTTTGTAAAGACAAACTCGAGTTTATAGTAAACAGAAAGCACTCAAAGTATTTCACATTAAGACAAACTCGAGTTTTAGTTATACTAACTCGAGTTTGCACCAAACAAAGAACCTTGAATATTTTCTGATGTGTGACAAACTTCAGTTTGCTTCTACAAACTCGAGTTTATGTATCTAAGAGAGTTTTTCAAGAATTTAAGAACTTGACAAAACTCGAGTTGAGTTTTCATAAACTTGAGTTTATGTTTGGCCTGGAATCTTAATGTTTTCAATCCTAAGAAAACTACAGTTTGTTATGACAAACTCTAGTTTGCACTTGGCTAAGAAGTTGTCTAAATTTTCTTAGTTTTGAAAAAACTCGAGTTTATTTTTATGAACTCAAGTTTGGAATTGACAGAGAGAATTCAATTTACTCACCTTGAGGAAACTCAAGTTAGATTTAACAAACTCCAGTTTTCCATTGGCAGAGAGTTTTCAAAGATTTTCAATTTTAAAGAAAACCTGAGTTGAATTTTGTAAACTCGAGTTTCAGCCAAGCAGAGAACTATGCTATATGTCTGTGATTTGAAATCTCCAATTAAGTTTGAAAACTTCAATTTTTAAGCTTTGTGGACTTAAACTTAAATTCTCATGATAAGTCCAAAACTCGAGTTAGTCACTAATCGACTTGAGTTTTGCTCATTCATTCTTATTGTGCTTCAATGTTTAAATTGCGACATTTTTCTCTGGAAGAACTAAACTCGAGTCAGAGTTTGTAAACTTGAGTTTAGTTTTCTAAAGCAAAGTTACAAACTCCAGTTTGGATAAATCAACTCGAGTTTGTGTCCCTTGTTTTTGAAAATCAAATTGCTCCAATTTATGAAATCTTTATATTTGATCTTAATATTTCTTAACATCACTCATTACTATTCCTAACTATGTTTAATCAGTTTGTTAATGAGTTTTAGATGTTTTAAAGAATATTAAATGAAGATTTAGTGAAAAAGCAAAAAGCAATGTCAGAATATTTATTGCAAGTCCAAAAAGTTGCATTCTTTTAGACAATCATTCTACACACATTACAAAGGGATTAATGTTTTGTTTCCCTATCAAGAAGTTGCTCTTCCAACGGATTTATTTCAAGAGAAGTCAACCACAAACTTCTGTGTAGCTGATCCTACTGAAGGATAGACAAAAAAGAAGACCTAAGTGTTTCCAACAGCTACTCCATTGTCTCCAACGATTACATTGAAGAATCAAACGGTCATTAAATGCTCTTTTCATATATAAGAGGTTGCATTCAAGTCTTCTCAGAAGAACATACAACAACCAAGATACAGAAAACAAAAATCATTAAAGTTTCTAACTTCCATTTTAGTTTTCTACTGTAAAGTATCTTTTGATGCATTTGTACTTCAGTGATTATATTTATCAACTCTTAGAGAGAGTATCATTTATTCAAATCATTTATTGTAAGAATCTCAAGTTGTAGGACTTAGAAATTGGAAATATTAGTGTATAACTTGTAAGGGGGAGTGTATCCTAGTGAGAGGATAACTTCGAGTACAGAGTGTGTAACTGATACTAAGTGTTAATGAAAAACCCAAAGAGTTTGATGTAGGTCAAGGAGTTAGACCAAACTAGTATAAATCTTGCTATGCCTTACTTCTTCCTCTCTAATCTGTTCTGCTCTGTTTCTGTGTTTAAGTTTCAAAGCACTTTGAAAAGAATTTTTAAATCCCCAATTCACCTCCTCTTGGTGATTAGCTCCACTTTCAGTGTACAATGTTGATGTTATCATAATATTATCTGAATGTTTTGAGGATTATAATAGGAATTGTGAATCATGTTCTTATTATGTATAATTGGTATTATTGTAGAAACATGATTTCTCAGCTTAGCTGATGTTGAGGTTTTAGGAGTTTAATTGTGACCAAAGAATCAAGCAATAGTTGAATTGATTTTTTAGGCGTTTGAATTGATCTCAATGAATTGAGATAGCACATAAGGGAATGAGGTTTTTGGATATTGCTAGCTGTTGATCTTGTATAGGAAAAGATCTTAATCATGGAATATTCCCTTAGAAAGAATAATTGGCGAAATAAGATAAAGAATTAATCAGCCTACCATTCAACTAACTTGAGGTTATAATAAGAATCAATTGGTGGATATCAAACAATGTGTTGAAAGGCATTAGTAAAATTTACAATGTTGTCTAGAGCTAGACTGTAATCAAAAGTCCATACAAAATGACCCTAGATTAGATAGTGAAATTAAAAAAGTCAGATTAAGAACCACTAAAGAAGAGGGAATTTATAAAATCTAGGTTTCTCATTACAATGGTACTTCTATTTAGAGACGACAAATTGGAGAAGGCTACCTACGGAGGGTTCTGATTGGAAAGGGCTACTTATAAAGGGGCTGACCAGTCAGAGTGGACTAAGTAAAGTGACGAGTGAAGTACCGTAGAGTGGATCCACCATGACATTGAACCGTAGGGTGAAGCCACTATGACAACTGACCATAAAGTAGAGCTACCGAGCAACGAGTCTCAAGGTTAGAACATTGTAAAAAATCCTACTTTAGATGGGTTTCTTAGAAAAAGGTTTATATGACCTAGTGTATCACCAAGGGGAGCTCCGGTTATATGTGTTCTACATGTTTGTTTGTGCCATCACTTATACTTTTTTCATGAATATAAGAGGCAATAAGACCTAATTGAACAGTAAGACCTAATGAGCATTCAACGTGATTATTGGATTGTGTGTCATGAGGCAGTAAAGACTATATGATTGTATATCTAAGGTGGTAAGACGTATTTGAAAGTGGAGCTAAATCACTAAGAGAGGGGTGAATTGGGGATTTTTAAAAACTCTTTTGCAAATTTTGTTTTAATGGTGAACAAATAAGGTATAACAGAGCAAAGGGAAGAAGAGTAAGACACAAAGGTTTATACTGGTTCGGTCCAACAATATGACCTATGTCTAGTCCTCAGGCACCCTGAGTATTTCACTATATTACTTGATTACACACACTGTAACTCAAGAGCAATTCTCTCACTAGAACTTGCTCCCCCTTACAAATTGTAATCAATAAACCCCAATCTCCAAGTCCCCTGACTTGAGATTGTTTACAATGAATGATATATAAATGATAAACTTTCTTAAAGAGCAAATAATGATGAACACTGAAGCTCAATAGTATCAAAAGATACTCTGTACAAAAAAGCTTAAGAGTAGATGAACAAATTAAATGCTATTACGTTTTCTGGCACAATAGTTGTTGAGAAGAATTGAATGCTGCTCTATTTATACTTAGAGTGTGATTAATAACTGTTGCAAGCATCAATATGACCGTTGGAAAAGTTTTCCATCTATTGGAGGCACTTTGGTCTCTTCTCTCTCTACTCTTGTTCTTATTTTTTGAGTTGTAGGATAAAGGCTGACTTCCTTGAGTTTCTATCCGTTGGAATGCCAGTATCTGGATTAGGTAAATGTCCCTTTATCCTTTTTGCATCCTGCAGAGCTTGGTAGATCAAAATATAGCAAGTTAGGTGGCCTTGCATTTAATGCTTTGACAAGCCTTTTTGCTTTAATGAAAACAGCTCTCACAATCTGCCTGAATCATCTTTAAATAAGCTGAAATACACTAGTAAACATGTTAAACATATCTAATGAAGTTGATAATTAATATTAGAAAGCATTCAGATCAGTCAACAATCCTTTCTTAGATTTCGCAAATTTGGATTTTCAGTAGATGCTACCCAAACTCGAGTTTATGCTGTTAGTTCTCTATGTGTTTTGATGATAACTGACAATTGTAAACTTGTTATGAAGATTGTCTTTGGTAAGTTGAAAAACTTACTGTCAAAGGCAAACTCAAGTTTAGGTATGTAAACTTGAGTTTGAGACTTGATAGAGAGTTGCTCAATTCTGCAAGAAAGCCAAACTCCAGTTTGCTTACGCAAACTCAAGTTTGCAAAGACACAGAGAGCAATCAAAGTTTTTCTCAACAAGCCAAACTCCAGTTTGCTCAAACAAACTTGAGGTCTGGGAGATACAGAGAGCACTCAAAATTTTGAACAAGACAAACTCGAATCTAGACCATGAAACTCGAGTTTAGACTGAACAGAAAGAATTCAGAAATCTTAGTATTTTCATAAGTCTTGTAAACTCCAGTCTTTGCTTCCAAACTCCTATTTACACTTGACCAAGAAAAATGTCAAAGTTTTAGTTCTTACTGAAACTCGAGTTTGCTTCTATAAACTCAAGTCTGAATCATACAGAAAGACCACCAATATGTTTGCTTTGCAAACTCAAGTTTATGCTTCTAAACTCCAGTCTGGAAGTTCTTGAACTTAGGCTTATCTTCTTGACATGGCCCCAAACTCGAGTTAGTCATTAATTGACTCGAGTTTAGCTACATGTCCAAAGTTCCATTCCAAGACCACAGCCCAACAATCTTTTCTGTAAGAACCAAACTCGAGTCTGATATCTATAAACTCCAGTTTAGGTCGTTGCTCAACATTCATGCTTTGTAGATAAACCACAAACTCGAGTCTAGGACTACAAACTCGAGTTTGCATTGGTGATTTTGAAAACCCAGATGGTGATGATCTACAAAATCTTTATGGGTTAATCTGAAAATGTTCTATCATATGATTCTATTGTTTCTAACATCTTTGATGAAGTTTTGAGTAGCTTTCAGATAAGTTCAGCTAAGATCAAGATAAGAATCAGATCTGAGATAAGTGCAATAAATGAAAAACCAAAAACAGGGCTGATCTTTCTCCTCTATCCTAATGGCTCAGTACAGACTGTTATGTATCAATTAAATCACTCTCCAACGGTCAATTGAAGGTTATGGAATGACAGAATATCTGGAAGACCATCTGCATCAACATATTCCAAGATTCCAGCTGAGAATTGAAAGAACATAGCAAAATATACAAATGTCATTCTCCAGATTTGCAGCTGAACGTCAGAGAAAAAAATGCAACGGCTAGTTCATCTATTTAGCCTATAAAAAGCTATGAAGAATCAGAGCAAGGGATACACAACAAAAACTACATTTGATTATATTTGTTATTTGAGTCTGTATTGTGATTTTAATTTGATCTTCAGTGTTTATCATTATTTACTCTTCTAAGAGTCTTGATTCTTTGAATCAATAGTTGTTAGTGTAAACTCTAGGTTGTGGAAACCTATGAGTTGGGTAGCTTAATTACAAAGTATAAAGGGGAGCAAGTTCTAGGTGAATAGGATTGCTTATAGTTTACATTGTTGTAGTTAAAGCTTGTTGAACTAGTAGAAATACCCAGAAGATATCTGGGGACTGGACGTAGGTCAAGGTTAAGACCAAACCAGTATAAACTCTATGTGTCTAGCTTCTCTTCCCTCATCCTCTCGTTATTTACTTTTCAAGTTTCTTTTAAAAAAAGGGGGTTCAAAAGAATTTTTTTTGAAATCCCCAATTCACCCCCCTTTTAGTGATTTCTTCCATTTTCATATGCATCAATATTCGAGTTTGCCACTATGCACTTAAGTCTATACTTGAGTTTCCATATTGATACTCGAGTTTCCTACTTCCAAAGAGGGAAGTCACGATTTGAGCTTTGGAACTTCAGTTTAGTTTATGGCCAATGCTCGAGTTTTCAAGCCAAACTCGAGTTTTGGACTCTTAACAAAAATATGTCCAAAACATCAAAACCGAAGTTTTTATTTGAAACTGAAGTATTGAGATCTTTGAAAATCATCGATGCTCTCTGTATGACTCGAAACTCGAGTTTTCAAACCCATACTCAAGTTTTTGTTTTTAATTTGAAACTCAGAGAGAACATTAGCCAATTTGAAACTAGAGTTTCCGAAACTAGATTTTTCCAAACTGGAGTTTATAAATGCAATGAGATTTTGATCATCTGTGCTTGGCTCGAAACTCGAGTTTTCAATACCATACTCGAGTTTCCATTTGAAAAATGAAAACATTTGAATTTTGGAGCCAAGTGGAAAACTGGAGTTTTCTTTTCATAAACTTAAGTTTTTCAGATAGAAACATTTTTTATTCTCAATACTCGAGTTTCCAAACTGAAACTTGAGTTTTCTCAACAACTTGGAAAACTTAGAAAATCTGGAAACTAGAACGTTTAAGGGTCTCTTTGGTCTAAACTCGAGTTTTCAAACTAATACTCGAGTATGCCCTGATGGAAAACTTGCGATGCTTTATGTAAGGCCCAATACTCGAGTTTCCAATAGGAAATTGTAGTATTGCCTTTGCCCATTAAAATTGAGCTTTTCTTTGTGACGCCAGAACTCGAGTTTTGATCCTGAAACTCGAGTTTTGCCTCAAACAGCAAGTTTTTAATTTCTTGAGACAAAACTTCAATCTTGATTTTACAATTGATTGTTATCATCAAAACCCATAGAGAACTAATAGTATTATGCAATTGGTGTTTCCCATGATATGTAATGATTGTTGCATTGTGAATATGTTGAATTGCTAATTTGATGGCTTGTTTTGCATGCTTCTTGAACATTAAATAAGTATATGAAGGGTTTTAGTAGCAAGGGGTACAACCTATGATAAATTCAAAACACCTAGTGGACTATGTGGCCTAGGTAGTTAGACTCGATATGTATTTAGCAAAGATGGTAGACGGTATGTCTTAAGGCCATAAGACCTGATAGATAAGTAAGTCCTTAGGTTGGCAGCATATTATGCATTTGAGAATTGTGACGAGCAAAAGCTCGAGACGGTAAGACCCAATGTGCAAGTTTACATGGGCAGTGTCCTTCGGCCATAAGACCTTAGTGCCTAGCATGGTAACATTAGACCAGTGTGTCCATAGTATATCTTCAGGTTGGCATAACTTTTAGACTGTACAAAGTTGTAGTAGAGATGCCTATGGCATTTGGGTGATTCCCTAGGTAGCAAGGCCAGAATATCTAGCAATGTGGTAATAGAATGAGCCGAAAGGCCAGAATGAAACAAGTTGTAAGGCTAAATGTCCCAAGCAGCATCCCAAAAAGGCAGTAAGGCCTATGTAATAAATCACTGTGAGAATGGACCAGTGGGTCCTGTATTTGAATACTACATACTAGGTACAAGATGGATGAGAATGTTGTATGATGGTTGCTGAATACTATATGAGATCTATGTTGAGAATATGATGATTGAAATATGTCCTTTGTGAGCATGCAGAGAAAAGGGAAAGACTAAGTGTTTAAAATGATGTCCTAAGGTAGAAATGTTTAAAACTAAGGTAGGTTAAAGCCATATTCTATCTAAACTCTTAAAAGAGCTAAAATGTCCAAGCTTTGTAAACTTAGCACCTAACTCACAATCTACATTCAACTCTAAGGATGGACCATGATACAAATTACGCATAAATAGCTCCCACATATTGAGTTAAAATTACAATCGATACTCTCACCCAACACTCAATAATGATCTAAGTTTTTTCAATGAAGGGGCATCGAAACAAAAAAATATTGAAAAGAAGAAATGCAAGGCAAACAAGATTCAATTAACATAAGTGTTTGAAACTTTTTGTCCATGGAATTCGTGAATAATGGATTTGTGAAACTTTCCATAAGAAGAATAATAAAATGAAATCGCATCATTGTCATTATCACAAGTTTCACAATCCCAACCTTCGCAAATTCCATGGACAAAAATTTGCATGTGCATAAGTTAATTGAATATCGAGCAAGTAGAAAATGAATATCATATTTATACCTATGGAAGGAATGCTTTTTTTTTCATTTTCCAAGTCTTATAAAAATGGCTTGATGTCCTGTATTTGCTACATCCAATTCCATGTGTTCATCCCTTGTTTTCAATTATATGGAGTTACATATTAGATCATATTATTTAATGTTGTTCACATGTCTAAAAAACATAAGTGATATATCTACAATAATATACCAACTTAAGGTTTCTAATGATATAACAAAATATGAGATAACATGTAATATGATATCGATGTCGTGTTATATCATGAGAAAAACTATGATATGTTCATGTTTAATGAAATTGTGTGATTTTTCATAATGATAAGTTCAGATTTTTGTCGATAGTGTATTATATTAATACCTTGGCTCTATTCATATTACTAGTTATTACTTGAATAAATTTGTAATAAGAAAATTAAATATTAATCCACTGTAGTGAAAATAAATTTTTTGACTTACTCATATGAATATATGGTATGTTTAGTGCTCATCCAGCCTCTGTGCTATGTATGCATGCCTTGTGCAGATTTCCTTTATAAATGAACCTTGTGATATATGTGGCGGTTTTGGCATGCATGAATTAATCCCAACCAAGTGTATAAGACATATGCCCCAATCAACACCACCATATATATCACACGGTTCAATCTATAATTCAAAATTGCAAATATTTTTTACATCAACTAGAGATAACATATGGTTTGTTTGGTGTTCATCTAGCGTTTGTGCTATGTGTAGTGGTGTTGATTGGCTAGAATTATCATTACTTGCTTCAAATTCAATGTATTACATACATATATTTACTAGCTACATTGAACTTGAAGCAAGTAGCAAATTATACTAGCATACCCACACCACCACATATAACACATATTGAACACTTCTCAAGACATGAATATATGGTATGTTTAGTACTCATCCAGCCTTTATGCTATGTATGCATGTCTTGTGCAGATTTCCATTACAAATGATGAATCTTGTGATCTATGTGGTATTAGTAGGCCTGAATTATTCATAACCAAGTGATCGAGGCATATGCCCCAATCAACACCACCATATAAATCACAACGTTCAACCTACAACGCAAAATTGAAAATATTTTCCATAGAAACTAGAGATATCAGTGTTCAACAAAGCACTAAAAACTGAGCTTTCAATATGGGTTTTGACAAAGAATGAAAAAGAGTAAGCATCATTGTTTCAAAAAATAAATAAAAAGAGTGAGCATCAAGATCAATCATAAAGAGCCCAATAGAAAATAATACCAAGCCAAGAAAACTAAAGACAACAAAAATCAGCTTCTGAAAGAGAAAACTCGAGTTTCCAGGTCAAAACTCGAGTATACAAGCTTACTGCAAAAATTTGGATTTGGATGAGAAAACTCGAGTTTGGAAAACTAGAGTTTGGGAAATTCCGGTTTGGGAGTCAAAAAGTCAAAAATTGAGTTTGGGAGTTAATACTCAAGTATGAAACTTATATACTCGAGTTTGGGGTGTTTTCAGCTTCTCTGGCGTCTCTGGACCCGACAAAACTCGAGTTTCCAAATGAAAACTCGAGTTTCCAATGTTCTTCAGCAACTCTGTTCACCACTGTTTCACAATCAGATTGGGCTAGCTCTGGTAATTCAATGATATCTCCTAAACCAGAGATCGGATTGAGGTGAAACCAAATTTATATGAAACTAGACATCCAATGCATCATCTTGACAAAGTTTCATGCTCAAAGAAGATCATATGAGAGCTTTGAATGTCTAAAATTAAATCAAATATTTACGCCACACAGTTGACCAAGCTTTAATGATTTGAGTGTAACTCACAATCTACATATTAGAATGAGCTGAAATCAGTGGCATATGAAAGAAGACTCATAAGGCTTTCCATCAATACTTGATTCAACAAGAATGAAGATCAGACCAGATAGATAAAGCTTCAAAATTTGACTGATGATTTAGAACGATGCAAAAATGTTAGTTAAAGAACTATCTTCATTCATTGGATCATAACAGATGAAACCCAATGATCTTTGAGCTGATTCTTGTTGCATTGGAAAGAAGACACAAAGAACTGTATGAGGATAATTAGTTTGCCAAAATTGAAGTTAAATCAAGTCAGAGAGCAACCAAGGTCAAAAATAAGTTGAATACTCGAGTTTACTCATGAATACTTGAATATAGCTCAGACAGAGAGCAATGATCGTTAGAGGATCTTCAATACTCAAGTATGTAAGTCAATACTCGAGTATCAGATATACAGAGATGAATATGAAGTTATGAAACAAGCCAATATCGTGGTATTTAAGTCAATACTCGAGTATACACCGTTACTTCAGAAAATTAAAGATTTCAAAAATCACAATTTTGATCTAGAACATCCAGATGTTTACCCAAATGATCTATAACACTTATTATCATCATTTATATCATTTGTGGACATATTTTAGATGATCAAACGAAGGATTCCATGCAGTTCAAGATACTAGGCTATCAAGTCCCAAAAGCTTCCAAATGGCTAGTTTTTCCAACTGTCATATTCTCAACGTCTCCATTTACAATGGCTATATTCTCTAATGTTCAGATCATCATCATATATAAAAGAAGCCACATTCAAAATGCAATAAGATGATGGGAAGAGATTATGCTGTCATAATGCCAAATTTATGAAGCTTCTTCACACTCTGTTTTTCATGCTTTCATACCTTATCTTAGAAAGAGTGAAATGATCTCTTATGCACTTCAGTGTTTATCATAATCACTTCTTAGAGAGAAGATACGTTGTAAATCAATCTATTTTCTGAGAGATACTCAAGATTGGATAATCTTGAGTGGGAAATTGAATGTATCCCTTGGGTTATGAGGGAGAGTCTCTATGAGAAATTGTAAAGTCTGCACAAGTGCCTAGACAAACTTGTGGGGTATAAAGGTTTGTCTCTTGTGCCTGATTAAACAAGGAGATAGTGGAAATCTCAAGTGAAGCTTGAGAAATGGACGTAGGTCAAGGATTGGACCAAACCAGTATAAATCCGAGTTTGCAATTCTCTTCCTTAATCTCTTTCATTTCTAGCATATAAGTTTGAATGATTATTTATAGCTTTATAACACTTTATTATCATTCAAATTGATTATTACCGAATTGTGAAAAGATTTTAAAAGATTGCAAATTTTTATCTTCACCCAATTCACCCCCCTCTTGGGTTCAGCCAGGCCTTTCAGGATCATTATCCTTTACCATTCATTGATCAGATGTTAGAGCGGTTGGCTAGTAAGTCTCACTACTACTTCCTTGATGGATACTCGGGCTACTTCCAGATCCATATTGCTTTTGAGGACTAGGAGAAAAGGACCTTCACATGCCCCTTTGGAACATATGCCTACCGGAGGATGCCCTTTGGCCTTTATAATGCACCGGGCACCTTCCAGCGTTGTATGGTAAGTATCATCTCTGAGTTTCTAGAGGATTTCATGGAGGTGTTTATGGATGATTTCACTATATATGGGTCTAGTTTTGATGCATGCTTAGCTAACCTGTCAAGAGTTTTGCATAGGTGCATAAAGTCCAATCTTGTGCTAAATTTTGAGAAGTATCACTTCATGGTTGAGTCATGGATTGTTTTGGGGCATATAGTGTCTAGTAAGGGTATTAAGGTAGATCCTGCTAAGATTGATGTTATTACTGCTTTGCCTTACCCCACATCTGTGCAGGAAGTTCATTCCTTTCTTGGTCATGCAAGTTTCAACCAGAGATTTATCCAAGATTTCAGCAAGATAGCCTGCCTTTTGTCCAACCTTTTGCACAAGGACATCAACTTTGTATTTCATGATGAGTGCAAGTTGGCCTTTAATCATTTGAAGTGGTACTTGACTACAACCCCTGTGATTCAACCACCGAATTGGCTGCTTCCATTCGAGATTATGTGTCATGCCTCCAACTATGTTGTTGGTGCTATCTTGGCTCAACAAGTTAACAAAGTTTCTCATGTCATTGCATATGCATCCAAGACCTCAGATTCTGTCCAGTCTAATTACACTGCCATTGAGAAGGAGTTGTTAGCTATAATGTTTGCCTTTGATAAGTTTAGATCATATCTGTTAGCTAGTAGAGTTACTGTTTACTCTGACCATGCTGCATTGAAGTTTCTTTTAAAAAAGGTAGATGCTAAGCCTTGACTTATCCGGTGAATGTTATTGCTCTAAGAGTTTGATGTTGAGATTAGAGATAGAAATGGAGCACAAAACTAGGTAGCTGATCACTTGAGTAGCATTTCTCATTCTCCCTCTCACCCCTCTCCTATCCAGGATGATTTTCCTGATGAGCAACTTCTTCAGCTACAGGGTAAGATTCCATGGTATGCTGATTTGGTTAACTATTTGGTTGCTATATTTTACCTGTTGATTCCACTAGGGCCCAGACTATGAAATTGCAAAGTGATTCTAAATATTATGTTTAGGATGACCCTTATTTGTGGAGATTTTGTAGTGACCAAGTAATTAGGAGATGTGTGCCTGATCATGAGTTTTATTCTATCTTACACTTTTGTCATGCTTCTGCTTGTGGTGGTCACTTTGGACCACAAAGAACTGCTAGGAAAGTGTTAGACTATGGATTATTTTGGCCTACCCTATTTCATAATTCCCATATGTTTTGTAAGTCATGTGATAAATGTCAGAGAGCAGGGAGTATTTCCCGTAGGCATGAGATGCCCCAAAACCCTATATTGTTTTGTAAAGTTTTTGATGTTTGGGGTATTGATTTCATGGGTCCATTTCCTATTTCTCATGGTCATACTTACATACTGTTGGCTGTGGATTATGTTTTGAAAGGGTTGAGGCGAAAGCCACCCAGACTAATGATTCTTCTATGGTGATGGATTTTGTTAGGTCTAACATTTTCTGCAGGTTTGGCATTCCTAGAGCCATCATTAGTGATCTAGGCTCTCATTTTTGCAATCGAAGCATGGGTGCCTTATTACGCAAGTATGAAGTGCTTCACAAGGTCTCCACAGCATACCACCCTCAAACCAATGGTCAAGCTTAAGCTTCAAATAGAGATTAAGCAAATCCTTCAGAAGACTATTAACTCTACCTGGAAAGATTGGAGTAAGCGATTGGATGATGCTTTGCGGGCATATCGCATCACCTATAAGACTCCGATTGAGATGTCTCCCTATCGGCTTGTCTTTGGTAAGGCATGTCATCTTCCGGTTGAGTTGGAGCATCAAGCCTATTGGGCCATTAAGCAATGTAACATGGATTTGGCTAAGTCTGGGAAGGAATGGAAGCTATAGCTGCAAGAGTTGGATGAGCTTAGATTGGATGCCTATGAGAGTTCACAGTTGTACAAGGAGAAGACAAAGGCATTCCATGATAAGCACATCTTGAGGAAAGAGTTTTTTGTGGGCCAAAAAGTTCTTCTATTCAATTCCCATCTGAAGTTTATGCCAGGTAAGCTTCGATCTAGATGGGATGGCCCTTTTATGGTTACTAATGTTTTCCCTTTTGGTGTTGTTGAGTTGTGTGATCCACCCACCGGACGAACCTTCAAAGTCAATGGACACCACCTCATACAATTTCATGAGGGAGACGTGAAGCAAACTGAGGAAGCAGAGATCCTCCTCATTGATGCCACATATCCTCCATAAACCCCTTGGGGAGTATTCTTCTTTCTTTCCTTCTATACCTCTCTTTTCTTTTCTTTTATTTCTTCCATTTCACACTTTGTTTTTTTTTTCCAAATAAAATTAGTTGGTGAATAATACATTTTCTCTTTCTATGATTGCCACATCTTACATTTGGGTTTTGATAGATTAATATGTTAGACTGCAATTCTGGACTCTTGGATTATATGTCTTAGTAGTTGATTTTGTGGTGCTGATTGCATGATTTGATATTTCCCTATGTGAGATTTTGGGCCTATTTGAATAGAACTCATCTTTTACCATTCTTTCTTTTATGTGTGTATCTACTCATGATTCATGTTTTCTAGAACTTGCTCCATTTCTTTTTGAAATTGTATTTTCACTTACATGTGTAAATATGATAGAAGCTTGTTTTCTTTCTTTCATTTCCCTACTTTGGCTGAATAGCTTTCCCTTACATCATATTCCCTTTGCTAGCCCCTTTGTGCCTTTGTGACTCATTCTTTTACAAACCACATTACTAGCCTAAGTGTAAAACCAATTTTTACCGCACTTTGGAATTACATTGAGCATTGGTTTCACTTTTGTTTTGTGTTTAAGTGTGGGGATTGCTCAAGAGTGCAACAGTTTAAGTGTTAGGGAGAGATATTTGATTTTGTGCCATTTCATCAATTGGCATTGATTTGGTCATTGAAAATCATTGGAAAAAAAACAAAAAAAAAACAAAAAAAAAAAAGAAACAAGAAAGAAAAAAGAGAAAAGAGAAAGAAAGAAAAAAAGAGAAAGCAAAGAGAAATAAGAATATACATATATCATTTTAGTCATTTCATTTGACTAGTGCTCTTTTACATTTCTTTGGTGCTTAGCTTCTCTTTTCCATACTTCTACATACCTTCACCCTAACCCCATTACAACCATAAATAATAAACTCTCTTGATTTATGCATGCATGTGTTGTGAGTAGTGGAGAATTAGAAATTGAGCAAGCCTATGGCAAAACAATTTCTTGAGTAGAATTTGAGTGATACACTTATCTCCTTATACATTTGAGAGATTGATTGAGAGCATCCCTTGAGAGATCACATTGTGTGATTAGCATCATTGATTGAGATTGCAATGATTTGTAATTTGAGATGAAAAGATTTCAGTCTTAATTGCATGGTCTTTTAAAACCTTGTGTTCCTTGTTCAAATTTTTATATTGTTGGCAATTACTAGAAATGAGAATTTTCTTTCTTCCAATTTTCTTTTCTTTTTGATTTTGCCCAGGAGTGTAAAAGGATAAGTGTGGGGGGATTTGATAATTGAATATTTTACACACTTATTTTGTATCTTTTAGGTAATAAATTTAGGGTTGTTAGCTAATAAATAATGGGCTTTAATGCTTATTTGGGCTTTGGGCTTTTATTTGGATTTAATTCATTCTCATGATAAAATTCCAGATTTATAATGCTTCATTGTTTTAACCATAACTTGTGAACCAGACATCGGATTTGCCTCATTTTTTTCTCATATTTCAGATGATTTAAAGGGCTACAAATGTTATGAAGACTCGGAAGGCAAATTTGATCAAGAGGATGGTTAAACTTGGAGCCAAAGTCAGAGACGTTTTTTTGAATTTTTATTTGGGCCCGAATTTTGTAAAGGCCCATTTGTTATTTTAGGCTATTTCTTTTAGGATGGATATTTTATGACTTGGAGCCCCATTTCGTTTTGCCTTTTTAGGTTAAGACAGAGGGTGGCTACAAACAGTTTTGTATTTTTCGTTTTTAGACTTTTGGAGATCAAACATAGACTTTTAAAATTCTTTGAAATGTTCTTCGTTGTTTTTCCCTTCTATGCTCAGCTAAACATATCTGATTAACCCATGGATTAGGGATTCCATATTCTAGAGGACTCATGCTTAATCGGTAACATCTAAACTCGTTTTTGTTTTCTTTTATCAGGTTCAGTTCTGGATTCGGATTGGTTTTTGATAAAAAAATCTAGATCGATTAATCACAAGGACATAATTTGAACTGGGTTTAAGTGATTAGTGTGCGATTGTTCGGTGTCACACCACTGTTTCGAAAACATTCTGGATGATTGTTAGTTGAGGGAAATTCTGGACAAACGCAGAGATTTCGGTTTGTCCAAAAATCGATCACGAGTTTGGTGTTTTATTTTCTTCTAATGAAGGTTCTGGAACCTTTGGTTCTGGGTTAGTCGTTTTAGTTTAGTTAATCTCATTTTCCTTTACTGTTTCTATTTTAATTTCGTTTTATTGCAATTTGAAAAACTCCCCCCAATCATTTACTATTTTACTTCTGTTACCATTAAACCTACTGCAATTACGTGGGAAACGATCCAAGTTCCTTATACTGCAAATCCTTTTACTAAACTTGGTTATTTTGCAAGGGGTCGACAATCTCTTGTTATTGACCGAAATCCATGAGGGCATCAACAGACAACACAGGGAGCAAAGGCGCTAGCTCAGAAGGCCATAAGAGCCGGATATTATTGGCCGACTTTATCGGTAGATGCAAAAAATCACGTCCGGAAATGCGACAGTGTTTAAAGGCATGCCAAAATCATTCTAACTCCGCCGGCCGAGCTGAATTCCATATCGGCACCATGGTCGTTTTACAAGTGGGGGCTAAATTTCATGGGTCCATTCCAAAGAGCTCCAGGGGCAGTTACAATGGTTGATAGTAGCAGTAGATTATTTTACGAAATGGATCAAAGCTGAACCACTATCTACCATAACCTCGGCTCGCATACAAAAATTCATGGCAAAAAGTATCATTACTCGCTTCGGAATCCCAGCAGAAGTAGTCACCGACAATGGAACCCAATTCATGGATAAGGGTTTCCAAAAGATGATGGCCAACTTCCAGATTATCCAACATTTTGACTTGGTCGAGCACCCGCAATCCAATGGCCAGGCCGAAGCCGCGAACAAAGTAATTATCAACGGTCTCAAAAGAAGGATGGAGGAGGCCAGATGGACTAGGTCGAGCAGTTATATGCAATGCTATTGGGATATCAAACGAGCATTCAAACGGCCACTGGGGAAACCCCTTATAGGCTGACATACGGCTGCGAAGCTATGATACCCATAGAAATTAGGGAACCTTCTTGAAGGAGAGTTAAGGCATTACACGAAGAAAACGACAATAACCAAGCCATTGTCGCCGAGTTAGACCTCATTAACGAGGTCAGAGTTGCTACACATTGCCAAAATATTACTGCAAAATAACTTGTTGCAGCCAGATACAATAAAAATGTGAGACCTCGGTCTTTTGAGAAAGGCGATCTAGTGCTACGAAGAGCCAATATAGGGAACAAGAATGTGAGAGAAGGGAAACTGGCAGCAAATTGGGAAGGCCCTTACCGGGTTAAAGAAGCATTAGGACATGGAGCCTGTATGCTTGAAACCCTGAAAAAGGAGGCCGTGAAAAGAACGTGGAATGCAAACAAACTGAAAACTTACTATAGTTAAGGATGTTAGGCGACATAGTCGCGAGTCTATGTTGAAGGTAGCATAATCATGAGCCTATTTGTAAGCGACATAGTCGCCTTTTTAATGTAAGCTCTTGTAGAGCCCGTTAGTTTGTAAGCGACATAGTCACCATTTGAATGTAAGCCCGAGGGGCCAATCACAAGTTAAAAAATCCGTTGCACCAGCCCTGATCAAGCTGAATAAGTTAAGATTCAGTCAAGGCTGGTCTTAAACAAAGTAGCGAGATTATAAGTAACTCGGGATACGTTATGAAATAATTGAAGTCAATACGCCGGGGTTCAGAAGGATAAAACGGCAAAAGTAATTTGAGTTCGGAATAGCTGACAAGATAGTAAATTGCGAAGAATGTTTCATTCATTGACAAAGGTTACAAGGTATAAATCGAGCTTTAGGCTCGGACAAAAAAGAGAAACAACAAAACAAAAGCTATTCTATTATCGTTGGTTCGTAGATCGGCATAACAGGTGATGCGGTTCAGCATTCCCACTGTGTTCGCCATCCGGCTGACCATCAGCAATTCCTCCTACCCCGGATGAACCTTTGTGAGCTGACACATTGAGAGCACTTGCTGGGAGAAGTTGCCCATCCTTTACCACCCATCAAAGCGGGCACCCTCAAGATTGAGCTTCACAGTTGGGTTCAAGAAGGCCACTTGCTCTAAGGCATTGGTAAAGGAATCCTCCATGCCGCTCTCTAGATCAGCAATGTCGACAGCAGCGATGGCCATTTACCCTTCCAGATCTTCAACGCGGGCCGAAGTCCGGGAAAGTTCAGTGGCGTCTTGTTGACGTTTTCTCTTTTCCTCCTCAACCTCCAGCTTGGCCACTTTAAGGTTGTCGTCCAGGGTAGCAGCAGCTTCCTCGACTTTTACCTTCGCCTATTTGACATCCTCAACCTCAGCCAGGGCCTTATCTCGGGCATCTTCCGCTGACCTCACCGCTGCCTCAATGGCCGTCTTCACCGCTTGTGCTTGTTCAGATGCAGCAGTTTTCAGCTTTGCCTCTACCTCTACCTCTGCCCATGCCCACTTAGTCTTATAGAAGCCAATAGCTTGGGCCAGCCCAGCAGCACGCATCGCCTTTTGTTCAATCTTGACTAGCATGCGTTCCTCAGCTGTCGACATGGGCTTGGGCTGGAACCAGCTTGCTGACAACCGAATGCTGGTACGAAAGAAGGGGTCGACCCTGTTCTCCCAAAGGTATGACGGCGACAAGTATTTTACTGAAGTAGGAGCCACCGGCGTCTGCAGCATAGATTATGCCACTTTAGATGAGGACAGGGTGACAAGGTCACCGGAAAGGTCGGCTTCAGACGTTGCAATAAGGACGGACGATTTAGGCACTGAATTTGTCTACACGGTGTTCGACTTCTTGGGAAGGGGAGCTTTAGTACTTTTCCCAGAGTCTGGAGCTTTTCTTTTCCCGTTAGGGCCAGCTTCCTGGGTAGCCGCCTTCCTAGCTAATCTGCTCATATATGGCTTTTCTTTTCCCGTTAGGGCCAGCTTCCTGGGTAGCCGCCTTCCTAGCTAATCTGCTCATATATGGCGGCAAGGTTAACATAGTTGGTTCTGCAAAGATAAGAAGGTGGTCAGTATGCTGATAAAACAATGATAAAATAAATGTCACTACCAAGTTAAGCACACTCACTACTGTCCCAGAACCAGGGATTGGACATTCGTGTTCTTTTTCAAGAACAATATATAATTATGATTTATATTAAATCAACGTACACCAAAAATTACTTTTTTTGATATAATTTTTTTTATATATTAACACCAAAAATTACTTGAATAGAAAAATGTGTCCCTGATAATAACCCTTGAAAGGAGATTATGAGAAATCCTTGGGCCCAGACAATTAAAATCTGGCCCATTAAGTTTTTAGCCTTCTTATTCCCTACTCATGATCGTGACCTAGCGCTGTTGTTCGTGCCCGGTGCTGCGTGAATAGGACGGTTTTGGGGCTGCGGCTGGGTAACGTGACCAGAATTGCCGGCGGACAAGCATCTAATCGCTGAGCTCGTTTTCCGGTAAGCTATTGCTCTTCTTCTCCTATGATCTATCGTCGTCGTTTGGGTGAGTATGGGTGACGGATTGTTGCTGCGCTGTGATTTGTGTCGATGAACTGGCATGTTTGGATATTAATGATAATTGATTTTGACGGTCAAATCCTTTTTTTTTTTCCTTAAAACTTATGCAAGCTGTGATATTTTAATTAAATCAATTATGATAAACTCACCACAGTATTCATATGTTGATTAAATTAATTATGAGATTCTCAACCAAACACTCATTTTTTATAAAAATTAATTATGAAATTATCAACCATGTTTCTTATATGCAGCACGGAAGATGGGTGTATTTGGATCAGTGTTGATTAAAATAGAGGTTATAAAATTGATTAGAAACATAATTGATTTACTCAAATAGGGTGTTTGAATTAATGTTTAGGAAAATATAATAAAAAGGAATGTAATTATGAGATATTCATGTTTTTTTATTCACTACTGATTTGGGCATTTCAAGGTGTTTGATAGCTTATGAGATAATCATAATTTTGAGTTCTTATCGGAATTAATTGTGACATGTTAGAATGTTTGGTAGCTTATAAGATAACTTTTCATAATTGATTTTCACATGTAGAAATGTTATTTAGATACTATTTAAGGAAATCATATTTTGTACTTTCAGTTATACCCAAAACTAACATTACAAATCAATTATACAACACAATCTTTGTCAGGAAGAAAAGATGTTTGAGGAATCTTGGATGACATTATTAGTTAAATACGATGTATCAGATAACCCATTGTTGATGTTCTTTTATAAGTTTTAAGAAAAATGGGCAAACATGTTATATGAAGGGCCGAAAAGCTCTTTGTAAGAAAAGCAAAGTATATATTCTTTTATAGAAAATTACACAAATCATGAATTTAGTATCAACCAAATAGTTTGGGTCTTTGAACGAGTTGTTGTGGATAGGAGTATAATGAATTGAAGAATTATTTTAAATCATGTTAGAAGTTGCCGGAGTTGATTTTGAACCTTTGATTTGTGCTTTTATATAGGGGTGTTCATGGGCAAGGCTAAGCAGGGCGAGCCCTTTGTCCGATGTCCTGCCCAAAAGATCATTGGGCAGTAAAATGTAGCCCAATACCCTGCTCTGCCTGATAGAAGCCCTAATATTTTTGGGTAAGACAATAATAGGCGACGAGTCTTTCCTACTCAAGTGGTGATACCCTGTCACACTATATGTGAAAAAAAAAAAACAATTTCAATCATACTTAATAAACAATATTATAAACTTCAAATGAAATCATAATTTTATACATTGAAATATTTCAAAATAAATTTACAACTTAAGTCTTGAAATTAAAAAGACAATTATATATCTTAACAAATAGTCAAATACTCATAAGTGAAAATAAAAAATATATAATATTATTGTATCAAAAATAATAAAAATATACAATATTATGAGCCTCTTTGGATCTTCTTATTTTTAAGCTAAAAGCTATTTTTAAGTTAAAGCTAAAAAAGAGCTTTTTTAAAAAAGCTAAAAGCTGTTTGATGATAATATAAATTTGTTAGCTTAAAAGTTACTTATAAAATAAGTTGTTTGGTAAAATTTTTGTCATAAGCACTTTTTTTAAATTTTTTTTTAAAAAAAGTCGCCAGCAGTAGGGCTGTGGCAGCCGATCACCGGCGAGGGGCGAGTGGCAGCAGGTCGCCGGCCTCCCCTTAGTGTTTTTTAAAAAAAAATATTTTTTTTAAAAAAAAAGTCGCCGGAGGTGGTCGCCGGGCTGCATACTAGGCAGGGCCAAATGGGCAGGGCTGCATACTATGCCTAATGCCCAGCCCTGCCCACAAAAATACCTAGCTCAATCATGCCTAATTTTTTTTGGGTTGGGCAAGATGATTTTTTCGCAGGCTCGAGTGGGTTCATGAGCATAAGGAACAACCCTACTTTTATGACTTTCTCGAGTTTATACCCTACCAAATTTTTATAAAGAAACACCTTCACAGTTATGTAATCAAATCCTCGATCGCATAATTGCAACAAACGATTTCAATTTCATATCTTCAATTAGTCTACTTCGAGCATGCCCAGGTTCTCCTGAACAATCAATCATTATTTAGACTCTTCTTTCTGACATAGCTAGCTTTATGTAAGAGCCCCCATGAACATTCATATTAATGAGAAGTACAAATATCAGAAACAATCAAATTCTAAAAGAATATATATGAAGAAAAAAGAAGAGTGGTGAGGACTCACAGTTCCATTGATCCCACTATCAGTCTTAGTTTTGGATGTCGTGAGGTGAGATTAATAAGCGAATGATCAAGATTGCAATTAGAAGTGGATTGTCGAGATTTCACTACTTGTCTAAACGACATCGTCTCAAAGAAGTGGAGGGGAAAAAGACCGTAAGGGAAATAGAGAGGTTCCATGCCCCGTCTTTCCTTTTCTCATTTGAGATTATTGATCTGTTTGGTTCGACCCGGAGGGAAGGAAAAGAGGGGATTTTAATGGAGGTGAGGAAAAAGGGGAAATTTTAATATTAGCTTGTTTGAATTAATCAAAAGGAAAATGAGAGGAGGGATTTTAATGTTTCCTTGATTGGTTTAAGAGTGAAGGGAAGGAAATTTTTTTTCACATTAACAATATTACCCTCATGTTATAAGAAGAATTTTAATATTACCTTGAGAAATGGACAACTTTACATAAGTTTTAAGTGATTTTTTTTCAAACTTTATTAAATATAAATCACAAGAATAAATAAGATATCTCACATCTTTAGAACATCTAAACTTGAACTAAGAATTGACAAGAAATTCTTTGGGGAAGGAAAAAAACAACCACAGAAACAATGATGATTGCAGGAGAAAAATCAAAACAATAAATGACTTGAATGGGGGCATTAAATATGATTATTTAACATCATTTCCAAAAGTAGAAAAGATGAGAACCAACTGAAAATGGGTGGCACCAGCATTTATGCGTGTCCCCGATCTGATCCCAATCTTTGAATAGAGTCATTAAATGCTGAACGCCCGAAATGAACAAGGCCCATGTCAAAATGGATCATTTCATTAGTAAAAATTAGAAACAGGAACAGATGGCGAAACCAATGAAACAGAGTAATGGTAGTTTGATTGATTTACCTCCATTGACCTCCCTTCTCGCCACTTTTACAGAGTCCTACCATCACTTTCTTCTTCAAGTCGGACACGGAGAAGCACTTGAAACTCTAATCCGGCGAAGACTCCAAAGACGATAGTAGCTTCACTCCCTCCCTTGAGAGCTGCTGTCACGAACTATCCGAACAACAAAAAACTCAAAATTGCAGGAACATTTGCAGAAACTAAAACAGGAGAAAACTAAACAAGCATGGTAGGCAAATAAAACGAGAAAAAAAATTAAGGTAAAGCGTGTTAGTATATGTGTGTGTGTGTGCGTCTAGAGAGAGAGAGAGAGGATGATGGAGAAAGAAGGGCATAGAGAGTTGGACCGGGCATAGGAGTCGTTGTTGGTTGCTTGAGTCCCCATGGGGTTGAGAGAGAGATGAAGACGAGGAAGAAGATAGAAGGGTGAGAGCTCAGCTCCAATATGTGATTATATTATGGGGATTCAGGAAAATCACAGGCCGAACTTCTTACGAATTCGAGAGCTTAGGTCAGAGGTGTCCGAGGTGGAATAGTGGGAGGGGGGTTGGCTGCGTCACCGGAGAAGGGAATGTCTGTTAAAGAGAAGTTGTCGTCAGACCAGCAGATGCTTTCATGGCGGAACGCGGCGCTGGCAAGTCGTTTACCAGTTTGGAGAAGAACCATGGCATCCTCCATCAGACACTGAGGGGTTGAAAAGGATTTAAGGTTACTTTCGGAATAACAGAAAAAAAATTAAGGATATTTTAGTACACTAACACACCAATTTTTATAATTCCTTTAAATCCGTCGGATTTGGGAGGGGACTTTTTTGAGGGGAGAGGGGGAAATTTTTAAAAATTTCCCCTCCCATCCTAAAAAAATATAATCAACCAAATGAGAGGAGAAGGTCAAAATCCCTCCATCTTCCTCCCCTCCCTTCCAACCCCTCAAATCAAACAGACCCTATATGTCGATTCATCTTCCACTTTGTGTCTACCTTAACTCATAATTTCATTCAAGTTGAATATTGATTGTTTAGTTACAATTTTATCCTTTGTAAAACTCTAAATCTTATAATGTAAAGAATTTACTCTCTGTTCTAAAATGTATCACCTAGATAACTAACTTGTGAGGATTAAGAAAATTATTGAATTTAATTATTTATAAAAAAAATTGTTAATTTTCCTAAAGAATGACTCTTTTAACCATTTGAATTGAAAACTACTCCTTTGGTGAAAACCATTTTAAATATGTGCAATTAATAGGGAGAGTTTAAAGAAAAAAAATTATGAATTTGGAGTACAAAATAGATTGAAGTCTTACATATTGGGCTAAAACAAACATGTAAACTCACTCTTATATATTCACAAGTGGTAAGCGAGTTATGTCATTTAAACAAAATCTTAAGTTTGAGTATTGTAAATGCCAAAAAGCTCTATTGGGAGACTCACCCACCATAGTCAGATGCACAACGTTGGTTGAATCCGGAATAGTCAGAACAAAGCTTCGGATACCAAATGAGCCAAAAAAAAAAAAAAAGACCATAGAGGGAGTAGCATATGATTAAAAGATTAACTTAAGAACAGTTTGGTTAAATAATTAAAACCTCACGAAATATATAGGTAAAAATACACAATGTAATAAAAATTACACGACACATAAATAACCAATAAAAGAGCTTATTAGCACAGCAGTCCACAATATAACTCTCATCACAATATAATGGTTAAAAACCATTATTGACACAAATATAGATGCTATTATTATAAAACCAGCTCTTTTAAATCTATCTTCGACTTCAATAACTAAGAGATCTTGAGACTCAAATTGAGTTCCAAATTCTCAATTTTTATGATTGCTATCATTCTCTTTGAACATTGAAGCTAATCTGGAAGCCAAGCTTTGTTTCAAAGCAGGAGAAACAGCATGCTCTCCAATCATTGTCTCCAACACTGTCTCTGAAAGTGCTTTGTTCTCTATTACTCCTGCTGGAGTTTCTGGGATTGTAGCATCATCTGAGAAACTAATCTATAATTTCATAACAAATAAACAAGAAAAAGTCATTTACATGATCAATTGTTATTGTAAGCACTCCATCTCCTCGTTAATATAGGAGCTAGTTGAAGGGTTTGTTTTAAATGTAAATGTAAGATCCCAATCTATTTTGTCTATCAAATTTATAATTTTCTTACAAAACTAATCATTTTAATATATTGTGCATATATATAATGAACATAATTAGTAGAGGGAGAGTTATAAAAATGCAAGAGTTTCATGAGTATTCATTGTAAAGTTTCAAAATTTAAAGAAGCTATCTATGCATGACATAAAATTCAGTTCATTTGTCTATCAAATTTATACTCCTTTCGATCTTTAATATAAAACATATTTAAAAAATTAATTTTGGCTCTAAATATAAGTTATATTTTGTCATATTTATTAATATTTTTTTAATTTACCTCCACTAATGCTTCTTCAATAACAATCAAGAAGAAGAAAGAATAAAGAAATTGAGGAAGATGACTAAAGTATTTTTTTTAAGAAAAAAAAACATGTTATATTAACCACCTTAACTAATTTCATTGATCTAATCAAATTAAATAAATATATCTTATAATATTAAGGGTCTGATGGGAAAAAAAAATACAAAACTAATTCCCTTAATAACTTGTGCATACAAGTAATGAAAATAATTACTAGCGGGAGAGATATATGAATGCAAGAGTTTTTTTTTTTTAATATTCATAGTGAAGTTTACAAATTCTTAACATAAAATTCAGTGCAGTTTTTATAATTACGCGTCTAAATAGAAAGAATAATAATAACTAACCGTTAGAGTTCCGTTGGGGGATTGCAAGTAGAAAACAGAGGAACCAGGTGGGAAGTTTTGAGGCTCAAAGATTTGAATGAAGTGTTGAATGGCTTTAGCCTCTGCTTCACCATAAGTCCCAGCTGCTTTCATATGAGTCGAACAGCTTTCAGACACCTTCCTCCCGTACTCTGCTCCCTTCAATGTCAATATCTTTGACCCTCTTATTAATTTCTCGTATGGTCCTGCAATTTTCATAAAAACACTCGTGTGAAATTAAGTGCAATAATTTAGATATTACGAAAATGGTTTTGAGAGTTCAATTTTTAACCATTTATAAATAGCTCTTTTTTGTTTTTCTTGACATAAAGGCAAGATGATGTTAAAATGTATAAGTAACTCCCTTAACATTTTAGAACTTATAATGAACCACTCTATAATCTATGAATAACATAAAGTTCAAAGGATTGTGCATAATTTGACCTATTTTTTATATGGCAAGTCTGGGAAGAGATATATCCTTTAACAATGTATTGAAATTCAGATCGTTCATTAAACTGGTCAAGACAATGGTTTAAAGGTCAATAGTCTAAATATAGTTAAATTGGGATTGACCTAATCATGATTAAATATCATGTTATTGAAATATACAAAAATGTTCATATATCATCTTAAAAAGAGTAATATTTAAATAGAATAGCATTGATTTGTAAATAAATGGAACATAATGTATAAACTATATATAATTCAACAACTCTGGTTATTATAAAACACAAATCAAATAGTAATATTTACTCAAGACGATGACATTTTAAGCTCACTAAAGAGAGGAAAGGAATATAAAATACAACACATTCGATCCGTCTATAACTCTTGATTGGGTTAGCCAAGAGAGACCTATACATTAGTTTATTGATCTAATTGGCTAACCTAGGTTAGGTTTTAATACCATCTTATTTATTTATTTATTCTTCTATCAAGACTATACTATTTGAAGCTGCATCAAACATTAAATGTAAACATATCTCTTAATGAGATATTGAAACTGAATCCATCACGTTATGAGAGTCTAATACATTTATGCTAAACCTATCCACATAACTTATGCACCTTTCTTTAAGAGAGACTAGTTTCTCCTCTTGAGCAAAGAATATTTCTAATTCATGATTTAAAAAATGAAATGCATAATTTTAGTACCTTTGAAGATATCTCTGAAGAAATCAATGGAATTCAGCAATTCATCTGCAGTCTTGCCCTTCCACTTGGAGGCCAAAGATGGGAATGCTTTTTCTTCCAAGTAAACTCCAATGCCTGTGAACTTTATGAACTCCCCTTCTATTGTCAACCCTCTTACGCCTGCTCACCAAATTCATCTTAATTCTTTTTTTTTTTTTTTCAAACCACAATGATTCAATTACCCTATTCTTTCATTATTATACTATATTGAAACATATATTTATGAACATAAGGCGTATTTTTCTAGAAAATATTTTTGATGATCTTTTATAGACAATTTTTATTGGAGGTGTATATTGATTTGAATGAGATTTTAAAATTAGAAAAAAAAATCAAATATATGTACGAAATAAAATCATAAAGACATAAGTTTACATATATTACTTTTACATATAAAAAAAAAAAAATAGTTGTCCCTGCTCCACATTTAATTATAATAAGACCCCAAAAAATATAATTAAAAGTGAAATATTGTGCTTAATGGATGAGGATGAAAAACAACGAGCAGGTTCCAAGGAGAGAAAGTAAAATTATAACCAAGTTTTTAATAGAATTTGACTCAATTTTCAGTGAATTAATAAAAGGTTTAATGTTTCCGCTTTTGCTTTTACTGTAAAAAATAAAAAATATATATATAATCTGTCATATTCATATAAAATTGAATGGGACCCATTATAAAAATAAAAGAGAGAAAATATGAATGAGACCTACTCACTTTTACATGAGTATGGTAGAAAAAAATATTTCTGTAATAAAAACAGAAACATTAATCCCATTAATAAATTGATCATAATATTCTTAGAAAATATTTAGTCCTCCCAGAACTAAACCAAAAGTGAGTTATAGAGTGTATGAACCAATAAATTAAAATAGTTAAAATTTGAGGGACTCAGTTATGCCAAATTAAATTGAAGAAATTGATTTGTAATTGAATCAAAACTATAATTACTAAATAAATAATTTTTTTAATTAAAATTTGAAAAGAAGATGAAATTGTAAGAGAAAGTTTGAGCAGGAAACCATGTGCTCTGTTTAGTTTTTTGTTTCTGTTCACATGTATGGTTTGGATGGTTATAGACATTTAAAAATAAGGTAATGTAAGTGTGAGGTTTTAAAATATAGGGAAAATCCCTTTTACGACCCAAATGACTAAAATATTATTTAAAAAAAAGTTCTAGGGCTTTTTCTGATATTATTTTAATAAACATTAACAACTATATCAGTACACCATTAACAACTATATCAATATCCATTAACAACTATATCAATATCCATTAACAATTATATCAATACTCATTAACAACTACGTTTTTTTGAAATAATACCAGAAAATGTCTCATGACCTTTTTTGATACATGACTTTTCTTTAGGTTTTAGAGAAGGTAGTAAAAATTCTTATAACAAAAGTAATAAAAATTAAAAAATAATAATTTTTATCCCTTTCTTTTTTCAAATTTAATGACATAAAAATTCACTCAAATTAAAAGAAATCAAATCCCAAACCTCTACACATGCCCATTGAATCAGATGTAACCCATTAAAGACAACATAATAAATAAAGTTTTACACTGATATATATACACAGTGCATAAGAAGAAAAGGGTAGAGAAATAACCTGCACCACCAAGATAATAGGACTTGCCGGAGCCGGCCGGAGGTGTCACGATGGCTGGGAACTCAAGGAACTCCACAGTCACTCCGGTGAGAGATGCCGGAACGATTGCCATGGCAGAAAAAGGTTGCAAAGGAAGAAGGATACTGTGATTTGCGGAAGATTTGTATGCAATGTGTTTTGAGAAATGAAGGAGGTTAGTGTTATATATATAGGGGAAAATTATCCAACTTTTTTTTATTTGTAGTCAAAGAAACTACTTCCAACTTAAGAGATCGAATAAAATAGAAAAGTGTCAAAAGGGTATCAAACGTAATATGGTTTCCCACACGTATTTAGTTTTTGTCAAATATATGAGATTTTTCAATGAGAAAATGAGGCGCAATCAAAAGAAAATGGTGCAAATCTTCTGAATTTTCAATTATAATTTTGTAATTTTTATCTGAAGTAATGGAGATATTATAAAAATATTAATCACTTAATATAAATATAAACCTTTATTTATTCTGTAAAATCATTTTTTTCTAAATATTTTTTATTATGAAAAATCATTTTTTGTTATGTAAAATTGGGTAAAATGTGGAGTACAATCCTATCTTTCTTCAGCCGTTTGATGGATTGAGCTCACACCTCTAAAATTTGAAATCGTTGAAGCTTCACTCTCTAGCCTTAGCCTGCTCATCGTCTCTACTTTTCAATCTGCTTGATGATTGATGTATCCTCAAATATGATTTTTTAAAAAAAAAAAAAAGAAAAAAAAATATTTTCAAACAAATTTTCCTCTCTCAAATATGATATTTTAGAACAATAATCCAAATAGAATTTTTTCTCCAAAACTTATTTTTTAAAAAAAAAATCATAAAACTATTATAAAAAAAAGTTAACAACATAATCAAAGACCTAAGATTCTCTGTCTTTGTTCTTTACTTCCTTAAAATTTTGTTTTAAAAAAACAGTCCATTGTGATTTTTATTGGGGGAGTTTTCTCTTGTTTATATTCAACCAAACTTCAATTTTAAATGATTTCACTAAATACTAAATATTTTGATATAAAAAATTCAAAATTGACTTCAAATTCAGGCACACACATAAATTTCCCTCATAGCTCGTTTAGTTCAATAGGATGAGATAAGGATGCTGTGAATTTGTTGAATTGGTAGTTAGGTAGGTAGGTGGCTACTTACCACACAAGTTGAGCGTGCTTAATAGAATAACTAATCTTTCCCTGTTATCTAATGTAAGCAACGGAATGGAACTAGATTCAAGATATATATATTAAGAAAATAATTTATTACTCCAATTGAGAAGGTAAATATTATTAATTTATTCTTACTTAAATTTTGAAACATTTTTATTAGTTATAGCATAAAAGGTTAAGTTTCCCATACAACTCTAAAATATTTTTCAGATGTGTCTAATATTCAATATTCTGGGTTTCATCTAATACCCTAAAAATATATTTTTTCGTGTGTCCAGCATCCAAAAATATTTTGTAGTGTTATACTGTTAAAGTTTTTTTTTTTTTTTGAGTTAATTATGTTATCAGCCTTTTTTTCATATTTTTTATACTCATCTTCCATATTTTTAATACTCATATCTTTAACAATTTTAATAAACAATGATGCAATTTTTTCAATGGTCACCTTAAATATTTTCTTCCATGTTTTCAACCTAGTCCTTCAATTATCTTTAGTATTGAAAACATGGAAAATAAAGGACCTTCATTTAATGGACATTTTGGGAGTTAAAAGCGAGATTACAATTACTCCTAAAAAATAATTTATAAGCAAAGTTAAACCACAAAATACTTTATAATAAATACTAGACGTGTCTGTAAAATTAATTTGGTGTGCCGAATGAAAATTTACAAGTGCACTTAAGAATTTTGACCCAAAAAATAGCAAACTTTACAAGTGACCGACTTTAAAAAATGGGCCTTTTTGTCATCTCACATAAAATATAATTTCATTTTTATTGTTAAAAATTTTAGTGAAGTTTCAGAATCATTTGAAACCTATTGAAAATTAGGTACATTATATACTAAAATTCTCCCTTGTGTGTGTATCTCATAAATGAGAATTTAGTTTTTCAAGAAAAACAAATACTCCCCCAATAAAGATTGACTTGTTCTACTTCAATAAATAATAGGGAATGAGTTATTTAATGTTAGAATTGATGGACTGAATCAATAAATGAAGGAAAAGAAAGGGAGCAAAAGTTATATTCTATTTTTTCTTATTAAACAATCAGTCAATGGAATTGTGGTCTACTCTGATCAAAATTCCTACTATTACCAATTATCATTACCCGTTTGACACATTAATTAATGACCCGTTTTCTTTTAAATAGTTTTTTTTTTTTTTTTTGCTCGAAGTCTCCTTTTAAATAGTTGACTACCATTCACTAAAAGCTAATCCTTTAATTATGGATCTTTAAAATGTTCCCGTCTCCATTTTCTCATCCCAATCACAAACAAACTGGGGCTGAAAAATCCTGCCCCAAGAATTTCAAGATTGGAAAAAATTATATTCAGGATTTGGAATGGGACTTCCTGTTCCCATCCCCATCCCGAACTATATAGACACACACACACATACACTGATATTTAAAACTATCCTAAATATATATTATATTTTTAGAATTTTGAAGAATTTATAATTTTATATTTCTGATTTTTATTTATTTTTGTAATTATAAAATTGGAATCATAAGAATATAATTTTCCAAAAATAAAAGCATAATTAAATATCCGAATTATATTAATTATATACATACACATAAAAAAATTACAGGGGCCCAATTAAAATCATGTAAAACTATAAGGACATGATAAAGATAAAATAAAATATAGGGACCTAATTATAAACAAGTGAAAGTATAAGCATCTAAAATTTAAAAAAAAAAAATTATAAAGACCCCATTAAAAATTAGTTCAAAACTATAAGAACTCGTAAATTAATTATCCTTGAAAATTACACAATCCATAGAATAACTAATATTATATACACACACATAAGAACTTATTTGCACAACAAATCCACAAAGCAGCACTCGTTACAAACTTCACTGACTTGAATTTAAAGAGATCATGAGACTGAAATTGAGTTCAAAATATATTTTGAATTATAATCATTGAACAAAGGAGCTAATCTGGAAGCCAAGCTGTGTTTCAAAGCAGGAGAAACAGCATGCTCTCCAATCATTGTCTCCAACACTGTCTCTGAAAGTGCTTTGTTTTCTATAACTCCTGCTGGTTTTTCTGGGAGTGTAGCATCATCGGAGAAACTAATCTATAATTCCATAACAAGAAGTCATTTACATGATAAATTAAAGTGCTTAGTTAATTGCTACTATCTCTAGTCCTAATTATAAGACATAATTAACTTTATTTTTTGAAGGATTAAGGAAGCTAAATAAGTTACTTAATCATTTTATATGTTATATATTCTTAGATTATATATTTGTTTATTAGTCAAACTAATTAGTTTGAAGAAAAAAAAATAAAAATAAAAATATTCTAAAGTAATTTAATTAACTTCCTTAATTTCTTCAAAAAAGTCAACTATGTTTTGTAATTAGGACCGGAGGGAGTATTTTATTTTTATACTAATTAATAGTTTTTATTTTTGGTAATTAACAACTGTGGTCATAAATTTATAAAGTTTCATATCAATGTCATGCTACTTTTTTATGTGTTCAATAAGGACGTATCACCAACTCATATATTTAATAATGATGAAAATTAAATAAATGAAAAAAAAAATCACCATCAATGAGAGAGATTAAACAAGTATCAGGAAAAAAATAGAAATATATACTTAATGTCTTTCTTGATACACCAGAAAGTTCAAATCTTTGACTTCTACCATATCTCATCTCACTCTTATTATAATGGGGGGGAAATTTCTTGTACTTTTAAATGTATATCTTTATCTATTAATTATTAACTATGGAAATCACCACAGTTGCATTTGCACAGTACATAAAAATATTTTTTTATAGCAATTCTTTATTCAACCATCTATGACGTATAACATCAATATCTTGATTTAGTCTTGTTTAAGGCTGTGACCCAAAGATTAACCAAGAAAGATAATAAATAACTTGATGGCTAGTGCAGTTTTACTAAATTGTTCTTATTGAGCTACTTATCATCTTCTGTTTTTCAATTTTCATGTCCATTGTTTTAAAGGGGGGGAAAACTACAAATTAATTAAATGTTAATCAAAGAATTAGAAAAATATTAATTTCCCATCAATATTCTAAAAAAAGAGTCACAATGGAATAAAACAAATTACTAGATCAACAATTGAAAAATATTAATGTTCCATTAATATTCTAAAACAAGAGTCGCAATGGAATATAACATATTCTATCCGATCCTAATATAAGACATAGTTGACTTTTTTAGAAAGATTAAGAAAACTGATTAAATTATTTTAGAGTATTTATATTTAAGTCTTTTTATTCAAATTAATTAGTTTGACTTATAAATTGATATATAAGTTAAAGATACATAATATATATGATATAATTAAGTAACTTATTTAGTTTCTTTAATCTTTTCAAAAAAAAAAAATCAACTCTATCTTATGTTTAAAAACAGGGTAACATATACACTAAATTCAATTGTACATATAGGCCATATCAAGCTTCAAATAGGAGAAAATTCTTTTCTTTATCCACATAGTTAGAACTCTAAAATTTCTCCTAAAATCAAAGTACCAAAATTTCTCTTAAAATCAAAGTACTGAAAAGAGAATAACTCATGAAATTGGTCAAAGCAGTGGTATAAGTGTTAATTGTGTAATTTTGATTGAGCCAGGGTTAATCCGATCATAGTTAAAGTAATATGATTTAATTAAAATATACAAAAATTCATAATAATCCTGACAATTGTAATATTTAAATAAGGAAAGAATTAATTCACAAGTGAATCAAACATTTATTTATAAACCATACCAAATTTCTTTTTAAAAAAATAGTAAAAAAATGACGTCGTTTTTCAGGCTCAATAAATAAAAAATATAAAGTTTAATGGTTGTCCCGTGCAAACACTCTTGGCTATACACGGCAAAGAACTAGTTTATAGGCTTACTAGCATGGGCGGATGGATGGGGGGCGCTCGAGGGTGGGCCCCCGCTCCCCTTTAAAAAAAAAAAAAAAAACCAAATAATGAGAATAAGCATGACACTATGATGGCATATAATATGAGAAATGGGCACAACTTTATTTTCAAACCTCCGGGAGCCCACCAATGATCATTAATTCATAAACTAAAAGTCACACAGTCATATATTAAAAAAAATGTATCAAAATATATATATACACACACACACACACTCACATATAAAATGGCACAGTTTGGCACACCCAGACACATAACACTAAAAGTTAAAACCCCTTTCACCCTTGTTAATGTTGGAATGCTTTCTTAGTTCATGTTTAAAAATTTTACATAAAATATGATATTGATATTACAGATATGAGTGCAAAATGTATTGGAAAGAAAGGTCGTGCCCGAAATTAATAAATTGATTTTTCTATTAAAAAATTTTATACGGTAAATATTTTTTATGCTACAATTGCTTATCAATTGTAAGAATTGAATAGCAGGTTCAATAATAATATTATTGAATTATTTGCTTTGAGCATAGCTTTAAATCTAAGAAATAGGTACAAGTCATTTAATAGTAATGACATTTGCAAATTTGTTGATAAATTTTATTCTTGAGATTTCACAGAATTAGAAAAATTGTATTCGAAGATGAAGTTATAACATTTTGAGCTTGATATTTCTAAACATCCAGATTTGATTAATTTATCAATTATATCTAAATTATGTCAAGGGCTAGTAAAAACTAGAAAGTCCATCATTTACCCTCTTGTTGATAGAGTAATTAAACTCGTACTCATTCTTCTAATTTCTACATAAACTATTGAAAAATATTTCTCTACTATTAAGATAATCAAGGACAGACTTTGAAATAAAACAGAAAACCAATTTCTTGATGATTCTTTGATTACATACATTGAAAAAGAAATTGTTTTGAGTTTTAATGCGGATTTAATTATAGATAAATTTAACAATATGAAAACATGTAGAATAAAAGTCAAGTAAAATTATCTTAATTTTTGTAATATATTTCTCTTAATTTTTTATATATTAGGTCTGTACTGTATTTCAAATACTTTTATTTTTTATATAATATTTTATATTCTTACCTTCCATCATTCAAAATCCAGGATCCGCCATTGTTTACTAGTATGACCAAATGACTGGAGTTTAATTTTAATTTCATGCGTAAACTCACTTCAAGTCTATTCTACTAATTAAATTTAAACAATATAGCTAATTAAAAATTAAATAGAATGAACAACTAACCGTTAGAGTTCCATTGGGGGATTGCAAGTAGAAAACAGAAGAGCCAATTGGGAAGTTGTGAGGCTTGAAGATTTGAACGAACTTGTCAATGGCTTCAGCCTCTGCTTCGCCATAAGTGCCAGCAGCTTTCATATGACTCACACAGTTCTCTGAAACCTTCCTCACATATTCTGCTCCTTCCAGGGGCAATAACTTTGACCCCCTTACCAATTTCTCATATGGTCCTGCAATTTCCATATATATGTTTAACTTAAACTCATAAAAATACTCATGTCATATGAACTGCAATATACTGATTGGCATTAACAGTGAAGGCTCTCATCCTCTAAACAATTGACAAATGGTTGGAAGTTCAATTTTCATCCATTCTTTTATATAGTGAGTCTAGGAAGAGATCTATCCTTCTCACACTTATTTACTAATTTTTATTTTTATTTTTTTGGGTGAAAAGGTGTTCTCATGTTAGTGGTAATTTTGTTTGAAATGAAATTCGTTAATACAATTTTTTTTTTTTTTAAAAAAAACAATTTTACAGTGAGGCTTCATACTAGTTGTTCTGCGGACGATATAAAAAGTATGGCATGTAATAATTTTGTAAATAAAATGTGAGACTGTTGACTTTTTACATAGGTTATATCTACCATGTTGCAAAACCGGTGTATAAATCTATTTTAAGTTGTTATATGAATGATTATACCTTTCTATTTAGAACCAACTCTCATTGATGTTACACCTTTATTTAAAGAGGATATTAGTTTCTGCTATTCAACAGGGGATAGTGCCTATTTAAGATTTTTTTAAGGGGTTGAGGAACTAAAATAACCTTAGACTTTTATCAAAAGTAGAAAGGTAACCATAAATTATTTTTTGAAGTAAAAGTAACAATAAATTATTGGATATAATTAGTTTTGATGATGTCTTATATAAATACCTTCCTTAAAAGTAAAAAGATTGAATAATATGTTTATCTTCTTCGTTGATGAATTCTTGAATTTTAATGTAGAATCAATGATATGAAGCTCATTCATGAAGATTGATCAAAAAGAAGAAGATCAAGAAGGTTGAGGATGTAGATGAGGATAAAGAAAAGGGAGAGGAGAAATTGAATCAGAAAGAATTTGTTCAATGGAAGAAGAAATATTGAAGAATGATTAAAGAGATAAGATTTCAGAAAGATGAGAGATAATCAAGAAGAAGAGAATTGGAAGATAGAAGAAAATGATATTCAAGAATAGCTCAAATATGTCTATGGAGAATGCTCAAGAAAGGAAGAATAGAGTTGTGAAGAATGACTAAGTGAAGAGAAGAAAGAAAGAGAAGATCTTGTCAAAAATAATGAGAAAAATCAATATTCAAGGTCTTAAATTGATTCTATAAGTCTTCACAATCATTTGGATGTTGGATGGGTCAATTCAGAGTCAAAAACTGCAAAAATCGAGCTCTGGAAGAGAATACTCGAGTTTCCAGGTCAAAACTCAAGTATACAAGCTTACTGAAAAAATCTGCTTCTGGACAGTGAAAACTGTAGTTTGGAAAACTAGAGTTTTGGAAACCACAGTTTGGGCGTCAAAAAGTCAAAACTTGACTATGGGAGTCAATACTCGAGTATGGAACTTATATACTCGAGTATTGGGAGTCTTCAGCTTCACTGACGCGTCTAGTCCCGACAAAACTCGAGTTTGCACTTCAATACTCTAGTATCAACACTTAACAGCAACTCTATTCACCTCTGTTACACATACAACTTTGGGCGAGGTCTGGTAATTCGATGATATCTCTTGAATCAGACATCGGATTGAGGTGAAATCAAATTTGGCTGAAACTAGACATGCAACACATCATCTTAACAAAGTTTCATGCCCAAAGAAGATCAGATGAGTGAGCTATGAATTTCTAAAGTTGAATCAGAAATCCACGCCACACTTCCGACCAAGCTTCAATGTTTTGAGTATAACTCACAATCTACAAATCAGAATGAGTTGAAATCGGTGGCATTGGAAAGAAGAATAATAAGGCTTTCCATCAAGACTTGATTCAACAAAAATTAAGATCATACCAGAGAGATACAATCTTCAAAAGTTGACTGACAATTCAGAACATCGTAAAAACGCTGGTCAAGAACAAGGCTTCATACATTGGATCATAACAGATGAAATCCAACGATCTTTGAGCTGAATTTTGTTGCATTGGAAAGAAGGACCAAGGAGCTGTATGAGGACAATTGGTTTGCTAAATTAGAGGTTATATCAAGTCAAAAAGCAACCAAGGGTCAGAACAACTCGAAAACTCGAGCTTACACATGAATACTCGAGTATAGCTCAGACAGAGAGCTATGGACGTCAGAGGAATCTCAATACTCGAGTATGAGAAGCAAAACTCGAGTATAGGACATACAGAAACAAATATGAAGAAATGAGATAAGCTCAATACCGCAGTATTGAAATCAAAACTCGAGTTTACAGCGTGAGTTCAGAAAAATCGAAGTTGCGAAAATCCTGAATCTAATCCAGATCAACCAGAAGTTTACCCAAATGATTCATAACATTTATTATCATCACTTATATCATTTGTGGGCATATTTCAGATGATCAAACGAGAGATTTCATGAAGATCAAGTTGCTAACCTGTCAAATCCCAAAAAGTGAAATAACGGCTAGTTTTTTTTTCTTCTGCTGAGCTCTCAATGGTTCTGAACACAACGGCTATAATCTCCAACGGTCAGAACATCATCATCTATAAATAGAGGCATATTCAAAACGCAAAAAGGTGGAGGAGTAAGCTTATACAGTCATAATGTCAAAATTCTTAATCCTTTTCTCACTCTGTCTTTCATGCTTCCATAGATTATCTTAGAAAGAGTGAAATGATCTCTTATACACTTCAGTGTTTATCATAATCACTTTTTTGAGAGAAGATACATTGTTAATCATATTTTCCTGAGAGACACTCAAGGTTAGGTGACCTTGAGTTAGGAATTTGATTGTAACCTTACGGGTAGTAAGGGGGAGTCTCTGAGAGAGATTGTAAAGGCTACACAAGTGTCTGGATAAACTTGTGAGGTGTAAAGGTTTGTCTCTTGTGTCTGGTTAAACAAGGAGATAGTGAAAATTTCAAGTGGAACTTGAGGACTGGATGTAGGTCAAAGTTGGACCGAACCAGTATAAATCTCTGTTTGCAATTCTCTTCCCTGAACTCTTTATTTCCAGCATACATATTTGAATGATTGTTTATAGTTTTATAACTCTTTAATATCATTCAAACTGATTTCAACGAATCACGAAAAAATTTTCAAAGATTGAAAGAATTTTTTTCTTCACCCAATTCACCCCCCCTCTTGGATTCAACCACGTTTTTCATAAATTTTTAAAACTGAGGCAAAACTCTTAAATCTAATTAACTTTCATATATTACAATGGGGAAGATTAATTTTTTAACCTTTAAAATTTTGACTTACTTATAATTTAGTCTATAGAATTCAACTTAGTATAATTCAGTCTTTATACTTTTGACTCGCTTGCAATTCAATCCCTAATGTTTCTGAGTTATCATATCTGACAAAAAACTGTTAAAAATTTCTTAAATGAATTTTACATAAATTTTTTTGAAAAATATAACCAGTGTTACTATCCCCACTGACTTGAATCCTCATTCACCTCTATTTTCTAGAAATCCCTCTAGGCATCTGCGACATCCATGTCAAATCCTTCAAAAGCTCCTTTCAAACATAATGTGAGATTGATTTTCTTATATTAAAGGGCCTTCAAAATTATGAGCAACATTTTAGGGATATGTAATTCCATCTGTTATTAAAAGGGGAGATTATACACCAAGTATGTTTATGAAATAGGTGTGCTTTGACTTTTTCTAATCTCATCCTCTTCAAAGCACCATCCAACATTTATCATTCAACCATTAAGAAATCTCTTTTTCCACATTGGTTGTTTCTTACATACTTGGATGCTTTATTAGAGTTAAAAACATTATAAGTGGCTTCAATCTTTCCTTCAATATGAGTTGTTCGCTACCCTCTAGCGCTTCAGAAGAATCTGTTATGGACACCATAGATGCCCAGCAAGATTTCTAGAAAATAGAGGTGGAGGGGGTTACGAGTTGGTGGAGACAGAGACACTATTTTTTATTTTTTTAACTTTTGTAAAATCCACTTAAACAATTTTTAATAGTTCTTAAACATTTTTTTATCACATAGGATGATTTAGAAATATCAACGATTGAGTTGTAAACAAGTCAACAGTTCATAGACTAGATTATAATTAAGTCAAAATTTTAAGGATCAAAAGATTAATTTTCCTCATTATAAGATATAAAAGTTAGTTGGTTTCAACGATTTTATCCCAATTTTAAAAGTTCATTGTTATTTTTACTGCAAAAAATAATTTATATTTACTATTACACTTTTGATAAAAATTAAAGGTTATTTTACTACCTTCTTTGTATAAAAAAAACGGAGAAACGATGTATAATGTATTTATACCTTTGATTATATCTCTGAAGAAATCAATTGAATTCACCAATTCATCCTCTGTCTTGCCTTTCCATTTGGAGGCCAGAGATGGTAATGCCTTGTCTTCCAAGTAAACTCCAATTCCTGTGAACTTTATAAATCGCCCTTCTATCGTTAACCCTCGGACACCTGCCCACCAAAATTCAAAAAATATATATTTTAAATTTATTCAAACCAAAATGATGCAACCTTATCATTTCATTATTATATCATATTAAAAATTATTTATGAACATAATTAACTCGTAGTCGACACGTTTATTAACTGGAAATTTGAGATAAATAGCATTAGTCAAAATTTGTGAATAATATAACTCTATTCGATTTATTTTTTATTTTGACATGAATATTGACTATATTTTTCCTTCTTTTGGTTAATGCATGAAATAAGTAAAAAACCTCAATATAGAAATTTTTTGACTGAAGGACCTATTGATTTAATTTGAATAAAATTTTAGAAGAAAAAATAGAATTATAATTGAAAAATTAAAAAGAATAATTATAAAGAATAAAATGATGGTGGTGGTGATAACTGATAAAATAAAGAGAGGCCAATGCATGGCCAAACATTTCAAATAACTTTTAAATACTTCAATTTTTTATGTACACACACGTGTCTATATATATATATATATATATATATATATATATATATAGACACACACGTATATTATATCAATTAATATTTGATATTGTGTGTAAAAAGAATATTTATACGTGTGGCTATCTATATGTGTGTATCATATATGTATATCGTATATATTAACTATTGATTCTTGAAATGACAGGATTGAGTACAATAGTAATCATACTATCATAGTTATCCTCATCCTCCACCAACTTCAATAACTTCAATTATTTTATTCAAAACAAAAGCAATTATAATATGATTATATATAGAGTATTTATTTTTTTTTTTTATATATATCAAAATTTTAGGAAAAGGGTTGGATTAACCCACGATCTAAGGGCATGACAAAATCTTTCTTTTTCTTAGGTGATACCAATATTGGGCAGGGCGAGTCGTCTATTACCTTTATACGCTTACCTATATACCTAGAGCTAGAATACCTCCCCCAGCGCCTTGACCAACTCTAAGATTAAATTCTCTCCCTTTGATGAGAAAACCTGACCCTTTTCTCAGTTGAACCCAAGAATGATGGCTTGAAGTATTTATTGTTATGTATATTTATCTATGACTATGTACCCACATGACTGTGCGTCGGTGCCTACTAGAATGGAGATCCAGTTGGATTTGATTAATTAAATACATTAAATTTGGAAAATGATTAGATGAGGCCCACCAACTCCCGGACTTTTTCAATCGTATTATGGTTAACTACTCATATATATTCAAAAGATTTAAAATAGGGTGGTGGGTCAATTTTGCTCAAAAGCTTACACAAATAAGTCAAGGATATCTGAAAGTTTTTGTTTTTGTTTGATCAATAATGAGTAAAATCGTTGATTGTTAAGGTTAATAATTTTAGTGTTTTTTTTTTATAGCGATATTACTCTTTTTTTAATTCTTTTTCAGATAATATAAATTATAAAAAAACTTTTGAATAGTCACCATTCCTATGTCAGATCCACATTTGAGGTTCTTCCTAATGATGAGCACCTAATTTCTCACCACTTAATAACCACTTAATAAGATCTCATCTGTTTAAATTTAATTTAAATAGTTTAAATTTAAAATTTTAAAATTGTGAGTTTTAAAATAATAAAATCATTTTTTATGAAAAGTGGTAGTTATAATATTATCTTTTTTATTAATTATATATATATATATATATATATATATTAAAATATAAAAATTAAATTAAATATATACCATCCAAAATCAATCTAACAATATAAATGTGTAATGAGAATATTTGTGCTCATCAAAGTGATGAGCGTTTTTTATGAGCACAAAATGTGTTCTTATATTTCTATATACATGCAAACTTTTAAAGTAAAATTGCACTTTAACCTTTTAAAATATGAAAAAATTGGTGTGTTTGATTGAAACATAACCTTGTATGAGGAGAGATGGTTTTATTTTTGGCCCGAAGTCAGATGGTATAAATGAGGTGATATATGTCATGAAGCTTTAAAATTTAAATTATTTATGCATTAAGAAACAGTAAAAAATTAGGAGAAAAAATTAAAAATGATTTTATTTATGTCTTCGTTAAATCACTCAACCTAAAGCAATTCAAATCCTTAAAAAGATATAAAAGGCAACAATACACACACATGCAGGAAAGAAAGTTTACAATGAGAGATATGCAGTACTGTATAAGCAAAAAGGGAAGAAGAAGAACCTGCACCGCCAAGAAAATAGGACTTGACAGAGCTGCCCGGAGGCGTCACGGTGGCCGGGAACTCAAGGAACTCCACAGTCACTCCGGTGAGAGATGCTGGGGCTGGCGCCATATCGGAAAGAAAGGTATTGGCCGGAGAAGAGCTAGCAGGATTTGTGATTTGTGAATTAAATAGATGCGTTTCGAGAAATGAATGGGGATGGAATAATCATAAATAGAGTATAGTCAATATTCCATCAAACTTTGGAAACAGAAAAGTGCCATAGGGATGGAACGCGTTTCCCATGCAGGGACGGTCGTCACTTCTTGTGAGAGATCTGACCGTTGGATCTCTCTCTCTTTTTAGTAATATCATAAAGCATCTTTTTAATATTAGTCAATATTTTAAAATAATTTTTTAAAATTCTAAAAATTATTTTTAATATCGTGAAGTATTTTTTTAATACTAATCAATATCTTAAAGTATATTTTTAGTCTTAATCAGTGACCCTAGAAGATTAAAAAAAAAATCAAAGTATTAAATGAGACTAAAAAGATATTTTACGGTATTGAGTAAACAAAAAAAATACTTCAGGATCTTAAAAAATTTTTAAAAATATTTTAAAATATTGATTGTTATTAAAAAAAATATTTCATACAACTAACCGGTATTAAAAAAAATATGAACCAGAATTGATGGCCAAATCTCTCCCTAAAAAAGACGAGCAAGAGGAGGGGAACGCGTTACCACAGGGATGCGATTAAGGTTGTGAAAACGTAGTTTTTACGTAAAAACGGAAGGGGAATAAAAAAGCGTAAAACGTAAAATCGTAATACAAAACGTAGTTTTTACCTGTATATAAAAATAGTGTATTTTTGTTGTGAATATAGCATTTTTCAGTTGTTAATATAACATTTCTAATTGTAAATACGGATTGATAATTTTTTAATTAATTATAAAAAAGTCCCAAAGGACTTTTTTGTAATGGGATTTTGGTGGGGGACTTTTTTGTAATTAATTCTGGTCTTTGGGGCTCAAATGTAATTTTTCCTTCAAAATATCCAACATTGGGTCTGACTCTCATTTTTTTCCAAAAAATGCACGCTTTTACGCTTTTATGTTTTATGGATGCGCTTTTTACGTTTTTATCCCCTCTATATTTTTTTCCCAAACAAAAATCGTTTTATTTAAATTAAAACATAAAAACGTATTTTTGACGTTTTAAAACGCATTTTTACCAACTATGGATGTGATGTCTAACACTATATGTGGTTTCCCACACGTTTGACTCTCAAATTACGTGAGATTCAATGATTAATAGAAAGACGACAAACAATGAAAATGAAGATATTTATATTAAAATGGGCATATCTTAACTTATGACTTTGTACAAATAAAATATATAGAAATATCTATATGAGTTTTGGGTTGTAGAAATTTTTAATTTAGTTGAAAATTTTATCTTAAATAATGTTAATTATATAATTATTTGTTATGAAATTATAAAATAAATGATATTTTTGCATAAAAATAAACCAAGTAACATAATTAGATCTAAACCATTTTGATTTCATTTGATTATGCTCCAGATAATGCCTGCATGATGCATATATTTTAATTCTACACCTAATCTAGACATATGTTAACAGTAAAGGAGGTTGCTAAATTTGAATAAACTTGGAAATAAATAAACCAAAATTTTTATAACCTAGTGATATGTAAACTCTTCTTTTTTTAAAAAAAAAATGTGAGACTGCAAGTCTCACGCCACTCTAATTAAAAAAAGAAAAAAATAAATAGGAGGGAATTCATTTTAGACTTTATAATACTAACATTATTTATTATGATAGGAAAAGTTTCAGTCAAAGGCGTACGCAAATAGCAAAGAGTCAAATCCGGCTCCTAAATAAATTAATTTTGTCGCTCTTAAATAAAACTGAAGATATATATGGGCGATAGGTCAAACAAAAGAAAAAAGGAAATCTGGGCGATAGGTCCACCGATGAGCATTCTAGAACTAGAAGAGTTCATAATATTTTACTTCTATTTTCTTTTTGAATAACAAAAATTTAGGTGACCTTGTTCTCGAGGTTAACTAAGACTAAGAAATGTACCAAAACTGAGAAAAATTATCTTATATAGATACTTACGCATATATCAAGATATGAGTTACATCCTTGTTAACTGAATCAATCCTCTTTAGCTAATTTATATAGTGTATTAAGGTTATTTTACACATGACTTTATTAAAATTTGAACTATGTATAAATAAGGAAGATTAGTGAAAAATTCATTTATAAGAATTTTATTGTTCAAAAAGAATGAATTCAAGTATGATATTTTGTTAATATAAATTTGATTTTTATTGTTGTGTTTATTTTAGTTTTGATCCTTGTTGTTTCAATGATAGGTTTTAGTTCCCAAGTTTCTTTTCATCTAAAATGTTAGTTCCTGTAATTCAAAAATGACCTTAGTGGTGTTAAATATAAGGGATAAATATCATTTTTATCATGAAAGTTTAGCTTAAGGAGGATTCTTGGTCATTCGAAAATTTTTTTGACCTTATTTTTTTTCCCTTTAAAGTTAACAAAATGGAGCAATTTTGCCTTTGAAGTTCTTTTTAGAAACAATTATACCCTTAGAAGTTTATAAATTAGAGCAACAATTTAATGGTTAAGATTAACGAAGGGGCAAGATTCCTATATTTTTAAATTTCTAGCGTAAAAATGAGACTAAAAAAACTCCTTAAGTTAACTTCCATGACAAAAATGATATTTACCTCTAAATAAAATGATTTGCTTATAACACTGTCAATTATATGATGTTGATTGTGATTCTTCTGGATTAAGTGGCTTTGTAATAAAATAAAATAAGGAAAGAAAAGAAAAAGGAATCATGGGAGAGAAGGCCACCACATTTGCACCGACACTCTACCACTATTCGTTGTTATTAGGGATGGAAATAAACCAGGTTAGGTAAGACTTTTGTTAAATAGGCTTGAGTGTAACAACACCCTGTAGGGCCTTTATTTTATTAGAATTATCACGTACGAGCATCGAGATGATTTGGATGACTGAATTGTGGAATAAATTTTTTTTGAAATTAACTTAGTTGGAGATGTAAGGACAATTTTTTCTCGATTCGAATCTATCCCATAGTTGGATGTTAATACAATAATAAAAAATAGACAGATGATAAACGTTAAAATACAGCCTAGCTACTCATATTTTTCTAAAAAGTTCCAACTCCTGTAACCCTTACAGCTACTTTTTGTCTTTTGATCCTGAACCACTACCTATATCTTTCATATGGTCTGGAGCTCAAATGAATGAACTCTAGGGTAACAGTTAATCTCATTTGCAGGTATGAAATGTAAATGACAGTATAACACATGTATAAGGATAGAATAATTCACAATAAACAAGTCGCACCGTAACTACAGTTAACGGCCAAGGACCGCGGCCCTTCAGGACACACAGCCTTGTTTTAGGACACGCAGCCCTATGAGACGCGCAACCTCAATCCTTAGCTAAGATACAAACATGCAAATTATCTAGCAATCATGATCAGTCATACATGCAATACACACATACAAGCTAATAATATAACAATTACCCATCTTAGATTTGAATCTTTATCTTTTGTCTGAAGTTGTTAGGATCAGGAAATGTGTCAAGTTCTTCCTAAAAACGTTTATCATTATCATTAGTCACTTCTTGCATTACCAAGTAACTAACTACGCAAATTAATTTTCAGAGGATTAAAAATAGTAATTAATCCCTAAAAATACCCTCCTTAACGGATAATGGCCGAAAATAAGGGATAGATGAAATCAATAAAAACTCAATTAAGTCATCCCTAAACTACTTAACATATGATCCTTACAGCAAGTCCAGCACATGCAACGTATATATGCATAGATACAGTAAAGTTTTCATTCAATTGCAACACGCACTTGTAATAGCTTTCAAACTCCCTTTATAACAGATTTTATTTCTATAAACCATTCAGCCAAGACCAAAAGACTCTCTTCAGCTCTTTCATTAGAAAAACCCGAACCCATATTTATCAAAACAGAGAGGAGTCGGTTCAGTCATGAAAGAATGAGAATCATAAACCACATTCCATGCTGATATAGGTGTTAGTTCTCGGTAAAAATAGAAACCAAGTGCAGGACCGACATATACGTGTATATATATAAAAAAACGTAGAGGCTGAATGCACATGACAATGCAGCAACGTTATATGCAGCAGATTCATTACTACATATACATTCGCGTCATGTATCAGGTATAGGCAATGACAAAATTCTTTTTTTTTTTTTTTCCTTTACGGTGCATGCTTTTCCTCCCATATATCAGTAAAAATGTCTCTGTTTCATGCTTAGCTTCCACGACAACTCATGGCTTAATTCATATTACTTGATTTGCGTTGGAATGTGCTTGAAACTAGAAGGAAAAGAAGTTTGATCTCTTACCTTCAAGGATGAAGACGAACAAAGAGAATGGAGAGACTGATTTTCCCCTGTTCTTGACACCCGAAACAGAGATGAATAATCCCAGAGGCGCTGACTCTCTCCTTCCTCCTCTCCCTCTCTCGGTTTACTCTCTTTTCTTTTCGGTTACTCACAGTGGAGAACGAAGAACTATCTATATAAGGACCCAAGGTCCAGACGAGAATGAGACACGATATTGCAGAAGCATGGACCATCGGTGAATGACACAGGGCTCGAGAGAGATATGGTTCTTCGCTGGTCAGCTGATCTTGCGTGTTTGATTCATTCATGTTTTACTGTGCTCTCTGCTTTTCCGTAGGCAGCGCTGAGTCTGATTATGGTATGATCTTCTGCTGCTAATAACGTGATCTGCTTCTTCGGTTTTGGACGAGTTACTTGATAATAGATAATGGGTAGGTTGTATTTTGGCTGGAGGTAATATGGGCTGAAGAACTGGGCTTTTGCATGATGGGCTTATGTAACTTCATATGGCTAACGTGTTGGGTCTGTTTGTTTGCTTGTTTCATTTTCATTTTTTTTACTAATTAATTAATTAGCTTATTTGTTACTATTATTTGTTCTTACATATTATAAGGGAAATGCAAAAAATACTACAATTTCAAACTCCCAAAATCTTGGGATATTACACTAAGTCTGGGCTTGAACCTAAATGCAGTTTTTTTTTAGGCTTAAGACCGATCCTTCATAAAGTCTGGTCAAGTTTGAAGCCGTTTTAAAAAGGCCTACGTACAATGTAGGCCTTTAAAGAGGCCTCATATTGTAGGTCTTAAGGTCATGATTAACTAATATAAAAATATGTGTAATACTATAATTAACTAATTATACTTGAAATTAAAATATAAAAATGAAAAAAAAATTAATATTGTGTTATTTTTATGATGTAACTATAATTATATTGATTTAATGTATAAACAGGTCAAACCTGAAAGCTTACAAGTCAACAAAAAAATATATAGTCTATTTATACATTTAAACTTTAAATAGACCATTTTAAGAAATAAGCTAAACTGTAACTGTAGGTCATTTGATAGGTGTCTAGCCTATTTCACACCTTTTGCTGTCAAGAGAGAGAGCCATCGCAGCTGAAGAGTGGGGACATAAAATTTGATATGTGATCCTGTAAAAACATAAAATTTTTGGAGAAATCAATGTTACAATACTAGACAGCGGATAAGTTCCGATTGAAGAAATTTCAGTTCATACAATGCCAGGAAAATCCCATTCTAGTTTAATTAACAAATCCAAAGCTAATGAACTATCTTCCATATCAAGACAAATCATATAACAAGGGATACTTCATTTACGTACTATGGGAAAAGAAAAACAAATGCGTTGGCTCATAGTAGGACTCAGATAACAAACACCCAGCACATCTTAATAGCCCCAGAACTTTCAGAACCAGAATAATGAATTCATAATACCATTTTATTGGTTCGCCGGCACGGTGGACTAAAAGGAAATGGAAGAGAAACAGAGTGAAACAGGGCACGGTGGACCTGAAGAATGGAGAAGCAAAAATCCTGGTAGGGGTTGAAGCAAGGCACAAAAGGAAGGCGGGAAATGCGGCTTTCATTGATATAAAATAAGGGGCTTTTATACCGAATAATAATAGAGGATCAGATTTATAATGGTAATTACATAAATATAAAGAATTTTTTAGTCCTGTTCTTTTAACATGAGGTCTAAAAAATATTATTTAAACTGGTTTTTTAAACAACAAATTTAAAAAGTTAATAATAACATAAAATGTCTAGTACTTTTAAAATTTGTTGTAACAAATAATCAGTTTAAAAAATTAAAAAAAAAATGTCTATTACTTTTAAGACATGTTAAAAATAAACGATCTAAAAAGTTAAAAATTAAATTAAATGTATATTACTTTTAAAGTCGATTGTTACAAATAATCAGCCTAAAATGTTAAAAATAAAATAAGATATCTATTATCTTCTTTTTTTTGTTATAAATAACATTTCTAAAAAGTTTTAAAAAAATGTTTATTATTTTTTAGACTAATTGTTATAAATAACCTATGTAGAAGATGAAACTTTTTAAACTTTATATTTATTATTTATATTTATTATAATCAATCTTTTGAATCTTCTTTTTTTTTAGACCTTATATTTTATATAATTGGTCTAAAGATGAATATCGCATTCAAAATTGAATTTCCCTCTTTAAAAACTCTCATTCTCTGCCATCTCCTCACTGCACTCACCCTCTCCTTCAACTTCATTATCGTGCCCTTCATGACTTCACTCCCCGTTGCAGACCTTGTTGTTGTCGCATGCGATCTTTTTCAAATGCCGCCATTTTGTCTCAACAATTGGCAATTTCATGAAACTCTGTCATTTTTATTGGATTCTAGTTATTCTCTTCCAAACCCCAATTTCAGGCTTCTTAAGATCTCCCTGAAGGTAGCCCATGTCGTTACAACGAGTTCTTGAATGCCATCAAGAAGGGAAAGGTCAAGAAAGTCAGGTTAAAAAAAAAATGATTCTGCCCTTCAACTCATTGATGGAAAAGTGAAATTTGCAAATGATCTTAAATTGCAAAAAAATTTCACTGAGAGTCATTGCTTTGATGGGTGAGTTGTTTTAGATCGTTTGTTCTAGTTGAAGAATAAAGGTACTTTTTGGTTAACTTTTATTTATAATTTGTGATTTTCTGTTAAAGCACACTTGTCAATTGTTAATGTTATGATTATGTTCTTTGTAAACATGAAATTTGGTACTGCATCTCCGCAACAAGGACTTAGACTTGGACTATGGTTAGTTTGATCTCATTTCCTTGCATTTTCTCAAGAGTATTTTTTATTTGGATACTTGTGTTTTTTTTTCCTCTAGGACTATGAGGCTGAATTTCTCAATTAAACATTAGGGTGTTTTATTTATATTTTCTCTTCTTAATAATCAAGCTAACACTTTGTGCATCAAATTTCTCTGTTTTGTTCATCTCCATCTTAGCGACACCGGAAAGACCAAAAGGCGATTGGGAGTTGTAACTCAATAGCACTTCTTCTTCAAGCTTCATCATCGTCTTCTGAGGGGAGAGAAGGAAGAGATGTCATCAATGGCGCAAGTCTCCCTATTCAGGTGCAACTAGCTTGGATGGAATGGGATCTGAAATCTTACCTAAAAATTAGAGCGGGTCGGCTCGTGAAGGGCCAGGGCCCAGAGTAAGAAAAATACTTGTTTTTCAAAGTCCGGCTCAAGAGCACCTAGGCCAAGGCCGGCCCGCACGGCCCAGAAAATATTATTCTAAATTTTAACTATTGTTCCTCCACTTTTTTTTTTTAAAAAATATAATTAGTAAATTACAACACGAATCATTCAATAAATAAGCACAATCACTAATTCATAATCAAAAGCAAACTATATTCACAAATAACTCACATAAAACATAAAAAGCATATCACTAAGTGACATTAGTACGATGACTATTATTGTCATCATCTTCGTCACTATCATCGATTTTAACGATATTTGATTGTTCTTCACTTTGAGTAGTAGCCTCTAGCTCATGAGTAAGAATATCATGAAATTCTTCTCCTACATCATGAACACATCCATAATATTTGTTTGCAATAAATAATAAATCAAATCATAAAATTATAGTATAGTTATTATGTATTTGTAGTTAGATGGATAAATAACTTTATAACAAATACAATATATATATATTAGTAAATTTAAAAAGGAAAAAAAGAAAAAGCTACAGTGAAAATGGCCTACAGAGCTCGCCCGAGGCCCTCCAGGGCCGGCCCGTTTAAGCCCGAGGCCTGTCAGGACTGGCCCTCCAGGGCTAATTTCAAATAACTCGTTCATTTTTCAAACCCAACCCTTAAAAGGCCAGGGTTTAAACGAGCCAGCCCGATGGGCTTGGCCCGTTTTCTCGGCTCTACTGAAAATGTTGAGGTTTGAAGGAGGAAGAGATTAGACTAGCTTTGGAAGTTTTGTTTTGTGTTTTGTGTTTTTTTTTTAAAAAAAAATTTAGACCCTTTTAAGATTGGTTGTGTACACAACTAGTCTTAAAAATAAGACTTTTAAGACTGGTCATTTAACACAACCAGTTTTAAAAATCTTTCCTTTTATACCTTTATCTTAAAAAACCAATTTAAAAAGTGATTTTTAAGACTGACCTTAAAAGTAATAGGCTTTTTAGACTTGATGTATTGAGACTAGATCCAGAACCAGTCTAAAAAGAACTTTTCATCTAGTCTAAAAAGCAATTTCTATAATAGTGTCTCTTCCTAGGATTACCTTTTCTCTTCTCTTCTTTTTTTTTAATCACATAGTCTAGTGAGCCACAAAAATCGGCTTGCCTAGTCATCAAGCCACATCAATATAATTGATGTTGTTAGTACTACATCATCATATTTAACACTGGTAGGGTCTTTATTGAATTACAAGGACTAACATTTTACACAGAAAAAAACTTGAAGGATCAAAACTTATAATTTGAAACTATAGGGATCAAAGTCAAAATAAACACAAAATGTAAATACCAAACATTATATTAACCATACTTTCTATATATGAAATTATGTAAAGTATTAATACTTTCAATCTATAAAAATATATCAAGTCTTTCTAACCAAGAAAATAAATACAAACTGCTATTATTGCCGATTCAACGAAGTTTGAATCTGCAATAATAACAAGCTTCCTATCATCTATTTATTCTTTTGCTGCAATAAATCAACTAATCCTTTAGCTAAGCATAGTCCTTTATACAAGGCTCGTTGTTTAGCCTCAAAGACAGAACAAGCTCTAAGGGCATGAGTGAAACCCATAATCCAGCCTTCCTTATGGTTTCTAAGAACCCCATTATATCCTGTACTTCATTGTCATGATTTAGAATAATTGCATCCACATTTAATTTTGTCCAACCATCCCTCGTCTTCATCTTTGGGTTCAATTGGCAAAGACGTTGAACACTCTCACAAAAGAGAGAGGAGTTTGATCTTGGAGTTGGTCAAGGCGCTGTGAGAGACATCCTAGCTCTTAAGTGCCTAAGTAAATGTCTGAGGGTAATAAACGGCTCGCCCTACCCAACATTGATATCAACTTGGAGTAACAGAGATTTTGCCTTACCAGTATACTTAATTATCAATGGTCAGTTAGTATAATAGATTAGTTACATACTGTTTAGTTACGCTAACCAATTTGTTAGAATTTCATTGGTTAGCTAGTGCTTATCTATGTAGTAGGCTCTGTCCAATATAAAGATAGGTACAGAGCACAGTAATGTCAATTAGTCATTTTCCCTCTTTTGCTATTTTGTCCATTTCCTTTGCGCACTCTTCTCATTCTTCATGGCATCAAGCCATTCAACTCCATGGACAAAACTTATCATTCTTCTGGGCCATCTGACTCTATGACCAATGCCTCACATTCTTCTGGATCTCTTGGCTTTTACACTATATAGAGAAAGGATATTGTGACCTTCTCTCATCTCGTCTCTATGAAGCTTGAGGAGCACAACTTTCTCCTCTGGAAGCAACAGATTTAACTACAATTTGAGGTCACAATCTGCAATAGTTTATTGACAAAACTGTTCAACCACCTGTTCAATACCTCGCTATAGGCGATGAGGGTGAAGGATTTGTGATTAATCCTGCTTTTCTTGATTGGCAACGTCAGGATCACCTCCTAATGTCATGGATGACCTGCTCCATGTCCGAAGGTGTTCTAACTCGAGTTGTTGGCTTTAAGTCATCTTTGAAGATATGGGAAAAGCTTTATATTCATTTTACTCCCAAACCAAGGCAAAGCTTCGGCAACTCAAAACTCAACTCAAGTCCATCAAATTGCAAAATCTATCTTTCAATGGTTATTTGCTGAAATTGAAAGGCACGATTGATGCTCTTGTCGCTATTGGTCATTCAATCTTTGAATCAGACCATGTTGATCATATTATTGAAGGTTTACTAGAGGAATATGAACCATTTATCATCTCAATTACCTCACGTAAGGAGCTGTATACTATTGATGAAATTGAGGCTCTACTTCTTTCTTAGGGGCCTGACTTGAGAAGCATCAATGAGCTTCGAAGTCATTGCGAGTGTTGTTCAAATTCACAGGATGTAACGTTTAGTGTTATGCAACTCATAGGAAAATTTTGAAACTAAGACTTTTCACCAATTTTCCCTATATACAAATTACTCTCTTACAATTTAAAATTTAATAATAAATCACCCTAAACTTTAACTTTTTGTGAGGATAATCCTTAATTAGAACTTATTTACCCTCTAGATTTTTATTTTCGTGTACTTATAACTGTCAATCAAACTTTGAGTTATGTACCCATAATCTTCTTAAATTTTAAGCTATTTACAAAAGTCTATATGTTTTGTTTGTTTATTCTAAAGCTTCTAGATGAGAGAACGTGTCCATAAATAACACAAAGTTTAAGACAATTGTGTATATTTTAGCCTTCCATGTAAACTATTATAAATCATATTTATTTTATTACCAATTATATTTAAAAATGGTTGATAGAGAGTTTCGTCGGTCCATCCCGCTGGCTCTTGTGTTTATATATCTCTGTTTTTTTTCCTCGAAAAAGAAAGTATATACTCAAATCACTTTGGATTTTGAGCCTAATCTCTATAAAGACAGGAGCGTTAAGGTTAAAGCCATTTGAATAAGTTTGAATAAGTGTGTTTCCCATTATTCAAACTTTTGTTCTCATTCTCATGAGATGAGATTGTTTACCATCTCATTTAATCAAGAATTTGTTAGTTGTATTTATAGGTATTGTGTGGATTACTTAATCATGCACAACATACTTCTCATAAAAAATCTTATTATGAGATTCTACAACGATTATTTCTATACAAGTTCTTAATTTACTTCTCTGAAATAATTTTATTCTTCAAAGGTCATTAAATATAAAAAAATTTAGATCAATATTTTTTTGTTAAGATTAATATAATGTCTAGTCCATATAATTTGTCCTTGTCCTTATAGTTTTAAACTATATATTTGGATTTCTCAAGTTTCTTTTTGTCAAAAATGTTAATTATTGTATTTTGATAAATAAAAAATTTAGACCATATATTTTATTGCTTGAAGGACCAAAATTTATGATTTAATTTTGAAACTATAGGGATGAAAATTAAAATGAGGGTGAATTACAAGAACAAAACATTGTATTCACTATTTTTATTACAATATTGTTTCTGGATCCATTGAAAGTCATATCTTAGGGACGACGAAAAAAATTAGGTGAGGCTTGTGAAAATTTGGTAGTTGGCAGGAAACAAACAAATTCTAGTTAGATTTCACTTCAAGAACTCGAAAAAGACCTAAATTCATGCATACATATAGTCGTGGTGTTTTGAAACTTGACATTTTGATTATTTGATCCGTGATAATGCTAATACATCTTAACCATCAAACACAAATGACGGATCTCAGAAGAGATAAGGGGGGAGGCCATGACCAAAAAAAAAATTCTTCAGAATTCTTTTTTTTTTTAATTTAATATAATTTAAAATTAAATTTTGGCCCCCAATATTTTTGTTAATCTAAAAATTAAAATAAATATGAATATTTTAAAAATGCATATAACCATAAAATTTGTTAATTAGTTGATGAGTATACATTTGGCCTCCAAAATATTTATCCTAAGGTCCATAACTGCACATATGCTACATGTAAGGCATGCTGCCACATAAAGATTTATGAGTAGTGTATCTTACACCCTCCATTCAATGTATAAACAACAATTAATCATATTGCATGCATTAAAATGTCAGTAAAAATTAGTTACAAATAATAAATGTGTAAGAGAAATATTTGTTATTTGTTTAAGTATACCCTTATTAATAAAGATATCCAGTAATATGGAATGAATGGTAAAAGAAATGAAAGTGAATGAGTCAGAAAAAATATATGAGAAAGAAATTTAATTAGTTATGGGTAAAAATGAAAAAAAAATTAAATTTTTAGACATATTGAAATTGTTATTTATGTATAGAACTAAGCCTATGTGAGATAATATTACTTATATATAGGACCCGGCAAGAGTATTTTAGTTATGGCTAATTACCCAATAGGAGTTGAATTGAGTGAATTATAAAAGTTAAAACAATCTTAAGCAATAAATAAATCAGGAAGGAAATGTTATAGAGATATCACCGAAGTGTGCACACATATTTATACTAGTTCAACCTTAACAACATGACCTACGTCTAGTCCCCAAAACTCCTCTAAGATTTTCACTATCTTTCACAAACCAATTACAATAAGTACATAGTAATCTCAAAAGATTCACTTCCCCTTACAACTACTCAAGGTTTTACTACATTGAGATTTTATAAAACTCAATTGAATGATTAATGACTCTCGTACAGAGTATATAAATAAACACTAAAGTATATGAATATCTCAAGGATAATTCAAGGAGTATTAATGAGTAATGATTGAGCAATTAATGATATCGCCATTGGTTTTTGACTCTAGATTGAATGCTCTTCGAATACTATTAATGACAATTGGTGAAGCTTCAAATTAGCCTTTAAGAGACTTTAATCGTTCCGTTAGGACACAAACAAATGTCGTTGTAGTCTGATGATAAGTTACTTTCGTATTGTTGTCGACAATCTTCATATCACACACCGTTGGTCAGTAGTTAACTCAGGAAATGTCGTTATCACTTTTGCTGGAATGAGTGTTTGCAGCAATGATCATCTGACCTGCACTGATTTCCATTCTGTGTGAGTGCTCTGTTTTATGCAACTTATTTAATGCTCTAACACATTCATTGCTTTTTGATGATCTATACGAAATCCTCTCGTTAACAATCTGAAACTTACTAGCAAAGATGTTTTTTAGCATTGGGAATAATAATGAGTAAAGTTTATATGAAATCAAATGTTAGTCAAATATATTGAATTTACGAAGACGAAGAAGACAAAGTGAATGAAGCTTCTGTAATAATCTTGCTCAAGTATAACGAAGGAGTGCTCGAGAAATATTCAAATATCTTTACTAGAAGGTCTATTAGATAAGCTTACTCAAGTTAGCACATACCTCTGCTTGAGTACCATGCTCGAGTAAGTACTTCAATGTGCTTGAGTAACTTCTAAAGGGACTTAGGAAATGAAATCAATACGAGCTTACTCGAGTATAAAAGTTCTCTACTCGAGCAACATGCTTGAGTAAGGCTCTCAACGTGGTTGAGGACAATCCTGAAACAAAGGGATTAGATTCAAAGAAACATTTATGCTCAAGCAATCATTTGTGCTCAAGTAAGCATATCCTTGCTCGAGTAAGATTCAAAAAGAGAAGATTATTATCAAGAGATATATGCTCAAGCATAATATTTCCTTGCTTGAGCAACACATATACATGCTCGGGTAAGAACCTGAAGTTGTTCAGATAACTGATTTGAAGCAACTATGCTCAAGTAAGCTTTTTTGAGTATTCTACTGGGCTTGCTTGAGCAAATATATGGCTTGAGTAAAGGTTCTTCTATGTCCGAGCAACATGCTCAAGTAAGCACCTGCAATGTCTCAGGGAGAGGGATTAGCACGATATTGATCAAGTGTATCTCTAGGCTTTTCTCAAGTAGGAAGTCTGCTCAAACAATTATTTACTTGCTTGAGAACTCCTGCTCAAATAAGCTATCCTCTGCTTGAGTATACTTCTTTCTTCTACATTTCACGTAACTGATTCAAAAACCTTATTCTTTTACAAGTTATCATGAAAACATAAAACTAACAAGTATTATTTATGAGCTATTCTCATATGTCATAAATGTGTATACTAATATAATTGTAGAGATTGAGAAAATTAGTTCAGTTATTCACTTGTAAAAAATGTGTGTTTATCTAAATGAACCCTCTTAATAATTTGCATGAGAAATTACTCTCTTGATAAGACCCCCTTTATTATGTACAATTTTAAGGGAGAGCTTATAAAAAAATTATAAATTTGAGATATAAAGTGAATTGAAGTATAATATCTAGGATGAGAGAAAAAATTTTCTACTAGTTCTTATATTTAGGATAAAATAGAATATTATTTATGAGATATGAATGAAGTGGGAAATTTATTTATTAAATTATGTGCAACTCACAATTAAAATAATTATAATTAAAAATCAATTCCATTTAAGAAAATGGGACGTAGACGACTAACTCAACTTGACGTAGAATAATAGGATATTCGGTGCGAATAGAAGTTAAGGGTTCAAGCCACCTGAGGTAACAAAAAAAAAAAAGAAAGATATTGACTCTTTTTACATGATTATTTTATACTTCAAGCTATTTTAATATTAAATACAATGTCTCAAGTAAATGTAAAAAATGATTTTGGCAACGTTAAATCTGATTGAGTTTGAAAATGATCGAATTTGACTATAATATTCAATATCATAGAGCAACATAGAAAATCATAAATTTCTTTTTTATAAAAAAATTTATTATTGTAAGCACCAAAAGCCTTATGGGCAAAATGGATCTCATAGCATGCTAACTTCAAAATGTTCACCTCCAATATTTAATATAAAATATAAGATTTATAAGGGGTTATATTATTCTGTCTCCTTGCATTGCATTATTGGGAATTGGGATCCATACCTAATTTTTCAACTTCTTTTAATATTTTTACAACTTTTTGGATTTTAAAATTATTTTTATTATTATTTTGGATATAACAACAAATTGAGCAAATATTTATTTAAACACGGAAGTAAAACAAAATGAAATTCGTCTGCTGCAGCTACATAGAATCCCTCATCTCTTTTTTCTATCTTCTTCTCTTTTTTTAACCATTAGATCAACATTTAAATTGTTCAAATTTGATGTTTTATAAAATTAATATTGAAATGTTAAATTATAAGAAGAAAATTGGTTAATTATTAAATAAAAATTAGTAAATTTTGATATGAATAATTTAATACTATAATAAAAAATAAAAATAATATTTTGTATAAAATTAAATCTTAACCATTTAAATGTTGATCTTATGGTTAGAAAATGACAAAAATGGAAAAGGATGGAAAAACACAAGAGGGGGAGTTCCAAACAAGAAAATCATGGGGTTTTTCATACATGATACCTCAACTTTTTGTTTTTGTTTTTTGTTTTGGTATTGAATCACGATAATTATATATAGTCTTCTTACCTAAATGAAGACATACTTTCTTTGACGAGATAAATAAAAACATATTTACTTAGATTTATTTAAGCAAGAACTTGCTACATATCCACAAAATGTATATAAAAACAACATTTACACCCCACTCATTATGCAAATAGACATAATTTAATGTAAATTTGAAAGAAACCTTTGTATCCCACCTAAAGAAAAAATCACATAAAAAAATAATATAGTCAAATACATAGATATAAAAGATTAAGAGTTTATTTTATCTTGAAAGTTATCACAGTGGAGTAATTTTACTATGAAAGTTTTTTAAGGTGCAACATCACCCCGAGAGTTTCAAAATCGTAGCAATTTTACTATGCCCATTCTCCGAGTTAAGTTTAACTGTTAGTTGATCAAATATATCAAGCTAGTAGTCCACGTGTCATCCACATTATTTTTGTGTTTGGGTTAAGGTGCAAATTTTCCCTTGAAGTTTTCACTTAGGAGTAATGTTGTTATAGAAGTTTCTAAATTGTAGCAATTTCACCCTAGAAGTTATCTAGGTCAAATTTACTCATTAGTTAACTAAATATGCTTATTTGACAAGTCTATGTTAAAGCTCCCTTCTGCTTTTGCACTTGAGGGCCAATCTCTGTCTAGCTCGAGGAAACCTTTGTATGCCATTGTTATCTTTTGGGAGGCTTACACCTCATAGAAGCTATCTACTTGAGACTCTCCCTTGCCCTATAGGTCTTGATTCAACGTTAGAATTCTAGCTCTTCCAGAGTAGTATTTCACTTATGGCTTAAGGCGCTCAAAAGAAGGTCTTCTTCACCCTCCACCTAAGCTGTTTAGAGGTCATTTAGGGGCTTTAGTTGGTAATCCGGGTTATTTTCCCCTCGATGATATTAATGTCAAATATGAGCCTATACCACATCTATTAGTTGCATGTCTTCAAATTAATCAAGAATGTGGTTGATTTTTCCTTTTGGAATAAAAAGGGATCAAATATGTCATCTCCTTTATTTGTTTATTTTTATTATTAGAAAAAAAAAAATTAATTCTCTATGTGTTTTGATGATAACTGGAAATTATAAATAAAATATGGTTGATTATTCAAGTCCAAAATGTTTTAACTTGATCAAACTTGTATCAGCAACCTATTGTCATATTAACTTGAGTTTCAAGTTATTAAACTCGAACCAAGTCTTTTCAAATCTTAGTTAAAATTCATTAAGACTTTGATTGACTCTAGCCAATCATTATTGACTCGAGTCATAGGCATTTGTGAAATTTTTTGAAAAATGATATTGCCTCGAACCTATGCTATTTTGACTCAATTCATCTTTTGTGAACTTAAATTTATTTTCAAAATACAAAAACTCTGACTTAAGCCAGTGCTCATTTACTCAATCATCGTTTTGAAACTCATTTTTAAAATGAACTTAGTTAATTCGAGCCATCATTTAATGATTAGGGCTTAAGCGATTTCAAATTACTTTCAAAAGTTATCTCAAAGTCCATTGATGAAATATGAACTTGACTTGAGCCTATTATGATTGACTCGATTTGGTTATGATTAGTTTTGATGATGTCTTATATAGATGCCATTAGCAAGAGCAAAAAGTTTATATCAAAAAGTTTATATCATATACATTGTCTAATTGCTACATTTAATGTAGATTTGTTCATGTGGAGAAAGAACAAGAGAAGAGAAGAAAGAAAGAGTTGATTCATGGAGAATAATCAAGAAGCGAGAAGAAAGAAAGAAGAACTTGCTGAATAAACTGAGAAAATCATTATACAATCTCTTAGTTTGATTCTTGAAGTCTTCAAGATCAAATGGAAGTTGGGATGACTCAATTCAGAGTTAAAACAAGCATATATCAGGTTCTGGATGAGCAAAATCGAGCCAGATACTCAAAAGTCAAGTTTACTGCATTACAGGAAGTGATCTGCCTCTGGATTATGAGAAAACTCGAGTTTAGAACATAAAACTCGAGTCTGGAACTCAAAACTCGAGTTGGTCACTTAATGACTCGAGTTTGTGAAGTCTTCAGCAACTCTGGTGTCTCTGGATCATCAAAACTCGAGTTAGCCAATGTAAACTCGAGTTTGAAACTCAAAACTCGAGTTAGTCACTTAATGACTCGAGTTTAGCAAGCTTTCAGCAACTCTGTTTCACGATCAGAACTGGCGACCTCTGGTAATTCGATGATATCTCCCAAACCAGAGATCGGTTTAAGGTGAAATCAATTTTGTATGAAACTAGACATCCAATGCGTCATCTGGACAAAGTTTCATGCCCAAAGAAGCTGAGTTGACTGAGCTATGAATTTTTGAAGTCGACCCATCTGTTAACGTCACCCAGCAGACCAAGCTTCAATGATTTGAGTATATCTCACAATCTACACATCAGAATGAGCTGAAATCGGTGGCATATGAAAGTAGACTCACATACCTTTCCAGAAACATAAAGATCATGGAAAAAAAAAAGATCAAATGAGTGAGATATGATCTTTGAAAGTTGACTATAAATTCAAGATGCTGCAAAAACGCTGGCAAAGAACAACCTTCATTCATCAGATCATAACTATCAGAATACAGTGAGTTTGGAGCTGATTCTTCTTGCAATGGAAAGAAGACTTAAAGAGCTTTATGAAGATAGGTACTGGATTCCAGGGATTGATCTTTATTAGGTCAGAAAGCAAAGAACTTGTGAGAAAGATATTTGATTGAGCCATGGAGAAGAAAACTCGAGTTTGTGTTAGCAAACTCCAGTTTTGTACTTGACAGAGAGCAAGATATTTTCATCTCTGAAGGAAACTCGAGTTAGTCACTTAATGACTCGAGTTTAGCATTAAGTTCAAGTGTGGTTCAAAATTCAAATCACGACATTCCTCTCTGGAAGACCTAAACTCGAGTTTGGATTTCCAAACTCCAGTTTAGCTTGCTGTAAACTCCAGTTTAGTTTACAAACTCCAGTTTGTGGTAGACAGAGAGCTCATCAATATTCTGAACCTTCTAAACTCCAGTTTGCATTTGAAAACTCCAGTTTAGAGCTTTGTGGACTTAAGCTTATTTTCACTTCAAAAGTCCAAAACTCGAGTTAATCACTTAATGACTCGAGTTTAGCCTTATGTTCAAGTGTGCTCCAAAACTTAAATCGCGACATTCCTCTCTGGAAGACCTAAACTCGAGTTTGTATTTCTAAACTCCAGTTTAGCCCTCTGCAAACTCCAGTTTAGCTTTCCAAACTCCAGTTTGCGTCGCTGAAGTATAAGAACCAGATTGCGCTAATTTGCGAAATCTTTATGGGTTAATATGAAATTATCATATCATGTTATATTATTATTCCTAACATTATTGATCAAGTTTTTGATAAGTTTCAGACAGGTTCATCACAAGATCAAGGCGAAATCAAGATCCAGAATAAGTGCATTAAATGAAGAACCAATAACATGGCTGATTCTTCTCCCTTATCCCAGATGTTTAGTTCAGACCGTTGCAACACATTAAGATCACTTCAAACGGTCGAATTAAGATCATGGAATGACTAAAAATCTGGAAGACGCTCTGCAACAACATATTCCAAGATTCCAGCTGAGAATTGAAAAAACAGAGCAAAATATGCAACTGTTATATTCCAGATTTACAGCTGAACTTTGAAGAATCAAAGAGAAGAAAATGCAATGGCTAGTTCCTCTTCTTCATCTATATAAGAAGCCCAGAAACGAAGAACAAGAGACACAAATACAAGAGGGAGAACAAGAACAGTGACGTGAGCTTGCACAGTGAAAATGCCAATATTCTAACGTCTGCTTCATCTACTCTCTGAATATCTTAATGATCATATATCTAGCTTAGAGAGTGAGATTATATGTATTGTGCTTCAGTGTTTATTCACTTACTTCTGAGAGAGAAGATTCATTGTAAACATCCTATTATTCTGAGAGTTACTCAAGATTGGGTGATCTTGAGTGGGAAACACTTTGTTGTGATTACAGTTGTGAGAGGAGTGAATTCGAGTGTGGGATTACTTCGAGTACAGAGTGTGTAATCAAGCAAGTGAATTGATTACGGTTTGTAAGGGGGAGTGAATCCTAGTGAGAGGATTACTTCAAGTACAGAACGTGTAATCAAGTTCAAAGCAAATAGTGAATTGAAAATCTCAAGTGAAGCTTGGGGACTGGACGTAGGTCAAAGATTGGACTGAACCAGGATAAATCACAGTTTGCATACTCTCTTCCCTTATCTTTTACATTTCCAGTATATGTTCATCTTTGAATATCTAATTGTCAATTTATAAATTGCGAAAAGTTTTTTTAAAAGTTTCTAAAGCTTATCAAACACCCAATTTACCCCCCTCTTGGGTGATAGCCAAGATCAACACTTGAGTCATGCATTTGATCTAAACGTTTTAAACTCGAGCTAAAGTCATATAGAGACATCCTCATTTAAACATCAAACTTATTTTCAAAGAAGATGAACTTATGACTCGAGCTTAGAATTCTTAACTCGAGTCATCTGCTTGAGTTTGGTTATATCTAACTCGAGCTAAATCTATCTCTGTTCTGCAACAATCGTGTCCATAAATCTTAAATCTTTAAGTATGATTTGTTTACTTCATATCATCACTCATTATTGTTCCTAACTATGTTTAATCAGTTTGTTAATGAGTTTTAGATGATTAGATGAATGATTAAATGCAAATTAATAAAAAAGTATTGATTACGTCACTTGCATTAAATGCATCTCCAAAAAACAAAGAACAAATTTGATTGATCATTCTCTGGACATTCTGAAGGCATTTATGATTTCTTTCCTTATTTGAATGCTAGATCATCCAATGGGAAGAGCACAGGGAATGTCAACAAAGATTGTCATCAATCATTGAATGAATCAAGTGTTGTGAGTAATGAATTGTCTTCAAGTCTAACGGCTATATTGATTACTCTTAACGGTGCATTAAAGGCTTCTAATGGTCATTAATTGTCTTCACCAAATATAAGTTGAAGCATATAATTCATTCCAACTACCTGAAAAACACAAATGTTCAAACGATCAATACACATTTACTGTCTCATTCATTTAAGTAATATCTTCGGTATTTATAATCTTTAGTATTTATCTATCTACTCTTTTATATAGTTTATTTCTGAATCAATATCTTTATAAGAATATCAAAGTATTGGGATTTTGAGATTGAGATATTTGATTACAACTTGTAAGGGGAATTGAATCCTAGTGAGAGGATTACTTATGAGTACAGAGTGTGTAATCAGTTAAAGTGATAGTAAAAATCCAAGAGAATTTGAGGATTGAACGTAAGTCAAGAGTTGAGACTGAACCAATATAAATCTCTCGTGTCAATATTTCTCCTACTCTCTTTGTTATACTCTGTTTTAGATAATGTGTTAAAGAGGAGATCAAAAATATTTTTTAAATTACCCAATTCACCCTCTCTTGGTGATATTTTGTCATTCAAAATATAATACTACATTTAGTCTTCTAACAAACAAAGTCTTAATTTGATCCCTTAACTTTTAAAAATATCTTTTTATATCTTTTTTGTTCTTTAACTTTAAAATTGTTGGTCTTAAAGGTTGAATTTTTATATTGACCATTATTATTTTGAAAATGAAACTACATCTCCCATGAGGTGCTCAATAAGCCTTGAATTTGCAATAATAACAGGCTTCTTATCATCTGCTTATTCTTTTGCTGCAATAACTCAACTAGTCCTTTAGCTAAGCGTAGTCCTTTATACAAGGCCCATTGTTCAGCCTCAAAGACAGAGCAAGCTCTAAGGGCGTGAGTGAAACCCATAATCCAACCTCCCTTATGGTCTTTGAGATCCCCGTCATATCTTGCACTTAGTTGCCATGATTTAGTAATACTTGCATCCACGTTTAATTTTATCCAACCACCCCGCATCTTTATCTTTGGGTTCAATTGGCAAAGGTGTCAAACACTCTCATGAAAAGGACGAGATTTGATCTTAGAGTTGGCCAAGGCGCTGGAGGGAGACATCTTAACTCCCGAATGCCCAGGTAAATACTTGAGGATAATAGACGACTTGCGTTGCCCAACATTGATATCACCTAGGAGGAAGGAATATTTTGTTCGAACCTTGTATTAGTATACTTAATTATCAATGGTTAGTTAGCATAATAGATTAGTTACATATTGTTTAGTTTCGCTAACCAATTTGTTAGAATGTAATTAGTTAGCTGCACTTATCTATGCATCAGACTTTGTCTAATATAAAGATAGGTACAGAGCACAATAATGTCAATCAATCATTTTGCCTCTTTTGCTATTTTGTCCATTTCCTTTACACACTCTTCTCTTTCTTTATGGCATTAGAGCCATTTAACTATATGGACAAAACTTGTCATTTTTCTGGGCCATTTGACTCCATGACCAAAGCCTGACATTCTTTTGGATCTCTTGGCTCTTATACTGTTGCATATAATTAAGTTTTGATGATGTCTTATATGTATGCCATTAGTAAGAGCAAAAAGTTTGAGTAATATGCTTATCTTCTTCATTGACTAATTCTTGTATTTAATGTAGATCAATCCATGTTAAGGTCAATCAAGAAAGAGATAAGAGATTTCAGATTGAACGAGATGAATCATGAAGAATGTTCAAGAAGCTCTGAATGACAAAAAGAAGAAGATCAAGGAGGTAGAGGATATATATGAGAATAAGGAAAAGGAAGAGAAGAAAAAGAAGAAGAGGATATTCAAGAATAGCTCAAATATGTCTATGGAGAATGCTCAAGAAAGGAAGAATAGAGTTGTGAAGAATGATCAGGTGAAGAGAAGGAAGAAATAGAAGATTCTATCAAAAAGAATGAGAAAAATCAATTTGCAAGGTCTTAAATTGATATTACAAGTCTTCACAATCAAATGGAGGTTGGATGGATCAATTCAGAACTAAAGACAGTGAAAATCAGCTTCTGGAAGAGAAAACTCGAGTTTTCAGGTCACAACTCGAGTATACAAGCTTACTGGAAAAATTGGCTTCTGGATGAGAAAACTGTGGTTTTGAAAACTAGAGTTCTGGAAACCACGGTTTTGGCGTCAAAGAGTCAAAACTTGAATATTGAAGTCAATACTCGAGTATGAAACTTAATGACTCGAGTATTTAGAGTTTTCAGCTTCTCACGCGCATATGGACCCGATAAAACTCGAGTTTCCTCTTTAATACTCGAGTTTCCAGCTCCTTCAGCAACTCTGTTCACCTCTGTTACACATACAGCTTTAGGTAAGGTCTGGTAAATCGATGATATCTCCTGAACCAAACATCAGATTGAGGTGAAATCAAATTTGGCTGAAACTAGACATCCAATGCGTCATCTTGACAAAGTTTCATGCCCAAAGAAGATCAGATGTGTGAGCTATTAATTTCTAAAGTTGAATCAGAAATCCTCGCCACACTTCCGACTAAGCTTCAGTATTTTGAGTATAACTCACAATCTACATATTAGAATTAACTGAAATCGATGGCATTGGAAAGAAGACTCATAAGGCTTTTCATCAAGATGTGATTGAACAAAAATGAAGATCAGACCAGAGAGATATGCTCTTCGAAAATTGACTAAAGATTCAGAATGTTGCAAAAACGCTGGTTTAAGAGCATCTCTCAATCATCGGATTATAATGGACAGATTCCAACAAGTTAAGATCTGATTCTTGTTGTTATGGAAAGGAGGATCAAAGAGCTGTATGAGGATAAATGATTTGCTAAATTAGAAGCTATATCAAGTCAAAAAGCAACCAAGGGCCATATCAAGTTGAAAACTCGAGTTTACGAATGAAAACTCGAGAATAGCTCAGATAGAGAGAAATGAACATCAGAGGATCTTCAATACTCGAGTATGAGAAGTAAAACTCGAGTATCGGGCATACAGAAATGAATTTGAAGTTATAAAATAAGCTCAATACCACAGTATTGAGGTCAATACTCGAGTTTATACCGTCACCTTAGAAAATTAAAGAATCCGAAGATCACGATTTTGATCCAGATCATCCTGATACTTACCCAAATGATTCATAACATTTATTATCATCATTTACATCATTTGTGGACATGTTTCAGATGATCAAACGAAGGATTCCATGAAGTTCAAGATGCTGACCTGTCAAGTCCCAAAAAGCAAAATAACAGCTAGTTTTTCCATCTGCTGAACTCTCAACGTCTTCATTCACAACGGCTATAATCTCCAACGGTCAGAACACCATCTATAAATAGAATCAGATTCAAAACGCAAGAAGTTAGAGGAGTTAACTTATATAGTCATAATGCCGAAATTCTGAATCCTCTCTTCACTCTGTTTTTCATGTCTTCATAGCTAAACTTAGAAAGAGTGAAATGAATTCTTATGTACTTCAGTGATCATTTATCCACTTCTTAGAGAGAAGTTTTACTGTAAATCGTTCTCTATTTGAGAGTTATTCAAGGTTGGGTGACCTTGAGTTGGGAAATTGATTGTAACCTTACGGGTAGTAAGGGGGAGTCTTCGAGAGAGATTGAGAAGGTTGCACAAGTACCTAGAGAAACTTGTGGGGTGTAAAGGCTTGTCTCTTGTGCCTGATTAAACAATGAGAGTGTAAAGGCTTGTCTCTTGTGCCTGGTTAAACAAGGAGAATAGTGAAAAACTCAGTGTGCCTGAGGATTGGATGTAGGTCACGGTTGGACCAAACCAGTATAAATCACAGTTTGCAATCCTCTTCCCTTAACTCTTTATTTCCATCATTTATGGTTGAATGATTGTCAACGTTTTTATAACTCTTTCCTGCTTTACAAATTGATTTTACTGAATTGCGAAAAAACTTTTAAAGGTTGGAAATTTTTATCTTCACCCAATTCACCCATCTCTTGGGTTCAGCCGGATCCTAACATATACTATATAGAGAAAGGATATTATGACCTTCTCTCATCTTGTCTCTATGAAGCTTGAGGAGCAAAACTATCTCTTTCGGAAGTAACAGACCTTGATGGCAATTTGAGGTCAAGATCTGCAACAATTTATTGACAATATTGTTTAACCAGCTGTTCAATATTTCCCTACAGGTGATGAGGGTGATGAATTTGTGATTAATCCTACTTTGCTTGACTAAAAACATTAAGATCACCTCCTGATGTCATGGATGACATGCTCAATGTTTAAAGGTATTTTTACTCGAGTTGTTGGCTCTAATTCGTCTTTAAAGGTTTTGGAAAAGCTTCAGATTCATTTACCTCTCAAACTAAGGCTAAGCTTCAACAACTCAAAACTCAACTCAAGTCCATCAAATAGCAAAATCTGTCTTGTTAATGGTTATTTGTTGAAACTGAAAGGCACGATTGATGATCTTGCTACTATCGGTAATTCAATCTCTAAATCAGACCATGTTTATTAGATTCTTGAAGGTTTACTAAAGGAATATGATCCATTTATCACCTCGGTTACCTCATGCAAGGAGCCGTATATTGTTGATGAAATTGAGGCTCCACTCTTTCTCAAGAGGCATCATGGTGTTAATATTGTTCAAAAGTATGGATTTGGCCGTGGTTTTAGTCGTGGTTGTCATATTGGCCATCATGGTGGCTAAAATCGTAGCCATGGTGGTTCATCTCATTCCTCATCCTAACTTTTCCACTCAGTCTACTAGTCTATGTCAAATTAGCAAGTAGACCGGTCATGAGGCTCATTCTTGTTAGTATCGTTATTATCATGAGTTCCAGTCTCTCTCTATTTCAAACAATACTTGTAGCTCGAAGTCTCAAAGTGTAATCTTGTTTCAACTGAGTCTATGATGGATCCTGATTGGTATTTAGATTCTGGTGCCACCAGTCACGTGACTCATGATGATTGTAACATTATTGACAAATCATGTAATGTCAAGCATAGTTCTATTTCTGTTGGTGATGGATTCGATATGTCTGTTTATTGTCTAGGCCATTATTCTATTCCTTGTTCTTTTATCTTTGCACTTTCTTTGAAAGATGTTTTACATGTTCCTTCCATGTCTAAAAATCTGTGGAGTTTCTATCATTCGTGTATGGATAACAATATTCTCATTGCTTTCTTTTCCAATGTTTATGTTATCAAGGATTTGCAAACTAATAAAGAACTCTTTCGTAGATACAACAATGTTGGTCTTTATCCTCTCTGTCAATTTCTTCATCAACTCTGGCCCATAAAAAACGTTAAGTCATGTCTAGCCTCTTATCTCACCACTTCCAAAACCACAACATTGTCTTGTTCATATTCTTTGTTGCAATTTCATTGTAATACATGTTCATTTGTTAATTCTTATGTTGTTTCCTTCTTTAGGATTTGGCACAATAGGCTAGGTCATCCATATTCTCTTGTTGTTTCTCATATCATGCAATTGTGTAATGTTTCCAATAATAAAAAGTCTTCCTTTGATTTCTGCAACTCTTGTTGTCTTGCTAAGTCTCATAAACAACCATTTACTGAATCTCTTACTCGCTATACTAAGCCTTTACAGTTGATCTATATTGATATATAGGGGCTTGCTCCACACACATCAATTGATGGTTACAAATATTATATCCACTTCACATATGCATTCGGTAGATATATATAGTTTTATCCATTATAGGTTAAGTCTGAGGCCTATTATACTTTTATGAAATTTAAGACTATGGTTGAACTACAATTTAGCTCTTCTATTCTTGTTGTCCAATCTGATTTTGGTGTTGAGTTTCTCAAAATTGGCAAATTTTTGAATGAACATGATATCCTTCATCACCTCAGTTGCCCTTATACACATGAACAGAACGGTGTGGCTGAATGTAGACATAGAACAATCATTGAAATTAGTCTCACTTTCCTTATCAATGCATCCTTGCCTTTTACTCTTTGGCCAGAGGCATTTCATACTACAGTATATCTTGCTAATCGACTGCCTTCATGGGTCCTAGCAAGTTTTTCTCCTTTTCAATAGATTTTTGGTCGTGTACCTGGTTTATACACATCTACACACTTTTGGTTGCTTATGCTTTCCTCACATACGACTCTATAATAAACATAAGATGAATTACATATTTGTTTAATGTATTTTCATTAGATATAGTCCTATTCATAAAGGTTATAGATGCTGGGATACTTGTGGGCATACATATATCTCTCGGGATATTGTTTTTTATGAGAATAAGTTTCCCTATCGTAGGCTTGAATAGTGCTTTTTTTTTTCTTTGCCTTGTGTATCTACTGGTTTGTTGCCTTCTGGAAATCCTCCTATTGCTACTCATACTAGTCAGTTTAGTGGTTATTCTTCTTTTGTAGGACCGTTGTTGTTAGTTCTCAATGTGTTTTGATGATAATTAGCAATTGTAAACTTGATATGAAGTTTGTTTTTGGCAATATGAAAATCTCACTGTCAAAGGCAAAATCAAGTTTAGGTATATAAACTCGAGTTTGAGACTTGACAGAAAGATGTTCAATTTTGCATAAAAGCTAAACTCGAGTCTGCATAGACAAACTCGAGTCTAGGCAGACACAGAAAGGAATCCAAAATTTTCACATCAAGCTAAACTCCAGTTTGCAAATCAAACCTGAAGTCTGGAAGATACAGAATCCCAAGCAAGCCAAACTCGAGTCTGGATTATCAAACTCGAGTTTAGACCAAACAGAAAGGAACCTAGAAAACTCAATAGACTCCCAAACTCCAGTCTGGCCTTCCAAACTCCAGTTTGCACTTGACCCAGATAAACCTCAAATGTTTCGGTAGTCACTGAAACTTGAGTTTGCTCCCCAAACTCGAGTCTGGATCATACAGAAAGATTATCCATTTGGCTATACTACAAACTCAAGTCTATGACCCTAAACTCCAGTCTGGAAGATTATGAACTTATGCCTGTTCTTCAAACATAGACCTAAACTCGAGTTAGTCACTAATTGACTCGAGTTTAGCTTTATGCCCAAAGTTCCATCCCAAGTCCAGAGCCCAACAGTTCTCTCTGTAAAAGCCAAACTCGAGTTAGCTTTTACAGACTGCAAGTTTAAACCACTGACCAACCGACATGCTTTCTGGATGAACTCCAAACTCGAGTCTAGAAGAACAAACTCGAGTTTGCATCGGGGATTTTGAAAAATCAAATAATGTTGATCTGCGAAATCTTAATAGGTCAATCTAAAATTATTCTATCATATGATATTATTGTTTCTAATGTCTTTGATGAAGTTTTGAGTATTTTTCAGATAAGTTTAGCTAAGATCAAGGTGAGATCAAGATCCAGGATAAGTGCATTAAATGAAGAACTAAGAACAGGACTGATCTTTCTCCCTTATCCCAGATGCTCAGTTCAGACCGTTGCAACACTTCAGGATCACTCTAAACGGTCAAATTACGACCATAGAATGACTGAAAATCTAGATGACCTTCTGCAACAACTAAATTCCAAAATTCCAGCTAAGAATTCAAAGAACAGAGCAAAATATGCAACTGCCATTTTTCCAGAATTGCAGCTGAACGTTAGAGAAAGAATTGCAATGGCTAGCTCATCCATTTAGTCTATAAAAGGCTGTGAAGACTCAAAGTAAAAGACACACAACGAAGCTATCTTGATTATACTTTGAAATTTGAGTCTGTATTGTTATTTTCAACTTATTCTTCAATGTTTATCTTTATCTACTCTTTTTGAGAGTTTTGATTCTTTGAAATCATTTGTATTTGTGAAAGCTCAAGGTTGTGGAAACCTGTGAGTTGGGAAGCTTAATTACATAGTGTAAGGGGGAGCAAGTCCTTAGTGGATAGGATTGCTTGTAGTTTACATTGTTGTGAACTAGTGAAAATACCTAATAGATATCTGGGGACTGGATGTAGGTCAAGGTTGAGACCGAACCAGTATAAATTCTCTGTGTCCAGCTTTTCTACTTTTACTCTCTCATCATTTACTTCTCACGGTTTTTAAAAAGGAGTCCAAAAGAAATTTTAAATCCCCAATTCACCCCCCCTCTTGGTGATTTCTTCCATCTTTAGTTGTTGTCTTCGATTTTGGATGTCTCTTTTGAGGTTCTTACTTTTGGTTGTACCTTTCCAATTTTTGACCTACAGTCATTTAGTTATCATCATGTTTAGATGCAACAAGTTCCCCTGGTTCAGATGCAGTGCACTCACATTCTGCCACTTCTTCTATCGAAGAGCTTTAGTGCCAGCTCTTGCAGCCACAAGGATAGTCACCAGGTCTATGAATGTTATTTCAAGCCTAAAGCTTTGCTTATTGATACTTCTAATGAAGAACCAACATCCGTCTCTTTTGTTCTTAGTTGTCTTGCATGGAAGGCTGCCATGGATGTTGAGTATGCTGCTCTTATGAACAATCACACTTGGCATCTTGTTCCTCCTCCTCCAAATAGATCAGTTATTGGATGCAAATGGGTATTTAAGAAGAAAACTTTTCCTGATGGTACTTGTAAGAACAAGGCTCGTCTTGTTACTAAAGGCTCTCATCAACAAGAAGGCGTTGACCTTAAAGAAACCTTTAGTCCTGTTGTTAAGCCTGTTACAATTCATCTTATTCTCTCTTTGGCAGTAGCTAATCATTGGCCTATTCAACAAATTGATGTAAATGATGCTTTTCTAAATGGCATTCTTCAAGAGGAATTTTATATGGTTCAGCTTCCTGGTTATGAGCATGTTGATAAGACCCTAGTTTGTAAGCTTGATAAGGTTTTGTATGGTCTTGAGTAGGCTCCTCATGCATGGTTTGAATGACTTGGTATTGCTTTACATCAATTTGGTTTCTCAAACAACAAGTGTGATCAATCTCTTTTCATTAGAAAAACTCAATCTCACACTACTTATGTGTTGGTTTATGTTGACGATATTATCCTAATTGGTACTTCTATAGATGTTATTTTGATCTTGTTTTGGCACTAAATGACCAGTTTGCTCTCAAAGATCTTGGTGCTTTAAATTATTTTATAAGCATCAAGGTTAAACGGCTACATGATGGTTCTCTTTTTCTTTCTTAGACTAAGTACATTCATAGTCTATTAGCTAAAGCTAGTTTCATGAAGGCTTGAGTAGATCATACTCCAATGTCATTTGGCATTGTTTTGGTGAAACCTGGCACTTGGCCAATGTCTGATGCATCTTTTTATTGAATAATTGTGGAGTCACTTCAATAAACAACCATCACACATCTGTTAGCAAGGTATGTCAGTGTATGCAAGCAAGACCCTTATATGGAACATTAAAAGGCTGTTAAACGAATTATTAAGTAACTTGCTATCTTAGTCACACGTGGTTTGGTTTTGAAGCTTTCTTTGGGTCACACTCTTGTTGCTTTCTGTGATGCTGATTGGGAACCTGATAGAGATAATAGATGGAGTATCACTAGTTATTGTGTATATTTTGGGCCTAATCTTATAACTTGGTCCTTTAAAACGCAAGTTACTGTGTCTCTTTCTGGTACTGAAGCCAAGTATCATAGCATGGCTTCTACTTTAGGAGAATTACTATGGATACGATCTCTTTTATGTGAGTTGAATGTTGATCTTATACGTGTTCCACAAATATTTTGTGACAACTAGAGTGCAGTTATGATGACTGCAAATCCTATTCTTCATTCTCGGACCAAACACCTTGAATTAGATTTACACTTTGTTCAGGAGCATGCTATTCAATGGCATAATTGTGTGCAAAGCATAGTAATGTCAAAAACTTGACGTCAATCAATTATTTTCCCTCTTTTGCTATTGGTTAACACATTCTATGCAAAGCATAGAATGTAATTGGTTAACACATGCTTATCTATGTATCAGACTTTGTCCAATATAAAGATAGGTACAAAGCATAGTAATGTCAATCAATTATTTTCCCTCTTTTGCTATTTTGTCCATTTCCTTTGTACACTCTTTTCTTTCTTCACCTTGGATCGTGAGTGAGCCCAACATCTTTCATAAAATTTGAGTTTAAAACAAAAATTATCTAACCTGTGCTTTAGGAACAACAATTTCTTGGAAGCATATTCCTTCCTCATCCTTTTTTCCCCCTTATCATCTCTCATTAGTCAATTTGGGTTGTTAATTGAGAAGATAAGAAAAAAGTCAAAGTAGTATTGTGACCTTTTTCAGATAGATTAAACAAACATACTTTATAGATGATAAGAGATGATAAGAAACAGCTGATAAGAGAATCTCCAACCCTAATTTCTTCCCCTCTAGTACCTTGAATACCACGAATTTATCATAGTTTGAAATGGGTAAGTTGGTTTAATAAAATCCCCATCAAACATGTCTTGATTCTGCCATTTCCATAAGTAGCATACAGACACTCCCCAAATTTGGGGCATTGAGTATTCAGATTATCGTCCCCATCCTTTTTGGATCCCCAATTTTTAATCTTTTTTTAGCTTCGTGCCAATTGATCATCTTCCTCCTAAGTCGGAGGAGGAACAAAAGACGATGCAGAACCTGAGAGCCATCTCTCGGCCCTTATTGACTTTTCAAATTCCGGGCCCAGAATCATGTCATATATACCAACAAAAGGTCAATGAGCGTCCCTAGATAGACCACGGACCATATAGGCCTAATTGGAGATTTGTTAACAAGCACAAAAGAGCGGGTTCAAAACGTTGTGCTATAGTATAAAAAAGCCACTTATATAGTTAAACTAAATTTATTTTAATACAATTGAGGTTTTGATATTGACGGCTTCATTAAGGATTTATACATTTTTCAACTTGTGCATATTTTAAATTTAAGATTAATAGCTTTTAATTATAGAGTCAAAACCTAAACTTATATAGTTACCATTTGAATTTGTTGTGTTAGCATTTTCTGTTATTAATATTAACAGTGTTAGAATTATACGCTCAAATTTATATTTTATAAAATTAAGGAATTAAAAGTATATCTCAGGTAAAGGATTAAAAGTATGCTTTAACCTTTTTTGATACATATATTCTAAACATATTTTATCATATTTTAATTTTATAAATTTATGCAATTTTCTTAAATGTATAAATTGGATAAAATAATATTTCAAACATATAGGTATAGAAAATTAAAAAAATTTGGGATTGAATATAATGGGAGGTATATTAATTAATATAACTTATATTTATATTTATTTAATTTATTTTTAATTTTTTTGGTATGAAAATTTTATTAATTTGGATATAACTTACGTTTGTTTGTTTATTTATTTTTTAGAATTTTGAACATTTTTGTTTTTTAATTCTTTTTTCCCTTGTTGTCTGAGAAAATCTTTCAAACCCCACGACAAAAGACGACGTCGCTCCCATCACGGAAATGTGTCTTTTCTGCGCGCTGACCCCTTCATTCGCCTCCCCATCCGACCCTTCTTCCTGAACCCCAAAGCAAACACACTCATATCTTCCATTGCCATTTTCAAACTTCTTAATTTCCACCAAACCCTTAAAGGCATTTTAGTGTGTGCTAGGTCTCTTCCTCGCTTCTTTCTCTTCTTGCATTCTCAGTTTCTTCATTTTCTCCTCAAAGTTGTTCAGTTCCAAGAAGCGAAAGTCGCGAGGCACTCGAGCCATGTCTTGGCTGAGATCTGCGGTGAACAAAGCAGTTGAGGTTGGCAATAAGAACAACCTCACTCGCACTGTTAAGAACTATGCTGACTCTGTCGTGCAACACGCCGGTCAAGCCGTCGCTGAGGGCGCCAAGATTCTTCAAGATCGCATTGTAAATATTTGTATTCCATTTTTCACTGATTGGGGTTTTCGCCACTTTTGCATTCTTATTTTTTTGCCCCTTCTTGGTTTTAGTTTCTATTTTTTCACTTTGTGCTTTTCAATTTCTATTGGAAATTGACTTGCCACTTACACTAAATATTTTGGGGCTTATTATTCTGCTAATTGGTTGTCATATTTCTTAAAAGGGTTTCTAAGTTTAAGTTTGTGGCTTTTGCGACTTCAATGACCCATTTTCTGTTCCCTCTCTTTCATTTCCCAGAATGAAAAAAAAACCTACTTTCTTGACATGAAACGTTTCAAGGGCATAGAATATGAGTCTCCCCTGCCGTGTTGGGTTTTATGACATTATTTTTACCGTCAAATCAAATAGGAGGAGCTTGTAAGGTTTTCATATTGCATATAATCTAATTGTTCAAATGCTTAACTAGTTATTAGCTGCTCGCCTGCTCGTTGCAATTAAAATGCTCTATTGTTATATTATGTTCATAAAATGTTTATTTTAAGATGATGAGACGACAAGATGATACCATATATTTTTCTGGTGAGTTGATCTTGTATCTTGCCTACATTTATAGGCTGCTCGGAATTTCAGAAGCGCTGTTCAGACGGCTAAAAGACTGGAAGAAGCTGCTATCTCCTTTAGGGGCCCGGAAAGAGTACAGTTGCTTAGGCGATGGTTGGTTGTGCTCAAAGAGATTGAGAAATTATCTGGAGCTGTGGCTGAAGGTAAAGAGAAGACTTTGGATCAACTCGTTGCTATTGATGAAGCAAATGAGACTCCAAGGAAACCATCTAAGGTTGGTACCTTTTTGCATACCATTCTTGTAATATATAAGTTTACTCTGATTGCTTTTTGGCCACTTAACTCTCCCAATTTCTTGGAATTTGGTTATAACTTTAGTGATTTGGTAGTGTCTCTGGAATTTTGGTGATTGCGATTCTTAGTTCTTTTTATGCTTCTGTTTCAATTTCAACTAAACTAGTTCTAGCTAAGAAGATATGCTATTTATTTTTAGTTGGTTGCAGAAAAACTGCATGGGATGCCTCTTTGCGAATGATAATTAGATTTTTGGGTTGTTTGCTTATTTCCTACTCTTCAACTATATTATAGAGGGTGCTTTTGTCTTTTGTTCTGTTATGTGGGCAGAAATGTTGCATTCATTAGCAGTTATGGTATTTCTGTAGAATTTCATCGGTCATAGCTTATTTCACTTTTTATCCAATAAGTAGGGATCAGTTTATGGTCAGAGTTAATGCACATTATTCTGTGAAAGATGTTGTTTGCTGTAACTGGAACACAACTTTTACCACCCTGTAAGAAACTACTTACTGTTGATATTAAACATCAACACATCTTTTTTTCTAAACTGATTGTCATTGTTGTGCTGTTGCAATTTGTCAGGTTCTTTATTATGATACTGATGTTGGAGGTGAACCAATGAACTTTCGTGAAGTTTTTCTTCAAAGTCAGGCTTTGGAGGGCATAACAATATCAATGGTATGTTTAAACATGACAATTATGTGTAGAGTTATGCAAACATATTTTTGCATTTCATGCACAAGTACTATTTTGTATTTTATTGTGTTCAAATGCACTATTTCCTATTACTCATATTATATAGTCTTCCCAATTGCCTCAGTATCTCTATGATCTTAGTCAAAAAACTTTTTGACGATGGGAAGCATGGCTGCATGTCCAACTAAAGTGGTGTCATCAAGTAAGATCTAAATGTTTTAGTGGTGCATATCTTATATATCAGATATATAAGATATACTCCAAAATGGTCATATTAAGAAGTCTGAGTTGAAGATCTTGCTTCAAGAAATATATTTGTGATGTGAGGTATGGTGTTAGCATTACAGCAGCCTATGTGGTAAGCTGAGGAATAAGAATCTGTATGGGCGTGAAGTGCATGCGGTCTTATTTAAATTTTCCGCTTCTTCTCCTTTCTCTTATTGTGGGCATGGAGGAATTTTGAATTCTATCTATACGTATTTATAATTTATAAATTTCGACAAATATAGCATTCAAATATAATGCATTGATCGTGTTTGCAATTGGAGGGAAAATTATTCCATTTCTTAGTTCTTTGTATCTATATGATCAGTTGCTGATCCGCAAATTTAGACCGTAGAAAAGTAAGCAAGTGTATGGATGAGAAGCTTGAAGCTGGTCCTGTTAGGTTAATGGTCTTTATTTGCTCCCTGGTATACTGATTTGTATGGGGCGTCTAAATTTGAAAATTCTGGCTTAAATTAGTGAAATGATAATAAGTGGATGTTAATTTTAATTTTCTTGCAATAACTGTTACAGATGTCATTGCCCAAAATAATTTTAACATGTAAATATGCTTTTCAAAGTTCAAACTATTTTTAAATTGTCATCATAATCATAAAAGTGTCTTAACTGATGAATTAATTTTTTAGGGAAAAATTAATCTATTGGTCCTTATATTTTAAATCAGTTTTAATATTGGTCCTTATAATTTAAAATCTAGATTGTTGGTCTTGCTTTGCACTGAGTTTAAAGTGAATTGCTCAGTTTATGGAGTTTGGCTCCCTTCTACACTCCCAACAGATTTTGTATTATATATATGATATAGATATAGATATGTATAGTTTCAAATATATCTCTATAGTTTTTAATAGCTACATGGTTAAGCCCTATACATTTTAACATTTTCAAGGCAATCTAATAGAGGACTGGATTAGCGGGAGATAATGGAAGTTGCGGAAAGTTAGAGATTTTAGGAATAAATATTTATTAATATAATTTTAGATATTGGTTATTTTATTATTATTATTTAATTGAGTCTGTTTTTATTATTATCTTTAGGAAAGGAAATCAGGAAATAAGTAGAATATGCTACTAGATAGATTTAGTTGCTAGAATCTAGGATTATTAGTTATTTGGATTTCATATTTAGATATATTTTGGATTTCATATTTATATTTTGGATATATTTTGCATAGTGTCTCATCAATGAAGTATGAAATATTTCAGAGAGTAAATTGGTACGGGAGATTCTCCTTGGGCTTTAAGAGTCTGATGACTATGAGTTGTAGATTTTGGCTCATTTTTCTATTAAGGATTTGGGTTGTTCTGAGTTAGCAAGATACTTGCTTATTGTATGAAACAGAGCTGTTCTTAAAGAGCTAGCAAGATACTTGCTTCCTCTTTGAAACAGAGTAATTTAGATTCATCTTAGATATCCTCATTGCCTTCTCAACTTATTTTCTCATATCATCTTTAATTTTCTCAACTTAGATTCTCATAGAACCTACTCAATTCAGTACCTAATGAGTACCTTACCACAATCCTGCGGATCCATATGTGGCTTAATAGTGTTATTAACAAAGCTGATGTGTCCAAAAATTTATGAGATGTACTGGGTGATTTGGCTTATATTTGTCAAATAGAATGCCGTGTAAGCATTCAGTCACTTAAACCCCAAAATCCCTGCGCTTACTCTCAGCATCTTCATTAATAATTGCACAGTCCTGGAGGGGTGTTTTTGCAACCGTAGCTTTGTTAATGGTCTACATCTGAAAATCTATGAGTAAAAGAACTTGTTAATGGCCTAAGCTATGCATGACATGTATCTATCCAAAGCAGTGCAAAGCTTTGATTTAGATGATTAAAAATGTGGAAATTGCATCATCATGAATGTAAAAATATAAGAGGGAAATAGGGATCAAGGTTTGATTTAAGTAGAAAACTTGGAATGGGATGAAAGAGTATGAATGAGAAATGGACAATGAAAGAGCTTCCTTGGAACAAGGCCTTCCTTGGTGTGGGATGACAAATTGGCTTTATTCAGACTGAGCCTCAATCTGTCCCTAGAATTAGGCCTTTATAGTCAGTTTAATATTTCTGAAGCAATGAAAATGATCAATGTTACCCCAGTGAAGAGCAAGGCTACAAAATACTGATTAGAAGGACTGGGAACTGCATACCTTCATTGGACTACATGTGTTTGTCGATGCAGTCAGTAATTTTGGCATGTCTAGAGGGAAGGAGGGAGAAAGTGTGATGAGAAGTGTTTTATGGAGAGAAGGAAATGGTATTGCAATAAATTCTAGCCATGTGTGCCTAGATTGAGTTTGTGAGGAATAAGAAATAAGGGTTGATTTGTATGTTACTTTCCTTATCTTCGACTTTGATCTCCCTGCTGGTTACAACATAATATGCATGCAAATGATTAGTCGGAGGGAAGATAGAGATCCTGCTATGGGTGGGCAAGAGCTAGGGACGCTTCCAAAGTAGGAGTATACCTGGATCTTGTGAGAATGGGTCCTCTCTTTCTGTCTCTCCAAGATGCTAATTAATCTGCTTATTTTATACATGTCCCTTTTTTTGCCACATTGTCATCTAAGTGCCATTAATGCCACAGGTGAATTGTAGGGGTTATTTGGCAAGTTGATTGAACTTTGAGGACTAACTTTTAAATGGTAAATAATTATGGGTACTGATTGCAAAAATTTAAAGTATATGTACCAAATTAAAAATGAGTGTAAATTATAAGGAATGATTGATTATTTTCTCTATCTTTTAATTGCTGATTATGGAGGTTAACACTTAACCACGGCGTTAACTTTTTTTATGCCTCAGATTCTTGAAGCTCCTAATGACGAAGAGGTTTCTCTTCTCCTGGAGATGTTTGGGTGAGTTTGCTAGCTTTTGCGTTTTCTGAGTGATTGTGATATGAAATATGCTATGTGCATGTGGTATTATACTAGCTTGAAATTGTTATTCATACCATGTTTGGTTCCATAGCTTTTTCATGTATATATCACTGGGTTCCATTGACTCCACAATTTCAAACCCTTGGCTGTATGTTTTGTGAGACTTGTATGTATTTATCTTGCTTGTGAGTATAATGTTTTCAGTATATTTGAAGGCAAGTTTCTTATTCAGCTAGTTCCTGAGTTTCTGCAATATTGAGGGAATCCGTAGTAATCAATTACAATTGCACATATCTGTTATGCCTATCATAGACCTAATCATTTTATTACAATAAATTATCTACAGTCTCTGCCTTTCTGGGGGAAAGGAAGTTCATGATGCCATAGTAAGCAGCATACAAGATTTGGCAACCGCTATTTCAAATTATCAAGATGAAGTATTGGTACGTACAACTCCAAAAAAATTTTCTGAATTTTTATTTTTGTGTTCAGCTGTAACTTTTTGGAATCTTTGGAAGTTGGTTGATTATCAATATTAATATTCATCTTGAGTCTCAATTTTCAAGTTTGTACACATTTTGAACTTTTGGAGTAACATTTACTGAGTATTGCATGATGTTTATGCTAGCTGTTTGCTGTGGTAAAGGATTTAAAATAACAAGATATCCTGATATATGCATATTATATAGTAAGGGCTTTATGGTAAATAATACAGAGTTAGTTAGAGGAGAGAGACAATTAGCAGATAGTGGCTAGGCAAGATATATGCGTTGTACCTTGCCATTTGTGGTTTTCGTGAAGGAATTATTGCCCTTTTCTCTCTTTATTATTCTCTGCCTATCATAAGGTATCAGAGGCTCTGTCTGGCCTATGGCACCGCCGCCACCGCCGGACACACGATCCCAGGAGCGCTTGGGTGACCTGGAAAACCGTTTCGAGATGTTCCAAACCAATGTGCATCAACGACTCGACCAAAGCTCTCAAGACATCAATGACCTAAAACAGATTGCTCTTCGACTGGAAGGTGTGAAATCAATGGAAGCTCGATTTGCGTCGATTACTATTGTTACTGGCAAACAACCAGTGCTGGGTAACGGTGGCTATGGGGGTCCAGAGGGTAGCTTGGGTTTGGCCGTCAATGCCCCCCGCATTCCTCCTTTCGGCTCTTTTCACGAGCTACAACAATCTCCGATGAACTACTTCATTCCGACTAAACAGAGCAAAGTGGAGTTTCCGCGCTTTGATGGTTCCGACTTCCGTGGCTGGGCATATCGTTGCCGCCAATTCTTTGAAGTTGACGGCACCCCCTCTGAGCATCGTATTCGCCTCCTTAGCATTCACTTAGAAGGACATGCTCTGCGATGGCACCAGACCTTCATGCGCCGTCGTTCCTTCTCGGAGGTCAGATGGGACGATTATTTTCGACAAATGGAAGCAAAGTTCACAGAGGTCCAAGACGAACACCCCTTGATAGCGCTAAAGAAACTACAACAAGCTGATGAGTCTGTCGCTGAATATGAGAAGTTTGATGAATTACTTTCGGAAGTCGATATCACAGAGGAAGTGGCGATTAACCTTTTCATCGGAGGATTGAGAATTGACATTCAGCAACTAGTTCTAAACTTAACACTTTCGACACTCTCTACCGGCATGAATTCCGCTCGTTTACAAGAAGCCACAGTGCACGCTCTTTATGATCAATTTCCGTTCCGCCATCGCAGGGACCATACTCCAGGAGTTGTTTCTTTGGGTCGCTCCACCGGGTCTCGGGTCGACTTCACAGTGGGCTCCAAATCTGGCCCATTAACTTACTCACCCGCTACAGTGGCGTCGAAGCCTTCTTATTCGTCCAAGTCCAATTGGGTTGCTCCGATGTCATCATCAATGTCAACAGCTTCTTCACCATCGTCGAAGCCTACTCGTCAGCTTTCCAAGAAAGAGATGGATGAACGCCGTAGGAAGGGGCTGTGCTACTGGTGTCCGGAGAAGTTCACCTCGGGTCATCGTTGCAAGGATTCTCATCTGTTCACACTTGTGGTCAAAGAAGATGATGATCATTTTGAAGACGCTATAGGTGACATACAGGGCGCAACAGAGGGAACCATAAATGCAGTTGAGGGTTCTGCCAATACATCGACTCTTAAATTGCTGGGGCACATCAAGAACCAGCGGGTTATCATCCTCATAGACACAGGCAGCACTCATAACATTTTTAGATGCTTCGGTAGCTAAGCGGCTTGGACTGAAACTCCATGAACGGGACCCAATTCGACTCACAGTTGCTGACTCTCAACAGGTTTGTGTCACTAAATATTGTCCATCCTTGAATTGGATGGTGGGTGATTCGCATTTCTCTTCAGATTTCTTAATTATGAAAATCAGTGGGTATGATGCTATTCTGGGCATTCAATGACTGAAAACTTTGGGTAGATTTGCTATGGATATGGAGCTGAAAACCTTTGAGTTTCAATGTCAAGGACAACAAGTGGAATTAAAAGGTCTTGTGTCAGACTTACCAATTCAGTCTGAGGAAATTTTGGCTATTCGTGACTTAGCCATAGCTAATGAACTATATCTGGTTTCTAACTCATCTCAACTGTTTATGACCCTCGAATCTGATGCTACTCTCTCCATTGACTAGCAAACAGAGTTACAAACACTCTTAAATCATTTTGGTGATGTGTTCGCTGAGCCTAGTGGCCTCCCTCCGCCTAGGAAATTTGATCACTCCATTCCTCTTCAAGATGATAAACCAATCAGTTGTAGGCCTTATCGTTATGGCCCTGTCCAGAAAACAGAGATAGAACATCAGATTCAACACATGCTTGCTCAAGGTATTATTCAAGAAAGCTCTAGTAACTTTGCTGCTCCTGTAGTCTTAGTACAAAAGAAAGAGGGTACATGGAGGTTTTGTGTTGACTATCGTAAATTGAATGAGGCCACCATTAAGAACAAGTTCCCAATTCCAATCATAGATGAGTTGCTGGATGAGCTAACAGGAGCTGCCTTCTTCTCTAAGCTGGATTTAAGGGCTGGTTACCATCAGATTAGAATGAAGCCAGAGGACATTGCTAAAACAGCATTTCGAACTCATGATGGGTTATATGAATTCTTGGTTATGCCCTTTGGCCTTACTAATGCTCCCGCTACGTTCCAAGGTCTCATGAATTCTATTTTTAAGCCTTTCTTGCGCAAATGTATCTTAGTCTTTTTCGATGACATTTTGGTATATAGCAAAGATTGGGATTCTCACCTGCACCACTTGGAAACTACTCTATCTGTTTTAAGGCAACATCAACTTTTTGCCAAGGCCTCTAAATGTACATTTGCTGCTACTACCATCGATTATTTGGGCCATCTTATTTCTGCCCAAGGAGTTCAGGCTGATCCTAAGAAGCTCGCTGCTATTTCTTCATGGCCAACACCTACCTATCTTCGTGAGTTGCGTGGATTCTTAGGCCTTACGGGTTTTTATCATCGCTTCATCAAGAATTATGGCTCTATTTGTCGCCCCCTAACTGATCTGTTGAAACAACATGAGAAATTTCTCTGGAATTCAGACGCTGCTATTGCTTTTGATACACTTAAACGAGTTATGATGTCACCTCCTGTCCTTGCTCTACCTAATTTTAATGCTATGTTTGTTATTGAGACTGATGCTTCTGGTTCAGGTTTGGGGGCTGTTTTATCCCAAAATGGCTGTCCTTTGGCTTATGTGAGTAAGGCTCTTGCTCCTTCTAAACGACACGTGTCTACCTATGAGAGGGAAGTCCTCGCCATTCTTTTTGCTGTTAAACAATGGCGGTCTTATTTATGGGGTCGTAAGTTCATTATTCGTACCGATCATTTACCCTTGAAGCATTTATTGGAGCAACGTGATCTCAGCCAAGAACAATTTAAATGGCTGCATAAGTTGTGGGGCTTGCATTATGAGATTGTCTACCGCAAAGGAAGTGATAATGTTGTCGTGGATGCTCTTTCCCGCCGTATGGAGGGCTCTTGTTTAGCAATATCTGCTCCTATTTCTCCTCTTTATGAACGAGTTCGAGACTCTTGGTTGATTGATGAGAAGTTACAGGTTTTAATTAAAAGCTTGGAGCTGGACCCGACCTCCCATCCCAAGTTCACTTGGCAGCATCATTTGCTGAAACGTAACGGCAAGCTTGTTGTGGCAGCGGATAGGGTTCTTCGTAAGGATCTGCTTACATTCTTCCATGCTGATGGCATTGGTGGTCATTCAGGTATTCACTTTACTTTTAAGCGGCTCTCTTCATTTTTCTATTGGAAGGGTATGGAAAAAGATGTGCGTAATTTTGTGCGTGAATGCACCACTTGCCAACGTTTTAAACCTGAGTTGGTTGCTTCCCCGGGCCTTTTACAGCCCCTCCCTATTCCTGAACATGTCTGGTCTGAATTATCCATGGACTTTATTAGTGGTCTTCCCAAGTCTTACTCCAAAACTACCATTTTAGTGGTCGTCGATAGGTTGTCCAAAGCAGCCCATTTTATGGCCCTTAATCATCCTTTTACAGCAGTGGATGTAGCTCATATTTTCATGGATAATGTTGTGAAATTGCATGGGTTTCCTAAATCTATTGTTTCCGATCGTGACCCTATTTTTTGTGGGAAGTTTTGGCAAGAGCTATTTCGCTTGTATGGCGTCAAATTGCAGTATTCTTCTGCTTTTCACCCTCAATTGGATGGGCAAACGGAAGGCCTTAATTGCTGCTTGGAGTGTTACCTTAGATGCATGACAGGTGATTTCCCTAAGCAATGGGCCAAGTGGTTACCATTGGCTGAATTGTGGTACAATACCACTTATCACTCCGCCATTGGCATGACTCCATTTGAAGCAGTTTATGGTATAGCGCCTCCTATTCATCTGCCTTACATTGCTGGAGACTCTCCTAATGACTTAGTGGACCGCATCTGCTTGTCTCGCGAATCAGTCCTGCAGCTTCTTAAGGACCATTTGCTGAAGGCGCAACACAGGATGGTGCAGCTGGCTAATAAACACCGGTCTGAACGTCACTTTACTGTTGGGGACATGGTTTATCTCAAATTACACCCTTTTCGCAGAAATTTGTTGAATAGTTCTTCCCTCCACAAACTGGCTGCGAGGTATTTTGGACCCTTTCGTGTCTTGCGCAAGATTGGAACTGTTGCCTATGAACTTGAGCTTCCATCTACAACTCGAGTGCATCCGGTATTTCATGTTTCTCTTCTTAAGAAGCATGCTGGTCCCTCTGCCCCACTTGTTCAATCAATGCCTCCGGTTGATGACCAAGGACAGTTCGCACTTGAACCTGAGAGAATTCTGGGGCATAAGCTTATTCCCCGCAGCAACCTGCCTATCACTCAGGTTCTAGTCCAGTGGAAACTCACTCAGCCTGAGGATGCTACCTGGGAGGACCTCTCCACCATTCAGGCTCAGTTCCCTCACTTCTCTACTGTTGCAGCCCCTACTCATGAAATCCTTGTGGACAAGGATTCTTTTTAAGGGGGGGAGTAATTGATATATGCATATTATATAGTAAGGGCTTTATGGTAAATAATACAGAGTTAGTTAGAGGAGAGAGACAATTAGCAGATAGTGGCTAGGCAAGATATATGCGTTGTACCCTGCCATTCGTGGTTTTCGTGAAGGAATTATTGCCCTTTTCTCTCTTTATTATTCTTTGCCTATCTTATCCTATGAAGTATTGCCCTATGAGTAATTAGATTTTGGAAATATTTTGAGGACCTACAGTGTAGATTACCTAAATGGTTAGGAAATATTTTGAGGACCTACAGTGTAGATTACCTAAATGTGTTATGTAACTTGTAAATAATAATTAGGGTTAGGAAATTGGGGAAACGGCACAACATTAAGTCTGAGGCCACAAGGGTAGTTTAGGAATTAGGAGACATAGGCAATTAGATCAATCAGATTACTAGCCGTTGGAACCTGATAGAATCAGTTAGGATCTGTTATGACAGTTAAGAGATGAAAGGCTGAAGGGAGTACCTATATAAGGGGAAACTAAAGCTAATTCATGTATGATTTCAGATTGTGTATGAATGAATCTCAGTGCAACAGCACTGTTAGCTACTTCTTCTCTCTGTTTCTATCTGTTCTTCCTCTTTCCTCTCTTCTATCCTTCCTAATTCTTCTATTGGGTGATGTCAGAGAGTTCTAAAACATTTGTGAGCATATATAGCTTGCAGTTGTTCTTTTTCTATTCCCTCAAATGAGATTGTTATTATACAAATATTTACTGTTATTTCAGGTGAAACGGGAGGAATTGCTTCAGTTTGCTCAAGGTGCTGTAACTGGGTTGAAAATACATTCTGAACTTGGAAGGTCAGTTTTAAGTTTAGTTGTTATTACCTGGAGTTAGATGATAGAAAGAAGCTGGAGATATTGCACCTGGTACTCTCAATCTCAACATTGAGAGTTAGATTTTTAGTAGATATGGAATGTATTAATTATGCATACACCACCAAATGATATGCATATACACAGAATCAGGATAAATAAAAAAGAAATAATCACATGTGATCTACTCTCACAACTAATGTACAAATACAAAAACAACCCTGCACTTATCTTTTCCTTCTTGCTTCATACTTTATTCTGTGAAACACTTTAGTTTAGATGTTGATGTGGAGTTTATATTGCAATACTGGTGTATTAGAAAGTCAGTATGTCATTTGATTATTTGTTTTGTCCTTTTCTCTCTGTAAGCAATAATCTTTCTTTTATTGTAAAATAATTTACAAGGGTATTTTCCCCAAAAAGATTTCTCTTCTGAACTTCTTGAGATCTGAATGGCATGGCTTTGAACTTATGACGCTGTTTAAGAAAATGAAGAGGCTGCAATTGGATGGCAACTACGATTTGAACTGTCTTTCATATTAATGTGCTGGGAGCCTGGGAAACTATTTTGCATTGGTATGGATATGGGTGAAGTTAAGCATTCCCCTGGACATTTTTAATACATATTCAATATATAACATACCATGTTTATAATAAATAACGTAAATGATAGGTATCTAAAAATACATAATTAATGATTAATAAGGGCAGCCCATTGTGCAAGGTTCCTATCAGATGGGTCTTGGGAGGGATACATAATTAATGGATATAGTTAATTATTTTAATTAAAATATACTTTTTAAAAATGGCAGTGAAACTTGAAATTGATTAAAATGTCCAGTTGTGGGTGTGCCTGGTTTTTGAGCCCAGGCAGACCCACTGCAGGTGTGGCTTAACTTTTACTCGCCTGTGCTTTTATAGTTGGGAACATTCAAAGTGTTGACGATAGTCTCTGTTTCTTATTTTATTTGGGGATGATCTCTTGCCCTCTGTTTTTGTATTTTCTCTTCTTTTTGTCATGGTTTTTTCTTTTTGCCTGGTAAAAATTTGGTACTCTTTAGGTTTTACTTATTGCAATTGAACCTGTGATTCCTGCAACGATGAGTGAGAATACTTGGTGGCTTTCTACCTCACATCATTTCATGTATTTCTTTCTGACAACAGAATAGATGCTGAAGCCTCTAGTCTTAAGAGAAACCTGAATGAGATGACAACATCTAAGAAGCCCTTGAAAGAAGGTGATGATAAATCAGCTGAAGAAACAACAGCAACAATAGAGGTCTGGCGTTTATAGTTTCTTTTTGTCATTTTGTTTTCAATAATGGATTTTGTCAGAATGAATAAAACATTTGAATGGAAAAGCAAGAGTTCCCTGAGTCAATGTCAATGCTTGAGAAACAAGGATATTATGGGTAAAATCATGCCACATGAATTGAGAACTGCCTACCAACCACTTACTGCTCATGGACTTGGGGAAACATGGGTTTTACAGACACCCAAACACATACTTGGGGATGCTTGGGTGATTAATGTACTGCTCCATTTTTTTTCCCGGTTCATGGGAGGGAGTTATGACCTTTTTAGATTTTTTGAATATATAAAACAGATTATAATCTACTAACCATATTGTAGGCTTTAAAAGGAGCCCTAGCTCAGATTCGAATTTGTTCCAGACTAGAAGGACTATTGCTGAAGAAGAAAAATCTGAACAGTGGAGATTCTCCTGAGGTTCATGCCCAAAAGGTACTATCCATTCTTTCCTCAGAACTTCTTGAAGGAGGAGTGACAATGACGGGTCAAATTCTTGTTCTTAGCTTTTTTGCAAGGCTAATAATAAGGATTGAAGAGTGAAAATGAGGACAACAACCTTTAGTCTTCTAAAATTAAATTTTGTGTGTGTGAGAAAGTAAAGATAAAATTGAACCAAGAGTTTCTTTTGTTTTTAAACTGCACATTCTTCTTTGATTATCATCTAAATAAGAGGTTATGGGTGTAATTTTCTAATTCCACTATTTCTTTTATTTTTCCTATTTTCATGAAATCAGAACAAGGTAAAAATTATAATCTCTAGTTTTCCCCCATAATTTTTCTAATCGCATGTTCATTGACGGTAGAAATGACAGCAAAACATGCCAAGATAATTTCCCCCCATTTTCATTTCTAAGAGAAATCACATATATTTGCTGAAATTTTAGAATAAACAAGATGTTTCACCTTGAAAATATGTTTGCTTTGAAGAGTTTATATGTTTATGTGATATGGCTCCAGGAATATATGTATGTATCTATGTCTATGTCTGTGTCTGTGTATAATTTTTTTGGCTTCTGAAGCATTGAGTAAGATAGAAGGGGAAGAAGGAAATGATATACTGTAAATTGTAGTCAATGAAAACTGATCCACCATGCCATCTTATTTATAGAGTTGTACAGGGAAAATAATTAATGGCAAATAATAACAAATCAGATGAGCGTAGTTGCTATTTAATCAAAACTAATCAACTATACACCCTAAACCCTAGTCAACAACAAGAAGTCTTATCTTACTAGGTAGATTTGACTACATGGATCGCACAGCAACCAAATATTTAGATATATTGTTAATCAAGAAGTTTTCTTTAATGACTTCATTGAGTGTTTTCTTTGGTCTTCCTCTACCCATTTTCAGAAGACTCCAAATTGTCTAATCAACCCTCCTCACCGGTGTCTCTAATGGTCTTCTTTGTACATAGCCAAACTACCTCAACTGATTTTCTTCCATTTTCTCATCAATAATAGTCGTCACCTCCTCTTCCTCTAATATAATCATTTTGAATCATAGCTTTTTTTTTTTTTTTTTTTTTTTGTATTATCCCACATTTATTCCAATATCTATATCTCTACGACGCCAACTTTATGCACTTGTTGTCCCTTTAAAGCCTAACACATATAACATTGCTGGTTTTGTCGCAATTCTATAAAACTTTTCTTTAAACTTATATGGTACTTTGTTATCATGTATAGCTCCTGTAGCCTTTCTCCACTTAAACCACTTAGCTTGTATTCTATGTGAAACGTCTCCATCAATTTCACTAACCTTATATATACTTGATCCCATATATCTGAATTTCATCACTTTGTGGAACGATCTAAAAAAGGAGGAGGGTTTTTTTAGGTCCTCGACAGCCAATGTAAAACTCTGTTAAATTTATATGAACATGGATCAATGAACTATAATCAACTATAATTATTTACAATTAACATATCAAACATAATTCTCAAGCTAAATTATATGCGTGCACAATGTCAGTATTACCTTACAAGTAAAATCTCTGTTCTTTCTTCTTAAATGAAAACCCAAATCAGACCTATTTTATTATCATCATTTAAAGTGATATTGTCATATTAATATGTTTAATTACAATGTTTATCATATTATATCATGTGTCTAATATGGGGATGTCTTATTTTGAGGGATTGGTTCATTATAGCATATGTGGCACAGGGGTTACCAAATGTATTGGATTGTTATTTTTTCCCCGTTTTGATATTAAACCTACCCATTTATATATCTCTGTTTCATCTACCTAAACAGCCTTCTCCCAATACCTAAAAGCATGATTAGTTTTTCTTATGTTCTGTTTAAATTCAAAACAATGAGTTATTACAAGGTCTAATTAGAAACAAGTATCAGAATTTTGTTGAAAACGTTGTGAGTTCCTGTACTCTTGTTCAAGAAAGACTTGACTTGTACTGGAGAAGATAATTAGAGATTTTGGAAGAATAACTGAGTTGAGAATATCAAACTTGAGGAGTGTAGGAAATTACGTTACTATGCATTTATTTTGGTTAAGTTGTTTCTTTTTATTTGTTTTGTTCTAGTTGAGTTTAATTAAGTTGATTCAATTTATTTGTTTCAGTTTAATTAAGGCCTGTTTGTTTTCTATAATTATATATTTTGAATAATGTTTTGATGCGTTTTATGAGTTGTGTTCTATTTGGAATGGGATAAAGTTATCCTATTTTTGTGAGTTTTGTCTTTTAGTTGGATTAGGAGTCTAATTTATATCTTTTAGTTGGAGTTGAAGTGTGCTTTCCCTTTTATCCTGATTCTGCTATAAATGTAACATGATCTCCTCCTAATATAATAAGTTCAAAGGATCACTAATCTTAAATTCTACCATAGTCACTAATAAACTAGATGGTTATCTCATTAAAAAAAAACTAGATGATTATCCAAGCTGGGGCGCCTGTCTTACTACCTTAGTTGGATCTAAACTTGTGAGACTTGTTGATGGAGATGATTACTTTTGAATTTGATTATATTGTCAGTCTTGTTATATATTTTTTGGTTATGTTTTTTGTCTTTTTTTTGTTGGTTAAATGCAATTTTCTTTAATCTCTATACACTTTAAAATGGGTAATTGATAAACAAGGTTTTATGGGTTATTGTAACCTGATATGTTTACCAATATTGTCATGTGTAGGTTGACAAGTTGAAGGTCTTGACAGATTCTCTTGCCAACTCTGCAGTAAAAGCTGAAAAGCGAATTGCAGACAACAGGTAGAAAGATATTTCATGAACTTCTGTTTTGTGCTCTTTTCCCCAGAATAACCTTGCCCCTGAAATCGTTTTTGTTTCAAAATTGACTCATGTTCTGGTCGAGTTTTTAATAATACACTAAACTGTATCTCTTCTTTCCTCACAATTTGGCAGACTACAAAAAGAGGAGGCACTAAAAGTTCGTGCGACTAAAGCTGGTGAAGCTACTGAAAAAGAAAAGGTAACATGTTTAGCAGCATAGCACTGACCAGGTCAGATTAATAGCTGGACTTTGTGGTTGAAAATGTTTCCATACTCGGTTGTATAGGATTTCCTGGCCATAAATATGTCTAACTTGGCTGCTGCAGTTTTGTATGTGTCAGCACTCAGCAATACAAAAATGAAGATGTGCTTATGTTACCCTTCAAGATTTTGAGCCATTTCCAAACATTTTCTCTCAACTTTAAAAGCTAAAAAATGAATGGGCTGACCCTTTTCGTATTTGATCATAAAGCTCTATTTTGTTCTGTCCATTTCCCTATTAAGCCTGCTAATGTTATAGATGCCATCATAGGCTCTATCATTATTGCCTTTAGATGAATGGGATTGTAGCGCATGACAATGGTGGCATCTTTCTTTGTAATTTGGCCGAAAATTAATAGCCAGCACCCTATGATCAAAATGTTTAATATTTTATTTAAATAAAAATTGGAATTTTAAAATTTAATTTGAAGTGACAAATAATGGGTAGTTTAAATCATTGTTTAATTCCAACAATATTATTGCAAAGTCATTAAAAACTAACTTCTGACCGTGCATGTCTTTTCAGCAATATGATACTTTTTAAAACTAACTTTTTGAGAGATTGGTCAAACACAATAATATTGATAAAAAAACATTTGTTAGATGATTTTGTCAAACGCTAATTGATTATTTGTTATGAAACCTAAAAAAGAGAAAGTCTTCAAATGAATGGAAATGTAAAGCACGCATATATGACCTAAATCCTCAAGAGGTTTTCGCCCAAAGTTGAAGAGTGTTTGCAGGTCAGAGTTGACAGAGGATATATTCATCACCGATGATGATTCATGGAAATTGTGATGTTTAATGGCATCCATATAGGAGCTCGGTTATTCCAATGCCGATGGAAATCGATATAACTATACAACAACAATAACAAGTCATATCCCATTAAGTGAAAGTTGTTTTAACTTCTATATTATATATAATTATGTTCTGTCCTTTTTTTTTTATGTAACCTTGGTGATTCCATGTTGTGCTGTGCATCCTTTCATTTCTCTGGGGTCCTGTGTTTCATATTTTTCAACTTTTTTGGATATGCAAATGCCTTTTTTCAATATTTCCCCCCTTTATTTTTTTGGGGTTTGTTTTTTTGGGGTGTTTAAAAGGGATTCTTGGTTTCTTTCACAGGAGCTAAAGTCAATTAAGTCATGCTGAAACAATGAATATGTGTTTGGTGTTCCATCTGTTGCAAAGAGATTAAATTTATGTTTTGTTTGTTTCATTCCTTCTTCATTCTCAGGAATTGACAGCTGAGATATCAGAACTTCAACGAAAAAAGGATGATCTCTTAGCTGAATTGGAGAAGGTATCATTCCTACCTATTTATTTATGATTTTTTTTTTTCGTTTTTGTTTGGGGAGTGGGGGCTTAAGGAACCATATTGCGTGTAATGTCTTACAATCATATCAATTGATGTTGCTAGTGGCATTTGCATGCAGCTATTTATTTTGTCTTTCCTTTATTCTTTATCTGGAATACAAGCCTATCTTAGATTCTTGAGATTTATGGTTGGCTATTATCTTTCTTTATTTGTGTGATATGTCTCACGATGGTTTGATGATAAATTTTAGATTTTAAGTACTTCTCTGCATATTCAAATAATTTTCACTACAGAGAATATGGCTAACCTGTAGGCTTGCAGTATTTTGACATTTGTGGCTTCCGTGCCTTCTGTCTTATTTTGCCATTTTAGTGGCAATATTGGAATTCTTAGTTGAACTTTCTCACAATATTTTGGTTCCCTGCTATTTCTCGTCTTTTTTTGAAAAAATAATTTTTTTTCTAAACTTTCTGATTTTTGTTTAGTTATTAAATCTGTCATGAGAGATTGCATATTCACTTCTAAGTTGCAATTAATATTCCCATCTGCTACTTTTTCAAAGTAACTCAGTTTATCAAGAGTATATATTTAAGGTCTCACAGAAGAATGAACTAAGTTTTCCTGAAGAATGAAGTATTTGAAACCCTTATTTTTGAAATTTATCTTCCTTTTTTATTTTTTTGTGGTTCCTTAGCTGTTGGTTAATTTATCTGCATTCCTCGATATAGTTTGCCGCATCTTGTAATGGATTCTTGTGATTTATTTGTGAATGATGTGTTGAAGTTTGTTGAAGAAGCCTTATATGTCCCAGGTCAAGACTTGTGTGTAATACATTATTGTCCTAAATTTTGTCCTGCCAGTTGACTTCTATATTCCTCGCTATAGCTTTATTTTATCTTTTTGTGTTTTGTTGATGTTGATTCCTTTCTCTTTTATTAATCTTGTATGGTTTTCATTTTGGAGCTGTTATTCATTACCTTTCTTTCTAGTAAATAATTGAAATGTGATCTGAGTTGTAGGTCAATACATCCATGGCTGCAGCTCAAGCGCGATTACGGATTGCAAGGGAAGAGCGTGACCAGTTTGAGGTAGCAAATATTCAGATGGTGGAACATTTGAAGACAAAGGTAACTTTTGATTCACGTTTTTTTTTTTTTTTGTCTATTTTTTTCACTTATTTGATTGTCTTTATGCACTCTATTCATAATTATTTTCAAGATTTGCTTTATCTATACAGCTCTTACCATTCAGTTCTCTGAAATAATGGTTTGGCTGTTATTTACAGGAAGAGGAACTTTCAAATTCAATTTCCTCATGTAAGAAAGAAGCAGATGTTATCAAAACTTGGATTAACTTTCTGGAAGATACCTGGGTGCTCCAGCAATCAAATGCCGAGATCAATGAGAAGCAGGTCAAGTATGTAATCAAACTTACTGAACTTGACCTAATGTTGATGTGTATTGATGAATGTTATGATATCCTTATATCAGAAGACTAATCTATATATATATATATATATAAAATAAGGCTGCCATTGTTTCTGTTTATTCAGTAGTTATTACTTCTAATTCTCGTCTTTTATAGTGACGAATTGGAGAAACATGAGGAGTATTTTGTGAGCTTGGCCACCCAACTACTTGCTAGTTATAAGGTACTTATTTAGATAATACTTGTAAAATGATGAACTTGGACATCCAGCCTATTGCTGGTTATATGATATTTAATTTAATTTACATATTTAGATAATAATTGTATAATGACGTGATATTTATTATGTGCAGAAAGAGTTGGAGCCTTCTATAAATCATATTGGAACAGTTGTGGAGAACCTCAAGAATTTAAGTCAAGGGTAAATGATCTTTTTGTTTTTATTCTGATCTGGTCTAATGTTGTCTTATAATGGTCGGTTGTAAATTTTCTTTTCTGAATACATTATTTGCAGTCTGAATACAAATTCTTGGTTGAGTGTATATTTGTGCGTCTCATACACGTAAACTTTTTTGCTTGAGGATACAGATCAGAGGCGTCATCCAATACAAATACTGAGGATTCAGAAGCATTAAATCCAAGGAAAAATCTTGAGGAGGAATATCTGACCTATGAAGCCAAGGTATTGATGCAACTTGTAGAAATTTGAAATAAATAACTCTGTTTTCATCCATGTCTTTGCTTTATATATCATCGCTAAGAAAAGCATGCCTGTGTCTTGGTTTATTTTCTCTGTTAGCTTGGTGAATGGTGACTACTTTGAAATGCTGCCTCATTTACAACCATATTATTTGATAGACGTTACTGCTTCAGTGTTTTAACGATAACCATCTGTTTGAAATTGCCTCTGTTGTATGTTTAATTGTCTATGAACCAAATGGAACAGTAACTCATGTTCTCCTACTAATTAGTTGTTTCTGTTTCCAGATTATAGCCACCTTCAGTGTTGTGGATAACATGAAACAGCAATTTTATGCTCGACAGGGGAAAATTTTCAGGTTTTGTATTTGGGTTTGACCTTAATGTGTATTTCCTTTCTCAAGCTCTATGGGTTTGTTTTGCTTTGCTAACTTCTGGGTTGGTCGAAGAAATTCTGATGTGTAGATTGAGTTGTAGTTTTGAAATATCTTTAGAAATCTGACTCTATTAGGCTCTAAAAGTTACAAGTGTTTACTGGAATTTCTGATTAATTGCCATATAAATTACCTTATTATTTCCTGTTTGGCTTGCTGAAAAGTTAAACTAGGCCTTTTCATCAGGAAAGATGAAGAAAAGGTTATCGAGCTGTTTGATGCCATCGGCAGGCTAAAAGCGCAGTTTGACTCTATCGAGAGGCCAAATCTTGAATTAGAGAACCTGCCACCAAAGACAGAGACACCGCCCTCTGAGAAACAGCAGGACGCTGCATCTGCTCCGGTTCAGGGTGCCAACCCTTCAAAAGCGCAGACAGGCAAAAAGCCACAGTCACCTACTGCTAAGTCAGATCAGGCCTTGGACCATGAAGCTGAACTGGCAAGGCTTGAATCTGAGTTTGGTGGTGTTGGTCAAGAATACTCCACAGAGGAAATTGGTGATTGGGAATTTGATGAGCTTGAAAGGGAATTGACTTCTGGTAATTCAGCTACGACCCAATGAGATGATTCACTCACAATCCTGGGATATTAATACTAGCTTTTGTGACTTTATAATTATGTGCAAGTGTGAGATATATATATTGATAGGCTATATTATGTGCCTTCATTGTGGCTGCACCTTGTATGAAGCTGCCTTTAAATATGAACTGTGAAGAGTATGATTTCTTCATTCTTGTGTAAATTACATGATCTGTAACATGCCGTTACCAAAATATTTTTAACTTGGAAGGCAGTTTGTATGTAAATTTGATGCTATACAATGTATATTTTCATGATTTTCGTGTAGGATAAAAAGAACCCCTATCCTCCACCATCAAATTCCATATTTTTTATGAATAAAAATTGGGAGGTTTGAGGCATTACAAATTCAATGCAGCAAGTTCAGTTTAGTGTTATGCAACTCACAGGATGTAATGTTTAGTCTAACTTATAGGGATTGTGCATGAAGATGATGAGGCCTCTTTGCAATACTCCAAGATTTTATTTTCCTAAAACTTCTGTTTCTTTTTTATCAGATCCATTTCTATTCGTATTTCATAATTTTATTATGAAATTCAATTCATTTTTTACTCATTTAACAATAAATTCAGTATTAAATGCATAGAATTATGTGAAGATTCATTTACCACTTAAAAGTTGGAAAAAATCTAAAACATCACATTAATTTGTAATAATTGAAACTAATAAGATTGATTTAAAAAATATGGGGAAATTTGTGAGCCTTTACAATTTACCTCGCTTTTGAATTTGGTTCTTGTAGCTTTTTTTGTTATACCACTCAGGTTTTATATGTCCAATTTGACAAAATCCCACCTACTAGGAAAGGAAAGTCAAGATATTTAGTACATATCAAATTGATTGATTTTTTTCGTAAAAAAATTTACCCCTATTTAACAAGTATTGAAAAAAAAGATGCCATGCATTTTCTCTTCTATTTCTTTCATTCTAATAAGGATAAAATTGAAGAACAATTATTGATGACTCTTAGGGTGAACTTATATTTAGGACACAAATTTTACTAAATAAACTTATAATAGGGATTAGAGTATTAGACATTTAATCCTTGAGTGTACAAAACATTATTTTTAATTTATAAATTTTTATGGACTTTATGAAATTTCAATATTCATTCAACACTAGGCTTTTTTATAGAAGAAATTTCATAAAGGCTATAAATTAAAATTATTAGATCAAACAACCAATGATGTTGAGTCTAGTGAAATGAGCTAATTTTTTACAACTTAATGATTTCAGGATATGAATCTCTCAGTAGGTGCTCATATTTAATGTTTAACAATTTCTCGAACACGGTTGTCCTTTGATTCAGAATTGAGAAGTTGTGAATTAGTTTACTATAAGACAAATTTTAAAAATGATTTCATCAAAATGGAATTGAACTGATTATTAATCGTTGGATTCAGTCATTTAAAAGCAAGAATTTCTGTTTGAGTATGACTTGCACTACCAAGTATAAAATAATTCAAATCTCCAGCCTCTAGTCCCACCCTGCATCAAAACTTTCTCAGACTTCACGTGGCCATAAATTTGGTCCTTAAAAATAGATTTTGATAACAGAGATTTTGATATCAAGAAGGCATTGTAGATATAGAAGTAGGAATTTGTCTTATCTTTTGAAGAGCAATATGATTGTGAAGAGCCTGTGTGTCTCGAGAACAGGGCTACATTTCATAGTGGAATTCAAATTTTATAAGCAAAAATCTTATCCCAAAGTAGTTTAGTGTAGTGACTTGTGAGAGAGGTTGTTTTGTTGATGTTTCTTCAGTTGTTGTTGATTTGTTTGATGTTTCCAACAAACCCAGCATCTCTGATTCTTATTTTGATCTCCCCCCCCCCCCCCCCCTTTCAAATACCTCTGAACTAAGCTCCTCTCTCGGCCTTAATTTGTGGATGGTGGGTCTGAGATTATAACACTAATTATGGTCATAGTTTCTCTCCATGTTTCTTTCAGTCCTACATGTCTTTTTGTTTGATGTGAATATATGGAAGTTTAAATAATCTCTGCTATACTTATTATTTGAAAAGTATGTTTAAAGACTATTATTATATCCTACTCCCTCAAGTCCTATACGCACACACGCGGGCTCACATGGGAGGCATTAATAGCCTATTTGAAAGTTTTAGTGCTCTCTCTCTCTCTCTCTCTCTCTCTCTCTCAATAAATAAAGTTAAATGCATATTAATAAAAATGATTACAGCAGGTTATAACATCAGTTATATGTCTGTCTCAAAAGTGTAGTAGTTCCTAAAAATAATTAAAGTTTATGCCACAAAGATTACAAGAGAAGCAAACTTGCTTAAAAATAAAATTATGGAAGAGCTCCTCAATGTCTTGATAAATCACATTAGATGACACTTTACTAAATCCAATGAGAGATAGGAAAACTTGTTTAAGACATATGGTCTGATTTTAGTACTCGCTTTGATCTTATAATAAGTAACAACCACCAAATCAAACAAAACAAATTATTAGTTAAATTTAATTAAAAACAATATATGTGAAAGGGATGAATATTTTTTTAATAAAATATACTCTTATTTATGAAAATAATGAGTGTGGGAGAGAATGAGTGAGAAAAGAGGTTAGGGAGAATGAGTAGGAAAAATGATGAGAGACATCTAATTAATTTCGGGTAACAATAGAAAAATTGTATTAAACTTTTAGACAAAACCAAATTATTGTTCATATAAAGAACAACCTATGTGAGAGAATATTTCTAATAAATAGGATTGGTGGGAGCATTATATTTTTTTTTTCCTTGGTTAATTATTGGTTAGTCTCATTACATTAATTATCCAATCACTCATTTTCCATGAATAGGGTATTTTTATAAAATAAGTTAAATTTTTTTACATATTTATTCTATTTAATTAACCAATTTTAACCAATATTTTGATTTATATAATTCAATTATTTGTATTTTATAAAAGGGAAAACGACACAAAAAGAACTTGAAAAATACAAAAGGATAGAAGTGCACTGAATTTCGCTAATGATATAGAAGGTACAAGATCCCAGAATGGGATATTGAAATTGGATGAAAAAGACAAAATACAAGGTAAAAGACTGGAATACCCCTGAATTATTTAAAAAATTTCCCAACTACCTTGCTAGCACCTTGCCTTGGAGTCGGCAATAATTATTTTACAAAGTAACAAATCCATGCTTTCAGCTAATTGATGAGTTTCAATAGAAGAAAGTTGATATCACCTTAATGAAATGTAAGGAATATTATAGTAAAAATTGTGAATGACAAGTATGAATTTGTTACTTGATAACCAAGAATTGATAAAAACTTAATAATTATTTTATCAAGTAACAAATTCACTCTTTCAGGTTATTGATAAATTTCGATAAATGAAGGTTGGTAGCACCTAACGAAATGTGATGAATGTTTTAGTAAAACTTGTGAATGATAAGTATAAATTTGTTACTTGATAAAAAAAGAAATTGATAAGACTTAATAAAATGTGGGGAATACCTTAACAAAACTTATAAATGATATGGAAGTAAGAATTTTTTAATTGGTAAATAAAAGTTGGTAATATCTAATAAAACGTGAGGAATGTCTTAATCAAAACTTATGAATGGCCTGAAAGTGTGAATTTATTATTTAGTAAACACAAGTCGGGAATAATTAAAGAGCATTTCAATCTTTTATCTTGTATTTTGTCTTTTTCTTCCAATTTCAATATCCCATTTTGTGATCTCTTACCTTCTTTGTCATTAGTTAGTTTCAGTGCACCTCTATGTCCTTTTATATTTTCCAGGTTGTCTTTTTTTTTCCCCTTTACAAAAAGTATTGGTGGGAGCATTTCTGTAAAAAATTATTTTTTGATAAAAAAATAGATAGATAGATAGATTATTCACTCACTTTCTGTTTATAAATGACTGAAAACAAACTATTTGCAATTTGAAACATATTTTGTACAAGGGTTGAGATAGATGTAAAAATAGCCGAGCTATTTTTCCAGAGTGCATCCTTACCCATCTTCAAATACCTATATACTTTTTGGAGGTCAAAAACATACATTAACATTCAAAATGGAAGCAAAAATCTAGGATAGTTAAATATTACTGTTATTTTTTGCGAAAGGTTCATGCTATTTTTTCATATGCATATATAATGGTTTTAGATTATATTTAACGGTTCTAACATTTTTGTTTTCATCTTGAAAGTTCATATGTATTTTTACACCACCGAAAAACATATGGTGTTAGACATACTTTTAGTAAAAACTGACGAGTGTTTTTATACCTTAATCCTTTAAATAAACTAGCTTCACATAGTTAATAAATGATTCGAAAATATTAGAATTATAATTAGTTACATAAAGGATGATTTTAACAATTCAAAATGATGAACTAGGCCTAGTCAAAGAATCATTTTGGGTGCTCATCTCTTTGATGAGTATCCAAACCTCATTAGATCTAAACCATCTAGTTTAATATGAACAATTCAGATTTTTTTTTTCAACTGATAATTTTTAAATAGAAAATTAGTTTTAAAAATGATAGTTAAGAGATTATTTTTAGTTTAGATTCTACACCCATTAATTTTTTAATTTTTTTTAAATCATCATTTGTAAAAAGTTAAATCTAAAATATTGAGATCAAATTTTAGCTATCCGGATCAAATGAGATTATGGTTTTGCCATGTCACAACTTTAGGTCTTCAACACACTCATATAAAGAGTATAGAGAAAAATAAAACTTTCATTAGGACAATTGCCCCTAATTGACCAAAACAATACTTAAATCTAAAAACAAATTGTGTTTCTACAACTAAAGTTCAATCAACTAAATAGAAACCAAAAGAAGGCCAAATAACAATCTCCTTTATTAATAAATAAGTCTACAAAGCAATAGATAGGCAAGAGTCCAAATCACCATATGTGTAAAGATAAAGCCAAAAGATGGTTGTGTTTGTACTTTATTGTGTGAGTTTGCAAAGAAACATAATAATGTGAGACAACAATTGGGACATCCATAGGTATAAAAGAAGAGGCCATGTTTTTTTTTTTTTTTTTTTTTGTGAACGAGTGACTTTCAAATAATTAACATTTAAGAAAGTATACCCCAACATGAAAGGACTGTGTTAAAAGACAAAGGCACACCAAAGTCTTCAACTTTGACAGCACAATGTGGCTTCTATTGCTCTATCCCACCATCCCTTGTCTTCTCTTCAATTCTCTCTCTTCATCTTTCAACTTTTAGGGCACTTCTTCCACCATACTTTATTCATGCTGCATCACTAAGTTATGGTTGTTTGTTATATAACTACCACAAACTACGTTATTCTCACGTGATATACCATGTTTGTATAATTGTCTACAATCTTATCCGTAAAATCTATTTTAAAAAATTATATATTTTTTATTATTCTTAGAACTCGTTATAATTACTAGTGCAAAAAAGTGTTTTAAGACTGCCTCATTTAGAGCGGAGAATCGATGCCCCGCTTTTAAAGAAATGACCAGTGACAATTTTGTAAATATAAAGAATTTCTTCCACCGCATCAATTTTTAAAACCGCCTTAGTGAGAGTAGATGAATAAATCTCTGGTCTTAAAGATATGACCGGTGTCAATTTTGTAAATATCAAAGAACATCATGGACCGTATCTTTTTCGATAGGTCTTAAATATATTATTCAGACCGCTGGAAAAACCAATTGCTCTTAAAACATTTATTAAAAAAATTGAAATATGAATTATCTTAAAGAGAAATCACGGACATCCCGACTTATATTTTATGCGGTTAAAAATAACATGGAAATTTTTAAAAATAATTGTATAAAACTTTTAAGATCAGACATATATAAATGACTGCTCTTAAAACATTCATTAAAGATAATTGATAAATAATATGAAATTATTGAGAAATCCCGTACAACTATACTTATATTTTTTGCAGTGCAAAATAATAAGGAAATATATATAAAATGGTAAAATACTTTTAAGACCGGACATATATAAATGAGGTTCTTAAAGTTAATATTTTTAAGAGCGGACATGACTTCTACCCGGTACTAAATAATGAAAATTTTAAACTAATAGTTTATTACTTTTAAAATCGGACGTAATAAAAGGACGTTTTGAAATGTTAACCTTTGAGACTGTCGTTTTGTGTTTCTCGGGTCTTAAAACTGCCCAGTCTATTTCTCGCGTGAAACTTTAACTTGTGTCTTACGTTTTTCTGTCTGAACACTAAAACCCCTGTTCTTGTTGTGAAAACACTCAAACACCTCTTGTTGCATTACATCTCTTCCTTGCAAACCGCCATCATCCTCTATTACTCTCTCATTTGCTCTGGCATTCCTTTCTTGCACCACCTCTCTCAACCTCTTTTCTTGTTTCGAAAATGAACAGAGGAAACAAGTGTAGTCCCGTTCGTTAAATGCCAGTTGATGATGTGACTGGTGTTAGTTAGAACGAACCATCTCCTTCTCAGAGTGAGCCTCCTTGTAACCGCCCTGCACGCCGTCATGGTAGAAGAGGCCCCACCCGATTGAAAGAGCTTGCCCTAGCGCGGAGTGCCAATAAAAAGCTCGATATACAGTTTGATCAACATTTGACTCCCTGCGGCCCTAATAAAAGCAGATATAATAGTTATGTTGGCTTACAAGCACGCATCAAGCCAAGCATTTTGGTCGACGAGTGGAAAAATGTCGACCAAGAGAAGGTGAATGATCTTATCTAGGCCTCTATCCAGCTTACGTACAATGTTTCTGACGATGAGAAGTTGAAAGTCAAGACATTGTCGTATTGTGCTGATCGCTGGAGGAAGTTTAAGACCCAGTTAGTAAACAACTATATTTTTGCCGAGGTTCCGGTTGGTCAGCCTCGCCCTAATCCTTGCGCCAAGTATGTCTTTCTTGATGAAGCAACATGGCAACAATTTGTTCAGATGCGGACTACTGAAGAAGCTTTGGTGAGTCTATATTTAATTTTTTTGTCCCTTCTTGTAGACTTATTAACCTGTGCAGATATGTGAATGTTATTGTGTTCATTTATGAGGCCGTTAGTCAGGTTGCTTGCATAGGAAGATATTTTGTTATAGTAGGTCACATAGACATTGCTGTTAGTTAGTTAGTATGTTAATTGTGTAATGGTATATGTGCATATTGTTATTCAAACTTGACTGAGTTTGAACTAGTTATGGTGAATGAATGAATTGACAGAGTTGGTAGCAGTTCTGCAAGTCCCTTTCCTCTGTTTCTCCCTATTTATTATACAATTCTACATCTTCCTTAACAAAGTCTTGAAACTTGATGAAGTGAATTTGACTAGTGTTTGAATTGAGGTCTGGAATTCATAATGAATAGTTTTTTTCGATTCTGATTCACAGATAAGAAGGCAGTAAGCACAAGAGATTGGGAGAAAGAATGATTGCCTACATACGGCTTCTCGTGGCGGATATGAAAAGGCCGAAAAAGAGTTGATGGCCGCCAAGTGAAAGAGATTGGAAGATGAAGCCCAAGCCAATCCTTCTGAGATATGTGATCTGCGGCTGCCATCTCCAGTACACCGTGAGGAGTTATGGCTCTATATTCGTAAAAAGAAAGGCGAGGCATACTCTAGTGAACAAACTCGTGTAGTTGCTAAGAGAATTGTAAGTACCGTTATTTTTTACTGTTTAGTTACTAAACATGTTTCATTACTAATTATGCTCTTGTTATCTATATCTTACAGGAAGAACTCAAAATTCAAGAACAAGAGGGATCATTTGTGTCGGACGGGAGGAAAGATATTCTTACTATTGCGACTGGAAAACCAGATCACGCGGGGCGTGTAAGGGGAATTGGAGGACGGGTAGGCCTGAAGGAATACTTTGGTAAATCCAAACGCAAAAAACAAGCAATAGTTACCCGGGAGGAGATGGAACGTACGCTGGCCAAACAACTGAGGAAGTAGAGGCCAGAGCAGAGAAGAAAGCAGCTGAGTGAGAAGCTTCATTAAGTACAAAGTTTCAAGATGAGCTGAAAAAGATGAAGGAGAAGATGATGAAGATTGTCAGCTCTCATGGAGAGAGCACTGTTCCCTTCCCACACTCACCTCCACCTGTTCAGTAGAGCACTAAAGGGAGCTGCATTGTTGGACAGTCAGTGGAACATTGTGAGCTTTACGTGGAGGATCCTGGTAGACGATTGGTTGCAAGAGGGAATGTCTACAACTTGGGATCAACTGTACACCACCGACAAATGGCTGATGATGAAGTCAGGGTGTCAGTTGAAGAGGTGATAATCGCTGATGCACCTATCCCTCTTCAAACCAATCAAATGAAACTTGTGAGTGATTGCTTGGGAGGCTTTATCTTGTGACCAGTGAAGCTTGTACGTGTTTGTACTCCTCCTCAAGCCCCAGGCCCTGCTGATGAAGCTGCAGCCCCACGTGATATTTTGTCTGCTTCTAAGTTGACTGCTAAGGATGAGATTGGACTTATGGTAGTCAATCAGACTTTTGAAACCAGATTGTGGTCTGTAAATGTTGAAGTAGGCCTAAAAGAGAAGCAACCGGTCTTCGTTGACCAAGAAGATTTAATCTCTCTTCTCTTTCCTATAAAGGAGTTAACTAATGCAATTGTGTTGTTATTAATGAAGTAAGTAGTATATCTTCTTCTATGAGTAGACACACATACACATATACTAGCTAATTCACTGATGCATGTCATTATTGTAGGTTGATGCATCGTGAAATGGGAGTACAGGGCAGAGAACATGATTTTGGATTATTGTGCCTAGACTACATAAGTGCAGCAACCGTAACTCAAAGAACATCATACATATCTAGGAGGTTGTCTAACAATATGAGAACGTGGTACCTTGCGCCATTCTTGCATAGTAACCATTGGCAGTTGGTCCTCCTTTCCGCGGAGGAAAATAAAGTAGTCTTTTTATGCTCCCTTTACCACGAACCAGTGCCTACATTAAAGTAGATTGTTGATAAGTAAGTGCATGTCATTTTGTCACTGATTTTTGTCTGAGATCTCTTCTGTGAATTTTCAGTTACCAATATTGATAATTGAAATTTTTGATTTCGATAATAGGGCCATGTCGGAATACCCAAAGAAGGCCAAGAGAAAGGCTGGGCATCAGGTCAAAGATACTGTATGGATCAAACCAAAGGTTAGTACACATGGACACTGCCTTGTGAACTTTGCTTTTGTGAACTGTCATTGTGTATGTGCTTTTATATATATATATATATATATATATATATATATATATATATATATATTTCTTGTTTGATTTTAGACACGTCGGCAACCACATGCTTCTAACGTATATGGGCTTTACGTCATGCGACACATGTATGATATTATCACTCGAAGAATTCTGTCTATCACTAAACAGGTAAATGTATTTGATATTATACATACGTTTGGCGTGCTGACCCCTTTGATGAAAGGAATTAAGGTCTAATATATATTTTTGTCTTTGATGTTACAGACGTTTGATTGCACTGACCCCTTTCTTGATGGTGATATTGAGCGCATACGCCAAGTCATTTGTGAATTTCTCATTCAGGGAATCGCAAATGTCCCCCAGGATTAATTTGTAAATATGTGTTGTAGACCTATATTACATCTTCTGTAAATAATAATGAACAATTGTACAGTTTAATGAACAATAAATAATAAATTTGTTTATCCATTTCCAACATATTATATTGATGCTTTCTATTTTTTGTTGCTGAATGTATTGCATGGAATTAGTTCTTAAACCTTTAGGACATGATGCTGTAAATGAGCTTATTATAAAGTTCAAAATGTCCAGTGAGACCTTTAGGACCGTCTATTTCATAACAGTTCGGTCCTGAAGGTCTTTTTAAAAATACTTTTTTAATATTTTAAAATATGCGAGACTTTTAGGAGTGACTATTTAATAAATGTCCGGTCCTAAAAGTCCTCGTATAATTTTTTAAAATATTGGAGACTTTTAGAACCGTCTATTTCATAACAGTTCGGTCCTGAAGGTCTTTTTAGAAATACGTTTTTAATTTTAAAAATACGTGAGACTTTTAGGAGCGACTAGTTAATAAAAGTCCGGCCCTAAAAGTCCTCGTATAATTTTTTAAAATATTGGAGACTTTTAGGACCGTCTATTTCATAACAGTTCGGTCCTGAAGGTCTTTTTAGAAATACGTTTTTAATTTTAAAAATATGCGAGACTTTCAGGAGCGACTAGTTAATAAAAGTTTAGTCCTAAAAGTCCTTCTCTGATGGAAACTCAAGAAATGATAGGACCCACATATATATGTATTAAATGGAAAAAAATGAAGGAAATTGGCCTTCTCAAATGCTGTATAACAAGCATTTGTGAAGTTTTTCACAAGTTGCCTGACGCAACCAAAAATAGAAGACTAAAATCCTGGAGACTTTTAGGACCGTCTATTTCATAACAGTTCGGTCCTGAAGGTCTTTTTAGAAATACGTTTTTAATTTTAAAAATATGCGAGACTTTTAGGAGTGACTAGTTAATAAAAGTTCGGTCCTAAAAGTCCTTCTCTGATGGAAACCCAAGAAATGATGGGACCCATATACATGTGTTAAATGGAAAAAATTGAAGGAAATTGACATTCTCAAATGTTGTATAACAAGCATTTGTGAAGTTTTTCACAAGTTGCCTCACGCAACAAAAAATAGAAGACTAAAATCCTGGAGACTTTTAGGACTGTCTATTTCATAACAGTTCGGTCCTGAAGGTCTATTTAGAAATATGTTTTTAATTTTAAAAATATGTGAGACTTTTAGGAGCGATTATTTAATAAATGTTCAGTCCTAAAAGTCCTCGTATAATTTTTTAAAATATTGGAGTTATTATTAAGACCATGTATTTAGGACCGGCTGTTTATATTCCTACGGTCCTAAAGGTCTGTTTTTTAATTAACTAATATTCCATTCCTTTTATACAGAACTAAAATTATGTTCAAATCAAATCAACTAAACAAATATATCATGGTTAATTTTAAAGTCAATTAACGATGACTCAAGAGGATTTTAATTTGCTTGTTATGTATGTTCTTCATTAATGTTGTTATTATTTTTTTTAACAAATTAATGTTTTTAATTTCAAAGTCATTTGTGTAACTTCTCAAACGCAATTATCAGGTAATCCAAGCAGGCTTGTCCAAAAAAAACAAAGAGGAAGACTATAAACAAAAATGGCAGACGGGGCCGCCATTATATATATATATATATTTAATTTTATGCTTCCCTGTAAGGGCAGCAGCCAGTACATTCAAAAAAAACAAAGACAAGAAAAAAAAAACTAATTAATCCTCCATTTTGTTGCTGGAAGAGGAGGAGGATGTAGTGTCTGCTTCAGAAGTAGGGGGCTCGACGTCGTTTGCGTTGAGGACCATGTTGATCTTGTTGTTGACGGTATGAAGGAGGCCACAGAGTTTGCCCAATTGTTGGTCCATGGGATCGACGCGGGCTAGCAGATGCTCCACCATCTACTTGACTGTTGGATTCGGCGGTAAAGGGGGAGGTCTCGCAGGTACGGGAGGAGGAGGAGGAAAAGGAGGACCCGATGGTCAAGGTGGTGGGGTAGCCATTGTAGAAGGAAATGAGGATGTGGAGAAGAATGTGAAGAAACTAAAGTAATGAGGGGCTTAAATAGATCGAGCACCATTGTTGGATTTTCCTCAGAAGCCGAAGAGACTATCAATCATCATTACAGAGTGTAAGGATACGACTGCACCTCTTGGAATTTGGAACGAAGGCATTTTTAAGACTACATATTCTAAGATAACCAGTCTTATATGTATTTTTTAGATCAATTAAGGATCCACAAGTACACAACTCTAGGATACGAGGAGATTTATCTAACTGAAACATTAAATTTTGGGATGCAACTCCAAGTCCCAATATCGAAATTCGTATCGATGGCACTTTTAAGACCGCATATTGAAAGACAACTGTTCTTATAAATGTAATTTTTTCAAAAAATTATTTATATTGCACCAATATTACAAATTTTAACTGAAATTCTGATTGGTTTAAATTAAAAATTAGTAATAGGCCTTTAGGACCAGACATATATAATTATTAGGTCTTAAATATTATTACTAATTGTTTATTGCCAATTGAATCCCATATTCTCACATTCCCATTTCGTATCTCTCTGCTCCCCTCTGCCCTAAACTAAGCTAGACAATGGTTAGATACAAGATAACCCCTCGCAGGACTACTCCTGAAACTCGTTGGAGGATCTTGAGACAACTCATTGGTTTACGTCATATTCAGACCAAGAAAACGTGTTCTATTCAGAGAGAGGAGTCTCGGGTCGTTGGGCCCATCGTTATTTTGGATGATGAAGACGTTCCCGCTCCCCCTCTCCAGCCTCTTGGTCCTGACGCTGAAGAAGTGATACTGATGCGCATACAACAGGAAATTGCTGATATCCGACGGGAAATTTATGCCGTTGAAGCCGATATCGACAAGACATTAGTTGATAATTAGCTTTAGGAATTTTAGTCACATTATAGGTTGTTTTTGTTAATTGTAAGTTTGTTGTTCTCTTTTTTCTTTTGTACTTGCACATTCCCCATTAATGTAAAAATCAAAATGAACTAAGCTTATTAATGGAAAAAACCTTATTCTCAACTATCCTTTATTTTCATTCTGTTGCCGCTGCTGTTGAGCAAAAAAATATTCAATTGCTGCTGCTACAATCTCTTAGTTTAATTTTAATGAAAATGCGGACTTTCACTAAATTCTTTTAAAAAAAATGAGACTTTTAGGAGCAGATGCTTAGTAAGTAACCGATCTTAATCAATACCTTTAGGAGTGGATTCTTAATACGTAACCGATCTTAAAACTTCTATACCTTTAGGACCGGATGCTTTACAAATAACCGTTCTTAATGACATTAAATATAAATGACTTTGTCGCGCGGAAAATTTAAATTTTCCTCTCTGAACTTCTCTTGTTTTGTCGAAAGTGATAATAACTCCTGTTCACTCTCAACTCTCAAGTGTTTGTGTGTTGCTTCGTCGCTTCCGCAAGACAGATCTCTTGACAAGCTAGTGCTGGTCAGCTTATCACCTTCTGGTTGGTTCCTTAGCTAAACGGCGATAGACCTGTAAGATGTGTATTTCAGTTACATATATATTTTATTTTTCTGCTTTTCGATTTGGGTTATTCATGGTTTAATTTGCATGAAATCGATGAAATGTTGACGTGGGTTACTCTGTTGTATTTCAATACTGTACTTTGAAGTTTATGTTTTACTTTAGACCTATCTGAATGACCAACAAGTGCACTTAGGTTACTTTTGTTGTCTGCATTTATTTTCCGCGTCATACATTTATTTTCCTTAGCTTCTTGGATTAACTGTACGTAATACATTTATGAGCACGAGTTATTCTTCATGTTGCATTTAATGGTCAAAGTTTTTTTTTTGGAACAATACTAGATTGACTGTACGTGGTACATGTATGTTGCATTTACTGTTAAAAGGTATTGCAAGATAACAAAATAGGCGTCCTCATGATTGAAATTTAAAGACAAATAAGAGACTCAAACACGAGTGATTCTTCATGTTGCATTTAATGGACAAAGTCTCACTCATATGCATTTAATGGACTTGGCTTAGTTTATGTGCAATTTTCAATTTTTTCGGATAATGTATGTTAAATCTTTCCGTCTATAGGAATTATACTATGGATCGTAGTTGGATAAATGCGAGATGGACAAGTGTTGAATATGAGAATGGGGTGAGGGAATTTATAGAGTTTGCAAAAGAAAATGCCCATGATGGTAGTGGGAAGTTTTATTGCCCATGTGTAGAGTGTTTAAATGAGAGGCGAGTAAGTCCAGAAGTTATATACACACATTTAATTTATGAAGGATTTTGTAAGACCTATACAATATGGATATAGCATGGTGAAAAGGTTCCAAGTGCATCTCAACATGGTGAAGTGTCCTTTGATGATAATGACACGGATATGGATAATCACATAAAGGACATTATTCGTGATGTAGGAGAAGAGGCTTTTGAGAAATCACATGCATATAGTAATATGTGCAGTGATGCTGAGACCCCGCTATACCCAAGGTGTAAAAAATACCAATTGTTGAACGTCGTTTTGAGATCGGTCAGCTTGAAAGCACGTCATGGATGGAGTGACAAGAGTATTTCAGAGATGCTTGAGGCTTTTAAGGACATGATTCTGGATGATAATGTGTTGCCTCATTGATACTATGATGCTAAGAAAATTCTTTGTCCACTCGGGATGGAGTACAAAAAGATCCATGCATGCCCAAATGATTGCATATTGTATAGAAATGAGTTTGAAGATAAGCAGAAATGTCTGGTATGTGAAACCCCAAGGTACAAGTCAAATAAGGGGCCTGCAAAAGTGTTGTGGTATCTTCCAATCATACCAAGGTTCAAGCAGTTGTTTGCTAATGAAAATGATGCAAGAAATTTGCGGTGACATGCTGATGAGAGGATTTCTGATGGAAAGCTTTGACATCCAGCCGATTCTTCTCAATGGAAGAAAATCGATCAATTATTTCCGATCTTCGGTGAAGAACCTAGGAACCTTAGGCTTGCCTTTAGCACGGATGACATGAATCCTTATGGAAGCCTTAGCAGCATACATAGTTCATGGCCCGTACTCCTGATTATTTACAACTTATCTCCTATGTTATGCATGAAACGAAAGTACATCATGTTGTCTATGTTGATTTTGGGACCTAAACAACCTGGAAACGACATTGATGTTTACCTTCAGCCCTTGATCGAAGACTTGAAGGAGTTGTGGGAAGAGGGTATCGATGTTTTTGACTCTTTCAAGAAGGAGGTCTTTAAAATGGAGCCATGATATTTTGTACCATAAACGACTTCCCAGCATATGGGAACTTGTCAGGGTATAGTATAAAAGGCCATAAGGCATGTCCGGTTTGTGAAGAAGGCACACGCTACTATCAACTTCAACATGGAAGAAAGACGATTTATCTTGGACATAGAAGATTTCTTAGATAGGGCCACCCATACCGTCGATTAAAGAAAGCCTTTTTTGGAGGCCAAGAGTATGAAGATGCTCCGGTGGCATTGACTGGGGAGCAAGTGTATGAAAAGGTGAAAAATATAAGTGTCGTCTTCAGTAAGACTACAAAGGGTAGAAAAGAAACAAATATATGGAAAAAAAATATCGGTATTCTTCGATCTTCCATATTGGCGCAACCTTGATGTGAGACACTATATTGATGTCATGCATGTGGAAAAGAACATATGTGATAGTATTGTTGGCATGCTTCTCAATATACAAGGTAGTTCCAAGGATAGTGTGAAGGCAAGATTGGATTTGAAGGCAATGGGGATACGGGAAGACTTGCATCCAATGTCATATGGTAAGAGAACTTATTGTCCCCCGACTTCTCATACTTTATCTATGGATGAGAAAAGAAGTTTTTATGAGTGCTTACATGGAACAAAAGTTCCCTCGGGGTATTCTTCAAATCTTAAAAGGCTTGTATCAATGAAGGACTTGAAATTAGTAGGCCAGAAGTCTCATGATTGTCGTGTATTAATGCAACAGCTGCTCCTAGTAGCTATTCGAGGCATTGCTTAGTATGATCTTCGACACATTTTGAATAGGCTTTGTTTCTTCTTCAATGTCGTTTGTAGTAAAGTTTTCGAGATTGAACAATTGAATGAATTAGAAAATGAAAGATATATGATATTATGCCAGCTTGAGAAGCTTTTTGTTCCTGCATTTTTTGACATTATGGTACATCTAATTGTTCATCTAGTAAGGGGGATAAAGCTGTGTGGCCCTGTCCATTTACGGTGGATGTACCCAATTGAAAGATCTATGAAATTCCTAAAGGGGTACGTGAAGAACACGTACCGACCAGAAACATCAATTGTTCAGAAGTATGTATCTGAAGAGGCCATGGAATTTTGTCAAAATTATTTGGCCAATGTAAGACATATTGAGCTTCCAAAACGTCAGCATGATGAAGGGAGTAGACGAGGGGCCTCAATAAAGAGAGTGGATCCTGATGAATTGTCACAAGTCCACTTATACATTTTTAATAATGTTGATGAAGTTCAATCCAGCATAGCTGCACATAAAGAAGTTGTGAGGAAAGAAAATCCCCGAATGATTGAACAAAGGTTGATTAGGAAGTATAACAGAACATTTGCAAACTAGTTCAAACAAAAGGTCGAGGGAGAGGAATCTATTTCTGAGACAATCAAATGGTTAGCACGTGGTCCTGAGGTTGATGTCATAAGTTGGAATTTGTATTTGATCAACGGTTACACATTTTACATGAAGTCTCTAGATGATAGAAGCATCGTCCAGAACAGTGGTGTAATGTTAAAGGTTGAATCCATGCACTTCTCCAGTTCGAAAGACAAGCGGCCTAAATTGGCAGTCATGCCATATTACGGGGTTATTGAAGAGATTTGGGAGGTGGACTATGTTTTCATTAGATTTCTCATTTTCAAATGCAAGTGGGTTAATGTAAATAATGGTGTTCAAATCGATCGGCTAGGATTTACATTAGTTGATCTCAATAGTACAACTTTTAGATATGAACCTTTTATTATGGTAGACCAGGCAAAACAAGTTTTCTATATCACCGATGAAGAAAATAAAATGTGGTCTGTAGCTCTCCAAGGAAAAAGGGTCATTGATATTGATGAGGAAAATGATGCAAATTATGTTATTCTTGAGAGTACTCCTTTTTCAAGGGGTCTACCGGACATCAACGAAGAAGATGAAGCGGATAATGAAAAGAAATGATCATCAAGAAGGGATATGGGAGGATATCCCTTTATAAAAGAGTCATCATAAGGTACGTGATATTCATCTACACAATTCTTTGAAAATTTTAAGGTTCTAATTTACGTTTTTAACTATATATTCAATTCCTTCTTAATTATATTCTTAAACAATGTCACTGACTGCCTGTTGTTCTTTTTTTTATTTTTCCTGCAGGATCCTATCGAAATTGGTATATATATATTCACTTAGGTGCTGTACACTGTTATTTGTAACTCATTGTATGTATTTGTCTTGTTGTATTAATTACATTTACTTATTATTAGGTTTGTACTGTAATAGCTAGTCTGATTCATTACGATGCCTGGTGAATAATATTTGTATCCATTTCCAATTCAATTATAGCTTGTAGCTTAAAGTACTGTGTTTTTAGATTCTGGATTGTGTGGCAAATTTGATTTGAACAGGGGAAATTTCCACTTTTAAGATTGGTCTATTCAATGTCCGATTTTAAAAGTCAGACTTTTAAGAGTGGAGGCTATTCCTTACGGTCTTAAAACTACTAATAACGGTCTTAAAGGCTAACCTTTAAGACTGGTGTATTTACTGTCCGGTTTTAAAAGTGAGGCTTTTTAGAGCAGAGGCTATTCTATACGGTCTTAAATGTTCTAATATTGTATAAAAAAGACCAACCTTTAAGACTGCACTTATTAATTTATAGTCCGGTCTTAAAAGTAATATTTTTAAGATCGGTATATATGTTAAAGTATGGTCTTACTTTCTTTATTTTTGAGACCGGTGAATATGTTTGTCCGGTCTTAAAAGTTACATATTTTTAAGACCTAATGACATTTGGTCCAGTCTTGAAAGTGGTGTTTTTAAGACCGGACCTTTTATTGTCCGGTCTAATAAATTCAGGTTTTAAGGCCAAACAATATATATGTAAGGTCTATAATGTGAGATTTTTAAGACCTATTGTTTCTTACGTTCGGTCTTGAAATAAATATTTAAGACTGGTTTAAGTCTGGTCTTAAAGGTTACATACTTTTAAGACCGCCTAGAACGAGACCGGTCGCTAATCCGGTCTTACGGGGCCTATTTCGTCCAGTTTTAAAATATTTTTTGTACCCGTGAAAATCTACAAATTATTAATTTATTGAGGAAATTAATACCCAAGTCCCTATAATGTTACTTGATTTTTATTTTATTTTTTTGTTTGGGTAACACTTAAATCACAGTTTCAAAAGTCTTTTTCCGCAAGTCGAGATAAAACTCTTATTACATACTTATCTTGTAAATCATAAAAGCTATTATTCAAAAAATAATCCAAATGAGTACCCTTTTTTCCTTTTTATTTAGTCTTTATAGTTTTTCAATTATAGGTATTGTTTCTCGTACTCTTAATTTCTTACTTTGTAAGAAAAATAGTGTTAGTAGCTAATATGATGCAGCTTTAAATATAATTAAAATTAACCAGATAATAGATTATATTAAGATAAGGGGATGGTTACGAGCATAATAATTTTTTATAGGTTAATAATAAATACATTTATTTCCATTATTTTATTTTTCTAAAAACCTTTTAATTTTGTATTTTGAGACAATTTTATATATATATATATATATATATATATATATATATATATATATATATATATATTCGCTCCACTTAGTAGGTCGGTCACCTCTTATAATTTTAAAACATGTTTAAACGAGAGGTATTCAGATCTTTATAAGGTATCTTTCACTTGCCAACAACTGCATGAACCTTATTAAAAATTAAGTGAAACTATAAAGACTGATAAATTAATTTTCTTAACTTTCTTTTTTTCAAACACGCCCGGATAACCTCTTTTATTATTTAGAAAAATTATATGTGACTTTAGGACATGTGTTAGAGATTTTAATGAAGTAATTTTAAAATGTTACAACGAAACATAGCTGCATGCACTTGCAACATGAGTAGTCTTGTTATGTAAAGACTAAAAGAGACAACAAGGGCACTCCCCCATTCCATGATTGTTTCGTGGGCAAAGCTTCCGGAAGAGAAGAACCTTTTTGGTGGAAAGCTCAAACACCCTCGTAGCCCTCTCTATTGAGTTAGCTCTAGGTAAAAGAACTATTAGAACAAGTATAAGTTAGTGGAAAAACCACACCCTAAAAATTAGTTGTTGGAATTAATAAACTCAAATCTTTTATAAAGACCTTCTTTTAGGGAACCACTTTCCCTGCCTTTCCAAAGGAAAGGCAGGGGGAGCTCGTCCGTATAGACGAGCTCCAGGCCGTCCAGATCTAGATCTAGACGATCAAAATTAAATTTTTTTTATTTTTTATTTTTTTTACATGAAAAAATTATTTTTAAGGAAAATGTTAGTTTAAAGATCAACTTTATTTTAGGTTCCCTACCCATTAATTTTAAAAAAAAAATGAAAAAAAATTGATCTCAACCATTCAGATCAGATCTGGACTGCTTAGAGCTCGTCCATACGGACCAGCTCCCCTTACCTTTCCAAAGGAAAGGCAGGGGAGGCAGGGAAAGTGGTTCCCTTCTTTTAGGTAGTATTTTTGACATGAGACTCATAATTGCTATATCTGCCTTATAAAAATCTAATGAGAAGACATGGGGATTAAATTCCCTAGGCGTAGGACTACAAGAAAATTTTTATTGTTTAAATTTTTATTTATTTAAATTAAATGTAAACAGATCAACAATACATCATATTTTCTAGGGTAAAGGTGCAAAAATGCCCATGAACTTTGCCTTCAAAAGCGTCCAGCACCATATGCTTTTTTTTTTTAGCAAAAGTACCCATGTGGTTATATTTTAGGAGCAAAAATACTCCTTCCGTTAGTTAACCGTTAACGGACCGTTAGTTGACTGTTAACCATAGTAAATTACCCTTTTGCCCTTAGTTTAAAATAATTTTAAAAAAACAAAAATATTCCACCCCACCTCCCATTGCCGGTGGGCCCCACCGCTGGCCCCCACGCAGGCAGCCGCCCTCTGCCGAAGACCGGCTGCCGGCGACCACCTCAGACAACCGGCCATCATTGACTTTTTTCTTAACTATTTTTTTTTTAAAAAAAAAACAAAAATACCCCACTCCCACCTCCTATTGCCGGTGGGCCCCACCATCGGCCCCCCATGCCAGTGGCCGCCCTCTTCCGGCGGCCGCCGCTGGAGACCACCTCTGACGACTTTTTTTTTAAACTATTTTTGTTTTTTTTTTAAAAAAAATAGGGATTAAGAACTTGTTAGCAAACATCTGCCGACTGTTGATTCTTTGATTTCTTTCCATTTGGAAAAATTGGGATTAAGAACTTGTTAGCAAACATATTCGGTAAAAAGAATCTGGATTGCAAAATATGTGAGCGACAGAAAAAATAAATGCAGAATATAGAAGATAAACTGTACATTTTTGTCTCGTGCTTTTTCCTAAATGTGCTTTCCGATCAGTTCTTAATCCCAATTTTTGCATACTCTTTAAAGTCGTTGATTCATACAGTCCCTCAATTCCTATATTGGAATCCCCATTCACCGCCCATCGTCACTAAAGTCTAATTTCTACAAACACAAAATGCACAGTATTGATGCGTTTGGAGGAGTACCCTAAGCTTGGCATATCGAAATTCATAGGAGGTCGAAGAAAAGGGATTCGAGCTGAAAATCAAAAGCCTCTAAGAATGTATTATGAAATCTACAAAAGAATCATCAAGTGCCTCGTAATTTACATATCAACCGCATCAACTGGGAGGGAAACAGTTCTGTGTAGGGAGTGGGGAGGTGGGGGTGTTTTTGTTTTTGTTTTTTTTTAAAAAAAAAAAGTCACCGGAGGTAGTCTCCAGCGGCCGCTGGCGTGGGGGCCGGCGGTGGGACCCACCGGCAATGGGAGGTGGGGGTGAGGTATTTTTTTTTTAAAAAAAATATTTTAAACTAAGGGCAAAAGGGTAATTTACCATGGTTAACAGTCAACTAACGATCCGTTAACGGTCTACTAACGGAAAGGGTATTTTTGCTCCTAAAATGTAACCACATGGATACTTTTGCTCCAAAAAAAAACACATGGTGCTAGACGCTCCTGAGGGCAAAGTTTATAGGTATTTTTACACCTTTACTCTATCTTCTATATAGTCTAATGAGTAATATATTTGTTTACATCCATGAATGAACTCTTAGATGCACCTGCAATCATAATCCTGATGCACCAGATTAAAAACAAATAATTAGGGCTTGAAACTTGATCTTTCTAATTTTTATATTCCAAGTAAAATCATATAGGAACACTACTGGGTGCGTGAAGATAAGCCTCGATGGTGCTTGTGTGGGAGATGAACGCTTGCGTGAAGGCAAGTTTCTATAGGGACACGTGTGTAATTTAGGACAGGTCAACAGTTTGCAGACACAGATTCGAAGTGGACATTTGATTTAGACAGTATTGTATCTCTACAAATTGATCTAACGCTCATATACAATTTCTACGGATGGATCATCTACTTCTACGATAAAAGAGCATTAGATGAAATTTAATAGCATTTAAATATAAATTTTATTTTAATCAAACTAATTTTGTAACCACTAAATTATTGTTTATTTAAATTTTTTAAATTTGGTAACTTTCATTTTAGTCCACCATTATTATTATTTTTATTTTTTATAAGCACACGTATTTTACTATTGAATAAGCAATCATGTTCACGACGCAATATTACATCATTAATATTAATAACATCATATATCACCTATACTTTCTAGTATTGTGATCTAACCATTTTAATTCTCCTCTATTCATTCATTATGTTCTGTTTCATTACTCTCTCTCTCTCTCTCTCTCTCTCTCTCTCTCTCTCTCTCTCTCTCTCTCTCTCTCTCTCTCTCTCTCTCTCTCTCTCTCTCTCTCTCTCTCTCTCTCACTCACTCAAAAGGGTTTTTTTAATCCCTGAAAATATCTGTGCGGGTGGGATAATTTCTAAAGAAAATCCCCTTTAGGGTCTAAGGTATCAAAAAATTCTTTAAAAGGGTCTAAAAAAAATCACATGTCAGAAAATGCTTTAGAACTTTTTTTGGTATTATATCAGAAAACGTTTACAACGATATCAGTATAACATTAATAACTAATCAATATACGTTAACAATTATATCTTAACAACTAAATCACTATATGTTAACAATTATATCGGTACAACATTTAAATTTTTTTTTTCTAATATAATACTAAAAAAGGCCCAAGGGCCTATTATGATTTTTTTAGGCCTTTATTGAGAATATTTTATTACTTGGCCCCTAAGGGGGATTTTTCCTAATTTCTTAAGACATTATCCTTATAATCTAAAACTCCTATTCTGCAAATGTACGTGTCGTTAAAATTTAACTTGAAACCCTTCAAAATTATTTGACCAACTGACAAGGATTTTGTAAAAGAAGAAAACATGTACTACTCGATCGTTACATTTAATTTTAAATAAGAGATTTTGGTCTATTAAATTTTATTTTGCTTAAAACATTAGTACTTATAATTAAATAGTGGTAAAATTGAAAAAAATGTCATCAATTACTCTACAAGTGACTAATATTTTGAATGAAAATTTTTCCTTATAGTTGACTTACATTTAGGCACAAAGTAGTACAACTCCGTGCCTTTTTTTTTGGCAAAAAATCTGTACCTTATTATAAGTCACTTGTATTCAAAAAGTTGTAGTCAAAATATAAGTCATTTGTAGAGTAATATATGAGATTTTGTCAATTTAACTATGATTCATTATTAGTTGGGCATATGGGCAAGAGAGCGGGGGGAGAGAGAGAAATAATGGAAAGATAAAGAATGATGTGAGAGAAAATATACATCGCTCATTAAATAGGGATAAATATGAAAAGAATTATCTATTTGATACCTTTTTTTAATTTGCGAAAATGAGATATAAATCACTTATAATAAGGTATAAAATGGTACACATAATTCCTGGAGCATTATTATCCATAGAGGTGGGATCAGGGCCAGCCCGTGAAGGGTCAGGGCCTGGGATAAGAAAAACCCTTGTTTTTCAAAGCCCGGCCCGAGGGCACCAGAGCCAGGGCTGGGAAATTACTATTCTAGATTTTAACTATTTTTCCTCCGATTTTTTCCCGCAGGGCCCGAGGGCACCGGAAAAATATGATTAATAAAATACAACAATCAAAGTTCTAATTTATCAAATAAATGTTATCGATATTAATATCTAAGTATGACAATTACACAAATTATCCAATAGATAAACACATTTATCATTCCGTAATCAAAAGCAAACTACTGTTCAGAAATGAAACACATATAATATTAAAAAGCATACCATTACATAAGGTTGGTACGATGACAACAATTGATTCTCTGGAGTTTTTCCTTCTAAATTTTGTGATGAAGACATCAAGCTACATCAAATATTCAAATTGATATAAGCAAATTTGTGAATGACATAAGGCTGAACAATGTTGTTTAAATCATTAAGCATATGAAAATTTCACAAGAATACAAAAGCATTAATCACAGTCAATCACAATCACAGGACAAAAATCAATATCTAATCAAGAATTAAGGGGTATCTTTGAACAAATTGATGGAATTGGTGGACCTATCTTTGTTTTTCACATTGAAGGCAATTTGCAGACATGGAACAGAGGAGTCTACAATGAAGACAAACAGGAAATGAAATGAAATGCCTAGTACAGTGAATGAATCAAAGTTTTGTCTTGAGATTCATTAAATTCATATTATCATCAGTGTGAATAATTTTCGACCATAGACGTCAAATAAGGCATGGACCTAATTTAAAAATCATAACATACAAATTTTAAATCTAGATTGAAGTTGTAGTTGAACAAGTATTGATCTCACCGCACACCTCTTCTTTTTTCCCTTAATATTCTTTTTGTCGCTATTTATCAATCAGCATTTAGACCCCCGACTAAACTAAGCAGGTTTGTTTGAGTAAAAACAATTATACAAGAACCACTAAACTAAGCAGGTTTGTTTGAGTAAAAACATTTTGACCTCATGGGTAAATAATTGATGTTAAAATCAAACAGACCCTCAATGAAATGCCTCAGTAATCGATGTTAAAATCAAAACAAAATGAATCCAGAAACTCAAATTAAGAAGAAAATAAAATCGAATTAGGAGAAGAAAAGAGGAAAGAATCGGAGGAACCTGGCTGTGAGGTTGAGTGACGGACGCCCGACGAGGAGGAACCGAGGAGGGAAGTGAGGAACTGAGGACTGAGACTGAGTTTTTTCCTAGGGCAATGAGACCTCATGCCATGTGAGTTGCTGGATCTGGAGATTATTGAAGAAGAAGAAGAACCCTAACCCACCCATGCCTCGCATTCGACAATCGACATTGAGAAGGAGTGGAGGATTGACTGAGTGAAGAGTGAAGATTGGAGGAGTGGTCGAGTGGAGAAGGAGAACCGATGATGGCGACTGGGCGAGTGACGGACGGCGACTGGGCGAGTCGTGCGTGAGACTATGAGAGGCTGAGAGTGAGTGTGATTTTTGCTCTAGAGTCCAAAAATGAAGAGACGAAGAGAGTGAGTTTCATATTTGATTCAATGTCTTTTTTTTTGGTCATTCCAGAGCTCCAGACAGACCAAATTGGACTGAGATTGAGTTGAGACTCCCAAATAAATAAGTAGCCCAACTTGGGGTTTAATTTTTTTTAAAAAATATATATTTATATAGAGTAATAGGGCCTAATGGACCAGCCCGCGGCCTTGTACGACCAATGTTGTTTATCTCTTTTATTTTTTTAGGCCCGGTCCTTACCGGGTCAGGGCCTAAACGGGCCAGCCAGATGGGCTTGACCCGATTTCCCAGCTCTGATTATCCATTTAGTCTATGAGCTGATGACATTATACAAGCCTGTCCTACCTATTGCTTCCCCTAATATAAAAGGAGAGAGGGTAATATCAAAAATACATCTAACAGCTTCTCGGAGTTTGACTAAAACGGCTGATATGAAAGCTAACATGGAAAATAAATAATAAGTCTGCATCAGAAAATTTTCTAATAATAGTTTATTATTTGAAAAAAAATTTAAAAAAAAAAATCCATGCAGAGTCGCAACCCCATTTTCTGCAGTCCCTGCTCTCGTGTTGCATCTCCCCTCTCTTGTGCTTCACAGTCGTTGCCGTCGCCATTCACGATACCATGAAAGGTACGTAGTAGCAAATTTTCTGGGGATCAGTCCAGTGAACTTGTTGGCGAATGTGAGGTATCTCGCAGGTGTGCCACCGAAATTCCATAAAAGGTAGCTAAAGAAGATGTTGTTGATGATGAAGATGGCGTCCATATCAAGAAAGTAAGAGCAATAGAGGGACTAGTCGAGTGAAGCTATCGAACCTGAGATCTAGGAAAAATGAGTTGTTAGATGGAAATTGATGTAGGAAATAACCCTGGAGCTTGTTGTTGCTTCAATCGAGATCGTAGAAAAATGGGCATTGAATGATTTCTTTGGGGACAGATCCTGTGAAGTTGGAATTGACATAGAAGAATGTTAACTTGAGGATTCCCAGGATCAGAGAGAGATCCAGGCATGGACCTTGACGAGCAAAGAAATCGGCTTGGTTGAAATCTAATCCCAAAACGGCAAGGTCGTCAGAATATGCTTTTGCTTGATCTTTCCTCTCTCCTTCCTGAATTGTTTGTTGGGTTCAAAGGAATGTAGACTGAATAACGGAGGAAACGAGGGAGATGAGGACAGTGCGAATGTGAATTTATTTTACTTTTTAAAAAAAAAAAAAAATTCAGCTTCCACATCAGCCTTATCAGTCGAGGCTCTTTCTCTAACCGTGAACGTTAACTGAGTTAATGGTTTTAGTATTTCTACGTCCACTTTTTAGAACTCATGTATTTTTGCACACCTGAAAAATATATAGTCGAAGACGTATTTTGGTAATAAACTCATGAATATTACATGCTTCATGAGTATACCCAATTTTTTTTTAAAAAAACAGAGAAAACATAGAAAGTGGGCGTGGGCTCCAGGGCGCAAAGATAGGGGGTTGCAAGTGGATGTGTGGGAATATTTCTCAACATCATCATTTCTCCAGGATATATATAAAGCTGAGTTTGGCATATCAGAATCAGACATCCCACATATACCAAAAATGGCAGTAAAATTACTTGTCCCAGAAGAAGCTGAAGATGAGTTCATCGACATTGAGATCACCTCCTCCTCCAACAATTTCCTTCTCTCTCACACTTCTTCTTCTCCAAACCCTAGTTCGTCAGAATTCGAGTTCCAAATGTCTACTTCTTCCTCCTCCTCCTCCTTCTCAACTTCCGCAGCTGATGAGCTTTTCTACAAAGGCAAGCTCCTTCCTCTTCACCTTCCTCCTCATCTTCAAGCGGTCCAACAGATCCTCCAAAATGAACTAAAAAATTCCTCATCACTAAGTTCTGGTTCTGTAAATGGTTCTGTCTCGAAACGAAGCCAAAGTAATAACCAGAAAGATTACGGCTTTGATGAGTTCTATGGCACTCACTTGATGACTTCATACTCAACACCAATCACAGTAACTCCATTTCAATCCTGCAATGTCTCATCCTATGAGTCGATTCGACTTAGTGATCGTAAGATACTTAACCCAGAAGAAGAAGATGATGATGGTGATGAGAAAAACCAGAAGAAGACGAGGAAACAACAGAAGAAGAAACACTTCTCACTGGTTTCTAAGCTGAGGGCTTGGTTTGGAAAGATGAGCTGCAAATATGAAGTAGCCTACGTGACAAAGAAAGTTGCAGATGAAGGTTCGGCTTCAAAAGCAAGAGAGAGTAATATTTTGAATCATAAGCAGAATGGGAAGAAATTATACCCATTTGGACAGATTATTCAAACATCAGACAGAGACAGATTCAGATCCTTCTCATCGAGAATTGAGTTCAGAAGCATAGATATTGAAAGAGAGAGATTTAAGGTTGATGACAATGGAAGCAATAGGATAACAAGATTATCACTAGTTGCAAACAAGTTATGTTTCAATGGTTCGGCTTCATTTTCTGGGCTTCCAAACAAGTCCTATGGATCATTATGCCAAGAACTTGAGATTGGGAATTTGATCATGGGAGCTATTGCACACTGCAAAAGCAGTCTCGGCGGCAGTACTTCAATTAGTAATTAATTAATAATCCATCTAGCTATTGGAAATATATAGCTTTGAAAAAGATACTGATAATAAATTACTCATAAATAGGGTCTTTATGTTGGTAACGATATTTAAAGAACATGCTTTATGATGCAATTTGTGTAATTTGTAGTTGACTTTAGGATAGTTAGATTATGAGGTTTTTGTGAAGAAACTAAAGGATGAGATATCCCAAATTGTACATTTGTATGTACATGTAATTTGTTTGACATACTCATATGATATATCATTTATCTATATTCGGTGTATCTATATGTTGGTAGGTTATGTTGATATTTCTAAATTAAATCAAACAAAAACGAAGGTAATTTGAATATATAATATGGACCCTGAAGCTATCCACATGGAATATATATCTTAAAGTTAATTAGATTCTAAGTAATTATTATCTTTACCTAAATTATTTTATCTCAGGGAAATTGTATAACTTGCCGCTGTGTTTTCATTTATTTTATTTGTTTATCATTTATGGAAGGAAGTTTTGTTGAGCGCCCAATTATGCCGCCAAGAAATTTCGGTTTAATTAACTGATTAATTACTAATGGATTTGTATAGATTTTGAGTTGGTAGATTTTGTTAGAGACTCTTTTGTTCATGCATCCTTTAGTTTGTTACCTAAATTTAAATTTGATGTAGTATTTTAGTTTCTGTACGTATGGCTTTGATGATTCCTTGTTATTTGACAAGATTTGTTCAGTAGTTCTTATCCTATTATGTCCCCCCCCCCCCCAAAAAAAAAAATATCAGCTTTGATGATTCCTTGTTATTTGACAAGATTTGTTGAGTAGTCATTATCCTATCATGTTCTTTTCTTTTCTTTTTCTTTTTTATTTATATTATCACTGGTGTCCGCATTACTATAAAAAATAGATTTTGTTTCCTAAGAAATGTCTATTTTTAAAAAAGGTGAGTAAAAAATAGAGGTGGTGTAATTTTTGAAATTATATGTAGGAATTTTGACATATTAGGCTTACGTCGCTTACATAAGCATCTCCTTGGAAAGAGATGTAGAAAAAACTTAAAATGGATGTTAAAAGTGTTTTATGTAGTAGCTAGTGTTATTTTGGAATTCACTGCCCCTCCTCATAGGACTGGGACTCAAGACCCGGTGGAATTTAGTAGGGTTTTACATCGCTAAACCAACTCTATGTTGGTTATCATATTATATGTTATATGTTTCTCACACACACACACTATATATATATATATATATATATATATATATATATATATATATATATATATATTGTAGAATTCATCTTTGTACAAGTTTTCTAGCTATCTTGTTAAAATATACTGTCTTGCCATTGATGGCAAGATTAATTATGAGATTTTGAGAAGCATTAGTTGTGCATAAAGGTGAAAGGTCCAGATTAATTATTTTTTAGAAAGAGAAACTACAATAATTATAATGACTGTGGGTTATGAGAAGCATTATGTGTGCATAAAGCTGACGTTGATATAAAATGTTTTATTTTGGATAAATTTAAAATAAAATGCTTTGAGTTGCTTGAATAAATGCTTTGATGTATAGGATGATTGTGCTTTTAACACTTGTTTTATGGTCACTACTTATAAAGAATTAGCTGGACCAGAACCTCAGACCTGTTTCTCTTTGATGAGTTTATTTCATAAATTTAATAATATAAATTATATTTATAGACATATTGATTTAAAGGAAAATGATGTATAGAAAAAGTACTTTAAAATTACAAAATCCTAAATTAGGTTTGTTACTAATAATTGATAAAATAATGACGAGATTTAGTAAGCAATTCACAACTCTTTTTATAGAAAATACTTAATTTGAAATTTTACAATTTCAAAGTTCTTTTTCAATCACTCGCCCTTATTTAATTCGATTACTAAATTATATCTCTCTATTATATATCTCAAGATCGACTCTTTTCTATAATATGATTATCAATATGATATGGGTTGATGTTTTAGAAAGTAAAATATTTAATACACAAATGGCCAGCAGCCATGCACGTTGCTTATCATTGAGATTTTTTTTTTTTATTATTTTATTTTATTTTATGTTTTTTTTTTTTTTTTGCTTATCATTGAGATTAGATATGGCTTGAAGCCACATCACCGTAGATTTGGTTATTCTTAAAAGATCATTTAATTTTTATTATTCAATTATTTCATAGAAGATCATTTTTGTTATCTCAATGAATTATATTAATTTCTGGACAATTTGATGGGCATTTAGACAATTTGATAATCGCGGTCGAAAGCAATGATTTAAATTGTTCTATAGTCAATAGATTTCATGGTACAGAAAATCAAAATATAAGTCCTATGAAGCATAGTTACAAAGTAACCTGTAACCATATAGACATATTTATTGAAAGGGGTCAATGCAAACTCCAATTATGGTTACATTAGTACAAAATTGGTCTTTAACACTTGTTTAAAAGGCTTGTTTATATAACTAATTAATGTAGATAGAGATAGTGTAGAAAGTATTGGACTTTTTAACAAACCAACGTAGGGACTTTTTACAAGCGGCTCATGTTACAATTGGTGTAGAAACTCTGTCATTATCTTTCAAAAAAGATTTGTTGTGTTAACAAATCACAATTCTTAATTGAAATGATCATATACTAATCAAAATGGAGTTTAATTAGCATATCATTTCAACTAAAAATTGTGATACATTGAGTTCCATGCATAGATAATTCTCAAATCAGTTCCCTTTTCATTGCATTCTTCTCGCATTGTTTTGCTTTAAAGAAATGCAAGTGAAAGAATTAATTAATTTGAGGATTAATTGTAGCTAGGAATGACGTTTTGGTGCACTTATATTTCAATTAATGCAAGTAATGAGTATCTTATTAATAATAAAACTAGACATTCTTGGCCCAAATGACCATTAACAAGATACCTCTAATATTACTTGCGCCTTTAAAATATCTCTGAAATATGAAAGATTGTGATGATTAATGGTTTAGATATCCCCTTTGTGGCTTTGTGCATAAACCATGATAGCAAATGATTCGAGTGATGTGCCTAAACCCAAATATATACTACCTATCATCCCTAATATAAAATATATTTTCCTAATTTAATTATATTAAAAAAATTAGTTGAGTTAGTAAATATTAATATGACATGCATTTTTAAAATCATCCTAATCATCTTTCTTGATTATAATAAGCCCTAATTTTCTCTCTGACCTCCTTTGTTATTGTTGAAGAAGTATCAATAAGGTTAAATTAAAAACTAGTTGACAAATGTAAAAAATGTGCTTTATATTTATAAGGGTTAAGGAGCAATTTGGCCAATAAACTATTGGCTCAGGAACGCCCAACATAATAAACTCTTAACTGGACCTTAAATATCAATAAACTTTTTAAAATGTTAATTTTGCGCAAAAACGTTAGTTTGGCAACAACGTCCGTTAGTCTAGAACTTGCCTCCAGCATGCCTCATTTTTGTTTTTTTGGACAAGAATTCTAATGAGAGATAATTGTGGGCATTGAATATTGGTAAGAATTTTAATTAGGGACAGACATGAATCAGTTCTATAATTTTTTTTTCCTTGTATCAGTTCTGAAAATGCTGAAGAAGCATAGTGTTTCTTCATTTAGCCCATAAATAGAATCACAATCTAATATGATAAGCATTGCTCTGATTGTTGCGTGACTCGAATAAATTTGAAAATGTGGGAATTATGCATCCATAGGTAGATTGTCTGATTTTTTTGGTCAATGGTGATGAATATTATATAAAAACAAAATCATTTTGAAAAAAAGTTGAATGACTATAGAGGGCAAAAAGATGATGAATGAGAAAGAAATAGCACTTAATAATAAATAAAAAAAATCAACATTGATGGGGATGACAATTTTACCCAAGGTTATTAAAACCGGATCGGTCATTGAACCGGTCGGGGTATTGGGTCAAGGGTTAGTGGGTTAGACCGGAGTCAAACCGGAGCTAAACTGGAACCAAACCGGTGAGAATGTGAGAAAGTGAATATTTCAAGGTTAAATATCACTGACTCATAAGAATTTACCTCTATTAATAAATAACAATTAAAAGTATATAATTAAATTATTAAAATGTATAAATATAATAATTTTATTTAAATATATTTTAAATCCAAATTATTAAAATTAAAATTATTCATATTCATAATTTTTTTTATAGCCAACATAAAAATTTGTATTTACTTGATTTATAAAGATAGTAAATACTACAATGTAATTCTAAAAACTATTTTTTCAGCATATTTACCAAAATATCTTAAGAAAGGAGAAAGGTCATAGAGGGCGAATCAAATGTTAGTGAAAAAAACAAAAAAAAAAATCCCCATCTCCCACATCCTAACCTTGGCGCCTCAATTCTTTTCTAACTTTTTCAAGATTTACATAATTCAATAACTCAACTAGTTTCAAAAAGTACCTCGGTCAAAGAGTTGGCAGAGGCGCAAGGATAGAGGAAATCAGAAAATGATTTTACCCACTGAGACACGCATTCAACTTCAGTTCTCACCTTCTTTTCATTTTCTCTCTTCTTCATCTTTTTACTCTTCTTCCTCTTCATGGGTTCGTCTGGTGGAAGAAAAACTATGGATGAAGGAGGAAAAAATAAAAGGTGTGAGCCTGAGAAAGATGGTGGCGGCATAAAGGTCGATTTATTATATGAGTAATTTTTATTTTTTAACTTCAGATTTGGGTGACTTTTGAGATCTCTCTCCCCGTCTTCTTCTTCTGTCTTGTGAGTTTCAGGCAACTTTACTCGATCTGTTTGACGGGTTACTCTGGGTTTTGCCGAGTCACACCGCGTCAACCGGTTCACATCCGGTTCAGAGGTGTGACCCTGGTTTCTGTGCTTTTCCGGTTCGGTTTCACGGCCGGTCAGCCGGTTTCCGATCAGAACCGGCCGGTCTGGTCAGGGTTTGATAACCATGATTTTACCACAGTAAGCTCTTTTTTCTTTTTTTGTGTGTGTTTTATCAAACACTTGATATAGTGTGCTGGCCTTGTTTATTAATTAATAATGTTTGAATTTATGACATTTAATTTGCAAAGTTAAGTGTTTTAATATGCTCAAAGAGAGGAAGAGCGAGCTCAATCATCAAAGAGGATGATAGAGCGAAAATTGACATGCAAGGAATAATATTACTTGATCTCCCAATATATCCTTGTTTAAAAGTATCCTTGAGGGACCTTGAATATATGTATAGTTTATAATTAATTTATTCTTTTATCATTGATTTACATTGGATATATATATTTTAATTTTGCAGGAGCCATGGCTATAAATTTGACTCCAACACTTGATCTTGAATTTGCCAATATAATAGAATCATGGGAATTTCGGAGGGCATATGATAGAAGAATTGGTTTTGGTGTTAGAAAGCAAAAATTTAACAAGAGTAAAAAGGATTCGTCAACATATACATCTTATCTATATGTTTGTAATAAGGAAGGGGTGAGAAAACCAAATACACGAGAAGTGTAAATTAAAAAGTCTAGAGATGAGACAAGAACAAAAAGTTAGAATGAAAGTTAAGCTAGTAGATGGAAAATACAGAGTAAGTGAAGTTTTTCTACATCATAATCATCATCTTCAACCTCTTGAAGCAGTTCATTTGCTTGCATCGCATAGAGGGCTAACACAAGCTCAATGTTTTGAATTAGAAAATGCTGAAAAAGCTGGGATCTATAAAAAAAATCAGCATTCAATTTGCAAAGCCAATATGCAAGAGGTCGAGACAATTTGGGATATACAAAAGTTGATGTTAAAAATTATCTTAATTCAAGAAGGCAACGAGCTATGAAATACGATGAAACTGGATGTATATTTCGTTATTTTGAACAACAATTGGCAGAAAATCCATCCTTTTTTCATTCTCACCAGATGGACTCAGATGAGCAAGTGACAAATGTGTTTTGGGCTGAGGCACGTATGTTGGTTGACTATGCTTGCTTTGGAGAAGTCATTTCACTTGATACAACTTATTGCACAAATAATAACCATAGACCTCTTGCAATTTTCTCAGGCTTCAATCATTATAAAGGAGGGGTGATTTTTGGAGTGGCATTGTTATATGATGAGATGTAACACCCCAAATTTTGGGTCTAAAACCTTGAGGATTAGCCTATTTTTGGGAAACTACTAGACCCCTATAAGTCCAAAGCCTTATTTGGTAAAATTATTTGGACCTTGAAATATTATATTTTATTATATTATGGTTAATATATTTAATATAATATAATAAAATATATGAGATATGCTATATGTGCAATGTGTATTATATGTGTGTGTACGTAATATGATAAGAATAATAGTACATAATATATATTATTGTTAGTGGAAACATTGATGGAAGAGGGAATTTATAATATATGTGTTTGTGTCGGAAAGTGTAACGTGTAGCTTGTGTATGTATTATGTTAATAAGTGTTGTGGGAAATGATCAACTAATTAATGTGTGTGTATGCAAAGAGGACAAAGGGAGGAGTCATGATTTTGTGTGTGTGACAAGTGTTATGTGTGGTGTCCATATGTATGTGAGTGCGTTGTCAACTTGAGTGTGTATGTGTTGCTTAAATACATCTTACATCCTTTCCATTTAAAGCATCCATTCGGTTGGTAATTAGCCACATTCATACGTGTTTGTTTAAGAAAAAAAGGTGCGAGTATTTGTGACATATGTCTTCCATTTGCTCCTTTCAAAGCCACGTAAGTTTAATATATATATATATACACACTACTTCCTTCATTTTGGCGGAATTGAGAGTGATTGAGAGAAAAATCTGTGTAAGTAAGCCTAATCTATATATCTTCCATTTCTTCATTTCGGTTGAGAATAAGGAGATGCAAGATTGAGAGATGAAGGGTGAATATAAAAGAAAGAGAGTGGACGAAAGTGAAGGAAGGAAGGTCGGAGAAGAGAAGTATAGGGAAAAATATGATCAAGGTAGTAACCCTTCTCTCACATATTATGTATATCTTTAAATGCTTGTACTGATCATTGTATGTATTTATATAAATGCATGAATGTTGAATGTGTTGTGTGATTGGTATGTATAAGGATGATTATACTTGCATGTATTGAATATACATTTTATGTGAGTGATTGTTAACGTTACTACTGGGATTCATTTGAATCCCAGGAGTATTTTTGGATAAGCTTTATTTTTGCAGATAGGGTAAGAAGCCCGAGAGTGAGGAAGGAGGTGCAGAAGGATTACTCTATGATGGGAGAGTGATTTTAGCCTTGAGATTTATTTTACTGAGGTTTTAAATTATTTGTACAGATATAGAAGCTTCAGTAGCGATTTTGTTCTAGGAAACGCTTCTTTACACATGATTATATATATAAAAGGTGAATTTTGGACGGGTGTTTCATTTTGGTATCAAAACCTGGTTTCGATCCAGGGACCTGTGGGTTATGTTCTATTTTTGGGAAACCACTAGACCCCTATAAGTCCAAAGCCTTATTTGGTAAAATTATTTGGACCTTGAAATATTATATTTTATTATATTATATGAGACCATTGAGACATTCAAATGGATTTTTAACACTTTTTTGCAAGCACACAAGAATGCAAGGCCAGAAACAATCTTTACTGACCAAGATGCTGCTATGGCACAAGCATTACAAGAAGTTATCCCACATGTAGAACATGCCTTGTGCAAATGGAATATTTCAAGGAATGCAATGAAGCTTCTTCCGAGTTCAATGGTTAGAGATTTCAACCATTACATATATCATTGTTGGGATGACACAGAGTTTAAAGCGGCTTGGCAAGAATTATTATCAAAACAATATACAATAGAAAACTCATGGTTGATGTACATGTACCAAATAAAAGAGAAATGGGTAGCATGCTATTTGAAGGATTCAAGGACACTTGGTATGAGAAGCACACAAATTAGTGAAAGTGTCAATGCCTCCGTCAAAAGTTGCACCAATGTTAAATTGGATATCAATCGATTCTTCCAACAATTTGAACAAGTTCTAGAGGATAAGCACTATAGCGAATTGAAAAGAGATTTTGAGGCACGTGACAAGTTGCCAAGGTAGTTATTGCAGAGTTCATGTATGCTTCGTCAACTTTCTGATATCTATACTCGACCTATCTTTGATTTGTTCCAATATGAATATGATTTACGTGATGCTACATGTATAAAAGAGGAAAAAGAGAGAGAGAAAAATGAAAGTGAAGAGGAAAGTGCAAACGTGTTTGATTATCTTATCACCATGTATGATAAAAAAAGGGAGTATAGTCTGACATTTGATCCTTCAATGGAAACGATTACTTGTAGCTGCAAAAAATTTGAGTGAGTAGGCATATTATGTTGTCATGCATTGAGAGTATTGAATGAACGTGATGTCAAACTACTATCCCAAAAATATATTATGAAGAGGTGGACAAGAGAAGCACGATGTGGTGTAGTGTATGATATTAAAAGAAAAGAAATTGAAGTTGACCCTAAATTACAAAGATCAAATCGATATAGACAATTATGCCCCTTGCTTGTCAAACTAGCAAGTGACACATCAAAAAGTCTAGAGGCATTCTCTCTTGCCCATGAGTTCGTGTTGGAACTTGGTAAGAAAGTAACTAAGCTTCATATAAAATACCTATCAGATGAAAGTAATGGTGATGAGGATGGTGTAGGGAATCATCATGGTGGTAATAGTTGTGGCGGAGTTGTTGGTTTCAAAAAGAGATATGGTAGAAAGACAAGTAAATGAATAAAGAGCTGTGTTGAAATTGATCCAAGAAAACGAAGAACAAAATCCTTTAAAAAACCTCCTTAAAGTTTCACAATGTTTGAGAACTTCACAGGTATATTTATGATATCAATTTAGTGTTTAAAGATGCATATTAGTTGGTTATAGTTTCTTTATAAATTTGGGAATGTGCAGCTTAATCAACTTCAAAGATTAGGCTCAACAACTCAAACAGATCACAATAATATGATGTTAGACAACTCACAACCAAGTGAAATGACTTTTACAAATTTGTTAATGGTATGTTATATCATGTTTGACTACATAATCAATAATTTTTTTCATTTAGGACATGTATACCTTGAGTCATTCTTTTTATTTCTTCATTGTAGGTGCCACTAGAATGTGACATCACATCGCTTGAAGCACTGGATTTTAGCCAAATATATAATGCAAGTAACCATAAATTATCATAATAGTGAGAGAAAATAATTTAGTGACTTTTATTGAAATTTAAATTTACACAACAATGTCTCATCGAGACAGAGTTGACAAATACAATGTGAAATAATGATACAAATACCATGTTCAATGATTGACAATGATCTCACTCCTACTACTACATGAAGTCTCCAGTTCAGCTTCTTTTGTGTAGCTCTTTTGTACAACTTATTGCTTCTCTTGGGTTGCTGTGTTTTTTGGTCAAGCAAGCTCATCATATTGCTCTCTTATGCTGGTGTCCATTTTGATCATAGAAGCTCATCGTTTGTAGCACCATCACATTCATGTCTTTTCACCTTATCATTTATGTAGACTCTATTTTTTTTGGTTGAGCTTGGTCATCCTTCATGTAATCTGTTATGAAACAAGATATATAGCCACGCTCAATATACATTGGATAATGAAAGTGGATGGTGTATATAGATAGAAAAGAAAAAACTTACATTGCAATGAATTTATAAATTTGAAGCACCAAATCCAAGTCATTCTCATATACAGTGAAAACTTTTCCATCAAAGATGCACAAGTCTTATGGTCATCCCTATCAAAGATATTGTAGAACATGATTAATGTATTTTTCTAAGATATTGTAAAACCAGGCTTCAAATAAAATCAAGTTTCTGACATGAAAAGGACATTGTCATACAACAATAAAAGGAAGTAGACTAGTAGTTTCTTTCCAGAATGACTAGTAGTTTCTTTACTGTGTTTTCAGTGGTGTATTGATTTACAACATCTTCATTTTGTGATTCACTTATATAGATATCTCCTTTCAAATGTTCCCTATTGGAGCTCATAGATAATTTCATTCTATTGGTGTTGAGTAGACAATAGGTAATCCTTCGCATAATTTTTATGCTATGATTTATTTAAGTAATTTAAAATGTTCATAAAAAAGTACTTACAAATTGTTTTTACTGTATTACCTTGGGGATATCTTGCCATCTGAATATGCAATCTTTTTCATTATAATGGCCTTTCTATGTGTTATTAATGATAGAGATATATATTTTACAACAATTTACCTCTTCCATATGATTAGTCTAAACTTGCAAATTTGACAACATTACTAAAGACAATTCAGATGCCTAAGGCAATCACAAACATGAAACATCGAAAGTATCTATGACAAACAAGTTTCCTGAATGATGATGAATATACTTTGTGAAATGCCACCAACATTAACAAAAGATGCATAACAGAAAATATGCAGCACTTCACACATAAATATGCAGTCCAACAACCATCTACGTAACCATCATAATTGTACTTTGCAAATGGACATGAAAAGGAAACTGTCATATAGCAATAAAACAACTCTATTCAGAAAAATGAAGTCCAAGATCCTGTAAAAAGACAAAAATTTTACAAAATCATCATAATTGCAAGAACATATAAATTGTCTAGAATACATGCCTTTGCAATTATCTTACAATGTATAAACTACTTGTAAACTATGATTTCCTCATGTCAATTAAAGATCAAGGCAAAATGATAGATTCAGAAATAAAAGGAGATCTGGATAATCATCACGTTCTATATCCCTCAATCTAAGACCAATTAAACAATAACAAAGCCTTGTTTAAGTAGATGGGAAATAAATCAAAACCAATTACAGAAAAATAAAATAGAAAGAGGATCTGTACAATAATCAACATTAAATGCTGCCAACAAAAATAATAAACAGAGTTGTTTGAAGATTGAAAACTTACAGATGAATTTCTACAATTCACCAGCCTACATTCTTGTAAGGAACCTTCAAGTGCCCAATCCTCCCATACACCAAAACTGTGACTGGCAAACACAAATTCCATTTTCTTATTAATCTGCAAAATGAAATGAACCTTCATAATTAAACAGAATGAAACAACTTCTTACATTGCAGAACTCCAAAAGCCATATATTTATTGGTCGTCTAGATAAATGCTTTAAACCAGTAGCATGAAGGCATGCAAAAGCCATCCACGTAATATAATCTCTAAGAGAAATCTGAATCAAATTAAGACTCTCAGCAATATAATTGTATAATTTACCTTGAACAACTTTCCACCAGCATCATGAGATCACAAACCAATTGCGTCCTGAAGCGAAGCCGATCAACTAGTTGGCATCAAAATTAAGACAACCATACACCATTCAAATTTATTTTGATACATAATGAAATCAATAAACCTTACTTCTAAAGGTGACGAGAAATTGTGCAGCAGGGTCTCTTTTCAATACACTTGACATGAGCTCAAGAAAACAATATCTACCTTGAACTCCTTGCCTTGAGATGTAGAGTGTAGAACAGTCTCTTGCATATAGAGCAACAACATCTTCAGCAACCAAGATCAGATCACATAATCAGCTGCATTAGATAATCACATAATCAAACTTTGGTTTATTTAATCAAGCAAATAAACCAAACATACTAACATGAGAAATCTAAATTATGTTGTACAAAAATGTGTTTGACATGATCCAAACATACAAGTTGTGGAGAGTTGTGATGTTAGTGAGAACTGTAGGGAATGGACCTGACAAGTTGTTTCCTTCAATCAAGCTACATATTTAATTAACAAAAATTGATATATGTAGTTAGAAAAGAAACTGTTCAATATGAGAGTCGATTAAAACAGAGAATGCATGGTAGAAAGTTATCGCAGGCCAACCAATTGCAGAAAGTTCCTTTAGTACAACTATTCTACCTAATTTGGATTCGAATACTCCAGAGCAACTGAATAGCATTAGGACATTCAGCAACGATTCACAGAAATGAACACCATTGTAGTGATTTCAATAATCACAGAAGCAAAATAAGGGAATGGAGAAAGAGAGAAAGGAGGAAGTACCTAAAGATTTGAGAACCAAGAAATTGCAAAGGATGAGAATCGGGGGGTCGGCGGTCAACCCTGGCCGCCCTTAATTCCACCTCTGCTCGGATATGCACAGCGCCATTGACACTGCAATTTTTCAATTCGTGCATGAAATCCAAGGTAGGAGACGAAATCAAGGCAGAGGATGGGGAGGGAATACTTAACGGATAGCTTCAGATGGCGTTGTTCATCCAGGTCGCATTTTAACACAAACAGAGGATGGGAAGAGTTAAAATGATATCGCATTATTTATTTGGTCTCCCATTTTGACAAATACGACGTCATTCCGGGCAGTGGATGGGAGTGGATATTAAAAGGCAGTAGACTGAAGCTTCTTCCCCTGCGGGAAGGGTCGAACCAGCGTCCTTCTATTTGGGAGAAGACGCCTTAACCGCTGAGCTACTGGCGCCTCTTTGGTTAGGTATGGGCCGAATATAATTTAAAGTATATTGAGCTGCACATTTTTTGGCTTGTACATTTTTTTTTGAAACAATTTTCTATTGGGTTGCATGTTTCTTTTATGAAATTATGAAAGGAAAAAAATGTTGGGCTCTAATTTTGGGTTGTTGCTGGATATTAAGAAAAGAAAAAAAATGTTTTTCCCTTTTCCCTTTTAATTTTGGGTCAAATTTGTTTGAGCTGTACAGTATTTTTTTGGTCTAATTTAATTTTTTAAAAAAGGTGTTCTAGGCTTTAATTTTGGATTATCTAGTTTTATATATAATTAGATATTATTTATAGCTTAGAAAAGGAACAAATTATTTTTTGTTAATAGCCTATTATTATTATTATTATTTTGTTAAAGCCTCTATATGTTGTGAACAAAAAATGTCAAATATTTAAGTTTTGGAATTAAGAATGGTGAATTTGTTAGTCACGAAAATGGCCAAATCCTTATGAATAATTTTAATTCCAATTATTATAGTGATATTTTAATTACCCATAACATTGATGCTGTGAAATTATGTTTATGTTGTAGGTGAATTAAAGTTTGTTATTATAAGGCGGTTATGGATCAACCCAAAGCTTGGTTATTTGTTTTTTATAATAATAAACATAAATGTTGGTGTTGTCCATATACTTATAGTTTTATTTAGACATCCAAAGATGATAAATATTTCTAGTTGGGATATGCATCAAGCCAAATTATATGAATTCTTTATAACATTTTTATAGTTGAATGTTGTATATTAGTGGGTCCCCAAAGGTGAACATTGATATGCATTGAATGAATTATGTCTGAATTTGTGAAGCATGTTAGTATGTGATATGTATGACTCGAAGCATTAATATTAAGTTGTTGTTCCTTGTGTTATTGAATTAATTAATAATAATGGAGAACAACAAATGAATGATCCCACTACTCATGATGAGATTATTGTTAATGAACCAAATGAACCAGTTGTAGAAGAACCACAACAGATAGTATGAAGATCTCAGAGGGAAAAGAGATCCACTATTTCTAATGATTATGTAGTATATCTACGAGAGTCTGCATTTGACTTAGATATTCAAGATGATCCAGTTATTTTTTCACAAGCCATGAATAGTGAAAATGGTGATAAGAGGTTAGATGCCATGAAAGATGAGTTGAAATCTATGAAACAGAATGATGGTTGGGACCTTATTGAGTTACCAGAAGGATGTTAGAGAGTTGGTTGTAAGTGAGTCTCTAAGACCAAACGTGGCTTTCATGGTAACTTGGAACGTTACAAGGCTAGATTAGTTGCAAAGAAATTTACTCAAAAAGATGACATTATCTATAAAGAGACTTTTTCACTAGTTTCTAAGAAGGGTTCTCTAAGAATCATTATGGCATTAGTGGCTCATTATGATATAGAGTTACACTAGATGGATGTGAAAGCTGCCTAAGTAAAGGAAAAGAGCACTCGGTGTGCAAATTAAGGAAATCAATATACGAACTTAAACAAGCTTCAAGACAATGATACCTTAAGTTCAATGATAATGTTGTTTCCTTTGGATTTAAATAAAACACTGTTGATCGGTGTATATATCTGAAGGTCAGTGGGAGCAAGTTTATATTACTGGTTCTGTATGTTAATGATATTTTGCTTGCTACTAATGATCTTGGTCTTTTACATGAGACTAAGAAATTTCTCTCTAGTAACTTTGAAATGAAAGATATGGGTGAGGTAGCTTTTGTAATTGGGATAGAAATATTTCGTGATAGATCAAAAGGATTATTAGGCTTGTCTCAAAAAGCATAAAGTTTAAGAGAGATTCTGAATGGAAAATTGCTCATCATATCATGTTCTAATTCAGAATGAAGATAAGTTTAATCTCATGCAATGTCCTAAAACTGAATTAAAACGAAAAGAAATGAAAGCGATTCCGTATGCATTACTAGTTGGGAGCTTAAAGTATACTCAGACTTGTATGAGATCAGATATTGACTTTGCAATATTGGAGTGTTGCAAAGAAAGTTTTGAGATACTTGCAAGGAACGAAAAGTTACATGCTTACTTATAGAAGGTCTAGCAACCTTAAAGTTATTGGATAAGCAATTAGTAATTGTTGCATCTATGATAAAAGCTGAATTTGTGGTATGCTTTGAGGCCATAGTTCAGGCTAAATGGCTACGAAATGTTATTTCTAGACTTGGGTTAGTCAACAGTATAGATAAGCCGTTGAAAATTTATTGTGATAATTCTATAGTAGTATTCTTTTATAAAACAACAAGTATTCTAAAGGTGCTAAACATATGGAATAGAAATACTTTGTTGTTAAAGACGAGGTTCAGAAACATAGAGTATCAATAGAACATGTTAGCACCAATATTATGATAGTTGATCCTTTGACGAAAGGGGTTACCACCCAAGACATTCACTGGTCATGTGTATAGTGTGGGTGTTATGTTTACTACAAAATATTAAAATTACTGTTCTATATTGGTCATTGACACTTTGAGCTCATTAGTATATATGTGTTTATGAGATTCTCCTATTTTCAACTTTATGTATGCATGCATAAATGATGTTGTTAGAAAACAGGATTTGTCTACTATGAAGACTTTATTGATGGACATTGAATTTACTTCCATTAAAGTGTCATATCAAGGAGAAAGACTAATAAAGTAGTACATGGAAGGGACTACATCGATACACTAATGTATAACCGCCATGACTCGTATTAGTTTTATCCTTTACCATGACTTATGATGTAACCAATATATATGAAATCTTTTTGCCAAGATTATGCGCAAAATTAGTGATATTTTGTTAAATCATGAAATGACATATATCACATGAGCCAAGTGGGAGAATGTAAGAAATGTCTCATGTGGCTGTGATAAATGTATATGATTTAATAATTAATGAAAGGGTTAAATAACTATTGGTAAATGACTTTTGGGAAGAGGTTTCTTGACTGCTTGATGGGAGCAGTCATATCTATTGAATGTACATATCTTTTGGATATATAAGTTATTTAAAAGATAGAAACTTTTCATTTTACTCTCTAACCATTATAGATGCCTCTAGTTTTCCATCAAGAAGAGAGAGTGTGAAATGAAGAGTAAAGAGAATGATAAAAGTTTCAATTGTAGTGTTGCAAGTTACGTATTATAAAGTATCGATTCCGCAATTATGAATAAAGGTTAGTGTATCTTAACTTAAATCTATAGTATTGTGAAAATCATGAGTTCTTAAAATCCTTATTCATGTTCTTATTACTTGATGTTTGAGCATGAAATTATAGAAAAACTTACATTCTAATCCTAATGAACCACTCTTTGTCAACCAATTTATGTTTTTTTTTTTAATTTTCTCTTAAAAAAGGTCAATTGTCAAGCATTATTATCAAACGTGTGGATTAACTTATTAAGTTTAACGCCTTTAAGTTTTTAATTTTTAAAATTGTATCAACTTACTGTTAAATATGTGCTATTTGAAAAGTTAAATTTGCAGGTTTACATATTAAACTTACTGTTAGTAGGTCTCTAGCTCATAAAAATAATGTTGGCATGTCAATTCATTCTCAATACACTTATTAGTTGATGTTTTATAATAAGGATAAGAAATAGTATTTCTTATCATAAAATTTGTCATTACGTACTTTAAATTGTTATTGGGACTTTATAATAATTGAGGGTTTTTTTTTTTACCTCATAGTAATTCTCCTTTTAATTTTTTTATATGTAGGAAATAAGAAAATCGACAGACCAAACTACCCTCCATTACAAAAACATAGTTTTGAAATGTGGGTCCCAAAGGTAAGACAAGTGGACTCTTCCTACAAATTAATTTGTAAGGTTTATAAATTAATATAAAATCTAATTATATACCATATATAATATGATTAAATAATTTATTTTATGTATTTAATCTCTTTGAAAAAATAGTTAATTAAGTGTTATATTTAGAACACAAGAGAAGGCCTCATGTACATAGTACCAATATTGTAACCCAGCCCTATCCGTCTTCAAGAATCGGATCCCACTAAGCGTAGTATTGTAACCAAGCTTCCTATTGACGTTCATAATCCACCACTCCCTCATATTACACCGGAGGAACTCATCTCGAAGGCTGGACTTTATAACGTATATTCCCACATCGTCTTTAATTAGGTAGCAAGAAAATTAGAAAAAAAGAATAATTAAAGGGAAAACTCTTTATATATATATTGCTATCTTGGGAAGGTTTACTTCCTCGTGTTTCCCTCCCTCATATTTTACTCTCACTTTCCTCCATCCAAAAATAAAATTAGGGCATGCACTGTGATCTCAAGCTCATGAACACACCAAATACAAGGAAACTCCATCCATGTGCATTCCCAATCCCCTCCTCATAAGTGCATGATTGGTTAAGAGCTTCCTCTTCTGATCCTATTTATAAGGTAGATAGATTTTTTTTTTTCTTTTGTTCTATTTATAAGGTGCGTCATATAATTTTTTATATGAATGTATAGTTTTTTTATTCATTTACTATTATGTTCTTCATCTGGTTCTAATTATAAGACCAGCTTAACTCTTTCTTTTTTTAAGATTAAAAAAGTTAAATAAATTATTTAATTATACCATATATTATGTATTCTTAGATTATATATATTTTATTAGTTAAAGTAATTAGTTTGGAGAAAAAATAAAAATACTTTAAAGTAATTTAATTAGTTTCCTTATTCTTTCTAAAAAAAGTCAACTTGATCTTATGATTATGACTAGTGGGAGTAGATAGTTATATTTTTGGAGTGTGTGTAGTTAAAGAGGGTCAAATTGGAAATTTATTGAATTGTAAGGTAGAGTTAATGAAGTTGCAATTTTTTTTTAATCTGTGTAAAATACGCAAGAAGTGTATTATAAATAGGATTAGAAGAGTATTACGTAAAAATTCATATTAGCATTATCTGTCAAACGAATTTGAAAGAAAATAAATTAAGGAACCAAATTGAAAGGACTAAAAGTTCACCTCTTCCTTGTTTTTTCATGCTTCTCCTGGCTGACCTTTCTTTTTCTTTTCCACTGCAAATATTGTTTCTTCTTCTAGGCTATGTTTGGTTTGAGGGGAGGGGAGGGGAAGGGAGGGAGTAGGAGGGAAAAAAATCTTTTGGGAGGATATTTACCAAATTGTCATTAATGAAAAGAATATTTCTTTTTATTAAGAATATATTTTAGGAATATTGAAAAATTTCTATGGGCAAATTTGTAAAGATGGGAGAAAAAAAATTTCTCTCCATTTTCCCTCCCACTCCCTCCCCTCCCCTTCCCTCAAACCAAACATAGTGCTAGTGTCTATCACTTAATTTAGAAAGATATTTTGGGCATTTGCATATTCAACTTTCTTACTTTCTTTTTTTAATCCTTTTTACCAGTTTTTAATGGTGTTGATCCGGTGTGGATCACGAGTTGGGTTGGACTTGGCCCGGGGTGAAATCCCGAGGTCCTACGTACCACAGTGTGAATCAAAGTCCACGTAGTTCAAGAGTATACGGCAGGCTCATGATAGCCAGAGGGGGTGGTGTGTGTGCTTTGTGTGAATAGAAAAGCTAGGGTTTCAGAAGTGTGTACCTTGTAAGGGGTTTACCCTATTTATAAGCGTACCTAGGCCCTATCTTAATCAGTTGGATTTGTCCTTTATTTTAGGGATATTAAGATATGCTTTTTTGAATAATCTCCTCCTTTCATAGGCGGTTACCATCATGATAGATATTCTTGATAAAACCACTCCTATTTTCAAGGAAGCGGTTATGAGCATAACTGAAGCCATTTTGACTGGGCTCTTTGGTTATTGGACTAGGCCCATTTATGAGATATCCGTAACAGTTGCCCCCCAGCCCGGTTGTTTAGGGCTCCGAGCAGCCGGGATGTATTCGTCAGGTTACGTCCTGTGTTCTAGTTCATTTCGCCGTCCTGAAGTTTTTGATTTCTAGTTCTTTCTTTTTCCGAGGTCGGACATTTTTGGTCCCTGGGCTACCCCATCTGTCATTAATTTGCATTCTCGTTTATTTGGGTGGGACGCGGGTGCCCCCCAGCCCGGTTAACGCGGGTTGCATTCGTTTGCTATCCTGAGAGAACATTAATGTTCTATAATTTTGATTCTAGGCCGAACTCTTCCCATGCCTTCTCGAACTTTCCTTCTTTATTGGTGTCGGGTAGTATTGATATTTCTACCTGGTCTTACTTCCCGTTTACAGGTACTTTGTCCAGTTTTTCGTGGATCAGGACTTGTTGCCCCCAAGTTTGAGATTGCATGGGGAGTTAGGTCGGACGACCGGGGTGTATTCATGTGGTCGGCCACGTGAGCATTTCAATATGGGATCATTGTCCGCCTCATCAGTTGATTCAACGCTCGTCTTATCTCGAGGCCACGAGTGTCATCATTGCCTCCTGCTGATTTGATGTTTACTAGCCGGCCTCTGAGTGGAGCAACTGCCCCACTGTCTTGGTTTTCGTGTTTGCTTAACATCAGCATTAAATGCGCACGCCTTTTAACGTCCACGTCACCATTCGTGTATGGGCCCTTTGGGCCTTTGGCGGTTGAGTTTCCTGGCTCTCATCCGCCTGCTTGCTTTGCTTATAAGAGCCTTCGACTTTCCGCTTCTTCTATTTTGAAAAACCGCCAAACCTTGAGATTTCTTTTTGAGAGAAACTTGCAACCAGTCACCAGTTCATCTTTCTCAGATTCCCATTTTCGGTCTTCGTGGCTCGCGCATTTCCTCTTCCCTTAACTTATCTCAAACCAGGTATTTTCCTTGTTTCCTTCTCTGGTTATTTGGCTGTGTTTTCTTCTTTCTTTCTCTATCTCTTGGTCTTTCTTTTTTCTGGGTAGGTTATTGTGAATTCTTTCAAGTTTCTTCCCCTTTGGGTTCTGGCTTCTGCTTTGTTCTTGAACTTCTCTGAACTTCTGGTCTATTCAATCCTTTTTCTCCGTCTTTGGCTTTCAGTTTCCTGTTTAAATTCTATCTTCTCGGGATGAGCCATCAAGGTTCTCCTCCGCCTTTTAATCCAAATGCTTTTTCCCCAGAAGAGGCCGAGCTTATTCAGCGCATGCCTCCCCGGACAGCTTGGTGGCTGTATGGGAAACCTCTGACCGAAGAACAAAAGAGGGAAAACGTTCTCCGTGGTTATGGCGAAGAAGGTGGTAGTCAACCAGGACGGTCTGGTCGGGTTAGGGGAAGGGCTCGAGGTCGGTCTGAGTCTGTAGAGCCCGAAAGTCTAGGCCGGGGGATTTCTGCCACTAGGGTTTTTTCTTTAGAGCCTCCCTTCGGAAAGAGTAGGAGGGAAAATCCTCCTCCACCCGTTTCTTCCTTTCCTCGACGCGCGGAGCCCCTCATCTCCCCTACCCGGCCTATCGGCCCGTGCAAGGAATGTTCCTGGCTGATATCCGAGGCCACGATGGTTGGCCGGTCATGAGAAGCTGACGAAATAGCTTCGCGATGCCGGCATATCCAACCGCGGGTTGTTGAAGCCGTTTCTACCCGTCCTGCTTTACTACCTTCAGGTATCATCTTCCTCGTTTCTAATTTATTTTTGTTTTGCCTTTTCTAGGTAGTATGTCAACTTCTCCCCGTCCTGTCGAGGATTCCGGATCCGTGGAGTCAGCGGCCGCCAGTATTCCACATCATCTTGCTGAAAAGTATAACTGGGTTGCGACCGGGGTGTTATCCAGGCTCTCGAAAGCCACGACCAATCAGATCGCCGAGCTCCCATTAGGGGACCGGGATCATTGTTCTTTATCTCTTCCCGGCCCTTCTGAACCGGTGTGCATTGCCCGGGAAGGGAATGAGCGTTCTTTTTTCTTCTTCTACCTAGATTTCGTTAAAAAACTCGGCCTTCGTTTTCCATGTTCTAGGTTTCAAGTAGATCTTTTAAACATTCTTCAGCTGGCCCCTACTCAGCTTCACCCTAACTCCTAGGGTTTCATTATTGCGTTTGAGCGGCTTTGCCGATTTTTAAATCGTACTCCCACCACCGGAACATTCTTTTATTTTTTTAATATCCAAAGGGCTCGTCAACCCAGGGAGCCTGAAGAAAAGAGGGGTTGGGTTTCTTTCCGGGGGAAACCGGACAAGAAGCTTTTCCATGTGGCAACCGACACCTGGAAAGGCTTCAAGGTTTCTTTTTTCAAAATTAGTGCTGAACCCGGTCATAAACCGTGGTTTCTCCAGGGTGTCGATTCCAGCTCGGTGGAGCTGCTGTTTCCTCTGTATTGGTCTAAAACTCACTATGACCAAGACCAGAACATTTTTGCATCCTCCGATGATAGCCTAGAGCCGGCCGAGGTTGAGACTGTGATAGCTCTGGTTGATCATGTGGCCGAGAGGGATGTCATTGATTCCCGGATTTTTATCCGACAGTCGGTGGAGGAATTGTACCCACCGAGTATGAGTTTTGTTGGTTGTTTGTTCTTTGGATTTTTTTTATGTGTCTCTTGTCCTTTCTGATGTTCGTTATGTTTTTTGTAGTGCCCGACATGGGGAAGGCTTCTTTCCAAGAACTGGCCGAGAAGCTCCGGGCTAAGGCCAAAAAGAAAGGGGAGTCTTCTTCCCAGAAGAAGGTTGTGGTTGCTCCTTCGCCTGCCAAAACTACTGCTGAGAAGAGGGTTGCGCCCTCTCCGGGCCATACGGACCTCATTCCGCGTAAGCGATCGAAGTCGGTGGCAACGTCATCGATTCCGATCGAAGAAGAGAGTCCGGCCTCTGTCCCGGACGCCGGTGCTGCCACAAGCGTCCTTCCTCCCCCACTTCCTAGCAAGTCCCGCCTTCACTCGACGGGTAAGGTATGGACTGATGGGGTCTCGGAGGAGCTTAAATACGCGGTGAAGCCCCCCAGCAAGTATTTTAGTGGTGAGGCCTTCGCCGACTCCGACCTCGATCACCTGCAGGACCATCTAATGGAGACGGCCGGCGTGTTGGACGCTTATGCTGCCGTTAAGCATAAATACGCCAAAGCTGCAGCCGAGATTGCCAAGACTCGGGTTGAAAAGAAAGAGGCCGAGATTAGGCAGAGGGAGGCTGAGGAGGCGCGCCTGAAAGCGGAAGAGGCGCAGATAAAGGCGGTGGAGGAGCTATCAAAGGCCCTCACTGAAAGGGATCGGTTCTCCGCCGAGCTTGACGCCAGTCAGGCCTGAGAAGACACCTTGAATGCCTCACTGCACACCTTGCAGGGTCAGTATGCGGGGGTGGTGAAGGACCTCAATCTCGCCCACTCTGACCTCGACGCTTCCAAGGCCGAGCTCGTGGCGTCTGCTGCCGAGGTGGATAAGTTGGAAGTCTTGGTCGTGGAGACGATTGCTGAAGCTTTCAGCCTATGCCTGGCCCAAGTCTGAGCTCTAAATCCCGACATTACGATGAATTTAGACGCTGTGGATTTCAGAGCTTCGGTAGAGAACGGGCAATTTATACCAGCGCCACCTTCTCCGGTCGAAGAGTCCGAGCATCTCACGGAGAATGACCGTGGTCAATTAGCTGAGGAAGATGCTCCAACGACTGACGCCCCTAACTCCCCTGTGCCCGGCCAAGCCCAATTTTGACGCTGTTCTTCTAGGATCTTTTCATTTTTTTCTTTGTTGTGTAGTATTTTTACTTTCATTTTTGTCTTTTTGTAATCTGGGGCCTTTGCCCTCAAAATTAATACTATGACAAGCTGGTGTTCCCGGATATTTCTAGCATCCTCAGCTCGTCTATCTTGCATGTTTTTATTTTCATCCTTTAAACCAAACTCGTGTTTTAATTCACCAGTTGATGAGTAAAGGGGAACGTAATCCGTGCACGAAGCTCGGTTCTTTATTTTATGACTTGGCCAAAGTCAAGATATATTGCGCAGAATCTGCTGGATATTCAACCGACGTTTTAACAAACGGGCCCCGTTTATTAATGGTCGGGCATTCTAAACAACAGACGATTTTCAAAAATCATCTAAGTACTTTATCTTGTAAAGTACCTTACCTAGATGGTAGCCAACTGCCACATGTTCGGGTCCTAATATCCTTTTTGAATAGGAGCCTAAACATTTCGACCTGATCAGGATCTTTTATGGCAATCTCACACCACCCCAGGGGACAGTTCCGATGCATCGTAACGTTTATAAGACTTGTTGTCAAATCTTAGCATGACCGGGATCGCGAAACCTAAGTCTTTGTTTAATTATCTTGCTTTTGTCACGACCTATCTTTGCATTGATTTCGCAAGTAATAACTTGGTTGGCCCATGAATTGAACCACCTTTTTTATTGATTGAAATAATTAGGATTACACAATTTAAAATCAATGGAAAATACTGCCAAAAGCAAAACAATGCGAAATAAAAAATGGTTCTCGGTCACCACTGACATCCGTTGAAACTGAAAAGCAGTTCTCAGTCACCACTGACATCCGCTGTGCGCTTATTCCGAGTGTATCCCGGTCTTTAGCTGTAGTAAGTCCTTAGTTTGTCTGCGTTCCATGTTCGTTTAATGGGCGTGCCATCTAATGTCTCAAGGACATAGGTCCCGGGCCCCATTTTGTCTGAAACACGGTAAGGACCCTCCCAGTTTGCTGCATGTTTTCCGTCTCGGGCATTCTTATTTCCGATATCCGCTCTGCGTAATACCAAGTCACCTTTATCAAATGCTCGTGGTCTAACTTTGCGGTTATACTTAGCCGCCACCAGCTGCTTCGTTGCCAGGTCTCGGCAGTGTGCCGTCGTTTTGACTTCATCGATGAGGTCTAGCTCGACTGCTAACTGCTTGTTGTTAGCGTGTTCTCCTTCCTCCATGACTTTGGCTTTCCTCCATGATGTTTGCCCAATTTCAACCGGGATCATGGCCTCGCATCCATATGTCATTCGGAAGGGTGTTTCCTGGGTCGAGGTTTGGACACTAGTTCGGTATCCCCAGAGTGCCGGGTATAGTTCCTCGACCCAATTACTTTCTGCATTGATCATCCTTTTCTTGAGCCCGTCAACAATGATTTTGTTAGCTGCCTCGGCTTGCCCATTAGATTGCGGATACTCTACCGAGGCGAAATGGTGCTTGATTTCGAGCTCGGACATCAACCTCTGGAAGCCTTGGTCAACGAATTGAGTACTGTTGTCAGTTACGATCTCGGCAGGAATCCCGAACCTTGCAACGAGATTTCTTTCGAAGAATTTTTGTATTTGAGCGGCCGAGATGGTTGACAGTGGTTCGGCCTCGATCCACTTAGTGAAATAATCCACCGCCACCACAAGCCATTTCAGTTGCCCTGTGGCCGGTTTGAACGATCCAAGGAGGTCCATACCCCATTTAAAGAATGGCCACGGAGCCGTGATGGTTTTCAACTCGGTCGGAGGTGGCCAGAGGATCCGAGCATGTTTTTGGCAGCTTTCACATGTCCGTACATGCTCTCTGGAATCCGCGACCATTGTCAGCCAGTAATATCCAGCCCTAAGGGCTTTCCGGGCTAACGCCTTTGCCCCCATGTGTTGTCCGTTTATTCCTTCCTGTATCTCTGATAGCACGTACTCGGCCTCTGCCTGGTTTAAACATCTCATCATTGGGGATTGGAAGCCTTTTCGGTATAGTTGGTCATCGACCACCGTGTACATTAACGCGGTTCATACTACCTGCCTTGCTTCCCCGGGATCGTCTGGGCTAACTCCCTTTTCCAGGTAATTTAAGATGGGCTTTCACCAGTCTTCTGCTGCTGCGATGACCATGATACACGTGGGCTCCTTCAGACTTTGTTGTATTACAGTTAAATTATTTCCTGGGTTTCTGGTGCTTGCTAATTTGGAGAGGATATCTGCCCTCGCATTTTCTCCCCTGGGGATATGGGTGACTACGACCTCATCGAAGTCGGCCATTGCCTCTCTGACTTTCCCCAGATACTTGATTAGCAAGGGTCCCTTAGCCGTGTATGAACCGTTGATTTGGGCCGCGACTAGTTGAGAGTCGGTGGAGAGATGAACCCGCCTGGCCCCATTATCTTTTGCCTGTGATAGCCCGGCCAATACAGCCTCATACTCGGCCTGATTATTGGACGTTCTGAAGTGTAATTGCAGGGAGTGTTCCATGGCTACTCCTTCCGGGCTTTCGATTATGACCCCGGCTCCACTTCCTTTGGCGTTTGACGAGCCATCTACAAATACTTTCCAAATGTTAAGGTTGGCTTCCGGGACTACCTCTGTTGGTACCAGCTCTGCAATAAAGTCGGCTAAAGCCTGGGATTTAATAGCATGCCGAGCTTGATATACTATGTCGAATTCAGACAGTTCGATAGCCCAACTAGTCATTCTTCCTGCCAAGTCAGGCTTGTGGAGTATTTGGCGTATCGGTTGGCTGGTTCGCACAATTATTCTATGCCCCTGGAAGTAGGGACGTAATCTCCTCGCGGCAGTGAGGAGCACAAAGGCGACCTTTTCCAACCTTTGATATCTCAGCTCAGAACTTTGCAAAGCCCGGCTTGTAAAGTAAATCGGTTTCTGTTCTGTCAATTCTTCTCTCACTAGGGCGGCGCTTACTGCTTCTGGGGCCACGGAGAGATATAATATCAAATCTTCCCCAGGCTCGGGTTTCGACAGCACAGGTGGTGAGGACAGGCATTTTTTGATTTTGTCAAACGCGGCTTCACACTCTGAGTTCCATTCTCCATGTTGTGCTTCCTTCTTCAATAACTTGAATAAAGGAAGAGCATTTTCTGCCGATTTCGGTAAGAACCTTGTCAGCGCGGCCAGTTTGCCAGTCAACTGTTGTACCTCTTTTTTGTTTTTTGGGGCAGCCATATTGAGGACGGCCTGACATTTATCTGGATTGGCCTCAATCCCCCTGTTTGTCAACAGGAATCCGAGAAACTTACCCGCTGGTACTCCGAATGCACATTTAGCTGGGTTAAGTCGGATTCTGTGATCCCGGAGCTTATCAAATGTTTCTTGCAAATCCTGGATGTGGTCGGATCGCTTAACTGACTTCACGATCATATCGTCGATGTAAACTTCGACGTTCCTGCCGAGCTATGCCTCAAACACTTGATTCATCATCCTCTGGTAAGTAGCTCCTGCGTTCTTCAGCCCGAAAGGCATGACATTATAGCAGTAATTAGCTTTTTCCGTGATAAAAGTTGTTTTTTCCTGGTCTTCGGGATGCATAGCTATTTGGTTATAGCCGAAATACGCATCCATGAATGAGAGCAGCTAGAATCCTGAAGAATTGTCCACCAGTTGGTCAATATTTGGCATGGGGTAAGCATCCTTGGGGCATGCTTTGTTGAGATCGGTGTAGTCGGTGCACACCCTCCATTTGCCATTGGGTTTCTTGACCATTACCACATTTGATAACCATGTGGTATACTGGATTTCCCTAATGAATCCCGCATCCAGCAGTTCTCTTACATGCTCGGCTAGGGCTTTCTGTCGGTCCGATGCAATCTTTCTTTTCTTCTGCGAGACCGGCGTATATCGTGGATTTACGGTCAATTTGTGACAACAGAACGCCGGGTCGACTCCTGGTAACTCCGAAGGTTTCCATGCGAACACGTCCTTGTTCATCCATAATAGTTTTTTGAGCTCGATTTTTTCTTGCTCGGCAAGCGAACTCCCGATCTTCGTTATTTGTCCGGGCTCCTCTCCTAGTTGGTAGTCTGTGAGCTCTCCATCAAGCTCTGTTTTCATCAACTTTGCTTCTTCTCTTACATCCAGTTCTACCACATTGGCCGAGCTCGGCGCAATTGGCGCTGAATGTTGAATTCCTTTCTACTGCAAGCTGGATGTTCCGGGTTCATTGTTTTTAACCGTCGAAAAGTAGCATTGCTGGGATTCCTTCTGATCCCCTTTGATGGTGACGACTTAATTCTTCCGACTTACCATTTTCAGCTTCTGATGCTTAGTTGATATAAGCATGTCCCAACTATGAATAGTTGGTCTACCTAAGATTATATTGTAGGACGAAGGGAAATCCGCTACAATAAACTTGACTCGCTCAGTCTTAAAGGCTTCTTTAGAGCCCAAGGTCATTTTTAACTCTATACACCCTTTGGGACTTGTATCCTCTCCGTTGAACCCGATTAAGGTTGTCATGCACGGCTTTAGATTTTATGGGTCGAGGTCCATGCGCTTAAAGGCGTCCCACATGATGATATCCACCGCACTGCCAGGATCGATGAATATCTTCTTTACGCGGCATTTTCCCAGGAGGCCGGTTATGACTAGTCCGTCTTGATGACCCGGGATTACGTCCCTCAGATCTTCCTGAGTAAAGAACAACTTAGGAGGCTCTTCTATTTGCGATGGTTCCGGCTTGAAGGTCGGTCGTCCCCTGATGGTTAAGACTTCCCGAAGGTATTTCTTCCGCTGATTGGCGGTATCGCCGCCACCTCCGTAACATCCACTAATGACATTGCAGTCAAACTCTACTTCCGGGAACTCGTCCTCATTATCGTGCTTTCTCCGGCCTTCATCCGGCTTTCTCCTCTGGGAGACCGGGCTTGTACTCCGATCCGTCTGCTTGCGCTTGGCTTTTTGCCCTTGTGTTTTGATAATGTACTGACGTAATTTTCCATCTCGGATAAACTTCTTAACCGCATCTCTAAGGTCCCAGCACTCATCCGTTGTGTGCCCGGGTCCATTGTGGAATTCGCAAAATCGTGTGCGGTCCAACTTTCCCTTGTTATAAAGTGGTCGTGGTCGCTCCACCTTCCTCATCTCGGTCAAGGCTACCTCTCTCCATAGTTGCGAACGAGGGACATTTAGTGGAGTATATCTCTCATACTTCCCCTCATGCCTTTGTCCTCGTGTTTTTTGGTCCGAGTTCCTGGGTCGGTCTCTTGTTGCCCGGTCCTTCCCTTTCGGGGGTGGGCTTTTCTATCTCTCTTTTCCCGACGCGTTGGCTATCTGCATCTGCTTGATGTCCAGATACTTTTTGGCTCGTTTATGGAATTCTTCCAGCGTCTTGATCTCGCCAGATATGACCGATCTCCCCATTCTGGATTCGCTATCTAAGCCCGAGATGAGCAAGTGTACGTGGACGCTTTCTGTTAATCCCTGGATTTGCAATGCGGCAGCCTTGAAACGATCCAAATACTTCTGAAGGGTTTCACCGGGTTACTGCTTGATTCTGTCCAGCGTGTAGACCGACCTGGGCTGCTTTTTGCTTGTCGCGAAATTCAGCAGGAACTTCTCGCTCAGGTCGTTGAAGTCGGTAATGGACTTGGGAGATAGAGTCAGGAACCAAATTTGAGCGGCTCCCCGTAACGTTGAGGTGAACAGCCTAGAAATGATTGGCCCCTTGAATCCTCGGACCAGCATCTCAGTGTCGAAAGTATTCAAGTGTGTCTGGGGATCCTGACTTCCGTCGTACTTAGGGAGGTCGGATGTACTAAATTTCCTTGGGTACTCAGCTTTCGTAATTTCATCTGAGAACGGGCTGTTGTTTTGTCCTCGTCCCCATACCACATCTTGTACCTTCCGGAATCTGGCCGAATTCCCTGACTGTCCGAGGTACGGCTGTCTTTCCTATGCGCCCGGGCTTGATTCTCCTGACTCGCATCCTGGTGATTACTTTGCTGAGAATTTTTGGTTGAAACTATTTGGCCCTGCCCGGGATGGTCCGCCTGTAGGGGATCAACAGTTTGGTGATTGGTTTCTTCGTCCTCATTCTGCTGATCATCCTGGCGTTCCTCCTGAAGAGGGTCTTGTAAGTGTTTAAGGATTTGGTTCATCACCTCGGTCATATGGTCAATCTTTTGGTTCTGAAGATTGTCGCGCTCTTCCACATTCTCGATTCGTTTCAACATTGATTCAGCAATGTTATGTAGGAGCCGTATGTCCGAGCTGCCAATCTGAAACTTTGCTGAGGGACCAGCGTGGTTAATATCTTCCAGCGTTTGGCTTGCTCGTCCATCTTGAGATGGGAGGTTCGAGTCCAGGGGCTCCTCAATTTGTTCCTGATTAACGCCTTGTATGTCCTGCTGTTGGGTCTCGCTAAAATTTTGTTCCTGACCTTGCTTGTGTGCATGCGGGTGGCTTTTGCTTCTGGTATTAGCCATCACGGGTCACGGGAATAGGACTTTACAGTCCCCACAGACGGCGCCAATGATCCGGTGTGGATCACGAGTTGGGTTAGACTTGGCTCGGGGTGAAATCCCAGGGTCCTACGTACCACAGTGTGGATCAAAGTCCACGTAGTTCGAGAGTATACGGCAGGCTAATGATAGCCAGAGGGGGTGGTGTGTGTGCTCTGTGTGAATAGAAAAGCTAGGGTTTCAGAAGTGTGTACCTTGTAAGGGGTTTACCCTATTTATAAGCGTACCTAGGCCCTATCTTAATCAGTTGGATTTGTCCTTTATTTTAGGGATATTAAGATATGCTTTTTTGAATAATCTCCTTCTTTCATAGGCGGTTACCATCATGATAGATATTCTTGATAAAACCACTCCTATTTTCAAGGAAGCGGCTATGAGCATAACTGAAGCCATTTTGACTAGGCTCTTTGGTTATTGGGCTGGGCCCATTTATGAGATATCCGTAACAGGTGTGCTAGCATTTTATTTTTTTACAAAAATAACTTAATGTTATATAATAGATACCTAGATATTTTGCTTTGAATGTATGAAATTAGGTACCTTAGCAAAGTAGAGGGTGCTTAGGTTTGATGGATAACCCGAGCATTTTGGAAAATAAAACATTGAAAATTAGAGAGAGAGAGAGAGAGGACGACCACAATATTTGAACTCCAAAGACCCTATTAAAAAAAAAAAAAAAAAAAGGAAACCTGGGGAAAGTCCTCCATGAAACAATTTTTTTTGCTAAAAAGGATCCAAGTCAAAGCAACATTGCTCTGTACGAATTTCATAAAACAGGTGTATCACTAATAAAATTGCAAATGAAGGACCTTTCCCCTATTTTTTTTCAAAACATCATAGCTTTGAACTCAGTAACCAAAACGGTGGGGAAATAAAAGACTATATATCGCAAACTCCAATTTTCATCTCACGTTATAAATTATTACAATTACAATTAACACAGATCCTCTATCATGACACATCCTTACCAAGCTGTGTAAGGATTATGCGTGAAATACTCATCCGTGTGTTGATTGGCCCCAAGATATCTTCACTTAACAATAAATCCCAGTAACAAAGGCTTTTTCAAATATTTTGTCCGGGAAATAAAAAAACAAGATCATTGTTTGATTTCTTCTTTCACCAAATCACAGTATCAACCCATAAATGTCATCTATTTACCTGGGCGATCAAGATACAAACAATTGGCTCTGCAACACAGAAATAGAATGAAGACCAAGCTTGATTCCAATTTTTCATGGTACTACAGCGAAAGGTAAGAGGATAAATACATGTGTACACACAGTTTCTTATTTCACCTTTGAAGCAGTGATCCAGAATGCGAATCTAGAACACCCGCCACACAGTTTTCGCCATAACTTGGTCTGATGCGATTGCAAATTCAAGATTAAAGGGCATAAATCGGGTCGATCTCTGAATTGGAGAACTCAGAATGATGCCATGAGTTAGATCCACTTCTTTTAGCATTCTTCTGCTTCCTCATTGATCGGGATCTCTTAGATTTCACAACATAGTAAGTCATTGTGCCAATAACTCCAGATATTATTACTCCACCAACTACTGTAACGAGAGCTGCCGCCCAAACGTTCTTCCGGCCAACCACTATGTAAGAGGAGGCTATGAATGCAACAGAAGTACAAACAGATGCCAGCCACATCAGCTTATTAATCACCTCCACCACCCGTTTCTCGGCTTTGGTCTCCCCTCTTACCAAGGTAATTTGAACAACCACGACAGCCAAGGATGTAAAAAGCGCAATAGCGTTAAAGATGAAGAAGATTTTAAAAGCCGCAACGCTTGCTACCACAGCGCTGCCATCATCATTGTCACCACCCGGTACAGTAAAAATAGCAGCAAAAGCAACTGTTGCAAACAACACAGCCACAACAGTCACTGAGTTTGTGGCATTGTTGATTCCTTCCCTGTGAAGTTTTCTTAGCTCTTTAGAGATATTATGAACATTTTTGTTGGTTTTCCTGGTTTGTTCTAGCTGGATGTGAACATCTTTCTTAATCTGAGTGACAGTTTTCCTCAGTTCATCTCTTGGTTGGTTGAGTTCATTAGCTCTTAGAGCTCCACACCTAGAAAGGCAGTCCTTTATCTCTGAGGACTCTTCAGAAAGTGGAAGACCTTCAGCAATGTCAAGAGCAGTTTTATGGTCTCTGGTTAAGGCATTTACATTGGTGTCTGGTAGATTTAATAACTCATTCACTATCTGCAATGGAAAATGAAGAGGCACAAATTAGAATTTGATCTCTTGAAGAACTCAAGTGAATGCTCTCTCTCTCTCTCTCACACACACACAAAGCACGTAATGCTGAGCAATTAACGTCATTACCTCTGCTCGCTTTTTCCTGGTTGCCACATGTAATGCAGTGTTACCAAATTTGTCAGGAAGCATAACAATAGCAGCGTCTGCATAAAGAAGCAGCTTTACCACATCACAACTCTGTCCTTTTACAGCCATATGCAATGCAGTCTGTCCTTTCTTGTCAGTCCTACGTGCCAACTGTGGGTCTTTATCAAGCAGTGCTTTTACAACTTCTACATGGCCCTGACGTGCAGCTAAATGCAACGCGTTTTTGCCATTCGATCGAGGAATTTCCAACAAGCTACCATCCTTTGACAGCAGTTCATTTACCACCTCCGTGTGCCCTCTTGTCGCTGCAGATATAAGTGGAGTAGCATTTGATGGGCCGATTGTTTTACTTAATCCCAGGTTATAATCTAGTAAAACCTGGACAATGGCTGCGAAAAAATTGCTACAGATTACATTGATGACCAGAAAATATAGCACTTCCACTACATGACAGCAATAAATAATTTGTGAAAAGTAGAATGCATAAATGGCATATTCTTTTTACCACATCTCATATTATAAACTGTATAATTTGTATTGACCCTATCTCATCCTTAATACCTTCTTCCCTAAGAACATCATACTGAAGGAAATAAAAGCTACTTTATAAAAACAGATCAAGGTATTAAAAGAGATTCTGATTTCTCCAATCTTGGGTAGCTGCTTTAGATATGATAAGCCCAGTGAGTAATAAACAAAACAATGACTTCATAGTTCATTTCATGTTCTCAAATGTCCCAAAATTTTCTCCCAAGGATTTAACATGAAGCCCACTTATTTAGATTTAGTTGGCAAATGATAAAACTCCTTACATAGGTAATTTTTAGCAGTGATGTCTTCTGAACTAACTAGAATGTAACTATAGAGTAAATACGCAATATTATCCCTAAAAGACATACTTCCTATCACCCTAGTCCTTGTGTCCTCTACAATCTACATGAGTTAGACCCTCAAAGTTCATAAATCACAACAAAATTGTCTCCCTGATGAACCATAGAGTATTGAGGGTCTAAACCTATTGTCTTTTTGGTACCAAACCACCCTATACATAGAAACCACTATTCAAACTCAACCTGAAACCACTAGTCAAACTAGTGTAAACCTCTACCAGCTAAGCTATGTGCTCACGGGTGGGACCAATTATATTGCATACATGTTTTAGAAGGTACAAACTTTGAAGGGCTGATTCATACATAGGAATAAAATAAGAGCTAACATACTTCTCTCCTTAAATTCTATACTAAAGTGAGTCCTTCAAAGTAACATACCATTAGCTAGTCCTCTCCATCAAACCAAAGATTAAATATACTCTACTTTGAGGGACAGCTTCCATGTTTTATAACTTACAAACTTTGAAGGGCTAATTAGTATAAAGGAACAAATACAAAGACTAAAGTGTAATAGAGCATTTAGTTAAAGATTCTACAACCAAATAGTATATTTACAAATGAATCCAATACCCAAAACTACTAGGATCAACGTCAATCACCTAGACCAGAACAGCCTGATCAAAATAAGAACCATTCTCACAATCATAACAAAAACTACGAGGGGCTCATGATGCAAGAGTTTGAAGAATGAGCTGTATTGTTAATTACTAGTAAACATATAGATAAATGTATAGATCCTTATACCATGATGCCCTTGACTTGCAGCAATATGCAATGGATCAAAGCCAGAGCGATTCTTCTTTGAAACAGTCTCTTCATTTGAATGCTTAAGCAATTCCTTCACAACATCAAGATGCCCTTTCTCTGCTGCTGTGAACAGAGCCGTCTCTCCCAATTCATTCTCTTCATTCAAAACAGATGCTCGCACCTCAGCTATCTCTGTGTTCACATCATCGCCACTGAAAGTCCCCATTATCTGCGAATCGATGTCTTCAAGGATCTGCTTCACAGCCGCGAGATCTCCCCGCTGAGCTGCCAAGTGAAGCTCAGTATCGTTATGCCGCCCGGTCACCTGCTTCACGTACTTCTTCCTCCCAGCCTGGTCGATTCGCTTGCCGGAGTTTGACAGAACCAAAGCCGGCGCCGTCGCAGACGACGGGGACGGCGATGGGGATATTTCGGAAAGTGGGTTCGGAGTTGAACTCATCGGACCCTTCTCCGTTAACCTCCTATTCAACCAGCACAATACACAACGCAATCAAGAACCGAATTATCAAAAATTCAAAGGAAAATAGCAGCCATAACTAAAATCCCCAATCTACAAATCATACACAATCTCAGGTTAAAAAAAAAAAAAAAAAACTAACCCTGAAGAAATCTCAATCGATTGAGCGATATGCTAGCTAAGAAAAGTGTGAAGAACAAAGAAAGCAAGAACCTTGAGAGCTGAGAGAGTGAAAAACACCAAAATCCAAAGCAGCAGGTAAAGAGAGTGAAGCAACGTGAGGTTAGTTAGATGATAAGATGATGGTGAAGAAGGAAAAGTGATTTGGAGACAGAAATGCAAGAGGAAAGTGGGAGGAAGGAGGAAGAAGAAGCGAAGACCAATTGAGATTTTTTTACCGAGAAAAATAAATTGAAATTATAAATATTTTTCCTCATTCTTTTTATGCCTGCGTGTTTTTTCTTTATTCTGTCTGTGTCGTTTTCCTATTGTGATTCGTTGCCTTTCACGTTGGCGAAGAAAACATTTTGACTTTAAGGGCGGCGCAGATTTGTTTCCTACTCTCACTCACACATCACGTTTCAAATTTCTCATCCATTTCTGAATTCTTGACGCGTGCTTAGAAATTAAATGGTGAACACAATTGTTTGAAAGAAGAAAAGGGCAAAAAGGAAAAAAAGAAAGAAAAGCAAATAAACTAGTGGGTTTCATTAACAAAAAGATTGGTTGTTAAACCACATTTTTCCTACTCTTTGTATTTAATTAGTTTTTATTAGATGCGAAAAGATCTATGGATCATTTATAGTTCAGTGATTTGAGATAAATGTGTTAACTGATTAAATTTTATTATAATCAATGCTCCCTCCTATAATCAGTGATTTGGATAAATGTGTTAACTGATTAAATTGTATTCTAAATTTATTCTCCTCCATTCCTTTTTTATAAGATTAGATTAATCAAATTGTTGTTGGAAGAGGTATTTAAAAATAATTAGGTGTAATGAATATGTAAAAAATGTTGGTAAAAAAATGCAAAAAATGAATTTTGCTTTTTAAAAAATGCCCTAATTTATGTAGAAGAAAGAGAATATGTTATATTGAGTGTATTTCTCAAACATCAAAATTAAAATACAATAGAGAGATGAGTAATTTTTATAGTTGAGGGTAAATATTAAAGTTCACAAAAACTTTTCAGAACATCCCATGATTCTGTCTTATAAAAAGAAATATGCCACATTTAAGAATTCTATCTTATAAAAAGAAACATATGGAGTAAATTTTTTTAAAATTATCCTGTTAATTATACATATCAAGAAAGTTCCCATCGTGAGTAATTCCAATGCAAATTATTAAAAAAATAAATTTTTTTTTAAAAAAAAAGGCAACACACATGCTTTATAGATATTAAATTAATCAATTTCCTTAATTTATTTGGTAAAATAATTTTCTTATTTTTGCAAATCAATTATTTAATTCCTGCATTTAAAACTGGATGATGGAATGTATGATATTCTAATCAGTGTGTGTGAAAACGGCGTTCTGGAACGTAGAAACGTCCGTTTCTACGTTTTTCTGCCAGAAAACGAGTCAGAACGGAGGTCTGGACGGGTTTGGGGTCGAAACGGGTGGAACGCCGAGTTAACTCGGTAAAAACGGCGAGTTTACTGAGTTAACTCGGTTAAGTTTAAAAAAAAAAGGAAAAAGCTGGCGGATTTAGGCGAAATTGAAAAAACCTGAACCCTATTCGCATATTCAACTGATTTCGCTCGCCTGAAACGCTTTGCCTCGCCCTTGTGTTCCTCTTCTTCTTGATCGATGATAGGCATAGGCGCGCTGCTTCTTCTCTTCTCCATCGGCCGCTTCTTCTTCGTTGTATGATTGAACTCCTTCGGTTTCTGACTTTCTGTTCTGATTGTATCTCTGTATGATTGGAATTTGCTGGGAGGTATTGAATGGAGAAAGGTCTGCCCTAGTCAAAACGCAGTGTTTAACTAATATAGGGACCTAACTAAAATTTTTAGAAAGTTTTATAGAGGGACTAAACTGAAATTTTTATAACTTGAGCTATTAATCCAAATTAATCATTTTAATATGTATTATATTATGATGACTGAATTTAAAACTTAATTATTTTCTTGAGTGTTTGGACTTAAATTTATGATGACTTTAATGTATTGGTGTGTTTTGATTTTATATATGTTAGATTTTATGTTTTTTTTAGTATATAGTAAATTTTTACGTTTCGTTTACGTTTTGCGATTTTACATTTTTGCTCGCCCTTACCGTTTCTACGTAGAAACTACGTTTTAACAACACTGATTCTAATGATTATTAATATAAGATTCATTTTGTAGTTTATTTTTTTATTAAAGTGGATTCTATATTGATGACGGGATGTGGTAATATGAATTTTAAGACAATACTTAGGTTTAATTCCTTACATCTATCTATTATGTCATGTAATACCCCAAATTGTTATTATTGTGGTTGTTAATAATAATAATAATAATAATAATAATAATAATAAAATAATGGTGGTAGTAGTAGTAATAATAAAAATAAAATAATAATAATAATAATAATAATGATGATGATGATGATGATAATAATAATAATTGTATAGTAGTATCTAATTTTATTAGTTTAGATTAATTTGATTAGTTTAGTTAGTTTAGATATATTTGATTCTATTAAATTTATATTGATTGATAGAATTTAATAATATTGTTTTATGATTTGTTTTTTTTAATAAAACAAACAAATACTTATCTTTATCTACAATAAAATTTTCCTTTTTAAAAAAAAAAACTGTACTATCCATCAAAATAAAAGTATTCAAATTTGTATCCTATATGATTGTAACCGCAAGGATATTTTATGAAAATAAGAACATATTTTATATGCGATATAATTTTTTTAAAATAATTGTACTATTTATCGATATAAAAATATTTAAATTTGTATATATCTTGTATAATAATAACAAATATTTTTGTTCAACCAAGCTATTATATAAATATAAGAATATAATGAGCAGATTCATTTTTCTATTCCGTGAAAAAAAAACCTTTCCACATTATGGGTTTACCTATTTCATCTTTGAATAACGTATTAAATCATAAAGTAAATGTGGTTGGTTTTTATTTATTTATTAATTGTCAATAGCTAAAGAGCCTAGAGCCCAGCCCATAGCTAAAACCCTAAAAGCCTAATTATAAGTTAGGTTTAGCTGCCTAACTTTAGTCATCGTTCGGTAGCTCTCTCCCTCTGAAAATTCCTTACGGCAGAGTTTCCCTTCTAGGAGCTTAGCAACCACGGAAGCCAGGTAATCCTGATCCCTAGAGTAATGTTAGTAGCATTAGAACGTTGATTGGAATTAATTGATTGTAACCCTAATCCCTAAGACAATAGGAATTAATAGATGGTAGTGTTAGAGCATTGTTTGTAATCCTAATCCCTAACAATAGAAATCCATTGCTACATGTCATAATTTGTTTCTTTTGCTACTTCAATTTTTGAATTTCGATCACTTTGTGTATTCCAATCTGTGTTGCATTTTTCTATTTCTTTTACTCTGGTTTTTGTTGAATTCTAAAGATTCATGAGGCTTTGTTGCGATTCTATCGATCTACTGATTCGGATCTCATTACATGTATTGCATTGTCGTAGCTTGTTCGGAAAGTTCATGAATTAAGAACGAAAAGGATCGGAAAATACTCTAGTTTTGCATCTTTTTAATTTGAAATGTTTATAGTTAAACTTAGCGGTAATCTTGCGATGCATATGGACTTGTTACATAATGTTGATGTACTTTTTGACCTTTGCTACTTAATTAAGGAAGAGAACAAAACCGCATGGCAAGATTTGTACTTTTAACTCATTATGCATTGCTTAGGTGTCATGAATAATATTTATGAAAAATGTTTGCTATTTGTAGTTCTGCCAGTTTTTTTATTTATTATTTCCTCCACCTAAGTGTATTGATATATTATAATAATTTGACATAGATGCAAGCCCTTATATTATCCGATGTTGTTTTATTTTATATATATATATATATATATATATATATGTTTGTTTGTTTGTTTGTTTGTTTATCTATTGAGAGTGTTTAAAATAATTAAGTCGTGGGAGGATAGCTTTGGGATGATACCTCCTAAAGTGATGAACACACTTTTAAGGCTTTATGCCTTCGATATGTTATTTGATGTGAACCGATATATCCGTTCTTCCCAAAGTGGTGTTTGGCAGGGTTTCTCGGGACACTAGTAGCAACTTTGGGAAGAAATGTGTATACTAGGAAGAAATTACGATATGGCCAAATTATGATGATTTGTGACTGGCAGGGTTTCCCGGGTCACGGGTAGACTGGCAGGGTTTCCCGGGTCTACCATGGTTCTCTTCCCACTAAAAAGACTGACAGGGTTTCCCGGGTCTAAATAAATATGTTATTTTATTTTGCAATTAATTTATTTTTATTATTTTATTTTATGTTGGAATTGATTTATTTTACAATTATTTAATTTTATTTCGTAATTAATTTATCTTATTTTATAATTATTTTATATTGGAATTAAATTATTTTATTTTATGATTAATTTATTTTATTTTATTTTAATTCATATCAAATTTATTTATCTATCTACTTATTTCTGTTCTATTTTATTTCATTTTATCCTTAATTAATTAGGATTACCAGCATTTGCTGATGTGTGTATTCTTGGGTTGCGATGATCCTTCGGGGGAGCGGAATTTCAGTGAACAAGTTTCAAAGACTGGGGCTAACAGTGATAAGTGAGGATGACATGCAATAAATTTGCGTTATTGACTTTCTTTTCATTTACTTTCTTTTATTTTATTTTTCAAATTAAACATTCTGTTTAAGTTTAGACTTATTTCCTATAATAAGAAGCCTTGCATTTGTCTCATACAAGTGCGGCGGTGACACCTTCCCGAAGCAGTTTATTTTGGATTTTATTATTATTTATGAAAACTATCGACATTTTATGTTATTTAAATTCTAGAAATTCAGGGGTGTTACATGTTAAGTTCTCAAATCACATATGACAATGTATCTTTTTTTTTTTTCAAATATTATCATATAATTATAGATTTATATGAAATAAATAAAACACACATCCATGTGTGAAAGGAGAACTTGATATAATATATATAAAAAACTCAACCCAAGTATTTTTCCTAGAGTTTATTATTCCATCTAGGTCTTATTATAAATACATAATAATAACTTCATATAAATTAATGAGTTAGTTAAAATTAGTTATTTCTTATAAAATATCAAAATTATCCTCAATAAAAGGAATAAGTTAGAGGAATTTGATTAATTAGTTCAAAAGATATATAGTTAGCAAGGGATACTATCAGAAAAAAATTATATTAAGAAACATGATGAAAGTTTTTATAATAAATAACGGAGGGAATATATAATTTCATATATGATTATTTTTTCACATATCTATATATCTTTTTTTTTAATAAGAAAAAGTTTAGGTGGGTTCAGCATCGGTCCCCCACCAAGGCTAGGGCATGACCCTAAGGCTCTTTGAACACTTACAAGGGACTTATGAAATCATCTACCAAATGAACCCTCACAACGGGCAGAGAGAATTGAACTTTCATCCTTTTAAGACTTGAACCCGTTCTTTACTATTTGTACCAACTTTTATTAGGTTATCTATGTATCTATTCAGTGTATCTAAACCACGTGTTTAGTTGAACAAATAAACTTGACGGGCTACAAGTTGGACCATATTTTCCTTAAAACAAGTTTTGGTAGGTTATTTCCAGGAAGCTGCTACATAAATTTACATTCCTGTCAAAAAATTTCATGGGATGATGACATCTACTTGGATCTTATTAGAGACTTAATGACAGTTAATAACTTTTGGAATTTGGAAATGACATTTGAAGACTAAGGTGCTTGTTCAATCAAATCAAATAATGTTATAGACACAAAAATGCCACTTATTGATAGGAAATTGTGACTCTTTCTTTGGTTGGAAGAAGAATTGTGAATAATAAAAGACTCGATTATAAATAATGAAAGCTTGATGGTAAGTTATTCAAAATTTTCTTACTACCTTCGGTCCTAATTATAAGATAAATAAGTAACTTAATCATTTCATATGTTGTGTATTCTTTGAGTATGTATTAGTCTATTGGTCAAACTAATTAGTTTGAAGAAAAAATAAAAATACTCTATAGTAATTTAATTAGCTTCTTTAATCTCTCCAAAAAAGTCAACTATGTCTTATAATTAGGACCGGAAGGAGTATCATATTACTATGTTATTTGAGTTCTAAATTTTTGAAAGTTTAGGTGAAAGTAATAAATAATGCAATTGTATGCTTTTTTTGAAAAAAGATATAAAAAGAACTTTGAAATCGTAAAATTTCAAATTATGTACTTCCAAAAAAATGAGTTATAAATTGTTTATCAAATTTTATCATTTTCTTATTAATTCTGAATTATAAACTTGATTTAAGATTTTGTAATTTTCTTTACCTTGACACGGTAAACGCTAAAACAATTACTCATATACCACACTTTCAAAAATATTTACTCAAATACTAGACTGGAACTCATTCTCATAAAGATGGAGTTTAAATTTACAATGAACCTTTTTTTTTTGTCAACAAAATTAGAGTTTTAAAATGAAAAAAAGTGAACTCATATGCTGTATGAATGAGTTTCAATTATCGAAAAAGTGAACTCGGGCACACACACTGAACGAATTTCATTTGGTCTTTTTACTGACAAGTTCGCACGCGGCTTTTCTCCTTTTCTTTGGTGGTCCGTTACCGTCCTTTTTTATGAATGCTGCACCTTTTTAGTATGTGTGTGTTTATATATATTGCTTATTATTACTTTTATAAAAAATAGTGTTCACCATCATAAAGTATTTTTTAATATTATTGAGTACTTGAAATATTTTTTCAAGATCTTAAAATATTTTTTAAAAATGATTAATGTATTGTTCATAGCTTTCTTTGAATTGGGGTGGAGGTAAATTTGAGAATATAACCATGAAATTGATCATAAAAGGTCTTAACTTTTGAAAAACTAAAACAGCCACTTCGAGTTAAAAGCTCAGACTTTTCCAAATATCTTTTAAAAATAGAGCAAAATGAAATTACTCCTTATCCTAGATATAAAATATATTTATCTAATTTGATTAAATTAAAGAAATCAGTTAGGTTAATATGACATATTTTTTTAAAAATATCCTAATTATCTTACTTACTTATCTTCATCTCTCTTTTACTTGATTATTATTGAGGGAGTACCAGTAGAGATCAATTAATAAAATATTGACAAATATAGAAAATATATCTTAAATTTAAGACTAAAACTAACTTTCAAATTAAGTCCTATATTATGGACCAATGGAGTATTAGATTTTGAGCTAAGGAGGACACAATCAAGCCCATTTATGAGTTTTAATTAATTTTTCTTACAAAACAAGCTTCTTTAGAGTTTTGTAACTACCAAAACATAGGTTCTAAAAAAGCTAACAAAAACCAAAATACTTTCTGGTCAATTTCTCCATTTTCACTAGCAATCATATAAACAAACGGCTATAAAACATTTTAGAGAGAGGGGAACTGGAAATTAGATGCTACATAAGAAATAACATATCAAAGTAATAATGAGGAGAAAATCCTATTTTAGATGTGAAAGGATCATATAAACTAATGTGGGGGCAGAAATAGAGACTTGTACAGTGGGAAAAGAAGATGAACCTACAAGCCTTTTCACATTTTCCCACCTTAGAGCACCTTGAACTTCAGAAGTCGGCAATGTCAAGGTGAACTGTAATTAGTATAGGCAAAGGATCAAAGGCCAATTTTACCTAGGAATTTTTCATGTAGGAGTTGTAGGTATCTAGAAGTTCTTGTTGAATCAATTTTACCTTCAAAGTTTTTAAGAAAGAGCATAGTCACCTTAAGCGTTAAAAAACTAATTTTGACAGTGCCAAAGGTGATATTGCTCTGTTTTTAATATTGACAGGGCAAACTTGATCCAACAAAAACCTGTAGATAATAATTAAACCTTAAACAAATTATAGGCCTTCAGGGCTATGCAGGTTTAAAAGAAAGTTCCTCTGCAAAGCAATAAGTGATAATAATTAAGCCTTCAAAGTCACACAACAAACCTAAGCTCAAGATATATCAAATCGAACAACCACACAAGTAATGTTGTCAGAGCTTCCACGTGTGTAGGCTTCTTTAATAAGATCTCTGGATGCTTCTTCTGCATCTGTTATATTTTGCACCAAAGACACTGCTTCCTGCAAGAGAAGGGACAAAATAATCAGATTTGTTTCAGTTTATAATAAAATACCAAATCAGTCTCATCCATATCCATATGTGTTGCAAATGTGTAAGACTGTAAGAGGTGTTTCAAATGCTGGTCAAATAGTTTATGCATAATAAAGACCATAGTTGAGAATAATAAAAGGTTGCAAATTCAATATTTTTTAAATTCGATTAAAAACAAGTCCCTACTTTTTTGCCTCTTAAATTCAGAAGCAAGACCCTTGAAAGTAACTTCTAGCAGACAACCACTAACTAGCAAATACATAAGAACTTATATTGTGTTCAGAGTCAAACTTTTGACAATAGCCTATGAATTTCGAGTTCTCTTTTTCTTGTCTATCATCTAGTATTTTCTCCAGTACTCCTTTTTATATTTGTTAGCTCGTTATTGATGATGCTATTCAAATAACTATATATGTACAACAAGCAGTTAGTGTATATAAATAAGAAACAGTATAAAGGGAATTAAATACAAAAAAATAACAAATGAATATCATTGGATTAAAAGAATATTACATTAAATGTATTATCCTAAAGTTTTATGAGCTTCAAGAGGCATTATTTCTTCCTCCTTCAACCTTGGGGTGAAACCCACATCACAGTAAGCTATTTCTCCTGACGTGTTTATGCACAGATCTGATTCAGAAATTCTGGTCCATCTATTTCCTCATTGCCAGCTGTAAGGAATATTTGGTATTTTTGGAGAGAATTTGATGTGTTTACTACTTTAGGTAAATTCCTAGAAATTCATTTCAAATGAAAAGGTAAACATGAAGGAAACAAAATTAGTGCCATCACACCAGTTATGTGGTCAGTGATTTTGTTGTCTGTCTGGTTGAAGAGAAATGTCTTTTCTTTCTAAGAGAAAAGAAAGGGTTAGAAATGATGGAATGAAAAGGAAAAGAATGGAAAATATTTTACTACGTAGGTATTTGCTTTGTACTAATAAAGAAAATGAGGTAAGAAAATAAGCCAAAAGAAAGTTTTTTCCATGTATTAAAAATATTATTTAAATGTCCATGCGACCCAGACACACAGTTAACCTTTTCATACCACATCCAAGGTCACATCAAGGGGCTTTTGCATCTTTAAGCCATTTCTCTCCCTACTTGAAAATTGGTTCCCACCAATTTTGGCAGGAACGCATTTTCAATTATATAGCTGAAAATTGGTAGACATAGGAAAATACTTTCCCACATGAAAATGCAACCATGTATCTAATAAGTGAAAACAAGCTTCAACATAATTAGAAAAATAAAATGTCCACACACTAAATCTAATATGTAATTGTAATGGCGAGTTAAACGTTAGTTAGAGTTGTTAGGGAATATGGCAGTTAGTTAGTTTAGGATTAGCTTGGTCATTAAGTCAGGTTTTTCCTATAAATAAGGGTCTAATCCATTTTGTAATCCAGATTATGATTATTATGGAATAATAGATTTCTCTTTTGTCTCTATATTTCTTTGTTTCTTCCTCTTGATTCCCTCTATCTCTCTGTTCTTCTTCTTCAAACCCTCTGTTTCTTCTCTACTCTCTCTTCTATTCCCTCTTTCTCTCCTTCTCTGCACAGAATTAATGATTCTGTAGCAAAATCCCTCTTGAAATGGATGGTACAATATAAATTAGCCTGGAATTATGCATCACAAATTGTTAAAAACCAAAAAGAATAACTTCTCTTCCAAATGAAGAACAACATCATGATTAATTTATTCTATTTCAAATAATATTTCTATGGTCCTTAATGTACGACCTATTTTTCTAATTTGGGGGTAAAAGTGTCTCAAAGATAGTATCAGCATTCAGCAGTGGAGAGAGTAATTCTCAACATCAAATTCATTCTATTTTCTTTTTATTTGAAGCAAAAATAGATTGAGGGTCAAGCTAATATTAAATATGTAAGATAAACTGACCTTGTTTGATATGACGTTCCAAAGTCCGTCACTAGCTATTATTATAAAATCTACACCATCAATTTCTTCTTCCTAAACCACAACAGTATTGAAAAGGGTGGGAACTTAGCAAATAGCTTATATACGCAATACAGGGTTAACAAATGGAAGGTCAAACTTATAATTCAAGACAACCTGAATTTCTGGATCAGCAACAACATATGGCTTAAGAAGTTTGTCACCAAATGCACGGGAAACAGCTAGAACGCCACCGACCCGCCACGTGCCTGTTAAGATAAGCAGGAGAGTGAGAGACTTAGTATTATCCATGAAACAAAGGTTATAACCCAGTAAATTAACCCACACAATGTCAGACCATTGAACCAGACTGATTCCAGAATCAAAACACTAATTACGAATGACTTATAGAGGAAAGAAAAGATGCAGGTCCCTAGAGCACTGATAAGTAACAATAAAATATAAATAAAAAGGATACAAGAGCCAATATACCTGCCCAAATAACGAATCCCCCAGCCTGTTCAATTCTCTTACGTTCATCAGATCTATCAGGCTTGTGATCAATTGACAAAGGGACAGCTACAACAGGACACAAAAAATCACATAACAAAGAAAGAGAAGGAGGGGGGGGGGGTTCCGTTGGTCAACAGACAAGGAATTCTCCCTAATTTAAACCGAATTCTTTCCACGTGCAAAAAAAAAAAAAATGAGAAGGCACCAACCTGAACCAGCTCTAGAAGCAACTACTCTAGAATCACCAACATTGGCAACCACAAGTCGATCCCCCACCAATACAGCTGTTGATGCAGTGGACCCAGCATCTCTATGATAACCCTTTTCCTCTTTCAGGTAATCAACATCTGTCTGTTTAAATGCTTCAACTGAAATAAGGAAAAAAATATAATAAAGCAAACATGTTTCTTCTTCAAGGCAGCCCAGGTAGCAAAACAGCATGGAGCAGAAAATAGAACTCATAGCCTCAACCTATCCATATAGAACTTGTATTTATCATCAACTGCTAATGTCATCATTACTAACCCTTATTAACATTATTCAGGAGAACTCGGAGGTAGTAAAATCACTTAGTTACTTAAATAGCTCCCTTCACTAAGTTTGATGGTTAACTGCAAGCTAAAAATCCCATAAAAACTTTTTTCTTGGGGGTGGGAGGGTTTTTCCAAACTCTGCTCACAAACCACAACGGCCGTGGCTCACATGGTGTGCCATTCTTTTTGCCCCCAGTCTTATCTCTCATTTTTCCTTCTTTCCTCACAATTCTTTTTCTATGATTTTTGTGCATAGCATGAGGCTCACCTAATGAACATAGAACATAAATGATGTTCATAAGGTCATACCAATAGCTGTCTTTGTGTCTTTGATAAAGTCAGGATGGCTACTTATATTCTTAAAGAGATTCTTTTTCAGGTATTCAGCGGTCCGAGAACCTCCATGACCTAACAAAAAAGAACTAAAAGTAAGCAGAAAAGAAACAAAAGTAAGTAGAAACATTAATGCCACAGGAAAAAAAGAAAGAAAGATGAAAAAAACAAAACAAAACAAGGGTGTAGAAACACTAATAAAAGATAATCGTGAGAAGGAATGACATTGGACAGGTAGCCACTCAAATCTTATACGTCTGGATCCAAATCCAATGCAAATATCTAATATCCAAACCATATGCAACATTTGATAAATGGGTATAATTCTGATACCTGTACCTAAAATACCTAAATAATTTTACAAGGATAGAGCACCAGGCAAGGGATTGAGAATATTCAAAGATATTTAACAATTATACATATTTTTCACAATAGAACATAAAACATATATTTAAAGTTTATAATTAAAAATCTCCTTTCAATAATTGTGCAGCAAAACATTTCCTTGTAAACATTGCCTGCCTTTATTTTTTCAATCATATTTCAGTCTATGCGATCATATTTGGCATCTAATGAAAAATTGGACACATTTTTCAGATGAATACCACCTGTTACTCAAAATACCCAAATCCATTGCCATCCCTAGCAATGAGCTCAACAAGCTTATGAAATATCGGAATCAAAAGAAATGGAAAAAAGAATAAGAGATATAGATAAGATATAGGCTGCATTCTATTTAAATAGAGATCAAGATAAGATATAGGCTACATTACTTTCAAATTTATTATAGAACTAAGCATATTTTTTAATATGTTGCATGAAGTATTTAAGTCTGAGCTGAATCACATGGTTCATTATTTGCAGTTCAAAGATGAGTAAACTTGAACATGGTAGGTAATCAATTCATTGACCCTCATAAGTTGAAAAGAATGGTTTCTAATTTGAAATAAGAAATTCTAAATTTTGAGTTAAGGATTTTTGGGCTGATTTAGGATTTGTGAAACTGATTTTGACATAGTTCTGTATTACTTAGCAGCTAAGAACACAATCCCAACCATCTTAAAAATCTTAATTGTGAATGGTAAAACCATTAAATGATCCACCTAACCCTTCGGAAATAAGTCATTTTTTTCTGCATTTTAATAACCTTTAGAATTGAAAGAATTCATCATAAGCAAAAGGGGGAAGCCTTCTTAGTCTCAAGCCAAACCTAGAAACCACTATAATGGAGGATGAAAAGAGCCAGGAGATTTTAATAACGGATAAGTAAGTGAATAAAGATAAATATAAGACAACATAGATTATTTATAATTTAGAAGTATATATTTTCTGATTGATTTATGAATCTTACACTTTTATTATTTCTATCTCTGCATAATCTATGCTCCTATAGTAAGCCTTTTGCTATTGTGTTTAGAGCAATTTCAGAATTCTGTCTAATCCCCAACCCCATATTCCTCTTTTCCTCCCCTTTCCCCCTCAGATCTCGCGCTCATCCTTTCTGTTTCTCCTTTGTTTTTTCATGTCTATCCCTCTTTGCACCTCTGTTCTACATTGCAATAGGACGATGACGAGAAAGGGAACAAACACATTTAAGAATGATAAAGTAACACCTTTTTTCTTAATTTCATGCTACAAGATATTGAAACTAATATCATAATAAAACTAGATAGCCAACTGTTTTTTACCTTCTAAACAAAAAATAAAGATGAAGCCTGTGTGCTGGAAAACAGGAACTTTCAACATACCATCAAAAACAGCAAAAAAGGCGACCATCTGACCATCAACCTCTGATATCCTTGTCTCATAAAAATCCTCCATTGAAGTCCTTTTACCCTTGAAACTGGAATACCCGTAGCTGAATTTTCCATTTCGACTTCCAGTGAGATAGCTGATAAAAGACAGACTACTTTAGTCAATTGCATAGTTTACTGTTTAAGGCCAATGACAACAAAAACAAACTATTGAACAAAATTCCACAAATCCATGGTGCTTTTTATCAGTCTTAGTAACTTCCAAAGTCCTAGTAAACTCATACTCATGGAATTGCTATTGCGTAATGAAACGCTTAAGCCTATCGAAAAGACATGTATCATTTATCAAATATGGTTAATCCCACATGCCATCACACTTTTCCATGGTATCCCTTCAAAATAATTTCCAATAGCACATACAAGTGTAAGAACAGCTCAAAACGTCAAGTATTAGGTATCTTCTATGATAACAATAGTGAAAATATATTTGATTTCCCCTCAGATTTTGTTTGGGCAGCAAAACCAAAAATGCAAAAACCAGTTTCCATTTCTAAACATAGTTTCTTCTAAGCACAAAATGTTCTGTTGAGAGATTCCATCAGTGGATTAATGGAAGGTCAATTTATTATTTATCTATTAGGAAGGTAGTCAAAAGTTCAAAATAAATCAACCACAAGGCAACAGCAAGAAGAAGTTTAATTTCCACATGACACCCTTAAGTTAAGCCAATCAAAATTACACGTATCATTTATCAAAAATGGTTAAAAATAAAATTCCCACATGCCATCACACTTTTCCATGGTACCCCTTCAAAATAATTTCCAATAGCACATACAAGGGTAAGAACAGCTAAAAGCGTCAAGTATCAGGTATCTTCTATGATAACAATAGTGAAAATATATTTAATTTCCCCTCAGATTTTGTTTGGGCAGCAAAACCAAAAATGCAAAAACCAGTTTCCATTTCTAAACATAGTTTCTTCTAAGCACAAAATGTTCTGTTGAGAGATTCCATCAGCGGATTAATGGAAGGTCAATTTATCTATTAGGAAGGTAGTCAAAAGTTCAAAATAAATCAACCACAAGGCAACAGCAAGAAGAAGTTTAATTTCCACATGACATCCTTAAGTTAAGCCTATCAAAATGACACGTATCATTTATCAAAAATGGTTAAAAATAAAATTCCCACATGCCATCACACTTTTCCATGGTATCCCTTCAAAATAATTTCCAATAGCACATAAAAGGTTAAGAACAGCTAAAAGCGTCAAGTATCAGGTATCTTCTATGATAACAATAGTGAAAATATATTTAATTTCCCCTCAGATTTTGTTTGGGCAGCAAAACCAAAAATGCAAAAACCAGTTTCCATTTCTAAACATAGTTTCTTCTAAGCACAAAATGTTCTGTTGAGAGATTCCATCAGTGGATTAATGGAAGGTCAATTTAACTATTAGGAAGGTAGTCAAAAGTTCAAAATAAATCAACCACAAGACAACAGCAAGAAGAAGTTGTTGAGACAAATCACAAAGCCCAGATGAATGCATTTAGTGCTCAATTGAAATTTCCTGGCAAGAAGGCTACTGTTATTTAAGCCTAAAAGTTTCTCAAAAATTTTCCGACAAACAGTTTTCTACATCATGTTTTAACTTTAAAAATGGAGATACATAAAATACAGGAAATAAGAACATTATTCAATCAGTAAACTATTCTGTCAGAACAAAATCGATGCAACTCAAATTTGTTCTCGGTACCATAAAGACAGTTAAACTTTGAAATCTAAAAGGGACTGTATTATTGTAATAAAAAGTTGCTTGGATTTGGATCAAATCCAAATCCATCCATCAAATTTTATGCATCCAGATAGTGGGTTTGGTCCAAATCCAAATCCCCATAATCCAAACATAAGCTGAATGTTTTGACAAGCTACTTACTTTTGTGTCAAATTACAGCATCCAACAATTTAATTCTAGCTTTAGTGGTCTAATCTTTATGCTAAGCAAGAAATCAACCTATGGTTTCTAGTCATAAATGCTGGAAGGGAAAAATAATGTCAATATAGAAAACCTATAAAAAGCAAAACTATTCACAGAGTAAACAATGTGGCTTCAGCTTCAATCTTTGTGCGACACACAAAGCCCAGACGCCCAGTGAACAAAAGAGGACAAATAATCCACCCAGAGCACAAGCAAAAAGCAGTAAACAACACTAGCTCAAAAAGACCTCGCAATCCCTTTGTAAATTCTCAAAGGAACTCCTCTAGAAAGACCACTATTGATTGGACAGAGAGGCTAAGTTCTATCCTGGAGAAAATTTGCCGAGCGAAACTTTTGTTAAAATTTCTAGCTTTCTGCTCCAATCATAGACACAACAAGCCTGCAGAGACAACACCCGGCCAAGAATCTTTTTGCTCCTTATGACTCCCAAAACCCTTGAACACAACAGCTTAGAAAGGTCTACATCCATTGGTGGCATAGTTGAAAAATACTACATAAGAGATATTTTGAATGAAGCGAATCAGAAATTCTCCCTCAATTTGCTCTCTTTTTTTTTTTTTTTGTAATGCTTGTACCTTTTGTGGGATGAAAATTGTATGTGAACTTAACTAAATCATTAAATGAGAAATTCAATGATTATCATAACGAGCCTCAAATACTTAAGAGCATAAATTATTAGACACGGGTATTAACATCAAAAATATTTTCAAAGGATGACTGATTCACAAGCATACACCAAACTGTTGTTCTATAAGAACAACATCTGACATAGAGGAACAAAAATTTCCACACTTTACAGAAACGTGACACAGTAAAGGATTCCTGAATGTCAATCCCCTTGATAGGCAATCGTGAAACGAACTAATAATCTCGGGGCAACATTAAATAAATTGCGATGCACAAATCATCCATATAGCACATGCCATGAACATGATATGAAAACAAGACCCAGGCATAATAAGAGGCCTCCGTCTCAATATTCATGATTCCCCAAAAAAACTCGAAATCCCAATATAAAGCCAAATCAAGCCCGACAAACAAAGGGCATAGGCGGGGAATGAAATTGAAAATTTGAAAAATTCAAAGAAGCAACCGAATCCAGCGTCCGATCCAATAGCGGTAAGCGGGACACACCTGATGCCACCACCGCTGAAGAGCGAAGAGGAATCGTTCGAGAAAATCACAGGTTTCGCCGCCGGTAGCTGTGCGGCCTGATCGGTATAAGCGGAAGGCGGAGCGGAGGCATAATGGGATGAAGAATCCGTGGCATTGGAAGAGGAGGGAGGTGAGGAAGAATCTGTGGAGGCTGAAACGGAGGGCGCGACGGGAGGAGGATCCGTATCTGTGATCATTCTGCCATTTCAGTGTCAGAGAGCGTATCTTTCCTTTGAATTCTTCGGAGCTGCTCTGGTTTTCTTGGTCTCCTCGGTTATTTCGCATATTTTGTCTCCCTTGTCGTTTTAGAAACGTGGAAACTACACTTTTGGCCCATAAAAATTACCCAAATCGTTTATTTTATTAATGAAAAATCACCCTCATCTTTATTTGTTATATATATATATAATCTATATCCTCTTGTCCTTATTATAAAACATTAGGTAGGAAGTGTACTTTAGTTTTTTTTATAAGATATTTGTTTGTTTTCAAAGAATATTAATTATCTTTTCATGTATACTCATAATTAATATGACACATTAATTATTATTTTTTATCTAGGCTTATAATTAATAAGAGTAATAAATTAAAGCAATAATAATATAATATTAAATTTTAGTGCAACAAGTAAGGGTCATATTGAAAATTGATTAAATTTTAGGATAATTTTATTGATTTTAACTATTTTTATTTATTTATAAGAATTATTAGTTGATGTTTTATAATAAGAACTTTAATATATGTGTTAAAACATGTTATCATTTACCATATGTCACCTCCGAAAAATGTGTTTTTAATATTTTTATAAATAATTTAATATTTTTTGGAAGTATTAATTTTTTCGTTAAAGATTTATGTAATCATTAAGTATAATTTTAAAAAATTACTTAAATTTTATGATTTTTAACTGATTTTTATTTCAAGTGTAATTTTAAGGAATGAGATGATTCGGAACAGATCTTTTTGGCATATTATAATATAATATTTTAATTTTTGACCAATCATATATGACTTTTGTTGATTTTGAGAGGTCTAATAAAAAAATTTCATGAAGTCAAGTTGTTTGTTGAACTTCATGTTTATAGAAACATTTACGTATATGATTAAAGACTATTTTCTCTTCTATTAAATTTAAATTTAATTATTTTTTCTTTATAATAATAATTTAATTCGTTTTTTGGACAACCTACATGTAACTAGTGTTTAGGATTTAAACGATTGATCTTTATTTTTTTTCCAAATTTCCAGATTAATTATTATACGGCAATTATTTTTATAAGATCGAGACTCACTTTAACACATTAAGATTATAATTATATTAAATTAAATTAAATTATCAATATCAAGCAAAAATATCAATTACTTAAGTCAAACAATTTATTTTAAGATTAAAAGATATTTAAATTTTAAAAGATAAATTATCTTTTTAAGATTTTTTTAACCAATCCCAATCATTTTTATTGGTTTCAAACCGTCCATAAATAAGAGGTCCTTATGAAGCAAAGTCACACTCACACCCTATACCTATAGTGTAGAGTGAAGATTTCGACTTACTGCCGCATGTGGTGAGTTTCTCTTTTTTACTTTCATAATATGATTTCGAACTATTTTCTCTTGAAATTTACATATTCCTTAAGAGTTGAATGATTCAAAAATATAATCAAGTTATTAGTACATAGCAAACATGAGTTATAAAGACTCTCATTAGTTATATACAATTAGTGGGACACTTTTAAACAATTTGAGGTTTCTACCGCTATGTTTCTAATAACATTTAGTATATATGAGGTGTGGCTAACCTTTTCTTTCTTGAGGGGTGGTTTGAGTTCTTCGTGTTTTCTGAAGAGTTATCTTGTTTTAATCTTTTCCTAGAGACTCACGTAATGTAAATTATTATACAAGCACTTGGGACTGTAATTGTGTCCCATGAATATGTATTAGTAGGTCCCAAGTTTGGAAGGGTGTGATTTGAATTCAACCTGATGAATTATAAAGTTATAAGAGATTAATAGACTCGTGTCTAATCTAAGTTAAAGAAAATTATGGTGAGCATATGCTATTAGCTTAAATTTTTGTCACGATAATGAAACACATTATTCCTAACCTTTGATATCTCTAAAGTGTGGCCAACGTTTTCTTTTATGTGGATAGATAATTGGGGTTTGAGTTCTTGGTTTTCTTGAAGAGTTATCTTGTTTAAATATTTTCCTTATTTATAAACATGCGTTATAAAGATTCTCGCTATGTAATTAAGTTAATATACAAGCAGTTGGGAACTCAAATTGTGTCCCTTAAATATGTATCAATCTAATTAAAAAGGTATAAAATGCCTCTAAATTTGGGAAGTTTGGCCCATTGGACCATAAAATTATAGGAAACTGGTGTACCATGTCTGATCAGAGTTAAAAGAATTAGGTTAGCGCTTTGTTCCTAACCTTTGGGATCTCTATAGAGATAATCCAATAATTAATTTGTGCTCTACAATAAACGTGATTAAATTTTTTAAATGATTCATAAAAGTAGACATGATGTGGGACGAAAGTTTTCCCCAACTGAATGTCAAGATGAAATATTTATTAATTTTTATAATGTACTTACGTATTTTAATGAAATGGATATACTATTATTATTATTGTTGTTGTTGTCAGCAAGACACCTTTCATATATATTGCACTCCCTTACATACATACATACATACATATATGTTTTGTATACTATTTTTTTTTTTTAGGGTGGGCAAAAAACCTTTCATACATGTTACACTTCTTTAAATACATACATACAAACATGCCTGTGTGTGTGTGTGTGTGTAGAACTTCTTTATTAGACCTTTCAAAATCAGTTAAAGTTATATGATGGGTCAAAAAACTAAAATATTATATTATAATATTGCGAAAAGATCTGTTGCAAATCATCTCATTTCTTATAGTTACTCTTGAAATAAAAATTAGTTACAAATCATTAGATTTTATTATAAAATTTAAGTAATTTTTTAATGTCTCCAAAATCTTCTACAAAACTTACATGCATATGCTACACATTTAAAGTTTCTTATTATACACACACACGTATGTATCTAATCATGTTATCCTTTAATTACCTAATATCTTGATTATATTATTGATTTAATCATTCTATTCATTTGCAGGATAAGTAAATATTTCCATCACATCAAACATCCTAATCCAACATCAAAATTGAAGTCATCATGGCATCTATTCAAGAAGCCTCTGAAGATTACTTGATCAACATCAACTTTATGATCCACTCTCTTGTCATTTCATGCGAGACACTTGAATGAATGTCTTTTCTCATGTTTGAACCTCCTTTCTTCATACCTTGTGAAGAATTGCTTCAAGATGTTTCATGCTTTCTTCAAAGAAATCTATCTAATTATGTTCGTGAGTATGACTTTCAACAATTGGAATATCAAATCATATCTTATACTCATTATGCACTTCAAAATATTGCCTTTGAAACTGCAACTACAGAAGCTTGCATAATACCATTGTCCTTGGATTTATAGTTCATCACTCCGAATGGATCTGAAACTCAAAATATGATCGAGATTGGTGGTGATGATTCTAATCTATTGACAGAAATCATGGAGCAATCAATGCAATAGCTAAATATGATTCCAACATCAAAGGAGGCTATTGCATCACTCAATAAATTGGAAACTTTAAATGAAGAAATGAAGACAAACATGTTAACATATACTACTAGAAAATTGAGATTTTGCGACGGAAAAATTTTCATCACAAATTTTTGAATTTTTGCGACAAAAATAAAAAACCGTCGCAAATACCCGAAATTTGCGACGGAAAAAAATTTATGTCGCAAAAAAAAAACAAATATATATATATATATATATATATATATATATATATATATATATATATATTTTTTTTTTTTTTTTTTTCAAATTTAGCAACGGAACCTAGTTCCATCGCAAGTTGGCGGACATTTTGTCCGCCAACTTGCCTCCTCCCTCTCCATTTTGAGATCCCGACCACCCCCCCCCCAAAACCACGTTCCCCCCAACCCCGACGAACCACCCCCCCACCCGGCGAACCACCCTCCCCCACTCCCATCCCCCCCTCCCAGCGAACCCCCCCAGTCCCCTCCACAACCTCCCCCCACCCCCACGTCCCCCCTCCGCGACCTCCCCCACCCCCTAAGACCCCCAACTCCCACCCACGCCTCTGCCTCTCCTCCTTCTCGTTGGCTAGCATTTCTCTTCTTCTTCTGTTGACGTTTACTGTTCCTTTTCCGACGACACTTTCCGGTAACCTTCATCCCTGATCTCTTTTCATTTTGTTATTCAATTTCATTTTTTGGAAAACAAAAGGCTTTTTCTCTAATTGGGTTCGATCCAGAAATCCACTAATATCGGATTCCGAACTTGAACAATTCAAGATTGCTGAGTTTCCTCAATGGTTCGAATACTTCTTTGTGCAAAATCCATCAGCTCCCCGTGATGTTGCGTGGAGTTTATCTTGCGGAGCTGCAATAGTTGTTACCCGGTGTCCGAAATATATAATCAATGGGTATCGTTTTGCAACAGTACAAGCGAACAAAAATACAATAAGTTGCAATTACGGCGTATGTTGCCGAGGTGGCCTTGTTGATGGAGTTGAGGCCGACTACTACGGGATGTTAACTGACATAATTCAGCTGGATTATAAGTGGGACAAGTCCGTGATGTTGGTTATGATTAGTTTTGATGATGTCTTATATAGATGCCATTGGTAAGAGCAAAAAGTTTATAGCACATATATTGACCAATTGCTACATTTAATGTAGATTTGTTTATATGGAGAAAGAACAAGAGAAGAAAAGAAAGAAATAGTTCAATCATGAAGAATGATCAAGAAAAGAGAAGAAAGAAAGAAAAACTTGCCAAATGGAATGAGAAAATTATCATACAAGTTTTTAGATTGATTCTTGAAGTCTCCACGATGAAATGAAAGTTGGAATAGCTCAATTCAGAGTTAAAACAAGCATATATCAGGTTCTGGATGAGCAAAATCGAGCCAAATACTCAAAAATCAAGTTTACTGCATTACTGGAAGTGATTTGCCTTTGGATTATGAGAAATCTCGAGTTTAGGACACAAAACTCGAGTTTGGAACTCAAAACTCGAGTTAATCACTTAATGACTCGAGTTTGTAGTGTCTTCAGCAACTCTGACGTCTCTGGATCAGCTAAACTCGAGTTAGCCAATGTAAACTCAAGTTTGGAACTCCTAAACTCGAGTTAGTCACTTAATGACTCTAGTTTAGCAAGCTTTCAGCAACTCTGTCCAACTTTGTTTCACGCTCAGCACGAGCGACCTCGGTAATTCAATGATATCTTCCAAACCAGAGATCGGATTAAGGTGAAATCAATTTTTTATAAAACTAGACTCTCAATGCGTCATCTTGACAAAGTTTCATGCCCAAAGAAGATCAGATGAGAGAGGTATGAATTTTTGAAGTTGCTTCATCTGTTACCGTCATATAGCAGACCAAGATTCGGTAATTTGAGTGTATCTCACAATCTACACATCGAAATGAACTGAAATCGGTGGCATATGAAAGTAGACTCACATACCTTTCTAGAAACATAAAGATCACAAAAAACAAAGATCCAATGAGTGAGGTATGAATCTTTGAAGTTGACAGTCAATTCAGGATGCTGAAAAAACGCTAGTCAAAGAACAGTCTTCATTCATCGAATCATAATTGTCAGATTACAATGAGTTTGGAGCTGATTCTTCTTGCATTGGAAAGAAGACTTAAAGAGTCTTATAGAGATAGAGAGCAAGATGTTTTTATCTCTGAAGGAAATTCCAGTTTGAGTTAGTAAACTCCAGTTTGTGTTTCTAAACTCGAGTTTGTGGCAGACAAAGAGCTCCTCAATATTTTGATTTGACAAACTCCAGTTTGTGTTTCTAAACTCCAGTCTGGAAGTTCTTGAACTTAGGCTTATCCTCATAACAAAGCCCCAAACTCAAGTTAGCCACTTAATGACTCGAGTTTAGCCTTAAGTTCAAGTGTGCTCCAAAACTCACATCGCGACATTCCTCTCTGGAAGACCTAAACTTGAGTTTGGATTTCTAAACTCTAGTTTAGCTCGCTGCAAACTCCAGTTTAGTTTTCCAAACTCCAGTTTTCGTCGCTGAAGTATAAGAACCAGATTGCACCAATTTGTGAATCTTCATGGGTTAATCTTAAAACGTCATATCATATATTGTTATTGATTCTAACATTGTTTAATGAGTTTTTCAAGTAAGTTTTAGATGAATTCAGCAATGATCAAGGTGAAATCAGATCTGGGGTTAAATGTAATTAATGAAGAACCAAGAACAAGCCTAAAATTTCTCCTCTATTCCAGTGGACCAGCTCAGACCGTTATGAAACGTTCAGATCAATCTCCAACGGTCAAATTAAGTTTATGGAATGACAAGAATCCTGGAAGACCATCTACAACAACTAAATCCAAGATTCTAGCCAAGAATTGAAGAAACAGAGGAAAATATGCAACTGTCATATTCCAGATTTACAGCTGAACTTTGAAGAATCAAAGAGAAGAAAATGCAACGGCTAGTTCCTCTTCTTCATCTATATAAGAAGCCCAGAAACGAAGAACAAGAGATACAGATACAAGAGGGAGAGCAAGAACAGGGATGTGAGCTTACACAGTGAAAATGTCAATATTCTAACATCTGCTTCATCTACTCTCTGAATATCTCAATGATCATATATTTAGCTTAGAGAGTGAGATTATATGTATTGTGCTTCAGTGTTTATTCACTTACTTTTGAGAGAGAAGATTCATTGTAATCATCCTATTATTCTGAGAGTTACTCAAGATTGGGTAATCTTGAATGGGAAACACTTTGTTGTGATTACAGCTTGTAAGGAGAGTGAATCCGAGTGTGGGACTACTTCGAGTACAGAGTGTGTAATCAAGCAAGTGAATTGATTACGGTTTGTAAGGGGGACTGAATCCTAGTGAGAGGATTACTTCAAGTACAGAACGTGTAATCAAGTTCAAAACAAATAGTGGATTGAAAATCTCAAGTGAAGCTTGGGGACTAGACGTAGATCAAAGATTGGACCGAACCAGGATAAATCACAGTTTGCATACTCTCTTCCCTTATCTTTTACATTTCCAGTATATGCTCATATTTGAATATCTAATTGTCAATTTATAACTTGCGAAAAGTTTTTTTTAAAGTTTCTAAAGTTTATCAAAACCCAATTCAACCCCCCCTTGTATGATAGCCAGGTCCAACACGTGACTTTTTTTAAATGTGAGTGGTTTGATAACTCTCCTCGTGGGACAAAAGTTGACAAATATGGAAATATTGAGGTCCAGTGGTCGTGGAGGTACACGGTTGGTTATGACCCATTCATATTTGCTCAACAGGCGGAACAAGTTTATTATACATCGTATCCAACATCCCGTCAAGGGTGGATGGGAGTTATCAGAACCAAAGCACGCAATATCATACCCAACTCGAAAGAGTCAGAATTAAATGACTCTATGAATGAACCATTCCAAGGTGATGTGGAACAAGTACAGCCCGTAATTGTTGTCGATGACGAAGTACCAAGCAATCTTTTTGACGAGGCGCATGGGGAGTTAGAACTGATTCCTATCCATATTGTCGATGAGGAATCAGACGATGAGGAGGAAGATAATTACTCTGATAGTGAGCCTAAATTTGATGACTATGAGACTGACGAGGAAGGGGAGCAAGGAGAGGTGGAGGAAATGGAATCTTCCAGTTGACTTGTGTTAGTCAGCTATTTATAACCGTCCGTTCTATTAGATACAATCCGTTACTTTGAGAGTGACATTGAAAGTGTTTTTTTTTTTTTTACATTTTGACATAATGTTTGCGGGTGTTCATATATGGATCATTCAGGAGGGCGTTCTGGCAGTGGTCGGAGTAGTAGTAGAGGCCGGGCTCATCCTATTAGAGGTGGTAGGGCGACAACATCAGATCCGTCTTACGGCAGAGGGTATGGCTCTTCTCTAGAGCTTCCACCATTTCATCTGTCTTCTTCACCGACCACTATCGACTCTATTATGGGAGGTGCAGGTATGCCTTTCAATCCCCCCTGATCCATAGTAAGGGGCAGAGCAGGTATAGTTTACGATTTCTGATTGATTTACATCTTTTGTTTTATTTAAGCAACTGTGTAGTAAAATGTTGCAATACATCACATTTCGTCCTTCAGCATACCGCATCTCCTCACAGTCAGTTTGGGGAAGCTAGTTCCTCCTCGGCCGCACCGGTGTGGGGAAATGTTGATCCTGAGACAGGACGAATGTGGATTTGTCCTTGCGGCGATCTAGAGTAAGTCATGTAAAGTTATTGATAATGGTACGGGGGTTTTACTTTTATTTTGTATGCTAACATTTACGTATTTTCCTCTGTATCAAGATTTGAGCCTTACAATTAGGTCACGGATTTCGTGTCGGGCCAAATATTCCACAATTTCAATCATCTGTGGGCCAATTGGAAAGAGATTGCTGAGAATTGTCGAGATGCTTGGTTCGAGGAGTTCTTGGTAAGTTTTGTAAATTATGTTTATTAATTTTGTTAAGCAAATGCAAACTGATAAGGTACATTATAATTTCGAGCACTAATTGTCCGTAATTGATTTTCAGGGTCACTTTAGGTGGTTGCCTGAGCATCAAGATACGTTAAAAAAAGCTTACAATCACAAGGCAAGCAGGTGGTTGTCTGATAGGTTTTATAAATTGCGACATAGTCTAGGCAAGACTGATTGGATTCATCTTGAGGCTTTAGATCAATTACTTCATAAATGGAACACTGATCCTAAATTTCAAGAGAAGAGTGAGAAAAATAAATCAAATAGGGCCCATATGGATGGACCACTTATACTGGGGCTCCATCCCATACAATGAGCATCGACGAAAAATTGAGAGCACAGTCATTTTTTATTTCAGTATTTGATATTTTGTACTTTAAATTAATTAACTAGCGATCATAATTTGTGATTGCAGGTAGCGTCTGGGGATGTTCCTGCAGAAGATGTTGAGTAGGCTACCTTTGAGCGGACCCATACCCAGGAGTCTACCGATGGTAGTGGGCGCCGCTGGATCAACGCCAGGTCGCAGCAATTTGTGGTGAGATATTTATTACTTTTGTTATTTGTTTCAGGCAGCGACATATTTATTTCATTTCACGTGCGTCATCTGTGATCTTTTTTTTTTGCCTGCACGAAACCTATCAGAAGCTGACGCAAGAGAGAGACTCCCAGAGTGAGGGTGAGAGCGCATCCTCTCAGTCTGATAACAAGAGTTTATTCATTCAAGTTGCAAGAGGATTTTACAAGAAAGGGAGACTCTTTGAGATGGGTGCCTCTGCGAGCCGGCTGAAGCCTACGCAGTAGTCCTTATCGCACAGTGAAGGTGCTGATCCAGGTCAACATAATAACACTGTTCTACATTGTTACGTTTCCATTCCCTCTTCCTTTTAAATGAAATTAGAGAAAAATAACTCACTCTACAATTTTGTTTTTTTCCAGATGAGCATAGGAGGGTGAAGGCATTGTTGCAGGCACAAGACGAGATGATACGGCAGCAACGAGAAGAGCAGCAGCGGACAAATGACGTGGTGAGGCAGTTGCAGCTTATACTTCAGTCTAAGGGTATTTTGCCGGTGCCTGGTGCTGATAACCCTCCTGGTGGTGGTGATGTCCATCCTGGTGACGATGATGTTGATCATGCTGCTTCTTTATAGATTATGTTTCAGTATTTATTGTTCGCAACTTTAGAACATATATATTTTGACTTTGTTATTGTAAAAAATTCTGTATGATTTTTATTTTAAATTTTTATTATTTGCAAAATTTATCTTGAAATTTATTTACTTTTTAAGGATTTTTATAATTTTTATGCAATTTTCTATATTTTTTTAATAATTTTATTTTTTTATAAATATTTTTTACTTTTTTTTAAATTTAATTTTTTTAAATTTTTTTTATTAAATTTTTTTTTTTAAGATTTTAATTTTCTTCTTATTTTTTTATTGCATTTTGTCACAAAACCCAATGGGGTCTGCGACGGAACAAAATCGTTAGGTTTGGCGACGGAAATTTTTCCGTCGCAATTGCGACGCATTTTTTGTGACAGACAAATTCTGTCGCAATTGCATTTTGCGAGGGAAAATTGGAATTTTGCGACGGAATTTTTCCGTCGCAAAAAACGAATTTTTTTGTAGTGATATACATGGAAGGTTTCGAAGAAGATTTTGGAGATGTTTCTGTAATGCCATGCAACCATTTCTATCACCATAAGTGTATTGTAACATGGCTAGAAACAAACCATACATGTCCATTGCGTCACTTTCAAATGCCTATAAAATAATTTTATGTATTACATACACACATTCTTATTATAAAATTCCATCATTTGGATATTTATTGCTCAAATATTCTTTTAGTCGTTTTTTTAGGTTTCATAATGGTTTAAAAAGTTTTACTACGGAAAATTACACTTCTACACAATGGCAGACCCAAGATTTTAGGTTTGTGGGTGCACAATTAGTGGTTTATGCCCCCGAAAATTTTTTGTAAGGAAAGTTTTAAATGCATTAAAAAAATAAAAGAATATAAACAAAAAGAAAAAAGAAAACTTCAACTTAACATAGAAAAATAATAATCAAGAGTCAACTAACCTTTACATCAAAACGATTACAAAAGCATTCTTTGATTCTTTATTCCTTAAAAATATTGCATTATATCTTTATCATCACTCTTATCAACTAATTGTTTTTAGTGTCGCTTCTCATCACCATATTAAAATTCTTTTAAAACCTTTTTTTTATTTTCAAGCAATATGTAATTCCATTCCCAAGTAGATGGCTGGGGCGTGGCGAAGTATCTGACAATTTTATTGATATTTTATACAAATATAAACATTAAATGAATTTATAAACATATTTATTAAATGATATGTTAAATAAAACGTCATCCATTTAATTAACCAAAATATCATATATTATAATTAGAGTAAACACAAAAAGACACAAAAAGACAAAATCCCTACTTGATCAAAGTAAACTAGGCTTCTGTAGACTTCCCGGAAGGACCTGGACAAATATGGTCACCTGGAAAAAATTTTGTAACCATCAGTCCGACCCATTACGAATACCAATATGTGCTAGTGAGGTGCCAAGTAGATTAATAAATTGCAATCCAAAATAAAACATTTTATCAACATCATCTTCATTATTTATCACATTATCACTATGTATCATAACTGAGTGTCACAAATCTTTTTGAATTCAATACCTAAAATACCTCTCATCAATCCAACCAAACCGCCTTATTTCCTCTGACTAGACCTATGGGCTAAGCTACACCCATGTTATTGGTTACTCAAAAGCTCACTGGTCAAGTGATGAGGACCGACCAAAATCATCAGAGCACCTGTCCCAGACTATGGGTCTTTTCCCCACTTTAACCTAGTGAGGTGTCGTAAACCCATCACTCTGGTGGGCAAGTCCCTCATTAAACCGATGGGACAATAATAAGCCAACCATTGTGCAACAATTGAGGCCTCACCACGTGGTGGAAATAACTTTTCCATTTCTCCTAATTCTACCCTTTCCATAATTATCATAATAATTCAATGTATATATTTCAACTCATAAAATTCCACATGGAAAACTTTATTTAAAACTTTCATAATCAGTTCAGAAAATACTCATAGACAACATATCAATAACATAATAAGTGAAAAGTGGTTATCTCTTACCCAAGCTTAATTACTATCACTCGGCTCTTTAAAACGAGAGCTCAATACACCACACAATTCAATCTATAAAAATCAATTCAATAGCCATCAATAACTATTTAAAGCCCTACATATTACAAAATTTGATAATAATTCCTATTATTATTATTTATTTCCTATTTCCTAATAATAATAACAAAATCATTTATTATTATTATTAGTATTATTCACTTATCTTATAAATTTGAATTCCCCAATAACAAACATCACATGAACAATTCTTTAATTAGGAGTTTAATGATTATTATTTATTATAATTTATAGAATTTATCATGGCTTTCCCAAAATATAGAATTAATTTTTCATAGGATTTAAAACCTTGAGTTAAATAAATGCAAATACCCAAAATATTCTTTTCAAGAAGTAATTGACATGTATATTAAATAAATACTTCATCTTCAATATATTATTTATTTCCCTTTTTATAAATAAATAATAATGTTATTCATTATTATTATTTATCTAATTTATTATTTATTATTATTGTTATTATTATTATTATCAATAGTTTATTATTATTATTATTATTATTATTATTTATCCATACTTTATTTAGTCTCTCTGTCCCTAATAATGATAATTACTAATTCTTAAAAATTTACTTTATATGTATGTACATAAAATAAAATTAATAACTTTAATATATATATTTATACATAGCATCTTATTCTAAATCAGTTTGTTTTCATTCTATATACACACACCCAAATACAAGCTTTATCTTCTTCTTCCCATACATACACACCATATAAATTATATATATATATATATATATATATATATATATAAACTCATACAGCAACAAACACACCATAAAACCAATCCTTGAACTTCATCCTTTCTTTTTCTTATATTCCACGTGCAAACATGCGTTTTATATGTATATATAAGTACACACACATAAACCTTCCTCCTATGGTTTTGACGCAAAGGCATGCACACACACATATTAACACCTACAAATATATATATGAGTTATCCTTTCTTTTCTTTCTTCAGCAAACACACGACATGCAGATGTGTATATATATTGTTACGGATCTAAATTATAGGCCCACTACGAGGATGGCCCAACAAGTAACATCTATGGATAATCACAATAATCTATCCAAATTAAGAAAATAAGAATTAATCTATCAATATCCTTGTCAGGATCCCACAAATCAAAGATCTTATTATTAAAAGATATCTTTATCTTTTAATAATAAGATAACGCCAGCCCATCAATATAGGGCCTAGGTATGTCTATAAATAGGGAAAAACCCTAGTAAGATACATACGCTCTAACCCTATCTCTTCAATTCACACAGAGCACACACCCCCACTCCCTCTGGCTAAACACCTATCTATATATTGAACTACGTGGACTTTGATCCCTCTCAAGGGTACATAGGCCCTATCTGTATATTGAACTACGTGGATTTTGATCCCTCTCAAAGGTACGTAGGCCTTAGGATTTAATCCTAGGTCAAGTTTGAAACATTTTATTTTACAACAGAACATTGGCGCCGACCGTAGGGACGATTCTTGTGACCAATGATGGTTAATACAATAAACAGAAATATGCCTATTCATGATATTTGGTTGGAAAAAAGAGATCTGGATCCCGGTTTACAGTCTTTTGGAGATGAAGGAGTTTTTGGTAAATAAAAAAAATACTTCTCTTTGATTTCTACGGGTTTGACCGAATCCCGCCGGAGGAAGGGTCAGGAAACAACATGTGCGATAGAAAATTTGCATGTCTCGCTCGCCACCTGTTACGTTGATGTCGTCCACCGTGCTGTCATCGGAATGCAAAATTAAAACTGAATTAGGGTTTCTGTGTTAACCACGATCGACGGAATTGATCGGATGAAGCTATTGAATCCAAACAGGGAATTTGTTGAGCACTCTGCCATCATCGCATTAAGCAACTTCATTTCCACATACTGTTCCATACATGAACAACAATATCTGTGCAAGTAGTGGTCCATTGAAAACATATTTTCAATATCAGTGTCCTCAAAACAAATTGCTCAGGTTTCCTTAAAACTTTTGACTTTATCACTTTATCAACTATTGCAAGTATTATGCCTGCGTGTGCTTCGTTTGATAGAAATATTGCATATTATTTTGAAAGATAAATTCACTGTTACGTGCTACAACGGATTGAATTGCCAAGCGATATTTCTGTCTTTCATTCTTTGCTTAGCTTTTATGAAATCTGGATGCAGCTGTGCAATTAGCTATTGTCCAGAGGAGATGTAAGTTTGGCTGTTTTATCAAGTCAAGCTGGGGGTTGAATTCTGAAACATTCAGATGTTGCCAAGCAACTTGATCTTTGGAGAACCAATAGGCTAGATTTTACTTTCATTGAGAAGAACATATTAAGGTTTTACGAGTTGATTGCAGGAAATATGCATGGTGCCTTGTTTGGTGTACATCTTGATTGGAGGGGTTTTTGGGTTTATTTATGCGGTACCAATACCCCTGATTCATCATTGCCCATTGTTTTTGAGACTTATAAACATCATCTTGACAAACGAAGGGCTCCATATTCTCTCCCTCTTTATATTGATGAAGTACCACCAAATGAGACAATCAACTGGAACCCAAATAATCACTTTGATCTGTCACTGTATCTCATGCGTCTTCATGCCTGTCATGAGACAGATTTCAGCTCTCTGAAGTCCATGTTCAGCACCTTTTCTTTAATGTCAGTTCTGTCTAATGCCATGCGAGTTTGCTATAAAGGCACAGACTTTCTCGATGACCAGGTTATCTTCACAGGGTTTTCATACTGTGGCCTGTCTGGACTTCCATAAAGCAAATATTTCTCTTGATTCAATGGGACCAGCCATTGCTGGGGAAAATGGAATATTTGGTTATAGACCATCTGTACTAATAAACATGCTTGCGGGCAAGAGAGCTGTAGTTGGGATAAAAATTGGAGCATATATGAAAGCGTTTTTTGGTGATGGGGATGGCCTTCTCAATCATCCCTTTTCCATTGATTAGCTTCTCGATCTTCTTGATAAACTTGAGAATATATTATCAACTGATGACTAAGAACCAGATACAAGACGTGTATCTCAAATGATGGATGATGCTGAGCTGAACAAAAATAATCTCAGTTCTACCGATGGCAGTAAAATCATCAAAAAAGAAAAGTGCCAAGAGACAACCTCACTATGATCTTAATGAGAATGATAAAAGCACAAGATTTTATATGCTGATGGTGACGTGGAAGTCTTAAACCTCAAAAAGCAACGCTAAGAGCTAATTACAAGTTAATTACATAGCATGAGCTAAGTCTAAGTGCCCAGCTTGTTCAACCATACTATATTTGAAGAGTGTAAATTTTTTAAGGCAGACCCTAGATTAACTAAATCTAGTTAAAAATCTTGGATTCATAAAAATTGTTGAAGGTGGACCTTGGATTAAACTGAATCTAGTTAAAATCTGGGCTCCATATAAATTCTAGAAGGCGGACTTTTGGTTAAACTGAATCTGGTTAAAATTCGGGTTCCGTGAAGATTGTTGAAGGCCAACCCCGGTTAAACCGAATCTGGTTAAAATCCGGGTTCCGTGTAAATTTTTGAAATTGAACCCCAGTTAAACCGAATCTGGTTAAAATCTGGGCTCCGTGTGAATTGTTGAAGGCAAACTCCGGTTAAACCGAATCTGGTTAAAATCTAGGTTCCGTGTAAATTTTTGAAATTGAACCCCGGTTAAACCGAATCTAGTTAAAATTCAGGCTCCGTGTGAATTTTTGAAGACGAACTCCGTTAAACCGAATCTGGTTAAAATACAGGCTTCGTGTAAATTTTTGAAGACGGACCTCAATTAAACCGAATCTAGTTAAAATCCGGCGGTATAAATTTTTTGAAAGCAGACCTCGGCTAATCCGAATTTGGTTCCGTATGGAGTCCACCCCCTATGAAAGGGACAAAGGTGGAACCCGTTAAACTAAATCTAGTTAAAACCCGAGCTCCGTATTGTGACGGCAAATGCTTCCAAGCCTATTTAAAATTCCTTTATTGGAATCATTTTGCGACGGCAAATGCCGCCAAGTCTTACATGCATGAATCCGAGGTGCACAAACCTGTTTTCATGAATCATGTCAAGTTTATATGCATAATTGAATTCGAGGTAAACAAACTCATTTTCAAAAATCATAATTCTGAAATCCTGGTGTTATACAGTTGAATCCGCGCTTCCATGATCAATTTGGAACCCGATAAAACTGAGTTTGAAGAATAGTTAAATCTGTGCTCCTTAAATGGACCCCGGATAAACTAAAAATTATACAGTTAAATCCATACTCCTTAATTAGACCCTAGATAAACTGAAAATTATACAGTTAAATTCGTGCTCCGTGATTGGACCTCGGATAAACTAAAAATTATACAGTTAAATCCGTGTTCCTTAAATGGACCTTGGATAAACAGAAAATTATACAGTTAAATCTGCGCTCCATAAATGGACCTTGGATAAACTAGTAAAACTTAAAAAGCTGGGGTGACGCGAACCTGGCTCTTATAAGATTTGTTAACAAGTCTTATGAACGTTAAGATGCATCGAAATGACATTCCGGGATGGTGTTGTTATTGTCATGATGATCCTAATCAGGTCGAAATGTTTAGGTTCTTATTTTAAATAATAAGTTCCGAACATGTGATGATTGGCTACCATATCGGATTATTACTTTACAAGGTTAAAGTACTAAGGTGGTTCACTAGAAATCATCTGTTTATTTAGAATGCCCGACTACTAATAAACGTGCCTCGTTTATTAACATTGGTGGAATATCTAGCAGATTCTGTGCAATATATCTTGACTTTGGCCAAGTCATACAATAAGGACCGAGTTTCATACACGGATTACGTTTCCCTTTATTCATTAATGAGTGAATTGAACACGAATTTGGTTTAAAGGATGTAAATGAAAACTGATAAGTCAACAGGCAAATCCATGGAAAAACCGAGATCAAATTGTCATTACAAAAATTTTGGGACACAAGGCCAGATTACACAAACTTTAAAAAAGCAAACAAATATAAACCTAGAATCTCATGCTTGAAAAATCATAAACCCAGAATCTCAGGATTGAAGTGTATAAAGCCGGAATCTCGGTGTTAGAGTATATAAACCTGGAATCTCAGGCTCGAAGAATATAAACCCAGAATCTTGGGGCTAGAGAATATGAACCCGGAATCTTGGGTCAACAAGTAAGAAATGCCAACAATCATGGACACCTGGTCCAGGTTGGAAAGTCAACACATCCTGACAGTTTAAAGACATGAACTACTGGGCTAGGGGCAACAAAGTGGACAACAAATTGTTAGTGGAAAAGCATGTTAACAATGACCGAGATTAAGGCAATCCGGAATAGAAGTCAAACTCAGACGAATATTCGAAAAGAAATCAAGCTCGGACAAGCATTCGAGTTTGACAAAAAAGAAGCAAACTGAATGATTTGCGCAAAATAGTAAGTATTTTCTATTGATTATGATTTACTTACATATTGTTAAATGCAGGAATATAGACTGGGTAATCATCCGGGAAAAATTGCTACAAAAGCAAACAAGAAAATCAGTACATCCCGGCAGCTTAGAGACCTGAACTACCAGGCTAGGGGGCAACTGTTACGGATCTAAATTATGGGCCCACTATGAGGATGGCCCAACAAGCAATATCTATGGATAATCACAAAATCTATCCAAATCAAGAAGATAAGAATTAATCTATCAATATTCTTATCAGGATCCCACAAATCAAGGATCTTATTATTAAAAGATATCTTTATCTTTTAATAATAAGATAACGCCAGCCTATCAATATAAGGCCCAGGTATGCCTATAAATAGGGAAAAACCCTAGTAAGGTATACACGCTCTAACCCTATCTCTTCAATTCACACAGAGCACACACCCCCACTCCCTCTGGCTAAACGCCTATCTGTATATTGAATTACGTGGACTTTGATCCCTCTCAAGGGGACGTAGGCCCTGAGATTTAATCCTAGGTCAAGTCTGAAACATTTTGTTCTACAACAGAACATATATATATATGTATGTATATTTCAGCAGCGTTTTTTATGACAGCAAAAGATAAACTTCAAGGAACCCGATGACAGCAAAACAGGTTCAAGATTCAGCAGCGTTTTCCTTCCTTTCTAACACACACACTCAGCAACATACATGCAGCAATGAAAATAAAAAGGAACCCGATGACATATATATTTATTCATGCATGCAGTAACCGACGCCAAGTCCTGTATTAACGTAAAAACAGAACCCCTTTCCAAAAGCTTGTGGCAACACGAATGGAAAGAAACAATGAAAGCAACGGATGACGCTAACAGTCCCCATAACTATGTACCTATTCTCATGGCAGCAAACCTGAAAAAAAACGAGGCTAGTAGACTTACAGTGGCGCTGGCTTTGCTCCTCTGTTCCGACACAATAAAACAAAGCAAGTGGAGTTTTCTGGTTGACTTTCTCTCTCTCTCTCTCTTATCTCCCACTCTCTCTCCTTCTCTCGCTCTCACTGAAACTCTCTTCTTCTTCTTCTTCTTCTTTCTGTTTCTGGTTTCGGTGTCTTGGTAAAGTGAAGGAAAATGAATGGAAACGGAGGCAGCAACTTAACATATCTTGGAGGTTCAGCACGGTCCAAGAAGGAATTGTCCGATGGTTAAATGGTGAGGGGCTCGAGACATGAGGGAGGATTCAGACGAAGCATGGGTTCTGATATACTTTTCCCAATCTTGCGCTGCCTCAGATCTTGCGTGTTGCAGCTGGGATTTTTTTGGCGGATAATGAGCTGAGGAAGAATGATACTTAACGATGGTTACGTGGCTCAGTTTTAATGTTTGGCTTCTGCATTTTTTTTTTTAAACGGACTGGAGATAGAGAACACGATAGGAAAGAATGAGATAATGGGTTGGGTTTGGAGCTAGGAAGAAGATGATCTTACTGTGTGGTCACGTGTTGCTGGGATTTCTGGTGGATCTGTTTTCTGAGTTTTTTTTTTTTCGACGCCTGGAGAGAGAAAATAGGGTGGTGGTGGTTCAGCTAGTCTGGGTTTTTAGCTCAATGGACTGGAGGAGGTCTTTACACTGGGCCGTGAGTTGCTGGGCCGAAGGAACAAGGAACAATGAACCTTGGTTTTTAATATGGGGGGTTTAAAGTATGGATGTTGGGTTTGTATTGTGCATGGCCGAAAGAAAAAATGCAGATAAGATGGGCCAAAACATCATGGGCTAAAAAGAAAGAAAGAAATGAAATGCAAGATATTTGCTTGGCCAAGTTAAGAAGATGAAATGGAATGATTTATGGGTTGAGTTTTGTTATTAAATTGGACTTAATTTATAAACTATACTTTACCCTAAGTTTTGGGAGAATTATGCCTTAATTTCCAATTAAATAAGTCTTTATGGTTATTTTAGGCCAAAAATTCATTATTAAATTCCTCATATATTATCCTCACAATTATGTGTCCTTAAATTCCATATATTAACTTTATTATTCATGAAGTACAATTTTCCATTATTACTCCTATATTATAATTAAATTCTTAATATAGTATCCCAATTTATAAATCCTAAAAATTTAGGATGTTACACTAAAAAAGAGCATCACATGATTTCTGAACTTGCTGTTATTTTTGTCTTCTTTCCTGTTATTTTTATTCTGCTCCTTCTAGGCCTATCTTGCACCATCTTCCACCTGTATTTTCTATGCTTGTAGCTCCTGATGCTGCTGCATTATTGTCATTCAAATCTAAAGTTGATCTCAACAATCACCTCTTTTTCTCTCATAAATCCTAACACATCCGCAAATGTTTTCTGCAAATGGCAAGGAGTTCAATGTAAAGCAAAGCTGAAAGTGGAGTACGCGTCTTTTTCTTCAAGGTTTAGATCTTGGAGGTATTTTCACTCCCAACACATTGTCTCTTCTTGACCAACTCCGAGTGCTCAGGTTTGTGTCTGCACTTGCAAACTCTTGCACCAACGTGGGTCCGTCACTGCTTCTACATATCAAAAGTCAGTCGTGTTTAAATTAAAACTGATATTTCAAAACCTGATATTGATAGACTCCATTAAAGCCTATTGACACCCTAATATTACACTTAGTTGGTTGAGATCCTTTGATAGTATCAAAAAATGTCTTATATATAATTAAAGGTATACAAAAATTAAGCTCACCTTGACCACCCCATAGTATTGAATTTTCTAATAAGGGGCACCAATTCTATAACAAGGGAATTTGAATTTTCAAATACACACATCTGATAAGTGAAAACAAATTTCAACATAACCAGAAAATTAAGATAACTAGCCACTAAATCCCTCTTAAAATGGATGATACCATATAAATTAGCCCGTAATTATGTATCACAAAGAAAATTGTTAAAAACCAAAAAAGAACAACCTCACTTCCAAATGAAGAACAATGTCGTGATTAATTCACGACATCAAATTCATTCTATTTTCTTTTTTCTTTTTCTTTTTTTTAAAATGGAAAGATTGAAGGTTGAGCTAATTAATATTAAATGTGTAAGATAAACAGACATTGTTTGATATGAAGTTCCAAAGTCTGTCACTAGGTATTATTATTATAAACTCTACACCATCAATCTCTTCTTCATAAGCCACAACACAGGGCCTATTTGGAATTGCAGATAACCTGGCGTTTTCTAGAAAAAAAAAAAAAAAAAAAAAAAAGCTCAAAACGCTGGTTAGTGGAAAAAAAATCATTTGGGTTTGTTTGGGTTTAAGGTTACGTTGACTGGGCTTTTTGAAAAATAGTTAATGTGCTGGGCTTTTTGTGAAGCTCCAACTTGGAGAATTTTCTAAAACACAACGCAGGGTCTAATTTTTTATTTTTATTTTTTTATCAAAACACTGGTGTCCATAAATGCTTCGACGGCAACAAACCAATCACTTTTTGACGTGAGACTCTGTGATTCAATAAGCTCTATCAATGTTTTGTGGAAATTATGATTCAAGACCCCATTTCTATAGGTACCTTTTGCCATGTGCCTTCATCTTCTCTACGCTTTTTGGAGAAAATCACAGCTGATGACCTTATGCCTTCAAGATATTATATTATCTACAAAATAAAAGATATATGAGCAGATTTTGTAGAAATATTACTTTTAATCCTTAAAATTAGATTTAGGGGAATATGTGTATGTGTGTGTGTAACAAATTAAATAGATATATAATATTTATAAATTTGATCTAATATAATTTTAAATCTACATCTATTTAATTGTCAAATATGCACTTATCACATATCACTCAAAAGAAGTTGATTATGAATGTAAAGTTTATGTCATCTCTCGATGATCTTGATCTTACAATTTCCTGTTATGGTATTAACTATTAAGTGGTAATATTAAATTAAAGGAATATAATTAAAAAAGGAATATAAGGTATTATTAGACATTAGTTTAAATTTAAGTTGACCAAAATCCTTTTTATTTTTTTTTACCAACTTTAAACAAATGTAATGAACTAATAATTATATATAACAACTCCCTTCGATTTTTAATACAGGAGATGAGAGTTGATCTTGGTACTAAATGTAATGCTATTTTTTACATTTGTTAATCTTTTTATAATTTATCATGATTGATGTTCATTCAACAATAATCAAAGAGGAGAGAGAAGGAATTAATTAAGAAAAATAATTATGGTGTTTTAAAAAATACATGTTATATTAACTAACTTCTTTAATTTTATCAAATTAAGTAAATATTAAAGACCAGAGGGAGTATATCTTTTATACCCTCATTGTTTGAATTGGTTAGTGTTTACATCTGATCCATATATTTAACATAAAATCTTGGAAAAATCTCGAATTTTAAAAATGTTAAAGGATAAAAAGGTATTCCAAATATTCATCATGTCAAAGAAGTGTGATGATTTGATTTGTCATTTTCAAAATTAAATGAAAATGACAGAAATGATTCTGAGTTTAAAAAATGTGCTCTTATCTTCTTTAAGATTTTAATAAGTTTTAATAAAATTTTCACAAATTCCAATTTTAAAATTTCAAATATTTAATTAAGGTTTTTATTGTTTATTTTTTTATAATATTTAATTTTTTTCAAATTAAAACTAAAATTTCCATGAATTCAATATATACAACTAATATATATATATCGTTTCAATATGATTCATGTCATTTTTAGTCATTTTCCATCTCAACTGACTTTTCAAATAATAATTCAAACACACCTTAGTTAGAAAAAAAAGCTACTTCTGCAAAAAGTCAAACGGGCAATCCAAACACACATCAGTTAACTTAACCTGATTTTTTTTCTACCTGATTTTTATAAAAGTCAGATAGCTTTTAAACTACCGCTCCTACCGCTAACCCAAACAAATCCACAATCAGTGGAGGCCGAAACGGTGGGTGCGACGGGAGGAGGGTCCGTATCTGTTATCATTTTGCCATTTCAGTGTCAGAGAGCGTACATTTCCTTTCACTTCTTCGCATATGCTCTGTGTTTTTGGTTTCTTGGGTAATTTCGCTTATTTCGTCTCCTTTGTCGTTTTGAAAAAGTTAAAACTACACTTTCTGCCCCATAAAAATTAGGGTTAAGGTATAAAATTACACATAAGCTTTTTTTCCAAGAGTAAAAATACACATATGCTTTTTTTATGAGCAAAAATACACATGTGGTTACCATTTTGATACAAAAGTCACATCTCACTGTTAATTCACTACTGTTAAGTTACTGTTCACCTAATTTATTTCTTTCTCATCACAATGAACAGCGACTTAACGGTGAGATGTAACTTTTGCACCAAAATGATAACCACATGTGTATTTTTATTCCTAAAAAAAACATGTGTATTTTTACTTCTGGAAAAAAAGCTCATGTGTATTTTTACACCTTAACCCTAAAAATTACCCACATCTTTCCCTCATCTTTATCTGTTATTATATATATTTTTTATATCCTTCAAAAAATGTGTTTTTAACCCCTTTTATAAATCATTTAATATTTTTTGGAAGTATTAATTTGTTCGTTAAAGATTTATGTAATTATTATGGATAATTTTAAAATATTACTTAAATTTTATGATAAAATTTAATGATTTTTAACTACTTTTTATTTAATTCAAGTGTCATTCTAAGAAGTGAGATGATTCACAACAGATCTTTTCGGCATATTATAATATAATATTATTTTTTGACCAATCATATAACTTTAGTTGATTTTGAGACGTCTAATAAAAAAGTTCCGTAGAAGTTGTTTGTTGAACTTCTTGTTTATAGAACCATTTCCGTATATGATTTAAGAATATTTTCTCTTCTATTAAATTTAAATTTAAATATTTTTTATTTATAATAATAATGTAATTCATTTTTTGGCCAACCTACGTGTAATTGGTGTTTAGGATTTAATCGACGGATCTTTATTTTTTTTCCAAATTCGGTTCCAGATTAATTATTATACGGCAATTATATTTATAAGATTGAGACTTACTTTAACACATTAAGATTATAATAATATTAAATTAAATCAATATCAAGTAAAAATTTCAATTACATAAGTCAAACGATTTATTTTAAGATTAAAAGATATTTCAATTCTAAAAGATAAATTATCTTTTTAAGAATTCTTTTAACCAATCCAATCATTTTTGTTGGTTTTAAACCGTCTATAAATAAGAGGCCCCTATGAAGCAAAGTCACACCCCATACCTAAAGTGTAGAGTGACGGTTTCGACTTGTTGCCACATCTGGTAAGTTTTTTCTTACTTTCATAATATGATTTTGTAATTGTTTTCTCTTAAAATTTACATACTCCTTATGAGATGATTCAAAAATATAATCAAGTTATTAGTATATAGCAAACATGAGTTATTGAGATTCTCATTATTTAAGTATTATACATGTACTTGGACACTTTTAAACGAAATAGGCCTCTATTATTAGCTTAAACTTTTGACATGATGATTAACGCTTTGTTTTTAACATTTAGCATTCCTAAGGTGTGGTTAATCTTTCCGTTATTGAGGGGTGGTTTGAGTTCTTGGTTTTCCTATGGAGTTATCCTATTTTAATCTTCCCCTAGAGGCTCTCCTTATTTAAAATATTATACAAGTACTTGAGACTTGAATTGTGTCCCATTAATATATATTACTACGTCCCAAGTTTGGGAAGGTGTGAACTGAGTTCGGCCTGGTGAATCTTAAAGTTGTAAGAGATTAATGGACTCGTGTATAATTTGAGTTAAAGAAATTAGGGTGTGCATATGCTACTAGCTTAAATTTTTGTCACGGTAATTAAAACTTTGTTCCTAACATTTGATATCTCTAAGGTGTGGCGAATGTTTTGTTTTATGAGAATAGATATTATGGTTTGAGTTCTTGGTTTTCTTGGGGAGTTATCTTGTTTTAATCTTTTCCTTATTTATAAACCTAAGTTATAGAGATTCTCCTTATATAAGTTATCTTGTTCCTAACCTTTGATGACTGAGGCTAATATTTTTTTTTTTTTTTGAGGATAGGTAAATGTGGTTTGATTTCTTGATTTTCTTGAGAAGTTATCTTTTTTAAATCTTTTCATTATTTATAAACATGAGTTATAGACATTCTCGTTATTTAACTAAATTAATACAGAAGTAGTGGGGGCTCAAATTTTGCCCCTTCAATTTTTATCAATCTAATAAAAAAGTTACTACTATAAAATACCTCTGAATTTAGGAAGAGTGTGGATTAGATTTGGCCTAATAGACAACAAAGTTATAGGAAACTCATGTAGCCGTGTTTGATCTGAATTAAAGGAATTAGGTTAGCGCTTTAACCCTAACCTTTGGGATCTCTATAGAAATAATCAAGTAATTAATTTGTGTGCTAACAACAACTAGATTAAATTTTTTGAATCATTTATAAAAGTAGAAATTGTGGAAGATGAAAGTTTACCCCCAAATGAATGTCAAGATGAAAGATTTATTATGCTTTATAATTCATTTATATATTTTAATGAATTGGATCATATTATATATATATATATATATATATATATATATATATATATATATATATATATATATATATTACTTAGTATCTTGATTATATTATTGATTCAATCATTCTATTCGCTTGCAGGAAAAGTGAATATTTCTATCAAAACAAACATCCTAATTCAACATCAAAATTGAAGTCAACATGGCATCCGTTCAACAAGCCCCTGAAGATTACTTCAACATCAACTTTATAGTTCATTCTCTTGTCATCTCGCGCCAGACAGGAATTCCTGAATTAATGTCTTTTCTCGTGTTTGAACCTCCTTTCTTCATACCTTGTGAAGAATTGCTTCAAGATGTTTCAGGATTTCTTCATAGAAATCTATCTAATTATGTCCGTGAGCATGACTTCCAACAACTGGCATCTCAAATCACATCTTATACTCATTATGCACTACAAAATAATGCCTTTGAAACTGAAACTACAGAAGCTCGCATAATACCATTGTTCTTGGATTTACCATTAATCACTCTGGATGGATCAGAAACTCAAAATTTGATCGAGATTGGTGGTGATGATTCTAATCTATTGACAGAAATCATGGAGCAATCAATTCAACGGTTAAATATGATTCCAACATCAAAGGAGGCTATAGCATCACTCAAGAAATTGGAAACTTTAAATGATGAAATGAAAGCAAACACATGTAGCATATGCATGGAAGGTCTTGAAGAAGATTTTGGAGACGTTTCTGCAATGCCATGCAACCATTTGTATCACCATAATTGTATTGTAACATGGCTGGAAACAAACCATACATGTCCATTGTGTCGCTTTCAAATGCCTACAGAATAATTTTATGTACTATATGGACACATTCTTATTATAAAATTCCATCATTTGGATGTTTGTCGCTGAAATATTGTTTTAGTTATTTTTATAGGTTTCATAATGTTTTATAGGGTTTTACTATTGAAAATTATACTTCTACATATATATCAAAAGTCGGTGGTGTTTAAATTAAAACTCATATTTCAAAAAATGATAGGTGAAAAAAAGTCTCAACGTAACTGAAAATTAAGATGATGAGATCGTGTTCGGGCATCTGTATTCATAGATTGATTAAAGCTGATATTCCTCTCTGAAGGTTTTGGGTCATTCTTTCCCGATACAGCTTTAGAAACATAAACATCCACAGCATTATGCTCTTCCTTAATGTCACTCTCATGAGATGAAAATAACCGTTTTAATGTCCAAAAGGCTTCTGAATGCAAACATGAAGAACGAGGGCTTCATAATCCACAGAAAATTCGGGGCTTCAGTTTTTTTTGAATGCCCACGACATTTAGTCGACTAAACCTTTTGGTTTAGTCGACTAAATGTAAAGGTTTAGTCGACTAAATGTCGTGGGCATTCAAAAAAATTGAAGCCCCGACATTTAGTCGACTAAAGTCCTGTTTTAGTCGACTGAATGAGGGCAGGGAGAGAATATGTTTCTAGAGAGGGGCACAATGAGAAATAGTTTCAAAAGAGGGGCATTTTGGTAAATAGTTTCTTAAAAAGGGACACTTTAGAAAAAAAGCCTAATAAAATTACCCTCATCTTTATAGGTTATTATATATTTTTTCTATATCTTTTATTATATGTCACCTTCGAAAAATGTGCTTTTAACCCTTTTTATAAATCATTTAATATTTTTTGGAAGTATTAATTTTTTCGTTAAATATTTATGTAATTATTAAGGATAATTTTAAAAAATTAATTACATTTTATGGTAAAATTTATTGCTTTTACCCACATCTTTTCTTTTCTTCTTTAGGTAATAAAATTACCCTCATCTTTATCTGTTATTATATCTTTTATTATATGTCACCTTCGAAAAATGTGTTTTTAACTCTTTTTATAAATCATTTAATGTTTTTTGGGAAGTATTACTTTTTTCGTTCAAGATTTATGTAATTATTAAGGATAATTTTAAACTTAAATTTTATGATAAAATTTAATGGTTTTACCCACGTCTTTTCTTTTCTTTTTTGGTTAATAAAATTACCCTCATCTTTATCTGTTATTATATATATCTTTTATTATATGTCACCTTCGAAAAATGTGTTTTTAACCCTTTTTATAAATCATTTAATATTTTTTTGGAAGTATTAATTTTTTTTGTTAAAGATTTATGTAATTATTAAGGATAATTTTAAAAAATTACTTACATTTTATGATAAAATTTAATGATTTTTAACTAATTTTTATTTCATGTGTCATTATAAGAAATGAGATGATTCACAACAGATCTTTTCGGCATATTATAATATAATATTTTAATTTTTGACCAATCATATAACTTTAGTTCATTTTGAGAGGTCTAATAAAAAAGTTCCATAAAAAAGAAATCAAGTTGTTTGTTGAACTTCTTGTTTATAGAAATATTTCCGGTATATGATTTAAGACTATTTTCTCTCCTATTAAATTTAAATCTAAATATTTTTTCTTTATAATAATAATGTAATTCGTTGTTTGGCCAACCTACATGTAATTGTTGTTTAGGATTTAATCGATAGATCTTTATTTTTTCCAAATTCGGTTCCAGATTAATTATTATACGGCAATTATTTTTATAAGATTGAGACTCACTTTAACACATTAAGATTATAATTATATTAAATTAAATCAATATCAAGTAAAATTTTCAATTACTTAAGTCCAACAATTTATTTTAAGGCCAAAAAAATATTTCAATTCTAAAAGATAAATTATCCCTTTAAGAATTTTTTTTAAGCAATCCAATCATTTTTGTTCGTTTTAAACCGTCTATAAATAGGAGGCTCCTATGAAGAAAAGTCACACCCCATACCTAAAGTGTAGAGTGAAGATTTCAATTTGCTGCTCCATTTGGTGAGTTTTTCCGTACTTTCATAATATGATTTTGGAACTGTTTTCTCTTAAAATTTACATATTCCTTAAGAGATTATTAAAAATATAAAAGTTATTACACATGTAGTTAGAAATTTTTAAAAACGAATTGAGGCCTCTACTATTAGCTTAAAATTTTGACATGATGATTAATGCTTTGTTTCTAATATTTAGTATCCCTAAGGTGTGGCTAATCTTTTCGTTTTTGAGGAGTGGTTTGAGTTCTTGGTTTTCCTGAGGAGTTATCCTGTTTTAATCTTCCCCTAGAGGCTCTCGTTATTTAAAATATTATACTAGTACTTGAGACTTGAATTATGTCCCATGAATATGTATCAATAGGTCTTGAGTTTGGAAGGTGTGAATTGAATTTAGCCTATTAATCATAAAATTATAAGAGATTAATGAACTCTTGTATAATCTCAGCTAAAGAAATTAGGGTGCACATATACTACTAGCTTAAATTTTTGTCACGGTAATTAACACTTTCTTCCTAATATTTGATATCTCTAAGGTGTGGCGAATCTTTTCTTTTATGAGGATAGATAATTGTGGTTTGAGTTCTTGGTTTTCTTGGCTAGTTGTCATGTTTTAATCTTTTCCTTATTTATAAACCTAATAAGTTATAGAGACTCTCATGATATAAGTAATTTTACAAGTAGTTGGGGACTCAAATTTCATCCTTTGAATATGTATCAATGATATATCTATCAATGATACATCTTGAGGTTAGGAGGATATGGACATGGTTCGATCTGGTGAACCACAAAGTTATATGAAATTGATGAATCGTTATTTATTTGAGTTAAAGGAACTAGGATATGCCTCTGCTACTAGTTTAAACTTTTGCATGATGATCAGCATTTTGTTCCTAACCTTTGATAAGTAGGGAAAATCTTTTCTTGTTTGAGGATAGAGAAATGTGGCACTACTATAAAACAAGTCTATGACGTCCTATTATTTACATTTTTGGCGTCCTATTTCATCAAGACGCCTTTTCGGGGGGCATAGTAAGTATTTCACTTACGGTGTCTAATTCTTGTTAGACGCCGTATATTATAATATACAACGTCTAAATAATTCTTAGACGCCATAAACATTGGGATAAGCCACAAGACGTGATTTAAGGCATCTAAGGCGTCTAAGAATTAAACTTAGACGCCTTAACTCAAAGATAAGGCGTCTAATGACATTAATTAGACGCCTTACCTAAGAAATAAGGCGTCTAAGAAATGGACTTAGACACCTTATCTCTTACCTACGGCGTCTAAGAATATTTCTTAGACGCCGTAGGCATTATTTTTTTAAAAAAAAAAATTTGCTGCTTCGTATATACCACTGCCCACAATCCCTTACATTTCGTACATATTACCACAATAGTATGATCAAAACTAATGCCTACCAAGCAGTGAAACAGAAACATATCACCACAACATCAAATTTACTTGTAGGTACAAATACATTAAACAAGATTAAAAAGACGCATCACACATAAGGCTAAACTGAAAACTACTATGATCTAAGGATGAAAGAAAAATGTTTGAAAAAAGGGGGTTCTTGAAACAAAATGCGTAATTAAACTCAATCAACAACATGCTTACACAGTAGAGTAAGCATAAAAGGTTAAACCCCTACAGCTAGCAACTGAAAAAAAAGGTGTTGTAAGTGTTTAATTCTAAGTCGCCAACAACATGTGGATATATTCCCAATCATAATAAGTTGAGGTCAGTTGAAAGATTAAAAAGGCAGCAAATGCTAAATGAGAACATAAAGAGAAGGTTGAGCAAAGGCATTATTACATTCAAACACTTGTCTTAAAGCAGAAAAAAATGTCAATTACTAAAAAGGGATTACCTGCATTGATTTCAATAATGCTCTTAAATCAACATTCTCTGCCATCATGTTCTTGATTTTTAGCCTCATAAGCATCTACCTATAATATTATTAACGAAATGTAAGAAATGAGAGTCCAAAATACAAAATCCTGTCAAGACAAAGAGAAAACAAATCAAGCTACATACGATCTTCAGAGTATGTGTAGACATAAATGTGTAAAATCAAGCTAAATTTTAGGCTTAAATGTGTAGACATTTCTTCAGAGTAAAATGAGTGAGCCTGACAAATTATAAAAATCAAGTTGCTCTTAATTACAGAAAATTAACAATTAAATTTGCAAAACCATATTGGCTCCATGCTCTTCAAAGAATAAACCACAACAGAATCATCTTAATTTTTTTCATCAAGAGTTAGGAGGTGAGGAGGAAAAAATTTGATGAAAAAATTGCAGACGTACCTTGGACAGTAGCTCTTCCCTATAAGGTCTGTTGAGACCTGTTACTCTTAGGAAATTTGCATAAAGGGGCTCATCAAGCACTTCCATATCATCCCTCTATGTCAATCATGGTATGACAACCAGATAAGCACTATATCAAAAGGCTAGGAAGCTACACATTTTTATCAGCTTTGAAGCAAATTCTCTTATTTGCAGGTCCACTTTCAAAGTTTCCCTGTTACAAAAGGAACAAGGCAAACTAACATTGTAACATACCATGCCATACTCACTAAACTAACACTGCATCTACAATCCTACAACTATATTTACAGATATATAGTTTGTCCATCAAAGACTATAACAGATATGTCAAGAAAAACGTGACAGAAGCAAAAGCATAAGCATCGCATTGGTTATTTATGAATTATCTAGATGCTAGATAGCCTCAAAAGTCGAAGTAGTTTCATTAAACAACTATATTTACCTCGTAAGCATAAGCGTTATAAACAATAGTGAGTAAACTACCTACAAATGAAGTCCATAATATTTTCAATCTTTCACATGTTGAGCAGATTCAGAGCAGGGTGCAACCAGTTCAAAATAAGCTTGAATAAAATAACATTAGGCGGAGACCAATTCATAACCACAAATTAAGTAAACATTTTCTCCCTGTCAGTAATTGGACTTTAATCAGCATTTTATTTTAAATCAAAAATCCGGGGGGGGGGGGGGGGGGGCTCTACCAAAGTGGGTTGAAGGGTTTGACGTCGACGAGCACAGATTTGGAATCCTTAGTCCTCCATCGTCTGGGATGGTGGCCGTCGGAAATTAGAAGCCAGACGACGCACAAGTAAGGAGCTTGATCTAGAGAAAGTGCAAAGTCAATGGTAAGAGGAACTCGATGGAAACTAATGCAAAATGTAAAATGTGCTCAATACCTCAGAGAGAGTGAGGTCGAAGGGTTTGGAAACGAGGGGTCTGGCGTCGACGGGAGCAGAGGCGGAGTAATGCTTCGTCGTCCGTCGTCTGAGACGGTGGCTGTCAGAATCGAGAGAGAATGACCTAGGGAAGGTGTGAGCCGCAAAGGAAAGAGAGGAACCTAGAGAGAGTTGTGAGATGAAAATATACTCAGTCTAGCAAGAAACCCGATGGAATGAGAAAAAAAAACCTGGAAATAAATGTTTGGCGTCTAAAAATAATTCTTCGACGCAAAAAATCAAATATTTGGCGTCTAATTCAAATTCTTAGACGCTAAATATCTTACATTTAACTTCTAAGACTCTTCTTAGACACCAAAATGCCCCAAATGTAGCACCTTGCCGCCAATCTTTTGGTTTGCCGCGCTTTTACTGGTCTTTTTGGCGTCTAAATTTGAAAGTTAGACGCCAAAAGTCAATTTTTTTTACATATAATTACGGAAATGCCACCGTCTTTATTTTTACTTCTTTTTTTATAATAGGATGCCAATTGGGAAAGTAAAAGCTATATTTTGCAGTAGTGTGGTTTGAGTTCTTGATTTTCTTGAGGAGCTATCTTGTTTAAATATTTTCCTTATATATAAACATGAGTTAAAGAGATTCTCATTAGTTGATTAAGTTAATATACAAGCAGTTGGGGACTAAAATTTTGTTGTTTGAATATGTATCAATCTAATTAAAAAGGTATAAAATACCTTTGAATTTAGGAGGGGTGTGGATTAGATTAGGCCTAGGGGACCATAAAGTTATAGGAAATTGCTGTACCCGTGTCTGATATGAGATAAAGGAATTAGGTTAGCAGATTATTCCTAACCTTTGGGATCTCTATAGAGATAATCCAGTAATTAATTTGTGCGCCAACAACAAGCGTGTTTAAATTTTTTGAATGATTTATAAAAGTAGACATTGTGGCCGACGAAAGTTTACCCCTAAATGAATGTCAAGATGAAAGATTTATTATTCTTTATAATTTTTATAAAGAATAATAAATCTTTCATCTTGACATTCATTTCAATATATGTGTGTGCATGGATATATATATATGCGCGCACGTGTAGATATCTATACACACATATATGTATATATATTCCTTTTATTCTTTAATTACCTAATATCTTGATTATATTATTGATTCAATCATTCTATTCGCTTGCAGGAAAAGTGAATATTTCTATCAAAACAAACATCCTTATTTAACGTCATAATTGAAGTCATCATGGCATCCGCTCAAGAAGCCCCTGAAGATTACTTCAACATCAACTTTATAGTTCATTCTCTTGTCATCTCGCGCCAGACAGGAATTCCTGAATTAATGTCTTTTCTCGTGTTTGAACCTCCTTTCTTCATACCTTGTGAAGAATTGCTTCAAGATGTTTCAGGATTTCTTCATAGAAATCTATCTAATTATGTCCGTGAGCATGACTTCCAACAACTGGCATCTCAAATCACATCTTATACTCATTATGCACTACAAAATAATGCCTTTGAAACTGAAACTACAGAAGCTCGCATAATACCATTGTTCTTGGATTTACCATTAATCACTCTGGATGGATCAGAAACTCAAAATTTGATCGAGATTGGTGGTGATGATTCTAATCTATTGACAGAAATCATGGAGCAATCAATGCAACGGTTAAATATGATTCCAACATCAAAGGAGGCTATAGCATCACTCAAGAAATTGGAAACTTTAAATGATGAAATGAAAGCAAACACATGTAGCATATGCATGGAAGGTCTTGAAGAAGATTTTGGAGACGTTTCTGCAATGCCATGCAACCATTTGTATCACCATAATTGTATTGTAACATGGCTGGAAACAAACCATACATGTCCATTGTGTCGCTTTCAAATGCCTACAGAATGATTTTATGTACTATATGGACACATTCTTATTATAAAATTCCATCATTTGGATGTTTATCGCTGAAATATTGTTTTAGTTATTTTTATAGGTTTCATAATGTTTTATAGAGTTTTACTATTGAAAATTATACTTCTACATATATATCAAAAGTTGGTGGTGTTTAAATTAAAACTCATATTTCAAAAAATGATAGGTGAAAAAAAGTCTCAACGTAACTGAAAAATTAAGATGATGAGCCACTAATTCACTTTTGAAATGGATGATATATAAATTAGCCTATAATTATGCATCACAAAGAAAATTGTTAAAAACCAAAATGAACAACCTCACTTCCAAATGAAGAACAATGTCGTGATTAATTTATTTTATTTCAAATATCACACAAAGATGTATTTTCCTTTTCAAAGAGTAAAGAAACAATTACATATTCTAAACAAGTTCATATTCCCCCTTGTCTTAATGATAAGACACCCACTAGTCATTTTTCATCCTTCTTAATATAAGCACTTTGCAAAATGTATAAATGAAGCATTTATTGTTTTTTTTTTTTAAATAAGCCCTTCATTATTATACCATGCAAACAACCTTCTCTCTGTTCTACGCTCTGATTAGTGTGGAGAACAAAACTATTTATCCCACACGAGGACTACAAACCATTTAATTAAGGGAAATTTTGAATTACTGTCTTCATTTTCAAAGAAATCAAAGTTATCAACAAATTTTAACCAATTTTCTGAGTCAATATAATTCAGTTAAAATTGTCTCAGAGATAATATCAGTTGTAGAGGGAATAATCAACGATCAGTGGCGGAACCAAACAATATTTTTAACCTGGATCAAAAAATAAATATGTTGAACTGTTTACAGAATAATAGCGCATGACATTAAAAATATAAATAAATAATAACCAACAATTATAAATCAAAATAAGATATAAGATGATAACATTTTCAGTAGGTATTTCCGACAAAAATTTTACTTTCCTCTTACAGCTCAATAAGTAATGAACCAAATATTATCTTAAAAATATCACAAACACAATCATAATAATAATATGTATAATTAAATTAACACTTAAGTACATATTCCACCTACCTCAAAACAAAATAATTGGAGAAAATAAAATAGATATCATATGAACCCCAAAAAATATTTTTAAAAAACATAAAGATCTAATTAAATTTCAGCTAAGCAAATAACCAAACAAATAATAACTGATTAAAATTAGTCATTAATCATCCTCTACATATATATAGTTATCTATTGTAAATACCAAAACTCTGCCAAAATCATAATCCTAAAATTTTCACTAATCAACACAATATTGCCCTCATTAGAAAGAGTAAAATACGTAGAATAAAATATTTAGTTGGAGCTAAATTATTGGCCAAAATAAAATATTATATGATACCTATATATAAATACATAAAATAAGAGAAGACCGGAGGTTACCCCGCCAGTGTCAACGATATTAAATTCATTATATTCTCTTTTCTTTTCTTTTCTTAAAAAAAAAGAGATTGAGGGTTTAATTAATAATAAATGTGTAAGATATAACCTTATTTGATATGACGCTCCTATCTGTCACTAGATATTATGATAAACTCTAAACCATCAATCTCTTCCTAAGCCACAACACAACAGTAATGAAAAAGGTGGGAACTTAGCAAATAGCATGTAGACGCCAATATAGGAGTAACAAATGGAAATTTAAATGTAAAATACGTTGTTTCCAACGTATAAAGTAGGTAGAAATTGAATATACAGTAAACAAAAACAGTATAAGAAGAATTTGTATTAACTGAATATAATATACAGAGAGCATACAACTAGTCTGTATCATATGAAAAAACTATAAACGAACTCACAAGACTGCCGAATATGGTTATGAACTATGCAGAAATCTGGGCCCAACTTTCGTTGTGTCCTTAAGACAATTTTGCTTCCTCTATAGATGCCGAATGTTTCTGAGCAATTGCCTCCTAGGATAGAGCGAATTATTCGTCTCTAGAGAGATAGCTCTGTCAATCTGAAGCCTAAGCGAATCCAACGATTTTGCTTTCGGAATGCATAAAATATATATGCAGAAAGAGTGTATGCAGAAAGAAAGAACCTAACAATTCTGTGACTAGGGGCCCCTATTTATAGACTCTGAAAAAACACGATCAGATGGACTCGTCTGTTGCTGCGAACTGGTACGTTGTGCGAAAAGACACACCAGAATGGAACGAACAGAGGCAACCTGCGTCTGTTGCCGGCGAACTGGTGTGTCTCACGAACAGACGCACCAAACGGAGTTGAACGGGTTGTCCGAACAGACGCACCGCGGAGCTGAATGGGTCGTACGTAGCCGCTGGTGGAAAAACTTGGAGAGGCACAACGGAAATAAAAATAAAAGGATTATTTTATTCAAAAAATTATTTAATAATTTTTTTTATTTCACACGCGCGGATCGGACCGGGCAACGCGCGCGACCGACCAAACTGAACTGAGCCGAGCCGGTTGGATGACGGCGAGATGCGCGCGCATGTGTGGTGGACCAAGGGTTGCCTAAGTCCTCACCCCTCCACAAAAGTGGGTAAGCCCAAGGGCTCATTTAGTAGGAGTAAAGTTAGGGCTTATATACCCTCCAAGTTCCCTCCAATTAACCAATGTGGGACTTTATCACACATACAATCTTTCTTACTTTTCCTCTTCTTTTCCATCCTTCTTCTTATTCATAAACTATGGGATTTCTTTCTAATTTCCAACAAAATAATTATAGGCAACCTGAATTTTTGGATCAGCAACAACATTTGGTTTGAAATAGAAAGGGTTTCATGAATTATCTGACCGTCGAACATGTCCTTTAGCATTAATTAAAGATAATTTCCTTTTAATTAAATAGAAGTTGAATAGAAAAGTTTCGTCAATTATCCAACATAGCATGTCATTTGGAATAGAAAGAGTTATGTTATAGAGTCGAACGTGTCCTTATAAATTACCCTAGTTATATTATTTAGTAATAACCGTAAACATCCCTTGTAAAATACTCAAATTAGTAATGGTTGTTTACTAATTACCATTAAGTGACAATTGTTTTTTAAAAAGAATATTTTTGGGCTACATTGCCCTAACGATTAACTTTTTTCATATTAAAAAAAAACAGTATTTGTTTTTAGTTATCTCTACTATTGTTGTCCTCCTCCTCTTGCCCTTCCCCCTCGCTCGACACATCAACAACATTTGAGGAAGGAAATGAAGGGTTTGACTGGAACATATACATCTTGATTGTGATAAAGGATGGGGTCTAACTTCATGTTTATACTGTGGGTGTATGTAACGAGACACCTTGTAGAGCAGTTAAGGCTAGCCAACATCTGTAGTAAAGACTCCATTTTAGGTGGAGGTAGAAAAGGAGGAGGAGGAGGAGGAGGAGGAGGAGGAGGTTCAAGAGCTTGTGGAGGTGGTGGTTATGTTGTAGGAGGTGATGGAGTAATAGAAGGGTGAGTATGTGCAGGAGGAGGAGGAGGGCAAATGAAAAAAGTTATCTAGCTTTTGACCATGATGAGCGAGAGAAGGATGAAGTTATGAAAATGCGTTTTTCTAGAAAAGTATTAAGAACAAAAGAAATAGGTCAGTATAAATAGAGTTGAATACTTCACTCTAAAGTATTTAACTTAGGAGAACTGCTACTTGGTGTCAAACCGAACAACATTCTGAAAAGCTAATTTTTAGATTTGTTCTTTACATGATGGTTTTTTTTATTATGAAATGTCATTTTTTTTTCATTCATACTTTTATGTGAATTGATATAGCCAGTATGTTTGTGTTTTCACTTATATAAGGTTGAAAGGTAAATCATTTGTAAATGTTAAATGACAGTTGTATTTTAAGAATGATTATCTTTATAACTAAATAAATGATGGTTATTAATTATAACCATTAATTTTGCATTTTTGTGAATTTTGCCTCGCAATACAACATGACAATGCACATAAATAATCACCTCAACAAGTATACAAGATAAATTGGAAAGTAGTTACCTCAAGTTCTTGACGCAAGAAATAAGCTTGAGAAAAATCAAGTCCACCCTAAAAATAAATATATAATTATATGTTCATAAAAATACCAACTAATACCATAACAAATAATTAATTAAATTATGATTGTCTCTCTTTAGTTTCGTTAGGAAAAATGACAATTTATCTATTCCTTAAATTGTCACTGCAATCTCTTTTTTTTCCTTTCATAAATGATTTATCACTTATTATGATTATAAAAATATCACCATATTTTCAATTTAACCAAAATAACCAATTTTCTGCCATAAAAGTTTCATCTATAAATTTTAAATATTCACATTCATTTATAAACCTCAAATCCAATCCATCTTATTCTCAATATAACCTCCAATAAATTAAAAATGACATATAAATTCAAATGTAAAAAAACCTATTATCACACTACTAAAAAATAGTGAATTTGTGACGGAAAATAAATTCCGTCGCAAAACCCAACGAGGCTTTGCAATGGAATGCCGTTCCGTCGCAAAACCCCGTAGGACTTGTGACGGAACCCCATTTCGTTGCAACTCCCCCCCCCCCCCCCTTTCATTTACTTTTCATTCTTTTGTTTTTCATTCTTTCATTCCCCATTTTCATTCTTTCATTCTTCTTCACTTTCTTCTTTGTTCTTCAACTTCCCCTTCCCCGTTTTCATTCTTTCATTTTTCATTCTTTCGTTCTTCTTCACTTTCTTCTTTGTTCTTCAGTCCGTGTTCGCCCTTCCTCCTCCTCGTGGTCGCCAGCTGATCTCAGTCTTGCTTCAATCGATATCTCCTTCTTCTTCACCAAGTAAGTGGGCTTTTTTCTTCCTCTTTTCTTTTCAATTTAATATAGATTTGCACATTTTTCTTTTCTGGTTTATTTTTCATAATAAGAATCAAATCTGCAGCAAAATTAGAAATTAATGTGAAAATGAATTCTTATTATCTTAACAATATTATCTTCACTCGTAGTCCAAATCCTCATAAGAAAATTGAATATTGGCTTTTCGTGCCCAGCAACCTTTGAGATTTCATCATCTTCATCATTCAAATTTCTTTCCACCGTGTTGACAACAGATATATCAAGGAAAGCTCTTGACTTTCCCTCATAATATTTTGATAATCCTCTCTTCCTACGCAGGATTAAAATGGAACAAATCTACTATATAAACAATGGAGTGGAATTGTTGTTGGGTTTATATGTGACTGCTTGCAAATTAACGATAAAGCCCCAAAATATTTCTCAATATATAATGATGATATTATTATTATTATTCATCTAACAGATAAAAAAGACACACAAAATCCTATCGAAACGTAAGCACATAAATTATACAACTTCTACGTAATTTTAATAATTTTAATTTTTTTTATGTTTATAAATATTTTTTATGATTTTTTTAAATTTCAATTTTTTAAAATAAATTTTGCGACGGAATTGGGTTTTATCGCAAAACCCAAAAGGGTTTTGCGACAAAATTTTTTCCGTTGCAAATTTTGAAATTTGCAACGGAAATTCAATTTTCTGTCGCAATTGCGAGACTTTTTTTGCGACGGACGAATTCCGTCGCAATCCTATTGTGACGGAAAATTGGAATTTTGTGACAGAATTTTTCTGTTGCAAAAAACCAATTTTTTTGTAGTGTCACAAAACTCTATTTTCCAACATAATACTAACTAATATAAGCATAATCTAATTCATTAAACAAACTTCAAACCTCCACTTAATCAAAATCATATCAAACTCTAATTTAAATTCGAAATCCTAGCTAATAATTTCATATAGTTCAAGATTTAACAAACTAAACCGATTAAACCTACAATAATACCTCTAGTAATCCATATAAATGCCTTTAACCTCATTTAATTGGTAAAAATATCCTATAAGACATAAATCCTAAATTTCTTGAAATAGAAAATTAATTTAAATTCCTACAAAAACCAATCAATAAATCTAAATCGATTAACATTAACTATTAATCTTGCTCTGCACGTATATAGTTTTCTATTATCAAAACTCAAAACTTTGCAAAAATTTTAATCCCAAAATTGTCACTAATCAATACTATATTACCCTCATTAAAGAGAAAAATAAGTAGAATAACTTTTATGAAAAAAATTTATTAAAAAGAAATTAATTTAACTATCTAAATAATCTTATAAAATAAATAACTTACCTTAAAAACTCAAATATCTTTTTTTTTTCTCTTCCTCTCCTTCTCTCATCTCACTCTCACCACACTCAACACACACACATATATATAGAGGAGAGGGGGGTTGGGAGAATTTTTTTACCCCTTCCCCACATCTCAGTGGTAGCATGTTGCTACCTCTCCCTAAATGATGGTTGTAGTGGTGGAGGCAACGATGACGCTGGTATGGCGACGACCAGGGGCGGAGCTACAGTGACGCCCCTGACCGCAAGTGCTGACAGAGAAAAATGAGGGCTTCATGTTTTTTTTAAAAAAAAAAATAAATGAAAAGAAATCAAATGTGAGTATAGTTCTCCAAATAAGGCCGCTTTGTTTACTTGCTTTCATGGGTTATTGTTCTCTGACACTGCTCTCTGGGGCTCAATAAAATGAGGAGCCAGCCACCTTTGCTTTATGGGCCAAGAAACAAAGGCCCAAGCCCAAAATGAAATTAAAAATAAAGAAGCATTTAATTACACTGGCCTTTTGTCTTCGACAACGAGCAAATCAGATATGTGCACAAATTTGGAAACTCCTCTCCTCGACGCGTCTCTTTAAATTTGTAGCTCTCTGAATTCTGATCGACCAAGCCAATCTCCAGTTCTTGTTTAGCCGTTGGAAGAAAGGTGTCTCCTTTCCTTTCAAAGGTTCCTGCTTTCTACTTCCCTTTTGAGCTTCTCGTCCTCTAAGGTACGCCCCTTACCTTTGTACTAATTAGATGTTGAATTGGCTAAAGAATTGAATCGTAGATGTTATGAATTTGTTATCTACTTTACTAATTCTGTCAAAACCCCCATTTCAATTTCATAAGTATCAATTGGTTGCTTTTGTGGTTGCCTTCCTCTAATTTTGTGTTTTGTATGGACTGTGATGGTTCTTTGCTTGTTTATTATTGTAAGTGATTTTTTTTTGTTTTGCTGGCTTTGATGCTTTCAAGGGGATTTTTTCATGTTGCCCTTTCTATTTAATAAGTCTCAATTGGTTGCTTTTGTGGTTGCCTTCCCATAATTTTGTGTTTTGTATGAATTGTGATGATTTTGTGCTTGTTTATTGTCAGTGGTTGCCTTTTCTTTATTTTTTGTTTCAATTTTTTTTACTGTTTTGTTTCTAGAAAATGTCAAAGATACAATCTTATTTCAAACGTCTAAAACCCACAAATACAGAACCCGAATCTCACCCGAATCTCAAAGTCAGTAAGTTTCAAATAGTATTTCAGTTCCAACTGTCCAAGAATCCTATTAACCACCACAAGCATCTCAATTTTTTCAATCACCACCTCAAGCAAAAGTTAATATAGAAAATCTTGAAGTGGATCTGAGAAAAAAACCTTCAATTTATTCAATGACATCAAATCCTATAGAAAGAAAAGATATTTAGAGAGCTTATTTGCTCAAGGGGCCAACTCAACCAATTCTTAAACCATTCCCTTAAACGGATATGTATGGAAAAATGCGTAGATTCAATCCTAAGTGGTATGAAGAATTTGGTTCTTGGTTAGAGTATAGTGTATCAAGAGATACATGTTTTTGCTTGTATTGTTATCTATTTGTTATGGAGGTTGGAGGTAGTGGTTCAAAGCAAGAAGCATTTGTCGATGGAGGGTTCAAAAATTGGCAAAAGAAGGATAGAATCAAAGCTCATGTTGGAGATCATAAGAGTGTTCACAGTAGATGTTATCAAGCTGGTCAAGATTTAATGAAACAAAAGCAACATATTGAATTTGCCTTCTCAAATATTTCTAAACAAAAAAAAGTGATTATCGTATTCGGCTAAAAGCTCCTTTAGATTGTGCTAGATACCTACTATGAAATGGTTAGCCTTTTCGGGGATATGATGAATCTACAAGTTCAAATCACCAAGGTTTATTTCTTGAAACTTTAAAGTTTTATTCTAAGCCAAATGAAGAGATAAGTCATGTGGTCTTGCAAAATGCCCCCGATAATCACAAATTGACTTCTCCAATGATTTAGAAAGAACTTTCTCAAGCTTGTGCTGATTTGACTGTTAAAGCAATAATTAGTGATCTCAGAGATGATTACTTTTCCTTACTAGTTGATGAAGCTCGTGATGTTGCAATTAAAGAACAAATGGCAGTTGTACTTCAGTATGTAAACAAAAAAGAGTCTATTGTTGAATGTTTTATTGGCATAATTCATGTTTAAGATGTTACTGCACAATCACTAAAAGCAGCGATTGATGGGCTATTTTCTAAACTTGGTTTGAGTTTGTCTAAATGTCGCGGTCAAGGCTATGATGGTGCTAGTAATATGCGAGGTGAATTTAAAGGGCTTAAGAGTTTGATTTTGGAAGACAACACATCCGCATTCTATATTCATTGTTTTGCTCATCAGTTATAATTGGCACTTGTGAAGGTTACAAAACATCACAAAAAGATTCAAGAATTTTTCGACATGCTTCAAAAGATGACTACTATTGTGGGGGGTTCATGCAAGCGGAAGGAAATTCTTCAAATGAATCAAAATGAGCTAATAGTTGAAAGAGTTGCTCACGGTGAAATACCAACTGGAAAAGGTTTAAATCAAGAGACAACCTTAAAGCGACTTGGAGACACTTGTTGGGGTTCCTATTTTGGTACAGTTACAAGTGTTATCTCATTATTTTCTCCAATAATTTCCTTGATGAAAATTGTTGAAGATGAGTCAAAAAATGATGCTGCGAGAATTGATGCAGGTTGCATTTTGTATGCTATGGAAGATTTTGAATTTGCATTCTTATTGCATCTTATGAAATTGATCTTGGGGATTTCTTATGACTTGTCACAAGCACTACAAAGAAAAGATTAAGACCTTTTAAATGCAATTGGTTTAGTGAAGGTAGTCAAGTCTCGTTTACAAGAGGTGAGAGATAATGGTTTTGATGAATTGCTTCAAGAAACGAACATTTTTTCTAATAAATATGATATTGACATTCCAAATATGAATGATGTTTATTGTCCTAAAGGGAGATCAAGACAGAGATTGGAATCATTCACATTCTCACACTACTTTAAAGTGGAGTTATTTAATACAATGATAGATACCCATGTTCAAGAGTTGGGTGATCGATTTGATAATGTCAATATCAAGTTGCTTGAGTGTTTTAGTTGTCTTGATCCTTGTGATTCATTTGCTAATTTTAACAAAGAAAAGTTGATTGAGTTTGCTAGATTCTATCCTTTGGAATTTGATGAGTTTGCAGATATTCCTTTTCTTTCTTCAAGTCTCGATAATTTTATTGTTGATGTAAGAGTTGATTCTGATTTTGTCAATTTGAAAACAATTTCTGACCTTGCTTTGAAGATGGTTGAGAAGAGAAAGGATATTGTTTATCCATTGGTCTATTTGTTGATAAAGTTGGCACTCATTCTACCGATAGCAACTGCTAGTTTTGAGTGGGTTTTTTCTGCAATGACTTTTGTTAAGGATAAGTTGCGCAATCGGATAAGTGATGATTGGTTTAACTCATGATGCTAACTTATGTTGAATGTGATATATTTGACAAGATTGATGATGAAGATATAATGCAATATTTTCAAAGAATGAAGAATCGAAGAATGCTTTTGTAATCGTTCCGTTGTAATAGCTTAGTTGACTCTTGATTATTGTTTTTCTATGTTAAGTTGAAGTTTTTTTTCTTGTCTATATTCTTTTGTTTTTTAATACATTTAAAATTTTCTTTAAAAAACAATTTTCGGGGGCGTTGCCCTCGAACCCCCGAATCCACTCACTAATTGTGCGGACACAAACTTAAAATCCTGGCTTCACCACTGGCGACGACGGTGATAGTTGGTGACAATGACAACAATGGAGGAGGAGGTAGTGGCGGCGGCGACTTCAGCAATGATGGAGGTGGTAGCAACAGCAGTGCAAGAGGAGGAGGTAGTGGCAACAACCATTGTGCCGTGGAAGGTGTGGTAGGTGAAATAAATACAAATAAAACTAAAAGGTAAATTAGACATTTTTAACCATTGTAATGGGGTAGTAATGAGTGTTCACATGGAAATGTATGAATGATGATTACCAATTTTTTTGATAATCATCATTATTATGGTAAATAGTATTACTATGCTAATTAAATAGCAACCAATCACTTTTCTCTTAGTAAAACAATATTGATTACCATTTCCAGCATGCAATGATGTTGAACTACATGGGCTCGTAAGATTACTCAATTCTAAAATCCTAAATTGAACAGTCTGTCCTAATTTAAAATTTGACAAACGCATAATTCGTCAAGATTTATATCTTTCAAAAAGATTTTAGATATTTCAAGATTCATATATAACGGTTTAATATAGAAATTATTTAAAATATTTTTCGGGCCATCCATAATTATCTATCTATTATTTTATCTAGATAAAATATGTTTTTAATAATAAAAGGATAAAAATATAAAATCTAAAGTTTATAAAATTCTGAAGGAAAAAATAAAGTTTATAAAATTCTGCGTTATCAGACATAACTCACGAACAACTATTTTTAAATGTATTAGTTTAAGATATATAAAATATTTTTATCAGAATATCTAATATTTTTTTAATATTAAAAAAATATCTAAGTGAAGGAATAAGTTTTATTTTAGGGAGAATCTCATATAAAAATGATTGAAATTAAAAAAAAAAATCTTATTTACGCCTGGTAAACTTAACAAATCTTAAATTGAGTTAGTAATCCAATATAAAATATTTAAATATTGATTAATTTTTGATAATACCCCCAATCCATGATTTAAAGAAAGGAGGAAAGAAAAAACCACAAAATGTCACACTCGTTACTATTTTCAAACTCGTTGATTTTCTCTTTCTTTCTCATGCTCTCCTGTTATTGGTTTTAAGACTACCATGGCTGATATTACTAACTCCTTCAAGTTCAAAATTGTATATGTTACTTTGTTATTATTGTATCCCACAAAATTTCTACATAATTTTGAAAGGCTACAGATCGTGGTTGTTATTATTGATTACTAACCCCTTCAAGTCAGAAAATTTCTGCGTGGAGGATATATATGTTATGTAAAAGAGGAAATCTGAATGATAAAGATACACAAACCCACAAATGTAAGGATACACAAACCCTATACTATGCTCGGCGTGGAGGACATCCAACTTGGTGTAAGTTATCCTTATACCTAGTTTAATTTGATCCCCACGTCTATGAGATTGTCTAATTATGTTTATCGCAAAAATGTTGTAATGATATGTTATACTACCTCCAGTACATATATTAACTAAAAAAGGATTAAAGAATGAAGAATTAACATTAGAATCAACTTACCGTAGTCTTCTTTACCAATTTTCTAACGGTGTCGAGGCTTCCGATACATTTTTTGTTGTTAGGTTCTTATGTAGTACGTAAATAATATTGTTCTATCTCTGACTTTACCTTTTTTTAAGGGATATATAGGTAATTTGGCCTAAATTCTAAATCTTGAATTTTGTCACATAATCTAATTAATAATATGTTAAGTTTACTAACCCAAATTAGAATTTGAGTAATCCAACATTTTTTATATGAGATTTTCTCTTTATTTTATATTTAGAATCGGGTGCAAACTTTTTTTTTTAATTTAATTATGATCATGGCTCCTATTTTGGTTCAGTTTTAATTATTTCTTATTTATGATTAGGTTGTCATTGTAAAAATGATAAGAGAATATGATTATGACATATTTATATTATATATTTTCAATCATTCAAATATAGCATAATTTATATCCATACATTATTTTAGTTTTTACCCTCCAAATAGAGGACCTATCAGTAGGTTCCATCCGGGTCGACCCCTATCCTTGCCCTTAAACCGGCTAGTGGATGTAAATTCAAATTAAAATTCAAGGGATTTGTGAATCTGAGGAGTTCCTCTTAACTATTTTCTTCTTAAGTTATCATGTGCCACCTCCCAATTTCAATTTTTATAATTAATTCTACTTTTCTCAAATCAAATAAGTGCAGAGGAAGGGTTTCGGGAAATAAACAAAGCCGTTAAAACAATCCAGCAACAAATAAAGTAAATAGTCTGATTAAACAAATAATACAAACGAGAATTAAACACGGCTTGCCACATCGATGTTGGCATTTAGACAAGCTACACACATGTAATCAGGAGAGAGAAACTACGCAAACCTGTGTTACTGTTAATAAATCATGTCTTATACAAAAAAAAAAAAACAATATTTAAAGAAAATGGCGTGCATTTCTTATAATTAACAAAATGAATTTTTGACTAAATTTCCAGTTTATATAGTGTATTAATCCGTGTGTTAGATTGTTAGGTATGTTTGCCCCTTTTGTATCTTTAATTTTTGTTAATTTACAATTTTACAGGATTAACTTTATTCTAGTAATGACTTTAGAGATTGATAATGTTGGGTTTATATGTTCTTTTATTTAGCCCAATTGGGCTTAAATAAGACTACAACCCAAGAACTCTATGACCCATGTGGTTTAGGGTTAGTTTTTGATGTAGTGGTATATAAACTCATTTTCTACCTCCTTGTATCACAAGTAGAAAAAAAGAGAGAAAGAAGAAGGCTCTCATCAAAGACACTCATTATCCAAGAGGTTGCCCACACAACCTTCCTATCCACCTCGAGAGATAGTCTGGAAGATCAACCATAAGCAGACTACGGCTGCATCTTTCTAGGTAATCAAAACGATGAAGGTTTTAATTTTTCCTACATCAAATAGGTTCAATGCGTTTCTGTGTTTTTTATGAGAATCCTACAATTGGTATCAGAGGCATGTTGATGAGGAAAAGAACCTAGTTTTGATATTCTTTCATATTTCATGTGATTCTGTTATAAAATTATTTTCTTGAAAATATGACATCTTTTTCTATATTTGTTATTTATCTTATGGTGATTATTCGTTTATAATTCATATTTGATATTAGTTTTAATTTTAATCGGTTAATCGCTTTAATCCATGGTTAGATTCTCTCATGTATTTCTTGATTTGTAACAAGAAGGCTAATCCCATATGATTAGGTTTCCTCCTTGCTGTTTTTGTTTCATTTTTGCAATTTCTATGTAATTTTTGAATTTATGTAAGAGTTGAAGATCAAGAAATTGTGAAGAACATAAACACTCAACATTGTCAAATACTTTTCGTGGACCTCTGAACTTTGGAATTGGACGAACTATATATGGTTGGAAAGAGGACGGAAAGACGAGCACCGATCTGGAAACCACGACCCCAGAAGCACCGGCACGCGCCTCCACATGCCGCCACAAGTGTCTGCGCATGGGCTTCACGTGCCGGTAAAGAAGTGGCGCGTGAGGGCGCATGGGACATCGATTTGAGACGGTTCTGGCGACGTTGTTCTCGTCTCCCCGTGGTGATCCTTCCCCTGCAGTTTCGTGCTGAGACGATTTCGGTTGATTACGTGGGAGAAGTGGAGGCTAGGGTTCCTCTTTTGTGTCTTAGGGTTTTTAGCCAAAGATTGATTTTTAGACTTTTAGGCCCATGGATACCCTAAAGGAGCTTGGACAAATACTATGGGCTGGACAAAAGAGGAATTCCAAAGTTGTAAATTTTTTATCTTTTAATTTTTATAGGAAAACCATGGATTAAAGTTATTTGTTTAATTATTTAATGCTTTTATTGAATACTATGAATTATATGTGCAATTAACATGATTAGAAATAACTTGTCATATAGAATAGGAAGATGCCATATTGTTGCATAATCACATGTCATAACTGCATAGTAGCTATTATGTCTTGAATCGACTAGTATGATAGTTATTATGTGAGATTATTTAGATAACCACTAAATTAATTATCAATTATTATAACTTTAAATTAAAATCTATAATAATAATTGGATTAATTAATTGTGGCAATAAAATCTAGGTAACCACTAAATTAATTATCAATTATTATGATTTTAAATTAAAATCTAGAATAATAATTGGATTAATTAATTGTGGCATTAAAATCTAGGTAACCATTAAGTTAACTATCAATTATTATGATTTTAAATTAAAATCTAGAATAATAATTGGATTAATTAATTGTGGAATTAAAATCTAGGTAACTACCAAATTAATTATCAATTATTATGATTTTAAATTAAAATCTAGAATAATAATTGAATTAATTAATTGTGGAATTAAAATCTAGATAAATAATCTAAGAAATTTCCTAACAGAATTGTAATTTGGGTAAAGGTACAAAAATACCCTTAAGTTTTGCCCTCAGAAGCGTCTAACATCATGTATTTTTTTTTTTTTTGGAGCAAAAATAACTATGTGGTTACATTTTAGGGGCAAAAATACCCTTCTCCGTTAGTTGACCGTTAACCATGGTAAAATTACCCTTTTGCTCTTAGTTTAAAATAATTAAGGAAAAAAAAAAAAGAAAAATACCCCACCCCCACCTCTTCTTGCCGGTAGGCCCCACCGCCAGCACCCCACGTTGGCGACGGGCTGCCGGCAATCACCTCCGGCGATCGGCCGCCCGATTTTTTTTTTTTAAACAATTTTTTAAAATAGAAGAAAAATATTTCATATCCGTCTCTATTTATATACACTGTCATATATATACTTATCTCTTTCTTTCACAAACAGCAAACACACACAAATGATCATATATATTTCAAAAAGTTTTCTCTTTCTTTCCTTTCGACACACACACAGGGACATATATATACATATACCTATCTCCTTCTTTAATCTTTAGACAGCAAGCTTTATACATATGTATATAGGTAAACAAAACAGAAAAAAGAAATAGACCATTTCATGGAGAAAACACCCACTTTCGTGTGTTTATATATATATATATATATAATCACACATGCAACACCAAGTTGACAGCCAAAATAACACTCCCATATACATATCTTTCATGCTTCACCGATAACCCACCTATACACAGAACCATCCGAACAACAAAAGCAGTAAGACTGTTGACCGAAAATAAAACCTCCAGCGTGACAGTAGCTTATATATATATATATATATATATATATATATATATATATATATATATATCTCAGTATTTTCATTTAGTTCTTTGCATGATTTTATCTTCTTAAACAGCCCCTGTTTTTTATTCCCATTCTCGGCCAGCTTCGTTTAAGATTATTTTGACTTATTCCAAGCTAAACTATGACGGGAAAACGAAAGCAAAAGAAAGGATGATGATCCCCTTCGGTTTCCAAGCTCCAAGGGTGACGTATAGGTGTTGATGTACTCCTCTGCCCCACCGATGCAAAACAGGGGAAATAGTTGCAGTTTTTCTCTTAACCTCTCACTCTCTTTTTCGTCCTCTCACCTTCGGTCTCACTCTTTTCCTCACTGAAACTCTCACTCTCACTCTCACGGTCTCTCTTGTTCTTCTCACTTTGCGTTTCCAAGGATATGAAAGATGAAAAAGCAGAGACGTATATAAATAGAGCTCAATTTTGGAGGTGGGGGTGGGGTATGTTTCTTTTTTTCTTTAAAAAAAAATTGTTAAAAAAACAAAAATCCGGCGGCCGGTCACTGAAGGTGGCCGGCGGCGGTTGGTTCCCGGCAGTGGCCGGCCGCCGGCGGTAGGGCCCATCGGCAAGGGGAGGTGGGGGTGGGGTATTTTTCTTTTTTTTTTTTAATTATTTTAAACTAAGGGCAAAAGGGTAATTTTACCATGGTTAACGATCAACTAATAGTCAACTAATGGAGAAGGGTATTTTTGCCCCTAAAATGTAACCACATAGGTACTTTTGCTCCAAAAAAAAGCAAATGGTGCTGGACGCTCCTGAGGGCAAAGCTCAAGGGCATTTGTGCACCTTTACCCTTATAATTTTGAGTAATTTGTGGGATATTTAAAATGGTCATGTAAAGCAAGCTCTGCCAATCATGACTAGATTTTAGATATCTAATGATTTCAATTATAGTTGTTGATCTCACACTGAATACTTTAAATTGAACAAATTCTTGGAAATTGAAAATTCTAAATTTAAAATATTGAATGGGTGAAGGTTTTAAATTATTCATTTAATTTTAAAACCCACGAGCTCCAATTGTGGGTTTATTAGTGAAATGGTTATCGCTGAAACCCCATCGGATAAGGATAATCGGATTTCGCTATATTAAACCCTAATATTTTCAAAATTTTAGTAAAGTTTTGCACGGCCCATCGTCAGCAATACTTAGACACTAAAGATATTTTTGAAAGTAAACAATGGTTAAGTACATTCAACTTTGGTAAAATTGTTAACCCTCCCATCGAGGTTTTGGCAATGGAACTGAAGGCCCAAATTAACAATATTGGTTTTACAAGTATCTTGCCCATTGTAAGTCTTGTAAAGATAACTAATGGATTGTTAAACAATAAACAAATAGTAGTTATTAGAATTTACTAGCGCTATATTTGTTTGGTGTTAATTATGGTTTGTAATTAGTGTGTTTTACCTTATTTTTCAGAAAAATGTCTTCATTCAATCCTTTAGCTACAATCTTGAGTCAAAAACCTATGGATGGTACAAACTACAAACAATGGAAACTAATTTGGATATTGTTCTTCAATATGAAAAGCTCAACTTTGTTCTAACTACCCCTAAGCCAGCATAGCCTGCTGCAGATGCGTCTGATGCAATTCGAACTCAATTTTAGCAGGAGAAGGAAAGATGGGAGAAGGCGAATGTGGCAGTTCGCTGTTATATTTTGGCTAGTCTCGCTAGTCACCTTCAAGAGCAAGTGAGCATGATTGAGAGTGGAGCAACAATGCTACAGACTCTTGATGGCATGTTTGCTACGCCTAGCAGCTCTGCAAGGAAAAATGCGCTGAATGTAGTCACCAAGATAGTGATGTCTAAAGGAAGTGTGCGGGATCATTGTCTAAAAATTATAGCAAATTTCAAGAAGGCTGATGACCATGGTATCAAGTTTAAACAAGAAGTGAAAGTTGACATTCTCTTACAATCACTGCCTGAATACTTCAATCAATTCAAGATGAATTATAATATGAATAAGATGAATCTTGATCTCACTCAATTGATGCACAAGCTTGAGAGTGCTGAAAAGTCTCTAGTCAAGCAGGGAAGTGAACTTTTTGTTGGTGAGGGTTCTGTGAAACCTAAGGGGAAACCCAAAGGAAAGAACAAGAACAAGAAAAAGAAGAAATCAGGTACTCTAGTTGTCAAAACAGTTGCAATGAAGCAGCCAAAAGGCAAGTGCTTCAAGTGCGGACAAAAGGGGCATTGGAAGAAAAATTGCCCACGCATGAATAAACAAGGTATGGGTAATTTACATGTGATTGAGGCTTGTTTAGTGGAGAATCACAATGATAAATGTATTGTTGATTCAGGAGCCACTAACCATGTTTGTTACTCTTTGCAATGGTTCAAACATAGCTTGCATGTAAGTAAGGGACAAAGAGATTTGAACTTGGAAATGGGCAGCTTGTGTCTGCACAGGCAGTGGGACAAATTGTTTTATCTTTTGATAATTGCAGAACTTTGGTTTTAGGAGACTGTTTATTTATTCCAGATTTCAAGAGGAATTTAATTTCTGTTAGTTGTTTGGATAAGCATGGTTTGACAGTTCAATTTAATTCCTCAGTTTCTATAAGAAGTTCATCTTCTTTTATTTGTTCTGGTGTAAAGTTTAATGGTCTTTATTTCCTTAGTCCTGTTCCCTGTGACGTTAATCATGTTGAATTAAAAGATGATGAGCATATTAATTTTTCAAAGAAAAGAAAAGTTTCCAATGAAACTTATCTTTGGCATTTGAGATTGGGTCATATTAACTCTAACAGGATACAAGGTTTGGTCAAAAGTGAGATTTTAAAATCCCTGGAATTTGAATCAATACCAGTATGTGAATCTTGTTTAGAGGGTAAAATGACCAAGAGATCCTTCAAGGCCAAGGGAAAACGTGCCATACTTCAGCTGGAATTGGTACATACTGATGTACGTGGACCAATAAATGTCCAAGCCAGAGGTGGGTATCAGTATTTCATCACATTTACTGATGATTACTCTAAATTTGGACATGTGTACTTGATGCGTCACAAGTCTAAAGCTTTTGAAAAATTCCAAGAGTTCAAGGCTGAGGCAGAAAAGCATGTTGGTGTTCAAATTAAGACTCTTCGATCTGATCGAGGGGTAAATACCTATCTGGAGAGTTCAGGTCTTACCTGACTAAAGAGGGGATAGTTTCACAATTATCTTCTCCAAGGACACCCCAGCAGAATGGAGTTGCTGAAAGGAGAAATAGAACACTTTTAGAAATGACAAGATCTATGCTCAGTTATTCATCTTTCTGATTCATTCTGGGGATATGCCTTATAAACTGCTATGTATCTATTGAACTTAGTACCGTCCAAATTAGTTTCAAAGACACCAATAGAATTGTGGAAAGGGTGTAAGCCCTCCATGAAACATATTCGGATTTGGGGTGCTCCGGCACATGTCTTGCAACAGAAACCAGATAAAATGGACTCCCGTACTGAAGTATGCATGTTTATAGGCTATCATAAAGGAACCAAAGGTTGGTTGTTTTATAGTCCAAAAGAAAAAAAGGTCATAGTGAGCACTCATGCGACTTTCTTAGAGGAGGACTATATGGCAAATTATAAGCCAAGAAGTAAGGTTATTCTTGATGAGTTAGTCTCAAATCAAGTTTCATCACAACCTCAAGGGGTTCCAGCTTTTATTCCTGTGGTTGTTCAAAGAGGGGAAAATATACCTGATGAACATACACAAGAACCAGAGAATCTACCAGAAGTTCAGCATGATGATGAACTTATGGAAGAAAAAAATCATGAATTGGTTAATCCACTTAATGAGGGTCCTCATCTAGAAATTGATAACCCACAAAATATGGATCCCCCTGTAGATGCACAACATCAAGTGCAACGAAGTCATAGTGGGAGATTGATTCGTAAACCTGCAAGATATCTCTTGTTGGATGAGTCAAATTAGGATGTCATCATTAAGATGATGATCCCACAAGTTATGATGAAGCACTAGGAGATGTTGATGCTCAGGAATGGCTTGAGGTTATGAATCTTGAAATGGATTCTATGTATTCCAACTCAGTTTGGTTTCTTGTAGATGCACCTGAAGGGGTAAGACCTATTGGGTGTAAGTGGATTTACAAGAGAAAGAGAGGATCAGACGGGAAGGTTGAAACCTTCAAAGCTAGATTGGTGGCGAAAGGGTATTCCCAAAAGGAAGGTGTAGATTATGAAGAAACCTTTTCGCCAGTTTCCATGCTTAAGTCCATCCGAATTCTTTTAGCTGTTGCAGTAAATCTTGATTATGAGATTTGGCAAATGGATGTCAAAATTGCTTTTCTGAATGGAAATTTGGAAGAGGAAATCTATATGCAGCAACCAAAAGGATTTATAGCCAAAGGGCAAGAAAAAATAGTATGCAAGTTGCAAAGGTCCATTTATGGATTTAAGCAAGCATCCAGATCATGGAACATTAGATTTGATCAAGTCATTTAGTCTTATGGTTTTGAGAAAAGTCCTGATGAGCCGTGTGTGTATAAAAGGATCCAAGGTAATGCGGTATCTTTTTTAGTACTTTATGTGGATGATATACTCCTTATCAGAAATGATACAGAGGTATTGTTAGGCATAAAAACCTGGCTGAGCAAGAATTTTTATATGAACGACCTAGGGGAAGTCAATTATATTCTTCGTATTAAACTCCTGCGAGACTGGAAGAATAGGGTTTTGGCATTATCCCAGGCTAAATAGATTGACAAAATACTTGCCAGGTTTGGCATGGAGAATTCCAAGAGGGGAATAATACCCATAAGACATGGGATTCATCTCTCTAAGAAACAATCTCCTAAAACTCCTAAGCAGAGAGAACGCATGAGTAGGATACCTTATGCTTCAGCAGTAGGTAGTCTCATGTATGCTATGCTATGTACTAGACCAGATATCTGCTATGCAGTGGGAGTAGTAAGCCGGTACCAATCTGATGCTGGAGAGGAACACTGGGTAGTGGTTAAACATATACTTAAGTACCTACAGAGAACAAGAGATTATATGTTGGTCTATTCTAGTGGAAGTCTTGAAACCATTGGTTATACGGACTTAGATTTCCAAGGAGATATTGACTCAAGAAAGTCTACCTCGGGATATGTGTACACCCTTAATGGTGGTACCATTTGTTGGAGAAGTGTAAAATAATCATGTGTAGCTAACTCTGCAACAGAGGCTGAGTATGTAGCTGCTTCTGAGGTTGCAAAGGAAGCTGCGTGGTTAAAGAAGTTCCTTACGGACCTTCAGGTGATACCAGATGTTAATTGTCCTATCACACTTTACTATGACAACAGTGAGGCAGTAGCACAGTCCAAGGAACCAAGGTGTCACAAAAGGCAAAAACACATAGAGAGGAAGTACCACTTGGTCTGACATATAATTAAATGAGGAGATACAGTGGTAGCAAAGATAGCATCAGATGAGAACTTTGCTGACCCTTTTACTAAGAGTTTGCTAGAACGTGTGTTCGAGAGGCATGTTACTTCTATAGGTCTTAGGAGGATTCCAGATTTGCTATAGCTTTAGGGAGTTGTTATTTCACCTTGTTATTTTGTGCTTTTAAGCAAGACATTATGACATTGCATTTTTTTGAATGATATAAATAAGGTGTTTTATCATTTATCTCGCACACTATTTACAGACTCTAAGGTCTGGATCAATTGTGGAGTATATGATCATATGGATACGTTCATAAAGGACATGGTCATAGGTTCTCACAATTGATGAATAAGTTCACAACTATTAAATTAAGTTTGGCACTTTATTTAGGTTGCAATATTTTATGAAATGGTTTTGTCTGAATCATTATAAAATATTGGTGTGAATTAATACTTACATTGAATTGATCAAGGAGAAATTTGATTAAGGTTGTTCTTTCTGTCATAAGGAATCAAATCTCTAGATAACTATAGTCATGTAGTTACTCTTGATCCTAAGTTTATTTTAAATAGGTAATCGAATAGTTTTCATTCTTTGATTTACCAACAAGTGAGGTTTGATCTATATGATGGCCAATAACTTGGTATTTTGGGATTGAGACTATTTGGTTATCTATGTTTATGAAATAAACAATATGGAATTTATAGGAAATGTCCCCTTGATATGTTTCGGTACTTGGATATTAAAGACACTAGCCAGTGCAAGTAGTCTATTAGAGAAACTATTACAATCAAGGGAATAAATAATTGATTAGGTTACAGAAAACTAGTCAATCAGATTATAGACATTCTATAAAGGGGTAATGCATATTTGTGTTATAAGTGTCATTATTCTTGGAGATCACGTTCGGGCTTTTAGTGGAGTAGCACCGAACTAGATAATATTCTGTAGATTATCATGAGCCTTGATGAGTGACAAATGGTAGATCCCTAGGCTAGCTCGAAACAAAGGATGAGATAAATTATCAGATGATGATGGCTTATGGGCTACATGGTCTTAGGTTTACAAACTCAAGTTTGTATCTTAAAGAGCAAGTGGGAGATTGTTGGGCTTATATGCTCTTTTTTTCATTTAAGCCCAATTGGGCTTAAATGAGACTACAACCCAAAAACCCTATGACCCATGTGGTTTAGGGTTAGGTTTTGATGTAGTGGTATATAAACTCATTTTCCACCTCCTTGTATCACAAGTAGAAAAGAAGAGAGAGAGAAGGAGACTCTCATCAAAGACACTCATCATCCAAGAGGTTGCCCACACAACCTTCCTATCCACCTTGAGAGATAGTCTGGAAGATCAACCATAAGTGAACTACGATTGCATCTTTCCGATAATCAAAATGATGAAGGTTCTAATTATTCCTACATCAAATAGGTTCAATGTGTTTCCACGTTTTTGATGAGAATCCTACAGATAAAAGAAGAGAGATTTGCAATTCACGGGAGAGGGGTACTAATTTAGATCGTGTGTCCTAATTAATAATTTGTTAAGTTTAGTGATCTAATTTTAAATCTAGGCATTTCATATGGTTTTTAAAAGAATTTCTCCTAGGCACCATTTTCCCGATATATAATTTATAATGAGCCTGACAATTCAGAATTTAAAAAAAAAATGTGGAATAAATTATCTATGGCATGAGGGCAGCAGATACTCTATTTTTTTTTTCAATTATAATCATTCCATAATATCTTTTAATCACAACCATTCCTCAGTATTTTTTAATCATAGCCATCTAATATTGATGTAACTACTTAGAAAGAGACATATCTTATAGTTTTTAAAATTGTATCTCCATCGTTCGTTGTCTTATAATCCTAGTTGTCCATTATATTCAATTCCCCATTTATCACTATGACGTTGTTCAACAATATTCAAGAACTGATCAATTTACTGAATGCTTGATACATGTATAGGGCTAAGCGATGGCAACAGTATTTGGTAGAGTCTGGCGGTAGATCATGCTAAGCTCTCTGCATCTCTGTTGTTGAGTAGATTATGGACTTGATAGACATGGGGATTGAATGGACAAGATACGTGTCATTTTTTGGACATTTGGATCATCTGGGCGGACATGACTTAGAATATTAAACCCCATCTACAGTGTCATTCAGTTACCATCTTGGCCGTCCATTAAACCATGGAGAAAGATGCTTTAACTTAAGAGATAACATTCAGTTTTTCGTTAAAAACTGAAAACCGAATAAATCCAATTTCAAAAATCGAAACAGATTCAATAAACCAAATTAACTTACTGAAAACCGAAATAACTGAACTGAATTCGGTTTGGTTCCCTTTTTTTTTTTGGGTTTTAATGTCCCCCCCTCCCCCAAAATCCAACTAATGGCATGTGGCAACTGTATAAACGGGTTTGAATTCTCTCAAAATTATTTATCTCATTTTCTTCCTAAAATCTCATTCCCAACCTCATATTTTTTTTTTAAAAAAAATGGATAGTTTAAATTTCATATTTTATCTTACTATTATTTTAAATATAAATAAATAAATTTAAACTATTAAAATGAAAAAATCCTCTATAAAGATGGTTGAATTACCCAAATTTTAATTTGGGAAACTGAACTTAACAAATTATATATAAGGTTATGTGGCATAATGAGGGATTTAAAATTTCAATTAAATTACCTTCATACTCTTTAATTATTAAGACAACATAATTGAAAACATAATCCTAATATTTTCTCTATTAATTAATTTCTTAAAGAAGTAGTGGAGCACTATTTACCTTCGTTCCAAGTTGTTACTTTCTTCTTTGTCAAGAAAAATCTTCTCCCCAAGAACTTATGACGAGGTGGGTCCATGGAAACTGCAATGCACCCACTACTCCTTTTTATTTTGATATATCCATTAACTAATGAATGAGAAACATAATTATTTCAAGAGTTACAAACAAAGTTTACTGGTGCTTCCATCAACTTTTTGCACACGTTTCATATATTTCATCAGAGAAAGGGGAAAATGAACCCCTCACAAGAACCAGTTTCTTTAGAAGCGAAACTAAACAAGGGAGATGAATATTGTTCTGGTGTAGAAAACAAGAGTGATTGGACATGGCCTGGGGTGAAATCCCAGGGGCCTATGTACCACTTTGTCGGATCAAAGTCCACGTAGTTCGATTTCAAATAGTGGGCGTATAGTCAGAGGGGGTGGGGTGTGTGCTCTGTGTATACTGAATGCTAAAAGCTAGGTTAGAGCGTGTGTACCTTGTTAGGGTTTGTACTCTTTTTATAGACTTACTTGGGTCCTAAATTAGTAGGCTTATGTTATCATATTAAAAGATATTAACATATCTTTTAATAATATATCCTTGATTTTAGGGGTGCTTACGATCTTGATGGACATATAGATAGATTATGCCTCTTATCCAGGGAGGTTGTTAGGATATCATGAGTAAGTCGTTATTTATGGGCTTCCTGGACCATTGGGCTAAGCCTATATTTTAACAGGTTCGTAACAGTTGCCCCCCATCCCGGTAGGTCAAGACTCTGGGCTGCCGGGATGAATTTGCAGGATTTGTCGCGTTTTACCCATGTTTCTTTCAAATTCTTTCCTTTGTTTGAGATTGGATAATTCTGAGTTCGAGTTTCCCGGTCTTCTCGAGTAAGGGCTATCACCCCCATTTGAAATTTTATGGGTAGGTCAGTACTGTCTTTGGATTGAAATCCGACTTATGTTGGGCTCACGTCTTAGCCGAGCTGCCTGTCGGGTTTGTGTGCCGATGTGACACATCTAGAGTTCCCGAGATAGTAGATGCCATCATTGCTTATTGTTAACTGGCATCTGCAAACCAGCGTAATGGCACAAGTGCCTGCTCCATTATCCTTGGTGTTCATGCGCATTAAATGCCCACATTTAATGTGTGCGTCCTTTCTTGGTGACGTCAGCAATCCTATTGAGGCCCTTTGGGCTTTTTTCTGTTTCGGCTTCCCCGAATTGCAACCATTTCACAGATTTGGTATATATATACCTCGCCTTTCCTTCTCTCATACTTTCGCAAGTTCAGAGTTTTGATTTGAGAGCATTTTCGTCACCTACTTCTTGTGCCATACTTTCTCAGTTTCGTGGCTCACGCATTTCCTCTTCCTCTAATTTATCTCAAACCAGGTACTTTCATTGTTCCTTACTTGGCTTCTTTGATTGTTCCTCCCTTCTTCCTACTTAGTTTCTTGGGTAGGGTTTTGTTGTCCCTTTGAGTTTTCCTTTTTTCCTGGGAAATCATCCATTGTTTGCATATGATTTAACCATATTGTTCTTCAATTTCCTGAGTTTTGGTCATTTTGATTCTTCTTTTTGGGGATCTGCTATCGGTTTCTTGTTTTGTTGATCTTTTGTTCAACCAAACTCACCACCTTCTCTTCTTTTAATTAACTCTGATGAACTTGGGAGAGTCTTCCTCTGCTCCCACTCCTAGCAATCTTACCCTAGAGGAGGAAGAGTTTGTGAAACGCCTTTATCCCAGGATGGCCTGGTGGTTGTATGTGAAGCCCCTTTCTAATGAGCAAAAATTAGAGAGTGTGCTCCGAGGCTATGGTGGTGAGGTAAGGGTCAGTCAGGTCGGTCTAGTCGGGCCAGGGGTAGAGCTAAAGGTCGCTCCCAATCTGTAGAGCCTTTGGGATGAGTTCGAGGAAATACCCCAGTAAGAACTTCTTCCTTAGAGCCAACCTCGGGAGGTCGCGGGGGAGGGGGTTCCTCTGTACTTGCTACCTACCTGACCCTAAGGGTTGAGCCCTCCTTGACTTCCTTTCGACCTATTGGCCTATGCGAGAAGTGTTCCTGGCTAGTTTCTGAGTCCATGATGGTGGGTCAGTCGTGGGAAGCTGAAGAGATAGCTTCGTCATGTCGGCATATTTCGTTGCATGTCATCTCAGTCAAGCCTCTCCGACCTGCTTTACCGTCTTCAGGTATTTTTGACTTCTTTTTCTAATTTATCTTTTTTTTTCTTTTTTAGGAAGTATATCCGTCTCACCTCATCCCGCCGAGGAGTTTGGGTCCGTGGAGTCGGCCTCAGTGTGTCCTCCCCGGCATTTGGTGGAGAAATACGACTGGGTGGCAAACTCTGTTCTATCAAGGCTATCCTTCATTACTGCTGACCAAGTTTCCGAGCTCCCATTAGGGGACCGGGATCACTGTGCTATTTCTCCCCCAACTCCCGATGAACCGGTGTGCACCACCCGGGAAGGGAATGAACGCTCCTACTTTTTCTTTTATAAGGATTTTGTTACTAAGCTCGGCCTACGCTTTCCGTTTACCGAGTTCCAGATCAAACCTTTGAACATCCTTCATCTGGCCCCAACTCAAATTCACCTGAATTCCTGGGGCTTCATTATCGCTTTCAAGCGTCTTTGTAGATTTTTGAAACAAACCCCTTCTACGACAGTTTTCTTCTACTTCTTTAATATCGAAAGGGCTCGCCAGGTCGGTGAGCCTGCGGATAAAAAGGGATGGGTTTCTTTTAGGGGGAAGCCAGAGAGAAAGCTTGTCCATGTGGCCACCGACACTTGGAAGGGTTTTAAAACCTCGTTTTTTAAAATTACATCTGAGCCCAGTCATAAACCGTGGTTTTTAGGGGACATGGATTTCAATTTGGTCGAGTTAATATTTCCGCTTTACTGGACCAAAGCTCATTATGAGCGTGATCCAAAGATCTTTCAGCCTGTCAATGGAGACCTAAATACGACCAACGTCTCAGCTGTTACAGATTTAGTATCTCATATTGAGGAGAAGGGCAATATTGTTGACAGCCAAATTTTTATTACGTAATCAGTGGAAGAGCTATTTCCACCGAGTAGGGTTTTATTTGCTTTGTTTTGAACTTCTACCTTTATACTTTTGCTGTGATTGCTTTAATGCTTTTTCTTGTCCTTGTAGAGCCGGAGATAGGGAAGGTCTCTTACAAAGAGTTGGCCAATAGACTTCGGACCAAGAATAAAGGCGGCTGTCCAAGGTGTTGAAATATGCAGTCAAGCCTCCGACAAATTATTTCACCGGGTCCAAGTTCCTTGAGGCCGATCTCGACAACGTTTAAGATCTTCAAGCTCAGTTGATAAAGGCAGCTGGCATCATGGATGCTTTTGTGTCGGTGAGAGATAAGTATTCAAAGGTTGTAGTCGATCTAAAGCAAATTCGGATCGATAAAGATGCCGCCATTTGCGAGAAGAAGGCGGGAGAAGACGCTCATCTGAGGGCTGTGGAGGCTTTGAGCAAAGCTGAGGCTGACCGGGGCTCGGCCTATGCTGAGCTAGCCAAGGTGAAGGCTAACCTACTCACGTCTCAGGTCTGGAGAGTACACTCAACCGCGCCCTTCACACTTCACACGTCGTGCTAGATGCCGCCAAGGCTGAGATAGGTGCGAAGGATGCCAAGATTTCTAATCTCGAGGCCGCGGTAGTGGAGACGGCGGCTGAAGCTTTCAAAGACTGCCTAGAACAAGTCCGGGCCTTGAATCCTAACCAAGACTTGGAACTCAGCCAAGTGGATGTCAGGGCTTCGGTGGTCAACGGGCAATTCATCCCGGCCCCCTATCTCCTGTCGAAGAGTCCAAAGATCATGATGCAGGAACAGAGGTCCCAGCCGCCGACGCTCCAGGCTCTTCAGCTCCTATCAATGAAGAAGCAACCCTAGTCGCCGAGGTGCCAACTTCTCCAACCCCCTCTAATGCCCCGCAATGAGCTTGTGCTTTTTTAGGACTCGCTGTAACTTCTTAGGATTTGTATTTTGTAATCTCAATGTATTCTGGGTTTGGTCCCATTTGTGTAATGACATTTTGATCCTGGTCTATTCTGAGGCTCTTCATCAATTCTTGCTTTCGTCCTTTAAACCAAACTCACGCTAACGTCATTTGTTAATGAATAAAGGGAAACATAATCTGGGTATGCAACTCGGTTCTTATTTTATGACTTGGCCAAAGTCAAGATATATTGCGTGGAATCCACTGAATATTCCACCAACGTAATAAACGGGCAAGTTTATTAGTAGTCGGGCATATTTTAAATAAACAAATGATTTTAAATAATCACCTAAGTACTTTAACTCGTAAAGTAATAACCCGAGATGGTAGCCAATCGCCACATGTTCGGGACTTAATTTTTAAAATAAGAACCTAAACATTTCAACCTGATCAGGATCTTCATGACGATGACAACACCATCCCAGAATGCTTTTTCGATGCATCTTAACATTCATAAGAATTGTTAACGAATCTTATGATAGCCGGGATCGTGAAACCCTGGCTTTATTGATTAAATTACCTTTACTAGGCTATTTTGTCTTGGACTTTATGAACAATCGTGAGGTTGGCCCGTAAAGTGAGCCGCCTTCTTTATTGATTGAAATAATTGCAATTACAAAAGAAATTTAAATAATAAAAATAAATGAAAAATAATGCGTGAAAGCAAAATAATCCTTAAAATAAAAAGCGGTTCTCAGCCGTCGCTAACATTCGCTGTGATCGGGTTCCAAATAGATCTCAGCATTTAACTGTGGTAGATCCTTAGTTTGTCCAAATTCCAAGTTCGTTTTATTGCTTTGCCATCTAAGGCTTTGAGGACATAGGTTCCTGGCCCTACTTGGTCCGAAATGTGGTAAGGACCTTCCCAATTTACCGCAAGTTTTCCATCCTGGGCTTCTTGTTTTCGATATCCGTTCTGCGGAGTACCAGATCACCTATACTAAATTGTCGCGATTTGACTCTACGATTATATTTAGCCGCAACTAGCTGCTTCATAGCCAGATCTCAGTAGTGTGCCGTGACTCTAGTTTCATCGATTAGATCCAATTCTAGGGCTAGTTGGTCGCTGTTGTTAGACTCTCCTTCCTGTAAAACTCTGTCTTTTCTCCATGAATTTTTCCAATTTCCACCAGGATCATGGCTTCACACCTGTATGACATCTTAAAGGGTGTCTTCTGAGTTGAGGATTGAACCCTAGTCCGGTATATCCCCGGAGTATAGGATACAACTGCTCAACCTATTCATTTTCTACGTCAGCCATCCGTTTCTTGAGCCCGTCAACAATAATTTTGTTTGCTGCTTCAGCCTATCCATTGGACTGTGGATGTTCTATTCAAGCAAAATGGTGTTTGATCTTGAGCTTGGATATCAACCTTTAAAAACCTTGGTCAATGAACTGCGTACCGTTGTCAGTTATGATTTCGGCTGGAATTCCAAATCTGGCGAGAATGTTTCGCTCGAAAAATTTTTGTACTCGGGCCGCCAAGATGGTTGCTAAAGGCTCGGCCTCGATCCACTTAGTGAAGTAGTCGACTGCTGCAATTAGCCATTTCAGTTGCCCTGGGGCTAGCTTGAATGGTCCTAAGAGGTCCATTCCCCACTTATAAAATGGTCATGATGCCGTTATGGATTTTAACTTGGTCGGAGGTGGCCAAATTATCTAAGCATGTTTCTGGCAACTTTCATATTTTCTCACATGCTTTTTAGAATCAGCTACCATTTTCGACCAATAAAATTCAGCTCGGAGAGCTTTCCTGGCCAGCGCCTTAGCTCCCATGTGTTGCCCACTGATCCCTTCATGTATCTCTGACAATACGTATTCGGCCTCTTCCGGGTTAAGGTATCTTAACATTGGAGAGTGGAGGCCTTTTCGATATAGTTGGTCATCAACCACTGTGTACATTGCTGCCGTTTTGGCCATTTGTTTCGACTCCATTGGGCCCTCCGAGATAATTCCTTTCTCAAGGTAATTCAAGATAGGTTTACGCCAATCTTCTACTGCTGCAATGACCATGATGCAAGTGGGCTCGGTCACACTTTGCTGGATTACAGTGTGGTGGTTTCCCAGGCTCTTGGTGCTTTCCAATCTCGACAAAATGTCCGCCCTCACGTTTTCTTCTCTGGGAATATGGGTGACTATGACCTTGACGAAGTTGGCCATAACCTCTTTTACTTTTCCCAAGTACTTAATTAGCAGAGATCCCTTGGCTGTGTAAGATGCGTTAATTTGGGTCGCAACCAACTGAGAGTCAATTGACAGGTGGATCCTTTTAGCTCCGTTATCTTTTGCCTGAGATAACCCGGCCAACACTATTTTGTATTTGGCCTGGTTGTTGGAAGTTTTGAAATGTCGTTGTAGGGAGTGTTCTATGGAAACTCCTTCCGAGCTTTCTATTATGACCCCTACCCCGCTTCCTTTGGTGTTAGAATATTTATGGACAAACACTTTCCAGACCTCTAGAATAGCTTCTGGTATTATTGTTGTTGGAACTAATTCCACAATAAAGTCGGCTAAAGCCTGAGATTTAAACGCATGTCAGGCTTCATAAACAATTTCGAACTTGGAAAGCTCTATAGCCCAACTGATCATTCGTCCTGCCAAATCTGGCTTGTGCAATACTTGGCGTATTGGTTGACTTGTTCGAATGATTATTCGATGTCCTTGGAAGTAAGGGTGGAGCCTTCTTGCAGCAGTGAAGAGTGCGAATATGACCTTCTCAAGCCTTTGATATCTTAGCTCGGAGCTCTGCAGAGCCTGACTTATGAAGCAAACTGGCTTTTATTCGGTAGATTCTTCCCGCACTAAGGCAGCACTGACGACCTCCTCTCCCACTCATAAATAGAGAATGAGGTCTTCGCTGGGTTTAGGTTTTGACAATACCAATGGTGTTGACAGGCATTTCTTGATTTTATCGAACGCGGCCTCACATTCTTTATTCCATTCGTCGTGTTGGGCTTCCTTTTTTAATAGTTTAAAGAGTGGAAGCGCATTTTCTGCTGATTTTGGCAGAAACCTTGTTAATGCTACCAATCTGCCCGTTAACTGCTGCACTTCCTTCTTGTTTCGTGGTGCCGCCATATTGAGGACAGCTTGACATTTATTTGGGTTGGCCTCGATGCCCCTATTTGGCTTGACATTTAACCGGTTAAGTCGGATTCGATGAGCCCGGAGTTTATGAAATGTTTATTGGAGATCTCGGATATGGTCCGAGCGGTTGATTGACTTAACAATCATATCATCAATGTAAACTTCCACATTTTTGCCGAGCTGTGTATCAAGTACTCGATTCTTCATCCTTTGATTTGTGGCTCCGGCATTATTTAGTCCAAAGGACATGACGTTATAGTAGTAGTTAGCTTTATCCATGATGAAAGCTGTCTTTTCTTGGTCATCGAGGTACATAGCTATCTGGTTGTATCCAGAGTAAGCATCCATAAAAGAGAACAACTGGAACCTTTTGGAAGAGTTGTCCACTAGTTAGTATATATTTGGCATAGGGTAAGCATCCTTTGGACAGGCCTTGTTGAGGTCGCTGTAATCCGTGAAAACCCTCCACTTGCCGTTGGGTTTTTTAACCATTACCACATTTGACAGCCATGTGGTGTACTGGATTTCCTTGATGAATCCAGCATCCAACAACTCCTTCACATTCTCGGCAAGGGCTCTTTGTCTGTCCGGGGCGATCTTCCTTTTCTTTTGTGCAACAGGTGGACAATTTGGGTTTATTGTTAACCTGTGATAGCAGAAAATAGGGTCGAAACCTGGTAACTTAGAAGGTTTCCAAGCAAAAATGTCTTTATTTTTCAATAATAGTTCTTCTAGCTCGGCTCGCTCTTCCTTCGTGAATGTGCTGCCAATCTTGGTTACTTGCCCAGGTTCCTCTCTTAGAAGGTAATCATCGAGTTCTCCATCAAGTTTTGTTTTCATCAGCTTAGCTTCCTCTCTTACGTCCAACTCTACCACGTTTATCAAGCTCGAGTGGGGTGTTAGTTCTCTATGGGTTTTGATGATAACAATCAATTGTGAAATCAAGAATGAAGAGTTGTCTCAAGAAGTTGAAAACTTGCAGATTGAGGCAATACTTGAGTATTGGGAACAAAACTCGAGTATTGAGTTTCAAAAAACAGCTCAATGCACTTAACTTAGGTCAATACCGCAGTATTCAAATAAATACTTGAGTATTGGGAGTTACAGAGAGCATCGCAAGTTTTTACATTAAGGGAAACTCGAGTATTGACATGAAAACTTGAGTTTAGGCCTATGTGACTCTTCAAATGGTTTTAGCTGAAAATAGAAAACCTTGGTTTGGAAAACCACAATTTTGAGAACTACGGTTTGAAATTTGAAAAGACAGTTTTCCAACTTGGCTCTATAATTTAAATGTTTTCAAATGAAAACTCAAGTATCACATTAGAATACTCAAGTATTGAGCCAAGCAATGAGGTTCTTAAATTGAATCACTTACAAACCTCAGTATTGAAAACCACAGTTTAGCATTTACTCAACTATTTTCAGAGTTTCAAAACTAAGGTGGAAATACTGCCGTAGTCGTCCATCTCGGACAAATTTCTCTACAGCATCTCTGAGGTCTCAGTATTCTTCGGTTGTGTGTCCCGGTCTATTGTACAGCGGGCATGGTCGTTGTACTTTCTTCATCGCAGTTAGTGCAACCTCTCTCCAAATCTGGGCGCGTGAGACATTCAGCAGGGTATACTTTTCGTATTTCCCTTTGTATCTTCCATTTCATCTTTTTGGGTCCGAATTCTTCAATCGTTCTTTTGACGGCTGATCTCTTGCTTTTAAGGACGGGCTTTTTTGCCTTTCTTTCCCCGGTGCATTAGCTATTTGCATCTGCTCGATGTCTAAATACTTCTTGGCTTACCGATTGAACTCTTCCAGTGTCTTAATCTCAGCAGATAAGACCGATCTTCCCATCCTGGACTCACTGTCCATGCCCGATATGATCAAATGCATGTGGACGCTCTCCGTTAACCCTTGAATTTGCAAGGTGGCCGCTTTAAAGCGATCCAAGTATTTCTGGAGAGTTTTGCTAGGTTGCTGCTTGATTTTGTCTAGCATGTAGACTGACTCTGGTTGCTTTTTGCTTGTTGCAAAATTCAGTAGAAATTTCTCACTTAAATCATTGAAGTCAGTGATAGATTTTGGGGGCAAAGTTCGGAACCAAATCTGTGTGGCTCCTCGCAATGTTGATGTGAACAATCGGGATATGATCGGTCCCTTGAATCCTCGAACTAGCATTTCGGTATAGAAGGTGTTCAGATGCGTCTAGGGGTCCTGACTTCCGTCATATTTAGGGAGGTCAGATGTGTTGAATTTCCTTAGATATTCAACTTCCATAATTTCATCTGAGAATGAGCTATTATTCTGTCCTCCATCTCCATACCACATCTTATGCTTTTTGGACTCATCTAGCTGGACCTCCTGGTTATCTGTGGAATGGTTGCTTTTCTAAACTGTCCGAGTTTGATCATCTCGGTTTACATCCCGTTGATTATTTTGCTCGGAATTTGTAGTTGAGGCTACTTTCTGCCTTGCTCGGGCTAGTTAGGTCGGGATGGGTCAACATTTTGTTGATTGGTGTCTCCGTCCTCATGGTGTTGATCGTCTCGGCACTCCCTCTGGAGAGGGTCCTGCAACTGCTTGAGGATCTGATTCATCACCTCGACGATGCGATCAATCTTCTGATTATGGAGATTATCGCACTCTTTTACATTCTCGATCCGTTTAAGCATTGACCTAACAATGTTGTGCATCAGTTGTATGTCCGAGTTATCAATTTGGAATTCTTGTGAGGAACTGGCCTGATTGACCTGTTGCAAGATTTGATCTATGGGTCTGTCCTCAGGGTGAGGAGGATTTGTATTCGGTGTTTCCTCTGTCCTTCCATGATTGTTTCCTCGGACGTCTTCCTGTTGTGGATCCTCGTTATTGCCTCGTTCTTGATTTTGCTCATGTGCGAGCATATGGCTTTTGCTTCTGGTGGTTGCCATCATTGGTCACGAGGACTGAATTTTATAGGCCTCATGGTGGGCGCCAATGTTCTGGTGTATAACACAAGAGTGATTGGACTTGGCCTGGGGTGAAATCCCAAGGGCCTACATACCGCTTTGTGAGATCAAAGTCCACGTAGTTCGATTTCAAACAGTAAGCGTATAGCCAAAGGGGGTGAGGTTGTGCTCTGTGTATACTGAATGCTAAAAGCTAGGTTAGAGCGTGTGTACCTTGTTAGCGTTTGTACCCTATTTATAGACTTACTTGGGTCCTAAATTAGTGGGCTTCTGTTATCATATTAAAAGATATTAACATATCTTTTAATAATATATCCTTGATTTCAGGGGCACTTACAATCTTAATGGACATATAGATAGATTATGCCTCTTATCTAGGGAGGTTGTTAGGATATCATGAGTAAGCCGTTATTTTTGGGCTTCCTGGACCATTGGGTTGGGCCTATATTTTAACAGGTCCGTAACAAATATATTGAGGATTAAGGGTGAAAATGGTATGATAATGGCGAAAAAAAATAAATTAGAAATCTAAAGTTGCATATTGGGAAAAAAAATTGATAAAGCAAATACAAGTAATAGATTTCAACTTCAACTAATACTTTCAATCCAATGCAAATTTTCATCAACACACAGCACAACAAAATCCCAAATTTTGACTATAAAGAGATGTAGAATCTAAACTCTCGCTCCACTTTCCTTGCCCTCAGCACTACCAGAAATGTCTGCATTGTCAACCCCTCCACCTTGCCCTCTTGCACTTGCCCTGACCTTGTAAGCACATTCTCATCATTTTCATCCAAGTCCTTAATGTCTCTCTGGGAGACATAGAACTCTTCCAAAGAACCCTCTTTCCCACTGAGCTCTACCTCAATCGGGAGCAGTGCACCTCACCGGACACTCTTGCCAGCGAAGGTTTTCATAGGAAAAGAAGAAAGTGACAACTTGGCATCTCCTTGGATCATCATCATTTGACGTGGCACTATTTTGAGGAACTCAAATGGTTTTTAAGAGATAGGGAAAACTAGAAACACTAAGTCATGGATTAAACTAATAAACTATGTAGACTAAGTTACAAACTTGGTTAAATTATAAGGACTAATTAAGTAAATATTTTTTCCTAATTTATTGGTTTACTCCTACTTAGTTTTTGTTAAAATCAAGTTTCTAGCTATATCCTTTCAATTTTGTTGTTTTATTAATTAATGGATAGAGACAATTTGACCAAAATTTTAAATATCTAATTATGAGACATAACATATATAATTTGTCAAGTTCAATGACTCAAATTAGAATTTTGATAATTTAATCATTTTTATATGGGATTTTCCCTATTAAAATCTTATCCACACAATTAATAGCTGTGATGCTAACAAATTTTTTTAAAAATAAATTATAAGACATTATAATAATAACTTTATAACATTTTAAATCTAAACTTTCATTTTCTTAATCAGAAGTTGTATATGAGATTATAAGAAAAAATGATAAAATTTGATCATGAGAATATCATCTCCCAAAACCTCTAGGTTTTTGCAGAGCCACTAGTAAGAAAGAGACCGACGGAAGATGAAGACCATTCTAACTTCTGATACAATGGAGATCCTGATAGTGTGATCGTGAAGATCCACACGAAGGTGATCGAGGTAGAAAGGCCTCACAACAACCTAGTCCGTGATTTCAAGCACGTTAATCTGGATTTCTAGTTGATCACCGAAAATAATGGCAAGAAGAAGCTAAAGGTTGAAGCCTGGTTCAGGTCCCGGAAGACCTCTACCGCCATCAGAACTGCCCTCAGTCACATTGGAAATCTCATCATCGGTGTCACCAAAGGGTACCATTATAAGATGAGATTCGTGTATGCCTACTTTCCAATCAACGCATCCATAACTAAGAACAGCGGTTCAATTGAGATCCGTAACTTCCTTGGGGAGAAGAAGGTACTTTTCACTTTCCCTCTTCTGAGGAGACAATGAATTATCTAGATAGTCGTATAAAAAAGTATCTGTCAAAGAATGAAATCCTAGTATTTACAATTTATTACAGTCAATAGAATCGATCAATTTTCTTTTTCATGTCTAATTCTATGTTTGATTATCGGTACATTTGATTTTCATTCTTAGTTTTACATTGTTCTAGTTGTCCTTCTTAGTTTAATTCTAACTATGTAGATTTTGCAGTTTGAACTTGTGGTTTGAAGCTCTAATTAAGTTATGATTCTAGTATTTGTATTTTGGTGTTATTGCCTGGACTCGTTCATTGTTTTAATTTGTAGACACATTTATATAAATGCAATTATTCTAAGGGAAATTGGTGTTTCTATACTATTCCCTACGGGTGTCCTGCTATGTGAGGGCCCATGCAATTGTATTATTTGATTTTAATACATGCTCTTAAACTCACTTGTTTGATCCTATTCATTAATCAACCAAGTAAAACCTCTTTTATTTGTTGTTAATCATCATAATTCTTGGTCTTAATTCTGGCTATGTAAATGTGGCAGTATGAAAATGTGGTTTGATACCTATAATTTAGTGTCTAGTTATTTTTCTGTTGAGACAATTATATCAGTGTAGTAGCCTTGAGGAAAATTGCATTTTCTATATTATTCTCTACCAAGTTGTTGAATTGTAATACGAATCGTGAATCATTTGACTACCTTTTTGAATCGTGAATCGTATCGAATTGTAAGATTTAGAAATAAATGAAAAATGCTATAAAAAATGTATAATCACTGTAATATCATATAAGTCCAATGTTTTTTAAAAAATTCCAAATACCAGAACAAATAAGTAATCAAATCTAAAACCAATAATTCTCCTACTCATCAATCATCGAGACTAATATTACTATCACTATCAGCATCTAGCTCTGGCATATCTAATCCTTCATCCTCTTCATTAGAAAAGTCATCTAACTCATCTCTCATATCTTGTTCAATAATTTGAGATCCTTTTCTATTATCATTCTTGTTGGCAATGTCATTTCGTTTATTGATCTTATTAGCATTATCATGTATGACGATGCCTTTGCCTTTATTATTCCTATCATCTTGAAGATTTCAAGGACCTAAAAGAATAAATAAATACATTAGATAAGGGATTTGATTAAAATAATATTATTATATATGCACATATACCCCTCTCTCTTTGCTTTGGTCTCCTTCATCAACATTGAAGCACTCATGTATATCCATCCAAGATTCCCCATCCATCAGGCAAGGATCCTCTTGCTCAATAATCTATTCCTCATTGGAATCTAAATCTGACAAACAGATAGGATCATATGTGTCTCCTTTTTACTCCCTTTGTTTTTGCCTAATTTCAAGTTGGAGGTTGTATTTAACAAACACAAGATCATTCAACCTTTGTTACTCTAAACGGTTTCTTCTCTTTGAGTAAATTTGATCAAACATACTCCAATTTCTCTCGCACCCTGTAGTACTGCAAGTGAGGCTTAGGATGCGAATAGCTATTGTTTGTAGCTCTTTGCAATCATCTCAAAAACTATTCCACCATAAAGCTAACAAAAGGAAATTCACCATAAAGCTAACAAAAGGAAATTATAATTTATAAATAAATACTTCGTTAATAACTTAATTTATAAATATTGTTTTTTTTTAAATCAACAAATATAATTAAATGGTTACCATGTTGCTTCCTATCTCTGGTTGCAATTGCTAAACTATTTCCAAAGAGTCCCTCAGCCCTATCAAATTTCTAAATTTGGGAATCAATTGTAATCCTTGTTTCAATATCAGGACACATCTTCTCCAATGTCTTCCACAAGTCAGTTTTAACCTCACGATCTGGGTTGAATTTTGAGTCATAATGGAACCTATATAATTAATATAAATTTACAATAAGACTTAATAATAAATCAAATATCAAATATAAAGAAATTCTATTACATGCATAAAAATATAATTTTATAAAAATAATACTTACTTTGGATTAAGAAAATATGTTGCTGCATAAAGAGGCCTATGAAGTTGTAAATCCCAACACTTGTCAATTATTTCCCATACATCATTATATCTCTTTTCCTCATGATTAAAACTCGTTGCTATTTCTTCCTTTGATCTATCCAAAACCTCATAAATGTACCCCATTTCAGGCTTTGAATCACCATCCACAAGTCTGAAAACTTTCATAAGAGGAGACACAATTTTCAAACGATAATGTATTGATTTCCAAAATCTTTTATCAGTCAAAACAACATTTTCTACAAATTTGGCTTCTGACCTAGAGGAATAGGCACTATTAACCCATTTTTCTGATGTAAACATAGATCGAAGTACAGTCTTTTGTGTCAAAATTGATGTCATAGTTAAATATGATGTAGCAAAACTTGTTATTGTTGGCCTAGCTAACTCTCTACCTTTAGAAAATGTTCTATACAAATTCAACACCCGTGTGTGCCTATAAATGAATGTTGTAATTTTCTTTGCTTTCCAAATGGTATTGTAGAACAATGTAATGCCACCAATATCTTCCAAAATCAAATCAAGGCGATGGGCTGCACAGGGTGACCAACAAAGTTGTTTTCTCTTATCGATCAACTTTTGTCCAACAGTTATAAGGGCTGAAGCACTATCTGTCACTACTTGAACAATATTCTCTTCTCCAATTTCCATCACCATCTCATCAAGTAATTCAAACATTTTTTCAACATCTTTAATAAAACTACTTGTATCAACTATTTTATAAAAATAGTCCCTCTAGGACTATTAACAAGAAAATTAGTAAGATATCTACCCTTTCCATCAGCCCATCCATCTAATTCTTCTATTCTAGCTTATATTTATCCAAATTAGCATGGACTAAATCAACTTCTTTCTTCAAATATGAAACCCTCACTTCATGATAAGTTGGTGGTTTCAAGCCTAAACCATATTCACTAATATATTTCACTATATTAATAAAAAAAATAGACTCTTTACTAAATTGAATGGCAATACATTGCCATATATGCATCTGCAAATATCTTGAACTACCAAATTTCTATCCTTCACCATTGAATTCAAAGTCTGTTGTTTCATACTAGATGAACCATTTCCACCATTTTTTTTCATAAAACTATCCATACTCCCCTTTTTTTTGTGAATCTTTATCATCAAAACTCTCTAGTTTATCATCATCCAATATTTTTATAAATAGATTCCTTATCTCTTCTAGCACTTGGGGGCACGGAGCAACTTTCTTTGTGTGTTCCGGCAAGATTATGCTTCATTCTAAATGCTCCTCCCCACATTGTTTTAGGACAATAGTTACATTTAACATTCAACCTATTGCCAAGGGATTTACAATGATCCCAAGTTATATCCTTTTGCTTTTGAGATTTTTTTTCTTTGGAGACATTTTTGTCATTTATGACTTTCTATATACAACACAAAAAATTAAAAACTTTAAAGTTTGCACTGGAGAATAACTTTAGGGATTTCTTTGCAAGGATTGACAACATAATGCAAGATCAATGTCATTTAAGCAAACTATCTCTAGACAAAATTCTTGACTAGAGCTTTACTCAATTATCAACTAATGTTTTTAAGACCTTCTTAGTCCATAGCATTGTACTTCCCTCGCAAATATAAAAAAAGGTCATATTTTTTTAACATAAATAATAATTTGAAGACTAATTTGTGAGAAGAATATTTTTTTACGAAAAAAAAAACACAAGATAAAAAACCAAAGCACAAACTTATCCTCATTTGAGTGATTCCAGACAAATAGATAAATGTTGATTTTTGTCATCAATGATATTAACAAAAGCATCACAATAATAACTAGTTATTCTTGGTAATAATAACATTACATAGGCCTCGTTCAACAAGATCCACGATACACTTTGTGGTTGAAAATGGAGCAAATCACCAAGAAGGGGGTGAATTGGGGATTTTAAATTTCTTTTTCGATTGCCTTACTTTCTAATGCTAAACAGAACTGTTTAGAGTATAGAGAAGAAAAGTGAAACACACAGAATTTATACTAGTTCGGTTCAATCTCTGACCTACGTTCAATCCCCAGTCTCTCTGGGATTTCACTATCACATTGATTACACACTTTGTAACTCAAGAGTAATTATCTCACTAGAATTTACTCCCCCTTACAAGTTGTAATCAATATCTCAATCTCCAAATCCCCAGACGTAAGATTCTTTACAACAGATGATTTACAATCAAATACAACTCTCTAAGAGTGGATAGATAAACACTAAAGTGCAGAGTATTAGCAGATACTTTCTTAGTGAAAACTAAGGAGTAAATAGTAAACTTGAATGCAATTCATTTTCAGCAGTCTTGGTTGTTGAGAAGAATTGAATGTAACTCTATTTATACAAAGAGAGTATTAAATGACCGTTGCAATCTTTATTATGACCGTTGGTGCATTAATCCAGTTGTTGGAGGCACTTTGGTTTCTTCTCTCTCTACTCTTCACTTAATTCTTTTTGTTCAGAGGATTAATGTTGACTTTCCTTGAGTTTTGTCCGTTGGAATGTCAGAACCTAGTTTAGGTAAAAAGTATTAATCCATTTTGCATCGTATAAAGGTTGATTGTCCATAATATAGCAAGTTAATTGTACTTTGCAATAAATGCTCTAACATGCTTTTTCATTTGTGTTGAACCTGCACTTTAATTCTCTTTAAATCATCTTTATATCAACTGAAATTCACTAGCAAACAGGTTAAACATATCTAGAGATGGTGATGAGTGATGATAAACAACATATAGATCAATCACACAGTTTTTCACAGATTCAGATAATTTAAATTTTGAATTATGTGATATAGACTCGAGTTAGTTCATCAAGACTCAAGTTTAGAGTTCACATTTAAAAGCATAAACTCGAGTTTTATATATTTGACTTGAGTTTTCTTCATACAGAGATGAAGGTCACAATTTGATCTTTCAAATAGCTTTTGAGCAAAACCTAAACTCGAGTCATTAAGTGACTAACTCGAGTTTTGCACACTTAAACTGAAAAATACATTTTAAGTCCATAAGCTAAAAACTAGGGTTTTCAAACAAAACTGGAGTTTTTAAATGGTGTAAAAAGAGTGATGTTCTCTATAAAGGATAAACTCGAGTTTGTAAAGGTTAACTCGAGTTTCCACATAAACTCAGGAAAATTGGAGAGCTCTCTGGATTGATCAAACCAAAGTTTTCATTTCAAAACTTAAGTTTTCAAAACCTTAGAAATATGTGTTGTTCTTTGTAAGTCCTAAACTCGAGTTTTCTCAAAGGAGAAAACTTTGTAAAATATTCAAGCAAATCCAAACTGGAGTTTCCAAAATCATAACTCAAGTTTTCACAAACTTAGGATAATATATCTTTTTGTATGTGATGAAACTCGAGTTCCCAAAACTCTAACTCGAGTTTTTACACTACTTGGAAAAACTCAGGTTTCTTGATTTGTCAAACTGTAGTTTGTTTAACTAAAATCTGGTTTTCTTTATCTTTGAAAAACTTAGGAACTCTCTCTGTATTACCTAAACTCGAGTTTTCAAATCTTGACTCGAGTTTGTCTTAATTCACAAAACTGGAGTTGCTCTCTGTTAAATCCAAACACGAGTTTTCTAACCAAAACTCGAGTTTGTCTTTAACTGTAAGTTTTTCAACTTTTTAAAGACAAACTTTAACTTAGGTTTACAATTGTCAATTATAATCAAAACACATAGAGAACTAACAGTGGTCAGATTTTTTATTGAAAATGTAAGTTTAAATGTAAAAAACTAAAGTTGTTTGTGTTGTGCAGAAGGCATTTAAATGAAAGTTAGAAATTCAAAATTTAAAGTTGTTTTCTGCACAACACAGTAACTTTGTAGTTTGCTTCTTAACTGAATCATCAAGTGATGGACAGGTGCAACATGTAAACATATTTAATAATATTTTATATATATCAAATGGAAACTTATAGATGAAAATTGAACATACGATGAGGTCCAATTTTAGCTTACTTCACTGCAACTTCTTCTTTGAGGTGTCGTCCCCGATTTCAACTCGCTTCTCTGCAACTTATTCTTTGAAGCACCCGTCTTGGCTTTTAGCTCACTTCTCCGTCTTCTCTGGAACTGCAAGGTGTCTTCTTCAAGGAGTTTAAGCTTCTGTTATAATCGCTATACACTCTCTCTTCTTCTCTAAAACTCTCATCTGTCTTTCTTTTTCTTTTTGTTCTTTTCTGAATGATCCCAAGTTATCGTTAAATTCCCATGACTCTTGGTTTTCTAAGAGTCATGGATTTAACCATTGGAATCGCAAACGACTCTCATGGGCTTAAAAATTTGAATCAAAAATTGTGCATCGATTCATGATTCAGTTTTGAATCATGTGATTTCACGATTCAATATTGTGATTCATGTAAAAAATGATTCAGTGGCATGGTTCGTATCGATTTTTCCTTGGGTCGTATCGGATTGTGTGATACGTATCATGTATCATGTGATACTAACAACCATTTTCTCTACTAGTCAGTTTCCTATTCTGTGGTATTATGTTATAAGAACATAATTGCTATTGTACCATTGTATCATTAAATAAATGCATGCTCGTAAGTCCATTTGTGTTATGTAAGCTGTAAATAAATAATTAGGCTAAATAATTAGGGAATTATTAAATGGCACAAGACTAATTTATAAGCAACAGGTCCTATTCTTTACTTGATTCGATAGGGCCCAAATAACCTAGGAGCCAATTTCTTGTTGCTTCTAGTCGCTGCTGAAATATGCTAATAAGGTTGTGATATGTAAGGTGTAGAATATATTAGAGTTGGCTAATAATAGAGTTAGAGAGTATTATTGTTACTATTGATGTTGTTATTTCCATTGGGTTAGTTAAGGAAGGGGTAGTTAGGTCAGTTAGTAGTAGTAGTAGTAGTAGTAGTAGTAGTAAATAATTAGGTTAAATAATTAGGGAATTATTAAACGGCACAAGACTAATTTATAAGCAACAGGTCCTATTCTTTACTTGATTCGATAGGGCCCAAATAACCTAGGAGCCAATTTCTTGTTGCTTCTAGTCACCGTTGAAATATGCTAATAAGGTTGTGATATGTAAGGTGTAGAATATATTAGAGTTGGCTAATATTAGAGTTAGAGAGTATTATTGTTACTATTGATGCTGTTATTTCCATTAGGTTAGTTAAGGAAGGGGTAGTTAGGTCAGTTAGTAGTAGTAGTAGTAGTAGGAGCAGCAGCAGTAGCAGTAGCAGCAGCAGCAGCAGTAGCAGTAGTAGTAGTAGTAGTAGAAGGGGTAGTTAGGTCAGTTAGTAGTAGTAGTAGCAGTAGCAGCAGCAGCAGCAGTAGCAGTAGTAGTAGTAGTAGCAACTGTTATGTGTGCATCTATTATGTAGTAGCAGTAGTAGTTGTTATGTGTGCATCTATTATGATAATTAGTTATGATAGTTGGGATGATTTGCCTTGTGAGTCAGAAGTCTCTACCCTATATATATGAGTAGTAGTAGTCTGTTATGTGTGCATCTATTATGATAATTAGTTATGATAGTTGGGATGATTTGCCTTGTGAGTCAGAAGTCTCTACCCTATATATATGAGGCTTGGGCTAATAGAAGGAATTATGTGAAATGTTGTTGAATATTGATTGTGTATGAATAAGAGACAAGGACAGCAGTTCTATCAAGTGTCTATCTTCTTCTTCCCTAAATCTTCTTACTTTCTATGAAACTCTTATCAGTGGTATCAAAGCGAGTCATCCTCGGCTCTCCCGCTGTGAAATCTCTACTATCTTGAATTAGTCACTACCATCCTTCCTCCGGCAGGGACCGAAAATCAAGAATTTATCAAGAACAAGGGCAACCTTAAACCTTTTCAAGTCATTCTATTCTGGGTTCAATGGGCAATTGTGAATTAATCAAGAAACTCCAAAAAGAAACATCAAGAATGTTCGTCAGCAATAAAAGAAAGGTTCTTATCAACCTAGAATTGAAATTTGAAGTGTTTGTCCATTGTGATTCAATGCCCAGTCCACTTCCAAAACACCTATGTCAAATGACTTGGCTGATCGTGTACAGGCCCTGGAGTCATGATCGCAGAACTCCTTGGAGTGGTTCAAGCGGCCATTACTAACCAGTTTGCAGCATTCACAGCCGCTCAAGAGGAGCGTTGACAAGGCGAAGTTGTTCATGCGACTGCCAAAAATCATTTCAGAAGACCCCATCAACCCAGATCATATGATTAATACACCCTCTGGCCAAATTAAAAGATTTTGAATAACCAAGATTCCAATGCCAGAATATCAAAGGTTGGTTATACAAGTATGAAAGATTCTTCGAGATCGACAACACACCAGAAACATTGAAGGTACATCTAGTTAAAGAATATCTTGATGAAAGAGCCTATATATGGCACTTGGCCTTCGAGGAAGAAAAGTCTAAGGTCCAACTGTCTTCCAACTTCTGTCAGAAAGATTTTGATGATACATGTGGGTTTTTCATGCTCAATGACCTAGTGGGCTTTGACTATAGCAGTAAAGGCAAGGGCCCAAAGTGGTTTCTCCCATGGATCAATTTCAATTGGCCTATTTTGGTTAAAATCTGTTCTATTCCTACACATTGTCTAGTTGGGATTGGTTTAGGGGCAAGTTAATGAAAATGCTTTATGGAAGAATCTGTTTGCTGAGTGGGAAGAAAGGGAGAAACACTAGGGTGCTCCAGTGCTAAAGCGCAATTTAAAGATAAGTTTTGGTACAAGATTTGAATCAGCAGTTCCTTCAAATATCAGCAAAAGTCCAGAATTTAGCAACTTAGGCTTATGCTCATGTTATATCAATTTTGTAATTTTGAGGTTTAGTTTCTGTTTTTGTTGTCAATCATCCTTAAGGGTAAGGATGTTTTTGGGAAGGGGGTATTGATATGTAAGGTGTAGAATATATTGGAGTTGGCTAATATTAGAGTTATAGAGTATCATTGTTACTATTGATGATATTATTTACATTGGGTTAGTTAAGGAAGGGGTAGTTAGGTTAGTTAGTAGTAGTAGTAGTAATCTGTTATGTGTGCATCTATTATGACAGTTAGTTATGACAGTTGAGATGATTTGCCTTGTGAGTCACAAGTCTCCATTCTATATACATGAGGCTTGGGCTAATAAAAGGAGGTTATGTGAAATGTTGTTGAATATTGATTGTGTATGAATAAGAGACAAGGACAACAGTTTTGTCAAGTGTTTATCTTCTTCTTCCCTAAATCTTCTTACTTTCTATGAAACTCTTATTAGGTTTTCAAAAATACCCATTGCCCTTCGTGAAATTTCCTATATGTGCTGATAAGGTTGACTAAAAGAGTCTAAGTAGTACCCTATATAAGGGGAAGCATAGACTAATTATGGGCTATTGAATTGTTTAATGAATGAGAATATGCGGTAGTAATAACATAAATACAAACTAACAACCTAACTAATTAACAAACTACTAATATTCCCTAAGTATTATGGCCTCATAGAGTTATTAGTCTTATGCCATCTGGCCTCACAGAATTAGTCTTGTGCCAGTTAATCATTCCCTAATTATTTATTTATAGCTTACATAACAATTTGTGATTTCATTAATAAATGACAAGATGATTGCTGACCTCTCGCAAAATAACCAAGTTCAGTAAAAAAATTTGCAATATAAGGAACCTGGATCGTTTCCCATTGAATTTGCAATGGGTCCAATAGAAACAGATAAGGAAAACAGTAAATGGTTGGGGAAGTTTTTCAATGCAATAAAACGAACTAAAACATAAACAATAAAGGAAAAACGAAATTAATGAGAGTAAAACGACTAACCCAAAATCAGGAATTCTAGAACCTTCATCAGACGAAAAATAATACACTGAACTCGTGATCGATTCTAGACAAACAGAAATCTGTGTTTGTCCAGAAATCCCTCAACTAAACGATCGTCCAAAATATATACGAAACAGTGGCGTGTCACCGAGCAATCACACAATGATTACTTAAACCCAGTTCAAATTGTGTCCTTGGGAAGAATCGGTATGAGTTTTTAATTAAAAACCCAATCCAAATCCAAAAATCGAATCCGATAAAAGAAGGCAGAAATGAGTTTAGATGTTAACAATTAAGCGAGAGTCCTCTGGAATATGAAATCTCTAATCCATGGGTTAATCAGAGAGGTTTAGCCAAGCATGGCTGGGTAAAACAGCGAAGAACACGAAGAATGTGAAGAAATAGATGAAGAATATTTCAAAGAAATTTAAAAGTCTATGTTTGATCTCCAAAACTATAAAAAAAACGTAAATGACAATATGTTTGTAGCCACCATCTGACCTAACCTAAAATGGCAAAACGAAATGGGGCTACAAGTAATAAAATATCCAGCCTAAAAGAAATAGACTAAAATAACAAATGGGCCTTTACAAAATTAGGGTCGAAATAAAAATCCAGAAAAACAACTTTGACTTTGGATCCAAGATTGACCATCCTTTTGTCCAAATTTGCCTTCCGAGTCTTCATAATATTTGTTGCTCTTTGAAAAATCTGAAATATGAGATAAGAATGAGGCTAATCCGATTCTAGTTCAAGAGTTATGGTTAAAACAATGAAGCATTGTAAATCTAGAATTTTATCATGAAAATGAATTAAATCCAATTAAAAGCCTAAATAAGCATTAAAGCCCATTATTTATTAACTAACAATCCTAAATTTATTTCCCAAAAGATACAAATAAATGTATAAAATATTCAATTATCAATAAACTAATCAGAACCTTTTTCACCATTTGTTGTTCATCCACCATAATTTTCCCTACTATTGTGTGTTGAAATGTTTTGTGGCTTTCTTCATGTTCATATATTGTTACGGACCATGAGGCTCATAAGGCCCAAGGGTCCAAACCCTAAAGTAATCTCTATAAATAGGAGCTAAACCTAAAAGATACACACATTCTATTCATCTTCATTTACTATTTAGCCTCACTGTGCACACACCCAACCCCCTTTTTGGCTAAATGCCATATATGTGCACAATGATCCAAAATTCTTCTCAGTATCTTCCTTATAGATATCTTGGAGTAATCATCTTTTCTTTGATGTCTGCCTTATAGACATCTTGGAGCAACAATCTGATCCAATATAAACACACTAGTCCAGAAGAGCTAGACATCTGTGTTCTTAAACAAAACATATATATTTATCTAGTGTCTGTGATGTTGCATTTAATTTTGAGATTACTTGAATGTATTTGATGTTGTATTGGCTTACCCTTTACTAGGTGAGGAAAGTGGAAATGCTTGAGGGACTCTCTATTATTTGATCTGAAAAGGTCAAGGATGAGCTTATATTGTATGGGAATGATGTGGAGTTAGTCTCTCGCTCTGCAGATCTCATTAATCAGAATGCCACGTCAAAAATAAGGATATCCGCAAGTTTTCTGATGGCATCTATGTGAGTGAGAAAGGCACTATCCAACAAGAAGATTAGAGAGTACTTGATTGGTTTTCCGTAGAGGAATTGAGTATAGTGCATTATATTTTCTGCTAGTGATAGATGAGGAATGAGCATTAGTTTTGTGGGATTTATTCATGCATATTTAGGTTAATATCTGTTACTCTGTTAGGAAGGCACAAATTTTGCTCTGCACTTTTCAATTTTTATTTGAAGCCGAATTTGACATGATTTATGTTTTTTTTAAAAAATGGTTACATCCGCATGAAAGCGCAGTTTATTGGGAAGGAAATTTATTTAGTTCACGCGTGCATTTTTTGTCGAGCTATAATTGAGAAGTGAATACAAATGGTTTTTTTTTTTTTTTGGCTAAGATGCAAAAATACATATGAGTTTTGTCCCAGAAGCATCCAGCACCACATGTTTTTTTTTTAGCAAAAATATATACGTGGTTATGTTTTAGGAGCAAAAGTCACACGGGCTGTTAGTTGACCGACGTTAACTATTAACTTGGAAGGAAATGAACAGTAACTCAACTAAAATTACTATTTTGCCCCTAATTTTAAAAAAGTTTTTTAAAAAAAAAACACTAAAATAAACCCTTCCCCGCCAGTTGGCCCCACCGCCGACGGCCGCCCTCCCCACCGCGGGCGACCTGCTCTGGCGACTTTTTTTTTTAAAAAAAAAAAACTAAGGTTTTTTTTTTACAAAAAACTAAGGGACCCACGGGCCACACCACCGCTGACGGCCGCCCTCCCCACTACCGACGACCGGCGACCTTCTTCAGCGACTTTTTTTTAAAAAAAAAAGAACTAAGGTTTTTTTAAAAAAAACTAAGGGGAGGCCAGTAGACCCCACTACCAGCCACCTGCACACCGGCAGCTGCCTCCGACGACTGGCCAATGCCTAGGGAGGGCAGTCGTCGGCGGTGGTGTGGCCCACCGGCCTCCCCTTAGCTTTTTGTAAAAAAAACCTTAGTTTTCTTATAAAAAAAAAAGTCGTCGGCGATGGGGAAGGCGGTCGCCGACGGTGTTGGGGCCCACTAGCGAAGAAGGGTTTATTTTAGTTTTTTTTTAAATTAAAAAAATTATTTAAAACTAGAGGCAAAATAGTAATTTCAGCGAAGTTACTGTTCATTTCCGTCTAAGTTAACGATCAACGTCGGTCAATTAACAACTCGTGTGACTTTTGCTCCTAAAACGTAACCCCGTGTGTATTTTTGCTCCAAAAGAAAACATGTGGTACTGGACACTCTGGGGAAAAAACTCATGTATATTTTTACACCTTAACCTTTGTTTTCTTTAAATTATTATTTGTAGTGCAATGTAGTTTTGGGTGGTAAGATTTAGTGTGAAATTTAAAGGGTATATTTGATACGTGCTGGTTTGGGAAGCACAAACAAATTGAGATAAAATTTCTCTCGTGTGTTTACTTTGACCGTTGTAAGATTTATCTACAAAATATTTTGTCGTGGGCACTCGGCATCATAAGTTTTTCTTGGGTTCAAAAATATGCATGATGTTTTTAAAATAGTGCAAAAAGTCATGACCGTCAAGTTAACGAATGATGACTGTTTAGTAAACATACTAGTGAAAGATAGTGATATATGCATGAAGTTTCTAAAATTGTGTAAAAAAACCATAACTGTAAAGTCAATCAACATTAATTATTTAACAAACGATCCTCACAGTTTTTTTGTTTTTTTGTTTTTGTTTTTTGGGGTAGTTGCATAACCTTTTCACTCTCGCCCACCATGTCCGTCACTACTGGGCTTCTGCAAGATACAATGGATGCACCTCCCCTAGCCAATATCACTTAATTGCTTTCGCTAGCTCTCTGCCATCTCTCTGGAAAAAAAATTCAGATGGGGAAAATGTAGCTGCAAGAGAACTTTTATGAAGGACATGGGGGGGAAAAATTTTGGTAGACATTTTTAAAGTTAAAATTCCAAGCCAAAAACTATAAACACTTGAAAATAACTCATGCCCCAAGTAAGTACCCTATGAGTGTCACAGGCCCTGAAACTCAGGTTGACAATAATTCTTGTTCCAAAATTATTGAAAATCTAAATTAAAAAGGAAAAACTTGAAATTAGCCGAAGTAGCTCCCAAACATCAAGTCTCTGTTTAAATTAGCGGTAGAAATTATTTTTTCAACTTGATTTACAATATATAAAATAAGTATGTGAGATATAACATCCTTAATTTTAAGGATCTAGAAAGTCGGTTGTGGTTTAATAGATTAAAGAAAATAATATTATTATTATTATTATCATGAGAAAATTATTAGAGTTGATTGTCTCACCATGATAAATGATATTGATAAATAATAAGGAAATGAAGATATGTAGAGGCAAAATCTTAGTGAAATAATCTGATCTTATGTAAATATAAAAAAATAAATGAGAGAGTAAATAATTATATATTATTATATCTTTCAAAATAATAATATTTTAATAAAAGAATCAAACCTTAACCCTATTCATATAAAACCCCATTTACTTCCCATACTTTTTGTACACTCCGGCGTTGCACCAACAAACTATAGGCACACCGCACAGGTGCTCATCTTCGTCCTTCCATTGTTTTAGCCTATGTCTTGTCCTGTCAATCATTTTCTTGTTTTCACCATAAGTTAATATAATATTACTATCAAATCCACGTTGTTCGTCCTTTATCTCCCTTCCTTACCGTCATGCTACCATTGTGCTCATCCTTACTCTCCATTCTCTCTCTCAATTTTACCAATTGTTTTGTGATTTATTCTTTAAAAGAAAAGGGAAAGGTTCATTCAATAAACTGCTTCTCACTGTCCTCTGATTTGATATGCGTCCTTTTTAGCTTCCCTATATATACTTACTTTTTTAGTTATTTATTTATATTGTTTTCTCTCCCATTTTGGTCCTCACAACGGTGTGTAAGAGTGTGTGTGTAATAACTTATATGCTGTCAAACTTGTATGTACATATATTTTTGCCTATCATTCTTTAAGATCTTACTGTTGAACCCCTTATAATCGCCTTTTTCCCTGATTTTATCTTGGGTTTTGCTATCTTTGATGCCAAGTTTAACTTATGACTTGTTAGATGAAAGTTAAAGAAGAATAATAAAGAGAAAAAAAATTATCCCAACAACTGGCCACTCCTTTTATCCTTCTTCCATGTGTGTATATATATATAACTATATATATTGTCCTTATGATTTATCTATTCCCGACTAGTATTAAATTTTAATACAAGACATTTTACTACGCAATATTATTATGTTCATTTTCACCCATTTAGATCTTATGAATTTATATAAAAAATTTTAATATACATATATATATATATATATATATATATATATATATATATATATATAAAAGAGTGAATCTGTGATAACTTATGAGTATATATTTATAGAATATAATTTTTTTAAGGGTAGATTTAGGCTTTAGAATAGTATAAGAGCAACTTTAGAGTAGTTTGGAGAAATATATTAATAGGTGTTTATATATATAATTTGAGTAAAGGTGTAAAAATGCACATAGACTTTTACTGAAAGGGCATCTAGTACCAAATGTTTTTTGGAGGTGCAAAAATACCCATAAACTCTTAAAGCTGGTGCAAAAATAACATGACCGTTAAATTACCTTAACAGATGTTAAATACAATATGAAAATACCAAAATACCCCTAAACTAAAAAAAAAAAACCTCCCTCCCAAACTCACTCTCAATTCATCCTCTTCATTGGCTCACAGTCACAGATCCTCAACTTTCAGGCTCAACATAAACAAGCATCACCACCCAAATTATAATCTACTGAGTTCGAATGAAGAAATCATAATTTTCAAGCACCCACGGACAATGAAGACCCCAAAAAAATGAACAAGGAAGGTGCCCAAATCATTGATAACTGATAAGCTAATACCAAATTTGATGGAAAAAAATCCCAATTCATGTTGCCACCTAGAGTTGAAGCTCAAGACACTTTCAGAGAAAGAAAGGTAATACTCGGCAAAATACATAATGTTTCCTTCATAGTAAGTACAAGCCAAGAAAGAAAACAAAATCTTGAATCTGAAATAAAACCTCAAAGAGAGATTATATAAAGTATTCGTTGGGAGAAGCAACTCAACCTGGCAAACGCGAACCCAAGGACAAGTAGAAGAACGCATAACTTCTTCGCAGAAAGTGGACTTGCTGCTACCTGGTGCTCCCACTAACATGACCTGCGATCTTGAGCGTCTTTTAACTCTTCGATATATGAGCGCTTTTTCCATTCCACGACTTTGATCTGGGTGCTCCTTCGATCTTGATCTTCACCCATATCAGATCTGCCAAATTCTTCGGTCTCTATATCCACCAACAACCAACACGACTTTCTGTCCCTTCTATGGTTGTCATCGTCGTCCATCTTCCGTCGCGAGTTCAAGAGGTTCGATCTATAACAAGAATAAATGAAGAACGAAACCCATTTAGAAGACGAGAAAATTGCACTAGTCACAGGCGTCTGGCGAGGCGAAAGATGATTCGGCAAATCTAGAAGGAGACCTTGTCGAGGATGACTTCGATGATTCAGATCTGCAAAGTAGAGTGGAGAAACGCCGCTACCGTCGCGGTCGTTGTTCACCCGTCACCAACGTTTGAAAAGAAAATGAAGAAAAGAGGAAGGGTGAAATAAAAGGAAGAGGAGAGGGCACAAGAAGAGGGAAGGGCTCGATGAAATTGAAAAGGGAAGAAGAAGGATCGGATCTAGAAAGGAAGAGGGAAGGGCACAAGACGAGATTTGTTCGATGAAATTGAAAAGGGAAGAAGAAGGAACGATCTGGAAAGAAAAGGGCAGAGAAGGAAATTAAAAAAAGTTGGGAATTTTTATTTTTTTAAATAGCGTGGGGCTCACCTTGAAAGTAAACGTCAATTAGCCATTTTAACGGTAGAGGCATTTTTGCTCTTATTTTGAGAGTTCATGGGTAGTTTTGCACCTCTGAAAAACATTTGATACTGGGCGCTCCTGAAGGTAAAGCACATGTGTGTTTTTGCACCTTTATCCTATATAATTTTGTAGACTCTCATTGAGAGCTTGGGAGTAAATTTTGGTGATTACTGGTAAGTAAGGAAGTAATAAGTAACTCTAAATTCTCTTCCATATGCATATGAATTGTGTATGGCTGTGAATAACTACCTTTTATTGAAAATTTAAGAACTACATTATTTGTATATGTGTATGTATTGCAATTTATATTTTGTAGGAGTGAAAGTATGATTTTATTATACCTTGTTGTAATTATATTTGAATATGTCTGTTGAAAGACTCGGCTGAACCCAAGAGGAGGTGAATTGGGTGAAGATAAAAACTTGCTCTCTTTTACAATCTTTTCGCAATTTGGTAAAATCAGTTTGAATGATAAAAAAGAGTTATAAAGCTATAAACAATCATACAAACATATATGCTAGAAATAAAAGAGATTAAGGAAGAGAATTGCAAACATAGATTTATACCGGTTCGGTCCAATCCTTAACCTACGTCCAGTCCTCAAGCTCCACTTGAGATTTCCACTATTTCCTTGTTTAACCAAGCACAAGAGTAAAGCTTTTACAATCTCACAAGTTTAGTCTGGCACTTGTGCAGCCTTCACAATCTCTCACTGAGACTCTCCCTTACAACCCGTAGGGATACATTCGGTTTCCCACTCAAGGTCACCCAACCTTGAGTATCTCTTAGAAAAATATGATTTACAATGATTCTTCTTTTAAAGAAGTGAATGGATAATCACTGAAGAGCATTATAAAGATAATTTCACTCTTTCTCTAAGATAAACTAAGTAAGCATAAGAACAGAGTGTATGAGATTCAGAACTTTGGCATTATATGACAGCATAATCTCTTGTCCAGCCCCTTGTGCATTTTGAATGTGGCTTTATTTATAGATGAGGATGATTTAAACGTTGAAGAATCTGACTGTTGTAAATAGAGACGTTGAGAATGTATCTGTTAGAAAACTAGCCGATAAAACTTTGGTTTTTGAGCCACTATGACATCGGCATTTTTCTTCATCTTTGATCTTCTGTTTGACGTCCTTTGATCATCTGAAACATGTCCACAAATGATATAAATGATGTTAAGAAGTATTACAAATCATTTGGATAAGTATTTGGATGTTCTTGTTCAAAACCGTGATTTTCGAAACTTTGATTTTTCTGAAGCGACGTTGTATACTCGAGTATTGAATTGGATACTCGAGTATTGAGCTTGTTTCATTACTCCAGATTCATCTTTGTTTGTCTGATATTCGAGTATTGACTTACATACTCGAGTATTGAAGATCCTCTAACGTTTATTGCTCTCTGTCTGAGCTATACTCGAGTTTTCTCTTGTAAATTCAAGTTTTCAACTTATTCTTGACTTTGGTTGCTCTCTAAATTGATATAGCTTCAATATTAGCAAACCAATTATCCTCATATAGATCTTTGTGTCTTCTTTCTAAAGCAATAAGAATCAGCTCAAAGATCATTGTATTTTGCCTGTTATGATCCAATGAATGCAGCCTTGTTCTTGACCAGCGTTTTTGCAACGTTCTAAATTGTCAGTCAACTTTCGAAGACCATATCTCTCTGGTCTGATCTTCATTTTTGTTGAATCAAGTCTTGATGGAAATCCTTACAATTCTTCTTTCATATGCCACCGATTTCAACTCATTCCGATATGTAGATTGTGAGTTACACTCAAAACGTTGAAGCTTAGTCTAATGTGTGGCGTGGATTTCTGATCCAGCTTTCGAAATTCAAAGCTCTCTCATCCAAACTTCTTTGAGCATGAAACTTTGTCAAGATGACGCATTAAATGTCTAGTTTCATATAAATTTGGTTTCACCTCAATCCGATCTCTGGTTTAGGAGATATCATCGAATTATCAGACTTCGCCCAAAGCTGAATGTGAAACAAAGGTGAACAGAGTTGCTGACCATGCTGGATACTTGAGTTGTTTGATGTGGAATTTAGTTGAATTAAATTTTTATTTTGATGATTTGGAACTTGAGTATCTTTATAGACAATATTCAAAATATTTTTGCTAAATATCTTAATGTTGAATAGTGGTTGTTACATTAGATGAGTTTTGTCTCGACTTGTGTAAACGTGTTTCTATAATACTAATATTGAGCTTTTATGCAAGGCCATGTGATAAGTCATTTGTTTTGTTGCTTTCATCAACCATGAGAGCATAATTTATATAATCAAAACAATGAAAGATGAAGGAATATACAATGTACTAATATAATTGTACTAAGGAGTAAGGATTTAGACTTTAACAATATATACATTTCCAAGTTGTCATGTTTCCCTTCTTAATGGCTTGGGAAAGATGAGGATGAGTGTTGCATATGTCAAAATCATTCATGACATGATAAAAGGGTAACAACCAGTGTTAAAAAGTCTGAATGTGAGCCAAAGGACTGGCCTATATCAAGACAAGTGTTGAGCCTTTATTTGTTTAACCAAATTGTAGACATTCTAATTGAGCCTATCAAAGAAGAGATCCTTAATTGCATGTTGATGATATAAAATTGTTCACTGAATACAAGGAGGAAATTAGCTCTAAAATTGAGATATGAAGAAAGACTCCAAAGTTGAAGGGTTTTTGCGTGAGTTAGAGCAAAACTGAATATATGCATTGCATTTTTTATAAAAGATAAATTAGAAGTTAAGTGAAAGTTAAATTGGGAGGGCAAGTCATTCCATAAGTGACAAGGTTTAAATATTTGGAATCAATTATACAAAAAGATGGAGAAATTGATGGATATGTTAATCATATATGTGGAGAAAAGCTACTAGAGTTATTTGTGATCAAAAATACCTAATAAGGTAAAATGGAAGTTTTATCGCACTTCTATAAGATTAGCAATGCTATATGATAGTGAATGTTAGACTTTAAAGGGACAACATAAATACAAAGCGTAACACCCATTTTTCAAAACAAAAATACTTAGCAAAATATTTTTAATAAGGATACTCAAGTTCTAAATTATTAAAATAAAAATTTAATTCAACTAAATTCCACATCATAACATTAAATTAAATCCTTAAATTTTCCAAAAATAAAGATGAAAAGCAAAAGTCCTAGGGTCATGACGAATAAAACGATATAACATAAGCTCTAGGAGCACAAATGAGCCTTTAAGGCTCACTCCATCTTCCCTTGCTCCACATTAGAACAATCAACTGAAAAAAAAATGTTTATATAAAAGGTAAAACTTTCACATCTTAGTAACTACTAAATATTTCTATTGTACACAAGCAAACTACATATAATTTTAAAGATGGAAACTGATTACATGTATATTTGCATATATCATAATGCTCATATAACACAATTATTTAATCATCACTACATCAATCTCTATTTTTATCACAACATGTAATACAAAATTATGCAATATGCACTATGCAACCTCTGTTATATCACCGTCCAACCTTATACCATTGACTGCAGTTATAAACTAACACATAGTTCAACAAAAAACAATCTATTTGACTGGATTGTCCCAAGCTCACTAGTTCTTCTGGACTATGGCTCCTCTTCTTAAAAAACACATTAAGGAGGTGTCACATGTCCCACAACTTCAATGCAATCTTGGCCAAGGGAAGACATGGAAAAAGGGACTCCGACAAGTACTATCTATTGTGCACTGAGTGATGGCATAACACATATTAAGAGCTCTCATCATATAAATTCCTCCTTACTCCAACCCATCATAAACACAACTGCCATGATAGATATATTCAAATATAATTACAACAAAGCAATAAAATTATGCTCTCATTCATATAAAATATAAATTTCAATACATACACATACAAATAATTCAATCTATAAATTTTCAATTAAAAGGTAGTTATTCACAATCATATACAATTTACATGCATATAGAAGAAAATTTAGAGTTACATGTTACCCCTATCATACAAGTAATCACACAAGAGCTACTCCAAACTTCTTAATAAGAGTCTACAAATCACACACATAAAATATCTATTAATATAATATGAAGTATTCTAAAGCTACTCTAAAACTTGAGCATAATTTTAAAACTACCCTATAAAACTCTAACTTAACTATCCAAACCAATATATTTGTTAATAAAATTTATGTCTTATTGAAAGCATAAATTATCATATATATATATATATATATATATATATATATATTATATATATATATAGACACACACATACTTGAACATGAGAACCTAATACATTTAATTATCTATTTGTTGCTGGAAAAGGCATTGGTCATGGAAGTATAAGAACGAATCTTGTGAATAGTAGCTTATGAATATAATAGTGCCAAATGGGTAGAAAAGTTATATAAGTATGTGTGGGTATACAGGAAAAGGAACAAAAGAAGGGATTATGTGAAGAAGTGATAAAGATACACAAACCAAGAACCAAAAAGGGGGACAGGAATCTGGATCTAATAAAAAGAAATGGCTTTCATGTAATATATGTCTGTAAAAGAAAAAGAAGGGGTTTTGTGGGTCGTGGTTCGTGGGTCATGAAAGTAAAACTGTATAAAACTAATAGTTGAAGCCATGCCTCTTGTGCTACCGGAAACGTGATAAAAAGAATAGTTGACAAGACCAAATAGACATGCTACAAAGCAAAATACCAATAGTTGAATGAAGGAACAGAGGGGCGAGATATGGAAATATTGACAAGATTATTGTGGGGGAAATTTGCAACAGTAATCCAAAAAAAAAAATATAAAAATAGATCACTGTTGAAACATTTTACAAAAATAACCCAGTTGGTGGCGCCACGTCAGATGGCGCCACGTCAGATGGCGCCACTGTACAGGTGGCGTTGCCACGTGGGACGCCACCTAGGTGGCGCCCCATGTGGCAACGCCACCTATTTTAAAAAAAAGTAAAAAAAAAAAAATTCAATAGCTGGCGCAGGCGGCTCAACTATTTTGACAGGGGGCGTCAACCCCCTGTTAGATTTTTATTTTTTAAAAAAAAAATTTTAAAAAAATTTTTTTATATAATCTAATATGTAATATAATATATATTATAAATAATATAATAATTATATATTAATATATATTTTTAATAATTATCATAATTATTAATAATATATAATTATTATATTATTAATAATATATAATATATATTATATATTAGATTAGATTATATAAAAAAATATTTAAAAAAATTTTAAAAAAATAAAAATCATTAATTGAATAATTATTTACTACTTTAGTATTTAACAACTCTTCAATTTTACCTCTATTAACCACCAACTTTTCGAAAAAATAATCATTTACCCAAAATAAAATTCTACATTAATGTAAAAAATTTATGGACGTGACTTACACTTATAAATAATAAAGAAATGTAGACAGTAGCAGAATAAATGTGTATGTGAAAAATATGAACCTAGTTCCCTAATAAAAAAGCATGAAGCTATGAACTCTTATTTTAAAAAGGTAAATGAAATAAAATTGAATACGTATATATAGTGAAATTTAGAATAAATAAATATTCACCATACTACAAATCTATTGGTTATTTTGTTTAAATTTTTATTTTTTATATAATTATGATAATTATTAATAATATAATAATTATATATTAATATATATTTTTAATAATTATCATATTAATAATTATTATATTATTAATAATATAATATGATAATTATATATTAATAATAAATATTAATATATTATTATTATATTATTTATAATATATAATATATATTATATTACATATTAGATTATATAAAAAAAAATATTTTAAAACAAATTTTTTTTAAAAAAAATAAAATCTGACAGGGGGCTGACGCCCCCGGTCAGAATAAGCTGCCTGCGCCAACTATTGAATTTTTTTTTTTAAAAAAAATAGGTGGCATTGCCACATGGGGCGCCACCTAGGTGGCGTCCCACGTGGCAACGCCACCTATACAATAGCGCCATCTGACATGGCGCCACCAACTGAGTTATTTTTATAAAATGTTTCAATTGGTCTATTTTGATAATTTTTTTTTATTACTATTGCAAATTTCCCATTATTGTGGAGTACAAACATGGAAAAAGGGAATGGCGGCAAGAGAGAATGAAATCGGGACAGTACCTGAAGCAAGATAGTAAATGCGACGCTAGAGTCTACAAGAGGTGTAAGAAGTAAAGGAGATTTTTTAGGAGTAGGGCTAAAGTTTGACTCTCTTGTTAAAATATTATTATTTTAAAAGATATTATAATATATAATAATTTTTCTCTCTCTCTTATCTCTTTTTTTATTTAAATATAGATCAGATTATTTTATGAAGATATTTCCTCTATATATTTTCTTTTTATTGTTATTCTTATCCATGAAATTAATCAGTGTTAATTAATCATTTATTATTATTATTTTCTTTTACTTATTGAACCACAACTAATTCTCTAAATCTAAAAATCAAGGATGTTACATAAAATAGGGGTAGCAGAGATGAAGATGGTGAGATAGATGTGTGATCAATTATATAAGAAATATAAGGTTCATGATGATCACATACGCAAATGAGTTGGAGTAGCCCCTATTGAGAAGAAAATGTTAGAAAATCGTTTGAGGTGGTTTGGACACGTTTAAATAAAGCTATTGAGTGCATTGGTGAAAATGGTTGATCAAAGTGTGGAGTCATCTAAAACGAGGATGAGGAAGATTGAAGCAAACACTTAATAGAGTTATAGAGTGATATCTTTTGGTTAATAATTTATCAAAAATATGGTTTTCGATGGAGTACAATGGTGTCATACGATCCATGTAACAACCTTACATAATAAGATAAGGATTTGTTATTGTTGTTGTATGTTAAAAACACAATTCCTAAAGGGTAAGAGAGGAATGAGATTATTTTATTAATGCTACTTTTGTAATACATGTTTTATCTCCTATCTTCCATTCAAATAAGGGGAGAAGAGTCCCTCTGTACTTTAAAATTTGTTTCATTTTATCTAAAAAGTGCGTTCATGGGGCCCAAATTCTTGCTAGGTGGTTAAAAAAAATGTTCCACCCAACCCTACAAAAATAACCCATAAATTATTTGGTCATCGTCGGATTGGGCACCGGTAACCTATGTTGCCATGCCAATTTGATTCTACTCTAAGCGTATACATAACTTTATTTAAAATACATATAATATATACAAATATTCATTATTTGACAAAGTCAAACAAATATATTTACTTACGATTCAATTACAATATAATAAATAAACATATTTTCAATTCACTCGGCAAATATTCATAGTTTTCATAAACATATTTAATTAAGAAATTGATAAATTGAGTTTATGAGAAACAAATTATTATTAAATAGTAAGAGAATAATCTCTAGTAAATTAATTTGCTTCACTGGCCCATTAATTGAACTAAAAATAAAATCTAAAAAAGACTATTTACTTTATGTGTATAGAATATAGTTTTGAAATATCAAATTATATTTTTTTTTTATTTTTGGTGTTTCATTATTTTTTTGATTTTAGAGAGATTCTTGGAGATGAAAGTCCATGTAGCCCAAACCAGCCTTAAATTACTTGGGCTTTCATCAGGCAAGAATGAGCAGCGAGCCGCAAAATGCTACTAATTCATCTTTCAAGTCTTAAATCGTGCAAAGGTCATGTCCTACCCAATCCTACCTACAAACACCTCAACATCCAAATAAAGGGACAAAGGAACTCCCCCTCCCTCCCTTCCTAGATACCAAAACTAAGAAAAACTTTTTTTTTTTGAAGATTTAGGATTATTGTAGTATTTGATTTTGTTTAAATAAATAATATTATGATATTTTTAAGAACAAGTATATTAAATTTTAAAAATAATAGGAAAAATTATAATAAAGGACCTGGGAGAAATATATTTATGGAGAATGATCATAAAAATTGAAATTATTTAGAAAGTTCAAATGCAAAAATATAAAATAAAAAGAAATACTAAAATACCTCTAAAAAAATCTTTTGCATTCCCTCCTATATTCTCTCCCACACTTTATTTCTAAAATTAACACAAAATTTTAAGTTTCACTAAATTAAATAACGGTTTTCTTAATTTTTATTTTTCACAACTTGCACATACATCTCTTGATAAAGTTGCACATTCTTAAATTTTGTAAAAATTATAATTTTCTTAAAATCAACAAAAAATTTAATTAAAATATAATTATATAATTTTAATAAAACTCAAGGTCTTTTATAATTTAAGATATATTGCAAGAAAGTTTATATGATTTTTTTTTTTGTTTTAGAAGAAATTTATGTTGGTTAAAAATTCATTTAATGTTAATAAAATAAAAAAAATCTAAGTGATCTATTATATCTTGAACAATATGAAATGAGTAATCTATTGATATTAACCTTAATAATATAAACATAGTAACTTGATAATATAAGTAATCTATTAGATCACGATGGACATTTCGGTTTCAATTTTAGTTTTAGTTATTTTTTTAATTATGAATATAAGAGATAATATATGAGGTTTGGTTAGGGATAATTTATTAATTTTGAATTGATGTTAAGATGTTTGGTTAATCTAAATAATTACAATTCTTATGGTTCTTTATTATAAATATTATTTTTTCTAAGTCTTTTATTTTAACTTTTTCAAAATAATATTGATTAAAATATTTAAATAAATCTTAATTTTAAATTTGCAATTATTTAAATATCATGATTTGCTAATATTTGTTTACTTTTTGTCTAAAAATTAAAAAAAAAGAAACTTGTAAAAAAATATTTCAAGTGATGATTATGTTATTGAATGTTGATAAAGCATACTTACATTTTAATTTTTAAAATATTTTAATCTTTGCGGATTTTTTCTACGTTTCAAACAATCCATCCCTCCATAAACTAGCGAAGAGCAGCACATGGAATAGTCCACGATTAGGCTCCAATATTGATGGTGAGAATGGAGTTCTTGTGCGGCGGGGATGAGGTTTGGTTATAGTCCATTTTCTTTTTCATTTTTTTTCTATCCACTTCTTTATCTCAGTTGTTAGATTGAAATCTTAATAATTTAAATTAAATTATATATAAAAATATTAATAAATAATATTTAAAAATAATATTTTCATAAATCATTAAATCTAAAACGTTGAGATTTTAAATCAACAGCTGCAATGAAGAAGTGGATGGGAAGGGAAGTGAACCATAACCAAACCCACTAGAATGAGGGTGGATATGGTGAGCTTAGACCACCACGGTTGAGTAAGGTTTTTTTTGTTTATTATATATATAATAAACACACATATATAAAAGATTATTTATTATCCTTAAGATTACATTTTGGGGGAGTAATATAAAATAAATAATTAGATTTAAAATATCTGTAGATTTTATCTAATATATTTCAAAATCTACACCTATTTAATTATAAAAATATACATTGATTAAAGGAAAATTTTCATTAAAATACCATTTAAATTTGTAAAACCCTCAGAAGTTTTCCGAATTTGTAAAAATATTGAGAGGTATCAAGGACTTATGATGAATATATAAATTCAGGTGAAATTATCCTTTTGCCCTTAGTTTTAAATAAATCAAAGAAAATAAAAATACCCTCACCAGAGGGCCGCTGCTAGGAAAGTGGGGGTTTTTCTTTGGGGGGTTAAGGTTTATATATATATATATATATATATATATATATATATATTAAAGGAATCAAGGGCCACTTGGCCCCATGAATGTGTGGGGGGTTGTGGTTTCGAACCCCACTTTCAATGAAAATATATATATATATATATATATATATATATATATATATATATATATATATGAGGTAAAGGTGTAAAAATGCATATGTGCTTTACCCTCAGGAACACCTACCATCACGTGTTTTTTAGATGCAAAAATACACATAAAAAACTGGAGCAAATTGGCCATCTCCGTTAACTTGGCTTACGTTGACTGTTACTTTTGACCAAAAATGCTGACATGGAGGGTGATTTGTCTACAATAATATCCTAGTGGCTCTGAAAATCGCTTTCGATTTCTTTCCCATCATCAAATTATAAATCCCTAGACTGCAAAATGGATGGTCTTGATCCAATAGGGAGAGACTAAAGAGAAAGCCGTGAATCCCTCTGAATCTACAAAATCTGCAAAATCGTCAACCTCCTCCAATGTCGATGACCATGAAGAAGCTTCTGATGGATTTGAAACCGCCAGCGACACCAAGCTCGGCAGCGACGCAAAGGATACGCATAAAGAACGGGAACAACAACATCAACATCAGGAGCTGAAGCATCCTTCGGGGACTAATTCTTCCGAAAAGGCATCACGTAATGAGGAATTAAAACAGGTTCTATTTGGTGGCTTTGCGTGTTTTCTTTGTATGAAATCTGGAGTTACAGATTCTGCCAGTGAAGCTTTTGAAACCCATTGAAAAAGGAACCATCTTTTTTATTCCAAACAAATTATTTTGCAGCAAAAAAAAAAAAAAAACTTTGGACCTAATCTACAATATGAGATCCAAGTCACGCCGTGTTGAAATCGTTTTTTGAGAGAAAAACATACTTTTTTTTGTCAGATCTAAAGAAACAGAGAATTCCATATAGAAAAGAGGGCTCAGATTAAATGGATGAGAGAAATTTATCAGCACAGGTTGATCAGAGTGGTGCATGACTCTCTAATACTCACAACCGCCCACAACATTCAATACGAAGAAAGAAGATAGATGAAATGTACAACGGGAAAAAAGACACAGAATAAAACAAGCAGAAAGATAGAGAATGAGAATGCGATGGCCGGATCTGGGGAATTAAATGGGTGAGCAGGCCGGCGTAGGGAAGATAGGCAAAATGATAGTTATATATATAAGAGGAGGAGCCGAGGCGGCCGGGATTAGCGTAACTCCAGCGGCTATTGGGATTGGGGGCCCAAAGGCTGAATAAAACCCTAAAAAGTCTTTTATGACGATCTCCTTGGTGATCTCCCTCCAACTCGGGCAAACTCCAGCGCAAGCCACCACACTCTTGCGCAGCCTCCCTGCTTCAAGCCATCAGTTACAGTCTCCGCCATTGAGGAACCACACTGCGCGACTTTTCAGATGAAGGAAGTGAGAGGGATAGAGAAAGAGTGAAGGACTTATTTTATTTATTTTTCCACAGCCAAGTAGGATATTATTCTAGCCAAATCAGCGTCCATGTCACCATTTTTTGTCAAAGTAACGGTCAACAACGTAAGTCAGAGTAACGGAGATGGTAAATTTGCTTCAGTTTTAAAAGTTCATGTGTATTTTTACACCTAAAAAAACACGTGGTGGTGGGTGCTCCTGAGGGGTAAAGCACATGTGTATTTTTACACTTTCACCTTAAAACGAATATATATATACATTAACAAATATATATATTATTCTTGTCATTTTTTCAATGGTATTTACAAATCATAAAACGAGAATTATCATTCCACAAACAGAATCTACAACGTTTTTTACAGGTTCCTTTTTTCTACTCTTTGATGCATATGAGTGAAAAATAAAATGCACTGTTACAAATCCTGAAACTAGAATTATCATTCTAGAAACAGAATTTACAACGTTTTCTACAGAGATCCCTTTTTTTACTTTTTGATACATATGAGTAAAAAAAAAAAAAGTACTATAATAAATTCTGAAACGAGAATTACAAATCATGAAACTAAAATCACCATTCCACAAATGAAATTTATAACTTTTTTTGAAGAATCCTTTTCTGCAATTAAAAAAATGTTTGTAAATGGTGTTTCAAGATTTGTAATTAGTGTTATAAGATTTATAATTGGCTTTTCAAGATTTTTGAAAGTGCATTTTTTTTTTTTCACTCACATGCATTAAAGAGTAAAAAAAGGGATCCTTGTAGAAAACGTTGTAAATTCCGTTAATGGTAATTCTCGTTTGAGGATTTGTAATTCTCATTTTAGGATTTGTGAATACCATTAAAAAAATATTAAGAAGTATATATATTTGTTAGTGTAATATTAAAAAGTATATGTATTTGTTAGTGTGTGTATTAAATGAACCAAGGTGGGCCACTTGACCCCATGGATGTGTAGGGGTTGGGGTTTGAACCCCACTCCTCACACTTTCCATGAATAATTTTTTTTTTTTTAAATAAGAAACCCTAAACCTAAAAAAATAGAGAAAAGAAAAAAAGAAAACCCCACCCCCTCGCCAGTAGCCGCCATCTGGCGCTCCACTGGTAGAAGTGGCGGCTCTCTAGTAAGGGTTTTTTTTTTTTATTCTGATTTATTTAAAACTAAGGGTAAAAGGATAATTTCACCTTAATTTTCATATTCTTCAAAGGTCCTTAATACCTTTCAGTCTTTTTACAAATTCAAAAAACTTCTTAGGGTTTTACAAATTTAAATGATATTTTAATGAAATTTTCCCTTGATTAAATGGTATAAGTTAAATATGAATATATCACACATATTTCGATTCCAATGAAGTATTTTTCTAATAACTGAACCGAAACCAAACATTAATTTTTTAACAAAGATAAAAATAAATTTTTTACCGAAAACTGAATTAAACGAACTGAAAAAAAATCAAATTGAATTCGGTTCAGTTTAGTTTTTGATTTCAGTTCTAATTTACTTAGCCTATGTTAAACTAATGCTAATGTTTGGCGGAAAAAAAAAAAAAAAAAAAAAAGCGCTAACGTTTGGCAATCCTCATGCTAATGTCAACTATATAAGCAAAAACTCTAGGGTTTATACGGAGCCACCATTGAGCAGTCCGTAGAACTAGAGGAGAAGAAAGAGAGACCGCCGGAAGATGAAGACCATTCTAACTTCCGATACGATGGAGATCCCCGACGGCGTGACCGTGAAGATTCACGCGAAGGTGATCGAGGTAGAGGGACCTCGCGGCAAGCTAGTCCGTAATTTCAAGCACCTTAATCTGGATTTCCAGCTGATCACCGACGATAATGGCATGAAGAAGCTAAAGGTTGAAGCCTGGTTCGGGTCCCGGAAGACCTCGGCCGCCATCAGAACTGCCCTTAGTCACGTTGCAAATCTCATCACCGGTGTCACCAAAGGGTACCGTTATAAGATGAGATTCGTGTATGCCCATTTCCCAATCAACGCATCCATAACTAAGAACAGCAGTTCCATTGAGATCCGTAACTTCCTTGGGGAGAAGAAGGTACTCTTCGCTTTCCCTCTTCTCAGTAGACGATGAATTATCTATCTAATAAAAAAGTATCCGTCAAAGACTGAAATCCTAGTATTTACAATTTATTATAGTCAATAGAATCGATCAATTTGCTGTTTCGTGTCTGATTCTAAGTTTGATTACCGGTACATTTGATTTTCAGTCTTGGTTCACATTGTTCTCAGTTTAATTCTGGCTATGCAGATTTTGCAGTCTGATCTTGTGATTTGAAGCTCTAATTAAGTTATGAGTGTATTATTTGTATTTTTGGTGTTATTGCCTGGACTATTTCAATGTTTTGTGGAGACATTTATATAAATGCAATTATTCTGAGGGAAATTGGTGTTTCTATACTATTCCCTCCGGGTGTCCTGTCTGTTTCTACAACCTATTTGGATTTCTGTTGATTGAATGGAATCAAATAGTGCAATCGAATTTTAATGCAAGGAAAAAAGGGAGGGAGTATTTGATTTTAATGCATGCTCTCTAGCTCATTTGTTTGATCCTATTCATTAATCAACCAAGCAGAACCTTTTTTTATTTGTTGTTAATCATCATAATTCTTGGTCTTAATTCTGGCTATGTGCATGTTGCAGTTTGAAAATGTGGTTTGATGCCTATAATTTAGTGTCTAGTTATTCTTCTGTTGAGGCAGTTATATCAGTGCAGTAGCCCTGAGGAAAATTTCATTTTCTATGTTATTCTCTACTGGTCAGTTTCCTGTTCTGTGTTGTTGTGTTGTAAGAACATAATTGCTATTGTACCATTGTATCATTAAATAAATGCATGCTCTTAAGTCCATTTGTGTTATGTAAGCTGTAAATAAATAATTAGGGAATTATTAAAAGGCACAAGACTAATTTATAAGCAATGGGTCCTATTCTTTGCTTGTTCCGATAGGGCCCAACGAACCTAGGAGCCAATTTCTGGTTGCTTCTAGTCGCGGCTGGAATCTGTTGATAAGGTTGATGCTTCAAAAATACCCACTGCCCTTCCTGAAATTCCTTATCTGTGCCCATAAGGTTGACTGAAGGAGTCTAAGGCAGTATCCTATATAAGGGGAAGCCTACACTAATGTATGGGCTGTTGAATTGTTTGATGAATGAGAATATGCAGTAGTAATAACTAATAACTAATAACAGAAATACTAACTAACAACCTAACTAATTAACCAAATACTAATATTCCTTAAGTATTGTGGCCTCATAGAATTAGTCTTGTGCCAGTTAATCATTCCCTAATTATTTTTTTATGGCTTACATAACAATTTGTGATTTCATTAATAAACTAATCAGAACCTTTTTCACCCTTTGTTGTTCATCAACCATAATTTTTTTGCAATTTCATTAATAAACTAATCAAAACCTTTTTCACCCTTTGTTGTTCATCCACCATAATTTTCTCTGCTATTGTGTGTGGAAATGTTGTGGCTTTCTGCATGTTTATATATATTTATCTAGTGTCTGTGATGTTGCATTTAATTTTCAGATTACTTGATTGTATTTGATGTTGTATTGGCTTACCCTTTTTCTAGGTGAGGAAAGTGGAAATGCTCGAGGGGGTCTCTATTATTCGATCTGAAAAGGTCAAGGATGAGCTTATATTGGATGGGAATGATGTGGAGTTGGTCTCTCGCTCTGCAGCTCTTATTAATCAAAAGTGCCATGTCAAAAATAAGGATATCCGCAAGTTCCTTGATGGCATCTATGTGAGTGAGAAAGGCACTATCCAACAAGAAGATTAGAGAGAGTATTATTTGATTGGTTTTCCATAGAGTCAGTATAGGTATAGTGCATTATATTTTCTATAGTGATAGATAAAGAATGATCATTAGTTTTCTGGGATTTATTCTTGCTTATTTTAGTTATATCTGTCAAAGACGCACAAAATATTCACTGCACTTCTAATTTGAGTATTTAAAGGGAATTTGACAAATTTCCCCTAGAAATTGTTACATCCGCGTGATGGTGCTGTGTATTTTTGTTTAGTTATGGTTGGGAAATGAATTCACATGGGTTTATTTATTATATTTTGTAGTGCAATATAGCCGTTTTGGTGGAAAAGTTTAGTGCAAAAACTGAATGATTATGTTTATCAGATCGTTTGATTAAATTAATGTGGGGAGTTCGTAAATACTACCTAGGGAGGTACTATTATATTTTCAAGGGAAGAAGCCTTTCTTCGCTGCTGACTTCAACATCATTGATAATGGGCGAATACGTGATATCGGATATGTATGCAAGTGGGTTGCATTAAAAACTTCAAATTATGTTGACGTACTGGAAAGCTAAAAGCTAATCATGAAACTCTTGAATGGCCTTCTAATTTAAAGGGAAGATTAATCTTTTAGTGGTTTTAATTTTGTTTAACTTTCCTTTCCTTTAATATAAGCTCGATGTAATTCAGTCTTGGTAGTTTTTCTTAATTGTAGTTCGGTTCATGAATTTTGATTTGATTTGATTTAAAATAAAGAAAAGTGATCTGGAGGTTCTTATGATTTCCTTCAATTTTTAATCAGGTCCCTAGATTTTCTTTTCTTTTTATTGGGTCCTTGAAGTTTCTGATGTAAAATACATTAGTCCTTCTGTTAAATTCCTCAAACAGTGTTAAAATCCTCTTACGCCTCGAACCTCAATTTGAAATTTGATTCATTAAAATTGCCACATAAGCAAGTCGAACTTTACTGTCTTCTCTTCTACTGCGCTGGCACCGTTGCCTCCTTCACCCTCTAGCAGCCTCATCAACCATCAACCGCAGCAGGAAGACTTTTTTTATCCCAATGCGGGAGACTTTTTGAAGTCCAAGGCATATAACTCTTTCTCATTATAAATTAACATAGTAATTTAACCTTTTGCCTTTGAGTTCACCTGTCAAAGGGGGTCGAATACTTTTATCAAAGGGAGATAGTTTGATCCTGGATTGGTCAAGGTATCCTAACTCTTGGGTTTTTAGGTTCATGCCTTAGGGTAATAGAAGCTCGCCTTATCTAATATTAATATCACTTAAGAGGAAGGGAGACTTCGTCTTATTCTTGAACCGTAGGTAAGTCCAACTCATTTCCTTCAAAAAAAAAAAAACAACAACAACAACCATCACCAGCTACCATTAAAAAAAAAAAAAAAAAAATTCCCTGGCCGTCATGGAAACAGCCATTGCATCCCTTTTTTCCTCTTTAATACAAAGAACGATCAACACCATTGAAAAGCAAGAACTTGAAAATGGAAGACCAATGACATGATGGGGGTGGGGGGGGGGGGAAGAGATGACAGAACCCATTGAGAAGCGCTGGATTTGTTATTGTAGATCTGAAGAGGGAGAAGGCAATGAAGCTTCGCCGTCCGCCGTGAGACACCTTTGCCGTTGCAATTCTAAAGAGGGAGAAGGAAGGAGCAGATTAAAAAAAGGTTTGTTGTCGCACAGTAAGTAGGGTGATACAGTAGGAGACAAAGTAATGGATTAATAAAATTCATGGGAGTATAATAGTCATGAAATTTCACTTCCATGGAACTCATCTTAGTACCACGGGTACCAAGGAACTTCCATTACTTTATTCTTAAAATTATCCGCTTGAAGGCTTCATTACTTTTCACGGTTTTAAAACACATTGATTGGGGAAGTCCCCTCATTATATGATGCGGTGGATATTGAAGTCTCAAATTAATTAGGGAAGGGAATAAAGAACACTTCATAAAAGTCTCGATACATTTCTTCTCAAAGCATTTTAAAATCATGACCAATAGTTGGGCTTCAAAATGGACAATTTTAAAAGGCAGACGTTGAAATGTTAGAAACTCGTTATAATTTCTTATGAAAAATATCAGAAAAAAAAAATCTTATGAAAAGTGGGATTTCCATGGATGTGGGTTCTAACCAAACGAATAGCCCAAATGTGGGTTCCACTTTTAGTTTTTATCTATAGATCCTCGGTTCCAATGTACCAAATCAGGCATAAAAATTTTGTAATAAAGAAGAGCTTACTCAAGAGTAACTTGTTACTTGAAGTCGGTATTCACAAGGTGGCAGTAACTTCAAGTCATTGGAATTTATGATTCATTTTCATCAACACTCGAACATATGGCTAACTTGCAATCACTCTAAGCTATGAATTGGAAAGATTAAGGCATACGGAGTACCTTTCAGTTACTTGAAGTTATCAATGCTGGAAAGATGTAATCTGAGGTTGCACAAAACTTAACTTAGAGGTTAAGATCAAGTGATATAACCATGAAAAGCATGACACTACTATAAAAAATTCTTTTAATGTACGTTTTTAGACAATTTCTACGTCACCTCATAAGGAGATGCCTATATGAGCGACGTGGTAAAATTTGGGAACAATATTCGTCAAAACATAAACGTTGTAAGTAACACTTACGGTGTCCCCTTTTATAGATAGAAACTCTGTAAATGCTACCTATGGTGCACTTATGACATTTGTTTATGTAGTAGGGACGTTGAAAGTTTTAATCTTCATTATTTTCACTACTCAGCAATTAAAACCTACAAAAACATCATCGAACAAATCATTATAAATCAAAATGTTGTTACAGTAAGGAAACATCTAATTCTAGCTAATTAAAGTGTTAACTACTACTACTATGTACAACAATCATAACAAAGTTCAAAAAGTTCTCTATACAACTACTAAGTACTCCATTCATTCCTAATTATAAAACTAAGTTGACTTTTTTATAAAGAGATTGACTTTTTTGGTGAGATTAAGAAAGCTAAATAAGTTACTTAATTATATCATATGTTGTATATTTTTAGATTATATGTTAGTTTATTAGTCAAACTAATTAGTTTGAAGAAAAAAATAAAAATAAAAATACCCTAAAATAATTTAATTAGCTTCTTTACTCTCCCTAAAAAGGTTAACTTGGTCTTATAATTAAGACCAGAGGGATTATATAAAAGTAAATTTTATTCATCTACGTGTTAAAGAAAACATCCAACCAAAAAGTCTCGAATGAAAATAATGTTGTGAATCTGTAAATTGGAAAATAAGGTAAGATAAATCAATCAAGTGAATGAATTAATTAATAATTCAAACACAACACCAAAAATATTATCATTCAAGAATGAAGGAGCAATTACCTATTCAAAATCTATAGTAATTCTATTATGAATGATGTTATACATATAAAAAATAACATAGTATGTGCACTCAGTGCTCCTTGGTTGTCAAGGGTACTAAAAATCAAAAGCAAATAGTTTAAATGAATAAAGGCACTTCTAAAGCCACTATCAATGAAAGAACTTAAATTGAAACTACTTACTATCAAATAATACTACTTCGGTTCTCTATTTTTACCCTCTCGTGTCCCACAAAATAGTCTATATGTCTTGAGTGCACTATTATTAAAATAAAAATCAACGGACATTAAAACAATTCATTTAAGTCAAGAATCAATTATTTATATTTTTTTTAATTACGTGTTGAAAATGGATTTCATTTTTTCATTTGGCTTGTGACTCAAGGAACCAAACCAATTGAGGGTGTTCTATACACAAAGTCCAATGATAACTACAACAACATATACAAATTAAACTAAAATTAAGATTGGACAATTAATTCTTAAACATCTTAAATAGATAAAACTATGAGAATTGATACTAAATAACAAGGCAATTTAGTCTCTTCTATTGTGAGGCCCACATAGGTCATCCTTAATTCCAACTTATTATTCTTTTTTGTTGTATTTGTGGGACATAAGAATCCATATTAACCATTTCTTCCCATATTGATGCACACACACACATATATATATATATATTATAATTCCATTAATTGGAAGGCAAAAACAAACTAACAGGATTGCAAGTTTAACCCATCTTATATCTAGCTCTTCCAAATTCATAAACTCAATTAGATTTTTCATGTCAATTGTAAAGGGATATGGCACTATTCTCGACAACTCAACAAGGCATTTGAATGGTGATCCGGCCAATGTCCTTGTGGAATTGTTGTAGTCATGCTAAGAAGAGAAATTTGTCATATTTTGTTCATCCTATTAAAACATAAAAATATAAATTATTAGTAGGTTGTCAAGAAAACTCAGGTAATAGTAAAGTATTTAATGTTGGTTAAATTTTGGAGTGTTGCCTAACGTTCAAGCAATTGCTCATAAGGTTGAATAATAAAAATGTTGAAGTTTTTCTATCGCTCATGAGTTATGTATTCATGAGTTATAACCCGTAACCTTTTACGGTACTCATAAAAACCTGTAACTCTTCACGGTACTCATAAGTTATCCCAAATTGGCTTTTTTTACCATTGATGAACCTGTAACTCTTTTACGACGCTCATAAATTAAACCAGTAACTCTTTACGGTACTCATGAGAACTCGTAACTCTTTACAATACTCGTGAGAACTCATAACTAAATTTTAAAGATTAGGATATGAAAAATTAGAAATCTATGTTAATTACTACAAAACCCGTAACTCCCTACGATCCTTATGAGCTATATAAAGGATGCACTCATTAAAATAACTATTGGGGTTTTAGGATTACCTTTTGATTACACGAAGACCTCAAAGTATATGAGGTCCTCTAATGTTGATCCACACAACTGCCTCTTGATTGCAATGAGAACACCTTCTTGTTGACTCTTCCTTCTCCTTGGATGCTTGCTAGGCAATTGCAAAGTGAAGGTGTAAGATTGAAAGATTGGGGATAGCGGCTCTCTTCTTGAACAAGAACACACAACCTTTTTCTTGAACAATCGTGTGCACGTTTTTCATTCTTGAAAAACATCCAAAAATAGGCACTTAAAGATCAGCCACCTAAATTAGGGTTTAACCCTAATTCTAGTGCTTAAAAGAAAGGCCAAATCCAATTAGAAAGGCCCAATCTTTTTTCAATCTTTATTGAATCTTATCCGATCTTTATTAATCTTTATCCAACTTTTGTTAGACATATATCCAATATTTATTGGATGTTTATATAATCTTTATTATATATCTTTCCAATATTTATTGGATTTTTATCTAACTTTATTAGATATCTTTCCAATATCTATTGAACCTTTTATCTAATCTATATTGGATATTATTTTGGATAATTCACAATTATTTTTTGTCACCTGACCTCTTGAATTTAAAATTTGAATTTAAATTACTCTTTCAAATTCAATATTTAAATTCTAAATTCAAATTGGCCCAAGACCCATTGGGCCTTCAAACTTATTTGGGCCTATTAGTGGAAAAACTAATTTCTCACTAATTATCCAAATATGGCACCATTTATGATTGGGCTTGGAGTCCTACTCCAACCCAATGACACCTATAGTCTTAACAAAGCCCAATAATTGGCCCAAAGTTGCTAAATATAGCAATTAAGAACAACCTTAGTGTGTGACCTATTAAGTTCTATTAGTCACTGACATAAATAAACTTGGACCAATTAAACTCCTTTAACGTGCCCAATTTATCTAATAGCCACATAAGACACTAGCAATGCTCTACGGCCCAAGAACTAATCAAGTTGATCAAATGATCTACCTTTCTAATTTGGATACCGTGTCGATATCATTCCTCACACCGTCGTTTACATTTAGTTAAGAGAAAAGATAGAGTATCATCCTCTTGGTTGACTAAATGTAGCTTTTTCACATAACTATAAATCTTCTTTTATTGACTCTAAGATGAACCATGACTCTTCATGATCGCTTACTATACATAGATTCCTGAGTCAACTAAAAGTCATTCAAGCCCTACTGGTCTTGTGAACAAATAATCCCTTATAGGGGATTGTGAATCCTTTTGGCATGTCTATCCATACTCATGCATTCGGTTCATACCCAAGAGTACACTGTTCTCCTCATTTTTCATGTGAATAGAGTTGTATAGTCAAAGCATAAACCTAGGACATAGTATTCGACGACATCCTCAAGTCTAAGACGATTCGGACTACCAAACAAGGAGAGACGTTACAAATCCAATGATACTCTCTATAATGAATCCTTATGGAATCTCTCGATAGGTCAATTTAGTACTATCTATTCTCTAACAGATCCACCCACGACATCAACTAAGGCATTATCATGCCTGCATTCCTTAAGGTCCCTACCTTGTATCTCTATACAAGTAGATGACATCATACTAGTCTTATTAGGATCATCAATTCCCATTCTTGGTGATTCAAGACTAAGAACATGTTTTAGGTAATAGACATATAGTGTCATCGAGTCCTCATGATCATAGTCTCTATCATATATCTTCGAGTGAACACTTGTTCTATTTCTAGGGCCTTTATCTTTAATCGCATATTAACCTAAAAATAGGCGAGACATAAATATGATAAAGATAAAGTGTGCTCAAATATATAAGTCATGAAATACTAAATAGAAAAAAGGTGCTCCTCTATCAAAACAAATTGTTTCTAGGACACCTATTTACTAACATTTCCTACCATTGGAGTTGTCGCCGCCATGTGAATAAGATATTTCGGCCAAAGGATGAATGACGCTAATGCTTGACCTAGTGTGAGAAGGGACACCAAGTGGTATCTCCGACAAGTTATAACTTCCTTTGATGTTGGGGAAGGCCAAGGAATCCTTGGTTCTAAGTTCTTCAGTTTCCCTCTTTGATTGAATGATAGATCACATTTCACCACGTAGCTCATTCAAGAGTGATTCCCGAAGTTGTACCTCAAGCTCTTGTCGAAGTTCCTCTCGGAGTGATTGACAGACTTCCTCTCGAAGTGATTGACGGACTTCTTCTCGAACTTTGGCTACCAGCTCCCTACTGGGTTCACCTTGTGATGAATATTGTGAAGCTCGTCCAAAATATTTTGCAACACTGACCCCCCTCGGCTCCCCTCGAACGTGATCAAGGTGATCTGCCTTCCCAATTGCTGTTGATAAAATGTCCATCCGTCCACTTGGAATAAATGAACCATGGCTATGATGCTCTTCAAGCTCATCCTGTATCATACAATTTATCATAAATGAAAATTAAATACTTCTAATATGAAATAATTTCAAAATTAATTACTTATATTTCAACTACTTACAATCTTTACAGCAAGCTCAGCAACAATTGGATTTATGTATTTGTCACCCTTAAGCCTCCCAACTTTCCATTTTTTGTGACGCGGAGGAGGATTTGGGGCTTGGACAATAATACCAGAATCTGACTTGGCAGCTTTCTTCATTTTCTCAAACTCTTCTTCTATCATCCTCCGTTCAAGCTTTCGATAACCACCACGAGACATGTAATGCTGATACTTATTTCTTGTTTGCCTCTCTTTATTTACTTCACTTACTTCCTATGAAACAAAAACAAAGAAAAATAAGTCTTCTGAGGATGATGTCAAGTAGATTCAAATAATAGATAAAATGAAAGAAATTTTACAAGAAATTGAGGATCTTGCCGTGATGTCACAAATAACCTCCAGTCCTCTGAAGAAATATACGAATATATTTGACATGGATCCTCATCCCTCTTTGCCCCTCGAATATACTTTTGGGAGAGCTTGTTCTTAAAATCTTTCCATCGTAGACGAACTACCCCCATCCAGTGCTTTTTCATCGCCTTGTTGTCTGGGACATCATATATTTGCTACAAATTAAAAGAGAAGATAATTATTTTTGAAGCAATGTGATTAAAGATACAAATGTAGATATATCAAAAGTTATATACCAAAATTTGTTGCCAAATCATCTCCTTCATTTTTTGTGGAACCAACTTCCAATTAGGGTACACAATGCGAACCTTGCTTCGAGCTAAATAGCCTACATAGCTAATGAATTTGTCCTCCTCAGCACCGATTGGATTCATATTAGCATCGAAGTCCACATGCAACCTCTCTCGTTGTTCTTGACGACGTGCAATCAATGCTTCCATTTTTGTGCTGCCTCTAACCCTTTTCACAACAGGTTCACCTCTATCACTTTGTGACCCATCAGAAGTGCCCATATTCCTATTAAGACAAATCCTAAATCAAATCATATGCATTGTATATGTCATATATATTTATCTACTTTTTTACTAGGCATGTGTTTTTTTTTTTTTAAATGTTGGAGGCAGTAGGAGAAACAAGCATAGAAAGCGCCAGTGGGTTGAAATGAAGGGGTGAAGTCCACAAATTTGCACTAGTAAAATTAACATGACAATGTAAAGGGCGCATGTTATATATTTGGATGAGGTTTCAGGTTTGAGTTTCGCCTTTATTAGTGTGTTTAAGTTTAAATTGTAAAAAAATGGCAATTGTAATAATGAGACTAGTTAGGGGAGTAAATGAGATAAAAAAGAAGAAGGGATATATCATATTCGTGAGGTTAAATGACAATTATGTAATGTTTCATTATACACCAAGCTGAATTACAAGCCATAGACAAGCTCTTGTGCGCAGGTATTTAGGTTATAACTAGTGCTCAAGGATTATAGCTCAATATTTAATATTTTGTAGAGTACCAAATAAAAAATTCGTAGTATAAATATTTTTCAAAGTAAATCTTGAAGCAGAAACTTCATTCAAGAAATGGACAAATCGATGTTCACGTCACATCTATGAATCACCACCACAAAAGCCAAATCAACATATAATAAATCAAGATAAAGTGGGAGCTTTTTGAGAGCACTACTAGACATTGATTTACGAATAATATCGTACTACTAACTAATCCCTCTCATCATAATCCACTCCGCAATATTATATTAAAATAATTACACCCTAAGATAAGCATCCTACCAGAAAGCCCACTAAACAATAAATATTTAATCTTGCTCAGCACAATGGATTGAGCAGGAGACTCACTGTGAGCATCCTCTGGTTTGGAAGATTCATGAAATAACAGGTAGTGTTTTGCACTTCAACCTCGATTCAAACTAGTGAAGTCTATCTTGAAAGGATCTTTATTTTAACTTGTCATTATTGGATGAAGGGCAATGACACTTACCTAATACCTCCAGAACATAGAAAACAAATTAAATAGGTGAAGCATCTATTCAAGCTTGCATCTACGCCCTTCTAAAAAATTCTCAAGGGGTCTTAATTCTCTTGCAGTCGCTGAAATATTCATCTCTGTATATACGGAGTATCTACTATTATCACGTTCATGTTTAATTATCTGATGCAACATGTAATGACGCAGCTCGAGTCCAAGATTAGAATCAAAAGAGACTGATTTTTTTCCCCCCTGTTCATGATGGATTGATGGGTAGAAACTAAGAACAGAATAATACAGCACTTAGAAGCAAGTGAAGATGTCTAAATAATGATGTCATACGCTGCCATCTGAAAGAACAAAAGACAGAATAATGCCTTTCATAAAAAGGTTGCAAATTTACAAGTCAAACACCCAACCATCATACATACAGAAATATAACCAGTGCACAGGTTGCAAATTTACATTATTCCTTCAAAAATCAATCATCCACACATCACAAACACAAAACCAGCACAACAGCACAATCATGCCAAAATTTTTCAAGATAGATTGATACAATGGCAGATCGATACCAAGAAAATTAAAAAAAAAAAAAAAAAACCAGCGGCCGAAAGAAAATTACCAATTTAGTGACTGCAGCTGTTCAGTTTTTCTGTACGGAAATGAGGCCGAATTCGAGCTTCAAATCTAGCTGCGACTGCGAAAGTGATGAGCTTGAGCAAGAGACGTGGAAGAAGGAGGAGGAGTTATCAGATCGAAGAAGGCGCCAAATGGACTTAGGGTTCGCGCCTTCGCGAAATGAAAGGACGAAATCAAAAAAGTGAATGGGAGCGAGCGAATTCGCAGATGGGCAGAACTGCAGAAGAAATCATCAAAAATAAATCCCTAAGACCTAAATGAATTAGAGTAGGGCTAAATGAAGATAATTCGCAGATGAGGAAGATACCTGATGGCAGCGGCGACAGCATCCACGGCGATGGAAGCAACGGTAGGGAGGGAAGAACGAAGGAGCAGCGACGATGGGAGAGGGAAGGAGGACTGAGGTCCGACGGTGGGAGAGGGAGGGAGTTCGGAGGTCCGACGGAGCAGCGACGGTTTGCAAACAAGGGAGGAATTGAGGACGCGAAAGTCTAATTTGGCCGTCCCCGACGACAAAAGTAATTCTTAGCACTTCAGACGTCCAATTTTAGATTTAGGCAGCAAAACTCTAATTTTGTCGTCCTACACTCCTACTTCAAATGGTAGTAAACAATATGGCGGTTTTTATTTTTTTATTTTTTTAATTGTCTATCAGGATTCAAAGCTTCACCTAAATTAATCTGGATCCGACCTACATCGCGCACCTAATTATAGTGAGTGGAAATTAATCTGGATCCGACCTACATCGCACACCTAATTATGGTGGGTGGGCCTCTCAACAGACTTTTCTGCATTCACAAAGTTTGAACTTGAGACCTTATTTAGACAACACAAGCCGCTTACCATTTATGCTATTAACTTTTTTTTCAATATATCTTTTATAGTTAAAATGCTTGAAGTATATTTTTAGAGTCTATTTTATTAAATATATGTTTAATATGTCAAAATTCCTCTACAAATTACAAAAATATCACTATCTTTATTTTTTACTTCCTTTTCTAGAAAATAGAACTTTTTTAAAGAAGTAAAATCCATTTTTTTTAATACTAACACAAGTTATGAATATAATTTTTTTCATTCTCCCCACGCACTCGAGTGGGAGTTGAGTTCTCTCCACCAAGCATGAGAGTGGTAAGGAAGGAGAGAAGTAATCAGAGGTTTGGTGGTACGACAGAGATCGTCATTGAAGGGCAGAGGACTCGATGGTGCTAGAGGAATTGTTAGTTATTATCAAAACATATAGAGAACTAACATTATTGTAAACTCAATATAAAGTTTGTTTTTGGTAAGTTGTGAAACTTGATGTCAAGAGCAAACTCGAGTTTAGGTACCTAAACTCGAGTTTGGACTAGACAAAGAGTAGCTCGGATTTTACAAAAGAAGCCAAACTCCAGTTTGCTCAAGCAAACTCGAGTCTGGGAGATACAGAGAGCACTCAAAGTTCTGACAACAAGACAAACTCAAGTTTAGACCTTAAAACTCAAGTTTAGACCAAACAAAAAGAATTCAGAAACTTTAGTATTTTCACAGGTTTTGTAAACTCCAGTCTTTGCTTGCAAACTCCAGTTTTGTCTCAAAACAGAAGAGATCCCAAAGTTTTAGTCTTCATTGAAACTCGAGTCTGACTTTGTAGACTCGAGTTTAGGACACACAGAAAACACTCGATTCGCAACTTAGTCCCTAAACTCCAGTCCAGATTTTGTAAACTCCAGTTTACAAAAGACTTCAAAGTTTCAATTCTTGCTGAAACTCGAGTTTCTATTTGTAAACTTGAGTATGAGTCATACAGAGAGCTCAAAAATGTGTCTGATTTGAAAACTCCAGTCCAGTCTTGAAGTTTTTGGACTTAGGCTTATCTTCGTGTCAAAGCCCAAAACTCGAGTTAGTCATTAATTGATTCGAGTTTGGCCATATGTCCAAAATCTCATTCAAAGACCAGAGCCCGACAATCTTCTCTGTAAGAACCAAAACTCGAGTCAGCCATTTCTAAACTCGAATTTAGGCTTTTGCTTAACATTCATGCTTTCTGGATGAACCCAAAACTCGAATCTGGGATTACAAACTCAAATTTGTATCGGTGATTTTGAAAAACCAAATTGTGTCAATTTGCGAAATTTTTATGGGTTAATCTGAAAATTTCATATCATGTATTACTCTTATTTCTAACATCTTTGATGAAGTTTTGAGTAAGTTTCAGGTTAGTTCAGCAAAGATCAAGATGAAATCAGATCTGGAATAAGTGCAATAAATGAAGAATCAAGAACAGGGCTGATCTTTCTCCTATATCCCAATAGTTCAGCACAGACCATTATGGATCAACTAAATTACTCTCCAACGGTCAAATGAAGGTTATGGAATGACAGAATATCTGGAAGACCATCTGCATCAACAAATTCCAGGATTCCAGCTGAGAATTGAAAGAACAGAGGAAAATATGCAACTATCATTTTCCAGATTTACAGCTGAACGTTAGAGAAGAAAATGCAATGGCTAGTTCCACTGGTTAACCTATAAATACCCATGAAGACGAAGAGCAAGATACACAACCGAATTACAACTAATTGCTTCTTTGATTTTTAAACTCTGTTATGTGAAATATTTCTGAACTTTAGTGTTTATGATTATTTGCTCTTTAAGAGAGTGTGATTTCGAAAATCATTTCTAATTACTTGTTTTGTGAGAACTCAAGGTTGTGGAACCTGTGAGTTGGGTAGTTTAATTACAAAGTGTAAGGGGGAGCAAGTCCTTAGTGATTAGGATTGCATGTGGTTTACATTGTTGTAATTAAAGCCTGTTGAACTATTGGAAATACCCAGAAGATATCTGGGGACTGGACGTAGGTCAAGTTTAAGACCGAACCAGTATAAATCCTTTGTGTCCAACTTTTCTTCTCTTACTCTTTCGTTATCTGACTTTTAAGTTTTGAAAAAGAATTCAGACATCTTTAAAAATAATTTTTGAAATCCCTAATTCACCCCCCTCTTTGTGATTTTTTCCATTTTCAGGAACCACTGATATGACAAAAGTGGTTGAGTAGAGCCATCCGATTAAAGATTAGCTGACATTAGTTTACGATGGAGGAACCTCAAATCACGGCACCACTAGTCTAGAAAGAGGGGGAAGCTGAGTGAATCCTAAGCAGTAAAGTTTTATTGAATATATACACAAGGTGCAATGGAAAGGATTCTACAGAAGGTGTAGAACCTCCAATTTGGTTTCGATGTAATCAAAGTTACAAAAAAAGCATTTATGTTCAAATTTGCGGACGGAGAGGAGTATAACAGGATCCTTCATGATCCGCCATGATCAATAAACGTAGTATTATGAATTTGACAGAAAGGTCGAAGTACAAAACATGTGAGGACTTTGATTTCAGTCGCTGCCTAACCTAGATCCAAATACATAATGTGCCGATGGAAGTTATGTGCCTAGAAAATGCAATTAAGATTGGAGGCTATATCTGTGATGTGATGTTGGTGGAGGATCCTCATTACATGGACAGGTATCATCGAAACATTTTGTGTGCTCGTGTTGTGCTTGATTTGAGGAAATCTTTAGTCTATGGTCTTTGGTTGCCTAAACCTAATGGTAGTCGAGTCTGGATATCAATCCCTTATGAGAAACTTCAAAGCTTTTGTTACAACTGCGGTAAAATAGGCCATGACAATCACGTTTATAAGTCTGAGAGACTAATGTCAATGATAAATAGCAATGAGCCACAGTTTGGCCCTTGGATTACAATGACTCAATGTAGAAGCCGGGAAGAATCCTTAGTAATAGTAAGGAATGATTGGGAGGAGGCTGACTATGTCTGGAGGAAAAAATTGGAAGCTACCTTGAGGAGGATGGATGATCAAAACCAGATTAAGGAGAAAGGGCCTAAGGAAGAGGAGGAGGACTTATTCTGTATTAAATTGAATAATCTGCCTGGGAAGGAGAAGAAGGTAGAATCTAGAAAGGCCGCGGATAGCGAAGAGTGGGACACTGGAAAGAGCTATGCCATAGATAGAGTCCTTATAAGGAGGAGTAACAGACGAATTCATAACGTTAAAAGTAAAACAACGGCTAATGATAAGATAGAGGTGGGGTTAGGGTCTGATGACTCTAGAATATTACCAAATGAAGTGGTGGAGGAGGACCTGGGACCCTTGCACTAATCTGCCATTAAGGATTCTAGTAACAAGTTTGAGATTGAAAGAAAGGAAAATCCCTAGGCAATTATTCCATACAATGGAAAAACACTAAATGAGATTATTTGTGGGATGAGTGTGCTTAGGCTAAAAAAAGCTGTAAAAGATGAGATGGAACATTTTGTAGCAAAAAAAAGAAGAATAGAGGATGCTAGAAACGATATTCTTGATTCATCAATCTCTGCCTTTGCGGGGAATATGAGGAAAACAAAGGCTAGACTGCGGAAAGAAACCAAGAGGAAACTCATGGGGGAAAAGGAAAATATTCTCGAGGAGGAGCTATTGTGGGATGAAGTAATGGTAGATATAGTGGCATCACAATTAGTGGAAGTTGATTTTGTATTTAGAGCCAGGAAAGGAAGAAGGAAGAAGTGCATCTCTGAAGGTGAAGGTGGCTGGCCTTTAATAGCCACCAATTAGCTATGAAAGTCATATCCTGGAACTGTCAAGGCCTAGGAAGAGCCTTAACAGTTAGAAATATGAGGGATTTGGTGAAAAAATACCAACCATCCCTAATCTTCCTAATGGAAACAAAGATGTGTTCAAAAAAAATGCAAGAAAATAAGACTAAAATGTGGTTTTGAGCATGCGCTGTATGTGGATCCTATTGGGTTGGTGGGTGGCCTAGCTATGTGGTGGAAGGACAACATTTTTTTTTTATACAAGTAGAATACCTCAGTTAACACCTATGCTAATATGACACCTATTACAATCATGGTAAATAATCCTCTGTAAATTCTCTGAGGGCTGATAAATTTCATGAAATCCCTCGCTCAAATCTAGGCCACTCTTTGCAAGATAATCTGCAACAGAGTTGCAACTTCTTGAAACATACGTAACCTTCGTGACCCAATCCATCTGCAGTAGCTTATGAACTTCCGTGAGAATGTCAGAATCACGGTGGGAAGAATATAGTCCATGTGTAATCAACTCAAGACATTCAGTGGAGTCTGTTTCCAACCACACCTTCCTGAACCCCATCACCCAAGCTGTTCTGAGTCCTAAAAGACAAGCCCAAATTTCTGCAGCCAACTCATCGCCATGATCCATGGAGTGTATGAAGCATTTAAGGAATGCCCCAAAAGCAGTGCGGATCACCCCCCACAGGCACACTTATCTGCAGCTCTAGAGTAAGCACCATCAACATTAACCTTGACCCACCCCTCCTCTGGGGGTCGCCAACCCTCACGCCTAGATGCTAGAATGACCCTATTCAGTCGTGTCCCTACTAGTTTGTCATTATTCGAATAAAAGCCTTCCATCATGGCCCCAGTACTAGCGAGGATACTATCATTCAAAGTACATCTATTTTCAAAAACAAACAAGTTCCTTCGTCTCCAGATCCACCAGCACAAAATAACAAACCTGGATGCCCATTCCTTGCTTGCCTCTTGTTGACCTTTGACATTCCACCACACCCAATCAGACAATGGCCTATTGCAAAACAGGCGCCACTTTGCCAAAGGCACCACCTTCCTCCATAACGCTCTTGAATGTTGACAATCTTGAAAAACATGGATGGTATCCTCAGAGCCTACACCATATAGACTGCACATCGGATCCGTTGTCAGGCCCCGTCTTTAGCAGTTTACATTTGTGATAAGACACTGACGAGCACACAACCAAAGGAGCGTCTTGCACCTTTGCGGCGCTCGCACCTTCCATAAACAAGACCAGTAGAAGGGCTTTTGAAAGGGGGACTATGGAAATGTTTTTGAAGCAAATTGGATTCAACATGTGGATTTATTTATTTTTTCGGGTAATAAGGAGACCTGGAATGAGGTTGATGGAATTATGGATGATAGAATGGAATAAGAAAGAATTTCCAAACTTTCAGAAGACGATTGAGCATTTGAGATAGAAGCTTGCTGGCTGCTATGGGGGAACTATGTATGATGAGATTTTACTAGAAACAGAAGCCTTAATCAGGAGGATTGAAGATACATGGGATAAAGAGGAAACCTATTGGTAGCAGAGATCAAGGATCTCTTGGCTGAAATATGGAGATAGGAATACAAGATTCTTCCACATTAGTGTTACCTAGAGAAGGTAGAGAAACAAAATTATGAGATTAAAGGATGTAAATAGGGCGTGGTTGGAGGACAAGGAGATGATAAATAAATCCTTTAGTCTAGTTGAAGGTCCTAGACCTATGGAGCAAGCCATCTCTTATGTCCAAAAGGTGAATTTTGCAAAGGATAATGCTAAGTTGATAAAGCATGTAATTGACCTTGAGATTAAGGATGTGGTGTACTCAGAGCTGATAAGGCTCCTAGCCCAGATGGATTTTCTAGCTTATTTTATCAATCGGCTTGGAAGGAAGTGAGCAAGGAAGTCTGTGGCATGGTGCATGCCTTCTTTGATGAGAGTTATAGTCTGGAAATGATTAATGCCACCAATATAGTCTTAATCCCAAAAGTAGACAAACATGAAGGGGTACACCACTTTAGATCTATTGGTCTATGCAATGTTTCTTATAAGATCATTGCAAAATTATAACCAATAGGATGAGAGGTTTGATGAATAAGATCATTTATCCTAATCAAAGAGCATTCATAACAAGGAGCAAGACAATATCATACTTACACATGAAGCCTTTCATTATTTGAAGCATAAGAGGAAGGGGAAGAAATAGGAGCTAGCACTAAAAATCGACATGAATAAGGCCTATGACATAATAGAGTGGGATTTCCTTGCAGTAGTAATGGTTAAAATGGGCTTCTGTGATAGATAGGTTATATGGCTTATGGACTGTATCTCTTCAACTGTCTTTAACCTGAAAGTGGACGGATATAGTGTGGACACCTTCACACCTCAACATGGAATTAGACAAGGGAACCCATTGTACCCTTATATGTTTATTATTGCCTTAGAAGTGCTTTCTTTGATGCTTCAAGCCCATATTGAGAGAAAGGACTTAGTTGGTGTGAAGCTAGCTCGGAGGGCTCCTATCCTTTCCCATTGTTGTTTTTGTAGACGACGCCATCCTTTTCTTAAAGGCAGATGTGTTGAATTGTCAAGTGTTGAAGAAGATTCTAGATGTCTATTGCAAAGCATCTGGTCAATTAATCAATATTGAGAAATCAAACATCTTTTCTCAACTAATACTCCAGTACAAATAAGGGAGAGAGTTTCGGTTTGTCTAGAAATAAAATACTCTTCTTAGTCAGGAAAGTATCTTGGGCTACCAACTGTGTGGGGTTGATCCAAGGCTACAGCCTTAGCCTTTGTAAGAGATAAAGTGGGTTTGAAGCTATAAGGGTGGAAATAGAGGCTATTAACATTTGCAGGAAGGGAGATTTTAATTAAGGTTGTGGTAAATGCTATTCCAACTTATCCTATGACATGTTTTTTATTTCTGAAGAAAGCATGTTAGGAAATTGATAGCTTGATTTCCAATTTCTAATGGGCCCAAAAAGATGATGAAGGTGCCACACATTGGAAGAGTTGGAGGCGGATGGCTATGAGAAAAGGGGATGGTGGAATAGGCTTTATAGACCTCTTTTGCTTCAATAAAGCACTATTAGCCAAGACGGCTTGGAGAATCTTAAACTAGCCTAAAGATTCTTGGTGTAAATGCTGGGATCCGTATATGCAGTGGAATTAAAAATTTTACAAATCCCATCGGAGGATCTATCAACAACGTTTAAATCAGGTTGTATGTTAGAAATTGTACCTTTGCAAATGTTCGTGTGTGTCTATTCGAACTCGTGGGCTAACGCCTTCTTGCTCGATCAATCTCTAGGAGCCAACTTTACAAATCTACTCCCTCTACCGGTATCCACACCGAACAACTTTTCAACACCGACGTCAGCATACTAGCACCTTCTTACTTTGCATCTTACGCCTTTTCTCTAGGGTTTTCCTTTTGCCGTTGTTGGCTTATTTTAATATGACTAGATCAATATCTCTTATAAAATTTCTAAAACCACTACTACAAAACAAGTCTACGGCGTCCTATTTTTTCCACTTTTAGCGTCCTTTTTCTTCGGGACGCCTTTTTGGGGGGCGTATATATATTTCACTTAAGATGTCTAATTTTAATTAGACGTCGTATATTATGACATACAGCGTCTAACTACTTGTTAGACGCCATAACAATTTGGACAAGACGCCTTTGCCTCTTCAAGTCATGATTTAAGGCGTCTAAGAATATTCTTAGACGCCTTCAAGCTATATACTTAGACGCCTTAAAGCATTAGGACAAGGCACCACTGGTTCTTCGTGTTATGGTTTAAGCGTCTAATAACTTTCTTAGACGCCTTCAAGCATGCTTTAAGGCGTCTAAGTCTATATCTTAGACGCCTTATATATGATATAAGGCGTCTAAGATTGGGTCTTAGACGCCTTAAACCATGCTTAAGGCGTCTAAATATTTATCTTAGACGCCGTATGCTAGTATTTTTTTAAAAAAATTACTGAATCACACGATAGTCCATTACAAAAACCAGACATATCACCACAATAGAATCAAAACTAAGCAGTGAAACATAAATTTTACCACAAAATAGCATCAATTCTATTGTAGGAATTCAGAATCTCATATATCTTAGTAATGAGTTTGAACTACCAATACATGGCCCTCCAAAGAAAGAAAAACAAAGATACTAATACATGAACTACCAATTCAGCCAAGAATTAGGCAAAGACATGCCTAAACCAAAAGAAAACTAGTTTTTTTACTAACTAGAATCTGTCAAATAGCTTGCCGAAAGAGCTACAAACAACTCCTAGCTAACAGTAAAAGGATTAAAGTTACTGGCATTGTCTGTACAACAAAAGGATTAAACTTGGCACCACAAAACATTCAACCTTGAATTCAAAGAGTAAACTGACTTAAGAGTCGACCAAGAGGGCACTTCCTCAAATAGAGAAAAAGAAAATATCATCAATGGAATGCATGCAGCTAGTGTATGCAGCTATATAGGTTATATTACAACAAGAGGCAAAAGATAATATTGTGAATCTTCCACTATTATACATATTTACTAAAACAATTGAAATACAAATCAAATCAATCCAAAAAAATCTTGTTGCAACTCCAAAGAAAATCAAAGAATAACGCTATAGAATGCATAATGCTTTAAACATAGTGCATAAAAGCAATGCCTTAACATGTCAAACAAGTCTTGAGCAACTCCATCAAAAGCCAGAATAATGAAAAATGCTGAACAGCCATGAAACACCACTCATAATGCAAAAAATCCACAAGTCACAAAACTATTGTTTCTTGTCTAATTAATTTATGCTTACTTTCTCCTGGCAGCAAGTTTTAATTCTATCAAAACAAAAATTAATTTTTAAGAAGGCATACACTCACTAGCAACCTTCATTCATCTGTGTTTAAGAAAATGTCCAGCCAATAGGTTTCGAACCAAATTGATATCGTACTCCAAGTAGGCAGCCTTACTCCCAAAAATCTATAAAATTTTCACAAGATATATGATTAATCAATCAAGTGAATTAATTAATTAAACAACTACAATACAACTTAAAAAAATATCATCATTTGAGAATAAATGAGCGAGTACTTGATCAAAATCTGAAGTTTGCCCGCTCTGAATGATGTTATACATGTAAATATAACATAATATCCATGCTCATCTTCCCTGGCTGTCGAGCACATTATAAATCAAAAGCAAATGGTTACTTAAATTATTCTGTCATATCGAAATTCATTGTCAATGAAATAACTTGACGTGAAACAAATTACTTACTATCGGATAAACCCATGTTGGCTCTCTACTAGGACCCCCTTTCAGCCCACAAATCAATCGATACGCCTTCAATGCACTATTATTAAAATGAAAATGATCAAACATTATAACAATTGATTTAATTCAAGAAAATCAGTGATATAGAAAGAAATTTAATTACTTGTTAAACGTGGACTTTATCTCCTTATGTGGCCTCTTGTCCAAGGAATCAAACCAATAAATTGTGTTATTGTTTGGACATAAAGCACACAAAGTCCAATGATACCTACAACATCACATACAAAATAAGATTAAGTTAAGATAAGAAGGCAATTTTTTCTTAAACTTCTTAAGTAGACAAAAATATAATACGTACCCTTCATGAATCAGGGCTATATAACAAGGCAATTTTTCCTCCCCCAATGTCTAACCCACATAAGAAGTCCTTTGTTCCAATGTATTGTGGGTCCTTGTGGTATTTGTTGGACATAACAATCCATATAAATTATTTCTTTCGAGCTCAACGATCATGTTGTGGAAGAAACTATGATAGAAATAAAAAGATAAATGAACAGTTGAATATATAAAACCAAAAAAATAACATGATTAATTGAAGGGAAAAAAATTTACTTACACGATTGCAAGTTTAATCCAACATAAATCTAGCTCCTCTAAATGTATGAACTCCCTAAGATCTTTCTTGTCAATATGAAAAAGGATAAGACGACACTCATGAGTCGAGAATTCCCTCAGGCATTTACATGGGGATTTCTTTAATGCCATTGTACAACTACTGCAGTTGTGCCAAGAAGGGAAATTGTGTTGCTTGGTCTTCATCCTAATAAAACATAAAATATAGATTATGAGTAGGTAGACAAGAAAAATCCCCAAATCATAGCAAAAGGATGTAATAGTTAGTATTTCTCACCATTAGAGGTGCCGATGCACAGTTAATCAGATTCTTTGCCCAAAGGATGAATGATCCTATCACAGAGCTAGTGTGGAAACCTTGTCATCAGGGACTAGGATGTCTATTGCTTCTTCCCCCTCTCGAACACACGTCACACTCACCCTACATAGTGTGTCTGGAATTTGTATATTATGGTGGGTGATTGATTGTGAGTGGACGAGAGCATCAACAACATTTCGAAGTTCTGAAACATCCATATATAGCTTGTAAGGAGTTCCGCCCTGATGAGAGAGAAAAGGTGTGCATTGTACAATGTGATCAGGAGGGTTATAACTCTCCTTCGTGCTGGGGATGACCGAGGACTCTTGGGTTGTGTGTTCCTTGGACAAATGTATCATAGAAGCCACCTCACTACGCACTTGTTTCATAATATCTCCAAGGAGTTCCTATCGAATTTTGGCAAGCAACTCTAGACTAGAATCATGATTTGCACAACAATGTGGAGTGGGTCCAAAATATTTTCCAACACTAACTCCTCTTGGCTCTCCTCGAAGACAACTAGGGTTATCTAGTTTCCCAATTGCAGTTGATAGGATGTCCATCTTGTGACTTGACGTAAATGATCCTTGGCTGCTCTTATCTTCAAGTTCATCTTGTATCATACAACGCACACCAATGAGAATTAAATATGTGTAATATGAAACAATTTCCAAATTTACATACTTCAATTTTAACTACTTACGATCCTTGAAGCAACCTCAGCAACAATTGGATTGATGTATTTACCACCCTTTATCCTCACGGCTTTCCATTTTTTGTATCGTGGAGGAGGATCTGGGGCCTCAATAATCATGCTAGGATCAGATTTAGCAGCTTCCTTCCTCTTCTCTAACTCGTCTGCCATCATCTTCCGCTAAAGCTTCTTATAACCAGCAGTAGAAATGTAATGCTGGTACTTATTTGCTTCTTTCTTGGCCATATTTGCTTCACTTACTTCCTGTGAAACGAAAACAAAAAAAAACTAAGTCAATTATGTGAAGTATATGGAAATAAAAGATAAGATAAGAGTTGAAAGAAATCTTACAATAAATTGAGGGTCTTGCCGTGATGCGACAAACGATCTCCAGTCCTCTTGAGAGATGTACGTATACCTAAGACATGGATCCTCATTCCTTAAAGTCCCGCGAATATACTTTTGGGAAAGCTTGTTCTTTAAATATTTCCATCGAAGACGAGTGTGTCCCATCACGTGCTTGTACATTGCCTTAGTGTCTGGGACATCATACATTTGCTGCAAGGTAAATGATAAGATAATTACATTATATGAATAAAGATACAGATGCAGTTATGTAAATATTATATACCAAAAGCTGTTGCCAAATCATCTCCTTGGTCTTGGGTGGAACCGACCTCCAATTAGCGTACGTGATTTTAATTTTGCTCCTTGCTAAATACCCAATATAGCTAGTGAACTTGTCTTCCTCAGGACCAATTGGATTCTTATATGCATCAAAGTCCACATGTAGCCTCTCCCAGTTCTCTTGTTGACGTGCAACCAAAGCTCCTAGCTTTGTGTTGCCTCTAACCTTTTTCACAACGGGTTCGGCTCCATCACTATCAGACCCATCTGAGTTATCCATATTCATGTTAAGACAAATAAATGTAAGATAAGTTATCAAGTTATAATTAAACAACTCAAATTAAAAACAAAGAGGAAAAATGAAAACAAAAATCACAGTGCTATTTTGTTAATTTAAAGACTTAGTTTATATGGTTTCTTATAACCTTTCACAATGATCATTTCTTACGGCAAATTCTTCACCATCTACCAATTCCACTTCAGTTGTTGTAGGTGGATTTGTTTTGAAAGGTGGAATATCATCAAGGGTGAAGGATTCTTCACCATACTTCTTTTTTTTACTTTGGATTACAATGGACATCTTTTTATTCGCAGGGTCTGCGACATAAAACACTTGTTTCGCCTGACTTGCTAGAATGAATAGCTCATCTCTATGACCAACTCTTTGAAGATCAACTGAGACAAATCCAAATTATGGATCTATTACAACAACATTATTACTTACCCATTTACATTTCAATAAAGCAACTCTAAACTTATTGTAAATCATCTCCCGTATTTCTTCAATAACTCCATAATAGGCCATTGATGCTAATATGGGTTTTTTTGTCTTTCAAGCTCGAAAAGTGCATGGATTCAGCTTCAACCATCACACTATTATTTTGCATAGAACTTTTGTCATCTTGGTCTTTGGTATAGAAAGAATACCCGTTTATATCAATATCCGCTCCAAGTGACAACATGAAAAGAAGGCTCCCAAGCAAACCACTCGATAGTTTTTGACATACCAGTCTCGTGCGACACCTTCTCTTCGAACCACTTGATGAATGTCTTGTTTTGTTCATTCGTTATCTGCATGTCATTCTTCCTTGGATGAATATTCTTCAATCTCTTTCTATGTTCATCTATGTATGGTTGAACTTCTTCCATATTATACAAGATATACAAGTGTGCCTGCAACAACTCTTCACGAGGCATACTCTTCATTTTGAGTCCTCTAGTTCCCTTGCTTATCCCCTCGTCATGTTGAGATTGTACCGTGGCACCTGATAAATAATCTTTGCAAAAGTCCATAGCCTCTTCAACTACATATCTTTCAACTATTGAAGCTTCCGGTCGATAAGGATTTTTAGAATACCCTTTTAGAATCTTCATATATCGCTCAAAAGGGTACATCCACCTTAGGTAAACTGGACTACAAAGCCGTACCTCCCTTACCAAATGCACTATCAAATGCACCATTATATCAAAAAAAATGTGGGAGGGAAATGCATCTCCAGTTGGGACAAAATAATATAACCATCATTTTCCAATTCATCCAACTTTTCAATGTCAATGACTTTGTTACAGATATTATTAAAGAAAATACACAATTTTGTTATAGTGGTTCGCACTTCATCTTTCATGATGCCTCTAATAGCTATTGGTAATACTTGTTGCATCAACACATGATAATCATGGGATTTCATTTCCACTAACTTCAAATCATCTATTGACACATACCTACTCATATTAGAAGAATACCCATGTGGAACCTTAATGTTATATAAACAACCACACAAACTTTTTTTCTTCGCTTTTGATAGTGTATGCGCTGCTGGCCCCATGTATGCCCTCTTACTATCTTCTCTTAGTTGTGGATGTAACCGTTCTCTTATCCCCATATGAACTAGGTCCAATCTTGCACTAATTCCATCCTTAGTCTTTCCTGGTACGTGCAAAAGTGTACTGACAAGGCTATCACACACGTTTTTCTCCATGTGCATCACATCAAGGCTGTGTCTCACATCAAGACAATGCCAATATGGAAGATCAAAGAAAATTGATATCTTCTTCCATATGCTTTTCTCACCCGCAATCCTTTGCTACTTACCCATAATGACATTGATATGTTTCACCCGACTATAAACTTCTTCTCTGGTTAATGCCTTTGGAGCCGTTCTATGCTCCGGTAAGCCGTTAAAACGCTTTCTCAACCTACGATATGGGTGGAACCGATGAAGAAACCTCCTGTGACCGAGGTAGACCGTTTTTTCCCATGCTTTAGTTGACGGAAGTGTGTGTCTGTTTCACATATTGGATATGCCTTATGCCCCTTCACACTGTACCCTAACAGATTTTCGTATGCAGGAAAGTCGTTTATCATGGTAAAAATCATTGCACGCAGCTTGAAGGACTCCTTCTTATATGCATCAAACACATCTATACCTTCCTCCCATAACTTCTTCAAATCCTCAACCAAAGGCGGCAAGTACATATCGATATTGTTCCCTGGCTGTTTTGGTCCAGAGATCATCATGGAAAGCATCACATACTTGCGTTTCATACATAGCCAGGGAGGTAAGTTATGGCTCGCTGCCAAATTGAGAGAACATATAATCTATTTTCTTCCATTGCGGAGAGTCAGATGGGTGCCGAAGATATTTTCCATAAGATATTCTCTCATCAGAATGCCATCTCAACTTCCTCGCTGTTGATGCGCTAGTAAACAGATGCTTAAACCGAGGTATTATAGGAAGATACCACATTGCCTTCAAAGGCTGCCTCTTTGTTGTCTGATCACCAGAACCACCACCTTTCTTCACTTTATATCGTGACTTTTTACACTTCGGACAATTACTAAGGCCTTCATACTCATTTCTGTATAATATACAGTCATTAGGGAACTGTGTATCTTTTTATACTCCATACCTATCGTAAACAATATTGTCTTGGCCTCGTACATACGATTTAGAAGTACATTATCATCTGGCAATATATCACACAACAATTCAAGAAGCAACGTGAAACTACTATTGGTCCACCCACAAGATGTCATTAAGTTGACCAAATGTAAGGTCCCAGTCAATCGTGTATACTTAGTACACCCAGGGAACAAAGGTGTCTCTACATCAATCTGCACGCTATCATATTCACGCGGATGTGCAAAATCTTCTACCTCAACATCATGAATCATTCTCTCCATTCCATCATCATCTACCTCAACTTCATTATCGTGGGACATAGTAGTTGTTACTTCCTCACCATGCCATATCTAAAAGTGGAAGAAATCACCAAGAGAGGGGGTGAATTGGGGATTTTAAAAATTCTTTTCAACTCTTAAAAAATGAAGCTTAAGAAATGGATAATAAAAGAGTAGAAAAAGAAAAGTTTAGACACACAGAATTTATACTGGTTCGGTCTCAACCTTGACCTACGTCCAGTCCCCAGATACCTTCTGGGTGTTTCCACTAATTCAACAGATTTTCAATTACAACAATGAAGACCAGACACAATCCTAATCACCTAGGACTTGCTCCCCCTTACACTTTGTAATTGAACAACCCAACTCACAGGTTCCACAACCTTGAGTTCTCACAAACAAATGCTTTCAAAAATTTACAAACTCTCAAAAGAGTAGATAAGGATAAACACTAAAGAACAGGTTGAAAATAACAATACAGACTCAAATTTCAAAGTATAATCAAGATAGCTTCGTTGTGTGTGTGTTGCTTTTCGTTTTCACAGCCTCTTATAGACTGAATGGATAAGCTAGCCGTTGTAATTCTTTCTCTAATGTTCAGCTGCAATTCTGGAAAAATGGCAGTAGCATATTTTGCTCTGTTCTTTGAATTCTTAGCTGAAATCTTGGAATTTAGTTGTTGCAGAACGTCTTTCAGATTTTTAGCCATTCCATGATCTTAATTCGACCGTTTGAAGTGATCTTAATGTGTTGCAACGGTCTGAACTGAACATCTGGGATAAGGGAGAAGAATCAGCCCTGTTCTTGGTTCTTCATTTAATGCACTTATTCTGGATCTTGATCTCACCTTGATCTTGGCTAAACCTTATCTGAAAAACACTCAAAACTTCATCAAGGACATTAGAAACAATAATATCATATCATGAAATAATTTCAGCAAGACCCATTAAGATTTCGCAGATCAACATCATTTGATTTTTCAAAATCCCCGATGCAAACTCAAGTTTGTTCTTCCAGACTAAAGTTTGGGGTTCATCCAGAAAGCATGTCCGTTGATTAGAGGTCTAAACTTGCAGTCTGTAAAAGCTAACTCAAGTTTGGCTTTTACAGAGAGAACTATCGGGCTTTGGACTTGGCATGGAATTTTGGTCCTGCTCCTAGACTCGAGTCAATTAGTGACTGACTCGAGTTTGGGTCTATGTTTGAAGAACAAGCCTAAGTTCGTGATTTTCCAGACTGGAGTTTAGGAGACAGACTGGAGTTTTGGAAAGATGGTAGAAATTCGAGTGTTTCTCTATTTGTCCTAAACTCGAGTTTACAATGACAGACTCGAGTTTATGTTTGAGCTGAAACTATTCAAATCTTTCTGTTTGGTCTAGACTGGAGTTTGTAACTCTAGACTGGAGTTTATAACTTGGCCTGGAACTCGAGTGTCTTTCTGTTTGGTCTAGACTGGAGTTTAGGAATCCAAACTCGAGTTTGGCTTGCTTGGAATTCTGAGTGCTCTCTGTATCTTCCAGACTTCAGGTTTGGTTTTGCAAACTGGAGTTTGGCTTGTTGTGAAAATTTCTGATTGCTTTCTGTAACTCCTCAGACTCAAGTTAGTCCAAGCAGACTCGAGTTTGGCTTTCTTCGCAGAAGTAAACAGCTTTCTGTCAACCCTCAAACTCGAATTTGCATACCCAAACTCGAGTTTTCCTTTGACAGTGAGATTTTCATATTACTAAAAACAAACTTCATATCAAGTTTACAATTGCTAGTGATCATCAAAACACATTGAGAACTAACAATATCCATGTTGTGTATCGAAGGTTTATTCCATCATAAAGTAGATGATCCCTTATATCATCAATATCCCGTCTATTCTCATTTAAACAATTCACACAGGGACAATAATACATCCCATTTTTGTAGCCACATTCCTTCTAACAAATTCAATAAACTCTTCCACCTAATTCTCATATTCTTCACTAGTTCTCAAAGCATTCATCCAACTATGATCCCTTTTTTTTAACCACCTATGACATTTCCAACAACGCACAAGTTTTATAACAATTTCAAGGATGACATGTTTTTTCCTCAATAAATGAGAAAAAAATTTCAGAAGCATTTCCACTTAAAAATTTCAGAAGCATTTCCACTTATTCATCTCTAGAACAATATGGAAAGCTTGATTTTATACCAAATCATGAATTAAGCGGTTAGAGCTAGAATTGTGGTAGCTTAAGGAACGAAATGATGAAAAATCAGTTTCTCTTGAACCCATGTATAATTTCGTTCGGTGCAAAGAAGGGATTAAAATTTGATGATTTTGATGCTTCTAACGAGTTTAAAATGAAAAATTGTATAGGGTACAAGTGAGATACTAAGTTTGGAGACATTAAACACCAAAGGGGAATTTTCGTGTAATAGCCCCTTATTATGCCACTGTGTTGAGTAATTGAAGGGGAAGGGGATTTCATTTAATTCATTTGAGTTTTAAAATGGAATCTACATGCATGCAAAATTATGGGGAGAGAAGCGTTCTATATTAATTTTAAGCCTATAGAATTGAAATTGCAAAGTTGATTGAGGTCTATGTCAAAAATTGAACTAAAATGTAAAAAACTTAGTTTCTTGAAAAAATGAAAATAATAACTACTGGGATTATATCTATACACACACAAGGGTAAGGAAATTAAAAAACAACTACCACTTATTTAAGTCCATACATAGGTAATCACATTAATTTGCTGCATCCTAGAATAAGCAATGGACTTCAACATGGCATACTATTATGCTAAAAGGCCACTTAAAATAATTAGCACAATAACGTCCAACTAACCCTTTCTGAAGATGTTCTTGTATTTGAGATTGAAGCTGATGGTCTGCTAACACTCCAGATGAACCCAAAGGACAAGAGTTTTTCTTTTAAAACAGATGCTGCAAAGCCCATCAACCATTAGTATATCTGACCAAAGAGAAAAATATAAACAGAAGCACTGCATATACAACATGCTTGACATTGAAGCAATAATATGTGTTTGTGGGAATAAGGACATAGAAGAGGGAAAAAGGAAAAGAGGAGTTACTACCATCAAAATCATGAGTTTTAAAATGGTTATTACCATCACAACATAAATAAAGTATTCAAAAGCAAAACCAATCTCATTCTTCAATAATCACCACTACTAACAACGAACTGCAGCACCAGCAAAACGATATATGGCACAACACAAGGTCTTAATGTTAAACTAAAAAATATATTGAGAAACCTCTGTGACATATCTCAAATTAAGCCAATCAGATTATCATATAAATCTCATGTTTCAAACAGTTAGGTCCATTACAAAAACATTCCATTATCCCCTTCTTACATTTGATGAAAATCCCATCACAACATAAATAACATTCAAAAGCAAAACCAATCTCACTCTTCAATCATCTCCACTACTAACAATGAACTGCAGCACCAACAAAACGATATATGGCAAAACACAAGGTCTTAATGTTAAATAGAAAAATATGTTGAGAAATCTCTGGGACATATCTCAAATTAAGCCAATCAGATTATTGTGTAAATCTTATAATTCAAACAGTTGGGTCTATAACGAAAGCATTCCATTATCCCAATCTTACATTTGACGAAAATCAATAACCCCCTTTGTCGTTCCAAGTTTTAATCGTTCCAGCCAGACAAGCTAGATAAAGAGCTTCAAGTTATCCTCATAGCACCCCATTCAGAGTATAAAAAATGATTTTTCTTTTTTCTTAAATCATTCAAAAATGATTTTGAAAGCCCATATACCGTTTTGTTGGTCCAAAATTTTATTTTAAATAAAAAATTAAAAATCAAGGGACGGCTCTCACCAACGTGGGTATCTTGGGTCGATGGGTTTGGCGTCGACGGGAGCAGAGGTGGAGATAGATTTGGAATCCTTCATCCCCCGTTGTCTGGGATGGTAACCGTCGGAAATTAGAACCACAAGTAACCTAGAGAAAGTGCGAAGCTGATTGTAAGAGGAACCCGATGGAAACAAATGCAAAATGTAAAATGTGCTCAATACCTCAGAGAGAGTGAGGTCGAAGGGTTTGGAAACGAGGGGTCTAGCGTCGACGGGAGCAGAGGCAGAGTAATGCTTTGTCGTCCGTTGTCTGAGACGGTGGCCATCGGAAACAAGAGAGAATGACCTAGGTTCGATGTGAGCTGCAAAGGAAAGAGACGAACCCAGAGTTGTGAATTGAAAAATATGCTAAGTCCAGGAGAATGCAAGAAACTCGATGGAATGACAAAAAAGTGATTATTTTGGCGTTGGAAATAGGTATTTGGCATCTAAGAAGAGTTCTTAGACACCAATAATCAAGAAAAAAAATTTGGCGCAATATATTCCAAAAACTTTTTGGGGCCCAATTGGCGTCTAAGTCAAATACGTAGACGACGATAATCCCAAAAAAAAAAATTCTTCCCAAAATAAATGCCTATATTAAAAGACATGACATTTGGCGCTAGAATTGGTGAACGTTTGCCTATATTAATTTTTTTTTCTTCCCAAAAATGAAATGTTTTTTCTTCACAAGACAAATGCCTATAATTTTTGGAGCAAGAATTGATAAACATTTGGCGGCAAAAATTTTTTTTGCCTGATTATTGGCGTCTAAGACAAATTATTAGACGCCAAAAATGAAATGGTTTTTTTTTTGGCACAAGACAAATGCCTATATTATTTTTGGTGCAAGAATTGGTAAACCTTTGGCGGGAAAAAAAATTTTGTCTGATTTTTGGCGTCTAAGACTTGTTATTAGATGCCATATATCAAATGTTTTTTTTTTACACAAGACAAATGCCTATATTATTTTTGGCGCAAGAATTGGTAAACCTTTGGCGGCTTATAAATTTTTTGCCTTATTTTTGGCATCTAAGACATATAATTAGACGCCAAAAATGAAATGTTTTTTTTTTTGCACAAGACAAATGCCTATATTATTTTTGGCTCAAGAATTGGTAAACCTTTGGCGGTAAAAAAATTTTTTGCCTGATTTTTGGCATCTAAGCCTTATTATTAGACGCTAAAAACGAAACTTTTAGCGTCTAAGTTTTAAAATTAAACGCCACAAGTCAACTTTTCTCACAAATAATTACAAAAATGCTACCGCCTTTTTTTTACATCCTTTTTTTTATTAATAGGACGCCAATTAGGGAAGTAAAATCATTCTTTTGTAGTAGTGAACCTTAATTGGACTGTATTAAAATATTCAAGATTAATCTCAATTAATCTTTAATTCAAATTTTAGATTTAAATAGCATTAATTAAATCTGTCCTCAGATCTAATCTATTTAATTTAATCTGAATTAAAAGCCTACAGATTTAATTTATTTTTATAAATTAAATCTGAGATATGATATCTTTCTATTTAATTAAATCTGAGACACTATATCTCAATTTAATTAAATGTGAGGTATTATATCTTAATTTAATTAAATCCGAGATACTATATATTTATTTGAAAATTAAATATGAAATATGATATCTGTCTATTTAATTAAATCATTGATTTATCTTCATAAATCAAATCTAAGATACGATATCTCAATTAGTTTTAGTTATATAATGATTAGCCCTTATGACATAATTCCCAACAGTAAAACGTTGAAGGGCATCTATTTTCTTAAGGACAAATTCATGAAGGCAAGGAAAGGTACATATGCTTCATGGGGCTGGATAAGTCTATTGGAAGGTAGAGACCTATTATTAAATGAATTATTTTGGAAAGTGGGGGATGGCAAAACAATTAGCATTTGGCATGATCCGTGCATCCAGAAATTGCAAAATGTTGTGGGGCAAGCCTGGATGACAAAAGTACAGTAGCAAAACTTATTGCTAATGGAAGCTGGGATCTCAGCTCCATTAATTCCATGATCACCTCGTTGGAAAAAGAGATGATCTTGAAGACTCCAATCCCTGTTAGCAGATTTGGTGACTGACCTATTTAGGTGGCTAACAAGGATGGTGTCTATACTGTCAAATCTAGATATAGGGCTACGAAAAGCGATGCCAAGGAAGAAAAAACTAGGGATCCAGGTACATCCTTTACTGTTTCTAAAATGATGTGGAAAGGTATTTGGAGGGTTATGGCTTCCCCCAAAATCCAACACTTCTTATGGAAATTAGGTGTAGGAGCCATAGCCACTAAAGATGCCTTGTTTTGGCGTAAATGCTCTCAACTCCCTGGTTGTCCAATTTGATTGTCTGATAGAGAAACTACTGAGCTCAGTGGCGGACCTGCACTTGTGCCAATGTGGGCAAGTGCAGACATAAAATATATATAATTTAAAAGAAATTAATTGCAACTTATATGGATAGTGCAGCGGTTAAATCTTCAGTATAATGCCCATACGGTCGCGTGTTCGAGAGCTGGCGAACCCTTTTTTTTCCCCCCCATTTCCCTTTTCAGCTTTTCTTCCCTGCGCGTGCCCCATTTCCCATTTCCCTTTTCTTTTTTCCCGATTTCCCTTTTCTTCCCTGCTTTGCTCATGCGGTCATGCCCCATTTCCCTTTTCTTCCCTGCTCGTGCTGCCTCATTCAGTCATTCTCCTTCCTATTTCCTTTCCTTCCCTGCTCGTGCTCCCTCGTTCAGTCGGTGGCTCCATCGTCTTTCCTCCGTGCGTGGCGGCGTGGCGTCGTCTCGTTTCTTGTCAAAGCAGAAATTTCAGGTGAGTTTTCTCTTCTCCTTCTCGTCTTATTTCGATTTCTTTGCTGGGAATTTCGATCTTGATTTGATCGAAAATGGATCCATGAGGTTTTTTTTTGCTGGGAATTCCAAGTTTTTTTTGCTGGGAATTTCGATCTTGATCTTGATTCCAGATCGTGCATATTTACTGTTGATTTTTGCTGTCGATCTGTGGCTCTGTGCTGTTGTTAGATGCTGTTGATTTTTTTTGCCGTTGAAATTTCATCATGATTTTTTTCCTTGAAATGGCTGGAGATTTGTATTATGAATTAAAGCAACAAGAACGGTCCAGCTCTTCGAAAAAACCTAAGAAACAATTTTCTCTATTCATATTTCGATTTCAAGTTAAACATTTGTGTTCTGTGATTATTTGGGAAATCATTGCTCATATTTTGCGATTAATTGATGATTAATTACCTGGACTGGAATCTCGTTTTGCTGGCACTGGCACCGCCGTTGATATTGCCATTGGAACCAGACTACCAGAGACTTTCGTTTTTCTCAATTTTTGAAATCGATTTCATTAATTTTATGTACATATATGACGCTGAATCACTGATGCTGCCAAATTGTGATTATGACTTTGTTAATCATGTCTTTGCAATTAAATCAAATGTTTTAGTACGTACCCTAGTTAGCTAGTTCCATCAGCACAAGTAAAAGGGAGATATATATATAGATCGATGGCCAAACATGTTCAATCATTTACTTAAATAGTAAGAGAGGTTAACATCAACGTTGAGTAGATGTAGCATATGTATATATGTGTGTGATTTATTTATTCTTATATTCAAAATAAAGCTGGTCCATCTTGAAGACTTATAGCTAGCTTCAATAATGGCCCAAACCCAAAATCCATGCAATTTTTTTTTAAATCCATGATTTGTAATCTTAAATCAACAATCCATTAGCAATGTTTTAATTCTATCTAACCTTCATGTTAGGTACAAGGTAGATGATTTTTACTGTTTCGTTTGTAGAAAATGTCAGGGATACAATCTTATTTCAAACGTCTAAAACCCACAAACACAGAATCTGAATCTCAAAATGAGCAAGCTTCAAATAGTACTCCAGTTCCAACTATCCAAGAATCCTATCAACCACCACAAGCATCTCAATTTCATAATATAGAAAATCTTGAAGCGGATCCGGGAAAAAGACCTTCAATTTATTCAATGACATCAAATCCCACAGAAAGAGAGGATATTCGGAGAGCATATTTGCTAAAGGGGCCAACTCAACCAATTCTTAAACCATTTCCTTAGACGGAAATGTATGGAAAAATGCGTAGATTCAATCCTAAGTGGTATGAAGAATTTGGTTCTTGGTTGGAGTATAGTGTATCAAAAGATGCATGTTTTTGCTTGTATTGTTATCTTTTTGATATGGAGGTTGGAGGTAGTGGTTCGACAAAAGAAGCATTTGTCAGTGAGGGGTTCAAAAATTGGCACAAGAAGGATCGAATCAAAACTCATGTTGGAGATCATAAGAGTGTTCACAATAGATGTTATCAAGTTGGTCAAGATTTGATGAAGCAAAAGCAACATATTGATATTGCCTATTCAAATATTTCTGAACAACAAAAAATTGATTATCGTATTCGGCTGAAAACTTCTTTAGATTGTGTTAGATACCTATTACGCAATGGTCAGTCTTTTCGGGGACATGATGAATCTACACTTTCAAGTCAACAAGGTTTATTCCTTGAAACTCTAAAGTTTTATTCTAAGCCAAATAAAGAGATGAGTGATGTGGTCTTGCAAAATGCCCCCGATAATCACAAATTAACTTCACCAAAGATTCAAAAAGATCTTTCTCAAGCTTGTGCTGATTTGACTCTTAAAGCAATAATCACTGATCTCGGTGATGATTACTTTTCCTTGCTAGTGGATGAAGCTCGTGATGTTGCAATTAAAGAACAAATGGCAGTTATACTTCGATATATAAACAAAAAAGGGTCCATTGTTGAGCGTTTTGTTGGCATAATTCATGTTTCAGATACTACAGCACAGTCACTAAAAGCATCAATTGATGGGTTATTTTCTAAACTTGGTTTAAGTTTGTCTAAATGTCGTGGTCAAGGCTATGATGGTGCCAGTAATATGCGGAGTGAATTCAAAGGGCTTAAGAGTTTGATTTTGGCAGACAACCCATCCGCATTCTACATTCATTGTTTCGCTCATCAGTTACAATTGGCGCTTGTAAAGGTTGCAAAACATCACAAGAAGATTCAAGAATTTTTTGACATGCTTCAAAAGATGGCTACTGTTGTGAGGGGTTCATGCAAGCGGAAGGAAATTCTTCAAATGAATCAGTATGGGCTAATAGTTGAAAGAATTGCTAGTGGTGAAATACCAACTGGAAAAGGTTTAAATCAAGAGACAACCTTAAAGCGACCTGAAGACACTCTTTGGGGTTCCCATTTTGGTACGGTTACAAGTGTTATCTCATTATTTTCTCCAATAATTTCCTTGATGAAAACTATTGAAGATGAGCCGAAAAATAATGCTGCAAGAACCGATGCAGGTTGCATTTTGTATGCTATGGAGGATTTTGAATTTGTATTCTTGTTGCATCTTATGAAATTGATCTTGGGGATTTCTTATGAGTTGTCACAAGTACTACAAAGAAAAGATCAAGACCTCTTAAATGCAATTAGTTTAGTGAAGGTAGTCAAGTTTCGCTTACAAGATGTGAGAGATAATGGTTTTGATAAATTACTTCAAGAAACGAATATTTTTGCCAATAAACATGATATTGACATTCCAAATATGGATGATGTTTATTGTCCTAAAGGGAGATCGAGACGGAGATTGTAATCATTCACATTCTTCCACTACTTAAAAGTCGAGTTATTTAATACAGTGATAGATACTCAAGTTCAAGAATTGAATGATCGATTTGATAATGTCAATACCAAGTTGCTTGAGTGTTTGAGTTGTCTAGACCCTCGTGATTTATTTGCTAATTTTAACACAGAAAAGTTGATTGAGCTTGCTAGATTCTATCCTTTGGAGTTTGATGAGCTTGCAGATATTCCTTTTCTATCTTCAAGTCTCGATAATTTTATTGTCGATGTGAGGGCTGATTCTGATTTTTTCAATTTGCAAACAATTTCTGACCTTGCTTTGAAGATGGTTGAGAAGAAAAATGATATTGTTTATCCACTGGTCTATTTGTTGATAAAGTTGGCACTCGTTCTACCGGTAGCAACTGCCAGTGTTGAGCGGGTTTTTTCTGCAATGACTTTTGTTAAAGATAAGTTGCGCAATCGGATAAGTGATGATTGGTTTAACTCATGCATGCTAACTTATGTTGAACGTGATATATTTGATACAATTGATGATGAAGATATAATGCAATATTTTCAAGGAATGAAGAATCGAAGAATGCTTTTGTAATTGTTCTGATGTAAAGGTTAGTTGGCTTTTAATTATTATTTTTCTATATTAAGTTGAAGTTTTTTGTTCTTTTATTGTTTATATTCATATGTTTTTTATTGCATTTAAAACTTCCCTTAGAAAAAATTTTTACTGCTAATTTTGCACCCATAAACTTTAAATCCTAGGTCCGCCACTGACTGAGCATATATTGTTTTTATGTCCCTAGACCAAATATTGTTGGTTTGGTAGTCCTTTAGGCCTGAAATTTAGTAAATGGTCTATGAAGAGATGTGAGGATTGGTTTTGTGATATGTTGAATGGGAAAGAGGTTCTAGATGAGTATGGGAAATCCTTGTTTGCAACAACTTGCTGGTGGATTTGGAAAAAGAGGTGTAATTGGGTGTTTAAGGAAGTGACTCCAAATGCTAAGGAGGTGGTCAAGTTGGTTAATTGTCAAGTTGAGGAGTTTTGGAGCTCTAAAGTTGTGATAGACGCTAGGAAGGAAAAAATTTATGAGGAAGAAGTTGTAAGAAACTCACAGTGGGTGGTGCCTCTAGCAAAGACAATAAAAATTAATGTTGATGGCTCTTTTAAGGAAGTTACGGGTGAGGCTGGAATTGTCATAGTTTGCAGAGATGAAAAAGTTTGCTGATCGGGGGTTTGGCGGTAGTAGTGGAAGCTCTGTCACCTTTTTATGACAGAATTTATGGCAATGAAGGAAGCCTTGACCCTTAGAAGTAGATTTGCAGACTCAAGGGTAATTGTGGAGATTGATTGTGAAACCTTATATAAGCTGATCAAAAGAAAGTCCATTGATGGGTGTGATTGAAGATTTTGGGACGCTATAAAAGAAATAAATGCTCTGCTAGAATCAGCAGAGGCAATGTCTATTTCTCTGGTCTCTTGCCAGGGTAACAAAGTTTCTGATAAGCTATCAACTAATGTAGCAAGGAGGATGCACCAGTTTTCTTGGCTGGTTTCTATCCCATCTTCCTTAAGCAATCTACTGCTTCATGATTCTGTAGTCGCTGGTATTTGTCAGGATAAGAGGATGGATAAGCATGACAGGGAAGGAATAGGCTAATTTGTTAATCAGTTGGTAATGCTGTGACTGGTCTCTTGAGTTTATAGCTTTAGGGTTTTCTTATAGGATTTGATGTTTGTGAGTGAGGGTTAGATTGTAATGGTAGGTTTTTTGGGAGCATTATTTAGCTTCGGTTATCAATGTGTGTAATACTTGATTTTTGGCATTAATAAAATTGATTTTTTAGGCAAAAAAGAAAAAAAAAAAATACTAACGCAAGTTATAGAAGAGAGCACAAATTTTAGAAGTCACCCCATGAAATTACAGAATACAGAATATAGGTTTATTAAATTCCAAAATGATTCATTGAAACGAATTAAATTGAAGTCTTAATTAAGCATATACATATACTTTAAGTTAATTCGCAGGACAACAGGATATGTGAATTAATTTTTCCTATATTTTCTTTTGAATTTTAAATAACTCAAATCTACTAAATTTAAGATGTGATTGTGTGAAATTTAATATGCAATGTAATCTAAATATATGTTTTAGAATTATGTCTTAGTGTAAGTTTGCATCAGCGTTGGATAGTCATGATTGTGATTAGCATAAGTGACATTGCTTAAAAGTGTAATTTTGATAAATGATTATTTCAGTTTGGATATTTTTTCACAAATGACTTTAAGAATTGTGATTATGTTTGAATTTCATTTATTAAAAACACTTATGGATGTATAATTACTAAAATGTATGAATTTTTATAAAGTCATATTCAATTAAGGAAATAAATGAAACTGAAAGTAAAAATAGCATAAAACTTCATGACAATGTGCATATACAATAAAAAGAAAAATATTTATGTTGGAATATATTTAAGAGAGCATATTACAAGATGTATCATCTTCATGAGATTTAATATCTAAGTAGAAAAATAAATTGATAAATATGATAGCTAATTATTTTCTAGGATTGTACCAGATTATAAAATCGTTTATTTCTTCCATAAAGCTGTTTACATTTTAATGATTATATTTAATAATAATATTTAAATATTTGATAATTATCATTAAATATGATTTAATAATTACATGAATATTTTAATATTATTTTTATTTTATAATTTTATATTTAAAATAATGTAAAAATTCACATTAAATAATGGGCAAAGCAATATTTAAAATGATATTATTTGAATTAGTTTACTTGAGAAATAATAGTTAATACTACTCTGGTCCTATTTATAAGTCCAATTTAACTAAAAAAATTTGATTCTATTTATAAGTCCACTTTCATGTAATAAATGAAATTGTGACAATTTTACCCATATTAATTATACCCATGAAAATATAGAGAGAAGAAAGAGTTGAAAAATAGCCAATCATAAATGAGGGTAAAGTTGAAAATTTACCCTCATAATCATTGAGTTAACCGCATCTCCAAAGTGGACTTATAAATAGGACCAGAGTGACATATGTTAAGGACTATTTGGAAAAAGGATCTGAAGGTAAATTGGAGAAATTTTTGTCCAGGAGATTTCATCAATATTTTCCAATCACTAAACAACCCTCTTATCATTTATTCTCAACGTCAAGTTGGAGGGTGAAATCATGATTCATCGAGATTGATTAGAAATTTTTAAAAATTAGCCCAACAAAGCAAACGGGTTTTACAATGACTTATTTGAGCTCAATATAGCTTCTCTAGCTCCCATTTTTTTTTTTTTAATGAAATCTTTTAAACTATTAGAAAGATAATATAAGTTCGAATTCTAAAAAACTTATTTATTGGGAGAATAAAAAACAGGGAAATCCTAAATTGAATTGAACGTGTCAAAAGAATAACATAGATAAAAGGAAGAGGGGAAAAAGAGGTAAATTTAACATAGGAGCTGCTTTGTTTAAATAATTCTTATATTAAGAGACGTGTTGGTCAAAACAATAGTTTGAAATTTGGCTAGATTGAAATGGATCTCAGACATACCATGGGTGTTTATGTAACACATCTTTTAATTTTAGAGAAGTGTTACACACATTTTCAAAATAAAGGGATATTTTTGTAATTTTGGTAAAATATATGGGTGATTAATTTATAATGGATAAGCTTTTTTGGGAGCAAATTAACTAATGTTGTTATGTTCAGATTAGTGGGGATTTGAATTTGGCTTAAATTCATTGTTTATATATATAAGATTTCATGAATTTAGATTAACATTCACACCTTTTGTAATTATACATCTATAATAATTTTAATAAAAAAGTTGAAACAAAATCAAATTTCTTTTTTTTTTTTTTTTACCAGTAACATAATCACATTTCTTAAACTTTGGGAAATTTCCTAAGCCACAGTCAGTCTGCAGACAGGAATTTCGTATAAACAAAATTCAAACGTTGAAAAAAAAAAAAAGGTTAAAGTATAAGTTTTTTTTTGAAAGTTTTCACTAAAAGGTAATGTTTATTTAAAAAAAAATTAGGTTTAATATTATCCCAAAAATATTAACATAGAGTAATATCAATCTTTATAGGTCAAAAATTAACAACTAACATCAAATTTCTCAGGTCAATTTCTTAGGTCAATGTTAGTGTTTTAATAAATATAAGATAACATTAAGGTAAATATTAAACTGAATTTAATATATAGAATTTAATATATATATATATATATATTTTGCTCCCCCAATGCAAATTTCAACATTAACCCTAAAAAATATCAAAAGGCAATAATACCTTTACGGCATAAATTATTTTCGACCCGTATCTCCCCAAACTCACCGAATCTCGAGCAGTGAGTCAGTGACTAGCGAATCCCTTGTTCTTCGTCGACGAACCCGCATTGCTCACCCCGTCAGATCCCGTCCACCGTTTTCAGCCCTGCGTGGGTTTTCTCGGGCAAGTGATGAAGAAGCCCTAGGGCCTTTTCTATTCTCAAAATCCGTTGATGTTGGTTTGTTCAATCGGGCTTTGAATCTAGGTTTGAATTTCTTCGCCACGTCTTCCCTGCGCAGTTGTTCTTACTTTGTTTGAAACTTCTCATTTTATTTGTGTCTTTGAATCTGATAGCGCTTTTGAATTTGTTATATTTGCAGATTAACTTTTTTTTTTAATTATTATTATTTTTTTTTTTTTTGCTTGAGTGGTGCGTAATATTGCAATATTGGATTTGTTTGTATTGGCATTCTGTTTATTAATCTTTTTATGTTATCATTAATTTAGAAAATTTTCAAGTTATTTGTGATGTATGGTCTTGTAAGTGAGGGCAGATGCCCCCACGGAGAGTAATATAGGTGGTTTGAACCATTGACTCAACTCCACGTCTATGAAATATGAATTTGATAAACTTTGAATTTGTTTTGGGAGGCAATGGTTGAAGAGACCATTGCAAAATGAATTTCTAATGTCATTTATACAGGCACTACTTATGTTTAATCAGCAGTTCAATCACGTGGTGCAAGTATAGCACTTAAAGTAGGTATATTTATCTAAGATTCCTTCTCGTCATCATCAACGTCAACATCAACATGAGCATCAATATCCTAATCAATATAAAACATGAAAAGTATAGGAAGCCTAACTGTTCATAAATTTTGAATGGTGCAGCTCATCCTAGCTCTGAACAATTGTAAGGACCCACACTAGTTGTTGGTAGTTGTATTATTTTCAAATTTTGATCTTAGTTTATTTGATGTATTGACTATGCAGGCTATCAATGTTCTCCTCAGCTCCAATGGGATGATCTTTTTAAGAGCAAATGATATTAATCCGATCTGTTTTTCCAACCAAACCTTGTCTCATCTATTTTGCTCTCTGCATACCAAAAATTTGCTAGCCAAACCTTGCCATGAACAACCACGAATTGTGAATTCCAAAAGTCACAAGCGCATACCTTTTGTCACCCAAGTCAAAGAGTTGCATGACCCAGAAGAAGCCCTTTGTCTTTTTCACGAGTACAAGAAGCAGGGAATCAAGCATGATTACCCCTCCTATGCTGCATTACTTTACAAACTGGCTCGGTCAAGAAGCTTTGAAGCTATTGAAACAGTTCTTGCTTACATTCAAAACAGAGGCATACACTGCAAAGAAACCATTTTTGTTGCGTTATTTCAGCATTACAGTAAAGCCAAGCTTCCTGAAGAAGCTGTAAAACTTTTCAATAGAATGCCTCAGTTCAATTGCATCCGTTCGTTGCAATCCTTCAATGCACTTCTTAATACTTTAATTGATAATGATTGCTTTATCGAAGCAAATGATACTTTCCAAGGATCATATAAAATGGGGTTTCGTCCAAACACAGTTTCGTTTAATTTAATGATCAAGGGGTGGTTGACAAAATATGAGTTTGATAAAGCATGTGATGTGTTTGATGAAATGCTGGAGAAGAAAGTACAGCCAAGCGTTGTAACATATAATAGCCTCATTGGGTTCTTGTCTAGAAAGGGTGAGATAACTAAAGCAATGGCATTACTTGAGGATATGACCAAGAAAGGAAAATACCCAAATAAAGTAACTTATGCATTGTTGATGGAGAGCTTTTGCTCCATGGGCAAGTATGAGGAAGCCAAGAAGCTGATGTTTGATATGGCATATCGAGGGTGCAAACCTCAGCTAATCAATTTCTCTGTTTTGATGAATGATTTGGGAAAGAAAGGGAAGATTGAGGAGGCAAAATCCTTGCTTCAGGAGATGAGAAAGAGGAGGTTGAAGCCAGATGTTGTAATCTACAATATATTGATAAATTATCTATGCAAGGAAGGTAAGACTGCAGAAGCTTACAAAGTCTTAATTGAGATGCAGATTAAGGGTTGTGAGCCAAATGCTGCTACCTACCGGATGATGGTTGATGGTTTCTGCAAGGCTGGGAATTTTGAGGGAGGTCTGAATGTTTTGAATGTAATGCTAGCAAGTAAGCATTATCCCCGTTCTGAAACATTTAATCAGTTAGTTGTGGGCCTGCTAAACCGTGGGAAGATTGATGGTGGTTGCTTTGTCATGGAAGAGATGAACAAGAGAAAGGTGGAATTTGATTTAGAGAGTTGGGAAAGTCTTGTGAAAATTGCTTGTGCGGAAGATAATAATGCTAGTGAACTTATAGATGACCTTACATCTACTCATCGTCATCTAAATTAGACAAGGGATCAGTTGTGGCTTATATTTTCTGTGTCGGCCATTCTGCTGTGTCTTGAACATCCTTATTGCATTAAAATGGTGGATTATTTTGGCATAGGAGCTCCTGGATTGGAGTTAAAGTTCTAATTTCAGGCATTTGACAGGAACAAATTGGAGGTGAGTGCATTAGGCAATGGCCCTTTTTAGCTGGGCAAAGTTTAATATTGAATCTTGGGAGTCTATTGATAATGATGCAGTTATCTGAAGTCTGAATCTGATTCCCGCAGTTTGCTTGAAGAGTGCTTTCCTGAAAATTGAAAAATGAAGTCAAGCATAACTGCAACCTAAAATTTCCACAGCCTGGATAAGTTTTCTTACTCCTTTATGTTGGCAAAATCCCCATATATCAATATATGTTGGGGCAAAAGTAACTATTGGTAATGGTAAGCACAGCATTCTCTTTTTTTCTTCATTTTCTTTCTTTTCTATTTTTTTAACCGTTTTTTCTATTTTCCAGATTTTTATTATTTTAAATCTCTCCCTGTTTATTTTTTTTAAAAAAAATCTCATATTTTTATAACCTTCCTATCTATTATCTTAACTTTCTCATTTTCCCTTGTAAATTTTAAATCTCCACCTTTTCCTCTATATTTTTTTATGAATAATTATGTATAACAATTAATTTTGAGTATAATATCATATATATAACTGCCATGTTAACTCCTTAATTGTCTCTTCTTCGTCGTCAAACCAATTCATTGCATTGGCCTACTTCTTGGCTCTTGCTGACCTCCAACTTTTTTAAGCCCTTCGGCTACCAGTGATCTTCACAATGTTTTCTCTGATTGTTAATTATTGGGGTAGTTGCTCATATCCTTCATTTGGGATTTTATTAATATTCTTTTTTGTTTTTACTTTTTATTTTTCCCCACTATTGCATTCATATTAATCTTATGCTTCCGTTGTGATTGATACAAATCTCTATATGTAAAACTTTTTTATCTTGCAGCTATATTCATGATTTTCTCAGGTTCAGACTTCAGATGCCATTTTCCCTCCCCTTTCTCTACTTGAGATCTGCTGCAAAAACCAAAGCAAAGCAAGACCGGTGTCACTGGTAACACAACTGCTAATGCTTAACCTAAAGAAGCTCTCATTCACTCTGTTTCTCAGCAAAATTCTAGTGATGAAAGAAGATCTGGTTGTATGTAATTGTGTTCTTCTACTCTGTTTAGTCAACTGACAAATTTATGTATCCCTTTTGTAGTGTTTTTGAATTGCTAATGTTGCACCGAAACGCTAAATTTTCAGTTGAGAGCGTTTCCGATTCGCGATTTTACCTGGGACGCTGGGAGACCTGGGAGAGATGAGTTAAATTGCCATAATGGCATTTTTGTGATTTTTCAAAAGCTGAAGGGCATTTTCCAGTGAATATTATAAGTCCGTAATAAATTATTTCAACACAGTACATTACACACGCATGGCAAGTTGCTGCCAGTAATCAGCAATGTGATTTGTCATTTCAGGCTCTTCAACAAGTTTCAACCTTATCCAAGTCGAGCCTCTTACAAAAGTCACAGACCACAAATAAATTTTTTTAGTGTTTGATTACCAAAAAAAAATCTTTTAGTGTTTATCCTCTCGATAAGTTATTGGGCTCTTATGGTTAAAATTCTGAAATCTTGTTAATACTCACTTTTTATAATATCTTATTTGGGGTTATATCATCATTAAAAATGTTTTTACCAATATACTTTGAAAAGGAAAGGAATGGATCCCAATTGAGCTGAAGATTGAAGATTATGCTGTTAGTGGAGATGTATTTTGATTATGTTAATTATTTTTGTTTTATTATATTTTGTTAATGTCAAATACTTTTATATTAAAAATATTATTTAATACTAAGACGTTTCAGAACGTCTTGAAATATTAGTATTTTTGGAGTCACGTTTCAGCAACGTCTCGAAAATACCGTATCGGTTTCGATGCAATGTCCTAAGTACGACTATGGGATTTGTGAAGCACATGAAGATGCTCCTTTTTTAACCTTCCTCCCACCACCCTTTTTGCCTCTTTTTATAATTAAAATTTATTGAATTATGTATTTAATATTATATATTTATTTAATGAAAGAACAACGACTTGCTTTTTGTTTGTTTTTTTTTTCAGTAACAAATGAAGAAGTGGATCTAAGAAGGTTATCAGCAGTTTTTAATGTGAAAATTACGTGCAAAATACATTTGACCTTTTGTTGACTTAGTTTTTTAATCTTTTTCTATTCATCAAGCCCAAAATAAGAGTAATTAGGATGATTTTATATTTAAATGTTCTGATTGTTGCAATACAGGGATATATTGCAAGATAGGCAAGGCACTATGATCAGACTGATGCTGTGCCTCTATGTCAAGAGGAATAATGGGCAATCATCTTTTAAGTCCCCCCCCCCCTTTTTTGGTGATGCTATCTAAGTTAAGCTTAATGCAAATGATAAATCTTTATTTTTATTATTTTCACCATTTAACTGGAATTTTATTTTGGGAAAATTCCGTTCAGATCCCATGGGACCAAGAAAATCTCAAAAAAGTCCTAAGAGATATTTAGATGTCAGAAAAGTCTCAAAAGAGTTGTTAATCCGATTGATAGAGTTGTTAATCTCACATATGGGAGTTGTTAATCAAACTGATGGAGTTGTTAATGAGGCTTTTCTGATATCTGAATTTCCTTTGAGACTTTTTTGAGATTTTCTTAGTCCCTTAGGCCTGAACAGAATTTTCCCTTTTATTTTTCCCAGTATGATGAATCTACCATTGCATTATGCTTGCATTTTTTTTTTGTCGTATTCCAAGGAAAATGGTATTCATAACTTAATCATAATGAATTATAAACATAACGAAGAAAAATTCAAGAAAAAATTTGGCATTGTTAATCATGGAGCATTGAATCCATTTTAATCCTATTTTGATTTTGGATTTTTGTGGTATGAATTATTGTAGTTTCTGGCTGGTAACAATTGAAAATTTTTCTGTGTCAATTGAAGGAAATTGTTTGAGCAAATTATAGCTTAGTTTTTCTCCCAAGCTCTTAAAATGTAATGCGGAATATGGTGCTGCATATTTGAAGCTATATGTAATATATTGGGTTTGGTTTATGAATATTTTTGTTTGCTTCACTATAAAGTTAAATTTAGCCTATGGTGTTTAATTCCCTAGTCTAGTTCTACTCAAATCAATTCAGTTTTCGTTATTGATGAATGTTAAAAGGGTTAAGGTGTAATTTCGCCAACAAACTATTGGCTCATGAGCGATTTTGCAAATAAACTTCCTAGTGGACCAAAATCGCCAACAAACTTTTAAAAACGTAAAATATGCACAACGTCGTTAATGTCCGTTTTCTAGCTTCATGAAAAAATTACAGAATAGGACCCAAATGTTTATGAAACTATATTTAAGCCCAAAAAAATTTAAAACTTTTATTTTAGTCCCTCGACGTACTTTATATGAAGGGACTAAAGTGAAAATTATAAAAATCTTAGGGGGCCGGAAGATAATTTTCTAAAATTTTAGGTTCTTTTCTGTAATTTTTGTAGGGTCATCCTTACCCCCAAAATTCGCCCCTAGTTACAACCTTTTTTTTATACCTTAGCCTAACCTGGCCTGTGACCTATTAAGGAGGCCTGTAATTTTAAAAATTTTGTAACCAGTTTAACAAACCACAGGCCTCACCTCAAAACAAGTATACTTCAAACAAGGCGAAAACATAATTAATTTAAACAAGCCAAAAATAGACTTACTTCAAACAGGTTGTTAGATGTAAGTCTGTTTTCGGCCTGTTTAAAGTCAGTCTGTTTTTAGCCTGTTTGAAGTATGCTTGTTTTGAGGTGAAACCTGTGGTTTGTTAGATTGCTTACAAATTTTTTTATAATTACAAGTCTCCTTAATAGGTCACAGGCCAGGCTAACGCCAAGAAAAAGGAATGTAACTAGCAGGGGATTTTGAAGGGTTGGGATGACCCCGCAAAAATTACAGAAAAGAACTCAAAGTTTTAGAAAATTATCTTGCCGCCCCAAAATTTTTTTTATAATTTTCACTTTAGTCCCTCCATATAAAGTACATGGAGGGATTAAAATAAAAATTTTAAAATTTTTTGGGGCTTAAATATAGTTTCATAAACATCTAGGTCTTATTCTATAATTTTTGCATGAAGGCAGGAAACAAACATTAACGGCGTTGTGCAAATTTTACATTTTTAAAAGTTTGTTGGCGATTTTGGTCCACTAGAAAGTTTCTTAACGAAATTACTCCTAAACGAATAGTTTATTGGCGAAATTGCACCTTAACCCATGTTAAAAGGTCTCAACAATAATAGCTAGTTTTCTATGGTTTCTGTTTTATGTGAATTTGCCCCCTTTGTGGCTGACCAGTTTTATGTGACCTGAGGCAATAAAATGAGTTGAAACTAAGTTCTCATGTTTGTATGATTTCATCCCACAATATTGTCTATAATTTATCATGGATTTTTAGAATGGTGAATCTGATATTTCAAAGTCAATGTTTTATAATTTGTAATTTGCATATACTTAAGAAGGCCAAAAAAAAAAAAAGTACTTAGCTCGAGTAGTCACAATGTCACTGATGTTTTTCTGAATCTTCAAGAAACTTTTCCCTTATATTAGAGAGATGGTGAATATGATAAGAAGTTAATTGATCATCTTATTTTATCATTTCTTTCTTTGTGAAATGGATTGATCAATATTTAAAAAAAGTAAATAAATAAAGTCGTTATCTTTATTAAACTAAATTTATTATTAATTTTGTTCATGTATTATCAATGAATGATGGCCTTTTATTTTCTTTCCAAAAGGTGAGAATTTTGACGTCTCACCTATTTATTTATAAGTAATAGAGTCCTAGCCTTTGACTTTTTATAACATAGTTCTTTAAAATGATATTAATGTTTTAATTGATCGGGGCTGGGTTTTATGACTTTTTATGTTATTTAATTATGGCATACATGAAATTTGAGAATAGTTGAGAAACTCATTCAAATATTAAACACACAATAAATAAAAGATCATTTTCCTCGCATTAATGTTTTCATCATATTAAATTTTTTCACTCGATGTCATCATACGCATCAGATGATACACCATTTTGTTTCTTTGTTATGCTTTTAAAATTTATTTTTAAAATCTTCAATTTTATATGTTCTTTATTTATTATTTTAAGTACTTCATTTGTTACTATAACTTGATTTTCATTTAATTTTAAAATAATCTTACGAATTTTTTTATAAATAATGTGTTTTATAATTAAGTTTTATCACTCTAATCTCACACATATAGCTGATGTATTAATACTGGTATTTTTCCTTTTTATAGCAAACATTTTTTGTCATCTTATATCTAAGATAATAGTACTGTCAGTAATCCAAACATTCTATGGGTATACGTATGTTCAGCTCAATATGGTTGCTCTTCAATTTTAGTCGAGGAGAATTTTATATATGTTATTGTCCAATCAAATTAAAACAAGTGATTGTTAAAATTTATATATTTATATGTGTTTTCAATCAAACTACAACAACTGGAATGTGAATGTTTTTCTTTTTTAAAAAAAAAAAAAAACAGGGAAAAAAACCCGAAAGTTAGTGATAGTAGAAGTGGGATAAAAATACATGTCCCAACTTGAATAAGTTAGTTGCAAGGATAATAATAAAATAAAGGAGGGGGGGGGGTAAAACGCACGTGTTTCCATTGTATTTAATAAAAATGTCTCTTTACTTAAAAAATGTAATATTCCCTTGCTGTTCTATAAACCTTAATTTTTAAACTTGACACGCATATATTAAAAAGATAAAAAATATTTGGGTATATCACTTAAACTTTAAAAGATCGAATTAGTCTTGTCATTAACAAGAGTATATAAATTAACTATAAGAGTATTTTAATAGGAAATCACTTATTTAGAATTTTGAAATACAAAGGTATTTTTTGTTGTTGTCTTTTTTCTTATTGAAAAACCAACAAAACTTACGTGAAATTTTTAGAATGATATTGCACAATAATAAGCACAGGTTGAGTGGGTAGATCATATTGAGTGACCGACTTGTTTGGAATTTTTTATTTTATATACATAAAAGTTTAGTTGGGGGTAAACACCGATAACCTACCAGGGTCAGGGTATGTCTCCAGGCTCAAAAAGCATTTACAGATATATTTACAAACCATCCACCAAAGAGGCCCTCACATCGACCAACGGGAATCGAATCTTCTCCCTTTTGGGGTGAAGACCGACGTCTTAGCCAACTGTACCACCTCTCATTAGCGACTTGTTTGGAATTGTTTAAAGTATGCAGAGACAAAACTTCCCTCCTATTTACTTCGTAAGCCGTAAAATCCATAAAATCACAATTGTAGAGTTAGATTGGGACTTCAAAATGCTAACCCAAACAACTATGGAACTGGCCTTTGTCTTCCGAAATTGAAAGCTAAGAAGAGAAGAATTCATAACAGCTGTGGTTAATTTTGTCAACTTTCTGCTTCCTAGTTTCCATGAAGATGGAGAAGAGTTGTGTTCTTCAACGTTCTCTCTTCCTCTTGCATTCTCAGAAAAATTCAAGTCATAAAGAAGATCTGGTTGTAAGTAATTGTGATTCTTCTGCTCTGGTTTTAGTTCAATTAATTGACAAATTTTTATGTGAGTAGTGTTTTTTAATTCATATGTGTTATGACTTTGGATTCGTGATCACATGAAGATGATCCTTTTTTTTCCCTTCCTTCCATCACCCTTTTAGTCCCTTTTTATAATTAAGTATTTATTCAATTAAGTATTAAATATTAAATATTTTATTAACGAAAGAATAACGATATGCATTTTTGCTTTTCATTAAGAAAGGAAGAAGTGAATCTAAGAAGGGTATTGGTCGTTTTGAATGTGAAAATCACATCCAATTACATGACTTTTTGTTGACTGAGTCTTTTAATCTTCAATTTTTTGTATTCGATAAGCCCAAAAGAGGCATGTGGATCCCCCGGAGCAAATATACGAAATATATTGCAATCAAATAAAACCAAACATTTCACCAAAAAAAAATAAATAAAACCAAACAAACAACCCCTCGTCCTTTGTTCAACTCGCGTGGGGAGCGGTTTTTCTCACCTTTAGGGAGGGGGTTCGACCCCTGCATTGGTCAAGGCCCTGGGAGAGTCATCTTAGGGATGTAGGAAGCAATGGTAACGTTGGTAGATATGAAGACATGTGTACTCTGTAGCCAATATCTTCCATGGACTGGGCTCCAAACGCCTTGCCCTTGGATTGTGGGTGAGCCCGACCAATTTCCTAAAATTTTTATATAAAATAAATAAATAAAACCAAACAACCAATGGGGGTTGGCACAAGTGGTAAGCGGCTTATGTCATTTAAGCAAGATCTCGAGTTCAAGTCTTGTGAATGCAAAAAAACTCCATTGGGAGACCCTCCCACCATAGTTAGGTGCGTGATGCGGGTCGGATCCAGATTAGTCAAGGTGAAACTCTGGAATGCAACCAAAAAAAAAAAACCAAACAAATAAAATGACAAGTGACAAATTTAAGGCTGCTTGATTTTATTCTCTGTTTTTTTCCTCAAAACAGTTTTTGGAAACAAATTTTGAAATTAAAAGAATATATATATGTTTAAATAGTTGTTTAAAAAAAAATATGTCTTTTGAAATGACATGGCGGCGATCATCATATATAATGTGATGTCAATAGAGATATGTGGTAACCTCAAAAAATAAAAGATTGAAAAAAAAAACATAAAAACTGTTTTTGTTTTTAAGTTTCTAAAAACAGTTTTCCAAACAAGTTTCTTTTCCCCCTTTGTTTTAATAAACAAAAGAACTATTTTTTTTAGAAAAATATCAAACAAGCCCTAAACTTCAGAAAAGTAGTAGGTAGATTAGAAAACCTAAACATTATGATGCAATAAGAACATGCCAGATAAAAGGAATTTTCCTGAACGCCTTACACCAAGATGAACAACGATACAAATCTGCTGACAAAGGGTGAGACACTTCCAATGAAGCTTTAACAATCCACCTGGCTACCAAATCTACTTATATGTGAACACATATGCAAGAATAGTTCCTAATTAAATTTCTTGAGACTAGAATATTCTTAAAGAGAACAACACTCATCACTATAGCAGAGAAAGCACAATTAGGATAAGAGTAAAGAAGAGAATCAAAACTCGAGCCCAAAGATAAATATAATAAAGCCATACACACTGAACTGGCACATGTCTATCCCGAAGATGAACACTGTTGACATATATAAACACTGAACATGCACAAGTTGATGATTCTTAATTGCATAACGATTAGCTATGCCTTAGAAATTCAAACAATAAACAAACCAACCTGCACCTGCAATTCCTACAATTCTTTGAACACAACTCAGGGGCCCTATTTGTAGGGTTAAGGTCATCCATCCTAACTCTTCTCCACCTAAGTTCTAGCAGGACAGCGACAATTTGTTGAGAAAGAATTGGCTTATACTACGCACTGATCCACGTATAAGCACAAAAAGCCACCCAATAATGCCAGATTAACCAAACACCAACTGGTTTCAACACTTCTAAGCAAATATCATCACTCAACATCAAGAGAATCTATCTTATACTATGCTTATCAAAACAACATCAGCATTGAAGTATTGAATCTTGAATAAATCACTAACCTCTGAATCTATGGCTCTCAAGTATTGTCACCACACAACGACCATTCATGAACCCCAAGAGTTCCCAAGTCGAATCGCTCTTCATCCACACTGACCCAGGAGTAGAGCCGGGAAATTGGGTCGAGCCCATCGGGCCGGCCCGTTTAGGCCCTGGCCCTTTAAGGGCCAGGCCTAAAAATTTAAAGAGATAAACGAAATCGGCCCGGAGAGCCGGCCCTGACGGGCCTCGGGCTTAAACGGGCCAGCTCTGGAGGGCTTCGGGTCCGCCCTGTAAACCTTTTTTACTGTAACTTTTTCTTTTTTTCCTTTTTAAATTTATTAATTTATGTATATTTTGTATTTGTTATAGAGTTATTTATCCTTTTAACTACAAATACATAATAATTATACTCTAATTTTATGATTTGATTTATTATTTGTTGTAAATAAAGATTATGGATGTGTTCATGATAAGGGAGAAGAATTTCATGATATTCTTACTCATGAGCTAGAGGCTACTACTCAAAGTGAAAAACAATCAAATGTCGTTAAAATCGATGATAGTGATGAAGATGACGACAATAATAATCATCGTACTAATGTCGCTTAGTGATATGCTTTTTATGTTTTATGTGAGTTATTTGTGAACATAGTTTGCTTTTGATTATGAATTAACGACTGTGCTTATTTATTGGATGATTTGTGTTGTAATTTATTAATTATAATTTTTTAAAAAAAATGAAGGAAAAATAGTTAAAATTTGGAATAGTAATTTCCGGGCCCTACGGGTCGGGCTTTAAAAAATAGGTGTTTTTCTTATTCTGGGCCCGCCCTAGCCTCTCACGGGCTGCTCCTGATTCCCAGCATCTCAAATCCTCTATTGTACCCAGATTGCAGCGGTCAATGCCACCAAATTTTGTGAAAGGCGGCATGGCATGTATTAATTTTTCGTCCATACATTATTCATTTCCAACTTCTTTGAGCCAATTTCCATATTGTATACATAAGTCAAACATGAAATTTGACAATCATGAAGCAATTTATTTAAACATCAAACATAAAATGAACAAGAGATCATATGCATTATTTTCCCCACTTTAATATTTTTATCAAAATAATACATTTTTCCTTCATATTTGAGGTTACTTCAAAATTTTTTGGATGAATAATACACAACACGGGTCATAAGACCAAGGATTTATCCTCTTTCCGCTACATATTTTTAATTCTTTCAAAATTTATTTTAAAATTTAAAATTTTATAACTTTTCTATTTATTATTTCAACTTCCTCATTTTTTTACCATCGCTTAATTCTTATCTCATTTTAAAATAATCTGATAAATTTTTATAACTAATATTTCTTGTAATAAATTTTTTCATTTAATATTCTAACCGTATGCTCACCCATCAAACAGTCATACTAATACTTATATCTTTTGGGTAAAATAACCTGACTACCCTTCGGTTTTTACTAATTTGCCCTTCATCATATCAAATCCTTAATTTATTTTTAAAAGTTTGCAAACTTTACGAAAAAAAGTCAATCGTATTATTTATATAATATCTTAAACTTACATTTTTTATATTATATGATAAAAAAATAATGTGTTTGAAATATATGTTTATCTATTTAAAAAACCCAATTTATCATTTCTCAATAAGTATGATTTGAAATTAAAATTATGAAATTTTAGAATGTCATCAAAATAGATAAGTTTTATAACATATTATAAATTTTTAAAATATACATCAGAATTATTTCTTGGTTGTATATTTTTTTTTTTGAAAAGTATAAATGTTTAAATAATTCTTCTGTTAAAGATGGGCATTAAAGGCAAAAAAAGTTTGACAGTTAAGGTTAACGGTCCATTAATAATTGAATTGATGGAAAATGAATCTTAAAAATATATCGGAAGTTTGTGTAACATATATTTTGAATTCAAATGAGGTTTATAAAAGTTTTCAAAAAGAAAAGGAGGTTTGGTAAGAGCATTTTAACCTATATCTTTTTATTTATTGCAGTAAAAAGTTGGGAAAATTTTAATAAAATACTATTTGAATTTATAAAACCCAAAAAAGTCTATTAAGACATAGAAACAAAATATGATAGGGGATTTATTTAGGATTTTAAAGTGCTAGTTATTTTTCTGTAATGCCTCTCAATTCTGTAAATGAAAAAGGGCACACTTGCTGAAGCACCATAGTTGACTGACTGTCAAAGCTCCGACGAGTAATCGGTTAGTGCCCTCTGACCACCAGACGGGTTTGGCCGCTATACACACACCCACACATCCATATGTATACACAAACAAAGATACATACATACAGATGTATGTACATATATATGTATGCATATAACACAAATAAACGCGTAATGATATTTGACTAAATGAGTAAGGAAAATGACTAAAGGCATAGCATATTAACTAAAGTTGTAAAAGTATTAAATAAATTAGTAATGATACTAACTAAAAGCATAGTAATATTAACTAAATGAGTAAACATATTCATTAAAGTTGTAAAAATATATTAACAAAAAATATAATGATATTGATTAAATGAGTAATGGTATTAACTAAAAGCGTAAAAGTATTCACTAAATGAGTAATTATATTAACTAAAGGCATACATATATTAACTAAAGGAGTGACATTATTGTTTAAAGGCGTAAATGTATTGATGACCAAATGATCAATTAATAAAAATGGCTAAAGGTGTAATGGTATTCTGCCTTTAGTCTATACCATTACTCATTTGGTAAATATTTTTACACCCCTAGTCAATATCGTTACTCATTCAATCATTATCAATTAAGTTATCAACATAATTTAAGATTTTAAAACATAGGTAGGTTAAATGAAATTACTACCCCTTTTCTTAAAAAGGTTTAAGTGCTCTTTAATTTATTTTTAAAATAACTATATGTGTGTGTATCAACATTAATATATAATGAAATAAAAAATTATTATCTTAAGCTAAAGAATTTTTGTGCGTATGGAAGGATCATAAAAAACAATTCAAGTTAAAAAAAATAAAAAAAAACATAACCCCCAATATCAATAAAATGATTTTTAATTGAATAGTGAGAATAGAAAAATTTTATTTTAGACTAGAATTTTTTCGACGAGAATGAATTTAAAATTAGCTCAATAAAAAAGAGAAGAAATTTAAAACAATGTTAATCACACAAAAAAAAAAAATCTGGCTTAGTGGTATATATCAAATATTTTCATTAATGCCTTTAAAATAAGAGCTTCATTAACATAAAAAATAAAAATATATATCATACAAATAAGAATTTTGTGATTAATGAAGTTTGATTTTCTCTTTATTGACAACAAAATTAAGTCAATTTCTTCCAAAATAATTTTTGTTTTTCAAAATATTCAAATAAAAATCTTTTAATTGATATTGGGGTTATGCTTTTATTTTTATTTTTTGATATGAATTATTCTTGATGATTCTTATGGAACAAAAAATTCTTTTGATTTAAATGAATAATATTTTATATTAATATTAGTATATAAATATACACATACTTATTAAAAACCTTAGTTATAGGGTAATAGAAAAGTTTTAAGAGGAAAAAGATGATAAAGGAGATTAAAGGGTGCAATAAAGTCAATTCACCCCTATTTTAAAATCTTAATTAGGTCAATAATTGGATTAGAGATTAAATGAGTTTAATAACCTAATTTACAATTTTTCTATTTCAGAAAATTTTATATGTAATTTTTCCATTTTGTTATTATAACTCTTTTGGAAAAGGAACTTAGATTTTTTTATTTTTTTGACCTGAAGAAAAGAAACTTAGATGAAACCCTTGATTGAGGGGAAATTGCAATAAAGAATTCAAATTCATATTTTTGAAGATGGAAAAGTTCTTAAAGCAAAAATATAGACGACCTTCTTCTATAAAATCAATTTACTTAATCATTGGTTTTGGACAAAATTATTTTTCATTTTTTGACCTTGTGGTTTCTAAAGAAAGTGGTATTTTCTTAACCATCTAGAGAAATGCACCTCCTCATATTTCATAAAATGGAAGAGTTATTTTACGAACCCTACCAAATACATTAAGAGAAAAGTCCCTATACTTTCTAGCAGACACAGATCATGACGCTATATTTATATACTCCCTGCAGTTCTAAATGAGAAACTTTGAGGTGTTTTTGTTTAAAAGGTGAGATTTCAAACCATTTTGTTAAACAATTTTTTTAATTATTTTTCAAAATAATCCTATTGATTACTCATAATAATAAAAAATTCATTAATTAGGACAGTTTCTAATATGTAAATGATTAAGAAGAGTATTTTAGGCAAACAAATACACATTTATTACAAATAACTTATATATTCATTATAGACAATATTTATATCAAGTTGCTTATATTCTTATGTCAAGTTCTCAAATTACAACAAATGAATATATATACTATTTTTTTTTTATGCAGGTTTGTATAGTTAAATGATTATATTTCAAAAATAGGGACACATACATATGTAATTGAAAAACTTGAGATAATGAATATAATTAATTAACTTAAACTAAACATTTTCCATTAGTTATCTAATTTTTATATTTAGAAGCAAGGAGTATTTTAATTTGTCACAATGGTTTTGCAATTGCATTATTAATTCTCTATTTAATTTTGTTGATCGAAGCTGGTGGTTACGCTCAACTAATGCAACAAGTACCTCGGCAATTGAAAAATGATAATACCAGCTCCATCACTTTCTTCCTTATGGTTCTTTGAATCCACAACTCTCTCTCTCTCTCTCTCTCTCTCTCTCTCTCTATATATATATATATATATATAGACTCATACTCACTCACTATCTCATCTAATGATAGAAATATACATTACAATCTAAGTCTTCAAAATAAAGTAAATAGTCATGGCTTGCCTTGCTTTTATTCCCCTCAAGAGCATACTCTTTCTACTCTTTATATCCCTTATCATCCCTTTCACATTATCTCGAACCCTTGTGGAGGTAGCCACCCCAGCCTTATCACCTGAGCTTGAGATTCCTGACCCGGCGGTGACCTCGGCGCCACCAGAGGGGTCTACTGTTCCGGTTTCCAACGGTGACATCCATCAACCGCTAACCTTTTTCTTGCATGATATCGTGGGTGGCACGAACCCGACGGCTCGAGCAGTGACCGGAGTTGTGACCAACCCGGCTTTGAACGCACAAGTTGCCTTCGCTAAGCCGAATGGAGCGAACATTCCTCTCAACGGCGGCCTCCCACAAAACAACCAGAATGCTGGTTTCCTCAATAACAACGACCTCCCGTTCCTCACCGGACTAAGTGGCAACACAGGGAACATAGTCAACACCAACAACCGCAACTTCTTCGTCAACAGAAACAATAACAACGGCGGGGGTGGTTTTCCGGTGACAAATGTGAACAACATGCCAGCCGGAATGACCCTCCAGAAGCTGATGTTTGGGACGATGACTGTGTTTGATGATGAGTTAACAGAAGGGCACGAGTTGGGTTCAGGAATGGTGGGTAAAGCACAAGGATTTTATATAGCAAGTGCTGTGGATGGTACAAGTCAAGTCTTGGCTTTCACGGCCATGTTTCAAGAGAATGGTTATGGCGATAGTATAAGCTTGTTCGGAGTTCACCGAACCCAGGTTTCGGAGTCTCATCTGGCGGTGATGGGAGGGACAGGGAAGTATCTGAATGCTAAAGGGTATGCGATCGTGAAGACACTTCCTGTGACCGGCGATGGTAACGGAGATGGAGTGCAGACTCTGCTTCAGGTTATAGTGTATCTTGCGTAATCGCTTATTTAAATCATTAGTTTGGCTTTTAAGATGAAGTTTGTGGTGCATGCTTTTTAAGTATTGTCATACAGTAATTTAAGTGTTTGTATTATGGTAGTGATATAGTAAGTTGTAACGTTGTATTTATCGGAAAATGTTGTGATTTGAATAAAGAGCATCTTATATAATATATGTGTGTGTGTTGTGAAGAGAAGAGAGAGTTAATTATTACTAGCTCGTGGTTAATATAAGAGTTAAGTTGATCTTTTTTAAAAAAGATTAATGAAGATGAATAAAGAACATCATCATATCACAGTATCTGTTGGGTGTAATATGCATCATGAGATTATACAACAATTTATAAGTCAAGCAAATTAATTTGAAGAAAAATAATAACAATTAATATTGTTTCTAACGTATAGAGTAACTAGAAATTGAATATGCAGTAAACAAAACAGTATAACAACAATCTGTGTTTAACAAAATATAACATACAGAGAGCATACAACAAGTCTGTATCATATGAAAAAGCTATAAACGAACTCACAAGATTGCCGAATATGGTTATTAACTATGCAGAAATCCGGGCCCAACTTTCGTTGTTTCCTTAAGACAATTTTGCTCCCTCTACGGATGCCACAGGTTTTTGAGCAATTACCTCCCAGGATAGAGCGGATTGTTCGTCTCCAGAAAGATGGCTCTGTCTGTCTGAAGCCCAAGCGAATCCAACGAGTCTGCTTTCGGAACGCACATGGTGTTTATGCAGAAAGAGCGTATGCAGAGAAGAAAGAATGTATAAAATTCTGTGATTAGGGGCTCCTATTTATAGACTCCGAAAAAACACGATCAGATGGACTCATCTGTTGCGCGAACTGGTACGTTGTGCGAAAAGACACACCAGAACAGAACGAACAGAGGCGACCTGCGTTTGTTGCCGGCAAACTGGTGCGTCTCACGAACAGACACACCAGACGGAGCTAAACAGGTCGACGGGTCGTACGAACAGACGCGAACAGACGGAGCTGAACGAGTCGTACGTAGCCGCTGGTGGAAAAAATCAGAGAGGCACAACGGAAATAAAAATAAAAGGACTATTTTATTCAAAAAATAATTTAATAAAAAATTATTATTTTATTTCACACGCGCGGACCGGACCAGGCGGGCGAAGCGCGCGACCGAACCGAGCCGGCCGGACGATGGCGGCGGTGCGTGCGTGTGTGGTGTACCAAGGGTTGCCTAAGTCCTCACTCCTCTATAAAAGTGGGTAGGCCCAAGGGCCCAACTAGTAGGAGCCAAGTTGGGGCTTATATACCCTCCAACTTCCCTTCACCTAACCAATGTGGGACTTAGTACCACACACACAATCCTTCTTATTTTTCCTCTTCTTTTCCATCCTTCTTCTTATTCATAAACTATGGGATTTTTTCCTAAATTCCAACAATCCCCCACATGGATAAGAAGTAAGTCCATCATGACCAAATGCAAATGACCATTTATGCAAAGTGCTGTTCCTCTACGAGAAGCAACTGCATCGAGAAAGGTAGGGGTTGCCTTTAAACCTTCTCTAGTAAAAACCTATCGGATATACTGGTCAATCAGTGAACGTGCTGTCTTGAACTATCGACCTTTTAGTGTATACCAAGACAATAGGAGTCACAAAGTTGCTCCTCTAGCATCGTTGGTTCTCATGCTGTGTCCATTTTGGCCCTAGACACTGCCTAGTTCTGCGAGTGTTCTAGAGAATTGGCCGTTTTAAATTCTCATAGAAGTGGCTCATACTTCACACTCACATAGGTGATTCCTTGTGATGTAACTCAACATACATCATCTGAACACATCAGATTAAGAAACCATTAAAAGCTTAAAAGCTTACCCTTATTATATGTACTGTCTTGTCTAGGAATGAGTATGAGTTTAAAACTCCACAGTGTTAACAATCGATCATCACTTAGTTGTCTCTTTGAACCTAGTTTGTGGGATCTCCATTCTTCTAGGTAGAGTTACCGCAATAATCAACAATGGATCGGCCTTAAACCCATTCCTTTGGACAATTTTCTAACTAACTTTCTAGGAATCCCTTTAGTCAAAGGATCTGCTATATTCTCTTTTGATTTCACATAATCAATTGAGATGATTCCATTTGAAAGTAGTTGTCTAACGGTATCATGTCTACGACGTCAATGTCTAGACTTGCCGTTGTACATGACATTCTTGGCCCTACCAATAGCTGCTTGACTATCACAGTGTATACACACTGCTGGTACCGGTTTTGACCAATTTGGAATGTCCTCAAGAAAATTACGAAGCCATTCAGCTTCTTCACCAGCTTTATCTAATGCAATGAATTCTGCTTCCATAGTTGATCTTGAAATGCAAGTTTGTTTGGATGACTTCCAAGACACAGCACCACCACTAAGGGTGAATACATATCCACTTGTGGATTTTGTGTCAGTAGAGCTGGTGATCCAATTTGCATCACAATACCCTTCTAGCACTGCAGGGTACTTCTCATAATGCAAAGCAAAGTTTTGAGTTTGCTTTAAGTAACCCAAAACTCTTGTCATAGCTCTCCAATGAAGCTCATTTGGATTACTGGCAAAGCGACTTAACATGCTTACTGCATAAGCAATATCAGGTTTAGTGCAGTTCATAACATACATAAGACTGCCTAGCACTTGAGCATACTCCTTTTGCTTTTCAGCTTCGCCAATATTTCTCAACAATTGAAGACTAGAATCTATAGGGTTCGACATAGGAGTTATGCTTAAACTCTTGAATTTCTCAAGAATTTTAGCAATTTAGTGTGCTTGCAATAAAGCTAACCCATCAGGAGTTCTATGAATTTTAACTCCTAAAATGACATCTGCGAGACCCATATCTTTCATGTCAAACTTACTGGTAAGCAATCGCTTAGTAGCTTTAATCATTTGATTATTACTACCCGTTATCAACATGTCATTTACATAAAGACATACTATGGCAAACCCATTTTCAGTATTTAGAACGTAGACACACTTGTCACATTCATTAATACTAAAGTCATTTGATAACATAACTTCATCAAATTTCGCATGCCATTGTTTTGGGGCTTGTTTAAGTCCATAAAGGGACTTTATTAAGCGACAAACTTTTCGTTATTGTCCTGAGACAACAAATCCCTTAGGTTGTTCAAGATAAATCTCTTCCTCTAATTCACCATTTAATAAAGTTGTCTTTACATCCATTTGATGTAATTCTAACCCATTCAATGCTACTAATGCGATCAACATTCGAATTGATGTAATTCTTGTAACAGGTGAATAGGTATCAAAGTAGTCTAGGCCTTCACGTTGTCTGTAGCCTTTTACTACTAGCTTAGCTTTGTACTTATCAATAGTGTCATCTGCTTTCATCTTCTTTTTGAAGATCTACTTAGTTTCTAATGGCTTATTGCCAAGAGGAAGGTCAACCAATTCCCAAGTGTGGTTTGACATAATAGAATCAACTTCACTATTGATAGCCTCTTCCCAAAATGGTGCTTCAGGAGAACCCATAGCCTCTCCATAAGTTCGAGGCTCATTTTCTAACAGATAAGTCAGAAAATCAGGCCCAAAGGATGTTGAAGTCCTTTGCCTGGTACTACATCTTAGTTCCTCCTTTCCAAGATTATCATTAGTCACAGTATCCTGAGATATCACTGTGTTGTTATTATCATTATTCATATTATACGGAAATACATTTTCAAAGAACGTAGCGTTCCTTGACTCAATAACCATATTCACATGGATATCTGATACATCAGACTTATAAACCAAAAAACGATATGCACTACTATTATGTGCATAGCCAATAAACACACAGTCTACTGTCTTAAGTCCGATTCTTAACCTTTTAGGCTTAGGAATCTCAACTTTTGCCAAGCACCCCCACACTTTCAAATATTTCAAGGAAGGTTTCTTTCATTTCCATATTTCATATGGTATGCTTTATATCGTTTTATAAGGCACTCTGTTTATTAGAAAGTTGGCCGTTAGAATGGCTTCCCCCCACAAATTTTGTGGTAAACCGAACTCATTTAATAATGCATTCATCATCTCTTTCAATGTCCAATTTTTCCTCTCAGCAATCCCATTTGACTGCGGAGCATAAGGAGCAGTTGTCTAGTGTATAATACCAGATTCTATATAGAATTCCTCGAAGGGGCCATCAAATTCTCCTCCACGATCGCTCCTTACAATTTTAATTTTCTTGTTAAGTTGATTTTCAACCTCAGTTTTATATTGTTTAAATGCAATAATAGCCTCATCTTTACTATTAAGCAAATACACATAACAATATCTACTGCAATCATCAATGAATGTAATAAAATATTTCTTATTACCCCTAGATGGTATAGACTTCATATCACATATATCAGTATGTATTAAATCTAACAACTCAGTTGATCTTTCAACAAAAGAAAAAGGTAACTTAGAAAATTTTGATTTAATGCATACTTGACATTTATCTTTATTTGAACAATCAACTTTAGGCAATAATTCTAAATGAATTAATTTTTTAATTGACTTATAGTTAACATGTCCTAATCTTTGATGCCATAAATTAGATGACTCAAGCATATAGATAAAATCAATATTATTATTAGTAGCACCGTTTTTAGTGACAGTCATTACATTAACTTTGAAAAGGCCCTCACTAAGGTAACCTTTTCCAACATACATATCATTCCTAGAAAATATAAACTTATCAGAAACAAATACAAGCTTAAAACCATTCTTGCTTAAGAGGGATCCAGAAATCAAATTCTTGCAAATGTCAGGCACATGAAGCACATAATTAAGTGTCACAACTTTTCCAGAAGTCATTTTCAATACCACTTTTCCAACACCTTCAACCTTTGAACTAGAAGAATTTCCCATATATAGTTGTTCATCTTGCTTCGCAGGTGTATAAGAAGAGAACATCCATTTGTTTGCACAAACATGCCTGGTGGCACCAGTGTCCACCCACCATTCCTTGGTATTTCCAACCAAGTTACATTGCATTACCACTGTTGAAAGACTCGTATTATTAATCATATCAGTAGTATTATCAACCATATTGGCTTTAGTGTTCTTCTTCTTGAGATTCTTTGGCTTCTTACAATCCTTAGCACAGTGGCCAGGCTTCCCACAATTGTAACACTTACCTTTGAATTTCTGACCTTTGCTAGGGCCTTGTTTAGATGATCCCTCATTAAAGCGTTTTCGTTTCTTGGACTTTGGACCATCTTCCACAATGTTGGCCTTTGAAACTATAGGGTTGCTGCCAAATTTCTTTTCAGAAATCTTGTTGTCTTCTTTTATTCTCAATCTCACAATCAAATCTTCAAGTGACATCTCCTTACGCTTGTGCTTGAGATAATTCTTGAAGTCCTTCCAAGATGGTGGTAATTTTTCAATAAATGCAGCAACTTGGAAAGATTCACTAAGAGACATCCCTTCTGCATGAATCTATGCACAATCAATTGAAGCTTTTCGACTTGACTCACTACTGATTTAGAATCAAGCATTTTGAAATCCAAAAATCTGCCAACTATAAATTTCTTCAAGCCAGCATTTTCAGTTTTGTATTTCTTGTCCAGACTCTCCCATAGTGCTTTAGTTGTTTCCAAAGTACTGTATACAGCATACAATGTATTATCCAGACCATTGAGAATATAGTTCCTACACAAGAAATTAGAATGCTTCCAAGCATCTATCGCAGCAACCTTCTCCTTATCCAACGGTTGTCCTTCCTCCAATTTTAGGGCATCTTCAGTGAGAAAACGAGCCAAGTTCAACGTGGTTAGATAGAAAAACATTTTCTGCTGCCATCTTTTAAAATCATTTCCATTGAACTTCTCTGGTTTTTCACCATGCAGTGGAGCGGGACCACTTGGGTTAACCAGATTGGTACTTGTACTTGCCATTTCTGTTGTTAAAACAGAAACTTCGATTAATCACACAAATTAATCCACAAACAACAAACTAAAAATATTCAAAAAATACTAAACACAGATTCAATTCAATACTACTACTAACATACGAAATCAACAACGATATAAATGCTATATAATGATTTCAATCACAAAAAAAAAGTCTTAAGATTGTTGTTTCTAACGTATAGAGTAGGTAGAAATTGAATATGCAGTAAACAAAACAGTATAACAACAATATGTGTTTAACAAAATATAACATACAGAGAGCATACAACAAGTCTGTATCATATGAAAAAGTTATAAACGAACTCACAAGACTGCCGAATATGGTTATGAACTATGTAGAAATCCGGGTCCAACTTTCGTTCTTTCCTTAAGACAATTTTGCTCCCTCTATGGATGCCACAGGTTTCTGAGCAATTGCCTCCCAGGATAGAGCGGATTGTTCGTCTCCAAAAAGATGGCTCTGTTTGTCTGAAGCCCAAGCGAATCCAACGAGTCTGCTTTCGGAATGCACAGGGTGTTTATGCAGAGTGTATGCAGAGAAGAAAGAATGTATAAAATTCTGTGACTAGGGGCCCCTATTTATAGACTCCAAAAAAACACGATCAGATGGACTCGTCTGTTGCACAAACTGGTACGTTGTGCGAAAAAACACACCAGAACGGAACGAACAGAAGCGACCTGCGTCTGTTGCCGGAGAATTGGTGCGTCTCACGAACAGACGCACCAGACGAAGCTAAACGGGTCGACGGGTCGTACGAACATACGGAGCTAAACGAGTCGGCAGCTAAACAGGTCGACGGGTCGTACGAATAGACACGAACAGACAAAGCTGAATGAGTCATACGTAGCCGCTGGTGGAAAAAATCGGAGAGACACAACGGAAATAAAAATAAAAGGATTATTTTATTCAAAAAATAATTTAATAAAAAATTATTATTTTATTTCACACGCGTGAACTGGACCGGGCGGGCGACGCGCGCGATCGACCAAACCGAGCCGACCAGACGGCTGCGGTGACGCGCGTGTGTGTGGTGTACCAGGGTTGCCTAAGTCCTCACCCCTTCACAAAAGTGGGTAGGCCCAAGGGCCCAACTAGTAGGAGCCAAGTTGGGGCTTATATACCCTCCAACTTCCCTTCACCTAACCAATGTGGGACTTAGTACCATACACACAATCCTTTTTATTTTTCGTCTTCTTTTCCATCCTTCTTCTTATTTTTAAACTATGGGATTTCTTCCTAAATTTCAACAATTAATACTTTAATGTGATTTATTTTAGGTACTGCAACAGAAGGTTATCAATGGCCTTATTTTCAATAATCTTGTTTGGTGTGCTTGAATCATAATATTGAATTTTTTTTATTAGTCTCTAGTGAACATGAGCTCGTCTACATCTATGACTCCTTCAATATGTCGTTTATACGGCCAACTTAACATATTTGTTTAATTTACAATCAAACTTAAAATTTATAATGGTCAAGGGGTTATTGTTATAATCTGAAAACTTCCAAAGCAATATTGAACAAAAAATTTTTTTTGGAAATATTGCTTTTAAGTGAAAACTTTTATAGCACATTTACACATTAACAAAAATAATATGGATGACATGCGAATTTATTAACTCAACATATTTAGTGAACTAACTGCCAAAATTTAACCTGGATAATAATAGCGAAAGCGAAATTGCTATAATCTAGAAAATTTCAAGACGACATCACTCTATAAAAAATTTTCGGGATAAAATTGAGATTTTATGATAACTTCTGAAATAAAAATGAACCTTAAACCAATATATTTAAACCAAGTTGTTCTCATTTTTATATTTTAATGGTATTTGTTGGGGGGGAAAACCTCGTATACGATTCGAGTTCACATTTGGAATTTACTTAAACATGTGAACTTGAGAAACTTGATAAGACCACACATACAAATTTTAGGAACCCCAACTCTATATATCAAAGCCTTTAGACCTTTAAAAGGGGCCTATTTAAAAATGTAGGCTTTAAGGTATTTATCATTAGTAAGTTTGAAAACAGATCGTAGGCCAAGGAATGCAAGACCAAGGCCCAACCTGGCCAGTCTCATTTTCATCCTTAACCGAAAAAATAAACAATACCTTATAGATGAGAAGCACAATACAATAACATGTCATGTGTGTGAGTATCATGTTGTGTGTGGGGAGGGAAGGATTAATATTATGATACGAAGGAATGAGGGATAAGTGAATTTTTTAGATTATCCACAGGTATCCGCTGTTACTAGCAACTGGCTAGTCCAATTTACGAGAATGTAGGCCCATGATGCACTATACAAGTATACAGGTTATGCCAAATAATAAAGTGATAAGTAAAGTATCGTCTCACAAGGAATTAAGCAATTAATTTTTAGGTATTAAAATCTCAATTTCTTTTAAGTTAAACAAATCTAATTATGAGTAAATTCAAAGGAAATTAAATAACGAGAACTACTAATGACAAACACAACCTAGAGTCACTCATCTCTCACTAGCTCCCTAAATCTTACTTTCACTTAATTAGTTAGTCTAAAATGTTAATTTTGTTAAACTCAAGTATGAACAGCTATACAACAATAACAACAACAACAAAACTGTTAATTTATAGCGGTTAGTTTGTAGCACTTGAATAACAATACTACAAATATAAGGATTTCTAGCGGTTTATTCAAAACCCGCTACAAATTTGCAACAGTATGACTCACACCAAGTGGCGCGCTGGTTAGTGAACGACATTTGTAGCGGTTTTTATCAATGTTATCATACTCAGACCGGTCATCGACCCGGTCGGGGTACTAGGTCAATGGGTCACTAGTTGAACCACATAACTATGACCCGATCTCGAAAACCATACTATATTTATAAATTATTATTATTAGGACTATTACTATCATTTATTAGTTCCTTTTTATTTTATTCTGACAATCAGAAGTACCAGGAGAGAAGGGAGCACTATTATCATTTCGGTGGCTTTGCTTCAATTGATGACAAATGAGAATTGGGTTGAATGGCGTGAGCCCACAAATGAATTGAAGATTGAATGGCAAATGAATTGGGCCCACAGATCAAAATTGATGAAGGAATGAAAAACCTAAATCAATTAAAAGGAGGTAGGTGGCCATCAATCAAAGAAGAGAGTTTGATGGCCAAGAATAGAGGGAACACGACAGGCAATTAAAGAAAGAAGCAGATAATAAAGGCACATGGCTGGAGCAAAAAGATACAAGCATGACCAGAGATGTAATAAAGGATCAGAACAATTGGGAAAGCACCGAACGACAATTAAGAAGCAGGGACACGACACGCAAGGCGAAGAATACGAATTGAATATAGAGAGAGGGATATTCAAAGGAGGCGCTGGTTTTAAAAAAAAACTCCAACCGCCCAGGTTTCACAGACTCGACCAGTTTGAAGGTTTTCTTCAAATCGGCGGTCGGACCGATTTTGGACCGGTTTTGACGCATTTCCGACCCAATTAGTACCTCGGACCAGTTGGGTGACCGATTCACCGGTTTCCGGGTCAACTCGGCCGATCCGAACCGATTTTTATAACACTGGTTTTTACAAACAAAATGTGGCGCTAGCTTGACCCAAATTTGTAGTGGTTCATTTGTAGCGATTTTGTTATATGAATCTCCAAATATGTGCCACCATGCTAGTGCCACATTTGTGGTGGTTGCTTTGTAGTGGTTTATATGACAAAAGTTGCTATAGAATGCAAAGGACCACATAATTGTAGCAGTTTAGATGTATAACCGCTATAGAATGCAGAGGGTGCACATTTTTTACGGTTTCGTAAAACCGCTACAAACTTTTATGTTGCATGAGGTAGGTTTTCTTTATTTGTAATGGCTGAGGTAGTGGTTTTTTGTAAAACCACTAAAAATATCATTGCTATAAATGTGTCATCACTCCTCCTTGTAGCATTTTTGGAAAATTCGTTTATCGCACACCCTCTGAAAGGTTTTACTTCAAATATGACAATATGCTCAAGCAGTTACAGAGTTAAGCACTTGAGGTTATTAAAGTTAACTCTTTTATTTCTTTTTCCCCTTTTATTCTAATATTGTTATTCATATTGATAATTGTTTTAATAATTTAATAATAACTATAGTTTTATGACTTCTGTGAGAGATCAGGGCAAGGGGAAGGAGGCAGTTTAGCCAGATGGGGCTAACATTAGTCTCAACGATTACAACAAAAATGGGGAGTTTGACTTTAACATTCGGATTTTCAGTGACATGAAGCAGCTCCTAGATTAGGAGGAGGCTCAAGACCAGAATAACCAATGACAGTCATCTTCGCAGTCGACGAGGTTTGAGGTGCTAGTTCAAGGTTAATTTAATTATTGTTTTAATAAATTTAATATTTAAATTCCGTAGGTTTAAATGTGGATTTCAATTTAATTAATGTATGTGATAAATTGTGTTGTTGAGTAGGGGAACATAACCACTAGGAGGCTAGACGTGGCCAATCTCAATAGCTTGGATCTGAGACTACATGTCATAGTTTCGGGGAATGAGGTCACAGACCAACCAATTGAGAATGGTGGTCACCTATTCAATCCCACCTGAATGAGTTGGGCTTGAATTAGATGTGGTTTCCCATCCACTTCAAGACATGGAAGAATGTTCTCCAAACACTAAAGAATACAATGAGGGACAAGGTTGTAAAGCTAATTAATTATATTTAATTTTATAATTTATGCCATTTTTAATTAATTAGTTAATTGTACTTAATTATTGTTTATTCAATTGTAATACATGATAGGTTTGCCGTCGTGAAAACAAGAAGAGGTACACAATGATAAAGATGGGGGATAGTTGGGAGAACAACAAGAATCATCTCTACCACAACATGAATAAGGATGAGATGATACCTTAGAAGCAACTAAACGAAAACGTGCTTGACAGCGTCCCACCCAATGACTGGGCGAGTATTGTCCAGTCTAGAGGAGTTTAGAGGGACAAGTAAATTTTTTAATAATAATTATTCTTTAATAATTTTGATGTTTTGTTGTTTTTGCAAGCTCTTTCTTAAAGAAACACCAGGATTTGGAGGCAACATAGGATCCATCACATGACAGGATCTAAGACTCAAAACGAATTGGTATTTTTGTACAATTAAATTAATTTTAGATTTATATTATAAATTTATTGTTTTGTTGTTTATGATAACAATTTATTGTTTTAATTCTTTTAAGAGAGGAAGGCTCAGCAGGAGAACCGTCAAACAAACTATGAGGAGTTATTCACTATCATCTATAGACACTGGGAAGACTGTGACCTCTCAACTTGCAAAGGAGGCCATTGTAAGATATAGACATTATTTGTTTTAATATTTGTGATTTATTTAAATTAAATTAAATTGTTTAATAAATGTTTCATAAAATGTATGCGGCAGGAGTAGATTCAACAATCACAAGCTGAGTTGTGAGAGACCCATATCTAGGAGTCACATGGGTCTGTGGATCCCCCTACGCCTTTGAAAGCTACTTTAAGCCCAGTTGAGCACCTTGAACACTGTAATGGTATAGGGTTAGACGTCAAACCTAGCATAGTCTATGGCAAGAGCAGCGCCTCTAAGGCTAACACTCTCGAGTAGGGACCTCTGGCCTTAGAAGGCCGAGGTAGGAGACTATTCAAGAGATTTGTGCAGAGGTTGCCAGGTAGCTTCAAGTGCACATCATTTTTTCTACACTCAGCAGACCTAGTGGCAGGATATCACGAACGCGATGCTGTCAAGGTCGTGGGGTCAATTGTTTCCTGACAAGAAGCATCCAAAGGTTCTACTAATCCCTAGGTTTGTCATCTAGCCGTCTCCTCCTCCTGCAAATGACGATGGTGCTATTAGCTTTGGTCAATCCCATGATCCTGCCCCTGAGAGAGGACTTGGTAATCAGCCTCCAAATAGTTAGTTATCTTAGTTATCATTATTTATGATTTAAGATAGTTGTATTTTGATTTGGAACAGTTGCAAAAAATTTGGACATTTATATTTTCATTTATGTAATTTCTTGTTCAATTAGAAATCACCAAAAAAATATTAAAATAAATAAACAACTACAATTTGTAGCGAATTTCTCCTAGAAACCACTACAAATTGTAAATTATTTTTTGTAAAAAATTAGTTTATATTTGTAGAGGTTACAAGAACGCTACAGACTATTAATTATTTTTGAAATAATAAATAACAAATCCACCAAGATCGCAACTGTTTTGGCCTCATAATTGCTACAAAGAGTGTCATTTTGAGATGGGAACATTATCCGGATGACACGAAGCAGTGTATATGGAAATTGCTTATTTGGATGGATGATGGAGGAATCTCTTCATTACATTATGTTTGAATGCAGCTACTTCCGATCTAAATGGCTTGGCCTTTTATCTTATAATGCCTCCTTCCTTGAGTTTCTCACAGAATTTGTCTTGGAATCTTGGGTAAAATATCGTCGTTTAAATCTGTCGTCTGAGGATCATATCTATATGATCAAAGCAATTAGAATACTTTTAAATGCTCTTTGGTATAAAAGGAATATCGCTTTACATCAAGGTAAATTTTGCGATCCTACTTTAGTAATTCAAGAGATATCTGGCTCTCCTTCTTCTCTTCGCTAGCATTCATGCAATCATATGTTTCTTATGGCAATCCATCTCAATTGACTGTGAGGACTCAAATATATGGTAATTCATGGCAAATCGCTCTTCGAAGGAAGAAAATCTAGTCGGATGCTTTGTTCATTAAAAAACAAAAACAAAAACCAAAAAAAAAACATGTAAGAAGGATTCAAAGCTCAAACTGTTATAACGTGTAAGACCTCTAATTTTATTTTAACATCATTTTTCTTTTAGCTCAAAAAATATATAAGGATTCAAGCCTTAAACCGATCTATGGCTATACTCATACCGCACATTCCACCCTCGTTACTTGAATCAATAAGAAGACATGTTTGGTATGCAATGAGAAATTTATTATCTCTCTCTCTGATCTTTAATATAAGATCTGATTATTGTGGGTGTGTGTGGGTGTGTGCGTGGGACGAAGAGGGGGGGTGTGGGCGTGTGTGCGCGACTTAAATATGTCTGTGAAGGTATTTTCAATTTTTTCTCAATATGTTCATTACTTTCATATTTATTATAATCAAATATTTTTAACAGTTTCAATTTTTTTTCCCATTAATAATTAACTATTTTTATTTTTCATAATTATAATCATATTTTTTTTCTTAAAATTATCACTATATATATATATATATATATATATATATATATATATATATATATATATATATATATATAATGTACATATGTATTATTTAATAAGATTCATGTCTTTTTCAGTAATTTTTTATTTAAATTTACTTTTTAAATAATCATTCAAACAAGTTTCAGTTTGACAAAAAAAAATCAGTTTTACTACCGTCAATCCAAATATAAATAATATTTATAATCTGATTTTTATCCCATCTTAAATTTACAAAAGTCATTTTTGCCACTACTCATCCAAACAGGCTAGTGGTTTGTGTAAAATTGCTCAAATTTATATAGTTGTAAGTATATGTTAGCACCCTTGAAAACTTAAAAGTTTCAAATAACATCAGGGCTAGATGCCGCTAACATGAAACATTTTTATTAAAATTGCACTTTCATTTAAAAAAAAACATATTAAATTAAATTAAATAATTTTCTTAATCTAATTAAATTAAAGAAATGTGTCTTACATTAAGGACTAAAAAGAGTATATAAATATGTAGATGCAAATTTCCATGAATTTTATTGAATTCAAAGAAGGAAAAAAAATCCGTAATATGATTGCACAAATCATTGATTAATACTCTTCCCATTTTATATATAAGAAAATTTAGAGAATTTTTCTAGATTGTTCCTATTTTTATAAGAGACGCTAATAACAGGTATACAATTTGTAATAGGGTTAAGGTGCAAAAATACACATGAGCTTTTTCCTCAGAAACGTCCAACACCACGTGCTTTTTTTGGAGCAAAAATACACATGTGGTTACCATTTTGGAGCAAAAGTCATATTCCACAGTTAAGTTATTGTTCACCGTGATGAGAGATAAAGAGATGAAGTGAACAGTAACATAACGGCGGTGAATAGTAATTTAACGGTGAGATGTGACTTTTGCTCCAAAATAGTAACCACGTGTGTATTTTTGCTCCAAAAAAAAGCACGTGGTACTGGGCGCTCCTAGGGAAAAAACTCATGTGTATTATCATATTTCATTTTTAAGCCCCACTAATTGTTGGTTAGTCTCACTATATTAATTAGCTATTTACTTTTTTTTATTGAAAGCTAAATATATATTAATACTTGAGACTGATACAATAGATGAAAACAAATACAAATAAAACAATCTCAAATACAACCAAATAAACCAGATACAAAAACAGCCAAGAGTACATACTAGATTTAATAGTAGAAGAAAACTCATAGGCAATAGCGGTCACCTAAATATCCAAGGTTAGAAGTGACGACAAAGGAAGTGTTGGTCGTAAAACCCACTCTGAAGGGCACACATCCTTATAAGCATTAGCTGCAATTAGAGCAGCTGTACAGACACCCCATATTGGGGTAAAGAACCTAGAAAACCCAACCTCAGAAAGAAAAAGACCCATAATGTCTTGAATAAAACTTCTGCTCCTCTGATCAAGTAGATCCGATGACCTTGACCACACACCGAAAAACACCTCTTTAAATCTTCCCCCAAGAACGCAGATCCGAGCTACCAAGAGATAATCAGATCTAATAACATTCAAACAGTCATCCAATCAAGAGGATTTGAACGCAGATCTTACAGACCTGTTTATTTCCTTAGACAAAAACACCACCATAAAACTCAAAACCACAAAAAAAAGGAACAAAAAACAGATAAATCTCACATCGGCAGATCAGATCTAGAGAAGGAGGGAAGAAGACTCGCCACAAGGATGAGAGAATGTCACAACCGACAAAACTCAAAGTAAGAGGACCGTAGATACCAGATCTGGACTCCAAGTTACACCTCTGACTTGTCTGTGACACAAAAGTAGGCTCACCAGTGGCTTGTTCATCACAAGCCACCTGCGAGAGGGCGAGATGCAGAGGGGAGCGTAGGAGAGAAGAGAAAAGGGGGGGCGGCTAGGGTTGTGAGAGTACTATCCCGTACTAATTAGCTATTTACTCATTATCCCTCACACACACGCATGCAAATATTATAATTAAGAAATTTATTTATCCTCTTTAATCTTTTCAAATTAAATAGATATATCTTACATTAAGGACTTATGAGTAATATTTTATTTACTATTGTTTGAAAATATGACCCATACAATGGTTAAAAAAGAAGAAAATATAACAGGCGATAAATTCAGGCCTTTTTGTTGGGTCTTTTATAGTTCACTCTGGGCCTTAGAGACTGTTATTATTAGACCTGTAAATATATAATTCTCTGAAGAAAAACAAAAAAGAAAACATAGACACGTTTGCTAATAAATATAGTACCAAGTCATAAACTATACAATTTATTCATTAAATTTCTTTACAAAACAGATATGAAAATAAATATTATATTACTCATCTCCTCATTAATATAAGACCTAATTAATAAAAAAATATATTAAAAATGTTAGTAAAGTCAGTGCTGAAAAAAATCTATAAATTTGTGAAATAAATCTTACGTCTTACTATAACTTTCCAATTAGATTCTATTTTAAATACATGCAAATATATATGAAAAATTCATCAAAACTATAAATATTTATATAATAAATTCATTTCATAACTAATCTTTTACAAATATACGAATGCACAAAATATGTAAAAGCTAAAAATATTATTTTGAAATTTTGGGTTAATATCATCTTTGATCCCTAAAGTTTACTTTTATTTTAGTTTTGGTCCATCAAATATCAAACTATTCGTTTTGATCCTTCTATGTGCAAAAATGATCCATGTTTTTATTAATTTATAGTAACCAATATTTTAAACAAAATGAAATTTGAGGGACCAAATCCTATAATTTCAAACTTGAGACACTATAACCAAAATAAAAGTTGAAGGATCAAAGAATATATTAACTCTTTGTAATGTATACCCGTATTCATTAAATTGTATTAATTTAAATTTATATTAAAATCACATAAAATAAAATTTTAAGATAAAAGAAAATCTGACAGCGCCATTGTTATTATTATATAGCGTCAACTTGTCAAAATTTTAGAACATTACTTGTAAGAAAAAAATTTATCAATACATTAAAAGATAGCTCGTATTTAGGCACCACCAAACGAACCTCTATGATTGAAAAGGTCCTCCACACCAACAAGTCATTTAGTTTAGATTTGGCTTTCCTCCAATACCCCTTACTATCATTTTCCCTTTTTTTTTTTTCTTTTTTCACCATTGTATTAAAATTTCAACGGTCCAGATTTAACATATTATAAAAATATTATTATAATTTTACCTTAAAAAGATAATAAAAACATTATTATAATTTTACCTTATTATTATAATTTTACTTTAAATATATAATATGTTAAATCTAGATCGTTGAGATTTTGATCCAATGATAAAAAAAGGAAAAGGAGGAAAAAGGATGGTAAGAAGAAAAGAAGGAAAGTCAAGTCCATTTTGTTCAAGTGATATACGTCCCTAACTTCTGACAAGCACACTTGTTTGAATAAGAAAAAACTCAAACCCTTGATTAAATAATAAAAGTCCTCCTCAAATATTATTATTTTATCAATTCAAGCTAATCATTAAGGTGGATATCTAGGGTTAGTAGGTCAGATCGAGATCAACTCGAGTGAAACCGGTGATAATTAAAAAAGACTTAACCATCCAAAAACAACCATACAACATACTCTACACAACCATAGTGCTGAAGAAAATTATTCAATATCGGACTCAACCTTTCATTCCACACAGACATTTTATCAAAAGGAAAAGTTTAAAACAGAGTCAGTGACAACAAAGATATTCAACTTTAATAATCCAAAAAAAAAAAATCAAGAAATCAGGGGAAAAAACAAGGCTAGATTGCCAAAAAATGAAGAAACCATGAAATTCAAGAAGAAAACAAACCCGCAAGCCATGAATAGAGAGACGTATGAAATTGTGAAACCCATGAATAAGAGAAAGTCAAGAAAACACACTAGCACGCCAAAAACAAATTACGAGTACAAGGCAACGAGGGTGGAATCCAAACTAGAAAAACAAACCATTAGATCTAAGAAAAACGACGATGATGACGTGGAGACTGAAAGTGAACACCACCAAAGTCTGATTAACCATCAACGGTGTATGATATGTAGATATTTAGTAATAGATTACTTTAATATAAGGTTAAGATACAAATCTGCCCTTAAAGTTTTCATTAAAAAGTAATGTTGTTTTAGAAGTTGAAAACGTTACGTTGGAGATTATATTCATGCTGATACCGTAGTAGGTAAACTTGAAGGTGATTGAGAAAACGGCAAAGGTGAACTCTGAAGAGAAGCTTGAAGCCGTGGCTAGGAAGGAGAAAACCATTTGACTTTAAGGCACAAGAACTAAAGAAGAACATTAGCAATTGAGTGGTGCGGCAAAGAGAAGAGTGAAAATTCAAAAAGAAAAAAAGAAAGGGCAGAGAGCAGAGTTATTTTTAAATACAAAAAAAAAAAATAACAATAACCAATATGACATCTTTTTCAATGTTCTTGGTTTAAAAATATATATATAACGTGGATATTCCGCAAACTTGGCAAGTTATTTGAGGCACAAATTACCATAAGTTGCAATTTCTCCAGGTTTGGGTTTTCGAACCTTGTCCAAACCGGTCATGTGATCAAGTTATTGGGTTTTGGGTTGACCTAGTCGATCCAGTCTAGATTAATCTAGAACATTTCATATTTTAAAATTATATTACATTTATATGGTAGAGATAAATAAAAGAATCTCATTTAAATATTATATGAATATTCCAAGTCTATTAAAAAAAATTAAAATGACACATAAGTGATTGGGAGGAATTTTGAAATTTTGAAATTTCACGAAATTTTTCCTCAAATGACAAAACTTCACACTCTTTTTTCTCTCTCCTCACCCTTTCTTCCACTTTCTCTCCCCTCATCCTCTGTTCCTCCTTCTCTCTCCTCATCCTCTTTTCCTTTTCCTCTTCCCTTCCTATACTCCCTATCATTGGAAAGCATGGGCCTTTTGTATTAGTACGATGGCGTCCCTTCGTCGCCTCTTCATCATGCCCTAAAGCCACGTCCCCATCTACGATGACTACAGTCTACACCAATGCACTCCAACCTAGAATCAAGTCGAATATCTCTCCATTTTGATGCTCATTGACAGCTTCACCATCCTCTTCTTCTTCTTCTACTCTTAGGTGAAGTGGCTTTTCCTTCTTGATCTGGTTTGGCTCCTCTATTCTGGTGATTTTACCAAGCTCAGCTTCTTCTCTTCATCGTTATATTCTTCTACTCCATTCAATTTTATTCTTTCTCTTCATTTTCACCATCACAACATTGAGAATCCAGTTTCTGACAAAATTTTGCAGTTTCCGGTGAGTTCATGAATTTTGGGTTATGACCAACTGAGTAATAAGATTGACTAAAATAATAATGGTTTTGACAAGATCCATAGTATTAATAATATGTGTGAAATGATTAACAAAAGAATTTTAGGTTGTGTGACCAATTGCGTAATAAGAATGACTATAAAAGTAATGGTTTTGACAAAACCATAATTGTTCTGACAAGACCGTAAGTACCGACAATATGTATAAAATGATTGAGATAAAATGAGATAAAAAAATACTACTAATATTTATCATTTTTCTTAAAAGACAACTAGGTATTCCATTAAGGACTAGAGTAGTAATATTTTTGAATAATAAGTTACATTTCTTTGATACAATTGTTGCCTTTAAAAATAATATCAACCACTCCCTTTGGTCTCCTCCTTGATTATTGTCGGGGAATATCAATAAAAAATAATAAAAAGAGATTGACAAATATACAATATGTCTTATATTTAGGACAAATATCAACTCTTTAAATATGTTTTATATTAAATATATGAGGAAGTAACACTTATGTTGAGAAAAACAGTCATAAACTCTAATTAAAGATACATCGAATTATAATATTAAAAAATTTAATTATTTGCATCTTAAAAAAATTGGCCGAGAGAGGAGGTAACTAATTAGTTAACTCTTTATTATTGTTATCATTCTTTTTTGGGAAAACTTCACTGCACCCCATAATTTATTATCAAAGAGCCTCCATACTTCCTAAAACTTCCCTACACCCCCTAGAATTGAATTGAAATAAAATTTTTGACTGAAAAATATTTATACCTCTGTCTTGTGCATGGGCGAGATGATATTGTAAATAAGCATAGTTGACTTACAAATTCCTAAATATCTTGTAAATAGTATGTATTCTTATGGATATGCTTTTTACCTTGTACATGGCCCAGGTGGTCATGTAATTTATCTCATAATTTTTCTTATTTATACTGTAAATAAGTACATATATTTTTATAATATGAAGGGTTTCTCTTTTCATGTTTAGAACATAAAGAGTTTTCACTTTTCCATTATAGTGCACTTCTCGAGATTCAGATTTGTCTTCTCTTTACAAGTGCTGCTTACCACCTCAACCAACAGCTTGTTGGTTACAAATAAGTGTATTTAACATGTAAATTCTCACACATTATTGTAAATAATCACATTTAATTCGTAAAATAAAGACACAATTGTCTCTTCAATCAAATTATAATTTCAATTTACTCCTAAGTAATGCAGTGAATTTCAGAAAATTTAGGGGCTATTTGATATTAAATAGCTACACAAGTTGCCCTTATTTTTTTCTCCAACCTCAACTTGTGTATCAAAGTCTCAATCCAACCCTTGCAGCCTCCAACGCACTATTTTTTTTTTTTTTTTTTGATAAAAGGGTCATAATACATTCATTAACAGAAGATTACGCATATCTTCATGACACAGCCATTTGACCACACCACACAACCCAATTCCAAAAGAAAAAGGTAGGAAAAGACCCAAGAACATTATTGATCCAACCACCACTTAGTGGAAGTCAATGACCAAACTGACCTTCAGGGCCCCCTCTAGTTTGGCCACTCCTGCAGACATATTCCTCTCCAGAAGGAGACAAAATGTCAATAGGCCTCCTCATGGCTTTCAGATAAAACATACTTGTTTTCACTACACATGATGCTTTTTCAGAAGATTTTACAGTGAAAATGGGAGCTCCTGAACAAATCTTTCACAAGCCTGTTTAAGCATTTCCAATTTTCATAGCAAAGGTCTCGTCAGAAAATAAGTTATGGGCAAGAGTCAACCAGCCACTGTCTGCTTCAGAAAAACAGAGCAGTTTTGGCTTTGAATGGAATTCTAAATTGTCACTGTATGGCAGCTTCCCCCAAGAGCTTTTGGAGCCTGCTGTAAATGTAATCACAAATTGGAGCAGACTAATGAATTATGGTAAGAAAATCAACAACATTAATTATAATAACAATCATTCACTGATGTCTCAAAAATGTATCTGTCAGAGTCACCAAGTTTCTGCGCAAGATGCTTAGGAAAAATTATACCCCAAATGCATTGGCTTTGGTTTGTTTTCCGATGAATTATGATACTGCAGCCTGTCTCACAGCTGCACTCTTTTTTTTCTATTTTCCTTTAGTTTTGGAGGGTTAAAACCATCCCCTTCAATTTGCACATTTTTTGAATTCTACTAGCATCACTTTATTTGCTGGTGAGGCCATTCTGCCCTCTCGCTTGAATTAGGGACGAAGTCTTCAAACATAAGATAATATTTATGAATCAAAATTAATCTAATATATTTCTCTAGATGAAAATTTGCAGTTCAGAATACCTAATTATCCTGCAGCATTAAGCAGCAGATTATCTAGCTACACAATTAAAACCTTTTTCTCTTCACTCTTGAAATATCATCAAAGCCGTCATCACTCCAAACCTCCTGTCCATTATTCCTGTAATTTGCTTCCTGCTCATCTATATTTCTTGTTCTTCTAGGTGGCATATTTGCTGGCCTGCTCTTGATGCGCCTGTCAAAATCCCTCTCTCTCAAATTGCTTCTTTCTTGAAATTCTGAATCAGCTGCACAAAATCTGTAGGGTCTAGGCCCATCGTCTGCATCAAGATCAAAATTCTCACCAACACTACCATTATAAGGAGGCCTAAATGATCTAACTGGTCCCCGTCTCTCATATCTTCTCCTCTCATCACCATTTCCTTCACCATTCAGTTCAAATTGTCGACCAGAATGCATAGGACCTCCAAAGTATTCGTCATTATTCGCCCTATCTTGGGGATCTACACCATCAAATCTCCTATTTCTAAACAAAACTCGACCAGACGTACCCCTGTTGGATACGACAGACCTGGGATGACCACGACCCCTTCCAGAATCAAAATCCCTGCTATCATTAGAAGGACGAGACATATATGAAGGAGAGACATGCCTCCTGACTACTCTTCTCTCCCCAAAAACTGGACCATCAGGGGATCTCATTCTTTCAACCCTGTACCGTCGATGGGCCATGTCAGGATGTCCACCATACCCATCTGGTGATCCTCTAGGAGATCTTCTTCGGGGAGATGACCATGGACCAGGTGAGCGACTCCTAGATCTGATAGGAGACTTGGAATGAACTCGAGGAGGACCCCTTCTCTGAATGAAGGTCCTAGTTCCCCGTGTAAATCGACCATCTCCCCTCTCAAATGGTTGGGGGCGTGAAAACATATGGTCTAGAGTATCCTCAGGGTAACCTCTCATAAATTTCTCACCATGCCTCATGCTAACAAACTCAGAACCATCATCTCCAACACATCTATTTGGGCTCATAGTTCTAGGAATTCTATGCCCCATTTGCATCTCTCTCCCCCCTGGAGACCGTCTCCTCAATGTAATATGACGACCAACTGGCCTCTCATCATTCAAGGGTTTCCTACCGAACCGATTGTTACCAACAAAAGAACCATCATGTGCAACATTATTGTACTCTGATTCAGAGTCATGAACAGCGGGTACAAATTTATGCCGAGGGCCACGAAAATGACTTGGACCATTATAAAATTCACCAGCAAATTCACGGTCAGATTTCCATTCACCTCGACATGAGTCAATCCGACTATTCATCCTTCCTCTACCACGCCCAAAACTTGGTCTTGAGTTTCTAGGTGAAATATCTTGAAGCCTTTCTCTTGAAAATTTACAAGGACTATTAATATAAACATCATCACTGAAAATCAAAACAAGACGGCAGAAGTTATGAAACCGAGTAAGACGAAAGTGTCAGAAAAAGAATTTTACTTGTGATAGTGTCAAGAAATGGAGGGAGACAAAAGTGTTTGTAAAAGATTCAACTATCTATGTATAAGGAAGACAATAGGATATAAAGCATATACCTTCCTCCATGTAATTTCTCCTGATGAAATGCATCAGATAATGCATCCCTTCCAGCTTGTGATGACAGTCCCCTGCCTGGTATGGACCTGGATCTAGTAGGGGATAAAGAACTAGAAGCTTGGGCCAAATTTATAATTCTTCCTTGATTACCACCATTGCTAACATCCTTGCTTGCATCATCAATTTTTACAGATACTTCCATCTTTGACAAATCTAAGTCAGTTTTTCTAACCATGTCCAGATTCTTGACAACCTCATCAGCACACTGAGCAACATCTACTTCAATGCTTCCATCATTGCCTTGGTCAGATAATAATTTGGCCTCCACGGTATTAAGGACTTTATTCCTTTCAGAATGATCTAATGACCTTATTTGAGGACCAATAGTTGGCTCTTCAGCTTCCAATGACTCTTGTAGACACACAATTGTGCCGGTGACATTATCAGACATGTCAATAGATTCACTGTCAAAGCCATCTTTACCACAATTAATTTTGTTACGAGTAACATTTCTATTGTCGTATTCTTCTATACGAGATGATGTGAGACAATCACCACTTGACACTTCCTTCTCAATCTGTTTTCCATCATCACAATCACTAGAAACAATCCGTTCTATTTCTCTTACCTCACAAACCGATTTTTCTGATACAGAATGCTTTAATGGTTCACGAACCTCACCATCTTCATAATCATCATCCTCTTCACCATGCTGCTCTATATCCATAGCAACAGTTAAAGAATGATTGCCATCCGATTCATAATCATAACCATAAGAATCATCCTCTGGCATTTCAGCTGATAGGGCTATCCTTTCATCATCACTTACACCATCTTCACCACTGCACTGTGGATCATGATCATTCATGAGTTTCAACCTGCATCCCTCAGCATCATCTGCATTTTCCTCATTACCTCTTGCAAAATCCTTCATAGCAGGACCAGATTCTGCATTATCAACCATAGCTGTGGCAACTGTTTCTGGAGGAACTTGCTGGTCATCTGAACAATCTCCCTGAGATGGCTTTTCACCAATACAAGCTTTATCTGTAGAAGCATGATTTTCTAGATGGTTAACTATACTTGCACTGGTAGCCAACTGTTCTGAACAAATGGCTTCCACTGGAGAACAAGCCATCCCCGCAGAGAATGGCACTGATTCTAAAGTTAGTGGCTTTTCAAAGGAAGAACGGTTATCTGGTTCCTGTGGTAATTCTACACCCATTTGGTTTGACACACTCTCCACCATCATGGGTTTTTCCTGTTTATTTGAATGACCTGGTTCAGATTTAACAAATTTAGGATCAAGTAACTTTAGATTACTACCTTCTGAAGAAGTCTTGATAGAATCAACACGGGAATGCCCAACTAGTTCATGTTTAACAATGACTCCATCTAATGACCTCACAGAACTAGGTTTTGCGTCCTTCAAATCCGGTTTCAAGTTCTCATCTAAAGGCTCTGGTTTTACTGTCCTAACACTATTTTTGTTTCCATCAACAGCAGAAGCTGACACATTTGACAAGCTCAGAGTAGGAATGGCACAGTCTGATTTTTGTTTAACAGATAATCTAGAAGGTTCTCCAGTGTATTTCTGAAGACATGAAGCAAAGCAAAGATTACTAGGGTTGACATGTTTAAACTGTTGGCCATATTTCTGAAGACTCGATGAAATCATGAAAGCTTTGTTCAGATTCTCTGTAGTGGTGTGCTTTAGGGAAGCACTGCCAGTAGGTTCCGTCCCAGTAAAACACAAAACATTATTATCATTAAGTGCATTGCCAATTTGCAGCCCAGAGCCAGAAGTAGATGTTTTACCTGAAGTGGCATCACTCCCAGGTTCTTCCCATGCATCCATTGTAGTATTCAGATCCCAGTTTGCCCTATTAGTTTTAGCATCATCATTAAAACTCTTTGAACCACCATCTTCCTTGCTCAGAGATAACTTCAATGAAACAGGCTCTGCTTTCTCAGTTTTCTGGAAACTCTCGACAATATCAAGGCTTGCCATAGCTGGAGATAAGTGCCCCTTAAAACCTAAAGATAAATTAGTACTGGCACGACTCTCCTGTTTATATTTCTCTTCAACACTTTTCTTGCTAATCTTGGATCCTATATTAAGTGCAAGACTTTCTTTAGCAGCCAAAAAGAGTTCGGAGTTCTCCTTCTTTACTTGGGGCCCTGATTTTTCTTCATAACTTTCACTAGCAATCAACTTCTCTTTGCTGTCCTCATTATCCGATGCTCTTGAGTGCGTTGAAAGATCTGATTCCTCAATTTTTGGGCTCACGTAATTGGAATTGCTTTGTGCAATGTTTGCATTTGTAACATCAGAAGTTGTATTCTTTTCTTCAAACGCAGGGTTTTTATCAGTATCAGATGACACAAAAGAATTGGTAGAAAGGGTTGAAACCAGTGTTGAGCTTGAATTTTCCCTATACGATGCATTGCTTTCTTCTGGTAGCGAAGAAAGTTCTCCCAAAGATGATGAAACTTGAACAGAAGGGAGCCTTCTTTTCTTGATTGGTGCATCGGCAACACTAGCATTAGATACAGTAGATCCTTGAGGAGTGCTTGAATTTTCTTTCTGTAGTGATTCAGTTTCTTCAGTGAGTGAAACTTGTTCTCCAGACAAAGATGAAAGAGTAGGAATCAAGGGGAACCTCCTTTTCTTGATAGGCACAGCTGCAATTAAACCACTAAACTGCCCATCATAGGATTGAACCCCAGTCTGTCAATAGAAGATCAAGTAATCAATATCCAAAAAAGAACAAATTGGTATGGTTCTCTAATCGTAGTTAGCTGTAAATCAGAAAGGAAATAAACACCTCTTCACGTCCTGAAACAGGCATGATTCCAAAGCTTGCCAAAATGTCACAACCCTTCTTTCCAAGGGCAATATTATAAATCAATAGCAAAAGCAACTTTCAATACAACTTTTCAAGTAGATTAGTATTCTGAACTGAATATAACGTTGGTAGACATATCTTTCTTCCAAAAGCTCCTCCTAGACAACTAAATTTCTTTTCTAGCGTTAGTCACACTTCAAAGTGCCAAAAAAGCGAATAAAAACCGGTAGCCACGAGAACCTGCAAAACACAAAACTGCTATATCAGAAAATCATGACACTGAAAAATCAAAACCAAACTAAACAAAGAGCAAACCAAGTACGGCACCGACAAATCTAAGAGCAGGAACGAGAGCAAAATCTATTAGATCCAAAACTAATCCACCACGCAACCAAAACAGTCCGCCAGATCAGTGAATACTTATTCATTGAAGGATCTTAAAACCGTGCGTGCAGATTAAACTGAACACAAATTCAAGGAGCATATCGAACTAACTAAGAAAAGAGTAAAGTTTTCCTCGATAGCGAGGAGACCAAAAGGTAATTAAAATCACAAATCACAGCCAAAAGAGGGGGGAAAACGATCTGGATATCATTGGAATCCATCAAATCTAACGAAAACACAGAATTGTAAAATCTAAGTCAACTAAAAACCGTCGCAATTGGGGGAAAAACATGAAGGTTCTCAGTTTGGAGACCAAGAGAAACCATCCCAAAAGAAAGAAAAGCAAATATCCGCCTACAAACAATTGGAAGAGAGCAAAAATCAGAGACTCGTCTAAGCATGAATGGTTTGTTTATCGAAAAAGAATACCTAAAATCACAGGCTATGAGAAACAAAATCACAGGATCAGAGATTTTTCCGACCCCGATTGAGGATGAAGAAGGAAAACGAAGGCGACGTCGACGAACGCAGAAGAATTACCCAGAAGGAAAGAAAAAGTTAAAAGGAACTCTTGGTCAAGCTCTGCAACTTCGAGGAAATGAAGTGGGGGGTGATTAGAACATGGGCACAAACATGAGATATAAACAAGTGGGTGACAGAGGAGGAGCGAGAAAAAGGAATCAATCTAGGGAGAGAAAGCTAGGGTTTAATTTGTTATAATAGATATTATTTGATTTGATTTCTCTTTTTTTTTTTTAATGAAGACAGGATTTAATTATTGATTTGGGGTGGCCGAATGAATCTCTTTTCATTAGGAGAAAATGACAATTCGGAACCCTTGAAAGAACCATATTTGTATTTTTAAGGCATTTTGAAATTTTCTCGATTGTGTGGTTTTTAATTATGAATATTTTTATTTCATAATTTATAGTCCTGAATGTCATTTTCCCTGCCGCGGCCGATGCTTATCTTCGCGATGCTATATACTCTTTTTCCACTCGCAATGACGCACATCAGCTGACACGTGTACACGTGTCCCTTATCTCTAGAATCTGCTGTGACGTGGACCTCCACAGTTTGTTTGAGAAAAAGATTAAATTAAATTGAAAATAGAGTCATAGTTTTAACTTTTTAAATAGAAATTATAAATTTTGCAAATAATAATAATAATAATAATGTGCATGATAAAATATCTAAAAATTAGTGTGTTATTCATACAATTTCTTATTATCACTCTTTAATAATTTTCTTAGAAAATGAATGTTATAAGTTATAACCTTTTTCCTCTATCAACGAGGGAAATAAGGGTACTAAAAAAATTTAACCATTCAATTAGAGTAAGAAAAACTCCTTTAATTTATATATAAACTTGTATTTTACACACACACACACGAATTTGGTAAAGTTGAATATAAATTATTCTTTTGACGTGAACCATACAATTTGCCTTATATAATTTTATAATAATTACCATCAACATAACCATTTTGTTACGGCGAGGAATAATCATTTTTATCAGATAAAAAAAATTATATATTTATTATACTAATATTTCTATTTATATTGACCAAACAATATCTTACATTTTAAGAATTTATGAAATATTATGTTATTCATAAATCATCTACAAGAACTCATTTTAATTTTTTTTATAGGCTCTATTATTTTGTAAACTTAAATTTTAAAATTTATTAAAAAAATTACTGTAAATTAACAGATCTTAAAAAATCGACACGAAGTCATACAACTACTATTCTTTTCTTTTTTGGTAAAATACAACTACTATTCTTTTATTTATAGTGGTTGTCCTTTTCGGGGGTAGGTATGGAACAAGGCACGCCCTTGGATTTTGTCTATTCTAATCTGAACCGTCAATGTATTGTGTAAAAATTTTCTTTTTAAAAATAAAAAGTCAAATGGAAGTTGTCTTTTAATTGAAGGAGTCTTGATCAAACCATCCGACTTCTTTAAATATTTATCGTTAATAGGCTCAACTGTTTTGCGGGAATAATAGCTTCAACTTCAACTTTAAACTTTTAAAAAAATACTTCCTCTAATGCTTTTTATAAGGAATAATTACTAAAATTATAAGATTTTAAATCCTAGTGAAAGGGTCTGGATCCTTTCATTGGCCTTTTCTCATTATTCCTTATTAGTTTTAAATTTGGATCATACATTTGATATTAATTGCCCACCTCAACAATCTCTCATGACGATCAACGGTTTGGATTAGATAATGAGAGATAAGGAGAAAAGAAGTTAATGAGAGAATCTTGTTTCGAGTGAAAGATAATAAATGTGTTATTTATATATTTTTCTTTCCAATTATAATCTTAGTTAAAAAAGAGTGTATATGAGTGTAAATTTATTATAAAGAGATAATGAGTAACATATATTTTAATAACAGTAAAAATGTAAAAGGCATGGTTAAAGTTCATGACAAATAGAATCTATTCCTTATAGTAAGGACTATCGTATAAGATAAAATACTCCCTCCAATGTTTTTTATAAGAAACAATTAGTAAACTCACATGATTTAGAATAATAGTTAAAAGTAATAAATGTGTTACTTATGTATTTTTCTTTTCCATTATAATCTTAGTTAAAAAAAAAAGTGTACATGAGAAATAATGAGTGAAAATTCATTACAAAGAGATAATGAGTGATAATATTTAATGAGAGTAAAAATGTAAAAAACATGGTTAAAATTTTAGACAAATAGGATATATTTCTTATATTAAGGGCCACCATATAAGAGAAAATGTTCAATGTAAAAAGGACCAGTGGAGTAAATCGTAGTCTTAATGATTAATAATAAACTGTTTTATAACTAATATAACATAAAATATAGGGCTAAGGTCCAATTTTATCCTTAGAAGTTGTTACACAAAAGCAATTTTGCCCCCGACCGTTATTTAGATTAAGTTTAAATATTGATTAATCAAATATGCTAAAGTGGCATCCAAGTCATTTTTGTTTTGGTTTAATATGCAAATTTGCTCTATAACTTTTTCACTTAAGAGTTAAAAGTAATGTTGTGCTAATAGTTTTCAAATCATTACAATTTCAAGCCGATGTATCCGAGTCAAGTTTACCAATTAGTTGACTCAATATAGTTATTTATCAATTCTATGTATCATTCATTTCTTTTTTTCTTCCTAAGTTGTATTCTTAAATAAGAATTTTTTGTTAAAAAAACATCACATTTGAAGAATTCGAGAAAATAGAAAAGGTAAAAGCAGCTTGTATAATGAAAAGAAAATTGAACTAGTACCCTCCTATCTTAGTGCCATTGGGGTATTGTAATAGAGGGTTTCCAATGGCCTTATTTTGGACAATCTTTCTCTGTATGTCCTACACCCAATAATTGAATCTTTTTCTTTATTATTTTCTAATGAACGTGAGTTCCTCATCCATTTATAGCTTCATCTTCCCCAATGTTGCTTATTCTTCTCGTTCAATATATTGGTTAGTTAATAGTCAATCTTAATATGGATAATGACTAGGGGTAAAATTGCTATATTTTGAAAACTTCTGGTGCATCATTGCTATATAAAAAATTGTTGGGACAACATTGCTACTGAGTGAAAATTTTCAAGACAAATTTACATCTTAACAAAAATGACATGATAACATGTGGATCTGTTAGCTTAGCATATTTAGTTAATTAACGGTTAAATTTAACATATTTAACAGCCTAATACAAAATTGTTATGATTTGAAAACTTCCTAGGTAACATCACCCTTAAACAAAAATGGGGCAACATTGCTTCTACATTTTCCAAAGTAAAATTGAACTTTAACCCTAAAATGTATTCTCAAATATATTATGATTATTTAAATTGTGCAAAAATAAAAAGGAAAAATTTACAGAAAGATATCACTTGAACTTCAAAATCTTGTTGATAACAACAGTAATGAGATTAACAAGAATAATAAAATAATTCACAATTCATTTTGTTGGGAAATCATTCATTTGGAATTTTAAAATTCAAATAGATTTTTTTGAGAATTTACAAAAGAAAACAAGAACACGTGCAATTTTAGCGCATAAAAAATATTACTTGCTATAGTTTTAGTATAGGAGCTAGCTGAGGAACAAATTATTCTTATTGAGTAGACTTCTTGTGGATTTCCATCAAATAATAATTTTCAGTGCAAATAATTAAAATAAGTATTTTTTTTTTTTTAGAGAAACCATTACACATCTTCTGCAAATAATTATCTTAACTAGTTTTCTTATTTTTTGAAAATTAACTATCTAACTCCTATTATCAGGACTAAATGAAGTATTTTTTTAATATGTGAATATAAAAAAGATATTTTAAAAATATTTATCTCTAGACTAGCTATAATTAAAAAAAAATGGCATAGTAGAGGGATTTGGTATCATTGGAATATTGGATTACAAAGACCCGACAACCTACAATCTCAAATCTTAAAAAATTACTTACCACGGGCACAAAATTAATTGTTAATTAAATTGTAACATTTTTAATTATTATAAATTTATAATAAATAATATTCATAAGTTATAAACGTTACATTTTTATTTGTAAAAGACTTACAGATTTATAATATATATATATATATATATATCATCTGGATTAAACTAAAACAATACTCCTATCTTCTTCTTTTTAACTTTATGATACCACTTCATCTTATCGAAACCACATGTCAAGAGCTCCGTCGTTGATACGCATAAACTTGGATGCTTTTTTTGTATTGTGGTAAAGTAAACTTGGATGCCTTTTATTTTGTGGGAAAGTAAACTTGGATGCTTTGCTTGTTGCTCTCATGGGCCAAAAGGGAAAAAGGAAACCACTTTCTTTATTGGATTCTCAAAAGAATATTTAAAATAAGGGATATTGAAAACAAAGAAAAGAATCACAAATCTTTAATATGAGGTATTTTGGGGGAAAAAATGTCAATTCATTACCTACTCATATTCGGGAAATGGATCCTCTGCCCGGTGGACCTTTCTGCCCATCCCTCACAGTCCTATCTCGGTCGTCTAAATCTGGATCTAACGGCCGAGAATGGTTTTAAAAAAAAAATTTAAAAAAATTCTAGAAACCATTCTCAGCCGTTGGATCCAGATTTGGACGGCTGAGATGGGACTGTGAGGGATGAGCAAAGGAGTCCGTCAGGCAGAGAAACCGGACTCCTCGTATTCACTAGAATGAAAATAAGCTAGGCTCCTCACAAAAGCGTACAACATAATTTACATAAAGTTTAGCCTAATTTATTTACTAAATAGGTTATATTCATGCTCAAACTTTTTATCAAGCCTATTTTGAAAAATAAGCTATGCCAATTTTTATAAGTCTTAGCCTACAAACTTGACCTATTTAATTTTTTAATTTATACTATTATATAATTTTATATAATATAATCTAAATAGTTTTATAAATTATTTATAAAATTATCAACTTAGCCTCAATTAATCTTAAGTTTCACTTCCTATCATCATTCACACATATTCAACCCTTACATTCATCAAGCATTCACCTTTGAATCTCTTCTCTTATACCACTTGAGATGATAATACTAACTCACTTTTTCTACCCTAATTTGTGTTGTCTGCTAAAGCATAACTAATATAAGTGTATTTTAATGCCAAATGAAATATTGTAATCTTAGAAGGAGGAATTTGTTCGAGTTTATGTGGGAAAAATAGAGGTAAAATCTAGCTTTACTTGCTGCTTGTTATATTTTGTTGACTTTTACAAAAATATCTCATTAATTAACAAACAATTGATTTTTGTTATTCCTGTATGTATGCTCGTATAACTATCATCATTAGGTAATATTTTCTTTTCCTTATTAAAATCTTATATTATGATGCGAATGGATTATAGGTATTTAAGACATAATGTAGGATTATAAATAAGTTTGAAAGGTTATATATGAATTTAAAGATATAGACTTTTAAATCTATTTAAAGTGCTAGATTTTATGCATGCCTTTAAAAAGCCTCCATGTCTTGTCAGTCTTTTGCAACCCCAAGCCAAAAAAAAAAGCCTTTATATAGAGTAAGCCTAACTTTCAATTTTAAATCTCTATTACGAGCTTTTGACTATTTAGTTAGAGTTGAGTTTGTCCAAACTATTTACACCCTTACTAGTCACTTTCTTTATAAAAGTGACATTATATTATTTTCATATCTCCTAAACTCTACACTACAAACCTTATATAATTTTCTTCCCAAAAAAGCGAAGAAGAATTCACTTCCACTCTCGTACTTTACATGTAAGAATAAGCGACAACGTTTACCAGGAAGTAGTGGGGCGATGTATACATATTTTTTAAGGAAAGAGAATATGTAATTATTAAAAAAAAATCTAATTAAATCTAATTGAAACGTCAAAATTCAAATTTAAGTAAATACTTTTAAAGTTCCTAATTAGGGTTGAGAATATGCCATACCTATTTACACTTATGAAGTGATCTATGACATGATCTAGTTAAGGCCCAGCCTAATCTATCCTGTCTAACAAACATGGCTTAAATTTATTTAAAGGCCTGAATGTGCAAACAGGTATGACTTGTAAGCCTTACATATTTACACATTAATAAATATGATTAATTATATTTATATTGTATGTGTGTGAATTTTCTTATTGTTACATTTTAATTTAAAATACAATTGGTGAATCACTATGGTACCCCAAGTTTTTATTAGTCCTTCCCAAAACTTCGTAGATTTCTGCATATATCCATTGATAAGATCATAATGGTGAAACCCCCTATTTTCGCTACAAGATGATGTTTTCTACCAGAGATGATCCATTTATGGAAACTTTAATAATGTAAATTATGTAGCCAATAAAATGGTGCATAACCAAAATGTTAAAAATGTTGAATCTCATTAGCAACAAATACGGCATTCGACTATTCTAAAAAGAGCAAAATCCCTTGTGACAAGTGTTTCATGAGGAGTTACCTACAGACTCACTGAGTCAAATAAGGAATTAGTGAGCATTTTGAGTGTCCTTTTATAAATGTAATTGTGGCTTGTGAGGAGTTCGTTATCCATGTATAGCGAGATTGTGAGATTGCAAATAGAGTTTGGTTATCTATAGTTAAGTGATTCCTCCAGGTTTGGCTAAAATGAAACATGAAAAGTAATCCTAGCTAGCTAATAAAAAGTAAATAAAGATGGGTACGAACAGGACTCTTGGGACACGTGCTGGTTGATATGGAAGAATCCATACAAGATTTTCCAAGTGCTAGACAGCATATTCTCAATGGAGCATGCCGGTTATTATATTGAGCACATTTGAATTGACGTGCATGAAATTCTTTAACTAGAACGTCACGAACACGCAGCTTATGGTGGTTTAGTTAGAAATTAAACCAAGAAGGCTGATTGGGTCCCATGGCTTCAAAACTTTAAACTCTTTCATTTCTTAATATAAGACATATCTGAAGAATCAATGTGAGTTGGAAATACCACAGGGGTGCCTACCGCTCCTTTACAAAAACTTACAAGATAAAACTGTCATTTCACCCTTAATTATAGGTTTTTTAAACTATCTTTATCATCTTTATTAATTTCTCATTGTCTCCTATATGAGAGAGTATCCATAAGATTATTTGAAACAAAATTGATAAATAGATCTTACATCTATTTATACCTGAGATTAATTCTCTGTAAGATCCTACATCAACAACTAGAAGAGTATTGCTGATGTAAGGTTTCTCGTATTTTCATATTATAATTTTAAGATGATACACTTATATAGAGAAGCATTACAACGTGTAGATTTTTTTTCTTTTTGGTAAAAATTACAACGTGTAGATTATTTCGCAAGGAAGGGTCATTCTGAGGTAGCACTCTAACTACCATTGGAACAACCTTTGTTGGACATAGGCTCATTAGCTTGGGCTTGCATTGATTCGTGGCTATTGCCCGTTGTGTTTTTGATGAATTCAATCAAGACATGATCAAAGCGAGCCGCCGAGTTAGAAATTTTAATAATGGGAGTGAAAATAAAAAAATATATTATATCTGTTACGGACGGGCGAATTGGGCTCCGCTAGGCCCAAAGCCAGCAATCCAACCATGAAGATAAGGAAACAGCTGATAAGGTATTAACCCACTATCTTGCCACCGCCGTGAAACGTGCAGATGCAAGTGGGGCCACGTGCAGAGTGAATATCCGATCAAGGCCCTCAGGTACGCCCTATAAATATCAACATGTAGCCACAAGGTACACAAAAACAAAAAGAAACCCTACTTGTTCAATTCACACAGAGCACACACCCCACCCCCTCTGGCTATCTTAAGTCAAACGGTTTACCCTCGAACTACGTGGACTTTAATCCACCACTGTGGTACGTAGGACCTTGGGATTTCACCCCAGGCCAGGTCCAACTCTTTTATTATTCAACCACGGAACATTGGCGTCGTCTGTGGGGACCGTTAAATTACGATTCCCCGACCTACGAAACAGCTGAGAATGGCAAATACCAGAGGCCGGAATCAGGCACCCCCGCAGGAACAACCAGAGTCGCTACCGCCTGCGAATCCTGAGGCCGGAATGCGAGACGGGTTAGTAACACCGGAGGATAATCCAGTGCTAGTGGAAGCAGAACACGAGCTTGTGGAAACAGCTCAGGCCCTTGATAACCAAATTTCGCGGCCGGTACAGCCGTCACCCGTACTTCAACACTCTTTGCAAGAATTTCAAATTGAGGATCCCGACGTTCGAAGATTACAATCAGTAATAGAAACCATGTTTAAGCGGATGGAGGACATGGAAAAACGCCATGCTCTATAAAGGGAGGCCGACGTTAAGCGTCTGCAGGAGGATATGGAGCGCAGGGATGCTCTATGGCGGCTAGAGGAAGGTCAGAGACTCCAGCAAATTCTGGACGAGAGGCTAGGGAGAGAAGAGAACAACAACCAGAATGCTTGCCGGGATAAGGAGGACCCAAGTCGAATGACAACGCAAACTCGGTAAGGAATCTTAGCGGAGGTAGAGCAGAGCAATGACCGAGAAGAAAATCCAAATGCCGCCGTAGCAACACGGCAAGCAGATGCATCAACGCCTCGAAGTATTACAGATATGGATGCGCCACGCACTGAGAAAATTCGAGATAAGGGGACGCCAGAAACCACTCGGGCTAACGTCGAAGTATCGGAGAAAAGTCATGTCGGCGGGGTGCAAGGACCTTTTGTTGATGAGATATGGATGGCAAAATACCCAAAGGGTTTCAACTCAAGGGATTTGCCAAAATACGATGGAACTCAAGACCCACAAGTCCACCTCAACAACTTCAACATGTAAATAATGGTGAAAGGGTTTGAAGGACCAATAGTGCCTCGATTATTCGCGGGAACATTGCGAGGGGCAGCCCAGTTATGGTTCCATTCTTTACCACGGAAATCAGTCCGAGATATGGAGAGTTTCGGCCAAAAGTTCTTACTGAATTTCACGACAAGCAGAAAGCAACCCAATACTCAATTCCAATTGGGAAACATAAGGCAAGGCTCAAACGAGACATTGCAGCAATACCTCGAGCGTTTTAAAGATGCCGCCCTTCAAGTACCAGACTTGAAGGAGGACGTGCATTTGCATCTGGCAATCTCCGGTTTACATGACGATTCTCGTCTCAAAAGGTCGACAGTAAAAGACAATGTTACAACACTAGCCGAATTTAGAGATCGATCGAAGAAGTACCTGGAACTCGAACAGTTAGAGATGGCCAGCCGAAGTAACTTAGGACGAAATAGGAACCCACCTCCGAGGAATAAAGACTATCACAGTGGTTCAAAGTCGGAAATCAGGAGACGACCAATGGATAACCAGTACTAGGGAAACAAGGCAGAAGGAAAATACAGCCAGTACACGCCTTTAAAGGTGTCTAGAGAACGGATATGGAGAGAGGTCGGGTTAACCGAGATGAGAAAAGCAGAGCGACCACGGCCTATGTGGCACAAAGCCGTCCTAGACAAGTCTCGGTATTGCGAATTTCATGACCAACCCGGCCATACAATGGACCAATGCTGGGATCTGAGGGATGCAATAGAAAGATTTGTTTGAGAAGGGAAGTTGCAGAGATATGTGATTCAAACGTAGGGACGTTCAAGTAATAAACGCCCTGGGGAGGGACGAAATAAAAGTCCGGAGAAGAAAAAGAGGAAGGAAGAAAGCGATGATGAGTTTCCCGAAGCAAAGTATGACTGTTGTGTCATCAGTGAGGGACCCGGAGGTGGAGGAGATTCACAAAATCAACGTCACAAATATCTGAAGGAAGTCTTGACCATCCAAGGCCGCCCACAATTTAAGAAGGAAACAAAGGAGCGAGATAGACCGATACTTAGTTTCACTGAGGCCGACCTGGAAGACGTGGTCCTCGATCATTACGATGGCCTAGTGATAACAGGCACGATTCTGGATTGTAGAGTCCAAAAAATCATCATTGATAACGGAAGCTCGGTGGACATCCTTCTGTGGGAGGCATTTCGAAAAATGAAGTTGAACCCTGATGAGTTAAAGCCATGCAAAACAACCTTAACTGGTTTTAATGGCCAAGATACTAGACCTAAAGGTTGTATAGACTTGAAACTAACCTTGGGTACTAAAGAAGCTTTTAAATCTGAGGTGGTCAAATTTGTAGTTGCCGACTTCCCATCCCCTTACAACGTCATTCTCGGAAGGCCAACAATCCACAATTGGGATATGTTGGTATCCACTAAGCATCAAAAGGCAAAAATGCTCAGTAGAAAGAACAAGATAGTGGTTGTCCGAGGAGACCAAAGAGATTCGTGGAAATGGTACTACGATTCGGTGAAGGGAAACAAAGAGAACGCAACTTCGTCACAAACTCGGGAAGAAAAAGGTGTTCATCTGGTTGAGATGGACATGAGAGCGGAGGAAAAAATCCAAAGGCCTGAGCCTAATGGAGAGTTGCGAGACTTCATCTGGGCAATAGGCCAGAACAAGCCACGAAGATCAGAAGCGAATTAAGTGCCGAGGTTCGTCATGCTTTGACGGAATGTCTATTGAAGAACACCGACATATTTGCTTGAGGACCTACCGATCTATCAGGCATAGATCCAACATTTTGTTGCCATAAGTTGGCAATCCGATCGGGTTCTATCCCAGTCGCGCAAAAGAAAAGGAGGATGGGCCTAGACAGAGTAACCGTTCTTGAAGAGCACGTTAAAGAGCTTCTGGAGGCCGGCTTTATACGAGAGGTCCAGTACACTACTTGGCTGTCAAACGTCGTGTTAGTAAAGAAATCCAACGGCAAGTGGAGAGTATGTACGGACTACAAAGACTTGAATAAGGTATGCCCCAAAGATGCTTTCCCCATGCCTAATGTGGATCAATTAGTAGATAACACGTCAGGTTTTAAACTCTTATTCTTCATGGATGCATACTCTGGATACAATCAAATTGCTATGCACCTCGAGGACCAAGAAAAAACGACATTTATCACGGAAAGGGCAAATTACTGTTACAACGTAATGCCTTTCGGGTTAAAAAATGCCGGAGCAACATATCAACGAATGATGACAAAAGTGTTCGAAGATCAGTTGGGAAAAAATGTCGAGGTTTACATCGACGACATGATCGTTAAGTCGAAAGACCAAGGGCAACATGTTCAGGATTTACAACAGATTTTCGATAAGTTACGAGCACACAGAATTAGGCTTAATCCCGCCAAATGTGCTTTCGGAGTCCCGTCAGGGAAATTCTTGGGTTTCATGTTAACCCATCGAGGTATAGAGGCCAATCCCGATAAATGCCGAGCCATTTTAGAAATGAAGGCCCCTGCGTGCCAAAAGGAAGTCCAACAACTCACAGGAAGACTTGCCGCATTAACTCGGTTCCTACCAAAGTCGGTAGAAAAGTCGCTTCCTTTCTTCAGGTTGCTTAAAAAGGAAGCTGTTCACGAATGGAGCACTGAATGCGAGGCAGCCTTCGAAAAGATTAAGCAATGCCTGGCAGCCCCGCCAGTATTAACCAGGCCTATAACGGGTGAAGTCCTGATCCTTTATTTGGCGGTAACCAATGAGGCGGTAAACGCGGCCCTGGTGTGAGAACCAAATAAAGGTCAAATGCTGATATACTTCATAAGTCGAGTTCTCTAGGGAGCTGAGATACGATATCAAAAGCTTGAGAAAATGGCTTTCGCATTACTAATCGCGACCCGACGGCTACGTCAGTATTTCCATAGCCATCCTAATGTAGTTCGAAGTAATCAACCCATCCGGCAGATATTGCATAAACCTGACCTAGCAGGAAGAATGACTGGCTGGGCTATAGAATTATTCGAGTTTGACATTAGTTACGAAGCCCGGCAAGCGATAAAATCTCAGGCCTTAGCCAACTTTGTTGCAGAACTCACCCCAATAAAAGGGCACGCCACACAGTGGAAGCTGTTTGTAGACGGCTCTTCTAACTCGACAGGAAGTGGGGCCGGAGTAATTCTCGAAAACCCGGAGGGTGTGTCTATTGAATACTCCTTGAGCCTCGGGTTTAAAACTTCCAACAATCAAGCTGAATACGAGGCCCTAATAGCTGGGTTGATCCAGGCAAAGGAAAACGGAGCTCGGAAAGTACTGGTATCTAATGATTCCCAACTAGTGGCATCACATATAAATGGGACGTATCAAGCTAAAGGACCTTTACTGGTCAAGTACCTCGGAAAGGTTAAGTCTATAATGGATGAATTTGATGAAGTAGAGATAAGGCACATATCGCGTGGAAATAACACCAGAGCCGACGTATTGTCCAAGCTGGCTAGCACCCAAGGGACCAACAACCGAACAATAGTGCAACAAAGATTGGAAGCCCCAACATGCGTGATAATCATAACGAACAAAAACGATTGGAGGAAACCCATCGCAGATTACCTAGAACGAGGAATTATACCGGATGAACCCAAAGATGCCAAGAAACTGATACAAACGGTGGCATCCTACGCAATGGTAGATGACCAACTGTACAGGAAAGGGCTACACGCACCAATGGCAAAGTGCCTCAATTCTGAAGAGGCGGAATACGTATTAGCTGAAATACACGAAGGCACAATGGACAACACATGGGAGCTAAGGCACTAGCCCAGAAGGCTATAAGGGCCGGGTACTACTGGCTGACACTATCAACAGATGTAAGGAATCATGTTCGGAAATGTGACAGTTGCCAGAAACACGCTAAAATCATTAGAATTCCCCCATCTGAGCTGAAGTATATCTCCGCACCATGGTCGTTCTACAAGTGGGGGTTAGATCTTTTGGGACCTTTTCAGAGGGCACCGGGGCAATTTCGGTGGTTGATAGTAGCGGTGGATTATTTCACTAAATGGATCGAGGCTGAACCGCTATCTTCCATAACATTGGCTAGAGTACAAAAGTTTATGGCGAGAAATATCATCGCCCGTTTTGGAATCCCGACGGAAGTCATTACCGACAACGGGACACAATTTGCGGATAAAGGATTTCGAAAAATGATGACCGACTTCCAGATCCGTCAGCATTTTGCATCAGTAGAGCACCTGCAGTCTAACGGACAGGCCGAGTCAGCAAACAAGGTGATCGTGGACGGCCTCAAAAAGAGAATGCAAGAAGCTAAAACTGACTGGGTTGAACAACTGTACGCTGTGTTATGGGGATATCGGACTAGTGTTCAATCCGCCACAGGAGAGACGCCTTATAGACTCACGTACGGATGTGAAGCCATGATACCCGTTGAAGTCGGGGAACCATCATGGAGAAGGGAAAAGACCTTATCTGAAACTGAGAACAACGAGGCCATTAAGGCCGAGTTAGATCTCATAGACGAGGTAAGAGCCATAGCACATTACCGAGACTAAACAGCGAAACAGCTCGTCGCGACAAAGTTCAATAAAAAGGTTAAACCCCGTTCTTTCAGCAAAGGCGACCTAGTGCTAAAGAGAGCCGACATAGGCAACAGAAATGCACGAGAAGGGAAGCTAGCTCCTAATTGGGAAGGACCTTACCGAATTAGGGAGGTACTAAAGCGCGGGGCATACGAACTTGAAACTTTGGTCCGAAAGCCAGTAAAGAGAACCTGGAATGCCGACAAATTGAGAATTTACTATAGTTAAGTTTCGTTACAAGTATTTGTTTGTTAGCGACATAGTCGCCATTTTAATTAATTGAGGAATGTTAGCTTTTATCAAGATATTTCGACTATATGATAGCTTCATAAAAGTCGCGAAAGAGATCGCACCGTCGAAACCACGCGAATTCACGAAAAAGAGTTCTAAAACCTATTTTCAAATGAATTCCACAAGGCTATATTAAAACGATAGGCCCATTAAAGCATAAGGATATCCCGACTTCCACGACAAGGAATTACGAAAAGGAATCCATAACCCGTTTTCGACAGTTCCTCAGTGCCATCTTTATAGCCCGAAATACCATGCTAAACCTACAAGGAAAGCATAGGCAAGGCCGATTAAAATGCGCCTGAAATAAGACTGTTAAGGCCGGATTGATCAGTTAAGATTTGGTTTCACCAAGTTTAAGCCATAAGGTATTATTGTTAATTCGGGTAGAATACTGGATGATAAAGCGATTGAAATTTGCTAATAAAGGTACAGTGCACATGAAAATGCAAAAAGGAAAGTCTCCATTCGTTATCAAACTTAGTTACAAATGGAAAGAAAAAGAAAAGAGGCCGAAACACAAACACGGCCTATCAAAACAACACCGGCAAGTCAAACATTCCCGGCAGCATCTGGAAGGGTCGGAGGTCGAGACTCAGCATTATCAGTAGTATCTCCCCCACTCCAGATGGGCCTTCTCCAGTCAACTCTTCTAAAGCGCTTGCAGGCACAATCTTCCCATCCTTCACAATCCCATCAACACGGGCGTCCTCGAGGTTCAGTGTGACGTTAGGATTGAGGAAAATGACTTGCGCCAAAGCGTTATTGAAGGACTCCTCCACGCCTTTCTCTAGGTCGGCAATATAGGCGGCATCGAAGGATGTCTGCTCTTGCAGGCTCTGCAGGCTGGAGTTAAGGCGAGATATCTCAGAGGCGTCTTCAACATGTTTCCGTCTCGCGCTCTCTAACTCTAGCTGTGCCACCATAACCTTCTCTTCAACTGATTTATTCACCTTCTCCACCTCAGCAGCAGCTTTGTTAATGGCTTCGGATCGTTCGGACGCTGCGGCTCTGAGTTTCGCATCCGACTCAGCCCATTGAGCCTTGAAATAGGCCACAGCTTGAGAAAGCCTGGCGGCTCGAAGAGCAAAATGCTCGATATCCATCAACATGCTCTTTTCTTCAGCAGAAGGCGTTGAAGGTGTGAACCAGCTCAAAGGAGGGCGGATACCATTCTAGACCTTAGAGTCAACCGAATTTTCAAACATGAAGGACGGTGAAGTATACCGGCTGGGAGAGAGAACGACCGCGGTAGGAGAAGAGGTAGCTCCTACATTGGGAGAAGATGGAGATGCAGTCACCTTGGTGATTAGTTCGGCCACCTTGGTAATTGGTTGTACAGGAGTGACAGAAGACTTCTTGGCAGGGCCCGTCTTCTCGGCCTCAGCTGCCTTCCGCTTTCCGCTGAATTTCCTCATGAAAGCCGGCACTGCTGGAGTTGTAGACTTTAGCGGCATGGTTGTCTCTGCACAATAAAAAACAATCAGTGACGTGATAAAATAAGACAATAGGAAACATTGCTACAGACATAGCATACTTGTTTTTCTTTTCTGTTTCTTTAAAGGAACAGATAAATACATCCCGGCATCAAAAGGCCCTATCGCCTGGCCGAGGTCTTTCAATAGCTCCTCAACTTTCTCCTCTTCAGGGGAAAGCTTAAACACCTTCGAGTTAAAGGCCCTATTTCCAAAGTGGTGATAGTTGGGAGTCTAATAAAGGGGGAATCTCTCCTCTAACTCTCCCCGATCATTCAAACGAAGGAACCACGGAACCTGGCTAGGAATAGCCTCTACTTTAAAATAGGCCGACTTAAAGCCCTTGAATGATTCGGTGAACGGATTAAACAATTTCTTATTACAAATACCTCGAAGATGGGTCCACTCAAACTCTAGGGGTTCTTCTTTGGTTTTATAGGTGTTTACTGAGGAAAAGAAGTGGAAAAACAATGGAAGGGTACAAGGTATCTCTTATTCCTTGCAGAAATTCTCGAAACAAAGGACATAAGCCCAACTGTTCGGGTGTAATTGTGTGGGGGCTAAATACAAATGGTTCAAAATCTACGTGGTGAAGTCCGAGAAAGGGAATGAAGCACCTAGGACGGTAACCATATCTCGATACATAAAGAAGAAATGAGGGGAATCTCTACCACGCCATGATGCTACCAACTCTCCCTCTAAAGGTAATCTAACAGTATACCCCTTTCCGTCTCTAAGGGTAGGCCCCCTAAACTCCTCAAAGGTCATCTTGTTTTGTATCCAGGACACTCGAGGGCATATAACGAAACGACATGGGTTATTTTCGGCACTATGTGCGGCATTGGTAGAACATGACTCCTCAGCAACCGACTTTTCACTACTTTGAGAAGAAGAGGTCATCTATACCTATATAAATACAAAAGCAAAGATGAGTTAGATAGAAATATACCTCAGGAAGAAGGCATATGATGCAACGCACGCTTCGATGTTAGGATGGGAACAGATCCATGAGTGCGACTCCTAAGCACTGTCTCGGCAACCACCTCCCGGCTAAGGTTGACGAAGGCGATAGCCTCGTGTTGACAAGTCTCACAAGGGCTAACCAGATTAGGCCGGGCTTCGCTAACAGACAAAGACCGAACGGCCAAAATGGGAACCGCCCTAACAGGAAACGAAGGCCTAATGGCTAGCCTGGGAGGGGGAGGCCAAGGTAATGGAGGTCAGGAAGCTTTCGGAGGGGGAGGTGGAACTCTAGGGCCTTTTCTACGATCACCACTCCCAGAAGGTCTAAGAACATCTGCAGCTATGGCTGCAGAAGATCGACGAGCACCATACAGCTAAAAAGCAGTTTTCTCAGGCATGTTCCTAATATCTTCCCAATCCTCTTTCGGAATAGGCCTACCATATATGTCTACAGGTATATCTTTGTCTTTATCCATGAAATACTCAAGAACTTCCCAAGAAAACCCAGAAATGCAAGGTTTAGTATACGGAATCCCAGGATTGAAACCAGAAGAACCCAGACATGCAAATGACGTGAAATGCACTTAACTATGGGAAAAAACACAGAAGAAAGGGAAAAACAGTAAACACTTGAAACAGAAACTGACGATGAAGATGTACCTGAGAGAGAACTGGGTAAAAGAGAGGATTGAGACTTGGATTTGGAACGCCTGGGTTGTGAGTATTTTCTTTTGAAAACTGGAAACTCAGAGCGTAAAAAAGGAGAACACCACGACATTCAAGTTATAAAGAAGTGATCTGAAGAGGCAGATTTGAAAGATCCCAGCAGGCGCGAATGCGAAACGATGGGACCCGTGATGTCAAGGGAATACGAAAAGACAGGTACAGCTGGCGAAGCCCTAAAGTAGATGGCCATCATGAGTCTCGGAAAGTCGTGAGCATTTAAAGAAGTGCGAAAGCCGAGAATGGCTGACAGCGGAGTGGGTGGCACCGGTCCCAATATGACGCTCCCGTGTCAAACAAACCAACACGACGCTACGCATGCCAAGGGGCAAGAGCACGCGTATTTCTAAGTCGGTTCCAGATAGTGCTCCGAATTAAGGGCGGTCGAGGAAACACGTGGCATACAAACATAACTCGACATAACACGGTGATGGAACCGGGATAAGAGTAAAAAGGAGGCAATCAAAGTAAGTTGGAGAATAAGAGGAAGTCGAGCCGGGTTATGAGTAAAGAACGAGGAGTCAAAGATTTCATCCGAGATACAACCGAGGATAGTTCTAACCCAATTAAGCTCGACATGTCAGAGGCTTGAAATACCGAGCTTGGGGGCATCTGTTACAGACGGGCGAATTGGGCTCCGCTAGGCCCAAAGCCAGCAATTCAGCCATGAAGATAAGGAAACGACTGATAAGGTATTAACCCACTATCTCGCCAACCGCCGTGAAACGTGCAGATGCAAGTGGGGCCACGTGCAGAGTGAATATCCGATCAAGGCCCTCAGGTACGCCTTATAAATATCAACATGCAGCCACAAGGTACGCAAAATAAAAAAGAAACCCTACTTGTTCAATTCACACAGAGCACACACCCCACCCCCTCTGGCTATCTTAAGTCAAACGGTTTACCCTCGAACTACGTGGACTTTGATCCACCACTGTGGTACGTAGGACCTTGGGATTTCACCCCAGGTCAAGTCCAACTCTTTTATTATTCAACCACGGAACAATATCATAAATAAAAGTATGTGAAATACAATACATACTTAATATATAGAAAAATTGAAAAAAATCTATCACATAATAGTCTCACTTGTATTGGATTTAGGCGGAATATACTATGTATATTTTAACAAATTACCCCCTTCGATTAATAATGTAAGACATATTTAGAAAGTTGATTATTGTCCTATATATAAGATATATTGTCATATTTGTTAACAATAATCAAGGAAGATAGTGAACTAAAAAATTAGGGAAGATGATGATTAGGGCGTTTTAGAAAATACATGTCAAATTAACTTACCCAACCAACTTTCTTAATTTATTTAAATTAGGTAAATATATGTTATATTTATGACCGGATGAGTATTAACTAGATTTTTAAAATATAAATGATGAAATACAATAGAATCAAACAAGCTTAGCTTATTAAACTTGTGTGTGTGTGTGTGTGAGAAATACAATAGAATCAAATAAGCTTAGCTTATTAAACTTGTGTGTGTGTGTGTGAAATACAATAGAATCAAACAAGCTTAGCTTATTAAACTTGTGTGCGTGCGTGCGTGCGTGGGGGGATATCTCCTTATATTTTCAAACTTAGAAGTTAAGGACCAAACGCAAACAAAATTATACGAAATTACTATGTATTGAGATAAAAAGATAATCAAATTATGCATAATATTGTGTGTAATTGAAATATTAAAATAACCTGCACATAAAGAAAGATATTTCCTTTTATATATTATTTTTTTAAAAAAAAAATTAGGAAGGCGAGGGCCTCGGCCATTGCTCAAAGGTGGGGTGCAATCAAAGGAACCAAACCTGCAATGAAAATATGTATATTTTATTGAGTTTTATAATTTCTTCAATTATAAGCATTAGTTTTTTATTTATAAGAGTATGTCAATAGTTGACGTGAATACTAACTAAGCCACATGTAAGTTAGCGCAACATACAAAAGAAATTAAAAAAAATGATGGAATAAACATTTTTTTTTATTATCAATATAAAAATAAAAAATATTACGCTCACATTTATCTCTTTGCGTCTATATATATATATATATATATATATATATATATATATATAGTTTCTGTAATTTGGTTGATTTTGATTCTATTTAGATCCATGTGATAAAATTAATTTAGGTGTATACAGGTTATCAACTAATGATCTAAGCAACTTATTGTTGTTTGTATTATACATTAATAAATTATAAGTATGAAGACAAATTCCTATAATTGGAAAGCATTATTTAAGGTAAAAAGCATTATAAGCAGCCAATAAAAAGGAAAAATTACAACAGCCTAATTAAAAATTGAAATTATTATTACTATGGTGGTTGTTTGTTGTTTTTAGAAAGAGCACTACTATTCTTATTCTTAACCATATAAAAGTAGAACATCTCACTAACTGACTCATATGAAAGTAAAGTATTAAATATCTCTGTGGCTGATATATGAGCAAAGTAACAATTTCAAACACTAAAATCAAAAAGAAAAGCAAAGGCGGTTGTGAAAGATGAATAATAAAAAATGTAGTTTCATGATATTTTATAAATTAATAATGAGTGAGGTATATATAAAATATTTAATTTAATATTTTGATTCTTTTAGAAATCTAAGGGCTTGTTTGTTACATGGAATCAGTGGGAAGGGAAAGAAAGATTGGAGAATTCCCTCGTTTGGTACGCATTTTAGGCAAATCTTTCCAGAATTCCATCTTTCCGGGCCCACCAATCTTCCCTCACATGTGGGAAGACCAAATCCCACCAAAAGTGGTGGGATTTCAACTTCCCACGCTACTATTCACGTGTCTGGACAACTTTGCCCCTCAAATTCAAATTTGGCGGGATGTTCGAACTTGGCGGGAACGTTCAAATATTTGTTTGAACTTGGCGGGAACGTTCAAATCTTCGTTTGAACTTGGCGAGAAAATTTGAATTTGGGGGAAAATTTTTTTTCATAGGTTCGAACCTGATAAAAACATATTTTTTAAAAATATATTTTTTCAAAAAAATATTTTTCGTTTTTATTTTGAATTAATTACTCTTGAGGGTAAAATAGACATTTCCTAATTCTTTACCAACCACTACCTCTTCATTTTCTTCCTACCAAACAACTCATCTTCCCTCATCTTTCAAAATCTTCCCTTCCCTTCCTTTCCCACCTTTAATTTCCTTCCCCTCCTCAAATTTTCCTTGTACCAAACGGGCCCTAAGTGATTTTTCATATAGGGTTTCAATTTTACCTTTATTTATGAATGCATATCTTTCAAATTTTTACTTTCTCTATTTTTATTAGTATAATTAATATGGACAAAATTGTCAGAATCTCATTTATTATATGAAAAAAGACTTATAAATAAAATAAAATTTTTAATCACATAAGACTTGTAATTAAGAGTAGAGTGATCCATGGTAATTAGCAATTGGCTAGTCAATATCAATATATATATAATAAGAAGCTGATCCTTCCACGGCTTATTCATGGCTTAAGACACATTTCACTGTTAATAAGCCATCCTCATTTTTGTTGGGCTGCGTGCAAGCCATTCCCTCAAACTTTCTGTGTTACTCCTTCAATTTTAAAATTGACGGGCCCAGTTTCAAAAGAGACGTGCAAAGTCATGGGTTCCTGCTATGCACCTTTTTTGCTCTTCGATTCACCCCATACTAAAACCACACCTGTATCTCCATCATGTTAAGCCTTTTCCCTTCCTTAGACCTTGCCTCGGATTCAGGATTCAATATTCAAAATTTCGAAGCTCCTATTTGAAGAGACGGGAAGAAGGTCCGTGTGCATCCCGGCGATGATCGGCCAATGCTCTCAGTTAGCTAAGCACGCTTCTTGACCGCCGTTCTCTCTGCCATCACGCTCTATGTCGCTGATTCTTCCATGGCGGATCCGGTTCCAGTTCGATTTCTAGGTCTTTTCTCTTCTCTATCCTCTATATTGTTTGTTTACCTCGAGGTTTTTTTTATTATTTTTTTATTTTTTAATTCATGGAATGCAGCAGGTGTGTATTTTTTATGTTAGCAAATTTTATGATGATTGATTTTGCCGTTTCTTTTGTTCCTGTGTGGATTATGGATTTTCTTGCACAAAATTAGCTTGATGTTTGTGTTTTAACAATGCTGTTATTGTGCTTCTTTAGTTCTTCTGATTTGATAAGTTGAGCTTTGCTTATGATTTAATCATTTCTGTGCAGTATTGATGAGTCTAAAACAATTACTTCAGAACTTTTGCCGTTTCTTTTGTTCCTGTGTGGATTATGGATTTTCTTGCACAAAATTAGCTTGATGTTTGTGTTTCAACCATGCTGTTATTGTGCTTCTTTAGTTCTTCTGATTTGATAAGTTGAGCTTTGCTTATGATTTAATCATTTCTGTGCAGTATGATTCCTCCTCTTTGCCCTGTTTCCTCTTGCTACCAGAAACATATGTGGTTCAATATGAAACAGATGTAGAAGCTGTTTTCTGTTTGCAATATGTTGTTGGAGATTTATAAGAAACTATGGTTAGAATAATGCATTGCACCAACTAATGTGTATTACATCATATATCTTACTATTCATCTATTCTGAATCAGTTAATATGTTTTTTCCTTTTTCTACATAGCCTAGACATAACTTCATTGTGTGATGCTACAAGAATTTTTTTGGACCTTCGTTGAGATAGATCTGTATTTGCTGATTACTTATGTTTAGTGTAGTCGGTTTTTTCGTTGGTGTTGAATCATATATGTACTAAGTGAAAATTATGAACTTTAGAGTTGTCCTGTTTGGGCAACCTACTTGTATAACTGTTGCCAAAATACTGGCTTTGGGGTTCAACATGGGGAATATGTGCTGGTGCAGTATGCTGTTGGAGATTTATAAGAAACTCTGGTTAGAATAAAGCATTGCACCAACTAATGTGTATTACATCATATATCTTACTATTCATCTATTCTGGATCAGTTAATTTGTTTTTTCCTTTTTCTACATAGCCCAGACATAACTTCATTGTGTGATGCTACAAGAATTTTTTTGGACCTTCGTTGAGATAGATTTGTATTTGCTGATTACTTATGTTTAGTGTAGTCGGTTTTTTCGTTGGTGTTGAATCATATATGTACTAAGTGAAAATTATGATATGGTTTTGGTAAGTATTTTGTGATATTACTCAGGTTTTAATGTCAACCCCCAACTCATTTGCCTTGCAGAGAAGTAGAAATTTTAGAACATAATGGAATTTGAGCTCTATAGAAAATGCAACCTTTTTGTTTTGGTGGATGTCAACAATTTACAATAGATCAGGCGTCAGTAAATTAATTCTACTTTGTGGTTTTTTGCTACTTTTGGTTAGTAATTATGTTGTCACCATAATGAAATGCTTTCACGATGTTATAAGATAAGTTATTTTATCTTCTAGATTGTCTTGCTTTTTTTTTTTTTCTAGTGAAGTTGATGAGGATTTATACGTTTTATATAGATTTTTTCACCTACTTCAATATCTATAGATTTATTCAGTTATTTAGGTACTATATAGATATATAGTGGAGTTGTTGAACACTTGGATTATGCATTTATATATTGTCATTCTTGATAGTGGAAGCTGGAGCAGCTTTGAGAACATAATTTCAGCCTTGACAATCTTTTCTACTGTATGAGGAGTGGTTGAACTTGATAAAACTGAAAAAAAAAAAATTTACCGGCTCCTTATTTTGTTAGTTGTATGTTATATTTGGTTTAATATTTTAATCTGATTTCCGGTGATTAATCTTTTCCAAATTTAGGAACAGTGTTTTGCATATGGTTCCTTGGAAACAAAGAAGGGGGAAGGGAAATAAATGAATTGGCAACTTGGGAGGGTTTTGTGTTGGATACAATTTTATACCTATTTTTCCTTAGTACATACCTGGTCTTCCATGACCTTATTTTGAAGAATTATGATTATTCCAAGTTCTAAGTTTGAACTATGTTTCTATAATTCAGTTGAATTTTGGTTATTTCCTTAGTCAAATGAAAAATAACATTACGTGGTTTATACTAAATTAGAGGAATTGGGTGCAGATATGGAAGTTGAGATTGTGGGATTATTTAAATTAATTGAATTGTTATATATTAATAACATATTCTAATTTTTATCCTCTACTTAAAATGATTTGATTATTATATATTACACATATTTAATTTATAGGAAATGATAACATTATATCCTAATTTATAGGATTTGGGTGTATATATGGGGGATTATTTAATTTAATTTAATTATTATACATTAATGGGATTATTTTAATTATATTTACACATGAGTAAACCTAATTTTTAAAGTTGTCTCTTCAAATTGCAAATTGTAATCACATTCCTACATTATCTCTATGTCTGTCACTTTTTCTTCACAATTTGACTACAGCATGTTTGCAAATGGTGTGTGTGTGTTTGGAAAAATGAAAGGAGGCTTTTAAACTATTTGTCGTTCCTATAATAAGTTACAGTGACTCTTTAGTTTTTTTTCCCCTTTTTTCTATTTTAATCAATTAAAATCTGGGCATGTTGGAGCAAAGTTTTTTCCTTCATTAAGATAGCTTTATCTGTCAAATCCTTAAAATTTGGAGGAGTAGCTATTTTTTCCTGATATCTCTAAACACAAATTAAATGCAACCACACCTGGTGAAGCAAAGTTTTTTCCTGATTTAGTTTTAAATGAAGCCCTATATCTACGTAATAGGAAATAGGTGTAGGTTTTGATACCGTGGACTAAGTAACTAGGAAACAAGGTTTGCGTGGGTTTATGAGGGGTGTTCAAGGTGTGGAACTAAACCAAAAGTCGAGGAAGGCATGGTTTCATGTAACAACAATTATTATATGGGAAAATCAATTTGAATCTAATCAACGTATGGTAATAAGAATGGGTTTAATTACGATCATTTATGATTAATATTTTGTAGAAGGTATAACTGACACAAATGTCTTTTCAAATAAGTTCAAGTTGAATTACCTTATTGCTGATGAGTCTGAAAGTGCTTCAATTGTCTTTTCTAAAGAGAATGGGTTTGCATTTGAGCTTTTAGAGAAGAGTGTTGTTAAGATGAATATCTAAATAACTATTAAAATATATAATTAAATTTGAAAATACAAAGTTTAGTTCAAATATAGTTTAAATCCAAATCATATTGAAATTAAATATGTCAAAATTTATAGTTTATCATATTCAACATTAAACTTTTTTTTATAAAATTTATATATAAATTATTTTATATATTGAAAAAATTATAAATTTATAAAAAATCATACTATGTTGGAATAGCATCCTCTTCAAATGCTTTATATTTACTTATCTCCACCAAAATTGATTTGTTTAATAAGAATAAGGAAGAACTAAAGGATGGAAAAAATGACGGAGAGAGGTAGATGATAGAATTTTGATTTTGATTTTTTTTTTTTTTAGCTGTAGCATATTGCTAAAAAAATACAAGTGTTGATGTTATTATGGTTCAAGTTGTGTTTTTGGTTAATGAGACAATTTCTATTTTTTTGTTGGTTGATTTGGAATCAATGGGCACATCAGAAAATTGAGGGTGGACGCTACTTCTCTAGCTCTGCCATGCTGTTGCAGCCTCGCACTCCAACCTTCTGGTGGTCTCTACGTTCGCTTTCCAACGCCCACCACTATCCTCACCCTTCCTCCTCCTTCCACTATAACCTTTCTTCTTCAATCCAACCTCAGGTTCAGGACGCTTCTCCATTTCTCTTTTCTACCATTATTTTCACTCAACCTTCTAGTTTCCCTTCTCCTGAACCATTTTTTCTCCTTTTTGGTGAAAGGTTTCTGGCATATTGGACGGTGATTGCGATGGTTTCTTGCCATGGTTGGAGCGCAAAGCTGGCTCTAGGATTTCATCAGCGCTTTCAATTGGGAAGTCTCCGTATGGCAGGTTCTCCAGTTTCTATGTTTTTTGAATGCTTTGATTTCATTGTATTGGGATGCTTTTTCAATGTGAAGTTCAAATTGCTTCATTGTTTTTGACTGCTGGGGACTAATTTCGTGAGAAGAAAGAATTCTCCAGGCTAGTTTCTGGCTGGCTGTAATTGTTTGTTGAATTTTTAGCTTCTTGTCTGATAATGTAAGCTGACTTGAGTCCTTACTGTCTTGGGTTTAGTTGTTTGAAGGAATGAGTCTTTAGCAGAATATGAATCTATACAATGTAAATATATATTAATTGGTTTCAAGGTATATTTCGTAAACTAAGACTGAATTAGTATTTGTCTTTGTCAAAGAAGTTATATTCTGTAAGCGGCTTAAATTTTAATATTTTACTTTCTTGCAATTAATGTCTTGGCTATGATTGCGCACTGTCAATGTTTAGATAAATCAGTTACTGCTCTTACAGAAACTTGATGTGCCACCACTTGCTACAGATTTTATATATTGATTTTTTTAATGCTTTACACTGTGTTTACATTAGTCTTCTTTGTCTCTGAAGATGACACTGTTATGACACATCTTACAGAAAATTAAAAGACATGATATGTCTCATTTCACCTTAAAGTCATCTTTCCAAACCTCTTCTTGTCTTTCTTACAGAATACACTTCTAATGTAAATTCCTATATTACTGTGGCAAAATAAATACTATTAAAAGTAGAATATGAAAACACTAGCTTTTTGATTAAGTGACGTAATTTAATAAAATATTTTCAATTTCTTAGAGTCAAATTTAATTGTTTAATGAGGTTAGATTGACTCAAGGCATTCCATGAATCAAATTCCAAGTTTATAATACTCAGGCTTCAATGTGGTGCGTGTGTCACTATAGCTCATCAGTGCATGCAGCTATGTACTTTCATGGTGTATTATATTTAGGCTATTATGGATTCAATTAATAAATAGTTGTATAAAAAGAATGATTGTGGTAAATGCTTCTATGCATAGGTGTTTTTAATATTACCTCTTCCCATATCATATCTCAATCTGTGCCATGCATCATACTCTCTTTTTGCTTATTGGATACTGCACACTCAAGATTTCATTAACGCTTCTGTACATTGGTATATCATATGTTATCTCCTTATTTCAGGTGTTAAATCAGGTCTATCTATCAAATGTTGACTTCTTATGTAACCTTGAAATGTACTTGGATGTAGGGCTCTTTTTGCCTCTAGGATTATACACGCAGGAGAATGTATTTTACAGGTTCCTTATTCTGTGGTATGCTTCACTTGTTAAATCTTCCCATAATTTCATTACAGATCTTTTGCTGTTATCATGACAAATTGCTCATCATAGAATTCCTAATTGATTTTGCAGCAAATAAGTGTGGAGAATTTACTCCCAGAAATCAGATCTCTGATCATCAATGGAGTTGGAAATATTTCAAAACTTGCTCTTGTTATTCTAGTTGAGCAGAAACTTGGTCGGGTAAACTTAATATCAACTTTGTATGATAAAAGTGTATGTTAATTCAGGAACTTTGCTCTTGCATGTCTTAGAAAACTATATTTTACATTTCATTGTGTTTGGTAGAAATATGAAGTAACTTCACAGAATATATCTGAAATATATATTTCTGTGTGATAGGACTCTGAGTGGGACCCATATATCAGCTGTCTTCCTCGGCAAGGACAACTGCATAATACAGTAAGTGTTCTTACTTTTCTTTATTTGCTCCTTTTTTTTTGTGTGTGTCTGTTCTTTGTTTTTATATTTGTAGTAGAGTTCCTTTCTTGTTGAAGCATCTTAATTGTGCCAAACTGCAAGGCTTCATGCTAAGAATGCTGTGCTTTGTCTTGGTGAGTTAATTTGTTCTCCTTGCCTACTCACAGAGTGACTGCCTCTTTTCTTAGTGTTTCTCATAATTGATACACAAGAGTTGGGATAATTAAGGAATTGTTAGAAACTTAGGGGTGATTTGGAGAACGTGCGGGAAAAAGGGAAGTTTGGGAATTTTGCTTAATATCTCTATAAACAGGGTCAGAAGATATGTAACATGTTTTGGTTATTTTTCTCTCGTTTCTACATTACGCCATAACAATGGTATTAGAGATGGCTTTCTGGCCACCTGTGACTATCACTGCAAAACTTGATCTCTATGGCAGTGGCAGAGTTACCACGGTATGGGATTTATTGGAATGAACTTGAAGCTCTTCTGCCAGAAACAAAGCTACTGGTGTCTACTGTGATTATTCTTCGTTAGAGGAGTTTGATCAGACATCCAACATATTGTTAAGGGTATCAAGCCAAGCACCCTTGGCAGTGTGATGTATCTTTCCAATCTTCAAGACAGATATGAACAGAAGAGGAAGGTGGAAGGAGAAGGTCAAGAAAAAGATTGCATTGGAATTGAGGAGGAATCCAAGATTTAGAAGGCAGTGGACTAGAAATAGGGGACCATATGAATATCTGTGTGCGACAACGGTGATCAAATAAGACCCCGATAGTTTTTATTAATTTTATTCACTGGTCAGCAGGCTTTATACAGAGAGAATAATAACAATTGGTTACTAGCAGATCCTATTATCTAGAAAATATAAAAACAGAAAAGGAAATTACAAAATTTAAAATTCCTAAGATATCTCTAACTACTAATATTGTGATAAGGGCAAATCTGCTCTTTATTTATTTATTCGGGCTTCCAACACTCCCCCTCAAGTTGGATCATAGGCGTTGATCATGTCCAACTTGCTAATAAGGTGCTCAAACTTGTTTTTGGTCAATCCTTTTGTCAGCATATCTGCCGTGTGCTCTCTAGATGGGACATATTTAAGACTGATAATCCCACTATCGATCTTCTCTCTTATAAAGTGTCAATCTATTTCAACATGTTTAGTTCAATCATGTTGTACTGGATTGTGTGAGATATTAATGGCTGCCATGTTGTCAGAATAGAGTCTAACTGGGAGACTTGCATCCATCTGTAGTTCTTCAAGTACCCTTTTTACCCATATTCCTTCACAAATTCCTAGTGCTATTGCTCGGAATTCTGCCTCTGCACTACTTCTTGCCTCTACACTCTGTTTCTTACTTCTCCATGTGACAAGATTACCCCATACAAATGTACAACATCCTCAGGTTGATTTTCTGTCCTCCTGGTCACCTGCCCAGTCTGCATTAGTGAACATCTCAACAATCCTTTGAGTGGATTTTTTAAAGAGTAGTCCACGTCCTGGAGAACCCTTCAAATATCTAAGAATTCGGTAGACTTCATCTAGATGTTTCTGTTTGGGGTCGTGAGAGTGCTGGCTTACCATACTTAATGCAAATGCTATATCAGGTTTGGTATGTGAGAGATATATTAATTTTCCCACCATACGCTGGTATCTCCCTTTGTCAACAGATTTTCCCAACACCTCATCATCTCCAATTTTGTCAGCTCGTATAGGGACATCACTTGGTCTGCAACCCAACATGCCTGTTTCATTTAAAAGATCCAAAATATACTTTCTTTGAGAGATGTAGATGCCGGTTTTTGATCTGGCTACCTCCATTCCAAGAAAGTATTTCATTTCTCCAAGGTCTTTAACTTGAAATTCCCGATTTAGAGCCTTTTTAATCTAGTCAATTTCCCTTTCATCATCTCTAGTTAAGACGATATCATCTACATATACTGCTAAGACAGCTATCTTTCCATTGGTATGCTTGAAGAACATAGTATGATCACTTTGTCCTTGAGTGTATCCTTGAGTTTTCAAGACTTGGGTAAATCTTTCAAACCAAGCGCGGGGAGATTGTTTTAGGCCATAAAGTGACTTTTTGAGTTTGCATACCTGGTTTGCTTTCTCTCCAGGGAACCCTGGAGGAGGTTTCATGTATACTTCCTCCCTTAGTTCTCCATTAAGGAATGTATTCTTCACATCCAGTTGGTGCAGACGCCAATCTAAGTTTGTAGCTAAGGATAATAGGATTCGGATGGTGTTTAACTTTGCAACAGGGGCAAAAGTTTCAATATAATCCATTCCATATGTTTGAGAGAAACCTCTTGCTACAGGTCGTGCTTTATATTTATCAAGGCTTCCATCGACTCTGTATTTTGGGGTGAAAACCCATTTGCAGCCAACTGGTTTCTTTCCTTTCGGTAGATCCACAAATTCCCATGTTTCATTCTGTGTCAATGCTTCCATCTCAGCGAGGACAGCTTGTTTCCATTTAGGACTGTTTAGTGCTTCATCTATGTTTTTTGGTATTGTGACACCATCAAGTTGAGAGACAAAGGCATGGTATTTAGATGATAGAGCCTGATATGAGACAAACTTCTCTATAGGATGTTGTGTGCATGTTCTAGGTTGCTTTCTTGTAGCAATTGGTAAATCTAGATTATTAACAATGTCAGAGTTTTCATCAGCTACTATCTGTAAATCATGCTCTTCACCATGTTCATCTTCTGGACCTATCATTGGTTCCGACTCAGGGCATGTGCTATGATCTTGAGGTACTTTATTACCACCTGTTTTTGATAGCCTTTTTGTATATATGTTCTTCCATTTATTAGGGTTGTTGGTCTTGTCTCCCCTAGAGGTAGTTGTTTGGGCAAAAGTTTCCTCATATGGCTCTAGGTTGGGAATATAGAGAGTGGTGTCCTGGAATGTAGGATCAGGCAAGGGTTCTGGTGAGGGTTCAGATGCGGTTAATGTCTGAAATTCACTCCAATTCTCCCCCTGAATTGAGGACGATGAATAGAAAGGGACATTCTCATGGAAGGTAACATCACAAGAGACAAGTAAACGTTTGGAGAGGGGATCATAGCATTTATAGCCTTTCTGAGAAGCAGAGTAGCCCAAGAAGAGACAACGAGTAGCTTGAGGATCAAGTTTGGATGTGTGGTGAAGGTGAACATAAGTAGTGCAGCCAAAGACTGTAAGCGGAAGGGTATTTTCAAGGTAGGGAGTATGAAAGTGTTCATGGAGGACCTGGAGTGGGGTTTTAAATGAAAGAGGTTTGCTGGGCCTGCGGTTGATGAGAAACACAGCAGTAAGGATGGCATCTCCCCAATGGTACTGTGGAACAGAGGAGTTTAGCATGAGTGCTCTTGCGGTGTCTAGGATATGACGGTTTTTCCTCTCGGCAATACCATTTTGTTGAGGTGTATTTGGGCAGGTGCTTTTATGAAGGATGCCATGTTCTTGGAGAAAGGTGGTAAGGGTGGTGTTAAAATACTCAGTTCCATTATCAGAGTGTAAAATTCGAATTTTTGTTTGAAATTGCGTTTGGATCATGTTATAGAAGGTAATGAAGGTTTGGGGAACCTCGGATTTGCTTGTTAAAAGGTAAACCTAACTTACTCGGGTGTGATCATCAATAAATGTGACAAACCATTTGGAATTTGTTCTATTAGAGACGCGGGATGGTCCCCACACATCACTGTGGATGGTAGGAAATGGCTGTGAAGCACGATATGGGATACTGGGAAAGGATGTTTGGTGATGTTTCGCACGTTCACATGCATCACAATAAAACTGAGAAAGATCTTTATTGGAGTAAATTGAAGGAAACAATTTTAACAAATAATCAAGATTAGGATGACCTAACCGCTTCTGCCACAACTCCAAACTACTAGTCCTAGGGAGAGACACCTTATTGCAAGACCTACGACTACGAAGATTACTATCATCTAGGTAATAAAGTCCATCATGTTCATTAGCAATGCCAATCGTTGTCCCCGTGAATAGATCTTGAAAAATACAGTAAGTTGTAAAGAAGTCAGCATGGCATCGTGCATCAGTGGCTAGTTGACGAAGAGACAATAAATTGCATTTCAAATTCGGAACATGCAACACATTTTGTAGAGTCAGGGTAGGAGAGACTTTTACATCCCCAAAACCAACAACAATAGAATCAGATGCATCGGCAATGGTAATAGTCATTTTGGTGTGGGTTGGAGTATAGTTTAGGAATAATGACGCATCATCTGTCATATGATCTGAAGCGCCTGAATATACTATCCAACAATTTCCAATACTCGTACCTTTGATGGCAAATAGAGCTTTAAAAAATTTACTTCGTTTGACTATTGTGGCTGTGGGTTGCCTTTGAGGAAGTTGTAATGTGGACAACAATTCAATAATTTTGTCAAATTTATCACCTGGTGGCATTGAAGAATCATCTTCTTTGGAAGTCTTTGCAACATAGCCTCGACCACGTTGTTTCTTTGGCTTCCAATCTGGTGGTTTGCCATGAATTTCCCAATAGGTATCTTTCGTGTGACCCACCTTCTTGCAATGATCACAGGTTGGCCGATTCTTGTTTGAACGTGAGTCAAAGGAGCGGGCAGCCAAAGCAAACAGTTTTGGACCAGTGGCTAGTGGTATGTGTTGAGTCCTCGTAGCTTCTTTAAGCATAACTCTTTTCCTGGATTCTTCATTCCGGAGTGTGGCAAAGGCTTCCCGACCAGTTGGGAGGGGAACTGGACTCAAAATTCGACCATGGATGTCATCATAAGACTTGCCCAGGCCTGCAAGTAATTCAAACAGCCGAGCCTTCTCTATGTTTTTAGCGTGAGTGGCAGCATGAGATGTACAACAGGGGGTATCATCGCTAATGAGATCAAGTTCTTGCCAAAGAGAGCTTTTCACAAGGTAGTAGTCTCCCAAAGGAAGATTACCTTGTTTAAGATCCCATACCTTTGCTTGGAGATCAAAGATGTAAGAGGAATTTCCACCATCGCTATAAGCTTCACGTATGGCGTCCCACATCTCTCGGGCTGATGACATAAACATGAAATACCTTTTAACAGATGGCCCCATTGAGTTCACAAGCCAAGAGCAGACCAGCGCATCTTCAACCTGCCAGATCTCTGTTGCCTTCTCGTCAGACGCTGCAGGTGGTGGTGATCGGCCAGTGATGTGTCCAAGCTTCTTATGGCCTTTAAGAGCGAAGCTGATGGACTGGGACCACTCTCTGTAGTTCTCGCCGTTGAGTCGCTCAGGAATAATAGTAATTGCCGAACCTTCTAGGGTGGCAGTCGAATGGTGGGTAGTCGAATGGTGGACAAAGCCAGTAGTGGAAGAACTCTCGGACACCATTGCTGCTGATGTGTGTGTTGAAGACTGAGAGGTTGATTCTAAATTGATGAGGGAGTCGTCGGACATCATCACGTCGTCGTAACTGGACGCTCTGATACCATGTGCGACAACGGTGATCAAATAAGACCCCGATAGTTTTTATTAATTTTATTCACTGGTCAACGGGCTTTATACAGAGAGAATAATAACAATTGGTTACTAGCAGATCCTATTATCTAGGAAATATAAAAACAGAAAAGGAAATTACAAAATTTAAAATTCCTAAGATATCTCTAACTACTAATATTGTGATAAGGGCAAATCTGCTCTTTATTTATTTATTCGGGCTTCCAACAATCTGGCATATTGGAACTATCTCAATTCCCATGTATCAATAATTTTGTGATGAAATGTAAAAAGATAGGAAAAAATGGCATGAGACAGAATGCAGATTGAGAAGAGAAACATGATAGAGAAGGAATAGTCAGTCACTCAGGCTCAAGTGTCATCTACCTGGGCCTTTATCTAAAGTTTCTTACATGTTAACTTTTTTTGTTAGAATAAGCTCTTATTTATACTATTATTAAAGGGTAAAATGCTAGAAATGGATAATATGCCTTGAATCTTTGTAAACCTGACAAGATCTCCTTAATTTAAAGAACACTTTAATTTCATTCCTAAACAGATCTCATAATCATACGAGAGCATTGCCGCTAAAGGTCCTGACTTTCCATCAGTAAGTTCATAGAAGATGCATAAATAGCAGTTGAAGAAAAAAGAACTATAATTGTATGCCCTTCACAAGCGCATAATAAGCTCTGATTTATATTAGTATTAAAAGGTATAATGATTGTTTATCCTTTTCAATCACATAATGTAGAGAGTCTATATAAAATAGTTGCTGTTTGCGGATAGTGGTGAGGTTCACTGCACTTTTGATTATATTACTGTACAATGAGTGCCACCCTTACATGAGATATTGGAAGTTGTAAATGATATTTGAATTCCATTCTTGATTTTAGGTCAGTTTTCTTTGCTGAGACATTGACTGTGATTGCATTTCTGATTTAGGAGCAAGAAATTATTAGTTTATGATACTCCCAGACTGTCAGCTGGTTTAATATTCTGGAAATACATTTTGGAATTGTGGTTTTCTAAAATCAACATAATGGAAGGAGGAGGTGGTGTTGTTAGTTGTTACAACATTTTAATATGCCCTTGAGTGTTTCATATTGTTCATATAGATATAAAAAGTTTACTGGTGTGCAAAAAACTCCTTATTTCAAAGCTTTGGCGCCAGACACGGAAAATGCAAATGTTCATTGTATCAGATGCCATGCCCCTCTCACTTATTATATTCGTATGCTATTTCACGTTAAAAAGCTATTTCCCTTCTTAAAATTAGGACTCAGTTTCCCTATTCATTATGCAACTTCAATTTTTTAAACTGATTCCTTGATCATTTTAAAATTCTCTCAATTACGAAATACTAGAGAATAGAGAAGAAAAGGCAGCGAGACTAGGCTAGTGGAACAAAATCCACATTGCTCTATTAGCCAAAATAAAAAGGACTATAGCTTATATGAGTTCTGATTTGAATGTCTAAATGTATTTGTCAAATAAAAGCAATCCCCAAGATCTTCATTGTGCTCTATCATTTATGTTAAATCTTTCTAGATATTTTGGAGTGAAAGTGAATTGGATATGATCCGGATAAGCTCAGTGTATCAGGAAACTATCAATCATAAGTCTCAAATTGAGAAGGACTTTTTGGCAATGAGACCAGTGAGTATTTTACTTGCTTCTTTTAAAAGGTTTAGTTGTTTTCTAACAATTAATCATGTTTGAATTTGTGTTACATCTTAGACTATGGTATGGTAAAGTTTCATCAGATATTAACATGTGATAGGCAGAAATGTTTTGGTTCTGCATGATATGATGAGTTGGAAACAAGAAATACTTTTTTCTTTATCTGTGCTGCAGTAAATGACGTCATTCATTGTATCTTCCAGTTATCATTGCTTACTAGTAATTGAATATTGATTGTCTCTTCCTATAGTTTTTCTTTGTTATAAATTAAGGGTAAAATACATTTTCATCTACAAAAATTCTCTTGTTAATTTCATTCTTCATACCAAATGACCACTAGGTAGGTTTCTAAACAATAAATATAACTTGCTTTTTCATGTCCTTAGTTTATACGGTGAAATATATTTCCTCAATATTATTAAAATGATTAGAAAACCCAACAACTAATATATGACTGATGGATATAAAATAGGACGAACTTTGTCCTAGTGTGGGGACATTTTTACCTGAGCACTTTCAGAGAGTATTTTACTTCTTACTCTGACAAGACCAAGACCATAACTTATATTTGTCTGTTTTAATGTATGGAAAGTGAGTGTTACCGAAGCTACCAGTTTTACTCATATTGACTTTGATGAAATGCTTTCTTCAAATTCAGGTTTTTGAAAGCCTCCTCAAAAGTTTTGGAGAATTTACTTTCAGGGATTTCATGCTTGCATGCACACTTGGTAAGCAATGCACTTGAAAACGTGTTCTACTCAACTGTGTTATTTTTCTATCATTCTTGCAGTCATTGTGATTTGTAATTGATTTCTATGTGTGAGAAAAGAAAGGAAAAGCTTGTATCTAATCTTTACTTTATGTTGATTGTAGGATTATCTATACATTTTGTTGTCTACATGTTATTAAGCACGGATACGTCTATATTAAGGATTTTTGATATGTCCACTCTGACGTTTTTGACACTCATGAATATCTAAGCATAACAAGGTTTGAAACTCAAACATAGTTTGGGTGCAGCAGGTCCTGAAAACAGGAGAAATGATCTACTAGAAAGATATATGAGAGTCTAGTGAACCCATTTTGATGAGACAATAAATGTTTTTTCCTAATATTTTTGTTCCACACAATAAGTTGAATAATTTTTACTCCTAAGTTGATCTTTTCTAAAAATAAAGATATGGAGAATGTAGGATTTCCCCCTTCCCAGGCGGGATTCCATGGTTGTAGATCACTAAATAAAAAACTTTAAAAATTAGGCATTAAATGAAACACACTGAAAGATTTATGTTGTTAATTTAGCGTGTTTGTGTTCTTGAGTGCTTCAAGTTCATGCTTCATAGTTGATATCAATGATCTAGAAATTGGACCGTTCATTGAACTAATAGTGGTAGTGGCTGTGGTTCACTGTTCTTCAGTCTGACCTTGGTGCATAAAATATCTATAACACATTTTAGTTTGGTGATATAATATAAAATTACTAAGTAATTTGAGATGGGAAAATGATAAACTAGTAACATAGAGCCCCAATAAAACAATGTAAGCGATGTGAGGTCTATGGGGCAAATTGGGCTGCAGGGATTTACTGACTTTTTGTATGACATATTGGGAATTGTGATGGTTAGGCCACATGCGGAGGCTGACAGGAGAGGTTATATAAGAAGTTAGTTAGGCTGGTTGAGAGGCAGAGTTTGGACATTCATGTTGGAGGTCCTAGCCGATGGAAGTGCTAGAGCCTTTATTCTTCTCTCTTATTTCTTAAACTGTTTTCTTATTCATGGGTCTGTTCTGAATTTAAGTGTAAATGTAATCCAGGGAACTAATATGTACATTTTAATATATTTAAGTAATTTTTTTAGCTCTATTATATGGTAGTAAGTTCATGCTAGTACATAATAGTATATTGGATGGTCAATAAAATTACATCACAATAAATTATCTATTTTAAGTAAGGGACAATAAAACATTTGTTGGTTAAATTTTCCTATTGCGTGACTTTCATGCAAAGTTTCATGAGATTAAAACAAAAATTTTTGCTTAATTACTGCGGAAGTCTATAACTCCTTACGGTCCTCATGAATTATTAACCTTAATTCCTTACGTTAATTAGTTATTATTCATTAATCTGTAACTCTTTATAGTACTCATGAGAACTCGTAACAATTTATAATGATCATGAGTTTTGGATTACTTGGGGATTAGGATTATTTGGTAAAATGACTATTGGAGATTAGGATTACCTTAGATCATTCAAAGTCGATTTCAATGTTGATGTCCTGTAACGTTGATCTACATCTTCCGATTGCAATGAGAACTCTTTCTCTTGAAACCTCCTACTCTTTGGATACTTGCTAGTTGATGACAAGTTTGAGGTTTCGTTTTCTTTTGTTTTTCACTTTTTAAAGAAGACAGTGGTTTTTTGGAATGAGGTTAAAGATATGATGAACAAGATTGGGAACTTACCTTTTCTTGAATTGGCGGCACACACCAATCAAATTGATTTCTTGTTTTTTTCTCTTGAAAAACGTTCAGAAAGGGGCACACAAAAAATTAGCACTTTCTTCGAGTTTAACCCTAATTTAAGCCATTTCAAGGAAGACCCAATCCAAGCTTGTTATCCAAGTCATTTAAGGTAATTGATTAAATTCATATAATAATTCATTGATTGAGTTTAAGATGATGAATCACATTCATATCTTGATTGAATTAATCATTTAAGAGGATGGATTATATCTATATCTTGGTTGATTGATTGAATTTAAGATGATGGATCACATTCATATCTTTATCTAAAATCCAAAATCATTTTTAATTCAATCTCCTACCTTCATCTAATCTTTATTGGATATATATATATATATATATATATTATATATATATATATATTATCTTCCACAACCTAACCTCTTTAATTTAAAATTTAAATTCAAAATTCAAATTTAACTTCGCTTAAGACCCCGTTGGGTTTTCTAACATATTTGAGCCTTTCTGTAGAGAAACTGATTTCCCACTGGGCTCCCCAAATATGACGCCATTTCTTATTATTGGGCTTGGAGTTCCACTCCAACCCAATTAATCCTTTACTCTTGATAAAGTCTAATAGCAATTATTGGCATAAGCTTGCTCATTTTAAACAATCGGGAATAACCTGTATGTGACCCATTAGGCCCAATTAGTCGCTAACATAAATAAACTTGGACTAATTAAAACTCCTTTCACAGGCCCAATTTATTTAATGACCTCATAAGATACTAGCAATGCTCTGTGGCTCTATAACTAATTGAGTTGACCTTTCATATTTGAATACTGTGCATGCATCATCCCTCACAACTTTATTCACATTTAGTCGAGAGCAAAAAGATGGAGTATCATTTCTCTTAATTGACTAAATGAAACCAATTCACAGAATTAGAAATCTTCTTATATTAACTCTATAACTCTATAACAGATCATGACTCTTCATGATTACTTGTTGTGTGCACAGACTCTCGAGTTAATTAAAATCTATCCAAGCTTTACCGATCTTGTGAATGACTAATCCCTTGTAGGGGACTGTGAGTCCTCTTGGCATGTCCACCTATACTCATGTATTCGAGTTATACCCAAGAGTACACTATTATCTCCTTTTTTAGGTAGATAAAGTTGTATAGTCAAAGTATAACCCTAAGATATAGTGTTCGATGACATCCTTAAGTCCAAGATGATCCGCACTACTAAATGATGAGAGACTTTACATATCCAACAATACTCTATGCAATGAAATTTTGTGGAGTCTCTCGGTGGTTCTGTTTGGTGCTATTTGTTCTCCAATATATCTACTTATGATATCAGCTAAGACATCACCATGCCTGTATTCCATGAGGTCCCTACCTTGTATCTCTATATAAGTAGATGATGTTGTACTAGTCTTATTGAGACCATCAATGCTTTTTTCTTGGTGATTCAAGGCTAGGAACAAGTTTTTGGGTAATAGATATGCAGTGTTCTCGAGTCCTCATGATTATGATCCCCATCATTGATCTTCGAGATTGACACATATTTACCTTAAAATAAAGGCAAGGCGTAAAATATGATAAAGATATGATATGCTCATATATTAATAATGAAATACTACAATATAGAAAATGTGCTCATCTGTCTTTACAGATTATCTCTAGGACACTTAAATACTAACAATTTTCTCACCAGAACTCAAAACAGAGGCAAAATGCCGTTGCATTTAATACTCAATAATGAGATAGAAGAACAAAAACCATGAACCATCGAACCGTCAAGTTCATATTGATTTTTGGTAAGTTCTTTCTTGAATCATGGAACGACTGGGTTCACTATTTGTCCATCTAAACCAGCCAGTATATGGTGTTTTGAATAGCAGTCAATAAGGAGTTTTATTTAGTTGAAAGTTCTCTCCATTGATGGCTTTAGAGCTGACGGTGCTGGTCATGATACAACTACTCCAACAATAATACGCCTTATCCAACTAAGTGGAGTTGGTTACATAGATTGCATGGCGTTATTGTGCTCCATAAACAACTCAATCTTTGGATAAACTTTTAACCTAGTGGCGAATGCTTATCCTAAGAATTCTTCATCTTTTTTACAACCATCGTTTTTTCTCATATATCAAAATGTGGAAATCTATGTTTTTGTTACAATCTTGTTCTTCTTTTTTTCTCCTCTCCCTCCTTTCCCTTGCACCATGGGGTTCTGCCGTTCTATTGCCTTGCTTGGCTGAGTTCTTTCCCCTTCATTGCATCGTTTTTTTGTTTTTTTGTTTTTTTTTTGGGTCTGGGCGATATATGGCCTTCCTGACCATACTAATTCTATATGGCTGCCTAGGTGTTTTATTCAAAATGAATTTTTGAAAACCACTTTTAGACCTGATTCACTATTATGTTCCATTGATTGTCAAACTTGTATTCTGCGTAATCCTCAGATCTGACATCTTATATGCCAAATCAACAGTTGGTTCTCGGGCATGGGGAAACATGAAGGGCTTATCTCTGGTATAGCTATTGTAATTTGTAAGGGTGCTTTTTTAAATTGTTTTCATGTTACCCCTGATTAGTTGTCTAATATTTGTTTACAGATTCCATTTGCAGATTTCTTGAATCATGATGGAGTTTCAGAAGCAATTGTAATGAGCAATGATGACAAACAATACTCAGAAGTTGTCTTCCTCTCTCCTTCCACTCCCCCCCCCCCCTCTCTTGTCATGCATTAAATCTATCAATGGTTACTTGAGTCTATTTAAATAATCATTTGATTAAAATTGCACTACATCAGTGATTAGTTTCTTTCTAGTACATTTTATCTATTAGCATGCAATCCTTTTATATGTTCTGATTCAATCCTTTCTGCTATGTTAATTTATTCAGGTTACTGCTGATCGTGAATATGCTCTTGGTGAACAGGTCAGTACAACTGCTCAAAGTTTTGGATGGCCTAAGTTTTGGCCTTTTTTTGGAATAAAATTAAGTTTTTGACTGGGAGGGCTGAATCATTGTGTTTGTGGATGATTAAAGATTTGCCAACTGATTCCCTTTGTTTAGTTATTTAAATATCTAGTGGTGTTGTACAGTTCTCTATCATTGTCAAACTTTTCTGAGAAGATTAAAAGTGAAATCCTCTGAATAAGAAAAGTTAAAATGCAAACATGTTAGGGTTACTACATGAAGCCGCTCTTCTGTGGACAATAATTATGAAATGCCAACTGAATTTCGAAGCAGCTCAGTTATGGAAACTTGATTTCTTTGACTTAAAATAGCTCATTTTTCCCATAAAAACATCCTTGAATTTGAACAGGTCCAAGTTCTTATCTGTTGATGGAGGCCTATAAAAATTTGGTTTGAACCATAGTGAAAGTGTTGAGAAATGATTATATTCTTTGTCCCTACTTTCTTTGACTTAAAATAGCTCATTTTTCGCATAAAAAACATCCTTGAATTTGAACAGGTCCAAGTTCTTATCTGTTGATGGAGGCCTATAACAATTTGGTTTGAACCATAGTGAAAGTGTTGAGAAAGGATTATATTCTTTGGCCCTACTGTTCCTGTTAATTTGCAGTGGTTGTTAAGATTTAGTGACTAATTAATAATTGATATTCCAACTACCTGCAGCTAAGAGGCTTTACTGGATTCTTTGTTTTAGGTATTAATAAGATATGGAAAATTTTCTAATGCTACCTTGATGCTGGACTTTGGCTTTACACTTCCATACAACAATTACGATGAGGTATTGACAAATGACAAGTAATGTTCCCTCTTATTTGAGGGTTTGTAGTAGGGTGATGGAGCTCTTTTCTCACCTTGGCATGTCCATTACTACATATGTTCTGTTTTATGTTGACATTTTATGTGGAGTTTAGGAGAAAAACTGTATTTTTCATTAATTTGAAGAGAATGATACATTCCAATATATTTACGAAGGAATAGAAAACTAGAGAATAAAGGATAATGAAAGGTAATTGTAGGAATTATGAATTAAGTTGGTGTGTGTGTGTATATATTAGGTTTGTCTTTCTATTAAAATAGCTCAAGCCAATTTGATAAGACTTGCTATAACATTTTATAACTTCAATTCATCTTTAAATCATTCAACTTGGGCTTTTACTTCTGAGTCTCAGAGGCCCTTCATTTTTTGCCTGGGCTTGTACTTCTTTTTTAGTCTTGTAGGCCTTTTATTTTTTACCATTTTTTTTGTCACACTGGATTGAATGACTCTGATACCATGTTTCAAGTTAGAGTATAATCACTCTTGTGGACAATTTGAGAGATATTATTATGAATCCATGAATAAAAGAGAGTAGATATGGGTCTTTATATAGGTAAGCCTAAAGCTAACCTTAAGTCTAATTTAATATAATACATCAAAATAAATCAAAGTAACTAAGATATAATATCCTAATATATAATAAATACAAAAAATTCCTTTAAGGTCCCAAGGGACCAAAAAAATTGCGAAAAAGTCCCTGAGAAAATTTTCTCAAAAAGGTCCCAAGGGACTTAATGGTGATTAATTAAGAAGATGAAATTACAGTGGTGCCCCCAAGGAATAAAAAAGGAAAGGAACGGCAGGAAGACTCACGCTGTGCTTTTTTTTCTGATGGTTTTTAAACTGTTAGGAGGAACAGTTGCATCTACTTGGAACGAGTATGCATGTTTGAGTTCCCTTTATATATTGTCATGATTGGGTTTCATTTGTATTTAATGGCGTATTTGCAGTTCATGACTTATAATGTTGACTATTGTCAGGTCCATATCCAGCTTGATATACCTAAGCATGATCATCTGCATGACCTGAAGATGGAACTCTTGAGGCAATATTTTGTGCGCCCCACCAAAGACGTGAAAGGATTGAGTAACTCTGTCAATTCTTTCATAATCAAGTATGTACTGTTGCTTGAATTGTCAATTCTTATGTGAACTTTATTTAAATATCCTAGTCTAATTTTTGTTGATTTTATGATGGCGTGGAAATTTGTTCAAAAGGAAAGAGATATAAATCTGGAAAATTTCCATTTTTTGTCGTTTTTTTAATGACTACATCTAGTATGCACACACCAAATACTATTAGTTGGCTGAACTGCTTAACATAAAACAGTCAATCTTGGGTATTATTATGCTGATAATCTACATGCTTAGGCTTTGATATGTCTTTCTGACAGGAATTTGGGTGTTAGAAAATGTTGATCCTTTCACATATTTGCAAAATTAACATTGTTGGACTGCAAGACCTGATATTAATATTGCTGATATGCCCCTCTAAAATGTTGCCACTACACTTGCCAGTGTCTGTCTATCTGATTGAGCTATGATCTTATAGGGAAGTGACATCTACCAGAGGAAAAGGAAAGGGAGTTCCTCAATCTCTTCGTGCATTTGCTCGCGTCCTGTCTTGCACCTCTCCTCAAGGTGCCCTTGTATAATTCTTTATTTTCTTTGTAATGCTATAATGGTTAAATTTTCTGATACATAATCTATACTTACATTATCCGCTAATGGAATTAGTATTGACAAAATATCAGAACTGAACGATTTGGCCATGGAGGCTGCACAAACTGATGGTAGGCTTGCCAGGCGCCCATTGCGTAATATCAACAAAGAGATTGAAGCACATTTGATGTTGTCCTCATTATTCGCCAAATTAATTTCTGAGCACTCTGAAGCCATTCTGGTAAATATGTCCTAACTATATATAAATCGAAACTGTATGGACTCCCTAAGTGTCGTACGAAAAATGAGCCATATTATCTGTGGCACATGAATAGTATGGCTTGTGATAAATTTTATTTTGTTTTTGTGTATATAGATTGATATATTGATGTTATCAGTTTTACTCAATTCTAGGATTTGGGAAAGTGCCTATTTTTAGTGAATATTAGGTTGCTAATCTAATTTGAATTTTAAGAGGAAGTAAATTTATCTTCCATGTTGTTTCTACTACGTAAAGAACCTAATTGTTCTTGCAGTCATTGGAATCTTCCAATGCTCCCTCCCTGTCTACAAAACTTGCTGTTAGAAGAACAATGGCTCGGGATCTGTTAGCTGGTGAGCTTCGCATTCTCAAATCTGCTTCTGCTTGGCTTGACAATTACTGTTCTTCTTTGACCGGTCAATGTATTCATTGCTAGCCATGAAAATTGATGACACGTTTGGTTTTTGTTCTTGCAATATTTATAATATCCTTATGTGATATTATTTGATAAAATTTATACCAAATAGGCCTTTGCCATTTTTTGATATTTGCGTAGTACCATTTGGGTACTCTTATACTACAGAATAAATATTATGTAGGAATATTTTTCAAAAAAGGTTTAGTTTAGAAATTATGTAAATAAATTTTGTTTTAGAATATCTATAACTCTTATTGTAAGATTGGATTTTAAATGTAATTATATGACAGTGGTTAAACTTTTATATCATAATTATGCCATGTTATTACTCTCTTTTCCCCTCACTCTTGTCTTCATATTCATTTAAGTACATGGAGCTGCAGTTGACAGGGATTGGGAGTGGGTGGTTATGGTTGAAATGTTATGCAAGTGTTTTCGGTCAAGATTTACAAATCATACAACATAAGTTTAAAAGCACTACTTTACTCGTGAAAATGCAGCGGTGAGATTGAAAGTGTAAATCCACGCAAATTTCGTTAAATATAATTTACAAAGTGCAATAATTAAAATTCACAAGTGCACCTCTTCAAGTTTATTAGTCAGATATGAGGGGAGGTCAAAAATCAATCTTTTTCATTTTTGTTTATCCAGAAATTTTGCACGAGGGAGGCTGAGAGAATATTTGCAAATTTTCATGACAGTTTTAGAAAAGTTAAGATCCCTGCAATATGTCTTGAAGAAAATGGAAGGGTTTTCACTTTCAATGACTAGTAGATTTGGAAAGTTGCACATGTAAAATATTTTATGTTGTGTTAGTTAATTTTTGAGTAAAATAATCTCACCATCCTCTTATTTTGTCTTAATTACACAGATCCCCCTTTTCTTTTGGAAACCCATATAAACCTCCCTTAAATAAAAATGTTTGTTATATAAACCTCCTTTAATTTTGAGATTTTATTTCTATCTATCCAAACCGTTAGTTGACCGTTAAGTTTGATTTTTGAATTTTTTTTGACCAAAATGTCACTCTTCAGTATTAGAATTACACACAGACAAACACACTCTAATAGATTTTCTAACTTTTTAATTTGTTAAAAGAATTTATTAATTTTGATATTATAAATTAAGCATGACTTAAAATATATATTAAAAACATATATTTTTATCAAAAAAATAAACTATATAAATTTGAGATGTATGTGTCATTTAAATTTATAATTTAATACTTTTTTCCCAAATATTTATAAGCACATTTGATAAGCAAATGTTTATTTTGAAACTTACTTGAATATTCAATGTTTGTGATATTTACATTAACTATCGCTAAAATTATTAAACAAATAACTATTTCTAAAGATAAAAATACAAATTAAAGAACAGATAAAAAAGTCTTAAATTCTTTCAAACAAATTTAGTCAAAATGTGCAAGACAAAATAAATACACCAACTGTGTGTAAGTATCTACAGAACATCTAATAAACTTGATGTTAATACAAAGAAAAAACAACAAAGATTTTAATCCTATTATGAAGGAGCAACATGAGGCGTTGGAAAAACAGTTGAATGAGGATTGTTAGGAGCGTTGCTTGACCTAATAATCTTAAAAAAAAAAGTTGATTAAAATACTACAAAATATTTAACAAAAGACATTGAATGTGACAAATTAACACATACCTTCCTTAATCTTCTTGCTTCGAATTTTGACTTTGCTCTTGCTTGCATTGAAGTATGCTCGAGTTCTTTAACCGAAGTTTGTGATGCACTTATTAAACCTTCCTATAAAGAGAAATGATTAAAAAAATATAAAATATTGTATTAAGTTATTGATAAAAATTAAGACAATATATTACTAGTCTACTTCTCTTAACTTTAACAGGAGCTCTTTGACAAGTCCTTTTATTATGTCCTAACCCTCTACAGTTAGCAAACTTGACGGTTGATAGTCTTTGTCTTACATTTGATAGTACAACTTCGTCTTTTTCTTTTTTCCTACTAACTCTAGGCCTTCTTAGAAGTCTGCGTAATGGAGGTGGTAGAACATCTATTTCTACTAACGTACTTAAATCTGGTAAAGGACTAATTATACTATAATATGTGGCCATGTAATTTGTTTTGCTGTAAGCATCACAATAGTCTTCTACTTTTACTCTCATATATGCAATGGCAGCAGCACCATGTTTGCAAAGCAATCCACTAAGTTACCATACATTACATTCACAAGTATGAGAATTTAAGTTCCCGGGAAATCTTGTAAACCCATCACATACTTCAAATAGATTATTATGGGCTATCTCTACTTTACAATGTCTTCCATCCCTCACAATCTTGTTTATTTCATCAACAATTATTGCATTGAAATTTTGTTGCCAAGATGTAGTAGAATGAAACTTTTTATAAAATCTCATCATTATTTTTGACCTTAACCTATCTAACAAATTCAATATACTCATATGTCTCCAGTCATTAATCCACTCATTGAAAGATTCACAAGCATTATTAGTGATGTGTGGACTTTTGCAACTTTCATGAAATGCATGCCGAGTCCAAGTATTTAAGGCATAGACATCAAATAGTGGTATGCCTTATCATCATGTCTTCTTATCTTTTCCATTGCCTTCTTAAAAACAAATTCATTTAGAGCCTTAACAACTATCCAAAAAAGTTCCCGTAAGATTAACAATGGAAATTTAGCCTTGAAATTATTAAATAAATGCCTACTACAATATCTATGCCATGAGTTGGGAAAATATTCGGCAACAGCTTGTGTCAATCCCTACATCCAAACCAAAACAAAATCACATAAATATCAAGTCATAACATATACGAACAAGAAAAAAAGGTTTGTAAATAAAAACTATTACCCTTTGCCTATCGCTCATAATTATATATTGATTGTCTCCTATCGCATCATTCAAATATTCCAAGAAAAATCTCCAAGACTCCTTACATTCTACCTCAACCATTGCATGTGCTAATGGAAATAACCCATTATTTGCATCTAGTGAAACTGCACATAGCAAGACACCTCCATATGGACCTTTCAAGTGGAAACCATCTAACCCAAAATATGGCCTACAACCTTTCGAAAAGCCATCTCTGCAATCAGCCAAGCATACAAAAATTCTCTTAAAAGTAGGACTTTCTTCAAATGAGAACCTTTCATGGTAACTAAACTTCACACTATATTTCCCCTATTTTCTTCCAACAACAACTCTGCATATTTTGGTATCTTCTTGTAACTTGGAGCATGAGAACCTTCACATTCTTCTCTTCCTTTTCTTCTTGCCCTATATTATTGCATTCGATGAGCCTTAACTCCATATTTGGTGGTCAATTCATTATCCATTAATTCATAGCTCATATTAGGATTAGCATTCAAAGACCATTTCAATTTATCCGCTATCCAGGTAGATGTGGCATTGGGTTGATTAGTTAGCTTAATGCAAGTGTGCATTTATTTATATGTCTTTATCATAAAAGTTACACCATCTGGGATAGGAGAAGCACAAATTCTCCAGGGACAACCATATGAAGCACAAATAGTAGTTACTCTTGCCTTTTCATTTTTTATTCTAATTATGTCAAAATTTTTTTGGATCACATAATCCGTTAAAACATTTCTAAATTCATATATATTGATAAACAACATATCTTTTTCCAAATGCACTTTACCATTAGCATCGTAATCAAATCTTTTTCCCTTGACATTCTTGACAGTATCAAGAATTTTAGGATTTTCCACATCACTACTACTTATAGAATTTTCACTACCTTCAATTTCAATTTCAGATTCACCACCTTCACTGCCTTTTGCATCATTTAAAATAGAATCATCATCAATCTTTTCTCCTTGTCCTAATTCTTCTACCTCATTATCATCATAATCCTCTTCTTTAGTGTTAGTATATAACTTATCAAAAGGAGGTTCACTTTTATCAGAATTATCAATATCTTCATCAAGAATAATATTATCCTACAAAGATGAAAAATTTTAAAATTAAAATTTTTGCAAGGATGAATTTTGGTGGACTAGTGTTCTATAATTTATCAATATAAATTCTGTGCATATCACAACCTAACTCTCATTCATTATTTCAATGAAACTCATTACTAATTGTTCTTTTATATATAATAGAACCGATAATCCCAAATGCCAATGCTTCGTTATATATTCATGCCTTTTTCATGCGACGGTACTTAAGATGGATCATTATATATTCATACATTTTTCATGCATCAGTTCTTCTATATATAATTGAACCGATAATCCCATTTAAAAATTTGATAAGCTTTTTACCTTTTTGTTTCCATGATACTTACCAGATGTCTTCTCCATAGTTGTTCTTGCGACGACTTGCGTTTTTCTCCTTGAAGTCTACAAACTGTCAAATAAAGTTAGAGATTTAGTATTAAGGGTAAAATAGTAAATAAATTTTATTTTTATATAAACTTTAATTAAAACATATATTTTTGGAATCTCTTTAAAATATTCTTAATGGAGTTAACTATTTGGACTTAAGTGTAACATACATTTTAATTTTAAGGGAGGTTTACACGGGTTTCCAAAATAGAAGGGAGATCTGTGTAATTAAGGTAAAATAGGAGGGTGGTTAGAGTATTTTACTTTTAATTTTCGCCCTCAAGCCCGCCATTGAATTTGACTAGTAAATTTAGGAAGTTGCTCTTATGAATTCCTATTGCTTGATTTTTGTTTTTTTTTGTTTTTTGGGGAAACAAGTATGAAATTTCAGCCATAACTACTTTAAAACGTTGTCAAAATAATAGAGGGAGGAGGAACTTTTTTTTTAAAAAAAAAATTTTAAAGAAGGTTATAAATAGGGAAATTAATTATATTCTTGACTCCTTTTACATGTTAAACTAGTGGTTAAGGCTGGCAAATACGTAATTATCCTTTTTAATTGATTGTCAAAATATTTTTTTTCCCCAACAAAGGACCAATGCCTTGCAGAATAATTTCAGAATTTTGAGGCTGTTGAGCATAATTAACTTTTTATATTGGTCCCTCATAAAAAAACGGGGTTAAGGTGCAAAAATACACATAAGCTTTTTCTCCAGAAGCAAAAATACACATATGCTTTTTTGAGGAGCAAAAATACACATGTGGTTACCATTTTGGTGCAAAAGTCACATCTCATTGTTATGTTACTGTTCACCACCGTTATGTTACTGTTCACCTCATCTCTTTCTCTTTCATCACGTTGAACAGTGACTTAACGGTGAAATGTGACTTTTGCACTAAAATGGTAACCACATGTGTATTTTTGCTCTTAAAAAAAGCATATGTGTATTTTTGCTCCTGAAGAAAAAGCTTGTGTATATTTTTGCACCTTAACTCAAAAAAAAAAAAAAATCTTCCTTTAGGAAGACGTGAAATCACAAAACTTCAATTGTTTTAAATAAAATGGACTAATGGGTATTTCTTACCATCTGTGCTCTGTTTGCACGTGGTAAGATCCAATTCTTAGTAACTTCTCTTCTGTTATGATCAAGGTCAGCTACCCTTCTAATGACTTTTTGCAAAGATGGACTGTTTGGATCAGAAAGATTGAGGAAAAGAAAACTTCTTTCCTCATCAATGTTGGGCATTAAGGAAATTTGATTCAAAATATTGTGAAGGCTAAGAATGTAGGTTCCTCATCTCCAATTTTTCACCTGTGTCTTCGAAAGATGCTGACCTGGATTATGAATTATAGCTCTTCAAGAAGTTTATTAATTGATTCAGTGAAAAGTAATATATGCTTTAAGAAGATTTCTTGTCAAGGCAAACTTCAATCTCTTTCTCATTCTAATATCATTGTGGCATATATTATTTCTTTGGCTAATAATATATTTTCCTATTTTTTACATCTTTCAAATATTATTTCCTTTATTTTCAAACTCTGACGCACTTATTTGATAAAATGAGAGTTTCTTATCTCTTTATTTTAATTAAGTATTGTTTTTACAAAAAAAAAGTATGGACTCCATCTTATGTCTCTGGCTCAACTGACGGACCACATCTCCTTTAAATAAATAGAAGGTTGTGGGTTCCCTCAATGTGGGCAATGTGATGGGTGTGTGAGTCGGTCGGTGTCTCTCCCTTTTTGGATTTGGGTTCTCTCATATTCTTTCATTTTATTTTATTTTTTTGAGAAAATCTCTCTCAGGTAGGTCCCAAGGGACCAACAAAATTTTAAAAAAGTCCTACAAGGGATTCTGATGTCAAAAAAATTCCAAGAAGTTGTTAATCCTAGAAAATCCTTCTCAGGTCTTAAGGGACCAACAAAATTGTAAAAAAGTCCCACAAGGGATTTTGATGTCTCTCCCTTTTTGGATTTGGGTTCTCTCATATTCTTTCATTTTATTTTATTTTTTTGAGAAAATCTCTCTCAGGTAGGTCCCAAGGGACCAACAAAATTTTAAAAAAGTCCTACAAGGGATTCTGATGTCAAAAAAATTCCAAGAAGTTGTTAATCCTAGAAAATCCTTCTCAGGTCTTAAGGGACCAACAAAATTGTAAAAAAGTCCCACAAGGGATTTTGATGTCAGAAAAGTTTCAAGAAGTTGTTAATTAACATTAACATTTATATTTTATTCGGACTTTTCTGACATTAAAATTTCTTGTGGGACGTTTTTGAAATTTTGTTAGTCACTTGGGACATGAGAGGGATCCCCCCCCCCCCCCCCCCCCCCCCGCGCGGGGGTCATTTTAGAATCACATATCCACCCCTAGATTAAGAAAAACAGATGGTTTATATTTACTATTTTTAAAAATTATTATTTTAAATATAAATATAAATATATAAATTTAAATTTAAATGGTTAAAAAAACTCGGTCTACACATTCATAATTGTAACTACAATACAAACAAAATAAAAAAATAATTTACAAAATATTATCATAATAGTTTTAAAAAATATTAAATCTAAAGCATTTTTTTTAAATCTAAGGGCGTATATGAGATTATAGAGAATTTGCTTCCCACTCTTTTTTTTATCTAAGGGCTAGGTTAGGAGTAAATTTTCTTTAAAAAAAAAATTATATGGAGCATAAACAAATTTGACTGACCTCGCCTAGCCGTGCTCTCTCAAGTATGAGGAACTTCCAACTATCTCACCAAAACTAAAAAGGTCATGAAATATATTTGAAAATGAAACATTTTTAAATTTATTAATTTAAAACCATGCGTTGCATATTAGAAAATAAAAATTCACGGAGATAATCTTAAAAAAAAGTATAATTAATGTAAGAGGAGTTGAATCACCAAGAGCCGTGAATTGGGGATTCTGAAAATTGTTTGCGATTTCGCCTCTTATGGTGATTGACCGTATGAAAACAGTGAGCAGGGAAGAATAGCGATGCACAATAGTTTATACTAGTTCAGCTCAACTCCTTGCCCTACGTCCAGTCCTCAGGCACCCTAAGCTTTTCACTAAAATTACTTGATTACACACTCTGTAACTCTGAAGTAATTCTCTCTCTAGAACTTGCTCCCTTTACAAGTTGTAATCAATGATTTCCCACATCTCCAAGTCCCTCGACTTGAGATAATTTACAATCAATCAAATACAATTGATAAAACTCTCTTACAGAGAAAATAAATGATCACTGAAGCTCTATAGTGTCAACCGACACTCTGTACAAGAAAGCACTCTAATAAATGAACACATTGAGTTCAGTTTCATTTTTCGGCTCATTGTTCTGGTAGAGACTTAAATGCAACTCTATTTATACTTAGAGAGACATTAATAACCATTGCTTGCATTCATTTGACCGTTGGAGAAGTTTCCCTTTAGTTAGAAGTAGTTTGGTCCTTTCTCTCTCTACACTTGTGCTTGTTTCTTGACTTGTAGGATAGAGAGTGACTTCTAGTTGTTTATATATGTTGGGATTGTCAGTCCTTACTTAAATGAAAGTCCCTTTATCCTTTTTCCACCGTGTAAGGCTTGGTAATTGAGATTACAGCAAGTTTGGTGGTGTGCATTTATTGCTTCTGACAAGACTTTGCCTTTTATGTTAACAGCTCCTTTAATCTCTTTGAATCATCTGTAATTAGGCTGAAATACACTAGCAAACACATTAAATATATCTGGTAATGATGATAATTAAGAATATAAATCATTCAGATCGTTCCATAAACATTACACATATTACACAAATTTGAATTATCAGAAGGCGCGACCAATAGTCGAGTTTGTGCACCAATACTCGAGTTTGTCATTGTGCACTTAAGCCTATACTCGAGTTTCTGAGTCTACTCGAGTATTCTCCTTCCAGAGACGGGACTCGCGATTTGAGTTTTGGTGTTCCTGATGAACTTAAGCCAATACTTGAGTATTCTTCCAATACTCGAGTTTTGGACTCTTGATGAACAAATGTCCAAAACATCAAAACCGGAGTTTCCTCTCTATACCAGAGTATTGAAGGCTCAGAAAAATTGATTGCTCTCTGTATGGCTCAATACTCGAGTTTCAGTTTCCATACTCGAGTTTCCACCTTAGTTTTGAAACTCTGAAATTAGTTGAGTAAATGCTAAACTGTGGTTTTCAAAACTGTGGTTCTCAATACCGAGGTTTATAACTAATTCAATTTTAAGAACCTCTTTGCTTGGCCCAATACTTGAGTATTCCAGTGATACTCGAGCTTTCATTTGAAAATAAGAACATTTAAATTCTGGAGCCAAGTTGGAAAACTGTCTTTTCAAATTCCAAACCGTAGTTCTCAAAACCGTGGTTTTCCAAACTGAGGTTTTCTATTTCCAGTTAAAATTGTTTGAAGAGTCTCATAGGCCTAAACTCGAGTTTTCATGTCAATACTCGAGTTTCCCTTAATGTAAAACTTGCGATGCTCTTTGTAACTCCCAATACTCGAGTATTCATTTCAATATTGCGGTATTGACCTAAGTTAAGTGCATTGAGCTTTTCTTTGAAATCTCAATACTTGAGTTTTGTTATCAATACTCGAGTATTGCCCCAATCTGCAAGTTTTCAACTCCTTGAGACAACTCTTTATTCTTGATTTCACAATTGATTGTTATCATCAAAACCCATAGAGAACTAACATTCTCCCCCTTTTTGATAATAACAACACTTGGAAACCAGAAACTCTTCAGATTTTGAAAAATGCTTTGAAACTTTTGAGCTTGTGAAAAGTGTTCTGTTCCAAGGTTTTGTATGAGAAGTAATTAACCAATTTTCGACAAAACCTTGAAAGGATTAAAGTTTTAGCATTCATGCTTCCTTTTTTTTTTAAATCATATTTTTCAGTTAAGATGCAAAGCATAGATTTAATACAATTATATCCACTTTAGCTATGCAAAGCATAAATTCAATGTGATAACATTCAACATAGTTTATAACAAAGGCATTCCTATCACATCATAAAATCAGTACAGCTCGAGGTACAGAAATTCATACTTGCTATGAACATAAATTAAAAGATAAACATAGTAAGAAAACTTAGTCAGGAGATAGAATAACTGGATACAAAAAGTTCCAAACAATTAGCACAAAACTAACTCCTAGACTAGATTTTTGGTTTCTAACAAGATAAACACAACAAGAAAACTTAGTCAGGAGATAGAATAACTGGATACAAAAAGTTTCAAACAATTCAGCACAAAACTAACTCCTAGACTAGATTTCTAGTTTCTAACTCTCTATTTCTGGTTTCTAACTCTCTCTCTCCCCCTTTGTTATCTTCAAAAGTAAGAAGGAGAGAAAATTAGATCAAAGCAGAGGGAGAATCAGAAGATAGAAGTATGGAAAATTTTAATTAAGAAGTTTCATCTATAATCCTTCAAAAGAGATAGCAGTGATTTTGTGGGACCTTTTTGCGTTGAGATTTTTCAAAGAAAAACAAAGAAGCGGCACAGAAAAACAAGAATAGTTACAAAAGAAAATTGAGGCTTATTGAGACTTTTTGAGTTCAATGCGGTAGTTTTCAAAATCATCTCACTTACAAGTTACCACATACTCGAGTATTCTACTCTAAGTTGAAGTGTAGATTGATAACTAACCTGGGCTTCAAAAGTGTTCTGTGAACTTTTGAACTTCCACGATCGATGTTGCAGTATTATACTTACATACTTGAGTATTCAGTTTGTCCAAGTTTTCCATTCTATGATAGTTCCGACAATACTCAAGTGCTCAACCTTTATTAGCAAAACTAAAGTTTTCTCAGCATTCTGGAAAAATGAAGCTACAAACTCCGACGCTTAAGTTAGTAATCTTATAATCATTAAAACCATGGTTAATAAGAAATTTGAGATTTTAAATGCATTAAAAACCTTGCAACTCATTGGGATTTATCATTCCCAATTCTCTACGAATAAAATTGAATTGTTCTTTGGCTAAAGGTTTTGTAAAAATGTCTGCCAGCTGGAGATGAGTCGGAATAAACATGACTTTGACATTTCTTTGCTGAACATGATCCCTTATGAAGTGATGACGAACATCAATATGCTTGGTTCTTGTGTGTTGCACTGGATTCTTAGCCAAGCTTATTGTGTTGGTGTTGTCACACAATATAGGGATCTCCTTCAATTGAACTCCCAAGTCTGATAGTTGCTGTTTAAGCCACAAACTTGCGCACAACAACTTGAGGCAGCCACATACTCAGCTTCGGTTGAAGAGACAGCAACACTTGTTTGCTTCTTACTGAACCATGATACGAGAGAGCCTCCAAAGAATTGACATTGACCACTTGTGCTTTTCCTATCAGTTTTATATCCAGCATAGTCAGAATCTGAGCATGCCACCAAATATTCTGGTTGACCTTTGGGAAACCACAAGCCGAGGGTCTTTGTATCAGCAAGGTATCTGAAAATTCTCTTGATATTTTCAGCATGAGATTCTTTTGGAGCAGACTGGAACTTTGCGCACATTCCTACGCTGAACTGGATATCTGGACGACTAGTAGTCAAATAAAGCAATGATCCTATCATTCCTCTATATCTTGTGATATTGAAATCCTTTCCCTTTTCATCGGCATCCAATGAAGCAGTAGCACTCATCGGTGTGTCAGCACCATTACAATTGTCCATTCCAAACTTTTTCAGGAGTTCATTTAGATATTTGGTCTAAGAAATGAAGATTTCATCTTTCCATTGTTTGATTTGCAGACCAAGAAAATAATTGAGTTCTCCCATCATAGACATTTCAAACTCTCCCTGCATTTTCTTGGCAAATTCCTCACACAAGATATTATTAGAAGCACCAAATATTATATTATCAACATAAATTTGTACAACTAAAATCTCATTCAGCTTATTACTCTTAATGAAGAGAGTTGTATCAACTTTGCCTCTAACAAATCCTTGATTAAGAAGGAACTTGCTTAATCGCTCATACCAAACTCTAGGAGCTTGCTTCAATCCATAAAGAGCTTTCTTGAGGCGATAAACATAATCTGGATGATGCTCATTTTCAAAACCAGGAGGTTGTTCTATATATACCTCCTCTTGAATAAAACCATTTAAGAAAGCACTTTTTACATCCATTTGAAAAGTTTAAACCCTTTAATACAAGCAAAGGCTAGAAGAACTCTTATAGCTTCCAATCTTGCAACTGGAGCATAAGTTTTTTCATAATCAATCCCTTCTTCTTGATTATAGCCTTTAGCAACCAATTTTGCCTTATTACGGACAATAATTGCTGCTTCATCACGTTTGTTCTTGAAGACCTATTTTGTCCCAATGAACGGATGGTCCTTAGGTCTAGGTACCAAGTCTCAAACTTGATTTCTTTCAAATTGATGAAGCTCTTCTTGCATTACTATCACCCAATCATTGTTTGAAAGGGCTTCTTCAATTTTAGAAGGCTCAATATTAGAAATAAAAGTAGAAAAGGTTACTTCATTTAAAGTGTTGCTTCTGGTTCTCACACCTTGGTTAATATTGCTTATCACTTGATCTAATGGATGATTTCTAATGAATCTATAGGCTCTGGGTTGAGAAGAATCAAAATTCTCAGGATTATTTTGAGAATTGATCTCAAAGACATCCTCAGAATTCTCTACAGAAGCAGGAGTAGTTTTCAAAAAGAATTGATTTTTGAAAACATTTTCTTCTTCATCATCATCCAGGGATTTGTTAGAATTGGTTTCGCTGAACACAACATGCATTGATTCTTCAACAATGCGAGTGCGAGTGTTAAATACTCTATAAGCCTTACTTCTATTTGAATAGCCTAGAAATATACCTTCATCTACCTTGGAATCATACTTTCCCAGGCTATCCTTACCATTATTATGGATGAAGCACTTACACCCGAAGATGCGCAAATGAGTCAGGATTGGCTTCCTTCCTTTGTATAATTTGTAGGGAGTCTTGTTTAGTTTCTTTCGAAGATAAGTTCTATTAGAGATATAACATGTTGTGCTCATTGCATCGGCCCAGAAGACTTGCGAAGTGTTGTTCTCGTTCAGCATTGCTCTGGCCATTTCTGTTAATTCTCGGTTCTTCCTTTCCACAACACCATTTTGTTATGGAGTCCTTGGAGCTGAAAAATTATGGCTGATCCTGAAAAAATTATAATACTCCTCAAAGGCATGATTATCAAATTCTCCTCCATGATCAGTTCTTATTCCTGTAATAGAAATACCTTTCTCGTTTTGGACCTTTTTGGCAAAAATCACAAACTGATCAAATGTTTCATCTTTAGAGGTCAAAAATATAGTCCATGTAAATCTTGAATAATCGTCAACTATAACTAGAGTGTAAAGATTTCCACCAAGACTTTTTACTCTAGCTGGACCAATAAGATCCATATGAAGTAGTTGAAGAGGTTTAATAGTTGAAATCTCATTTTTGGGTTTAAAAGATGACTTAGTCTGTTTGCCCTTTTGACACGCATCACAAATCACATCCTTTTTAAAATTAATCTTTGGCAAACCAATGACTAAGTCCTTTTTCTATAACTTATCAAGTTGATGCATATTAACGTGAGCTAATCGCTTATGCAACAGCCAACTTTCATTCAAGTTACTTACGAAAAAGTTTTCAGAAACAGAACTAGAACTAGAGAGATTTAATGTGTAACAGTTTCCTTCTCTAGGAGCTCTAAATAATGCTTTTGATTTTAATGTTTCAAAAGGAAAATCATTTTTGTTCACAATCAAGCATTCTTCAGAGTTAAATATAACTAAGTTACCCTTATCGGTGCTCTGGCTCACACTGAGGAGATTGTGGCAAAGTCCTTCTACAAGATAGACATCTTTAATCATTCACTCTTCACTGCTTCCGATCTCTCCAATGCCAACAATCTTTCCAGATTGATTTCCACCAAAAGTTACTCTGCCACTAGTCTTGGGGATGATTGAAGCAAACTTTGAATGATCTCCCGTCATGTGTCTAGAGCATCCGCTATCTATGTACCATTTGTTGGATCTTAGAGCTTTCAGACATATCTCATCAACATTGTTATTTTGCCCTTCCTCTTCAGCAACTAGACAAGTACTGACTTGTTTTTCCTTCTTTACTTCATAGATCATTTCCAACTTTTCCCATATTTCTTTCGCAGTAGGCAGAGTACATATCTGGACAAACTCTTGTTGATTAAGAGCATTCAATAATACAAGAATCGCCTTACTGTTTGAGGCGACATTCTTTCTATCCTTGTCATCAAAATCTTCTTCAGGCTTGAGCTTTTTCTGACCATTTATGAGTGTGGTTGGAAGATAATTTCCGAGTTCAAATACTCGCCATAAATCACACTGAGATGCCGTAATGAATGCCTTAAACTTGATTTTCCAGAGTGAATAATATTCTCCCTTGAAGCCAGGAGGTCTATCATTCGAAGCTCCATTGGAAAGACAATCATCCATGAGGATCCTTACTCTAATGCTAAAGAAATTTAGGTTACTCTTGATTCTATTTATGCTTCTAACCATTGTGTTGAAGTTGATGGTGTTGACAGTTCATCTGAAACAATCAGCTGCTTATCCATTGATGAACATCTGGAAGTTGAGAATGAAGAAGGAGAAATCTTAGAACACTTCCATTATCCAGTCAACACGAAAGAACAAGAGGACAAGGATTCCCAAGAAGAGCTTATCATAGACAATTATGAATCTTCATCAAAAGCTCTTGATGAACATGTGGTAAACAATTCCAATCCTCCTTGTGCTGTTATGAAAAATGTTTTTGAACATTTACATGAAAGATTTTTTCAATCTATTACTATTTTCAATTTGAAAAACAAAAATATTTTCGAAAATGATGCTGGAAAGCTTATTGGGAAGAAAGATTGTTTAAATGAAGTTTACTTGAATTTTTACTCTCATGACCGACAGAATACTTGTATAAAATCTCATGATATATACCATTCTATTATATGCAATTATTGTGGAAAATCTGGTCATATTTCTCATACATGCTATATTAGGAAAAATTCTAATATGAGAAATAAATTTTTTTGGGTTCCTAAAGGACAATCAAGGTCCAATACTAACCAACAGGGACCCAAGTATAAGTGGGTACCAAAATGTCCATATAGTGCTTCATGTGTATAGGTTGATTCGAAAAGTAATGGACATAATGGTACAAAGAAGAAGAATCGAAGAGTTTCTCATGAGCCTAAGAAGATACTCACATCAAATAAGAGAACTCTTGGAGTACCCATTGCTGGAACAACAAGGTTTAATCATCAAAGGAGGCAATGAATGCAAGCAAGCTTCCATGAGGACAAGAAAAATTACGGTGATATCTAATTCTTACCTTATGCTATGTTCATATGAAATTCATTATTGATTTGTCTTTGGATAAATTAAAGGGTTTTTGAAACTGATTTAATTTCAGAAAGCAATTTTACTATTAAAGCAAAACTCTAGTTTTGAAAAATCCGGTTTTGGAAACTCCAGTTTTGTACTGGCTGATGTTCTCACTGAATTTCAAAACAAAAACACATACTCGAGTATGGTTTTAGAAACTCGAGTATCGAGTCATAAAGAGAGCATCGATGATTTTGAAAGTTTTCAAATACTCCAGTTTTAACCGAATACTCCGGATTTGGTGTTTTGGACAAATTTTCATTAATGGTCCAAAACTCGAGTATTGGTTGAATACTCGAGTATTGGCTTAAGTAGAGCTGAAACTCCAAAACACAAATCGCGACTTTCCTCTTTGAAAGGAGAATACTCGAGTATCAATATGGAAACTCGAGTATGACTTAAGTGCATAGTGACATACTCGAGTATTGATGCACAAACTCGAGTATGGGTCGCATCTCTTTGATTTTAAATTTTACGAAATCTTCATGTTTCATTATCATTCTTGAAAATCTAATCTTATTCATGAACTGTGAATTGATAAACACTTATCTTTATGAATAAGATGTTCTATGCTCAAACTTATAGATGCTTCATCAATGTCATATTTTCTACATAAAGTGTATTTTCAAACTGTCATTGAAAAATAACAGTCTTGGTATCATATAGTTGTTATCCTATTTGATTCATTGGCTTGAACTTATTTGATTGGGTAAAACTATGTTTCGATCTTTAATTGTTAAACTCTTTGCTTAATTATCATATGGTTATATCATACAAAAGCATAAGAGATTTTATGTCTAACCTTGTGTGGACTCAACAATCATTGAGTACCAAAGAATGTATATTCTTACAGGAATTGACCAATATGTTCTGTTATCGAAATACAGAGAATATGGACAAACCTTAGTGGCAGTTGCAGTGTCTGCAAATTCTATGTACATCACTCACACTGTAGAAATTCATGAGAAAACTCAAGTTTTTATGCTAACAACTCTAGTTGGTAACTTGACTCATTATTATAAACTTGAGTTTTGCTTGATGCCATATATCAACTCATTCATTCTTCCTGCTCTTGCTGATCTCTTCAGGCTCATTTGCTTTTATTCATTTTACATCATGAAATATAGCCTGAACAGATGCATTTTTGAAATGATCCTTATGCTTTAAATTTTTTTTTCCATCATAAAAAGCATAAGTGATTTCTTTATACCAACTACAAGTGCACCTGTGTGAACTTAAAAGCTTTTAATGCTGAGATACCATGAAATGCCACAACAAACCAGGGTGGGTGCGCTAAGCAGTTTCATTTGGTATCATTATTGTTTGGTATCATTAAAAAGAGTTTCAAAATTTTTCTTCCATGCATTTATTAAGGGGGAGCTTCACATTCACATGTGGTTGATATCTCAAAAGCTCACTTCCTTTATTCAAAGAAAACTCTTTTAAAAGCATACTCATCTGCATTAAATGGATCTCTTATTAGTTTTGATGATGAGTTAATATCATATCTTCTTTTCATAATCTTATATTGAAAATTTCTTTTGGAAAGGGATATTATGATATTTGATAGCACTAACAAATCTCTTTTGCAAGGAAAGTTTTCAATTTGTAGCAGGAGATGTTGAAATTCCTTAATGATCTACAAGAAGAAACTTTCAGATTAAGGAATTTTGCCTTCATGTTCTATCATTGAAGTTGAAACATGCTCTACATAAGAGTTATATGAAGAGAAGGCAAAGGGTTGAAGCTGTCAACAATACATTTCAGATCTCCCACAACAAGAAAGCAAGCAAATGGACTTCATCGATCATTCATCAATTTGTAAAACCAACATGAGCATTGCTGAACTCTATCTTTCTATATTCAGTAGAAATCTTGCACATGTTTGGTATCTATATGCTTTCATAGAAAAAATTCTATACATATCTTGTCTTAATAAGGGGGAGAGAAAATCTTTCATAATGGGGAGAGAATGGCATTCATTTCTGAATTCATATTTGCTTCTCTCAATATTTCATTACCTCAACTTTTTGCTAATGACAAATAAGGGGGAGAGAATGGCAAGAAAAATATGTTACATTTAATGATGAATATTTTCAAATTCATACATATTTTTCTTAGAGTATTTTCCATCAACAAAAACGGGGAGAATGTTGGATATAATTAAGTTTTGATGATGTCTCTTATATATGCCATTAGTAAGATCAAAAAGATTGAACAATATGTTTATCTTCTTCATTGATAAATTCTTGAATTTTAATGTAGAATCAATGATGTGAAGTTTACTCATGAAGTATGATCAAGAAGAAGATGATCAAGAAGTATTGAATGATGAAAAGAAGAAGATCAAGGTTGGAGAGTATCTAGATGAGAATAAGGAAAAAGAAGAGGAGAAGAAATTGAAGAGGTTGTTGAATAGAATGGGAATATATTTATTCAAGATCAGCCTAAATATGAATGTGAAGAATATTTAAGTGGAGAGAAAGAAGAACGAGAAGATCTTGAGGAAAGGAATGAGAAAAGTCAATATTCAAGGTCTTAGATTGATTCTACAAGCCTTCACAATCAAATGGAGGTTGGATGAGTCAATTCAGAGCTAAAGACAGTGAAAATTGAGTTCTGGAAGTCAATATTCGAGTTTCCAGGTCAAAACTCGAGTATACAAACTTACTGCAAAAACTGAGTTCTGGATGGGGAAACTGTGGTTTTGAATACTAGAGTTTGGAAAATTGAGGTTTGGAAGTAAACTCGAGTTTCCAAGTCAAAAGTTGAGCTATAAAGGTCAAAACTCGAGTATTGGAGTCAATACTCGAGTATGGAACTTAAGTATTCGAATATCGGGTGTTTTCAACTTCTCTGGCGCGTCTAGACCCAACAAAACTCGAGTTTCCTCCTCAATACTTGAGTTTCCAGCACTTACAGCAACTCTGTTCACTTCTGTTCCACGATCAGAATGGGTGAACTCTGGTAATTCGATGATATCTCATAAACCAGAGATCAGATTGAGGTGAAATCAAATTTGGCTGAAACTAGACATTTAATGCGTCATCTTGAAAAAGTTTCAAGTCCAAAGAAGATCAGATAAAAGAGCTTTGAATTTCTAAAGTTGGATCAAATATTCTCGCCACACTTCAGACCAAGCTTTAGTGTTTTGATTGTAATTCACAATCTACAAATCGAAATGAGGTGAAATCGGTGGCGTTTGAAAGAAGACTCATAGGTATTTCCATCAATACTTGATTCCACTAAAATGAAGATCAAACCAGAGAGATACAGTCTTCGAAAGTTGACTGATATTTCAAGACGATGGAAAAACGTTGGCTTATAACAACTCTCATTCATCAGATTATAATGGATAGATCACAGCGAGTTCGGATCTGATTCTTGTTGCATTGGATAGAGGACACAAAGAGATTTATGGGGATAATTGGTTTGCTAAAATAGAAGTCATATCAAGTCAGAAAGCAACCAAAAGCCAGAACAAGTCGAAAACTCGAGTTTACGAATGAATACTCGAGTATAGCTCAGACAGAGAGCAATGAACGTTAATGGATCTTCAATACTCGAGTATGGGAAGCAAAACTCGAGTTTCAGGCAGACAGAGATGAATATGAAGTAATGCTACAAGCTCAATACTCGAGTTTCCAATTCAATACTCGAGTTTACACCGTCACTTCAGAAAATTCAAGAATTCGAAAATCCTGAATCTGATCCAGATCAACCAGAAGTTTACCCAAATGATTCATAACATTTATTATCATCATTTACATCATTTGTGGTCACATTTTAGATGATCAAATGAGGTATTTCATGAAGATCAATATGCTGACCTTTCAAGTCCCAAAAAGCAAAATAATGGCTAGTTTTTCCATCCGCTGAACTCTCAACGTCCATATTTTCAATGGCTCTATTCTCAACGGTTAGAAGACCTTCATCTATAAATAGAGCTGGATTCAAAACGCAAGATGGTGGAGGAGTAAGCTTACACTGTCATAATGTCAAAATGTTGAATCTCCTACTCTCTGTTTTTCAATGTTTTCTGAGTTTACCATTTAGAGAGTGAAATGAATTCCTATGTGCTTCAATGATCATTTATCCACTTCTTAGAGAAAAGTTTTACTGTAAATCACTTTATTTGAGAGTTACTCAAGATTGGGTAATCTTGAGTGGGTGTTGATTGTAACCTTACGGGTTGTAAGGGGAGAGTCTCTGTGAGAGAGATTGTAAAGGCTGCACAAGTGCCTGGATAAACTTGTGGGGTGTAAAGGCTTGTCTCTTGTGCCTGGTTAAACAAGGAGAATAGTGAAAAGCTCAGGGTGCCTAAGGACTGGATGTAGGTCACAGTTGGACTGAACCAGTATAAACCATAGTTTGCAATCCTCTTCCCTTAACTCTTTGATTTCCAGCATATATGTTTTGAATGATAGTCTTTAGCTTTATAATTCTTTACTTTCATTCAAACTAAATTTACTGAGATGCAGAAAGTTTTCAAAGGAATCAAATTTTTATCTTCACCCAATTCACCTCCTCTTGGGTTCAGCCTGTTCTAAAAATTAATACTAAAATTAGTGACTTTTAATAAAAATCATTCATTCCTCCTAAAAACCACTTTATACTGAAGAACGAATAGAGTTTATACTGGTTTCAGTCCTTACATTGAAGAGTCCTCTTGAGAGTATAATAACGTCTTGTTGTTGTTTGTACTTGTTAAAACCCAGTTTGCTTACTTGGATGCTTACATACATAAATGTACATATATACACATGTAAGTATATATTTGTATAGGTTAATACTATATTTAGTCTCTTAAAATTGCCTACATTTTGATTTTGATTCCTGAAATTTTAAATAATAGTTGTGGTCCCTTAAGCTTCATTCAACTTGAAACAAAAAGTTCTTATATATATATATATATATATATATATATATATATATATAGTATTAATAAAATGTATTTAGGGACCAAATTATAAGATAAACCTGGAGAACTAATTGTAAACTAGATAGTTAATAGGGTAATTAGTCATTAATCTTTTACTAGCCTGTTATTAGTTACTTGGGGAGGCTATAGTATTATAAATAACTCACTCTTCTATTTTATATAAGTCAAATTGGTTATATGAATAATATAGAAACTATATGAGAGTCAATAGGAGCTCTCATATTCATCTTCTTCTCCTATTTTGTCTTGGTGTCTCTCTTCTATTTCTATTTCTTAATTCTATGGTTATAATCATAACAGTGGCTTTAGAGCTAACATTCCTCGGCTGTGTCTTTGCTTCTTGTTCTGCCACATTCATTTTTGGTTTTGTTTCTTCTGTTTCTGGTTTTGGTTCTTTTATCTTTATGTCAACCTTCAAACTATGGTGGATGGTACAAACCCAATAAAGATTGTCAAGAAACATGGAAGATAGGATCTTAGCTCTTGAAGAAAAACTCCTACAAAAAAGAGACGACTTTAGCTATGGCACCTTCGACAAGAGGGGTCTGTAATAGATTTTAATCATGTGTTCGATTCCCTCTCAACCAATCTAAATATATTCGAGGATTATCTGGTTAAGGCAATGTTTGTGGCTTGAAAGAAGAGGTTGTAGAATCTATTAAGATGTTCAACCCCCTCACTTTGCTTGAAGCTAGGCATATGGCAAGAATGCAAGAACTTTACTTGCAATGGAAAGCTAAGAAAGCAGAGAAGGTAAGAAAAAAATTATAAGATCAAGAAAAAGGTGGGTCTTGTTCGACCAACACCCAAGAAGGCTCGACCGACCACACAACATCTGACAGAGTTCATGAAGAAGATGCTTGAACCCCCTGTTTCTAAGCAGGAAACCAAGAGTGAAGAAGAAGGTAAGACCAAGCAAGAAACGGAGATGAATGTGAAACTCTCATTTGGAGACAATGGATCTTTGAACCTCGACTTCGGTGAGCTTTTTCATGAGAAATCGCACAAGAATTCTTCAGTTTTGGCACCATCAATGACTATTGTTGCTTTCTCGACGACGATTCTGTCTTCTAGATCGAGTTCTTCACCGGTTGTCTTCTTTCCTTTCCTACCATCAAGTCCTATTCTTTTGACGTTGTCTGTCTCTACTCTGCCTAGGGCCGATTTTTCAAATAACTTCATTCTAGTGAGTTCTTTTCCATCATTGCCATTGTCCATTACCAATTCGTTGGCTTGTGTGATTATGCAAATCCAGAAAGGTGATTGTGTTTTGAAGAAAAGTGAAGACGTTGTGTTGCAAGTTAGGAATTGCCTTAAACAATATTTTGTTTTCTTAGACACAACATGGCTATATGTTTCTCCTTTTGAAAAGTCAATAGGACAACTGGTTACCATTTACCCTGTTTTCAACACTGTTCAACCTGTTACAACTAAAGGGTTACAACTGGCTTGCATCATCTTGGAAGGGTTGAAAACTTCTAAAAATTAGGAGCGTATGGTTTTATCTTTCAAAAACTAGGCCCAAAGTTATTTCTACAATGTTGTTTGACTAATGGGCCTACAAATTGGTATCACAAGTGTGCTCTTCATCTTCAATATTCTCCTGCAAAAAGCTTGGTTATCAGTTGGTTCAAGGGACAATTAGTGAAAATGCCGCAAAATTTTGGTTTAGTGCAAGGTTCTATGTACTTGGTCTAAATGTTTTTTGGATCAGCATTAGACCCATTATTTCTGTTTGACTCATAATCCAACAAGTGAGTTGTATTTGTGTGTAGCAGCATTCAAGACAAAGATTTTTACACAATTTCACAAGTTTTTCTAGAATTCTAGGGCTCAGTTTTTGGTTTCAAATTTTTGTTTGTTGTCAACCATCCTTGAGGGCAATGAGGTTTTTTTTTTTGGTGGGGGGTAATGATATAGAACATTAATAAACTATATTTAGCAATCTAATTGCAAGATAAACATACGAACCTAATTATAAACTATATAGTTAGTAGGGTAATTAGTCATTAACCTTTACTAGCCGTTAGTTAGTTACTTGGGGAGGCTATAGTATTATAAATAGCCTATTCCTTTATTTTGTATCATTCAGAATGGTTATGTGAATAATACATAAACCATGTGAGAGTTTATAGGAGCTCTCCTATTCATCTTCTTCTCCTATTCTGTTTATGGTGTTTCTATCATATCTCTATTCCTTAATTCTATGGTAATAATCACAACATACACACGTACGTGCACAGATAGAGCCGGGAAATCAGGCCCAGCTCGTTGGGCCGGCCCGTTTAGGCCTTGGCCCTTTAAGGGTTGGACTTGAAAATTAGAGGAATTAAATGAAATAAACCATACAAGGCTGGCCTTGGAAGGCCTCAGGCTTCAAAAGGCCTGCCTTGCAAGACCTCGGCCTAGCCCTGCGGGCTCTTTTAATAGATGTATTCATGATGTGGGAGAAGAAATTCATGATATTCTTACTCATGAAGCAAAACCTACTACTCAAAGTGAAGCACAATCAAATGTCTTTGAGATTGATGATAGTGGTGAAGAATATGATAATGATAGTTATTGTACTAATATTACTTAGTGGTATGCTTTTTATGTTTTATGTAAGTTATTTATGGACAATAGTTTGCTTTTAATTACAAATTAGTGAAGATATTTATTTGTTGGATGATTTGTGTTGTTTGGATATTAATGTTGACATTTATTTGATAAATTAGAATTTTAATTGTTATAATTTACTAATTATATTTCTTTTGAGGAAAAAAAAAACGAAGGAAAAATAGTTAAAATTTAAAATAATAACTTTTGAGCCTGGTAGGGCCGGCCTTGACCCTAGTGCTTTTGGGCCGAGCTTTAAAAAATAAATGTTTTTCTTACTCCGGGTCCTATAGGGCCGGCCCTGATTCCTAGCTCTATGGGCAGACACATATATATTACAAAGAAGATGTGAAAATAATGAGTCCTCTTGTGAGTGTATAACCTCAGAGACAACATCTTTCGCAAGAATCACATCCCAAATGCCTTGGCATAAGCTTGTGCTTCCAGAAAACATGTTACTGCAGCCTCCAAATCACATTTAATTCCCCTTCAATTTTCATTTTTTATTCAATGTCTATCATAGAATTTGCATTTTTATGCATTTTACAACCATAATTTTATTTGCCCAAGAGGCTACTCTGCCCTTCCACTTGAACTAGCTAGGCATCCACAGGTCTTCAAACATCACAGAAGATACTATAAATCTATATATTAATCTGATATAGTTGCAACTTTTTCAGCACATTACGGATAATCCTGCAGCATACTTTCTACTTCGGGTCATACAATTAAAATATGTTTCTCTTCATTCTTGAAATATCGTCAAAGCCATCATCACTCCAAACCTGTCCACTGTCCCTGTAATTTGATTCCTGCTCATTAATATTTCTTGTTCTTCTAGGGGGCGCATTTGCTTGCCTGCTCTTGATACACCTATGGAAACCCCTCTCTCTCAAACTGCTTCTTTCTTGGAATTCTGAATCTTGTGTACAATATCTATACTGTCTAGAACCATCCTCTGAATCAAGATGAAAATTCTCATCAACACCGCCATTATAAGGAGGCCTAAAAGATCTAACTGGTCCACGTCTCTCATCAAACCTCCTCTCATCCCCATTTCCTTCACCATCAAGTAACCGGCCAGGATGGATAGGGCCTTCAAAGTATTCATTACCTGTACTGTCTTGGGGATCTGCAGCATCAAATCTTCTTCTGAACATAATTCGACCAGACGGATTCCTGTTGGACATGAAAGACCTGGGATGACCACGGCCACGGCCACAGTCACGTCTATAACCATATCCCTCATCTCATTCAAAGCTCGAGGCATATATGAGGGAGAGACACGCCTTCTGACCACTCTCTCCCCATGGAAAACTGGACGACTAGGGGATCTCATTCTGTCATCCCTATATAATGGCCGTCGATGGGCCAATTCTGGATGTCCAACAAACCCATTTGGTGATCTTCTAGGAGATCTCCTTTGAAATGACCACAGACTAGGAGAGCGACTCCTAGATCTGATTGGAGACTTTGAATGAGTCCGTTGAGGACCCCTTCTTTGAATGTAGCTCCTACCTCCCTGTGTAAATCGACCATCTACTCTTTCAAATGGTTGGGGACGTGTAATCACAAGGTCCAAAGGCTCCTGAGGATAACCTCTCATAAAATTCTCCCTATGCCTCATACTAACAAAGTCAGAACCATCATATTCAACACATCTACTTGGGCTCATAGTTCTTGGAATTCTATGCCCTATTTGCATGTTCTCTCTCCCACCTGGAGACCGTCTCCTCAATGTTATATGATGACCAACTGGCCCCTCATTCTTCGAGGGCTTCCTTCCTAACCGATTAGTACCAACAAAAGAACCATCATGTGCAAAAACATCATTGTACTCTGTATCAGCATCATGAACAGCAGATACAAATTTAGGCCTAGAGCCACGAAACTGTCTTGGACCATTATAAAATTCACGGTCAGACTCCCATTCACCCCCACGTGTGTCTATCCGACTATTAATCCTCCCTCTACCACGCACAAAATTTAGCCTAGAGTTTCTAGGAGAAATATCTTGACGCCTTTCTCTTGAAAATCTGCAAGGACCATCAATGTAAAAATCATCCCTGAAAATCAAAACAGGAAGGCAAATGTGTTAGGAAAATAATTCAACTATCAGCACGTAAGGGAGAAAGTGTTTAGGATATAAGCATATACCTTTGCCCATGAAATTTTTCATGATGGAATTTCTCAAGCAACACATCTCTACCTGCTTGTGATGGAAGTCCCCTGCTTGGTAAGGATGTAGATTTTGTAGGGGACAACGATCTAGCAGCTTGGGACAAATTTTTAATTCTTCCTTGATTACCATTATTACTAGTATCCTTGTTTGCATCATCAGTATGTACAGATACTTCCATCCTTTGGAATTTCTGAATCAGTTTTTCTAACTATGTCCAGGTTCTTAACAACCTCATCAGCACACTGAGCAGCATCTGCTTCTTTCATTTCATTGTTGCCCTGGTCAGATGATAATTCAGTCTCTATGGCATTAAAGACTGTCTTCCTTTCAGAAAGAGCTAACAATCTCATTTGCGAGCCAACAATTGGCTTTTCAGCTTTCAATGATTCTTGTAGACACATAGTTTTGTTAGTGACGTTATCAGATTTATCAATAGATTTAGCGTCAATACCATCATTGGCACAATTTACTTCATCATGATTAACATTTCTGTCGTCATTTTCTTCAAAATGAGATAAAGTGGGACAACTGACACCTAAGGCTTCTTTCTCAATCTGTTTTCTGTCATAGTTGGCAGAAACAACACCACCTACTTCTCTTACCCCACAAATGGAGTCTTCTGCTACAGAGTGCTTTACAGGTTCTCGAACCTCACCATCTTCATAATCATAATCCTCTTCATCATACGGCTCTATATCCATGGCATCTGATTCATAATCATAACCATAAGAATCATACTCAAGTATATCAGTTGATGAAGTCATCGTGTCATCGTCACTTGCACCATTTTTACCCCTGCCAAGTGAATCTGATGGGATCTCATTCTTGAATTTCAACCTACATCCCTCTGCATCAACTGTGTTTTCTTCATTAATTACAGAATCCTTTTTGCCAAGACTACTTGATTTTTCATTATCAACCATAGCTATGGAAACTGTTTCTAGAGAAACCTGCTTGTCACCTGAACAATCTCTTTGAGATGCTTTTTCATGAACACTGCCTTTCTCTTTAGAAGCATGATTTTCCAGATGGCTTACAATACCTACACTAGTACTCAACTCTGTTGAGCCTATGGCTTTCACTGGAAGAGCTGTCCCTGTAGAAGTTGGAACTGATTCTGACATCACTGGCTTTTCTAAGTAAGAACAATTATCAGATACTTCTGGCCACTCTTTACTTATTTGATCAGATATACTCTCTGTTTTTTTGGGTCTTTCTTGATTATTTTCATGACCTGGTTGAGATTTAATGAATCCAAGGTTGTGAAACTTCACATTGCTACCTTCTGAAGACTTGATAGAATCAACATTAGAATGTGCCACTAATTCATGTTTGACAGAGACCCCATCTAATGATCCCATAGCATTAGGTTTAGCCTCATTGAAATCATGATTCCGGTTCTCATCTAACAGTTCAGATTTTACCGTCCTGATACTAGCCATGTTCACATCACCAGAAGATGCTTGCGCATTTGATGAGTTCAAAGTAGGAATAGCACAATCAGAATTTTGATTAAAAGACCTAGAAGATTCTCCAGTGTGTTTTGGAAGACATGAAGATAAACAGAGATTATGAGGGTTAACATTTCTATGCTGTTGCCCATACATCCTGGACGAAATTGTGAATGCTTCATTTTGAGTCTCCTTAATACTGTCAGTAGGTTCCATTCTAGCTGAACACATACCATGTTTTTTCATGAGAGAATTATCAGTAATCTGCAACCCATGAATCAATACTTTACCTGAAGTAGCATCCTTCCCAGGTTCTATCCACGCATCCATTGTAGTATTCAGATCCCAATTTGCCCTATTAGCTTTGGTATCATCATTATGACTCTTCGAACTACCATCTTCCTTGCTCAGAGATAAATTTCAATGAAGAAAACTCTGATTTATCAGTTTTCTGGAAACTATTATCAACATCAAGGCTTGCCACAGCTGGAAATAAGCGCTCCTTAGATCCTAAAGATAAATTAATACTCTCTAGAACGGCATGACTCTCTTGCTTACATTTCTCTTGAACACTTTGATTGCTAATCTCTGCTCCTACGCCATGTGAAAGACTTTGTTTAGCAGCGAGCAATAGTTCAGAATTCTTCTTTCTGAATTTGTCTTCATATTTTTCACTAGTAATTGACCTCTCTTTGCTGTCCACAATATCCAATGTACTTGATTGAGTCACAAGATCTGGCTCCTCAAATTTGGGGCAAATGTAACTAGACTTGCTTTGGACAAATCTAGCATTTGTAAGATCAGAACTTGTCTTCCTTTCTTCAAATGCAGAGTTTTCATTTGCACCAAATGATGTGCTTGAATCTTCCTTATGTGATGCATCATTTTCTTCTGGTAGTAAAGAAGGTTCTTCCAAAGAAGATGAAGAAACTTGAATAAAAGGGAATCTTCTTTTCTTGATTGGTGCATCTGCAATACCAGCGTTTGATTGAGTCAGAGTTGATCCGAGAGGAGGGCTAGAATGTTCTTTCCTTAGTGATTCAGTTTCATTGGTGTGTGAATATTGTTCTCCAGACAAAGACAAAAAAGAATGACTCGAAGAGAATCTCCTTTTCTTGATAGGCACACCTGAAATTAAATCACTAAACTGCCCAGCACATGTGTTAACCTCAGTCTGGAAATAAAAGAGCAAGCAATCAATATCCAAAAAATAAAAAACAAATTGGATTAGTTCGCTAATCCAAGTTAGCTGCAAATCAGAAGGGAAATAAACACCTCTTCGTGCCCTGAAACAGGCATGATTCCGAAGCTTGCCAAAAGATACAACCCTTCTTTCTAAGGTCAATATTATAATTCAACAACAAAAGCAACTCTTCAAGAATAGATGAAGTAGACTAATATTCTAATCTGAATTTACGGTTGGTATAGATATGTTTCTTCAAAAACCTCCTCCTAGACAACTAAACTTTATTTTCTAGGGTTATTCACACTTCAAAGTGGGCAAAAACAAAAAAGAGAGCCAGTTGTCACGATAACCTGCAAAACACAAAACACAAAGCTGCAATATCAGAAAAACGCAGCACTGAAGAATCAAAGTAAACATATAGAGCGCAAGTCATAAACAGCAACTATAAATCCAGGAGCATGAATAAGGAAAAAATTTATCGGACCCAAAACTAACTGATTGCACAACCAAAATATACCGTAAGATCAGTGAATACTTAAAAACAAAAAACAAAAACTTTGCATGCACAGTAAGCAGAACGGAAATTCAAGAAGAATATCATGTTGATTAAGAAAAGAAACAAAATCCAACAACAAAATGGTTATCGAAAAGATACCTACAAAACCACAAGCTATGAATAATCAAAGCACAAAATTAGAAAATTTCGGATCTAGAGTGAAGAAAAGTAGGAGGACGAGGAGGAGAAATGAATTACCGGAAAGAACGAAAAGGTTGAAAAGAGGTTCCAGACTTCCAGGTCAAGCTACGCAACTTCCAGGAAACTTAATTGGGTAGTTTTGCGGTTGATGAGGGCGTTGACGTACCGATATTAACAAGTAGGACCCACGTTGTTTAATAATAGCACTCCTAGTAATATGAGTAGGTGACATGACGGAGGATGGGGCAAAAATTCTCACACTTGATCATAAAAAGGTTTGAATAAGGCATTAATTGAAAACAAGCATAAGACTCCTCACCTCTTTAATACTATAAGATATACTACTTACAATCTTAATTCTAAGATCAGGTTAATTTTTCTATAGAGATTAAAGAAAGGATTAAGGTGCAAAAATACACATAAGCTTTTTTCCTAGGAGTAAAAAATACACATATGTTTTTTTGAAGAGTAAAAATACACATGTGGTTACCATTTTGGTACAAAAGTCATATCTCACCATTAAGTCACTGTTCACCGCCGTTAAGTTACTGTTCACCTCATCTCTTTCTCTCTCATCACGGTGAACAGTGACTTAATGGTGGGATGTGACTTTTACACCAAAATGGTAATCACATATGTATTTTTGCTCCTCAAAAAAGTATATGTGTATTTTTGCTCTTGGGGAAAAAGCTCTTGTATATTTTCGCACATTAACCCTTAAAGAAACTAAATAAGTTACTTAATCATATTTTATATTGCATATTCTTAAATTATATATTAATTTATTAGTCAAATTAATTAGTTTTGAGAAAAAAATAAAAATAATATAAACTAATTTAATTAACTTCCTTAATTTTTCTAAAAAAGTCAACTTGATCTTATAATTATAACTGGAGGAAGTATAAGATATATTTGGAGAGTTAATTTTGTTTTTAAATATAAGATAAAATTTTTCATATTTGTCAAATATTTTCATAATTTACCTTTATTGATATTCTCTCGCAATATTGAAAAAGGGGAGGAAATGAGAGAATTAAAGAATATGATTAGGATATTTTAAAAAATATATGTTATATTAACTAATTTAACCAATTTTCTTAATCTAATCAAAATAAGTAAATATGTCTTATATTAAGGAGAGAAGTGTGTGTGTGTGTATTACTCAAAATGTTCCTTCTCCTTTTTTGCCTAATAATTTTTTTCCTTCTGATATAACCTATAGTAATCGCAGATACTCCTAATTTAAAGTCACGGGAGAACTCGTGGAGGAGGCGAAGAAGATCTAGAGAAGAGGAAGATATATTTTTTTTAATAAAATAATTAAAAGTAATGCAATTATAGAAGAGACAGAAGTGATAGGGAAGATTAATATGATATAGGCACTATTGCATATGAGGTTTGATAATGATGCCAGCGGCACTTTTTGAAAAAGATGATGGGTATTCTTTCTCCTTTAGAAAAATATGTTTTGAAAAAATAATAAATATTTAACATGAAGCTCACATAGATGATATTTTTGCTCCATTCTAAAAAGCTCATACATATTTTTAAACTTTAAGTTTGATTATAGTGCCTACAACACTTTTTTGATAATGATAAGAGTTATTTTTGCACCTTTACCCTTTAAAATAAATGGGTAAATGTGCAATTTTAAAAACAAAATTTTTTAACTGGGGCATATGGAACAATCAAGTTTTTTTTTTTGGGAAAATCTTCATCGAGTCCCAAGGGACCAACATATTCTCAAAAAAGTCCCTCATAAAAGTCAAAAGTCATAAATGTCCCAAGGGACTTGCTAGGTATTAAGGAAAAATAATGAAATTACATTGGTGCCCTCAGGATTAAAAAAGAAAAAGGAAGGTTAGATGTGTTTTGGCGCGCATTCTAATCACTAAGAAACGGAGAACGTGAGGCACACATGAGGGAGAAGCGATCAAGGTTGAAGGTCCAACGTTGAAGGGTGTGTTTTGATTAAATGTATGTTCTTTTCATCAACTGTGTTAGAGGCTTAAGTGAGTTTGATTTTACGTGCTGTGTATGCTCTTTTTTTTTCCCCAGATTGATGGCTAAAAGGTTAGAGCTTAGCCTCATTTATGTTATTATCAACTAGGAGATGGGTAAAAAATGCTAAGATTTTGATCAAGATATCATCATCACCATTCTACTTGGTCTTTAATCATTGTAGGTTAGGGTCAATAAAATCTTGCTCTATTTTTGGGCTTGGAAACAGAGGGAAGCATCTATTTTTTAATGGCAATTGGTGGATAGGATGAAGGTACTTTTGGTGCAAACACGATAAAATGGAGTAGTTGTTAATACCTAGAATTGTAGTTGTTAATATGATTGTTTAAGTTATTAATACAAAATGAATGTTGTAGGGTGGCATGGAAACAGAGGCTCTGTTTGTTAGTGGGAATGGTTGAATGTGAAATCGCTAATATGAGATAATTGTTAATACTTATAATTTTAATTGTTAATGTGACTGTTAAATTTGTTAATACTAACTTTATGTTGTAGATCGTAATTAAAGATGACTAGTACTTTAGTGAAGAATCTATTATGTTTCTTTCATGTGGGGGGAACTTTGTACATGGTGGAGTCGAGGAAAGTGATTATGTTGATGGAATGGTAAGAACAAGATGCAAGGAAGGCACAACATGTGTGAAGTTGCAAAGAATCCTATCGTCTTTATGTCATTAAGTCTATCTATGCTAGTGAGTAACTTGACTAATTCCCTGAAGCTTTGGGAAAAAAAGTAATGAAATTTGCGTGAAATTCAAAGTTTGTATGGATACATCTACACTTGTGGATCTTATAGACGATGAAAGGGTGAAACATTTAATACGGTATAATGAAGAATATGGTCATATGTACATTGAAGAAAATGGGAATAATGGCAATAGACTACCAAAAATGAATGGTTAAATGGAAGAGCAAGAAGTGTAAGTCTTGTTGTGTTAAAAAATGTAATTTCTTCCTATATAAGTTTGTGAATAAAGGGTGAAACATTGTCATTACTAGCACTAATACTTGTTGTTTGTCACAAAATTGATCACATTTGTGGAGGTGCAGCTGAATTGTCTAGGTCTCCATCTCAAATGTTCAATGAAACTCAAAAGTTGCAATCATTGGCGTGTTGTAAGCAAATTGCCTAGGTCTCTACCTCATCTTTCTAAGCTTCAATCTATCAACAAATTGAGTTGAGACTAATGGCGATTAAAATTTGGCAATTCATGGCGGCTACGTGATGTGCTTTAGGAAATTAGACTAAAATATAAATATTGAGAGTGATCACAAATTCTAAATGAAGGCATTAATTCATTATAGGTGCAAGGTAAGAAATAACATAAGTTTATTTGTAAAGTTGCTTATATGCATATGAAGAGGAAATTGATTTAGTGAGGTATTTCCTTTTATTCATATACAATTCCTTCTATATCTTCATGGTAGTTAAATGTCTATTTTGGTTTGGGATGTCATTGGTATCTTTCCATTTTAGACATAAGGAGAGATATATATGTGAATTAGTAGAGATGGTAACATGAATAATAAAGAGAATTTTGTCAGCAAAAGTAGTTCATTTTGTCATGAGCAAGTCTCATAATAATGATAGTTAAGCTATCATGATGTGATTACATACAAGACCATGTTGAGAACATCATAAGTTTTATTATACCACTAGATTAGTGGGAGTTGAGTCATCTATATAACGATGATTCATTTATAGCTTGTGCATTTTGACTTAAGGTGTTACAAATGACTAAGTCACTTTTGTTCAAAAATGTGATGTATGACTAGGTTAGGTATGATATTATTTTAGAATGCATAAAGAAATTATCCTCAAAATATGTGAGAATATCATAAATAACCTATGATCACAAGCCTTTGAACATTCATGGATAATGGTAGTTGTTATGAGTAACATCTATTATGAGAATGTAATTAGACTGTTCATAGTCTCTAATATCGTCTTGTCCCTTCTAATTCAATTTTCGAGATGTACGTAGGCTTGCTTAAATGTGCTCACAAATGGCCAATGCCATTGCAAAGGAATTTTGGGAGGATTGTCAACCACATTCTTGTTTGATTAATAAATGAGAAGCTACAAGTCATGTGGTACATTACCCAATGTACATCAAGTTTCATGCTTTATATATAGTAGAATGATTAACTTGTTTAGTTCTATAAGATGAGTTAAGTATAGAAAAGTTAACATTATATTATGATGCATCTTTACACTTGTTGAACAAGTTGCATCATTGGGGGGGGGGGGTACAAGATTGCTAAGCAGTCACTGGTTCATTAGTTCGACCATGGATTACTTGACCTAGTCATACTTGGAGGCAAGTTACAAGATTGCCAATTATGGAATTTCATCATCAGTTTTGGAATTCAAACTAATTAAGAGTGTTGTATGATCATAGATTTAATAGGTTATAACACTACTAAAAAAAAGGCTTTTTAGATCGGTTTTGGAACTAGTGTCAATATATCTGGTCTTAAAATTTTGTTATATTTTAAAGACCGGCTGTGCAACCAATTTTAAATTTTTTTAGGCCCATTATTCAAATATTAGGTCTAAAAGATAAGACTCTTAAGACCGGTTGTGTAAAATAACTGGACTTCAAAGTGAGAAGTGAGAATTGGAAGACTCTTAAGATCAGTTGTGCAAAACAATCGGTCTTAAAAGTGTTTCAAAATAATTAAAAAAAGAATCCAAATGTTCCCAATATGTGCTTCTGATGAGGCTGCTTGATGAATCCCCAAACTAAGAATCTAACTCTTCACAATAATCTAACTTCGATGAATAAGAATGAAGAAACTAAACTCACCTTGCTCTTATGTTCTAGAACCAAACCTCCACTGACTGAGGCCTAAGTCCTAGCTACTTTGTGAGAGCAATATTTTGCTTCTGCAACACAAGATCTTTGCTGTTAGAATCAATAAATAATTATTGAAAACTTCCTTTCGTTTTTTTGGCGATCCAAAGACAGAGTAGGAAGAGGATGTATGGTATTTAATTAAATACTTATGGGATTGAGAGTACCGTGCCCTTTGAAGCTGTCTTTAAGAATATCATACAGATCTTTGCAAGCATAACAATCCATTCAAAGCATGCTCCTCTCCTTTACATGTCTAACAATGATTTAACTTATTCTTGATTTGCCTCTTTTGTCTATTAGGGCCTGCTCAATTTCTTGTTGATTTCGCCATTGTATTTGGTGTTCTTGATTCGTCTCTCTCGTTTGTCGTTGTTAGCATCAACTTCACTAGTTTTTTCAAGTTGTTAGACTCTACTGATTTGCCCCCTTTAACTTATTCAACTTCAAAACATTTTAGAATCAAGGTGAAAATTCATTTAGGGTGTCAGAGTGTGTTCTTCACATACCTTCAACTCAAGCAGTTCCCTTCTGTAAGTTAAAGGAGCAAGCAAGACTGAAGGAGTAGAAGCATTATTTTTGCATGCTCACATTATTCAAGTTGGTAGACGCTACTGATTCGCCCCTTTTGCTCGATGCCGTTGCAATCGATTTCGCTGGTTATTTTAAACCGATAGGCACTAATTTTGGGTTTTCCTCTAGATCTGAGAAAATATGTGGAAGAAGCATTTGGTGGGAAGTGTAAGACCAAGGACCATAGGCCTTCTAGGAGTAAAAGACTGATAGGCTTGGAGAAGATAAAAGAGAGCAAAATTCAATTTTGGGTGCGATAAAAGAAAATATTCATTGTTTAGATCTATTATTAGAAGTAAAAGGTTAAAATTTTTTCATCTTTTAGACCTGTTATCTATAACAACTAGTCTTAAAAGTAATGGTCATTTTTTTAAAAAAAAAACTTTTTAGACCGGTTATTTGTAACAATTGATCTTAAAAGTAATATACATTTTTTTTTAAAAAAATTGGACTGGTTGTTTGTAACAACAAGTCTTAAAAGAAATAGACATGTTTTTTCTTAAAAAAAAACTTTTTAGACCAATTGTTTAGGAAACCGGTCTAAATAATATCTTTTAAAGCTCATATTAAAGGAATCGATCTAAAAATTTCTTTATATTTAATAAACTATCATCAGTTATACTTTTTAGACCACATCCTCTATAACTAGTCTAAAAGGGCTATTTTGTTCTAGTGATAAACACATAAAGCATAGATCTTTTAATGAATAGTATGCTTTTGAAGAAAGTAAAAGGATCAAATATCTCATTTGGGATCAATCATATTAAGTGAATTAGATGAGACATTATCTATGTGATGAAATTCAAGTTGAAGTTTGTTGTCTCAATTTTTAGTTTCTAAATTGTGAGATACTAGCAAACATTTAAGTCGAAACCAAATAAACATTCAAAGTTTATTCATTAAGTTTTTATTAACCCATTAAGTAAGGGTACTACTTGTGATGCATATAAGGTAATACTCGATCAAAGAAGGCTTACGGCCATGATTCCTGTGGTATTTGCTTAAATGAACCTTACTTACCAAATAACATTAGGTTGTGGGCCAATTGGCAGACTGTTAGATATTTTATTATTTAAGATTATATATTTTATTATTATTTGATATAGATTGTATCTAGATGTTATCTTATCATTGCTTTTGAATAAAGAGTTAAAGTATAAAAATGCACACGTGCTTTACTCCAAGAAGCACCCAGCACCAAGTATTTTTTTTAGGTGCAAAAGTACACACGTGGTTACAAATTATGTACAAAAAAACCTTTTGACCATTAAGTTTGACTTTTTTTAACTATTAAATGTGTAAAAATACACATGTGATTTGGCAAAAAGAACACCCAACACCAAGTGTTTTTTTTAATTTAATATTTTATTTCATTTAAAGGAAAATTATTATTTTTATAGGTATAATTCTTGAAATGCCAAATTTTTTATTTCCATAATTTATTTTATTTTTTTAAAATCCTTGTTGGTGCAAACTTTTATATTGCATAGAAAATGCAATAAAAATTAAATAATATTGATTGAAAAATTATGTAAATAATTTTTTGTTCAATTTTTTAGATCAAAAGATTAAAATTATTTTTAATTAAATATAGTATTTATAATATCAAATTGTAAATGCATAAATACTCATTTATTAATTATTAATTAGAAAATTTAATAAGGATTTAAAAAAAGAAAATAAATTATGGAAATAAAAAATTTAGCCTCCCAAGAATTATACCTAGAGAAATAATAATTTTCCTTTAATTGAAATAAATTATTAAATTAAAAAACCACTTGGTGTTAGGCTCTTTTTTTGTCAAATTACATGTGTATTTTTGCACATTTGAAAGTAAAAAAAGTCAAACTTAACGGTCAAAGGGTATTTTTGCATTTAATTTGTAACTACATGTGTACTTTTGCATCTAAAAAAAACACTTGGTGCTGGACACTTCTCGAGATAAAGCACATGTGTATTTTTGCATTGAATAAAATATCCCCTGATTGTGGCCCGGTGTGTTTTGAATAAAGACTTGGTTTAGGGTTATCTACTTGGCTAGTAAGCTATCACAAGCCTTGATGTGAGAAGTTATAAATAACGTAGATTAGGTCTTCAAGTAGTAACGTTGAAATTCACTTACTTGCTCCTTAAGGGTTCCCTGACAGGTGACGGCTTTTTCCAAACAATCGTTGTACCTCATCTTCCCGTTAAAAGAATCCTAAGTTATTTCTTCTCATCTTCTTTTCTCTTTTTCCGCTCACAAGTTGTGAGATATAGCATGCAATTTTTCTATGGCTAGAGGTACTACTGATAAAGTCTTCCACTGCTACTCTTTGCTTTTTTAGAGTTCATATTATATATTTAGGGAATTATTTTTGAATTTATTATAATACCCAAATTAGTAATTTATGTGTATCAGGTTTAAATAGTAATTTGCGAGTATCTTTATTAGCTAGACTTTATTAAATTGCATGCTGTGACGTATAAACCCAATAACAATTCCACTGCGTTATTCATGTAGCTAGCATATTCGTTCCATGTTAATCATATGAGTGTAACTGTAAAAATCATTAATTAATCATATTTGTTTATTAGGTTAATATCATTATTGGACAATACAATTTAATCAAATTTTGGTTTTGATCACTATTGTTTCAAATTGTTGGTGTTGGTCTCTATATTTTCATAAAGACTTAGTTTGAGTTAAAGTATATTGAGATCAAAATCAAAACTTTTTAAAAGTATAAGGACCAGTTGTTAAATTCAAACTAAATATTCAAGAAATTATATAAACTAAAACCAATTATTTGACCCTACATCAAAACCAAAACTTCATCAAACTATAAAGATTATTAACAATGATGTTAACCCTTATTTATTTGTTCATTCATTTAATTATCATTTATATATAGGAACGGAGACGGATCAACAATATTCTACAGGGGAAAATTAGGAGCATTTCTTGATATCTCTATTGTTAAAAATGTGGAAGAACTCGCAAAGGCACAAAAATTCCGAATGATGAAGATGATGAAATCTCAAAGGTTGCTGGGCATAAGAAGTCAATGTTTAATTTTCTTATGAGGATTTGGGTTAAGTGTGCTACAAAGCTCAAAACAGTGTATGAGAGGCTCTTGCTTAGTATTAGATGTTTTGATTTTTCATTTAAACCCTTTATATATATATATATATATATATATAAGTTTAGATGTGGTAGACAACGGTAAGCCATCGGGGCTAGGACACTCTCTCAGGCTCAAAGAGTGCCTACAAAGATGCTTACAGATCGCCCACCAACCAACAAGGTCTTCACATCGATCAACAAGTATCGAACATTCTCCCTTTTGTGATAAAGGCCGATGCCTTAACCAATTGTGTCGATCCTCGTTGACAAACCATTTATATTTTGTTAACTTTGTTCTTGGTGAATTCATACTATCAAAATTCAAATTAGCTGCATGTCCAAAAAGAAATTCAAATTAGTCATGCTACCGCCTTTAAATTTGTTTTCCTCCAAATTTACTTAGGCCCTGTTTGGTACAAGAAAGATTTGAGGAAGGAAAGGAAAGAAAGGGAAGATTAGGAGAGAATCTTTAAATGTGAGCTCTTTGGTATACTAGGGAATGTAACTTAAGTTGAGGGAAAATGAAATGTTGGGTACAAAGAATTATGTGTTGGTGAAGTGGGAAGATGAGGTGAAATTCCCAAAATGCCCCTGAAAGAAAAAAAAACACGTGAGCACTCGTTATTTTGTTTCCACAAGCATAAATGAACGCTAACCAAATCGCTTGAAGGTTGAGATGTAAAATTGAAGTAGATGGCGAGGAGGGCCCCTTCAAGGCTAATCAATCTCTCTCCCAACAAGAAGAATTTCATTGACTCATTCTTTCACTAAGCTCTTTCAACAAAATAAGATTTGAAACTATGAATGGAATTTCCCCTTACCACTATGTAATCCAGATGGGATACGAAATTGTGACAATGACTGGCTTTGTGACAAGAATGATAGACATCGAAGGAATCAAAGGGGGACAACATGAAAGAATGAAACCAACTGTGGAATGAAACCCGCACGAAATATCAATACTAAACATTGAACCTAGCGATGGTTTGATTAAGAATTCTAGAAAAATTGAAAAAATGTCTACTAAACCCTTAAAAAGTGTGCAGTCACTGAATTGAGAGGAGTTTGTTAGCAAGGGGAGATAGAGGTGACTATGAAGCAGTAAGGAAAATATCACATTACTTCGTGTAATTAATTAATGACCACAATTAAGCTACCATATTACAATAACAAAAATGACCTCTGTTGAAATGGCCACAGAAAGTATAAAAAATTGCAGTTGTGAGGATGAAGAAGAACACTTTAATAGGTTTACAATATGCATATCAGGATCGTTGGTTGCTGTCAAATGGGTAGTACAAGTGAAGCAATATCATGCACAAAAAAGCCTAATTGGCAGAGGTTGAAGCAAAATATTTTAATTTACAATCAATGCAAGGGGGTATGAAAGGAATTACAATAATGCAATTTGGCCTTTGCAAATGCTACATAAGAAGGAAAGCAACACAAAAAAATGCAACTTGGGATTCTAAAATGTTGCATACCAATAAAATGAAACGAAGACATGAGAGAAGAAGAATGCATAGTCACATAAATCACTTACATTTCATGATGTTAATTGTAGGATGAAAGGAAAAAGAATGAAGGAAATTGACCTTCTCAAATGCTGTATAAAAACAAACAAAAGCTTCCACATGACAACACCATAAGGCATATTGACATAAATGATACCATGTGCAATGTAAGGTGAAAAGAGAAAGAATAAAGGAAATTGGCTTTCTCAAATGCTGTATAAAAACAAACAGAAGCTTGCACATGACAGCACCATAAGGCATAGTGACATAAATGGACATAAATGATACCATGTGCAATGTAAGGTGAGAGGAAATAAAATGAAGGAAATTGGTTTTCTCAAATGTTGCATAACAATTTACTGTTAAAGTTTGATGCAAAGCTGCATTAGGCAGCCAAAAATTGTTGCTTAAAAGCCACAAGTGCTCCTGATGAAGAAATTGAGACATGAAGTATGAATGTAGTTAAAATATGTGGACACATTAACATATTTTAAACATCATTGAACTGTTTGAACATGACACAAAAACACAAAAGTTGAAGTTCGAACCAAACAATATAGTTTGAACGCTCATCATAGAATATAAACCATATCAGCAAAAGTGAAATACCTAGCATAACAATGAAAACCATTGATAATAGTGTACTAGCTCATTACATATAACTCAAAACATAGAATATAAACAACTTTCTCCCTGGTTCTTCTTCTTCTTCTTCTTTGATGGGGACCTCTTAGGAGCGGCTTGCCTAGGCGATGGTGTCTATGAACCAAGGAGGTTCATTGGGATGAATAGTGGGGCACTAGGTGATGGACATGGAGGAGGAATTGGTATGGCAGCTAAGAAGATATGGGGTAAATTCTTTGTTGTAAGCCCATAATTGAAACTTGATGATGGAGTGAACCTTAAAAGAACAACCTCTGATGTGTTCCCAGAAGGGGCAAGAAGAGGGTTCACAGGTTGAGGTAGAGGTACAATTGACAGTGGGGTGATTGGATTTAAATCCTCACCTGCTTAACTAAGAGACATTGGTTCAGCTGGTTGGTGTTCATCTATTGGAATATCAGTGACCTCAGCATGGCATCCTTGATCATCTCTAGTCTTTTAACCACTTGCACACCAGGTGGGGTGTCTCCAAACACATGCTCAACACTAGCATCGTCATCCTCCCCTCCTTATTTAGCTGCGGTGCCTTGACCTACATCCTCAATAGTCACATCCACAGCTTGTCTTGCTTCTCTTTCATCCAAGGTATCTATAACGACATGCTTAGTACGATCATCCCCAGCCTTTTTTGCTTTTTCATCTTTGGTGCTTTCATCCATAGCTACTGAATGATGGTCATCAATTGTTAGGGAGTGGTATGATGATCGTGATGACTCACTGCCACTGTCAATAGTTTTCTAACCTTGTTCAGGGTTGATTGGTGAGTTTCATGTTACTGATTAGGTACACCAGTGTTGTGAAAGTTGTTAGAGGTCATTGGGGAGCCACATACACTTGCAGCACATTTATCACTTCCTTCTTTTTCATGCTCAGAATTAGTTATCACTAGTATGTCGTGTGAAGGGGAGTTAGGCGCATTTATAGCCTTTGTAGAAGGACCATCCCTTTCATCTTTATTTGCCTTGAAAGCAGCAAACTCTTAAAATTCTGTGGCATACAAGTGAATGAAGTATCAAAGGTCCTTGAAGTCAAGTGCCATTGAACCCATGCGTGACTCCATGTCATTAAGCGTTGACTATAGGTCAGCTTTTAGTAATCCGAGTTTTTCATCAACAATTTTGGCAAACATGGCTGCCACTTCTGCAACTATTTCCTCAAATGAAGGATTTGTTGCACTTGGGGTAGTTGGAGGTACATCTCCCTTACACTTTCCCTTCCTACCATGTTCCCCCTTATTGGATGATCTAGTAGACAACTCCTTGGGGATAAAAGGGATTTGTATTCTGTGCAAAGCCTCTTCATCAAATTTTGGACTCCATATTGAGGGTTCACTTTCATGTAGATACCAAACCTTGTGCTTTTGTAATATGAGAGACACAAGGGAAGGGTATGGTAGTTTAGAATTTTTCCTACCTAGTATTGTAGCCTTCAGCATTGTGTCAATTATCCTCTTCCTTATATGAAATGGCTTCCTCTTAATCAAGCAGTTGAGGATTTGCTTGTCCTCAATGCTCATGGTTGTGAAGTGCTTGCCTTTATTAACGAAGTTCATACTGTATAAATAGTAGAGGACCCTATACTAATGAGGCAGCTACTTGGGTTTGTACAGAGGGGAATCATCATCAGTTATCCCTCTCTCAATCAAGATTTTATCTATTTCCTCTCTACTAAAGCTTGTGTCTATTGATTATGTAGCCTTAACCTCTAACTAGGAAAGGATGTTCTTCTCTTTCAATTTAATGGTTTTCTCGCTAACACAAGTGGAAACTACTCTAGTTCTAGATAATCTCATGTTTGAATGAAACACCTACCAATTACTCAATATAAGGCAAACCCAACTCGAGCAGTCCTATAAATGGTCTAAGAATGGTTTATAGGCCAAAGGGGAAATAAGTTTCAAATGAGTCCATTATAATCCTACTTATTTTACAAAGACTGTGACCTACTAACCTCATGCCATACTCTTCAAGTTTGGTCTGGTTGAAGTCGGCCTTCGATTCAGGGATGTCATTTGTCCTCTGTTTTAGTTTCAATTTCTTATACAACTTCGACCTCACTTGATCAACATGCTCATTTTCTTCATCCTTATTGTTGCTAAAGGCAGACCCTTGTTCAACGTTTTTTGCTTCCTATTCTTTGTCTTCCCCACTGGATTTGTCATTGACAAGAATTTTCCTCTTCCTCATTTTTACCTCCTCTGCTTTTCGATTTTTCTATTTACGTGAAGAGTTTGACATAGACTGAGTGTCATCATCAGCAAGGGCTTTCCTCTTCTCAGACACGGTGGTATCATCCTTCCTTTTAGTAGCCTGTTTAATTTTCTTGGCTTTCTTAGCCTCAAGTTCTCTCTTCCACTTCGTTACTACTGTGTAATCGCCATACCAATTTGGATCTTTGGTCGTGTACTTTGACCTCCTAGCTCTACTACACTGCCATAATGATGCCATATGCTTTCTATAAGTTGCTATATCTTCCATTGTAGTGCCTAATTCCTTCAAATTGCCATCAGTCATTTTGACCTTTGCCATTATCAAGTGATTGTGTTTCCAGAAGTGGCTAGACAAAGTGGGGAATTTTTTAGGGGTATAGTCTAGTTGCAGGCGGCAACTTCAGTAAGGAAGTTGTTTTTTGAGGGATTGCGGTTTGTGAGGTTATGGTTTAATTGCACTAGTTTCTCTAGCAAGAACAAAGGAACAATGCAAAGAAGACAACACCATATGCCTTAGGTCTCACTTTGAAGTTCAAATATACGAAAGGTGGCTTTTGATGTTGCAGAAAAAGCAATGTGAAATGCCTTGGGTTTGTGTGCGAAGAAGAGAAGAGAAGATCATATTGGATAGGTGTGATAATCAAGAACAAAGTAGGGGCCGACGACAGTTAATAGGTGGTTGTTGTTCGAACTGCTCCATCAATACTGGCACATAGCTTATTTTAAGTTTAAAAACCACAAAAATAGAAAATTAATTACCATTGTTATATGAAATACAGAATTTGTAAGTAATTACCACTATTTAATTAACTGCAGAAGTGTGGTAACATGTTTTTCTCTATTAATTAATTAATTGACATCCCTTTCATTTTTGACACTGTCATTTTAATCTGTAGTAAGGTGTGTCAATTGACCTTCGGTTGTTCAAACGTAATGCTAATGTTCAAACATTTATATACGATGTGATGGTCAATCATAAGCTGTGGAAAATAATATGTTTGAACTTTCGAATAAGTTCGAATGTAAGTTGCTTAAAAATGAACTTGATTGAACCAAAATTTTGACAGTAATCAAACACTTGTATAAGTTCATATCAGCTGATATCTATGACAAAATATGACAACTACTAAACTACTGCATATGTTCAACTTTTGACAACAACCAAACTTCTGCATGTGGTCAACATTTGGGAAATAGTAAAAATCAAATGCCATTTCATTACAACTAAGGTTAACTATTACAATGACCATCATAAATTATCCCCTGAATCAACCTTTAAACTTATGGCCCTGGAGGACAAAAATTTTCCAAAACAACCATTTACAGTTTCAAGCACACAAACTTTATCCCATGTGTAATTGTAAACAACCCCTAAATGAACATGGAACAAAGTTTGCATTTTTACAAAAACAAAAGTCAACATTATGTCCAAATATTATTAACATAAGTGATTTAATAATGGCCAGCACCAAAATACTATGTGCCCAACGATTACTTTACTATATAATCTATTGCTGAAGAAAGCTACGGATCCACGATGGCTTAAATTATGGAGGAAGCTTCCCAAATGCATTTAATAGCTTTGTACACCCAAGTATCTTGATATGTGCAATATTTCTCTCATTCCATGTCAAGTCTTCAACCTAAAGGAGCTCCATGAACATATTAGACCCCTTCACATCCAGTTCAGCTTGCCTTTCCTTCTCAGACATCTAATTCCCTAGTTTCTCGAACACATTAACGACGGTCTTGTCCAATGATGTAACTATCTCCCTCAAAACCTTAGCCATGATTTCAGAGGTGCTAAGCTTGCGCTTCTTGTTTGGACACAATGATGAATCTACTACATTAAATTTTATCATTGTAGTATCATGCAATGTTTGTATGTATTAACATCTCCCACAGCAGTATGGGTTGTCTCTTGAAGATCATCATCTTCTACATTGACTTCTTGCTCCATTCCATATAGGGACCTTCCTTCGTCAGTTATCACCTATAGCCATGTCCTGCCCCAAATGAAGCATAAAGAGTCGAAGTTGAGTAACGACTTGGAGCGAAAGTATGTAGCCTTTGGATGAACTTGCAATGTCACCAATATTTGAACAACATAAAAGGTTAGGCGAATGGCTATTGTCATGTACAATAACAAGGAAAAAGGACTGGACACACCTTAACATACTCATCCCACTCTTCCTTATCTGCAGTGACGAATTTTGTATCTGAATCCCAACCAAAATGATAGGTATCGGCCTTATACACCATGTCATATGCCACTTGCTAGAGGCATTTCAACGAATTTATTCTTGAGGTAATGTGAGGATATGCCTTGATGCCATAGCTAGGAAGCTTCTCTTCCATCATTGTTTGAAGAGAATTTGCAAATCTGGACTTCAAGCCATTATCGGCCACGAACTTTTGGTCCAACTTTAGGTTACTAGGCAATCCACTAATACCTTGTCCTCCATGGTGGTCCACATTTTCATCTTCCCCTTTATTCCTTGTTCAGTCAGCTCCATCTAAAAAAACTCATACACAATAAAAATTGTTAAGCATTATAAATTGACTATCATAATGAACTCACTATTAAGCACAACACGTACAAATTGTCACTTAATTTCATTCCAATTCCACATATCACATAGTTGTTCTTAGACAAATAACGCAAACAAAGGAAACACATTGTCATTAAACAAGGAAAAGCATTTGTCAACATAATTAATGATCTCTATGTGCCGCAAACATATCATTTGCTACATGCTCCCTGAAGTTATTCCACAAATCATTGGTTTCCATAAGCATCATGGGGGTGTTGTCATTTTGTTGAAACTGCAACCTTAAATGCCTTAAGCTGCTCATTAAGGGGATCTTGAAAGTTCTCCCGCCAAATCAGATTATGTAGCAAACAACATGCGATGATGTATCTATTTTGGATCTTTACTGGGTAAAAAGATGCGCTCTTGAGGATTGCCCAGTGTAACTTAAGGATGCCAAAGCACCTTTCTATGACATTACGGACAGCAAAATGTTGCATATTGAAGCACTCACGAGGAGTTTGGGTTGGTATCATTGTACCCACTCATTAAGGTGGTATCTTTTCCCTCTAAATAGTGCCAAGAAACTTAGGTAATTCATGCATCTCGTATTGACCAAGTAGTAGTTTCATGGCCACATAAATCATAGGAGTTAATTGTATTTCAATAGACATTTAATGCAAGAATTAGTAAACACACTAGTAATGGTTAACCAACTACACCACCCTTACCTTAGGGTACTTTTAGCCGGCGTGGTTTCTTATAGCATCTCTTAATACCTTACCATCTGTAGCTGACCCTTCCCACCTGGGCAACACATATATGAATTTGCCGTCCAGTAAGCATAGTCCAAGTACATTGGTTGTCACCTCCCATTTTCTATTTCGATACCTTCCCTTGTGTTATGTAGGAACTTGTACACGTATGTACATACCATCTAATGCACCAATACATCCTTAAAAAAACTAAAAACATTATACCCTTTCTGTTCAAAACATGTACCTTCATTTATAGGAAATTAAAGTAGTATTTTCTCACATGATGTACTTACCTTGAACCACTTCCAACGATGATCATTTGAGTCCTCTGGAATGGGCTCGGGTTTCTTCAAGAGCAATGATTGCAGTTTAATAGTAGCTTTGAGCACTAGTATAAAGTATCTACTTATTGTTTCACTCGACCTTCCAAACTCAAACTCAATTCACCAATTGTCTAATATGTGACACAATTTATCAAATGTAGCCTACTACATCCTAATTTGGTTGAAGCAAGTGATGTTACTATTATAAATCATAGCCCTCAAATTTGCTCTTTTTGCATGAAAATCTAATCTAAGACTTATTTGGAAGTGTCTCGGTCTACTTGCTGCCAATGCTACTATCACAGTTACAATCAACTTCCTCATTGCTAGAAGTAAAGCTAAGCACCTTGCTAACATTGCAACCATTTGCTTTTAATGTTGCGCCATACCTACACATTTTTTGGGACACTCATCTCCTTCTCATTATATATTCTACTACTCCTCTTTCCAAACGACCGCTTATTACATTAAAACACATCTCATTACAATACAAACTACATAATTACAATTGTCCTTATGACACAACAACCACAGAAAAATGTCACTGCAAAAACTAGATTGATATTCTATCTTCCCACTGTTTTTTTTTTCTATTTTATAAGTTTAACCAACAGTTAACATTTTGTGTATATGTTATGTATAGCCAATCAAAACCTAAAACTGTCATCTTCAATTAACATACTAGCGCTACGTTCACACTTTCATATATAACCCATATGGTCAACATTACAAGTTACATTCATTCATTCAAATAAACACAAGACACTCTACACAGTTCGAATGCAACATATGTCATCATCTATTTCAGCTTCCTGTAACATTACTCTAGTGGATATACTACTCAACACACAACCATACACATCAAAACGTCATTAGCCTTAACAGTCACCCAACCTGGTTCACGAGTTACAAGCATCACACCATCGGCCAAAATTTCATAGAGAAAATAAACACTCATTTCAACTTACCTGGATTTAAGAATTGTCTCCCCTTCCTTACACTTGTCCTTCGAATGTCGTTAAAGCAGCCTTCAGCTCGCTCTTCTCACGGCTCTTCTTTCTCGCATCACAGGTATTATAAGTTGGTCTGTTAACAAGGGCTTTTTCGTCCCAATAATTGCCTCTCTCGAGAACATTTTTGAGATCCTGCAAATTTGAAAGGGATTTCACTTTTTGACATTAACGGGAACTCAACCAGGCGCGGGAAGTGTATTTGCCGGGACTCAAGTGCACCAAACGTGTTTTTGTAATGGGAACTCTCCCATATTCTCTTTCCCTTGACCCAATTCTATGTAACAAACAGGGCCTTAGATCATTTCATATAATTACATGTCGTGTACCATTTAATATTGGCAAATTAGCACTTTTAATTCTATAATTTTAGGCAATATTTTAATTTGATCCTTTGTTTTATGATATCTTTCATTTTTTTTAAAAAAAAGTTCTAACATCAATAATTTCAAATAATGCTTTTTTCTGTCCATCGTTATTATTTAAGATAAATTAAACTTAATATGCTAGCATTTGTGAATATTTTTTCAACTTTTGAATTTTAACGTCTTGTTAATGAAACTAAGAGGTTAAAATGAAATTTTACTTAAAGTTAAAGAATTATAGATGTATTTTTGCTTTGTTTTCTTACTAACCCCAACCACACATGAGCTTTAAATGCAAGAAGGGAAGATTAAGTACGCACTGATGGCTCAAATTATTGCGCTAACAATGAAAAGCGTTATGACTTTTAGATTGTATTAATAATTATAGTTGAGAAATTTATTTATTTTTGTAACTTTAAATTAATATACTCTTAATATGTGAGCCTAGATTTTTTTTTTTTTTTTTTTTTGCTTTTTTTGGATGAATGACAAAAAGTTTGGAACCTCTTATGAATGCTTTTTATACTAAACTCCTTGAACTTTGACATAATTGCATATAACTCCTCAGACTTTTGTTTTTTAAATTATTATTGAACCCATTGCTATTAACTTACCATTATATTTTTGACATAAATTGCCACCTTAGGGTAACAGAAGATACCTCATCATATCCTACATGACATCCTATTAAGTTTATTATTCCATAAACTTCCTTAAGTTCTAATCTATTTACATGTAATCTCCGACATTTTAAAATTTAAATTTAATCTTCTTAAAGTTTAAATTTTTAATATTAAACCCCTACCATTATGGTTTTCTTCCTACTGTCTATTAAATCGAGCTCTTTACTTTCAGATGATCTGATCATCTTCTTCATATATTCAAATAGCATTTTTACAATCTTATTTTACAAACTTAATAAATTTTTTTAAGATTTTACTATATATATAATTTATTAATTAAATAACATTGCCGAGAAATAGAAGAATAATATTTAAATATTCATGTTGACAAGAGACATAAAAATAAAATTCAACCTCTTATTCAACAAAAATATGCGTTGACAATAAACGATAAATGTGGATGTTTAAATGTAAAATTAAAGCACACCCTCTGGTATTTAACATATGATCTATTTGAGAAGTTGATATTGTTTTTAAATATATGACCTATTTTTGATATTTGTCAATCTTTTTTTAATTTACACTTATTGATGTTTCCACAACAATAATCAATAAATAAATTAAGGAAAATGACTATGATGTTTTAGAAAATACATGTCATATTAATTAATTTAACTAACTTTCTTAATTTAATTAAATTAGGTAAATATGTTTTATATTAAGGATCGGATGAAGTAATATTATCAATACTCAATTATGCAAAGAAAAATAAGCAACCTTTATTTATTTATTTTTTTTGCCGAAGAACTATGGGATTGGCTACTGTCCTCTCCTCTTCCCTTCCCATACTTAGTTCAACCTTTAGATTGAAATTTGAGCAGTTCAGATTCAAAGTTTTATGAAAATATTCTTTTTAAATATTTTTATTGTAGTTTAAATTGATCATAACTAAAATTTAGCATTTCTGAATTTATTTATTTATTTTTCAATAATTTAAGATTTTATTAATATTTTTATAAAGCGTTAAATCTTAACCACTCAAATTTTAATCTAAAAACTGAGGTGAGTAGTGGAGCGGAAAAGGACTATAAGAGAACGGTAAGATTAGAGGAAGGTAGCCAATCTCAAGAAAAATAGATAAACCCTTCGTTATAAACAGTTCTACAATGTTATTTTAATAGAAATAAAACGTTCAATGATGCTCAACGGGAGACTTCATTCTTCTTCATGGCAAGGATGAGCTGAGCCTTGAGTATAATTAAGAGGTTGGCTATATATCCTACATAAATAGCGAAAGAAGCGTTGTTATACTCTGGTGGTTGCCAAGTAGACCATTGAAGATTGTGGCCAATGTTACTTGGCAATGCTTCTACATATTAATGAAGCATAAGCTCCTTGCTATTCAGATTTGCCCAAATTTTGCCTCTTTCCCCCATGTAACAAACATGGGAGCAAGTTTTCATCCAAAAAGAAAGAGCAACTTGTGGATGAGTAGCTAAGGTTGTGGGTTGAGTTTTTTTTTTTTTTTTTTTACTGGAAGTGGGCTGAGAATTTTTTATTTTTTTTAAAATAATAAATTAATATCGGTTATGTTTACTATTTAGATGTCCAAATGAGCTTTTTATATGTCGTTTTCTTCTCTTAATTGCCACACAAGACAGTATAATGCCATATCAGATTCCACGTCAATGTATTTAGTCATTAAAAACGCATCCGTATTTTTTCAAGCCATTAAAAGCAAGGACTTTTTCTTTATTCATACTCATCCATTTATCCATCTACTAATAATAGCACAACCCTAAAAAATACAAAACAAATTATAAAATGTGTGCAAATTTTGGTTGTTACCCGCCAACACACTCTTCTCTCTCTCCAAACAAATATTAAAAGGAATTCTTTTCTCTTATGAAGTCTTATGATTGTCATTTTGGCTTCATACATTGTTCCTATGGGAAAAAAAGAAGAAGAAATAAAATAAATAATAATTAGAAAAAACAAACACAATGTTAAAGGTGTTGGGATTCGTACACGCAGCAGAATGAAATTTATCCAATAAATTACGAATCCCAATAAGAGGATCTATCAATAGCGTTTAAATCGGGTTAGTAATTAGGAACCGTACCTACTCGAACTCGTGTGCGTGCTTTGTAAACTCATGGGCTAACACGTTCTTGATCTATCAATCTCTAGGAGCTGACTCTATGAATCCACTCCCTCTATCGGTATCCACACCGAACATCACTCTAACACAAATGACAGCGTGCTAGTGGCTTCAAGCTTTTATCTCACGTCTCTCTTCTAGGGTTCTTTTGTGGCTCTTGAATTCTCTTGTGTGTGTGTAATCAAATTACTTACAACCTAAAGGTATTTATAACCCTAATGGGCCGCATTAAATATTCAAAATCAATCTTATTAATTTTGAAATTGAATTAGAAATTAAATTTTTCTAACCAATTTAATCCAATCTATTTATTTGATGCGGATTAAAAGCCAGCTGATTTGATTTATCTTCACAAATCAAAACATTGATTTATCTTCATAAATCAAATCTGAGATATGATATCTCAATTAGTCTGAATGATTAGCCCCTAAGGCATAATTTCCAACAGACTCCCACTTGTATTAGGTGCAATCATTATATATATATATATATATATATATATATCCTCCCTAGATAAAACGTTGTATTCATTGAATCTTAGACATATCTTAGATTCAATGAATCTGCATATTATAGCTCATGTTATGCTATTCTTGTGTGCGACCCTGTAGGCTCACATGAGATTGGCAGCGGGCTAATACTGTACCAACCCACAAGTTGCATGCGACCTCTAGTAAGACATTGCAACTACCCAATTCACATGAGGATCGATTATTCGATACAACCTATCATACAACCATGCCACATCCCTTTTGTCACGCGATAATTTTGTCAAGGATGAAGCATAGATAGTGTCATCCTCCTGTTCTTGACCATTACTTTTTTTATTCTTGAGTAGTCTAATAATTGGAATGAAACAACTCCTTTACATCATAGTATGGCCATACATTTCTTAGACTCACTCCTCGAGAGGCCCAGTATTATCTCTCTACAAAGGTGAGGGACAAATTCCATCTTGATCACTCACATTTCTCTGCATGAAAACTATTGATCCAGATCCAAGCCTTTATCATCATCCGGTTAAAGGTGACTTTTGACTAGGTCAAAGATTAGTGACTCATCATGTAGGAATCCATGATGATCTCAGGTCAAAGGGCATTGTGACGTGGTTATACATGAGAAAAACTTATGACTTAATCCATGCAGTTTTCTCATAGTGAGTCGGTCCAGTACCTTGTACCCTTACAAGTACCCCATGACTTTGATTCGTATCTCCATACCTCATCAAAGTCATACTGGTCTTATCTCATCTTCACTCCCACGTAGATGACCGACCAGAGACATTTAGGATAATCTATAAAATATATCCAAGGATACAGTTATCAATATAAACATGCAGATGAAATGATAACTAAAAAATAATACATTAAATAACAATAATGTTTAAAATACAATGATTAGCATTTCCAACAAAATACTCATACTTGCACTAGGTACAATCATTAAGTTCCCTAATTCTCATTGTCCTTACATGACGTTCATGTATTATCTATGCAAGCGGCTTAGTAAGAGGACCGACAACATTGTCTTCTCTGGTACTTTACATATCTTTATGTCACCTCTATCATTGATTTCTCTGATAAGATGAAAGCGCCTAAGTATATGCTTGGTCCTTTGATGTGACCTAGGCTCCTTGGCCTACGCAATAGTCACGTTGTTGTCACAGAACAAGTCTATTGGATTTGAAATGGTAGGAACCTCCCTTAGTTCAGTAACGAACTTTCTAATCCAAGCGGCTTCCTTAGCTGCATCCGATGCTGCTATATACTCAGCTTGTGTTGCAGAATCTGCTACAGTGCTCTGTTTAGAGCTCTTTTAGCTTACCGCACCATCATTTAACAAGAATACATATCCTGACTGCGATATTAGATCATCTTGGTCAGTTTAGAAACTCGCATCTGTGTAACCAGTCACATAGAGCTCATCCTCCAAGCCACCATATACTAAGAATGAGTCCTTATTCCTTCTTAAGTACTTCAGGATATTCTTGACAGCAGTCCAATGACCCTCACCGGGATCTTGTTGATATATGCTGGTGATACTCAAGGCAAATGAGACATCCGGTCGAGTACATAACATGACATACATGATAGATCCAATGGCAGAGGTATATGGAATCTTACTCATGTGGTCTCTTTGATCTTGTGTATTAGGACATAGATCCTTATTGAGATGGATGCCATGAAACATGGGCATGTAAGCCCTATACTGAATCTATGCATACTGAATCTATGCAGTATCTTGTCTATGTATGTGCTCTGACTTAGGCTTATTAGCCTCTTGGATCTATCTTTATAGATCCTAATCCCAAGGATGTAAGTGGCTTCGCCTAAATCTTTCCTTGAGAAAGACTTTCCTAACCAAGACTTGACACTCTGCAAGGTAGGGATATCATTCCCAATGAGTGAGATGTCATCTACATAAAGCACTAGAAATACAACTGTGCTCCCACTAACCTTCTTGTAAACACAAGGTTCATCAATGTTTTGAATAAATCCAAACTCTTTGACTACTTCATCAAAACGATGATTCCAGCTCCGAGATGCTTGCTTCAATCCGTAAATGAATCTTTGAAGCTTGTAAACTTTACCAAATTCCTCTGGACGCACAAAGCCTTCAGGTTGTGTCATATATACATCCTCAAGTAGCTTTCCATTAAGGAAGGCTGTTTTGACATCCATCTGCCATATTTCATAGTCATAATATGCTGCTATGGAAAGAAGGATTCTGATTGATTTGGTCATTGCAACTGGGGAAAAGTTTTCATCATAGTCCATACCATGAGTTTGAGTGAATCCTTTTGCAACCAATCGTGCCTTGAAGACACTTACTTTGCCATCTATGTCAGTTTTCTCCTTGAAAACCCATTTACACCTAATGGTTTTGACACCTTCAGGTGGATCGACTAAGGTTCATACCTTATTGTTGTACATGGATTGCATTTCAGACTTCATGACATCTAGCCATCTTTTGGAGTTTGGTCCCACTATGGCTTCGCGATAGGTAGTTGGTTCATTCTTTTCAATAAGTAAGATATCACGACTTCCAGTAGTCAGAAGTACATATCTCTGAGGCTTTTGTCATGTCCTATCGGACCTTTGTGGGCCTTGTATTACTAGAGCAGGCTCATCAACTTGTTGAGAGTCTTCTTTGTTTTCCATTTGTGGTTCTACGTTGTTTTGTGACTCTCGAACTTCTTTAAGGGTTACTTTATTCCCACTGGTTCTTTTAGAGATAAACTCTTTCTCTAGAAAGACACCATTCCGGATAACAAACACTTTATGATTGGTAGGATTGTAGACATAGTATCCTTTAGTTTCCTTAGGATACCCCACAAAAAGGCATTTTGAGGATCTAGAAGATAATTTATCAGAGGCTTGTTGTTTAATGTAAACCTCACATCCCCAAACTTTAAGAAATGACAAATTAGGTTTCTTCACAGTGCATATCTCATATAGTGTCTTTTCAACTGCCTTTGATGGAACACGATTTAGTGTGAACGCAGCTGTTTCTAGGGCATGGCCCCAAAAGGACGGCTGAAGATCTGTTTGACTCATCATAGATCGAACCATATCTAATAGAGTTCGATTCCTCCGCTTAGAAACACCATTCCACTGTGGCGTTCCTAGAGGAGTTAGTTGTGAGATGATCCCCCAACTTTTAAGATGGTCAGTAAACTCTTGGCTTAAATATTCACCACCCCGTTCAGATCGAAGTGCTTTAATTGTTTTGCCAAGTTGGTTTTGCACTTCATTTTGGAATATTTTGAACATTTCAAAAGATTCATACTTATGTTTCATTAGATAGATATACCCATACCTACTAAAATCATCTATGAATGTAATGAAGTACATATAACCTCCTCTGGCAGATGTATTCATTGGTCCACACACATCAGTATGTATAAGTCCCAATAAATCAGTGGCCCTCTCACTATGCCCAGTAAAAGGCGTCTTTGCCATCTTTCCCAATAAACAAGACTCACATGTATCAAATGATTCAAAATCAAATGAGTTAAGAGATCCATCTTGATGGAGTTTTGAAATGCGTTTCTCATTTATATGGCCTAGACGATAATGCCATAGGTAGGTCGGATTCAAATCATTTGACTTGATCCTTTTGGTAAACACATTATAGATATGTCCATTACTAGGATGTTCTAAATTTAGTAAATAATGACTGAAATGCAAATCACCATCAGCATAGAAAATGTCATTATGATAAATAGAACATTTACCATTTCTAATAATGGAAGTAAAACCTTCCTTATCCAAATAAGAAAGAGAAATAATGTTGCTACTCAAAGCAGGAACATAAAAGCAATTGTTCAAAATTAACAAAAGCCCACTGGGCAGAACTAATTCATAAGTGCCTAAGGCTAAAGCAGCAATTCTTGCTCGGTTTCCAACTCGTAGGTCCACTTCGCCCTTCTTCAATGTTCTAATGTTCTTGAGATCTTGCACATTTGTGCAAATGTGAGAACCACATGCAGTATCTGATACCTATGTAGAGGAAGTAGAAAATGAATATCTATAACATAAATACTTGAAGAGATAGCCCCGCCATCTTTCTTGTTCTTTTCTAGATCTTCAAGGTAGAGTTTGCAGTTCATCTTCCAATGAGCCAAGTTCATTGCAGAAGAAGCAAACCTCGTCCTTCAAAGGCTTTGCCTTCTTGGCTGCGGGCTTAGTTTCGGGCCTTTTTGACTCTTTAGTCTTACCAATTGAGTCATTACCCTTTCCTTTGCCTTTGCCTTTCCTTTTTATACCCTTTCTTTCGTGCTTGAGAACAATTCTCAAGTTTCTAAACCAGTTAAGAAAGTTGGTCCCATTTAGTTTGTCCTTCTCAAGGACTGATCGCAGTGATAATGTAGCGGTATTACTAGTCGACATGATTCTACAATTAAAAGATATGCAAAGTTAATTAATAATCTCCCACTGAATTAACAACCCTCAATATAATTAGTGGCCTAAGATCCATATTTGGCTTAAATTTAAGTCCGTTTTGGCAGGACGCTTAAAATCAAGTTATTTAAGTAGGCAACCCCTTTGCCAATTACATCACATGTAACTCTTAGATCTTTATGAGATTCGATCATCATACGACTAGCACGTTTAATCCCATCTAATACCTTGAAATCCAAAACTGTTTTGATAATCTCAATTAAGTCAAAACAATCATAAATGTTAAGTATCACCATTACTCACTCATGTCTCACCAAGATAACTCAAATGCATCCACTTTGGTGGAACATACAAATAAACTATCTAGGCTTTGATAAGTATCCATTAATTGACGGTATTACGACTTAAGATTTCATTTGGAGGGTTTAATTTATTTAATTATATTCATATGAATGCAATTATAGTTGTATCTCATACAAACAACACATAATATGCAAAATAAACATGCTATGATCTAATCAAAAGCATAATAAAACGTGACACAACATGACTCACCTAACCTAAAATCCTCTCAAGCTAATGAGGGGACTTCTCTAAATAAGAAAAGAAAATTACATCAAAAGAAACCTTGTTTAAACATTCAAGGGGAGTGAGATGAGAAGAGAATGTACATCAAAAATATTTAGAGAGAGGCATGGCTCGGAGGCCATATTTAAATATTACAACCATTGTAAAGACTAAAGTCATGTTGTTCACCATACCCAAACATTTTGAAAGTAAATCACAACAAGTATTAATTCATACAATATGAAAGAAAATGTCATGATTTCTCCATCAATTAATCATTATAATAATTATAATGTGATGTCAATTCTCAATTCTCATCAATTAATAATTACGATAATTATAATGTGATGTCAATTCCCATCAATTGCCTATTTAGGTAATAATGTTTAAACATTCAATAAATGATCTGGCATAAATGGTATACATTCAAAATGATTATAACAAGAAACGATATAAACATAATATATTACTATAATAATCGATACATTCAATGATTGTTATATAATATATATTCAAAACATAATATATAATAAACATTCTACAATTATTATATTGAAGTCATTATATAAACATTATTGTTATATTGAATGTATAAACGATTATTATTATTGTATACATTCCTAATGCATACAATATATATTGTTAAGTTCTGCATCACGTTAACATAATATATATTAATATTTCAATTAAAAAATATATATTGTTAATTGCATTAACAATAAAATATATATTCCGATCCAATCGTAACTTTAACGTGACCTTTTGATTTAAACAAATACAAAATACGGTTAAGTATATACACACAATATATCCCATATATAATCGCATTAAGAACATAAACTCAATTTAAACGCATAATTGATCTGGCTCTGATGCCACTGTTGGGATTCGTACACGCAGCGGAATGAAATTTATCCAATAAATTATGAATCCCAAGAAGAGGATCTATCAACAACGTTTAAATCGGGTTAGTAATTAGGAACCGTAGTTACGCGAACTCGTGTGCGTGCTCTGCAAACTCATGGGCTAACACCTTATTGATCTATCAATCTCTAGAAGCTGACTCTACGAATCCACTCCCCCTACTGGTATCCACACCGAACAACACTCTAACACGAACGGCAGCGTGCTAGCACCTTCAAGCTTTTGTCTCACGTCTCTCTTCTAGGGTTCTTTTGTGGCTCTTGAATTCTCTTGTGTGTGTATAATCAAATTACTTACAACCTAAGGGTATTTATAACCTAATGAGCCGCATTAAATATTCAAAATCAATCTTATTAATTTTGAAATTGAATTGGAAATTAAATTTGTCTGACCGATTCAATCCAATCTATTTATTTGATGCGAATTAAAAGCCAGCTGATTTGATTTATCTTCATAAATCAAATCTGAGACATGATATCTCAATTAGTCTAAATGATTAGCCCCTACGGCATAATTTCCAACAAAAGGGCAGGCCATGCCTCTTCTTCATGTCCTTATTATTTAGAGACTTATTCAACTATATCTACATGGCATTATTACCTTCAAGCATTTGTGCTTAGCATCATCATTTTAACAACTCACTTAGTTTAATGCCATGAAAATATTTTAAAAGTGCACGCACATCCATTCCAATATTTAGTTTACATAATGAAATCCATTCACAAAAATGTTGATTTTTGGTACCATGGGGCCCACCCCATCAAGAGGTCCCACTTGATACAAGTGCCAAAAACATTTATTTTATTTTTATATCTTTATGATAATTATTTGCCAAATGTAGCACATAGGACACAAAATACTGCACTAATATAATACGGGTTGAGTTTCTCCTATTATCCTCTTAATGTTTAAATAATATCCATCAAACCAATCACAATATTGCTTTAACATTTCTCTCATCTTCTCAATCAACGGCTCAAATAGGTTGATGGGGGAAATGAGAAAAAATGTGAGGAGAGAATCCTTTTCTGATATAATCCTTCCATCCTTAAGCTGCAATTCAAAAATTTAGATTCAGAATAATACATCTCTTTCCCTATTTATAAGGTCTTATTTTCTTGAATAGACTTGTCCCTTTTTATAAGATTTTTTTTTTTGTTTTTCTAATTAATAAATATATTTTCACCCATTTTTCTAATTAAATTTTCCTCAATTAATATATTTTCACTTAGAAGCTTTATTTATTTTATAGAAGCTATTATACTTAAATGACTGTTTGTATAATCATGTTTGGGTACATATGTAAGTTGATTATAAGTTTTGGTATGTAATTAGCCTCCATAACGATGAGAGCATTAGCTAGTATCAGCCTAAAGGTAAGTGCAGTGCCATGCTAGTTCATGGCAATTTTGCACGGTTAGCAGTAGATAGTTAATATATGCTTGTTTGAGCCACGTGGGTTTAGAGACATGGAAAATTTACGAGTTAGACTTTGAAATTTCTGAGGAACACAGTCCACATCAAGAGCTTTAAAATGAGCCTTTGGATGTGTTAATTAGAAGATATGATTTTTTTTAATGGGCCTTTTGGATCAAATGGGATAGAAATCAACATTGGTCTTATTATTATTTTTTTTATCAAATAGATTTTAAAGAGCTAAAAATAAAGCTTTGAGCCACTAATTTTGTTGCAATATTAAGAGTCTGTTTGGAGTCACTCTTTAGACAGTGTTTTGTGTTTAAAAAACCCAGTCAAAAGGTCAATAGAGAAAAAGCACAGTGAGAGGTTTTGGAGTAGCTTTTATCTGACAAAAGCCCCAACAACATTAACGCTCATATGCCTAGCTTTGTGTGCACCAGCGTCACTCTTGACCCATTGAGCATGTCACCGTCACTTCGTCGCCCAGCTCCATTATTTCCTCTGCCATCCATATCTTCTTTTTCTTCGATTTTTTTTGTCCTCCCTTCCTGACCCAGCATGTGGACTTTATTGCCTTTTAATTTAGTATCCATTTAATTAAGATTTTTTTATGCTTTTAATTTTTTAATAATAATTTATTTTTTATTAAATTTAAAATCTTTATCTTCAACTATCATAATATACATAACTAATACTAATATATGTAATATTTAATAAGATTTATACCCTTTTTAGTCACGTTCTTTCTCGATTAATTAACTTTTCAACCGCTAAATCGAACACGTTTCTGTTTAGAAACAAGTCACATTTGCCAACATCAATCCAAACATAAAATCATATTTACAATTTAACTCTTTTTCTAATTTAATTTTGTAAAAGTCAGATAGAAAAAAGTCACTTCTCACCCGCTAACCCAAACAGGTCTTGGTTATGAATTGTTCAAGTTGCAAGATTCATTATTCTATAGTACCCAAAGCTCTTAGAAAAGTTTATATATATATATATATATATATATATATATATATATATATATATATTAAATATTTCATCTTTTTAGGGGTACTAATTGGATCACATATGATTCTTAAATTATACTAAACGGAGCTGTGATAAAGGACGTTCACTAAATTATTCCAACAAATACATAAGGAAGCAAGCCACAAAAAGGTTGTGTGGTATGAGGCAAGGGAGGGAAAGGGAGGAGATATATATATTTTTTGAATTTGATTTTAAAAAATAAGAGAAATGGGGTTGTAAGTTTTTAATTAATTTTTTTATTTGATTATTTTATACTCTTTATCATCATCATCATCATCATTAGTATCATTATTATTATTATGATTATCATCATCTTTTTATATGATCAAGGGGTTCCCTCTTTAAGACTTAGAAGGTAAAAGATTATCACATCTCTAAACAAGAACTCCTTATTAAAATTTTAAAACCTCACTTTTTAACCATCATACTAAATAGGCTCAGAGCTCGTTTAGATGTAGCTTTTGAATAATAGCTTTTGTAATTTACAAGGTAAAAATGACTTTTGAAGAATAACTTTTGAATAAAAATGAAAGCGTTTGGATATTGTTATCATAATAGTTTTTTTAGGGTCAAATTTACCAAAACAGACATTAGCTTTTGATATAATTGCATATAAAGGATAAGGTTATATTTTGAAGGGTTAATGAGCAATTTGGCCAATAAACTATTACCTTAAGAGCGCCCAGCACAAATAACTTTCAAGTGGACTAAAAATATCAAAAAACTTGTTAAAACATGCAGTCATCACAATGCCGTTAGAAAAAAGATAATGTTGGTTAAAAAAAGATAACGACCATTATCTAAGGCGCCGATTGGCCAACAAACTTTTACTTCAGAAGCGCCCAGCATAAAAAAGTTTTACTCCATGAGCACAAAGTTTTACTCCATGAGCACTCAACACAAAAAAGTCTATGTGCAATCCACCCAAAATTCAACTGCTGTAAATCCTTATCTGGACCCCCAACCATGTGTATTGAGGGTTAGAAAGAGTGAATGCAATAAAAAAAATCACAAATTATATTAATTATCTTATATTAATTATTATTATTATTTTTTTATGCAATTATTGACTATATATTTACTCTTTAAATTAAATTTTTGTTTTTATAATTCTTTTCAATCCTTTAGAAATATCACATATTTACATGCGTATAATATGCGTAAAAATTGATATTTATGTGCGTAAAAATATCACATAATTTATAGGTCACCTTTATTTATTTAGGTATGTCCTTCTCTCTAGTCTCTATTGATAAAGGGATAGAATTCATTTATATTTATGTGTATAAATATAATATTTTTGCCAATGAAAATTGATATACGACTGATGAGATTAACATACTATGGATTCAAATCTTATTGTCGGTTAAGTAGGTATTCTAGGAGAATTACTTTTAAAAATAGGACGAAGGTTTCTGAAATTTTTTTGATGGGCAAATGAAAGATCCCATCACATTAACTATTCTAAATTGATGATAAATAAAACTAAAAAATTACTCATATTATATGCACTTATATCAATAACTAAAAAATCTCATTAGCCATAATCAATTTTTACGCATGTAAATATGTGATATTTTTAAAATATTGAATAGAATTACAACAACAAAAATTAAATTTAAAGAGTAAATAATACAATATTATAGTCAATAATTTCATAAGATAACTGATAATAATAATTAATATAATTTGTGCTTTTTATTGTTGCATTTACTCTTTCTAATCCTAATGCACATGGTTAGGGGTCCAGACAATAATTTACAGTAGTCGGATTTTGGGTGGATTGTACATGGACTTTTTTGTGTTGGACGCTCTTGGAGTAAAAGTTCGTTGGCTAATCTGCACCTTAGATAATGGACGTTATCTTTTTCCAACGACGTTATGCTGACTGCACGTTTTTAAAAGTTTTTCGGTACTTTTGGTCCACTTGAAAGTTATTTGTGTTGGGCTCTGCTGAGATAATAGTTTACTGGCCAAATTGCTCCTTAACCCTATTTTGAATATTATAAACATTATATTTTATAATAAATACAAAGCATTACATAAATTTGTATACAAAATTAAAATACTTAAGGGTAGTGACTGGCATTGAAAAATACTTTATGATCTTAAAAATTTATTTTAGGATATCAAAAAAATATTTCAAGGTAATGATTGATCTTGAAAAATTATTCCAGGGTACTGACAATTACTAAAAAGATATTTAATAATACTGAAAAAAATACTATATGATCTTGAAAATTTATTTTATGATATTGAAAAAACATTTTAGGGTAATGATTGATCATGAAAAAATATTTCAGGGTACTAACGGGTACTAAATAGATACTTAATACTGATTGGTACTGAAAAAATACTTCTCATGGTCTTAAAAATTTATTTTAAAATCTTGAAAAAATATTTCAAGGCATTGACAAGTTTTATAAAGATATTTAAGGATATTGAAAAAGTACTTCATGATCTTGAAAATTTATTTTATGATACTGAAAAAAATATTTTAGGGTATTGATAAGTACTAAAAAGAAACTTAAGGATACTAAAAAAAACTTCATGATCTTGAAAGGTTTTTTAGGATATTGAAAAAATATTTTAGGGTATTGAAGGATACTAAAAAAATATTTAAAGATATTGATTGAGACTAAAAAAATACTGATGATGACAGAGGAGAGAGAAAAATCTAAAAAATAGCTTTTGCTAAAGCCTAGGTTTGGATGTAAAATAACTTTTAGCAAAAATAGAGGTGTTTAGTAAGCTTATGACAAAATCTAGGTTTTGATATATAATAAGTTCTTAAGAAAAGAGGAATGTTTGATAGATTTATGACAAATCTTAGGTTCTGGAACCCTCAACCTACAGTGCAGCATGGTATGAGCTACAGAGCTAGCATATTATTGCCTCATGACTTGTGTGATTTATTTAAGGGTTAAGGTGTAAAATTGCCAACGAACTATTGGCTCAGGAGCAATTTCGCCAATAAACTCTCTAGTAGACCAAAATTACCAACAAACTCTTGGATTAGGAGCAATTTCGCCAACGTCGTTAATTGAGCTTGACGTTGTTAATTTGCCTTCATGCAAAAATTACAGAATAAGACCCAGATGTTTATGAAACTATATTTAAGCCCCAAAAAATTTTAAAATTTTTATTTTAGTCCCTCCATGTACTTTATATGGAGGGACTAAAGTAAAAATTATAAAAAATTTATGGGCCAGAAGATAATTTTCTAAAATTTTGGGTTCTTTTATGTAATTTTTGTGGGGCCATCCATACCCCAAAATCCGCCCCTAGTTACGGGCTTTTTTTTTAACATTAGCCTAACCTGGCCTATAGCCTATTAAGGAGGCCTGTAATTTTAAAAAAATTGTAACCAACCTAACAAACCACAGGCCTCACCTCAAAACAAGCTTACTTCAAACAGGGCGAAAACATAATTACTTTAAACGGGCCAAAAACAGACCTACTTTAAACAGGCTGTTAGATGTTGGTCTGTTTTCGGCCTGTTTAAAGTAAGTCTGTTTTCACCCTGTTTGAAGTTGGCTTGTTTTGAGGTGAAACTTATGGTTTGTTAGGTTGCTTACAAAATTTTTAAAATTACAAGCCTCCTTAATAGGCCATAGGCTAGGCTAAAGCAAAAAAAAAAAAGGTCTGTAACTAGCGGCGGATTTTGAGGGGTAGGGATGGCCCCACAAAAATTATAGAAAAGAACCCAAAATTTTAGAAAATTATCTTGCCGCCCCAAAATTTTTTATAATTTTCACTTTAGTCCCTTCATATAAAGTGCGTGGGGGGACTAAAATAAAATTTTTAAAATTTTTTGGGGCTTAAATATAGTTTCATAAACATCTGGGTCCTATTCTGTAATTTTTGCATGAAGGCAGATTAACGGCGTTAAGCTCAATTAACGGCGTTGGCGAAATTGCTCCTGTTTTAACAGTTTATTGGTCATTTTGGTCCACTAGAGAGTTTATTGGCGAAATTGCTCCTAAGCCAATAGTTCATTGGCAATTTTGCACCTTCACCCTTTATTTAAAAATTAAAGAGTTAAGGTGCAAAAATACACATGAGCTTTTTCCGCAGGAGCAAAAATACACATATGCTTTTTTGAGGAGCAAAAATACACATGTGGTTACCATTTTGGAGCAAAAGTCACATCCCACTGTTAAGTCACTATTCACCGTGATGAAAGAAAAAGAGATGAGGTAAACAGTAACATAACGGCAGTGAACAGTGACTTAATGGTGGGATGTGACTTTTACTCCAAAATGGTAAGCATGTGTGTATTTTTGCTCCTCAAAAAAGCATGTGTATTTTTGCTCCTGCGGAAAAAGCTCATGTGTATTTTTGCACCTTAACCCAAAATTAAATACCAAAATTTCAAATGATGCACACGATAGCATGATTATTGTCTATGGGCAAGTTTGGGTATAATTTTTGGAAAATAATGTTTGGGATTTACAAGGTAAAAATGACTTTTAAAGAATAGCTTTTGGGATTTGTGAGGTAAAAATGATTTTTAGAAAATGGTTTTTGGAGAACAGCTTTTGGATAAAAATAATAGTGTTTGGACAACTTTAAAACCTAGGTTTTGACAAAAGTTTTCCAAATACCCTAAAATTGTCCAGAAGTTATTCTGTATCAAAATCTAGATTTTGGCAAAAGTTTATCAAACACCCCTATTTTTTCCAGAAGCTATTCTATATTTAAACCTAAGTTTTGTTATAAGCTTATCAAACACTTCTATTTTTTTTTTCAGAAACTATTTTGCATCAAAACATAGGTTTTTGATCCAAAACTTACGTTATGTGAAAAAATATTTTTTTTAGTTTTTCCTCTCTCCTCTACCAACATCAGTATTTTTTTGGATCAGTCAGTATATTTAAAACATTTTTTAGTACCTTTTACTATCTTGAAATATTTTTTCAATATCCTAAATTTTTTTCAAGATACGGAAGTATTTTTTCAGTATCTTTAAGTATCTTTTTAATACTCGTTAGTACCATGAATTTTTTTAAAAAAAATTGTCAGTATCCTAAAATATTTTTTCAAGATTCTAAAATAAATTTTTAAGACCTTGAGAAATATATATATATTTTTTAAATACCAGTTAGTATTAAGTATCATTTTAGTGCCTGTCAGTATCTTGAAAGATTTTTTCAAGATCAATTATTAACCTGAGATATCTTTTTAATATCATAAAATTAATTTTTAAGATCATGAAATATTTTGGGGTACTAACTAGTATTAAAAAAATACTTCAAGATCTTAAAAATTTATTTTAGTATATTAAAAAAATATTTCAGGGTACTGACAAATATTAAAATGATATTTAAAGATACTGAAAAAATACTTCATCATTATAAAAATTTATTTTATGAGATTGAAAAAATATTTCAGGGTAATGACTGATCTTGAAAAAATATTTCAGGGTATCGATAAGTATTAAAAATTAAGGGCATGTTTCATTCTGTTTTCTTTTTTTTTTTCAATTTTTGTTTTTGTAAAATCGTTTTTAAAAATAAGTTATGGAAAACAAAATTGATAGTTGTTTTAAAATAAAATCTGTTTTTGAAGTTGTGAATTACCATAAGCCCCCAAGTCTTCCTATATTTACGAAATAATTACTACGGATCAATTTGAAACGCGGCAAACAAAGGAATAATTAAAGAGAGACCAATTGAGGGCCCATTTGCGTATAATTTTTGGGATTTACAAGGTAAAAATGACTTTTGGAGAATAGTTTTTAGATAATAGCTTTTGTGATTTACGAGGTAAAAATGATTTTTGGAAAATGGCTTTTGAAGAATAACTTTTGGATAAAAATGATAATGTTTAGATAACTTCAAAACCTAGGTTTTAACAAAAGTTTACCAAATACTCCAATATTATCCAGAAGCTATTATGCATCAAAACCTAGGTTTTGGCAAAAGTTTGCCAAGCACTCCTATTTTTTCCAGAAGCTATTTTGCATCAAAATTTAGGTTTTGTCATAAGTTTACAAAACACCTCTATTTTTTTTCAAAAGCTATTTTGCATTAAAATATAAGTTTTTTTATCCAAAACCTAGGTTTTGAGAAAATCTATTTTTTTTCATCTTTTTCTCTCTCATTTGCGATCATTACTATTTTTTTAGTAACAGTCAGTATTCTTAAGATATTTTTTAATACCTTTCAGTATCCTAAATTTTTTTTTCAAAATCCTAAAATTTTTTTCAAGATCAAGAAATTCTTTTCAGTATCCTTAACTATTTTATTAGTATTCGTTAGTACCATGATTTTTTTTAAGATTGTCAGTACCCTGAAATATTTTTTTTAAGATCATAAAATAAATTTTTAAGACCATGAAAAGTATTTTGTTAGTACCAGTTAGTATTAAGTATCTTTTTAGTACCTGTCAGTATCGTGAAATATTTTTCAAGATCATTCATTCCCATAAAATATCTTTTTAATATCATAAAATAAATTTTTAATCATGAAATATTTCAGGGTACTGGTACTAAAAAAATATTTCATAATTTAAAAAATTTATTTTAGGATATTAAAAAATATTTTAGGGTAATGATTGATCTTGAAAAAATATTTCAGAGTATTGAAATGTACTAAAAATATACTTAATATTGACTGGTATTGAAAAAATACTAATGACGGCAGAGGAGAGAAAAAAAAAACCTGAAAAAATAGCCTTCTCCAAAATCAAGGTTTTGATACAGAATAGCTTCTGAAAAAATAGGGGTTTTTGGTAAGTTTATGAAAAAATCTAGGTTTTGATGTATAACAGCTTATGAAAAAAAGAAGGGTAGGTTTGGCAGACTTATGACAAAACCTAAATTTTGGAACCCCTCAAATAGACCCTCAAGAGTGCCACATAACTAAAGTGATTCCATGTTTTTTGTTTTTTTTTTTTTTGGGTGGCCAGCAACCAAACGTCCAAGTGCAGCCATCTTGTTGTTTTTGCCTTAGAATCTGTTTATCTCTTTGAAAAATAAAAATAAAAAGGATGTGGTTTAGTTATGGTTTCTCCTTCTTTATGAATGTTTTAGTGAATTAAACTGTTAGAAATTAGAAGGTTAAATGGGGATTTGAAGCTTTTTTCACTCACAAATTACTATATCTGTTATAGGATGGCGAAATGGGCCTGGAAGACATGCTTAATGAGGAGGCTTTCTATCATAATTCCCTTAAGCAAGTAAAAATGCTAATCTCTACTAATCATGCTTATAATACCGGACAGTACAGGTGGTGGAGCAAGCATGCACTGGTAAAGGATCAGACAAAGTCAGGACATGGAGGCACATTGCTTGCATGCACTCCAAGAAAAGGAAACCCTAGGTAATATCTATAAATAAGAGATTACCCACTATTTATGGGGACTTCTTTCATCTATTCTACATTCTGCCTCACAGTGCACACACCCCACCCCTTTGTGGCTATAGCCACCGCTATGTAGCGCCGTGATCTCAAGAAGCTTGGTAGTATCCATTTTAGTGATATCATTAGGTATTCTTTATTCCCTGGGTGTTCACCCTTGACTCCCTAGGATATCATACCGATCCAATATAAATACTTAATAGCTTTTTGAAGCTAGACATCTGTGTTCTTCATACAGCACATTGGCATCGTCTATGGGGCCGATAAAATTCGATTCCCAGAGCAAAAACCACTGAGCATGGCTAATACCAGAAGCCGAGGACAGGCTTCCCATCACGAAGAATCAATGCAGCAACTGCAACATGATGCTGGAGATCATGAGCAACAGGAAGATTCTGTGGTTCTTGACCACAACTGAGTGGAGGTTCAGACGGAAGATGAAATGGCCGACACTGGAACTGTTAGTTCTCTATGTGTTTTGATGATAACTGACAATTGTAAACTCAACTTGAAGATTGTCTTTGGTAAGCTGTAAAACTTGTTGTTAAAGGAAAACTCGAGTTTTGGTATTAAAACTCGAGTTTGAACTAGACAGAGAGTAGCTCAGATATTACAAAGGAAGCCAAACTCCAGTTTGCTCAGGCAAACTTGAGTTTGCGAGATACATAGAGTACTCAAAGTTTTCACAACAAGACAAACTCGAGTTTTGGTATTAAAACTCGAGTTTAGACCAAACATAAAGAATTCAAAAACTTCAGTATTTTCACAAGTCTTGTAAACTCCAGTCTTAATTATGTAAACTCTAGTTTTCATTTGACAGAAAGATTTCAAATTTTCAGTTTTCACTGAAACTCGAGTTTCTATATTGTAAACTCGAGTTTTGTGACATATAGAGAGTTCCGCAATATATCTGATTTGAAAACTCCAGTTTGTGTTTTTAAACTTCAGTCTTGAAGTTCTTGGACTTAACTATATCTTCTTTTCAAAATCCAAGACTCGAGTTAGTCAGTAAATGACTCGAGTTTGTCCATATGTCCAAAATCTCATTCAAAGACCAGAACTCGACTCTTTTCTTTGTAAGGACTAAAACTCGAGTCAGTCACTTATAAACTTGAGTTTAGGCTTTTCTTCAACATACAGTTCAAAACTCATGTTGTGACCTTGCTCTCTGGATAAACCAAAAACTCGAGTCTTGAAGTATAAACTCGAGTTTGTGTCGATGTTTTTGAAAAACCAGATTGTGTCAATTTGTGAAATCTTTATGGGTTAATCTGAAAATGTCATATCATGTATTTCTATTATTTCTAACATCATTGATAAAGTTTTGAGTAAGTTTCAGATAAGTTCAACAATGATCAAGATGAAATCAGATCTGGATCAAATGCAATAAATGAAGAACCAAGAACAGGGCTGATCTTTCTGCTCTATCCCAATGGTTCAGCTCAGGCCATTACAGGTCAATCATATCTCACTTCAACGGTCGAAATAAGGTTTATGCAATGATAGAATATCTGGAAGACCATCTACGTCAACTAATTCCAGGATTCCAGCTGAAAATTGAAAGAACAGAGGAAAATATGCAACAGCTATATTCCAAAAATAAAGATGAACGTTGAAGAAGAAAGGAAATGAATTTGCAATGGCTAGTTCCTCAGATTAAACCTATAAATACATATGAAGACGCAGAGCAATATACATAACTAAATTACAACTAATTATATTCTTGATTTTTAGCTTTGTTATGCAAAATATTTTTTGAACTTCAGTGTTTATGCTTATTTGCTCTTTAAGAGAGAGTGATTTTGAAAATCATTTGATTACTGCTTTTGTAAGAACTCAATGTTGTAGAACTTGTGAGTTGGGTTGTTTTATTACAAAGTGTAAGGGGGAGCAGGTCCTAGGTGATTAGGATTGTTTGAGTGTTACATTGTTGTAATAAGAAAGCATCGATAGTGAAAAAAAACCAGAAGATATTTGGGGACTGGACGTAGGTCAAAGTTAGGACCGAACCAGTATAAATCTTCTGTGTCTAAGCTTCTCTTCCCTTGCTTTGTGCATTTCATTTTTCAAAAACTTGGCTATCTTTCAAAATTTTTTTTTTAAATCCCCGATTCACCCCCCTCTTGGTGACTTCTTCCATTTTTAGGAACCTCCCCAGCTGTCGGTAGCGAAGCAATGCATCAGATACAGCCGTTGTTCCAACTACAGAACCCTCCGCTGGAATTCCAGATTGAGAGCCTCGACATCCTGCACCTGCAGAATGTTATGGAAACCTTGTTCAAGCAGATGGAAGACATGGAAAAGTGTAACAGATTGTAAAGATAAGAGGACATCTGACATTTGCAAGAGGATATGGAGTGTCGAGATGCCATCTGGCGACAAGAGGAAGGGCGGAGACTGCAAAAAATTCTGGAAGATTGAATCGGCCAAGAAGAGCATGACGACCTGAGCGTCAGACGAGGTAATGGTAGGGGCAGCCAAGCTATGGTCCTTGCCCAGCTAAAGACAAAAATGTCACTGGCCCTAATAGGATAGGCGGTCGGAGTTCAACGTAGATAAGTCTGGAGTACCCTACCCGAACCGTGGAAAGGAGATGGATGTACCGGGCCGGGATAGGGCCCGTGAGGAAGAGACTCGGAGGATGCGATGGTTGGAAGAATGAGTAAAACAGTTGGAAGGCTTGGCGTGGAGCGGCGACCGAGATACAATCCAAGCAAGGCCGATAACATCACGATCACTCAACAAGACAATGCGGGCGCACAGCAAGGTGACACCGAACAAAATAAGGCTAGTGCTGCAAACAAACAACCTTTGGAGGGATGGGATATTGGCAAGGAAAATTCAACGATGTCATCACCATCTAACCCGGATACGTCGGCCAAGCAGCTTGGAGGAGGATTGCAATGCCCATTTTTAGATGAAATCAAGGCAGCTACATACCCCAAGGGTTTCGACTCGAGAGACCTGCCAAAGTATGATGGGACACAAGACCCTCAAGCTCACCTTAACAATTTTGGTATGGAGGTTATGGTTAAAGGTTTTGAAGGACCTATAGTACCTCGGTTATTCGCAAGTACTGTGAGGAGCAGCACAGTTGTGGTTTCATTCGTTGCCGCAGAAGTCGGTTTTGGACATGGAAAGCTTTGGCCAAAGATTCCTCTTGAACTTCGCAACAAGCCGGAAGCAGCCTAAAACTAAATTTCAGTTAGGCCAGGTGAAGTAAAGACCAAATGAGACCCTGCAGAGGTATCTTGAGCATTTCAAGGACGCTGCTTTGTAGGTCCAGAGATTGAAGGAGGAGGTGCATTTGCATTTGGCCATAGCTGGTTTAGATGATGACTCACGATTGAAGAGGTCAACCATCAAGCAGCATGTGAGCACTTTAGTGGAATTCCAAGATAGAGCCAAGCAATATTTGGAGTTAGAACAGCTGGAGATAGCTGGTGGAAGCAACCGGGGACGAGTTAGAAGCCCTCCTCTAAAAGGCAAGGAGCTCCAAGGGACGCATCGACAAGATCAAAAGGGGTGTATCCTAGATAGTAGAATTCACGGAAGTAAAGTTGAGGGGAAATATGAGAAGTATACCCCACTGAAGGTGTCCCGGGAGCAAATTTGGAGGGAGGTTGCACTAACCAAGATGAAGAAGGTAAAGCGACCTCGGCCGCTTAAGGGCAAACCGACTTTAGACAAGTTACGATATTGTGAGTTCCATGATCAGCATGGGCATACCACAGATGAATGTTGGGATATGAGGGACGCTGTCGAAAAGTTCATGCGAGAAGGGAAGTTATGAAGATATGTGATCCAGATGTAGGGGCAACAAGGTAGGAAGCGCCCAAGGGAGGGCCGAAGTAAGAGCCCAGATGGGAAGAAAAGAGACCAAAGGCAAAAGCTAGGGGAAAGCGAGGAAGAATTCCTCGAGGTGAGATATGACTGCAATGTTATAAGTGGAGGACTTGAGGGCGACAGAGATTCACAGAACCAACGAAGGAAATATCTGAAAGAGGTATTGGTGATACGGGATCGCCCATACTTCAAGAAAGAATCAAGCAAGGCAGAGCCCCCAGCACTAAGCTTTTCTAAAGCTGATCTAGAAGACGTAATGCCCGGTCACCATGACGGGCTGGTCATAACTGGCACGGTGGCTGAATGCCGAGTGCAAAAGATCATGGTTGATATGGAAGCGCTGTGGATATTATACTGTGGGAAGCATTCTAAAAGATGAGGCTAGATCCGGATGACTTAAAGCCCTGCAAAACGACTTTAATAGGATTTAACGGTCAAGATACTAGACTGAAGGGATATATAGACCTCAAATTGACATTAGGGACAAAGGAGGCTTTCAGATTAGAGGTCGTTAGATTTGTGGTGGCTAATTTCCTATCGCCATACAATATAAACCTGGGAAGACCAACAATTCATAACTGGGATATAGACCTCACGAAGCACCAAAAGATAAAGATGCTCAGCAAGAAGAATAAAATCATGGTAGTCCGAGGTGACCAAAAGGAATCTCGGCAATGTTATTACGACTTAGTAAAAGGCAATAAGGAGGACCCGTCGTCCTCCCGAGCCGTCGAGGTGGGTGATCTGAAGTTGAAAGAATCCGTCCACTTGGTCGAATTGGATATGCGGGAGGAAGAAAAGATACCTAGGGCCGAACCGAGTGGAGAATTGGAAGTTTAACCTTGGGCGATGAACCCGAAAGATTCACCAAGATTGGGAAAGAGTTAGACGCCGAGGTTCGGGCGGCATTGACAGAGTGCCTCCAAAAGAATGCCGATGTTTTTGCCAGGGGACCATCTAACATCATAGGGATCAATCTTAGCTTTTGTTGCCATAAACTCGCGGTCAGACCGTAGTCCATCTCGGTCATGCAGAAAAAGAGGAAGCTCAGCCCCGATAGAGTAGTGGCCCTTGAGGACCACATTAAAGAACTGTTGCAGGCTGGTTTTATTCAGGAAGTACAATATACATCATGGCTATCCAACGTCGTTTTGGTTAAGAAGCCCAACGACAAATGGCGAGTATGTACCGATTATAAGGATTTGAACAAGGTGTGCCCCAAGGATGCCTTTCCTATGCCTAACATTGACCAACTGGTTGATAATTCCTCTGATTTTTGACTTTTATCCTTCATGGACGCGTATTCGGGATATAATCAAATAGCCATACACCCAGAGGATCAGAAGAAGACGGCCTTCATCACAAAGAGAGCCAATTACTTCTATAATATCATGCCGTTTGGTTTGAAAAACGTTGGTGCAATATATCAGCGAATGATGACCAGGGTGTTCAAAGATCAGTTGGGGAGAAATGTGGAAGTATACATTGACGACATGATTGTCAAATCTGTAAACCCAACAGGGCCTGTTCATGACTTGCAGCAGATATTTGACAAATTGCGCGCCTACTGGATCTGTCTTAATCCGACTAAGTGCACATTCGGGGTTCCATCTGGCAAATTCTCGGGTTTCATGTTGACTCACCGAGGAATTGAGGCCAACCCGGACAAATGTCAGGCTATACTAAGTATTAAAGCCTCTACATGCAGAAAGGAGGTGTAACAGCTTACGGGAAGGTTGGCCGCATTGACCCAATTTCTACCAAGGTCGGCAGAAAATTTGCTTCCTTTCTTCAAGTTGTTGAGGAAAGGGCGCACTAATGAATGAAATGCCGAGTGTGATGTAGCGTTCTCTAAGGTAAAGGATTGTTTGGAAACCCTGCCAGTGTTGAGTTGGCCTGAGGCCGGGGAAACCCTGATCCTCTATTTGGCGATGGGCAAGGCAGCAGTGAGTTCGGTTTTAGTGCGAGAGACCGAGGAAGGATAGACGCCAATATTCTTTGTAAGTCGGGCTCTTCAAGGAGCCGAATTAAGATATCAGAAGTTGGAAAAGATGGCTTTTGCATTGTTGATCAGGGCTTGACGGCTTTGTCAATATTTCCACAACCACCCCGTGGTGGTGAGGACTAACCAGCCGATCTGGCAGATATTGCACAAACCTGACTTGGTGGGGAGAATGACGAGCTGGGTCATAGAGTTATCCGAGTTCGATATCACTTATGAAGCATGACATGCGATTAAGTCTCAAGCCTTAGCTGACTTTTTAGTGGAACTAATTCGGTCAAATAAGGAGGACGTTTAAGTGGAGACCTACTGGAAGTTATTTGTAGATGGGTCGTCAAACACCAAAGGAAGTGGGGCTAGCATAATCCTTGAAAGCCAGAGGGAGTGTCTATTGAGCATTCATTGACCTTAGGTTTCAAAACCTCTAATAATCTAGCAGAATATGAGGCCCTCATCACTGGGTTACGGCATGTTAAGGAAAATGGTGCAAGGAGGGTACATGTGTTTACTGACTCACAGTTGGTAGCGTCTCATATTGACGGTTCCTACCAGGCTAAAGGACCACTTTTGGTAAAATATCTTGGAAGGGTGAGCTTGATAATGGATGAATTCGACGAAGTGGTAGTAAGGCATATCCCTAGAGGAGATAATATAAGGGCCGACATATTATCCAAACTGGCTAGCACCAGGGGCGCTAGGAATCATTAGACGGTGATTCAGCAAAGTTTGCAAGATGGCTGAAATACATGAAGGAATCCATGGATAAAACCCATCGTTGATTATCTCGAGCAAGTAATCATACCCGATGATTTATTAGAATAAAAAAAGCTCGTGAAAACGGTGGCTTCGTATTTAGTGATTAATGATCCCTTATATAGAAAAGGGCTTTCATTCCCCGATGTCCAAGTGCCTTGGAGCCGAAGAGGCGAAGTATGTGCTGGTTGAAATACATGAAGGAATCAATGGATAGCATATGGGAGCCAATGCCTTAGCTCGGAAAGCAGTAAGGGTTGGGTATTTTTAGCCGACTATGGCAGCTGATGCCAAGTTGCATGTCCAAAAATATGAAAGCTGTCAAAAGCATGCAAAGATTGTTCGAACCCCGTTGTCGGAATTGAAGTCCATAACGGCACTGTGGCCATTTTATAAGTGTGGGTTAAATCTCTTAGGCCCTTTTAAGATGGCCCCAGGGCAATTGCGTTGGCTTATAGTAGCGGTGGATTATTTCACAAAATGGATTGAAGCGGAACCACTGATTACGATAACCTCGGTGCAGGTATGGAAGTTCTTCATGAGGAGTATCATGTCCCGTTTCAGAATACCCGCCGAGATTGTTACAGACAATGGAACCCACTTCATTGATAAGGGTTTTCAAGGCATGATGGCTGATTTTCAGATTTCTCAACATTTTGCTTCTGTCGAGCACCCTCAATTTAATGGGCAGGCAAAGGCGGCCAATAAGGTCATTATAGATGGGCTGCAAAGGAGAATGGAAGAAGCTGACCCTAACTAGGTAGAGTAGTTGTATCTTGTACTCTGGGGATATAGAACCAGTGTTCAAACCGCCACAGGAGAAACTCCTTTCCGAATGACCTATGGATGCAAGGCCATGATCTTGGTGGAGATTGGGGAATCTTCTTGGAGGAGGATTAAGGCTTCGCAAGATGAGAGCAACAACAATCAAGCCATCGCCATCGAGTTAGATTTGATTGACAAGGTGAGGGTAACTGCACACTGTCGCGACCTCGCTGCCAAACAGTTGATGGCGGCAAAGCATAATAGAAAGGTAAAACCACAGGCATTTAGCAAGGGTGACCTAGTGCTACGCAGGGCCAACATAGGTGGTAAAAACGCTCGAGATGGCAAGTTAACAGCAAATTGGGAAGGCCCATATCAGATTAAAGAAGTGCTAGGGCACGGTGCCTATAACCTTGAAACCTTGGGAAGGAAAGCAATCAAGAGGACTTGGAATGCAGATAAATCGAAAGCATACTACAGTTGAAGCTAAGGCACAAAGGCAGCACAGCCGGGGGAAGAACAGGTTCTTAAGCCGATTTTGTAAGTGACAGTGTTGCCGTATTATGTAAGCTCCTGTGGAGCTAGTTATCACGGCATCTTAAGCCGGTTTTGTAAGCGATAGTGTCGCCATATTATGTAAGCTCCTGTGGATCCACTTATGACGGCATGATAGGCCGATTTTGTAAGTGACAGTGTTGCCATTTTATGTAAGCTCCTATGAAGCCAGTTATCACGGCATCTTAAGCCGGTTTTGTAAACGACAATGTCGCCATATTATGTAAGCTCCTGTAGAGCCGCTTATCACGACATGTCACGCCAGTTTTGTAAGCGACAGTGCCGCCATCTTATGTAAGCTCCTGTGGAGCCAACTATAACGGTTAGGCTGTTAAGTTATTTTAACATAAAACATGGGTCCATGGAACCCTTTTTCAGAAGATCTTCGTGACGGTATTAACCGCCAAGTCTACCTCCAAATTCTTAATTGAATTAATTGCGACGGTTTTAACCGCCAAGTCTAGAATGAACAAAGGAAGGTTACTTTAAACCTAGCTCGAAATTATGGTCTAGCAAAAAGGCCTAAGTTTACGATATCTAAGTTAATAAAACAGTTACACTGGCCCTGATCAAGTCAGGCGAGTTAAGGTTTGGTTACGGAAAACTGAACTTAACCAAGTAACTAGTTGTTATTAAAAGTGGATACGCTGTGGTAAGAAGTTGCAAGTAATGTTGTAACGCTATGGTGGCAAGAAATAACTTCATTTAAAGCGTCAAATTACAAAAACGGTCTGGACTAGTAAGTTAACCCAAAAAAAATTCCTTCATAAGGTCGGAGCTTCATAGTTGGGTACGGCAGAAGGTGTAGGCTTAGAGGTATTATCATCCTCGGTATCCGGGACCGGTTCCCCAGCTTCTAGAGCAGCCGCAGCCGAGATCTGCCGCCCTTCACTTACAATGTAGTCAAAATGGGCACCTTCGACGTTGAGTTGAACATTCGAGTTCAGAAGGGCCACTTGATCTAGGGCATTTGCGAAGGCATCCTCAACCCCACTCTCGAGGTCAACTATGTCAGCATTAGTGGTCTTAAGTTCATTCTCCAAGCTTTGTACCAGGGCCATTAGCCGGGATATTTCTCTGGCATCTTGCTCCCTCTTCACCTTTTGATCCAACACCTCTATTTGGGTCGCTTTCAAGTTCTCATCCAAAATGGCGACAACCTCCTGAACCCTTTCCTTGGCCAGCTTGGCGTCCTTAGCCTCCGACATAGCTTGATCTTGGGCCTCCTCAACCACTTGAATAGCTCCCTTTACCGCCACCTCCTTCTCAGATGCAGCGGCTTTCAGCTTGGCTTCCACTACCGTCCATTTGGTCTGGAAGAAGCCAACAGCTTGAGCTAGGCCAGCCCCTTGGATGCACCTCTTCTTGATGTCCACCAGCTATTGATCTTCGGCAGCTATCAGAGGATCAGGCTTTAACCAGCTAGCCGGAGGACGAATACTAAAGTGGAGGACACTGTCAATCTCGTGCTCCTACATGTAAGAGCAACCCAGGAAGTTAATGGGAGGAGGAGTAGACGAAACAGCTTTCTGAGCCGAGGCTGTTAATGAGGAGGTAGGCGTGGATAAGGGCTCCATGGTAGCGAGAGCCGAAGCGCCGGGTACCATGGGAACAGATTCAGCTGGAGCAATTTTATTTTTCTTTGAAGGAGGGGTGTCTGCACAGCTTTTGCCGAAGTCCACAGCCTTCCTCTTATCAGAAGTAGCTAATTCCCCGGCGTGGGCCTTCCGCGCCAGTTGTTCATGTATGACGGCAATCGAGATGGCGGCATTTCTGCAAAGTAAAAGCCAAGATAAGATCAATCACAAGTATAATAGGCATAGAAGAAGATAATCATGCAGTGGTGAAATAAGCGTACTTGCTGCCGGTTTCTTTTTCCTAGGAATAGAAAGATAATCGGCAGCGTCAAATGGCCCTATTCCCTCGGCTATATTGGGCAACAGTTTGGCCCTTGCCCTTTCGTCCGGGGAAAGTCTACCTTCGGGGAAGAAAAAGGCTTTGGAGGACAGGTCGTGATGGGTACTCGTCCAATACAAAGCGAATTTTCCCTCAAGCTCACTGAATTTATTTTTTTCGTAAGAACCACAATTCTTGCTCGAGGATGGCCTGAACTTTGAAGAAAGCCGGCTTGAAAGACTTAAAAGATTCCCAAAAGGGATTGAAGAGTTTGTTACCTCAGGCACCTCTAAGGGTGGTCCAAACGAATTCTATGGGCTTTTTCTTGGTCTTGTAAGTATTCATGGCCGTGAAAAAAAATGACAAAATAAGGTCATGGTGCAGGGTATTTGTTGTTCGATACAAAAGTTTTCAAAGGCTCGGACATAGGCCCAGCCGTTAGGGTGCAATTGTGTAGGGGCGAGATGTAGATGGCTCAGGAGTAGCATAATGAAGTTGGAAAGCGGAAAAGATGCACCGAGATGGGTAAGCACATCTTGATACTTGAGAAAGAAGTGAGGTTCGGAATTTCCTGTCCTCCAGGAGGTGACAGACTCTAGGGGTAGAGGCAGGCGTACTATGTATCCGTCGCCATCACGGAATTTGGGACCTTTAAATTCTTCCGAGTCATGTTACTCTGGATCGATATAACCTCATCACTTATTAGATAATGCCCCGGATTGTGGGAGACTTCGGTACTCACTAATCCTTCAGCAGTGGATGGGTTGCTGAGACGCGAGGTAGACGTCATCTATACCTATATGCAAAGAAAAAAGACGGGTCAGAGGAAATATACCTCGGCTCAAGCTAAAAGGGGCTGCAGTGGGCTGGGCAATCTTAGCAACATCTGACTCGGCAGGTGAGGTCGGCTTATGTGGAAAGGTGACCAGCGCCATCTTGGCTTCTAAATCTCGGTCAAGTTTACTTAACTCAACACTCTTACAACAGCAGGCGCCACAAGGCATCGAGCCTTGGAGGAGTGAAGTCAACTTAGGCACGATTGATACTGAGGTATCTTCTAGGTCATTAGTGCAGTTTAGCAGTGCCATCTCGGCTTCCCTATGAAGACCGAGTTGGGCCAGAGTTATGTACTCATAGCAGTACCGTTCACATGGACGCCCGGAGGCCGAAGTAGAAGAGGGCGGGGTGGTCGAAACGTTGGCATCAGGGCAGCTCTAGAAGGAGGAGGACGTGGTGGCTTACGGGAAACATTTTTACTTCCACCCCCAGCAGGTTTGAGCACGTCTACCCTCTGAGATTCCTCAGAGCGACAAACTGCCAGCAACCAGAAGGCTGCTTTATCAGAAACTCTACCTACTACTTCTCTATCCTCTTCAGGAATGGGTTTACCATACATATCCATAGGAGTGTTATCAGGGTTTTGGTCTATTGGTGTGCAAAAGCAAAATAAGTGGATCACGGGAAGAAACAAGTCCCAACCCAAAAAGTTGCTATTCAGAAGAAGCTACCCAAACCAAAGGAACGACAGTTCCAGTAAGACAAATGAGAAAAGAAGAAGGGTAGCAAAGAAAAGGCCAAATGAGAAAAAGCAAAACCAGAAGAGGTGTAGAAGAAATATTACCTGGCTTGGAAACGCTTGTTGAGGAAGAAGAGGTTTTGTGAAATGAGGCTGGAGAAATATGCTCTTCACTGGCAGGGAGAGTTGTGAAGCATAAAAATGGGAAGCAGCGTGACATTTCAACTTTTATAGGGTGGGAGAAGGTCAACAATTGTGTTTCATAAGCGCCAACAGTCACGAATTTGAAAAGACAGGGCTGCTGACGTCAGCAGGCGTGAAAAACCCTAAAAGGCGCAATCATGACTAATATGATGAGACATGGGCATTAAATGTGCATAAAAATCAATGGCGGCTGGCGTGGATGTTAAGGTGGAATGGTGGTTATACGCTACAACGCACCTAGCTATCATGGTTGTTGAAAGGTCATGCCTATCCAGTTCGCATGGCACCCCGGATTGGGGGGCTAGGGGAAGTAATTCGATATATTGAAGTTTCTCCAAGATATAGGTAATTCGAAAAGAAGGCAGGAAAAGATAATCCTGGCTACCATGATAACTAAAAATTTAAATAGATAAGTCGACAGATATGTCGTGGGGCAAGCGTGGCCACTTGAAGTCAGGGTTTGCCTAATATCAGACCGAGGTAACAGAATCCCAAGATATGAAAGTATGAAATAAGAAATTGAATCGAAGGGTTGAAGCTCGAAGTCGGTTTGCTAATTCAAGTAATCTAAAGCAAAAGAAGTCGTGAGTCTCGGCGATTCAGGGGCTTCCGAACAGCTCGAAAAAGATGTTAATCTCAGCATCCCAGAGGCCTAAGACGGCCGAGCTTGGGGCCAACTAATGGGCCTGAAAGACAGGCCCATTGAGGAGGCTTTCTATCAGAATTCCCTTAAGCAGGTAAAAATGCTATTCTCCACTAATCATGCCTATAATACTGGACAATACAGGTAGTAGAGCAGGCATACACTGGTAAAGGATCAGACAATGTTAAGACGTGGAGGCGCATTGCCTGCATGCACTCCAGGAAAAGGAAACCCTAGGTAATCTCTATAAATAGGAGATTACCCACTAGGTATGGGGACTTCTTTCATCTATTCTACATTCTGTCTCATAGTGCACACACCCTACCCCTCTGTGGCCATAACCACCGCTGTGTAGTGCTATGATCTTAGGAAGCTTGGTGGTATCCATTTCAGTAATATCATTAGGTATTCTTTATTCCTTGGGTTTTCACCCTTGACTCCCTGGGATATCATACCGATCCAATATAAATACTTATTAGCTCTCTGAAGCTAGACATTTGTGTTCTTCATATAGAACAATATCTTTGTTTATTTCTCTTTTGTAGATGGATCTCCTTACTTTGTCCAAGCAAATTATTTTTAGTTTCAACTAATCCTGTATGAACTTTCTGATATTGGCTTTATTTTGAAGAAAATTATTATTTTTCTCTTCTTATTTCGTACAAACTAGGATTTTTTCGTTGTTATTATTATTAAGACTTAAGATTTGACATCAAGAGGTTTTGCTGCCATCTTTATCATAAAATCTATGGAAGAACTTGCAAAGTCACATAACACTATAAATCGTGAAGATGATGAAATCTGGAAGGTTAAGCAATCAAATTAATAACCAGATTAACATTACCCCAAGTTGATCAAATTAAGCTTGGTTAGGTCAAGGGGAAAAAATTTAGCTCTGCTAGGGCTTGATATTGTAAACTCAGGCTGTCGCCTCCTAGGGCGGTGGTGACATCTGGTGGGTTTAGGAAGACCAAATCGGAGGGAGAGGACTCCGTCGCCTATTGCGGCAAACAATATGAGTGTTCCCCTATCTCGTGTTGTATGAGGAGGGGAAAGTAAGACATTAGTGGAAGAGGATTAGGAGGCTGGGATTAGGTGGAAAAGGAAAGTTGGAAGGGAGGAGGGAGCCTTCTCTGGAAGCGAATTACTACAAGCTAGGGAGGAAACCTGGATGAAGTCAGAAGAGAAAAGAGAACTGGTTAAATCGTATCATGAATCGTTGCTGAGAAATGTAAATACAATGGTCTGCTGGTGCGAATGGGTTAAAACCAATGAGGAAGATGAATTGGAGGATTATGTAGCAAACGCAGATTTCGCTAAAGTGTTGAATCCTACTGATGGCATTCAAGTGAACTTCTTTAATCCACTGTGTCCAATCTTCGAATTTGAGAAGAAGGAGAGAAATCGACTGATGAAGCCTTTTCAGAGAACGTTAGTGGTGAAATTGCTGGGAAGGCAACTCTCCTATGGCTTTATGCAGAAGAAATTATAGCAGCTTTGGGAACGCAATGGGAGAATTGAGGTATTTGACTGCGAAAACCATTTCTATTTAGTCAATTTTCAAAACATGGATGATTACATTGGGGCTCTGGTGGGAGGGCCATGGGTGATAGCAGATGCCTACTTAAATGTGGCTCAGTGGAGGCCTGAATTCAATCCTAAGAATGAGCGAATTGACTCAGTGGTGGCATGGGTACGTCTGCTAGACTTGCCTGCCCCACTCTTTGATAATAAATTTTTGCTGAATTTGGGGAACTCATTGGGGAAAGCTATCTATCTCAATGTGCACACAGCTTAGAGGGCTAGGGGAAGTTTGCAAGGATGTGTGTAGAGTTGGACCTTACAAAGCCGTTAGTGCATGAGTTCATTGTAGAAGGCCAGATTCTGTTTGTGGAATATGAAAGCCTGGGAAGGATTTGTAGTCATTGTGGCAAGGTTGGGCATAATAAGCATGGTTTTGAAAAAATTCAAAATGAAAACAGGATGGTTGGGATGGATATTAAGGCAAAATATGATCAACAAGATAAAGAGCAAGACGCATAGAGGGAGGAAAGAAAATGGAAGACTGTGCAAAGGGGGAGAATATTGAGGAAGGGTGAGTGGGACTTCCAAGGTGGTGTAGGTGGGTCAAGGTTTAACATCCTCACTGAGTTGAATGAGGAGGACAATCGGGTGAAGAAGGAGGATGGTAGAAAGGTAACTGGTATTGAGGGAAAAAATGTAGAGGGGCCTAAACTGCAGGAGAATTTTAAAAAGAATGGCAACAGGAGGAGTACTAAAAAGGTTTTGGAAAGAGCAGAGGACTCTAGGCTTGGAAAACCAGTGCGGGAGACAATGTGAAGAAATGGGGAAAAAGTAAAAAAGGCCCGACCAGATCCCAAAGTGGAACAATAATTAGCAATAAATGGGAGAAGCAGCATGTGGTGGGAAGTTTGGAAGTTGTACCCTAGACCTATCTTGCTATTAACTCGGGGTGGAGGATGAATATGGAGGATAAGGAGAACCTCTATCAAGGGGAACAGATTGCAAGGAGGGTGGTTTCAAATGACATGGTCCTGGAAGACCCTTATGGTATTGTAGATGGAGATGAGGGAGTGGGAGGCCTGGGATCAAGTATGGTAGATATACATCATACTCCTAATATGGCTGCTTAAGGTATTACATCTAGTCTTTACTTCATCAAGTTTGTTTCCATGATGAAGGTCTTAATTTGGAATAGTAAGGGGCGGCTAGCAAGGGCTTTGCGGCTATCCTTAAAGATATGAATGCTAGATATAAAAGGTAGATGTTATGGTGATTTTGGAACCTTGTATTAGTTGTATTAAGGCACAAAAACCATAAAGAGTTGGGGTTTAAAAACTCTGTTAGAATGGAGGCCAATGGCTTTTCAAGAGGGATTTGGATCACGTGGATGAGAGAGGATCTTCAATTTATACATTGCAAGGCGGAGCTAAATGGGGTGGAGACATTGTTCACTGCGGTGTATGCAAGTCCTTGTGAACAAAAATGTAGAAGCCTGTGGCATAATATCAAGGAGATGGCTCATCATGTCTCTAGCTCATGGGTCATTGCTGGCGATTTCAATGAAATCAAAACACCTTTTGAACAGAAAGCGGGTGGTAGAGTGAATGAAGCAAGATGTAGAATATTTAATGAATGGATCCAGGAATGTGGGTTCATTGATGTTGAGACTAAGGGCCCATTTTTCTCGTGGAAGGGTCCAAAGTGGGAAGTCCTCGAGAGAGTTCATAAACGACTGGACAGGTGCCTATGCAATATACAGTGGTTGGAAAAATTTGAAAATGTAGAAAAAGTTCCCGTCAGCCAAAAAGTAGGATCAGATCACCATCCATTTCTTGTTAGTCTGGATATGGACTACTAGGGGGTAGGGAAAGACAATTTAGGTATGAAGTCATGTGGCATACCCATGAGAACTTTGAGGAAGTGATGAGGGAAGGATGGAGGGGAAATGCAACAGCCAATGAAAAACTTGTCACATTACAACGAAGAGTTACAATATGGAATAAGGAAGTTTTTGGCCATGTGGAAAAGAAAAAGAGAAGGCTCATAAACCGCCTGAATGGGATACAATGTTTACTACATAAAAGAAACAATCCTTTCTTAGATCGACTGGAGTCTGAATTAGAACATGAACTAATAGAGGTACTAAGGCAGGAGGAGATCCTATGGTTCCAAAAATCAAGAAGTCGCTGGTTGGAAGGAGACAGAAATATAAGGTTAGAATAAGGAGAAATAGAGTGCAGATGCTATGTGATAATATAGGGGATTGGATTGAAGATGAAGATGACATTGTGGATATATTCCAGAAATATTACCAAAATCTGTTTTGTGAAGAAAAGGAGCATAGAGGCTGGCTGAGTACAAGTTAAAGGTGGGGAGTGGTAGAAATTGATAGATTGAAGAGAATGGGCAATGACATTCAAGATGAGGAGGTAAGATAAGAATTTTTCCAAATGGGAGGCTTCAAGGCACCTAGAAGCGATGGATTTCCTACAATTTTTTATCACAAAAATTGGGGGATTGTGGGGCTAGCAGTCACCAATTTCATCCAAGCGCTTTGGTGGCATCCAGAGAGGATAAGGGAGCTCAATGATACCCTGGTAGTACTAATCCCTAAGATAGATCAGCCGGAACTTGTAAGTCAATTTAAACCTATAGCTCTTTGTAATGTGCTATATAAAGGTTTATTTAAGATAATTGTGAATAGATTAAAACCTACAATGGATAAATTGGTATCTCCTAATCAAACTAGCTTTGTACCTAGAAGGAGTATACATGTAACACCCCGGATTTCTAAAGTTCAAATAACATAAATATTCCAATGGTTTTCATAAATAATAATATAAATCCAAAATAATCAACATCCGGAAGGTGTCACCGCCGCACTTGTATGGAACAAGTGCAAGGCTTCTTATTACAGGAAATAATTCTAAACTTAAACAAAATGTTTATTTCGAAAAATAAAATTAAAGAAAATAAATGAAAGTAGATAACTAGAGTTTATTATCCGTCATCCTCACTTCTTACGGCTAACCCCAATTTTTGAAACCTGTTCACTGAAACTCTGCTCCTCCAAAGGATCATCGTAGCCCAAGAATACACACATCAACAAACGCTGGTAATCCTAATTAATTAAGGATAAAATGAAATAAAATAGAATAGAAATAAGTAGATAGATAAATAAATTTGATATGAATTAAAATAAAATAAATAAATTATAAAATAAAATAAAATAATCATAAAATAATTTAATTTAATTCCAATATAAAATAATTATAAAATAACATAAATTAATTATGAAATAAAATTAAATAATTGTAAAATAAATCAATTCCAACATAAAATAAAATAATAAAAATAAATCAATTGCAAAATAAAATAGCATAAAGGCATCATATGTGTATATGTATAAACTAAAAAGGTGTCATGGTTTTTAGAGTTTTCTAGTGGGAAGAGAACCATAGTAGACCCGGGAAACCCTGCCAGTTTACCCTATGACCCGGGAAACCCTGCCAATCACAAATCATCATAATTTGGCCATATCGTAATGTCTTCCTAGTGTGCACACCCCTTCCCAAAGTTGCTACTAGTGTCCCAGGAAACCCTGCCAGACACCACTTTGGGAAGAACGGATATATCGGTTCACATCAAATAACATATCGAAGGCATAAAGCCTTAAAAGTGTGTGTTCATCACTTTAGGAGGTACCATCCCAAAGCTATCCTCCCACGGTTAATTTATTTTAAATGCTCTCAAATAATTAAAAATAATAATAATAATGATTAAATTAAATTAAATAAAACAACATCGGATAAGAGCTTGCATATATGTCAAAATTATTATAATATTATAATATATCAATATATATGTGTGGAGGGAAAAAAAAGGAATCAGAGACGTATGAGTATGCTTCTCCAAATATATATATATATATATATATATATATATATATATATATATATTAATGGAAAAAAAAAGTTTAAACCAAAATTCAATATTCATCCAGAGGTGTAGCAGATTGCAAAACGAACCCAAAAAAAAATTATATATATTATTATATATAAACCTATAAATCATCATAACACGTGAATCGAGGAGGGAAGTAACCAACAATCCAATATCTTCAACGACCAGATATACATATACATAGTGATAATAAAACAAGTTCAATGATGACGTATATAAGAAAAATCCATTTATATATTTTTTTTTTGTTGACATAAATGCATATTGTTTCAGTTGGCAAAAGGGCAACGTCATTCACTCATAATCATTCATTAACAATTTGGTTTATTCTATACTTCAATGTCGGTGAAATTCAATTCCACACAGTAGAATTTCACGCAAGATTTCTCAACGTAACGTGGAATTCCAAACGAGCATCTACAGTACTTGGCCGCTGATAGTCTTATGTAATTCCCAAGGCAAGAACCAGTCGTCAGAATTAAATAGTTGGCTAGTCAATCAATTGCGATTTAAAAGGTAACCATATTATCCGGCCAAATTCAAATTAACATCAAATTCATAACAATTAGCAAATCTAAGACCATAATCCAAAACAACTCGAGAGAAGAAAATTAAGAAAATGAAATAAAGAAACAAAGAGAAACCCTAATTATCTATCGATATCTATTGCTCTAGGGATTAGGATTACCTGGTCTCCGTGGTTGCAGAGCTCCTAGAAGAGAATTTCTGCCGCAAAAATTTTTAGAGAAGGAACTGATAGGTGATGGCTAGGGTTAGATAACTAGTCCTAAGTTTATAGTAGAAATTAGGATTTCCTATGGATTGGGCTCTGTGGGTTGGGTTTTAACTATTACTAGTTTAATAAATAATGGCAAATCACCTATTAGATTCTAATTTAAATTTTTATCTTTACCTATCCATTTATCATTATTATTATGATATATATATATATATATATATATATATATATATATATATATATATATATATCTACACACACATTACTTTATTATAAATTTTAAATTTTAATATTAGTATTATTAGTATTTATTATCATTATTATTATTATAAAAAAATAAAATAAAATAAAATCTAGGGTATTACAATACATGATAATATCATAATTGCTAAAGAGTTAGTCTATTCGATGAGTAAACTTAGATGCAAAAAAGGCTATATGGTTGTAAAAATTGACTTGGGAAAAGCCTATGATAGGATGTCTTGGGATTTTCTTGGTAGAGTACTTGATGAAATTGGGTTTGACAAAAAATTTCAAAATGTAGTCATCGGATGTATGAAATCAGCTAGCATATCTTTGTGCACAGAGAAGGGAATAGTTGTACTGATTTTTCAAGGTTGTTGAATCTCGACTGCTTCAGAAGATCAGTGACGCAATGCAGAAAGTTCCCAGGTCGGTAATTTCCCATGTGCACAAAGAAGGGAATAGTTGTACTGATTTTTCAGCCAATCTTAGTTTTACACAGGAGGATCTGTATGTTTTATTTGATAGACCTCCTAAGTCAATTAACAAGCTTATGTATAGTGATTTTATGGGTGTTCCACACCCAAGACATATCTTGATTCAGGAATGAATACGGGCTGATAAGTGCCCCGATTATTACAAAAAAAAAAAATTCTAAAATAGTATGTAGAGCTATAGCATATTATTATTGCCTCAATCGAACATTTATTCAAATATTATAGGGTTAAGTAACAAATCTGCCCTAGAAGTACACGCTTGAGAGCAATATTGTCCTGAAAGTTTTTTCAAGTTCAATTTTACCCCGAAAGTCTAAAAGTGGAGCAATGTTGTCATTTTCCGTTAAAAAGCTAACATTGACTATTAAAAAATTGATGTTGACCGTTAACTTTTTAACGGAAGAGGGCAACATTGCTCAATTTTTAGACTTCCAGGGCAAAATTAAACCTGAAAAAAACTTTCAGAGCAACATTGTTCTTTGATGTATATTTTTTGGGGCGGATTTGCTACTTACCCAATATTAAATATCAAAACTTCAAATGATGCACGCGGTAGCATAATCACTAGCTAAGCAAATCTAAATTTGTGTAAATTGAACTAAATATCTAAATGATAGTGACGCGCGCGGTTTATAAAAATTGAAGAAAAATGAAATAAAAAAGGAAAAGTAATGTACACGAACTTCAGACAATAATGGGAGAATAATTGATGGGGACGATATGATTATTCTAATTATTCTCAAAATCCTTCCCAATTTCCAATCAGTTGTTAGAGACTAAAAGATTGTACTCTTCAATTCCAATTCCAAAGATTGAGGAAAATAAATCATGTCCTGTATCACGAAATTAAACCTTCCTTTTTTTTTTATGCCATCAGTAATTATATATATATACACTGCTAGAGGAAGACTTTTTACATCGATTCGTTGAGAAAACTGATCAAATAGTGAAGCTTCATCGTCACGATATCAAACCTGTAAGGTTGATGCTGTCTTACTGATTTTTTTATCTCTAATTGTTGTTTTTTGCCTTTGAATTTGATTGATGGTTATCTATCTTCAGGAAAAAAACAACATCAACAAAGAATGTTGGTAGTTTAGTTATAATTTCTCCTCCTATACGAATGTTTCAGTGAATAAATGGGTTAAAAAGTTTGATGGGGATTTGAATTGTTTAGTTCACTCACAAATTATTCTTTTTTGTTTATTTCAATTCTCCTTTTTAGATATAGATCTTCCTACTTAGTCCAAGAAAATTAATTTTTTTTTTTTCAAATAATCCTATATGAACTTTATTGTATTGGCTTTATTTTGATGAAATTATTATTTTTCTCTTCTTACAAATGAAGGCTTTTTTTTTTCCTCGTTGTTATTACTGTTACGTGGAAGTTGTTGTTGTTGTTGTCCCCCCCCCTCCTTTTTCGATGGTAACTCTTGTGCATTTTTATCTGTAAGATAATTAATAATTATATCATCATTTATATATATTGGATAATATTTTGAGGTTTGATCGTTAGTTTGCAGTCACATATGAACCCAATATTTTGAGGAGTGATTGAATTATTTATTTACTATTTACTAATTTTTGAAAATCAATTAATTATGAGTGATAGGAAGAGGATGGGATTATCAAGATTTTACGCTGGAAAATCAAGAGCTTTTGCTGACATCTCAACTGTAAAATTTGTGGAAGAACTGGCAAAACCACAGAGGAATCTAAATGATGAAGATGATGAAACTGATGATGAAACCTGGAAGGCTGACCGTCACAAGAAGTCAAAGTTCATTTTATTTTGCCTTCAAAGGATTTGGCTTCCATGCTTCTCAAAACTTAGAAAGTGTTCGACTTGTGTTTGTCTAAACTCGTGTTTAGGATTAGATTGATGTTCGTTTTTGCTATTTATTTTAAACCAATTATTCTTTTAACTTTCTAGCCACTTTTATTTTTTCATCTTAAGCTTAGTTCTTTTAACTTATTTATTTTTTCAGGTTTATTTTACTACTTTTAAATTGTATTGATCATTATAGTAGTTGAAAATTTTATTTAGTTTTGCGATTTTATATGAAGAACTCTTAATTTTTTAGTCTTGATTTCTGAATAATATTTTTTTCCGGATAAATGATAAGAAGTTAAGTTCTTAATGAAAAAAATACCCTCCTTATTATAAATTAACCTATTTTAAAATTTTCAGGGGCCAGGGGAAAATCGAGTATCTTGTAGCTTTGGCACAACCACATATTCTTCATAAAAAAAGAATGAAAAGTTATATTTTTAAACTTGATTTTGTAGACATTAAATTACAATGAATTAAATGTATCATAATTTAAAAATTTTAAATTATTAAACATTTTATATAATTTTTAATACATAAAAGAACTATTATTAATTATGGTGTATTAGGCTTGGAATAATCTTAAACAAGATATAAAACAAAGTTGTTCAAGATTTTAAGAAGTTAAGGACCTCTTTGGTTCAACGTCATTGTAAGCCTGTAATAGCAATAAGATCGACTTACATTACCAAGATATAAATATATGGTTGCTCTTCAATTAGTCTTGTAATAAGGTTTAACTAAGTAATAATGATAATTACCAAAATTATGGAAATACCCATATTCATATCTCCCCCTCGTTCATTAATTACCACCCCATAGCATGTTTGAAAAATTCTCAATTGCCTTCAATATCATAATAACCTCAATCTCATCGGATTTTGTAAGGCAATCGGAATAGTGGGTGAGAGGGAGAAGCACACCGTGAGAAGACTGAAGTGCACCAACATATGCTACTGGCAGATCTGTTTTCTTTTTCTTTTCTTTTTTCCCTTATGAATGAACTTGGTTGCTCTGGTTCTTCTTAAACTAACCATATGTATAAACGCGAAAGAAGGATTTTTTTTTTTAATTTATTGAGTGATACATAGACTTTTTATTGTTTTTCTTATTTGACTAAATATTAAAATAAATTTTTTACTCAATCTTCAGAGTAATAACATACTAAACATGTTAATGATGATGATAAGCATTGCATTGCATTACATAACCTTCGATTTCAAATATTTCACCGTCGTCCAAAACCACAAATTATTATTACATTAAGTTCTTAGCTTCTTGTAGAACATGACAATTATATCAAAACCAAGTTCATCAAGCAAACTCAATGCTGGCTCAATAGCATCCTTTCACACAAAACTCTTAAAAAAAGATTTCAAATTAAAATGATCGTGAGATACAGATAGAATTAGTTACAACTTATAATTCTCTTCACTAAATAAATTACATACGATTGAAAGAATATCACATGACATGTGTGTGCTTATAAGAAGAATTATCACATTCGCTACTACACATTTGGGCATTTATAATGCCTAATATATAACGATTACAGTTAATGAATGTCACGTATATCAAGGTGGAGGTCGAGCAAGAATTTATAACGCTTAAACGTAATTGGTTAATTATGCATACTGTCATATACAACGAGGTGGAATTTGTGAAAACACAAGCGTAATGGTTGTAGCTAATAATCGTCATTTGTTTATTGATAAAAATAACAGTTCTTAAGAAATAATCATCATGTAATACTAAAAAATGATTTGTCTTCCAAACACTTATATCAGCGAAGGCAAAACATAACAATCTTCAGAAAATAACCGTTATCTAATTCCTTCATAACATTCGAACCTTCATTATCATATAACTCATTATAACCCTTTGTAATCACTTAGACCTTCATAAGTCATAACTCATAAGCCTTCACAATCCGTTATACCTCTATTTAAATCCAACTATTCCTTGTGATTCTTATTACTTTTCTTTATCAACCTCCTCCTTCTCTCCTTCATCATGGGAACTCCTCCACCGCCACCTCCTCCTCCTCTTCAAGGATAGTTGGTGGCAACAAATAGCTTAAGTAGTAATGATCCTAACTATTTCACCCCCCCCTCTATTGTAGCCAGTGCCTTCGCCCCCTTCGCCAATACATTTACTGCACTGAATGATGAGATGGAACAAGAGAAAAGAGCATTAAGAAAGGGTATTGTTGTCATGAAGGAGGCTTAGAAAGAAAATCCAGAGAGAGTGGAGAAAACTTACTAAAGATAGAATATGAATGATCAAATTTTGAAATCTGACCAGTTCACAATTTGTTCTTTCTTGTTCCACCTCACAATAAGTTTCCTCCCCTTTCTCATTATTTTCTTGGGACCTCTTTTATGACAATAAGACCTTTCCCCCAATGCTCTTTTCTTGATGGAGGGGCTGGCTACAATGGAGGGGGCAACGTGGTTAGAATCTTCTGTACTTAATATACATAACGGCTATTAAGTAAAACCCATCACTTAACAGAAGTCCAAACAAATAAATAATGATGGTAATAAGTAATTATCATATTTTGTCTCACAAGAATGACGCTTGTTAAGCAAAAACCAACATGAAACAACAAATGCCATGATTCCCGGTCTGAAACCTTTCCCTTTGCTCTAGCTGATGATAATAATTGACCCAGCCTTCATCTCCCTCCTCTGATGATGAAATGTGGATGAGGATGAGGAAGAGGATGATGAACAGTATGATGAGGGCGACAATCACTACCATTGTTGTCCTCATCATCTTGTTCATCCTCCTCTTCTTCGTCGTCTTCCTCATTCTCATCACTGGAGGAGGGAAATAAAGTTAAAAATGAATAATTCACGATTATTAATTAAGAACCATAATGTATCTTTGCCAACATACTTAACAATTCTAAGCTAATATTGTGGTTGATTATGCAATTAACAATAGACATCAATAAATTTAAAAACATTGTCAAATACATAATGGTTATTAAGATTAATTGTCACCATTTATAAAATATAATGACCTTTAATACCAAAAGACGCGATAGATCAATAATCCACAAGCATTGAAGGTCTCATCCACACAACCTATAAGCTTCATCATATGGTTCAGGCACTACTACAAAAACGTGCTTGCAACCCGCCACACTGAGACCAGATTATAGAGGATCAAGTCTAAAAAGTATGACATACTGGTGGCAATTTCGTAAATATAAAGAACTTTTTAGACCGGTTCCTTTAATATGAAGTCTAAACAGTATGACTAATGGCAGTTTCATAAATATAAAAAACTTTTAAAATTGATTCCTTTAATATGAGGTCGAAAAGATATGACTAGTGGTAGTTTCGTAAATATAAAGAACTTTTTAGATCAGTTTCTTTCATATGAGGTCAAAAGAGTATAACCGATGGTAGTTTCGTAAATATAAATATCTTTTTTAAATCGATTTTCCAAACAACCTGTCTAAAAATTTGAAAATAAAATAAAATGACTATTACTTTTAGAACATGTTGTAACAAGCAACAAGTTAAAAAAGTTAAAAATAAAAAATAAAATAAAATGTCTATTACTTTTAAGACTTGTTACAAACAAAACAACAGGTCTAAGAAGTTAAAAATAAAATGTCTTTTTATTTTTAAGACTTGTTAGAAACAAGTCTAAAAAGTTAAAAATAAAAATAAAATAAAATGTCTATTACTTTTAAAATATGTTATTGCAAACAACATGTCTAAAAAGTTAAAATAAAATAAAATAAAATATCTATTACTTTTAAGACTTATAGTTAAATATAACTAATATAAAAAGTTAACTTTTAATACCTCATTTTGATCATAACCAATCTAAAACATGAGTCTATTATTTTATGGCGCTGAAAATTGAATTTCACTCTTAAATTTCCAACCTTTTCATGCTTCCCCCACTTCGAACTAGAGTTCTTCTTCAAACTAGAGTTCTTCTTCAATGGCTCACTTGTACTATAAAACACCTTCCTACTCAACGACACCCGGCAGTAAGTTAAAGAAACATTGATGATGATCCCGCCATCTCAAAATCGTCGGCTTGATGATGTTCCAGTCATTTCAAAATCGTTAGTACTTAAACGCATTACGGATTTGAATTAATAGCTGGCTTCTTCTTCTTGGCTTCAAGCTCTTGAATCTTTTGTTCTGGTTTCTTGATACTTTTCGAAGCTGGTTTTTGTCCATTGATGGTCAAAGCTTTGTACCAGCAAGAACACGCGCTAGCTGTGAGTCAAAATCAGCAACATTCATGGATCAAACTCTGTGTGGGCCCAACATTGCAAGAAATTCTCTTCTTTCACTTGAATAGCAATGGCAAAAAATATTATGGATCACTAATAAAAGGAAGAAAAATCCGGGGATGCAAGATATTCATATCAAAGATAGAGAAGCATGACTATATGATATATAAATTTCTCCTTTTGTGTCCATTCCTTGATAAGTTATTTGATATGCTGAGCATTGGAAAAAAAACAGTAACTAGATAACACAGATAAACGAGCTGCAAAAAAAATTATTTGATTGTCCACTTTATCGGATTGCTCCCAAACAAACATGACAGAGAACCATGAAACAGGTAAATCCACCGTATGAAGCTTAACCCCTTTTTTCTTTTTTGAGTCTGCACTAAGGTATCCCCAACCACCGTTAAGGACTAGTTGCTTTTAAGATGTAGAGACCATGGAAGTAGATTTTACCTCTTTTTTTTTCGTACACATGTTCAGGATTAGTTCAATATCTACTTTTTCCCATCAACTATAACTACTACATCACCGAATGCTTTTTATTTCCATATCAATATATCTGCAAAGATCATAACTCTCTTTTTTGTTTTTGTTTTTTTTCGATCATTAATATGCCAATAAACTAGGATTAGGCTTTCCTCTGGTACTATTAATATCTGCTGCGCTCCTTTTTTTCATACGCTGCGGTTTTAGTGTTAAAATGGCACTGTTCTTTTTTAAAAAAAAAATTTAATAACATTCACCAACTGCAATATTTTTTTTAAGCAACAATCACTATTCTGAAATGTTTTTTTAACATCATTCAATATCCTAAAGTATTTTTTTAAATACCATTTGGTATTTTAAAATATTTTTTCCAGATCATGAAGTATTTTTTTCAATACCAGTTAATATCCTGAAATATCTTTTTAGTATTATTCCATACCCTCAAATATTTTTTCAAGATCATAAAATAATTTTTCAAGATCATAAAGTATTTTTTAAGTACTATCTAGTATTTTAAAATATCTTTTTTGTGTCTATCAGTATCCTAAATATCTTTTTAGTATCAATACCCTAAAGTGTTTTTTTAATACCAGTCAGTATCCTGAAATATTTTTTCAAGATCATGAAGTATTTTTTCAATACCAGTTAGTATCCTGAAATATCTTTTTAGTATGATTCAGTACTCTCAAATATTTTTTCAAGATCATAAAATAATTTTTGAAGTGCTATCTAGTATCTTAAAATATCTTTTTTTGTACCTGTCAGTATCCTAAGTATCTTTTTAGTATCAATACCCTAAAGTGTTTTTTAATAACAGTCAGTATCCTGAAATATTTTTTCAAGATCATGAAATATTTTTTCAGTACCAGTTAATATCCCAAAATGTTTTTTAGTACCATTCAGTACCCTCAAATATTTTTTCAAGATCATAAAATAATTTTTCAAGATCATGAAGTATTTTTTTAGTACTATCCAATATCCTGAAATATCTTTTTAATACCCGTTAGTATCCTAAATATCTTTTTTAGTATCAATATCCTAAAGTATTTTTTTTTAATAATAGTTAGTATCCTGAAATATTTTTTGAAGATCATGAAGTATTTTTTCAGTACTAGTTAGTATCCTGAAATATTTTTTTAGTACAATTCAGTAATCTCAAATATTTTTCAAGATCATAAAATAATTTTTCAAGATCATGAAGTATTTTTTTCAATATTAGCAAGTATCCTGAAGTATTTTTTTTAGTACCAATCAATATCCTAAAGTATCTTTTTAGTACTAGTCAGTATCCTAAAGTATCTTTTTAGTATAAATTAGTATCTTAAAGTATTTTTTTCAGCACTAGCCAGTATCATCAAGTGTTTTTTTCACTCTAAATGGTTCTAAAAAATACTTTAAGATACTGAATGATACTAAAAAGATACTCAGAATACTAACTGATACTAAAAGGATATTTCATGATACTAAATAGTACTGAAAAAATACTTCATGATCTTGAAAAATATTTGAGGGTACTGAATGGTACTAAAAAAATATTTCAGGATATTAACTAGTACTAAAAAAAAATACTTCATGATCTTGAAAATATATTTCAAGATACCGACTGGTATTAAAAAAAATATTTTAAAATATTGAATGATACTAAAAAAAATATACTTCAGAATAATGATTGGTGCTTTAAAAAAATATTTCAGTTGGTGAATGTTATTTAAAAAAATTAAAAAATGAACAGTGCCATTTTAACATTAAAACGACAGCGTATGAAAGAAAAGGAGCGCAACGGATATTAATAGTATTGGAAGAAAGCCTGATCCAATAAACTAGATGAATATTTAACAATAGTTCCTAGACGTGGAAATTACCTAGAGGAGAAACCTACAACGATAAAGACTACAAAGCTTTCACATTATTGTCCTGTATTACCTAGTGATCCTCTTGGTATTGTTCTTGTTTGACCTTTGAAAATCACTTAGAGGGGGTGAATAGGTGGTATTATAAAATTTTGAAAACTTTCAAACAAATCAAAGCAAGACAAAGCAGAAGGAAGGGATAATCACAAACACATGATATATCCTGGTTCAGTCTAAAACTTGACCTACATCCAGTCCCCAGAACACCTGGGATTTCCACTAATTCTCACAACACAATTACATTGTACTTGGATGATCCTCTCACTGATCACTCCCCTTTACAAGCTGTAATTGTTTGCCCAAACACTTGAGGTCCCAACCTCAAGATTTTACAGATAATCAAGTAAAGTTTATGGACTCTTAACGAGTAGATAAAGTGTTAAACACTAAAGTGCACAGTTGAATATGAAATTACAGAAACATGAATGCTAATTAATTTCGCAGCGTTTCGGTAGCTTCAGTAGTTGGCGCTAATCAATGTTTCTTCCTTTTCATAGCATTGCCATTAATGTCGTTGTATAAATCTAGCCGTTGTCTCTGTTTTTGTCCAATCTAACTTTTTTTTTTTGGTAGTAGTAGTGAGGTTTACCTACAAGAGCAAGTATGCATGAACCAATGCTTAAAGGAACTTACCTCTCTTATTCGCTCTTTAAATGAAAAGGTGGATAAGTTACTTAAGAATGAAAAATCTGATGGTGCTCATATTTTGAAAACATCTTCATAACTCTTTATTTTTAGTTTGTTTATTTAGTTTGTATTTTTTTTTTTTTTTGTAAAATAGTGGTTGCATAATCAACTACCAAATTTTCTTAAAAAAGGGTATAAACAATATAGTTATTAAGTAACAACCATTACTTATTAGAATACCATGCAAATACATTATGGTTGTATTTTGCAACTGTCATATATTGTATCACAAGAATGACAATTTTTACAATAAACCATTATGAAATGTTAGATAAACAAACAAACGATTTGTCTTTCAACTTCACATTAAAAAAAAAAAACAATATAACAATTTCTCTTAAATAACTATCAACTAAACGAGCCAAACCTTTCCCTTTCTCATGCTCATGATGAGAATACTATGTGCTTCTTCATTTTTTTATGATTAGAATAAGAACCAAGTACCCTTTCATTACCCACCACTGTTCCCTTTCATCACCCACCACTGTGTGTGATTGCTCCTCTTCAAATTCCAATGTTGTGTAATATGGTTCAAAGCAGTCACTTTTAATCTATATAAACTCTCAATTTCTTTATGTTTATTGTCCTCTTCTGTTATTTCAATTGTGAAGATGAAATGACATGCTGAAGACTTGCTAGAAAATTCACGGTGTCATCCTCCCCTTCCACCTCCTTCCCCTCCTCTACAACCTCTACCACCTTCTTCTTCTCCTTCTCATCCTTTGCAACCTCTGCCTTTGCCTCAAGTGAAGGCAATGATGCAGCATACAAAACACATCAACCCTACACTGAGGAGGTTGGCCAGATATTTGTCGAGTAAGAATAAGAAGGCCTATCTCATTCTAGATAAGTATGAAATTGACTGCCATGATTCTAACATACTCCCAAATGATTCAGGTCACTCCTCTATGACGATTAACATTATGATATGTGGTTTACTACAAATTTATGGAACTTTTGATTCATTCAAATTGAAGGAAACAAAATTTTTAAATTTACAGCAGACCTCAGATAATCTATCAAGCAATTAGTCGTCAGAGAGTAATATTTTTTGTTTTAATTTTATAAAACATAAAAATGTAATTATCTGAACACTAGCTACGCAATTTTCTTGAAAAAAATTAATAACATACCTCACGATTATTAACTAATAATCATAATATATGTATATGTTAAAACAATAAGATAACTCATGATTTTTAACAAAAAAAACTGTAATAAATATAAACAAGTAAATAACAGTTTCATTGATACAATCGTTATGTAAAGTCTTCGGCACAACAACCTAAGAAACCTACCATTCCTCTTATATTTAAACGTCTGAAACAGAACACACTTGACACTTAGTCTGTTCAAATAAAACTCGCCAACACGATAACCCAAGTACTCCTATTGTCTTTTCCTACCATCAAGAGTCGTTTTTAGTAGAGCCTCACCATAAAAAACCTTCATCTTATATCATTGTGAAGGAAATAAGAGAAACCATATAAAATAAGACATTAAGTTATGAAATAGTACTATGTGATTTTTGTTTTAATTTTAATTAGTTTTTTTATTCATTAAATGCAATTTAATTACCTATCTAACATTGATTTCTCAACAAGAATTTTCCTTTATGGTAAATTTTCTTTCATCATAATATAGAAATTTTTGTTTGAATCTATTTGATATTATTGACTCAGTTTTTTTTTGTTTTCCTTTCATAGGAAGTAAGTGAAGCAAATTAAAAGGGTCTATGGGGTGGTGATTAGCAAGGGAAAAAAAGGAAATATATATCTATGCTTTTTTACTTTTAACAAAATTTTATTTTGATCTCTTAGTGACTTTTTAGTTTTTAGTCCTTTAGCTCTAACATGGTTAATTTTATTAACAAAAATCGTTGACATTTAAATTTCAATAGTTGTCAAAAGTTTATGAATGCTACTAAATTAAGGTTTATTTCTTAAAATAATAATTGTGGACAAAGAAAAGCATTATTTGAGATATTGGTGTTATGATTAAAAAACTGGATATATCTTTATAAAATTAAGGTACCACACTAAAATTTTGCATAAAGTTATAGGACTAAGTGCGATTTTTCCCAAATAAAAAGGTAAATGATGTGCAAGTATATGAAATGAGGTAACTTGGAAAAAACAAATTAAAATGCCATAGCATGGTCATTTTGAATTTTGATAGTCTATCTACATTCAAACGAGAGTCACCAAAATAAAGTAAAGAGAAACTAAGCTTAGCATGAACAAAATAATGTCTAGAAAGTTAACAAAATAAGTGGTCCAAATATATAATTAAATAATTAAGCATCTAATTAATTAATCCTACGCAAGAGCGTCTCCATAAACTTTTTGAGTTTTGCCACACTCGTAGTCCAAATCCTAAAAAGAAAATTGAATATTGACTTTTTCTGCCCAGCAACCTTTGAGATTTCATCATCTTCATCGTTCAGATTTCTTTGATGCATTGCGAGTTGCTCCACCGTTTTGACAACAGATATATCATGGAAAGCTCTTGACTTTCCCTCATAATATTTTGATAATCCTCTCTTCCTATAATTGATAATTTATTTGAAAAAAAAAAAAGAATAAATGAATACATATGATTAATTTACTTCTTTTTTTTTTTCATTCACACGCAGGATTAAAATGGAACAAATCTTCTATATAAACAATGGAGTGGAATAGTTGTTGGGTTTATATGTGACTGCTTGCGAATTAACGATAAAGCCCCAAAATATTTCTCAATATATAATGATGATATTATTATTATTCATCTAACAAATAAAAAAGACACACAAAATCCTATCGAAACATAAGCTCATAAATTATACAACTTCTATGTAATAATAACAACAACAACGAAAAAAAGCTTAGTTTGTAAGAAGAGAAAAATGATAATAAAGACAATATAATAAAGTTCATATAGATTTAGTTGGGGAAAAAAATTCTTGGAGAAAGTAGGAAAGTCAATCTATCTAAAACAGTGGAATAAACAAAAAAGAATTTATGAGTAAACTAAACAATTCACGTCCCCATCTAATCTTCAAAACCCATCTATTCACTGAAATCTTCATATTGCTAGGAGGGGAAATATAATCATAACTAAACAATAAGAAAGCACCAACCTTGCAGGTTTGATATCATAATGAAGAAGCTTCATTATTTGATAAAATTTCTCCACCAATCTTATGTTTGCCTCGTTTTAAATAATTCAACAATTTCATCATCTTGATTGAATTATATAATAATAATGGCAATAACAATATTAATTGAATGATTGAGTAGTAATTATTTCGTAAATAAAGGAATATTTTAATTTCGTGATGCAAGACACGGTTTAATTTATTGGCCAAAGAAAAAAAGACACCGTTTAATTTCCTCAATCTTTTGGAATTCGAATTGAAGATTTCTCTCTCTCTCTCTCTCTCGCATCAGAATATCTATTACATCAAATGAATTATCCTCCATTTTTTCAACTCCAAAAACTAAAGTAGATGGACTGACGTCTAGCCAAAAAGGTAAATAAACTTAACTCGACGTAATAAATATTAACGTGAGAAAAGACGAAGTGTTGGTACTCAATTGACAAACTTAATGAGTACAATATTTTAATTCCGATCCGCGTCCATTAATTAGGCTAAATCAATTTATTGTAAATTGTGAAGGACTATTTTAGATCTTATCACTCATTCCCATAAATTATTCCTTCATTATATATATCTCAACGACTTATATTTTTTTCCCATTATTATTATCATTATTTTCTTAATTCTGCGTACATTAGTTTTCTCTGTTTTTATTTTAATTTTCTTCTCTTTTTTTAAAAAAATTTTCTCAAAGGTATAACTACTTTACAGAGAGAGAGAGAGAGAGAGAGAGAGAGAGAGAGATATATATATATATATATATATATTATACGGAAAAGTTTTGGAAGGGTTCGACACCAATCCTCTACTAAGGCTAGGGTACGGCCCTGGGCTCTATAAGCACTTACTGGAGATTTACGAGATCACCTACCAAAGGAGTCCCAGCGACGGCAGAGGGGATCGAACCCACAACCCAAAGGTCTAATCCTGAATCCCTTACCATCTGTGCCAACTCTCATTGGCTACTTTACATATATATATATATAACATAAAAGGTTTTCACATTTATCAACTTGAGATTTTCTTCAATTTTAATAAACAATGTCATTATCATTCATGTTGGGTTATTCATAATAAGGGCTCAAGCCCAATTGAGTAAATGGTTGAGGTTTTTTCCCCCAAAATTTCACTACACCCCCCATTGTAGAGAATTTATATTTAATAGCCCTCCAAAACTTAGTGAAAACTCACTCCATCTCAAAGGACCAAATATGAAATTAACATTTGTGGGTGGAAAAAGGCAATGGTACTTTTTTTTTATTTTTTATTTTTTTGTTAAGAAAAAAAGTGTGAATAGTCATCGGAGCTTTGGCCGCTAGAAAATTTAGTTGTAAACCTACTTTTTCTACTTGTTAATTCATATATTCCATTTACATGACTTCTTAATTTCCTTTTGTTTCTTGTAAATCGCCTTCTTTTTCATTGTAAATCTCTATATTTCAGTTGGTTTTTTTTATATGAATTAATAAGTCCTTATTCCTTAAGAAATTAAATTAACAAGTCGCATAAATTGGCTAGAAAAATTAAACCAGCAAGACCAAAATTACCCAAGTAGCTAATACTAAAACAAACAAACAACAAAATCTCTTTGCTTGAGGAGTCATGATCATGTCACCCACTTACGATGTATAGTCATTATCAACTTTTCAATGACTTCTTTTATGCGAGTAGGCGAATACCGCTCACAATATAAGTCCCCAAAGTAGTCTACGCGAAAGTAAATAAAAGATCAAGTTAGACACAAATATATAGCTAATCTAAATTTAATTTACAAAGTACAAATTTGAAAAATTGCGCATATATGTATGTTAATATCAATCGTGTTAGGATGGTGCGTGACTATGTCCTTCATAAACTTTATCACGTAATACTCATAACCGGTACTGCATTTTCTTTGTTTTTGACATTATAAGAAATTAGAAGAAAAATGTGTCAGCCAATCATATAATAAACTATATTTACTTCAAAAACGTGTAGTTAAATGCAAACAATATATATTATAATTAGTAAAATGATCATATCCAGTGTCCCCTAAATATAATAATCACAATTAAGACAATTAGCAATAATTTCAAATTATGGCAACAATTAAATTAAAGAAAAGTAAATAGCATACACAACATTGGATGTAAGGCACCCTTTTAATGTGAAGTTATCCGCCAAAGACATCGCTTGAGATTGATGAAGCTCTTCCTTCATATCTATCTCTACATTGGGTAATGACTTTGGGATTGATTAACTTGAACTTCTCACGGAACCCATCAGGGACTATGTGACTTTTGTACAAGTACTTTAAATGCCAAAACAAATATGGATATTTCATGTCATTCTATTCCATTCTACTACTTTCTATTAATAATTAGGCTAAAGTAAACGTTTCACTCTTTATGTGTTGATCAAATTTTATTTTAGTCTATTAAATTTATAAAGTGTATTTTTAGTCATTCAATCTTAACGTACTGTTAATTTTGTCTAACGGAAAAAAACTTGGTTACCAAAGCCACATTATTTTATTTATAGTTGGCTGCTGCATCTGTAATACCCCAAAAATCCTATTTAGCATTGCCACTATATTTTGATAGAAAACACCTATTGAAAATAGATGAATTTGTGGTCTCAAAACTAGTGAAATAATTACCTTATTTTCTAAAGGTAATTTCTCATGAAATTAGAGTAAATAAAGAGTTAAAAATCCCTAAGTGAATTTGTGGGTCATAAAATACCCTAAGAATGTTATGATAAATCCTAAGAGACAACTAAATATGTATTAAAATTAGAGAGTGTGTTGTCTCTAATTTTTTAATTGATTTATTATCATTTTTAGGAATTATACCATTTCTAAGCAATTAAAATCATCAAAGAATGATAAAATCAATTAGAAGGAATTGGCAACAATTATTGGGCAATTGAAATTGCAATAATTGATATACTTTATTAATTTTTTAAATTAGTTAATGATTAAGTTTTTAAGGTCATAATTTAAGACCAAATGATATTGATTAGCATACAAGGAATTGTTAATCATCAAAATTAAATTAGAAACCTTGTTAAATTTTGGTAATTAAGCCTAGTAACTAACCCCTAAAACACTATATTGGAGATTAAAATTGGGATTTAACTAATTATTCCTAATTAATCTCTATGAGACGAAAAATTCTTATTTAATGGTAAACAAATGAATTACATAAATAATGGAAGAAACATATGATATTAATCTTAAAACCTAAAATCTAAGTGGACCAATAAGGGAATTATCTTCTTAAACATGTGAGAGCAATTAAAACATATTTGATTAAAGAGAATTTGGGGGTAGGGGACGGATTCTTGGGCACCAATTAAGAAGAAATAAATTATTTTAAATATGCAAACTTATAGGATAAGTAGTTTAGAGTGTGAAAGAAGCCAAGGCAAGTGTGTATGTGTTGTGTGTGTGCCGAATTGTGTGTGTGTTGGGAGAAAGTGTGTGTGGTCAAAAGTTGTGTGAGTGTGTGAGTGTAGTAAAAGGGAAGACAATTAAGTAGTGTGAGTGAGAAGCTTGGTTAAACTTAGGGAGCAAGTTTCTAAACTTGGGGAGCAAGTTGTTTAGCTTGGGGAGCAAGTTATTATTTAATTAGATAAAATTAGATGAGAATCTATAGAAAATAAATCATATCTTAAAATATTGAAACTAAGTATTAAAAGTATATATCTGGAATCAGTGAATTATGAGCTTCAATTTGGCTATTCCCAAAGTCATTTCCATAAACTTTTAGGATTCATATCTAAATGTTCTGGGAAGTTAAAAATCACCATAAATCTAGTTATAAAATTAGGATTTCAAAAGTGGAATTAGATCTTGAAGAAGAACATTAGTTGATACTTAACTAAATTAGCATTTGGAAGAAAATAGGAGAATTTGGGGAAGAAGCAAAACAACTTGGAGAAGAAGGAAGGGGAGGACGGTTTTGGATGAGGTGTAGGGATGGGATTTATGCCTCTTCACCAAGGAAAAATCAAAGGCTAAGATCACTTGAGAGTTGCTTGGAGGCTACCCAATCTTTGTCTATAAATAGAGGCTCCAAGCTTCATGAATTCTCACCACTTCTCAAGCCTCCAACCGAAAATTTAGAGAGTAGGCGAGTAAGGGGAAAAGCTCCAAGAGCAAGGAGCAAGGTTCTTCAAGAGGTAAGAGAGTTTTTAGTTTTTAAGTTCAAGTTCTTAGTTTATAAAGTAGAAATGTTAGGAAATGTTGTTTTGATCTTCAATCTTCCAAATATAGTTTTGATTTCATGTTTTTATGAGTTCCACTGTCTTTATTTCGAAAATTTGATGAAGAAGAAGTTGTAGCAAAATTTTTGGAAGATTATGATCAAAATAGCGAAGCTCTGGCGAAATTTCATCGATTAGCGATTTCTGGAGCCAGTAGCAAAAACGTTGGTATTTTATGAAAAAGATGATGTTCTAAATTTCTGAGAAAACTCATGGTGAAATTAGACATATAGGGCTTTCCAAATATGTATAGAATGTGTCATTTGAACATATGTGCAAAGAGATAAAAATCCCAGAAGATAGGCTACGTTTTCTGAGTAAAAATATGGGCAAAAACTTAAAACGTAAAAACTGGGAATTATCCATGAATTCTGGGTAAGTTCCAGTATTTTTCCTTGAAAATAGAGATCTTAAGGATTCCGGGAAATTTTACGGATCCTCGTTTAGATTTTTTTGAAATTAGTTATGATTTTTCGAAGTTAGGCGAAATTCTGCACCAGCGATTTTTCCGAAAAATTATGAGGAAATAATTGAAAATAAATCCTCCAAAGGTAAAAATGTCAAGTGTGGCCAAGATGTCTCTTGAAATATTGTTTGAGAATTAATTAAGACGATATTACCCTTTTAGGATAGACTGTGCACGCGTACCGACGACGAACATACCCAAAAACCCGGCAAACGAAGGTACGTTCGTGTACTGTAACACTAACTCTGATATTTACAGTATGTGTATATGTGGTATGTGTGTTGTATGCATATTGTGGTGTGTTGTTTGAATACATGTTGTTAAAGGATAACTGTACATCTGCATGCACTGGGAGTGATATATCTGCATTCACTGAGAGTGGTACTTTTCGCTGGGAGCGATACATTTGCATTCACTGGGAGTGGCATGTTTGGAAGTGAATCAATTGCTGTGTTTAATATACCGTATATGTAAATATAAGGTTAACCGTTACCTGAGGTCCAATGGGCATTGGACCTCAGTTTTAATAAATAGTACAGGGAAAAAACTGGGATAGAGAAGGTGCCGGAGGATGGAACTGTGAAGAGGCAGCGGTCGAAGACAAAGGTCGGTAGAAGTTATTAGGACTTAGTTTCGGGCATGAATCTAATAAAGTTACTTCAAACCATTTGGTGCTTAAACTAAGGAAGGGTTCATCGGTGGGTTGTCACAAGTTGCCATAGAGTTTGTGAAACTCCCATTAGATTGAACACCGACCTGGACAAATTGTCTGATTAACTGATATTAGGTTCCAAGCCGTAGGTCTAATTTAAGACTTTCTTTATCAGAGAATTGTATTTAATCTCTGTAAATTGTATCACATGAATATTCCTTCGCGATATTTAATATATCCAGCTTATGTCAGGCATCATCACATGTCTAGGCATTTTATATCAGATACTCGTTGTCCAGATCTTAGCGCACACTATCCACTTCCGCAGTACTCTAAGTTGTAGCATCTCAAACTCTGTTGATTTTCTTAAAGCTAAGTGTCGACCAACACGATTTTTGAACCTGGAATTTGGGATGTTACAGCATCAACCCAAATTTTAAACAAATTTGTATTTTAATTATAATAATAGTAATAGCTAGAAAAAATTCTCAATTTTTATCATTTCTTCCATCTCCTCCCCGTTAGAAACCCTTCTCTTATCGCCAAGTAGGAGTGGAAATAAGTCAAATCCCTATCAAGTGGCCTATGGTTTGGTCTGACCTGGCCTAACATGTTTATTAAAAAGGCAAGTCACTGCCTATTTAAATTCTTAATGTGTTTGGTAGGAGGGGAGGAGAGGAAGGGAGACTAATCTTTTAGACTAATAAAGATTAGTCCCCGTTCCTTCCCCTCAAACCAAATATACCATAAATATGTAAATATGTTAAACCTATTTTGTTAAGGCTTGGCTTATAAGCTTTGAGGCCTTGCCTTTTTACACAAAAATAAAATTTTATCTATATCATAGACACACACACAATATTTAATTTATATGTTTTCCATTCTTATATTTTAATTTTATTTGCCAATCATTATTATATTGTAATTTTTAATTTAAAGTTATAATACATAATTTCTGTATTACCTAGTGTTATTTATTTTTTATTGTTTTCTATTCAACCTTTTCTACTCAAAGACTTGGACAATTAGATCTAGCCGTCATCTTATCATCTTTTCCAATATTCTTGTTCATGCTCATTGTTCCTCTCGCTCTTCGTCGTGCAACACATAAAAACTAATTAACAATGCTTCAGGTATCTCGCTATCTATATTTCTTTTCCACTTAAATATCTCTCGCTACTTCAACCATTATGCTAGTTGTTCAATACTGTTTAGTTCTAACTTTTCAAAAATGATTACCACTACTGTGTACATATTTTATTAAGGAAATTCCTTTTTAACTTGTAATAAAAGCATAAAAAAATGTCAAAAGTGGTTCCCGTAATGGACATATTTGTATAGCATCTACATTCACTGCATAAGATTTTTTTTATCATTTTGGTTTATTTTATTTGAATGAAGTCAGTGCATTAGGATTTAGGGGTTTCATTATAATGGTATATGGTCTTTCCTTCTTCTTTTTTCGATGATTTTATTTAAACAAAGACAAAGCCATTTGAACACTTTTTTATATAGACATTGTCTTTTAGTGGTTATCTTTTTAAGGATCTATTATACTGATTTATGTCACTATTAATCAAGAGATAGGCTCAAAACCTATTATGAAGGCCCACAATCCCTACATTGCAAGTAAACCTATAAAAAGACTTTAGGTTTGATTAGGCCTCATATAGGCTCAAACCTGAATCTAAAAAAAGTCTACATGAGGCTCGGGGCTTTAACAAAGTTTGGTGTGGCATATTTCCATGCCCGCCGCCACGCCCTTCTTCGTCTTCCTCTTATCTCCCAACGCATAGGCTGATTTTTCCCACTTTTAACTTCTAATCTCATTTCAATCCCCACCAGTTTGTCCTCTTTGCTGTAACAATCAAGTAAATGAACCAGCAATTCCGCCTGCTGGTGATAATCCTAGACGGCATTCAATATCCTTCTTACAAGGATCGATTCATTAACAGCTTCATGCCCCATATATACTTCGCTAGAATTAGATTGTTAAATACCACCTGCGAGAGCAAATTCCTGACTACATTAAGACCATGGCGAAATACGCCTTGGAAAATCGACGAATTTGCAATTGAAGAAGATACTAATGTAGGCAAGATGCCATTTGTCCCCACCATATTATAATTATTATTAAATTTAATATATGAATTTGTTAAAAAAATTTAGTTTGTGTGACAGCAAGCTATGATTAAAATTATGAGTAAGCATTTTCTATTAGAAAATACTAAATTGTTAAGATTGAAAGACTAAAGACGCACTTTATAAACTTAAAAGACTAAAATAAAACTTCATTTAAATATAAAGTACCAAACATACAATTTAGTCTAATAATTATCACTCCCAAAATCCTATTTATGATGTATAGATTTGGAAAAGGAGTTTGTGGTCATTTTTTTAAGGTAGGACATGGTTTATTTGGGAGGGTTCTGTCGGCTCTCTCTCTCTCTCTCTCTCGCTTCTTCTGTGTGGTGCTTTATTCGCCAGTTTTCTGGCATCCTCCTTTCGCTGCATCCTTTCTCTGCTATCAATTTTCTTTGTTTTACGTCTTGGTTGTTTGCCTGGTTTTGTTTGATCCACTGACTTTAGAAGGATGTTGTTGCTGCTTTGTGAAGATCATCATCTATCCTATTGTCGCCACCTCTATCTTTTCACCAAAATCATTATCCTAATTATATTCATGTCTCCAAGCTACAGGCTCTTATCTATGTACACTGGTGTCTTCTGGATAAGGTTTAGATCATTTAACATCACTCAAACTATTTTGTTCAACACTTTGAAGATGTTGCAGATAGATATTGTTATGTTGTAGAACAAAAGTTATTAGACTCGACCTGAGAGTGATTCCCAGGGCCTACATACCGTTGAGAGGAATCAAAGTCCACGTAGTTCGATGATAATGAATAGGCTTATAGCCATAGGGGAGTGGGGGTGTATGCTCTATGTATGTAGAATCATAAACAGGCAGAGTGTAGAGAATGTGTACCTTTTTAGGGTTTAAACCCTATTTATAAGTTTTACTTGGGCCCTGAATTGGTGGGTTTTTTGTTATCTTATCACTTAAAGATATATGATATCTTTAGTGATAAGACCCTTGATTTGAGGGTAGTTAGGATCTTGATAATGATAATGATAGATTAGTTAAAATCTTCTTGATTTGGGGAGGCTATTAAGATTACACATAGGCCCTTGTCATGGGCTGTTGCTTGTTGGGCTGCTCTTATAATGAGCCCATATTTCAAATTCGTAACAGTTGCCCCCCAACCTGGTAGCTCAGGTCTCTGATTTGTCGAGATGAATTTGCTTTTAAGAGCTCGGTAAATGTTCTTTTAGCCTGTGGTCTCTTTACCTTGGACATATGTGAACCAGACTGCATCCTACCCATAATTGTTTTAAATTGTCATGTAGTTTTGCTTTGCTTGCCGAGGCTTAACCTGCCGGGCTCTTGTGGATTTATACCAGGTTCTTGCGGATTGGTACCATTGCCCCCATTTAAAACTTCATGAGTAGGTGGGTTGTAGTTCTATCGTCGTATTCCGACTTAGAGGGGACCGACTTGCTTTTTCATCTCGGCTAGGTAATGAGGATTATGATTGAGCTTGCTTTGGTACAAGCATTGGTCTAGGTGTGGACTTGATGTTTAATGGTATTGTGAATGCGGATGTCATCATTGCCCCCTGCCAGCTGGAGTCTTCTAACTGCCATGGTAGTGGAAGCGTTTGTATCATCTTCATTGGTATTCGCGCGTATTAAATGCCGATACTATGCGCATTTAATGCGCACGTCTTTCTTGACACGTCAGTAATCTTTTCTTTGGGCCGCTTGGGCCCTTGACGTTTCGCATTCCCCCTTTTTTCTATTTCGCCTTTTGACACTACTATTCATAACTGGTCATTTCCCTCTCTTTGCTCATTTGAACTATTATGCTATTACTTGTTCAAGAAACTTTTCTCTCCTTTGAAATTTCCAAAATCTCTAGCTCGTGTGTTTCCTCTCCCTCTTCATTATTTAAAACCAGGTAACTTCGTTGTTCTTTCTTGTCTTCGGTTTTTGCCCAGTTCTTCATCTATGATTCTTGCCTGGGTATTTAAGCATTTTACGGTTTTTACTGCCTGGGGAGTTTTGTTTATTCATCCCATTCTCCCTGTTTGATTCTTGTAGTTTCTTGACTTTTGGTCAGTTTGATTCCTATGTTTGGACATTAGAGTTCCATTTCTTGTTTTTTCACCAAGTTTTCTGCTATCCTTCTTTCCTTAGCCTTTATGAACTCCGATAGTCCTTCCTTGCCTCCTAAACTTAGCAATCATCCCCCAAAAGAAGAGGAACTTCTTTGGCGCATTCCTCCGAGGTCAACCTATTGGATTTGTGGGGTGCCCTTGGCCAAGGAGCAAAAACTTGAACACGTGCTCCGAGGTTATAGTAGCGGGGGTAGCAAAAAATCAAATCGGCCTTCTCAGTCTAGTGATAGTTATAGAAAATGTTCCCGGTTTGTAAAGCTTGTGGTCTAGGATCAGGGAGTGACAATTGCTAGGGCTACCTCCCTGGATCTAGGTTTTGTGACTCCTGGGGGGAAGAACTCCTCTTTATCCATAGTCTCCCTAACACCAAATGCTAAGCTTTCAAGTATACCTTCCCATCCCATTAATCCTATTGGTCCTTGTGAGGAATGCTCATGGCATATTGCCGAGCTCGTGTCGATGGGTCGAGAATGGGAGGCTAATCAAGTGGCATCGTTGTGTCGACACAAGTTGCTGCAAAGCATCCCAGTCACCAATCACACCACTGCTTCCGATCCTGTTTTTTCAGTCCCAGGTATTTGAACTTGTGTTCCGATTTATTGTTATTTCTTTTTAGGTAGTATGTTGTCTCCAACGCGTCCAGCTGGGGAGTCTTGGTCCGGGGAGTCGGGTTCAGCATGCCCTCCTCAGCACTTATCAAATAAATATGATTGGGTGGCTACCTTTCAAACAAAACTTTTAAACCTTCTTCTTTAACCCCGACCTAAAGTCATCCTAATTCTTGGGGCTTCATCGTCACTTTTGAGCTACTTTGTAAATTTTCTTTTATTTCTTTTCTATTCAAAAGGTTTGCCTTGCCGGCGAGCCTCAGGAGAAAAAAGGTTGGATCTCATTCTGGGGGGTTTCAGTGTGTGCGCTTCATTCTTCATGATTCTTTAGTGTTTGACCCATCTCTATCTCTTTGCTCTGTTGTTGTGTGTGAGGTTTAAGGGTTTAGCCACTCATTTCCTCATTCCTTTATCATCCTTTCTGCTAATGGTAAGCTCGAATCTATTTTTCCTTGATGGTTGGTGCTGATTGGAATTAATAGATGAAAAAAAAAAGTTTATTAGCAAGGATCAAGGAGCTGATATTAACATTTTTGAGAAAATGATTGTTTTGAAACCTGAAGAGAGACTTTCTCGAGCCAAAAAAAAAACCTTAAGAGACTTTATGTTGATGCTTAGGAGTATATTACAGTATTTGCTACCAATTTATGAGTTGGGGTGTTTGTTATATTAGCTAATCTTGAGTGCCCATAAGCTGTTCAATAAACCTTTGAACTAACCTTGCATAGGTTCACACCGTTTGATGAAATCCATGATGCCATTTATCATCTTCTTTTACTGAAAAAAAAAACCTTTGACTATGTGCTAGGTAGATCTAATGCTTGAATGCCCTCCTTGTTGATTTGCACGCATCCACTCAAGTATTTGTTACCATAAAGTCTTATCTGACCCAATAACCAACATGCTTTTTTTTCTTCATAACAACTCTCCATTCCATGTGAAATGACTCCATTAATCACCTTGTTGTTGTACCTTGTCTTTGATTGCTAAAACAACAGTATTCTGCAAGCATCTTGCTTTAATTTTGTCTAAAAGTTCTGGTAAAGAAGTGTCTAATGCCATTTGCATCAATTGTTTCTCAGGCATATTAGAAAGCACATCAGCCACTGAGTTATCATTCCCCTTTTGTATTGAATTTCAAAATCAAACCCGCTAAACTTTGCCACCCCTTCTGTCTTAATTTACCTACCCAATCCTATTGGCTGACTAGTGCATTGATCCTAGATTCATAGCTTTTCTTCTAGTCTAGCTTAGCCAACTCTCATCCCCGGTTTACCCGCTCATAGTTCATGCTCTATCGCGCACTTACTTCTTTCATCCCAGAGCTTTACACATTTAAGTTTCGAGGACGAAACTTATTTTTAGAAGGGTAGAGTGTAATACCCCAGATTATTATTATTGTTGTTGTTGTTGTTGTTAATAATAATAATAATAGTAATAATAATAATAATAATAATAATAATAATATTGATATTGATATTAATATTAAAATTAATAATATAGTAATAAAAAAATTAATTAGAATTTAATAAATGATTTATTATTTTTTTTATAATAAAAATTTAGAATTTAATAAATGATTTATTATTATTATTTTTATTCATTAATTAGCAATAGCTAAAGAGCCCAGCCCATAGCTAAACCCTAAATTTTAGTTATAAATTTAGGTCTGGCTGTCTAACCTTATCTATCGCTCATTATTTCTCTTCTCTTTACTTCTTTCTCTATAAACTCTGCGACAAACTGCTCTCCTAGGAGATAAGCAAAAAACAGAGACCAGGTAATCCTAATCCCTAAAACAATAGGATTTTAAGGTGTTATGCCAGTCTTGATTTGAGAAACAATTTATGGAATTATTCACCTTCTCGCAACATATATACTTTTCCTCCATGGGTTGCGTGATTGGATAGTATATCCAATTCATCATTCTCGACTTGCGTGATTAATGAATACCCTATGCCATACTTTGAATTTCGGCGCACCTTCAGTTCTATCTTTTTCCTTGTGGGTTTTTCTTATGTTTGATTTATGTTTGATATATATTATTCCATATGTATTGCTTTTCGTTTTGCCTTTTTCTCTCTCTGTACAACCTATGTGCAGGCTTATGTATATATAATAACCCATATATATATTACTTTTCATTTTGCATTTTCCTTGTACAACCTATGCGCAGGCTTATATATATATAATATCACACACACACACACACACATATTACTTTTTCGTTTTGCCTTTTTCTGTACAACCTATGCTCAATGTATACCCATTATACCTCTCCTTTGGATATTGAATTGGTGTGAAGTAATTATGGCACAATCATGAAGAATTTGCTACCCATTCTTAAATTCCATTGAACTTCATGGAAATAATACTATCACAATGCAATGTTTATATATTATTCATTTTTTTAATCAATAAAGTAAGCACATTAATTTTAATGTTTATGCTAGCTATGTATGTCTGATGCCATATTATTTGATATTTTTCCTTCTTTATATAATATCCGCTGCATAATGAAATAGGACATGATTAGATTTTATATCAAAATATCAATCTGATATTTAATTAAATAATAGAAAACTATATAAAAGATAATTAAATAATATAAATAATTTAGGAACTTTATTATAAGCATATTTAAAATAATTTAGCAGTGGGAGGATAGCTTTGGGATAGTACCTCCTAAAGTGATGAACACACTTTTAGGCTTTATGCCCTCAAAATATTATGTGATGTGAACTGATAGTATCTATTATTCCCAAAGTAGTGTCGGGCAGGGTTTCCCGGGACACTAGTAGCAAATTTGGGAAGATGTGTGCACACTAGGAAGATATGGCCAAATTGATGATTTGTGACTGGCAGGGTTTCTCGGGTCACAAGGTAGACTGGCAGGGTTTCCCGGGTCTACCATGGTTCTCTTCCCACCAATAAACTTTATAAATAATGACACCTTTTAATTATACATATATATGATAATTTTTTTATCCTGTAATTATTTTTTTATTCTGTAATTATTTTATTTCATTCTAATTTATTTTAACTTAATTAATTAATTAATTCATTTTATTTTATATTATATTATCTTTATTTAATTAGGATTACCAACTTTGCTAATGTTTATGTTCTTGGGCTACAATGATCCTTCGAGGGAGCAAAATTTCAGTGAACAGGTGCTAAGGGTTGGAGCTAGCAGTGAGAAGTGAGGAAGACGTTTAATTAAGTTTTATTTATTTCCTTTCTAATTTTATATTATGTGTAAAACATTTCAATTTAGGTTTAGATTTATGTTGATGTAATAAGTAGCCTTGCACTTGTCCCATACAAATGCAGCGGTAACACTTTCCGTATTTGATTATTTTGAATCTTAATTATTATTTATAAACACCATCAAAATTTTATGTTTTATAACTGCTAAAAATATGGGGGTGTTACACTTGAATTCCATATGTTAGAGGAGTATCCTATAATCGATATGGTACAACAATATCTTTGGCCTCGATTATGTACTCTTGACCAACCAACATTGTATCAGTTGCATTATCATCTCATCACATTTGGGAAGGCATTTTGCACCAATCTACGACCCAATTGCAAAGCTTGTCCAATGAGAGGAGAATGTAGACATTTTGCAAGTGCTGTTCCAAGTACAACATTTGCCCTACCTCAAAACAAGATGGAAGGTCAAATAATGGTTTAATGAGATCAGATATTATTGCTAAATTTTTGGATGAGAGTTTTAGTAATCTGTTAACTACTTATAATGTGAATGATTTAGCAAAGACAACCACAAAGCAGTGTAATCTTATTATTGTCCTCCCTACATCATCAAGCCGTGAAAATATCTTAGGTGAAATAGAAGACGTAGAAGACTTTTGCAAGAGTGATGATTACTTTGAGGAGTTTTCCACATTAAAGTTGAATAAAGAAAATTTGAAAGTAGGTGGAAATTACTCTGAACTAAATGACATGGACAATTCAAATGTTGTGGTTGCTTATGATCCAAAAAGGGCATCCAAATTTATGCCAGAATTGAAATTTGTCACTCGTTTAAGGACAAAGTGTATGGTTTATGTGGTTCCTGATACACACCCTGTCTTAAATGGGTTTCCAAGGAGAGAGGATGACGATCCTTCCAACTATCTTCTCGTCATGTGGACACAAGGTGCAGTATTGAAGGCGTACCTCGGTTAAACCAAATCTGGTTAAAATATAAGCTCCGTGTAAATTTTTAAAGGCGGACCCTGGTTAAATCGAATCTAATTAAAATCTGGGCTCCATGTAAATCTTTGAAGGCGAACCCCGGCTAAACCGAATCTGGTTACAATCCAGGGTCCATGAAAATTGTTGAAGGCGGACCTCGGATTAACTAAATCTAGTTAAAATCTAGGCTCTATATTGCGCGACAATGCCGCCAAATCTATTTAAATGATTGAATTCAGGCAAGCAAACTCGTTTTCAGAAATCATATTGTGATAGCAATGCCACCAAGTCTATTTAAATCATGGAATTCGGGTAAACAAATTTGTTTCCATAAATCATATTACGACGGCAATGCCGCCAAACCAATTTAAACGATTGAATTTGGGTAAACAAACCCATCTTCAGAAATCATATTGCGACGCTAATGCCGCCAAGACTATTTACATGCATGAATCTAAGGTATATATAAACATGTTTTTGAAAAAGCCGGAGCAAATCACCAAGAGGGGGTGAATTGGGGATTTGAAAAATTCTTTTTTCTCAATTCTGGAAATTAATCGCTGAAACAAAGTAGTGCAGAGAAAGGGAAGAGAGAACAAGACACAGCAAGATTTATACTAGTTCGGTCTAACTCCTTGACCTACGTCCAGTCCCCAGACTTCTGGGATTTTCACTATCACTCACAATCAGTTACACACTCTGTACTCAAAAGTTATCCACTCACCAGGATACACTCCCCCTTACAAGTTGTACACTGATATCCCAATCTCCAAGTCCCCCGACTTGAGATTCTCACAGTAAGTGATATACTCAAACACAGTACACTACATACTCTGTAACTTGGGATGATCCTCTCTCTAGGACTCACTCCCCCTTACAAGTTGTAGTCGTACAATCAATCTCCAAGTCCCCCGACTTGAGATTCTTTACAATCAAATGATTAACGGAAACAAACTCTCTCTAAGAGCAGATAATGATAAACACTGAAGCTCAAATCTCTCAAGACTATTTACAAAAGAATGAATACAAAAATCTGATTGTTGCACACTGTAATTGTCTTGTATCTTGTCTATCTTAGTTCTTCTTTGAATCTGAATGATATTTATAGCTGTTGACGTCCAATTTGAATGAAGAACTTGACTGTTGGAAGAGCACTACGAATTTGAACGTTGGAGGCTCCACTTCCAGAACTAGCTGTTGAGAATCCACTAAAATCTTCTTGATGGATGGATTCTGCTTTTGTCCAATCTGTTGTAGACATTCTCGCAATGTGGGACTTAATTAATATGAAGATAATGTTGATGTCCCTGTGTTGGAATGGGTTGTGCTTAAAGTTGTAATTATTTAATCCAAGTTGGAGCACTTTATAAGACAACATATTCTCTCTCTCTTGCTTTACAGCTCATTGTCTGAATCTTCATTGTTTCCTTCAATAAACCATCTGAAACTTGCTAACAAACTGGTTAAAAGACGTTAGGAATAATAGCAATTAAAGATATGAAGTATTAAGATCATTTAAATGGTTTTCGCAAATTCGCGCCTTCTGGTTTTACAAATCTGTGCGTTACAAACTCGAGTTTACAAACCCAGACTCGAGTTTGGAGTTCATCCAGAGAGCATCTTGTTTTGAAAGACTTCCTAAACTCGAGTTAATTAGTGACTGACTCGAGTTTGGTTCTTACAAAGAGGAAAGTCGCGAATTGCTCTTGAATGAAGTTTTGAGCACAGTGCTAAACTCGAGTCATTTAGTGACTGACTCGAGTTTGAAGCTTTTATGAAAATTTTGAGTTTAAGTTCAGAGCTTCAAAACTGGAGTTTAGAAAACGTAAACTGGAGTTTACAAAACCTGAAATGTTACTTAGCTCTCTGTATAGTCCAGACTCGAGTTTTGATATCCAAAACTCGAGTTTCAGTGTAAACTGAAACTTTTGAAAAATCTCTTCATATGTAAACTGGAGTTTTCATTTTTAAGACTGGAGTTTTCAAAACAGTCATTTACTCGAGGCTTTCTGTTTGAGCTAAACTCGAGTCACCAAAATCTTAACTCGAGTTTCAGTGAAAACTGAAACATTGAAATACCTTTGAAAGCTCAAACTGGAGTTTCCATTTTCAAGACCGGAGTTTAGAAATCATGTAATAGTTCAAGTGTTTTCAAAACAGTCCTAAACTCGAGTTTCCAGAAATCTGACTCGAGTTTCAGTGTATATTCAAACTTTGAAAACTTTTCATTAAAGTGCAAACTGGAGTCACTGAAACCAAAACTGGAGTTTACAAAGCAAGTAACAACACAAGTGTCTCTGTTTATCCTAAACTCGAGTTTGCTTAACCCAGACTCGAGTTTACGAGTCTTTAGCTCTTAAACTTTTCTTGTAAACTGGAGTTTGGAAGGATCAAAGTTAGAGTTTGAAGACTTGATAAAACGTTGAAGCTTCTGTTTGATCCCAAACTCGAGTTTCTAAGACATAGACTCGAGTTTACAAGTCTTTGAAACTTCTGGCCTTTAAACTTTCTTGTAAACTGGAGTTTTAGAAAGACTGAAGGTAGAGTTTGAAAACAAGTTGAAATGCAAGTGTCACTGTCTTTGTTCTAAACTCGAGTTTCAAGACTTAGACTCGAGTTTACAACTCTTGTAAACTTTGATAGCTCTCTGTAACTCTGCAAACTCGAGTTTGCCTATGCAAACGAGTTTGTCCTGCTTTGTTAAAAACTAAGCTTCTGTCTGCCAAGTCTAAACTCGAGTTTAGCTACTTAAACTCGAGTTTGCCTTAAACTGAAAGTTTTACAACTTTCAAAGACAAACTTCAAATTAAGTTTACAATTGTCAGTTATCATCAAAACACCTAGAGAACTAACATTCTCCCCCTTTTTGATGATGACAACACTTGTAAATTGAATTTGCAAAGTGTTTGATTAAACTTGTTATTTTAAAAATCGTTTTGCAAGATGTGCTTATAAGGTAAAGATATCAGAGTTTAGTATGCAGAAGCACGATGAACCAAGATGCAAACATCATATAAATCATTAAGCAGTAGAGCATTTCATGGAAGTTAAGCAAAATAGTAAATTCAAAAACAAATTACTACATACTCAAAAACATAGTTAATACAAAGCAACAAAAACATAGTTAAGGAATCCCAATAATTATGAACACCTGGTCCGAGTTGAAAAATCAACACATCCCAGCAGCTCAGAAACCTGAACTACCAGGCTGGGGGGCAACAAAGTGGACAACAAGGAATTAATGGAAAAGCATGATTATCGATAACCGGAATTAATGCAAACCAGAACTGAAATCAAATTCTAACAAGTATTCGAAATGCGCAAACAGTAAGTATTTTCCATTTATTGTGATTTGCTTACATATTGTTTAATGCAGGAACATAGACCGGGTAATTATCCCGAGAAAAATTTCTACAAAAGCAAGCAAGACAATCAGTACATCCCAACAGCCCAGAGACCTGAACAACCGGGCTGGCAGGCAACTGTTACGGATTCAAATATTAGGCCCATCCAAGGTATGGCCCAACAAGAGGCAACCAACATGACAAAGAAGTGATGGCACAACAATTGGGCTTAGAGGCATAAGAGGCTCACAAGTCCAAACCCTAACCCTAAGGTACCCACTATAAATAGATGGTAAAACCTTAAGGTACACAAGCTCTAGACTCTGCCTCTTTATGATTCTGCATACACAGAGCACACACCCCCACTCTTCTTTGGCTAAACGCTAATTCTATATCATCAAACTACGTGGACTTTGATCTCTCTCATGGATACGTAGGCCTTGGGCATTGTTCCTAGGTCAAGTCCAATATATCTTGCTCTACAACCGAACAAGTTTGTATATGGTTTAAACAAGCATACTAGATAGGATAGCACCTTCTTTGCAATCAGAATTTGAATGGAACCATAATGATACACAAAACCCTAGTCATCCATTATAGGGTTCCTTTATCAAATCAAGCTCCAAAGGATTGTTGTCATGCATCGGGTCGGGTTCTCTCCTCTTTGTTATGCACTTGGTTACTCTCTTTCCAAGTGGATGCGTGAGTTCGTGATCAAGGCATATATTTCTCAAACTCATGTTTATAATGAAAATAGGACTTTTCAGAAGCGTCCTTGTTGTTTTTACTGCTTCTTACAAAATCTCTTTCCTTGGAATTTAGCCACTCCATCAATGGACATGCTTGTCGAGGTGGAGGAGGACACAAACACAAAGCTTGTTCATGTGTGTGTTGCAGGATTTAGTAGTGCTTTCTTTGCTGGGTTTTGTTAAGCCTTCTGCCAAAAAGGCTCAAACAACAATTTAACGAACCTACGAGTTTATGCTAGGCATAGAATGGGTAGTCCTATGTATGGTTCTGATTTGCTCAGACTACTCGTGATATATATCCTTTTTTTGTTTCCTTTTCGTTTGGAGATTTCTTATTGTTTGGTTTTGTTTCAGTATGGGTTTGGTTGCTTCCTAGACCTTGATGCTCAGATATGAGGATCTAAGCTTTTCCTCTATGTCCTTTGGATCAGGGTCCGTCTAATAACCACTCTTTTTTCAGTGGAGTTTTCAGTATCTCTTGGGATACCCAAGTCTATCATGGCTCAATTTGATGGGCTTATGCTCCAATTTTTGGTAGCTCTGGATCATCTTGTTATCCTTTTGCTTGGGTCCTCATATTTACAGTATCGATGTTTGAGTTTGCCACCTTGTTGCATACCTCTTTTCGTTTATTTCCCTATACCTATTTTTTTAAAAAAAATAAAAGTAAAAATTTCCCACCTGGAACTGAAGTTCCTACTAATCATGTCGGCCTACAGTCATGGGAAAAACTCCCAACATCATTTTCTCTATTGCTACCTCTCAAACCAACCAAAGACATAGTAAAGGTAGAGTAGATCTCTTTCCACTTCCTCCTAACAGAGGATGTTGATATTTCCTTGTATGTGTTGTTGCTTCTTACACTAGTTTTGTACTGTTGTTGGTGGCTTTGATATGGGCATTTTTATGCCATACTACCTTTTCTCTTAATATAAAAGCCCAATGTGTTTGTTTCATTTTACTCTCTATTTTAAAAAGACATGGTTTAAGTGGGGGTAGACATTGGACCTACTAGGGTATCAGTGTCTACCCCACCTAAACTTTTTTATGTTAAAAAAATGAAGAAAAAAGACACAGTTGGCTTATGATATATCTTGTGACTGGATATAAGTTTTTGTCCAATGAAAACAAAACCACGTTATTTATATCATTAAAAAAATAAAATAAAAACAAATTCTTTCATTGCCTCCAAGTGAATCCAAAAAGTCACAAAACAACTTCCTAATGAACAAAAAATCAGAATATAAACTATTGTCACAATTCTAGGATTGGTAATTCTGCACTATCCATCTCTTGTTGAATAATTCTGCACAATTCCCAAATAAAATTGTTGTCACAAATCCCAATGAACAAAATATTGGTTGGGTGGGATCACAAATAGTGATCCTGGAATTCTGCATTATTCTTCCCTCTTCTTGTTATTCTAATTAAGGAGTAGAAAGAGAAATATCCTTCAAGAATAGTGTAGAATTAGATTCGATAATGGATATTTTGATTTTCTTGTGACAATAATTTATATTCTGATTTTTTTTTTGGTTCACTGGAAAGTTATTCTACGACTTTTTGAGTTTATTGGAAGGTAAAGGGAAGAATTTGTTTTCAATTTATTTTGTGATTTTTTTTTCAATGATATAAACGACGTAGTTTTATTTTCACTAAACAAAAGTTTATATCTAATCATAAGATATATCATAAGCCCATATATATATGAAGGACATGGTTTATCTATTATAATTTCTTTATTTAATGTTGACGTAAGGAATTAAAAAATAATAATTTGTAAACAAGGTTAGTAAATTGTAAATGTTTTCATTGTGTAAAATAATATTAAAAGTGACTTATAAATATATTATGAACAAATGCATTACATTTCTCTCAGCATAACTGCAAAACATACTTTTTTTTTCCAACCGCAAAACATCCTCCTAATTACCACGAAACTAATTAAAATAACATTTCAGGGGGAAAAAACCAAAATAATAAATTAATCAGAAAATTGAGGAGGAAAACCTTTACGGCGTCGTTCTGTCAATGTTGATTAAATTCTCACAAACTGATTGATGCGGATCACTGACAGTTCCCCATCTAACATTCCATTTCCTTTCTTCTCCCCGTTACGATGGAAATAGATTCCCTCCCCAACGGCAGTGGCACCGCTGCAACTGCCACCACCGGAACCACCGTGACTTCAACAACTGTCGCCAACGCAGTGGCACCTCCTCCGTCGTCACAGCTCAGTCGACTCACGGAGTCTTTGAAGCTTGAGCATCAGCTCTTGAGGGTCCCTTTTGAGCACTACAAGAAGACGATCCGTGCTAATCACCGCATCGTCGAGAAGGAGATCTCCTCTGTCGTATCTGGCGTTTCTGTTGCTTCCGACAGTGATATGTCACGTGATGACGCCGTCAACCACCTGAATTCCCTTGTCTCTAGACTACAAGGGCTTAAGAGAAAGGCAAGTTCAAATCGAAATTATTGATTTGAATTAAAATACTATGGTTATGCTCATTCAGGCAAACTATCTTCACTGTTTTTGGTTAAATTTAATTGTTTTCTCTTCACTCAAATTTAGATATTTATTGATATTTTGTGGTCAGAGGGAGGTGTAGTTCTGAATTTTATTCTTTACTCTTGATTACATTTCCTGTTGTGATTTTGGGTGACAAATGAAGTAATACGTGATCAATTTTGGAGCTAAAAATGCAGTTATTTTTTATTATTCAATTAATTATTTGGATAGGCAAGTGAGAAGACACCAAGACAACCCATAATTTTGATGCATCATGAAGGACACTCAGATTTTTTTTGGGGGTGTGATGTATTGATCTTTCTTCTCAGAATGCATTGCGGTAAGGCTTGCATTCACATTTTACCCACCAGATGTATTCTTTTTCAAAAAAATCATTATTCAGTCATAGAGCCGAGAGGGATTTAGATATTGTACATTTTATGGTATACAGCATTATAGTATACAGCAAGCGGGATAGTTTCAACGCCTTATTTAGGTGTATAAGCTTAAAGATAACCTAAATCTTTGATGCATCAACTGGCATTTTATAGGTGTGATGTGATTGATTTGTTGTGTAAAATTTGATCTTCCTTTTCTGCAAGTGTCATGGCACATCTTTTGCATTCTCAGTTTTCATACCAAATGATTTATTTACCCTCGTTAGTGATTGTCTCACATTTATTTCATAAGTATATTCACCATTATCATCTTTTAACGATGTCTTCAGTTGGAGGAAGGAAGTCGAGCAGAGCAATTACAAGTGCAAAGGTATCGGGTTCGTATTGGTCACTTAGAATCTGCTGATGCAGAAAAAATATCAGAATGGAATGGCACACGGTTGAAGAGAATTTTAGTGGATTACATGTTGAGAATGTCATATTATGATACAGCAGCGAAACTTGCTGAATGCAACAACTTACAGGTAAATCTTGTGAATTTTGTTTTGTTCTGTGTATTTTCACTCCCCTTTGTAAAATTTGGACTTTTTTCTTTTAAAAGGAGTCAAATGGCTATTAACTTCTTGAGGATTCTGTGAAGATTCCATGGAGGTTTTGTCAAGCAAATGATGGTTTCCCAAACTCTAATTTTTCAATTATAAGCCAGTTTATTCTGCTTTGGATCTGATAGCAATGTCATTCTTTATGCATCAGGATCTTGTTGATATAGATGTATTCCTGGAAGCAAGAAAGGTTATCGATGCTTTACAAAATAAGGATGTTGGACCTGCTCTGGCCTGGTGTGCTGACAACAAATCAAGGCTGAAGAAGTCAAAGGTTCACATACTGTTTGAGATTACTAACACTGGTGGATTGATGAGTTTATGTATATAATTATGTTTTACTTTAATGAGAGATATTGCGTCTTTACTCATTCATTTTTTTTAATGTGTTGAGAACGTGATTTATCCAATGCTTAACTGCATTTGCGACCTTAAGTAAAGCCCGAAGAGATTTCACTTACAAGCGAAGATCCTTGGAAAAGAAATCACTGTAGATGCGACCATTTTCGATATCATATTGTTTTAGGAGAGCTGGCTATTGCTGGGTCTAAAGGTGTCATCACACTTTTATTGAAATCCCTCCTTTTATGAGGATCCAATCTGAAAAGCTCTGCTACCCTACTAATTTAGGCAGTTTAAACCCATTAAATCTCCTTAGATCCCTCTAAAGCAACTAAGGATGTGGTTGTTTCATATGCTTCTTTTACAGTCATTAATGCAGCATTCATTTTTGCATGGCATTGGACCTTTAGTTGTTCATCTACTTCAAACATGTTTCTCCAGAAATGAGACCAATTTTCTGTCGTTTAGCCAATGATCTGAGCATTAAATGGAATGTGCTTTACTTATTATAAGAACTTAGCATTATGCTGCTGCTTCCTTCTAACTCTCAGTGTACCATCAATGTTTACCCCCAATTAAATTTCTTTTTTTATTTTTTTATTTTTAGTTTATTGGAGGGATGAAGCAAGAGTTCTGCAATGGGAAATATGGAAATCTTATTTGAAATTCAGGAAGCTTTAGTTTAGAGATATTTTCATTTTACATATTTTCTAACTTTTATTTATATTAACATACCTGTTGAATAATATCAGTTTATCTGGTCATTTTGCTCACCTAATCTTTTCCTTCTCTCTCCCTCTTTCCCCTTCATCCCCCCCTTTTCCTTTACTGTTCTAAATCACTCTGGATTTCTTCTTATAAGGTAAATAGCAATGGTTTTGGAATCTATGAGAATTATGATGTTTAAGCATTTAATGGTAAAAATTCATTTCAACAAATTGACTTGTTTGATGGTATGAAACTTCTTCCTTGTTAAATTGAAAGAGAAAGTAGCTTATTATAAGTTGTTATATTTGACCATGAACTACATAAATATCTCACTAACTTGGCCCTACTTTCTTAGGGACTCTCTCTCTCTCTCACACACACACACAAAAACAAATATTTTTAAAGGTGGTTAGTTATACATGGAATACTGTAAGATAAGTCAGGAGAGATTTTGACAAGCCAAAGTGGCACAACCATTGTTTGAAAATAAACATCATTTTGCTTTTTTTTTGGGGGGGGGGGGGGGGGGGGGTGGGGTGTTCAGAAAATTATTGTTGTCTCATCTATAATATCTGCTGCTAAGGTAGGTCATATGCCATGGTACTTTTTAAACAAATGTAGACATGGCTCTGTGCCATACTACCATTATTGACTGGGGCTGGTTTTCTTGACAACAGAGCAAATTGGAGTTTCAATTAAGACTTCAAGAGTTCATAGAGTTGGTAAGGGCTGAAAATAATTTGCGAGCCATCACATATGCTAGGAAATATCTTGCACCATGGGGAGCCACAGACATGAAAGAATTGCAGCGAGTCATGGCAACCTTAGCCTTTAAAAGAGATACTGAGTGTGCTACTTATAAGGTAAGCCTTGGCTGTCAAGTATTTGTTCATGCTTTTACATTTATAGTATTATTAATTCTGCCATGTTAACAGAATTTACAGTATTTGATTAACTGGCGTGTCTTATGAATTTTGATTTGTTTTGTTAGAATTGGATTGGATATATACCATATATCAATATTAGTATTGATTAGAAAGTTGATACCACTCCCCTCTTTTTCTTTGCATTGTTGAAGTTGGAAAAATCCATCTATTTTTCCCCTAGATGCCAAGACGGGAATGTGTTTTCCAGTTAGATTGTGAGCTTAATTTTAAAAACTTGTGTGCTTCAAGTACCTGTAATTTATTTTTGTTTTAAGAGTGGAGGAATAAGAAGCTTGAAATATACATTATTTCTCTTTCTAGTTGATACAAGCTGTGACTATGTTTCTTGCTATTCCGAGTTGGTAATTATTGCAGTTGATGAAAACCAAGCTTCATTTACTTTTTTGTTTTAGGGCTTTTGGCAAAAAAGCTTATTGCACTTAAGCTGTCATATGTTGTATCTATATTCTCTGAGCTGAAATTTCAGCAACACATAGAAGATATAATTGATTTTTTTCAAATCCTTTTACAGGTCTTATTTGAACCAAAGCAATGGGATTATCTGGTAGACCAATTTAAACAGGAATTCTACAAGTTATATGGCATGACCGTAGAACCTTTGCTTACCATCTATCTGCAAGCTGGTCTTTCTGCTCTGAAAACTCCGTATCCATATACATCTTGTAGCATCCATTAATCACTTTGTCTTCGTGTTTGACATTTTTATGTTTGCTCTTAGTTGTTTAATTGAAATCTGAATTTTTTATTTTTTGGTTTATTTTTTGGGTTGTTTATTTTTATTTTTATCTTTAGCCATAGACTACCCAATAGATGTGCATAACTTTTCCAGTTACATGATCCTATATTTTCCCTTTTGTGTGACAGTTATGATAAAGCTAATACCTCTCGGAGCTTCCTGATCTATTTGTGGGGTTTACTAGAAATGACTAGGGTTGTCAATCAAATTGAATCCCTTTGATTGGATTGAGTCATTATTTATGCTGTAAGGAATGTGAAATCTCAAAATCCTCTATGATTCATAAGTCAAGAGCATTCATGGTCTGATGTTTGTCATTTATATGGAATTTTTCTTTTCTGGCCTGAGAAGTAATGTTTGAAGAAATCATATTTGACCAATGGTCCTCATTTTAATTTGATTTTCGCATGCAAGAATTCACGTTGGGATTTGCATGTTTAGTCTTGTTACTGCCAAGATGATCAAAAGTATGTTTTTGTAAGTTTGCCGTAGTTTGTCTGAAGTATTATCCTTAGGAATCTTTACTGCTTCTCATTCTTAACGTACGCAAGGGAAATTTTCAAATTTGTAACTAGTCAACCTTCTCAATTTAAACTTAAGCTTGCAACTGATCATGGGCTTAGCTTGGCCTGAATTTTGTCATTCAAGAGAACCATAAAATTTTATGTGAATAGAGCACATTTACGTAGTGTAATCCGGTCCCATCTAGTGGGGGATAAGACTTCTTGTTGAAATCCTGTAGCTGTGGATGCACAAATCATAGGCAACTCTCTGTTCTTGTGATCTTTTGACTTGATAAAGATACTGTTATGAGGATGATTGTACAAAAGAGGACCCTCTATCACAGGAGGGTTTCCGAACACTGGCCAAGCCGTTACCTTACTCTAAGCAGCATCACTCAAAGCTTGTTTGCTACATAACTAAGGAGCTAATGGACACTGAGAATCCGCCACAAGTCTTGCCCAATGGATATGTCTACAGCACTAAGGTCCCATTTATTCTAGATGTTTTTTTATGCATTATTTTTTTCTATTAGGCTAATTATATTTGTTGGTTTGCAGGCTCTTGAAGAGATGGCAAAGAAGAATAATGGTAAAATCACCTGCCCGAGGACTGGTTTCTCTTGCAATTATTCAGAAGTGGTGAAAGCTTACATATCATGATTCTAAATGACTATAAGTTTGACTCTAAACCCAGCCTTTTACTTCTAAGTTACGCAACATTTCTGGTGAAGGTTCTGGAAAATTATTGTCTCGGACAAGACATTTTTAACTATCCATACCTTCACATTATTCCTCTGGTGTTACTAAAACTTGTAAATAATGCATATGGAACTATTGTTTCAAATCTCTCTCCGGGAATTGCCTTAGACTGTGCATAATAATTCACCTTCCTGATTGTTCTGTAATGTTTTCATAGTGTTCTTAGTGAATTTTCGTGCCAGGCAACTTTTGGTTTCAGTATCAAGAAGGTAAAATAGTTTAGTAGCAATGATTTATTTGTGATGTTTTAGGTATTGTAGTCAGATCAAGATTACCAGCTTGGTATGGTCCAATCCTATGATTTTTTTTCTTTTTCCAAAAAAGAAAATGGGTTTAGGTGCAAAAATACACATATGTTTTTCCTCCTGGAGCGCTTGGCACCATATGTTTTTTTTGTGCAAAAATACACACGCTGTTAGGTTTTAGGAGCAAAAATACCACTTCCGTTAGTTGACCGTTTGTTGACCGTTAACCATGGTAAAATTACCTTTTTGCCCTTAGTTTAAAATAATTAAAAAAGAAAAGGGTTAAGGGCTTAAGGGTAAAAAGGTAATTTCACCATGGTTAACAGTCAACTAACGGAAGTGGTATTTTTGTTCCTAAAACCTAACGGCGTGTGTATTTTTGCACAAAAAAAAACATATGGTGCTGAGCGCTCCTGGAGGAAAAACATATGTGTATTTTTGCACCTTTCTTTGTGCATGATTTTATATGAACTAGAAATGTTTCGCTATAATTGGACATAATGCTATATATGGACAGTATTTAGGCCGTATAAATTATTATGACTTTAATATTGATATGTTGATTATTGAACCATATATTTCAAGACTGATTTTTTTACATGTAAGTGCATTTTTTTTTTATCTGAAAATTTTAGGAAAGGGGTTGGGTTCACACCCACAATCCAAGGGGAAGGCGAAATCCCCCTTCCTCCTAACATGTAAGTGCCTGTTAGGTAGGAGTGTAGGACTGCTCAGACGAAACCGGGTTTTTATACCCAAAAGAGCTAAAAGCTATACGGCCCACTTCAAGATAGGAATCCTATCACTAGGCTCCAATCAGTGCACTTTCATTTGAAACCCAAACGATCGGATCAAATGAAAAATATAATCTTCATATCACAAGAAACAATGGATTCCAGATCAGATATGGAAAGAAATAGAGCTCAGATTGAATGGGTACATGAAATTTATCGGCACATGTTAATAACAGAATTCAGTGCATGACTTTCTCTAATACTCATCACCGCCCATAACATTCAATATGAAGGAGGATAAAGAGAGAGAGAATAAGGGTGTGATGGCTGGATCTAAGAAGTTAAAGCGGCTGAGTTGGCAATGATAAAGAAGAAAAGCAGAACGAGTGAGAAAACTTATGGTGCCGAGTGATGATAGTGAGATTGCTAATATTGATTTTTGAGGGGGCAAGAGCTGAGTCTCACAGAGAAAAAGGCAAGCGAGGAAGGAGGATCTTCTTACAATCTTTTTTTTCATAATTCAATCGGGACCATTGATAGGAAAGAGAAGAAAAAAATTCAAAGAATATAACTTGATGATATAACTTTTCAGATTGATTAGACGGATATAATTTAAAAATTATGAGAGATAATAAAAAGATGGATAATGAGAGAAACGACTTGGGGAGGAGGAGAGGCAACTAAGGTGAGAGCTAAGAGCCATTTTGGCTTTGGGTCCCTAATTTTTGGGAAATAACATTAAAAGGCATAAATAATAAAAAGAAAATATATATATATATATATATATATATATATAGTCCCATCCCAAGACAACATTTGTCCTGCCCCGCCATTTTAAATTTTGACAGGGCAACTGAAACAGAAAAATCTTGAACAGCTTTAATGTTGGGCATTAAAAGGGTTTTGAAAGTATGAAATTGAAGCAGTAGAGACAAAGATGCCGTCATATAGGATAACGTAAGATCTATAAGGAGACGATGGCGTTAGATTGTTAGATGGTTGGGTCTTGTCTCCTAAATGCTGAATTGATTTATTTGATTAATGACCAATGGTCTGCGATATCAAGAAATGGAGAAGAAGATGTAATAACAATTTCCTTGGAGAGAGCAAAATGTGGTCATTGGGAAAAAATTTAACAGGAAATCTCAATATGCGCTAATGGGGAACAATTCAACAAGAAATTTCATAGGTTTATGGATGATACTGATTCGATAGGCCTGTACTGCTAATGTCCTCTCTTTTATTCTAAATAAATAACAGACAAAGTTGGTTTTTTTTTAAAGAGATTAAGAAAGTTAAATAAGTTATTTAATCATATCATATGTAGTATATTATTAGAATATCTATTAATTTATAAGTTTGGCAAAATAGTTTGAAAAAAAATATAAATATTTTAAAGTAATTTAATTAACTTTCTTAATATCTCTAAAACAAAAACTTAACTCTGTGTTATATTTAGGACCGAAGGGAAGCATGATTTTTTTTTTAAATAGTTTTAACCCTAACATTAATGTTAGATTTCAGTTTGATGCCTTAAATTTAAAAGATAATTTTTTTTAGTCCTTTAACCTTTTCAATGATAATTGTTTTTGTAACAATCAATATTATTTTAAAAGATGAACTTTAGATGTTAGCATTTGACAATGCTTTTGTCAACACTAAATTTTAAATTCAACTTTTTGTTTATTAACAATGATTTGAGATAAAGGATTAAAGGGTTAAGCAAATTTACCAATAAACTATTGGCCCAAGAGCACCCAGCACAATAAATTATTAAGTGGATCAAAAGTACCAACAAACTTTTGAAAATGTTAAAGCAGCATAACGCCGTTAGATTTAAGGTAACGTCCGTTTTCCGGGTCTGGCAAAAATTACAAAATAGCACCCAAATGTTTATGAAACTATATTTAAGCCCAAAAAAATTTCAAAATTTTTATTTTAGTCCCTCCACATACTATATATAGAGTAGAGCTGGAAATCAGGGCCGGTCCGACCCTCCAGGGCCGGCCCATGAAGGGGCAGGGCCTAATAGGCCCAGCCCTCTAGGGCCCGAAGTAAGAAAAACACCTATTTTTCAAAGCCCAGCCCGAGAGCACTAGGGCCAGCCACTGGGTAAGAATATCATGAAATTCTTCTCCCACATTATGAACACATCCATAATCTTTATTTACAACAAATAATAAATCCAATCATAAAATTAGAGTATAGTTATTATGTATTTATAGTTAAATAGATAAATAACTCTATAACAAATACAATATATATATATATATATAAATTAATAAATTTAAAAAGGAAAAAAAAAAAAGCTACAATAAAAAAGGCTTGCAGGGCTGGCCCGAGGCCCTCTAGGGCCGGCTCTCCAAGGCTAATTTCAAATAACTTGTCCATTTTTCAAGCTGGCCCTTAAAGGACCAGGGTTTAAACGGGCCAGCCCGATGGGCCTGGTCCGTTTTCCCGGCTCTAATGTAGAGGGACTAAAGTGAAAATTGTAAAAAAATTTTGGGGCTGAAAGATAATTTTTTAAAACTTTAGGTTCTTTTCTGTAATTTTCGCGGGACCATCCCTACCCCCCAAAATCCACCGCTGGTTACAGGCCTTTTTTTCAGCTTTAACCTGGCCTGTGGCCTATTAAAGAGGCCTGTAATTTTAAAAATTTTGTAAGCAATCTAACAAACCACAGGTCTAACCTCAAAACAAGAACAGACCTACTTTAAACAGACCGAAATCAGACCTACATCTAATATCCTATTTAAAGTAGGGCTGTTTTCGCCCGGTTTGAAGTAGACTTGTTTTGAGGTGAGGTGTGTGATTTGTTAGGTTAGTTAGAAAATTTTTAAAATTACAGGCCTCCTTAATAGTTTACAGACTAAGGTTCAAAAAAAGGCCTATAACCAACGGCGAGTTTTGGAGGGTAGGGATGGCCCCACAAAAATTACAGAAAAGAACCCAAAATTTTAGAAAATTATCTTTTGGCCCATAAAATTTTATAATTTTCACTTTAGTCCCTCCATATAAAGTACGTGGAGGGACTAAAATAAAAATTTTGAAATTTTTTGGGGTTTAGATATAGTTTCATAAACATCTTGGTACTATCCTGTAATTTTTGCTGGACCCAAAAAACAGACGTTACCTTAAATCTAACAACGTTGTGCTGCTTTGACATTTTTAAGAGTTTGTTGGTAGTTTTGGTCCACTCAATAATTTATTGTGCTGGACGCTCCTGAGCCAATAGTTTGTTGGTAAATTTGCTCCTTAACCCAAAATTAAACTAAAAGTACCATTATAAGGAAGATCATTTATCTACATAATTGTAAATATAAATATTAGTATATTGAGTATCTATGGTAAGCCCTCTAAAGTTTAATTTTTAAGGTTTTAGTTCAAATGATGGTTTAAGAAGAAAGAACTTTGAAGGTCATAAAACATTAGAAAATCGTTCACTTGAGCTATGTGGTAAAAGACCATTTTTGGAAGTTGTGGAGATTTATAACATATGCATCCTTTGATTAATATACTTAAAGAAGATACATTAAAATTCTCAGGCTTTTCTTTTAAAAGAACACTTAGAATTGGTGTTCGAAAATCGCTTGTTCAGGGCTAAATTTTTATAGGATTAATCCATAACTGCTCAAGTTGATAAGCCTTTTTATTGGATTCATTCTCATGTGGGAATGCCATTTATAAAGCCCAACCATCACCATAAGGGTTCATTTCTCAAATAAAACTTACTAAATACAAACATTATATTATTTCCTTGTATAAAAAAACATAATATATAAATTAAAACATTAAATTGGAATTGAAATTCTTTAAATGATAAATAATTATGATGATACAATTCAAATATCTTAAAATTTGATTATGTGCTCTTAAATTCTAGGTATTACGTAAAGAATTGCTGAAGAGTATGATTATATTACATTAAAGACATGAACTTTAATTCTCAAATGACATCAAAAGTGTACTTTACAAACTTATACCATAAACTTTAGCAATGTTTTTTTTTTGTAAAAAAAAAAAAAGAGTAAGTATCACAAAAATCATGAAGACAAAAACAGTGAAACATTATTTTTATTTTATCTTAAATTAACTTACCCTCTTGCCTAGAATGAGTGAAGAGCTTATATTAAATTTTTGGGTTAACATAATATTTAGTCTCTTGAGTTTGACCTCATTTTGCTTTTGGACCCTCAAGTTTCAAATCATATATTTTGGTTCCTCAAATTTCATTTCATTTAAAGTATTAGTCCCTATGACTAAATAAAAACCTAGACTATTGCACTTGTAGAAGGATTAAAACCTCATTTATAATTGACATTTTTTATAATTAAGTTCATTTCTTAGAACCTAATTCCTCATTTTAGTTTTTATAACTTAATAAAAAAAATTGATCATTTTACTTGTAGAGGGACTAAAACGTCATTTATTATTGAAATTTTTAATAATTAAGTTCATTCCTTAAAATTTCATAAATCCCTCCATTTATTTAAAGATAATTTTTCTGTCATTCTTGATTTTCCCATATCAATTTTTGTTTTTCATCTTGGACAAATTAAAATTTACAAAAACAAAGGAAGAAAAGCTGACAGGCGCATCTTGGTAAGAAGACTTTATGGTAATGATAGCAGACATCATGAAGGAGCAAAAGGAATGATTTCAGCTTTGGTGAACAAAAATGAAAAGGTAAATACCAAAAATAAATAAAGAAGGAAGCTTAATACTGACCATAATGATGTGACGTAAAGGGCAAACACTGTGGGGCCCTTTGTTTTTAGAAACAAAATTTCACGTGTGAAAGGAATTTAACAAAGGGAATGAAATGGGAGGAAAGATTACGAGGGGTAGTGAAAGATGGTTGAAAAAAAGGAAAATACTTATTTTACCTTCAAAATAAAACAGTAATTATATATTAATAAAATTTATATTCCAATTCATAAATTCAATAATTAGTAGTACACTAAATTAAAAATGAAATTTAAAAAAAAAACAGATAACATAAATAAAGTTAAGAGACTGAATCAAATTATTTATATTTTGACACTCTTTACCTTATATAACAACTATCTTAACAATAATAAGATGAAATAAATAGTTAAATTAAGACTTCAATTACTAGAATTAGTGCCCAAGATTTCTCTCCCATATTCTCTTGCATTGACTCTCTACCCATGCTGCAACTGTTTCTTAAAGATTTTAAATAATTAAATAACTGTGAATATTTAATATAAATATCAAAATATCTACATATATTAAATAATTAAGAGTGAGTTTATCACAAAGATATTTTTCCTATATTCTTGTGTCATAATTCCATCCCTCTAATTAAAAAGCCCACTTTGCAATACTTTAACGCATATCGTCCCAGATCAACGCCTTTATGCAAATTTATCAAGTCTTATTAAGATATTTAATGTTTAAATTAATTAAATAAAAAAATGTGTTCTGTTAAGATATTGAATCAAATTTATTTTATTTATTGGTAAAATTGGAATTTTTTTAGTGGATAAAAATTCAAATTTGAATTTACTCAGGTTGTCTAAATTCAAATTTGCTTAATGAATTTGAATACGAAAATCAAGTTCTATTTGACTTTGTCTTACAGGTTATAAAATAAAGCAAGCTTTCATCTTCTCTCATTTTATTGTCGCAAATTCTGCTAACCTTTCTCATCCACTCACAAAATCTTCACAAATATGCATCTTCCAAGGAGGACATTATATTAGTGATTGTAATAAGGAAACAAAACAAGGCAGCATCATCGGTAGCCAATCAAACGAATATAATATAATATATTTCTCTTCTCCAATTCTATTTTTATTTTCTAGATATCTCTTTTGTTGAACTCCATTGCACTCAAGTCCATCGTCTCTTTCGCAGGTAGCACCAAGGAACAGATTTTTAAGGGGCAAATATGTCCAATAGTCAGTTTCATAGTTCACATAGAGAATTTGGATTTCCACTGATTTTGGTGAGATCTCATCTTCTCACCTTTAAAGAAATATTGGTAAGTCTCCAAAAAGATTGAGCGAAAATTGTATTCAAAACAAGGAAACTTATCTAGGTTCCCTTCTCTTCCCACTTCTTACATGCACCGAACAGACCTTATGGGTGGAGCTAATGGCATTCAAGCATTTCATGGTTTGTGTTCAAAATAAAATACTACTAAGTTTTCACAGTTTCTTTCTATTCTTGCATTGCGTGTTTTTTGTTTCTAGATAAAAGTTACTACCTACCTCCGGTCCTAATTATAAGACAAAATTGACTTTTTTTTAAGGGATTAAGGAAACTAAATAAGTTACTTAATCATTTCATATGTTGTGTATTCTTAGATTATATATTAGTTTATTAGTAAAACAAATTAGTTTGAAGAAAAAAATAATTAGGACCGGTGGTGGGAGTACATCGCATTTTTTTCCCCATAGACTCAGGATATCCAACACTAATGGCAATGACTAATCCCTTCACATGGTAGACTTTTCGTAGGGGGTTTAAGTGTTGGCCATAACGCCATTTCCATAAATACCGTCAACGATCAAATCCCTGACTAAATGTTTAAGGAACCTTCGTGGTTTATGAGCATCGACATTTTAATATAATAATTTATAGTTATTTAAAAAAAATGATAAATATACCAGGTCATTGACTTTTTTGTTAAAAAAAATGCTAACTCCAAGTATTTAACCGTTGTTTTTTTTAAAAAAAAAAAAAAAACTAGTAACAGATAGTTGTACAATTTGTGAAATTTTTTAAGAAATACAACTATTTAACAGGTGTTTAATATAACTATCTCATAATTGCTCATACTTATTTGATGGCAATTGTACGGAAAAAACCCTTATTAATTAAATAATTACTAAAATGACATGCTGGCAAAAGTATTAACCCGTCTGCCCCTGTAATCGATTACAGAGATTTGGGTATTTTTTTTTTTCAATTTTTACACTATGTAATCGATTACGCTACAATGCGTAATTGATTACATAAACCCAGAATGCAAAATGGCAGTTACAACGAGATGTAATCGATTACGACACGGGCCGTAATTGATTACATATCGCGTTTTCTATTTTTTAAAAGCCAAAATACCTCACTCTGCCTCATTTCACTTCCTTTAACCGATTAGGGCTCCCCACTCTCCTCCATCTTCATTTTCGGCAAGAAGCCATTGGATCCAAGGTGTGGGTTTTGGAAAAATTGAAGATTTTCTCACATTTGCGTTGATTTTGATAGGTTTTCGAAACCCATTATGATTTTGACTATATTTTCTCCGTTTTGCTGAACATATGGTGCATGTAATCGATTAGGGTTTGTTTTATTTGGATATATAATGTTTTAATCATTGATTTGACTTGTTGGTTGTTTTTTTTTGAATAAATGAGAGATTAAATATATGTTTAGGTCTGTTTTGGAAATGGGTAGTGGCTATTTTCATGCGAAACTGAAGCAATTAATGGGATTGAAGCATGAATTACATGTTATTGTGTGTATGGATGTTTACGGTTATTGATTAACTCTGTTTTGATTGTTGATTGTGCATTTTACAGACAATGACATTGGCTCCGTTGACGGATAATGACATTTGCATTGTGATTATGCCATGAATTGTCTGTGTTCCATGTTTGTGTCTGTGTTTCATGTTTGTTGATGAATTATGTTGTCTCTTTGTAGGTATTTGTTACCATCATACCTCTACGCAGACGAGTTCACAGTCAGGCTGAGAGTGAGAGGTGTTCGAAGCAGCGAAGAGAGGGTGATACATCCGGCTCTCAGACACAGCCGAAAGAACTCCGATGTGGATATCTGCTGGAACATCATGCAGCATCCCATAGAGTATTCGTAGAGAAGTTTGCCTACAGAACCGTGATCAAAGCCAAGTCACTGGACATGCCGTTTTTCGTTGATGAGGGATTTGATATAGTCCCACTGTTGGAGGCATCACACTTGCGTGTATTGGCGAAGTTCGTCAGTTCGTACTCAAAGGATATGGTTAAGGTCTTCTACCACAACCTCAGCTACATTCACAGAGACCTGAAGTCGCGCGTATGTGGCATTGACATAGTGATAACAGTGCCCATATGGGCCTACACACTGGAGTATGATTTCGATGGGGCGGACACCACTATGTATGATGGGGATACCAACGTCAACCTACCTAGATATGACCGAGTAGCCGCCATCCATGACATCAGAAGGCCATTAGGTTAAAGACCCCTTTTCACTGTGGGGCAGCTGACTGTGAATGCACGGATCCTCTTCTCGTGCTGACTCATGTTTTTTTCCCTCGGGCCTACAACCATTTCAGGGTGTTGGAGGTTGATATACCGGTCATGTGGGCCATCTGTCACTCCCGGGCAGTGAATTGGAAGCACTATATTTGTTGGATGATGTCCAAAGTAAAGCATAAGGACAACGCCGCACTCTCATTTGCATATCTTGTGCACCATATTTTGACCCATTTTGCTGTCCCGATCGAGAATGAGGACATGGTGGACCAAGGACATTGGAACGCGGTATTCGGGAGGCGCCTCTTGGAGCAGTGCAAGATACAGCAGAATGCACAGGGTGCCTGGATATGCACTGCTGCTGACGAGGACGATTGATTTTAAGCATTTTCGTTTTTCCTTCGAATTGCACGCCATCGGGCCCTTCAAAATGCCTCCCACTATGGTATATTACGGCAACGTAGGCGTTAGAACTTGAAGTCATCCTCCACAACAAGAAAATGGCAACTGCAAAAGGGTGGGGTTCAAATTTCACACAAAAACAAAGGTTGATGAAGTTGAACTATAAAGATTACACAACAATACAACATTCAAAGAGGAGAATGGCCTTACACTTTGATGGGTCGCACAAAAACCAACCAAAACACGAGCAACCAAAGAGCTTTAGGGTAGAAATGGAGAAATGGTCCCGAATGAGCTCAAATTGGCTTTTAAAAAACGCATCTGTCGACATGTAGTCGATTACGCACTATAGCGTAATCAATTACATGTAATTTTACACTATGTAATCGATTACGCCTCAGTGTGTAATCGATTACACAATGTAATGTTTTATGTAATCGATTACGTTACAGTGCGTAATCGATTACATAGTGTAAAAATTGAAAAAAAAAAATACCCAAACCTCTGTAATCGATTACATTAGGCATATAATCGATTACAAGGGGTAGATAGGTTAATATTTTTACCAGCGTGACATTTTGGTAATTATTTAATTAATAAGGGTTTTTTCCGTACAATTGCCCTTATTTGATGGTATAAATAATAACCATCAAATGAGTCTTTCCTCATCCTCACTTGACACTTTTCTGATGAATACAAGAAGCGCCACGTAAGTCTAATTCTGTAGGATTCCCTTCTGTTCTTTTTATAAGTAACAATAACAATCATCCTAATTATGTAAAATAAATTGGCAGTTGAAATTAATTAAAAATTATAAATATGTAAAAAATATAGTGTCTTTTTCAAATATGTTTCTATTTATGAAAGGAGTATGGGAGAGAGGATGGATAAAAATATGAGGGAGAATGGGTAATAAATGATGAAATTAAAGAGAAATAGTGATTCATTAATATATAGATATAACCAGGGTTAAAATTTGAAAAGGAATTGTAGTTTAAATTTTGAGATATATAAAAAAAAAAAAAAAAAAAAAAAAAACTGCATACCTAGCTTTAAGAGAGAGAAAGTTATCTATAAATACGATTGAAAGAATAGTATTTTATTCTATTTCCCATATCCAGCCCAAGCCTAAAAATTGAGCATCAATTGAAATTCGAATTTTAAGAATATTGAATCGTAATGAATCGATCTGTCGTAATTAATAAATTATAATTGACAAGGTAATTAATTATTTAACGTAAATGTTCCTTTCCGGGCAATATAAAAGATATTTAACGTAAACGCTAGATTATAGACTAATGAACCTGTCAGACAATAATTGTGTTTTGTACAAAACTTCTCGAACAATATATTTGTATTAGACTTAAAGTCTCAATGATGAATTACCATTTTCTAGACAAAAAAAAAAAAAATGATGAGTTCCCATTTATCTGATGACTTATAAATATTCTTTTTGTTTATAAGAAATTATAATTTCTTTTCAAAACTTTTTTAAGAGATGCATCGCATTGACCAATCTGTTAAGAAAATTTAAGTTTTAATTACATATAATCATTTAACTAAAACATTCTTATTGTTCTAGTATAAGAACATAGATATATACAATTTCACAGTGCCCTGGTAGTGCCCTGGTATACGTACATAGATGTTCAATCTCAAAGGATAGGCCAATGTCGGATCAATGCAGGGAATCAACACTACTAATGAGAGTGGTTTAACCGAATGTTTGTAGATCATTGTGTCACACCAATACCAATATGGGTGTGGGGTGTGTGCACAATGGAACTGAATTTAGAAGGGACGAACAATGTGTTTACCTTGTAAGTAACCTCCTGTTTATATAGGGAGTGCCTGAGACCTTGATCCACTTCTTTAACCGCTTGTAATGCACCTACGTGTTTTGAGTAGTGTCTGCTCCACTATCTGCCTGTTGCATCGTGGTTGGCAAGATTGTAGGAGTGGTAGCTTACTAGATAACTCTATATCTGCCATTGGGCTCTCTTATTGGGCCTATTATGATGAGGCCCACTTTACTTGTCCGTAACACTTACATTCATTGTTTAGAAAAACAAGTAGTATTAAATATATACTTAAAACTAACAGAACACAGAAAAATCTTTTAAAATAAACATATATTTAATTTATGATTTCTTATAAGTAATATTTTTAAAAAGAAATAATATTATTTTTATAAATAGTATGGTTGTCTTTTGATGCGCATATTTTTACAAAAGATATAGAAGTAATATGATTTAATTTTCTTAAATAAGTTTAGTAATTTACCTAAAACTTAAATGTCTAAGAGACTATTCCACCTTTACAAATTTAATTAATTAGGGAAGTAAATCTCGAATGATTTTCCACGTTTTCAGGCTCTTTTTTTTTTTTTTTAATAATAGGTTACTCCAAACAAAATTTTAAAATAAAAAAGTGTATCCTTAAGAGAAAAAAGACAAGAAAATACCACTTAAATTTTAAAATATCAAATTAGTGATTTCCTACTAAAATGAGTTGTCAATTAACATACTCTTGTAATTAATACCTAGATAATAAGATTAATTTGAGATTTTGAAGTTCAAGTGACATTTTCTTGTCTTTTTTCTCACACTCTTATAGTTAAAAGGCTATTTTTGTTACTTTAAATTTATGTAATATTTTATTTTGGTCCATTAATTTCATAAAATGTGTTTTACTCCTCTAAGTTTGAATATGTTAATTTTAGCAGGGTTATGAAGTTTGGACCAGCCACTAAGTCGCTCCAAGTATTGAGTCAAAAATTAGTGGGTCAAATCAGAGTTAAATCAAAACTAATTTTGGGGCAAAAATGGTAAAAAAATTGAATATTTTATGGTAATTAATATAACATTCTAAATAAAATTAAAAAAGAAAAAAGGACCAAACCTTGAATTTTAAAACAATGAATTTTAGTAACAAAATGATTGCCATTAAAATCTTAAAGGGCTAACTAATGAGGTTTTCATCTAACAAAAGAAGTTAGTCCCTTACAACATGATGTGGTGAATTTCGAATTCCTGTTGGAAGATATGTGCTCATTTAATGCTTGATAGTACCTCGAATAAAATTTCCTCTAATTGGTAGATACCTATGCTTAGCCCAAAAAAAAAAAACTTAAAATGGTTAATGTCCAATTTTACCTCAAAAGTTATCACGTGGGACCAACATTGATTTAGAAGTTTCTTTTCCTTCAATTTTACCTTAAAAATTTTCAAATTGTATTAATTTTTCCCCTGACAATTATCCAAGTTAAGTTTAACCATAACTTAATTAAATATGTTGAGTTGAAAGATCCACATGATATCAATGTCAGTTTTGTTAAGGTGTGAATTTCCCCTAGAAGATTTTACTCAGAATCAATGTTACATTATAAATTTTTTGGGTTCAATGTAGTCCTAGAAAATTTCAAATCATATCATTGTTGCCTTAGTGGTTACACAATGTTTGATTGTTAGTTGGCAAAATATACTAAGTTAACATAGCTAACAACATTGAAAATGAAGAAATTAAAATGCTTATAGGGGAGGAGCTCATCATTTTCACCTGCTAGTAGTGAAGAAGATTCAATCACTAGATGTATGCCATATAGAGGAGATTGTTGTGAACATCAAGGCTGCCAAAAACCCACTACACCATACTTTAGTGATGTTGAGATAGATGAGTACTTCTTTGATTTTCTCTTCACCACATAAGATACTTCTACTTCGATTTTCTCCAATTCTTTAGACTGGATGCAGTTTTTTAAAAGAAAATTATCTTTATTTATAAATCTAACTTGAAAAAAATATCAAGTGGATTATATATGAACATGTCAAATCAGTATATTATGTACCTTAATTAAAAAAAAAAGGGGTATGGACAATATGTAGACCTACCATTGCAACATGTTTAGTCAAGTAACGATCAAAATTAGTTTAATTAAAGGTCATGGCGATTTTGTTATGATTTAAAAATTTTCAGAACCACATTAAATCTAAAATAAACTTTGGGGTAACATTACTCTTGCACATGAGAACTTCTACAGCAAAATTTAACCTTAGCCTAATATTAAATGTTGACAAAACATTTAGAAATACTATTATTCTAAATAACAATGATTGACAAAAAATATCATTTGAGACTGAAATATTAAGTTAGAGGATTGAAAAGATACTTTGTGAAATTAAAAGATCAAATTAGAGGATGATATGTTTTATTAAAAAAAATTATTACAAATTAATTTCTTAACATTAAATAATTATTTTTAATTATTTTTAATGTTAAAATATCAATTTCTAATAATTTTCCCCCCATACATCATTAAATTTTAATGATCATTTAATGATCATTGTCTATCATTTTATCCAGCTATTATGAATTATGAATTATGAATATTAAATATAATTAATAATCCATGGGCCCAAACGACAATGATTTAGTTCATTCAACTCCCAATGCGCCTGATCCAAAAGCCGCTCCTTCACCGCCTTTTCCGCGCAACACAAAACCTTTTGAAATTTCCATTACATGACCAAATTACCCTTCTTCTTTTGCAGAAATTCTCCCTCATGGTGGCATATTCACACACCCTTGCGAAACTGAACTGTCACTTTTTGGTTCCCTCACTTGCTCTACCACGTTGGCCTTCGACCCTGCAAGGGAGCGTTACGACTTACGAATCTCTCGCTGTTCAAATTCTGTTTGAAATTTGAATTTTCTTGCTCAATCTGGATATCTCTCTTTAATGGTATGTCATTAACTCATGGATTTTGGTTTGATTTTCTGATTTCTTTTGAGCAACGGTAAGTTTCTTTCCATTTGAATTATGTTTTCTTGGGGGCTTGATTTTAGTTTTCTTGTGCTCTGTGCGTCTGTATTTGTTCCATCGTCTTATGACAGTAAGTAGTCGAATGGGTTGTTTTCATTTCAGTATTTTCCGTGTGTTTACTGTGAAAGTGGAGCAAACGTAAGCGAAAAAGTTTTCCTGTTAATGGAATTATACTGATTGCCGGTTTTCTTGCTTCGTTTTTAACCTTGAATCGTAAGTGGTACAACTCTGTCTCTCTCTCGTTTTTCGCGGACTAATCAAACCGAGCTCTGGGTTTCTTCGCAGCTTTTCCTGTTAAATGGCATGGAGAAAATTGGTTCAATTTTCAATCTATGTAATGGTAAATGCATGAAATGGTTCTTGTTGTTAAAGTTATTAGAGGGTTTCTCTACAATTGGCCTTTTTCGTCAAAGTAAGCTTGTGTGTTTGAATTTGGGATAGGAGGCTTTTGGGTTATAGATGCAGTTGAAGATGAGGACAATTTAGTCTTTTTATTCACTGAAGCTGCTTAGTCTGATCGTTCTGAAGGATTCTCTGAATATTATTAAAATAAAGCGATGACTTGTATGTTCTCGGCTTTTTGATAGATTCGTTTTTATTTTGAACGAGAGAAGGGCGCCTAACTCAATGATTCACTTGTATCTCACATGCTTGTCACCATTTTTTTGGTATTCACATTGAATCATGTGATGGATTCTTTATAGTTATGTTTTGCACAGAAATCTAGGATGAACCGTACTGTCTGGAGTAATTGAATAGTATGACTTCTTATACATTTTGTATTATATATAGATGTAAATACGTAGATTGTGTGTGTGTGTGTGTGTGTGTAACCTTCAACTTTCTTGCTTTTGTGGATCTGCAACACTTTTTTGTATTATCTGATTTTGTTTCTTTTACTGTTGTAACAGTTCATTTTTGCTTAACCATTCTTTGGGAGGTTAACATAAAGGAATGAAAAGCTTCCCGGAACTGCTCTGTTCTGTAAATATTTGCATACCCTATTTTATTCTCTGAATCTTTTAAAATAAAAATTAGTGTCTGATCTTATTTTTTTTCATATCATAGTTTTCTCTCTTTTTTTTGGCTGACTTATAGTTGAAGTACGTCAGATGAACATGGTCATTATCTGATGATCTAAACTTTTTGCCCCTTAGTCCAACAACGTGAAAAAATGAGTGTGGAAAGTTATAAAGGCCTAAATATCCTTTATTGAACTTGCGTATAGAGGTCAAAATCAGTCAATCCCTTTGAGTTGACTGATAAAATTAGTGGGCTGGGTGTAGATTTTACTTCTTGGTTTTGAAGTACGCTGTAAAAACATGCAGTCTATACATAATGGCTTTGGATTTCTTCAAAACTCGGAAGCTTTGATGTATGTCCCAAAACTTGCAGATTCTAAGTGACATCGATTGAAAATGGCATGCAACTCTTTATTAACATTAATTATCCTCCTTGTGAAGCATAGCAGAATAAAAGATTGGACCGTTGTGTTAATTAGTTTCAGAATTGTTGGGCTCATCTTTTGAACTTTTAGCCTCCCGCATGGATCACATTGAATCAATTCCTTTCTTTCAATAATATTGTATCCTATTTAATCTACATCTACTATGCGCATCAGTGGTGATAGAAAATAATGGAAAAACATGAGCTCAGTAATTAATTCAACACTACTAGCTAAACTTAGACTATAACCTAATTCAAATTGAAGCAACGTCGTTGTTTTCGCTTGGTGAGTTAAACCAGCCTTTTGTCACCTCAACCCATAACGTGTTACCATGTGGGTTGGGATAGTCTGTTTGGATAGCTATGGGCTTATTATTATTAATATTATTTTTGTGGTTGGCTTTTGTTTCGGCTAGTGTTTTTCCTATTTAATTTAATTTTCTGTTAAATTATTGGTTATATGAGCATGAATAACAGATGGAGGTTCGAGTTTCAACTCTTGTGCTTGTAGCAACCTAGTTGGGAGGGTCTACCCTTTGCCCTCTGTATGTGACTTGACTCTGCTTTCGGCAAAGCATACTCCTTTTGCCTCACAGAAAAATGATTTAAAGATAGATAGAGCTTTTTCTTTCTTTCGTTATAAATTATGAAGTATACTTTTTCTGTGACATCCTTTTATTTTTTTCAGTTATGTTCTTCATATAATTAAACAATACTCTGTATTACTATCGTGTTTAAGCTATATATATATATATATATATATATATATATATATATATATAAATTCTGTATTGATATTGGCTTTTTGTGTTTTTCCTTTTCTTTTTAGGTTCATTGAGATCTGAGCTATTGGCACGTTGGTTCCTTGGATCCCTGGAAAGCTGATCGCGTTCATGAGATTGTGTTGGAATTACAAAGGATCATTAACACATGAAGAAACTATTCTTTTTTAAATCTTCTGCTTCAAGCAGTGGGAACAATAATGCAGTTCCCCCAAGACCCACAAATAAGCAAATATGCTATGAAAACTCATCAGATAATGGATTATATGGTCAGGCTTATGGCAGAGCCGAGGATAGCTTCCAGAGTCCAAAGGGATTGTTCTCCAAATCCCAGAAGCATGTCTCGGATAGCCAGGGTTCAGGTAGTGGGCCAATTCTTAGAAGGAGCAGGTCTTTGTCAACAGCAACCTACCAGGGCAAAGATCATAATAGATCTCCTAGTTTATTTTCAAGTGATCAATATCATCCGTACGATAATTCATCTCAGTAAGTTTTTTTTTTACCTAATTTTGAAGCCTATATATCCTATAAAATTCAATTCTAAGTTGTATATATTTATTGGCCCCCCCTCCTCTGCAGAGATTTCTTAGTTTCTTCCAGTTGTCAGACTCTTACTCCTGAGAAGCACAGGCCTGGCTCAGCTAGCTCTTCTAGGTCTCATAATGATTCATCTGGGAACTCCTCCACTTCTTCTAGCAACATTTCAAGCAAGATTGTTGACCGTTACATTGATGGAGAGCAGCAACCAGAAAAAAGTAGGTCAAGGAAAACTTTACGGAATAGTTATGGTGAAAATGGAAATAATGGCATGAAGCTTCCTCCAAAAATTCAATACACAGCACCTAATTCACCAACTGATGGTGGTGCTAGATATAAACCAAGAGCTCATTCATTTAGAGAAGTTAAAGGAACTGATATTCACTTCTCATCCAAAGATTGGAAAGAAAATGTGTTAGGACATGAATCTCCTCGGAGCCTGGCCAAAAATGTCATTGAGAGACTTTCTCAGTTTCATTCTTTCTCCAAAATCAGTTCAAAAGAGGTTGTTCTTGAAAATCCAATTACAGTTGAAGACATATTTTCGAGATCTGTAAATGAATGCTCTGATTCAGATCCAGATGAGGCTCTGCCTAAAGGTTATTCTTTTGATAAACCTCACAGAATGGCAGATGGTTATCATAGCATTGATGATCAAAGATTTCAGAAACATGATATTTCAGCTGTAGCCAACTCTGAGAGCTTAAGCTGTGTTGTTCTTGAAGAGGATGTTGATGCAAAGCTACAGAGGCGATTAAAGGAAGTCAAAGAGAGTGTCACTATTTTTTCTGAGGAATTTGAAAGAGAAAGCTTTCTTCTTGATGGTGGTTTTGATGTGTCCGTGCTGGTTCAGACAATCAGAAACCTAGAAGAGGAGAGGTTGAGTTTGGCAGCTGAAGTTTCAGGACTTCTTCAGTCTCGCATTGCTGAAAGAACATCTGCTAAGGAAGAATCAGAGTTACAGGCACGACGGCTAGAAAAAGAAAAGAATGAGATACAGTTAGGATTGGAGAAAGAATTGGACAGAAGGTCAAGAGATTGGTCACTTAAGCTTGAGAAGTGTCAGTTGGAAGAGCAAAGGCTGCGTGAACGTGTTAGAGAGCTTGCTGAGCATAATGTTTCACTTCAAAGGGAGGTCTCATCCTTTAGTGACAGGGAAACGGAAACTAAAAAGCTAATAACTTGTTCTGACCATCAGCTCAAGGGAATGACTGAGAAGATAGAAGAAATGAAGGAGCAGAACTTGTATTTTCAACAAAATGTCTTAGAATTACAAGAGAAGTGTAAGATAGTAGAAGAAAACAGAGATGTTTACCGAAGAAATTATGAAGAGAAGGAGAAGGAATGTAAAGAGCTACACAAGTCCATCACAAGATTACTAAGAACATGCAATGAGCAAGAGAAGACAATCACAGGGTTACGAGATGCATTTAGTGAGGACTTAAAGAAGAATCAATCTATGGAGAGGATGGAGAAGCATATTGCAAAAGTGCAAATGGAGCAGATGAGGTTATCAGGGGTAGAACTAGCCTTGAGAAGGGAGTCAGAATCTTATAGGATTGAAGCTGATTCTCTTCGCCAAGAAAACATATCTCTACTAAACCGCTTTAAAGGAAGCGGAAAAGAAATTGTTGCTGCTACTTATAAGCTAGATAAAGAACTGTTGGCCCGTGTCTGTTGTCTGCAAAATCAAGGCCTGAAAATGCTAAATGAAAGCTCTGACTTGTGCTTAAAGTTGATGGAATTCTTCAAAGGGACAGGAGGACAGCTTTTTCAAGATTCAAGGCAAGAAATGGAAGTCATGAATGGTCTAGATGGCCAATTTATTGTAGAATCTGAAAGTAAAATACAGGGTCTTAAAAGTGGAATTGAGGGCTTAACTAGGAGTTTGCAGATGATGTCAGCTTTGTTTGCTGAAAAGTCAAGTTCATTGACAGCTAAATTTCAGACACAGTTTATTGATCCTGATAAACTAGCTAAACTGAATGATCAGTTGTCTGAGGTAAGTTACCGCTGGACCTTCATAATATATGAAGAAAAATGCGGATTGTAAATTGTCTGTTGGCTGTTGCTTATATTTAACCTTTCATTAAAAGCATTATAAACAGTTCTGTTTTTTTTTTTGGGCACGTTATGTTCTTTCTATTGAAGACATATATTTAACTTTCTTAAAATTTTTGTCAGGATATTATAAGAACTGAACTTAAAGCAGAATGCTTGCTAACAAGTCTGTTAAGAGAGAAGCTGTACTCAAAAGAGCTCCAAGTTGAGCAGCTGCAAGCTGAAGTTGCTACCGCAGTAAGAGGAAATGACATACTTAAATCTGAGGTGCAAAATGCAATAGCCAACCATTCATGTGTCAACCATAAGTTGAAGGACCTTGAACTTCAGGTCAGTCCCCACTATTAATTTTCATCAAGTTTAATATAGGTAAGCAGGCCATTTTTTGCAGAAAATGTCCAATGAAATATAATAAAAAGTTTTCCATAAGTATTACTTTATTAAAGAATTCTTTTGAAAAATTATTTTTCATCAAAATAAGAGTAGCGTTAGAGGGCTCCTGCTACTACTTTTTGAAGTTGCCGCTAGGAAAGGTATGAAAATTAATTCATCATGTTCCTTTGTAACAGATGTTGAAGAAAGATGAGAGCATAAACTGCCTCCAAAGTGATCTGAAAGATTCTATGAAAGAATTAGCCATTGTTAAGGGAATATTGCCCCAAGTAACTGAGGAGAGAGATCGCATGTGGGAACAAGTGAAACAATATGCTGAGCAGAACATGCTATTGGATAAAGAGATCACTGAGTTGAAGAAGAAGATAGAGGTTCTTGATGAAGAGATACTTGTAAAGGAAGGTCAAATAACAATATTAAAAGACTCCCTTGGTAAAAAACCATTTGATCTCCTTGGGAGTCCTAATTCTATGCACGAATTTTTGCTTAACTGAATACTATAAAAAGCACATTTCTGTTTTCTTATAGGCCAAGTTACCACACTGCATTGTCCATAGTCCTATATATCAATGAGGTTTTGAAGGTTCTTTTCTTGGTTGTATGCATGATTTTTTCCTTGTTCTATTTTGTAAATGTATTGTTCTCTTTTTAGGCCATGTCATATCTTCTACTCTTTGATTGACTTTCGTTATCAACAATCAATATTTCATTGTATGAAATCGAATTTCTTATAACTTGTAAGTAGTGTGGCATTGTGGCTCACTTTAATCCCCACGTAAATTATAACTCATCTATTTATTTTCCCCCTTTAATGCTTTAAGTATATGATCGATCAACCTAAAACATCAAGGGGTTTGTCTTTGAAAAGAATCTTTACTTTTCGGCCTCTCATTTAAGCAATTTTTTTAATAAAAAAATTACTTAGAAGTGCCAAGTAAAAAATTAATTACAAATAGGTTTTCTAAATTTTTATTATTATTTACAAGTTTCGAGGGATTTGAAATAGTCAGAATAGGTGTGAAATGATCCCAGTGCCATTTGATTGTATTCACTAATTTGAGTAAATAATAAACGGACCATCTATTATGTTAATATCAACCCAAATATTAATTACACGACCTTAACTATCAACTACTGATTAGTTGAAATTAAAACCATTTAAATTGAAAGCCATAGTACTTATTCCTAACACGGTAAACCAGATACCTACTATAGGCCAAGGATTGATCATCGATAAGGGTTGATTGATGGACATTATAAAACATTTATTCTTTTAAATTTTAAGATTCAAATATTAAAAAAATTAGTATTTACAAATCAAACGTTCATATTTTCATCATAAAGTCGCCTAATTTGTAGCTCAAATTTAACAATTTATTTTTGACAAACCAAACATTCATATTTATGTGTGAAGTTGCTTCATTTATAAGTCAAATTATAACAATTTTATGTTTACAAGTTGAATTGTGCCATTTGGAATTGATTATGTGTAATTTTTCCACGATTGTACAAGTATGCAGAACTTTTGAAGAAAAACACATCATCATCAGTTATGAATGACACAATTCAACATATAAATATGGATGTTTGACTTGTAAATATTAAAGTGTTCAATTTGATTTGTAAATATAAAAGTTACCTTTTAAATATGAAAGTTTGACTTGTAACTATAAAAATGTTAAATTTGAATTGTAATTATACAATCCACTAGTAAATATTACAGCTTGACTTGTGACTATCAAAATTATTAATATTTGAATTTAATATTATTAAATAAAATATAAGGAGAATTACATTTGGGTCCCAAGGATCAGAAAAAATTACAAAAAAGTCCCAAAGAACTTTTTTTGATAGTGATTATAGAAATTTTAACAACAGAAAATACCATATTTACAACTGAAAATGCTATATTTACAATTGAGACTTTTTTGATATTGAAAATCTAAGAGTTTTTGTAATTTTTTCTCTTCCTTAGGACCCATATGTAATTCTCCCTAAATATATTTGTTTGACTAGCTCTGCCACTCAATGGTCGGTGAACACTAACCAACAACTGGTTAACATGGAAGGCCACTAGTCAACACTAGCAGAGGTACTTGTTAACTACCGATGAATGCCAATGAGCTTGATTAGTCATGGCCAATTAAATTGTCACAGATCAAGGACAATCTAGTCATTTTCCACCCTTTTCAATTGACCAATTAGTATTAAATGAAATTTGAAGCATATATTTGTATTTAATTCTTTTAGCTGATAGTTATGAATAAGGGTTAAGGTGCAAAAATACAGATGGGCTTTTTCTCCCGGAGCAAAAATACCCATATGCTTTTTTGAGGAGCAAAAATACACATGTGGTTACCATTTTGATGCAAAAGTCACATCTCATCATTAAGTCACTGTTCATCGTGATGAGAGAGAAAGAGATGAGGTGAACAGTAACTTAACGATGGTAAACAGTGATTTAACAGTAGGATATGACTTTTACATCAAAATGGTAACCACATGTGTATTTTTGCTCCTAAAAAAACATATGTGTATTTTTGCTCATGGGGAAAAACTTATGTGTATTTTTGTACCTTAACCCTATGAACAATTTGGAAAAACTTTTCTTGTATCTCCCATATGCAAGATGTAGGTATTTTTTTTGGTCGAACAAGATGTAGGTATTGACTTGCCTCTTTTTAGGGTGTGGTGTAATTTTTATTAGGCTATACTCTGTTCTTTAGTGACTTAGATGACTATGCTTGGCGTTTATCAATGAATTTGCAAGTACAATGATGTCTACATATTATTTGGATCTTTAGACAATGACGTCTGCATGGAACCTTAACATATTGATTGAAGCTAATTAATATTATTACATTGATATGCTAATTTAGATAAGCTAGGGTTATTTGAGCTACAACGTATTGTTAGGGATTTTTTTTTTTAATTTTTTGTTCGTTTTTTAAAAACTAGTTCTACCTTAAAAAAGTCAAGTCTTTAAGTTTAGTCTTTTACACAAATGTCAATGAGTATCACAGCAACCCAAAAAAATCATTTGCAGTGAGTTCAAGTAAAATACAAATAATGATATAATAACATGAATAATTACTAATTACTAGTTACAAATGTAAAAATAAAAAAAAGAACTAAATTTATGTTTGGATATTTGAGCGAACCTGAACTTGAATGGGCTTAACTATAAAAAAAATTAAGTTCTTAATTTTTCAAACAATGTTCTAGAATTTTTTACATTATTTATATTATCCTATTAGGATTATATTAAATTAGTGACTGACTCTATCATTTTACACCTATCCTTGCCTACAACAAAACCGAGTACTTTTTTCACCCAAGGGGAAAAAACTTAGGGAAAATTGATTACATGGCCTAAGGAAGCAAAATAATTATAAAAAAGGCCCAAGAAACATTCACATACCAGAAAAGGCCTTTTCTGGCATTTTTTCAAAAAAAAGTGTACGGACATAGTTGCTAATTGCTACAGATGTAGTTGTTAATTGCTACAGATGTAGTTGTTAAAATGTAGTTGTTAATTAGACTGATTTAGTTGTTAATGGGGACTGATATAGTTGTTAACCGCTACTGATGTAGTTGATAACATTTTTTGAAAAAATGCTAGAAAAGGCCGGCCTTTTCTGGCATGTGAATGTTTCTTGGGCCTTTTTTGTAATTATTTTGTTTCCTTGGGCCCTGTAATCAATTTTCCCAAAAACTTATGGTCATCACCTAAGTTTTTGGGGAGTGAAATATAATTTTAAGCTTCAATTTATTGTGGTTTATTATCATTTCAATGACTGAAATATAATTAAAATTCTACATTTATCAAGTGTTTTGCTTCGACTTCATCGGTTTGCTATGAGTGCTCTCTGTCGCCCAAGTGATTTCTTAGTTCGTGCTTTGCGATAAGGAATTGGGTGAGAACAATGTCGGAGGTAAGAAAGGAAGGTTAACTTTCTTACTAAAGATGTGGATGTGCTTAATTGCAGTAAGCATAGGGTGAGGTGGGAAGAGGGGAATCCTCCTTGAATAAGATAAAGATAAAAATAAAGATGGATGCACGTGACATATGCGTGTGGTTTGAGGGGGTGGAGGGGAGATAATTTTTTTTAATTTTTTTTTTCATGTTGACCAAATTGCCCATATAACATTTGTTGGGATCCGTACATATAGTGGAATTAAAAAAAAAAACTTTTACGAATCCCAAAGAGGGTCACTCAATTGATTTTAAATCAAGGTTTAAAGAATCTGTTTCATATCTATGGTGAATTGGTGTGCGTCTCGTTCTATTTAAACTTGTTAGCTACCTTCTCGATTAGTAGAAGCCGACTTTTCGAATCGCCTTCCTCTACCGGTATTCACACCAATGACCTCAAACACGGACAACCGCGTGCTAGTGTCTTCAGTATTCTTGCGTCTCTCTTTTTTCTTTAGGGTTTCTCACGGCTTTCTTATACGCTTGACAAAAGTCCCATAGGTTTTTTTAAACCTGATAGGCGTATTTATATTCAAAATTAATCCTAATTAATTTTGAAATTCAAATTTTGAATCTAGATTAAAGAATATATTAATTAAATCTGTCTAATAGATATAATCTAATCTGTTTACTTAATCCGAATTAAAAGCCTTCTAATTTAATTTATCTCTATAAATTAAATTTGAGAAAAGATATATATCTATTTAATTAAAACTGAGATACTATATCTCAATTTAAATTAAATAAGATATATGATATATTCAATTTGAAAATTAAATCAGAGATACAATATCTCTATTTAATTAAATATATAATTGATTTATCTTCATAAATCAAATATGAGATACGATATCTCAATTAGTTTTAGTTATATAATGATTAGCTCCTAGGGCATAATTTTCAATAACATTTTCAATATTTCAAAAATACACTTTTAATGAAAACGAATATTCTTTTTATTAATGACATTTTCGTAAAAAACCTCTCTTCCCTCCCCTCCCCTCACCTCAAACCAAATCTACTTATACCCTAATATGAGTTAAGGCTGGCTCGACCTTTCAAGTTGACATTAATTGTGAAACTCCATGGAAAGATTATTAGTCTACTTACGTTGGGGCCTCGTATTGAGCAATTGTGAAACATGAGAGGGAAGGTCAAGGTGGTTGACATCAAACTTGATTTCTTTCTAGTTTATTTTCAGAATAAGAAAGACTATGAGCTAGCTTTGACTTGTGGACCTGGGTTGGTGTTGGACTCATATTTGGTGGTGATGCATTGGAAGCCTGGCTTTAATCTAGTAAGAAAGGTAATTGATAGAATTGCTGTTTCGGTTCGTTTGCAAACCATTTCAATGGATTTTTATGAAAAGAAAAATCCTTTTTACCATTGGATCAAAAATAGGGGGTTTTTTGAGAGTGGATGACTCTATGGCTAAAAGGAAATATTTGTGAGAGTGTGTGAAAAGGTGGATTTGTCTAAACCTTTGCTACCACATTATGCCATCAATGGAGTGATCTATCCAATTGAGTATGAAAGTATGAATTTCCTCTGCCTGAAGCGTGGGACATTTGGGCTTGTTAGGGAAAATTGTAAGAAGGGGTTGGGCACGGCTAAAGAAAGTAATATTATGGTGGAGGATGAAGTGATGAGGAGAGGGTAAATGCTAAGATCAAGAATGCTAATGGCTTAGAAGAAGAGGAGATTTGGAGGGTTGTTCAAAGGGTTAGAAGAGAGAAGAGGAGCTGGTTTATGCTCGAATCCATTACTGCACCAAATCGTTTTGATATCTAAAGGAGGAAGTGAGTGGAAGGGAGGATAGAATGACAAAATGACAAGGATGGAAAGGGGGATTAGAACATATGGCATTGGAGCGGATAATTAGGAAGTTGAATAAGGGAAGAAAGGAAGGGTCTCAAAAGCAAACTTCTAGCCGCATGCCACCTAAGGATATTTTGAATGTGTCTAAAAGTGTGCTATTGGTTAGATTCCCCTATGGCAGGTGAACTAGTTAAACAAGTAATAAAGTGATGAGTAGAGTATTGTCATTATTATACTAACTTATGCAGCAAGAAAGTAATTAAAAGTCGCGTGATTTTGGTAAAAACATTATATATGTTAGTGTTGATGTGAAATACTAATTTTATAATATGAAAGAAACATATCAAGAGTGAATATGATTGATATATATCAAGATTAAAATATGATTTGTAGCGGTTAATCAGTAGCGGAAAAAAAAGCCGCTGCTTAATCATGTATTTGTAGCGGTTTTATCCCAAACCGTTACAAATTCATAGCGGAGGATTGGTGCCAAAGCATGGGCCGTTTTCCAATGATATTTGTAGCGGTTATTGCCAAACAAACTGCTACAAATGTGGCGCGAATATTTGTGGCGGTTAATTTGTTGCGATTTCTATGAGAAACCTACACATGTGGTGCCAGTGATGGCGCCAAATGACGCGGATTTTTGTCACGGTTAATTTGTTGCGGTTACCTGAGAATAAGCGCTACAAGATAGCGAAACGACATAGTTTTGTAGTGGTTAATAAATACCGACGCTCAGACCACGACAAACACTATTACTTTGTAGCGGTTTAGTCCCTAACCGCTACTAAAATTTAACCTATATAAACTCAAGTGTCCGTACATCACAACAAGTATAAAATTCGGAGGAATCATTGAATCCGGTTTGTAATTGAATGAACAACCTCGGTTTGGTAATCAAAGACATGTAAATATCTGCAGCTCTGATCTCTTATCTCAAGAGATGATGGCTGCAGATATTTGCCTCTCTCATCTATGAAGCTGGAGGTAGTTATTCAGTTACAACCCAATGTGGTTATTTCTTTGACGTGAAGACTTTTATTATTTTGAAGATTGTCTAACAAGTGACCGAGGGTGGTGGTAATGGGCTCTGGCTCTATTGGTGTGGAAATGAACAAACACGGAGCAATAAGACACATGAATGGAAAGGTTGTATTCAAGGTGAGTAGTGGGAAAGACACTTTGTAATCATTGCAAAGAGATTTCAAAGGATATGACTTGATTTGATATTTAGTTGACGAGATGGGTGGTGTGTAAGATGACATCTCCCCACTCACAAGAGCTTTTATGGATAATACCATGTGCTTAGAGGAAAGTACTCAAAGTTGGTTGAAATACTTCGTGCATTGTCATTGTACAATACTGTGATGCTCGTATCAAATTGGTTCTTAATCATGGTGAAGAAATTCATGAACATGATGTAACATCTCAATTGTTATTGCTAAGATTCAAACAATATTAGGATATTAATTATAAACTAATTTGATGTTTGGAGAAGATCAATATATATTGTTTGAAACCTTGAAATAGAGTTGAGAAAATAATGAAGAATGAATAAAAATTAAAGTGAAAAGTCCTAATATGGATAAATGAGGTCTAATTATATTTTTATAAGGTGTCAAATTATCCTCATAAAATTTAGATATAATATAAAAATTTAAGGAATTGAATATTTATTGATATTGAGTTGATTTTATTGAAATTATTTTTGGTAATCGAAATTTACCAAATAATTGTTTGAGTAAAATACATAAATTAACTCTTCACTTTGTATGCCAAGAAAGTGTTGAGAAATTTATAAAAAAATATAAAGAAAAATGGCCTGGAAGGATATTATAAAATAGAAAGAGATCCAAAAAAAAAAACTGAATTAAAAATTAAATGGTGGGTGGTAGCCCGTGGGCTCACACAACCCACCAATTTAGAGGAGGGAGGGGTATTGATATGAGTCCACATTATATAATTTTTCTTATGTCCTTGTTATATCTTTTTCCTTAAAACTCAAAGAGAAGTTGATGCTTTTTTTTTTTGGCCTGAAAGAGAAACATATGTTTATTCCCAAACAACAGAAAAATATGTAACAATGATATAAAGAAAAACACCTAATGTGGACTTGTATTGATATACCCTGAGCTCCTCCTCGTGATTTCATTTTCCCCTTACCCCCGGGGTCTTCCTGTCCTTCTTTGTGCCATGTCGAGGAGAGAGCTTGAGAGAGTAGGTGAGTAGGAGAAGGAAATTGTTCGGGAATTCTACTTGATGCATGATACCCTATAAGTTACTGACCTTTTTCTTTTTTTAAATTTTTCTTCTCTTTGATTTTTGGGTTTTAATGATGAAATATCTAGGTTATGAAGGATTTTGAAAATTTAATTTAGTTTTCAATGGAGCTCATGAGCTTAGTTTTCACGAATTCCAATTCAAAAATCACCGCTTACTATATTGGTAAGGTATTGATTTCCAATTATAATAAAAGTTTTACAAGTTTAAATAAAGTTTTAGCAAGTTCTTAAAAGATTTTCACAAATTCCAATTTAAAGATCATTACTTGCAACATTGGCAATATATTGATACTTACTTTTGATAAGGGTTTCATAAATATAGATAAAATTTTAATATGTTTTGAAAATATATTCACAAATTCCAATTCAAAAATACCACTTGCTACGAAGTCAAGGTATTGATTCTACTTCTGATAAATGTTTCACAAGTTTAAATAATATTTTAACAACTTCTGAAAATGTTTTCACAAATTTCAACTCAAAAATCACTAGTTCCTACAATTGTAAGGTATTAATTTCCACTACTATAAAGGTTTCACTAGTTCAAATAAGGTGTTAATAAGTTTTGATAAGATTTTCAAGAATTCCAATTAAAAAATGATCACTTGTTTTAATGACAAGGTGTTAATTCCCATTTCTGATAAAGGTTTTACAAGTTTGGATGATGTTTTAACAAATTCTCATAACATTCTCACAAATTTCAATTCAAAGTTCTAAATTTGTTATGATGACAAATTATTGATTCCTACTTCTAATAAAGCTTTCACAAGTTTATATAAGGTTTTATTAAGTTTTGATAAGATTTTATCAGAAGTTGGAATTAATACCTTATCATTGATAGTTTTTAAATTGGAATTTGTGAACATGTTATTAAAACTTGTTAAAACACTTAAAAAAATGGGAGTTGTTTTTAAACTTAAAGGGACATTTTTGTCATTTTTATTAAATTTTGAAAAGAACAAATCAAGCCCTCACACATCTTTATCATTATAAATATTCAGAATACCTTTTTGTATTTTAACATTTTTAAATTTTTTTCAGGGATTTTCCCTATAATTTTCATCACTTTTGCATTAGGTTCTTAATTTTTTTGGGAAAATCCCTTAAAAAAAACTTTAAAAATATCAAAAAATAAATTATCAATATTTATATTACCGTGGTGTTAAGAGCTTGATTCTTTCTTTTCAAAATTGAAAAGAAATGATATTAGGAATATCTTTTTTGGTACTATGAATATTAAAAACACCTTTTCATCTTTTTTGATATTTTTAAAGTTCTTTTTAAGGAATTAGCCCAAATTTTTTCTTAACTTTTTTATTGAATCCTCCCTTAACTTTTTATCTTAAATTCATTATAAACTGAATAAAATGAACCTTGTCTGAAAATCCGGGAAAAGAGTTGTCATACTCAGTGCTTCGGTGCATTCTTTTGGTAGAGTAATCAAGCCTCAGATTCTTCCATTAACGTTGGGCCATAAGCGCCAGCTCATCAGCTCTTTGGCCGTGCGTGCTGCCGTCGCCGGCAAGTCATCAACTATGGCCACTAACTCAGTCCGAGTCGCAGCCGCTCAGATGACTTCCGTTAACGATCTTGCTGCCAATTTCACCACCTGCTCTCGACTCGTTAAAGTAACACATGTTCTTCAGAAGTTTCACTTCTTTGTCACTCTTCCAAACATGGTTTACTACATGTTTCAGAATCTGGTTTACTGGGTATTTGTAATTAGTTGCTGGTTTTGTTTTCTCTCTTTGCTGATGAATCATTTATCTATGATGTCATTTTGGACAAGTTGTCATAAATTTAGTCGGAGAATATATCATTATAATCTTTTTACCTTTTAGGCCAACTATACCATTCTTGTCTTACCCTAACTTTGTTGGGAGAGCAGAATCGATGAGGTGGACTAATGATGTGAATGTTTGCCACGGGATAACACAAAAATATTGACAAAATTTTCATGAATGAATCTCAGGACTAAAACAAAATATTCTTTTACAAAAACGTTAAGATAATTGATCATGAAAATTGATGGATCAAAGGGATGCCAATGAATATTCATGGACTAAATTAATTTTGTTTACGCTGGTTCACTTATTTTAATGTATTGCTCATGGGAGATTTCTTTTGTTTGGTAATGTTCTGCGAAGGAAGCAGCATTGGCTGGAGCAAAATTACTCTGCTTTCCTGAGGCGTTTTCTTTTGTGGGTGCTAAGGATGGGGACAGCGTTAAGATTGCAGAATCCTTGGATGGACCTATTATGCAAAAATACTGCTGTTTGGCAAGGTAATAAAGTAGTATGATCCTTTATTGTTCACTGATCCTATATCAACACGCTCAATAGTTGATTCCTAGTCATTCATTCTTGTCTACACCAAATCACGCAACTGGGTTCCTTTCTCACAAATCATGCGTGCTATCATTGATTCTTTCCTACATGATCAATGGTTATCTGTGGAAGAGACCTTAAGGCGACTTTAATTTTTGTTTGTTGTATGACAGATTGTTTATACTTCCCCTGTTCTGTATTAAGTGTCATTTAAGTAAATTTTTGTGTTCCATTTTGACTGTGGTTTTATATTTCCATTACACAATTAAATACTTCTTTCCAACTGCGTACCCCTAGCAAGTGATTAATGTGTGGTTTAATAGTGCTGTTATATTAAGAGAGAGAAGATACAAGAAGGATAATTTGGTCGCTATTGGTCAATTATTTGTTGAGTTTCTTGATCCTTGTGCTCAAACCTTAAACAATTGTTAATATGGGACAGAGCTAGTATTCATTATACTTATTTTCTCGCCAAGATGACCAAATTATTGCCAATAGAGCTCACTTAAAACATTTCCATAAGTTCACTTTGATTTTGCATTCTGAGCACATTGTTGATGAAGATTTCTTTAATCATGCAACTGAATTACATATTTTGATACTGCAGAGAGTCCAGCATCTGGTTATCACTTGGAGGCTTCCAAGAAAGAGGAACTGATGATGATCACTTGTGTAACACCCATGTTGTAGTTGATGACACTGGGAAAATTAGAAGCAGTTATAGAAAGATACACCTGTAAGACAAATAGTTTGATATTTTGATTTTTCCATTGGGAATTTGTTGGAACTGTTATATTAGTCTTGTTGTCTTTTCAAGATGATACTGCTTTAAGTTTTGATTTGGTATCCCATTTCATCACATACACACTGGAACAAATACAAGAACAAAAAATATTGTTTCAGTACATAGAATTGGGAGAAGGCCTGAAATTCTACTATATGAGAAAATAAAAAGGGGTAGAAGGATAAATGGATAAAAGAAATGACAATTACAGTAGTAATATCGCTCAGTGATCAAATCTGAGACCTTGAGTATAAATAATCCTTCAAAATAGGTCAACCCAACTGGTTGTTTACCACTTTGAGAGGAACACTAACATGACACCCTACATTATTTCCTTTATTAAAAACCCTACTTTATCAACCATGTGTTTTTGGAAATATGGGCTTCTTGGCTAGCCAGGCTATGCCTCAAGGGAGTAAGGGAAAGATGTTTAGAGGGAAATTTTGAGGAAGAATATAGATACTCAATCATGTCTTTTGAAAGAAAAGGGTCATTCGATGGGGAGCTCGGTGTATCTAGAGATTGAATGTTTTAACCATTACATTTATGCTCAAGCAGATCTAATGATCTAGACACCTAACTTTTGAGAAGCCAAGATCTCTGTAAAATTGCTCTGAAAATTAAGATGGTGAAAGATGATATAAAGGTTTGATGTTGCATGGGATGTTGACTAGATAGTGGGTTACAAGTAGTTTATAAACAAGATGTGACATAGAGCTTACAATGTGGGGTCTTTGTACATGTATTTTTAAGGGAGTGGAATTTGTAGTGCTAATGCTGAAGATGAATAATTTATGTCCTAGGTAAATCTTTCTTTTCAAGGCTGTAGGATCCTCCAAAAAATGATATTAGAAAATGATGCAGTTTTCAATAATTTTTGCTTGTCACCTATATAAACATAATAATGATCAAATGCCTTCTTTACCACCAAACCATTACCTCACTCTTTTTACCAAAATGCAAAGAAAATAAACCCCAAGGATATAATGACGTGGCAATTAAAAACTGGCACTGTCCATCTTTGAGCCTATTGAATTATTTGAGTTCTTCCATAATGTAAAAGGAACTTATTCAACTGAAATATTGAATATTTTTGTATGTCTTACGAAAGTTGTATTGACATTTTTATTTCATTTTGTATTATCTTAAGGTTTGATGTTGATGTTCCTGGTGGAAGGGTATATAAAGAAAGTAGTTTTACAGAAGCAGGTAGGATATCAACTCTTTACAAGGTATTAAACTAGGGGAGTTATTTTCTTGCTCTGACCCTTACTGGAACTTCATTGTTTTATGATGGTTTTTGAAGCAAAATAAATAAATAAAATGATCTCTTAATTTTATGGCCACTTTTAACACAGAGGCAGAGAATGAAATATAATTTGAATGGGATTCTTACATACTAGGCCAGTGTCTCTGTATTGATTATCGTAAATTAGGTCAAGTTGAAGGGTAATACAACTAATGCAAGCCCAATCCACTAGTGATCAACACACGTATTTTAATCTTTTCATCACATTCTTGTATCATCCTAACACTTCCCTTTAAGATGAAGATTATTCAAGCTCCAACCTGTTGCGAACAAAACCTTGTCAAAATAAAGAAAAGCATATTCAGACTTACAAACCTAGTCACCCACACAAAGAATGACCATTGATGTGGTTGTGCTACAACAAATGGAGAACTTAAACAAACTAGCACTTCCATGTATTTTGTGGGTCTGGGTGTTGGTTAGCTTGACAAAGAAAATAAGCATTATGATGCCCTAAATGTTTCCAAGTGAAAATCTTCTATCTTGACGCTTTCAGGAAAGGATATTGTTGCAGTAGACAGTCCAATTGGTCGTTTGGGTCTTACTGTTTGCTATGATTTGAGATTCCCAGAGCTTTATCAGTTATTGCGTTTCCAGCATGAAGCCCAGGTATTAGCTTATTATTGTTCCCTTTATGATTGAAATGGGTTGTTTGATGCCTATACTTTCATTACATCAGGTGCTATTGGTGCCTTCAGCTTTCACTAAAGTGACTGGTCAAGCACATTGGGAGATTCTTCTTCGCGCTCGTGCAATTGAAACTCAATGCTATGTGAGAAATTAATTTTACGTCTGAAAACATTATCCTTTTCTCTTTCTTACCCTAGTTTCCTGATGCCAAAATGCTGTGTGATCAGATTCCAATGGTTACATAACATTAAATACTTTAAGAAGGCTGCCTTCTTATTTACCTATGTAAACTGATTCCCATAAAAAAAAAAAATACTAACTAATAACATATATAAAATGATTATGAATTTTGAAGATATGTCTTCACTGTTAGTTTCAGTAACGTCGTCGTCTGATACCATACCAGTTGAACTGCAAATCTTAAGTGATGGGAAAATATAATTTAAAAACTTTGTGGCAGTGGAGATTATGGTTCATCACTTTGGAAAAGATTATCAGAATCCCATATGTGAAGAACAAAGAACCTAATTTTGTGGAATTAAATTGGAAACCCATCTCCCATCATACATTCATCCAGGTTGTAATATTGAACTCGAGAGTTAGTATATTCCACAGATGTATTTATTGTTGTTAAATGCAATTTTATGCTAAGCCACCAACATCCTACTAATTAGTGAACCAGCTAATTGTTACATGGCTAACTTTCTTTTAACTAGTCTAAGATACAAGGAATATAGTAGAAGTAATGGTATTAGGGGGAATATCTAATGCTGGTGTCATGGATCCCTTAATGTTGAATAAATAATTTTGGATTTTTAGTGGGTTACTTCATGTTTAATTATTCCTCGGAGGAATAACTACCTGTTCTAAATTTTTAGTGGATGATAACATCTTTAATTATTTAGGTACACATTGAATGGAATCAACAAGTACAGAATTCTTTAATAAAATGATTGTAACCCATGATTTCCCTATCTTTTATAGATTAGATGTTAATATATTCGCTACTTTAGAATCAGCTTACCAGTGAGGGAAACAATCATCACGAATTTTATCTGGTCATATTGTTGTACCTCGTTATTCATTATTCATTATTCATTATCACATATGGAGTGGCTGTATGTTTGAACAATCAGGTCATAGCTGCTGCACAAGCTGGCAAACATAATGATAAAAGAGAGAGTTATGGTGATACATTAGTTATTGATCCATGGGGAACTATTGTTGGACGATTACCTGGTAAGAATCTTTCTCCTTTGGCATGCATATGGTTCCAACTTGATTGATTCTTTATTGAAAGTAGAATATGGCAGTATGGGCTTTTTTGGTACCTATTAGACTGATGGGCCTGTCGTCCCAAATGACTGAGTCTATAAGAGGAAGCTCACTAAACATGGGCCTATCAAGCAACAGCAAGGAAGGGGCCCACTAGAGGTCCAGTAGCCCAATAGTTTCAAGGCTGGAATTGAGTTGGTTAATGTTGAGAATATCAAGTTTATAAATATTAATTAATTAATTATTATTAGGGATGTGATAGAAATATTTATTAGGATTTGATATGAATATTATATTTTAAAAATATATCTTGAAGATATTATGATCATGATTTGATTTGATTAGATTAGATTGGATTAAGATAGATTTTAGGGTTAGAGTTAGTCTATTCTTGCCTACATAAAGGCCTCCTTGTACTCTCTTTTGTTTTCAAGGATCAATAATATTCAAAGTATTTTTCTTGTGCTTCAATGTGATCCTTCAATCTCAACATGGTATCAGAGCCCTTAGAGTTTATGTTTGCTTCATAACTTTTTCCCGTCGTTATCCCGTTGTGTTTCTCCATGAGCAGTTCTGCATTCAGGCCAGCTTCCCTCTGTCGGCCCATTGTCTCCTCCTCGATGTTGTCTCTGAGGTCTTAACCCGCAATCAGCTATCCCATCGTCTCTACTGCAACTCATCTGTCGTCCCCAAAGCAATTGAGTCTTCTTTGTCATTTGTCCCTGTAGATTGTTTCTCCTTTGATCTTTTGTAGATCTTTCTTATTGGAGGAAAATTGATCTTCAAATTTCAAGTTTGAGAGGGTAAGAGCCACCTTGGAAAATTGAGATATCCCAAAGAACGCCAACGAGCATTGACCAGGTCCTCGATCTAAGTATGTAGGAAAATCCAACTCATATGAAGGATGTCCTAACCAACAAATTTGTGCCACTGCTCCAAAAGGACCTGACTCAGATCTATTAGCCATTGTGGAAAGAATGACTATTGTAAAGCACAAGATATTGGTTCTATTGAGGAAGGGAAGACTGGGCAAGAGCACATTCTTTGCCTAGCTAGTATTTGCTTTAGTAGCTATGGATTTTCAGTCAAGGTCCTTATTTGTAACATGTGCCAGCCAGCAGGGATCTCCACCCTTCGATCAGCCTATCCCCAGCGATACGATCTCGTTCTGATGGCCCATGGGTGACGCGTAGACCACATGTGCGTTGCAGGCAGTTACCTCCTCTGTTGCATGAGAACTTGTGTCATCTCGGTTTCTAGCAGTGATTCTGTCGCAGGCAGTTACCTCCCTCTGTCGCGTTAGAAGATTGCATTTGGCTACTGGGTTTTGTGTTTTTTGGTTCAGACGCTGGTTTTCACATTTTTCCTGTTGTAATTTGCATTTTCCTTTGTGGTGGGGTTAATATTTGGCTCTCCTATGTTGTTGGCTTGCTATTTGGTGTTGGGTTGACGTTTCTTCAGTGGAAATTTGGTATCTTTAGTGCGTTTTGTTTGTTGTCTCCTGCCTTGTCATTTGTTTTGGTTGCTAGGATTGTATTTTATCACCCGAGTTTGGTATTTTTTAGTATGGCTTCTTTTGAGTTGTTTAGTCCAACATGAGGTATTAGGTGTTTGGTTGTTGTTCTCTTTAGTTTCAAGATGCTGTTTGGTTGCTTCCCTTCTTGTCTCGTTATAGATCTTACGTATTTGGTGCTTAGTTTGGTCTCTAGTGAGATCGTTCGGTGTTCGTCCTTGGTGAGATGTTCATTGTTGCTTTGGTCCCTTGTGAGACTATTCGTTGTTAGTTTGGTCCCTTATGAGATTGTTTGTTGTAGCTTCTACTGTGGTTTGGTACTCTTTGTTGTTCGAGCTCTTAGTGAAGCAGGTGGATTATTACCTCAACCTTTGTTGTTCAAGTTTTAGACTATGGATCATTATTTTCTTGAAGATTAGTTGCCGCATGTGCAAGTTACTTCCAACTTGAGGGGGAGTGTTGGGAATATCAAGTTTATAAAAATTAATTAATTAATTAAGTAATATTATTATTAGGGATATTGTTTAGTATTTGTTATGATTAGATATGAATATTATATTTTAAGAATATATTTTTAAGATATTATGATTTTGCTTTGATTTGATTAGATAGGATTATAATAGATTTTGGGATCAAAGTTAGTCTATTTTTGCCTATATAAAGGCCTCTTTATACTTTCTTTTATTCTCAAGGATCAATAATATTCAAAGTATTTCTCTTGTGCTTCAATGGGATCATTCAATCTTAACAGTTATCTAGGGTTGTGTGAATCCCAAAAAAGAGCAAGATCAAAAAATTAAGAAGGAAGTTTAGATCCTGATTTATAGTGAGTGATTAGGATAATTAATCTTGATTATTTCCTAATTTCTATAGTATCATATCGAGACCTAATTAATACCCTATTTTGTCATATGTGTATACTCGAGGGAAGAGTGATCACACCTTGTTTGTAAGACATCATAAGCGCAAGATAACTATTCTAGCCATGTATGTTGATGATACAATCCTTACAGGAGATGACGAGGTAGAAATTAATCAAATCAAGGCAGCCCTAGCACGAGAATTTCAGATAAAAGATCTTGGAGAAATGAAGTCCTTTCTTGGGATGGAAGTCGCTTGATCCAAGGGAGGAATCTATATCCCCAAAGGAAGTATGTACTAGACCTTCTAAAGGAAATTGGGATGATAGGTTGTAGACCTAATGACACATCTATACAGGTTAATAGAATAGATGAAGAAGCAAATCTCGGTAAAGTAGTGGACATAGCAAACTATCAACAGATGGTAGGCAAACTAATATATCTATCTCATACTAGATGAGATGTTGTATTTGCAATAAGTGTGGTTAACCAGCATTTCCATGATCATAAACAGAAACATTTAAGTGAAGTCTACAATATCTTTTGTTATTTGAAGGGATCTTCGAGATGTGATTTGCCTATTTAAGAAAATTGACAAACAAAATGTTGAGTTGTTTACAAATGTTGATTGGGTAGGTGATCAAGATGACAAGAAGTCTACATTTAGATATTCTTCATAAGTGTGGGGTAACTTGGTTACATGGATAAGTAAAAAGCAAAGTGTAGTTGCAAGAAGCAATACTGAAGTCTAATATAGGAATATAGGACTAGGAATCTATGAAGGCAAATGGATAAAACATGTCCTTAAAGATTTGAGGAAGCGCATAAATCTACCAATCAAGGGCTATTGCGATAACATGGCTGCGATTAATATTGTTCATAATTTGGTTCAACAAGACAGAACCAAACATGTCGAGATCGACAGACATTTTATGAGGGAAAAAGTTGCGGAAGGTATCATTGATCTAAGGTATATACCTTCTAAAGAATAGACTGCAGACATCCTCATTAAAGGATTGCCTAAGGACAGGTTTGAGTATCTACTTGGCAAGTTGCTCTTGATTGATATCTACAGTCCAACTTGAGGGCGAGTGTAGAATCCCAAACTCAAGGAGCAAGACCAGAACATTAGGGAGCAAGTTTAGATCCTAATTTATAGGAAGTGATTAGGATAATTAATCTAGATTATTTCCTAATTTGTATAGTATCATATCGGGACCTAATTAATTCCCAATTCTGTCATATGTGTATATATATGTAATCTGTCATTGTGAATAAGATACAAGAAAATTCAGTCCAATTATTCTCTTCAGGTTGTGAGTCCTTAGTGTGACAATGAGTGCTTAGGCATTCTTTTAGGGAGAGCCTTTGACCTCTTGAAAGTCAGGGAAGGCTCCTTGCTTATTATTCTGCTAGTACTATTCATCTTTTTAGCTAGGATTGTTAGTCGATTTTCCTTTATCCTCTTCCATTCCCAATTGAAGAGGCTTGTATAGGCTATCTTAGTTATTGGACAATAATAAAGACTCAGTTCCATCATACTTGGTATCAAAGCAAGACGCATTATGTGGCATGCTTGGAACTAGAATGGAGGCAAGATTGGAGAATATGGAAAGAGCAGTAGGGGAGTTACAAGAACCAGCATAGAAGTGAGGGAGGAGCGAGCAAACTTTAAAAGGGTGATGACCCAACTTCAGGAACAAAATGCCACCATCCTCACTATGTTGCAAAACTAGTCTCAACATCTTGCGGCTCTAACTTGACCACCTAATGGTGAAGAGAGTTCAAGCGAAGGCAAAACTACTGAGACTATACCTAGAGACCGAGGAAGGTGGTGAGAGACCGGGAAACAAAGGATCAGGACTAGAGAAAGAAGCTGAAAAGAAGCACGAAGAGCTTGTTGGAAGAGATGGGTTAAGGTACAGGAAGTTGGACATGCCTCTATTTGACAAAGAAGACCCCTTGGGGTGGACCTTTAGAATGGAGAAAAATATTTATGCCAACATATCACCTGAAGTAGAGAAACTTGACGCAGTGGTGGTGGGGTTTGAAGGGCATGCAATGAACTGGTTTCAATGGACTGAAACAGGAGAACCCCATTGAGGATTGGAAGTCTTTCAAGGTTGTGATTGAGCAATTCCACTACAAGCAAGATGGTGATAATTATGAGAGGATTGTGGGGTTGAAACCGAGGGGTTCTATGATTGAATACAAAGAGAGATTCAAATTTCTCTTAGTGACTTTACCCTAGTGTGCCAAAGGAATCCCTTGTCAAAATGTTCTTGAACAGACTCAAAGACAAAGTGAAAGTAGACATATGGTTGATGAAACTTGGAACTCTCAAGGGAATCATGGATGTTGCTTACCAAGTCAAAGGGCAGAATGTGACTATGCAAAAAGTTGAAGAAAAGTGGGCCTATGGCCAAAAACTTGGGTCACAATTACAATGACCTACGATGAAGCCTTGTTACTCTAAGTTCCCTAATTTTTTGGAGACCCAAAAAAGCCCCCTTTCCAGTCCGCCAACACACGAGTGAGTAGAAGGAGAAGGCAAAGTTGAAGGGCGCAAACAATCAAGTCTCCACGTCATAGTCACCCACATACTACGACTGTGGCAGCAGTACACGTGGGTCCAAGTGACTTTTAGAGGCAGAGCTTAATTGGTGAAAGGAGCTTGGGTTGTGCTTTAAATGCAAAGAAAAATATGGCCTAAATCACCAATGCAAAGGGAAACAACTGTGTTTGTTGGTATTCCATGAGGATGAGGTGATGAGAATCATAAAAGGACTAGAAGGATCCCCCAAAGATTTGAAGACTATCACACTTAATGCTGAAGATTTGAAGACCGTCAAACTTAATGCTGATGTATTGTCATCATTATCATGGTCATTTATTTTAATTTTGATTTTGAATCTGTTATCATTTTGTAATTGCATTCCAAAACCTTCTGCTATTAAATTTTAGGGTTAAGGTTGAGGCTATAAATAGCCCTAAACACATCTCATATAGTACACCTTTGAATGATTGAATAAGAATTTCCCTTGCCTTCTCTCCTCTCTAATTTCTCTCCTCTCTCTGATTCTCACTCTCCCTTCTCTCTTTTCTCTATCCTTCTCTCTTCTCCCTTTCCTCTTCCCCATTCTGCATCATGAGGAAGTTGAGATTAACGAAGTGTACTTTGCTGAGTTGGAGAAAGGAAACAACGAGAAAGAGGTGGCTGCTATGGGGCTCTCACAAAGCAAAGTGGCAGGGCTGTCCGGCCACAGAACCATGAAGATAAGAGGTACGTTGAAGAAGAAGCCGGTGGTCATTTTAATTGATAGCAAAGTGGCTCATAACTTTGTTGCTTAGCATGTGGTCGATTACTTAAATCTGAGCGTTGCCCCTACTTGTTCTTACTTGGTCACTGTTGGTGATGGGTGGATGACATTCTTGAAGGGGAGCTGGAGGTTCTGTGTGGACTATAGAGCACTTAGCAAGATCACCATTCTAAATAAGTATCCCATGCCTACTATTGATGACCTACTTGATGAATTAGGAGGAGCTACAATTTTTTCTAAACTGGACCTTAAATCTGGATACCACCAGATTAGAATTAAACCTGGTGATAAGCGTAAAACTGCCTTTAGAACACATGATGGTCACTTGTTTTTCTGGTTATGCCTTTTGGGCTTACTAATGCTCCTTCTACTTTTCAATCCTTGATGAATGATATTTTCAGGGAACATTTGAGGGGGTTTATTCTCGTATTTTTTGATGATATCCTTGTGTATAGTAAGGATGAATCAACCCATTTAAAGCATTCGGAGGAGGTGCTGGGAATTTTTCAGCAACACCAGCTGGTGATTAATCTAAAAAACTGCAGTTTCTGTCGAAGAAAGCTGGAGTATCTCAGCCACATAATTTCTTCAGAAGGCATGCAAGGTGACCCCTCCAAGATTGAAGCAGTGGTGACTTGGCCTGTGCCTAAAGATATCAAAGGGTTAAGAGGGTTCTCGGGTCTTACCGAGTACTGTTGAAAGTTTATCAAGGACTATGGAAAGATATCTGCCCCGTTAACTGAGTTGTTGAAGATGAATGCTTTTCCATGGAGCGAATGAGCCCAAGCTACTTTTGAGGCATTAAATGTTGACATGGGGACTGCGCTGGCTTTAGCTATGCCAAATTTCAAAATTCCCCTTGTCATAGAAGTGGATGCTTGTGGAACAGGCGTTGGGGCTGTGTTAATGTAAAATGGGAAGCCTATAGTGTATTTCAGTCAGCGACTTTCAGCACGTGCAAGGCCTGGGTCTGTGTATGAGAAAGAATTAATTGCTACTGTGTTGGCTGTAATAGAATGGCACCATTACCTCGCTGTCAAGCCCTTTGTCATTCGCATAGACCAGAAGGCCCTCAAACACCTTTTGGAGCAACGAAAAATTGCCCCAGACCAGAAAGGTTAGGTATCCAAGCTGATGGGATACAAATTGATATTCAATATAAGCTGGGACGAGAAAATAGTGCTGTTGACGCTTTGTCCAAAAGAGATAACAATGAGATGACCTTGCATGCTTTTTCCTTGTGGCAATATGCTGGAATTGAAGAATTTAAGACTTAAATCACCAAAGATGACGAGCTGAATAATGTATGGCAGCAAATGCTAACTGAGAATGATGTTTCAGAGGGATACACCCTTGAAAATGGGTTCTTGCTGTACCGAGGGAAGCTGGTTTTGCCTGAACAGTCCCCAAGAACCCCCGCACTTATCCAGGAATTCCACAACTCTCCTTTGGGTGGACACTCGGGTTATCTATGCACCTATAAGAGGCTTTCGGAGGTTGTATATTGGGAAGGGATGAAATGAGATATACAAGAGCATGTATCTAGGTGCAAGACTTGTCAAAGGAATAAATATGAAGCTCTTACCCCCGTGGGACTGCTGCAGCCACTACTGATTCCTTCTCAGGTTTGGGAAGACTTTAGCATGGATTTCATTGTTGGCCTACCTAGGCCCCATCAGTTTGATAAAATCATGGTGGTGGTGGATCGTTTGACAAAATATGCTCATTTTGTGCCACTTTCCCACCCATATACTGCCAAAGAAGTTGCAGAAATCTTCACTAAAGAAATTATTAAACTTCATGGGTTTCCCAAGTCGATCGTTTCTGACCGAGATAGGGTCTTTATCAGCCACTTTTGGAGGGAATTATTTACAGTCTGGTACTTCCTTGAAATACAGTTCAGCATATCATTCCCAAACTGATGGCCAAATTGAGGTGGTTAACCGAACCTTGGAAACTTACCTCAGATGCTTTGCTGGAGAAAGCCCCAAAAAGGGGGTTAAAATGCTTCCTTGGGCTGAGTTTTGGTTCAACGCTTCCTTCAATCACTCCATTAACACAACTCCTTTCAAGGCCTTATATATGACCCATCTACTGTTTTCAAGTCGCAGGATGTCTTTTCCATGGTAGAAGAGGTGAATGAGCAGATTAAAGAGCGAAGTGAAGCCTTGTTGGCCCTTAAATCTCATCTGGAACATGCCCAAACTAAGATGCAGCAATATGCTAACAAAAAGAGGAGAGAGGTAGAATTCAAAGTAGGCGATATGGTGTATCTATGGATTCAGCCCTATAAATTGAAGAATCTTGCTAAGCATCGTCATGAGAAGCTCGCCCCCGATATTATGGACCCTATGAGGTTGTGAAGAGAATAGGGAAAGTGGTGTACCAACTCAAACTCCCGGAAATGTCAAGAATACATCCTGTTTTCCATGTTTCACAGCTCAAAAAATCACTGGTCTCAACTGAACAGGTTCAGCGCTTGCCTAATCTCTTATCTCTCTTATCTGAGTATGAATTAATCGTCCAGCCTCGAGATATTATCCAGAAGAGAAGCATGACTGATGGCACTACCCAAGTTCTGGTTAAGTGGTCTAATCTTCCTGACTCTGATAATACTTGGGAAGACATTAATGCAATCCAAATCCAGTTTCCACATTTTCCCCTTGAGGACAAGGTGAAGCTTCTAGGGGAGGCGAATGATGGGCTTGTTATCCCATATGACTGAGTCTACAAGAGGAAGTTCACTAAACATGGGCCTATCAAGCAGCAGCAAGGAATGGGCCCACTAGAGGTCTAGCGGCCCAATAGTTTCAAGGCTGGAACTGAGTTGGTTATCTAGGGTTATGTGCCCTTAGTGTGACAGACAATGAGTGCTTAGTCGTTGTTTTGGGGAGAGTGTCTGACCTCTTGAAAGTCAGGAAAAGCTCCTTGCTTATTGTTCTGTTTTGCTGTTCATCTTTGGAGCTAGGATTGTTAGTCGATTTTCCTTTATCCTCTTCCATTACCTATTGAAGAGGCTTTTACTGTCTAGCTTAGTTACTTGGCAATAATGAAGACTTAGTTCCATCACTGACTTATCCCTCTAACTGATATTCTTGCAAAAGCTAAATTGTGGATTGAAAAAGCTGCTGTTCTGAATTCATTTTACTCCAGCACTTCTAAACATATGATCAAATTTTAATGCTGGTTATGCAACTGTTTATCACTCTCTTACACATTCAACTTCTGTCAGTTCCCAACTCTATGTTAGATTTATGGAGTCGACCATATGATAGTCAATATACTCTTAATATCATGTCTGAACAATTCGTACAATTTCGAACAATGGGAAGGAATGAGATAGTTATAGGAGACAAGACATGTAATTTAGGTTCAAGTTGCTTCTTTCTTATAACATTTTGCAGTGTTCCTTTGTTTGGCTTTCTTGATGGTTTTGTGTGCATTGCTTTCCTCCACTAACATTGCATTTTCACTTTGGTTGATGCATTCTTGTAAGTTTCAACTTATTATAGAATCATATTATACAAGTAAATTTTCTGTTTTCATTATATTTTTATTATTTTTCTGGGTAGATCTACAAGCAGTTTAAATCTTAGTTTTCTGGCTCACTCTAGTTTTTCTTGTTTCAGATCGCCTGTCTACAGGGATTGCCATAGCTGATATTGATTTATCATTAGTTGATTCTGTCAGGGAAAAGATGCCAATTGCTAAGGTAACTTCTGTCATATTGGGGACTTGGTATCGAAATGTGTAAGCAATGCCGACCTAGTGATTCTTCTGTTGTATGTTTATGCCATGTTTTTGTAATTTGTTATAGTGTAAGGTATCTGCGGACCCTTATGACCTAACTACTTTAATGATAGGAGACTCAAGTCAAAGGGTTTTGGATTACCTAAAGGGTCCGTTTGGGAATCTATTGGCTTTTGGATCGATAGTAAGTTATGGATGCAATGAAAAAAATGTGACCTAAACCAATTAAAAAAAGACGTCTGGTTAAAATATTCTTAAAGCAACTTTTGAAAATGTGACCTAAACCAAATATAGTAAAGAGAATTTTATTTGAAGGCTGGACAATTTAGAACCAGTCATATCATTCATGATCTATAATTTTTGGATATAAAAAGTCAAATAGAAATTAAACAATAATAATATATTTTCACAACTAGAATAGAAGAGTATTTGACATTTGTATACTTAATTGTGTTTTTGTGTCGGTACTATTGAAAATATTATAGCAATTTTTAGTTATAACTGCTATGTAAAGTATTTATATATAGCATTAAAAAGATAATATGTCAATAAGGATATACCTTGCAATTTAATTAAATAGAAAGTTCGTTTGTCTTTCTAAAGTTATGAAAACCGCAGCTATTTGGTAAAGTAACTCCTCTGGTGCTTTTTGTAAAGGCACTAAAACAAACGATAAAAAATTTAATGAAACATAAATTCCTAAACATTGCTGTCAAAAATCACCAAACGCAAAAGTCATTGATTTCCTGAATGGGGCCAGAATCTCTGAGGTGCATAAATATGAATTGAAAACGGGTTTTGGGGGGAAAAATAATTGGCTTCAGAATTTGTATCTTTAGTGTCAACCTTTAAAGCAAGATTCCAACCTTTAAACGGAAATGCCTTTCTGTCAGGCCTGCTCCCAGGTCTGACTTTCAATTAAATTGTGGTCAACTTGCAGCATTAGTCCCCCCAACTATAAAAATATAGAGGGGTTGAGCGGGTATTATGCAGCTAGGATCGAAGGAGTTGATTATATGAGTGTCTGGGGAAATGTGGTGTTTAGTGTTGACATTGGAGGCGTAGAAGGAAACTTCTAGAAGATGATTTGTTAGGCCGTTGGGGATAAATAAGAGATGAGTGCAGAACAGGGAAAATTTATTGATTCATCTGGGATGTTCTAGCCACTGAAAGTGCTTGGAAGTTTTCCCTGTTTCTTTGTTTTTCTCTATTTGTGGGGTTGATTTCTATCGTGATTCATGTGAAATTCTGCATTCCTAGCATGTAGTAACATCACGCCCCCTTGAACTTTTAGTGTTTAGTAGGGTCATACATTTGATGTTGATTGCCAAACCTGGGAATTCAAAGTTCTGCTGCTAACCATTGGTTGATGAGTATAATTTATACATCACTTTCTGCATTATTAGCTCTGTGAGTAGCAATGGAAAATCTTCCGCCCATGAATTGAAAGCCAATGAGCGGTCAGTAAGTCTTAACTGTTGTTTAGTCTCGGATGGCTCAAGACAACGAGTGTCTATAGTCAGCCCCTCTTTTTTCTTTGCTTAAAAATGTATAGAGTGTATACGGATAAGCCCTCTTGAGATGATTCAAAATTTCAAACATAAGCTAACTCCCTCAAAAATGTTTTATTTTAATTTTTTTTCCAACTACATAGGAAGTATGCTCCTCCAATATCAACCTTTTGATCTTTTGGAGAGATAGAATAGGAATGAAATCAACCTTTTGAGTAGTTAGTGTAACAATATATCTTTGATAACGCCCAAAATGAAGTTTTATACTTTTTGTTCCAATTGCATTTGCATCTTATTGCCCATGCTTTGTATCTCTCTGCGGTTGTAGTTGCATTTGCATGTGTTATTGGATTTCTGCTTTATTCAATTCCTGACACATGTTCTTATACTAATTTCAGCAAAGGAAGCCACTGGACTTTTGGAAGACTTCATCTTTATAGTTGGAGGGCCATTGCCTCTTTCATTTCTCTGGGCTTTCAGAATTCTGTGGGTAAAAGAGTATGCAAGTTTCTTTGTGAACCAGCTTTAATATTTTCCAGACAACAGAATTGAAAGAGCAAAATCTCAATTTTTAGTCCTTATTAAATAAAGTGATACAATTTTTTTTTCAGGAGAGCTTGTTGATATTTGATGGGACTTTCATTTTAGATAAAGTTTGAAGGATGATGTGATCTTTTGTATAATCGGTATCTGATTTTTGTTGAAAGGATAATCAGCCCTTGTAATGAAGATTTGCATCTGCCACCATTGATGCATGCTCCATGATGTATGTGTTATAAAAAAATTCAAATGCAAGATAAAATGCTTTCTCTTCCCTAAAATATAAGTACTCTCTCCCGTACTAAATATAAGATAAAGTTGACTTTTTTGGGATACTAAAAAGATAATTAAATTACTTTAAAATATTTATATTCATAATTTTTTCTTTAAACTATTTTTCCTATTTTATAAACTAATATATAATCTAATGATATATCATATATGATATAATTAAATAACTTATTTAATTTTCATAATCTCCTTAAAAAAACTCAGTTATGTCTTATATTTAGAACTAGAGATAGTACGTTTTTATTTTGATTTATACATGTACGTTACTCCATTTTATTCCTACTATTAAAGTTAACTAATTTGAGTTGATCATGGAAATGAAATAAATTAGTTAATTTAACAAATATGATTTGATCTCCCAAAAACACTCATGCATAATATTATTTTCTATATTAATTTGTATTGCGTAAGTTAGATAAATTAATTTCGGAAAAAAATAACAATAAATAGAAAAGATAAAATATATTGAGATCTTATATTTTGGACTAAATCTAAGCCCATTAGGTATTGGAGGTATTAGTCAATATTCAGGGAAATTTACCTAATTAAAAAAGATTTTTTAAAAAATACCAAAATAAGGCACTGTGCAAACATATTACTGGACTAATGCAGTTCGTGGCACCACTTTGTTAGTGGCGCCAGACACAAAGACGCCACTCAGTGGCGCCACTGTGATTGGTGCCACACGTGGTGTCAGTTAAATTGATAGCACAAAGTGGCGCCAGGTTGACTACGCCGCCTGGCGTCAGTCAAGGAAAAAGCTGCCTGCGAGGCAGCTTCAAATGAGGTAGCTTCATTCATTCAGAGGCGTGAATACACCTCTGGAAAAAGAAAAATTAAAGGCAGGGAAAAAGAAAAATTAAAGGTAGGGGTGTGGAACACGCCCCTGCAAAAAAAGAAAAAAAAAGAATTTGTGCAGCCTCTATAAAACGCAGATACATACATACATTCACACACACTCATTGAAATCAGCAGAAGCAAAGGCAGAGACGAGAGAAAATAAAGTCATCTTCAATCTTCCTACCCACTCATTTCTTGCAGTTGCATTTGTTCTTCTGATCACATTCTGTTCCTTCATTTATTTTCTGAAATCCTTATATACATTATGTTCCTTCTTCTACTTAGTTGCAATTTGCGTTGTTGTTATTTGCTTTATTTGTAAGGAAAAAAATGAATCAAATCGTTCCTTTGTATATTATAATGGTTCCAAAAATATAGGTGCAAATGGATTGAGCTTTGAAGATAAAAAACGAGCAATGTTTGTTCGAGGCGTGTCCTTTGTAGATTTAATTGAAAAGATCCGTCGGAAGCTAAAACTGCAACAAGAATAGGTAATATCTTCAGTGACTGTTAGAGTTCCTATTGGAAACCGCAAATATGATGGTATTGAGATAACTGATGATGAGGATTTGGAAATTTTTTTTGAAACATTTGAGGAAAGCCTTACTACGAACAAATTTGCTGAGTTCTATGTGGATATTAAAACGTCAGAGGAGGGTGTATCAATACTGATTGATGGACTCCACCTTGGTAATCAGTCATATTATATGGCTTATTCAGGTAGACCTCATTCAACACAATCTACCATTGCGCATGGAGAAGAAAGCGACTATATGGTAGACGAACTTGACAACGAGGAGGAACAAGAGGAAGAAGATGAAGACACGTTATTGGTAGATGACAATGATCAGAATGATAGTGATACAAATGATGAATACCATGGTAATGTCATGCCACAACAGGCTGGTTTGTTACAATCATTAGGTTAGTTATGCAGCTGTATTAATTTTGCTTATATATATATATATAAATTGAATTTTCATTTTTTAGTAATTTTCCTTATTATTATATAAATTTGATTTATTTTACTTATTATGAATTTTCATTTTTTTAATTAATTTTCATTACTATTATATAAATTTCGTTTTATTATTATTATTATTAAGAATTTTTATTTTTTGATTAATTTACGGTATTATTATATAATTTTGAATAATTTTACATATCGTGAATTTGGATTTTTTTATTAATTTTATTTATTATTATATAATTTTTGTTATTTATTTTATAATCATATATAATGAATTTAAATTTTTGATTAATTGTCGTTACATTATGAACATTTTTGTTGTTATGATCATTATTATTATATATTAAGAATTTTTATTTTTTTATTAATTTTAGGCATTATTATATAAATTTGAATAATTTTACTTATTATGATGTAATACCCCGGATTAATAATAATAATAATAATAATAATAATAATAAATAATGGTAGTAGTAGTAGTAATAATAAAAATAAAAATAATAAAAAATGATAATGATAATAATAATATAGTATTATCTAATTCTATTAGTTTAGATTGATTTAATTAGTTTAGTTTTAGTTTAATAATATAGTATTAGTTTAATTTTTATTAATTTAGATTGATTTGATTAGATTGGTTAATTTAGATGGATTTGATTTTATTAGTTTTGATTTAATAGATTTTAATGATGTTTGTATTATTTTATAATTTATTAGATTAGCAATAGTTTAAAAAAAGAAAAACAAACAAAAACAAAAACAAAAAGGCCCAACCCACAAAGCCTAGCTATTAGCTAAACCCTAAGAGCCTAATTATAAGTTAGGTTTAGCCGCCTAACTTTAGTCATCGTTCATTAGCTCTCTCTTTGGAAAATTAGAGTTTCCCTTCTAGGAACTTAGCAACCACGGAGGCCAGGTAATCCTAATCCCTTACGGAATAAAATTAATTGTTGGTAGCGTTAGAACGTTGATTAGAATTAATTGATTGTAATCTTAATCCCTAAGACTTATGATGGGTCTTGTCGGTCTCAAATTAGGGAATTAATTGTGCCATTGTGAATAATTTACCTTCTTGCAAACTGATGTAGAAACATCCTTCCCATCTCGATTTGCGTGAGAATATTTCGTCTTACATACAGTTTATATTCATTCCTCCATCGGTTTGCGCAATTGATCAATACATGCTGAAATATTCATGCCTCCCTCTGCCTCGTTCTGCTTGATTGAATATTAACTATTAAAGGCCATGCTTGCATATATGAATATATAAGGTTGCTATGGGTGATTGCGTTTTTTTTTCTACTTATTTATTTACTTTTTGCGTCCTGATGATTTTGATTATGGATGAATCACATATTCATATACATATGGGCATGAGTGTGTGACACGGCTTGATTCTTTTTTTGAATACTGAATGAAACCCTATCACGTCGGACTGTATGATTATTCTTCGGTTTGGTTTTTTGCTTAATGAATCCGATTTCTAAGCTAACATGAATACCTATACATGTATGTGTGTATATATATACAGATATATATATATATGTTGAAGAAGCATAACGTCTCTGATTTTTTTTTTATTTCCCACACACACATATACTGATATATTTTATTATTATAATACTTTTGGCCATAGATCAGGCTTTTATCCAATGCTGTGTTGTTTTATTTATTTTGTTCTACTTTTATTTTCTTTAAGAACAATTAAAATAAATAAGCAGTGGGAGGATATCTTTAGGATGGTATCTCCTAAAGTGATGAACACACTTTTAAGACTTTATGCCTTCGAGAATTTTTTTGATGTGAACCGATATATCGGTTCTTCCCAAAGTGGTGTCTGGCAGGGTTTCCCGGGACACTAGTAGCAACTTTGGGAAGAGGTGTGCACACTAGGAAGAAGTTACGATATGGCCAAATTATGATGATTTGTGACTGGCAGGGTTTCCCGGGTCTACCATGGTTCTCTTCCCACTAGAAAACTCTAAAAACCATGACACCTTTTTAGTTTACACATATACACATATGATGCCTTTATGTTATTTTATTTTGCAATTATTTTATTTTTATTATTTTATTTTATGTTGGAATTGATTTATTTTACAATTATTTAATTTTATTTCGTAATTAATTTATCTTATTTTATAATTATTTTATATTGGAATTAAATTATTTTATTTTATGATTAATTTATTTTATTTTATAATTTATTTATTTTATTTTAATTCATATCAAATTTATTTATCTATCTACTTATTTCTGTTCTATTTTATTTCATTTTATCCTTAATTAATTAGGATTACTGGCGTTTGTTGATGTGTGTATTCTTGGGCTGCGATGATCCTTCGGGGGAGTAGAGTTTCAGTGAACAGGTTTCAAAAATTGGGGCTAGCCGAGAGAAGTGAGGATGACAGACAATAAACTCTAATTATCTACTTTCATTTATTTTCTTTAATTTTATTTTTCGAAATAAACATTCTGTTTAAATTTAGAATTATTTCCTGTAATAAGAAGCCTTGCACTTGTTCCATACAAGTGCGGCGGTGACATCTTCCGGATGTTGATTATTTTGGGTTTCTATTATTATTTATGAAAACCATTGGAATATTTGTGTTATTTGAACTTTAGAAATCCGGGGTGTTACATATGATTTATGATTTTTTTATTGATTTTCATTATTATTATTATATAATTTTTTTTATTTACGCAGCTGTATTAATATATTTTTTATTTTGTTATGAGTTTTCTTTTTTCGCATTAACTGTATTATTTGTGAATATATAGATATTACACCCTTTTGGAATGAGATTCCTCATTATGAGGCTGTTCATGAAGATTACCCGCATGAGGATATACTGGATGTTGAAGGCTTGGGCTGGGGTCCCTAGACAAGAGGAGATGCATTATATGTCAAACAATCATTTCAGTCAAAAAATGATGTACAGTCAGCAATAAAACATTATTGCATGAAGTAGACCCTCAGCTGTATGTAGCAGTCTCTGTAAGGTCACTGCCGAGTAATTGTATATATCAGCAAGGTACCTCATGGCTGGACTTGTCACACAACAAAAATCAATCGAATAGGCGCATGAGGTAGGCACGTGTGTACAAAATCTGACCATACACAGTAGCTAAGTGCTCCGCCCAGCGGCCCCAATGAGATGGGAGTGGAGTCTAACCCATGTATTCTTGCATGACTGCTGCCCAGTTGCCATGCGTCCTACTGGAAACTACTCGACCCTTAGTGGACAACCCTAAAATGGCCTCTACATCTTGTAGTGTAATGTTCATCTCATCAACCAGCATATGGAAGGTGTGAGTCTCCGGCCTCCATCTCTCAACCAAAGAAGAAATAAGGTCTTTGTCAATCTGCACCAACATAAAAGTAGAAAACAAATATGTAATCGTATTCATTATCCGTATCATGTTCAAACAACTAGATGCTTATAATTAATTACATAAAGAATAAAACTTACTGGGAGTCTCTTCATACGAGACATGTGCCAAAAAATTGCGTAGAGATTGTGAGGCTCGCCTCACCCTCAAGGCTTCACAACCTTCTCTGTTCCAAACAAGTTGTGATTGGTGTGATCGCTGCACATCCTCATTAAGAACTCCCCACTCTTTGGGGTCGGGTTGAATTTTGCGGTCGCATTGATGAGCCATTTAACTAACAAAAATTTACCCTCACACAACACATTATTAAGGCACTAATTATTTTTTCTCTAATAAATAAATACAAATCAAAATTATATAATAATAATCAAAATAACGAAAATTATAGAATAATAAAGAAAATTCATCAAAAATTGAAAATTCATAATAATGAAAATGAATCAAAAAATATATATTCATAATATATAATAAATAATAATGAAAATAATGAAAATTACTAAACAAAATGAAAACTCATAATAAGTAAAATTATTCAAAATTACATAATAATATCGAAAATTAATCAAACAATGAAAATTCATAATATATCATAATAATAAGGGAAAATTAAAATAAAGGACCAAAATAAAATAATATTTAATTAGAAGGATTATAAAAATTATAATTATCAAGAAGGACCGAAAAAGCTAAAAAGTACTAAATTACTTTTTTGCTTCCCTAATGCAAAAAACAAAAAACAAAGTACACTCTTCTGTCATTCCCTGAATATCAAAGTGAGACAATTTGGAAATCCAGTATTAGAAGTTAAAAACAACAATTTTTGGTAATCCCGTGACAATAAGAAGTTAATTAGAACAAAGTTGTTCTTGAACTTCATCACTATGCATACACGCTTACCAGATATCGTCATTTTTAATTTTCAATATTGGATTTCCAATAATATTCACGGGAGGACAGAAGAAAAGGCTTTACTCTTTGTTTTCTATGTTGAGGAAGCTAAAGGGTAATTTAATACTTTTAAGCTTATTCGGTCCTTCTTAATAATTACTATTTTTACGGTCCTTCTAATTAAATATTATTTTATTTAGGTCCTTTACTTTAATTTTCCCTAATAATAATCAAAATAACATAAATGTTTATAATGTAACAAAAATTAATTAAAAAATTAAAATTCATAATATATAATGATAAAATAAATAAAAAAAATTATATAATAATAAATGAAATTAATAAAAAAATCAAAATTCATAATAAGTAAAATTATTTAAATTTATATAATAATACCTAAGATTAGTCAAAAAATAAAAATATTAATATATAATAATAATGATCATCATAACATAAATGTTTATAATGTAACGAAAATTAATTAAAAAAATTAAAATTCATAATATTTAAAAATAAAATAAATAAAAAAAATTATATAATAATACAGAAAATTAATACAAAAATAAAAATTCATAATAAGTAAAATTAATTAAATTTATATAATAATACCGAAAATTAATAAAAAATAAAAATTCTTAATATATAATAATTGATCATAATAACAAAAATAATATAATGTAATAAAAATTAATAAAAATATTAAAATTCATAATATATAATAATAAAATAAATAAAAAAATTATATAATAATAAATGAATTTAATAAAAATATCAAAATTTATAATAAGTAAAATTATTTAAATATATATAATAATACCGAAGATTAGTCAAAAAATAAAAATTCTTAATATATAATAATAATGATCATAATAAAAAAAAATTTTATAATGTAATAAAATTAATAAAAATATTAAAATTCATAATATAAAATAATAAAATAAAAAAATGATATAATAATAAAGGAAATTAATAAAAAAATCCAAATTCGTAATAAGTAAAATTATTCAAATTTATATAATAATTCCAAAAATTAATTAAAAAAATAAAAATTCTTAATATATAATAATAATGATCATAATAACAAAAATTTTTATAATGTAATGACAATTAATGAAAAATTTAAATTCATTATATATAATTATAAAATAAATAAAAAAAAATATATAATAATAATGAAAATTAATACAAAAAATTAAAATTAATAATATGTAAAATTATTCAAAATTGTATATTAATACCGAAAATTAATCAAAAAATAAAATTTCTTAATAATAATAATAATAATAATAATAATAATAATAATAAGAATAAAAATAAATGAAAGTTATATAATAGTAATGAAAATTAATAAAAAAATAAAAATTCATAATAAGTAAAATAAATCAAATTTATATAATAATAAAGAAAATTATTAAAAAAATGAAAATTTATTTTATATATATATATATATATATATATATATATATATATATATAAAATAAGTAAAATTATATATAATTATATATATTGAATTATTTTTTTTATTTAATTTTCTTATCCAACTTTGGTGTTTTTCTCTAATGTGCTACTAGATAATTTGAAAACTAAACCGATTAAAATTTGCATAATATCTCTATTGACCCAAATAAACTCTTTACACAACATTTAATCGGTGAAAATATCCTATAATACAAAAATCTTAAAGTTCTTAAATGGAAAAATTAGTTTTAAATTTCTCCAACAAAGAAAAAATAAATCTAAACCGCTTCAAATTTACTATTAATAATTTCCTACATAATTACAGTCTTCTATTGTCAAAACTTAAAACTTCTAAAAAATTCTAACTCTAACATTTTTACTAATCAACACAATACTACCATCATTGCAAAGATAAAAATATAAACAAAACCTTTTATGAAGAAAATTTGTTGAAAATATTTTAGTTTAGATACCTAAATAATCTTATACAATAAATAACATACCTTAAAATAGCTTTAAAGTCCTGTAAAATGGCTTCAAACTCTCTTCCTCTGCTTGCTCCTTGTCTCTACCTCTGCCTCTCCTCTCTTGTGTGTGTGGGTGAATTTGTGTGTGTGTGTGAGGGTTTAAATAGATGAATTTGTGTGTGGCCTCTCTCTCTGCCTCTACTCATCTGCTTATCGACACTTTTCCCTCCCCTAATTTATTATTTCTTTTAGGGTAGGGCTTCAGACTGACGCCAACCTAGCGCCACTTTGTGGCATCAGTTTCACTGATGTCACATGTGGCGCCAGTCACAATGGCACCACTGAATGGGGCCTCTGTGTCCAGCGCCACTTTGTCAGTGGCACCAGATGACGTGGCGCCATGTCAGATAGCGCCACCAACTACATTACTCTGGTAATATGTTTGAACAGTACCTTATTTTGGTATTTTTTTAAAAGAATCTTTTTTAATTAGGTAAATTTCCCCAATATTCAAGGTGCATTTGTTTTTTTCCTGCTAATACTAGAAAGATGCATTCATTTGATATATTGATACATAAAATGAGGGGAATTTAAAGTTTAAATTCTATACATTTGTTAGGAGGATTTTAACCTTAACAATCCCAACCCAACAGAATATCAAATATGCATTGATATATTTTTAGTAGCGTCATGTTTAACCACTCAAGAATATGCAAGTTTACTAGATATGTCATGTCTCAAATTTGGATTTCTTCTTTTACTCTTACCATCCACCTCTCCTCTTCTCCTCCACTAATCCCAGTCTTGAAATTTGAGTAATTTAGATTTAATTTTTTTTTCTAAAATTACTAATAAAATATCAAATACAAATTATAGATAAATTAAAAAACAGCTTAATTTTAGTCCTGACAATTTAAATTTGCAATAAAAACTATTCTTAGAAAACATAAAATGTGAACTGTTCAAAGTTCAATTTAAAAGTTGAGATGAGTAGTTGGGGAAAAGAGGAAGGGAAATGGATGGGAAGACTAGAGGAAGTAAACCAAGTACATTGGAAACCATATCCTCAATTCCTTTTCTTTTTCTTTTTTCTTTTCCTGCTCAAATAACACATGTCATGGCTTTTTTTTTTTGGGTAAAAAGATAAAATGATATTAATAACCATGAAGTTTACAACGAAACTAAAGAAATTGAGCTAAAATGCAACAAATTAAACCTATCTAAATCATTAACAATAGCAATAGCAACATGAAAGGAAGGAAATTCTTTTAGCAAAGATTGAATATCCTGGAGACAACATTAATGCTATATGATTGAACTGTTGTTGAGGATATAAAGCCTTTCCCTTAGCACCAAATTTTCAACCTGCAACTATCCATATGAAAAAACATTTTGTGTCTTGTAACACCTCCAAATTTCTAGCAGTTATAATAACATAAAATAGCGATGGTTTTTATAAATAATAATACTAAAATTCAAAATAACCAAATTTGAGAAGTGTTACTGCCGCACTTGTATTGGGACAAATGTAAGGCTACTTATTACATTAACATAAATCTAAATCTAAACATAAAGTTTTATTCGGAATATAAAATAAAAAGGAAATAAATAGCTAGAATTCATTAAACGTCCTCCCTCACTTCTCATGCTAGCCCCAACCTTTAGAACCTGTTTCACTAAAAATCTGCTCCCCCGAAGGATCATTGCAGCCCAAGAACACAAACATCAATAAAGCTGGTAATCCTAATACAAACAATATAAAATAAAATAATTACATTATATATATATATATATATATATATATATATATATATATATATATATAAAATTAAAAAACGATGTCAGTTTTGTTTTCTTTATGAAGGTTATTTAGTGGGAAGAGAACCATGGTAGACCTGGGAAACCCTGCCAATCTACTCTATGACCCAGGAAACCCTGCCAGTCACATGACATCAAATTGGCCATAACAACATTTCTTCTTAGTGTGCATACCTTTTCCCAAAGTTGCTACTAGTGTCCTAGGAAACCCTGCCAAACACCACTTTGGGAAGAACGGATACTATCGGTTCACATCACATAATATTTCGGAGGCATAAAGCCTAGGGGTGTGTTCATCATTTTAGGAGGCACCTTTTCAAAGCTATCCTCCCACTGTTAAATTATTTTAAATACACTCATAATAAAATTCCTAAATTATTTCTATGCACTCTAGTGATCAAATATAGTTTATTAAAAAAGTAAGATTGACATGTGCAAGATTTTTTTAAAACCCCTTTTATTGTGAATACTTATTCTAGAGATGACTTATGTATGTGCACAAGATTTTGTCAACACTTTTCTTGTAATTGAAATTCATTCTCCAATATCTTGGAATAAAATTAGGAATATTAACAAAATCAAGAAGTTTCATGTATTAATCAAACAAGAATGACGTCAGAACCTCTACCCGTCGTGTAGCTAGGTTTCTTGATAATACTAATACCCTGCGCATAAAACGAGGCAGCAAGGACTTAATGATTAGAACACCAAATGGACATCAATTTCTATAGAAAATAATACAACCCTAATTAGATTTGAAAACCCCAACAAATGGGGCACAAAATTTGTAAACCTAAGAGGCATCTAATGCTTTAAATTGCGCGAGTGCAATCATTCGTACTGCAAAATTGAGAAACAATATATATTTGTAACTTAAATAATCAATCTTCAAAAACCCAAGAACGCAATTGCAATATCCTAAATAATTAATCTTCAGAAACCCAAGAACGTAGTTGTAATATCGGAGAGAATATACAATAGAGATAATGAAATAAGAATTAACCAGTCGCAAGAGTTTCTCAAAGAATTATGACATTTAGCAACAGATTTTTATTGTTTTAGGGATTAGGATTACCTAGTCTTCATTTTTACTAATCTCATAGAAGGCAAATATGTTTTTGCTAATCTTTTAGAAGAACAATTTGCTGCAAAGTTTACAGAGGAAGAAGCAGAGGAGAAAAGAAGTAATGAGTGATAGCTGGGGTTAGACGGCTAGACCTCAATTTATAATTAAAATTTAGGGTTTAGCTATGGGCTGGGCTCTTTAACTATTGACAATTAATAAATTATAAAACAATACAAACATTATTAAATTCTATTAAATCAATCAATCTAAACTTAATAAAATCAAATCTTTCTAAACTAACTAAACTAATCATATCAATTTAAACTAATAAAATTAAACTAATACTATATTATTATTATTACTATTACTATTATTACTTTTATTTTATTTTATTTTTATCATTATCATTATTATTATTATCTGGGATATTACATGTCTTTTAATCTATAGAATTGAGGTTCAAAGGAATTTATAGTAAAACCATGGATCATTTGACATTGCTTCCTCCAGATGAATTGATGCAAAACTGACCCTGTTGAGCATATCTGTGCATAACATCCTTTGGCATTGATTATACAATCTTCAGAGTTGAATTCGTCTACATTCATTGGCAGACTTTTAATGGAAGGCCAATTTCTATCTTCCATATGATTATGAGAATGAAGCATTGTAAATCCTTGAATTTCTTTGACGGATTTGTGAAGGATGATATGTATATCCAATTGTCCATGATGCAGAGCATAATTTTTCTTATACCATATGGTATTTATAAGAATGATAATGCTCTTTAAAAGAGTGATATCTTCATTCCTGAATAACAAGCTTATGGAAAATTTCAGCCATAATTCAAAGTCGAAACAAGATAATGATTGAAATTAGATTGAAAAACAACTAAACTAGATTGCTTAAGCATGAGACATGTGATGAAGAGGTGATTAAGAGTTTCTTCACACTTGCATCCAAAAAGACATTCACCAAAAACATTAAGGTGAGCTGCTTTAAAACATCAAAAGAAGGGATAGCAGTATGAATCAATTTCCAAATGAACAATAAATTCTTTGAATGAAGGGAAATGGATCACAGAAATTTCCGGAATGGACCATGAGATTGATTGATGGAAAGTGAATCCGAAGCATAAAGAAGATAACGCATATTTGACCTCTATAGTATCCCCATGAATTGCCATTCCAAAAAATCTCATCTAAATGTGCAGTGACTGAAAGAGGTAACTGAGAAATGTGGTTAACAATGGAAGAAGAATAGTCATGGTTTAAACTTCCTTTAGAAGTTGAGATTATAATAATAAAACAGCGCTAGTAATATTTTCCAAGTCATATAAACCGCAGTAGTTTTTTTTTTAAAGAAAAAAAAAACAAGACCACAGTGGATAATAGCAGATTAATCTGATTTTGTTCTACTTGGCAAAACATAAAAAAAAAAAAGATTAATCTGATTTTGTCCCCTTTTCTAAAAAAAAAAAAAGAGATCCTGTCATTGGTCGTTTTCAATACAAACTTTGAAAAGAGCATGCCCGGCTAGCTTGCCCGCCTTCACTAGACTGACGGTTACTTGATGTCAAAATTTTAAATACATGGCATGTTCGATAGCTAAAGTTTCAAGCTTAATATTCTCCATACTAAAATATCTCAGCATCAAGCTGAATTTAGTTGAGATACCCTCCCAAAGAACAAGGCCTAACAGTTCTCAAAAATCGCTCAATCACTCATAGGAGGTGGCAGCAAGCGATTTCAACATCAGAAATTTCCAATACAACCGGCCATCTTGATCGAGCTCTGAGCTCCCCTATCAAACAACTACTCTTCTCGACGCCCTAAACCAGATCGGCGGTTTCTGGTATTTTGTCATCATGTGAGTCTATGGCCGCATTATCTGGATTCTTCAAACCTTGATCCTCCTCACGTCTCTCAATACTAGTATCCTCTGGAGCACCCAAGTCTGGAGTGGTCTCCGTGTGGGTGATACAACTATCAATGCTCTCACCTGGTACTACTGTTGTGCTGACCCCCTCCTCTGCAACCAGTGTCGCATCTTGGTGCTTGACATCAGTGTCGTGGGTCATTTGCCCCTTATCATTTTTGGGGCCTGATGTGGCCTCGTCTTGTTTCAGGTCTACTTGCTGTCCTGAAGCTTCATCATGTGTTGAACTAACTAACATAGCACTTCCCAGCTCATCTGAGTGGGATATAATTTCATCATTCTCAATACCCTGCGTGCTTGTTTCATCAGATGCAACCTCAGCTGACTCGAGAGAATGCTTATTGGCAGCAGCAGCAACTTCTTGCTGGTTAGATTGCACCCTGTATTGGTTCACAATGTTCTGAACCTTTTCCACTTCTGCCAGAAGATCTCCATATCTCTTTTGCAAGGTTTTCTCAAGTTCCTTTTGCTTCTCTACTTCGGACCATATAGTGTTTATCCGATGAGATGCAGCTAGCTGCTCCTGCTTTTGCAAAACTTGGAAGCACTCTAGTTCTGTTGCAGCAGTGTCCATCAGCTTGAATGTGGCTTCGATTTGTGGCCAAAGACTTTTCTTTGACCTCATCTGACAATTCCAGGTATGGTTATATAGACAATAATCACAGATGATATAAAGATAAGAATTATGATTCTACACTGTGGCCAAAGACAATCTTCACCCTCTTCTGAAAAATGAATTAGTGTAAATCATTATGAAAAGCATTCAAACAATAATTTCACTAGATGAACCAAGTAATGGAATCATAAAACGAATTAATCACAGCTGCACATCGATCATACAAATTAGTCACTATGCCACAAAAGTTTTAGTCCCCTAAAAAGAAGACTGGTAAATCTAATAACCAAACTACCTCTTCTAGATAACAAGCATTAAGTACAAACTGAGCATTATCTCATAAGCCTGGCATATGTACTACTGAGTGAGTTTTTGTATGTAATCAAACAAGTTTTTAGTTCCACTCTTTTCTGGGATTAAGCTTTAAGAGTTTAACTTTATTTAAGCTCCCCTGGGAGCATTAATGTATAATTTCTGCAAATGTCTAACACTCACAAAAACCAACTTTAAAGAAGACACTAAAACAGAATGAATCATAAATCTGAATGAAACTAATGTAGATCAACTATTGAACATGAGATCATTGACATCTAAGAAACTAAACAGGAATAAGTAGCGCCATTAACTTAAAAAAAAAAAAGTGACGCTACAAGAAACACATATTGCTGACATAAAGGACAATAATTACATACCTCATAGCCTTGTGTAAGAACCATCACCTTCTTCTCAAGGCGTACTGCCTTCTCCTTGCCATCATCCAACTTTTTTCTCACATTTTCAAATTCATTCTGCAAAGCTGCAAGCTTCTCCATGTTTCCAGCAACACTCGACAGCCCATAGGCATTACGGGTAGGGAAGTACATAAGATCATTAAGGCAAGTTCTGTGCGCTTCAACAAACTCATCAAGGGCTTCACTTTCATGTCCCATGGCTACACGAAGATACTGAACCTCCTCCTTTATCAACTGATCAGCCTGCCATATTAGACACATATAAATAGGAGGCTATCTAACCGTGGTTACCCTAACATATAATGTTATCTCCAAGAACTCTGCAAGCAATACCTAGATTTTATAGACGCTCCCCCCCCCCACACACACACAAAAGAAAAAAACAAAAACAAAAAAATTGAAATTGAATAAAACCCTTGGCTACTCAAAATGGGTCAAAATTCCTTTTAACCAAAAAAAAAAAGAAAAAGTAAAAGCTTTCATTTTCAACATGGGTAGGAAATACAGAACAGAAAGATTATAAATTCTATTGAAAAAAACAATAGCAACATTGACATATATCTTTCTATCTTACTATAATTTAAAGATGATTTTTTTAGTATTTTCTGGAGAAGGGTGCTGACAGTGTTGGGAAAAAAGAAAATCCAACGCACTGATGAGGCAATTTTAGTGCTCAGGAGTCAGGACTGAGCCAAAAAGGAAGTTGTATGTGTTCTCTACATGGGAAAGGCAGAGCAAAGTTGGTCACCAAGTTTAGGACGTTCTATTAAACAAGTTAAACATGCAGGGAAAAACTGTGAATACATACATCTTTCATTTCATCTTCCTCAAAATCTTCAATCAGAGGGACAATAGCAGGCCCATTTGCAGCACGCTTGACTCCTTTTTTCCTCTCCTTATTCACTTTCTCATCAAGTGGGTACTTGGCATTGTCATGTTCCAGTAAGCTTAGAAGCTCCTTTCTTACCATCTCATCAGCTTGCTCCATAGAAGTAGGAGGAACAAAGGAACTCTTATCCCCATCAGCAGTAATTAAAGAATTTCTTATCAGTTCCAGTGACGCAGGAGGAGGCCTAGGAAGCTCCCTTTGAAGGACCTTAGATCGTTTTCTAAGTAATGCTTGTTGCCGAGCTTCTTCTTCAGCCTTTTCTCGAGCAATTCTGTCAGACATATCCTCTTCAATCTTTTCCTCAGGTTCTTCAACATCTTCTGAAGCTGGTTGCATAACTATCTGGTACTCATTTTTTGGCTGTGGAAGACTGCTTAAACCAGAGCGCAAGCTTCTTTTGAGATCAGCTTGTCTACGAAGCTCAAGTTTTGTGCTCTCAGGCATATCCATGTCTTCATTGATATGAAGCTCATCCCTTAGTGGAGTTCCCTTAGGAGTCATGCCAAAAGAAAAGCCATCCCTTGCTGGTGTTACACCACTTCTAGGAGTGAGGCCAGCACCTCCAGGTGTTGCAGAGGGAGTCAACATAGGATTTGGAGTCTGAATTTCTTTTTTCCTTGGAGTGACCCCAGAAAAGTCTGAAGGATGCAACTCCGGGTTATCTCCTCCCAACAATGGTGTCTGAGACTCCCTTAACCTTGCCAGATTTTCAGCTTCCATCAAGATAGCATCTCCTTTACCAGCCGGTGTTCTCTGAGGAGTTCGCAAAGGAGTCATTCCCTGGCTAGGAGTCTGAGCATAATTGGCCAAAAGAGCACGTGTTGCACCACCACCTTCGGCAATTTCCTCACTCCCCATAAGGTCACTAGCATAACCCATCTTTGCAATTTCTTCTAATTCATTATCAGAAATTTGTGGTGGTGGAAGCATCAGTTTTGACCTTTTTCTTACAGTTTCTGGGTCATTGAGCTTGTTGGCATGCAGTATAGCAGAGGGGGCATCTTGCCTTTGGGAAATCTTATTCTTCGCAATGTCTTGCTTTCTTAACTGTGCTTCTACATCAATCCTTCTTTTTCCCTCAAGTTCTTCAATTGTGGTAGGGAATTTGGGCTGTTCCACTGATCTATCCTCATCAGTAACATCAAAAAACCCTGGAGGAGGCCTTTTCTCAAAAGGGATTTCTGCATTGTAGTCTATTCCTTTCCTTTTTCTCCTCCGATGCCTGATATCAATTCCAGCAGCCTTCAATTCTCTCTTTTTTTGTAATGAGGCAAGCCTCCGGGCTTCTTCAAGTTGTTTCTCTCTAGCTTTCCGTTTTGCCTTCTTACCCTTGGTGTTGGCTAACCTTGCTCGGGCTTCCGACAACATTTCCTTCTCATCCTCATCCATATCAACAGGATCTGGTCGTGCAGGCTTTGACTCAGGGTTTGGATCAATCTCACCAGGTCGCAATTTCCGTGGGTCATCACCAGGTTCATAGTTCTCATCCTTGACACAGGCTGCATCAAGGAGTTTCTCATACCGCTCAAGGCACTGGGAAGGGGTACGGCCAACAATTGGAGCAATTGTTCTCCACTGTGTGGGCATAAGCTTAGCAAGATGAAGAAGCTTTTCATCCTCTTCTCTTGTCCATTCAGTCTATACAATGAGCACACTATCAAAAGACTGTTCCATGAATGAAAGGCTTGGATCAACATGAAAGAAAGTTGTAATGCTAGAAGCAACATAATAATCAAAGTGTAAAAGCACCATAAAATAAAAAATAGAAGAGAAATGGTAACATCAAATTGATTCCTCAAACATGGCAGAAATATTGCACTTCTTAAAGAAAAACACATTTGAAAAGATGCGTCAAATAATAACACATATATATTATAAAACCAGGCATTATTTATTCTAGGACAAATAAACATATCAATGACCTGACGAGAAAAAAGCACAAATAAAACAGCCTAATAATGCCCAATTGTCCTTCAAAGTTCAATTGCCAACTTTGATGACCTAATCACTCAAAGAGATGATAATGGTATGTTCCACCTCAACTACTTAAAATAATACCAAAAGGAACAAGGCTGAAAGCATACAACTAACAACTTGGATTAGTTCAGTACTATCCATTTGGACCCCAAGTCAATCCAAAGTAGAATACTCAATCAAAATGTATACTCCCTTCAATCCTTAATATAAGACATGTTTAACTAATTTGATTAGATTAAGTAAGATAGTTGAATTAATTAACATGACATTTATTTTCTAAAGCATACTAGTCATCATCTTTAATTCCCTCCTTCCCTCTCCTCCTTGTTTAAGGTTGATAGAGCGTCAATAGGGGTAAATTCAGAAAAGATTAACAATTATGAAAATTGTGTTATATTTAGAACCAAGATCAACTCCCCAAATATGTCTTATATCATAAACTTGAGAAGTACTTTTCCAGAATAAGTTCATTTAAAGGTCAAAGCATCATAATAGGAAAGGTGCCTACTTATTTGTATTAATTCTCACGAGTAAGACATTATATTAATATATATTATATTAACTTTAAAATCACAACAATAATTAAACAGGAAAAGGATTAAAAGCTTAAATCATGTAGAAAACAACGTTTAGCATCTAGAAATAGAAAAATTAATAACCACTCAATGTCGCCAATAATTTCATATGTAATTGTAGGGATGCAAATACCAGCGACCCTAAGTAATCCCCTACAACCAAACACCCATCATTTCTCTGTCAACTGAAATAGAACATCTTAGCAAACAAGCTGCTGCACGATTTCTGTGCTCACACTTGCCCCAACAAGCAACCAGCCAAAGGATGAAGGAACAGGACACCATGCTTAAACTAAAGTAAAAAAGAAGGGTACCTTTTTAATGGAAGGATCAAGCCACTCATACCATCGAGCCTTACATTGCTTGGCGGATTTGCGAACCAGAAGTGAAGAGATTCGAGCCCATTGGTTTTTACCATATTTCATGACAGCTGCTTTGAGTATTTCATCTTCGGTGTTTTTCCAAACACCACCTTTTATCATAATCCTCATCTTGACCCCCTTTAGATTGCTCCTGCTCGCTTCAAGTTCAGATTGTAGGGTTATCCACGTTCAAGGAAAAATGAAGCTCACAGCACAATATTTGTTCTGATTATGAATTCTTCTCTCATTAATCGGTGCAATTTGGTACCAGTAGGTGTATCTTTTTCCCTATGCGTCTTGTAACCTTAACCTCTGGAGTCTGGACTCCAATGTGCTCACCACTGATACTACCAGGAGCGTAAGTATAAACAGCACAAACTGCAGTACTTCAGACAATTACCACCACAAGGTGCCTGCTGTAAAAGATCAAATCAAGAGAGTAAGTATAGTTGTTTCTGTCACACAGATAATGGAAAACAAAAAAAATATCGTTTGTCTATATTCACATTATAGCAAGTTGGCAACACAAGCAATTGAAATCAAACTACAAAAACAAATATGTCACATACAATAACGATGAATTTCAATTTCTAAGCCCACTACTCAGCAGCTAAGAAACTCCGGGTAAACCAACAGCATCAGTTTGAGACTAATCAATCATTGCAAGAATATGTGCCAATGTGTATGAAAGGTTGCATTTTGCTAAAAGCTTACCTGAGTCAATCAGTAATTGAAATAAGGATCAAACTCATGAAAACTCTCGTACCTTGTAACCTGTATCAATACACAAAAGATTCCAATGTCAAGGATTGCTATACAAGCTCTGATCAATAAATGAAATACATATATTTCTAAAATATCAAATTCAGAAAATGTTAGAATGGGATAAGGCAAGGAACAGAGTGTCAAGACTTGACACAGCATAAAGAAAATTATTACACAATGTCTTTAGAATCTTCCTAAACTAGTATAAGAATCACGTTATTTTTTTTATTTTTTTTTCCAGAAATCCTAGAAATGTTTTCGTTTCGTAATGAATTGATCTAACGTGACACTATGACAGCATGACTAGCATACTATGACAGGGATGAATGACCCAACCAGATATCTGTAGCTGTTTTGCAAAAGGACCACCTATAAACTGTTGTTATTCCTTAATATATAATAAGTCACCAAAATGCTCCTCCAATGTTGAGCATTTAATTTGTAAAAACAGAAAAGCCAACAAAATGTAAAACACTAATCGGCAAAACCTGCAGGATGGAATACTTAACAGGAAAAATTAGGAACACGGTAAGATGATAATATAAATTACATAAACCTTACCATGCTTTTATTTAAGCAGGCATTGGCGAACAACCACATATACAGACTCTTTATTGTTCAGTTTCATATATTAAATGTTCAACGAGTAGCTCCAAGAGTGAAAAATCAGAAGTATAATGAATCGAAAACAGAATAAGATAAATTTAAACAGATTCCATCAAGTGTCAAGAAAACACACAATGAATCTACTCCCTATTTGGTCGTTCATTAACTTCTCATATACCTCACTAATTAATCGACAAATATTTTGGATCGTATCACTATGCTTTTAAGCCCAACAAAAGAATCCTAAAGCAAGGAAATGAAAGCAAACACGAATTCTGACCGTAGACATATATTTATCCCTGGGTATTCTTTAAATTAAAAGGAAATGAGAGATTATAAGAATCACTAGCAGGACTACAGCAAGAATCAACTCATTAAAATCCAAAGACATTTAATTCGATGAACTCAGCTGTCTAGTAAACTGAGGTACTACTATACCAAGAGCAAACTTGGAAAATTTAAGCAAGGCAAGAATAGTGGGTCTATATTGTTCAAGAACGGGATCTTCTTCCTTACTGCATACTATAGACAGCACCAGAAGTTTTCAAAGGAAATACAATGCAAAATAAAGAACGGAGAAAGAGAAGACGAGAACGGAGAAGCTACCCGCGGACGATGGGGAATCAGAAATAGGAGAATGAGAACGAAGAACGCCAACAACTCTGATCTGAACGTGAGAGGATGGGGCTTAGGAGATGAGAACTCTTCGAACGCCGACTGTGCGTCTGTGCCGCTCCGGAAGTCGTGAGGGAGGGGACGAGAAGCCAAAAAAAAAAAAATCATCCACCATCCATTGATAGCGAGTCCATTTACAGCTACTCATGATTGATTTTTAAAATAAAAGCTAAAGCTGAAAAAAAACTTTTTTAAAAAAGTTAAAAGTTGTTTGATGATAATATAAATTTTTTAGCTTAAAAGTTATTTATAAGCTGAAATTTAAAATAAACTGTTTGGTAAAATTTTCATCATCAACACTTTTTTAAAGTTATTTTTTTAAAAAAAGTCATCGGTGGTGGGGCGGTGGCTTCCGGTCGCTGACGGTGGGATGAGTTATGGCAAGCCGCCAGTGTGTGGTGGCCGGGCTCCCCTTAGTATTTTTTTAAAAAAAGTAGTTTTGTTTTTTAAAAAAAAAGTCGCTGGAAGTGGTCACCGGCGTGGGGTGGCCGGCCTCTCCTTAGTATTTTTTTATAAAAAAAAAAGGTCGCTAGAGGTGGTCGCCGGCGATGGGGAGGCGGTAGCTGGGGTGGCCGGTGGGGGGGGGGGGGGGTGGGGTATTTTAGGTATTTTTTTGAAAAAAAAACCGCCAGAGGTGGTCGCTGGCGATAGGGCAATGGCGGCTATTGGTCACCGTAGTGGCTTCCGAAGTGGGGTAGCCAGCCTCCCCTTAGTGTTTTTTTTATTATAAAAAAAAAAAAAGTCGTCGGAGTTGGCTGCCAGCGATGGGGCGGCGGTGGCGGCTGCCGGTCACCAGTGGTGGCCATCGGCATAGAGTGGCCGGCTTCCCCTTAATGTTTTTCTTTTTATAAAAAAAAAAATCACCAGAGGTGGTTGCTGGCGGTGGCGGCCAGCAGTGGCTAGGGGTGGCCGGTGGTGGTCGCAACGTAGAGACTAGGGTTTTCTTAAAAAATAAGAGCTTAAAAAATAAGCTCCTCTTGGAGAGCTTTTAATTTTTAACTTTTTCCCTCATGTAAAAAAAAGCTTTTTTTATTATAAGAGCTTTTGTAAAATATTGTTTGACCTAGTTTTTACTTATGAGGAGAAGATAAGCCCAAAATAAGAAGATCCAAATAGGCACTTAATCAGTTTTTACTAAAAAGTATATTAGAGGGTTTTTTTTACCACTTGGGGAGGAGGAGAGCCCACATTACATGTTATTTTCTTATGTGCTTATCTCTCTATTAGAGGGATGAGCACTTTTTGTTTTAATTTTTTATATACAGTATTTATTTATATTTAAATTATATGCTGCTTTCTGAAATGTTTTTTTTCACCCAATATCTCAAATTAAATAGTTTACAGTCTTGCGTTCAGTAATATTTATCTGTAACACCAGTAGTATGAAAAGTAATTAATTTGAGATACTGGGTGAAAAAAATATTTCAGAAAGCATCATATAATTTAAATATAAATAAATATTGTATATAAAAAATTTAAAAAAAATAAAAAAAATGTGCTCATCCCTCTAATAGAGGGATAAGCACATAAGAGAATAGCATGTAATGTGGACTCGGGAGGAGGATTCTAAAATTACCGTTTGGGCCTTACTCAAACAGTCACCATCAGGGAACATTTATTGTAAAATCCAAAAAGCTTACACTATTTTGGACAATCATTCTATATACATTGTAAAGGAATTAATGTTTTAATTCCCTATCAAGAGCCGCTCTTCCAACGGATTTATTTCAAGAGAAGTCAACCATAAACTTCTATGCAACTGATCGTACTGAAGGATAGAAAGAGAAGGAGACCTAATTATTTTCCAAAAGCTATTCCAATGTCTCCAACGGTTACATTGAAGAATCAAATGGTTATTAGATGCTCTCTTCATATATAAGAGGTTGCATTCAAGTCTTTTCAAAAGAACATACAACAACCAATCTATAGAAAACGAAAATCATTCAAGTTTTCAACTACTGTTTCAGTTTTTTACTGTAAAGTATCTTTTGATTCATTTGTACTTCAGTAATTATCATTATCAACTCTTAGAAAGAGTTTCATTTATTAAAATCATTTATTGTAAGAATCTCAAGTCGTGGGATTTGGAGATTGAGAATATTAGTGTATAACTTGTAAGGGGGAGTGTATATTAATGAGAGGATAACTTCGAGTATAAAGTGTGTAACTAATTATAAGAGTTAGTAAAAACCCCAAAGAGTCTAGGGACTGGAGATCAAGGAGTTGGACTGAACCAATATAAATCTTGTTGTGTCTTGCTTCCTCTTCTCTCTGTTGTGCTATGTTTTTGTGATCAAGTTTCAGAGCATTTCAAAAGAATTTTTAAATCCCTAGTTCACCCCCTCTTGGTGATTAGCTTCGCTTTCATTTAGTATCAGAGTAAGGTCTTCTCCTAAGAGCTTAACATCTCGAGAAAGATCAATATAGACAGTATTCTACTTGATGAAGCTTCAATCAATCGACCACTGGGATTTAATGGAAAGCATTACTCCTTCTGGAAAGCCAAATTTAAAGTCTTTGTGTTAGCCTCTGAATATGGTCTTTGGAGAGTGTTCGAGAGAGGAGATTATGCTCCTGCAACTATTGAGGATGGAGTTAGAACTCTAAAGCTTGAAAAAGAATATGACCAGAATGACAAGAAACTAGTCACTGTCAATAGTAAGGCTGTTCTAATGCTCCAGAGTGCATTAAGTCAAAGTGAATATTTTCAGATATAAGTTTTAACTTCTGTCAAAGCTATGTGGGATGCTCTGGAGATAGCTTATGAAGGAACCACTGGAATTAAGGAGAATAGAGTCAATACCCTCATGACAGAGTACAATCTTCTTTGTATGAAGTCTGGGGAATCCATTAGAGAGTTCCAGTTAAGATTCACTCATATAATCAACCAACTTGCTGCATTGGGAAAAATCTACAATCAACCAGTTCAAGTAAGAAAAATCTTGAACATTCTCAGCAAGGAATAGGAAGCTAAGGTTACTGCAATTGAAGAAGCTCCTGGAGAATCAATGGCATTTGTGGCAGCTCTTTTTGGCAACCTATCTAAGTAAGAAGGTAAAATCAAGTTCAGAAAGGGACTTAATGAGATCAATGGCAAGAACAAAAGGTATTGCTCTTAAGGCTATCAAAGAAGCAAAAGAGTCAGATGATGATGAAGAAAAAGATGAAGATGAAGAGCTAGGCATGATGGTCCGAAGATTCAAGAAATTCTACAAAAAAGACCAAGGATACAAAAAGTTTCACAAAAGTAGCTCTAGCATTGAGCCTAAAAAGCCAATCATTTACTACGAGTGTGAAAAGCCTGACTAATCAAATCAGAATGCCCCCAGTTGAAGAACAAGGAAAAGGAAAAGAAGAAGTTCAATAAATACAAGAAGAAAGCCTATGTCTCAGCAATATGGGGAGACAACTCATCTGATGAAGATGAAGATGATGAGGAAGAAAAAGCCAACATATGTCTTGTGGCTCAAGAGGAGGAATTTAAGAATAAAGAGGTTTGTCTTAGAGCATTGAAATCCAACAAGTGGTACATTGATAGTGGATGCTCTAGACATATGACAGGAGACCAATCCAAATTTGCTTCAATCAAGACTAAGCATGGTGGCAAGGTGACCTTCGGTGGAAATCAATCTAGAAGGATTGTTGGCGTTAGTGAAGTTGGAAGCAACGAAGGACCAATGATTCAAGATGTGTACTTCGTCTAAGGTTTATGTCACAATCTCCTCAGTGTAAGTCAAAGCACCGATAAAGGTAACTTAATTATCTTCGATTCTAAGGAATGCTTGATTGTGAGCAAGATGCTCTTCCACTAGAAAATGTGAAATCAAAAGCCTTATTTAGGGCTCCGAGAGAAGGTAATTGTTACACTCTCAATCTCTCTAGAAATTGTCCTATTTTTGAAAAATGTTTTGTTGGTAACCTAATGAAAATTGGTTATAGCACAAGTGTTTAGCTCATGTCAATATGATTCAACTTGACAAGTTACTAAAAAAGAATTTGATTATTGGTTTACCAAAACTTCATTTTAAAAATGACATGATTTGTTATGCTTGTCAAAAGGGTAAACAAATCAAATCATCTTTCAAATCTTAAAATGAAATTTCAACTAATAGACCTCTTCAACTACTCCATATGGATCTAGTTGGACCAGCTAGAGTAAAAAGCCTTAATGACAATCTTTATACCTTGGTCATAGTTGATAATTTTTCTAGATTTGATTGGACCATATTCCTATCTTCTAAAGATGAAACATTTGATCAGTTGTTATTTTTGCCAAGAAGGTCCAAAATGAGAAAGGTTTCTCTATCGCAGGGATTCATACTTGTTAGTTCTCTATGGGTTTTGATGATAACAAACAATTGTAAAATCAAAATTGAAGTTTTGTCTCAAGAAAGTAAAAACTTGCTGTCTGAGGCAAAACTCAAGTTTCAGTATCAAAACTCGAGTTTTGGCCTTACAGAGAAAAACTTAATTTTACTGACCAAAGGCAAAACCGGAGTTTCCTTTTGGAAACTCGAGTATTGGGTCTTAAGCATTGCAAGTTTTCCATCAGGGAAAAGTCGAGTATTAGTTTGAAAACTCGAGTTTAGGCCAAAAAGACCCTTAAACGTTCAAGTTTCCAGATTTTCTAAGTTTTCCAAATTTATGGAAAACTTGAGTTTCATTTTGGAAACTTGAGTATTGAGAGTAAAAAATGTTTTCATGTATTAACTCAAGTTTATGAAATGAAAACTCTATTTTCCCCCTTGGCTCCAAAGTGTTAGTTCTCTATGTGTTTTGATGATAATTGACAATTGTAAACTCAACATGAAGATTGTCTTTGGTAAGTTGTAAAACTTATTGTCAAAGGCAAACTCAAGTTTTGGTAACAAAACTCGAGTTTGAACTAGACAGAGAGTAGCTCAGATATTACAAAGGAAGCCAAACTCCAGTTTACTCAGGCAAACTCGAGTTTGCGAGATACAGAGAACACTCAAGTTTTCACAACAAGACAAACTCGAGTTTCATTATTAAAACTCGAGTTTAGACCAAACAGAAAGAATTCAGAAACTTCAGTATTTTCACAAGTCTTGTAAAACTCCAGTCTTGTTTTTGCAAACTCCAGTTTTGTTTCAAACAAAAAGTTTTCAAAGTCTCAGTTCATACCAAGACTCGAGTTTGACTTTGACGACTCGAGTTTAGCTCAAATAGAAAACACTAGAGTTACAATTTAATTTCTAAACTCCAATCTTAACTATGTAAACTCCAGTTTTCATTCGATAGAAAGATTTCAAAGTTTCAGTTTTCACTAAAACTCGAGTTTCACTATTGTAAACTCGAGTTTTGTGACATACACAGAGCTCCGCAATATATCTGATTTGAAAACTCCAGTTTGTGTTTTTAAACTCTAGTCTTGAAGTTTTTGGACTTAACTATATCTTAATCCAAAACTCGAGTTAGTCAATAAATGACTCGAGTTTGTCCATATGTCCAAAATCTCATTCAAAGACTAGAACTCAACTCTTTTCTCTGTAAAGACTAAAACTTGAGTCAGTTACTTATAAACTCGAGTTTAGGCTTTTGTTCAACATACAGTTCAAAACTCATGTCGCGACCTTGCTCTCTAGATAAACCAAAGACTCGAGTCTTGAAGTATAAACTCGAGTTTGTGTCGATGTTTTTGAAAAACCAAATTATGTCAATCTGCAAAATCTTTATGGGTTAATCTGAAAATGTCATATTATGTATTACTATTATTTCTAACATCATTGGTAAAGTTTTGAGTATGTTTCAAATAAGTTCATCAATGATCAAGATGAAATCAAATCTGGATCAAATGCAATAAATTAAGAACCAAGAACAGGCTGATCTTTCTCCTTTATCCTAATGGTTTAGCTCAGGCCGTTATAGGTCAATCATATTTAACTTCAACGGTCAAAATAAAGTTTATGGAATAACAGAATATCTGGAAGACCATCTGCATCAACCAATTCCAGGATTCCAGTTGAAAATTGAAAGAACATAGGAAAATATGCAACAACTATATTCCAAAAATAAAGATGAACGTTGAAGAAGAAAGGAGATGAATTTGCAACCGTTAGTTCCTCAGATTAAACCTATAAATACCCATGAAAACGCAGAGCAACACACACAACTGAATTACAACTGATTGTATTTTTGATTTTTAGTTTTGTTATGCAAAATATTTTTTAAACTTCAGTGTTTATGCTTATTTGCTCTTTAAGAGAGTGTGATTTTAAAAATCATTTGATTACTGCTTTTGTAAGAACTCAAGGTTGTGGAACCTGTGAGTTGGGTTGTTTTATTACAAAGTGTAAGGGGGAGCAGGTCCTAGGTGATTAGGATTGCTTGAGTGTTACATTGCTGTAATAAGAAAGCATTGATAGTGAAAAACCCAGAAGATATCTAGGGACTGAACGTAGGTCAAAGTTAGGACTAAACTAGTATAAATCTTCTGTGTCTAAGCTTCTCTTCCTTTGCTTTTGTGCATTTTGTTTTTCAAAAAAAAAACTTGGCTATCTTTTAGAAAGGATTTTTTTTTTGAAATCCCCAATTCACCCCCTCTTGGTGATTTCCTCCATTTTCACAAAGTTCAAATGTTTTCATATTTCAAATGAAAACTCGAGTATAGCATTGAAAACTCGAGTTTTGAGCCAAGCACAGTTGATCAAAATTTCAATACATTTATAAACTCCGGTTTCGAAAACTCTAGTTTTGAAATGTCTAAAGATCTCTCTGAGTTTCAAGTTAAAATTAAAAACTCGAGTTTAAAATTGCAAACTTGAGTTTTGATCATACAGAGAGCATCGACAATTTTCACTGATTTCAATACTATAGTTTTGAATGAAAACTCCAGTTTTGAAATTTGGGACTTATATTCATTAAGAGTCTAAAACTCGAGTTTCGCTTGGAAACTCGACTATTGGTCCTAAGCTAAACTGAAGTTCCAAAGCTCAAATTGCGACTTTCCTCTCTTAAAGGAGGAAACTCGAGTATTAATATGGAAACTCAAGAATTGACTTAAGTGCATAGTGACAAACTCGAGTATTGATGCACAAACTCGAGTTTGAGTTACGGCTACTGATAATTCAAATTTGCGAAATCTGTGAAAAGCTTGTTGATTGATCTGAATGCTTTCTAATATTAATTATCAACTTCATTAGATATGATGTTTAACGTGTTTGCTAGTGTATTTCAGCTAATTTACAGATGATTTAAGCAGATTATAAGAGTTGTTTTCACGAAAGCAAAAAGTCATGTCAGAGCATTAAATGCAAGGCCACCTAACTTGCCTTATTTTGATCTTCCAAGCTCTGCATGATGTAAAAAGAATAAAGGGACATTCACCTAATCAAGACTCTGACATTCCAACGGATAGAAACATAAGGAAGTTAGCATTTATCCTCCCAACACAAAGAATGAACAAAAGAGTAGAAAGAGAAGAGACCAAAGTGCTTCCAACTGAGAGACAACTTCACCAATGGTCATATTGATGCTTGCAACGGTTATTAATCACACTCTAAGTATAAATAGAGCAACATTCAATTCTTCTCAACAACTATTGAGCCAGAAAACGAAAAACATTCAATTTGTTCATCTACTCCTAAGTTTTTTTTTTGTACAGAGTATCTTTTGATATTATAAAGCTTCAGTGTTTAATCTTATCCACTCTTCAAGAGAGTTAATTGTCTGTATTCTATTTATTGTGAACAATCTCAAGTCAGGGGACTTGGAGATTAGGATTGATTGATTACAACTTGTAAAGGGGAGCAAGTTGTAGAGAGAGAATTGCTCTTAAGTTACAGAGGGTGTAATTGATTGATATAGTGAAATACTCAAGGTGCCTGAAGACTGGACGTAGGTCATAGAGTTGGACTGAACCAGTATAAATCTTTGTGTCTCTACTCTTCCTCTCCACTCTCTATTTTGTTCCGTTTTATTACTGTTAAAACAGAACTTGCGAAAAGAATTTCAAAATCCCCATTTCACCCCCTTCTTGGTGATTTAGCTCCGCTTTCAATACTAATCATGGCGAAGAATTCGAAAATCATGCCTTTGGTGAGTTTTGTGACAATATGGGAATTGATCACAACTTCTCAGCCCCTAGGACTCCTCAAGAAAATAGGCTTATAGAGAGAAAGAATTGAGTCCTCACTGAGATGCTAGAGCAATGCTGAACAAGAATAATACTTCTCAAGTATTCTGGGCTGATGCAATGAGTACAACTTGCTACATCTCAAATCAGGCATATCTCTAGAAGAAGTTGAGCAAAACTCCCTATGAGCTTTACAAAAGAAGAAAACCCAATTTGGCTCATATACACATCTTTGGTTGCAAGTGCTTCATCCACAATAATGGTAAGGATAACTTGGGAAAATTCGATTCCAAGGCAGATGAAGGTATATTTTTGGGTTACACAAATAGAAGTAAAACTTATAGAGTTTTTAATACTTGTACTTGAATTACTGAAGAATCTATGCATGTTGTTTTCTGTGAATCCAAATCTGATAAATCTTTGGATGATGACGAGGAAAATGTTTTCAAAAATCAATTCTTTTCGAAAACCTCTTCCGCCTCTATTGAAAATCCTGAAAATATTTTTGAGGTTGATTCTCAAAATAATTGTGAAAATTCTAATCAATCTCAGCCTAGAGATTGGAAGTTCATTAGGAATCATTCTTTAGACCAAGTAATAGGTGATGTAAATTAAGGTGTAAGGATCAGAAAAAGTACTTTGAATAAAGTTACATTTTCTACCTTTATATCAGAGATTGAACCTCTAAGATTGAAGAAGCTCTTTCAGATAATGATTGGGTGATAGAAATGCAAGAGGAGTTATATTAATTTAATAGACATCAAGTTTGAGACTTGGTACCTAGGTCTAAAGACCATCCAGTCATTGGCACTAAATGGATATTTAAGAACAAACGTGATGAATCTACAATCATTGTCCGTAACAAGGCAAGATTGGTTGAAAAAGGCTATAATCAAGAAGAAGGAATTGATTATGAAGAAACTTATGCTCCAGTGGCAAGATTGGAAGCTACAAGGGTTCTTCTAGCCTTTGCTTGCGTGAAAGGATTCAAACTTTATCAAATGGATGTAAAAAGTGCTTTCTTAAATGGTTTTATTCATGAGGAAGTTCATGTTGAACAACCTCCTAGTTTTCAAAGTGATCATCATTCAAATCATGTGTATCATCTCAAAAAGGTATTGTATGGTCTTAAACAAGCTCTTAGAGCTTGGTATTAGCGATTAAGCAAATTCATTCTTGATCAAGGATTTGTTAGAGGAAAAGCAGATACAACTCTCTTCATAAAGAGTAATAAGCTTAGTGAAATTTTAATTGTTCAAATATATGTTGATGACATTATATTTGGTGGTACTAATGATGCTTTGTGTGAAGATTTTGCTAAGAATATGCAGGGAGAATTTGAGATGTCCATGATGGGAGAGCTTAACTATTTTCTTGGCCTGCAAATCAAACAAAAGAAGTTTGGGATGGACCAATGCAATGGAACTGATACTCCAATGAGCTCAACCACTTCATTGGATGCTGATGAAGAGGGCAAGAATTTCAACATCACAAGATATGAAGGAATATTGGATCATTGCTCTATCTTACTGTAAGTCGCCTTAATATCCAATTCAATGTGGGGATGTGTGCAAGGTTTCAATCCGCTCCTAAGGAGTCTCATGTTGAAAATGTGAAGAGAATCTTCAGATAACTTGCTAACACAAAATCCCTTAGTCTATGGTTTCCTAAAGGCCAAGCTGAACATCCAGTGGCATATTCAGACTCAGATCATGCCAGATACAAGACGGATAGAAAGAGCACAAGTGGCCAATGCCAATTTCTTGGTGGCTCACTTATCTCTTGGTTGAGCAAGAAACAAACAACCATGTCTGTATCATTGACTGAAGCTGAGTACATTGCCGCATCAAGTTGCTGTGCTCAAGTCCTATGGCTCAAGCAATAACTTTTGGATATGGGATTATATCTCAAAGAAATTCCCATTCTTTGTGATAATACTAGCACAATAAGCTTGGCAAAGAATCCAGTGCAACATACTCGAACTAAGCATATTGATGTAAGACATTACTTCATAAGGGATTATGTTCAAAAGAAGGATGTCAAAGTCATGTTTATCCCAACCCATTTTTAACTTGCTTATATCTTCACCAAACCATTAGCTAAGAAGCAATTCAATTTCATAAGAAGAGAATTGGGAATGGTAAATCCCAATGAGTTGTAAATATCTCTTACTCAATGTTAGTTATGGTTTTGATTATTATTGAATACTAATTTATGCATCGTAGTGTATAGTTATGGTTTATGCAGGATGCTTGAAATGCTGATATTTGCTATCTAAAGAAGCAAACTTGAGTTTGAGTAGACAAACTTGAGTTTATCGAGGATGGAGACCAACCTGAGGTATTGGAGAAAGCTAAAACCCGAGTTATTAAGTGAGTAACTCAAGTTTCCATCAGACAGAGAGCAACCATCCTTTTGAAGAGAAGTGCAAACTCAAGTCAGTAAGTATAAACTCGAGTTTGTACAACAAAAGTTCAAGGGTTCTCATATAGACTCTTGAAGTCCAGGTAAGTTTGTTTTATGCAAACTCGAGTTAATTAGTAGCAACTCGAGTTTCTCGCATTCTATATATGTGTGTGTACTTTACCTGTTTGTCTACACTCTCTTGAAAACTTAAGTTTGCTCTAAGAGCTTCTCTCGTTCACTTATCTCTTTCCCCTCTTTCGACCTATCAAGCTCTAAAATGGCCTCCAATCAACCAACCAGAACCTACTAAGAAGCAGATTCAGAGGGTTCTCCTCTGCCTTCTCCTCTAAAGATACCAGTACGGATAAAGTCCATCCTTGTGCACAGACCTAGGCGAATGAAGGCTGTACCCAGGAGATTTGAGTCAAGAATCGACAATCCATCCCTGAGGTTTCTGTTTCACCTCGAAGACTTAAGAGGGTTACCATTCGAGAACCCACTAAAGAACAATTAAAGAAAAAGCCTGAGCCTGTTGTGGGAAAAGGGAAAGAGAAGGTTTCTGCCTCTCCCAAGGCTCCTAAGAGGAAGAGAACTAAAAAGGGGCAAGCAACTTCTAAGGAAACTTCCTCTGTTGCTACCCAACCTGCTGTGGAACCACCTACGATACCAAATGCTATCTTTGAAATCTATAACCATTCATCTCCTCCTCTTGGTTTTACTTTTGAGTCTACTATTTTATCAAATGATTTGGCTGCAAGATTCAAGGAACCTTTCCTCAAGAAAGAATTCTGTCCTACTATGTCAGTAAATCTATCTAAACTGAAAGAAGAATGTAATATAGACCTCTCACCTTGGCTTAGCCAATTTGAATATCTTCTTTCAATTTCTGCCTCTTATACTCCAAATATTGTGAAATTATTCTATTTTACTTGGAGTGTGATAACTTAGAGGATTGTGACCAAATTTTGGTAAAAGAGAGAGTCTCTACTCCTATTAAAGGGGTAAAGATTACCTTGTTTACCTTAATTATAAACACTATTTTGAAATTCGACAATCCTCCTCCAATTACTTCAAATTCAATACAGTAACCGGAAATGTTTTGAAACTTTAAGACCAAATGAACCTATTTCTTAGGATCAGTTAGTTTCTTTGTCATTTGCCCCTATGTCTAAGCCCCCTTTTCATCGTGCACTTTGGTAAATATACTCTAAAAATCTCATTCAGAAGGGTGGCAATTTCACTCATTTTGCAAAGAAGGATTACCCTCTCTTTGTTGCCATTGTGAAGAAGGTACCTATTAATGTTGGCCACTAGATTTTCCATGAAATGGTCAAATTCAAATTCTCATCTAGAAAGCCTTCTCACATACCATTTCCATTTCTTATCTCAATCATCATATTTTACTTCAAAGTCTGGTATCTTGGTACTGCTGAAAATATAAAGACACCTCCAGTGTTTGGGAAGCAGTAGTTGAATTTTATGAGGATAAATTTTGAGGAAGAAGGATCTGGTCAATCGAGGGCACCCTCAAGATCAAGAGCTTCTCATTCTAGAACTCAAGAAGCCCAATCTGCTCCTCCTCCTCAATCATCTATGCCTCTTGACTTTGATGCTAAAGTCAAGCCTATTATGGATGTTGCCATTGCTAACATGTTGGAGATAATTGAAGTTGAAGTAGGTAAATTGGTGGCTGAGGTGACTAAGGGCAACCATGAAATGGTTGATGCCCAAGATGAATTGAAGGAACACGTTGAGAACCTCACTGGTGATATGGAAGATCATGATGCCAAGTTGACCACCCTGATGATCAACAATGTCAGTTTGGGTGACAAAGTAGATAAGATTTTGAAGATTCTGGCATCTGGATCTGGTTTTGGCTCTCCCAAGCAAGGACTCTCAACCTCTACCTCACCATCATTTACATTTACCACACCCATTATCAATACCTCACCTGCCTCATCTCCTCCAGCCACTCAAGTTATACCTCCTTCTCACACCTCCACTTTCGACTTGATTCACCTCCTCCTACTCCTCTGATAAATTCTTTTCCGAAAGAACCTATCTCAGCTCTACCCCCTTTTGCTGATGACAAAGAGGGAGAGAAAAGTGCAGAGTAGACTTGAGTAGTGGAGAGTTTGTTTGAACTTTGTTTTTTCATTTTGTATATCTGATGTAATGAGCTATGAAATGACTCATGATGTAATCCTTTTGATATATTATATGAATGTCAATTTCATTTGCTTCTGCATTTTTATGCATTAAATTCTGATATCTGTTTATGTCTTGGTACATTTCAAACTGTTTTTGCAAATCCATTTCAAAATGCCAAAATCTGTCAAACTCGTTAAGCTTTTGGTTTACCAGTATTGTCATCATAAAAAAGGGGGAGATGCTAGTTCTCTATGTGTTTTGATGATAACTGACAATTGTAAACTGAAGATGATGTTTGTCTTTGGTAAGTTGAAAAACTTACTGTCAGAGACAAACTCGAGTTTGGACTATCAAACTTGAGTTTGGACTTGACAGAGAGTAGCTCAATTTTTATGAACTATGATAAACTCCAATTTGCATAGGCAAACTCGAGTTTGTGAAATACATAGAGCACTCCAAGTTTTTCACATTAAGACAAACTCAAGTTTAGTTTCATTAACTTGAGTTTGCGCCAAACAGAGAACCTTCAATATTTTCCAAAGTATGACAAACTCCAGTTTGCTCTTGCAAACTCTAGTTTATATCTCTAAGAGAGTTTTTCAAGAATTTGAGAACTTGAAAAAAAAATCGAATTGAGTTTTCATAAACTTGAGTTTAAGTTTGGCCTAGAGTCTTAATATTTTATCATCTTAAGCAAACTCCAATTTGTTATGACAAACTTTGGTTTGTACTTGGCCAAGAAGTTTTTTCCAATTTCTTCAAAGTTTTGAGAAAACTCGAGTTTAACTTTGTGAACTCGAGTTCTGGATTGACAAAAAGTTTTCACATTCTTCACTTTGAGAAAACTCAAGTTTTGATTTAACAAACTCCAGTTTTCTCTTGGCAGAGAGTTTTCTAAGATTTACAGTTCTAAAGAAAACTCGAGTTTATGCCACACAGAGGACTATGCTCTATTTCCATGATTTGAAAACTCCAGTTAAGTTTTGAAAACTCTAGTTTTGAGCTTTGTGGACTTAACCTATTTTCTAATCATAAGTCAAAAACTCGTGTTAGTCACTAATTGACTTGAGTTTGCTCATTTGTTCAAAATGTACTTCATTGTTCAAATCGCAACGTTCTTCTCTGGAAGAACTAAACTCGAGTTAGAGTTTAGAAACTCGAGTTTAGTCTTCTGAAGCAAAGTTACAAACTCTAGTTTGGATCAATCAACTCCAGTTTGTGTCGCTTGTTTTTTAAAATCAAATTGCTGGACTTTATGAAATCTTTATATTTGATCTTAATGCTCCTTAACATCACTCATTACTATTCTTAACTATGTTTAATCAGTTTTTTAGTGAGTTTCAGATGTTTTAAAGAATATTAAATGAAGATTTAGTCAAAAAGCAAAAAGCAATGTCAGAACATTTATTACAAAGTCTAGAAAGCTTGCACTCTTTTGGACAATCATTCTACACATATTGCAAAGGAATTAATGTTTTGTTTCCCTATCAAGAAGCTTCTCTTCCAACAAATTTATTTTAAGAGAAGTCAACCATAAACTTTTGTGCAGCTGATCCTACTGAAGAATAGAAAGAGAAGAAGACCTAAATATTTTCCAATAGCTACTCCAACGTCTCCAACGGTTACATTGAAGAATCAAATGGTCATTAAATGCTCTCTTCATATATAAGAGGTTGCATTCAAGTGTTCTTAGAAAAACATACAACAATCAATTTGCAGAAAATGAAAATCATTCAAGTTTTCAACTATTATTTCAATTTTATGCTTTAAAGTATCTTTTGATATATTTGTACTTTAGTGATTATCTTTATCAACTATTAGAGAGAGTTTCATTTATTGTAAGAATCTCAAGTCGTGGAACTTGGAGATTGGGAATATCAGTGTACAACTCGTAAGAGGGAATGTATCTTAGTGAGAGGATAACTTCGAGTATAGAATGTGTAACTGATTATAAGTGTTAGTGAAAAACCCAGAGAGTTTAGGGACTGGACGTAGGTCAAGGAGTTGGATCGAATCAGTATAAATCTTGTTGTGTCTTGCTTCCTCTTCTCTCTCTATTGTGCTCTGTTTTTGTGCTCAAGTTTTAGAGCATTTCAAAAGAATTTTTAATTCCCCAATTCACCCCCTTCTTGGTGATTAACTCCGCTTTCAGTAAAGGATGGGGGTCTCTTATTATGAAATGTGTGAGATCTGTTAGTCTAAATTTTTGCTTATATGGTGAAAATGTGAGCTCATTTCTTTCTAGTATACGTATACACCAAGGAGACCCCTCTCACCATATTTGTTCATCATCGTTGCTAAGGTAGTTTCTTTTATGATTAGCAAATGTCAAATTGATAAAAGACTCAAGGGAATTAAATTGAGTCATGATTGTCCATAACTTACTCATAGCTTCTTTCTAGATAATGCCCTTTTATATATGTATGCTAGTAAGAGTAACTATAATCTATTGGCTAATATCCTTAGTATGTACTGTATAACTTCTGGTCAAGTTATTAATCTTGATAAGTCCAGCATTTTCTTCTCTACTAATACACCAAAAGATGTGAGAAATATGGTGGGAGGTATTATGAGCATTCTAACAACAAAGGATCTAGGAAAATACCTTGGTATTCCAAGCATTTAGGGGAAAACCAAACACCAAGCTTTGGCTTATAACAAAGAAAAAGTTGCATGTAAAATCCATGGTTGGGGCCATTCTCTCCTATTTTTCACTGGCTAAGAAGTAATTATTGAAGCTGTTATTAGACAATCCCAATTTACCCTATGCATTTCTTTATATCTCCTCTCAAGACTTGTAAGGAGCTAAGTAGCCTTATGGCTAATTTCTGTTTTGAAGGAAATGCTTTTAGAGGTAAAACTCATTGGAGAGCTTGGAATTCTTTAGCCATAGGAAAGAGCACTGGCAACATGTGCTTTCATGATCTATCTACCATGAATGATGCACTTCTAGCTAAAACAACTTAGAGATTATTGAGGAACATAATGATCTATGAGCTAAAGTGCTAAAAAGTGTGTATTTCTTGAAAAATGACTTTATTGTAGCAAAAAAATGCTATAAATCTTTGTGGTGATGGTCTAACATTCTGGATGGGAGAAATTTCCTTAAAAAGACCTTTAGTGGGATGTGGGAGATGGTAGCACAATCAAACTATGGGGTGATAATTAGGCCTCGAAGGTTAAATTTCCAGAGAAGCCAGGAAACCCTGATGATCCTGTTATTTCGAATGGTAAAGTCTATGACGTTATAATTAATAGAGAGTAGGATCTCACTCCTATTAATTGATATCTTCCTGATGATGTCAAGAATGCCATATGTAAAATTCCTATTCCCTCTAATGATTTGGAAGACAAGTTAGTATGGACTAGTGCCAAGGATGGCATGTACATGGTTAAAATGGGATACCATCGAGGAAAACAGGGGAGTTCTCGTAATGCCAATAAAGTGGGTTCCTATGTCGTCATCTCCTCTACATGTTGGAAATCAATATGGAAGATTAAGATCATCCTACAAGTACAACAGTTTATTTGGCTCCATCTTAACAAAGTTATGGCTACTAATGAAGCTTTTTGTTATAGAAAAAGATCTCAAGGAAGCCAATTCCTTATATGTGCAAAAGCTGAGGAAACTATTGGGCCCTTATTTTTCTATTGTCCATGAACTAAGTGTGTTTGGTTCGATTGTACGTTAAGTGCTAGAATTGATGCAACTGATATGTCAAACTTTAATGCTTGGTGGATTACAATGTCAGGTATTCCTTTCTTAAGGAAGTAGGATCTATCTGTTGGATTTTGTGATTTATTTGGAAATAAAGAAATGAAGTGGTTTTTAATCACAAAGAACCAAATCCTATTGATGTTATTGAATTAGCCAAGAAAAGCAACCTCGAATATTGAGTGAATTGCAATAAACTCGATGTGGGTTCTAATGTGTTGAAGGATTGTAATAGCTTGCTAATTATAAGGAACCCCTTATTAGGCAGCCTCAAAATTAACTTTGACAGGGCATTCTCACCTAATATGGTAGGTGCTGTTATTAGGGTGATATGTCAAGATCATCTTTGTTAGTTCTCTATGGGCTTGTTTGGGTTGGCGGTAGGAACGATGGCTTAAAAGCTACTGACTTTTAAAAAAGCCTAGTAGGAAAAAAGTCAGGTTAAGCTATCTGATTTGTGTTTGGATTGCCTGTTTGACTTTTTGTAGAAGTGGCTGTTTTTTCTAACTGATGTGTGTTTGGATGATTATTTGAAAAGTTAGTTAAGATGGAAAATGACTGAAAAAGACATGAATTATATTATTGAATACTACATATACATTTTGGTTGTATATATTGAGTTAATGGAAATTTTAATTTGAAAAAATTAAATATTATTAAAAAAAATTAAACAATAAAATCCTTAATTAAATATACTTAATGGATAAAATTGTTTATTAAATAATACATTAATTTCTCCTATTGTTATGCTTATTGCTCTCCCTTACAAGTTTGTCTCTGATTCTATCACAAACACGATTCATTTGCGGTGCTGATAATGTATTGATATTTGATGAGGCGCCTTCATCAAGTGGATCATCATCATCTTCGTCTTCACCACCCAAATTTCCTTGGTCAGCTTGTTCAAATTCCACATCAGAACTAGAAAATCTCTGGATAAGATTGTGTATAGCCATTGTTGCACAAACTGTGTAGATTTGAGTTTCAAAATTATAAGAGGGCATATTTCGCAATATATTAAACCTATTCTTCTAGACTCCAAACGTCCTTTCTATAGTGTACCTCAAACTTGAATAATAATAATTGAAGAGCTCGTTAGGATTTCAAAATCCCAGTTGTCGCCTGAATTGTGGAAGGTGATAACATTCACGTCTATACGGACCAATATATCCAACTGGCGTTGGATAATCAGCATCAACCAAGTATTATTATAGTACTATGCAGACATGTAAACCACGAACTTCTAAGGTAGACGTATCATAAAGAAAAAGGGGGGGTGCATTGTCATGTTGCCAAAGGAAGATGATATAGAAAGGGGTCGCTTCTTCGCGAGTTTTAGAGAAATTTCACACCATGAAAAAATTAAAACAGTAATTTAGATCATCCCAATCAATGTATTTAAACCAGAGGTTAAAAAAAAATTAGTGTGACTGAACCAATTAGAATAAAAGAGAAACACTTAGAACCATTTGATAATGGCTGCTATGATGCCATATGTGATGTGAGGGCAATTAAAAAATATATTGAAGCAAGAAGTATGGCTTTAGGAGTATATGTTGGATAGAAAGCATTAGGGCAATGTTTGTCATGCAAAAATTGTATGAGACAAAGAGCCACATCAACAGTGAACAATGTTGGATCTGGCTATCACCCAAGAGGGGGGGTGAATTGGGTGTTTGATAAAATTCTGATAACTTTAAAAAATTTTCACAACTAATTTGAAATCAGTTCTATGACAGAAATTAGTTATCCAAATCTGTATACTGGAAATACAAGAGTTTAGGGAAGAGAATATGTAAACCGTGATTTATCCTGGTTCGGTCCAATCTTGACCTACGTCCAGTCCCCAAGCTTCACTTGAGATTTTCAATTCACTACTTGCTTTGAGCTTGATTACACGTTATGTACTTGAAGTAATCCTCTCACTAGGATTCACTCCCCCTTACAAACTGTAATCAATACACTTGCTTGATTACACACTCTGTACTCGAAGTAATCCTTTCACTAGAACTCACTCCCCTTACAAGCTGTAATCAACATAAAGTGTTTCCCACTCAAGATCACCCAATCTTGAGTAACTCTCAGAATGATAGGATTTTTACAATGAATCTTTTCTCTCAGAAGTGAATATAAACACTGAAGTACAATACATATAATCTCACTCTTTAAGATGAACTATATAAGCATTGAAAACAGAGAGTGTATGACATAAACGTTGGATTCAGAGTATTGGCATATTTGACAGTGTAAGCTCACGTCCCTGTTTTTCGTCTCTCTTTGCCCTCTTGCGTTTTTCTGCATTTCCACACTTGAGTCTTCAAGTCTTCAGGTATTTATACTGATTTGAAGTATATGAACGTTGTAGATCATTTGAGACTTGAACCCATCCGAAAATATAGCTGTTGTGAGTGTTTCTTCATGGATCTAGCTGTTGTGACCACTTTTATTTGAATATGACTGTTGGGAAATTGCAGATTTGAATATTTGAGTTTTGTCCCTTCAAGAATGTCTCCCATGATGTTCAACAGCCTTTTTATCTGGAGGATATTAAGGATAATGTTGATCTTTCTTGTATAATCCTTTTTGTTTAATCATAGACATCTTCCAGCAAACATGGAGTAGTGCATTTTCCACTTTACAGCTCAGCATTTGACTCTTTATGAAATTCTTCATTTGATCATTTGAAACTTGCTAGAAAGCTGATTAATCATGATTAGAAACAATAGCAATAGATGATATGAAGTATTAAAATCAATCATGAAGCTTTCACAAGTTAGTGCAATCTGATTTTCAAAACTTCAGCCATTGAAACTGGAGTTTGCAAAACGAAACTGGAGCTTGCAGCGGGCTAAACTGGAGTTTAGAAATCCAAACTCGAGTTTAGGTCTTCCAGAGAGGAATATCGCGATTTGAGTTTTGTGGCACACTTGAACATAAGGCTAAACTCGAGTCATTAAGTGACTAACTCGAGTTTTGGACTTTTGAAGTGAAAATAAGCTTAAGTCCACAAAACTCTAAACTGGAATTTTCAAATGCAAACTGGAGTTTAGAAAGTTCAGAATATTGATGAGCTCTCTGTCTGCCACAAACTAGAGTTTGTAAACTAAACTAGAGTTTACAGCAAGCTAAACTGGAGTTTGGAAATCCAAACTCGAGTTTAGGTCTTCCAGAGAGGAATGTCGTGATTTGAATTTTGAACCACACTTGAACTTAATGCTAAACTCGAGTCATTAAGTGACTAACTCGAGTTTCCTTCAGAGATGAAAATATCTTGCTCTCTGTTAAGTGCAAAACTGGAGTTTGCTAACACAACCTCAAGTTTTATTCTCCATGGCTCAGTCAAATATCCTTTTCACAAGTTCTTTGCCTTTTGACTTGATAAAGATCAATTCCTAGAATCTAGTACCTATCTCCATAAAGCTCTTTAAGTCTTCTTTCCATTGCAAGAAGAATTAGCTCCAAACTCACTGTATTCTGATAGTTATGATCTGATGAATGAAGGTTGTTTTTTGCCAGCGTTTTTGCAACATTCTGAATTTACAGTCAACTTTCGAAGACCATATCTCACTCATTCGATCTTTTTTTTCCATGATCTTTATGTTTCTGGAAAGGTATGTGAGTCTACTTTCATATGCCACCAATTTCAGCTCATTCTGATATGTAGATTGTGAGATACACTCAAATCATTGAAGCTTGGTCTGCTGTGTGGCGTGAATTCCTGTTCCAACTTTTGAAATTCATATCTCTCTCATCTTAGTTTCTTTGGGCATGAAACTTTGTCAAGATGACACATTGGATGTCTAGTTTCATATAAAATTGACTTCACCTTAAACCGATCTCTGGTTTGGGAGATATCATCAAATTACCAGAGGTCGCTCGTGCTGAACGTGAACAGAGTTGCTGAAAGCTTGCTAAACTCGAGTCATTAAGTGACTAACTCGAGTTTTGAGTTCCAAACTCGAGTTTACATTGCCAAACTCGAGTTTTGTTGATCCAGAGACGCCAGAGTTGCTGAAGACTTCACAAACTCGAGTCATTAAGTGACCAACTCGAGTTTTGAGTTCCAAACTCGAGTTTACATTGTCTAACTCGAGTTTTGATGATCCAGAGACGCCAGAGTTGCTGAAAACACTACAAACTCGAGTCATTAAGTGACCAACTCGAGTTTTGAGTTCCAGACTTGAGTTTTATGTTCTAAACTCGAGTTTTCTCATAATCCAGAGGCAGATCACTTCCTGTAATGCAGTAAACTTGACTTTTGAGTATCTGGCTTGATTTTGCTCATCCAGAACCTGATATATGCTTGTTTTAACTCTGAATTGAGTCATCCCAACTTCTATTTGATCTTGGAGACTTCAAGAATCAAACTAAGAACTTGTATAATGATTTTCTCAGTTTATTCAGCAAGTTCTTCTTTCTTTCTTCTCTCTTCTTGATTATTCTCCATGAATCAACTCTTTCTTTCTTCTCTTCTCTTGTTCTTTCTCCACATGAACAAATCTACATTAAATGTAGCAATTAGACAATGTATATGATATAAACTTTTTGATATAAACTTTTTGCTCTTGCTAATGGCAATCTATATAAGACATCATCAAAACTAATTATAACCAACAAACAAGACTTGGCAAGGACACAAGACCCATTGAAGCAAATTAAAAGGAAATAGTTCTTAAGTTTCAAACATGCTAAATTTCAGCAGAAAGTTAGATTAGAAGAACATCTACACAAATAAAAGCTTGATCTTCTAAACTGTGACATTTACTAAGGACCAAAGATAGTACTTTGCATACTCAACTACGCTTGATCTTATCTCCATTAATCTTTTATCCCCTATCAACAACTTGAGACCCGAAAATCCCAATAACAATTATATTAGGAAACAGTCCCTTGACTGATGTAGAGCTAATAGGAACTAACTTGAGCTTCCAAGAGCAATTTTTAGAAGAGGATATGAACAAGCTTCAATTAATGTATCCTTTAAAAAAAATTCAAAGTCCTAGATCCTTCACTGTCCAGAATAACCTGCAGATAGATTGCTTCATATCAGGCCTCACATAATAAATTTTTGCCTAGCTAATCACCTAAACGCTTTTTGGAGAGGCAGAGGATATCCTTATAAAACTAAATTGTTACAAACATAAATCTAGCAAGCCATCCAACCATTATAGACCCAAAAATTTGCATAAATATAAGGTCACAAAAAGGACATTTATAGATAGTAGACACAAAAGGCATATCAGGAAAGCCTAATATAATCCAACAAGTTCATGAAATATAATGCCACAAACTGAAAATCAAATGGATGATTGCTAGCTTTATGTTTGGTTCAGCTAATCCATTAACAACAACCAAATTAAATTAGAAACAGAGCTAATCCACTAGCAACACGATGGCACAACATTTAATCCACTAGCAACACGGTTTTACTTATTTCTATATTGCAATTACAAATTATTTATCATTGAATTCTCTCTAACTCAAGCCATGGGAGCTTGTTCAAAAAAATAAAAACATCAGAGGAGTAGAAATTTCCCAAAATCTAACTCAAAAGCAAATTCCCAACTTGGACTCATGAACCTGAAGAAGGTTCTTGGGTTGATTGATTGACTATGACGAGGCGAGATTGACGAACTCACGGTGGCGGCTGTCAATAGGCAAGACATCTTTCGCTAAAGAGAGATCGAAGAGGATGAATTAAGCACAAGTGCAGTGGATGGAGAAACACGAGACTGCTATTTGAAGACGAGAAGGACAGGTGAGACGGTTGGCGAGTACGATTTATAGGTGGGAAAATTGATTACCAAATTGAATGCTTCTGGCTTTGATGACGAGACGAGTTATGGGAGGAATCTTTGGCCTTAATGAGATGAGACAAGCTCAGCACTTCTGACTCTGCTTCATTTTGGAATCTTTGAGCTTTTCCTCTATGCGAGAGGACGACAAGAAGAGGATAACTGTCACGCGATGGTTCAACTGGACTCGATGAGGGCCATGACAAAGAGGAAGGGTAGCTAAGGGCGACTTTTAGCTGAGACGAGGACGAGTGAGAGCCAAAGGAATCTCTTCTGAGAAAATTAGGGCCTGTAGCTACATGAAGTCGGAGGGGATGAGTGAGGGACAAGAATGAAAAAGCCTGAGATGCGTGCATTCGGTAGCATTAAAGCTTAGGTAAGGAGCTTTAACCAAAACGCTACTTTTCAGAAAAATCAAGATGCCCAAAACGCGGATCTAAACACACATTAAATGCTACTAGGCTTTATACCTATTGGGCCATTAACATGCCTAAAACGCCCCTTAACTGGGAAATCCAAACAGGCCCTATATGTTTTGATGATTATTGACAAGTGTAAACACAAGTTGAAGTTTGTCTTTGCAAAGTTGAAAAACTTACTGTCAAAGAGAAACTCGAGTTTTGGTTGAAAAACTTGAGTTTGGACTTGACAAAGAGTAGCTCAAGTTTTTGTAAGCTTAGACAAACTCGAGTTTAGTTTTGGAAACTTGAGTTTAGGTCATAAAGAGAGCTCCTAAGTTTTTCAAGACAAAGCAAACTAGAGTTTAGTCTAATAAACTCTAGTTTTGACAAGATAGAGAAATCTAAGTTTTCCAAGCTTTGTTGGAAACTCGAGTTTGTGTTTTGTAAACTCGAGTTTGTAACATACAGAGAGCTATGCTCCATTCTAAGCTTGAGAAAATCGAGTTGTCTTTTTGAAAACTCCAGTCTGCACTTGCTAAAGTATTTTACAAAGTTTTCTCTTTTATGAGGAAACTCGAGTTTAGTTTTTACTAACTCGAGTTTAGGATTCATAGAGAACAAAATATTTTTAAAGATTTGAAAACTCCAATTTAAACCATACAGAGAGTTTTCTAGTTTTTCCTAAGTTATTATGGAAACTCGAGTTAGACATGGTAAACTCAAGTATATGCCAAGCAGAGAGCTTCGCTCTATTTGAACTTTTGAAAACTCCAGTTTTAAATAAAAACTCCAATTTTGAGCTTTTGGACTTAAAATATGTTTTCACTATAAAAGACCAAAACTCGAGTTAGTCACTTAATGATCAAATCGCGGCATTTTTCTTTGGATGAAGAAAATTCGAGTCAAATTTATGAAACTCGAGTTTAGGCTTCTGAAGTAAATTACAAACTCCAGTTTGGATGAACAAACTCGAGTTTGTGTCATAAAGTTTGAAAATCAAACTGCACAAATTTGTGAAATCTTTATGTTTGATCTAGATACTTCTTATCATAACTCATTACTATTCCTAACTATGTTTAATCAATTTGTTAGTGAGTTTTACATGATTTAAAGAATATTAAATGGAGATTCAGTCAAAAGTAAAAAGCAATGTCAGAACATTTATTGCATAGTCCAGAAAACTAGCATCCTTTTGGACAATTATTCTGCACAATTGTAAAGGGATTAATGTTTTGTTTCCTTATAAAGAAACTGCTCTTCCAACGGATTAAACTCAAGGGAAGTCAACCATAAATCTCTATGCACATGGATTAATTGAAGAGTAGAGAGAGAAAAGACCAAAGTGTTCCTAATCACATCAGTAATGTCTCCAATGGTTACATTGAAGAATCCAATGGTCATTTAATGTTCTCTTGATATATATAAAGATGCATTCAAGTCTTCTCAACAACTAAGATTAAGAAAACAAAAAGCATACAAGTTTTCAACTACTCTTTCAGTTTTCTACTGTTAAGTATCTTTTGATACATTTATACTTCAGTGTTTATTACTATCAACTCTTAGAGAGAGTTTTCATTTATTGAAATCATTTATTGTAAGAATCTCAAGTCATGGGACTTGGAGATTGGGAATATCATATTACAACTTGTAAGGGGGAGTGTATCCTAGTGAGAGGATAACTTTAAAGTACAGAGTGTGTAATTGATATTGTGAGTTAACGGAAAACCCAAAGAGTCTGGGGACTAGATGTAAGTCAAGGATTTGGACTTAACCAGTATAAATTCCTTTTTCAAGCTTCTCTTAACTCTCCTCTATTCACCTCTGTTTTACTTCTATAAAATAGAGTAATTCGAAAAAGGTTTTTAAAATCCCCAATTCACCCCCTCCGGAAAGATTAAGGAAGTTAAAAAAGTTATTTAATCATATCATATGTTATGTACTCTTAGATTATATATTATTTTATTAGTCAAACTAATTTGTTTGGAGGAAAAAAAACCTCTGAAGTATTTTAATTAGCTTCCTTTATCTTTCAAAAAAAAAAAAAATCAACTTGATCTTATAATTAAGAACAAAGGGGGTATATGATTTTATTTCAATTATAAGCTGCTAAAAAATGTAGGGACTAAGTCAAAATTGCAACAAACTCAAAATTATATGAATCAAAAGATTAGTTTCCTTAACGTTTGCATATACAATTTTGACCAAAAAAAATATTATATATACTATTACTACTACTATAACAACAACAACAACAATAAAGTTTTATCCTAATAGGTGGAGCCTGCTAATGGATCTCTCTCTCTCTCTCCCCCCCCCCCTTTCATTTCATAATATGTGACACTTTAATTCATGAGAATCAAAAAGTGACTGTTAATTGATTTAATATGCCCTAAATAGAAATATTTTCCACTTTAACCCTTATTTAAAAGTTTAGGCCATATGTATTATTTTGAAAAGAGAGAGCATGTAAAATGAGTAGGTAAAATTTAAAAATGAATAATAATCACAAGGCAAAAATTGAAAAATGTGCATTAATTATACTGCAAATGACTTATATTTTGGACCATGCATTTCTTCTAGAAGCACCCAACATTATGGACCGAATGAAGTATATAATAGGAACAATTTGGGAAAACTTTATGATTTGAAAAGGTAAAGTTAATCAATGTCTTATATCTAAGAGCCAAACAAGTCAATCAATTAGCTATAATATTTTATGATAAAGTGCTCATCACACACTTAAAGCAGGTGTTAGTTGTGAAACTCACACAATATAGTGCACCCCTTTATAAGCCTAAGTTGTGAGTAAATCAGCAACACGGCTACCCCGCCTTAAGGTAAAGGACATAGAGAACCCAACCTTAGATGATAAAATACAAATGATATCTTGCACAATACTCCTACTTCTCCAGTCAAACAAATCTAGTGATTTAGCTTTAACACTAGTAAGCAGTACAAAGCAATCGGTTTCAAAGATCACTTTATCATGCCTAAGATCCACAACTAGCAGCAATGCCCTTTTCAATACTAGAGCTTTAGTCATAAATGTAGAGATTGATTTAACTTTATCCACATAACCCCATCTAACATTGCCAAGATTGTAAATGAAGCAAATCACCAAATTCGCTTTGTACATATGAATATTGGGAGATGAAAATTTGTCATTAATTGATTTTCTTATCAAAGTCATTAATTGATTTAAAACATTAGAGAATCCTAGATAAATGCCATATGAAATTTCAAAACCCCCAAACCTCTGTTAACATTTTTAAAGGATATAAAAGGTGACGTTGATCAAATTGGGATTTGAAAATGTTAATAAATTTACCATTATACCCTCTTCCTCTTTCTTTGTACTCACCCTTTTTTCCTCTTCTTCTTCTTCTTCTTGTTGCCATGGCAATGCCATGAGGATATTGAAGCAAATCTAGAACGAGATCGAGACCAAGTTCCCAAAAAAATGGTTGTCTGAGATCTCTCTCTCTCTCTCTCTCGCCTTTGTCTCCCTTTAATTAAAATTGTGGTATTATTGGTGGTTATTGCATAATGGTTGTTGAAGCTCATTAATGACAATGAAGATGAAAGTTTTCCTTGGCAAGGAAGAGAGTTGAAGGTCGAGAAAGGTTAAAATTAGTGTTGTTGTTCAAAGCCAGAAGGTTGAAGAAGAAGAAGAAGAAGGGGAATAGTAAAACAAGCTTCAGAAAATTTGTAATGGCATTGACAAGTTTAGTAATATTGACAAAAACGTTTGCTAATGAAAACATGCAAGTCAGTATTCACCAACGTTTGTGACATTTCACCTAAATTTAATGACATTGACAAGTTTAGTAATGGTTTTGACAATAATTATAATAGTTTTAAAAAAAAGAATTTGCTGGTGAAAACATTCAAGACGAGATTCACCAATATTTGTGTCAATTTGATTACTTATTTGCGTCTATCTCATTACTTATTTTGTTAATCTTTACTCATTTTGTTAATCTCATTACTCAATTGGTGTTAATCTTTTTACACATATTACAAGTACAAATGCTTTTGTCAAAACCATTATAATTCTTGTCAAAATCATTACTAAACTTGTCAATCCCATTATGAATTTTAATGAAATGCCACAGATGTTGGTGAATCCTAACTTGTATGTCTTCATTGGCAAACACTTTTTGTCAAAACCATAATGATTCTTATTAAAACCATTAGTAAACTTGTCATTCCCATTATGAATTTTGTGATGCCCATTTCTCTGTTCACCTTCTTCTTCCTTAGCCTTCTGACTTCCTCCAACAACACCAATTTAAACCTTCTTCCACCTTCGCCTCTCTTCCTCGCCAGGGACAAATTTCATCTTCACCGTTGCTAGCGAACTTTAACCAGTACTCCGCCATAACCACTAACAACACCACAATTTCAATCGAAGGGAGACAAAGGTGAGAGAGAGAGAGAGAGAGCTCAAACAACCACTTCTTTTAAAGCTTGGTCTTGATCTTGTTCTGCATCTGTCGGAATAGTCTTGTGGCGTTGCCATGGTGAGGGGGAAGAGGAAGAGAGGATGAGGAGAGACAAAGAGGAAGGGCATAATGGTAAATTCATCAACATTTTAAAATCCCAATTTGATCCATGTGACCTTTATATCCTTTACAAATGTTAATAGACCTTTGAGGGTTTTGAAATTTCACATGTTATTTATCTAGGATTCTCCCTTAACACATTCATTTCATTTATATTATGTTTATGATATTTCTCATCCTTCCCCCACCCACGCTCCACCCATTAAAATTGCATCTTCAGTTATTAGCTATGGGAGGATTATAAGGGCTAATATTTTTAATGATATGACATTTTAGGTTAAAGTATACTTTTAATCATTTAAGCTTGGATTAAGATGTAGATTGGCCAACGAACTATTACCCGAGGATCATCTAGCACAAAAATGAATTGAGGGTACCTTAATTATCAATCAATAATTAAAAAGTGAAAAAAATACAATGTTGTTAGACTACCCTATCATTGTCTTAGTGTCTCCCTCTCGTTTTTGTCTTCCATTGACTATCACAGTGTCGACGATATCAGCGTCTCTAAAGCTTCCATTATTGTTAGGTGTTCCACTCACCCTCTTAAACTCATCAAGGTTTGTATGCAGCTTTAGGGCGAGAATCATACACTGAAAACTAAATCTAGCAGTCCACAACCTCCGACCGACACTCGCCTTACACCCTGGTTCTGTCCCTCCGATGCCATAGGCAGTCGCCGCCATTGCCACGGTGCCTACTTACATGGGTCCCATCTCTGTGGGAGTTTTCCTTATCCAACAAGAAGGCATAACTGCTCTTTTCTCCAGCGTCTCTACCATCGTCCTCCTCTATTGCTTAATATTTTAACATAATTGTGATAGTTGTTATTTTTTAATTGTTATTTGGTACTTATTTTCATTTTTTAATTGTTGATTGATAGTTTAGGTACCCTCAATTCATTTTTGTGCTAGATCCTCCTCGGGTAATAGTTCATTGGCCAATTTGCACCTTAACCCTTTAAGCTTACATAAAGTATCATTTTAGTCATTTAAATTTATTAAGTGCACTTTTAGTTCTTAAAACTTAATACCATTAAAGTTACTAACGGAAAATGTTGACTCAGCAAAATTAAATAGTGATAGTATAATGTTGATAAAGCAAGTTGAACTTCTACCACAGCATGCCATTTAATTTTAATCCTTCAAAGAAATTATTTAATTTACATTATTTTATTTTTTAAAATAAAAATATAATTTAAATAAGGGAGAATGAAATTTAAATACCTTATGAAATTCCAAAACCCAGAAATGTCTAGCGAAAAGGGAAAAGGATAGAGAGAAACACATATAGGAATTTGAGTTTTGAATAGTTAGGAAAATTACCAAACTACCCTTTCATTCACTCTCTCTCTCTCTCTACTCCATTCTCTCTTCTTCACCATCATCTTTCGTTCTGCTCCACGGGATCAAAGAAGAAGAAGAGTAAGCTTTCATATTTCATTCAGTTCGCATTCTCTCTCCACTTTGACAAAGAAATAGAAATAGAGGATAAAGACGGCACTCTGGAGTTCCTTTCGTTCATACTCTAGTTGCCATTGGAGGTTGAAGAAACAAGTTTCTGGTAAGTTCATGAGTTTCCCAGCAAGCTTATGAATTTTCCAACCAAGCTTCTTTAGTTTTTGGTGAAGACTAATGAGATTTTCAAAATGATTAATGAGATTGAAAAAATCTATAAGTATTGATAATATGTGTAAAATAATTGACAAAGAGTTTTGAATTGTGACCAGTTGAGTAATGAGATTGACAAAATCAATAAGTAAGGACAATATGTGTAAAAGGATTACTCAATTTTGTCAAAACCATTACGGATTTTGTCAATCTCATCACTCTTTGCAGTCATCACTCTTTGTCAATCCGTTTGCACGTATTGTCAGTACTTACAAATTTTGTCAATCTCATTACTCTTCGCCGAAAACTGAAAAAGCTCACTGGAAAATTGATAAGCTTGCCAAAAAACTCATGAACTTGTTGGAAATTGCAGAACTTCATTAGGAACTGAAAAAGCTCGCTGGAAAATTCATAAGCTTGTTGGAAAACTTATGAACTTGTTGGAAACGGCAGAACTACGTCGGAAACTAGTTTCTTCAACCTTCAATTGCAATTAGAGTAAGGATGAAAGGAAATCTAGTGTGCCATCTCTATCCTCTATTTCTCTTTCTTTGTCAGAGTGAAGAGAGAACCCAAGCTGAATGAAGTATGAAAGCTCACTCTTCTTCTTCAATCCAGTGGAGCTGAACAAAAGATGAAAGCTCACTCTTCTTTTTCTTCGATCCTATGGAGCTTAACAAAAGATGATAGTGAAGAAGAGAGAATGAAGTGGAGATAGAAGAGTGAAGGAAATGACAGTCTGGTCTTTTGCCCAAATATTCAAAACCCAGATCTCTACTTATGTACCTCTCTGTCATTTTCCCTTTTCATTAGACATTTATGAGTTTTGGAATTTCATATAATATTTAAATGTCATTCTCCCTTTAAGTAAATTATTTATAATCAATTTCTTAATCCATTTCTCTCTCCTTTCTTCATTGGGGAACCCTAGCCTTTCACAATAACCCTTCTTCATCTTCATCCTTTTTATCGTTCATCAATGAAATTTTCTTGTTCTAATGTTTGAATTGAGCCTGTAATCAATTCCTTTGCCATCCAGAAGGAAAGAAGAAATTGCAAGTCAGTCCAAGAAAAAAAAAACCAAACATGTCCTATGTAACACCCCTATTTTTGTAATCCATGAACATGTATGAATTAGTGAATTAAAGAAATGTTTTGACTGCAATTTGAGTTATTTTCTTCTGTGATTTATTACTTAAATTATTCTAAGGACTCTGAGGTGACAAATCGATTCCTATAAATAAAAGTAAATCTTGTCAATTTAAGTCAAGAAGAAAACCATGACAATTGTATAGTAACTCGAGAAGGAAGTAATCAAGCAGATGTAAGCCAGCATAATGTACAAGGCACAAGGAACATTATTTAAACGCAAAGTCCTCCCCTACACGATGAGTATGGCATCGACCAACTAGGGGAAGAAGGAGATTGAGCATACAGATCATGTGCAAGAACAAGAGTCAGTGGTAGTGATGATTGAGGGGATATATGGCATTTTGGGGTTAGAAGTTGGATTTATGGTAGCACAAAGTACAAGGTAGTTATGAGATACTAAGATAGAATTTCTTTCTCCCAAAGACACTAAGTTTCAGCCACATGTAGTCAGGGAGAAGGGATAGTTGATCCGACCCCACACAAGTCCAATTAAGTAGCCTAAGTTGTAAGGGAAAGTGTAACTAGCGAAAGGCAGCCGACTGGGACCGGTTAGGGGTTTTTGAGATAGATCTAGATGCCTTTATATAGTGTAAATGGCACCACATGCAATTTTTGGAGAGAGAGAAGTGACTTGGAGGAAAAGCAAAATGTCAAATCAAAGTAATGATGAAGAGAGATAAAAGATGAAAAAATATAGGATTCATATCTACCACGCATTTGAATTGAATTTTAAAAAAATGATTTGATATGTAATTATGAGGGACAAATGGGTAAAATGGCACCACACATCTGATCTACCTTGGGAATCTACAAAATCTTGGAGAAAAGGAAACCATAAAAACAAACTTTTAACCACAGGACATTGTATTAACCACTGGACAAAAGCTTGCATCAAGTACTTTCAAAAGAAATGATTATGGGCAAGAAGAAAATATAATTTTTGTGGTCCTAAATGGTGCCACATATATTGCTTGGAATCCTCTAGAATTACCTAGAAAACAAGCCAAAGAATCATGTAATAACCTGAAGCACTCTTTGGACTATTGGAGAATAGCAAGACTTGTGTATTTCACATGCACTTTAGGGTTTATTTAAGGAACCATTTCTGCCCATTTTTGGACTTCCCTAGACGTGCTCTAAAAGAGGATAGTGTCCAATTGAGTCCTTGGTCCGAGGAGAAGAAGGAAGCACCCAAGTTCGAAGATTTGAGGTAAGTAATCAATCGATGGCTTGGTATTTCTTGAAAGCAGAGCTAAATCACCAAGAGGGAGATGAATTAGGGATTTTGAAATTCTTTTCACGAGTTCTGTTTTAACAGTAATGAAACAGAACAAAACAGAGAGTAAAGAGGAAGAGTAGAGACACAAAAATTTATACTGGTTCGGTCCAACTCTATGACCTACGTCTAGTCCTTAGGCACCTTGAGTATTTCACTATATCAATCTTTTACATCCTTTGTAACTCAAAAGCAATTCTCTCTCTAGAACTTGCTCCCCCTTACAAGTTGTAATCAATGAATCCCCAATCTCCAAGTCCCCTGACTTGAGATTGTTTACAATAAATGAAATACATACAATTAACTTTCTTAAAGAGTGGATAAGATTAAACACTGAAGCTCTATAGTATCAAACAGAAAAGCTTAAGAGTAGATGAGCAAATTGAATGCTTTTCGTTTTCTGGCTCAATAGTTGTTGAGAAGAATTGAATGATGCTCTAATTATACTTAGAGTGTGATTAATGACCGTTGCTAGCATCAATATGACCGTTGGTGAAGTTTTCCATCAGTTGGAGGCACTTTGGTCTCTTCTCTTTATACTCTTTTTCTCAATCTGTGTGTTGGGAGGATAATGCTGACTTCCCTATGTTTCTATCCGTTGGAATGTCAGAGCCTTGATTAGGTGAATGTCCCTTTATCCTTTTTGCATCGTGCAGAGCTTGGAAGATCAAAATAAGGCAAGTTAGGTGGCCTTGCATTTAATGCTCTGACATGACTTTTTGCTTTAGTGAAAACAACTCTTATAATTTGCTTAAATCATCTTTAAATCAGCTGAAATACACTAGCAAACACGTTAAACATATCTAATGAAGTTGATAATTAATATTAGAAAGCATTCAGATCAATCAACACTCATTAATCAGATTTCGCAAATTTGAATTATCAATTGCCGCGACACAAACTCGAGTTTACGTATCAATACTTGAGTTTATCACTATGCACTTAAGTCCATACTTGAGTTTTCAATCCTATACTCAAGTTTTCATTTGAAATATGAAAATGTATGAACTTTGGAGCCAAGGAGGAAATTAGAGTTTTCATTTCATAAACTTGAGTTAATACATGAAAACATTTTTGACTCCCAATACTCGAGTTTCCAAAATGAAACTCGAGTTTTCCAAATTTTTGGAAAACTTAGAAAATTTGGAAACTGGAATGTTGAAGGGTCTCTTTGGTCTAAACTAGAGTTTTCAAACTGATACTCGAGTTTGCCCTGATGGAAAACTTGCAATACTCTCTGTAAGGCCCAATACAGGAGTTTCCAAGAGGAAACTGCGGGTTTGCCTTTGATTATTAAAATTGAGCTTATCTTTGTAAAGCCAAAACTCAAGTTTTCATACTGAAACTCGAGTTTTGCCTCAGACAACAAGTTTTTACTTTTTTGAGACAAAACTTCAATCTTGATCTTACAATTGTTTGTTATCATCAAAACCCATAGAGAACTAATAGTTCTTGTTCTGAGTTCTCTGCCCAGTGATGTTAAACATGGGGTTATAGTGGGATTTTGATATTTTTGAGGTTTTCATTAAGTCTAAAACGTGATTTTGGATGGGGATAAGTTAATAAATCCATTTCCAACCTCAAAAAGACCTAAGTTTTAAAACAACATGAATTTGCCAACTCTTGTGTTTTCTAGGCAGTGGGGTTAATTGGGTAATTTAATACTGTAAACGAAGTCCATTTGCTTTGAAAGTTTACATGGTTAAAGTTCACATCTAAGGCTTCATTTTGGTATAAGATTTTTGTGTTGTTTCGGTTTTCCTATTAGTAGATATTCATTTTTGAAAATAGCCCAAAAACCTGGACTTTATCTCGGACCAGCAGCTAGGGTTTGGGAATAAGGGAAGGATACAAATCCAGATGACCGTGGAAACTATTTTTACCATCAACTAAACATGATAAGGGTTCAGTGGCCACTGGAATCACGTCGATTGGATTTTTCTAGAATTTATTATGAATTTTTGAAATCAGATCAATGCTTCTAGAAAATTCTAGTTCGAGTGAAATTTTATGGAGTTTGAAGTGGAATTTGTATAGGTGATTAAAAACATGATATTTTGTTGTATCTAGGACTGAAACACATGTGAGACATTTCCTAAGCATCGAGGAAGGTTTTATGAATTCCGAGGAAATACTAGATAGTAACTGATAACTTGCATACTCTATGTTACTTTGGCATGTGTGTTATATCATGATTGAGGATTCGGGCTATAGTGCATAGAGGACTGTGTGTCCTTAGGTCACTGCTGAAGTCTGAGGTATATGAGGTAAGTAGGGCCTATTGGACTATGTGTCCTTAGGTTACTACTGAGGCCTGAGGCATGTTGGGCTTGAAAGTAGATCAAATCACCAAGAGGGGTGAATTGAGGATTTTGAAAATTCTTTTCTAAGTGATCTGAAACTTAAACACAAAGCAGAGCAGAACAAAGTAAAGGAAGAAGAAGCAAGACATAGCAAGATTTTATGTTGATTTGGTCTAACCTCTTGATATACGTCCAGTCTGAAATCAGAGCTAAATCACTAAGAGGGGGTGAATTGGGGATTTTAAAAATCTTTTCGCAAGTTCTATTTTAACAGCAATGAAATAAAACAAAACAAAGAGTAGAGACACAAAGGTTTATATTGCTTCGGTCCAGCTCTATGACCTACGTCCAGTCCTCAGGCACCCTAAGTATTTCACTATATCAATCGATTACACCCTCTGTAACTCAAGAGCAATTCTCTCTCTAGAACTTGCTCCCCCTTACAAGTTGTAATCAATGAACCTCAATCTCCAAGTCCCCTGACTTGAGATTGTTTACAATAAATGAAATACAAATAATAAACTCTCTTAAAGAGTGGATAAGATTAAATACTGAAGATCTATAGTATCAAAAGATACTCTGTATAGAAAAACTTAAGAGTAGATGAACAAATTGAATGTTTTTCGTTTTTTGGCTCAATAATTGTTGAGAAGAATTGAATGATGCTCTATTTATACTTAGAGTGTGATTAATGACAGTTGCAAGCATCAATATGACTGTTGGTGAAGTTGTCCATCAGTTGGAGGCACTTTGGTCTCTTCTCTTTCTACTCTTTTTCTCAATTTGTGTGTTGGGAGGATAAATGTTGACTTCCTTATGTTTCTATCCGTTGGAATGTCAGAGTCTTGAATAGGTGAATGCCCCTTTATCCTTTTTGCATCGTGCAGAACTTGGTAGATCAGAATGTAGCAAGTTAGGTGGCCTTGCATTTAATGCTCTGACATGCCTTTTTGCTTAGTTGAAACAACTCAAATAATATGCTTAAATCATCTGTAAATCAGTTGAAATACACTAGCAAACACGTTAAACATATCTAATGAAGTTGATAATTAATATTAGAAAGCATTCAGATCAATCAACAAGCTTTTCACAAATTTCGCAAATTTGAATTATCAGTAGCCGCGACGTAAACTCGAGTTTGTGCATCAATACTCGAGTTTGTCACTATGCACTTAAGTCCATACTCAAGTTTCTAAGTCGATACTCAAGTTTCCTCCTTCTAGAGAAGAAAGTTGCGATTTGAGCTTTGGAGCTTCAGTTTAGCTTAGGACCAATACTCGAGTTTTGGACTCTTAATGAATATAAGTCCAAAACATCAAAATTGAAGTTTTCATTCAAAACTAGAGTATTGAAATTAGTGAAAACTATTGATGCTCTCTGTATGATCAAAACTTGATTTTTCAAACCTAAACTCTAGTTTCCAATTTTAACTTGAAACTTAGAGAGATCTTAAAACGTCTCAAAACTAGAGTTTTCGAAATTGGAGTTTTCCAAACCGGAGTTTATAAATGTATTGAAATATTGATCATTTGTGCTTGGCTTGAAACTTGAGTTTTCAATGCTATACTCGAGTTTCCATTTGAAATATGAAAACGTTTGAACTTTGGAGCCAAGTGAGAAACTTGAGTTTTTAATCTATAAACTGGAGTTTTTCAGATGTTAACACATGAAAACATTTTTGACTCCCAATACTCGAGTTTCCAAACTGAAACTCGAGTTTTCCAAAAATTTGGAAAACTTAGAAAATCTGGAAACTGGAACGTTGAAGGGTCTCTTTGCTCTAAACTCGAGTTTTCATACTGATACTCAAGTTTGCTCTGATGGAAAACTTGCAATGCTCTCTGTAAGGCCCAATACTCGAGTTTCCAAAAGGAAACTACAGTTTTGTCTTTAGTCATTAAAATTGAGTTTTTCTCTGTAAGACCAAAACTAGAGTTTTGAAATTGAAACTCGAGTTTGCCTCAGACAGCAAGTTTTTACTTTCTTGAGACAAAACTTCAATCTCGATTTTACAATTGTTTGTTTTCATCAAAACCCATAAAGAACTAACACAGTCTATAGACACTCTCATTAGGATACACTCCCCCTTACAAGTTATAACATGATATTCTCAATCTCCAAGTCCCATGACTTGAGATTCTTACAATAAATGATTTCAATAAATGAAACTCTCTAAAAGTGGATAATAATAAACACTGAAGTACAAATGTATCAAAAGATACTTTACAGTAGAAAACTGAAAGAGTAGTTGAAAACTTGAATGATTTTCGTTTTCTGTAGATTGGTTGTTAAGAAGACTTGAATGCAACTCCTTATATATGAAGAGAGCATTAAATGACCGTTAGATTCTTCAATGTAATTGTTGGAGACATTGGAGTAGTTGTTAGGAACACTTTGGTCTCTTCTCTCTCTACTCTTCAGTTAATCCAGCTGCACAAAATTTTATGGTTGACTTCTTTTGAATTAAATCCGTTGGAGGAGTAGCTTCTTCATAGGGAAAGAAAACATTAATCCCTTTGCAACGTGTGTAGAATGTTTGTCCAAAAAAATGCAAGCTTTCTGGTCTTTGCAATAAATGTGCTTACGTCACTTTTGTTTTTAGCTAAATCTTCATTTAATATTCTCTAAACCATATGAAACTCACTAACAAACTAATTTAACATACTTATGAATAGTAATGAGTGATGATAAGAAGTATTAAGATCAAACTTGAATATTTCACAAATTCGAGTAAATTGATTTTCAAACCGAGTGACACAAACTCAAATTTGTTTATCCAAACTGGAGTTTGTAACTTTGCCTCAGAAGGTCAAACTCAAGTTTCCAAATCCTAATTTGAGTTTAGTTCTTCCAGAGAAGAATGTCGCGATTTGAGCTTTGAAGTATATTTTGAACATACGGGAAAACTCAAGTCAATTAGTGACTAACTTGAGTTTTGAACTTTTGAAGTGAAAATAAGTTTAAGTCCTCAAAGCTCAAAACTGAAGTTTTCAAAACTTAACTAGAGTTTTCAAAATCAAAGAATTAGAGCATAGCTGTTTGCTTGGCACAAACTCAAGTTTACTAAACCAAACTCGAGTTTCCTTTAAAACTGAAAAACTTTTGAAAACTCTGCTAAGAGAAAATTGGAGTTTCCTCAAAGTGAGTAAAACTTGAAAACTCTTTGTCAAGCCCAAACTCGAGTTTACAAAGATAAACCCGAGTTTTTCTCAAAACTATGGAAAACTTAGAAAACTCTTGGCCAAGTGCAAACTGGAGTTTGTCATAACAAACTGGAGTTTGCTCAAGATGAGAAAGAGTTAAGATTCTTAGCCAAGCACAAACTCGAGTTTGGAAAACTTAACTCAAGTTTGATCAAGTTCACAAATCCTTGAAAGTTCTCTGAGAGACACAAACTCAAGTTTGTAACACCAAACTGGAGTTTTGTCTTACTACAGAAAATATTGAAGGTTCTTTGTTTGGTGCAAATTCGAGTTTGTCTTAATGTAAAAAACTTGGAGTGCTCTCTGTATTTCACAAACTCAAGTTTGCCTACGCAAACTGGAGTTTGCCTTAGTTCATAAAAATTGAGCTACTCACTGTCAAGTCCAAACTCGAGTTTGACATTCAAAACTCCAATTTGCCTTTGACAGTAAGTTTTTCAACTTACCAAAGACAAACTTCATCTTGAGTTTACAATTGTCAATTATTATCAAAATACATAGAGAACGAATAGGGCTATAGTGCCTAGAGGACTGTGTGTCCTTAGGTCACTACTGAAATCCAAGGTATATGGGGCAGGTAGTGCCAATTGGACTATATGTCCTTAGGTGGCTACTGAGGCCTCTTAGGGTAGGTTGTTAGGGTTGGAAGCCTTAGTTATTGAGGCCCTTAGCGCTATTGGTTCCAGGGGCTTGTCTTGAACAGGCAGTCCTGTGGGTTTGTGATACATGCCATGTTTGGTTTTCCTAATTATGATTTGCATAACATGCATTGCATACATATTGTATATGAGTTTGATAGTTACACTAGGGTTCAATTTTGAACTCCATAACATTTTGGAGATACAGGTATAAGGTAGTAGCAGTTGTGGGACTTAAAGAAGGTAGGGCATGATGCAAATATTTGAAGAAATAGGGGATGCCCTATTATTTTTGTACTTTATAGTATTTGGGATAACTATATAATTTACTTATGTTCAGTACTTATTTTGGATAACTATACCCTTAACCCTTCAGGGATTTGTTTTCTGTTGGTTATTGTATGTTAACCGATACATTGTATTCGTCCAAACCAATACCATGCTCTATGGTGTTTACTCTGATATATGTGGAAAGTGAATAAGTAACTAAGGGAAGGCAATTTAATAAAATGAATACTTCTAACCTACCACCTGAAAGGCGAAGACAAGGGCTGGGCGAATATGATAAACCTAATGATACTTTATAAAATTTTAGAAGTAGAGAGAAATTTTTCTCAAACACTTATCCTGTTCTTTATATTTCTTAATGCTCTGAATCTAATTTGTAGAGAACATTTATTGACTTGAGTGGTGCAATATACATGCTCAACTTAAAGATGTTCAAATTGCTGCAATTCTCACGCTCTTGAATCTCCTTTTAGTCAATTATTGCCATGTATTTGGATTAATAGTAATTAATTGTTCAATCAAAAGAATGATTAGGAGAGTTGATAATTTTATGCTTGGAGAAACAAAAAAATCATTAGATCCAGTGATAGGAGGATCCAAAGGAAGTATAGGGATGAAAGATGAAGAAGGATGTTGTGGCAAAACAACTAGGGTTTTCCGATAAAGAAAGAAGAGAGAAATGGATTAAGAAATTCATTCATTTAATTCATTTAAATTATATTTATATCTAAAAAAATAAAATAATATAAATTAAGTAATTGCTTGGTAGGATTAAAATCAAATAACGTGATGTGGTGCTAGTCTAGCTTGCTTCATAAACATTGTTTTGCCACTCTTAATTTTGCTCGTAAGCATTTTCTGTTAATAACATTAACGATGTTCAGTTTTAAAGACTAAAAGTATATTTTTATAAAATTAAAAGACTAAATTGATACCTTATGTAAACTTAGAGGACTAAAAACATATTTTAACCAATATTTTATTATTGTTAGAATAAGCATTTGGATAAAATCTATAATGACTAATTATTGTTCTTTCTTTTTTTTTTTGGCTCAGAATTATTGTTCTATTTACTTAACATAAGAATTCAAATAATGCACTCTTTGTTTAAATATTATTTTTATAGTTAATCTATTATTTTTATATATTTTCATTATATTTGGTATAATCCCAATTATCCCGGTCTGACACTGGCCCTTAAACCATTATTTAAACCAGTCCGGTTTTCTGAATATGGTTTATAACCGGATGGATAGAGTATTAAAAATCACTATAATTTTATCCATCCACTCCTAGGTAAGAAAAACCGTTGATTTTTCTTATAGCCACACATGTCGATACCACAAAATTAAAAGAGAAGACGCATTCGTCAGTCACACGTCCACAAGGGAGCTCCACTAGTTATGGCTGTGCTGGTTCGTATTTCGTCTGCATTCACGGCAACGCGAGACCCATCGTTACCCTCTCCACGTTTTCCCTCTTCTTCTCAAACCTTAGCCATCAAATTCTCACGCGCTTATTCGCCCAAGCTTCGGCTTCAGCCTCAGTTTCGTTCGTCTAACGTCGCCAGCAATTCGTCTGGCTTGTCTTCTTCCAGACCTAGAGCAATGGCTGCTAGGTATGTGAGCTGGATCTTCTTCTGTTTGGTTGCTGACAACGATAAACTTCAAAACACCAGCACAATTTTGATGCCATATAATTGTTAGCAACGAAGCAGAGAGTACATTGCTTGACTTGAATGAGGAAAACCATAATTTGGGATATCAAAGTAGGTTGGGTTAACTTCCGATTTGCATCTACCATTTTTTTCCCTTTCGATTTTGTCCTTCGGCAATGTCGGCCTTCTATTCCATTTTGATTAAAGGGTAGTCATTGGCAAGCAATTAGCAAATGTGGATTGGAAAGTGGGTGGCAAATCAGTGTTTGGTTGAACTTAGCGTTAAATTTCGGATGAAAATGAGATATAAGGACAGTGTTGCAAGTACTTTAGAAGGACTGAATTGAAAGTTGTGACTAGTGGAGGACCAAATTGAGAGTCCATCTATAAATTATGTACTAAAATAGGATTTCCTCTTGAATTATTGTGAAACTGGATTTGTTTCTTCTTAACTTGTTTTAATGAAAAATTCTCTGCTGTGAAGTGTGCAGGAGGCTCTTCCACCAGCCCTTACTTCGACTTCAGCTCCTCCTAACTTATTTGATGGGACTACAAGGTTGGTTAGTTTCTTACTTTGTGCCCAAAAAAGTCATATTATTTTTTTCCTCCATTTTACGGTAGTTTTAGTGTTTTCACTACTGCATTTGCTTCATTCCTCGTACAAAAGCCTTGTCCATTTTCCCATATCTGATCTCTGGAAATCTCCTTGTCTTTATTTCTTGTGTGTGGATGAAGGTTGTATATCTCTTACACCTGCCCCTATGCACAGCGTGTCTGGATCACCCGTAATTGTAAGGTTGTTTAAAGGACTCTTGTCTCATTTCGTTTTTTGCATTTCTTTTCTAAAAAAATATTATAGAGGTGAAAATGTCGGGTAATTTTGGGAAGAACGATATTGTATTACCTTCTTTGAAAAATCAAGAGGAATAAGGATGGAATAAAAATGAAGATACTATTTATTCTTGCGGCCAAAGTCATACCAAAAGTGAAGGAAAATAACTAAACGGGTATACTGGATGTTGCTATTTGATTACCATCTTTGAAATGAATACTTACAATTAAATATTTGGTATTGAAATTCTGTCTTCATTTGCCTTCCCCTTATTTATTCAGAATATGATCCAGAGAAAATTTCTTCTGCTAAATGGATTTTATTCCCTTTATTTATTTCCTTATTTACTTTCATATTTGTGTGAAACAGGGATTGCTGGAAAAAATACAACTCGTTCCTATTGATCTACAAGATAGGCCTGCCTGGTACAAGGAGATAGTATACCCACCAAACAAGGTGTGCATGATAATTATTCTTTGTTTCTAAAGCAAACCATCATGACATTTTCTATATTTAAAATCAAATCAAAGGTTAACATGCAACAATCATTAACAAACCCAAGAAACAACATAACATTAGTTGTGTTTTTCTGCTAAATTAATGGAAGTAGTTGCATTAAGGCACAACACGTTTTTCTCCTGATAATTATTTATTCTTTCTAAATTTAGGTTCCAGCTTTGGAACACAATAACAAAGTCAGAGGAGAGAGTCTTGAGTTGATGAAATACATTGACAGTAACTTTGAAGGGCCCTCACTTCTCCCTGATGTAAGATACAAAATTTCTTATGGTATCATTTTAGGTGGTTAAATAACTTTGTTGGTCTCTAGAATTTCACTCAATTTATAATTTTATCCTTAGAGTTAAATGTTGAAATTCTAATTTAAAATCTTTAAATTAGTCCCTGACCTCTATCATTTAAACTTCATCAATATGGTGTTAACCCTTAATGGTGCAGCCGATCATTTTCCATATCAGCACTTTGAATATGTATGATTGGTGCTAATTCACCTCAACCATTGAATCTCATTGACTTCACGTGCCACAGACTGAATGAATTTCACTCTGTCATCTGTTTCTGTCTTTTTTTGGATTGAATTATGCATATTCAAACTTTCAAGATAGCACTAGTTTTATCACTTTGAATGAATTTAATGGCATACTGATGAGAGTTGAATGACCTGAACCTGAACCTGACCAAATTAAAGATTTTAAAACTATTTTGACTCAATTATAAACTTTTTAACTTTATGGACCAAATTAAAAATGGAGTGAAATTTCAGGGACCAGGAGAGTAATTAACCTTTTTCATATCCTGAATTTAAATTAAAGGTTTCAGTATGGTAAACAGGATTCTGCAAAGAGGGATTAATTAAAAATGGAGTGAAATTTCAGGGCCCAGGAGAGTAATTAACCTTTTTCATATCCTGAATTTAAATTAAAAGTTTCTGTATGGTAAACAGGATTCTGCAAAGAGGGAGTTTGCTGAAGATTTGCTAACTTACACTGGAACTTTTTATGAGATTATCGTTTCTTCATTCAAAGAAGATGTAAATGTGACAAAAGCAGGTGATGTGACACTTCCTTCCTTCCCGGTGTTCCACTGGTTTATAATTACAAAACCCTCATAATGCTATAGGTACTGCATTTGATTACATCGAAACTGCTCTCTCCAAATTCGATGGTCCTTTCTTTCTTGGCCAATTCAGTTTGGTGCGTAAAGCCTTTTCCAATTTGTGGTTATATGCACTATGTACTCTTCATTTTCATCCTGTTATGTATTGAGATTCTTTGGTTTAAAGTTCAGGTGGATATTGCTTATGCTCCCTTGGTTGAAAGATTTCAACCATTTCTGATGGATGTGAAGAATCATGATATCACAGCAGGCAGGCCTAAACTGGCAGCATGGATTGAGGTAGAGTAAACAAACCCTATCTTTTTTACCCATTTACATCATTAAGAAATTGTATTAATCTGAGTTATATGTGTCACTCAGTAGTATGAGACTGTGACCTTCAAATTCCAAGTGTTTTAATCCTAATAATACTTTGCACGTGAAAATATAATCAACACCACTGTAACTAGCGTTTTGCAGTTCCGGATTCATTTTCATGAGGTATATTTTCGGACTTGTGAATTTCATGTTTTGATGTTCCATTTATTGTTAGTCACTTGTGCCTCCCTGAATCTTCATATACATTGGTCTTCTGCTGGCTAGAACTTGGTTTTAACTGTTATCCATTGTTTTAATTGTCTGGGCTACAACCAATATTGCATTCTTTCAAATTGCTTTTTTCTAAAATACCGTTTTGATACAAATACCTGATAGAGGGGAATTGAGGAAAGCAAGAGAATTAGGGATAAAAGGTTAGTTTGGGGAACTTGATATCCCTATATATAGGGAATTGAAGTACTTATTCAATGTCTGGTGAATATACATATTTTACCATCTCAATCTTCTCTCTCCTTTGACCACTAACAGTACCTCACTTTATAAAACTAAACTAGCTGTGTTGGATTTGTAATCATTTGAATTCATGAGAAGCACAAGTCCCTATTACCTTCAAATAATCATGTTTCTTGCATGGTGGCTGTGATGACTATTAAAAATTTGGAAAATTCAGAGCCAGTCTCAATTTTAGATTGATGTCACATTGCGAGATCCTGATCTAATTAGTTTTCAGTTGCATATACATGTTTTCATACCATTCAATATCGAGTTTTACTCTGAGCACTTTAGTTTCTTGGATCATGAGTCCTTTAGTATAATTGTGCTGATGCTGCAGGAGATGAACAAAATTGATGCCTATAAGCAAACCTGTCATGATCCAAAGGAGCTCGTTGAACGCTACAAGAAACGCTTCTTGGTAACCATATGTTAATCACTTGAAGATGCTGCTTTTATGCTACACTTTCATTTATTTTATTTTGGAAAAATTAATCTTTTAGTCATTATAGTTTTGACTCAGTGCAATTTATCCCATACACTTTGACTCAGTTGTAATTTAGTCCAAGAAGTTTAACTCACTGCAATTCAATTCTTATAGTTTTAACCATTTTATAATTTAATTCTTATCTTTATGTTTTAGAAATAAAATCATATATATAATAACTATGAGGGATTAAATTCTGAAACGGTTAAATCTACTGGGACTGAGTTGTAATGAGTTCAAATTCGAGGACAGTTACATCGAGTTAAAGTATAGGGGTTAAGTTACAATCAAATCAAAAGTATAGAGATCAAAAGATTAATTTTTCCTTAGTATTTTATTTAATCTATTTGTTTATATATTTATTTATTTACTTTTGTCTATAGGCACGTCTATGAATTCATTCATTTCGGTCGGAGTTCAAGATCATGGGCTTGGGACTTTGGATACTGCGGCTTGAAGATCGATTAAGAAATCAATGTGCCACACCGTGAGATTGTCAGGCATTAGGAATGCATCTTAAGATCAAAGTTGTTTCTTCCAAAATGTAAGGATGTGAACCTGAGGGTGAATACTGTTTAAAAAAAATAAAAAACTGAGGATGAATAAATTATAATCCATTGTATGGATGTCCCGATTGATGTCTTTAAAATGTTTTAGAAACCACTTATTTGATTTGATGTAAAGTGTATTTGAAATAGCTTTTAAAAAATAACTTATGAAAAAAGTTATTTTAAGTGTTTTCCTATATTGGTGGTCCAGTGCGTGAGTGTGTGTGTGTGTGTGTGTGTGTGTGTGTGTTTTGTCCAGAGTTGGTCCAGTACTCCAGTGTGTGTTGTAGCATATAAGTAGGACATTCAGGCTCTTGGGTAATACTCGTCTTAACTGTTTTCCCATTGGCCTTTGGTCCTAAAATAGGGGGAAAAAATTATAATTGCAGAAACGTGCTTTAGACATGGAATGGCCTATTAACTTTTGATTTTGCATGCTAAGTCAAACCTTTTAGAACCACAGTATAATGCATCAATAAAAGCTAATTTTTAGTCAACCCACATTAGCAATTTTACTTCAATCAACTTTGAAAAGTGTAAAGCTTCACTGTGAATCTTAGACCAAAATAAAATCAAGTTTGTGGATAAAAATGCATTAATATCCTTATTTTATTTTATTTTTAAAGATAAATCCTCAATTATCATTGGCATTCTCTTATTTGTCATGTAAAATCATTCTCTAATGGTTAGAGCTCCAACCGCTTGGCCGTTGGCACTGGAGAGGAGGTCAGGGAGCCTGGTTGGTCAATCGTCAGCTTGGATGGCCAACAATGTTGACCCTGTTTTTTTAAGAAAAAATCAAGGACACCAATGTCTTTTCACCCACAAAACTTAATTTCATTTTGGTTTATGGGGTGTAGTGAAATCTTAAAATGTTTTGGTGACTATTGGATATTATTTGCCTATAGTGGTCCTTTAAAGAAATTTTACCATTAATAGGTATAAAAAATAACTTAGAATTGATATGTGTGTACGAGTAGTAGAAGACATTAGTCTTGTGTGACCTATAGATGATTGTTCTGTATACTTGTTATGAGAATTCATTTTTTTAATTATTATTTTTACAGCTAAATATGAATATTTTTAATAAAATTATATTATTTTAATCATTATTAATTTAACTCTTAAACCACTGATGCTTTAACCATTATTTCAAACAGTTAAATGACACATCTTTAACTTGATAATTTTTTTTTTTATTTTTTTATAGCCAAATATGAATATTTTTTAACATTTGAATTAAAGGGACGATTCATCAGAGGTTCTTATAGTTTATCTCAATTTTCAATCAGATCCCTGGATAATTTTCTTAATTAGATCCTTTAGCTTTATGCCGTTAGATGTGTTAATCCTTACACTTGAAAATTAATCAGGAAAGCTTGGGGCTGGCCCTGCAAATGCTAATCTCTTCGCCATCTCCTCCGTCAACATCTTCTTGAGAAATTATGGCTCTGCTGTGTACAACAACAGCTCTGTTACAAGCCAGTACCCAAACACCTTCCCTGCAAAACATGCTAATATTTGAACCCACAGCCATATTAATTAATTAATTGTTCCTATTTGCAGTGGCTTTACATTGTTGGGAATCTTATGCATATAATGGATAGGAATTAAAGCTTGTAGTGTCCTCTGTTTTTCAGCCTACACATGAACCTCTTCTTGAGATCAGTGTCAGGAGTATGATGGCGTAAAGAACCGAATGAAGCCAATCTGCTGTATTCCAACGAGGAATTAACTTAAAGACAAATAATTAAGATTAATGAATAACATTATGGAATTGGAAAGGGCCTCCAAATAGCCCTGTTCTTCTAGGATCTGGATTTGGTCCAATGCAATTGACCTTCCTTTGCAAAATTTACACTGAATTTTTTTTTTTTGTAATGTTACTTTTTTTTTTAATATTGCAAATTTACACTGTAAATTTACAATTTACAAAGGAGGGTCCTTTGCATCAAACCAGATCCATTTTTCTATCTATCTTTCTTTTTAATTTATTGGGGCCCAGGGAAGGTGTTGTGTAGAAGAGGGAATGAACGGTGAGATGTCGAAGAATGAGCAAGTTGAGCAGAGTTTAGTTTGAAATCCTAGGTTGAGGTGGAAGAATTAGAATTTCAGAGTACTTTTATTAGGTAGCCGATTTAACGGAAATTTTTAACATGGTTCTTATTAACTCATCTAACGGCATAAAATTAAAGGATCCAGTAAAAAGAAAAAGAATATTCAGGGACCTGATTCAAAACTGAGGTAAATTATAAAGAAATTCAAATTAATTTTCTCTTGATTAAATTATATTATTTTAACTATAATCGGCCTTATTCTTAAACAACAAACCCTTAAATCATTTTATCAAAGGATTCACTGCCAGGTCTAGATTTAGTACTTTAGCTTTAGAAATATATTTCATTTGAAACAATTTCAAAACTAAGGAATGTTTTTCTTGTTCTTTCTTTCTTTTTTTTTCTTTTTTTTTTTTTTACTACAAATTGATTGGGTGGATCGAATCCGTAATATATCATTAGTGAGCAATTTCCTCCTTGACTTTGTGGCATGATGGTTCAGGTTCGAGACTGTATTACTCTCTTTTGCTCCTATTAATTATAGGGTTAATGTTCCAAAAAAAACAAAAAAAAGCGGACGAAAGATAAAAATAAGAGAGAGAGCCAAATAACCTTGATGATAGGCTGACTCCCACTATTCATGTACTATATATTTAGTGGAATGTGAGTACAACATGACTAATATACGCCGAAGGAAGTTGGCATAAATGGTAAGGGATTTGATCAAGTCCCAAAGGGATGTGTGTTCGATCCCCCGTCGCTAGGACTCCTTTGATAAACAATCTCGTAAATTCCTATTAAATGCTCAAAGAGCCCAAGGCCATGCCCTGGCCTTGGTGGGGGACTGATGTCGAACCCCTTCAAAACTTTTTTTTATATATAAAAAAAACATGATCAATATACAAGAGACAAGTATGGGTACAAGGGCATATAATTCAACTGTATCAACTCATCCTTATCCTAAAGGGATTTACTAGTTGATCATATGATTATATAATAAACCTTTTCTCTAACTCTCCTTTCAAACGACAAAAGGGGTAATATGCAAGCCGATTTTGATGTGAAAAGCAGAGAATTAATCCTATAATTATATAATAAATCTATTCTCTAACTCTGATTCAAACTAGAGGGGTAATAAACAAGCCGATTTTGTCGTGAAAAGCAGAGAATTGAGGAAAACTAATAGTTTTAGTCATACAATTAGCTACTTGACATTGTGAGATAATATAAGATAAAGGTGCAAAAATACACATATGCTTTGTCCTCAGGAGCACTCAGCACCATGTGTTTTTCTTTTTTTGTGCAAAATTACCCATGAACTCTCATAATTGGTGCAAAACCATCATGTCCGTTAATATCTGTTAGGTTTTTTTGTGTTGGGCCCCCTATATTAAAAAAAACAATTAGAATTTTCTAATGTCCCTCACTACCCCTCTACCCCTACCGGCTCAACCTCCATGTTTCACCTCCACCATTTCGTTCCAGCGGCCGATTCCCTCCAGTCCAGTAGCTTCCCTTCAATGGTCAAATTCTAGCTAACTCATTCCACTAGTGCAAAAAGACACTTTAAGACCGCTTCATTTAAACCGGATTATAAAAAATAAGGTTTTAAAAGTATGACCGATGACAGTTTTGTAAATATAAAGAACTTTTTGGACCGGATTATAAAGGATCCGGTCTTAAAAATATGACCAATGGCATTTTCGTAAATATATAGAATACTTTTAAGACTGGATTAGAAAAGATCCGGTCTTAAAAGTATAACCGGTGGCAATTTCATAAATATTTTGAGAAGACGCCGATCAGAGTTGAGTCTGAGAATGCGATGCTTTAATCCTTCGCTTAATTGGAATTATATACAGATGCTAATAAGTAAATAATATTTTGACATAGAAAGTTCCTATAATCTAGGGATTACAATCAGGAATATAATTATGAAATTCAAAAAATCATAATATGCTAACTTAATTCCTAAAATCTCTCTAACAACTTAATTAAGATAATTGCATAATATAATCTAGGGATTACAATCAGGAATATAATTACGAAATTAAAAAAATCATAATCTGCTAACTTAATTACGAAAATCTCTCTAACAACTTAATTAAGATAATTGCATAATATAATTGTATACGCTAACTAATTAAATTTGAATTTCCAACAAATATATAGAGCACTTTTAAGACCGGCTGTTTAAAAAAGGTCCGGTCTTAAAAGTCTAAAAAATGAATATTTTATTTTCCCACTTCGAAAATTGAATTTCGCTCTCTTAGACTTTTAAGACCGGATGTTTAAAAAGTTCGGTCTAAAAAGTCTAAAAAATAAATTTTTTATTTTCCCGCTCCAAAAATTGAATTTCAGTCTCTAAATCTCTAGAAAATAGACTTTTAAGACCGGATATTTAAAAAGTCCGGTCTAAAAAGTATACTTTTAAGACCGGCTGTTTAAAAAGTCCGATCTAAAAAGTCTAAAAGATGAATTTTTTATATTCCCACTCTAAAAATTGAATTTCACTCTCTTAGACTTTTAAGACCGGATGTTTAAAAAGTTCGGTCTAAAAGGTCTAAAAGATGAATTTTTTATTTCTCCGCCTCAAAAATTGATTTTCGCTCTCTAAATCTCTAAAAAAAAATAGACTTTTAAGGCCAGATATTTAAAAAGACCGGTCTAAAAAGTATACTTTTAAGACTGGATATTTAAAAGGTCCGGTCTAAAAAGTCTAAAAGATGAATTTTTTATTTTCCCACTCCGAAAATTGAATTTCGCTCTCTAAACTTCTCTAAAAGACTTTTAAGACCGGATATTTATCAAGTCCAGTCTAAAAAGTATACTTTTAAGAATGGATGTTTAAAAAGTCCGGTCTAAAAAGTTTAAAAAATAAATTTTTTATTTTTCCGCTTCGAAAATTGAATTTCGCTCTCCAAACCTCTCTTCGACCTTTTAAATCTTATCTTACTCTTTTCAACTCATTCATCTTATCTCAAGGACTTCACTCACAAATTTTCTAACGCTACGAAAATTGCTCTCGCCTTCTTTGCTCTGAAGGTTTCTTGTTTTGGTTCTAGCTTCTCCAGATTCGCAATTTTTACTTTGTCTTCTTCGATCTATTTTATTTTTGCTTTTATGACTTGGAAAATTTGTAAGCTAGAATTTATGAATTGAGGCCAATTCGGGATGCTGGATGGGTTTATCTTTGGGATGCTTGCTGGAGGGTCTGGAATCACTGTAATGTTCCAAGTATGTCTTTGTTTAAGGTATGCAATGTTTGTTTACTTCTCATTTATAGTAATTTGCATATTTATATATATGCAGGAAGAATTGGACTGTCTTGTTGCTAATTATCCCGGTCGTTTCAAAGTATACTATGTCGTGAATTAGGTTAGTTTCTCACTTGCTATATCATTTCAAAGAGAACTCAAGTTTTCATCCTTCATTGAATCAGGATAATCTAACTTAAGTGATGAAATGATGTGATCTGTGCAGTCTCCAAAAAGATGGGATGGTGGTGTTGGATTTGCATCAAAGGAGATTATTCAAATTTATCCCTAATATGCTACTGACCCGGACAAATTTCTAGTTTCCAGGTATTTTTTTAATAGAAAGGGCCTTTTAAGACTGGACGTGTTTTCGCACCCGGTCTTAAAAGTCCCTTTTTTGTGATAGAATGAGACTTTTAAGACCGGATATTTTAAAAGTCTTGTCTTAAAAGTATTTTTTAAGACCGGTTGTGAATCCGGTCTTAAAAGTAACAGACTTTTAAGACCGCCTGGAACGAGACTGGTCGTTGATCCGGTCTTACGATGCCTTTTTCGTCCAGTCTTAAAAGCCTTTTTTGTACCTGTGTTCACCCAGCACTTGCATCATGCGATTTCCTTTCTTCTAACAGGCTTTAATCTTATTTTCCAAAAGGGCTTCTGATTAATCAAAAATCAGCAAATAGAGATGACCAGAGGCAGGGGACTAAGTGTTAGTCCTCTATGTGTTTTGATGATAACTGACAATTGTAAACTAAATTTGAAGTTTGTCTTTGGTAAGTTGTAAAACTTACTGTTCAAGGAAAACTCGAGTCTAGGAAACGAAACTCGAGTTTGGACTTGACAGACAGAAGATCAATTTTTACAAAGCTAGCCAAACTCTAGTTTGTGTAAAGACAAACTCGAGTTTGCATTACACAGAGAGCAATCAAAGTTCTTAAGAGTTGTAAACTCGAGTCTATGCTTCAGAAACTCGAGTTTAGGATCAAACAGAAGTTTCATTGTTTATTGAGATTTCAAAACTCCAGTTTCATATTCACAAACTCCAGTTTACCAAACACAGTTTTTTTTCCAAGTTTAAAGTTCTCAACTGAAACTCGAGTCTGGACTTAGAAGACTCGAGTCTAGGTTATAACAGAGACACTCGAGCTATTGCTCATTTTGTAAACTCCAGTTTTAATTTCAGAGACTCCAGTTTAAGCTTAACAGAAAGTTCTCAAAGTTTCAGTTTCCGCTGAAACTCGAGTCTGGATTCTGGAGACTCGAGTTTAGAACTATCTTAAAACACTCGAGTTATTACATGATTTCTAAACTCCAGTCTTGAAAATAGAAACTCAAATTTGAGCCTTCAAAGATATTTCAAATGTTTTAATTCACACTGAAACTCGAGTCATGGTTTCTGTGACTTGAGTTTAGATCAAACAGAAAACACTCGAGTAAATGACTGATTTGAAAACTCCAGTTTGAAAAATGGAAACTCCAGTTTACACATAAAAAGATTTTTCAAAGGTTTCAGTTTTCACTGAAACTCGAGTTTTGAATATCAAAACTCGAGTCTGGATCATACAGAGAGCTATGCAATATTTCAGGTCTTGTAAACTCCAGTCTGCATTTCTAAACTCTAGTTTTGAAGCTGTGAACTTAAACTTAAGATTTTCATAAAAGCTTCAAACTCGAGTCAGTCACTAAATGACTCGAGTTTAGCCATGTGTTCAAAATCCCATTAAGACCAAATCGCAAATTTCTTCTCTGTAAGAACCAAACTCGAGTTAACTTTTGTAAACTGCCAGTTTGGATCAATGATCAATAGTTATGCTTTCTGAATGAATCTCAAACTCGAGTCTAGGATTATAAACTCGAGTTTGCATCGATATCTTTTGAAAACCAGATCAAATCAATCTGCGAAATCATTATGGGTTAATCTAAAATTATCATATCTTGTTGCATTATTATTCCTAACATTATTGATCAAGTTTTTGATAAGTTTCAGACAGGTTCATCACAAGATCAGAGAGAATCAAAGATCCAGAATAAGTGCATTTAATGAAGAACCAAGAACAGGGCTGATTCTTCTCCCTTATCCCAGATGTTTAGTTCAGACCGTTGGAACACATTAAGATCACCTCAAACGGTCAAATTAAGATCATGGAATGACAAAGAATCTGGAAGACGTTATGCAACAACATATTCCAGGATTTCAGCAAAGAATTGAAAGAACAGAGCAACATTTACAACTGTCATTTTCCAGATTTGCAACTGAACGTTGGAGAAGAAAAAGCAATGGCTAGTTCATCTAGCTAGGCTATAAAAGGCTGTGAAGACTCAAAGAAAACGATACACAACGAAGCCACACTTGAATACATTTGCATTTTTGAGTCTGTATTGTGTTTTATGATTTGATCTTCAGTATTTATCAAAATCTACTCTCTTGAGAGGTTGTAATTCTTTGAATGCATTTGTTTGTGAGAACTCAAGGTTGTGGAACCTGTGAGTTAGGTTGTTTAATTACAAAGTGTAAGGGGGAGCAAGTCCTAGGTGATTAGGATTGTGTCTTGTCTTCATGGTTGTAGTTAAAAACCTGTTGAACTAGTGGAAACACCCAGAAGGTATCTGGGGACTGGACGTAGGTCAAGGTTGAGACCGAACCAGTATAAATTCTGTGTGTCTAAGCTTTTCTTTCTCTACTCTTTTATTATTCATTTCTTAAGCTTTATTTTTAAGAGTTGAAAAGAATTTTTAAAATCCCCAATTCACCCACTCTCTTGGTGATTTCTTCCACTTTCACGAAGCTCTTAGGGTAAACACCATTATCGAGTTAAGAAATCACCTTCACTTCGAAGTAAGATCCATGAAATCCGTCTTCCTTGATGGAAACTTCCACGCCCTAACCTCTGCGAAATCTGGTTTTCTTGACTGGAGGATGCATCGTTTCTTTCTTTCCAGTGATTTCAAACGGTAGAGGAATAGTGATTTCGATTTCCAACGATTTCTCTCTTGGGTTTGTGATTTCGATTTTCGTTTGGGTTTGATATGGGTTGATCTGGGTTTGTGATTTCTTTGTTTGTTCTGTGAAAAATCGTTACCTTCAAATGGGTTTGTTTGTTCTTTGTTTGTTTCTTTGCGATCTGGGTTTGCAATTTCTGGAATTTGTTTGTGATTTGGTTGATCTGGGTTTGTTTGTTTGTCCTGTGATAAATCATTACCTTCAAATGGGTCTGCGATTTGAGGATGAACATTGTTTGCCATCTGCGATTTGGTTGATCTATCGGTGAACTGGATTTGCCATCTTTGTTTGGATTTGCCATTTGCGATTTGGTTGATCTGTTGGTGAACTAGATTTGGTTGATCTATCGATGAACATTGAGGTTGGGTATTCTGGTACTTTCAAATGTAAATAAACGGAAGTTAGCAATTTTTAATGGTCATGGTAATTTTGCACCAGTTATGAGAGTTCATGGGTAATTTTGCACCCAAAAAAAGCACATGGTGCTGGGTGTTCTTGAGGGCAAAGTATATGTGCATTTTTGCACCTTTTCCCTATAATATATTGAATGTCAAGAGTTTCTACTAACACTTGATCACAAACAAACTGAATGTCAATTTCTATATGCTTTGTTTAGGCATGTCGAACTGGATTTGTTGCAAGCCATTGGTACTGAGATTATGACACCAAATAGTTAAAGGATGTCTAAGCAAAAGACCCAGCTCAAATAATGAGGCACAAAACCAGTTAATTCATGCTGCAGAGTTTGCCAAAGCCCTGTACTCAGATTCAATGCTTGAACGGAGACTACTCTTTGTTTTCTAAAAGCCTAAGTTATCAAAATATTACCCTAATATACACAAAAACCAACAACGGATTTATGATCATCCACATTGGTCCCCCAATCTGGATTTGTAAATGCTCCCAAATCTGAATCAATAAAGGGTTTGATGGGAAGTCCAGAGTGATAAATGCCTTTGAGATGTCTATGCATATGTTTTACTCCTTAAAAATGAATGTATATATATGTGGGTGTTGATAAAAATTGACTCAACTTATTTACAAAGCAAAGCAATATCCGGGTGTGTTGCTGTAAGTCATTGAAGAGCTCAAATTGCTTGGTGATATTTTGTAGGATCAACTAATGATTTACTATCGGTAATAGAAATTTGTCTTCATGTAACCATGGGTACATTGCTACTAGTGTGGCATCAAGCACGTTAAAACTAAATCAAGAACATACTTGGTTCGATTTAGAAACATTTCTGAATTGTCTCGTACCACCTCAATGCCCATAAAATAATGTAAGCATCCTAGATCTTTGAGAGAAAATAGAGAATTTATCTTTTGCACAAAAGACTTTAGATACATAGGGTTGCTCCATGTAATAAAAATATCACCTACATAGATCAAGGTAAATACCATCAATATAGTAGTGCGAAGCATGAACAGAGAGATGTATCACTTCGAACATTCTTTGGACCCCATTGCAGTAGAGTCAACCTTAATTTTTTGGACTATTTTGGTGCAATTTATAAGTTCTTTTTAACTAAATTTAACATACCAATTGAGAGGTAGTCAACTCAATGATTATGGAGAAAATTGCCAACTTTATCTTTAATTTGTTTAATAAAAAAATATAAGGAGAGAGAGGGACAATGAAATAAATTATTGAATGAAAAAACTGTGGTCATTGGAGCATGAAAGAGACATATTGCAAAAGTCAAGTACGATTATTAACAATATCGAATGACTTATTAATTCATGGGTTGAATGAATATGGGTAAAATTATCACAATCTTATTTATTACCTAAAATTAGACTTATAAATAGGACTAGAGTCGTGCTAAGTGGAGCCGGTTTTAAACCATATATGTCTTTGAGAAGTTTACAAACATGATTCGATCATTTTGGATCAGCGAAAACCTCTAGCTGCCGAATATACACTTTTTCATTAAGAAATTAAATCTATTAAGAAAAATGTTGTTGATGTCCAACTAACTCACTTCCCATTTGAAAGTGAATGCAATCGTTAAAACAACACGAATAGTAGCTGTCTTTACTATATAGGAGATGAAACTGCTGGTTGCGTATTATTTTCCACATTCTTTAGGACACAAAAAGTGGATGATGAGATCTGTCTTGGTGAAGGTGGCGGCGTAACTTGTAGATGAAGATGGAGGTTGAATAACCACAAGAACCAAATTGTCATATTGAATTCCAATAGATCTCCTATTTAGAAAACATGTTGCAAAAGGAAATACACAAGCGTAAGAAACTTCATGTCTGGAAATATAAATTCGTCTAATGGATCTCAAGGATTTATATCCCTTTTGCTGTGAAGCATAGCCAAAAAATACACACTTCTATGAAATTGCAACTTAGGATCGTTATAGGGCTTAATACATGGATATACAAATGGCTGCAAGAATTTGTATTCAGGCTCTGTTTTAAAAAGCTTAAACAAAGGAGTTTCATTGTTTAGAACTAGTGTTGGAAGTCGATTAATTAAGAAGATAACAGCTTGAAATGCATCAACCAAATGCATGTGTGCTTGAGCCAAAAGAGTTAAACATGTTTCCATAATGTGCTTATGTATGTTTTGCTATACCATTTTGTTGAAAAACGTATGGTCAAGTATATATGAGATTAATACCATGAGCTTGAGCAATACTAACAAAAGGTTTATATCAGTTCTCATATCACTTTGCAAGCTCTTAATTTTTGTGCCAAATTGATTCTCAACTAAGGCTTTAAAATGATTGAAAGCATTTATCGCTTCACCTTTGTTCTTAAGTGGATAGAGCCATGTGTAACGACAAAAATCATTACAAAAAGTAATATAAAAACAAAGTCCTTAAACAGATTGAACGAGTGAAGGTCTCCACATGTCAATATGAATTTAATCAAGAGGAGCAAAAGCAAGAGAATTAGAATTAGAAAAAGGTAAATATTTAGATTTTCCATATTGGCAGGCTTCACAAAAAAAAAAAAAAGATTGTCTCTAGACTTGACTTTCACATTACATTGATATAATATCTGTCTCAAAACCTAGTCACAAGGCTGTAACATTTACGATGCCATTCAACTAGATCAGAAAAACATGCTTCTAGATGAAAAGATACAGTAACAAAGTGAGCTTCAACTTATGCTTGACCATGATCACGCACCATTTGGTAAATTCCTTGTTGTGGTCTCCCTTGAATGAGCACTTGTGTAATGACCCAATAATTTAAAATTCTTAAAATCAACAAGAATTAATTATTTGATCAAGGGAAGAAGAAATAATAGGTATAGTTGAAAGTAGTATAGGTAATAATAATAATATTTATAATTAGATTTGCATATTATATAATGAAAATTTTGAATTGACTACAAAAGAGAAGTCAACAAAGCTAAAAAATTATTGCAAAGTCTTTAAAGAAAATAAATAAATAAGAGTATAAAACACACACACACACACACACACACACACACGTTAAAAACGATGGAATTAAGAATGTGAAGGAAAAAAAATGAAGCTTGAACTCTTCCACTAGTACCACACACACACACACATATGTTATGTGTGTATGTGTGGTACTAGTGGAAGAGTTCAAGCTTCATTTTTTTCTTCACATTCTTGATTCCATCGTTTTTCCTCCTCCTTTGTTCTAGCGTTGTGGTGTTGTGTGGGGTGAGGGAGTTTCAATTATTTCTCTTAATTCCTTTATAGTGACGATGTAGCTTGTGTATGTGAAATCTTCATGATCCTTTGCTTTAAACGATGCTACCTCTGATGTGTGTATATCAGAGCATCGAACTTGTTCTTGGATGCTGAGAATTTGTATGTATGTTCAAATCGCTCTTCTTTATTTTATGTTCTGCACCTCAAATGTTGTGTTTGTGTATGCCTGCTATTATTTGCTATGTTAATTTGCATGTGTCAATGAAATGAACTTCTCTTATTAATAATAATGAAGTCAATCTACACACTACCTTAGGCCTGCCTTACCTAGGTGGAAGCCCAATGAGATGCACTGTTGTTCTTTGATGCTGACACAATCAATACATGAATATAAGACTACTACACTAATTACATTACTAACTACTAACACTAATACTCCCCCTCAAGTTAGGGCTATATATATCAATGGCACCCAACTTGCCAAGCAAATACTTGTGAGCTTCTACTCCCAAGCCCTTGACATGCTTTAGGTTCATCAAATCTTCTTGTAATTTTCCTTAACATAATGACAATTTATCTTAATGTGCTTAATTCTATCATGAAATACATGATAGCTAGCAATGTGTATTGTTGCATAGCTATCACAAAATACCTATGTTGGTTCTACATGATGATATGTAAATCTCTTAATAAACCAATAACCTAAACTATTTCCGAAGTCACATGCCCAAGCGCTCGATATTCAACCTTAACAGAAGACTTGGACACAATATTATGCTTTTTTTACTTCCACGATATCAAGGATTTGCCCAACTTCACCACATATCTTGTCACTGATCTCCTACCATCTTTACATCCAACCCAATCTTAATCACAATAACATTCCAAATTCATTGGGCTATTTGAATAGAAAAATAATACCTTACCCTAGTGTTCCTTTTAAATAGTATAGCACCCTTATTGCTGCATTCATATGCAACTCCCTTGGCTCCACAAGAATCTAGCTTAAAACCTACACAAAATAACAAATGTCAAGTCTAGTGAAAGTCGAATACAATAACATACCAATTAAATTATGATATATCTTAGGTTGTTTTAATTTTTTACCAACTTTCTTTGGCTTCTTCTCTTTCTTTTTTTAATGCTTATATGACTTTTTCATTTCAGGCTGTGGATGTTCAATGGGTGTTACATTTTGCTCCATTGGTGTTTCGGCCAAAATATCTACACTCAACCCCACATCACTAATCAAATCAAGAGTATATTAGTGCTAATTTAAAACTATTCCAGCCCTTGAACTTTCTATTTCTAGCCCTAAGAAATATCTTGCAGTACCTAAATCCTTAATTTTGAACTGAGTATGTAAATACTCATTTGTTTCCTCAATTGCTTCTCTATTGCTTCCTGTGATGAGTAAATCGTCCACATACACCAACAAGACTATCATATCACCCTTTTTTCATTTTACAAGCAATGAGTAATTATGTAAACTCCGCTTGAATCCTCCTTTAACCAATGAAAGTGTAAGCTTGGTATTCTACTACCTTGATGCTTACTTTAACCCATACAAAAAATTGGTTAACTTGCACACTTTTCCCTTTTCAACATCTTTAGAACCTTTAGGAATCACCATGTACATGTCTTCATGAAGATCTAATTATAAGAATGTGTTATACATATCCATTTGGAAGATATCCCAATTATTTACTACTGCAAGAGTGAGAACTACTCTCACCATCACCATCTTTACTATAGGCGAGAATGTCTCATAATAATCTACACCTTTTGTTTGAGCGCATCCCTTATCCACTAAATGTACCTTGTGCTTTGGTATACTACCATTTGAATCATACTTAATTTTATAAACCCACTTATACCCAATTGAATTCTTTCCTTCCGAGAGGTCAAAAATTTCCCAAGTCTGATTTAATTTCAGGGCTTCTCTTCCTTCATTGTCTTTATCCATTTTTGGTCTCTAGCAACTTCTTCAAATGTCCAAGGTTCAATGAAAGTATCAACACAAAAAACAAAACTGTTGTACAAAGATGATAAATTAGAACAAGTATAGTAATTTTGTATAAGGTAAAGGACAACCCTTTGTTTAATTATCCTAACTTCTTAACTATTACTTGTCTTGTGATGTTAGCTAGAACCACTATCCTATTGATCATTTGCTACTACTGCCTCCAATCATTTAAAGGCTAGATCAGATGTTTCATAATCATACAACCACCTAGGAGGACTTCTATCTCATGTAGAGCGCCTATGTGAAGGAGGCGGAGGTCTATGCAAGTTATTTGGTTTGGTCCCACCTTCCAGGCTTTCTGATGTTCACTGTAGCAAATACTTACTTTTATATACAAAAAGGGTTAGATAGTTAGGAAGAGGCTCCCCCTAGATTGTAACCATCGTTTTCTTTGAAAGGAAATCTTTGTTCCACAAAGTTTACATGTCAGCTAACCATCATTATTTTTTTATTCAAATTATATAAAATGTAACCCTTTTGAGTTGTAGGGTGACCCATGAATACACATGCATCTTCCCTAGGATGAAATTTATCTACATCATGCAATTTGGTAGCAAAATCTAAGCAACCAAACACTCTTAAATGTCTTAGAGAAGGTAACTTACCATGTACCAACTCGTATGGAGTCATATAGTTTAGTACCTTAGTAGTTGCTTTATTGATCAAGTAAGATGCAGCCTTAATGCTTTTGCCCCAAAATTTAGTAGGTATACCTGCATGCAACATCAAGCATCTAGCAATTTTTAATAAATGTCTATGTTTCCTCTCTACAATCCCATTTTGTTGAGGAGTAGGAGCAAGAAGTTTGATGTAAGATACATTTATCATGAAATAAAGATTTGATTGTGGAATTTACAAAATCCAAGCATTATCACTTCTTACCCATTTGATATTTTCCTTATACTAAGTAGAAACATAGGCAAGAAAGGTTTCAATATGCCTAACATATTCAGATTTATGTGACATACGAAATATCCACACCTCTTGTCAAAAATCATCCACAGTTGTTAAGAAATAATGGACACCTTGATGTGTGGGTTCCTTATAAGGTCCCCAAACATCCATGTGTAACATTTCAAAATAACAAGTGGTCTTAATTTTACTAAAAGGGAAAGAGAGCTGAGTTTGCTTCAATTGAACACAAACATCACAATGAACATTATCTAAGAGTGCAACATGTTTCTTTATTTCAACCAAATGTTTGAAAACATGTGAAGAGGCATAGCCAAGCCTACGATACCAAATGACAGATTTTACATCTTTCAAAGTACAAACAGATTACAAAGAAGAAAGAAATATATTTTTAATAATTAGAGAGGCAGTCTAATTGGACATTTTCTAACAACATATAAAGACCATGAGTGAGTCTACCAATCCCCTTGATCTTCCCACTCAAAGTTATTAGTTCTCTATGTGTTTTGATGATAACTGACAACTGTAAACAAGATAAAGTTAATTGTCTAAGTCAAATTTTTTTAACTTGATCATATTTAAACCAGTAACTTACTATCATACTTGACTTGAGTTTAGAGTTGTAAAACTCAAGTCAATACAAGACAAAGAGCTTTCAAAAGTATTTGAACTCATGCTTGACTCGAGCTTGTTAGTGTTAACTCGAGTCAATGCAAGGTAGAAAGCTATCAATGAATTTTAAACATATATTGACTCGAGCTAGTCTTGCTTAACTTGAGTCATGAGCTCTTATGAAATATTTTTGCAATGTTAGTGACTCGAACCTGTAGTATTTGACTCAAGTCATAATTTGTTGACTTAAACTTATTTTCAAATTTCTAAGTCCTTGACTCGAGTCTGTATCTCTTAACTCGAGTTTAGTGTTTGAAACATATTTTGTAATGAACTAGTTAACTCGAGTTAGACACTTAATGACTCGAGCTGACATAATTTCAACCACTTTCAAAATGCTATTTCGAAGTTCCTTTTTGAAATAAGAGTTTGACTCAAGCTAACCTTAATTGACTTGAGTCATGCACTTGAGTTAGACATTTTAACCTTGAGCCAAAGTTATATAGAGATATCTTCATTTAAACTTCAAACTTATTTTCAAAGAAGATGATCCAGTGACTTAAGCCTAGAACTCTTAACTAGAGTCTGTTAGTTCTCTATGTGTTTTGATGATAATAAACCATTGTAAACTAAAAGTCTTTTATTGTTGCTAAAGTTCAAACATGCTCAAAGACTGTTAAAATTGATTTAAAACTTATGATGTTAGTTAAACTCGAGTTTATGATTGATAAACTCAAGTTTACACTTAACAGAAAGTAAAATAAGTGTTTTGAATTTAAGCAAACTCGAGCCTAACTTATTAGACTCAAGCCTGCTCGTGACAGAGAGCAAGTTTCATGTTTTATAACTAAGGCAGACTCAAGACTGTTATGGTAAACTCGAGCCTACGTCTTACAGAGAGCAAATTAAGTTATTGACTCTCAGTTAGACTCAAGCCTACCAGAATAAACTTGAGCATGAGCCTTATAGAGAGCATGTTGCATTTCTCCATGTTTTTAAACTTGAGCACGTATTTCTTAACTCAAGCCTAAGTCTTACGAGAGCTCCTCAAACAGAATTCTGTACGAGTAAACTCGAGCCTAAGGAATTAGACTCGAGCCTGACCCTTCCAGAGAGCAATCAAATATTTACTCAAAAATAGGCTCAAGCGTAACGTCATTAACTCAAGCCTATTTCAGATTGAAAGAAGTCTCAAAAGTGTATAGCTAAAGCAAACTCGAGCCTAATACTTACAGACTCGAGTTTGGGTCAGACAGAGAGCTATCAAAGTTTCATGGCTCGAGCAGACTCGAGCCTAAAGATTTCACTCAAGCCTACGCCTTTTCGCTCAAACCTCATTTTGTTGGACCTGGCTATCACCCAAGAGGGGGGTGAATTGGGTGTTTGATAAGCTTTAGGAACTTTTAAAAAAACTTTTTGCAATTTATAAATTGACAATTAGATATTCAAAGATGAGCATATACTGGAAATGTAAAAGATAAGGGAAGAGAGTATGCAAACTGTGATTTATCCTGATTCGGTCCAATCTTTGACCTACGTCCAGTCCCCAAGCTTCACTTGAGATTTTCAATCCACTATTTGCTTTGAACTTGATTACACGTTCTGTACTTGAAGTAATCCTCTCACTAGGATTCACTCCCCCTTAGAAACCGTAATCAATTCACTTGCTTGATTACACACTCTGTACTCGAAGTAATCCCACACTCGGATTCACTCCCCTTACAAGCTGTAATCACAACAAAGTGTTTCCCACTCAAGATCACCTAATCTTGAGTAACTCTCAGAATAATAGGATGTTTACAATGAATCTTCTCTCTCAGAAGTAAGTGAATAAACACTGAAGCACAATACATATAATCTCACTCTCTAAGCTAGATATATGATCATTAAGATATTCAGAGAGTAGATGAAGCAGACGTTAGAATATTGGCATTTTCAATGTGTAAGCTCACGTCACTGTTCTTGTTCTCCCTCTTGTATCTGTGTCACTTGTTCTTTGTTTCTGGGCTTCTTATATAGATGAAGAAGAGGAACTAGCCGTTGCATTTTCTTCTCTTTGATTCTTCAAAGTTCAGCTGTAAATCTGAAATATGACAGTTGCATATTTTCCTCTGTTTCTTCAATTCTTGGCTGGAATCTTAGATTTAGTTGTTGTAGATGGTCTTCCAGAATTCTTGTCATTCCATAAATTTAATTTGACCGTTTGAGATGATTCTTATGAGTTACAACGGTCTGAGCTGAACATCTGGGATAAGGGAGAAAGATCAGGCCTGTTCTAGGTTCGTCATTTAATGCATTTATCCTGGATCTTGATCTCACCTTGATCTTGGCTAAACCTTATCTGAAAAACACTCAAAACTTCATCAAGGACAATAATATCATATGAGGAAATAATTTCAGGAAGACCCATTAAGATTTCGCATATCAACATCATTTGATTTTTCAAAATCCCCGATGCAAACTCGAATTTGTTCTTCCAGACTCGAGTTTGGGGTTCATCCAGAAAGCATGTCTGTTGATTAGTGGTCTAAACTTGTAGTTTGTAAAAGCTAACTCGAGTTTGGCTTTTACAGAGAGAACTATCGGGCTCTGGACTTGGGATGGAATTTTGGTCCTGCTCCTAGACTCGAGTCAACTAGTGACTGACTCGAGTTTGGGGATAAGCAAAGAAGACTTAGCCTTATTCCCAGAGTCTTCAAACTGGAGTTTAGGGTCAGAGACTTGAGTTTGTAGTGTAGCCAAAATGGATGATCTTTCTGTATGATCCAGACTCGAGTTTGGGAAGCAAACTCGAGTTTCAGTGACTACTGAAATATTTGAGGTTTATCTGGGTCAAGTGCAAACTGGAGTTTGGAAGGCCAGACTAGAGTTTGGGAGTCTATTGAGTTTTCTGGGTTCCTTTCTGTTTGGTCTAAACTCGAGTTAGGGAATCTAGACTCGAGTTTGGCTTGCTTGGGATTTTGAGTGGTCTCTGTATCTTCCAAACTTCAGGTTTGATTTGCAAACTGGAGTTTGGCTTAATGTGAAAATTTTGGATTCATTTCTGTGTCTGTATAGACTTGAGTTTGTCTATGCAGACTCAAGTTTAGCTTTTATGTAAAATTGAATATCTTTCTGTCAAGTCTCAAAACTGGAGCTTACTAACACAAACTTGAGTTTTCTTCTCCATGGCTCAGTCAAATATCCTTCTCACAAGTTCTTTGCTTTCTGACCTGATAAAGATGAATCCCTGGAATCCAGTACCTATCTCCATAAAGCTCTTTAAGTCTTCTTTCCATTGCAAGAAGAATCAGCTCCAAACTCACTGTATTCTGATAGTTATGATCTGATGAATGAAGGTTGTTCTTTGCCAGCGTTTTTGCAACATCTTGAATTTATAGTCAACTTTCGAAGATCATATCTCACTCATTTGATCTTTGTTTTCCATGATCTTTATGTTTCTGGAAAGGTATGTGAGTCTACTTTCATATGCCACCGATTTCAGCTCATTCTGATGTGTAGATTGTGAGATACACTCAAATCATTTAAGCTTGGTCTGCTATGTGGCGTGAATTCTTGTTCTAACTTCTGAAATTCATAGCTCTCTCATCTCAGCTTCTTTGGGCATGAAACTTTGTCAAGATGACGCATTGGATGTCTAGTTTCATACACAATTGATTTCACCTTAAACCGATCTCTAGTTTGGGAGATATCATCGAATTACCAGAGGTCGCCAGTTCTGATCGTGAAACAGAATTGGACAGAGTTGCTGAAAGCTTGCTAAACTCGAGTCATTAAGTGACTAACTCGAGTTTTGAGTTCCAAACTCGATTTTACATTGGCTAACTCGAGTTTTGAGTTTCAAACTCGAGTTTACATTGGCTAACTCGAGTTTTGATGATCCAGAGACGCCAGAGTTGCTGAAGACTTTACAAACTCGAGTCATTAAGTGACTAACTCGAGTTTTGAGTTCTAGACTCGAGTTTTGTGTCCTAAACTCGAGTTTTCTCATAATCCAGAGGCAGATCACTTCCAGTATTGCAGTAAACTTGACTTTTAAGTATCTGGCTCGCTTTTGCTCATCCAGAACCTGATATTTGCTTGTTTTAACTCTGAATTGAGATGTTCTAACTTTCATTTGATCATAGAGACTTCTAGAATCAAACTAAGAACTTGTATAATGATTTTCTTAGTTTATTCAGCAAGTTCTTCTTTCTTTCTTCTCTCTTCTTGATTATTCTCCATGAATCAACTCTTTCTTTCTTCTCTTCTCTTGTTCTTTCTCCACATGAATAAATCTACATTAAATGTAGCAATTAGTCAATGTATATGGTATAAACTTTATGATATAAACTTTTTGCTCTTGATAATGGCATCTATATAAGACATCATCAAAACTAATCATAACCAACACATTTCACTACAAACAGTTCTAGACTCGAGCCTGTCACTACTAGACTCGAGTCTGTGCACTATTCCAAAATACTTTTAAACACTCATCATGATAAATAATGAACTCTAAAGGGCAAACTCAAGCCTACTTATTTTATGCTTGAGTCCTCATGAACAAACTCGAGCCTACTGATGTTAGACTCAAGCCTAACGAGATCTCTGTTTTACTCTTCGTGTTTTTCATATTTCTGATTTACTCTCATGATGTGTTTTACAGTTATATAAGATTACAAATCATCATATATATGTTTGATAAGTTTGTTCATGAATTACAGATCACATTAACACGTTTTAAGCTTCAGATCAGATCTGGGTTAAGAGTATTTAATGCAGGACCAAAAACCAGACTGAAACTTCTCCTCTATCCCAATGGTTCAGCACAGACCATTATGGATCAACCAAATCACTCTCCAACGGTCAAAAACCGATCATGAAATGACAAGAATACTGGAAGATCATCTGCAACGGCTATATCCAAGATTCCATCCAAGAATTGAAGAAATGAAGGAAAATATGCAACAACCATTTTCCAAACTTACAGCTGAACGTTAGAGAAGAAAATGCAACAGCTAGTTTCACCAGTTAACCTATAAATATCCATAAAGACAAAGAGCAAGAGATACAACAGAATTACATCTGATTGCTTCTTTGATCTTTAAGCTCTGTTATGCGAAATATTTTTGAACTTCAGTGTTTATGATTATTTGCTCTTTAAGAGAGTGTGATTTCGAAAATCATTTCTGATTACTTGTTATGTGAGAACTCAAGGTTGTGGAACCTATGAGTTGGGTTGTTTAATTACAAAGTGTAAGGGGGAGCAAGTCCTAGGTGATTAGGATTGCATGTGATTTACATTGTTGTAATTAAAGCTCGTTGAGATATTAGAAATACCCAGAAGATATCTGGGGACTAGACATAGGTCAAAGTTGAGACCGAACCAGTATAAATCCTTTGTGTCCAGCTTTTCTTCCTTCTCCTTTTTCATTTCAAGTTTTTGAAAACTTAGACATCTTTGAAAAGAATCTTTTTAAAATCCCCAATTCACCCCCCCTCTTGGCGATTTCTTCCATCTTCAAAGTCATGCACTCCAGTTTGCTTGAAATAATCTCCAGTGTAAAATGACCTTGTTTTATAATCACTGCCTTTGTAAATGCTAAATCTTCAAGTGTAATTTATATACTTCATATCTTCACTCATTATTACTCCTAATTATGTTTAATCAGTTTGTTAATGAGTTTCAGAAGATCAAACAAGTGATTTAATGCAGATTAATCAAAAAGAAAATGATTACATCAGATGCATTAAATGCTGGTTTATAAAATGAAGCACCAATTTGAGCAATCAACCTCTACACATTTCGAAGGCATTTATGGTTTCTTTCCATATATGAATGCCTAATCATCCAACTGGGAAATCTTAAGGAATAAGAATGATGGCGCTTATTGAAGAATGAAGACGTGAAAGTAACGATCAAGCAATTAAGTCTCAACGGCTATTTCTATTACTCTCGACGAATAATCCTCAAGCTTCTCCAATAGTCATAAATGACAATCAATATAAATACCAGAAACATTGAATTTTCCAACAATCGAAACGTTGTACATCTGCGGTGATATTATTGCAAACTATAGTTTCATACACTTATAATATCTTTGAATATATAATTTTCAGTGTTTATCGATATGCTCTTTTAGAGAGTTTATTATTGAATTATTATTCTTGTAAGAATCTCAAAGCTGTAAGACTTTGAGATTGGGTTATCATATTATAATTTGTAAAGGGGAGTGAATCATAGTGAGAGGATTACTTTCAAATATAGAATGTGTAATCGATTGAAATGATAGTGAAAATCCTAGATTGTCTGGGGACTGGATATAGGTCAAGAGTTAAGACCGAACTAGTATTAATCTTCTGTGTTCATCTTTCTCCTACTCTCTCTATTAGTCTCTATTTTTGGGCGTGAATTCCAAAGGAAGCAGAAAAGTTTTAAATCACCCAATTCAGCCCTTCTAAGTGATATTCAGTCCTTCACAAAGGTGTCATGCAAAACACACATATTAGGAAAAACAAAGCTACACAATGCTCATTGGTTATGAGTTGAGAAATGAAGACTAAATTGAATTTCAGGCCAAGAGCATACTATATTTTCTAAGCTCACATTATTGTCAATTTTCAAATTTCCTATATGTGAAATAGTTAATCTTTCACCATTAGGTACGCTAATTCTCTTAATTAGACCATGATAAGTTTTATAAATATGTAGATAATTCAGATTACTAATGACATGTGCATGTTTTGTCTTGAGTCTAATAGCCATACATGAGTAAAAGAGACATTATTAATCAAACCTACAGATGAAGTTCCAACAACACCTGCAGTATTATCTAGGAGATCCTCATAAGTGTCTTTCTTACTATCATAGTAGTCCTTCTTAAGCAAGCATAGTAGCTTCTCATATTGTTGAGCTTTAAGGTTCCCTACAACAACAATGTGAAAATGGAGCAAATCACCAAGAGGGGGTGAATTGGGGATTTTGAAAATTCTTTTTCGGATTGCTATTCTTTTTCGGACTGCTATGTTTTTTGGTACTGAATAGAGCTGTTAAGAGTAATGAGAAGGAAGGCGAGACACACAGAATTTATACTAGTTCGATCCAATCTCTGACCTACGTCCAGTCCCCAATCTCACTGGGATTTTCACTAATCTAATTGATTACACACTCTGTAACTCAAGAGTAATTCTCTCACTATAATCTACTTCCCCTTACAAGTTGTAATCAATATCTCAATCTTCAAGTCCCCCAACTTAAGATTCTTTACAGTGAATGCCTTTACAATCAGATAAAACTCTCTCTAAGAATGGATAGATAAACACTAAAGCACAGAGTATCAAAAGATACTTTACAAGTGAAAATTGAAAGAGTAGTTGTAAAACTTGAATGCAATTCGTTTTTAGTAGTCTTAGTTGTTGAGAAGAATTGAATGCAACTATATTTATACAAAGAGAGTGTTAAATGACCATTGTAATCTTCATTCTAACTGTTGGTGCATTAATCCAGTTGTTGGAGACACATTGGTTTCTTCTCTCTCTACTCTTTAGTCAATTCTTTGTGTTCAGAGGATAAATGTTAACTTTCCTTGCGTTTTGTCCATTGGAATGTCAGAGACTAGTTTAGGTTAGAAGCATTTATCCATTTTGCATTGTGCAGATGTTGTTTGTTCAGAATATAGCAAGTTATTTGTACTTTTCATTAAATGCTCTGACATGCTTTTACTTGTGTTGAACCTGCACTTTAATTCTCAAATCACCTCTAAATCAACTGAAATTCACCAGCAAACAGCAAACAGGTTAAACATATCTAGAGATGTTGATGAATGATAATAAACAACATATAGATCAATCACACAGCTTTTCGCAGATTCAGATAATTCAAATTTTGAATTCTGTGATATAGACTCGAGTCAGTTCATCAAGACTTGAGTTTGTAGTTCACACTTAAAAGTATAAACTCAAGTTATATATGTTTGACTCGAGTTTTCTTCATAAGAGGGGAAAGTCGCAATTTGATCATTCAAACAGTTTTTGATTAAGACCTAAACTTGAGTCATTAAGTGACTAACTCGAATTTTGCACTCTTAAAATGAAAAATACATTTTAAGTTCAGAAACTAAAACTAAAGTTATCATACAAAACTAGAGTTTTCAAATGATGTAAAGGCATAAACTCGAGTTTGCAAAGATTAACTCGAGTTTCTACAAAAACTTAGAAAACTAGTAGACTTATTGGATTGATCAAACCTTATTTTTCATTTCGAAACTTAAGTTTTCAAAAACCTTAAAAATATGTGTTGTTCTTTATAAGTTCCAAACTCGAGTTTGGGAAAACTAAACTCAAGTTTTCTCTAAGGAGAAAACTTTATAAAATATTTAAGCAAATCTAAATTGGAGTTTCTAAAATCATAACTCAAGTTTTCACAAGCTAACAATATTATATCTTTCTATATGTGATGAAACTCGAGTTTCCAAACTCTAACTCAAGTTTTCACACATCTTTGAAAAAACTCAGATTTCTTGATTTGACAAACTGGAGTTTGTTAAAACTAAACTCTGGTTTGCTTTGTCTTTGAAAAACTTAAGAACTCTCTCTGTGTTACTAAAACTCGAGTTTTCAACTCTTGACTCGAGTTTGTCTTCATTTGCAAAACTTGAGTTGCTCTCTATTTAGTCCAAACTCGAGTTTGTCTTTGACAATAAGCTTTTCTTCTTTTCAAAGACAAACTTTAATTTAGGTTTACAATTGTCAGTTATCATCAAAACCTATAGAGAACTAACACAATGGATTTTGAAGCTCCAAGTGCAAAGGTAGTACAAATTGAAGGCTCTCATATAGGTCTCAATTTCCAATTTGCTGGGAAACAAATAAGGTGAAAACACTAATTCTTTTTGTGTCCCTTCTTATGGCAATGTAAGCACTCATCTTGACTATTACTTCATCTCCCTTGAGAGGTATGACTTCTACCACATCTCCATCTTCTACTTGATGCCAACATCATAATAATCTTAAGAAAAGGTTCAGAATGGTTGTAATGAAAGGATCGATGGGTCTCGTGTTGAGCAATTATAGAGAAAGCCTGATTAATGGTGGGTAGAGGACTTAACATCAAAATGTGATTGTAAGTTTGATAGTAGCTCCCAGTAAGACCCATCAAGAACTGAAATAATTGTTGTTCTCAGACAAAATTTGTATATTCTTGAGAGGTGCAACGTTCACATGAAGGAAGTAGCAAAAGACTGTTAAATCCTTCCCATAAATATTTCAATTTAGAATAATCACAAGCAACAAACAGGTTACCTTGCGTTAGTGTGTTAATTACATGATAAAGACTAAAATTATTAGAACTATTAGTCTTAACAAAGTGTTCCTTCAGGTCGTCCCACATAGATTTTGTACTTTCAAAAAACGTGATATGTCCACAAAGGGTTTTGTCAATAAAGCTCATAAACTAGGAGAGAATGACGGCGTTGCACTAATCCCACTTGCTTTTGAGACCGTCAACTTGACTAGCATAGGTGTAGCTATCATCAACAAAACTGTATTTATTTCATCCTAGCAAGGCGATGCGCATTAATCGACTTCAGATGGGATAGTTGGCGGAACTAGCGAGGACAATAGGGACAAGCATAGTGGCTTGCTTATCAAAGGGATGAATAAACAAGGGATTATTAAACACAAGATTTCCCATACTGGAGACATGAACTTGAGTATCCCCTGCCATGATCTAGAGTTGGTAGGAGATAGCAAATATGATGGCGAACTAAGATTGATTTGAGATCAAAACCAAGATCAATTTGATATCAAAACACAGTAATCAACTAGCAGGAAAAAGTGATTGCAATCAGATATGAAGATTCAATAATAGAAATAATACCACCAAGATTCATTACAAACTCATGAATATGACAATCGAATTTGGCGATTGAGCCCTCCAACTTCATCGTTGGAACACCTAAAAGAATAATTGCAAACCAATAAAAACAAGTGATCAAGATCACAAATCTTGTCTTCTTTGAACAAAGGAAAATGATATCTACTTGAGTCGGGCCATAATTTCACCGCCAAAATATGAAGGTAGGCACAAAACCTAGATTTCAGTGATTCTTGAATGCATATCATGCAAAAGAAAGATGTTGTAAACTCTTTTCCCAAAGTCAAGTATGAACCAAGGAGAAAACCGACCTAAACATTGATCTTGGAAAGAAAAGAATTGTGGGCTTAGACATAATTAGGCCACTCCCCAAACCTAGCTCTGGTACCATGTTAATGAAATAAACCTCTCTTATTCATAATAATGAAGTCAATCTACAAACTACCTCAGGCCTACCTTATATAGGCATAAGCCTAATGATATGAACTCATGTTCTTTAATGCTGACACAAGAATACAAGACTAATATATGAATACAAAACTACCCCTACTAATTACATTACAAACTACTAACACTAATAATATGAGTGTCCCAAAACCTTAATCATTCTTCTCTTTTTGGTAATTGTTACGTGTGCGGTAAGAAATTGAAATTCTTTTATTTCCCTTTGGCTGAATGTTTAAAATAAAAAGTAGAGTTTGAAAGTGTATTACTCGTTGGTAATTATAGTTGTGGTGTTCTCATTTGAGTTAATTTTTAATGCAAGATGTTTACGAAGAAAATGTTTAGAAGGAGAATTTAAAGCTCCATTTTGGTTTTGAATGGTATTAAGAATTTTGTGAAACTACTTGATGCTTGAGGCCTACGCTATTAGAAAAAAAGGTCTTTTAGACTGATTGAAATTGCCATTTTGGATTGGATTTATGTCCAATTTTATATTGACTAGTTTTAAAAGTTTTTCTTTATAAAGACCAGTCTACAACAGGTCTACTAAGTTACTTTTTAAGACTAGTTATTTTATTGACCAATCTTAACAGGTTTTAATTTATAATAAAAAAATTTCCTACTTTTTAGGCTAAGTAATTTCATACTCGATCTAAAACATGGGCATTTTTTTTAAATTACATTTTATTTTGTTTCAACCATGTTGGATTATTATATCTAATAGTTATACGATGCTATAGAAATGCAACAGATGGCCCTAAAAATACAAATGCAATCGATATAAACAATAATTATAATTAACACATAAATCTTACCAATATTATTTTACAACTAAATTTTAATTCTGCATTTGTTTTTTCAACATTTACGTTTTTTTTTTTTTGCTTGCATTTTCCCTGCCTCTAACGGAATTAGATTATTTTTTAGTATTGGATAGATTATTTTTTAGTGTTGGATATTGTGGATGCAATTTTAGGCCCAACATTTTCATGTTGTTGACACATGATTCATATTGTGAGTATCCCTAAAGTTGAATGTAGCTACCCATGGATTGGGTGTTAGGTTACTATACTTATGAATTTTTATTCTTCTATACCTCAAATATATAAAACATGGATCTATCCTACCCCATTATCAAGTGATAAATGAGAAGATTCTTATTTAATGAATCCGAGTATAATAGAGTTAATATACAAATATGATAAATGAATTTTATATAAGTAAATTTGATATCATGATTAGGTTTTGGATGAGATGGAAAACAAGATGAGGGCCAATAATAAATAAGTAATTGACTAGGTGGAAATACTAGTGATGGGATGATGATTAATAACTCTAAGTTAGAGGATGAATAACATTGGCATGATGTTCTATAGTTGCAAGGACAAATTTATTGGACTTGATGGCCAGGTGTTGATTGCAACAATTCATATTTTGAATGTTCAAATGTTTAATTCTTGATAGATATTTATAAATTTGCATCTATGTTCACTTATTGAAAAGTTGATTTACCCAATAATCACTCAGTAATCCAGTTTAATAAATTTTTTCTTCTAAGTATAGATCATCAAGCCTACATTTTTCATCGTCTAATTTAAACGTCTTAATTTTGATTCATCACGAGTAACTCTACTTAGTCGGGTGGCTCCTTATTATTGACCTTCACTTTGATTTCTCTCTTAACCAAGACCTCATCAAATGACCAAGTTCAACCATACAAAATAGAATTCTCAAGTCTATATGTCAACTATGTTAGACTGAGCTTCATTAAATAATATATTCGACCTTTATCACCTAAAACTAAAGTAAGCTGGAGCCATAATCTACTTGAAGTCTCAAAAGAGCCAAAATTCCTAAGGTTTGTAAATTTAACACCCAATCTAAGATTTTCTACAAAAAGGTATTGAATATCATAACTCATTCAAGATTTTATGCATTAAAGTCTTAGATAATTGGCTATAATTGTGGGGTTGTGGTTTGTATTTAAAGGTTTCTTCACAATATTGGGTAGTATGTTCATTAGTGTGATGATTAAAATTATTTTTATTGAATGTGATATTGACATATGTAGTATAGAGATATGTTTTAGTAGTCTGTCAGCAATATTTGTAGCAACATAATTCATAAAAGACTCGTTCCATTAACTCCTTAGTTTAGGGGGTATTTCCTCGATTTCATTTGGAGAAATATAATGATTTTGATGTGGTGACTATTAAAGTTATTTGAAGTGATATTGACACTATGGTAGATAAAGACATTTTTTTCATAGAGTGGTAGGTAGATATGCATAAGCTAGAGGCAAAGGAGATTTTTTTTCATCGAATCTTTAGATCAAGGGTTGTATTCGATGGTTTCCTGTAGAGGAGTGTCGTGATTGTCATGGAGTAGGCACCGTAAGTTACTTTTCCCAATATCAGTTGAAGGGTCAATGTTTGTCAAAAGGTGGATACTAAAATTGACTTAATATTTTCAATTACTTAATCGGTACCCTCTTACATAGCTACACCTTTTATGTTAGTATTAGATACAACAACAACAAAGCCTTATTAAGTTTTATTAAAAACCAAATCTTTAGATTGATTATTAACTAATAGATAACGTTCTATTCCTCATTAAGCGTTCACTTCGATCTTCCTCTACCTCTTTTCAGCATGCTTCATATTGCTTGATCGACCCTCCTCACCAATACAACATTGACCATCTTTGGATGTGTCCAAACCACTTAAGACTATTTTCTATAATTTTCACCTTAATATGTGTCACTTCAACTCATTAGCGTATATGATCATTAGAAATCGTTATTTTCATATTGTCCCTTTAAAGCTCAACATTCACCACCATATAGTATTATTGGTCTTAATAGTAGTGGGATCAAACTTTCCTTTTATCTTATTAGGAACTTTCCAATCACAAATAACTCTAATAGCTTTTCTTCATTTATACCACCTGTTATGAATCCTATGATTTTTATCTTCATCATTTTCATCGTCTTATTGTATAATTGATCCCAAATATCTAAACTTTGCCACTTGTTGAATTACTTGTTCTCCAAAGGTATTGAGTAATGACATACCACTATCAATATTAGAAAGATATTAGATATTGGATTATCAGTTTACTCATCTTTAGATTATCAAGGTATTGAGTAATGATGTACTACTATTAAGTAATTGAGTTGTTGTACATGGATCCCAAATTATTATTATTATTATTATTATTATTATTATTATTATTATTTGGGGGGGGGGTTCCGTGCTTGCCTTATCTATTAAAGAAAAACACATCAATGAGTATTCATTACTTGTTGTTTTCATTCAAAAGAGTAAATACACAATTGCCAGATAAAAGCTATATAATATTGTGTCATTTAATAGGGATGAATATTCTTTTACATAATAGTAGCTTAAGTCAAGTTGTAGTGTAACAACCAGGGGTGGATCTAGGATTTTTATCAAGGGGCACCATTGGGGGTTGCCTCTGAAAAAAATTTTAATAACAAAAGTATATTACAATAAAAATAATTACAATATCATCCTTCTAGACCTCATTTTTTGGAATTCCATCATAGTTGTTTTATTATCAATGCTACCAAATACATCTTTTTCAATATAAGATACTAAACAATCATTAATCATTCATCTCCCATCCAATTACGTAGTACAGTCTTAATGTATTTCATAGTTGAAAATGCTCTTTCCACAAATGCAATTGCTACAGAGGAAGGCGTTGAACAAGGGTTTAAGGGTAGGCTAAAAGCAAAACAAAAACAACAAAACAAAAACATTGAAATTCAAGGGGGGCATCCTCAACGTGGGCCCGCCCATGGTAACAACTCTACTTAAAAGAAAGGGATTTCGAAATTTTCAAATGGCAAATTATTATTAATATAATGATCATTAGTTGAATTGATTTCATTCAAATTGGATTTGCTACATTGATCTTTAGGGTGTGTTTGGTTTGAGGAAAGGGAGTGGAGAGGAGTGGGGAGTGGGAGGGGAGGGTTTCTTACCTTGTTTGGTATGTTAGAGGGAGAGGGAGGGAATGATATCCTTTGTTTGGTTTAAGAAGGGAGGGGAAGGGTAGTAATAACTAATTTACCATTTTACCCTTCTTCTCACATGATGTGTTCTTTTATATCATTATTATATTCCTCTCTTCAATCAATCAATAAAATAAAATATCACCAATTATAACTATCAGCCTGTCCAGAAATAAGAAATGAAAGGAAATATAATATATATATATATAAGATATGAAGAAGCAAGAAATAATAATAATTTAGTGATTGCAAGAATAGAATATAAATATATATAAGATGCTTATGATTTATTAAGACAAAGAATAATTGCAGAAAAGATATAAACACACACACACACACATACACACACACACACGTGTGTGTGTGTGTGTGTATTCCCCACGTGCATTCCCAAACAATTCGTTTTTATTATGTTATCCTTCCCTCTCCCGCAACATACGCACGCCTTGTTCTCACGACACTTCTATCCTCTACTTATATGAGTTCCAAATTCAATGTTAAAAAAATTTGTGCTTATATGAAAACCATCACTTTTTGGTTTTGTCCAACAAAAACACCTTTTCTCATCAATATTTTCTTTGTCACTCTTATTTATAATATTTTATGTGTTTTTTCTACTTATTAATTTTTTTTATAAATAAATTTGTATAATAGACAAAAAAATTTTGTAATTAGTTCATCTTACATATATGTGAAAATAAAACTATATACTGGTTACAACATGCTCAAATGTCTATTTTGAGCAATTAAGAAAATATTAGTAAGTGTACACACCAAGTTATCACTACATGCTCAAATTCCTATTTTACTGATTATAAGATGGTCAAATGTCTATTTTTAGCAATTAACAAAATATTAGTAAGTGTACATACCAAGTCATTACTACATGCTCAAATACCTATTTTAAGCATGTAACAAAATATACAAAAGTGATAACTATGACTCAAGCTATATTTTTTTAGCATCAAGCAAAATATATATAAGTCACCACCAACTAATTAAAAGGAAGTGTAAAACATCTTCATGATGACCATTCTCCTACCTGAAGGTGGACACTGAACTGCTATCCTAAGCTTGTCAAGATCACCCATGAGAAAGCAATATATGCCAGGTATTCTTTCATTATCTCATCCACATTCTTCAAAAACATTTCCAAAGCTCTTCACCTGACAATTGTGGCGCTTGCATCCCTGTGGTTTGAATAAATGCATCAATTCCTCTATTAATTGCCTCAACCACTGCTGACATGACCTTTGTTAAATCTTTGAAATGACTGTCTTGCTACCTAGTTGCTCTCTTTGCCCTTTTGCTACAAGAACTATAAGCACTAGGAGAATTATCTTGTTCAAAAGATTGACCTTGTCCATGTACATGACATGGCTTATCAACTTCAACAAAAGGATCAATATTGTTTGATGTGAATCCACCTTGTGAAACAAAGTTGTTGATGTCATTGAAAGTCTCGGTCAACTCTTCATGAGAACAGCGTCTCTTTCTAAACTTGCACATTGTTTCACCTTCCTCTCCATTTGCTCTATCTACTCCATATAATATCATCATCTTGTCATAATTTGGAAAAGGATTTGTTCTCCATACTGCTGCTTTAGGTTTAGCCTACAAAAAATAAATGATTTGTTCTAGAAGCTCAATCTTAGATGCAACAAGAAATAGAATCTGTTCCTAAATGAAGAAACAAAGTTTACAGCAACAATAATAAACAAAACAAAGAAAATGAAATTTAGAATTCATGTCTTTCTCGCGAAATAATTTGTCACAAATTGAACATTAAATTTGGAACTCATATAAGTACATATTTTCAAAAGGATATGTGAGCCATAGATACAACACGTGTTATACATTAGATAAATATTTTGGATATAATTGCAATAGACATCATTCTATTCTTTATTATAGATAAGAAGCTATGCATAGAGCCAATAACATCATAATACATACACAACACTTTATTCATTATTGCAGATAAGAACTAAAAGACACTAAAGCTTTCAATGACTATAATAGTTAGAGAATCAACAACTCAGATTCAATATGAACACAACATTTTATTCAGTATTGTGCAATTCAATAGAACAAGACAACATGTTTACCCCAATCAATGCAGCCCAAACCTCAAGTTCAACTTCCCACAATTTTGTTGTCGGGTTCCACACAGACCCACTCAAATTTTAAAATATGTCACATACTTCAGAGAAGTTTTTCTTCAAAGTCTTCCATCGGTTCTTCACCTAATTCTTGTCAATCTATTGACCAAATAAAGCACTTAATTCCAACACTATATTGTTGTATGCCTTGCAAGTAAAAGTCCATTAACTTTGCCACCCTCATTATAAGCAGCCATAGAAACATCAACGAGGGCATCATCCATATTTCTTGTCTAAGTCACAGTGCGTTACTTACTAAGGTTGGGTGCCATCCTATAAAATTAGACTGTGATCATATAGTACACTAGATAAGTACTATAATTTTTGCATGAAAATAAAACTGAACAAGTACTAAATTTAACATAATGTCTACAATTTAAATTCAATTGAAGTTCAACATAAAATACAACAAATAACATGTGTAAAAAAAATAAGTCATTCAAGTCTACATTCAACAAAGAACACAACAAACTAAGTTTAGAAATGATAAATCAAACTTCAGCCCTCATCCTCATCATCAAGGTCATCATCAAGAGTATGGTAATGATTATTCTGGTAATTTGTCCACATTTAAGTGGCAATATTGTCTCTAACAAGTTCACCACCAGCAACCTCAACATTGTTACTACTTCGAGCACAATTATTGTCATTTGATCCACTTTGTTGTCGAGGTTCTATATCCACCTCTCATATGATTGTCATCATCGTCAACACTCCTGCAGAAGTTATGAAGAATGATGCATGCATAGATTATCATTTTTTGAACTTTTATTCCATATGTAGGTTCAATTGCATTGGGTATAATGGAAAATCTTGTCTTCAAAGCACCGAAAGCTCGTTCAATTGAATTACGCAACTTTGCATGCCGCAAGTTAAATAACTCCTTATAGTTTATGGGTGGATTTGTCCTTGAATACTCTTTTAAATGATAGCGGACTCCCCGGTAAGGTGTTATAAGACCACTTGTTAACATGAATCCAGCATCCACAAGGTAATATTTACCTATCAAAAATGCAGATAAGTGCTATAATGATGAGTTCACAATTCCTAATGAACATAAACTTTATCAAATTCGGGGAAATATTTACCTTCAGGGATTTTAAGACTATCTTCCCTTGTTAATGCATTTTTAATGATCCTTGAGTCAGATGTAGTGCCTTCCCATCTAGAGAGCAAATAAGTAAACTTTAGGTCAAATGTATCTGCTACTAACGCATTTGGTTTGAGGAAACATGGCACCAAATCATTAGATGAAACATGGTACAGAAACATATCGCACCCGTTAAAAAACAAAATAATTTGATCATTGGAGAAATCAACTGATCCCAGATGAAGCAATTATTGTCAACGCTATTTAAAAAACCAGAGATAGCAGAATCAAAGCAAAGAGACACCGACAGTAGAGGAAGGAAAGTGGAAAAATCAGCAATAGAAGGATCAGAAATTCTGCATATGAATAATATCACAAACAAGGTAGGATAGGGATTAAATAGGCAAACCTAAATCTTGAATTTTAGGATTGCGAAATGAAGATAGTTGAATTATTGGAAATGATATATGGGTATAGTAGAAAGCAACAAATTAGAAAGGGCTGATAGCAAACAGAGGTGAAGAGAAACACCAATTATAACTACCCACCTTCCACCCAAGAATCAGAACAAACTGTCGCCAAGCGAGGACCGGAATTGCTAACCAATAAACGCCATGTACAGAGCAGAGCAATAGCAATGGGAGCAACACTCAATACTGATAGTCAGGACAAGTGAAATACCAAAATGAAGGAGTTGATTTATATTTTTAAGAGAGGTAACATTGTAAAAAAAAATCACTTCCCTCCAAAAAGACCTATATCTGAGGCATCCCAAAAAATTTATATTTTGTACGGCGGTGGGTTGAATTATGCCAAAGAGCAGTAGTAGCTCTGATAGTATGTGTTGTTGCCCAACTATATGTCAATGAGAGTTGTCATAAAAGAATAAGTAATAGTTTGAATGGCAAAAGAGAGAGGGTGCATTATAAAATAATGAGGAGAATAAGTAGTTGCCCATCTAATCGAAATATCATTAAAATGACTCCTAGAGCTTTTTTAGAATTGTGTGGTATGTTAGAAAGAGAGGGTGGTTTGCGACCAACACCATTTTCTAGTGTCGAAGAACAAGTTGCAAAAACTCTTTATATATTAAAACACAATGTGAAAAATCGTGAAGTCAATTTTTGGTTTAGACGTTTTGGTGAGACAATTAGTCGTCATTTTCATACAGTTTTGATGGCTATCATTGAGTTAGAAGAAAAATTTGTTGTACAATCTGATGGGTCAAAAGTCACTCCTGAAATTCAAAATGAGAGTAAGTTCTTCCCATTTTTTAAGGATTGTGTTGGTGCTATAAATGGAACATATATACGTGTCAAGGTGTCTCTTGCAGATTCTCCTCGATATAGTGGTGGAATGGAGTACCCGACACAAAATGTGCTAGCATGATGCACATTTGACCTAAAGTTTACTTATTTGCTCTCTGGATGGGAAGGCACTACATCCGACTCAAGGATCATTAAAAATACATTAACACGGGAAGATAGTCTTAAAATCCCTGAAGGTAAATATTTACCCAAACTTGATAAAGTTTATGTTCATTAGGAATTGTGAACTCATCATTATAGTACTTATCTACATTTTTTATAGGTAAATATTACCTTGTGGATGCTGGATTCATGTTAACAAGTGGTCTTATAACACCTTATATAGGAGTCTGCTATCATTTAAAAGAGTATTCAAGGACAAATCCACCCATAAACTATAAGGAGTTATTTAACTATAAGGAGTGATAACTTGGTGTATACACTTACTAATATTTTGTTAATTGCTCAAAATAGACATTTGAGCATGTTGTAACCAGTATATAGTTTTATTTTTGCATATGTGTAAGATGAACTAATTACAAAATGTTTTTGTCTATTATAAAAATTTATTTATATAAATAAATTAATAAGTAGAAAAAACACATAAAATATTATGAATAAGAGTGACGAAGAAAATATTGATGAGAAAAGGTGTTTTTGTTGGACAAAACCAAAAAGTGATGGTTTTCATATAAGCACAAATTTTTTAACATTGAATTTGGAACTCATACAAGCATAGGATAGAAGTGTCGGGAGAACGAGGCGTGCGTATGTTGTGGGAGAGGGAAGGATAACATAATAAAAATAAATTGTTTGGGAATGCACGTGGGGAACACACACACACACAAGCAGAGGATAAAAGTGTTGGGAGAACAAGGTGTGCATATGTTGCGGGAGAGGGAAAGATAACATAATAAAAACGAATTGTTTGGGAATGCACGTGGGGAATATATATATCATATTTTTCCTTTTATTTCTTATTTTTGGATAGGCTGATAGCTGTAATTGGTGATATTTTATTTTATTGATTGATTGAAGAGAGGAATATAATAATGATAGAAAAGAACATATCATATCATGTGAAAAGAAGGGGAAAATGGTAAATTAATTATTACCACCCTTCCCTTCCCCTCTTAAACCAAACAAAGGATATCATTCCCTCCCTCTCCCTCTAACATTCTAAACAAGGTAAGAAACTCTCACCTCCCACTCTCCACTTCTCTCCAATCCCTTCCCTCAAACCAAACATACCCTAAAATAAAAATTAAAACTCTTGAGGAACAAATTCAAAAGTGAGAAATGTCTTGTTTTAGATAAAAGGAATATTTATCTCACCAAAACTCTTGAAAAATTCACTCAGGATAGTGAAATGTTCAATATGATTTTGAAACAACAAAGATTTACAAATGACAAATCAGGAATTGGTCTACAAACCTGATTTTGATAAAAAGAAAGGGAAAAAGAAAATTGAAGAGAGAACTTATTTGAATTATTTTTGGAGATCAAGTCATTCTTCAAACCCTTTTGCCCACTACAATTATTGTAATCATAAAAGGTATACTACTGCTTCCTATTTTGGGCTTGTGTTTATTGATTATGGGTCAAGAGATAAATAATAAGTTGTGATAATGCATAGCTGTACGTGTTGGGCCATATGAAATGGGTTAGATATATGGGCTTTGTGCTGTGTTGTGAAGCCCAAGTCCACATTTATCCCACATCAATTTTCTTAGGAAAAATAGGCCCTATATTTGCGTTAATTATTTGTAATAATTAATATTGTACTATTCATCATTTTATTTCCAAATATTAAAAGGAAAATAAATTCCTAATTTTTCAATAATTTTTACTCCAAACATTCAGCCCAAATTTTTATAATTTAATTTTCCATAAAATATTTTAATTTACAAATCCCAAAATTTGGGATGTTACAATTGTTTAAGTTTAAGGGATACATTGCACCATTTCATAGTCACTTCACAGTTTTATGTATTATGTATTTTTAGTTGATTTGTAATTATTGTTGAAATGAAAAGAAACTATTGAGTGCGTGTGAGTGAAATCATCATGCGCATAATAAATGACTTTCAAAATGAAGATAAAAAACAAGGAGTTATTCCTACAAGGATTATTGGCGTTTACAAGGAGTTAGTTCTTATTCTTGAGGATCTAGTTAGACAAAGAAGGGTAGTAAGTTTTAGCCGGCCGTGTATTTATTTTTTGTCTACCTCATTTTTCTGAGAATGAATGCTTACTATGTGTTCATCAACTTTCATCTTAATATGTAATCAGTGCACCGAATGAACTTGTCCTGTTTGGGGAGCGTGTTGGTGTGAATACAGGCTTTGAGGGTTCAACCTGGTGAATTTGTTCTAATTTAGAGGTTTATATAGAAATTATGGTTGGTTAGAATACAATGTTGCAAACAATGTACCAAGTTGTGCATATTACACTGAATATCTTAGTATTATGCTTCAGCTATTTTTTCCCCCCTCTTTTTTTATGCAACAAGAGTTATTTTAGACATCAGTTAAGAGAAATTTTGATTTGCTAGTTACTTATATTTAATATTTTCAATTTTTCGTTGGAACTAAATCATCTACGTACTAGACGCTTTTTAAGGCAGTGAATGATGTATGAAAAAACAATATTTGAGACATTTAATGGCTGTTTGGTATGAGGGATTTGGAGGAAGTGGGGTTAGGAGTTTAGTTAATTTTTCTTACTCTTTTATTTTACATCTTATCTTCATTAAAATTTTATAACCTCACTTTTCCAATTTTTTAAAATCTAACTCAAAAAAAAAATATATTTCTCCCCTCCTGCCAAACAGACCCAGAAGGAAACTATCTTGTATATATTGAAGTTTATGGAAGCATGTAAATGGTTTAAATGTGAGTCGGCCATACATGAAAGGATAGTTTGTGTGTTAATAATTGAAGAAGTTTGTTTTTTTTGTTTTTTGTTTTTGATAGAAATGATTGAAGTTGTTGCTGCCACGCAAAGAGCAGGGAGTCCTTGTTTGCTGTTATAAAAAGAAACGGAGGAAGCAGTTTGAAAGTGATAATGACGTAATAGTCTTTATCTAGCACTACTAACAATCAACTAATCCCATTCATAAGAATATAAGAATGTGTTTAGTTTCAGGGGGAGAATGGAAGGGAAGGAGGAGAGATAAATTCTTTCTCTCATTTTTACTAAATTGCCCATAAAAAATTTTCAATATTTCAAAAATACACTCTCAACAGAAATGACAATTTGATCAAAAATGACAAATTGCCCTGTGGATTCTTTCCCTCCCACTCCCTTCCCTCAAACCAAACAAGCCCTAAACCCACAATTGGGGAAACCTCACATCCTCTAAATAATTATCATGACTACACTCAAGGCTTAAAACATGAGACCACCTATAGTTATTTGATCCAAACGTTTAATGGTTAATACCTAATAGTCTAATTGTATGAAATTCTCCCTATTAGTATGGAAGGCCGCATATCTCATTCTGCTCGTAGCCTCTCGCGGTTAGCATTTGACTTTTACTTAAACGAAGAGTGCCCCCACACCCCACCCCACCCCCCCCCCCCAAAAAAAAAAACCCGGCCCAGAAAGTTTAAGTTTTTAACCATCAAAACTAATTAGAAATTCCCCCTATAATTTTTTGGATTAATAAAATGAGCATGTCTTAAAATGGATCTAAATGGGCAAAACATCCCGGATCATAAGAGGTGGGGTTTACCAAATAATTATCTTTTTGCCAAGGCTTTTTCTCCATATATGACAAAAGACGAAGAGTTAAGAAAATTTTCAAACAGAAAGAAAATTCTAGGTTGATATAATAAATATACATATTCCTCTGCCACAAATTAAAAGAATGCAGCCTCACCCCCAATGACATTAATTAAGGAGTTTATGTAAGAAGATTTGGCACCATCATTAAGGAAGAAGCTACTACTTCAGCAATACCTTCCCTATTTTCCTCATATATACTATCAATGACCATAAAGCAAGCCATGCTGAGATATAAAGCAAAACAACTCCAGATCCTGCTAAAATGGCAGGTACTCCATGGCTGAAAAACAAAAAGAATACCACAATCAGGCACGTCCAAGAGATATGCACATGGATTTTGATCCTCTGCACCATATATTTAAGAGTTAAATGGAAGAATGGAAGTGTATGGACCCGTCTAAATTAAAGAAAATGTTGGAAAGGAATGAAAAATATTTTGCCATAAATGTGTTTGATTTGCATCAGAAAAGAAAATGAGTTAATAGGAAAATTTTTGTTTGGTTTGAAGAAAATGAGGTAGGAAAATGAGCTTACAAACCATTTTGCCTTAGAGTAAAAATATTATTTAAAAGCCCATGGGACCCACTTACCTTTTTAAATCACATCCAAGGAAGGTCATATCAATGGGCTTTTGTGTCTTTAGGCATTTTCCCTCCTCACTTGAAAATTGGTGGAAGCCATTTTCCATCATATGGAGGAAAACTAGTAGGCCCAAGATAATATTTTCCTACAGAAATCGCAAATCAAATGGCCGCTGCCAGCAGGAAAACCTAATTGTCCTTTTCCCTCCTCTCATTTTTCCTGAACCAAACAGGTCCTATGAGATCCACCTCCTCTCTCCCTTAAAATATAAAAGGAAAACCATTCTTGAAGTACCTATAATTTCCTTTAATTTTTAATTTGATACTTGTGTTTTCTTCTTATTAAATCTTTCAATTTTATTCTTTTAGTACCGTTAGCCCTGTAACTTTGCTCTATTAGCTTTGTTAACCCCTGTAGAGAAGCTATTTACATTAAAAAAAATTAAATTAAAGGATTTAATAAGAAGAGAAAAACACACGTATCGAATTAAAGTTGAAGAAAACTATAGGTGCTTCGAGAACGATTTTCCCAAATATAAACCATACATATATTTACTAAATGCAGAGGATTCAAACTCAATAGATTCAGATTACTTCTTCCCAACAAAAAACAATAATGCATGCTGAATACTGAAAGGAAGACCAATACCTGCTGTCCCGGGTCGCCAGGAGGATTGTTAGTGCTGTCATTTGAGTCGCTGTTTTCCACTTCCCCAGGTTATTTACAGCAACAGCCTATTATATGAAGTATACATACACTCACTCAAGCCTTTTCACATATATGGAGCAGACAGTTGATTCAAACTTAGAGGAAGGTATAAACAAACCTCTAAAAGCTTACTATCCTGGGATGCAGCCCATTCCCTGACTGCAGACATGGTTATCTACAAGCAAGTTACAGGAAGAAATTGTAAGACAATTGCTTTCAAAACATAGACAAGATGCCACGAAAGAAAGGAAAGAAGAAAAGGTATTGCTATATTCATATCTGCCAAACAAATATGCTTGCCAACAGCATTGACATTATATGCAAACAAACTAGATTAGAGAAGCTATTTATTTAATGGTACGGTAGTATTATAATTATTATGATTAACATAACATATTGTAAAGTCTTTTAAACCTTAAAGTTGCTACATTAAAATGATTATCCTAACAAATTCTAATTTGATAATTACTTTTAAAAAAATTTCCGCACTCCAACTTTTTCTTTTACCTCTTATCAAAATTAAAAGTTAAACTAAATTCATATCTAGCATTCCCTATATTAACTCTCCTATTTCCCTACTCTTAAAGTCTACCAATCTTTAATTTCATCCGCATGCGCCTGTCTCACCTCTTCATTCTTTCACAATATAAACCAGTATAAACTATGTAATTCTAAATCCTCTTCAACGCTCTCCTTCTTCATCTTATTGAAGAGGCAAGCATCCTTCATCCAGTTCTAGTTCATCCACTGTGTCATTTTGATTCATAATACAAAATCAAATCTAAAGCCTCCATTTGAATGTGAAGGGAGCTTATCAGCAGAATTTTGAAACAACGCAGAGACAAAACCAATGGCCAATAATGAGAACATCATTTATTCTTGTCTTGCTAAGCCAAATTTCCTTAGGACATATGATAGAGACAACAGCCATAGGTGATCCTGAAGCCAAATTTCCTTTCTGCATAAATCATTGAATTTCTACAGCTTTCTGTAAAATACATTGAGCTTAACCTGTACTATGATAAATCACCATTTTAGAAACTCTAATCCATCCCAGATTGACACATAAGACCAATAAGAAAAAGGTCTTGTTAGAAAGATACCTAACTATGGCTCACGGCTACTCTTCATAGGTTAATGCATAACAAGATCATCAACAGTTCTGATTTTATGGCACTCCCTAGAAATTTTAGTTTCAACTTATTATCAAGAGAATAGTAGAACACCGGAGAAAATTGTGAAATAAATTCCAAAGGAATAGACACAAAAGGCATCATAGTGTATATCTATAAAAATGCGTAAGTTTGGTGATCACATGCAAGACCCTTGCTAGGTTCTTAGCAACAAAAGCCCTCATATGACACATGAATTAAACAATGTAGATAGAAGGGAAATTTGGTATTACCTCCCTACCAATTATGACCACTGAAGGCACAGTCAGTAGCCATGGGGCTTGTCCAAAACTGTCAACTTCCAATGGTCTGGTACATAATAAGACCAATGTTGTAGCAACCATAAGCTGCATTAAAAAATAATCACATTCACCAAAGAATTAAATGGGATCTCACATTTTTAAGAGGTTCAATAAATGAATATATATTCGAAGAAAAAAACCACAAAGAGAAATAGTGAAATACCTTGTCTGCCACCGGATCTAAAAATGCACCAAATGTTGATTTCAATTTCATCTGCATTGCAATCACATTGAAAATATAAAAGGATCAACGTCATTACATATGAAATCCTCTGAAAACGTTGCCTCTTTGTCTTGTTTTTCTCTAAGAAATCTAAGAAGTACCTTCCGAGCAAGATATCCGTCGAGCCAATCAGTAACTGCTGCAGCGATGAATATACCAGTGGTAGCAGCTGTTCCCCGCCAACCATCCATATAGAAGGCTGAGCAAAAATAAAAAATCGTAACAATTAGCATTCAGTCCATAAATCACATCAATCTCAAGATGCCCTTCTAGCAAGTGGTGCAGCAGCAACAATAGTAATTTGCAGGAAAAATATAAAAAATATTATCACAAGCACCTATAACGAAATCAAAGATTTCAAAATACAATCCCAAATGACAACATCATCCAGGAAAAAGGCCAACACATAAAAACCCATGTCACAGGGGAACCGATGGCGAAGCAACCTCAACGCGACGGCGGATCAGGCCAGTCCAGAAAAACCAAGAAAACATATAAAAGCAATGAAAACTCAAATGAAAGCTACAAATACACACATACTGGCAATAAGAATCGGCACAGCGGCCACACGCCCTAGAGTCAATACAGTAGGTAATGTAAGCAATTTAGATTGCTGTTCCGAACCCTGCACTGACGGGGGAGGCCGATCTTTCTGCAAAAGCACCTCATTATTCGAGTCATCACAATCCTTCACGTCCGATCCCATCTCTACCACAAGCCCAGACCTCGATGCAGAGCCAGACTCACCCCCAGAAACCCCTGATTTCTCAAAAGAAGACGAATTCAAAGCACGGACAGGGGCAAAAGACGGGGATTTATGGTGGCGGACCCAAAATGGAAGCCCTAGCCCTTGCGTTATAGAAGAAGGAACCCTAACATGCGCATGGGAATGGGAATGAGCGCACGGTGTTATCCTCCACCCACGTTGGTGACGATGATGATATACGGTATTTCTGTGGCTCCATAAAAGGGGCAACGAGGTTGTTTTGGGTCCAGAGGAGGAAGGTATGGCCGTTCGCGCGTAAACAGATGAAGCTTTAGCTGTGAATTTAAGGGCTGACATGAATTGGGTTCGAGTTCTGAAATCAAATCACACGAAACTGAATTCCTCGGATTGTCGGATCGGAGGATTGCCGAGAAAAGAAAGAACCGGAAAATTAAACCAATAATAAATTATTTTTTGGTAAAATACATTGCCAAGAATATTCCGTAATCCGTATAGCGGGCACGGTTATTTAATTTTGAGATTGGGCTTGAGAAATTTATAGATGGAAGATTAGTAAATTGAAATTGTTCGTGTGTTTATATACTTGGTAAAAAGGAGTGAAATAAAAAAATTATAAATTATGTATAAATTCCTCGATATATAATACTAGGAAAAAGTAATTCTTAGTTCCATGTGATTTTATCTAATTTCTAATATGATCCCTATATTTTTTATTTGGTCGTTATATTTTCGCCTAAATTTTTTTATAAGATACTTTCACCTAATTTTCAATAATGTCAATTAAGAGTGTTCACTTTCATCAGGGATATTTATTTTGGGACATTATCAATTAAAAACAGGATAGGACAAAATTATTGTCGATATGGATATAGAATTAGAGACGGGACTTGTCCCCTCCCGGATATTTATTTTTTAAAAATATTTTTTAGTTTATTTATAAATTTTGTTTTACTTTCAAATTTATATTAATATTAGTTGAGATCTACTCAATGAGTAATGCTCGAGGAATCATAATTTTTATTAGTTTAATATATCTATTTTTTTTACCAAGATATATAATATTTTAATTAAAGATTTGACTAATATCTTTTTTATATGGACATTAGTTATATAAAAAAAAATTGTCATATTGGTTAATACAAAATATTAAAGATATTAGTTATCTATGTAATACAAAATATTAGAAATATCTAAGGAACAACCCAAGCAATAAGTGCATTATTTGAAGGATTTAGATTAATGTTGAATGTGACTAATGGATTTAATTCCCTTTTGATTTGAAGGATTTGAATTTAAATTCACGTTGTTTTCCTCTTAAAAATTTATTTATTTTTATTGCCTACATTACAATTTGGTCCAAGGTTTTTTTTTTTTTTTCATTTATAATCATGGCTCTTACAAGGTTCAAGTTTTATTTTTTATTTACAGATAAGTGCAAGCTTTATTTTTTACTAATGATCACAGCGCTTATCATGTTCAAATTTTAATTATTTCTTATTTTTTATAAAACTTTTCTCCATGAAAAATGATAAAGGAGCATGATTACATATTTATATCATATATTCTCAATTATTCAAATCTAGCGTCCAACTCATAACCATATGTTCTACATTTTACAGATGCAAGAAAAGAGGGAAAAACCCTATCAAAAGTCCAAGTCCTTTTTAAAAACACAAATGGGATTCCATCCAATCCCGATTTTATTTCAATCTCGACAGGACATGGCGTGGAATAAGCTTATTGTGTTCTCATGCCGCGTCCCCTGAATAGGCCTATTATCAATAATTGTCTTTATCATTTCACTTGATTTTAATCAGGTCCTACTTCCTTTTTATTTTTGTCATGAAACTACAAGAATCTGATTGAAAATCAAGTAAAATTATAAGAATATGATAAAAAGGAGAAAAAAAATATACATGCCTAATTAAAATAAGACGAAACTATAAGGACATCTGGACATTATTAGAAAAATAGGGAGTTGATTAAAAATCAAGTTGAACCATAGGGACATGGATATTAATTTTGTATAAATAATATCACTAACCTTAAAAATTTTGCAGTAAAACTTATATTTATTTAAATACCTCCAGCTATTAATTTTTTCATTATTTCATTAAAATAATATAAAACGAGAAGGGATTTGCATAGTACGGTTAGAAAAAGAAGGGATTAGTTTACACGTGACCTAAAGTTTATATGCATATATCTACACATACCTAGAATTGAATTATATCTAGCCACCCAAAAAAATCAAAAGGGTATTTGGTCAAATATAATATGTTACTGGCAATGACATGTACATGGAAGGCGCCTTAGGGCTAGAATTGGAATTCTCTCTTTCAAAATATACCAATAATAATCGAACTTACAACCTCTTGATTAGTTTTAAACCACAAACTAAGAAGGCCAAGATTACCGGTGAAGGCACCATAAGTTAAAAAAACGTCAAATATGCCAACTAAGTCTTATATGCATGTCAATCAATGTGACATTTTATATGGCATTCAAGTCTTTGACGTCATCTTTACCTATCAAAGTGATGTCTATATTTTCTTAAGTATCATTCAAGAAAGATCCAAGCAATCCCAAGATTTATATATGATATATCAAAGGCCTAATCTCTTTAAATCTAGTTAAAAATGAAACTTTTAAAGAGGATGCAGTCAATGTTCTAGGTTGAACGTGCTATATTAAAAGATCTATAATGATAACATACATATTGAGAGTGCAAATATGTCTTGCCCGTTTGAATCAACTTCTAGAAATAACTTTTGGAGAAAAAATGATAAAAATACTTTTCCAAAATAGATTCTAAGTATAATAGATTATGTGAAAAAAGTAATTTTAATAAAATGATAGTGTTTAGATATTATTATCAGAATAGTTTTTCATGCTCAAATTACCAAAAATGACATTTGCTTATAATTTCATATAAAGATAAGATTTTATTTTAAATATTCTTAACATTAAAATTTAAAATAAATAGCAAAAACTAAATAAATTTGTCTACAAAATTAAAATTATAACATTAGTCAATTATGTAATATGATAAAAAAAAGCTCAAACATATATGTATTAATCATTAAAAGCATATCATTTTTTATGTCAACCTTGATGTCACGTAAAATGCCACTTTCAACTTATTTATCACTAGAGGGATTAGCACATAAGAAACACCTAAGAGAATAGCATATAAGAAGCACCTAAGAGAATAACACCAAATGTGGACTCAACGGCCTTTAGAAACCATCGAAAAATCTCGAGAGATCAAAGTGGTTGACATTTTTTCCTTCAATCTCATTTTTTATGGAAGATGTTATTCTCCTCATCTTTTTTCTCATTTTTCCTCATCAACTTATTTGGACCGTTTATTGGGAAGAGGAGAGAGAGAATAAAGTATTTTTCAGATTGATTAGATGGATATGATTTAGAGATTATGAGAGATAATAAAAAAAAGATTATAAGAGAAATTCAACCTCATTTTTTACTTATCAATACAGTACTAGAAAACAATACCAAAAAAAAACACTTCTAGACAAAAAAGAAAAATCTTTTAGGCAAGTTAAAATTGGCTTTTTAGACTAGGTTTAGGTCAAATTTATATTTATCAGTTTTAAAAGTTTGTTCTTATTAAGACCATTCAACAACTAGTCTAAAAAATTATTTTTTAAGACCAATCAATAAAATAACCAATCTTGAAAAGTATTAATTTATAATAAAAATTCTCACTTTTTAGATCATGTAATTTTAAACCTGGTCTAAAAAGTGGGAATTTTTTAAACTATATATTTTATTTTGTTTCAAAGAAACCCTATTAGATTATTATATATAAAATCTATATTATACAATATAAATTCAACATATAGCTATAAATTATTATATAATTGAATATTAATTCTGGCATTTATTTTTTAAATGTTTACTTTTTTTACTTGTATTTTTCCCAACACCAAATGAGTCATATTATTTTTAAATGTTGGATATAGTGGATGCAATTTTAGGCCTAACATATGTACATTGTTGACGTATTATTCATCTTGTGAGCATCCCTAAAGTTGAATATAGTTCCCATGAATTGAGACCATACTTATGCATTTTGATTCTTCTGTACTTTAAATATGAAACATAGCTTTGCCTACTCTTGTCTCAAGTGATAAAAGAGAATATTCTTATTTAATGAATATAAATATAATAGAGTTAATATACAAATATAAGAATGGGATTGTATATGAGTGAATTTGATATCATTATCAGGTTTGGGATAAGATGTCAAATAAGGTGAAGGCCAATAATAATGAAGTAACCGACTAGAAGAAAATATTAGTGACGAGGCAAGGATTAATAACTTTAAATTAGAGGATGAAAAATATTGGTTTGATGATCTACACTTACAATGACAAATTTGTTAGATTGGATGATTAATCCCGTTTAATGAATTTTCCCTCCTAAGCATAAATCACGCATTTTACATTTTTCATCTTCTAATTTAAACATCTTAATCATCAAACGTTAGCTTTGAATTATATTACTTACGTTCGTGCATCACCATTAGCTTTGAATTAATATTACTTTTGTTCCTCGCTCGATTTGCTAGATGATATGCTCATTGGTGATTAAAAATTGTTTCATGCTTACCCTTCTTCTACCTTGAATAAATTGCATTGATTGTATAAGCAAGAGGTTCATGTATGTGCTCTCTCTCTCTATGCATTTGTATCTTCGGCCATGAATAAAATGTTGATGATGTGATTATTTCTTATCCTTGTTTGCTTGAATTCACTTTTCTTATAAATTAAACCTATAAAAAAATTAAAGAAATATCTTTGTTTTGAAAAAAAAAATAATAATAATAAGATCAATTTCAGAAGGGGATTTTGTCGTGTGAGGTTTTTAGAATCTCTTGAAGCAAAAATCGATTATTCTTTTCTGTGTGATATTATGGGAATCTCCTCATAAAATTTAACAAAATAATAATAAATACAAACCAACAAAAAATACTTTTCCCAAATAAATTAAACACTTTTTTTCCCTAAAAGGCACCATATTTTCCCCTTATTTTCTTTTTTAAATAATCAATCTTTATTTTGTAGTTTCATGTTATTTCTTTTTGTAATTTACAAGAGTCGCTACATTTGACTAAATGGAATGCAATACAAACCACACATCGACAACTCCCCACAAATCGGGTTAAAATTACAATTAATACTCTCATCCAACACTCAATAATGATATAAGCCCTTTCAAGGTGGGGCATCCGAATAGGGAAAAAACTTGGAAAAGAACAAAGGCATGACAAACAAGATTTAATTAATATACGTGCATGCAAACTTTTGTCTATGGAAGTAGTGATGATTAGATTTGTCAAACTTGTCATTATGAGAATGATCCAATAAAATTGTATCATTGTCATAATCACAAGTTTCACAATCCCAACCATAACAAATTCTATGGACAAAAAATGCAAATAATAACTACAATAACTACATAGAATATCGAGTAAGGAGAAAAAGCCTAAACTTTCATGTATATCAAATTTGAGATTCCAAACAAGCACAAAATGAACCTTAGATTTGGAGAAAAGTTGTACATAGTGTATTGTATTTATACCTATAAAAGGAAGGCTTTTTTTAGTCTTTTGAATCATAAGGAAATGGCTTGCTTGTATCTACAACCTCCTATTGTATTCATCTCATATTGTCAATTACACAAAGTTACATATTAGAACAAATTATTTAATACTCTTCATATGTCTTTTTGCAACTCCGAAGAATATGTGATGAGCTTAATAATATGGATTGTAAAAGATGAAAAAAAAAACATAATTGATAGCTAAAAAAAACCATTCAACTTGGCACTGATCCAACCTCTATGCTATCTATGCATGTCTTGCATGCATTTTCATTGTAGGTCAAACATTGTGATGTATGTGGACATATTGGTTGGCCAAAATTAATTGCTGTTATATAAAATTCTTAGTTGTAAATGCAATGCAACTCGTAAACATGTGTAGTACATAATAGAATTACTGCACATGATATCATATATATGATATATTGGACACTTCAAAACTCTTCATACTCTTTTCTATACATTTTTCAATATATAAAACTATTTTTCACACTCAAGTGAACAAAAATTTGCCTAAAATAACTACAACTACAGAATATATCAAGCATGTAAAAAAAAAAAAAATCTCACTCAAGTGATGAACATACAAAAGCCAACACTCTTGTCATTTATGTGGATGTAAGACAAAAAAAATCTGAACTTTCAATCAAGGTTTTGACCACAAAACTAAAAAGAGTAAGCATCAATGTTTTGATAAAAGAAAGAAAAGGAGTGAGCATTAAAATCAACCAATTAAAACGTAGATAGTGAAAGAAAACACTTACAATATAGGGATAACAAGGGTTTGTGAAAGTCGATGATTTTGGTTGAACGAGAAGGCACAACGATGAGGATAGAAAGATAGAGCTCGTCAAAAAGGAATATCAAGCCATCTCAATGGCATAGAGAGATTATCATGCCCAAAGACACTAAAACGTGACCGGCATGAAATGTACGGTGACCTCACTTTGTAAGCCTTTTAAGTGTACTATTTTATATCTACAGTAGGCAAAATTTACTTCATTAATATACTATACAGTAACATTATCTTACTCATTCATGAACCTATTATAAATACCCAACATAAATCTCTTTAATCGTTGGATTTTCCTAAAGTATCTGCAACAATCAACCACCTAATTTTTTATGAAATGTGATATTTTTTCATGATATAAATGAGAAATATGTCATCATTGATATAGTTATAAATCTTGTTTTCAAACTTTTCACAATCATGCTTGTATATAACAAAAATAGGAACCAAAGGAAACAAAATCATAACTTAAATAAAAATTCAAATAAAAAAATTCTTATCAGTTAAAAAATAATAAAAACATTTTTTAAAAAAAATTGTTTCACTAGAGAAACGAACACAAAACGAATGACAAGCACGACTTGAAGACCACGAGTAAAAGGCATAACTTAAAGGCTACAAATAACAGGTGGATCATGAAGGTCACAAAAAGCAGGCGTAACCCAAAGATCACGAATAGCAAGTGCAAGCTGAAGGTCACGAATGATAGGCACAACCTGAAGGTTACGAATAACTGGTGCAGACACGCAATGTACGAGGATAAGTAACAAATCCAACATTCTTTGTCTAGTTCCTTTTATATATAAAAAAACATGCTAAATTACATAAACCCCCCCCCCCTGAACTTTGGGTTATTTGCATATAACCCCCTGACATTTCGAAGTTTAAATTTAACTCCTCCGAAATCTTTTAACTATTAACCCCATGTCATTAAGAGACCATTATCTTTTTAACAGAAATTGTCACGTCATATTATGATATGACACGTATTGTCCTATATAATATCCTGTATAAATTACTAATTTTATAAAACTCCTCTTGAACTTTTAACAGTTGTAGATAACCCTTGAAATTTGATCATACACAAATAATCCCTTAACATTTCAAAATTTAAAAACATTTCAAAATTTAAATTCAAATCCCTTAAAATTTTGATTTATAATAAATAAACCTCACATTGTTACTTCAATCTTTTTGATAAATTTATTAAGTTTTTTACTATGATTTTCCAATTAAAGTAGTTTTCTTGTATGAAAAAAAAAACCTAGAAGAATAATATTTAAAAAATATAAAAATAAAAATGTCATCATTTGTATAACATTTACTTATTTTCTTGGGTTAGTTGACCATTGATAGCATAAAAATTGTCATTATTTGTATGAAATATATTCTTGGAATGATTGAGCACTAATAGTTTAAATGTTAATTTTTTGTTAGAGGATAGCTCTTGCCCTCATTAATTTTCTATTACTAATGCATATTTTTTCTTAAATTAGAGGTTCAATGTTTATTTTATATTTTGCTAAATAGTATTCTTCTAGTTTTTGCCATATAAAAGAACTATTTTAATTGGCAAATGATAGTAAGTTTTTTAATAAATTTATTAAAATAATAGGAAGTAAAGCTATGTGGCTTAATATTATAAATCAAAATTTTGGGGGAATCAAATTTAAATTTTGAAATGTCTGGGATTATTTGTAATTGATCAAAGGTTATAGGGTTTTATAAAATTAATAATTTACATACAATGTCATGCAGGATGACACATGTCATCTCATAATCTAATGTGACATTTTTTTATTAAAAGCATAATGATCACTTAATAGTAGAGGATTAATAGTTGAAAATGAAAGGTCAAGGGAGTTAATATTTTTTCAGTTTAGTTGGACTAATTATTAAATGATTATTATATGTACCAAAACAAAAAGGAGCCTTATATAGATTTGCATTCCTAATTGTGTTTCAATGATGTGCAATGAGTTTTCCAACTTAAAATTGGAATTAAGAGAATGGTCTTATTATTAGTCAGGTTGTTGTATTCAGCCATTGTTCTCAAAATGATAAGTAACTTCAATTCATGGCCTGATTTTTTAATGCTTCTGCTTTGAAGACTATTGTTTGCATGCCTACATTGCTTTTGTACTCATTTTTCTAGGTCGATGATCAAAGGGAAATGAAACTTAAAAAGATAACTTGGAACTCCAAAAAAGCATTAAATTAAATGTAGTGGAGAATGCAATATAATTCCACCTTGAATGTTCAGTTTCCCTGCCTCATGCCATGAAGAATGTCAATATAATTTTGGAAAATTGTATTTAGGTTTCGTACAAGAGAAAATAAGAAAAAAATGATCCATTGAAATCTCAAAATTATATTTAAGTCCCATGAAGTTTACAATATATTCCAATTATGCTAACAAGTCTATAGGCGCTTCTAACAGGGGCGCTTACATTGACAAGTTCATGGGTGCTTACACTAATAAGTCCATGGGTGTCCATTGACAAGTCCGAAATTGGAATTTATTGCAAAAAAGTCTCATGGGATTTAAATGCAATTTTAAGATTTTAATGAACCATTTTGTCATATTTTCTCTTACTCGAGACCTAATTGCAACTTTCCATATAATTTGTTATGTTGCTTTTCTGGTCAAGCTAGTGGGTACATCTTCCCTTTATTCCTTTCATAGTAAAGGGTTTGATGTGTGCAACATCTTGAATTTTGGGCCTTGAACCTCGAGGATAATCCTATTATGGACAAACGACTAGGCCCCATTCAGGAGGTGTGACAAGATGACCACTTGATTTAAGACCCTATTTTTGCCTAAAGAAAAGAATAGGGGAATATTTGTCATTTTGTCAAATTGGTACATAAAGACAATAAATCTTTGTTACATGAACTTGTATTATGTAGATTAAAATCCAACACATATTATTCCTAAGATAAGGCTATATTTTGGCCCAAACAAAGAAAAAAGAACCAAGAAATAATACAAGTTGTCAAAGGGAATAAAGAAGTAAAAACAAGAGATTACATGTGTTGGTGCACAATTGGTGCCAATTGTCAAAAAGAGAAAGACTAAGAGATTAAGATATTTTGACACATGGTGAAAACACATCAAAAAGGCCCAAGAACCCTTCCAATTTGGACTAGAGGATAAGGGACTGAGAAAGATGACTTCTCAAACAAGACATGCTAAATATCCAAGATATTTATGCATCTCTTACTAGAATTTCCACATGTCTTAATTAGAAGATGAGCTTATCTTATTACAAGCTAAATGGACATGTGTCAAAATAAAAGAAGGGGATTAAATGTCCTATAATTAAGGGCTAATTCGGCCTGATTAAGAAGAAAGAAGAGGATAAGATCAACTTGAGATATTTTGTCACATGTTGACTGAAAGTCAACAAAGAAATCCCACAGTGACACTTGTCAAACAAGGGGAACAAGATGACTTCTAGAAGGAACACCTAAGCAAGGAGATTATGTCATCTTAATGACTCAATTTTCTTGCCCAATAAGCCATATAATTCGGATAAGGCAATGAAGAAGGGAAGAAAGTCAAGACAACTTGTAAGTTAAGTCTTATAAGGAGATATTTTAAGGGCAATTTGGTCAATTGCTAAGTAGGACCCATAATCTTGTCTTCCAAGTAGCAAGTGTGATTATGTCATATGGATTGTTGGATGTGGCTATTACCCAAGAGGGGGGTGAATTGGGCGTCCGATTAAAAACTTAAGAACTTTGAAAATCTTTTCGCAACTTACAGAAAGCAATTTGTATGACAGCAGTAAGTTGTAAATCAATAGTCATTCATTTAAACATATAAGCTGGAATTAAAAGAGTTTAGGGAAGAGAATATGCAAACTGTGATTTATCCTGGTTCGGCCGAATCCTGACCTACGTCCAGTCCCCAGGCTACTCTTGAGATTTCAATCTACTATCTCCTTGTTTAACCGGGCACAAGAGAAAAGCCTCTACAATCCTACAAGTTTACCCAGGCACTTGTGAAGCCGAATCTCTCACCGAGATACTCCCCCTTACACACTGTAAGGTTACAACCTTCCACTCAAGATTACCCAATCTTGAGTAACTCTCAAATAAGTTGATTTACAGATAAATCTTCTCTCTCAGAAGTAAATGAATAATTACTAAAGTACAATATTGATAATCTGATTCTCTCTATGGTAAAATATATAACATGGAGAAATAGAGAGTGTATAGGCTAAGTGTATATTGACATATTGATGATGAAAGTCATTTCATTAGCTTGGTCGAGTCATTTGTCAATCGTCACCTATCGTCAATCTCAGTCACCGGTTTGAAGTCTTTGCAATTTATAGATAATTGCCTTTTTACCGTTGCAAGAAATCGAATAAGTATCCGTTGTGAATGGCGGATGAAATCGTTGACCCTTGAAACATTCTCCAATGCCATTCATGTTTCTTGGAGCGTCTGTACTTTGCTGCGTGTTATCCTTCATTTGATAAATGTCTGTTGTGGCGTTTATCTGCTCAAGGACAAATAGCCGTTGTGAGCTAATTTGAATATCGGTCTGTTGTGTCTCTTCGAGATTCTATTTAAGCATAAATTCATCAGTGGCCGACATACTTTTGGTCTGAGGGCTCCATATCCATTTACGTCTGTCGGAGCATCTGTGCTTCACTGTATGTTGTCTGTCATTTGAAATCGCTGAACCGTGGAACATTCTCCCATGCCATTCCCATCTCTGTTTGTCTCCCAGTGAAGTCTCTTTATCAAGATGGGCAGCAACTGGACAATTCTCTTTGTTTAATCCAAGTTGCAAATATTCTCCGACATATGCGCTGGCACTCCATACTGCAGTTGCGACTTTCCAACTAAGCAAAAGTTGTTGCTCTGTTTTTCGAGACATATTCAAGTGTATTGCCACATATGATTGCTCTTCGGTCAATTTCAAAACTAAACAATGCTAATTAACTGATGATACCTGAGAATGATGAAAACCTGGAAACATATAAACATTTGTGAGAATATACACTCAGTTCAGATTGCTCTCGTCAATACTCGATAATTTGTTTTTCATTCTTGACAACCATTCTTGAGAATTGACTTTTGATTCTTGAGAATCACCTCAGAAGAATTTAATGAGATCATATTGCTTTTCGTTCATTTTGGAGAATAGACTTGAATTCTTGAGAACCATTCTTGAGAATTGGTTTCTGATTCTTGAGAATCACTTCAGAAGAATATATCAGATAACTTCATTCTCGGGAATTGACATATTGATTTCTGATTCTCGAGAATTAACTTTAGAAGAATATCTCAAGGTAATGTCGAACTGCATTCATTCTCGAGAATTGACTTACATTCTCGAGAACCATTCTCGAGAATTGATCTCTGATTCTCGAGAATTACTTCAAAAGAATATGACAGTTGAAATTGTATTCGTTTATTCTCGAGAACTGACTTACATTCTCGAGAACCATTCTCCAGAATTGATCTCTGATTCTCGAGAGTCATCTCAGCAAGCTAGTTCCACTGTGATCCGTAGAGCCATTCTCGATAACTGATAGCTAATTCTCGAGAGCCATTCTCGAGAGTTGATTTCTGATTCTCAAGAATCACATCAGCAATATCATTTCATCATTTTGATCTGTCGAAGCATTCTCAGGAACATTGCAGCAGTAACTTTCGATAAACTTAATAACTTCATGACAAACCACTCAATGCTCTTCAAGTCTTCTTTCCAATGCAACAAGAATCAACTCCAAACTCACTATATTTGAGCATTATGATCGGATTAATAGAAGTTGTTCTTGAACCAACGTTTTTGCATAATTCTGAACTGACTGTCAACTCAAAACATCATATCTCCTTCAATGGATCTTTGTTTTCTGTGATCTTGATGTTTTTGGAAAGATATTTGAGTCTAGTTTCATATGCCACCGATTTTAGCGCATTCCGATGTGTAGTTTGTGAGATACACCCAAATTATTGAACCTTGTCTAGCTATATGACGGTAACAGATGGGGTGGATTGTAAAATTTATATCTCACTCATCTGAACTTCTTTTGACTTGAAACTTGGCCAAGATGACGCATTAGATGTCTAGTTTCATACAAAATTGGTTTCACTTCAATACGATCTCTGGTTTGGGAGATACCATCGAATTACCAAAGGTTGCCCAGCTGAGACGTGAAACAGAATAGAAAGAGACACTGGATTCTCAAGAATTGGCACACATTCTCGAGAGCCATTCTCGAGAATGAAGAATGAGTTCTCGAGAATAATCGGATTTCTAAAGTTTTCACTGTAGCAATTAGATTACTGTAGCAAATCGAACACTGTAGCAACTCGTTGTACTGTAGCAACTCAGGTAATATTCATGCTGAATTTTGAACTTAGTTGTTTTGACTCCGAATTGCGCCATTCCAACTTCCACTTGATCATAGAGACTTGGATATTGATATTCTCATAATATTGATCAAGTTCTTCTTTCTTCAATCTCCTCTCTTGATCATTCTCTATAATTCAACTTTAGACATACCTATATTATACAAGGTAGTTAGTCAATGTAGAAGATGAATAGATTATATAAAACTTTTTGCTCTTAATAATAATATCTATATAAGACATCATCAAAACTAATCATAACCAACATATGAGTTATCAAACTTCTCCATGAAGCCTAAAGAGGAAGATAGAATAGTCAACAAGCTTGATGAAGAAGCCACATGAAAAGAAGATATTTTGTAAGGGCACTTTGGTTATTTGGCTTGGGAGATTTTTAAGTGTCTTCTTAACATATTTCAAGATACTTTACACTTCCATTTTGCAAGCCAAAACCATCCAAGCAAAGAGGAAAACCAAAGGGAGGCTAACCGAAAACAAGAAGGGAAAGGAAGGAACGATCAAGAGAAACAAGAGGTGAGGTTTTATCTCCAAGCCTTAAAATTTTCTAATCCTCTTTTTGTGGCCATTCATTAACCCTAATAAGATCTTGGCATGGTTTTTAGTAAGGTGAACCGAAATCCAAAGGCCAAGGAGGAAGAAGTTGCTAAAAGTTTGAATATCAAGACAAGTGAGTAAGAGTTTTAACTTCTCTTGTGTTTGTTATGGTTATGAATGGCTTGGATGATGGTTTATTCATGTTTTCTTGTGATTTGGAAGCATGAAACCCTAAGGGTAACCTAAAGATAAAACAAACTATTTATGAAGTTGGTTTGAAAAGCCTTTGTTCTTCATTTTGGGTTATGTTTCGGTCTGACCAAGAACAAGGGGAAACAAAAATGATTTTGATGATTTTAAGGGTACTAATGAGTTCAAAATGAAAAATGGAGTGGGAATAAGTTGGAAGATGATTTTTAAGAAGCTTATAGGATCAAGTTGTATAAAGTTGTAAAATTGTCAATTTTGGATTTTCTGTGAGGCAATCGACTTGTTCACAGTTTTTGACTAAGTAAATAATGTCCGAACATTATGAAATTTTCCAAAATAAAAATAGACTTAAAGAGATTTATTCTGATAGGTAATTTGTAATTTTTGGAGTCTTGTACAAGGATAAACGAATTTTACAAGTTGACCTATGTTTCTAGAAATGTAATATAGACAGTAGAGCAATTTAATTAATCTGGGATGACATGGATTTTTATGACTATTGGTAGTATTTTTTTGTAAAATTAGGCATGTTAATAGTCACATAGCTTTTGGAAGCACATCGATTGGATTTTTGTACAATTAAATATGAATTTTTAAAGTTTAGTGAAAATTTTGTGAAGATTGTACACAAAAATAAGAAATTATGGGGCAAAATTTGTCAAATTAGGCCAACTTTGTCAGGCATTCATTTTCCCTATTTCAAAAGATATAGTTGTTGGATATGATTAGTTTTGATAATGCCAAATATATATATCAATATTAAGAGTAAAAAGTTTGTATCATATACATTGTCTAACTGCTATATTTAATGTAGATTAGTCCAAATTGAATTATGGAGAATGATCAAAAGAAGAGAAGAAAGAAAGAGAAAATTGAAAATAATTTGTCCAAAATGAATTGTGAAGAATGATTAGGAGAAGAGAATAAAGAAAGAGAAACTTGCAAAATAGAATGAGAATATCAATATTCAAACTCTTAGATTGATACTAGAAGTCTCTACGACCAAATGGAAGTTGGAATGACTCAATTTAGAGTTAAAATAAGCAAAACCAAGCTCCTCAATCAATACTAATTTGCTATAGTAATTTCTTCCTTAGTTACAATGGTTTTCTTGTGATACTCGAGTCAAAATTTTAGAACTCAAGTTACTAAAGTGAAACTCAAGTTCTATCGTGTTTCAACACCTTTATTCATCCATGTTAAGTGTTCTACTTGAGTAAACTTTGGTTATTCGATGATATCTCTCAAACCAAAGATTCGATTGAGGTAAAACCAATTCTTAATGAAGCTAGACTCCCAATGCATAATTTTGAAACCATATTTAAGCCAAAAGGAGTTCAAATGAAAGATCTATGAATTTTAGAAGTTGCCACTACAATTCATGTCACAAAGCATACCCATTTCGGTATTTTGAGTGTAACTCACAAACTACACATCCAAATGAGTTGAAATTAGTGGCATATGAAACTAGAATCATATAGCTTTTCAAAAATATCATGATCACAGAAAAATATCAAATGATAGAGATATGATTTTTTGAAGTTCACAATCAATTTAGGATGTTGCGAAAACACTAGTCCATAACAACTTTTATTAATCTGGTTGAAACGCACTGCATACAATGGGTTTGGAGTTGATTCTTTTTGTATTGGAAAGAATACTTAAAGATATTTTTAGGAGATAGGTGGTTTGACAAATTTGGAACTATAACAAAGACATTATGCTTATTGGACTTTAACCTTCATGCTGGGAATGTTCTTGTATCTCGGAAGTCACTGGATTCTGGAAATTGATCTTGAATCGAGTAAACATGGTTGCTAGTAGAAATTTGCTCCAACGTTTGAAGGACAATACTCTTACAAATGTAACACTCGAGTTTCCTGAACAAAACTTGAGTGCCAAGGTGATACAACTTCAACTCCTCTGATGTTAATATTATGTTTGCCAAACTTAAAGTTTCATTTTATGAAACTCAAGTTGGTTAAATGAAACTCGAGCTCTGGCAGTTTTTTTACTGTTAACTCTCTTCTGCCAATTTCTCAAAATTGCCAAACACTCGATTTATGATCTTGCAACTCAAGCCACTTTTTATAGTCAATAGTTTACGACTCAAGTTTACATCTCTATCAACATAACTCAGTTTTCATTTTCAAAAGACAAATCTTCAAAACTTGAGTTATGATTTGGTGCACTCGAGTCACTTGTTGGAGTTGACATTTCAAAACTCAAGTGTTCCTTGTTCAAACTTATTTTCCAACATAACTCAGTCTTAGTTCTTAGAACAAAACTTCACAACTCGAGTTGTGAAGACTTGACTTAAGTTAACAACTCAAGTTAGCAATTTAAGACTCAAGTTATGCTTTGCAAAATCAATCTTCTCAGTTTACCTTCATTTTCAAACAAACTATCATTTGAAAAGAAGAGCATCTAAACTCAGTTATGAAAGGCAAACTTGAGTTATCAACTCGAGTCGGTCAATGAAAACTTGAGTTGCCATATGTGCCTTTGTAAAACACGATGCTCGTAAAGTTAAAATCATTTATTATGATTTCATTACTTCTTATCATCACTCATTATTGTTCTTAACTATATTTAATCAGCATATTAATGAGTTTCAGATGATTATGTGAGTGATTAATTTCAAAATCTCAAAAAGCATTAAATATGTCAGAAGCATTAAATGCAGTTGTAGAAAATGAGACACCAACTTGGCAACCATTCTTTGAGCAACCCTGAAAGCATTCCTAATCTCTTTCCATATTAATTGGTGCAACACAATGGGCAGAACAAATTAAATGTCAAAGCGGTAGAATAATGACAATTATTATGCTAAATTGAAGTTATGAGTAATGAACACAATTCATAGTCTAACGGCTACTTCCAACAGACATCCAACGATCATATTCTAAATGAGAAGAATTGCTCAACGGTTGAATGCTCTTTGTCAATTATAAAAGGAGAAGCATTCAAGATAGACGGTGAGACATGAGACTACAGCTTCATTGTCAAAATACCAATACTTTGATGTCTATATCACTTACTCTCCGATTATCTTAATGATCATATAATTTACCATAGAGACTGAGATTATTTGTATTGTACTTCAGTATTCATCATATTCATGTTTGAGAGAGAATATTCATTATAATCATTTTATCTAAGAGTTACTCAAGATTAGGTGATCTTGATGGGAAATAGATTGTAACTTTACGATGTTAGGTGAGAGATTTGGCCACATAAGTGCATAGATGAGCTTGTGGAATTGTAGAGGCTTTTCTCTTGTGCCCAGATTAAACAAGAAGATAGTGGATTGAAAATCTCAAGTGGAGTTTAGGGACTAGATGTATGTCAAGAATTGGGTCGAACCAGGATAAATCATAGTTTGCATATTCTCTTCCCTAAACTCTTATATTTACAGCATATATGTTTGAATGACTGAATATTGCTTTATAACTCATTATTGTCATACGAACTGTTTTTATTAAGATGCGAAAAGATTTTTAAAGTTCCTAAGTTTTTATCATACACTTGATTCACCCCCTCTTGGGTAACAGCTAGTGATAACAATTTGAGTATAAAGCATTGAGTATGCATAAATGTCATTATGTTGGCATAAACCTATGCAAGGCAAGCATTTCATATACTAGCATTTATTTTGCATGCATAGTTTGATGTTGTTTGCTATTGAGATTCCCCAAAATCTCACCCTACACTATTAGTTAGCAAGTGTGCACAGGGAAGAAGTGCTACACGAGATCTTGGAGGAAAGGTCGCTTGAAGATAATCTAGTGGAGAAAATGTCGAAGACATGAAGGTTGACAATGTAATAATTTTAATTGTTTGTAATGGGTATAAACCCTGTACACACTCTTATTATCTAATCATAAAATTTTATATCGGTATATTATTGTTATTTCTATTCATACTTTGTTAACTCATTTGTGTTGCATGTTATTATTTTGATAATTATTAGGATATCAGAGGTGTGTCACATATGTAACGGCCTGCTCCAATGGTAGGTAGGTATTGTCCTCTCATCTAAAGGACTTATCTCTTGGCTACAACCAAGAGCACTTCCCAAGGGCTTAAACCTTAAACTTGAGGGATACGTCTAAAGCCTAAGAGCCACTTGGTTTCTGTTGCAAATATCAAGTATTAATTAATTATTATTTTTAGGGATATTATTTAGTATTTATTAAGATTAGATATGAATATTATATTTCAAGAATAGATCTTTATTAAGATATTCTGATTTGATTTGATTAGATTGAATTATAATTGATTTTACAGTTAGGGTTAGCCTATTAATTTGCCTATATAAAGACCCTCTTGTACTCTCTTTTATTCTTAAGGATCAATAATATTAGTGTTTCTTTTGTGCTTCAATGTGATCCTTCAATCTCAACATGGTATCAGAGCTATAGGGGTTCGAATCCTCTCTCCTGTTATGAGTTCAATTTTCCAGAGGGTTCTGATCCTCTCTCCTATGATGAGTTCAATTTTCCAGTGAGAGAGCGAGAGAGTTAAGGTTTCTGTTGGTGGTCCTTGTGTGAGCTATTCATGGTGGTCCTTATGTGACCTACTCATTCTTTGCTTCAGTGAGGTGTTTGAAAATTAATTGTTGTTTGGTGGTCCTTATGTAACATATTCATTCTTTGCTTCCGATGAGGTGTTTGGCAATTATTTGCTATTTGGGGTCCTTGTGTGTCCTATTCATTTCTTTACCTTCGGTGAGGTGTTCTATTTGGGGATCTCTCCTGTTATGAGTTCAATTTTCTAGTCCTCTCTCCTGTTATGAGTTCAATTTTCCATTGAGAGAGCGAGAGAGTTAGGGTTTCTATTAGTGGTCCTTGTGTGACCTATTCATGGTGGTCCTTGTGTGACCTACTCGTTCTTTGCCTCAGGTGAGGTGTTTGACAATTATTTTTTGTTTGGTGGTCCTTATGTGACATATTCATTCTTTGCTTCCGATAAGGTGTTTGGCAATTATTTGCTATTTGGGAGTCCTTATGTGTCTTGTTCATTTCTTTGCCTCTGGTGAGGTGTTTTTTTTTTTTGTTTATGGTGAGACGTTTGGAGTATTGTATGGTCCCTTGTGAGATCGTTCGGTGTTCGTCATGTTCATTGTTGGTTGGGCTCCTTATGAGACGGTTTGTTGCAGCTTCTATCTAGTTTGTTACTCTTGTTGTTTGAGCTCTTAGTAAAGCTGGTGATTATTACTATGGATCATTTTTTTCTCACAGATCAGTTACTGCATGTGCAAGCTGCTTCCAACTTGAGGGGGAGTGTTGCAAATATCAAGTATTAATTAATTATTATTTTTAGGGATATTGTTTAGTATTTATAAAGATTAGATATGAATATTATATTTCAAGAATATATCTTTATTAAGATATTCTGATTTGATTTGATTTGATTAGATTGAATTATAATTGATTTTACGGTTAGGGTTAGCCTATTAATTTGCCTATAGAAAAGACCCTCTTGTACTCTCTTTTATTCTCAATGATCAATAATATTAGTGTTTCTTTTGTGCTTCAATGTGATCCTTCAATCTCAACAGTATTCATTACACCATTGGGTTCCAAGCTATTTTCATGAACATCATAGAAGATAATAATTGGCTCCAAGCTTCTTCAAACTTGTCAACTTCTATAATTTTAAACATGCATTTGTAGAATTCAGTCAAAAAATGTGACCTACCTTTTATCAAGTTTTCAAGGTGCTTAATACCATTTTGTTTTAAGTGCCAAGTACAGAAACAATGCTTTGTATCATGAAGAACTTAACTCAAAGCTCTTGCCATCCCTTGATCTTGGTTTATAAAGAGTTTTAGGCTTCTTTTACATATGAGCATTTAAAAAAGATTCTAATACCTATAGTCTCATCAAACATTAATGTTACTCCAAAAGTGACCACACTTCTATGATGATTAAAGCCTACAAAAATTGCAAAGGGTCGATTACCATTATTTATACCATATGTTGTGTTTAAAGCTATAATCTCACCAAAATGTGCATAATCTATTAACATTCTAGTATCTGCCCAAAAAATATTGGTAATATATTCTTCTAAGTAAGTCTACATGATATTTGTAATAAAATGCAAGATTTGTAGTAAGTTGCTGTTGAAAATATTCAAATAAGCACCTCACCTCTCCATACTTCAAACTTCTTTTCTTTTTAGACTGAATGTAGTTTTGCACATCTATGCAAGTATATCCAACATTTGGTTTAACCCCAGCATATGTACTCATCAAGTCAAATGTAGCCTTTTGTTGAAGCCCAAACTTCCTTGCAAGGTCTATTTCACAAGCATCAACTTCTTTTGGGATACTAACAAGTGCATTGTATCTAGTTTGTGGAGGGGGTGATTGTGTTATTAATCAAATCTAATGATTGTGAACTTATGAATAATACAAGATACCACTATTCGCGCCTTACAATTAGTCCTTGTTTTACCTCACTATCTAGAAGATTGTCTCTCTCCTTTGCCTTCATTTTTCTGACCCTCATTGCAACATACATACCTGTATGTTATAATTTCACCAGTTTTTTTTTCCTTTCTACCACTATCCTCTATAACTCCAAATCCAGTTCTTCTAGTGTAATCATTCTAAAATATCCACGCTTCTTCTAAGATTCCAAATTCCTTTCCTATTTTTATTTTCAATTGATCATCATCCATTATGATTCACCCAACACAATAAAATTACCATATCTTTAAAAAAAATCTTTTGTATAACAACACAAAAAAATTCATAATTTTTGTGTTCTTTTGAAAGGAAAAATGAAATATAACAGTTAAATCAAAAAGATTTTCATCACAACAAAAAAAGCATTTAGACAAAAATAGGAAAGGAGCTCTATTTTGTCTTTTCCCCCTTCACGTACCACTTGTAAAACTTCATATTAAAACTCCACTTGAAAGCTCGATCTCCCACTCTCAACTTCCTGACTTCTACACTTGCTTCAATTTCACTCTAATTTTTTTGCTCTAATTTAAAGTAACCAAGTCAAAGAGACCACAATGCAAGTAAGGTTGAGTTTTCTCCTAAGGATAGCATGGTACTACTCCAAATCAACAAGGATGCTTGGAGAAGACAACAACATTCTTGGGAATGGATGGGGCTGTGTTTGGGTTGTAAGCTCCAGAAGCCAACCCATGACATCCCTACCTACTCCAGAGTCAATAGTCCCATCTGCCGACCACTCGCGTGATAGGCTTTTGAGAATTTACAAGCTCTAATCTTGACAAGGGCGACACTGTTATTCAAAGGAGAGTTTATTTGTCAACCATTTTCTATTTCCTGCTCTACTTCCTCCTCTATTATTCATGTTATTCAGAGGGCATTGTTGTTGCTTTCGCGAGAAATTTTACTGGGGAAAAGAAGCCCACGTGTCAAATTTTATGGAAATGACGTGTTTTAAGGAAAAGCACATAAGAAGCATGTAAAAGATAAGCATATAATGTGGACTCCTCCATCACTAGGTTAGGCTTCCCATATTGTAGAATTTCTTGTTGTTAAACTTGATTCACTACTTATTATATATTAAAACTAGAAGATTTGCCAATTTCTATTATGTTCATCACTTAGTTTAGCTCCTTAATTCTAGTTTGGTCAATTGAATTTATCACCCTTATGGCATTGCTGATCAAAATTTGGTGCCACTTCCATATTTAAATTTTTGAACTCCTTTTTTATATAATTACAAATATATATCCTTTTTTGTCTCCTAAACCAAGAAAAATAACACTAATAATGGGATAAAGTATCAAACATATTGTAGTCTGACAAAAAATTTGTGGTGCATATTTACATCAATTATGGGTAAGTTTTGAACTCGAGACATTAAGGGTGTGCATGGTAACACTCCCAAAAATAGTTTTTTTTTTAAATTTCTGTTTCCAAGAATAAAAATGGATAGGAATAATGTTTGGTAAATTCGGTTTTTTTTTTTAATTCCCAGGATGAACCGGTTTATTTTTTGTGTTGAGGAGTAAAAAAACAAGCAAAAAAGTTCCTATTCAGAATCATTTTTCTTTCTACAACTCTCTTTCTTTGTTTATATTTTGAGCAAACGAAACCCTAGCGAAGACCTTCCCTCTTCTTGATTCACTTGAAATTTTAACCCGACGCTTTGATCCAGGCTTTGTTGTAGATTTGATAGTCTATATGTGAGTTTTGGTTTATTTTTTCCCCTTTCCTTTTTTTTCTTTCGAATACAAGAAGGAGACTCTCAAAGAACTGACAAATTTTTGGCACCAAAAGAGCTCGAAGTTGCTGTCATTTCTTGAGTCTCGACGACGGCCAATGTAACATCCCACTTAAAATAGCGGATTTTTTTTTTAAACAAACAAACATGGTAATCAGAGTTTGAGCATTTTCATAAACTGAGTATCTGAATCCAAAGATGCATAACCGTAGTGTAATTTTTTATTTCTTATACAGTCATCCCAAAAGAAGATAGTGTTAAACAGAATATACAAAGATAAACTGATAACTTCTTCCACCCTCCTACACCGGACACCTGCCTCTATTGTCATCCCCTTTGTACTCCTGACCTTGAAGCTACAGCTGAGATCCAATTTCCAATTGGATCTCAGGTAACGGTTAACAATATGCTCAAATATAACAGTATATTGATAACAGCATGAACATATTCACATAACAGCAGTATATCACTACATAAACACAAAGCAGATGCATGATCACATATTGGTAGAACATAAGCACAAAGCAGTATGTAAAGCCCCACATAATGGTTGCACATATCCAGTGTCACGACGGCCCATCGTGTCCTCAGCGCTAGGCAAACCCAACGGCATTATCAAGACTATAATCCGTATCAAGCTGTAAGTATAACTGACAACCCTAAGCAGAGTTTCAATATCTAAGCATGTCTATCACATATATGTATATAAGCAGCATAAGTGTTAAGGTTACAATACGTGTCCGTACCTCCGTTGACGATTTTTGACACTTCCGTCAAATTACGGCACGTTTGACAGCGGCTCAACGGTGGTGACAGCGGAAACAGCGAAAACAGCGGTTTGGTGTTCCGAGTATCCTATAAGGTTAATATCACTAATATGAGTATTTAGAACCAAAACGGGCATTTTAGGTACAAATTACCCTTTTGCCCCTGGTTTGACTGTTCGGCGGAATTTCGCCAGAGCTTTGCTGTTTTGACTTTAATTCCTCAAAATTTTTGCTATAGCCTTTCCTCTATCATATTTCTAAAATAAATATCATATTTATTCTTAAAATATGAAGATTAAAGACTATTCTAGCATTCCTATTATAACTACCGAAAGAATTATCGAACTAAAGACTAGGGACCGAAGACTTACTCAAAGCTTCGCTGGGATTTTTCTCCGGACTCCTCCTTCTTCCTCTCTAAATTTTCGGCCTCCTTGAAAGGAAATGGTGTGGAGATTTGAAATGGAGCAAGGGGTATTTATAGTGAAAATCTTGTCACTATTCATGCTTTGTCAGACGAAATCTGAGCCGTCGGATCGCACTTTTCTGAGGTGGCTAGATCTTGGCCTTACACCTCTTAAGGATGATGTCATCCCTGCTGCATCATCAAGTCTTATGTCATCTTGCTTTATCTGATGAATTCCCGGTTCGGTGCCCCGATCACGAGATTCCGTAGCACCTTAAAATTCCGAGAACAATACGCTGAAAGTCTTTTCTTCCTCTTTAAGAATACTGGGTTCTTCTTCCCTTATACTCCCAGTAAGGACATTCCGTTATCTGCTGAAAATCCTCGGTATTCGCGACCGGTTTCAGAAATAACTTCGGTCGGTACTAACTTCTGAATAAAAATCCGCTGACCAATAATATATTCTGGTTTTTCCTAACTCATTCCCAGAATCTCACAACGGAATTACTTTCTATCCCTGATCATTTATCCTGTTCATTTTCCTCTGATTATTATATTATTATCTAATTAACACATGTTTTAATTATATTATTATTTTATTTAAGATCTTCTTTCATATTTATCCTCCCATGTTCTATTTATTTTTTTTTCTTTTTGGCCTAATTTTCGGCCACACACACACATATATATATATAATTATAATTTTTCCATTAATCTTAATATCCTATTTATCTTATATTTATTTCTCCCAAAATTTCCTATTGGTTCCTAATCAATCACATGGATTTAGACCTTGTAAAATTTCCAAAAATTACTTAATTACTCCTTTAATAATTCCTAATAATTTTCTTAATTAAAATTAATTATTTCCTCACAACAATTTTGTTAACATTGTTAATTCACCCTTTAAGTAAAATATTGGAAATTATGGAATCAATTTCCATTCTAGAATACTTTTTAGTTTTCCTTCTTTTTATTTTCAATGGAAATAATTTATTTAATTGTCTAAATTGAGGATAATATGTTTTCTAAATTTTTAATAATTATTTCATCCCTTTTAGAATTTTTTACAATTCTCCTTTGACAATAGACTAATTACATTACATTTTGAGACCTCATATTCACCTATTTTCAATAGGTATTATTTATCTAAATATATTTTTTAAGTGCATTATAAAAATTAGGGTATTACAGCCAAACCAACCTTTGCATCAAAATTGATAAATCTGCTTGACATTTGAAAGGTTAGAGGATTGAATTGATACATATCATTAATTGATTTCTGGCTCTTAGTAATTAGCATTCTTCTTGGCTTAGGGGAGTTCCTCAATCCTGGCAATGCTTCTCTCTATCTGCTCATTAATTCTTATTTATGGTTTACTGCTTCATTGAGTTTTGATCGTCCTATTTGGAACCCTAATGCTATGTTCTGCTTTCTAGCAATTAGGAGTAAAGACACGTGTCTAGTCTTTTAATTGGTTAAAGATGAATTTACAAAACAAACAGGGCTTGATTACACACTTCATCAACTGAAAAACAAGATGAATAAACTTAGACAAGAATATTCAAGTTTCAAAAAATTACTAAGCATATCCGGTTTTAGTTGCAACATTGTTCTGAAAACTGCTACAACTGAGGATGCATCTTTATGGGATGTTCATATTAAGGTAACTTTTAACATAGTGTCACATATGATTTCTTATAAATTTGTTGGGTTTTTTCTTTTTTAAACAAAATTAGGTATTCTTTTGTATAGGACAATCCTCAATTGGAGAAATTTCGAAAGAATGGCCTTTCTTGTTAGAAACAATTAGTTGAGATTTTTAGGAATGTCTATGCAAGTGGAGATTAGATTTTAATTTTTTTTTTCTTGAAAAAATTTTCATGTATTCTTTTAAATGTCTAGACAACTTTCTTTATATATACTCTACATGACTTTAACCAGAACCACGTAATATCCATTTACAATACTCAATACTTGTAAGCTCAAGCGTATTTATTTCCATCTCAAATCAGAATTACATGAGCTTATAAATAATGCACCTATCTTTTATTAATTTGTACCATGTATAGTTTACTTGCATATTTCTGACCTTTTTAATCGCTAATTAAAATTATTTTCCAAATTTAAAAATAACTTTCATTCTCCTGCTGCGACTGTTTTGTTTTTGTTTTTTTTTTTTAAATTTTTTTTGCTGGACTCCCCCAAGACAGAAGCCCTTCAACGGCGCAATCAATAGAATATGATGTGCTCGCCCTCTCCCTGGACCAGCGACTTGTTCCGGCGCTGGCCGTGGCCTGCATTCAGCATTCCTTTCTTCATCTAAATTTTCTGGCCTAATTCTAATCTGGGAAAATCCTCCCCAGGGCCTAAATAAGCAAAAAAATTTCAAAAATGACCCCAACAATTTTTATATGTCAAAAAAGGCCCCAGGGCCTTTTCTGGTATTATTTCAGAAAAACTAGTTGTTAATGAGTACTGATTTTATTGTTAACAGATACTGATTTTGTTGTTAACGGAATTTGTTAAAGGATACTGATTTTGTTGTTAATGGAGTACTGATATTGTTGTTAACGCTTTCGAAATAATACCAGAAAAGGCCCTAGGGCCTTTTTTGATATATAAAAGTTGTTGGGGCCTTTTTTGAAATTTTTTACTTATTTGGGCCTGACGAGGATTTTCCCTAATTTCTTCTTAATTTTGAATTTTAATTCTTTATTATTATTATTATTATTATTATTATTTACAAGTAAAGCCTTGACAAAACCTTAAGTATTCATGATGCTTTTCTAGTCGCTAACAATGGAGGAAAGTGTTCGGAGATGGGTAGTAGACATTTCAAAGTGGGATCCACTTCCCCCCGATTTCTCCTTTGCTCTATCTCTTCTCCCTTCCTATGATCACTCCTCCATCACTAGGTCAGGCTTCCCATATTGTAGAATTTCTTGTTAAACTTGATTCACTGCTTTTTTGACCAAAAAAAAAAAAAAAATTGATTCACTGCTTATTATTTATAAAAACTAGAACATTTTCCCATTTCTATTATGTTCAACACTTAGTGTAGCTCTTTATTTCTTGTTTGGTCAATTGAATCAGTTATTACAGTTTGTATTCTGTATTCGGTAGAGAATTTTGATTTGCAAAATGAACATGCGAAGTAATTAGTTCTGGCGGAGAATATTTGGTATTCATAATCACATGAAGGAAGCTTTGTCTTTTGTTAATAGAGTCTGCTTCCCTTCACTTAATTAAGCTTGCATATATCAGTATTTTCTTTGTTCAGCTGTTGCTTGTTGTGTGTGGGGAAGTCACATTTGATAAACCTGGATTTGGAGAAGAACATACAAGAGGATTAGCTTATAGGTGTCATGTCTTAATATCTCAAGATATGGTTTCAACTCCAAACCTCTATACCCCTGGAAAGTTAAGATATGGATTTGATGCTCTCAAGTTTTCAGATTTCAATAAGGAGGTTAGTCTATGTTCCTTAATGGATTTGTTTCAAAAGTCAAAGGGAAGTTTGAAATCATAGGTGCTGTAAGCAATATACTTGTGGTCCAGGAGGCCATTTATAAGAGACCTTGTGACGTTCAAGCAAGGCAATAAATGACAATTCTTTCGCTAGTTTCTGTGATGGATGAAGGGAAGCAATAACTCTTATTGGACCTTGGATTTAGCGTGTCCTTCATATAACACAACAAACAAGCACTGGTTTGACTCCTACAGATTTCTTGATAAGAGTATGGGTTTATTAGGTCATAAACACCCTTGCAAGATGGAGGAGATTGAACCAGTGAAGATAAAGATAAATGAGAGGAACCAATGAGGATAAAGATGCACAAGAGGCTGGTCAGGAGTTTGGAGAACATTAGGTATGTTCCAGAGTTGAAGAAAAATCTAATGTCACTGTTTTCTTAATAGATGACTGGGTACAACTTCTTAGGATAACAAAGGGAACTCTTAACTGTAATTAGCAGTATTAGATGTTCTAGCCTGTATGGGTATCCCCTAAAACTACTTTTGTAATCACTTTTACGCTGAACAAAACAAAACTACTTTCACATATTTACCTTGTACAATGCAAAATTAATTTTCCACAGTTAATCCAAACACCCCCTTATCAACTTCGATGGATGGATTAAATAGCAAGATGGTTGTTGGTGAAAGATCTGCAGTATTTTGGAGTTGGTCACAGGCATGTAGAACAACTTCTATGGACTAAATAGCAAGGCAGTTGTTAGTGAAACAGCTGTAGTATCTTTGGAGTCAGACGCTGATACTTTTGTTCAAAGTTTCTTTTGCAAGATCCAATGGAGAATGATTTGTTGGTAACTTGAAGCCCTTAAGTTGACAATTTGATAGGAAGACAGTGATCCAACTGGATAGAATAGCACCATCAGATTAAGATGGATATTATGGGTGTGACTCCAACTTGTGGAGTGTGGAGTAATGACATGAATCCAGTTAAAGATAAGTGTGACCATGATCTGTAAATTGGGGACATAGCCAGGTACAAACTGAAGTGATGAGTCATTGGATGAAGTCCTTTCAAAGGCAAAGAAACGGATATTGTACAGTGAAGGGTTGGTGATGGGGACCATTCTAAGGTGAAAGGAGCCAGTCTACTGTAATTATACTAAAAAAAATGGGTGAATGTCTATGTCAGACTCATATTTGAAGGGCAGATTGTTTATGTACATGTGAGAGCGTTGAAGTATTACATGAGAATTAGACTTTAAGAATATAAAGGTGGATCAGCCAATAGGCATAAGTTCTAATGCCTTAAGGTAATGGACCAAGATGCTGTATTAAGTTGACTTTATCGCCTCCCTGAAATGTCCAATTGGCAGCAATCTCCCCGAGCATTCTGGAGCTTTCTAATTTCAGGCTCTGACGTGTAACATTACTTTTCTGTTTGATCACTTATGTCCAAATCAGTGAGTATTCAATATTATTTTGAAAAATGTGTTGCAGATGAATCAGAATATGGATAAGCATTTTCTCACAATACCTTAGATTTTCATAATTGCATGAAGGAAGTTTTCTCTAGTGTTATTTTTTATCTTCAAAATTTTTATGTCAACTGCTACATTTGCGAATTCTACATTTGAATATGCTAACAAGCTTCAGGCTTGAAGTCAAATGAAGTTCTATAGTTTGTTCAGAATATGTGCAAATGGATTTTGTAGGACCCTTTGACCATTAGATTTAATGGTGGAGATTTTCATTTTCTTGCAACATTTTATAAATTTTTTTTTGTTTCTATCAACCACGTTGATTTAAGCTTTTATCAAGGAACATGGTAATAAGCTCCAGCATTTGAAATTAAGTGCCAATGTTTAGTTATTTCAGAATATAAGCAAATGGCTTTTACTGGTCTCATGACTGTTAGATATACTTGTGAATTGGTATTTGGTAGGTTTATTAAGATGGAAGATAGGAAACGGGCACTTGTGAGCCGAATGCTTCAGTATGCTCTTGTATATGATGTGATGGATGTCCCATATGGCGAATTCATGATAAAACGAACATTGGAAGGAAAACCATATTTGGTATGATTATTTCTTGGAACCAAAAGGGTCCAAAAAAATGTGACATTAGAATTCAGTTGAGAAAGGGAAAAAGAGGGGGAAAATTTTGTCTTTATTCTTTTCATCACCAAATTACTAAACATATTTTTCATCCTTAGTTAGGTTTCTTTTGCCAATGGAATAAAATTTCATTTCTTATTTGTTTCTTAGTTCCTTTTCATTTCAGGAATATGATGAAGGTGATCTCAAATTGCCCAATTTTAATTTTAATGTATCCCATCATGGTGACTATGTGGGCATCGCTTCTGAACCAATATGTCTTGTGGGGTTAGATATTGTATATTATGATATTCCTCAGAAAGAAACAACTGCAGAATTCATCCTAAACTTCGCATCATACTTTTCAAGTTTGGAATGGGATAACATAGTCAATGCTGGAAATTCTGATGATGTATTAATTGAATTTTTCAGGTATGATTATATTTCAAATTTTATTTTATTTTTCATTTCTTTCCTTTTTTCTCTTTTTTCCAATTCTTCATTTCACTTAGTTTATCTGCCTTGAGATGGCTGTTGAAGCCCATAAATTTTGTGTAATGTTTTAACTCACTCACATTTAATTTATTAGCTATATTTAGATAAACAATCCAATTTTTTTCACCTCAAAAAACAAAAATACACTTCAATAAGGATCCGTAGATAACATTAGTTGCTGTTATCCCATGCCTTCGTACAAAGACAACCAATAACTACTTAGCCATGAATATATGGAATCTAGGTATTCAGTTTCATTTATATTTTGGTAAATGACAAGCTTCTAATGAAGCTTGAAGTTGTATATAATGCTAGCCATAAGATGGAATCTGGAATAGCTCAATTCTCTTATCAACAATGCAATGATATAATAGCAGGCAGGGTGAGATATTATTTTAATTTTATCACAGAAGAAGTGGGAGTTTTAAGAAATGGAAAATGATCCTTTTAAATGGAGGGATAACCGTTCATGCTTTGCAGGTATTGGAGCTTAAAAGAAGCATATGTTAAAGCCTTAGGGAATGGACTGACTGATGATTTGAGTAAAGTCGAGTTTTGTCACACAAATTGGATCAATATATCGGCTAAGGTGGATGGGAAGGATATGACAGAGTGGAGATTTTGGCTCTTTGAGCTTGGAAAGAGACATTGTGTGAGTTCCTCATCCATTTTGATTAAACTTATATGTTGGTTCACTTACAAAAATATGTTTCAACAGTCCCATAAATTACATTTAGATTTTGTTAGTCATTACCACAATTTTGTCCATAAAAAATGAGTTATGACCGCAATTGCACAAAAACATGACCCTTTTAAGTAGGTCCTAGCTCCTTGTATCCTTTTCAGGCATGTGAGATTACATTTTTCCTTGCTAGTGAAACCCTATTTTGGTCCTTGACAGATAGGTGTCCTCCGTACTTAGCTCATAAAAATTAACGTACTTAGCTCATAAAAATTTTGGTCCTATTTTGGTCGAGTGCCATTTCTTTCAATTCAGCCTTACTCATGTTAAATTGCCCTCCGTACTTAGCTCAAAAAAATTAACGTGTTGCTGTCTTGAAGTGAACAATGTCAGGTTTGGGTAAATGATGTTCATTTAAGTGGTAAATGTCTAACTATATGTTGGATTTGACAGTTTGTCTCAAAATAGGATGAAAGGGGGATAGTGATTGAAGGATTGAATTTGAATAAAAATAAATTATGTTCAGAAGAAGATGCTTAAAATTTACATATCGTCAGGGACCTAAATGAGGTATTCCTCATCTTTAATATTTTGCAAAAGCGGGCAATTGTGTCCAACTAGTTAGCTGTAAAACAAGATTGGTATGCTTATGATCATACTCATGTTGTAATTATCCAAGGAGCCGAACATCTTCCATCATTTTTTTATGTGGGGGGGGGGGGGGGGGGGGGGGGGGTTGGTTGGGTGTTGGAGCCAGACGCCTGTTGATGATGGCTGAGCTTGCTTGGGATATGAAGATATATATATGCATGACATTTTTATCTGATATGGCAGAATTATTTTAAGGAACAAACACTACTGAGCAACTGGGGTTACCTCTTTAGTTGAGATTCTGATTCTGTTAACTTCTGTATATTCTGTGATTTATTAGTGTTTTAATTCTTGATTTTGCTCCTGAAATCTTGCTTCTTTTTTAATTATTTTATTTCACATTGAGTTTGCAGATTTTATGGAATTGAATTGCAGACTTCTAGCCATCTTCTCCTGTTTACGTAATCGCTTCTTACCATAAATAAATCAAGTATTCAAAGAATGTATACTCTGAACTTTTTCATGTTATCAAAATGTCCCTGAAATTCATAGATAGGGCGAAACATATGGCTTCCCTCTTTGAACAATTAAAAGCCTCCCACGAAACTGCTTCATAGATCAGCAAATTCATCTTCTCTCCAACATTTGGAAACTCCAATTTTTCTGTCATGAACAAGATGTAAATCATGCACCCCATTACTGTTTCCATAACCCTGGATCAGTCTAAAACCAAGAGTTTGGAACTGTCTATATAGCTTCTTGCCCAGATATGGTCGACTCGACCATCTCCATTGATCTTTGTTGTCCATTGGTCCTTCCTAAGACCATAGAGTAATCTATCTGTAAATGGTTGAGTTGGATCCTACATTTAAAGCTAGAATATTTTATATGAAAAGTGAGTAGTATTCAATTTTTCGGAATTGTGGAAAAGAATCTTTCCTCTGGTGCATAATATAAGAACTTATTAATTAATTTGATTAGATTAAGGAAGTTAATTATGTTAGTTAATATATCATGTTTTTTCTAAAACACTTTAATCATTTTTCTTAATTCCCTCCCTCTCTCTTCCTACTTATTGTTGTTGAGGAATATCAATATGGCTAATTTGGAAAAAAAATTGATAAATATATAAAATAGGTCTTACATTTATGACCGATATCAATTCTCTTATTAGATCATAGGACTAGATGTAAATAATTCCTTATTGAAAGGTAGTTTAAAGTAAATATCAAAGTAATACAGAAAAGGATTTCTTGTGCGGAAGTTGTTTCAAGTGATGGTGATTTCTGGCTCTATAATTGCATCTTATATGCTGATTGCTTCTTCTTGTTTTACAGCTATCAATTGCAAGAGGTCCTCCAAGATCCGCTTCAAGGAATTACAAAGAAAAGTTGAAGAAGGTAGATTTTAATGAGGAGGAATATCATCTGGGTCTTAATCTTCCAATTGGAGACATTGTTGAATTAAGTGTAGAACAACTCATTTCAACCTTACATAAAGCGATCAATTGTGTTCATGGAAGTTAAATACTATTGTAAATCTAGGGCAAAGAAGATGTTTGTGTGTGATAGATATCCCCATGGAAAAATTTAACTTTAAACATTCAGAGACTCTGTAACATGTCAGTCTTGTTATTATTTGTTATTATTGTTATCTTTACTTTTAAAAAAAAAAAATATTAGGGAAAATCCCAAGAAAATACTACCTGAACTTTAAAATCCCAAATAAGTGATTTCGCAATAACACGAGTTGTCAATTATTTTATTATTCTTGTTAATCCTATTACAGTTCTCGTCAATTTTCCCAATTTATTAGTCAATTTATTTTGCTAAAATTTAAAAGGGTTAAGGTGCAAAAATACACATAAGTTTTTTCTTCAAGAGCGCCCAACACCAAGAATTTTATTTTTGGAGAAAAATACATACGTGATTACTATTTTGGAGTAAAAGTTATATCCCACCATTAAGTCACTGTTCACCGTGATAAGAGAGAAAGAGATAAAGTGAACAGTAACATAATGGCGGTGGACAATGACTTAACAGTGGGGTTTTTTTAAATTGGTAACCATGTGTGTATTTTTACTCAAAAAAAAAAAATTCTTGGTGGCGGACACTTCTGGGGAAAAATCTTATGTGTATTTTTGCATGTTAACCCAATTTAAAAAGTGCATCGTTGTAATTTAGTATGAAGATTGCATCCTCTATTCAATACTAAGCTAGTTAAAAATTGGGAAATCACATAAAGCACCATGGGACTAAATTAAATCTATTGAGTACACAAGATGTATAAAGAACTTGAGTCCTTCATTATTTGGGTATAAATATCAGTTGTAGTGCAAACGAGATCTTAAAATAAGTATCAGAGGTTTTTTTTTTTTTTTTTTATTTCTTTCACTCTTCCTCCCTCGTCAATGTCGCCATTGACACTAGAGTTGTCATTATAATTTTAATCAACATCATCCGTCAACTGAGAAAATGATATCTTGGAAGAGTTTCGTTATAGTCCTACTGAAGTCACGTATTTTTCAATAGGACAAAGACAAAATCATGCATTGATGATAAATGACCAAAATACCCTTCAATTTTCTTAAAAGCCCACCCACACGTAGGAGCTCCAGCCAGCTGCAGACCATCAGAGCACTGTTGAATGTTTCAACAAGGTGGACAAGGAGGGGTTTGGACATTTGTTATTTTGCCCCGGTTGGTTGTTAAAATGAACGTTGAATCCCTATTTTACTTTACATTTTTATATTTAATTAAGGGGGGCAGGGAGGGTTTGGCCGTTTGTTATTTTGTTATGGTTAGTTGTTAAGATATGTCCCAAATACTATTTCACCATACATTTTTATGATAAATTAAGGAATTTTATTATAATTATAATGCTTTATTGCAATATTTGTTAACAAATTGAATAAAAAGGAATTATATTAAATAAATGCCAAAAGGTGATGTCCTATGTTTTCATAATTTTTCTTAATTAAATTGATTTGCATGTAGGTATTTTGGTTGTAATTATTGTAGGAAAATTATAAAATCAAAATTAAAAGTAATTGGGACCAAACACTACTTTAAAGGATGATGCATATGGCCAAGAGAAGATGGGGAGTTTCATCCCAAGAGAGCCATGAAAGTCGCCATTTAGAGCGTGAATGAGTGATTTCACAAAAGGTTCTTTTCACCAAGTCAAGGATAATGCATCACATCTAATGAAGGACGAAGTAGCCTTTGTTGAGTGGTTTTTTCCTCCCAGCAAGAAACAAATGGCAGCATTTATGATGATTGAAGGGCAAGATGGCAATTCTAAGAGTAGTCAACCTAGAAGTTGCCACATGTCAGCATGGAATAAAGAGTGAAATTAATTAAGAAATATTGAAATTAACTTTTTTTTTTATACTCGTAGTAAGGGAGGGGTAGGATTCGAACCCTAAACATGGGGAATGGGAAAGGGAACCAAAACCCCGTCCCACCGCGCTACTAAGGCGCTGGCATATTGAAATAAACTCTAAATTCTCATAATGCCACATATTTTCATCAAAAGAGAAAGTTGAATTAATTAATTCTTGATCAAACCCTTCTAATTACATTTGAATTTAATCTTTTCTTCTACATCAACCCTAAATCGCACCACTTGTCGCCTGTCTACGTCACACTTATTAAAGCTTGTCAAGGTAACCAATAGTGTGTTTAGAACTTCGTCCATAAGTTTCGTCAGCATAAATAAGAAGGATCTAAGGGGAAACTTAGGGGTGTGTTCTCATGTTATGAAGTGATATATGAACTAGATGTTGTTATAACTACTTTAAATGTCTGTAATTGCTAATGGAATGTAACATGCTACTTTGATGTTTGAAAATAATAATTATCATTGTTTGATAGTCAATACCTGAAATCTTATGGGTTATGTTGGCAGGTAAGTTGGGTGGGATTTGAGTTACTGAAACAGTTGTCTTACTTTATTGCTTTTACCATTTTTTCTAAGTGTAATGGGGAGGACACCGAGGAGTATGTACGTAGTCTCTTCACCTCCAAGTCTTTGGTTTATGTATGAATTTATCATTTATTTCCACATTTTGGACCCCATGATTTGTATTACCATATCGGCATATTCATTTATTGGTTTATTGTACACTACACATACAGACTTTTGTTTTAGATTTATGTTGGTTTACGTGTTGGTAGTTTGGCGGAGGCCTAAGGATATTTGCATGTGATTGATTTTCGTGGATCCACATAATAATCATGTTTTGATTTTGTTTTAATTGATTCATGGTTTATTATGTTGAGTAAGGGCCCGAGGTCGATCATTATGAATCGTGAATATACCTTGATTAATCAAGGACGTGAATCTATTAACCACCTTGTCCTTGTCTTTTAGATATGATCTTTTTCGATCAAGGTTACATCTTTGAGCCTTAATGAAACTTAATAATTAATAATTGTTAAATGGCCAAGTCTTTGGCATAACTTTGATACTGCTAAAGGAATCAATGCATACTAGGAAGTTCGATGAAGTATCCCAGTAGCCTACGAACAATTAAATCACAGAGTTTGAACTCCATTGACCTTACAAAACAAATTCACCATTAGAGAGGAAGAGAAAAGAAAGTGAAACCAGATAGAGAAGTTATACAAGAGTCGTCGTTCAACACAACTCTAAAATTTATTCATCAACCATATCAATATCCCATGTATATACGATTACATGTGTTGAACATTTAAACCATAAAGGGAAACCTCCCTTTATAAATATATTTCTCCATATTCATATAAAAACTTTGCTTGAGTTGGGCTTAAAACCTAATCCACTAGAGTGAACTAGGTGCATATTTCATAAGTCAGATTTAGCAATAAAAGCGCTGCAGGCATGTAAAGAATGTGCATCATAGCAAAAATATTTGGGAAAATTCACTTCAGGGCCCAAAATAGCAACATAATCTCAAATAAGGCCTAAAGAACATTCAGATATGTCAGAAAAGGCCTTTAGGCTTTCATAGGCCTTCATGGGTATTAAGTTCAAAAGCCAAATTATATTATTGCCCCCAAAGCCAAAGAAAAAACCCCAATCAAATTCTTCATCTGAAACACATCAAACCTACCCTCTCGGTCTCTTAGAACGCCTCTTGTTGTCGGACTCTGCAGATCCACTCTCGCAACATCCCCAAACTCTGTAGATCCTTCACTTCCCAGACTCTGTACTCGCCAGATCCAATCTCAGCGTCATCTCTTACTTGGGTGAGTTGTTTCTCATATTTTCAGTGTTTCCAAACACAAATCTGTGATTCTGAAAAAATAGTAGCAGATTTTGTGATCGTGTGATTATGTGTTTTTCCCCAAACTCTGATTTTTTAGTGCTCCCTATGGTAGATTCTGTGGTTCTGAAATATTGTCTCTCCTGTTAGTATTTTTTGCTCTCTGGTCTGATTATTTAGTGTTTCCCTTGCCTAACTCAAGTTTTTCTTTAATTGATCATACTGATTGCTTTCACTTGTGTGGTATTTCCATGTCTCATCTTTGCTTATGTGGGCCAAGTTGCTTATTTGATGAAATATTGGTTCTCGATGTTTGATTTGCTCCATCATATGCTAAATTGGAATGCCTTCAGAATATAAAGAACCTCTTGTGATTTTGCAAACTTTTGACTCCTACTTAAAATTGGGCAAAAATTATTGTTGTCTTTAGCAACCATCGATCGTTAACATTATTTGTAGGATTCTTCAAGTCTCTACAGAATTATTGTTGTCTTTAGCAACCATTGAACGTTGACTTATGCTTGTCCTTGTGTTTTACAAATTTCTTTCTTCTCTTCATCTGCTCAATCTAAGTTGGTTTTTGCTTTTTTGATTTATGATAAAGTCATCAATTTTCCATTGTTCTGTATTTGTATGGTATAGCAAATCACATGACTCTTGTTTTTGAGTGTTATTGAAACTAAAAGTTGATTCTTTTTTACCATCCAACCAAAAAAAAAAATGCTATACTTCAAAATTTTCATCTCAATTTTGAAATATGTGAATTTATTTCTAAAATTTTGCAAGTTGACAAGATTTTTGGCCATGAAAATCAATATGTGACAGCTGCGAAAATGATATTGCAAGTAAAGAAGTTTTCATTTAATATTTGAATCTGTTTCCAATATTTTTTAAAGGGCTTTTGTGTTTTAACTTTAATTTTTTGCTCATCAAAAGTTCCTGCATACTAGTGAAGCCATGATATCAACTGACATGCCAGCTAGTCCATATGAAATTTTGGTCATTGTAGACAAGCATGTGATTCCTAGTCGTGTAGCTGCTGATTTACTCTCACAGGTTTGCTAGATTTTGAAATGCTTCTTTTTGATCTTCAAAACATTATCATTCATATTAATAGTTTAGGACAATCTTAGAGGGGGAAAATGAACTAATTTTGATATATTTTCAATCTCTACTTAAAGTTTTGACTTTTCTTTTCTTTTTGATATAGTCTTTCTCCAGGGATTGACACAAGAATATCCCGAATTTCGGTAATCTACTATAAAATGTGATTTAGCACTTCCTCATACCAAATAACTCATCAATAGACTTCAGTACACCTATCATGTTTTTCATACATAGCCTAAGCTTAGAAGATCAACTAAGCAGTATTTTGTTGAAACTCCCCTAACCACATCAGAAGTTCCAAAACAGTTCCATAAGGATTACTTTCGCCTAGATATCCATGTCTTAAAATTGAAATATCATTTGCTAGTAGCAAAATTAATATGAAATATCATTCAATTCAAGCCAGAGTTACAATTTTTTGTCAGGAGAAACTAAAAGGGCATAATCATTTTCTAGTAGAAGAAAAGCTTGCTAATTTAAATTTTCTATTCTAATAATCAACTAAAAAAATGAACCTTTCAAAAGAAGGAAACAAAAACAAAAGAAGAATGACCAACAGAACTTTCAAGGCATCAATGAAAAATAAATTCCACAGGGGAAAATTTGAGAAAAATAACTTCAGAAAAAAACATAGTCTGTGAAATTGAAGACGAAGTAGAAACAATACAGTTCATCAAAGCTTAGTTCTTCTGACTATAGTTGCCTAGAAAAAAAAATCAGTTTTAACACACACAAAAACGACATAATTTTGGGAAAAGAGGTGAAAGAGAAATGAATTACTAGGACGGAAGAGATCGGAGGGGGAGGAATTACAATTGGATTGACCCACTTTCTTGGATGTAGAAGAACGACGCATCTTCAATAAGAAGTATGTATGAAGCAACTGAAGCACATGTAATTCCTATATACATAACTATTTGGATTTACATAATCTTCAAGATTCTCAACACTCAAACAGCCACAAACAGAACCCATTGTACCAGCCTCTGCCTCTTCCTTAACTTAATCGAGGATAAAGCAGGCCTATACTTCATTAGAAAATTGAGGGTGTAATGTAAGTCGAGGATACAACTAAAAAATTATTATCAAAAGAAGACAAGAAACGAGTATTAAAAAGAACAAGAATAAAAAATAGCAAGCTCACTAAAATTTGGGAGTAGACCGAACCCTAGGATTCAAAGCTTCTTCAAATATTGCTGGAGAACAACCACGCGAGGCTAAAAACGGTCGCCGGCGTCCAATAGCAAGCTTGACAAGTGTGGTATGCTTGTCTGTAACGAAGAAAAAGGGATTAGTTCAGTAGCGATGGTTGGAGCAGAGAGAGAACAGTGGAGGAGGAACGAAGCTGAAGTAGACAAGAAAGAAATGGTTCACGAGCTTTTGTGCCTTTCCTTTTCTATTGTCTGGGCAATAATGTAATTTGTTATTGGAACTTAATACCAGAAAAGAAACATGGAAAGTTGGTTGGGCCTTTTTTAAATTATGTTTGTATCTTAGGTTGCATGTGGATTTTCCCAAAATATTTAATCTATTTTGTTAATTCCAATTCTAAAATATATTACCAATGCTTCACGACTTCCGTTTATGTTTTTTTTTTCCCATTTTCATTCTGCATTACCCACAGGTTCAATTGGCATTAGAAGATAATTTTCTCAACTCGATTACTCATGATATTTAATTAGAGAGGAAATATTGAATGATATTGAATCTCCTTCTTAATTAAATATAATGGCCATACAAATTAATAATATATTCAAGAGATTAATGATCGTAGAATTCTCCAACATGTCCTCCATTTATTGAGGTAGCACTTGATCTGGGAAAGGAGAGGGTTTCTCTCTATAGGTGGTGTTGTTCTACTCTAGGCTTCTTTTGTATGTTTCTCTGCTAGATCTCCTGACTTGGCCATCTATTTGTCTGTTGCTTGCCTTCTGTGGGTTGTCCATGGTTCTTCTTCTCTTCATGGTGACGTTCATGGCATCTTCTCTTCCTTCTCCATCTCAATCTTACATGGAATATTGCACTTCTCACTTCCTCGTTCTAAAGGTGCTCTCCTCCCAGTTTTTTCACACTCATAAGCTTCAATCCCTGATTAAGATCCACTGCGAACTCCATGACAGTGCTTTTATTGTTTAAAGGCATCGATAACTAATATTTTATTCAACTTGAATATGCATGATATGGAACATTTTTAGGGACCTAAGCGTAAGTAGGACTAGGGACATATTTGTAAGCTAAATAGTTAATATGTTAGTTAGCAACTCATCCTAAAGTTAGGAAGAGATTAAAGGAAGCTATAACATTATAAATAGCTTACTCTCCCATTTGTATCCAGTTAGTTCAGTTTTGTACATTGACGTGAGTCATCGATCTCACACAAAATAACTAGGTTTCCAAAAGATTTGCAGTATGGGGACTACCTGAATTGTCTTTCAAGAAATCCGTATTTGGTCTAAATCACTCGACAAAACAACAATTTAAATGGAGGGTCTTCAGTGCTATTCAAATCAAAGCAAGAACTAAAACAAAATGTAAAGAAAACAAGATTAACAAATTAAAAACAATCAACCCAGAATTGAGACTCCAAAACATCCATCATCAAACAAATTAAAAACTAAATTCATGATTGATTCTAGACAAATCGAAATCCCTGTATTTGTCCAGAAATTCCCTTGACTAGATGATCGTCTAACATTTGTTCGAACACATGGTGTGTTCATTGTGAGATCGCATAGTGCTCACTATAACCTAATTCAAACTATGTCCTTAGGTTAATCAATCTGAACATTAAATCTAACATCCAATTTCCTGTGGACTACATCGTAGAACCCTCAAATCGTGGGTTGATCAATGAAACTTAGCCAATAATGGCTGGGAAAAATGAAAATGCAGAAAAAATTCTCATAAACACAAAGAACACTTGAGAGAAAATATAAGCTTCTATTTTCAATCCAAAAAAAACTCAAAACGTAATGAATTAGTGTTTCAGATGACCTAGTTTATTAACCTAAAACAAGAAACAGGCTGGATTCCACAAAACCGGCCAAAATGAAAGCAAATAATAAATGGTCTTCAATTACAAAATCAGGCTCAATTAAATAAAACTTCAAAATTATGTATCTGACTTTGGCTCCAATTTTGATTGTCTTCTTATCTAAATTTGGCTTTAAAATCTATATATTATTTGTAGCTCTCTGAATCATCTAAAAAATAAGACAAGAATGAGGCTAATCAGTTACCTAGAGAAAAAGTTATGGTGAAAATACTCAAACACTGTAAATATGAAATTTTATCATAAAAATGTATTAAATTCAATTTAAAGCCCAAAGCCTAATTAAACTTAAAAGCCCATTATTTATGAACTAAATAATTCTAAGATTATTAATTAAGAGACACAAATAAGTGTAATAATATTCAATTATCATGCATTGAATACATAAACTTAAGAGACTATTCAGAATCTTTTCACCATTCTTCTTCTTCTATTATGTCTTTTATACCTCTTTCTCAATTCTATTGTGAAAACCATATTGGTGGTATCAGAGCAATCTTTCCTTGATTCTATTTCTTTTCCTTTCTCCTTAAACTGTTGGTGAATGGTCCAAACCCATTCAAGATTAGCAAGAACTATAGAAGATAAGTTCTTAGCTATCAAAGAATAGTTGCAAAAACTCAACAAGATGGATGACTTCAAAGAAAAGTTGATGACTTACAATATCTAGTTTAGGGCTTCAGGGATGAATTAGGAGCACTGGTTTAAGCAACTTAGGCAACTTAGGGCTTCAGGGATGATCAGGAGCATTAACATCGTGAAAACATCATGTGAAATGGTCACAAGAATAGGGCAAGATAACATCGACCTACCTTATTTAACAACCATTGACAATTGGAATTTGAAGTGCAAACATTTCTTTCATCTTTGTTAGGATGCTAGAAAATGAGAAAATGACAACGGCTTGAATGGGACTGGATGACACGAGTTTCTCATGGCTTGTGGCGGTGGAGAGAAGTTGGAGATGTCTTTTAGCATGGGTTGAGTATGTTGTGATGCTATAAGATACCTTTGGCCTTCCAATTGACAAACTCATGGGCGACTTGATGAGATTGTGCCAAATGGGGACACTGGCAAAATTTAATGCAAGGTTTGATGCTATTTTATGCAAAACTAGATTTGATCAAAGAATATTTGATCAATATATATGTAGCAGGACTCCAAGGTGAGATCACAGACTCAATATTGATGTTCAACCCAAGGACCCTTGGAGAAGTGCAACGTATAGCACGAATTTGAGAACTTGCTCTTAATAGAAAAGAAGCCAAGTCTTTAGGTGATTGATCAGGCCGATACATGTCAAGCTCCTCGTCATTGTCTTCACAGAATGTCTCCATGACTATTGGGAGCAATAAAGTGATGACCCAATGTTTTAGGCCCCACCAACAGGAAAATATGGTACTTCAGTCAACCCTACAGTGAATTCGATTAACCCAATCAAAAACTCTATTCTGGCCGGAAAAATGATAGTGCAATCCTAGAGAAATTTGAAACTTCTGTCAACTAAGGATGAAGCAGAACATCATCTCAAGAATATGTGTTTCTATTGCCATGAGCAATTTTCCAGAAATCATAATTGTCCTTAGAGGCAGCGAATGAGATTAAAGTATATGGATTTGGTTGAAGACATTTCAAATCTAGAAATTAAAGAAATCATATCGATGAAAATTTTTAAAAATCTCCATTAAGTGGTTATTGCTGGAAGCATTGATCGTTTGAACCTCAATTTGTGAAGTGATTCGTCATTTGCAAAACCATTCCATCATAACCACTACTGTAGAACGCTACGATATCCCTTCCAATCAATCTTAAGAATAAGAATAAATTTTCCCAAATGGAGATAATTTTCTGAGTTTTAATTTTTGGATTTTTGATTTCTGATCCTTGGACTTAACACCCTTGGCAATAGAGGAGATCATCAATTTCAAAATCCTTTGTTTCAAAACATAGTCTTTAATGCAAAATGACTCATCATATGGCGACTCTATAACCCTTCTGTTCAAAATCACATGAAGCTATAGCCTTTTAAGGTAACTCCCAGCGCCCGCGACAAGCTCATGATGGTTGTTAACTATAAAGGCGAAGGGAGAGCCTTGCGAAGGGGGTCCAATACTGGAGGCAATGATGACACATTCCTTCCATTGATGATGAAATAACTCTCTCTCTCTCTTTTCCCCCTCCAGACACTTTCCTCTTTGCCATCACTATCATCTCTTTGCCCAAGATTGTCATCCTTAGATTGCTTGACAATACTCAGTATCCTTTAGTAATCTTCTCAAAGATCTTTGCCTTATAATTTTCCCAGGTTAAGCAGCCAGAATTTTCCCAGAAGGAGCGATCGAAGAAGATTTTTACAAAGAATATTTTTTCCCCTTCCATTTATAAATTTGACTAGTAAATCTTATTTGGAAAAAAAAGTGAGGTGGGTGCCACAAAGATATGTCACGTCCGTGTAATAGGTCAATTAACGTTTGACTGACTGAGTAATTAACGATAGGGGCAACATTGCTACATTTTTAGACTTCTGAATTGACATTAAGATTAAAAAAAACTTTCAAGGCAACATTACTCCTGGCATGTACTTCCAGGTGAAATTGCTACTTAACCCTTAAAACTAAGGGGTGTGTATGTATGTGTGCGTGTACGCCCACACACACATGTGTGTGTTTGTTTAATTAATGAAGTTCAATTACATGTCAAATCATATATATTTCAACATATTTAATCTGTTGTTGGCTACAATACTTTATAGTTATTGTGAGAAATATTCACCTACTCAAATTGAAGAAATCATAGTAGAGTTGACTATGATGATTAATTGCTAGTGGGTAGCTGCAAAAGGATCAGTTAGCTATAAAGTAGCCATTTTGTTTAAAAGTGTATGTTAGATTCTTAGTTAGGTTTAATTTAGGTAGTTCAAATATGGTTTTGCTTTTAGTTTTGTTTTGCTATTTTTTAGTTTTTGTTTTGGCTATAGAGTAGCCATTTTGGTTACTAGAATGGATTTGTTTTGATTTATGTATTTAGAGGTGTTTGCATATATGTAATAACCACAAGGATGATAAAATGAGCCCCAATTTTTTTTTAAAAAAATGTCAGCAATACATCATAGTTATTCACAAATAACCGTTATATATTTTTACATATAGGACAGTTTTTTTTAAACAAACACGAAGTATAACAAAATATTTGATGGTTATAAATTAACAACCGTCAAATAAAATTATTCCAAGTGACCAAAAGTGATGTCAAATACTGTATCGATCATCATTTATATTGCAAAGTATTGTGTGAACTATATTTCACAGGTTTTAGTCAATAAACGTTGAATATTATTTACTATATTTAACAGCCATTGACTAAAAGCCATAAAATATATGGCTCTATATATAACGATGAAACTTTAACAACTGTTAAATATAGGGCACTATATATACCGGTTAAAACTGTTAGATATAAATATTTAATGCTTAAAAATCGTTAAATATAGGTAAAAATAACCATTAAATATAAGTAAATCTATAGTAGTTGACAAGCAAAGTGATTACACCATTAATATGCTTACTCAATTGTATTCTTATTTCCTAACTATGTTTTTTTTCCTAACAGGAAGGATATAACTACTTTTATGCTCAAATATATGATTGATCACTTTGCTTGTTAAAGGTATACTAGATAATTTTGTGCTTTGCTCAAGAGTGCAAATGATTAAGTGTGAGGGAATTTCATAAATATCTATTTTATTATGTTCATTATATCTATTTTTAGGGTTTTCATATTATTTTCTAGCTTTAATTGAACTAATTATTGTTTTTTCTTGAATTAAAGATAATTACATTGAATAAAGGGTAAAAAGGGAAAATGGTGTAATCTCTCTTCATAAAAATGAATGTGCATGAAGATGTTTCTATGTATGATTATTGAAGGGGAAATTAGAAAATGAAAATTATAAAGCACTTAGAGCTTTGAATACTGCTATAAGGTGATAAGGAATCAAAGAATGTGGGCTTTGGAATCTGTAGGAGCTAGAAGGTGCCATAAGATGAAGTTCCTGTTTGAATTAGCGTTGGAAAAATATGTTCACATAAGTTAAGATAAAACTCATTTCACTTACTTATCTCGTAAACCATAAGTTACATTGCAAAAATAGCTTCTATTGCTAATCCAAATAGGTACGAAGCAATGGCCTAGGGATGTGATTCAATGAAGAAATTAGGGCATTGGAGCAAAAAATACACTAGGGATGCAAGAAGGAAGCCTTACGGAGTCAAAGGCATTAAGATTCCATTTAGACTAGGATGTTGGAACAAAAAATACACTAGGGACACATAAGGAGGAAGCCTCATGAAGTCTAAGGCATTAAGATTCCATTTAGACTAACTTATAACATGGTTGTTGATCTTTACTATCAACTTCCTTTGCCACTTGATCATCTTTGTGGTCAATCTTCCTCAATCTCTGTCGTCAAGCTTCACTTTACTCCTTTGTGCCATTGAGTTTTGCATCCCTTTTCTTTGATGTTGTCATTTATTCATCTTCCTTACTTACTCGTATTTCTTTATGGATCTAACTATCTTATTTAGTGGGTATTTTGAGTTGTCCACATCTCTACCATTGGTGGCTTTATTCATTATCAACGGCTCTTTCATCCATTTCTTCTCCCATTCTCTTTTGTAAATTTGTCTCCTTTCTTTCTTTCTTTCTTTCTTTCTTTCTTTCTTTCTTTCTTTGTTTTCTTCTTGGTATTGGTATTCATTTGTATATGTGCTTACAGGTGATTGATGAAGAAGATGATGGATTTTTTTTTTTGCTAGTGAACATCCCATCTCTATCTCTTTTTTTATTTTTTTTTTAATTTTATTTGATACCAAGGGGTTTGCTTGTACATGCCCAAACTCATGGCCTATGGGTTAACTCAACATGTTCAATATAAATTTAAATATGTTGCAATTGAGCATAGTGTCACGCACTACAAGAAACACCAGATATTTTGCGTGCACAAACACTATACATATATATGGCGATTTAGACATTAGTCTAGAAGCTTCTACAATATTGTAGCATAATGGTAGAATTGTATAGAGAATTCTAGAAACTCTCATGTAAAGCATAAATATCTGGATATTTTGGGAGAAGGTTGTGGAGAACCATTCTCTACCGTAGGATGGTTTAGATTGTAATCATTCATTGAGGATATGATTTGGCTATAAATAGGAGGTGCCTCCCTCATTTGTAATCCATTGAAAGCAATACAAGTTATTCTCATTCAAGAACATCTCTCTCTCTCTCAAAGTTATCTTGTCTTTGGTTTCTTTGCCTTCTCTTGATCAAGGTAGAGTGATCAAGCTAAGGTCGTCGTGGTTTTGAGAGGTTTAATCTAATACTATGACAATGTGGTATCAAAGCTTTAGTTTGAAGCTTTGAGCATGGTTTATGGGAGCCATTACGTAAGCAAGGTTGTTGGGTAGGACTAAGGACATTGTTATTGCTAGAGAAGAGAGGGGAAGAGAGAGCCAACCTCCTTATCAACCAAAGAAGACTCAAGGACAAGTAAGTCCAACCAAGCCGCGGATATTGCCACCTTGATGGTAAAGGTGGAGGCTTTAGAGAAGACCATAAATAAGGTGGTTACTAGGGTGAACAAGGTGGAAGGTGACGTTAAGACACTTGAAACCCATACCCTAGAACAATTAGACAACTTGAGGTCGGATCTTGATTCATACCTCAATGTTGAGGAGGAATAAGTCGAGTCTATGAGGTGACTTGAGGCCAAGGTGGTGGATTTCATTATCGTTATGCACGAACAATTTAACTCTTTAAAGGTTTTGTTGGAGAGGCAAGCTAAGATTTTATTGGTAGTTAGTACCATTAGAACCATGGAGGTAAGGTGGATCTCCCTAAGTCAAAGGAATTCAAAGTTGTTTGTGATGCCAAGGAGGTTAAGAACTTCTTATGGAAAATGGAGTGATATGTTGAGAGCATGAACTTGGCTGACGACACGGACAAGGTATGCATTAATTCCTTATTCCTTATTGATAATGCTATGTTATGGTGGCGTAGGAAGCATACCAATATGGAAAAAGGCCTTTGCAACATCACAACATAGGAAGACTTCAAGAAAGAGATAAAGAAGTAATTCTATTATAGGAATGTGGTTTATGAGGCTCAAAAGAAGTTGAGAGAACTTAAACACAACACCTTGATTGTTGACTATGTAAGGAACTTCACCACCCTCACATTGCAAATCCCCAACCTGATTATCGAAGAAACAGTGTTCTACTTCATAAACGGTCGTCAAAACTAGGCCAAACATAAGCTTTAACGACGTGATGTAACAGATATGGATGAAACTGAAAGTCCCAGCTGAACCCAAAAGGGGGGTGAATTGGGTGAAGATAAAAACTTGCAACATTTGAAAATCTTTTCGCAATTTGGTAAAATCAATTTAAATGATAGTAAAGAGTTATAAAGTTATAGATAACCATTCAAACATATATGCTGGAAATAAAAGAGATTAAGGAAGAGAATTGCAAACTCAGATTTATACTAGTTCGGTCCAATCTGTGACCTACGTCTCGTCCTCAAGCTCCACTTGAGATTTCCACTATCTCCTTGTTTAACCAGGCACAAGAGGAAAGCCTTTACAATCTCACAAGTTTAGCCAGGCACTTGTGCAGCCTTCACAATCTCTCACAGAAACTCTCCCTTACAACCTGTAGGGATACATTCAATTCCCCACTCAAGGTCACCCAACCTTGAGTATCTCTCAGAAAAATAAAATGTTTTACAATGTATCTTCTCTCTAATAAGTGAATGGATGATCACTGAAGTGCATTATAAAACATTTCACTCTTTTTATGATAAACTATGAAAGTCTGAAAAACAGAGTGTAAGAGATTTAGAATTTTGGCATCTTGATAGTGCAAGCTTTTTCCATCATCACTTTGCGTTTTGAATGAGGCTCTATTTATAGATGAAGATCTTCTAAACGTTGAGAATATGACCGTTGAAAATAGAAACGTTGAGAATATGGCTGTTGAAAAAATATAGCCGTTAGATGCTTTTTGGACTTAACGGCTTAGCATTTTGATCTTCATGTAATCCTTTGTTTGATCATCTGAAACATATTCACAAATGATATAAATGATGATGATAAGTATTATAGATCATTTGGGTAATCATATGGATGATCTTGATCAAAAACAAGATTTTCGCTACGGTCATTTTTCTGAAGTGACGGTGATACTCGAGTATTGTCTTGGATACTCGAGTATTGAGCTTGTTTCATTACTCCAGATTCGTCTCTATCTATCTGATACTCGAGTATTGACTTACATACTCGAGTATTGAAGATCCTCTATCGTTCATTGCTCTTTGTCTGAGCTATACTTGAGTTTTCTCTTGTAAACTCGAGTTTTCAACTTATTCTTGACATTGGTTGCTCTCTGACTTGATATAGCTTCAATATTGGCAAACCAATTATCCCCATATAGCTCTTTGTGTCTTCTTTCCAATGCAATAAGAATTAGCTCCAAACTCATTGTGATTTGTCCGTTAAGATCAAATGAATGAAGATTGTTCTTGACTAGTGTTTTTGCAACGTCCTGAATTGTCAGTCAACTTTTGAAGACCATATCTCTCTGGTCTGATCTTCATTTTAGTAGAATCAAGTATTTATGGAAATCCTTATGAGTCTTCTTTCATATGCCACCGATTTCAGCTCATTCTGATTTGTAGATTGTGAGTTACACTCAAAACATTGAAGCTTGGTCTGATGTGTGACGTGGATTCTAGATCCAACTTTCAAAATTCACAACTCTCTCATCTGAACTTCTTTGAGCATGAAACTTTGTCAGGATGACGCATTAGATGTTTAGTTTCATACAAATTTGATTTCACCTCAATCCGATCTCTGGTTTAGAAGATATCATCGAATTATCAGAGCTCACTCAAAGTTAAACGTGAAACAGAGGTGAACAGAGTTGTTGACTATGCTGGATACTCAAGTATTGAATTGGATACTCGAGTATTGTCGGGTTCAGAGATGCCAGAGAAGCTGAAAACCCCAAATACTCGATTCATTAAGTTTCATACTCGAGTATTGACTCCCATACTCGAGTATTGACCTCCATACTCGAGTTTTCTTGTATTCCAGAGACAAATTACTTCCAGTAGGCTTGTAAACTCGAGTATTGACCATCATACTCAAGTTTTCTCATCCAGAACTTGATTCTTGTTGATTTTAACTCTGAATTGACCTACTCCAACTTCCATTTAATCATGGAGACTTCTAGGATCAATCTCAGAGGTTGAATAATGATATCTTCAGCAAGTTCTTTCTTTTTCCATCATTCATCTTGATCAATATTTCCTCTTCTTCATTTTATTCTTTTTGAAATCACATCTCTTGAACATACTCCATAATTTAACTCTTTCTTTCTTTCTATCCTCTAGAACATTCTTCACAAATATATTTGAGCTGATCTTGAATATCAACTTCTTCCATCTTCCAACTCTCTTCTTCTTCTTGATTATCCCCAAAATCTAACTTGAAGAATAATATTCCTTTTAGTAAGTTCTTCCTTCTTCTTCTTCTTCTTGATTATCCTTCATAAATGAACTTGAGCTGATCTTGAATAAAGATATTCCATTCACCAAGTTCTTTCATCTTCAATCACTCCTCTTTATCTTGATTATGCCCAAAATTTCTTTGATAACATCTTGCTTCTTTGATTCTACATTAAATTCAAGAATTAGCCAATGAAGAAGATAAATATAGTTTACAAACTTTTTGCTCTTACTAATAGCCTCTATATAAGACATCATCAAAACTAATCATATCTAATAGAAACCATTGCCATCACCGAAGGCCTTACCAAGTATCAAAGGGAAGAGAAAGGTAAGTCTTCCAAGCCTAAGTCTTCTAAACCTAATCAAGGAAAATATGGGGGAGACAAAGGCAAGGGGACCATTAAGGGAGGAATTGACAAGTCCTTCCATAGAAACCAATATGATGAGGAGAAGAAGAACAACAACTACACGATGAGTTGCTATATGTGCAAAGGGCCACATTGCATGAGGGATTGTCCCAGACTCAATACTTTGTCAACCATTGTTGAAGGACAAAATGCGCCCAGCGAGGAAAGGCCTAGTTCACAACTGGGATCTCTTAGACTTCTAAATGCTTTAAAAGCTAAACATGTGTAACCTACTTTAGGAAGTAACGAACTCATGTATGTAGAGGCAACTCGTACTAGCTCTCATAAGTTTCTCTAAGACTTTTGAAGTTCACATGATGCTTCTGACTTTACTATTGGAGGGGTACTAATGCAAGAAAGGCATCCAATTTCATTTGAGAGTCGTAAGTTGAATGATGTCAAGCAATGTTATATAGTCCAAGAGAAAGAGATGCCAGATGTGGTACATTGCTTGCGTACTTGGAGACATTATTTGTTGGGATCAAGGTTCGTGATCAAGACCGATAATGTGGCAAGACTTCCTACCTGAGTTTGACTATATGATAGAGTACAAACCTGGCATGGTTAATATAGTGGCTGATGTATTGATTTGAAAAGTAGAGTTAGCAACAATGAGTCAAGCCAAGGGTGACTTGATGACAAAAATCATTGATGGTATGAACCATGATCTCTTTGCACAACAACTAGTAGAGATGGCCAAGGAAGGGAAAACCAATAGGTTTTGGTTAGAAGATGACCTTCTTTACACTAGTGGGAGATGAATCTTTGTTTCAAAATGGGATAATTTATGAAAATAGCTCATTAAGGAGTGTCATGACTCCAAGTGGGTGGGTTATCCAAGACAAAGAGGTATGGCTCACTTTATTAGAGGCAACGTACTATTGGCCACATATAAGGGGTAAGATGGAACTTTATGTGAAGACTTGTCTTATATGCCAACATGACAAGATAGTGAACCAACCACTTAAAGGACTGTTGGAGCCTCTACCTATACCAAGGCAACCATGAGAAAGTATTTCCATAGACTTTATTTCGGCTTTACTAAAGTCTAATAGGTATGGCTCTATCATGGTGGTAGTAGATTGATTTTCAAAATATGCAACATTTATACCTGCCCCTACGGATAGTACATCAGAAGAAGCGGCCAAGTTATTCTTTAAGAATGTGTTAAAGTATTGGGGGCTACCTAAAACAATCATCAATGACAATGACCCCCATTTCACAGGAAAATTGTGGACTGAATTGTTCAAGCTCTTGAACACAGAGCTACACTTCTCCATAAGTTTTAACCCGCAAACTAATGGACAAGTAAAAAGGGTGAATTATTTATTGAAGTGCTACTTATGGCACTTTGCGAATGCCAACCAAAGGTTTAGGCCAAGCTCCTTGCTGTGGATGGATTCTCGTATAACTTACAAATGAGTGAGGCAACAGGAAGGAGTCACTTTGAAGTGGTGATGGGACAACAATTGCTCACTCTCATGTCCTTGCCACCACCTATAAGGGCAAGAGTCCAAGAGCCTATCACATGGCCAAATCTTAGCAAGAACAAGCTAAGGTAACGAGATCCTTTTTTGTCAAGGCGGTCAAGAGGATGAAAACGTTTGCATATAGGAAGAGGTGAGCCTCCGAATACCAGGTAGGAGATAAGGTTATGGTGAAGCTTCTTCCTCAACAATTCAAAATGTTTTGAAAGGTACACAAGGGCCTCATCCATAAGTATGAAGGCTCATATAAGATCATAGGGAGGTTAGGAAAGGTTTCTTATAAGCTGGACCTACCCCCAAACTTGAAGATTCATCCTGTCTTACATGTTAGTATACTTAAGCCATTTGATGAAGATGTCGACAATCTAGATCATGGCATCTCATTGAGTGCACTTCCCACCATAACAAAGTCATTGGATCAAGAGATAGAAGAGGTGCTTGTTGATCGAGTAGTGAGAAGATGTAGGGTACCACCAAGTACCCAATACTTAATCAAGTGGAAAGGATTACCAAAGAGTGAAGCCATATAGGAACCTCAAGAAGATCTTTGTCAATTCGAAGACCACCTACATTAGACAGAGACAAGTCAGTGACGAGAATGTCACCAGATTAGGTGGGGGAGAGTGTCTCACATCACAAGGAACGCCATATATTTTGTGTGCACAAACACTCTACATCTATATGGAGGTTTAGACATTAGTTTAGAAACTTCCACAATATTGTAAATACATGTACATAATGGTAGAATTGTATAAAGAATTCTAAAAACTCTCATGTAAAGCATAAATATCTAGATATTTTGGGATAAGGTTGTGGAGAACCATTCTCTACCATAGGATATTTTAGATCATGACCGTTTATTGAGGAGGTGATTTGGCTATAAATAGGAGATGTTTTCCTCATTTGTCATCCATCGAAAGCAATACGAGCCATTCTCATTCAAGAACATATCTCTCTCAAAGTTCTCTTGTCTTTGGTTTCTTTTCCTACTCTTAAGGGTTTGGTTGACTTAGCCAAGATCAAGGTAGAGTGATCAAGCTAAGGTCGACACAGTTTTACAAGGTTTAATATAAGACCATGACAATAGGCTAACTTGTTTTAGTTTATAATGACCATTGGGCTATCTTGTCTTTTTCAGTTCTTCACCCCTAATTGTACTTGTTATGTTTTTTTTGTTTTGTTTTACCCATACTTTTTTAGCCAATGGTGTACATAGCATGTGTTTAATGTGTGTGATCTCACCTAAAGTGATACCACTCTGGTCCTTTTTATAAGTCATTTGGATAAAAAAAAGTGGTCCTTGTTACGAAATCCAATATTAGGCCTATCCAAGGTATAGCCCAATAAGAAACAATCAATATGACACAGGCATGATGACACATCATTTGGGCTTGGAGGCACAAGAGGCCTAACAGTCCAAACTCTAACCCTAAAGTAATCTCTATAAATAAAAGGTTAACCTACAAGGTACACACGCTCTGCATTTTATCTTTTATGATTCTGCATATACAGAGCACACACCCCCATCCCCTCTGGCTATAAGTCTATCTATATAATCATCGAACTACGTGGACTTTGATCCCTCTCATGGCTACGTAGGCCTTGGGAATTGTTCCTAGGTTAAGTCCAATATATCTTGTTCTACAACAGAGCATTGGCGCCGACTGTGGGGACTCGATAAATTCTGATTCCTACTACCAAAGAAATTCAAGAAAAGCCCCAAATCCACTTATAACAATTGAAGAAGGGCAAAAGAAATTGAGAATCAAGGAGATCAAGGTTTCCACACTTGAGAGAAATTAAGAACAATCACACAACTACCAAGCGCTATGTCTATTCAGTCAAAGGGCTTCAGTATGAACTCGAACCAAGAAATAAATTTCAGATCTCCGGGTGCATATTTTGAATCACTTAGCACACCCTAAAAGGAGAGAGAAATTAGAGGCTCAACATTATTAAGAATTATATATATTCTCTTGGTACTTAATTCAACTCGTGTAGCGTGTTCAAGTCGGTTGCATTACATCAGTGGGTTAGTTTATTGGCTAGTGGAGGAATCAACTTGGTTCATCACTTGACAAGTTAAATGGTAATTTTTGCCCAAGAATTTATTTGAACAACTTCATAGACTTGTTTACATTTATTTTCTTATAATCCCATACCAGAGGCGGCATCAGTCCACAAAAAATGAGAACAATAGGGTAGCATTGATTGTTGTTGATAGTTGTTTCTAAAAGAAAAAATATAAGGACATTAGAGTTGGCAAAATCGTTAAAATCCATGGAAATGAAACCATTTCTTGTAATATGATATTGCTGTCAACAAGTGATCCTACAGGTGTTGCATTTGTTCAGACTTCTAATTTAGATGAAGAGTCATAGGATAAGGATGCATGGAGATAATATTAAGGAGTGTGTTTCTTTACATTTGAGGCAAACCTTGTCTTGGATAATATCAAGGAAACCCCATCAATCTATTTCAGAAGATTGTCAAATGCACCGACAAAACTACAAGAGAAATTTATTGACCATAGCTTCAGAGAAGGTTGCTGGAGGAAGAAGCCATATAAATGGACAGGAAGAACTTCTTGTTGTAGCAAATTGTTTTTTTAAACGCCCACATATGATTGCTTGTCCTCAATGTTGCTTTGAAGAACATTTTTTCAGTGTTTTAATCACTCAGTCAACTCAGTAAGGTTGCCAGGAAAGTGGCAGTACTTTTAAGATCAAGATCACGCTCAAAATCCTGCTTATATTCCTTCACAAAGTCAACATGCTTGTTTATAGCATCTGCAGTAAAGCAAATTCTGCAATAAACTCGGATGGCCAAGCTCAAGTAATTTTGATGTTGCTTCTATGTAATCTGAAAGGAATCTTCGCCCAGATTCCAATAGTTTTGGTGTTGCTAATTTCATCTCAAGCAAGCTCCTTCAAAGATTGCTACAAGGGAAGTAGTCCCTTAGAATTCACCTAAGTTGTGTTGCAGCAAAGACTGTCAGGGATTTTCCCTCTTACCATAAATCAGATGCAATTTCTTGGCTTTGCAACAATCTACCAACTTAAGAAGGCAAGGTGCATCATTATAAACAAGATCCCCAGTAGGCATCAGAACTCCATGAGCATCTGGAATCAACAGTGGACTGTCAAATGGCTCAATAAGTGGCTTTTCCAAGCAACATTCTACTATGGCTTCAAGGACACGATGGACAAAATTTAACTGATCTAATGAAAGAGGAAAACCTTGTACATCATTCTGCAGCCGTATAATACATGAAGATAGTCCCCAATACCAAAACTTAGTCTGGCATCCAAGTTTATCAACAAACCTTTATATTCTAATAGTTCAGATGGAACAACATATAAATATGAAGTGAATTTTATAGGTGTACATTTGGTGACACAAAATCATCTCCAATCCAGACTCATGAAACACCATCCAATTCTGCTTTCAGTTGAACAATGTATTTGGTGTTTATATGTTCTTGCAACCTTGAATAAAGGAATGGTATTTCCTTTTGCAGTTGCACATCAAAATCAGATATGGCATGTCGCATTCACCATCTAATATATGCATAGAGGATGATACTATCCACATTTGTGTTTTAGGCCTAACAATTGTAGGGGATGCCATACATTTTTGAATTAATTGCTAATTTATTGAGTCATTATGAGGGGAAGTATCAAATAGCTATCAACTGGGATCCGGAAAAGTTTACGTGTAGCTTATTCACCCGGCGAGGCTACCCACTCAGAGAAGGGGATCGGTAATATTGATACTGATTTTGATGCAGAAAACATCTTAATAATCGAAACTTTCTTTATAAGGGAACCAAACTCTTAGGTGATTTAATTCATTTCTCAACGTGCTGGCTTGTGAAACAGAAGTCCTGAAAATAAAGCTGTGATTGTCAACGAAGTTGAGAAGAATGTGTGGGCAGCAATTGAAGCAGGCAAGGTTAAGCCAGTGGTGGACAAATAATTTTCTCTCTCTGAAGAGGTAGAGGCTCATCGGCTCATGGAAAGCAGCAAACGTATGGGGAAGATTATGCTCCTTCCATGAAGCTGGACATGCCATTCCGACCGAAGCTCACACATTGTGATGGACTTTTAGAATTCGGACCTCTTTTTGTCTATGATTAAGGAGACTAGTGCCGGCCACATGAGAAGTTGCAATGTGGTTTTTTGGTGAAAAATTATTTTGTAATGAATTGATTCTGTACGACCATACAGGACAACAAATTCCTTTGAGAAAGTTAAAATAGCATAGTGGAACCAATTTTGTATGGAACCAGCCTTTTAAATGCTGAGATAAAGTGTCGAGTTCAAGTGCCAAATTGAGTCGTGTTCCACTGTTTAATTGCTGAGATAATGCCAAGTAGCTCAAGTTAGTCCTTTCAACATTGAATCCGAGTGGTTCAAATCCAAAGTCGGCATTTATTCAGAATGCCGAGATGAATTGCCGAGTTCAAATGCCAACTTGATGAAATGCCGAGTTCACATCCAAATAGCATAGTGGAATCAAGTTCTTGCTTTATTATGCCGATTTGTTAATTATCCTGGATGCAAATATGCTAAGCTTTCTACTGATTTGGGCCGCGGGTTGTGAATTATGTATGATCATAAACACTGGTTGGAACTCCAAGCAATTTTTATTCCATTGTTGGATTTAATCAATTAGCACTCTTCTAAAAGTACGAGGAGATCGACTTTGCTCCCTGGGCCATCTTTATTTGTAGTTCATAAGCATTTGTAAGGTGTAAAAGGTGTGCAACCTTCATCTGAAATGCACAATGTTCATCAATACCTTCAACAATGTTATTGTGGGTAATGAGAGAATCACCGCCTGCTGAAACTTCCAGCACAATGAAAGAACCAATTACATTAGCTTTTGTTAATGATGATCCAGTTATAGTTCAAAATACTTAGCATATTAATTTCTTTTAACTTCTGAGGCAAGCATTGCATCACAGGTGTCAGGTATTTTGAAGGATGTGCTAAAGCCTCATGTGCGCCCACTAAGCTGATTAATTGATCCATATTAAATATCCTGAGGTAGGAGTCTGGAGGTCAAGACATCAGTTATGAGAAATCTGTTCTTGATAAATTTATCAAGTTGGAAGGTGATTACAAAGCTATCATAGAGAGTGCCACGAAATCCAATGGAAGAACGCAAATTTATCAAACACGGGTGAAATATATGATAGCCTACTATCATATATACAACAAATAATATATATATATATATATATATATATGTCGGTTGTCGGTTGTGTAACTTCTTGTGCTATAATATATATATATATATATATATATATATATATATATATTATAATATAGTATGTATAATAAATACATATAGCAGAAGAATTAAGACATACAGCAACAAATTGTGATAAACCAAAATCAAAAAAGAAAATGAATATTTTATTAAAAGCAGAAGAATTAGAATTAGAACTTTAGATATAGATTTAATGGAATTTGATGAACCTATAGATAATGAATTGGAAATATATAAATTAACATATGAATATGAAGAAGAAAATTCAGAAGAAGAAGAAACAGATGAAAGTTCATAAGATGAAAATGATATAGAAAAAGAATATATAAATCAAGATCAAGAATATATAAATATGATGAACGTAGTAGAAGGAGAAAGTAGTAATAATAACTTAGAATTTGAAGAATATGAAGAATATATAAATACAGAAGAAAGCTCAAGAGAAAGAAGAATAACATTTAATAAAGATCAATATGATAAAATAAAAGAAAAAGATTTGGATATGACAGTTGCAAATATAAAAAATGAGAATTTTATGGAAAAAGTTAGTAAAATATTAAAAAAGAAAAGAAAAGAAAAATCACACTGTGTAGTATTAGAAAAGAAATTTCCAATAGAATCAACTTTAACTTAAGGAGTATTAAGAATACCACTAATAAGTAAAACTTTAAAAGAACATGAAATATCGAAAATATCTTTTAAAGATGAAATATTAGAAATATATATAGCAGGAGTGCAAATCATGGTAAAAGTTTATTTTCAAAGTGGAATAGATTCACCGTTAGAATTACTTATAACAGATGGAAGAATAATCAGTAATGTGGAAGATAGTATCTTAGGAATGATAGCAGGAAATTTAATATACCAAAAATTAAAATTCACTTTAAATACAAATTTTGCAATAAGTAGAGCAGAAGAACACATGTATAAATCTATTTTAATATATCATAATTTACATAATGTAAGACTACAACCAGGATATAGAAGTATAAGTATAACAGCAATTATAGGACTTATATTTTCGAATGAACATAGAATATATAATAAAAATAAAGGAAAAATAACAATAGATAAATATTTTATGCCAGTAATAAAAGAAGTTAAGATAGATCCAAAACAAATTACAATACCAGAAATGTTAAGACTAGAATTAGATAACGCTAGAAGTTATTATGAAGGAACACCTAGAAGAATGATAACTAATAACATATTAGGGCAAAGAACTTTAAGAATAAATACATCAGAAAATCCAACATTAAATATAAACATAAATCCAAGAAGAAGTTTAGAATATAATAGACCATCATCTAGTAGAAGAATTAATAAAACTTTAGGTCTTAGAAATTTAAACTCATCAAAAGAAATTAGAGATAATTTTAACCAAAGGAATTTATTAGCAGAAATACCGATAAGTACAAATCTAAGAGAAATAAGACCACAAAGAGAAAGTTATATAAAATTAGAAGTAAAATCTGAAATGTCTTAGAAAGAAGTAATAGCAAAAATAGAAGAAAATAACCAAAACAGTGAAATAGAAATAGGATTCACGGAAGATAATCTACTATTAGAAGGAAGTAGTACAACTACAAATGTTGTATTAAGATTTAATAATAGAGATATAATTGATTTAACATTAACAGTAAAAGATAATACAGAAAATGATTATAAGATAATATTAAGAAGAGACTTTTTAGAAATAGTTAAACCTTATAGAATTCAAAATGAAAGAATAATGATAAACTTAAACCATCAAAGAATTGTAATACCAAAGTTATCATGATTGAAGATATAACTATTGAATGAGATGAAGATAGAAATAAAATCATTTTTATATATAGAAGACAAGATGTAGAAAGAGAAATAGATGAAACCACTTTAATACCAGATGTAGATACAAATTTAATAAGAATATTAGTTAAAAAATTAAAACAAAAAATGAAAATATATAAATCAAGATTAACAACAGAAAATTTTATTCATAGACCAATGTATTTTGATCAAAATTTAAGAAGATTGAATTCGTGTAGAGCTATAAAAACTCACTTGAAAGAAAAGTTAGAATTATTAAGTAAGATATGAAGAAAAACAAAGAAATGGAAGAATGAGTAATGGAAAATTAGTGATAGATACCTATCATGGAAATGAGGAATGTTTTATAAAATTAGGAGCATGTGAAAAAATAGCAATAAAAACATTAGTAAGAAAAGCAATAAAAACAACTATAAAACTAAGAAAAACAATGAAAGATATGGGATACCCAAATATAATTAATGAAGAAATTCTAGATATTGGACAAATAATAAATAATAACGAATTGTTAATAATGCACTTTAAGGAAACTTTAAATATATTTTCTAGGATATAAAGAACAGAAGAATAACAATGCAACGAAAACTAGTTGAAAGAGGTAAAAATATAGAAATAGTATGGGAAATATATTATGGAGATAGAGAAGTTTTAAACAAAGTACCAGAATTAGATAAAACTCTAATGAGAAAAATAGTAAAAAGAATAAATAGAACAAATAAAAAAGATTGGAAAACAATAAATGAAATGGGATATCCATATATATATAGAAAATACCTTGGAATGCATAATCCTTTTATAGATGAAACTAGAGTAAGAATGAAGGATAGAGAGATGTGTAAGAAAGAAATTAAAAAGAAATTAGAAGTATTATCAAGGATATGACTATACCATTATATTATGTGTTGATAAAATTTAATTATGAAAAATATAGAGCTAGAAAATATCATGCTTTAATAGACACTGGAGCAAATCTAACAGTAGCAAAATATAATGTGTTACCACCAGAAATGTGGAAAAGAAAAAATAGAATCATAAGAATGGAATCAGCAGAAAGAGAAATACATATGATAGAATTAGAAGCTAAAAATATAATGATACAAATAGGAAATTACGAATTAAAAATAGAAGTATTAAATCAATACAATGAACCTCAATGTGATATGATATTAGGATTAGATTTTTTAGAGAAATATTATCCTTTTACATTTATAGAAAAACCTTAGTATTAACAACACCTTGTAAACATCAAGCAATAGGAGTTAGAATAACCAGTCCATATAAAAGAAAAGATGAAAAATTTCAAAAGAAAAAACATAAAGAAGAAGTACAATTCTTACAAAATAATGAACCAGTAAAAATAGAACATATGTTAGCTACACTAACTATAAGAGAAGAAAAAACCATAGAACAAAGGATATTAGATAATTTTAGTGAAAATCCACTAATACATTGGGAAAAATCTAAGCCTATGGTAAAAATAGAATTAAAAGATTACAGTAAAGAAATAAATTGTAAACCTTACCCTTGGACAGAAGAAGATAAAAAAGAATTTGTAATGCATATAAATGAAATGAAACAATATGATTTAATAAGAGAGAGTAGATCGGAATACTCATCACCAGCAATGATTGTAAAAAAACTTAGTGAAGAAAGAAGAGGAAAAAGTAGAATGGTTATAAATTATAAGAAAATGAATAGCATTGCAATTAGAAATAGGTACCCTATACCAAAAATGGAATTACTTTTTAATTTGATAAGAGGAAAGATAATATTTAGTAAATTTGATTGTAAATCAGGATTTTTTCAGATAAAATTAGAAGAAGAAAGTAAAAAATATACAACCTTTAGCACATCTAAAGGATTGTATGAATGGAATGTATTACCAATGGGTTATCATAATAGCCCAAGTATATTTTAAGAATTTGTATCCAAATTATCATTACCTCTAAGAGATTTTGCTGTAATATATATAGATGATATATTAATATTTTCGAAAGATGAAAAAGAACATTAAAAACATCTAAACTAATTTGTAGATTTAATTGAGGAAAAAAGTTTGAACATATCACCTAAAAAATCCATATTAAGAAAACAACAAAAACATTTTTTAGGACAAATTATAACTACAAATGGAATAGAATTACAAGATCATATAAGTAAAAAAAGTATTAGAATTTGATAGAATAACTAACAAGAAAGATTTACAAGCTTTTTTAGGATTAATAAACTAAGTTAGAAATTATGTTCCAAATTTATCAAAATTAACATCGAAAATATCTAAATTAGCAGGAGAAAAAACTGAATGGAAATGGAATAATAAAACTATTAAAATAATAGAATAATTAAAGAAAATGTGTCAAAATCTACCAAAATTAACAATACCCTTACAAAAGAATATAAAATGGATCATTTATACCGATGCATCTGATGAATATTGGGGTGCAGCATTGTATCATGAAAATGAAAAAGGAGAAGAAATCATAACTAGATATGCTAGTGGAAAATTTCAAGAAACACAATGGAAATATCATTCTAATTGGAAAGAATTGTTAGCTATTGTAAAAGCAGTGGAAAAATTTGAACTTTTTATAGTTAATGCACAATTTATTATTAGGACTGATAATACACAAGTGAAATCATGGTTAGATAAAGGAATAAAAACAGAAAAATTGGCTAATAAAATGTTGTTTAAATGGTAAGGAGATTTAGCATATTATGATTATATTATTGAATATGTGCCTGGAAGGAATAACCTTATTGTAGATTTTATGAGCAGATGGAATCCAATTCAAGCTCAGAAATGAAATCTAATCAGTCTTGTAATACATGTCAGACTATTTTAACGGAGTTGAATATTCTGAAAATGAATATGAACCTGTTAAATAGTCAATGTAGCACAAGTGTGCAAAGCATTTTATCCAGTATTGTACATTTAAACCAGCAAGTTGAAGATCTATTCAAACGAATAGAGAAGCTGGAAGGAAATGGAAGAAGAAATGTAAGTACGGCTGAATCAGCAGTACAAACAAACTTAGAATCAAGCAATGTTACTGAGTCATTCACTCAGATTGGGTCATCCACCCAAACAACCCAGACAAATGTAAGTGGGTCATCCACCCAACAGAATGTTATTGGACCTAATGTCCAAACCCAAACTCAAACACTTCATAAAATAACCCCTTTCAATGAGATCATAAAAGCCCAATTGTTAGAAGAAGCCCAAAGAAAAGAAAAAGGAAAAGCAATTGAAACCTCATCCTCAAACCCTAGATTTATTAGAGATCCTTCATTTGACACCTATTCTAAATTTAAATATTTTAGAACCCTTGTAAAGAAAACCAGAAACATGGAATTGTCAAACCCTCATGTTAAATATACCTCTCATTTTGCCTTTAACAAAGTTGTAGCTTATCTAGGAACTTCACCAGATCTAGTCAAGATCTTATACCAATATGGAATGTTACACGCCATCTATCCATTTAATGATCTAAAAGAAACTTCAGAATTGCCAGAAGCCATTCGAGAAGCCATCAAGATTTATGCAGGGATTGTTACTCAATATAAAGTTTATGTCAGATTTTATTCAACCATTGCAAAAATAACTCCAGAAAAAGTTTATCCTCCAATAAGTTTAATCAAATTTGGAACGACCAGGAAGCCAATAGAGATGGAAGTTGAGATCAAAGAAGACATAGAAGATGAACAAGAATTCCAGACTAAGATGTGTAATATTAGAGCCCAGAATTATAACATTATCTTTCAAGAGATGAAAAGGACAAATAATTCAGATGAGAAGAAATGGGTATATTATCGCGGTTTAACAACTTTAATTGTGTCATTTGGAAACAGAGCACATGAACAACCACTTTTCTCACAGTGGTACGACAGACTTAGAACCAACAAGATGGAAAACTCAGAAAAGACAAAGAAGAAGATTTGTAAGCTCTTAGCAGAAGAAGTAAATCACAAATGTAAGTATTGTAAAGAAAGAGAAAGAGCAATGCAAGATATGGAAGATCCAGATGTAGATCTCAGTATCCTCTAAGCAATCTTGAAGAATCTGCCAACGAAGAAAGAGATAGAAGATAACAAAGAAAAAAGCTTGCTGACATTGACAAAGTGAGACAGGCTAATTTGAAAATCAAAGAAATGTAATGATAGACATGTAACGTGTTCGGTGAAGGTTTTGCTGACCAAAATTGTTAAAAAAAAAATCACAAAAAGACAAAAGCATAAAAAGACGAAAATCTTAAAAGCTTCTTTCATTTCTGCACACTCATCTTACGCAAGAATTTAGGCTAGTCAACTTTTATCAACTTTAGTCACCTTTATGTCTTAGTTTTTCTTTATGTTATAGGGTGTAATCAATATGTTTTGAAAATTTGCATTACGTGTAAAAATAGTTTGTCAAAATTGTAAGCAGTTGGTATGCCGACTGTCTATATAAAGCCTTGTAACTCTGCACTTGAACACACACCAAGTTGAACTTTCACTCAAACATCTCACATACTCTCTTGTATTCAGTGCGCTTGAGAAATAAAATTTCAGGAGTTTAATAATTTCTTTCTTTGAAGAATTTTTTTTTTTTGCCGTGGAAGAAATATAAGGTATGAATTTTTAACTTTCTAAGGGGATCAAATTAGGGAGTAATATTATTAGAAATTTATTAGTTATGATTCAGTGAGTCATACATGGTTATATGTTTAAGCAAGGTTAAAAAATGGTTATGTTCACATAAAATCATAGAAGAATCCAGCTATGCCTCTTGTAGAAAACGAAGGAAGGCTATGCTGATCTTGATCTGAAGGGAGAAGGTCTGAGAAATTTTGTTCTCTGTAAAAAGTATTCCTGTATGAAAAAGGACAGGTATCCTTCTATAACCCAGATCATGGTTGGTCAAAACCTGGATAAATCTATGATATGGATGTCACCATACCCATATTTTCTCAGTGCTTAAGCATATAACCTGGTTGTCCCGCATATTTATGGTAATAAATACATAATATGTTATATATTTATGGGCTAGTCATAATATATATATTATGGTCTTGCTTTGCTGTTTAAATTTATCTTAGCGGACCTCGGTCAAACCGAATCTAGTTAAAATTCGGGATCTGTTTAAATTTTTTAAGGCGGACCCTAGCTAAACCGAATCTAGTTAAAATCTAGGCTCCGTGGAAATTATAGAAAGCAAACCCCGGTTAAACTGAATCTAGTTAAAATCTGGGTTCCATGTAAATTATTAAAGGTAGACCTTGGTCAAACCAAATCTAGTTAAAACAATCTACGCTCCATATTGCGAGGGCAAGGTCGCCAAGTTTATTTAAATGATTGAATTCAGATAAGCAAACCTGTTTTCAGAAATCATGTTGCGACGACAATGCCGTTAAATCTATTTAAATGATCGAATTCGGGTAAACAAACCCGTTTTCATAAATCATATTGCGACGATAATGCCGCTAAGCCTATTTGAATGACTGAATTCTGGGTAAAGAAACCCATTTTCAAAAGTATATAAACTCGGAAGCTCGGGCTTAAAGAATATAAACTTGGAATCTCGAGATTAAGGTATGTAAACACGGAATCTCGAGGTTAAAGTATATAAATTTGGAATCCCGGTGTTAGCGTATATGAATCCAAAATCTCGGGACAACACGTAAGGAATCCCAAAAATCATGAATACCTAGTCCGAGTTGAAAAATCAACACATTCCGGCAGCTGAGAGACCTGAACTACCAGGCTGGGGGCAACAGAGTGGACAATGAGGAATTAATGGAAAAGCATGATTATCAATAACTGGAATTGATGCAAACCAAAACGAAAATCAAACTCCGACAAGTATTTGAAATGCGCAACAATAAGTATTTTTCATTGATTATGATTTTACATATTGTTAAATATAGGAATATAGATCGGGTAATTATCCCAGGAAAATTGCTACAAAAGCAAGTAAGACAATCAGTACATCCCGGCAGCCCAGAGACCTAAACTATCGGGTTAGGGGGCAACTGTTACGGAATCAAATATTAAGCTCATCCAAGGTATGACCCAATAAGAGACAATCAATATGATACAGACATGATGACACATCATTTGGGCTTGGAGGCATAAGAGGCCCAATAGTCCAAACCCTAACCTTAAGCTAATCTCTATAAATAGAAGGTTAACCTACAAGGAACACATGCTATGCACTTTATCTTTTATGATTCTGCATACACAGATCACACACCCCTACTCCCCTCTGGCTATAAGCCTATCTGTATTATCATCGAACTACGTGGACTTTGATCCTTTTCATGGGTACGTAGGCCCTGGGCATTGTTTCTAAATCAAGTCCAATATATCTTGTTTTACAACAGAATAATCCTATTTATAAGTACAGTTTTAAAGTAGTAAATGAGATTGTGACAATTTTGTCTGTATTAATTGCATCAATAAAAATAGAGAGAGAGAAAATAGTTAAAAGATACTCATTCATAAATAAAGGTAAAAAAATTTACCCCATAATCATGGAGTTAACTTCTTTATTCGTTATATGTAATTTAATTAAAAATAACTTATAAATATCACTATAGTGGTGAGTTTCTAGAGATTCATTAAAAAAAAAAAGATTTGATTTCAATTAGATATTGACATCCATATCTTTATTTGTTACATCAATAGTCTCCTATTACATATTCATGCCTTAATAATCTGTCACAAAGAAAATAAACATACATACAAGTGGCATAAAAAAAATAGTACATTATGGGCACATGAGGCGATCGCCTAAATGGCCTGGACACAGCAATGGCCATTGACTATGTCTTCCCCCAACAATTACGGAAATCCAGTTCAATACGTAAGAACGAACAAGGAAGCTGAATATATGAAATAATTAAGAAAACGCCTTGATTGGTTTCTTCTTACGGCACAGTGGCTCTTCAAGGATCCAATCTTTTAATGTACCTACGTCGAAGAAAAAAAGGTAATAAATTATCGAAATTTGTTAAAAATGTTATGAATATACTGATTATGTGGATGTCCATTGACTCCCGGTCTCCAAATATTACAAGATGACATGGGACCCACGCATAGTACCATTGCATAGTAGTTTACTATTTGGTGGGACCCACGCACAAAATTATACAACTCACGGGAATGCATTCCCGTGAGTATACAGTTATGTAATTATGGGAATATTGCATCAAATGACCCAAAGTGGAAATTACACTAAAGTCCCATTTTCCTTCTATAAATAGAGGCCTTCTGTAAACATTCAAATTACACTGAAATGAGAACTTCTCTCTACTCTCTCTCTCTCTAAAATCTCTTGTTCTTGTATTTACTTTTCATCAGTTTTATATTACGTTATCAGCACGAAGACTCTACCAAGGTAAGATTTTATTACCATCTCCTTTACTATTTGTTTATTTTTTCTATCTGGGATAATCTTAACCATGATATGGAATTAAAGTTCTACTTTTACCGATTATTTTGAACATCGGGTTCCATGGTTAAGATTTGAGATTATTTACTATTTACTATTCACAGTAAATAGTAATTTTTACTATTCATGTTAATTTTACCTTTTTCAGTAATTTTATATTTCTATTCATTTTGATTCCTTTATGGAAGTCTAGATTTAATATTTCAGTAATTTTATTTTATTCACTATTCATTGTGAATAGTAACTTTACTATTCACGGTAAATTTATATTTTACTATTTACAGTAATTTATTTATGTTTATATATTCTTCCCACTCCCTATTTATTAATTCATGGTGGCAACATTAAGCTCCATTTGTAATTTAATTTTACTGTTTTATTTATTTAATTCATGGTGGCGATACTAAGCTCCATTTGTTTAATTTAAATTCTTTACTTACTGCTTTATTTATTTCATGGTGGCGATATTAAGCTCCATACTGACTTTATTAATATTTACATTATGCCACTAACATTTAAATTTATGTTACTAACATTTATTTATGCATTTATTTACCTTTTATGGTGGAAACACTAATATTAGTGGGCTCCATTTATTTATGCATTTATTTACCTTTTATGGTGGTGGCACTAATAGGGCTCCATTTGTTTATATTAATTCTTTACTGTTGTCTATATATTATATAATATATGCATCATCTTTCTTACCTTCGGATGAGATAGGTCTCGCTGTGAGTTTACTCCCATTCCTATCTCATCTTATTTTTATTTTCTTAGCATGTTTATTTACCGTTCTTTAAATTATGTTTTAATTTATAATAAGTTTTTATAATAAGATTCTAATTATTTTTATTATTTTTAGTTTGAATCATGTCTTCCAACCTTTCAAATCTTGAATTTAATGCTCTTGACATCACCGGGAAGAATTATCTATCATGGGTTTTAGATGCTGAAATCCATCTTCAAGCAAAGGACTTTGGAAAGGCTATATTGCCAGGAAATGATGCGTCCCCTCAAGTAAAGGCTAAAGCTATGATTTTTCTCCGACACCACATTCATGAAAGTTTGAAAACTGAATATTTAACGGTGAAAGATCCATTTGAATTGTGGACTAGTTTGAAAGATAGGTATGATCATCAGAAAACGGTGATTTTGCCTAGAGCTCGTTATGAATGGATTCATCTCAGGTTACAAGATTTTAAAACTGTAAGTGAGTATAACTCAGCTGTTTTCAAAATAAGTTCTCAGTTAAAATTATGTGGTGAAAAAATAACTGATGAGGACTTATTAGAGAAAACTTTTTCTACCTTTCATGCTTCGAATTTGCTTTTACAACAGCAATATCGTGAGAAAGGTTTTAAAAAATATTCTGAATTAATCTCATGTTTACTAGTAGCCGAGCAAAATAACGAGTTATTATTGAAAAATCATGAAAATCGTCCCACTGGATCTTCTCCATTTCCTGAAGCGAATGTGAGTGTACGGAATGATCATGGTCGTGGCCATGGTCGCGGTCGTGGTCGTGGCCGTGGTCGTGGACGAGGACGTGGAAATCGTGGAGGTAGAAATAATCATGGTCCTTATCATGGTGGAAGAGGTTATTATAGTCCTTATACCCACCAGAAAAAGATGAACAATGAAGGACAAAAGAATGATAAAGAAGGTCCTTCAAAAGTTGTTGAACATAAATGTTATCGGTGTGGTATGAAGGGACACTGGGTACGTAATTGTCGTACACCAGAACATTTAGCGAAACTTTACCAAGCCTCTATAAAAAAGAGTGTTAATAATGTGGAATGTGATGATAAGGCTCATAAAGATAATGATGTCAATGAGCCAAATGATGATGTTATGTCTCTCTTGGAGGTGGAAGATTTTTATGATTAAATAAGTTTGGAGGTGGAAGATTTTTATGATTAAATAAGTTTTGCAAAAATTGTAATAATTATTTTGTTTCGTTCTGACTTGTTGCCAGTTATGTATAATAAATATGTTTTTAATGCATCTTCTATATTGAATATGTTTTGATGCATTTCTTTTCTTTTAATGAAGCTCATGGACATTTCAAATATTGCACACAAGAATGAAGATATATGTCTCATTGATAGTGCAACGACACATACAATTCTTAAAGATAAGAAATATTTTTCACATCTAACAAATTGTAGTACAAGCATCAATACCATAGTGGGTAATACAAGATTGATTGAAGGCTCTGGAAGAGCAATAATAATATTATCCAATGGTACGAAATTTGTTATTAATGATGCTTTGTATTCCTCTAAGTCTCATAGAAATTTGTTGAGTTTTAAAGATATCCGTCGAAATGGATATCATATTGAGACTATAAATGAGGACAATAAAGAATATCTACAAATTGTTACTGTTAGATATGGTGAAAAATATGTTCTGGAGAAATTATCTATGTTATCTTCTGGTTTGTACTATTCAAGTATTAGTACAATTGAAATAAATGTTATGGAAAACCAGAAGCATGTTGATAAAGACATATTTATTGTTTGGCATGACCGGTTAGGCCATCCCGGGTCAATTATGATGCGACGTATAATAGAGAATTCATGTGGACATAACTTGAAACAGAAACAAATACCAAAATCCCATGATTTCTCATGTGATGCATGTTCCAAGGGAAAATTAATTATTCGGCCATCACCAACCAAAGTAGAAAGTGAGTCTCTCACATTTCTAGAACGGATACAGGGAGATATTTGTGGGCCAATACACCCACCATGCGGACCATTTAGGTATTATATGGTTTTAATTGATGCATCAACTAAATGGTCGCATGTGTGCTTAATCTTCTCGAAACCTGGCGTTTGCGAGATTACTTGCTCAATTGACAAGATTAAGAGCACATTACCCGGATTATCCTATCAAGAAAATACGTCTTGATAATGCTGGTGAATTTACTTCACAGACTTTTAATGAATATTGTATGTCCCTTGGAATTGATGTTGAACATCCTGTAGCACATGTTCATACGCAAAATGGACTTGCAGAATCATTGGTAAAACGATTGCAACTTATTGCAAGACCTTTACTTTTGAAATCTAATTTACCAATTTCTGCTTGGGGCCATGCCATTTTGCATGCAGCAATGTTAATTCGCATCAGGCCAACTAGTTATTTAAAATTTTCCCCCTTACAAATGGTTTTTGGTGAAGAACCTAATATTTCTCATATACGGACCTTTGGATGTGCAGTATATGTGCCTATAGCACCTCCACAACGTACTAAAATGGGTCCTCAAAGAAGAATGGGAATTTATGTTGGGTATAAATCTCCTTCAATTATAAAATATTTAGAACCATCTACAGGAGATTTATTTACTGCACGATTTGAAGATTGTCATTTTAATGAATCAGTTTACCCAACATTAGGGGGAGAAAATAAGCAGTTGAATAAAGAGATTAGCTGGAATGAATTATCATTGGCTCATTTTGATCCTCGTACAAAACAATGTGAACTAGAAGTTCAAAAGATAATTCATTTACAGAATTCAGCTAATCGAATGCCAGAAGCATTCACTGACCCAACGAAAGTGACAAAGTCACATATTCCAGCTGCTAATGCTCCAATTCGAATTGATGTCCCTGTAGGACAACCGATTACAAATGAATCAAAAGCACGCCTTAAGCGTGGTAGGCCTATCGGTTCCAAAGATAAAAATCCTCGAAAAAGAAAAGAAGCTAAAATTATAGATGGCCAAGTCGAGGATAATCAAGAAAAAAGCGTAGCTCTGGATGAGCCACTTCATAAAGTGAAATTATCTCCAGAGGAGAATATTGAGGCCCCAGAAGAGATCCAGGTATCTGAAATGTATGAAAATAATGAGATCTCAATAAATTATGTCACAAATAATATCAAATGGAACCGTAATGAAGTCAACATTGACGACATTTTTGCTAATCATATGGCATATGATGTAATGAATGAAGAAGAGGATCATGAGCCAAAATCCATTAGAGAGTGCCAACAACGAAAAGATTGGCTCCTATGGAAAGATGCCATTAATGCAGAATTAAAATCATTAGCAATACGAAAAGTATTTGGACCTATAGTCCATACACCTAAAGATGTAAAGCCAGTTGGATATAAATGGGTTTTTGTACGGAAAAGAAATGAAAAGGGTGAAATTACAAGGTATAAAGCACGCCTTGTAGCCCAAGGCTTTACACAAAGACCTGGCATAGATTTTGAAGAAACATATTCACCAGTAGTGGATGCAACTACTTTTCGTTATTTAATTAGTCTAGCAGCAAATGAAAGGCTTGATTTGCATCTAATGGATGTTGTGACTGCCTATTTATATGGCTTACTTGATAGTGATATCTATATGAAAGTTCCTGAAGGACTCAAGATGCCTGAAGCATTTAATTCAAATTCACGAGAACAATACTCGATCAAATTAAATAAGTCCCTGTATGGCTTGAAACAATCAGGGCGCATGTGGTATAATTGCCTTAAAGAATATTTGTTGAAAGAAGGGTATAAAAATGACCCGATATGCCCATGCAGTTTTATAAAAAGATCGAGAAATGAATTTGCTATAATTGTTGTTTATGTTGATGATATCAACATTATTGGAACTTCTGAAGAGATTACAAAAGCAATTCATTGTTTGAAGAAAGAATTTGAAATGAAAGATTTAGGTAGGACAAAATTTTGTCTTGGATTACAAATTGAGTACCTGAAGGACGGGATCTTTGTACATCAAGAAACTTATACAAAGAAGGTCTTAAAACGATTTTATATGGATAAGTCACATCCATTTTGTACTCCAATGGTTGTAAGGTCTTTGATAAAAGAAAAAGATCCATTCCAACCCCAAGTAATTAACGAAAAAGGTGTAGAACAATTACTTGGTCCAGAAGTACCATATCTTAGTGCTATTGGGGCACTAATGTATCTTGCTAATCACACAAGACCTGATATAACATTTGCTATTAATTTATTAGCAAGATATAGTTCTGCACCAACACAAAGGCATTGGAATGGTGTAAAGCGTATTTTTCGTTACCTCAGAGGTACTATTGATATGGGGTTATATTATTCAAATGTATCTAAACATGAACTGATTGGTTATTCAGATGCTGGATTTATGTCTGATCCACATGATGGAAAATCACAAACAGGTTATGTATTTACATGTGGAGGTACAACAATTTCATGGCGATCTATGAAACAAACTATATCAGCCACTTCATCTAATAATGCAGAAATCCTAGCAATGCATGAAACAAGTCGAGAATGTGTGTGGTTGAGGTCAGTAATTCATCATATACGAACTACTTGTCATTTATCTTCTGGTAAAATGGTTCCAACAGTTCTATATGAGGATAATACTGCATGTATTGCCCAACTTAAAGAAGGATACATCAAGGGCGATAGAACGAAGCATATTTCACCAAAATTTTTCTTTACTCGTGATCTTCAACAGAATGGTGAAATAGATATCCAGCAAATCAGTTCAAGTGAAAATTTGGCAGATTTATTTACCAAGTCACTTCCAGAAGCAATCTTTGAGAAGCTTGTCTATGGTATTGGTCTTCGAAGACTCAAAGATCTCAACTGATGTTGTCAATAGGGGGAGTCGATACACGCTGTACTCTTTTTCCCTTATCTAGGTTTTGTCCCACTGGGTTTTTCCTAGAAAGGTTTTTAATGAGGCAGCACTGGATAGTGTATCAATGAGTGATGTACTGTTTTCTTTGGCTAGGTTTTTATCCCACTGGGTTTTTCCTAGTTAAAGTTTTTAATGAGGCACATTCATAAATGGACATCCAAGGGGGAGTGTTATGAATATACTGATTATGTGGATGTCCATTGACTCCCGGTCTCCAAATATTACAAGATGACATGGGACCCACGTATAGTACCATTGCATAGTAGTTTACTATTTGGTGGGACCCACGCACAAAATTATACAACTCACGGGAATGCATTCCCGTGAGTATACAATTATGTAATTATGGGAATATTGCATCAAATGACCCAAAGTGGAAATTACACTAAAGTCCCATTTTCCTTCTATAAATAGAGGCCTTCTGTAAACATTCAAATTACACTGAAATGAGAACTTCTCTCTACTCTCTCTCTCTCTAAAATCTCTTGTTCTTGTATTTACTTTTCATCAGTTTTATATTAAAAAAATTGATCTTGCTTTTTGCCTTTTCGATCTCCGTGTGAAGCTATCAATCAGCACATGAACTCATAACGTGACGATAATCTCGCTCCTCCTTCGCTTGCGCATGTGCTCTGTCTATTCTCTCTCTACCTTGCGGCAGTAAGAAAAACAAACTGTTCCTAGTGACTCTCCCACAAGTAGCATTCCAATTGCAGAAAATCAAGGGGGTCTTAAGATCTTACTCTACTTGGCGTTCAGCCCAAATTCTTCTCGCTTCACCGCTCAATCCGATCCAATTCACCAATGAAGGCCGGCAATGCTCTAAATCCGCTCATCACCTTTGAGCATAAGAGGTACTTACTACACTTGTTTCCGATAGTGTCAATCCCATCTTTGCTCTCTCCTCCAAGTGTCTCTAACTCCTCCAATTTCTCTAGTATCCCTTTTCCATAGGATTTTTCCGTTATGAGCTCTCGCCATCTGTTAGATCCATCAACAGTTAACTTCATTATATCCCTCTCCCCCCCCCCCACAAAAAAAAAAAAAAAAACTTTTGAGTTTAATCTGCAATTTGCTTGGACCGCTTCGTTTATGAAGGCATTTATTCCCCGACTTAGCTATGGAACCTCAAATTTCGACAATTTGATTTGTTTCGTAGAGGTTTTCTATTTAATTACCGTATTTTGAAGACCGATCTTGCTTTGATTTTTTTTTTTTGGTTGACATTTATGTTGGGATTGAATTCTTGATGGGGAGGGTCGTATGTGTTGTTTCTCTTTTCTTCCTTTACTTCTTAATAATTGGGAACTGCGCTGGGGCAATGCCGAACCTTTTGTTGAAGTGGAATGTGGATTTTACGACAAATATGCTGTTGTCTAATCTGAGCCTCCTGATGGCAAGTAATTTGAGCTGATTTGTACTTTGATTCGTTTTTCCCTGCATTAATTCTTGATAAGGTTCTTGTAATCCTGATCAGGTTCTTCTCTTGATAATCATTCTCTATAATGCATTTTATTATGTTTTATTCTCTGGTTTAGTCTCATTATTCTAAATTTATTTATGACTGATTCTTAAACTTTAATGTCTGATGATGTAAACAGGGACGCCTATGGGTTTACCGTGCGACCTCAGCACCTGCAAAGATACCGTGAATATGCTAACATATACAAGGTTTCATCATTCCTCGGATTGACAATTCCCTCTCATTCTAAAATTTTATTGTTATCGTTTAGTGTCATGGGGTGATAGGATTAGTTAGAAGATTAGAGGAATTGGGAAAAGAAGGAGAATAACAGGAGAGAAGAGAAGAGAGGGACAGAACTACTGCACTATTGCAGATTCTCATTCATCATTTTTCCACATACAATCTGTCCAAGTATTCATAGATATATATGATGCACCTCAGAGAGTAGGAAATTCCCCAAACGTTTACTACTAGTTCCTAACTAATTCCTAACTAACTAATTCTAATATTTTCTATTTTCTACACCTTACATATCATGGGGATTTCATTTTCTGTTAAGTTGAAATGCTTAACAGAACAACTGATTCAAACATCTGCAATTCTTGATTATATGTGAATTGTTATTTCTTGCTTTTCTGGCATATACATTGCCTTTGAAGTGGAAGATGTTTAATGTGTAACACTTGTGAGCTCTTTTTTCAGGAGGAGGAAGAAGAAAGATCAGATCGATGGAACTCCTTCCTAGACCGGCAAGCAGAATCTGTTCAAGTGGATGAAAATAAACTTAATGTTGAGGATAATGACAATGTCTTGGAGGCTGAAGCTAGAGAGAAAGAAGCCTCAGGAAATGGTGTTAATGGATATGAGTCAAGCAGTCAGAAACTTGATTCTGATAATACGGTTGATAAAGGCAGGAAAAAAGAGGAGTTACCAGCATCTGAGGCGAAAAAGATTCATAGAGTTGCACTATGGACAGAGATAAGACCATCACTTCATACTATTGAGGATATGATGAGCAATCGTGTAAAGAAGTCTATTGAAAGAAACAAGAAGAATGTGTTGAGAGATGAACAAATGTTTGGAAGTGGCAAATCACAATGTAATAGTGATGAGGCACAATCACAAAAAGGAGCATGTGAGGAAGACTCTGATGATGAGTTTTATGATGTAGAGAGGTCAGACCCTAGTCAAGATGTGCCTTCCACTGATAGCTTGAATGCCTCTGCCAATGGTATTGCAGGTGATGCAACACCACTAGAGTCTTCATGTCCTTGGAAGGAGGAGCTGGAAGTTCTTGTTCGTGGGGGAGTGCCTATGGCACTGAGGGGAGAGGTACTCATTATATAATTTGGTTAATTTTTCTTGTGTTTATTCATTCCCAGTGATGTAGCCACTTGTTTGTTTTGTGGCTTTAGCTTTGGCAAGCTTTTGTGGGTGTAAAAGCAAGACGAGTAGATAAGTATTATCAGAGCCTGCTAACACCTGAGAATGATTCAGCAAGTAAATTGGATCAACAAAGTATGCAGTCAACTGACAAAGATGGAAAAACAAATGTAGATTCCATATGTGTACCAGAAAAATGGAAAGGGCAGATTGAAAAGGTCTTTACCTATGATAATTCCCCTATTATTGTTGTTGTTCTTGTGTGTGTGTGTTGGGGGGTGGGGGGCACATACCCCTAATCTGACTCTAAAGTTCCTCTACTTACAGTCTTTCGTTGGTTGTTCAGGATCTGCCTCGAACATTCCCTGGCCATCCTGCTCTGGATGAGGATGGTAGAAATGCTTTGAGGCGATTACTTACTGCATATGCGAGACATAATCCTTCTGTTGGTTACTGCCAGGTCTTTGCTTCAAGAAATAGTTATATGTTTTCTTTATCCATGTTATTTTTAAGCAGGTTGTCTGGTTGTTATGTATTCTGTGTCTTTACAAACTTAAGTGTTGTCAAACTAAAGAGATGTCTAAATGGAACTACTGAATAATTTAGTGAGCTGACCTGAGTTAAAGAAACTTATTCACACAGGTCAGTTTTCAATGGTACAGAGATGTCTGGATGCAACTAGTCAACGATTAACATAACTGGAATTTGTGCTGCTTTACACTAGTTGCTTTCAAGGGTTCTTAAGTTTCATTATCTGTTCAAACACAAAGGACTAAAACTGCCATAACAGTCTGTCATTGGTGTGTCGAATAAATATAATGGTTGTTGGCCTGGCGTGTGACTTTTTTAATCTTAATAAAGTTAGTGGCTTGGAATTATCCGGATTTAAAAAAATCATTTGACCAGCGTTTGCGCGAAGATAGTATTATCAAAGGCACTAGGGCATTGCACTTACTTGGAGGCAGAGGCAGGGTGTTTTAGAGCTCCTTGCCTCTGAATTTCAAGGTGCAGTGCCTTCATGGATGTGCTCACCTTTAGTTATGAAGTGCGCACCTTCATCCAATTACACAGGATATGGAGGTCAGCACTTCTATTTTCATGTGTTATTATTTTCTCAGCTAGCCCAGTTTGACGTCAAAATTAGTAAGCTGTACAAAATGGTTTTCTTGAATCAATATAATTTACAGAGTATCGACTAATGAAAAGAGGGTGTGTTCCTTCTTTTATTTTGATGACTGTGGCCATAAATTTGTTAAAAATTTCTGGGAAGTTATTAGAACCTCAGCATAGACGGTTCTGAGAAAAGGGAGAATTTGGCCTAAGGCCAAACTCATGATCTTTTATTTCTAAGGACTGCTAATGGTAAATACTTATTGTTCCGCTTGTAAATTTGTGTCTTTTGGGTGGTAAATAGTGTTAAATATCATTTTAGTCATAAAGTTGCATTATGTGAATGGTATATATTTGTAGTTGAACTGGTAAATTTGTGTTATGTCAGTGGTAAATTGGAGGATCTTCCTAATAATTAATTTTCTTAGGTTTCCTCACTTTTTCTTTTAAATTTTTGGGTCTGCAAATGAATAACCACAATTCTTGAAGATAGATTATTTAATTTTAATGTTATTCTTGATTATTTAGTAGTTTTGATCATACTATGATTTAAAATTTCAAATTAGAGTATATAGATATTTTAATCATGGAAAATGAATGTTTACCACTCATTCTCTTCCCATCATGATCTGCGCATCCTTTAGCAGCATCTTGTATTCTATTTTTTTTCCCTATTTCCCGTCATTTCCATGTCTATAAATAATTTTTTTAAGCTGTTTTAGTTCATTTCACCAATGCAATGTGTATGATTCATGCATATCAATGTGTCAATGAAATGGTGTAAACTAAAATTTTCAGCATTTAAATACAAGTGTACCGAAGAATGACTCATGCTATACTCAGATTCATGACAGCTAACCTTCTGATCTTAGGTTATTCGAATCATTTTCATTGCAGGCTATGAATTTTTTTGCTGGTCTATTACTGCTTATGATGTCAGAAGAAAATGCCTTTTGGTAGGTATAGAAATGGATTGATGATTGACTTTTCAGATTTGTGAATTCTGACTGATCTTTCCATAGAATTGACTATAAGGAAAACATCAATATAAATGTTTTTTAAATCTATTGCAATTCAGAGGCATAAAACACTCTATATCTGATGATTTTATTTAGATGAATGGAAATTACAATATATAGGCTAAGAATGAGAGATTAGAGGAGGAAGATCATGAATTACAATTATGACTAATAAGTAGGAAATCAAATTTGCTATAATCAAGGTTAGCAATCAAGGGATCTTGAACCTAATCTCCTTATTTATTTCCTAATATTCTAACACTCCCCCTCAAGCTGGAGAGTGTATGTCGATCATTCCCAGCTTGTCTCGAAATCCTTCAAACTTTGTTCTGCCTGGTGGTTTAGTCAAGATATATGCAATCTGGTTTGCAGATCTTATGTGAGATAATGTCATAATGTTTGCTTCAATCTTTTCTCTAATGAAGTGTCTGTCTATCTTAACATGTTTGGTTCTATCATGATATACTGGGTTCTTGACTATTTCAATGTTGGCTTTGTTATCACATCAAAGTTGCATTGGTCCCTCATGTTGAATTCCCGACTTTGCCAGTAATCTTATAATCCAGATTCCTTCACATATTCCTTTGTTGACAACTCTTAGTTCTGTTTCGGCACTGCTTGTTGACACCCCTGTCTGTTTCTTACTTCTCCAGGTAACTAGATTTCCCCACACGTATGTACAGTACGCTGAGGTTGATCTCCTGGTCTCTCTATCTCTTTCATGGTCTGCTTCAGTGTAGATTTCTATGTTTCTGATAGTACCTTCCTTAAAGAATATTCCCCTTCTAGGATTAAGCTTCAGGCAGCTCAAAATTCTGTATACCGCTTCCACGTGTTATTCTTGGGGTTGATGCATAAACTGACTTACTATTCTAATTGCATAACTAATGTCAGGGCGTGTGTAGGTTAAGTATATCAATTTTCCCACAAGTCTTCTGTATCTCTCCGCATTAGCTGGAACACCTTGTGGCTTGATCTCTAAGTGGTATCTCTCTTCCATTGGTATCCCTTCTGGTTGAGTGCCCAACATTCCTATCTCATGTAACAAGTCTAGTATATACTTATGTTGAGAGACATTGATGCCCTTCTTGGTTCTTGCTACTTCCATGCCTAAGAAATACCTTATTTGTCCAAGGTATTTCACCTGGAATTCAGTCAACAAGTCCTATTTAAGTTGAGCAATGGATTTTTCATCATCTCCTGTAATGATTATGTCATCAACATGGCGATCGATATGGTAACTTTGCCATTAACACGTTTGGTGAACAACATGCCATTTGCTCGTCCTCGAGTATATCCAAGTCCTTTCACTGCTTTGGTGAATCTATCGAACCATGCCCTCGGAGATTGTTTCAAGCTGTATAATGACTTGCTTAGCTTACACACAGAGTTATTAAGAGCTAAAACTACATCCGGAATCTCCATGTATACTTCTTCCTCCAGGTTGCCATTTAGAAATGCATTTTTCACGTCCAGTTGGTATAGTGACCGATCCAAGTTTGTTGCGAGTGATAACCGTACTTGAATGTATTGAACTTGACCACTGGAGCAAATCTCTCCTGATAGTCGTTCCCGTACGTCTGGGTATATTCTTTTGCAACAAGTCTCGCATTGTATTTGTTGATATCGCCATTAGGATTGAATTTTGGAGTGAAGATCCACCTGCATCCTACTGGTTTCTTTCCTTTAGGAAGAGTTGTGATCTCCCATGTTCTATTTTCCTTGAGTGCCCTTAATTACTCTTCTGCAGCTTGCTTTTAATTTGGATCAGCCATAACTTGTTGAAATTTATTTGGAATGGTTATTTGTGCACTTTTTACAACAAAACTTTGCATTTTTGTAGGCAGATTACCATATGAGACAAATCGTTGAATTGGATGATGAGTACACGATCTTTCCCCTTTTCTCAAGGCAGTAGGCCAACCCGATTCTTCAGGATTTAATCCCAGATTGGATTCATGGTCGTTCCTTTGAATGAGAGAGATAGTTCTATTAGTGTCTGGTTCAGCTTGAACTTGTGAGCTGGACTCTACCACTTGTCGTGGTTCAACATCCATCCTTGAATTGATCTCAACATGTGTTTCCAGTTTATTGGGTTCAGGTTGAGGTGGGCTAGGTTGATTTGTGGGAGCAAGTGAGTCAAGAGTGGCTATAAGGTTAGGCGATGGTGTGTTAGGTGAGCTGAAACTTTTGGAATTAGATGTATCCAGGATTAGCCATTCAATGTCATAATACGCCCCCTGAATGGGTAATTTGGGATAATATGCTTCATCTTTCGAGAACACAATATCCTAGGAGACAATGAGTTTCTTGGAAGACAGACATTAGCATTTGTACCCTTTTTTAGTAGAGGAGTAGCTAAAGAATATGCATTTGTTAGCTTGGGCCCCAAATTTGTTGTCATCCTTTTTGTGTACGAAGACAACACACCCAAATACCTTGAGAGGTAATGAATTGAATTAGAGGGCAATTTGGGAAGAGTCCAAGGAGTTTTTGAATTGGAGTGTCATAATTGAGAATTTTGAAAGGCATGCGGTTAATGAGGTAAGCTATTGTGAGGATGGCATCACCCCAAAATATGGTAGGTACATTCCGCTCCATTATTAAGGCTCGGGTTACTTCCAATAGGTGACGGTTTTTGTGCTTGGCCACTCCATTTTGTTGAGGGGTTGTAAAGGCATGAAGTTTGGTAATGAACTCCTTGATGATCAAGAAACTCTTTAAAGGCTTTACTCATGTATTCCTTGGCATTATCACTCCGTAGTACCTTAATGGAAGTGTTGAATTGGGTTCGCACAAAGATATAGAAGTTTTGAAACACCGTGGCTACTTCAGATTTGTCTTTTAGTAAATAAACCCATGTGGTTCTAGTGTGATCATCAGTGAATGTATCAAACCATCTAGTATGGATGAAGTTAGGTAGTCGGGCAGGACCCCAAATATCACTATGAATTAGTTTGAATGGTGCGAAAGGGATATAGGGCTGTTTAGGATATGAAGATCGTATTTGTTTTGCAAATTGACAAGTTTCACAATGAAAAGGAGCAGAATTTTTATTAAATAAACTATGAAACACATGCTTCATATAATCAAAACTAGGGTGGCTTGATTGATAATGCCACAAAAATACATCATTATTATGAGAATTTGAGCTAACTAGCGCTCGTCTTGCCTTCAATGCATCTTTATTCTTCGAGTTCGAACCTTCTAGGTAGAACAATCCATCCCATTCTCTAGAAGTCCCAATCGTCCTCCTCGATTTTAAATCCTGAAAAATATAAACTGTCATAAAAAATCACTCGACATATTTGACCTCTAGTCAACTTGCTCACAGATATCAGATTACAAGTGAGTTCAGGTACAAACAGAACATTATGTATTGCCAACTGATCAGATAATGTAACTGTGCCAATTCCCTCAACCCGTGTTAATACACCATTAGCTACTTTTACTTTTAGGTGTTCATGACAAAATTTAAGGTTGTGGAATAAAGTTTTGTTACCGGTCATATGATTTGTAGCTCCTCAGTCAACAATCCAGGTATTGTCGCTAGTCATCACAGCGTTGAGATCTACAATAGAATTGCCTGATTGTACCAAATTGACACTAGAAACAAAGCTTGACTTATTATGCTTGTCGAGTATCCAGCGAAGCATTTGTAATTCTTCCGGGTTTAGGCGATCGTCATTCTCAAAACTCGATTCAGTCGTAGTCAGGTGACTCTGGACACTTGATTTTCCACTGGAAGGTTTTCCATGGAGTTTTCAACATTCTTCCGTGTTATGACCCTTCTTGCAATAATTGCACCATTTATTAGTCTTCGGTTCCCTGTGTGGTCCCTAGATTGCTAGTGTTGAGCTTTCAATTTGACTTGGTCCACTTCTGGTCAAGAGTTTCCTACTTTCCTCCAATTGCACAAAGTTAACAACATCAAAGAGTTGTGGGAGTGGCTTCAACATCAAATTAATATATTTTTCCTTTCTCTTACCATGAATATATCTTAGCACGCTTTGTGACTACTGGAGATAGTTTCTACCATTAAACTTATGGTTAAAGGCCATAACTTGATGGTCTGAAAATTCTAAAGCCATCTCTGAGGTTTTGGTTGGTACTAAATTACTGGTAGTAGAGGAAGAAGATGAAGTGTTTTGAGTTTGAGAATTGGTACCGGACATAAAGGCTATGGGAAATGTTCCGGTTGGTTGTTCAGGAACTGATCCAAATACAGGAGGAAACTGAGAGGGATCCATGTTTCTGGAAGAAAAGGGACGCCGGAAGTCATTGTTCACGACGACACATGGATGTCACGCACCGGGAATGTCCCCCACGCATCAGTCAGGTGGCCGTTGTGTTGTAGGGTTCCGCCGATTGGCACGTGGCGATTTCGTCTATGGTGGCAGTGTGATGACATGTGCTGTCCTCTGGTCGGATTGAAGGTTGTCGTTTTCCTTTGCACTCTCTCTCGTGTGTTTCGCTCGCTCTCTTTGTGATCGTGGCTCCTGGTCAGAGTAAGGTTGCCGACGGTCTAGATGAGAAACACCACTGGTGAGAATCAGTGAGCTTGGTGAAGGCTGCAACTGTGACCTTCATTACAGTGATTTTGGTCACTGTGACCGTTGACATTGATCAGGACGATTGATTATGCCTCTTTGGCTTTGAATAGAAGGTTGCTCCTTTGATACCATTTTGCAATTTAAAGGCATAAAACACTATATCTAATGATTTTATTTAGATGAATGGAACTTACAATATATAGGGTAAGAATGAGAGATTAGAGGAGGAAGATCGGGGATTACAGTTATGACTAATAAGTAGAAAATCAAATCTGCTGTAATCAAGGAGAGCAATCAAGGGATCCTAAATCTAATCTCCTTATTTATTTTCTAATATTCTAACAAAATCTATAAGCACTCTATCCTGAAGTAATATCTGACTGATTGCTTGGGGGGCATCTTTAACATTGTTAAGCTAATGTCTTACCTATTTATCCGCAACTATGATTTTTATCAGGACCTTGATGGGCATTTTGGATGATTATTTTGATGGTTATTACTCTGAGGAAATGATTGAGTCTCAGGTGGTGTTTTCTATTTCTTTCTTTTCTATGTATCCATCAGCAAATTCAATAATGCACTATAACTGCTGTTGGACATTTATTATATTGTCACTTTATTAGGTGGACCAACTTGTTTTTGAGGATTTGGTGCGGGAGAGGTTTCCCAAATTGGGTTTGTATATTGTCAATCATTTTTATCTCTACTAGTGTATATAGTTTCCAGTTTCATTGTTGATATCTTAAGTCAATTTTACTTCTTGTGCAGTAAATCACCTAGATTACCTGGGAGTGCAGGTAGCATGGGTTACTGGACCATGGTTCCTTTCCATATTCATGAACATGCTTCCTTGGGAAAGTGGTCAGGTTTTATGCTTTATCGAGTCGTGTACTATGTAGTCTTAGAAATTCTCATAAATCATATCATTGTTCTTCATTTGATAGAATTGTTTTCTGATTTATTTGAAATGCTTTAACTTCAGTTCTACGAGTCTGGGATGTGCTTCTTTTTGAAGGAAACCGTGTCATGCTATTTAGAACTGCGCTTGCTTTAATGGAGCTATATGGTACTGGGTAGAAAATTACATTTTCATGCCTTTATATCTATTTTCTTGGTTCATATGTTTTGCTGTATTTTTGGAGAAAATAAACTATATTGTAATACTTAGTTTCACTCTGTTTATTTTAGGCCCGGCATTGGTAACAACAAAAGATGCTGGAGATGCAATAACTTTGCTCCAATCATTAGCTGGCTCCACCTTTGATAGTAGTCAGCTTGTATTGACTGCTTGCATGGGTTACCAAAATGTAAATGAAGTTCGATTACAAGAACTTAGAAATAAACATCGACCAGCTGTAAAGGCTGCAGTTGAAGAAAGATCAAAAGGTCTTAAAGCTTGGAGAGATTCTCAGGGTCTGGCATCTAAGCTATTTGGTTTTAAACATGATCCTAAATCAACAACAGAGACAGATAAAGCAGAGCAATTGATTAATGGTAGTTTATCACGTACAGAATCTGGTTCCACTAATGCGGATGAGATTATCATTAGCCTGACTGGAGATGGTGAAATAGATACTGTTCCGGATCTTCAAGAGCAGGTTGCTGTGCCTTTCCTGTTATACAATTGCTTGATTATTTTAGATGATAATGAATTTAAATGTTGAAACATCATTAAAAATTTGATTGAAATTAGAGCATCCCCGTATCAAATGATGATGTGCTCATATGTAGTGAGCTCCATGTAGGTGGCATGGTTGAAGAGTGAACTTTGCAGATTGCTAGAGGAAAAAAGATCAGCTATTCTCAGGTTCTTAAAATAATGCTGGTTCTTCTGTTTTATAGTGTTTTTCAATTTAACTGGTTTTATATGCATCACAAAATAAGCATTACTCTTGTGTTCTTTAATCCTGCTTTTTTTTTAAGATCTTCTTCCTTCAAATTATATGGAGAAGTTTAATTGATTTTAAATAAGAATAAACTCTTAAAACAATTTTGCAACAATTAAGCTTGAGTGTCTTGTACATTAAATCCAGGCCATTTAACAAGAATTGAAGAGGTGAAGCAGATTAGAAATTTCAGGAATGAATAGAATAGATTGGCAATGTTAGCTTCAACTCTTGTCTTCCTTGGGATGGAGTCTTGAAATCAATTTTTTCTGCTTATAATTATTAGAAATTTGTCTAAAATTTTGTCCACTATTTAATGGCTGATTTTTTGAATTTTTGTATCCCTGATTTTGCTTCATATGTGGCTTATCTCATGGGATGTTTATGGGAAATATTTCACCACAATTCACATATTTACTTATTTTAAGACATCCCTATAAATAGTTTGCAATTTCATTTGGCAGGGATTTTAAGCTTTATTATTTTCTAATATTGTATGCATTTGATTGGCTGGAAGGATTTACATATTTTGCTATGTTGTGGGAGAAGTTAAAATCCAAAGTTTTATTGTTGGAAATTTTGTATATGATTTTCAAAATCTGAAGTTTTGGTATTGGTTGTCAAGTGTACATATTTTTCATCAGTGTCTTGGTTAGTTCTTTATTTTTGATATCAAGGTTTGAACTTTTCCATGATAATTGGAATTATCATGTACTCAGTATGGCATTAACTCTTCTAATATCTGTTTCAGAGCGGAGGAGCTTGAAACAGCACTGATGGAGATGGTCAAGCAGGATAATAGGCGACAACTGAGTGCCAAGGTATAACATCATAACGTGCTGTTTGCTTGGCAGGTCTTCCATTGTGATTTGTTGCTTTGTTCAATTTGCTGTGGTTGCTGAACTTGGTCTAGCATTGGAACAGGACTCTATAAAATAACCCAGAGAGTAAAAAAAACTCATATTATATCAAGGTGCAATTTTAACAACGAAGTATTTTTTAGGGGCATTTAGCACAAATAAGTTTTGGAAGGGGCTAAAATACTGAAAAATAATTTAAATTGGTGCAAATTCACCAAAACTGTTAAATTTCACCAAACGCTGTAAGGGTTTTCTTCTCTTGTAATTTAACAACTGTTTGGTCAAATTTAATGGCTTTGGTGAATTTGATCCCTTTTAAATTGTCTATTGGTATTTTTGCTTCTTCCAAAGCTTATTTATGTAAGATACTCTTCGAAAAAAACTTTGTTGGTAAAAATGCACCTTTACCCTTATATCAAATTTTAGTAATAATATTAAATGATTTTAGGCAACCTACATAAGAGACCGTGATGATATTTGGGTTTGCAAATTCCACTAGATACTAAGATATTAGATATGAAATAACGTCTCAATGCCAAATGCCTTTCTTGATTATCCCTGATCAAATCTTAAATTGGTTAATTATCTATTTGCAGACCTTAATACTTTCGTTAAATTATTAATTTTCATTGTGGTTTGTGCCAGTTTGGTATATTGCAGCTTCACTTTGCATGTCTTGGACTGTATCATTGTTTTCAGATTTTTGGGCAAATATAAATAATCTGTAGGGCCATGGTTTATTAATCTATAAAGGTATGGTTGAAAGGATCCTTTGAAGAACTGTGATTTCCTATCACAGTTTTCTTGAGACTATTATGTGACACCCAAGCCATAGTAAGCATTGCAAAGAATTTTATCCGTCATGACAGAACTAAGCTTGTTGATATTGAGTTGCATTTTATCATTGACAAACGTAGAAAAGGAATCTCTGAGGTCTTTTAGACCTGATTGCTTAAACTGAAAAAATAAGTGATTTTCAGATTGTTTAGAGATTTTATAAAAGGTGATTTATTTTTTATAGATTTATGAAAGGCGGAAATTATTCCATAGTTACAATCATAAAAAAAAATTAGTTTAGTGATTTTCGGATTTAATGCTACTTTCATGTAACTTCGTTTTGTCATCAACGTTTTTTCTCATTTATTACATCTGATTATTTTCAGAAGCTACTCAAAGTAGCTTTTCAAAATAATATGAAATCTTATTTTTCTTATTAATCTTAAAAAATTTAAATTAACATTCCAAAATTTCTCAAAAGTCCTGTTTTAAAAATAGTGCTCTTTATAAAAACAAAAGCTGAAACAAATTGACTCTTATTCACCTATACGCGTTGAACAAATGGTGTTCTTACCAAAGCTGTTATAAGAACCCACTTTGATGCCCATATATCCAAGATGCAAATGATTTATGTATACTTCTAGCTTGAGGGGAAGAGTGAATGTACCGAGTGTTCATTTTTTGTTGGTGTTATTGCAAATATATTAATGCTTAAGGGTATATTGGTATATTTATTTTAGTTCTAGGGATTTTTTAAAAAAATGGTCTTTGCATCGTGCCTAAATACAACTAGCTAAAGGGAAAGGTAAATGTGACTTTCCAGCTAATAGTATGAGATGCTTTATGGGGAACTTTAAGTAGGTTGTTCTACCATCCTAGCTTTTGGAGAAGGTTTTTCACTCTACTTAGGTGCCCATCAAGGGGTGTCAAAGTTGGTGGCTGACAGCTCTGGGTGTTGGGATTCATACACGCAACAGAAGAAATAAATAAAATGAAAATTCGAATCCCAATTTATGGATCTATCAATGCCGTTTAAATTTGAGTGTTTAGAATTGTACCTTTCATATGCCTCTTGTTCGATCACTACAAGCCAACTAAATAAACCGGCTCCTTCTACCAATATCCACATGAATAGTACCCCAACACAAGTAGCGTGCTAGCGCCTCTCACGTTTTTCTCACTTTCTAGGGTTTCTCTTGCGGTCTTTCCAATATGTCTGACTATCTTAGGAATTTCAAACACTAATGAGCGTATTATATATTCAAAATTAATCTCAATCAATTTTGAAATTTGAATCAGATTAAAATAATATTAATTAAATCTGTCCAACGGATTTAATCTAATCTATCTTTTAATCCGAATTAAAAACCATCTGATTTAATTTATCTTCATAAATTAAATCTAAAATATGATATCTACAAAAATTAAATTTGAGATACAATATCTCTATTTGTTTTAATTATTTAATTTATCAAATAAATTAAATACAAAACAAATACTACATAATAATATTATTATCTATATATTTAATATTATTATTATTTCTGAATTTATAGATTAAATCTAAGATATGATATCTTTATTTGTTATAGTTATTTAATTTATCAAATAAATTAAATATAAAACAAATACTACATAATAATATTATTATCTATATATAATGTTGTTATTATTTTCGAATATATATATATATATATATATATATATATAGATTAAACGTTGTATTTATTAAATCTTAGACATATTTTAGATTTAATGAATCTGAACATTATAACTTGTGTTGGGCTATTTTTGTGTGCGACGTTATAGGTCCACATGAAATTGGCAGCGGGCCAATACTGTACCAGCCCACAAGTTGCAAGCGGCCTTAAGTAAGACATTACGACTACCCAATTCATATAAGGATTGATGATATGATGCAACCTATAATACAACCATGCACGTCTCTTTTGTCACGCGATAATTTGGTCAATGATGAAACATGGATAGTGTCATCCTCCTATTCTTGACCATTACTTTCTCGATTCTTGAGTAGTCTAACAGTTGAAATGGAAAATCTTTTCCATCGTGGTATGACCATACTTTTCTCAGACTTACTCATCGAAGGGCCCAATAATGTCTCTTTACAAATATGAGGGACAAATCTCATCTTGACCATTTACATTCCTCTACATGAAAATCACTAATCCTGATCGAAACCTTTATCATCATCTGGTCAAAGGTGACTTTTGACTAGGTCAAAGATTAGCGACTCTTATGTAGGAATCCATGATGATCTCAGGTCAAAGGATATTGTTACGTGGTTATATAGGCGATAAGCTTATGACTTAATTCATACAGCTTTCTCATAGCGGGTTGGTTCGGTACCTTGGTACCTTGTATTCTTACAAGAGCCTAAGACTTTGATTCATATATCCATACCTTATCAAGTCATTCTGGTTTTATTTAATCTCTGCTCCCACATAGATGACCGACCAAGGATATTTAGGACAATCTTTACGATACATCCAAGAATATGGTTATCATAATAAACATGCAAATGATATGATAACAAAATGGAGAAATACTTTAAATAACAAAAATGTTTAAAATACAATGATTGGCCTCTAGGGCATAATTTCCAACACTGGGAAAGGCCTTTTATTTGAAGGCATAGAGGCAACAAAATGGAAACTCTCTTTTGTTTGACACAGTGAATCTGATCACCATGATAGTCAAAACAATGACCATCCCACTGTACCTACTGTGTCGAAAATCACAGTGACGAAGAGGAAGGTCAAGATCACAGATAGAGGGAAACACAAGCGAGAGAGAGCGATTGAGAGCAAGATCATGACTTTCAAATCTATCTAAGGATAGCGCATGCAGTTACGCTGCCACTATAGACGGAATCGGCGTGTGCCTATCAGTAGAACCCTGTAATAGGACAGCGATCTGACTGGCATGTGACCACCACACTCCACCACCTTCCCAGCTTGTGACATCCACACGCAGTCATGAACAGTGACCTTCGGCGACCTTTTCTAACCAGAATCATGGGTCCTTTTGTTTTCCCTCCCTTTCAGATCTACCTGAGGAAGGCGCATGAAACTACACCGCCACCATAGACAGAATCAATGTGTGCTGATCAGCAAAGCCCTGCAACACGATGGTGATTTGACTAGCGTGTGACCACTATGTGTCACCACCTTCCCGGCACATGACCCCCACGCACTGTCGTGAACAGTGACCTTTTCTGACTAGAATCATGGATCCTTCCATTCCCCCTCCTTTATTTCGTTCAGTGCCTCAAAATTCCAGTATACCTGGAGTCTATCCTATGGCTTTTATGTCTGGTACAAATTCTCAAGCTCAAGACTCTTCATCTTCAAAACCCCCAAACCAAATAGTACCCTACAAAACCACAGAGATGGTACCAAATTTCTTAGAAAATCATATTATGGTTATTAACCATAGGTTTAATGGTAAAAACTATTTCCAGTGGTCTCAAAGTGTGCTGAGGTATATTTGTGGCAAGAGAAAGGAGAAATATATTAATGGGGTAGCCCCCCAACCAACTCCTAATGACCTAAATTTTGACACATGGTTTGCTAAAAATAACCAAGTTATGACTTGGTTGTGTAATACGATAACCGTGGAGATGAGTGAGGGCTATCTGCTTGCACACATAGCAAAGAAAATATGGGATGCAACTCAAAGAACCTACTCCTCGATTGATAACACTGTTGCCTTGATTCACCTGAAGCGACAACTCCATGATTTGAAATAAGGTAACATGTCAGTGACTGAATATTATGATTCTTTGCTAAAATTGTGGTAGCAATAGGATTTGTTTGAGGTTCATCCTTGAGAAAACATCAACGATGCTCAATTGTGCAAGAGGATCATGGAAGAAGGAAGAATACACGATTTCCTCCTGGGCCTAAATGACTCTTTCAAAGAGATAAGGGGCAGAATCATGGGGTTGAAGCTTCTACCACAACTCTTTGATGTTGTTAACTTTCGTGCAATTCGAGGAAAGTAGAAAACTCCTAAACCAAAATGGTCCAAGCCAAATTGAAAGCTTAGCTCTTGCAGTTAAAGGACCACACGAGGAATGAAAGACTACCAGATGGTGCAACTATTGCAGGAAGAAGGGCCATAATAGAGAAGAATGCTAGAAACTCCAAGAAAAGTCAAACTTCCAAAGTCACATTATCCTAGCTAGACCAACGGTTGAGAATGATGGTTGCCTGAGCAAGGAAGAATTACAGATGCTTCATAGGATGCTTGAGAAACAACTTAAGTCAAACTCTATTCCTAGTGTGAATTGTGTACACTGACGATTTAAAAACGAGGACGATTAGGACTTCTAGAGAATGCTGCCCAATAAAGGGGCCTTTGTGACTCAAAAAGGAGTATAAGCCCAGACACAAATAAATGGGCCTCGGAGACTCAAAAAGAAGTACAAGCCCAGACAAAAATGAATGGGCTTCTAAGACTCAAGAAGTACAAACCTAAAGATTTTGAAGATTGAAGCAGGCATCATAACTCTGTCTCAACTCTCACATAAGATCTGCAGACCAGACTATAGATATCTTGACTGAACTACTAGGCAGAAAGAAGTTTGAAGGATTTCAAGGCAAGCTGGAAATGCTTGACATATATTCTTCAACTTGAGGGAGAGTATTAGAATATTATGGATTATTTAGATTAGTTATTATCTTATTATTAAGTTTGATATTTATTATATCTTAGGATTAGATATGGGTATATTATAGATTAGAATATTATATCTTAATTATTTTGATTTGATTTATTTTTTATTCATTAGATTTGATTAGATTCTAGAGTTAGCTCTAGGTTTGCCTATATAAAGGCCCATATATGCTCATAGATGAATAGAGTATGCTTTATCCCTCTAAATTCAACAATGACCAAGGTAATTAAGGATGTCTAAATTTTATATTTAGTACTCCTTTGGTTCTTAGTATAAAACATATTTGGAGAGTTGATCTTGATCCCAAGTATAAAACAAAGTTTTCATATTTATCATTTTTTTCCTAATTTGTCCTTATTGATGCTCCCTCAACAGTAATCAAGGAGGAGAGGCAAGGAGGGAATTAAGGAAGGTGACTAGGGTATTTTAGAAAATACATGTCATATTAACTAACTAAATCAACTTCTTTAATCTAATCAAATTAGATAAACATGCTTTATGTTAGGGATTGGAGGAGTGGTATGAGATACTTCATGGGACATGAGTGTAGTTAGTTCTTCTCAATAGCTTGGTTTGAGGAGAGGGTTTATGTTATGTAAGGTGTAAAAGCATAATTAATAGCATAAGTAATTAGGAAATTAGGGTGGCACACTACTAATGCTATGAGGCCACACCCAGTAGAGCAGCAGTAGGGAAATGACAGAGCACACCACTAATACTATGAGGCCACGTCAGTAAAGTAGTAGGAGGAATTAGTTAGTTAAGTTAGTTAGGTAACCAGCCATTGGAAACTGATGGTCTAGGGTCTCGCCTATATATATATATATGGGAAGGCCTGGACTAAATGTATGATTTCACTGATTATGTATGAATGAATGAGCAGTGCAGCAGTTCTGCCTCTCTCTCGTCTCTAATTTCTTCTCTACCCTTCTAAATTCTATACTATTCTTATCAGTTTACTGCCCCATATGGGGCCTATCATATAATCTCAGCCTTGTATGCTTCCAAAGCTGTTAATTGAACTTTACTAGAGTTGTTGTTCATTAAGCTTTCTGAAATTTAAAGAATTGAAACCTGAATACTTGAAGCCAGCTATTGTGCAGGTCTAATACAACAAAGCACCCAGATTGACAACACAGGGACCCTCATCTTTAAAAACTTGAGCAAAATATGGGATCTCCATATCAATTGACAGTCTCTTCTCAAGGATCAACTTTTATTTATATGCTATTCTTTACATTTTGCAAAATCCTGCTTAGGCATTGTTTATATGACCCTTGATTGTGGCAATGAAAGTTTGAACATGTTACAAAACGTACTGTCAATAAAGGTAGCTATATGGTTTCTTGGTGTCTGAGTTTTAATTTGTTCTGAGAGCTGCTGAACTTACTGCATCTAATTCTCATCATTTTCAGGTTGAGCAGTTGGAGCAAGAGATCTCTGTGCTTCAGCAGGCACTTGCTGATAAGCAAGAACAAGAAACTGCCATGCTTCAGGTTTCAATTTTGTTCGGTTTCTTATTTACTTTCATAGGGAAAATATTCTCATGCAAAGTTGAAAGATTTATTTCTGATCTTATAGGTCTTGATGCGGGTAGAGCATGAGCAAAAGGTCACTGAGGATGCTCGCCGGTTTGCAGAGCAAGATGCAGAAGCACAAAGATATGCTGCCCAAGTGCTTCAGGTTTCCTTTTCTCCGCTTAATATATACATCTTTATTTGTTGTTTATTATTTTTCATTAATCTTTTGTTGCCTTTACAATTCATGTATGTGGTGAGCATGGAAAAGAGTTTATTCAACATATTAGGCACTTGTTACAAGACTGTAGCTCCCTATTTATGTTAATGGGAGAGTTATGAAATTTCCCAACTCACTCTTATTTTTGAGTGGCAATAGCCCGTTTGCAAAGCTTCGCTTGCACGTCTCAGCTCTACGTGACCATATGTTTAATCTTCTCTACCAAACCTCTCTTGTTCTATCTGACTCAGATCCCTCAAGCTGTTTAACAACTTCAAGCGAGTCATCTTCCAGCTTAACACTCCTCACTTGAGAGTTTTTCCAGAAGTACATTTAAGTTCCACAGTCCCTTTGCCCTTGACTAGGACTCTTGAAGCATTTCAATGTAGGGAACATTCCCATCTTCTTCCTTCAATGTCTTGAAGTCTTTGTTCTTGCACATATGAAGAGTTGCAGTCGGAGTTCACCCACCATGATTCATCATTGTCAACTAAGTGGATCTCAAAATTTACAGCCACGTGATTGTCTTCTTGTGAGGATGAACTGTTCCCATTCTCTTTTTTCTTTTTTCAGCCTTTCCACAAAAAAAAAAAAAAAAACAATTTCCTTTTCTTTTTCTTATTATTGTGACCGGGATTGGTCTTTATCCTTCCCTATTTTCTTGTGAGGTCTTGTGGGACTACCCTTCCTCCACCATATGTACTTTCTCATGAGCATGACATCTTTGCATCATCTTGCTTTTTATATTCCCCTATTAAATTAAGATGATTCCCCAATTGCTCAAGAGAGACGCCTTCCTTTTTACGTTTAAGGCTCTTTTTGAAATTTTTCCATGAAGGAGGAAGGTTGTCTATGATTGAGGAGATAATGATAGATTCATTCATATGCATGTTATGTTGTTTGAAATTATGCAAAATATGCTCCATTTCATGTATTTGTTCCATAATAAATTTTCCAACAATCATCCTATAATTATTGAAATGAGTAACAAGAAATTTCTTACTTGTTGCATCCTCTTGCATGCACCTTGCCTCTAGTTTGTCCAAAGTTCTTTTGCAGAGGTAGAGTTTTGATAAACATTAAAGAGAGCATCATTAAACCTATGGAGGGTTATGTCCAGTGCAAATATACTCATCATTTTCCTATTGCCTTTCTTACATTTCAACGTAGTTTCTTCCTGCCTTTCTTGAGGCTTGGGAGTGGTGAGGACATAAGCCACATTTAAAGTTGTAAGGTGAAATTTCATCGTCCTTTATCATCATAGAAAGCTGCCTCATTCAAATCTTTCCAACTTCACAATGCTTGTATTTTACTCCTGCAATGAAACCAATTGTATTCAAGAATTAAGTATAAACTTGTTTGATAAACTTTGTAAAGTTGGAAAGTTTTGATGGAGGCAACTTTTTGAGATGCAAAGGAAGATAAAATTTCTCCTTACAACTTTGAATTTGGCTTATTTACTCACCACACTCAAGCCCCAAGACAGAGAAGAAGAAACTACGGCCAAATTAGAGAAAAGGCATAAATGGGAGAATAACGACTATCTTTCTTGTTTTTCGTTCCAATAATTATAAGATGATTGATGAAAAATCCATCATGAAACAAATGCATGAAATTGAGCATATTTTGAATAACTTTAAACAACATAACATGCATATACATGAGTATATCAATTTCTCCTCAATCATAGACAAACTTCCCCCATCATGGAAAGATTTTAATAAAAGTGCTAAACTATCTCTCTTGAGCAATTAGGGAATCATCTTTGTGATGCAAAAGACTTAAATGCTCATGAAAAAGCACATGCGGTGGAAGAAAGGCAGTCAAACAAGACCTTAAAGAAAAGAGGGAAGGATTAAGACAAATCCTAGGGACAAAATGGTTACAAGAATAAGAAAAAGAAAGAAAATTGTTTTTTTTTTTTTTGTAGAAAGACTGTTCATTACAAGAAAGAATATTTTTTCTTGGGAAAGAATGAAGAAATGGAAAGTAGGTCATCCTCAAAAGAAAACAATCTTGTTTCCGTAATGTTTTAGGTCCACCTAATTGACAATGATGAATGGAGAGTGGACTTTTGTGCAACTCGCCATGTGTGCAAGAACAAAGACTTCTTCAAGACATTGAAGGAAGAAGATGGGTACGTGCTCTACATGGAAAATACCACATGTGTCCAGGCCAAGGGCAAAGGGATTGTAGAAATTAAATTTACTTGTGGAAAATTTCTCACTTTATGAGATGTCTCTTGTGCACAAGAAGTTAGGAAGAATTTAATTCTTGAACCCTTAGTCCCTTACTTGATAAGCTAGGGTTTAGGTTTGTATTTGAGGATTATGCCCATAGTTATACATTCATAGCTTAAGTCATAGCTACGATGCTGGCCTCCAACAATATTTTCATTTGTTCTACTTCCAACAAATTATGACATAGAAGATTCCACATTGCACTCCTTCTACTCTCATTTTCTACTCATGCACCATTTGATTCATCTTCTAATGTCTGTAAAAGAAAACAAGTATGTTGGAACCATAGATAATTCTTCTTCACATTGCTTTCATTTCATCTCAATCCCTAAAGACTAGGAGTGTATTTTAATCATTCGTCCTGTACAGTCCTTACATGATTGAGAAATAGAGACCCCTAGAGAAATGTGTTGCATTTAGTTGTTCATTCAAGACAAGCCACATGAATAACTTGCAACATATAGGGACATTTAGTTGCTGCATACTCCTTGAAACTTAGGGTGTATTTGGTTGAAGGGGAGGGGAGAGAAGATGCCCCTCCCTCCATTTGGTTGAAAAGCTTAGAGGGGGAGGAGAGATGGCTTCCCTCCAAATTGGGGATTTTTGGATGGGAGCAAAATTTCTTTGGAGGGTTTAGGGTTTAGTGCCCATGATTTTTGTGATACTCCATTAATGCCCATGAGAAAAAATAAAAATAAACCTCCCAGTTGTTCTAGATAATGGCAACAAATTACCATTTGTGTAAGTTAAAGGCATCATGAGATCTATGTTGTGATCTCATTTAGTAGAATAACGTTTTATTCTTGTTGTTAGTGTAACAAATTACAATTTATATATGTAATTGTTGGCAGGAAAAATATGAAGAAGCCACTGCTGCGCTTGCTGAAATGGAGAAGAGAGCAGTTATGGCGGAATCGATGCTTGAGGCAACCTTGCAGTATCAGTCTGGCCAAGTTAAAGTGCAAGCTTCTCCACGGTGAGTCAAGTTCATCAAATATCTGGTTCTCTATCTGTATTGCTATGGTTAAAATGTGTTTTCTTTCCAAATTTGTCATGAAGTTTAGTTCCACCCTGAACATCTTGACTAACTTCTCTTTCAGTAAGAATAAAATAGGGAATAGGTGCAGCCTTTATTACTGGAAAGGATATACAAGAGTTACTGCTATATGTTTGATCGTAAACAGGGCCCTCAATTATCTTGACCCTAATTCTTCGTTGCTTTACAGGTCTTCACAGCCTGACTCCCCAGCATCACGGAATAATCCAGAGCCAATACCAGATGTGCCTCCTAGGAGGATAGGTTTACTTTCTCGTCCATTTGGCCTTGGATGGCGTGATCGAAACAAGGTTAGTCTATGCATTATGCTCAATGATTTTAGTTACTTTTCCAACAACTTGGAAATTTAGGATGCGTTAGGCACACGGAATTAAATAGAATGAAAAGGAGAATAAAATGTAAACTAATTTTGCAAATGAAAAATGTCTTTTTCCTTTTCATAAAAGAAATAATCAAAATAATCAGTTCTTGTTAAGTAATGATAACTGAGGTATAATAACCATGGCATATCTCATTTTTCATGTGAGAGAAAAAGCTTTATTAACTTTTAACGAGCAGGATGATAGTTATTTGTTGACTGCCTCAGGGGAAAACAACTGAAGAGCCTGGGAAACCGGCTAATGCAGTAGAGCCAACGAAGCTAGCTAATGCAGAAGAGTCAGCAATACCGACTAATGCAGAAGAGCCAGCTGAAGGAAAAGCCACCATTGAGGGACAAAGTACAAGCAGTCACCAAGAGACTAATGGCCATAAAATACAGGATGAGTAGGAAAGAATACAATAGAAATATATATCTATTTATTTTAGTGTCCTTCCCATGAAAGCTTGATGAGGAAGTAATTTATCGTTTGCAATTTTTGTTTAGAGGGAACATGTAATTCATTCATTGTTTGTTCACTAAGATGCCATAGAATAATTGTGTATTTTGTAAAAGGGAAAAAAACAGGTTGAGCTCGATTACTGCATAACTTCCTCGTTTGTATTGTTCTGAAGAGACGGACTATGTAGTCGCGCCAAAGCTGTGTATATATATAAATTTAAATTTTATATATTAAATCAAATCGTCTGTCAATTCCCTGGTTTTATGGAGAAATTATCATGTTCATCTGGATGACAGGTCCCGTGGGAATGATCAACGGAAAAGGAATCATTTTACATGGTGGATAGCCATGGGCAGTTTGAAAGGAAGAATTCCAATTTGATCAATGGAAAATTTCCAATTACTGACATGTTGGTACGTACTGGAATGAAAAGTGGGCGGAAAAATATCTGTTTGGGACAACAAGGTCATTCCCAGCGAATGACCTAAAAGAAAGTATGTAGCAACCTATAAAAAGTAGGGAATGACCTAGAAAAATGACCTTATTACTTTACAAATGAAAGTTGATAATCAATTATCAACTTTATATTAAAAACCTTGTAATACCCAAATCTTGTAATACCCACTTAGTAATCCATTTAACTCAAAACAGTTTGGAAAATAATAGCATCAAAATTGCCCATATATTATTATCATTGAGGTTTGATTATAAAGACTAAAACAAATTGAATTTGAAATTAGACATTAAATCAAGAATCATAATTATATTAGTAATCATGAAATTGTGTTCCAAGCATGCCAAAGAACTACAGCTTCTATGATTGTAGGGATATCCATAAATTATATTAATAATTAGGTTATTGATGTGATAATTTTTTTAAAATTAAGTACTAATGATAATTATTTGATTTTGAAATAGTGATTCCCAATTTTTATTATTGGTGAACGGAAATCATATCTCCATCAAATGGTATTTATGCCACAAAGGTGGAAGATGAAGTTTTTGAATATTGGTTAATAATTGGGATATTAAGGCCACAATAATTAAATCAATCAACTTTATACTACAAATCTTATAAAATCTTATAATACCCGCTTAATAATCCGTTTAACTAAAAAATGGGTTGGATAATTACAACATTAAAATTGTCCATGTGTTATTATTGGAGTTTGACTATAGGGAAAGAAGTAGATTGAATTTGAAATTAGATGTTAAATCATGAATTATAATTATATTAATAATTTGATCCAAGCATGCCAAGGAACTTCAACTTCTATGATTGTAGGGATCTCAATAAATTATATTAATAATTATGTTATTAGTGCAATAATTTTTAAAAATTATTTCCTAATGATAATGATTTGATTTTGAAATAGTGATTCCCAATTTTTATTATTGGTGAACAAAAATTATGTCTCTATCAATAGTATTGATAGTGTAAAGGTGGAAGATGAAGTTTTAAATATTGATTAGTAATTGTGATATTAATACCACAATAATTACATTTAAAGTATTAATCAAGAAATTAGAAATAATTAAAAATAATATTATTGACTTTAAAAATAAAGTGGCTTTTGAATTTTATTAATGATAATAATTGTTGCATGAGCAACCAATTAGACATCATAAAAAGAAATTCCTTATTTTTTTAGATGCATTATATATTTTTGGAAATATATAAAAGGAAGTTTATGGAGTATTATCAATTAATATATTAATCAAAATACTAATATGATAATAACTCTTATTTCAACTTTTGATGATAATGCTTTATTTTTCAAATGCATTGTAGTTTTTGGAAATATACAAAAAGAAATTTATGGAATATTATTGATTAATATATTAATCGTGATAATAATATAACAATAACTCTTATTTCAATTTTTGATGATAATTAGATATTAATTGTGATATTGATAAGTTTATTAAATTTTCTTTTGTCTTCTAAGAATGATAGTAAGTAACTTCATAGGTAAGCAATTGGGTTTTAAAAGAATAAATTCATAATTTTCTAAATGAATAGAGATTTTTACTAATTTTTTTTTCTTATATGTCTAAATCAAATGGTATGTATGTCTTATATTGAGCAACACTCTTCACACAACGCATGAGGAGATATAGCTTGTTACTAATGAAAATTTGTGGATACTCGTATAAAAGTTGTATATATGTAGACGAAAATCGTACGTGATTTCAAACAATGACTTTATTACTTAATAAAGAAAACAAAGTAAAAATTAATAAAATTGCGCAAATACTTACATAAAAGTTGATAATAGCTAACAAAATATTCTAGTGGTCAATCACCAGCCGCCGATCGAGGTGGTAGGGAACTTTATTTTTTAAAAAATAATTAAGGGGCATTTATCTCTTTTCCTTCAATTTGTTCTTCTGCCTGAACTCCAAAATTCCATTTTGGATCTCCTAACTTCGATAAAGTTATAAGAGCTGAAGGACCCTTTCCAGCATTTAGAAATTTTAATTTCTAGGTTCTTTTTTATGACACTATCTTTGATCGAAAATATAAGATGCAATTGATTTTTTAAAGCTAAGAAAGCTAGATAAATTACTTAATCGCAATAAGTCAGATAAATTTTTTTGGAGAAAAAATAAAAATATTGTTGTTGCGGACCCAACAATGAGGCCCACTTATGGTATGGCCCAACAAGGGGTAATTTGTATTAGAATACGCATCAGATCCTAACCAACCTAAAATCAAGAGAGATCCTAACTAATCAGTTATAATTAAGGATCTTGACCTAGGAGTGGTGGCACCAAACTTAGAACATAAAGCACACAAGGCCCATGGATCCAAGCCCCCAGGTAACTTTATAAATAAGAGATAAACACTCAAAATATCCAACAAGTCTAGCAACAAGACCCTTTCTAATAGATTCCAATCGAGAACCCCGACTTTTGCTTGCTTCAAAACACTCTGGGTTTAATGTTAAGGCGGATGGAGCAGATGGAACAACATAACGACCTCCAGAGATAGTATAATAGGACCAACTTTAGAGACAGAAGGACCTCGGAGTAATGCAACTCTTGGAGGAACATCTGAGGCAAATATGGACCCCAACTTGGAATATGTTGACGGGATGAGCAATAAGAAAAGAGGAGAAAAGGCCAGTCAAAATTCCAATAATCCTCCTTAAAATGAGGAACCGGAATTTAAGCAAGCTAATGCTAGAGGACCTATGTAAAGCAAAAACATTAGAAATAATAGGCTGATAGAGACTGGGATTGATTTGTTGAAGTCCCAAACCCAAGCTTTAGCCACAGGGCCAACATGCGGATAAGAACCCGGTTGGAGGAGATCAAAGTCAAGATAGGGAATTTCGAGTGAAAGATGCTTTGGGAAAATTTGGGAGGAAGTATAAAAGCGGGCAGTATAACAGTAGTCCATTCACTAACGAGATCATGACCGCTCCTTTCCCGAATGATTTTGATTTGGTATATTTACTGAAGTATAATGAAAGCTAGGATCCATGAGCCCATCTTGACGCTTTCGAAACATGCATATTTTAAGGGGAACCGATGAGCCCCTTATTTCCCGGATTTTTGTTGCAACCTTAATTGTAGTTGCATTAACATTGTTTCACATGCTACCCCCAAATTCTATCAGGACGTTTGAAGACTTAGCATATAGGTTTGAACTAAATTTTTCAACAAGCAAAAAACAGCCAAAGTCTGAGTTCTCTCTTGATAAAATTAGGCAACAACTAGGGGAAACATTGCAAAAGTATCTAGATCGCTTTAAGGAGGCCGATTTACAAGTACGGGGACTACAAGAAAATGTGCATGTGCACTTAATCGTGGCCAGATTGGAATGCTCATCTTGGTTAGCGAAGTCCATTTACAAGGATTTTGTCAAGTCTTTGGTGGAGTTCAAAATTTGGTCCAAGAGATATCTAGAGTTAATGGAAATAGCTAATGCTCCAGGAAAGGAAAGGAGGAGAAATTCATCTCCAAAAGGAAACCAACAGCTATGAAGCCTGAAGCAAGATTCTTGTGGAAGGAACCCGGACCGAAAGTTTCGAGTCAGAAAGCAAGAAGCCAAGTATGAAAAATACACTCCTCTGAATATTCCCTAGTCTCAAGTCTGGAGGGAAGTAGCATCGACTGAGATGAAGAAAGCAGAGCGATCTCGACCTCTTTATAACAAATTTGGAGTAGGTTAATCCTGCTTTTGTGAAGTTCACAATGTACCGAGGCATACTACTGACCAATGCTGGGATCTCCAAGATGCTATTGAGAAATTTATCTGAGAGGGGAAGTTACAATAGTACGTAATAAAAAATCAAGACAGGAAGAACAACAAATGCAAACCGGAAGGTCACAGTAAGAGCCCGATTCCTGAGAAGAAATGGAGAAATGACAAACAGAAGCTGAACAATAACGATGAAGAGTTCCAAGTTGCCAAATTTGAATGCAATGTTATCAATGGAGCTCTTAGAGAAGGGGGAGACACAGTAAGCTAGAGGTGAAAGTATTTAAGGGAAGTTCTTTCAATAAGAGCCACCTGAAGTTTAAAGAAGACTCTAGCAAGCCGGAACCTCCTCTCTTATGCTTTATTAACGAAGATTTGAAAGACATGGTCCTGAGCCACGAAGACGGTTTGGTGATTACGGGAACTCTGGTGAACTACCGGGTTAGGAAGATCATCGTAGACGCTATAAGCTTGGCAGATATTATCCTATAGGATGCCTTCAAGAAGATGAACCTCAATCAAGCAGATCTCAAGGCATGCAAGACTACCCTCATTGTGTTTAACGGGGAACACACCCTTAAGTAGTACATTGATCTTAGATTACCTTGGAAAAGAAGAAGCATTCAAGTAAGAATGAGTAAGGTTTATCGTTGTTGACTTTTCATCCCCATATAAAATCATATTAGGAAAGCTGATTATCCATGACTAGGATATGCTAGTTTCCACCAAGCATTAGAAGCTGAGGATGGTGAGTGACGAGAACAAAGTTGTTACCATTCATGGAAATCAGAAAAAATCCCGACAATGCTACTTCAAAGCGGTTGAAGAAGGTGAAGGCATACCTTTTTCCCCACCCTACATCCGCGAAAGAGACTAGAAGGAGAGTCAGAAAAGAGGAGGTTAGCAAGGTAAACCAGTAAACATGGTGGAGCTCGACACGTGAGAAGAGACTAAGGTTTTGAGATTAGAGTCAGATGGAGAATTAGAGGATTTCGTGTTGGGTGACCAGCCTTCACAAATCACGAAAATTAGGAGGATGATGAACCTAGAGGTGAAAGCTAAATTAGAAGATTCCTTAAAGAAGAACTAGGTTGTGTTTGCCTAGAAATCATTAGAGATACTTAGGATGGATCCTAAATTCTATCGTCATAAATTGGCCATTAGTTAGGGATTAGTCCCAGTGGCACAAAAGAAAAGGAAGCTCGGCCCAAAGAGGTGGCAAGCCTTAGAGGAACACGTTAAGGAGTTGTTAAACGCCGGATTCATACGAGAAGTACAATACACCACTTGGTTGTCCAATGTGGTTATAGTAAAGAAACTAACTAGAAAATGGAGAGCATGCATTGACTATACTAATTTGAATAAGGTGTTTCCCAAGGATTCTTATCCAATGTCGAAGATTGCCTAATTGGTTGACAACTCTTCGGGATTTCAGTTGTTATCCTTCATGGATGCATACTTTGGATACATTAGATAGCCATATACCCTTGACCAAGAGAAGACCGCCTTTATCACGAAGAAGGCTAATTACTGTTACAACATAATGCCCTTTGGGTTGAAAACTGCGAGGCCCACATACTAAAGGATGATGAACAAAGTATTTGAAGATCAATTGGGCAAGAATGTGGAAGTATATATTGACGACATGATCGTCAAATTGACTGACCCAACGCAACACATTCAAGACTTATTGCAGACCTTTGAGAAGCTAAAAGCATATTAAATCCGTTTGAACTTGGCAAAATGTGCATTTGAAGTCTTGGCTGGGAAGTTCCTGGGTTTCCTATTAATAAATAGAGGAATCAAGGTCAGTCTAGATTAATGCAAAGCCGTGTTAGATATGAAATCCCAAAAAGAAGAAGTCCAACAGTTAACAGGAAGATTGGTGGCATTGATCAAATTTTTATCTAAGTCTGTAGAAAATACACTTTCTTTCTTCAAATTACTAAAGAAGGAGGCATAAGGAGATTGGAACTCGGAATGTGAATCCACATTTGAAAGAATAAAGAGGTGCCTAGCCACCTTGCCAGTTTTGTCTAAAACAGAGCCTAGAGAAATCCTCATCTTGTACCTGTCTGTGGGGAAGAAGCTATGAGTGCAATGCTGGTCTAAGAAATAGAAGAAGGCCAGTCACCAATTTATTATGTAATCCAAGCCCTACAAGGTTCAGAGTTGAAGTATTAGAAGCTTGAAAAAATGGCATTTGTGTTACTAACCATGACAAAGAGACTTTGCTCTTATTTTCAAGGACATCAGGTTGTGGTGAGAACGAGCCAACCAACCTGCCAAGTGCTCTATAGCTCTATAAGCTGATATGGCTAGAAGAATGATTAGTTGGACTATTGAGCTCTTAGAGTTTGATATCATCTATGAACTCGCTATATGATTAAGTCACAAGCACTGGTCGATTTCATCATGGAGTTAACCCTAGCAAACAAAGGGGAATATGGAAATGCGGATACTTGGAAAGTTTACGTGAATGACTCATCAAACGTGAAAGGAAGTAGAGTTGTGATTATCGTCAAAAGCCCAAAAGGAGGGTCAATAGAACATTCCCTCCAACTGAAATTTCCAATGTTGAACAATCAAGCCAAATATGAAGTGCTTCTAGTTGACCTACTTCAAGCAAAGGAAAATGGAACTAAAAAGGTCCATGTTCAAATTGACTCTCAACTCGTTGCTATGCAAATTGAAGGCACATGCCAACCAAAGGGTCCTCTGCTAGTGAAATACCCAAGTAAGGTAAAAGAAGTAATATATGAGTTCAGCAAGGTAAGCATTACTCACATTCCAAGAGGGGAGAACACCAGAGTTGACATCATGTCCAATACCTAAGTAAGGTAAAAGAAGTAATATCTAAGTTTTGAGGTTCAGCTCGAAGACATACGCTAGCTACTTCCCTATACCAGGATTTGCAGGAAGAAAACAAAGATTAAATACACATTATGAAAATCAATTCGAAAAAAGTTAAAAACAATAACAACTCTATACTCAATGATGGAACCAACACGGTTAGGGACTGGGATAGGAACGACGCCACGCTAACGGGGCCGTCTTTGCTGACGTATTTAGTTAATGCTACTACCGCGTTGGCATTGAAATCATCTAAATCCTCTTCCTTAAAGCGATAAGAAGAAGAAGCGGAGTTGTGGTGATTGCAAGACCAATATAGTGTCAGATATGATTAGTTTTGATGATGTCTTATATAAATGCCATTCTTAAAAGCAAAAAGATTGAGTAATATAGTTATCTCCTACATTGACTAACTGTTGTCATTAATGTAGTTTAATCCAAGTTAAAGTTAATCAAGAAGGAGATAAGAGATTTCAGATTGAAAGAGTTGAATTATGAAGAATGATCAAGAAGCATTGAATGACAAAAAGAAGAAGAGGAGAGGTTGAAGAGGAAAGAATCTCTTGAATGGAACATCTTCATTCAAGATCAGTCCAAACATATTTGTGAAGAATGTTCAAGAAAATTGAAAGAAAGAAAGAGCTGAATAATGGAGATTGATCAAGAGATGAGATTTTAAAGAGAAGAAATTGAAGAAGATGTGAAGTTCAAGTAGAAGATGAGATATTGAAGATCTTGCAGAAGATAATGAGTTCATGACGAAGAATGGTCAAGATGAAAGATGATGGAAGATGGAAGAAATTGATGGATAAAATGAGAATATCAATATCATCTCAAATATCGAAGTGAAGAATGTTCAAGAAAAGAGAAGAGATGAAAGAAAGAATAGAATTGTGGAAAATGACCAAGTGAAGAGAAGAAAGAAAGAGAAGATCTTGTCAAAAAGAATGAGAAAAATCAATATACAAGGTCTTAGATTGATATCATAAGTCTTCATAATCAAATGGATGTTGGATGGCTCAATTCAGAACTACAGACAACAAAAATCAGGTTCTGGAAGAGAAAACTCGAGTATATAGGTCAAAACTCGAGTATACAAGCTTACTGTATAAATTTGCTTCTAGAAGAGAAAACTCGAGTTTAAAAAACTAGAGTTTGGGAAACTCAAGTTTGGGAGTCAAAAAGTCAAAACTTGAGTATGAGAGTCAATACTCGAGTATGTAACTAAATGACTCGAGTATTGGGTGTTTTCAGCTTCTCTGCCGCGACTGGACCCAACAATACTCGAGTATCCAGCATGGTCAACAACTCTATTCACCTTTGTTTCACGATCAGATTGGGCGAGCTCTGGTAATTCGATGATATCTCCTAAACCAAAGATCAGATTGAGGTGAAATCAAATTTGTATGAAACTAGACATCCAATGCATCATTGTGACAAAGTTTCATGTCCAAAGAAGATCAAATGAGAGAGCTATGAATTTCTAAAGTTGGATCAAATGTTCACGCCACATAATAGACCGAGCTTCAATGTTTTGAGTATAACTCACAATCTATATATTGGAATGAGCTGAAATCGGTGGTATATAAAAGAAGACTCATAAGACTTTCCATCAAGACTTGATTCAACAAAAATGAAGATCAGACTAGAGATATATGGTCTTTGAAAGTTGAGTGATAATTTAGAATAATGCAAAAACGCTGGTCAAGAACAATCTTCAATCATCGGATCATAATGGACATAATCCAACGAATTTGGATTGGATTCATAATGCATTGGAAAGAAGAATCAAAGAGCTATATGGGGATAATTGGTTTACCAATATGGAAGCTATATCAAGTCAGAGAGCAACCAAAGTAAAAAAATCTTCAATACTAGAGTTTACAAGTGAATACTCGAGGATAGCTCAGACAGAGAGCAATGAACGTTAAAGGATCTTCAATACTTGAGTATATAAGTCAATACTCGAGTATCAGACAGACAGAGACAAATCTGAAGTAATGAAATAAGCTCAATACCGTGGTATCCAAGTCAATACTGCAGTATTCACCTAAGCTTCAGAAAAATCACCGTTGCGAAAATCCTGAATCTGATCTAGATCATCCAGATACTTACCCAAATGATTTGTAATACTTCTTAATATCATTTATATCATTTGTGGACATATTTCAGATGATCAAACGAAGGATTCCATGAAGATTAAGATGCTAAGCTGTCAAGTTAAAAAGCAGATCTAAAATAACGGCTAGTTTCCAACTACCACGTCCTCAAACGGTTTTGATCACAACGGCTATATTCTCCAATGTTCAGATCATTTTCACCTACTAATAAAGCCAGACTCAAAATGCAAAATGAGGATGGAAAAAGCTTGCACAATCTAAATGCCAAAATCCTGAATCTTCTACACAATGTTTTTCCATTGCTTATCTTGCTTATCATATAAAGTGTAAAATGAGTTGTAATGCATTTCAGTGTTTATCATAATCACTTCTTAGAGAGAAGATACATTATAAAACCACATTTTCTGAGAGATACTCAAGGTTGGGTGACCTTGAGTGGGAAATTGGTTATAACCTTACAGGTAGTAAGGAGGAGGATCTCAGTGAGAGATTTGGTTGCACAAGTGGCTGGATAAACTTATGAGGTTGTAAAGACTTTTCTCTTGTGCCTGGTTAAACAAGGAGATAGTGGAAATCTCAAGTGGAGTTTGAGGACTGAATGTAGGTCAAGGATTAGATCGAACCAGTATAAAATATGAGTTTGCACATTCTCTTCCTTAAACTCCTTTATTTCCAGCATATATGGTTGAATAATTGTCAACGTTTAATAACTCTTTCCTATCTTACAAATTGATTTCATCGAATTGCAAAAAGATTTATAAAAAGACACAAGTGCTCATCTTCACCCAATTCACTCTCCTCTTGGGTTCAGCCTGATATTTTCATATAGGGGAAACGTCCCCTCAGCATCATCAAAGTCTGAGGATTTGAGGAACTAAGGCCGTCTTTTGGGTTTGATGACCACCTTGAAGAAGCCATTTTTAAAATTCTTGAAAAAGTCGGTGTATATGCTGAAAAGCTTTTTATTTTGAGCACCCCGGATTGTCATCGAACCCTTTATATCAAAGACCTCCCTACCCGTCCGGGCCATTTAAACGGTGAAAAAATAGATGTAAAGAGGAATGGAACAAAAAAAACCTAACTGCCTACAAAAGCATTTGAAAGGTATTACAAAACCCTAGCTATTGGGGTGGAGTTGAGTATGAACTAAATGAAGATGATTCCAAATTGCCATTTGGAACTTAGTAAACGGGAAGTGAATACCGAGTTGGGTAACTATATCCCGGTAGAAAAAGACAAAAGGAGAATGTTTTCCTTCCTTGTGGGAACAAACAAGCTTGTTTGGGCTGGATAGAGAAAGAACATAGCTGTCAAATTTTTTGAGGGGAAGTGTGACGATTTCAACCGCAGTCATGAGTGATAATTTGGTGAGTACTTCGTCGGTGACCCACAAATATTTGTCAATTAAATACTTTGACGGGCATGCAGCACTCAACTCCCCAGAGTAAGACTCTTTAGCATAACGAGAAAGCGAACCACTAATATCTATAATAAAGAAATCAAATCAGAATTGAATATAGAATACCTGCATCTAGGCAGCTATTGTTTGAAGAAAAAGATAGTAAATGGGAAGGAGTGTCTGATACTAAAGGGTTGTGCTACTAAAGGTCAGGATGGTTTAGGACATTAATTTACGTTGACAGGAGGCCAAAGTCAATTTAGCCTCTGCATAATGGCTGCTTGTGATGAGATCGCTATTGAGATAGGCACAATCTTCACAAGGGCTAACGAGTCCATTTGAACAGGGTCTTATAATGGCTTGCTGTATGTCCTTATGCTGGGAAGTTTGCAATGCCGGGATTGATTGGCTATTTCCTCGACTCACAGTTTTCAGTTTTGGGGAAGGGGATCCCGGAATATTTGTGCACTCATCCCAACTCTTGGACTCTAGAGGATGGGATCCCTTCCTACTACCCCCGCTACCATACTCACGAAGCAAGGATTCTTGTTTCTCTTGATCAATAAGGGGAATACCCCACAATTAGAATTGAGATCTCAGAGGGATTGTCCAACGTAATTCCTCCTCCTCTTCCAAAGAAATCTTATTTTGACTCAAAGATGATGGAGGAAACCCCTATCCATGACTAGCAGAAAGAACTACCAAGAACATGTAAGGTGTTTAGTAGAATATCAAGAAAAGATGTACCAAAAAACCAAGAAACATAAATGACCAAAGACGAAGAACTTAGGAAACTAGTAAGAAACCATAAGCAATTTTAAAAACCTTAAGGAATGTCAACACAGGAAGCTAGAAAAGTGGTAAAAGTACTTGCTTTTGGGAAGGTTAGAGGAAATCTAAAAGCATGAGCCATCGAATTTGGAAGAAAAAGTAGTAGAGTAGACAAAAGTTTCCTAGAGCAAGAGCAGAAGTTTAGAGAGCAAAACGTTCGAATAGGAAAACCAGGGGGGATTTTATATATTGTATCTGCTACGGTTATCGCTGTAGTGGCGAAATCGCAAGAGTCAGGGGCAAAAAAGACAAGTCACCCAAAAGGTAATGATGACGTGTGAGAAATGATGTATGCATTTAATGTGCACTGTATATGCATTTAATGCGCACAAATACTGCAGACGGCTAAGTGTGGCAGTTTTGACTTTTAATAGTCAAAGAGCAACCAAATGTCAATTCGTCATGATGATATAAGAAGAGGAATCGTAAGCCCATCCAAGCATATTGACCCCTTAAGTTCTATCCCAGATCATTGATCATACGTCATCAATAGCCGGGATCAACAAAGACAAGATAAAAGTCGGTTCCTGCTCATGATAATCTGGATTAGGGGCAACTTGATATAGATCCAATAGTAAGGCCTATCGGGATGAGGGGCAACTCTTATAGATCCAATAGTAAGGCCTGCTTATGGTACAGCTCAACAAGGGGCAATCCATATCAGAATCTGCGACAGATCCTAATCAACATAAAATCAAGGGAGGTCCTAACTAATAAGCTTTAATCAAGGATCTTGACTTGAAAGTTGCGGCACCAAACTTGGGATATAAGGCACATAGTGCCTACAGATCCAAACCCTCACGTAACTCTATAAATAAGAGATAAATCAAAGAGGTACGTACATTCTCTCTTAGTTATTATTTTGCCGTTACTATGCATCCACACCACCTCTTAGTCGAAAGCCACCTTGTTTGCACAGTGATCTATGACATTCACTAGTATCTGAACCATAAATATTTGAGAGAGTTTTATTGATTCGATATCAATCAACTAGTTCATTGGCTAGACATATATGTTCTTATATAGAACAACAATAAAATAAGTTAATTAACTTCTTTAATCTCTCTAAAAAAAAATCAAATGAATTTTATATTTCAAACGAGAGGGTAGTATGAGAAAAATCTCATAATTTGACAAGTTTTGAGATTTTTACTTACTTGACCCTATTTTTCTATCTTTTTCCTTGTATTTTAGTTATTTATTCATTTTTAAAAACGACGCCACCACCAGGCACCAGCAGAGCCACCGCCACCTCTTTAGGCCCCGGCCCGGGGTTTCCGTTCGCCTAGTCGCTGTTCGCCTACGGCTTGAAGCGTGAACTTCGAGTGACACTGCGCGTAGATGGAGCCTCAAGCTTCAAACCTTCTGGACGAGGCCCTGGGGTTTCATGGCCACGACAATCCTGGCCGTCCGGGTGGTCGATTCGTTCTCATTGAAGATTGCTTGGAGACCAGTGGAGCTGTCGTTCTTCACCACCTCATCAAGCGCTCTCTCGTTTCTCATCCTAACT